>JAPTOF010000017.1:0-10000000 GCA_028554755.1 Cordia subcordata
TTGGATCTTAAAGAAGCTTCTCAATTGCCGAGCTTCAACTAGAAGTCATATTTCGCATATTCTTGGAGATGGGAGAGACACACACCTCTGGCTTGATAAATGGCATGACAATGGTACTCTCCTTGAACATTGGAATGGCACTTTCAACCATCCACCACTTCATGCAGAGGTACAAGAAATCTTCTCAAATGGCTCTTGGAATTGGCCAATTCAGCTTTATGCATATCCCCATCCCAAACGCTGCCATCGTTGAAAATAGGTCGGATTCTTACTCTTGGAGTCTCTCAAATGATGGGAAATTCTCTTTTAAGCATACTTGGGAGCACTTGCGTAAGCGAAAAAGAAAGATTGAATGGCACAATGCTGTTTGGTTTAAAACCACACACCAAAGCATGCTTTTATCACTTGGACTGCAATGCATGATAGGCTCACAACAAAATTCAGAATGCTCACTCGGGGTATTGAAATCAACTCCAATTGCATATTTTGCAACTTTGCTTGCGAAACAAGGGACCATCTTTTCTTCCATTGTAGCTTTACAAGAAGAATTTGGCAAAGAGGGCTGGAGTTAACATGCATAAAAGATCCACCCACGTCATGGAATGAAATCCTCACTTTCTTTACTCCATACGTTCTTGAAGGCAATCTCAAAGCTACACTCATCAAGCATTTCTTTGGAGCAACAATTTATTTCATTTGGCTGGAAAGGAACAATAGACAATTCAGCAACGGAGCAAAAACGGAAGAGCAAATCTTTTCATCCATCTTCAACCATGTTCGAATTAAATGTTCAATTGGAAAGCTTTTCACTTCTTCTTGTATCAACAAAATCATTTGTAAGAATTGGGGAATCGAGGCTATATTAGAATGAGCTTCCCCTTCTTTTGATTCTCATGTACATCTTTTGTAATTAATGTAGTGCATCCACTTTTCGCGCAAAAAAAATCTTCCTATAAGATATTTGGGTGTTCCTCTTGTGTCAAGGAAGCTCCGTAAGGCTGATTGTTTACCTCTTTTGGAGAAAATCAATAGAAGGCTTGAAAGCTGGACCAATCATTGGCTTTCCTACATGGGTAGATCTTTGGAAGACATCAACAATACTTTCTTCACAAAATTTTTTTGGAGAATGTATGCTTTTCGTGGATCTCTTTGGAGCGAATGGGTTCATTCAAACTACATTAAGAATGAATCAATTTGGACAATCGCTTGCCCAAATGACTCAAGCTGGATCTTAAAGAAGCTTCTCAATTGCCGAGCTTCAACTAGAAGTCATATTTCGCATATTCTTGGAGATGGGAGAGACACACACCTCTGGCTTGATAAATGGCATGACAATGGTACTCTCCTTGAACATTGGAATGGCACTTTCAACCATCCACCACTTCATGCAGAGGTACAAGAAATCTTCTCAAATGGCTCTTGGAATTGGCCAATTCAGCTTTATGCATATCCCCATCCCAAACGCTGCCATCGTTGAAAATAGGTCGGATTCTTACTCTTGGAGTCTCTCAAATGATGGGAAATTCTCTTTTAAGCATACTTGGGAGCACTTGCGTAAGCGAAAAAGAAAGATTGAATGGCACAATGCTGTTTGGTTTAAAACCACACACCAAAGCATGCTTTTATCACTTGGACTGCAATGCATGATAGGCTCACAACAAAATTCAGAATGCTCACTCGGGGTATTGAAATCAACTCCAATTGCATATTTTGCAACTTTGCTTGCGAAACAAGGGACCATCTTTTCTTCCATTGTAGCTTTACAAGAAGAATTTGGCAAAGAGGGCTGGAGTTAACATGCATAAAAGATCCACCCACGTCATGGAATGAAATCCTCACTTTCTTTACTCCATACGTTCTTGAAGGCAATCTCAAAGCTACACTCATCAAGCATTTCTTTGGAGCAACAATTTATTTCATTTGGCTGGAAAGGAACAATAGACAATTCAGCAACGGAGCAAACACGGAAGAGCAAATCTTTTCATCCATCTTCAACCATGTTCGAATTAAATGTTCAATTGGAAAGCTTTTCACTTCTTCTTGTATCAACAAAATCATTTGTAAGAATTGGGGAATCGAGGCTATATTAGAATGAGCTTCCCCTTCTTTTGATTCTCATGTACATCTTTTGTAATTAATGTAGTGCGTCCACTTTTCGCACAAAAAAAATCTTCCTATAAGATATTTGGGTGTTCCTCTTGTGTCAAGGAAGCTCCGTAAGGCTGATTGTTTACCTCTTTTGGAGAAAATCAATAGAAGGCTTGAAAGCTGGACCAATCATTGGCTTTCCTACATGGGTAGATCTTTGGAAGACATCAACAATACTTTCTTCACAAAATTTTTTTGGAGAATGTATGCTTTTCGTGGATCTCTTTGGAGCGAATGGGTTCATTCAAACTACATTAAGAATGAATCAATTTGGACAATCGCTTGCCCAAATGACTCAAGCTGGATCTTAAAGAAGCTTCTCAATTGCCGAGCTTCAACTAGAAGTCATATTTCGCATATTCTTGGAGATGGGAGAGACACACACCACTGGCTTGATAAATGGCATGACAATGGTACTCTCCTTGAACATTGGAATGGCACTTTCAACCATCCACCACTTCATGCAGAGGTACAAGAAATCTTCTCAAATGGCTCTTGGAATTGGCCAATTCAGCTTTATGCATATCCCCATCCCAAACGCTGCCATCGTTGAAAATAGGTCGGATTCTTACTCTTGGAGTCTCTCAAATGATGGGAAATTCTCTTTTAAGCATACTTGGGAGCACTTGCGTAAGCGAAAAAGAAAGATTGAATGGCACAATGCTGTTTGGTTTAAAACCACACACCAAAGCATGATTTTATCACTTGGACTGCAATGCTTGATAGGCTCACAACAAAATTCAGAATGCTCACTCGGGGTATTGAAATCAACTCCAATTGCATATTTTGCAACTTTGCTTGCGAAACAAGGGACCATCTTTTCTTCCATTGTAGCTTTACAAGAAGAATTTGGCAAAGAGGGCTGGAGTTAACATGCATAAAAGATCCACCCACGTCATGGAATGAAATCCTCACTTTCTTTACTCCATACGTTCTTGAAGGCAATCTCAAAGCTACACTCATCAAGCATTTCTTTGGAGCAACAATTTATTTCATTTGGCTGGAAAGGAACAATAGACAATTCAGCAACGGAGCAAAACGGAAGAGCAAATCTTTTCATCCATCTTCAACCATGTTCGAATTAAATGTTCAATTGGAAAGCTTTTCACTTCTTCTTGTATCAACAAAATCATTTGTAAGAATTGGGGAATCGAGGCTATATTAGAATGAGCTTCCCCTTCTTTTGATTCTCATGTACATCTTTTGTAATTAATGTAGTGCGTCCACTTTTAGTGTAAAAAAAATCTTCCTATAAGATATTTGGGTGTTCCTCTTGTGTCAAGGAAGCTCGTAAGGCTGATTGTTTACCTCTTTTGGAGAAAATCAATAGAAGGCTTGAAAGCTGGACCAATCATTGGCTTTCCTACATGGGTAGATCTTTGGAAGACATCAACAATACTTTCTTCACAAAATTTTTTTGGAGAATGTATGCTTTTCGTGGATCTCTTTGGAGCGAATGGGTTCATTCAAACTACATTAAGAATGAATCAATTTGGACAATCGCTTGCCCAAATGACTCAAGCTGGATCTTAAAGAAGCTTCTCAATTGCCGAGCTTCAACTAGAAGTCATATTTCGCATATTCTTGGAGATGGGAGAGACACACACCTCTGGCTTGATAAATGGCATGACAATGGTACTCTCCTTGAACATTGGAATGGCACTTTCAACCATCCACCACTTCATGCAGAGGTACAAGAAATCTTCTCAAATGGCTCTTGGAATTGGCCAATTCAGCTTTATGCATATCCCCATCCCAAACGCTGCCATCGTTGAAAATAGGTCGGATTCTTACTCTTGGAGTCTCTCAAATGATGGGAAATTCTCTTTTAAGCATACTTGGGAGCACTTGCGTAAGCGAAAAAGAAAGATTGAATGGCACAATGCTGTTTGGTTTAACAACCACACACCAAAGCATGCTTTTATCACTTGGACTGCAATGCATGATAGGCTCACAACAAAATTCAGAATGCTCACTCGGGGTATTGAAATCAACTCCAATTGCATATTTTGCAACTTTGCTTGCGAAACAAGGGACCATCTTTTCTTCCATTGTAGCTTTACAAGAAGAATTTGGCAAAGAGGGCTGGAGTTAACATGCATAAAAGATCCACCCACGTCATGGAATGAAATCCTCACTTTCTTTACTCCATACGTTCTTGAAGGCAATCTCAAAGCTACACTCATCAAGCATTTCTTTGGAGCAACAATTTATTTCATTTGGCTGGAAAGGAACAATAGACAATTCAGCAACGGAGCAAAAACGGAAGAGCAAATCTTTTCATCCATCTTCAACCATGTTCGAATTAAATGTTCAATTGGAAAGCTTTTCACTTCTTCTTGTATCAACAAAATCATTTGTAAGAATTGGGGAATCGAGGCTATATTAGAATGAGCTTCCCCTTCTTTTGATTCTCATGTACATCTTTTGTAATTAATGTAGTGCGTCCACTTTTCGCAAAAAAATCTTACTATAAGATATTTGGGTGGTCCTCTTGTGTCAAGGAAGCTCCGTAAGGCTGATTGTTTACCTCTTTTGGAGAAAATCAATAGAAGGCTTGAAAGCTGGACCAATCATTGGCTTTCCTACATGGGTAGATCTTTGGAAGACATCAACAATACTTTCTTCACAAAATTTTTTTGGAGAATGTATGCTTTTCGTGGATCTCTTTGGAGCGAATGGGTTCATTCAAACTACATTAAGAATGAATCAATTTGGACAATCGCTTGCCCAAATGACTCAAGCTGGATCTTAAAGAAGCTTCTCAATTGCCGAGCTTCAACTAGAAGTCATATTTCGCATATTCTTGGAGATGGGAGAGACACACACCTCGGCTTGATAAATGGCATGACAATGGTACTCTCCTTGAACATTGGAATGGCACTTTCAACCATCCACCACTTCATGCAGAGGTACAAGAAATCTTCTCAAATGGCTCTTGGAATTGGCCAATTCAGCTTTATGCATATCCCCATCCCAAACGCTGCCATCGTTGAAAATAGGTCGGATTCTTACTCTTGGAGTCTCTCAAATGATGGGAAATTCTCTTTTAAGCATACTTGGGAGCACTTGCGTAAGCGAAAAAGAAAGATTGAATGGCACAATGCTGTTTGGTTTAAAACCACACACCAAAGCATGCTTTTATCACTTGGACTGCAATGCATGATAGGCTCACAACAAAATTCAGAATGCTCACTCGGGGTATTGAAATCAACTCCAATTGCATATTTTGCAACTTTGCTTGCGAAACAAGGGACCATCTTTTCTTCCATTGTAGCTTTACAAGAAGAATTTGGCAAAGAGGGCTGGAGTTAACATGCATAAAAGATCCACCCACGTCATGGAATGAAATCCTCACTTTCTTTACTCCATACGTTCTTGAAGGCAATCTCAAAGCTACACTCATCAAGCATTTCTTTGGAGCAACAATTTATTTCATTTGGCTGGAAAGGAACAATAGACAATTCAGCAACGGAGCAAAAACGGAAGAGCAAATCTTTTCATCCATCTTCAACCATGTTCGAATTAAATGTTCAATTGGAAAGCTTTTCACTTCTTCTTGTATCAACAAAATCATTTGTAAGAATTGGGGAATCGAGGCTATATTAGAATGAGCTTCCCCTTCTTTTGATTCTCATGTACATCTTTTGTAATTAATGTAGTGCGTCCACTTTTCTCTCAAAAAAAATCTTAATATAAGATATTTGGTTGTTCCTCTTGTGTCAAGTAAGCTCCTTAAGGCTGATTGTTTACCTCTTTTGGAGAAAATCAATAGAAGGCTTGAAAGCTGGACCAATCATTGGCTTTCCTACATGGGTAGATCTTTGGAAGACATCAACAATACTTTCTTCACAAAATTTTTTTGGAGAATGTATGCTTTTCGTGGATCTCTTTGGAGCGAATGGGTTCATTCAAACTACATTAAGAATGAATCAATTTGGACAATCGCTTGCCCAAATGACTCAAGCTGGATCTTAAAGAAGCTTCTCAATTGCCGAGCTTCAACTAGAAGTCATATTTCGCATATTCTTGGAGATGGGAGAGACACACACCTCTGGCTTGATAAATGGCATGACAATGGTACTCTCCTTGAACATTGGAATGGCACTTTCAACCATCCACCACTTCATGCAGAGGTACAAGAAATCTTCTCAAATGGCTCTTGGAATTGGCCAATTCAGCTTTATGCATATCCCCATCCCAAACGCTGCCATCGTTGAAAATAGGTCGGATTCTTACTCTTGGAGTCTCTCAAATGATGGGAAATTCTCTTTTAAGCATACTTGGGAGCACTTGCGTAAGCGAAAAAGAAAGATTGAATGGCACAATGCTGTTTGGTTTAAAAACAACACACCAAAGCATGCTTTTATCACTTGGACTGCAATGCATGATAGGCTCACAACAAAATTCAGAATGCTCACTCGGGGTATTGAAATCAACTCCAATTGCATATTTTGCAACTTTGCTTGCGAAACAAGGGACCATCTTTTCTTCCATTGTAGCTTTACAAGAAGAATTTGGCAAAGAGGGCTGGAGTTAACATGCATAAAAGATCCACCCACGTCATGGAATGAAATCCTCACTTTCTTTACTCCATACGTTCTTGAAGGCAATCTCAAAGCTACACTCATCAAGCATTTCTTTGGAGCAACAATTTATTTCATTTGGCTGGAAAGGAACAATAGACAATTCAGCAACGGAGCAAAAACGGAAGAGCAAATCTTTTCATCCATCTTCAACCATGTTCGAATTAAATGTTCAATTGGAAAGCTTTTCACTTCTTCTTGTATCAACAAAATCATTTGTAAGAATTGGGGAATCGAGGCTATATTAGAATGAGCTTCCCCTTCTTTTGATTCTCATGTACATCTTTTGTAATTAATGTAGTGCGTCCACTTTTCGCGCAAAAAAAATCTTCCTATAAGATATTTGGGTGTTCCTCTTGTGTCAAGGAAGCTCCGTAAGGCTGATTGTTTACCTCTTTTGGAGAAAATCAATAGAAGGCTTGAAAGCTGGACCAATCATTGGCTTTCCTACATGGGTAGATCTTTGGAAGACATCAACAATACTTTCTTCACAAAATTTTTTTGGAGAATGTATGCTTTTCGTGGATCTCTTTGGAGCGAATGGGTTCATTCAAACTACATTAAGAATGAATCAATTTGGACAATCGCTTGCCCAAATGACTCAAGCTGGATCTTAAAGAAGCTTCTCAATTGCCGAGCTTCAACTAGAAGTCATATTTCGCATATTCTTGGAGATGGGAGAGACACACACCTCTGGCTTGATAAATGGCATGACAATGGTACTCTCCTTGAACATTGGAATGGCACTTTCAACCATCCACCACTTCATGCAGAGGTACAAGAAATCTTCTCAAATGGCTCTTGGAATTGGCCAATTCAGCTTTATGCATATCCCCATCCCAAACGCTGCCATCGTTGAAAATAGGTCGGATTCTTACTCTTGGAGTCTCTCAAATGATGGGAAATTCTCTTTTAAGCATACTTGGGAGCACTTGCGTAAGCGAAAAAGAAAGATTGAATGGCACAATGCTGTTTGGTTTAAAAACCACACACCAAAGCATGCTTTTATCACTTGGACTGCAATGCATGATAGGCTCACAACAAAATTTAGAATGCTCACTCGGGGTATTGAAATCAACTCCAATTGCATATTTTGCAACTTTGCTTGCGAAACAAGGGACCATCTTTTCTTCCATTGTAGCTTTACAAGAAGAATTTGGCAAAGAGGGCTGGAGTTAACATGCATAAAAGATCCACCCACGTCATGGAATGAAATCCTCACTTTCTTTACTCCATACGTTCTTGAAGGCAATCTCAAAGCTACACTCATCAAGCATTTCTTTGGAGCAACAATTTATTTCATTTGGCTGGAAAGGAACAATAGACAATTCAGCAACGGAGCAAAATCGGAAGAGCAAATCTTTTCATCCATCTTCAACCATGTTCGAATTAAATGTTCAATTGGAAAGCTTTTCACTTCTTCTTGTATCAACAAAATCATTTGTAAGAATTGGGGAATCGAGGCTATATTAGAATGAGCTTCCCCTTCTTTTGATTCTCATGTACATCTTTTGTAATTAATGTAGTGCGTCCACTTTTCGCAAAAAAATCTTCCTATAAGATATTTGGGTGGTCCTCTTGTGTCAAGGAAGCTCCGTAAGGCTGATTGTTTACCTCTTTTGGAGAAAATCAATAGAAGGCTTGAAAGCTGGACCAATCATTGGCTTTCCTACATGGGTAGATCTTTGGAAGACATCAACAATACTTTCTTCACAAAATTTTTTTGGAGAATGTATGCTTTTCGTGGATCTCTTTGGAGCGAATGGGTTCATTCAAACTACATTAAGAATGAATCAATTTGGACAATCGCTTGCCCAAATGACTCAAGCTGGATCTTAAAGAAGCTTCTCAATTGCCGAGCTTCAACTAGAAGTCATATTTCGCATATTCTTGGAGATGGGAGAGACACACACCTCTGGCTTGATAAATGGCATGACAATGGTACTCTCCTTGAACATTGGAATGGCACTTTCAACCATCCACCACTTCATGCAGAGGTACAAGAAATCTTCTCAAATGGCTCTTGGAATTGGCCAATTCAGCTTTATGCATATCCCCATCCCAAACGCTGCCATCGTTGAAAATAGGTCGGATTCTTACTCTTGGAGTCTCTCAAATGATGGGAAATTCTCTTTTAAGCATACTTGGGAGCACTTGCGTAAGCGAAAAAGAAAGATTGAATGGCACAATGCTGTTTGGTTTAAACCCACACACCAAAGCATGCTTTTATCACTTGGACTGCAATGCATGATAGGCTCACAACAAAATTCAGAATGCTCACTCGGGGTATTGAAATCAACTCCAATTGCATATTTTGCAACTTTGCTTGCGAAACAAGGGACCATCTTTTCTTCCATTGTAGCTTTACAAGAAGAATTTGGCAAAGAGGGCTGGAGTTAACATGCATAAAAGATCCACCCACGTCATGGAATGAAATCCTCACTTTCTTTACTCCATACGTTCTTGAAGGCAATCTCAAAGCTACACTCATCAAGCATTTCTTTGGAGCAACAATTTATTTCATTTGGCTGGAAAGGAACAATAGACAATTCAGCAACGGAGCAAAATCGGAAGAGCAAATCTTTTCATCCATCTTCAACCATGTTCGAATTAAATGTTCAATTGGAAAGCTTTTCACTTCTTCTTGTATCAACAAAATCATTTGTAAGAATTGGGGAATCGAGGCTATATTAGAATGAGCTTCCCCTTCTTTTGATTCTCATGTACATCTTTTGTAATTAATGTAGTGCGTCCACTTTTCGCGCAAAAAAAAATCTTCCTATAAGATATTTGGGTGTTCCTCTTGTGTCAAGGAAGCTCCGTAAGGCTGATTGTTTACCTCTTTTGGAGAAAATCAATAGAAGGCTTGAAAGCTGGACCAATCATTGGCTTTCCTACATGGGTAGATCTTTGGAAGACATCAACAATACTTTCTTCACAAAATTTTTTTGGAGAATGTATGCTTTTCGTGGATCTCTTTGGAGCGAATGGGTTCATTCAAACTACATTAAGAATGAATCAATTTGGACAATCGCTTGCCCAAATGACTCAAGCTGGATCTTAAAGAAGCTTCTCAATTGCCGAGCTTCAACTAGAAGTCATATTTCGCATATTCTTGGAGATGGGAGAGACACACACCTCTGGCTTGATAAATGTCATGACAATGGTACTCTCCTTGAACATTGGAATGGCACTTTCAACCATCCACCACTTCATGCAGAGGTACAAGAAATCTTCTCAAATGGCTCTTGTAATTGGCCAATTCAGCTTTATGCATATCCCCATCCCAAACGCTGCCATCGTTGAAAATAGGTCGGATTCTTACTCTTGGAGTCTCTCAAATGATGGGAAATTCTCTTTTAAGCATACTTGGGAGCACTTGCGTAAGCGAAAAAGAAAGATTGAATGGCACAATGCTGTTTGGTTTCAACTCCACACACCAAAGCATGCTTTTATCACTTGGACTGCAATGCATGATAGGCTCACAACAAAATTCAGAATGCTCACTCGGGGTATTGAAATCAACTCCAATTGCATATTTTGCAACTTTGCTTGCGAAACAAGGGACCATCTTTTCTTCCATTGTAGCTTTACAAGAAGAATTTGGCAAAGAGGGCTGGAGTTAACATGCATAAAAGATCCACCCACGTCATGGAATGAAATCCTCACTTTCTTTACTCCATACGTTCTTGAAGGCAATCTCAAAGCTACACTCATCAAGCATTTCTTTGGAGCAACAATTTATTTCATTTGGCTGGAAAGGAACAATAGACAATTCAGCAACGGAGCAAAAACGGAAGAGCAAATCTTTTCATCCATCTTCAACCATGTTCGAATTAAATGTTCAATTGGAAAGCTTTTCACTTCTTCTTGTATCAACAAAATCATTTGTAAGAATTGGGGAATCGAGGCTATATTAGAATGAGCTTCCCCTTCTTTTGATTCTCATGTACATCTTTTGTAATTAATGTAGTGCGTCCACTTTTCGCTCAAAAAAAATCTTCCTATAAGATATTTGGGTGTTCCTCTTGTGTCAAGGAAGCTCGTAAGGCTGATTGTTTACCTCTTTTGGAGAAAATCAATAGAAGGCTTGAAAGCTGGACCAATCATTGGCTTTCCTACATGGGTAGATCTTTGGAAGACATCAACAATACTTTCTTCACAAAATTTTTTTGGAGAATGTATGCTTTTCGTGGATCTCTTTGGAGCGAATGGGTTCATTCAAACTACATTAAGAATGAATCAATTTGGACAATCGCTTGCCCAAATGACTCAAGCTGGATCTTAAAGAAGCTTCTCAATTGCCGAGCTTCAACTAGAAGTCATATTTCGCATATTCTTGGAGATGGGAGAGACACACACCTCTGGCTTGATAAATGGCATGACAATGGTACTCTCCTTGAACATTGGAATGGCACTTTCAACCATCCACCACTTCATGCAGAGGTACAAGAAATCTTCTCAAATGGCTCTTGGAATTGGCCAATTCAGCTTTATGCATATCCCCATCCCAAACGCTGCCATCGTTGAAAATAGGTCGGATTCTTACTCTTGGAGTCTCTCAAATGATGGGAAATTCTCTTTTAAGCATACTTGGGAGCACTTGCGTAAGCGAAAAAGAAAGATTGAATGGCACAATGCTGTTTGGTTTAAAACCACACACCAAAGCATGCTTTTATCACTTGGACTGCAATGCATGATAGGCTCACAACAAAATTCAGAATGCTCACTCGGGGTATTGAAATCAACTCCAATTGCATATTTTGCAACTTTGCTTGCGAAACAAGGGACCATCTTTTCTTCCATTGTAGCTTTACAAGAAGAATTTGGCAAAGAGGGCTGGAGTTAACATGCATAAAAGATCCACCCACGTCATGGAATGAAATCCTCACTTTCTTTACTCCATACGTTCTTGAAGGCAATCTCAAAGCTACACTCATCAAGCATTTCTTTGGAGCAACAATTTATTTCATTTGGCTGGAAAGGAACAATAGACAATTCAGCAACGGAGCACAAACGGAAGAGCAAATCTTTTCATCCATCTTCAACCATGTTCGAATTAAATGTTCAATTGGAAAGCTTTTCACTTCTTCTTGTATCAACAAAATCATTTGTAAGAATTGGGGAATCGAGGCTATATTAGAATGAGCTTCCCCTTCTTTTGATTCTCATGTACATCTTTTGTAATTAATGTAGTGCGTCCACTTTTCGCTCAAAAAAAATCTTCCTATAAGATATTTGGGTGTTCCTCTTGTGTCAAGGAAGCTCTGTAAGGCTGATTGTTTACCTCTTTTGGAGAAAATCAATAGAAGGCTTGAAAGCTGGACCAATCATTGGCTTTCCTACATGGGTAGATCTTTGGAAGACATCAACAATACTTTCTTCACAAAATTTTTTTGGAGAATGTATGCTTTTCGTGGATCTCTTTGGAGCGAATGGGTTCATTCAAACTACATTAAGAATGAATCAATTTGGACAATCGCTTGCCCAAATGACTCAAGCTGGATCTTAAAGAAGCTTCTCAATTGCCGAGCTTCAACTAGAAGTCATATTTCGCATATTCTTGGAGATGGGAGAGACACACACCTCGGCTTGATAAATGGCATGACAATGGTACTCTCCTTGAACATTGGAATGGCACTTTCAACCATCCACCACTTCATGCAGAGGTACAAGAAATCTTCTCAAATGGCTCTTGGAATTGGCCAATTCAGCTTTATGCATATCCCCATCCCAAACGCTGCCATCGTTGAAAATAGGTCGGATTCTTACTCTTGGAGTCTCTCAAATGATGGGAAATTCTCTTTTAAGCATACTTGGGAGCACTTGCGTAAGCGAAAAAGAAAGATTGAATGGCACAATGCTGTTTGGTTTAAAACCACACACCAAAGCATGCTTTTATCACTTGGACTGCAATGCATGATAGGCTCACAACAAAATTCAGAATGCTCACTCGGGGTATTGAAATCAACTCCAATTGCATATTTTGCAACTTTGCTTGCGAAACAAGGGACCATCTTTTCTTCCATTGTAGCTTTACAAGAAGAATTTGGCAAAGAGGGCTGGAGTTAACATGCATAAAAGATCCACCCACGTCATGGAATGAAATCCTCACTTTCTTTACTCCATACGTTCTTGAAGGCAATCTCAAAGCTACACTCATCAAGCATTTCTTTGGAGCAACAATTTATTTCATTTGGCTGGAAAGGAACAATAGACAATTCAGCAACGGAGCAAAACGGAAGAGCAAATCTTTTCATCCATCTTCAACCATGTTCGAATTAAATGTTCAATTGGAAAGCTTTTCACTTCTTCTTGTATCAACAAAATCATTTGTAAGAATTGGGGAATCGAGGCTATATTAGAATGAGCTTCCCCTTCTTTTGATTCTCATGTACATCTTTTGTAATTAATGTAGTGCGTCCACTTTTCGCTCAAAAAAAATCTTCCTATAAAATATTTGGGTGTTCCTCTTGTGTCAAGGAAGCTCCATAAGGCTGATTGTTTACCTCTTTTGGAGAAAATCAATAGAAGGCTTGAAAGCTGGACCAATCATTGGCTTTCCTACATGGGTAGATCTTTGGAAGACATCAACAATACTTTCTTCACAAAATTTTTTTGGAGAATGTATGCTTTTCGTGGATCTCTTTGGAGCGAATGGGTTCATTCAAACTACATTAAGAATGAATCAATTTGGACAATCGCTTGCCCAAATGACTCAAGCTGGATCTTAAAGAAGCTTCTCAATTGCCGAGCTTCAACTAGAAGTCATATTTCGCATATTCTTGGAGATGGGAGAGACACACACCTCGGCTTGATAAATGGCATGACAATGGTACTCTCCTTGAACATTGGAATGGCACTTTCAACCATCCACCACTTCATGCAGAGGTACAAGAAATCTTCTCAAATGGCTCTTGGAATTGGCCAATTCAGCTTTATGCATATCCCCATCCCAAACGCTGCCATCGTTGAAAATAGGTCGGATTCTTACTCTTGGAGTCTCTCAAATGATGGGAAATTCTCTTTTAAGCATACTTGGGAGCACTTGCGTAAGCGAAAAAGAAAGATTGAATGGCACAATGCTGTTTGGTTTAAAACCACACACCAAAGCATGCTTTTATCACTTGGACTGCAATGCATGATAGGCTCACAACAAAATTCAGAATGCTCACTCGGGGTATTGAAATCAACTCCAATTGCATATTTTGCAACTTTGCTTGCGAAACAAGGGACCATCTTTTCTTCCATTGTAGCTTTACAAGAAGAATTTGGCAAAGAGGGCTGGAGTTAACATGCATAAAAGATCCACCCACGTCATGGAATGAAATCCTCACTTTCTTTACTCCATACGTTCTTGAAGGCAATCTCAAAGCTACACTCATCAAGCATTTCTTTGGAGCAACAATTTATTTCATTTGGCTGGAAAGGAACAATAGACAATTCAGCAACGGAGCAAAACGGAAGAGCAAATCTTTTCATCCATCTTCAACCATGTTCGAATTAAATGTTCAATTGGAAAGCTTTTCACTTCTTCTTGTATCAACAAAATCATTTGTAAGAATTGGGGAATCGAGGCTATATTAGAATGAGCTTCCCCTTCTTTTGATTCTCATGTACATCTTTTGTAATTAATGTAGTGCGTCCACTTTTCGCTCAAAAAAAATCTTCCTATAAGATATTTGGGTGTTCCTCTTGTGTCAAGGAAGCTCCGTAAGGCTGATTGTTTACCTCTTTTGGAGAAAATCAATAGAAGGCTTGAAAGCTGGACCAATCATTGGCTTTCCTACATGGGTAGATCTTTGGAAGACATCAACAATACTTTCTTCACAAAATTTTTTTGGAGAATGTATGCTTTTCGTGGATCTCTTTGGAGCGAATGGGTTCATTCAAACTACATTAAGAATGAATCAATTTGGACAATCGCTTGCCCAAATGACTCAAGCTGGATCTTAAAGAAGCTTCTCAATTGCCGAGCTTCAACTAGAAGTCATATTTCGCATATTCTTGGAGATGGGAGAGACACACACCTCTGGCTTGATAAATGGCATGACAATGGTACTCTCCTTGAACATTGGAATGGCACTTTCAACCATCCACCACTTCATGCAGAGGTACAAGAAATCTTCTCAAATGGCTCTTGGAATTGGCCAATTCAGCTTTATGCATATCCCCATCCCAAACGCTGCCATCGTTGAAAATAGGTCGGATTCTTACTCTTGGAGTCTCTCAAATGATGGGAAATTCTCTTTTAAGCATACTTGGGAGCACTTGCGTAAGCGAAAAAGAAAGATTGAATGGCACAATGCTGTTTGGTTTAAATACCACACACCAAAGCATGCTTTTATCACTTGGTCTTCAATGCATGATAGGCTCACTACAAAATTCAGAATGCTCACTCGGGGTATTGAAATCAACTCCAATTGCATATTTTGCAACTTTGCTTGCGAAACAAGGGACCATCTTTTCTTCCATTGTAGCTTTACAAGAAGAATTTGGCAAAGAGGGCTGGAGTTAACATGCATAAAAGATCCACCCACGTCATGGAATGAAATCCTCACTTTCTTTACTCCATACGTTCTTGAAGGCAATCTCAAAGCTACACTCATCAAGCATTTCTTTGGAGCAACAATTTATTTCATTTGGCTGGAAAGGAACAATAGACAATTCAGCAACGGAGCAAAAACGGAAGAGCAAATCTTTTCATCCATCTTCAACCATGTTCGAATTAAATGTTCAATTGGAAAGCTTTTCACTTCTTCTTGTATCAACAAAATCATTTGTAAGAATTGGGGAATCGAGGCTATATTAGAATGAGCTTCCCCTTCTTTTGATTCTCATGTACATCTTTTGTAATTAATGTAGTGCATCCACTTTTCGCGCAAAAAAATCTTCCTATAAGATATTTGGGTGTTCCTCTTGTGTCAAGGAAGCTCCGTAAGGCTGATTGTTTACCTCTTTTGGAGAAAATCAATAGAAGGCTTGAAAGCTGGACCAATCATTGGCTTTCCTACATGGGTAGATCTTTGGAAGACATCAACAATACTTTCTTCACAAAATTTTTTTGGAGAATGTATGCTTTTCGTGGATCTCTTTGGAGCGAATGGGTTCATTCAAACTACATTAAGAATGAATCAATTTGGACAATCGCTTGCCCAAATGACTCAAGCTGGATCTTAAAGAAGCTTCTCAATTGCCGAGCTTCAACTAGAAGTCATATTTCGCATATTCTTGGAGATGGGAGAGACACACACCTCTGGCTTGATAAATGGCATGACAATGGTACTCTCCTTGAACATTGGAATGGCACTTTCAACCATCCACCACTTCATGCAGAGGTACAAGAAATCTTCTCAAATGGCTCTTGGAATTGGCCAATTCAGCTTTATGCATATCCCCATCCCAAACGCTGCCATCGTTGAAAATAGGTCGGATTCTTACTCTTGGAGTCTCTCAAATGATGGGAAATTCTCTTTTAAGCATACTTGGGAGCACTTGCGTAAGCGAAAAAGAAAGATTGAATGGCACAATGCTGTTTGGTTTAAAACCACACACCAAAGCATGCTTTTATCACTTGGACTGCAATGCATGATAGGCTCACAACAAAATTCAGAATGCTCACTCGGGGTATTGAAATCAACTCCAATTGCATATTTTGCAACTTTGCTTGCGAAACAAGGGACCATCTTTTCTTCCATTGTAGCTTTACAAGAAGAATTTGGCAAAGAGGGCTGGAGTTAACATGCATAAAAGATCCACCCACGTCATGGAATGAAATCCTCACTTTCTTTACTCCATACGTTCTTGAAGGCAATCTCAAAGCTACACTCATCAAGCATTTCTTTGGAGCAACAATTTATTTCATTTGGCTGGAAAGGAACAATAGACAATTCAGCAACGGAGCAAAAACGGAAGAGCAAATCTTTTCATCCATCTTCAACCATGTTCGAATTAAATGTTCAATTGGAAAGCTTTTCACTTCTTCTTGTATCAACAAAATCATTTGTAAGAATTGGGGAATCGAGGCTATATTAGAATGAGCTTCCCCTTCTTTTGATTCTCATGTACATCTTTTGTAATTAATGTAGTGCGTCCACTTTTCGCAAAAAAATCTTCCTATAAGATATTTGGGTGTTCCTCTTTTGTCAAGGAAGCTCAGTAAGGCTGATTGTTTACCTCTTTTGGAGAAAATCAATAGAAGGCTTGAAAGCTGGACCAATCATTGGCTTTCCTACATGGGTAGATCTTTGGAAGACATCAACAATACTTTCTTCACAAAATTTTTTTGGAGAATGTATGCTTTTCGTGGATCTCTTTGGAGCGAATGGGTTCATTCAAACTACATTAAGAATGAATCAATTTGGACAATCGCTTGCCCAAATGACTCAAGCTGGATCTTAAAGAAGCTTCTCAATTGCCGAGCTTCAACTAGAAGTCATATTTCGCATATTCTTGGAGATGGGAGAGACACACACCTCGGGCTTGATAAATGGCATGACAATGGTACTCTCCTTGAACATTGGAATGGCACTTTCAACCATCCACCACTTCATGCAGAGGTACAAGAAATCTTCTCAAATGGCTCTTGGAATTGGCCAATTCAGCTTTATGCATATCCCCATCCCAAACGCTGCCATCGTTGAAAATAGGTCGGATTCTTACTCTTGGAGTCTCTCAAATGATGGGAAATTCTCTTTTAAGCATACTTGGGAGCACTTGCGTAAGCGAAAAAGAAAGATTGAATGGCACAATGCTGTTTGGTTTAAAACCACACACCAAAGCATGCTTTTATCACTTGGACTGCAATGCATGATAGGCTCACAACAAAATTCAGAATGCTCACTCGGGGTATTGAAATCAACTCCAATTGCATATTTTGCAACTTTGCTTGCGAAACAAGGGACCATCTTTTCTTCCATTGTAGCTTTACAAGAAGAATTTGGCAAAGAGGGCTGGAGTTAACATGCATAAAAGATCCACCCACGTCATGGAATGAAATCCTCACTTTCTTTACTCCATACGTTCTTGAAGGCAATCTCAAAGCTACACTCATCAAGCATTTCTTTGGAGCAACAATTTATTTCATTTGGCTGGAAAGGAACAATAGACAATTCAGCAACGGAGCAAAATCGGAAGAGCAAATCTTTTCATCCATCTTCAACCATGTTCGAATTAAATGTTCAATTGGAAAGCTTTTCACTTCTTCTTGTATCAACAAAATCATTTGTAAGAATTGGGGAATCGAGGCTATATTAGAATGAGCTTCCCCTTCTTTTGATTCTCATGTACATCTTTTGTAATTAATGTAGTGCGTCCACTTTTCGCGCAAAAAAAATCTTCCTATAAGATATTTGGGTGTTCCTCTTGTGTCAAGGAAGCTCCGTAAGGCTGATTGTTTACCTCTTTTGGAGAAAATCAATAGAAGGCTTGAAAGCTGGACCAATCATTGGCTTTCCTACATGGGTAGATCTTTGGAAGACATCAACAATACTTTCTTCACAAAATTTTTTTGGAGAATGTATGCTTTTCGTGGATCTCTTTGGAGCGAATGGGTTCATTCAAACTACATTAAGAATGAATCAATTTGGACAATCGCTTGCCCAAATGACTCAAGCTGGATCTTAAAGAAGCTTCTCAATTGCCGAGCTTCAACTAGAAGTCATATTTCGCATATTCTTGGAGATGGGAGAGACACACACCTCTGGCTTGATAAATGGCATGACAATGGTACTCTCCTTGAACATTGGAATGGCACTTTCAACCATCCACCACTTCATGCAGAGGTACAAGAAATCTTCTCAAATGGCTCTTGGAATTGGCCAATTCAGCTTTATGCATATCCCCATCCCAAACGCTGCCATCGTTGAAAATAGGTCGGATTCTTACTCTTGGAGTCTCTCAAATGATGGGAAATTCTCTTTTAAGCATACTTGGGAGCACTTGCGTAAGCGAAAAAGAAAGATTGAATGGCACAATGCTGTTTGGTTTAAAACCACACACCAAAGCATGCTTTTATCACTTGGACTGCAATGCATGATAGGCTCACAACAAAATTCAGAATGCTCACTCGGGGTATTGAAATCAACTCCAATTGCATATTTTGCAACTTTGCTTGCGAAACAAGGGACCATCTTTTCTTCCATTGTAGCTTTACAAGAAGAATTTGGCAAAGAGGGCTGGAGTTAACATGCATAAAAGATCCACCCACGTCATGGAATGAAATCCTCACTTTCTTTACTCCATACGTTCTTGAAGGCAATCTCAAAGCTACACTCATCAAGCATTTCTTTGGAGCAACAATTTATTTCATTTGGCTGGAAAGGAACAATAGACAATTCAGCAACGGAGCACAAACGGAAGAGCAAATCTTTTCATCCATCTTCAACCATGTTCGAATTAAATGTTCAATTGGAAAGCTTTTCACTTCTTCTTGTATCAACAAAATCATTTGTAAGAATTGGGGAATCGAGGCTATATTAGAATGAGCTTCCCCTTCTTTTGATTCTCATGTACATCTTTTGTAATTAATGTAGTGCGTCCACTTTTCGCGCAAAAAAAATCTTCCTATAAGATATTTGGGTGTTCCTCTTGTGTCAAGGAAGCTCCGTAAGGCTGATTGTTTACCTCTTTTGGAGAAAATCAATAGAAGGCTTGAAAGCTGGACCAATCATTGGCTTTCCTACATGGGTAGATCTTTGGAAGACATCAACAATACTTTCTTCACAAAATTTTTTTGGAGAATGTATGCTTTTCGTGGATCTCTTTGGAGCGAATGGGTTCATTCAAACTACATTAAGAATGAATCAATTTGGACAATCGCTTGCCCAAATGACTCAAGCTGGATCTTAAAGAAGCTTCTCAATTGCCGAGCTTCAACTAGAAGTCATATTTCGCATATTCTTGGAGATGGGAGAGACACACACCTCTGGCTTGATAAATGGCATGACAATGGTACTCTCCTTGAACATTGGAATGGCACTTTCAACCATCCACCACTTCATGCAGAGGTACAAGAAATCTTCTCAAATGGCTCTTGGAATTGGCCAATTCAGCTTTATGCATATCCCCATCCCAAACGCTGCCATCGTTGAAAATAGGTCGGATTCTTACTCTTGGAGTCTCTCAAATGATGGGAAATTCTCTTTTAAGCATACTTGGGAGCACTTGCGTAAGCGAAAAAGAAAGATTGAATGGCACAATGCTGTTTGGTTTAAAAACCACACACCAAAGCATGCTTTTATCACTTGGACTGCAATGCATGATAGGCTCACAACAAAATTCAGAATGCTCACTCGGGGTATTGAAATCAACTCCAATTGCATATTTTGCAACTTTGCTTGCGAAACAAGGGACCATCTTTTCTTCCATTGTAGCTTTACAAGAAGAATTTGGCAAAGAGGGCTGGAGTTAACATGCATAAAAGATCCACCCACGTCATGGAATGAAATCCTCACTTTCTTTACTCCATACGTTCTTGAAGGCAATCTCAAAGCTACACTCATCAAGCATTTCTTTGGAGCAACAATTTATTTCATTTGGCTGGAAAGGAACAATAGACAATTCAGCAACGGAGCAACAACGGAAGAGCAAATCTTTTCATCCATCTTCAACCATGTTCGAATTAAATGTTCAATTGGAAAGCTTTTCACTTCTTCTTGTATCAACAAAATCATTTGTAAGAATTGGGGAATCGAGGCTATATTAGAATGAGCTTCCCCTTCTTTTGATTCTCATGTACATCTTTTGTAATTAATGTAGTGCGTCCACTTTTCGCGCAAAAAAAATCTTCCTATAAGATATTTGGGTGTTCCTCTTGTGTCAAGGAAGCTCCGTAAGGCTGATTGTTTACCTCTTTTGGAGAAAATCAATAGAAGGCTTGAAAGCTGGACCAATCATTGGCTTTCCTACATGGGTAGATCTTTGGAAGACATCAACAATACTTTCTTCACAAAATTTTTTTGGAGAATGTATGCTTTTCGTGGATCTCTTTGGAGCGAATGGGTTCATTCAAACTACATTAAGAATGAATCAATTTGGACAATCGCTTGCCCAAATGACTCAAGCTGGATCTTAAAGAAGCTTCTCAATTGCCGAGCTTCAACTAGAAGTCATATTTCGCATATTCTTGGAGATGGGAGAGACACACACCTCTGGCTTGATAAATGGCATGACAATGGTACTCTCCTTGAACATTGGAATGGCACTTTCAACCATCCACCACTTCATGCAGAGGTACAAGAAATCTTCTCAAATGGCTCTTGGAATTGGCCAATTCAGCTTTATGCATATCCCCATCCCAAACGCTGCCATCGTTGAAAATAGGTCGGATTCTTACTCTTGGAGTCTCTCAAATGATGGGAAATTCTCTTTTAAGCATACTTGGGAGCACTTGCGTAAGCGAAAAAGAAAGATTGAATGGCACAATGCTGTTTGTTTTAAAAACCACACACAAAAGCATGATTTTATCTATTGGACTGAAATGCATGATAGGCTCACAACAAAATTCAGAATTCTCTCTCTGGGTATTGAAATCAACTCCAATTGCATATTTTGCAACTTTGCTTGCGAAACAAGGGACCATCTTTTCTTCCATTGTAGCTTTACAAGAAGAATTTGGCAAAGAGGGCTGGAGTTAACATGCATAAAAGATCCACCCACGTCATGGAATGAAATCCTCACTTTCTTTACTCCATACGTTCTTGAAGGCAATCTCAAAGCTACACTCATCAAGCATTTCTTTGGAGCAACAATTTATTTCATTTGGCTGGAAAGGAACAATAGACAATTCAGCAACGGAGCAAAAACGGAAGAGCAAATCTTTTCATCCATCTTCAACCATGTTCGAATTAAATGTTCAATTGGAAAGCTTTTCACTTCTTCTTGTATCAACAAAATCATTTGTAAGAATTGGGGAATCGAGGCTATATTAGAATGAGCTTCCCCTTCTTTTGATTCTCATGTACATCTTTTGTAATTAATGTAGTGCGTCCACTTTTCGCGCAAAAAAAATCTTCCTATAAGATATTTGGGTGTTCCTCTTGTGTCAAGGAAGCTCCGTAAGGCTGATTGTTTACCTCTTTTGGAGAAAATCAATAGAAGGCTTGAAAGCTGGACCAATCATTGGCTTTCCTACATGGGTAGATCTTTGGAAGACATCAACAATACTTTCTTCACAAAATTTTTTTGGAGAATGTATGCTTTTCGTGGATCTCTTTGGAGCGAATGGGTTCATTCAAACTACATTAAGAATGAATCAATTTGGACAATCGCTTGCCCAAATGACTCAAGCTGGATCTTAAAGAAGCTTCTCAATTGCCGAGCTTCAACTAGAAGTCATATTTCGCATATTCTTGGAGATGGGAGAGACACACACCTCGGCTTGATAAATGGCATGACAATGGTACTCTCCTTGAACATTGGAATGGCACTTTCAACCATCCACCACTTCATGCAGAGGTACAAGAAATCTTCTCAAATGGCTCTTGGAATTGGCCAATTCAGCTTTATGCATATCCCCATCCCAAACGCTGCCATCGTTGAAAATAGGTCGGATTCTTACTCTTGGAGTCTCTCAAATGATGGGAAATTCTCTTTTAAGCATACTTGGGAGCACTTGCGTAAGCGAAAAAGAAAGATTGAATGGCACAATGCTGTTTGGTTTATAAACCACACACCAAAGCTTGATTTTATCACTTTGACTGCAATGCATGATAGGCTCACAAAAAAAATAAGAATGCTAACTCGGGGTATTGAAATCAACTCCAATTGCATATTTTGCAACTTTGCTTGCGAAACAAGGGACCATCTTTTCTTCCATTGTAGCTTTACAAGAAGAATTTGGCAAAGAGGGCTGGAGTTAACATGCATAAAAGATCCACCCACGTCATGGAATGAAATCCTCACTTTCTTTACTCCATACGTTCTTGAAGGCAATCTCAAAGCTACACTCATCAAGCATTTCTTTGGAGCAACAATTTATTTCATTTGGCTGGAAAGGAACAATAGACAATTCAGCAACGGAGCAAAACGGAAGAGCAAATCTTTTCATCCATCTTCAACCATGTTCGAATTAAATGTTCAATTGGAAAGCTTTTCACTTCTTCTTGTATCAACAAAATCATTTGTAAGAATTGGGGAATCGAGGCTATATTAGAATGAGCTTCCCCTTCTTTTGATTCTCATGTACATCTTTTGTAATTAATGTAGTGCGTCCACTTTTCGCAAAAAAAATCTTCCTATAAGATATTTGGGTGGTCCTCTTGTGTCAAGGAAGCTCCGTAAGGCTGATTGTTTACCTCTTTTGGAGAAAATCAATAGAAGGCTTGAAAGCTGGACCAATCATTGGCTTTCCTACATGGGTAGATCTTTGGAAGACATCAACAATACTTTCTTCACAAAATTTTTTTGGAGAATGTATGCTTTTCGTGGATCTCTTTGGAGCGAATGGGTTCATTCAAACTACATTAAGAATGAATCAATTTGGACAATCGCTTGCCCAAATGACTCAAGCTGGATCTTAAAGAAGCTTCTCAATTGCCGAGCTTCAACTAGAAGTCATATTTCGCATATTCTTGGAGATGGGAGAGACACACACCTCGGCTTGATAAATGGCATGACAATGGTACTCTCCTTGAACATTGGAATGGCACTTTCAACCATCCACCACTTCATGCAGAGGTACAAGAAATCTTCTCAAATGGCTCTTGGAATTGGCCAATTCAGCTTTATGCATATCCCCATCCCAAACGCTGCCATCGTTGAAAATAGGTCGGATTCTTACTCTTGGAGTCTCTCAAATGATGGGAAATTCTCTTTTAAGCATACTTGGGAGCACTTGCGTAAGCGAAAAAGAAAGATTGAATGGCACAATGCTGTTTGGTTTAAAACCACACACCAAAGCATGCTTTTATCACTTGGACTGCAATGCATGATAGGCTCACAACAAAATTCAGAATGCTCACTCGGGGTATTGAAATCAACTCCAATTGCATATTTTGCAACTTTGCTTGCGAAACAAGGGACCATCTTTTCTTCCATTGTAGCTTTACAAGAAGAATTTGGCAAAGAGGGCTGGAGTTAACATGCATAAAAGATCCACCCACGTCATGGAATGAAATCCTCACTTTCTTTACTCCATACGTTCTTGAAGGCAATCTCAAAGCTACACTCATCAAGCATTTCTTTGGAGCAACAATTTATTTCATTTGGCTGGAAAGGAACAATAGACAATTCAGCAACGGAGCAAAAACGGAAGAGCAAATCTTTTCATCCATCTTCAACCATGTTCGAATTAAATGTTCAATTGGAAAGCTTTTCACTTCTTCTTGTATCAACAAAATCATTTGTAAGAATTGGGGAATCGAGGCTATATTAGAATGAGCTTCCCCTTCTTTTGATTCTCATGTACATCTTTTGTAATTAATGTAGTGCATCCACTTTTCGCGCAAAAAAAATCTTCCTATAAGATATTTGGGTGTTCCTCTTGTGTCAAGGAAGCTCCGTAAGGCTGATTGTTTACCTCTTTTGGAGAAAATCAATAGAAGGCTTGAAAGCTGGACCAATCATTGGCTTTCCTACATGGGTAGTTTAACCCTTATCAATTCCACACTCTTGCAAATTTGTTCCTTTTGGGCTGGTGCATTTCTTCTTCCCAAAAGTATCATTCAAAAAATTGAACCCAAAATTTGTGCTTTCCTTTGGAAGAATACTGGGGCTAAGATTGCATGGAAAGACATTTGTCTCTCTCTTGATGAAGGTGGACTCGGCATCCGGAAGATTGAAGACATCAACAGCACTTTTCTCCTTAAATCCTTTTGGAGAATGTATACTTGTAGGGATTCTCTTTGGAGCAATTGGATGCAAATTAACTACATCAAGGACAAATCGATTTGGACTCTCACCACTTCTAAGGATGATAGTTGGGTTCTCAAAAACCTCCTCAAAATTCGAAACTTTGCAAGAGCCCATATCTCTCATGTACTCGGCGATGGAAAGCACACGCACTTTTGGCATGACAAATGACACACACATGGGGTACTTAGCAATTTTTGGAGCAGCACTCTCAACAATCCACCATACTATGCTAAGGTGTGTGACATTTTTGTTTTTGGTAATTGGATTTGGCCTATTCATCTCATGCATTTTGATCCACCTTGCACCAATCTTGTGGAAGAAAATCTTGATGCTTTTTACTTGGAACCTTTCTCCAAGTGGTGAATTCACTTTCTCGCACACTTGGGAGGAAATCAGAAGGAAGAAGAATAAAGTTGATTGGCACTATATTGTTTGGTTCAAAGGGCATACACCAAGACATGCATTTTTTACTTGGCTTGCTATTCATGATCGACTTTCCACAAAATTCAGATTGCTTTATTGGGGTAGAGAGCTGAATCCCACTTGCATTTTTTGCAACTTTGGATGTGAAACTAGAGACCATCTTTTCTTTAATTGTTGTTTCACTAGAAGGATCTGGAGGAAAGGACTTCATCTTACCATGATCCAAGAAACTTTGATCGATTGGGGAGACATTATTGCTTTTTTTTCACCTTTTGCACTCGAAGATAATCTTAAAGCTACTATCTTGAAGCACTTTTTGGAGGCTGCAATCTACTTCATTTGGATTGAGAGGAATCATCGTGAATTTCACAAGAGTTTCAAGACAGAGGAGCAAATCTTTTCATCCATCTTTAATCATGTTAGACTTAAATGCATTGTTGGAAAATATTTCACTACTTCTAGTTTGAATAGGAAAATTTGTAAATTGTGGGGGATGGAAGAAATCCTCCTTTGATCAGTTTGTATTTGTAATTTTGTTTTCTTTCTTGAATGAAATTTCTTACTTTCCTCGCAAAAAAAATAATCTTAAAGCTACTATCTTGAAGCACTTTTTGGAGGCAGCAATCTACTTTATTTGGATTGAGAGGAATCACCGTGAATTTCACAAGAGCTTCAAGACGGAGGAGCAAATCTTTTCATCCATCTTTAATCATGTTAGACTTAAATGCATTGTTGGAAAACATTTCACTACTTCTAGTATGAATAGGAAAATTTGTAAATTGTGGGGGATGGAAGAAATCCTCCTTTGATCAGTTTGTACTTGTTATTTTGTTTCTTTCTTGAATGAAATTTCTTACTTTTCTCGCAAAAAAAAAAAAAAGAGATAATGAGTACTCTTTTTTCTCTCAACCCCAACAAAAGCCCGGGGCCGGATGAATACACCTCGCTTTTCTACAAAAATGCATGGAATGAAATTGGAGAAGATGTCCCCAAAGCCATCAGCTCCTTCTTTGAAACCGGGAAGATGCTCAAGGAGGTAAATGCCACTTATATTGCTCTTGTCCCTAAAGTCCAAAACCCATCCATGGTAGAGGACTTTAGACCCATTTCTTGTTGCAACACGATTTATAAGTGCATCTCTAAAATCCTTGCAAATAGGATGAAAGTTTGCTTACCCTCCATCATCTCATGGAACCAATCAGCATTCATTGAAGGAAAGGACTTCATACTATGATCCAAGAAACATTGATCGTGTGAGACTTGTCCATATAAAGTGCAACTTGGACATCTCAATAAGTGTCTTTGCTTGGTGCATTTGTGTTACACCCCTTGTGCCAAAGCCAATCACAATAATTTGCTCATTTATGAATAGTTGACGAAAACCATTTTTCTCTTTACACTAGGATTGCTTTATACACCTAAAATTAGGGTGTCAATTGGCGCCTAGTACTCTCTTTTTTGTTTTAATTTATGGTCGTTATGTATAATGGTATTTCGAGCCACCCACCATTGAAGAATTCTTAGTGTGCCCCCTTATTAAGGGCATCTGGTGGGGTTTGTGACATGACTATATGAACCATTTCATCTTGTTTCTTCCTTCTTTACCTCCACGTAACTACTGCCACAGTCTTATCAACAATTTTCGTGTGGAGCTTGATGGAGTTCAGCAAGCAATCTATAATGGAGAGCTTAGTGCCGAGCTTATTAGCAAGCAAAAGTGCATCCTTACTAAATTGGAGAAGCTTGAAGCTACTTATAAAGCCATGCTCATTCAAAAATCTAGGCTTTCGTGGATCAAAGAAGGGGATTCAATTACTAAATTGGAATTTTCTTGAATGCACTCTTCTTGTTTTTGGGTTCCTCATGCCTTTGTGAAGGGGATTATGGCTTGTGTTACTACACCTAGCTTCTCTATTGCACTCAATGGTGGTTTGGAAGGTTACTTTTATGGTGCTAATGGCATAAGGCAAGGAGATCCCATTTCACCTTACCTTTTTGTCATTTGTATGGAAGTGCTCTCTTGTATGATGAATAAGTTGGAAGGCAACCCGAGCTTTCATTTTCATCCTAAATGCACTCGCTTAAAGCTTAATCACCTTTGTTTTGCGGATGATCTCTTTATTTTTTGCAAAGGTGATATGTCTTCCATTAATTGCATTATGGACACCTTGAAGACTTTTGCTATCTTTTCCGGGCTGAACATCAATCATTCAAAGAGTGACATTTTCTTTGGGGGAATTTCAAATGAGGATAAAGCTGCCATTATTGAGAAAGTGCGCTTTCATGAGGGAGAACTTCCTATCCAGTATTTAGGCATCCCACTTGTCTCTAGAAAACTTAGAAAGTCAGATTGCTACCCACTCTTGGAGAAGATTAGTGCAAGACTTGATACTTGGTGCAATAATTGGCTTTCTTTTGCAAGTAGACTTGTTCTTATCAAGTCCACTCTCATTCAAAAATGTGCATATTGGGCTAATGCTATTCTTCTTCCAAAAGGTCTCTTGGCAGCCATTGAATCAAAATTTAAAGCTTTCCTTTAGAGAGGAACGGGCCCCAAAGTTGCTTGGAAGGACCTTTGCTTGCCATTCAATGAAGGTGGCCTTGGCATTAGAAGAATTGAAGAAATCAACAAAGTTTTCATGCTCAAAATTTTCTGGAGGATGTATGCCATTAAAGAATCACTTTGGAGCCAATGGATTCATTGCAATTATATTAAGGATTCTTCCATTTGGATGATGCAAACATCTCAAGACTTTAGTTGTATTTTCAAAGCTATTCTTGCTTGCCGTGGCTATGCAAGAAATATTATCAAGCACAACATTGGAAATGGTATGAATACTTACTTTTGGATTGACAATTGGCATAGAGACGGACCACTCTTAAAGCATTGGAGCAATATTTTCCCTACCCCCTCCATCTATGCAAAGGTTAGTGATATTTGTCTTAATGGTTCTTGGAGTTGGCCTTTGCAACTTTCCTTTATTGATGCATCAAGCTTCACACTTGAGGAGAATTCACAAGATACTTTTGTTTGGACTCTTTCCCCTAATGGTGGGTTTTCTTTTAAGCATACATGGGAGCATATTAGAATTAAAGGAAACTGCTTCATTGGCCATAACATCATTTGGCATAAAGGACACAACCCAAGGCATGGTTTTATTGTTTGGCTTGCATATCATGATCGCCTTAGCACACGATTTAGAATATCACATTGGGGGCTTAACATTAATACCTCATGCATTTTTTGCTACATGGGATGTGAGACTAGAGACTATCTCTTCTTTGAATGTAGTTTTACTAGGCGTATTTGGAGATTTGGCTTATCTCTTTCTCTTGTCCTAGAGAGCCTTATTTGTTGGCAAGAAATTATTAACTACATCACTCCATTTGCTCATGAGAAGCATTTGAAAGCATCAATCCTCAAGCACCTCTTTGGCATTCCTGTTTATCACATTTGGATGGAAAGAAATAGAAGAATTTTCAAGAATGAAGCAAAGACGGAGGATTTTGTTTGTAATGCTATTTTCAATGATGTTAGAGTTAAAATTTCTTGTAGTAGGAAGTTTCCTTCAACACATTTGAACAAAACTCTTAGTAAATTATGGAGACTTGAAGATATCCTTGTTTAGGTTTGGTGTATACACCACCATTGTACTTGTACATTTTCTGATTTTGTGGTAATGAATTTTCTTACTTGCTCCGTAAAAAAAATGAGGAAAGACATCTCTTTTTGGAGGATTATGAGGTTAAAAACGAGTTCATTGGCTTCTTTAAAGGTCTCATTGGCACAAAAAATCCTACTCATGTCAATGTTAATGTTTTGAAGGCTATTATTGGAAAATCAATTGATGAGTCTCTTGTTGCCACTATCAATGCCCCTATCACAAGAGATGAAATTAAGAATGCTCTTTTTTCTCTCAATCCAACAAAAGCCCGGGTCCGGATGGCTTTACATCTCACTTTTACATGGTTGCTTGGGAGATTGTTGGAGAGGATGTTCTTAATGCAATCAGCTCTTTCTTCAAATCAAGGAAGCTTTTAAAAGAGGTAAACTCTACTATAATTGCTCTTGTGCCTAAGGTCCCGAATCCTTCCATGGTCAAAGATTTTAGGCCTATTTCTTGTTGCAACACCATCTACAAATGCATTTCAAAGATTGTTGCTAATAGGCTTAAAATTTGTTTGTCACACATCATTTCTTGGAACCAAACAGCATCAAAAATCGGCTCATTCAAGAAATATTCTTATTGCACATGATGTTTTGAGAGGATACACTAGAAGTCATATCTCCCCAAGTTGCTCCCTCAAAGTTGACATTATGAAGGCATTTGACTCTTTAAACTGGGGCTTTATTGAATGCACTCTCCTTGCTTTTGGTTTCCCTCATTTTTTTGTTGAATGGATTATGGAGTGTGTCATTACTCTTAGCTTCTCTATTGCTCTCAATGGTGGCTTGGAAGGTTACTTTTATGGAGAAAATGGAATTAGGCAGGGGGATCCCATTTCTCCTTACCTTTTTGTCATGTGCATGGAGGTTCTCACTTGTATGTTTAACAAATTGAATGAGCACCCCGGATTTCATTTTCATCCAAAATGTACACATTTGAAGCTTAACCATCTTTGTTTTGCAGATGACCTTTTTATCTTTTGCAAAGGGAATTTAACTCTATTGAATGCATTATGGAGACCTTGAAGAATTTTTCCTCCTTCTCTGGGCTGAATATCAACAATTCAAAGAGTGCCATTTTCTTTGGTGGGGTTTCTACTCATGATAAGAGGGCTATCGTGGATGGAGTTGGTTTTCAAGAAGGTGAGCTTCCTATTCGCTATTTGGGTATCCCCCTTGTTTCTAGAAAGCTAAGAAAGGCTGATTGCTTCCCCCTCTTGGAAAAAATCAATGCTAAGCTTGAAAATTGGTGCAATTTTTGGCTTTCTTTTGCGGGTAGACTTGTTTTACTCAAATCTACACTTTTCCAAATCTTTGCTTATTGGGCAAGTGCAATCCTCCTCCCCAAAAGTGTGTTGGCAGCCATTGAAACAAAATTTAAAGCTTTCCTTTGGAGGGGGACCGGCCCCAAGGTTGCTTGGAAGGATATTTGTCTCCCCTTTTGTGAAGGTGGGCTTGGAATTAGAAGCATTGAAGAGATTAATAGGGTTTATATGCTCAAGCTCTTTTGGAGAATGTATGCAAAAAAGGACACACTTTGCAGCTAATGGATTCATACAAACTATATCAAAGGCTCTTCCATTTGGGTGATGCAAGCTCCTATGGACGCTAGTTGGATTCTTAAAGCAATTTTGAAATGCCGAGATATTGTAAAGCCCCTCATCAAACACAATCTTGGAAATGGATTATACACTTTCTTTTGGATTGATAATTGATACAAGGAGAATTCCTTCTTGGAGCATTGGAGCAACACCTTCCCAAACCCATCTCTCCTCACTAAGGTTAGTGAAGTTTTCATCAATGGTAATTGAAATTGGTCTATTTAGCTCCTCCATATTGATTTTCCAAACTTTGCTCTTAATGAAAACACTATGGATGAGATTGTTTGGAAAATTTCCCCAAATGGAAATTTCAATTTCAAGAAAACTTGGGAATATATTAGGAGGAAAGGAAATCCTTTTGCTGGTTTCAACATCATTTGGCATAAAAAGCACAATCCGAGGCGTAGCTTCATTGCATGGCTTGCTTTTCTTGACCGACTCAACACAAAATTCAGAATCTTACATTGGGGTCTTAACATCAACCCATCATGCATTTTTTGCTATTTTGGTTGTGAAACAAGAGATCATCTCTTCTTCGAATGTAGCTTCACTAGAAGAATCTGGCAAAAAGGTCTTAGCCTCACATCAATTTCGGAGAAAATGATTTGCTGGAAGGATATTATTGATTATATCACTCCTGTTGCACTTGAGAAGCAATTGAAGGCCACTATTATCAAATATCTCGTTGGAGCATCCATCTACCATATTTGGTTGGAAAGAAATCAGCGTGTTTATCATAATGAAGCAAAAACCGAAGAAAACATTTTCAAATCTATTTTCAATGATGTTAGAGCTAAAATCTCTAGTGGAAAGAAATTCACTTCCTCTCCTTTGAACAAAATCTTATGTAAATTGTGGAGACTAGATGACATCCTTGTATAGGCCCTCTCTCCACTTTATCACACTTTTTGTACTTGTACATTTTTTTTTGACATTGTAGAATACATTCATACTTTCTTGCCCCGTAAAAAAAAAAAAAAAAACTACTGCCACAGTCCAAGATGCACTTGATAGAGTTGAGATTGCCCTTACAAAAATTGAAAAGATCATCCACAAAACAAAGGTGATTGAGCTTGAGAGTTGTGCATTTAGGGTGAAAGCCAAAGCTCGAATTATTTGCAAATTGTTGAGTATACATGTGAGGACTTCCATGAAGATGACAAAAAGATAGGGGGAGAGAGGGTCACCTTGCCTAATACCATTAGCTACCTTGAAGTAGCCTTTTAAACCTCCATTGATGAAAATAGAGAAACTTGGAGCGGAAATACAAGCCATAACCCAATCCACAAACTTCTTTGGAAAACCAAAAGTAATGAGTGCCATTTCAATGAACTTCCAATTTAAGGAGTCAAATGCCTTCGTGATATCCACCTTGAGGGCACACCTAGGAGAGTTGCGACTTCTAGAATAACCCCTTATGAGATCATGGTCAATGAGGATATTCTCATTAATGAGTCTATTCTCGACAAAAGCAGATTGATTCCAAGAGAAAATATGCTCCAAGCAATGCTTCATTCTTTTTTTTTTTTTTTTTTTTTTTGCGGATCAAGTAGAATTTATTAAATGCAAATTTGGTGTACAACCATCCAAAACCCCCAAGCCAAGGATACAACAATCTAAACATAACTAGACTTGGGGATTAAGCAAGACAAAAAAAAAAAAAACGAAAAACAATGAAAGGACAAGAGAAAGCAAGGAAAACCGAAGGAAGAGCAACTCAAGTGCCTTTACCAATAGGAGTGGAAGATCTCCTAGCATGGTCAATCTCTTGCCTACTCTCCCTAGCTTCTCCAATCGCATAATCTACAATTCCACCATCCTTATGACAAGCCAAGCCTTTTGGTACATCAACATTTTCCTTCTCAAGATAGTTCTTTCCAACAACAAAATCAAAATCTTTTTGGGTGGGATCAGCAACATAATTTGGTTCTTTAAAAGCAATGCATGTCTCATTATTTTCCTTTCCAACGCGATCTTCATTTGATATGCTACCATGATTTGCGTCGGCATTTCCTTCATCAACCCCAAGAGCTTCAAAACGGTTAGGAGAAAGTGCTTGTGCATTGATAAACTTGGTGTCATTTTGCTGCCCCGTTTTATCCTTAATCACCTTCCACTCATTTTGATAGCGGGTTTCCTAGCTTCATTTGCTTTCTTCCTCTCAAGTTGCTTTTGAATCCCCATTGAGTTTTTTGGGCACGAGTCAAGGTTGTGCCCAATCACTTTGCAACTATTGCATTTTAGAGGCTTCCATGCATATTCAATATCAATCTTTGCCCAAGTGCCATCTCTAAGCCGGACAAAGGTGAATTCGGTAAATCTTTTCAAGATTAACTTCAATACAAACACGAGCAAACCCAATAAAAGTACGTGATTGAGTGAGATAAACCATTTGGAGAGGAGAACCAATAGAGCTAGCAATATAAATAATCCCCTTCTAGTCATCAAGCTACATGGGATATTTCTCAATTTAAACAAAAGACGGATTTTATCCCATTCAAATTTATAAATTTGAGCATCCAAGTTCCATTTTCAAGCAACAAGGGTCTGAAATTAACGTGCCATAATTGCTCAAGGGCTTTGTCACAAGCTTCCTCATTTTCAAATTGAAAGATAAATAGACCATTCAAGCAAGTCTTAATCTCAACATGACCAAACGTTTTCCAGTGGTAATCAACAAATTTCCGTATCAAGAAGAATGGAGGGGGTCTTTCAAGAAATTGACCAAGTAGGCAATGCTTCCAACAATTATCACCTTCCTAAAAAACTTCTTCAGGTGGAACAGCACCCCAAGTATTTTCATATGCAATAGGTTCAAAGTATTCAAGTTTAAGAGGGTTCTTAATCTTACCAAGGTAATTGATTCTCCAATTTATATTGTTGGCCCATGCATTAGGAGGAGCTTTAGAATCCTTGCTGCCTATCCCATTGAAAGTTCGCCCATGCTCACAAATTCAGCTTTGCTATTCACGTGCAGTTTGGTGGAATCACCAAAGCTACTGCCCAAAGCATTTAAAGTTGAAAATTGTGGCCGACCATGCATAGCTTGTGCATCCAATTTCCGCCCATAATTTGCTGGGAAAGAGTGGGAAAATCTTCGAGATTTGCAAGATTTTTTCTTGGAGTTGAAGTAAAAAACGCACCATTCTTTGCTTCTTGTTGCTGATTCATGTGTTTTGATGAGGTGGCATCCTTTGATGAGTTGGCATCCATGTCAAAAGAAGGTTGGCAGGCTCATGGGGAGGAAATCTTTTCAGCCGATTGTGAGTTTAAAGGGGGGAAATCATCTTTATTTCCCACCGAAAATCCATTTTGGATGAATGGTTGTGATTCCTCTTTGGGATAAGAATGGTGAGTTGTCAAAAAATGATTTGCTTGGCCAGAAAAGTTGGTCTTTTGACCAGAAAAAGGAGATGACAAATCTGATTGCACTTGTACTTTACTAGCCGAAGGACCTTTGAACAAAGACTGGAGTGAGTCACTTTCTTCTCCAAAGAAACCCGATTTGCTGGAGCTTGAAAAGGAGTCCATACCTTGCATTTTCGCTTGCTGAAAATCACATTGTGATACTTCCATGTTGCTCTTCACATTATTATGGTGAGAACAAGATCCATATAGCGTGGTAGAATCAAAGCCAACCCTAGCTGAAACTTTACCGAGCTCAACTTGTGCATTATCATAAGGAATGGACTTTGAGGAAGAAGCTCCTTTCTTGGTCAAGCTTTGCACGAGCTGCCTTTTTGCTTCATCGAGATTATGCTCAAGTTTATGCAAGCTAGTGGAGGGAGAACCAGCATCCGAGCTTGAAAGTTTGTTGTTAATGGAGTCACAAGCTTCCTTGAGTTCCATGAAAGACTCTAAAGTGTAATCTTCTTCTTCTTCATAATTGCAAAGTTCAGCTTTTGCAGCAAGTCTAGCACTCCTCCTAGATTTGGATGCACTAGATCATTTCTTTTTACCCATGAAAGTGGAAAAGAAAGGCTGATGGTGGTGGAAAAATGGTTGTTGCTAATGCAAAGTTAATTTTTTCGAATGTAGTTTCAACATTTCTTCTTGTGAAGAGCACAATACTCTCTATGAAGAGGAAGCAAAATCTTGGTCGGCTGAAAATAAAAATTCTCCTTTCATGTCAAGGCCGATTTGCTAAGCAATGCTTCATTCTATTTGCAAACAATTTAGAGATGCATCTGCAAATGGTATTGCAACCTCGAGTTTGTGAACCTATCATGTAATAAAGTTCCAATTTGGATTAAGCTTTGGGATGTTCCATTGAGTCTATACTCCAAAAGAGGGCTTGGTTACGTTGCCTCCTTCATTGGTAAGCCTATTCAAATGGATGCACTTACGGATTCTAGAAGGAACTTGGAGTTTGCTAGGGTTTGCATTGAAGTGGATCTTGAAGGAGACCTCCCGAATGTTGTGTTTCCAAAACTCAAGAATGGTACAAGAGCAAAAGTTGAGGTTGAATATGCTTGGAAGCCAAGCAAATGCATACATTGTAAAATGGTTGGGCATGTTGAGGAGAATTGCCCCTTGAAGCCGAAAACACAACAAAATCCTCAAACTACTCATTTTGGGCAGCAAGCAAAAACTCGCCAAGAATGGCAAGTTGTGGGCAAAAAGCAAGCTCCATTGAAGAATCATGAGGGTTTGAGCAATGAAATTTCCACTCCAAATAAGGAAATGAAGTCTACCAGGCCAAATTCTCCTAAGGCTACAATTGACTCAACTTTAAATTGTCAAAATTGCTTTGAAGTCCTTGGCCAGGAGGATGAGCACAATGAAGAAACTTTGAATATTGAAGATGAAGTTGGGATGAAAGTTGAAAGGAAACTTGATTTCTTTGGACACAAGGAAGAAGGGGAGATCCTCAACCAAGCAAATGAAGAAGAAGATGATGATCCAATTGCCGAGCAAGATAATTCATGGAAAGATGATAGAGGGGGGCTGGTCACCACTCATACCCCTAAATGATTTTGTGTGCATGGAACATTAGGGGTTTCAATTCCCCTAAAAAGCATAAAGAAATGAAGAATCTAATAAACAAGCATAGGCTTGATTGTTTTTGTGTTTTGGAGACCAAAGTGGACAATGATACTCTCATTGCTTCATATTTTAACACTTTGGGTTTTGCAAACTACATCGATGATAATATGGCTGGCAGAATTTGGGTTTTTTGGAAGCAACACATCAAGGCTACAATAATTGACACTATGGATCAAGGAATCCTTTGCCATTTGGAGAGTCCATTCCAAGTTCCTATTTTTGTGGCTTTTGTGTATGGTAGGAATGATCCTTCAAGAAGACAGCACCTTTGGGCAAAAATTGAAAGTTGGAGTGTAAGGTGTTATAATAGGCCACTTTGTATTCTTGGAGACTTTAATGAGGTTCTGAATTGTGGAGATAGATCTTCCTCTACCAGCATTGCTCCAAGTGCTTTGGATTTCAAGAATTGCATTTCTCAAGCTAGACTCTCTGAGATTAAGACTATTAGGCCTCATTTCACTTGGACCAACCGGAGCTCCAAAGGCAATCTTATTGCAAGTAAGTTGGATAGAGCTCTTGTCAACACCTTTTGGATGGACCACTTGGATCACTCTTCTCTCTTAGTGGATAGCCCAGGTATTTCGGACCATTGTCCTCTTGTGGTTCATACTTGCATCATCAAGCCTTCTTCACCAAAGCCTTTCAAGTTCTACAATGCTTGGACAACTCATCCTCTTTTCTTGCATGAGGTGGAAAAACATTGGAATGCACGGGTTTTTGGCACTCCAATGTTCATTCTTTTTCAAAAACAAAAGCACTCAAAAGAGTGCTCAAGGATTTCGACAAGAATTACTTCTCTTGCATCCCAAGTCAAGTTGAGGATCTTAAACGAACCCTTTCGGATGTCCAACTTGCCATGCTGAATGGGTACCTTAATGAAGAGGCTCTTAACAAAGAAAAGGAGATTATGAGGAATATTGAAGAACTTGAAGACACCTACAAAAAGATGCTCCACCAAAAGGCTCGCATTAATTGGATTAAAGATGGAGATGCTAATACAAAGTTCTTCCACAATAAGATTCGTGAAAGGAAAAACATAAACTCCATCTTTGCCATCAACGACAATGAGGGGAATCTCATCACTTCAAAGGAGGAGATAAAGGCTGAATTTATCTCCTATTTCAAAAATCTGTTTGGCACCCCCTCACATTCAACTGCTAGTGTGGAGACCATCAAAAGCATTTTAGGGAAAACCATTGAGGAAAGTTGCTTGGCAAAGCTTGCTGCTCCCATTACCTTTGAGGAAATCAAAACAACTCTTTTCTCCATTAATCCAAACAAGAGCCCGAGGCCGGATGGCTATACTTCACACTTCTACAAGATGGCTTGGGAGGTTGTTGGGGAAGATGTGCACAAAGTAATAAAGTCTTTTTTCCACTCCTCAAAGTTGCTTCAAGAGGTAAATGCTACTTATATTGCCCTTATTCCCAAAGTCCAAAACCCATCTTGGGTAAAAGAATTTAGGCCTATTTCTTGCTGCAACACCGTTTATAAATGCATATCCAAGATTCTTGCAAATAGGTTCAAAGAGTATTTACCTTCTATCATCTCTTAGAATCAATCGGCTTTTATTAAAGGGAGGCTTATCAATGAGAATATACTTGTTGCACATGATATCCTTAGAGACTATACAAGAACTCATATTTCTCCTCGATGTGCACTCAAAGTTGATATCATGAAGGCTTTTGATTCACTCAATTGGAATTTTATTGAGTGTACTCTTCATGCGTTTGGCTTCCCAAGTTTCTTTGTGAAATGGATCATGTCTTGTATCACATCAACAAATTTCTCTGTGGCAATCAATGGAAGTTTAGAGGGGTATTTTAAAGGAGCAAATGATATAAGGCAAGGGGATCCCCTCTCACCATACATTTTTGTTATTTGCATGGAAGTATTATCATGCATGCTCAACAAGTTGGAACAAGATCAAAAGTTTGGGTTTCATCCAAAATGTGCAAAGTTGAGGTTGAACCATCTTTGTTTTGCTGATGACCTTTTTATCTTTTGCAAAGGAAATATCAAATCAGTTGAGTGCATTATGGATGTCTTGGAGAACTTTTGCTCTCTCTCGGGTCTTAAAGCAAACCCTTCCAAGAGTAATATTTTCTTTGGTGGTGTTCCTCATGAAACAAAGTTGGCCATTCTTTGCAAAATGAACTTCAAAGAAGGTAATCTTCCTATAAGATATTTGGGTGTTCCTCTTGTGTCAAGGAAGCTCTGTAAGGCTGATTGTTTACCTCTTTTGGAGAAAATCAATAGAAGGCTTGAAAGCTGGACCAATCATTGGCTTTCCTACATGGGTAGATTAACCCTTATCAAATCCACACTCTTGCAAATTTGTTCCTTTTGGGCTGGTGCATTTCTTCTTCCCAAAAGTATCATTCAAAAAATTGAATCCAAATTTTGTGCTTTCCTTTGGAAGAATACTGGGGCTAAGATTGCATGGAAAGACATTTGTCTCCCTCTTGATGAAGGTGGACTTGGCATCCGGAAGATTGAAGACATCAACAGCACTTTTCTCCTTAAATCCTTTTGGAGAATGTATACTTGTAGGGATTCTCTTTGGAGCAATTGGATGCAAATTAACTACATCAAGGACAAATCGATTTGGACTCTCACCACTTCTAAGGATGATAGTTGGGTTCTCAAAAACCTCCTCAAAATTCGAAACTTTGCAAGTGCCCATATCTCTCATGTACTCGGCGATGGAAAGCACACGCACTTTTGGCATGACAAATGGCACACACATGGGGTACTTAGCAATTTTTGGAGCAGCACTCTCAACAATCCACCATACTATGCTAAGGTCTGTGACATTTTCATTTTTGGTAATTGGATTTGGCCTATTCATCTCATGCATTTTGATCCACCTTGCACCAATCTTGTGGAAGAAAATCTTGATGCTTTTACTTGGAACCTTTCTCCAAATGGTGAATTCACTTTCTTGCACACTTGGGAGGAAATCAGAAGGAAGAAGAATAAAGTTGATTGGCACTATATTGTTTGGTTCCAAGGGCATACACCAAGACATGCATTTTTTACTTGGCTTGCTATTCATGATCAACTTTCCACAAAATTCAGATTGCTTTATTGGGGTAGGGAGCTGAATCCCACTTGCATTTTTTGCAACTTCGGGTGTGAAACTAGAGACCATCTTTTCTTTAATTGTTGTTTCACTAGAAGGATCTGGAGGAAAGGACTTCATCTTACTATGATCCAAGAAACATTGATTGATTGGGGAGACATTATTGCTTTTATTTCACCTTATGCACTCGAAAATAATCTTAAAGCTACTATCTTGAAGCACTTTTTGGAGGCAGCAATCTACTTTATTTGGATTGAGAGGAATCACCGTGAATTTCACAAGAGCTTCAAGACGGAGGAGCAAATCTTTAATCATGTTAGACTTAAATGCATTGTTGGAAAACATTTCACTACTTCTAGTATGAATAGGAAAATTTGTAAATTGTGGGGGATGGAAGAAATCCTCCTTTGATCAGTTTGTACTTGTTATTTTGTTTCTTTCTTGAATGAAATTTCTTACTTTTCTCGCAAAAAAAGAAAAAGTTGCATTTACCTCTTTAAGAAGCTTGCAAGAGTCAAAGAAATCCAAAATTGCCTTGGTAACATCATCACCAATAATATCCCAAGTGGCAATATTGAAATAAGAGGACAAGCCATCTGGACCCGAACTTTTTTTTTTTTGGACGAAAAGTGATGTATTAAAAGGAGAAAGATGTACAAAAAGAGTCAAAAGATGTACAAAAAGGGGGAAAACTATACAAATTCTCAATCCCCCAAGGTTTACAAATAGCTTTGTTGGTACAAGATGAAGCAAAAAGCTTCCCAACCGAACACTTAAGCCTAACATGGTTGAAAATAGATGAGAAAATTTGTTCTTCTGTCTTAGCTCCTTTGCTGAATTCGCAATTGTTTCTTTCAAGCCAAACGAAATAAACTGTTACACCAACAAGATGTTTGATGATGGTTACTTTGAGATTGTCTTCAAGAGCATGCGGGCTGAAAAAAGTGATGATATCCTCCCAAGCAATTGGCGGTTCTTTAATACAAGTCAAATTGAGTCCTTTTTGCCAAATTCTTCTTGTAAAGCTACAAAGGAAGAAGAGGTGGTCCTTTGTTTCACAACCCAAATTGCAAAAGATATTTTGTGCCTATCTCCATTCCCCAGGAGAGCATTCTGAATTTTATAGTGAGGCGATCATGCATTGCAAGCCAAGTGATGAAAGCATGCCATGAAGTATGGTTTTTATGCTAAATGATATTGTGCCATTCAACTTTGCTTTTCCTTTTGCAAAAATGATCCGGAGGACTTATATGAAGATGGGATAGTTATTGGACCCATTGCTTTGTTGGGAAATTCCTTGGAGCTCCTCCTCCACTTTTCCTTATTAGAAACATGGTTAACTTTGCTTGGTAGAAGTTTGGCAAGGTTGAAATCTTCACAAAAGGAAAGGGCCTCTTTATTTTCAAGTTTGAGAAAGAAGAGTTTTGTCAAAAAGTCTTGCAACAATTATGGCATGTTAATCATAGGCCACTCCTATTGAGAAAATGGGAGCCAAACCTTGAATTTGAAAATTTATCATGCAAGAAAGTTCCTATATGGGTCAAGTTATGGGATGTCCTAATGAGTCTCTACTCTAAAAGAAGTTAAGTCCCTTTTGCAAAAAAATGAAGAGATCATCCGCAAGACAAAGATGGTTCAGCTTCAAGTGAGAGCATTTTGGGTGAAAGTGAAAGCTTGTGCTATTCCTCAACTTGTAAAGCATGCAAGAAAGCACCTCCATACAAAGAACAAAAAGATAAGGAGAGATAGGATCACCTTGTCTAATTCCATTTGCTCCAAGAAAGTAACCTTCCAAACCACCATTAAGGGCAATAGAAAGCTAGGTTCTGTAATACATGCCCTAATCCATTCCGCAAATTTTTTAGGAAAGCCAAAAGCAAAGAGAGTGCATTCAATGAAACTCCAATTCAAAGTGTCAAAAGCCTTCATAAGATCAACTTTGATAGCACATCTTGGGGACATATGGCTTCTGGAATAACCTCTGAGAATATCATGTGCAAGAAGGATGTTCTCATGAATAAGTCCATCTTTAATAAAGGCAGATTGGTTCCATGAGATTAGATGATGCAAGCAAGCTTTGAGCCTATTAGCAATAATCTTGGAGATACACTTGTAAATGGTATTGCAACAAGAAATTGGCCTAAAATCTTTAACCATAGAGGGATTTGGGATTTTAGGCACAAGTGCAATGATGGTGGAATTTACCTCCTTAAGGAGCTTGCTTGATTCAAAGAAGGAGCTTATTGAATTTGTAACATCTTCACCAACAATATCCCAAGCAACCTTGTAGAAGTGAGATGTAAAGCCATTCGGCCTCGGACTTTTGTTGGGATTAAAAGAGAAAAGTGTTTCCTTGATTTCATGCCTTGAGATAGGTTCAATAATGGTGGCAACAAAATTATCATCAATCGATTTTCCAAGTATTCTCTTCAAGATGTCCACACTAACATGTGTAAGAGTTTTAGAGCCAAGGAGCTTTTTGTAGTAGTCAATGAATTCATTTTTCACTTCAAAGTCTTCCAAGAGGAGATGCTTATTCTCATTCTTGATTGCATGGATAGTATTTTTGATCTTCCTCCCTTTCACAACATTATGAAAGGGATTGGCATTTGAATCCCCTTCTTCGATCCATGCTAATCTAGATTTTTGGATAAGCATAGCCTTATAGGTAGCTTCAAGCCTTTCCAATTTGGCCAAAATGTGTTTTCTCCTTTTTTTTGCGGGTTAAGAAAGTTTTAATTTCAACGCAATTTTGGTACATCCAAATGTTACCCCTCAAACCTAATCAAATACAACAATACAAAGAAAAGCACAAAGTTTGAGGGGTAGAGCAAAAGAAAAAGGGGGTTACAACCCAATACAAATGAATTTTCCTAGCATAAAAGAAGTGACAAAAACCAAGCAAGGAAACAAAGAAGAAACAAGGAAAAGAAAGAACCAATCAAGTACGCGGGTGGGAAAGTGGTGAATCCAAAGCACCCAAGGGACCACCATCCCTAAGATCTTCAAATAAACCAAAATTCCCATCCTCAAGTCCATCTTTCTCAACATGTTCTACCGAATCAACAACTTCAGCCCCAATATTCTCAAATTGTGTGGGCTTCAAATCCACCTCTATATTTCCTTCATTATGGGCAGCAAGCTCAAAATCTTTACTTGAGACACCATCATCTTTCCTCAATGGCATATTTCTTTCTTCAACAACACAATTTGACTCTTCATTTGCAATGCTTGTCTCATTATTTTCCTTGCCAATGCACTCTCCATATGATATGTTGACTTGGTTAATATTTGCATTTCCTTCATCAGCCTTAAGAGCTTCAAATTGGTTAAGGGAATGTGCATGTGCAATGGTAGACATGGCGCCAATTCGCTGTCGTCTTTTATCCTCGACCACTTTCCATTCATATTGAGAACGGGGGTTCCTAGATTCATTTGTTTTCTTCTTATCAAATGGCTTTTGAATCCCCATTGAATTTTTTGGGCAAGATGCAAGATTGTGTCCAATCACTTTGCAACTAGTGCATTTTAGAGGCTTCCAAGCGTATTCAATATCAATCTTTGCCCAAGAGCCATCTCTAAGTCGGACAAAGGTGTATTCTGGCAAATCTTTTTCAAGGTTAACTTCAATACAAACTCGAGCAAATCCAACAAAAGTACGTGATTGTGTGAGAGAATCCATTTGAAGAGGTGTTCCAATTGTGCAAGCAATATAACTAAGCCCCTTTCTAGTCATCAAACTACATGGAACATTTGTTAATTTCACCCAAAGAGGGATTTTATCCCATTCAAAATTAAAGATTTGAGCATCCAAGTTCCATTTTTGAAGCAACAAAGGCCTAAAATTAACGTGCCATAATTGTTCAAGGGCTTTGTCACAAGCTTCTTCACTTTCGAATTGAAAGATGAAGAGACCATTCAAGCAAGTCTTAATCTCAACATGACCAAATACTTTCCAATGGTTATCACCATTAAGGAGTGCACATTGTGTGGAATCAAGCTCCCCGTAAAGATCTTTAATGGCATTTGGAATACAAGCAAAATGCACCTTATCGAAGGATTTGAGAGCTTGCTTTAGAATTTTTTGCTTTTGAAAGAGAATGAACATTGGAGAACCAAAGACCTGTGCACTCCAATGTTCTTCCACAAGCTTCAAGATCTCCAAGTGAGAAGTCCAAGCATTATAGAATTTAAATGGTTTAGGGGAAGATTGCCAAGACTTACAAGTATGCATAATAAAGGGGCAATGATCAGAAACTCCGGGGCAATCCACCAAAAGAAATGAGTTATGAAAGTTATGGAGCCAATTTGAATTCAATAATGCTCTATCAAGCTTGCTTGCCAAAAAGTTACCAACATCCCCTTTGTTTGTCCAAGTAAAGTGAGGCCCATGAGCTTTTGCTTCTTGCATATTTGCTTTAGCCACAAAAGATTTAAAGTCCTAGACACTTTTAGGAATTGTTGAAGAGTTTGACTTGTCTCCTATATGCAAGACCTCATTGAAATCACCCAAAATGCAAAGAGCTTCATTTCGGCCATAGAAGAAAGCAACAAGGAAGGATTTATGAAAAGGATCATCAAAGTGATAAAGGAGAGCTTGATCACAAGAGTCAATAAAAGTTGCTTGAATGTTATTCTTCCAAAACAACCATATTTGACCTTTAAATTCATCATCCAAATGATTTGCAAAACCAAGTTTTTCAAAATGAGAACCAATGAGGTTGATGCCATCCCTACAAACCACTTTGTTCCCCAAAAGACAAAAGATGTCCAAGTGATGCTTGTTAATCAGCTTGATCACTTCTTTTTGCTTATTTGGGGAATTAAGTCCCCTAATATTCCAAGAGCAAATCTTCATTGAGAAGATGGGGAAGGAGCTTTTTGCCCCAAGTCTTGATTGCCATGAGTATTTGGGGTGCTATTACAACCCAACTCCTCATCCAAAGTTGACTTTTCAGCATGTTGCAAAGCACCATCTTCAATATCCCTCTCTTGATCAAGAACCTCAAAGTGATTTGAATGAACCATTTTGGAGCTTGAGGGGTCAATCATAACCTTGGGAGATGGAGAAGGAGGCTGAGAAGGAATTTCCTTGTCTTTGGAAGACAAATCAGCAACCATAGGTTCCCTAGAGGTGTTCTCCAGGGGGTCTTGTTTTTTACCAAAAACTTGCCATTCATAGTGGATTTGGGGTGTTGCTTGGGAGCTTGCCTTTGTGGTTGAGGCTTTAGAGGGCAAGATTCATCAACATGACCAACCATTTTGCATGAGGAGCACGTTTTTGGCTTCCCTGCATACTCAACTCCCACCTTTGCTTAAGAGCCATTTCTTAATTTTGGGAAAATGACATCCAGAAGATTACTCTCCAAGTCAACTTCAATGGACACTCTAGCAAACTCTAAATTTCTTCTTGAATCAGTAAGTGCATCCATTTAGATTGGCTTTCCAATGAAGGATGATGCTATATAACCAAGTCCTCTTTTGAAGTAAAGGCACATTGGGACATCCCATAATTTAACCCAAATAGGGACTTTCTTGCATGAGAGATTCACAAATTCTAGAGTTGGTTCCCACTTTTACAATAGAAGAGGCCTATGGTTAACATGCCAAAGTTGTTGGAGAACCTTTTGGCAAAATTCTTCCTTTTCAAATTTGAAGATAAAAAGGCCATTTTCCTTTTGAATGAATATCAACTTTGCCAAATTTCTTCCAAGTAAAATCAACCATGTTTTTAATGAGAAAGTAAGGTGGAGGGGCACCTAGAAATTGTCCAACTAAACAATGGCTCCAAAATTTATCTCCAGCATCATATAAGTCCTCGGGAGGATCAGCAACAACTCTATTACCATCAACCACGTTGAAAGCATGCTCTTCTTCAAATTTTAAGTTGGTATACATATGCTCTGCAAAAACTCCACTCCAATCTAGGGAGGGTCACTTGGAGAAGGAACATACCTTAGTTTAAGAGGCTTTTTCCGAGCATTTAATTGGTTGGATGTTTGGTGCAAGACACGGCCTTGAACATTGCTTGCCTTGGAGTAGCGTTCTTGTTTTGCATAGCTAGGAGAAGTTTCTGCCCATGGCAAGTTTTGGAGGGAGGGTTGAGCTTGCATGGCAGCCATGTCATTTAAATAAGTAGGTTGACTTGGCTTTAGTGGGCCAGCCAAGTTGCATTTGAAAGTAGGGTTTTCAAGAGGAGGGAAATCATCAAGTGACTCACGTGCCTCTAGCTCAACATCACATGGTTTAGATTTGGAGAGTACTTGGCTTGGGTGAGTTGTCAAATTTTGCTTGGAGTGGGCTGAAAAGGTGTTGTCATGCTCCTTTATTCCATGCAATATATCGGGTAATTGCTATTAACCGGTTCAAGGGGAAAGTGTTGACTAGCAGGTAAAGAGTTATCATCAAGACCTTTTTCAGCCTTGTTCAATGCACCATGGCCGATAGAGGAAGAATGACTAGAAGTTGGGGAGTGAAAGAGAGATTGGGCGAGCTCCATTTCCACTTTTTTCTTGTATGGGCCAACATCGAGCTTAGAAGTAGGAGAAGAAGGGGACCTTGAACGAGATTTGCAAGAGAGCTTGTGAATCAAATCAGGCTTAGCTTTGGATTGAGCATCAAGGTGTTCTTTGAATGAATGACCAGATTCAAGAGCATCAAAAACTTCCTTAAATTCTTTGCTAGAGGTGGATGAAGCATCTTCCCTCACAAGGGGAGAAGAAGAAAAGGCCGAATCCACCTCATTGAGAGTATCCTTAAAGGAAATAGTTTTGAAGAACTATCAAAAGCGTGCTTTTTTGCTAAGATCCTTGCACTTTGCTAAAAGGAGACGAGACGTTCTTCTTCTTATCCATGAAACCAAGCAATTGGAAGAGGCAAAAGGACGGGTATGGGAAAGTGTATAGGGCTTAGTGTTTGGTTTTTGATGGAAGAAGGTTTGTATGGTGGTGCCGTGTGGAGAAGGTATGGTGATTGGTTGCAAAAAATCTAGAGAGAAGGAGGAGAGATTTCATGGTAGAGAGAGAAAGCCCCAAGCAGTAGCTAAAGTTGAATCATATTTGTTTTGTAGATGATATTTTCATTTTTTGCAAAGGCAACTTGGAATCCATTAATTGTATCATGGAAACTTTGAACACATTCCATGAATTTTTGGGACTCAACATGAACAGTAGCAAAAGTGACGCATTCTTTGGAGGAGTCTCACAAAGTGAAAAGAGACTTATACTTGAGAAGCTTGAATTTAAAAAGGGCAAACTTCCTATTCGGTACTTGGGGGTTCCATTGGTTACACGAAAACTTTGTAAAGGAGATTATAGGCCTCTTTTGGAGAAAATTAGTGGGAGAATTGAGCATTGAACCACTAGATGGTTCTCATATGCGGGTGGAAGCCTCATTATCAAATCAACTCTTTCTCAAATTTGTGCATATTGGGCAGGTACACTTCTCCTCCCTAAATGTATCATCAAGGATGTTGAGTCAAAGTTTTGTGCATCTCTTTGGAGAGATATGGGTGCTAAGATTGCTTGGAACAATATTTGTGTCCCTTTGAATGAGGGCGGTTTGGGGATTAGATCAATTGAAGATATAAATAACACTTTCTTCATCAAGATTTTTGGAGAATGTATGCATTTTGAGATACTCTTTGGAGCAAATGGGTGCATACAAATTATATCAAGAATGACTCCATTTGGACCATTTCATGTTCTAAGGACTCAAGTTGGATCATCAAGAAACTTCTCGAGTGTTGTGCCTGTATTAGAAATCACATTTCTCACTCAATTGGAGATGGAAGAAGCACTCATTTTTGGCTTGACAATGGCATGATCATGGACTTCTTCTTGAACATTGGAGGAACACCTTCAATCATCTACTACTTCATGCAAAGGTACGGGATCTCTATTCCCATGGTATGCAGATTTGGCCTATTCAACTCTTGCACATTCGCACGCCAAATTTTATGCTTAGGGAGCACACCCTGGATACTTACACTTGGGGATTATCTAAGAATGGGCACTTCTGCTTCAAGCACACTTTGGATCATTTTTTTTTTGCGGGGCAAGTAAGAGAAATTTTATTCCGCAAAGTCAAAAATATGTATAAGTACAAAAGTGGTGAAAACACCAAACCTATACAAGGATATCATCAAGTCTCCACAATTTACTAAGAGTTTTGTTTAGACGTGTAGAAGGAAACTTCCTACTACAAGAAATTTTAACTCTAACATCATTAAAAATAGCATTACAAATGTATTCCTCTGCTTTTGCTTCATTCTTGAAAATTCTTCTATTTCTTTCCATCCAAATGTGATAAAAGCGGCTCCAAAGAGGTGCTTCTGGATTGATGCTTTCAAATGCTTCTCATGAGCAAATGGAGTAATGTAGTCAATAATTTCTTTCCAACAAATAAGGCTCTTCGGGACAAGGGAAAGAGATAAACCAAATCTCCAAACTCTTCTAGTAAAACTACATTCAAAGAAGAGATAATCTCTAGTTTCACATCCCATATAACAAAAAATGCATGAGGTATTGATGTTGAGACCCCAATGTGAGATTTTGAATCTTGTGCTAAGGCGATCAAGATATGCAAGCCAAACAATAAAACCATGCCTTGGGTTGTATCCTTTATGCCAAATGATGTTATGGCCTTCAAAGTGGTTTCCTTTAATTCTAATATGCTCCCAAGTATGCTTAAGAGAAAACCCACCATTAGGGGAAAGAGTCCAAATAATAGTATCATGAGAATTCTTCTCAGGAGTAAAGCTTGGAGCATCAATAAAGGGAAGGTGCAAAGGCCAACTCCAAGAACCATTAAGACAAACATCACTAACCTTGGCATAGAGGGAAGGAGCAGGGAAAATGTTGCTCCAATGGTCCAAGAGTGGTCCATCTCTATGCCAATTGTCAATCCAAAAGTAGGTATTCATGCCATTTCCAATGTTATGCTTGATGACACTTCTTGCATTACCATGGCAAGCTAAGAGAGCATTGAAAATCCAATTAAATTCTTGAGATATTTGCATCATCCAAATGGAAGAATCCTTGATATAGTTACTATGAATCCATTTGCTCCAGAGTGATTCTTTAATGGCATACATCCTCCAAAAAATTTTGAGCATAAAGACTTTGTTGATTTCTTCAATTCTTCTAATACCAAGGCCACCTTCATTGAGTGGGAAGCAAAGGTCCTTCCAAGCAACTTTGGGTCCCATTTCTCTCCAAAGAAAAGCTTTAAATTTTAATTCAATGGCTGCCAAGAGTCCTTTTCGAAGAAGAATAGCATTAGCCCAATATGCACAAATTTGAATAAGAGTGGATTTGATAAGTACAAGTCTACTTGCAAAAGAGAGCCAATTTTTTTTTGCGGGATAAGTGAGTATGATATATTCCACTAAAATATGTTGTATGTACAAGTACAAAGTGGAGAAGGTACAAAAGAACCTATACAAAAATATCTTCTAATCTCCACACTTTTCATAATAATTTTGTTTTGAAGAAGAAGGAAATTTTCTACAATTTGAGAGTTTAACTCTAACATCATTAAAAATAGCATGGAAGATGGACTCCTCGGTTTTGGCTTGGTCTTTGAAGATGAGATGATTCCGTTCAATCCAAATGTGATAAATGGCTGCACAAAAGAGATGCTTGACAATGGTTGCTTTCAAATGCTTTTCAAGGGAAAATGGAGTGATGTAAAGCATAATATCTTCCTAAGAAATCAAACTTTCTGGAATTTGGGAGAGATGAAGTCCTTTCCTCCAAATCCGTCTAGTGAAGCTACACTCAAAAAAGAGATAATCCCTTGTTTCACAACCCATACGACAAAAAATGCAAGATGGATTAATGTTGAGCCCCCAATGTAAAATTCTGAACCTAGTGTTCAACCGTTCAAGATATGCAAGCCAAACAATGAAGCTATGTCTTGGATTATACCCTTTGTGCCAAATGAGGTTGTAACCCTTGAAATGGTTGCACTTCTTTCTAATATGTTCCCATGTGTGCTTGAAAGAGAAATCTCCATTAGGAGAAAGAGTCCAAAGCATTTTATCAAAGTTGCCTTCATGAGGTGCAAAGTTTGGGACCTCAATATGAAGAAGGTGAGTTGGCCAATTCCAAGTGCCATTAGTGAATATGTCACTAACCTTAGATAAGAGAGGTGGGGCTGGAAAAGTACTTGACCAATGTTCCAAAAGTGAACCTTCTTTGTGCCAATTGTCAATCCAAAAGAAGGTGTTTGTGCCACTCCCAATATTATGCTGAATTATATTCTTTGCAATTCCTCAGCATCTCAAAAGCATCTTCAAGATCCAACTAGCATCCCTAGGAGTTTGCAACACCCAAATGGAAGAATCTTTGATGTAATTTGTATGGATCCATTGACTCCAAAGCGTTTCCTTTGCTGAATACATTATCCAAAAGAGAGCCAATTATTGCACCAAAAGTCAAGTCTTGCATTTATCTTCTCTAAGAGTGGGTAGCAATTTGACTTTCTAAGCTTTCTTGAGACAAGTGGGATGCCTAAATAATGAATAGGAAGTTCTCCCTCATGAAAGCCCACTTTCTCAATAATGGCTATTTTATCCTCATTTGAATTCCCCCAAAGAAGATGTCACTCTTTGAATGATTAATGCTCAGCCTGGATAAGGAAGCAAAAGTCTTCAAGGTGTCCATAATGTAATCAATGGAAGACATATCACCTTTGCAAAAGATAAAGAGATCATCCGCAAAACAAAGATGGTTAAGCTTTAAGTAAGTGCATTTAGGATGAAAATGAAAACCCGGGGTTGATGAAGGGGACAAACTTTGGACCCATTGTTTAGTTGGCCAATTTATTGGCGCCCCACCACCTTACTTTCTTATCAAAAACATGGTTGATTTTGTTGGAGAAGGTTTGGCAATGTTGACATCTATCATAAAGGGAAAGGGCTATATGTCTTCAAATTTTTTTTTTTTTTTTGCTGAGTAAGTAAGATTTCATAAAAGAAACGTTCAAGTACAAGAATTAGAAAAAGGAATGGAGAAACCTAACCAAGTATCTCATCTAATTTCCACAGTTTACATAAGGCAATATTCAGCGCATTTGAAGGAAATTTCCTACCAAAGATAATACGAGTTCTAACTTCATTGAAGATAGTACTTGTGATTTGATCCCCCGTTTTTGCTTCTTGCTTGAAAATACGCTGGTTTCTTTCAACCCAAATGTGGTAAACAGATGCTCCAAGAAGATGCTTAAGGATAGTAGCTTTCAAGTTATTTTCAAGAGCAAAAGGTGTGAGATAGGCACAAATTTCATCCCAACAAATCAACTTCTCTGGAACAAGGGAGATTGCAAGACCATGTCTCCAAATTCTGCGTGTGAAGCTACATTCGAAAAAAAGGTGATCTCTTGTTTCACGACCCATGCGACAAAAGATACAAAGTGGGTTTGCAATCAGTCCCCAACTTAATAATTTTTGAAGAGTTGAAAGACGATCATGAAAAACAAGCCAGCAAATTAAACCATGTCTAGGGTTATGACCTTTGTGCCAAACCAAATTGTGCCAGTTAACTGTATGACCCTTCTTACGAATATGATCCCAAGTAAGCTTAAATGAAAAATTACCGTTCTTTGAAGGCAGCCAAAGAGAAGAATCATGGACATTTTCATCAAGATTGACAAGTGGAATCTGGACATGGAGAAGATTTAAAGGCCAAGTCCATTGACCATTAATATAGATGTCGCAAACCTTGGCAAGCAAAGGAGGTGAAGGGAAGGTTGAGCTCCAATGGTCGAGAAGAGGACCTTCTTGATGCCAATTGTCCAGCCAAAAAAAAGTATTTGTGCCATTGCCAAGTTTATGTTGGATGAAATTCCTTGCAACCCCACGGATTTGCAAAAGAGACTTTATGATCTAGCTTGCATCATGAGGAATTTGTATGGCCCAAATGGAGCTATTCTTGATATAATTTGCATGGATCCACTTGCTCCAAAGAGTGTCTTTGGTGGCATACATTCTCCAAAAGATTTTGAGTAAGTAAGTGATATTGATCTCACTCAATCTTCGAATTCCAAGACCCCTTTCAAGGTATGGTAAGCAAACATCTTTCCAAGCAATTTTTGGCCCGGTACCTCTCCAAAGGAAGGATCTGAATTTTGATTCAATTGCTGCCATTGTACCTTTTGTGAGGAGGAAAGCACTTGCCCAAAAGGAACAAATTTGCATAAGAATGGATTTGATGAGAACAAGTCTTCCAGCAAAGGAGAGCCATTTGTTTGCCCAATTTTCAAGCTTTGCATTGATCTTTTCAAGGAGAGGCATGCAATCAGCTTTCCTTAGTTTTCTTGAGAAAAGAGGAATACCAAGGTAGCGGATGGGAAGAATACCTTCTTTGAATTCCAATTATTGAAGGATTGTTTGCTTTATGTCATCCGGAACTCCCCCAAAGAAAATATTACTTTTAGCTTGATTGATGTTGAGCCCTGAATAAGTGGAGAAGAGGTCCAAAACTTCCTTGATGCTTGTAATAGATTGAAGATTTCCTTTGCAAAAAATGAAAAGATCATCTGCAAAGCAAAGGTGATTTAGCTTCAAAGATGAGCACTTTGGGTGGAAGTCAAAATACGGGCTGCTTTCAAGCTTATTTAGCATGCACGTGAGGACCTCCATACAAATGACAAAGATATAGGGTGATAAAGGATCACCTTGTCGAATTCCATTAGCTCCTTGAAAAAAGTCCTCCAGTCCACTATTAATAGCAATAGAGAAACTAGTGGTGGTGATGCAAGCCATAATCCAATTCACAAACTTTGTAGGGAAGCCAAAAGTAACAAGGGAGACTTCAATGAATTTCCAATTGAGAGAATCAAAAGCTTTCATGATGTCCACTTTGAGAGCACATCTAAAGGAGATGTGATTTCTTGCATAGCCTCTCATAAGTTCATGAGCAATGAGGATGTTTTCATTTATGAGTCTATTCTTGAGAAATGCTGATTGGTTCCAAGAGATGATGTGAGGCAAGCAATTTTTTATTCTATTTGCAAGAATCTTGGAGATACATTTGTATATAGTATTGCAGCAAGAAATCGGCCTATAGTCTTTAACCATGTATGGATTTTGCATTTTAGGCACAAGAGTAATGATAGTTGTATTTACCTCCTTAAGAAGATTGCAAGATTGAAAGAAGGAGGTAATAGCCTTCAACACATCCTCACCAATAATTTCCCAAGAGGCCATGTAGAAATGAGAAGTAAAGCCATCCGGACCTGGACTTTTGTTTGGATTGAGTGAAAAAAGTGTACTCTTAATCTCATCATGAGTGATAGGAGCCAAAAGAGAGTTTGCTTCTTCAACTTTAATTGTCTTACAGACAATATTTTTGATCAATTCAGTAGTAGCAAGGGAACTTGAAGGAGTGCCAAGGAGCTTCTTAAAATACTCAACAAATTCAGCCTTTACTTCTTGCTCATTTGTGAGAATTTGATTTTCATCATTCTTGACCATGCAAATGGAGCTTTTATGCCTTCTACCTTTGATTGTGTTGTGAAAGAACTTAGAATTTGCATCCCCTTCTTTGATCCAATTTACCCGTGCTTTTTGAGAAAGCATAGATTTATAAATGTTATCCAATTCATCAATACTCTTCAGCAAATTCTTTTCCTTTTCGATCAAATCAGCCCTAATATTTCCATTGAGAGTCTTAATCTGAACTTCATGGAGGATATTTTGGAGCTTCAAGAGAGAACTCGGAATGGTAGTAAAGTATTTCTTGTTGAAAGACTTTAGTACTTGCTTGAGAGATTTTTGTTTTTGAAAGAGAGAAAACATAGGAGTGCCAAAAACCCTCACTCTCCAATGTTTTTTTTTTTTTGCGGAGTAAGTAAGGAATTTGGATTACTTCAAGAAAAAATGTACACGTACAAAAATTATGAAGGAAAAAAAAGACAACCTAAACAATGATATCTTCAAGTCTCCACATTTTACATAATGTTTTGTTCAATGGAGAAGATTGAATTTTGCCACCACTTGAGAGTTTTACTCTAACATCATTAAAGAGAGTATCAAAGATGGACTCCTCGGTTCTTGCTTGATTTTTGAAGATGCATTGATTCCTTTCAATCCAAATGTGGTAGATGGCTGCCCTAAGAAGATGCTTGAGAATTGTGGCCTTCAAATGCTTTTCAAGGGCGAAAGGAGTGAGAAAATCAGTAATATCTTGCCAACAAATCAAATTTTCCGGAACAAGGGTAAGTTTCAGGCCCTTTCTCCAAATCCTCCTTGTGAAACAACATTCAAAGAAGAGATGCTCTCTGGTCTCACTCTCCAATGTTCCTCGACAAGCTTCAAGAAATCCTTGTGTTTTGACCAAGCATTGTAGAATTTAAAAGGTTTTGGAGTGGAGATCCAAGACTTGCAAGAATGGACAATGAGAGGACTATGATCGGATATGCTCGGGCTATCCACCAAAAGAAACGAGTCTTGCTTATTATGAATCCAATTTGCATTGACCAAAGCCCTATCAAGTTTACATGCCCAGAAGTTCCCAAGAGAGCTCTTATTTGTCCAAGTGAAATGTGGACCGTGTGCTTTTAACTCCTTCAGATTTGCTTTGATCAAGCAATTTGCAAAATCTTTGGCATTAGGAGAAATAGAAGAGAAGTTTGACTTGTCACCACAGAAAAGGACTTCATTGAAATCACCCAAAACGCAAAGTTCCCCATTACCACATATGAAACTCCATTCTTCAATCTTATTCCAGAGAGCTTTTCTCCTAAGAGGATCATTGTGGCCATAGACAAATGCCACAAGAAAAGGATGCACCATTCACTTTTCAACAATGCAAAGCAGCCCTTGATCAAAAGAATCCACAATGCTAATATTGATATTTTTTTCCCAAAAAAACCAGAGCTGGCCCTTGATGGAATCATTCACATAGTTCAAAAAGCCAAAATCTTCAAATGTGGAGCCAATCTTCTTAATACAATCATCGCTTGTAACTTTAGTTTCCAAAATGCAGAAGAAATCTAATTTGTGTTTATTGACCAAAACCTTCACTTCCTTTTGTTTTCTAGGGGAATTGAATCCTTATGTTCCAAGAGCAAAAATCATTGTTGAGGTGGAGAGGTGGAAGCATGAGGCTCCACTAATGAAAGACGATGGGCTCCTTCCATGAAAAGATCTTTTTGATTCTGATTTGCTTCTTCAATATCAACATCACTCCCAAGAACATTAAAGGAGTTCTTTGTTTCGCTAAGGGAGTTTCTTCTTGGACTAGATCTTCTAGGAGGGCTACGAGATCTAGTCTTATTTTTGTTTGCTCTAACATCATCATTTCCTTTGGAAACCAGCGAAGATGGAGAATGCCTTTCAAAGTTAGGAGCATTCTTATCCAATGTAGAATCTTTTTTCCCCACAACATGCCATTCTTCACTTTTCTTCAGCTTTGTAGTAGTGGGGGCAGCCCTTTGTTGTTGAGCTATTGGTTTTTGAAGAAGAGGGCAGAATTTTTCCACATGCCCAACCATTTTGCAATTTGTACACTTTGAAGGTTTCCAAGCATACTCCACTTCAACTTTGGTTTTGGTACCATCTCTTAACTTGGGGTAGATTTCAATTGGAAGATGACCATCAAGATCAACTTCTATACAAACTCTAGCAAACTCCAAGTTCCTCCTTGATTCAGTTAAGGCATCCATTTGTAGAGGCCTCCCTATAAAGGAAGCAATGTAACTCAGCCCCTCTCTCGACCATAAGCTTAAAGGCACTTCTCGAAGTTTCACCCATAATGGAATCTTATTGCATTTTAAGTTGACAAATTGCAAGTTTGGTTCCCATTTCCTTAGCAAAAGAGGCCTATGATTGACATGCCAGAGTTGTTCCAAGACTTTTTGGCAATACTCTTCCTTTTCAAACTTGAAAACAAATAAGCCTTTTCCTTTCGAAAACATATATGTCTTCAAATTTGATAAAGAAGAACATTGTCAAAAGGTTTTGCAACAACTATGGCATGTGAACCATAGGCCTTTGCTTCTAAGGAAATGGAAGCCAAATCTTGAGTACATTAATCTGAATTGTAACAAAGTCCCATTATGGGTTAAGTTATGGAATATTCCAATGAGTCTTTGGTCAAAGAGAGGATTAAACTATGTTGCTTCCTTCATTGGTAAGCCTATTCAAATGGATGCCTTGACTGAATCAAAAAGAAATCTTGAATTTGCAAGAGTTTGCATTGAGGTAAATTTGGAAGAAAGTCTCCCGGATGCTGTTTTCCCTAAGCTTAGAGATGGTTCCCGAGCCCAAGTTGAGGTTGAATATGCTTGGAAGCCTTCAAAATGCTCACATTGTAAAATGGTGGGCCATATGGTGGATAAATGTCCCATGAAGCCGGCTGATCAACACTCTCATGATCAACCATTGATTTCAAAACCTAAGCAAAAGAAGCAAGAGGATTGGCAAGTCATTGGGAAAAAACCTTCAACAAATGATAGAAATGCACCAAACTTTGAGAAAGCAAGCAACACAAATTCTTCAAGCAAGATGGCTGATCCCATTAGGCCAAGCTCTCCAAAACAAATCAGAAATGCAAATGGATCATTTCAAAAGCCCCAACATCAAAATCAATTTCAAGTCCTTGAAGATGATAGTGAGGAGATCAAATCTCCACCAAATATCCCCGAGGAAGGAGAATTCGTTGCTGAACCAAGCTTAGCTCAAAGCACACATCAAGAGAATCCCTTTCCTCTTCCACCCTCATGATTTTTTGCTCTTGGAATGTTAGGGGTCTTAATTCCCCTAAAAAACGCAAGGAAATAAAGTTGCTTATTGGCAAGCATAACCTCGATTGTGTTTGTGTTTTGGAAACAAAAACCGGCCAAGACGAAATTTGCATTACCACTTATTTTAGTTGTTTGGGGTTTGATAATCATGTTGCTGGTCGTCTTTGGCTCTTTTGGAAAAACCATCTCAAGACTACTATTATTGATTCTTTTGATCAAGGTATGCTTTGCCATTTTGCTTGCCCACCTCTTGATCCTTTTTTTGTTATTTTTGTTTATGGCCGAAATGCCCCCCAAAAAAGGAAATCACTTTGGCAGCATATTGAAAAATGGGGTTTTTGGTGCAAAGATGACCCTCTTTGTATTCTTGGGGATTTCAATGAAGTTCTTCACAGTGGGGACAAATCTTCCACTTTGTCTATCCCCTCTAGTGCTTGGGATTTCAAGGATTGTCTCCATAAAGCAAGCCTCCTTGAATTCAACCATATTGGTCCACATTTTACTTGGACAAATAGGAACTCAAATGGCAACCTCCGTGCAAGCAAGATAGATAGAGCTTTGATGAATCAATGTTGGATGAATTGTATGGAGGACTCTTTTCTTTTGGTTGGGAGTCTGGGAATCTCTGATCATTGCCCGCTCATCCTTCACACTTGTAAGCCCAATCCGTCCTCTCCAAAGCCATTCAAATTCTATAATGCTTGGGTTTCACATGATCAATTCTTGCATATTGTGGAAGATCATTGGAGTGCACGGGTCTTTGGCACTCCAATGTTCATCTTGTATCAAAAGCAAAAACGCCTCAAGTTTGCTTTAAGGAAGTTTGATAAAGAGCACTTCTCTTGCATTCCTTAAAAGATTCATGCACTCAAGGAGATGCTTTGTAATGTGCAATTCGATTTGATGAATGGCCTTCTCAATGATGAAATTCTTGATATGGAGAAAGATATTTTGGCTAAAATTGAAGCTCTTGAGTCCACTTTCAATCATATGCTGCACCAGAAATCTCGGCTCAATTGGATTAAAGGTGGTGATGCAAACACAAAGTTTTTTCATAGCACTATTCAGGGAAGGAAGAGGAAGAACACTATTCATGCTATCCAAGATCTGAATGGTACCCTTATTTCTTCAAATGAAGGTATTAAGGAGGAATTCATTTCATTCTTCAAAAACCTTCTTGGTACCCCCTTCCGGACTTGTGCAAATATTGACTCCATCAAAGCTATCGTTGGGAAATCTATTGATGAGGATTGCATCAATTTGCTGGTGGCACCTTTTACCCATGAGGAAATCAAGAACATACTTTTCTCTCTCAATCCGAACAAAAGCCCAAGGCCGGATGGTTATACATCTCTTTTTTATATGGCTGCATGGAGGATTGTTGGAGATGATGTTTTGGAAGCCATTAGCTCTTTCTTTGACTCCACAAAGCTCCTTATGAGGTAAATGCCACTTACATTGCCTTAGTGCCAAAAGTCTCAAACCCTTCTATGGTAAAAGATTTTAGGCCAATCTCTTGCTGCAACACCATCTACAAGTGCATTTCCAAATTACTTGCAAATAGACTCAAGGCATGTCTTCCAAAGATTATTTCATGGAATCAATCTGCTTTTATCAAGGATATACTTATCAATGAAAATATTCTTGTTGCACATGAAGTCCTGAGGGGATATTCAAGAAGCCATATTTCTCCTAGATGTGCTCTCAAGATTGACATCATGAAGGCTTTTGACTCTCTTAGTTGGAGTTTTATTGAAAATGCTCTCTTGGCATTTGGATTTCCGGGAAAATTTGTTGCTTGGATCATGGCATGTGTCTCCTCTCCTTGCTTTACTGTTGCTATCAATGGTAGTTTTCAAGGCTTCTTCAAAGGAGCAAATGGTGTTAGACAAGGTGATCCCCTCTCCTTATCTTTTTGTGTTATGTATGGAAGTCCTCACTTGTATGCTAAACAATTTGGAAAATGATAGTGGCTTTGACTTCCACCCTAAGTGCGCCAAATTGAAGCTTAATCATCTTTGCTTTGCCGACAATCTTTTCATCTTTTGTAAGGGGAATTTGAGTTCGGTGGAATGCATCATGGAAATCCTTGAAAAGTTTCATGCCCTTTCGGGACTTAAAGTCAGCAGCACTAAGAGTGATATTTTTCTTGGAGGAATCCCAAATGATGAAAAACTTGCCATCCTCTCTAAAGTGGGTTTCAAAGAAGGATCTCTTCCAATCCGGTATTTGGGCATCCCTCTTGTTTCAAGAAAACTTAGAAGAGTCGATTTTGCACCTCTCTTGGAGAAAATTGTTAGTAAACTTGATAATTGGTCCACGAAATGGCTCTCATATGCGGGTAGATTGCTTCTCATTAAAACAACCCTTACCCAAATTTGTTCCTACTGGGCTGGAATTCTCTTACTCCCAAAAGGTATTATCTCAACCCTTGAATCAAAATTCAAGGCTTTTTTATGGCGGGACACAGGTGCAAAAATTGCTTGGAAGGATGTTTGCCTTCCATTTGAGGAGGGGGGGCTGAATGTTCGGAAAATTGAGGACTTAAATACCATCTCACTTCTTAAGAGTTTTTGGAGAATGTATTCGCGGAGGGAATCAATTTGAAGCAAATGGGTTCATTTGAATTATATCAAGAATAAATCAATTTGGACCATCACCACTCCAAAAGATGCTAGTTGGATTCTTAAAATGCTGATTAGATGCCGTGACATTGCAAGGAATCTTATCACCCATTCCATGAGAGATGGGAAAAACACTCTTTTTTGGCACGATAAATGGCATCCGAGGGGAATTCTTGACAGCCATTGGAGCTCCATTTTCCCTTCACCACATTACTTCGCAAAGGTTAGTGATGTTTTTCATCACCACACTTGGAGTTGGCCTTTTCATCTTTTGCATGTCGATCTTCCCCCCCCCCTTCTCCTTAATAAGGAAAATGCTGATTCTGACATTTGGGATCTCTCCCCAAACGGCACTTTTAGTTTCAAGCATACTTGGGAGCATTTTAGAGCAAAAAAAGAAAAGGCAAAATGGTAAAATCTCGTTTGGTTCAAGGGACACACCCCAAAACATGCTTTCATTTGCTGGCTTGCTTGTTGGGATAGGCTCAACACAAAATTCAGATTATTATCTTGGGGAAAAGATATCAATCCTACTTGTATCTTTTGCAACATGGGAAGTGAAACTCGAAATCATCTTTTCTTTGATTGTTGCTTCACCAAAAGAATCTGGAAGCGGGGACTTCAACTCACTTTGGTTCACACAAATTTGACAAATTGGGATGATATCTTGGCATACATTACACCCTTTGCTCTTGAAAAGAGTCTCAAAGCAACTATCTTGAAGCACTTGGTGGGAGCCACAATTTATCACATTTGGATTGAAAGGAACAACAGAGAATTCAGCAAAGTATTTAAAACTGAAGAGCATATTTTCTCGTCCATTGTAAATCATATTAGGCTAAAAGGTTCCATGGGAAGGAAATTTACTTCCTCTTGTATTAACAAATCTCTTTGCAAATCTTGGAGGCTTGAAGATATTCTTGTATAGGGCTGCCTCCTTGGCCTCTTTTGTATCGTACTTCCTTTTATCTTAATCTCACTTTTTTCGCAAAAAAAAAACTCTAGTCCATTAGCTCAAAGTTATTCAAATATTGTGCAAAAAATGGCTACCAACGTGGAACTTTCCCTTACCCCACTTGCCAACATGGATTCCCATCCGACTCACTCTCCAAATCAGCAAACTTTCCTCTCTTTTGCTGGAAATAATGCTAGCTTCCAGAGAAACTCCATAAGCACCTCTCAGCAAACTCCTCCAATTAGCTTGGATTCTAACCATGGAAATGCTGAGGATTTCCCCAAGTTATCTTCAACAAATTATGGGCATAAATCACCAACAAATTTTAATCAAGGTCAGCAAATAAATTTGGAACAAGATAGCTGATATGCATGGGGAAAGAGCTATGGAGATGCAAATCAAAGGAAAATTCTTGAGCAAGATAATCAACAAAATGCTCCTCATCAAGTTTGGGATGGCAATAAGGATTGGCATGGCACCTACGTGGGTAAACTTTCTCAAACTTCTAAACTTGATTTCATTGAGCCTTTTATTGAGAATGATTTTGTTGGTGCCACTCCACCTAAAGAGGTCTTTATGGAGGGAGATAGTCATTGGCAAAATTGCCTCATTGGTCAATTCTTGGGTAACCCTCCCCCTTTTTTCCTTATTAGAAGGATGGTTGAAATCAAATCCGCCGAAAATGGTTTCTTTGTTTTCAAGTTTGAAAATCAAGAATATTGTGACAAAGTTTTGGAGCAAATGTGGCACATAAATCATAGACCGCTTCTCCTTAGGCATTGGGATCCTAATGCGCAAATTATGCATTTTAGTTGGGATAGAGTTCCACTATAGGTAAAGCTTCATAATGTACCTTGTTCTTTAATCTCACTCAAAGAGGTTTGAGCTTCATAGCAAGCACCCTTAGTATTCCACTTTATATGGACAAATTAGCAGAGTCGTACTTTTGTTGGCTTTGCTAGAGTATGTATTGAGATGGATCTCTCAAAAAACCTTTCAGATCATACTTTTGTGAAACTTAGAAATGGTGAATGGGCAAAGATCGATGTTGAATATTCTTAGAAGCCATTGGTTTGCTCTACATGCAAAATTGTGGGTCATAATCTTGCAAATTGTCCTACTTTCTCTAAGGATAATGTGCCTCAACAAGCTACTAGGATGGAAAGAAAAGTGGGTGATTGGACAAATGCAAAACCAAAGAAAATTTGGAGGAAGGTGTCAAATGCAAATCCTACTCCCTTTTCTAGTGTTAACCTCAAAGCAAAAAAGGAGAATGCACCAAATGAAAACAATGGCCTCTCGGCCCAAACTACCAAAAAGGCATTGGATTGCAATAGATTTGCCGCTCTTGGAGATGAAGAAAAAGATGATTTGGCTTCAAAGGAAGATCGGGATGATTTGGAAAAAAACATAACCAGCGTTGATATGTGAAGGTGCAATCCTCGAACTTGGCCGCTCTTGTTGATGATGTTAATTTGTTGGAACCGGTTTAGCTTGACAATCTCGAAAGTGGTTTTGATAGACCTCATTTCTCACCTTGCACTTGATTTTGATTGTTTCTTTCTTTTGAATGTCTCTTTTGATGTACTCACCCCTCAAACTTGGATTTGCTTTGAAATGTTGTATGCTTTGGTTTGAGGGGTTTGGATGGCTTGTACCAACTTTGTGCTTTAATAAATTCTTACTTAACCCACAAAAATAAATGAAGGTGAACTTCCAATTTGTTACTTGGGCATCTCACTTGCCTCTAGAAAGCTGATTGCTATCCTCTTTTAGAGAAAATTAATGCGAGAATTGATTCTTGGTGCAATAATTGGCTCTCTTTTGCGGGAAGACTTGTGCTCATCAAATCAATTCTTACCCAACTTTGTGCATATTGGGCAAATGCTCTTCTTATCCCTAAAGGAGTCTTGGCTGCCATTGAATCAAAATTTAAGGCATTTTTGTGGAGAGGTACAGGACCCAAAGTGGCTTGGAGGGAAGTTTGTCTTCCCATGTACGAAGGGGGACTTGGTATTAGAAATATTGAGGAAATCAACTTGGTCTACATGCTAAAAATTTTTTGGAGAATGCATTCAACAAAGGAAACGCTTTGGAGTTAATGGATTCATACAAACTACATCAAAGATTCTTCCATTTGGGTGTTGCATACTCCTAGGGATGCTAGTTGGATCATGAAGATGCTTTTGAGATGTTGAGGAATTGCAAAGAATATAATTCAGCATAATAATATTGGGAGTGGCAAAAACACATTTTTTTGGATTGATAATTGGCACAAAGAAGGTTCACTTTTGGAACATTGGTCAAGTACTTCTCCAGCCCCTCCTCTCTTATCTAAGGTTAGTGACATCTTCACAAATGGCACTTGGAATTGGCCAACTCACCTTCTTCATATTGATGTCCCAAACTTTGCACCTCATGAAGACAACTTTGATAAAATGCTTTGGACTCTTTCTCCTAATGGAGATTTCTCTTTCAAGCACACATGGGAACTTATTAGAAAGAAGGGCAACCATTTCAAGGGTTACAACCTCATTTGGCACAAAGGGCATAATCCAAGACATAGCTTCATTGTTTGGCTTGCATATCTTGACCGGTTGAGCACAAGGTTCAGAATTTTACATTGGGGGTTCAACATTAATCCATCTTGCATTTTTTATCACATGGGTTGTGAAACAAGGGATCATCTCGCTCTCACATCTCTCCGACTTGACCATCTTCCACCACCATTGACCACCTCTTTTTTACTTTCCAGCCACCATCTTCTTCTTCTTTATGGGGAAAAAGATGGAGCCCTCTTACCATCATTTTCAAGCTCACATGGCCTCAATCCTCCTTTCTTCGCTAAGGAAAAGCTTGAAGAAACACCTCCCATGGCAGCCGAAATGCAAGTAATGGCAAGCTTTGTTGGGCAAACTGGTAGTCAAAATGCTCCAAATGTCAAGGAGAACAAGATTCTTGCACCAAAATCTATAGCTAATCCTCCATTTTCGCTTGAAAAAGCAAAAAATTCCAACAATGGCAGCTTGGTTTTGGTGGGAGAAAATAGGAATACATGTTGGTCATTACCCAATGGTTTTTCGGCTGGACAAGTACATACAAAATTAGACTTTGTAGCTATTTCTTCTGGCCAAAAGGATGCCCATTCAGCCCCCTCCAATCACATCTCAACAACTCATCCTATTGGGAATAGCATTGGCATCTCAAATTCAAATTTGCAAGCACATGAACATGGCTTTTCCCCCCAAACCAAATCTGATGCCTGCAAAATGGGACTAGCACACTTGGATGAAAAATTTCCACCTCTTCTTGTTAGGTCAACAACTTCTTTTCCAAATCAGCAAGGCAACATGACGTGGCATCCACATGTGCAAAGCAAATCTCAAGGTAAATCTCGGCCTCCTTCTCAAGCTATTGATCATGAAGCTTCAAAGTATGAGGATCAAATTGATTCCAACCGCCTCCATCAAGCATCAAGCTGACATGCATGGAACTCTTGCAAAGATTGGAAAGACCATCTTGTTGGTAACCTCATGCACTCTCTCAAACTTGATTTCCATGAACCTATTGTTGAAAATGGAAGAATGAGTGCTGCCCCACCAAGTGATGTTTTTGAAGAGGGAGATGGGAATTGGAAATATTGCCTCATTGGCCAATTCTTAGATAGGCCTCCCCCATTCTTTCTCCTTAGGAAAATGGTTGATATTCATTGGAGAAACTTTGGCAAGGTGGAGATTAGATCGGTGAAAATGGGTTCTTCATTTTTAGGTATGAAAATGATGAGTTTTGCAATCAAGTTATGAAGCAACTTTGGCACGTTAATCACTGGCCTCTCTTGCTAAGAAAATGGGATGCAAATGCACAAATGATAAACTTTGGGTGGCAAAAAGTCCCACTTTGCCATGAAAATCCTCCTCCTTCTCTCTTCAACTTTTGCAACCAGCCAACATCTCTCCTCCACACGCCACCACCAAAATAGAACCTTCTTCCATTAATAACCCAAACACTTAACCTTAAACACTTTTCCATCCTCTTGCCACTTCCATTTGCTTGTTTTCATGGGAAAAAAGAAGAAAGTTTCTACTTCTTCTAGGCAAAGTGCAAGAATTCTTGCAAAGAAGCATACATTAGATAGCTCACCAAAAGCTATTTCTTCTTCTAAAGATACTTTCAATGAGGTGGATTCAGCCTCTTCTTCTTCTCCCCTTGAGAGGGAAGATGCTTCATCCACCTCTAGGAAAGAATTTCAGGAAGTGTTTAAAGCACTTGAATCTGGTTGCACATACAAAGAACACCTTGATGCAAAATCCAAAGCTAAGGTTGATTTGATTTGTAAGCTTTCTTGTACTCCTCATTCAAGTAACTCTCCCTCTCCAAAATCTAACAATGATGTTAGACCGCAAAAAAAGAAAGTGGAAATGGAGATTGCACAAAACCTATTTCATTCCCCAACTCCTTGTCATTCTTCCTCTCTCGGCCATGGTGATTTGAACAAGGAAGAAGAAGATTTGGCTGATCACACTTTACCCATTGGTCAACAACTTCCGGATAATAGCATTGTTCCCAATGTAATGCATGGAGAAAAGGAGATTGGCAGCATCTTTTCAGCCCACTCCAAACAAAACTTGACAGCTCACTCAAGTCAAACTCACTCAAAATCTGATCCATGTGACATTAGGCTTGAAACACGTGAGTCAATTGAAATTTCCCTCCTCTTGAAAACTCAAATTTCAAGTGCTCAGCTGACCCACTAAAGCCAAGTCAGCCCTCCTCATTAAATGACATGGTTGCCATGTCAGCAAATCCCCCTCTCAAAAATGATCCCAAGGCAGAAACACTTTCAAGCTTCGGAAAGTAAGAATACAACATAAATTTGTAGAGTAGACTAGTTTCTCTCTTGAGAAACTTATGCTCTCTCTTCTCACCATCATCTTCTTTTGTTTCTTTCTCCTTTCTCCTTTAAACCAGCTCCTCTCTAAATCCTCCACCCATGGGCAAGAAAAAAAGATCAAGTGCAACTAAGACTAGGAAGAGTGCTCGGATTGCACTAAAAAACTTGGTTGATGAAGAGGAATACTCGGCTGAATCTTTCATGGAACTTCGAAATACATGCAAAACTTTGAATCAAAACCTTGCGAAGTGCTCTTCTTCAAGAAGTAATGCTGATCTCTTTGAGGGATCTGATGGAGATGACGTTGAAGGCTCTTTCTTGCTCAAGGAACATCACCAAAGTGCTTTGGGCCCTTCCTTGGCAACAGCAAATGAAAACTCCCCTTCTTCCTCGGCCACAAACTCGCACTCAAACATGCTAAATCTTGAGGATAAAAATGACAAAGCTAAACGTGAACTTGTCCAAAGCTTGATAAGAAAGAGTAAATCTTGGAATGAAGATCCCAAGCAACAGCAAAATTTTGAAAGTTCCTTGCAAAAGGATGGTGATTTTGCCGAGCAATATGGAGCTTCTTCTATTTCTCCGAGCTTGGGGACTAACATTCTTGCCTCAAATCAGAATACTGAATGTGTTTTGGATGAAAAATCAAGCTTGATTCATGCTCAAATTGAAGGAGAATACTCGGCTGAAGAAGAAAACTTGAAGAAGGTATTGCCCGATAGTCCTCAAATGCAACCCACTGGTCATTACCTTTTGAAAGGTACTTTTGCTGAACAAGTCAGGTCTTTTTCTGGCCCATTAGCTCTCCATTCGACAACTCACCAAGCACCACCTGACTTGGTCAAATTTTCTTCCCAAATGCCAACCGAGCCTTTTTCAATTCAGCAAAGTTTTGTTGGAAGCTCACAACTTTTAGCCCCTGGTTCTTCGAAAGTTGATGTCCTTTCTTCCAATATGGCAGCTCACCTATCTGACTTTGGATGTACTTTTGAGCGCCCAACAAATCAAATTTCAAAAACTCACAATTTTCAAAGCTCTTCTTGTAGCTTGCAGCACGAAAACTCCCTTTTTCCAACTCAAAATGTTGTTGATTTCCCTCCTCTTTCACGAAAATCGGTTGAACTTAAAAGGCCATCCAACTCTCTCTCTACTCCAACTCATCAAGCTCCATGCAACGTGGAAGACACTTCATTTTGGAAGCCAAACCAAACACCAAATCATCTCTTTACTTCACAGTCAACAGAAAAGAATGAAGATGAAAATGCACGTAATTTTCAGAACCAAAATCAGCAAGCTTGGCATGCAAATAAGGATTGGCAAGGTACTTTCTTTGGAACACTTACTTGTTCTAGAAAGCTTGATTTCATTGAACCCTTTATTGATAACGATTTCATTGGGGCAATCCCACCCAAGGATATTTATTTAGAAGGAGATGATTACTTTAAGCATTGCCTCATTGGCCAATTTCTAGAAAAGCCTCCCCCTTTTTTCCTTATTAGAAAATGGTGGACGTCCATTGGAGAATGTTTGGGAAAGTCGAAATCAAATCCGCTGAAAATGGGCTCTTTATGTTCAAATTTGAAAATGAAAACTCTTCTGAACAAGTCCTTGAGCAAATGTGGCATGTAAATCGTCATCCCTTATTGCTTAGAAGATGAGATTCTAATTCACAACTCATCCATTTTAGTTGGGAAAAAGTTCCACTTTGGGTCAAGCTCTATAATATTCCATGTTCTTTGATCACTAGAAAAGGGCTTAGTTATGTGGCTAGCACACTTGGCACGCCAATTCAAATGGACAAATTAACGGAATCCCGAACTTTTATTGGTTTTGCACGTGTTTGCATTAAAATGGATTTGTCCAAGACTCTCCCGGATCACACTTTTGTGAAGCTTTGAAATGGAGAGTGGGCAAAGGTTGACGTGGAATATGCTTGGAAACCTATGGTTTGCTCCTCTTGCAAAATAGTTGGTCATAGCCTTTCTATATGCCCGAATGCTCCTCAAGCTAACGCATCCTGACAAATGCTTAGAGTTGAGAAGAAAGAGGGTGAGTGGAAGAATTTCAAAACTAAAAAAGTTTGGAGGAAAATTTCTAGTGTGAATCTTGCACCTTTTGCAAGTGTTGTCCTAAATTCTAAAATGGAAGATGCCTCAAATGGAATAAGTGGAAATCTGGCCTCGTCACCAAAAATTACCAAGAAGAGTAATAGATTCGATATTTTGGATACTAATGTTGAGGATTCAAATTTTGTTGGGAAGGTGGACAACCATATGACCAATTCGGCCCAAGTGGTAAATGATGAAGGAAATGTTGAAAATTTTGAAGTTGGTGCTGATTTTGAACCAGATAAAGTTGGAGAAAAAGATGATCATGGGATTTATATTGATAAGGAAGACTCTCGCCATCCACTACCAAATTGTTGAAGACTTTTGATTTTTGTTTCTTTCATTTTTCGTTCATGGAAATTGTTTACTTCTTTTTGTAATTCTGGTCTCCTATTTGCATTTTGATTCCTTGCCCCAAAGCCTCGTTTAGGTTGTTTTATTTTAGTGGCTTGGGGATTTCAGGCATGGTTTGTACCAAATTTGCGTTTAATAAAACTTACTTAATTCGCGAAAAAAAAGAAGCAAGAATACAACACTAAGGCAAGCTATGATCAAGGCTGAGTCTTGCACCATGCTTCCAGCCACTCAAACGCTTGGAAAAAGCCTCTTAAACAAAGGTATGTGTCTTCTACAAGTGTACCTTCATCTGATTGGGGTGGGGTTTTCGCGGAGCATATGCATACCAATCTGAAATTTGAAGAAGAGCATGTTTATAATGTGGTTGATGGTATTAGAGAAGTTGCTGATCCTCTTGAAGATTTATATGATGATGGGGACAAATTTTGGAGCCATTGCTTAGTTGGACAATTTTTAGGTGGCCCCCCCCCACCCTACTTCTTAATCAAGAACATGGTTGATTTTGCTTGGAAGAAGTGTGGCAAGGTTGATATTCATACTAAAGGAAAAGGTCTTTTTATCTTTAAATTTGAAAAAGATGAATTTTGCCAAAAGGTTCTCCAACAACTATGGCATGTTAATCATAGGCCTCTACTTTTGAGAAAGTGGGAGCAAAATATGGAATTGGTTAATCTCTCATGCAAAAAAGTCCCTATTTGGGTTAAATTATGGGATGTCCCGATGTGCCTTTACTCTAAAAGAGGACTCGGTTATATAGCTTCTTTCATTGGAAAACCACTACAAATGGATGCACTTACGGATTCAAGAAGAAACTTAGAGTTTGCTAGACTGTGCATTGAAGTTGATTTGGAGAATAACCTTCCGGATGCTATCTTCCCAAAACTAAGAAATGGCTCTAAAGCTAAGGTTGGAGTTGAGTATGCATGGAAACCAAAAAAATGCTCCTTTTGCAAAATGGTTGGTCATATTGAAGATTCTTGCCCTTCAAAGCCTCAACCCCAAAAGCAAGTTCCCAAGCAACAGCCCAAAGTCCACTATGAATGGCAAATTGTTGGCAAGAAACAAGACCCCATGGAGAACCCCTCCAAGGAGCCCATGGTTGCTGATTTGTCTCTTAATAAGAAGGACATTACTTCTCGGCCTTCTCCTCCTTCTCCCAAGATTATCAATGACCCCTCAAGCTCTACAATAGTTCATACTAATTTGAGGTTCTTGATCAAGGAAGGAATGTTAAAGATGATGCATTGCAACACGCTGAAAAGTTAACTTTGGATGAGAAGTTGGATTGCTCTAGTAATCTAAATGCCAATGGTTATCAAATTTTGGGGCAATCAACTCCTCCCCCTATCACCCAATGAGGATTTGCTCTTGGAATATTAGGGGATTTAATTCCCCTAATAAGCAAAAAGAAGTGTTGAAACTGATCAACAAACATCACTTAGACATTATTTGTCTTTTGGAAAACAAAGTGGTTTGCAAAGATAAAGTCAATCTCATTGGTTCTCGTTTTGGGAAACTTGGATTTTCATATCATTTGGATGGTGAGGTAAAAGGTCGGATTTGGCTGTTTTGGAAGAACAACATTCAAGCAACATTCATTGACTCTTGTGATCAAGCTCTCCTCTTTCACTTTTTTTACTCCTACAACCCACCATTCCTTGTTGCTTTTGTCTATGGCCGGAATGAAGCTACAAATAGGAGGAAGCTTTGGAATAAACTTGCAAGCTAGACTTTTTGGTGTAAAGAATATAATCTTTGCATTTTGGGTGACTTTAATGAGGTCTTGCATTGTGGGGATAAATCAAACTCTTCAACAATCCCCAAAAGTGCTTGGGACTTTAAATCTTTTGTTGCTAGAACAAATGTGCAAGAAGCAAAAGCATATGGACCTCATTTTACTTGGACAAACAAAGGAGATGTTGGCAACTTTTTGGCAAGCAAACTTGGTAGGGCATTTCTAAAATCTATTTGGCTTCACAACTTTCACTAATTTCTTTTGGTGGATTGCCCCGGAGTCTCGGATCATTGCTCTCTTATTTTGCATACATGTAAGGCATGGCAATCTTCTCCAAAGCCATTTAAATTTTATAATGCTTGGACTTCTCATTCAGATTTCTTGAAGCTTGTTGAGGAGCATTGGAATACACGGGTCTTTGGTACTCCAATGTTCATTCTCTTTCAAAAGCAAAAAATTCTCAAGCAAGCTCTCAAGTCCTTTGATAAAATTCATTTTGCTTGTGTCCTTAATGCTATCAAAGATCTTTATGGGGAACTTGATGCCACCCAATGTGCTCTTCTTAATGGTGGATATAATGCTGCCTTTCTTGACAAGGAAAAGGACATTTTGGCTAACTTGGAAAGGCTTGAATCTACTTAAAAAGCTATGCTTATCCAAAAATCTAGATTATCTTGGATCAATAGGGGGATTCAAACAAGTTCTTTCATAATGTTGCGAAAGGGAGAAAAATCAGAAACACCATTCAAGCAATCAAAAATGAAAATGGGAATCTTCTTCTTGGGGACTTTGAGGTGAAAAATGAATTCATTGGCTACTACAAAAAGCTTCTTGGTTCAAAAGCTTCTACTCATGTTAATGTGGATATCTTGAAGAGTATTATTGGGAAAACAATTGATGATAATTTTTTTTCCAAGCATCTTTGTTGAATGGATTATGGCATGTGTTACCACTCCTAGTTTCTCCATCTCCATTAATGGAAGTCTTGAAGGGTTTTTGAAAGGGGCAAATGGCATTAGACAAGGTGATCCTCTCTCCCCCTATATCTTTGTTATTTGCATGAAAGTTCTTTCATCCATGCTTAACAAGCTTGAGCATAACCCAAGTTTTGGATACCATCCCAAATGTGCAAAACTGAAGCTAAATCACATATGCTTTGCGGATGACCTTTTTATCTTTTGTAAGGGAAACTTGAAGTCCATTAATTGCATTTTGGAGATTTTGAAGGAGTACCATAGCTTCTCGGGACTCAAGGTGAACAGCAACAAGAGTGATGCATTCTTTCGGGGAGTTTCACAAAATGTTAAGCAACTCATCCTTGGAAAACTTGACTTTCATGAAGGTCAATTGCCTATCAGGTATTTAGGAATGCCTTGGTCACCCGCAAACTTCGAAAAGGAGTTGTGGACCTCTCTTGGAAAAAATTAATGGCAGAATTGAGCAATGGACAACTAAATGGCTTTCTTATGCGGGAAGACGTCTCCTCATCAAATCCACTCTTCAACAAATTTGTGCATATTGGGCTGGAAACTTATTTATTCCTAAATGCATCATCAAGGAAATTGAGTCAAAGTTTAGTGCCTTTCTTTGGAGAGACACGAGTGCTAGAATTGCTTGGAACAACATTTGTTTGCCACATGATGAAGGAGGCTTGGGTGTTAGATCTATTGGAGATATGAATCACACTTGCTTCATCAAGGTGTTTTGGAGAATGTTTGCTCATCAAAACACACTATGGGGCAAATGGGTGCATATGAACTACATTAAGGATCAATCCATACGGACCATCTCTTGCTCCAAGGACTCAAGTTGGATTATCAAGAAATTACTTTGTTGCCGAGCCACGGTGTGGAATTTCGTTTCTCACTCCATTGGAGATGGTAGGAGCACTCATTTTTGGCTTGACAAATGGCATAAAGAAGGAATTCTCTTTGAACATTGGGGTAGTGCTTTCAGCCATCCACCTCTCTATGGAAAGGTTTGCCAATTTTTCTCTCATGGAACTTGGAATTGGCCTATTCAACTTGCACATATTGAAGCACCAAATTTTGGCATTAGAGAGCATATCCCAGATTCTTTCTCTTGGGACTTATCCACAAATGGATGCTTTTCATTTAAGCACACATGGGATCATATTAGGAAAAGAAAAGACAAAGTTGAATGGCACAACACAATTTGGCATAAAAATCATACTGCTCGTCATGCTTTCATCACTTGGCTTGCAATGCATGATAGGCTCACCACAAAATTCAGAATGCTCTCATGGGGAATTGAAATCAATACAAATTGCACTTTTTGTAATATGGCTTGTGAGACAAGGGATCATCTTTTCTTCCAATGTTGCTTCACAAAAAGAATCTGGAAATGTGGGTTGGAATTAATTTATATGAAGAATGCACCTACTGCTTGGGAGGACATCATTGCTTACATCACGCCATATGCACTTGAGAACAACCTTAAAGCAACCAGCATCAAGCATATCTTTGATGCAACAATTTATTTTGCAATTGAGAATTCAACAAAGGAGCCAAGATGGAGGAACAACTTTTCTCATCCATTCTCAATCATGTTAGACTTAAATGCTCGGTTGGGAAGAAATTCACTTCTTCTTGTATTAACAAAAATATTCGTAATCGACCATTGCTTTTGAGAAAATGGTAGCCACAACTTGAATTCATTAACTTCTCTTGTAACAAAGTGCCAATTTGGGTGAAAATGAAAGATGTTCCTCTTAGCTTGTGGTCAAAAAGAGGGTTCAGCTACCTTGCATCATTCATTGGAAAGCCAATACAAATTGATGCTCTTATGGAATCAAGGAGGAATCTTGAATTTGCAAGAGTTTGCATTGAAGTCAACCTTGAAGAAAGTTTGCCAAATGAAATCTACCCAAAGCTTAGAGATGGATCAAGAGCAAGGGTCAGTGTTGAATATGCATGGAAACCAAATATTTGTACTCTTTGCAAAATGGTTGGGCACCTTGTGGATCACTGCCCTTCAAGGCCAAAAACGAGCACCCAAAAGGCACTTGATGCAAACAAGGCAAACACATCAAAGATCAATGATACTTGGAAAGTGGTGGGAAAGAAAAAGGGCTCTCAAGAAAGGGATGATCCAAATTTTGAAAAGCAAAATGATTTGGAGAAGCCTTCAGCAACAAATACCAAGGGTGAAAAGGCATTAAGCCCTATCCGAGGAACAAGCAAATTGGACACTAAAGTTGGAAACTCATACAAATCTCTTGAAGTGATTGAAGATTGGGAAGAGGGAGAACTTGATCCAAAATGGATTGATGGAGGTCAAGGAAAAAACCAACATAAGGATGGTAATGATGTCTTGGGCCGAGAGTCCACATCTTTACCATTTGAATGATTTGTGCTTGGAACATTAGGGGATTGAATTCCCCAAATAAGCAAGAAGAGGTGAAAGTTTTGATCAACAAGTACAATGTTACCATTTGAATGATTTGTGCTTGGAACATTAGGGGATTGAATTCCCCAAATAAGCAAGAAGAGGTGAAAGTTTTGATCAACAAGTACAATGTTGATTGTTTTTGTCTTTTGGAGACTAAAGTAAATAAGGAGAATGCCTCCACCAATGATTTTAGCACATTGGGTTTTGGAAATTACATGGATGAGAAGATGGAAAGAAGACTATGGCTTTTTTGGAGAAACCACATCAATATCAGCATCATTGATAGCATGGAGCAAGGTATTCTTTGTCATATCTCTATACCAAGATGTCAACCATTTTTTCTTGGTTAAAAGGCTTCACGGACATGAGTTTCTCTCACTAGAGTAATATGCTCTCACTTCTCACTAACTTGACCACCACCTTCCACCATTGACCACCACTTTTCCACCACCATCCGCATTTCTTTTCCTCTTTCATGGGCAAAAAGAAACGATCCAGTGCATCCAAAACTAGAAAGAGTGCAAGACTTGCTGCAAAATCTAAACTTTGTAATTATGAAGAAGAAGAAGAAGAAGATTACACTTCGGATTCTATTATGGAGATTAAAAATTCTTGTGACACCATTAACAAAGTCATGTCATGCTCTAATGAAAGGCATTCTAGTTCGGGTAAGCTCCCTTCCTCTTCTAGTGTTCACGAGCTTGAAAAAAACCTTGATAATGCAAAACGTGAACTAATGCAAAGCTTAGCTCGTAAGAACACTCCCATTTCTAAATCTAGAGCTTCTGTTTGTGGTAGTTCAGCAAGTTCGGGTTTTGGCACTAAAAATTTGTTTGCTAGTAATGATTTCCTTCCTAATGAGGTGTGTGATAAGCTTGATGATCCTTTGCTTCAAGAACTTGAACACCAATCAGCAATGGCTGCTCCTACACCATCTTCCTTTTGTCTCAATGATAAAACTCTATCTTTGGGTCACACTTACTTCGAAGCAAAAAATGGTGAATATGGCACTCATAATGATCCTTGTGGCATGGAGAAGAATGTTTTTGCATCCTCATTTGATAATCAGCCATCAAATATCCAAGGATTAGTTCCAAAATCACATTTGGATGGCTTGGTTTTGAAAGAAATGGCTAGTCAAACACTACCTGGCAGTCCATACTCTTTTTCAGCGGGTAATAACCATATGGCAGATTCTTTTTCAGCTCAAAAGTACTCCTATTCAGCCTCTAAAGCTCAGAAGTCAACAACTCATCACAAGGCATTAATTGGGGACGCTGCTGCCCCTTGGTCCAAGCTGAAGGATAATGTAGCTGCCGAGGAAAAGCTTTATCCACCAAATAACTTGGTCCAGATGCTTGACGAAGCAAAATTTTAAAAATGGTAGTGATTTTGAATCTCATTTCCCTCCCTTGCTTGCTCGGTCATGCCCTACATATTTGAGTCAACCTTCCAATACACTATCCCCTCATGATATGGAAGCCAAGTCAGATTCTAAAGCCAGGTCAGCCCCCTCTCATTTTTATTTTGATGGGAATTTACCTCCAGAAGGTCAACACTTTGCTCATCTCCAACAAGCTAATCCCACACTAGCTCCTACTAATGATGAGCCACAACAAGCTTGTAATTCCCAATCTACAGCAAATATGGCAAGGAATTTGGACAACAATTGGAAACAAAAATGCTTTGGAGACTCTTCTCATGGCAATAGGGCAAATTGGAATATTGGTAACCAAGTGCAGCCAAATCAAAATGCTTTTCAACGGCAAGCTTGGAAATCAAATAAGGATTGGCAAGGCACTTTTGTTGGTAATCTTTCTCACTCTACTGAGCTCGATTTTGTTGAACCTTTCATTGAGAATGATTTCATTTGAGCCATCCCACCCGATGAGGTTTACCTTGAAGGGGATGATTACTACAAACATTGCCTTATAGGCCAATTCCTTGAAAAACCCCCACCTTTCTTCCTTATTCGGAGAATGGTAGATGTCCATTGGAAATTGTTTGGTAGAGTTGAAATCAAATCTGCTGAAAATGGGCTTTTTGTGTTTAAATTTGAAAATGAAAACTTTTGTGAGCTTGTTCTTGAGCAAATGTGGCATGTAAATCACCATCCTCTTGCTTAGACGATGGGATTCAAATGCTCAACTCATGCACTTTAGTTGGGAAAAGTTCCTCTTTGGGTGAAGCTCCATAATGTCCCTTGCTCCTTGATCACTAGAAGGGGACTTAGTTATGTGGCTAGCACGCTTGGCATTCCTATTCAAATGGACAAGTTAACGGAATCCCGAACCTTCGTGGGATTTGCTCGTGTTTGCATTGAGATGGATTTATCCAAGAGCCTCCTGGATTTTACATTTGTATAACTTAGGAATGGAGAATGGGCTAGGATTGAAGTGGAGTACGCATGGAAACCTGTGGTTTGTCCTTCGTGCAAGATTGTTGGTCATAGTCTTTCTTCATGTCCAAATGCCACTCAAGTTAATGTATCCCAACAAAATTCTCGATTTGTTAAGAAAAAGGGTGAATGGAAGAATCCCAAGTCAAAGACAATATGGAGGAAAGTCACGAATGTGAATCATACACCATTTGCTAGTGTCGTCATCAAGTCTAAAGTTGTTAATGAAGCAAATGAGAAAAACGACTTTCCGAGCACCATGGAAGGAAATAGTTTTGCTGCCCTTAACGCATATGAAAATGGTAATGAAGTTGCCTCATTTGAGACTCGAGTTGATGAGGATAACTTGAACAAGAACGAGATTGGAAATAAAGTAACTAAAGGAGATGATTTTGATGTTGCTGATTTGGATGTTCAAATTCTTGATAAAGCCAATGAAGTTCATTTGAATGAAGAACAATGGAACGTTGAACAAGGCAATAGGGTGGGAACAGTTTCCAGCCATATTTGATCACACTTGGTTTGTTCTCATTGTACTTTCTTTTTGGAACTTGTTTGTTTGTTTTTGATTAACTTTTGTTGGTTTGGGAGACTCTCCCCTCTTTGTGTTTCTTGCCTCTCAAGCCTTGATTTGATTGAATTGCTGTATCCATGGCTTGAGGGTTTTAAATGGCTTGTGTCCATATTTGCGATTAATAAAAAACTTACTTAATCCGCAAAAAAAAAAAAAAAAAAAAACCATTTTTTCTTGGTTTTGTCTATGGCAAAAACTCCTCAAATTGTAGGAAATATCTTTGGAAGAAAATCAGATTGTGGAGTGAATGGTGCTGGAATGGGCCGCTTTGTATCATGGGGGATTTCAATGAAATACTTCATAGTGGAGATAGATCCACTTCTTGGAGTTTGCCCACAAGTGCAAGAGACTTTAAGCTTTGTGTTTGTCAAGTGGACTTGCTTGAAATCAAAACATTTGGTCCACACTTTACTTGGTCAAATAGAAGCACCCAAGGAAACTTCATTGCAAGCAAAATTGATAGGGCACTCATCAACCTTCATTGGGAGAAGCATATGGAGAATTCTTTCCTTTTGGTGGAGAATCCAAGCATTTCTGACCATTGCCCTCTTCTTTTAAATGTGATGCCGCCCAAGCCCTCCTCACCAAAGCCTTTCAAGTTCTATAATGCTTGGGCCACACATGCAGAATTCCCCCATCTTATTAATAGACATTGGAATGCACGGGTTTTTGGCACTCCAATGTTTATTCTTTACCAAAAGCAAAAACTCCTTAAAAAAGCATTGAAAAAGTTTGATAAGGAGCACTTCTCTTGCATTAAGCATCAAATCGGTCAGCTCAAGGAAAATCTCCATGAAGTGCAATTTGACATTCTTAATGGGATCATCAATGAGGAAATTCTCAACAAGGAAAAAGACATTCTTGGGAAAATTGAGGAACTTGACAGCATTCATAGGCATATGCTTCACCAAAAGTCAAGGCTTCAGTGGATAAAGTATGGGGACACAAATTCAAATTTCTTCCACAATGTTATCAAAGGGAGAAGAAGGAAAAACACTATAAATGCTATCCAAGATAAAGATGGGAATACAATTACTTCTTACGAGGGCATTAAGGAAGAGTTTCTTTCCTTTTTCATGAAGTTAATTGGTACTCCGAAAAACACCCAAGCTAATGTTGAAGATGTTAAAAGCATTCTTGGCAAAACCATCAAGGAGGATTGTTTGGCTGAATTGATTGCACCTATCACTCGGGAACAGATAATGAGTACTCTTTTTTCTCTCAACCCCAACAAAAGCCCGGGGCCGGATGGATACACCTCACTTTTCTACAAAAATGCATGGAATGAAATTGGAGAAGATGTCCTCAAAGCCATCAGCTCCTTCTTTGAAACCGCGAAGATGCTCAAGGAGGTAAATGCCACTTATATTGCTCTTGTCCCTAAAGTCCAAAACCCATCCATGGTAAAGGACTTTAGACGCATTTCTTGTTGCAACACGATTTATAAGTGCATCTCTAAAATCCTTGCAAATAGGATGAAAGTTTGCTTACCCTCCATCATCTCATGGAACCAATCAGCATTCATTGAAGGAAGACTTATCAATGAGAACATTCTTGTTGCGCACGATATTTTTAGAGGATATTCTAGAACTCATATCTCACCAAGATGTGCCCTTATAGTTGATATCATGAAGGCTTTTGACTCAGTTGGGATTTTATCAAAGTTGCACTTCTTGCTTTTGGTTTTCCCGACACTTTTGTTAAGTGGATCATGGCTTGCATCACAACTCCTAGTTTTCAATCAATGGAAGCTTTGAAGGTTACTTTAAAGGAGCAAGCGGCATAAGACAAGGTGACCTTATCTCTCCTTATATTTTCGTCTTATGCATGGAAGTCCTCTCATCCTTATCTAATCGTTTGGAACATCACCCAAACTTCAGCTATCACCCAAAATGTGCTAAACTCAAGCTGAACCATATTTGCTTTGCGGATGATCTCTTTATTTTTTGCAAAGGCAACTTGAAGTCAATTGATTGCATCATGGAGACAGTAGAGAAATTCTATGAGTTCTCGGGTCTCAAAGTAAATTGCAACAAAAGTGATGTTTTTCTTGGAGGCATATCCCAAGAGGTTAAGAAGCTTATCCTTGAAAAACTTGGTTTCAAAGAGGGGTTACCTACAAGTGCATTTCTAAGATCATTGCAAATAGGTTAAAAGCTTGCTTATCACACATTATCTCGTGGAATCAATCAGCCTTCATAAAGGGTAGACTCATCCATGAAAATATTCTTATGGCACATGACATTTTGAGAAGTTATCAAAGGAGACATATCACTTCAAGATGTGCTTTTAAAGTTGACATCATGAAAGCTTTTGATTCCTTAAATTGGAGATTCATTGAATGCACCCTTTTTGCTTTTGGCTTCCCTAAAAAGTTTGTGGGCTGGATTATGGAGTGCATTAAAACTCCTAGTTTTTGCATTGCCCTAAATGGAGGATTGGAAGGATATTTCTTTGGTGCAAATGGCATTCGGCAAGGAGATCCCATCTCCCCTTACATTTTTGTTCTTTGTATGGAGGTGCTTACATGCATGCTAAACAACTTGGCTTCTAATCCGAGGTTTCACTTCCACCCAAAGTGTGGGAGCATCAAGCTTAATCATCTTTGTTTTGCGGATGATCTTTTATCTTTTGTAGAGGATATGTATTCAATTGATTGTATCATGAGCATATTGAAGACTTTCTCAACTTATTCAGGGCTGGTTGTAAATAATGCAAAGAGTGTGTTCTTCCTTGGAGGGGCCTCAAATGAAGAGAAAAGAGCAATTATGAATAGAATTGGGTTTCAAGAGGGTGAGCTTCCAATCCGTTACTTGGGCATTCCACTTGTTTCAAGAAAGCTTAGGAAGAATGATTGCTGTCCACTCTTGGAAAAAATCAACTCTAAGCTTGATTCATGGAGTAATAATTGGCTTTCTTTTGCGAGAAGACTTGTGCTCATCAAATTCGTCCTCCTCCAAATTTGTGCTTATTGGGCAAATGCTTTTCTCTTACCAAAAGGTGTTGTGGCAGCCATTGAGTCAAAATTTAAAGCTTTTTTGTGGAGAGGAACTGGTCCAAAGGTGGCGCGGAAGGAAGTTTGTCTCCTTTTCAAGAGGGTGGACTTGGTATTCGAGCATTGAAGAGGTTAATCTTACATACATGCTGAAAATTTTTTGGAGGAGTTATGCTATTAAAGATTCACTTTGGAGTCAATGGGTTCATGCCAACTATATCAAAGACTCTTCAATTTGGATGTTACATATTCCCAAGGATGTTAGTTGGGTTTTCAAAACTCTTCTTGGCTGCCGTGTTTTGGCAAAGAGATATATCCAACACAAGATTGGCAATGGAGCAAGCACCTTCTTTTGGATTGACAATTGGCACAAGGACGGCCTTCTTCTTGAGCATTGGACTAACACAATTCCATATCCCCCACTTCATTCAAAGGTTAGTGATATTTTCACAAATGGTGTTTGGAATTGGCCAATTCACCTCTCCCAAGTTGATGTTCTAGATTTTGAACCTATTGAACGAGCCATGGATAAATAGGTCGGATTTTATGGAACCTTTCTCCTAGTGGAAGCTTCTCTTTCTTCCACACTTGGGATTGTATTAGAAGGAAGGGCACTCATTTTGAAGGTTATCATTACATTTGGCACAAGAGGCATAATCCTAAACATAGCTTCATTGTTTGGCTTGCTTTCCGTGATCGCCTTAGCACAAAATTCAGAATCTTGCATTGGGGACTCCATATTAACCCAACGTGTATTTTTTGTTACATGGGTTGTGAAACTAGGGAGCATCTTTTCTTTGAATGTTGTTTCACCAGGAGGATTTGGAGAAAGGGCTTGCAACTCACTCTCGTTCCGGAAAATCTGATTTGTTGGCATGATATTATCGAGTACTCCACACCTTTTGCTCTTGAAAAGCATTTGAAGGCCACAATTTTCAAGCATCTCCTTGGGGCAGCCATTTACTACATTTGGATTGAAAGGAATCAACGTATCTTCAAAAACCAAGCTAGAACCGAGGAATTTTTATTTGATACTATCTTTAATGATGTTAGAGTTAAACTTACAAATGGTAGAAAATTCCAGTCGTCTTCTTTGAACAAAACTTTATGTAAATTGTGGAGATTAGATGATGTTGTTGTATAGGTTCTTGTACCTCTCCACATCCTTTGTTCATGTAATTTTTTGATTATTGGAATATATCCCATCTTACTTGCCCCACAAAAAAAAAAAAGATACCTTGGAGTTCCATTGGTAACTAGGAAGCTTCGCAAAGGAGATTGTGGGCCACTTTTAGAGAAAATCAATAGAAGAATTGAGCATTAGACTACTAAAAGTCTCTCATATGCTGGAAGAGTATTGCTCATTAAATCAACACTCACACAAATTTGTGCATTTTGGGCAAGTTCACTTCTTCTTCCGAAGGGCATCATCAAAGAAATTGAGTCAAAGTTTTGTGCATTTCTTTGGAGAGATACAGGAGCAAAAATTGCATGGAGCAATGTTTGTGTTCCATTGGATGAAGAAGGATTGGGAATTAGATCTTTGGAAGACATCAACAATACTTTCTTCACAAAAATTTTTTGGAGAATGTATGCTTTTCGTGAATCTCTTTGGAGCAAATGGGTTCATTCAAACTACATTAAGAATGAATCGATTTGGACAATCTCTTGCCCAAATGACTCAAGCTGGATCTTAAAGAAGCTTCTCAATTGCCGAGCTTCAACTAGAAGTCATATTTCACATATTCTTGGAGATGGGAGAGACGCACACCTTTGGCTTGATAAATGGCATGACAATGGTACTCTCCTTGAACATTGGAATGGCACTTTCAACCATCCACCACTTCATGCAAAGGTACAAGAAATCTTCTCAAATGGCTCTTGGAATTGGCCAATTCAGCTTATGCATATCCCCATCCCAAACGCTGCCATCGTTGAAAATAGGTTGGATTCTTACTCTTGGAGTCTCTCAAATGATGGGAAATTCTCTTTTAAGCATACTTGGGAGCACTTGCGTAAGCGAAAAAGAAAGATTGAATGGCACAATGCTGTTTGGTTTAAAAACCACACACTAAAGCATGCTTTTATCACTTGGACTACAATGCATGATAGGCTGACAACAAAATTCAGAATGCTCACTTGGGGTATTGAAATCAACTCCAATTGCATATTTTGCAACTTTGCTTGCGAAACAAGGGACCATCTTTTCTTCCATTGTAGCTTTACAAGAAGAATTTGGCAAAGTGGGCTGGAGTTAACATGCATAAAAGATCCACCAACATCATGGAATGAAATCCTCACTTTCTTTACTCCATAAGTTCTTCAAGGCAATCTCAAAGCTACACTCATCAAGCATTTCTTTGGAGCAACAATTTATTTCATTTGGCTGGAAAGGAACAATAGACAATTTAGCAACGGAGCAAAAACGGAAGAGCAAATCTTTTCATCCATCTTCAACCATGTTCGAATTAAATGTTCAATTGGAAAGCTTTTCACTTCTTCTTGTATCAACAAAATCATTTGTAAGAATTGGGGAATCGAGGCTATATTAGAATGAGCTTCCCCTTCTTTTGATTCTCATGTACATCTTTTGTTATTAATATAGTGCATTCACTTTTCATGCAAAAAAAAAACAAAAATATTTGTAAACTTTGGGGGCTTCAAGATATTCTTGTATAGGCCGCCCCTTTTCTCTTTTGACTCTCTTCTTGTACAAATTCATTACTAATACAAATCTCACTTTCCACGCGAAAAAAAAATTGATGATAAATTTGCTGCCACCATTTGTGCATCTATCTCAAGGCATGAAATCAAGGAAACTCTTTTTGCTCTTAATCCCAACAAAAGTCCGGGACGGGATGGCTTCACATCTCATTTCTATAAGGTTGCTTGGGATATTGTTGATGAGGATGTTACTAATGCTATCAGCTCCTTCTTTGAATCAAGCAGGCTTCGTCGGGAGGTAAACTCCACCATTATTGCTCTTGTACCTAAAATCCCAAATCCCTCTATGGTTAAAGATTTTAGGCCAATCTCTTGTTGCAATACTATTTACAAGTGCATTTCTAAGATTATTGCTAATAGGCTCAAAGCTTGCTTGCATCACTTAATTTCATGGAACCAATCAGCCTTTTTAAAGGACCGGCTTATTCATGAGAACATCCTTCTTGCGCATGATATTTTAAGAGGTTATTCTAGAAGCCATATCTCCCCAAGATGTGCCATTAAAGTTGATCTTATGAAGGCTTTTGACACTCTTAATTGGAGCTTTATTGAATGCACTCTTCTTGCATTTGGTTTCCCTCAAAAGTTTGTGGAATGGATTAAGGCATGTATTACAACTCCTAGCTTCTCAATTGCCCTTAATGGTGGATTGGGAGGCTATTTTCTTGGAGTAAATGGAATTCGGCAAGGTGACCCTATCTCTCCATATCTTTTTGTTCTTTGTATGAAAGTGCTTTCTTGCATGCTTAACAAGTTAGAAAATTGTACAAGCTTTTGTTTCCATCCAAAATATTCTCACTTGAAGCTGAACCATCTTTGTTCTATGGATGATCTCTTCACTTTTTGTAAAGGAGACTTGAGCTCTATTGATTGTATTATGAATACTTTGAAGGCCTCTTCATATTCTGGACTGAAAATCAATGAAGCTAAAAGCGACATTTTCTTTGGAGGGGTCCCCTGTGAAACTAAAATGACTATTATTGAAAGAGTTGGTTTCAATGAAGGTGAACTTCCAATTCGATACTTGGGCATTCCACTTGTCTCTAGAAAGCTTAGGAAAGCTGATTGCTATCCTTTCTTGGAGAAAATTAATGCAAGAATTGATTCATGGTGCAATAATTGGCTCTCCTTTGCGGGAAGACTTGTGCTTATAAAATCCATTCTTTTTCAACTCTTTGCATATTGGGCAAATGCCATTCTTATTCCTAAAGGTGTCTTGGCTGCCATTGAATCAAAGTTCAAGGCTTTTTTGTGGAGAGGCACAGGGCCCAAGGTTGCTTGGAAAGAAGTTTGTCTTCCAATGCATGAAGGAGGACTTGGAATTAGAAATTTAGAGGAAGTCAATTTGGTTTGCATGCTTAAGGTCTTCTGGAGAATGTATTCAGCCAAGGAAACACTTTGGAGTCAATGGGTACATACAAACTACATCAAAGATTCCTCCATTTGGGTGTTACATACTCCTAAGGATGCTAGTTGGATCTTGAAGATTCTTCTTAGATGCTGAGGTCTTGCAAAAAATTACATTCAGCATAGCATTGTGAGTGGTACAAACACCTTCTTTTGGATTGATAATTGGCACAAAGATGGTTCACTTTTGGAACATTGGTCAAGTACTTTTCCAGCCCCTCCTCTCCTCTCAAAGGTTTGTGACATCTTCTCTAATTGAACTTGGAATTGGCCAACTCATCTTCAACATATTGATGTTCCAAATTTTATTCCTCATGGAGACAACATGGATAGAATGATTTGGACTCTTTCCCCCAATGGAGACTTCTCTTTCAAACACATTTGGGAGCATATTAGAAAGAAGGGCAACCATTTCAAGGGTTACAGCCTCATTTGGCATAAGGGGCATAATTCAAGGCATAGCTTCATTCTTTGGCTTGCTTTCCTTGACCGATTGAGTTCAAGGTTCACAATTCTTCATTGGGGGTTCAATATTAACCCATGTTGCTTCTTTTGTCGAATGGGCTGTGAAACGAGGGATCATCTTTTTTTTGAATATAGCTTTACTAGACGAATTTGGAGAAAGGGTCTTCTACTCACCCAAATTCAAGAAAGCTTGATCTCTTGGGAAGACATTATCATTTACACCACTCCTTTTTCCCTTGAAAAGCATTTGAAAGCAATCATTGTCAAGCATCTCTTTTGTGTAGCCGTGTACCACATTTGGATTGAAAGGAATCAGCGCATCTTCAAGGACAAAGCTAAAACCGAAGACTTCATCTTCCATGCTATCTATAATGATGTTAGAGTTAAACTCTCAAATTGTAAAAGGTTTCCTTCTCCTTTGAATAAATCATTATGCAAAGTATGGAGATTAGAAAATATCTTTGTGTAGATTCTTTTTGTACCTTCTCCATTTTGTTCTTGTACATTTAACACAATTTAATGGAAATTCCTCAGTTATCCGGCCAAAAAAAAAAAAAATGTCCCACTTTGGGTAAAGCTTAGAAATGTTCCATGCTCGCTCATCACTTGAAGAGGTCTTAGCTACATTGCAAGTACTATTGGCATTCCATTACAAATGGATAAGCTTACGGAATCACGTACTTTTGTTGGTTTTGCAAGAGTGTGTTGAAATGGATCTTTCAAAGACACTCCCGGATCACACCTACGTGACATTGAGAAATGGGGATTGGGCCAAAATTGACATCAAATATGCATGGAAGCCACTTGTTTGCTCTTTTTGCAAGATAGTTGGACACTCCCTTGCTATGAGTCCAAATGGTCCTACTAAAAATGCTCAAAGGCAAGCCCCTAATGTGATTGGAAAGAAGAATGATAATTGGAAGGTAGCAAAGAATGGGAGAGCATGGAAGAAAGTGGAGAATATTAATCCTACCCCACTTTCCAATGTGGTGGTTGATTCAAATTTGGCAAAGAATTCAGCCACTATTGTTGAAGAAACATTGGAAAATAATCGCTTTGCGGTCCTAAATGCAAATGAAGGCATATCAAAAGAAGAGAATGAGTTGACAAAGAGTGATGAAGTTAATGCCACGATCCAAGGAAATGAAGCAAATGTTGCTGATTTGGGCACCCATCAACATGAAAATCAAAATGAAGTGCAATTGGATGAAGAGAATTTGAGGGTTGAGCAAGAAAAATGGAAAGGGAATGTTGGGAACACACTTGAAGACTCGCGGACCAGATTTGAAGATCCCTCTTCCGATCCTATTTGATGTGTCTTGTAATTTCCTTTTGATATCTTTCTTTTTGGGTTTTTCCCTTTTGTTTTAATACTTGCCCCTCAAACCCCTTGCTTTGTCTTGTTGTATTATATGGTTTGAGGGGTTTTGGATGGTTTTGTACCAAATTTTTGCGATCAATTTTGAACTTACTTAATCCGAAAAAAAAAACAAGGGATCATCTCTTTTTTGAGTGTAGCTTCACTAGATGGATTTGGAGGAAAGGACTTCATCTCTCCCAAATTCCAAAAGATATTATCCTTTACATCACTCCTTTTTCCCTTGAAAAGCACTTGAAAGCAACCATTGTCAAGCATTTCTTTTGTGCAGCCATTTATCACATTTGGATGGAACGGAATTATCGCATCTTCAAAGACCAAGCCAAAACCGAGTCCATCTTCCATGCTATTTTTAATGAGGTGAGAGTTAAACTCTCAAATTGTAGAAAATTTCCCTCTTCTTCTTTGAACAAATCATTATGCAAAGTGTGGAGATTAGAAGATATTTTTGTTTAGGTTCTTTTGTACCTTCTCCACTTTGTACTTGTACATACAACATGCTTTAGTGGAATATCATACTCACTTATCCCGCAAAAAATGATTCAACTTTAGCTTTGAACATTTGGGATGAAATCCAAACTTTGAGTTGTGTACTAACTTGTTGAGCATGGAGGAGAGAACTTCCATACAAATGACAAAGATGTAGGGGGAGAGAGGATCACCTTGCCTAATGCCACTTGCTCTTTTGAAATATCCCTCACGGCTTCCATTGATGGAGATGGAGAAATTTGGAGTAATGATATATGCCATGATCCATTTCACAAAAGTGTTTGGGAAGCCGAAAGCATGAAGAGTAACTTCAATGAAATCCCGACTAAGTCAAATGCCTTCATGATGTCAACTTTAAGTGCACATCTAGGGGAGATATGGGTTCTTGAATAGCCTCTAAAAATGTCATGTGCAACAAGAATGCTTTCATTGATGAGCCTTCCTTTAATAAAGGTGCATTGGTTCCATGAAATGATGGAGGGAAGACAAGCTTTCATTCTATTTGCATGGATTTTGGAGACGCATTTGTATATTGCATTGCAACATGAAATAGGTCTAATGTCCTTAACCATAAAGGGGTTTTGGACTTTAGGGACAAGAGCAATGTATGTAGCATTGACCTCTTTGAGAAGCTTTTTTTTTTTTTTTTTGCGGGATAAGCGAGTATGAATTTCATTAAAGCAAATTGCATGTACATGTACAAAGTGGAGAAGATACAAAAAGACCTATACAAAGATATTTTCTAATCTCCACATCTTGCATAAAGATTTGTTCAAAGAAGAAGAAGGAAATTTTTTACAATTTGAGAGTTTAACTCTAACATTATTAAAAATAGCATGGAAGATGGCTTCCTCGGTTTTGGCTTGGTCCTTGAAGATGCGATGATTTCGTTCAATCCAAATGTGATAAACGGCTACACAAAAGAAATGCTTGACAATGGTTGCCTTCAAGTGATTTTCAAGGGAAAAAGGGGTGATGTAGAGGAAAATATCATCCCAAGAGATCAAGCTTTCTGGAATTTGAGTGAGAAGGAAACCCATTCTCCAAATGCGTCTAGTGAAAGAACATTCAAAAAAGAGATGATCTCTCGTTTCACAACCCATGTGGCAAAAAGTGCAATATGTGTTGATGTTGAGCCCCAAATGAAGAATTCTGAACTTTGTGCTTAATCGATCTAGAAATGCAAGCCAAACAATAAAGCTATGTTTTGGATAATGCCCTTTGTGCCAAATAAGATTAAAACCCAAGAAATGGCTGCCCTTCTCCCTCATGTGCTCCCAAGTGTGCTTGAATGAGAAATCTCCATTGGGAGAAAGAGTCCAAATTACTTTGTCAATGTTGTCTTCATAAGGAGTAAAATTTGGGACATCAATATGAAGAAGATGATTTGGCCAATTCCAAGTGTCATTAATGAAGATGTCACTAACCTTAGAAAGAAGTGGAGAGGCTGTCATTTTTTACAACAAAATAAGTTTAAGCTCAATTCTCTCTCTAGAAAAATGCTCTCCCTTCTCTCTAGCAACTCAACCCATTGACCACCATTTACCACCACCAACCACCTTCCTTTACCATCTTCCACCACCATTGACCACCTCTTTTTTACTTTCCAACCACCATCTTCTTCTTCTTTATAGGGAAAAAGAAGAGGTGTAGTGCTTCAAAAACTAGAAAGAGTGCAAGGTTAGCTTCAAAATATGATCTTGGCAACTATGTAGAAGAAGACGACTATACTTTGGACACTTATATGGAGCTCAAAGAAGCTTGTGATACCATAAACAAATCAATGTCGAGCTTGAAATCCTCTTCTCCCTCCAGGCCTTGTGTGCAAAAGCTCGAGAAGAACCTTGATGAAGCTAAAAGAGAGCTTGTGCATAGCCTCATCAAGAAGAGTAGACCATGGCAAGAAGAGAAGGAAAATAATCTTGAAGATCTGGCCGCTCCTCTTTCAAGCTCCCATGGACAGCAACTTAATGCTTGGAGAAAATCTCCTCTTGTGGAAGATGAAGATGGAGCCCTCTCACCATCATTTTCAAGCTCACATGGCCTTAATCCTCCTTTCTTCGCTAAGGAAAAGCTTGAAGAAACACCACCTATGGCAGTCGAAATGCAAGTAATGGCAAACTTTGTTGGGCAAAGTGGTAGTCAAAATGCTCTAAATGGCATGGAGAACAAGATTCTTGCACCAAAATCTGTAGCTAAACCTCCATTTTCGCTTGAAAAAGCAAAAAATTCCAACAATGGCAGCTCAGTTTTGGTGGGAGAAAATAGGAATACATGTTGGTCATTACCCAATGGTTTTTTGGCTGGACAAGTACATAAAAAATCAGACTTTGCAGCTATTTCTTCTGGCTAAAAGGATGCCCATTCAGCCCCTTCCAATCACATCTCAACAACTCATCCTATTGGGAATAACATTGGCAGCCCAAATTCAAATTTGCAAGCACATGCACATGGCTTTTGCCCCTAAACCAAATCTAATGCCTACAAAATGGGTCAAGCATACTTGTACGAAAATTTTCCACCTCTTCTTGCTAGGTCAGCAACTTCTTTTCCAAATCAGCAAGGCAGCATGACGTGGAATCCACATGTGCAAAGCAAATCTCAAGGTAAATCTCGGCCTCCTTCTCAACCTATTGATCATGAAGCTTCAAAGTATGAGGATCAAATTGATTCTAGCCACCTTCATCAAGCATCAAGCCGATATGCATGGAACTCTTGCAAAGATTGGAAAGGCCATCCTGTTGGTAACCTCATGCACTCTCTTAAACTTGATTTCCATAAACCTATTGTTGAAAATGGAAGAATAGGTGTTGCCTCACCAAGTGATGTTTTTTAAGAGGGAGATGGGCATTGGGAATATTGCCTCATTAGCCAATTCTTAGATAGGCCTCCCCCATTCTTTCTCCATAGAAAAATGGTTGATGTTCATTAGAGAAACTTTGGCAAGGTGGAGATTAGATCGGCTGAAAATGGGTTCTTCATTTTTAGGTTTGAAAATGATGAGTTTTGCAATCAAGTTATGGAGCAACTTTGGCACGTTCATCACTGCCTCTCTTGTTAAGAAAGTGGGATGTAAATGCACAAATGATAAACTTTGGATGGCAAAAAGTCCCACTTTGGGTAAAGCTTAGAAATGTTCCATGCTCGCTCATCACTCGAAGAGGTCTTAGCTATATTGCAAGTACTATTGGCATTCCATTACAAATGGATTAGCTTACGGAATCACGTACCTTTGTTGGTTTTGCAAGAGTGTGTTTTGAAATGGATCTTTCAAAGACACTCCCGGATCAAAGACACACTTGAAGACTCTCGGACCAAATTTGAAGATCCCTCTTCTGATCCCATTTGATGTGTCTTGTTTTTTTTTCTTTTGATGTCTTTCTTTTTGGGTTTTTCCCTTTTGTCTTGATTAACTTGCCCCTCAAACCCCTTGCTTTGTCTTGTTGTATTATTTGGTTTGAGGGGTTTTGGATGGTTTTGTACCAAATTTTTGCGATCAATATTAAACTTACTTAATCCACCAAAAAAAAAAAAAAAAGTGGAGGGGCTGGAAATGTACTTGACCAATGCTCCAAAAGTGAGACATCTTTGTGCCAATTATTAATTCAAAAGAAGGTGTTTGTACCACTCCCAATCTTATGCTGAATGTAGTTCTTAGCAAGTCCTCGGAATCCAAAAAGCATCTTTAAGATCCAACTAGCATCCCTAGGAGAGTGCAACACCCAAATGGAAGAATCCATGACATTGCAAGGAATCTTATCACCTATTCTGTGAGAGATGGGAAAAACACTCTTTTTTGGCACGATAAAGGCATCTGAGGGGAATTCTCGATAGCCATTGGAACTCCATTTTCCCTTCACCACTTTACTTTGCAAAGGTTAGTGATGTTTTTCATCACCACACTTGGAGTTGGCCTTTTCATCTTTTGCATGTCGATCTTCCCCCCCCCCCCTTCTCCTTAATGAGGAAAATGCTGATTCTTACATTTGGGATCTCTCCCCAAACGGCACTTTTAGTTTCAAGCATACTTGGGAGCTTTTCAGAGCAAAAAAAGAAAAGGCAAAATGGCACAATCTCGTTTGGTTCAAGGGACACACCCCAAAACATGCTTTCATTTGCTAGCTTGCTTGTTGGGATAGGCTCAACACAAAATTCAGATTATTATCTTGGGGGAAAGATATCAATCCTGCTTGTATCTTTTGCAACATGGGAAGTGAAACTCAAAATCATCTTTTCTTTGATTGTTGCTTCACCAAAAGAATCTGGAAGCGGGGACTTCAACTCACTTTGGTTCACACAAATTTGACAAATTGGGATGATATCTTGGCATACATTACACCCTTTGCTCTTGAAAAGAGTCTCAAAGAAACTATCTTGAAGCACTTGGTGGGAGCCACAATTTATCACATTTGGATTGAAAGGAACAACAGAGAATTCAGCAAAGTATTTAAAACTGAAGAGCATATTTTCTCGTCCATTGTAAATCATATTAGGCTAAAATGTTCCATGGGAAGGAAATTTACTTCCTTTTGTATTAACAAATCTCTTTGCAAATCTTGGAGGCTTGAAGATATTCTTGTATAGGGCTGCCTCCTTGGCCTCTTTTGTATCGTACTTCCTTTTATCTTAATCTCACTTTCTTCGCGAAAAAAAAATGGAAGAATCCTTGATGTAGTTTGTATGAACCCATTGACTCCAAAGTGTTTCCTTTGCTGAATACATTCTCCAAAAAATTCTTAGCATGCAAACCAAATTGACTTCCTCAATCTTTCTAATGCCAAGTCCTCCTTCTTGCATGGGCAAGCAAACTCCCTTCCAAGCAACTTTGGGTCCCATACCTCTTCACAAAAAGGCCTTAAACTTTGATTCAATGGCAGCCAAGACACCTTTAGGAATAAGAAAAGCATTTGCCCAATATGCAAAGAGTTGAAAAAGAACAAAATTCAGGATCCTAAACATAGCTTCATTGTTTGGCTCGCTTTCCATGATCGCCTTAGCACAAAATTCAGGATCTTGCATTGGGGACTCCATATAAGCCCAACGTGTATTTTTTGTTACATGGGTTGTGAAACTAGGGAGCATCTATTTTTTGAATGTTGTTTCACCAGAAGGATTTGGAGAAGGGGTTTGCAACTCACCCTCGTTCCGGAAAATCTGATTTGTTGGCATGATATTATTGAGTACTCCACACCTTTTGCTCTTGAAAAGCATTTGAAGGCCACAATTTTCAAGCATCTCTTTGGGGCAGCCATCTACAACATTTGGATTGAAAGGAATCAACGTATCTTCAAAAACCAAGCTAGAACCGAGGAGTTTATTTTTGATACTATCTTTAATGATGTTAGAGTTAAACTTACAAATGGTAGAAAATTTCAGTCTTCTCCTTTGAACAAAACTTTATGTAGATTGTGGAGATTAGAAGATGTTGTTGTTTAGGTTCTTGTACTTCTTCACATCTTTTGTACATGTAATCTTTTGATATTTGGAATATAACCAATCTTACTTGCCCCGCAAAAAAAAAAAAAGAGTTGAAAAAGAATGGATTTAATAAGCACAAGTCTTCCCGCGAATAAGAGCCAATTATTGCACCAAGAGTCAATTCTTGCATTAATTTTCTCCAAAGAATGACAAAATGGCATTGAGCACATCACCTCCAACAATATTCCAAGCATTTTTTTTTTTTGCTAGGTAAGTGAGTTTTCATTTCATCGCAAAAAGTACATGACCATGTCAAACACCTCAAACCTCTAACCATATTCCTATTTAAGAGGCTGAGAAAAGAAAAGAAAAGAAAAAGCAAACAATGCAACCATCAAGCAATCCAATCAACATTTCAAGAGAAAGGTGGAACACAATAAAGTACAAAATAGCAAGAACATGAAATCCATCAAGATGTATGAGTAGGCATTGATGGGAGGCCGACATGGGCTGGATCATCATTTTCAACCATTTTTTCAATCCGGGCAGCATCCATTTCTTTCTCTTCTAATGCGTCAAATTTATTTCTAACTTGCATTTTTGGACTAGCATGTATTCTTTTTGGAGATTGAGGCTGAGAAGGCAATTGTGAGCTTGCTTTATGTGATTTTCTTGGTGAATTTGTGGGACTAGGCCGAGAGATCCCAACACTTGAAGCTTGCCTTTCACCACCAATAATCCAATCAGCTTGAGTGTTCGGCTTAGACCCAAAGTATTTTTTTCCTAGGATTTTCTTCTTGAGTAGTTTGATTCAATGGACAATTCTTGTCAACGTGACCAACAAGCTTGTATTGGGAGCATTTTGATGGCCTCCATGCGTATTCAACTTCAACTCTAGTCCATGTGCCATCCCTAAGCTTAGGAAAATCTCCTTTGATAAGTTTCTTCAAGATTCACTTCCACACAAACACATGCAAATTCAAGATTGTTCCTTGACTCCGTGAGAGAGTCCATTTGAAGCAGGGTGCCAATGAAGGATGCCACATATCCAAGTCCTCTCTTAGACCAAAGACTAAGTGGAACATCCCTAAGCTTGATCCAAATGGGCACTCTATCATACTTCAAGTTTACAAATTGAAGATTCGGTTCCCATATATGAAGTAAAAGTGGCCTTGATTTGCATGCCATAATTGCTCAAGCACTTTTTAACAAAATTCCTCATTTTCAAACTTGAAGATAAAAAGCCCTTGACCTTTAGTTTTGATTTCAATCCTCCCAAATTGCCTCCACGCAAAATCGACCATATTCCTAATGAGGAAGTAAGGAGGAGGGGCACCAAGAAATCGTCCAATAAGACAATGCTCCCAATAACTTTCACCTTCATCATTGAGTTCCAAAGGTGGATTCTCAACTTCTCTCTTCCTGTTTGCAAAAATAGGCTTGTGCTTTTCAAGTTGTAAATTGTTGAAACAATGCTCGGCAAATGTAGAACCCCAATTTGGAGGAGGGTTATTAAGAGTGGGAACATACCTTGGTCAGAATGGCTTTCTCCATGCATTTGGAGGTTGCTTCCATGCATTCAGTTGGCTGTTTGGATGAGAACCATTATACCTTCCATTTGCTCTGAAATTTTTGCTATCTTGGTAGTCTTTCATTGCATGAAAGTTGCCATTTTGCATACCATAACCAAAGTTTCAGCTATGTGCATGATGCTGATTTCCATCATTTGCATTTACATTAATTGCTTGTGTGGAGAAAATTTCAGTTTGAGGACGTTGAGAATGAGTGTTCTGGAATGAATGGGGCTGGTTCACATTTGAAAATGATGTGGCATTGTGGAGAAATGTGGCTGCTACATCAGCATTTTGTGGAAAAAGAGAGGGGCCCAAATTTGCATTATTGGCTTCAAGAACGTTGCTGCCAAGTGGGGAGGCATGTTGGATGCTTCAATCAGCAAATTTTGGTGACAAGGCTGCCATTTCATCATGAGAAATAGGTCTGGCCGAGTTTGGAGGGGAGCCCACCTTATCATGTGCCAAAGGAAGGAATTCATTTTCATCTTGGAGCGCAAAAGCATTTTTGAAATTTTGCAAGTTTCCATGGTCAAATAAAGGACAGTGAGCTGTCAAAATGTGAGAAAATGAGCCTTGAAAAGTGCTATTATGACCAAAAAAGGTTTCAGCCTTGTTGGGTAAAGGGTTGGACTTATGCGAGTGACCATCGGGTAATACCTGATTTGCAAAATCCTGTGAAAAAGAGTTACCAGAACTGAACTTTGTTGCTTTTTCAAGATGATTTGCAATCTGATTTCCAAAAAATGGAGATGGATTCATGTTTTCCAAGCCTTGAAGAGCAAAATGAGCACCATGTTGAATGGGTTTTTCCTTAAATTTTTGAAATGACGTTTCCGCCATTGTAGCTCCTTTATGCGAACTAAGCTTGCAAGAACTCAAAGGTACTAGTTTTGCTCCAAGAGAACTTTGAGCAATATTTAGAGAATGAGAAACGTGACGGAAGGAGGGTCAGGAACCATCTTGCCAAGTTTTACCACCATTTTTTGTTAGCATTTTGCTCGAAAGAGAAGAGAAAAAAGCACGAAAACTTGCAACCATTGCTGCCCTTTCTATCATTCCATTTCCTTGCTCTCCAACTTGTTGGTCTCTATTCTTCTGGGTAAAGCTTTGCATAGGTTCTTTCTTTGCATCATTATAATTATGCTCAAGTTTAAGTGCACAAGAAGGTGATGTATCTAAAGATGAAAGGCCTTGATCTTTAGGGCTACCATAGGGTAAATTTTTCTTTATGAGTTTAGAGCTTGAGTTTGTAAGAGAATCCTTTGAAGTTTTTTATGCATTCAAGCGAGCACTAGTGCGTGTAGAAGAGGAGCCCTTCTTCTTCTTGTTATTTGCCATAAATCAATAAGAGAGCTTGCAAAAACCAAAGAAAACGAAGGTGTTTAATGGAGGAATGAAGTTAATGTGAAGCGAGATAGTGGTGGAGAAAGGTTGAAATGCGGTGTAGTATGGCAGCGTGAAGGTGGCCGAGTGGTAGGTGTTTAGTGAGAGGTGAGAGTATTTCAGTTAGAGAGAGAGTTTTTATCATTGCTATGTTTGAGCTTTGTCTTTGCAAAGCATATCTTCCAATCACCCATGTAAGGTTCTTCTAAATCTAGAAATAGCAACCCTTCTAAACAAGGCTTACCAAGCATTAAAGCCTCTTCACACTTCAATAGAGCTTCAGCCAAAAAAGAGATTGGAAGGAACTTCGAATTTTTGCCCATTGGACAACAAAATGAGCTTGGACCAAGTAAAGCCTTTGCACTCGAGTGTGTGGACATAACCTCTAATTTTTGCAGCAACTTTTTAGCCCCAACCAAGCAAAATTCGACAGCACATTGTAGCATAGTACCTAAGCATGCTAATTGTACTTTGGGTGCTGAATCACGTGAGTGCCTTGAAGATTTTCCTACTCTCAATGACTCTTTGCCTAAGTGTACAAAAGCTAGCAACATTATGCCAAATCAGCCCTACACTCATGATGATGTGGCTGCCACCAATACAAAAATTGCCATGAAAACAAATGACGCAAATAAGCAATCTTCTCCTCAAAATGCTAAAGAGCTTCGGGCAGTGCATACACTTGACTAAGGAAGCCATTATCAAGGTAATACGTCTCATCTTGAACCCAACTTGGTTAAGCATATTGAAAGCAAGGCCAATGTTTCTCATCATAATGCCCAAGTGAAGGACTCTTCTCATCTTGCACTTACTACCAGCCAGCAAAACGCTTGGAAATGGCCACCTAGACTAAGGTACGAGCCCTCTCCAACCAACCCCTCACCTGATTGGGGTGGAGTATTTGTCGGACATATGGCTACTAGTTTAAATTTTGATGAAGTTCATGAATGCAAGATTGTTGATGGAATTAGAGAGGTTGTTGACCCCTTGGAAGACTTGTATATGGATGGTGATAACTTTTGGTCTCATTGCTTAGTGGGACAATTCTTAGGTGCACCCCAGCCTTTCTTTCTCATTAAAAACATGGCTGAACTTGCTAGGAAGAAATTTGGCAAAGTTGACATTCATACTAAAGGGAAGGGACTCTTTATCTTTAAATTTGAAAATGAAGAATTTTGCCAACAAGTCCTTCAACAACTTTGGCATGTCAATCATAGACCACTTTTATTGAGAAAATGGGAACCAAACCTTGAATTTGTGAACTTGTCATGCAAAAAAGTCCCCATATGGGTTAAGATTTAGGATGTCCCAATGAGTCTCTATTCAAAAAGAGGACTTGGCTACATTGCTTCCTTCATTGGAAATCCAATCCTAAAGGATGCTCTCACCGAATCAAGAAGGAACTTAGAATTCACAAGAGTTTGTATTGAAGTTGACTTGGAAGGAAACCTCCCCAATTTTATCTTTCCAAAGTTAAGAAATGGCACAAAAGCTAAAGTCGATGTTGAATATGCTTAGAAGCCAAGCAAATGCACTCAATGCAAAATGGTTGGGCACGTTGAAGGTAATTGCCCTTTGAAGCTTAAAGCACAACCAAATCCCCAAACTCAAAGGCTTCTCCCTAGGTAGCAACCGAACACCCGACATGAATGGCAAGTTGTGGGTAAGAAGCAAGCTCCTTTGAGGAATTCCAATGATATGGCCATTGATGAAGCCGCTTCCAATAAGGAAAAAGAGGAGACCACTCAGTTAATCTCTCCTAAGGCAGCACTTGAATTAAAAATTAAGAGTCCAAACTACTTTAAAGTCCTTGACCGGGTGGAAGAGCATGAAGAGGAAACTTTGAACCAAACAAATAGGCTTGAGTATTGACAAAGAGAAGAAGGGGGAGTTTGGTGGCCTCTTTAGCATGAAAACTCTCTCCCTTCTCTCTAACCTTGCAACCAGCCACCACCCTACCACTACACGGCACCTTCAAACAACCTTCATCCATCAAAAACCCAAATACTAAACCTAAACACTCTTCCACACCTGTCCCCAAGCCCCAACACTTTGGCTTCTTCATGCTTTAAGATGGCTAGAAAGAAGAAAGTCTCATCTTCTCCTACTAGAGCTGGTGCTCGACTCAAGGCAAAGAAGCAAGATTTGGCATCAAGTTCTTTTGTTCCTTTGGGTTGTTCCTCCTTAAATGTTGAGGTTGATTTGGCCTCTTCACCTCATTCTAATGGAGATGCTCAATCAACCTCAAGCTCGTTTTTCAAAGAAGTTTATGATGCACTTGAAGTTGGCCATTCTTATAAAGAGCTTGAAGGTGTTCAAAACAAAGCTAAGGCCGAACTTGTAAGTAAGCTCACCAATAATACCCAGTCTCGTTCTCTTCCTTCTTCACGCACTAGATTGGATCCTGGCCCATGCATTAAAACATCAGAATTGGAACTCTCCAAGCTTCTTTTCCAATCTCCTTTGGGTAGCCTTTTGAAATCAAATTCTTCAAGCCCCTCTAAGCTTGAGGATTCAGCTCAAAAAGTTTCAGCCGAAGAAGATGGAGGGATGGAGACTAGGTCTTTACCCAATGGTTACAATAGAGTTCCTACTTTGGACAATGCTTTTGCACACGGGGTTGACACTCTCTTTCCAAATCACTTCAGCAACTTTTCAAACTTTTCAAAGCAAAATTTGACAACTCAAAAAGGTGTTTGCGTGGTTAATGTGCAGCCCGGAAAAGGAAGCAAAAGTCTTCAAGGTATCGATGATGTAATCAATAAAGGACAAGTCACCTTTGCAAAAGATGAAAAGGTCATCCGCAAAACAAAGATGATTAAGCTTTAAGTGAGTGCATTTAGGATGAAAATGAAACCCCGAGTTGTCTCCCAATTTATTCATCATACAAGAAAGCACTTCCATGCAAATGACAAAAAGATAAGGGGAAATGGGATCTCTTTGCCTTATGCCATTAGCTCCATAAAAATATCCTTCCAAACCTCCGTTAAGGGCAATAGAGAAACTAGGTGTAGTAACACAAGCCATAATCCACTTCACAAAGGTGTGAGGAAAACCAAAGGCAAGTAACATGCATTCAATAAAATTCCAATTCAAAGAATCAAAAGCTTTCATGATGTCCACTTTGAGTGCACACCTAGGAGAGATATTCCTTCTAGAATAGCCCCTCAAAAGATCATGAGCAATAAGAATATTCTCAATAATGTGCTGATTTTGAATAAAGGTTGATTGATTCCAAGAGATGATATGAGGCAAGCGAACCTTGAGCCTATTTGCAATGATTTTGGAAATGCACTTATAAATGGTGTTGCAACACGAAATCAGCCTAAAATCTTTATCCAAAGCCGGCTTTGGGTTTTTAGGCACAAGGGTAATAATAGTAGCATTTACCTCTTTGAGAAGAATACTTGAGTCAAAGAAGGATCTAATGGCCTTTATCACATCTTCTTCCACAATCTCCCAAGCCACCATGTAAAAATGAGAGGTATAAGCATCCGGCCCCAGACTCTTGTTTGGATTAAGGGAGAAAAGAGCTTTCTTAATCTCATCATTTGTAATAGGGGCATTAAGCCAATCAGCAAGATCATTGTCAATGGACTTCCCAATAATGTTTTTAACAATATCCACACGAGCAAGAGAAGTAGTTGGAGTTCCAAGAAGCTTTTTGTAGTAATTGATAAATTCATTTTTCACCTCAAAATCTTCCAAAAGAAGCTGATCATTTTCATTTTTGATAGCATGAATAGTGTTTTTGAGCTTTCTCCCATTCACTGCCTTAAAGAAGAAAGTTGAGTTTGTATCTCCTTCTTTAATCCAAGAAAGCCTTGATTTTTGATAGAGCTGGCCTTATATGTAGAGTCAAGTTCTTCCAACCTAACCAAAAGCCTCTTCTCATTATCAATAAGAGCAAGATTTTCATTCCCATTATAGATGGTACATTGCACAAGATCAAGTTCCTCACGAAGCTTCTTGATTGCAAAAGGAATGCAAGCAAAGTTTTCCTTGTCAAAAGATTTGAGGGCATTCTTGAGAGATTTTTGCTTTTGGAAGAGGATGAACATTGGAGTACCAAAGACCCGTGTACTTCAATGCTCTTGAACAATCTTCAAGAAGTCATGGTGAGAAGTCCAAGCATTATAGAATTTGAAAGGCTTAGGAGAAGAAAGCCAACACTTACAAGTTTAAAAGCAAAGGCCTATGGAGGAGATGCTGAATGTTTCTCTCTCTAGAAACAAATGCTCTCACATCTCTCTAACTTGGCCATTTTCCACCACCATTGACCACTTTTTTTTACTTTCCAGCCACCATCTTCTTCTTCTTTATGGGGAAAAAGAAGAGGTCTAGTGCTTCAAAAACTAGAAAAAGTGCAAGGTTAGCTTCAAAATATGATCTTGGCAACTATGAAGAAGAAGACGACTATACTTTGGACACTTATATGGAGCTCAAAGAAGCGTGTGAAACCATTAACAAATCAATGTCTAGCTCGAAATCCTCTTCTCCCTCCAGCCCTTGTGTGCAAAAGCTCGAGAAGAACCTTGATGAAGCTAAAAGAGAGCTTGTGCATAGCCTCACCAAGAAGAGTCAACCATGGCAAGAAGAGAAGGAAAATAATCTTGAAGATCTGGCTGCTCCCTTTTCAAGCTTCCATGGACAGCAACTTAATGCTTGGAGAAAATCTCTTCTGGAAGATGAAGATGGAGCCCTCTCACCATCATTTTCAAGCTCACATGGCCTTAATCCTCCTCTTTTCGCTAAGGAAAAGCTTGAAGAAACTCCTCCCATGGTAGCCGAAATGCAAGAAATGGAAAACTTTGTTGGTCAAAGTGGCAGTCAAAATGCTCCAAATGGCAAGGAGAACAAGATTCTTGCACCAAAATCTGTAGCTAAGCCTCCATTTTCGCTTGAAAAAGCAAAAAATTCCAACAAAGGTAGCTCGGTTTTGGTGGGAGAAAATAGGAATACATGTTGGTCATTACCCAATGGGTTTTCAGCTGGACAAGTACATACAAAATCAGACTTTGCAGCTATTTCTTCTGGCCAAAAGGACGCCCATTCAGCCCCCTCCAATCACATCTCAACAACTCATCCTATTGGGAATATCATTGGCAACCCAAATTCAAATTTGCAAGCACATGCACATGGCTTTTCCCCCCAAACCAAATCTGATGCCTTCGAAATGGGACAAGCACACTTGGACGAAAATTTCCCACCTCTTCTTGCTAGGTCAGCAACTTCTTTTCCAAATCAGCAAAACAACATGATGTGGCATCCACATGTGCAAAGCAAATCTCAAGGTAAATCTCGGCCTCTTTCTCAACCTATTGATCATGAAGCTTCAAAGTTTGAGGATCAAATTGATTCCAGCCACCTTCATCAAGCATCAAGCCGAAATGCATGGAACTCTTGCAAAGATTGGAAAGACCATCTTGTTGGTAACCTCATGCACTCTCTTAAACTTGATTTCCATGAACCTATTGTTGAAAATGGAAGAATAGGTGCTGCCCACCAAGTGATGTTTTTGAAGAGGGAGATGAGCATTGGAAATATTGCCTAATTGGCCAATTCTTAGATAGGCCTCCCCCATTCTTTCTCCTTAGGAAAATGGTTGATATTCATTGGAGAAACTTTGGCAAGGTGGAGATTAAATCGGCTGAAAATGGTTTCTTCATTTTTAGGTTTGAAAATGATGAGTTCTGCAATCAAGTTATGAAGCAACTTTGGCACGTTAATCACCAGCCTCTCTTGTTAAGAAAGTGGGATGCAAATGCACAAATAATCAATTTTGGATGGCAAAAAGTCCCACTTTGGGTAAAGCTTAGAAATGTTCCATGCTCGCTCATCACTCGTAGAGGTCTTAGCTACATTGCAAGTTCTATTGGCATTCCATTACAAATGGATAAGCTAACGGAATCACTTACCTTTGTTGGTTTTGCAAGAGTGTGTGTCGAAATGGATCTTTCAAAGACACTCCCGGATCAAACCTATATGAAATTGAGAAATGGGGATTGGGCAAAAATTGACATCGAATATGCATGGAAGCCACTTGTTTGCTCTTCTTGCAAGATAGTTGGACACTCCCTTGCTACGTGTCCAAATGGTCCTACAAAAAATGCTCCAAGGCAAGCACCTAATGTGATTGGAAAGAAGAATGATAATTGGAAGATTGCAAAGAATAGGAGAGTATGGAAGAAAATGGAGAATACTAATCCTACCCCACTCTCCAATGTGGTGGTTGATTCAGATTTGGCAAAGAATTCAGCCACTATTGTTGAAGAAACATTGGAAAATAATCGTTTTGCGGCCCTAAATGCAAATGAAGGCACATCAAAAGAAGAGAATGAATTGACAAAGAGTGATGAAGTTAATGCCACGATCCAAGAAATGAAGCAAATGTTGCTGATTTGGGCACCCACCAACATGAAAATCAAAATGAAATGTAATTGGATGAAGAGAATTTGAGGGCTGAGCAAGATAAATGGAACAGGAATGTTGGGAACACAATTGAAGACTCTCGGACCAGATTTGAAGATCCCTCTCCCGATCCCATTTGATGTGTCTTTAAATTTTCCTTTGATGTCTTTCTTTTTGGGTTTTTCCCTTTTGTCTTGATTATCTTACCCCTCAAGCCGTGATTTTCTTTATGTTGTTGTATCTTTGGCTTGAGGGGTTTTGGGTTGTACATGTTACAAATTGCGATTTTAATAAACTCACTTAATCCGCAAAAAAACACTTACAAGTTTGCATAATGAGTGGGCAATGATTAGAGACTCCAGGCCAAACCACCAAAAGAAAGGATTGTTGATATGATTGAATCCAATTTGCATTGATCAACACCCTATCAAGTTTGCTGGCCAAGAAGTTATCTTTATCACCCTTGTTAGTCTAAGTAAAATGTGGACCATGTGCTTTAGCTTCATGAAGATTAGCATTGGCAATAAACTTTTGAAAATTCCAAGTATTCTTTGGAATGGATGAAGAGTTAGATTTATCCCCACAATGCAAGACTTCATTAAAATCCCCCATGATACAGAGATCACTATCTTCACACCAAGTGCACCATTCCTCAAGTTTACTCCAAAGTATGTTTCTTTTAGAAGCATCATTATGCCCATAAACAAAAGCCACAAAGAAAGATTTATGCATATGATCATCAAAATTGTAGAGAAGAGCTTGATCACAAGATTCAACAAAAGTGGCAAGAATGTTTTTTCTCCAAAAGAGCCAAATTCTCCCCTTCACCAAATCATCAATGTGATTGTTGAAACCCAAATTCCAAAGTTGGAGCCAATGTGTTTAATGCTATCATGAGAAACCACTTTGTTCTCCAAGAGACAAAAAATATCCAAGCAATGCTTATTGATCAAAACTTTAACTTCCTTTTGTTTACTAGGGGAATTGAAGCCCCTAGTATTCCAAGATCAAAATTTCATTTAGAAGGTGAAGAAGGAGCTCTAGGCTCCAGGTTACAATTGCTCTTTGCATTTGAAGTTTCATTACTAATCAATTCCGAATTGGAACAATGATTTTTGTTTTGCTGCAACTCTCCTTCTTCTAAGTTCCGCATGGTGTCAAGTGCCTCAAAATGATTAATGTTCATGGATTTAAAGCAAGAGGGGTCTTGGAATACCTTGGAGGGAAAGGGCGGCCAAGAGGTGGAATTCTTCTTCTTGGAAGATTGCACATCCGTTTGGGGAGCTATAGGTGGCTCTTGTAACTTTAAGGGATTTTTTTTCCTCTCCACAACATGCCACTCATTATGTACCTTAGGAGTTTGCTTAGGGAAGTTTCTTTGTGGAGGGGAGGCTTTAGGCTTTTAGGGCACTTTTCTTCAACATGATCCACCATCTTGCAATGGGTGCATTTGATAGGCTTCCATGCATATTCAACCTCAACTTTTGCTTTAGCGCCATTTCTAAGTTTAGGGAAAATGACATCCGGGAGCTTATCATCCAAATCCACCTCAATGCATACTCTAGCAAATTTAAGATTTCTCCTTGAGTTGGTGAGGGCATCCACTTGAATTGGCTTTCCTATGAATAAGGCAACATAGCCTAATCCCCTTTTAGAGTAAAGGCTCATTGGGACATCCCATAGCTTGACCCATATAGGAACTTTCTTGCTTGAAAGATTCACAAATTCAAGATTTGGCTCCCATTTTCTCAAAAAAAGTGGCCTATGGTTGACATGCCATAATTGTTGTAAGACTTTTTGACAAAACTCTTCCTTCTCAAACTTGAAAATAAAGAGACCCCTTCCTTTTGTAAAGATATCAACTTTTCCAAACTTCCACCAAGCAAAGTTAACCATATTTTTTTTGCGTGGAAAGTGAGATTTGTATTAGTAATGAATTTGTACAAGAGAGTCAAAAGAGAAAAGGGGTAGCCTATACAAGAATATCTTCAAGCCCCCAAAGTTTACAAAGTTAACCATATTTCTAATTAGGAAGAGTGGAGGAGGTTCCCCAAGGAATTTCCCAACTAAACAATGGGTCCAATAGTTATCCCCATCTTCATATAAGTCCTCCAGGGGATCTTGAACTTCCCTATTACCCTCAATGATATTGATAACATGTTCTTCCTCAAACTTAAGATTAGTTTCCATAAATTCCGCCAGTGCTGAGATATTGCAAGGAACTTTATCACTCATTCGGTTGGAAATGGCACTAGCACACATTTTTGGCTTGATAAATGGCACTCAAGAGGGATTCTCCACAATAATTGGAGCTCCACTTTCCCCTCTCCACCACTTTACGCAAAGGTTAGAGATGCTTTCCAAAACAACTCTTGGATTTGGCCTATCCATTTGATTTTTTTTTGCGGATTAAGTAAGAATTAAGAAATCGCAAAATGAGTACAACAACTACAAATCCCCTCAAGGTAGAATACAAATAATACAATCAAATTTTGCTTGAGGGGAAGAGTAAAAGAAAAACAAAGCATACTGATGTCTTCTTTCGAGTGCAAGCTTTAAAAGACCCGCAAGCGTACGGATGTGCAATATAGTGTATACGAGTGCAGGTGTCGAACCACAGGGAGGCGTGAATGATGTGAATGCATTCTATGCTTGGTATCCTGAAAGTGCCAAAGAGAAAGATCTAAACTATATATATTTCTTTTCTTTTGGATTTTGGATTGTCGGGAGCTCTATGTAAATGAAATAAAACTAAACTATGAATAAAAACAAATAGAAACGCAAGTTGATTAAGAGGAAACTAACAATTGGAAAGGGATTAGGGTGACTTTGGCTTATGAATGGGTAATTCTATACTCAAATGCTATGGGATTAAGGGATGCTGGCTAACTCTCATAATTGCTCTTAACTAGGTTGCTAATTAGTGTCCTGATTTCCCCCTAGGACTCGGTGCGAGTCCGTCCCTAGGCGACGTCTCCTAGAGCTACGGCGTGGTCCTTATGACCTAGGGCCTCAAGAGTGACTAACTAATTTTCTAGGTGGCTTAGAATGAACCTACATTAGTACCTAAACCATTGGCTGGGTTTAAAACCAAGACCTAATGTTGCTAAGGTCGACTAAATCTATCCTGAAACCTATTGGCTGGATTTAAAGCCAAAGGAGACTCGACCTAGACTAGCCCTAAATTATGCTTCGTCATTCTAAGGTCACTACAGCAAGATTTCACTTGCTAGTGCGTGCAGAAATATGCGCTATTGAAGTTATGCTCGTTACTAGGCATGCTAATACGCATATAGACATGAATAAAAGCACTACCCACTTCATAGCATCCACATATAAACACATAGACATGAGTATAACATGGATTAGATGTGTTTAGTAACAAACAAACTTCAATTTATATACATGTTATTCATCTAGGCATTTTATCAAACACATAGACATGCATGAAAGAACACCCAATTAAACAAGACAAATCAAAACATATATATATTCAGCCATCATATCCCATATCATAAGAGTATAAAATCAACCCATTACATAAGTTTAATCACCCTATACAAATCTACTCGAGCATAATGGAAAATAGAATGAAAGAGATATAACGAAACTCCCCTTTCATCCTAGCTAATCTTGACTGCAGCTTTGAATAGATTTGCTCCAAAAGATTGTTGAATCCTCTAACTCAAGCCTGGTTCTTGATGAAAAGTGTGTGAAAAGGGCGTGTGAAGCGGCTAGAGAATAGGGTTAAGTGTGTGTGAGGTTTAGGTGTGAAGTGCGTGTGTGGCTCCTTCTAAAATTCTGCTCCGCATCGGGCTTTATTTATAGATTCGCGCATAGCCGGTTGACCGGCCTCTGGAGTACTCGACCGGCTTTCTACTAGGGCTCTCTGGAGTGGCCGGTCGACATAGCCGGTCGACCGGCTCTTGAAGGGGGGTCGTCCGGCTTTTCGATGGATTTTTCTGGAGTGGCCGGTCGACCTAGACGGTCGACCGGCTCTTCTTCCTTGGTCGTCCGGCTGACTTCCGTCATCCAATTTTTCGTCTTTTCGGCCTTTAGTCTTCTCTCTTAGACCCGTGCATGTCCTATCTTCATCACCTTTCATCGTCCAATCTTTGTCTTAGCCCAGAGTTCACCTAAATCATTGAAAACAAGCAATTAGTGTAGTAATTTATCTCTTAAACTCAATCTGCACATTTGTTTACGCTTAAGCCTATTCCTATCAAAAGTACTACACTAATGCATCATTATAAGCATTCAACACCTCTAAAATATAAGTAAATGGCAATGCAAACACACACCAAATCACAACTCATCAACACCCCCAAACCTTCTCCTTGCTTGTCCTCAAGCAAGCTTAATCTTCAATTTTATTTCTAAAGCTGATACAATGGATTGCCTAAAGGACTGACTCGCTATCAGTATTAATTTGAGAAACATGAAGGGGCATTCCTATTGTGAAGAGATCCCTAAGCCTCTTTGGATCTTCCCTCTACTCATAAGGGGTCTCGTTCCTCATGGGAATTTCCCAAGTAGCCAATCCACCACAAGCCTAGGATTCTAACTCACGCACTCGGGATATTGATATTTCGCGCTTCCTCAACTGACATGGCCTCCCTAACATACACCAAGCCTCAAAGATAAGAAGAGAGAGTATACGAACTCAATGGCTTTTTATAAGCCTTATTCACATGTCTACAAAGATGATAACTTGTGCTAAGTTGACATTGTGTCACTTATGCACTTATTCACTAACTTTTAGGTGCCTTTGGCTTTTCTTCATTCATAGATTTTTGCACCTTTTTGCCTCTCTTTTTTTTTTCATATGCTTTGTATTGGATTCTCAAAACGGAAGAAAAAGAAATGCTTAGGCATATCAACAAGAACCAATCAAGGAAGGGGTACTCACATCAATAACCCCTTTTTTTTTTTTAACACTCTTTTCCTACCAAGCTATGGGGTGGCTACAAGGGTTATTCTTTTGAGGTTCTCACTCCCCACAACTTTTAATGACATCCCCTCCAAGACCTAGTTTTCAAACCACTCTATTCCTTCCCCTACAATGCTTCTCATCTTCATAAATCAATAGAGTCAATCACAAAAGCCAATACAATGATCAACAAAGAATTAAATGACTCTATATGCATCAAAATTGAAAAAAAAAATTTCACCATTAATATGCATGATGCAATCTACCCTAAAAATTTTCACCATTAATATGCATGATGCAATCTACCCTAAGTAAAATATAACAAGAAAACCAAACTCCCACACCCCCAAACCTAAACTTTGCTTGTCCTCAAGCAAAAAGAACAAAGCACAACAAAAACAAGCAAGTCATCATTACACAACGAGTAAGGATGGTGGGGATAGGGTGCAAACAAGGGGAACAAGTGGAGAAAGGATAGATACAACCTTGCATTCTCTTCAAAGCTTTCCATGCCAACTCCCAATCACCATACTCTTAACCTGTGACTCACAATTCACAAACACTCACAAAGAAAACAAGATTAGTAGCATTGCCTATGCATACTTGCATTGGCATGTGCAATAATAAGCAGTGGTGTATCTTATAGGACAAAGGATTGGGATTCAACACTTTTAGTTGGGTGCAAGAAAGATAAAAGAAAGAAAATAAAAAGAAACGAAAGTAAAACAAATGCAAAACTATAGAATTGAACCTAGGTTGCCTCCTAGTAGCGCTAACCACCAAGCCGTCAGCCAGGCAAATACCAGCTCATTTCAACTTCCATAGGTGGGATCCTGAAGCTTTAAAACCTCTACACGAGCCATGCTCAGATCATATGCGTGCTTCAGGCGTTGCCCATTCACCGTCAACTCTCGGCCATCCTTCAAGTCTTTAATCTTGACTGCTCCGAAAGGATAGGCAATCATCACCTCATATGGACCATCCCATCTCGTCTTAAGCTTACCTGGAAAAAGCTTCAGTCGTGAGTTAAACAACCAAACTTTATCCGAGGGAGAGAATGATTTCTTAATAATGTGTTTATCATGAATCCTCTTCATCCTATCCTTATAAAGTTTAGCGTTCTCATATGCCTCGTATCTAAGCTCTTCCAATTCCGCTAGGTCTAGCCTCCTTTTCTCACCTGCTCTTGCCAGGTCAAAATTTAGGGCTTTGATTGCCCAATACGCTCTATGCTCAAGTTCTCGGCAAGTGACAAGCTTTACCGAAAACCAATCTATATGGAGACATACCAATAGGAGTCTTAAAGGCGGTACGGTAGGCCTACAAAGCATCATTTAGCCTAATAGACCAATCTTTTCTATTGGGCCTAACCGTTTTCTCTAAAATGTGTTTGATCTCTCTATTGGACACCTCAACTTGTCCACTAGTCTGCGGGTGATAAGGAGTGGCTACCTTATGGGTGAATGAATATTTCCTCAACAAGGCCTCTAAAGTCCTATGGCAAAAATGCAAACCCCCATCACTAATTAAGACCCTAGGGACTCCAAATCTAGCGAAAATGTTCTCTTTAATAAATTTAACCACTACCGTATGGTCATTAGTCTGTGTAGGAATAGCCTCAACCCATTTGGACACATAGTCAACGGCCACTAGAATGTATTGACACCCAAAGGAAGGTGGAAATGGACCCATGAAGTCTATACCCTAAACATCGAACAACTCGCAAGGAAGAATAGGGGATAAAGGCATCATGTTTCTCTTAGAGATGGACCCGAATTGTTGACATCTAAAACACTTCATGCAATATTCCTGGGCATCCCTAAAGAGAGTAGGCCAAAAGAGTCCACTTTGCAAGACCTTAGCGGCAGTCTTCTTCCCACTAAAGTGACCCCCACACCCCTCATCATGACACATGCTCAACACGCTCTCAAACTCCTCCTCAGGCACACACCGGCGAATCATTTGATCCGCACACACTTTGAAAAGATAAGGGTCTTCCCAAAAGAAATGCCTAACTTGTGCTAGGAACCTATCTTTTTCTCTTTTCTCCCAATGGGAAGGAAAACGCCCTGTGGCAAGATAATTGACAATATGAGCAAACCAAGGTATGTGATGGGAGATAGCAAATAATTGCTCATCGGGGAATGAATCATGGAAAGGAGTTGGATCACTAGAAGACTCATAAACAAGACGGGAAAGATGATCCGCCACTAAATTTTCTCTACCCTTTTTATCCCTAATTTCTATGTCAAACTCTTGAAGGAGGAGCAACCACCTAATCAAGCAGGGCTTAGATTCTTTCTTGGACAACAAATACTTCAAGGCCGCATGATCGGTGTAGACAATCGCTTTGGATCCCAGGATGTATGACCTAAACTTGTCAAGAGAGAAGACTATCGCTAGAAGCTCTTTTTCCGTAGTGGTATAATTCTTTTGCGCTTCATCAAGAGTCTTGCTAGCATAGTATACAACATGGGGCAACTTATCCTTCCTTTGACCTAAAACAGCTCCTATTGCATAATCGGATGCATCACACATAACCTCAAATGGGAGGCGTAGTTAGGTGGTTGGATAATCGGGGATGTAGACAATAAGGATTTAAGCCTATTGAAAGCTCTAACACATTCATCATCAAAGTCAAAAGGAACATCTTGTGCTAGGAGCCTAGACAAGGGACGTGCAATGTGACTAAAATCCTTAATGAATCTACGATAAAATCCTGCATGTCCTAGAAAAGATCTAACATCCTTGACACACTTAGGGACAACAACTTTTCAATTAATTCAACCTTAGATGGGTCGACTTGAATTCAATTAGATGATACAACATGACCCAACACTATCCCTCGTTGCACCATGAAGTGGGATTTCTCCCAGCTTAACACTAGGTTCTTCTCCACACATCGGTCTAAGACTAAGGAAAGATGACTCAAGCACTCATCAAAGCTATCTCCAAAGACTGAGAAATCATCCATGAAAATCTCTAAATGTCTCTCAATCATGTCACTAAAAATGGCCATCATACATCTCTGAAAAGTCGTTGGGGCATTACAAAGACCGAAGGGCATTCTTCTATAAGCAAAAGTGCCATAGGGACAAGTAAAGGTGATTTTTTCCTGGTCCTCGGGAAACACCGGGATTTGGTTATATCCCGAATAGCCATCTAGAAAACAATAGTAGCTAAGCCCAGCTACTCTATCTAGGATCTGGTCTAAAAAAGGCAATGGGAAATGATCCTTCCTAGTTTTGGAGTTCAGCTTCCTATAGTCAATACAAACTCTCCATCCCGTGGGGGTACGTGTAGAGATAAGCTCTCCTCTCTCATTCTCCACAACTGTGATCCCGGACTTCTTAGGGACAACTTGGACCGGGCTAACCCACTCACTATCGGAGATTGGATAAATAATGCCTGCATCTAAAAGCTTAATGATCTCCTTCTTTACTACTTCGCTCATGTGTGGGTTTTGCCTTCTTTGCATCTCCCTAGAAGGAATGGCCCCATTTTCAAGGTGAATACGATGCATACAAACAGAGGAGTCTATACCTCGCAAATCATCAATTTTCCACCCTATAGCCTTCCTGTGTTTCCTAAGGACCTCTAAGAGACGCTTCTCATTCTCACTAGAAAGATCGGAAGCTATTATGACCGGAAGGGTCTCACTAGAGCCTAGGAATGCATACTTCAAATGATCCGGAAGGGGTTTGAGCTCTAAAGAAGGGCTAGGCTCAACCAAAGGGGGCTTAGCCTCAGCATCATCAATGCGTACATCACTAGAACTGGGACTAGAAGGATTAGCCTCAAGTGACTTATTAATCAAATAGCTCTCAATCAAGGAAGTAGAAGCTACACATTTCTTCTCTACGGTCTCCAAATCAAAACTAGAAATCAATTCCTCAAATTTCCTCAAATCATTTCCATCAGTCATAGTTTTTTCTATAAAATCCTCAATGCAAGAATCAATCACATCCACTCTAAAGCACTCTTCTCCATCCTCTTCTCCTATACTCGCCCTATTTATCGCCTCTGCAACCTTCATAGTGGATTTCAAATTCCCAAATTTCATCTCCAATACCCCCGACCTATAATGGATAATAGCATCTGCAATGGCAAGGAAGGGGCGACCTAGAAGAATGGGTGTAGAATGTCTAGAGTCGTGTCTCGAATCCATATCTAACACTACGAGTCAACAGGGTACACAAACTCACCTACCTGAACCATAACGTCCTCTATCACACCCTTAGGTCTATGCTCAGACCTATCAGCTAGCTGAAGAGTAACATACGTGGGAGACAACTCACCTAGACCTAGCTGCTGATAGACAGAGTAGGGAATAAGATTCACACTAGATCCTAAATCTAATAAGGCGTGATCAATTTGTGTCTCACAGATCCTACAAGGAATGGTGAAGGCTCCGGGGTCACTCATCTTGGGCGGAAGGCCCGAGGTACAAATGCTACTCACCTTCTCCGTAAGCCTCACCTTCTTAGGAATTTTCGATGACTTACGTTTCCTTGTACAAAGATCCTTAAAGAACTTAGAGTAAGATGGGATGGAAGTGATCGTATCTATCAAAGGAAGATTGACCTTAAGATCTTTGAGATGCCCTAAAATCTTGAAGAACCTAGATTCCTCACTAGGTGTAGGTCTCTCTAAAGCGGATGGAAAAGGAACTCTAGGCTCTATATCTATAGATGCATAGGAGTCATCCATGGGATCTTTTCCCTCCCTATTTGGTCGGGAAGTACTAATCTCTCCCTGATCTCTAATGGTCTCATTTCTCTCAACAGGACTCTCTCTAGAATTTCCCCCAACAAGGTTACCATGCTGTGCTCTAGGCTCGGAAGGACCACTAGGTGCAGGCACTACAGAGTCAACTCCTACCCTATTATCCACTACCCGACCGCTTCTAAGAGTAGTGACGGCCTTAGCTTGGGCCTGAGAGGGATAAGTGGTATCGGTGGAGGAACAGGATTGGACTCTAGGGTTTACCTCCGGTTGGGAAGGCAATTTCCCGGGGTCTCTAGCGCTTAATTGACTAGCAATCTGTCCTAAGCGTGCCTCAAACCTCGCCATTTCTTGCCTATTTTACGCCAATTCTGTTCTTTGGCTAGCTAATGCACTTGCTGATTCTGAATAAACTGCATTATCTTCATCGTGTCATTGCTAGGAGGATGGCTACTAGAGGGAGCAGGTAAAGCCTGAGGTTGAGGAGCACTAGTAAGACGGGGTTGATTCAGATGATAGAAACCTGGGGGATATTGAGGACGGGGTTGCTGCTGAGGTGGAACTTGAGAATGTGAACTAGACTCATGCTGTCCTTGTCTCCAAGAAAATTTTAGGTTGTCCCTCCAACCCGGATTGTATGTGTTCGAGTATGGATTATACTCACAAGAATAACCTTGTATGGCACATACTTGCTCTTTCATGAATTCAGGGAATTGGGATGCTAAAGGGCAAGCCATAGTCTCATGAGATGACTCGGAGCACAATGCACAAACATCAACTACTAAAGGGGCAAAGGGAGAACCTAAAGAACTAGTCCTATGACCTTGGGATGAAATGGACAAGGAAATGAATTGATCTAGTTTATTTGTTAAAGCCTCGACCTTAGAGGGTAAGCCTGAAGAAATTCCAACCTCACTAACACTTCTCTTATTACCCCCTCGACTAGACCTTTCCGTTGCAAAATTTTGAAATGAATTCTCAGCCATCATTTCTATTTTCTCCCATGCCTCAGTCGGTCTTAAAAGATAGAAACCACCACCGGAGGCGGCATTGACCATCATCCTATTTTGTTCATTTAGGCCTCGAAAGAAGTATTGCATTAGGTCATGATTGCCGTATCCATGGTGTGGACATTGTCTAAGAAGATCTTTGAACCTCTCCCAAGCTTCATGAAAAGATTCTAGGTCATGTTGGGAGAAAGTCATAATGGCCGTCCTAAGATCAGCTGTCTTGGCCATGGGATAAAATTTCTGGAAGAACTTAGATTGAAGCTCAGCCCATGTAGTAATGCACCCATTAGGTAAGGAGTGCAACCAAGTCCTAGCCTTATCCTTAAGAGAGAAAGGAAACAATCTTAGATGTATGACCTCTTGGGAGACATTGGGGACATGGAGAGTGGAACTCATTTCAACAAAATCAGTAATATGATCAAGAGGACTCTTATTGCTTCTCCCGTAGAAAGAGGGAAGCATAGCCAACATATTAGGCTTAATCTCGAAGTTCGTTCCCCCCAAACCTGGAATTTGAATAGCCGAATTGGGCTCAAAGGTTTCGGGGAGAAAGAATTGCCTAAGAGTGGGTTCCTTATCAATAGGTGGATCCGGTCTATGGGGCTCTTGTCTAAAATGAGCTTGGGCTTGATGCCCAATGTGCTCATGAGGTGGAATGGGATTCATTGGGGGATTGGGTGGATTATGAGGATGATTGGGATCGATCATCCCCTCACGAAGATCTCCTAAATTCCTGAAACGTCTAGTGATTCTTTCGGGTTCGGGATTAAGAGGAACTAAGGGATTCCTAAGGGATCTCCTACCACGCATGCACAAACTATCCTAACTCCGGCCACTTCAACCCCCGAAAACTTCAATATTCCTACACTACAGCAAATAATCCACAATCCTAAAAAGTCTACTAAAAAAAAATAAAGTCAAAAGCTGAAATAAATCAACAAAATTTAAAGCAAGATAATATGAGCAGCAAACAGAATAAAAAAAAAAACTAAACAAACAATAAAGAAAAAGCAAGAAAAGCAACTATCAAAACACACAAGCACAGAATGCAAATCACCGTGCCTCCCCAGCAACGGCACCAAAAACTTGATGTCTTCTTTCGAGTGCAAGCTTTAAAAGACCCGCAAGCTTACGGATGTGCAATATAGTGTATACGAGTGGAGGTGTCGAACCACAGGGAGGCGTGAATGATGTGAATGAATTCTATGCTTGGTATCCTAAAAGTGCCAAAGAGAAAGATCTAAACTATATATATTTCTTTTCTTTTGGATTTTGGATTGTCGGGAGCTCTATGTAAATGAAATAAAACTAAACTATGAATAAAAACAAATGGAAACGCAAGTTGATTAAGAGGAAACTAACAATTGGAAAGGGATTAGGGTGACTTTGGCTTATGAATGGGTAATTCTATACTCAAATGCTATGGGATTAAGGGATGCTGGCTAACTCTCATAATTGCTCTTAACTAGGTTGCTAATTAGTGTCCTGATTTCCCCCTAGGACTCGGTGCGGGTCCGTCCCTAGGCGACGTCTCCTAGAGCTACGGCGTGGTCCTTATGACCTAGGGCCTCAAGAGTGACTAACTAATTTTCTAGGTGGCTTAGAATGAACCTACATTAGTACCTAAACCGTTGGCTGGGTTTAAAGCCAAGACCTAGTGTTGCTAAGGTCGACTAAATCTATCCTGAAACCTATTGGCTGGATTTAAAGCCAAAGGAGACTCGACCTAGACTAGCCCTAAATTATGCTTTGTCATTCTAAGGTCACTACAGCAGGATTTCACTTGCTAGTGCGTGCAGAAATATGCGCTATTGAAGTTATGCTCGTTACTAGGCATGCTAATACGCATATAGACATGAATAAAAGCACTACCCACTTCATAGCATCCACATATAAACACATAGACATGAGTATAACATGGATTAGATGTGTTTAGTAACAAACAAACTTCAATTTATATACATGTTATTCATCTAGGCATTTTATCAAACACATAGACATGAATGAAAGAACACCCAATTAAACAAGACAAATCAAAACATATATATATTCAGCCATCATATCCCATATCATAAGAGTATAAAATCAACCCATTACATAAGTTTAATCACCCTATACAAATCTACTCGAGCATAATGGAAAATAGAATGAAAGAGATATAACGAAACTCCCCTTTCATCCTAGCTAATCTTGACTGCAGCTTTGAATAGATTTGCTCCAAAAGATTGTTGAATCCTCTAACTCAAGCCTGGTTCTTGATGAAAAGTGTGTGAAAAGGGTGTGTGAGGCGGCTAGAGAATAGGGTTAAGTGTGTGTGAGGTTTAGGTGTGAAGTGCGTGTGTGGCTCCTTCTAAAATTCTGCTCTGCATCGGGCTTTATTTATAGATTCGCGCATAGTCGGTCGACCGGCCTCTGGAGTACTCGACCGGCTTTCTACTAGGGCTCTCTGGAGTGGCCGGTCGACATAGCCGGTCGACCGGCTCTTGAAGGGGGGTCGTCCGGCTTTTCGATGGATTTTTCTGGAGTGGCGGGTCGACCTAGACGGTCGACCGGCTCTTCTTCCTTGGTCGTCCGGCTGACTTCCGTCATCCAATTTTTCGTCTTTTCGGCCTTTAGTCTTCTCTCTTAGACCCGTGCATGTCCTATCTTCATCACCTTCCATCGTCCAATCTTTGTCTTAGCCCAGAGTTCACCTAAATCATTGAAAACAAGCAATTAGTGTAGCAATTTATCTCTTAAACTCAATATGCACATTTGTTTATGCTTAAGCCTATTCCTATCAAAAGTACTACACTAATGCATCATTATAAGCATTCAACACCTCTAAAATATAAGTAAATGGCTACTTTATTTGGATTGAGAGGAATTATCGTGAATTTCACAAGAGCTTCAAGACAGAGGAGCAAATCTTTTCATCCATCTTTAATCATGTTAGACTTAAATGCATTGTTGGAAAACATTTCACTACTTCTAGTTTGAATAGGAAAATTTGTAAATTGTGGGGGATGGAAGAAATCCTCCTTTGATCAGTTTGTACTTGTAATTTTGTTTCTTTCTTGAATGAAATTTCTTACTTTTCTCACAAAAAAAAAATATAAGTAAATGACAATGCAAACACACACCAAATCACGACTCATCACATACATCTATGAGAAAGCAAGCAAATCAGCAAGCAACAAAACAAAGTAGTCTCAACAATCAATTTGGAGGGGAGGAAATCTCCGATTCATCATTGCCCCGGTTCCTTCATGTACTTCTTCAAATTGAGCCTTTTCTTGGAATTCTTGATTTTCACCTTCATGTCCATCATTTCCAAGAATTGGTCTTTCATCCTTTTCGAGAATAGAATCTTCAAGAACTTCAAATTGATTGGCCTATCCATTTGATGCATATTGAAGTCCCAAATTTCTGCTTAAATGAGGAAATTGCTGATTCTTTTACTTGGGATCTTTCTCCACAAGGATCCTTTAGTTTCAAGCACACATGGGAGCACTTTCGAACAAAAAAAGATAAGATAAATTGGCACAATCTTGTTTGGTTCAAGGGACACACTCCAAGGCATGCTTTCATTTGCTGGCTTGCTTGTTGGGATAGGCTTAATACAAAATTCAGATTATTATCTTGGGGAAAGGATATCAATCCAACATGGATTTTTTGCAACATGGGATGTGAAACTAGAAATCACCTCTTCTTTGAATGTTGCTTCACTAGAAGAATTTGGAAATAGGGTCTTCAACTTACTTTGATTTACACATCATTGACAAATTGGGATGATATCTTGGCTTATATTACTCCTCTTACCCTTGAAAAGAATCTTCGCGCAACCATTTTGAAGCATCTTTTGGGAGTCACTATTTATCATATTTGGATGGAAAGAAACAACCGTGAATTCAACATTGGATTCAAGACTGAAGAGCACATTCTCTCATCCATCCTCAATGATGTTAGGCTTAAGTGCTCCATTGGAAGGAAATTCAATTCTTCTTGTATGAACAAATCCATTTGTAATTCTTGGGGCCTTGAAAATATTCTTGTATAGGGCTGGCCCTCTTTCTTCTCTTGATTTGTACATGGTTTCTTAATTTAATCACACTTTCTTCGCAAATAAAAAAAAATGTTGTATCTTGCTTGAGGGGAATGGGGATGTCTTTATACCTTTTTGTGATCAATGGAAACTTACTCTGCAAAAAAAAAAAATTATTATGAAGCATTATTTTGGGGCCACCATCTATCATATATGGAAGGAAAGAAATAGCCGAGTTTTTAGCATGAATACAAATATTAAAGACCAAATCTTCTCCAACATCTATAATGAAGTCCAAATCAAATGTATTTTTGGGAAAAAGTTCACTTCCACTTGTTTAAACAAAGCCATCTATGAATCATGGAAATTAGAAGAAATTCTTGTATAGGGGCTGAACTCTTTTGTTCTCTTTGTAAATTCTTTCACTCTTAATGAAATCCTTACTTCGCAAAAAAAAAAAAGAGAATTAATCTACCTGGATAGGAAAGCCATTGAGTGGTCCAATTTCAAGTCTTCTAGTGATTTTCTCCAAAAGTGGAAGACAATCAGCCTTTCTAAGCTTCCTAGATACAAGGTCACCCAAGTATCTAATGGGAAGATTTCCCTCCTTGAAATCCACAATGTTAAGAATAGCTAGTTTTTCCATATGAGAAACACCCCCAAAAAAGATATCACTCTTTACATTATTCACCTGCAAACTGGAGAGGGGGAAAAAAGTATTCAACATTTCCATGATACTTCCAGTGGAACTAATATTGCCCTTGCAAAAAATAAAGATATCATCAACAAAGCAAAGGTGATTCAACTTCAACTTAGCACATTTTGGATGAAATCCAAACTTTGAGTTTTGCTCCAATTTGTTGAGCATGCAAGAAAGGACTTCCATACAAATAACAAAAATATATAGAGAGAGGATATCACCTTGTCTAATGCCTTTTGCTCCTTTGAAGTACCCCTCAAGACGTCCATTTAAAGCAATAAAGAAACTTGGAGAAGAAATGCAAGCCATAATCCATTCCACAAAAAAGTTTGGAAACCCAAAAGCAAGAAGAGTATATTCAATGAACTTCCAATTGAGGGGGTCAAAAGCCTTCATGATATCCACTTTTAGGGCACATCTAGGAGAGAGATGTGATCTAGTATAACCTCTAAGAAGATCATGATCCACAAGAATATTTTCACTAATAAGTCTCCCTTTGATGAAAGTCGACTGATTCCAAGAGATGATGGAAGGCAAACAATCTTTGAGTTTATTTGCAAGCAATTTGAAGATGCATTTATAGATAGTATTACAACATGAGATAGGCCTAAATTCTTTCACCCAAGAAGGGTTTTGAACTTTAGGGACAAGGGCAATGTAATTAGCATTTAACTTCTTAAGCAATTTTGAAGAGTTGAGGAAAGATCCAATGGCATTTAGCATATCAGCACCAACAATATCCCAAGCCATCTTATAAAAAAGAGAGGTGTAGCCATTTGGTCTCGGGCTCTTATTAGGGTTAAGAGAGAAAAGAGTGGCTTTGATTTCCTCAAAGGTGAAAGGGGCAGCAAGCTTTTCCAAGCAACCTTCATCAATAGTTTTGCCTAAGATATCTTTAATAATCTCCACACTTGCATGAGAATGAGAAGGCATGCCAATGATATTCTTGAAATAAGAAATAAATTCAGTTTTGATCTCCTCCTTTGAAGTGATGAGCTTCCTTTTTTTTTATTTTATGGGGCAAGTAAAGCTTCCCTTCTTTATTATTGATGGCATATATGGAATATTTGCTTTTTCTCCCTCGAATCTTGTTGTGGAAGAAGTTTGTGTTTGCATCTCCATCTTTGATCCAATTCACCCTAGACTTTTGTTGGAGCATGTCATTTTTTAGGAAAGTGAGTAAATTTGTATTAAATGCACATGTACAAAGATAAAAAATGGGGCAGCCTATACAAGAAGTTCTTCTATCCTCCAAGATTTACAAATAGATTTGTTGATACAAGAAGAAGTGAAATGCTTTCCAACAATACATTTGAGCCGAACATGGTTGAAGATAGATGAGAAAATTTGTTCTTCCATTTTGACTCCATTGTTGAATTCACAGTTGTTTCTTTCAATCGAAACAAAATAGATGGTAGCTTCAAAGAGGTGTTTGAGGATAGTTGCTTTCAGATTATTGTCAAGAGCTTGTGGGGTTATGTAAGCAATGATATTCTCCCATTCAATCAAAGATTCATTGACTCGAGTGAGATGAAGTCTTCTTTGCCAAATTCTTCTAGTGAACACACATTGGAAGAAAAGGTGCTCTTTAGTTTCACAAGCCAAGTTGCAAAAGCTACAGTTTGTTTTGATGCATGTCCCCCAAGAAAGAATTCTGTACTTGGTGGAAAGATGGTCATGGGTATCCTAAGGATTTTCCAATCTTTCTTGGGGTTAAAAGTAAACAACACAAAGAGTGATATATTTTTTGGAGGTGTTTCCAATGATGAAAACCTTGCCATTCTTGCCAAAGTGGATTTTAAAGAAGGCCCTCTTCCAATCTGGTATTTGGGCATTCCTCTAGTCTCAAGAAAGCTTAGAAGGGCTGATTATGCTCCTCTCTTAGAGAAAATTGTGAACAAGCTTGATAATTGGACCACAAAATTGGCTCCCCTATGCGGGTAGGTTGCTTTTTATCAAATCAACACTTACCCAAATTTGTTTCTTTTGGGCTAGAATTCTCTTGCTCCCCAGAGATATTATTTCTAAAATTGAATCAAAATTCAAGGCATTCCTTTGGCAGGATATAGGTGCAAAAATCGCTTGGAAGGATATTTGTGTCCCATTTGATGAAGAGGGCTGAATGTTCAGAAAATTGGGGACATCAACACCACTTTTCTTTTAAAAAACTTTTGGAGAATGTATTCACATAGGGATTCGCTTTGGAGCAAATGGGTGCATGAGAATTATGTCAAGAATGAACCAATTTGGACTCTCTCTACACCAAAAGATGCTAGTTGAATTCTAAAAATGCTGATTAAGTGCCAAGAAATTGCAAGGAATTTTATCACTCATTCAGTGGGAAATGGCACTCGTACACATTTTTGGCATGATAAATGGCACTCAAGTGGGGTTCTTAGCAAGAATTGGAGCTCCACCTTCCCTTCTCCGACTTTTTTTGCAAAAGTTAGAGATGCTTTCCATAAAAACACTTGGAATTGGCCCATTCATTTGTTGCATGTTTATGTTCCAACCTTCCATCTTAATGAAGAAAATGCTAATTTTTCATATGGGATCTCTCCCCAAATGGAACCTTTAGTTTCAAGCACACATGGAAGCACTTTTGAACAAAAAAAGATAAGACAAAATGGCACAATCTTGTTTGGTTCAAGGGACACACCCTAAGGCATACATTCATATGTTGGCTTGCTTGTTGGGATAGGCTAAATACAAAATTCAGATTATTATCTTGGGGGATGGAAATCAATCCAATGTGTAATTTTTGCAACATGGGTTGAGGAACCCGCATTCTCCTCTTCTTTGAATGTTGTTTTTTTTTTTTGCGATGCAATTAAATGTGGTATTTCAATAATCAATGGACGAATGTACAAGGATTTACATGGCTATACAAAAATATTTTCAATCTTCCACAATTTCCCAATTTCAATATTCAACCTAGTGGAAGGGAATTTCTTTCCAAAAGTAACTTTACATCTAACATTGTTATAAATTTCTGCAAATATAGATTCTTCCATCTTGGCCTCCTTGTTGAAGAGTCTTCTATTCCTTTTGAGCCAAAGGTGATAAATTCATGCTCCAAAAAAGTGTTTTAAAATGACGGCCTTCAAATTATCATCATAGGCGTATGGAGATAGGAAAAAATCGATCTCATCCCATTCATAGATATTTGTTGGGCAACAAGTGAGTTGGAGTCCTTTTCTCCAAATACACCTCGTGAATCCATAAGAGAAAAAGAGATGGTCCCTAGTTTCACAACCCATGTGACAAAAGGTGCAAAGAGGGTTTATGTTCATTCCCCAATGGAGAATATTGAATTTTGTGTTAAGTTTATCCTTCAAAGCTAGCCATGTGAAGAAAGCATGCCTTGGGTTGTGTCTCTTAAACCAAGCAAGGTGATGACCCCTTAAAAGGTCTCCTTTTTGCCTCACGCATTCCCAAGTGTTTTTGAAAGTGAAAGTTCCAGTTGGACTAAGTGTCCAAGAGAAGGTATCCATATTCCCATCCACAAGAACAAAAGGATGGGGGCAAATATGGACCAAATTGATTGGCCAAATCCAAGTTGTATCTCTAAAAGTGGAACTAACTTTGGCATCCAAGGGGGGAATCATGAAAAGCATTGTTCCAATGTTGAAAAAGTGTACCTTCCAAATGCCAATTGTCATGCCAAAAGAATGTGAGAATAACATCACCAACAATGTGCTTAGTATGCTTTCTTGCTTCAGCTAGATACTTCAAAAGTCCTTTGAAAATCCAACTAGCATCTTGTGGGCAATTAAGATTCCAAATTGATTTCCCTTTTATGCAGTTTCCATGAATCCATCGGCTCCAAAGGAAATTCCTATTTGTATACATTCTCCAAAATGTCTTGAGCACAAACGTAGTGCTAATATCCTCCATTCTTCTAATACCAAGGCCTCCCTCTTTAAATGGAAGCCAAATCTCTTTCCAAGCAACTTTTGGACTCGTATTCCTCCAAAGAAAAGCCTTGAACTTTGACTCAATAGTGACAATGACATCTTTTGGAATGTGGATAGCACTTGCCCACAAGGCACAAATTTGGGTAAGAGTGGACTTAATGAGTAAAATTCTGCTCACATATGAAAGCCATTGATTAACCCAATTTCCAATCTTGCAATCAATCTTCTCCAAAAGAGGAAGGAAATCTGATTTTCTAAGTTTTCTTGAGACAAGGGGAATACCCAAATATCTCATTGGAAAAGCACCTTCTTTGAAATCAATTTCTTCTAAAATGGCTTGCCTTTCATCATTTTGAACTCCCCCAAAGCAAACTTCACTGTTCATTTTGTTAATCTTCAGCCCGGAATAAGATGTAAACTTGTGCAAGGTCTCCATGATGCATTTGATTGAACTAAGATTAACCTTGCAAAAGATAAAAAAGATCATCCGCAAAACGAAGATGGTTGAGCTTAAAGCCAAAATTTGGATTCCTTGCAAGGTTGTTGAGCATGCATGCAAGGATTTCCATAGAGATAACAAAGAGATAGGGGGAGAGAGGATCTCCTTGTCTAATGCCATTTGCACCTTTGAAGTATCCTTCTCCATTAATTGAGATAGAGTAGCTTGGAGAAGAGATGCAAGCCATAATCCAGCCAATAAACTTCTTTGGAAAACCAAAAACAATGAGGGAAATCTCAATGAATTCCCAATTTAGAGTGTCAAAAGCTTTCATGATGTCAATCTTTAAAGCACATCTTGGAGAAATGTGGTTTCTTGAATAGCCTCTAAGAAGGTCATGGGCAATATGGATATTCTCATTAATGAGTCTATTCTTTACAAAGGCTGATTGGTTCCAAGAAATGATATTCTCCATGCAACACTTCATTCTATTTGCAAGCAATTTAGAGATGCATTTGTAAAGTGTATTGCAACAAGAAATAGGCCTAAAATCCTTGACCAAAGAAGGGTTTGGGATTTTAGGTACAAGAGCAATGTAGGTTGCATTTACCTTCTCAAGGAGCTTGCATGAACCGAAGAAGTCCAAAATTGCTTTTGTGAAATCCTCCCCAATGATGTCCCACACGGCCGTGTAGAAGAAAGAGGAAAACCCATCTGGGCCTGGGCTTTTATTTGGATTAAGTGAGAAGAGAGTAACCTTAATCTCGTCCTTTGTGAAAGGTGCCAATAGTGCTCTCCTTGCTTCATCCCCAATTTGCTTCCCAATGATATCCCTAATTACTTCAACATTTGCAAAAGAAGGTGATGGAGTACCAAGAAGTTGCTTGAAGAAAAGAACAATCTCTTCTTTGTTTTCAACATCATTTGTGAGAATGGAGCAATCTTCTTTTGTAATGGCATGGATTGTGTTCTTGATCTTCCTTCCCTTAATGGCATTGTGAAAGAACTTTATGTTTGAATCCCCATCTTTGAGCCAATTAATTCTAGACTTTTGATGAAGCATAGCTCTATATGTGGCATCAAGCTCTTCGATTTTATCAAGGAGATCCTTTTCATGATTGAGCAAATCATCCTCATGGATTCCAAGTAGAATATCATTTTGAACAACATCAAGTTTGCATCTAAGCTCTTTAATGTTGTTGGGATACTTCCAAGATGTTTCTTTTCAAAATCTTTGAGTGCCTTCTTAAGGAGTTTTTGTTTTTGCACAAACACAAACATTGGACTGCCAAAGACCCGTGTACTCCAATAGTTATTCACAAGAAGCAAAAATTCATGATGATTTGCCGAAGTGTTGTAAAATTTAAAGGGCTTTGGAGATGATGGCCAGATCTTGCAAGTGTGAATGATGAGAGGATAATGATCCGAGATCCCCGGAGTATCAATCAAGAGAGAAGTATCATGCATGGCTTGCATCCAAGGGTTATTGACCAAAACTCTATCAAGCTTTGAGGCAAGGAAGAGAGTACCAAGACTTCGGTTAGACCATGTAAAATGTGGCCCCATGGCTTTAATTTCATGGAGATTTGAGTTGGAAATGCATTTCTTGAAGTCCCAAGCACTCTTTCAGATGGCAAGGGAATTTGATCTATCTTCACCATGGATATATAATTGAAGTCCCCAAGTGCGCAAAAAAAGCCTTCATCATACCATTTACTCCAAAGTTCAAGCTTGTGCCATAGAGTTATTCTTTTTGGAGCTTCATTCCTTGCATAGACAAAAAGCAATAACAAAAGATTGAGAAGAGTTTTCAAAAAAGCAAATGAGGCTTTGATCAAAAGAGTCAATTACTTTGACATGAATACTGTGCCTCTAAAAAAGCCACATTCTACCTTTGATGTTCTCATCAATGTGGCTTTCAAAACCCAATTTGCAAAAAGATGTGGAAATGGAATCAATACAATTATTCTTTTCCACTTTGCTTTCAAAAAGACAAATAATGTCCAAGTGTTGTTCATTGACCAAGAGTTTGACTTCCTTACGCTTCTTTGAGGAGTTGAAACCCTTTATGTTCCATGAAAAAAAGATCATTGTGTGAGTGGGGGGGTGGGTCTCCCACCCGTCATGCAATGGCTCAAGATCATCTTCCCCATTCTTCCTAAGAGAAACATTACTTACTTCCATATGAGTTTCCCCATCTTCACACTTCTTCCTAATATATCTCCTTTAATATGAATTTCCCTTTCCTCTCTAACTTCATTTTCACCAAGAATTTCAAAAGGATTGCTTTGTGCCATGGAAGAAGGAAGTGGAGATTGCGCATGTTGCTTTGAAGGGGCTGGCTGAGTGCTAGTCTCATCATCTCCCTTCTTTTCATGCTCCTTTCTTTTCCCAACAACTCTCCATTCATAATTTTTTTTTGCGAAGCAAGTAAGATTTTGTATTTGTAATCAAAATGTACAAAGATACAAAAGAATGATGCTATCCCACAATCCTATCAAGTCTCCAAGATTTACATATGTTAATATTTGTGCTTATGGGTGCAAATTTTTTACAAAAATAAACTTTACATCTAACATCATTAAAAATTACAGTAAATAGAGGTTCTTCTGTTTTAGCTTCGTTGCAAAAAATCCTTCAATTTCTTTCAGCCAAATGTGATAAATTGCTGCTCCAAGCAAAAGCTTGAGGATGGTAGCCTTCAAATTCTTTTCCAAGGCCGAAGGAGTTAAGTAATCATTGATGTCATCCCAGCTATTCAAATTTTCTGGAACATTTAGGAGGCGGAGGCCACTCCTCCAATCCTTCTTATGAAGCTACATGAGAAAAAGAGATGGTCTATTGTTTCACAATCAAGGTGACAAAAGGTGCACAATAGGCTAATTGGAATTGCTCATTGGAGAAGTTTGTACTTTGTGTTGAGCTTATCCTTAAAAGCTAGCTAAGCAAAGAAACTGTCTCAGATTGTGACCCTTAAACCAAATCAGGTTGTTACCTCTCAATGGTTCTCCTTTGCAATGTGTTTGATCCCAACTGCGCTTGAAGGAAAATTGCCCATCCGGGGACAAGGACCAAATAAACTTATCAAATCTATCATTCTCAAGAACAAAGCTTGGGGGGCTGATATGCATCAAATTTATGGGCCAATTCCACGCTCCATTAGAAAAGATAGCACTCACCTTTGCCTTGCATGGAGGGATGGGTGAAATGTTGCTCCAATGTTGAGTGAGATTCCCTCTTCATGCCAACAATCATGCCAAAAGAATGTGTTGTTTCCATCTCCAAGTGAGAGTTTAACGTACTTTTTTGCTTCCATCTGAAATTGAACTAGTGATTTGTGTATCCAACTAGCATCTTGAGGGCATTGAAAGCTCCAAGTGGGTTCACCTTTGAGATAGTTTGAGTGAATCCAATGACTCCAAAGAGAAGCTTTGCATGCATACATTCTCCAAAAGATCCTAAGCATAAAAATGGAATTTCTGTCCTCAAGTGTTCTTACCCCAAGGCCCCCTTCTTTATGTGGTAGACAAATGTCCTTCCATGCAACTTTTGGCCCCGTGTTCCTCCAAAGAAATGCCTTGAATTTTGTTTCAATTTTGCCATGACTTCTTTTGGAATGAGAACAACACTTGCCCAAAATGAAAAAATTTACATGTGTGGATTTAATAAGAATGAGCCTTCCCGCATAAGACAGCCATGAGTTTGTCCAATGCTCAATTTTCCCTTTGATCTTCTCCAAGAGAGGGAAAAAGAAATGCTTGATGAGTGTAGCTTTGAGATTGCCTTCAAGAACGTATGGAGTAAAAAAAGTGAGGATTTCATTCCATGATGTTGGTGGATCTTTGGAGCAACAATTTATTTCATTTGGCTGGAAAGGAACAATAGACAATTCAGCAACGGAGCAAAAATGGAAGAGCAAATCTTTTCATCCATCTTCAACCATGTTCGAACTAAATGTTCAATTGGAAAGCTTTTCACTTCTTCTTGTATCAACAAAATCATTTGTAAGAATTGGGGAATCGAGGCTATATTAGAATGAGCTTCCCCTTCTTTTGATTCTCATGTACATCTTTTGTAATTAATATAGTGCATTCACTTTTCACGCAAAAAAAAAAATCAGATTTTCTCAATTTCCTTGAGACTAAAGGAATCCCCAAATATCTAATTGGCAAGGTTCCTTCATTGAAATCAATTTTGTCCAAGATGATTGCCTTTTCTTCATTTGAGACCCCTCTAAAAAAGATATCACTTTTCATTGAATTTATCTTAAGCCCGGATAATGTGGAGAAGATATGCAAAGTTTCCATTCACAATTTGTTTTTTGCCTTTGGGGTCTTTGTAATGGTTTTTGCACTTGATCTTGAGGATTTTCATGTATTTGTGCTTTAGGTAACAAGGGACAAAGTTTTTCAATGTGGCCTACCACATTGCAATGGAGGCATTTTAAAGGTTTCCAAGCATACTCCACTTCCACTTTAGCTTTCGATCTATCCCTAAGCTTTGGAAAGACCTCATCCAGAAGTTGCTCATCAAGGTCAACCTCTATACAAAGTCTTGCAAATTCAAGGTTCCTTCTAGCTTCGGTCATAGCATCCACTTGAATAGGGGTGCCAATAAAAGAAGCAACATATGCCAGCCCACTCTTGGACCATAAGCTCATTGGAACATTTCTAAGCTTCACCCAAATCAGAACTTTTTTGCAACTTAGATTATGTATTCAAGGTTGGGCTTTCATTTTCTGAGAAGAATAGGCCAATTATTAACATGCCAAAGTTGTTGAAGAATCTTTTGGCAAAACTCTTCTTTCTCAAACTTAAAAATGTATAGGCCTTTTCCTTTGTTTATGATCTCAACTTTCCCGAATTTCCACCATGCTACTTCAACCATATTTTTGATAAAATAGAAAGGGAGAGGGGCTCCAAGGAATTGTCCTACAAGACGCACATAGAAGGAGGAATGTTTCCACCATGCTTACGCCACCACCATATCACCATCTTCCATTAAAAACCATCAAACACTTAACCTAAACACATATCCATTCTTGTCCCTTTGCCCCTTCACTTGGATTTCATGAGTAAAAAAAGAAAAGCTCTCCTCCTACTAGAACTAGCGCTCGGCTCAAGGTAAAGAAGCAAGATTTTGGAACACGCTCTCTTGCTTGTTCGGGTTCTTCCTCCTCCAAAGCTGAGGTTGATTCAGCCTCTTCATCTCACTCTAATGGAGATGCTCAATCAACCTCAAGTTTGTTTTTCAAAGAGGTTTATGATGCACTTGAAGATGGCCATTCTTACAAGGAGCACGTTGATGTCCATAGCAAAGCTATGGCCGAACTTGTAAGATCCCTCACTATCAACACTCAATCACGCTCTCCTCCTTCTCCAAACTCTAGATTTGGTTACTCCAAGCTTCGTGATTGCTCTCCATTGCAAAAGCCTTCTATATCTGGTCCTCCTAGTCCCTCTAAGCTTGGAGACTCCTCTCTTCATGGTTCAGTTGAAGAGAATAGAGGAAAGGAGGAGAGGTTTTTAACCAATGGTAACGCTGAAGTGCAAGGACCGAACAAAGCTTTTACACTCGGGACTGACCATCTCTCTCCTAATCACTTCAACACCTTTTCAGACCTTTCAAAGCAAAATTTGACAACTCAAAAAGGAAGCAAGCTTTTAAGTTCAGATTCCAAAACTTTGTATGCTGGCCCACGTGAAAGTCTTGAGGATTTCCCTCCACTTGCAAACATTTCAAGTAAAAAAGCCATGCCAAATCAGCAACTTTGGAAAGAAGACATGGCAGCCAACATTGCAAGTAAAGTGCCATTTCATCTTGATACAAATCAGAAACCTTCTTCCTCATCGAAAGATGGTTTACGGGTTCATATTCAACGCAATGGTGGAGACGTTTTTCAAGGCAACCCCTCCTCTTTGAAGGATGTTTTGAAGAGGTAGCATGAAGAAAACAAAGCTCACTCCAACCCTCTTCAAAAAGCACAAGGAGTCAAGACAAGTGCTAAATCAGCAAAATACTTGGCGCAAACCACTTTGGCAAGGTTGATATTCATTCTAAAGGAAAGGGTCTCTTCATTTTCAGATTTGATAAAGAAGAGTATTGTCAAAAGGTTCTCCAACAACTATGGCATGTCAACCATAGGCCACTTTTGTTGAGGAAATGGGAAATCTCGAGTTTGTCAACTTATCTTGCAAAAAAGTCCCTATTTGGGTTAAGCTTTGGGATGTTCCATTGAGCCTTTATTCTAAAAGAGGACTTGGTTATATTACCTCTTTCATTGGGAAGCCAATCCAAATGGATGCCCTCACCGATTCAAGAAAGAATTTGGATTTTGCTAGAGTTTGTATTGAAGTTGATTTGGAAGAAAACCTTCCGGATGTGGTTTTTCCAAAACTTAGCAATGGTTCAAGGGCTAAGGTTATGGTGGAATATGCTTGGAAGCCAACAAAATGCTCTCATTGCAAGATGGTCGGCCATGTGGAGGATCAATGCCCACTTAAGCCGAAAGCTCAACCTCAAAAGCAAATAGCAAGCCAGGCCACAAAAACTCGTTATGAGTGGCAAGCCGTGAGCAAGAAAGCTCCATTGAAGAGTAGTAATGCACCTAATGACTACCGAGGTGAAGGATCTTCTTCAAAGGCTAAGGAATCATCTCTAAAGCATCCCATAGCTAGGGTCCCTCTTGATCCCTCAAGCTCTAAAATTATGCACTCAAATCACTTTGAGATTCTTGGTCATGTGGGGGAAGGTGAAAATGAAGATCAAAGGCACCTTGAACAGAATAGTAGGGAAGAAGAATTGGGTAATTTTGACCTTCTGAATGCAAATTGCCATCATGAAATAGAGCCGAGTGCTCCTCCATTACCTCCTCAATGAATATTAGGGGGCTAAACTCCCCAAATAAACAAAAAGAAGCAGCGTTGTTGATCAATAAACACCACTTGGACATTCTTTGTCTTTGGGAGAACAAAGTGGTTAGTGATGAAAATATCAAAGCCATTAGTACTCGTTTTGAGAAAGTTGGTTTTTCAAACTACTTTGATGATTTCACCAAGGGGCGGATTTGGATTTTTTGGAAGAAAGGCATTAAAGCAACTTGGATTGACTCTTGTGATCAAGCTTTACTCTTTAATTTTGATGATCACATTCATACGCCTTTCTTTGTTGCCTTCATCTATGGCCACAATGAAGCTTCAAAAAGAATTGAACTTTGGAAAAAACTTGAGCTTTGGTGTGCATGGTGTGAAGAAAGTGTGTTTTGTCTCTTGGGGGATTTCAATGAGGTTTTGCAATGTGGTGACAAATCCAACACTTTTGCCATTCCAAAAAGTGCTGGAGCTTTCCAAAACTTTGTGGCAAAGGCAAAGTTGCAAGAAGTTAATGCATATGGGCCACGCTTCACTTGGTCAAATAAGGGCCATGATGAAAACTACTTGGCTAGCAAGCTTGATAGAGCTTTCATCAATGGAAATTGGCTGCACAATTACCAACAATCTTTTCTTTTGGCTGCTAGCCCCGGAGTCTCCGATCATTGCCCGCTTATCATGCAAACATGTAAGTCTTGGAAATCCTCACCAAAACCCTTCAAATTTTACAATATTTGGACGTCTCATGTGGATTTCCTTAAGCTTGTTGAAGGTTGTTTGTGTACACGGGTTTTTGGTACACCAATGTATATTATTTACCAAAAGCAAAAAGCATTGAAACTTGCTCTAAAATCCTTCGACAAAGAGCATTTTGCTGCCATTCCGTTAGTCATCAAAAATCTTAGGGAAGAGCTTGAAAGTGTTCAATTTTCTATCCTCAATGGTGAGCATAATTACTCTCTCATTGATAAGGAGAAAAGCATTTTGTGCAAATTGGAGGAGCTTGATGCAAAGCAAAAGGCCATGCTTTACCAAAAGTCAAGACTTTCTTGGATCAAAGAAGGAGATGCAAATACAAAATTCTTCCATAATGTGGTTAAAGGAAGGAAGCTCAATAACACTATCCATGCTATCAAGAATGAGAATGGTCATACTCTCCTTGAAGATGATGAAGTGAAAGAGGAATTCATTGGCTATTTCAAGAAGCTTCTTGGTGCTGAATCCTCCACAAGCATAAATGTTGATCTTTTGAAAAATATTATTGGCAAGCAAATTGATCATGAATTTGCTGCCACCACCATTGCTCCTCTAACTGATGATGAAATCAAGAATGTGCTTTTTTCTCTCAACCCAAACAAAAGCCCGGGTCCGGATGGCTACACTTCCCATTTTACAAGGTTGCGTGGGAGATTGTGGGGAAGGATGTATTGAATGCAATCAGGTCTTTTTTTGAATCAAGCAATCTCCTCAAAGATGTAAATGCCACAATTATTGCTCTTGTGCCAAAAACTTCAAATCCCTCCATGGTCAAGGATTATAGGCCAATATCATGTTGTAACACCATCTACAAGTGCATCTCAAAGATCATTGCAAATAGGATAAAGGTATGCTTACCCAACTTCATCTCTTGGAATCAATCAGCATTCATTAAGGGTAGGCTCATCCATGAAAATATCCTTATTGCTCATGACATCATGAGAGGTTATCAAAGGAGACATATTTCCACAAGATGTGCATTTAAAGTTGATATTATGAAAGCTTTTGACTCCTTGAATTGGAGATTCATTGAATGCACTCTTCTTGCTTTTGGATTTCCCAAAAATTTTGTGGATTGGATTATGGCTCGTATTAAAACTCCTAGCTTCTCCATTGCCCTTAATGGAGGTTTGGAAGGTTACTTCTCGGGTGCAAATGGCATTAGGCAAAGAGATCCTATCTCTCCTTATCTCTTTGTCCTATGTATGGAGGTTCTTTCGTGCATGCTTAACAACTTGGCAAACAACCCGAAGTTTCATTTTCACCCAAAATGTGGAAGCATAAAGCTTAATCATCTTTGTTTTGTGGATGATCTTCTTATCTTTTGTAAAGGGGACATGAATTCTATAGATTGCATCAAGGATACTTTGAGAACTTTTCAACTTACTCAGGGCTGATTATCAATAATGCTAAGAGTGTTATCTTCTTTGGTGGAGTTCCAAATGAGGAGAAAAGAGCAATCACGGATAGAATTGAGTTCCAAGAAGGTGAGCTTCCAATCCGTTATTTGGGCATCCCACTTGTTTCAAGAAAGCTTAGAAAACTTGATTGCTGTCCTCTCTTGGAAAAAATCACTTCAAACCTTGACTCATGGTGCAACAATTGGCTCTTCTTTGCTGGGAGACTTGTGTTTATCAAATTGGTTCTCCTTCAGATTTGTGCTTATTGGGTGAACGCTTTCCTTTTACCTAAAGGAGTTATGGCTGCCATTGAAACAAAATTCAAAGCCTTTTTGTGGAGAGGGACTGGTCCTAAGGTGGCTTGGAAGGACATTTGTCTCCCATTTAAGGAGGGGGGCTTGGTATCCGAAGCATTGAGGAGGTAAACTTAACATACATGCTGAAAATTTTTTGGAGGATGTATACAATTAAAGAAACACTTTGGAGTCAATGGGTTCAAGCAAATTATATCAAAGACTCTTCTATTTGGAATTCACAAGTTCCCAAGGAGGCAAGTTGGGTTTTTAAAACACTTCTTGGCTGCCGTCCCATTGCAAAAAGATTCCTTAAGCACAAGGTTGGAAATGGAGCAAACACCTTTTGGAGCGATAATTGGCACAAAGATGGTTCTCTCTTTGGGCAATGGACAAATGCCATTCCACATCCCCCAATTCATGCAAAGGTATGTGAGATTTTCATTGATGGTTCTTGGAATTGGCCAATGCATCTCTCCCATGTTGATGTTCCAGAATTTAGTCTTAACGAAAACACAATGGATAGAATTTCATGGAATCTTTCCCCAAGTGGAAGCTTTACTTTCAATCACACTTGGGATAGTATTCGAAGAAAAGGCACTCATTTTGAAGGTTTCAATCTCATTTGGCACAGGAGGCATAACCCAAAGCATAGCTTCATTGCTTGGCTTGCATTCCGTGACCGCCTTTAGCACAAAATTCAGAATCTTACATTGGGGGCTTAATATCAATCCTTCATGTATCTTTTGCAACATGGGTTGTGAGACTAGAGAGCATCTCTTCTTTGAATGTTGCTTCACAAGGAGGATTTGGAGAAAGGGTTTGCAACTTACTCTTGTTTCGAAAAATCTGATTTGTTGGCATGATATTATTGATTTCCTCACTCCCTTTGCCCTTGAAAAGCATTTGAAAGCCACAATTCTCAAGCATCTTCTTGGGGCAGCCATCTACAACATTTGGGTTGAAAGGAATCAACGAATCTTCAAGAATCAAGCAAGAACCGAGGAATTTATTTTTGATACTATTTTTAATGATGTTAGAGTTAAACTCTCTTTTGGTAGAAAATTTCAGTCTTCATCTTTGAACAAAGCTCTATGTAAAATGTGGAGACTTGAAGATATCATTGTATAGGTCCCTCCACAACTTTTGTACTTGTACAGCTTTCATGAAGTAATTTAAATTTCTTACTTATCCCGCAAAAAAAAAAAAAACCACTCAAGTTTAGGTATGTACCATCCTCAAATGATCTTTCCCCCGATTGGGGAGGTGTTTTTGCTGAGCATATAAATACAAATCTTAAATTTGATGAAGAGCATGCTTACAATATTGTGGAAGGCAAAAGGGAAGTTGTTGATCCTCCAGATGACTTATATGAAGATGGTGATAAATTTTGGAGTAATTTCTTAGTTGGGCAGTTTTTAGGTGCTCTACCACCTTTTTTCTTAATCAAAAACATGGTTGAGTTTGCTTGGAAAAGATTTGGTATAGTTGACATACACAATAAAGGAAAAGGTCTCTTTCTTTTCAAGTTTAAAAATGAAGAAATTTGCAAAAAAGTCCTTCAACAACTTTGGCATGTAAACCATAGGCCACTGTTATTAAGGAAATGGGAGCCCAATCTCGAGTTTGTGAACTTATCATGTAACAAAGTTCCAATTTGGATTAAGCTTTGGGATGTCCCAATGAGTCTATACTCCAAAAGAGGGCTTGGTTGTATTGCTTCTTTTATTGGAAAGCCTATTCAAATGGATGCACTTACGGACTCTAGAAGAAATTTGGAATTTGCCAGGGTGTGTATTGAAGTGGACGTAGAGCGTAATCTCCCGGATGTTGTCTATCCAAAACTTAAGAATGGTACTAGAGCAAAAGTTGAGGTTGAATATGCTTGGAAGCCAAGCAAATGCACACATTGCAAAATGGTAGGGCATGTTGAGGAAAATTGCCCCTTGAAGCCGAAAGCACAACAAAATCCTCAAACACTTCATTATGGGCAGCAACCTAAAATACGTCAAGAATGGCAAGTAGTGGGTAAAAAGCAAGCTCCATTGAAGAATTCTGAGGTTTTGAACAATGATGAAGCCACTTCAAATAAGGAAAAGAAGACTACTCGGCCAAGCTCTCCTAAGGTTGCACTTGACTCAAAAATAAATAGTCAAAATTGTTTTGAAGTCCTAGTCCGGGAGGATGAGCACAGAGAAGATATTTTGAACAATGATGATGAGCTTGGGACAAAAGTCGAGAAGAATATTGAAGAAAACTCCATTGCTTTTGGCTCCCAAGATTCAAATATAAATGATCCTCCTTTAGCTTCTAAATGATTTTTTGCTCTTGGAATGTTAGGGGTCTCAATTCCCCTAAAAAATAAAAAGAAGTTATTTTGCTGATCAACAAGCACAAATTGGATTTCTTTTGTCTTTTGGAGAATAAAGTGTATTGCAATGATAGCATTAGCTTCATTAGCACAAAATTTGAAAAGCTTGGTTTTGAGAATCATTTTGATGATTTGATTAAGGGAAGGCTTTGGCTGTTTTGGAGGAAAAATATCAAACTACTTTTATTGACTCTTGTGATCAAGCCCTCCTCTTCAACTTTGATAATCACTTCCACAAATCCATTTTTGTTGCTTTCATTTATGGGCATAATGTGGTAGCTAAAAGGAAGTAACTTTGGAGCAAGCTCAATCTTTGGTGCGATTGGTGTCTTGAGAGTGACCTTTGCATTTTAGGGGATTTCAATGAAGTTTTGCATGAAGGGGATAAATCCAGCACCTCTTCCATACCAAAAAGTGCTTTGGACTTCAAAACTTTTGCTGAGAATACAAAAATGCAAGAAGTAAATGCTTATGGTCCTCACTTTACTTGGTCAAATAAAAGTGAGAAAGGTAACTTCTTAGCAAGTAAACTTGATAGAGCGTTGGTGAATGAAATTTGGTCTCAAAACTATCACCACTCTTTTCTTTTGGTTGGAAGCCCTGGCATCTCCAATCATTGCCCGCTTATCTTGCAAACTTGTAAGTCTTGGAAGTCTTCACCAAAACCATTCAAATTTTATAATGCTTGGTCAAATCATTCGGATTTCTTGACGCTTGTGGAAGAACATTGGAGTATACGGGTTTTTGGTACTCCAATGTTCATTCTTTTTCAAAAGCAAAAATTGATCAAGGAAGCCCTCAAAAGTTTTGATAGGATGCATTTTGCTTACCTTCCTAACACTATAAACAATCTACGCAAGGAGCTTGATGGAGTTCAGTACGCAATCTATAATGGAGAGCTATGTGTCGAGCTCATTAATAAGCAAAAGTGCATTCTCACTAAATTGGAAGAGGTTGAAGCTACTTACAAAGCCATGCTTATCCAAAATCAAGACTTTTGTGGATCAAAGAAGGGGATTCAAATAGTAAATTCTTCCATAATGCAGTGAGGAGTAGAAGATTCAAGAACACAATTCATGCAGTCAAGAATGAGGAAGGACATCTCTTATTGGAGGACTATGATGTTAAAAATGAGTTCATTGGCTTCTTCAAAAATCTCCTTGGTACTAAAAAGCCTTCTCATGTCAATGTGCATGATTTAAAGGCTATTATTGGGAAATCAATTGATGAGTCTCTTGCTGCCACCATTATTGCTCCTATTACAAGAGATGAGATTAATAGCCTGTTTGGAATGATCTTATTTTAAGATGCTTATCCTATTGAAATTTGGAGATATCTTATAAGATTTAAGATATCTTATCATATACACTATGCATCTATAGTTGTAAAAAATAAGATAGGAATGATTACTTATTTCTTATAAGATAAAAAGTATGGTTTTGTTTTGAATTTTCATAGGATGCATGAAAAGATTTTTTAAATCTTATAAGATGTACCTTCATTTCAATAGGATAAGTATCTTAAAATAAGACTATAACAAATAGAGCATAAGAATGCTCTTTTTTCTCTCAATCCTAACAAAAGCCTGGGTCCGAATGGTTTTACATCTCATTTTTACATGGCTGCTTGGGAGATTGTTGGAGAGGATGTTATTAATGCAATCAGCTCTTTCTTTGAATCAAGGAAGATTCTTAAAGAGGTAAATTCTACTATTATTGCACTTGTGCCAAAGGTCCCAAATCCTTCCATGGTCAAAGATTTTAAGCCTATTTCTTGTTGCAACACCATCTACAAATGCATTTCAAAGATTATTGCTAATAGGCTTAAAGTTTGTTTGCCTCACATCATTTCTTGGAACCAAATAGCATTCATCAAGAATATGCTCATACAAGAAAATATTCTTATTGCACATGATGTTATGAGAGGATATTCTGGAAGTCATATCTCCCCAAGATGCTCCCTCAAAGTTGACATTATGAAGGCTTTTGACTCTTTAAATTGGGACTTCATTAAATGCACTCTCATTTTCATCTCTTGTAAGCGTCCGGGCTTTCATTTTCATCCAAAATGTGCGCTTTTGAAGCTTAACCACCTTTGTTTCGCGGAAGATCTTTTTACCTTTTGCAAAGGGACTTTAAGCTCTATTGAAAGCATCATGGACACTTTGAAGAAATTTTCCTCCTTCTCCGGGCTGAATGTCAACAAATCAAAGAGTGCCATTTTCTTTGGAGGGGTTTCAATTCATGACAAAAGAACTATCTTGGATAGTGTTGGCTTTCAAGAAGGCAAGCTTCCCATCCGATACTTGGGTATCCCACTTGTTTCTAGAAAGCTAAGAAAGGCTGATTGCTTTCCCCTTATGGAAAGAATCAATGCTAAACTTGAAAATTGGTGCAATTCTTCGCTTTCTTTTGCTGGTCGACTTGTTTTGCTAAAATCTACACTTTTGCAAATTTTTGCTTATTGGGCAAGTGCAATTCTTCTTCCCAAAAGTGTGATGGCAGCCATTGAAACAAAATTTAATGCCTTTCTTTGGAGGACCGCCCCAAGGTTGCTTGGAAGGATATTTGTCTTCCCTTTTGTGAAGGTGGGCTTGGTATTAGAAACATTGAGGAGATTAATAGAGTTCTTTTGCTCAAGCTTTTTTGGAGAATGTATGCAAAGAATGACACACTTTGGAGTAAATGGATTCACATGAACTATATTAAGGGCTCTTCCATTTGGGTGATGCAAGCTTCTAAGGATGCAAGTTGGATACTTAAAGCACTTTTGAATTGCTGAGGAGTAGCAAAGCCTCTCATCAAACACATTCTTGGTAATAGATCACATACTTTCTTTTGGATTGATAATTGGTATAAGGAAAGTTCCCTTTTGGAGCATTGGAGTAGCACTTTCTCAAGTCCACCTCTCCTTGCAAAGGTTAGTGATGTTTACATCAATGGTAATTGGAATTGGCCTATTCAGCTTTTACATGTTGAGTGTCCAAATTATGTTCCTAATGAAAGCACAACCGATGAAATTGTTTGGAAAACATCCCCAAGTGGAGATTTCGTTTTCAAACAAACTTGGGAACATATTAGGAGGAAAGGAAATCATTTTGCTGGTTTTAACATTCTTTGGCACAAAAAAACACAATCCGAGACATAGCTTCATTGCTTGGCTTGCTTTTCTTGACCGACTCAACACAAAATTCAGAATATTACATTGGGGTCTCAACGTCAATCCATCATGCACTTTTTGTTATTTTGGTTGCGAAACAAGAGATCATCTTTTCTTTGAAGGTAGCTTCGCTAGAAGAATATGGCAAAAAGGTCTTCGCCTTTCATCAATTTTAGAGAAAATGATTTGCTGGAAGGATATTATTGCTTTTATCACTCCTTTTGCATATGAGAAGCACTTGAAGGGCACTATCATCAAGCATCTCCTTGGAGCTTCCATTTACCACATTTGGTTGGAATGGAACAAACGCATTTATCAAAATGAAGCAAAAACTGAAGAAAACATTTTCAATTCTATTTGCAATGATGTAAGAGTTAAAATCTCTACGGGAAGAAAATTCTCTTCCTCTCTTTTGAACAAAAGCTTATGTAAATTGTGGAGGCTAGATGACATTCTTGTATAGGCCTGCTCTCCACTTTTACCACCTTTTTTGTACTTGTACATTTTTCTTTTGACATTACGAAATACACACATAACTTTCTTGCCCCGCAAAAAAAAATTGTCCCACAAGACAATTGCTCCAAAGTTTTTCTCCCTCATCATATATTTCTCCATGGTCTTCAACAATTCTAGTTCCATTCACCACTTTAACATTGATTCTTGCTCCATATGCAGATTTGTATTGATAAATTCAGCAAAATCTTGCCCCAATGTGGTGAGGGCTCATTGGATGAACGCACATACCTTAAACTTGGAGGTCTACGCCATGCATTTTCTTGAACTCCATATTTTGTTTGCTTGAGATCTTTTTCGGCTGGCTCTTTCCTATGGGGTTTTGAGTGTTCAACGTGGTTAGAAGAAACAAACTTTGCTTTTGGTGAGGTGGATGGAATTGAAGAAGTGGTAGCCATGTCATCATATTTGCATTTTGAAATTTCAGCTCCAGGAATGGTTTGCTCGAGGGGAAATGTTCCTTAGTAGCATGTGGCCCCAATTTTAACTTCCCAAGCTCGGGTGCATCGATTCCAGCCAAGGAATGATTTGTTTTGATTTGATTGGTGCAGCTATCATTTGTCTCATTCACATCAGAAAAAGTGCAATCAACTGCATTACACGCTAGACTTAAAGATGTTTGACCATTGGGTAAAAGGTTACCTTCTTCTTCTTCCCTATCTTCATGAGTCCCCATGGAAATTTCCATCAAGGTGAGAGGAGCCTCGAGTGGAGATAGAAAGAGTGCCTGGGCTATTTTCCTTTCCTCCAATTCCTTGGGAGATTAGAATCTTCCATCCTTTTGGAGGGTGATGTTGAAGATGCTTTTAAAGTTTGAGAAGATTTTTGACAAGTTAAGCCTTATTTCGGTCTTGCTTACTTAGATAATCCTCATAAGACATACCTGAATCCATTGCAATAAAAGCTTCCGTTAACTCTTTAGAGGTTGAAGAAACATCTTCACTCTCAAAAAGAGAGGGAGAAGAGGCCGATTCTACCTCCTCCGAGCTTGCAACCTTTGTAGAAGATTTGTCCATGAGTTTGGCACAAGAAGAGCTTTCTTTGTTTGACATTTTAGCAATCAGTCGTACACTTGATCGTGAGGGAGAGATTCTCTTCTTCGCCGTGAAAACCAAAAGAGGCTAAGGGATGGGTTTGGAAGAGTGTTTAGGCTAATGGAAGAAATTGTTTTGTGGGTGGCGTGTGGTGGTGGTGGCGGTGGCGGTGGAAAGGTGGCTGTTTTCAAAGATGGTAGAGAGAGGAGAGAGCGTTTTCATGGTAGAGAGAGAAATGTCAATCCTGCATTTGGAGTTTCTTTATTGGCCAATTCCACATTCCTTCTTTGAATGTTATTTCGCTAGAAGAATTTGGAAACGGGGTCTTCAACTTGCTATGGTACGCGAATCTTTGACTAATTGGGATGATATTTTGGCATACATTACTCCCTTTGCTCTTGACAAGAATCTTAAAGCAACGATTTTGAAGCACTTATTGGGAACCACTATTTACCATATTTGGATGGAAAGGAACAACAGGATTTCAGCAAAGGATTCAAGACTGAGGAGCACATATTCTCATCCATCTTAAATGATGTTAGGCTTAAATGTTCCATTGAAAGGAAATTCAATTCCTTTTTTTTTTTTTACGTGAAAAGTGCTGTATTAATTACAAAAAAGTGTACATGAGAGACATAAGATGTACAAAAGAAGGGGAAGTTCTAATCGAATATAGCCTCAATTCCCCAATTCTTACAAATGATTTTGTTGATACAAGAACAAGTGAAATGCTTTCCTATTGAACATTTAACTCGTACATGGTTGAAGATGGATGAAAAGATTTGCTCCTCCATTTTTGCTCCTTTGCTGAATCGCCTATTATTCCTTTCCAACCAAATGAAATAGATTTTTGCTCCCAAGATATGCTTAATGAGTGTTGCTTTGAGATTGCCTTCAAGTACATGCGGGTAAGGAAGGTAAAAATCTCATCCCACAAGATTGGCGGATCCTTGATTCATGTTAACTCTAGTCCCCTTTGCCATATTCTTCTTGTGAAGCTACAATGGAAGAAGAGATGATCCCTTGTTTCGTAAGCAAAATTGCAAAAGATGCAATTTGAATTGATTTCAATACCCCAAGTAAGCATTCTGAATTTTGTGGTGAGCCGATCATGCATTGCAAGCCATGTGATAAAAGCATGCTTTGGTGTGTATTTTTGTGCCAAATGATATTGTGCCATTCAATTTTGCTTTTTCTCCTACGCAAGTGCTCTCAAGTGTGCTTAAAAGAGAATTTCCCATCATTCGAGAGATTCCAAGAGTAAGAATCCGGATTTTTTGCAAAGGTGATTTATCATCTATTGATTGCATTATGGACACTTTGAAGACCTTTGCTACTCTCTCCGGGCTGACAAAAAATACATCCAAGAGTGACATTTTCTGTGGGGGAATTTCTAATGATAACAAAGATGCCATTATTCGAAGAGTGGGTTTCCATGAGGGTGAACTTCCTATCCGGTATTTAGGCATCCCTCTTGTGTCTAGGAAGTTTCGGAAGGCGGATTGCTACCCACTATTGGAGAAGATTAATTCGAGACTTGATGCTCGGTGCAATAATTGGCTGTCCTTTGCGGGTAGACTTGTTCTTATCAAGTCCACTCTCATTCAAATTTGTGCATATTGGGCAAATGCTATCCTTCTTCCAAAAAGTCTCTTGGCAGCCATTGAATCAAAATTTAAAGCTTTCCTTTGGAGAGGCACGGGCCCCAAAGTTGCTTGGAAAGATCTTTGTTTACCGTTCAATGACGGTGGTCTTGGCGTCAAGAATTGAAGAAATCAACAAAGTTTTTATTCTCAAAATTTTTTTTAGAATGGATATTTGAATTGACCAATTCAGCTTATGCATATCCCCATACCAAACGCTGCCAACGTTAAAAATAGGCTAGATTCTTAATCTTGAGTCTCTCAAATGATGGGAAATTCTCTTTTAAGCATACTTGGGAGCACTTGCGTAAGCGAAAAAGAAAGATTGAATGGCACAATGTTGTTTAGTTTAAAAACCACACACCAAAGCATGCTTTTATCACTTGGACTGCAATGCATGATAGGCTCACAACAAAATTCAAAATGCTCACTTGGGGTATTGAAATCAACTCCAATTGCATATTTTGCAACTTTGCTTGCGAAACAAGGGACCATCTTTTCTTCCATTGTAGCTTTACAAGAAGAATTTGGCAAAGAGGGCTGGAGTTAACATGCATAAAAGATCCACCAACATCATGGAATGAAATCCTCACTTTCTTTACTCCATACGTTCTTGAACGCAATCTCAAAGCTACACTCATCAAGCATTTCTTTGGAGCAACAATTTATTTCATTTGGCTGGAAAGGAACAATAGACAATTCAGCAACGGAGCAAAAACGGAAGAGCAAATCTTTTCATCCATCTTCAACCATGTTCGAATTAAATGTTCAATTGGAAAGCTTTTCACTTCTTGTATCAACAAAATCATTTGTAAGAATTGGGGAATCGAGGCTATATTAGAATGAGCTTCCCCTTCTTTTGATTCTCATGTACATCTTTTGTAATTAATATAGTGCATTCACTTTTCACGCAAAAAAAATAAAAATTTTTTGGAGAATGTATGCTGTTAAAGAATCACTTTGGAGCCAATGGATTCATTGCAATTATATCAAGGATTCTTCCATTTGGACTTTGCAAGCATCTCATGATACTAGTTGGATTTTCAAGGCTATCCTTTCATGCCGTGACCATGCAAGAAACTTTACCAAGCACTACATTGGGAATGGTATGAACACTCACTTTTGGATTGACAATTGGCATAAAGATGGACCACTTTTGGAACATTGGGGCAACATCTTTCCTACCCCATCCATCTTTGCAAAGGTTAGTGATATTTTTCTCAATGGCTCTTGGAGTTGGCCTTTACATCTCTCCTCTATTGAAGCACCTAGCTTTGCACTTGATGAGAATTCACAAGACTCTTTTGCTTGGACTCCTTCTCCTAATGGTGAATTTTCTTTCAAACATACATGGGAGCATATTAGAATCAAAGGAAATCGTTTCAGCGGTCATAATATCATTTGGCACAAGGGTCACAACCCAAAGCATAGTTATATTGTTTGGCTTATGATCATGACCGCCTTGCTACAAGATTCAGAATTTCATTTTGGGGGATTGACAATAACACCACTTGCATCTTTTGCTATATAGGATGTGAAACTAGAGATCATCTCTTTTTTGAATGTAGTTTTACTAGACGTATTTGGAGATTTGGCTTGTCTTTAACTCTTGTTCCGGAAAGCCTTATTTGTTGGCAAGACATCTTCAACTATATCACTCCATTTGCTCATGAGAAACACTTGAAAGCATCAATCCTCAAGCATCTCTTGGGCGCCACTGTCTATCACATTTGGATGGAAAGAAATAGAAGAATCTTCAAGAACGAAGCAAAGACAGAGGAATTTGTTTGTAACACAATTTTCAATGATGTTAGAGTCAAAATTTCTTGTAATAGGAAGTTTCCTTCAACGCATTTGAACAAATCCCTTTGTAAATTGTGGAAACTTGATGATTTACTTGTTTAGGTTTTGATGGTTTTTCACCATCTTTGTACTTGTACAAATCTGATTTGGAGCAATAAAATTTACTACTTGATCCGCAAAAAAAAAGAGGTGGGTGGTTGAAGATGTCACTCCAATGCTCAAGAAGTGTACCATTGTTATGCCATTTATCAAGCCAAAAGTGTGTGTTTCTTCCATCTCCAAGAATGTGTGTAATGTGACTTCTTATTGAGACTCAGCATTGGAGAAGCTTTTTTAGGATTCCTTTTTATTAACCGATCTCTTTGTAAATCTTGAGGGCTTGAAGATATTCTTGTATGGGGCTGCCCCTTTTTTTTCCTTTTGTTTTGTACATTTTTATGCATCTATAAAATCTCACTTTCTTTGAGGAAAAAAAAAACTCTCTAATAGAGGCACGATATTTAAGGATATTCTTGAGAATCCAACTTGAATCATTTGTACAAGTGAAAGTCCAAATAGAATCCTCCTTGATGTAATTTGTTTAAACCCATTTGGGGGATTTCAATGAAGTTTTGCATGAAGGTGATAAATCCAGCACCTCTTCCATACCAAAAAGTGCTTTGGACTTCAAAACTTTTGTTGAGAATGCAAAAATGCAAGAAGTTAATGTTTTTGGGCCTCACTTTACTTGGTCAAATAAAAGTGAGGAAGGTGACTTCTTAGCAAGTAAACTTGATAGAGCGTTGGTGAATGAAAATTGGTCTCAAAACTATCACCACTCCTTTCTTTTGGTTGGAAGCCCCGGCATCTCCGATCATTGCCCTCTTATCTTGCAAACTTGTAAGTCTTGGAAATCTTCACCAAAACCTTTCAAATTTTATAATGCTTGGTCAAATCATTTGGATTTCTTGAAGCTTGTGGAAGATCATTGGAGTACATGGGTTTTTGGTACTCCAATGTTCACTCTTTTTCAAGAGCAAAAATTGATCAAGGAAGCCCTAAAAAGTTTTGATAGGATGCATTTTGCTTACCTTCCCAACACTATCAACAATCTTTGTGAGGAGCTTGGAGTTCAGAAAGCAATCTATAATGGAGAGCTTAGTGCCGAGCTTATTGATAAGCAAAAGTGCATTCTTACTAAATTTGAAGAGTTTGAAGCCACGTACAAAGCCATGCTTATTCAAAAATCAAGACTTTCTTGGATCAAAGAAGGGATTCAAATGCTAAATTCTTCCACAATGCTGTGAGGAGTAGGAGGTTCAAGAACACAATACATGCAATCAAGAATGAGGAAGGACATCTCTTTTTGGAGGACTTTGATGTTAAAAAAGAGTTCACTGGTTTCTTCAAAGGTCTCCTTGGTACTAAAAAGCCTTCTTATGTCAATGTGAATGATTTAAAGGCTATTATTGGGAAATCGATTGATGAGTCTCTTGCTGCACCATTGGTGCTCCTATCACAAGAGATGAGATTAAGAATGCTCTTTTTTCTCTCCATCCTAACAAAAGCCTGGGTCCGGATGGTTTTACATCTCATTTTTACACGGCTGCTTGGGAGATTGTTGGAGAGGATGTTATTAATGCAATCAGCTCTTTCTTTGAATCAAGGAAGATTCTTAAAGAGGTAAATTCTACTATTATTGCACTTGTGCCAAAGGTCCCAAATCCTTCCATGGTCAAAGATTTTAAGCCTATTTCTTGTTGCAACACCATCTACAAAGGCATTTCAAAGATTATTGCTAATAGGCTTAAAGTTTGTTTGCCTCACATCATTTCTTGGAACCAAATAGCATTCATCAAGAATAGGCTCATACAAGAAAATATTCTTATTGCACATGATGTTATGAGAGGATATTCTGGAAGTCATATCTCCCCAAGATGCTCCCTCAAAGTTGACATTATGAAGGCTTTTGACTCTTTAAATTGGGACTTCATTAAATGCACTCTCATTGCATTTGGTCTTCCACAATTATTTGTTGAATGGATTATGGAGTGTGTCACCACCCCTAGCTTTTCTATTGCTCTTAATGGAGGATTGGAAGGATACTTCTATGGAGCAAATGGAATAAGACAAGGAGATCCCATCTCTCCCTATCTTTTTGTCATGTGCATGGAGGTTCTCTCTTGTATGCTCAACAAATTAAACGAGCGTCCGGGCTTTCATTTTCATCCAAAATGTGCGCTTTTGAAGCTTAACCACCTTTGTTTCGCGGAAGATCTTTTTACCTTTTGCAAAGGGACTTTAAGCTCTATTGAAAGCATCATGGACACTTTGAAGAAATTTTCCTCCTTCTCCGGGCTGAATGTCAACAAATCAAAGAGTGCCATTTTCTTTGGAGGGGTTTCAATTCATGACAAAAGAACTATCTTGGATAGTGTTGGCTTTCAAGAAGGCAAGCTTCCCATCCGATACTTGGGTATCCCACTTGTTTCTAGAAAGCTAAGAAAGGCTGATTGCTTTCCTTATGGAAAGAATCAATGCTAAACTTGAAAATTGGTGCAATTCTTCGCTTTCTTTTGCTGGTCGACTTGTTTTGCTAAAATCTACACTTTTGCAAATTTTTGCTTATTGGGCAAGTGCAATTCTTCTTCCCAAAAGTGTGATGGCAGCCATTGAAACAAAATTTAATGCCTTTCTTTGGAGGACCGCCCCAAGGTTGCTTGGAAGGATATTTGTCTTCCCTTTTGTGAAGGTGGGCTTGGTATTAGAAACATTGAGGAGATTAATAGAGTTCTTTTGCTCAAGCTTTTTTGGAGAATGTATGCAAAGAATGACACACTTTGGAGTAAATGGATTCACATGAACTATATTAAGGGCTCTTCCATTTGGGTGATGCAAGCTTCTAAGGATGCAAGTTGGATACTTAAAGCACTTTTGAATTGCTGAGGAGTAGCAAAGCCTCTCATCAAACACATTCTTGGTAATAGATCACATACTTTCTTTTGGATTGATAATTGGTATAAGGAAAGTTCCTTTGGAGCATTGGAGTAGCACTTTCTCAAGTCCACCTCTCCTTGCAAAGGTTAGTGATGTTTACATCAATGGTAATTGGAATTGGCCTATTCAGCTTTTACATGTTGAGTGTCCAAATTATGTTCCTAATGAAAGCACAACCGATGAAATTGTTTGGAAAACATCCCCAAGTGGAGATTTCGTTTTCAAACAAACTTGGGAACATATTAGGAGGAAAGGAAATCATTTTGCTGGTTTTAACATTCTTTGGCACAAAAAAACACAATCCGAGACATAGCTTCATTGCTTGGCTTGCTTTTCTTGACCGACTCAACACAAAATTCAGAATATTACATTGGGGTCTCAACGTCAATCCATCATGCACTTTTTGTTATTTTGGTTGCGAAACAAGAGATCATCTTTTCTTTGAAGGTAGCTTCGCTAGAAGAATATGGCAAAAAGGTCTTCGCTTTCATCAATTTTAGAGAAAATGATTTGCTGGAAGGATATTATTGCTTTTATCACTCCTTTTGCATATGAGAAGCACTTGAAGGGCACTATCATCAAGCATCTCCTTGGAGCTTCCATTTACCACATTTGGTTGGAATGGAACAAACGCATTTATCAAAATGAAGCAAAACTGAAGAAAACATTTTCAATTCTATTTGCAATGATGTAAGAGTTAAAATCTCTACGGGAAGAAAATTCTCTTCCTCTCTTTTGAACAAAAGCTTATGTAAATTGTGGAGGCTAGATGACATTCTTGTATAGGCCTGCTCTCCACTTTTACCACCTTTTTTGTACTTGTACATTTTTCTTTTGACATTACGAAATACACACATAACTTTCTTGCCCCGCAAAAAAAAATTGTACCACAAGACAATTGCTCCAAAGTTTTTCTCCTCATCATATATTTCTCCATGGTCTTCAACAATTCTAGTTCCATTCACCACTTTAACATTGATTCTTGCTCCATATGCAGATTTGTATTGATAAATTCAGCAAAATCTTGCCCCAATGTGGTGAGGGCTCATTGGATGAACGCACATACCTTAAACTTGGAGGTCTACGCCATGCATTTTCTTGAACTCCATATTTTGTTTGCTTGAGATCTTTTTCGGCTGGCTCTTTCCTATGGGGTTTTGAGTGTTCAACGTGGTTAGAAGAAACAAACTTTGCTTTTGGTGAGGTGGATGGAATTGAAGAAGTGGTAGCCATGTCATCATATTTGCATTTTGAAATTTCAGCTCCAGGAATGGTTTGCTCGAGGGGGGGGGGGAAATGTTCCTTAGTAGCATGTGGCCCCAATTTTAACTTCCCAAGCTCGGGTGCATCGATTCCAGCCAAGGAATGATTTGTTTTGATTTGATTGGTGCAGCTATCATTTGTCTCATTCACATCAGAAAAAGTGCAATCAACTGCATTACACGCTAGACTTAAAGATGTTTGACCATTGGGTAAAAGGTTACCTTCTTCTTCTTCCCTATCTTCAGTCGAGTCCCCATGGAAATTTCCATCAAGGTGAGAGGAGCCTCGAGTGGAGATAGAAAGAGTGCCTGGGCTATTTTCCTTTCCTCCAATTCCTTGGGAGATTAGAATCTTCCATCCTTTTGGAGGGTGATGTTGAAGATGCTTTTAAAGTTTGAGAAGATTTTTGACAAGTTAAGCCTTATTTCGGTCTTGCTTACTTAGATAATCCTCATAAGACATACCTGAATCCATTGCAATAAAAGCTTCCGTTAACTCTTTAGAGGTTGAAGAAACATCTTCACTCTCAAAAAGAGAGGGAGAAGAGGCCGATTCTACCTCCTCCGAGCTTGCAACCTTTGTAGAAGATTTGTCCATGAGTTTGGCACAAGAAGAGCTTTCTTTGTTTGACATTTTAGCAATCAGTCGTACACTTGATCGTGAGGGAGAGATTCTCTTCTTCGCCGTGAAAACCAAAAGAGGCTAAGGGATGGGTTTGGAAGAGTGTTTAGGCTAATGGAAGAAATTGTTTTGTGGGTGGCGTGTGGTGGTGGTGGCGGTGGCGGTGGAAAGGTGGCTGTTTTCAAAGATGGTAGAGAGAGGAGAGAGCGTTTTCATGGTAGAGAGAGAAATGTCAATCCTGCATTTGGAGTTTCTTTATTGGCCAATTCCACATTCCTTCTTTGAATGTTATTTCGCTAGAAGAATTTGGAAACGGGGTCTTCAACTTGCTATGGTACGCGAATCTTTGACTAATTGGGATGATATTTTGGCATACATTACTCCCTTTGCTCTTGACAAGAATCTTAAAGCAACGATTTTGAAGCACTTATTGGGAACCACTATTTACCATATTTGGATGGAAAGGAACAACAGGATTTCAGCAAAGGATTCAAGACTGAGGAGCACATATTCTCATCCATCTTAAATGATGTTAGGCTTAAATGTTCCATTGAAAGGAAATTCAATTCCTTTTTTTTTTTTTACGTGAAAAGTGCTGTATTAATTACAAAAAAGTGTACATGAGAGACATAAGATGTACAAAAGAAGGGGAAGTTCTAATCGAATATAGCCTCAATTCCCCAATTCTTACAAATGATTTTGTTGATACAAGAACAAGTGAAATGCTTTCCTATTGAACATTTAACTCGTACATGGTTGAAGATGGATGAAAAGATTTGCTCCTCCATTTTTGCTCCTTTGCTGAATCGCCTATTATTCCTTTCCAACCAAATGAAATAGATTTTTGCTCCCAAGATATGCTTAATGAGTGTTGCTTTGAGATTGCCTTCAAGTACATGCGGGTAAGGAAGGTAAAAATCTCATCCCACAAGATTGGCGGATCCTTGATTCATGTTAACTCTAGTCCCCTTTGCCATATTCTTCTTGTGAAGCTACAATGGAAGAAGAGATGATCCCTTGTTTCGTAAGCAAAATTGCAAAAGATGCAATTTGAATTGATTTCAATACCCCAAGTAAGCATTCTGAATTTTGTGGTGAGCCGATCATGCATTGCAAGCCATGTGATAAAAGCATGCTTTGGTGTGTATTTTTGTGCCAAATGATATTGTGCCATTCAATTTTGCTTTTTCTCCTACGCAAGTGCTCTCAAGTGTGCTTAAAAGAGAATTTCCCATCATTCGAGAGATTCCAAGAGTAAGAATCCGGATTTTTTGCAAAGGTGATTTATCATCTATTGATTGCATTATGGACACTTTGAAGACCTTTGCTACTCTCTCCGGGCTGAACAGGAATCCATCCAAGAGTGACATTTTCTGTGGGGGAATTTCTAATGATAACAAAGATGCCATTATTCGAAGAGTGGGTTTCCATGAGGGTGAACTTCCTATCCGGTATTTAGGCATCCCTCTTGTGTCTAGGAAGTTTCGGAAGGCGGATTGCTACCCACTATTGGAGAAGATTAATTCGAGACTTGATGCTCGGTGCAATAATTGGCTGTCCTTTGCGGGTAGACTTGTTCTTATCAAGTCCACTCTCATTCAAATTTGTGCATATTGGGCAAATGCTATCCTTCTTCCAAAAAGTCTCTTGGCAGCCATTGAATCAAAATTTAAAGCTTTCCTTTGGAGAGGCACGGGCCCCAAAGTTGCTTGGAAAGATCTTTGTTTACCGCTCAATGACGGTGGTCTTGGCGTCAAGAATTGAAGAAATCAACAAAGTTTTTATGCTCAAAATTTTTTGGAGAATGGCTCTGAATTGGCCAATTCAGCTTATGCATATCCCACTCCCAAACGCTGCTATTGTTGAAAATAGGCTGGATTCTTACTCTTTGAGTATATCAAATGATGGTAAATTCTATTTTAAGCATACTTGGGATCACTTGCGTAATCTAAAAAGAAAGATTGAATGGCACAATGTTGTTTAGTTTAAAAACCACACACCAAAGCATGCTTTTATCACTTGGACTGCAATGCATGATAGGCTCACAACAAAATTCAAAATGCTCACTTGGGGTATTGAAATCAACTCCAATTGCATATTTTGCAACTTTGATTACTAAACAAGGGACCATCTTTTCTTCCATTGTAGCTTTACAAGAAGAATTTGGCAAAGAGGGCTGGAGTTAACATGCATAAAAGATCCACCAACATCATGGAATGAAATCCTCACTTTCTTTACTCCATACGTTCTTGAACGCAATCTCAAAGCTACACTCATCAAGCATTTCTTTGGAGCAACAATTTATTTCATTTGGCTGGAAAGGAACAATAGACAATTCAGCAACGGAGCAAAAACGGAAGAGCAAATCTTTTCATCCATCTTCAACCATGTTCGAATTAAATGTTCAATTGGAAAGCTTTTCACTTCTTGTATCAACAAAATCATTTGTAAGAATTGGGGAATCGAGGCTATATTAGAATGAGCTTCCCCTTCTTTTGATTCTCATGTACATCTTTTGTAATTAATATAGTGCATTCACTTTTCACGCAAAAAAAATAAAAATTTTTGGAGAATGTATGCTGTTAAAGAATCACTTTGGAGCCAATGGATTCATTGCAATTATATCAAGGATTCTTCCATTTGGACTTTGCAAGCATCTCATGATACTAGTTGGATTTTCAAGGCTATCCTTTCATGCCGTGACCATGCAAGAAACTTTACCAAGCACTACATTGGGAATGGTATGAACACTCACTTTTGGATTGACAATTGGCATAAAGATGGACCACTTTTGGAACATTGGGGCAACATCTTTCCTACCCCATCCATCTTTGCAAAGGTTAGTGATATTTTTCTCAATGGCTCTTGGAGTTGGCCTTTACATCTCTCCTCTATTGAAGCACCTAGCTTTGCACTTGATGAGAATTCACAAGACTCTTTTGCTTGGACTCCTTCTCCTAATGGTGAATTTTCTTTCAAACATACATGGGAGCATATTAGAATCAAAGGAAATCGTTTCAGCGGTCATAATATCATTTGGCACAAGGGTCACAACCCAAAGCATAGTTATATTGTTTGGCTTATGATCATGACCGCCTTGCTACAAGATTCAGAATTTCATTTTGGGGGATTGACAATAACACCACTTGCATCTTTTGCTATATAGGATGTGAAACTAGAGATCATCTCTTTTTTGAATGTAGTTTTACTAGACGTATTTGGAGATTTGGCTTGTCTTTAACTCTTGTTCCGGAAAGCCTTATTTGTTGGCAAGACATCTTCAACTATATCACTCCATTTGCTCATGAGAAACACTTGAAAGCATCAATCCTCAAGCATCTCTTGGGCGCCACTGTCTATCACATTTGGATGGAAAGAAATAGAAGAATCTTCAAGAACGAAGCAAAGACAGAGGAATTTGTTTGTAACACAATTTTCAATGATGTTAGAGTCAAAATTTCTTGTAATAGGAAGTTTCCTTCAACGCATTTGAACAAATCCCTTTGTAAATTGTGGAAACTTGATGATTTACTTGTTTAGGTTTTGATGGTTTTTCACCATCTTTGTACTTGTACAAATCTGATTTGGAGCAATAAAATTTACTACTTGATCCGCAAAAAAAAAGAGGTGGGTGGTTGAAGATGTCACCCAATGCTCAAGAAGTGTACCATTGTTATGCCATTTATCAAGCCAAAAGTGTGTGTTTCTTCCATCTCCAAGAATGTGTGTAATGTGACTTCTTATTGAGACTCAGCATTGGAGAAGCTTTTTAGGATTCCTTTGTATTAACCGATCTCTTTGTAAATCTTGAGGGCTTGAAGATATTCTTGTATGGGGCTGCCCCTTTTTTTTCCTTTTGTTTTGTACATTTTTATGCATCTATAAAATCTCACTTTCTTTGAGGAAAAAAAAAACTCTCTAATAGAGGCACGATATTTAAGGATATTCTTGAGAATCCAACTTGAATCATTTGTACAAGTGAAAGTCCAAATAGAATCCTCCTTGATGTAATTTGTTTAAACCCATTTGGGGGATTTCAATGAAGTTTTGCATGAAGGTGATAAATCCAGCACCTCTTCCATACCAAAAAGTGCTTTGGACTTCAAAACTTTTGTTGAGAATGCAAAAATGCAAGAAGTTAATGTTTATGGGCCTCACTTTACTTGGTCAAATAAAAGTGAGGAAGGTGACTTCTTAGCAAGTAAACTTGATAGAGCGTTGGTGAATGAAAATTGGTCTCAAAACTATCACCACTCCTTTCTTTTGGTTGGAAGCCCGGCATCTCCGATCATTGCCCTCTTATCTTGCTAAATTGTTAGTCTTGGTTATCTTCACCAAAACCTTTCAAATTTTATAATGCTTGGTCAAATCATTTGGATTTCTTGAAGCTTGTGGAAGATCATTGAGTACATGGGTTTTGGTACTCCAATGTTCACTCTTTTCAAGAGCAAAAATTGATCAAGGAAGCCCTAAAAGGTTTGATAGGATGCATTTTGCTTACCTTCCCAACACTATCAACAATCTTTGTGAGGAGCTTGGAGTTCAGAAAGCAATCTATAATGGAGAGCTTAGTGCCGAGCTTATTGATAAGCAAAAGTGCATTCTTACTAAATTTGAAGAGTTTGAAGCCACGTACAAAGCCATGCTTATTCAAAAATCAAGACTTTCTTGGATCAAAGAAGGGGATTCAAATGCTAAATTCTTCCACAATGCTGTGAGGAGTAGGAGGTTCAAGAACACAATACATGCAATCAAGAATGAGGAAGGACATCTCTTTTGGAGGACTTTGATGTTAAAAAAGAGTTCACTGGTTTCTTCAAAGGTCTCCTTGGTACTAAAAAGCCTTCTTATGTCAATGTGAATGATTTAAAGGCTATTATTGGGAAATCGATTGATGAGTCTCTTGCTGCACCATTGGTGCTCCTATCACAAGAGATGAGATTAAGAATGCTCTTTTTTCTCTCAATCCTAACAAAAGCCTGGGTCCGGATGGTTTTACATCTCATTTTTACACGGCTGCTTGGGAGATTGTTGGAGAGGATGTTATTAATGCAATCAGCTCTTTCTTTGAATCAAGGAAGATTCTTAAAGAGGTAAATTCTACTATTATTGCACTTGTGCCAAAGGTCCCAAATCCTTCCATGGTCAAAGATTTTAAGCCTATTTCTTGTTGCAACACCATCTACAAAGGCATTTCAAAGATTATTGCTAATAGGCTTAAAGTTTGTTTGCCTCACATCATTTCTTGGAACCAAATAGCATTCATCAAGAATAGGCTCATACAAGAAAATATTCTTATTGCACATGATGTTATGAGAGGATATTCTGAAGTCATATCTCCCAAGATGCTCTCTTAAAGTTGACATTATGAAGGCTTTTGACTCTTTAAATTGGGACTTCATTAAATGCACTCTCCTTGCATTTGGTCTTCCACAATTATTTGTTGAATGGATTATGGAGTGTGTCACCACCCCTAGCTTTTCTATTGCTCTTAATGGAGGATTGGAAGGATACTTCTATGGAGCAAATGGAATAAGACAAGGAGATCCCATCTCTCCTATCTTTTGTCATGTGCATGGAGGTTCTCTCTTGTATGCTCAACAAATTAAACGAAAGCGTCCGGCTTTCATTTTCATCCAAAATGTGCGCTTTTGAAGCTTAACCACCTTTGTTTCATGGAAGATCTTTTACCTTTTGCAAAGGGACTTTAAGCTCTATTGAAAGCATCATGGACACTTTGAAGAAATTTTCCTCCTTCTCCGGGCTGAATGTCAACAAATCAAAGAGTGCCATTTTCTTTGGAGGGGTTTCAATTCATGACAAAAGAACTATCTTGGATAGTGTTGGCTTTCAAGAAGGCAAGCTTCCCATCCGATACTTGGGTATCCCACTTGTTTCTAGAAAGCTAAGAAAGGCTGATTGCTTTCCCTTATGGAAAGAATCAATGCTAAACTTGAAAATTGGTGCAATTCTTCGCTTTCTTTTGCTGGTCGACTTGTTTTGCTAAAATCTACACTTTTGCAAATTTTTGCTTATTGGGCAAGTGCAATTCTTCTTCCCAAAAGTGTGATGGCAGCCATTGAAACAAAATTTAATGCCTTTCTTTGGAGGTGGTACGGCCCCAAGGTTGCTTGGAAGGATATTTGTCTTCCCTTTTGTGAAGGTGGGCTTGGTATTAGAAACATTGAGGAGATTAATAGAGTTCTTTTGCTCAAGCTTTTTTGGAGAATGTATGCAAAGAATGACACACTTTGGAGTAAATGGATTCACATGAACTATATTAAGGGCTCTTCCATTTGGGTGATGCAAGCTTCTAAGGATGCAAGTTGGATACTTAAAGCACTTTTGAATTGCTGAGGAGTAGCAAAGCCTCTCATCAAACACATTCTTGGTAATAGATCACATACTTTCTTTTGGATTGATAATTGGTATAAGGAAAGTTCCTTTGGAGCATTGGAGTAGCACTTTCTCAAGTCCACCTCTCCTTGCAAAGGTTAGTGATGTTTACATCAATGGTTATTGGAATTGGCCTATTCAGCTTTTACATGTTGAGTGTCCAAATTATGTTCCTAATGAAAGCACAACCGATGAAATTGTTTGGAAAACATCCCCAAGTGGAGATTTCGTTTTCAAACAAACTTGGGAACATATTAGGAGGAAAGGAAATCATTTTGCTGGTTTTAACATTCTTTGGCACAAAAAAACACAATCCGAGACATAGCTTCATTGCTTGGCTTGCTTTTCTTGACCGACTCAACACAAAATTCAGAATATTACATTGGGGTCTCAACGTCAATCCATCATGCACTTTTTGTTATTTTGGTTGCGAAACAAGAGATCATCTTTTCTTTGAAGGTAGCTTCGCTAGAAGAATATGGCAAAAGGTCTTCGCTTTCATCAATTTTAGAGAAAATGATTTGCTGGAAGGATATTATTGCTTTTATCACTCCTTTTGCATATGAGAAGCACTTGAAGGGCACTATCATCAAGCATCTCCTTGAGCTTCCATTTACCACATTTGGTTGGAATGGAACAAACGCATTTATCAAAATGAAGCAAAACTGAAGAAAACATTTTCAATTCTATTTGCAATGATGTAAGAGTTAAAATCTCTACGGGAAGAAAATTCTCTTCCTCTCTTTTGAACAAAAGCTTATGTAAATTGTGGAGGCTAGATGACATTCTTGTATAGGCCTGCTCTCCACTTTTACCACCTTTTTTGTACTTGTACATTTTTCTTTTGACATTACGAAATACACACATAACTTTCTTGCCTCAAGAAAAAAAAATTGTCCCACAAGACAATTGCTCCAAAGTTTTTCTCCTCATCATATATTTCTCCATGGTCTTCAACAATTCTAGTTCCATTTACCAATTTAACTTTGATTCTTGCTCCATATGCAGATTTGTATTGATAAATTCAGTAAAATCTTGCCCCATATGTGGTGAGGGCTCATTGGATGAACGCACATACCTTAAACTTGGAGGTCTACGCCATGCATTTTCTTGAACTCCATATTTTGTTTGCTTGAGATCTTTTTCGGCTGGCTCTTTCCTATGGGGTTTTGAGTGTTCAACGTGGTTAGAAGAAACAAACTTTGCTTTTGGTGAGGTGGATGGAATTGAAGAAGTGGTAGCCATGTCATCATATTTGCATTTTGAAATTTCAGCTCCAGGAATGGTTTGCTCGAGGGGGGGGGGGAAATGTTCCTTAGTAGCATGTGGCCCCAATTTTAACTTCCCAAGCTCGGGTGCATCGATTCCAGCCAAGGAATGATTTGTTTTGATTTGATTGGTGCAGCTATCATTTGTCTCATTCACATCAGAAAAGTGCAATCAACTGCATTACACGCTAGACTTAAAGATGTTTGACCATTGGGTAAAAGGTTACCTTCTTCTTCTTCCCTATCTTCAATGAGTCCCCATGGAAATTTCCATCAAGGTGAGAGGAGCCTCGAGTGGAGATAGAAAGAGTGCCTGGCTATTTTCCTTTCCTCCAATTCCTTGGGAGATTAGAATCTTCCATCCTTTTGGAGGGTGATGTTGAAGATGCTTTTAAAGTTTGAGAAGATTTTTGACAAGTTAAGCCTTATTTCGGTCTTGCTTACTTAGATAATCCTCATAAGACATACCTGAATCCATTGCAATAAAAGCTTCCGTTAACTCTTTAGAGGTTGAAGAAACATCTTCACTCTCAAAAAGAGAGGGAGAAGAGGCCGATTCTACCTCCTCCGAGCTTGCAACCTTTGTAGAAGATTTGTCCATGAGTTTGGCACAAGAAGAGCTTTCTTTGTTTGACATTTTAGCAATCAGTCGTACACTTGATCGTGAGGGAGAGATTCTCTTCTTCGCCGTGAAAACCAAAAGAGGCTAAGGGATGGGTTTGGAAGAGTGTTTAGGCTAATGGAAGAAATTGTTTTGTGGGTGGCGTGTGGTGGTGGTGGCGGTGGCGGTGGAAAGGTGGCTGTTTTCAAAGATGGTAGAGAGAGGAGAGAGCGTTTTCATGGTAGAGAGAGAAATGTCAATCCTGCATTTGGAGTTTCTTTATTGGCCAATTCCACATTCCTTCTTTGAATGTTATTTCGCTAGAAGAATTTGGAAACGGGGTCTTCAACTTGCTATGGTACGCGAATCTTTGACTAATTGGGATGATATTTTGGCATACATTACTCCCTTTGCTCTTGACAAGAATCTTAAAGCAACGATTTTGAAGCACTTATTGGGAACCACTATTTACCATATTTGGATGGAAAGGAACAACAGGGATTTCAGCAAAGGATTCAAGACTGAGGAGCACATATTCTCATCCATCTTAAATGATGTTAGGCTTAAATGTTCCATTGAAAGGAAATTCAATTCCTTTTTTTTTTACGTGAAAAGTGCTGTATTAATTACAAAAAAGTGTACATGAGAGACATAAGATGTACAAAAGAAGGGGAAGTTCTAATCGAATATAGCCTCAATTCCCCAATTCTTACAAATGATTTTGTTGATACAAGAACAAGTGAAATGCTTTCCTATTGAACATTTAACTCGTACATGGTTGAAGATGGATGAAAAGATTTGCTCCTCCATTTTTGCTCCTTTGCTGAATCGCCTATTATTCCTTTCCAACCAAATGAAATAGATTTTTGCTCCCAAGATATGCTTAATGAGTGTTGCTTTGAGATTGCCTTCAAGTACATGCGGGTAAGGAAGGTAAAAATCTCATCCCACAAGATTGGCGGATCCTTGATTCATGTTAACTCTAGTCCCTTTGCCATATTCTTCTTGTGAAGCTACAATGGAAGAAGAGATGATCCCTTGTTTCGTAAGCAAAATTGCAAAAGATGCAATTTGAATTGATTTCAATACCCCAAGTAAGCATTCTGAATTTTGTGGTGAGCCGATCATGCATTGCAAGCCATGTGATAAAAGCATGCTTTGGTGTGTATTTTTGTGCCAAATGATATTGTGCCATTCAATTTTGCTTTTTCTCCTACGCAAGTGCTCTCAAGTGTGCTTAAAAGAGAATTTCCCATCATTCGAGAGATTCCAAGAGTAAGAATCAGGATTTTTTGCAAAGGTGATTTATCATCTATTGATTGCATTATGGACACTTTGAAGACCTTTGCTACTCTCTCCGGGCTGAACAGTAATCCATCCAAGAGTGACATTTTCTGTGGGGGAATTTCTAATGATAACAAAGATGCCATTATTCGAAGAGTGGGTTTCCATGAGGGTGAACTTCCTATCCGGTATTTAGGCATCCCTCTTGTGTCTAGGAAGTTTCGGAAGGCGGATTGCTACCCACTATTGGAGAAGATTAATTCGAGACTTGATGCTCGGTGCAATAATTGGCTGTCCTTTGCGGGTAGACTTGTTCTTATCAAGTCCACTCTCATTCAAATTTGTGCATATTGGGCAAATGCTATCCTTCTTCCAAAAAGTCTCTTGGCAGCCATTGAATCAAAATTTAAAGCTTTCCTTTGGAGAGGCACGGGCCCCAAAGTTGCTTGGAAAGATCTTTGTTTACCGCTCAATGACGGTGGTCTTGGCGTCAAGAATTGAAGAAATCAACAAAGTTTTTATGCTCAAAATTTTTTGGAGAATGGCTCTTGAATTGGCCAATTCAGCTTATGCATATCCCCATCCCAAACGCTGCCATCGTTGAAAATAGGCTGGATTCTTACTCTTGGAGTCTCTCAAATGATGGGAAATTCTCTTTAAGCATACTTGGGAGCACTTGCGTTTAAAAAGAAAGATTGAATGGCACAATGTTGTTTAGTTTAAAACCACACACCAAAGCATGCTTTTATCACTTGGACTGCAATGCATGATAGGCTCACAACAAAATTAAAAATGCTCACTTGGGGTATTGAAATCAACTCCAATTGCATATTTTGCAACTTTGCTTGCAAAACAAGGGACCATCTTTTCTTCCATTGTAGCTTTACAAGAAGAATTTGGCAAAGAGGGCTGGAGTTAACATGCATAAAAGATCCACCAACATCATGGAATGAAATCCTCACTTTCTTTACTCCATACGTTCTTGAACGCAATCTCAAAGCTACACTCATCAAGCATTTCTTTGGAGCAACAATTTATTTCATTTGGCTGGAAAGGAACAATAGACAATTCAGCAACGGAGCAAAAACGGAAGAGCAAATCTTTTCATCCATCTTCAACCATGTTCGAATTAAATGTTCAATTGGAAAGCTTTTCACTTCTTGTATCAACAAAATCATTTGTAAGAATTGGGGAATCGAGGCTATATTAGAATGAGCTTCCCCTTCTTTTGATTCTCATGTACATCTTTTGTAATTAATATAGTGCATTCACTTTTCACGCAAAAAAAATAAAAATTTTTGGAGAATGTATGCTGTTAAAGAATCACTTTGGAGCCAATGGATTCATTGCAATTATATCAAGTATTTTTCCTTTTGACTTTGCAAGCATCTCATGATACTAGTTGGATTTTCAAGGCTATCCTTTCATGCCGTGACCATGCAAGAAACTTTACCAAGCACTACATTGGGAATGGTATGAACACTCACTTTTGGATTGACAATTGGCATAAAGATGGACCACTTTTGGAGCATTGGGGCAACATCTTTCCTACCCCATCCATCTTTGCAAAGGTTAGTGATATTTTTCTCAATGGCTCTTGGAGTTGGCCTTTACATCTCTCCTCTATTGAAGCACCTAGCTTTGCACTTGATGAGAATTCACAAGACTCTTTTGCTTGGACTCCTTCTCCTAATGGTGAATTTTCTTTCAAACATACATGGGAGCATATTAGAATCAAAGGAAATCGTTTCAGCGGTCATAATATCATTTGGCACAAGGGTCACAACCCAAAGCATAGTTATATTGTTTGGCTTATGATCATGACCGCCTTGCTACAAGATTCAGAATTTCATTTTGGGGGATTGACAATAACACCACTTGCATCTTTTGCTATATAGGATGTGAAACTAGAGATCATCTCTTTTTTGAATGTAGTTTTACTAGACGTATTTGGAGATTTGGCTTGTCTTTAACTCTTGTTCCGAAAGCCTTATTTGTTGGCAAGACATCTTCAACTATATCACTCCATTTGCTCATGAGAAACACTTGAAAGCATCAATCCTCAAGCATCTCTTGGGCGTGTCTGTCTATCACATTTGGATGGAAAGAAATAGAAGAATCTTCAAGAACGAAGCAAAGACAGAGGAATTTGTTTGTAACACAATTTTCAATGATGTTAGAGTCAAAATTTCTTGTAATAGGAAGTTTCCTTCAACGCATTTGAACAAATCCCTTTGTAAATTGTGGAAACTTGATGATTTACTTGTTTAGGTTTTGATGGTTTTTCACCATCTTTGTACTTGTACAAATCTGATTTGGAGCAATAAAATTTACTACTTGATCCGCAAAAAAAAAGAGGTGGGTGGTTGAAGATGTCACCCAATGCTCAAGAAGTGTACCATTGTTATGCCATTTATCAAGCCAAAAGTGTGTGTTTCTTCCATCTCCAAGAATGTGTGTAATGTGACTTCTTATTGAGACTCAGCATTGGAGAAGCTTTTTTAGTATTCCTTTTGTATTAAACGATATCTTTGTAAATATTTAAGGATTGAAGATATTATTGTATGTATCTGCCCCTTTTTTTTCCTTTTGTTTTGTACATTTTTATGCATCTATAAAATCTCACTTTCTTTGAGGAAAAAAAAAACTCTCTAATAGAGGCACGATATTTAAGGATATTCTTGAGAATCCAACTTGAATCATTTGTACAAGTGAAAGTCCAAATAGAATCCTCCTTGATGTAATTTGTTTAAACCCATTTGGGGGATTTCAATGAAGTTTTGCATGAAGGTGATAAATCCAGCACCTCTTCCATACCAAAAAGTGCTTTGGACTTCAAAACTTTTGTTGAGAATGCAAAAATGCAAGAAGTTAATGTTTATGGGCCTCACTTTACTTGGTCAAATAAAAGTGAGGAAGGTGACTTCTTAGCAAGTAAACTTGATAGAGCGTTGGTGAATGAAAATTGGTCTCAAAACTATCACCACTCCTTTCTTTTGGTTGGAAGCCCCGGCATCTCCGATCATTGCCCTCTTATCTTGCAAACTTGTAAGTCTTGGAAATCTTCACCAAAACCTTTCAAATTTTATAATGCTTGGTCAAATCATTTGGATTTCTTGAAGCTTGTGGAAGATCATTGGAGTACATGGGTTTTTGGTACTCCAATGTTCACTCTTTTTCAAGAGCAAAAATTGATCAAGGAAGCCCTAAAAAGGTTTGATAGGATGCATTTTGCTTACCTTCCCAACACTATCAACAATCTTTGTGAGGAGCTTGGAGTTCAGAAAGCAATCTATAATGGAGAGCTTAGTGCCGAGCTTATTGATAAGCAAAAGTGCATTCTTACTAAATTTGAAGAGTTTGAAGCCACGTACAAAGCCATGCTTATTCAAAAATCAAGACTTTCTTGGATCAAAGAAGGGATTCAAATGCTAAATTCTTCCACAATGCTGTGAGGAGTAGGAGGTTCAAGAACACAATACATGCAATCAAGAATGAGGAAGGACATCTCTTTTGGAGGACTTTGATGTTAAAAAAGAGTTCACTGGTTTCTTCAAAGGTCTCCTTGGTACTAAAAAGCCTTCTTATGTCAATGTGAATGATTTAAAGGCTATTATTGGGAAATCGATTGATGAGTCTCTTGCTGCACCATTGGTGCTCCTATCACAAGAGATGAGATTAAGAATGCTCTTTTTTCTCTCAATCCTAACAAAAGCCTGGGTCCGGATGGTTTTACATCTCATTTTTACACGGCTGCTTGGGAGATTGTTGGAGAGGATGTTATTAATGCAATCAGCTCTTTCTTTGAATCAAGGAAGATTCTTAAAGAGGTAAATTCTACTATTATTGCACTTGTGCCAAAGGTCCCAAATCCTTCCATGGTCAAAGATTTTAAGCCTATTTCTTGTTGCAACACCATCTACAAAGGCATTTCAAAGATTATTGCTAATAGGCTTAAAGTTTGTTTGCCTCACATCATTTCTTGGAACCAAATAGCATTCATCAAGAATAGGCTCATACAAGAAAATATTCTTATTGCACATGATGTTATGAGAGGATATTCTGAAGTCATATCTCCCAAGATGCTCCTCAAAGTTGACATTATGAAGGCTTTTGACTCTTTAAATTGGGACTTCATTAAATGCACTCTCCTTGCATTTGGTCTTCCACAATTATTTGTTGAATGGATTATGGAGTGTGTCACCACCCCTAGCTTTTCTATTGCTCTTAATGGAGGATTGGAAGGATACTTCTATGGAGCAAATGGAATAAGACAAGGAGATCCCATCTCTCCCTATCTTTTTGTCATGTGCATGGAGGTTCTCTCTTGTATGCTCAACAAATTAAACGAAAGCGTCCGGCTTTCATTTTCATCCAAAATGTGCGCTTTTGAAGCTTAACCACCTTTGTTTCATGGAAGATCTTTTACCTTTTGCAAAGGGACTTTAAGCTCTATTGAAAGCATCATGGACACTTTGAAGAAATTTTCCTCCTTCTCCGGCTGAATGTCAACAAATCAAAGAGTGCCATTTTCTTTGGAGGGGTTTCAATTCATGACAAAAGAGCTATCTTGGATAGTGTTGGCTTTCAAGAAGGCAAGCTTCCCATCCGATACTTGGGTATCCCACTTGTTTCTAGAAAGCTAAGAAAGGCTGATTGCTTTCCCTTATGGAAAGAATCAATGCTAAACTTGAAAATTGGTGCAATTCTTCGCTTTCTTTTGCTGGTCGACTTGTTTTGCTAAAATCTACACTTTTGCAAATTTTTGCTTATTGGGCAAGTGCAATTCTTCTTCCCAAAAGTGTGATGGCAGCCATTGAAACAAAATTTAATGCCTTTCTTTGGAGGGGGACCGCCCCAAGGTTGCTTGGAAGGATATTTGTCTTCCCTTTTGTGAAGGTGGGCTTGGTATTAGAAACATTGAGGAGATTAATAGAGTTCTTTTGCTCAAGCTTTTTTGGAGAATGTATGCAAAGAATGACACACTTTGGAGTAAATGGATTCACATGAACTATATTAAGGGCTCTTCCATTTGGGTGATGCAAGCTTCTAAGGATGCAAGTTGGATACTTAAAGCACTTTTGAATTGCTGAGGAGTAGCAAAGCCTCTCATCAAACACATTCTTGGTAATAGATCACATACTTTCTTTTGGATTGATAATTGGTATAAGGAAAGTTCCTTTGGAGCATTGGAGTAGCACTTTCTCAAGTCCACCTCTCCTTGCAAAGGTTAGTGATGTTTACATCAATGGTTATTGGAATTGGCCTATTCAGCTTTTACATGTTGAGTGTCCAAATTATGTTCCTAATGAAAGCACAACCGATGAAATTGTTTGGAAAACATCCCCAAGTGGAGATTTCGTTTTCAAACAAACTTGGGAACATATTAGGAGGAAAGGAAATCATTTTGCTGGTTTTAACATTCTTTGGCACAAAAAAACACAATCCGAGACATAGCTTCATTGCTTGGCTTGCTTTTCTTGACCGACTCAACACAAAATTCAGAATATTACATTGGGGTCTCAACGTCAATCCATCATGCACTTTTTGTTATTTTGGTTGCGAAACAAGAGATCATCTTTTCTTTGAAGGTAGCTTCGCTAGAAGAATATGGCAAAAGGTCTTCGCTTTCATCAATTTTAGAGAAAATGATTTGCTGGAAGGATATTATTGCTTTTATCACTCCTTTTGCATATGAGAAGCACTTGAAGGGCACTATCATCAAGCATCTCCTTGAGCTTCCATTTACCACATTTGGTTGGAATGGAACAAACGATTTATCAAAATGAAGCAAAACTGAAGAAAACATTTTCAATTCTATTTGCAATGATGTAAGAGTTAAAATCTCTACGGGAAGAAAATTCTCTTCCTCTCTTTTGAACAAAAGCTTATGTAAATTGTGGAGGCTAGATGACATTCTTGTATAGGCCTGCTCTCCACTTTTACCACCTTTTTTGTACTTGTACATTTTTCTTTTGACATTACGAAATACACACATAACTTTCTTGCCCCGCAAAAAAAAAATTGTCCCACAAGACAATTGCTCCAAAGTTTTTCTCCCTCATCATATATTTCTCCCGCGGGGTCTTCAACAATTCTAGTTCCATTCACCACTTTAACATTGATTCTTGCTCCATATGCAGATTTGTATTGATAAATTCAGCAAAATCTTGCCCCAATGTGGTGAGGGCTCATTGGATGAACGCACATACCTTAAACTTGGAGGTCTACGCCATGCATTTTCTTGAACTCCATATTTTGTTTGCTTGAGATCTTTTTCGGCTGGCTCTTTCCTATGGGGTTTTGAGTGTTCAACGTGGTTAGAAGAAACAAACTTTGCTTTTGGTGAGGTGGATGGAATTGAAGAAGTGGTAGCCATGTCATCATATTTGCATTTTGAAATTTCAGCTCCAGGAATGGTTTGCTCGAGGGGGGGGGGGAAATGTTCCTTAGTAGCATGTGGCCCCAATTTTAACTTCCCAAGCTCGGGTGCATCGATTCCAGCCAAGGAATGATTTGTTTTGATTTGATTGGTGCAGCTATCATTTGTCTCATTCACATCAGAAAAAGTGCAATCAACTGCATTACACGCTAGACTTAAAGATGTTTGACCATTGGGTAAAAGGTTACCTTCTTCTTCTTCCCTATCTTCAATGAGTCCCCATGGAAATTTCCATCAAGGTGAGAGGAGCCTCGAGTGGAGATAGAAAGAGTGCCTGGCTATTTTCCTTTCCTCCAATTCCTTGGGAGATTAGAATCTTCCATCCTTTTGGAGGGTGATGTTGAAGATGCTTTTAAAGTTTGAGAAGATTTTTGACAAGTTAAGCCTTATTTCGGTCTTGCTTACTTAGATAATCCTCATAAGACATACCTGAATCCATTGCAATAAAAGCTTCCGTTAACTCTTTAGAGGTTGAAGAAACATCTTCACTCTCAAAAAGAGAGGGAGAAGAGGCCGATTCTACCTCCTCCGAGCTTGCAACCTTTGTAGAAGATTTGTCCATGAGTTTGGCACAAGAAGAGCTTTCTTTGTTTGACATTTTAGCAATCAGTCGTACACTTGATCGTGAGGGAGAGATTCTCTTCTTCGCCGTGAAAACCAAAAGAGGCTAAGGGATGGGTTTGGAAGAGTGTTTAGGCTAATGGAAGAAATTGTTTTGTGGGTGGCGTGTGGTGGTGGTGGCGGTGGCGGTGGAAAGGTGGCTGTTTTCAAAGATGGTAGAGAGAGGAGAGAGCGTTTTCATGGTAGAGAGAGAAATGTCAATCCTGCATTTGGAGTTTCTTTATTGGCCAATTCCACATTCCTTCTTTGAATGTTATTTCGCTAGAAGAATTTGGAAACGGGGTCTTCAACTTGCTATGGTACGCGAATCTTTGACTAATTGGGATGATATTTTGGCATACATTACTCCCTTTGCTCTTGACAAGAATCTTAAAGCAACGATTTTGAAGCACTTATTGGGAACCACTATTTACCATATTTGGATGGAAAGGAACAACAGGGATTTCAGCAAAGGATTCAAGACTGAGGAGCACATATTCTCATCCATCTTAAATGATGTTAGGCTTAAATGTTCCATTGAAAGGAAATTCAATTCCTTTTTTTTTTTTTACGTGAAAAGTGCTGTATTAATTACAAAAAAGTGTACATGAGAGACATAAGATGTACAAAAGAAGGGGAAGTTCTAATCGAATATAGCCTCAATTCCCCAATTCTTACAAATGATTTTGTTGATACAAGAACAAGTGAAATGCTTTCCTATTGAACATTTAACTCGTACATGGTTGAAGATGGATGAAAAGATTTGCTCCTCCATTTTTGCTCCTTTGCTGAATCGCCTATTATTCCTTTCCAACCAAATGAAATAGATTTTTGCTCCCAAGATATGCTTAATGAGTGTTGCTTTGAGATTGCCTTCAAGTACATGCGGGTAAGGAAGGTAAAAATCTCATCCCACAAGATTGGCGGATCCTTGATTCATGTTAACTCTAGTCCCTTTGCCATATTCTTCTTGTGAAGCTACAATGGAAGAAGAGATGATCCCTTGTTTCGTAAGCAAAATTGCAAAAGATGCAATTTGAATTGATTTCAATACCCCAAGTAAGCATTCTGAATTTTGTGGTGAGCCGATCATGCATTGCAAGCCATGTGATAAAAGCATGCTTTGGTGTGTATTTTTGTGCCAAATGATATTGTGCCATTCAATTTTGCTTTTTCTCCTACGCAAGTGCTCTCAAGTGTGCTTAAAAGAGAATTTCCCATCATTCGAGAGATTCCAAGAGTAAGAATCCGGATTTTTTGCAAAGGTGATTTATCATCTATTGATTGCATTATGGACACTTTGAAGACCTTTGCTACTCTCTCCGGGCTGAACAAGAATCCATCCAAGAGTGACATTTTCTGTGGGGGAATTTCTAATGATAACAAAGATGCCATTATTCGAAGAGTGGGTTTCCATGAGGGTGAACTTCCTATCCGGTATTTAGGCATCCCTCTTGTGTCTAGGAAGTTTCGGAAGGCGGATTGCTACCCACTATTGGAGAAGATTAATTCGAGACTTGATGCTCGGTGCAATAATTGGCTGTCCTTTGCGGGTAGACTTGTTCTTATCAAGTCCACTCTCATTCAAATTTGTGCATATTGGGCAAATGCTATCCTTCTTCCAAAAAGTCTCTTGGCAGCCATTGAATCAAAATTTAAAGCTTTCCTTTGGAGAGGCACGGGCCCCAAAGTTGCTTGGAAAGATCTTTGTTTACCGATCAATGACGTTCGTCTTGGCGTCAAGAATTGAAGAAATCAACAAAGTTTTTATGCTCAAAATTTTTGGAGAATGGCTCTTGAATTGGCCAATTCAGCTTATGCATATCCCCATCCCAAACGCTGCCATCGTTGAAAATAGGCTGGATTCTTACTCTTGGAGTCTCTCAAATGATGGGAAATTCTCTTTAAGCATACTTGGGAGCACTTGCGTAGTTTAAAAAGAAAGATTGAATGGCACAATGTTGTTTAGTTTAAAACCACACACCAAAGCATGCTTTTATCACTTGGACTGCAATGCATGATAGGCTCACAACAAAATTCAAAATGCTCACTTGGGGTATTGAAATCAACTCCAATTGCATATTTTGCAACTTTGCTTATAAACAAGGGACCATCTTTTCTTCCATTGTAGCTTTACAAGAAGAATTTGGCAAAGAGGGCTGGAGTTAACGTGCATAAAAGATCCACCAACATCATGGAATGAAATCCTCACTTTCTTTACTCCATACGTTCTTGAACGCAATCTCAAAGCTACACTCATCAAGCATTTCTTTGGAGCAACAATTTATTTCATTTGGCTGGAAAGGAACAATAGACAATTCAGCAACGGAGCAAAAACGGAAGAGCAAATCTTTTCATCCATCTTCAACCATGTTCGAATTAAATGTTCAATTGGAAAGCTTTTCACTTCTTGTATCAACAAAATCATTTGTAAGAATTGGGGAATCGAGGCTATATTAGAATGAGCTTCCCCTTCTTTTGATTCTCATGTACATCTTTTGTAATTAATATAGTGCATTCACTTTTCACGCAAAAAAATAAAAATTTTTGGAGAATGTATGCTGTTAAAGAATCACTTTGGAGCCAATGGATTCATTGCAATTATATCAAGGATTCTTCCTTTGGACTTTGCAAGCATCTCATGATACTAGTTGGATTTTCAAGGCTATCCTTTCATGCCGTGACCATGCAAGAAACTTTACCAAGCACTACATTGGGAATGGTATGAACACTCACTTTTGGATTGACAATTGGCATAAAGATGGACCACTTTTGGAGCATTGGGGCAACATCTTTCCTACCCCATCCATCTTTGCAAAGGTTAGTGATATTTTTCTCAATGGCTCTTGGAGTTGGCCTTTACATCTCTCCTCTATTGAAGCACCTAGCTTTGCACTTGATGAGAATTCACAAGACTCTTTTGCTTGGACTCCTTCTCCTAATGGTGAATTTTCTTTCAAACATACATGGGAGCATATTAGAATCAAAGGAAATCGTTTCAGCGGTCATAATATCATTTGGCACAAGGGTCACAACCCAAAGCATAGTTATATTGTTTGGCTTATGATCATGACCGCCTTGCTACAAGATTCAGAATTTCATTTTGGGGGATTGACAATAACACCACTTGCATCTTTTGCTATATAGGATGTGAAACTAGAGATCATCTCTTTTTTGAATGTAGTTTTACTAGACGTATTTGGAGATTTGGCTTGTCTTTAACTCTTGTTCCGAAAGCCTTATTTGTTGGCAAGACATCTTCAACTATATCACTCCATTTGCTCATGAGAAACACTTGAAAGCATCAATCCTCAAGCATCTCTTGGGCGCCACTGTCTATCACATTTGGATGGAAAGAAATAGAAGAATCTTCAAGAACGAAGCAAAGACAGAGGAATTTGTTTGTAACACAATTTTCAATGATGTTAGAGTCAAAATTTCTTGTAATAGGAAGTTTCCTTCAACGCATTTGAACAAATCCCTTTGTAAATTGTGGAAACTTGATGATTTACTTGTTTAGGTTTTGATGGTTTTTCACCATCTTTGTACTTGTACAAATCTGATTTGGAGCAATAAAATTTACTACTTGATCCGCAAAAAAAAAGAGGTGGGTGGTTGAAGATGTCACCCAATGCTCAAGAAGTGTACCATTGTTATGCCATTTATCAAGCCAAAAGTGTGTGTTTCTTCCATCTCCAAGAATGTGTGTAATGTGACTTCTTATTGAGACTCAGCATTGGAGAAGCTTTTTAGGATTCCTTTGTATTAACCGATCTCTTTGTAAATCTTGAGGGCTTGAAGATATTCTTGTATGGGGCTGCCCCTTTTTTTTCCTTTTGTTTTGTACATTTTTATGCATCTATAAAATCTCACTTTCTTTGAGGAAAAAAAAAACTCTCTAATAGAGGCACGATATTTAAGGATATTCTTGAGAATCCAACTTGAATCATTTGTACAAGTGAAAGTCCAAATAGAATCCTCCTTGATGTAATTTGTTTAAACCCATTTGGGGGATTTCAATGAAGTTTTGCATGAAGGTGATAAATCCAGCACCTCTTCCATACCAAAAAGTGCTTTGGACTTCAAAACTTTTGTTGAGAATGCAAAAATGCAAGAAGTTAATGTTTATGGGCCTCACTTTACTTGGTCAAATAAAAGTGAGGAAGGTGACTTCTTAGCAAGTAAACTTGATAGAGCGTTGGTGAATGAAAATTGGTCTCAAAACTATCACCACTCCTTTCTTTTGGTTGGAAGCCCGGCATCTCCGATCATTGCCCTCTTATCTTGCAAACTTGTAAGTCTTGGAAATCTTCACCAAAACCTTTCAAATTTTATAATGCTTGGTCAAATCATTTGGATTTCTTGAAGCTTGTGGAAGATCATTGGAGTACATGGGTTTTTGGTACTCCAATGTTCACTCTTTTTCAAGAGCAAAAATTGATCAAGGAAGCCCTAAAAAGGTTTGATAGGATGCATTTTGCTTACCTTCCCAACACTATCAACAATCTTTGTGAGGAGCTTGGAGTTCAGAAAGCAATCTATAATGGAGAGCTTAGTGCCGAGCTTATTGATAAGCAAAAGTGCATTCTTACTAAATTTGAAGAGTTTGAAGCCACGTACAAAGCCATGCTTATTCAAAAATCAAGACTTTCTTGGATCAAAGAAGGGGATTCAAATGCTAAATTCTTCCACAATGCTGTGAGGAGTAGGAGGTTCAAGAACACAATACATGCAATCAAGAATGAGGAAGGACATCTCTTTTGGAGGACTTTGATGTTAAAAAAGAGTTCACTGGTTTCTTCAAAGGTCTCCTTGGTACTAAAAAGCCTTCTTATGTCAATGTGAATGATTTAAAGGCTATTATTGGGAAATCGATTGATGAGTCTCTTGCTGCACCATTGGTGCTCCTATCACAAGAGATGAGATTAAGAATGCTCTTTTTTCTCTCAATCCTAACAAAAGCCTGGGTCCGGATGGTTTTACATCTCATTTTTACACGGCTGCTTGGGAGATTGTTGGAGAGGATGTTATTAATGCAATCAGCTCTTTCTTTGAATCAAGGAAGATTCTTAAAGAGGTAAATTCTACTATTATTGCACTTGTGCCAAAGGTCCCAAATCCTTCCATGGTCAAAGATTTTAAGCCTATTTCTTGTTGCAACACCATCTACAAAGGCATTTCAAAGATTATTGCTAATAGGCTTAAAGTTTGTTTGCCTCACATCATTTCTTGGAACCAAATAGCATTCATCAAGAATAGGCTCATACAAGAAAATATTCTTATTGCACATGATGTTATGAGAGGATATTCTGAAGTCATATCTCCCAAGATGCTCCTCAAAGTTGACATTATGAAGGCTTTTGACTCTTTAAATTGGGACTTCATTAAATGCACTCTCCTTGCATTTGGTCTTCCACAATTATTTGTTGAATGGATTATGGAGTGTGTCACCACCCCTAGCTTTTCTATTGCTCTTAATGGAGGATTGGAAGGATACTTCTATGGAGCAAATGGAATAAGACAAGGAGATCCCATCTCTCCCTATCTTTTTGTCATGTGCATGGAGGTTCTCTCTTGTATGCTCAACAAATTAAACGAAAGCGTCCGGCTTTCATTTTCATCCAAAATGTGCGCTTTTGAAGCTTAACCACCTTTGTTTCATGGAAGATCTTTTACCTTTTGCAAAGGGACTTTAAGCTCTATTGAAAGCATCATGGACACTTTGAAGAAATTTTCCTCCTTCTCCGGCTGAATGTCAACAAATCAAAGAGTGCCATTTTCTTTGGAGGGGTTTCAATTCATGACAAAAGAGCTATCTTGGATAGTGTTGGCTTTCAAGAAGGCAAGCTTCCCATCCGATACTTGGGTATCCCACTTGTTTCTAGAAAGCTAAGAAAGGCTGATTGCTTTCCCTTATGGAAAGAATCAATGCTAAACTGGAAAATTGGTGCAATTCTTCGCTATCTTTTGCTGGTCGCCTTGTTGTGCTAAAATCTACACTATTGCAAATTTTTGCTTATTGGGCAAGTGCAATTCTTCTTCCCAAAAGTGTGATGGCAGCCATTGAAACAAAATTTAATGCCTTTCTTTGGAGGGGACCAGCCCCAAGGTTGCTTGGAAGGATATTTGTCTTCCCTTTTGTGAAGGTGGGCTTGGTATTAGAAACATTGAGGAGATTAATAGAGTTCTTTTGCTCAAGCTTTTTTGGAGAATGTATGCAAAGAATGACACACTTTGGAGTAAATGGATTCACATGAACTATATTAAGGGCTCTTCCATTTGGGTGATGCAAGCTTCTAAGGATGCAAGTTGGATACTTAAAGCACTTTTGAATTGCTGAGGAGTAGCAAAGCCTCTCATCAAACACATTCTTGGTAATAGATCACATACTTTCTTTTGGATTGATAATTGGTATAAGGAAAGTTCCTTTGGAGCATTGGAGTAGCACTTTCTCAAGTCCACCTCTCCTTGCAAAGGTTAGTGATGTTTACATCAATGGTTATTGGAATTGGCCTATTCAGCTTTTACATGTTGAGTGTCCAAATTATGTTCCTAATGAAAGCACAACCGATGAAATTGTTTGGAAAACATCCCCAAGTGGAGATTTCGTTTTCAAACAAACTTGGGAACATATTAGGAGGAAAGGAAATCATTTTGCTGGTTTTAACATTCTTTGGCACAAAAAAACACAATCCGAGACATAGCTTCATTGCTTGGCTTGCTTTTCTTGACCGACTCAACACAAAATTCAGAATATTACATTGGGGTCTCAACGTCAATCCATCATGCACTTTTTGTTATTTTGGTTGCGAAACAAGAGATCATCTTTTCTTTGAAGGTAGCTTCGCTAGAAGAATATGGCAAAAGGTCTTCGCTTTCATCAATTTTAGAGAAAATGATTTGCTGGAAGGATATTATTGCTTTTATCACTCCTTTTGCATATGAGAAGCACTTGAAGGGCACTATCATCAAGCATCTCCTTGAGCTTCCATTTACCACATTTGGTTGGAATGGAACAAACGATTTATCAAAATGAAGCAAAACTGAAGAAAACATTTTCAATTCTATTTGCAATGATGTAAGAGTTAAAATCTCTACGGGAAGAAAATTCTCTTCCTCTCTTTTGAACAAAAGCTTATGTAAATTGTGGAGGCTAGATGACATTCTTGTATAGGCCTGCTCTCCACTTTTACCACCTTTTTTGTACTTGTACATTTTTCTTTTGACATTACGAAATACACACATAACTTTCTTGCCTCAAGAAAAAAATTGTCCCAAAAGACAATTGCTCCAAAGTTTTTATACCTCATCATATATATCTCCAGCTGGGTCTTCAACAATTCTAGTTCCAATCACCACTTTAACATTGATTCTTGCTACATATGCAGATTAGTATTGATAAAATCAGAAAAATCTTGACAAAAAAGTGGTGAGGGCTCATTGGATGAACGCACATACCTTAAACTTGGAGGTCTACGCCATGCATTTTCTTGAACTCCATATTTTGTTTGCTTGAGATCTTTTTCGGCTGGCTCTTTCCTATGGGGTTTTGAGTGTTCAACGTGGTTAGAAGAAACAAACTTTGCTTTTGGTGAGGTGGATGGAATTGAAGAAGTGGTAGCCATGTCATCATATTTGCATTTTGAAATTTCAGCTCCAGGAATGGTTTGCTCGAGGGGGGGGGGGAAATGTTCCTTAGTAGCATGTGGCCCCAATTTTAACTTCCCAAGCTCGGGTGCATCGATTCCAGCCAAGGAATGATTTGTTTTGATTTGATTGGTGCAGCTATCATTTGTCTCATTCACATCAGAAAAGTGCAATCAACTGCATTACACGCTAGACTTAAAGATGTTTGACCATTGGGTAAAAGGTTACCTTCTTCTTCTTCCCTATCTTCAATGAGTCCCCATGGAAATTTCCATCAAGGTGAGAGGAGCCTCGAGTGGAGATAGAAAGAGTGCCTGGCTATTTTCCTTTCCTCCAATTCCTTGGGAGATTAGAATCTTCCATCCTTTTGGAGGGTGATGTTGAAGATGCTTTTAAAGTTTGAGAAGATTTTTGACAAGTTAAGCCTTATTTCGGTCTTGCTTACTTAGATAATCCTCATAAGACATACCTGAATCCATTGCAATAAAAGCTTCCGTTAACTCTTTAGAGGTTGAAGAAACATCTTCACTCTCAAAAAGAGAGGGAGAAGAGGCCGATTCTACCTCCTCCGAGCTTGCAACCTTTGTAGAAGATTTGTCCATGAGTTTGGCACAAGAAGAGCTTTCTTTGTTTGACATTTTAGCAATCAGTCGTACACTTGATCGTGAGGGAGAGATTCTCTTCTTCGCCGTGAAAACCAAAAGAGGCTAAGGGATGGGTTTGGAAGAGTGTTTAGGCTAATGGAAGAAATTGTTTTGTGGGTGGCGTGTGGTGGTGGTGGCGGTGGCGGTGGAAAGGTGGCTGTTTTCAAAGATGGTAGAGAGAGGAGAGAGCGTTTTCATGGTAGAGAGAGAAATGTCAATCCTGCATTTGGAGTTTCTTTATTGGCCAATTCCACATTCCTTCTTTGAATGTTATTTCGCTAGAAGAATTTGGAAACGGGGTCTTCAACTTGCTATGGTACGCGAATCTTTGACTAATTGGGATGATATTTTGGCATACATTACTCCTTTGCTCTTGACAAGAATCTTAAAGCAACGATTTTGAAGCACTTATTGGGAACCACTATTTACCATATTTGGATGGAAAGGAACAACAGGGATTTCAGCAAAGGATTCAAGACTGAGGAGCACATATTCTCATCCATCTTAAATGATGTTAGGCTTAAATGTTCCATTGAAAGGAAATTCAATTCCTTTTTTTTTTTTTACGTGAAAAGTGCTGTATTAATTACAAAAAAGTGTACATGAGAGACATAAGATGTACAAAAGAAGGGGAAGTTCTAATCGAATATAGCCTCAATTCCCCAATTCTTACAAATGATTTTGTTGATACAAGAACAAGTGAAATGCTTTCCTATTGAACATTTAACTCGTACATGGTTGAAGATGGATGAAAAGATTTGCTCCTCCATTTTTGCTCCTTTGCTGAATCGCCTATTATTCCTTTCCAACCAAATGAAATAGATTTTTGCTCCCAAGATATGCTTAATGAGTGTTGCTTTGAGATTGCCTTCAAGTACATGCGGGTAAGGAAGGTAAAAATCTCATCCCACAAGATTGGCGGATCCTTGATTCATGTTAACTCTAGTCCCCTTTGCCATATTCTTCTTGTGAAGCTACAATGGAAGAAGAGATGATCCCTTGTTTCGTAAGCAAAATTGCAAAAGATGCAATTTGAATTGATTTCAATACCCCAAGTAAGCATTCTGAATTTTGTGGTGAGCCGATCATGCATTGCAAGCCATGTGATAAAAGCATGCTTTGGTGTGTATTTTTGTGCCAAATGATATTGTGCCATTCAATTTTGCTTTTTCTCCTACGCAAGTGCTCTCAAGTGTGCTTAAAAGAGAATTTCCCATCATTCGAGAGATTCCAAGAGTAAGAATCCGGATTTTTTGCAAAGGTGATTTATCATCTATTGATTGCATTATGGACACTTTGAAGACCTTTGCTACTCTCTCCGGGCTGAACAGAATCCATCCAAGAGTGACATTTTCTGTGGGGGAATTTCTAATGATAACAAAGATGCCATTATTCGAAGAGTGGGTTTCCATGAGGGTGAACTTCCTATCCGGTATTTAGGCATCCCTCTTGTGTCTAGGAAGTTTCGGAAGGCGGATTGCTACCCACTATTGGAGAAGATTAATTCGAGACTTGATGCTCGGTGCAATAATTGGCTGTCCTTTGCGGGTAGACTTGTTCTTATCAAGTCCACTCTCATTCAAATTTGTGCATATTGGGCAAATGCTATCCTTCTTCCAAAAAGTCTCTTGGCAGCCATTGAATCAAAATTTAAAGCTTTCCTTTGGAGAGGCACGGGCCCCAAAGTTGCTTGGAAAGATCTTTGTTTACCGCTCAATGACGGTGGTCTTGGCGTCAAGAATTGAAGAAATCAACAAAGTTTTTATGCTCAAAATTTTTTGGAGAATGGCTCTTGAATTGGCCAATTCAGCTTATGCATATCCCCATCCCAAACGCTGCCATCGTTGAAAATAGGCTGGATTCTTACTCTTGGAGTCTCTCAAATGATGGGAAATTCTCTTTTAAGCATACTTGGGAGCACTTGCGTGTTTAAAAAGAAAGATTGAATGGCACAATGTTGTTTAGTTTAAAACCACACACCAAAGCATGCTTTTATCACTTGGACTGCAATGCATGATAGGCTCACAACAAAATTCAAAATGCTCACTTGGGGTATTGAAATCAACTCCAATTGCATATTTTGCAACTTTGCTTATAAACAAGGGACCATCTTTTCTTCCATTGTAGCTTTACAAGAAGAATTTGGCAAAGAGGGCTGGAGTTAACGTGCATAAAAGATCCACCAACATCATGGAATGAAATCCTCACTTTCTTTACTCCATACGTTCTTGAACGCAATCTCAAAGCTACACTCATCAAGCATTTCTTTGGAGCAACAATTTATTTCATTTGGCTGGAAAGGAACAATAGACAATTCAGCAACGGAGCAAAAACGGAAGAGCAAATCTTTTCATCCATCTTCAACCATGTTCGAATTAAATGTTCAATTGGAAAGCTTTTCACTTCTTGTATCAACAAAATCATTTGTAAGAATTGGGGAATCGAGGCTATATTAGAATGAGCTTCCCCTTCTTTTGATTCTCATGTACATCTTTTGTAATTAATATAGTGCATTCACTTTTCACGCAAAAAAAATAAAAATTTTTTGGAGAATGTATGCTGTTAAAGAATCACTTTGGAGCCAATGGATTCATTGCAATTATATCAAGGATTCTTCCTTTTGGACTTTGCAAGCATCTCATGATACTAGTTGGATTTTCAAGGCTATCCTTTCATGCCGTGACCATGCAAGAAACTTTACCAAGCACTACATTGGGAATGGTATGAACACTCACTTTTGGATTGACAATTGGCATAAAGATGGACCACTTTTGGAGCATTGGGGCAACATCTTTCCTACCCCATCCATCTTTGCAAAGGTTAGTGATATTTTTCTCAATGGCTCTTGGAGTTGGCCTTTACATCTCTCCTCTATTGAAGCACCTAGCTTTGCACTTGATGAGAATTCACAAGACTCTTTTGCTTGGACTCCTTCTCCTAATGGTGAATTTTCTTTCAAACATACATGGGAGCATATTAGAATCAAAGGAAATCGTTTCAGCGGTCATAATATCATTTGGCACAAGGGTCACAACCCAAAGCATAGTTATATTGTTTGGCTTATGATCATGACCGCCTTGCTACAAGATTCAGAATTTCATTTTGGGGGATTGACAATAACACCACTTGCATCTTTTGCTATATAGGATGTGAAACTAGAGATCATCTCTTTTTTGAATGTAGTTTTACTAGACGTATTTGGAGATTTGGCTTGTCTTTAACTCTTGTTCCGGAAAGCCTTATTTGTTGGCAAGACATCTTCAACTATATCACTCCATTTGCTCATGAGAAACACTTGAAAGCATCAATCCTCAAGCATCTCTTGGGCGCCACTGTCTATCACATTTGGATGGAAAGAAATAGAAGAATCTTCAAGAACGAAGCAAAGACAGAGGAATTTGTTTGTAACACAATTTTCAATGATGTTAGAGTCAAAATTTCTTGTAATAGGAAGTTTCCTTCAACGCATTTGAACAAATCCCTTTGTAAATTGTGGAAACTTGATGATTTACTTGTTTAGGTTTTGATGGTTTTTCACCATCTTTGTACTTGTACAAATCTGATTTGGAGCAATAAAATTTACTACTTGATCCGCAAAAAAAAAGAGGTGGGTGGTTGAAGATGTCACCCAATGCTCAAGAAGTGTACCATTGTTATGCCATTTATCAAGCCAAAAGTGTGTGTTTCTTCCATCTCCAAGAATGTGTGTAATGTGACTTCTTATTGAGACTCAGCATTGGAGAAGCTTTTTTAGGATTCCTTTATATTAACCAATCTCTTTGTAAATCTTGAGGGCTTGAAGATATTATTGTTTGGGGCTGCCCCTTTTTTTTCCTTTTGTTTTGTACATTTTTATGCATCTATAAAATCTCACTTTCTTTGAGGAAAAAAAAAACTCTCTAATAGAGGCACGATATTTAAGGATATTCTTGAGAATCCAACTTGAATCATTTGTACAAGTGAAAGTCCAAATAGAATCCTCCTTGATGTAATTTGTTTAAACCCATTTGGGGGATTTCAATGAAGTTTTGCATGAAGGTGATAAATCCAGCACCTCTTCCATACCAAAAAGTGCTTTGGACTTCAAAACTTTTGTTGAGAATGCAAAAATGCAAGAAGTTAATGTTTATGGGCCTCACTTTACTTGGTCAAATAAAAGTGAGGAAGGTGACTTCTTAGCAAGTAAACTTGATAGAGCGTTGGTGAATGAAAATTGGTCTCAAAACTATCACCACTCCTTTCTTTTGGTTGGAAGCCCCGGCATCTCCGATCATTGCCCTCTTATCTTGCAAACTTGTAAGTCTTGGAAATCTTCACCAAAACCTTTCAAATTTTATAATGCTTGGTCAAATCATTTGGATTTCTTGAAGCTTGTGGAAGATCATTGGAGTACATGGGTTTTTGGTACTCCAATGTTCACTCTTTTTCAAGAGCAAAAATTGATCAAGGAAGCCCTAAAAGGTTTGATAGGATGCATTTTGCTTACCTTCCCAACACTATCAACAATCTTTGTGAGGAGCTTGGAGTTCAGAAAGCAATCTATAATGGAGAGCTTAGTGCCGAGCTTATTGATAAGCAAAAGTGCATTCTTACTAAATTTGAAGAGTTTGAAGCCACGTACAAAGCCATGCTTATTCAAAAATCAAGACTTTCTTGGATCAAAGAAGGGGATTCAAATGCTAAATTCTTCCACAATGCTGTGAGGAGTAGGAGGTTCAAGAACACAATACATGCAATCAAGAATGAGGAAGGACATCTCTTTTGGAGGACTTTGATGTTAAAAAAGAGTTCACTGGTTTCTTCAAAGGTCTCCTTGGTACTAAAAAGCCTTCTTATGTCAATGTGAATGATTTAAAGGCTATTATTGGGAAATCGATTGATGAGTCTCTTGCTGCACCATTGGTGCTCCTATCACAAGAGATGAGATTAAGAATGCTCTTTTTTCTCTCAATCCTAACAAAAGCCTGGGTCCGGATGGTTTTACATCTCATTTTTACACGGCTGCTTGGGAGATTGTTGGAGAGGATGTTATTAATGCAATCAGCTCTTTCTTTGAATCAAGGAAGATTCTTAAAGAGGTAAATTCTACTATTATTGCACTTGTGCCAAAGGTCCCAAATCCTTCCATGGTCAAAGATTTTAAGCCTATTTCTTGTTGCAACACCATCTACAAAGGCATTTCAAAGATTATTGCTAATAGGCTTAAAGTTTGTTTGCCTCACATCATTTCTTGGAACCAAATAGCATTCATCAAGAATAGGCTCATACAAGAAAATATTCTTATTGCACATGATGTTATGAGAGGATATTCTGAAGTCATATCTCCCAAGATGCTCCTCAAAGTTGACATTATGAAGGCTTTTGACTCTTTAAATTGGGACTTCATTAAATGCACTCTCCTTGCATTTGGTCTTCCACAATTATTTGTTGAATGGATTATGGAGTGTGTCACCACCCCTAGCTTTTCTATTGCTCTTAATGGAGGATTGGAAGGATACTTCTATGGAGCAAATGGAATAAGACAAGGAGATCCCATCTCTCCCTATCTTTTTGTCATGTGCATGGAGGTTCTCTCTTGTATGCTCAACAAATTAAACGAGCGTCCGGGCTTTCATTTTCATCCAAAATGTGCGCTTTTGAAGCTTAACCACCTTTGTTTCGCGGAAGATCTTTTACCTTTTGCAAAGGGACTTTAAGCTCTATTGAAAGCATCATGGACACTTTGAAGAAATTTTCCTCCTTCTCCGGGCTGAATGTCAACAAATCAAAGAGTGCCATTTTCTTTGGAGGGGTTTCAATTCATGACAAAAGAGCTATCTTGGATAGTGTTGGCTTTCAAGAAGGCAAGCTTCCCATCCGATACTTGGGTATCCCACTTGTTTCTAGAAAGCTAAGAAAGGCTGATTGCTTTCCCTTATGGAAAGAATCAATGCTAAACTTGAAAATTGGTGCAATTCTTCGCTTTCTTTTGCTGGTCGACTTGTTTTGCTAAAATCTACACTTTTGCAAATTTTTGCTTATTGGGCAAGTGCAATTCTTCTTCCCAAAAGTGTGATGGCAGCCATTGAAACAAAATTTAATGCCTTTCTTTGGAGGGGAACAGGCCCCAAGGTTGCTTGGAAGGATATTTGTCTTCCCTTTTGTGAAGGTGGGCTTGGTATTAGAAACATTGAGGAGATTAATAGAGTTCTTTTGCTCAAGCTTTTTTGGAGAATGTATGCAAAGAATGACACACTTTGGAGTAAATGGATTCACATGAACTATATTAAGGGCTCTTCCATTTGGGTGATGCAAGCTTCTAAGGATGCAAGTTGGATACTTAAAGCACTTTTGAATTGCTGAGGAGTAGCAAAGCCTCTCATCAAACACATTCTTGGTAATAGATCACATACTTTCTTTTGGATTGATAATTGGTATAAGGAAAGTTCCTTTGGAGCATTGGAGTAGCACTTTCTCAAGTCCACCTCTCCTTGCAAAGGTTAGTGATGTTTACATCAATGGTTATTGGAATTGGCCTATTCAGCTTTTACATGTTGAGTGTCCAAATTATGTTCCTAATGAAAGCACAACCGATGAAATTGTTTGGAAAACATCCCCAAGTGGAGATTTCGTTTTCAAACAAACTTGGGAACATATTAGGAGGAAAGGAAATCATTTTGCTGGTTTTAACATTCTTTGGCACAAAAAAACACAATCCGAGACATAGCTTCATTGCTTGGCTTGCTTTTCTTGACCGACTCAACACAAAATTCAGAATATTACATTGGGGTCTCAACGTCAATCCATCATGCACTTTTTGTTATTTTGGTTGCGAAACAAGAGATCATCTTTTCTTTGAAGGTAGCTTCGCTAGAAGAATATGGCAATTATGTCTTCGTCTTTCATCAATTTTAGAGAAAATGATTTGCTGGAAGGATATTATTGCTTTTATCACTCCTTTTGCATATGAGAAGCACTTGAAGGGCACTATCATCAAGCATCTCCTTGAGCTTCCATTTACCACATTTGGTTGGAATGGAACAAACGCATTTATCAAAATGAAGCAAAACTGAAGAAAACATTTTCAATTCTATTTGCAATGATGTAAGAGTTAAAATCTCTACGGGAAGAAAATTCTCTTCCTCTCTTTTGAACAAAAGCTTATGTAAATTGTGGAGGCTAGATGACATTCTTGTATAGGCCTGCTCTCCACTTTTACCACCTTTTTTGTACTTGTACATTTTTCTTTTGACATTACGAAATACACACATAACTTTCTTGCCCCGAAAAAAAAAAATTGTCCCACAAGACAATTGCTCCAAAGTTTTTCTCCCTCATCATATATTACTCCAGCGGGGTCTTCAACAATTCTAGTTCCATTCACCACTTTAAAATTGAATCTTGCTCCAAATGCAGAATTGTATTGATAAATTCAGCAAAATCTTGCCCCAATGTGGTGAGGGCTCATTGGATGAACGCACATACCTTAAACTTGGAGGTCTACGCCATGCATTTTCTTGAACTCCATATTTTGTTTGCTTGAGATCTTTTTCGGCTGGCTCTTTCCTATGGGGTTTTGAGTGTTCAACGTGGTTAGAAGAAACAAACTTTGCTTTTGGTGAGGTGGATGGAATTGAAGAAGTGGTAGCCATGTCATCATATTTGCATTTTGAAATTTCAGCTCCAGGAATGGTTTGCTCGAGGGGGGGGGGGAAATGTTCCTTAGTAGCATGTGGCCCCAATTTTAACTTCCCAAGCTCGGGTGCATCGATTCCAGCCAAGGAATGATTTGTTTTGATTTGATTGGTGCAGCTATCATTTGTCTCATTCACATCAGAAAAAGTGCAATCAACTGCATTACACGCTAGACTTAAAGATGTTTGACCATTGGGTAAAAGGTTACCTTCTTCTTCTTCCCTATCTTCAATGAGTCCCCATGGAAATTTCCATCAAGGTGAGAGGAGCCTCGAGTGGAGATAGAAAGAGTGCCTGGCTATTTTCCTTTCCTCCAATTCCTTGGGAGATTAGAATCTTCCATCCTTTTGGAGGGTGATGTTGAAGATGCTTTTAAAGTTTGAGAAGATTTTTGACAAGTTAAGCCTTATTTCGGTCTTGCTTACTTAGATAATCCTCATAAGACATACCTGAATCCATTGCAATAAAAGCTTCCGTTAACTCTTTAGAGGTTGAAGAAACATCTTCACTCTCAAAAAGAGAGGGAGAAGAGGCCGATTCTACCTCCTCCGAGCTTGCAACCTTTGTAGAAGATTTGTCCATGAGTTTGGCACAAGAAGAGCTTTCTTTGTTTGACATTTTAGCAATCAGTCGTACACTTGATCGTGAGGAGAGATTCTCTTCTTCGCCGTGAAAACCAAAAGAGGCTAAGGGATGGGTTTGGAAGAGTGTTTAGGCTAATGGAAGAAATTGTTTTGTGGGTGGCGTGTGGTGGTGGTGGCGGTGGCGGTGGAAAGGTGGCTGTTTTCAAAGATGGTAGAGAGAGGAGAGAGCGTTTTCATGGTAGAGAGAGAAATGTCAATCCTGCATTTGGAGTTTCTTTATTGGCCAATTCCACATTCCTTCTTTGAATGTTATTTCGCTAGAAGAATTTGGAAACGGGGTCTTCAACTTGCTATGGTACGCGAATCTTTGACTAATTGGGATGATATTTTGGCATACATTACTCCCTTTGCTCTTGACAAGAATCTTAAAGCAACGATTTTGAAGCACTTATTGGGAACCACTATTTACCATATTTGGATGGAAAGGAACAACAGGGATTTCAGCAAAGGATTCAAGACTGAGGAGCACATATTCTCATCCATCTTAAATGATGTTAGGCTTAAATGTTCCATTGAAAGGAAATTCAATTCCTTTTTTTTTTTTTACGTGAAAAGTGCTGTATTAATTACAAAAAAGTGTACATGAGAGACATAAGATGTACAAAAGAAGGGGAAGTTCTAATCGAATATAGCCTCAATTCCCCAATTCTTACAAATGATTTTGTTGATACAAGAACAAGTGAAATGCTTTCCTATTGAACATTTAACTCGTACATGGTTGAAGATGGATGAAAAGATTTGCTCCTCCATTTTTGCTCCTTTGCTGAATCGCCTATTATTCCTTTCCAACCAAATGAAATAGATTTTTGCTCCCAAGATATGCTTAATGAGTGTTGCTTTGAGATTGCCTTCAAGTACATGCGGGGTAAGGAAGGTAAAAATCTCATCCCACAAGATTGGCGGATCCTTGATTCATGTTAACTCTAGTCCCCTTTGCCATATTCTTCTTGTGAAGCTACAATGGAAGAAGAGATGATCCCTTGTTTCGTAAGCAAAATTGCAAAAGATGCAATTTGAATTGATTTCAATACCCCAAGTAAGCATTCTGAATTTTGTGGTGAGCCGATCATGCATTGCAAGCCATGTGATAAAAGCATGCTTTGGTGTGTATTTTTGTGCCAAATGATATTGTGCCATTCAATTTTGCTTTTTCTCCTACGCAAGTGCTCTCAAGTGTGCTTAAAAGAGAATTTCCCATCATTCGAGAGATTCCAAGAGTAAGAATCCGGATTTTTTGCAAAGGTGATTTATCATCTATTGATTGCATTATGGACACTTTGAAGACCTTTGCTACTCTCTCCGGGCTGAACAGTAATCCATCCAAGAGTGACATTTTCTGTGGGGGAATTTCTAATGATAACAAAGATGCCATTATTCGAAGAGTGGGTTTCCATGAGGGTGAACTTCCTATCCGGTATTTAGGCATCCCTCTTGTGTCTAGGAAGTTTCGGAAGGCGGATTGCTACCCACTATTGGAGAAGATTAATTCGAGACTTGATGCTCGGTGCAATAATTGGCTGTCCTTTGCGGGTAGACTTGTTCTTATCAAGTCCACTCTCATTCAAATTTGTGCATATTGGGCAAATGCTATCCTTCTTCCAAAAAGTCTCTTGGCAGCCATTGAATCAAAATTTAAAGCTTTCCTTTGGAGAGGCACGGGCCCCAAAGTTGCTTGGAAAGATCTTTGTTTACCGTTCAATGACGGTGGTCTTGGCTTTCGAAGAATTTAAGAATTCTACAAAGTTTTTATTCTCAAAATTTTTTGGATAATGGCTCTTGGATTTGTCCAATTCTGCTTATTCTTATCCCCATCCCAAACGCTGCCATCGTTGAAAATAGGCTGGATTCTTACTCTTGGAGTCTCTCAAATGATGGGAAATTCTCTTTTAAGCATACTTGGGAGCACTTGCGTAAGCGAAAAAGAAAGATTGAATGGCACAATGTTGTTTAGTTTAAAAACCACACACCAAAGCATGCTTTTATCACTTGGACTGCAATGCATGATAGGCTCACAACAAAATTCAAAATGCTCACTTGGGGTATTGAAATCAACTCCAATTGCATATTTTGCAACTTTGCTTGCGAAACAAGGGACCATCTTTTCTTCCATTGTAGCTTTACAAGAAGAATTTGGCAAAGAGGGCTGGAGTTAACGTGCATAAAAGATCCACCAACATCATGGAATGAAATCCTCACTTTCTTTACTCCATACGTTCTTGAACGCAATCTCAAAGCTACACTCATCAAGCATTTCTTTGGAGCAACAATTTATTTCATTTGGCTGGAAAGGAACAATAGACAATTCAGCAACGGAGCAAAAACGGAAGAGCAAATCTTTTCATCCATCTTCAACCATGTTCGAATTAAATGTTCAATTGGAAAGCTTTTCACTTCTTGTATCAACAAAATCATTTGTAAGAATTGGGGAATCGAGGCTATATTAGAATGAGCTTCAATTTTTTTTGTTTCTAATGTACATCTTTTGTAATTAATATAGTGCATTCACTTTTCACGCAAAAAAAATAAAAATTTTTGGAGAATGTATGCTGTTAAAGAATCACTTTGGAGCCAATGGATTCATTGCAATTATATCAAGGATTCTTCCTTTTGGACTTTGCAAGCATCTCATGATACTAGTTGGATTTTCAAGGCTATCCTTTCATGCCGTGACCATGCAAGAAACTTTACCAAGCACTACATTGGGAATGGTATGAACACTCACTTTTGGATTGACAATTGGCATAAAGATGGACCACTTTTGGAGCATTGGGGCAACATCTTTCCTACCCCATCCATCTTTGCAAAGGTTAGTGATATTTTTCTCAATGGCTCTTGGAGTTGGCCTTTACATCTCTCCTCTATTGAAGCACCTAGCTTTGCACTTGATGAGAATTCACAAGACTCTTTTGCTTGGACTCCTTCTCCTAATGGTGAATTTTCTTTCAAACATACATGGGAGCATATTAGAATCAAAGGAAATCGTTTCAGCGGTCATAATATCATTTGGCACAAGGGTCACAACCCAAAGCATAGTTATATTGTTTGGCTTATGATCATGACCGCCTTGCTACAAGATTCAGAATTTCATTTTGGGGGATTGACAATAACACCACTTGCATCTTTTGCTATATAGGATGTGAAACTAGAGATCATCTCTTTTTTGAATGTAGTTTTACTAGACGTATTTGGAGATTTGGCTTGTCTTTAACTCTTGTTCGGAAAGCCTTATTTGTTGGCAAGACATCTTCAACTATATCACTCCATTTGCTCATGAGAAACACTTGAAAGCATCAATCCTCAAGCATCTCTTGGGCGCTACTGTCTATCACATTTGGATGGAAAGAAATAGAAGAATCTTCAAGAACGAAGCAAAGACAGAGGAATTTGTTTGTAACACAATTTTCAATGATGTTAGAGTCAAAATTTCTTGTAATAGGAAGTTTCCTTCAACGCATTTGAACAAATCCCTTTGTAAATTGTGGAAACTTGATGATTTACTTGTTTAGGTTTTGATGGTTTTTCACCATCTTTGTACTTGTACAAATCTGATTTGGAGCAATAAAATTTACTACTTGATCCGCAAAAAAAAAGAGGTGGGTGGTTGAAGATGTCACTCCAATGCTCAAGAAGTGTACCATTGTTATGCCATTTATCAAGCCAAAAGTGTGTGTTTCTTCCATCTCCAAGAATGTGTGTAATGTGACTTCTTATTGAGACTCAGCATTGGAGAAGCTTTTTTAGGATTCCTTTTGTATTAACCGATCTCTTTGTAAATCTTGAGGGCTTGAAGATATTCTTGTATGGGGCTGCCCCTTTTTTTTCCTTTTGTTTTGTACATTTTTATGCATCTATAAAATCTCACTTTCTTTGAGGAAAAAAAAAACTCTCTAATAGAGGCACGATATTTAAGGATATTCTTGAGAATCCAACTTGAATCATTTGTACAAGTGAAAGTCCAAATAGAATCCTCCTTGATGTAATTTGTTTAAACCCATTTGGGGGATTTCAATGAAGTTTTGCATGAAGGTGATAAATCCAGCACCTCTTCCATACCAAAAAGTGCTTTGGACTTCAAAACTTTTGTTGAGAATGCAAAAATGCAAGAAGTTAATGTTTATGGGCCTCACTTTACTTGGTCAAATAAAAGTGAGGAAGGTGACTTCTTAGCAAGTAAACTTGATAGAGCGTTGGTGAATGAAAATTGGTCTCAAAACTATCACCACTCCTTTCTTTTGGTTGGAAGCCCCGGCATCTCCGATCATTGCCCTCTTATCTTGCAAACTTGTAAGTCTTGGAAATCTTCACCAAAACCTTTCAAATTTTATAATGCTTGGTCAAATCATTTGGATTTCTTGAAGCTTGTGGAAGATCATTGGAGTACATGGGTTTTTGGTACTCCAATGTTCACTCTTTTTCAAGAGCAAAAATTGATCAAGGAAGCCCTAAAAGGTTTGATAGGATGCATTTTGCTTACCTTCCCAACACTATCAACAATCTTTGTGAGGAGCTTGGAGTTCAGAAAGCAATCTATAATGGAGAGCTTAGTGCCGAGCTTATTGATAAGCAAAAGTGCATTCTTACTAAATTTGAAGAGTTTGAAGCCACGTACAAAGCCATGCTTATTCAAAAATCAAGACTTTCTTGGATCAAAGAAGGGGATTCAAATGCTAAATTCTTCCACAATGCTGTGAGGAGTAGGAGGTTCAAGAACACAATACATGCAATCAAGAATGAGGAAGGACATCTCTTTTGGAGGACTTTGATGTTAAAAAAGAGTTCACTGGTTTCTTCAAAGGTCTCCTTGGTACTAAAAAGCCTTCTTATGTCAATGTGAATGATTTAAAGGCTATTATTGGGAAATCGATTGATGAGTCTCTTGCTGCACCATTGGTGCTCCTATCACAAGAGATGAGATTAAGAATGCTCTTTTTTCTCTCAATCCTAACAAAAGCCTGGGTCCGGATGGTTTTACATCTCATTTTTACACGGCTGCTTGGGAGATTGTTGGAGAGGATGTTATTAATGCAATCAGCTCTTTCTTTGAATCAAGGAAGATTCTTAAAGAGGTAAATTCTACTATTATTGCACTTGTGCCAAAGGTCCCAAATCCTTCCATGGTCAAAGATTTTAAGCCTATTTCTTGTTGCAACACCATCTACAAAGGCATTTCAAAGATTATTGCTAATAGGCTTAAAGTTTGTTTGCCTCACATCATTTCTTGGAACCAAATAGCATTCATCAAGAATAGGCTCATACAAGAAAATATTCTTATTGCACATGATGTTATGAGAGGATATTCTGGAAGTCATATCTCCCCAAGATGCTCCATCAAAGTTGACATTATGAAGGCTTTTGACTCTTTAAATTGGGACTTCATTAAATGCACTCTCCTTGCATTTGGTCTTCCACAATTATTTGTTGAATGGATTATGGAGTGTGTCACCACCCCTAGCTTTTCTATTGCTCTTAATGGAGGATTGGAAGGATACTTCTATGGAGCAAATGGAATAAGACAAGGAGATCCCATCTCTCCCTATCTTTTTGTCATGTGCATGGAGGTTCTCTCTTGTATGCTCAACAAATTAAACGAGCGTCCGGGCTTTCATTTTCATCCAAAATGTGCGCTTTTGAAGCTTAACCACCTTTGTTTCGCGGAAGATCTTTTACCTTTTGCAAAGGGACTTTAAGCTCTATTGAAAGCATCATGGACACTTTGAAGAAATTTTCCTCCTTCTCCGGGCTGAATGTCAACAAATCAAAGAGTGCCATTTTCTTTGGAGGGGTTTCAATTCATGACAAAAGAACTATCTTGGATAGTGTTGGCTTTCAAGAAGGCAAGCTTCCCATCCGATACTTGGGTATCCCACTTGTTTCTAGAAAGCTAAGAAAGGCTGATTGCTTTCCCTTATGGAAAGAATCAATGCTAAACTTGAAAATTGGTGCAATTCTTCGCTTTCTTTTGCTGGTCGACTTGTTTTGCTAAAATCTACACTTTTGCAAATTTTTGCTTATTGGGCAAGTGCAATTCTTCTTCCCAAAAGTGTGATGGCAGCCATTGAAACAAAATTTAATGCCTTTCTTTGGAGGGGGACCGGCCCCAAGGTTGCTTGGAAGGATATTTGTCTTCCCTTTTGTGAAGGTGGGCTTGGTATTAGAAACATTGAGGAGATTAATAGAGTTCTTTTGCTCAAGCTTTTTTGGAGAATGTATGCAAAGAATGACACACTTTGGAGTAAATGGATTCACATGAACTATATTAAGGGCTCTTCCATTTGGGTGATGCAAGCTTCTAAGGATGCAAGTTGGATACTTAAAGCACTTTTGAATTGCTGAGGAGTAGCAAAGCCTCTCATCAAACACATTCTTGGTAATAGATCACATACTTTCTTTTGGATTGATAATTGGTATAAGGAAAGTTCCCTTTGGAGCATTGGAGTAGCACTTTCTCAAGTCCACCTCTCCTTGCAAAGGTTAGTGATGTTTACATCAATGGTTATTGGAATTGGCCTATTCAGCTTTTACATGTTGAGTGTCCAAATTATGTTCCTAATGAAAGCACAACCGATGAAATTGTTTGGAAAACATCCCCAAGTGGAGATTTCGTTTTCAAACAAACTTGGGAACATATTAGGAGGAAAGGAAATCATTTTGCTGGTTTTAACATTCTTTGGCACAAAAAAACACAATCCGAGACATAGCTTCATTGCTTGGCTTGCTTTTCTTGACCGACTCAACACAAAATTCAGAATATTACATTGGGGTCTCAACGTCAATCCATCATGCACTTTTTGTTATTTTGGTTGCGAAACAAGAGATCATCTTTTCTTTGAAGGTAGCTTCGCTAGAAGAATATGGCAAAAAGGTCTTCGCCTTTCATCAATTTTAGAGAAAATGATTTGCTGGAAGGATATTATTGCTTTTATCACTCCTTTTGCATATGAGAAGCACTTGAAGGGCACTATCATCAAGCATCTCCTTGGAGCTTCCATTTACCACATTTGGTTGGAATGGAACAAACGCATTTATCAAAATGAAGCAAAAACTGAAGAAAACATTTTCAATTCTATTTGCAATGATGTAAGAGTTAAAATCTCTACGGGAAGAAAATTCTCTTCCTCTCTTTTGAACAAAAGCTTATGTAAATTGTGGAGGCTAGATGACATTCTTGTATAGGCCTGCTCTCCACTTTTACCACCTTTTTTGTACTTGTACATTTTTCTTTTGACATTACGAAATACACACATAACTTTCTTGCCATAAAAAAAAATTGTCCCACAAGACAAATGCTCCAAAGTTTTTCTGCCGCATCATATATTTCTCCCGCGGGGTCTTCAACAAATCTAGTTCCATTAACCACTTTAACATTGATTCTTGCTCCCTATGCAGATTTGTATTGATAAATTCAGCAAAATCTTGCCCCAATGTGGTGAGGGCTCATTGGATGAACGCACATACCTTAAACTTGGAGGTCTACGCCATGCATTTTCTTGAACTCCATATTTTGTTTGCTTGAGATCTTTTTCGGCTGGCTCTTTCCTATGGGGTTTTGAGTGTTCAACGTGGTTAGAAGAAACAAACTTTGCTTTTGGTGAGGTGGATGGAATTGAAGAAGTGGTAGCCATGTCATCATATTTGCATTTTGAAATTTCAGCTCCAGGAATGGTTTGCTCGAGGGAAATGTTCCTTAGTAGCATGTGGCCCCAATTTTAACTTCCCAAGCTCGGGTGCATCGATTCCAGCCAAGGAATGATTTGTTTTGATTTGATTGGTGCAGCTATCATTTGTCTCATTCACATCAGAAAAAGTGCAATCAACTGCATTACACGCTAGACTTAAAGATGTTTGACCATTGGGTAAAAGGTTACCTTCTTCTTCTTCCCTATCTTCAGTCGAGTCCCCATGGAAATTTCCATCAAGGTGAGAGGAGCCTCGAGTGGAGATAGAAAGAGTGCCTGGGCTATTTTCCTTTCCTCCAATTCCTTGGGAGATTAGAATCTTCCATCCTTTTGGAGGGTGATGTTGAAGATGCTTTTAAAGTTTGAGAAGATTTTTGACAAGTTAAGCCTTATTTCGGTCTTGCTTACTTAGATAATCCTCATAAGACATACCTGAATCCATTGCAATAAAAGCTTCCGTTAACTCTTTAGAGGTTGAAGAAACATCTTCACTCTCAAAAAGAGAGGGAGAAGAGGCCGATTCTACCTCCTCCGAGCTTGCAACCTTTGTAGAAGATTTGTCCATGAGTTTGGCACAAGAAGAGCTTTCTTTGTTTGACATTTTAGCAATCAGTCGTACACTTGATCGTGAGGAGAGATTCTCTTCTTCGCCGTGAAAACCAAAAGAGGCTAAGGGATGGGTTTGGAAGAGTGTTTAGGCTAATGGAAGAAATTGTTTTGTGGGTGGCGTGTGGTGGTGGTGGCGGTGGCGGTGGAAAGGTGGCTGTTTTCAAAGATGGTAGAGAGAGGAGAGAGCGTTTTCATGGTAGAGAGAGAAATGTCAATCCTGCATTTGGAGTTTCTTTATTGGCCAATTCCACATTCCTTCTTTGAATGTTATTTCGCTAGAAGAATTTGGAAACGGGGTCTTCAACTTGCTATGGTACGCGAATCTTTGACTAATTGGGATGATATTTTGGCATACATTACTCCCTTTGCTCTTGACAAGAATCTTAAAGCAACGATTTTGAAGCACTTATTGGGAACCACTATTTACCATATTTGGATGGAAAGGAACAACAGGGATTTCAGCAAAGGATTCAAGACTGAGGAGCACATATTCTCATCCATCTTAAATGATGTTAGGCTTAAATGTTCCATTGAAAGGAAATTCAATTCCTTTTTTTTTTTTTACGTGAAAAGTGCTGTATTAATTACAAAAAAGTGTACATGAGAGACATAAGATGTACAAAAGAAGGGGAAGTTCTAATCGAATATAGCCTCAATTCCCCAATTCTTACAAATGATTTTGTTGATACAAGAACAAGTGAAATGCTTTCCTATTGAACATTTAACTCGTACATGGTTGAAGATGGATGAAAAGATTTGCTCCTCCATTTTTGCTCCTTTGCTGAATCGCCTATTATTCCTTTCCAACCAAATGAAATAGATTTTTGCTCCCAAGATATGCTTAATGAGTGTTGCTTTGAGATTGCCTTCAAGTACATGCGGGGTAAGGAAGGTAAAAATCTCATCCCACAAGATTGGCGGATCCTTGATTCATGTTAACTCTAGTCCCCTTTGCCATATTCTTCTTGTGAAGCTACAATGGAAGAAGAGATGATCCCTTGTTTCGTAAGCAAAATTGCAAAAGATGCAATTTGAATTGATTTCAATACCCCAAGTAAGCATTCTGAATTTTGTGGTGAGCCGATCATGCATTGCAAGCCATGTGATAAAAGCATGCTTTGGTGTGTATTTTTGTGCCAAATGATATTGTGCCATTCAATTTTGCTTTTTCTCCTACGCAAGTGCTCTCAAGTGTGCTTAAAAGAGAATTTCCCATCATTCGAGAGATTCCAAGAGTAAGAATCCGGATTTTTTGCAAAGGTGATTTATCATCTATTGATTGCATTATGGACACTTTGAAGACCTTTGCTACTCTCTCCGGGCTGAACAGTAATCCATCCAAGAGTGACATTTTCTGTGGGGGAATTTCTAATGATAACAAAGATGCCATTATTCGAAGAGTGGGTTTCCATGAGGGTGAACTTCCTATCCGGTATTTAGGCATCCCTCTTGTGTCTAGGAAGTTTCGGAAGGCGGATTGCTACCCACTATTGGAGAAGATTAATTCGAGACTTGATGCTCGGTGCAATAATTGGCTGTCCTTTGCGGGTAGACTTGTTCTTATCAAGTCCACTCTCATTCAAATTTGTGCATATTGGGCAAATGCTATCCTTCTTCCAAAAAGTCTCTTGGCAGCCATTGAATCAAAATTTAAAGCTTTCCTTTGGAGAGGCACGGGCCCCAAAGTTGCTTGGAAAGATCTTTGTTTACCGTTCAATGACGGTGGTCTTGGCGTTCGAAGAATTGAAGAAATCAACAAAGTTTTTATGCTCAAAATTTTTTGGAGAATGGCTCTTGGAATTGGCCAATTCAGCTTATGCATATCCCCATCCCAAACGCTGCCATCGTTGAAAATAGGCTGGATTCTTACTCTTGGAGTCTCTCAAATGATGGGAAATTCTCTTTTAAGCATACTTGGGAGCACTTGCGTAAGCGAAAAAGAAAGATTGAATGGCACAATGTTGTTTAGTTTAAAAACCACACACCAAAGCATGCTTTTATCACTTGGACTGCAATGCATGATAGGCTCACAACAAAATTCAAAATGCTCACTTGGGGTATTGAAATCAACTCCAATTGCATATTTTGCAACTTTGCTTGCGAAACAAGGGACCATCTTTTCTTCCATTGTAGCTTTACAAGAAGAATTTGGCAAAGAGGGCTGGAGTTAACGTGCATAAAAGATCCACCAACATCATGGAATGAAATCCTCACTTTCTTTACTCCATACGTTCTTGAACGCAATCTCAAAGCTACACTCATCAAGCATTTCTTTGGAGCAACAATTTATTTCATTTGGCTGGAAAGGAACAATAGACAATTCAGCAACGGAGCAAAAACGGAAGAGCAAATCTTTTCATCCATCTTCAACCATGTTCGAATTAAATGTTCAATTGGAAAGCTTTTCACTTCTTGTATCAACAAAATCATTTGTAAGAATTGGGGAATCGAGGCTATATTAGAATGAGCTTCCCCTTCTTTTGATTCTCATGTACATCTTTTGTAATTAATATAGTGCATTCACTTTTCACGCAAAAAAAATAAAAATTTTTGGAGAATGTATGCTGTTAAAGAATCACTTTGGAGCCAATGGATTCATTGCAATTATATCAAGGATTCTTCCTTTTGGACTTTGCAAGCATCTCATGATACTAGTTGGATTTTCAAGGCTATCCTTTCATGCCGTGACCATGCAAGAAACTTTACCAAGCACTACATTGGGAATGGTATGAACACTCACTTTTGGATTGACAATTGGCATAAAGATGGACCACTTTTGGAGCATTGGGGCAACATCTTTCCTACCCCATCCATCTTTGCAAAGGTTAGTGATATTTTTCTCAATGGCTCTTGGAGTTGGCCTTTACATCTCTCCTCTATTGAAGCACCTAGCTTTGCACTTGATGAGAATTCACAAGACTCTTTTGCTTGGACTCCTTCTCCTAATGGTGAATTTTCTTTCAAACATACATGGGAGCATATTAGAATCAAAGGAAATCGTTTCAGCGGTCATAATATCATTTGGCACAAGGGTCACAACCCAAAGCATAGTTATATTGTTTGGCTTGCGCATCATGACCGCCTTGCTACAAGATTCAGAATTTCATTTTGGGGGATTGACAATAACACCACTTGCATCTTTTGCTATATAGGATGTGAAACTAGAGATCATCTCTTTTTTGAATGTAGTTTTACTAGACGTATTTGGAGATTTGGCTTGTCTTTAACTCTTGTTATTGAAAGCCTTATTTGTTGGCAAGACATCTTCAACTATATCACTCCATTTGCTCATGAGAAACACTTGAAAGCATCAATCCTCAAGCATCTCTTGGGCGCTACTGTCTATCACATTTGGATGGAAAGAAATAGAAGAATCTTCAAGAACGAAGCAAAGACAGAGGAATTTGTTTGTAACACAATTTTCAATGATGTTAGAGTCAAAATTTCTTGTAATAGGAAGTTTCCTTCAACGCATTTGAACAAATCCCTTTGTAAATTGTGGAAACTTGATGATTTACTTGTTTAGGTTTTGATGGTTTTTCACCATCTTTGTACTTGTACAAATCTGATTTGGAGCAATAAAATTTACTACTTGATCCGCAAAAAAAAAGAGGTGGGTGGTTGAAGATGTCACTCCAATGCTCAAGAAGTGTACCATTGTTATGCCATTTATCAAGCCAAAAGTGTGTGTTTCTTCCATCTCCAAGAATGTGTGTAATGTGACTTCTTATTGAGACTCAGCATTGGAGAAGCTTTTTTAGGATTCCTTTTGTATTAACCGATCTCTTTGTAAATCTTGAGGGCTTGAAGATATTCTTGTATGGGGCTGCCCCTTTTTTTTCCTTTTGTTTTGTACATTTTTATGCATCTATAAAATCTCACTTTCTTTGAGGAAAAAAAAAACTCTCTAATAGAGGCACGATATTTAAGGATATTCTTGAGAATCCAACTTGAATCATTTGTACAAGTGAAAGTCCAAATAGAATCCTCCTTGATGTAATTTGTTTAAACCCATTTGGGGGATTTCAATGAAGTTTTGCATGAAGGTGATAAATCCAGCACCTCTTCCATACCAAAAAGTGCTTTGGACTTCAAAACTTTTGTTGAGAATGCAAAAATGCAAGAAGTTAATGTTTATGGGCCTCACTTTACTTGGTCAAATAAAAGTGAGGAAGGTGACTTCTTAGCAAGTAAACTTGATAGAGCGTTGGTGAATGAAAATTGGTCTCAAAACTATCACCACTCCTTTCTTTTGGTTGGAAGCCCCGGCATCTCCGATCATTGCCCTCTTATCTTGCAAACTTGTAAGTCTTGGAAATCTTCACCAAAACCTTTCAAATTTTATAATGCTTGGTCAAATCATTTGGATTTCTTGAAGCTTGTGGAAGATCATTGGAGTACATGGGTTTTTGGTACTCCAATGTTCACTCTTTTTCAAGAGCAAAAATTGATCAAGGAAGCCCTAAAAGGTTTGATAGGATGCATTTTGCTTACCTTCCCAACACTATCAACAATCTTTGTGAGGAGCTTGGAGTTCAGAAAGCAATCTATAATGGAGAGCTTAGTGCCGAGCTTATTGATAAGCAAAAGTGCATTCTTACTAAATTTGAAGAGTTTGAAGCCACGTACAAAGCCATGCTTATTCAAAAATCAAGACTTTCTTGGATCAAAGAAGGGGATTCAAATGCTAAATTCTTCCACAATGCTGTGAGGAGTAGGAGGTTCAAGAACACAATACATGCAATCAAGAATGAGGAAGGACATCTCTTTTGGAGGACTTTGATGTTAAAAAAGAGTTCACTGGTTTCTTCAAAGGTCTCCTTGGTACTAAAAAGCCTTCTTATGTCAATGTGAATGATTTAAAGGCTATTATTGGGAAATCGATTGATGAGTCTCTTGCTGCACCATTGGTGCTCCTATCACAAGAGATGAGATTAAGAATGCTCTTTTTTCTCTCAATCCTAACAAAAGCCTGGGTCCGGATGGTTTTACATCTCATTTTTACACGGCTGCTTGGGAGATTGTTGGAGAGGATGTTATTAATGCAATCAGCTCTTTCTTTGAATCAAGGAAGATTCTTAAAGAGGTAAATTCTACTATTATTGCACTTGTGCCAAAGGTCCCAAATCCTTCCATGGTCAAAGATTTTAAGCCTATTTCTTGTTGCAACACCATCTACAAAGGCATTTCAAAGATTATTGCTAATAGGCTTAAAGTTTGTTTGCCTCACATCATTTCTTGGAACCAAATAGCATTCATCAAGAATAGGCTCATACAAGAAAATATTCTTATTGCACATGATGTTATGAGAGGATATTCTGGAAGTCATATCTCCCCAAGATGCTCCTCAAAGTTGACATTATGAAGGCTTTTGACTCTTTAAATTGGGACTTCATTAAATGCACTCTCCTTGCATTTGGTCTTCCACAATTATTTGTTGAATGGATTATGGAGTGTGTCACCACCCCTAGCTTTTCTATTGCTCTTAATGGAGGATTGGAAGGATACTTCTATGGAGCAAATGGAATAAGACAAGGAGATCCCATCTCTCCCTATCTTTTTGTCATGTGCATGGAGGTTCTCTCTTGTATGCTCAACAAATTAAACGAGCGTCCGGGCTTTCATTTTCATCCAAAATGTGCGCTTTTGAAGCTTAACCACCTTTGTTTCGCGGAAGATCTTTTACCTTTTGCAAAGGGACTTTAAGCTCTATTGAAAGCATCATGGACACTTTGAAGAAATTTTCCTCCTTCTCCGGGCTGAATGTCAACAAATCAAAGAGTGCCATTTTCTTTGGAGGGGTTTCAATTCATGACAAAAGAACTATCTTGGATAGTGTTGGCTTTCAAGAAGGCAAGCTTCCCATCCGATACTTGGGTATCCCACTTGTTTCTAGAAAGCTAAGAAAGGCTGATTGCTTTCCCTTATGGAAAGAATCAATGCTAAACTTGAAAATTGGTGCAATTCTTCGCTTTCTTTTGCTGGTCGACTTGTTTTGCTAAAATCTACACTTTTGCAAATTTTTGCTTATTGGGCAAGTGCAATTCTTCTTCCCAAAAGTGTGATGGCAGCCATTGAAACAAAATTTAATGCCTTTCTTTGGAGGGGGACCGGCCCCAAGGTTGCTTGGAAGGATATTTGTCTTCCCTTTTGTGAAGGTGGGCTTGGTATTAGAAACATTGAGGAGATTAATAGAGTTCTTTTGCTCAAGCTTTTTTGGAGAATGTATGCAAAGAATGACACACTTTGGAGTAAATGGATTCACATGAACTATATTAAGGGCTCTTCCATTTGGGTGATGCAAGCTTCTAAGGATGCAAGTTGGATACTTAAAGCACTTTTGAATTGCTGAGGAGTAGCAAAGCCTCTCATCAAACACATTCTTGGTAATAGATCACATACTTTCTTTTGGATTGATAATTGGTATAAGGAAAGTTCCCTTTTGGAGCATTGGAGTAGCACTTTCTCAAGTCCACCTCTCCTTGCAAAGGTTAGTGATGTTTACATCAATGGTTATTGGAATTGGCCTATTCAGCTTTTACATGTTGAGTGTCCAAATTATGTTCCTAATGAAAGCACAACCGATGAAATTGTTTGGAAAACATCCCCAAGTGGAGATTTCGTTTTCAAACAAACTTGGGAACATATTAGGAGGAAAGGAAATCATTTTGCTGGTTTTAACATTCTTTGGCACAAAAAAACACAATCCGAGACATAGCTTCATTGCTTGGCTTGCTTTTCTTGACCGACTCAACACAAAATTCAGAATATTACATTGGGGTCTCAACGTCAATCCATCATGCACTTTTTGTTATTTTGGTTGCGAAACAAGAGATCATCTTTTCTTTGAAGGTAGCTTCGCTAGAAGAATATGGCAAAAAGGTCTTCGCCTTTCATCAATTTTAGAGAAAATGATTTGCTGGAAGGATATTATTGCTTTTATCACTCCTTTTGCATATGAGAAGCACTTGAAGGGCACTATCATCAAGCATCTCCTTGGAGCTTCCATTTACCACATTTGGTTGGAATGGAACAAACGCATTTATCAAAATGAAGCAAAAACTGAAGAAAACATTTTCAATTCTATTTGCAATGATGTAAGAGTTAAAATCTCTACGGGAAGAAAATTCTCTTCCTCTCTTTTGAACAAAAGCTTATGTAAATTGTGGAGGCTAGATGACATTCTTGTATAGGCCTGCTCTCCACTTTTACCACCTTTTTTGTACTTGTACATTTTTCTTTTGACATTACGAAATACACACATAACTTTCTTGCCCCGCAAAAAAAAAATTGTCCCACAAGACAATTGCTCCAAAGTTTTTCTCCCTCATCATATATTTCTCCCGCGGGGTCTTCAACAATTCTAGTTCCATTCACCACTTTAACATTGATTCTTGCTCCATATGCAGATTTGTATTGATAAATTCAGCAAAATCTTGCCCCCAATGTGGTGAGGGCTCATTGGATGAACGCACATACCTTAAACTTGGAGGTCTACGCCATGCATTTTCTTGAACTCCATATTTTGTTTGCTTGAGATCTTTTTCGGCTGGCTCTTTCCTATGGGGTTTTGAGTGTTCAACGTGGTTAGAAGAAACAAACTTTGCTTTTGGTGAGGTGGATGGAATTGAAGAAGTGGTAGCCATGTCATCATATTTGCATTTTGAAATTTCAGCTCCAGGAATGGTTTGCTCGAGGGGGGGGGGGGAAATGTTCCTTAGTAGCATGTGGCCCCAATTTTAACTTCCCAAGCTCGGGTGCATCGATTCCAGCCAAGGAATGATTTGTTTTGATTTGATTGGTGCAGCTATCATTTGTCTCATTCACATCAGAAAAAGTGCAATCAACTGCATTACACGCTAGACTTAAAGATGTTTGACCATTGGGTAAAGGTTACCTTCTTCTTCTTCCCTATCTTCAGTCGAGTCCCCATGGAAATTTCCATCAAGGTGAGAGGAGCCTCGAGTGGAGATAGAAAGAGTGCCTGGGCTATTTTCCTTTCCTCCAATTCCTTGGGAGATTAGAATCTTCCATCCTTTTGGAGGGTGATGTTGAAGATGCTTTTAAAGTTTGAGAAGATTTTTGACAAGTTAAGCCTTATTTCGGTCTTGCTTACTTAGATAATCCTCATAAGACATACCTGAATCCATTGCAATAAAAGCTTCCGTTAACTCTTTAGAGGTTGAAGAAACATCTTCACTCTCAAAAAGAGAGGGAGAAGAGGCCGATTCTACCTCCTCCGAGCTTGCAACCTTTGTAGAAGATTTGTCCATGAGTTTGGCACAAGAAGAGCTTTCTTTGTTTGACATTTTAGCAATCAGTCGTACACTTGATCGTGAGGGAGAGATTCTCTTCTTCGCCGTGAAAACCAAAAGTGGCTATGGGTTGGGTTTGGAAGTGTGTTTAGGCTAATGGAAGAAATTGTTTTGTGGGTGGCGTGTGGTGGTGGTGGCGGTGGCGGTGGAAAGGTGGCTGTTTTCAAAGATGGTAGAGAGAGGAGAGAGCGTTTTCATGGTAGAGAGAGAAATGTCAATCCTGCATTTGGAGTTTCTTTATTGGCCAATTCCACATTCCTTCTTTGAATGTTATTTCGCTAGAAGAATTTGGAAACGGGGTCTTCAACTTGCTATGGTACGCGAATCTTTGACTAATTGGGATGATATTTTGGCATACATTACTCCCTTTGCTCTTGACAAGAATCTTAAAGCAACGATTTTGAAGCACTTATTGGGAACCACTATTTACCATATTTGGATGGAAAGGAACAACAGGGATTTCAGCAAAGGATTCAAGACTGAGGAGCACATATTCTCATCCATCTTAAATGATGTTAGGCTTAAATGTTCCATTGAAAGGAAATTCAATTCCTTTTTTTTTTTTTACGTGAAAAGTGCTGTATTAATTACAAAAAAGTGTACATGAGAGACATAAGATGTACAAAAGAAGGGGAAGTTCTAATCGAATATAGCCTCAATTCCCCAATTCTTACAAATGATTTTGTTGATACAAGAACAAGTGAAATGCTTTCCTATTGAACATTTAACTCGTACATGGTTGAAGATGGATGAAAAGATTTGCTCCTCCATTTTTGCTCCTTTGCTGAATCGCCTATTATTCCTTTCCAACCAAATGAAATAGATTTTTGCTCCCAAGATATGCTTAATGAGTGTTGCTTTGAGATTGCCTTCAAGTACATGCGGGGTAAGGAAGGTAAAAATCTCATCCCACAAGATTGGCGGATCCTTGATTCATGTTAACTCTAGTCCCCTTTGCCATATTCTTCTTGTGAAGCTACAATGGAAGAAGAGATGATCCCTTGTTTCGTAAGCAAAATTGCAAAAGATGCAATTTGAATTGATTTCAATACCCCAAGTAAGCATTCTGAATTTTGTGGTGAGCCGATCATGCATTGCAAGCCATGTGATAAAAGCATGCTTTGGTGTGTATTTTTGTGCCAAATGATATTGTGCCATTCAATTTTGCTTTTTCTCCTACGCAAGTGCTCTCAAGTGTGCTTAAAAGAGAATTTCCCATCATTCGAGAGATTCCAAGAGTAAGAATCCGGATTTTTTGCAAAGGTGATTTATCATCTATTGATTGCATTATGGACACTTTGAAGACCTTTGCTACTCTCTCCGGGCTGAACAGTAATCCATCCAAGAGTGACATTTTCTGTGGGGGAATTTCTAATGATAACAAAGATGCCATTATTCGAAGAGTGGGTTTCCATGAGGGTGAACTTCCTATCCGGTATTTAGGCATCCCTCTTGTGTCTAGGAAGTTTCGGAAGGCGGATTGCTACCCACTATTGGAGAAGATTAATTCGAGACTTGATGCTCGGTGCAATAATTGGCTGTCCTTTGCGGGTAGACTTGTTCTTATCAAGTCCACTCTCATTCAAATTTGTGCATATTGGGCAAATGCTATCCTTCTTCCAAAAAGTCTCTTGGCAGCCATTGAATCAAAATTTAAAGCTTTCCTTTGGAGAGGCACGGGCCCCAAAGTTGCTTGGAAAGATCTTTGTTTACCGTTCAATGACGGTGGTCTTGGCGTTCGAAGAATTGAAGAAATCAACAAAGTTTTTATGCTCAAAATTTTTTGGAGAATGGCTCTTGGAATTGGCCAATTCAGCTTATGCATATCCCCATCCCAAACGCTGCCATCGTTGAAAATAGGCTGGATTCTTACTCTTGGAGTCTCTCAAATGATGGGAAATTCTCTTTTAAGCATACTTGGGAGCACTTGCGTAAGCGAAAAAGAAAGATTGAATGGCACAATGTTGTTTAGTTTAAAAACCACACACCAAAGCATGCTTTTATCACTTGGACTGCAATGCATGATAGGCTCACAACAAAATTCAAAATGCTCACTTGGGGTATTGAAATCAACTCCAATTGCATATTTTGCAACTTTGCTAAAGAAACAAGGGACCATCTTTTCTTCCATTGTAGCTTTACAAGAAGAATTTGGCAAAGAGGGCTGGAGTTAACGTGCATAAAAGATCCACCAACATCATGGAATGAAATCCTCACTTTCTTTACTCCATACGTTCTTGAACGCAATCTCAAAGCTACACTCATCAAGCATTTCTTTGGAGCAACAATTTATTTCATTTGGCTGGAAAGGAACAATAGACAATTCAGCAACGGAGCAAAAACGGAAGAGCAAATCTTTTCATCCATCTTCAACCATGTTCGAATTAAATGTTCAATTGGAAAGCTTTTCACTTCTTGTATCAACAAAATCATTTGTAAGAATTGGGGAATCGAGGCTATATTAGAATGAGCTTCCCCTTCTTTTGATTCTCATGTACATCTTTTGTAATTAATATAGTGCATTCACTTTTCACGCAAAAAAAATAAAAATTTTTTGGAGAATGTATGCTGTTAAAGAATCACTTTGGAGCCAATGGATTCATTGCAATTATATCAAGGATTCTTCCTTTTGGACTTTGCAAGCATCTCATGATACTAGTTGGATTTTCAAGGCTATCCTTTCATGCCGTGACCATGCAAGAAACTTTACCAAGCACTACATTGGGAATGGTATGAACACTCACTTTTGGATTGACAATTGGCATAAAGATGGACCACTTTTGGAGCATTGGGGCAACATCTTTCCTACCCCATCCATCTTTGCAAAGGTTAGTGATATTTTTCTCAATGGCTCTTGGAGTTGGCCTTTACATCTCTCCTCTATTGAAGCACCTAGCTTTGCACTTGATGAGAATTCACAAGACTCTTTTGCTTGGACTCCTTCTCCTAATGGTGAATTTTCTTTCAAACATACATGGGAGCATATTAGAATCAAAGGAAATCGTTTCAGCGGTCATAATATCATTTGGCACAAGGGTCACAACCCAAAGCATAGTTATATTGTTTGGCTTATGATCATGACCGCCTTGCTACAAGATTCAGAATTTCATTTTGGGGGATTGACAATAACACCACTTGCATCTTTTGCTATATAGGATGTGAAACTAGAGATCATCTCTTTTTTGAATGTAGTTTTACTAGACGTATTTGGAGATTTGGCTTGTCTTTAACTCTTGTTCCGAAAGCCTTATTTGTTGGCAAGACATCTTCAACTATATCACTCCATTTGCTCATGAGAAACACTTGAAAGCATCAATCCTCAAGCATCTCTTGGGCGCTACTGTCTATCACATTTGGATGGAAAGAAATAGAAGAATCTTCAAGAACGAAGCAAAGACAGAGGAATTTGTTTGTAACACAATTTTCAATGATGTTAGAGTCAAAATTTCTTGTAATAGGAAGTTTCCTTCAACGCATTTGAACAAATCCCTTTGTAAATTGTGGAAACTTGATGATTTACTTGTTTAGGTTTTGATGGTTTTTCACCATCTTTGTACTTGTACAAATCTGATTTGGAGCAATAAAATTTACTACTTGATCCGCAAAAAAAAAGAGGTGGGTGGTTGAAGATGTCACTCCAATGCTCAAGAAGTGTACCATTGTTATGCCATTTATCAAGCCAAAAGTGTGTGTTTCTTCCATCTCCAAGAATGTGTGTAATGTGACTTCTTATTGAGACTCAGCATTGGAGAAGCTTTTTTAGGATTCCTTTTGTATTAACCGATCTCTTTGTAAATCTTGAGGGCTTGAAGATATTCTTGTATGGGGCTGCCCCTTTTTTTTCCTTTTGTTTTGTACATTTTTATGCATCTATAAAATCTCACTTTCTTTGAGGAAAAAAAAAACTCTCTAATAGAGGCACGATATTTAAGGATATTCTTGAGAATCCAACTTGAATCATTTGTACAAGTGAAAGTCCAAATAGAATCCTCCTTGATGTAATTTGTTTAAACCCATTTGGGGGATTTCAATGAAGTTTTGCATGAAGGTGATAAATCCAGCACCTCTTCCATACCAAAAAGTGCTTTGGACTTCAAAACTTTTGTTGAGAATGCAAAAATGCAAGAAGTTAATGTTTATGGGCCTCACTTTACTTGGTCAAATAAAAGTGAGGAAGGTGACTTCTTAGCAAGTAAACTTGATAGAGCGTTGGTGAATGAAAATTGGTCTCAAAACTATCACCACTCCTTTCTTTTGGTTGGAAGCCCCGGCATCTCCGATCATTGCCCTCTTATCTTGCAAACTTGTAAGTCTTGGAAATCTTCACCAAAACCTTTCAAATTTTATAATGCTTGGTCAAATCATTTGGATTTCTTGAAGCTTGTGGAAGATCATTGGAGTACATGGGTTTTTGGTACTCCAATGTTCACTCTTTTTCAAGAGCAAAAATTGATCAAGGAAGCCCTAATAAGGTTTGATAGGATGCATTTTGCTTACCTTCCCAACACTATCAACAATCTTTGTGAGGAGCTTGGAGTTCAGAAAGCAATCTATAATGGAGAGCTTAGTGCCGAGCTTATTGATAAGCAAAAGTGCATTCTTACTAAATTTGAAGAGTTTGAAGCCACGTACAAAGCCATGCTTATTCAAAAATCAAGACTTTCTTGGATCAAAGAAGGGGATTCAAATGCTAAATTCTTCCACAATGCTGTGAGGAGTAGGAGGTTCAAGAACACAATACATGCAATCAAGAATGAGGAAGGACATCTCTTTTGGAGGACTTTGATGTTAAAAAAGAGTTCACTGGTTTCTTCAAAGGTCTCCTTGGTACTAAAAAGCCTTCTTATGTCAATGTGAATGATTTAAAGGCTATTATTGGGAAATCGATTGATGAGTCTCTTGCTGCACCATTGGTGCTCCTATCACAAGAGATGAGATTAAGAATGCTCTTTTTTCTCTCAATCCTAACAAAAGCCTGGGTCCGGATGGTTTTACATCTCATTTTTACACGGCTGCTTGGGAGATTGTTGGAGAGGATGTTATTAATGCAATCAGCTCTTTCTTTGAATCAAGGAAGATTCTTAAAGAGGTAAATTCTACTATTATTGCACTTGTGCCAAAGGTCCCAAATCCTTCCATGGTCAAAGATTTTAAGCCTATTTCTTGTTGCAACACCATCTACAAAGGCATTTCAAAGATTATTGCTAATAGGCTTAAAGTTTGTTTGCCTCACATCATTTCTTGGAACCAAATAGCATTCATCAAGAATAGGCTCATACAAGAAAATATTCTTATTGCACATGATGTTATGAGAGGATATTCTGAAGTCATATCTCCCAAGATGCTCCTCAAAGTTGACATTATGAAGGCTTTTGACTCTTTAAATTGGGACTTCATTAAATGCACTCTCCTTGCATTTGGTCTTCCACAATTATTTGTTGAATGGATTATGGAGTGTGTCACCACCCCTAGCTTTTCTATTGCTCTTAATGGAGGATTGGAAGGATACTTCTATGGAGCAAATGGAATAAGACAAGGAGATCCCATCTCTCCCTATCTTTTTGTCATGTGCATGGAGGTTCTCTCTTGTATGCTCAACAAATTAAACGAGCGTCCGGGCTTTCATTTTCATCCAAAATGTGCGCTTTTGAAGCTTAACCACCTTTGTTTCGCGGAAGATCTTTTACCTTTTGCAAAGGGACTTTAAGCTCTATTGAAAGCATCATGGACACTTTGAAGAAATTTTCCTCCTTCTCCGGGCTGAATGTCAACAAATCAAAGAGTGCCATTTTCTTTGGAGGGGTTTCAATTCATGACAAAAGAGCTATCTTGGATAGTGTTGGCTTTCAAGAAGGCAAGCTTCCCATCCGATACTTGGGTATCCCACTTGTTTCTAGAAAGCTAAGAAAGGCTGATTGCTTTCCCTTATGGAAAGAATCAATGCTAAACTTGAAAATTGGTGCAATTCTTCGCTTTCTTTTGCTGGTCGACTTGTTTTGCTAAAATCTACACTTTTGCAAATTTTTGCTTATTGGGCAAGTGCAATTCTTCTTCCCAAAAGTGTGATGGCAGCCATTGAAACAAAATTTAATGCCTTTCTTTGGAGGGGGACCGGCCCCAAGGTTGCTTGGAAGGATATTTGTCTTCCCTTTTGTGAAGGTGGGCTTGGTATTAGAAACATTGAGGAGATTAATAGAGTTCTTTTGCTCAAGCTTTTTTGGAGAATGTATGCAAAGAATGACACACTTTGGAGTAAATGGATTCACATGAACTATATTAAGGGCTCTTCCATTTGGGTGATGCAAGCTTCTAAGGATGCAAGTTGGATACTTAAAGCACTTTTGAATTGCTGAGGAGTAGCAAAGCCTCTCATCAAACACATTCTTGGTAATAGATCACATACTTTCTTTTGGATTGATAATTGGTATAAGGAAAGTTCCTTTTGGAGCATTGGAGTAGCACTTTCTCAAGTCCACCTCTCCTTGCAAAGGTTAGTGATGTTTACATCAATGGTTATTGGAATTGGCCTATTCAGCTTTTACATGTTGAGTGTCCAAATTATGTTCCTAATGAAAGCACAACCGATGAAATTGTTTGGAAAACATCCCCAAGTGGAGATTTCGTTTTCAAACAAACTTGGGAACATATTAGGAGGAAAGGAAATCATTTTGCTGGTTTTAACATTCTTTGGCACAAAAAAACACAATCCGAGACATAGCTTCATTGCTTGGCTTGCTTTTCTTGACCGACTCAACACAAAATTCAGAATATTACATTGGGGTCTCAACGTCAATCCATCATGCACTTTTTGTTATTTTGGTTGCGAAACAAGAGATCATCTTTTCTTTGAAGGTAGCTTCGCTAGAAGAATATGGCAAAAAGGTCTTCGCCTTTCATCAATTTTAGAGAAAATGATTTGCTGGAAGGATATTATTGCTTTTATCACTCCTTTTGCATATGAGAAGCACTTGAAGGGCACTATCATCAAGCATCTCCTTGGAGCTTCCATTTACCACATTTGGTTGGAATGGAACAAACGCATTTATCAAAATGAAGCAAAAACTGAAGAAAACATTTTCAATTCTATTTGCAATGATGTAAGAGTTAAAATCTCTACGGGAAGAAAATTCTCTTCCTCTCTTTTGAACAAAAGCTTATGTAAATTGTGGAGGCTAGATGACATTCTTGTATAGGCCTGCTCTCCACTTTTACCACCTTTTTTGTACTTGTACATTTTTCTTTTGACATTACGAAATACACACATAACTTTCTTGCCCCGCAAAAAAAAATTGTCCCACAAGACAATTGCTCCAAAGTTTTTCTCCCTCATCATATATTTCTCCCGCGGGGTCTTCAACAATTCTAGTTCCATTCACCACTTTAACATTGATTCTTGCTCCATATGCAGATTTGTATTGATAAATTCAGCAAAATCTTGCCCCCAATGTGGTGAGGGCTCATTGGATGAACGCACATACCTTAAACTTGGAGGTCTACGCCATGCATTTTCTTGAACTCCATATTTTGTTTGCTTGAGATCTTTTTCGGCTGGCTCTTTCCTATGGGGTTTTGAGTGTTCAACGTGGTTAGAAGAAACAAACTTTGCTTTTGGTGAGGTGGATGGAATTGAAGAAGTGGTAGCCATGTCATCATATTTGCATTTTGAAATTTCAGCTCCAGGAATGGTTTGCTCGAGGGGGGGGGGAAATGTTCCTTAGTAGCATGTGGCCCCAATTTTAACTTCCCAAGCTCGGGTGCATCGATTCCAGCCAAGGAATGATTTGTTTTGATTTGATTGGTGCAGCTATCATTTGTCTCATTCACATCAGAAAAAGTGCAATCAACTGCATTACACGCTAGACTTAAAGATGTTTGACCATTGGGTAAAAGGTTACCTTCTTCTTCTTCCCTATCTTCAGTCGAGTCCCCATGGAAATTTCCATCAAGGTGAGAGGAGCCTCTAGTGGAGATAGAAAGAGTGCCTGGGCTATTTTCCTTTCCTCCAATTCCTTGGGAGATTAGAATCTTCCATCCTTTTGGAGGGTGATGTTGAAGATGCTTTTAAAGTTTGAGAAGATTTTTGACAAGTTAAGCCTTATTTCGGTCTTGCTTACTTAGATAATCCTCATAAGACATACCTGAATCCATTGCAATAAAAGCTTCCGTTAACTCTTTAGAGGTTGAAGAAACATCTTCACTCTCAAAAAGAGAGGGAGAAGAGGCCGATTCTACCTCCTCCGAGCTTGCAACCTTTGTAGAAGATTTGTCCATGAGTTTGGCACAAGAAGAGCTTTCTTTGTTTGACATTTTAGCAATCAGTCGTACACTTGATCGTGAGGAGAGATTCTCTTCTTCGCCGTGAAAACCAAAAGAGGCTAAGGGATGGGTTTGGAAGAGTGTTTAGGCTAATGGAAGAAATTGTTTTGTGGGTGGCGTGTGGTGGTGGTGGCGGTGGCGGTGGAAAGGTGGCTGTTTTCAAAGATGGTAGAGAGAGGAGAGAGCGTTTTCATGGTAGAGAGAGAAATGTCAATCCTGCATTTGGAGTTTCTTTATTGGCCAATTCCACATTCCTTCTTTGAATGTTATTTCGCTAGAAGAATTTGGAAACGGGGTCTTCAACTTGCTATGGTACGCGAATCTTTGACTAATTGGGATGATATTTTGGCATACATTACTCCCTTTGCTCTTGACAAGAATCTTAAAGCAACGATTTTGAAGCACTTATTGGGAACCACTATTTACCATATTTGGATGGAAAGGAACAACAGGGATTTCAGCAAAGGATTCAAGACTGAGGAGCACATATTCTCATCCATCTTAAATGATGTTAGGCTTAAATGTTCCATTGAAAGGAAATTCAATTCCTTTTTTTTTTTTTACGTGAAAAGTGCTGTATTAATTACAAAAAAGTGTACATGAGAGACATAAGATGTACAAAAGAAGGGGAAGTTCTAATCGAATATAGCCTCAATTCCCCAATTCTTACAAATGATTTTGTTGATACAAGAACAAGTGAAATGCTTTCCTATTGAACATTTAACTCGTACATGGTTGAAGATGGATGAAAAGATTTGCTCCTCCATTTTTGCTCCTTTGCTGAATCGCCTATTATTCCTTTCCAACCAAATGAAATAGATTTTTGCTCCCAAGATATGCTTAATGAGTGTTGCTTTGAGATTGCCTTCAAGTACATGCGGGGTAAGGAAGGTAAAAATCTCATCCCACAAGATTGGCGGATCCTTGATTCATGTTAACTCTAGTCCCCTTTGCCATATTCTTCTTGTGAAGCTACAATGGAAGAAGAGATGATCCCTTGTTTCGTAAGCAAAATTGCAAAAGATGCAATTTGAATTGATTTCAATACCCCAAGTAAGCATTCTGAATTTTGTGGTGAGCCGATCATGCATTGCAAGCCATGTGATAAAAGCATGCTTTGGTGTGTATTTTTGTGCCAAATGATATTGTGCCATTCAATTTTGCTTTTTCTCCTACGCAAGTGCTCTCAAGTGTGCTTAAAAGAGAATTTCCCATCATTCGAGAGATTCCAAGAGTAAGAATCCGGATTTTTTGCAAAGGTGATTTATCATCTATTGATTGCATTATGGACACTTTGAAGACCTTTGCTACTCTCTCCGGGCTGAACAGTAATCCATCCAAGAGTGACATTTTCTGTGGGGGAATTTCTAATGATAACAAAGATGCCATTATTCGAAGAGTGGGTTTCCATGAGGGTGAACTTCCTATCCGGTATTTAGGCATCCCTCTTGTGTCTAGGAAGTTTCGGAAGGCGGATTGCTACCCACTATTGGAGAAGATTAATTCGAGACTTGATGCTCGGTGCAATAATTGGCTGTCCTTTGCGGGTAGACTTGTTCTTATCAAGTCCACTCTCATTCAAATTTGTGCATATTGGGCAAATGCTATCCTTCTTCCAAAAAGTCTCTTGGCAGCCATTGAATCAAAATTTAAAGCTTTCCTTTGGAGAGGCACGGGCCCCAAAGTTGCTTGGAAAGATCTTTGTTTACCGTTCAATGACGGTGGTCTTGGCGTTCGAAGAATTGAAGAAATCAACAAAGTTTTTATGCTCAAAATTTTTTGGAGAATGGCTCTTGGAATTGGCCAATTCAGCTTATGCATATCCCCATCCCAAACGCTGCCATCGTTGAAAATAGGCTGGATTCTTACTCTTGGAGTCTCTCAAATGATGGGAAATTCTCTTTTAAGCATACTTGGGAGCACTTGCGTAAGCGAAAAAGAAAGATTGAATGGCACAATGTTGTTTAGTTTAAAAACCACACACCAAAGCATGCTTTTATCACTTGGACTGCAATGCATGATAGGCTCACAACAAAATTCAAAATGCTCACTTGGGGTATTGAAATCAACTCCAATTGCATATTTTGCAACTTTGCTTGCGAAACAAGGGACCATCTTTTCTTCCATTGTAGCTTTACAAGAAGAATTTGGCAAAGAGGGCTGGAGTTAACGTGCATAAAAGATCCACCAACATCATGGAATGAAATCCTCACTTTCTTTACTCCATACGTTCTTGAACGCAATCTCAAAGCTACACTCATCAAGCATTTCTTTGGAGCAACAATTTATTTCATTTGGCTGGAAAGGAACAATAGACAATTCAGCAACGGAGCAAAAACGGAAGAGCAAATCTTTTCATCCATCTTCAACCATGTTCGAATTAAATGTTCAATTGGAAAGCTTTTCACTTCTTGTATCAACAAAATCATTTGTAAGAATTGGGGAATCGAGGCTATATTAGAATGAGCTTCCCCTTCTTTTGATTCTCATGTACATCTTTTGTAATTAATATAGTGCATTCACTTTTCACGCAAAAAAAATAAAAATTTTTTGGAGAATGTATGCTGTTAAAGAATCACTTTGGAGCCAATGGATTCATTGCAATTATATCAAGGATTCTTCCTTTTGGACTTTGCAAGCATCTCATGATACTAGTTGGATTTTCAAGGCTATCCTTTCATGCCGTGACCATGCAAGAAACTTTACCAAGCACTACATTGGGAATGGTATGAACACTCACTTTTGGATTGACAATTGGCATAAAGATGGACCACTTTTGGAGCATTGGGGCAACATCTTTCCTACCCCATCCATCTTTGCAAAGGTTAGTGATATTTTTCTCAATGGCTCTTGGAGTTGGCCTTTACATCTCTCCTCTATTGAAGCACCTAGCTTTGCACTTGATGAGAATTCACAAGACTCTTTTGCTTGGACTCCTTCTCCTAATGGTGAATTTTCTTTCAAACATACATGGGAGCATATTAGAATCAAAGGAAATCGTTTCAGCGGTCATAATATCATTTGGCACAAGGGTCACAACCCAAAGCATAGTTATATTGTTTGGCTTGCGCATCATGACCGCCTTGCTACAAGATTCAGAATTTCATTTTGGGGGATTGACAATAACACCACTTGCATCTTTTGCTATATAGGATGTGAAACTAGAGATCATCTCTTTTTTGAATGTAGTTTTACTAGACGTATTTGGAGATTTGGCTTGTCTTTAACTCTTGTTCCGGAAAGCCTTATTTGTTGGCAAGACATCTTCAACTATATCACTCCATTTGCTCATGAGAAACACTTGAAAGCATCAATCCTCAAGCATCTCTTGGGCGCTACTGTCTATCACATTTGGATGGAAAGAAATAGAAGAATCTTCAAGAACGAAGCAAAGACAGAGGAATTTGTTTGTAACACAATTTTCAATGATGTTAGAGTCAAAATTTCTTGTAATAGGAAGTTTCCTTCAACGCATTTGAACAAATCCCTTTGTAAATTGTGGAAACTTGATGATTTACTTGTTTAGGTTTTGATGGTTTTTCACCATCTTTGTACTTGTACAAATCTGATTTGGAGCAATAAAATTTACTACTTGATCCGCAAAAAAAAAGAGGTGGGTGGTTGAAGATGTCACTCCAATGCTCAAGAAGTGTACCATTGTTATGCCATTTATCAAGCCAAAAGTGTGTGTTTCTTCCATCTCCAAGAATGTGTGTAATGTGACTTCTTATTGAGACTCAGCATTGGAGAAGCTTTTTTAGGATTCCTTTTGTATTAACCGATCTCTTTGTAAATCTTGAGGGCTTGAAGATATTCTTGTATGGGGCTGCCCCTTTTTTTTCCTTTTGTTTTGTACATTTTTATGCATCTATAAAATCTCACTTTCTTTGAGGAAAAAAAAAACTCTCTAATAGAGGCACGATATTTAAGGATATTCTTGAGAATCCAACTTGAATCATTTGTACAAGTGAAAGTCCAAATAGAATCCTCCTTGATGTAATTTGTTTAAACCCATTTGGGGGATTTCAATGAAGTTTTGCATGAAGGTGATAAATCCAGCACCTCTTCCATACCAAAAAGTGCTTTGGACTTCAAAACTTTTGTTGAGAATGCAAAAATGCAAGAAGTTAATGTTTATGGGCCTCACTTTACTTGGTCAAATAAAAGTGAGGAAGGTGACTTCTTAGCAAGTAAACTTGATAGAGCGTTGGTGAATGAAAATTGGTCTCAAAACTATCACCACTCCTTTCTTTTGGTTGGAAGCCCCGGCATCTCCGATCATTGCCCTCTTATCTTGCAAACTTGTAAGTCTTGGAAATCTTCACCAAAACCTTTCAAATTTTATAATGCTTGGTCAAATCATTTGGATTTCTTGAAGCTTGTGGAAGATCATTGGAGTACATGGGTTTTTGGTACTCCAATGTTCACTCTTTTTCAAGAGCAAAAATTGATCAAGGAAGCCCTAAAAGGTTTGATAGGATGCATTTTGCTTACCTTCCCAACACTATCAACAATCTTTGTGAGGAGCTTGGAGTTCAGAAAGCAATCTATAATGGAGAGCTTAGTGCCGAGCTTATTGATAAGCAAAAGTGCATTCTTACTAAATTTGAAGAGTTTGAAGCCACGTACAAAGCCATGCTTATTCAAAAATCAAGACTTTCTTGGATCAAAGAAGGGGATTCAAATGCTAAATTCTTCCACAATGCTGTGAGGAGTAGGAGGTTCAAGAACACAATACATGCAATCAAGAATGAGGAAGGACATCTCTTTTTGGAGGACTTTGATGTTAAAAAAGAGTTCACTGGTTTCTTCAAAGGTCTCCTTGGTACTAAAAAGCCTTCTTATGTCAATGTGAATGATTTAAAGGCTATTATTGGGAAATCGATTGATGAGTCTCTTGCTGCACCATTGGTGCTCCTATCACAAGAGATGAGATTAAGAATGCTCTTTTTTCTCTCAATCCTAACAAAAGCCTGGGTCCGGATGGTTTTACATCTCATTTTTACACGGCTGCTTGGGAGATTGTTGGAGAGGATGTTATTAATGCAATCAGCTCTTTCTTTGAATCAAGGAAGATTCTTAAAGAGGTAAATTCTACTATTATTGCACTTGTGCCAAAGGTCCCAAATCCTTCCATGGTCAAAGATTTTAAGCCTATTTCTTGTTGCAACACCATCTACAAAGGCATTTCAAAGATTATTGCTAATAGGCTTAAAGTTTGTTTGCCTCACATCATTTCTTGGAACCAAATAGCATTCATCAAGAATAGGCTCATACAAGAAAATATTCTTATTGCACATGATGTTATGAGAGGATATTCTGGAAGTCATATCTCCCCAAGATGCTCCCTCAAAGTTGACATTATGAAGGCTTTTGACTCTTTAAATTGGGACTTCATTAAATGCACTCTCCTTGCATTTGGTCTTCCACAATTATTTGTTGAATGGATTATGGAGTGTGTCACCACCCCTAGCTTTTCTATTGCTCTTAATGGAGGATTGGAAGGATACTTCTATGGAGCAAATGGAATAAGACAAGGAGATCCCATCTCTCCCTATCTTTTTGTCATGTGCATGGAGGTTCTCTCTTGTATGCTCAACAAATTAAACGAAGCGTCCGGCTTTCATTTTCATCCAAAATGTGCGCTTTTGAAGCTTAACCACCTTTGTTTCATGGAAGATCTTTTACCTTTTGCAAAGGGACTTTAAGCTCTATTGAAAGCATCATGGACACTTTGAAGAAATTTTCCTCCTTCTCCGGGCTGAATGTCAACAAATCAAAGAGTGCCATTTTCTTTGGAGGGGTTTCAATTCATGACAAAAGAGCTATCTTGGATAGTGTTGGCTTTCAAGAAGGCAAGCTTCCCATCCGATACTTGGGTATCCCACTTGTTTCTAGAAAGCTAAGAAAGGCTGATTGCTTTCCCCTTATGGAAAGAATCAATGCTAAACTTGAAAATTGGTGCAATTCTTCGCTTTCTTTTGCTGGTCGACTTGTTTTGCTAAAATCTACACTTTTGCAAATTTTTGCTTATTGGGCAAGTGCAATTCTTCTTCCCAAAAGTGTGATGGCAGCCATTGAAACAAAATTTAATGCCTTTCTTTGGAGGGGGACCGGCCCCAAGGTTGCTTGGAAGGATATTTGTCTTCCCTTTTGTGAAGGTGGGCTTGGTATTAGAAACATTGAGGAGATTAATAGAGTTCTTTTGCTCAAGCTTTTTTGGAGAATGTATGCAAAGAATGACACACTTTGGAGTAAATGGATTCACATGAACTATATTAAGGGCTCTTCCATTTGGGTGATGCAAGCTTCTAAGGATGCAAGTTGGATACTTAAAGCACTTTTGAATTGCTGAGGAGTAGCAAAGCCTCTCATCAAACACATTCTTGGTAATAGATCACATACTTTCTTTTGGATTGATAATTGGTATAAGGAAAGTTCCCTTTTGGAGCATTGGAGTAGCACTTTCTCAAGTCCACCTCTCCTTGCAAAGGTTAGTGATGTTTACATCAATGGTTATTGGAATTGGCCTATTCAGCTTTTACATGTTGAGTGTCCAAATTATGTTCCTAATGAAAGCACAACCGATGAAATTGTTTGGAAAACATCCCCAAGTGGAGATTTCGTTTTCAAACAAACTTGGGAACATATTAGGAGGAAAGGAAATCATTTTGCTGGTTTTAACATTCTTTGGCACAAAAAAACACAATCCGAGACATAGCTTCATTGCTTGGCTTGCTTTTCTTGACCGACTCAACACAAAATTCAGAATATTACATTGGGGTCTCAACGTCAATCCATCATGCACTTTTTGTTATTTTGGTTGCGAAACAAGAGATCATCTTTTCTTTGAAGGTAGCTTCGCTAGAAGAATATGGCAAAAAGGTCTTCGCCTTTCATCAATTTTAGAGAAAATGATTTGCTGGAAGGATATTATTGCTTTTATCACTCCTTTTGCATATGAGAAGCACTTGAAGGGCACTATCATCAAGCATCTCCTTGGAGCTTCCATTTACCACATTTGGTTGGAATGGAACAAACGCATTTATCAAAATGAAGCAAAAACTGAAGAAAACATTTTCAATTCTATTTGCAATGATGTAAGAGTTAAAATCTCTACGGGAAGAAAATTCTCTTCCTCTCTTTTGAACAAAAGCTTATGTAAATTGTGGAGGCTAGATGACATTCTTGTATAGGCCTGCTCTCCACTTTTACCACCTTTTTTGTACTTGTACATTTTTCTTTTGACATTACGAAATACACACATAACTTTCTTGCCCCGCAAAAAAAAAATTGTCCCACAAGACAATTGCTCCAAAGTTTTTCTCCCTCATCATATATTTCTCCCGCGGGGTCTTCAACAATTCTAGTTCCATTCACCACTTTAACATTGATTCTTGCTCCATATGCAGATTTGTATTGATAAATTCAGCAAAATCTTGCCCCCAATGTGGTGAGGGCTCATTGGATGAACGCACATACCTTAAACTTGGAGGTCTACGCCATGCATTTTCTTGAACTCCATATTTTGTTTGCTTGAGATCTTTTTCGGCTGGCTCTTTCCTATGGGGTTTTGAGTGTTCAACGTGGTTAGAAGAAACAAACTTTGCTTTTGGTGAGGTGGATGGAATTGAAGAAGTGGTAGCCATGTCATCATATTTGCATTTTGAAATTTCAGCTCCAGGAATGGTTTGCTCGAGGGAAATGTTCCTTAGTAGCATGTGGCCCCAATTTTAACTTCCCAAGCTCGGGTGCATCGATTCCAGCCAAGGAATGATTTGTTTTGATTTGATTGGTGCAGCTATCATTTGTCTCATTCACATCAGAAAAAGTGCAATCAACTGCATTACACGCTAGACTTAAAGATGTTTGACCATTGGGTAAAAGGTTACCTTCTTCTTCTTCCCTATCTTCAGTCGAGTCCCCATGGAAATTTCCATCAAGGTGAGAGGAGCCTCGAGTGGAGATAGAAAGAGTGCCTGGGCTATTTTCCTTTCCTCCAATTCCTTGGGAGATTAGAATCTTCCATCCTTTTGGAGGGTGATGTTGAAGATGCTTTTAAAGTTTGAGAAGATTTTTGACAAGTTAAGCCTTATTTCGGTCTTGCTTACTTAGATAATCCTCATAAGACATACCTGAATCCATTGCAATAAAAGCTTCCGTTAACTCTTTAGAGGTTGAAGAAACATCTTCACTCTCAAAAGAGAGGGAGAAGAGGCCGATTCTACCTCTTCCGTGCTTGCAAACTTTGGAGAAGATTTGTCCATGAGTTTGGCACAAGAAGAGCTTTCTTTGTTTGACATTTTAGCAATCAGTCGTACACTTGATCGTGAGGTGAGATTCTCTTCTTCGCCGTGAAAACCAAAAGAGGCTAAGGGATGGGTTTGGAAGAGTGTTTAGGCTAATGGAAGAAATTGTTTTGTGGGTGGCGTGTGGTGGTGGTGGCGGTGGCGGTGGAAAGGTGGCTGTTTTCAAAGATGGTAGAGAGAGAGAGAGCGTTTTCATGGTAGAGAGAGAAATGTCAATCCTGCATTTGGAGTTTCTTTATTGGCCAATTCCACATTCCTTCTTTGAATGTTATTTCACTAGAAGAATTTGGAAACGGGGTCTTCAACTTGCTATGGTACGCGAATCTTTGACTAATTGGGATGATATTTTGGCATACATTACTCCCTTTGCTCTTGACAAGAATCTTAAAGCAACGATTTTGAAGCACTTATTGGGAACCACTATTTACCATATTTGGATGGAAAGGAACAACAGGGATTTCAGCAAAGGATTCAAGACTGAGGAGCACATATTCTCATCCATCTTAAATGATGTTAGGCTTAAATGTTCCATTGAAAGGAAATTCAATTCCTTTTTTTTTTTTTACGTGAAAAGTGCTGTATTAATTACAAAAAAGTGTACATGAGAGACATAAGATGTACAAAAGAAGGGGAAGTTCTAATCGAATATAGCCTCAATTCCCCAATTCTTACAAATGATTTTGTTGATACAAGAACAAGTGAAATGCTTTCCTATTGAACATTTAACTCGTACATGGTTGAAGATGGATGAAAAGATTTGCTCCTCCATTTTTGCTCCTTTGCTGAATCGCCTATTATTCCTTTCCAACCAAATGAAATAGATTTTTGCTCCCAAGATATGCTTAATGAGTGTTGCTTTGAGATTGCCTTCAAGTACATGCGGGGTAAGGAAGGTAAAAATCTCATCCCACAAGATTGGCGGATCCTTGATTCATGTTAACTCTAGTCCCCTTTGCCATATTCTTCTTGTGAAGCTACAATGGAAGAAGAGATGATCCCTTGTTTCGTAAGCAAAATTGCAAAAGATGCAATTTGAATTGATTTCAATACCCCAAGTAAGCATTCTGAATTTTGTGGTGAGCCGATCATGCATTGCAAGCCATGTGATAAAAGCATGCTTTGGTGTGTATTTTTGTGCCAAATGATATTGTGCCATTCAATTTTGCTTTTTCTCCTACGCAAGTGCTCTCAAGTGTGCTTAAAAGAGAATTTCCCATCATTCGAGAGATTCCAAGAGTAAGAATCCGGATTTTTTGCAAAGGTGATTTATCATCTATTGATTGCATTATGGACACTTTGAAGACCTTTGCTACTCTCTCCGGGCTGAACAGTAATCCATCCAAGAGTGACATTTTCTGTGGGGGAATTTCTAATGATAACAAAGATGCCATTATTCGAAGAGTGGGTTTCCATGAGGGTGAACTTCCTATCCGGTATTTAGGCATCCCTCTTGTGTCTAGGAAGTTTCGGAAGGCGGATTGCTACCCACTATTGGAGAAGATTAATTCGAGACTTGATGCTCGGTGCAATAATTGGCTGTCCTTTGCGGGTAGACTTGTTCTTATCAAGTCCACTCTCATTCAAATTTGTGCATATTGGGCAAATGCTATCCTTCTTCCAAAAAGTCTCTTGGCAGCCATTGAATCAAAATTTAAAGCTTTCCTTTGGAGAGGCACGGGCCCCAAAGTTGCTTGGAAAGATCTTTGTTTACCGTTCAATGACGGTGGTCTTGGCGTTCGAAGAATTGAAGAAATCAACAAAGTTTTTATGCTCAAAATTTTTTGGAGAATGGCTCTTGGAATTGGCCAATTCAGCTTATGCATATCCCCATCCCAAACGCTGCCATCGTTGAAAATAGGCTGGATTCTTACTCTTGGAGTCTCTCAAATGATGGGAAATTCTCTTTTAAGCATACTTGGGAGCACTTGCGTAAGCGAAAAAGAAAGATTGAATGGCACAATGTTGTTTAGTTTAAAAACCACACACCAAAGCATGCTTTTATCACTTGGACTGCAATGCATGATAGGCTCACAACAAAATTCAAAATGCTCACTTGGGGTATTGAAATCAACTCCAATTGCATATTTTGCAACTTTGCTTGAAACAAGGGACCATCTTTTCTTCCATTGTAGCTTTACAAGAAGAATTTGGCAAAGAGGGCTGGAGTTAACGTGCATAAAAGATCCACCAACATCATGGAATGAAATCCTCACTTTCTTTACTCCATACGTTCTTGAACGCAATCTCAAAGCTACACTCATCAAGCATTTCTTTGGAGCAACAATTTATTTCATTTGGCTGGAAAGGAACAATAGACAATTCAGCAACGGAGCAAAAACGGAAGAGCAAATCTTTTCATCCATCTTCAACCATGTTCGAATTAAATGTTCAATTGGAAAGCTTTTCACTTCTTGTATCAACAAAATCATTTGTAAGAATTGGGGAATCGAGGCTATATTAGAATGAGCTTCCCCTTCTTTTGATTCTCATGTACATCTTTTGTAATTAATATAGTGCATTCACTTTTCACGCAAAAAAAATAAAAATTTTTGGAGAATGTATGCTGTTAAAGAATCACTTTGGAGCCAATGGATTCATTGCAATTATATCAAGGATTCTTCCTTTTGGACTTTGCAAGCATCTCATGATACTAGTTGGATTTTCAAGGCTATCCTTTCATGCCGTGACCATGCAAGAAACTTTACCAAGCACTACATTGGGAATGGTATGAACACTCACTTTTGGATTGACAATTGGCATAAAGATGGACCACTTTTGGAGCATTGGGGCAACATCTTTCCTACCCCATCCATCTTTGCAAAGGTTAGTGATATTTTTCTCAATGGCTCTTGGAGTTGGCCTTTACATCTCTCCTCTATTGAAGCACCTAGCTTTGCACTTGATGAGAATTCACAAGACTCTTTTGCTTGGACTCCTTCTCCTAATGGTGAATTTTCTTTCAAACATACATGGGAGCATATTAGAATCAAAGGAAATCGTTTCAGCGGTCATAATATCATTTGGCACAAGGGTCACAACCCAAAGCATAGTTATATTGTTTGGCTTGCGCATCATGACCGCCTTGCTACAAGATTCAGAATTTCATTTTGGGGGATTGACAATAACACCACTTGCATCTTTTGCTATATAGGATGTGAAACTAGAGATCATCTCTTTTTTGAATGTAGTTTTACTAGACGTATTTGGAGATTTGGCTTGTCTTTAACTCTTGTTCGGAAAGCCTTATTTGTTGGCAAGACATCTTCAACTATATCACTCCATTTGCTCATGAGAAACACTTGAAAGCATCAATCCTCAAGCATCTCTTGGGCGCTACTGTCTATCACATTTGGATGGAAAGAAATAGAAGAATCTTCAAGAACGAAGCAAAGACAGAGGAATTTGTTTGTAACACAATTTTCAATGATGTTAGAGTCAAAATTTCTTGTAATAGGAAGTTTCCTTCAACGCATTTGAACAAATCCCTTTGTAAATTGTGGAAACTTGATGATTTACTTGTTTAGGTTTTGATGGTTTTTCACCATCTTTGTACTTGTACAAATCTGATTTGGAGCAATAAAATTTACTACTTGATCCGCAAAAAAAAAGAGGTGGGTGGTTGAAGATGTCACTCCAATGCTCAAGAAGTGTACCATTGTTATGCCATTTATCAAGCCAAAAGTGTGTGTTTCTTCCATCTCCAAGAATGTGTGTAATGTGACTTCTTATTGAGACTCAGCATTGGAGAAGCTTTTTTAGGATTCCTTTTGTATTAACCGATCTCTTTGTAAATCTTGAGGGCTTGAAGATATTCTTGTATGGGGCTGCCCCTTTTTTTTCCTTTTGTTTTGTACATTTTTATGCATCTATAAAATCTCACTTTCTTTGAGGAAAAAAAAAACTCTCTAATAGAGGCACGATATTTAAGGATATTCTTGAGAATCCAACTTGAATCATTTGTACAAGTGAAAGTCCAAATAGAATCCTCCTTGATGTAATTTGTTTAAACCCATTTGGGGGATTTCAATGAAGTTTTGCATGAAGGTGATAAATCCAGCACCTCTTCCATACCAAAAAGTGCTTTGGACTTCAAAACTTTTGTTGAGAATGCAAAAATGCAAGAAGTTAATGTTTATGGGCCTCACTTTACTTGGTCAAATAAAAGTGAGGAAGGTGACTTCTTAGCAAGTAAACTTGATAGAGCGTTGGTGAATGAAAATTGGTCTCAAAACTATCACCACTCCTTTCTTTTGGTTGGAAGCCCCGGCATCTCCGATCATTGCCCTCTTATCTTGCAAACTTGTAAGTCTTGGAAATCTTCACCAAAACCTTTCAAATTTTATAATGCTTGGTCAAATCATTTGGATTTCTTGAAGCTTGTGGAAGATCATTGGAGTACATGGGTTTTTGGTACTCCAATGTTCACTCTTTTTCAAGAGCAAAAATTGATCAAGGAAGCCCTAAAAAGGTTTGATAGGATGCATTTTGCTTACCTTCCCAACACTATCAACAATCTTTGTGAGGAGCTTGGAGTTCAGAAAGCAATCTATAATGGAGAGCTTAGTGCCGAGCTTATTGATAAGCAAAAGTGCATTCTTACTAAATTTGAAGAGTTTGAAGCCACGTACAAAGCCATGCTTATTCAAAAATCAAGACTTTCTTGGATCAAAGAAGGGGATTCAAATGCTAAATTCTTCCACAATGCTGTGAGGAGTAGGAGGTTCAAGAACACAATACATGCAATCAAGAATGAGGAAGGACATCTCTTTTTGGAGGACTTTGATGTTAAAAAAGAGTTCACTGGTTTCTTCAAAGGTCTCCTTGGTACTAAAAAGCCTTCTTATGTCAATGTGAATGATTTAAAGGCTATTATTGGGAAATCGATTGATGAGTCTCTTGCTGCACCATTGGTGCTCCTATCACAAGAGATGAGATTAAGAATGCTCTTTTTTCTCTCAATCCTAACAAAAGCCTGGGTCCGGATGGTTTTACATCTCATTTTTACACGGCTGCTTGGGAGATTGTTGGAGAGGATGTTATTAATGCAATCAGCTCTTTCTTTGAATCAAGGAAGATTCTTAAAGAGGTAAATTCTACTATTATTGCACTTGTGCCAAAGGTCCCAAATCCTTCCATGGTCAAAGATTTTAAGCCTATTTCTTGTTGCAACACCATCTACAAAGGCATTTCAAAGATTATTGCTAATAGGCTTAAAGTTTGTTTGCCTCACATCATTTCTTGGAACCAAATAGCATTCATCAAGAATAGGCTCATACAAGAAAATATTCTTATTGCACATGATGTTATGAGAGGATATTCTGAAGTCATATCTCCCAAGATGCTCCTCAAAGTTGACATTATGAAGGCTTTTGACTCTTTAAATTGGGACTTCATTAAATGCACTCTCCTTGCATTTGGTCTTCCACAATTATTTGTTGAATGGATTATGGAGTGTGTCACCACCCCTAGCTTTTCTATTGCTCTTAATGGAGGATTGGAAGGATACTTCTATGGAGCAAATGGAATAAGACAAGGAGATCCCATCTCTCCCTATCTTTTTGTCATGTGCATGGAGGTTCTCTCTTGTATGCTCAACAAATTAAACGAAGCGTCCGGCTTTCATTTTCATCCAAAATGTGCGCTTTTGAAGCTTAACCACCTTTGTTTCATGGAAGATCTTTTACCTTTTGCAAAGGGACTTTAAGCTCTATTGAAAGCATCATGGACACTTTGAAGAAATTTTCCTCCTTCTCCGGGCTGAATGTCAACAAATCAAAGAGTGCCATTTTCTTTGGAGGGGTTTCAATTCATGACAAAAGAGCTATCTTGGATAGTGTTGGCTTTCAAGAAGGCAAGCTTCCCATCCGATACTTGGGTATCCCACTTGTTTCTAGAAAGCTAAGAAAGGCTGATTGCTTTCCCTTATGGAAAGAATCAATGCTAAACTTGAAAATTGGTGCAATTCTTCGCTTTCTTTTGCTGGTCGACTTGTTTTGCTAAAATCTACACTTTTGCAAATTTTTGCTTATTGGGCAAGTGCAATTCTTCTTCCCAAAAGTGTGATGGCAGCCATTGAAACAAAATTTAATGCCTTTCTTTGGAGGGGGACCGGCCCCAAGGTTGCTTGGAAGGATATTTGTCTTCCCTTTTGTGAAGGTGGGCTTGGTATTAGAAACATTGAGGAGATTAATAGAGTTCTTTTGCTCAAGCTTTTTTGGAGAATGTATGCAAAGAATGACACACTTTGGAGTAAATGGATTCACATGAACTATATTAAGGGCTCTTCCATTTGGGTGATGCAAGCTTCTAAGGATGCAAGTTGGATACTTAAAGCACTTTTGAATTGCTGAGGAGTAGCAAAGCCTCTCATCAAACACATTCTTGGTAATAGATCACATACTTTCTTTTGGATTGATAATTGGTATAAGGAAAGTTCCCTTTTGGAGCATTGGAGTAGCACTTTCTCAAGTCCACCTCTCCTTGCAAAGGTTAGTGATGTTTACATCAATGGTTATTGGAATTGGCCTATTCAGCTTTTACATGTTGAGTGTCCAAATTATGTTCCTAATGAAAGCACAACCGATGAAATTGTTTGGAAAACATCCCCAAGTGGAGATTTCGTTTTCAAACAAACTTGGGAACATATTAGGAGGAAAGGAAATCATTTTGCTGGTTTTAACATTCTTTGGCACAAAAAAACACAATCCGAGACATAGCTTCATTGCTTGGCTTGCTTTTCTTGACCGACTCAACACAAAATTCAGAATATTACATTGGGGTCTCAACGTCAATCCATCATGCACTTTTTGTTATTTTGGTTGCGAAACAAGAGATCATCTTTTCTTTGAAGGTAGCTTCGCTAGAAGAATATGGCAAAAAGGTCTTCGCCTTTCATCAATTTTAGAGAAAATGATTTGCTGGAAGGATATTATTGCTTTTATCACTCCTTTTGCATATGAGAAGCACTTGAAGGGCACTATCATCAAGCATCTCCTTGGAGCTTCCATTTACCACATTTGGTTGGAATGGAACAAACGCATTTATCAAAATGAAGCAAAAACTGAAGAAAACATTTTCAATTCTATTTGCAATGATGTAAGAGTTAAAATCTCTACGGGAAGAAAATTCTCTTCCTCTCTTTTGAACAAAAGCTTATGTAAATTGTGGAGGCTAGATGACATTCTTGTATAGGCCTGCTCTCCACTTTTACCACCTTTTTTGTACTTGTACATTTTTCTTTTGACATTACGAAATACACACATAACTTTCTTGCCCCGCAAAAAAAATTGTCCCACAAGACAATTGCTCCAAAGTTTTTCTCCCTCATCATATATTTCTCCCGCGGGGTCTTCAACAATTCTAGTTCCATTCACCACTTTAACATTGATTCTTGCTCCATATGCAGATTTGTATTGATAAATTCAGCAAAATCTTGCCCCCAATGTGGTGAGGGCTCATTGGATGAACGCACATACCTTAAACTTGGAGGTCTACGCCATGCATTTTCTTGAACTCCATATTTTGTTTGCTTGAGATCTTTTTCGGCTGGCTCTTTCCTATGGGGTTTTGAGTGTTCAACGTGGTTAGAAGAAACAAACTTTGCTTTTGGTGAGGTGGATGGAATTGAAGAAGTGGTAGCCATGTCATCATATTTGCATTTTGAAATTTCAGCTCCAGGAATGGTTTGCTCGAGGGCCCAAATGTTCCTTAGTAGCATGTGGCCCCAATTTTAACTTCCCAAGCTCGGGTGCATCGATTCCAGCCAAGGAATGATTTGTTTTGATTTGATTGGTGCAGCTATCATTTGTCTCATTCACATCAGAAAAAGTGCAATCAACTGCATTACACGCTAGACTTAAAGATGTTTGACCATTGGGTAAAAGGTTACCTTCTTCTTCTTCCCTATCTTCAGTCGAGTCCCCATGGAAATTTCCATCAAGGTGAGAGGAGCCTCAGTGGAGATAGAAAGAGTGCCTGGGCTATTTTCCTTTCCTCCAATTCCTTGGGAGATTAGAATCTTCCATCCTTTTGGAGGGTGATGTTGAAGATGCTTTTAAAGTTTGAGAAGATTTTTGACAAGTTAAGCCTTATTTCGGTCTTGCTTACTTAGATAATCCTCATAAGACATACCTGAATCCATTGCAATAAAAGCTTCCGTTAACTCTTTAGAGGTTGAAGAAACATCTTCACTCTCAAAAAGAGAGGGAGAAGAGGCCGATTCTACCTCCTCCGAGCTTGCAACCTTTGTAGAAGATTTGTCCATGAGTTTGGCACAAGAAGAGCTTTCTTTGTTTGACATTTTAGCAATCAGTCGTACACTTGATCGTGAGGAGAGATTCTCTTCTTCGCCGTGAAAACCAAAAGAGGCTAAGGGATGGGTTTGGAAGAGTGTTTAGGCTAATGGAAGAAATTGTTTTGTGGGTGGCGTGTGGTGGTGGTGGCGGTGGCGGTGGAAAGGTGGCTGTTTTCAAAGATGGTAGAGAGAGGAGAGAGCGTTTTCATGGTAGAGAGAGAAATGTCAATCCTGCATTTGGAGTTTCTTTATTGGCCAATTCCACATTCCTTCTTTGAATGTTATTTCACTAGAAGAATTTGGAAACGGGGTCTTCAACTTGCTATGGTACGCGAATCTTTGACTAATTGGGATGATATTTTGGCATACATTACTCCTTTGCTCTTGACAAGAATCTTAAAGCAACGATTTTGAAGCACTTATTGGGAACCACTATTTACCATATTTGGATGGAAAGGAACAACAGGGATTTCAGCAAAGGATTCAAGACGAGGAGCACATATTCTCATCCATCTTAAATGATGTTAGGCTTAAATGTTCCATTGAAAGGAAATTCAATTCCTTTTTTTTTTTTTACGTGAAAAGTGCTGTATTAATTACAAAAAAGTGTACATGAGAGACATAAGATGTACAAAAGAAGGGGAAGTTCTAATCGAATATAGCCTCAATTCCCCAATTCTTACAAATGATTTTGTTGATACAAGAACAAGTGAAATGCTTTCCTATTGAACATTTAACTCGTACATGGTTGAAGATGGATGAAAAGATTTGCTCCTCCATTTTTGCTCCTTTGCTGAATCGCCTATTATTCCTTTCCAACCAAATGAAATAGATTTTTGCTCCCAAGATATGCTTAATGAGTGTTGCTTTGAGATTGCCTTCAAGTACATGCGGGTAAGGAAGGTAAAAATCTCATCCCACAAGATTGGCGGATCCTTGATTCATGTTAACTCTAGTCCCCTTTGCCATATTCTTCTTGTGAAGCTACAATGGAAGAAGAGATGATCCCTTGTTTCGTAAGCAAAATTGCAAAAGATGCAATTTGAATTGATTTCAATACCCCAAGTAAGCATTCTGAATTTTGTGGTGAGCCGATCATGCATTGCAAGCCATGTGATAAAAGCATGCTTTGGTGTGTATTTTTGTGCCAAATGATATTGTGCCATTCAATTTTGCTTTTTCTCCTACGCAAGTGCTCTCAAGTGTGCTTAAAAGAGAATTTCCCATCATTCGAGAGATTCCAAGAGTAAGAATCCGGATTTTTTGCAAAGGTGATTTATCATCTATTGATTGCATTATGGACACTTTGAAGACCTTTGCTACTCTCTCCGGGCTGAACAGTAATCCATCCAAGAGTGACATTTTCTGTGGGGGAATTTCTAATGATAACAAAGATGCCATTATTCGAAGAGTGGGTTTCCATGAGGGTGAACTTCCTATCCGGTATTTAGGCATCCCTCTTGTGTCTAGGAAGTTTCGGAAGGCGGATTGCTACCCACTATTGGAGAAGATTAATTCGAGACTTGATGCTCGGTGCAATAATTGGCTGTCCTTTGCGGGTAGACTTGTTCTTATCAAGTCCACTCTCATTCAAATTTGTGCATATTGGGCAAATGCTATCCTTCTTCCAAAAAGTCTCTTGGCAGCCATTGAATCAAAATTTAAAGCTTTCCTTTGGAGAGGCACGGGCCCCAAAGTTGCTTGGAAAGATCTTTGTTTACCGTTCAATGACGGTGGTCTTGGCGTTCGAAGAATTGAAGAAATCAACAAAGTTTTTATGCTCAAAATTTTTTGGAGAATGGCTCTTGGAATTGGCCAATTCAGCTTATGCATATCCCCATCCCAAACGCTGCCATCGTTGAAAATAGGCTGGATTCTTACTCTTGGAGTCTCTCAAATGATGGGAAATTCTCTTTTAAGCATACTTGGGAGCACTTGCGTAAGCGAAAAAGAAAGATTGAATGGCACAATGTTGTTTAGTTTAAAAACCACACACCAAAGCATGCTTTTATCACTTGGACTGCAATGCATGATAGGCTCACAACAAAATTCAAAATGCTCACTTGGGGTATTGAAATCAACTCCAATTGCATATTTTGCAACTTTGCTTGCGAAACAAGGGACCATCTTTTCTTCCATTGTAGCTTTACAAGAAGAATTTGGCAAAGAGGGCTGGAGTTAACGTGCATAAAAGATCCACCAACATCATGGAATGAAATCCTCACTTTCTTTACTCCATACGTTCTTGAACGCAATCTCAAAGCTACACTCATCAAGCATTTCTTTGGAGCAACAATTTATTTCATTTGGCTGGAAAGGAACAATAGACAATTCAGCAACGGAGCAAAAACGGAAGAGCAAATCTTTTCATCCATCTTCAACCATGTTCGAATTAAATGTTCAATTGGAAAGCTTTTCACTTCTTGTATCAACAAAATCATTTGTAAGAATTGGGGAATCGAGGCTATATTAGAATGAGCTTCCCCTTCTTTTGATTCTCATGTACATCTTTTGTAATTAATATAGTGCATTCACTTTTCACGCAAAAAAAATAAAAATTTTTTGGAGAATGTATGCTGTTAAAGAATCACTTTGGAGCCAATGGATTCATTGCAATTATATCAAGGATTCTTCCTTTTGGACTTTGCAAGCATCTCATGATACTAGTTGGATTTTCAAGGCTATCCTTTCATGCCGTGACCATGCAAGAAACTTTACCAAGCACTACATTGGGAATGGTATGAACACTCACTTTTGGATTGACAATTGGCATAAAGATGGACCACTTTTGGAGCATTGGGGCAACATCTTTCCTACCCCATCCATCTTTGCAAAGGTTAGTGATATTTTTCTCAATGGCTCTTGGAGTTGGCCTTTACATCTCTCCTCTATTGAAGCACCTAGCTTTGCACTTGATGAGAATTCACAAGACTCTTTTGCTTGGACTCCTTCTCCTAATGGTGAATTTTCTTTCAAACATACATGGGAGCATATTAGAATCAAAGGAAATCGTTTCAGCGGTCATAATATCATTTGGCACAAGGGTCACAACCCAAAGCATAGTTATATTGTTTGGCTTATGATCATGACCGCCTTGCTACAAGATTCAGAATTTCATTTTGGGGGATTGACAATAACACCACTTGCATCTTTTGCTATATAGGATGTGAAACTAGAGATCATCTCTTTTTTGAATGTAGTTTTACTAGACGTATTTGGAGATTTGGCTTGTCTTTAACTCTTGTTCCGGAAAGCCTTATTTGTTGGCAAGACATCTTCAACTATATCACTCCATTTGCTCATGAGAAACACTTGAAAGCATCAATCCTCAAGCATCTCTTGGGCGCTACTGTCTATCACATTTGGATGGAAAGAAATAGAAGAATCTTCAAGAACGAAGCAAAGACAGAGGAATTTGTTTGTAACACAATTTTCAATGATGTTAGAGTCAAAATTTCTTGTAATAGGAAGTTTCCTTCAACGCATTTGAACAAATCCCTTTGTAAATTGTGGAAACTTGATGATTTACTTGTTTAGGTTTTGATGGTTTTTCACCATCTTTGTACTTGTACAAATCTGATTTGGAGCAATAAAATTTACTACTTGATCCGCAAAAAAAAAGAGGTGGGTGGTTGAAGATGTCACTCCAATGCTCAAGAAGTGTACCATTGTTATGCCATTTATCAAGCCAAAAGTGTGTGTTTCTTCCATCTCCAAGAATGTGTGTAATGTGACTTCTTATTGAGACTCAGCATTGGAGAAGCTTTTTTAGGATTCCTTTTGTATTAACCGATCTCTTTGTAAATCTTGAGGGCTTGAAGATATTCTTGTATGGGGCTGCCCCTTTTTTTTCCTTTTGTTTTGTACATTTTTATGCATCTATAAAATCTCACTTTCTTTGAGGAAAAAAAAAACTCTCTAATAGAGGCACGATATTTAAGGATATTCTTGAGAATCCAACTTGAATCATTTGTACAAGTGAAAGTCCAAATAGAATCGTCCTTGATGTAATTTGTTTAAACCCATTTGGGGGATTTCAATGAAGTTTTGCATGAAGGTGATAAATCCAGCACCTCTTCCATACCAAAAAGTGCTTTGGACTTCAAAACTTTTGTTGAGAATGCAAAAATGCAAGAAGTTAATGTTTATGGGCCTCACTTTACTTGGTCAAATAAAAGTGAGGAAGGTGACTTCTTAGCAAGTAAACTTGATAGAGCGTTGGTGAATGAAAATTGGTCTCAAAACTATCGCCACTCCTTTCTTTTGGTTGGAAGCCCCGGCATCTCCGATCATTGCCCTCTTATCTTGCAAACTTGTAAGTCTTGGAAATCTTCACCAAAACCTTTCAAATTTTATAATGCTTGGTCAAATCATTTGGATTTCTTGAAGCTTGTGGAAGATCATTGGAGTACATGGGTTTTTGGTACTCCAATGTTCACTCTTTTTCAAGAGCAAAAATTGATCAAGGAAGCCCTAAAAAGTTTTGATAGGATGCATTTTGCTTACCTTCCCAACACTATCAACAATCTTTGTGAGGAGCTTGGAGTTCAGAAAGCAATCTATAATGGAGAGCTTAGTGCCGAGCTTATTGATAAGCAAAAGTGCATTCTTACTAAATTTGAAGAGTTTGAAGCCACGTACAAAGCCATGCTTATTCAAAAATCAAGACTTTCTTGGATCAAAGAAGGGGATTCAAATACTAAATTCTTCCACAATGCTGTGAGGAGTAGGAGGTTCAAGAACACAATACATGCAATCAAGAATGAGGAAGGACATCTCTTTTGGAGGACTTTGATGTTAAAAAAGAGTTCACTGGTTTCTTCAAAGGTCTCCTTGGTACTAAAAAGCCTTCTTATGTCAATGTGAATGATTTAAAGGCTATTATTGGGAAATCGATTGATGAGTCTCTTGCTGCACCATTGGTGCTCCTATCACAAGAGATGAGATTAAGAATGCTCTTTTTTCTCTCAATCCTAACAAAAGCCTGGGTCCGGATGGTTTTACATCTCATTTTTACACGGCTGCTTGGGAGATTGTTGGAGAGGATGTTATTAATGCAATCAGCTCTTTCTTTGAATCAAGGAAGATTCTTAAAGAGGTAAATTCTACTATTATTGCACTTGTGCCAAAGGTCCCAAATCCTTCCATGGTCAAAGATTTTAAGCCTATTTCTTGTTGCAACACCATCTACAAAGGCATTTCAAAGATTATTGCTAATAGGCTTAAAGTTTGTTTGCCTCACATCATTTCTTGGAACCAAATAGCATTCATCAAGAATAGGCTCATACAAGAAAATATTCTTATTGCACATGATGTTATGAGAGGATATTCTGGAAGTCATATCTCCCCAAGATGCTCCCTCAAAGTTGACATTATGAAGGCTTTTGACTCTTTAAATTGGGACTTCATTAAATGCACTCTCCTTGCATTTGGTCTTCCACAATTATTTGTTGAATGGATTATGGAGTGTGTCACTACTCCTAGCTTTTCTATTGCTCTCAATGGAGGCTTGGAAGGATACTTTTACGGAGCTAATGGAATAAGGCAAGGAGATCCCATTTCCCCCTATCTTTTTGTCATGTGCATGGAGGTTCTCTCTTGTTTGCTTAACAAATTAAATGAGCATCCGGGCTTTCATTTTCATCCAAAATGTACACATTTGAAGCTTAACCACCTTTGTTTCGCGGATGATCTTTTTATCTTTTGCAAAGGGAATTTAAGTTCTGTTGAATGCATCATGGAGACCTTGAAGAAATTTTCCTCCTTCTCTGGGCTGAATATCAACAAATCAAAGAGTGCCATATTCTTTGGTAGGGTTTCAATTCATGACAAAAGGATTATCTTGGATAGAGTTGGTTTTCAAGAAGGTGAGCTTCCTATTCGCTATTTGAGTATCCCACTTGTTTCTAGAAAGCTAAACAAAGGCTGATTGTTTCCCCCTCTTGGAAAGAATCAATGCTAAACTTGAAAATTGGTGCAATTATTGGCTTTCTTTTGCTGGTCGACTTGTTTTGCTAAAATCTACACTTTTCCAACTTTTTGCTTATTGGGCAAGTGCAATTCTTCTACCCAAAAGTGTGTTGGAAGCCATTGAAACAAAATTTAAAGCTTTTCTTTGAAGGGGGACGGGCCCCAAGGTTGCTTGGAAGGATATTTGTCTTCCCTTTTGTGAAGGTGGGCTTGGTATTAGTAACATTAAGGAGATTAATAGGGTTTTTTTGCTCAAGATTTTTTCGAGAATGTATGCAAAGAAGGACACACTTTGGAGTCAATGGATTCACATGAACTATATCAAGGACTCTTCCATTTGGGTGATGCAAGCTCCTAAGGATGCAAGTTGGATACTTAAAGCACTTTTGAATTGCCGAGGAGTAGCGAAGCCCCTCATCAAACACAATCTTGGTAATGGATCACATACTTTCTTTTGGATTGATAATTGGTACAAGAAGAGTTCCCTTTTGGAGCATTAGAGTAACACTTTCCCAAGTCCATCTCTCCTTGCAAAGGTTAGTGGTGTTTTCATCAATGGTAATTGGATTTGGCCTATTCAACTCCTCCATGTTGATTGTCCAAACTTTGTACTAAATGAAAACACAATGAATGAAATTGTTTGGAAAACATCCCCAAATGGAGATTTCTTTTTCAAACAAACTTGGGAATATATTAGGAGGAAAGGAAATCACTTTGCTGGTTTTAACATTCTTTGGCACAAGAATCACAATCCGAGACATAGCTTCATCGCATGGCTTGCTTTTCTTGACTGACTCAACACAAAATTCAGAATCTTACATTGGGGTCTCAACATCAATCCATCATGTATTTTTTGTTATTTTGGTTGCGAAACAAGAGATCATCTTTTCTTTGAATGTTGCTTCACTAGAAGAATATGGCAAAAAGGTCTTTGCCTTACATCAACTTCAGAGATAAAGATATGCTGGAAGGATATTATTGATTTTATCACTCCTTTTGCACATGAGAAGCACTTGACGGCCACTATCATCAAGCATCTCCTTGGAGCTTCCATTTATCACATTTGGTTGGAAAGGAATTAGCGCATATATCACAATGAAGCAAAAATTGAAGAAAACATTTTCTATTCTATTTTCAATGATGTAAGAGTTAAAATCTCTAATGGAAGAAAATTCTCTTCCTCTCCTTAGAACAAAGCCTTCTGTAAATTGTGGAGGCTAGATGACATTCTTGTATAGGCCTGCTCTCCACTTTTACCACTTCTTTTGTACTTGTACGTTTGTCTTTTGACATTGCGGAATACACTCATACTTTCTTGCCCTACAAAAAAAAAAAGAAAGTATTATTAATCTCCTCAAGCTTCCTAATGCCCAATCCACCTTCATCCAAGGGAAGACAAATGCTATTCCAAGCAATCTTAGCCCTTGTGTTTCTCAAAAGGAAAGCTCAAATTTTGCATTCAATTTCTCTAATGATGCATTTAGGAAGAAGAAGAGCACTCGCCCAATATGCACAAATTTGAAGAAGAGTAGACTTAATGAGAAGAAACCTCCCTACATAAGAAAGCCAATGGTTGGTCCAACCCTCAAGTTAATTTTTTCCAAAAGTGGACAACAATCACCTTTTCTAAGCTTTCTGGAAACAAGTCGAACATCCGAATACCTAATAGGAAAACTTCCTTCTTGAAATTCCAGCCTTCTGAGGATATTGAGCTTTTCATATTGAGAAACTCCCCCAGAAAAGACATCACTCTTTGCACTATCAGCCTTCAATCCCAAGAAGCCATAGAATAAATCCAAGACATTCATGATGCAATTAATAGAATTTGAATTCCCTTTGCAAAAAATGAAAAGATCATCTGTAAAGCAAATGTGGTTTAACTTCAATTTGGCACATTTTGGATGAAACCCAAAGTTGGGTTGTGCTCTAACTTGTTAAGCATACAATAGAGAACCTCCATACAAATGACAAAGATGTAAGGAGACAAAGGATCTCCTTGTCGAATTCCATTAGCACCCTTGAAATACCCCTCAAGACTTCCACTGATAGCAATAGAGTAGCTTGAGGAAGTGATGCATGCCATGATCCAAGCAACAAAAAAAATTTGGGAATCCAAGAGCATGAAGAATGATTTCAATAAAGTCCCAATTGAGGGAATCAAAAGCTTTCATGATATCCACTTTAAGAGCACATCTAGGAGAAATATGGGTTCTTGAATACCCTCTAAAGATGTCATGTGCAATAAGGATATTCTCATTTATAAATCTCCCTTTGACAAAAGCTGATTGATTCCAAGAAATAATGGATGGCAAGCATTCTTTGAGTCTATTTGCAACGATTTTAAAGATGCATTTATAAATGGCATTTTTTTTTGCGTGGAAAGTAAGATTTCTATTAATTAAAAGAAAGTGATGTACAGAAATGAATGGACAATGAATGGGGTAATCTAAGCTAGAATATTTTCAATACCCCATGATTTACATAACGTGCGGTCAGTACTAGAAGGAGCAAAAGTGTTGCTAAAGCTACATTTTGATCTAACATGATTGTAAATGGATGAGAAGACTTGTTCCTCAGTGCGAAAATTTTTTTTTTCCCCAAGGTAAGTGAGTCTTTTATTAATGCAAAAAGAAAAACAAATCCAATGCAAGCCCCTCATTCTACAAAGCATAGACCTACAAAACAAAGAAGGAGGGGCTAGCGAAAAACCGAAAACCCAAAACTCCTCAATCCCACGAAACAAAACAACAAAGAACAAGGGATAAGGAGTAAAAGAACAACAAACATGAGAACTCCGAAAGGAGAAAATCAGCAACACAAGGGAGAAAAATAAAAAAAAACAAACAAGGAGAAAAGGAGCTTTATCCATGGGCAAGATCTTTGCCAAATTCCTCTGGTCTTTTTTGAAAGATTTTACCTCTTTCTTTGATGGCATCTTCCTCAAGTGCTCTTAAATGATTGCTAACTTGCATGGGGCTTGAAATTCTTGAGGACATTGTGGGAGAGTATGGCCGATGGTCACTATGAGCTTGGGAGCTAGAAGTGGCTTTCTTTTTTGGGGAAATGCAAGGTTGATTTTCATTCTTGGGATGGTCATTTCCAGCCGTGGACTTATTCTTGCCAAGCACAATCCATTCATCACTTTCTTTTGGCTTAAGAGCATTTGTAACAATTCTTTGAGGAGCTTCACGAGTGCTTTGTTTTGTCTTCATAGGACAATAGTCTTCAACATGTCCAACAATTTTGCAATGATCACACTTAGAAGGTTTCCAAGCATAATCCACTTCAACTCTTGCTTGAGACCCATCTTTAAGTTTCACAAAAATCTCCTTTGGGAGGTTTTCCTCCAAGTTAACTTCAACACACACTCTTGCAAATTCAAGGTTTCTTCTTGATGCCGTCATAGCATCTATTTGAAGTGGGTTGCCAATGAACGAAGCAACATAACCAAGGCCTCTTCTAGACCATAAGCTCAAAGGAACATATCTCAATTTGATCCAAATTGGAATCTTATCACAAGTAAGATTGACGAAATCAAGATTAGGCTCCCATTTTCTCAATAGAAGTGGTCTGTGGTTAACATGCCATAATTGTTCCAAGACTTTTAAGCAATTTTCCTTATTCTCAAACTTGAAAACAAACAACCCTTTACCTTTTGTAAAGATTTCCATTCTTCCAAAGCTTTTCCAAACATATTCAACCATATTACGGATAAGGAAAAATGGGGGTGGAGCACCAAGGAATTGGCCTACAAGACAATGTTGCCAAAATTTTTCACCTTCATCATAGATATCAAGCGGGGGGTCCTCAACCTTTCTAACACCATCAACAACATTTGCAATATGACCTTTAAGCTTATAATTTAAAATGGAACATTGGGCAAAAACACCTCCCCAATTAGGATTTGGATTGGAAGAAGAGGGTTCATACCTTGGCCACAAAGGCCTTCTCCAAGCATTTGGATGCTCTTCACGCCTTCCTTGTTGCTGAAAAGAGCTAACTCTATTGGGTTTTCCGTGGTATTTTTGGCTGGCATGATTTCCAAAAATTCCATTTCTACCAATAAAAGCGAAACTATCTTGGCCAAGAGGAACAAGGTTGTTTGAAGCTTTCTGGATGTTCCTTTGCTAATTTTCATTAAAAGATGATGTGGCTTCAAGGGGTGACTTGGCCTCCATGTCATTTGGGAGCTGGCTGCCATGTATAGTAGAAGAGCTATTTGTTGGCATCGGGTTCAAAGGAGGGAAATCCTTCAAATAGTCAACCGAGCTTTCATTTTGAACATGTGAAGTTGTAGCTTCCTTGGTTTTTGAATGATGAGGTGTCGAATTATGATTTGTAGTGGCAGCAAAAAAGCTAGCTAGACCCGAAAAGAGAGCTGGAAAATCAGAAAAGGTGTGCACCTTTTTGCCAAAATAACCAGCAGGTTAAGACCATTATGTATTATCACAATCTTCACTCTCAAAAACCGATTGATTCAAATTAATGTTGGCATCAAAATGCATCAATTCTCGTTGCTGAAAGTTGGAATTTGTGGCTGGAGTCAAGTTCTCAACATGAAGAGGATTCAAAAGAGATCCATTGTGCTTGGGCATTTCACAACTTCTCAAAAATGAGTCCGAGTTGGCTGCCATGGTTGCATTTCGTAGATCACCTTGGGGTTCTTCACACAAAGTAGTGCCATTTGCTCTATCCTGAGCTTGAGAATCATGCAATATGTTTATCTTTTCAGCTTGTGAATATTCCCCAACCAAACCCGAGCAAGGAGGAGTACCCAAAGATTTAGAGGATGGAGATTGTGAGGGTGAAAGACCCATGTTATAGCAAGCATCATAAGCTATTTTGAACTCAAGGCTTGAGTTGATAGAAGTATCATCTTCCCTGACAAGCGAGTGCAGGAAGTAGTCAACCATAGAAGAAGAAGCAAGGTTGTGACCAGCATCAACATTATCATTTTGACTGTCAACTTGAGAAATAACTTCATAGTTCTCTTTGAGCTTTTCAAACCTTGAGTTGGTAGAGATACCTTCTTCATCCAAGAAAGATGATGTTGAACGTTCAGCCATGTGAGGAATTTCAGAAATTCCAGCCCCATTTTCTTCATATTCAGCAAATATTGGTGAAAGTTCTTCATAGGTTTCTTTAAGCTTTTGCTTGATTGCTTTGATTCTAGTGCTTTTACGAGATGAAGTATGATTCTTCTTCTTGGGCATGATTTAAAAGATGAAAAAAAGAAGAAGAAGAATGGTAATTGAGTGTTAGTTGAGTGTAGAAACTCTAGAGAGAAGAGAGAGCATAATTTCTAGAGAGAGAGTGGATTTAGTTTCAGTACGAGAACTTTATCTAAATTCATGCGCATTTCTTTCTTCCCAAATAAAGTAAATTGTTGCTACCAAAAAGTGCTTTAAGATTGTAGTTTTAAGATTCTTCTCAAGAATTGCATGATATCATCCTAACTTGTAGGGGGATTGCTAACCATAGAGAGTTGGAGTCCATTTTACCACAATCTTTTGGTGAAACTACAACTGAAGAAGAGATGAGATCTAGTCTCACAACCCAAGTTACAAAAAATGCATGTTGGATTGATTTCCTTTCCCCAAGAGAGGATACGATATTTAGTGATCAACCGATCATGAAAGGCAAGCCAGGAGATGAAAGCATGCCTTGGAGTATGCCTTTTGAACCAAACAATGTGGTGCCAATGGATTTTGTTACTTTTTGATCTAATGTGCTCCCAAGTGTGGCAAAATGAAAAATCTCCATTAGGTGAGAGATCCCATATAACACAATCATCCTTTTCTTCAACAAGGGGATAGTTCGGAGGCTCGATATTTGCAAGTTGTGATGGCCAGTTCCAATTTCCATTAAGATAAAGATCCCGTACCTTTGCAAAGAGAGGAGGATCAGGGAAAAAGTCACTCCAATGGTTGAAAAAGATGCCCGTGTGATGCCATTTGTCCAGCAAAAAGTGGGTGTGAGTGCCATTTCCGATGCTATGTGAGATGAGTCCTTTAACAATGTCTCGGCATTGAAGTAACTTCTTAATGATCCATCTTGCATCTCTCTTGTGATTTGTTGTCCAAATGGAGCTTCCTTTGATATAGTTTCCACGGATCCAATTACTCCAAAGTAAGTCTTTGTGAACATACATTCTCCAAAAAGTTTTGAGAAGAAAAGTAGTATTGATGTCCACAATTCTCCTCACACCAAGACCACCTTCATTAAGAAGCAAAAAAATATCTTTCCAAGCAATTTTTGCACCCATACCTTTCCAAAGAAAAGCTCTAAATTTAGATTCAATGGCTGAGATTGAATTTGTGTTACCTTTGTAAAAAATGAAGAGATCATCCGCAAAGCAAAGGTGATTTAGCTTGAGGTTTGCACATTTGGGATGAAAACGAAACCTTGGATTATCTTTCAACTTATAGAGCATGCAAGAAAGGACTTCCATGCAAATGACAAATAGATAAGGGGAAAGGGGGTCACCTTGCCTAATACCCATTTGCACCATTGAAATATCCTTCAAGACTACCATTGATTGCAATAGAGAAGTTTGATGTTGTGATGCAAGTCATAATCCAAGCAACAAAATGTTGTGGGAACCCAAAAGCAAGAAGAGTAGCTTCAATAAACTTCCAATTGAGGGAATCAAAAGCTTTCATGATGTCAATTTTAAGTGCGCATCTAGGAGAAATATGTCTTCTTGTATAACCTCTAAGAAGATCATGAGCCACAAGAATGTTTTCATTGATTAATCTTCCCTTAACAAAGGCCTATTGGTTCCATGAGATAATACAAGATAAGCAATCCTTGAGTCTATTGGCAAGAAGTTTAGAAATGTACTTTATATGGTATTGCAATAAGAGCTAGGTCTAAAGTCTTTGACTGAAAATGGATTTGAGATTTTAGGCACAAGAGCAATGTAAGTTGCATTTACCTCCTTAAGAAGCTTGTTGGAGTTGAAAAAAGAGCCAATAGCATTAAGAACATCCTCCCCAACAATATCCCAAGCAACTTTGTAGAAAAGAGAAGCGAAACCATCTAGGCCGAGGCTTTTGTTAGGATTTAAGGGGAAAAGTGTGGCTTTGATCTCCTCATGAGTGAATGGAGCTTCAAGCTTGCTAAGGAAACTTGAATCAATTGTCTTCCCAATGATGTCTTTTATGAAGTTCACATCGACATGGGTATGATTTGGTTTACCAATGAGGCCTTTGAAATAAGTAACAAATTCCTCTCTAATGCCCTCAAAAGTTGAGATGATGTTACCATCCTTATCCGAAATAGCATGAATTGTGTTTCTTGTTTTTCTTCCTTGGATGACATTGTGGAAAAATTTTGTATTGGTGTCCCCATCTTTGATCCAATTTAGCCAACCTTTTAGGTGCAGCATGTTCTTGTAAGTCACTTCGAGAGCTTCCATCTTTTCCATAATGCTTTTCTCTTTGTCAATCATCTCACAATTTAGTCTACCATTCAGCAACTCCATGTGAACCCATTTGAGTAGATCTTTAAGTTCCTCAATTTGATGTGGGATGCAAGAGAAAAATTTCTTGTCAAAACCCTTGAGAGCTTTTTTGAGGTTTCTTTGCTTTTGAAATAAGATGAACATTGGTGTGCCAAAAACCCGTGCACCCCAATGCTCCTCCACCACATGTAAGAAAAGCTCATGTGTAGTCCAAGCATTATAAAACTTGAAAGGTTTTGGGGACAAAGTTTTCAACATACTAGTGTGCATAATGAGGGGGCAATGATCAGAAACTCCTGAATTATCAATAAGGAGAAAGGAATTAGTCATATCTTCCATTCATTTGTTATTTACAAGAGCCCTATCAAGCTTGGAAGTAGAAAGATTTCCCAGAGAGCTTCTATTTGTCCAAGTAAAATGAGGGCCAGAACCAAAAAACTCACGAAGATTTGCGTTGCTAACACAATGTTTAAAGTCCCAAGCACTTGATGGTACAGTGGTGCAGGAGGATCTCTCACCACTATTGAGGATTCATTAAAATCACCAATGATGCAAAAAGGCCTTTCCTCACACAAGAACTCCATTTCGAGATCCGAGACCAAAGGTGCTTCCTTCTTTTTGAATTATTTCTTCCATAAACAAAGGCAACAAAGAAAGAATGATGTGAAGGATCTTCAAGGTGACAAAGAATACCTTGCTCCATAGTGTCGATGATGTTGACTATGATGTGTTTTCTCCAAAAAAAGCCATAGGCATTCAGCCATATTTCCATCCATGTAATTTTCAAAACCTAAGGAATGAAAAAGTAGGGCAAAAGGTTGCTGATTTGCGACCTTAGTTTCCAAAAGGCAAAAGCAATCAAGCTTGTGCTTATTGATCAAAAAGTTGACTTCTTTTTGTTTTCTAGGGGAATTAAAACCCCTAGTGTTCCAAGCACAAAAAATCATAGAGAGGACTTGGGAGTGGATGGCCTTCCCAATCTATCTTTTTCTGAGGCCTCAAGATTCCCAAGAGAGTCAAAACCATCATCTTCTTGTTCTTTAAGAAATTCACCATCCTTTTTTTCCACATGATCATCAAGGACCATGAAAGTATTGTTGTGTGTGGTTGTAGAAGTGAAAGCACACTTTGAAAGAGAGCTTGGCCGAGTAGATGGAGCTTTTTGATTTCCACTAGCAACTTCATTTTTCTCATAGTTTGGGGCTGATTTCTCAAGGGTTCATTTTCTTTTTCCCACAACTTTCCATTCATCATGGCTTTTTGCTTTATGAGCAAGAGAGGTAGCCTTATCATTTTGTGTTCTAGCATTTTGAGCAATTTGAACCACTTGAGGTTTGGGTTTCATTGGGCAAGAATCATCAACATGTCCCACCATTTTGCAATGCGAGAATTTCTAAGGTTTCCATGCATATTCAACTTCAACACCGGCCTTTAAACCATCCCTAAGTTTTATAAAAACCTCCTCCGGAATTGCTCCTTCAAGATCAACTTCAACACATACACGGGCAAATTCAAGGTTTTTCCTTGATTCGGTGATAGCATCAATTTGGAGGGGCCTTCCAATGAAAGAACCAATGTATCCAAATCCCCTTTTAGACCATAAGCCTAACGGCACTTCGTGAAGTTTCACCCAAATGGGTACTTTATTACAATTTACATTGACAAACTCAATATTTGTTTGCCATTCACATGCCAAAGTTGTTGTAAAACTCTTTGGCAAAACTCTTCTTTCTCAAATTTAAAGATGAATAAACCTTTTCCTTTAGCATAGACCTCGACTTGTCCAAACTTTCACCAAGCGTTTTGTATCATGCTTCTAATGAGATAAATTGGTGGAGGAGCACCTAAAAATTGCCCCACAAGACAATGTGTCCAATATTTGTCTCCTTCATCATAAAGATCAGCCGGGGGATCTTGGACTTCTCTAACACCATTATTAATTTTGACTTCAAATTCATCATCAATATGCAAGCTAGTATCCACATGTTCAGCAAAGTCCATTTCCCAATTAATAGATGGAGCGTTTGGAGTAGGCACGGAGGTTTTTTCCAAGCATTTTGCTTTGTATGTGCAGCAGCTCCATTCTCACATTTCTGTTGAGAGGGGAGTGTCTCACTTGCATGGGTTTGACTTGGACTAGATGCTGTGGCTATTTTGGAAGATTTGGCAGCCAAGTCATCACCATGGGACCGAGCATTTTGGTTATGAGCCAGTGGAGGGAAATTTGAGTTGCAAAATAGTGGGCCCGAGTTTGACTTGTTGAGAGGTGGAATAGTGGAGCTTTTTGGGCTGATTTGACTAGAAGAGGTACATGAGGTGATATTTTCCTGTTTACCTGAACTGATTTGCAAAGTTTCTCCATTAACCCGTGGGCAAGGACTAGAGGGTAAAGTGAGATTTTCTTCATCCTTATCATCGTCAATCCTATCTGAGAAACCATGGCTTTCTTGATAAGAGTCTTCTTTTTGTTCATGATCAACATTATTTGGACTGCAGTGATCCGAATGATTTGCTATGTGAGCAGGAGTAGTAAACAAGTGTTTTGCAATTTCTTTACCAAGATTTGAAGTTGAAGTGCTTGTAGATGTCTTACCCAAGTTTGAAGAAGGTTGCAAAGTTGAAGAATTTTTTATGATGTTCTTCACTTTCTCCATTTTTGCTGATTCTTTCTCAATCTCATACTCCTCAAAAGTTTTAACCGATTCAAAAGCTTTAAAAGCTTCTTCACATTCTTTTGAGATTGAAGATGCATCTTGGCTCAAAAGAGGAGAAGATGCCAATTCAACCTCACCAATGTTTATAGGATTTTTTAAGGAGCAAATGATAGCTTATTTTTTAGTGAGGATTCTTGCACTTTGCCGTGAAGGAGAAATACTTTTCTTCTTTTTCCCTATGGCCAAACAAACGGATGAAGCAAAAAAGAGCAAAAAATGTTAAGCAAAAGTGTTTTGGGTGAAGAAGGTTGGCTGTTTAATGGTGGAGAAAGGTTGAAATGTGGTGTAGTATGGTGGCATGAAAGTGGCCGAGTGGTAGGAGTTTAGTGAGAGGTGAGAGCATTTCGGTTAGAGCGAGCGAAAGTTCTATTTATAAATGGTATTGCAACAAGAGATAGGCCTAAAGTCCTCTTCCATTGAGGGGTTTTGGACTTTAGGAATAAGAGCAATGTAGGTTGCATTTACTTGTTTGAGCAGCATCTTCGAATCAAAGAAGGATCCAATAGCTTTGAGGACATCTCCAACTATATCCCAAGCTTCTTTGCAGAAAAGAGATGTGTATCTCTCCGGCCCTGAGCTCTTGTTTAGATTTAGAGAGAAACGAGTGCTCTTAATTTCATCCAAAGTAATAGGGGGTAGCAACATTGATCAAACATTCTTCATCAATGGTCTTACCAAGGATGACTTTAATGGTATCAATAGTAGCTTGAGTGGCGGTTGGGGTGCCAAGGAGCTTCTTAAAGTAGGCAATGAATTCAGCTTTAATACCCTCATTTGTTGTGATAAGATTTCCAACATTGTCATAAATGGCATGGATAGAATTCTTACTCCAAATGGCATGGATAGAATTCTTGCTCCTTCCTTTCACAATGTTGTGGAAGAAACTTGAGTTACCATCTCCATGGTTAATCCATTGAAGCCTTAACTTCTTTTTTTTTTGCGAGAAAAGTAAGTAGCTTTGTATTCATGTATGAATTTGTACAAAATATCACCAAAAACTGATCAAAAGAGGACTTCCTCCATCCCCCACAACTTAAAAATTTTCCTATTCAAACTAGAAGAAGTGAAATGTTTCCCTAAAATGCATTTTAGCCTAACATGATTATAGATGGATGAGAAAAGTTGCTCTTCCGTCTTGAAACTCTTGTGAAATTCACAGCAATTCCTTTCAATCCAAACATAGTAAATTGTCGCCTCCAAAAGGTGCTTCAAGATAGTAGCTTTAAGGTTTTTCTCAAGTGCATGAGGTGTAATAAAAGCAAGAATATCTTCCCAATCAATCAATGTGTCATGGATCATTGTAAGATGAAGCCCTTTGCACCAAATTCTTCTAGTGAAACTACAATTGTGAAACTACATTGAAGACTTAACTTTTAGGGAAGCATGTGCTCGTAAGTGTTATCAAGATCTTCAATTTTCACCATAATCTCCTTCTCCTTGTTAATATTTTCATCATTGAGGAAACCATTAAGGATATCAATTTGAACTTCTTTGAGCTCTTCTTTGAGGGAATTCAAGTTATGGGGAATACAAGAGAAATGCTCTTTATCAAACTCCTTTAGGGCTTTCTTGAAACATTTTTGCTTTTGAGTCAAAATAAACATTGGAGTGCCAAAAACCTGTGCACTCTAGTGCTCCTTCACAATATGCAATAAAAGATTGTGAGTTGTCCAAGCATTGTAGAACTTGAAAGGCTTTGGTAAGGAAGGCTTGATCATAGTAGTATGCATAATAAGGGGCAATGATCCAAAATACCCGGATTGTCCACCAAGAGAAAAGAATTTGCCATGTGCTCCATCCAAAATAAGTTAACAAGAGCTCTATCAAGCTTGCTAGCAATGTAATTACCTTGAGAGTTTCGATTGGACCAAGTGAAATGTAGGCCAAAAGTGTTGGCTCAAACAAGTGAGCTTGGCTAAGCAATTCTTGAAATCCCAAGTACTAGTTGGAAAGCCAAATGATGAAGATCTATCCCAACAAAAAATGCATTTTCCCTGGAATGCATGATGCTGAACGTTTCTCTCTCTAGAAACAAATGCTCTCACATCTCTCTAACTTGACCATCTTCCACCACCATTGACCACCTCTTTTTTACTTTCCAACCACCATCTTCTTCTTCTTTATGGGGAAAAAGAAGAGGTCTAGTGCTTCAAAAACTAGAAAAAGTGCAAGGTTAGCTTCAAAATATGATCTTGGCAACTATGAAGAAGAAGACGACTATACTTTGGACACTTATATGGAGCTCAAAGAAGCGTGTGAAACCATTAACAAATCAATGTCTAGCTCGAAATCCTCTTCTCCCTCCAGCCCTTGTGTGCAAAAGCTCGAGAAGAACCATGATGAAGCTAAAAGAGAGCTTGTGCATTGCCTCACCAAGAAGAGTCGACCATGGCAAGAAGAGAAGGAAAATAATCTTGAAGATCTGGCCGCTCCCTTTTCAAGCTTCCATGGACAGCAACTTAATGCTTGGAGAAAATCTCTTGTGAAAGATGAAGATGGAGCCCTCTCACCATCATTTTCAAGCTCACATGGCCTTAATCCTCCTCTTTTCGCTAAGGAAAAGCTTGAAGAAACTCCTCCCATGGTAGCCGAAATGCAAGAAATGGAAAACTTTGTTGGGCAAAGTGGTAGTCAAAATGCTCCAAATGGTAAGGAGAACAAGATTCTTGCACCAAAATCTGTAGCTAAGCCTCCATTTTCGCTTGAAAAAGCAAAAAATTCCAACAAAGGCAGCTCGGTTTTGGTGGGAGAAAATAGGAATACATGTTGGTCATTACCCAATGGGCTTTCGGCTGGACAAGTACATACAAAATCAGACTTTGCAGCTATTTCTTCTGGCCAAAAGGATGCCCATTCAGCCCCCTCCAATCACATCTCAACAACTCATCCTATTGGGAATATCATTGGCAGCCCAAATTCAAATTTGCAAGCACATGCACATGGCTTTTCCCCCCAAACCAAATCTGATGCCTTCGAAATGGGACAAGCACACTTGGACGAAAATTGCCCACCTCTTCTTGCTAGGTCAGCAATTTCTTTTCCAAATCAACAAAGCAACATGACGTGGCATCCACATGTGCAAAGCAAATCTCAAGGTAAATCTCGGCCTCTTTCTCAACCTATTGATCATGAAGCTTCAGAGTTTGAGGATCAAATTGATTCCAGCCACCTTCATCAAGCATCAAACCGAAATGCATGGAACTCTTGCAAAGATTGGAAAGACCATCTTGTTGGTAACCTCATGCACTCTCTTAAACTTGATTTCCATGAACCTATTGTTGAAAATGGAAGAATAGGTGCTGCCCCACCAAGTGATGTTTTTGAAGAGGGAGATGAGCATTGGAAATATTGCCTCATTGGCCAATTCTTAGATAGGCCTCCCCCATTCTTTCTTCTTAGGAAAATGGTTGATATTCATTGGAGAAACTTTGGCAAGGTGGAGATTAAATCGGCTGAAAATGGGTTCTTCATTTTTAGGTTTGAAAATGATGAGTTCTGCAATCAAGTTATGGAGCAACTTTGGCACGTTAATCACCGGCCTCTCTTGTTAAGAAAGTGGGATGCAAATGCACAAATAATCAATTTTGGATGGCAAAAAGTCCCACTTTGGGTAAAGCCTAGAAATGTTCCATGCTCGCTCATCACTCGTAGAGGTCTTAGCTACATTGCAAGTTCTATTGGCATTCCATTACAAATGGATAAGCTAACGGAATCACGTACCTTTGTTGGTTTTGCAAGAGTGTGTGTCGAAATGGATCTTTCAAAGACACTTCCGGATCACACCTATGTGAAATTGAGAAATGGGGATTGGGCATCGAATATGCATGGAAGCCACTTGTTTGCTCTTCTTGCAAGATAGTTGGACACTCCCTTACTACGTGTCCAAATGGTCCTACAAAAAATGCTCCAAGGCAAGCACCTAATGTGATTGGAAAGAAGAATGATAATTGGAAGATTGCAAAGAATAGGAGAGTATGGAAGAAAATGGAGAATATTAATCCTACCCCACTCTCCAACGTGGTGGTTGATTCAGATTTGGCAAAGAATTCAGCCACTATTGTTGAAGAAACATTGGAAAATAATCGTTTTGGGGCCCTAAATGCAAATGAAGGCACATCAAAAGAAGAGAATGAATTGACAAAGAGTGATGAAGTTAATGCCACGATCCAAGAAAATGAAGCAAATGTTGCTGATTTGGGCACCCACCAACATGAAAATCAAAATGAAATGCAATTGGATGAAGAGAATTTGAGGGCTGAGCAAGATAAATGGAAAAGGAATGTTGGGAACACAATTGAAGACTCTCGGACCAGATTTGAAGATCCCTCTCCCGATCCCATTTGATGTGTCTTTAAATTTTCCTTTGATGTCTTTCTTTTTGGTTTTTTCCCTTTTGTCTTGATTATCTTGCCCCTCAAGCCGTGATTTTCTTTATCTTGTTGTATCTTTGGCTTGAGGGGTTTTGGGTTGTACATGTTACAAATTGCGATTTTAATAAACTCATTTAATCCGCAAAAAAAAAAAAGATCTATCCCAACAAATAAGAATTTCATTGAAATCGCCCATGATGCAAAAAGGCCCGTCTAAACACTAAGAGCTCCAAAGTTTGATTTTGTTCCATAAAAGCTTCCTTCTTGAAGATTCATTTCCACGATAAATAATGCCAACAAACAAAGGGCTATATTAGATGGCAATGTAAGGTGACAAAGAATACCTTGCTCCATGGAGTCAATGATGGATAGATTGATATGATTCCTCCAAAAGAGCCAAAGCCTTCCAAAATTTGTCTTATCCAAATAGCAAGCAAAACCCAAGATGCTGAAATGGTTTGCAATGGAATTATCCTTATTTACCTTGGTCTCCAAAAGACAAAAGCAATCCAAGTTAGGTTTGTTAATCAAAGCTTTCACTTCTCTTTGCTTTTTAGGGGAATTAAAACCCCTAACATTCCAAGAACAAAAAATCATTTGGGGCATAGAGAAGAGGCCAGCTGACCCAACATATCTTCCTCTATAGCATTTTGCTCCCCCTTATCCACATCTTCAAATTTTTCAAGAATTTCCCCTTCCTCTTTTCCTTCGTGACCTTCAAGAGCCTTATAAGGATTTTCAAGTTGGAGTGCCTTATTAGGAGTAGCTTTCGAAAGATGCTTAGCCTTTTCATTTGGCTTGCAGTTTGAGGAGGGATTCAGGTGTCTTTTCAAAGTTGGGAACATTTCTATTTTGGGAGGCCTTCTTCTTGCTAACTACCTTCCAAGTGTCAATACCTTTTTGTCATTGAGATGGGGGAGCCGCCTTTTGGATTTACTGTTGAGGAACATGGGCTTTAGTCATGAGAGGGCAGTGGTCAATCAAGTGACCAACCATCCTACAATGTGAGCACATATTTGGTTTCCAAGCATATTCCACAACAGCTCGAGAACTTGAGCCATCCCTTAGTTTAGGAAATATTTCATTCGGGAGCTTGTCCTCCAAGGTGGAGCATGTTTTTGTAAGTGGCTTCAAGATCTTCATTGTTCATCATGAGCTCCTTTTCTTTGTTGAGTACACCATCATCAAGGTACCCATTGAGCAAAGTGAATTGCACTTCCATAAGTGATTCTTTGAGATCCTCAATATGCTTTGAATACAAGAGAAGTATTTTTTATCAAAATCCTTAAGAGCCCTCTTGAGAATCCTTTACTTTTGGAAGAGAATGAACATTGGAGTGCCAAAGACTCGTGCACTCCAATGCTCATTCACTACTTGTAAGAAAAGAGCATGAGATGTCCAAGCATTGTAGAATTTGAAAGGCTTTGGAGAGGAGTGCTTGACAATGCTAGTGCAAACAATAGGAGGACAATGATCCGAAATGCCTGGATTGTCAATTAAGAGAGAAGAATCATCTATATGCTCCATCCAAGTAGCGTTTACAAGAGCTCTATCAAGCTTGCTAGTAATAAGATTTCCCCTTAAGCTTCAGTTAGTCCAAGTAAAATAAGGGCCCATGGCTTTAAATTCATGAATGTTCGCTTGACTAATACAATCTTTGAAATCCCAAGCACTAGAAGGAATGGACATAGAAGTTGATCTATCTCCACAATTTAAGATTTCATTGAAATCACTAAGAATGCAAAGGGGCCCCTCTTCACACCATAAGCTCCAATTTCTTATCCTTGCCCAAAGTTGTTGCCTTCAAGAGGGATTATTCCTACCATAGTTAAAAGCAACAAAGAGAGACGGTTGTAATGGAAAATTCAAGTGACAAAGAATGCCTTGCTTCATAGTATCAATGATGGTGGTTTTTATGTGGTGCCTCCAAAAGAGGCAAATTCTTCCAGCCATATTCTCATCCATGTGGTTTGCAAAAACCCAAAGTGTTGAAGTAAGAATCAATAAGAGAATCATTTGCCACTTTGGTCTCCAAAAGACAAAAATAATCCACTTATGTTTATTGATCAAGTCTTCACTTCCTTGTGTTTGTTAGGGGAATTGAAACCCCTAATGTTCCATGCACAAAATATCATTTAAATGGTGGGGAGAGATCTGGCCGCCCTAATGTATCCTTAGAACAAATATTTTCTTCTCCATCTATGATCACATCTTCCGATTCAAGGTCTTGAATGAGAATTTCACCCTCTTCTTTGCCCTCAAAGCTATCAAGTGCCATATAGGTATTACTTTGTTGAATTTTGGAACTTGAGTCATTGGTCCTCAACATGGCCTACCATTTTACAATAAGCACACTTGCTTCGTTCCCAAGCATATTCCACCTCCGCCCAGGTTTTAGACCCATCTCTAAGTTTGGGAAACACTTCATCTGGAAACTTATCTTCCAAATTAACTTCAATACAAACTCTTGCACACTCAAGGTGCCTTCTTGATTCGGTTAGAGCATCAATTTGAAGTGGCCTTCCTATGAAAGAAGCAATGTAGCTAAATCCCCTTTTTGACCAAAGACAAAGTGGAACTTCCTTAAGCTTTACCCAAATTGGAACTTTGTTACATGTCAAATTTACAAACTCAACTTCCGTATTTTCCTCCACGAAAAAGGCTTGTTGTAGCTAATCATTAATATTTACACAATTTTGCAACCGGGTATTACAACTTAAGGTATGCACTAGCTCTATTTTAGCATTTGAGAGTTTATCTTCAAGTTGGTAAACATTCGCACAAAGCTTAGGAGAAGAGAAATTCCTAGCCGAGTTCTTGCTAAAGCTTTGCACCAAGTGCTTTTTTGAATGTTGTAATTTTTCTCAAGAAAATCACCCAATCCAATGGAGGAGGGGCATAACTTCGTAGCTTCTTCAATCTTTGAATGAAAGTCCAGAGAGCATAAGGAATTCGAAGGACTATGGGGATTAACACTGACCTCCATTTGAGTAGAAGCTTGAGAAGGAGACGCCATGGCTGAGCAAGGACACAAACCCATCTTGTGTGCTGATTCATTTGTTGTTTTCATGCCCAAAGTAGAGTTGGTTGAAAAGTCATCTTCTTCCAAGAATGAGGGAGAGGAATGTTCAACCATTTGGTCAAAAACTTCAACATTTTCTTTGTTACTAGCAGCCTTTGGTGAAATTTCTTCATAGTACTCTTTAAGCTTGGCATTAATGACCTTAATTCTAGCACTTTTCCTAGAAGATAAACGATTCTTTTTCTTGGGCATGATTGAGAGGTTGGATTTATGAAGAAAAAGTATGGTAGATGAAAGGAGTAATTTTAGAGAAAAGGGAGAGTGTTATTTTCTAGAGAGAGAAACGAGCCATTTGGGCATTATCATTTTCCACCATTAGGTCTTTGAGCTTGTCAATATGTTGAGAGTTACCCAAAGGCAAAGATGGTTGGGTAAACAAGTCAATGTTTCTAACTTTAGATGAGGTGGCTAAAAAATTTGAGTTGGCTACCACATCATTTGCCATATGGTTTGGACCCATAGGGAGTTTGGCCAAATGGAGAGTGAGAGGAGGGAAATCATTTTGCTCAACTTTTGAATTTTGTAGGCCTTACTTTTTATGAAGTACACATCAAGTCTTCCGTCAAGTTTGTGACGGGTCCTTGCTTCATTTCACCAAAGGGTAAAGCCTTTCTATGTCATCTTTTTTACCGTGCACAGCCGAAGCTCCATGGGAGGAGTCTGAAATTGCTTCCAAAGAATATTGTAACGGAGCGAATATAGACGAGACAAAGAGCTTTTTAGAAAGCTCCAATTCCATATGCGTCTTTTTAGTTAACTCAGCCGGAGGTGATAGAGATTAAGAGTTCTTCTTTATAAGATTTTTAACAAGTGTTGCTTTTGCTTGAAGTTTCTCTTCTTCAAATTCCTTGTATGTCTTCCCCGAATCAAAAACATCAAAAGCAATTTTGAGGGTTTTGGAGGTTGATGAAGCATCTCCATTCTCAAAAGGAGATTTTGAAGAGGCGGAATTAACCTCATCTATGGAAGTTAAGCTTTTTGCTGAATTAGCTAAAGATCATTCTTCACGGGGAGTCTTCTTTGCTTGAAATTCTAGCACTACTCTAAGCAAAAGAAGAAACAATATTTGAAGATTAAATTTTCTTTCTAGCCATGAAGAAAGGAAGGTTGGGGCTGAGGGACGGGTTTGGGAAAAGTGTTTAGCTTTTTGATGGACGATGGTTGTTTAGTGGTGGCATGTAGTGGTGGGTTGGTGGCTGGTTGCAAGAGGTTTAGAGAGAAGAGAGAGTATTTTCATGGTAGAGAGAGAAAAGCCCATAAATGCTTTAACATTCCATAAATAAAACTTGATAGGGCTTTGGGCAACAATCATTGGATACAAGCTGCAAATAACCCTCATCAAGTATATAGAATTGAAAAGAAAGAGGGGGAATGGAGAAATTACAAGACAAAGAAAGTGTGGAAAAAAGTGCTCACTATTAATCCTACTTCATTTGCAAATGTGGTTCTTGAATCCAAGCCATCTAAAGAGCCCCTTGCCGATTTGCCTTCCTATTCTTCAACATGCAATAGATTTGCTGTCCTTGATAAAAATGCGGTAACCACAGATGTTGATGATAAGGAAGATGTGAACAAGGTAAATTGTTGTGATAAGGAAGAAGATCAAGTTGTTGAGGCCTCAACTCGTGGGGTTATTGTTGAGAATGTTGCTGATGTGACTCACTCTCATGGGCAAGAAAGAGATAAAGATGCTTTAGCAACGAATCACAATCAGGTTACTATTGTTGGGCCTCTACCAAGAGAACCAAGCACTTGAGATTTTGTTGCTTCTTTTGGTGTCCTCATCTTTGTACTTTACTCTTTTGTATTTTGAGATTCCTCTTTTTGTTTGCTTCACACCCTCCAAGTCTTGTCACCATTTTGTTTTGTTGTATCTTTGACTTGGAGGGTTATGGATGGTTTTTTCCAAATTTGTGATTGAAATAAAATTTCTCACTTACCTCGCAAAAAAAAAAAAAAGAACTTCAAGATCCTTCTCAAGTTGAAGATTAGTTTCCATAAACTCAGTGAATTCAAATTCCCAATTAGGAGAGGGATTATTAGGAGAAGGTTTGTACCTTAGTTTAGGAGCTTTTCTCCAAGCATTTGGTTGGTCATTTGTAATTGGATCTTTGTGTCCAACATGTGCATCATTTCCTTAAAGCATTTAGATCATGTTCCTAGTCAACTTCCTAGGAATGTAGGGAAGAATGAGAGCAATAGAAATGATTGGAAGTACATTCGGTCAAAGAAGATTTGGAAGCCAATTGCTAATGCAGCACTCTTTCAAGGAACGATAGTCCAAGCTTCTAGTTAAGCCATCAATGTGTTGGTAAGTGAGACATCTCTTGAAGGAAATCGCTTTGCCTCTCTTAATGCCCTTGGCGATAAAGAATGTACAAACAAAGATGATGAATTGAAGAAGATGAATGAGAGAAATAGGGCTGCCCAAGTAAATGAGGTTGATGAAGCAACCTCCTTGGACACAATTTGCAAATCGTGGTATTCTTAATTGCAACGTAGAAAATTGTAAAGAACACATTGCTAGAAATGGCCTGAGAAAGAGTGCCCCCTTGGTGAAAATGACCTACCCCTTCCTTTGCTAGCTTTTGATTCACTTTATACTATTGTTGTTTATCTTTGATAGTTTAGTTGGATCTCTCCATGTATTTTGATTTTCTCTCTCCTCAAGCCTAGACTTATTCTAAATGTTATATTCTTGGGTTGAGGGGTTTGGATGACATTGTACAAAATTTGTGTTTTAATTTTAATTTTATTTAACTCGTAAAAAAAAAAAAGAAAGCTTGGAATATTGTTGGGGATGATGTTCTTAAAGTAATTGGCTCCTTCTTTAGCTCCACAAAACTTCTCAAAGAGATAAATGCAACCTTTTTTTTGTCCCTAGAGTTCAAAATCCTTCTTGGGTTAAGTACTTAGGCCCATCTCATGTTGCAATACCATCTATAAATGCATTTCCAATTTGCTTACAAATAGACTCAAGGATTGTTTGCCAGGTATAATTTCTTGGAACCAATAAGCTTTTATTAAGGGAAGGCTTATCAATGAAAACATCCTCATTGCACATGATCTCTTTCGAGGCTACACTAGATCTCACATTTCTCTTCGATGTGTACTTAAAGTTGATATCATGAAAGCTTTTGACTCACTCAATTGGAGCTTTATTGAATGCACTCTCAGTGCTTTTGGATTTCCTAAATTCTTTGTGGATTGGATAATGGCATGCATCATTTCACCTAGCTTTTCAATTGTTCTTAATGGTAGTCTTGAGGGGTATTTCTTGGGAGCAAATGGTCTTAGACAAGGAGATCCTTTTTCTCCTTATCTCTTTGTTATATGCATGGAGGTCCTCTCTTATATGCTTAATGGTTTGGCTCAGAACACAAGATTTAGATTCCACCCAGAATGTTCCAAGTTGAAATTGAATCATCTTTGCTTTGCCGATGATCTCTTCATATTTTTCAAAGGAAATGTGGGTTCTGTTGAAAGTATTATGGATATCTTGAATGCTTTTCATGCCTTCTCGAGTTTAAAAGTGAACAATGCCAAAAGTGACATATTCTTTGGTGGCATCTCTCTTGAGGATAAACTTTCTATCCTTAGCAAAGTGGATTTCAAGGAGGGTGTCGTCCGCATTAGATACTTGGGAGTGCCCTTTGTGAATCGAAAGCTTAGAAAGGCCGATTGTCTCCCTCTCTTGGAGAAGATTAACAACAAGCTTGATTACTAGATCAACCATTGGCTTTCATATGCAGGTAGACTTCTTCTTATCAAGTCTACACTTTTGCAAATTTGTGCTTTTTGGGTAGGCTCCCTCCCTCCTCCTTCAGAAGGGTATCTTGAAGACTATTGATTTCAAATTCTGGGCTTTTCTTTAGGCATTCGTTAGCTTGAAGACATAAACAACACTTTCCTTAAAATTTTTTGGAGAATGTATGCTTATAGAGGTACTCTTTGGAGCAAGTGGGTGTATGTGAACTACATAAAAGATGGATCTATTTGGACCAACACTACTCCAAATGATTAAAGTTTGATTTTTAAATGTGTTACAAGTGTGCTAGCATTGCTAGACCTCTTATAACACACATACTAGGCAGTGGAAGACATACTCACATTTGGCTTGACAATTGGCATAGGGTGGGCATTCTTGATACTCATAGAGGTAACATCTACAATCACACCCTTTATCATGCAAAGGTTACATCTTCTATCGTGGCTCTTGGACATGGCTGATCCACCTTTCACACATTGATGTACCAAATATTACTCTTGTGGATGATGTTGAAGATGCTTTCACTTGGAACATCTCCCCCAATGAGAACTTCTCTTTCTTGCACACTTGGGAGCACATTAGATATAGGAGGAACAAAGTTGATTAGCATAACATCATTTGGTTCAAGGGGCATACTCCACGACATGCTTTTATTACTTGGCTTGCTTTTCATGACCGACTAAATACAAACTTTAGAATGCTATCGTGGGGAATGGACCTCAATCCTACTTGCATCTTTTGCAACCTTGGTTGTGAGACACGGGACCATCTTTTCTTTCATTGTTGCTTCACAAGAAGAATTTGGAGAAAGGGCCTTCAACTCACTTTAGAACTAAACTCTTGTTGAAAAAATTCTTCTTCCTCATGTACAAACAAGTCTTTATGTAAATTGTGGAGGCTAGATTTTGTACAAGTTTTCACTTTATTACCCCGCACTTTGTACTTGTTTTACTTTGCTTTTGTGGTCATAAATCATTCTTACTTGCCTCGAAAAAAAAAACTCACTTTAGTTCAAAACTCTCTTATTACTTGGGAGGACATTCTTGCATACATCATGCCTCAAGCCATTGAAAGGAACCTTAAAGCTACCGTTTTGAAGCATCTTTTGGAAGCAACCATCTACTTCATTTGGAATGAGAGGAACAATCATATTTTCAGCAAAAAAGCTAATACAGAAGAGCATATCTTTTCATCCATGTTTAATCATACTCGCTTTAAATGTATTGTGGGAAAAAATTTCACTTCCTCTTATATTAATAGAACACATTGTACTTGTACAACTCTGATTTGCAGCAATAAAATTTACTACTTGATCCGCAAAAAAAAATAGAACACTTTGTAAATCATAGGGGATAGAAGAAATTCTTGTATAGGCTGCCCCCCTTTTTGGTTTTCTTTCGCTCTTGTATTCCTTTCTCTCATTAATACAAATAACTCACACTTTCCTCACAAAAAAAAAAAAATTGTTCTAGAAACTCGGACAAGCTTGCTAAAGAAGATGGAGTTTTATCCAGCAATGCATTGGTGATACCTACTAGTCATTACCTAAACTCAGGCACCATAGCTAATAAGACCAGTACCTTTTCTGGCCCTTTCAATCCTCATTCGATAGCTCACCTTGTCCCACATGATCGGGCCAATTCACCCCATGACGTGCCAACCGAGCAACTAGCTGTCCAACAAAATACACTTAGTTCTAACCTAAAATCTTCTACCCATAAGCTTTCTTTTTCTTATGCTAACTTGGCGATCACCACTCGCCAAATTGGAGTTCCTTTTCCACATCATCTAATATCCTTCTAGCTCAATATGGTGGCAAGAATATTCCCACTCTAGGTTCGAACATAGCTGCACTTCTTGGCAATAAAAAAACTAATTGCTTTAGCAACCAATCTGCTTTTGTCAAAGAGAGGCTTATCAATGAAAATATTCTTGTGGCTCATAACCTTTTAAGAGGCTATGCTAGGCAACATATCTCACCAAGATGTGCGTTAAAGGTGGACATAATGAAAGCTTTTGACTACCTCAATTGGCACTTTATTAAATGTACTCTTCTTGCCTTTGGTTTCCCTAATAAGTTTTTGAAATGCATTATGGCTTGCATTACCTCTCCTTGCTATTCTATTGCTATCAACGAGAGTCTTGAGAATTTTTTCAAAGGAGCCAATGGTATTAGACAAGGTGATCCTCTCTCACCTTATCTCTTTGTGATTTGTAGGGAAGTGCTTTCAAGTATGCTAAATAATTTGAAGAACGATCCAAGATTCAGCTTTCATCCAAATTGTGGAAAATTGAAGCTCAACCATCTTTGTTTTGCGGATGATCTCTTTATCTTTTGTAAAGAAAATATGGATTCCATTGAATGCATCATGGAAATATTGGCAAGCTTCCACCCCCTCTTGGTTAAGATAAATGGCTTTCTCTCTCTACCATGATTTCTCTCTTCCTTCTCTCTAACCTTTTGTTCACCACCACCTCTTGCCACCACCACCAAATCAGCCCATCCTCCATCATTTCCATCCTTCATCTTTGAAGCCAAACACTCTAGCCTTAAACACATCCCTTTTCTCCTCCATTCTTGCATTCATGGGAAAGAAGAAGAAGGTCTCTTCACCTACGCGAACAAGTGCAAGGCTAAATGCAAGAAAGCAAACTATGGATTCCGTCTCTTATGCACAAGCTGGTTCATCTACAACTCAAAATGAGGTTGATTCGGCCTCTTCACCTCTTGCTAGTGGAGATGCTCAATCAACCTCAAGTTTGGGGAATGTAAGCCATAAAAAGCTAAAAACTTTCTCTCTCTAGAACTGAAATGCTCTCCCTTCTCTCTACACACTTTGCACTCGGCCTTCCTTCAACTACATACACCACCTCTCTCGTCCTTCCTCTTTCTTACTTACTTCTTTACTAAGCACCTTTTCATCTCGATTTCCATGGCAAAGAAGAAGAAAGGATCATCTCCATCAAGGCATAGTGCACGTATCTCAGCAAAGATTCAAGCTAAGGAATGTTCATCTTCGGGAAAAAACACAAAAGTCATTCTTGAGGAGGTTGATTCAGCGTCTTTTATTTCTCCTCTTGAGAACGAGAATGAAGAAGCTTCATCAACCTCAAGCAAGGAACTGCGTGAAGCCTTTGTTGCTTTTGAGTCGGGGAAAACTTTCAAAGCTCTACAAATGGAGAAAGACAAAGAAAAGCTTGACCTCGTGAAATCTCTTTCAAGGAAAGCTCGATCATTATCTCCTCCTAGCAAGGGCTCCATTTCCTCTTCAAAAGAAAATCTTGAGGTTAAGGATTATTCACAAAAGCATCTCGGTTCATCAACAAAGTTTCAAGCATGCTCTAGCCCTAGGGTCCTCTCAAAGTTTCAAAAGGGTTCTGAAAACACTCATGCAAGCAACTTAGAAGCTTCGGGCTTGAAGGAAGAAGAGGTTGAAGATGGGGTTTTACACGCTGGTCAGAACAAACATGCTTTGGATATTAACCCTGGGGGAAAAGAGGGGCATGCTTTTTCTGATTTTGACAGCCACTTTGCAGGCCAAACTCCCCAAAAGTTGACAGCTCATTCCCAAGATCCAAAGTAAAAGGTTGGTGCATTTTGTCTTTCACAAGATTTTAGCTCTTTTGAGGGAAATTTCCTTCCACTTAATAGCTCACTTTCAGCAAAGGAAAAAGGGGTCCACAACCGAAATGACATGGCTGCCATGTCATTTTATAAGGACACTTCAGCAAGCACACCAATTCAGCCCCCTCCTCCAAATGAAGAAGCAGCTCGTGTTTGCACCACTCAGCCAACATATGCGCCTTTCAAAAATGAGGATTGGGAGGAGAAGAGTGCACTTGAAAATAAAAGAGCCTCACATCAAAATGTTCAACAAAATGCACAACAAAATGCTTGGAAAAAGCCACCAAAAATCAGGTTTGAACCTACTTCTAAAACACCATCTCTTGATTGGGGAAGGGACTTTGCTGAATTTATTAGCACAAATCTTCAATTTGATGATGAAATGGAAGTTAAAATCATCAATGGAGCTAGGGATGTGGTCGACCCCCCGGATGATTTATATGATGAAGGGGACAAACTTTGGACCCATTGTTTAGTTGGCCAATTTATTGGCGCCCCACCACATTACTTTCTTATCAAAAACATGGTTGAATTTGCTTGGAGAAGGTTTGGCAATGTTGACATCTATCATAAAGGGAAAGGGCTGTATGTCTTCAAATTTGATAAAGAAGAACATTGTCAAAAGGTTTTGCAACAACTATGGCATGTGAACCATAGGCCTTTGCTTCTAAGGAAATGGAAGCCAAATCTTGAGTACATTAATCTGAATTGTAACAAAGTCCCATTATGGGTTAAGTTATGGAATATTCCAATGAGTCTTTGGTCAAAGAGAGGATTAAACTATGTTGCTTCCTTCATTGGTAAGCCTATTCAAATGGATGCCTTGACTGAATCAAAAAGAAATCTTGAATTTGCAAGAGTTTGCATTGAGGTAAATTTGGAAGAAAGTCTCCCGGATGCTGTTTCCCTAAGCTTAGAGATGGTTCCCGAGCCCAAGTTGAGGTTGAATATGCTTGGAAGCCTTCAAAATGCTCACATTGTAAAATGGTGGGCCATATGGTGGATAAATGTCCCATGAAGCCGGCTGATCAACACTCTCATGATCAACCATTGATTTCAAAACCTAAGCAAAAGAAGCAAGAGGATTGGCAAGTCATTGGGAAAAAACCTTCAACAAATGATAGAAATGCACCAAACTTTGAGAAAGCAAGCAACACAAATTCTTCAAGCAAGATGGCTGATCCCATTAGGCCAAGCTCTCCAAAACAAATCAGAAATGCAAATGGATCATTTCAAAAACCCCAACATCAAAATCAATTTCAAGTCCTTGAAGATGATAGTGAGGAGAACAAAGCTCCACCAAATATCCCCGAGGAAGGAGAATTCGTTGCTGAACCAAGCTTAGCTCAAAGCACACATCAAGAGGATCCCCTTCCTCTTCCACCCTCATGATTTTTTGCTCTTGGAATGTTAGGGGTCTTAATTCCCCTAAAAAACGCAAGGAAATAAAGTTGCTTATTGGCAAGCATAACCTCGATTGTGTTTGTGTTTTGGAAACAAAAACCGGCCAAGAAGAAAATTGCATCGCCACTTATTTTAGTTGTTTGGGGTTTGATAATCATGTTGATGAAAATGTTGCTGGTCGTCTTTGGCTCTTTTGGAAAAACCATCTCAAGACTACTATTATTGATTCTTTTGATCAAGGTATGCTTTGCCATTTTGCTTGCCCACCTCTTGATCCTTTTTTTGTTATTTTTGTTTATGGCCGAAATGCCCCCCAAAAATGGAAATCACTTTGGCAGCATATTGAAAAATGGAGTTTTTGGTGCAAAGATGACCCTTTTTGTATTCTTGGGGATTTCAATGAAGTTCTTCACAGTGGGGACAAATCTTCCACTTTGTCTATCCCCTCTAGTGCTTGGGATTTCAAGGATTGTATCCATAAAGCAAGCCTCCTTGAATTCAACCATATTCGTCCACATTTTACTTGGACAAATAGGAACTCAAATGGCAACCTCCGTGCAAGCAAGATAGATAGAGCTTTGATGAATCAATGTTGGATGAATTGTATGGAGGACTCTTTTCTTTTGGTTGGGAGTCTGGGAATCTCTGATCATTGCCCGCTCATCCTTCACACTTGTAAGCCCAATCCGTCCTCTCCAAAGCCATTCAAATTCTATAATGCTTGGGTTTCACATGATCAATTCTTGCATATTGTGGAAGATCATTGGAGTGCACGGGTCTTTGGCACTCCAATGTTCATCTTGTATCAAAAGCAAAAACGCCTCAAGTTTGCTTTAAGGAAGTTTGATAAAGAGCACTTCTCTTGCATTCCTCAAAAGATTCACGCACTCAAGGAGATGCTTTGTAATGTGCAATCCGATTTGATGAATGGCCTTCTCAATGATGAAATTCTTGATATGGAGAAAGATATTTTGGCTAAAATTGAAGCTCTTGAGTCCACTTTCAATCATATGCTGCACCAGAAATCTCGGCTCAATTGGATTAAAGATGGTGATGCAAACACAAAGTTTTTTCATAGCACTATAAATGGAAGGAAGAGGAAGAACACTATTCATGCTATCCAAGATCTGAATGGTACCCTTATTTCTTCAAATAAAGGTATTAAGGAGGAATTCATTTCATTCTTCAAAAACCTTCTTGGTACCCCTTCCGGACTTGTGCAAATATTGACTCCATCAAAGCTATCGTTGGGAAATCTATTGATGAGGATTGCATCAATTTGCTGGTGGCATCTTTTACCCATGAGGAAATCAAGAACACTCTTTTCTCTCTCAATCCGAACAAAAGCCCATGGCTGGATGATTATACATCTCTTTTTTATATGGCTGCATAGAGGATTGTTGGAGATGATGTTTTGGAAGCCATTAGCTCTTTCTTTGACTCCACAAAGCTCCTTAATGAGGTAAATGCCACTTACATTGCCTTAGTGCCAAAAGTCTCAAACCCTTCTATGGTAAAAGATTTTAGGCCAATCTTTTGCTGCAACACCATCTACAAGTGCATTTCCAAATTACTTGCAAATAGACTCAAGGCATGTCTTCCAAAGATTATTTCATGGAATCAATCTGCTTTTATCAAGGATAGACTTATCAATGAAAATATTCTTGTTGCACATGAAGTCCTGAGGGGATATTCAAGAAGCCATATTTCTCCTAGATGTGCTCTTAAGATTGACATCATGAAGGCTTTTGACTCTCTTAGTTGGAGTTTTATTGGAAATGCTCTCTTGCATTTGGATTTTCGGGAAAATTTGTTGCTTGGATCATGGCATGTGTCTCCTCTCCTTGCTTTACTGTTGCTATCAATGGTAGTTTTCAAGGCTTCTTCAAAGGAGCAAATGGTGTTAGACAAGGTGATCCCCTCTCTCCTTATCTTTTTGTGTTATGTATGGAAGTCCTCACTTGTATGCTAAACAATTTGGAAAATGATAGCGGCTTTGACTTCCACCCTAAGTGCGCCAAATTGAAGCTTAATCATCTTTGCTTTGCCGACGATCTTTTCATCTTTTGTAAAGGGAATTTGAGTTCGGTGGAATGCATCATGGAAATCCTTGAAAAGTTTCATGCCCTTTCGGGACTTAAAGTCAGCAGCACTAAGAGTGATATATTTCTTGGAGGAGTCCCAAATGATGAAAAACTTGCCATCCTCTCTAAAGTGGGTTTCAAAGAAGGATCTCTTCCAATCTGGTATTTGGGCATCCCTCTTATTTCAAGAAAACTTAGAAGAGCCGATTTTGCACCTCTCTTGGAGAAAATTGTTAGTAAACTTGATAATTGGTCCACGAAATGGCTCTCATATGCAGGTAGATTGCTTCTCATTAAAACAACCCTTACCCAAATTTGTTCCTACTGGGCTGGAATTCTCTTACTCCCAAAAGGTATTATCTCAACCCTTGAATCAAAATTCAAGGCTTTCTTATGGCGGGACACAGGTGCAAAAATTGCTTGGAAGGATGTTTGCTTTCCATTTGAGGAGGGGGGGCTTAATGTTTGGAAAATTGAGGACTTAAATACCATCTCACTTCTTAAGAGTTTTTGGAGAATGTATTCATGAGGGAATCAATTTGGAGCAAATGGGTTCATTTGAATTATATCAAGAATAAATCAATTTAGACCATCACCACTCCAAAAGATGCTAGTTGGATTCTTAAAATGCTGATTAGATGCCGTGACATTGCAAGGAATCTTATCACCCATTCCGTGGGAGATGGGAAAAACACTCTTTTTTGGCACGATAAATGGCATCCGAGGGGAATTCTTGACAGCCACTGGAGCTCCATTTTCCCTTCACCACATTACTTTGCAAAGGTTAGTGATGTTTTTCATCACCACACTTGGAGTTGGCCTATTCATCTTTTGCATGTCGATCTTCCCCCCTTCTCCTTAATGAGGAAAATGCTGATTCTTACATTTGGGATCTCTCCCCAAACGGCACTTTTAGTTTCAAGCATACTTGGGAGCATTTCAGAGCAAAAAAGGAAACGGCAAAATGGCACAATCTCGTTTGGTTCAAGGGACACACCCTAAAACATGCTTTCATTTGCTGGCTTGCTTGTTGGGATAGGCTCAACACAAAATTCAGATTATTATCTTGGGGGAAAGATATCAATCCTACTTGTATCTTTTGCAACATGGGAAGTGAAACTCGAAATCATCTTTTCTTTGATTGTTGCTTCACCAAAAGAATCTGGAAGCGGGGACTTCAACTCACTATGGTTCACACAAATTTGACAAATTGGGATGATATCTTGGCATACATTACACCCTTTGCTCTTGAAAAGAGTCTCAAAGCAACTATCTTGAAGCACTTGGTGGGAGCCACAATTTATCACATTTGGATTGAAAGGAACAACAGAGAATTCAGCAAAGTATTTAAAACTGAAGAGCATATTTTCTCGTCCATTGTAAATCATATTAGGCTAAAATGTTCCATGGGAAGGAAATTTACTTCCTCTTGTATTAACAAATCTCTTTGCAAATCTTGGAGGCTTGAAGATATTCCTATATAGGGCTGCCTCCTTGGCCTCTTTTGTATCGTACTTCCTTTTATCTTAATCTCACTTTCTTCGCGAAAAAAAAAACCTCAAGTTTGGTTCTCAAAGAAGTCTATGAAGCTCTTGAAGCTGGTACCTTTTTTAAAGAGCATGTTGATAAGCAAAACAAAGCCAAAGCTGACTTAGTCCCAAGCCTAGCAAATCATTCCAAAGCTCGAACTCCTCTATCTCCAAAGGATAAAATGGACGTTGGTCCATGCATCAAGCAATCAGAAATGGCGCTCTCAAAGCTTCTCTTTCATTCACCATGCCAAAGCTCTTCTTGCTCAAGCCCTTGTAGTCCGAATGCTTATGGTCAGCAAGAAGATATTGATTGTTTGCTCACTGAAGCTTCAGCCGAAGGAGGAGGAAATGAAGAAGAAAGGGTTTTACCCGATGGACAAAAACTAAATGATGCTATTAACCTCGGGTTAAAACACCTTCCCCCTGATCTTGTAAGTAGCTTTTCAGATCAAACTAAGCTTTGTTTGACAGCACAACAAGGATGTGACGCCTTGAAATCAGATTCCACAAACCCTAATGCTGGCCCACTAAAATTTCAAGAGGATTTCCCTTCACTTAAAAGTCCTATTGCTAGTCAAAATAAGCCAACTCAGCTCCTCACTTATGATGAAGTGGACGCCACATATGCCAAGAATGCCATACTCTCAAATGCTGAAAATCAGAATTCAACACACTTCGAAGAGCAACAAGCAAAACCTTCTTCAAAGGGCATTGACCATGCACAAGGTAACTTTTTCTCTCCTCATTCTACTGATGAAGAAAGGAAGCTTAAATTTGGAACCACAAATCCATCTATGTATGCTCCCCCAAAAGCTCAAGAGAATACTAGGCAAAATCAAGCTCATACATCCAGCCTCTATAATGCTTGGAAAAAGCCACTTAGGCTAAGATTTGAGCCTAGTTCTAATGATCCTTCTTCTGATTGGGGTGGAGTGTTTGCTGAACATTTGAATACAAGTCTTAAATTTGATGAGGAGCATTTTATCAACTTGGTAAATGGCAATAGAGAAGTGGCTGACCCCCCAAAGGACATATATGAAGATGGGAACAATTTCTGGAATCATTGCCTTGTTGGGCAATTCCTAGGTGCTCCCCCACCCTTCTTTCTTATCAAAAACATGGTGGAACTTGTTTGGAAGAAATTTGGCAAGGTTGATATTCATGCGAAAGGAAAGGGTCTCTACATTTTCAGATTTGAAAAAGAAGAGTTTTGCCAAAAAATACTTCAACAACTTTGGCATGTTAATCATAGACCACTATTGTTGAGAAAATGGGATCCAAATCTTGAGTTTATTAACCTATCTTGCAAAAAAGTGCCTATTTGGGTTAAACTTTGGGATGTTCCAATGAGCCTCTACTCTAAAAAAGGACTTGGATATATAGCCTCATTCATTGGGAAACCAATCCAAATGGATGCTCTCACTGATTCTAGAAGGAATTTGGAGTTTGCAAGAGTTTGCATTGAAGTTGACTTGGAAGAAAGCCTTCTGGATGTTGTTTTTCCAAAGCTTAGAAATGGTTCAAAGGCAAAAGTCATGGTGGAATATGCATGGAAGCCAACAAAATGTTCACAATGTAAAGTGGTTGGCCATGTGGAGGATCATTGCCCTCTTAAACCTAAAGCACAACCTCAAAAGCAACCTCCAAAACAGCCCACAAAAACTCACTTTGAGTGGCAACCCGTGAGCAAAAAAGCTCCTTTGAAGACAAGCAACACATCTTTTGAATCTCAAGGTGACGGATCCTCTTCAAAAGCTAAGGATTCATCTCTGAAGCATTCCATTGCTAGGGTTCCTCTTGACCCCTCAAGCTCTAAAATGATGCACCTAAATCATTTTGAAATTCTTGGCTTTGCGGGAGATGGTGAAGATGGAAATCAAAGACTCCTTGACCAAAATTATAGGGGAGATGAATTGAGTAATGATGGCTCGCCAAATGCACAAAGCAACCATGAAATTGAGCCTAGTGCTCCTCCTATACCTCGTCAATGAATTTTTGCTCATGGAATATTAGGGGGTTTAATTCCCCCAATAAGCAAAAGGAAGCAAAGTTGCTGATCAATAAACACCACTTGGACATTCTTTGCCTTTTGGAAAACAAGGTGGTAAACGCTGAAAATATCAAACTCATTTGCGCTCGTTTTGACAAATTTGGTTTTTCAAGCTACATGGATGATTTTACCAAGGGACGGATTTGGCTTTTTTGGAAGAAAGGTATTAAAGCAACTTGGATTGACTCATGTGACCAAGCCTTACTCTTTAATTTTGATGATCATATTCATAAATCCTTCTTTGTTGCCTTCATCTATGGCCACAATGAAGCTTCAAAAAGATTTGAACTTTGGAGGAAACTTGAGAATTGGTGTGCTTGGTGTGAAGAAAGTGATCTTTGTCTCATGGGGGATTTCAATGAGGTCTTACGTTGTGGTGACAAATCAAACACTTTTACTATTCCAAAAAGTGCTGGTGCGTTCAAAAACTTTGTAGCAAATGCAAAGTTGAAAGAAGTAAATGCTCATGGACCACGCTTTACTTGGACAAATAAAAGCCATGATCAAAGCTTCTTGGCTAGCAAGCTGGATAGAGCTCTCATCAATGGAAATTGGCTGCACAATTATCAACACTCTTTTCTTTTGGTTGCTAGCCCAAGAGTCTCCGATCATTGCCCTCTTATCATGCAAACATGTAAGTCTTGGAAATCTTCACCAAAACCCTTCAAATTTTACAATGTTTGGACCACTCATTTGGATTTCCTCAAACTTGTTGAAGACCATTGGTGTACATGGGTCTTTGGTACACCAATGTACATTCTTTATCAAAAGCAAAAAGCTTTAAAAATTGCTCTCAAATCTTTTGATAAGGAGCATTTTGCTGCCATACCTTTTGCCATCAAAAAACTTTGGGAGGAGCTTGATAGTGTTCAATTCTTACTTCTTAATGGTGAGCGTGATAACTCTCTCATTGATAAGGAAAAATGCATTTTGAGCACATTGGAGGAACTTGATGCAAAACATAAAGCCATTCTCTACCAAAAATCAAGACTCAATTGGATCAAGGATGGTGATTCAAACACAAAATTTTTCCACAATGTTGTAAAAGGTCGGAGGCTCAAAAATACTATCCATGCTATCAAGAATGAGGAGGGTCATATTCTTATTGAAGAAGCTGAAGTTAAGGATGAATTTATTGGCTATTTCAAGAAGCTTCTTGGTGCTGAATCTTCCACAAACATCAATGTTGATCTTTTGAGAAATATTATTGACAAGCAAATTGATCAAGATGTTGCTGCCACCACCATTGCCCCTATCACAGATGATGAAATCAAGGATGTGCTCTTTTCTCTCAACCCTAATAAAAGCCCGGGTCCGGATGGCTACACATCTCATTTCTACAAGGTTGCTTGGGAGATTGTGGGCAAGGATGTCTTAAATGCAATCAAATCCTTTTTCGACTCAAGCAAGCTCCTCAAAGAGGTAAATGCCACTATTATTGCTCTTGTGGCCAAAACCTCAAATCCTTCCATGGTCAAGGATTATAGGCCAATTTCTTGCTGTAATACTATCTACAAGTGCATTTCAAAGATCATTGCAAATAGGATGAAAGCTTGTTTATCCCAAATCATTTCATGGAACCAATCAGCCTTCATGAAGGGTAGACTTATCCATGAAAATATTCTTATTGCACATGACATTATGAGAGGTTATCAAAGGAGACATATCTTTTCAAGATGTGCTTTTAAAGTTGACATTATGAAAGCTTTTGATTCCTTGAATTGGAGATTCATTGAATGCACACTTTTGGCTTTTGGCTTTCCCAAAAAGTTTGTGGATTGGATTATGGCGTGCATCACAGCTCCTAGTTTCAGCATTGCCCTCAATGGAGGGTTGGAAGGTTATTTCTTTGGTGCAAATGGCATAAGGCAAGGAGACCCCATCTCCCCTTACATCTTTGTCCTTTGTATGGAGGTGCTTACATGCATGCTAAACAACTTGGCAAATAACCCGAGGTTTCACTTTCACCCAAAATGTGGGAGCATAAAGCTTAATCATCTTTGTTTTATGGATGATCTTCTTATCTTTTGCAAAGGGATATGAATTCAATTGATTGCATCATGAACACATTGAAGACTTTCTCAACTTACTCAGGGCTGATTATTAATAATGCTAAGAGTGTTTTCTTCCTTGGAGGGGTTTCGAATGAGGAGAAAAGAGCAATTATGGATAGAATTGGGTTCCAAGAGGGTTTGCTACCAATCCGTTACTTGGGCATTCCACTTGTTTCAAGAAATCTTAGGAAGAATGATTGCTGTCCACTCTTGGAAAAAATCAACTCTAAAGCTTGATTCATGGTGCAATAATTGGCTATCTTTTGCAGGAAGACTTGTGCTCATCAAATCCATCCTTATTCAGATATGTGCTTATTGGGCAAATGCTTTTCTTTTACCAAAAGGTGTTATGGCAGCCATTGAGACAAAATTCAAAGCCTTTTTGTGGAGAGGGACTGGTCCAAAAGTGGCATGGAAGGATATTTGTCTCCCATTAAAGGAGGGAGGACTTGGTATTCGGAGCATTGAAGAGGTTAATCTTACATACATGCTGAAAATTTTTTGGAGGATATATGCAACAAAAGATTTGCTTTGGAATCAATGGGTTCATGCAAACTATATCAAAGAATCTTCTATTTGGATGTTACAAACTCCCAAGGATGCAAGTTGGGTTTTCAAAACTCTTCTTGGCTGCCGAGTTTTGGCAAAAAGATATATCCAACACAAGATTGGCAATGGAGCAAGCACCTTCTTTTGGATTGACAATTGGCACAAGGACGGCCCTCTACTTAAGCATTGGACTAATACAATTCCGTATCCCCCACTTCATTCAAAGGTTAATGATATTTTCATTGATGGCTTTTAGAATTGGCCAATTCACCTCTCCCAAGTTGATGTTCCAGATGAAGCTTAGAAAAGAATCTTAGTTCCCTTCTCTCTCTACCATGAACTCTCTCTTCCTTCTCTCTAACCCAACGTTCACCTCCACCAGCCACCACCACCAAATCAGCCCATCCTCCATCATTTCGACCATCTTTCACCTTTGAAACCAAACACTCAAACCTTTTCACACCCCCTTTCTCCTCCATTCTTGCATTCATGGGAAAGAAGAAAAAGGTCTCTTCACCTACGCGAACTAGTGCAAGGCTAAATGCAAGGAAACAAGCTATGGATTCCGTCACCTTTGCACAAGCTGGTTCATCTTCTACTCAAAATGAGGTTGATTCGGCCTCTTCACCTCTTGCTAGTGGAGATGCTCAATCAACCTCTAGTTTAGTTTTCAAAGAAGTCTATAAAGCTCTTGAAGCTGGAACCTCCTATAAAGAGCATGTTGATAAGCAAAACAAAGCCAAAGCTGATTTAGTTCGAAGCCTTGCAAGTCATTCCAAAGCTCGAACTCCTCCATCTCCAAAGGATCAAATGGACATTGGACCTTACATCAAAGAATCAGAAATGGCGCTTTCGAAGCTTCTCTTTCATTCACCATGCCAAAGCTCTTCTTGCTCAAGCCCTTGTAGCCCAAAAACTTATGGACAGCAAGAAAATTTTATTGGTCAGCAAGATAACTTGGATTGCTTGCATGCTGAAGCTTCAGCCGAAGGAGGAGGAGTTGAAGAAGAAAGACTTTTAACCGATGGACAAAAGAAAATTTTGAATAATGCTATTAACCTCGGGTTAAAGCACCTCCCTCCTGATTTTGTTAGCAGCTTTTCAGGTCAAACTAATCTTTGCTTGACAGCACAACATGGACGTGACAGCATGCAATCAGAATTTACAAACCCTAATGCTGGCCCACAAATTTTCAAAGAGGATTTCCCTCCTCTTAAAAGTCCTATTGCTGGTCAAAATAAGCCAACTCAGCACCTCACTTATGATGAAGTGGATGCCATATATGCAAGGAATGCCATGCACTCAAATGTTGAAAATCAGAATACTATACATTTGGAAGAGCAACACGCTAAAACTTCTTCAAAAGGCATCCACCATGCACAAGGTAACCTTGTTTCTCCTCATTTTTGTGATGAAGAAATGAAGATTAATTCTGAACCCACAAATTCGTCCATTGATGCTCCCCCAAACGCTCAAGAGAATACTAGGCATAATCAAGCTCCTTCATCCAGCCACTATAATGCTTGGAAAATGCCACTTAAGCTTAAATTTGAGCCTAGTTCAAATGATCCTTCCTCAAATTGGGGTGGTGTGTTTGCTGAACATTTGAATACAAGTCTTAAATTTGATGAGGAGCATGCTATTAACTTGGTAAATGGCAATAGAGAAGTGGCTGACCCCCCAGATGATATATATGAAGATGGGAATAATTTCTGGAATCATTGCCTTGTTGGGCAATTTTTAGGTGCTCCACCACCCTTCTTTCTTATCAAAAACATGGTGGAACTTGTTTGGAAGAAATTTGGTAGGGTGGATATTCATACGAAAGGAAAGGGTCTCTACATTTTCAGATTTGAAAAAGAAGAGTTTTGCCAAAAAATACTTCAACAACTTTGGCATGTTAATCATAGACCACTTTTGTTGAGAAAATGAGAACCAAATTTGGAGTTTATAAACCTATCTTGCCAGAAAGTGCCTATTTGGGTTAAACTTTGGGATGTTCCAATGAGCCTCTACTCCAAAAGAGGACTTGGATATATATCCTCCTTCATTGGGAAACCAATCCAAATGGATGCTCTCACTAAATCTAGAAGGAACTTGGAGTTTGAAAGAGTTTGCATTGAAGTTGATTTGGAAGAAAGTGTTCCGGATGCTGTTTTTCCAAAGCTTAGAAACGGTTCAAAGGCAAAAGTCATGGTGGAATATGCATGGAAGCCAACAAAATGTTCACAATGCAAAGTGGTCGGCCATATGGGGGATCATTGCCCTCTTAAACTTAAAGCTCACCCTCAAAAGCAACTTGCAAAACAGCCCCCAAAAACTCATTATGAGTGGCAGGCCGTGAGCAAAAAAGCCCCATTGAAGACAAACAATGCACCATTTGAATCTCAAGGTGATGGATCCCCTTCAAAAGCTAAGGTATCATCTCCGAAACATACCATTACTAGGGTTCCTCTTGACCCTTCAAGCTCCAAAATGATGCACACAAATCATTTTGAAGCTCTTGGATTTGTGGAAGATGGTGAAGATGGAAATCAAAGACCCCTTGACCAGAATTATAAGGGAGATGGCTTGAGAAATGATGGCATGCCAAATGCAAAATGCAGCCATGATATTGAGCCTAATGCTCCTCCTATACCCCTCAATGAAATTTTGCTCATGGAATATTCGGGGTTAAATTCCCAATAAGCAAAAGGAAGCAAAGTTGCTGATCAATAAACACCACTTGGACATTCTTTGCCTTTTGGAAAACAAGGTGGTAAATGCTGAAAATATCAAACTCATTTGTTCTCGTTTTGAAAATTTTGGTTTTTCAAGCTATATGGATGATCTTACCAAGGGACGGATCTGGCTTTTGTGGAAGAAAGGTATTCAAGCTACTTGGATTGACTCATGTGACCAAGCCTTACTCTTCAATTTTGATGATCATATTCATAAATCCTTTTTTGTTGCCTTCATCTATGGCCACAATGAAGCATCAAAAAGAGTTGATCTCTGGAGAAAACTCGAGAATTGGTGTGCTTGGTGTGAAGATTGTGATCTTTGCCTCATGGGGGATTTTAATGAGGTTTTACATTGCGGTGACAAATCAAACACCTTATCTATTCCTAAAAGTGCTGGTGCATTCAAAAACTTTGTAGCAAAAGCAAAGTTGCAAGAAATCAATACTCATGGACCACGCTTTACTTGGATAAATAAAAGCCATGGTCAAAGTTACTTGGCTTCCAAGCTGGATAGAGCTCTCATTAATGGAAATTGGCTTCACAATTATCAACACTCTTTCCTTTTGGTTGCTAGCCCCAGAGTCTCCGACCATTGCCCTCTTATCATGCAAACATGTAAGTCTTGGAAATCTTCACCAAAACCCTTCAAATTTTACAATGTTTGGACCTATCATTTGGATTTCCTCAAACTTGTTGAAGAGCATTGGTGTACACGGGTTTTTGGTACACCAATGTACATTCTTTATCAAAAGCAAAAAGCCTTAAAAATTGCTCTCAAATCTTTTGATAAGGAGCATTTCGCTGCCATTCCTTTTGTCATCAAAAATCTTCGGGAGGAGCTTGATGGAGTCCATTACTTACTCCTTAATGGTGAGCGAGATAGCTCCCTCATTGATAAAGAAAAATTCATTTTGAGCACATTAGAGGAACTTGATGCAAAACATAAAGCCATTCTCTACCAAAAATCAAGACTCAATTGGATCAAGGATGGTGATGTAAATACAAAATTTTTCCACAATGTTGTGAAAGGTCGGAGGCTCAAAAATACTATCCATGCTATCAAGAATGAGGAGGGTCTCTTTCTTACTGAAGAAGCTGAAGTTAAGGATGAATTTATTGGCTATTTCAAAAAACTTCTTGGAGCCGAATCTCCCACAAACATCAATGTTGGTCTTTTGAGAAACATGATTGACAAGCATATTGATCAAGATGCTGCTGCCACCACTATAGCCCCTATTACAAATGATGAAATCAAGGATGCGCTCTTCTCACTCAACCCTAACAAAAGCCCGGGCCCGGATGGCTACACATCTCATTTCTACAAGGCTGCTTGGGGGATTGTTGGCAACGATGTTCTTAATGCAATCAAATCCTTTTTTGATTCAAGCAAGCTCCTTAAAGAGGTAAATGCCACTATTATTGCTCTTGTGCCTAAATCCTCAAATCCTACCATAGTCAAGGATTATAGGCCAATTTCTTGCTGTAATACTATCTACAAGTGCATTTCAAAGATCATTGCAAATAGGATAAAAGCTTGCTTATCCCACATTATTTCATGGAACCAATCAGCCTTCATGAAGGGTAGGCTCATCCATGAAAATGTACTTATTGCACATGACATTTTGAGAGGTTATCAAAGGAGACATATCACTCCAAGATGTGCTTTTAAAGTTGACATCATGAAAGCTTTTGATTCCTTAAATTGGAGATTCATTGAATGCACACTTTTGCTTTTGGCTTCCAAAAAAGTTCGTGGGCTGGATTATGGCATGCATTAAAACTCCTAGTTTCAGCATTGCCTTAAATGGAGGGTTGGAAGGATATTTCTTCGGTGCAAATGGCATTCGACAAGGAGATCCCATCTCCCCTTACATTTTTGTTCTTTGTATGGAAGTGCTCACATGCATGCTTAACAACTTGGCATATAACCCGAGGTTTCACTTCCATCCAAAGTGTGGAAGCATTAAGCTTAATCATCTTTGTTTTGTGGATGATCTTCTTATCTTTTGTAGAGGGGATATGCATTCGATTGATTGCATCATGAACACATTGAAGACTTTCTCAACTTACTCAGGGCTGGTTGTTAATAATACAAAGAGTGTGTTATTCCTTGGAGGGGTTTCTAATGAAGAAAGAAGAGCAATTATGAATAGAATTGGGTTTCAAGAGGGTGAGCTTCCAATCCGTTACTTGGGCATCCCACTTGTTTCAAGAAAGCTTAGGAAGAATGATTGCTGTCCACTCTTGGAAAAAATCAACTCTAAGCTTGATTCATGGTGCAATAATTGGCTTTCTTTTGCGGGAAGACTAGTGCTCATCAAATCTGTCCTTTCTCAGATTTGTGCTTATTGGGCAAATGCTTTTCTTTTACCAAAAGGTGTTATGGCAGCCATTGAGACAAAATTCAAAGCCTTTTTGTGGAGAGGGACTGGTCCAAAAGTGGCATGGAAGGATGTTTGTCTCCCATTTCAAGAGGGTGGACTTGGTATTCGGAGCATTGAAGAGGTTAATCTTACATACATGCTGAAAACTTTTTGGAGGAGTTATGCTAAAAAAGATTCACTTTGGAGTCAATGGGTTCATGCCAACTATTTCAAAGACTCTTCAATTTGGATGTTGCAAATTCCCAAGGATGTTAGTTGGGTTTTCAAAACTCTTCTTGGCTGCCGTGTTTTGGCAAAGAGATATATCCAACACAAGATTGGCAATGGAGCAAGCACCTTCTTTTGGGTTGATAATTGGCACAAGGACGGCCCCCTACTTGAGCATTGGACTAACACAATTCCGTATCCCCCACTTCACTCAAAGGTTAGTGATATTTTCATTGATGGCGTTTGGAATTGGCCTATCCACCTCTCCCAAGTTGATGTTCCAGATTTCGAACTTATAGAGGGAGCCGAAGATAAAATTTCATGGAACCTCTCTCCTTGTGGAGACTTCTCTTTCTTCCACACTTGGGATAGTATTAGAAGAAAGGGCACTCATTTTGAAGGTTATTATCACATCTGGCACAAGAGGCATAATCCTAAACATAGCTTCATTGTTTGGCTTGCTTTTCATGATCGCCTTAGCACAAAATTCAGGATCTTGCATTGGGGACTCCATATAAACCCAACGTGTATTTTTTGTTACATGGGTTGTGAAACTAGGGAGCATCTGTTTTTTGAATGTTGTTTCACCAGGAGGATTTGGAGAAGGGGTTTGCAACTCACTCTCGTTCCGGAAAATCTGATTTGTTGGCATGATATTATTGCGTACTCCACACCTTTTGCTCTTGAAAAGCATTTAAAGGCCACAATTTTCAAGCATCTCTTTGGGGCAGCCATCTACAACATTTGGATTGAAAGGAATCAACATATCTTCAAAAACCAAGCTAGAACTGAGGAGTTTATTTTCGATGTTATCTTTAATGATGTTAGAGTTAAACTTACAAATGGTAGAAAGTTTCAGTCTTCTCCTTTGAACAAAACTTTATGTAGATTGTGGAGATTAGAAGATGTTGTTGTTTAGGTTCATGTTCTTCTCCACATCTTTTGTACATGTAAACTTTTGATCTTTGGAATTTATACAATCTTACTTGCCTCGCAAAAAAAAAAGTTGATGTTCTAGATTTTGATCTTATTGAAGGCACCATGGATAAAATTTCATGGAACCTTTCTCCTTGTGGAGGCTTCACATTTTTCCACACTTGGGAAAGTATTAGAAGAAAGGGCACTCATTTTGAAGGTTATTATTACATTTGGCACATGAGGCATAATCCTAAACATAGCTTCATTTTTTGGCTTGCTTTTCATGATCGCCTTAGCACAAAATTCAGGATCTTGCATTGGGGGCTCCATATTAATCCAATGTGTATTTTTTGTTACATGTGTTGTGAAACTAGGGAGCATCTCTTTTTTTAATGTTGTTTCACCAAGAGGATTTGGAGAAAGGGTTTGCAACTCACTCTCGTTTCGGAAAATCTGATTTGTTGGCATGATATTATTGAGTACTCCACTCCTTTTTCCCTTGAAAAGCATTTGAAGGCCACAATATTCAAGCATCTTTTTTGGGGCAGCCATCTACAACATTTGGATTGAAAGGAATCAACGTATCTTCAAAAACCAAGCTAGAACCAAGGAGTCTATTTTTGATTCTATCTTTAATGATGTTAGAGTTAAACTTACAAATGGTAGAAAATTTCAGCCTTCTCCTTTGAACAAAACTTTATGTAGATTGTGGAGATTAGAATATATTATTGTATAGGTTCTTGTAGTACTTCACAACTTTTGTACATGTAAACTTTTGATATTTGGAATTTATCCAATCTTACTTGCCCCGCAAAAAAAAAAAAAAAAGATTCCACCCCCTCTCAGGTCTCAAAATCAAAAAAGCAAAGACTAATGTGTTCTTTGGGGAAGTTACAAATGATGTTAAAGTCAACATCATTAACAAAGTTGAATTTAAAGAAGGCAATCTTCCTATCTGCTACTTGGGCATCCCTCTTGTCTCAAGGAAACTCTGTAAAGCGGATTGCTTACCTCTCATGGAGAAAATCACAAAAAAGCTTGATCATTGGTCTATGAAAATGGTGATCATTTGCTGGAAGATTGCTCCTCATCAAGTCCACACTTACTCAAATTTTCTCCTTTTTGGACTAGTACCATTCTTCTTCCTAAAGGAATCATTGATGCAATTGAGAAAAAGTTCAAAGCTTTTCTTTGGTGAGATACAGGGGCTAAGGTTGCTTGGAAGGGTATATGCCATCCATTTGAACAAGGAGGCCTTAGCATTAGAAGAAATGAAGGCATGAACCTTACATTTATGCTCAAAATCTTTTGAAGCATATATGCTTATCGAGACACCCTTTGGAGCAAATGGTTTCATGCTAACTACATAAAAGAGGGCTCTATTTGGACTCTTGACCTCAAGAAGGATGCTAGTTGGATCCTTAAGTGTATGCTCAAATGTCATCCCTTTACAAGAGAAGCTATGACTCACAAAGTGGGAGATGGAAGAAACACTTTCTTTTGGCTTGATAATTGGCACTCGGGTGGCCTTTCTCATCACCACTGGAATATTACCTTTCCAAACCCTCCACATTATGCAAAGGTGTGTGACATCTTCATAAATAATGTTTGGTCTTAGCCTACCTAACTTATTCACTTAAATGCTCCAGATTTTAATCTTGATCACCCGGGTATTGATTGTTACTCTTGGAAGCATTCCTCAAATGGCATGTTCTCTTTCAAGCACACTTTGGAAAACATTAGAAATAAAAATGATATTGTTCCTTGGCACAACATTGTGTGGTTCAAAAATCAGAATCCAAGGCATGCTTTCATTTGTTGGCTTATGTTTCGGGAGAGGTTGAGCACAAAATATAGACTTCTCTCTTGGGGATTGGAGCTAACCCTTCATGCCCTTTTTGCAATTTTGGATGTGAAACAAGAGAACACCTTTTCTTTGAATGTTGTTTTACTCAAACAATATGGAGAAAAGGACTCCAGCTTACCCATGTCACTAAATCCTTGATTGAATTTGAAAGGATTGTCGACTACATCACACCTTTGGCACTTAAATCTCATTTGAAAGCCACTATTTTGAAACATTTCCTGGGAACAGCCATCTACCACATATGGATTGAAAGAAATAGTCATATCTTCAACAAAGAGGCAAAGACTAAAGATTAAATCTTCTATACTATTTTAGTGATGTTAGAATTAGATGTAATTTTGGCAAAAATTTCACTTCCTCTATTGTAAACAAAACAATTTATAAAGCTTGGGGATTAGAAGGCCTCCTTGTGTAGCGGGTTGGGATGATTTGATTCATTTTGACATGTAAAGTTTCTCTCTTTTGGCCGATTAATGGAAAATCTCATTTATGTCCCAAAAACAAATAAAATAACTAATTACATGGAAGAATATCCTACACTATCTCAAGCATATTCTGGCTGAAGAGAAATTGATGAAGCATAATACCAGACTTCTAACTTGAAACATAATGATAATCTCTAGCAACTTAGCTCACAGAATTTTGAAGTTATCCCTACTCAACAACTCAGGCAAAATGCAAAATTTGATGGTCAACAGATTCCTGGGTACACATTAGCTCTTTTGAGCATGGAGACTCTTGCAATATTCAGCCGCATAATGCAACAATTTCAACTTGGAATGCACATAATGATTGGTAAGACCACTATGTAGGTAACCATAAGCATTCTCTTAAACTTGATTTTCATGAGCCAATTATGGAAAATGGTAGAATTGGGGTTGCCTCACCAAATGTTATCTCATTAGCCAATTCTTAGATAGACCTCCTCCTTAGAATGATGGTTGACACTCATTGGAGAATGTTTGGGAAAGTTTTTTGCAGAGCAAGTAACTTTGATGTATTAACTTTAAAAATGTATAAAGGTAATTACAAAAGAATGTGCTATCCCACTATACAATCGAGTTTCGATGATTTACAAATGCCAATATTTGTGCTAGTGGGTGCAAATTTTTTACAAAAAGAAACTTTACATCTTACATCATTAAAGATTGTAGCAAAAAGAAATTCTTCCGTTCTTGCTTCATTGCAAAAGATCCTTCGGTTCCTCTTAGCCCAAATATGATAAATTGATGCTCTATGGAAGTGTTTGAGAATGGTAGCCTTGAGATTCTTTTCCAAAGCCCAAGGAGTTAGGTAGGCAATGATATCTTCCCAACCAATCAGGTTTTCTAGAACATTCATAAGGTGAAGACCATTCCGCCAAATCCATCTTGTGAAGCTAATATGAGAAGAAAAGGTGATCTCTTATTTCACAATCCAAGTGACAAAAAGTGCATAAGGAGCTAATTTGAATACCCCAATGTAGGATCCTGTACTTGGTGTTGAGTTTGTCCTTAAAAGTAAACTAAGCAATGAATCCATGCCTCGGGTTATGACCATTAAACCAAATCAGGTTATTACCATTAAAGGGTTCTTCTTTGCAACGGATGTAGTCCCATGTATGTTTGAATGAAAATTGACCATTGGGGGAAAGAGACCAAGTAATCTTATCCATGCTACCATTCTCAAGAACAATATTTGGGGTGCTGATGTGAATCAAATTAATGGGCCAATTCCATGCACCATTAGAGAAGATGGAACTCACCTTTGCCAAATAAGGAGGGGAAGGAAAAAAGTTGCTCCAATGTTGAGTGAGGTATCCATCCATATGCCAACAATCATGCCAAAAGAAGGTGTTGTTTCTATCACCAATAATATGTTTTATGTGGCTTCTTGCTTCCATTCAAAATTGAAGAAGTGCTTTGAGAATCCAACTAGCATCATGACGGCAAGAAATACTCCAAATGGATTCTCCTTTAAGATAATTTGAGTGCACCCAACAGCTCCAAAGAGAAACTTTGCATGAGTACATTCTCTAAAAAGTCTTAAGCATGAAGATAGAGTTGATGTTCTCAAGCTTCCTAACACTAAGGCCCCCTTCTTTGAGTGGTAAACAAATGTCCTTCCATACAACTTTTGGCCCCGTATTTCTCCAAAGAAAAGCTTTGAATCTAGTTTCAGTGGCAGCCAAAATACTTTTAGGAATGAGCACAACACTTGCCTAAAAAGCAAAAATTTGCATGAGAGTAGATTTGACTTGAAGAAGTCTCCTTGCATAAGAAAGCCATATGTTTGCCCAATGCTCAATTTTTCCTTTGATCTTCTCCATTAGGGGGTGAAAATCAAATTTCCTCAATTTTCTAGTGACAAGAGGAATCCCCAAATTTCTAATTGGCAAGGCTCTTTCTTTGAAGTCAATTTTATTCGAGATATCTGCCTTATCATCATTTGAAATCCCACCAAAGAAGATATCGCTTTTCATAGGATTAATCCTAAGCCCCGAGTAGGAGGAAAAAGTATGCAAAGTTTCCCTAATACAATTAATGTAATTGGTGTTACCTTTGCAAAAAATGAAGAGGTCATTCGCAAAGCAAAGATGATTGAGCTTGAGTGATGCACATTTCAGATGAAAGCCAAAATCCAAATTAGATTCAAGATTATTGAGCATACAAGTGAGCACTTCTATGCAAATAACAAAAAGATAGGGAGAGAGGGGTCTCCTTGTCTAATACCATTTGCTCATTGGAAGAAACCTTCAAGGCTACCATTAATAGAGATAGAGAAGCTTGGTGTAGAAATGCAAGAAATAATCCAATCCACAAATTTCTTGGGGAATCCAAAAGCAGCAAAAGCAATCTCGATGAAGTTCTAATTGAGGGTATCAAAAGCCTTCATGATGTCAATTTTGAGTGCACATCTAGGGGAAATGTGCTTTCTAGAGTAGCCTCTCAAAATATCATGAGTAATAAGAATGTTTTCATTGATAAGCCTATTCTTAACAAAAGCCAATTGATTCTAAGAGATGATATGGTGCAGCAATTCTTGATCCTATTTGCAAGCAATTTAGAGATGCATTTGTAGATAGTATTACAACATGAGATTGGCCTAAAATCTTTCACCATGGTGGGATTAACAACCTTAGGAATAAGAGAAATGGTAGTGACATTTACCTCTTTGAGAAGCTTGCAATCTTCAAAGAAGGAGATAATAGCTTTTGACACATCACCCCCCACAATATTCCAAGCAGCCATATAGAAATGAGAAGTATAACTGTCGGGCCCCGGACTTTTGTTTGGGTTCAAAGAGAGTGTATCCTTGACTTCCCCTTTTGTGACTGGAGCAATAAAAGCATCAATGGAGACATCTTGGATGTGCTTACCAATGATATTTTTTTATCCCTTCCATATTTGCCAAAGATCTAGTATGAGTGCCAAGAAGGTTTTTGAAATAATCAATGAACTCTTTCTCAACATCATGTTCATTAACAAGATCACCATTCTCCTTCTTGATAGCATGACTTGTGTTTTTAATAAGTCTTCCCTTGATGGCATTATGGAAGAACCTTGTATTCACGTCACCTTCTTTAAGCCAGGAGATCTTGGATTTTTGGTGAAGGATGCCTCTATCAAGGAGTCAATCTTTTCAATGTTCACAAGAGTTTCTTTTTTTTCTTCATTTAATTGCTCCCTAAAGTTTCCATTAAGAATAGCTTGCTAAATATTCCTAAGCTTTTCCTTAAGATCCTTGATTGCATTAGGTATACCAGCAAATTGATCTTTATCAAACTCCTTGAGCGCTCTTTTAAGTTTTTGCTTTTGGTAAAGAATGTACATTGGAGTACCAAAAACTCGTGCACTCCAATTGTCATGAGTAATCTTCAAGAATAGCTCATGGCTAGTCCAAACATTAAAGAACTTGAAAGGCTTTGGAGAAGAGGACCAAACCTTGTAAGTTTACAAAATGAGTGGGCAATGATCATAAATACCCAGGGCCTCCACCAATAGGAATGAATCAACCAATGCTTGCATCAAATTATAATTGCCTAAAGCTCTATCAAGCTTGCTGGCCATGAAGTGCTCATTCTTGCTTCAATTACTCCATGTAAAGTTTGGCCTAATGGAGTAGATTTCATGAAGATTAGAGTGAGCAATAGTTTTTGAAATCCCATGCACTTCTAGGATGGAGTGGGAGTTTGATCTATCTCCACAATTAAGAATCTCATTGAAATCACCCATGACACAAAATAACCATCCTTGCACCAATTACTCCAAGAAAGAAGTTTGTTCCAAAGGAGTTTTCTACTAGTAGCCTCGTTTCTCCCATACACAAAAGTAACAAGAATAGCAAGTTGAACATCTTTAAAGTAGCAAAGCATTCCTTGATCAATAGTGCCAATAACCTTGAATTTGATGTTGTGTTTCCAAAATAGCCAAAGTCTTCCTTTAATAGGCTCATCAACAAAATTTGCAAAACCTAATTTTCCAAAAAAGGAACCAATAGCAAGAGTGCTATCATTATTGGCAACTCTAGTTTCCAAAATGAAAATAATGTCCAAGTGGTGGTGGTTATTGATCAAGAGTTGGATATTTTTTTGTTTGTTAGGGGAATTAAGACCCCTAATATTCCATGAGCTCAAAATCATGATTATGTGTGAGAGGGAAAGCCCTCAATTCCGAGTGCTGGATCACCAATATCAACATTCTTTGCTTCGTTATCCTTTGGGGCTTGGACCTCAATTACTTGGATTTCCCCTTCTTCCAACACTATATTTTCATCGAGAACATTGAAGTGGTTTTTATGAAGGATAGATGTACTAGCATCTTTAGTAGAAGGTGGAGGCCATAAAGGGACTTCTTTGGGTGTGGAGCTAGAAGCCAAAATAGGAACAACTTCATTGACTTGCTTGCTAGGTCCATTCCTTCTTCCAACTACCTTCCATTCAAAATAATTACCCATTTGATGGCTTGGGTTAGCTCTTTGTTGTTGAGGTGGCTGTGTTTGAGCTTACATGTGAGATTTAGGCTTTAATAGGCAAGTCTTTTCCAAGTGACCCACTATTTTGGAATGCAAGCATTTCAAAGGCTTCCAAGCATACTCCATCTCAACTTTAGCCTTTGAGCCATCTTTAAGTTTGAGGTATATGACATCTAGGAGATTTTTCTCAAGATTAACTTCAATGCAAAGCCTAGCAAATTCCAAGTTGCTTCTTGTTTTGGTTAAGGCATCCATTTGGATAGGGGTGATTTCCTCAAGATTAACTTCAATGCAAAGCCTAGCAACTTCCAAGTTCCTTCTTGTTTTGTTTAGGCATCCATTTGGATAGGGATGCTAATGAATGATGCAACATAGCCAAGACCACGCTTAGACCATAAACTCATGGGAACATCTCCTAATTTCACCCAAATTGGAACTTTGTTGAAAGTCAAGTTGATATATTCAAGATTAGGCTTCCATTTTCTAAGAAGCAAGGGTCTATCATTCATATGCCAATGCTGTCAAAGCACCTTTTGACGTGATTCTTCTTTTTCAAACTTAAAAATATAGAGCCCTTTCCCCTTGTTTATGATATCCACCTTACCAAATTTCCACCATGTCAATTCAACCATGTTTCTAATCATGTGGTAAGGTGGGGGGCACTATGAAATTGGCCAACAAGACATTGTGACCAAAGATTTTCCCCTTCATCATATATATCTTCTAGGGGATCTTCAACTTCTCTAACTCCATTGATAATTTTAGCTTCAAATTCTTTTTCAATATGCAAGTTGGTACTAATATATTCCGCAAAATCATTTCCCCAATCAGGTAAAGGATTGCTAGGGGTAGGGACATACCTTAATCTCTTTGTCCAAGCTATTTGGTTGGCTAGCAATTCCTTCTTTATTTCCTTCGCCTTCCTTAGCTTGCATGGCCGAAGCTTGCTCATGAGGTAGAGAAGCTTTCTGATCCCTTTCAATTGTTATATTGCTTTGACAAGAAATTTTGATGTGGCCCTCTTTTGTTGAGTTGGCAATTTTTTATGAGGTGGCTGCCAATTCATCAACCTTCCTAGGTGGCTCAAGATAAGCATTTCGACCAAGTGGAGGGAAAGATTCACTAGGCGAATTGTTTGAAGTTTGTAGGCCATCTTTATCTTTACCAACATTGTGTGTTGTCAAGTTGGGACTAAAGTGTGGTGTCAAATCAGCTTTTGTGTAAGAGGAAGTACCTTGTACTTCTTGGATAATCTCATTACCCAGTCCCAAACTCAGTGATCCAGCAGGTAATAACCTATTTTCTTATTTCTTCTTGCTCTTTGTACCCAAAGCTATATCCATGGTAGAAGCTTCTTCTTTCCTCTTAAAATCATCAAGCAATGGAGGAGTTCTAGTTGGTGATGTAAACAATGATTTTGCAATTTCAATTTCAGCAAGCTCCTTTGGGGATGGAGGATCGTCCAATCTCTTTGAGGATGAGAAATTTTTGCTTTAGAGTTATGAAGGAGCGATTTTACCAAGCAAGCTTTTGAAGCATTAAGCACTTCTTCATATTCTTTATAAGTCTTGCCAAAGTCCATAGCTTCAAAAATCTCCTCAAGCTCTTTTGAGGTTGAAGAGGCATCTTCACTTTCATGAGGATTAAGTGAAAAGGCTGATTCGCCCACATCAGCCAAAGTGAGCTTCTTTCTAAGTTTTGAAGTAGAAGAGGGGTTCTTTGAGACTTTTTGAACATTCAAATGAGCACTAATACAAGTTGAGGAAGAACACTTTTTCTTCTTGTTATTTGCCATGAAAACAAAAGTTGGAGCTTGGGAGTTTTTTTTTTTTTTTTTTGCGGATCAAGTAGTAAATTTTATTGCTGCAAATCAGATTTGTACAAGTACAAAGATGGTGAAAAACCATCAAAACCTAAACAAGTAAATCATCAAGTTTCCACAATTTACAAAGGGATTTGTTCAAATGCGTTGAAGGAAACTTCCTATTACAAGAAATTTTGACTCTAACATCATTGAAAATTGTGTTACAAACAAATTCCTTTGTCTTTGCTTCGTTCTTGAAGATTCTTCTGTTTCTTTCCATCCAAATGTGATAGACAGTAGCGCCCAAGAGATGCTTGAGGATTGATGCTTTCAAGTGTTTCTCATGAGCAAATGGAGTGATATAGTTGAAGATGTCTTGCCAACAAATAAGGCTTTCCGGAACAAGAGTTAAAGACAAGCCAAATCTCCAAATACGTCTAGTAAAACTACATTCAAAAAAGAGATGATCTCTAGTTTCACATCCCATATAGCAAAAGATGCAAGTGGTGCTATTGTTAAGCCCCCAAAATGAAATTCTGAATCTTGTAGCAAGGCGATCATGATGTGCAAGCCAAACAATAAAACTATGCTTTGGGTTGTGACCCTTGTGCCAAATGATATTATGACCGCTAAAATGATTTCCTTTGATTCTAATATGCTCCCATGTATGTTTGAAAGAAAATTCATCATTAGGAGAAGGAGTCCAAGCAAAAGAGTCTTGTGAATTCTCATCAAGTACAAAGCTAGGTGCTTCAATAGAGGAGAGATGTAAAAGCCAACTCCAAGAGCCATTGAGAAAAATATCACTAACCTTTGCAAAGATGGATGGGGTAGGAAAGATGTTGCTCCTGTTAGGATTAGTATGTCCTAAAGCTCACTTGTACATGACATTTTGGATATGAAACAATGTATAATCATATTTTTGTTAAATGGCATTATGAGTTTCTTACATATAATCTCTGTTATGTTTTATCGATGCATGTATGAAGGTCCTTTGACTTGCACTAATGACTTGGGTGCGCAGTGAGGCTGGACGCACAGTAGGTCCAAGTCTAGATTTAGTCACATCATAAATTGAATCCATAACCAAATAAGTAGTGTTGGGCACTCTACTGGGATAAGGTTATATTGAGCAAGTCTCCTTTTTGAGGGTGATCTACCTAGGTCATTAAAGGACTTTCTGGATTTGTCTCAATAGTACGTGTGTCACGTATTGGATAGGACCATTGTGAGTATGTTTTCTAGCGACGTACTATCAATGAAAGAAAACAAGACACTCACTGCTACTAAATGATCATTGCTCTTAATCTTGAGTATATGTGGATGAACTAATGAAGTTAGGGTTTAGTACTTTGATTCACTGTGGGTGAGATCTTATTTTATTAGGATCAACAGCCTTGTGCATTGAGTGCTAAGTTCTAATTAATTAGAACATGCATATGCAAAATGGAATCTATGTGCCCCCTTTGGGATTGTCCAAATTTATCATCCGAATCTAGATCTAGTGATACTACCTTTATAGGTGTGTCGGTCATATGGCTTGAGGGTCGCTCCGAGATCAAGAGATTCCATGACCAAGGATGGTTGGCAATAGGACAAGAAACCCAACGGAAAAAGATACAGCTAAGGAGGTGATGGTACACAGGCCAAAGGACCGATCTTAGCTGTGGGTATACATAGAGGGGCATTATGGTCAGTTATTTAGTAGGTCAAAGACAAAGTTCACATTCTTTTGTGATAAGCTTTTGGGTAATGGCAATTATTCTTGGAGTGCAACTTTGATCTTATGGTGGAATAGATCGAAGTTAAAAATAATTATTATGTCGCCTAGATCGGGCAAGGATAATTTTAATTATTTTTGGAAGCCAATGATAATTGTGTCTTCTTGGCCCCTTCCCTAGTTGAAATGACTTTGAGAGAGTAATCTTGAAAGAGCAAATTCCATATTGTGGTAGTAGCCTTATTGGGCCAAAGCTTGAAATTGGGTTTGGGCTTTCTTTAGAGTCCAAGATAACCTAATTGGGCTATGATGGTTTCCTATTGGGCTTGGGCCTCCACATAGATTATGGACTGTGTGTTGGACTTGGATAATGGGCTTGGCCTAAGTCTTCCAAGACAAGTGGACAACTTGCAAAATACTACAAAAACAAGTGGACAACTTGCACAAGTCTTCCAAGACAAGATTGACAAGTTTCAAAAGGAAATACTACATGGAAATTTTCTCCCACATTGAAAGTTTAGCAACTTTAGATGCCAAGGTTCTCTCTATAAATAGACAAGACCCTACACCTTTTATGTATTCCACTTTGTAGTTGATTTCTTCCTTTTTGGCAAGAAAATACTACAACACATAGTGCACACTTATTGTGTGATTTTTGCTCTAGTTTTTCAAGAGCATATTACTTTGCTTCTTCCCACACAAGAGGCTATTCTCTCAAGATAAGTCTCTTTAATCATAGGGAAGAAGACTAGAGTGTTGCTTATTGTGACACCCTTATAGCAAATTTTGGTGGCCTTGTTCGTGAACGGGAATAAAGCTCGTGACCGGTTTTAGCTTCATCAAAGGCCCCACGCTTCAAGAGGTTAGCTTTATATATTTTGCAAGTACTAGTTATATTATATATATGTTCTTAAGCATGTTCTTGTGTGTGTAATGTGGATATTTTATTTTCCTAGCATGTTTTCTTAGTTATAATTTAGAAAATATGGACTAGGATACCCCACACTTAATAATATCGATCCTACAGCTCCAATGTTCCAAAAGTGGTCCATCTTTATGCCAATTGTCAATCCAAAAGTGAGTGTTCATACCATTCCCAATGTAGTGCTTGGTAAAGTTTCTTGCATGGTCATGGCATGAAAGGATAGCCTTGAAAATCCAACTAGTATCGTGAGATGCTTGCAAAGTCCAAATGGAAGAATCCTTGATATAATTACAATGAATCCATTGGCTCCAAAGTGATTCTTTAACAGCATACATTCTCCAAAAAATTTTGAGCATAAAAACTTTGTTGATTTCTTCAATTCTTCGAATGCCAAGACCACCTTCATTGAAAGATAAACAAAGATCTTTCCAAGCAACTTTGGGGCCCGTACCTCTCCAAAGGAAAGCTTTAAATTTTGATTCAATGGCTGCCAAAAGACTTTTTGGAAGAAGGATAGCATTTGCCCAATATGCACAAATTTGAATAAGAGTGGACTTGATAAGAACAAGTCTACCCGCAAAGGACAACCAATTATTGCACCAAGCATCAAGTCTCGAATTAATCTTCTCCAATAGTGGGTAGCAATTCGCCTTTCGAAGCTTCCTAGACACAAGAGGGATGCCTAAATACCGGATAGGAAGTTCACCCTCATGGAAACCCACTCTTCGAATAATGGCATCTTTGTTATCATTAGAAATTCCCCCAAAGAAAATGTCACTCTTAGATGGATTAATGTTCAGCCCGGAGAGAGTAGCAAAGGTCTTCAAAGTGTCCATAATGCAATCAGTAGATGATAAATCACCTTTGCAAAAAATGAAGAGATCATCCGCAAAACAAAGGTGGTTAAGCTTTAATCTTATGCATTTAGGATGAAAGTGGAATCATGGGTTATCTTCCAGCTTATTCATCATACATGAGAGCACCTCCATACAAATGACAAAAAGGTAAGGCGAAATGGGATCTCCTTGCCTTATACCATTTGCACCAGAAAAATAACCTTCTAATCCACCATTGATTGCAATAGTGAAACTAGGGGAAGTAACACAAGCCATAATCCATTTCACAAATCCATGAGGAAATCCAAAACCAAGGAGTGTGCATTCAAGAAAATTCCAATTCAAAGAATCAAATGCTTTCATGATATCCACCTTGAGAGCACATCTAGGTGAGATATGTCTTCTGGTATACCTCCTCAAGAGATCATGAGCAATGAGAATATTTTCGGTTATGTGCCTATTATGGATAAAGGCTGATTGGTTCCAAGAAATGATGTGAGGCAAGCATTCTTTGAGCCTATTTGCAATAATTTTGGAAATGCATTTGTAAATGGTATTGCAACATGAAATCGGCCTAAAATCTTTAACCAAAGAAGGGTTTGGGATTTTACGTACAAGGGTGATAATTGTTGCATTTACCTCCTTGAGGAGCATGTTTGACTCAAAGAAAGATTTGATTGCATTAGTCACATCTTCCCCCACAATCTCCCAAGCCACCATATAAAAATGGGAGATGTAGCCATCTAGTCCCGGGCTCTTGTTTGGATGTAGAGAGAAGATAGCTTCCTTGTTCTCTTGGTTAGTGATGGGTGCACAAAGGTTGGCAGCAAGCTCATTATCAATAACCTTCCCAATAATGTCTTTAACCATGTCCACACAAGCCTGAGAGGTAGTCGAATTTCCAAGGAGATTTTTGAAGTAGTAGATGAACTCTTTCTTCACTTCAAAATCTTCTAAAAGAAGCTTGCCATTTTCATTCTTGATTGCTTTAATGGTGTTTTTGAGCCTCCTTCCATTCACAGCTTTGAAAAAGAAAGTAGAGTTGGAATCACCCTCTTTAATCCAAGAAAGCCTTGATTTTTGATAAAGCATAGCTTTATAAGAGGATTCAAGCTCTTCCAAGTTAACCAAAAGCTTCTTTTCCTTATCAAGAAGGGCTGAATTGTTCATTCCATTATGAATGGCACATTGTAAGAGACCAAGTTCCTCTCGAGTCTTCTTGATAGCAAAAGGGATGCAAGCAAAGTGTTCCTTGTCAAAAGACTTGAGAGCTTTCTTGAGGATTTTTTGCTTTTGATAGAGGATGAACATTGGAGTACCAAAAACCCGTGTACTCCAATATTCACTAACAAGCTTCAAGAAACCATAGTGTGAAGTCCAAACATTAAAGAATTTAAAAGGTTTAGAAGAAGAAAGCCAAGCCTTACAAATTTGCATAATAAGAGGTCAATGGTCAGAAACTCCAGGAGGGTCCACCAAAAGAAAGGAATCTTGATAGGTATGGATCCAATTTGCATTAACCAAAGCTCTATCAATCTTGCTGGCCAAGAAGTTATTTTCGTTTCCCTTGTTTGTCCGAGTGAAGTGCAGTCCATGTGATTTTGCTTCATGAAGTCCAGCCTTTGCGACAAATCTTGGAAAGCTCCAAGCACTTTTTGGAATTGAGCGGGAGAAAGATTTATCTCCATAATGCAACACTTCATTAAAATCTCCCAAGATGCAAAGATCACAATCATTGCACCAAGTGCACCATTCCTCAAGTTTACTCCAAAGTTTGTTTCTTTTGGAAGCATTATTATGACCATAGACAAAAGCCACAAAGAAGGACCTGTGGATGTGATCATCAAAATTAAAAAGAAGGGCTTGCACACAAGAGTCAACAAAAGTGGCAAGAATATTCTTCTTCCAATAGAGCCAAATACGCTCCTTCACCTTGTCATCCATGTGGTTGTAAAAACCCATATTCCAAAAGGTGGTGCTGATTTGATTAAAGTGATCAAGGGAAACCACTTTATTTTCCAAAATGAAAATGACATCCAAGCAATGCTTATTAATCAGCACTTTGGTTTCCCTTTGCTTATTTGGGGAGTTAAAACCCCTAATATTCCAAGTGCAAAATTTCATTTGGAATGTGGAGGGGGAGCACTAGGCCCCGGGTCACCATAGCCTTTTGCAATTGGACTTTCAAAAACCTTGGTAGTCTCTTCAATCTTGTTGTAAATTAGTTCCCCTTCCTCAACATCCCCCATAGTATCAAGTGCTTCAAATAACGATTTTGAGCATATGGGATCTTGAAAATACTTTTTAGGAGAAGAAAGCCGAGAGGAAAGGTTTTCCTTTATAGTGGGCTGAACCTCCTCTTTAGTAGTCTTAGTTGCATCTTGGATCTTCAAAGGAGAATGTTTTCTTTCCACAACTTGCCACTCATTATAGACTTTAGGAGCTTGCTTCTGAAAATTCTTTTGTGGAAGGGGGGCATTTGGCTTTCTTGGACATTTTCCTTCAACATGGCCAACCACCTTGCAATGACTACATTTAATTGGTCTCCATGCATATTCAACATCAATTTTTGATTGAGTACCATTTCTTAATTTAGGGAAAATAGCATCCGGCAGCTTGTCATCCAAATCAACCTCTATGCAAACCCTAGCAAATTCAAGATTTCTCCTTGATTCGGTTAGGGCATCCATTTGAATTGGTTTTCCAATGAAAGAAGCAACATAACCCAATCCTCTTTTAGAGTAAAGACTCATTGGGACATTCCAAAGTTTAACCCAAAGAGGGACTTTCGTGCATGATAAGTTCACAAATTCAAGATTTGGTTCCCATTTCCTCAAAAGGAGTGGCCTATGATTAACATGCCAAAGCTGCTTCAAAACTTTTTGGCAATACTCCTCCGTCTCAAATTTGAAAATAATAAGACCCCTTCCTTTTGTGAAGATTTCAACCTTGCCAAACTTCCACCAAGCAAAATTAACCATATTTCTAATTAAGAAAAGTGGGGGGGGGGGGAGGGGAGCTCCTAAGAATTGCCCAACTAAGCAATGAGTCCAAAAACTATCCCTATCTTCATAAAGGTCCTCCGGGGGGTCTTGCACAATTCTATTGCCTTCCACAAAGTTAATGACATGCTCTTCTTCAAACTTAAGATTAGTTTCCATAAATTCAATAAAAACACCTCCCCAATCAGAATTAGGCTCATTAGGAGTTGGTTCAAACCTAACCTTTGGCGGCTTATTACATGCATTATGGCAGATCGAGGGTTTTCCTTCTTCAGCGTGGCCCTTGCGTGGATAATGTTCTCCTTGCCTTCTCGGATTAGCTTCCACGAATTGCTGCATGTTGGAGCTTTGTTTTGCAAGATATGAGTGTGTTTCTCCCCGTTGGGAATGTTGTTGAGTGGATTGTGCTTGTGTGGCTTCATTTGCTTTGTTGGCATCCACTCTAGCATCCATGTCATAAAGAAGTGGGCCTGAGTTTTACTTTGTAGGTCCAGCCAAAACATTTGAATTCAGCCCCTCAAGAGGAGGGAAATCTTCCATTAAATCACGTGCTTGAAGAACTTTAGCAAGTGGGTCTAATTTTGACCTCTCTATGGATGCGTGAGTTGTCAAATTTTGATTTGGTGGGGCTGACAAGTGGCTGCCATGAAGTTGACCCCCTTGCAAGATCCCTTGGGCAAAACCTTTGTCCCTGCCGAGTGAGCATCTATCGGGTAAAGAGCTGCTGCCCAATCTAACTTCTTTCTCATCCATTTCGCCATGGGTGGCCGAGAAAGCTTCAATGTAAGGATAAGGGGGACCATTAGCTTTAGATAGATAAGCGTCAAGCGTAGGCTGCTTCGCAAATTCCTCCAAGTTCACCCTAGAAGCTGAAAATGGAACTCGAGAGCTTGATTTAAGAGATAAGCTTTTAACCAAATCAGCCTTAGCTTTACTTTGGACTTCAGCGTGCTCTTTGAGGGAGGAACTCGCTTCCAAGGCTTCGAAAACTTCTTTAAAGACAAGACTTGAGGTTGATTGAGCATCTCCACTAGCAAGTGGTGAAGAGGCCAAATCAACCTCATTATATGAGGAGGAAGAATCAGATTTGGCAACCGATAAATCATTCAAAGATTGCTTCTTACCATTGAGTCGAGCAGTAGATCTCACCGGAGAAGAAAGCCCAGTGGTGGAGGAAGGTTATAGTGTGGTGGAGTATAGTGGTGTGATGGTGGCCAAGTGGAAGGAGTTTAGTGAGAGGTGAAAGCATTTCGGTTTTATCTTCAACTGAACACCATTTAATATTTGGAAAAAGTTGAAATTAAGTCGGATGAAAATGGATTCTTTGTCTTTAAATTTGAATTGATGAATATTGTAATCAAGTTATGGAACAACTTTGGCATGTCAATTAATGGCCTTTTTACGTAGGAAGTGGGATGTAAATGCACAAATGATTAACTTTGGATGGGAGAACGTACCACATTTTTTTGTGGATTAAGTAAGGTTTATAAATTGCAAATCAGTACCAAGACATCACCATTCCTCTCAAGCTAAGATACACCAAAATAAGCCGAGAATTCAACTTGAGGGGAAAGTAAAATAAAAACAAAGTAACAACCAAAAGAAAACAAACCAGCAAACAATTCAGCAAAGAAAAAAAGGTACAATCATGTAGGGGAGAGAATGCCCTCGGTTCTTCCTCAAAGTCCACACCTGCTTCTCTTTCGCAATCTTTTTGAGTTGCTTATTGACTTACTTTATCATTTCCCATATTTTCAAGATTTGGTTTTTCATTCTTCTCAATCAAGGAATCATTTCCAACTTCAATTAAGGTGCCTTCAAGTGATGCAAAATGATTTGATGTCGAAGTATTTCTTGGAGATGCTTCCAAAGTTGCATTTGCCATAGTTGAATCTTGAATGACCACACTTGAAAATGGCATAGGGTTCATATTTGTTAAAAGAGCACACAAGAGGTTTCCAAGCATATTCCACCTCAATTCTTGCTCATTCCCCATTCGTTAGTCTCACAAAAGTATGGTCCGACAACTCCTTAGAGAGGTTCATTTCAATGCAAACTCTTGCTAATCCAACAAAAGTTCTTGACCCTGTGAGTTTATCCATTTGTAATGGCATACCCAAAGTTGCTAGCAATATAGCTCAATCCTCTTCTAGTAATAAGCGAGCATGGAACATTTCTAAGCTTCACCCAAAGAGGGACTTTGTCCCAAGCAAAATTTATCAATTGTGCATTAAGATCCCATCTTCTTAGCAAGAGGGGGCGATGGTTTACATGCTGCATTTGTTGCATAACAAGGTCGCAAAACTCATCATTTTCGAATTTGAAAACATAAAACCCATTTTCAGCAGTTTTAATGTCAACCCTACAAAACATTTTCCAATGCCAATCCACCATTTTACGGATAAGGAAGAAGGGAGGGGGATTTCCAATGAATTGACCAATCAAACAATTCCTCCAATGATCATCTCCTTCTTCAAAGACATCATTAGGTGGAGAAGCACCAATAAACCATTTTCAATAATAGGATCAAGAAAATCAAGCTTGCCAGAGTTTACCTAAAAATTTTTGCTTCCAATTCTCATCCAAATTCCATGTTGAATTTATTTGTGGTTGAGCATGAGTTACACCTTCATTTTCACCATGAGAACCTTGCCCATCCTTGTTATTTCTCCATGCATTCGGAGGAGCATGACTTTGGTTTGCAATGGGCTGGTTTTGATGACTGAGGATGTTTTTGCCAAAGTTAGCTTGTGAGAGTGATGGAAACTCTTCACTATAAGCTTGTGCAATAGTGTCCTTGTTAGGTGCAACAAAATCCTCATAGTTGGGGGAGCTTGAGTGTGTAATTTTTGGAGGGGAGCTTCTGGCTGCCCATGCATTTTAGGATAAATTAGGGGCTGGAAAATACCACATTGGGTGAAGCTAAAGAATGTGCCTTGCTCACTTATCACTAGATTAGCTATATTGCTAGCACTTTGGGAGTTCTGTTGGAAATGGACAAGCTAACAAAATCCTGAACGTTTGTTGGTTTTGCTAGAGTATATGTTGAAATGAATCTTTCTAAAGCCTTACCGGACCACACCTATGTGAAATTGATAAATGGGGATTGGGCTAAAATTGATATTGAATATGCATGAAAGCCCCTTGTTTGTCCATCTTGTAGAATTGTTGGTCATTCTCTTATGTGCCCTAATGCTCCACAAATCAATGTTCCTAGGCAAGCTCATAGTGTGATTGGAAGAAATAATGAAGATTAGAAAAAGCCAAAAACTAGGAGGGTTTGGGAGAGAATTGATAATGCAAATCCAGCTCCTTTTTCTAGTGTTATGATTGAATCAAATGTTGATCAAATGGCTGGAATTGGCCTATTCAACTTTCTTCTTTAATCCTCCCACTTTTACCCTTTTGGAAGAAAATTCAAATTCCTTTTGTTGGAACTTATCTCTTAATGGTCAATTCACCTTCAAACACACTTGGGAGCATATTAGAACCAAAGGAGATAGAGTCAATTGGCATAAAGTTGTTTGGTTTAAAGATCATTCTCCTAGGCATGCTTTCATTTGTTGGCTCACTTTCTTAGATAGACTTAACACAAAATACCATATCCTTCTTTGGGGAGTGAACATCAATCCTTCTTGTATCTTTTGTAATTTAGGACGTGAAACTAGAGAGCATATTTTCTTTGAATGTTGTTTCACAAGGAGAATTTGGAGAAGAGGATTACTTTCTACTCTTGTCAATGAGTCCTTGTTTGAATGGGATAAGATTGGTTATTTCATCACTCCTTTTTCTCTCGAGAATCACTTGAAGGAAACCATCACGAAGCAGTTCTTAGGGGCTGCCACTTACCACATTTGGAAAGAAAGGAATTGTCGCATCTTCACAAAGTAGGCCAAATCTGAAAAGCAAATCTTCTCCAACATTTATAATGATGTTAGAATCAACTGTATTTTTGGGGAAAAATTCACTTCCACTAGTATAAACAAAGCTATTTGTAAATCTTGGGGACTTGATGACATACTTGTATAGGGGCAAATCACATTGTCCTCTTTTGTACATTTTCTTCAATTTATAACATTTCTTACTTACTTCACATAAAAAATGTTGATCAAAATCATAATGTGACAAATGGTTTGGTCCCTATAACAAATGTTACTGTGGAGAGTAATAGGTTTGAGGTTCTCAATGCAAATCAAGGCGCTTCATAAGATGAGGAAGATTTGAACAGAAATGAAGAAGCAAATGAAAGGGTTCAAGGTAGTGAAATTAATGAAGAAGCTTCGAGCAACAGCCACCATGAAAATCAGAATGTAGTGTAGTTGGATGATATTGGTTCACATGAAGACCAAGCTATTAGGTATGGAATTGGAGGGAAGGATAATGTTGACCCACGGGTTACTGCTTCACCTGAGAATGAAGATTCCCCCACCCATCCCTGTTTGAGCATTTGATTGTTCCTTTTTATTTCTCTAATTATTCTTTTTTTGCGAGTTACGTAGAAACTTGTATTAATCACATATGAATGATGTACAAACAAAAGGAAAGGGGACGAACCTATACAAGAATATTTTCAATGCCCCGAAGTGTAATAAGTTTTTTGTTCAAAGTAGTTGAAAGAAATTTACAATGCAAAGAACATTTAACTCTCACATCATTATAAACAAAGGCAAAAATATGGTCTTCACTCCTAACTTGATTGTTGAAAGCCTTGTTGTTCTGTTCAATCCAAATGTGGTAAATTGAGGCACCCAAAAGATGTTTCAAAATAATGGCCTTGAGATTCCATTGAGAAGCTGAAAGAGTGGTGTAGGAAATGATGTCATCCCAATTAATCAATGCTTCATCCACCATAGTGAGAGCAAAACCCCTTCTTGTAAAACAACATTCAAAGAAAAGATGATCTCTTGTCTCATAGCCCAAGTAACAAAAATTACAAGTTGGGTCGATAGGCATACCCCAAATGAGAAGTCTATACTTTGTACTAAGACGATCTTGAATGGCCACAAGATAAAAGTACGTTTTGGACAGTGGCCCTTAAACCAAACAATGTTATGCCAAAGGATTTTATCTTTCTTTTTTGTATTTACAATAAAGGTACATGTGCAAAAACAGGGGCTCTATACAAGTTTTCAATACCCCAACATTTACAAATAGATTTGTTAATACAAGCGGAAACAAAATTCTTCCCAATAGAACATTTAAGCCTAACATTATTATAGATAGATGAGAAAATTTGCTCCTCAATCTTGGCTACTTTGTTGAATTCTCGGTTGTTTCTTTCCATCCAAATATGATAAATAGTGGCTTCCAAAAGGTTCTTCAAAATGGTTGCATTGAGATTCTTCTCAAGTGTAAAGGGACTAATATATGCTAAAATATCATCCCAATTAATCAAGGATTCCTGAACTAAAGCGAGCTGTAGGTAGGATTTTATCTTTCTTGCTTCTAATGTGCTCCCAAGTGTGCTTGAATGAGAAATTGCCACAAGAAGAAAGGTTCCAAATGAACTTGTCCTCATGGCAATAGTAATAAAGGTAGTTGGAATGGCAAGGTGTGACAAATGGCTTGACCAAGCATTGTTGAGTATAAATCACTTACGTTGGCATAAAGGCCCAGGTGGGGAATAATAGTACTCCAATCATGAACAAGCAAACCCGATTGGTGCCAATCATTAAGCCAAAAGAATGTGTGGTTTCCATTTCCCAAAATATGCTTAATGTGATTTCTAGCAAGCCCACCCGAGCCATTATGGGGAGTAAGAGTCCAAATAGATCTTCCTTTGATATAGTTGGTGTGGATCCAATTTCTCCAAAGAGAGTCTTTACGTGCATATATTCTCTAAAAATTCTTCAAAAGATAAATAGTGTTGAGCTCACCAAGCTTTCTAATGCCAAGCCTACCATCATCAAAAGGAAAAGTTGTAAGATCGATATTATTAAGTGTAGTGTATCCTAGTCCATATTTTCAAAAATTTAACTAAGAAAACATGCTAGGAAAACAATATATCCATATAACACACATAAGAACATGCTTAAGAACATATAGAACATAATTAGTATTTGCAAAATATGTAAAGCTAACCTTTTGAAGCATGGGACCTTTGATGAAGCTATAACGATCACGAGCTTTGTTTTTACTCACGAACAAGGCCACCAAAAATTTACTATAAGGGTGTCGTAGTAGGTAACTCCCTAGTCTTCTTCCCTATGATTGAAGAGACTTATCTTGAGAGATTAGCCTCTTGTGGGGAAGAAGCAAAGCAATATACTCTTGAAAACTAGAGCAAAAATCACACAATAAGTGTGCATTATGTGTTGTAGTATTTTCTTACCAAACAGGAAGAAATTAACTTCAAAGTGGATTGCATAAAAGGTGTAGGGTCTTGTCTATTTATAGAGAACCTTGGCACCCCAATTTGCTAATCTTTCCATGTGGGAGAAAATTTCCATGTAGTAATTTCCTTTATGCAACTTGTCCACTTGTCTTGGAAGACTTATGCAAGTTGTCCACTTGTTTTTGTAGTCTTTTGCAAGTTGTCCACCTGTCTTAGAAGACTTATGCAAGTTGTCTACTTGTTTTTGTAGTCTTTTGCAAGTTGTCCACTTGTCTTGGAAAACTTGGGCCAAGCCACCATCCATAGTCCATAATCCATATGAAGACCCAAGCCCAGTAGGAAACCATCCTGGCCCAATTAGGTTATCTTGGACTCTAAAGAAAGCCCAAACTCAGTTCCAAGCTTTGGCCCAAGAAAGCTACTACGACAATATGAAATTTTCTCTTTCAAGATTACTCTCTCAAAGTCATTTCAACTAAGGAAGAGACCAAAAAGACACAATTAACTTTGGATTCCAAAAATAATTAAAAATGTCCTTGCCTGATCTAGGCAACATAATAATTATTTTTAACTCCGATCTATTCCACCATAAGATCAATGTTGCACTCCAAGAATAATTGCTATTACCCAGAAGATTATCACAAAAGAATGTGAACTTTGTCTTTGACCTACTAAATAACAGATCATAATGCCCCTCTATGTATACCCACAGCTAAGATCGATCCTTTGGCCTGTGTACTATCACCTCCTTAGCTGTTTCTTTTTTCGTTGGGTTTCTTATCCTATTGTCAACCATCCTTGGTCATAGAATCTCTTGATCTCGGGAGCGACCCTCTAGCCATATGACAGATACACCTGTAAAGATAGTATCACTAGATCTAGATTCGGATGATAAATTTAGACAATCCCAAAAGGGGCACATAGATTCCATATTGCATATGCATGTTCCAATTAATTAGAACTTAGCACTCAATGCACAAGGTTGTTGATCTTAATAAAGTAAGATCTCATCAACAATGAATCAAAATACCAAACTCTAACTTCATTAGTTCATCCACATATACTTAAAATTAAAACAAATGATCATTTAGTAGCAGCGAGTGTCTTGTTTTCTTTCTTTGATAGTACATCTCTAGAAAACACTCACAATGGTCCTATCCAATACATGACACACATACACACTATTGAGACAAATCTGGAAAGTTCTTTGATGACCTAAGTAGATCACCTTCAAAGAGGAGACTTGCTCAATATAACCTTATCCCAGTAGAGTGCCCAACACTACTATTTGGTTATGGATTCAATTTATGATGTGACTAAATCTGGACTTGGACCTACTGTGCATCAAGCCTCACTACAACCCAAGTCATTAGTTCAAGTTAAAGGAACTTTATACATACATCAATAAATCAATAAAACATAACAGAGATAATATGTAAGAAACTCATAATGCCATTTAATAGAAAATGATTATATATTGTTTAACATCCAAAATGTCATGTACCAGTGAGCTTTAGGGCATACTAATTCTAACAATCTCTTGCTTGCACTAAAGATCACTTCTGCACAACTTAATACCGATGGACTCCAAATGTGTGGTAAAAATTTTCTTTAGAAAAGTCTTTGTTAATGGGTCTGCCAGGTTTTTCACTAAAGCTATCTTTTCAACTACTACATCTTCTCTCTAGATAAACTCACGGATCAAATGATATTTTCGTTCAATGTGTTTACCCCTTTTGTGATTCCTGGGCTCTTTGCACTGCAAAATAGCACCGTTGTTGTCGTAATATAAAGTTATCAGTCTGTGAGCTACTGGCACAATCTCTAGGTCTAAAAGGAACTTTTTTAGCCATGCTGCCTCTTTCGTAACCTCAGATGCTGCTACATACTTAGCCTCCATAATAGAGTTAGCAATACAATTTTGCTTCACACTTCTCTATGAAATAGCTCCTCCTGACAAAGTGAAAACATATCCAGAAGTAGACTTCCTAGAATCTCTGTTGGAATGAAATCTGAATCTGTATAGGCTAATGGCGTTAGATCATCTGCATGGTATTCCAGCACATAATCCTTAGTTCCTTGCAGGAACTTGAATATATGCTTAATCGTGACCTAATGTGCTAGTCCAGGGTTTGACTGATACCTACTAACCATGCCAACAGCAAAGCAGATATCTCGTCTAATACATAACATGGCATACATGAGGCTTCCAATCATCGAAGCATAAGGAACTCACTTCATGCTTTCTATTTCCTCAGATGTTTTAGGACATTGGTCCCGAGATAGATAAACTCCATGTCTAGAAGGTAATGAGACCTTCTTAGAGTTTTGAATGTTAAACCTAACCAATATCTTCTCAATAAATGAAGCTTGAGATAGGGCTAGCCTTTTGTTCTTATGATCTCGTATAAGCTTGATACCTAGAACATAACTAGTTTCTCTTAAATCCTTCATTTGAAATTGAGTAGAAAGCCAAACCTTGATGGATGATAACATCCTGACATCATTACCAATTAGTAGGATATCAACCACATATAGAACTAAAAAAGCTACAACATTTCCATTACACCTCTTATACACGCAAAGTTCATCAATATTTTGATCAAAACTACAAGATTTAATTGCCCGATCAAATTTGATGTTCCATGCTCTAGATGCCTACTTTAGTCCATAAATAGACTTTTTTTAACTTACAAACAATATGTTCCTGGCCTTTAGCAACATATCCATCTGGTTGTGTCATGTAAATGGTCTCGTCAAGCTCTCCATTGAGAAAAGTTGGCTTGATGTCCATTTGCCAAATCTCATAGTCATAATGGCATGCGATGGCAAGAACTATCCTGATGGATTTAAGCATGGCTACTGGTGAGAAAGTTTCCTCATAATCAATCGCTTCTTTCTGAGTATAACCTTTCGCCTCCAATCTTGCTTTAAAGGTTTCAACTTTTCCATCAACTCCTCTTTTCTTCTTGTGGACCCATTTGCACCCTATAGGTTTTACCCATTCAGGTGCAACTACAAGATCCCAAACTTTGTTAGAATACACAGATTCTAACTCTGAATCCACTGCCTTATGCCATTGGTTCGCATCTATGTCAAAAACTGCTTCATCATAACTTGTGGGATCCACCACCTGATTCTCTGAAAAAGTCTGAAAGGACTCTTCATAGTTCTATCAGGAGGCCTGGATATCCTCCCACTATGACGAGGCTCTGATATATTAGATGTAATATCCTGTTCTTTTCCATTCATAGTTACCATAGGTGTTATTAGAGATTCTTGTGAAATCTCATCTAGAACAACTTTAGAATCTAGTGTTTTTGGACCATTTCATCATTCTCTAAGTATCTAGTATAGGTGCTTATAAACACCTTTTCCTCCTTAGGATTATAAAAGATCCCACCTTTGGTTCCCTTAGGATATCCAATAAAATAGCATAATGCAGATCTTGGTTCCAATTTTGAAGCATTACTATTAAGTACATAAGCTGGACAGGCCCAAAATGAGGAGATGATTTAAACTAGGCGTACACCCAGTCCATATTTCTTGAGGTGTCCTATGTACTGATTTAGATGGTACCAAGTTCAAGATGTATGCTGCTGTTTCAAAGGGCATACCCCCAAAAAGATAAAGGTAATGATGCGTGACTCATCATTAACCTAACCATATCTAATAGAGTACGATTTCTTCTCTCTGCTACACCATTTTGTTGAGAAGTCCCTAGTGCAGTCAACTAAGACACTATCCCTTCTTGTGTAAAATAGTCTTTGAACTCACCCCAGAGGTATTCGCCACCTTGATCAGACTGAAGGGCTTTGATATGTTCATCTAATTTTCGCTCCGCCTTAGCTTTGAACTCTTTGAATTTCTCAAAGGATTCAGACTTGTGTCGCATCAAATATACATATCCATACGTAGAGTAATCATCAGTAAAAGTTATGAAATAATCATAACCTTCTCGTGCTAGTTTGCTTATAGGACCACACACATCAGTGTGAACTAATTCCAATACTTCTTTTTGGCCCTTTCTCCTTTAGAAGAAAATGACCGTTTAGTCATCTTCCCTTTGAGACAAGATTCACACAGAGGTAGTGTTAGGATTAGTATGCCCTAAAGCTCACTTGTATATAACATTTTGGATGTTAAACAATGTACAATCATTTTGTTAAATGGCATTATGAGTTCTTTATATATTATCTCTGGTATGTTTTATTGATGTATGTATAAAGGTCCCTTGACTTGAACTAATGACTGGGGTGCGCAGTGAGGCTAGACGGATAATAGGTCCATGTCTAGATTTAGTCACATCATAAATTGAGTCCATAACTGAATGGTAGTGTTGGGGTCTTTACCGGGATAAGGTTATATTAGCAAGTCTCCTCGTTGAGGCTGATCTACCTGAGTCATTGCAGGACTTTTCGAATTTGTCTCAATAATAATAGTGTCACATATTTGACGGGACCATTGTGAGCATGTTTTCTAAAGATGTACTATGAAAGAAAGAAAACAAGATACTCACCACTACTAAATGATCATTGCTCTTAATCTTGAGCATATGTGGATGAATTAAAGAAGTTAGGATTTGGTACTTTGATTCACTGTGGGTGAGATCTTACTTTATTAGTATCAACAGCCTTGTGCATTGAGTGCTAAGTTCTGATTAATTGGAACATGCATATGCAATATGGAATCTATGTGCGCCCTTCGGGATTGTCCATATTTATCATCCGAATCTACATCTAGTGATACTAGCTTTATGGGTGTATCAGTCATATAGCTTGAGGATCGCTCCTAAGATCAAGAGATTCCATGACCAAAGATGGTTGGCAATAGGACAAAAGACCTAAAAGAAAAGATGCAGCTAAGGAGGTGATACTACACAAGCCAAATGACCGGCCTTAGTTATAGGTATACATAGAGGGGCATTATGATCGGTTATTTAGTAGGTCAAAGACAAAGTTCACATTCTTTGTGATAAGCTTTTAGGTAATAGTAATTATTCTTGGAGTGCAACTTTGATCTTATGGTGGAATAGATCGGAGTTAAAAATAATTATTATGTCGCCTAGATCGGGCAAGGACATTTTTTATTATTTTTGGAAGCCAAGGTTAATTGTGTCTAATTGGTCCCTTCCCTAGTTGAAATGACTTTGAGAGAGTAATCTTGAAAGAGCAAATTCCATATTGTACTAATAGCCTTATTGGGCCAAAGCTTGGAATTGGGTTTGGGCTTTCTTTAGAGTCCAAAATAACCTAATTGGGCTTGGATTGTGGGCTTGGCCCAATCTTCCAAGGCATGTGCTAGAAAGTTACTGCAAGAAGAATTCAAATTGTACAAGGAACTTCCATGACATGTGGCAAACATTTACTACTAGGAAGAAGTTTCCCACATGGAAAGCTTATAAGGTTTAGGTGCCAAACTTTTTCTCTAAATAGGCAAGACCTTAAATGATTTCTAGCATCCAAAAATTTTGTAGTTGATCTCTTCCATTTTGGCAAGAGAATACTACAACACATAGTACACTCTTATTATGTGGTTTTTTGCTCTAGATTTTCAAGAGCATATTACTTTGTTTTTTCCTACACAAGAGGCTATTCTCTCAAGAAAAGTCTCTTTAACTATAGGGAAGAAGACTAGGGAGTTGCATATTGCGACACATAGTAAATTTTTTTTTTTGGCCTTGTTTGTGAGTGGGAACAAAGCTCGTGATGGTGTTAGCTTCATCAAAGGCCTCATACTTCAAGAGGTTAGCTTTACATATTTTGGAAATAGTAGTTATGTTCTAAATGTCTTGAGCATGTTCTTGTGTGTGTTATGTGGCCATTTTATTTTCCTAACATGTTTTCTTGGTAGTATTTTTGAAAATATGGACTAGCATAGACCACATGTAATATTATCAATCCTACAATTGGTGTCAGAGCTTAGGCTCACACACAACATGCTAAGACTATGCAAGAATATTGTATTTGCATAAATATGTTAGTCATCTTGTGAGTGGCAAGATTAGGGAATGTTGTGTTGCATATACTTGTGGTTTTATGCTTGTATTTGTGCAGTTGATATAAAATCCCTTTGATAGTTCATATGTGCATGATAGAGTTTCATGTATGGTCAACGAAGCTTGGCCATCGGCGATTTCATGTATAGATCTTTATGGTTATTGCTTTTAGTTTCATTTAAAAGAAGCATAGGATTTATTATCCTTGTAATTTTCTTTTATGATTGTAAGCTTGTATTAGTAATAGAAAATACATTGTTGTTGTAATCTTCAAGAGACCAAGGAGAGAAGCAAGGAAAAATAGCATACGGGAGCAAATATGTCTCAGTCGGTTGATCGACTGCTTCTTTGCGGTCGACCGGCTTTGGCAGAAATTGCAACAAAGATTGCTATTTTATGCTTTTTGAATTGAAGATTGTAGGGAGCCATCAAAGAGGGATTATAACATTTTTTGGTGGTTGTTTATAATGCATTGATATATGTTTTAACATATTTGCATAAGCATAAACATGATTACCACCTAGAAATATGCCCACTCATTAGGTTTTTAAAATTGGCCAATCATATATGTTAATTTCTTAGAGATAGTTAAGTTCATTTAAATAAGATTGGCTTAGACAAGATAATTGTAAAAAATTATGTCTAAAGATGCCATGCAATCTCATGACAAAAATGAAAAACTTAACTTGAGGTTTACAATATGACAACCTAAGGGTCCATACATCCATATTTAGGTAAATAATCCATTATGGTATTGCAATGTTTTAGTAATACAAAGGGGATTCACAAAAACCAAAGTGTTTCGCAAATCCAAAGTGTGTTTAGATCTAAAACAAAAGGCAAGAATACCAAATACAGAGAAAACCCTTATGTTAAAATATTGAGTAGGAGAGGGGACTGGAAATACCCCACGGCTTTCCATATCCAATTCACGCTAATGGTAAATGTCATTAACTTCCCCATCAGAGGGTGACACTTTATCAAGATTTAGCAAGGTGAATTTAAAATGTTTATTCAAAAAGGAAATTAGTGAGTTTGGCTATCCTATCGGTGGAATTCTTCACTATAGATCGCCTCACACAACATTGATTAAAGTCACTACCCTATCGGAGGGCTTAAATCAAGAATGTTATGGCAAATGAACATAAGGAATGGATATACACTCAACTTAATGCTAGGTTCGGTTATCCCATCGATAGAGTTCACTACTGGATTTAAGAAGCCAAACAAAACAGTGATTGAATTATTCAATTGGATCATATCCAGATAATTGTCAATTCCAAGAAGTGGTGGAGTACATCACCCCCGTTGTCCTTGGAAAAAATTTGAAGGCAACCATCCTCAAGCATTTGTTTGGAGCTTCTATCTATCGCATATGGCTGGAATGCAATAATTGTATCCACAATCAGCAAGCACGTACGGAAGAAAGCATTTTTCTTACCATTTATAATGATGTACGAATCAAAGCCTCATGTTGTAAAAAATTTCCCACCTTCTCACATAAATATTGTCCTTGGAAAGATGTGGAAGATAGATGACATTTTTGTATAGGACTTTCCATGCTTGGGACTTTTTGTTTGATCTCTTTTGTTTCATGTACATGACCCCTTTGTACATTTTCAATAATGCACATACTTACTTACTTTGCAAAAAAAATAAGCGGTGGTGTTTAACTTAACGTTCATAAGTTCAGCCATCCCATTGGTGGAGTTCTTGTAAGGACGTTGAGACACTGTTACATTGAGAAGTTTAAGGGTTAATCTACTCAAAGGCAAATGATGTAAAAGTACTTGTATGTTTTATTTCCAAAGATAGCATACATATTATGCATGCATCAATTCCATACTCATAAAATAATTATGATTATATTGTTGCATATCCAGAAAAATGTCTTCGTTCAGTCCACTAGCTACAATTCTCAAAGAGCATATGCTCACTGGATCGAATTTTGTGGACTGGGAACAAAACTTAGACACAGTACTCGCTGCAGAAGAGTAGGCCTGTAAGGCAAGGTGCTTTTAGAGAAATTATGAATCAAATGATGGCAGAAGGAGCATCTGTCAGAAAGCATATGCTAAAAATGATGGATTACTTCAATACTGCCGAGATCCTAGGGGCAAACATAGATGAATAGTCAAATGTAGACATGATTTTGGAGACTCTACCACCGTCTTACACCTAGTTCAAGCTTAATTATTATATGGGCAAGATGAACATGAATATGACAAAATTAATGAAAGTGCTCCTAGCTGCAGAAGCCATAATGAAAAATAAGGGCCATGTAAACATAGTTCAAGCATCCACTTTTGGACTTAACTCGAAAGGGAAAAAGTTCAAAGGAAAGGAGAGGCAAAAACGTGGTCGAGGGAAAAACAAGAAAAATGGTGAACCGCCCAAACAATTAACAGGTGAAAAGCCCAAGGGCAAATGCTTTAAGTGTGGCTAGAAAGGGCACTAGAAAAGGGATTGCCTGAAGTACTTGGCACGAGGCCAAATAGGTACACCTCTTTTGTTCTACATTGAAACCTGTTTAGTGGTTGATTCTACTGATTCTTAGATTGTAGACTCTGGTGCCACTAACCATATTTGCAATTCTTTGCATTGGTTTCAAGAAATGAAGGAACTAGCTAAAGGGGAATTTGCTCTGAGGATGGGCAATAGAGCAAAAGTATGGGCTGCTGCAGTAGGAGGAATGTGCTTAAATTTTTCATGTAATAGGAAGTTATTTTTGAACAATGTTTATTATGTTCCGGATGTACGTAAAAACCTTATCTTTGTTTTGCAATTAATATTAGACGCTTTTTGCATTAATTTCCATTCTGGTGTTGATATCAGTAGAAATGGAAATATTATATGTTTCGGTAGCATGTATGATAACTTGTTCTATATGAAACCTATTACAAATTCACTGCATAATATAGTACAAACTAATTCCCAAAAAAGAAAGGTTTCTTTGACTAGTGATACTTATCTTTGGCATCTACGCTTAGGACATATTAGTTTAAAGTGAATTTGGAGATTAGTCGAGAATGGGCATCTTAACTCATTAGATCTCAAAGATCTACCTCCGTGTGAATCTTGCCTCAAAGGAAAGATGACCAAATGGTCATTTTCTTCTAGAGGAGAAAGGGCCAAAGAAGTATTGGAATTGGTTCATACCGATGTGTGTGGTCTTACGAGCAAACTAGCACGAGGAGGTTATGACTATTTCATTACCTTTACTGATGATTACTCTAGGTATGGATATGTATATCTGATGCGACGCAAGTCTAAATCCTTTGAGAAATTCAAAGAGCTCAAGGCTGAAGTGGAGCAAAAATTACATAAACGTATTAAAGCCCTTCGGTCTGATCGAGGTGGCGAATACCTCTTGGGTGAGTTAAGAGACTATCTTGCACAAGAAGGGATTGTGTCTGAATTGACTACACCAGGGACTCCCCAGCAAAATGGTGTAGCAGAGAGAAGAAATCACACCCCATTAGATATGGTTAGGTCAATGATAAGTCATGCATCATTACCTTTATCTTTTTGGGGGTATGCCTTTGAGACCGCAGCATACATCTTGAACTTGGTACCATCTAAATTAGTACCTAGGACACCACAAGAAATGTGGACCGGGCGTAAGCCTAGTTTAAATCATCTCCACATTTGGGGTTGTCCAGCTTATGTACTTAATAGTAATGCTTCAAAGTTGGAACCAAGATCCGAGTTGTGCTATTTTATTGGGTATAGGAACCAGAGGTGGGATCTTTTATAATCATTAAGAGCAAAAGGTGTTTATAAGCACCCATGCTAGATACTTAGAGAATGGTGAAATGATCTAGAAAACACTAGATTCTAAAGTTGTTCTCGAAGAGATTTCACAAGAATCTCCAGTAACACCTGTGTTAATTGCAAATGAAAAGGAACAGCATATTACACCTAATGTATCAGAGCCTCGTCGTAGTGGAAAGATATCCAGGCCTCTTGATAGATACTGTGAGGAGTCTTATCAGACTTCTTCAGAGGATTAGGTGGTGGATCCCACAAGTTATGATGAAGTAGTTTTTGACATAGATGCCCACAAATGGCATAATGCAATGGATTTAGAGTTAGAATCTATGTATTCCAAAAAAGTCTGGGATCATGTAATTGCACCTGAAGGGGTAAGACCTATAGGGTGCAAATGGGTCTTCAAGAGGAAAAGAGGAGTTGATGGAAAATGGAAACCTTTAAAGCAAGGTTGATGGCAAAAGGTTATACTAAAAAAAAAGGGATCGAGTGTGAGGAAACTTTCTCACCTATAGCCATGCTTAAATCTATTAGGATACTTCTTGCCATCGCATGTCATTATGACTACGAGATATGGCAAATGGACGTTAAGATAGCTTTTTGTAATGGAAAGCTTGACGAGACCATTTACATGACACAACCAGATGGATATGTTGCCAAAGGCCTGGAACATGTGGTTTGTAAGTTAAAAAAGTCCATTTATGGATTAAAGTAGACATCTAGAGCATGGAACATCAAATTTGATCGTGCAATTAAATCTTACGGTTATGATCAAAATATTGATGAACCTTGCGTGTATAAGAGGTGTAATGGAAATGCTGTAGCTTTTTTGGTTCTGTATGTGGATGATATCATACTTATTGGAAATGATGTGGGGATGTTATCATCCATCAAGGTTTGGCTTTCTACTCAATTTCAAATGAAGGATTTAGGAGAAGCTAGTTATGTTCTAGGCATCAAGCTTATGCAAGATCATAAGAACAGAAGGCTAGCCCTATCTCAAGCTTCATTTATTGAGAAGATATTAGTCAGGTTTAACATGCAAAACTCTAAGAAGGCCTCATTACCTTCTAGTCATGGAGTTTATCTATCTCGAGATCAATGTCAAAACACCTGAGGAGATAGAGAGCATGAAACGAGTTCCTTGTGCCTCGACGATTGGAAGCCTCATGTATGCCATGTTATGTACTAGGCCAGATATTTGCTTTGCTGTTGGCATGGTTAGTAGATATCAGTTAAACCCTGGACCGACACTTTAGGTTACGGTTAAGCATATATTCAAGTTCCTGCAAGGGAGTAAGGATTATGTGCTAGAATACCATGTAGATGATCTAACGCCATTAGCCTATATAGACTTGGATTTCCAGTCCGACAGAGATTCTAAGAAGTCTACTTCTGGATATGTTTTCACTCTGTTAAGAGGAGCTATTTCGTGGAGAAGTGTGAACCAAAATTGTATTGTTGACTCTACCATGGAGGTCGAGTCTGTAGCAGCGTCTGAGGCTGCGAAAGAGGCATTATGGCTAAGAAAGTTCCTTTTAGACCTAGAGGTTGTGCCAGTAGTTCACAGGCCGATAACATTGTATTGCGACAATAATGGTGCTGTTTCACAGTGTAAGAAGCCTAGGAATCACAAAAAGGATAAACACATTGAACAGAAATATCATTTGATCCGTGAGTTTATCCAGAGAGGAGATGTTGTAGTTGAAAAGATAGCTTCAGCAGAAAACCTGGCAAACCCATTTACAAAGACTCTTCTAGAGAAAATGTTTACCACATATTTGGAGTCTATGGGTACTAGGTTGTGCAGAAGTGATCTTTAGTGCAAGTGGGAGATTGTTAGGATTAGTACGCTCTAAAGCTCACTTGTATATAACATTTTGGATGTTAAACAATGTATAATCATTTTGTTAAATGGCATTATGAGTTCCTTACATATTATCTCTGGTATATTTTATTGATGTACGTATAAAGGTCCCTTGACTTGAACTAATGACTTGGGTGCGCAAGGAAAATGGACTCATAGGAGGTCCATGTCTAGATTTAGTCACATCATAAATTGAGTCCATAACTGAATGGTAGTGTTGGGGTCTTTACCGGGATAAGGTTATATTGAGCAAGTCTCCTCGTTGAGGGTGATCTACCTGAGTCATTGCAGGACTTTTCGAATTTGTCTCAATAATAATAGTGTCACATATTTGACGGGACCATTGTGAGCATGTTTTCTAGAGACGTACTATCAAACAAAGAAAACAAGATACTTACTACTAGGAATAGATCATTGCTCTTAATCTTGAGCATTTGGTACTTTGATTCACTGTGGGTGAGATATTACTTTATTAGGATCAATAGCCTTGTGCATTGAGTGCTAAGTTTTAATCAATTGGAACATGCATATGCAATATGGAATCTATGTGCCCCCTTTAGGATTGTCCATATTTTTCATCCGAATCTAGATCTAGTGATACTAGCTTTATGGGTGTATCGATCATATGGCTTGAGGGTCGTTCCCGAAATCAAGAAATTGCATGACCAAAGATGGTTGGCAATAGGACCAAAGATGGTTGGCAATGGGACAAAAGACCCAAAAGAAAAGATTCAACTAAGGAAGTGATAGTACATAGGCCAAAGAACCGGCCTTAGTTGTGGGTATACATAGAGGGGCATTATGATCGGTTACTTAGTAGGTCAAGGACAAAGTTCACATTCTTTTGTGATAAGCTTTTGGGTAATGGGAATTATTCTTGGAGTGCAACTTTGATCTTACGGTGGAATAGATCAGAGTTAAAAATAATTATTATGTCGCTTGAATCGGGCAAGGACATTTTTTATTATTTTTGGAAGCCAAGGTTAATTGTGTCTTCTTGGTCCCTTCCCTAGTTGAAATGATTTTGAGAGAGTAATCTTGAAAGAGCAAATTCCATATTATGGTAATAGCCTTATTGGGCCAAAGCTTGGAATTGGTTTTGGGCTTTCTTTAGAGCCCAAATAACCTAATTGGGCTTGGCCCAATCTTCCAAGGCATGTGCTAGAAAGTTACTACAAGAAGGTTTCAAATTGTACAAATAACTTCCATGACATGTGGCAAACATTTACTACTAGGAAAAAGTTTCCCACATGGAAAGTTTACAAGGTATAGGTGCCAAACTTTTTCTATAAATAGGCAGGAACTGAAACCATTTCTAGCATCCAAAAATTTTATAGTTGATCTCTTCCATTTTGGCAAGAGAATACTACAACACATAGTACACACTTATTGTATGGTTTTTTGCTCTAGATTTTCAAGAGCATATTACTTTGCTTCTTCCTACACAAGAAGCTATTCTCTCAAGAAAAGTCTCTTTAACTATAGGGAAGAAGACTATAGTAAATTTTTTTTGGTGGCCTTGTTCGTGAGCGAGAACAAAGTTTGTGACGATTTTAGCTTCATCAAAAGCCCCATGCTTCAAGAGGTTAGCTTTACATATTTTGCAAATACTAGTTATGTTCTATACGTTCTTAAGCATGTTCTTGTATGTGTTATGTAGTTTAGCATGTTTTCTTGGTAGTATTTTTGAAAATATGGACTAGGATAAACTACATGTAATATTATCGATCCTACAGGTAGATCTTCAAGATCTAATGAGCTAAGATACCCATCCTCGACTAATCTCCGAATTCGCTTTAGACTAATATGTCCTAAGCGTAGGTGCAAAAGATAAGTATCATTGGTCGAAGAAACTTTCCTTTTTGGGAATTAGTTTGTTCTATATTATGCAGTGAGTTTGTAATAGGTTTTATATAGAACAAGTTATCATGCATGCTATTGGAACAAGTAATATTTCCATCTCTAATGATATCAACACCAGAATGGGAATTAATGCAAAAACCATCTAATATTAATTACGAAATAGAAATAAGGTTTTTACGTACATCCGGAACATAATAAACGTTGTTCAAAAATAACTTCCTATTACATGAAAATTTTAAACAAATTCCTCCCACTGCAGCCGCCCATACTTTTGCTCCTTTACCCAACCTCAGAGCAAACTCCCCTTTAGCTAGTTCCTTCTTTTTCTGAAACCAATGCAAATAATTGCAAATGTGATTAGTGGCTCCAGAGTCTACAATCCAAGAATCAATAGAATCAATCACTAAGTAGGTTTCTATGTAGAACAAAAGAGGTATACCTATCCAGCCTCGTGTTAAGTGCTTTGGGCAATCCTTTTTCCAATGTCCTTTTAGGCTGTATTTAAAGCTTTTGCCGTTGGGCTTTTCACCTGTTAACTATCTGGGTTGTTCACCATTTCTCTTCTTTTTCCCTTGGCCACGTTTTTGCTTCCCTTTTGAACTTTCTCCCTTTCAAGTTAAGTCCAGAAGTGGATGCTTGAACTATATTTATGTGGCCTTTACTTCTCATTATGGCTTTTGTAACTAAGAGCTCTTTTATTAATTCCATCATATCCATGTTCATCTTGGTCATATTATAATTGAGCTTGAATTGGGTATATGATGACGGTAGAGTCTCTAAAATCATGTCTACCTTTGACTATTCATCTATGTTTGCTCTTAGGATCTCGGCAGTATTGAAGTAATCTATCATTTTGAGCATATGCTCCGTGACAGATGCTCCTTCTGCCATCCTTTGATTCATAATTTCTCTAAGAGCACCTTGCCTTGTGGGCCTGCTCTTATCAACAAACATACGAGACAGTGAGGTCATGATTTCTTTAGCAGTTTTCATATGATAATGCTTGCTCTGCAAAATATCTAACATAGAAGCCATCATATAGCACTTGGCCATACTATGGGCTTTCTGCCATTTTGCCTCAACATCTTTCTGGGCTTCAGAAGAGTTAGCCCTCACAATAGGACAAGGAGTTGTTAGGACATACTTGTACTCTTCAGCGGTGAGTATTATGTCCAAGTTTCATTCTCAGTCCACAGAATTTGGTCCAGTGAGCTTGTACTCTTTGAGAATTGTAGCTAGTGTACTGAACGAAGATATTTTTCTAGATTCAACAATATAATCATAATTAATTTATGAGTATAGAATTGATGCATGTATAATATGTATGCTATCTTTGGAAATAAAACATACAATTACTTTTTACATCATTTGCTTTTGAGTAGATCAACCCTTTAAACTACTTGATGTAACAATGTCTTGACGTCTTCACAAGAACTCCACCGATGGGATGGCCGAACTTATGAATGCCAAGTTAAGCATCATCACTTATTTAAATTAACAATTATCTGGATATGATCCAATTGAATAATTCAATCACTGTTTTGTTTGGCTTCTTAAATTCGGTAGCAAACTCTATCGATAAGATAGCCAAACCTACCATTTAAGTTGAGTTTACACCCATTTCTAATGTTTATTCCCAGTAACATTCTTGATTTAAGCCCTCCGATGGGGTAGTGACTTTAATCAATGTTGCGTAAGGCAATCTTTAGTGAAGAACTCCACCGATGGGATGGCCGAACTTACTAACACCCTTTTGAATAAACATTTTATGTTTCACCTTGTTAAATCTAGATAAAGTGTCACCTTCCGATGGGGAAGTTATTGACATTTATCATTAACGTGAATTAGATATGGATTGCTATGGCGTATTTCTAGTCCCCTCTCCCACTTAATATTTTAACATAAGGGTCTTCTCTATTTTGCTATTCTTACTTTTGTTTTAGATCTAAACATGCTTTGGATTTGTGAAACCCTTTGGTTTTTGTGAATCCCCTTTGTGTTATTAAAACATTGCAATACCATAATAGATTACTTACCTAGATCTAGGTGTATAGACCCTTAGCTTGATATATATTTGTAAATCTCAATTTAAGTTCTTTTAATGTTGTCATAAGATTGCATGGCATCTTTAGACATAGCCGCTTACAATTATCTTGTCTAAGCCATTCTCATAAACTTAACTATCTTGGAGAATCAACTCATTGGTTTGACCGATTTTTATAAACCCTAATGAGTGGACATATCTCTATGTGGCAATCATGCTTATGCAAATATATTAAAACATATATCAATGCATTATAAACATCCACCAAAATACGTTAAAAATCCCTCTTTGATGGCTCTCTGCAACCTTCATCAAAACAGCACACTTAATAGCTTTTTCTACCTTAGCCAATCGTCCGTTAGTAGGAGCCAGTTGACTGAGCAGGTTGACTGGCAAGCTCACCCGGCAGAGTGTTCTTCCATGCTGTTTTCTTGTTTTTCTCCTTGGTCTTTAAAGATTACAATAATACACTTTGCTATTGCTAATAGAAGCTTCATAAAGAAACAAAGGATATCAAAGCATCCTATGCTTCTTTTAAATGAAACTACAAGCAATAACCATAAATATTTATACATGAAATTGCCTACAACCAAGCTTTGTTGACCGTACACGAAAATCTATCATGCATACATATGAACCATCAAGGGGATTTTACATTACATGCACATACAAGCATAAAACCACAAGTATATGCAACACAAGATTTCCTAATCTTGCCACTCACAAGATGACTAACATATTTTTGCAAATACAATATTCTTGCATAGTCTAAGCATGTTGTGTGTGAGCCTAAGCTCTGATACCAATTTTAAGATCGATATTATTAAGTGCAGTGTATCCTAGTCCATATTTTCAAAAATTTAACTAAGAAAACATGCTAGGAAAATAATATATCCATATAACACACAAAAGAACATGCTAAAGAACATATAGAACATAACTAGTATTTGCAAAATATGTAAAGCTAATCTTTTGAAGTGTGGGGCCTTTGATGAAGCTATAACCGATACGAGCTTTGTTTTTACTCACGAACAAGGCCACTAAAAATTTACTATAAGGGTGTTACAATAGGCAACTCCCTAGTCTTTTTCCCTATGATTGAAGAGACTTATCTTGAGAGATTAGCCTTTTGTGTGGGAAGAAGCAAAGTAATATCCTCTTGAAAACTAGAGCAAAAATACACAATAAGTGTGTGCTATATGTTGTAGTATTTTCTTACCAAAGAGAAAGAAATTAACTACAAAGTGGATTGCATAAAGGTGTAGGGTCTTGTCTATTTGTAGAGAGAACCTTGGCACTCCAATTTGCTAATCTTTCTATGTGGGAGAAAATTTCCATGTAGTAATTTCCTTTATGCAACTTGTCCACTTATCCTGGAAGACTTATGCAAGTTGTCCACTTGTTTTTGTAGTCTTTTGCAAGTTGTCCACTTGTCTTGGAAGACTTGGGCCAAGCCCAACACATAGTCCATAATCCATGTGGAGGCCGAGGCCAAGTAGGAAACCATCCTAGCCCAATTAGGTTACCTTGGACTCTAAAGAAAGCCCAAACCCAATTCTGCTACTACCACAATATGAAATTTTCTCTTTCAAGATTACTCTCTCAAAGTTATTTCAACTAGGGAAGGGACCAAGAGGACACAATTAACCTTGGCTTCCATAAATAATTAAAAATGTCCTTGCTTGATCTAGGCGATATAATAATTATTTTTAACTCCGATCTCTTCACCATAAGATCAAAGTTGCACTCCAAGAATAATTACTATTACCCAGAAGCTTATCACAAAAGAATGTGAACTTTGTCTTTGACTTACTAAATAACTGATCATAATGCCCCTCTATGTATACCCATATCTAAGACGTCCTTTGGTTTGTGTACTATCACCTTCTTACTTGTATCTTTTTCCGTTGTGTTTCTTGTCCTATTGCCAACCATCCTTGGTCATAGAATCTTTTGATCTCAGAAGCGACCTTCAAGCCATATGTCTGATACACCAGTAAAGGTAGTGTCACTAGATCTAGATTCGAATGATAAATTTAGACAATCCCAAAGGGGGCATATAGATTCCATATTGCATATGCATGGTCCAATTAATTAGAACTTAGCACTGAATGCATAAGGCTGTTGATCTTCATAAAGTAAGATCTCACCCACAATGAATCAAAGTACCAAACTCTAACTACATTAGTTCATCCACATATGCTCAAGATTAAGAGCAATGATCATTTAGCAGCAGTGAGTGTCTTGTTTTCTCTCTTTGATAGTACGTCTCTAGAAAATATATTCACAATGGTCCTGTCCAATACATGCACACGTACTATTGAGACAAACCTGGAAAGTTCTCCAATGACCTAGGTAGATCACCCTCAAAGAGGAGACTTGCTTAATATGACCTTATCCACTACTATTTGGTTATGGATTCAATTTATGACGTGATTAAATCTAGACTTGGACCTACTGTGCGTCCAGCCTCACTACACACCCAAGTCATTTGTTCAAGTCAAAGGACCTTTATACATGTATCAATAAAACATAACAGACATAATATGTAAGAAACTCATAATGTCATTTAACAAAAAATGATTATACATTGTTCAACATCCAAAATGTCTTGTACTAATGAGCTTTAAGGCATACTGATCCTAACAAAAGTAATGTCATTCCAAGCAATTTTAGCCCCTACGTTTCTCCAAAGAAAAGACTTAAATTTAGCATCAATTGCTTTGAGAAGACCCTTGGGAAGAATGATCATGCTAGCCCAAAAAGCACAAATTTGGGTGAGGGTAAATTTGATAAGGAGGAGTCTACCTGCATATGAAAGCCAAGCATTATTCCAATGATCAATTTTTCTATCAATTCTTTCCATAAGATGTGCACAATCGGATCTCCTTAGCCTTCGAGAGATAAGACGCAAACCCATGTAACGAGTAGGAAGAATCCCTTCTTGAAAATTCACCATGTTGAGGATAGCATTCTTCTCATCATTCTTGACCCCTCCTAAAAAAATAACACTTTTTGCTTCATTAACTTTAAGACCTGAGAGAGAGTGGAAATATTGGAGCATATTCATGATGCAAGAAATTAAATTCAAGTTCCCCTTGCAAAAGATGAAGAGATCATCAAAAAACAAAGGTGGTTGAGCTTTAACTTGACATACTTGGGACGATAGCTAAAACCATTTGTGTTACCCAACGCATTGAGCAAGCAATATAAAAACCTCTATGCACATGACAATGATTTTTTTTCTTGAGGAAAGTGAGATTTGTATTGCAATGATGAAAGCAGATGCAAAAATTCATTTATACAGCGGGGGAAATCTATACAATGATATCCTCTAATCCCGAAGGTTTACAAAAAAGCTCTATAAACACTAAAGGAAGTGAAGTGTTTGCCATTCTTACATTTAATCCGAACATGATTGAAAATGGAAAAGAAGATTTGCTCTTTGGTTTTGACATCGTTGTTGAATTCCCAGTTGTTCCTTTCTAGCCAAACAAAACAAATGGTTGCCTCTAAGAGATGTTTCAAGATAATTGCTTTTAAGTTCCTCTCAAAAGCAAATGGAACGATAAAAGCCACAATATTTTCCCAATCATCCAAAGAGTTTGTGATCATAGTGAGTTGAAGTCCTTTCCGCCAAATTATTTTCATTAAGGCACAATGAAAGAATAAATGATCTTTTGTCTTGGAGTGCGCATGACAAAGATGTAGGGGGAAAGAAGATCACCTTGTCTAATACCATTCTTTCCTTGAAAGAAACTTCCAAACTTCCATTAATACTAATGGAGAAATGAGGAGTAGTAATGCAAGCAATGACCCAAGCAACAAATCTTTAAGCGAAACCAAAAGCATGAAGAACACATTCCACAAAATGCCAAATCAATGAATCAAAAGCTTTCATAATATCCACCTTGAGGGCACACCTAGGTGAGACATGAGCATTTGTGCAACCGTTGAGGAGATCATGAGAAATTAAAATGTTTTCATTCTTGAGTCTTGCTTTAATGAAAGTTGATTGATTCCAATAAATAATTTGAGGAGGACATACTTTGGGTCTATTTGCAATGAGCTTGGAGATGCATTTATATATGGTATTGCAACAAGAAATAGGCCTATAATCCTTTATCAAAGAGGGGTTGAGGATTTTAGGCACAAGAGCAATGTATGTGGAATTTACCTCTCTTGAGAGCTTGAAGGAATCAAAGAAAAAGTTGATTCCATTGAGAGCATCTTCTCTAATAATGCTCCAAGCCACCTTATAAAAGTAAGAAGTATACCCATCCGGACCTGGGCTCTTATTTAGATTTAAAGAGAAGAGTATCTTTGATCTCATCATTAGTGAAAGGAGCAACAAGCATATCCAAGCAATCGGCATCAATAGTTTTGCTAACAATATTATGAACAATTTCCACATTAGCAAGTCAAGAAGAAGTGTTGCCAAAGAAATTCTCAAAATATGCAATAAATTCATTCTTGATGCCATTAGGAGAGGTGAGAAGAGAACCATTACCATCCATAATTGCATTAATTTTGTTTTTGCTCTTTTTTCCCCAGATAGTGTTATGGAAAAATTTGGTATTTGCATACCCATGCTTGAGCCAATTTAGCCTTGACTTTTGGTGAAGCATATGCTTATGAGTTTTTTCAAGCGTTTCAATCTTCAACAAGATGTCCTTCTCAATATTAAGGGTATAGTCATCAATATTACCATTGAGAAGATCAAGTTGGATGGTATGAAGCATATCTCTAGCCAATGGATCATGTGTGGGATATTTGAGAAATGTTCTTTATCAAATTCTCGAAGAGCAACCTTGAACGTCCTTTCTTTATGGTAAAGAATACGCATTGGAGTGCAAAAAATTAGTGCACTTCAATTGTCTTCAACAACTTTTAAGAATAAATCATGACTAGTCCATGCATTGTAAAATTTAAAAGGCTTAGGAGAAGTGACAATGGAGTTAAATGACTGCATAATGAGAGAACAATGATCAAAGATGCCCAGATTGTCCACAATAAGGAAAATGCCTTCCAAATCTTCAAGCCAAATGTTGTTCACTACAAAGCGCTATCCAACTTGCTTGCAAGGAAGTTATCTTTAGTGCCCCTATTTGTCCATGTAAAGTGCTCTCCAATGGCTTTAACTTCACGTAGACAAACTTCATTAATATAATTCTTGAAATCCCAAGAGCTATTAGGAATAGAGGTTGAAGAAGATTTTTCCCCATAATGAAGGATTTCATTGAAATCCCCAAGTATGCAAAGGCTACCATTCTTGCACCAAGAACTCCAATGAATAAGTTTTCTCCAAAGCATCTTTCTCTTGGAAGGATTATTATGGCCATACATAGAACCAACGAAGAAACCATGGGTTGAGTCCTCAATATAAAAGAGAATTCCTTGACCAAAAGAGTCACCACTTGAGGTTTTTCCTCCAAAAGAGCCAAAATCTTCACTTGGTACAATCATCAAAGAAACAATCAAAATTCATGTCACCAAAAATTTTCTTGATAGCTAAGATAGTGTCAAGATTGAAAACCTTGGTTTCAAGTAAGCAAAAGAAATCACAATAATTCTTGTTAATCCAAACCTTTACCTCATGTTGTTTGGAAGGGGAATTAAACCCCCTAATGTTCCAAGCTCCAAAAATCATGATCATTTTGAGTTAGGGTCCAAGGAACCTGAGTGTATGGGAGGTGCAACCACAACCTCAACTTCTCCATTTTCAAAGTTATTTCCCAAATTGCCAACGTCTTCTTGGGCTATAAGTTCACCTTATTCCTTCACCAAGAATCTCATATTTGTTTTTAGAATAAGAAGGATCATTATTTTGGATGGAGTGGATTATGTACTAACCTTGTGATGTAGCTCAACATTTTTCTCCACCTTTCTTTTTTCCTTCCTATCAACGGTCTTCCATGTAGTGTGATACATAGGTTTAGGTCTAAGCTTTGGGGCATTAGCATCAAATTGGATGTTGTAGGATGACTTGTTGTTGTGGCATCGACTTTGGCTTCAAGAGGGAATTCTCATCCATATGTCTAACCATTTTGCACATAGAACATTTCAAACGCTTCCAAGCATACTCCACATTAACCTTTATTTTTGACCCGCCTCTAAGCTTGGGATAAATGGCCTTCGGGAGCTTATCATCAAGGCTAACTTCAATACATATGTGAGCAAATTCGAGATTTCTTCTTGTCTAGGTGAGAGTATCCATTTGAAGTGGCTTCCCTATGAAGAAGGCTACATAGTCGAGACCCCTTTAGGACCAAAGGCTAATGGGGATATCCCATAGCTTCACCCAAATAGGAACTCTATTGCAATTCAAGTTAACATATTCAAGATTAGAACTTCATTTTCTAAGCAAAAGAGGCCTATTATTCACATGCCAAAGTTGTTGGAGCATACTTTGGCAAAATTCTTCTTTTTCAAACTTGAAAACATTGAGACTTTTTTCCTTTGTAGGTAATATCAATCTTCCCAAACCTTCACCGAGCATTATCAATCATGTATTTGATATGTGAAAATGGTGGAGGTGCACCCATGAATTGACCGACAAGGCAATGAGTCCATAATTGTTCTCCATCATCATACAAATCACTTGGAGGATTATTAACCTCCCTTTTAACATTCACATATCTAACTTCATGTTGCTCTTCGTTTATTTTTAATATGCTCTGCAAAATCACTATCCCAACTAGGGGAAGGGTCATTGGATGAAAGAAGATACTTAAAACGTGGCGGCATTTTCCAAACATTTTCCTTCTTAGCAAAAGCTTTGTTTGGTTCATTTTCTTCAAGTTGCCTAAGAGAACCACGATGATTTTGCTTATTTCCATGGCTGATAACGTGCATGGATGGATGAGTTGGCAACAAAGTCATGCAAATGTGTTAACTCAGCGAGGTTACTCGAAGGAGGTGAAGGGAAAGAAGCCAAGTTTGGGATTTGATTTTTGCTTGATTGTACTTGCTCACATGGCCCAAGTTGAGTTGTCAAATAGGAGTGGCTTGAGAATGGCCTTGTAAGGCCTTGTCGGTTGAAGTACAAGCACTATTGCTTGTAACCGATCCAAGCAAACAAGGACCAATGGGTAAAAGATGATTATCTTCTTCACTTGCACTCTGAATTTTTTGAGAGATTTCACCGATTCTCCATGAAAAGAAGAAGCTCCAACTTTAGCAGCTTTGGTTCGTGAAACAAATAAGCTTTTAGCAATATCATCTTCAACCTTTTTTTTGCTTGGATATAGGTTCATTCCATTTGTTGCTTGGAGAAAGAGATCTTGACTTCCTACCAAGGCCACAGGCAAGCTCAACCTTAGCAATGGAGTTGGCATCTTGAAACTCTTTGTATGTAAAACCATTCTCAAAAGGAGCAAAAGCTTTTTTTAGCTCTTTGAAGGTTGAAGAAGCATCTTCACTTTCAAGTGGAGAAAGTGCAGAGGCCGAGTCAACCTTCTCATAAGTTTCAACACAATTCTTTTTAGGCGAAGCCTTTATCTTGACATAAGAGTTACCTTCAAGAGCTTGCTTCTGAGCATTAATACGAGTATTCAAGTTTCCACCTTCTACTAAGGACAACATTTAAGTGGGTTGAGGGAAACTTTCTACTACAAGCAATTTTAACTTTAACATCATTGAAAATTGCTAAGAAGATGCACTCCTCCGATTTAGCTTGTTGATTGAAGATTTGGTTGTTTCTTTCAAGCCAAATATGATAGACAGTATTTCCAAATAAGCCTTTCAAAAGAGTAGCCTTCATACAAGGAGCTACTAGATGAACAAGATAAAGCAAAAGTTGAACTTGTGAAGACCTTAAATAGAAGAAAAAAGTCTCTTTCATCTCCAAGTAAATGGAAAGAACAAATTTTAGAGAAGAAGCATGCTGAAATAGAGCTTGCCAAAAACTCTTTACTCCACCAGCTAGAGATGGTGCTTTGAATAACTCTTGCAGCCCAAACAAGTTAAAAAATCAAATGATTGATTAGCCTTTCGGTCTTCATCACCTAAGAAAACTTTTACCTTTCGGGTCTTAAGCCCAAAAAATGCAACAAAATAACCCCTTTGAAACGTTAAGTAAAGATGATCAAATGAAGAGAAGATGCAAGACCATCAAAATTCGGTTGACTACATTGGCAAGGAATTAGAAGATCCTCGGGTAGTGAACATGTGATGCTTGTTTCATTTCTTTTGTGCAATTTTCTTAGTTTGGCCTTTCCTTGAGTTGTAGGGTTTATCTTGTTGAAAGTTGGGCTAACTTCCTTCTAGATTTATTGTCTCCTTTTCTTTTGGCCCTTCGATCCTTGTTTTGTAAGACAATTGTTAGTGGATTGGGGGTTTTGAATTTGCTTGTACTTTTTGCGTGAAATAAAATCTTACTTACCTAGCAAAAAAAAAAAATCAAATGATTGGATCTCAAAACACTACCCATGGTGTCTTCATCTCAAAGGAAGAAGAAAGAGAAGTTAGGTCTTTACCTGATGGACACAAACTCCTTTCTTTGGGTAAAGACCTTGAAGTCCAGTTGGACAATACTTTTACTACAAATGGCAACCACTTTTGGTCTCCCCCTTTCAAATTTCAACACATCACTCTCTAAATTCAAGGCAAGTAGAAGATTCACCGGCTTTAGTCCAAATCAAATTGCTATTGCTAATGAAAACTTTTTCCCTCTACTCGGCTCAAATTATTTTGTTGAGGATGAAAAAGTAGAGGCCCACATCTCTAATGAAATGGATGCAATGTCATTTAAAACTTCCATATCATCTCCTTTGGAAGCTACTCATTCAAGCAAAGGAAAACAAGAAAACTTGACTAAACAAGGTCAAAACCAACAAACTAATGGAAATGGCACAGAGGTGGACATAGTTGATAAAGATTTTTTTTTTTTTTTTGCGAAGTAAGTGAGCATTTTATTGATTGAAGAGAATGTATAAAAGAGCACAAAAAGAGTACAAAAGAGATTAGCCCCTATAAAAGTATGTCATCAAGTCCCCAGGATTTACATATGGCTTTGTTAATACAAGTGGAAGTGAACTTTTTTTTCCAAAAATACATTTGATTCTAACATCATTTTAAATGTTGGAGAAGATTTGGTCTTCAAATTTGGCCTCCTTGGTGAAGATGTGACAATTCCTTTCTTTCCAAATGTGATAGATGGCAGCCACCAAGAAGTGCTTCATGATGGTTGCCTTCAAGTGGGTTTCAAGAGCAAATGGAATGATATAATTAAAAATCTTATCCCATTCAATCAAGGACTCATTGACAAGAGTATAATGCAAACCTCTTCTCTAAATTCTCCTTGCGAAACAACATTCAAAGAAAAGATGCTCTATAGTCTCACATCCCAAATGACAAAAGGAACAAGTAGGATTGATATTGACTCCCCAATGTAGGATACGGTATTTAGTGTTGAGCCTATCCAAGAAAGTGAGCCAACAAATGAATGCATGTCTAGGAGAGTGCCCCTTGAACCAAACAATATTGTGCTAGTTGACTTTATCTCCTTTAGTTCTAATAAGCTCCCAAGTGTGTTTGAAAGTAAATTGACCATTTGGAGATAAGTTCCACCCAAAAGAATTTGAATTTTCTTCCAAAAAGGGAAAGGTAGGAATATTTAGGTGAGAAAGCTAAAAAGGCCAATTCTAATCATCATGAATATAAATGTCACACATCTTTGCATAAAGAGAGGGGTGAAGAAAGATGCTATGGCAAAAAGGTCCAAGATTGCACTCTGGATGCCAAGTATCAAGCCAAAGATGAATGTCCTTGCCATTCCCCACAATATGTTTGATGTTGTCTTGAGCAATGCCTCGGCACTTGAACAAGCATTTCATAATCCAACTATGATCATTTGAGAGATTGTAAGTCCAAATAGAGCCCTATTTGATATAATTTTTATGAATCCAAGTACTCTAAAGGGTGTCCCTAAAAGCATACATTCTCTAGAAAACTTTTAAGCATGAAAGTTTTGTTGATTTCTCCAAGTCTTCTAATACCGAGAACACCTTCCTCAATTGGCAAGCAAATATCTTTCCAAGCAACTTTAGCTCCGGTATCTCTCCAAATAAAGGCTTTAAATTTCTTTTCAATAGACGCAATGACACCTTTGGCGAGGAGAATTGCACTAGCCTAATAAGCACAAATTTGGAAAAGGATGGACTTAATAAGAAGCATTCTTCCAGTAAATGAGAGCCATTTTGTTGTCCAATGCTCAATTTTGTTTATGATTCCTTCCAAGAGAGGAAAACAATCAGCTTTCCTAAGCTTCCTTGTCACAAGGGGAATGCCAAAGACACGTGCACTCCAATGTTTCTCAACAACTTGCAAGAAGGAATCATGAATTGTCCAAGCATTGTAGAACTTGAAAGGTTTTGGTGAAGATTGCTTGATCATGTTTGTGTGCATAATGAGAGAGCAATGATCTGAGATTTCGGGATTGTCCACCAAGAGAAAGGAATTATCCAAGTGTGATGAGCCTATCCTTAATAAATATTGATTGGTTTTTTGAGATAATGTTGGGAAGGCATTTCTTGAGTCTATTAGCAAGCAACTTAGAGATGTATCTGTAGATGGTCTGCAACATGATAGTGTTCTTGCTTCTCCTATTTTTAATGACATTGTGAAACAACTTAGTATTTGCATTGCCATCTTTGATCCATTGGATGCAAGCTTTTGGTGAAGGATTTTTCTATAAGAAGCATTAAGATTCTCAATCTCCTTCATAATGTTTTTTTGCTTTTCAAGCACATCCTCATTGCAAATTCCATTCAAAATATCCAATTGAACTTCCTTGATGTCTTTCTTGAGCCCACGAATTTGGTGAGGAATAATAGAGAAATGCCTTTTGTCAAACTCCTTGAGTGCATGCATAAGAATCTTTTGTTTTTGGGTGAGGACAAACATTTGGTGTGCCAAAGACCTGAGCACTCTAAGCATTAAAAAAATTTAAAAGTCTTTGAAGGTGAGAAGTTGGACTTACAAGTGTGCATAACAAGAGGGCAATGATCAGAAATCCCCAGATTGTCAACCAAAAGAAAAGAGCCATTCAAGTATTCAAGCCATTTTGAATTAACAAGTACTCTATCAAGTTTGCTTGCCATGAAGTTTGAAAGGAGCCTTTGTTTCTCCAAGTGAAATGTGGGCCAAAAGCTTTAAATTCATACAAACAAGCTTTACTAATACAATTCTTGAAATCCCAATCATTAGAAGGAATGGAGGAATTTGAAGACCTATCCCCACAATAAAGAATCTCATTGAAATCCCCAAACACACAAAGAGGGCTATCTTTACACCAAGAGCTCTATTTCTCAAGTTTTCTCCAAAGAATGCTTCTTTTTCTGGATTCTTTCCTGGCATAGACAAAAGCAATGCAAATGCAACTCTTATTGGGCAAAGTGATGTGATAAAGAGCACCTTTATCAAGAGAATCAACAAAGGTGATATTGATATCATTTCTCCAAAAAAACCAAAGCCTACCAGCCATGTTATGCTCCACATGATTCTTGAAGCCCAAATTACCAAAATAGGTTGCAATAGTAGTAAAAGAGGCATCCCTTAATGGTATTGTCCTTATTAATTCTCTCACTAGAAATGATCCCACTTCTCTTTAACTTTACTTTCACTTTTCACCATTGATTGCCATTTTTGCTACCTTCCTCTTCAACATTTATGGGCAAGAAGAAACATGCTTCATCCTCTAAGGCTCACTCTAGTTCCTGTTTGGCAGTAAAGAGTTCTAAAGATTTCAATGTAAGTCCTCCTTCTGAGTATGAAAACCCTAGCCTTCTTCTCTTTTTGTTTTTTTTTTTGTGAGGTAAGAAAGTTTTTATAACCGCAAAATTGTAACAAATACATCACAAACCCCTCCAATCATATGATATACAATACTAACAAAATCAAGATTTGAGGGGCAAGAAAAGCAACAAGGAAAAGAATCCAAAAACAACAACCATCAACAAAGAAGAGAGACAAGATGAAGAATCAACCATGGGTGGGTAGGGGATCTACTTTCTTGGGTGAAGCTTCAATATCTTTTCCCCCAATATCATCCTTATCAAATTGCTCTCCAAATGCTCTAGCTTCATTCAATATCTCTAAGTTCTGATTTACATGTTGTTCCACACCCAACCCAACACTTTCAACTCTTTTAGTTCCATTATGATCACGGGAAGTATCTCCATAAACTTAGGCAGCCCCATTGACTTCATTTTCATTCTCATTTTCTTGAGTTTCAAGTGAAGCAAATCTATTGCCATCAAGAGATTACTTTGCATTCAAGGATGAACCTTTAAGTGAATTTTTTGTGTCCTGATTACCAAGTGAGGAGGGCACTCCCGTACCATGAAAGGGTATAGTGTTGATGATTGGCTTCCAAATCTTTTTAGTATGCACCTTCTTCCACTCATTCCTACCCTTTTCATTCCTCAACTCATTTCGGACCTTGTTATTTAGAGCATGGGGACAAGAGCTTAAAGTGTGACCAACAATCTTGCAAGAAGTGCAAACCATAGGCTTCCAAGCATATTCAATGTCAACTTTGACCCATTCACCGTTTCTCATTTTAACATAAGTGCAATCCGATAAGTCTTTAGTAAGGTCCATCTCAATGCAAACCCTAGCAAAACCAACAAATGTTCTCAACTCCGTAAGCTTATCCATTTGTAATGGATAGCCGATGGTGCTTGCAATGTAGCTTAAACCCTAGCCTTCTTCTTGATTTGGATGAAGATGTTTCCATTTCCAAGAAAGAGCATAACATCCTATATGGTTTAGATACACACTCAAGCACGGTTGGTGAAAGTTTGTCTTCCTCAAAGAGCAGCAAAGGAATATGTGAAGAAAACTACTTGATTGAGCTTGATAAGAAAATCAAAGAAGCTAGGCAAATCTGTCCATCTAATATTGATTTAGGTAATTTTCTTGAAGAGAGATATAATATCTCCAAAAAAGCACTTGTCCAAAGCTTGTCAAGAAGAAATCATGCTAGTTATGGAGATTCTTTGATTGCTAAGCTCCTTGAAATGGCTATGGAAATGAAATTTCCTTCAAACCAGCCCGCCTCAACTCCCTTGGCCAAAACTAGTGATATTGGTACTCATTTTATTACTCGCGATAAGGAGAATATGATTCCAGCCGTGGATCATCCGATGGAGATGGATCATATTCAAATTTCTTCCCCAAATATTGCTTCGAATGCATCATTTTAGCAAGCAAATCAGGATGGGTTTTTACCCACTGATCGCACTAAGGTTTTGGATATTAGCCGAAATGAGTCAACCCATTTACCTGTTATTACCAATCACTTTTCAGCCCCTTTTGGCCCATACTCGACAGCTCATTTGGACAATACACCTCTGGAATACTTGCCTGCAAATTCAAATACACTTTTTGAAGATTTTCCCTCTCTGGGTACCCAACTAAAGCTTGATTTTCCTAAGGGGTCTAGCTTCACACATGGCAATCATGACTCAACACCCTAAAATACGTTGTCATCTACCAACAAGGAATGGACTGGTTAGGCACTAAAATTTCCACCTGAGATGACTTTACTGAGGAATAGGAATCAGCCTTCTACATAATAATTATTTAACCAACATGCCCCAACACAAGCTAATGCTACCCGTGACCAAGAATCATTTAAGCATTATGGGAGAGTTAATTATCACCAAGCAAATGCTAGCCAAAAAGCCAATGGGAGATTCAACCGAAATGAAACTTTTCAAAAACAAGGAAGAATGGAATTGCCACCAAATGCATTGAGATGGCCAATGAGGCCAAGGTATGTTCTTAACCTCAATACTCCAACTATAAATTGGGGAGCGACTTTTGCCAAGCATTGCATGAATAGCAAGCAACTTGAAAAGCACAAAAGCTTTCTATGTTGATGGCAAAAGAGATGTAGAGGATCCACCTTTGGACCTCAATGATGTTGGGGAAGAATATTGGAAAAATTGTCTTGTCGGGCAATTTCTTGGAGCTCTTCCTCCTTTCTTCCTTATTAGGAACATGGTAGACTTTGCTTGAAAGCAATATGGAAGAATAGAAATCAAAACTAAAGGTCAAGGGTTATTTATTTTCAAGTTTGAAAATGAAGAATATTGCCAAAAAGTTCTTGAGCAATTGTAGCATGTCCATCAAAGGCCATTTCTCCTTAGAAAATGGGAGCCTAGTCTCCAATTCGTCAATATTAAATGTGACAAGGTACCTATTTGGGTTAAATTAAGAGATGTTCCCCTTTGTCTTTGGTTTAATAGAGGACTTGGATATGTTGCATCCTTCATTGGTACCTCTTTGCAAATGGATTCCCTTATGAAATCAGGAAGTAATCTTGAATTTGCTCATGTTTGTGTTGAGGTTAACTTGGAAGATGATTTGTTGAAACTTAAGGATGGTTCTCGAGCCAAGATTGAAGTTGACTTCAAAATGCTCAAAATGTAGATTGGTGGGCCACTTTGATGATGCTTGTCCTTTAAATCAAAACACTCAAGAAGTACAACCAAATGTTGATCACATTGCCCTTAAGCAAAAAAACAAAGATGAATGGGTTGAAGTTGAAAGAAAGCAATCTATCAGTACATATAGTCGAGCTAGCAATGCTTCTCGGCCTGGTTCACCATGTTCACCAAGGAAGTCCATGGAAGAAAGCTCTAAAGCTCAAAGAGACTCTCGGCCCCAATCACCTAGGAAATCTGCTCCTAATCCTGTTGTGCAAACTATTAACCATACTGAAATACTTGAGGAGAATGCTCAAGATGATTGTGTTGCTCCCCCTCAACATGCTCCGGATGATCTCTTGGATGATAAGAAAGAAGCCCTATAATAGACATTCGTGGTGGTTTTGTTTTCCACTTGTATTGCTTTGTACTCGCGTTTCTTTGTACTTCAGTGTTTTGTTTGTTTGTGTTTGACTCTTTGGTCGTGCCCCTCAAACTCCCTTATGCTTTAGGTACTTATGTCTAGTGGGATTGAGGGGTGTCGGATTGGTTTGTACCAACTTGCATTTTAATGAAAATTTTACTTAAACCAGCAAAAAAAAAAAGAGGCATCACTTACAACCTTGGTTTCCAAAATGCGAAAACAATCCAGCTTGTGCTTACTGATCCAAGTTCACTTCCTTTTATTTGTTTGGGGTATTAAAACCCTTAATATTCCAACATCCAAAAATCATAAGAAGGGAGGGGTAGGAGCAATTGTGCTTATGGACTCCTTGCCTTCAGCAAATGACTGATTAGTATCCAAATCAACTTTTGTGTCATTGAGATAGGTAGTTTATCTAGGTCCTCAATGATTTCACCTTCTTCCTCAACCTCAAGAGCTTGAAAGTGATTCGATTGTTGCATTTCTTGTTTTGTGGTGACCTTTAGAGAGTTAACTCATTTTAGGGAACATTGTGAGTTTCGGCTTCCATAATTGATTCCTCTTGACTAGGAGCATTCTTCTCCACATTTTGTTGCTTTTTCTCAACAACTAGCCATTCATCATTGGGGGATGCATATCTAGCATTGTAGTAAACGCTTTGCTTTTGTTGATGAGGACCAATTTGACCTTTAGGGGGCTGATATGTTGGCCTTGGCTTTTTTTTTTTGCAGATTAAGTAAGTTAAGATTAATTGCAAAACTAGTACAAACCATCCAAGCCCCTCAAGCCAAGGATACAACAATGCAAATCAAATCTAGGCTTGAAAGGCGAGAAAAAAGCAACAAAAAGATAAAAACACCAAATACGAAGACAACAACAAAACAAGAAAAAGAGAAAACAACAATACAAGAAAAGAAATCAATGAGTGAGTAAGGGTTTTTAGTGTAGCAAAACGGTTATTTTCCAAGAGACTACGTTATGGTGAGGCCGATGGCCTAGCTTCTAATTTTGAATCTTGATTGGTGCTTGGAGCGATAACACTTGAGAAAGGCATTGGGCCCACATTTTGTGTCCTTTTCCATATTTTCTTAGTTTTGATGCCTCGCCATTCATTTAATCTTTTCCTATCTCCTTGAGGGACAATCTTAGGAGTATTTTGATTTAGCACATTTGGACACAAAGCGAGAGAGTGACCAGCAAGTTTACATTTTGAACAAATGAGAGGCTTCCAAGGAAAATCAACCTCAATTCTTGCCCAATCTCCATTCCTAAGCTTCACAAAAGTATGATCCAGCAACTCTTTTGAAACGTCCATTTCAATACAAACTCTTGCAAAGCCTACAAAAGTTCTTGATTCTGTAAGTTTATCCGTTTGTAATGGCATGCCCAAAGTGCTAGTGATGTAGCTTAAACCTCTTTGAGTGATAAGTGAGCAAGGGACAATTCTAAGCTTTACCCACGAGAAACTTTCTCCCATCTAAAATTAATCAATTGTGCATTAGCATCCCATCTTCTAAGTGAAAGAGGACGGTGATTCAAAAAGAGTGGATATGTTGCTTCTTTCATTGGCACCCCAATCCAATTGGATGCCCTAACTGAAACAAGAAGGAATTTATCTAGGCTATGTGTTGAAGTCAATCTTGATGAACATCTCCCTGATGTTGTTTACCCAAAATTAAGGGATGGTACTAGAGCAAGGGTAGAAGTTGAATACTCTTGGAAACCAATGAAGTGTTCCTCTTGTAAAATGATTGGTCACTTGGAGGAAAATTGCCATTTGAAACCTAAACCACAAATGCAAGCATCTCAAGGGCATCAAGCAAAACCCTTTAATAGGCATCATGGTGCACAAGCTCCAAAGCCTAAGCTTTCTCAAGAATGGAAACCGGTTGGGAGAAGAAATAATTTTAGGGGGAAAACGAGGAAAATAAGCAACATGAAGCGAGCACATCAAGAGCAAATGAAAACATCTCAATGTAATCTAAAATAATCAAGGTCCTTCCCGTGGCCCAAAAGAACAAATTCAACATTTTTGAAAGGGTGGAAGAAGTTGCTGAAATTGAAGAAGGTGAAGTGCAACTTCTATATCCTTCTAAGGAAAGCAATGGTAAAAATGAATTGGAGTATGATGCTCCAATCCCATCCACTTCTTAATGATTATTTGCTCATAGAACATTAGGGATTTAACTCCCCAAACAAGCATAAGAAAGTCAAGCTTCTTGTAAATAACATCATGTGGAAATCTTTTGCATCCTCAAGACTAAAGTGATGAATAATGATAGCATCCTTGCCATTAGTACCTTTTTCGACAAGTTGGGTTTTAGGAACTATGTGGATGGCAACATAAAAGGTCGACTTTGGCTCTTTTAGAGGCATGGCATCAAGGCTGATTGGGTTGATTCCTTTGACCGATGGATTCTTTATTATTTTGAAAGTAATCACCAATCCATTTTTGTGGATTTTGTTTATGGAAGAAATGAAGCATCTAGAAGATCTTTACTTTGGAGGAAACTTGAATTATGGAGCAATTGGTCTAAAGATGGTAACTTTTGTGTGATGGGGGATTTCAATGAAATCCTCCATGGAGGAGATAGATCTAACTCCCATTACATCCCTAGAAGTGCTTGGGAATTCAAAAATTACATCTCAAAATCAAATCTTCATAAGAGTAAAGCCATCAGCCAACATTTCACTTGGACCAACAAGAGCCCTAGTCCACACTTCTTGGCAAGCAAACTTGATAGAGGCTTGGTAAATGATAATTGGCTACGAAATATGAGTGAATCCTACTTGTTGGTGGAGGCCCTAGGGATTTCTGACCATTGTCTTCTCAGTTTGCACACTCGCAAAGTTTGGCATTCTTCACTAAAACCTTTCAAGTTCTATAATATTTGGACTAATCATCAAGATTTCTTGTCTCTTGTTGCTAAATATTGGAGTGCACGGGTTTTTGGCATTCCAATGTTTATCCTCACTCAAAAGCAAAAGATTCTTAAAATGGCCCTCAAGGAATTTGATAAAGAGAAGTTCAAGAGCATCCCTAATACCATCCATGGTCTTAGGTGCAACCTTGATGACATTTAGCACACCATCCTCCATGGTGGTCATCGTGCTGAAAATCTTGAGTTGGAAAAAAATCTTCTACTACAAATTGAAGATCTTGATAACACTTATAAAGCCATGCTTCACCAAAAGTCTAGGCTTACTTGGCTCGAAGATGGGGATTTCAATACCAAGTTCTTTCTTAATGCTATTAAAGGGAGAAGAAGCAAAAATAAAATCAATGCCATCACAAATTGCAATGGGGTTCTCCTTACAAAGGATAATGAGGTGAAAGAGGAATTGATTGACTACTTCAAATCACTCCTTGGCACCCCAACTGAGAAGCATGCAAATGTGGACAACATAAAGAGCATTCTTGGTAAGCAAATCAATGAAGAGCTTGTGGATAGCTTAACGTCTCCTATCACTAGAGAGGAAATCAAGAGCACTATGTTCTCTCTCAACCCAAACAAGAGTTCGGGGGCTGGGCAAACACATGGCTTTCTTATGTTGGGAGACTTCTTCTCATCAAATCTACCCTAATGCAAACTTCGCCTTTTTGGGCAAGTGTTGTGCTCATTCCTAAAGGTATTATGGCAGCAATTGAAACAAAATTCAAGGCTTTCCTATGGAGAAATACGGGGCCAAAAGTTGCATGGAAGGACATATGTTTACCACACAAAGAAGGGGGCCTTGGTGTTAGGAAACTTAAGGACATCAACTCTATTTTCATGCTTAAGACCTTTTAGAGAATGTACTCTTGTAAAGCCTCTCTTTGGAGCCGTTGAGTGCACTCAAATTATCTTGAAGGAGAATCCATTTGGAGCATTCTTTGCCCTCATGATGCTAGTTGGATTCTTCAAGCACTTCTTAAATTTTGAATGGAAGCAAGAAAGCACATAAAGCAAACTCTTGGCGATGGAAACAACACCTTCTTTTGGCATGATTTTTGGCATGAAGATGGATACCGGACTCAACATTGGAGCAATATTTTTCCTTCCCTTCCTTATGTGGCAAAGGTGAGTACTATCTTCTCTAATGGCGCATGGAATTGGTCCATTAATTTGATACATATCAGCCCCCCAAATATTGTTCTTGAGAATGGTAGCATGGATAAGATTACTTGGTCTCTTTCCCCCAATGGTCAATTTTCTTTCAAACACACATGGGACCAAATACGTTGCAAAGGACAACTTTTTAATGGTAATAACCTGATTTGGTTTAAGGGTCATAACCCGAGGCATGGATTCATTACATAGCCTGCTTTTAAGGATAAACTCAACATCAAGTACAGGATACTACATTGGGGGATTCAAATCAGCCCCTTATGCACTTTTTGCCATTTAGATTATGAAACAAGAGATCATCTTTTCTCCTTATGTAGCTTCACAAGAAGGATTTAGAGGAATGGTCTTCGCCTTATGAATGTTCCAAAAAATCTAATTGGTTAGGAAGATACCATTGCCCACATAACTCCTTGGGCCTTAGAAATGAATCTTAAGGCTACCATTCTCAAACATTTGTTTGGAGCATCAATCTATCATATTTGGGCTGAGAGAAACCAAAGGATCCTTTGCAATGAAGCAAGAACGGAAGAATCTCTTTTTACTACAATCTTTAATGATGTTAGATGTAAAGTTTCTTCTTGTAAAAAATTTGCACCCACTAGCACAAATATTGGCATATGTAAATCACGGAAACTTGATAGTATAGTGGGATAGCACATTCTTTAGTAATTACTTTTGTGCATCTTTTGTTTAATACAAAAATCTTACTTGCTCTGGAAAAAAAAAAAAAGAGTTCGGGGCCGGATGAATTCACTTCTCAATTCTATATTGCCTCTTGGGATCTTGTTGGAGAAGATGTCACCAATGCCATCATGTCTTTCTTTGACTCAAGCAAAATGCTCGAATGTAAATGCTACCTATATTGCACTCATTCGTAAAGTTCGTAACCCGCACATGGTTAAAGACTTTAGACCTATTTCTTGTTGCAACACCATTTACAAATGCATTTCCAAGATTCTTGCAAATAGATTGAAGCATTGCATGGAGCACATTATCTCTTGGAACAAATCCGCTTTTGTGAAGAATGGACTCATTAATGAAAATATTCTTATTGCCCATGATTTTCTAAGGGGTTATTCAAGAAACCACATCTCTCCTAGGTGTACCCACAAAGTTGATATCATGAACTTTTAGTTGGAACTTCATTTGGAACTTCATTAAAATGGTCCTTATTGCCCTTGGATTTCCTTCAAAGTTTATTGATTGGATCTTGGCATGTATTTCTCCTAGCTTCTCCATTTTCGTTAATGATGGGTTAGAAGGGTAATTCATGGATGCAAATGGCATTAGGCAAAGGGATCCCTTCTCTCCCTCTATCTCTTTGTTATTCCCGTAGAAGTCCTTACTTGTATGCTTAATAAACTTGGAAGCAATATGGATTTTGGATTTCTTCCCAAATGCTCCATGCTCAAGCTCAATCATCTTTGCTTTGTGGATGACCTTTTTATATTTTGCAAAGGCAACCTTAAATCCATTAAAAGCATCATAAGCAATCTTGAGGCCTTCTCTACATATTCAAGGCTAAAGATAAATAAAAACAAGAGTGACATCTTCTTTAGTGGAGTTTCAAATGATGAAAAGCTTGCAATTTTGGAGGAAGTGGACTTTAATGAAGGAGAGCTTCCCATTAGATACTTGGGCATTCCACTTGTCTCAAGGAAGCTTAGAAATACGGATTTTAACCTCTCTTGGAGAAGATCAACAATAAAATTGTGCATTGGACTAATTCTTGGCACTCTTATTCGGATAGACTTCTTCTTATCAAGTCTACACTCATACAAATTTGAAGAATTTGGAGAAGAGGGCTCATTCTCACCAATAGCCCTTTACATCTTGTTGACTGGGAAGGCATTATTGAATATCTTACCCCGTATGCATTTGTAAAAAGTTTGAAAGCTACCATTCTTAAGCTCTCACTTGGTGCGACATTTTATCGCCTTTGGATGGAAAGAAATAGAAGACTCTTCAACAATGGAGCACAAATCAAAGAAAATATTTTTGTTTCTATTTACAATGATTTAAGATGTAAAGTCTCTTTTTGTAAAAAGTTTCCTCCGAATAGTGCAAATCTAGATATTGGAAAATGTGGAAGCTCGACAACATCTTTGATTGAGATCCTTCTTTTGTAATTTTTCATGTAAAGTTTTTTTCATCAATGAAATACTACACTTACTTGGTCTACCAAGAAAAAAGAGAGGATAATGATTCACATGCCACGTTTGTTCAATAACATGGTCACAAAACTCATCATTCTCAAACTTAAAAACGTAGAGTCCATTTTCAGTCGTTCTAATGTCAACATTACCAAATGTTTTCCAATGCATATCAACCATTCTACGAATAAGGAAGAAGGGTGGGGATTTACCAATGAACAAGGCCAAGGTGCTCGTGAATAATGGAACCTATCCGACTACCAAACATCGTCATGTTCAATTCACACCATTAGAAATAATTAACAACAAACATGTATGCGTTATTGAAGTTATACTCATTACTAGGCATGCAAATATACATATAGACATGAATATAAGCATTACCCACTTCATAGCATCCACATATAAACACATAGACTTGATTATAACATGGATTAGATGTGTTTAGTAACAAACAAACTTCAATTTATACACATGTTACTCATCTAGGCATTTTATGAAACACTTAGACATGAATGAGAAAATACCCATTTGGACAGATATATTCAGCCATCATATCCCATATCATAAGAGTATATAGTTACGTTAACCCATTACATAAGATAAATCACCCTACACAAGTCTACTCAATCATAATAGGAAATAGAATGAAAGAGAGATAATGAAGCTTCCCTTTCATCCTAGCTAATCTTGTACAAAGCTTTTGAGTAAACTTGATTCCAAATGTTTGAACCCTCCAAATCAAGCTTGGTTCTTAGTGAGGAATGTGTGAAAAGTGCGTGTAAGGTGGGTGGAATCTAGGGTTAAGTGTGTGAGAATTTTAGGTGTAAAGTGCGTGTTAATCTTCCAAAAAGTCCTCCCTTTTTTTCTGCAGAATCGGGCCCTATTTATATGTTAGCACATAGCCGGTTGACCGTCTGGACCTAGCTCGACCGGCTTTTTGATGATGCTCTTTGGACTAGCTGGTCGACCGGCTCTGGAAGGGTGGTCGTCCGACAATCTTTAGCACCTTTCTGGACTGGCTAGTCCACCTAGCCGGTCGACTGGCTCTTTTTTCTTGGTCTTCCAACTGACTTTCTTCCTCCATTCTTTGTCTTTTCGGCCTCTGGTCTTCTCTTTTAGACCTGTGCATCTCCCATCTTCATCACCTTTCATCGTCCAATCTCAATCTTAATCCAAAGTTCACCTAAATCATTAAAAACAAGCAATTAATGTAGCAATTTGTCTCTTAAGCTCAATATATACAATTGTCTTCGCTTAAGTCTATTCTTATCAATAGCACTACACTAATGTATCATTATGAGCACTCAACACCTCTTAAATATAGGTAAATGACAATGCAAACACACACAAAAACACAACACATCAATATTCTCTTCTTTCACTTCTACATGATTATGAATGAGTGATAACCCCTTAGAATGCTTTTGAAGAAAAGGGAAATTAGAACTTAAATTGCTCACATCATGTTCATTGTGAAATACATTTTGGTTTGTATGATGCAGAATATTTTTTGGAGGCATGGTTGTACCACTATTTAGAAAGTGAGCTACTTTGTTGGAATAAAAAGTCGAGTTTGATGGTGAGAAAGTAGCCAACCCATTTCAATCAAGCTTAGGTGGATTGTTGGCGTCCACATGTGCATTTGGCTGAGGAGAAATTTGATTAGGGGAATGACATTCCAATGGAGCAAAATTATGACTAGAGAGTAATAGGGAATCTCAGCTAGGTGTAGATGATCGAGGGAGCAAATGGGGGGATTCTCCATGCAAAGTATTTGAAAAAGAGTTAATTAAATGAGTAGGACTAAATAAGGAAGATTGCAGAGGGTGAGTTGTCAATTTTAGAGTGGGAAAAGTACCAAAAATGCTTGGAACTTCAGTTGAGAAAGGTCCTTGACCAGTTGTACCCGAGTGTCCATTGGATAAATGCTCTCTTTTCACCTTGTTCAACCAATCATCAGTGAAATGTTTAGGTGCACGATCTACAAGGTTTTCAAGTTTAGATGTTGTATTTGAGCTCTCCAAGCCATGAGGTGTACAATGAGACCTAATATGCCAAGGGATTCCCGAGTTGTTGCATGGAGAGATGCATTCAGCCCCCAAATCTTTTTGGTTTTGGTTGTCAACCTTGTGACCAAGAGAGCTCGAGGATGAAGAAAAGACTTTAAAGTCATCCATCCCAATGAGCTTTCTCCTGAAGAAGGCATGAGGAAGAAGAGTTGTCAACCATGTGCATTGCTTGAGTGGAATTCAAACCCGAGCTGGGAAAGAAATGACTCCTTGCAAAAGGTTTGGTGCTTCGAATTAAACTTTGTACAAGCTCTTTTTTTAGCATTGTCAAGGTTGTGCTCGAGCATTTTTGTACAAGAACTAGAGTTTAGAGAGGTATCCTTCCTAGCCAAGCTTGAACAGGTTTTGGAAATGGAATCACAAGTATCTCTAAGCTCCATAATTTGATCCATAGTGCAATCTTCTTCTTCTTCTTCATAGCTTCCATTGTTGAATTTGTAGCAAGCCAAGCACTCTTACATGTTCTTGAAGTACTTGATCTTTTTTTCTTCCCCCTAAGAGGTGGAGAAGACGGTGGCTTAAAGGTGGCCAGTAGTGGTAGGTGGTGATCAAGTAGAGAGAAGAGAGAGTATTTATTCTAGTGGGAGAGTTTTTGCTTATCCTTTCTTCTTTGATTCTTGCAAGCTTCTTAATGAGGTAAAATCTCGGCTTGATGAGATTGTTGATGTTGATTTCCTAGTCTTGGTTGAGAAGAATGCAAGGGAGTACCATGATTAGAGGTGAAGAGTGGCTCGAAAGTGCATTTAGTTGGCCCAAATTAGCTTATGAGAGAGTACTCTTCAAAGTATGTTTGTGCATTAACCGATTGTAATTCATGATGGCCAAGAGTTTTTGCTAGGCAATTAGTTTGTGAAACATTCTCATCAGAGAAAAAGTCTCTAGCTGAGTTGGTTAATTTGTCTTTAGTTTGCTATTGACTTGGCAGCCATGTGGGAGAGTTTGCTAGAATTTGTGTTGAAGTTAACCTTGATGATATGCTTTCGGATGCTATTTATCCCAAATTAAGTGATGGTTCAAGAGCTAAAGTGAATGTTGAATAAGCTTGGAAGCCATTGAAATGTTTCCATTGCAAAATTGTGGGCCACATTGAAGACAATTTCCCTTTGAAGCAAAAGTAAAAAGCACAACCACAACCTACCTTCCAACAACCAATCTCTTTTGATGCCAATGCCTTAAAGCCTAAGCCTATGTCAGGCTTTCATAACACTTGGATGATTGTGGATAGACAGCAAAAAAAGAAATCATTGATGAAAGCAAGACACAAAGAATGGGCAGAGCACTTCAATCAAAAATCTCCCTTCGGCTCCTCTGTGTTCTACAAATTAGTTTGACATTCTTTATGAGAAGAAGGACTTTGAAGAAGGAGAGATTGAGGAACCATTAATTTCAAGAGTTGTTGATGATAAACTTGAACCTTTTTTCTGCAGGGTATAAACTTGAACCTGTTGATGTTGACGCTAAGGGTTGTTCCTACAAGCTTGTGAATCCGGGATCCTCTAATCCCAACCACTCATCAACATGATTTTTAGAGCTTAGAATATTAAGGGGTTTAGTTTCCCCTCAAAACACATTGAAGTTAAGATTTGGGTAAATAAGGATCATTGTGATTTCTTTTGTTTATTTGAAACAAATAGCTTCAATCATGATACCATTTTGATTATTACTAAGCTCTTTGATAGTTGGGTTTTGATTGTTTTGTTGATGACTCCACAAAAGGTAGACTTTGGCTATTTTGGAAAAAGTCTCTCAAGGCAAAATATATTGACTCTTTTGACCAAGGTATTCTCTTTCACTTTGAAGATTCTTGTCACAATTTCTTTGTTGGTTTTGTCTATGGCCAAAATGATCCTATCTTAAGGAAAAAGCTTTGGACCAAGATTGAGCATTGGAATAATTGGTGCAATTGTGGTAACCTTTGTATCCTTGGTGATTTGAATGAAATTCTTCATTGTAGGGATAGATCAAACTCTCATTCCATCCCTAATAGTGTTGGGACTTCAAGAAGTGTGTAAATAATGCTTATCTTCGTGAGGTAAATGCGGTTGGCCCACACTATACTTGGACTAATGAAGTACTAATGGCAACCTCCTTGCTAGCAAGCTTGATCAAGCCCTAGTAAATAATATTTGGCTTGAAGTCTTGGAAGGCTTCTTTCTTTTGGTTGATAGCTCGGGCATCTTCGACCATTGCTCTCTCATCATGCACTCTTGTAGGTCCATGACCTCCTCTCCAAAGCCTTTTAAATTCTATAATGCATGGACTACTCACAATCTTTTCTTGCAAGTTGTTGAGGAACGTTCAAGTGCACTGATCTTTGGCACTCCAATGCATATTCTCTATCACAAGCAAAAGTGCCTCAAGAATGCACTCCGTAAGTTTGATAAAGAGCACTACTCTTGCATACCTACCAAGATCCAAAAGCTCAAAGATCATTTGCACTCTATTCACGTTGAACTTTTGAGTGGAAATCTTGATGAAACAAATTCTTGATTTTGAGAAGGATATCATTTTAAAGATTGCAACACTTGAAGACACCTAAAAGCACATGCTACATTAAAAGTCAAGGCTTAATTGGCTCAAACGTGATGATGCCAACACGAATTTTCCACAACACTATTCAAGAGAGAAAAAGCAAGAATACCATCAATGCTATTGAGAATGGAAATGGCTATATTGATACTTCTCAAGAGGGCATCAAAAGGGAGTTCATCTTTTACTTTGAGAACTTGCTCGGAAATTCAACATTCTCTTGCACCAATGTGGTGACCATCAAAAGCATTGTGGGGGAACATATTCCAGTCGAGAGTATTGATTTGCTTATTGCTCCATTTTCTCATGAGGAAATGAAGACCATTCTTCTCTCTTTAAACCCAAACAAAAGTCTTGGACTGGATAGATATACCTCCTCTTTCTACAAGGCAACCTGGAACAGTGTTGGTGACAATGTACTCAATGCTATCAACTATTTCTTTGATTCAAACTATCTCCTAAAAGAGGTAAATGCAACTTACATTGCTTTGGTGCCTAAACCCAAAACCCCTCCACGGTTAAAGACTTTAGACCAATTTCTTGTTGTAACACTATTTGTAAGTGCATTTCCAAGCTTCTTGCTAATAGACTCAAAGTGTGCCTTCCTCAAATCATCTCTTGTAATCACCCAACCCCTTCAAACCAAGGATACAACAATCAAAACAAGTCAAGGTTTAAGGGGACTGAAATAAAAACAAAAGGGAAAAGACTCCCATTGCAAGCTATCAAGAGAGGAAATCATCTTGGTAACGTTAACAAGCAAAATCAACAAGAAACATAAAAGTAAAAGAAAAAAGGCAAAAAAAGAAGCTCAAACAAAGGTAGGGGAGGATTATCATTTTCGAGAGAAACAACAACCCAAGAACATCCAAAAGAAAAAAGGCCAAACAAGAAGCTCAAATGAAGGTGGGGGAGGATTATCATTTTCGGGAGAAACAACAACCCGAGAGCATCCTTCATCAGTAATCTTCTCACTAACATCCTCCATACCATCCACAATGACTTTTTCATCATCTAAACTATCATGTCAAACAAATTCATCAATGTTTGCTTTTTCATCCCCAATATTTTGGGCTGCCCTATCAACACCATTTTTTTCACGAGCTCAACAATATTTCCATCATTTTCAAGAGTAGCAAACCTATTAGAGCTTGAAGCTAGCTCAGCTTTTATGTTTGGAACCATTGTTCCATGGAAAGGTGTTGCATTTGTAACTAGTTTCCAAATCTTCTTTGTACGAACATTCTTCCAATCATTTCTTCCTTTCTCAATTTTGGCTTCATTTCGGGGCAATTGATTTGGGATGTTACTTTTTGGCATGCATGGACACAAAGAAGACGCATGACCCACAATCTTGCAAGAGGAGCAAATGAGAGGTCTTTAAGCATATTCAATATCAACCTTTACCCATTCACCATTCCTTATTTTCACACAAGCAAAGTTTGTTAACTTCTTTGAAAGGTCCATTTCTATACAAACTCTAGCAAACCCAACCAGTGCGAGACTCCGTGAGTTTGTCCATCCATAATGGGAACCCAGTGGTGCTTACTATGTAGCTTAATCCCCGTCGAGTGATCAAGGAACAAGGCATATTTCTAAACTTGACCTAAAGAGGCACTCTATCCCAACTAAAGTCAATCAATTGTACTTCAGAATTCCATTTCCTAAGAAGGAGTGGCCTATGGTTCACATGTCAAAGTTAGTCCATGACTTGCACACAATAATCTTCATTCTCAAATTTAAAAATGAAGAAACCATGCTTCGAAGATTTAATTTCAACATGACCATATTGTTTCCATTGTGTTTCCACCATTCTTTTAATAAGAAAAAAATAGTGGAGGTCTATCTATGAATTTGCCAATAAGACAATGATAACAATGCCTATCACCTTCAACAAATACATCATCGGGAGGGGCAGCCCCATAAAACCCGTTTCCTTCCTAGAGTTGTTACTTAGATCACGACATGCATATCCTCCCCACATTTCTCTATTGCAATCACTGGTAGCTTGGAAGGTTTTTTAAGGGAGCAAATGGCATAAGACAAGGTAATCCTCTTTCTTCATATATTTTTATTATTTGCAAGGAGATTCTCTTTTGCATGCTTATGCTTTGGAAAATAACAAGGACTTTTGCTGTCATCCAAAATGTGCAAAGATGAAGCTCAATCACCTTTGTTTTGTTAATGATCTTTTCTTTTTTGCAAACAGAATACAAATTCTATTGCTTTCATCATGGATGTGCTTAATCATTTCCATACTTGGGCCTCAAGGTGAATCAGGCCAAAAGTGATATTTTCTTTGGTGGTGTCGAACATGATGAAAAGCATGCCATACTTAGCCAAGTGGATTTTCATGAAGATACTCTTCCTATTTGTTACTTGGGTGTTCCCCTCGTCTCTAGAAAGCTAAGAAGTACTGATTGTGCTCCCCTCTTGGAGAAAATTTCAAATAAGCTTGATGGTCGGAATAGCTATTGGCTTTTTTATGCAGGAAGATTGCTCCTTATCAAGTTTACTTTAACCCAAATTTGTGCTTTTTGGGAAAGTATCACTATCCTTCCTAAAGGTATCATTTCTTCCATTGATTCCAAATTTAAGGCTTTTCTTTGGAGGAACACGGGTGCAAAAATTGCTTGGAGTGCAGTCATTTTACCACATGATGAAGGTGGTTTGGGAGTTAAGAAGTTTGGTTAGATCAATAATATCTTTCTCTCGCAGATATTTTGAAGGATGTATGCACAAAGAGATTCTATATGGAGCACTTGGGTCCATAAAAACTACATTAAAGATAACTCCATTTGGACTATTACTACACCAAAAGACTCTAGTTGGGTTCTCAAAATGCTTATAAAATGCCGTTGCTTACAAGGGTTCATATCGAGCATATTTTGGGAAATGGCAATCAAACTCACTTTTGGCATGATAATTGACATCCTAGTGGCCCTCTTACTAGCGAATGGTGTGCCATTTTTCCTCATTCGGCCCTCTATGCAAAGGTTAGTGAACTTCATTCTAAGAATAGATGGAATTGGCCCCTTCATTTGCTCCATATTGAACCCCCAATCAGCCCTCTTTCTCCTTCTTGAGAGGACTTATTCAATTGGAAGCTCTCCCCAAATGGCATGTTCACTTTCAATGACACTTGGGATTTCTTTAGATCCAAGGAAAACAAGGTCCATTGGCATAACATTGTTTGGTTCAAGGGTCATTACCCTAGGCATGCTTATATACTTTGGCTTGCTTTCCATGATCGCCTAAATACAAAATATAAGCTTCATGCTTGGGGTTTGAACATCAATCCATTATGCATCTTTTGGAATTTAGGGTTGTGAAACAAGGGAGCATCTTATGTGCTCATCATGTAAAATTGTTGGCCACTCTCTTTTCACATGCCCTCATGCAATTAATCATAATGCACCAAAGCTTGTCTCATAATTAGAGAAGAGAAAGGATGGAGATTAAAAGAGCTCTAAAATCGAAAAGTTAAAAGAAGTCCCAAAACATTAACCAAAAGCCTTTTGCTAGTGTTGTTATTCCCCCAATTAAAGACAAAGAAGATAATGTTGAGCTTAGGCCCTGGGCCTCACATGCAAGAGCCATTGATTGGTAATCAGTTTGCTTCCCTCCAACAAAATGAGCTTGAGCCAAATGATGAAGATGGGTGTACACAAAATGAAAAGAACTTTGTTGAGGAAGATGGTTTGGAATCACTTGTTACGAAGAATGAGAGGCCGCACAAGGAAAATGGTGGACTTGTTTTGAGACCTCAAGAACGAAAGGCCGCACATGGAAAATGTGGAGGAGGAGGTATTAAAGAATCGAAAGATGATTGATGTCTTCTTACGAGTGCAAGTTTTAAAAGACCCGCAAGCGTACGGATCGTGCAATACAGTGTTTACGAGTGCGGGTGTCGAACCACAGGGAGGCGTGAATATCGTGAATGTATCCTATGCTTGGTGTCCTAAAAGAGCTAAAAAGAAAGATCTAAACTAAGTGTACTTTTTCTTGTGAAGGTTTGGATTGTTGGGAGCTCTAAGTAAATAAAAAAAAACTAAACTATGAATTAAAAAAAAAAATGGACGCAGGTTGATTAAGAAGAAACTAACAATTGGAAAGGGATTAGGGTGACTTGGACTTATGAATGGGTAACTCCATACTCAAATGCTATGGGATTAAGGGATGATGGCTAACTATCAAAAGTGCTCTTAACTAGGTTGTTAGTTAGTGTCCTGATTTCCCCTAGGACTGGTGCGGGTCCGTCCCGAGGCGACGTCTCCTAGAGCTACGGCGTGGTCCTTATGACCTAGGGCCTCAAGAGGGACTAACTAACTTCCTAGGTGGCTTAGAATGAACCTACCCTAGTACCTAAACCGTTGGCTGGGTTTAAAGCCAAGACCTAGTGTTGCTAAGGTCGACTAAATCTATCCTGAAACCTATTGGCTGGATTTAAAGCCAAAGGAAACTCGACCTAGATTAGCCCTAAATTATACTCCATCATTCTAAGATCACTATAGCAGGATTTGACTAACATTCATACACATGTGATATTGAAATTATGCTTGTTACTAGGCATGCAAATACGCATATAGACATGAATAAAAGCACTACCCACTTCATAACATCCATGTATAAACACATAGACATGAGTACAGCATGGATTAGATGTGTTTAGTAACAAACAAACTTCAATTAATATATATGTACTCATCTAAGTATTCTATCAACCATATAGACATGAATGAAAGAACACCCAATTAAACAAAACAAATCAAAACATATATATATATATATATATATATATATATTCAGTCATCATATCCCATATCATAAGAGTATAAAATTAACCCATTACATAAGTTTTATCACCCTATACAAGCCTACTCAGACATAATAGAAAATAGAACGAAAGAGATATAATGAAACTCCCCTTTCATCCTAGCGATTTTAGAACACAGCTTGTAAACAATCTCGATTCCAAAGCATTTGAATCCTCCAACGAAGCTTGGTTCTTCATGAAAAGTATGTGAAAAGGGTGTGTGAGGCGGCTAGGGAATAGGGTTAAGTGTGTGTGAGAATAGGTGTGAAGTGTGTGTAAAACTCCTTCTTTCGCTCCGCATCGGGCTTTATTTATAGATTCGCGCATAGCCGGTCGACCGGCCTCTGGAGTACTCGACCGGCTTTCTTCAAGGGCTCTCTGGAGTGGCCGGTCGACCGGCTCTTGAAGGGGGGGTCGTCCGGATTTTCGACGAAGCTCTCTGGAGTGGCCGGTCGACCTAGTCGGTCGACCGGCTATTCTTCCTTAGCGTCCGGCTGACTTCCTTCATCCAATTTTTCGTCATTTCGCCTTTAGTCTTCTCCTTAGACCCGTGCATGTCCTATCTTCATCACCTTTCATTGTTCAATCTTTATCTTAACCCAAAGTCACCTGAATCATTGAAAATAAGCTATTAGTGTAGCATTTTATCTCTTAAACTCAATATGCACATTTATTCACACTTAAGCCTATTCCTATCAAAAGTACTACACTAATGCATCATTATAAGCATTCAACACCTCTAAAGTATAAGTAAATGGCGATGCAAACACACACCAAATCACAACTCATCAACACCCCCAAACCTTCTCCTTGCTTGTCCTCAAGCAAGCCTAATCTTAAACTTTATTTCTAAAGCTGATACAATGGATTGCCTGAAGGACTGACTCGCTATCAGCATTAGTTTGAGAAACATGAAAGGGCATTCCTATTGTGAAGAGATCCCTAAGCCTCTTTGAATCTTCCCTCTACTCATAAGGGGTCTCGTTCCTCATGGGAATTTCCCAAGTAGCCAATCCACCACAAGCCTAGGATTCTAACTCACGACTCGGGATATTGGTATTTCGTGCTCCTCAATTGACATGGTCTCCTATCATGCACCAAGCCTCAAGGATAAAAAGATAGAATATACAAAAACAATGGTTTTTTATAAGCCTTATTCAAATTCTTTCAATTATGATATCTTGTGCTATGTTGACATTGTGTCACTTATTCAATTATTCACTAACTTTTAGGTGCTTTTGGCTTTTCCTCTTTTCACTTCATTCATAGAATTTTGCACCTTTTGCCTCTTTTTTCAATCATTTTTTTCTTTTTCATTGTATTGAATTCCCAAAAGGAATAAAAGAAAGGCTTAAGCATATCAACAAGAACCAATCAAAGACGGGCACTCACATCAATAATCCTTTTTCAACACTCTTTCCTACCAAGCTATGGGGTGGCTACAAGGGTTATTCTTTTAAGGTTCTCACTCCCACAACTTTTAAGGACATCTCCTCCAAGACTTAGTTTTCAAACCACTCTATTTATTCCCCCACAATGTCTCTCATCTTAATAAATCAATAGAGTCAATCACAAAAGCCAACACAATGATCAACAAAGAAATAAATGACTCTATATGCATCAAAATTGAAAAATTTTCACCATTTAAACGCATGATGCAATCTACCCTAAGTAAAATATAACAAGAAAGAAAACTAAACTACGCATGATGCAATCTACCCTAAGTAAAATATAACAAGAAAGAAAACTAAACTCCCACACCCCCAAACCTAAACTTTGCTTGTCCTCAAGCAAATAGAACAAAGCACAACAAAAACAAGCAAGTTATCATTACAAAACAAGTAAGGGTGGTGGGGATAGGGTGCGAACAAGGGAACAAGTGGAGAAAGGATAGATACAACCTTTTGTTCTTTTTGAAGCTCTTTCGATGACAATGATCAATAATTTGTCTACTAACCCTGTTTCTCAACAAATGACAAATACTCACAAAACACAAGATTAGTAGCATTTGCCATGCGAGCTTGCATTGGCATCATCAAATGATAAACAAGGTGTATGAAGAATGGGAAATGATAGAAGTGAGGATCAACACTTGGGAGGGTGAAAAAGAAAAACAAAAAGCAATTGAAAATGAAAGAAAGATAATACTAAATGCAAATAAAAAAAAAGGAAAAGCAAGGAAAGAAAATGAAATATAAACATGTCTAGGGTGCCTCCTAGCAGCGCTGGATTTAACGCCTCCAGCCGGGCGCTAGTGTTAGAGCAATACATGTTTAAAATTGCAAGGCACAAATTGCCGAATATTCAACCAAGCACAGATAGTAGAAGGAAAAGGGTCATGCAATAAATGATGGGGCCATAGATGTTCAATGCATCCCTTTTCTGGATTCCACCCCGAAACATTAAATGAAAATGTGTGTGCAAGTGTCGAAGGTGTCATGCATAAATGTGAAAGATCATGCCCCGCTTGCTCTCTAACTAACCACCCCATGGCCTTCTTTTCATAATCAAGAGCTACGAACACACCCTCCCCATGGGTCAAAGACAGGTCTAATGAATGCAACATGAGAGAAGTGATATTTAGCCCTAGATGAAAATGTTCTAAACTAGAAGGCATAAATGTGAGCTCCAAAGAGGGAGACTCAACGGAATGGGAAAGGGGGGCTGGAACAACTCTCGGAGAAGGAAGGGCAAGGGTAAGGGATGATGAAGTACTACACTCTTCCTCTCCACAAGATATAACATGTTCAAGCCTAGGTCGCTCTAACTCCTCTTGAGAGGTGGATTCGATCTTTATGGGCTCTATTTTCATCAATGAATCATCAAACATCCAAAGAGACCCACAGATCATTCTTCCAAGCACACCAATTTCTTTTTTATGTGTCTTCTTAGAGTTGCTATTCTCTTCAACATCATGATTCTTAACTCCAAGAGACTTATCATTTAAAACCTTCAAAATTGATGCCTTGTTTTCCCCAATGGATGACTTTAAACCTTCACTAGCTAAAGTCCCTTTAAATTTGACAACACATTCATCACTAGTAGGTGTCATCTCACCATCATGCTCTTCATACGGGGTAGACACACATGGAGGGGACAATGAGGACTCAACGGATTTCGGGTCATGGATGCGTGAATGCTCAAGGGAGGTGTGTACCCTAGACTCCCTAAATGTGGACTCGAAATGCAAATGAGTGCTATGATCATGAGACTCAACCTCCAAGTGTGCAAAATATGTGGGATGAGGATACAGAAAAGGCTCATGTGACTCAATGGAAGACGTTGAAAGCTTAGGAGGATAGGGTACTACTTCCTCTAAAACATATTCATAAGAGTTACCAAGAACCAAATTATCATTAAGCTCATCCTCATCCTCACTACAAGATGTGATCTCTCCATCAACCTCTTTTTCTAATCGTCTCTCCAAGACATCATCTTTTTCACCACTATTTCTCTCATCTTTAGGTCTCTCTCCTATCTCTTCAACTTGTTCTAAAGGTATTTCGACGTTCTCGCTCATAAGTTGCACACTCTCAACCATGCTCTTCAAACGCTCACCTAGAGATTTGGTGTCTCGCTTCCAGCTCTCTAGTTCCTCTTGATTGGATTAGAGGAGAGATAGGAGATAGTCAAGTGTTTCCTCTTGTGAAGAAGTCCTAAAAGAAGAGGGCTCAACCGAGTGAAAATGGTAGACATCTTGATTAGGATTACTATAAGCACAACCATTGTATGACTCGAAGGATGGGTGGGCTGGAAAAGATGATGGGAAGGATGAACTCTCAATGCAAGGAGGTGTACCAAATGAAGAGTCATCTTGACCCCAATATGAAAATGCATGATGTTGCTCCCTAGAATCATGATAACTAGATGTAGATGCGTGCATGGGCGTATGATTGCTAGGGGTATAGGGCATTGCATGCAATCGGGGATAAGGGTGGAAGGTGGGACAAGTATTGGAATCATGAGCTCGGCTTCCACATAGATTACAACAACAATAATATGCATCCTTATAGTCATGATTACTAAATGAAGATGCATGAGGTGATACATGACTATAGGGGTCATAATTAGCACTTACCCTAGGTTGAGAATTGTCATGGGGGCAAAAGAAAGTTTGATGCTCATAACTTCCACACACGCGACATGCAATGGGAACATCCTCGGGTAATGGGGAAGAGGATACAAGTGACCACCATGACGCATTAGGATCATTCATGGTTAATTGACACTAGTAAACCTCTTCATAATGCTCAACAATTTTTTTTTTTGAATTTTTATTTTATTAATCAAAATAATAAAAATATGAAAGAAAAGATAAAACAACACGTAACAAGCTAAGACACACAAAAACTCAGAAACCAAACAAACGTTGCCTCCCCGGCAACGGCGCCAAAAACTTGATGTCTTCTTACGAGTGCAAGTTTTAAAAGACCCGCAAGCGTACGGATCGTGCAATACAGTGTTTACGAGTGCGGGTGTCGAACCACAGGGAGGTGTGAATATCATGAATGTATCCTATGCTTGGTGTCCTAAAAGAGCTAAAAAGAAAGATCTAAACTAAGTGTACTTTTTCTTGTGAAGGTTTGGATGGTTGGGAGCTCTAAGTAAATAAAAAAAAACTAAACTATGAATAAAAACAAAAATGGACGCAGGTTGATTAAGAAGAAACTAACAATTGGAAAGGGATTAGGGTGACTTGGACTTATGAATGGGTAACTCCATACTCAAATGCTATGGGATTAAGGGATGATGGCTAACTATCAAAAGTGCTCTTAACTAGGTTGTTAGTTAGTGTCCTGATTTCCCCCTAGGACTCGGTGCGAGTCCGTCCCTAGGCGACGTCTCCTAGAGCTACGGCGTGGTCTTTATGACCTAGGGCCTCAAGAGGGACTAACTAACTTCCTAGGTGGCTTAGAATGAACCTACCTTAGTACCTAAACCGTTGGCTGGGTTTAAAGCCAAGACCTAGTGTTGCTAAGGTCAACTAAATCTATCCTGAAACCTATTGGCTGGATTTAAAGCCAAAGGAAACTTGACCTAGATTAGCCCAAAATTATACTCCGTCATTCTAAGATCACTACAGCAGGATTTGACTAACATTCATACACATGTGATATTGAAATTATGCTTGTTACTAGGCATGCAAATACGCATATAGACATGAATAAAAGCACTACCCACTTCATAACATCCATGTATAAACACATAGACATGAGTACAGCATGGATTAGATGTGTTTAGTAACAAACAAACTTCAATTAATATATATGTACTCATCTAAGTATTCTATCAACCATATAGACATGAATGAAAGAACACCCAATTAAACAAAACAAATCAAAACATATATATATATATATATTCAGCCATCATATCCCATATCATAAGAGTATAAAATTAACCCATTACATAAGTTTTATCACCCTATACAAGCCTACTCAGACATAATAGAAAATAGAACGAAAGAGATATAATGAAACTCCCCTTTCATCCTAGCGATTTTAGAACACAGCTTGTAAACAATCTCGATTCCAAAGCGTTTGAATCCTCCAACGAAGCTTGGTTCTTCGTGAAAAGTATGTGAAAAGGGTGTGTGAGGCGGCTAGGGCATAGGGTTAAGTGTGTGTGAGAATAGGTGTGAAGTGTGTGTAAAAACTCCCTTCTTTTCTGCTCCGCATCGGGCTTTATTAATAGATTCGCACATAGCCGGTCGACCGGCCTCTGGAGTACTCGACCGGCTTTCTTCAAGGGCTCTCTAGAGTGGCCGGTCGACCGGCTCTTGAAGGGGGGGTCGTCCGGCTTTTCGACGGCTCTGAGTGGCCGGTCGACCTAGTCGGTCGACCGGCTATTCTTCCTTAGCGTCCGGCTGACTTCCTTCATCCAATTTTTCGTCATTTCGGCCTTTAGTCTTCTCCCTTAGACCCGTGCATGTCCTATCTTCATCACCTTTCATTGTTTAATCTTTATCTTAACCCAAAGTCACCTGAATCATTGAAAATAAGCTATTAGTGTAGCATTTTATCTCTTAAACTCAATATGCACATTTATTCACACTTAAGCCTATTCCTATCAAAAGTACTACACTAATGCATCATTATAAGCATTCAACACCTCTAAAGTATAAGTAAATGGCGATGCAAACACACACCAAATCACAACTCATCAATGATAGTTCCCCTTCTTTCTTCCCCCTTACTTCATTGTACTTTTAAATTTTCCTTTTTTTTCCCTTTAAGTTTTGCTATTTGCTTGTTATATTTCCGTAAGGTTTTCACCTCTTTCATAATTTTCCTTTACACTCAAGCCAAATTTCATGATTTGTTTTGTTGTACTTTAGCTTGAGGGGATTAGAGTTTGTCTTTGTACTCATTTTGCAATTTTATAAACTTAATCCGCAAAAAAACAAGGGAGCATCTTTTTTTGAATGTTGTTTTACAAGAATGTGGAGAAAGAGACTTTCCCTTACTTTAGTGAATGAAAATTTAGTCAATTGGGAGGATATTATTACCTACATCACACCTTTGGTGCTTAAAGAAAATCTCAAAGAAACATTGTTGAAGCACTTTCTTGGAGTAGCCACTTACCACATTTGGATTAAAAGAAACAAAAGAGTTTTAAACAATGAAGCCAAGAATGAAGAAAATTTTTTTGCCTCTATCTACAATGATGTACGCATTAAAAGTTCTCTGTTTCGCAAATTCTCTCCTACTTGTACAAACAAAAAGCTTTGTACTCTTTGAGGCCTTGAAAATATGGTTGTATAGGGCTGTCCCATCTCTTTTGTTTGGCTTGATGATATTTTTGTATGTTTTATCTTGTACTTGTAAATACTTTGAACTCTTTTTGCAATTCAACATACTTTTTGCTCTGCCAAAAAAAGAAAGAAACATTGGGAATGCTTTCTCTTAACAACATATAGATTTGAATCAATATGGAAGGGCAAATGCAAGAAATCAACCTAATGCTTAGAGAAGGACTCTTAGGCCAAGTTATGAACCTACTACATCTACTCCAAATTCGGATTAGGGAGGTATTTTTGCTCAATATTGCACCACTAATTTTAAGCTTAAGGGTCATATTGCAAAAGTTATTAATGGATTAAGAGAGGTTAAGGACCCTCCAAATGATATCTATGATGAAGGAGAAAGCTTTTGACAACATTTCCTTGTTGGACAATTCCTCGGTGCTCCATCTCCTTTCTTCTTAATTAGAAACATGGTTGAACAAGAAAGCAATATAAGAAACTCAAGCCTTTTAGACACACACACACTCTCTAACATGAAAACACTCTCATCTCAAGTCTTGATCCAACCTATTAAGCATGGAGATCTCGGATAGAGAACTTTCTCTCTCTAGTTAGAATGCTCTCTCCTCTCACTAAACACCTCACATTTGGCCACCCTTGCACCACCTTTCTCCACCACATTTCAACCACCCTACATCACCCCCCACTCTTCCTAAACACTCACACAAACCCGTTCCTTGCTTCTTGCTGTTTCTTTTTGCTTTCTATGGCGAACAACAAGAAGAAAAGATCTTCCCTTTCAAGAACTAATGCATGTCTAAATGCACAAAAAACCCCTAAGAAGAATACCTCAAAATTGATTTTGAAAAAGAAGAATGCTAACTTAGAGGAGGTTGAATTAGCCTCTTCACCCATTTTGAGAGAAGGTGCTTCTTCAACCTCATTGGAGATTAAGGAAGTGTTCGAAACCATTAACTCCGGGAAGACATTTGAGGATTATGAAGAAGAGCAAAACAAGGCAAAATATTCTCTTGTTCAAAGCATCATACTTGGGGCAAATCCAACTTCGCCAAAGGCTTCCATGGAAAAAGATGCTTGCTCACCTGAAAGCTTAAAGCTTAGATCTCATTCGACCTTGAAAGAAGAGAAAGAAAGGAAGACAAACTTAGTTGGTCATTGCCCACCAAACAAAGATCACTTCCCTTGGGTAAAGAAGAGAATGTCCAAGAGAAATTAACCACCGAGCAAACTTCTTTGGAAGAGGAAAACCACAAGTCCTTTGCAAATTGCACATTGGTCAAAAACCTTGACAAGGAAGCTTCTTGTACTTTTGTGAAAAGGTAACTACCTTGGTTGCCTCAAGGCCGACAACTCACCTCCCAATTTCCAAGATTACACGAGAGCCAAATTTTCAAATGCATATGGATTTTCCTCCCTTGCCGGCCACATACCAACGTTGTGAAGACTTGCATGTCCCAAACAAACAAAAAGGTGATGTGACAGCCACTTCGCAAGCACTTTACACCTCAACAACCAGCTCTTGGCCACAACACACTAGAGAACGTCCTTCAATCCCCAAGCAAGAACCACTTCTCAGCCTCAAGAAGCAAGATGAAAGCAAGGCAAATGCATGAAACAAACGGCCCCACTTAATGTATAAACCCTCTTCAAACGTTCCTACCATGTATTGGAAGCAAGACTTTGCTGAATTCTTGGAAACTAATCTTTATTTGAAAGATGATTTTCAAGTTAAAACAAATGAAGGCATTAGGGAGGTTGAAGACCCTTCACAAGATTTGTATGATAAGGGTGAAAGCTTTTGGTCACATTGTTTAATTGGGCAATATCTTGGTGCCCCGTTTCCTCTTTACCTCATTAAAAATATGGTTTATAATGCATGGTGGAGGTTTGGAAGAGGTAATATTTACCCTAAAGGAAAAGGTCTATTCATGTTCAAGTTTCAAAAAGAAGAGTATTGCCAAAAAGTACTACAACAACTATGGCATGTGAATAATAGACCATTACTTTTGAGAAAATGGCAGCAACAACTTGAATTCATTAATTTCTCTTGCAACAAAGTTCCAATTTGGGTTGAAATGAAAGATGTCCCCCTTACCTTGTGGTCAAAAAGAGGATTTAGCTACTTAGCCTCATTCATTGGAAGGCCAATTCTAATTGATGCCCTAATAGAATCAAGGAGAAATCTTGAATTTGCAAGAGTTTGCATTGAAGTTAACTTAGAAGAAAAGTTACCAGATGAAATTTTTCTAAAGCTTAGAGATAGATCAAGAGTTCAGGTTAGTGTTGAATATGCATGGAAGTCAAATGTTTGCATTCATTGTAAAATGGTTGGGCACTTAGTTGATCAGTGCCTATCAAAACTGAAAACAAGTGCACCAAAAACTCAAGATGTAAATAATATTAATCCCTCCAAAGCCCATGGCACTTGGAGAGTTGTGGGAAAGAAGAAAAGTTTTCAAGAAAGAGATGGTCCAAACTTTGAGAAGCAAAATGCGTTGGATACCTCCTCAATTACAAAGGACAAGAAAGATGGAGTAAATGCCAAATTGCCTTCCCTAAGGATGACAAACAAAATGGAGTCAAAGGTTGGCTATTCCTACAAGACACTTGAAGAACTTGAAGATTGTGGAAGAAGGAGAACTTGAACCCTACTTGAATGATGGAGATCATGTTGAGAAGCAACCATTACATGGTAATAATGCTTTGGGCTGAGAGTCCACTACTTCACCAATTGAATGATTTGTACATGGAACATTAGGGGATTCAACTCCCCAAGCAAACAAAAAGAAGTGAAAGCTTTGATCAACAAACATAAAGTGGATTGCTTTTGCCTTTTGAAGACTAAAATGAATGCAGAAAATTCTATTACCAATGACTTCAACTCATTGGGTTTTGAGTTGGAAGGGAGATTATGGCTCTTTTGGAAAAACCACATCAAAATCAACATCATTGATAGCATGGAGCAAGGTATTCTTTGTCATCTTTCTCTCGCACACTCTTTATTGGTTTTGTCTATGGCAAGAATTCCTCGAATTGTAGGAAACTACTTTGAAGGAAAATTAAGCTTTGGAGTAAGTGGTGCTTAAATGGGCCGCTTTGCATTATGGGAGATTTCAATGAAATTCTTCATTATGGTGACAGATCTACTTCTCGGAGTGTTCCTCCTAGTGCAAGGGACTTCAAGAATTGTGTTTGCCAAGCAAATTTGCATGAAATCAAAACTTTTGGCCCACACTTTACTTGGTTTAATTGAAGTTTTCAAGGAAATTTTGTTGCAAGTAAAATTGATAGGGCAATCATCAATTCATCTTGGGAGAAGCATATGGAGAATTCTTTTCTTTTAATGGATAGTCCAAGCATTTCGGATCATTGCCCTCTTTTTTCTTGAGCACAAGTTCAATCAAGAATTCTTCTTCAAAGCCATTCAAGTTCTACAACGCTTAGACCACACATGCACATTTTCTGAATTTTGTTGAAAAACATTGGAGTGCACAGGTTTTTAGCACTCTAATGTTTATTCTCTACTAAAAGCAAAAGCTTCTCAAAAAAGCGTTGAGGGAGTTTGATAAAGAGCATTTCTCTTGCATCATTAACCTAATTGGGCATCTTCAAGAAGACCTCAAATTGGTTCAAGTTGACATACTGAGTGGACTTATCAATGAGGAAAATCTCAACAAAGAAAAGGATATCATTGCGAAAATTGAGGAACTTGACAGCATATAAAGGCATATGCTTCACCAAAAATTAGACAATGGATCAAGCATGGTGATAAAAACTCAATGTCCTTTCATAATGTTGTCAAAGGAAGGAGAAGAAAGAACACCATCCATGCTATTAAAGATAGAGATGGGAATATCATCACCTTCTATGAAGGCATCAAGGAAGAGTTTATCTCCTATTTCAAGAGTCTCATTGGAACTCCAAAAAACACTCAAGCTAATGGGGACAACATTAGGAACATTCTTGGCAAAGATGTGGGAGAGGAATTCTTGGCTAATTTGGTTGCTCCTATCATAATGGATGAGATAAAAAACACTCTTTTCTCACTCAACCCTAACAAAAGCCCAAGACCAGATGGATACACTTCACTTTTTAACAAAAGTGTATGGAATATTGTGGGAGATGATGTACTCAAAGCCATATGCTCATTCTTTGACTCGAGGAAAATACTCAAGGAGGTAAATGCTACATACATTGCCCTTGTGCCTAAAGTTCAAAATCCCACTATGGTTAAGGACTTTAGGCCTATTTAATGCTGCAACACAATCTACAAATGCATTTCCAAAATTCTTGCACATAGAATGAAAGCATGCCTTCCTTCCATAATTTCATAGAACCTATCCGCTTTTATTGAGAGAAGATTTATCAATGAAAACATTCTTGTTGCACATGATATTTTTAAAGGTTATTCTAGAATCCATATCTCCCCTAGATGTGCCCTCAAAGTGGACATCATGAAGGCTTTTGATTCACTTAGTTGGGATTTTATTGAAGTCACTCTTTATGCATTTTGTTTCCCCAACATATTTGTGAAGTGGATTATGACTTGCATCACAACTCCTAGCTTCTCCATCTCTATCAATGGAAGTCTTGAGGGATACTTTAAAGGAGCTAGTGGAATTAGGCAAGGTGATCCCCTTTCTCCTTACATCTTTGTCTTATGCATGGAAGTTATCTCATCTTTACTTAACAAATTAGAACACCACCCAAAATTCAATTATCATCCCAAATGTGCAAAGCTCAAGTTGAACCATATATGTTTTGTGGATGATCTCTTCATTTTTTGCAAAGGCAACTTGGAGTCAATCAATTGCATCATGGAAGCATTGAAAATGTATCATGAATACTCAGGACTCAAAGTGAACAATAGCAAAACTGATGTCTTTTTTGGAGGAATTTCACAAAATGAAAGGAGGCTTATTCTTGAGAAACTTGACTTCAAAGAGAGGATGCTCCCAATTCGATATTTAAAGGTTCCATTGGTCACTAGAAAACTTCATAAAGGAGATTGTGGGCCTCTCTTGGAAAAAATTAATGGAAGAATTGAGCATAGGACTACTCAATGGCTCTCATATGTAGGTAGGCTTACACTTATCTAGTCAACACTTTCTCAAATTTTTGCATATTGGGCAAGCTTTCTTCTTTTCCTGAAATGCATCATCAAGGATATTGAGTCAAAATTTTGTGCTTTCCTTTGGAAAGATATGGGTGCTAAGATTGCTTGGAACAATATTTGTGTTCCTTTGAATGAAGAAGGATTGGGGATTAGATCAATGGAAGATATTGACAATGCTTTCTTCATCAAAGTCTTTTGGAGAATGTATGCCTTTTGAGACACACTTTAGTGTAAGTGGGTGCATGCAAAGGATATCAAGAATGAATCCATTTGGACTATTACATGCTCAAATGACTTAAGTTGGATTATCAAGAAACTCCTAAAGTGCTGAACTTCTATTAGAAACCATATTGTGCACACTCTTGGAGATGGAAGAAACACACACTTCAGGCTTGATAAATGGCACGAAAATGGAATTCTTCTTGAACATTGGAGCAACACCTTTAATCATTCACCTCTACATGCAAAGGTGCAAGATCTCTTCTCCAATGGTTCTTGGAATTGGCCTATACAGCTTTTACATATCCCCACCCCAAACTTTGCCCTCATTGAGCACACCTCGGATGCTTTCTTTGGGGTCTTTCCAAAGATGGAAAATTCTCTTTCAAACACACTTGGGAGCATTCGCATAGAAGAAGAAGCAAAATTGAATGGCACAATATCATTTGGTACAAAATCACACACCACAGCATGCTTTCATTACTTGGCTTGCAATGCATAATCGTCTCACCACAAAATTCTGAATGCTTACTTGGGGAATGGAAATTAAAGCAAATTGCATCTTTTGTAATTTTTCTTGTGAGACAAGGGATCATATTTTCTTCCATTGTAGCTTCACAAGAAGGATTTGGCAAAGAGGACTCAAGTTGACATGTATCAAGGATCCACCACTTTCATGGGATGAGATCTTCACCTTTCTCACTCCACATGCCCTTAAAGACGACCTTAAAGCAACAATCATCAAACATCTTTTGGGAGCAATAGTCGATTTTATTTGGCTGGAAAAAAAAACGATCGAGAATTTAGCAAAGGAGCAAAAACGGAGGAGCAAATCTTCTCATCCATCTTCAACCAGGTACAGCTTAAATGTTCAGTTGAAAATCATTTCACTTCTTCTTGTATCAACAAAACTATTTGTAAAGATTGGGGGATTAAGGCTATTTTGGATTAGATTCCCTCTACTTTTGTACACCTTTTGACTCTTTTGTACATATTTTTCATTTAATACATCACTTTTCATGCCAAAAAAAAAAAAAAACTCTCACCTTTCTCTAGTCATCTTGTAACCAGCCACCACAAATTCGCCACCCTTCCACCCTCTCTCAACTAAACACTTACCCTGCCTATACACTTTTATCAAACCCATCCCCAAGCCCTAACATCTTTGATTTCATGGCAAATAAGAAAAAGAAATCTAATTCTCCTTCTAGATCTAGTGCAAGACTCAATGCCCAAAAAAGCTATCAAAGATGGTTCTTCAAATACTAAGCTCAAGAACAAGAGTTTGGACATTGAAGGGGCTGAATTGGCCTCTTCTCTCTCCTCTACTGAGAGTGAAAGTGCTTCTTCAACCTCAAATGAACTGAAGAGTGCCTTTCTTGCTATTGATTCGAGTAAGACTTTTAAAAAATTTGAGGAAGAATAAAACCAAGCTATAGCTAATTTAGTTAAAGGTCTTCTCAAAAAACTCAAGAGCAAGCTTATCTTCTACTTCAAAGAATTGGAAAGAGCCATTATCACCTAAGGAGATTGAAGAAATGAATACAGCTCAAGCTCTTTTCAATACCCCAGCTCGTGATTCACCATTAATGGAGGTTCAAGGTCCCTTGAATGATGAGCAAGAGATTGAAAAGCCTTCCCAAAGCACCTCGGCTGAAGCTTGAGGTATGATTGAGGAAAAGTTATTGCCTAATGGACAATCCCCCTTTTGCTTGGGTAATAACTATTTGAATAGTTCTCATTGTACTTTTGCTAAAAAAGAAAAGATACACTTTATCTCACCCAACCACAACTTGATAACTCATTCTTTGGTTGGTAAGAAAGTACAAGAGCCTCAAAATTCAAAAGATAGCACATGTGCAAGCCTTGACCAATTCCTTCCACTCGGCTAAACTCTCCCAAAGTACAATTTAGATTTGCCACCTAACCTTTGTGGAGATGACTTGGCTGCCACATCACTTTCCAAATCCATTTATTATGAAGGTCAAACTACTCATTCCTTTGAACTTCTTAGCAAGCAACAAGAGTTTGACTCAAGACTTGGCATATACAAGGCCAAAGGGAAGCAGTAAACCTCACAAATAATGGTCAAGAAAATGCATGGACAAGACCACCAAGACTATAGTATGTTCCAACTTCAAATGAACCCTCACCAAATTGGGGAAATGATTTTGCTGAATTCATAAGTACAAGCTTGCAAATTGAGAAAGAATTTGAAGTTAAGATTGTTGATAGAACAAAGGATGTTAACGATTCCCCGGTTGAAATTTATGATGAAGAAGAGAACTTGTGGTCACACTGCTTAGTTAGGCAATTCCTTGGTGCTCCTTCATCTTACTACTCCATTAGGAACATGGTTAAGATGGCTTGGTGGAAATTTGGCAAAGTGGAAATCATTAACAAAAGGAAGAGAGCTCTATACCTTTAAATTTGAAAAAGAACATTGCCAAAGAGTCTTCCAACAACTATGGCATGTAAATAATAGGACATTACTTTTTTTTTTGCGGATTAAGTAAGTTTATTAAAATCGCAATTTGTAACATGTACAACCCAAAACCCCTCAAGCCAAAGATAGAACAAGATAAAGAAAATCACGGCTTGAGGGGCAAGATAATCAAGACAAACGGGAAAAACCCAAAAAGAAAGACATCAAAGGAAAATTTAAAGACACATCAAATGGGATCAGGAGAGGGATCTTCAAATCTGGTCCGATAGTCTTCAATTGTGTTCCCAACATTCCTTTTCCATTTATCTTGCTCAGCCCTCAAATTCTCTTCATCCAACTGCATTTCATTTTGATTTTCATGTTGGTGGGTGCCCAAATCAGCAACATTTGCTTCATTTTCTTGGATCGTGGCATTAACTTCATCACTTTTTGTCAATTCATTCTCTTCTTTTGATGTGCCTTCATTTGCATTTAGGGCCGCAAAACGATTATTTTCCAATGTTTCTTCAACAATAGTGGCTGAATTCTTTGCCAAATCTAAATCAACCACCACGTTGGAGAGTGGGGTAGGATTAATATTCTTCATTTTCTTCCATACTCTCCTATTCTTTGCAATCTTCCAATTATCATTCTTCTTTCCAATCACATTAGGTGCTTGCCTTGGAGCATTTTTTGTAGGACCATTTGGACACGTAGCAAGGGAGTGTCCAACTATCTTGCAAGAAGAGCAAACAAGTGGCTTCCATGCATATTCAATGTCAATTTTTGCCCAATCCCCATTTCTCAATTTCACATAGGTGTGATCCGAGAGTGTCTTTGAACGATCCATTTCGACACACATTCTTGCAAAACCAACAAAGGTACGTGATTCCGTTAGCTTATCCATTTGTAATGGAATGCCAATAGAACTTGCAATATAGCTAAGACCTCTACGAGTGATGAGCGAGCATGGAACATTTCTAAGCTTTACCCAAAGTGGGACTTTTTGCCATCCAAAATTGATTATTTGTGCATTTGCATCCCACTTTCTTAACAAGAGAGGCGGAAGCCAAATCTTGAGTACATTAATTTGAGTTGCAAGAAAGTTCCTATATGGGTGGAGCTTAGGGATGTCCCAATGAGCCTTTGAACTAAGAGGGGACTTGGGTATGTTGCCTCTTTTATAGGCATACCAATTCAAATGGATGCATTAACTGAAGTAAGAAGGAACTTGGAATTTGCAAGATTATGTATTAAAGTGGATCTTGATGAAAAGCTTCCGAATGTTATTTATCCCAAGCTTAGGGATGGTACTAGAGCAAAAGTTGAAGTGGAGTATGCATGGAAGCCGTTAAAATGCCTCCATTGCAAAATGGTTGGGCATAAAGAAGAAAATTGCCCTTTGATGCCTAAGCCTCAATCCCAAGTGCAACCACAAGGTCAATAACGTAAGGCAATACAAAGACAAATTCCAAGCCTAAAGCCAACTATGAATGGAAACTAGTGGGAAGGAGGAATGTTGCTAGGAAGAAGGAGGATTTTGCATCTACCTCAAGACTTCCTAGCTCTCGGCCTATCTCTCCAAGGCAAGGTAATGCTTCATTGCCTTACAACCCTTTGCCGCATAAAAACCATTTTGATGCTCTTGATGGAAATTTTTTTTTAAAAGTAAGTAATAATTTCATTAACAAGAGAAAGATTTTTACAAGTACAAAAGAAAGGCAAAACAAAATCCCTTATACAAGTATTTCTTCAAATCCCCATGATTTGCAAATAGCTTTGTTAACAAAAGAGGGAGTGAACTTTTTCCCAAAAGTACATTTGATTTCAACATCATTATAAATTTTGGAGAAAATTTGTTCCTCGGAGTTAGCTTCTTTGTTGAAAATTCGACGATTCCTCTCAATCTAAATGTGGTAGATGGCTACTCCCAAGTAGTGCTTCATTTTAGTGGCCTTCAAATGGTTTTCAAGTGCAAAGGAGGTGATGTAATCAACAATCTTCTCCCATTCAATAAGGGATTCATTGACTTGTGTAAGTTGTAGCCTTCTTCTCCACATTCTCCTTGTGAAGCAATATACAAAGAACAGATGCTCTTTTGTTTCACAACCCAAATTGGAAAATGAACAAGAAGGATTGATATTGGTATCCAAATGAAGAATGTGGTATTTTGTGTCCAATCTGTTCAAAAACGTGACCCAACAAATGAAGGCATGTCGAGGGGAGTGCCCTTTAAACCAAATAATATTGTACCAATGAACTTTTTCCCTTTTCATTCTAATGAATTCCGAAGTATGCCTAAAAGTGAATTGGCCATTAGGGGACAAATTCCAAAGAAAACAATGAATTCCGAAGTATGCTTAAAAGTGAATTGGCCATTAGGGGACAAATTCCAAAGAAAACAATGAATTCCGAAGTATGCTTAAAAGTGAATTGGCCATTAGGGGACAAATTCCAAAGAAAACAATCCGGGTTTTCATTAATAAGTAAAAAGGTGGGAGCACTTAGATGATGGAGTTGAATTGGCCAAATCCAAGTGTCTTGAGTGTAAATGTCACGCACCTTTACATGGAGAGGAGGGTGAGGAAAAATGCCACTCCAATGAGGTCGAAGATTTCCCTCCGAGTGCCAAGTGTCCAACCAAGGATGAGTGTTTTCTCCATTCCCCACAACATGCTTGATACAATCATTTGGTGCAATGAAACACTTGTATACCTCAACAACAAATTGCACCTCAACAAGCATGGAATGGGAACAAAGATTGGCAAGGCACTTTTATGGGTAATCTCTTGAACTCTTCGAAACTTACTTTCTTTGAGCCCTTTCTTGATAATGGATTTATAGGAGCTACTTCACCGGAGAAAGTTTTCATTAAGGGAGATAGTTATTGGCAATATTGCCTCATTGGTCAATTTTTAGGTAACCCACCACTTTTTTTTCTTATTAAGTGCATGGTTGATCATCATTGGAAAGCTTTTGGGAGGGTTGAGATTAAATCCGCAGAAAATGGATTCCTTGTTTTCAAATTTGAAAATCAAGCCTTTTGTGATCAAGTCTTGGAACAAATGTGGCATATCAACTATAGACCACTTCTCTTAAAAGGATAGGATCCAAATACGCAAATCATGCATTTTAGTTGGGAAAAAGTTCCATTATGGGTCAAGTTTCATAATGTTCCTTGCTTTTTAATTACACAACGACGTTTGAGCTACATTGCTAGTACTCTTGGCATGCCACTTTCTATGGACAAATTAATGGAATCTCGTACTTTTGTTAGATACACAAGGGTATGCAGTGAAATGGATCTCTCTAAAGAACTCCCAGATCACATGTGTGTGAAGCTTAGAAATGGTGAATAGGCAAAAATCAAAGTCGAATGTGCTTGGAAACCCCTTGTTTACACTACATGCAAAATTGTTGGTCACTCTATTTCTTCTTGTCCGTATGCTCCTAAGACCAATGCTCCTTGGTAAAATCGTAATATGACAAAGAAGGAGGGAGAGTGGAGAAATGCAAAACCTAAGAAAGTTTGGAGAAAAGTGGCTAACGTGAACCCCACTCATTTTGCTAGTGTTAACCTCAATCCTAAGGATGAGCTCACATCTAATTTGAGCACTAGGCCTTCGGCCTCAACTACCAAGAAGAGCATGGATAACAATAGATTTGCTGCTCTTAAGGAGAATGGGAAAAATTAAGAGTTTCTAAATGATACACGAGTTAAAAAGAATGGTGATAAGGTTAGCTTAGCACATGTGGATGCTGGAATTCAGGAAAATGCGATTGAAGAAACTAGGGAGAACGGGCAAGAGGTTGATCATGTAAGGAGGTCTCTCACCTCTATGGGCTGAGACACTTGAGTTGTTCTTTTTCCCCAAATCTTTTTTTTTTTACTACTACTTTGACTCTTTGTTGATTGTTTTCTTTGATGTCCTTACACCTTAAGCCGGCTTTGTTTTGTAATGCTTGTATCCTTGGCTTAAGGGGCTATGATATGTACTATGTATGAATTGCGCTTTATAAAACTCTTACTTAACTTGCAAAAAAAAATCATAAGCAATGCCATGGCACTTGAGAAACACTTGAAAATCCAACTAAGATCCTTTGAGGTGTTGTAAGTCTAAATGGAACCCTCTTTGATGTAGTTAGTGTGAATCCAAGTGCTCCAAAGAGTGTTTCTAAAACCATGAATTCTCCAAAAGACTTTGATCATGAAGGTGTTGTTTATGTCCTCAATCCTTTTAATTCCAAGGCCTCCCTCATCTAAAGGCAAGCATACGTCTTTCCAGGCAACTTTTGCACCCATGTCCCTCCAAAGGAAAGCTTTAAATTTCTTCTCAACAAGAGTAGTGACACCTTTAGGGAGAAGAATGGAACTACCCCAAAAAGCACAAATTTGGACAAGAGTAGATTTGATAAGAAGAGTTCTCACTACAAAAGAAAGCCATTTTATTGTCCAATTTCAAGCTTATTAGTGATTTTCTCCAAGAGAGGATAACAATTAGCCTTACAGAGCTTTCTTGTCACAAAAGGTATACCTAAATAATGAATGGGTAGGCTACCCTCCTTGAATTCCACCATGTTCAGAATAGCACTTTTCTTTTCCAAGGAAATGTCCCCAAAGAAAACATCACTTTTGGCCTTATTAATCTTTAGCGCTAAATAAGAATGGAAGGCATTTAAGATATCCATGATGCAAATAATAGAGTTGAGATTGGCCTTGCAAAAAATAAAGAGATCATCCACAAAACACAAATGATTGAGCTTTATTTTACCACATTTTGGATGATAGCTGAACCCTTGATCCATTTCCAATTCGTTGAGCATGCAAGAAAGGACTTCCATACAAATAATAAAGATGTAGGGAGAAAGAGGGTCACCTTGCCTAATCCCATTTGCTTCTTTGAAGAACCCCTCAAGACTTCCATTGATGACAATTGAAAAGCAAGGGGAAGTGATACAAGCCATGGTCCAATTAACAAAGGTTTTGGGGAACCCAAAGGCAATGAGAGTGCACTCGATGAAATACCAATTAAGTGTGTCAAAGGCTTTCATAATGTCAACTTTGAGAGCACATCTAAGAGAGATATGTTGTCCTGAATATTCTCTAAGAAAATCATGCACAACAAGGATATTCTCATTGATGAGCCTTCCTTTAATAAAAGCCAATTGGTTTCTTGAGATGATGCTTGGAAGACATTTCTTGAGTCTATTGGCAAGCAACTTTGAGTTGCATTTATAGATAGTATTACAACAATAGATAGGCCCTAAAGTCTTTTACCAAAGAGGGATTTTGAACTTTAGGCACTAAGGTGATAATAGTGGCATTTACCTCTTTGAGAAGCTTTTTGGAAACGAAGAAAGAGTTGATGGCATTCATAACATCATCTTCAATGATATCCCGAGCAGCCATATAGAACTTTGAAGTGTAACCATTTGGCCCGGACTTTTGTTTGGATTAAGTGAGAAGAGAGCACCCTTGATTTCCTCATAGGTGAAAGTAGCAACAAGCATATCAATCCACTCATTTCCAATATATTTTCCAATAATGGATTTAATATTTTGGACACTTGCACTAGAGCATGTCATGGATCCAAGAAGCTTCCTGTAAAAAGAAAGGAATTGAGCCCTCACCTCATCATCGTTGTGAGAAGATTATCATTATCATCATGAATTGCATTGATAGTATTCTTGCACCTTCTCCCCTTGATGGACATTGAAGAAGGTGAATTGATTGAAAAAGAGAAGCTTGATGCCCCCAACTTTGGTAGTCAATTGCAACATGACAATGGCACATTGATTTTGGAAAATGTAGCTCTAACCCCTTTCTCCCCTCAATGATATTTTGCACTTGGAATATTAAGGGATTTAACTCCCTAAACCAACATAAAGAAGTTAAGCTCTTGATTAATAAGCACCACTTGGACTTTTTGTTCCTCTTGGAAACCAATGTGGTTAGCAATGATAGCATTAATGCTATTGGAGCCTCATTTAGCAATTTGGAGTTTGGTAATTATGTGGATGAGAATACTAAAGAAAGGCTTTGGCTTTTCTGGAAATATAGTTTGAAATTCAAGGTGATTAACTCTTTTGATCAAGGCATTCTTTGCTACTTTGAGAATACATATAATTCTTTCTTTATGGCCTTTATCTATGGAAAGAATGAAGCAACTAAAAGAACCACCCTTTGGAATAAACTCAAGCTTTGGAGCAAATGGTGTGAGAATGGTTGTTTTTGCATTCTTGGTGATTTCAATGAGGTGCTTCATAAAGGAGACAAATCTAATGCTCAATCCATTCCTAGTAGTGCTTGGGATTCAAGAGATGTATTACTAATTCAAACTTATATGAACTCAAAGCCATGGGGTCTCATTTCAGTTGGACAACTAACTCCCATTTTGTGGCTAGCAAGCTCAAATTGGTCTTTTTTTTTTTTTTTTGCAGGGTAAGAAAAGGTTATTTCAATGCAAATTGTACCAAGTACATGTCAAAACCCCTCATAATGTGAGATAGAACAAGCTAACCAAAGACTAGTTTTGAAGGGTATGAAGCAAACAAAATGGAAATCTCAAAACAAAGACAAGACAAAAGAAAAAAGATGAAAAAATTAGATGCCTAAACGATCAGCCAAGGAAGGCGGATCATCTAACTTTCTATGCTCCTCAAAAACAATCACATCATTGGCTGCATGGTCTTCAACAACTTCATTTTGGTTGGTATTGTCAAGAGTTGTAGGCTTCACATGAGCATTACTTTTCACATTGTTTTCTTTGCTAACGTAATCTTCCTTTGGCTTTCTATTTTCATCTTCAAGAATTGCAAACCGATCTTCATTCAAAGGGAGCTTAGATGTAAAAGCTAAGTCGACATTCTCTTTCTTAGGAGCTTGACTATTCTTTGAAATCTGATTTTGTGTGCTAAAAACCATAGATCCATGGAATGGAGTTGCATTTTGGATTGGCTTCCAAATATTTTTTGTTCTAGCATTCTTCCAATCATGATTCTTTTTTTCAATTTTCATTTCTTCTCTTGAAATTTGCTTTTGAAAGCTAGAATGTGGCATTTGAGGACAAGAGGAAAAGGTATGGCCGACCATTTTGCATGAAGAACCTGCAAGGGGCCTCTAAGCATATTAAATATTGATTTTGGCCCATTCTCTATTTCTAAGTTTCATATGGGTGAAATTCGGCATCTTCTTTGATAGATCCATAACCACAAAAACCTGAGCAAATTCCATGAAAGTATGAGATTCTGTGAGCTTATCCATTTGTAAGGATATACCAATAGTGCTAGCAACATAGCTCAACTCCCTTCTTGTGATAAGAGAGCAAGGGCTTGTCACACCCTAAGCCTAACCTAATTACTGCGTGCGACACTTTGATACTTTTCTATAGCAAAAGTGGTGAAGTCTGCCTGAAAACCGTGAACAAAAGGCTTCGCAAAGCAAATAATAAGGTAGCGAAAGTAAAGAGTTTAGAGAATAAGACTTTTGTATTACTCTCAAACTTTTCTCTGTGTCTTACAAATGAAAAAGCTAGGCTATTTATACATGCTTGTAATCTAATGAATGGCTAAGATTATTTCAATCCAATGGCTAATATGTGCTTCTAGAATATTCTACCCTAATCATGGGATATTTACAATCAATCACAAGCCATAATCCCTCAATCAAAGGCATTTGATATTCTCCTTATATATTGTATCTTCTAGATCCTTCTTGGAGAAAAGTGCCATGGGTGCATCCTTTCAAGCTTTGTCATCGTTGCCACATAGTTACTCGCATGGCGCCCGCATCATCGGGGTTGCCCTAGCACCGAAAAGTGCCACATGTGCTTCCATACAAGCCTCGGTCTTGTCATCTTGTTGCCCACATGGCGTCTCCATCGGCAGGGCATGACATACTCCCCCACTCAATTCCACGAATGTCCTCGTCGCGATCTATTCATGATACTTCACAATCTCCTTCATAAAGTTTCCAAGAGAGTCTGTTGGCTCGCAACTTACCTCACTTGTTGGCAAGCCCTTTCAATGCACCAAGTACTTATGCCGTGGTGAAAGTCTTCTTACGCAATCAACTTCAATGAAATCGACTTCCTTGTCACAAGGATCTAACAGTGTAGCCGCTAGACTCTTGGTAGTTGTGTCTTCTTTTCCTCGACTTCCTTCGCTGATCCTATTACTAGCTGATTCATCAAGGCCGATCTTTGATGAACTGGCTTGCTTCATTTGAGGGAAACTTGTTTTGTACTTGGTCTCTAACTTCTTGGTGTGAGCAACAAGGATCCTTTGACTTGCTTCTACTTCAACCGGCTTCTTGCCCATTGCTTGGCTCCCGTGGTGATTGAGGGAAATTTGGGTCTTATCACGTTTGGTTGCCCTCCTCTTTGGTTTGGCACCATGGGTTGCATCACATGAGGGGTCTACCTTTTCCATAGGTAGTGCATTTTTTTGTACCAAGGGTGATGTGAACTCTTCCACCTTCTCACGACCTTTGGCGGCCTCCTTTGGTGTCTTATCTGCCACCTGTTCACCCTTATTCGCTCCTTTCATGGCTTTTAAATAAGCCTCCTCATTTTGTCGAACTCCCTTGTCCACCTGGAGGGTCGAAAGTTGTCTCTTTTCGATTCTAGCTTGGATCTTTGCTGGGACCATGATCTTCTCCATGATCCTTGCAAGGGGTGTTCTCCTCCATGATTATCATATGTTCAAGGTGGGGTATGGGGATGGCCTTTGCTTGTCTAAAGAACTCTATAAAGAGGACAAGCTCAAAGTCATCCATGGGTACTACCGTAAAATTTAATTTCCCTTGCCAGGTACCGATTGTTAGAGAAACATCTTTCACCACCCCTGTCAATGGTCATGAGGTGGAATTGACAGTCTTGAGAGACCATTGAGACCTGTTAAGAGTAAGTCCCAATCTCTTGGCTTCGTCCTCTGCCATTACGAGAAGCTCTAGTGTCTAACATGGCCCTGGAGAACTTCCCTTGAATCAATGCCTCCACGTACATCAAGCCACCCCTTTATATGGCCCTTGGTGTTATTTTGGCATTCAAAGCATTCAGCAACTGAAGAGAACCCTTTTGTGCTTTGCCAATCTTCTCACGTTCCTCAATCAACATGTTGAGTATTTGTCTTCTTGGACACTCTCTCCATGGATGGGAACTGAGACCAAAGTAGCACTTGACGGATCTCTTATCTCTTTTCTCGTCCTTATTGAAAGGTTGTCTCCCATGTCTATCCTGGTCTTGCCCCTTGGGACTCTTGTCCTCCCTACCGTTTTTCATCAAATCTCCTGAGGGTTCGGCGGGGTTGTTCTTTTTCTTTACCTCTATCAAGGACTCGGCCATGGTAACCGCTTGAGCAAAGGTTTTGGGTTTTCTCATTCGTACTTCTTGTTGAGCCCATGGCTGCAAACCCTTAATAAAGTCATACATGTGATCATAATCGAGCTTATTACGTGTCTGAAGTTTAAGAGAGATGTATTCTTAAACATATGGATATATGGTCCCTACATGCTTCGAGACTCTAAGCTTGTCACGAGCTTCCCATTTGGCATCTTCAGGGTAGAATTGGGCATATACATCCTCCTTGAAAGTAGTCCAAGTTGGAAGCCCCCTCTTGGCCTCTTGGAACTCTTGGTGCTTCATACGCCACCATAGAGCTGCATCTTCTGAGAAGTAGAGTGTTGCTGTCTTCACACGGTTAGCATCCTCCTTGAGCCCAACCACATCAAAGTATTGTTCCATTGACCAAAAGAAGTTTTTCACTTCCTTGGCTTCGCGCTTCCCGTTGTAGGGACTAGGCCTTGGCACATCCACCTTTGGTGCTTCATGGTAGGTTGACATGCCACGGGCTATTGCCTCTTTACACATAGCCCAATCTTTCTTCATCTCCTCAAGGATTTTGTCTTGTTCAGCCATCTTGTGACCTTGCTCGGTAATCTTAACCTGTAACCAATCGGCAATGGTTTCTTTCTCAATTAGTGCATTCATAGCCACCTTTTCTACATTTTGTACTGGAGCTTTAAGGTTTTTGAGTTCTTGACAGAGGTCCCTCAAACTTAGTGCCTCCTCATCATCAAACCCAGGCTGTTGAAATTTCTACATGAAATCAGTAACAACGTCTTCTACCATTGTCAAACGTGCTTCGAAAGCAGCTTGCACATCACGAGACTTTCCCCTCTTATTGCCTTCGGCTGCTGCAGGAGGGGGTAGGACTTTCCTTCCCCTCTCGTCATTACCAGTATCAACGCTCTTCTTAATACCTGAAAAAGACATCCTTCAAATGAGCAAAATTGCAAACACCTTGCGTGTAACCTTGGCTCTGGTAACCACTTGTTACGCCCTTAGCCTAACCTAAGCGCTGCGTGCGGTACTTAGACACTTTTCTACAGCAAAAGTGGCGAAGTCAGCTTGAAAACCACGAACAAAAGGCTTCGCAAAGCAAATAATAAGGCAGCGAAAGTAAAGAGTTGAGAGAATAAGACTTTTGTATTGCTCTCAAGCTTTTCTCTGTGTCTTACAAATGAAAAAGCTAGGCTATTTATACATACTTGTAATCTAATGAATGGCTAAGATTATTTCAATATAATGGCTAATATGTGCTTCTAGATTATTCTACCCTAATTATGGGATATTTACAATCAATCACAAACCATAATCCCTCAATCAAAGGGATTTGATATTCTCCTAATCTAGTGTATCTTCTAAATCCTTCTTGGACAGAAGTGCCATGCGTACATCTTTTCAAGCTTTGTCATCCTTGCCACATGGTTGCTCGCATGGTGCCTGCATCATCGGGGTTGCCCTAGCACGGGAAAGTGCCACATGTGCTTCTGTACAAGCCTCGGTCTTGTCATCTTGTTGCCTACGTGGCGTCTCTATCGGCAGGGCGTGACAAAGGGCTATTTTAAAACTTCACCCATAATAGAACATGATTCCAACTAAAATTTACCAATTGGGCATTTGGATCCCCATCTTCTAAGCAAAAGCGGTTGATGATTCATATGCTAAGGATGTTCCATAACTTGATCACACAATTCATTGTTCTCAAACAAAAAGGCCATTATTGGTTGATTTTATTTCAACATGCCTGAATTGCTTCCAATGAGAGTCCATCATTCTTCAAATGAGAAGAAAAAGAAGGAGGTCTTCCTAAGAATTGCCCAATGAGACAATGTTTCCAATGACTATCCCCTTCAATAAAGACATCTTTTGGAGGGGTAGCTCTAATGAAATCTTTTTCAATGGGGTGCAAATGTGCAAAAGTTGAATAGGCTAAGTCCACATACCCTGGGAATAGAGATCATGTACCTTTGCATGAAGTGGTGGATGTTAAGTCCACATACCGTGGGAATAGAGATCCCATATCTTTGCATGAAGTGGTGGATGATTAAAGGTGTTGCTCCAATGTTCAAGAAGAATTCCATGATCATGCCCCTTATTAAGCCAAAAATGTGTGCTTCTTTCATCTCCAATTGAATAAGTAATATAATTTCTAATGAAAGCACAATAGTTGAGAAGTTTCTTGATGATCCAACTTAAGTCATTTGAGCATGAAATGGTCCAAATAGAGTCATTCTTGATATAATTTGCATGTATCCACTTGCTCCAAAGTGTATCGCAAAATGCATACATTCTCCAAAAAATCTTGATGAAAAAAGTGTTATTGATATCTTCAATTGATCTAATCCCCAATCCTCCCCCATTCAATGGGACATAAATGTTGTTCCAAGCAATCTTAGCACCCATATCTCTCCAATGAAATGCACAAAACTTTGACTCAAAATCCTTAATGATGTATTTAGGGAGGAGGAGTGTACCTGTCCAATATGCACAAATTTGAGAAAGGGTTGATTTGATGAGGAGGATTCGACTCACATATGAGAGCCATCTAGTGGTCCAAGGTTCAATTCTTCCATTAATTTTCTCCAAAAGAGGACTACAGTCTCCTTTATGAAGCTTTTGGTAACCAATGGAACCCCCAAGTATAGAATAGGAAGTTTCCCCTCTTTGCATTCAAGCTTCTCAAGGATAAGTCTCTTTTCACTTTGTGAAACTCCACCAAAGAAGGCATCGCTTTCGCTGCTATTCACTTTGAGACCCGAAAATTCATGATATGTATTCAAAGTTTCCATGATACAATTAATAAATTCCAAGTTGCCTTTGCAAAAATGAAAAGATCATCTACAAAAAAAAAATATTATTCAACTTTAGCTTTGCACATTTAGGATGGAATCTAAAATTTGAGTTGTGAGCCAACTTGTTGAGCATAGATGAGAGAACTTTCATACATATGACAAAGATGTAGCGGGAAAAGAGGTCACCTTGCCTAATGCCACTTGCTTCTTTGAAATATTTCCATTAATGGAGCTGGAGAAACTAGGTGTAGTAATACAAGCCATAATCCACTTAACAAAAGTGTTTAGGAACCCAAAAGCATGGAAAGTGACTTCAATAAAATCCCAACTAAGTGAGTCAAAAGCCTTCATGATGTCAACTTTAAATGCACATCTAAGAAAGATATGGGTTCTAGAGTATCCTCTAAAGATGTCATGTGCAACAAAGATGTTTTCATTGATGAGCCTTCCTTCAACAAATGCGGATTGGTTCCAGAGATGATAAAGGGAAAACATGCTTTCATTCTATTTGCAAGTATTTTGAAGATGCATTTGTAGATTGTATTGCAACGTGAGATAGGTCTAAAATCCTTAACCATGGTAGGGTTTTGGACTTTAGGAACAAGAGCAATATATGTAGCATTTACCTTTTTGAGAAGGCTTTTTTATTCAAAGAATGACATAATGGCATTGAGCACATCACCTCCCACAATATTCCAAGCACTTATGTGAAAAAATGGAGTGTAACCATTTGGCCCCAGACTTTTGTTTGGATTGAGTTAAAAAAGGGTGCTTTTGATCTTTTCCATAGTGATAGGAGCAACCAAATTTGCCAAGAATTCCTCCCCTACAATTTTGCCAAGGATATTTTTGATGCTGTCCACATTAGTTTGAGTGGTTTTTGGAGCTCCATGAGGTTCTTGAAGTAGGAGATAAATTCTTCCTTGATATCTTCATAAGAGGTGATAAGCTTCCCTTCTCCATCCTTTAAAGCATAAATAGAGTTCTTTCTTTTCCTCTCTTTGACCACATTATGAAAAAACTTTGAGTTCGTGTCATTATGCTTGATCCATTAGAGTCTAGGTTTTTTATGAACATTTCCCTTTGGATGCTATCAAGTTCTTCAATCTTTGCCATAATGTCCTTTTCTTTGTTGAGATTCTCCTCATTGATAAGCCCATTAAGAATGTCAACTTGCACCATGTTGAGGTCTTCTTTAAGGCGCCCAATTTGGTGTGGAAGGCAAGAGTAGAGCTCTTTATGAAACTCCTTCAATACTTTTTTGAGGTGTTTTTGCTTTTGATAAAGGATACATTGGAGTGCCAAAGACTTGTGCACTCCAACAATTATCCACAATCTGTAAAAATGAAGCACGAGAAGCCCAAGTGTTATAAAATTTGAAAGGCTTTGGTGAAGAATCCATTTTCATTGTTGTGTGCAAAATGAGAGGACAATGGTCCAAGATGTCTGGATTATCCACAAAGAGGAAAGAGTTTTCCATATGCTTCTCCCAAGAATTGTTGATAAGTGCCTTATCAATTTTGCTTGCAATATGTTTTTCTTGCATGCTTCTATTGGTCTAAGTAAAGTGAGGGCCAAAGGTCTTGATTTCATGCAAATTTGCTTAGCTAACACAATGCTTGAAGTCTCATGCACTAGGAGGAGTGCTCCATGATGAGGATCTATCACCGCAATGAAGAATTTCATTGAAATGACCCAAAATGCAAAGTGGCCTGTTTAGGCACCATTCACTCCAAAGATTGATTTTATTCCAAAGTAGTCTTCTACAAGATGGAGTGTTCTAACCATAGACAAAGCTAATAAAAAGTGAACAGTTAATGGGGAGAGAAAGATGACAAAGTATATCTTGCTGCATGCTATCAATGATGTTTATGTTGATATGATTTCTCCAAAAGAGCCAAATTCTCCCTTCCATATTCTCATCCATGTAGTTTGCAAAACCCAAGGTGTTGAAAAAGCTGGCAATGGGATTATCCTTATTCACCTTGGTCTCTGAAAGACAAAAACAATCCAAATTGTGCTTGTTGATCAAAGCTTTCACTTCTCTTTGCTTGCTAGGGGAGTTTAGTCTTCTAATATTCCAAGTGCAAATCATTCAAGTGGTGAGGAGGGGGACCCTCAGTCTAATGCATCTTCTCCATGTAATGGTTGTTTCTCCATTTGGTCACATCAAATTCTCCATATTCTTAATTTGCAAGTGCTTCAAGTGCCTTGAATGGATTGGCTTACTTTGGCTCCATTTTAGTTGTTGCCTTCGGGGATAGTGGCTTTGCATTCATTCCATCTTCCTTTTTCTTTTCATTTGGGAGAAACCCAGATCAATTTGTTTTTCATAGTATGGATCATCTTTTCCTTGAGAGCTTTTTTCCTTCCCACAATTCTCCAAGTGTCAAGAGTTTTGGGGGGATGGACAATCTTCATGTCGAGTTTTTTGTGCAAGGGTTCTCAGTTTTATGGGACATTGGTCTACCAAGTGTCCAACCATTTTACAATGAGTGCAAACATTCAGCTTCTATGCATATTCAACACTAACCCGAGCTTTAGATCCATCCCTAAGTTTTGGAAATATTTCATCTGGCAATTTTTCCTCCAAGTTAACCTCAATGCAAACTCTAGCAAAGTAACTAAACCCTTTTTTTTTACCATAAGAAAAGGGGAACATCTCTCATCTTGACCCAAATTGGAACCTTGTAACATGAGAAATTTATGAATTCAAGATATGGCTGCCATTTTCTCAAAAGCAAGGGTCTATTATTCACATGCCATAGTTGTTGTAACACTTTTTGACAACACTGCTCTTTTTCAAACTTAAACATTAAGAGGCCTCTTCCTTTAGGATAGATATCAACCTTTCCAAATTTCCACAATGCATTATAAACCATGCTTTTTATAAGGTAGAGAGAGGGTGCGGTAACAAGGAATTGTCCAATGAAACAGTGTGACCAAAAACTTTCTCCTTCATTATATAAATCTTGTGGAAGATCTTTAATTTCCCTAACACCTTCATTTGTTTTAACTTGGAATTCTTCTTTCCAGTAAAGGTTTGTTTCCAAATATTCAGCAAAGTCTTGTTTCCAATCATTTATAGGAACATTTGAAGAAGGTTCATACCTTAGATGGGGCCGCTTGTTCCAAGCATTTGCTTTATTTTCCTCTTTCTTCTTGATGCCGAGAGGTATCTCTTGCTTGAAGGTTGAAAGGTGTTCTTTTGTGTTAAGTTTACTAGAGATTGTTAAGGTGTAAGGGATTTGTGACGTGGCTACCACCTCATCAATTTGATTTTCTAAAGTATACAAACCTTCAAGAGAGTTGTTTTTGTTCGACAAAGGAGGGAAATCAATTTGCATTTGAAAATTTGGCTCTTGTACATTCTTGGGAATGTAGTGTTGAGTTGTCGGCCTTAGAGAGATGCAAATAGCCGAGTTTGGTGACTTTTCAGCAGAAGTACATGTTATGTCCTTCTCAAGGTCTTTACCCAAAGTGCAAGTGGTTAAAGACTTGTGGTTCTTCTTACCCAATGCATTTTGCCCAAAAGTTTGAGACCTTTAGATGTCACCTTTATCTTCTGTCTTAGCCGAATGAACTCCGTATTTCATGCTTTTAGATGTGCATGCATCTTCCTCCATGAATGGCTTTGGAGAAGTTGGAGAAGATTTTGAATCAAGGATGATGCTTTGGACAAGTGAGGCTTTTTTCTTGTTTTTCTCTTCTTTATAGTCCTTGTAAGATTTCCCGGAGTCAATGACTTGGAAAACCTTTTTAAGCTTCAAGGAGGTTAAGAAGCACCTTGACTCAAAGATGGTGAAGGGGCTAAGTCAACCTCCTCAAAATCATTGTGCTTCTTTTTTGAAGTCACCTTTGAAATATTCTCCTTAGAAGATTTTTATGCATTGATGCTTGCACTAGAGCTTGAAGGAGAAGATCGTTTCTTCTTGTTTGCCATGGAAAAGCAAAGGATAAAGCAAGGGGACGAGTTTGGATGAATGTTAAGGTTGAGTGTATGGGCTAGCAAAGGTATGAGGTGATTGAGTTATGGTAGAGTAAGGTGGTGCAAAGATGGCCGAAGGTAAAGTGTTTAGAGAGAGGAGAGAGCATTTCGTAGAGAGAGAGCATACTCAACTTATTCATCATAGCCTAGTGTTAGTAATTGTTGTGCACTTATCCTTAGACTTGAGGCTAACACTAGCAAATGGAGTTGGATTCACATTGTCCACTTTTTTCGAACTTTCTTAGGTTTAGCATTCCTCCAATCTCCCTCCTTTCTCATCAAATTTAGGTTTTGCCGAGGGGTATCATTCTTAGTAGCATGTGGACAAGAAAAGAAAGTGACCAACAATTTTGCATGAAGTGCAAACAAAGGGCTTCCAAGTATATTCGACTCAATTTTAGCCCATTCACCATTCCTAAGCTTCACAAACGTGTGATCCAGGAGATTTTTGGAGAGATCCATCTTAATGCAAACTCGAACAAATCTATCGAAAGTACGAGATTCCATTAATTTGTCCATATAAAATGGCATGCCAAGAGTATTAGCAATGCAGCTCAAACCTTATTGTGTAATTAAAAGGCAAGGGACATTACGAAGCTTGACCCATAATGGAACTTTTTTCCCAACTAAAATGCATGATTTGAGCATTTGAATCCCATGTTCTAAGGAGAAGTGGCCTATGATTTATATGCCACATTTGCTCTAAGCCTTGATCACAAAAAATTTGATTCTCCAATTTGAAAACAAAGAATCCATTTTTGGCGGATTCTGATTTCCACTTTCTCAAACTTTCTCCAACGATAATCAACCATTCTTCTAATTAGAAAAGAGGGAGGCGGTTGCCTAAAAATTGTTCGATAAGGCAATTTTGCCGATGGCTATCACTTTCAATGAAAACCTCCTCGGGTGGAGTAGTACCAATAAATCCATTATCCATAAAAGGTTCACTAAAAACAAGTTTTGAAGAGTTTGAGAGATTACCAATATAGGTTCCTTGCCGATTTTTGTTGCTATTCCAAGCTTGTTGAGGAGCAAAATGTTGAGAGGTTGTGTTGGGAGGCCCTTGCTCCAAGTGATATGCCTTTGCATTGCTAATTCCCCAAACATTAGAAGGCTGACTATTAAAAGCTTGTGCAAATTTTTGGCCAAGGTTTGCTTGTGCTAATGTGGGAAATTCATCTAATTTAGCTTGAGCATTATCAAGGTTGTGAAATGATGAGGCTTGAGAAACATTCTGGTTGCAAACGTTATGTCCAACCAAAGGAAGGGAAGTTTGCTGATTAGGAGCATTTGTTTGGCCAATTTCCACATTGGTTGTAGGGTATGGGGATTTTCCATGTGGGCAGCCAACTAGTGCAAGGGTTTTGAGTAATTTTTAGCATAAGGAACCAGGGTTTTTGAGTAATTTTGAGTCATTACCTAGAGAGGAAAAATGAGTTGTCGAAATTTCATTGCATGGAGAGGAAAGATTGTGGCTGATGTGTTGAGTTGTTAGCATGGGGAGACTTGGCTAGAAAAAGAAGCTTTTTGTCCATCAAAAGTACCAGCAAAAAGAGATTGTTGCAATGGACCATTGGTTACATCCTTGTGACCAGTGGGTAAAAGAAATGCTTTGCTACCTTCTCTTTCTTCATGGGTTGAAGAGTTTTGTCCATTATGTGCTTGAAAATGGCTTGAATTATCATTCAAATCATGGATAAAATTTTGTTTTGAGGTTAAGACTTGATTCTCCTAGCTTGGAAATGAGAATGAGTACCATAATGCTCGATAAAAACCATGGCATTTCAGGTAAGACTATCTTTGCTTGAAGAAGTAGAAGTGTTGTGATGTTATTGAGCTTTAATAAGTAAGTCATGTGAGAATGGAGACAAGGAAGGATCATCAACTTCGTGCCCATTAATAGAGCTAACCTAAAGCAGATTTGAACAGTTAGTCGAGCTTTCACAAGCAATAGACTTTGGAGAAGAAGTACCTTTTTTGATCAAGCAATACACAAGTTGTCTTTTAGCTTCATCTAAATTTTTTTCAAGCTTATGCATGCAAGAAGATGAGGAACTTTTAGCGAGAAAAATGAAACTTTGTTGGCCAAACATGCTTTGTTGATAGTGTCACATTTCTCCTTGAGTTCCATGAAAGATTCCAAAGTATAATCTTCCTCATCTTCATAGTAGCCTTAATCATGCTTGGACATTAATCTTGCACTCTTCCTAATCTTTGATGTGCTGGCTCTTAAATGTCGTGCTTCTATTAGAGGGTTCCTTACTCACACTCTTGGAAATGGTCGTAATACCTACTTTTGGCATGATAAATGGCATGATGAAGGTATTCTTTGTGAGTATTGGAGTAGTATGTTCAACTAGGCTCTGTACCTTGCAAAGGTTAGTGACACTTTCTCAAATGGTACTTGGTCTTGGCCTATCCAACTTTTGCATCTTAATGCACCTAGTTACTACCTTGAAGAACATGTCCCAAATACTTTCTCTTAGGACCTTTCACCCAATGGCCAATTCTCTTTCACACATACTTGGGAGCACTTCCGTGTTAAAGGTAACAAAGTGAAATGGCATAATATTGTTTGGTTCAATGGACACACTCCACGTCATGCTTTCCTTTTATGGCTTGCTATCTATGACCATCTTTACACCAAGTATAGAATGCTTACTTGGGGGATTAACATCAACACAAATTGCATTTTTTGCAACTTGGCTTGCTAAACTATTGAGCACTTTTTCTTCCAATGTGTGTTCACGAGAAGGATTTGGCCAAAGAGGGCTTCATCTCACTTGGGTCAATAGCTCTTTGATTGAATGGGAGAATATCATTACTTACATTACTCCACAACCTCTTGACAAGAACCTTAAAGCAACTATTCTCAAACACCTTGTTGAGGCTGCCATCTACTTTATTTAGATTGAAAGAAGCAATCATGAATTCAACAATGGAGTCAAAAAGGAAGAACAAATTTTCTCATTCATCTTCAACTATGTTAGGCTCAAATGTATTGTTGGAAAGCATTTCACTTCTTCTTGTATTAACAAATCTATATGTAAATCTTGGGGGATAGAAGAAATTCTTGTATAGGCCCCCCCTTATTTTATCCCTTGTACATGTGCATTTTATAAAATACCTCACTTTTCTAGTGAGAAAAAAGACTCGTTGATAAAAACGCAGAATCTGATTGAGGTTTCTCTCTCTACCATGAAAACACTCTCCCTTCTCTCTAGAATTTTTGCTTCCAGCCACCACCTCTCCTCCACACGCCACCACCAGCATATCTCCATTTTCCATTAACAAAACACCTCTCTCTCAAATTTTTTCTTTTTTCTGATTCATGGGAAAGAAAAAGAGAAACTCTCCCCCTACTCGTACTAGCACTCGGCTCAAGGCAAAGGAGAAGAAGAATGATGTTGCTGCACACACTCTTGCTTGCTCGGGTTCTTCCTCCAAAGTTGAGGTTGATTCGGCCTCTTCATCTCACTCAAATGAAGATGCTCAATCAACCTCAAGCTTGCTTTTCAAAGAGGTCTATGATGCACTTGAAGATGGCCATCCGTATGAGAGCGAAGAAGTTGATGTCTTTAACAAAACTGAAGTCGAAATGGCGAGTTCCCTTGCTCCAAACGTTTCAGCTGCTGGAAATGGAGGAAAAAGAGTTGAGGAAGAAAGGTTATTGTCCAAAGGAAACGCTGAAATGCAAGGACCGGTTAAAACTTTTACACATGGGTCCGACCACCTCTCTCCTAATCACTTCAGCACTATTTCAGACTTTTCTAAGGAAAACTTGACAACTCAAAAAGTTGGTCAGCTTTTAAAATCTGATTTCAACACTTTGTATGCTGGGCCACGTGATAATGCTGAGAATTTCCCTCCACTTGCTCATGTTTCAAACGGGAAAACCATGCCAAATCAGAAGACTAAAGAAAATGACGTGGCTGCCAGCATTGCAAGCAAGACACCATGTCAGATTACAAATCTGAAGCTTTCTTCCTCACCAAAGCTTGGGTTTCAAGTTCATGCTCATACTAATAATGGGGATGTCGTTCAAGGCAGCACTTCATTCAATGATGTCTTCAAGAGACAGAAAGAAGAAAACGTCCAAAGAGCTCAAGGAGTTAACATGCAAACCAAAGCTCAAACACAAAATAAGCAAAATGCTTGGCGCAAACCACTTAAACTCAGGTATGTTCCTTCCCCAAGTGATCCTTCACCCGATTGGGGAGGTGTTTTTGCTGAGCATATCAATACAAATCTTAAATTTGATGAAGAGCATGCTTACAATATTGTGGAAGGCAAGAGGGAAGTTGTTGATCCTCCGGATGATCTTTATGAAGAGGGTGATAAATTTTGGAGTCATTGCTTAGTTGGGCAGTTTTAGGAGCTCCACCACCTTTTTTCTTAATCAAAAATATGGTGGAATTTGCTTGGAAGAAATTTGGTAAAGTGGACATACATACTAAAGGAAAAGGTCTTTTCCTTTTCAAATTTGAAAATGAAGAAATTTGTCAAAAAGTCCTTCAACAACTTTGGCATGTTAACCATAGACCGCTGTTGCTTAGAAAATGGGAACCCAACCTCGAGTTTGTGAACCTATCATGTAATAAAGTTCCAATTTGGATTAAGCTTTGGGATGTTCCATTGAGTCTATACTCTAAAAGAGGGCTTGGTTACATTGCCTCTTTCATTGGTAAGCCTATTCAAATGGATGCACTTACGGATTCTAGAAGGAACCTGGACTTTGCTAGGGTTTGCATTGAAGTGGATCTTGAAGGAAACCTCCCGGATGTTGTGTTTCCAAAACTCAAGAATGGTACAAGAGCAAAAGTTGAGGTTGAATATGCTTGGAAGCCAAGCAAATGCATACATTGTAAAATGGTTGGGCATGTTGAGGAGAATTGCCCTTGAAGCCGAAAACACAACAAAATCCTCAAACTACTCACTTTGGGCAGCAAGCAAAAACTCGCCAAGAATGGCAAGTTGTGGGCAAAAAGCAAGCTCCATTGAAGAATCATGAGGGTTTGAGCAATGAAATTTCCACTCCAAATAAGGAAATGAAGTCTACTAGGCCAAATTCTCCTAAGGTTACAATTGACTCAACTCTAAATCGTCAAAATTGCTTTGAAGTCCTTGGCCGGGAGGATGAGCACAATGAAGATACTTTGAATATTGAAGATGAAGTTGGGATGAAAGTTGAAAGGAAACTTGATTCCTTTGGACACAAGGAAGAAGGAGATCCTCAACCAAGCAAATGAAAAGAAGATGATGATCCAATTGCGGAGCAAGATAATTCATGGAAAGATGATAGAGGGGGGCTGGTCACCACTCATACCTCTTAATGATTTTGTGTGCATGGAACATTAGGGGTTTCAATTCCCCTAAAAAGCATAAAGAAATGAAGAACCTAATAAACAAGCATAGGCTTGATTGTTTTTGTGTTTTGGAGACCAAAGTGGACAATGATACTCTCATTGCTTCATATTTTAACACTTTGGGTTTTGCAAACTACATCGATGATAATTTGGCTGGCAGAATTTGGGTTTTTTGGAAGCAACACATCAAGGCTACAATAATTGACACTATGGATCAAGGAATCCTTTTCCATTTGGAAATTCCATCCCAAGTTCCTATTTTTGTGGCTTTTGTGTATGGTAGGAATGATCCTTCAAGAAGACAGCACCTTTGGGCAAAAATTGAAAGTTGGAGTGTAAGGTGTTATAACGGGCCACTTTGTATTCTTGGAGACTTTAATGAGGTTCTGAATTGTGGAGATAGATCTTCCACCACCACCATTGCTCCAAGTGCGTTGGATTTCAAGAATTGCATTTCTCAAGCTAGACTCTCTGAGATTAAGACTATTGGGCCTCATTTCACTTGGACCAACCGAAGCTCCAAAGGCAATCTTATTGCAAGTAAGTTGGATAGAGCTCTTGTCAACACCTTTTGGATGGACCACTTGGATCACTCTTCTCTCTTAGTGGATAGCCCAGGTATTTCAGACCATTGTCCTCTTGTGGTTCATACTTGCATCATCAAGCCTTCTTCACCAAAGCCTTTCAAGTTCTACAATGCTTGGACAACTCATCCTCTTTTCTTGCATGAGGTGGAAAAACATTGGAATGCACGGGTTTTTGGCACTCCAATGTTCATTCTTTTCCAAAACAAAAGCACTCAAAAGAGTGCTCAAGGATTTTGACAAGAATTATTTCTCCTGCATCCCAAGTCAAGTTGAGGATCTTAAAAGAACCCTTTCGGATGTCCAACTTGCCATGCTGAATGGGTACCTTAATGAAGAGGCTCTTAACAAAGAAAAGGAGATTATGAGGAATATTGAAGAGCTTGAAGACACCTATAAAAGATGCTCCACCAAAAGGCTCGCATACATTGGATTAAAGATGGAGATGCTAATACAAAGTTCTTCCACAATAAGTTTCGTGAAAGGAAAAACATAAACTCCATCTTTGCCATTAACGACAATGAGGGGAATCTCATCACTTCAAAGGAGGAGATAAAGGCTGAATTCATCTCCTACTTCAAAAATCTCTTTGGCACTCCTCACATTCAATTGCTAGTGTGGAGACCATCAAAAGCATTTTAGGAAAACCATTGAGGAAAGTTGCTTGGCAAAGCTTGCTGCTCCCATTACCTTTGAGGAAATCAAAACAACTCTTTTCTCCATTAATCCAAACAAGAGCCGGGCCGGATGGCTATACTTCACACTTCTACAAGATGGCTTGGGAGGTTGTTGGGTAGATGTGCACAAAGCAATAAAGTCTTTTTTCCACTCCTCAAAGTTGCTCCAAGAGGTAAATGCTACTTATATTGCCCTTATTCCCAAAGTCCAAAACCCTTCTTGGGTAAAAGATTTTAGGCCTATTTCTTGCTGCAACACCATTTATAAATGCATATCCAAGATTCTTGCAAATAGGCTCAAAGAGTGTTTGCCTTCTATCATCTCTTGGAATCAATCGGCTTTTATTAAAGGGAGGCTTATTAATGAGAATATTCTTGTTGCACATGATATCCTTAGAGGCTATTCAAGAACTCATATTTCTCCTCGTTGTGCACTCAAAGTTGATATCATGAAGGCTTTTGATTCACTCAATTGGAATTTTATTGAATGTACTCTTCATGCGTTTGGCTTCCCAAGTTTCTTTGTGAAATGGATCATGTCTTGTATCACATCAACAAGTTTCTCTGTGGCAATCAATGGAAGTTTAGAGGGGTATTTTAAAGGAGCAAATGGGATAAGGCAAGGGGATCCTCTCACCATACATTTTTGTTATTTGCATGGAAGTATTATCATGCATGCTCAACAAGTTGGAACAAGATCAAAAGTTTGGGTTTCATCCAAAATGTGCAAAGTTGAGGTTGAACCATCTTTGTTTTGCTGATGACCTTTTTATCTTTTGCAAAGGAAATATCAAATCAATTGAGTGCATTATGGATGTCTTGGAGAACTTTTGCTCTCTCTCGAGTCTTAAAGCAAACCCTTCCAAGAGTAATATTTTCTTTGGTGGTGTTCCTCATGAAACAAAGCTGGCCATTCTCTGCAAAATGAACTTCAAAGAAGGTAATCTTCCTATAAGATATTTGGGTGTTCCTCTTGTGTCAAGGAAGCTCCGTAGGGCAGATTGTTTACCTCTTTTGGAGAAAATCAATAGAAGGCTTGAAAGCTGGACCAATCATTGGCTTTCCTACATGGGTAGATTAACCCTTATCAAATCCACACTCTTGCAAATTTGTTCCTTTTGGGCTGGTGCATTTCTTCTTCCCAAAAGTATCATTCAAAAAATTGAATCCAAATTTTGTGCTTTCCTTTGGAAGAATACTGGGGCTAAGATTGCATGGAAAGACATTTGTCTCCCTCTTGATGAAGGTGGACTTGGTATCCGGAAGATTGAAGACATCAACAGCACTTTTCTCCTTAAATCCTTTTGGAGAATGTATACTTGTAGGGATTCTCTTTGGAGCAATTGGATGCAAATTAACTACATCAAGGACAAATCGATTTGGACTCTCACCACTTCTAAGGATGATAGTTGGGTTCTCAATACCTCCTCAAAATTCGAAACTTTGCAAGAGCCCATATCTCTCATGTACTCGGCAATGGAAAGCACACGCACTTTTGGCATGACAAATGGCACACACATGGGGTACTTAGCAATTTTTGGAGCAGCACTCTCAACAATCCACCATACTATGCTAAGGTGTGTGACATTTTCGTTTTTGGTAATTGGTTTTGGCCTATTCATCTCATGCATTTTGATCCACCTTGCACCAATCTTGTGGAAGAAAATCTTGATGCTTTTACTTGGAAACTTTCTCCAAATGGTGAATTCACTTTCTCGCACACTTGGGAGGAAATCAGAAGGAAGAAGAATAAAGTTGATTGGCACTATATTGTTTGGTTCAAAGGACATACACCAAGACATGCATTTTTTACTTGGCTTGCTATTCATGATCGACTTTCCACAAAATTCAGATTGCTTTATTGGGGTAGAGAGCTGAATCCCACTTGCATTTTTTGCAACTTTGGATGTGAAACTAGAGACCATCTTTTCTTTAATTGTTGTTTCACTAGAAGGATCTGGAGGAAAGGACTTCATCTTACCATGATCCAAGAAACTTTGATCGATTGGGGAGACATTATTGCTTTTATTTCACCTTTTGCACTCGAAGATAATCTTAAAGCTACTATCTTGAAGCACTTTTTGGAGGCTGCAATCTACTTCATTTGGATTGAGAGGAATCATCGTGAATTTCACAAGAGTTTCAAGACAGAGGAGCAAATCTTTTCATCCATCTTTAATCATGTTAGACTTAAATGCATTGTTGGAAAATATTTCACTACTTCTAGTTTGAATAGGAAAATTTGTAAATTGTGGGGGATGGAAGAAATCCTCCTTTGATCAGTTTGTATTTGTAATTTTGTTTTCTTTCTTGAATGAAATTTCTTACTTTCCTCGCAAAAAAAAGACTCGTTGATGCAATTCTTGAAGTCCCAAGCACTAGGAGGGATTGAAGAGGAAGAAGATCTATCACCATTATGCAAGATTTCATTGAAGTCTCTTATAACCAAAGAGGGCAATCAGCACACCAATGACTCCACTTTTCAATCATTTCCCAAAGGGAACTTCTTTGGGCAGCCATGTTTCTCCCATAGATAAAAGCAACACAAATGCAGCTACCACTCGGGAGAGTAATGTTGAAGAGGGCTCCTTGGTCAAAGGAGTCAATGTAAGTGACCTTGATGCTCTTTCTTCAAAACACCCAAAGACGACCAGAAATCTTCTTGTCAACATTATTTTCAAAATTCAGATTTCCAAAATAATTAGCAATGGAGCTAATAGAGAGATCAGTTGTCACCTTAGTTTCTAAAATGCAAAAGCAATCAATGGTATGCTTATTAATAAGAGCTTTCACTTCCTTTTGCTTGTTTAGGATGTGGAGACCCCGAATATTCCAGTACAGATTATCATTTAGGGGGAGAAAGGGAGAAGATAGGCTCCAAGGAATGTATGCCAAGAGTATCTTCTAATCCTTTGGCTTCCTTATCTTGAGCAACAATCTCACCATCCTCCCTATCAATGGTGTTGCCAAGTGTAGCAAATGTATTGCTAAGTTGAGCAATAGGGCTATGAATTTCTTCCAATGATTTCTTCTTGAGTGAAGCATTCAGTCGAGAGGACTCTCCCACTTCAAAAGAGCTGGAAACTTTGTTCTTTTCATAATTCAGTGTATTTTTCTCATTTGTGCTAGGCTTCTTCCCCACTAGTTTTCATTCGTTGAGGGGTTTTTGAATGGCCTCATTATTGGTTGTCCTTTCGTTAGTAGATTGCTTTGGTTTTGGTTTGAGAGGGCAAGCATCTTCCAAGTGCCCCACCATCTTCCAACCTTAACTCTTGCTTTTGAATCATCTCTAACCTTAACAAAGATTTCATTCGGGAGTTTCTCATCAAGATCCACTTCAACGCAAACTCTTGCAAATTCCAAATTCCTTCTTGATTGAGTGAGAGCATCAATTTGTAGTGGTCTCCCAATGAAAGAGCCCGTGTACCTAAAGCCTCTTTTTGACCAAAGACTACGAGGAGCTTCTCTTAGCTTAATCCAAAAGGGAACTTTTTTTTTTTTGCTAAATCAGTAAGAAATATATATCAATCATAGCAAATATACAAGAACAAGATTGAGTACAAAAGAGAGCCTATACAAAGTTAGACAAGCATATCTTCTAATATCCATTGCTTACAAAAGTGTTTGTTAAGAGCACTACTTTCAAATTCTCTCCCAAGTGAGATTTTGCATCGTACATCATTGAAAATAGCTTCAAAAAGAGACTCCTCAGTCTTGTATTCATTCTTGAAGATTCTTCGATTACACTCCAACCAAATGTTGTAAACACTAGCCCCAAGGAAAAGCTTAAGAAGAGTTGCTTTGAGATGTTTTTCAAGTGCATATGGCATGATAAAAGTAATGATATTCATTCAATTTACCAAAGTATTTGGAATGTCAAGAAGGTCGAGCCCAAGTCTCCAAATACGCTTTGTAAAAGAGCATTCAAAAAAGAGATAGTCCCTTGTCTCACATGACAAATTACAAAAAACACAGGCTAGATTGATGTTGAGCTTCCATTCCAAAAGCCTATATTTTGTAGTGCGATGGTCAAGGCAAGCAAGCCAAACAAGGAAACCATGCTTCGGGATGTGACCTTTAAACCAAGCTAAATTTGCCCATGGAGTATGAGTGCCTTTGTCTCTTAAGTGTTCCCAAGTGCAATTAAAAGAGAAATCTCCATCCTTTGAGAGTTTCCAAATTATCTTGTCATTTCTATTGGGGTGAGGCAACAAGTGTTGTCAGCAAGGATCAAGATCAAGAAGGTAACTTGGCTATACCCAATTTGCATCAAGAATAACATCACATACCTTGACATAATAAGAGGGGTTTGCAAAAGTTGAGATCCAATGTTGAGAGAGCGGCCCATTTGGATGGCAATTATCATGCCAAAAAAAGAGTAGAAGCTCTATTACCAATAGACTGGACAAGATGAGGCTTTATGGTTTCCCGGATCTTCAATAGAGCTTTGAGGATCCAACTACCCCCAATAGGATAATCAATAGTCCAAATAGATTTGCCTTTGATGTAGTTCAAATGAACCCATTTGCTCCGTAAAGTTTCTCTACATGTGTACATCCTCCAAAAGATCTTAGCAAGTGAAGCTAAGTTGATATGTTTAAGCCTTCTGATGCCTGCTCCTTCAAAAGAAGGTAAGCAAACATCTTTCCAAGCAACTTTGAGTCCTGTTTCTCTCTAAAGGAAAGCCCTGAATTTGGATTCAATTGAATTAATGACACCTTTGGGAAGAATCAAAGTAGCAGCCTAACATGCAACAATTTGAACAAGAGTGGATTTAACAACCAAAACCCTACCCGCAAAGGAGAGCCACTTTGTAGTCCAATGATCAATTCTTTTGGTGATTTTCTCAACAAGAGGAAGAAAATTGATCTTCTCAACAAGAGGAAGACAATCACTCTTCCTTAATTTCCTTAACACAAGTGGAATGCCAAGATATTTGATGGGGAGAGTGCCTTCATTGAAACCCATGAGCATCTTGATTTCCTCCTTAACATTATATTCCACTCCTCCTAAGAAGATATCACTTTTTGCTGGATTAATTTTAAGGCCAGACATATTGTAGAAGCTATCCAAAACTCCATAGATGCACTTGATGGAATTGAGATTGCCCTTGCAAAAGATGAAGAGATCATCTACAAAACAAAGATGATTTAGATCAAGCTTAGCACATTTAGGATGAAACTCAAAATCCAGGTTGTTCTTCAAATCATTAAGCATACAAGATAAGACCTCCATGGAAATTACAAAGAGATAAGGGGAGATAAGGTCACCTTGCCTTATGCCATTTGCACCGAAGAAGTAACATTCAAGATGTCCATTGTTGCTAATTGAGTACCTTGGACTAGTAATACACTCCATAATCCATCTCACAAATTTTTGGGGAAAACCAAAAGCCAAAAGTGTATTCTTAATGACGTTCCAATTTAAGGAGCCAAATGCTTTCATAAGATCAACCTTAATAGCACATCTTGTAGAGATATGTGCTCTAGAATAACCATTAAGGATATCATGAGCAAGAAGGATGTTTTCATTAATGAGTCTCCCTTTGATAAAGGTTGATTGATTATGGGAGATAATAGTATGTAAACACTCCTTAAGCCTATTTGCAATCAATTTTGTAATACATTTGTAGATTGTGTTGCAACAAGAGATAGGCCTATAATCCTTCACTTTGATTAGGTTTTGGACCTTAGGGACAAGGGCAATAATAGTAGAGCTTACCACTTTGAGCATCTTGAAGGAATCAAAGGAGGAAATGGCATTGATGACATCTTCTTCCACAATAGTATGTAAATCCAAATAGGAACTTTGTTGCAAGTTAAGTTCACAAACTCAAGATTTGATTGTCAATTTCTAAGAAGGAATGGTCTATTATTAACATGCCACAATTGTTGTAAAATTCTTTGACAATATTCCTCCTTCTCAACTTTGAACACAAAGAGCCCTTTTCCTTTGGAAAAAAATTTCAACCTTGTGAAATTTCCACCAAGCATTATAAAGCATGTTCCTAATGAGGTACATCGGAGGAGGAGAGGAGCTCCCAAGAACTGCCCAACCAAACAATACGTCCAGAATATTTCACCTTCATCATACAAGTTTTTTTAAGGGTCCTCAATCTCTCTTACTCCGTCAATTATTTTTATCTCAAGCTTTTCTTCCTCAAGAAATAGATCAGTTTTCAAGAAATTCAGCAAACTCATTAATCCAATTTGAAGAGATATTGCTTGAAGAAGGTTCATACCTAATTTTGGGAGGCTTTCCAAGCATTTCCTTCATTTTGAGTGGTATGTTGAGTGTCCAGAGAAAGCTTAGAGTCTTGGCCTTGGCCCTCCAATTGCTGATTTGGCATTTTTAATTGACATGGCAGCCACGTCATTAGGCTAATTTTTTCCCAAGCAAAGTGGTCGAAAATTTTCTTTCGACTTGGTTGGATGTGTGTTTGAATTTTGAAGATTTGATAGAGCTTGGGGGCTACCTTGATGTGTTGTCAAGAAGGGATTGTTTTGGTCAAAAAAGGTACCAAGAAAGGTGCTATTTTCTTGCTGCTCGAGATGTCCTTTGGCAGCCCAAGTTGTACTTGCACAATGGATTGGTCTTTGACCATCAGGTAAAGCTCTACTTCCCTTTCTACTTTTCTTAAGCTTACTCGATTCTCCATGGCAGATTGGGAGCTATTTTTAACTTCATGAGCTTTTGAAATTTGCATACTCTTAGAATGAGTTGTAAAAAGATGTTTCACAATATCAGCTTCCATGTTCCTTTTGGAAGAACCATTGCCTTGATAAGCATCTCGAAAAGGAGGGAAGTGAGGTATAGATTTTGAAACCAAGCTTTTGACTAAGTCTCTCTTAGTAATTTCCTTCTCTTCTTCCTACTCCTTGAATGTTTTACCTAAGTCAACAACATTAAAAATCTCCTTAAGCTCTTTTGAGGTTAAGGAAGCATCTCCGCTTTCAAGAGGGGAAAGAGAAGAGGCCTTCATTTGAAGTTAAAATCTGGTCTTCAACAAAGGAAGAACATTCTTTGACTTGCTTTTTAGCATTAATCCGTGCACTTGTTCTTGAAGGTGAAGACCTTTTCTTCTTTGCCATGAAACTTGAAGATGAGGTAAGGGGACGGTGTGGAAGAGTGTTTAGGTTTAATGTATGGGTTTAATGGAGGTTGGTTGTTTGGTGGTAGTGAATGGCGGAGGTATGGTGGTGAGTTGGATGAAGTTTAGAGAGAAGTGAGAGAAAAATCATGGCAGTAAGAGAAAGATTTTCCCATTTTGTGCTTAATGAATCTTCTTGCTTCACTTCTACAATTTAAGAGCATTTTGAAGATCCAACTAGCATCACTAGGAACATGCATCTCTCAAATAGATTTTTCCTTGATATAAGTAGAGTGAATCCACTAACTTAACAATGAGCTTTTAGCCGAATACATCCTCCAAAAGATTTTAAACATAAAGACTTCATTAGTCTCCTCCAAACTTCTAATTCCAAGTCGTCCTTCATTGTAAGGGAGGCAAACATCCTTCTATGCAACCTTAGGACTTGTGCCTTTCCTTAAGAAAGCCTTGAATTTTGCTTCAATTTTTGCCAAAATGCTCTTAAGGAGAATGATTGTACTTGCCAAAAAAGCACATATTTGGAGGAGGGTAGACTTAATGAGGACAAGTATACCCATAAAAGAAAGCCAATGATTGGTCCACTTGTCAAACCTAGCATTGATTTTCTCCAAAAGAGGTAAATAATCTTGTTTCCTTAGCTTTCTTGAGACAAAAGGGATGCCAAAATATCGGCTCTCCCCTCATGGAAGCCCACTCTATGAATGATCATTGATTTTGCTTCATGTGAAATGCCTCCAAAGAAGATATCACTCTTGGTTTTATTGATATTGAGCCTTGAGTAGAAGGAGAAGTTTTCAATGTTTCCATGATGCATTTAATAGAAATGAAGTCTCCTCTACAAAAAAGAAGGAGGTCATCTGCACAGCAAAGATGGTTGAGCTTCAAATTTGAGCACTTTGGGTGAAACTTGAAATTGGAGTTGATGGCCATGTTATTGAGCATGCATGAAAGCACTTCCATACACAAAACAAAAAGGAAAGGAAAGAGAGAGTCTCCTTGCCAAATTCCATTAGCACCATGGAAATAACCTTCCAATCATCTATTTAGAGAAATAGAGAAGCTAGTTGTAGAGATGCGTGCCATGATCCATGTCACAAACTTGTTAGGGAACCCAAAAGCAAGAAGGGTAATTTCAATGAATTCCCAATTTAAGGTGTCAAATGCTTTTATGATACCCACCTTGAGTGCATACCTCGGAGAAGTATGGCTTCTTGAATAAACCCTTAAAAGCTCATGAGCAATGGGAGTGTTTTCATTAATGAGCCTATTCTTGATGAATGCCGATTAATTCCAAGAGATGAGATTAGGAAAGCATGCTTTGAGTCTATTGGCAAGGATCTTGGCAATGCATTGTAAATGTGTTGCAACAAGAAATTGGCGTAAAATCCTTAACCATGGTAGGGTTAGGGGTCTTAGGAGCAAGTGCAATGATGGTGGAAATTACCTCTTTAAGAAGTTAGCTTGACTGAAAGAAAGAGTTGATCGCATTAAGAACATCATTTCCAACAAAAATTCAATCCCCTCAATCATGCCAAAAAAGAAGAATCATCATACTTCATCTCGAAAAAGTGCTAGAATCAAGGCTATCAACGAAAAACTCGAAGATTCGTATGAAATCATCTCTCATTATAAAGCTGGAATTTCAAAAAATGCTAAAGCTTCTTCTCTTGTGGCTGAAAGTTCTTCATCTTCTTTCCAGGAAGGGAACCTTTTCTTTTGCGGGGTAAGAAAAGTTTATAACTACGCAAATTTGTACAAGTACATCGTAACACCTCTCAAATCATACGATACAACAAGCCAAAACAAAACCTACATTTGAGGGGACGAATCAAAAAGAAGGAAAGAAAACCAATACAACAGAAAATGTAAAATATGAAAGGACAAGCTAAGAAACCAAATGATCAGCCAAGGAGGCGGGTCATCAGTTAGAAACTTCTCTTGCTCTTCCATATCAACCATGGGCTCAACATCATCTTGAATAGCATCAAACTCACCACGGGCAGAACAACCATCATTTTGTAAGCTCTTCAAGAGCATTACAGACCACATTATTCACCTTGCTTTGGCAATCTTCATTTGTCTGGCCTTCAAAATCTTCAAACATAGCAAACTGATTTGCATTCAAGGGGATCTTTGGAATAGAGGCCAAGTTGGCATTGTCTTCATTTGGTACTTGACAAGTTTTTGATTCAAGGACCACATTTGCAAAAGGTGTAGGATTTACACTTGCTTTTCTCTAGACTTTCTTTGTCTTTTCATTTTTCCATCCATCGTCTTTCTTGACCACTCTAGAGGTTTGCTTTGGGGCATTCAAAGGTGCATTTGGACAAGATGAGAGAAAGCGACCAGCTACTTTACAAGATGAACAAACTAGAGGTTTCCAAGCATACTCAACATTAATCCGTGCCCATTCTCCATTTCGAAGTTTAACATGAGTGAATTCAGGGAGCTCTTTAGAAAGATCTATCTCAACACAAATTCCAACAAAACCCACAAAGGTACGAGATTCTGTGAGCTTATCCATTTGCAATGGAACACCAAGAGTGCTAGCGCTATAACTCAAACCTCTCCGAGTTATCAATAAGTAAGAAACATTGTGTAGTTTGACCCATAGTGGAACTTTGCTCCAAGAAAAGTTGTGAAATTAAGCATTTGGATCCCATTTTCTAAGTAATAGAGGTCTATGATTAACATGCCAAAGTTGCTCAAGGACCCTATTGTAAATTTTATCATTGTCAAATTTAAAAACATAAAGATAATTCTCAGTAGACTTGATATCCACATGACCAAATTGTTTCCAATGAACATCTACCATTCCACGGATAAGGAAGAAAAGAGGAGAAGACCCAACAAATTGGCCAATTAAGCAATGATTCCACTATTTATCACCTTCTTGGAAAACTTCTTCTGAAGAAATGGCACCCACAAATATATTTTCAAAGAAAAGAGTGATGAATTCAAGTTTTGTAGAATTCTCAAAGGTTACCCATGAATGTACTTTGCCAATCCAAACTTCTATTCCAGGCATTCATAGACATATTATCTTGAGAAGTAGCTTGAAAGGAATTCAAGGAATGAGAAGAGCATGAAGAACTTGGTTGTTGGAGATTATTGGTTCCATTTTGCATGGCAAAGTTGCTCACGACATTTCCCATTTCAACAAAAGGGACAACTGTTGACTTCTTGAAATTTGACTTAGAAAGAGGAGGGAAATCATTTATTAAATGGCTATTAACACGTGCTTTGGTTGGCTTTTGGGTCAGCAATGGTCGAGCATCAACATTTGTGTTTTGGACTCGTGGTTCTCCATAACAGGCATGTAAGAGCACATTGGTCCTTTGCGGGTGTCCGTTGGAAAATAATGTGTTGTCTCTTTCTCAAAAGGAAAAAAGGATGTGTTGTACTTTGGGGTGTGAGTTCTCAGCCAAGCATTAATTTGGCTAAAAGAGGACACCCCTTGCCCGACAGTATGTCCATCAAAATAAGGTTTGTTTGCAACACCAAGCAATTGCACATCGGACAAAGTAAGTGTCCGGATAAAAGCATCTTGTCCTTTTTGTCTTGCATGTTCACAACCTGAAGTCACATTTGTTCCCAAATCAATGCATTTTTGTGGAAGTGCTAGAGGAATTGCTTCAAGGTTTGTGTTTTCCATGTCGAGAAAAGAAGAAAAAGCTCCATTTTGTGCAATTCAAAGTGAGGAATGAATTTTCTTGGAAGCTTCGACAGCCATAAAGGCTTGCACATTGAGCTCGAGATGAGTAGTTTGAGAAGAATAATCAGCCCTAACTTCATTCATTTTGCCCTTTGCTCTACGACCTAAGCTTTTAACAAGCTCCATTTTGGAAATGTTATAGTTCTTCTCTAAGTAGTCCCCAAGTCCAACTCATGAAGAAGATTCTAAAAGTTCTCTTTCCATCTCTTCAATCTTCTTATCAATAATCCAAGAGGGTGAGGAAGAGTAATCTTCAAGCTTCGAAGAAGGTGGTGAGCGAGTTTTGAAACCCATGTTGTTAACGTAATCAAAAGCCATTTTAAGCTCAAAACTTGAGTTAGTTGAAGAGTCTTCATTCTCCATGAAAGATGGTGAAGAGGGTACAGCTATGGCGTGTGAAGCTTCAGAAAATCTAGCCCTATTTCCTTCTTGTGCATCAATATTTTGAGAGATTTCTTCATAGGATTCTTTAAGTTTTTTGTTGACAGCTTTGATCCTAGCACTTTTATGGGGAGAAGTGTGATTTTTCTTCTTAGGCATGGTTGAAAGATGAATTTAAGAAGTTAATGTTTGGTAGTTGAGTACACTAACTCTAGAGAGAAGGGAGAGCATATTTTCTGGAGAGAGAAAATCTTATCCCTTCCACATTTCAGGAGGGGAACTTTACTACTCTTCCAGCACTGGATTGAAGCAAAAGATGATTCTTGAGACCGTGAAATCCTTGGATTTTCAACCTTATGCCATTGAAGTTTCTTCTTGCACGGCTAGACTAATTTCCTCCCCTGACTAGGTTTCAAGTGTGCACAGGCTTGAGCATAATCTTGGAAAAGCTAAACAAGAGCTTGCACAAAGCTTGATGAAAGGGGGCCTTGAGTTTTAGAGAGATAATAGCTCTAGCCCGAGCTCAAATATGAAGTTTTTGCAACCTGGAGACTCGCAGCTTGGAAAAGTGTTAACACCCAAGTTTGATGGAGTTCAAAATGATTCTCTCTTGATGGAGAACAATATTATGAGGATGGAAGCTGATCAAATACAAAGAAATGAGTTGGAAGTTGCTATTGATAATTGCTTGAAATGCTCCAAAAATCTGGCTGAAAGAGAACAGTTAATAACCAGCAGTCCTTCGACAAAGATGACTACTTTTCCCAATGCTTTATGATTCCTCCAGTCCTTTTACTACCCAAATAGATTAGAACTTGATAGCTCATACGTTCCTCAACAACTTGGTCAATTCAAATCATATTTTAGATGATGTGCTCCACATGTAATCTCTAGCTGAAGATCAATCCATTTTCCTCTCCAAACCAGACTCTCCAAGTATGGGCCCCAACCAAATCTCTTTACATTCGAGCGAGCAATTAGCACGTAATGGCCTCTCTTTACTTTTAGATTTCCCACCACTTGCAAAGTCAAACTTCGAGCAAATTAGAGAAATGCAAAAAGAAAATTTTTCTTCTCCACCTCATGTGGTTACTTATCCAACTCATCCTGCAAGTTATTTGCCATCTCAACACTCTCTATCCTACTTGGCAGAAATGTTTCTCATTCCCAAAATATTGGAACTTTCGTACCAAATGTCCATAATACAAATCCGCTACAATCCATGCATTTCCATCACTCAAATGTGGCAGCTAATGAAAGTCTTTCATGACAAGCTTCCAATGGAATGCAAGGAGTTGCTACAGATTCTCGCCATTTAGCTTGCAACCCTTTTGAGCATAAAGGCTCTTGCAAATTTCAGCCACACAATACAATAGCTTCAACTTGGAATGCACAAAAATATTGGCAAAACCACTATGTAGGTAATCTTATGCATTCTCTTAAACTTGAATTTCATGAACCTATTATGGAAAATGGTAGAATAAGGGCCACCCCACCAATTGATGTGTTTGAGGAAGGGGATAGGCATTGGAAATGTTGTCTCATTGGCTAATTCTTAGATAGACCTCCTCCTTTCTTTGTCCTTAGAAAGATGGTTGACACTCATTGGAAAATGTTTGGAAAAGTTGAAATTAAGTTGGCCTAAAATGGGTTCTTTGTCTTTAAATTTGAAAATGAGGAATATTGTAATCAAGTAATGGAACAACTTTGTCATGTCAACCACCGACCTCTTTACTTAGGAAATGGGATGCAAATGCACAAATGATTAACTTTGGATGGGAGAAAGTACCATTTTGGGTGAAGCTAAGGAATGTGCCTTGTTCGCTTACCACTAGAAGAGGGCTTAGCTATATTGCTAGCAATTTGGGAGTTCCATTACAAATGGACAAGTTAACAGAATCCCAAACTTTTGTGGGATTTGCTAGAGGATGTGTTGAAATAAATCTTTCTAAAGCCTTGCTAAACCACACCTATGTGAAATTGAGAAATGGGAATTGGGCTAAAATTGATATCAAATATGCATGAAAGCCCCTTGTTTGTCTATCTTGTCAGATTGTTGGTCACTCTCTTGCTATGTGCCCTAATGCTCAATAAATTAATGTCCCTAGACAAGCTTCTAGTATGGTTGAGAAAAATAATGAAGATTGGAAAAGGCCAAAGACTAGGAGGGCATGGAAAAGAATTGATAATGCAAATCCCACTCCTTTTTCTAGTGTTATGATTGAGTCAAATGTTGATCAAACTCACAATGTGACAAATGGATTGGTCCCCATAACAAATGCTACTATGAAGAGAAATAGCTTTGAGGTTCTCAATGCAAATGAAGGTGCTACACAAGATGAGAAAGTTTCGAACATAAATGATGAAGCAATAAAAGGGCTCATGGCACTCCAAATGAAGAAGAAAATGACTTTTTGCCAAAGAAGGATGAATGGCCAATTCATGGGAATAATGGACATGATGGTGTAAATCAAGAAATCTAAGAAAAGGCTTAATTTGAAGGAGATAAAGAAGATACCGTGGGCAATGAAGAACCAGGGATTTCCTCCCTCTACTCTTCTTTTGCGAGTTAAGTGAGAATTTTATTCAATCGCAATTTGGTACAAACCATCCATTACCCCCCAAGTCAAGGATATAACATAAATTCGGCGACTAGACTTGGGGTTATGAAACAAACAAAAGAGAAAACCTCATAACACTACAAAAGTAGGAACAAAGGTGATTACTCAAAGTGCATAACAAAGAAAATTAAGCAAAGTCAAGTGGGAACGGGGAAGGGGGAGGCAACATAATTTGGCAGGGAACCAGCCCTCGATTCAACAACTCCTTCTTTCCTCCCACAATCATCAAAGGCTTCTTCATGGATCCCTTCATTATGCTCATCCTTATCATATTTTTCCCTAACATTCTTTTCAACCAAGGAGGCATTTTCAACTTCATTTGGGGACTCAACATCCTTGGCTGCCCCATCAATGCCATTTTCATTTTCAACCTTAACCAAATTTCAATCATTTTCCTCTTTGAGATTTGTAAACTGATTTGAGCAAGAAGTTTGTTCAACTTTTGAAATCGGAACTATTGTTCCTTGGAAGGTGACACATTTGTAATAGGCTTCCACATTTTCTTTGTATAAACATTCTTCCACTCATTTCTTCCTCTTTCATTCTAAACTTCATTGTGGGGAACTTGTTTAGGAACTTGATTTCGTGGCATACGAGGACAAGAGGATGAAGTATGACTAACAATTTTACAAGTGGAACAAATGAGGGGTTTCCAAGCATATCCAATATCAACCTTAACCCATTCACCATTCCTCATTTTCACATAAGTAAAATCAGGTAACTCCTTAGAAAGGTCCATCTCAATACACACTCTAGCAAAGCCAACAAAAGTCTGGGACTCTGTGAGCTTGTCCATTTGTAATGGATATCCAATTGTGCTCGCGATATAGCTCAAGCCCCGCTAGTAATCTAAGAACAAGGTACATTTCTAAATTTGACCCAAAAGGGAACCTGATCCCAACTAAAATTAATCAATTGTGCTTTTGCATCCCATTTCCTAAGAAGGAGTGGTCTATCATTCACGTTCCAAAGTTGCTCCATGACTTGCTCACAATACTCTTCATTCTCAAATCTAAACACAAAGAAACCATGCTCCGAAGACTTAATTTCAACATGACCATATTGTTTCCATCGTGTTTCAACCATTCTTTTGATAAGGAAAAAAGGAGGTGGTCCATCAATGAATTGGCCAATAAGATAATGATGCCAATGCTCATCGCCCTCAACAAACACATCATTGGGAGGGGCAGCCCCAATAAGCCCATTTTCCTCAATAAGAGCAAAAAATTCAAGCTTGCGGGGGAAAGAAAGTTTACCAATGTATGTGCTTTGCCAATCCTTGTTCTTCCTCCAAGGGTTATGTTCCTCATGAATGGATGCATCAACATTTTCTTAACCAGGCTGGATTGCTATGCTTTGCGTCTGTGAATCACCATGGAATTTTCCAGCCAAGTTATTTGAAGGATAATGTGTTGGCACATGACTTGACTAATTTGGTGAAGTGGAAAAAGATGGCACATGACATGGCTAAAATGTTTGGATATTGTCTATGTTGAAAAGTGTAGTGGAAATATTTTTACGGTCCAGCTTGGAAGGGGCCACAAATTTTGGGTTGTTTGGGTTGTTTAATTGGCTTTGGACAAGATGACTTGCTAGTTCTTTAGCAAAGGATGAAATGGAACTTGTATCTGCTGGTCGGCCAACTAATGGAGGGAAATCCTCCATATTTGCACTTGAAAAATTATTTCTTAAAGATTCTTTGCTGCCCATGTCAGAAAAATAGCATTGAGCTATCGAGATATGACCAAAAGAGCCACCTTATTTGGTGCCATTTCCAGCTAGTTCGGCCAAAAATCCATTGGTTATTACCCAATCTTGGCTTTCACCAAAATCTGGATTGTATGAAGGCGATTCAAGTGAATTCATTTTATCTTCTTTAAGATGTGATTTAGCATCATTATTTTCCATATCAAGGGGAATAGAACAAGTACCATATTGCAAAAGAGAATCAAACTTTTTGCGAGGTGAAAAGGGGGCAGCATCCATGGGCAAGTCTTTATCTTCACGAGCAGCCATAGAAAAGCTTTGAACCAGCTATTTTTTTTAGCTATAATCAGTAAAATTATCCATTTCACCATACACCTTTCGTCCCTTCATGTTTGAACTTGCTATACCATGATTTGTGGAAGGAGAAGAAATCTTGGCAGCCATTGATGAGCAAGAGAGGTATTTAACAAGTTGGGCTTTAGAAACATTGTATTTCTCTTCCAAAGGCTTGCCTAAGTAAACTGAGTTGGTGCATTCCTTCTTAGCTCGCTCAATTTTCTCTTCCAAAGAGATATTCAAATAAGATTCTTGAACTTGTCAAGAAGGAGATGTAGATTTAAACCCCATATTTCTGGCTGAATCATATGTCATTTTGTACTCCAAGCTTGAGTTGGTTAAGTATTCTTCTTCTTCCAAGAAAGAAGATGATGAATGCTCAACCAAGGAGAGTGAGCCCTCAGATTTTCTAGCATAATTTTCTTCTTTTTCAGCAAAGTTTCCATCAAAACCAGCAGCACTTTATGAGATTTCTTCATGAGTCTTTAAGCTTTGCATTAATGGCCTTGATTTTAGAACTCTTACAAGAAGAGATGTGATTCTTCTTCTTGGGCATGATTGAAGTTGAGTTTATAAAGATGAATTTTGGTAGGGAGAAGAATAATTTCTTCAGAGAAGAGAGAGCAAAAGTTCTAGAGAGAGAAACATTTCATTTTTTGCTTCCTCCCCCCACTTGATTGTTTTGAGTTTGTATTTTGATTGTTGTAGCTTGCTGATTTGCTTTTTATTTTTCACTTTGATGGATGTTTTGTTGTTTTTTTTACTCTTCACCTCAAGCCAATTTTGGGTTGTTTTGCTATATTCTAGCTTGTGGGGATTTGTGTTTGTCTTTGTTCACATTTTGTGATTTATAAATTCTTACTTAATCCATAAAAGAAACATCATTTCCAAAAATCTCCCAAGCCACCTTGTAAAAATGAGAGGTGTATCCATTTGGCCATGGGCTCTTGTTGGGATTAAGAGAGAAAATTGTCTCCTTAATCTCTTCATTTGAAATTGGAATAATGAGAGCCTCCGCCATCTCCTCATTGATGGTTTTTCCAAGAATGCCCTTGACAAGATCAACATTAGAAATAGTGTTTGACATAGATCCAAGAAGCTTCACAAAGAACTCCGCAAAATCACTTTTGAACTCATGATCATTAGTAAAAGATTCCTTCGCCATTTTCGATGGCATGAATAGTATTCTTGAGCCTCCTTCATTTGATAGTGTTATGAAAGAATTTGGTGTTGGAATCTCCCTCCTTGAGCCATTGTATTCTTGATTTTTGAAAGAGCATGGAATTGCAAGTAGCTTCAAGATTTTCAATTTGCACCATAATGTCTTTTTCCTTGTTGATGAGCTTGGCATTGTGTCCTCCATTATGAAGAATGAATTGAATATTAGCAAGAGTACTCTTGAGCTCATGTATGGCTTTTAGGATGTTGAAGAAGTGAGCGTTATCAAATGCCTTGAGTGCTTGCTTCAAAAATCTTTGCTTTTGATATAGAATAAACATTAGTGCCAAAAACCCGTGCACTCTAATGTTGCTCCACAAGCTTCAAGAAATCAACATGTGAAGTCCAAACATTATAAAATTTGAAAGGCTTAGGGGAGAAGAGCCAAGAGTTACAATTTTGCAAGATAAGAGGGCAATGGTCGGAGATGCCGGGGCTTTCCACCAAAATGAATAAGTGTTGATAGTTAGAAACCCAGTTAACATTTGCCAAGACCTTATCAAGCTTGCTTCCCACAAAGTTATCTGATGAACCCTTGTTAGACCAAGTGAAGTACGGCCCATGAGCTCTTGGTTCAACAAGATTGCTTCTTGCCATATACTTTCTCAAATCCCAAGCATTATTTGGAATGGTGTGGGTGTTTGATTATCACCATAGTTAAGAACTTCACTGAAATCCCCTATGATGCAAAGGTCACTATCTTCACAACAAACACAGCATTGGCATGTTAATAATAAACCTCTTTTTTTAAGGAAATAGGGGCCTAATCTTGGGTTTATCAATTTCTCATGCAAAAAAGTCCCTATATGGATTAAACTTTGGAATTTTCCTATGTGTCTTTACTTTAAAAGAGGATTGGGATATGTGGCATCATTCATTAGAAAGCCTATTCAAATGGATTCCCTCACGGATTCAAAGAGAATTTTGAAGTTTGCTAGAGTTTGTATTAAAGTGGATTTGGAAGAGACGCTTCGGGATATGGCTTTTCTAAAACTCAAAGATGGAACTAAAACTGAAGTTGAAGTGGAATATGCGTGGAAACCTATGAAATGTTTAAATTGCAAAATGGTGGGTCATCTGGAGGATATTTGCCCTTTAAAACCCAAGCCCCAACCATAATCATTACCTCCCAAGGGTTATAATAAACACCCGGCCCCTAAGACAAAAACTCACTGTGAATGGCAACAGGTTGGAAGAAGAAAACCTCCTTTGAGGAATGAGGGCATGACAATGAGAAAAGGGTTGAAACAACATCAACAACAACAAATGCAAAAGGAAAAGAAAAAGTTTCACCAAGCAATCTTCTCTTAGTATCAAAAATTGAGAAGAATCCTTTTGAAGCTCTTGACAAAATTAGAGAAATTGAGATTAATGACCTTAGATTAAAGGATAATCTTGCTCTTCACTCAACTCTTGAGGAAGGGGAAATTTCTAGTGAAACAAATGATGCTATCCTGAGGTGCAATGCCTCCCCAATCCAAATTCAATGAATTATAGTTCATGGAACATTAGAGGGTTTAATTCCCCCAACAAGCAAAAGAAAGTTTTGAGAATGATTAATAAGCGTCAATTGCAACTCTTTTGTCTTTTGGAAACCAAGGTCACTAAATTTGATAGCATCAAGAAGGTTGCTTCACTTTTTGCAAGAATAGGTTTTGCTAACTACGTTGATGAAATATCAAAGGTAGACTTTGGGTCTTTTGGAGGGATTATCTTAATGTCAACTTTTCCAAATTTCTACCATGTAAATTCAACCATGTTTCTTATAAGAAATAGGAGGGGAGATGGGGGCGCCAAGAAATTGACCAACCAAACAATGTGTCCAAAAGCTATTTCTTTCTTCATAAAGATCCTCAAGTAAGAGAATGGTTTTATTAGGGCTACCCTCCCTGAAGATGTCTTTTTAGAATGAGATGCTTATTGGAAACATTCCTTAATTGGTTAATTTTTGGATAAACCTCCCCCTGTTTTCCTTATTAGAAGAATGGTTGATTACCATTGGCAAAAGTTTGGGAAGGTTGAGATTATGTCTACTGAAAATGGTTTTTTTGTCTTCAAGTTTGAGAATAATGAGTATTGTGATCAAGTGTTGGAACAAATATGGCATGTATATCATCTGACTCTCTTACTTAGAAGATGGGATTCTAGTGCTCAATTGACGCATTTTAGTTGGGAGAAAGTGCCATTGTGGGTCAAGCTTAGAAATGTCCCTTGTTCTTTAATCGCTCAAAGACGCTTAAGCTATATTGCTAGTACTTGAGGCAACCTTCTTTATGTGGATAAGTTGACGGAATCATGTATATTTGTTGGCTTTGCAAGGGTTTGCATTGAAATGGATCTTTCAAAAACTCTCCCAAATTGCACTTATGTTAAGTTGAGGAATGGTGAATAGGCAAAGATTGATGTTAAATATACATGAAAGCCCCTTGTTTATCCTTCTTGCAAGATTGTGGGTCACACCCTTTCAACGTGTCCAAATGCATCTTAAGTAGATGACCATCGACAAAACCCTAGGGTTATAGAGAATAATGGAGAATGGCATGAGTCCAAACCGAAGAAGATTTGGAGAAGAATTATGAATGTGAACCCAACACCATTTGCAAGTGTTGTCCTTGAATCTAAAGTAAATCAACCTCTTAATGTGGTCAATGGTCCCTCGGCCTCAACACCCAAGAATCCAATGAATCACAATAGGTTTGTAGTCCTTGATGTTAATAATGTCATCTCAAATAAAGCTTGAGTTAATGAAGAAAATTTAGGTGAAAATGAGGTCGAAACTGCTGGAAATTTGGAAAAAGATGCCTGCGATGGTGTTAGGCAAGGAAAAAATGAAAAGAATGGAGAACAAATTCTTGAAGAAGCTGATTGTGGTAGGGAAGAGAATTTAGAGGGAGTAGGTTTGATTGTAGTTGAGGGAAGCATCAAGGAGGCTCTACCCGAGATTGAAGATACCCCGCCTTCTCAAGATTCATATTATTTACACAATGTTTTCACTTTCATTTGACATTACTTTGTTTCAATTATTATTAATTTTTTTTTGCGGGGCAAGTAAGAGATTTTTGTATTGATCAAAATGTAAAAGTACAAAGAATGTACAAAGTAAAAGATTTACAAAAGGATAATTCTAAGAAATATTTTCAAGTTTCCACCGTTTACTAAGGGTAACATTTAAGCGAGATGGGGAAAACTTCCTAGTACAAGCAATTTTAAATCTAACATCATTGTAAATAGCAAGGAAGATGCATTCCTCTATTTTGGCTTAAAGATTGAAGATCCGATTATTCCTTTCAAGCCAAAGATGATAAATGGCATCTCCAAGAAAACTCTTCAAAAGAGTAGCCTTCAAATTATTTGCAAGGGTAGATGGAGAAAGGAAGACAATGATATCATTCCAACAAATAAGTGTCTCTGGGATCAATGTGAGATGAAGACCTTTTCTCCAAATTGTTCTAGTGAAACTACACTCAAAGAAAAAATGATCATGTGTTTCACAACCCAAACCACAAAAGTTGCAAAGAGGATTGACAAAGATGCCCTAAGAAAGCATTCGAAATTTAGTACTAAGTCTATCTTTTATAGCAAGCCGAGGAAAAAAGCTATGTCTTGGGTTATGACCCTTGTACCCAATCAAATTATGCTCAAGAAAGGGATCCCCTTTGATTCAAATATGATCCTAAATATTCTTGAAGGAGAAATCATCAATTGTTTCATTTTATTGTAATTGGAATCTTTTCCTTGCTGTTTTTTCTTGCCCCTCAAATCTAGATTTGGTTAATATTGTTGTAACTTATGATTTGAGGGGTTTGGGATGTAATTTTACAAATTTGCGGTTTATTTAACTTTCTTACCTCACCAAAAAAAAAAGATCCTCGGGTGGGTCATTAACGATCCTATTTCCATCAATGGCATTGAATTTGTGTTCTTCTTTAAATTTTAGATTGGTTTCCATATATTCAGCAAAAAATCCTCCCTAATCAGGTGAGAGATCATTGGGGGAAGGAACATACCTTAATCTTGGTAGTTTCCTCCAAGGATTTTGATTGGGTTGCTCTTGAACACTCTTTGCCCAAGTTTGAGTATGTTGTCCATGTCCCAAGTGCTCTCATATGAATGATGATGTGTTTGGCTGATTTGATCCTTTTGCTTAGTTGGCAATTTTAGTTGAGGTGGCATCCAAGTCAGCAAGGTTGGGGGCCTAATTTTCCTCATAAAATATAGTTGCATTTTTAATTTGGGAGCTTGTGCTGAGTGGAGGGAAATCCTCTATAATAACATGTGCTTCATTTTTTTTGAATTTTGAGGATCATGTACTTGTGCTTGGTGAGTTGTCGGTTGAGGATTTGTTTGTTCAGAAAAAGTACAAATGCATGGGTAAAAAGAAGAAGGATTCTTCCTCTACTAGGCAAAGCGCCTATCTCTTACCCTAGAGATGCAATTGATGAGGTAGACTCAGCATCTTTTATTCCTTCCCTTGTTAATGAAGATGTTTCTTCCACCTCTAGTAAGGAGCTTAAGGATGTTTTTGATGCCCTTGAAACTGGTCATACATTTAAGGAACATCTTGAGGCATAAAGAAAAGCCAAAGCAAATCTTGTAAGAAGACTCACTCACCAAACTCACACATTCAACCATGTTTAATTCAAGATTAGGCTCCCATTTCCTCAACAAGATAAGACTATACACTACCTGTGGGAAAGAGTGGAGAAACTTCTCTCACTTGCATGAAATGCTCCTCCCTCTCTTTACATCTCCTTCTTACTTGACTGACTTCTACCACCATTGACCACTTTTCCTTTTGCTTCTTTTTTTTGATTTTCACCTCAATGGGTAAGGAAAAAAGATCATTGTCCTTAAAAACATGTCTTAGTGCTCGTTTGGCAAGCAAAAATTCCAAAGAAATATATGTGAGTTCTCCATTTTACTATAAGAAACCAAGCTTACTTGAAGAATCGGATGAAGATTTGCCCATTACAAATAAAGAACATAACATTCTCTATGGTCTTGATTCATGTTCTAGCTCAGCTGGAAAGAGTGACCCCCCTTCGTTGAGAGACAAAATGCAACATGTTGAAAGTGATTTGGATGCTATTGATAGGAAGATTGAAGAAGCAAGACAAATCTGCCCCCTAACATTGGGCTTGGAAATTTCTTAGAGGAAAAGAATAATATTACTGAGAGGGAGTTAGTTCAGAGTCTTTCTAGAAGTAACAATGCTGGAGTTGCTAATTTGAAGAGCAAGAAGTTAGTCTTAGATGCTGAAAATTTCGCTATTGCAAGTTCTCCAAACAAAATATGCACATCTCAACTTCATCTCCAAATACTAGTGAATATGGTTTTCATTTGAATGCTTATGGGATTGAGAACCTTGTTCTTGCCTCTAATAGTCTAGTTGAGGTTGAAAATATGATAAATCTCACCTCAAAATCTAGTTCAGGTGCTTTGTTTCAACATGGTGAGGAAGATGAGTTATTACCCGCTAGTCCTTTTGATGAAATAAGTAATAACCAAAATATGTCAGCCATCTTTTCTGATAAGTTCAGCCAACTTCCATTCACTTTAGCCCCTCTCTTAACAACTCATCAAGGAAGTACATCCTTGGATACTATGTCAATTGGTTCAAATGCAAATCTGGCACAATTCCCCCCTTGGAACTCAACCGAGAAAAAATTACTCAAAGTGGCCTGCCAACTCATCTCCAAATGCCACATCGAATGCCAACATAGACCAACCACTTTCTGGCCCACTATTGGAAGGTAAACTTGATTTTAATAAAACTCATGTCTAGAATTCTCCTAGCTACATTTCAACCCCTAGAAACAAAACTAACGGGTAGAGAAAAAGATGCTCTTATGGCTAAACTTATGCTCATCAAGGCTACTTTAGTGGCCATCATATTAATGGAAGATACAATAGGACCAAACATTCTCAACAGCTTGGTAGAAATGATTTGCCTCCAAATGCTTGGAGAAGGCCTTTAAGGCTAAGGTAGGTTCCTACACTTAATAATCTTGCTCCTAATTGGGGAAATACATTTGCGGAGTGTTTTTGTTTTGTAGGGCAAATAAGATGTATGTATTACTCGAAATGTACAAAGGAAATTACAAAAGAATGTGCTATCCTACCATACAATCAAGTTTCCATGGTCTACAAATGCCGATATTTGTGCTAATGCGCAAAAATTTTTTACAAAAAGAAAATTTACATCTTACGTCATTAAAAATTGTATTAAAAAGAGATTCTTCTATTCTTGCATCATTGCAAAACATCCTTCGGTTTCTCTCAGCCCAAATATGATAAATTGATGCTCTAAACAAGTTTTTGAGAATAGTGGCTTTGAGATTCTTTTCCAAGGACCAAGGAGTAAGGAAGGCAGTTATATCTTCCCAACCAATCAGATTTTTTGAAACATTCGTGGGGCAAAGACCATTCCTCCAAATCCTTCTTGTAAAGCTATAAGAGAAGAAAAGGTGATCTCTTGTTTTACAATCCAAGTGACAAAAAGTGCATAAGGGGCTGATAGGAATACCCCAATGTAGGACTCTATACTTGGTGTTGAGTTTTTCCTTGAAAGTAAGCCAAGTAATAAAACCATGCTTCGGGTTATGAGCCTTAAACCAAATCAGGTTATTGCCATAAAAAGGGTCTCCTTTGGAACAAATGTGCTCCCAAGTATGTTTAAAGGAAAATTGACCATTGGGGGAGAGAGACCAAATAATCTTATCCATGCTATCATTTTGAAGACCAAGATTTTGGGGGCTGATGTGAATCAAATTAATGGGCCAGTTCCAAACACCATTTGAGAAAATGGAACTCACCTTTGCCAAATAAGAAAGCGAAGGGAAAGTGTTGCTCCAATGTTGAGTGAGGTATCCATCCATATGTCAACAATCATAGATTCTCCCTTAAGATAATTTGCATGCACCTAATGACTCCAAAGAGAATCCTTGCATGAGTAAATTCTCCAAAAGGTCTTAAGCATAAAGATGGAGTTAATATCCTTAAGTTTCCTAGCACCAAGGCCTCCTTCTTTGAGTGGTAAACAAATGTCTTTCCATGCAACTTTTGGCCCCGTATTTCTCCAAAGAAAAGCCTTGAATTTTGTTTCAATGGCAGTCATAATACTTTTAGGAATGAGCACAACACTCACCCAAAAGGCAAAGATTTGCATTAGGATCTTTAATGAGGAGAAGTCTCCCCGCCTAAGAAAGCCAAGTATTTGTCCAATGCTTATTTTTTCCTTTGATCTTATCCATGAGAGGGTCGATATCTGATTTCCTCAATTTTTTGTTGACAAGAGAAATCCCCAAATATCTAATTGGCAAGTCTCCTTCATTGAAGTCAATTTCATCCAAGATGACCGCATTATCATCATTTGACATCCCACCAAAAAAGATATTGTTTTTCATAGGATTAATCCTAAACCTCGAGAAGGAGAAGAAAATGTGTAAAGTTTCCATAATGCAATTAATGGAATTGATGTCACCTTTGTGAAAAATGAAAAGGTCATCCGCAAAGCAAAGATGATTGAGTTTGAGTGATGCACATTTTTTATGAAGGCCAAAGTCCAAATTAGATCCAAGATTATTGAGCATACAAGTAAGCACTTCCATGCAAATGACAAAAAGATAGGGAAAAAGGGGGTCTCGTTGTCTAATACCATTTGCTCCTTGGAAATAACCTTCAAGAATACCATTAATAGAGATGGAAATGTTTGGAGTGGTAATGCAAGAAATAATCCAATTCACAAACTTTTTAGGGAAGCCAAAAGTAGCAAGAGGAAACTCAATGAAATTCCAATTGAGGGTGTCAAAACCTTCATGATGTCAATCTTGAGTACACATCTAGGGGATATGTGTCTTATAGTATAGCCTCTCAAAATGTCATGGGCAATAAATATGTTTTCATTGATGAGCCTATTCTTTATAAAAGCCGATTGATTCCAAGAGATAATATGGTGTAAGCAATTCTTGATCCTATTTGCAAGCAATTTAGAGATGCATTTGTATATAGTATTACAACATGAAATCGTCCTATAATCTTTCACCATGGAGGGATTTGCAACTTTAGGAACAAGAGCAGTGGTAATGGCATTTCCTCTTTGAGAAGCTTGCAATCATTAAAGAATCAGATAGTAAGTTTAAAGACATCATCCCCCACAATATCCCAAGCAACCATATAGAAATGTGAAGTATATCCATCGGGCCCCAGACTTTTGTTTAGATTCGAAGAGAAGAGTGTATTCTTGACTTCCTCTTTAGTGATTGGAGCAATAAGAGCATCAATAGAGACATCTTGAACATGCTTACCGATGATACTTTTGATCCCCTCCACATTTGCCAATGATCTAGTGTGAGTGCCAAGAAGGTTCTTGAAGTAGGAAATAAACTTGTTCTTGACATCATGTTATCATGTTCATTGACAAGAAGATCACCATTCTCCTTCTTGATAGCATAGATTGTGTTTTTAATAAGTCTTCCCTTAATGGCATTATGGAAGAACCTTGTGTTCACATCACCTTCTTTAAGCCAAGAGATCCATTAAGAATAGCAAGCTTGAATATTCCTAACCTTTGGAACCTTTTTTTTCTGGTAGATTAAGTAAGTTTTTATTAAACGCAAATTTGGTACAAACCATTCCAAAAACCCCAAGCCACTAAAAATAGTATCGTAAACAAGGGTTTGGGGGTAAGGAAATCAAAGTATAGGGAGGAAACCAAAATTACAAAAAGAAAAGTAAACTACTTCCATGAAAGGAAAAAAGAAAGAAACAAAAATCAAAAGTCCTTAACAATTGGGTAGTGGATGGCAAGAGTCTTCTCTATCCATAGAAATCCTATGATCATCTTTTTCTCCATCTTTATCTCCAAGTTCAAAGTCATGGGCAGCACCAACTTCAAAATTTTCAACATTTCCTTCATCATTTATTGTCTGGGCCGAATTGGTCATATAGTTGTCAACCTTCCCAACAACATTTGAATCCTCTACATTAGTATCAAGAACACTGAATCTACTACCCTTCTTTGTAATTTTTGGTGACGAGGCTAGATTGCCACTTATTCCATTTGGGGCATCTTCCATTTTAGGATTTAAGACAACACTTGCAAATGGTTTAGGATTCACACTAGTTATTTTCCTCCAAACTTTTTAGTTTTGAAATTCTTCCACTCACCCTCTTTTTTCTCAACTCTAGGTATTTGTCGGGGTGTATTAGCTTGAGAAGCATTTGGGCATGTAGAAAGGTTATGACCAACTATCTTGCAAGAAGAGCAAACCATAGGTTTCCAAGCATATTCTACATCAATCATTGCCCATTCTCAATTCCTAAGCTTCACAAAAGTGTGATCCAGGAAAGTCTTAGACAAATCCATTTCATTGCAAACGTGAGCAAATCTCACAAAAGTTCAAGATTCTGTTAATTTGTCAATTTGAATTGGCATGCCAAGTATGCTAGCCACATAACTAAGCCCTCTTCTAGTGCTCAAAGAGCACGAAACATTATAAAGCTTAACCCAAAGTGGTAACTTTTCCCAACTAAAATGGATGAGTTGTGCATTAGAATCCATCTTCTAAGCAATAAGGGACGATGATTTACATGCCACATTTGCTCAAGGACTTGTTCACTAGAGTTTTCATTTTCAAATTTGAACACAAAAAGCCCATTTTCAGCGGATTTGATTTCGACCCTTCCAAACATTCTCCAATGGACATCCACCATTCTCCTAATAAGGAAAAAAAGTAGGAGGCTTATCTAGAAATTGACCAATGAGGCAATGTTTATAGTGATCATCTCCCTCTAAATAAACCTCCTCGGGTGGGATCGCCCCAATGAAATCATTATCAATAAAGGGTTCAATGAAATCAAGCTTTCTAGAACAAGTAAGCTTTCCAACAAAGGTACCTTGCCAATCCGTTTTTGCATGCCAAGCTTGCTAATTTGGGTTCTAACAATTACATGCATTGTCATCTTCATTCTTTCTAGTTGACGTTGAAGTAAAGAGTTTGGCGTCTGATTTGGCTTCCATAATGAAGTGTCTTCTAGATTGGATGTAGCATGATGAGTTGGAGTAGAAAGTGAGTTGGATGGCCTTTTAATTTCAGCCAATTTTCGTGAAAGAAAAGGGAAATCAGCAACATTTTGAGTTGGAAATAAGAAGTTTTCATGCTGCAAATAATAAGGAGAACTTTGCAGATTGTGAGTTGTTGAAATTTGATTTGTTGGGCCCTCAAAAGTACATCCAAAGTCAGAAAAATTAGCTGCCATGTTGGGAGAAAGGACATCAGCCTTCTGAGGACCAGGGGTTAATAGCCTTGAGCTTTCAACAAAGCTTTGCTGAATTGATAAAGGCTCGGTTCGCATTTGGGAAGAATAATTGACCAAGTCATGTGGTGCTTGATGAGTTGTCGATTGGACAGCTAATGGCCCAGAAAAGGACCTGACTTGTTCAGAAAAAATACCTTTCAAAAGGTAATGACCAGGGGATTGCAATAGAGGACTATCGGATAATATCTTCTTCGAGTTTTCTTCCTCAGTCGAGTAGTTTCCTCCAATTTGAGCACGAAGCTAGCTTGATTTTTCATCCAACACATGTTTAGCATTCTGATTTGAGGCAAGAATATTAGTCTTTAAGCTTGGAGAAATAGAAGAAGCTCCATATTTCTCGGCAAATTCACTATCCTTTTGTGAGGAAATTTCAAGATTTTGCTGCTGTTTGGGATCTTCATTCCAAGATTTACTCTTTCTAATCAAACTTTGGACAAGTTCATGTTTATCTTTGTCATATTTATCCTCAAGATTTAGCATGTTTGAGTGCGAGTTTATGGCCGAGAAAGAAGGAGAGTTGTCATTCGCCACTGCCAAGGAGGGACCCGAAGCACTTTGGTGATGTTCCTTGAGCGAGAAAGAGCCTTCAACATCATCTCCATTGGATCCCTCAAAGAAATCAGCATTACTTTTTGAAGAAGAGCACTTTGCAAGGTTTTTATTCAAAGTATTGCATGTATTTCTAAGCTCCAAGAAAGGTCCAGCCAAGTATTCCTCTTCATCAACTAAGTTTTTTAATGCAATCTTGCACTTGATCTCTTTTTCTTGCCCATGAGTACTGGAGAAGTTGATGGTCAATGGTGGAAAGAGTGGTCAAAGGTAGAGAGGTTTAGAGAGAGGTGAGAGCACATGAGCTAAAGAGAGAAAGCATTAACCATTTATAACCTTTGGAACCTTGATTTTTGGTGTAGAATGCCTTTATGGAAGACATCAAGCTTTTCAATGTTCACAAGGGTCTCTTTTTCTTCTTCAATTAAGTGCCCTGCATAGTTTCCATTAAGAATAGCAAGTTGAATATTCCCAAGCTTTTTTCCTTAAGATCCTTGATTGCATTAGGAATGCTAGCAAAGTGATCTTTGTCAAACTCCTTGAGTGCTCTTTTGAGAATTTTTTGCTTTTGATAAAGGATGTACATTAGAGTGCCAAAAACCCGTGCACTCCAATTATCATGAACAATCTTCAAGAAAAACTCATGGTTAGTCCAAACATTAAAAAACTTGAAGGGCTTTGGAGAAGAAGACCAAACCTTGCAAGTATGCAAAATAAGTGGGCAATGATCAAAAATGCCCAGGGCCTCCACCTAAAGGAAAGAATCAACCATTGCTTAAAAAAATGATGATTGCCCAAAGCTCTATCAAGCTTGCTAGCCATGAAGTGCTCTTTCTTGCTTCGGTTGCTCTATGTAAAATTAGGCCCAATGGTGTGGATTTCATGGAGATTAGTCTTAGCAATGCAGTTTTTGAAATCCCAAGCATTTCTAGGAATGAAGTAGGAATTTAATCTATCTCCACAATTTAGAATCTCATTGAAGTCATCCATGACACAAAAGTATCCATCTTTGCACCAAGAAAAAAGCTTGTTCCAAAGGAGTTTTCTATTAGTAGCCTCATTTCTCCGATACACAAAAGCAACAAGAATAGCAAATTAAACATCTTCAAAGTAGCAAAGCGTACCTTGATCAAAAGTGTCAATAACCTTAAGCTTGATGATGCGCTTCCAAAAAAGCCAAAGTCTCCCTCTAACATGCTTATCAATGAAGTTTGCAAAACCCAGTTTTGCAAAAAAAGGTACCAATAGCAATTATGCTATCATTATTGACCACTTTGGTTTCCAAAATGCAAATGATGTCTAAGTGGTGCTTATTGATCAAGAGTTGAATATTTTTTTGTTTGCTAGGGGATTTGAGACCCTAATGTCTCAATTCCAAGTTTTTGTCGAGAGCATTGAAGTGGCTTTTATGGAGGATAGATGTGCTAACATCTTGTATAGAAGATGAAGGCCGAGGTGGGGCTTCATTAGTTAAAGAGCCAGCAACCACGGTTGGTAAGGATCTGGCTTCATTAATTTGAATACTAGGCGCATTCCTTCTTCCAACAATCTTCCATTCATATTGATAACCCATTTGACATCTTCGATTAACTCTTTATTGTTAAGGGGGTTGTGTTTGAGCTTGCATGTGAGGTTTAGGCTTCAACAGGCAAATCTCTTCCAAATGACCTACTATTTTGCAATGCAAACATTTCATAGGCTTCCAAGAATACTCCATTTCAACTCTAGCCTTTGTACCATCTCTAAGTTTGGGCCATATGACATCCGAAAGATTTTCCTCAAGATTAACTTCAATGCAAAGCCTAGCAAATTCCAAGTTCCTTCTAGCTTTGGTTAGGGCATCCATTTGGATAAGGTGCCAATGAATGATGCAACATATCCAAGCCCATGCTTAGACCATGAACTCATGGGAACATCTCTTATTTTCACCCAAGTTGGAACTTTGTTGCAAGTCAATTTTTTTTTTTTTGCTGAGGCAAATAAGGGTGGTATCATTTCAAATGTCATAATGTACAAAGAGCTTTACCAAAGAAAGGAAAAACCAAAATCTAGATAAAAATACTTTCAAGCTTCCACAAACTACCTATCTCAACATTTGCTCTAGTGGAAGGAAATTTCTACCAAAAGTAACTTTACATCTTACATCATTATAAACAGAAATAAAAAGGCTTTCCTCTGTCAAAGCTTTGTTGTTGAAAATTCTTCTATTTCTCTCCAGCCATATATGATAGAAAAAAAGCTCCAAGCATGTGTTTCAAGATTGTGGCCTTCAAATTCTTCTCAAGGGCGTGCGGTGAGACGTAACTAATAATATCATCCCATTCAATAAGGTGTAATGGGCAATTTGTGAGATGAAACCTCTTCTAGTGAAGTTACAAGAGAAGAATAAGTGATCCCTAGTTTCACTTGCAAAGTGACAAAAGGTGCAAAGAGAGTTTCCCACAATGCCCTATTGAAGCAATTTATATTTGGTGAAGAGCTTGTCTTTGAATGCAAGCCAAACAAAGAAAGATTTTCTAGAATTGTAGCCTTTAAACCAAGTCAAATGAAAGCCTGGGAAGTTGTCACCTTTAATGTGAATATGTTCCCAAGTGTTTTTGTAAGAAAAGGACCCATTATTTGAAAGAGTCCAAACAAAAGCATCATGCTGCCCATAAATGAGATTAAAGGGAGGAGGGGTAATGTGCAAAAGACTCACTGACCAATTCCATCTATTACTTGTGTACATATTGCTTACCATCGTGTTTTGTGGAGGGAAGGAGAAGGCATTGCTCCAATGTTGAGAAAGAATACCCGCATCACCCAAAGTATCATTCCAAAAAGAAAGTGGATCTCCTATCACCCAAAGTATGTCTAATATGCTTCCTAGCTTATTCACGCACATTCAAGAGGCATTTGAGAACCCAACTTGCATCCTTTAGGCAATTCAAAGTCCAAATAGAACCATTTTAATGTAGTTTGAATGAATCTAATGGCTCCAAAGGCTGTCTTTGCATGAATACATCCTCCAAAAAACTTTCAGGAGAAAAGAAAGGTTAATGTCTTCAAGCTTCTAAACCTCAAGGCCACCCTTTTTCAAAGGTAGGCAAACCTCCTTCCAAGCAACTTTAGGACCCATATTTCTTCAAAGAAAAGATTTGAATTTTGACTCACTAGTGGAGACAATACTTTTTGGAATATGAACAGCAGTAGCCCAAAAGGCACAAATTTGAGTAAGGGTAGACTTAATGAGAATAAGTCTACCCGTATAAGAAAGCCAACTGTTTGCCCAATTTTCCATTTTTCCATTAACCTTCTCCAAGAGAGGAAGGAAATCATTTTTCCTAAGCTTCCTAATAACAAAAGGAATTCCCAAGTAACGGATGGGAAGTGTACCTTCTTTGAAGTTGGTTTCCTCCAATATACTTGCTTTCACATCATGTGTAATACCACCAAAGAAAATGTCACTTTTTGAATTGTTGACCCTTAAACCCGAGTAGGTGGAGAAAGTCTGCAAAGTGTCCAAGATGCATTTGATTGAGCTAGGGTTGCCTTTATAAAAGATGAAGAGATCATCCACAAAACAAAGGCGATTTAGCTTGATGGAATTGCATTTGGGGTGAAAGCCAAAATCTGAATTCATGTTAAGCTTGTTGACCATGCAAGTAAGAACCTTCATGGAAATAACAAAAAGATAAGGTGATGGGATCACCTTGTCTAATGCCATTTACTCCTTTGAAATAACCTTTCAAGCCACCATTTATGGAGATAGAATAACTTGGGGTTGAGAGGCAAACCATAATCTAATCCACAAATCTTCTAGGAAAACCAAAAGCAATGAGGGCATATTCAATGAAATCCCAATTGAGAGTGTCAAAAACCTTCATAATGCCAACTTTGAGAGCACATCTTGGTGAGATATAAGCCCTAGTATAACCCCTTAACAAATCATTTGCTACGAGAATATTTTCATTTATAAGTCTATTCTTCATAAAAGCGGTTTAATTCCAGGAGATGATTTGCTCCAAAAACTTCTTGATACAATTTGCAAGAATTTTCAAGATGCATTTGTAGATAGTGTTGCAACAAGAGATTGGCCTATAGTCCCTCACCCAAGAAGGGTTAGGGATTTTAGGTACAAGAGCAATATATGTTGCATTTATCTCTTTAAGGGGCTTGCATGTATCAAAGAAAGACTTGATAGCATTTACGACATCTTCACCAATAATATCCCAAGTAACCTTATAAAAATGAGAGGTATATCCATCTGGGCTTGGGCTCTTGTTAGGATTGAGGGAGAAGAGAGTGCTATTTATTGCCTCATGAGTGATTGGTCCCACAAGTGCATGAATGGAGTCATTATCGATTTGCTTTTCCACAATGCTTTTGATCAAATCCACATTAGCACAAGAATCTAAAGAAGTACCTAAAAGCCTTTCAAAAGAGAGGATGAATTCATTTTTTACCTCAAGGTAATCAGTAAGGAGGATCCCATTGTTGTTTGTGATAGCACGGATGGAGTTTTTTGCTTGCCTTCCCTTGATGACACTATGGAAGAATTTTGAGTTGGAATCACCTTCTTTGAGCCATTGGACTCTAGACTTTTGATAGAGCATCGCTCTATGAGTGGCTTCAAGCTTCTCAATATGTTCAATGAGATTCCTCTACTTTTCAATCAACATTGTTTCATGATTCCTATTGAGTATAGCATGTTGGATATCCTCAAGACTTTGTCTAAGATTACCAATGTTGTAAGAGATGTTGCCAAAATGCCTCCTAAGTGCCTTCTTGAGAATTTTTTGCTTTTGGAACAGAACATACATTAGAGTGCCAAAGACCCATGCACTCCAATGTTGTTGAACAAAAGGAAAATAATCGTGGTGAGAAGACCAAGTATTATAAAACTTGAAGAGCTTAGGAGAAGATTTCCAAACCTTGTGAGAGTGCATGATAAGCGAGCAGTGTAGAGATTCCTAGAGAGTCCGTCAATAAGAAAGCTTCATTTATGTTATTTATCCATCAATTATTCCCCAAAGCTCGATCAAGCTTGCTTGAAGTGAGGATTAGTACTTCAGTTGGTCCAAGTGTAGTGAGGCCCCCAAGCTTTGATCTCATGTTGGCAATGCAATTTTTGAAGTTCCAAGCACTCTTTGGAATAGAAGAAGAGTTTGATCTATCCCCATCATGAAGCACCTCATTGAAGTCACCCATTAAGCAAAAACAGCCCTCATTAGACCACTTGCTCTAAAAGTAAAGTTTGCTCCAAAGCTTATTTCTATCCTTGGCATCATTTCTTCCATAGATGAAAGCCACAAGGAAAGAGTGATATGGATTTCTGATAAAACAAAGAATGCCTTGATCAAAAGAGTCAATCACATTGATGTTAATACCTTGCTTCCAAAAAAGCCAAAGTCTTCCTCTAATATTGTCATCCACATAATTCTCAAACCCCATTTTGTTGAAAGAAGAGCAAATGGTACTACTGCTTTCAAAATTAACAACTTTTGTTTCCAAAATACACAAAATATCTAAATGGTGCTTATTGATCAAAAGTTTAACTTCTTTTTGTTTGTTTGGGGAGTTGAATCCCCTAATATTCCAAGAGCACAAAATCATTGAGATGTACGATGAATAGAAGTTGAATGCTCTGCATTTTTTACATCATGAAGGTCATTTTTGTGAGCATTAGTCTTTGTAGATTAACCAATTCTCCTTCCTCTAAACCTATATTCCCATCAAGAATTTTGAAATGATTTTTATGTCCCATGGTAGCAAGGGATTTTGGAGATTTACCTTGTTTGGGAGAGTGTGGCCGAGGGCTTGAGGAAAGTTAAGTAGGGGCCCCTTGTGAGCAAGCAAGAGATTCCTCTTTCCCTTTGTCAACATTTTTCTTTCCAACTTGTATCCATTATTGATGAACCCGGGGCTTGTGGGTGTTTTGTGCATTATTTCTTGAGTTCAACTTGGAATGCTGATTTTGTGCTTGGATTTGGGCTTGTGGTTGAGGTTTAGGTATTAAGGGACAATTTTCCTCAATATACCCGACCATTTTGCAATGAGTGCATTTTAAGGGCTTCCATGCATACTCTACCTCTACCTTTGCTCTTGAGCCATCTCTTAACTTGGGAAAGACCACATCCGGGAGTTGCTTATCAAGGTTCACTTTAATATAAAGCCTTGCAAATTCAAGAAACCTTATTGTTTTGGTCATGGCATCCATTTGTAGGGGTGTTCCAATGAAGGAAGCAACATACCCGAGACCCTTCTTGGACCAAAGTGACATTAAGACATCCCTAAGCTAAACCCAAATAGGGACTTTCTTACAACTCAAATTAACATATTCAAGGTTTGGCTTCCATTTCCTTACGAGGAGTGACTTATTATTTACATGCCAAAGTTGTTGAAGAATTTTTTGACAATGCTCTTCCTTTTCAAACTTGAAGATATAGAGCCCTCTTCCTTTGTTGATGATATCCACTTTACCAAATTTCCACCAAGCCATTTCAAACATGTTTTTAATGTAGTAATAAAGTGGTGGTGCTCCAAGAAATTGCCCAATAAGGCAATGTGTCCATAAATCCTCTCCTTCAACATAAACCTTGGGTGAGGGATCTTCCACCTCTCTCTTTTCATCCACAATTTTAACTGCATATTCTTTATCAATATGTAAATTTGTGCTAATGAATTCAGCAAAATCATGTCCCCAATTTGGAGAGGGGTTATTTGATGAAGGAGTGTACGTTAATATTGGTGGATGAGTCCAAGCATTCTCTTTTCCTTTCCTATCAACTTTGCTAGTTCCTTTGCTAGAGAATAGAGTTCCATTATTGTTAGGAGGCTAATTTTAGTCAATATTTTTTGTTTGACCTTCACATGATGATGTGGAGTAAGTGGTTGAAGTAGCATCCACCTCATCACTCCTTGGTGGCACTTCAGATGTTGTGTTTTGACAAAGTGGAAGGAATTGGTCCAAGGAGTCATGTGGGCCTTGTTTTTTTTTAACTATTTCCTCTTCTAAGAAATGAGTTGTCAAAATCTGATTTGGACATACATCATGTGTCATACCATTTTCAGCAAAAGTACAACTAGGTTCATGCAATTTACTATTGCCCAGTCCAAGCATTACATGTGCAACAGGTAAAGACTTATCTTTCACAGGTGCATCTTCTCTATCAAAAGCTGAGATTTTGAGGGGGGCCGAAGCTTGGGAGGAGTTCTTTAATGGTATACAATGATTTGGAGAGATAAAAAGGTGCTTGGGCAATACTTTGCTCCTCAATCTCTTTCAGAGATAAAGGTTCAACCCATTTTTTTAAAGACAAAGAGAAGTTACCTTTTTCACTATTGAGGAGATCTTTGACAAGGCTAGAATTTGCAATGTCTTATTCTTCAACGTATTTATGATGAGATTTACCCAATTTCGTGGCATCAAAAGCATTCTTAAGTTCCTTAGAGGTTGAAGAAGCACCTTCACTCTCAAGAGGCAAGAGGGGAGAGTGGAGAGGCCAATCCAAGCTTTCCTCCAGCAACTTTGACTTAGCATTTGAGGAGTTGTCCTTTGAGCTTGTTTTAGCGTTGAGACGAGCGCTTGACCTAGATGGTGAGCTAGAAACTTTCTTCTTTCTAGCCATGAAGTAAAAAATGAAGCAAAGGAACGGGCTTAAGAGGTGGAGAAAGGTTGTAGTGTGGTGGAGTATAGTGGTGAGATGGTGGCCGAATGGAAAGAGTTTAGTGAGGGGTGGGAGCATTTTGGTTATAGAGAGAGAGAGAGAGAGAGAGAGAGAGAGAGAGAGAGAGAGAGAGAGAGAGAGAGAGAGAGAGAAAGAGAGAAGCCTTGTACTTTGACTTCCTTAAAGAGGAGGAATTTGTTGCAAGTCAAGTTGATTTATTCAAGATTTGGCTTCCAATTTCTAAAAAACAAAGGTCTATTATTCACATGCCAAAGTTGTTGAAGTACCTTTTGACATGATTCTTCCTTTTCAAATTTAAATATGTAGAGCCCTTTCCCTTTGTTTATGATGTCAACCTTACCAAATTTCTACCATACCATTTCAACCATATTTCTAATCATGTAGTAGGGTGGGGTGCTCCGAGGAATTAGCCAAAAAGACATTGTGTCCAAAGGTTGTCTCTTTTATCTTATATATCTTCTAGGGGATCTTCAACTTCTCTCACTCTATTAATAACTATTGCTTCAAATTCTTTTTCAATATGCAAGTTGGTGCTAATATATTCTGTAAAGTCATTTCCCTAATCAGTGAAGGATTGTTAGGAGTAGGAACATTCCTTAATCTTGGAGGTTTGGCCCAACCATTCGATTGGCTAGCAATTCCTTATTTAGTTCCATCATTTTGCCCAACTTGCATGGCCAAATCTTGTTTATGAGGAAGAGAAGTATTCTAGTCCTTATCAACCCATTACACAAGTATCATCACCTTAAACAAATCTACTCAAACATAATGTAAAAGATGATGAAAGAGAGAATAGAAGACTCCCCTTCCATCCTAGCAATTCTTGTACAAAAATCTTTGAGTAGGCTTTAATCCAAGTGTTTGAATCCTCCAAATAAGCTTGAATCTAGGTGAAAAGTATGTGATTGTGTGTGTTAGAGGTGGTGTAGTGAGGGTTTTGTGCGTGTGTGATAGGAGTATGATGGGTTTAAATTCTCCCCCTTTAAAAGATGAAAAGTCGAGTTTTTATAGGATCTACTATGCATTGCCTGTTGACCGGCTTTCCCTTCTTAACTCATCTAACTTTCAAAGTGATGCTTTTTGGACCGGCCGATCAACCATCTCTTTAAAGGAACACGACCATCAATTTTGGGCTCCTCTCTAGAGTGGCCGGTCGACTTAGCTGGTCGACCGGCAATTTTTCTAGGTCGACTGACTCTTCTAGTTGGCCTTATATGGTCTCTTTTTCTTGTGCTTGACCTTTATTGCACGACCCGTACCTCTTCTTTCTTCATCGTCTATCCTCGTTCAAGCTCCGTTTTAGCCCTGTAGCTCACCTAAGGCACAAAACTAAGCATTTAGTATAGCATTTAACTTAGAAACTCAACTATGTAGATTTGCTTACGCTGAAGCCTAACTCTAGTATATGTACTGTACAAATGCATCTTTTAAAGCTCAAGATACCTCTAAAACATAGGCAAATTAACAACATAAATGCACACAAAAACACAACACATCAACACCCCTAAACCTTTTCCTAGCTTGTCTTAAAGCAAGCCTAATCTCAAGTTTATTTCTAAAGTCAATGCAATGGATTACCTAAAGGATTGACTCACTATCAAATTTTAGCCTAAGAAGTATGAAGGGGGATTTCCTATTGTGGAGAGATCCTCAAATCTCTTTGGATCCTCCCTCTACTCATAAAGGGTCTCGTTCCTTGTGAAAATTTCCCAAGTAGCCAATCCATCACAAGCCTAAGATTCTAACTCACACACTCGGGATGTTGATATTTCGTGCCCCCTCAACTAACATGGTGTCCCTAACATGCACAAAGTCTCAAAGAGAAGAAGAAAGATAATAAACAAACACATTGGCTTATAAAAAGCCTTATTCACATATAGACAATGGTGATAACATGTGCTAAGTTGACATTATGTCACTTATGCACTTATTCACAAAACTTTTTGGTGCCTTTGGCTTTTTCTTTTTTTCATTTTTTTTAATCTTTTTGGTATTTTTGCACCTTGTTACCTTTTTCAATTTTTTTGGATTTTTCATGCTTTGTATTGTATTTACACAAGAACAAAAAAAAAAAGAAAGGCTTAGGCACAAGAAAAAGGACCAATCAAGGGAGGGCACTCACATCAACAACTCTTTCTTGCTTCACTTTTTCCTACCAAGCTATGGGGTGGCTACAAGGAATGTTCTTGAAAGTCCTCACTTCCCACAACTTTCAAGGACATCTCCTCCAAGTCTCGGTTCTCTCTCCACTCCATTCATTTCCCCACGATGCAACTCATATTCACCAATCAATAAAGTCAATCACAATAGCCAACACAATGATCAACCAAGAAGTAAACAACTCTACATGCATTAAAATTTGAAAAATTTTCATCATTTTTACGCACATAATGCATACCTACCCTACACAAAGCATATAACAAGAAAACCAAACTCCCATACCCCCAAACCTAAACTTTGCTTGTCCTCATGAAAATGAAGTAAAGCATATAAATAAGCAAATTGGCATTACAAAGCAAGCAAGGGTGGTAGGGATAGGGTAAAAACATAGGGACAAGGGGATAAAGGATAGATACAACCTTTCATTTTCTTCGAAGTTCTCCATGCCAATGATAGATCACTATACTCTTAACCCTGTAACTCATAATTCATAAACACTCAAAGAAAATAAGGTTAGAAGCATTACCTATGCATGCTTACATTGGCATGTGCAATAATAAGCAATGGTGCATTTTATGGGACTAAGGATTGGGATTCAGCACTTTTGGTATGGGTAAAAGAAAAAGAAAGAAAAACAAAAGGAAAGGAAAATGAAATAAGTGCAAAATTGCAAAATTGAACTAGGTTGCCCCCTAGTAGTGCTAACCACCATGCTATTAGCTAGGCGAACACCAACTCATCTTCAACCTCCATATATGGGATCATGAAGCATTAAAACTTCCACATGAGCCATGCTTGGATCATATGCATGCTTCAGGCGCTGCTCGTTCACTGTGATCTCTCGACCATCCTTCAAGTCCTTGTTCTTAACCGCTCTGGAAGGGTAGGCTGTCAATACTTCATATGGACCATCCCATCTTAACTTGAGCTTACTTGGAAAGAGATTCAAATGTGAGTTAATCAGCCAAACTTTATCGGAGGGAGAGAATGATTTCTTAAGAATATGTTTATCATGAATTCTCTTCATCCTATCCTTATAAAGCTTAGCGTTCTCATATGCCTCAAACCTAAGCTCCTCTAATTCCACTAGGTCAAGCTTTCTTTTCTCACCCACTCTTGCCAAATTGAAGTTTAGAGCTTTAATTGCCCAATAAGCCCAATGCTCTAGCTCTATCGGCAAGTGACAAACTTTCCCATAAACCAATCTATACAGACATATACCAATAGGAGTCTTAAAGGCAGTATGGTAGGCCCAAAAAGCATCATTTAGCCTAATGGACCAATCTCTCCTATCGGGCCTAACTGTTTTCTCCAAAATGTGCTTGATCTCCCTATTGGACACCTATACTTGTCTACTAGTTTGCAGGTGATAAGGAGTAGCTACCTTATGGGTGACCAAATATTTTCTCAACATGGCCTTTAAAGTCCTATGGCGAAAATGAAATCCCCCATCACTAATCAAGACCTTAGGAGCTCCAAATTGAGAGAAAATGTTCTTCTTAATGAACTTCACCACTACCCTATGGTCATTAGTGCGTGTAGGAATAGCTTCAACCTATTTGGACACGTAGTCAATGGCTACTAAAATGTATTGGTACCTAAAGGAAGGTGGAAATGGTCCCATGAAATCTATACCCCAAATATCAAATAACTCACATAGAAGAATAGGGGATAAAGGCATCTTGTTTCTCCTAGAGATAGACCCAGATTGTTGACATTTAACACACTTTTTACAATACTCTTGGGCATCCCTAAAGAGAATGGGCCAAAATAATCCACATTGCAAGACCTTCACGGTAGTGTTCTTTCCACTAAAATGACCTCTACACCCCTCATCGTGACACATACTCAACACGCTCTCAAACTCATCCTCGGGCACACACTAATGAATTATTTGATCCGCACACACTTTAAAAAGATAGGGATCCTCCCAAAAGAAATGCCTAAGTTGTGCTAGGAATCTATCTCTTTCTCTCTTCTCCCAATGGGAAGGAAAGCGCCCTATGCAAGATAATTGACAATATGAGCAAACCAAGATGTGTGATGAGAGATGGCAAACAATTGCTCATTGGGAAATGAACCACAAAAAGGAGATGGATCACTAGATGATTCACTGACAAGACCGGAAAGGTGATCCGCAACTAAATTTTCTTTACCTTTTTTATCCCGGATCTCAACGTCGAATTCTTGAAGAAGGAGAAACCACCTAATCAAGCGAGGCTTAGATTCTTTCTTAGCTAACAAATACCTCAATCGCATGATTGGTGTAGAATATCACTTTGGACACTAGGATGTATGACCTAAACTTGTCTAGGGAGAAGACAATTGCTAGAAGCTCTTTTTCTGTGATGGTATAGTTCTTTTGAGCTTTATCAAGAGTCTTGCCAGCATAGTACACTACATGGGGCAACTTATCTCGCTGTTGACCTAAAACAACTCCTGTTGCATAATCGGATGCATCACACATAACCTCAAACGGAAGACTATCATTAGGTGGCTGAATGATCGGGGACACAAACAATAAGGATTTAATCCTATTAAAAGCTCAACACACTCATCATCAAACTCAAAGGGAACATCTTGTGCTAATAGACTAGACAAAGGACGCGGTATATGGCTAAAATCCTTAATGAACCTATGGTAGAATCCTACATGCCCTAGAAAGGATCTAACATCCTTAACACACTTAGGGACAGGCAATTTTTCTATCTATTCTACCTTAGCTGGGTAAACATGAATACCAATAGATGAGATGTGACCCAACACTATCTCTTGTTGCACCATGAAGTGGGATTTCTCCCAACTCAACACTAGATTCTTCTCCACACATCGATCTAAGACTAAAGAGAGATGACTCAAGCATTCATCAAAACTATCTCCAAAGACTGAGAAATCATCCATAAATATCTGTAAATGCCTCTCAATCATATCACTAAAAATGGCTATCATGCACCTCTGAAATGTCGCTAGGGCATTACATAGACCAAAGGGCATCCTCTTATAGGCAAAATTGCCATAAGGGCAAGTAAAAGTGGTCTTCTCCTGGTCATCAGGAAACACAGGGATCTAATTATATCCAGAATAACCATCTAAAAGGAAATAGTAGCTATGCCCAGCTACTCTATCTAAAATTTGATATAAAAAAGGCAATGGCAAATAATCCTTCCTAGTTTTGGAGTTGAGCTTCCTATAGTCAATACAAACTCTCCAACCAGTGAGAGTACGTGTAGGGATAAGCTTTCCTCTGTCATTTTCCATAACCATGATCCAGGATTTCTTAGGGACAACTTGAACCGGGCTAACCCACTCGATATTAAAGATCAAGAAAATAATGCTTGCATCTAAAAGTTTAATGATCTCTTTCTTAACCATTTTGCTCATGTGTGAGTTTAGCCTTTTTTGGATCTCCCTAGAAGGAATGACTCTATCCTTAAGGTGAATACGATGCATGCAAATCGAAGGGTTTATACCTCTCAAATCATCAATTTTCCACCCTATAGTCTTCCTATGTTTCCTAAGAACCTCTAGGAGATACTCTTCATGCTCAGTAGAAAGATTGAATGCTATGATAAGCGGAAGGGTCTTACTAAGGCCTAAGAATGCATACTTCAAATGGTCGGGAAGGAGTTTGAGCTCTAAAGAAGGACTAGTCTCAACCAAGGGGGTCTCGACCTCAACATCATCAATGTAAACATCTCTAGAATCAAGACTAGAAGGATTAACCTCAAGTGACTTATTAATCAAAGGGCTCTCAACTATGGAGGTAGAAGTTACACATTTCCGTTGTAAGGTCTCTAAATCAGAGCTAGACAACAATTCCTCAAATTTTCTCAAATCTTCTCTATTAGTCATAGTTCTCTCTACAAAGTTCTCGACACAAAAATCAATCACATTAACTCTAAAGCACTCTTCTCTATCCTTTCCTCCTATACTAGCCCTATTCACCGCTTCTACAACCTTCATAGTGGACCTCAAATTCCTAAATTTCATCTCTAATAACCCTAACCTATAATGAATAATAGCATTTGTGGTAGTAAGAAAGGGGCCGCCTAATCGAACAGGAGTGGAATGTCCAGAGTCATGTTCGGAATCCATATCAAACACTATGAAATCAACAGGGTACACGAACTCACGTACCTGGACCATAACGTCCTCTATCACACCCTTAGGTTTACGCTTGGACCTATCAGCTAGCTAAAGAGTAACATGTGTAGGGCACAACTCACCTAGACCTAGTTGTTGATAGATAGAGTAGGGAATGAGATTTACACTGGACCCTAAATCTAACAACACGTGATCAATCTGGGTCTCTCAATTCTACAAGGAATAGTGAAGGCTCCAGGGTCACTCATCCTGGGCAAGAGTCCTGAAGTACAAATACTACTCACTTTCTCCGTAAGCCTTACCTTCTTGGGAATGTTCGATGATCTACGCTTCCTTGTACAAAGGTCTTGAAGAACTTAGAATAGGAGGGAACGGAAAGGATTGCATCTATCAAAGAAAGATTGACCTTAAGGTCCTTAAGATGCTCTAAAATGTTGAAAAACCTAGAATCCTCATTAGGTGTAGGCCTCTCTAAAGCGGATGGGAAGGGAACTCTTGGTGCAACACCTCTAGACATATAGGAATCATCAATAGGCTCTTTTCCCTCCCAATGGGGGTGTATAGTACTACTTTCTCTATGGTCTCTAATAGGCTCAACTCTCTCAACAGGATCCTCTCTAGAATCCCTCTTGACAGAGCTACTATGTGGCTCTCTAGACTCGGAAGGACCACTAGGTATAGACACTGCAAAGTCAACTTCTACCCTATTATCCACTATCCAATCACTCCTAAGAGTGATGGGCCTTAGCCTAGGCCTGAAGGAGATAAGTGGTATCGTTGGAGAAACAAGAATAGACTCTAGGGTTCACCTTCGGTTGAGATGGCAATATGTCGAGGTCTCTAACACTCAACTGACTAGCAATCTGTCCTAACTGTGCCTCAAACCTCGCCATTTGCTGCTTATTTTCTGCTAATTCTTGCTGCTAGTTCTGAATGAACTACATTATTTTCATCAAGTCATTACTAGAAGGCTGGTTATTAGAAGAAGTAGGTAAAGCCTAAAGTTGAGAAGCACTAGTAAGATGGGGTTGATTAAGATGATAGAAACCTGGGGGATTTTGAGGACAGGGTTGCTGCTGGGGTGGAGCTTAGGTATGTGAATTAGACTCATGCTGACCTTGTTTTCAAGAAAATTTCGGGTTGTCCCTCCAACCCAGATTGTATGCGTTCAAGTATCGATTATACTCATAACCTTAAGAAGCGCACACTTGCTTCTTCATAAACTTGAGAAACTGGGATGCTAAAAGGAACGCTACGGTCTCATGAGACAATTCGGAACACAATGCCCAAACCTCAATAACCAAAGGGGCAGAGGAAAACCTATAGAACTAGTCCTATGATCGTGGAATGAAAGAGATAAGGAAATGAATTGATCTAACTTATTTGTCAAGGCCTCGACCTTAGCAGGTAAATCTAAAGAAACTGCAACCTCACTAACACTTTTCCTATTACCTCCCTGACTAGACCTTTCCATAGCAAAGTTTTGAAATGAATTTTCGGCCATCAACTCCATTTTCTCCCATGCCTCAGTTGATCTCAAAAGATAGAATCCACCACTAGAGACGACGTTGACCATCATCCTATTTTGTTCATTTAAACCTCGAAAGAAGTATTGCAATAGGTCATGATTGCCATACCCGTTGTGTGGACATTGTCTAAGAAGGTCTTTGAACCTCTTCCAAGCTTTGTGAAAGGATTCTAGATCATGTTGGGAGAAAGTCATAATGGCAGTCCTAAGGTTAGCCATCTTGGCCATTGGATAAAATTTTCGAAAAAACTTAGATTAAAGTTCATCCCATGTAGTAATGCAACAATTAGGTAAGGAATGCAACCAAGCCCTAGCCTTGTCCTTAAGAGAGAAAGAAAACACTCTTAGGGGCCATTAGAGACATAGAGAGTGGAACTCATCTCAAAAAAAATTAGTAATATGCTTTAGAGGACTCTCATTACTTCTCCCATAGAAGGAAGGAAGCATGGCCAACATATAAGGCTTAATCTCGAAGTTCATCTCTCCCAAACCCTGAATTTGAATAGCCAAATTAGGCTCAAAGGCTTGGGGACGAAGAATTGCCTTAGAGTGGGTTCCTCATCTATGGATGGGTCCGGTCTACAGGCATTTTGTCTAAAATGATCTTAGGCTTGATACCCATAGTGACATGAAGTGAAATGGGATTCGTTGAGGGAATGGAAGGATTAGGAGGATGATCGGGATTGGTCATCTTCTCGAGAAGATCTCCTAAATTCCAAAAATGTCTGGCGATTCTATCAGCTTTAGGATTAAGAGGAACTAGGGGATTTCTAAGGGATCTCCTACCAAGCATGCACAAACTATCTTTACTCCGGCCACTTCAACCCCTGAAAACTTCAACAATCCTACGTCTACAACCAAACCACAATCCTAGAAAGTCTACTAAAAATGAAAGCAAAAGTAGAGATAGATAAACAAAAATTAAAGGAAGATAATATAAACAAGAAGCAAGATAAGCAAAAACTAAACAAACTATAAAGAAAAAGAAAGAAAACAAGTAAAGCAACTATCAAGAACACAAGCAAAGAATGCAAACCACCGTGCCTCCCTGACAATGGCACCAAGAACTTGGTGTCGTCTTTTTGAGTGCAAGCTCTAAAGACCTGTAAGCACACGGATCTGTGTAGTAGGGTGTGTGTGAGAACGGGTGTTGAACCACAGGGAGGCTATGTTGTGGGATGAATTCTCTGTGTGTGTGTCCTAGAGAGTGCAAAAAAGGAAACTTAAACTAACTATTTTTGGTGTTTTTTGATGGTCAGGAGCTCTGACTAAAGAAAATAAAACTACACTATGGGAATGGGAAGTATAGAGACAAGCTATTTAAAGAGAACTAACAAATGGAAGGGATTAGGGTGACATCTACTTGTTAATTGGTGATCCTAGACTCTAATACTATGGGATTACATGGAATGGCTTAATTACCGAATGCACTTTAACTAGGTTGCTTAATTAGTGTCTTAATTTCTCCCTAGGACTCAGCACAGGTCCATCCTTAGGCGGTGCCTCCTAGAGCTACAGCGTGGTCCTTATGACCTAGGGCCTTAAGATTGACTAACTAGCTTCCTAGGTGACCTAGAATAAACCTATCCTAATACCTAAACCATTAGCTGGATTTAAAGCCATGACCTAGTATTGCTAGAGTCGACTAAATCTACCCAGAAACTTATTGGCTGGATTTAGAGCCAAAGAAGACTCGATTTAGATTAGTCTTTAATTATGCTTCGTCATTCTAGGGTCACAATAGAGGGATTTGACCTATTAGAACATTCATACATGTTCTAGGCTAAGGTGTTCGCAAATAAAAGGACTTATTTGACCACCAAACATCGTCATGCTTGGATTACACCACTAAAACACTTTTGAACCAACATGTATGCAATATTGAGGTCATATTTACTACTAGGCAGGCAAACATACACATGGACATGAATATAAGTATTACCCACTTTATAAAATCCACACATAAACACATAGATATGATTATAGAATGGATTAAAGGTGTTTAGTAGCAAATAGACTTCAATTTCTACATATGCAACTCTCATAGGCATATTATCAAACACCTAGGCATGTATTGAACAATAGCCATTGAAACAAGAAGAATATAGCATATGGATATATATTAAGCCATTAATTCCCATAATATAGAAGCATAGATCAACCCATTACACAAGTATCATCACCTTAAACAAATCTACTCAAACATAACATAAAAATGGATGAAAGAGGGAATAGAAGACTCCCATTCCATCCTAGCAATTCCTGTACAAATATCTTTGAGTAGGCTTTAATCCAAGTGTTTGAATCCTCCAAATAAGCTTGAATCATGGTGAAAAGTGTGTGATTGTGTGTGTTAAAGGTGGTGTAGCTAGGGTTTTTTTCTGTGTGTGCATGTGTGATAGGAGTCTGATGGGTCTAAAATCTTCTCTTTTAAAAGCTGAAAAGTCGAGTTTTTATAGCATCTGTTGCGCACAGTTGGTCAACCGGCTTCTCTTCTTAACTCATCCGGCTTTCAAGGTGATGCTTTCCAAACTGGCCGGTCAACCTAGCTAGTCGACCTACTCTGTAGGGGAACTTGACCGGCAATTTTGGGCTCTTCTCTGGAGTGGCAGTCGACCGGCAATTTTTCTAGGTCGACCGACTCCTCTAGTTGGCCTTCTATGGTCTCTTTCTTGCGCTTGGCCTTCATCGCACGACCCATACCTCTTCTATCTTCATTGTCTATCCTCGTTCAAACTCTGTTTTAGCCCTATAGCTCACCTAAGGCATAAAATTAAGCTTTTAGTATAACATTTAAGTTAGAAACTCAACTATAGACATTTGCTTACGCTTAAGCCTAACTCTAGTATATGTACTATACTAATGCATCTTTTAAAGCTCAAGATACCTTTATAACATAGGCAAATTAACAACATGAGTGGACACAAAAACACAACACATCAATCCACTTCACAAATTTGTGAGGAAAACCAAAAGCAAGTAATGTGCATTCAGTGAAGTTCCAATTCAAGAAATCAAAGGCTTTCTTAATGCCAACTTTGAGTGTACACCTTGGGGAGATATGTCTTCTTGGGTAACCCCTCAAAAGATCATGAGCAATAAGAATATTCTCATTAATGAGCCTATTTTGGATGAATGTCGATTGAGTCTAAGGGATGACATGAGGTAAGCAGGCTTTAAGTCTATTTGCTAAGATTTTAAAAGTGCAATTGTAGATAGTATTGCAGCAAGAAATTGGTCTAAAATCTTTAACCATAGAGAGGTTTGGGATTTTAGCACAAGAGCAATGATAGTAACATTTACCTCCTTGAGAAGCTTGTAAGAATCAACAAAGGATCTAATGGCATTTATTACATCTTCTCCCACATTCTCCCAAGCAACCATATAGAAATGGGAAGTGTAACCATGCCCGAGCTCTTGTTTGGATTAAGAGAAAAGAGTGCTTCCTTGATTTCATCATTTGTAATAGGACAACTAATAGTGGTAGAAAAATCATTATCAATAGATTTTCCAATGATATTTCTTACAACATCCATATTTGCAATTGTTGAAGTTAAAGTTGAAGTTCCTAGGAGATTTTTGTAATAATCAATGAACTTTTTGTCACCTCAAAATCTTACAAAAGAAGCTGCCCAATGTCATTTTTGATAGCATGGATAGTATTTTTGAGCTTTCTACCTTTAACAACATTATGGAAGAAAGAAGTATTTGAGTCTCCCTCGTTGATCCAAGTCAATCTTGATTTTTGATAAAGCATGGCTCTATGAGTGGCATCAAGTTCTTCTAACTTCACCAAGATGTTCCTTTCCATATCAATAAGATATGGATCATGCTCTCCATTGTGAATGGCACATTACACAAAATCAAGTGATCCTCGAAGCTCATTGTTGGTATTTGGAATGTACACAAAATTTTCCTTATCAAAGATCTTGAGAGCTTGCTTAAGAGTTATTTCCTTTTGATAGAGAATGAACATTGGAGTGCCAAAGACCCATGTACTTCAATGTTCATTAACAAGCTTCAAGAAATCATGGTGAGTAGTCCAAGCATTATAAAATTTGAAAGGTTTGGGAGAAAAATGCCAAGACTTACAAGTTTGCATAATGATGGGGCAATAGTCAAAGATCCCAGGAGCATCCACCAAAAGAAAGGAGTGTTGATAGGAATGAATCCAATTCACATTCATCAATGCTCTATCAAGTTTGCTTGCCATAAAACTACCTTCACCACTTTTGTTTGTCCAAGTAAAGTGCAGCCCATATGCTTTAGCTTTTTGAAGATTAGTATATGCAATGAACTTTTTAAAATTTCAAGCATTCTTTGGAATGGAAGAAGAGTTAGATTTATCCCTATAATGCAAGACTTCATTAAAATCACCCATGATACTAAGGTCACTATCGTCATACCAAGAGCACCATTCTTCAAGCTTACTCCAAAGTTTGCTTCTTTTAGAAACATCATTTTGACCATAGACAAAGGTGACAAAGAAAGATTTATGCATGTGGTCATCAAAGTTGTAGAGAAGAGCTTGGTCATAAGAGTCAATAAAAGTGGCAAGAATGTTGTTCCTCGAAAAAGCCAAATCTGCCCCTTAACCAAATCATCCATGTGGTTATCAAAACCAATTTTACCAAAAGAGAAGCTAATGAGTAAGATGTTACCATTGGAGACCACTTTGTTTTCCAGAAGGCCAAAAATGTTCAAATGATGCTTGTTGATAAAAAATTTAACTTCTTTTTTTTTAAGGGGAATTTAAACCCTTAGTATTCCAAGTGTAAATATTCATCAAGAAGATGGGTGGAAAGCATTAGGCCCCAAATTAGGATTTCCATTTGCATTTGGTATTTCATCATTTTCTAAGTCCATTTTTGAGCTAAGGTTCCCATTTTGTTGCATCTCGCCTTTCTCCAAGCTTCCAACTTTGTCAAGAACCTCAAAATGATTAATGTGCATTGATTTAGAGCAAGAAGGATCTTGAATTACCTTAGAGAGAGAGGATGGCCGAATGGTAGATTCCTTCCTTTAAGGGGAATGGTTATCAACTTGGGTTGTCTGGGGGGGTTCTTGAATCTTCAAGGGTGCTTGCTTCTTTTCCACAACATGCCATTCATTATGAATTTTGCTTGGGGTAACTCCTTTGAGGAAGAGGAGCTTTAGGTTTCAATTGGCATTTCTCTTCAACTTGTCTAACCATCTTGCAATGTGTGCACTTTGTTGGCTTCCATGCATATTCAACCTCAACTCTTGCTTTAGTGCCATTTCTATGTTTAGGAAAAATGACTTACGGGAGGTTTTCTTCCAACTCCACTTCTATACAAACTTTAGCAAATTCAAGATTTCCCCTTGAATCGGTGAGAGCATCCATTTGTATTGGTCTTCCTATGAATGAGGCAACATAGCCTAATCCTCTTTTTGAATGAGGCTCATTGAAACATCTCATAACTGAACCCAAATAAAGACTTTCTTGCACGACAAATTAACAAATTCAAGATTAGGCTCCCATTTTCTCAACAAAAATGGCCTATAATTAACATGTCGTAATTGTTGCAAAACATTTTGATAAAACTCTTCTTTCTCAAACTTGAAAATGAATAAACCCCTTCCTTTAGTAAAGATGTCAACCTTGCCAAACTTCTTCCAAACAAATTTAGCCATGTTTCTAATTAGAAAGAGTGGTAAGCGAGCTCCAAGAAATTGCCCAACTATGCAATGGGTCCAAAAGCTGTCTCCATCTTCATATAAGTCCTCCGAGAGATCATGAACCTCTCTACTTCCATCTTTAATATTGAATGCATGCTCTTCTTCAAACTTTATATTGGTTTCCATAAATTTCGAAAAAAACTCCCTCCCAATTCGTGGAAACGTCATTTGAAGTAGGTTCATACCTTAATCTTGGTGGCTTTCTCAATGCATTGTGGGGATTGGGAGCTTGAACTCCATTTGGTCGGGTACCTTAGACATTTTGGTGTGCAATATTAGAATCACCTTGCCTTCTCGGATGAGTTTTCATGGATGGCCTAGAATTTTGATTAATGGCTTGAGCTTGTGCGTCTTGTCTGTCTCTATTGACATCCACATCATATGAATAAATAGGCTGATTTAGCTAGGGGCCAGCCAAAGAGCACTTAGGATTGAGGCCCTAATAGAAGGATATTCTTCTAGAACATCACGTGCCTCAAGTGCATTTGCATTAGGGTTAGATTTGAATTGTACTTGGTGTGTATGAATTGTCAATATTTGCTTGGATGGGCCTGAAAAGACGCTTCCATGTTCTTGGACTCTATGCAATTCCTTGGGTGCAAAGCCAATAACCGATCCATCAGATGTTTGTTGTCTAGCGAGTAAAAGTCCTTTGTCCTTCTTTTCCATCATTCAAGAGTCCATGGATGACTAAGAAGAATTTTTTGCCTAGATAATCAACTTGATAGGACTGCTAGAACCCGAATAAGTGGAGCTTTGCATAGAAGAATGAAAGAGTTGTTCAGTAAGTTCCATTTCTAAGGTTTTTATGCAAGGGCAAATGTCCATTCCTAAGAAGGGTGAAGGTGGTAAATGGGACCTAGATTTGAGAGTTAAGCTTTTAACCACATTAGCCTTAGCTTTGCTTTGGGCTTCCATATGTTCTTTAAAGGATGTACTCGCTTCAAAAAAATCAAAAACTTCTTCAAAAACTTTACTTAAGGTTGATTGAGCATCTCCACTAGTAAAAGGTGAAGAGGCCAAATCAACCTCATTGTAAGAGAATGAACAACCTAACTTAGCATTTGAGGAACATTCCAAGGCTTGTTTCTTAGCATTAAGGCAAGCACTAGATCTCACTAGAGAAGTGCCATTCTTCTTCTTTCCTATGAATGCAAAAAGTGTTGGGGCAAAGGGATGTGTTTGGAAAAGTGTTTAGGCTTCAAGATGTGGGGGCTTCAAGAAAAGGAGGGTTTTTTATGGAGAAAGAATGGAAAAGGCGAGTGGAATGGTGGTGATGGACGGTGGAGGAAGGTGGCGGGTTAGGTGGGGTTAGAGAGAAGGTAGAGAGAAATCATAACCTTGCCAAAAAATTTCCAATGTATGTCAACCATCTTGCAAATATTGGTTGTACCATTTTGAATTTGAATAAAAACTCACCTAACTAAAAAAAAAAAAAAGATGGTAGACGGGTTAGGAGGAAAAGCCATTTGAATGATCTGGAAGAGGGGGAAAATCATTATGTGAAATATTTGAGAAAGTATATAAAAAGAGGTGTGGGGTTGAAAGAAGAGGTTTTCTCTTGTGAGATGGGCCTAAACACTGATAGACTTGTATCACTCAAGACTTTCTCTCTTTACCATGAAGATTCTCTCCCTTCTTTCTAGCCCTCCACCAACTTGCCACTATACATTCACCACTCTCCTCCACTAGCCTCCATCAAACTAAACACTAACCTAGCCTATACACACATCCACACCATCCCTAAGCCCCAACCATTATCATAGGAAGAAAGAAGAAAGCTACTTGTTCTCCTTCTTGTTCAAGTGCACAGTTACAAGCAAAGTTACAATCAAATGACATTTCCCCTTCAAAGATTTACTTGCAGTCTTCCTCGGCTACTAAGGATGAGGTTGATTTAGCCTCTTTATCCTTCTCCCTTGAGAGCAAAGATTTTTTGCAAGGTTTTAAAATTTTTCGTGAGGACTTTGAGAGCAAAGATGCTTCTTCAACCTCTATGGAATGTGATGAAGTCTTTGAAGCCATTGAATTGGGTAAGTCCTTCAAAGAAATATGAAAAGGAAAAGAGTTAGCTAAAAAAGAACTTGTGAAGAATTTGATCAAGAATTCCAAGCCAATCTATTACTCCTCATCACAGTTGCATAAGGCTATCTCTAGCCCTCTAAAGCTTGATGTCGAGAAAGAGATTTCTTAGCATATCTTTGTCTCCCTATTAAAAGATACCTTTTCCCTTAGTCAAGCTAGTCTAAATGCCACTCTTGTTTGTGGTGTCAAAGCTCAAGGTTCCTTTCATAGAGGTTCCGGTTATAGAAGAATGGAAAATGAAGATGTAGATTATAATTCTTTACCCATTGGTCCAAAAGCTTTTGTCCAGGATGTAGACATTTCGGCTAGGATAGTACATAACGGTTGTCCTTTTCCTAGTCACATCAGCCACTCTTTGTCTCCAAAAGAAGACTCAAACAAAATTCAAATTGGCCCACTCTTTTCAAATGAAAAAGCAAATGAGTTTCCTTCTCTCACATTAATTTCGAGTGGAGCAAAAAATATTGATCAATATATGCATGCCACGGCCCACCATGCAAGTGACATGGCAGCCAACTTATTTAAAAATTCCACATCAGCATTTACCAATCCTCATGGCTAGAATTCAAAAAATAACACGAGGAATGATGTTAATACTTGAACCAATAATGGAAAGGAACATGGAAATGGTTCTCAACCAGATGCTTGGAAGCAGCCACTCTTCTTTAGGTATAAACCTACTCCTAATGACCCTTCAAATAATTGGGAAGATGATTTTGCTAAATACATGGAAACAAATTTGCATTTAGAAGACGAATTTGAGGTTAAAACTTGGGAAGGAGTTAGAGATGTGGAAGATCCCCTACAAGACTTATATGATGATGGTGAAGCCTTTTGGACACATTACCTAGTTGGGTAATTTCTTGGACCCCTCTCCCATTCTACCTTATTAAGAATATGGTTTATAATGCTTGGTGAAGATTTCAAAAAGTTGATATATATCCCAAAGGCAAGGGTCATTTATGTTTAAGTTTGGAAAAGAAGAGTATTGCCAAAGGGTACTTCAACAATTGTGGTACGTTAATTATAGGTCATTACTCCTTAGAAAGTGGCAACCTAAACTTGAATTTGTCAACCTTTCTTGCACTAAGGTTCCACTTTGGGTCAAGCTAAAAAATGTTCCTCTTAGTTTATGGTCAAAAAGAGGATTAAGTTATATGGTCTCTTCCATCGTGAGACCAATACAAATTGATGCTCAATCTAAAGCTAGAAGAAATCTTGAGTTTGCTAGGGTTTGAATTGAGGTCAACTTGGATAATAAGCTTCTAGATGAAATTTTCCCTAAACTTAGGAATGGTTCTAGATCTAAAGTTGAGGTGAAGTATGCTTGGAAGCCTAGTGTGTGTGCCTATTGCAAGATGGTAGGTCACATTGAGGATCAATGCCCATTGAAGCCTAAGGTTCAACAACTCAATATTCAAAAGTCGGCCGTAATTGCCCTAAAGCCAAAACTATTGATACATGGAAGGTTGTTGGGAAAAAGAAAGCTTCTCTTGATAGGCATGTTCTGTACTATGAAAAATCGCAAAGCAGTGATCAAGATGTAGATACTTCATCTAATCCTAGTCAAAGGATGTTTGAAAAGTAAGATATGGTTGCATCTACCTCTAAGCTGAAGCCTGGATCCACTATCCAAATGACCAATCCTTATAATGCTCTTGATGAAGTTGATGGAATTGAGGAGGGTGAAATACTTGCTCAAACACTCAAGATGGTAGAAATAAAAATGAAGGGGAAATCATTGCTTAAGTAAATGATGATGGGTCAAATATATCTTTGGGGAGGGGTCGACTTTTATTCCATCCCCTAAATGAATTTTTGCTCATGGAATATTCGGGGATTTAACTCCCCAAACAAACAAAAAGAAGTGAAAGTTTTTGATCAACTAGCATCTTTTAGATTGCTTTTCCATTTTGGAGACCAAGGTGACAAATGACAAACCATTGCTACTTATTTTGATGCCTTGGGTTTTGCTAACTACATGGATGAGAATATGGCTAGGAGGATTTGGCTCTTGTGGAGACATATCAAAACCAACATCATTGATTCCATGGATCAAGGTATCCTTGGCCACTTTGAATTTTCTTCACTTTGTTCTTTTTTTTATTGCTTTTGTCTATGGTAGGAATGATACTGCAAGGAAAAGGCATCTTTGGGATAGAATCTTAAAATGGAGCAAGTGGTGTGATGATGGACCACTTTGTATTCTATGAGATTTCAATGAAGTTTTGCATTATAGAGATAGATCATCTTTTTCTTCTATTCCCTCAAGTGCTTGGGATTTCAATCATTGCATTAATCAAGCCACGTTGCATGAAGTCAAAGCCACTGGCCTTTTACTTGGACTAACAAAAGTACTAGAGACAACATCATTGCAAGTAAGCTTGATAGGGCCCTTGTCAATTCTTTTTGGATGAAGCACTTGGATGATCTCTTTCTCATTCTGGAAAACCCGAGGATCTTGGACCATTATCAACTTATTACGCTTTCTAATAAGAACAAGTATTCTTCACCAAAACCTTTCAAGTTCTACAATGCATGGACTTCCCATGATCTTTTTCTTCATATGGTGGAGGAACATTGGAGTGCACGGGTCTTTGGCACTCCAATGTTTGTCTTATTTCAGAAGAAAAAATCCCCAAGAAAGCACTTAAAGAATTTGACAAGCTTCATTTTTCTTGCATCTCTCATCAAATTGGGTGTCTCAAGGAGAATCTCATGGAGGTCTAATTTGATATTCTTAATGGGAACATCCTTAATGAGAATATCAACAAAGAGAAGGATATTATGTTATAGATTGATGAATTGTAGGACACTTACAAGAAAATGCTTCACCAAATATCTAGGCTTAATTGGATCAATTATGGTGATGCCAACACTAGGTTCTTTCACAACACCATTCAAGAGAATATGCAAGAACACAATTCATGCCACACAAGATACAAATGGGAATCTTATTACTTCCAAGGAGGGGATCAAAGATGAATTCATTTCTTTCTTTCAAGGTCTTCTTGGCACTCCAACTTCTACTAATGCAAATGTGGATATTGTCAAGGGCATCATTGGCAAGACTATTGATGAGAATTATGCTAATAACCTTGTTGCACCTATCACTATAGGGGTAATAAAAAGCACCCTTTTCTCACTTAATTCAAACTAAGGTTTGGGGCCAAATGGGTATACATCTCACTTTTACATGGTGATGGATATTGTTGGCCATGATGTACAAAATGCAATTGATTCATTCTTTAGATCAAAGAAGCTTCTCAAAAAGGTTAGTGCAACTTACATTGCTCTTGTTTCTATGGTCCAAAACCCCTCTTTGGTTAAGGACTTTAGGCCTATTTCTTATTGCAACACCATCTACAAATGCATCACCAAGATTCTTGCTAATAGAATTAAATATTGCTTGCCTAGTATCATTTCTTGGAACCAATTGGCATTCATTAAAGAGAGGCTTATTAACGAGAATATCCTTGTGGCTCATGAGATTGCCTAATCTAATGGAGGAACTATAGGTGCCAACCTTAGGAAATAAAGATCTATATGATGGAAGGGAATCTCGGACGATTGTGATGCAGTTAAACTCGGGCTATGATGATGGTTTGGGCTATCTATGGGTTAATTGCTCTTCTTGGTGTTGATTAATGTCCTACTCAAGGCAAATTTATTAATATTGTTTCAGACTAGAGATTAGACTCCTAGAGCATTAACTAGTGCTAGTGGGTACCTTTTTGGTATTGTTTCAAACTAGAGGTATACTCCTACCACACATCAGTTAAGCATATTAATCAACACACATAGCTGCAAATAGGGCTCGTGCCATTAACAAGGATTAAGGCTAAGGTAACACCATTATCGATAGATTTTAAGCACAAAATAACACATGTAACTTCACTAAGGCATTTTAACAAACACATAGACATATTGATTCATGCCATTAATCGATGTAAAGAAGCATGTATTAATAGCCAAAGATATACAAAAATTCTTTATTCAAAACCTAATCTAATTTACAACAACAAATAACCAAAGATCTAGCCTAACCTACCAACATATTTACAAGAACTAGAAAGAGAATAAGAAGAACTCCCCTAAATCTTGCTTCCAAATCTATACAAGCCTTTCAAAGCCTTGTTGATTGCTTCAATCCTTGGCTTGGTAAGGTGTTTAGTGGGTGTGTAGAGGTGTTAATTGAAGTGGGAAAAATGTTAGGGTTAATGAGGTTGAGAGATTATTGGGTGAATAAAGCTTGTATTATGTGTTTTGTATGACGAAACCATGAAGTTGGTAATGTATTTATACATGTCTATGTGTTTATTTGCATGCCTTAGTAGCAAATATAGCTTCAATAGCATACATGTTGGTTATAAATGCTAAATATGGTGTAATCTGAGCATGCGTATGTGTTTGGTAGTTGAATATGTCAGTGAATTCACGAATGCTATGCTTAGAACGTCTATGAATGTGTACTTAAATGCATAACTTGATAATGTGATGACCAATTGACGGTGCGTAACTAAAGACTAGCCCTAGATTGAGTCTCCTTTGTCTTTAGACCCAGCCAATAGGTTTACGATTAGGATTAGTTGACCTTAGATGGACTACGTCTTGGCTTTAAACCCAGGCAATAGTTTAGGCACTAAGGTATGGTCAATCTAAGTCACCTAGGACATTAGCTTATTAGCCCTAAAACCTTAGGTCATAAAGACCACGCCATGCTTTAGATAGATGTCACCTAGGTATGACCCACATTAAGGCCTAGTGAATAATAAGGTAACTAATTAGGATCCTAGTTAAGAGAAACCCCTAAAAAGATAAACCATCAATTAATCCCGTTGCAAGAATGTATTAAGCTACCCATAACCAAGCAAAAATCACCTTAATCCCCATTCCATAAGTTTTTCCCTTAGTTCACTTGCATTCATCCCTTTCCATTACTTTCTCCCTTAGTTAATACCCTTTATTTTATGCATATTTTGCCTATTGAGCTCCCTTTAATTCAAAAGTTACCAAAAAAATTGTTAGTTTAGATTTTATTTAGGTAACTCCTAGAGCACACTTCTTAAGAGTCTTTACTTGTTGTAGCCATCACGTGGACACAACCCTGTACTCTCACACACTACACCTGTACGCTTACTGGCTATTTTAGGCATGTGCTCAAAAAATTGCATCAACTATATGCCTAAACATGTTTTCAAAATGATTACATATCTTTCAAAATACTTTTTATGCTCAAAATGTTGTTAGGCTTGTCTTTGAGGTGATAGATCATGAATTTCTTTGAAAAATATATTTTTACTATTGTCAGGTCTGCTCTATCGGGATATTGGATAAGCATTTCACCTCACCTGATAGTAAGTTTATAAAAGATCCATGTTTTAACCATTTTGGGATACTAGACATGATCTAACTCACCTGGAGCTTGTCATGCACACTTTGCCAATGTATCTGCATGTACAAAAGTTCACCCAAAAGCTTCAGACCTCATATTTTTTATCTCAGAACTAGCCACTGGACACACGATTTTTTATCCTAATTTTTCTATAAAGGTCAAAAATCTTACCTTTTGTCTCTAACAGCTAATTTTTAAATGAGGCATATATGTGTCTCTCATCTTTTGTCTTTTGACAATAACCCAAGATTTGATAGCTTCAAAGTTTGAAAAAAAGAAAAAGAGAAAGTAAGAGAGCAATACAAGAAAAGCTTCACTTTTCTCAAGGCATCTATAGGTCTTGTATTGATTATCAAATCCAACTTGTATTACACTTTTCTACATCTTGATATTGTATAAAGTTGGGATTTGGGTAGACTAGCCTTGTGGATTCAAACACTGAAAACCAATTGCAAGTGGGGTTTTGATTTCGGGTTGAAATCAGGCTATAAGTGTTGATTTTTAGCTTAGTCAACTTGTGAAAAGCTCAAAATGTAAGTGGAAAAACTCGAGTAGTAAATGTAGGCATGGTAGCTGAACCACTAAATATTCTCATGTGCTTTACATTTCTTCTTGAGTTTCTCGATTACTAAAGTACATTTGCGCTATCAACTCAAAAATCAAACTTCAAGAAAGTGAACAAACAATAAAAAAAAATTTTTTGTAGCTCTATTCATCTCCCTTCTAGAGCTAGCTTGCCACTTACAACTGTAGTACACTTGTGCGATACAATGGACAAATTAGTATATGTTATTAGTAGTAAAGTTTTATATTTTTTGTAAAATGAAATAATTAGAAAATATTCTTTGTATGAATAGGAGATAGATTAATTTTTTTTTAGGGACAAATGAATGACATGATGACAACATGGCATAAAAGGAAATATATTATTTTATAATATACATAAATACTAATTTTTTTGACCAAAAATATAATGTAATTACTTGAAAAAAAACTCTTGTAGGTATCACACCTTTAGCCAAAGCTCTGACCAAGAGTATTTTGTGCGCAAAGGCTGAATTCCTTTGTGTCACCTGTATGGCTTGGAAGATTCTGCACACAATTTAACAAGAGTGAGTTCTTTATCTCAAATGTGTACTGATTTTTGTTATATTGATGTCATTAGCATGCTTTTTAGAAGTGTTTAGGGTTTCTTGAGTGGATTTTGCGAGTCATTTTGTGAAATGATTGATGATATTTGTGTTTGATGAACTTAAGACACTTAATTGCCTTATTAGTGCCCTAGTTTCATGCTTTTGGTGTGTGCCAAGGCATAGTTTGAGCATGGTATGATGTGTTTGCGTTTTCTGGAGTAAAGTGAATGATTTAGAATGTAAGTGAGTGCTTATTTTGATGTTAGTCACAATTGTTTTGTACTCTTAAAGTTCTTATGGCTGTAACGAATTGTTCTATGCCTTTTCTTATCACTTTATTTATATAGTATTTTTATTGCTTTAGTTTACTTTACTCTTAATTCCTTGTTAGTTATTAGTTAATCATTTTACTTAATAGTTAGTACACATTAGCTTTAATATTAATTCACTATTTTTTTATAGTATTAGATCAAATTACATAGTAGTTTTATTTATGTTTTCTTTTAGGATATAGGTAGCATAGAAATACATTAGTTGTATAGTGTTAGTAATTATATTAGTATATTAGTAGTAATATATAGTATTAGATTATATGATTTTATATCAGTATAATAATATAGTGATTATGTAGGCTTATTAATTTAATCGATATGTTTTGTTAGTGTTATATTATAATAGTATTATATGATATTGTAATATACTATCTTATTTTATATAAAGAAAAAAATGAGAAAGCTAATTAGCCCACTACACCCATCGGGCCCCCATTCACCTTGACCCCACACGAAGCATCATCATCTTTTTCTACCTTTGCAAAGCTCACCTACTTACCAAACAAGACCCCTAACCTTACTCAGCAAACACTCCTCAACAACACAACCCCTCTGTCATTCATTTTTTCATTCCTTCAAACCTATTACACACTAGCAACACCCGCAGACCCCACCCCTTTTTAACAGTCACATCTCATAATTAGACACACATGCAACTACTAGATAGAGAGAAATAGCTAGTACTACTTGTAGAGCTTAGTAGTGCTGACCAAAAAGAAATGAAGAGAGCTATTGCTCTCTCTCAGCCAAAACTTAAAAAAAAATACAAAAAAATATTTTTCTTAATTTCTTTTCCTTTTCTTTTCCTTATTAGCTTTTAGCTCTAGTTTTAATTAAATTTTTGGTGTCTTTTTTTCATGTCTTCTTTGAGCTAAATTGATGTAATATTTTGGACAAGGAATTGCAAAGAAGAGGCTTTTGGGCTACAAAAGCAAAGGAGAAGTATTTAACCTATGTTTGAGCTTTTAAAGACATTTTCATTTAGTTTTGAGCTCAATTTCAGATTTAATTCATGTATTTGGACATGTTAGGTCTTTAAACCTAGGGTTGATTGGATATTGTGAATTGAGTTTGGGCTTTTGGATTCTTGTTTTGTGAATATCTACGGCTTGAATACATGATTTGATTTCCTTGTTTAATGGAGTTTCTCAAGCATGTCTATGTGCTTGTCAAAAAACCACACTGAAGATTCATGCATTATTTGTGCTTATATGCTTATATGTTGCTAATTGGATGTTGATTGATGGTGATTAATCTATGGCTATTATAGTGGAATAGGCTTTAGTTTTAAATCCAGATAATAGCTTACACACTACACTTAGTTGATTCTAGGTGTCTTAGGTTTTAGCTTTAAATCTAGCTAATGGTTTAAACCCTAGGATTAGACTCAAGACTTAATTAACTAATTCTAGAACCCTAAGTAATAAGGATAAAGTTGTACTCTAATTAGGGATAGAATCGCTCCAAGACTTAGAGGATAATAAGGTAGTTAATCTAGGGATTCTAAAAAGTAGCACTTAGTTAATTCAGCCTCAAAACTTTAATTGGTTAGGAGCATTGGCAATTGGAAGATAATAAGGTTAATTAGCTAAGGCCTAATCAAGAGCAATTAAAGCCATAGATAAAACCAAATCGAAGCCATAGTCTGAGCCCAATTACAATAGGCAATTACCCTAGGTTGTTCCCCAATCTTTCAATCCCCTAGTGGATGCCCCGAGTTAGGTTAGGTTTAGATTAGGGTTAGTTTTAGTTTTTAGTTTCACTTTCTTGCATTTTGGTAGTTTAGTTTAAAAGCTTTCTTTAATCATAAAAGAAGCAACACACACACGTGTAGCTTGTCTTAAGCAAATTTGTACATAAAGACCAAACTAAGAAGCTTCCCTATGTAGATGATCCCTTACTCATGTACACAATGCTATTTTCAATCCGTGCACTTGCGGGCTAAAAATTGGTTGTAATTTGTGCTTACATTTTCACACACAACTGGTTTACATCAATCCCCTGCCTCGAACTTCATTCAGGGACTTTTAAAAGTATGCGATATAGACCTCTCAATTGTCATAAAACCAAAAAAAAGTATCAACAAATCAGATGAGACCAAGCCACTAGAATTTTATTATAATCGATTCTAAAAATAATGAAACAAACCCACAACACATATAGCGAAAAAGAAGGAAATGATCTCCACTATCGTCAATATCACCACAAATCTAATTACAAGGAAATTGATCCCGCTATAAACCTAATTACAATAAGGAGACTAAAATGACCAAAGCCACAAAGCTAATTGCAGATCAAATGAAAAGGACATAAACTGAATTACAACAAATTCATAAACTCAATTATAGTAAAAGGGAAAAAATCTAGGCCGCAAAGCTAATTACAGTGTGAAGTGAGATTAAGCTAGCATTATGCTATTACTACAACTATGGCTAGACTAAGATTAAGCTATTGCTACGATAAAGAGCTAGATAGACAAAGATTAAGGCTTAATGGTCTTGGACCCTTTCCTTCTGAGCGTCGACTAGCTTTTATACTTGTTCAGCCCCAGATTTTCTCAAATTCCAAATAGTTCCAAGGCTTCTTTAGGCCATTGCGCTTGACTTAGTCCCAACAGATTTGCTTACATGCTTTCACCTAGCTATTGTATTGTGATGTGTTTGTTTTGTGTGTGCTTATGCATTATACGTATATAATTGTTTTGAGGTGTTTTGTGCCTCATTTGGCATATTAGTATAGCATTTACGTCATATTTTTGCATAATTGGGTTTTCTTGTCATAGTTGAGGTTAAGACTTAATACTACACTAATGTACGTTTATTGCTCATTTTAGGTGAGATTTGAGGAGATGATTTGAGCTCAATTGATAGAAAAGGGGACTTGGATCAAAGATGAAGGTGTTCTAGCAGCAAAGGAATGAAGAAAAGTGCTTTTGGAAGTGGCCAGGCGAAAGAAGAAACGACCAAGGCGAAACCGAGTGTAACATAAACCAACTTTGGAGCTTGCAATCTACAAAGAACATGGAAAAATTTTGGACACATTTTAGGGTACAAAAGATGGCTTGGGAGATCCCCCATAGTGAGATGAAGGCATGAAAAAAAATGGTGCGCGAATTGGAGCCAAAACAAGCAAGATATGGACATTTTACTATCAAGACTGGTCGACCTCCTGTCAAGGCTAGTCGACCAGCTGAGGCCAACTGGCGGATTAGAATTTGGGCAAATTTTGGCTGGATGACTTAGCCCCAAAGTTGGTCGACCGACTGGGCCCACGGTTGGACGCGCTGACAGCTCTATTTAAGCCACATTTTAGCCATTTTCTAAGGAAAAACAACACCTAAATCAAAGACCCATTTCCCTAAACCCAAAATCCATCAAAAATCACCTCACACACTCACTTCTAAACACATTTTAACCCTTGGAATCAAGGATCCAAGAGGATCAAACACAAGGATTTCGGCATAGCTCTTGGATTATAAAGATATGGCTTTGGATAAAAAAGTAGCCCCTTTGTCTCTCTTTTATCCAAAGTTAATTTATGTTTGATTAAAGCTACGTAAGGTGATTTACTATTGTATTATGGATGATTATTACATTATTGTTATGGGTATTTAATAGTTTTACATATATATGCTTCTACTTAGGATTTTGATTGGCAAATTTACATTCATGTCTATGTGTTTGTAGAAATGCCTCAATGATGTTGCATATGTATATAGATGATGGGGTGGTAAGTTAGAGAGCAAGTGGGGCATGATCTTTCATGTTTATGCATGACACCTTCCACACTTGTGCACATATTTTCATTTGTGTTTCAGGGTGGAATCTTGAAAAGAGGTACATTGTGCATTCATTACCCAATCATATAGTGCATGACCCTTTTGCTTTTACTCTCTGTGCGGTTGAATATCTGACAATTTGTGCCTTATAATTTTAAATATGTATTGCTCTAACACTAACGCCTGGCTAGAGGCATTAAATCTAGCGCTGCTATAAGGCACCCTAGACATGTTTATATTTCATTTGCTTTCCTTGCTTTTCCTTTTCTCTTATTTGCTTTTAGTATTATTATTTTTTGATTTTCAATTTTTTTTCTTTTTCTCTTTCACTCTCCCAGGTGTTGATCCTCACTTCTATCATTTCCCATTTTTCATTCACCTTATTTATCATTTGATAATGTCAATATGAGCCTGCATGGCAATGCTACTAATTGTGTGCTTTGAGTGTTTATGATTTGTTAAGAGACAAGGATTAGTAGTTGAATCATTATCCATTGGCATTGAAAAGCTTCAAAGGAACACAAGGTTGTATCCATCATTTCTCCACTTGACCCCTTGTATCTACCCCGTCCCTATCACCCTTACTTGCTTTGTGTTGACAATTTGCTTGTTGAGTAGTATTGTTCTATTTGCTTGAGGACAAGCAAAGTTTATGTTTGGGGGTGTGGGAGTTCGGTTTTCTCATTATATGCTTTGTGTAGGGTAGATATGCATTATGTGCTTAAAATGGTGAAATTTTTTTGATTTTGATGCATGTAGAGTTGTTTGTCTCTTGTTTAATTGGAGTGTCGGCTTTTGTGATTGATTTAATTGATTGGTGAATATGAGTTGCATTATCGGAAGTGAATAGAGTGGATTGAAAATCAAGTCTTAGAGGGGATGCCCTTGAAGTTGTGGAGAGTGAATACCTTTAAGAATGACCCTTGTAGCCACCTTATAGCTTGGTAGGAAAGAGCGTTGAAAAAAGGTTGTTGATATGAGTGCCCTTCCTTGATTGGTTAGTTTTGATGTGGCAAAACCTTTCTTTTTCTTTTCTTTTTGTGTGAATATAATGCAAAGCATGAAAAATCCAAAAAAAAATATTGAAAAAGGTACAAAGGTGCAAAAATATAAAAAGAAAGTAAAAAAATAGAAAAAGACAAAGGCACCAAAAAGTTTCATGAATGAGTGCTTAAGTGACACAATGCCAACTTAGCACAAGTTATCCTTTATTTAGATAAGTGAATAAGGCTTGTTAGAAGCCATTTTGTTTGTACATTCTCTCTCTTCTAGTCTTTGATGCTTTTTGTATGTTAGGGAGGCCATGTCAGTTGAGGGGCACGAAATCTCAACATCCCGAACGTGTGTGTTAGAATCCTAGGCTTGTGGTGGTTTGGCTACTCGGGAACTTCCCATGAGGTTTGAGGCCCTTTATGAGTAGAGGGAGGATCCGAAGAGAATTGAGGATCTCTCCACAATTAGAATGCCCCATTCATGCTTCTTAGGCTAACTGTGATAGTGAATCAATTCTTTCGGTAACCCTTTGTATTGACTTTAGAGGTAAACTTAGGTTTAGGCTTGCTTGGGGACAAGCAAGGAGAAGGGTTGGGGGTGCTGATATGTTTGTTTCATGTGCACTTATGCATTATATGTATATAGTTGTTTTGAGGTGTTTTCTACTCCATTTGGTGTCTTTGTATAGCATGTAGGTCATATTTGTGCATAATAGGGTTTTCATGTCATAGCTGAGGTTAAGACTTAAATGCTACACTAATGTACGTTTATTGCTTATTTTAGGTGAGATCTGGGGAGATGATTTGAGCTCAATTGATGGCAAAGGGGACTTGGATCAAAGATGAAGGTGTTCTAGATGCAAAGGAATGAAGAAAAATGCTTTTGGAAGTGGTCGGGCGAAAGAAGGAGCGACCAAGGAGAAACCGAGTGCAACGTGAGCCAAATTCGGAGCTTGCAACATAAAAAGGACATGGAAAAATTTTGGACATGTTTTAGGGTGCAAAAGATGGTTTGGGAGATTCCCCATAGGGATACGAAGCCATGAAAAAAACAACACGTTAGTTGGAGCCAAAATGAGCAAGATATGGACATTTTACTGTCAAGACTGGTCGACCTCCTATCAAGGCTGGTCGACCGGCTAAGGTCGATCGGCCAAATCAGAATCTGGGCCAATTTTGGTTGACCAACTTAGCCCCAAAGCCAGTCAACCGGCTAGGCCTTTGGCTAGACACGATGACAGCCCTATTTAAGCCACTTTTCAGTCATTTTTTAAGGAGAACAACACCCAAATCAAACACCCATTTCCCTGAACCCAAAATCCACCAAAAATCACCTCACACACTTACTTCTAAACACATTTTAACACTTGGAGTCAAGGATCCAAGAGGATCAAGCCCAAGGATTTCGACATAGCTCTTGGATTGCGAAGATATGGCTTTGGATAAAAAGGTAGCCCTTTTGTCTCTCTTTTATCGTAAGTTAATTTATGTATGATTAAAGCTATGTAAGATGATTTACTCTTGTATTATGGATGATTATTACATTATTGTTATGGGTATTTAATGGATTTACATATATATGCTTCTACTTAGGATTTTGATTAGCAAATTTACATTCATGTCTATGTGTTTGTAGAAATGCGTCAATGATGTTGCATATATATATTGAAGTCTATTATACTATTAACCATATCTAAATCATTATGCTATCATGTCTATATGTTTGTGTTATGATTACACGAAGTTGGTATGCTTGTATACATGTCCACGTGTGTGTTAGCATCCTTGATAGCCTAAATAGCTTCTATTGCTTACATGTCGGGTGCCATTGCTTAAATTGGTGTAATCTAAGTATGTCTATGTGCTTAGTAGTAGAATACCCTAGAATATTCTCGAACGCCATACCCTAGATGCGCTTGCTTTGTGCTCAAACATTAATACCCGCTATTGTGATGATGATCGGTGGTGCATAACTAATGGCTAGCCTAGGTTGAGTCTCCCTTAGTTTTAAATCCAACTAATGGGTTTTAGGCTAGGTTAGTCGACCTTAGATGGACTAGGCTTGGCTTTAAATCCAGCCAACGGTTTAGATGCTAGGGTTAGATTGATCTAAGTCACCTAGAATCCTAACTAGCTAGCCCTATGGCCCTAAGTCATAAAGACCATACACCGTGGCTCTAGGGATCGACATCTAGTGACGGATTCGCACTAAGTCTTAGGGTGTAATTAGGAAGTTAATTAGGAGACTAGACGAGAGCAACCGAGTTTAATCCATCAAGCAACCCTAACAAGAAGTAGTAATCACCCACTTGCGAGCTGTAGTTACTCTATTCCCCATTTCCACGTGTTAGCATCCCTTTAGATCGCTTGATTCCCCCATCACACACACATGGCCTTTTTATTTCCTCGTTCTTAGATTAGGTATACTTTTCTCGAGCTCCCTTTAAACCAAAAATCCCAAAAGCATTGTAGTTAGGACCTCAACATGTAGCTTTTAAGACGCACTTAGCTTAGGACACCATACATGTTAAGACTCCCCATGGATTAGACCCGGCACTTGCACACACTGTACTACACACATCTCGTGCACTTGCATGCTATTTAGGCTTGTTCCATGAGATAGCGTATCATATTGCACGTGCTTTATTACGACTTATTTCTCTTATTTGAATTTATTCATGTGCCTAGATTATGTCTTTTATCCCTTAGGCCATGATTCGGCCATAATGCTTCTCTAGGCCATGAACTTGACCTTCAGTTCTTTGGCCCCTTCTCAGCATAATCTATTCCATTAGCCTTTTGGCCAATTTAGTTTGAAAATTGGATGTAAAGAATGTCACCTATAAGCTGTACAAATGACATCATGGAGTTTGGATTGCTTCTATTTATGGTCACGTGCTTTTCATATTTTTCTTAATGCATTGGTTTCCAGGCAACTTCTAATCCTGTCCAATCTACTTGCATTGGACTTTGCATGCATTAAACACGTATCACAACTTGTCACCCACGAATTCTATACCAACAAACCCGGAGCCTCCACATGTCCCACTCTATCATCGCATTTATCCTTTTGTATTGAGCCTTGTGATCAAATTTAATGTCTTTATGTCTTCGAAGTTTTTCCATGATTACATGACATAATCCCCAAAAATTACAATGTGTGGCGTTGATTAGTGCAAATCAGCTATCATTCATTATATAAAAGTGCTTAGGCATTGTCTTCTTCATATTTTGCTTTTGCTTTCTTTTGCATTCCCATAAATCTTTCTACAAATCTTTGTTCTTTGACTTTTCCCAAGAACTTCTAGTGTTGGACCTAGATAAACACAGCAAGCCATGTACCCTAGTTACTACTTTTATGGGTACTGATTCCTTTGAGGTTTCAGTCAACACCCTCGTTGAAATTGAAAATTTCCCACATCAGTTTACTTTGGGCCTTGTTTTGTGTATGAATCGACTCCATACTACAATTAATATCTTCCGAAGGCCGAGAATGACACCTTTCTTTTATCTAGCCCAAAAGCCTCTATTCTCACTTCTTTGAGAAAATGACCATCTAGAGTCTGGCCTTCATCTGAAGATGCAGATTCTCTATATCTAACCTGGCTTGACAAGATCTAACCTGGCTTGACAAGGTTCAACCAATCAAACACGACCTTAGGACTTTAAGGCCATTTTTGACATAATTCAACTTACGCGTAAAACTCTTGCTTTGAATGCTCTGCTTGTTTCGAACTTATTTTTATGGTCCATGACCATGAACTACTTCATCTTTTTTGTTATGCCGTTATCACTATGCTAGATCTAGTTGCGCTTCTTGGACTCAAGCCCCATGGTAGGATTATATTTGCTAATAACGGCATTAAAGATGACAACCATAGGTTGTTCTTAGAGAAGAAGTTTTTCACCTATAAATCCTTCATTCAAACCCAAGCAAGGACTGGCCTTGATGCCTTCTCCAATATTGAACATCTGGCTTTCATCATATTTTGGTTATGTAAAATACCTTCTATTTTCTTCTTTAGTGAAGATGACTGATGTGTCTTCATTTGTCCGTGTTTGTTCTTGCATTTTCTTATGTTTTTAAAGATATTTTATGCTTACTTGATAGCATTAGTGTAATACTTACATAATACTTGTGCATATGTAGTTCTAAGTGTCTATTGTTGAGTTTTATGGTTAAATGCTATACTAAATGTTTGATTTTGTGTCTTAGGTGAGGTAGAGGATGGAGAATGAGCTTGAACAAGGATGAATGACAAAGAACAAAGATGTACAGGCCGTGGGGTGAAAATTGAAACCACAAAGAATGAAGATTTAAAGCAATTGGGGCAATCAGTCAACCTTGAAGAATTTTCAATCAACTAGCTAGGTCGACCAGCCAGACCAAAGAGTTGAGAAAATTATCAGTCGAGCTACACCAGATTACTGGTTAACTGGCTAGGTCGACTGGTTAATCCAGAAAGCCATTGTTGCCACTAGTCGAGTAAGAAGACTTTGCCGATTGATGTGTCTTGATTTTGTATGTGTTTGCATTGTGTTTTTCCTATGTTTTAGAGTTGATATTTTTTTATGTAATGTCATCAGTGTAGTACTTATGTTAAAGATATACTTAAGTGAAGATAATTGTAAATAATTAAGTTTGATAGATAAACACTACATTAATTGCTTTTGGTGATTTAGGTGCGTCTTGGGATGATGCCGAGCTTGCAAGATGATAGGTGATGATGATAGAAGGTGTTTGGGTCATGGGGAGAAGATCGAAGTCCAAAACGAAGTAGATTGGAGGCAAAAGAGCTCAACCAGTCAACCTAGGAGCAGTGCTGGTCGACCGACTAGGTTGATTGGCAAGACCAAAGAGCATCATTATTTAGCTAGTCAAGTCAAGCCTTCAACCAGTCGCCCTATATAGGATCGATATTACATGTGGTCTATCCTAGTCCATATTTTCAAAAATACTACCAAGAAAACATGTTAGGAAAATAAAATAATCATATAACACACACAAGAACATGCTTAAGAACATATAGAACATAACTAGTATTTGCGAAATATGTAAAGCTAACCTCTTGAAGCGTGGGGCCTTTGATGAAGGTAAAACCGTCACGAGCTTTGTTCCTGCTCACGAACAAGGCCACCAGAAAAAATCTCACTATAAGGGTGTCACAATATGCAATTCCCTAGTCTTCTTCCCTATGGTTAAAGAGACTTTTCTTGAGAGAATAGCCTCTTGTGTAGGAGGAAGCAAAGTAACATGCTCTTGAAAATCTAGAACAAAAACCACACAATAAGTGTGTACTATGTGTTGTAGTATTCTCATGCCAAAATGGAAGAGGTCAACTACAAAATTTTTGGATGCTAGAAATGGTTCAAGGTCTTACCTATTTATAGAAAAAGTTTGGCAACTAAACCTTGTAAACTTTCTATGTGGGAAACTTTTTCCTAGTAGTAAATGTTTGCCATATGTCATGGAAGTTACTTATACAATTTGAATTCTTCATGGAAGTTGTACAATTTGAATTCTTCATGTAGTAACTTTCTAGCACATGTCTTGGAAGATAGGGCCAAGCCCGCAATCCATGCCCAATACATAGTCCATAATCCTTGTGGAGGCCTAAGCCTAATAAGGTTATCTTGGACTCTAAAGAAAGCCCAAATCCAATTCCAAGCTTTGGCCCAATAAGGATACTACCACAATATGGAATTTGCTCTTTCAAGATTACTCTCTCAAAATCATTTCAACTAGGGAAGGGACCAAGAACACACAATTAACCTTGGCTTCCAAAAATAATAAAAAAATGTCCTTGCCCGATCTAGGCGACGTAATAATTATTGTTAACTCCGATCTATTTCACCATAAGATCAAAGTTGCACTCCAAGAATAATTGCTATTACCAAAAGCTTATCACAAAAGAATGTGAACTTTGTCTTTTACCTACTAAATAACAGACCATAATGCCTCTCTATGTATACCCACAACTAAGACCGGTCCCTTGGCCTGTGTACTATCACCTCCTTAACTGTATCTTTTTCTATGGGTTTCTTGTCCTATTCCCAACCATCCTTGGTCATGGAATCTCTTGAACTCAGGAGCGACCCTCAAGCCATATGACCGATACACCCATAAAGGTAGTATCACTAGATTTAGATTCAGATGATAAATATGGACAGTCCAAAAGGGGGTAAATAGATTCCATATTACATGTGCATGTTCCAATTAATTAGAACTTAGCACTCAATGCACAAGGCTATTGATCTTAATAAAGTAAGATCTCGCCCACAGTGAATCAAAGTACCAAACCCTAACTTCATTAGTTTATCCACGTATGCTCAAGATTAAGAGTAATGATCATTTAGTAGCAATGAGTATCTTGTTTTCTTTCTTTGATAGTACGTCTCTAGAAAACATACTCACAATTGTCCTGTCAAATACGTGACCCACGTACTATTGAGACAAATCCAGAAAGTTCTCCAATGACCTAGGTAGATCACCCTTAATGAGGAGACTTGCTCAATATAACCTTATCTCGGTATGATGCCCAACACTACCATTTGGTTATGGTCTCAGTTTATGACGTGACTAAATCTAGACTTGGACCTATTGTGCGTCCAACCTTACTGTGTACCCAAGCCATTAGTTTAAGTCAAGGGACCTTTATACATACATCAATAAAACATACGAAACATAATATGTAAGGAACTCGTAATGCCATTTAACAAAATGATTATACATTGTTTAACATCCAAAATGTTATACACAAGTGAGCTTTAGGGCAAACTAATCCTAACAATCTCCCACTTGCATTATAGATCACTTCTGCACAACCTAAAACCCATAGACTCCAAATGTGTGGTAACATTTTCTTTGGGAGAGTCTTTGTAAATGGGTCTGCTAGGTATTCCACTGAAGCTATCTTTTCAACTACAACATCTCCTCTCTGGATAAACTCACGGATCAAATGACATTTCCGTTCAATATGTTTACCTTTTTTGTGATTCCTAGGCTCTTTGTACTATGAAACAACACCGTTGTTGTCGCAATAGAACGTTATCGGTCTGTGAGCTACCGCCACAACCTCTAGGTCTAATAGGAATTTTCTTAGCCATACCATCTCTTTCGCAGCCTCAGATGCTGTTACATACTCAGCCTCCATGGTAGAGTCAGTAATACAATTTTGCTTCACACTTCCCCATGAAATAGCTCCTCCTGACAGAGTGAAAACATATCCAGAAGTAGAGTTCCTGGAATCTCTATCAGATTGGTAATTCGAGTCTGTATAGGCTAATGGCATTAGATCATCTGCACAATATTCCAGTATATAATCCTTAGTTCCTTGCAAGAATTTGAATATATGCTTAACTGCGACCCAATGTGCAAGTCCAAGGTTTGACTGATATCTACTAACCATGCGAACAGTAAAACAAATATCTGGTCTAGTACATAACATGGCATACATGAGGCTTCCAACCGCCGAAGCATAAGAAACTCGTTTGATGCTCTCTATCTCCTCAAGTGTTTTAGGACATTGATCCTGAGATAGATAAACTCTATGTGTAGAAGGTAATGAGGCCTTCTTAGAGTTTTGCATGTTAAACCTAATCAATATCTTCTAAATAAATGAAGCTTGAGATAGGGCTAACCTTCTGTCCTTACGATCTCGCATATGCTTGATGCCTAGAACATAACTAGCTTCTCCTAAATCCTTCATTTGAAATTGAGTAGAAAGCCAAACCTTGATGGATGATAACATCCCCACATCATTTCCAACAAGTAGGATATCATCCATATACAGAACCAAAAAAGCTACAGCATTTCCATTACGCCTATACACGCAAGGTTCATCAATATTTTGAACAAAATCATAAGATTTAATCGCATGATCAAATTTGATGTTCCATGCTCTAGATGCCTGCTTTAATCCATAAATGGATTTGTTTAACTTACAAACCATATGTTCCTGGCCTTTGGCAACATATCCATCTGGTTGTGTCATGTAAATGGTCCCGTCAAGCTTTCCATTAAGAAAAGTTGTCTTTACATCCATTTGCCATATCTCATAGTCATAATGACATGCAATGGCAAGAAGTATCCCGATGAATTTAAGCATGGCTACGGGTGAGAAAGTTTCCTCATAATCGATCCTTTCTTTTTGAGTATAACATTTCACCACCAACCTTGCTTTAAAGGTTTCAACTTTTCCATCAACTTCTCTTTTCCTCTTGTAGACCCATTTGCACCCTATAGGTTTTACCCCTTCAGGTGTAATTACAAGATCCCAAACTTTGTTAGAATACATAGATTCTAACTCTGAATCCATTACCTTATGCCATTGGTTGGCATCTATGTCAGAAACTGCTTCATCATAACTTGTGGGATCCATCACCTGATCCTCAGAAGAAGTCTAAAAGGACTCTCTATAGTATTTATCAGGAGGCCTAGATATCCTCCCACTATGACGAGGCTCTGATATATTATGTGTAATATGCTGTTCCTTTTCATTTACAATTACCAAGGTGTTACTGGAGATTCTTGTGAAATCTCTTCTAGAACAACTTCAGAATTTGGTGTTTTCTCGATCATTTCACCATTCTCTAAATATCTAGCATGGGTCCTTATAAACACCTTTTGCTCCTTAGGATTATAAAAGATCCCACTTCTGGTTCCCTTAGGATACCCAATAAAATAGCACAACTCGGATCTTGGTTCCAACTTGGAAGCATTACTATTAAATACATAAGCTGGAAATCCCCAAATGTGGAGATGATTTAAACTAGGCTTACGCCAGGTCCACATTTCTTGTGGTGTCCTATTACTGATTTAGATCGTACCAAGTTCAAGATGTATACTGCTGTCTCAAGGGCATACCCCCAAAAAGATAAAGGTAATGATGCATGACTCATCATTGACCTAACCATATCAAATAGGGTGCGATTTCTTCTCTTTGCTACACCATTTTGCTGGGGAGTCCTTGGTGCAGTCAATTGAGACGCAATCCCTTCTTGTGTAAGATAGTCTCTGAACTCACCTGAGAGGTATTCGCCACCTCGATTAGACTGAAGGCTTTGATATGTTTATCTAATTTCCACTCTTTAGCCTTGAATTCTTGGAATTTCTCAAAGGATTCAGACTTGCGTCGCATCAGATATACATATCCATACCTAGAGTAATCATCAGTAAAAGTAATGAAATACTCATAACCTCCTCATAGTGGTTTGCTCATAGGACCACACACATTAGTGTGAACCGATTCCAATACTTCTTTAGCCCTTTCTCCTTTAGAAGAAAATGACCGTTTGGTCATCTTTCCTCTGAGGCAAGATTCACACGGAGGTAGATCTTCGAGATCTTAAGCTAAGATGCCCATCCTCGACTAATCTCCGAATTTGCTTTAGACTAATATGTCCTAAGCGTAGGTGCCAAAGATAAGTATCATTAGTCAAAGAAACCTTCCTTTTCAGGGAATTAGTTCGTTCTATATTATGTAGTGAATTTTTAATAGGTTTCATATAGAGCAAGTTATCATGCGTGCTACCGGAACAAATAATATTTCCATCTCTACTAATATCAACACTGGGTTGAAAATTAATGCAAAAATCATCTAATATTAATTATGAGACAGAGATAAGGTTTTTACATAAATCCAGAACATAATAAATATTGTTAAAAAATAACTTCCTATTACATGAAAAATTTAAGCATGTTCCTCCCATGCAGCAGCCCATGCTTTTGCTCCGTTACCCATCCTCACAACAAATTCCCCTTTAGCTAGTTCCTTCATTTCCTGAAACTAATGCAAAGAATTGTAAATATGGTTAGTGGCTCCAGAGTCTACAATCAAAGAATCATTAGAATCAACCACTAAATAGGTTTCAATGTAGAATAAAGAGGTGTACCTATCTGGCCTCGTGCCAGGTACATCGGGCAATCCCTTTTCCAGTGCCCTTTTTGGCCACACTTAAAGCATTTGCCCTTGGGCCTTTCACCAGTTAATTGTTTGGGTTGTTCACCATTTTTCTTCTTTTTCCCTTGACCACATTTTTGCTTCCCCTTTCCATTGACCTTTTTCCCTTTTGGGTTAAGTCCAGAAGTGGATGCTTGAACTATGTTTACCTTTTTGTAAGTTTGGCTCCATCCTCATTGGTCATCTCGCTCTTCTTTTTTGGTACGGTGGTTCCATCATCGTTGATCTTTATACACATGTGGACCATTTTCAACCAAAGCCTAAAGCTCGTAGTAAACCGATTGACTATAGATTTGCATTCGGCATTACCAATAAGAGTAATTGATTCCATCGAACCTCGGTGGCTTGAGTAGTAAAAAACCTTCATCGAATGTAGAAGACCCGCTTGCTATGGTAAGACCTCTTACAAGAGGTTTAGTCTACCCTGTAAGACTAAGCTCTTAATATCATTTGTGAGTGGCAAACTAGTTCTAGGGGGGAATAGAGCTATAATTTTTTTTTTGTTGTGTGTTCACTTTGTTGAAGTTGGATTATTGAGTTGATAGCAAAAACATATTGTAGGAATCGAAAAACACAACAATAAATGTAAAGCACCCAAGGATTTATATTGGTTTGGCCACCAAGCCTACATCCACTCCACGAGCATCCCACTCGAGTATTTTCCACTAAGACCTTGAGCTTTTCACAAGTTGACTAAGCTCAAAAACTAACATTTACAACTTGATTTTGGCCTGAAATCAAAATCCCACTTGCAATTGTTTTTCAATGTTTGAACCCACAAGGCTAATCTACTCAAATCCTTACTTTATACAATATCAAGATGTAGAAAAGTGTAATACAAGTTGGATTTGATAATCAATACAAGACCCATAAATGCCTTGAGAAAAGTGAAGCTCTTCTTGTATTGCTCTCTGTTTTTCTTTTTTGCTTTTTCCAAACTTTGAAGCTTTCAAATCTTGGGTTCTTGACAAAAGACAAAAGTTAAGTGATATATATATGTCTCATTACACAAAGAATAATATCCAATAATAAGATTTTTTACTGTTGTAGAAAAATTAGGATAAAATATCATGTTTCCAACGGCTAGTTTTGAGATAAAAAGTTTGAGGTCTAAAGCTTTCGAGTGAGCTTTTATACGTGCTGGTACATTGGCAAAATGCGTCTGACAAGCTCTGGGTGAGGTAGATCTTGTCCGACATCCCGCCAAGGTTAAAATGTGGATCTTTTAAAAACTTACAATTGAGTGGGGTAAAATGCTCATTTGGTACCCTTGCAAGAGTAGACCCGATAATACTAAAATTCTGTTTTTCAAAGAAACTCATGATCTACCATCTCAAAGACAAGTCCAACAAATTTTGAGCTTAAAAAGCATTTTGAAAGATATGTAATCATTTTGAAAACATGTTTAGGTATATAATATCTCAATTTAGAAACTACAAGAGAGAGAAAAGTAGAAGACTAAGAGCAAGACATCTTTAACATGTAAAAAATCAACGACCACTCCCCTTATGTCTTTCGTCTCCATCCTTATGTCACCACACTACTTGATATGTGCAAACCTCAAGGCTCATGGTAGTGGATGGTCATCTCCAAGGCATAAGCTCATTTCAATTGCTGAAAAACTAATCGTTTCATTAGAGTCAATAGAATCATATTTGAGTTCACAAGACAATCATATAACATTATCCACATATGGCAATCATCACATATTTCACAAATTATATTAATTTAATCATCAATGTTGTTTTCATTGTCAAAACACAATCACCATTGTAGCCATAGTGTCAACAATATAATACATTTGTTACAAATCATATATGTTTCTCACTTAGCTAATAAAGCATGTATTACATGAATTCTTATCTTTTATGTGACATTTTAATGAATATTTGAATTTGAAATAATTTATCAATTATTAGATAATTTTATTCAAATCTTCTTCTTATTTTTGTTACTAAAACAATATGGGCTCTCTTCAAATTTAGATATTGATATTTTAATTTCCTTCATGAATGACTAAAATGATAAATTTTGTATTTATGGTATAGTTGTATTTCTATACCTTGAAGGAAAAAATAAACCTATTTTTAGAAATACAATACATAACTTTCTATATATATTTTTGTAAAACATTTCAAAATATATGTTCTATTACAATTAACCATAATCTTTAAAAGTAATCCAATTAGATTATCCTATCCATCTTTTTTTTTTTTTGGGGTTTTGTAACCCCTATATGAAATTATATCATTCAATACATGACTAGCAATGAAAACTAACAAATAATAGAATTTTAAAAGATATATTTATTCATTTTATTCTCACTTAGAATACAAAATTTGTTATAATTAATAAATAAATACATTAAGAACATACATTTGCCCATACATTGCATAGGGTAGACTCTAGTTATATATGATAATCAAAATACATTTTCTCATATTTTATCATATGGGCAATTGAAATGGCTAATTTTTCAAATAATTAATATTATTTACTTATTAATTAATTACATAATTAAATTAACTATTAATGATTAATTATTGAAATAAAATTCAATAAAGTCCATTCAATTTGAGATTGACCTTAATTTAAAGTCAATATGGATTTATTTATATATATAATAGTCTAACACTAGGTCCATGCATGGGTTAAGGCATATATAATTTGATTTATTAAAATAATTTAGTTATTTTATGTGTAAATGTTTCAAACAAATTATATATCATTAATCAAATAAATTTTAATTATATTATAGAAAATATAACAATGATAATACATATATCTTTAATAACGTAGTAGTTAAATAACTAAAATATATAATATAAAAATGAAACAAATGCTGGAAAAATAAGTAATTTCATGTCTTTATTATTGTTAATGGTCAATTTTGACAATTAATTGAAGAATAAAAGGTAAATATTTTGTCATATTAAATTTCCAACATTGAATACAACAATTATAATTTTGTAAAATCTAATAATTTTAGAAAAAAAAAATGATGACAGATATAGATGGATATATTTCCATTATTTATTGAGCATATTTTTAATGTAACATATTGACTTTTCCTTTTCAATATATAGGTTAGCCTTTTCTCTTTTTAAAACCACACAAAATAGGAACATTTAGTCTTTTACAAACTAAAATAAAAAGAACACGTGACAGTCACAGGAGAACCATCAAATCATTGTGGTGAATCCATTTCTGTTATATATAAAAATATAGATGCATACCAGTCTTCTATGTTGACATGGAAAGGTGGCATGTGAAACGCAAGACAATATATATGGACACCAAACTAAACCGCGATGCACATTGAAGAAGAAATAAGAAAGCCAAAGAAAGTTGTGTAATTAAACTCACAATTGGCTAGATGAAAAAATTAACAAATTTATCAACAACTAGGTCCACCACAAACTTCTTATTAACATTTCATGGACAAATGTCCAGTTGAGATTACACATACAAGAGAAGTCAATCTTCATTAAAAGAATGAAAAAAGCTAGCGATGAAAACTTGTTGTTTGTCCCTTTTCCTCCCAATCGATTTCTTTAATCGGATCAGCATAAACAAAAAAAAAACTCAACATAAATGTTTCTAAACGAGTCCTTAGTTAGTAATTTCAGTAGCGTCGGCATTCAAACCAAGCTCTTCAAGGGCTTCTTTGCAAGCAGAAACAGGCTCCTTCGAGACGAAGGCAAGAGGGTTGGCATAACGAACAGGAGTGTCCATGCCACTGTTCTTAGTGCATTCAATCCTAGATCTGTCCAGAACTGAATCCATGATTTGGTTGCAGTTTTGGTCTGGGCTATGGATGGCTCTCACCTCACAGATGTCGTCCTCGTGATCACCCTCAACATGGAGTGAGTACTTGCCTTGGACATCAGTTTTGCCCTCCACTGAGTAAGTCACTGTTTCATTCTCTATGTTTATGCATTCCAAGCGCACGATTGCATCTACACGATCCATTAACCAATCAATATTTGCATTACTTATATTATACTATAAATACAAATTAATTAAGCAAGCCACAACCCGATTTGAATAACAAGAAATTGAAAATTTAACCAAGTTGTTAAGGACAATCAAGAAAATTGGTATATGTAAAAATTGGTTAATTAGTTACCTTGAATGTTTTCACTGAGTTTTGTGGTGAACCCAACACGACATGGGTCACAATAAACATTGCCCTCAACATTGAATTCTTGGTGTGCTTGAGAAGGAGTAACAACGGCAAGGGCCATGATGCAGATCAATGCAAAGATGGTTGCAATAGCCTTTGCCATTTTTTTTTTTTTTTCACTTTCTCTTGGTTTTTCTTTTTTTACTTTTTTCACTTCTCTTGTTGTGCATTGAAATAGAATGAGATGGCTATTGCTTCTTATAGGGTGGGGGTTTTGGAGAAGGCAAAGGTGAAGCAGTTATTTCTCAAAAGTAGTTTCATTTCATGCACCACCTTATTTTTCGAACATTCTGTTGAGAAGAGTTTGCCTCACTCCTTATTTTTACTGATAGTAGTTGGCACCATATACACCAGGAAAATTCTGCATGCTTATTAGAGATAGAGATGGGCTATTGATGGACACACAAATAATAAAATCTAGCATGAATCTGTAAGAATAATACTGGTTTTAATTAATATAGTTAAATTAGATGTGTACTAGCCATGTTTTGGGCTTTCTGTTTGTAATATTTTGTACTTTGTAACTAGATCTATCTAGTCTTGAATATGTATCTATCTTCTATGTAATGAAAGCTTGTTTTGTGATCCAAAAAAAAATTATATATCCTCTCTTTAATTATGTAAATATTTTAAGTTAAAAGAAATTAAAGTATCTAAAAGAACAAATTAAAAAATTGAAATGTACGTGAAGTTTTACCTTTAGCCTCTATAACTATTAGATATTATCTCTCAGTTTACCACTTTGAGTTTCTATTGTGACTGGAGAGATGCAAAGCATTAGTAACTTTATCTTACACTTTCTAATTGTAAGGTGGAAAAGACAACAATGGTCAACTTAGAATTGGTCAGTTGGGATGTAGACCGAAATTGATGGTTGAATTTAATGATGTTTCAACCAATGACAAGAAGAAATAAAAGCATAGAAGGGAACGATCACTTCTTTTCTTTATTTTTAGTTAGTTAGTAGGAAAAAATTTTCATATGTTTTTGTTTTTGTAATTATTTTGCAAAAATAATGATTCTATGTTAACCAATGGCAATCATATTATTCTTTGCCAAAAGTGTTTCTATTTTTTCAGTTGTGAGTTAAGTGTAGAGCCCAAGCCTATATTAAAATTAGGAAAGAATCTTAAGAAGATTCAAAATCTTAGTTATGGTAAGAGTTCTATTTATGACAGGATTGATGTAAAAGGAAATCTTTGTCTTGGAGAATAAGGAATGTTCCTATATAAATAGGACTTTATGTTTATTTGTCGAAGGTGTCTTACATTCATTCTGCTCTTGATAAGGAGAGAGTTGTTGTAAGAACCATGATAAGGGGTTTAGATTTTGTGTCCATGGAAAAAGTCTATTGAGTGTGTAATCCTTTTCTATTTAGTGGAGCTTTTTGTAGATGTAGGTGGAGGGTCGAACCATGTTTATTTACATGTGTTCTTTTCTCATTATTCATGCATTAATGTTGCTTTGTGTGTGTGTTCCTAGCATTATTTATACACAAATTTCTATAGGAACTCGTTATCCTACTCTTTTGTTTTTAAAGGATTTTATATATTAGAAAATTCAATTATTATATTTTAGATAATCAAGTTACCTCTTAGTGTATCATATTAGAAAATTCAATTATTATATTTTAGGAAAACCATGAAACTTTTGCCCACTTTTTATATAGGAGCATTTATGTGTAGGGCTAAGAAATTGCTTGGAATGTTACTTAGAACCACCACAAAAGCGTGCTAGGCATAGCTCAATTGGGTTCTGTGATGTAGTGCGGGTGCTAATGGTCAAGCTTTAGCTCCGTTTTATCATTTTGGACAAAATACTCAAACGGATAGAATTTGAAAAGCTTGCAATGGGACACATTGAAAGTCGATTAGAAATGTGTACTTTGAATTTAGACACCATAATAGAGTGAACCTAGACATGTTTAAACTACTTTGGCAATCACGAGCATGAAAAGGAGGACGGTTTTAATTGTTTAACATGTTTTTGGGGAATAGTTTCGGCCTTTACAAATCTGAGGATTAATCCACAGATTGAACGTAGTTGATCACTCAACCACTATATATATTCATCAATGTCAATTAAGTCCAATATATAGAAAATGCTTTAAGGATAGCATTCTAAGCATTCCAGCATTCTATAGCTTCCATATAATACATTTTATGAAGAGAGTTCTTTGCTTACAAGCTTGTAAGTCCTTTTTGTATTTGTGCTACTAACGTTAAGAGGTATATGCCCGTTGTACCCTGGGAAGGATACGCCACATACCTTTAGCACCGATTGAGAAGACGTAAATCCCTTAAAGGCATCGTTCAGGAGCCTTGGCTATTTTCTATTATCTTATCTTTTCAATTTATTTATGCATCTTACTTATCTTTTCTTGTTATAAGATTATTCAAATCTAATAAAAGTTTTATTTCTTCTTTTTGTTATATATGAAATTCTAGTTTTACATATTATTTTTCAATAACTTAAGGGATTTCCTTACAATTTCCATAAAATGATTTTCTAATCAAATTCTGAAATCTCATAATCATTTTCTAATCAAATTCTAAAATCTCGTAATATGTTATTATTAGATTCTAGTTTAATTTACTATGTCATTTTCGGATTCTATTTTCCAACACAGTTGCTTCTTTGAGTATAGAATTTTTACTTTACCTTGACTCTTTAAGACAAAATGTTTGGAAATTATGGAAATGAACAAATTAAGAAATTTGGGGTGTTCAAAATGGATTTTAAGCAGTCCACAAACTATTACCCCAATAAGAGTGACAAAAAAGGTTGGCAATATGCTAACGACTGGTTCCACTAATAAAGTTAGTGGAAATGACATGTCTGTGGTGGCATATGGAGGGTATTAGATTAGACTTGGCGTAATTGGTTGAGGTTGGACCATGTATATAATCAGGCAAGAGGTTCAAGAGTTGGTGAAACAGGATATTATGTTGTTTAATCTAGTTGGGACTTGTCCAATACTTGAATAATGAGGCTCTACAGTGAAAAAAAGATTCAGGTATGCAAGCTATAAAGGTGTATCGTAAGTGGAAAGATGGTGATTTTCCCACTAAATTCTACATCTTATGTTGTTTAACCTAGTTGGGACTTGTCCAATACTTGAATAATGAGGCTCTACAGTGAAAAAAAGATTCGGGTATGCAAGCTATAAAGGTGTATTGTAAGTGGAAAGATGGTGATTTTCCCACTAAATTCTACATCCTAAGTCGTTGGGATGAACAGTTGTTTGAAATGTAATTAGTGCCTAGAGAGACTACTAGGGCCTTATGGCTTAAGCTAGATCTTATAGAAGGATCAAAACCTCAAGGTCTTGGCCGTTAAGCCAAACTTGTAAGCGTTTGGACTAGTGAATAATTTTATTGAGAATGTTATTTGATTTTGAAAGAGTAATATTCTTGAGAATATTATCTCTGCTTCAAATATTATTTCTAACAATATTGTTTTGATCAAATGTTATTGTGACTATTTTGATTAAAAATAATGTTGCTAAGAACATTATTTTGGTGAGATTATTATCTGAATAATATTATAGAGAATATTATTCATATATCTCTTCTAACTAGGTGGCATGAGTTATATTCTCAAAAGCCAAAAATTATTATAGCTTTTGTGAAGCTATAGTGTGTGCAATAAATAGATTTTAGAAAAACTTAATACTGAGATTAAGTTTAGAAGGAAGGAAAAGTTTAGTTTACCATGAGGCTAATGTGAATTTTGTTAGCATGGAATTGCTATCAAATTGAATATTGGTGATTGGACTTTGGGACCACTTAAAAAATGTAAATTGTGTTTTAAACAAGTCGATTTTACCACAAACTAATCAATTTTGGGTGAACTCCTAAAATTGATATTGGTTCCCATGTGAGATACGAAACAAGTCATAATGGTTTTGCCAGTTGTTATGCATGCAACTTAGAAGTAGAAAATATTCTTTTGGAGATTGCATGGATAATCGACACTATATGATTTTTCCATTGGAAACAGATGAATAGGGAATGAGAATTTTGATGATAATAATGTGTAAAATATATCTTTAATATAATTTTTGTGGTTACCTTTTTCATCATCTTTTGGTAAAATACATTTGTAACACAAATGCTAAAAGTGTTGGATCGATAGCTTTACTTGTGCTCTGTCCTAGTCTATATTTTCAAATAATTCTACTAAAAAACATGTTAGAAAAGTGGAAATAACCACATAACACACACAAGAACATGCTTAAGAACACATAGAGTATAACTAGTTTTTGCATAATATGTAAAGCTAACACAGTCAAGAGTTTTGCTCCCACTCACGAAAAAGGCTGCCAAAAAATTTAACTAGAAGGGTATGACCAATAAACTCAAGGCAACTTCCTAGTCTTTTTCCCTGTGATTGAGCAGACTTATCTTGGGGGAATAGCCTCTTGTGTGCAAAGAAGCTTAATAATATGCTTTTGAAAATCTAGAGCAAAAATATATAATAAGTGTGTACTATGTGTTGTAATATTCTATTACCAAAAGTGGAAGAGATTAGCTACAAGACAAGATGCTAGAAATGGTTTAGGGTCTTGCCTATTTATTGGAAAAATTTGGCACCCAAGCTTTATAAACTTTCCATGTGGGGAACTTTTTCTTTGTAGTAAATATTTGTCACATGTCTTGGAAGTTATTTGTATGACTTGAACTCTTATCCAAGTTGTCGTAACTTTCTAGCATATTTCTTGGAAGACTTAGGCCAAGCCACTATCCAAGCCCAACACATAGTCCATAATCCTTGTAGAGCTGTAAGCCTAATAAGAAACCATCTAAGCCCAATTAGGCTATCTTAGGCCCTAAAGAAATTCAAGCCCAATTGTAAGCTTTGGCCTAAACAGGCTACTACCACAATGTGGAATTTGCTATTTCAAGATTGCTCTCCCAAAGTTATTCAACTAGGAAAGGGACCAAAAAGACACAATTAACCTTAGCTTCCAAAAATGACCAAAAATGTCCTTGCGAAATCTAGGCGACATAATGACCATTTTTAACCCCGATCTATTCCACATAAGATCAAAGTTGCACTTCATGTATAATTGTTATTATGTAGAAGCTTATCACAAAACAATGGGAACTTTGTCTTTGACCTACTAAATAACCAACCTTAATGGTCCTCTATGTATACCTACAGCTAAGGCTAGTCCTTCGGCCTTTGTACTATCACCTACTTACCTGTATCTTCTCCATTGGGTCTCTTGTCTTATAAACAACCATCCATGGCACTCAACACACAACCCCGATCTATTCCATAAATTACTGATAAACCCATAAAGGTAGTATCACTAGATCTAGATTTGGATGATCAACTAGACAATCCCAAGGGGGCATATAAATTCCATATTACATATGCATGTTCCAACTAATTGGAACTTGGCACTCAATGCACAAGGGTGTTGATCCTAATAGAATAAGATCTCACCTACAATGAATCAAAGCACCAAATCTTAACTTTGTTAGTTCATCCAGAAATGCTCAAGATTAAAAGTAATGGTCACTTAGTAGTAATGAATATCTTGTTTTTTTCTTTGATAATACGTCTCTAGAAAACATACTCACAATGGTCCAGTCTAATGCATGACACATGCACTATCGAGACAAGTCCAGAAAGTCCTCTAATGACCGGAATAGATAACCCACAATGAGGAGACTTGAACACTGTAACCTTATCCCAATAGAGTACCCAACACTACCATTCGGTTATGGTCTCAATTTATGGAATGACTAAATCTAGATATGAACCTACTATCTCTACATACCCCAGTCATTAGTTCAAGTCAAGGATCCTTTATACATGCATTAATGAAAACATATCAGCGATAATATGAAAGGAACTCATAATGCCATTCTAAAAATGATTATTACATTGTTTAATATCCAAAATGTCATATACAAGTAAGATTTAGAGCATACTAATCCTAATCAAAAGAGCATAGACATTATGAGTTTTGTTCAAGGATATAAAAGCAATTGATTACCACAATCACAAGGCCATGATAACCATATAATGCTATGATGCTATGATGGTAATATGTTGCTTTTATGTGAGTATTTGCATTGTATTTCTATATCTATGTAGAGGTGGTTTTGAACTTATTAAATAGTTGTAGTGTGGTGTTTATACTATGTCTGTGCATATGAGAATGTAAGTGTATATAGTGAGTGTTAAGGTTAAATGCTACATTAAAAGCTTAATTTTATGTCGTAGATGAGTTATAGGGCAAAACCAGAGGTTGCACAATGATGGGTGATGAATATAGAAGTTGCATAGGTCTTGGGGTGAAGGCTCGAAGCAAAGAAGATGGAGATTTGAAATAATTTGAAGAACTGGTCGACCCCCTTGAGGTACTAGCTGATCGATCCAGAGAAGAGTAGTTGTTACCGATCGAGCATACCGGTCAACCGATTAATCTAGAGAGCTTAAAGAAGAACTGGTCGACCCCCTAGTTACCAGCCAGTTGATAGGATTTAATGGTAGCGCCGCTGCTACCGATAAATAGGGCTTAATGTTCAGCTTTTAAGAGGAGGACTCTTTTATCATCATCCATTAAAACACTTTTCAATACAACTTCTCATACACTAAACCCTAAATCTCACCTATCTCACACACATACTCACCCAAACAAAAAAAACCCTTTGGAATCAAGCCTCTAAGAGGATCAAACACAAGGATTGGGCATAGCCCTTGGATTGTAAAGCATGGCTTTGGATAAAAGAGTATCTCTCTTTTATCCTAAGTTCAATTATATATGATTAGAGCTTTGTAGAGTGATTATATCTTGTATTTATGGAATAATTACTACTCTTTTGTAATGGGTACTTGATGAATTTATGTATATATTCTTTATGCTTAGGGTTTCTATGGCAAATTTACATTCATGTCTATATATTTGTAGAAATGTCTCAATGATCACCCGTTTGGCATTATTTGTTGACAAATACTTCAGCTGATGGTTTCAGTTCTTTTTCTAGCTCTTTCAACCACCATTCAATAGCTCATAAAACACATAATGGTCTGGTCAACACTCCTACCAATGTTTTCGTCGAAATGTTGATAGCAAGGCAAGTTTATTCTGAAAATAATCTCATCTCTTCTAACTAAACATGTGAAGCAAGTTACACGGTGTCTTCTCTAGCATGTGCTTCCCTTCCAGCTCACTCTTCTCATATAGCTTACGTGGAACATACCATACTCTACCTCTCAAGGTGGACTTCCTACTTAATTACAAATCAGCCATTGTTTCTCCTATTCAAACGTCATGCCACCTGGCTAGGATTTCACGTCTCCAGAATGCTAATGGAACTCTCTCAATCCATTGCAATGAATCTTCTCCAAGCCCAAATGTAGCTTAATATAAAAATAATTTTCCTACATTATCCCAAGCAACCTCTAGACATGGAAAGACAAATATTCTCTAGCAGCAACTGGGAAATTCCAAGGAGAATGATCCTTATTCTTTTTCTCAAGCACAATACAAACAATCCTTTCATGAGAAAGATTAATGCCACTCTCAAGCAAATGTGCAGCATTTAACCTAAATACTAAGGAGAATTGGAAGCAAGTGTACTTAGGTAATCTCTAAAACTCATGAAAACTTGATTTTCATGACCCCATAGTTGAAAATGGTGTCTTTGGTACTACTTCACCTTGTGATGTTTTTGAGGAAGGAGATGATCATTAGAGGAATTTTGATTAGTCAATTTATTGAAACCCCCTCCCTTCTTCCTTATTCATAGAATGGTTGATGGGCACTGGAAAATCTTTAGAAAAAAAGACATTAGAATCGCTGAAAATGGGTTATATGTTTTCAAGTTTGAGAATGATGATTTTTGTGATCTTGTTATAGAACAAATGTGGCATGTGAATCACAGTCCTCCCTTACTTAGAAGGTGGGATGCCAATGCACAATTGATTAATTTTAGTTGGGACAAAGTACCTCTTTGGGTGAAACTTAGAACTGTCTCTTGCTCACTTATTACCAGGCGAGGTATGAGCTCTATTACTAGCACTTTGGGCATGCTATTACAAATGGATAAGCTTACAAAATCAAGAACCTTTGTGGGCTTTGCAAGAGTTTGCATTGAAATAGACCTTTCAAAGGAATTGCTAAATCATACATTTGTAAGACTTAGAAATGGAGAATGGGCAAGAATTGAGATGGAGTATGCTTAGAAGCCTCTTAGTTGTTCAAAGTGTAAAATTGTAGGTCATTCCCTGTCTTTGAGTCCAAATGCAATCAATCAAAATGTCCCAAAGTTTTCCCCTCAAGGAGAAAGAAAAAGAGAAAATGAACGGAGAGGTGCACGAACTTTGAAAGTTTGGAGGACTCAAAATGTGGATTGAAAACCTTTTTCAAGTGTTGAGCTCACTTCTAGCACCAATAACGCTAAAAAATCAGAAGTTAGGCAATCAGCCTCATCATGAAAAAGTCCTTTGAGAAGTAACCGGTGTGCTGCACTTGATGCCATTGAAGAGGAAATAAGGAGAGTTGGTACTTGTTCTCTAGTTATGAAGAATGAGGAGGAATTGATCACTTGCCACCTTGTAGAAGATAATGAATATGAAGTCAGGGAAGAACACTTGGAAGAAAGAAAAGATGATGACCACCCGAGGGTTGTTGATACAGATCCACCTTCTCTTTCTCTTTGAAATGTGTTGGGTTTATTTTGGTTGTTACTTTGTTGAATTGTTAGGGTTTCTACCTTTTGTTTCTAGTATTGTTGTTATCTTTTGTAATTGGAGCTATTATCTCCTTTGTTGTATTGTAATTGGATAGTATGTACTTGATTTGCGATTAATAAAAACTTACTTAATTTGCAAAAAAAAAAAAAAAAAGAAATGCCTCAATGATGTTGCAGATGTATATTGAAGTCTATTATGCTATTAACCATTTTCAAATCATTGTACTAGCATGTCTATGTGTTTATATGGTGATTACATGAAGTGGTTATTCCTATAGACATGTCTATGTTTGTGTTTGCATACTTAATAGCATAAATAGCTTATATCGCTTGTATGTCGGGTGTTATTACTTAAATTGGTGTAATCTATGCACATCTATGTGTTTAGTAGTAGAATATACTAGAGTATTCTTGAATGCCAAGCCCTAGATCTATATGCTTTGCACTTAATTGTTAATACATACAATACATAATTAATGGCTAATGTAGGTCGAGTCTCCCTTAGATTTAAATCTAGCTCATGGGTTTTAGGATAGGTTAGTCGACCTTAGATGGACTAGGTCTTAGCTTTAAATCCAGCCAACAGTTTAGATGCTAGGGTTAGATGGATCTAAGTCACTTAGAATCCTAACTAGCTGCCCCTATGGCCTTAAGTCCTAAAGACCATGCCGTAGTTGTAGGTTAGTCGATGCCTAGACAGACCTGCACTGAGGCTTAAGGTTTAATTAGGAGTTTAGATGAGAGCAACCAAGTATAATCCATTAAGCAACCTTAACAAGAAGTAGTAATCACCCATTTGCAAGTCATAATCACCCTAGTTCCCATTTCCGTCATTCGACTCCTTTTAGATTGCTTAATTCTCCTATTTCACACACACACTGCCTTATATTTTTCTTGCCTTTAGATTAGGTTTATCTTTCCCGAGCTCCTCTCAATCTAAAAACATAAAAAAAAATGTAGTTTAGGGACCTAACGCATAGCTTTCTAGGATGCACATAGCTTAGGACACCATACACGTTTAGCCTCCCCATAGATTTGACCATGCACTCATAAACACCATACTACACACCACTCGTGCACTTGTGGGCCAGATAAGGCTTGTGGACAAAATAGCAATCTGGTGGCTTATAATTATAAAGGGATAATGGCTTAAGATTATAGTTGAATGGTGGCTCACATTTTTAATATGTAGATACTTGTATGAAAGGAATTTTCAAGAATGCAATGGCTTGCATTACATATGCTCTTTTGGTAGAAAGATTATGGACATTAACTCATCCATTCATCCCTTGGTGTAAGGGACTTTTGTCTCCTATTTTATGGCACAAAAGATTGGGACATGTGAATACACTTGTGAAAATCAGTTTAATCCATGGGGTGGATTTTTCCAATCACAAAAATGAGAAGTTTGGGTGGAATCAAAGTTAACTAGAACTTCTTTGAAATCAGTAAAAAGGACCACAGAACCTCTTGAATTAATCCACAGTGAGATTTGTGACTTGAAGTCTATGCAAACTATAGTGGTAAAAAGTATTTTATAGCTTTTATTGATGATTGCATAATGTATTGTTATATGTATCTGCTTAGATCTAAAGATAAAACTTTGGATGCTTTAAAACAATACCAAGCTAAAAATCAACTAGACAGGAGGATCAAAACTTTGAGAAGTGATAAAGGTGAAGAATATGTATATCCCTTTGAAATCTATTGTGCTGAACCAAGGACAATATGCCAAACGACAGCCCCTTATTCTCCACAACGAAATGGTGCTAATGAATGGAAAAACAAAACTCTCAATGAAATGATTAATGCCTTGTTGATAAATTTAGGATTACCTTAGAACTTATTGAAGGAAGCAGTCTTTGATCATTATGAGTCGGTGTGTGCAAATGAAGCACAAATTAACAATCAAGTCTTAACCACAAGTGCACAGATCAAAAATAGTATAACGTGTGTGAGTGCAGGTATCATCTCCACAGGAAGGCTCCTTAGTTTGGTCTATATGTGTTCATGTGCTTAAAGAATAGCTACGTATGTGTATGGGTTTTCTTGGGATGGAAGGGAGCTCGTGACAATGGAAATTAAACCTAAACTAGCCTAAACTTATGGAGGAATAATAGATGCCATGCTAAGGAATGAAGAATGCAAACGGATAGAAGAGGATCTATGGCAATTTTGTTTTGCAAATAGGCTTCGAGCTATGATAATGATTCGGGTCTATCTACGGCATTAGTTGCTCTATTAAGGGCCTTAGCTAATTAACCTTATTACCCTCTCATTGTAGGTGCACTCTTATCCTAAGTGATGTCTCTTAGAGCTACAGAATTGTCTAAGCCAGTTAAGGTTTTTAGGCTTAATTAACTAACTCCTCTCGTCGAACCTCACCAACTAACCTTATTATTCTTTAGGCCTCAATGCAATTCTATTTGTAAGTGAGCTCTCCTTAGAGTATAATGTTGTTATTTTGACCTAGGGTTTTCGAGCTTAGTTAATTAGGTCCTAGGTGATGTTGATTAGGTCTAATCCTAGTGTTTAATTTATTAGTTGGGTTTAAAGCTAAGAACTAAGCCATCTATGATTGATAAAAAGTAGTTGAAAGCCTATTAACTAGTGATGTGTGTCATTTGTTTGTGTTTGTACATAGTATTTACAAGTATGTTTAGAGGTGTTTTAGAGCATAAGTGAGTGCATTTAGTATAGAGTTTATGTATATTTATTAATATTTGTACATAATGTATTAGACGCATAAGTACTATACTAAGTGTTATATCTTATGTTTTAGGTGAGTTTTGGGATGGGCCGAGCTTAAACAAGGAAGAAACGACTTAAATGTGAAGGCCAGGAAAACAAATATTGAAGATTGAAGATCCAATGGAGCTATCGGCTAAGGCTGAAGGAAGAACTGGCTGACCAATAGGGTCAGTTGGCAAATCCAGAGAGCAAAGTCTGTATATTATTATTTTGTGATCTTTGTGGAAGTCAAGACTATGGAGACTATAATAATATGACTCCCTATAATCATGATAGCTAGATGGAGACGTACGAATGGATGCATGACTATAGGGGCCATGACTTGCATTAGCCCGATATTGGTGATTTCCATATGTGAGAGGGCAACATGTAGTATGATAGTCACAACTACATTATAGAACAAGCATTGGGAGCATATACAAGGGGTGGGGAAGAGGATATAAGCATTGGGTAAGCAACACAAGTAAACCTTTTCTCAATTCAATATTTTTTTTCAAATCTTTATTTTTTTGAATTTTCCAAAATTTTCAATGTTTTGTGGTTCTTCAAATAAGGAAAGCAAATAAAGATAGAACTATACGCAAACAACTAATCAAAAACACAGAAATATAAAGAACCAATACCGTGCCTCCCTGACACAACGCCAAAAACTTGATGTGTTTATATCCGTAAGTGCATGGGTCGTGTGTAGTGAAGCGTGCAAGTATGGGGTCATTCTTCCTCAAGAAGGCTCCTTAGTTCAGTCTTTACATGCAAAAGTGCCTAAGACTAGCTACGTGCGTGTCGGTGTTTTCTTTAGGATAGAAGGGAGCCGAGGAAAAGGAAAAATAAACCTAAACTACGGAGGAACCTAGGGTGCCAAACTAAAGAAAGAAAGCTCTACAAAATGGAAGGGGACCTAGGGTAATTGTCTTGCAACTAGACTCGGGCTATAATAATGATTTGATCTATTTATGGCTCGATTACTTTATTTGGTGTTGATTAATGTCCTACTCGAGAGACTAACCTATTAGTATCGTTTTAGACTAGAGATTAGACTCCTAAAGCATTAATTAGTGCTAGTGGATACCTTTTTAGTATTGCTTTAGACTAGAGGTATACTCCTACCACACTAAGTCATTAATTGAGCATATTAATCAACACACATAGTTGCAAATAAGGCTCATGTCGTTAGCATGGATTAAGGCTAAGGTGACACCACTACCGATAGCATTTAAACACGAAATGACACATGCAAGTTCACCTTGGTATTTCATCAAACACATAGATATATTCGATTATCAACACAGACATATTGATTCATGCCAATAATTAATGTAAACAAGCATATAATAAGAGCCAAATATATACACAAATAATTTATTCAAAGCCCTAATCTAATATACAACATTAATCAACCCTAGATCTAATGCAAATACAAAGGATATTTACAAGAATAAAAAAAAAGGAATAAGAAACTCCTTTTCTAACCCTTGCTCAAATCCAAAGCAAAACCCTTCAATCTCTTGTTAAAAGCTTCAATCACTGCTTGGTTTGGTGTAGGATGGCAGTTTTGGGTTTTTGGTGAAATGGGAAAAGGGTTAGCATTTATTAATGTTTAAGAAAATAAAGTTCCTCTTCCAAAAATGAGCTAAAACGGGCATCTACTCTCGGGAATAACCGTAGATTAGCTCGTTCGCTTGACCGGTACAGACTTTGCTCTCTAGATTTGCCAGTTAACCCTACCGGTCAGCCAGTTCTTCCTTCAGCCCTATCTAGTAGCTCTATTTGATCTTCAATCTTTAATCTTTGTTCTTCTGCCTTCACATTTAACTCATTTCTTCCTCATTTAAGCTTGACCCATCCTAAAACTCACCTGAAACACAAGATTTAACACTTATTATAGTATTTATGCATCTATATACATTATGTACAAATATTAACAAATATGCATGAACTCTATACTAAATGCACTCAATTATGCTCTAGAACACCTTTAAATGTGCATGCAAATACTATGTACAAACACACACAAATGACACACATAAACTGGGTTTAAAGTGAAAGACTAAAGTTTAAATATAGATTAAGAATCACTCATCAAACATCACAATAGCAAGATATAAGCATTAAGCACAAAAGAGCACTTGTATCTTCATTGTGGCATTTTATCAAACTTATAGATGTGCTTGAATTAAAAGCCAACAGACAAGGATATTAAAGCATGTATTTAGAGCCATAAACATACACAAATCATTTATTCCTAACCCTAACCTAATATACAACAACAATCAACCCTAAATCTATCTCAATACATCATACAAGAAATAAGAAGAGAACAAAGAGAACTCCCTTACTTTCTTACTTCCAATCCAAAGAAAATCTCTCCTAATTCTTGTTATGAGCTGCAATCCTTGCTTGGTATGGTGTATTTGGGTGTTGGAGAAGTGAGAAAAAAGGTTAGGGTTTATAGCGTTTTTTTATTTCTAAAGTTCCTCTCCTAATTTTGGCTGAAAAAAGCTTTAAGTAGATATCTAGTGCAACTATCGATAGACCAAATCGATCTATCGGTACCTAGAGCTTGCTTGGGCAGTATTGGAAGATTGCATTTTAGAATTGCTAGGTAAGAAAACTAGTCAACCGGTACCAAGCATGGTGGTCGATTGATATTGTTAGTCTTGCACCAATTTGCTTCTGTTTTGCTTTGTTTGATGCTCCTTTTTGAGCCTTGTGCACCTTCTAGCATATTCAGATCTTATTCTGGCATATATATTCTTCCTCATATGCCTCTTTGACTTTATCTATTAGCTTGAGCATCTTTAAAAGTCCTTAAACATTACTTGAAATGCACCTAAGTCATGCAATACTGCACTTAATGTAGCATTCATGCAACTAAACTCGTTATGCACAAATATTAATAATAATGAACAAATGATATACTAAAAGCAAATATGTATGCTTAAAGCACCCTAAAAAGTGCATGCAAACACTATGTACAAACACACACAAATCACACACATCAACACCCCTAAACCTTCCCCTTGCTTGCCCCTAAGCAAGCCTAAACCAAAGTCTATCGTCATGCTCTTTAAAGAATTGCCGATTGGATTGACATGATATGCTTTTGACTCAATGCAATATAAGGGGTCATTCCTATTGTATAAATCTTTCCAAGTCCTTCTTGGGTCCTCATCTCAATCCGAAGAGGTCTCACACCTTTTGGGAATTTACCAAGCATATTTAAGCCACCACACTACTTAGGACAGAAAGCAAATACACACATGAGGTGTTGTTATTTGATGCCCCTTCAACTAACATGGCCTCCCAACATGCCTTTTGCTTGCAAGTACAATGGAATGGAAAGTACCTAACACATTGCTTAATTCCCACTACATAATGAACATTTGAAGCAAAGGGGCAGAGCTTATTCACAACACAACAAAATAACAAAAGAACTTGTGTCAAACTGACACTGTGTCACTAGACACTTATTCAAAACTTCACTTTTTTCCCATCTTTTTCTTGCCATTCTAGCTTTTCCTCTTTTTCACCTTCTTTTTAATTTTTTTTCACTTTTTTTACTTTTTTATTTTCAAAACATAACTAAACAAAAAGAGGCTAGGGCACACTAAAAGAACCAATCAAGGATGGGGCACTTATATCAAAACCCTATGTTTATTCACTTTTTGCCTAAGTCATAGTAACTGTAAGGTGCCTTCCAAAAGTAGTTCACTCCCCCTTACTATTCTCAACAATTCTCCTAAAAGAACACGATTCATCTTACATTCAAGTCACTTCTTGCAATACAACCTTGTTATCTCCATTCGACAAAATCAATAACAAAAGCAAACTCTCAATCAACATGGAGATAAACAACTCAAAACATGCAAAAAAAAAAAAAATCAAAAGATTTTAACAAATTTTGAGCAAAAACCAAGCATGCTATGCATCCACCCCATATATGATACAAATAACAAAGGAACAATCACACCCTCAAACCTAAACTTTGCTTGTGCTCGAACAAATAGCATCTAAGCATACCAAGCAAGCACATGAGCACATATGGGGAATGTGGAAGGGGTAGGTGGAGACAAGAAAAGAATGGAAAGATACAACCTTGTATACATGTAATCCATAAATGCCAAGGCCAATTCAATCATCTACTACTTTGCTCCTTAGTAGAAAGCACAAATGCTAAAATAAAAAAAAAGAAGAGATTTAGACAATGCCGTTCAAGTGCATATTGGTATTTGAAATGATAAACAAGGATGTATGCAAGGGGTATAAGATTGATGCACCAATGATGGAAAGGAGCAAGAAACAAGTGAGAGATCAAGAATCTAAACTACTAAAAATGAAAGCAAAGAAAAGCTAAACTAAGATACTAAAAGATAAAAAACACAAAAGCAAGCAAAAACAATCTAATCTACTAAATATATATACAAAGTAAAAATAGCCTAAAACATAAGCAATGGAGAAATATTCCAAGAGGAAAAAGATATACAATTCTAGGGTGCCTCCTAGTAGTTCAGGATTTTGCTCCCTAGTTGTGCACTCCTGTTAGAGCAACACGTGTTTAAAGTTCCTTGTCACAAATTGCTGAATAATGAATACAATGCAGAGAGTACAAAGAAAAGGATCAAGCATCAAATGATAAAGCAAAGAATGAATAATGCAGCCCTTTTCTAAAATGTCCCACCTCAAAGTGTTAAATAGATGTATGTGCTCTACTGTGGTAGGGACCATGTGCAAATATGAAAGATGATGACCCATTCATTCATCAACTAACCACCCTATAGCTTTCTTCTCAAGATCTAGGGCTAAAGACACACCTTCCCTATGAGTCAATGATAGGTGTAATACATGTAAAGTGGGTAATGTGTGTCCTAGTCCTAGGTGAAAGTGTTCTATATAAGAAGGCACAAAGGTGATTTGCAAAACAAGGGGAGACTAAAAAAAAGATGGGGTGGATACTGGCAGAAGGGGTTGAATTAGACTCAAGAGACTCCTTATCATGCTAACATGAATGGTCAACGGAAGTGTACATGTTAAACTTCCTAAATGTAGACTTGGAATCAAATTGAGTGCTTAAGACATCAAGCTCCTTCTCAAAACATACTCAAAGTCGTCATGAACTAGAACGCAATCAAACTCATCCTCTTCCTCACAACAAGATGTGGACTCTTCATTAACCTTCCTCTCAATCTTTGTATCTTGAACATCATCATTTTATCCACTAATTTCCTCAACTATAGGCCTCACTCCCATCCCATCAACTGGGTCTAAAGGTATCTCAACATACTCACTCATGGATTGAATAGGTTGCTTATCCCCAACTCTTCTATTGAAGCACTCGACTAGTTGATTGGATTATTCCATCATTCTCTCTAGCCTCTCTTGATTAATGTTTGTGAAAACACAAGCGCATTGTATCGTAATAAGTAATAAAGTGATGTATAGAGTATCGTTACCATGAGAATTGTGTTGTCAAGTACCGAAATTGGTAGATCCTAAAACTATTTGAATAATCAAAATGGAATTTAATGAAGATAATAAAGAAAATAAGTAACTAAAATAGAAAAACTAAATCCCTAACCAATTAATAGAACTCGCAATAATTAAACTAAAAGAAATTAATAAAAGAGAAGTAAATAAAAACTGAAACTAAAAAACTACAAATAAAGACGACTAGAGAATGTGATTTCAACTAAGACACCTACTAGATATTTTATTTAGTTGTGCATGTTTTCCCCTATTAGATTAATCTAAGTAGCTAGATTATCTTAGCTCATTATCTCTTTCAAGCATAATTAACACTGCACTAACAAGTCTCTTGGCTATATCTCTATACAAAGATAATCTATGAGTGTGCCTAAAGTTCAGTAATCCTCAAATAAGGCTATGCTAATTTTGTTCATATCTCTATGCAACAAAAAATTAATATCAACTCACATAGGTCCATTAAACATATCAAATCTTGGTCTCAACATGTAATTAAAATCAACTCAATTGGTGGCCAATCAATTGGAAGCATTAAGCACAATATGAATTCACATAAATTAAATTAATAGCAAAAAATTTAAGCTCATTACACAACCTAAAATAAAACTATCACATAGTAGTTAAAAATTTATCATAGCCCTAGTATGAGAAATTTAGCTCATATTCAAACACATAAATCCTACACTAATAAATTGACCCATACAAAATATTTAAAATATAAAACTAAAAATAAAATTTAAAACTAAAATTTGAAATTGAAATTTGAACTACACAAAAACCTAAAATAATCCTTGAAGTCTAAACTAACAATTCAAAATTAAAGTTGAAACTAGATAACAAAGTAAAGAATAAAACATAATATGAAATTAAAACCCAGACTCAAAATTTGAAATCTAATTAGAAGTTCATGGTTAAAGGAAGCAAACTAGAGTTTATGTGAATGAAAATCTGAAAAACTGATGAATGTTTTGCTTTATGTTTCACAAGGCCTTTTTGGCCTTATTTAATTTTTTTTTCTCTTTTGTTCATGGCCCACCACAAAAACTTTCCTAATTGCTTTTGACTTGTAGTTACCTTGCAAGCTAATACATGATTTAAAACATTCTCACAAATAACAACTAAGTTAAGCTGTGGACCCCTAAAACAATAAATTTCAATTTAGCTTCTTTCTCTTGCCGAAACTTTCTTTTAAATCTATGATCACTTTATTAATAGAATTCCATCAAGCTCTAAATACAAAATTATAGATTTTCTTCTATACTTTTTATAGAAATTTGAACCGTCCTAAATAAAGCTTCAAGCAAGAAGTTATGGTCAAAATGCAAAAATTGTGGAAATTTCCTCAATTAAAGTCACCTATGGAAAAATCATGAAAATAAATCCAAATTAGATTCAATTCATCCCAAAAATTCCAAAAAACACACAATTATGTACTTAAAGGTACAAGATTAAATAGGAAAAATTAAAGCTTATCGGATACCCCCAAACTTAAACCTTACTTGTCCTCAAGCAAAAGAAACTAATCATAGAGCACCTTAGAGATTTCAAATAGTATATAGCTCAATGAAGATTCAAGACCCTGTGAAAGTTCATGTTCCAATTAAAACATTAACAACACCTCAAATTGAGTTGTTGTTGTGTGTGAATAACCATATTCATGCTAGCTACTTGACTCAATCTAATGCAAACAAGTGAATAATGAAACTGATCTCGCTCCATGAACTTTTCAATCATTTCAATATTTTTTCTCTCTTTTCTTTGAATTGCTTTCTTCCTTCTCTTTTTTCATGATTTCTTTTTCTTTTTCTTTTTTTCTTTCCTCCTTTTTCCAAATTAACTCCATAGGTCTGCTTTTCATAGAAGTTTTCCACTAATGTTGACAACCCACTAACAAAGATCAAAAGGACTTTTCAAGTCTTATAATGTAAGGCTCCGTTAGGGGCTACAAAAGAAAGGATAGAATAGTATTTGCAAACAAAAAAAGAATAAGAGAACTGAAATGAACCACACAATGAAGCACAAAGTACTCTCAAATCGTAACACTCAAACAAAAGAATGCATAACTCCCTCTTTTATTTTCAGATTCACCCTTTTCATGTGTTATTTCTCTTTTCTTCATTGTCACATTGATAAACTTTCAGAATAAACAACTTCAATCCTTCTTTAATTCCTCTTTTTCTTTTCCTTTTTTTTTCATGCTGTTACAATTTAAGAAATCCATAGAACAAACAAACTTTTCTTTCTTATCCCTCTTTTCTACTCTTTCTTTTTTTTTTGTCCTCTTATTGTTTTCTTTCTTTCACAACTTATAAACACTTAAAAATAATCTTCCTTTTCCTTCTTTTTCCCCTTCTTTCGACATTGATTAGTAACACTCAATAACTCAACTTTCTTATATTGTCTCCACTATCCTCACCATTATACTTCAAAATAAAGTGAGTTCTCTTGCAAGGGTAAGAATATATAATTTAATGGTTAAAGGGTCAAGAATAATGAAGTTTAAACAAAGAAAAGCTCATGCATATAAAGGCTCAAAGGGGTTACTAAGGATAACATGATCAAGGTTAGGCTTGAAAAGTTGAAACGATCCAAAGATGGCCTAAATCATCTCCCCAACAATGCATTGTCAAGGATTTTTCCTCAAGTGGTACTCAAATAGGTTCTAGAGTTCAAATATGAGATAAACAAGAAATCTCCTCAGTCTACAACAACTTTCCTCAATCAACAACAAATTCAAGAGACTCACTTAAAGAAAATTCAACAATCCAAATAAGTTAAATAATCATATTCTCATGGTTATGTGCTCAAGAAAGTTCAAGAATCTCAATCAAGGTGAAACTAAAATCCAAATCAAATAAGAACTAAAGATATTGTCTTCCACTTCTAAGAACCATATGCAATCTCAATCATATCTCATCATCAGCTTATGATTATCAAACCATAACAAACACAAAGCATAGAGACAATTTTTTAAAGATATATTTTCAATATTTTTAATTTTTTTTATTTTTTTGGGCAAGAATTCATGTTTCCTACCCTCAAACTTAAAGTCAACATTGTCCTCAATGTTAACAAAATAAAAGAGAGGGGAAAGAAACTTCCTTGAATTTTTTGATGCCGAGTCTGTATTAAGCCTAAGGAATCCATTGTCACAACCCTCAAACTTATGATAAGCTCAATCTCCGCAAGGAAATCAAACTTGGGTTGCCTTCTAAGAAGCACTTAGCTTATCATTGTCAATTAGACTTTATGCATGACTATGTATTTTCCAGCACCATAGAGGTGCTCCTCTTGCTAAACTCCCCACCATAATAATGCTTTATCCATTAACCATTAACCTTTGATGGCTTATCTCCTTCTTTCTTAATTTCAATGGCTCTATGATGTGAAGGGTCAAACTATCTTGGTTTTAGCTTTCTTGGAAATAGGTGGAGTTTAGAATTGTAGAAGAAAACTTTTTGCCTAGTAGTAAACTTGCTCCACATAATATGCTTGTCATGCCACCTCTTGGTTCACTCCTTATAGATCTTCCCATTCTTATAGGCCTCATCTCTGAACTCTTGCATCTCATTTAATTGTGGCATTCTTTTCTCTCCAGCAACTTGTTGGTCAAACTTTTAGATCTTCATACCCTAATATTCTCTATGGTCAATCTCTATTGGAAGATGACAAGTAAAGTGTTAGTTTTGTGTGTGCTTATGCATTGCATATATATACTAGTTTTGAGGTGTTTTGAGCTTCATTTAGTGTATTAGTAGAGCATTTAGGTCATACTTATGCGTATCAGGGTTTACATGTTCATAGTTGCGGTTAGAACTTAAATGCTACACTAATGCACATTTGTTGCTTGTTTTAGGTGAGATTCAGAGAGATGATTGGACTTTGATTGGTTGCATTTTGGGACTTAAACAATGCTTGAAAAATGCATTTGGAAGTGGTCGGGCAAAGGAAGGAGCGATTGAGGTGAAGCCGAGCGCAAGGGGAGCCAAATTTGAAGCTTGCAACCAAAAAAAAGGACATGGACAAATTTTGGAAATGTTTTAGGGTGTAAAAGATGGTTTGGGAGATCCCCAGCTATGATACAAGGCCATAGAAAAAAATAGTGCGCAGATTGGAGACAAAACAAGTGAGATATGAGCATTTTACTGTCTAGACCGGTTGAGTTTCTATCAAGGCCGGTAGATCAACCAGCCAAATTAGAATATGGGCCAATTTTGGCCGGATGACTTTGCCCCAAAGCCAGTCGACTGGCTGGGCCCCTGGCCAGGTGCAATTTCAGCTTTATTTAAGCCATTTTTGAGCAACTTTTGAAAGGGAACACCAACCAAATCAAACACCCATTTCCCTAAACCCAAAATCCACCTCACGCACTCACTTCTAAATGCGTTTAACACTTGGAATCAAGGATCCAAGAGGATCAAACGATAGGATTTAAGGCACAGCTTATGGATTGTAAAGTTTGGCTATGAACAGAAGGGTATCTCTCTTTTATCCTAAGTCTAATTATGTTTGATTAAAGATATGTAAGGTGATTCTTCTTGTATTTATGGATTGATTACTAATATTTTTATTAATGGGAAATTGATGGATTTATGTACATATGCTTTATGCTTAAGGTTTCAAAGGCTATTTTACATACATGTCTATGTGTTTGTTGAAATGCCTCAATGATGTAGCATATGTATATTGAAGTCTATTGTGCTATTAACCATTTCTAAATCATTATGCTAGCATGTCTATGTGTTTGTGTGATGATTACATAAAGTAGCTATGCTTATATACATGTCTATATGTGTATTTGCATACTTAATAGCATGACTAGCTTCTTTTACATACATGTCGGGTGCTATAGCTTAAATTGGTGTAATCTAAGCATGTCTATGTGTTTAGTAGTATAATATTCCAAAGTATTCTCAAATGCCATGCCCTAAATATGTATGTCTTGTGCTTAAATGTCAACACCCACTATTGTGATACGATCAATGGTGCATAACTAGTAACTAGCCTAGGTCGAGTCCTCTTTGGCTTTAAATCCAGCCAATAGGAGTTCGGATAGGTTTAGTTGACCTTAGTTCACTTAGAAAAGCTAGTTAGTCTACCTTAATACCCTAGGTTCATAAGGACCATGCCGTAGCTCTAAGTGGGGTGAAGCTTAGGGACGTTCTCGTACCGAGTCCTCGAATCAGATTAGGGAACTAATTAGTGGACTAAGTGCTAGGGTTAAATCGATCTACACTCACCTAGAACCTAATTGGCTAGCCTTAATTCCTAAGTCATAAAGACCACGCCATACTACTAGGCATCGCCACCTAGGAATGGAATCGCAGTAAGGCTTAAGGTATCAATTAAGAGGCTAATTATAGGTCTAGATTAGAGCACTTAGTATAATCTACCAACTAACCCTAGAAAGACGTAGTAATCATCCATAAATAGGACATAATTACCCTAGTTCCCAATTTTCGACGCTTGAATCCCCTTAGATCACTTGATTCCCCTATCACACATACACAGAAATCTTTTATTTCTTTGCCTTTAGATTAGGTTTATCTTTTCGAGGTCTCTTTAAACCAGAAACCCAAAAAAAATTGTAGTTAAGACCTAACACATAGCTCTTTAGGTCACACTTACTGAAGGATGCCACACACGTTAGGCCTCCCGTGGATTTGACCCTGTACTCGCACACACTGTGCTACACACGACCCGTGTGCTTGCAGGCTATTTAGGCTTGTGTAGAAATAACATATCAATAAGCTTTCCTAAACACTAATGAATAAGGTGATATCCCAAGAAAAGTTTTGAAAGCTATCTGATACGCCCACAGTGCATCATCTAGCTTTTTTGACCAATCCTTTCTTAAGATGCTAACTATTTTTTCTAAAATTCTTTTCATCTCTCTATTTCATTCGACTTGCCCATTTGTGTGTGGATCATAGGTAATGGCAATCCAATGCATGATTCCATATTTTCTCAGCGAGGCCTCCAATTGATTATTGCAAAGGTGCTTTCCTCCATCACTAATGTGCATTGATAAGCTTAATTTTTCAATATTTTTATACCTCTTAAACGACAAAGTGAGCATAGCCTGTGTAAGGATTCTAGAACTTTAGGCACACTTATAGGTTGTCTTTGTATAGAGATATAACCAAGAAACTTGTGAGTGTAGGATTGATTATGCTCAAGAGAGATAATTGATTAATCTAGAGAATCCGGCTACTTAGATTAAATTAATAGGGGAAACGTGTGGAACTAAATAAAATATCCAGTAGGTGTCTTAGGTGAAATCACTTACCCTAGTGATCTTTATTTTCAAGTTCTTGTTAGTTTATTAATTTTTATTTTTATTTATTTTTCTTTTATTAATTATTTTTAGTTTATTATTGCGAGTTTATTAATTAGTTAGAAATTTAGTTATTTATTTTGATTAAAGTTTCATTTATTATTTTCTTTTGATTGGTCAGATAGTAGTAAGATTTGTCAATTTCAGTACTTGACAACATAATCCTCGTGAGAACTATACTTTACACAACACTCTATTACTTGCCACGTATAGTGTGCTTGTAGTTTTCACATGAACAAGTTTTTGGTGCCATTGGCGGGGATTGTGTCTTTTGTCAATATTGGTACTAGTCTTGTCTTATTACTAATTTGAATTTTTTTCTTTCTCTTGTGTAATTTAAGTTCTTGTGTTTGGTGCATGACTAAAAGTAAGCACGGAGAGTTATGTCCTCTTGATCCTAAAATCGAAAGAACTTTCCATAAAAATAAAAAGCAAGTAATCAAGGCTATCAAGAAAGAACTAAAAGAGATGGCTGGACAACAAGAGGGGGCAGATAATGCATGAGCGTTAAGGGAGTATGCACTACCATCGATTAATGGTAGTCCATCAAGCATAAGAAGGCTAGTGATTCAGGCCAACAATTTTGAGATCAAGTTGGTTATCATACAAATGATTCAAACTTCTATGCAATTTGGAGGGTTAGCAAATGATGATCTGAATGCTCACATTGCAAATTTTTTAGAGATTTGTGACACATTCAAACACAATGGTGTTACTGATAATGCCATTAGATTGAGGCTATTCCCATTCTCTTTACAACACAAGGTGAAGTAGTGGTTGAACTTATAACTAGCAGGAATATCATTACATAGGATGAATTAGTTCAGAAATTTTTGGCCAAGTTCTTCCCACCAGTAAATACCGCAAAGATGAGGAATGATACCACTACCTTCAGCAATATGAAGGAGAATCATTATATAACGCTTAGGAACGCTACAAGGATTTGATTAGAAAGTGTCGTCACTATGGGTTACCAACATGTCTGTAAGTAAAGATTTTTTACAATGGTTTGAGCAATAGTACACGCACATTGATCGATGCTGCTACTAAAGGTGCATTAATGAGTAAGCTTATCAGTTGTTGAAGAAGATGGTGGCCAACAATTATCAATGGCCACCAGAAAGGGCTACCACAAAATGGGTTACTAGGATTTATGAAGTTGATACACTTCCTGCTATACAAGCTCAAATCGAGGTATTGTCCAAAAAGATGGATTCTTTCATTGTCAATGTCATCCAAAACCCAATCCAAAGGTGTGATCTATGTGGAGGAGGTCATAATAGTATGGAATGTCAAGTTGGTAGTCCATTTAGACAAGTGCCAAATGAACAAGCCAATTTTGTCTAAAACTTTCAGAAGCAAAATAATCCATATTCCAACACCTACAATCCAGGATGGAGGAATCATCCAAACTTTCCATGGAACAACAACAATAATGTGAGGCCACCACCCATGCCTCAAAATATGCCATCATAGGTTCAAACTAATGCTCCTTCATCAAAAAAGAAGGTTTCACTGGAAGATGCTTGGCAATTGACCATGAACACTTCTCAATTCATGGCATGAACAGATACCACTGTACAAAACCAAGGACCTTTGATTAGTAATTTGGAGGCACAAATGGGACAAATGGCCAATTTGTTAAATGAAAGAACAAGAGGTACATTGCCAAGCAACATAGAGATCAATTCGAAAGAATAGGCACATGCAATTACCCTAAAGAATGGATGAGAGCTTGAAGAGCCCAAGAAAAAGAGCGCAGCAAAAAAGAGCCATGAAGATGAAGGAACAAAAGAGGCAAAGATGGATGTGAAGCAAAAGAAATAAGAGGTCCAAAAAGAAAAGCTCTACTCTACCTGTTCCTTTCCCTCAAAGACTAAAGAAGCAACAATTAGATAAGCAATTTTCTAAATTTCTTGAAGTCTTTAAAAAGTTGCACATTAATATTCCATTTGCAAATGCTTTAGCATAAATGCCAAGTTATGCTAAATTCATGAAGGAGATTCTTTCCAACAAAACAAGATTGGTAGAATATGAAATGGTAACGTTAACCGAGGAATGCAGCACTATCTTGCAAAACAGGCTACCTCCAAAGTTGAAAGATCCAGGGAGTTTTTCTATTCCTTTCACTATTGGTGATTTATTTTTTGAGAATGCTCTTTATGATCTAGGTGTTAGCATTAATTTCATGCCTTTTTCTACTTTTAAAAAACTAGGATTGGGATAAGCAAAGCCAACAACTGTGTCTTTACAACTTGTATATTGCTCAATAAAGCACCCACGAGATATCATTGAGAACTTTCTGGTGAAAGTTGACAAGTTCATATTCCCTACTGATTTCATAATCTTGGATATGGAGAAAGATTGAGGCATGCCACTTATCTTACAGGCAGGACTGTAATCGATGTCCAGAAAGGAGAACTCACTCTGAGGGTGAATGATGAGAAAGTGATCTTTAACGTATTCAAAGCCATGAAGTATCCCTCTAGCAGTGACAGTTGTTTTTATGGTGGACATGGTAGAACCCATTGCATCAAGTGTGTTTCGAGATACAATCATCGAGGATTTATTAGAAGTATGCCTAGTCTATTTAGATTCTTCCAGTGTTGAAAATACAGCTAGGTGAGAAATGGTCTACTACCTAGAGGCTGCTCCACCATTCTCTATGAGAAAGGGTCCATGTTTCGAGGATCTTGGTACAAGAAACACAAATCTAGCTCCATTAATACAACACCTTCTATACTTGAACTGAAGCCATTGCCATCTCATTTTTGGTGTACTTACCGTGGTAAAGCATCCACTCTTCTAGTTATCATTGCAACTTCGTTAAACAAAGAAGAGGAAGACAAATTGCTTTAAGTGTTGAGAGAGTACAAGGGTGCAATAGGTTGGTCAATTGCAGACATCAAGGGGATTGGTCCCTTTGTTAGCATGCACAAAATCTTGATGGAGGATAACTGTAAGCCGTTCGTGGAACACTAACGTCGTCTTAACCCACTCATGAAAGAACTGGTGAGAAAAGAAATTCTAAAGTGGCTAGATGCAGGAATTATTTATCCTGTCTTTGATAGCCAATGGGTAAGTGTGGCGCAAGTGGTTCCAAAGAAAAGAGGTATAACTATAGTGAAGAATGAAAAAGATGATTTAATTCCAACAAGAATAGTCACGGGGTGGAGAGTTTGCATTGATTATACAAAATTGAATAGTGCCACCCCTTAGGATCACTTTCCATTACCATTTATCGATTAGATGTTGGAGAGATTGGCAAGTCATTCTCATTATTACTTCTTGGATGGTTATTCAGGCTATAACCAAATTGCTATTGCTCTAGAAAATCAGGAAAAGACAACTTTTACATGTCCATATGGTATCTTTGCTGTCAGAAAGATGCCATTTGGATTATATAATGTACCTGGCTATTTTCTTAGACATGGTAGAAAAGTACATAGAGATCTTCATGGATGATTTTTCAGCATTCGGTTCTTCTTTCAATGACTGTCTTCACAATTTAACCATGGTTCTAAAAAGATGTGAGAAGACTAATTTGGTGCTAAATTGGGAAAAATGTCATTTTATGTTGCAAGAAGGAATTGTATTAAGTCATAAGATTTCAGCGAAAAGAATAGAGGTTAAGAAGGCAAAGATTGAAGTGATTGAAAAGTTACCACCACCAACCTCAGTTAAAGGAGTGAAGAGTTTTCTGGAACATGCAGGTTTCTACAAAAGGTTTATCAAGGATTTTTCTAAGATCACTAAGCCTTTATGCAACCTGTTGAACAAAGACATTCCTTTTAAATTTTCTGAAGAATATATGGATGCTTTCACGACCTTAAAAGAAAGGCTAATCACTGCACTAATCATGGTGGCACTAGATTGTGAATTACCTTTTAAGCTTATGTGTAATGCTAATGATAATGCTGTGGGAGCCATTTTGGGCCAAAGAAGGAATAATATGGTAATGTAATTTACTGTGCTAGTAAAACACTATCTGAAGCTCGAGTGAACTATGCTACCACTAAAAAAGAGTTATTGGCTATAGTTTTTGCTCTGGATAAATTTTGGTCTTATCTGCTTGGATCGCAAGTAATTGCATACACTGATCATTCTGCCTTGAAGTATGTATTGGCAAAGAAGGATGCAAAACCAATGCTCATTCGATGGATACTACTCTTGCAGGAATTTGACATTGAGATTTGGGATAAAAAAAGCTTGAAGAATGTAGTTACTGACCATCTATCAAGACTCGAGATATCGGATCAAGATTCTGAAGAAGAAAGGCCTATAAATGGGACTTTTCTAGATGAGCAACTGTATGTCATTCAGAATTCAAAGGTTCTATGGTACGCTAATTATGTAAATTATTTGGCTAATGGTGTCATCTATATAGAGTTGTATCAACAAAGGAAGAAATTCCTTTTAGAGGTCAAACATTATTTCTAAGAGGATCCTATTTTATACAAGCACTATGCAGATCAGATAATTAGGAGATGAGTACCTAAAGAGAAAATAAAAAGCATCATGCAGTACTGTCACTCTTTTGAATATGGAGGCCATTTCAGTGCATCAAGACGGCTGCCAAGATATTGCAATCAAGTTTCTATTGGCCCACATTGTTCAAAGATGTTCATGCCTTTGTTATAGATTGTGATCAATGGCAAAGAATAGGGAATATCTCGAGAAAGAATGAAATACCCCTTAACAATATTCTTGAAGTTGAACTATTTGATGTTTGGGTGATAGACTTCATGGGACCGTTTCTATCTTTTTATTCCAACCATTACATTCTAGTTACTATTGATTATGTTTCTAAATGGGTGGAAGCGGTGGCCTTACCCACGAATGACGCAAGAGTTGTAGTAAACTTCTTATAGAAGAATATCTTGATCCGATTTGGTACACCACAGGTAATCATCCGTGATAAAGGCAAGCACTTCTGCAATAATCAATTTGAGGCCTTTCTAAGAAAATATGGAATCACACATTAGAATACCATAGCATATCATCCATAAACAAGTGGCGAAGTCGAGTTATCCAATAAAGAGTTGAAAAGAATTTTAGAGAAAACAGTCAACACCTCAAGAAAGGATTGGTTGAAAAAGCTAGATGATGCACTGTGGCATACTAGATAGCTTTTAAAGCTATTCTTTGAATGTTACCTTATTGGCTAGTGTTTAGGAAAGGTTGTTATCATCTAGTTGAGCTTGAACCTAGAGCATATTAGGCTATGAAGATTTTAAACTTTGACACACAAGTTGCTGGAGAAAAAAGAATGCTCCAATTGAATAAGATGCAAGAGTTTCAAGATGAGGCTTATGAGAATGCTAGGATTTACAAAGAGCGAATTAAAAGATGGCATGACAAGCACATCGTGTGGTGCAAGTTTACTTCTGGATAGCAAGTTTTATTGTATAATTCTAAACTTTGCTTATTTCCAGGAAAGCTGAAATCTCGATGGTCTAGACCTGTCACAGTTGTTCGAGCCAATCCTTATGGAGCTGTTCAGATCCAGAAAGAAGAAGATGAACCATTCATGGTTAACGGGCAGCAGTTAAAGCATTACTATGGTGGAGAGATCAACAAGGAGAATACCTCCTCTACGTTGAAGTTCCATAGTCATGCAGGAAGTCTGGCTAAGGACTATAAACTAAGTGCTTTATTGTTTGTGTTTTTTTTTTAATTATATTTTTTGTCTAATAATTTTATTTGTCATTTTTTTAAGGAATTGAGTCTAGCATAAGTTTAGGGGTCATGGCAACAGATTTTGCAAGCTTAATATAGGCTTCGCGTTAGAAAATTCAGGGAACTTTATTTTTCCCTTCTCTTTTATTTTCTTAACATTGAGGACAATGTTTGTTTTAAGTTTGGGGGTAGGGAAGAGAAACTCTTGAGGAAAAAAATTAAAAAATTCAATAAAAAAGATTGAAAAATAAAAAAAATTGAGTTTTATTGTGGTTTGATAATCACATGGCGATGATGAAAACATGGTTGAGATTGAATATGGTGCTTCAAGACACTGTTTTTTTTTTTTTGTTCTTTTTTGATTTGGATGTCAGACCTTGATTGAGTTCTTGAACTTTCTTGAGCACATAACCATGAGTATATGATTGTCTGAATTGTTGAATTCTTTTTGATTAAGTTGCTTGGATTGATTGTTGACTGATGTGTATTTGGGAGATTTGTTGTTCATCTTATATCTGAACTCTAGAACCTGTTTGAGTACCACTAGAGGCAAAATCCTAGACAATGCACTATTAGGGAGATGATTTAGGCGATTTTTCGATTATTTGAGCCTTTCAAGCTTGACCTTATCACCCCTTGAGCCTTTTTATGCATAAGCCTTTAATTTGTTTAACCCTTATTATCCTTGACCTTTTAACAATTAAAAGAAAAACCATTATCCTTACCATTATAAGAGAACTCATTTGCTCCATTTTGAAGTACAATGGTAAAGAAAAGGTTGCTTGTTCCAAGTATTTTCAAATTGTGTGAAAAAAATGAAAAATAATTGTGAAAGAAAAAGAGAATGTGAATGAGAGGGAAAATTTTGTTTGTTTAGGGATTTCTCAAATTGTCAAAGCATGAAAGGAAAGGAAAAGAATTCAGAGAAAAAAAAGTTTGATCTTGAAGTCTTTGAAAGAAAAAAGAGAAATAAATTTTAGGGGAAAAAATGTGTTAAGATTTGATTGTGATCAATTGATTTATAAGAAAGCATAAGAAAAAGGAAATTTGGAAAAAAAAGGGATGATTTTGAGAAGGGAAGAAAAGAAAAAGAAAGAGAGGTTGTGCATTCTTTTGTTTGGGTGCTACAATTTGAGAGTACTTTGTGCTTCATTATTGAGTTCATTTGATTTCTCTTATTCCTTTTTTGTGAATCCTATTCTATCTTTTCTCTTGTTAGCCCTTACCCAAGCCTTACGTTACAACCTTTGAAAAGTCCTATTGATCTTTGGTAGTGTGTTATCTACATTAGTGGAGAGCTGGTATGAAAAGTAGACCTATGGAGTTCATTTGGAGAAAAGGAAAAAGAAAAGAAAAGAAAGACAGAAGAAAAGAGTGAAAAAAGAGAAGGAAAAAGAAAAGTGAGTTAAAAAAGAGAGAAAGAGAGAGAGAAAAGGAAGGATTGAGAAATTCTTTGAGTGAGATCAATTCCACCATTCTCTTGTTGCATTGGAATGATTTGAGTAGTTGGCATGGATATGCAATTTGTTATTCACTCACACACCAAGACTCAATTTGAGGTGTTACTAATGTTTGAATTGAAACTTGAACTTTCATAGGGTCTTGAATCTTCTTTGAGCTATATATTATGTGCAATCTCTTAGGCAAGTTTTTGAAGTTAATCCATGTTTTTGGTTTAGTTCTTTTGCTCAAGGATAAGCATAGTTTAAGTTTAGGGGTGTTTGATAAGCTTAACTTTTCAATATTTTTATTCCTCTTAAACTTGAATTTTGAGTTTGATTGAATTTTATTTTAGAATAATTTCTACCTAATAAGTGCCATTTTTCTAATATTTTTATAGGTGGAATGAAAAGATGATATTTGGAGAAATTGAACAATTTCAGTCTATTGGGCATAACGTCTCACTCAGATCCTAGAAGTAGGTGTTTCAAGATGTCAATGAAAAGTTCACGACGAGAGCTACAACTTTCCTATTTAGAGCTCAAGCTAATTCCATCATTAAGAGGATCAAAGTTGCAATTTAAGCTTTCTTGGATAAAAAAGAAAAAAAAGTTGACTTGGTAATGACATGGGACCTACTTATAATTATTCTTACCAAGACAAAATAATTCTCACGTGTAAGCTTTAATAAGTGCAAAATAGGGTATTTATGAAGACTTTCTGTGGGGACCACAAATAAGTCAAGAAGGAAAGATAAACTTAGACTCAATTGAAAAGGCTATGGCGATGAAGAGCGCTTAGGATTAGTATGTATATGTGGAGTTTCAAAGAATTATGGGGAAGCAGGCTTGAATAGGAGACTTGGCGGAGGAACGAGCAAAATAACCAGGGAAAGCACGATGGAGTCTTTGAAGATTAGAAAGCCTTGTGACATCTTCTGCAAGAAGTTTCTCTCCAAATAATCTTGTTTTAATTTATTTCTTGTTTTCTTTTTCTATTTATTAATTTTTAGTAGATTCTAGATTTAGGATTTGAATTAGTTTTATGTTAACTCTCAAATTTGTTATTTAATTTCAACTTTAATTTAAACTATTCTTTTAGGATTTCATTGATGTTTTAAGTTCTTATGTTAGTTTTGCACTTTAATCTTAGATTTTAATTCAGTCTTAATTTGCACTTTCAGTTGATTATTTTCATTATTTTATCATGTCTCAATTTATTAGTTTTGGATTTATGTTTCCAAATATGAGCTAATTTTCTCATACTAGGGTTGTGATAAAACTTTGCCTATTAGGTGATAGTTTTATTTTAGGTTGTGCATTGGGCTTAATTTTTATGCTATTAATTTAATTTATGTCAATTCATATTGTGCTTGATGCATTCTTTTGATTGGCCACCAATTGAGTTGATTTTGATTGCATGTTGAGCCCAAAAGGTGATATGTGTAATGGACTTATATAAGTTGGTGTTAAGTATTTGTTGCATAGAGATACTGACAAAATTAGCGTAGCCTATGTAAGGATTCCTGAACCTTAGACACACTTATAAGTTGTCTTTGCATAAAGATATAGCCGAGAAACTTGTGAGTGTAGTATTGATTATACTCGAGAGAAATAATTGATTAATCTAGAGAAACCGGCTACTTAGATAAATTAATAGGGAAAAAGTGCACAACTAAATAAAATATCTAGTAGGTGTCTTAGATGAAATCACTTGCCTTAGTTATCTTTCTTTGCTGGTTCTTGTTAGTTTATTAGTTTTAAATTTTAATTATTTTTTAATCATTGTTTTTAATTTATTATTGTGAGTTTATTAATTAGTTACAAATTTAGTTATTTATTTTGATTAAAGTTTTCTTTATTATTTTCTTTGATTGTTCAAATAGTAGTAAGGTTTTTCAATTTCAGTACTTGACAATATAATCCTCATGGGAACGATACTCTACACATCACTCTATTACTTGTCATGATACTGTGCCCTTGCGGTTTTCACATGAACATGCATTATTCATGGGTAAGGCCATTGGTTCCATCCATTTAGAGACATAATCCACAGGAACTAGAATGTAACAGTTGGAATAAGAAGATGGAAACAGTCCTAAGAAGTCTATCCCCTAAATATCAAATTGTTCAACTTCAAGAATGTTGTTAAGGGGCATTTCATTCCTTCTTGAGATATTCCCCATTCTTTGACATCAATCACAATTTGTAACAAAGGCATTAACATCTTTGAACAATGTAGGCTAATAAAACACTCACTACAATATCTTGGCAGCTGTCTTGGATGCACCAAAATGACCACCATATTCAGAAGAATGACAATGATATATATATACTCTATATCCTCTTCAGGCATACATCTCCTAATTATCTGACATGCACAATTCCTATTTAGAATAGGATCCTTCTAGAAATAATGTTTGACCTCTGTAATGAATTTCTTCCATTGTTGATATAACAATTCTGGGTGGATGATACCACTAGCCAAGTAATTCACATAATTAGCATACCATAGAGCCATTGAATTTTGCGTGGCAAAAAGCTGCCCATTTGGAAAAGTCTCGTTTATAGGCGTCTTTTCTTTACAATTATGATCAAGCTACTCGAGTCTAGATAAATAATCACCAACTACATTCTCAAAGCCCTTTTTGTCTCGAATCTCAATGTCAAATTCTTGCAAGAGCAGTACCCATCTGTTAAGCATAGGTTTTGCATCCCTCTTTACTAGTAATTACTTCAAAGCTGAGTGATCTATGTACACAATTACTCACGATTCAAGGACATAAGACCAAAGTTAATCCAAAGCAAAAACCACAGCCAACAACTCATTCTCAGTGATAGCATAGTTCACTTGAGCTTAAGATGGTGTTCTACTTGCATATTAAATTGCATGCACCACATTTTTCCATCTTTGCCCCAAAACTGCTCCGACAGCATGATCAGTAGCATCACACATAAGCTCATATTGTAATTCCCAATCTGAAGCCACCATTACTGGTGCAGTGATTAGCCTTTCTTTTAAGGTCATGAAAGCATTTGTGCATTCTTTAGAAAAAATTTAAAAGGAATGTCTTTGTTCAACAAGTTACACAAAGGATTTGTGATCTTAGAGAAATCCTTGATAAACCTTCTTTAGAAACCTACATGTCCTTAAAAACTTTTCACTTCTTTAACTGAGGTCGGAGGTGACAACTTTTCAACCACTTCAATTTTTCCTATATATATCTCTATTCCCTTAGTTGAAATCTTATGGCCTAACACAATTCCTTCTTGTACCATGAAATGACATTTCTCCCAATTTAGGACTATGTTTGTCTCCTCACATCTTCACAAGACCATTGATAAATTGTGAAGACAATCATCAAATGGATAACCAAAGACAAAAAAATCATCCATGAAGATCTCAATGCAATTTTCCACCATATCTAATAAAATAGCCATCATGCATCTTTAGAAAGTACCTGGTGCATTACATAATCCAACTAACATCCTTCTACAAACGAAGGTACTATATGGATAGGTAAAAGTTGTCTTTCCCTGATTTTCTAGAGCAATAGCAATTTGGTTATAGCCCGAATAACTATCCAAGAAGCAATAATGAGAATGACCTGCCAATCTCTCCAACATCTGGTAAATAAATTGTAAAGGAAAGTGATCTTTATGGGTGGCACTATTTAGTTTTTTGTAAACAATATAAACTCTCCATCCGTGATTGTTCTTGTTGGAATTAAATCATCTTTTTCATTCTTTACTACAGTCATACCTCTTTTCTTTGGAACCACTTGCACTACATTTACCCACTAGCTATCGGAGATAGGATAAATTATTCCTGCATCTAGTCACTTCAAAACTTCTTTCTCGCCTTGTATGGTCTTCGACACTAGCTGAATCGGAATAGACTAAGCATGCTTCTAATGGATCCTTAATGATAGTATCAAGAAACACACTTGATGCCATGGGCTCCACCGCATCTACCACGAAACAATTGTCACTACTAAAGGGATATTTCATTAGTTTGAATACATTGAAGATCACTTTTTGCTCCTTCACTCTTAAAATGAGCTCTTTCTTTTGAGCGTCAATCAAGGTTATGCCTATTGCTAAAAATTGTCTTCCTAAGATGAGTGGCATGCCTCGATCCTCCTCTAGGTTCAAGATTACGGAATCAGCAGGAAATATGAACTTGTTAGCTTTCACCAAGGCATCTTTAATGATGCCTCGTGAGTTCTTATAGAGTGATCTGCAAGTTGCAATGACTCCGTAGTCAGCTTTGTTTCTCCTAATCCTAACCTTTTAAAGGTTGAAAAAGGCATCAAATAAATGCTAGCACCTAGATCACAAAGAGCATTTTCAAAGAATAAATCACCAATAAATGAAGGAATAGAAAAACTCCCTAGATCCTTCAACTTTGAAGGTAGCTTGTCGTGCGATAGCGCTACACTCCTCCGTTAACATTACCATTTCATATCCTGCCAATCTTCTTTTGTTGAAGAGAATCTCCTTCATGAATTTGACAAATGCATAACTTGGCATTTGTGCTAAAGCATCTGCAAAAGGGATATTAATATGCAACCTATTAAAGATATAAGAAATTAAGAGAATTGTGTATCTAATTGCTACTTCTTCAGCCTTTTAGGGAAAGGAAAAGGTAGAGTAGAAATTTCTTTTTGGACATCCTCTTCCTTTTACTTTATGAAGTGATTTTTCCAAGTTAAAACACCTACAAACGCATAGGACCGTGTAGTCTAGAGCTTGAGTATAGAGATCGTCTTTCTCATTAAGGCTATTAAAGTACAATTCCTATGTCCATATATGTCCTACAATGAGTTACATAAGATTCTACCTACAATTTTGGGTCCATTAGGATTGATTGGAGTTCTAATGAACTAAACTGAAGTTAAAATAAACCTAACTAATGGGGGATGGAATGATAAAAAAGCTGTTGGAAAGGGAAAAGCAACTAGATTTGGGGGAACTTAGGGGTGATTGCCCTTTTGAACGAGTTTAGATTCTCTGAAATCTCTATTTATAGGCTTAGTTTGCTAGCCTTATTATCTCTATCAATTAGTGCAACCTTATCCCTAACTGGGCCCAATTAGAAGTATAGGCTTGTTTTAAATAGTTAGAGTTTTCAGGTCTAGTTACTAAGTCCTTAGGGTTTGATTAATCGCCTAATTGGGAGACTAACCTATTAGTTTTATTTCAAACTAGAGATTAGGTCACCTAGATCAATGAAGTGATATTGGGTACCTTTTTAGCCATGATTCATGCTAGAGGTGATTACCTACAATATTAAACTAATAAGAACCCAATTATTCAACCCAAATGTAGTTGCAAGTAGGGTTCATGCCATTAGCATAGATTAATGCTAAGGTGAAGCCACTACAATTAGCATTTAAGCACAAATTAGCACATGCATGTCATTAAGGCAATTCATCAAACACAATGATATGTTCAATACAGAGCCATGGAAATATAAGAACAAAGCATGTCATTCAACCATCAAAATCTCAAAACCAGTATCAAAATCATGTTCCCATTACAAAAGTAGCAATCAACCCTAATTTAAAGCTAATCTAACTTAGTATAAACAAGAATACGGAGTAGTATAGAAAGATCTATCATATCATTGCTTATTTGATAGCAAACCCTTGAAATTGCCCTCCAAATCCAAGTAGTGTTGGGCACTCTACTAGGATAAGGCTGTAATGGGTGAGACTCTTGATAGCGGTGTTCTTCCTAGGTCATTGGAAGGTCTTTCCAGACTTTGCTTTTCATCTATGTATGATGCATTAGACAAGATACTCACTGCTTCTGAGTAACCAATGTTGTCAATCTTAAGCATGTGTAGATAAACATGTGAAGTTGTGGTGCAGCACTTTAATGTACCATAAAAAGAGGTCTTGAGTGATAAGATTGTTTGCATCGTATGTTGGGTACTGTGTTCTAATCAATCAAGACATACATGTGCAACAACCTAGTCTATGTGCCCTCTTGGATTTGTCTTATTGGTCATCATAAATTTAGGCCTAGTGATATTACCCTTCAAGGGTATATCGATCATTTGACTTGTGGGTTGCTCCTTAGATCAAGAGATCCATGACCAGGTGGTGATCACTTTTTAGACTAGAGATTCCAAGGTTCTCAATGTAGTCTTGGAGGTGATGGTACCTTTTGAAAATCCTTGACTACAGGTGGACACAGAAGGGTATTTTGGTCATTTCACTTGGTTGGTCAAATAGAGTGGTTACTTATTGTGACCTATTTTTACTTAGCCAGTGATTACCCTTGAAGTGTGGCTTTGATCTTCTGGTGGAAATAGATCGAGGTCAAAATGGCCTTCATGTCACCAAAGTAGCGGTAAGGGCATTTTGGTCATTTTAGGTGCGAAGGATAATTATGTCTTTTGGTCCCATCACAAGTCATATTTTCAATGGATGTAATTAACTGAGATCATCTAATTATGTGGATCCTTTATTAAGATATGAATTTAAATGAGGATGAGAAAGGGACTTTATCGAAGTTTTTCCTTATTAAATTTATGGGCATATCAATAGGACAAGCGGGTCCTATTGAATTAGATATTACGGAGTGTGAGAGAGAGGAATATCTTGGATATCTTATCAATAAGGGTATATATATACTTTGTTCCTCATGTGATGGCTTTTTATCAATTCATGTCTATATGTTTAATTAAATGCCTAGGTGAATAGTATATGTATATCTTTGAGTGTGTTTGCAATTAAGCACCTCTAATCTATTTAATATGCATGTTTATGTGTTTATTTATGGATATTATGATATGGGTTTGCTATATTCATGTCTATGTGAAGTATAAGTACTGGCTTCAATCTTGCTACATATTGGTATCCAGCTATTTATAATGGTATGAATCAAACTTGTTGACATTTTGATGCTGAATAGGTTAACATATTCATAACACCTTAGCCTAGAATATGCAAGATTGCACTTGTTTTGCATCAACCCACTATAGTGTCTCGAGATCCACAAAGCCTAAGTTTAGGCTAGCCTAATTCGAGATCCTTTAGTTTTAAATCCAACTAATAAGAGTCTGGGTGGGGTTTGGTTGGCCTCAGTAACCCTAAGGTTTGGTTTTAAATCTAACCAATAGTTTAAGAGCTAGGGTAGGATCATTTTAGGACATCTAGGTAGCTTTCTAGTCCCTCCTATGGGCTTAGGAACATAAGGACCACGCTATAACTCTAAGCAGTACATGCTTAGGGACGGACCCATACCAAGTCCTATGGATTAATTAGGATACTAGCTAATGTCCTAGTATTAGATCATCACTTAGATAAGCCAATGCCCTAAATCCCAAAGCATAGAAGTAGAGAGTTACCCATTCACAAGTGTAGGTTACCTTAACACCTTTCTGTTGGTTGAATACCTCTTAGATTAGCTTAGTTCCCACTATCCCTTTTCTATTTTCATAGTATAGCCCTTAAAATTTTCCTCTTAGCTCCCTATAATCCAAAAAGTACAAAAACATGCTTAGCTTAGGTTCTTCTCTAGGCTTTCTTTGGAATACACTAGTATAGAATTCCTTCCACATCTTAAGAATCCTTATGGTTCGACACCTGTACTTGTACATGTTATATTGCACGATCCGTATGCTTGTGAGTCTTTTAGGGCTTGTACCTTAGAGGCACATCACTATGCCTGTTATCGCTCAAGCTGTAAATGTGAAAACTAGATATCAATCTGATCTAGGAACACTAGATATCTATTAAAAATATCCTAAGGTTCTTGAGAAGGACTAAGGAAATGGTTTTAGTTTATGGAGAGGGTTAACTCAGTATAGAGGGATATACTGATTTGGATTTCCAATGTGATATAGATGATAGAAAGCCATCATCTGGGTTCATTTTTATTTGCAATGGCAGTGTAATGAGTTGGAAGAGTTCCAAACAACCAGTCAGTGAGTATATCGTGGCATGTGATACTGAAAAAGAAGCAGTTTGGATAAGAAAGTTTGTAAAAGAACTTGGGGTGGTTCTATCCATTAAGTTGCCAATACCTTTATATTACGACAATAATGGAGCTATTGCACAAGCTAAGGAGCCCAGGTCTCACCAGAAATCCAAACATATAGAAAAGCGAATTACTATAGAAAGTAGCTTTTTCTGAGAATGTAGCTGATCCACTTACCAAACTGATGACACAAGTACAATTAGATCATCATCTTCAGAAGATGGGTATGAGATACCATAATGTGATGTACTGGTATGCTGCCATCTATCATTAGTACAAGTGAGAGATTCTTAGTTATATGCCTAATGCTAGAATTAGATGACTTCTTTTAAGGGCATTTTGATGCAAACTTGTATTTAGATAAACGGATTTTTATCATTCATAGTCTTCTTTTATACAAATGAGTCTCTAGATTTCTCTATAAAAGAAACATATTTTTAAGTTGCTAAAACTATGTGACATGTTTCTTTGGTATGAGAATTCTTAAATTGTTCATAGTCTAAAGATTTTTTGATCAAGACTTTAATTAATCTAATATAGACTATCACATAAGTTTGCTACCTTTGATTAATATGAGATATTAATGACAAAGGATGGTGAGTTACATACCATAAAGCATGAGATGCAAATATCAAACGTGTGGGTGATTAATTAGTTGAATTATCACTGAACGTATATAAATAACAAATCACATGGCTTGGGATTAATGATTTGTTATTTGTTTTGATATGTGCAAGTGATCCTTTAACTTACGACAACACGGTTGTCTTATGTGTCGATGTTTAAGATTTGTTGTGAATAAAGCTTTTTCATTCATGGATGAGATATGTTCATTTGTGGTTTCATTGGATCAACATAGTGAGATGCAAGTGATTGTCGAGATAGGATCCGTTATCTCTTGTGCGAGGTGGCGATTTGATTGTGGTGAATGAGGAAATCCTTGGCCAAGGTATGAATGATGGAAAAGGTCTTTTCCATGTGTCATCTCTCATTGCACCAAATCTAATCTAGGCATAATATTGAGTTAGTGAACTTAATCCATCCATGGTTATCACTCGATCAGCACATTAGTAATGGAAGGATTGAATTGCATGGTAATCGTTAATGAAATAAGTTCACTCATTTGATTGATTTCATTGCCTTATATATTGTCTTGATATGTTTCTAGACATCACTCAAGACCTTTGGGTTGTGTTTTGATAATTAGGAGACATTTATTAAAGCAAATCCAAGAGTTTGATTAATATCAAAAGTGTTTGATATTACCTTGTTGCTATTTGGTGGTGAACCTAGAAGGTCACACACTGAAATGTTTAGTGACTAAGTCTTATTTAAGTTTGTATTTTATTTTGATAAATTGTTAAGAGTTAACAATGGTAATCTTATCCTATTAAAAGTTAATAGGAGGTAATATGTCATGAAAATGTTAATCAAGGACTTGTACGCAAAATTGACAAAGTTTTGATATAAATTAATTCTATTAAGTGTTAGTAGAATTAATTAATCAAATTCAACTTTGTTATAATTTAATCTAGTAGTGATTAGATTAAATATTATTTCGTTAAGGTTGTTGGCCAATCTATATACATGCATACCAAGATCAAATATGTTAATCTTGAATATAACTATTATAATAAGAGATAGTGGAATTATGGAATTTTCCTCTAACTCTCTCTCCTATGTGTTGGCAACTATGCATAAGCGATAAATACAACTATTGTGTTTATTAACGACACATGGCTATTACATGCAACTCTTTCATGCATGAATAGATATACATATATATGATACATATGAGATATATATATATATATATATATATATATAGATATAAGATACATGTAAGTGGAAGAATACATAACTTTCCAGTAAGAGAAAAATGAGAGAGAAAAAGAACAAACTCTATTATCTTCCAAAAATTTCTACACTACAATTCAAGGAAGAAGAAGGCGTGGTCTTGGAGCTTGGTGTGGACTAACTAGGACTTCTACAATTGTCGAAGAGAAAGTTCGGAACACTTCACCAAAGCTTAGAAGAGGTAACCATTTCTTCCTTTGTTCTTCTAGTTTTTATGCTTGTTGCATGTAACATCAAGTATTGTAGGATTTTATTAGCTTAAAATTTTTATATTCCGCCACTATTATCTCTGGTTTTTCACTTAAATCTCACCTGATTTCTCCTTCAATACTATGAAATCAAAGCCAAAAATAGAACTTTGGACACAAATTGATGCAACATAGGAATCAAAGTGTAAATTATCTTTCAACACTAGCTTTGTGCTTATCTTAGAGAGCTTTCACTTTTGAATTCTTGTATTCATTATTCTAAAGCTGGGTGTGGGTAGATTTGTTCAAAAACTACATAAACACTAATGATAAACTATTGGTTTCTTAATTTGGGAAATAAGGATTGTGAGTTGGTTCTTGCTAAGATAACTTTTTAAAATCACAAGTTTTAGTGGAGTTTATCGAAAATCTCGATCAAGACGATTGAGAAGTGGATGTAGGTAACAAGCTGAACCACTATAAATTGCATTTGTGCTTTATTTATTGGTTTCCCATGATTTCTTCTTGCATTTTTAAATTGTGCCACTGCATGTTTGATTTAAGCTTCCATCAACTTCCAGAAAGCGCAATTCTTTGATAAATGCTTTATTCATCCCCCATACTATTTGCCTTCCCACAAGTTGTATCGAGAGCTTAGGCTTATGAGTAGACTGATCATCTTGTAAATAATTTGAATGGGTAACATGTCAAACAAGTCTTTGAATTTTGATGAGGGGTTCTTCCCATTCAATCCTCTTCAGTTTGATGGCATAAATTATCCCAATTATAGGAGACGAATGGAGATCTACATCCAATTGATTGACTATTAGCTTTGAGTCTTAGTAGAGGATTGTTCGTACAGGGCAACAAGGATAAATGATAATGGGACCATTGTGCTCAAGAAGAAGAATGAATTGACCAATGAAGACAAAGTCAACCTCATAAAGAACTGAAAGCCATCGAACATGATCCATTATGCTTTAAGTGAAATCAAATATAGCACAATGTACAATGTGAGCCAGTTAAAGATATGTGGGACTTAATTGGAATGTCATATCAAGGGACCACCCAAGTTAAAGATATGAAAATTGGCTTGTGCATTCATGAGTATAACCTATTTAGAATGAAACCCAAAGAATCATTAAATGAAATGTGTCAACAGTGATATGCTATTTTAGAGCACAAGCCTAAATAGTCCGTAAATGCACAGGTCATCTATGGTATAGCGTGTAAGTGTGGGATCGAATCCATGGGGATGCCAAATGTTTGTAGTGTCCTAAGCTAACTGCGCCCTTGATGTGCCTTAAAAGGTGCAAGGACTAAAAGGTCTCGAAAGCATACAGATCGTGCAATATCTGGGTACTAATGTGGGTGTTGAACCACATGGAGGCTCAAAGTATGGTAACCTCTTAAGCTAGTGCGTTCTAGTGGAAGCTTAGAAAGAAACCTAAACTAGTCATCTTTTTGTGCTTTTGGATTTTTATAAAGCTAGGAGGAAAATGAAAGACTACACTATGAATGCAAGAAAGGAAAAGTAAGAGCTAAGCTAATCTCAGGGGATGAAACCTATGAGAAGGTGATAGGGTGACCTACACTTGTGAACATGTGACTCTTAACTCAGTGCTATAGGATTCAAGTTATTGACTTACTAAACAAGGCTTTTAATACTAAGCAACTAACTAGTGTCCTAATTACACCCTAGAACTCGGTGCAAGTTTGTCCCTAAGTATGCAGACTTAGAGCTATGGCTTGGTCCTTATGTACCTAAGGCCATAAGAGGGACTAAGGAGTTACTTAGGTGTCTTAGAACGATCCCTCCTGAGTTCTTAAACCATTAGCTGGATTTAAAGCTACAAGCTAGGGTTTCGAGGGTCGACTAAGCCTATCCAGACTCTTATTAGCTAGATTTAAAGCTAAAGGGGACTCGATCTAGACTAATCCTAACTTATGCACCGTCATTCTAGAGACACTAAAGCGCACTGGCATCTAATAGGTGTAATCCTACATTTTCTAAGATAAGATGCGGTGAATATGCCATTCTATCCACGATACAAATACAAGCAAATTTGGTTTACGCCACTGGAAACATTTAAGCATTCTTAAGTAGCAATATTTAAGCATGTATTCACTATAAAGCATGTTTGATACCCACATAGACATGAATAGAACCAACCCACTTCGTGTTACCCATATTTATACATATAGACATGCATAATCTAAGGATTAGAAGTGTTGTCTAGTAAATACAACTCAATTTATATACATACAACTCATTCAAGCATTACATCAAACACATAAACTAGAAATGATATAAAGCTTTTCAAAATAAGAACAAAGTATGTATGTATATAAGCCAATGGAATCCCATAACAAAGAGTATGAAAATCAACCTATTACACAAGTTTGGTCACTATAATCTATCTACTCAAGTACAAAATAAAAGAACATAAAGAGGATTAGGAAAGCTCTCTTTCCATTCTTGCTTGTTCTTCTACAATCTTGAGCAAATCCTCACCGAAAGTTGTTGTAATCCTCCAAAATAAGCTTAGATCTAAGTGATTGTGTGTGTTGGAAGTAGATGATGAGAGGATTAAGCCTATCTAGACTCCTATTAGCTAGATTTAGAGCTAAAGAGGACTCGATCTAGACTAGTCCTAACTTATGCACCGTCATTCTAGAGACACTACAGCACATTGGCATCTAATAGGTGCAATCCTACATTTTCTAAGACAAGAGGTTGTGAATATGCCATTCTATCCACGGTACAAAGACAAGCAAGTTTGGTTTACGCCATCGAAACATTTAAGCATTAATAAGTAGCAATATTTGAGCATGTATTCACTATAAAGCATGTTTGATACCCACATAGACATGAATAGAACCAACCCACTTCGTGTTACCCATATTTATACATATAGACATGCATAATCTAAGGATTAGAAGTGTTGTCTAGTAAATACAACTCAATTTATATACATACAACTCATTCAAGCATTACATCAAACACATAAACTTGAAATGATATAAAGCTTTTCAAAATAAGAACAAAGTATGTATGTATATAAGCCAATGGAATCCCATAACAAAGAGTATGAAAATCAACCTATTACACAAGTTTGGTCACTATAATCTATCTACTCAAGTACAAAATAAAAGAACATAAAAGAGGATTAGGAAAGCTCTCTTTCCATTCTTGCTTGTTCTTCTACAATCTTGAGCAAATCCTCACCGAAAGTTGTTGTAATCCTCCAAAATAAGCTTAGATCTAAGTGATTGTGTGTGTTGGAAGTAGATGATGAGAGGATTAAGCCTATCTAGACTCCTATTAGCTAGATTTAGAGCTAAAGAGGACTCGATCTAGACTAGTCCTAACTTATGCACCGTCATTCTAGAGACACTAAAGCACATTGGCATCTAATAGGTGCAATCCTACATTTTCTAAGACAAGAGGTTGTGAATATGCCATTCTATCCACGGTACAAAGACAAGCAAGTTTGGTTTACGCCACTGGAAACATTTAAGCATTAATAAGTAGCAATATTTGAGCATGTATTCACTATAAAGCATGTTTGATACCCACATAGACATGAATAGAACCAACCCACTTCGTGTTACCCATATTTATACATATAGACATGCATAATCTAAGGATTAGAAGTGTTGTCTAGTAAATACAACTCAATTTATATACATACAACTCATTCAAGCATTACATCAAACACATAAACTTGAAATGATATAAAGCTTTTCAAAATAAGAACAAAGTATGTATGTATAGAAGCCAATGGAATCCCATAACAAAGAGTATGAAAATCAACCTATTACACAAGTTTGGTCACTATAATCTATCTACTCAAGTACAAAATAAAAGAACATAAAAGAGGATTAGGAAAGCTCTCTTTCCATTCTTGCTTGTTCTTCTACAATCTTGAGCAAATCCTCACCGAAAGTTGTTGTAATCCTCCAAAATAAGCTTAGATCTAAGTGATTGTGTGTGTTGGAAGTAGATGATGAGAGGATTAAGCCTATCTAGACTCCTATTAGCTAGATTTAGAGCTAAAGAGGACTCGATCTAGACTAGTCCTAACTTATGCACCGTCATTCTAGAGACACTAAAGCACATTGGCATCTAATAGGTGCAATCCTACATTTTCTAAGACAAGAGGTTGTGAATATGCCATTCTATCCACGGTACAAAGACAAGCAAGTTTGGTTTACGCCACTGGAAACATTTAAGCATTAATAAGTAGCAATATTTGAGCATGTATTCACTATAAAGCATGTTTGATACCCACATAGACATGAATAGAACCAACCCACTTCGTGTTACCCATATTTATACATATAGACATGCATAATCTAAGGATTAGAAGTGTTGTCTAGTAAATACAACTCAATTTATATACATACAACTCATTCAAGCATTACATCAAACACATAAACTTGAAATGATATAAAGCTTTTCAAAATAACAACAAAGTATGTATGTATATAAGCCAATGGAATCCCATAACAAAGAGTGTGAAAATCAACCTATTACACAAGTTTGGTCAATATAATCTATCTACTCAAGTATAAAATAAAAGAAAATAAAAGAGGATTAAGAAAGCTCTCCTTCCATTCTTGCCTGTTCTTCTATAATCTTGAGCAAATCCTCTCCGAAAGTTGCTGTACTCCTCCAAAATAAGCTTAAATCTAAGTAAGTGTGTGTGTTGGAAGTGGATGATGAGAGGATTAAGATTTTTGGGAGATGGGTGTGAAAGAATATATCTTGTTGTTTCATAAAATGGCCAAAAGAAGGCTTATACAGCCAATTTTTCGCAACTACTGAAACACCTCACCAGTACACCGGTACCAAGGGACCTCTATTTCAGTGGTAGAAGATTGAGCTTTGTTTTTGGTAGAATAGAGAGGGGGTGCACAGTACTCTGAAGCCAGTGTTCCGATGGTGCCTATTTGCTCTCTTTTGGCTTCATATTAGCTCTGTTTTGCTTTCAATTGCTTTGGCCTTTATTCGAAAACTTCCCAACATGATTTTCTTCCATGTTTCATCTTCAATTATGCTTCCAATCCTTGCCCAAACCATCTCCATCTTCATTGATCTCCAAACAATACGCAGTCTCACATGTAATATCTAGAACAAGCCATTAGTGTAGCATTTACCGCTTAAACTCCATAATGCATAGTTGTATATGCTTAAACCTATATCTGGCACAACATTTGTATACACTTAAGCCTATATCTAGCATAAGTACACAAATGAAACTATTTAAGCTCAATACACCTCTAAAATATAGACAAATAACAATGCAAACACATACAAAAATACAACACATCAACACCCTCAAACCTTCTCTGTGCTATCCCCAGGCAAGCTCAATTCTAAGCTTGTTTCTAGATCGACACAAAGGGTTGCCTAAGGGATAGACTCACTATCAAGGTTAGCTTAAGAAGCATAAAGGGGGAATTCTTATTGTTGAGAGATCCCCAAGCCTCTCTGGATTGTCCTTCTACTTGTAACGGGCATTGTACCTCGTACGAACTTCCCGAATAGTCAAACCAACATAAGCCTAGGATTCCAACTCACATACACGAGATGTTGATATTTCGTGCTCCCTCAACGAACATGGCCTTCGCAACAGGTACAAAGCCTCAAAGACAAGAAAAGAGAGAATATACAAATGCAATGGCTTATAAAAGCCTTATTCATATATCTACAAAGAGGATACCTTGTACTAAGTTGACATTGTGCCACTTATGCATTTATTCACATAACTTTTTGGTGCTTTTGGCTTTTCCAATTTTTTTTCAAAAATTTTTTTCTCAAATTTTCAACTTTTTGATGTTTTTGCACCCCTTTGCCTTTTTCATTCATTTTATTTATTTTTCATACTTTGCTTTGCTTTTACACAAAAAGAAAAGAAAAAGAAAGGCTAAGGTATATGAAAGAGAACCAATTAAGGAAAAGGCGCTCATATCAACAATATCTTTTTTTCAACAGTCTTTCCTACCATGTCATAGGGTGGCTGTAAGGGGCATTCTTAAAGGTCCTCACTCCTCATAACTTTCAAGAGTATCCCTTCCAAGACTTGCTTTTCAATCCACTCCATTCATATCCATTCCATTCATTTCAACAATGCAACTCATTTTCACTAATCAATTAAGTCAATCACAATAGCAAACACAATGATCAACCAAGAAATAAACAACTTTACATGTATCAAAATTGAAAAATTTTCTCCATTTTCAACCAAATAATGCACTATATCCTAAGAAAACATAAAACAATAAGACCAAACTCCCACACCTCCAAAGCTAAACTTTGCTTGTCCTCAGGCAAATATAGAAAAGCACAAAACAAGCAAATTGGTTTCACAAAGCAAGTAAGGGTGGTGGGGATGAGGTAAAAACAAGGGGAACAAATGGAGAAAGGATAGAAACAACCTTGCATTGTCCTTAATGCTCTCCATGCTAATGATACATCACCACACTACTAACCTAGTGGCTCACAATTCACAAACACTCACAATGAAAACAAGGGTACTAACATTGCCTATGCAAGCTTGCATGCTTGAATTGGCATGTGCAATAATAAGCAATAATGTATTTTAATGGACAAAGGATCAGGATTCAACACTTTGATGTGTTGGAAAGAAAAAGAAAGAAATAAATGAAAGGAAAATAAAACATGTGCAAAATTGCAAAATTGAACCTAGGTTGCCTCTTAGTAACGCTAACCATCACGCTGTCACCTAGGCGATCACCGACTCATCTTCAACCTCCATAGATAGGGTCCTAAAGCATCAAAACCTCCACAGGAGCTATGCTCATATCATATACAGGCTTTAGGTGCTGACTATTCACTGTCATTGCTCGGTCATCCTTTAAGTCCTTGATCTTGACCGCTCCAAAAGGGTAAGCCACCAACACCTTATATGGAGCATCACATCTTGACTGAGCTTACCTTGGAAGAGCTTCAAACGTGAGTTAAGCAACCAAACTTTATTAGAGTAGAGAATGATTTCTTAAAAATGTGTTTATCTTGTATGGGTGATTGAAGCTTGTATTATGGGTTGATTGAGTATTACTTTGCTATGAGATTTTGATGGTTTAATATATGTATATTTGCTTTTAAAGATTCAATGGCTATTTACATACATGTCCATGTGTTTGTTAATATGCCTAGGTGAAAAATACATATATTTAAAGGCTTGATTGCTATTTAACACTTCTAAATCATTGTGTAAGCATGTGTTGGTGTTTATGTAGTGATTCTTTGAAGCGGGCCTTATAGCTATATATGTCTATGTATGTTCTTACATGCCTTAATAGCAATTTTGGCTTCTATGATATACATGATGGATTTCAATGCCTAAATTGGTGTAACCTAAATATGTTTAAGCATTTAGGGCTAGAATAATCTTTATATTCTTTCATACCAAGCTCAAGAACATGTATAATGGGCTTCATTGCCAAATCTTGCTTATGTGATGCTATGATTGGTGGTTCACCACTAATAATTAGGTTTAGTTTAGTCTCCTTTGGCTTTAAACCCAGCTAATAGGTGTGAAGCTAGCTTAATTGACCTTAGAAAGCCTAGTTATTGGCTTTAAACCCAGCCAATGAGTTAGAACCTAGGGTATGACCAAATACCATCACCTAGAAATGTAATTAACCAAACTGTGCCCTAGTTCATAAGGACCACGCTATGCCTTTAGGTATCTAGCACCTAGGGATAGACCCGTACTGTGTCTAGGTATTGTAAGAAAGGTTTATTAGATTCCTACCTTAGAGCACCCCTTATTAAAGCAAAACCATCAAAATTTGTCTCGTAGCAAACTGAGTACCTAAATCACCCATAGTTAAGCGGATTTCACCCATTACATCATTGCTTGTGTAAATTCCTTTTTACTAACTTGTTCTCCCTTGCATTTATTTTCTTTAGTTTGTTTAGATTAGATTAATTAACTTTGAGCTTCTTTCCCATCTAAAATGACCAAAATGAATTCTTAGTTTAGCTTTTCTTTTCCTAGCTTTTCTAGGACACACATTTAGCTTTCATTCCCCATTTCCCGCTTCCCTGAGGAATCGACCTTGCTTTGGCATATTAAACTACATGACCTGTGCACTTGCAAGCTTTTAATTAAGGCTTAGTGCTTAATTAGACAGAAGCATCAAGTTTTTGGTGTCGTTGTTGGGAAGGCACGACGGTTTGTTTGCTTTATTTGTGTCCTTTACCTAGTTACTTGCTTTATTTTGCTTTTTTTGCTTAGTTTGGTTAGTAGTTGTTATCTTTTATTTACCTTTATCTCCTAGTTTACTAGCTTATTGCTTTTGCTTGTTTTGAGTAGTTTACTTTCTTGTTTTAGTGACTTTAGGATTGTGTTTTGTTTGTTGTAGTTTTAGGATGTGTGAAGTTTTGGGGGTTGTAAGAAGTTGAAGGAGATTAGGTTTAGCTTTGCATGCTTGGTAGGCATTCTCTTAGAAATCCTCTTGTTCTTTTACATCTTGAGCCTGAGAGAATTGTTCGTCACTTGAGGAATTTAAGAGATCTTTTACGAGAAAAGGCCGATTCTGCCAATCCTCTTCTTAATCCTTCTCCCATTCCCCCTATGTATCCTGTTCCTCCACATAAGCACTCATGTGCACAAGAGCCCCCTAGGTCAAGCCCACCCATAGACGATAAGCCTACACTTAGGCAATTCTTCCTCCCTAATGCCTTCGAGCCTAACTTGGCTATCCATATTCCAGGGTTAGGGGAAGCTACTTTAGAGATTAAGCATAGCATGTTGGTGATGCCCCCTTCCTTTCATAGGAGGAGCAATAAGAGCCCCTTGGACCACATCAGACACTTTATAGAAATAAGTTCTACTCTTCACTTTTCTAATGTGTCTCAAGAAGCCATTCACCTTAAGTTGTTCCCATTTTCCCTTAAGGACAAGGCTTGGTCATGGTGTCATTCTTTAGCTAGTGGATGCATTACATCTTGGAATGAGCTTCAATCTAGGTTTTTTCAAAAGTTCTTTCCCATAGCTAAGATCGTTGACCTTAAGGTTTCCATTATGACATTCTCCCAACATGATTTAGAGACCTTTCATAAGGCTTATGAGAGGTTCAATGAACTTCTTAGGTAATGTCCACACCACGGGTATAGTGTTTATGATCTTCTTCAATATTTTTTTAAAGGATGAATAAGCAAAATAGAATGATGGTGAATGCCACATCTGGTAATGGATTCTATAATTTGTCACCGAGTGAAGCTTGGGATAAAATGGATTTATTGGCTGAGAACTCTTTTGAAAACATCACTATTGATAGGTGTAGTAGGGGAACTAATAGAAAGGGTGTTCATGAGGTAGGGATTTCTTCCAATTTGCCCACTGAGGTTAGAGCGTTGATGCGTAAGCTACATCAATTCATCACTTTGAACCTATCTTCACAAGGTCATAGGACTAGTCCCTTAGGTTTGTCCTCCAACCCATCGGTGGTTGACGTATGTGTATTGTGTTATGAGTCTACTCACGAGACCATATATTTCCCCTTAGCACCGTAGTTTCCTGAGTTCATTCAGGAATGAGTCTATGCCACACAGGGTTCTCATGGGAGTACAATCTTTACTTAAGCACATATAATCCAGGTTGAAGAGACCACCCTACGTTTTCTTAGAGTCAGGGTTAGTTTGAGTCTTCCTATCTTCGACCCCAGGCCTCATTCCAGTAGAGACCTCATCCTGCTAACCCCTCAGGGTTTCACAATGTGAATCAAGATAGACTCCCTAGTGTTTCTTAGCCTTAGGCACTTCCTGCAGCGCTTGTTCTAGCCTTTCCAACACAGTCAACACTTATTCCATAATCTCATTATGACGAGAAGGTAGACTTTTTTATGCAGATTGTCCAACAAAATCAACAACAAATGGCTAGGATGGAGGCACAATTAAGGCACCTAGCCAGATAAATAAGCACTAAAGATCTAGGCAAATTGCCTGCGCAACTAGAGATGAACCCTAGAGCCCAACCCTGTTCCTCTCCCAACCCCACATATCCCCATTTAGCCGAGGCTAAGATAGTCACCACTCTTAAGAGCGGTAGGATAGTGGATAATAGGATAGGAGTTGAATATGCAAAGCCTACACCTAGTGGTCCCTTTGAGTCTAAAGAGTCCATTGATCACCCTGTTGAGGGAGATCATAGAGAGAGTCTTGCTGAGAGAGTAGAGCCCATTAGAGAGCATGGAGAGAGTAGTTCCCACCCATATAGGGGGGAAAGTAGCCCATTGATGATTCCCATGAGTCAGAGGATGTCACTTCTAGAGTTCCATTCCCATCTACCTTAGAGAGGCCATCACTTAGTAAGCATACTAGATTTCTGAAGGTCTTAAAGCATTTAAAGATCTTAAGGTTAATCTTCCTTTGATAAATGCGGTCCTCTCTATTCCATCCTACTCTAAGTTCTTTAGGGACTTTTGCACAAGGAAGCATAGCACATCACGCATACCTAAGAAGGTGAACCTCACAGAGAAGGTGAGTAGTGTTTGCACATCGCCCTATTCACCTAATCTTAGTGAGCCAAGAGCATTCACCCTTCCTTGTCGCATCAGAGAAACTCAGATTGAGCATGCTTTATTAGATTTAGGGTCTAGTGTAAACCTCATTCCCTTCTTTATCTATCAGTAGCTAGGCTTAGGTGAGTTGTCTTCTATGCATGTTACACTTTAGCTTGCTGATAGGTCTGAGCGTAGACCTAGGTGTGTAGTAAAGGATGTTATGGTACAAGAAAGTGAGTTCGTGTACCCTATTGAATTCAAAGTTTTAGACATGGATTTCGGTCATGACTCTAGGCATACTACACCCATTCTTTTAGGTCACCCCTTCCTTGCCACAGTTGGTGTAGTCATTCATTGCAAGTTGAGGTTGTTAGAAATTAAGTTTGGGAATTTGAAGTCTACTATAAAGTTTGTAGAGGCAGTAAATAGAGCTAATGTAGGTGGAAATGATGATGAGAAAGATTTCTTTATGATTAATGGGATAGACCTGTGTGTTAAGGGCAATGTTGAGGAGTCCACGACTGAGAATGATGAATTGGGAAAGCTTAAGGGCTTCTTACCTAGCCTTGATTGAGAGACCTTCATACAGGAATGCATAGCCCCTATTCCAAGAGTCCTTTGAGGTTAATTCTTTCGGTCTTAATATGAGAGGCATAGACCATTATGATTGCACCTATAGGATTAATCTTGAAGGAGGAGATGAAAATAGAGGTTTTAAGGTGTATGTGATGGAATCTTGTATTGATAAATGTGGTTGTGTGAAGATATCCCCTAGCAATGAATTTATTGAATCATTTGACGAGATATTAGTTATAGAGGATTTGGAGACATCTATTGAGGAGAGCATCATGCCTATCTTTGATTCTAGTCCTGATGAGTCCATTAGAATTGTAGGTTCTGATGTTGGAGTAGATGATCAATATATGAAGACTCTTAAAGAGGAGATTGAGGAACTAGAGATCATAATATATGGGTCCTTAAGCGTTTTTGATGAATCTTTATTGGAACCTTCTTCTAAGCTCTCTACTGGGGAATTACTTGATGAGGTGAATTGTTTCTTGGACAAACATAAGCCGTCCCTTAGTGAGAGTGAGCTCATGACCCTTGCTTCCAGTTTTTCCTCTTCTGGGCCCATTCCTTTTTTCTCTTCCTTTGATTCCATCTCTTCCAATCCCATTTCATTTGATGATTCTTTCCTCCTTTCTCCCATTAAGTCTTTCCCTAGTAAGTATATTTTTACACAATCCCATTTGAAGCAGATTCATGTAGGTCTTGTTCGTACTTCTCCTATTCTTTATGCTTTAGATGCTTCATTAACCCATGGGCATGGGGTGTGGATAGCCCTTGATCATCAAAAGAAGGCAATAGGATGGTTAGTGGCAGAAATCGAGCTTGTTAGGATAGGATTAGAGAAGAACAAAGGACTTAGATCTTTAGATTTTTCCATGCCCTATGACACATTGGAGCATTCTTCTATACTTGATGTGTCGAGTCTCTCATTTGTCCCTTTTTCATGTGTTCTTGAAAAGGATTGTGATGTGCATAATTTGATCAATTTCATACCACATGATTCTTTTTCTTCTGAATTGTGCCTTGACAGGTTTGTATGTCAATTCATGCTCAAGGACTACAAGTATCATTGGCCTCAACATTGGTGCCCGGCTGGAGGCATTAAATCTAGTGCTACTACGAGGCACCTTAGACATTTAGAGATGAATAGATGATCGCCCAGCTATAGGCGTTAAATCCAATGCTACGAGGAGGCAACCTAGATTAATTTTGGTACTTTCGTTCCTTGTTTTCTTTTTTCTTTTCTTTCTTTTTCTTTTTAGATTTTCCAAGCATTGGTCACCCACACAAGTGTTAAGTCCTGATCCTTTTTTCCATAGGATACACCTTGTTTTATTATTTGCACATGCCAAAGCAAGCATGCATAGCATTGTTACTAAACTTATTCTTTGTGATTGTTTGTGATTTGTGGAAAAGCAGGGTTAGTAGTTAATTTATTCATCATTGGCATGGAGAACTGTAAAAATGCAAGGTTGTATCTATCCTTTCTCCACTTGTTCCCCATGTTTCTACCCCATCTCCACCACCCTTACTTGCTTTATAATGCCAATTTACTTGTTTATGTGATTTACTTCATTTGCTTGAGGATAAGCAAAGTTTAGGTTTGGGGTGTGGGGGTTGGTCTTATTATTTTATACTTTGTATAGAGTAGATTGCATTTTTTGGTTAAACATGGTGAAAATTTTTCAAATTTTAATGCATGTTGAGTTGTTTATTTTTTTGGTTGATCATTGTGTTGGCTATTTTGATTGACTCAATGGATTAGTGAATATGAGTAGCATTGTGAGGAAGTGAATGGAGTAGAGAGAGAATCGAGACTTGGAGGAGATGCCCTTGAAAATTGTAGGGAGTGAAGACCTTTAAGAATGACTCCTGTAGCCACCCCATAGCTTGGTAGGAAAAAGTATTGAAAAAAGGTTGCTCATATGAATGCCTCTTCCTTGATTGGTTCTTTTTGATATGCCAAAGTATTTCTATTTCTTATCTTTGTGTGTGAATAGAATGCAAAACATGAAAAATCCAAAAAAAAATTAAAAAGGCAAAAAGGTGCAAAAATATCAAAAAGATAAAAAAAATTGAAAAAAGAGAAAAAAACCAATGGCACCAAAAAGTTTTGTGAATAACTGCATAAGTGACACAATGTCAACTTAGCACATGATATAATCTTTGTAGATATGTGAATAAGGCTTTTATAAGCCATTACATTTATATATTCTCTCATCTTGTCTTTGAAGCTTTGTGCATATTGGGGAGGCCATGTTAGTTGAGGGGGCACGAAATATCAACGTCCCAAGTGCATGAGTTAAAATCCTAAGCTTGTGGTGGATTGGCTACTTGGGAAATTCCCATGAGGAACGAAATCCCTTATGAGTAGAGGGAAGATCGAAAGAGCTTTGGGGATCTCTCCACGATAGGAAAGCCCCCTTCATGCCTCTTAAACTAAGTTTGATAGCATGTCAATCCTTTAGGCAATCCATTGCATCAATTTTAGAATAAACTTGAGATTGGGCTTACATGGGGACAAGCAAGGAGAAGGTTTGGGGGTGTTTGTTGACGTGTTGTGTTTTTGTGTGCATTTATGTTGTTAATTGCCCATGTTCTAGAGGTATCTCGAGCTTTAAAAGATGCATTAGTATTAAAAGATGCATTAGTATAGCACATATACTAGAGTTAGGCTTAAATATAAGCAAATGTACATAGTTGAGTTTCTAAGTCAAATGCTATACTAAATGCTTAATTTTGTGCCTTAGGTGAGCTATAGGGTTGAAATAGAGCTTGAACGAGGATGGACGATGAAGATAAAAGAGGTACAGGTCGTGTGATAAAGGCCGAGAGCAAGAAAGAGACAATAGAAGGCCAATTGGAGGAGCAGGTCGACTTCGAAAAATTGCTGGTTGATCGGCCACTCCAGAAAGGACATCATTGTAAGCCAGTCAATCCTCTCCAAAAGCCAGTCGACTGGCAAGGTAGACCGGCTAGTCGAGAAAGCATCACTATGAAAGTCGGTCGAGCTAAGAAGAAGAGCCAGTTGATCGGTAATGCGCAACAGATGATATAAAAGCATGATTTTCAGCTTTTAAAGAGAAATCTTCAAACCCATCACACACTAAAACACACACAAATACACGAAGATCCAAGCTTGTAATTAGGGTTTTAACACTTGTAATTGCAAGATCAAGACAAGAATTTCAAGAGCAAAGCTAAGCATGAAAGGGAGGTTCATATTTCTTCTTTTGTACTTAGTTTTCATTATGTTAGAATAGAGCTTGTATGGGTGATTGAAGCTTGTCTTATGGGTTGATTGAGTTTTACTTTGCTATGAGATTTTGATGGTTTAATATATGTATATTTGCTTTTAAAGATACAATGGCTATTTACATACATGTCTATGTGTTCGTTAATATGCCTAGATGAAAGAATACATATATTTAGAGGATTGATTGCTATTTAACACTTCTAAATCATTGTGTAAGCATGTCTAGGTGTTTATGTAGTAATTCTTTGAAGTGGATCTTGTAGCTATACATGTCTATGTGTGTTCTTACATGCCTTAATAGCAATTTTGGCTGTTATGATATACATGTTGGATTCCAATGCCGAAATTGGTGTAACCTAAATATGTCTAAGCATTTAGGGCTAGAATATGCTTTATATTCATTCATACCACGCTCAAGAACCTGTATAATGCACTTCATTGTCAAATCCTACTTATGTGATGCTATGATTGATGGTTCACCACTAATAATTAGGCTTAGTTTAGTCTCCTTTGGCTTTAAACCCAGCCAATAGGTGTCATGCTAGCTTAATTGACCTTTGGAACCTTAATTCTTGGCTTTAAGCCCAGCTAATGAGATAGAACCCAGGGTAAGACCAATTACCATCACCTAGAAACATAATTAACTAAACCGTGCCCTAGTTCATGAGGACCATGCTATGCCTCTATTTAGCTAGCACCAAGGGATAGACCTTCACCGAGTCCTGGGATTATAGGAGAGATTGATTAGATTCCTTGCTTAAAGCACCCCTTCTTAAAGCAAAACCATCAAAGTTAATCTCGTAGCCAAGTTAGTACCTAAATCACCCATTGTTAAACGGATTTCACCCATTGCACCATTGCTTATGTAAATTCCCTTTTACTAGCTTGTTCTCCCTTGCATTTAATTTCTTTAGTTTGTCTAGAGTAGTTTAATTTACTTTGAACTCCCTTGACATCTAAAATGACCAAAATGAATTCTTAGTTTATCTTGTTTTCTTTCTAGTTTTTCTAGGGCACCTATTTAGCTTTCATTCCCCATTTCCCACCTCCCGGAGGGATCGACCTTGTTTTTGCATATTAAACTACATGACCTGTGCACTTGTAGGCTTTTAATTAAGGCTTAGTGCTTAATTAGTAAGAAGTATCAATAGCACACCTAGTAGTGAATATAACTTTGATAATGCCTACATGTTGGTACCCAGTTGCTATTGATAGTATAATCTGAGCATGACGATGTTTGGTAGTCAAATAGGTCTACATATTAGCAAACACTATAGGCTAGAACATGTATGATTGCACACATAGGTCAAATCCCATTTTAGTGACCCTAGAATGAAGGTGCACAATTTAGGACTAGCCTAGATCGAGTCCCCTTTAGCTTTAAATCCAACTAATAGGAGTTCGGGTGAGTTTAGTCGATCTTCGTAACCCTAGGTCTTGGCTTTAAATCTAGCCAATGGTTTAGGAACTAGGGTAAGATTGTTTAGGTCACTTTGGAAGCTATTTAGTCCCTCCTATAGCCCTAGGTCATAAGGACCACGCCATAGCTCTTGGAGTACACGCCTACGGATAGACTTACACTAAGTCCTAGGGATAAATTAGGACACTAGTTAGCAACCTAGTTAAATAGCTTCTCATAGTTAAGCCATTTCCGATAATCCCATAGCATGAGCCTAGAATCACCTATAAGCGAGCATAAGTCAACCTAACCCATTCCAATTGTAAATTTCCCTGTAGATTAGTTTGGTTTCTGATCTTCCATTCCCATTTCCCATAGAGTAGTTTTATTTTCCTTCCCTTGAGCTCCCATATATCCAAATAACACAAAAAAATGGTTAGTTTAGGTTTTCTTTTTCAGCACTTTCTAGAATACACACACATATGATCCTTTCCACAATATAGCCTCCCTATGGTTCGATATCCATTCTCGCTCACATTACACTACATCAATTCATGCGCTTGTGTGTCTTTGGGGCTTGTACCTCTAAAGAGATAGCACAATCCAATAAAGCAAAATAGCATATAATGGAGTCTTTAAGGCATGACTTCGCCTCAAACAATGAAGTTTAAGGCACGACTCCCCTTTTTATATTTAGTGAAGCAATATAAAACATATTCATATATGCATTTAAGTATATTTCAAGTGTACCCTTTTCTCCCCATTTGGCATTATCAAAACAAAGCCTTGTAAGGAATATTTTGGGTACAAATTGAGCCATCAATACTAAGACGTATCATCATGTGGCTCCAAGCAAGCATGTAATCACATAAGTCCTATCATAGAGAAATAAGCATGTAGAAGGATCGAATAAGCTAAAGAGCATTCAAAGATAATCCAAACATCATCCAAAAACTAAAAATAGTAAACTAACCAGTGCGAATGAAATGAAATAGTTTTGAAAACCTACGAAAATGAGAATTTTGAAAAACTAAAAGGAGAGAAGGAGGCTAATGGCTTGGCCGAGGGTCATCATCAACAATCCCCAAATGCAGCTTACTTTTACAAATATCCCGTGCCAAATGCTCAATCCTCTCATGTTGTGCTAGCGCCAAACTATCAACCTTAGTATTCACTGTACCAAAGCCTTTTTTCATATTTTCATTCATAGTGTCGATGATGTAAAGATTTCAAGCCATCATACAATCATTAATGGTTTTTTACCGTATCAGTTTGTTAACCTTGTTCTTCATCATATTCAACCCTTGCTTCATCATCAACAACTTCTTCTTTATCCTCTTCTTCTTCTTTGTCTTGGTCATTATCATTATCTCCCATTGACATGGTCTCGAGTCATACTCATGACCTAATAAGAGAAAATGGAATGCAGGGATAACCCAAGCTAATGTTGTACATGGGTACTTGTCAAGTACTATTGTAAAGCATTATTGATTGACCATCCACCTAATCATCTAATTAGGCTACATCGCCTAATAATTAGTTTTTACAAATAGAACGTGAGCAACATTTGTCTAGCCACCCTAAAACTATAAATAAGACCCAGTCGTACCACATGAGGTAACAAAATCATTTCTATTCACTTTATTCCTAGGGTTTACCCATAAAAGAAATACTCTGACTTAGGCATCGAAGGTTCCTTGGCCAGTACTACACCAGTGCCTAGATTTCCTTATTTTACAGGTAGCTTCAATTGGAAATTCTGTTCAAAAGTATTATCGAGTTATGTTTAGAAGTGTGTGTGTGTGTGAGATGGGTTTAGGTGAATTTAAGGTTTAAGGAAATAGGGATTCAAAGATTGGGTGAAAAGCTTTCTCCCACTCCTTAAGAAATGGCTAAAACAAGGTCGACTGACAAGATGGAGGCTAGGTGACTGGCAAAAACATTTACTCTCTGCCTCTATCAAACTCCCTATCGATCGACTAGCAAAGGATAGCGAGGGTGACCAGTAGGGGCAGTGTTATGCTCAAATCTCGACCGGTTTTACTTTGGTTGCTTCGGATTGCTCCGAGCTTTGTTTGTATGCCTCCAAACATGTTTTCCTTGCTTTTTTTTAGCCTCGAAACCCTTTTTGCAAGCTTGGCCATCTCTTTAACGTATTCAATCAAGCTTCAAGCCTTGCTCTATTCTTCACCTAAAAGACATGAAATAAGTGATTAATATAGTACTTTCTCTATAAGCTTATCTATGTATACTTATTGTAGGATCGATAATATTATATGTGGTTTATCCTAATCTATATTTTCAAAAATTCTACCAAGAAAACATGCTAGGAAAAATAAAATAACCACATAACACACACAAGAACATGCTTAATAACATATAGAATATAACTAGTATTTTCAAAAATATATAAAGCTAACCTCTTGAAGCGTGGGTCCTTTGATAAGCTATAACTGTCACGAGCTTCGTTCCCGCTCACGAACAAGGCCACCAAAATATTTTTACTATAAGGGTGTCGAATAAGCAACTCCCTAGTCTTCTTCCCTATGATTAAAGAGACTTATCTTGAGAGAATAGCGTCTTGTGTGGGAAGAAGCAAAGTAATATGCTCTTGAAAATCTGGACCGAAAACCACACAATAAGTGTGTAATAAGTGTTGTAGTATTCTTTTGCCAAAATGGACGAGATCAACTACAAAATTTTTGGATGCTAGAAATGGTTTAAGGTCTTGCCTATTTATAGGACACGTTCGGCACCTAAACCTTGTAAACTTTCCATGTGGGAAACTTTTTCCTAGTAATAAATGTCTGCCACATGTCATGGAAGTTACTTGTACAATTTGAATTTTTCCTATAGTAACTTTTTAGAACATGTCTTGGAATATTAGGCCAAGCCCACAATCCAAGCCTAACGCATAGTCCATAATCCATGTGGAGGCCCAAGCCCAATAAGAAACCATTCAAGCCTAATTAAGTTATCTTGGACTCTAAAGAAAGCCCAAACCCAATTCTAAGCTTTGGCCCAGTAAGGCTACTACCACAATATGGATTTTGCTCTTTCAAGATTACTCTCTCAAAGTCATTTCAACTAGGGAAGGAACCAAGAAAACACAATTAATCTTGGCTTCCAAAATTAATAAAAGATGTCCTTGCCTGATCTAGGTAACACAATAATTATTTTTAACTCCGATCTATTCCACTATAAGATCAAAGTTGCACTCCAAGAATAATTGCTATTTCCCAAAAGCTTATCACAAAAGAATGTGAACTTTGTCTTTCACCTACAAAATAATCGATCATAATGTCCCTCTATGTATACCCACAGCTAAGGCCGGTCGGCTTGTGTACTATCACCTCCTTAGCTACATCTTTTCTTTTGGGTCTCTTGTCCTATTACCAACTATATTTGGTCATGGAATCTCCTGATCTCGAGAGTGACCCTCAAACAATATGACCGATAAACCCATAAAGATAGTATCACTAGATCTAGATTCAGATGATAAATTTGGACAATCCCAAAGGGGGTACATAGATTCCATATTACATATGCATGTTCCAATTAATTAGAACTTAGCACTCAATGCACAAGGCTATTGATCCTAATAAAGTAAGATCTCACCCACAATGAAACAAAGTACCAAACCTTAAATTCATTAGTTCATCCACATATGCTTAAGATTAAGAGCAATGATCATTTAGTAGCAATGTGTATCTTATTTTCTTTTTTTGATAGTATGTCCCTAGAAAGCATACTCACAATGGTCTTGTCCAATACGTAACAAACATACTATTGAGGCAAATCTGGAAAGTCCTCTAATGACCTAGGTAGATCACCTTCTACGAGAAGACTTGCTCAATATAACCTTATCCTGGTAGAGTGACCAACAATACCATTCAATTACAGACTCAATTTTTTATGTGAATAAATCTAGACTTAGACCTATTGTACGTCCAGCCTTACTGCACACCTAAGACATTAGTTCAAGTCAAGGGACCTTTATACATACATCAATAAAACATACTAGAGATAATACACAAGAAACTCATAATGCCATTTAACAAAATGATTATACATTGTTTAACATCTAAAATGTCATCTACAAGTAAGCTTTAGGGCATACTAATTCTAACACTTATATCCTTGTATGCTCAAATATCATATAAGTACTATATTAAGGACATCTAATAAGCATAAAAGCACCTTTAAATAGTTATAGAAATACAATGCAGAACCACACACAAAACTAACACATTAACCTTCATAGTGGACCTCAAATTCCCAAACTTATTCTCTAACAACCTTGACCTACAATGAATGATGGCATCCACAGTAAAATGCTTAGAATTGTGACTCAAATCCATATCTAGCACTATGAAGTCTATGGGGTACACAAATTCCCCTGCCTGAACTAGCACATCTTCTACTACATTTTCAAGTCCTCTTTCAAACCTATCAACTAGTTGAAGGGTAATGTGTGTAGGTGACAAGTCTCCTAGACCTAATTACTGGTAGACTGACTAAGGAATAAGGTTCACAATAGACCCTAAATCTAGCAAGGCGTGATCTATTTGGGTTTCTCTGATCCTACAAGGAATAGTGAAAGCTCCGAGATCACTCAACTTAGGTGAAGGGCCTGAGGTATAAATACTACTCACCTTCTCCATGAGCTTTACTTTCTTAGGCATGATCGAGCTTTACATTTTCTCATGCAAAGATCCTTAAAGAACTTGGAGTAAAAAGAATAGAACGGATTGTATTTACCAAATAATGATTGACCTTAAGGACCTTAAGATGCTCTAGGACTTCGAGAAACCTAGTATCCTCACTGGGTGATGACCTCTCTAAAATAGCTGGATGAGGAACTTTAGGCTCGACATCCTTACATTTATGGGAATCTATGACTGACTACTTTCTCTTCCTATGTGGGTGGGAAACATTACACTCACTATGATCTCTAGTGGGCTCAACTCTTACTACAAGTCCTCCTCTATGCTTTCTCTTAACAAGTCTATGGAAAGGCACTCTATTCTCAAAAGGAACATTAGAAACATAATCTGTATATTCAATTCCTTTCCTATTGTCCACTATCTTACCATTTCTAAGAGTGGTGACAGCTTTAGCTTGGGCTAAATGGGATTAAGTAGGGTTAGAGAAGAAACAGGACTGAACTCTAAGATTGATCTTTGGTCAGAAAGGCAATTTCCTAGGGTATCCAGTGTGCATCTAACTGGCAAACTGTCCTATTTGTGCCTCTATCCTAGCCATTTGCTGCCTACGACTAGCTAGCTCTTGTCTATTATCCACTAATTCCTGCTGCTAACTAGCTAGTGTCTACTGTTGACTAGCCAATACTTACTACTAATGCTGAATAAACTTCATCATTTTCTCCATCATCATAATTCTAGTGGATTGGCTACTAGGTCGGGCTGAAAGTGCCTAGGGTTTAGAACACTAGGAAGCCTAGTATGATTGACATTGAAAAACCCTAGAGGATTAGTAGAATGAGGTCTCTACTAGAATGGGCCTCAGGAATAGGAATGGGAAGACTTGGATTGACCCTATCTCTAAGAGAACTTATGATTATCTCTCCAACCCAGATCGTATATGTTCAAGTACGAATTATGATCACTTGAGTATCTTGTGTAGCATAGACTTGCTCTTGAATGAACTTGACAAATTATGGTACTAGGAGGCAAGCTATGGTTACGTGAGTGGACTCGAAACACAATGCACATACTTCAACTATCGATAAGGTGGAGGACGAACGTACTAAACTAGTTCTGTGACCTTGTGATTAGAGGCTTAAAGTGATTAATTGGTCTAGCTTATGTGTCAGTGCTTTAACCTTGGCAAGAAAATTGAAATATACTCTTACCTCATGAACACTTCTTCTATTCGCTCCTTAATGTGTCAGTTTGAGTACGCTTACATATTTCATTTGTAGTGTTGTTTTAAGGTGTTTTGAGTTTCATTTAGTGTATTAGGATAGCATTTAGGTCATATTGTGCGTATTAGGGTTTACGTGTTCATAGTTTAGCTTAGGACTTAAATGCTACACTAATGCACATTTGTTGCTTGTTTTAGGTAAGATTAAGGGAGATAATCGGAGCTTGATTGATGGTGTTTGGGATATGGAGTAAAGCCAAAGATGTTCTAGATGCAAAGGAATGAAGAAAAAAACATTTGGAAGTGGCTGGGTGAAGATCGAAGCATCCAAGAAGAAATCAACTTGCGAGGAGCAAAAGATTGGCTATGTCTCTTACCTGGCCAGTCAACCCCCATCCATCGCCAGTCGACTAGCATGCTTGACTGGCCAAAATAGAATGTAAGACCTTTAGGCTAGTCGACCTAGTTGCTAAGCAAGTCCATTAGTTAAGGTCCCCAGCCCTACGCAAATTTAGCTCTATTTAAGCCACTGTCAGCTATTTTTGAGAAAGAACACCAACCAATTCGCACATCCAATTCCCTACATCCTAAATCCACCTAAACCCACCTCTTACACTTATACTTCTAAAAACATTTTATCATTAGGAATCAAGATTCAAAGAGGATCAAACACTAGGATTTAGGCATAGCTCATGGATTGTAAAGCTTGGCTATAGATAGAAAGGTATTTCTCTTTTATCCTAAGTCTAATTATGTATGATTAGAATTATGTAGGTTGATTATATCTTGTATTTGTGGATTGATTACTGCTTTTTATTAATGGCAACTTGTTGGATTTATGTATATATGTATGCTTTGTGCTTAGGGTTTCAAAGGCCAATTTACATTCATGTCTATGTGTTTGTAGAAATGCATCAATGATGTTGCATATGTATATTGAAGTCTATTTTGCTATTAACCATTTCTAAATCATTATGCTAGGATGTCTGTGTTTGTATGGTGATTACATGAAGTGGGTACACTTGTATACATGTCTATGTTTGTGTTTGCATGCTTAATAGCATAAATAACTTCTATTGCTTACATGTCAGTTGCTATTACTTAAATTGGCATAATCTAAGTATGTCTATGTGCTTAATAGTAGGATAGGCTGATAGATCCTCAAATGCCATGCCCTGGATATGTATGCTTTGCACGTATTTATTAATTTTCACTATTGTGATGATGATCGATGGTGCATAACTAATGGCTGCCTAGGTTGAGTCTTCCTTAGCTTTAAATCTAGCTAACGGGCTTTAGGGTAGGTTAGTTGACCTTAGATAGATTACATCTTGGCTTTAAACCTAGCCAATGATTTAAACACTAGGGTTAAATCAATTCAAGTCACCTAATACCTTGATTAGCTAGCCTTAATGCCTAGGTCATAAGGACCACACTGTAGCTTTGCACAAACATGTCTAGGGATGGACCTGTACTGAGTCCTAGGGGTTCCATTAAGAGGTTAATTAGGAGTCTAGACTAGAGCAACCAAATTAATCCATCAAGTAACCTTAACAAGAAGTAGTAATCACCTATTTGCAAGCTATAGTCACCCTATTCTCCCTTTTTCATGTGTTACATTCCCCTTAGATTGCTTGATTCTCCCATTTCACATACACATACACCTTTTATTTTCTTGTCCTTAGCTTAGATTTACCTTTTTCGAGCTCTCTTCAAACCAAAAACCCAAAAATATCACAGTTTAGGGACCTAATGTGTAGCTTTTTATGACACACATAGCTTAGGATACCTTACACGTTAGGCCTCCCTGTGGATTCAACCCTGCATTCACACACACTATACTACACATAACCCGTGTGCTTGCAGGCTATTTAGGCTTGTACTTTGAAATTGCATATCAAGTTCTTGGCGCGGTTGTCGGGGAGGCAACGGTTGTTTAGTTTCTTTGACTTACGTGTCTTAGCTTGTTACGTGTTGCTTTATCTTTTCTTTTCAAAAAAAAATGTTAAGCACTGTGAAGAGGTTTTCTTGTGTCAATTAATCATGAATGATCCTAATGCATCATAGTGGTCACTTGTAGCCTCTTCCCCATTACCCAAACATGTTTCTAATGCTTACTGCTTGTGTGGAACTCATTGGCATAGCACTATTTGTTGTCCTCATAACAATCCCCAATCTAAGGCTAATACCAACTATGATCCCTATAGTCATGCATCATCTTATACATCTTCATTTAGAAATCATGACTATAGGGATGTATATTCTTGTTATTGCAATCATTGTGAAAGCCGTGCTCATTTTTCTAATGCTTGTCCTACCTTCCACCATAGTTCCTAATTGCATACAACACTTAATGCCCCTAGGCATCATATGCCCATGCATGCATCTTCATCCTATTATCATGATTCTAGCAAACAACATTATGCATTTTCATATTGGGATCAAGATGACTCTTTATTCGATACACCTTCTTACATTGAGAGTTCATCCTTCACATCATTTTTTCCCACCTACCTGTCTTTCGAGTACTACAATGGTTGTACTTATAGTGTCCACAATTAAGTTGTTTCTTGTTTTCACTTGGTTGCACCATCTTTTGTTATGTCTATATTCTTAGACCAATTACATCAAATGCCTGAGCAATCACAACGTCTCATCTGATTAAATCAAGAGGAACTAAAGAGTTTGAAGCAAGACACCAAATTTCTAGGTGAGTGCTTGAAGAGAGTGGTTGAGAGTATGCAACTCATTAGCAAGAATTTTGAGATACATTTAGACCGAGTTGAAGGGATAAAGATAAGACCTAATGATGAGGTGACAAGAAGCGAAAAAGATACTGGAGTGACAATTAGCAAGAAAGGTTGATGAAGAGATAACATAATGTAGTAAGGATGAGGATGAGTTTGATAATAGTTTGGTTCTTGATGATTCTTATGGATTTGTTTTAGAGGAAGTAGCACCCTATCCTCCTAAGATTTCAACGTCTTCCATTGAGTCATGGGAATGGTATGTTTTAAGCCATTGATTATGAAAAGAAGGCAATTGGGTAGCTAGTTAGAGGACACATGGAGCATGATCCCTCACGTTTGTACATGCCCATTTCCACACTTGTGCATTTGTTCCCATTTGATAGTTTAGGGTAGGACTTAAGAAAGGTGTGGATTGTGCATACATTACCCTATCATAAATTGCATGACCCTTTTCCATCTACTATTTGTGCTTGGTTGAATATCTAGCAATTTGTGCCTCTTAATTTTAAACATGGCTTGCTGTAACATCAATGCTCGATTTAAGGCATTAAATCCAATATTGCGAGGAAACATCTTAGACATGTTTATATTCCATTTGATTTCCCTTTTTTTCTTTTCTTTTATTTGCTTTTAGTACTATCATTCTTTGATTTTTATTTTCTTTCCTTTTTTACCCTCCTAATTGTTGATCCTCACTTCTATGATTTCCTATTCTTCGTACACCTTCTTTATCATTAGATGATGCCAATGCGAGCTGGCATGGTAATACTACTTATCCTCATGCTTTGTGAGTGTTTATAATTTGCTGAGAAACAGGGATTATTAGATCATTCGTTAATCGTTGGCATTGGAAAGCTTCAAAAGCATACAAGGTTGTATCTATCCCTTCTCCACTTGTTTCCTGCTCATCTACCCTATCCCCACAACCCTTACTTGCTTTGTATTGCCTATTTACTTGTTGAGTAGTATTGTTCTATTAGCTTAAAGACAAGCAAAGTTTAGGTTTGGGGGCGTGAGAGTTTGGTTTCATTGTATGTAATTTGATTAGGGTAGATTGCATTATGTTCCTTAAAATGGTGAAAAGGTTTTGATTTTTATGCATATAGAGTCGTTTGTCTCTTCGTTGATTGAAGTGTCGGCTCTTGTGATTAATTTAATTGATTGGTAGATATAGGGTTGTATTATGGGGAGTGAATGGAATGAAGGCATGGCTGAGACATGGACGAAATGCCCTTGAAAGTTGTAGGGAGTGAGTGCCTTTGAAAATACACCTTGTAGATATCCCATGTCTTGGTTGGAAGAAGAGTTTGAAAAAACGGGTTTTGATATGAGTACCCCTTCCTTGATTGGTTCTTTTTCATGTCCCTTAGCCTTTTTTTTTTAATTTTCTTTTTGCTCATGTTATGAAAGTGTGAAAAAATAAAAACAATGGAAAAAAGAAAAAAATGCAAAAAACCAAAAGGCAACAGAAACATGAAAAAGTGAAGTGCGTTGAATAAGTGCTTAAGTAACACAATGTCAACTTCGCACAACTTGCTTTCTTTGTTTCTTTGTTGACATGTGAATAAGGCTCTTGCATCATTTATGAGCCATTGTGTTTGTATATTCTTTCTTCTCCTTGTCCATGTTAGTTGGGGGGTATGAAATATCAACATCCTAAATGTGTGTGTTAGAATCCATGGCTTGTGGAGGTATAGCTACTTGGGAACTTCCCAAAGATGTGAGAACCCTTATGAGTAAAGGGTGCATTAAAAAAGGCTTGGAGATCCCTCTACGAAAGGAATGACCCCTTCATTCTCCTTAGATGCACCGTGATAACAGATCAATCCCTTAGACAACTCTTTTTACCAACTTAGAGATAGACTTAGGTTTAGGCTTGCTTGAGACAAGCAAGGAGAAGGTTTAGTGGGGATAATGTGTTAGTATGAATTTACTTATGTATTACATTCTTATTTTTTTTTTGAAATGTTTTGAGCTTCATTTAGTGTATTAGGATAGCATTTAGGTCATATTTGTGCATATTACGGTTTACATATTCATAGTTTAGCTTAGGACTAAAATGCTACACTAATGCATATTTGTTGCTTGTTTTAGGTGAGATTCGGGGAGATGATTAGAGATTGATCGATATTTGGGATGAGGAGCAAAGTCAAAGGTGTTTCAGATGCAAAGGAATGAAGAAACGTGCATTTGGATGCGACCGGGCGAAGATTGAAGCACCCAAGAAGAAATCAGCTCGTGAGGAGTAAAAAATTGGCACGTCTCTGACCTGGCCAGTTGAGCCCCTTCCAGCATTGGTCGACTGGCGTGTGTGATCGGCTAAAATACAATGTGAGGCCCTTAGGCTAGTCGACCTAGTTGCTAGGCCAGTTGACCGGCCAAGGCTGTCAGCCCTGCGCAAATTCAGCTCTATTTAAGCCATTTCTCAACCATTTTTTAGGGAGAACACCAACCAATTCACATATTGATTTCCCTAAACCCGAAATCCACCTAAACCCACCTCACACACACACACACACTTCTAAACACATTTTAGCACTAGGAATCATGCTTCTAACAGGATCAAACACTAGGATTTGGTTATAGCTCATGGATTGTAAAGCTTGGCTATTGATAGAAGAGTATTTCTCTTTTATCCTAAGTCTATTTATATATGATTAGAGATATGTATGGTGATCATATCTTGTATTTATGGATTGATTATTACTCTTTATTAATGGGAACTTGATGGATTTGTATATATACTTATGCTTTGTGCTTAGGGTTTCAAATGCCATTTTACATTCATATCTATGTGTATGTAGAATTGCCTCAATGATGTTGAATATGTATATTTAAGTCTATTTTGCTATTAACCATTTCTAAATCATTATGCCAGCTTGTCCATGTGTTTGTGTGGTGATTACATGAAGTGGGTATGCTTATATACATGTCTATGTGTGTGTTTGCATGCTTAAGAGCATAAATAGCTTCTATTGCTTACATGTTGGGTGCTAATGCTTAAATTGGTGTAATCTAAATATGTATGTGTGCTTAGTAGTAGGATAGGCCAATATATCCTCAAATGCCATTCCATATATTTGTATGCTTTACGCATAATTTGTAAATTTCCACTATTGTGATGACGATTGATGGTGCATAACTAATGGCTAACCTAGATCGAGTCTCCCTTAGGTTCAAATTCAGCTAATGGGTTTCAAGGTAAGTTAGTCAACCTTAGATAGACTAGGTCTTGGCTTTAAACCCAGAAAATGGTTTAGACACTAGGGTTAGATCGATTCGAGTCATCTAGTACCTTGACTAGTTAGCCCTAATGCCTAGGTCATAAGGACTACGGTGTAGCTCTGGGTAAACATGCCTTGGGACGGACTCGTATCGATTCTTATGGTTTCCATTAGTAGGTTAATTAGGAGACTAGACAAAAGCAACCAAATTAATCCATCAAGTAACCCTAACGAGAAGTAGTAATCACCCATTTGCAAGCCGTAATCACCTTATTCCCTCATTTCTGCATGTTAGATTTCTCTTAGATCACTTGATTCCCCCATTTCACACACATACCTTTTATTTCCTTGTCCTTAGCTTAGATTTATCTTTTTTGAGCTCCCCTCAAACCAAAAACCCAAAAATATCAGAGTTTAGTAACCCAACACATAACTTTTTAGGATGCACATAGTTTAGGACACCTTAAACGTTTGGCCAACCCATGAATTTGACCCCACACTTGCACACATCGTACTACACATGACCCATGGGCTTGCTGGCTATTTAGGCTTGTGCTCTAAAATAGCATATCACTCCCCGATTAAACCTATTCATATTAGTGTTTTGAAAAGAGTTCTCACTATCCATTTTATCCCTAGCTTCACTTAGTCTAAAATTATAGAAGTCTCAAATTATAGAATCCATCATCGGATGCAGCATTCCTATCATTCTATTTTGCTCATTCAATCCTCTAAAGACATATTGAAAAAGGTCATAAATACTATACCTGTGGGGTGAACATTACATAAGAAGTTCATTGAACCTCTCCCAAGCCTCATAGAAGGTTTCTAAGTTGTGTTGGCAGAAGGTCATAATGGAAGCCTTAAGGTCGACAATTTTAGCTATGGGAAAGAACTTTTGATAAAACCTAGATTGAAGCTCACCCCAATATGTAATGCAGCAACTAGGCAAAGAATGATACCATGACCTAGCGTTATCCTTAAGGGAAAATGAGAACAAACTAAGGCGAATGGTTTCTTGAGATATGTTAGGAAAGTGAAAAATGGAACTTTATCTCTACAATGTCCTAGATGTGGTCCAACAGACTCTCATTACTCCTCCTATAGAAGGAAGGAAGCATCACCAACATTTTTTTTGTGAGGCGAGTAAGTGAATTTGTATTAACCGCAAATATGTACAAATACAAAAAGTGAGATGTACAAAAGAAAGACTCTATACAAAGATTTCATTTATTTTCCACAATTTGCTTAACTCGCTATTCAAAGATGAGGAAGAGAACTTCCTTCTAAAACAAAGCCTAGTTCTAACATCATTGTAAATAGAAATAAAGATAGATTCCTCCCTTTTGGCTTCTTGGAAAAATAATATTCTATTTTTCTCAAGCCAAGTATGATAGATGCTTCAAGGAAATGCTTCATAATGGTGGCCTTCATATTCTTCTCAAGAGCAAATGGTGTAAATTATGCAATGATCCTCTCCCATTCAATTTGGTACGCGGGCACATGAGTGATAGAGAGCCCTTGTCTTCAAATCCTTCTTTTGAAGCTACAATCAAAGAATAAATGATCCCTAGTCTCACAACCTAAATGGCAAAAAGTGCATAGAGGATTGATAGAAAGACTCCAATGGAGCATTCTAAACTTTGTATTCAATCTATTCTTGAATGCAAGCCAACAAATGATCCATGTCTTGGATTGTGCCCCTTCAACCAAATCATGTTGCTTTCATCAAAAGGTTCCTCTTTCCTATGAATGTGCTGCCATGTTTGTTTGAAAGAGAAATTACCATTAGGGGAGATGGTCCAATGAAAAGTACCCATGCATTTTCCTCAAGTACAATGCTAGGAACATTCACATGGAGAAGTTGTATAAGCCAATTCCAAACACCATTGGAAAAAAGAGAGCTGACCTTTGCATAGACAAGAGGAAAAGGAAAGATGTTACTCCAATGATGTGCAAGTATCCCTTCTGGATGCCAATTATCATGCCAAAAATATGTGCAAGTACCACCACCCAAAGAATGTTTGATAATATTTCTTGCAACACACCGCCTAGAAAGGAGGCATTTTAATACCCAACTAGCATCATTTGGACAAGACATTGTCCAAGTCGATCCCTTTTTTTGTAGTTTACATAATTCCATTGGCTCCATAAAGAATCTCTACAAGCATACATTTGCCAAAAGATTTTCAACATGAAGGTGGAGTTAATTTCATCAAGTTTCCTAACTCCAAGTCTTCCTTCCTTCAATAATAGGCACGCTTCTTCCCAAGCAACCTTAGGCATCATTTCTTTCCATAAGAAAGCTTTAAATTTTGATTCAATTGAAGAAAGAATACCTTTTGGTAGGAGAATCACACTTGCCAAATATGCACATATTTCGATGAGGGTTGATTTGATGAGAAGCAATCTTGTTGCAAATGGAGCCAATGATTTGTCCAACATCCAACTTTCCCATCAACCTTGTCCAAGAAAGGTAAACAACCAGAATTTCTCAATTTCCTTGAAACTAAAGAAATCCTCAAGTATCTACTGGGAAGCATCCCTACCTTAAAGCCCACTTTTTTGACAGTCTCATGCTTGCTTTCATTAGAGATTCCACCAAAAAATGTCACTTTTAGCTTTGTTTATATTCAACCTGGAATAGGAAGCAAAAGCATCAAGAGTTTCCATAATACAACCAATAGCCTTAATGTCACCTTTGCAAAAGATAAAGAGATCATTGGCAAATCAAAAATGATTAAGCTTCAACGATACACATTTTGAATGAAAGTTGAAGTCCAAGTGAGAATCCAATGAGTTGAGCGTGCAAAAGAGAACTTTCATACAAATAACAAAGTGCTTTGGAGAAAGAGGATTTCCTTGTCTTATACCATTTGCACCTTTGAAAAACCCTTCCAAACCACCATAGATGGCAATAGAGAAACTAGGAGTAGATATGCAAACCATAATCCAATCAACAAATTTCTTGGGAAAACCAAAAGCAAGCAAGGAAAGCTCAATGGAATCGCAACTTAAGGAATCAAAAGCCTTTATGATGTCAACCTTGAGAGCACATCTTCATGATAGATGACTTCTAGAATAGCCCCAAAGGAATTAGAATGTTTTCATTGATGAGCTTAATCTTGATGAAAGCTAATTGGTTCTACGAGATAATACTAGGCAAGCAAAATTTAAGCCTATTTGCAAGTACTTTCAAAATGCATTTATAAATAGTATTGCAACAAGAAATAGGCCAAAAATCCTTCACCTTATTGGGATTTTTCACTTTTGGTACAAGAGTAATGATTGCAGAGTTTACCCCTTTCAGAAGCTTGCAAGAGCTGAAAATGGAGGTGATAAGATTTTTAACATTTTCCCCAATGATGTCCCATGTAGTCATATAAAATTTTGAAGTGAATTCATTTGAACTCGGGCTCCTATTGGGGTTAAGAGAGAAAAGAGAGCTCTTGATTTGTTCCTTGGTGATGGGTGTTTCAAGCTTCTCTACAAAATCTTCACAAATAGATTTTCCAATGAGACCTTTTGTCAAATCAATATTGGCCATAGAACTTTTTTTGGTACCAAGAAGTTTGGTCTAGAAGCCAACAAACTCATCCTTTATCTCTTCCCCATTGAGAAGTAATTGGCCATCCTTATTGCAAATAGCATGAAGAGCGTTGCGGGATCTTCTACCTTTTCTAGTATTATGGAAGAACTTAGTGTTAGAGTCTCCTTTTTGATCCATTAGAGTCTTGACTTTTGAAAGATCATTGATGTGTTGTTTTTGTGTGTTTATCTATTGCATGTATATACTTGTTTATCTATTGCATGTAGGAAAGAGTGTTGAAAAAGGGTTATTGATATGAGTGACTTTCCTTGATTGGTTCTTTTTTATGTGATAATGCCTTTCTTTTTCTTTTCTTTTTGTGTGAATGCAATGCAAAGAATGAAAAATCCAAAAAAAATTGAAAAAAAAAAGCAAAAAGGTGCAAAAACATAAAAAAAAAAGTGAAAATGAGAAAAAAGCCAAAGGCACCAAAAAGTTTTTGTGAATAAGTGCATAAGTGACACAATGTCAACTTAGCAAAAACTATCCTCTATGTAGATATGTAAGTAAGGCTTTTTATAAGCCATTTTGTATGTATATTCTCTCTATTCTTGTCTTTGAGGCTTTGTGCATGTTGGAGAGGCTACGTTAGTTATAATCCTAGGATTGTGGTGGTTCGGCTACTTGGGAACTTCCTACAAGGTTCGAGGCCCTTTATGAGTAGAGGGAGGATCCGAAGAGACTTGAGGATCTCTCCATAACAGGAACGCCCCCTTCATGCTTCTTAAGCTAATAGTGATAGCAAGTCAATTCCTTAGGCAACCCTTTGTATTGACTTTATAGGTAAACTTAGGTTTGGGCTTGCTTGGGGACAAGCAAAGAGAAGGTTTAGGGGTGTTGATGTGTTTGTTTTGTGTGTTTATCTATTACATGTATATACTTGTTTTGAGGTGTTTTGAGCTTCATTTAATGTATTAGTATAGCATTTAGGTCATAATTGTGCATATTAAGGTTTAAATGTTCATAGTTGAAGTAAAGACTTAAATGCTACACTAATGCGCGTTTATTGCTTGTTTTAGGTGTGATTTGGAGAGATAATTGGAGCTTAATTGAGGGTTCTTGAAGTGTGGAACAAAGCCAAGGGTGTTTTGGATGCAAAGGAATGAAGAAAAGTGCTTTTGGAAGTGGCCGGGCGAAAGAAGGAGCAACCGAGGCAAAATCGAGCGCAACGTGAGCCAAATTCGAATCTTGCAACCTAAAAAGGACATGTACAAATTTTGGATATGTTTTAGGTTGAAAAAGATGGCTTGGGAGATCCCCCATGACGATACGGAGCCATAGAAAAAAAATAGTGCGCGGATCGGAGCTAAAACGAGCAAGATATGACCATTTTACTATCAAGACTGGTTAGCCTGTGTCTAGGCTGGACGACCAATCCGGTCGACCGGCTAGGTCGACCGGCCGGATTAGAATCTTGGCCAATTTTGGCCGGACGACTTGGCCCCAAAGCCGGTCGACCGGCTAGGCCCCCGGCTGGACGCATTAACAGCTCTATTTAAGCCACTTTTCAGCCACTTTTGAGGAGAACACCCAAATAAAACACCCAATTTCCCTAAACCCAAAATCCACTTAAAACCACCTCTCACACACTAAACCACACATAAATGCACCTAGATCCAAGCTTGTAATTATGGTTTTAACACTTGTAATTTCAATATCAAGACAAGGATTTGAAGAGCAAAGCTAAGCATGAAAAGGAGGTTCATCTTTCTCCTTTTGTACTTAGTTTTCTCTATATTAGAATAGATCTTTTATGGGTGATTGAGGCTTGTATTACGGGTTGATTGAGTATTACTTTGCTATGAGATTTTGATGGTTTAATATATATGTTTGCTCTGAATGCTTCAATGGCTACTTATATACATGTCTATGTGTTTGTTGAGATGCCCAAGTGAAAGAACATATATATTTAGAGGCTTGATTGCTATTTAACACTTTTAAATCATTATATGAACATGTCTAGGTGTCTATGTAGTGATCCCATGAACTGGGTCTTATAGCTATACATGTCTATGTGTGTTTTTATATCAATTTTAGCTTCTATGACATACATGTTGTATTCTAATGCGTAAATTGGTATGTCCTAAATATGTCTAAGTATTTAGGACTAGAATATGCTTTATATCCATTTGTACCATGCTCGAGAACATGTATGATGTGCTTTATTGTTAAATCCTGCTTGCGTGATGCTATGATTGGTGGTGCTTCACTAGTAATTAGGCCTAGTTTAGTCTCCTTTGGCTTTAAACCCAGCCAATAGGTGTTGAGCTAGCTTAATTGACCTTAGGAAGCCTAGTTCTTAGCTTTAAACCCAGCCAATGAGTTAGAACCTAGGGTAAGGCCAATTATCATCACCTAGGAACGTAATTAGCTAATCCGTGCCCTAGTTCATAAGGACCACGCTATACTTCTAGGTAGCTAACACCTAGGGATAGACCTGCACCCAGTCTAGGGGTTGTAGGAGAGGTTGATTAGATTTCTAGCTTAGAGCACCCATCTTGGAGTAAATCATCAAAGTTAGTCCCATAGCAAAGTGAATACCCAAATCACCCATAGTTAAGCGGATTTCACCCATTGTCCTATTTCTTGTGTTAATTCCCTTTTTACTTGCTTGTTTTCTCTTATCTTTATTTTATTTAGTTTGTTTAGAATAGTTTAATCTACTTTGAGCTCCGTTCACATCTAAAATGACCAAAATGAATTCTTAGTTTAGCTTATCTTCTTTCTAGTTTTCTAGGACACAGATTTAGCTTTCATTCCCCATTTCCCACCTCCCTGAGGGATCGACCTTGCTTTTGCACATTAGACTACACGACCTGTGCACTTGCAGGCTTTTAATTAAGGCTTAGTACTTAGTTAGCAAGAAGCATCAATCATTGATTTAAAGGTTGTCTCAAAGGACTCAATTTTCACCAAAATATTCTTTTCTTTGTCAAGAATGTCATGTTCATGTGCTCAATTAAGGATAGCCATTTGAACATCTCCAAACAGAGCTTAATGATGAAATTTGGGATGTTGGAGAAGTATTTCTTGTCAAAAACTTTGAGAGCTTGTTTAAGAATCCTTTGCTTTTGGTAGAGATTAAACATTAGAGTACCAAAAACCCATGCACTCCAGTATTCATTGACAAGCTTAAAAAATTCTTCATAAGTAGTCTAAGTATTATAAATTTTGAAAGGATTAGGAGTAGAATTCCATACCTTACAAGTGTGTAAAACAAGAGGACAATGGTCGAAAATGCCCGGATGATCAACAAGTAAGAAAGAATCTTGCATGTTTTCCAACCAATTCATATTCACCAAGGCTCTATCAAGTTTGCTAGCCAAGAAAGATTGACTTGTGCTTTTGTTTGTCCATGTATAGTACGGCCCCAATCCTTCAATTTCTTGAAGTTGAGTTCTTGAGATGTATATTTTAAAGTCCATGGCACTATATAGAAGAGAGAGAGAGAAAGAGAAAGAGAGGATGATCTATCTCCATAATCAAGAATCTCATTGAAGTCCCCAATAACACAAATATTACTTTCATCACACCATTTGCACTAATGCTCAAGTTTAGCCCAAAGTTGACTGCGCAAAGAATTATCATAACGGCCATAGATAAAACCTACAAGAGAAGAATATCTAGGATATTCAAAGTGAAAGAGCAAAGCTTGATCAAAAGAGTCAATGCATGTAGCTTTAATACTTTTCCTCCAAAAAAGTCAAATTCTACCACAAGTATAATCATCAACATAGTTATCAAAGCCCAAGTTTCCAAAAGAGGAGCCAAAAGCATGAATGTTATCTTTATTTGCCACCTTGGATTCCAAAATACAAAAGATGTCTAAGTGGTTTTTATTGGTCAAAAGTTTCATCTCCTTTTGTTTGTTAGGGGAACTAAAACCCCTAATATTCCAAGTGCATAAAATCATGGAGATGGTGGGTGAGAAGCCAAACACCCCGATGACAAATTTCCTTTAGCATTTTGGCCTTCTTTCTCAAAGTAATCACCCAAATAAGAATCACCAATGTTTTCTAACTCTCTTTCCTCCTTCTCATCAACCCCTTCAAGGACTTCAAATTGGCTTTTGGAATCACTAGGTTTCTTGATAGGGCTAGAGATAGGTGGCTTAGGAAGAGCCTCCACCTAATTAGCCATTTGAGCTTCCTCACTTTGCTTACTTTTTTATTCAACATTCTTGTTTGGCAATTGTTTTCTTCCAATATTCTTCCACTCATTATGATATCCCTACTTAGGAGCATTTTGCTTGGGATTGTATTTTGGTTGTGGAGGAGGTTGGGGTTGTAGCTTGGGCTTCACGAGGCAATATTCCTCAACATGTCCTACCATCTTACAATGAGAGCATTTAGAAGGCTTCCATGCATATTCAACTTCTACAAAGGCTCTTGAGCCATCTCTCAACTTAGGGTAGATCACCTCTGGTAAATTCTCATCCAACTTTACTTCAATGCACGCACTTGCGAACTCTAAGTTTCTTCTTGAATTAGTGAGGGCATCCATTTGAAGTGGCTCCACAATGAAGGAAGCAACATATCCTAATCCTCTCTTTAACCACAAGCTCATAGGCACATCTCAAAGTTTCACCCAAATTGGTACTTTGTTGCAAGTCAAGTTCACATATTCAAGATTAGGCTTCCACTTCCTAAGGAGCAATGCTCTATGATTAACATGCCAAAGTTGTTGCAAAACTCTTTGACAATACTCTTCTTTCTCAAATTTAAACACATAAAGACCTTTTCCTTTGTGGTGGATATCAACTTTTCCAAATTTCCACCAAGCATAATCAACCATGTTCTTAATAAGGAAGAAGAGAGCCACCTATAAATTGTCCAACCAAACAATGTCTCCATAAATTGTCTCATCATCATATAAATTGTCTAAGCATGGGCTTGTCCTGTATGGGTGGGTCTAGCCCAAGGGGCTCTTGCCTAAAACGATCTCGGGCTTATGGGGGCCCATGGTGATCATGCAGTAGAACGAGATTCATAGGGGGTATGGGAGGAATAGAAGGATTATTAAGATTGGCCATCTTTCCTAGAAACTCACCTAAATTTCTAAAGTGACATGTAATTCTATTGGATTCAGGATTAAATGGAATAGGGGATTCCTAAGGGATCGCCTACCAAGCATGCAACCCTATCCTAACTCTAGCCACTTCAACCTCAAAAACTTCAAAATGTCCTAAAACTATAACAAGCAAACCACAAACCTATGGGATCTACTAAAAACAAAAAATAAAAGAAAAATTGAATAAAAAAGAACAAAGAAGCTATGCTAAGTACAAAAAGTAAACACAAAAACTCAAAGAAACCAAAAGCAATTCAAGATAAACAATTACTAAAGAAAGCTAGCAAAATAAAGCAAAACAAACAAATGAAGCAATTACTAAAACACACAAGCAAAGTACACAAACTACTGTGCCTTCCCAGCAACGGTGCCATGAACTTGATGTGTCTCTAGTGTACAAGCCCTAAAAGACCCGTAAGCACACAGATCGATGCAATGAAGTGTGTGTAAGCATGGGTGTCGAACCACGGGAGGCTATTTATGGAATGGATTCTATGTGTGTGTTGTCCTAGAAAGTGCCTAAAAGAAAACCTAAACTAACCATTTTTTTGGATTTTTGGATTTACAGGAGTTCTAACTAAAGGAAATAAAACTAGCTATGGGAATGGAACCGGGGAAACAAACTACCTACAGGGAACTAACAAGTGGAATAGGTTAGTGTGATTTTTGCTTGCTAGTGATTGATTCTAGACTCAAATGCTATGGGATTACGAGGGATGGCTTAACTATCGGCTGCTATTAACTAGGTTGCCAACTAGTGTCTTAATTTCTCCCTAGGTCTTGGTGTAGGTCCGTCCCTAGGTAGCATCTCCTAGAGCCATGACGTGGTCCTTATGACTTAAGGCCTTAGAAGTGACTAATTAGCTTCCTGTGGGATCTAGGATGAACCTACCTTAGTACCTGAACTGTTGATTGGGTTTAAAACTAAGACCTAGTGTCGTTGGGGTTGGCTAAACCTATCTAGAAACCTGTTGGCTGGGTTTAAAGCCAAGGAAGACTCGATCTAGGCTAGCCCTAAATTAAGTGTCATAATTCTAGGATCACTATAGTAGGATTTGATACGTGCAATCATACATGTTCTAAGCTAAGATGTTCGCGAATATAAAGGCCTATTCAACTACCAAGCATTGTTATGCTCGGATTACACCATTCAAAGCAATTAGAAACCAACATGTATGCAATACTGAGGTTATATTTACTAGTAGGCATGCAAGCGTACACACAGACATGGAAATAAACATTACTTACTTCATACAATACACATTCAAATACATAGACATGATTATAGAATGGTTTAGAAGTGTCTAGTAGCAAATAGATACACATACTATTAGGAATGGGGTCCTAAAGTCAGTTGTGTATTGTAGATTTTGTATTGATTTGTACATGAATCATCTTACTTTTGGCCTTATGTTATATCGTATATCTTTTCATTAGTTATTAGATCATGACGTAGTGCTTAGGATGACCTAATAAGGCTCTATGAATGAGGGATAGCTCAGTCATCCTTAAACCTAGTTCGTAACCAAATGATAGAATTGATATTAGGACATCAATTCTATCGAGCATAGGTTATAGTGCATCACATGAGTTCATTATCCTAATAAACAAGGGATGTGGAGACACCAGTGTGACCCATGTTGAGGTATGGAGACATGGTCACTGAACATGACTCTATTAAGAGCATCCTATGGTATATACCCTACTATCAAAGGATTATTTGTAGTGCACATAGATGTCATATTCCCTCAAAGCTAAGACCACCATAGAGACTTGCGGATTACTCCCTATGTTTTGGTACCAAACTATCCGAATTTCTAATTCGATGACGAAAGGCTACTGGGCCTAGGCAAGTGCCACGAAGTCAATGCAAAGGTCAAGATGGGATTGACCGCTCGGGTATTAGGAGAACGATATTCTGCTTAGTCCTAATTCATTAAGATTTTGGCCAAAGTTTTCCGCATGATGTGTCACGTGGTTATGTCGTGAAGAGTCATGACGAGATTGGGACTTAACATAGAATAGCTAAATAGGGGTTTGACAGTTTTGCCATGCCTTTAGGGTAATTTCAGAATATCGAGGGTCATAGGAAATCCACCATCGTGCCCAGGTTTGTTGAATATTGCCTTGCAACTATATTGGAACGTCGGGAACCATTGCTTGACAGTATCATCGATTAATATAAGAATAGTTCTTATATTACCGATTTAAGTTTGAACTTACGGAGTCAAGCATATGGTTGGGAATTAGTTGGAGGATTGACCCTACTATAATAATGTTGGTCACGTTTAATTATGAATTAAATGTGTTATTATTTAATTATGAGTTGAATAATACTATAAGTAATTAATATTATAGATATTTAATTGAGAATTAAATATTATAATTACTTATTACGGGTCACAGGATTGATTTTGACTTTGTCTAGCTAGCACCGAATATGTGTATCAAAATTAACTCATGGGCTATTATTTATAAATTAGATATGGATTTTAATTTGGGCTTTATTATGGATTTAGGAATTCCATTATTCTAAACCCAAAGGGTTGGGCTTATTGGGTTGTGGGGATGAGCTTTATGAAAAGCCCATATTTCCCTATATAAGGAGAGTTCTCATTATTTGTTGTATATATGTTTTTGTAAAAACCTGATATAGAGAACTCTCTCCCAAAACCCTAACCCAAAAATTAGCCTCCTCTCACTAGTTCGTGATTACATATGATTGCATATGAAGAGAAAGAGCTCAACGCTTTCACAAGGCAAAGCTTTGGGCACAAGAATTACGAGGTAATTCTAAATTTCTAAAAAATTTTAATTCTAGAGCTTGATCCTACGCGTGGAAATCCGGGAAAGTCTCCATGATTTCCTACAGTGGTATCAGAGCCAAAGCTCTAGTTTGTGTTTGTTCATGATTTTATCGCCCAAATTTGAATCATTTATGGACATTAGATATTCATATATTACTTTTCAAAATTGATTATTCTTGTAATGTTGGATTTGAATTTGGAATCTTTGTTCCCAAAACATTTTTTTTTCTGGTTTCCACGTTTATGGGACACATCAATGCCCTAGTTATTACACGTCATCAGCAGAATTAATGTTATCAGGCAGCATTACACGTCGCCACCATCATTCAATGCTGTCAAATAGCATCGAGTGATTTAAAACAATAAGAATAATAGCTTAGTTGCTAACAAGGTTAAGACCCCTCACCTTCTAATCCTTCGTAAAGAGTCTTTGCCACAAGGCTATAGGACTTGTTTCATTATGCATAAAACTTCTTCGTTCTTAATGTCTGATTTGGGAAGATAAAATTATAAAAAAAAATGGTTTTAATTGAAGAAGATGAAAAGCTCATCTTCTCTAAAATACAACCCAGATCCCTTCATGTTAAATTTTCAAAAAAATTGTCTATGCTGAACCGAAGAAGACACAACCTCGACAGCACCATCTCCATTCCTATTCTCGATTTGGTGCAACAGCTCAGTTGGTGAAGGTATCACGCTTGTTGCTACGAAGAACAAAGTTGTCTGATGCCAGCCTGGTAGTTTCTTGTTGGTGGAGTCACTGATGATGGAGCTTGAAGCTGCCTTCGTCGAGGTGGTGACATGGCTTGATGGCGGTTTGTCCAAGTCTGTATGTAGGTGGTATTGCTCAATGGTTTTCCTGATTGTATGATAATCATGGTGCAACATGGCTAGAGAAGGGAAATACGTCGACGATGGTGACTGGTCGGGCATGATAGATTTTTTTTTTTTTTTTTTGGATAGCGGAGGGAGCCAACTGAGCGGAGCCTGACCACTGGAAACCGACGGAGTCCGACCACCGGAAATTGACGGAGCCCGACCACTAGTTGGAAAACCTTGGGATACATGAACCACCCCACAAGACTCATGCACCGGATAAGACTGACAAAGCTAGGTAGGTAACCCCAAGAAATGCTAGCAGAGAGAATCGAACCCGGGGGCATGATAGATATTCCTCAAGTGGTAATTATAGGGGCTTAATGGCGTCGGGCAGGAAAGAGCAACAGTGTGGTGTGGTTGCCGTAGATTAGTGGCAGTAGGTGGCTAGTGATGGCACTTAATGGTTGTTCTTAGGCAGCGACGACCATGGAGATGGATGATGGTGCTTGCCATTGAAATGGCTATTCTAGTTAGGTGGGTGCTCTAGTTAGGTGGGTGCGGCGCTGGGCAGATGAAAGTGGGCACCTAGGGTTTGTATTAGGTCGAGTTTGACCCGTTTTGACCTAATAGAGATCCAATTTTGAAATGGATTGGTTTTGCATGTTTTTCCCATGAACTTATTTTATTTAGACCAAAATTGTTTTGAATTGGGATTAATTTTGGGCGTTAAGTATTACCTGATAAGTTTTGGGCATTTGTGGGCTTGGGTTTGATCTAAGTTTATATTCTCAGCATAATAGATCCAAATTAGATTTAGATTGAGCTTGGGCCAAAAGTGTTTTGATCTAATTAGAATTTTTTTGGGCTTTCATTTTTAATGATTTAAATATAGATTTAAGTTAGAATTTGATTTGGGCCTCAGTTTTAAGTTAGACTTTAAGCTATTAAGAATTAGGCTTTCTTAATTTAAATCTTACTTGAAAACAAGTTTGGACTTGTTGTAATGAGTTGTATTGAGCTTTCAAATTTTAAAATTGATTTTGATTAATTTAAATAGTTATGGCATATTATTAGTGTGACTAATTAAATTAATGGAAGTTGTATATGATTTAATTAATTGTTAATTAAATCATATATAGTTATAAATAGTTTATCAAATGCTCATAAGCTATTGTATTTGATAAAAAGGGATCTGTAACTTATAATAAATATTTGATATTTATTTAAGATCCTCTATTTATCAGAATATGTTTTCAAACTTAATTAATTTCAAAACGGTGTTTTAATAATATGGATGTGCCTATATTTTTGGAAAATTTGTTTTTAACCCCAATTAGTTTTAAAATTTGTTTCAATTAATTGGGTAAGCCCTTGATTTGTCAAAATCTTGTTCTTAGCCCTAGTTAATTAGAAAAATAGTTCTAATCAATTGGATTATGACCCAAAGTTTGTCAAAATTGAGATTTTGACTCCAATTAATTTCAAAAGAATTTTTAATTAATTGGAAAAGCCCATTAATTAGTCAAAATTATGATTTTGATCCCAATTAATTCAAAAGGAGTTTTTATTAATTGGGTAACACCATTAATTTGTCAAAATAGTGATTTTGAACCTAATTAATTAGAAAGGATTTCTAATTAATTGAATAAAGTCCAAAAGTTGGTCAAATTAGATTTTAACTCCAATAAATTTAAAATAAGATTTTAATTGATTGAAAACCCTTTAACTAGTCAAAATGGAGATTTTGACCCCAATTAATTACAAAGGAAATTTTAATTAATTAGAGGGATTGATTTAATACGATTTAATCGATCAATGATTGTGCGATAAAATCTTGAAATTGTTTTTTGTTTCTTTATTATGATGTATGGCATATTTGGTGTGGTTTTAGGCTTACATCTCATGCATGTTATTACTTGTTTACATATAAATTATTGTAATTGTTTTTGGGATTAAATTGGGCCTGTGAGCCCAGCCTTCTCTCCAATTTTTGTTGTAATCCCCTCTCCTAAGTGATGTATCCCCTCCTTCTAAAAGGAATTCTTCTCCTAGTTAATGTAATTATTAGTTAAAATGCGATTAAGACAAGACGATGAAGACCAAGAGCTAAAAGGCCAAGCCCAGTCCAAGATTCTCAATATTAACAGGTAATAACCTTACTTGCATGATAGAGTGGCCTATGATGGCTCTAGTGGGCCACACTAGGAAAAGTCCATTACCAACCATATGTGCTTATACATATTGTTATATATTGTTTCATATGCCAATTATGATTAATTAACGGGATTAATTAATGGATTTGGCTATTAAAACAAATGCACTAATCATCTATACAAAAATCCTCTAAATTATTAAGTTCATTAAGTGATTTGGACTTAGAGATGCTCAAATCATTGCCTCCAATTAAAGTAAAAAATAATGGGCCAATGTTCTAATAAACATTGGAGGCCCTCAGGCCTGGCTTTTATTGGAATATTGGGATTATTATTCACTATATGAAGCCCTTGGAGTCCTTTCAGACTCATCAACAGGTGGGCCAACCTCAGTCGGGCTTGTTCATTGGGCTTAGGGGAAGACCTTGGGAGTTCATGTTAATGGTTTCATCTAATCGAACTTTTCAGTTGAGGACCTCAGTCCTACTGAAGAGATGCTTGGGGCAAAATTGACTATTGAGAGTTGTTTGGAGAAGCAATTGGTTATGAACCTATCAACTAGTGTTTATAGGTGGGCCGACCTCAGTCGGACTTATGTTCAATTGTTTTGGATCTCAGTACCCACTAAGGGTTTTGAGTTCGGAAACCTCCTCGGATTGAAGGTAGAGGCTATCAGTTTGAATAAAATAGTGGGAGAATTCTTTAGCATTGGCCCATGTCTTTAGGAATGATGATTCATATATAATGGCTTGTCTATATTGGTTTGTAATTTGCTTTGATAAATCTCAATATGTTATAGATATATTACTATTTGATAGTGATATAGTTTACAATCATAAATGTATTCTATATGTTCTATACAAACCAGACATAAGTAAGACCAATTAGCTACAAAGTGTCGGGATGATTATCAATTAGTTGATGAGATATAAAGGTTCGCGTTGAAAGTTTGTCTTCATAGCGGATAGTGCGCATGCTAACTTATATATCTATATTCAAAGGTTGGATGAGTCTTTCTATACATTTGATGAAATAGAGGGACATAAAGATCTAATATACTATCTTTGACACTTACTTAAAGGTTGGACTGTCTATGTACTGTACAAGACAAAAAAGGTAGAAAAGCAAATATCATTTGATTACTTCCTTCAAGAAGATAATCCGTTATATTATTCTCACCCCTTAATTATCACTTCCCTTCTTGAATTGGTTCAAGGCATGACAAGTCAATTGTTGACTATAATGAACCTCTTGAGCTGCTTGGAATCTTTTAACAAGATAATCGACTTCAAGAGAGAACATTATTTTAGTGGGAGATGATTCATCCATTAATTACTAAATGAGGTTTAGAACCCCACCAGTAGTAACACGCAGTATGTCTCTGAATATCCAAACACTAGAAGAAGAAGAGTCTTTAAAGTCTAGTGTTATTATATCCTAAGAGACTAAAAGTAGCAAGTGGTTGCTACATGAGGTGTGTATATGATAACACCTTACAAATTCAGTTGATCCTAGCTTTGTATGAGATATAAATGATCCCTATAACTTGTTATAGTGGAACTATTAACTAGTAGAGATAAACATGATACTAATATTATTATGAATAATATTATTATCATGCATTGTAAACTAAAATAAGCTCATCCTTCTAGCATAACGTATGTCAGCCAGGATGATATGATTCTATGATCTAGTCATAGAAACAAATATCCTTCAAGTAAGTCTCTCGTTTGCCCAGAAGAGAATAAGAATCTTATATAATGGACCCCTACTGATTTACCATAATTGAATGGTTTGTTAGAAAGGAGAAATCAAGCAATGTTAGACATAGTTTGATCCATTATGTAACTTATGGTTTTGACCATATCCTTTGGATGTATATTTGAGACAAATGCTTAAATATTGAGCTACGACATCTAGCAAGTCAATGGATCAGATGCCATATAAGATATGGCATAATAGTAAGCCGTACACTTTAACCAAAGGGTCGAAGAAACAGAACGCATCAAGTATCTTTTCAATGACAAGTTGGAATTGAAGTTTGTAAGTGTTTGGAAGATTTCCTAGAAAGTCTAGTAAATTCAACTTCTATAGAGATAGTGAATAATTAGTATTCATTAACCTCACAGGAATCTTTTCAAGAAAGAATTTATTAAACAAGATTTCCTTGATGATGAGCTTAATAAAGTTCCAAGTAGAAGGATACAACATTAATAGTTGTAACATACAGAACAGGATAAGATTGGGAACCAAATCGTAGGCCTATTAAAGAAGTATCACTAAGGTGATTTGATAAAGTAACATGTCTATTGGAAAAGTGTCAAAACCTTATCCAAGGCAGAAATTCCATTGAACTATTAGAGAACAATGTGAATTCAATCACTTGTAAAGATGCTAGATAGAGGCATAACTCTAAGAACTTGCTTGCTCCATGGAAATCCTTTCGCAGAACTATAATGTCAATAATGTATGGACATTAGTTGACAACATATCGGGTATGACTCGTAGTGTAAAAATGGTTCATGAAGGGGTTTTCAAAAGGTTGAGACTTACAATGCGCAACTCATTGTTAAAAAGCATTGTGAATGTTATTGTTGGACTATGACAAGACATTTCCACTAATGATGATGCTCGAATTCATTTGCATCATTCATGTATGCGATACATCTTTGTATCATGAAATCTAATTAGTAAGTGCCTAGATAGCTTTCCTTCGAGATGAGTTGAAAGAGTATGTGTATGACACAGCAAAATAGTTCACATATACTCTGAGACTTCAGAGCAAATGACTATTTGGCTTATGAGTGGTCTTGTGCAGGTTCTTAGGTTAGTACATTTTGAAATAGTATCAAGATGTATGCCTTTGTTAAGAACAAAGATGTGCCTTGTATTTGTTAGTAGGCTAATTATCGTGTGATTCTTTATAGTATGGCAGTGTGGATGACATCTCGATGCTATAAAGTGTAAAGATAAAGCTATTATCTTTGTTCTCCATAAAAGTTTTTCAAAAAGATATTCCATGTGCTTGGGATCATAATCTATATGGATAGATTAGAGTGGTTAATGGGATTGTCCTAGTATGGGTACATTGACTTCATGTTGAAATAGTTTAACATATTGAATTTTGGAAAGGGTTCTCCGGAATTCATTATTCAAGGAAAATTTGTTTGATAGATTTATCTGGAGAGAAATGTATGAGTAAAATCCTAATTGCTTCGACAATAGGATATACTAAGTACATTATATCATGTACGTGGCCTAATAAGGTATAGTCTCAATTAGAGTAACCGACAGGCATTATCATGATCCCAACTAGGGGCGTTGGTAATTGGTGGAGACCATCCACCATCCTTTAGCACATTGAGTGCAAGAATACCAATGGCCCGTTTATGGAGAAATTTGACTTGAAACTAGTTAACTAGACTAATTTTAGATTCTTGTCAAATAGAGATGATAGTCACAATATTTGAGATTAAGTTTACTAAAAGGCTTCTAAGCATATGATTGGATGTTACCATCTTCTTAAAGATGGAGGTAACGATCCTTTGCAAATAACATATAGAAAGAATGTTTTGTCAACCCCTTAGCTAAATCCCTTGGGATCATGATAAGATGGGTATGAGATACAGATCTGACTAGCTTTAGTCTAAGTGAGAGAGAATGTTAGGAATGGTGGCCTAAAGTCAATCATTTATTGTAGATTTTGTACTAATTTGTACATGAATCATCTTACTTACTTTCAACCTTACGTCATATCGTACATCTTCTCTTTAATTTTTAGATCATGACATAGTCCTTAGGATGACCTAGTAGTGCTATGTGAATGAGGGATAGCTCAGTCATCCTTAAACCTATTTCGTAACCAAATGATAGAATTGATACTAGGATATCAATTCTATCGAGCATAGGTTATAGTGCATCACATGAGTTGGTTATTCTCATAACCAAGGGGTATAGAGACAGCAGTGTGACCCACAGTGAGGTTTGGAGACATACTCACTAAACATGACTCTATTATGAGCATTCCATGGTATGTACCCTACTGTTAAAGGATTGTTGGTGGTACACATGAATGTCGTATTCCCTTAGACCTAAGGCTGCCATAAAGACTTATGGATTACTCCCCACATTTTGTTACCGGACTATCCGGATTTTTAATTCGGTGAAAAAAGGCTACTGGGTATAGGCAACTACCGTGAAGTCAATGCGTAGGTCAAGATGGGATTGACCACTCTAAGTATTAGGAGAATGATATTCTACTTAGTCCTAATTCATTAAGACTTTGGCCAAAGCTTTCCGCATGATGTGTCATGTGGTTACGTCGTGATGAGTCATGACGAGATTGAGACTTGACATGGAATAGCTAAATAGGGGTTTAATTGTTTTACCATGCCCTTAGGGTTATTTCATAATATCAAGGGTCATAGGGAATCCACCATAGTGCCCAAGTTTGTTGGATATTGCCTTGCAACTATTCCGCTTATCCAGACATTGAAAACCATTGCTATGCGGTATCATCAATTAATATAAGAATAGTTCTTATATTACTGATTTAAGTTTGAACCTACGGAGTCACGCATTTGGTTGGGAATTAGTTGAAGGATTGACCCTACTATAATAATGTTGGTCACATTTAATTATGAATTAAATGTGTTATTATTTAATCATGAATTGAATAATACTATAGTAATTAATATTATAGATATTTAATTGAGAATTAAATATTATAATTACTTATTACGGGTCACAGGATTGATTTTGACTATGTCTAGCTAGCACTAGATATGTGGATCAAAATTAACTCATGGGCTATTTTTTATAAATTAGATATGGATTTAATTTGGGCTTTATTATGGATTTAGGAATTCCATTATTCTAAGCCCAAAGAGTTGGGCTTATTGGGTTGTAGGGATGAGTTTTATGGAAATCTCATATCTCTCTATATAATGAGAGTTCTCATTATTTCTTGTACATATGTTTTTGTGAAAACCTAATACAGAGAAGTCTCTCCCAAAACCCTAACCTAAAAGTTAGCCTTCTCCCACTAGTTCTTGATTTCATATGAAGAGGAGGAGCTCAACACTTCCCCAAGGCAAAGCTTTCAACACAAGAATTACAAGGTAATTCTAAATCTCTAAAATTTTTTAATTCTAGAGCTTGATCCTGCGCATGAAAATCCGAGGAAAGTCTCCACGATTTCCTACACATACAACTCACATAGGCATATTATCAGACACTTAGACATGTATTGAATAATAACCATTGAAACAAGAAAAAAAAAGTATACATATATATATATATATATATTAACCCATCAAATCCCATAACATAAGAATGTATAATCAGCCCATTACACAGGCCAAATCACCTTAAACAAGTCTACTCAATCATAATATAAAATAGGATGAAAGAGAGGATTGGAAACTCCTCTTCCATCCTAGCTATTCTTGTAACAAATCCTTGAGCAAAAGTCCAATCCAAGTTTTTTGAACCCTCTAAATATCTTGAATCCAAGTGGGAAAGAGTGTGAAAAAGTGTTCGTGAGGTGGGTGAGTTAGCATTTTGTGTGTGTGAAAAATTGGTGTGAATTAATTCCCCTAAAATGCTGAAAATTGAGTCTTACTTATAGTCTTTAGTGATTGCCTGAAGATCAGCTTTGGGGTACAGGCAACTGACAAATTAAGGCTACCCTTTGGACTTGTCGGTCGGTAGAGGCGGGTGGTCATCTGGCAATTCAGCAATGTACTCTGGAGTGATCGGTCGACTAGCTCGTTGTCCTAGGTCGTCCAGCAGAACCTTTTCTCCTCTATTCTTCATTGATTTTGGTTTTCGGTCTTCTCCCCACAATCCGTGCAGCTTCTATCTTCATCACCCATCATTGTCCAAGCTCGACATTAACCTAAGACTCACCTAAATCATAAAAAACAAGAAATTAGTGTAGCATTTATCTCTTTAATCAACTATGTACACTTGTCTATGCTTAAGCTATCTCTAGCATAAGTACTATACTAATGCAACTATTTAAGCTTATAACACCTCTAAAATACATGGAAAATACAATACAAGCCCACACCAAATCAAAGCACATTAAAAACCTATGTTGGAGTAAAACAAACTAATGAAACCTGGAAAGGTATCATTCAGTTCTGAACTTTAAATTCCAATATATTTGCTTGGGATCCGATAGATCTAAACGTCATCAAGCATCGACTAAACATCGACCTTGCCTTTAGGTTGGTTCGACAAAAAAGACAACCTTTTAGCATAGAAAAAAATCAAGCAATCCACAAACAAGTGGAGAAACTGCTAAAAGCAGGCCACATTCAGGAAATAAAATACCCAACATAGGTCTCCAATGTGGTGATGGTAAAAAAGGCCAACGGGAGTTGAAGATTCTGTGGACTTCATTGACCTAGATAAAGCATGTCCAAAGGATAGCTTTTCTTTACCAAGAATTGACTAGCTGGTTGACTTAAGAGATGCTATCCTTTATGGATGTCTTTTTAGGCTACAATCAGACAAAGATGGCACTTGCTGATCAACCACACACTACTTTCATCACTGACTACAACCTTTATTGTTACAAGCTCATGCCTTTTGGGTTAAAAAACTCCAAGGTGACATATCAGCACACGGTGAACATGGCATTCAAAGACCAAATAGGTTGAAAGATAGAAATTTACATTGATGACATGTTCGTCAAGAGCAGGAGGGCATTGGATCACGTGTCAAACCTTACTGAAGCCTTCCAAACTATGAGAAGGTTTAGGATCAAGTTGAATCCAAAAAAGTGTGCCTTCATGGTAAGAGTGGGGAAGTTCTTGGGGTTCATGGTGACACCCCAAGGCATCGAGGCCAACCCCAGGAAGATTGAGGCCATACTTAATCTCAATCCCTCAAAGACCATGCATGATGTACAATCACTTTCCAACAAAGTTGTAGAATTAAGTAGATTAATGTCCAAGTTAGCAGATCAGTGTACTCTATTTTTCAAAATCCTCTAAAATCCAAAGGATTTTACGTGGACTCCTAAATGCCAAGAAGCATTCGAAAGGATCAAGTCCTATTTAATACAACCACCGATTCTCACCAGACCCAAAGAAGGAGAAACATTGCTTTTGTATTTGTCTAATTCCAACCTCGCAATAGCAGTGATTCTAATAAGAGACACCAACGTAGGTCAGAGGCTAGTGTACTATGTCAATAAGACATTAAAAGGTACAAATTTGATTAGTAGTTTGGAAAAGTTGGCGCTCGCATTAATAATGCCAGGTTGGAAATTAAAGCCTTACTTTGAAGTGCATCCCATAATAGTGATGACCGACCAGCCTCTACGCCAGGTCTTGCATAAGCTTGAATTGTCAGGGAAATTGTTGAAATGGTCTATTGAGTTAAGTCAGTACCACATTGCTTATTAGTCGAGAACTACAATTAAGGCATAAGCCCTTGCTAATTTCATAGTCGAATGTACATAACTAATAGAGTAGGAGGCTAAAGAATGGAGCCTGTATGTTGATGGTGTGGTGAGTGAAACAGGATCTGGGGTAGGCATTATGATCGAGAAGCCTAATGGATCTTAACTAAAGTATGAAGAGAAGTTTGAGTTCAAACCAACCAACAACGAAGCTGAATATAAAGCATTGCTATCTGGTATGAGATTGCTTAAGGAGTTGGGAGCAAAGACAGTTAAGGCATACACCGACTCATGATTGATTGAGGGAGAAATTAATGGAACTTATAAAGCTAAGGACTGTAGGATGAAGGCTTATCAAAAGTACGTAATCGAGACAATATAATCCTTTAACAAATTCACACTTCAACAAATACTGAGAAGCAATAATGTCCAAGCCGACGCCTTGTCCATAATAGCTTCAGCTTTCCAAGAAGGGGAAGTGATCAATGCTGAGAGATTTTTGGGCCCTACAGTCAGCATATCACTCATCGACATCGCTAATGAGACTAATTGGAGATGCTCAACACTACAGTTCTTACAGCATGACGTATTACCAACTAATGAATAGGAGGCCTCGAGAGTGATGAATAGGTCGTCCCGGTTCCTCATATTTGAGGGCCCATTATGCAAGCTTACTATTGGAGGACCTCTACTAAAATGTGTGGGTGAGTTTGAAAGGGAATTCATTATTAAGAAGATGCATAAAGACATGTGGAAATCACCTCAGAGCTAGGACATTGGCATACAAGGCCATCAGACAAGGATACTATTGGCCTAACATTGTGAAAACTGCTAAAGAAGTCATTGAGAGATGCATTAGGTGTCAAAACAATGCCAATATCCAACATATGGCGCATTTTGTTCCAAGTTTGATAACAAGGCCTTGGCCATTTGTGAAGTAGGGGCTTGATATTATCGATCCCATGCCTATCGGGAAACCCCAGAGGAAATTTGCATTCATGTCAATTGACTATTTCACTAAGTAGACAGAAGCTGAAGCTATGACAACCATAAAGGATAAAGCGGACTAGAATTTTATGTGGAGGAACATAATATGCAAGTTTCAGGTCTCGAGAAGCATAATCACAAATCACACAAAATATTTTAAATTGAAGTATTTTCAAGAACGTGAGGCCGAACTAAAAATTGACCTATGATTCTATGCAGTGGCAGACCCTCAAGCTAATAGACAAATTGTTAGGATTAGTACGCCCTAAAGCTCACTTGTATATGACATTTTAGATGTTAAACAATGTATAATCACTTTGTTAAATGGCATTATGAGTCTCTTACATATTATCTCTGGTATGTTTTATTGATGTATGTATAAAGGTCCCTTAACTTGAACTAATAAGTTGGGGGCACAGTGAGGTTGGACGCACAGTAGGTCCAAGTCTAGACTTAGTCCCGTCATAAATTGAGTTTGTAACCAAATGGTAGTGTTGGGCACTCTACCGGGATAAGGTGATATTAAGCAAGTCTCCTCGTTGAGGGTGATCTACCTAGGTCATTGGAGGACTTTGGATTTGTCTCAATAGTATGTGTGTCACGCATTGGATAGGACCATTGTGAGTATGTTTTCTACATATGTACTATCAAAGAAAGAAAACAAGATACTCACTGCTACTAAATGATCATTACTCTTAATCTTGAGCATATGTGGATGAACTAATGAAGTTATGGTTTGGTACTTTGATTCACTATGGGTAAGAGCTTACTTTATTAGGATCAATAGCCTTGTGCATTGAGTGCTAAGTTCTAATTAATTGGAACATGCATATGCAATATAGAATCTATGTGCCCCATTTGGGATTGTCCAAATTTATCATCTGAATCAGATCTAGTATTATTACATTTATGTGTGTATCAGTCATATGGCTTGAGGGTCACTCCCTAGATCAAGAGAATCCATGGCCAAGGATGGTTGGCAATCGGACAAGAAACCTAACGAAAAAAGATGCAGCTAAAAAGGTGATAGTACACAAGCCAAAGGACTAGCCTTAGCTGTAGGTATACATAGAGGGCATTATGGTCAGTTATTTAGTAGGTCAAAGACAAAGTTCGCATTCTTTTGTGATAAGTTTTTGGCTGATAGCAATTATTCTAGGAGTGCAACTTTGATCTTATGGTGGAATAGATCAAAGTTAAAAACTATTATTATATCGCCTAGATTGGGCAAGGACATTTTTTATTATTTTTGGAAGCTAAGGTTAATTGTGTCTTCTTAGTCACTTTCCTAGTTGAAATGACATTGAGAGAGTAATCTTGAAAGAGCAAATTCCATATTTTGGTAGTAGCTTTATTAGGCCAAAGCTTGGAATTGGGTTTGGGCTTTCTTTAGAATCTAAGATAACTTAATTGGGCTTGAATGGTTTCTTATTAAGCTTGGTCCTCCACATGGATTATGGACTATGTGTTGGGCTTGGATTGTGGGCTTGGCCCAATCTTCCAAGACTTGTGCTAGAAAGTTACTAGAAGAAGAATTCAAATTGTACAAGTAACTTCCACAACATTTGACAAACATTTACTACTAGGAAAAAGTTTCCCACATGGAAAGTTTACAAGGTTTAGGTGCCAAACTTTTCCTATAAATAGACAAGTCCTTAAACCAATTCTAGCATCCAAAAAATTTTGTAGTTGATCTCTTCTATTTTGGCAAGAGAATACTATAACACATAGTACACACTTATTGGGTGGTTTTTCTTCTAGATTTTCAAAAGCACATTACTTTGCTTTTTCCCACACAAGAGGCTATTCTCTCAAGATAAGTCTCTTTAATATTAGGGAAGAAAACTAGGGAGTTGCCTATTGCGACACCCTTATAGTAAATTTTTTTATGGTCTCGTTCGTGATCGGAAACAAAACTCGTGACAGTTATAGCTTCATCAAAGGCCCCACACTTCAAGAGGTTGGCTTTCATATTTTTGCAAATACTAGTTATGTTCTATATATTCTTAAGCATGTGCTTGTGTGTGTTATGTGGTTATTTTATTTTCCTAGCATGTTTTCTTGGTAGAATTTTTGAAAATATGGACTAGGATAAGCCACATGTAATATTATCGATCCTACAATTGGTATCAGAGTTTAGACTATGCAAGAATGTTGTATTTGCATAAATATGTTAGTCATCTTGTGAGTGGCAAGATTAGGAAATCTTGTGTTGTATACACTTGTGGTTTCATGCTTGTATGCACAGTTGATATAAAATCCCTAAATCCATGATAGATTTTTGTGTATGGTAAACGAAGCTTGGCCATAGGCGATTTCAGTATAGATCTTTATGGTTATTGCTTGTAGCTTTATTTAAAAGAAGCATTGGATGTTTTGATATTCTTATAATGTTTCTTTTATGATTGTAAATTTGTATTAGCAATAGAAAAATATATTATTGTTGTAATCTTTAAAGACCAAGGGGAGAAGCAAGGAAAAATAGCATACAGGAGCAGGTCGAGCTTTCCGGTCAACCGGCTCCTCCTTTACGATTGATTGGCTTTGGCAGAAGTTGAACAAAAATTGTTGTTTTGTGTTTTTGGATTGAAGATTGCAGGGAGTCATCAAAGAGGGATTTTAACATATTTTGATGGATGTTTATAATGCATTGATATATGTTTTAACATATTTGCATAAGCATAAACATGATTACTACCTAGAAATATGTCTACTCATTAAGATTTAAAAATTGGCCAATCCTATGTGTTAATTCTCAAAGATAGGTAAGTTCATTTAAATAAGATTAGCGTAGACAAGATAATTGTAAGCAATTATGTCTAAAGATGCCATGCATTCTTATGACAAAAGTGAAAAACTTAACTTGAGATTTACAATATGACAATCTAAGGGTCTATACACCCAGATTTAGGTAAATAATCTATTATGGTATTGCAATGTTTCAGTAACATAAAAGGGATTCGAAAAAACCAAATTTTTTTTGCAAATCCAAAGCGTCTTTAGATCTAAAACAAAAAGCAAGAATATCAAAAAATAGAGAAAACCCTTATGTTAAAATATAGAGTGGGAAAGGGGGCTAGAAATACCCCACAACTTCCGATATTCGATTCACACTAATGGTAAATGTCATTAATTCCCCATCGGAGGGTGACACTTTATCAAGATTTAGCAAGGTAAATTTAAAATATTTGACTAGGTGTTTATTCAAAGAGCACAAGCTCACTAGACCAAATTTTATGGATTGGGAATGAAACTTGGACATAGTACTCACCGTAGAAGAATACAAGTATGTCCTAACAACTCCTTGTCCTGCTGTGAAGGCAAACTCTTCTGAAGCTCGGAAAGATGCCGAGGCAAAATGGCAAAAGGCTAATAGTATGGCCAAGTGTTATATGATGGCTTCTATGCCAGATATTTTACAAAGAAAGTATCATCATATGGAAACTGCAAAAGAAATCATGACCTTACTGTCTCGTATGTTTACTGATAAAAGCAGGCCCACAAGGTAAGGTGCGCTTAGAGAAATTATGAATCAAAGAATGGCAGAAGAAGCATCTACCAGGTATCATATGCTCAAAATGATGGATTCCTTCAATACTACCGAGATCCTAGGAGCAAACTTAGATGAACAGTCAAAGGTAGACATGATTTTGGAGACTTGACCACTGTCTTACACCTAGTTCAAGCTTAATTATAATATGGGCAAGATAAACATGGATATGATAGAATTAATGAAAGAGCTCCTAGCTATAGAAGCCATAATGAAAAATAAAGGCCATGTAAACATAGTTCAAGTATCCACTTATGGACTTAACCCGAAAGGAAGAAAGTTCAAAGGAAAAGGAAAGCAAAAACGTGGCCAAGGGAAAAAAAAAACAGAAATGGTGAACAGACCAAACAGTTAATAGGTGAAAAGCCCAAGGGCAAATTCTTTAAGTGTGGCCAAAAAGGGCACTAGAAAAAGGATTGCCCGAAGTACTTGGCACGAGGCCAGATAAGTACACCTCTTTTGTTCTACATTGAAACTTGTTTAGTGGTTGATTCTCCTGATTCTTGGGTAGTAGACTCTAGAGCCATTAACCATATTTTTAATTCTTTGCATTGGTTTTGATAAATGAAGGAACTAGCTAAAGTGGAATTTGCTCTGAGGATGGGTAATAGAGCAAAAGTATGGGTTACTGCAATAGGAGGAATGTGCTTAAATTTTCCATGTAATAGGAAGTCATTTTTTAACAATGTTTATTATGTTCCGGATGTACATAAAAACCTTATTTTTGTTTCAGAATTAATATTAGATTGTTTTTGCATTAATTTCCATTCTGGTGTTAATATCAGTAGAGATGGAAAGTGCGTGATAACTTGTTCTATATGAAACCTATTACAAATTGACTGCATAACATAGAATGAACTAATTCCTGGAAAAGAAAAGTTTCTTCGACCAATGATACTTATCTTTGCCACCTATGCTTAAGACATATTAGTTTAAACCAAATTCAGAGATTAGTTAAGGATGGGCATCTTAGCTTATTAGATCTTGAAGATCTACCTCCGTGTGAATCTTGCCTCAAAGGGAAGATGACCAAATGGTCATTTTTTTCTTAACGAGAAAGGGCCAAGGAATTATTGGAATTGGTTCATACCGATGTGTGTGGTCCTATGAGCAAACTAGCACGAGGAGGTTATGGGTATTTCATTACTTTGACTGATAATTACTCTAGATATGGATATGTATATCTGATGCAATGCAAGTCTAAATCCTTTGAGAAATTTAAGGAGTTCAAGGTTGAGGCGAAGGGAAAAGTAGATAAACATGTCAAAGCTCTTCAATCTTATTGAGGAGGTGAATACCTCTCGGGTGAGTTCAGAGACTATCTCATATAGGAAGGGATTGTGTCTCAGCTAACTGCACCAGGGTCCCTTCAGCAAAATGGTGTAGCAGAGAGAAGAAATCGTACCCTATTAGATATGGTAATTGTTAGCTAAATATTCTTTATTGATTTTGATGATGAAAATATATATATGCATTTGACTAAACAGCTTCTTGTGAAATGAGAATATCATATGAAGCTTGGAAAATATGAAGATGTGCATAAAGGATCATTTGGAGAAGAGAAAAGTTGAGAAGGCATAAGGAGGAGAAGAGAAGACATAAGGGATATCGGACTTATTTTTTTCTTGCTCTTCTTGTGAAATGCCTTTATATTGTGTAGACTTGGCTCAAAACAATTTTCCTTATCATTGCAAATTTTTCTCAAGTATTGCACTTTTAAAAATATGCACAAATGTATTTGAATACATATATTGAGTCAAAATGAGTTTTTGGGGTGTTTTCATTCACAACACGTGTTTACATATTTATACAAAATTACTTGGAGTTGTGAAAATATACTTGAGCTTGTTTTTTCAAAGGAATCTGGCTTTACTTCTTTTCGGAATGGCCGGACTTGCCGGCCGACCTACCGATCGTGGTCGCCGGCCTATTCAGAGTAAAGGTAAAGCGACTTCTAGCCGGTTAACCGGCTAAGGCGTCCGGCCTAGTCAGAGAGGGTGAAAGGCAAGTCGGACGACCAAGCCGGTCGACCAGCTGAACGGGGCTGTAATAAATGCACTAGCCGTTTCTTACCGTTCTGTCCAAGTTTTTTCAATCCCCTTTCACCTACCAAATCCCTAACCCTCAATCCTCTATAAATACACATTCAAATACAAGTTTTAATCAATGAAGTGAAGTGTGCTAAAGCTTTTATTATCATTCAATCCTTCTTGAGCCAATTCTTGCAATATTTTGAGCTTTCAAGAGCTTATCATTTTCTCTTCTTGAGGAAATTCTCATATTCAAATTCTTGTCATACTTTGAATATCTACACACTTTGTGAGCTTAAATCATTGTGAGAAATATCCATTCTTAGCTTGTAAAGTGTGAGGAAATCCTATAGAGTGTAGCTCTTGGGTTCTTTGAAGAAAGACTTCAAAGAGGGTGTAAAATCTTGGTTTGTGCTTCACCAAGTTTTGAAGAAGCATTCTAGTGGAAGTTCTTGAAGTCCTAAGGGGAGATTCCTTGGGCGGTGGACGTAGGCTTGGCCGAACCACCTAAAAATCGTTTGTCTCTCTTCTCTTTGCCTTTAAGTTCATTCTAATTATCTTGCCTATATTGTGTTTGATATATGCTTGTTAGAGTTGTAAATTTACTGCAAATTTTAAAAACAAAAATTAGCATTTATATCTTAATTCACCCCCCTCTTAAGATATTTGCACCCACAATTGGTATCAGACCTAGGGTTCTACATTATAGTTTAACAACTAGTAGAATTTATAGCAAATGGAGGGAATTTCTATTAAACAAGCACCCCCTTTTGATGGAACTAATTATGCCTTTTGGAAAATGAGAATGAAAGTGTTTATACAATCTCATGATTATAAAGCTTGGAAAATAATAGAAAATGGACCTATTTTACCTACAAAATTTGAAGGCAATAGGAGAATACCTAAACCTGAAAGTGAATGGAATGATGAAGATATAAAATTATTTGAATTAAATCAAAAGCTTTACATTATTTATTTAATGCTATGAATGCCACTGAATTTGCTAGGGTAATGGGTTGTACTTCAGCTAAAGAGCTTTGGGATCAATTAGAAGTATCCTATGAAGGAACAAGCCAAGTAAAAGAATCTAGGATTGCCATGCTTGTACATAAATATGAATTATTCAAAATGCTTCCAAATGAAAATGTAGAACAAATGTTTTCTAGATTTGTTGAAATTACTAATGGTTTAAAAGCTCTTGGTAAAGATTATTCTAACGTCGAAAAAGTAAGGAAAGTACTAAGGAGCTTGCCATCATCGTGGCAACCAAAAGTCACAATGATAAAGGAAGCAAAGGACTTGAACACATTGGAGCTCAATGAGCTCATTGGGTCACTCATGACTCATGAGCTAGAGATAAAAGACCATGAGGAGGAAGAAAGGAAAACAAGGAAGTCCATTGCTTTAGTTGCATCAAGATTTTCATCAAGTGACGATGAAGAAGAAGAGGAAGACCCGGAAGATGAGGAGATAGCACTTCTAGCCCGGAATTTAAAAAATTTATGAAATTTCGAAAGATGAGAAAGGGTACCTCTTCAAGCAACTCCAATTGGAAGAGGAAAGTAAAAGATGGTAAAGAGCTCAAGAAGATGAAAGATGCAAAGGATGAAATAAAGTGCTTCAATTGCAACAAGCCGGGACATATAAAAGCAAATTGTCCTAGGCTTTCAAAGAAGAAGGAAGCAAAAGCGCTCAAAGCTACATGGGACTTTTCAAAAACCGAAGAAGATGAAGAAGAACATCATGAGGTAGCAAACTTTTGCCTCATGGCCAATGAGGATGAGGTACTATCTTCTCCATCTCTATCTATTTACTATTCATCTAGTGAAGAGGAGGAAGAAGAATGTAGTTTTGAGGAATTAAAAGAAGCATTTGCTAAATTACATGATGACCTATCCTTAGCCTTGGCTAAAAACAAGCAAATGCATAAGAGTTTGAAACTTGTTCAAAATGAAAAAGAAATTTTTGAAAAGAAAAATGCTTCACTTATTGAGAAAATAGATGTCTTAGAAAAGGAAAATGATTCATATGCTGAAGATTTTGTAAAGATTGAAAAAGAAGTCAATGATTTAAAGAAGAAAAATGAGGATTTGAATAAAATTGTTCAAAAATTTACAAATGGGAAAGAAAACTTTGAAAAACTTCTTGGAAGTCAAAAAATGTCTTTTGACAAAAGTGGTATTGGATATAAACCTAATATTAATCAAAAATATTTCAAAACCTATTTTGTCAAAGCTTCTACTTCTTCATCCTTCTCCTCACAAAAGCCAAATGTTATTTGTACTTACTGTGAAAAGAAAGGACATGTATCCTCTCATTGTTATTACAAGAAAATTCGTGATAGAGGATCACATGTTCCATATTGGCAAAGACCGAAGTGGGTGGTTAAAAACAAATATTAAACTAACGCCAAGGACCCAAGGTGTTGGGACCCCAAATAAAGAATTGCTTTTGAATTTCATGTGTGTAGGTATACAATGAAAGCAATTCAAGCAAAATAAGATGGATCTTGGACGTGGTTGTTCCAAGCACATGACGGGGAACTCATCACTTTTCTACAAACTAAAAAGAATAAAAGGAGGAGATGTCACCTTCGGGGACAATAGCAAAGGGAAAATTATTGGAAAAGGAAGCATTGGTAATGAAAATTCTCTTGTTATACACAATGTCCTACTTGTTGAAGGTCTAAAATTTAATTTACTTAGTATTAGTCAACTATGCAACAAAGGTCATAAGGTAGTTTTTCAATCTTCTAAATGCCTTGTGTATGAATGTGGAAATGAAAAAGTGTTATTTGCAGCTAAGAGAAATGAAAATGTTTACATCGTTGAAATTGATCAACTTATATATCAACATGTTAAATGTCTATCTCATTGTGCATGATAACACGTGGTTATGGCATAGAAGATTAGGACATGCTAGCATGAGCTTATTGAATGATTTATCAAAGCATGATCTTGTTCGAGACCTACCAAAGCTAAAATTTGAAAAAGATAAAATATGTGATGCTTGTCAATTAGGAAAACAACATAAAACATCCTTCAAATCCTTAAATAAGGTTTCAACAAATAGAGCTTTACAACTACTACATATGGATTTGTTTGGACCCATTGATGTGGCAAGCTTAGGAGGATCTAGGTCTGCATTTGTTGTAGTTGATGATTACACTAGATTTACATGGGTCATGTTTCTTGCACATAAAAATGAGGCCTTCAATGAATTTGCAAGATTGTGTAGAAAAGTGCAAAATGAGAAAGGCTATTTTATAACTTGCATCCGTAGTGATAATGGCACCGAATATGTGAATACCCCTTTCATGAACTTTTGTGATGAACATGGCATAGAGCATAACTTTTCGGCCCCTCGTACTCCTCAACAAAATGGGGTAGTAGAGAGGAAGAATCGTACATTACAAGAAATGGCAAGGACTATGCTAAAAGAACACAACTTGCCAACATATTTTTGGAGTGAAGCCATAAATATTGCATGTTATGTGCAAAATAGAGTATTGATTAGACCTATTTTAAACAAAACTCCATATGAACTATGGTATAGCAAAACACCTAAAGTATCATACTTCAAGGTATTTGGTTGTAAATGCTTTATTCTAAACACTAAGGACCACTTAAGAAAATTTGATTCTAAATCCGATGAAGGAATATTCTTAGGTTATTCCACAAAGAGTAAAGCATATAGGGTATATAATAAGAGAACTCTTGTTGTAGAAGAATCAATACATGTTACATTTGATGAGACTAATCCATTTGAGCCGAGAAAGGAAATTGATGATGTAGGTTATCTTTTGGAAAAGACAACACTTGAAGATCCAACTCCAAAAGACAAAGAAACGAAACAAGAAGAAGAACTTCAAGAAAGGAGGTCTCAAGAGAATGAGGAAATCAAACAATGCTCAAACAAAGATGATGAAACAAAAGAACCTCATGAAGATCTACCAAAGAGTTAGAAGTTTGTGAGAAACCATCCTCAAGATCTCATTCTCGGTAATCCAAATGAAGGTGTAAGAACTAGGCGTAATATTAGCACTTTTTGTGAGCATCATGCATTTATTTCACATGTTGAACCCAAAAATGTAAAAGAAGCACTATTAGATGAGAATTGGATAATAGCTATGCAAGAAAAACTTAATCAATTTGAGAGAAATAAAGTATGGAAGCTAGTTGAAAGACCTAAGGATAGACCGGTAATTGGAACCAAATGGGTATTTAGAAACAAACTAGATGAAGCTGGAATAGTGACTAGGAATAAGGCTAGACTAGTTGCACAAGGATACAATCAAGAAGAAGGAATTGATTATGATGAAACTTATGCTCCTGTAGCTAGACTTGAATCCATTCGTATGTTACTTGCATTTGCATGTCACATGGACTTTAAACTTTATCAAATGGATGTAAAAAGTGCATTTTTAAATGGATTCATTGAAGAAGAAGTTTATGTTGAACAACCCCCTGGTTTTGAAGATTCATGTTTTCCTAATCATGTGTTTAAACTAGAAAAGGCTTTGTATGGCTTATAGCAAGCTCCTAGAGCTTGGTATGAAAGACTTAGTGGATTTTTGATTGAAAACAATTTCGAAAGAGGAAAACTTGATTCAACCTTATTTATCAAAAGAAAAGACAATGATATTCTACTTGTCCAAATTTATGTAGATGATATAATTTTTGGTGCTACTAATATTTCCTTGTATGAGAATTTTTCGAAGTGCATGCATAAGGAGTTCGAGATGAGCATGATGGGAGAATTAACCTTCTTCCTCGGACTTCAAATCAAACAAGCAAAAGAAGGGATCTTCATAAATCAAGCCAAGTACACCAAGGAAATCATCAAGAAATTTGGACTTGAAGATGCAAAGGAGATTGGAACTCCCATGAGCCCTTCAACTAAGCTAGACAAAGATGAGAAAGGTAAATCAGTAGACGAGAAGAAATATAGAGGTATGATCGGTAGCCTATTATATTTAACTGCCTCTAGACCTGATATCATGTTCTCAGTGTGCTTATGTGCTAGGTTTCAATCAAATCCTAAGGAAATTCACTTAACAGCTGTAAAAAGAATAATAAGATATCTTAAGGATACAATTAATTTAGGACTTTGGTATGCTAAAGGAACATCGTTTGATTTATGTGGTTTTTCTGATGCTGACTATGCTGGCTGCAAAATAGATCGTAAAATCACTAGTGGAACATTCCAATTCATAGTACATTCCTTAGTATCTTGGTCTTGTAGGAATCAAAATAGTGTTGCAATTTCTACCATCAAGCTGAATATATTGCAGAGCGGTTGTGTGGCACAAATATTGTGGATGAAACAAAATCTACTTGATTATGGATTGAAATATAATCATATTCCTATATATTGTGATAATACTAGTGCAATTAATCTTACTAAGAATCCAATTCAACATTCAAGAACTAAGCATATTGAGATTAGACACCGTTTCATCAGAGATCATGTACAAAAAGGAGATATAATTCTTGAATTTGTTGATACTTTACATCAAGTTGCTGATATTTTCACCAAACCTTTGAATAAGGATCAATTTTGCAAGATTAGGAGAGAAATTGGAATGATAAAATGTCGCTAAATGGGATATATATGTGTTTTTGTGGCTTGGGTATGAAAATTAAAACATTTTTGAACTTTCTGACGCAGCCGGTCGACCGACTAAAGTCTTAGGCGTCCGGCTAAAGCAGAAAATTTAATTTGCTCTTTGATCCAGCCGGTCGACCTAGCCGGTCGACCCTCGCGATCAGCCTACGACCGATCAACGCGGTAATTGTTAAAATTAAGGGTTTTCACCCCAATTTCACCACAAACTCTCAAAATTCTTTCAACCCTTACTCAATTTTTCTTCAATCCCATCTCAAATCTTCAACTTTACACCGATTTCTTCCAAATTTCTTCTCAAAATTGGTTTACCCACTTCAAAAAACATAGTTTTCTTCGATTATATCTACAAAAACAAGGCAAAATCATGGTGAATCTAAGAGGGAAGAGTCAAACGCATGGGAGGAAAGGGAAAAGGGCAAGAACGCAATCTCCACCACCACCACCACCTCCAGCATCAAAGATTCAAGGGAAGCAATCTATTATCTACGGTAAATACGTTGTAGACTCTGATTTTGCTGGTACAGATATATTACCGTTATTTGATAGATGGGCTACCTTTTTGCACTTGAATTGTGATGTACAAGACAAGCTAGTGGTTGAATTTTATGAAAATCTAGAGATAAGTTGTAGAAGTCCAAGATTAGAATTAGCCTCAACGGTTTGTGGAGTAGAATTTGTGCTTAATGAGGCTATTTTGCATAATATATTTCATATACCGGTTGAAGGGGAAGGACATTATAATAGTCAAGGGTGGCCGGAAGGAATTAGGGGAACTGGCATCCCGGGAGAAGTAATAAGATTTATGTGGGAGAATGTAGGACCTAGAGATCCAAACTTGATTCTTCCAATGTTAAGAGATGTTGATGTTAACACTAGGCTTGCTCTTAAGATTATGAGTGAAATAATTCTTCCTAGGAATATAAATGATGGAAAGATTCCAGTTATGGATGCATATATTTTTTACAGCCTTAGGAAGGGAAAGAAGATAGCCTTGCCTTTCCTTATACTTCAACATATGCTGCACATTAGTGGAAAGGACGGAGGGAAAACAACTACTCCGGGATATGGAATGGCTTTAATGCATATCTTCTCATATTTCAGAATTTTCTCAAATGCTCCATACAAGATATTCGCTTGGAATTTCGATATGTTATATATGAACTTTATGGGCATTTACTGGTATAATATGGAGCCAATAAACAGAGAGACATTCAAAAGTTTGCCCCAAAGTACTCAAGCTGCCATTAGATATAGAACTAAGAAGGGCACTACCTTCACCGACCCAGTGTTTGGTACTACAGCAGAAAACCTTGATGACATGGCTGGTGGGGTAGATATAAACTTTGGAGAAGATGAAGGGCCAGAATTTGAGGGAAATCCTAACATAGGCATACCTGGAACAATACCTATGGTTGTTAGTTCCTCTGAAGAAGAGGAAAACCCTGAGGAAGCGACTCTTAGGCGTGTATTAAGAGAGTCTAGGGAGCAAGAGCATTTTGAGGAGCTTCGCAGAAGAGAAATTCGTCAGGGAGCTGGTTCTAGCTCCAGGGGACAACAAGAAGACACTTCTATGATGGCTCAGATCCTATCTCAGCTCCAGGCCTTAAACACGGGTATGAGTGACATGAGGACAACTATGGCAAGCCAATGGGATGAACTCACCACCTGGAGACAACACATTGATTCTGAAGTAGCGGCTATGAAGACAGACATGAGAAACTACTTCAAGGATCATCATGATGACGTGCCTTGATCTTTATTTTCTTCACTTAAAAACAATTTTCAGTTTTGTTGATTTCTAGTTTAGTTGACTTCACACCTTTCTTTCCTAACTTTATGTTGATTTTGATGATGCCAAAGGGGGAGAAGTTTGATGAAGTATGAATTGATGAATTTGATGATTTGATGAATATGATGATTATGATTTGATGAAGTATATTTGGTATATTTGATGAATGTGGTGATATATTATGATATATGTGATTTATGCATTTTTTTTTGTGATATAGAATATCCATGCTTTGGGTGATATGTTTGCAAATTTGATAATCAAAGCACTTGTTAGAAGAATGCATATATTAAGGGGGAGTATTCTTTTCAAATCTTAAAAATATTTGTCATCATCAAAAAGGGGGAGATTGTTAGCTAAATATTCTTTATTGATTTTGATGATGAAAATATATATAGCATTTGACTAAACAGCTTCTTGTGAAATGAGAATATCATATGAAGCTTGGAAAATATGAAGATGTGCATAAAGGATCATTTGGAGAAGAGAAAAGTTGAGATGGCATAAGGAGGAGAAGAGAAGACATAAGGGATATCGGACTTATTTTTTTCTTGCTCTTCTTGTGAAATGCCTTTATATTGTGTAGACTTGGCTCAAAACAATTTTCCTTATCATTGCAAATTTTTCTCAAGTATTGCACTTTTAAAAATATGCACAAATGTATTTGAATGCATATATTGAGTCAAAATGAGTTTTTGGGGTGTTTTCATTCACAACACGTGTTTACATATTTATACAAAATTACTTGGAGTTGTGAAAATATACTTGAGCTTGTTTTTTCAAAGGAATCTGGCTTTACTTCTTTTCTGGAATGGCCGAACCCCTAAGCCGGTCGACTGGCTGACTGGGGTGGTCGCCCGGCCTATTCAGAGAGTGAAGGTAAAAGCCGGACCCCCTAGCCGGTCGACCGACTAAGGCGTCCGGCCTAGTCAGAGAGGGTGAAAGGCAAGCCGAACGACCAAGCCGGTTGACCGGCTGAACGGGGCTGTAATAAATGCACTAGCCGTTTCTTACCGTTCTGTCCAAGTTTTTTCAATCCCCTTTCACCTACCAAATCCCTAACCTTCAATCCTCTATAAATACACATTCAAATACAAGTTTTAATCAATGAAGCGAAGTGTGCTAAAGCTTTTATTATCATTCAATCCTTCTTGAGCCAATTCTTGCAATATTTTGAGCTTTCAAGAGCTTATCATTTTCTCTTCTTGAGGAAATTCTCATATTCAAATTCTTGTCATACTTTGAATATCTACACACTTTGTGAGCTTAAATCATTGTGAGAAATATCCATTCTTAGCTTGTAAAGTGTGAGGAAATCCTATAGAGTGTAGCTCTTGGGTTCTTTGAAGAAAGACTTCAAAGAGGGTGTAAAATCTTGGTTTGTGCTTTACCAAGTTTTGAAGAAGCATTCTAGTGGAAGTTCTTGAAGTCCTAAGGGGAAATTCCTTGGGCGGTGGACGTAGGCTTGGCCGAACCACCTAAAAATCGTTTGTTTCTCTTCTCTTTACCTTTAAGTTCATTCTAATTATCTTGCCTATATTGTGTTTGATATATTGCTTGTTAGAGTTGTAAATTTACTGCAAATTTTAAAAATGAAAATTAGCATTTATATCTTAATTCACCCCCCCCCCCACTTAAGATATTTGCACCCACAGTTAGGTTAATGATGAGTCATGCATCATTACCTTTATCATTTTGTGGTTATGCCCTTGAGACAACAACATACATCTTGAACTTGGTACCATCTAAATTAGTACTTAGGACACCACAAGAAATGTGGATCGAGCGTAATCCTAATTTAAATCATCTCCATATTTGGGGTGGTCCAGCTTATGTACTTAATAGTAATGCTTCAAAGTTGGAACAAGATTCGAGTAGTGCTATTTTATTAGGTATCCTAAGGAACCAGAGGTGGGATCTTTTATAATCCTAAGGAGCAAAAAGTGTTTATAAGCACCAATGCTAGATACTTAGAGAATGATGAAATGATCCAAAAAACATCAGATTCTGAAGTTGTTCTAGAAGAGTTCTTTTAGACTTCTTCAGAGGATCAGATGGTGGATGCCACAAGTTATGATGAACCAGTTTTCGACATAGATGCCAACGAATGGCATAAGGCAATGGATTCAAAGTTGAAATCTAGGTATTCTAACAAAGTCTGGGATCTTGTAGTTGCACCTGAAGAGGTAAAACCTAAAGGGTGCAAATGGGTCTACAAGAGGAAAAGAGAAGTTGATGGAAAAGTTGAAACGTTTAAAGCAATGTATAGGAAATCGTGGAGACTTTCCCCGGATTTCCATGCATAGTATCAAGCTCTAGAATTAAAAATTTTTAAAGATTTAGAATTACCTCGTAATTCTTGCGCTAAAAGATTTTCCTTGCGGAAGCATTGAGCTCTCCCTCTTTGTACGCGATCAAGAACTAGTGGGAGGAGGCTAACTTTTGATTAGGGTTTTGGGAGAGAGTTCTCTGTATCAGATTTTCACAAAAACATATGTTCAAGAAATAATGAGAACCCTCCTTATAAAGGGAGATATGGCCTTTTCATTAAGCCCATCCCTATAACCCAATAAGCCCAACTCTTTGGGCTTAGATTAACGGACTTCCTAAATCCATAATAAAGCCCAAATTAAATCCATATTTAATTGATAAGCAATAGCCCATAAATTAATCTTGATCCTCATACCCAGTGCTAGCTAGATATAGCCAAAATCAATTCCGTGACCCGTAATAAGTAATTGAATATTTAATTCTCAATTAAATATCTATAAAATTAATTACTTATAGTATTATTTAATTCATAATTAAATAATAACACATTTAATTCATAATTAAATGTGACCAACATTATTATAGTAGGGTCAATCCTCTAACTAATTCCCAACTATATGCGTGACTTCGTAGGTTCAAACTTAAACCGGTAATATAAGAACTTTTCTTATACTAATCGATGATACCGTCTAGCAATGGTTCCCGACGTCCAGATTAGCTAAATGGTTGTAAGGCAATATGCAACGAACTTGGGCACTATGGTTAATTCCCTATGACTGTCGATATTCCGAAATAGCCTTAGGGGCAAGGTAAAACTGTCAAACCCCTATTTAGCTATTCCATGTCAAGTCCCAATCTCTTCATGACTTATCACGACGTAACCACATGACACATCATGAGCCAAATAGACATTTGCTCTATAATCTCGGTAGTAGATGTGAACTATTCAGCTATGTCATACACATCCTCTTTGAGCTTACCTTGAAGGAAAGCCATCTAGGCACCTATTAATTAGATTTCTTTATACAAAGATGTATCTCATACATGAATGATGCAAATGAATTTGAACATCATCATTAGTGGAAACGTCTTGTCATAGTCCAACTACAACATTCACAATGTTTCTTAACAACGAGTTGCGCATTGTAGGTCTCAACCTTTAAAAAACCTGTTCATGAACCATTATTCACACTACGGGTCTTGCCCAATATGTTGTCAACTAATGTCCATACATTATTGACATTTATAGTTTTGCAAAAGGATTGCCATGGATCAAGTTAGTTCTTAGTGTTATGCCTCTATCTAGCATCATTACAATTGATAGAATTCACATTGTTCTCTGATAGTTCAGTGGAATTTCTGCCTTGGATAAGGATTTGACACTTTCCCATTAGACATGGTACTTTACCAAATCACCTTAGTGATACTTCTTAATAGACCCAAGATTTAGTTCTTAACCTTATCTTATTCTGTATGTTCAACTATTAGTACTCTATCCTTCTATTTAGAACTTCATAAGCTTATTATCAAGGGAATCTTGTTTAAGAAATTCTTTCTTGAGAAGATTCCTTTGAGGTTAGTGAATACTAACCATTCACTACCTTAATGGAAATCGAATTCACTAGACTTTCTAGGAGATCTTTCAAACACTTAACAAACTTCAATTCTCGCTTGTCAATGAAAAGATATTAATGTATGCTAAACATTTCCTTGACCCTTCGGTAGAAGTGTACAACTTACTATCACGCCATATCTTATATGGTATCTTATCCGTTGGCTTGCCAGATATTGTAGCTCAACACTTAAGCATATGTCTTAAATATACATCCAAAGAATATGGTCAAAACCATAAGTTACATAATGGATCAAACTATGTCCAACATTGTTTGATTTCTCCTTCCTAACAAACCATTCAATTATGGTGAAGTAGTAGAAATCCATTATATAAGATTCTTATTCTCTTTTGGGCAAACGAGAGACTTACTTGAAGGATATTTGTTTTTATGACTAGATCACAAAATCATATCATCCTGGCTGACATACGTTATGCTAGAAGGATGAGCTTATTTCTATTTACAATGCATGATAATAACGTTATTCATAATAATATTAGTATCACGTTTATCTCTATTAGTCAACAGTTCCACTATAACAAGTTATAAAGATCATTTGTATCTTATATAAAGCTAGGATCAACTGAATCTGTAAGGTGTTATCATATACACACCTCATAGCAACAACTTGCTATTTTTAGTCTCTTAGGATATAATAAAACTAGACTTTAAAGACTCTTCTTCTTCTAGTGTTTGGATATTCAGAGACATACTGCGTGTGAACCAATTGCTACTTCTGCTGAGGTTCTAAACCTCATTTAGTAATTAATGGATGAATCATCTCCCACTAAAATAATGTTCTTTCTTGAAGCCGATTATCTTGCTAGAAGATCCTTAGCAGCTCAAAAGGTTCATTATAGTCAACAATTGACTTTCCATGTCTTGAACCAATTCAAGAAGGGAAGCAATTATTAAGGGGTGAGAATAATATTCCTGATTATCTTCTTGAAAGAAGTAATCAAATGATATTTGCTTCTCTACATTTTCTATTTTATACAGTACATAGACATTCCATCCTTTAAGTGTCGAAGACAGTATATTAGATCTTTGTGTCCCTCTGTCATTAAATGTGTAAAAAGACTCATCCAACCTTTGAATGTAGATCTATAAGTTAGCATGCAGACTATTTGCTTCGAAGACAAACTTTCAATGCAGACCTTTATATCTCATCAACTAATTGATGATCATCCTGACGCTTTGTAGCTAATTGGTCTTACTTATGCCAAGTATGTATAGAACATACAAAATACCTTTATGATTGTGACTAACTATATCACTATCGAATAGTAATATATCTATAACATATTGAGATTTATGAAAGCAAATAACAAACACAACCAATGTAGACAAGCCGTTATATATGAATCATTATTCCTAGAGACATAGGCCAATGTCTAAAGAATTCTCCCACTATTTTATTCAGACCGATAGCCTCTAGCTTCAATCCAAGGAGGTTTTTGAATCCAAACCCCTTAGGGGGTACTGACAACCAAAATAGTTGAACATAAGCTTGACTGAGGTCAGTCCACCTATGAACACTACTTGGTAGGTTAATAACCAATTGCTTCTCCAAATAACTCTCAGTAGTCAATTCTGCCCCAAGCATCTCATCAGTAGGACTGAGGTCCTCCACTGAAAAGCTCGATTAGTTGAAACCATTAACATGAACTCCCAAGGTCTTCCTCTAAGCCCAATGAACAAGCCCAACTGAGGTCGGCCCACCTGTTTATAAGACTAAAAGGACTCCAAGGGCTTCATATAGTGACTAATAATCCCAATATTCCAATAAAAGCCAGGCATGAGGGCCTCCAACATTTATTAGAACACTGGGCCCATTATTATTTATTTTAATGAGAGGCAATGATTTGAACATCTCCATGTCCAAATCACTTAATGAACCTAATAATTTAAAGGATTTTGTAGAGATGATTAGCGCATTTGTTTTAATAGCCAAATCCATTAATTAATCTAGTTAATTAATCATAATTAGCATACAAAACAATATATAACAATACGTATAAGCACATATGATTGGTTCTAGGCTTTTCCTAGTGTGGCCCACTAGAGCCATCATGGGCCACTCTATCATGCAAGTAAGGTTATTACCTTTCAATATTGAGAATCTTGGACTGGGTCGGGCCGTCTAGCTCTTGGTCTTCATCGTCTTATCTTAATCGCATTTTAACTACTAACTACATTAACTAGGAGAAGAACTCCTTTTAGAAGGAGGGGATACATCACTTGGGAGAGGGGATTACAACCAGAATTAGAGAAAAGGCTAGGCTCATAGGCCCAATTTAATCCCAAAAATAATTACAATAATATATATGTAAACAAGTAATAACATGCATGAGATGCATGCCCAAAACCATGCCAAAATATGTCATACATCATAATAAAGAAACAAAAAATAATTTCAATATTTTATCGCACAATCATTGGATCGATTAAATCGTATTAAGTCAATCCCTCCAATTAATTAAAACTTCCTTTGTAATTAATTGGGATCAAAATCTCCATTTTGACTAGTTAAAGGGTTTCCAATTAATTAAAATCTTATTTTAAATTTATTGGAGTCAAAATCTATTTTTGACCAGATTTTGGACTTTATTCAATTAATTAAAACTCCTGTCTAATTAATTAGGGTCAAAATCACTATTTTGACCAACTAATGGGGTTACCCAATTAATAAAAACTCCTTTTGAATTAATTGGGGTCAAAATCATAATTTTGACTAATTAATGGGTATTTTCCAATTAATTAAAAAACCTTTGAAATTAATTAGAGTCAAAATCTCAATTTTGACAAATTTTGGGTCATAAATTAGAACTATTTTTCTAATTAACTAGGGCTATGAACAAGATTTTGACAAATTAAGGGCTTACCCAATTAATTGAAACAAAATTTAAAACTAATTGGGGTTAAAAACAAATTTTCCGAAAATATAGGCGCATACAATTAATTAAAATAAGTTTTTGAAATTAATTAAGTGTCAAAACATATTTTGATAAATAGAGGATCTTAAATAAATATCAAATATTTATTATAAGTCACAGATCCATTTTTATCGAATACAATAGCTTATGAGCATTTAATAAACTATTTATAACTATATATGATTTAATTAACAATTAATTAAATCATATACAGCTTCTATTAATTTAATTAGTCATACTAATAATATGCCCATAACTATTTAAATTAATCAAAATCAATTTTAAAATTTTAAAGCCCAATACAACTCATTACAACAAGTCCGAACTTGTTTTCAGGTGGATTTAAATTAAGAAAGCCCATTCTTAATAGATTTAAGTCTAAATTAAAACTGAGGCCCAAGTCAAATTCTAATTTAAATCCATATTTAAATCATTAAAAATGGAAGCCCATGATATGCCTAAATTTGAAATTAACAAATTAAGCACAAAAACATTGTGGCCCTTGCACAATTAAATTTTGATAAAGTCCAAGCACATATTCCCCAATAAAAAAAAAAACAACCCAACCCTAATTCAAAATTGGATCATATCTGATATTTGGACTGGGTCCAACCCAACCCAACTTGTGCCCAATCTAAAAACGAAATATCATTGTACAAAATAGAACCAAATAATCCCCATTAAAATCAGGTTTGGAGACGTCTTGGACCGGGTCATACCCGACCCAAGCAGTAACCCTAGAAGTCCATCTTCACGTTGCAACACAATGGTCCCCAGACCTATTTCTTCATTAACCCGTAGCCAGTCACCTACGGGTCGACCCCCTTTAGTCGACAAGTACCAAAACCATGCTGCCTAGCCATCATTGTCGACCATTGAGAAGCATGGAATCATCACCATCTTCTCCTCTAATGATTTGAAACAAGCTAGGCAAAACCCAAAGAAAAGAAAAAAAAAGGACCCATTTGATCTTCTAGCAAGAATCAACGATCGGATCTGAAACAAGTCATCAACTCGTCCTTGCGCAACGCTAGCCATCAATCCCAACTCTTATTGGTGCATCGGTCAACCACCACCGTCTATCGCTACCAACACAGCCACGACCATCCAACATCACGTGGAAGCCACCAAAAGTCTCTTTGTTGCACGTTGAATCGACTGGGACTCTCAAATCAAGACATGAAAGCTTTAATGATGACCTGCCATTAAAGTAGCGACCTTTGATGCTGACGCGGCACCATCTCTGGCATGCTCTCACCTCGTCACTATCATAGTCCTGGAAACTCTAGCGCAGCCACCATCTTCAACCTCCTCGAGCATACTTCTTTAGCAACATCGATGAGAGGGGTTTCAGGTTTGGGGGAAGACAACTCTTTGTCTTCTGGGTGGTAGGATTTGTTTTTTGAGTTTTTTCAGAAGACGACAATTCATCTTCTACAATATATATATGTATGTATATATATATATGTATATATATATGTGTGTATATATATTATTTTATAAAACTCGAAGTTTCGAATAAGAGGGGCCGATTTGCTTTGTAAGACAACAAGTTGAAGTAGCTTAGTGGTTAAAAGGTTGGGCATGAGATCTAAATGACCAGGGATCACATCATGTACACAACATGAATTTTTTTTTAATTTCTTTACCTGTAATCTTATTATAGATCTGAATCTATATTAATGCACTATTAAGCCAACCACCATTAATGATACTAAAAACCATACTAATTACGAGTAATAATAGTGCAAAAAACAAACACAAATTATTCTGATTTTGCAAAACATTAATACTCAATTAAAAGTAAGAATCTAGAATTCAATATATACAACATGTATATCATATATACATGTTTAATTGTGCAATTTAATCATCAAAATACATATAAAAGAGCCTTGGCTCTGATACCACTGTAGGAAATCGTGGAGACTTTCCCGGATTTTGTAGGAAATCGTGGAGACTTTCCCGGATTTCAATGCACAGGATCAAGCTCTAGAATTAAAATTTTTTAGAGATTTAGAATTACCTTGTAATTCTTGCGCTAAAAGATTTGCCTTGCGGAAGCGTTGAGCTCTTCCTCTTCGTACACAATCAAGAACTAGTGGGAGGAGGCTAACTTTTGATTAGGGTTTTGAGAAAGAGTTCTCTGTATTAGATTTTCACAAAAAACATACGTTCAAGAAATAATGAGAACCCTCCTTATATAGGGAGATATGGGCTTTCTATTAAGCCCATCCCTACAACCCAATAAACCCAACTCTTTGGGCTTAGATTAATGGACTTTCTAAATCCATAATAAAGTCCAAATTAAATCCGTATTTAATTTATAAATAATAGCCTATGAATTAATCTCGATCCTCATACCCAGTGCTAGCTTGATATAGCCAAAATTAATTCTGTGACCCGAAATAGGTAATTGAATATTTAATTCTCAATTAAATATCTATAAAATTAATTACTTATAGTATCATTTAATTCATAATTAAACGTGACCAACATTATTATAGTAGGGTCAATCCTCCAACTAATTCCCAACCTTATGCGTGACTCTGTAGGTTCAAACTTAAACCGGTAATATAAGAGCTATTCTTATACTAATCGATGATACCGTCTAGCAATAGTTCCCGACGTCCGGATAAGCTGAATGGTTGCAAGGCAATATTCAACGAACCTGGGTACTATGGTGGATTCCCTATGACCGTCAATATTACAAAATAACCATAGGGGCATGTTAAAACTGTCAAACCCCTATTCAGCTATTCCATGTCAAGTCCCAATCTTGTCATGACTCATCACGATGTAACCACAAGACACATCATGCAGAAAGCTTTGACCAAAGTCTTAATGAATTAGGACTAGCAGAATATCATTCTCCTAATACCCGGAGCGGTCAATCCCATCTTGACCTACGCAGTGACTTCGCGGCACTTGCCCATACCCTGCAACCTTTCATCATCGGATTAGAAATTTGGTTAGTCAGGTACCAAAGCATGGGGAGTAATCCAAAAGCCTCTATGGCAGTCTCAAGTCTAAGGGAATACAACATCCATGTGCACTACAAGTTATCCTTTGATAATAGGGTACATACCATAGGATGCTCGTAATAGAGTCATGTTCCATGAGCATGTCTCTACACCTCACTGCGAGTCACGCCGATGTCTCCACATCTACTGGTTATAAGGGTAACCAACTCACGTGATGCACTATAACCTATGCTCGATAGAATTGATGTCCTAGTATCAAATCTATCATTTGGTTACGAACTATGTTTAAGGACGACCGAGCTATCCCTCATTCACATAGCCTTATTAGGTCAGCCTAAGGACTACGTCTTGATCTAACAATTGAGGAGAAGATGTACAATATGACGTAAGGTCGAAAATGAGATGATTCATGTACAAATCAGTGTGAAGCCTATGATAGATGACGGACTTTAGGACACCATTCCTAACACAAGGTTGGTGGCGAAAGGTTATACATAGAAAGAAGGGATCAATTATGAGGAATCTTTCTCACCAGTAGCCATGCTTAAATCCATTAAGATACTTCTTGCCATCGCATATAATTATGACTATGAGATATGGCAAATGGACGTCAATACAACTTTTCTTAATAGAGAGCTTGATGAGACCATTTACATGACACATCCAGATGGATATGTTGCTAAAGGCTAGGAGTATATGTTTTGTAAGTTAAGAAGTCCATTTATGGATTAAAGCAAGCATCTAGAGCATGGAACATCAAATTTGATTGGGCAATTAAATCTTATGTTTTTTATCAAAATATTGATAAACCTTGTATGTATAAGAGGTTAAATGGAAATGCTGTAGCTTTTTTGATTCTGTATATGGATGATATCCTGCTAATTAGAAATGATGTGGGGATGTTATCATCTATCAAGGTTTGGCTTTCTACTCAATTTCAAATGAAGGATTTAGGAGAAGCTAGTTATGTTCTAGGCATCAAGCTTATGCAAGATCGTAAGAACAGAAGGCTAGCCCTATCTCAAGCTTCATTTATCGAGAAGATATTGTTCAAGTTTAACATGCAAAACTCTAAGAAGGCCTTATTACTTTCTATACATAGAGTTTATCTATCTCGAGATGATTGTCTTAAAACACCTGAGGAGATAGAGAGCATGAAGCGAGTTCTTTATGCTTCAACCATTGCAAGCCTCATTTATGCCATGTTATGTACTAGACCAAATATCTACTTTGCTGTTGGCAAGGTTAATAGACATCAATCAAACACTGGACTAGCACATTGGGTCGCGGTTAAGCATATATTCAAGTTCCTGCAAAGGACTAAGGATTATGTACTAAAATACTGTATTGATGATCTAATGCCATTAGTGTATACAGACTCAGATTACCAATCGGACAGAGATTCCAGGAAGTCTACCTCTAGATGTTTCACTCTGTTAGGAGGAGCTATTTCACGGAGAAGTGTGAAGCAAAATTGTATTACTGACCTACCATGGAGGCTGAGTATGTAGCAGCATTTGAGGATGCGAAAGAGCCAGTATGGCTAAGAAAGTTCCTTTTACACCTGGAGGTTGTGTCAGCGGCTCATAGACTAAGAACATTGTACTGCAACAACAACAGTGCTATTTCATAATGTAAAGAGCCCAAGAATCACAACAATGGTAAACACATTGAATGGAAATATCATTTGATCTATGAGTTTATCCAGAGATGAGATATAGTAGTTGAAAAGATAGCTTCAGCAGAAAACCTAGCAAACCCATTTACAAGGACTCTTCTAGAAAAAATATTTACCACACATTTGGAGTCTATGGATATTAGGTTGTGCATAAGTGATCTTTAGTGCAAATGGGAGATTGTTAGGATTAATATGTCATAAAGCTTACTTGTATATGACATTTTTTATGTTAAACAATGTATAATCATTTTGTTAAATGGCATTATGAGTTTCTTATGTATTATCTCTGGTATGTTTTATTGATGTACGTATAAAGGTCCTTTAACTTGAACTAATAACTTGGGTGCGCAGTGAGGCTAGACGCATAGTAGGTCTAAGTCTAGATTTAGTCACATCATAAATTAAGTCTAGAACTAAATGGTAGTGTTGGGCACTCTACCGGGATAAGGTTATATTAAGCAAGTCTTCTCATTGAAGGTGATGTGCTTAGGTTATTGAAGGACTTTTTAGATTTGTCTCGATAGTACGTGTGTTACATATTGGATATGACCATTATGAGTGTTTTCTAGAGACATACTATCAAAGAAAGAAAACAAGATACTCACTGCTACTAAATGATCATTACTCTTAATCTTGAGCATATATGGATGAACTAATGAAGTTAGGGTTTGGTACTTTGATTCACTATAGGTGAGATCTTATTTTATTAAGATCAACAGCCATGTGCATTCAGTGCTAAGTTCTAATTAATTGGAACATGCATATGCAATATGAAATCTATGTTTCTCTTTTGGAATTGTCCAAATTTATCATTCGAATCTAGATCTAGTGATACTACCTTTATGGGTGTATCGGTCATATGGCTTAAGAGTCGCTCCCTAGATCAAAATAATCCATGACTAAGGATGGTGGGCAATAGGACAAGAAATCCAACGAAAAAAGATGCAGCTAAGGAAGTGATAGTACACAAACCAAAGGACCGGCCTTAGCTGTGGGTATATATGAGGGGCATTATGGGCAGTTATTTAGTAGGTCAAAGGCAAAGTTCACATTCTTTTGTGATAAGCTTTTAGGTAAGAGCAATTATTCTTAGAGTGTAACTTTGATCTTATGGTGGAACAGATTGGAGTTAAAAATAATTATTATATCACCTAGATCGGGCAAGTACATTTTTTATTATTTTTGGAAGCCAAGGTTAGTTGTGTCTTATTGGTCAATCTTGAAAGATAACTTAATTGGGCTTGGAATTAGGTTTAGGCTTGGTCCTTCAGATGGATTATGGACTATGTGTTGGGCTTGGATTGTCTTATTGGGTTTGGTCCTCCACATGGATTATGGACCATGTGTTGGGCTTGGATTGTGGGCTTGTCCCAATCTTCCAAGACCTGGGCTAGAAAGTTACTACAAAAGGAATTTAAATTGTACAAGTAACTTCCATGACATGTGGCAAACATTTACTACTAGGAAAAAGTTTCCCACATGGAAAGTTTACAAGGTTTAGGTGCCAAACTTTTCCGATAAATAAGCAAGACCTTAAACCATTTCTAGCATCCAAAAAATTTTGTAGTTGATCTCTTCTATTTTGGCAAGAGAATACTACAACATATAGTACACACTTATCGTGTGGTTTTTCTTCTAGATTTTCAAGTGCACATTACTTTGCTTTTGCCTACACAATAGGTTATTCTCTTAAGATAAGTCTCTTTAATCATATGGAAGAAGACTAGAGAGTTACTATTGCAACACCCTTATAGTAAAATTTTGGTGGCCTTGTTCGTGTTCGTGATCAAGAACAAAGCTCGTGACAATTATAGCTTCATCAAACGTCCCACACTTCAAGAGGTTAGCTTTACATAGTTTTGCAAATACTAGTTATGTTCTATATATTGTTAAGCATGTTCTTGTGTATGTTATGTGGTTATTTTATTTTCCTAGCATGTTTTCTTGGTAGAATTTTTTAAAATATGGACAAAGATAGACCACATGTAATATTATCAATCCTACACAAATAGAGGTCACTAATCGAATCATCATTAACATTTTGAAGATAAAGCTTGACGGAGCCATGGGATTATGGCCAGAGGTATTGTCTAAAGTTTTGTGGGCTTATCAAATGACTGTATATAATAGGATGGCGAAGACTCCATTTTAAAGGGATTATGGCCAGAGATACTGTCTGAAGGTAATCCGACCAGGAACCTTTCAATTAGCCCTGACCTGATGGGGCACTGCTCTAAAATGCATGGAATTTTGAACATTTACGTAAGTATTATGCTTGATCTCATATGTATTTGATACATTCAACCAATGAATGACAAACCAATGTTCCATGCTCAACCATCAAGGGTATATTTTGGAAGTTTTTCTCCTTAAGCAAGTAAGTTTGTTGTTTGATTTTACGACTAAGTGTAACAAATTGAAGCTGCCACAATGCATAAGAGAAAGATAACAATAAAGCAGCATGTAAAATCACACTCAATGGCGATAACAATTTCCAATAAGGAAAATAAATATTAAAGCACAAACTGTTCAAATCACATAACATAAATAAAACTGTTCATACTGGCATAAAGGAAATTACATATTGTTTAAAAGAAAATGATGAAGATAGCAAAATAAAAGAGCGAGAAAAGCCATAGTCAGGCCACTAGCACTATATCATGATCGATTATCATTAGCTGCAAAGGCTGATGATCACCAATACCTCCATCAACACCAGGTGCTTTTCCGTCACCACTACTCTTGGAATTAGTGCCGCCATCACCTTTGGCATTGGCCCCGATATCCACCACTTCAACTTCCCAATCAATAGTAGTAGGAACAACGGTTGGGAACTCTTTCTCTTAGGCCCCCGCCTCTACTGAGGAGGATTCTAATGCCTTTAAAGAGGGATCAGGATTCACACTGCCCTATCCCTCATCAGCGGCATTAGGGCAACATCTTTGGAAAATGGAGCAGAAACAAGGGTAGGAGCCACATCTCTCTAGGAGTAGTATCCTCAGTAGCAACATTATTGGGAGGAGAGACCATATCATCCAAGACTGTATTGACTAAAGACTCGAAGAAGGAGGAGACTCACCTTGCAACAACTCCATGGCCTTCTAAACTTCGGCTTCGATGCCATTTTCACATTGAACAGTGGCCTCCTTGAAGAATTCAGAGTGTACTTGGCAGAGGCTTTGTACTCCGTAATAGCAAAGTCTCAAACATTCTAAAGTTCGGTCTTTAGCTGAGTAATAGTATCTATTTCTCGAAAGGTGGCTTCCCTCTCTTGCTCCTGTGAGGCAATGCGTTGAGTAGCCTCTTCCTTGTCTTTCTAGAGGTTCTCCACCCTTTCATTGAGTTCTTCAAGAGCTATCCGTTGATTGGTGATAATTCCCTTGAGAGTGGTAATCCGAAGCTTCACTTCTTTCTCCAGATCCTTTAACGCTTTAGAGTACTTCTCTTTTAGGGACTATAACTCCTATGATGGTGCTTTTGGGCATTATCCCTTGATGTCCTAAGTCACTTCACCTCCTCTTACACCTTGTTTATCATTTGCACATACCAATGCAAGCTTGTATGGCAATGCTACTATTCTATCTTGTGCTTTGTAAGTCTTTGTGCTTTGTTGAGAAACAGGTTAGTAGATCTTTGATTGATCATTGGCATTTGAGAGCTCCAAAGAATAACAAGGTCATATCTATCTTTTTTCTACTTGTCCCCTCTTATCTATCCCTAACCTTACCCCACCTCCCTTACATGTTTGGTGGTGCTTATTTGCTTGTTGTGCCATATTATTTTATTTGGTTGAGGACAAGCAAAGTGTAGATATAGGTGGGTGGGACTTTAGTCTTGTTTTTATATTCATTTAAGGTAGACTTGCATTATTTTCTTAAAAATGGTCAATTTTTTTCAATTTTTGTGCATATAGAGTTATTTATCTCTATGTTCATTAGAGTGTTGGCTCTTATTAATGACTTAATTCATTGAAAAAGATAACGATTTATTGTGGGGAATGAATGGAGTAGATGGAGAATCAAGACTTTGAAGAAAAACCTTTTGAAAACTATAGGGTGTGAACACTTCTAAGAATGCACCTTATAGTTGCCCCACAACATAGGTGGAAAAAGTGTTTTTAGAGTTCTTGATATGAGTGCCCCTTCCTTGATTGGTTCTTTTGCTGTGCTTTAGCCCTTTTTGTTTAGGTTATGTACTAAAAAAATGGAAAAGGTGTGAAAAAGGTGAAAAATCTGAAAAAAAAAAGTGAAAAATGGAAAAAGCCATAAAGGTAAGAAAAAAATGAAAAAGTGACGTAAGTTAAGTAGGTGTCAAGTGACACAATGTTAATTTGATTCAACTTTTGCTTGCAATTTCATTGTATTATGAACAAGGCTTTTTACATAAAAATGTGAGCCATTGTGAAGTATTTTTCTTTTCACTATATCTTTGAGCTAAGTGCATGTTAAGGGGCCACGTTAGTTAATGAGGGCACGAAGTATCAATATCTCAGGTGCGTGAGTTTAATACGCTAAGTGTTGTGGTGGTTCTAACTTGCTTGGTAAGTTCCCAAGAGGTGTGGGACCCTTTTTGCTTGAGAGGAGGATCAAAATAGGATTGGAGGCCTGTTATAACAAAGGAATGACTAGCAAGTCAATGATTTTGGCAACCCTTTGAGCAATATGGAGATAAACTTAGGATTGGTCTTGCTTAGGGACAAGTAAGAAAAAGGTTTCGGGGTGTTGATGTACATGTTTTGTGACTGCTTTTGCATAGCTTAGTTGCACTTGTTTTGAGCTATTTTATGCAAAGGCACATTAGTGTAGACTTTATATCATAGTTAGGCATATTAGGCTTCATAGTTGAGTTCAAAGAGTAAAAAATACACTAAAGTGCACTTACTTTGTGTTTTAGGCGAGATTTAGAGAGATACTTGGAGTTGAATTGAAGATGTAGAAGGTGTGGACAAAGCTTGAAGATGTTTATGGGGATCAAAAGAACAAGAAAAATGAGTTTGAAAGCCACTGGAAGAAGTTCAAAGCAAACAGAGATGACTGGAAGTGAAAATGACAAAGTTTGGGGCAAGGAGATATGTTTGCTGGTCACCTTGGGCTCCATACCAGTCAACCGGTCAGGGTGATCAACAAAGACAAATAGCAGAGAAAATTTGCAATAGAAGCAGTCACCTTAGCCCTTTTGTAAGCCGATCAGTTGTAGAGACTAGCAAGCCCTATAGCACAACTGTTTAAGCTCGTTTTGGCCTTTTTTTTTTATATATATCACTCTCATCTCTCTTACCCACTTAACGAAGTGGATATTTGGAGAACATAAATAAGAAAGTAGAAGAATCAAGGAGCTTAATTTCAAGGCTGAAATTAGCCAAGAAATTCCTAAGATAATAAACCCTAGGAGAGAGAAATAAATATTATTGAATAATTTTGAAAAGTTATGTAACAATGAAATCTTTCATCCCTATATATAGGTTAGGAATCCAAAACTAAATAGGAATCTAAAACTAATTAGAAAGCTAAAACTTCTACCAACCCTTTCCATAAACTAATCCTAATATAACTAGGACTTAAAAACAATTAATAAATCCTAAACCTAACTAATTTTAATTACTAACTACAATAATAAAATTCTGGGCTGCATCAATCTCCCCAGGTGCGAAAAGAACTCGTCCTTGAGTTGTCATCATCATTGTCGGCCAAATCTCCATGATACGAAACAAGATGCTTGACATTGAAAACATCTGAAGTAGTAGCATAATGAGGAAGCTCTAAGTGACAGGCATTATCATTTATCTTCTCAACAATCTTACAAGGTCCAATCTTTCAAGCACTAAGCATGTGGTATTCTCCAACAGGGTAACGATCACGTGTTAAAATAGCCCACACATAGTCTCCAGCATCAATCACAACACATCGTCGTCGCTTGTGAGAAACTTGTTTATAAGTTGCATTGCTAGCCTCAATTCTGTCTCAAACTTGCTCATGAATTAACTTGATATGCTTCGCTAAATCCTCAACTTTTCCACTAAATTTACCCTTGAAGGAATGGGCACCAAATTCAATGGGCTACTCGAATTTTGACCGTAGACAACCTCGAAAGGACTTTGTTTGGTTGTTCTATTTACAGTCCTGTTGAAAGCGAATTCAACTTGCGGTAACACAATATCCCACTGTTTATAATTGTTTCCAACTAAGCTCGGAATGAGATTTCCCAAACTCCTGTTGATCACCTCTATTTGAACATCAGTTTGAGGATGATAAGCGGAACTAAAATTTAAACTTGTCCCCATTTTCTTCCACAAAGTTCTCCAAAAGTGGCTAACAAACTTGTGATCTCGATCAGAAGTAATAGAATGTGGAATCCTATGTAAACAAACAATCTCCTCGAAGAAGAGATTAGTAATATTGGAAGCATCCATGGTTTTCCTACAAGGAATGAAATGTGTCATTTTGGAAAATCTATCCACAACAACGAAAATCGAATCTATACCTCTTTGTGTACACTACAATGCAAGAACAAAATCCATGCTAATATTAGTCCAAGGTGAGGTTGGTACTGGCAATGGCGTGTAAAAACTTGCATTTGTCATAGCACCCTTAATTAGCACCATCCACGTATCTAGCAATATCACACTTCAACTTTGGCCCAAAGTAAGAAGCTTTAATAAGTTTTAACGTCCTACCTCTGCCAAAATGCCCTTCACCATGCAATTCTTGAATGATCTTCTCTCTAAGAGAATAATCTGGAATGCATAATTTGGAACCTTTAAAGAGAAATCCACCATGCAATGTAAAATCATCATGTGCCATATCCTGGACTTCTTTAAAGATTGACCCGAAGTACACATCTTCAGGGTAGAGTTCTTTAAAAGTGTCAAACCCTACAACATGTACTTGCATAGTTGATAATAAAAAAGAACGCCTACTTAAGGCATTAGCAACACGGTTATGAACTCCAGCCTTGTGTTTTAATGTAAAAGTAAAGCCTTGCAAAAATGAAGTCCACTTAGCATGCCTCAAATTTAGACTCTTTTAGGAGTTAAGATATTTCAAAACTTCATGATCCGAGTGTAAGATGAACTCTCTTTGAAGAAGGTAGTGCTTCCACTGCCTTAATGTCTAAACAATTGCAAAGAACTCAATGTCGTATGTTGAGTAGCGCAATCTAGCACCACTAAGCTTTTCACTGTAGTAAGCAATTGGTCTTCCTTCTTGACTTAGAACAGCTCCAATTCTAACACGAGAAGCATCATAATCTACCTCAAAGATTTTCTCGAAATCTGGTAATGCTAAGATATGGGCTTCTGACAGCTTCTTTTTGAGTAACTTAAAGCTTTCCTCTACTTCAGAAATCCACTTAAAAACTCCCTTTTTCATGCACTCAGTAATGGGAGCTACAATAGTGCTAAAATTTTGAATGAATCTATGATAGAATGATGCCAAACGATGAAAACTACAAACGTCATGCACGCTCGAAGGTTGTAGCCAATCAAGAATTGCTTGTACTTTTGATGCATCAGCCTGTAGGCCTGCAGAAGAAACTTCATAGCCCAAAAAGATAACTTTATCTTTCATAAATGAACATTTTTTAAGGTTAATATAAAGCTTCTCTTGCCTTAAGGTAATCAACACCAGCCATAAATGTTCTTTGTGCAATTCATCAGAGGGACTATAAATTTGGATATCATCAAAGTAAACCACCACCAACTTCCCCATAAATGGTTTCAACACAAGATTCATCACTCTCATGAATGTACTAAGGGCATTCGACAACCCAAAAGGCATGACCAACCATTCATACAACCCATCTCTTGTCTTGAATGTAGTTTTCCATTCATCACCTAAACGAATACGGATTTGGTGATATCCACTTCTTAAATCTATCTTCGAAAAGATCTTGGCAGATGTTAACTGATCCAACATGTCATTAAGTCTAGGAATAGGAAATTTGTACTTGACTGTACTCTTATTAATTGCTCTGCTATCAATGCACATGCGCCAACTTCCATCCTTCTTTGGAACTAATAATGCTGGAACTGCACAAGGGCTTATGCTTTCTTGAATCTTTCTAAAAGTTCACTCACTTGTCTGTTCAATTCTTCTTGTTGTTTTGGACTCAATCAATAGTGAACTTTATTAGGCAAACTTGCACCTGGAATCAAGTCAATACAATGTTGTACGTCTCGCATTGGAGGTAATCCTAGTGGTAGTTCATCAGGCATGACATCACTAAACTCATCAAGAATAGGTTGCACCTCATCTAGTATAGCGCTTAGGGATGATATTTTTTTTCCAATCAAAGTGAAGGCAATTCTAGATTCCTCCAACTCTTCAGCAAATTTGGCCCTAGAAAGAAAATTAACAGAATCTGATTTCTTTTATTTTGACACACTCTCATCTTTAGTAGGAACTAGAATAATCTTCTTGTTGTTTTTATACAACATATAAGTATTTTTCCTGCCATCATGTTTCACATTACAATCATATTGCCAAGGTCTACCCAATAACATGTGACATACATCCATAGCCACAACATCACAAAGCGCCTTATCAAAGTATTTATTACCAATAGAAAAAGAAATGAGACATCGTTTAGCAACAGGTGCCTCACTCCCTTTTTTGAACCATGCAAGCTTGTAAGGTAGAGGGTGTGGCTCTATTGGCAAACTTAGTTTGGAAACGGCCTCTTCGGATATGATATTTTCACAACTTCCACTATCAATGATAAGCTTACACACTTTTCCACCAATAGTGCAAGTAGTGCGAAAAATGTTAGTGCGTAGCCAATCATCCACAAAATCTTGTTTTGGAGTAATAAGGCTTTTTCGAACCACGAGAGACTCACCAACATCTTCGAATACCATATCAGCTTCATCATCCTCATAAATTTCATCATAAATAGGCTCTTTTTCTTCCTCTTCATTTTCTTGATTATCATTCTCTATCAACAAATTCTTCCCTTCTTTGCTATTATTTATGATTAGGATCCCCACACTTGTAGCAATGATTTGCTGAACCACTACCTTGATTTCTATTATTTGGTGCTACATTAGTTGTTTGATTTGCTGAATTACTCTTTGGTGCACCTGTTTGTGTCTCATGGTTGTTAAAACCCCTTCCTTGACCTTGTTGATTTTGGTTTGCAAATCTGGTCATAAAATCACGATTATTTCCAACCCGATTGTTGCCCCTGTTTTGTTGTTTTTGCAACTAACGCACGTTGAAATGCTTCTGAAATAGTCAAAAAATTGTGCAGAGCAAGTGTGTCTTGAATGTTTTACCTGAGCCCATCAATATATCTTGCTACCAATTGTTCCTCATTCCCATATAAGTCATTACGTGCTATTAACTGATAAAACTCCTTCGTGTATTCATTAACAGTGCAGTTGCCTTGACGAAGGTTTTGTAACCTTTGATACATGGTCTGGACAAAATTGAAAGGTAGAAAATTTTTGCGACAACTTCTTTTTCATCTTTTCCCAATCTGAAATTTTCGGCTTTCCCCTTCTTTGGCATGTTAAATTAAGTTGATCCAACCATGTAGATGTACACCCTCTCAATCTTCAAGCTGTTAATTTCACCTTTTTATTTTCAGGAACATCTTTAAAATCAAAGATCCTCTCAACTACAGCCAACCAATCAATAAATTCTTCTACTTGAATTCCTTTGTTGAATTCAGGGATTTAAATTTTAAAACCTCCATCCCACTTTCGTTCTTCCCGTACATAAGGCATATGTCATTGTGCACGAATATGAAATGGGTTTTCAGTTATTTCTTCCTCCAACTCATCATCATCACTATCATGAGTTGGAGTTTCAAGTTATACAAGGCACTGAGTTAAGGCTTCAACTTGTTTTCTCAACTCTTGTATTTCTCCATCTCGTTGTTGTTGATCAAGGGAAAGAACTCCAGCTACTACAACACGAACTCTTCCTCTCCTTGGAGGCATTTTGAACGTGAGATTAGCTGAAGAAAAACCTTGCTCTAATGCCAAAGAAGCATCTTTAGGTTAACTTATGGCCAAATTCTTTCGAATCGAATTTAGAGCTTAGGTGTTATGTGATTCAATTTATACTAGTTGACTAAGCACCTCAATTGGATTGAAAACCTATATCTTGAAAGATGGCTAGGTAGACTATTAAGAGAACTCATCAATTCCAAAGTGAAATTCTAGAATAAAATCAACAGTCAGGTGAGCTAAAGTAGATTGTGTACCCTAACGGTTTAGTCATTATTAAAATTCCCTTGGGTTTGTGTTGTTTGCCTTTGATTCTAATGTATTTCTTTTAAATTTTGTTTTATTGTTCTTTACTCTTTCAATTTATTTAACTTTTAAAATAACAAATTTAATACCAAAAGAGATTGCCAACATAAAATTTCATACTCATGGGAACGATATCTAGACTCAATTTGTTCTATATTGTTGATACAACTAGTGCACTTGCTCGGACGCATCAAAAATCAACTTATGATGTGATGGAGTAGCATAGAGAAACATTTTTAATTCTCTTTCAAGCATTGTTTAGAGGGAAGAACTGCTAGTTTTCTCAAAATGACCACTGGTATAGCTTATTTGCTTAACATTTTGATTCTTTCTTCTTTCCTCTCTTCCCTCATTTATCTTACCATTAAATCTTTGGAAGATCAAAATGAAAGAACTCAATATTTTCAATTATCTAAAAGACTATATCGAACATGTTCGTTTGCACTTAGTTTATATTTTGCAGGCCCAACCAAGGGCTAATGTTGAGTGAAATCTGCAAGTGCACAGAATTGTGACAAGTAATAAAGAGTGAATAGCGTATCGTTCCCACGAGTAGGTTGCATCAAGTACCAAATTTAAAGCTCCCTATATAATCTAGAAAATTTAAATCAACTAAAAATGAAGAGAACAAATTAAAAAGCAAACCTAAAGACTCAACTAATTAAACTTGATCACTCAAGACTGACATTTCTAGCAATTTATACTTCATCTAATACTTTCCTTTGATTAACCTAAATTGATTGATTGAATTCAATTTTCCCTAGGTTAAGGACTAGATTCCCTAAAGTTACCGAAGTTCCCTTTTGAGGTACCACATTGTATTTATGCTAACCCTGTGTCTACTTTCATGGTCACAACCATTAACATAAATCCATTAAGCTCTTTGGTTATCTATGCATTCAGTCATGTAGTGGCTTAGGCATGCATGAGTCATACGACGTTACATTAGATTGATTTTAATTTATGAAGAACAAAAGTCCTATATCTATTGTCTAAATGAACTACTGTTATACTTCACTTTTCAGTCCTTCATATAATAGTTTAAACATGCAAATAGTGATCAATTATTTGCAAGAAAATAGGTTCTAAGACAATAGATTAACCCATCAACAATATTCAAATCAACAGTAAAAGCAATAACGTGGAAAACAAAAGACTACATCTAAATCCTACAATAAGAAAATTAGCTACTCATGAGATAAAAGTCTAAAATAGGAAAAATTGAAATTAATAGATTAAACATCATACAATAATTAAAAAAACAAACTTAAACAAAAATTCTCATCAAATATGAAAATTAATGATTAAATCTGAAATTTAAATCTAAAATTAACATGAAATCCAAACCAGAAATTAAATTCCAAAATTATAATCCAAGAATAAAACTAAACTTAAAACAATAAATTTAAAAATTAAATCTAAACAAAAATTAAAATTCAAATCTAAAACTGAAAATATGACCAAAAAATCTAGTAGCAAAGAAGCAAACTCAAGAGGTTTAACGAAGAAGAAATTTGAAGTTGATTATTAGTATTGTGTCCACAATTTGTCTCCAAATTCTTATGTTCGGCTTCCAAGATTTTTCCTTCATGCACTGCCCTAGACTTTTTGCCTTTCAATTTGTGTGTGATCTTATATATAAACAATCACCACTGCACACACATGCTTCCAATTTTGCCAGTCTCCACCAATTAATGCCAAAAGGCCTTTCTTTTACTTTTTAATTCTTCTTTTCTTGGGTTTGACCATAAGAGGCCTTAAGTTTGGCCTTACATTATTTTTTCCCCTTTTGAACTTGCTTTGACCAAGACTTTTGAAAACAAAGAAAACCACCTCATTTGTAGAAATCTAGAAAAAAGCTTTTGATCGCTATTGATAAGCACAAGCCTAATTAGCCTGCAAGCACATGGGTCATCTATAGTATAGCGTGTGAGTGTAGGGTCAAATCCATAGGGAGACCAAACATGTGTGGTGTCTTAACCTAAGTGTGTCCTAAAGAGCTACATGCTGGGACCCTAAACTAGGACATTTTGGTAGTTTTTGGTTTAAAGGGAGCTCGGAAAGTAAATCTAACCTAAGGATGGGAAAATAAAAGGGTATGTGTGTGTGCAACAAGGGAATTAAGCGATCTAAGGGGAATCAAGGGTCGAAAATAGGGGATTAGGGTGATTACAACTTGCAAATAGGTGATTACTACGTTCTTGCTAAGGTTGCTTGATGGATTGTTTAGGGTGCTCTTATCTAGATCTCTAATTAACCTCTTAATGGAACCCTAGGACTCGGTGTGGGTCCATCCCTAGGCACGTATACCTAGAGCTACAACGTGGTTCTTATGACCTAGGCATTAGGACTATTTAGTTAGGGTTCTAGGTGACTTAGATTGATCTAACCCTAGCGCCTAAACCATTGGCTAGGTTTAAAACCAAGATTTAGACCGTCTAAGGTCAACTAATTTACCCTGAAACCTATTGGCTAGGTTTAAAGCCAAAGGAGACTTGACCCAATTTAGCCATTAATTAATCTCTATCGATCATCCATCGCAATAGCAGGAATTATCATTAAAGCATAAAGGCTTACATATCTAGGGTTTGGCATTCAGGTTTATATTGACATATCCTACTATTAAACACATAGACATGCTTAGATTATAGCAATTTAAGTAATAGCACCCGACATGTATGCAATAGAAGTTACTTTTGCTATTGAACATGCAAACACGCACATAGACATGTTTGTAAGAATAATCCACTTCATCTAATCACCATACAAACATATAGACATGCTTATGCGATGATATAGAAATGGTTAATAACAAAATAGGCTTCAATATATATATATATATATGCAACTTCATTGAGGCATTTCAACAAACATATAGACATGTACGTAAAATAGCCTTAGAAACCCTAAGAACAAAGCATATATATACAAATCCACCAAATACCCATGATAATAGAGTAGTAATCAATCCATAGTACAAGAGTAAATCACCCTACAAAGCTCTAATTACACATAAATTAAACTAGGATAAAAGAGAGATAGGAAATCTATCTTTTTATCCATAGCCATGCCTTAACAACCCAAAAGTTAATGCCTCAAGTGTTTGATCCTTCTAAAATGCTTGATTCCAAGTATTTTTGTGTTTGGGTAAATGTGTGTGAGGTAGGTGAAAGAGGAATTAAGGTTTGGGAGATAGGTCTAAAAGACTATTGGTGCAGTTTTAACCCGCAAGTGCAAAAGTCATGTGTAGCAAAGTGCGCAAGTTTGGGTATTGTTATTCCACAAGAAGGCTATCTTAGTTTAGTCTTTATATGCTCGATGCCTAAAACTAGCTACATGCATGAGTGTGCTTTCTTTAGGATTAAAAAGAGCTCAGAAAGAAAAATAAACCTAAGCTAATCAAATCTAGTAGAGGAACCTAGGGTGCCAAACTAAGGAACTAAAGCTCTACAAGATGGATGGGGATCTCAGGTGATTGTGTTGCAACTAGACTCTGGCTATAATAATGATTTAGTCTATCTACAGCTCAATTGCTCTCTTTGGAGTTGATTAACGTCTTACTCAGGAGACTAACCTATTAGTATTGTTTCACACTAGAGATTAGAGTCCTAGAGCATTAATTAGTGCTAATGGATACCCTTTTAGTATTGTTTCAGACTAGAGGTATACTCCTACCACACTAAGTCAACCTTTTAGTATTGTTTCATATTAGAGGTATACTCCTACCACACTAAGTTATTAAGTAAGCATATTAATCAACACACTTAGTTACAAATAGGACTCATGCTGTTAGCATGGATTAAGGCTAAGGTGAGACCACTACTAATAGCATTTAAGCATAAAAGAAGATATACAACTTCACTTAGGCATTTTAACAAACACATAGACATGTTTGATTACTAACGCATACACATATTGATTCATGCCATTAATCAATGAAAAGAAGCATTATTAAGAGCCAAAGATATACACAAATCCTATATTCATAGCCCTAATCTAATATACAACAACAAACACCCAAAGATCTAGCCTAACCTAGCAACAAATTTACAAGATTTGGAGAAATAACAAGAAGAACTCCCCTGAATCTTACTTCCAAATCTGTACAAGCCCTCCAAATCCTATTAGATGCTTCAATCCTAGCTTGGTATGGGGTTTAGATGGTGATTTTAGGTGTTAATTGAAGTGGGAAAAAGGTTAAGGTTAATGGGTGTGAGAGATTATTGGGTTCTTCCCCTCAAAATGAGCCAAAACCCTTAAATATATCCTTTTTGCTGCAAAAGTCGGTCACCAAGTCAGTCTCCCGACCAAAATTTAAGTGCGCCTAATGAAAATTGTTGAGCCCTTTGATCTAGGTTAGAATCAGGGCTGGTCAACTGGCCCTAGGATGGGGTGCAACCGGCCTTAGGCAGAAAGCATCCAATCCTTGCTCCTTTCGTGCTCAGCTTTGCTCCGTTACTCCCCTATTTGATCGGCAACCATGAAATGCACTTTTCTTAATTTCTTCACATCCAAAACACCCTTAGCTTCGCTCCATAATCAAATCATCATCAATTTGAGCTCAATCCCTTCTCCCAAAATGCTTCTAAAACACAAAATAAGGCACTTAGTGTAGTATTTATGCATTTTAACACCTATATACATAAATATGACTACTAGTACGCAAATGCAATCCTAAATGCACTCAATTATGCTGAAAGCACCCAAAAAGTGTATGAAAATAGTATATACAAACATACACAAATCGCACACATCAACACCCCCAAACCATCCCCTTTATTGTCCTCAAGCAAACCTAAACCAAGTCTATCCATATGCTTCTCAAAGAGTTGTTGGTTGCATTGACTTGCTATCTTTTCACTTCAAAGGGATATAAGGGGTCATTCCTTTCATGTAAGGGCTTTCCCAACCTTTTTTGGATCCTCAATCAGAAAGGGTCTTGTAACTCTTGGGAAGCTACTAAATAGCTAGAACTACCGAAACTTAGAATTCCAACTCACACACCCGGGATACTGAGACTTCGTGTCCTTTTAATTAAAATGGCCTCTCAACATGCATTTAACCTCAAAACAAAGAAGAGAAGAATAAAATTGTAGGATCAATAATATTGTATGTAGTTTATCCTAGTCCATATTTTCAAAAAATTTCATTATAAAAACATGCTATGAAAATAAAATAACTATATAACACACACATTAACATGTTTAAGAGCATATAGAACTTAACTAGTATTTGCAAAATATGTAATGCTAACCTCTTGAAATGTGGGGCCTTTGTTGAAGCTGCAACTATCATAAGCTTTGTTCTTGCTTATAAACAAGGCACACTAAAAATTTTACTATAAGGGTGTTGCAATATGCAACTCCCTAGTCTTCTTCCTTATGATTGGAGAGACTTATCTTGAGAGAATAGCCTCTTGGGCAGGAAGAAGCAAAGTAATATGCTCTTAAAAATCTAAAGCAAAAACCACACAATAAGTGTGTACTATGTGTTGTAGTATTATCTTGCCAAAATGGAAGAGATCAACTACAAAATTTTTGGATCCTAGAAATGGTTTAATGTCTTGCCTATTTATAGGAAAATTTGGCACCTAAACCTTGTAAACTTTCCATGTGGAAAACTTTTTCCTTGTAGTAAATGTTTGCCATATGTCATGAAAGTTACTTGTACAATTTGAATTCTTCTTGTAGTAACTTTCTAGAACATATCTTGGAAGATTGGGCTATGCCCACAATCCAAGCACAACACATAGTCCATAATCCATGTAGTGGCACAAGCCCAATAAGAAACCATCTAAGCCTAATTAGGTTATCTTGGACTCTAAAGAATGCCCAAACCCAATTCTAAGCTTTGGCCCAATAAACCTACGACCACAATATGAAATTTTCTCTTTCAAGATTACTCTTTCAACGTCATTCAACTAGAGAAGGGACCAAGAAGAATCAATTAACCTCGGCTTCCAAAATAATAAAAAAATGTCCTTGCCTGATCAATGTGACATAATAATTATTTTTAACTCTGATATTTCCACCATAAGATCAAAGTTGCACTTCAAGAATAATTATTATTACCCAGAAGCTTATCACAAAAGAATGTGAACTTTTTCTTTGACCTACTACTAAATAACTGGTCATAATGCCCCTCTATGTATACCCACAGCTAAGGCCGGTCCTTTGGCCTGCATACTATCACCTCCTTGGCCTCCTGTCTTATTGTCAACCATCCTTGGTCATGGAATCTCTTGATCTCGAGAGTGACCCTCAAGCCATATGACTGATACACCCATAAAGGTAGCATCACTTGATCTAGATTCGGATGATAAATTTGGACAATCCTAAAGGGGGCACATAGATTTCATATTGCATATGCATGTTCCAATTAATTAAAACTTGGCACTTAATGCACAAGGCTATTGATCCTAATAAAGTAAGATCTCACCCATAATGAATTAAAGTACCGAACCCTAACTTCGTTAGTTCATCCATATATGCTCAAGATTAAGAGCAATGAGCATTTAGTAGCAATGAGTATCTTGTTTTCTTTCTTTAATAGTACGTCTCTAGAAAACACACCTATAATGATCCTGTCAAATACGTGACACACATACTATCAAGACAAATTCAGAAAGTCTTCTAATGACCCAGGTATATCGCCCTCAATGAGGAGACTTGCTCAATATAAACTTATCTCGGTACAGTGCTCAACACTACCATTCGGTTATGGACTCAATTTATGATGTGGCTAAATCAAGACTTGGACCTATTACGCATCCAACCTCACTGAGCACCCAAGTCATTAGCTCAAGTCAAGGGACCTTTATACATACACCAATAAACTATACCAGAGATAATATGTAATAGACTCATAATGCCATTTAACAAAATGTTTATACATTATTTAACATCCAAAATGTAATATACAAGTGAGCTTTAAGGCATACTAATCCTAATAATCTCCCACTTGCACTAAAGATTACTTCTACGCAACCTAATACCCATAGATTCCAAATGTGTGGCACACATTTTCTCTAGAAGAATATTTGTAAATGGGTCTACCAAGTTTTCTACTAAAGCTATCTTTTCAACAACTACATCTCCTCTCTAGATAAACTCATGGATGAAATGATATTTCTGTTCAATGTGTTTACCCTTATTGTGATTTTTGGGCTCTTTGCACTCTGAAACAACACCGCTGTTATCACAATACAATGTTATTGGTCTCTGAGTAGCCAGCACAACTTGAGGTCTATAAGGAATTTTCTCAGCTATACTGCCTCTTTTGCAGCCTCAGATGCTATGACATACTCGGCCTCTATGGTAGAGTCAGCAATACAATTATGCTTCACACATCTCCATGAAATAGTTGCTCCTGACAGAGTAATGACATATCCAAAAGTAGACTTCCTGGAATCTTTGTCAGACTGGAAATCTGAGTCTGTATAGGCTAATGGCGTTAGATCATCCATATGGTATTCTAGCATGTAATCCTTAGTCCCTTACAAGATCTTAAATATATGCTTGACTGTGACCAAATGTACTGGTCCAGGGTTTGACTGATATTTGCTAACCATGCCAACAGCGAAGTAGATATCTAGTCTAGTACATAACATAGCATACATGAGACTTTCAACTGCCAAAGCATAAGGAACTCGCTTCATGCTCTTTATCTCCTCAAGTGTTTTAGGACATTGATCTCGAGATAGATAAACCCATGTCAAAAAGGTAATGAGGCCTTCTTAGAGTTTTGCATGTTAAACATAACCAATATCTTCTCAATAAATGAAGCTTGAGATAGGGTTAGCTTTCTATTCTTACAACCTCGTATAACCTTGATCCCTAGAACATAACTAGCTTTACCTAAATTCTTCATTTGAAATTGAGTAGAAAGCCAAACCTTGATGGATGATAACATCCCCACATTATTTGCAATTAACGTGATATCATCCACACATAGAACCAAAGGCATTACAACATTTCCATTATGCCTCTAATACATGCAAGGTACATCAATATTTTGATCAAACCATAAGATTTCATTGCCCGATCAAATTTGATGTTCATGCTCTAAATGCCTACTTTAATCCATAAACGGAATTCTTTAGATTATAACCATATGTTCCTGGCTTTTAGCGATGTATCCATCTGGTTATGTCGTGTAAATGGTCTTGTCAAGCTCTCTATTAAGAAAAGTCGTCTTCACGTCTGTTTGCCATATCTCGTAGTCATAATGACATGTGATGGCTAGGAGTATCCTAATGGATTTAAGCATGGCTAGCAATGAGAAATTTCCTCATAATCAATCCCTTCTTTCTAAGTATAACCTTTCACCACCAACCTTGCTTTAGAAGTTTCAACTTTTCCATCAACTTCTCTTTTTCTCTTGTAGACCCATTTGCACCCTATAGGTTTCACCTCCTCAGATGCAACTACAAGATCCCAGACTTTGTTAGACTACATTGATTCTAGCTCTGAATTTATTGCCTTATGCCATTGGTCGGTATCTATGTCAAAACTACTTCATCATAACTTGTGGGATCTACCACCTGATCCTATGAAGAACTCTGAAAACATTAGGATAACGAGGCTCTAAAGTATTAGGTGTAAGATGTTGTTCTATTTCATCCACAGTTACCACAAGTGTTATTGAAGATTCTTGTGAAATCTCTTCTAGAACAACTTCAGAATCTGGTGTTTTATGGATCATGTCATCATTCTCTAAGTATTCAGCATGGGTACTAATAAACACCTTCTGCTTCTTAGGATTACAGAAGATACCAACTCTAGTTCCCTTAGGGTGCCCAATAAAATAGCACAACTCAGATCTTGGTTCTAACTATGAAGCATTATTATTTAGTACATAAGTTGGACAATCCCAAATGTGGAGATGAGTTAAACTAGGCGTCGGGTCCACATTTCTTGTAGTGCTCTAGGTATTGATTTAGATGGTACCAAGTTCAAGATGTATGCTATTGTCTCAAGTGCATATTCCCAAAAAGATAAAGGTAATAATGTATGACTAATCATTAACCTAACCATATCTAATAGGGTATGGTTTCTTCTCTCTACTATACCATTTTACTGGGAAGACCTCAAGCAGTCAGCTAAGAAACAATTCCTTCTTATGGAAGGTAATGTCTGAACTCACCTAAGAGGTATTCGCCACCTTAATCAGACCGAAGGTCTTTGATACGTTTATCTAATTTTAGCTCCACCTCAGCCTTGAAGTCCTTGAATTTCTTAAAGGATTCAAACTTGCATCACTTCAGATATACAAACCCATATCTAGAGTAATTGATGTGTTGTGTTTTTGTGTGTGTTTGAATTGTTATTTGTCTATACTTTAGAGGTGTATTGAACTTAAATAGTTGCATTAGTGTAGTATTTGTGCTAGGTATAGTCTTAAACATATACAACTATACATAGTTGAGTTTAAAAGGTAAACGCTACATTATGGCATGTTTTGGATGTTATAGGTGAGATTGAGGATTGTTTGAAGATCAACGAAGATGGAGATGCTTCGAGCAAGGATTGGAAGCATAATTGAAAATGAAAAGTGGAAGAAAATCAAGTTTGGAGGCTTTCGAACAAAGGTCAAGACAATTGGAAGCAAAACAGAGCAAAAAACGAAGCCAAAAGAGAGCAAAGAGGCACTACCAGAACACTGGCTTCAAAGTACCGGTGTATCAGCTCACTATTCCACCAAAAACAGAGAGCAAGCTTTTACTACCAAAATAGAGCCCCCATTGGTACTGGTGCTCTAGTTAAATGTTCTGGTAATCGCATAAATTAGCTATATGAGCCCCTTTTTGGCCATTTTAAAAGACAATAAGAAATATTCTTTCACACTCATCTCCCAAACCCTAATTTCTCTTTCACCAACCTCCAACACACACACACACATACTCACACACTTTTCACCTAGTTTCAAACTCATTTGGAGGGGTGAAACACTTGCATTGAAGTCTGCTCAAGGATTTTTGTATAAGAATTGCTAGGATGGAAGGGGAGTTTTCTATTCTCTCTTTCATCCTCTATTATGTTATGTTTGAGTAGATTTGTTTATGGTGATGACACTTGTGTAATGGGTTGATTCTATGCTTCTATATTATGGGATTCAATGGCTTAATATATATACATATGCTATGTTTTTCTTGTTTCAATAGCTATTGTTCAATACATGTCTAATTGTTTGATAATATGTCTATGAGAGTTGCATATGTATAAATTGAAGTTTATTTGCTACTAAACACCTCTAGTCCATTCTATAATCATGTCTATGTGTTTATGTGTGGATCTCATGAAGTGGATATTGCTTATATTCATGTCCATGTGTATGTTTGCACGCCTAGTAGTAAATATGACATCAATATTGCATACATGTTGGTTCAAAAGTGCTTTTAATGGTGCAATATGAGCATGACGATGTTTAGTAGTCGAATAGGTCCCTTTATTCATGAACACCTTGGCTTAGAACATGTATGAATGCATTAATAGGTCAAATCCCGCTATTGTGACCCTAGAATGACAAAGCATAATTAAAGGCTAGTTTAAATCGAGTCTTATTTGGCTTTAAATCCAGCCAATAGGTTTCTGGGTAGATTTAGTCGACTCTAGTGACACTAGGTCTTGGCTTTAAATCTAGCTAATAATTTAGGTACTACGATAGGTTTGTTCTTGGTCACCTAGGAAGCTAGTTAGTCACTCCTAAGGCCCTAAGTCATAAGGACTACGCCGTAGCTCTAGAAGGTGCCTCCTAGGGACGGACCCACACGAAGTCCTAGGGAGAAATTAGGATATTAACTAAGTAGCAACCTAGTAAAAAAGCAATTGATGATTAAGCCATTCCATGTAATCCCATAGTATTGGAGTCTAGGATCACCTATTAACAAGTAGATGTCACCTTAATCCTTTTCATTTGTTAGTTCTCTCTAGATAGCTTGTCTCAAAACTTTCCATTCCCATAGCATAGTTTTATTTTCTTTAGTTAGAGCTCCCGACCATCCAAAAATACCAAAAAGAGTTAGTTTAAGTTTCCCTTTTAGCATTCTCTAGGACACACGTGGAATCTATCCTACAACATAGCCTCCCTGTGGTTTGACACCTGTACTCGCACACACTACACTACATCGATCCGTGTGCTTGCGGGTCTTTAGAGCTTGCACTTGAGAGACAACGATCAAGTTCTTGGCACCGTTGCCGGGAGGCACGGTGGTTTGCATTCTTTGTTTGTGTGTTTTGGTAGTTGCATTTCTTGTTTTCTTGCTTTTTCTTTATAGTTTGTTTAGTTTTTGTTTATCTTTTTTATCATTTATATTATTTTCCTTTAGTTCTTATTTATCTATTTCAGCCTTTTTTTTTTTGTTTTTAGTAGACTTTCTAGGATTGTGGTTTATTTGCTGTAGTTTTAGGAATATTGAAGTTTTTAGGGGTTGAAGTGGCTGGAGTTAGGATAGTTTGTGCATGCTTGGTAGGAGATCCCTTAGAAATCCCCTAGTTCTTCTTAATCCTAAACCCAATAGAATTGTAAGACATTTTAGGAATTTAGGAAATCTTCTTGAGGAGATGGCCGATCCCAATCATCCTCCTAATCCTCCCATTCCCCTAATAGATCCCATTCCACCTCATGATCACCATGGGCATCAAGCCCAAGATCATTTTAGATGAGAACCCCGTAGACCGGATCCACCTATAGATAAGGAACCCACTCTTAGGCAATTCTTTCTCCCCAAAGCCTTTGAGCCTAATTTGGCTATTCAAATTCCGGGTTTGAGGGAGACGAACTTTGAGAGTAAGCTTAATATGTTAGCCAAGCTTCCTTTCTTCTATGGGAGAAGTAATGAGAGTCCTCTAGAGCATATTACTAATTTTGTTGAGATGAGTTCCATTCTCCATGTCCCCAATGTCTCCCAAGAGGTTATACGTCTAAGATTGTTTCCTTTCTCTCTTAAGGATAAGACTAGGGCTTGGTTGCATTCCTTATCTAGTGGTTGCATTACTACATGGGCTGAGCTTCAACCTAAGTTCTTTTAAAAATTTTATCCCATGGCCAAGACGGCTGACCTTAGGACTGCTATACTATATGGGCTGAGCTTCAATCTCAGTTCTTTAAAAAATTTTATCCCATGGCCAAGACGGCCGACCTTAGGACCCCCATTATGACTTTCTCCCAACATGACCTAGAATCCTTTCATGAGGCATGGGAGAGGTTCAAAGACCTTTTTAGACAATGTCCACACCATGGGTATGGCAATCATGACCTATTGCAATATTTCTTTTGAGGTTTAAATGAACAAAATAGGATAATGGTCAATGCCACCTATGGTGGTGGGCTTCTATCTTTTGAGACCATCAAGGCATGGGAGAAAATAGAGTTGATGGCCAAAAATTCTTTTCAAAATTTTTCTATGGAAAGGTCTAGTCGAGGAAGTAACAAAAGAAGTATTAGTGAGGTTGGAGTTTGTTTAGATTTACCCGCTAAGGTAGAGGCTTTGACAAGTAAGTTAGATCAATTCATCTCATTATCTCTTTCATCTCATGGTCATAAGCTTAGTTCCATAGGTATTTTCTCTGCCCCTTTAGTTGTTGAAGTTTATGCATTGTGTTCTAAGTCATCTCATGAGAACGTAGTTTGCCCTTTAGCATCCCAATTTCCTGAATTCATGAAAGAGAAAGCGTGTGCTACACAAGGTTATTCTCGTGAGTATAATCCATACTCGAACACATACAATCCGGGTTAGAGGGACAACCCAAAATTTTCTTAGAGACAAGGTCAACATGAGTCTAGTTCACATCTCAGGTTCCACCTCACCAGCAACCCTACCCTTAATATCCCCGAAGTTTCTATCCTCTTAATCAGGCCCGTCTCACTAGTGCTCCTCAACCTCAGGCTTTGCCTGCTCCTTCTAGTAATCAGCCTCCTAGCAATGATGTGATGAAGTTGATGCAATTTATTCAAATTCAACAGCAGGTATTAGCTAGTCAGTAGTAGGAGTTAGCTGATAATAGGCAAGAGATGGCTAGCTATAAGCAGTAGATAGCTAGGTTTGAGACACAGTTAGGATAGATTGCCACATAGTTGAGTGCTAGAGATCCTAGAAAATTGCCTTCTCAATCAGAGGTGAACCTTAGAATTCAGTCCTATTCCTCCACCAATACCACTTATCCCCCTCAGGCCCAGGCTAAGGCTGTCACCACTCTTAGGAGCGGTAAAGTAGTGGATAATAGGGTAGGAGTTGACTTTGCAATGCGTACACCTAGTGGTCCTTCCGAGTCTAGAGAGTCACATAGTATTCCTATTGAGAGGGATTCTAGAGAGGGTCCTGTTGAGAGAGTTGAGCCTACTAGAGGCCATGAAAAGAGTAGTAATTCCCACCCTCATCGGGAAGTAAAGGAGTCTATTGATGATTCCTATGTGTCCAGAAATATTGCACCTAGAATTCCCTTCCCATCCACCATAGAGAGGCCTACACCTAATGAGGATTCTAGGTTTTTCAAGGTTTTAAAGCATTTTAAGGACCTTACGGTCAATCTTCCTTTGATAGATGCGATTCTTTCCATCCCCTCTTATTCTAACTTCTTTAAGGATCTTTATACAAGGAAGTGTAGGTCATCGAACATTCCTAAAAAGGTGAGGCTTACAGAGAAGGTGAGTAGTATTTGCACTTCGGGCCTTCCAGCCAAAATGAGTGACCCCGGAGCTTTTGCCATTCCTTATAAGATCCGTCAACCCCAGATTAATCACATCTTGTTAGATTTAGGATCGAGTGTGAATCTCATTCCCTACTCCGTCTATCAGTAGCTAGATCTAGGTGACTTGTCCCCTGCACATGTTACTCTTCAGCTAGCTGATAGATTCGAGCGTAGACCTAGGGTGTGATAGAGGATATTATGGTCCAAGTAGGTGAGTTCGTGTACCGTGTTGACTTTATAGTGTTAGATATGGATTCAAGACATGGCTTTAGACATTCTACACCCATTTTTCTAGGTCATCCCTTCCTCGCCACTGTAAATGCCATTATTCATTGTAGGTCGAGGTTATTAGAGATGAAATTTAGGAATTTCAGGTCCACTATGAAGGTTGCCGAAGCGGTGAATAAAGCTAGTATAGGAGGAAAGGCTGGAGAAGAGTGCTTTAGGGTTGATGTGATTGATTCTTGTGTCGAGGACTTTGTAGAGAGAACTATGACCGATAGAAAAGATTTGAGAAAATTTGATGAATTTTTGTCTAGCTTTGATTTAGACACCTTAGAAAGGAAAAGCGTAGCTTTTACTTCCTTGATTGAGAGTTCTTTGATTGAAAAGTCACTTGAGGTTAATCCTTCTCATCTTGATTGTAGTGATATCCCCGTTGATGATGTTGAGGTTGAGTCCCCCTTAGTTGAGCCTAGCCCTTCTCTAGAGCTCAAACCCCTTCCCGATCATTTGAAGTTGCATTCCTAGGCCCTAATGAGACCCTTCCGGTCATCATAGCTTCTAATCTTTCTAGTGAGCATCAGGAGCATCCCTTAGAGGTTCTTAGGAAACATAGAAAGGCTATAGGGTGGAAAATTGATGATTTGAGAGATATAGACCCTTCGGTTTGCATGCATCGTATTAACCTTGAGGATAGAGCCATTTCTTCTGGGGAGATGCAAAGGAGGCTAAACCCATACATGAGTGAAGTAGTTAAGAAAGAGATCATTAAGCTTTTAGATGTAGGCATCATTATTCAATCTCCAATAGTGAGTGGGTTAGCCGGTCCAAGTTGTCTCTAAGAAGTCTGGGATCACGGTTGTAGAGAATGAGAGAGAAGAGCTTATCCCTGCACGTACTCCCATGGGTTGAAGAGTTTGTATTGATTATAGGAAGCTCAACTCTAAAACTAGGAAGGATCATTTCCCATTGCCTTTCTTGATTAGATTTTAGATATAGTAGCTAGGCATAGCTACTATTGTTTTCTAGATAGCTATTTGGGTTATAATCAGATCCTCGTGTTTCCCAAGGACTAGGAGAAGACCACATTTTTTTTTTGCGGAGTAAGTAAGGAATTTGGATTACTTCAAGAAAAAATGTACATGTACAAAGAAATGAAGGAAAAAAAGACAACCTAAACAATGATATCTTCAAGTCTCCACATTTTACATAATGTTTTGTTCAATGGAGAAGATTGAATTTTGCCACCACTTGAGAGTTTTACTCTAACATCATTAAAGAGAGTATCAAAGATGGACTCCTCGGTTCTTGCTTGATTTTTGAAGATGCGTTGATTCCTTTCAATCCAAATGTGGTAGATGGCTACCCCAAGAAGATGCTTGAGAATTGTGGCCTTCAAATGCTTTTCAAGGGCGAAAGGAGTGAGAAAATCAGTAATATCTTGCCAACAAATTAGATTTTTCGGAACAAGGGTAAGTTTCAGGCCCTTTCTCCAAATCCTCCTTGTGAAACAACATTCAAAAAAGAGATGCTCTCTGGTCTCACAACCCAAATTACAAAAGATACATGATGGATTAATGAGAAGCCCCCAATGCAAGAGTCTGAATTTTGTGTTAAGACGATCATGGAATGCAAGCCAAACAATGAAGCTATGCTTTGGATTATGCTTCTTGTGCCAAATGAGATTTGACCCTTCAAAATAAGAACCTTTTCTTCGAATACTTTCCCAAGTGTGTTTGAAAGAAAAGCAACCACTTGGGGAGAGATTCCATGAGATTCTATCCATAGCGTTTTCATCAAGACAAAAATCTAGAATATCAACATGGGAAAGATGCATTGGCCAATTCCAAGAACCTTCAATGAAGATCTCACATACCTTAGCATGAAGATGTGGATGTGGAATGGCATTGGACCAATGCTCCAAGAGAGAACCATCCTTGTGCCAATTATCACTCCAAAAGAAAGTGTTTGCTCCATTTCCAACTTTGTGCTTGAGGAATGGACTTGCAAAAGGTCGGCAACCAAGTAGTGCTTTGAAAATCCAACTTGCATCCTTGGGAATTTGTACATTCCAAATAGAAGAGTCTTTAATATAATTTGCTTGAACCCATTGACTCCAAAGTGTTTCTTTAATTGCATACATCCTCCAAAAGACTTTCAGCATGTAGGTTAAGTTAACCTCCTTAATGTTCCGGACTCCAAGACCTCCCTCCTTGAAGGGAAGACAAATGTCCTTCCAAGCCACCTTAGGACCAGTTCCTCTCCATAAAAAGGCTTTGAATTTTGTCTCAATGGCTGCCATAACTCCTTTAGGCATAAGGAATGCGTTTGCCCAATAAGCACAAATTTGGGTAAGGACCGATTTGATAAGCACAAGTCTTCCAGCAAAGGAAAGCCAATTATTGCACCAAGAGTGAAGCTTTAGATTGATTTTTTCCAAGAGAGTACAGCAATCACTCCTTCTTAGCTTTCTTGAAACAAGTGGGATGCCCAAAGATCGGATTGGTAGCTCACCTTCTTGGAACTCAACTCTATCCATGATCACTCGTTTCTCCTCATTAGGAACTCCACCAAGGAAGATAACACTCTTAGCCTTGCTAATATTCAGCCCGGAGTAAGTAGAAAAAGCCTTCAAAGTATCCATGATGCAATCAATAGAATTTATGTCCCCTTTACAAAAGATAAGGAGGTCATCCGCAAAGCAAAGATGATTAAGCTTGATGCTTCCGCATTTTGGGTGGAATTGAAATCTCGGATTGTTTGATGCACGTAAGAACCTCCATACAAAGGACAAAGAGATAAGGGGAGATAGGATCTCCTTGCCTAATGCCATTTGCACCCAAGAAGAAACCTTCCAAACCTCCATTAATGGCAATGGTGAAGCTAGAAGTTTTAACACAAGCCATGATCCAATCCACAAACTTTTTGGGGAAACTAAAAGCAAGAAGTGTGCATTCAATGAAAATCCAGTTCAAGGAGTCAAAAGCTTTCATAATATCAATTTTAAATGCACATCTTGTGGAAATATGTCTTCTTTGATAGCCTCTCATGATGTCATGTGCAATGAGGATATTCTCATGGATGAGTCTACCTTTCAAGAATGCTGATTGGTTCCAAGAAATAATATGAGGTAAGCAACCCTTAAACCTATTTGCAATGATCTTGGAGATGCATTTATAAATGGTGTTGCAGCAAGAAATTGGCCTATAGTCCTTGACCATAGAAGGATTTGGATTTTTAGGCACAAGAGTGATAATTGTGGCATTTACCTCTTTAAGAAGCTTGCTTGAATCAAAAAAGGATCTGATTACTCCAAGGACGTCCTTCCCAACAATCTCCCATGCAATCTTGTAAAAATGGGATGTGAAGCCATCCGGCCCCAGGCTTTTGTTTAGGTTGAGAGAGAAAAGTGCATTCTTGATTTCATCATCGATGATAGGAGCAATGATTGTGGCAGCAACTTCATGATCAATTTGCTTGTCAATAATATTTTTCAAAAGATCGACATTAATGCTTGAGGGGGATTCAACACCAAGAAGCTTCTTAAAATAGCCAATGAATTCCTCTTTCACTTCATCTTCTTCAAGGAGAATGTGACCATTCTCATTCTTGATAGCATGGATGGTGTTTTTAAGCTTCCTTCCTTTAACCACATTATGGAAGAATTTTGTATTGGCATCTCCTTCCTTGATCCAATTTAGTCTTGACTGGAAAAGCATGGCTTTTGCTTTCCTTCAAGCTCCTCCAATTTGCTCAAAATGGATTTCTCCATGTCAATGAGAGAATAATTTTGCTGACCATTAAGGATAGAGTATTGAACAATTTCAAGCTCTTCCCTAAGATTTTTGATGGCATACGGAATGGCAGCAAAATGCTCTTTATCAAAAGATTTAAGAGCAAGTTTTTAATGCTTTTTGCTTTTGGTAGAGGATGTACATTGGTGTACCAAAGACCCGTGTACACCAATGTTCTTCAACAAGCTTAAGGAAATCCATATGAGAAGTCCACACATTATAGAACTTGAAGGGTTTAGGTGAGGATTTCCAAGACTTACAAGTATGCATGATAAGTGGGCAATGATCGGAAACACCGGGACTAGCAACCAAAAGAAAGGAGAGATGGTAATGATGCATCCAATATTCGTTGATGAAGGCTCTATCAAGCTTGCTAGCCAAGTAATTTTCATCATTGCTCTTATTTGACCAAGTGAAGCGTGGTCCATGTGTATTAACCTCTTGCAACTTTGCTTTTGCCACAAAGTTTTGAAAGGCACCAGCACTTTTTGGAGTGGCATAGGTATTTAATTTGTCACCACTTTGCAAAACCTCATTGAAATCCCTCAAGAGACAAAGCACACTTTCTTCACACCAAGTACACCAAAGCTCAAGTTTTTTCCAAAGTTCAATTCTTTTTGAAGCTTCATTGTGTCCATAAATGAAGGCAACAAAGAAAGGCGTATGAATGTGATCATCAAAATGAAAGAGCAAAGCTTGATCACAAGAGTCAATCCAAGTAGCTTTAATGCCTTTCTTCCAAAAAAGCCAAATCCGCCCCTTGGTAAGATCATCAAAATAGCCAAAAAAACCAACTTTCTCAAAAAGAGTACTAATAGCTTTGATATTTTTATCACTAACCACTTTGTTTTCCAAAAGACCCAAGATGTCCAAGTGGTGTTTATTGATCAAAAATGCAGCTTCCTTTTGTTTCTTTGGGGAGTTTAGCCCCCTAATATTCCATGAGCAAAAATTCATTGAGGAGGTAAAGGAGGAGCACTTGGCTCGGATACCTGGTTGCTTTTTGCATTTGGAGTGCCAAAATTACCCAATTCTTCCTCCTTACTATTCTGGTCTAGAAGTTTTGTATCTTCATCTCCAATTTCTCCCTCATGACCAAGTATCTCAAAGTGATTGGAGTGCGAAATTTTAGAGCTTGAGGGGTCAAGAGGAACCCTAACTAAAGAATGCCTTGGAGAAGTCGCCTTTTCCTTTGAAGAAGAACCTTCACCATGGAAGTTGTTTGGAGCATTACTTGACTTCAATGGGGCTTTCTTACTCACGGCTTGCCATTCAAAATGAGTCTTAGTGGCCTGATTTGCAATTGGCCTTAGTGGTTGAATTTTTGGCTTAAGTGGGCATTGCTCCTTCACATGTCCAACCATCTTGCAATGAGAGCACTTAGATGGTTTCCAAGCATATTCAACCATAACTTTAGCCTTTGAACCATTGCTGAGTTTTGGATAAACCACATCCGGAAGGTTCTCTTCCAAATCAACTTCAATACATACTCTTGCAAAATCCAAATTTCTTCTTGAATCTGTGAGGGCATCCATTTGGATTGGCTTTCTAATGAAAGAGGCAATATATCCAAGTCCTCTTTTAGAGTAGAGGCTCATTGGGACCTCCTAAAGCTTCACCCAAATGGGAACTTTTTTGCATGATAAGTTAACAAACTCCAGATTTGGTTCCCATTTCCTCAACAAGAGTGTCCTTATGGCGCTTTTGCCTATCAAAGAATGCCCTTCGGTCTATGTAATGCCCCAACAACTTTTCAGAGGTGTATGATGGCCATTTTTAGTGACATGATTAAGAGGCATTTAGAGATATTTATGGATGATGTCTTAGTCTTTGGTGATAGTTTTGATGAGTGTTTGAGTCACCTCTCTTTAGTCTTAGACCAATGTGTGGAGAAGAATTTAGTGTTAAGTTGGTAGAAATCTCACTTCATGGTGCAACAAGGGATAGTGTTGGGTCATATAATTTCATCTACTGGTATTCAAGTTGACCCAATTAAGGTATAATTGATTGAGAAGTTGCCTGTTCCTAAATGTGTCAAGGATGTTAGATCTTTTTTAGGACATGCAGGATTCTACCGTAGATGCATTAAGGATTTGAGCCACATTACACGTCCCTTGTCTAGGCTTCTAGCACAAGATGTCCCTTTTAACTTTGATGACGAGTGTGTTAAGGCTTTCACTAGGCTTAAATCCTTAATGTCTACATCCCCGATTATCCAGCTACCTAACTACAATCTCCCATTTAAGGTTATGTGTGATGCATCCGACTATGTGATAGGTCGTACATTCTAGGGTCTTGATGAAACCCAAAAGAACCATACCACCACGAAAAAAGAGCTTCTAGCAGTAGTTTTCTCCCTTAACAGGTTTAGGTCGTACATTCTAGGGTCTAAGGTAATTGTATACCTCGATCATGCGGCGTTGAGGTATTTGTTAGCTAAGAAAGAATCTAAGCCCTGCTTGATTAGGTGGTTACTCCTTCTTCAAGAGTTTAATGTTGAGATCCGGGATAAAAAGGGTAGAGAAAATTTAGTTGCCCATCATCTTTCCCGTCTTGTAAGTGATTCTTCTAGTGATCCATCCCTCTTTCGTGATTCATTTCTTAATAAGCAACTGTTTGCCATCTCTCATCACATACCTTGGTTTGCTCACATAGTTAACTATCTTGCCACAGGGTGATTTCCTTCCCATTGGGAAAAGAGAGAGATAGGTTCCTAGTGTAAGTTAGACATTTCTTTTGGGAGGATCCTTATCTTTTCAAAGTGTGTGCAGATCAAATGATCCGCCGGTGTTTGCCCGAAGACGAGTTGGAGAGCGTGTTAAGCATGTGTCATGATAAGGGGCATGGGGGTCACTTTAGTGGGAAAAAGACTGCTGTGAAGGTCTTGCAATGTGGACTATTTTGGCCCATTCTCTTTAGGGATGCCCAAGAATATTGCAAAAAGTGTTTTAGATGCCAACAATCCAAGTCCATCTCTGGGAGAAACATGATCCTCTATTCTTCTATGTGAGTTGTTTGATTTTTAAGGTATTGATTTCATGGGTCTATTTCCACCTTCCTTTGGGTACCAATACATTTTAGTGGCCATTGATTATGTGTCCGAATGGGTTGAGGCAATTCCCACACTTACTAATGACTATAGGGTAGTGGTTAAATTCATCAAGAAGAACATTTTCTCTAGATTTGGAGTACCTAGGGTCTTGATTAGTATGGGGATTCGCATTTTCACCATAGGGCTTTAGAGGCTTTGTTGAGAAGATATTTGGTACCCATAAGGTTGCTACTCCTTATCACCAGTAAACAAGTGGACAAATAGAGGTGTCCAATAGGGAGATCAAGCATATCTTAGAGAAAACGGTGAGGCTCGATAGAAGATATTGGTTTATTAGGCTAAATAATGCTTTATGGGCCTACCGTACCGCCTTTAAGACTCCTATTGGTATATCTCCATATAGATTGGTTTATGGGAAAGCTTGTCACTTGCTGGTAGAACTAAAGCATAGAGCTTATTGGGCCATCAAGGCTTTAAATTTTGATTTGGCAAGAGTTAGTGAGAAAAGGAAGCTGGACCTAGCGGAGTTAGAAGAACTTAGGTTTGAGGCATATGAGAACGCCAAGCTTTATAAGGATAGGATGAAGAGAATTCATGATAAACATATTCTTAAGAAATCATTCTCTCCCTCTGATAAAGTTTGGTTATTTAACTCAAGTTTAAAGCTCTTTCTAGGTAAGCTTAAGTCAAGATAGGATGGTCCATATGAAGTGTTGGTTGCTTACCCGTCCGGAGCAGTCAAGATCAAGGACTTAAAGGATAGCCGAGAGTTGACGGTGAATAGGCAATGCCTGAAGCAGGCATATAATCCAAGCATGGCTCGTGTGTAGGTTTTAATGCTTCAAGATCCTATCTGTAGAGGTTGAAGATGAGTTGGTGTTTGCCCAGCTAACGACATGATGGTTAGCACAACTAGGAGGCAACCTAGGTTCAATTTTGCAATTTTGCATTTGTTTCAATCTCATCTTGTGAAGTGATGCAACCATTAGGTAACAAGTGCAACCAAGTCCTAGTCTTGTCCTTAAGAGAGAAAGGGAACAATCTTAGGCGTATGACCTCTTAGGAGATATTGGGAATATGGAATGTGGAACTCATCTCAACACAATCAATAATATGCTTTAGAGGACTCTCATTGCTTCTCCTATCGAAGAAAGAAAGCATAGCCAACATATTATGCTTGATTTCAAAGTTCATCTCCCCCAAACTCAGAATTTGAATAGCCAAATTAGGCTCAAAGGCTTCGGGGAGGAAGAATTACCTAAGGGTGGGCTCCTTATCTATAAGTAGGTCCAATCTAAGACGCTTTTGTCCAAAATGATCTTGGGCTTGATTCCCATGGTGATCATGATGTGGAATGGGATTCATTGGGGAAATGGGAGGATTAGGAGGATGATTAAGATTGGCCATCTCTTCAAGAAGACCTCCTAAATTCCTAAAATGTCTATCAATTATATTGGTTTTGGGATTAATAGGAATTAGGGGATTTCCAAGGGATCTCCTACCATGCGTGCAAAAACTATCCTAACTCTGGCTACTTCAAGCCTTGAAAACTTCAACAATCCTGAAACTACAGCAAATAAGCCACAATACTAGAAAGTCTACAAAAGAAACAAAAAATAAAAGAAACCAAGAGAGATAAGTAAGTACCGAAGCAAAATAATGTAAACAAGAAGTAAGATAAGCAAAAACTAAACCTACTATAAAGAAAAAGCAAGAAAAATAAATAAAGCAACTACCAAAACACACAAACTAAGAATGCAAACCATCGTGCCTCCCCGACAACAGCGCCGAGAACTTGATGTGCCTTTTCAGTGCAAGTTCTAAAAGACCCGCAAGTGTACAGATCGTGTAGAATAGTGTGTACAAGTGTGGGTGTTGAACCACAAGAAGGCATGAATTGGGAAAGAAATTCTATGCTAGTGTGCTCTGTAAGAAACCTTAAAAAAGGAACCTAAACTAATATGTTTTTGCACTTTTGGATTTTTAGGAGCTAAGGGAAAAGGTAAAAGGACTACACTATAAATGCAATAAAGGAAAGGGGTAAGAACTAAGCTAACCTGAGGGATTAAAACAATAGGAAGGTGATAGGGTGACCTACACTTACGAATGGGTGATTTTCTACCTCTTTGCTATGGGATTCAGGAATTGGCTTATCTAAAGGAATGCTCTAATACTAGGCCACTAGCTCGTATCCTAATTACACCCTAGGACTTGTTGCGGGTTCGTCCCTGAGCATGCATACTTAGCAATACGGTGTGGTCCTTATGTACCTAAAGCCATAGAAAGGACTAGAAAGCTACCTATAGCTGGATTTTAAGCTAAAACCTAGGGATACTAAGGTCGACTAAACCTATTTGGACTCCTATTAGCTGGATTTAAAGCTAAAGGGGACTTGACCTAGACTAGTCCTAACTTGGGCAATGTCGTTTTAGGGATACTATAGTGGAGTGATAACTAATAAGCACTATCCTACATGTTCTAAGGCAAGACGTTGTGAATATGACATCCTATCCATGATACAAACACAAGAAAGTTTTATTAACACCATTGAAATCATTTAAGCATCAACATGTGGCAATATTTGAACATGCATTCACTATAAGGTATGTTTCATACCCACATAGACATGAATAGAATCAACCCTCTTCATATTGTCCATAATCACACACAAAGACATGCATAATCTAAGGATTAGAAGTGTTGTCTAGCAAATACAACTCAATCTATGCATATACAACTCATTTAAGCATTACATTAAACACATGGACATGAAATGACATAAAGCTTTTCAAAATAAGAACAATGTATGTATATACTTAAGCCAATGGAATCCTATAACAAAGAGTATGATAATCAACCCATTACACAAGTTTAGTCACTCTAATCTATCTACTCAATCATAAAATAAAAGAGAATGAAAAAGGATCAAAAAAGCTCCTCTTCCATCCTTGCTTGTTTCTTTACAAACCAGAGTAAATCCTCACCAAATGATGTTGTAATCCTTCAAAATCAACTTAGCTTTAGGTGGATGTGTGTGTAAATGTGTGTATTAGAGATGGGTGAAGGTAGGGTTTTGTGTGTGTGTGTGATGGGTATGTGAGAAGGGGTGAAAGTTATGCACAATAAGCTCAAAATGGGCTTAAATAGGCCATTCTGCTGCAAAAGCCGGTCGCCGAATCGGTCTCTTGACCTAAAATCAAGTGAATCTAGCCAAAATTGGTGAATATTCTGACCTAGGTTAGAAGCCGGGCTAGTCGGCTGACCCTAGGCGGGGGTGCAACCGACTTTCAGCGGTTTTGCTCATAACTTGCTCATTTTGGCTTTGATTCGCACATGGTTCTTTTCTATGGCTTCGTATTGCTTCTAGGGATCTCCAAACAATTTTTCTTCATCTTTTTCACCCTATAAACATATCCAAACTTGACCTATGTCCTCTTTGGTTGCAAGCTCCGAATTTGGCTCTCGTTACGCTCAATTTCCTCTTTACTCTATTCTTCGTCCTATTACCTCTAAAAGCTTCTTTTATGCTTCGCCCATGTCCCTAACATCTCGAGCTTGACTCCAACATCAAATTATTATCAATCCAAGCCTCAAGATTTGACCTAACTTCACCAAACATGGGAAATAAGCATGCATTAGTGTAGCGTTTGTCTTTAAACTCAACTATGTACATTTGCTTACGCTTAAGCCTAACTTTAGTATATGTACCATACTAATGCATCTCTTAAAACTCAAAACACTTCTTAAACATTGATAAATAACAATGCAAATGCACACAAAAATACAACACATCACTAGTCAACCAGCTTTAAGCGAGGGTGCGACTGACCTTGACTAGCAAGTTCCTCTTCTTTGCTCCTTTCATGCTCGATCTTCCCCAATTAATTCGTTCTTCGCCCGGTGACCTCCAAATGCATTCTTGATATCTTCATGCCAAAACACCTTTGGCTTTGCTCCAACATCAAGTCATCATCCATTTAAGCTCTCAACACTTCCCTAGTTTCTCACCTAAAACACAAAATAAATGTGCATTAATGTAGCATTTACATCCTATGCTCAACTATGAACATGTAAATCCTAATATGCACAACTATGACCTAAATGCCATACTAATACACCAAATGAAGCACAAAACACGTCAAAACAAGAAAAAGAATGCAATACTCAAACACACACAAAACTAACACATCAAATATATTAAGCTCATAAGAACACCAATGTACTAAGATCAATTTAACAAGACTAAGAAATAAGAGACTATACTAATCTTCAATCAATCTTCATAGCTCTTCAACTTCAAATTGTGAAACATGCTCCAATCGCCAATTCTTCATCTTGCTAAAATGGCTACCATTCATAAGATATTAAAAAATACTCCAAAGTCGCAATTTAGTTATATAATATACAATTATTGCGTGATCAAAACTAGATAAAATAACAATATGTTCAACATGAAGATAATGAAAGACTATTGGTCCTAAAATGTCAAATCTCAATACATCTTGTGATACTATATGTGCCAGTACAATTATCTCTTATTAGAAAGAGTTGGTTTTGTACCTATAGAAAAGGCCTTAGAGATATTACACACAAATTTCATTATTATTATCATTAGGACACTCAAAGATAATACTGATTAAGTATGAAAGTTGTTGATTATTTGTTGACTCATAGTGAGCAATATGTTTTCATATATGCTGAAATTATTACGTATTGATGCTCTTGAAGCTCATTATTATTGTTATCTCCCTAAACATGACAATATACTACTCAACAAGTGAATGACACTACATGAATTATTGAGTAAAGGAGATTATATTGAAAGTGATTGGGCCTAACCAATTATGTTGAAATCCATGCATGAATTTCCCAAGAAATATGGAATAAGGATTCATCAAGTTTCTCAAACAAGAACTTAGCAAGTTCTTTTTAATTGATATCATCTATAATGATATGTGAGAAATTACAAGATTGGCATGTGTATTCAAAGATTTCTTGATATATTTAAATGAGGGGGAAACAATTACGCGTGGTACTCTTTTCCCCTTAGCCTAGGTTTTGTCCCACTGGATTTTTCTGGTAAAGTTTTTAATGAGGTAACATGAAGTGTATAATAAGAACATTGTACAATTTTTTTTTCACTAGGATTTTTGTCCTACTGGACATTTTCCTAATAAAATTTTAACGAGGCATATTTTTAAGAGATGAATATCCAAAGGGGAGTATTATGAAATTATTAATTATTGTGTATATTTATCTTTAAACTAGTTTATTATTATCTAAACTCTAGACATGGTTCATGATTATTCAAAATCTCATATGATAAAGTTAGATCTGCTTATGTATTCTAAATTCATGTAAATTCTAGTCTTATGTACTCTTGTATTACTCCTATAAATCAGTTTGTATATGGTGCACCTGGACCAAGGTGCACCACATGAGCTACGTTCACCCCTTTTTGCGTGTAAAACGCGCGCCCTTATATTTAGAAGAAAAACATACAGGAACAAAACAAAGTAGACGACGCTTCCTTCTTCTTAAAGTTATTCATTTTTCTTCTTCTTCTTCTTCTTATTCTTCTTCTTCTTCTACCCCTTTTTATCTTTCTTTCTGTTTTCCCAAATTTTAATATCATTAGGGTTTCTTTTGTTGCTTTAATTGATGCTATTGATTTTGTTTTCCATTTTCCTAACGGGTATTATTTATTGGATTGCTAAAGTTTCTACCTTTATTAGTTACTATTGGTTGTTTCATCATGGATTCTTTGATGTTCTAATTTGGGATTCTCTCATCTGGTTGTTGAAAATATTTTGCATTTACAATTGAGGAAGTAGTGAATTTCATCCATTTTCTTTTGTTTTTGTTTTTAATTCTTGTGAGGGTGCTGAGGCTTGTAGTTTGCTCTTTTAGATATTGTGTAATTGAAGTTGTAAATGTTTTGTTTAAGGTTGTATATTTTTTTATTCAAAATTGTGAATGTTTCAGTCAACATTGTGAACACGTCTTTCGCTAGTTTGAATATGCCCAATTCACAGGCATGAATGTGCTGGTAGCAAGTTGTGAACATGTCATTTATCAATTATGAGCATATAATGTAAATCTTTTGAACATAGTATAAAAATAGTGAAAAATTAAATTTATGAATGTATCGTGTAAAAATTGTGAAAAACTACTATGCTTTGCAAATTAGGATTCTGCAAAAATGCACATTGGTGTGGAAGGTGAGAGTGGTAAGCTGGGATGTCAGTTATGAAATTGAGTTTGTGCCAAGTGCTAAGGAAGGGTACACTATGATCAGGTGCCATTAAACTTTCCCCAGGTAAAAAGCATGCTCTTGTTATATCCAATCACAGAAGTGATATTGACTGGTGTGTTAATGGGTTTTAGCCCAGGTTTGTAATTCATTAATTTCTTGTTAAGGAATTTAGGGAGTATTGTGTGTAATATACAAGGCATGTTACTATTCAAGCCTCCTTCTTGGATAGCACAAAACAGATCTATCAGGTTAGAGAATTGTATATGAGTATTGGTTTGACCCAATCTTATCTAATTGATTGCATGGTCTTCAATGACAGAGATCTAGATGCCTTGGTAACATGTTAGCCATGATGAAAATATCATCAAAGCTCCTCCGAGGAAGTATTTTTACCCAAGCTTTGACATTCAAGTAATTGACAAGCAATCTTTACCCTTGCTTCAATGGAAAAAAACAATTCTTAGTTTAAGACTCAAAATAATATCCTAGATCTTGCAATCTATTGAGCTTCTTTATGTAACAATAGAAAGATATTGATATCGAAGTGAGTGTATCTATGGGTTTTCTTTTTCTCTTTTCATGGGAGAAAGGGGGTGACCACAATGCGTGCTTGTTCAGCATAAAGTTTTGGTAATTTTTAGTAATTCATCTAACTTCTTTTCATTCTTCTATTCCTCATACGGATGGGGATGAACAGATCAGGGACTTGTACAAAAGACAAGAAATATTGAAGCTACATAAGAACCAATAATATCTACCAGTTGTAAGATTGGGAAGCCTAGAAAAGCAGTGCTTACAGTGACAACCAAACTTCCAAGTGAAAGAAGCCTGTCAAGACCAAGCCTTTTGACTGAAAGCTCCTAAGCAATTTTCTAGGGTTCAAGGCTCAAATCAAAAGAGAAATTGCAGTTTATTAACATATTTTTCAATTAATGTAATTATAAATTTGGTCTGACTAGGGGATTTCTTTCATATTTGTTTGATTTTCTTTTTGGTTTGTCAAGCTTTGTTATTGGGTTGTTGGAGTTGTTGGATAATCTAGTGGAAAACCTTATTAGAATGCATATGGATGGAGTAGAACATATAGAGCTATTACACAATGGCTTGAAATGTGTGAAAATGGGGACAATATATATTTATTTACTAACTGTTGATACATTTGTAATATTTGTGTAAATTTGTCCTATTCTTGCTTTTCTCTTCAGTGAATGTGAATTTAATGAAATTGTTTTGTCTTTAAATAAAAAGTATTGCTAATGCAAGGTTATCCTCAAAGCCTCAACAGTAATGGTAAGGTTATCCTCAAAGCCTCAAGAGTAATGGTTTATCTCACACATTAATTCTTAATAATACTTTACAATTCTTTATCATTTGATCTTTTTATCTTTTTTTGTTTTCATACTATAAGTGTCATTAATGCCAAAGTTAAAGAGGGCGAAAGTTGTTAGCATGTCTTTCACTGGCGTGAACATGCCCCATTCACAGATGTAAATGTATCGGTGACAAGTTATAAATATGCCGCTTATCAATTGTGAACATATAATGTAGAACATTTGAACATAGTGTAAAAGTAGTAAAAGATTAAACTTTTGAATGTATCATATAAAAATTGGGAATAATTAAAAGTATTTGAACGTAAATTATTAAAATTGTTAACATATGTTTGGAAATAATTATAAAAAATTAAAATTTTCAACATATAAAAATTGTGAATTTTTTAAAGAATTTTTTTAAGAATTCTTTTTAGGTTAAGAACTCTAATAAAACAAAGAAAAGTTTAAATTTTTTTAGTTTAATTTTATTTTCTTTTATATTTTATTTTTAAATTTATGAAAATTAAAAATTATTATTTAAAAATATATATATTATAGGTTCACAAGTTTATATTATATATTTACAATTTTTACCTATATGTTCATAATTTTTATACGTTCACAATTTTTATATTATATATTCACAATTCTTCACGCATTTAGAATTTTTATACTATACATTTATAATTTTTATACATTCACAATTTTTATATTATATGTTCACAATTTTTAATTATTTACATATTTCATATTAAATGTTTAATTTCATATTAAATGTTGAAAATTTGATGGAAATGTTCGTGACCTTGAACAGGAACATTTGCAATATCAATCAACACGTTCACAACCTTTTTCTTTCTTTCACTTTTTGCAATTTTTTGTCTAAATCTTCTACAAACACACAAATATTCCATTCTCTAAGTATAATTTAATTTAAAAGAAAAGAAGTAAAAAGAATAACATAGATTGGAGTTGTTCTTATGGCAAATCGAAAGAAGAAAATAGAGACTGAAAGTTAGAGAGTCAATTGCATATAGTTTGGGATTTGATCATCTTACTGGTAAAAAATGGGAAAAAAGATTGAACAACTTTTTTCCCTTCTTCTCCATCAATCATTTGTGATCAGTGAACATCACCTTCCACTCATCTATTTTACCAAAATAGCTCATCCTCACCTTACCCAAAAACACATTCACAATTTTAATAAAAAATATTTTAAACCTAATGTTCACAAAATAAAACTACAAAACAATCTTAACTTTAATGATCTTAAATGACAACTGACAATGCATTGCAGTCTGATATTAATTGATGATACTCTAGATCTTCCAAAGCAATTGCTTGATTCGCCATGGTCTCCAAACCTTTCTCACATGCATCTTCAACTTTATGCATTATATTGCCATAACATTGTGTTTTTTACAGTATAGAAACTCTATGTAGATTATCATAGTTTAGCGCATCAATGTTTGTCGAGTCCCCATCAATGGCTTCTTCCATATGTTCATTGTTCTCAGTCTCTTAATCCTGAGAGAGTAGAAAGAAAAATGAGAAAACATCGAAGCGCCAAAGCCTTGAGGAGCTTGCAAGAAATGAAATTTATAGAGAACACTACCCCTCCTAAGAATAAGAGACACCAAAAAACTAGCTATGTGAAATAGCATTATACTTACAAGATCAGTAGCCTCGTTATCAAACAACTCATCAAGATTTGCCAGGAAAAAATAAGTAAAAGTAGCCTGCAATAGAACTGTCAATTTGAAGATAATAAAATTGATATCTATTCGCTTAGAATTGCAAGCATTAAAATACCACATTCAGTTGTGCATTATCCAAGATAATTAAAATGCCGATATGTAGTAGTAAAAAGAGAGCCTCCATATATTTAATGCCACGACTAGTTAGAAACTCTAAAAGGGCAGAGACTTATCTCAAAGAATAGAATGGTGTAAGACCTGATTGGTATTTTAGAACTTAGAGCACCAGTATGCTATTGCATCTGATATATAAAGATTATAGCTATGATATTGGAAGTGAAGAAACCAATATTCATGTGGATGACTCTTCACTGTTAGGGACAAGACTAGTCATAAATTCAAGGGAATTCCAAAACTCAAAACATCTAGATTGTTAACTGGCATTTCTAAAAATCTTAGGTCAAGCATAATTCTAGTTGGAAAAGAAGAAGAGAGGGGCAAGACTAGTCATAAATTGATCTGGGATTTGATCATCTTTCTAGTAAAAAAAAAGATTGAACTTTTTTGGCTTCTTCTCCATCGATCATTTGTAATTTGTGAACACCACCTCCCTTCATCTATTTTAGCAAAATAGCTCATCCTCACCCTACCCAAAACACGTTCACAACTTTAATAAAAAAATATTCACAAACTTTGAACTCAATGTTCACAAAGCAAAACCACAAAATAAGTATGAACTCCTAATTCTTCTCCTCTTTCTTCTTGGCAAATGGGTGCTTAGGTCTCTAACCAAAAACCAAAAAAGCAAAAAAAAGAGTAAACGCACTATGAGATTTGAAGCAAAACTCTGCTTTAACTAGTTTAAACGTGAAACTAAGCACCCTATAACGTAAAAATCTGCAATAACAAACAACCAATCCGATGAGAATATCCAAATTTATTATACTAAAAAAATTAATTTAAGCAAAGATGCCTCACAACACACACACTGGACACACACAACACACATCACATATCACCAACACAACACAACACCAACATAGACCACCACACACATGACTCACAGCAAACAGATCTGATATCCATCGAGTAGGAAGAAAAATGAAGGATCAACGGATCAGGAAGTGGAGTTGCCAGAGAAAGTGACGGAGATGGTGTGAGAGAGAATGAGGGAGAGAGAACGAGTGCGTGACCAGAGGAGAGAAAAAGTTTTTTCTTAAATATATATAGGGCGCGTGTTATTCACGCGTTCAATGATGTACTATTCTCGTGAGGTATACAATTGTTAGGTGCATGATATTATTTGCGCCTATAAATAAAGGCCTTTGCATTGTATAAATTGTACCAACTATTAAGAGAATCAATAAAATATTCTCCTCTGTTCTCACTTATATTTTCTCTTTCTCTTTTTCATAAATTAGTTTTCTATTTTTTTTAATTATTTTATAATAATAATTAAATTTAATTATCACATGAGTGATATGATATTCTCACTCATATCTCACTCACCACTTTTGGAAATTTCAAAAAACCCTCCAATAAAGGCATGTTTTGATTATTTTGTTTTCAAAAAAATATTTTTTAAAAACTATATATTCTTTTTATAATAACTATTTAACTTAACATTAAGAAAAAAAAACTTCTACAAAAGTTTAAATACAATTTAAAAAAAAATAAAATTTTAACTTTTGAAAAAAAAATATTTTTTTAAAAATTATTAAAAGAATACTTCTAAAGGGAATTCAATAGAAACGACCCTTAAACCAAAACCTCTAAGGCGAACAGCAACAGCTCACCTAAACATAAAAAATAAAAAAAAAACATATTTAGGGGAGTGATTGATGCTAATGTGCTTCAACAGCTTCCTTATCTTATCTCCCAAATTTTAGATTTTTTCTATACCCCAAAACAAAACACCCATATGTTGGGGTTTTTTTCATCCCCAAAACTAACACCCAAACTCATCCTTCATATCTGCAAACCAAAGAAAAGAAAACAAAAAAAAGCTCCAATGTGATCTGCAAACTGGGAAAAATAAGAAAAAGCTCCAACGGTCACTAAGCAATGGATATATTATTAGAACATTCATTGAAAAATAATAAATTTATGGCCTAAAAGAATAAAAATTACAAAGGGGCAATTTTTTTATCGTTTTTGTTGATATCTATATAAACCAAACTTCTCCCATTCTGAAGGTATAAAAAATATTTCAATCATTTTGAGAAGTAAAAGCCAGAAAAAGAAAAACCAAAAGATTCAAAAAAATATCCAAAAATATACGAAAATCTCAAGGTATTATCTATTTTTATCAAGAAAAAATGTGGAGAAAAAGAGGGATAGGATGCGAATAATTTTTTTTCTTTGTTTTGATCGCAAGGGAGGGAAGAAGAAGATAGAGGAGGAGAGAAAGGAGAAAAAATTATGGGGAAGGGGAGGAGAGGGCAGAGGAGGAGAGAAAGGAGAAGAAGAGGAAGATATATATATATTTTTTCTGATTGATGGAAGAGGGGGGAGGTGCTGAAGGAGTAGAAAAGAAGTGTTTGGATTAGCTCTAGGTTTTACATACATACATACATATATATATATATATATATATGTGTGTGTGTGTGTGTGTATGTGTGTGTGTATGTTTTAAGATTATATTAAGTTTATTTAGTATATTAATTATAATTTTAAACAACTAACTATTTTTTATTATAATTACAGTCATATACTTTTTTTAATTATAGTTTTAAACTTTATTTATTATTTGATTTTAATTATTTTTTGTAGTGTTTTTAGTTATAATTTTTTCCAAGAATGTACATTATACTATAAATTGCAGTTTAATTCATTAATTTCTATAACAATAAATATATTATTATTATTATCATCATCATCATCATCATCATTATAATACTAACTTTAGTATTTGTTTTTACAGATGGACTCACAAAAAAATGCCTATTTTACAAATTTGCTTCACGGGAATTCAAATTTTGATGAAGATGAAGTTGCATTCGGCTGAACTGTAAACATGAATGAACCCGCTATGGGAGCAACTCCCATGCCTCCATTCTTCACACAAGCAGAATCCGTCAAAAAGAAACCACCACGGAAAAATAATTTCTCTATCCAAAAAGATATTTTACTCTCTTCAGCATGGTTAAACATTAGTTTGGATGCGATACAAGGTAATGATCAAAGTAGAAGCACATATTGGCACAGGATATACAATTATTATCATCAAAACAAAACTTTTGAATCTGATCGCAATGAGAATTCTCTCAATCATCGATGGACAGTTATTAATCTTGCCACCCAAAAGTTTGCTAGATGCTATGATCAAATTGAGGCTAGAAACCTAAGTGGCAAGACTAAGAACGATAAGGTAATTGTAATATTAAATTTATTTTTTTGTTAAACTTGAATATTAAATTGAATTAACTTTTTTTTAATTATTGATATAGATTCAAGATGCAAAAATTTTGTACTAAACCTGCCATAAATCATCATTCCTATTTGAACATCGTTGGAATATACTGAGGCATCAAGCAAAATGGATGCATTATGGTGAAAAGAAAAAATCCAAAAAATCAAAAGGCGAGAGTCTAGGAGTCTCCTCTCAATCAACTGCACCTTCAATAAGTTTAGACATTGATAGCAACCCATATGATACCATTGATCCTATGGCGAGACCACTAGGTAGAGATGCTAAAAGAGAAAGACTGAATAAGAGAAAGAATAAAGTAGTGATAGCAAATGACCAAGATTCTCTAGTTGCAAAAACGATTTAACAAATGTTGGAGAGCAAAAAAAAGATGCATGAAGATAGAATGCAGAGATTGGCTTGAAAGTACAAAAATAGAATTATGTCACTAGATTTTTCAAAGATAACTCTAATGCAATTTGAATATTGGACAAAGAAGCAGCAAGAAATCATGAAACAAAATGGCTTCTAATGATGTTATGAAGAATTTAAATATTTGTTTCTAGTGTAGAATTTAATATTTGTCTAACATACTTTTATTGGAATGAAAACTTTATAATTCAAGTTCAATTGCTTACATGAAAATACATATTAGCTCACACACCTCCATGTTTTTGCCACAAATGTTCTACAAGATCAGCTTGTAGCTGGTTATGAAACTTTCGATTACGAATACGATAATGAGTTTGTATAAAATCAATAAGCTCAGCTGTTTGTTCACGTGAGACTATTGAATTTGAACTTTCACTAGCATAATCATAGTTGAAATCTAAGTTGTTAATACCTCTTTCATCTTCTATAATCATGTTATGCATAATAATGCATGCAGTCATGATATTTTTTAGAGTGTCAACATCCCAAAACCATGCAAGGCCACGAACAATAACAAACCGAGCTTGGAGTACTCCAAATGCACACTCCACATCTTTCCTGACTGATTCTTAAGCCATAGCAAAATACTTCTTCTTATTACCTTGTGCAAGTGGTATAGTTTTAACCAACGTTGCCCAAGATGGGTATATATCACCGGCAAGATAATATCACATCATATTGTTATGTCCATTAATCGTATAATTGACCTTAGAGGCTTGTCCTTTAGCTAATTTAGCAAAGATTGATGATTGTTCCAAAACATTTATATCATTGAGAGAATCGGGCAAACCAAAAAAGGCATGCCATATCCAAAGATCATAAGAAGCCACAACTTTTAAATAATTGTTGGTTCTCAAATATGACCAGTATACATACCTTTCCATGTAGTCGAACAATTCTTCCATTTCTAATGCATGCAGTCAATACTTCGCAACATTCTTGGAAAGCCTATTTGATTTCCAACTTTTAGCAATCTGGCAATATCACTCTCATTTAGTGATCTCAAGTACTCATTAGAAAATATTTCTACCATTGCTTTAACGAATTTTCTCAAAGTCTTTATGGTTGTGCTTTCGCAATTCTCATGTATTCATCCACTAAATCTGCAACAAATCCATATGCAAGAATCCTTAATGAGGCAGTGACTTTTTGCAAGGAAGATAAACCCTAATGTCTAGCAAAATTTTGTTTTCGAACAAAATATGGATCATGTGCTTCAACTACAAATTGAGTTTGAAGAAATAATAAACAACTCATCCAAAATTTCCTTCAGATATTATCAGGATAAATAGAATTTTTTTGAAAAGTTGTTGTGATAGAGTCTTTCATGACCTTAAACCTTGTCTCGCCACAAGAAAGCATGACCATGGATAGAACCACGACTTAAACGTTGTTGTCTCGTAAGTCTTTGATCTTCATCAACCAGTAATTGAAGTAACGCAAGTTCCTCATCGGAGTCAGAAGAATCGAAATACTCCATACAATTGAAATCCATAACTTTGGACACGAGATGTGATAAAAGGGAAAACAACTAAATGGTTTCAAGTATTACAAGAAAACAAGAGAGAAAGCTAATGAATTTCGAAAGATATGTTGCACTTTGAGAAGCTTGTTGCATAAGCATATGTAGTCTTTAAGTCTCACTAATGATCACAAACAAAAAATTATGAAATGAGTAATGCAACGTAAAGTTGATTGACAATACAATACATAAAAAGATTTGATCGATTAAACAAAAATCTTATATTGACAAAATGAGACATATAAAAGATTTGGTTGATTAAATGTAAAGCTTATATTGACAAAACGAGACATATAAAATATTTGACCGATTAAACATGAAGCTTGTATTTGACGAAACAAGACAAAAAAAAAGATTTGATTGATTAAACATAAAGCTTGTATTTAATAAAACAAGACATAAAAAAGATTTAACTGATTAAACATAATGTTTGTATTGACAAGACAAGACATAAAAGGAATGACCGATTGAACATACAGCTCGCATTAACAAAAACAAGATGTAGAAGAAATGATCGATTGAAAATAAAGCTTGTATTGACAAGAAAATGACATAAAATGATTAATTTAAACGAATAAAATAAAATAAACAATATAACATAGTTAAGAATTATACAAGATAAAAAATACTATTCATAAAAATTAAAAAATAAATTTAATATTTTAAAAAATAACATCTTTATTAATTAACGAAAAATGTTAAGTGGCTAAAATATATTTTTAATGTAAAAAATGAAGAATAAATAAAAATATTAATAATTAAAAATCTAATACTCTTATAAATAATAAAAAACAAATAATAAATATACTAAATAATGTGTTTAATTAAATTAATGATGTGTTTTAGAGCAAAATAAAATATAGGACTCCTATAATAGGGGAAGTGCTAGAGTGAAACTGAAATAAGATTTGTAAATTGAGTGTTCAACAAAAATAGGAGAATTATTCGAATAGAACTAAAAATAAGGGATTTTAAAATTTAAAAAAGTGATTCAAAACACTTAAATACAGGGAAAAGATAGAAAATTGGAGTTAGCTTAGGGCTCGTTTGGTAATGCTGCAAAAAATTTCAAAAATGAAACCGAAATTATAAACAAAAAACTGTAAATGCGTTTGGTTAAATTATAAAATCTATAAACAAAAACCAAAAATATGTTTGGTTGTCCATAGTTTACAAACTATTTTTATCTCTTATTTTTCATTTTAGTATTTTATGTTAAATAGAACACATGAAAATATTTGAGAATATTTTGTAAAAGAACAATGAGAATATTTTAAAATTAATTTATTTTCTTTAAGATTATATTTCAAAAAATAATTTTAATTATTTTGAGAATATATTTTTATGTTTAGTTTTGAATTTTTTAAAATTTCATTTATTATTTTATTAATTTATTTTTTAAAATGTTTCTAAAATTACTAATATTATTTTAAAAAACAAATTATAAAATAATTATTTTTAAAAATAATTTTAATTTAATTCTTAATTTTTTTAATTTTCTAAAACCAATTATAATTTATTAAAATAATTTTTAAAGATAAATTTAATTTATCAAAAAAATTTCAATGTATTTTTAATTTATTAAAATTATTTTAAAATATTAAAAAATATTTCCAAATTAAAATTATTTTCAAAATATTTTTAATTTATTAAAATTATTTTTAAATATTTTTATTTACTAAAATTATTTTTCATAATATTTTTTATTTATTAAAATTATTTTTCAAAATATTTTTAATTATTTTTAAAACGTATTTTTATAAAATTAATTTTATTTTCTAAAATATTTTTGAAAATAATTTTTAAAATAAAATTTTAAAAAATATTTTAAAATAAATATGTTTTAATAATTATTTTTCAAAAAAGTTAATGAGTTCATATTAATTTTGAAAAGGTAATTCTAAAGGTATCCATCACAAAGTCAATAAAAGTTTTGAAAACCTTTTACTATAATCTAAGAAAACCACTTTTTTTTAATCAAAATTACAAAAACAAGTTGTTGATTTTTGTTTTTTTAAAAAATGAAAACGGAAACTAATAATCAAGTTTTTAAATTTTAATTAACAGAAATGAAAAACGGAAAGACAAACAGTACCAAACGCGCCCTTAATAATTTCTATCGTTTCTTAGTGACAGAAAACAGAGCCAAACTTTCAACTCTCTTTCTATATAAGCCCTTGGCGTAAACGTTGCGCAACGCAAAGAGGAAGAAAAACAATGGCAAACAGCAATTTACCGCGAAGAATCATCAAAGTAAAGCCCTCTATCTCGCGATGCCTCGATCTTTTCGTTTTCATTTCTCCTCTATCACTTTTCTTTTAGAAAAAAAAATTTTTTATGTACCTTGCGATTTTTTTAAATTTTTTCATATAATTTTAGCTGTTTTTAATGGATTTTTCTTTATGATCTAATAGGAAACTCAACGGCTTCTCAGCGAACCAGGTAAAGCCATCTTTTTGTATATGTATTTGTGTGTATGTGGTATTCTGTAGTTTGCTGTGGGTTTTAAGCTACACCGTACACTTTTTACGTCTCAAATTAATCATTTGCCTTGCGTTATAGTAACCTCTATGTTGGAAAAATTAACGTAATCGTTAGTATTATATTTGAGTTTTCTGTTTGATTTTAGGAATTATTTGAGCTTTCTGTTCGATTTTAGGAATTATGCAAATTTGTCTTCAGTCACATAACGTTGCTGCTCCAGAATGTTATGTGGAATGTACTAATTACCTATATTGATGTCGAAATGTTCACTATGATTGATCGCGTAGCTGAGTGTGTGTGTGTTCTTCCGTTCCTTTATTTTTTATTTTTTATTTATAAATAAGCTTTACAATTGGAAATGTTGAGGCTAGTGTAATCCCTAATTTTCGGTTTCAATCTTTACACTTTATGATTAGTTACTAGAAGTTAAAAGAGAATGTCTGCTCTTTTTGGCGTTAATGTGTTTGAATGATTTTAATTAAAACGTTATTGTGATAGGAACTTTTCTGTGTTGTCGACTATGTGACATTGTTCTTAATTTAGATCAAGTAATGAAATTTGTTTTGACTTTTGATCCATAAGTGCAGCTCCTGGAATAAGTGCATCTCCATCAGAGGAGAATATGCGGTATTTTAATGTTATGATACTTGGTCCAACACAGTCTCCGTATGAAGGTATCCAGAGCCTTGATGGCAATTTCTATTAACTGATTGGGGTATTCTTGTGCTTCTGCTGTTGATTAAATGGTATTAACCTTGCTGAATCTGTTGATTGCTTAATGTTCTCTCACAATGTGCAAAAACTAGTTTCTAATTCTAGGTTAGCATAAAAGATTGTCCAACTTATCTATGTAAATCTGCTTGAAACTGTGTTCTCTCATGATGCTTTGCTCACTGAAATTTCATAGAAAAGTTTTCGTACATGATCAGTTGAAACTGTTAATTCCATTTTGGGCTCTCTAAAGCTGGACTTAGTTACCTAGTTTCGGTAGTCAAGTGTTTAGTAGTTAATTTGTCAACAAATGAACAAAAGAATAATTTTCTCATGATTAAATGTTCTAATCTCTAGTGTGTAGGTTATTTTTTCTTTTGTTTTTTGGGTCTTTTTGTTGCTCAACTATTAAGGTTCCCTATTGTTAATATTCTTAATTTTCCATTGTTGTGTAGGAGGTGTCTTTAAGCTGGAATTATTTTTGCCTGAAGAGTACCCAATGGCTGCCCCAAAGGTAATTCAATTAGCTTTTGACTAGGTATATAATTGGCACCTAACAAAGTACATTTATTCATTTATTAACCCATTGAAATGTAATTATTTCAAATGCAATTGGTATGTTGTGTGGTTGGCAAAGTTATGGCGTGGACAAAGAAAAACTCTTGATTGAACTGTATTAACGTCTTTGGCTTACTAACTGGTGAAAACGGAAGAGAGAGAGGTGTGTCGGGGATGGGGAACAATATCGTATACTAGAGTTATATACATTACTTGAAGGACGTCTTTTAATTTGGTTGGCATTTAATATGATTTTCTGTTGAAATGAAATGAAATGAAATGATCTTTGTTCTTGTTATTTGTTTTCCTCGTGTCTGTTATGTTTGAGGTTTTCTTCTTGTTCTTGAAATTGCACTATTTTTCCACTTGCTTCATCTACAAAGTGCCATCTCACTTGCTGTTGAAATGAACTTATTGATTTAGCTGAGAGATCGATTTCTCCCCTGTGATTTGTTTCAACACTATTACCTTCCATTTTCTAGCCTGTACATTGTTCTCAACCAACTTCTTTCTCGCCCTCATGCTTTTTCCCATTAGAGTTCTGGTCATCTCAATTTCAATTTATTGAACTCTTTTCTTCTAGTTAGGGATCATATTTATGAACCTGGTCTCATAATAATGCAGACTTATTTTCAGTTGTCATTTCTTTTTGGTCTGGGAAGCTATACTTTCAGGTACTTTTGGAAGATATGATACATACAAATTGATAGATGGAGGAAGATAATATAGTGATGGAGCAAACACTTGTATAATTACTTTTTTTTTGCTTTCCTCTTGCTTCTAGATCTGTACAAGAACTACTGTCGATGTGTAAAACAGGCTCTTAGCTCTGTTCTAGGATGTGTAGATCTATGACTTCCACTTTGCAACATTTTGCTGCAGTGAGTTTGGGGATTTATGGATTGTCTGCTTGTTACTTGCATACTGCTATTCCTCTTGGAAGAAGGCTGTAAAGTCTGGTCTAGTTTTTGGACACTCAAAAGTGTTTTATGTGAGTGTAAAAGCTGAAGTTGACCTATGTATCCCATTTTTGAAAAAGCTTTTATATAAAGCTGAAGTTGGAAAAAGTTGACAAACCAGAGGTTCTGAATTGAAGCTTTTCAGAAAAGACTTTGAAGAAATTGTTTTCGCATCATGTCAAAAACTGTTTTTATTCTTTTTTTTTTTTTCCCTAAAAAAATTACTTTATATTTTTTAAAGTCCAATATTACCATCTAAAAAATTGAAAGCTCGAGTCCTGAAATACAAGGTCAAACACTCAATGGCTCTTATTCAACAACACTTTTACTGAAAACTCTATTGCTAAAAACTCTAAAGCTCGACAGCTGAAATCTCATAGCTAGGCCAAAATAGAGCCTTGGTAAAATATGCTGATTGTAGTTTTTCTAGCTATTTATTTACTGATGGATGATCTTCTTGCTGATGCTTTACAGCTGAATGATTTCATTATTGAGTATGAATTTGCTCATGCACATGTAAAAATGTTTGTTGCAGATCCACCTTCTTTTTCAATCAACCACCTTTTTCAATCAACCACCTTCTTTTTCAATCAACCTAATATTCTCGATATTCTGAGCAAAACACCTGATATCATTGTTGGGCAATAATGTTAGATGGACAAATTAAAATCTGGGTGGCAATCTTAGGTTTCATGCATATCTATAATGGTATAATCTCTCAATTCATGATCTAGGGAATCTTTAGATGATGGACCTGCCTCTGTTCTGGTTTGGGCAACATCTCCCACATTGGGTGGTATTCCTAACCTCTTGTATTGTTAGTATGTGGAGTACAGGGAAACTGAAGCTACAGTGTTGTAGTTCCTGTTTCTGACCTTTTCAGTGTGATTCTTTATTGTTTTTGGGCCATTGCCCATTCTTTATGGATATTCTTGATGACCAAAAATTGCTTTCGTGGGATTCTTAACTAAGTCACCTTGGAGCATGAGTTCCAACCTATATGAGTTGATTTACTGCACAGTTTTGTATTTATGCACATTTTCGTTCTCCACATGCTTATCCTCCATTTTCTTTCCTAACAGGTTCGATTCCTTACCAAAATTTACCATCCTAACATTGACAAGGTCTGTTGCTACTTCTTTGATTATTGTGAATTTATATTTTCTGCTCCAGTTGACTCCTTAATATTATGATCTTTATGTGAATAGCTTGGGAGGATATGCCTGGATATTCTTAAAGACAAATGGAGCCCTGCCCTTCAGATTAGAACCGTGCTTTTGAGGTAATCTAAACCTGTAATTTTTGAATCATAAAATTATCTTTGATGGCATGGACTTCGAAATCCCTCCATTTTCGTTCTGCACCTATGAAAGTATCCAGCTTACCCGAATGTGGGTGGCATTCGAGGCTGCTCTGCAGGTAAGGAATGGGAATTCATAAGAAGGATTCTTGTCCAGTGAGAAATTTCATGACTTAGGTCCATTTTCCAAGTGTTGAACTCCATGTTGTCAGATGTAGTATTTTCTATTCTGGAATTCCATAGAGTTCAAAACATGTAATGCTTACTGGAAATCTATTGTATAACATGCTGTTACACATTGGTGAATGAATCTTTCTTCAGCTTATTGCCTACTGTTGTACTTCTTACATTGTTTGGATTTGTGAGTTTTTTAACCTTTTTCACTGTTTTAGCATTCAAGCCCTTTTGAGTGCTCCAAACCCTGATGATCCACTCTCTGAAAACATTGCGAAGCATTGGAAAACCAATGAGGCTGAAGCTGTTGAAACTGGTACATGCAAGAAACTCATGATTGCTTGGGCTCGTCAGAAATTGGATTGTTGTTCTTGTTACATTTCCTGAATGTTATGTCAAGCTATAAAACCTAAATACTGCCCCAAGTCGGTTTAGTTGCATTTTAATTGTAATTTTCACTGAAGTTCTCTCTATTTTCTATCCTGCAGCGAAGGAGTGGACACGTCTATATGCAAGTGGTGCATGAAGTTGTGGAGACTAGTGGCTTCCCTATATAACCAACTGTGCAATGTATTCTAATGAATGTTTGATGAACGTGGATACTGGGAGAATTGATGAAAATTGAAAGAATCTGAATTCAATGTTTATCTAAACTAACGGTCACTGCGTAATAATGTTTTTGCTTTCGGGTCTTAATTATTCTGAAGTGTATAATTTGATGAGATTCCTAGACTGTCGCTTCATCCAAGAAGCTGATATCTTATCTTCAAAGTGGCATTTTAGCAGAAACTTTTATCAAAGCTTCCACATTATGTTATATAAATTGCATTACGGATGTGTTATCCTGATCCCATCTTGATCGCCGGTTGAAATAAATGCAACCATGGGCCTATCTCAAATAAGCTAACTCTATTTGCAGCTTGTAAGCCCAAATAAGCTTAGCCTAACAAGCTGTAAGTCCAGTTTTGACAAGTTTCCATAGGTATATTGGATTCCAATCCTTGACGTGAAACCTAGGCAAGGCTGGTCTGCACCTCTACGTCCAGCCGGACTTAGAGTTGACGCAACGGATTATACCCTAGGACTGGGAAAACAACTGCGGTCCATTTCCATACATTGACATTTTTTTCTCCTTCAATTGGCTTCAGAACAACTTATTATAGTCGTACACTTTTGAAAATGCCTTAATTCATGCATTTTCCGCAGCCTTTTACATCAGTGTCAGACACAATGAGTATCTATATAATATTATAAAATTTTTCTTGAAAGGGTGAAGTTGGAATTTATATTGGATTTCAAATTGAAAAGATAACCCGATTTCATAGTTGGAAAGTACATGTATGATTAGAGATTGAATTTTTTTGAATTTGGATGGTCAGACTTTCAAATTTGTTTCTAAACTAAAAATTGTTAAATTGCTTTTTAAGTACTTTAATGCATGAACAATTACAATTTCCAACAACATGAATTTAGTATCATTAAAGACCAGAGTTTGCTAATATGCTGATGTTACCAAAAGTCACCAATCCTCTTCTCCTTGCCGCTCTCGACGGTTGAAACACCTGCAAAAATGATGACTGAGGGGCTTTTCCCCTAGAAGGAAATCCGACAGTCAAGTTAGTAAGATGATTGTATTAGAAAAACCACTATGATTGAGTTCTTGTATACCTGGCTCATGTTCCTTCCTCCCTTAGCCATTTATAGAACTCCTCCATATGTGACAAGATTCCCTTACCACTCTCTATCGCACTTCTAAGGTTGTTAGGCGGTCCTCTAGGGGCGGTTAGGCCTTATAGGGCCATGATATTTTAGACAACCCTTGACAGGTTACTTTTACTGACACTTCTGCTTGCGCGAGTTTTAAGGGTGGCTGCCAACTTGGTGGCGTTACCTTAGCACACCTATTAGAGGGTTTGAGCCTCACTGTGGTAGAATTGCTTGTTCTCGGATGGTTAGTGGTTTTGTTAGTCCATTTGGTCTGGTCAGTGGAGTTGATGAACCACGTGAGCTGGTTAGATGCATGAGGCAGAAGGCTCGTAGTGCTAGGCAGCTTTAAGAGGATTTTTATCAAGTCATATTTATTTATATGATCACAAAAATACTCGGAAACACCTAGTGCTGACCACACTGAGAGACAGGAAAATGCAGGTAACGCCAGTTGGCGAAGTGGCATTAAGCATCCCAATTCGAGAAGAGCTCGAGTCATCCCTCCTCTCCCTCCCTCAATTCCTTCTAGGAATTGGGTAAGGGAGGACTGCTTTCTTGTTTTAAGAGAGGTCCGCAAGGCTACAGGCATGGCCTTTTTTAGTGGGGAAATGAGACTCACTACCCGTGCTTTGCACTTGATTTCATGGCTTATGTTGTGATTGGGTTTATTTCAAATCTCCATAATCAAGTACCCCCTGACATTTGGGGCACGTGAGTTACCCTGCGTGAGTTACACGGTTCAGTTGTCACCCAATCAAGGTGTCTTTTGACTTTCCCGTTGTCCCTCAATGACTCTTCACTTTTTTGAGGCATTTATTTTCAAGCCTCTTTCCTTTTTGTTTTTGAAAAAGGTTTTCATTTCTTCTTCACCTCTTCATTCTTTGCCTTCTCATCCTCTTTGTCCTTTACCACTATACTTTTCATGCCTTCATCCTCTGCTACCTCCTTATTTATCTTGCCTTTCACCATGGCCCCTAGAAGATCGAGGATGGCAGTTTACTCTTCAGATAGTGGGTCCAATGCCATTACAGATAGTTAGAACGCCCTTCTCTCTGGCAGTGAAGCCTTCTTTGAAGAGGATATCCATATTGAGGAGGTTTCCTTGCCTTCTCTCTTACCTCATTTTGGAAAGTCCAAATTTGGGAATGCCGTGAAAGCTTCAAGTGGTACCCAAGTTTTTGGGGCGAAAACTCCATTGAAGTTCGAGAAAGTGGCCCCTAACCTTCTAAAGCCAAGGTTTCAAGGGAGTCCTTCAAAGCAAAGAGTGAGACCAAGCCTCTGGACGCTTTGGAGAAGATAAGTATTCTTCATCAATTAAACTTGGACGAAGTTACGGGCCGTGTCCATGTCAACCCTTTCATGACACTTCGTCTCACTTGAATGAATGAGAGGGCGTCCTGCCCCGACAAGAATGATTTAGCTTTGTTTAAATTGGTCCTTCACAATAGGATTCCCTTGACTCTACTTGACTTCTTTCTCGAGGTTTTCAACATATTCAAGTGTTGGGAAAAATGTGGTGTAAATGAGATGAAAATGAATGAAAGATTCAAGACACAATTTTACGTGGTTTGGCTTATGCATACTTCACCAGTAGAAGGAGAATTTTATTAAAACAATGTCGATAATGAAAACAAGATGGACTCTTGCTCTAGCTCTAACCGCTTTTTGCTAACTGCCTTACGTCTCTCTTTTCTCCCTCACACCTATTACAATAGGCTAAGCTCCTATTTATAGGACACAGAGACTAACAAAGCATGACAGCTACAATTATGGCAGAGTACAAATAAGGCAAAATTAAAAAAAGGCAAGACAACAAATTAGGCAAGTCTTCCTATGTTTTTTAGGTACCAAGAAACTTGGCTTTCAAGCAATCTTGGTCTCCAAGCAATATGGGCTGTAACCCAACAAATCTCTACCTTGGACTGTATTCACTTCCTATCGACCGATCAAAATTCTCCTTTTCTTTGCTAACCAGCCCCACATGGGCTTACCACTTCGTATTGCACACATAGGTAATGCTTCGTAGCCGTTTGACCGACCTCTTCACTGCCCACCAACGTCCTCATAGTGTCGCATCCCTGCTACCCACGTTGCTCGCAAGTGAAACATGTCGAGTGTCTATCACGGCATCCCCAACCTCGATGCTAACATCACTCAACTCAGGAACATCATACACATGCTCCACCTCATCCTCAGAACCATGAAAAGACTCTATCTCTTCACTCACAGTGTTTCTCAACTAAGCTACACTTGGACCATCAACCTTATCACCATGGAACCCTTGCTCATGCACACTCATTTCCGTGGCATTCAAAGCATAAGCCTCCTGACATGTTCCATCTTTGAGAGATTCTTCTAAAGGATCTATGGAGCATGCAAGACTAACCTTAGGTCAATTTTTAAATTTTTAACCATAAGCGCAATGGAAAAATAAATTCTTGTATACAATGATACCACAATGCATAGATTAAGAAGAAGATAAAGTAAAATTGTTAGAACAAGTTTACCTCTTGGAACAAAAAAAAGACCAAAAATTTTTACTGATTATTTGATTACCTTCTGGACCTCTGATTGGCAATGCAACTGTTGGATTTGAATCCCTGAAAGTGTAGAATGTCCTCTTTAAATTTTTGCACGATCAAATAAATGATGAACACCCGATCAAGCTCAGATCTAAGGTTACACAGACAGTGACAGGAAAAAAAAAATTTCTATCCTCTTGTGTTTTTCTTTCCAAAACCTTTATAAGAATGACCTAAAATGCTTTTGATCTTCCCTACTATGACCTGGGAGATGTTATCTATAAGTAAGGACAAAATTCTTGGTGAAAGAATTTAGTTTTAGAATTATAGAAGTCTATTCTTTACTTTGGTCGATCAAGAGAAGGACAAGAGGAGGAGAAGAGAATTCTTTCTTTTCTAAACTTCTCCAAGAACGTACGTGTCTCCAATATTTTTTGGCGTACGAATTATTTCAGCTATTTTCCATACTTAATTGACCCTATTTTAAGAGTTATCTTAGCAATAGAACTCCTGGGTAGACTAGGATTTTATGTTGAGGAGTTTGAATTCAAATAGAAAATTTTTAGGTGATAAGAGTTTCAAGTTAAAGCCAACTCTTGACCTAATCTTCTAGAATTTAAATCCTAACAAATCTTCTAGAATAAGTGTGTCCCACTGTCTCTTTCTTCTTTCCAAATTTTGGACGCCTCTCTACAAGACGACTTGACAAAAATGAATATTCCAAGATAGGAAACTTGGAGCTCAAGATATTTGAATTATCTTGTATAATATAGCAACTCCATCCTAATTTGGAAACCTTACTCAAAAGTTATGTCTTGTATACCTAGAAGCTTTAGCAAAGATATTAAGACACATTCTAATTATCTACATTAAATCGTGGACCAATAAGAATTAAAAACAAATCTTATTTTTTGTTTCCAAGAATCCTAACGCAATTAGAAATCTTATGAAAATATACATTTAGCAATCGACCAATTCAAAGAAATAGTCAAGAAAAGACTTCTCATGCTTAAAACAATATTCGACTAGTAGAGAGACCAAAAGACATAATAACCCTTGGCTCCTAAAATGACCAAAATGCCCTTGCCTCCCCTTAGGCGACATAATGTCCATTTTGACCCTAGTCTATTTCACCACAAGACTAAAGCCATACTCCAAGCATAATTATTGGATGCCAGAAACTTGTCACAATAATGAGTGACCTTTATCTTTGACCTACTAAGCAAAATGACCAAAACACCCCTCTATGTATGCCGGTAGTAAAGGTCGATCCTTTGGCTGTACCATCACCTCCTTAACTAGCTCTAAACCTTGGAATAGCTAGTCCAACATAACAATCATCTTCTGGTCACGTTACGCTTGATTTCGGGAGCAACCCATAAGTTAAATGATCGATATACCCTTGAAGGATTATACCACTAGATCTAGATTTAGATGATCATACGGACAAGTCCAAGAAGGCACAAAGAATCTACTGTTCCATATGCATGTCCAAACTGACCAAAACTCAACACCTAGTGCACAGAGCTATTGACCCTTGCCAAGCAAGGTCTCACTAATAATAGATCAAAGTGCTAAACCTTGAATCCATCAGTTTATCCACGTATGCTCAAATTGATAGCATTGGCCACTTAGCAGTAGTGAGTATTGTGTTTTCTAACTTTGATAGTACGATTACAAGAAAACTAACTCGTAGTGGTCCTGTCCAATACGTGACACATGTACTAGAGAGACAAGTCCGGAAAGACCTCTAATGACCTAGGTAGGTCATCCTCACAAGAAGACTTGCTCGCTATAAACTTATTCTAATAGAGTGCCCAGCATTACCATACGGTTATGGACTTATTTATAGCATTACTAAGACTAAACTGGGACTTACTGTACGTCCAGCCTCGCTGCATACCTAAGTCCTTAGTTAATGTCATTGGGCCTTCATGCATTACATCAACGCACAGTAGAAAGAATATAATATGCAAAACTTAATCATACTAACAAAAACTTGGGCGTATTACATATAGTATCTAATAAACATCATGCATTTGTGGTCATTAGGGCATGCAAACCCAACATCTTTATCATGTCTACTCTATTCAACAACAACATGGCACTGCTCACTTCAAGATACACAGTCACTTTGTATCTTTTCTCAGACTGAACCTCTATTACCATCCTCTAGAGCCTCAAGAGCATCACCATACAGCTCCACCTGCTCCATGACATTATTCTGTCCAACTTTCACCCTAGCACCCTTAACTATACAACTATTAAGAACATAGAAACTATCTATCAAAAACCTTCTTAAGAGTAATTGGGAGCCCTTATGCACTTTAGGGACTTTATTCTTACAATAAAATCTATGTCTGCAAGAATTTAATCGCCTAAGAGAAATCAAGTTCTTCTTTAGCTCAGGGACATGCCAACACTTGAAAGGTTTGATAGTGCCATCAAACATCTTGATCTTCATGATGCTGGTTCCAGCCACCGCCAATTGAGGTCATTCCTAAGATAGACCTTTTCACTCTTTCTGGAATAAGTAGAAAACCAATCTCTTCTAGGACACATGAAACGTAGCACCAGAATCAAGAATCCACTGGTCTTGCCATTGTCTTACAGTGACAGATAAGACATCTCCAATACCATTAAAACTCTCATCTTCCGTGTCGTTCACCATGTTCATCGATTCTTGATTATTTCTTGATACTTCGTCTTTGAGTGCAAGCTCTAAAGACCAGTAAGCGCACAGATCGATGTAGTAAAGTGCATGTAAGTGCGGGGTTGATTTCAGAGGGAGGCTATGTTGTGAGATGGATTCTACGTGTGTGTTCTAGAGTATGCCTAAAAAGAAGCCTAAACTATCTATTTTTGGGATTTTTGGATTTCTTTAACTAAAACAAATTAAACTAAACTATGGGAATGGAAAGTGGGAGACAAGCTAATCTAGAAGAACTAACAAATGGAAACGTGTTAGGGTGACTTCAACTTATGAATGGGTGATTCTATACTTAAAGGCTATGGGATTAAAGAATGATGGCTTACTTTCATAATTGCTCTTAACTAGGTTGCTAAATCAGTGTCTTAATTTCTCTCTAGGACTCGGTGCGGGTCCATCCCTAGGCGGCCCGTCCTAGAGCTACGGCATGGTCCTTATGACCTAGGGCCTTAAGGGTGACCAATTAGCTTCCTAAGTGACTTAGAATGAACCTACCCTAGTACCTAAATCATTGGCTGGGTTTAAAGCCAAGACCTAGTGTCGCTAAGGTCGACTAAACCTATCCTGAAACCTATTGGCTGGATTTAAAGCCAAAGGAGACTTGGCCTAGGCTAGCCTTAAATTACTTACCGTCATTCTAAGGTCATTACAGTGAGATTTGACTTGTTAACACATTTATACATGTTCTTAGACAAGGTGTTCAGGAATAAAAGGATTTATTCAACTACCAAACATCTTCATGCTCGGATTACACCATTAGAAGCAATTAACAACCAACATGTATGCATTATTGAAGTCATATTCACTACTAGGCATGCAAATATACACATAGACATGAATATAAGCATTACCCACTTCATAGCATCCACATATAAACACATAGACATGATTATAGCATGGATTAGATGTGTTTAGTAATAAATAGACTTCAATATATACAAATGCTACTTATTTAGGCATTTAATCAAACACTTAGACATGAATGAGAAAATAACCAGTTGAACAAGAAGATCAAACTTGTATATATTCAGCCATTTAATCCCATATCATAAGAGTATATAGCTAACCCATTACATAAGTTAATTCACCTTACACAAGTCTACTCAATCATAATGAGAGATAGAATTAGAGAGAGTTTATGAAGCTTTCCTTTCATCCTAGCTAATCTTGTACAAAGCTCTTGAGCAACTTGAATCCAAATGTTGAAACCCTCTAAATTCTCTTTATTCAAGGTGATGAAATATGTGAGAGTGTGTGTGTGATATGTACGAAGACTAGGGTTAAGTGTGTGTGTGTGATAGGTATGTAAAGATCCTCCTTAAAATTGCCAAAAAGATTTCCTTTTTTAGTCTGAAAATCAGGCTTTTATATCAACTTTTTACTAACTGTCGGTTGACCTAGCCGATCGACCGGCTTCTCCTCTTAGCTCGACCAGCTTTTTGGTGACACTCTCTGGACTGGCCGGTCGACCGGCTTTGGAGGGGTGGTCGTCTGGCTATTTTTAGCACCTCTCTGGAGTGGCCGGTCGATCGGCTCCTTCTTCAAGGTCGTCCAGTAGACTTTCTTCCTCCATTCTATGTCTTTTCGGCCTCCGATCTTCTCTTTTTGACCCATAAATCTCCCATCTTCATCACCTATCATTGTTCAATCTCAATCTTAACCCAAAGTTCCCCTAAATCATTGAAAACAAGCAATTAGTGTAGCAATTTGTCTCTTAAACTCAATATGTACATTTGTTTATGCTTAAGCCTATTCTTATCAAAAGCACTACACCAATGCATCTTCATGAGTACTTGATACCTCTTAATCATAGGCAAATAACAATGTAAATACACATAAAAACACAACACATCATTTCTTTTCGGACAAAGATGCTTAAAGTGAGCTTGTTCCCTACATCCATAACATATCACATCTTTTGCCTTCAGTTTTGACTTCTTCCAATATCTCCCTTTCTTGTGTTTCACTGCTTTACTCACTAATCCCTCTCCTTAAACCTCCACTCCATTTCCCAGGAAGTGTTTTTTCAAAACCTTGGACTTTAATGCTGAACAAACATCTTCAAAGCTAATCTTGTTATGTCCATACAGCAAAGTGTCTACGAAGTTATCATATGAGGGTGGTAGAGAACACATCAAAACAAGGCAAGATCTTCCAAATCAATCACAACTCCTATGTTTTTCAACCCTATCACTATGGAATTAAACTCATCAAGGTGATCTTTCACGGGCGTACTCTTTTTCATCTTGAGGGTATACAATCTCTACTTGATATAGAAGCAATTTGTCAGCAACTTAGATGCATAGAGATCTATTAGAGCCTTCCAAGCCTCAACTGCTGTCTCCTTATTGGCTATCTCCATCAATACATTATTAGAAGCGCTTATGTGTATTGCACTTTTAGCCTTCTCTTCTAATTCCTCTATCTCGGATTTTATGTCCTTCTTGATCTTCCCTTCAAGCACTTTTTCATAGTCTCTGCACGACCATGAAAGCCTTGAACTTGATCTTCCAAACATTGAAGCTGCCCTTTCCATTAAATTTCTCAATCTTGAACTTCGTCGAAGTTGAACTCATCGTCGTCTCTTTCAAAACTCATACCTTGGAACAAAATTTGGTCAAATCGACTGCAAAATTGAACTTAGAATGCCAAAATAAATGAGATGAAATAAATAAGAAGTTCAAGATATAATTTTATGTGGTTCGATCTATGTCTACTCTAAGGGCAAAAGGAGAATTTTATTAAGACTATGTTGATAATGAATACAAGATGGACTCTTGCCCTAGCTTTAACCATTTTCTGCTTACTGCCTCACGTCTTTCTTTTCTCCGTCACACATATTACAATAGGCTAAATTCTTATTTATAGGACATAGAGACTAACACAATGGTATCTACAATTATAGTAAAGTACAAATAAGGCAGAACTAGAAAAAGGCAAGATAACAAATTAGGTAAGTTTTCCTATATTTCTTAGGTACCAAGAAACTTGGCTTCAAAGCAATCTTGGTCTCCAAGAAATATGGGCCATAACTTAACAACAGGTATAGCCCTGGCTAATGGCTCCCAGCCTTTTAAAGCCAAGGCTCTAAAGAAGTCTTGCAAAGCAAAAAGTGAGAACGTGCCTTTAGATGCTTTAGAGAAGGTTAGTATTCTTCATCAATCAGACTCAGATGAAGTTACGGGCCACATCCACATCGTGCCCTCCATTAAACTTCGTCTCACCTAAATAAATAGAGGGCTTGCTGCCCCGACGAGAATGATTTAGCTCTGTTTGAAGTGGTCCTCCACAATAGTGTTCCCTTGCCTCTACCTAATTTCTTTCTCAAGGTTTTCAACATATACATGTATAGCCTCGGCCAATTCTATTCTAATAGTTGGAAAGCCATGGTGGGGATTTTGTACTCTTGTCTTGTAGGAAGGTTGCCTTAAAGGTCCACTTCTTCCACTACTTTTATACTGTCTGTCTTTGTCTTGAAGTTCATGGGTATTATTATTTCATGTCTCGTCCCTATAGGAAACTTTTCAGTTAGCAACCATTTATCAACAAAAAGATCTGGTATAACAGGTTCTTGATAGTTCATTTCCATGAGAGAGAGTGTCGTGTACCATAAGTAGAAGGCCAAAGCCTTGGGAAAATCAGACATTTCTCCCAAGGATGAAGAGTATACCTTCTCAGAGGTGGGCGTATTCAAGGAGCTGTGACCGAAGAAGGTTTGCGATGTCAACCAAATTCTTACGACAAGTGGGATTCAGAGAAAGGAGCTACCCTTGCTTAGAAGAGGATCCACTTTGCAGGCCACTCTACTTCTTTGCCCACCAGCCTTGTACTTTCTTCTCAATTTTGATGTTTTCCACTTTGGTAACTATGACTCCTCCCACAACGGTATGTTTCTCTTAAAGCCTCATTGTTTCATTCTTTGCTTTTAGCTTTCAATTTGTTGATTTTTGCAAGGTGTCTCCCTGTCTCCTCAGTCCTTTTATTTTTCTTCCTCAATTGATTATGCCCTTAAATCTGATGGTGGAGGTGCTTTCTCAAGCCAAGTGATGTGTTATGTTGTTGTGATTGTTTACATTGTTCTTTGTCTATGTTTAAGAGCTATTTTTAGATTTAAGACTTGCATTAGTATAGTACTTATGCTAAGAGATTACCTAAGCACATACAATGGAACATAGTTGAGTTTAAAGGTAAATGCTACATTAATACATTCTTATTCCTCGTGTGTGGTGAAGTTAGGTCAAAGCTTGAGGCTTGAATCAATGGTGATTTGATGTTGAAGTCAAGCTTGATGTGTTAGGATGTGAGAGAAGCATAAAAGAAGCTTTTGGAGGCAGCTGAGCGAAGAAAAATGCAATCAGAGCAAAAAGGGATCAATGAGGCAAAATCGGCCAAGGCTCTGACCCAGCCGATACCCCTGTCCTTGGTCGGTTATCGGCCAAATAAGAAGCTAAAGCCTTTAAGCCAGTTGAACTAATTGCTAGACCGGTCGACCGGTCAAGTCCCCAAACTTGTCGCAAATTCTACGGTATTTAAGCATTTTTCAACATATTTTGAGAGTCTTTGAACCCCATTTTCACCTCCCATTCACACACCCCCTTCTCACACACAAAACCCTACCTTCACCCTCCTCTAATACACCTATTAACACACACACATGCACACCCACTTAGATCTAAGCTTTTTTGGAGGAGTACAATAACTTTTGGTGAGGATTTGTTTCAGATTGTAGATGAACAAGCAAAGCTGAAAGGGGAGTCTTCTTAACCCTCTTTCATTCTCTTTTCGTTTGATGCTTGAGTAGATAGATTATGGTGACTAAACTTGTGTAATAGGTTGATTTTATACTCTTTGTTATTGGATTCCATTGGCTTATATATATACATACTTTGTTCATAATGCAAATAGCTTTTTATCAATTCATGTTTATAAGTTTTATATAATGCTAGAATGAGTAGTATGTGTATAAATTAGAGTGTATTTGCTATAGAACACCTCTAATCCATCTAATATGCATGTCTATATGTGTGTTTATGGATTGCATGCAGTGGGTATGCTACGTTCATGTCTATGTGAGCATAAGCATGCTTTATGGTGAGTATACTCCAATCTTACTATATGTTGATTCCCAATTGTTTTCAATGGTGCAAATCAAACTTGATTAATGTTTAGATTGTGAATAGGTTGACATATTCCTAATACCTTACCTTAGAACATGTAGGATTGCGCTTATTAGACGTTAATCTACTTTTATGTCCCTAGATCGACGGAGCTTAAGTCTAGACTAGCCTAGTTTGAGATCCTTTAGCTTTAAATCCAGTTAATAGAAGTCCGAGTGGGGTTTGGTCGGCCTTAGTGAACCTAGGATTTGGTTTTAAATCCAACAAATAGTTTAGCAGCTAGGGTAGGATTGATCTAGGACACCTACTCAGCTTTCTAGTCACTTCTATGGCCTTAGGTACGTAAGGACCACATCATAGCTCTAAGTGTGCACGCTTTGGGACGGACCCATGCTGAGTCCTAGGATGTAATTAGGATACTAGCTAGTTGCTTAGTATTAGAGCATCACTTAGATAAGTCAATCCTCGAATCCTATAGCTTAGAAGTAGAAAGTCACCCATCGCAAGTGTAAGTCACCCTATCACCTTCCTATTGTTTTAATCCCTTTAGGTAAACTTAGTTCCACTTTTTCCTTTCCTATTTTCATAGTGTAGCTCCTTTCATTTTCCCTTTAGCTTCCTAAAATCCAAAAGTACAAAAAAATGCTTAGCTTAGGTTCCTTTTTAGGCTTCTTCTAGAACACTTTTGGTTTCTTCCACATTTCATGCCTCACTGTGGTTCAACACCCATATTAGTACTCATTATATTGCACGATGCACCAAGTTCTTGGCATCATTTCCGGGAAGGCATGATGGTTTCTGTTCTTTGCTTGTCTGTTTCAGTGGATTGCTTTTTTGTTTGTTTTGTTTTATTTTGTTAGCTTGCTTTAGTAGTTGTCTATCTTGATTTGAGTTTAGTTTCTTTTATCTTCTTGTGTTTACTTTCTGTGCTTAGCATAACTTATTTGTTGGCTTTCATATTTTGCTTTGCCTTTTGTTTTAGTAGACTCTCTAGGTCTGTGGCTTCGTTGCTGTAGTTTTAAGTTATTATTGAAGTTTTGGGGATTGAAGTGGCTAGAGTTAGGATAATGTTACATGCTTGGTAGGAGATCCTTTATAAATCCTTTAATTCCATTTAACCCCGAACTCGATAGGATTGAACGACACTTTAGGAATTTAGGAGATCTTCTTGAGGAGATGGCCGATCTAAATAATCCTTCTATCCCTCCCATTCCCCCTATGAATCCCATTTCACAGCATGATCACCATGGGCATCAAGCCCAAGATCATTTGAGACAAAAGCCCCTTAGACTGGACCCACTAATAGCAGATGAGCCGACACTTAGGGAATTCTTCGTCCTCAATGTCTTTGAGCCTTACTTGGCTATTAATATTCCGGGGTTAGGAGAGGAAAATTTTGAGATTAAGCTTAACATGTTGACTGTGCTTCCTTTCTTATATGGGAGGAGCAACGAGAGTCTTTTGGACCACATCATCGATTTTGTTGAAATGAGTTCTACCCTCCATGTCCTCAATGTGTCCTAAGAGGTCATTCGTATTAGGTTGTTTCCATTCACCCTTAAGGATAAGGCTAATTCGTGGTTTCAATGTGTCTCAAGAGGTATTTCGTCTTAGGCTGTTTCCATTCACCCTTAAGAAAAAGGCTAATTCTTGGTTTCATTCTTTACCTAGTGGTTGTATCACATCATAGGCCTAGCTTTAATCTAGGTTCTACCAAAAGTTCTTTCCCATGGCCAAGACGACTGACCTTAGGACTTCAATTATGGCTTTTTCCTAACATGATTTAGAGTCCTTTCATGAGGCTTGGGAGAGGTTCAAGAAACTTCTTAGATAATGCCCCCACCACGGTTATGGTAATCATGACCTGCTCCAATATTTCTTTTGAGGTTTGAATGAATAAGATAAGATGATGGTCAATGCTGCCTCCGATGATGAATTCTATAATTTGAAGGCTAGTGAGGCATGGGAGAAAATGGATTTGTTGGCTGAAAACTCTTTCTAAAATTCAGCTATGGATCGAGGAATCAATGAAGAGCTGTTCATGTGGTAGGGGTCTCTTTAGATTTAGCCGCTAAAGTAGAGGCATTAATGAAAAAGTTAGATCAACTCATTTCTTTATCTCTTTCATCTCACAATCATAGGACTAGTTCCATAGGTTCTTTCTCCCCCCTTTTGGTAGTTGAGGTATGCGCGTTATGTTCAGAGTCATCTCACGAGACCATAGCTTGCCCCCTAGCACCCTAGTTTCCCGAGTTCATGCAAGAGCAAGAATGTGCTACCCAAGGTTATTCTCGTAAGTAGAATCCATACTCTAGCACGTACAATTTGGGTTAGAGGGACAACCCAAAGTTTTCTTGGAGACAGGATCAGTATGGGTCTTATTCCTAACCCTAGGCCACACTCCAATAGTAGCGCTACCCTGCTATTCCAGGGTTTTACCATGTCAATCAACCTAGGCTTCCTAGTATTCCTCAGCCATAGGCACTCATTACTCTCTTTAGTAGCCAGCCTACTAGCGATGACAGGATTGAGAAGATGTTTCATTTGATGCAGTAGGAGTTAGCTAGTTGTAGGTAGCAAATAAAGAGTTATCAAGCTGGGGTAGACACCTAGTTAGGACAGTTTGCCACGTAGTTGAGCACTAGAGACGTTGAGCATTCTTAACTAGAGGTGAACCTTAGAGTCCAAGCTATTCCTCCATCGACACTACTTATTCCTCCCAGGCTCAGGCTATGGCCTTTACCACTCTTAAGAGTAGTAAGGTAGTGGATAATAGAGTAGAAATTGACTATATAGTGCCTGCACCTAGTGGTCCTTTTGAGTCTAAAGAGCCTAATTGTAGCCTTGTAGTGAGAAATCTTATTGAGAGAGTTGGGCCCATGCAAGATTGTAGAGAGAATAGTACTTCTCACCCATATCTAGAGAGAAATGAGCCTACTAATGATTCCCATGAGTCTAGAGGTATTGAGCCTAGAGTTCCTTACCCATCCGCTTCAGAGAGGCCTTCATCTAGTGAGGATACTAGATTTCTCAAAGTCCAAGAGCATCTTAAGGACCTTATGATCAATCTTTCTTTGATAGATGCAGTCCGTTCTATTCCCTTATGTCCCAAATTCTTTGAGGATCTTTGTACTAGGAAGTGTCGAGCCTCAATCATGCCTAAGAAAGTGAAGCTCACAAAGAAGGTGAGTAGCATTTGTACCTCAGGCCTTCTAGCCAAGATGAGTGACCTCAAAACTTTCACCATTCCTTGTAGGATCTAAGAAACCTAGATTGTTCACATCTTGCTAGACTTAGGATCTAGTATGAATCTCATTCCCTACTCAGTCTACTAGAAGCTAGGTCTAGGAGACATGTTCCCCACGTATGATTCCTTTCAGTTAGTTGATAGATCAGAGAGGAAACCTAGGGGAGTGGTAGAAGATGTGTTAGTCCAGGTAGGTGAGTTTATGTATTTTGTGGATTTCATAGTGCTTGATATGGATGAAGGACATGGCTTTAGACATTCTACACCTATTCTATTATGTCGCTCTTTCCTTGTTACTACGGATGCCATTATTCATTATAGGTCGGGGTTATTAGAGATGAAATTTGGGAATTTGAGGTCCACCATGAAGGTTGCTGAGGCAGTGAATAGGGCTAGTATAGGAGGAGAAGAAGATGGAGAGGAGTGCTTTAGAATTGATGTGATTGATTCTTGCATCGATGACTTTGTAGAGAGGACCATGACTGATGGAGAAGATTTGAGGAAGTTTGAAGAGTTGTTGACTAGCTTTGATTTAGAGACCTTAGAGTGAAAATATGTAGCTTCCACTTCTTTAGTTGAGGATTCCATGATTGATATGTCAATTGATGTTATTCTTTTTGGCCTTGATTTTAATGATATCCCATTGATGTTATTGAGGGTGAGTCCTCCTTGGTTATGCCTAGCCCATTTTTAAAGCTCAAACCCCTTATCGACATTTGAAATATGCTTTCCTAGGTCCTAGTGAGACCTTTCCGGTTATCATAGCTTCTTATCTTTCTAGTGAGCCTGAGAAGCATCTCTTTGAGGTTCTTAGGAAACATAGGAAGGCTATAGGGTAGAAAATTGATGATTTGAGAGGTATAGATCCTTCGATTTGAATGCGCTATATTCACCTTAAGTATGAAGCCACACCTTCTAAGGAGATGCAAATAAGGCTAAACCCACACAAGAGCGAAGTATTTAAGAAAGAGATAATTAAGCTCTTAGATGCAAACATTATATATGCAATCTCTGATAGTGAGTGGGTTAGTCCAATCCAGGTAGTCCCTAAGAAGTCTGGGTTTATGGTTGTAGAGAATGAGAGAAGAGAGCTTATCCCCACACATACTCTTATGGGTTGGAGAGTTTGTATTGACTATAGGAAGCTTAACTCCAAAAATAAGAAGGATCATTTCCCGTTGCCTTTTCTAGACCAGATTTTAGATAGAAAAGCCGGGCATAGCTACTATTATTTTCTAGATGGCTATTCTAGGTATAATCAGATCCTCGTGTTTCCTGAGGACTAGGAAAAGACCATATTTACTTGTCCCTATAGCACTTTTGCCTATAGGAGGATGCCTTTTAGTCTTTGTAATTCCCCAGTGACTTTTCAGAGGTGCATAATGGCCATATTTAGTGATATGATTGAGAGACACCCAGAAATATTCATGAGTGATTTCTTAGTCTTTGGTGATAGTTTTGATGAGTACTTTAGTCACCTCTCTTTAGTTTTAGGCCGTTATGTGGAGAAGAACTTAGTGTTGGGTTGGGAAAGATTCCACTTCATGGTATAACAAGGGATAGTTTTGGGTCACATAGTTTCATCTAGTGGTATTCAAGTTGACCCAGCTAAGGTAGAATTGATTGAGAAGTTGCCTATCCCTATGTGTGTTAAGGATGTTAGATCTTTTCTAGGGCATGCAAGATTCTACCATAGGTTCATTAAAGATTTTAGTGAAATAGCACATCCTTTGTCTAGGTTCTTAGGACAAGATATGCCTTTTGAGTTCGATGATGAGTGTATAAATGATGAGTCTATAAAGGCTTTTGATAGGCTTAAATCCTTATTGTCCTCCTTTCTGATCATCCAATCACTTGACTATAGTCTCCCATATAAGGTTTTATGTGATGCATCTGATTATACGATAGGAGTTGTTTTAGATCAAAGACATGATAAGATGCCCCATGTAGTGCATTATGCTAGTAAGATTCTTGATGAGGCCCAAAAGAACTATACCATAACAAAAAAAGAGTTTCTAACAGTTGTCTTTTCCCTTGACAGGTTTAGGTCATACATCCTAGGATCCAAAGTGATTGTCTACACCGATCATGAGGCATTACGGTATTTGTTAACTAATAGAGAGTTGAAACCCCACTTGATTAGGTGGATGCTCCTTCTCCAAAAGTTTGACAATGAAATATGGGATAAAAAGGGTAGTGAGAATTTAGTAGTGGATCACCTTTCATGTCTTGTTAGTGAGTCTTCTAGTGATCCATCCCTTTTTCATAATTCCTTTCCTAACAAGCAATTTTTGGTGCTTCTTATCACACATCATGGTTTGCTCACATTGTCAATTATCTTGCCACTGGGCTTTTTACCTTCTACTGGGACAAGAGAGAGAGAGATAGATAGGTTCCAAGCATGAGTAAGGCATTTCTTTTGGAGGATCCCTATCTTTTTAAGGTGTATGTAGATCAAGTGATTAGCCAGTGTGTGCCCAAGGATGAGTTTAAGAGCATGTTGAGTTTGTGTCATGATGAGGAATATGGAGGTTATTTTAGTGAAAAGAAGGCCATCGTGCAGGTCTTGTAATGTGGATTGTTTTGGCCCACTCTTTTTAGGGATGCCTAAGAGTATTGCAAAAAGTATGTTAGATGTCAACAATCTAGGTCTATCTATAGGAGAAACATGATGCCTTTATCTTTTAATTTTTCATGTGAACTATTTGATGTTTGGGGTATAGATTTCATGGGTCCATTTCCATCTTTCTTTGGGTACCAATACATTTTAGTGGCCATAGACTAAGTGTCCAAATGGGTTGAGGCTATCTCTACATGCATTAATGACCATGGGTTAGTAGTTAAATTAATTAAGGAGAACATTTTCTCTAGATTTGGAGTCCCTAAGGTCTTGATTAGTGATGGTGGCTTGCATTTTTGCCATAGGACATTAGAGGCCTCATTAAGAAGATATTTGGTTACCCTTAAGGTTGCTATTCTGTATCACCCGTAAACTAGTTGATAAATAGAGGTGTTTAATGGGGAGATTAAGCACATCTTAGAGAAAATGGTTAGGCCTGATTGGAGAGATTTGTCTATTAGATTGAATGATGCTTTGTAGGCCTACTGTATCGTTTTTAAGACTCCCATTGGTATGTCTCCATATAGATTGGTTTATGGGAAAGCTTATTACTTGTCGGTAGTGCTTGAACAGAGGGCTTATTGCACAATCAAGGCCTTAAACTTTGATTTGGCAAGAGGGGTAAGAAGAGGAAGCTTGATCTAGAAGAATTGGACAAGCTTAGATTTTAGGCATACAAGAATGCCAAACTTTATAAGGATAGAATGAAGAGTATTCATGATAAACACATTCTTAAGAAATCATTCTCTCCCTTCGATAAGGTTTGGTTATTTAACTAATGTTTGAAGCTCCTTCAAGCTAAACTCAAGACACGACAAGATGGTCCTTATGAAATGTTGGTTGCCTACCCTTTCGGAGCAATCAAGATCAAGGATTTGAAGGATGACCAAGAGTTAATAGTGAATGGGCAGTGCCTGAAGCATTTATATGATTCGAGCATGGCCCATTGGAGGTTTTGATGCTTTAGGACCCCATCAGTGAAGGTTGAAGAAGAGTTGGTGATCGCCTGGTTGATGGCGTGGTGGTTAGTGTTACTAGGAGGCAACCTAGGTTAAATTTTGCAATTTTGCACATCTTGTTTTCTTTTCCTTTCATTTGTTTTATTTCTTTGCTTTTCACCCACATTAAAGTGTTGACTCTTAATCCCTTTTCCTATAAGATATACCATTGTTTATTATTGCAAATGCCAATGCAAGTTTGAGATTAGGCAAGGCTATTAACTTTGTTCCTTTTAAGTGTTTGTGGTTCGTAAGTCACAGGGTTAGTGGTTGATTGAATCACCATTGGCATTGATGTATGTAGAGTCATTTATTTCTTAGTTGACCATTGTGTTGGCTACTGTGATTGACTCAATTGATTAGTGCATATGAGTTGCATTGTGGGGAGCGAATGGAATGGATTGAAAATCGGGTCTTGGAGGCAATGCCCTTAAAAGTCGTGGGGAGTGAGTATCTTTAAGAATGACCCTTGTAGCCACCCCATGGCTTGGTAGGAAAGAGTGTTGAAAAAGGGTTGTTGATGTGAGTGCCCTTTCCTTGATTGGTTCTTTTTGATGTGCCTAAGCCTTTCTTTTTCTTTTCTTTTGTTATGTTATGAAAATACAAAAATGCAAAAAATCCAAAAAAATGAAAAAAAGGTAAAAAAATGCAAAAACATCAAAAAGTTGAAAAATTGAAAAAAAAATTGAAAAAGAGAAAAAAGCCAAAAACAGTAAAATGTTTTGTGAATAAGTGCATAAGTGACATAATGTCAACTTAGCACAAGCTATCCTCTTTGTAGATATGTGAATAGGGCTTTTATAAGCCATTGTGCATGTTTATTCTCTTTCTTCTTATCTCTGAGGCTTTGTAGATATTGGCGAGGCCATGTTAGTCGGGGGACATGAAATATCAACATCCCGTGTGTGTGAGTTGGAATCCTAGGCGTGTGGTGGTTTGGCTACTTGGGAAGTCCCTATAAAGTACGAGGCCCTTTATGAGTAGACAGAGGATTTGAAGAGGTTTAGGGATCTCTCCACAATAGGAATGCCCCCTTCATCCCTCTTAGGCTAACCTTGATAATGAGTCAATCCCTTAAGCAATCCTTTGTATCGACTTTAGAAAAAAAACTTAAGATTGGGCTTGTTTGGGGACAAGTACGGAGAAGGTTTGGGGGTGTTGATCTGTTATGGTTTTGTGAGTGTTTGCATTGTTATTTGTCTATGTCTAAGAGATGTTTTGAGATTTAAGAGTTGCATTAGTATAATACTTATTCTAGGAGATTAGCCTAAGCGCATACAATTGTACCTATTGAGTTTAAAGGTAAATGCTACACTAATGCATGCTTATTTCTTGTGTTTGATGAAGTTAGGTAAAATCTTATGGCTTGAATTGACGTTAGAGTCAAGATTGAGTTGTTTGGGATGTGGGAGAAGCATAAAAGAAGCTTTTGGAGGCAACCTGGCGAAGAAAAGTGCAATCGGACCAAAACGAGATCAACGCGAGCAAAATCGACCAAAGCTTTGACCTGGCCGGTCAACCCCTGTCCTAGGCCAACTGACTGGCCTAGTTGACTAGCCAAATCAGAATCTTAAGCCTTGAGGCTGGTTGAACTAAGTGCTAGGCTGGTTGACTGGCCAAGTCCCTCGACTTGTTGCAAATTCTGCTGTATTTAAGCACTTTTCAACATATTTTGAGAATCTTTGAACCCAATTTTTTCCTCCAATTCACACACTGACTTCTTGCATACTAAAAAGCTACTTTCACCCACCTCCAATACACACATTAACACAAACCCACTTAGATCTAAGCTTATGTTGGAGGATTACAACAACTTTTGAAAGGATTTGCTTAAGATTGTAGAAAAACAAGTAAGGATGGAAAGGAAGTCTCCTCGACTCTCTTTCATTCTTTTCATTTGATGCTTAAGTAGATAGATTAAGATGACTAAACTTGTGTAATGGGTTGATTTATACTCTTTGTTATGGGATTCCATTGGCTTATAAATATATACATACTTTGTTCTTAACGCAAATAGCTTTTTATCAATTCATGTCTATATGTTTGATAATGCTAGAATGAGTAATATGTATATAAATTGGAGTGTATTTGCTATAGAACACCTCTAATCCATTTTATATGCATGTCTATATGTGTGTTTATGGATTGCATGAAGTAGGTTTGCTAAGTTCATGTTTATGTGAGTATAAGCATGCTTTACGGTGAATATAGCTCTAATCTTACTATATGTTGATTCCCAATTGTTTTTAATGGTGCAAATCAAACTTGATCAACATTTGGATAATGAATAGGTCGACATATTCACAACACCTTACCTTAGAACATGTAGGATTGCGCTTATTAGACCTCAATCCATTTTTGTGTCCCTAGATTGATGGAGCTTATATCTAGACTAGCCTAGTTCGAGATCCTTTAGTTTTAAATTTAGCTAATAGGAGTCTGGTGGGGTTTGGTTGGCTGTAGTCAACCTAGTCTTTGGTTTTAAATCCAACCAATAGTTTAAGATTTAGGGTAGGATCGATTTAAGGTACCTAGGTAGCTTTCTAGTCCTTTCGGTGGCCGTAGTTACATAAAGACCATGCTATAGCTTTAAGTGTACACACTTAGGGATGGACCCGCATCGAGTCCTAGGGTGTAACCAGGATACTAGCTAGTTGCTTAGTAGTAAAGCATCACTTAGATAAGCCAATCCCTGAATCCCATAGCCTAGAGGCAGAAAGTCATCCATTCAAAAGTGTAGGTCATCCCATCACCTTCCTTTTTTTCTTTACTATTTTCATAGTGTGGTTCCTTTCATTTTTCCCTTTAGCTCCATAAAATCCAAAGGTACAAAAAAAATCCTTAGCTTAGGTTCCTTTTTAGGCTTCTTCTAGAACACTTTAGCATAGGATTCTTTCACATTTCATGGCTCCCTGTGGTTCGACACACGTATTAATACTCAATATATTGGTGATCTGTACGCTTGTAGGACCTTTTAGGGCTTGCATCTTCAAGGCACACCACCAATCTAAGCTTCCAGTCCTAGAGTGGTATGAGGATCTTCATCCTCACAAGGACAGAGTGAAGCCTTTATCAAATAGGATAGGCCTATCGTTAAGGGGACTTTATTGAAGCTTTCAGCCACATAAATCCCATTAGAGTTCAATGTTGCCACATGTTTTGAGAATGATGTGTTGATCAACCTCATCAGCTGTTGTCAAAGGGTATGCACTATTATTCTGGCTTTTCTTTACTTCACATGTCTTCTCCCTTACTATAACTCTTTTTTAGATGATCTTTTTTTTAGTTGTGGGGGTTCGTACTTAGCAAATATCCTTAAGAGCCATTCCTTAAGAGGTGGAGCAAATCACCAGCGATGTTTGCGAAAACTTCAGGCTCACTATCAATGGTTTTGGCGTGGGGCTAGATACTCTAGGCATCTTGTGCAAGAGTTGAAAAAGGCTAAGGGCCAAATGGACTTTCTCAAAGAGTCCCTGGGGAAGGAGGTCGTATATAAGAAAAAGCTCCGCTTACTTGTTAAAGAGCCTTTGTCCCTCCTTTGCCAAAAGCTAAAGGTCATGAAGGGGCAACTTGCGGACATCAAAAGGGATTGAGATCTTATGCTTAAAGATACTATGACCACAAAGGTAGAGCTCAACTGGGCCTCTTCCTAAATAGGTGCCCTTACCTTAAAAGCCAATGCTTTAAGTTTTCAGTCGAGGCTATAGAGTCTAGCCACCAAGAGGCTCAATTGCGACAACATGATGCAGAGAGACAGTTGAGGGTACTTTAGGAGGACTATGAGAATACCTAAAGATATGCTATGATGGAGTATTTGAATGGACCTGTATACTTAACTGATCTAATAATCCCTTTGGGTTACCAAGTTCGTACCTAGGTGATAAAAGAGATCCAAGGTGCATTTTTGTGTTTGTATCTGAAGCGATTTCTTCCCTCTCCACCTAAGCAAGTCCTTCGAAAGGTCGTAGAATGTGACGCCAATACTAGTGGCGAAGGCCTGACCACAGGAAATACTGATCATGGCTAGTAATTGTACTCTCTCCTTTTGTAATAACCCCATTTTTTAATGAAGGGACACCTTGTCTAGGTATCTTTCTTTTGTGTCTTCTTTTGGTATCGTTGTGTGTTTCACAATTTTCCAAAGCTTTTAGTTTTGTCCCACTCGATAGAATGTTTTCTGCTATTGGCTTTATGATCATAGAGGGTTTTTGTTTTGTCCTAGTCGTTGGGCTTGACTTATGGTTATTTAGTGGGCCAGACTCATTCTCCCTTAACTTTTTCTTGTTGTCAGACCTGACTTGTGGCATTTGAGGGCCTGGTTTGTTTTCTTAGCCTGTCCTGGTCATCAGACTTGACTTACGGCTTTTGGGGGCCTTTCCTTAGTTTTCTCTTAATTGTTGGGTTTGACTTGGCGATCTTGTCGCCTTTAGCCTGTTGTGGTCATTGGACCCTTCTTATGGCTTTAATGACCTTTTATCCGCTATCGAATCTATTTCACAGTCTTTAAGTATTTTAGCCTATCCTGGTCATTGGACTTGACTTATAGGTGTCCTGGTGTCACGCCTTAAAAACCACAAAATCTTTAAAGGGCGTAACATGCCACACACTAGGAAGGGACGACCTTCCCGAATATGCAAGGCACTAACTTCCTACATAACAAAATAAGGAATCAAAGTATCTAACAATGACAATGTGAAATAGGCAATCCTTAACCAAATAGAATTTCCAGTTAACTAAAGCAAATCGAAGTCTTATTCTAAAAGAATAAAAACAATCTTCAACATTCTAAATTGGAATAAATTAAAAACTTTTTTTTTTGATATTGGCCAACTCGATGGGACTCATTGGTGGTCTAAACTAAGAATCTAGTATCTAAATCCTAAGTCTACTCTACTTTCTCTACAACACAATAGGAACAAAATTCGCAAGGATACACAAGGGAACCCATAAGGTACAATTTCAGTAAGAGATGATCCTTACAAAAATATAAAGATATCTTTAAAGAAAAGAAAAAGTAATGCCATAGCTACTGGGATTGTATGCCCTAAAAACCATAAGCACAAGGTGATTACCAGATACTAGACATAATTCACTCATGATATGGTTCATATGATTGAATTTTCCATAGCATGTTCTCTCCATTTGTGTATTGGTGCAAAATATGAAGGTCCAATGATATAGACCAATGAGTTCAGTGTGTAGTGAGGTTGGACACACAATAGGTCCAAGTCTGGATTTGGTGATATCATAAATTGGTCAATAGCTAGATGGTAGTGGTGGGTGATCCATCGAGATAAGGCTGTAGTGACTAGTCTCCTTGAAAGAGTGATTTGCCTAGGTCATTGAATGATTTTCCAGACTATGCTCCTAGTGCATCTGTCTCGCATTGGATAGGGCCACCGTGAGTATGTCTTTTAAGAACTGTACCGTCGCATATAGAAGACAAGATAGTCACATCTTCCAAGTGACTGATGCTCTTAATCTTGAGCATATGTGGATGAACTAACGTAGTTAGGGTGTAGCACTTTAATGTGCCAAAGGGATAGATCTTAATGTGAGTACATCTAATTGCTTGATAGTTGGGTGTTATATTTTGACTAGTTGGGGCATGGATATGCAATAATAGAGTCTATGTGCCCCCTTCGATTTATCCATTTGATCACTAGACATCTAGCACAAGTGATATTACTTTTCAGGGTATAGCAGTCATGATATCTCTCTAGAGGTGCAAGCCTTAAAGACTTGCAAGTGCATAGATTGGTGCAATATAGTGTGTGCGAGAATAGGTGTCGAACCACATGGAAGCAATTGGATGGAAGTGATTCTATGCACGTGTGTCCTAGAAGGTGCCCAAAAGAAAACCTAAACTAAGCATATTTTTGGGTTTTTGGAAATAGTGGCAGCTCAAGGGATTGTAATTAAACTAATATATGGGAAATGGGAATGGAAAATAGGGAGAAAAACTAATTTAGGGGGAAATTGACAATTGGAATGGGTTAGGATGACTTATGCTTGCTAATAGGTAATTTTAGACTCTTATGCTATGGGATTATGGGAAATGGCTTAACTATGGAAAGCTCTTAACTAGGCTGCTAATTAGTGTTCTAATTTATCTAGAACTTGGTGTGGGTCCATCCCTAGGCATGCACTCCTAGAGCAACAGTGCGATCCTAATGACCTTAGGCCATAGGGGACTAAATAGCTTCTTAAATGACCTAGAACAAACCTACCCTAGTTCCTAAACCATTGGTTGGATTTAAAGCTAAGACATACGGTTACTAAGATTAACTAAACCCACCCAGACTCCTATCAGCTAGATTTAAAGCTAAAGGGGACGTGATCTATACTAGTCCTAAATTGTGCACTATTGTTCTAGGGTCACTAAAGTGGGATTTGACCTATGTGCACAATCCTACATGTTCTAGCTTATGGTGTTTTCGAATACGTAGACCTAGTTGACTACCAAATATCGTTGTGCTCGGACTACACCATCTATAGCAATTGGGTACCAACATGTAGGCATTATTGAAGTTATATTCATTACTAAGCATGCCATCATACATATGGACATGAATAAAAGTAATACCCACTTCATTAAATCTCCACATAAATATATACATGAATATAGAATAGATTAGAGGTGTTTAGTAGCAAATAGACTCCAATTTATGTACATACTATTCACATAGGCATTTTATCAAACATTTAGACATGTATTGAATAAAAGCCTTTGAACAAGAAAATCAAAGTGTTTGTGTGTGTATGTGTATATATATATATATTAAGCCATAAAATCCCATAACATAAGAGTGTTAAATCAACCCATTACACAAGCTAAATCACCCTAATCAAGTCTACTCAAACATAAATGAAAATAGGATAAAAGAGAGAATATGAAACTTCCCTTCTATCCTAGCTGTCTTTGTACAAAATTTGAGTAAAATCCTCAATCCAAAGTTGTTAAATTCCTCCAAACAAGCTTGAATCCAAGTGGGAATTGTGTGAAAAGGTGTGTCTGTGTATGTGAAGCAGGTGAGTTAGGTTTGGTGTGCGTGAAAAATGGGTGTGAAGTGTGCATGAATTGATTGTCCTTCAATGATAAAAATTAGGTCCTATTTATAGGCAGCAACAGCGCTACCCTGTGAACTAGCTAGTAATGGGGGGTTGACCAGTTCTCTAAATGGCTCTCTAGAATTACTAGTTGACTGTCAGCTAGTAAGCTCTTCTATTCTCTAGATTCGTTGACTGATCGGTAGGGTCAACTAGTAGCCTTTAGGGGTTGATCAGTTCCTCCTTTTTACTTCAATTTTCATCTTCTTTGCCTTCGACCTTTTTCCCACGAACCGTATAGCTTTTGTCTTCATCATCCATCATCTTGCAAGCTTAACATTAACCCAAGACTCACCTAAATCATCAAAACATGCAATTAATGTTGCATTTATCTATCAAACTCAATTATGTATAATTATCTTCTCTTAAACTTAATCTTACCAAATATACTATACCAATGCCACTGTATATGCACATAACACCTCTAAAATATATAAAAAATGCAATACAAACACACAACAAATCAAAGCACATTAACACCCCTGAACCTTCTCCTTACTTGTCCCCAAGCAAGTCTAAACCTAAGTCTATCTCAAAGGCGATAAAAGGGTTGCTTAAGGGATTGGTTCGCTATCTTGGTGAAATCTAAGAAGCATGAAGGGATCATTCCTTTCGTAGAGGGGTCCCCAAGCCTTTTTTGATCCTCTCCTTACTCACAAAGGGCCTCGTACCTCACAGGTAGTTCCCAAGTAGCTTCACCACCACAAGCTTAGGAGTCTTACATATACATGCGGGATGTCAATATTTTGTGCCCCCTTGACTAACATGGTCTCCCTAGTACGCACAAAGCCTCAAAGAGAAGCAGAGAAGGAATGTACAAATACAATGGCTCATAAAATGACGTAACAGCCTTATTCACATAACATCAAAGAACAAAGAGAACAACTTATGCTAAGTAGACATTGTGTCACTTGAGCACTTATTCATTGAACTTTTTGGTGTTTTTGGCTTTTTCTCTTTTTCAATCTTTTTGCACTTTTTTTTCCTTTTTCAATTTTTTTGCTTAGTTTTTCGTGTTTTTGCATTGCATTACATAACAAAAAAAAGAAAAAAGAAAAAGAAAGGCTAAGGCACATAAAAGATAACCAATTAAGGAAGGGACAATCATATCAACATCTCTTTTTCAACAACTTTTTCCCACCATGCTATGGGGTAGCTACAAGGTGCATTCTTAAAGGCACTCACTTCCCTCAACTTTCAAGGGCATCCTCTCTAAGATTCAGCTCTTCTTCTACTCCATTCACTTTCTACAATGAAAACTTATATCTACCAATTGATTGAGTCAATCACAAAAGCCAACACTTCAATCAACCAAGAGATAGATGACTCTATATGCATGAAAATCCAAAAAATTTTCACCATTTTTAAGAACATAATGCAATCTACCCTAATGAAGTATAAAAAAATAGGAACCAAACCCCCACGCCTTCAATCTTAAATGTTACTTGTTCTCAAGCTAATAAAATAGAACCACATGACAAGAAAATAAATAACACAAAGCAAGTAAGGGTGGTGGAGACATGGTAGATACATGGGGAACAAGCGGAGAAAGGATTAGTACAACCTTGCATTCTTAAAGCTCTATGCTAGTGATCAACATTTCAACTACTGACCCTGTTACTTAACAAACCATAAATACTCATAAAGAACAAGGTTAGTAGCATTGCCAAGCAAGATTGTTTTGGCATATGAAAATAATAAGTAAAGGTGTATCCTACGGGAAAAGGGATCAAGATTCAACACTTTGTGTGGGTGAAAAAAAAGAAAGGAAATTGAAACAAGAAATGTAAATGACAAAATTTAAGCTAAGTTGCCTCCTTGCAGTGCTAACCACAACGCTGACAACTAGGTAATTACCAACTCATCATCAACCTCCATAGGTGGGATGTTGAAGTGCTATAGTCTCCACACAAGCCATGCTCAGATCAAATGCATGCTTCTGCCTATTCACTTTCAACTGTCGATCATCCTTTAAGTCTTTAATTTTCATTGCACCAAAAGTGTAGCAACCAACATCTCATACATACCATCCTATCATCTCTTGAGCTTCCCTGGAAAGAGCTTCAAACATGAGTTACGAGAGGGAGAGAATGATTTCTCAAGAATATGATTATCATGAATCCTTTTTATTCTGTACTTATAAAGTTTGGCGTTCTTATACACCTCATATCTAAGCTCCTTCAATTTCGCTAGGTCAAGCTTCTATTTCTTACCTACTATTGCCATATCAAAGTTTAGGGCCTTGATTCCCAATAAGCCCTATGCTCAAGTTCTACTAGCAAGTGACAAGCCTTCCTATAAATTAACCTCTATGGGGACATACCAATGGGAGTCTTAAAATTTGTACAATTTGCCTACAAAGCATTATTCAACCTAATAGACCAATCTCTCCTATTGGGCCTAATCGTTTTCTTTACAATAGACTTGATCTCCTATCGGGTGTAAGATTGATATTATTAAGTGTAGTGTATCCTAGTCCTAATTTTAAAAAATTTAACTAAGAAAACATGCTAGGAAAAAAATATATCCACATAACACATACAAGAACATGCTTAAGAACATATAGAACATATCTAGTATTTGCAAAATATGTAAAGCTAACCTCTTGAAGCGTAAGGCCTTTGATGAAGCTATAACTGTCACGAGCTTTGTTTTTACTCACGAACAAGGCCATCAAAAATTTACGATAAGGGTGTTGCAATAGGCAATTCCCTAGTTTTCTTCCCTATAATTGAAGAGACTTATCTTGAGAGAATAGCCTCTTATGTGGGAAGAAGCAAAGTAATATGCTCTTGAAAACTAGGGCAAAAATCACACAATAAGTGTGTACTATGTGTTATAGTATTTTCTTACCAAAGAGGAAGAAATTAACTACAAAGTGGATTGCATAAAAGGTGTAGGGTCTTGTCTATTTATAGAGAGAACCTTGGCACCCCAAGTTGCTAATCTTTCCATGTGGGAGAAAATTTCCTTGTAGTTATTTCCTTTATGCAACTTTTCCACTTGTCTTGGAAAACTTATGGAAGTTGTCCACTTGTTTTTGTAGTCTTTTGCAAGTTGTCCACTTGTCTTGGAAGACTTATGCAAGTTGTCCACTTGTCTTGGAAGACTTATGCAAGTTGTCCACTTGTTTTTGTAGTTTTTTGTAAGTTGTCTACTTGTCTTGGAAGACTAGGGCCAAGCCCAACACATAGTCCATAATCCATGTGGAGGCCCAAGCCTAGTAGAAAAGCATCCTAGCCCAATTAGGTTATCTTGGACTCTAAAGAAAGCCCAAACCTAATTCCAAGCTTTGGCCTAATAAGGCTACTACCATAATATGAAGTTTGCTCTTTTAAGATTACTCTCTCAAAGTCATTTCAACTAGGGAAGGGACGAAGAAGACACAATTAACCTTTGGCTTCCAAAAATAATTAAAAATGTCCTTGCCCAATCTAGGCGACACAATAATTATTTTTAACTCCGATCTATTCCACCAAAAGATCAAAGTTGCATTCCAAGAATATTTGCTATTACCCATAAGCTTATCACAAAAGAATGTGAACTTTGTCTTTCACCTACTAAATAACCGATCATAATTCCTCTCTGTGTATACCCACAGTTAAGACTAGTCCTTTGGCCTGTATACTATCACCTTCTTAGCTATATCTTTTTCCATTAGGTTTCTTGTCCTATTGCCGACCATCCTTGGTCGTGGTATCTCTTGATCTCGAGAGTGACCCTCAAGCCATATAACTGATACACCTATAAAGGTAGTATTACCAGATCTAGATTCGAATGATAACTTTGGACAATTCCAAATGGGGCACATAGATTCTATATTGCATATGTATGTTCCATTTAATTAGAACACAACACTCAATGAACAAGGTTGTTGATATTAATAAAGTAAGATCTCACCCACAGTGAATCAAAGTATCAAACCCTAACTTCATTAGTTCATCCACATATACTCAAGATTAAGAGCAATGATCATTTAGTAGCAGTGAGTGTCTAGTTTTCTTTCTTTGATAGTACGTCTCTAGAAAATATACTCACAATGGTCTTGTCTAATACGTGACACACGTACTATTGAGACAAATCTGGAAAGTCCTCTAATAACCTAGGTAGGTCACCCTCAAAGAGGAGACTTGCTCAATATAACCTTATCCCAGTAGAGTGCCCACCACTACTATTTGTTTATGGATTTAATTTATGATGTGACTAAATCTAGACTTGGACCTACTGTGCGTCCAGCCTCACTGCGTACCCAAGTCATTTGATCAAGTCAAAGGACCTTTATAGATGCATTAATAAAACATAAAAGAGATAATATGTATGAAACTCATAATGCCATTTAACAGAAAATGATTATACATTGTTTAACATCAAAATGTCATGTGCCAGTGACCTTTAGGGCATACTAATCCTAACATCGGGCCTAATCGTTTTCTTTAGAATAGACTTGATCTCCCAATTTGACACTTCAACTTGTCCACTAGTTTGCAGGTAATAGGGGGTAGCATCCTTATGAGTGACTAAATATCTTCTCATTGATGCCTCAAGTGTCCTATGGCAAAAATGTTAGCCACCAGCACTAATCAAGACACTAGGGACTCTAAATCTAGAGAAAATGTTCTCCTTAATAAGCTTAACCATCACCCTATGGTCATTAGTGCATGTGGGAATTGCCTCAACCCATTTGGACACATAATCTATGGCTACTAGAATGTATTGATACCAAAAGAAAGGTGGAAATAGACCCATGAAATCGATTCCCCAACCATCAAAAAGCTCACATGGAAGAATAGAAGACAAAGGCATCATGTTTCTCCTAGAGATGGACCAGGATTGTTGACATCTAACACATTTTTTACAATACTCTTGGGCATCCCTAAAGAGATTTGACCAAAAGAATCTTCTTTGCAACACCTTTTCGATGGTCTTTTTGCGCTAAAGTGACCTCTGCAACTCTCATCATGCCACATGCTCAACATACTCTCAAACTTATCCTTGAGTACACACTAGAGAATTAGTTGATCTGAACAAACCTTGAAAAGATAGGGATCCTCTGAAAAAAATGTCTAACTTAAGCTGGGAATCTATCTCTCTCTCTCTCCTTCCAATGGGAGGGAAAATGCCCTATCGCAAGATAATTGACTATATGAGCAAACCATAGAGTGTGATGTGAGATGGCAAATAATTGCTCATCGAGAAAGGAATGACAAAAGGTGGAAGAATCACTAGAAGACTTACTAACAAGACGGGAAAGATCATCCGCTAACAAATTCTCACTACCTTTCTTGTCCCAAATTTTCACATCAAACTCTTGAAAAAGCAGCATCAACCTAATCAAGTGGTGCTTGGACTCTTTCTTAGCCAACAAATAACTCCACGTTGCATGATTGGTGTACACAATCACCTTGGACCTTAGGATGTACAACCTAAACTTGTCAAGGGAGAAGATAACTACTAGAAGCTCTTTTTCATGGTTGTATAGTTCTTTTGACCCTTATCAAGAGTCTTGCTAGCAACATGCACTACATGGGGAAACTTATCTCTCCTTTGGCCTAAAACAACTCCTATTGTGTAGTCAGATGCATCACACAAAACCTCAAATGGTTAGGTGGTTGGATGATCGGGGAGAAGGATAATAAGGATATAAACCTATTGAAAGCTCTAACACACTTATCATTGAACTCAAACGGGACATCCTGTGTTAGGAGCCTAGACAAGGGATACGCTATGTGGCTAAAATCCTTAATAAAATCTTGCGTGTCCTAGAAAAGATCTAACATCCTTGACACACTTAAGGACAAGAAACTTATAAATCAATTCTACCTTAGCTGGGTCAACTAGGATGCCACTAGATGAAACTATGTAACCCAAAACTACACCTTTTTGTACCATGAAGTGGGACTTCTCCTAACTTAACACTAGATTCTTCTCCACACAAAGATCTAAGACTAAGGAGAGGTGACTAAGGCACTCATCAACGCTATCATTGAAGACTGAGAAATCATCCATGAATATATCTATGTGCTTCTCAATTATATCGCTAAAAATGGCCATCATACACCTCTAAAAAACCACTGATGCATTACATAGACCGAAAGACATTCTCCTGTAAGCAAATGTGCCACAGTGACAAGTAAAGGTGGTCTTTTCCTGGTCCTTAGGGAGCACGAGGATCTGATTGTATTCGGAATACCCATCTAGAAAATAATAGTAGCTATGCCCAACTACTTTATCTAAGATCTAGTCTAGAAAAGGCAACAGGAAATGATCCTTCCTAGTTCTAGAGTTGAGCTTCCTTTAGTCAATATAGACTCTCCATCCCATGGGAGTACGCATAGGGATAAGCTCTCCTATCTCATTCTCCACAATCATGATTCGGGACTTCTTGGGGACAACTTGAATTGGACTAACTGATGTGTGTATCTGGTGCGTGAATTGCATGATTTAGAATGTGTTTGAGTGCATATTTTGGTGCTAATTTTGTCTAGTTCAAGCTTCTAAGTACTTATTGATTCTCATTAAGTGTTTGTGTGTTATGTGCTCAATTTCTTATTTTTTATATTTTTATTTTATTTTATTTTATTATCTTGATTTTTGTTAATATTAATTTGAGTTTTTAATGAATTAATTAGGAAGTAGTTAGGATTTGTTTAATTAGAATTATTTAAGTTAATTAGTAACTTAGATAAATTAGGAATTAGAAAATTAATTCAATTAGCTAATTAGATTAGGATAAGGATGGGTAATTAGATTTAAGACACATTAATTAGATCTTAGGGTTTTAGGATTTTTTTTGGTTAGAAGTTATTTCAGTAGAATTTTATTAAAGTGAGTATTAATTAGGCCTAGGTTTTTAAGACAAGAGTTTTTATTCCATTAATTAAATGTTAGGATTAGATATATATATATATATATTTGTATATATATTTTTATAACACACATGCATGCACTCAAGAAAAGAATACAAAATAAACACTCACCAGGGCACTTGTACCCATTATATATTTTAATATATAACTCACACACACGTCATTTACATTCACAGCACAAACATGCATTTATACACACACACACACACACACACATATATATATATATATATATATATGTTATTATAATAAGCAAACCCATTAAACACCAAACTGTGGACCCTCTCCACCATTCCTTTTTTCTCTTTCTTGCAACCACAACACACACACACTTATATAGATAGTAGTAGCTATAGGAAAATAAAACAGATAGCCGAATAGCAGTAGAAGCAAAAAACTCTCAACTCTTTCTCAGGCCAAGAAAGAAAAAAATCAGAAAAAATAGAAAATATTTCAAAAAATTTCTAAAAAAAGTCTCTTGTTTTCTTTTTATTTTATTTACTTTTTATCTTTATTTTGGGCTAATTTAGAGTTGTTTTTCTGCAGGATTTTTAGGGCTATCTTGGAGCAAAACTTGGAGATTAATTTTGGAGAAGAAGACAGAGTTGCACGAAATTGAAATGGGAAGAGGTTCTAAGCTTGAGATTTAATTTCTTGGACATGAAATTGATTTATAGGACGTTAAACTTCAGTTTTATTCTCTCCTTTGACATGTTGAGCTAAATCTTTTTAGGGTTGATTACTATTCTGATTATGGGTTAAGGATTGTAAAACTTGTTTTGAGATATTCTTATGGTTTAAATGAATGTTTGGTTTCTATTGTTTAACAGTGATTGTTGAGCATGCCTATGTGTTTGATTAATTGCCTTAATGGAGAAACATATATTATTATTATATTCTTAATTTCTCTTATCCGCTTTTATGGTGTTGATTAATTGTGCTTGACTTTATTATTAGGTTTAATGTGTGGTCTTTAGAATGAAATAAAAGTAATAGGTCACTCGTTACACTTAATTGAACTTAGGTGAATTAGGCCTTAGCTTGAAACACAGTTAATGGTTTAAATCCTAGGTTGGTATTAATCGTCATCAATCTAGAAGTCTCAATCAACTAAGCCCTAAAATCCTAGTTAACAAGGACAAGGCTATACTCTAAGTAGGATCCACTTAGGGCTAGAATTGCACCAATAATTTGGTATAATACAATTAGCGAATTTAGACCTCTGAAAGAGTTATCAAGCTATGAAAATACTCAAAGTAAAAATAAAATCCCTATCCTACAATGGACTAGTAATCAGCCTTGTCCTTCTTTGTTGATTTAATCACCTTTTCCCTAGTTTGTTTGTCTTTCTATCGTACACATAAGTTTAGGTAGTTTAATTTATTCTTTAATTTAGAGTTCCCTTCAATTCCAAACACAAAAACACAAAAGATTTTCCTTTTAACACGTAGCTAGTTTAGGATGCATAACACTCAAAACCATAGTTAGAGGCCTTCCAGAGGAGATGATACCCACGCTCTTGCACACACTGCACTACTTCTAATACGTGTGCTTGCTGGTTTTTAAAATAATATCAAGTTTTTGGCACTGTTGCCGGGGAAGGCACGATTGGTTTCTTTGATTTATGTGTTCTAAGTTGATTTCGTGCTAATCACGTCGTTGTATGGTCAAATAAAATCAATTAAACAGTCAACGAAAAAATATAAAAATTTTCCTCTTTATCACGCTAATGCGGCTAGAGGGTTGAACTACAGGGAATCGAGATTGCTGTCAGGAATTGAAAAGAAAAAAAATAACTAAAAAACTAAAACTAAAAACTAAGAATTTAAAATGACTAAACTAAACCCTACGAGATTGACAATTTTTAAATCAAAATAAATCAAAGAGAAAATTAATAAAATAAAATAATTAAAAGATAATCATGAAATTCAACCACAAAAATTGCGAGAATTAAATCTATAGAACTTGTGATTTAGGGTGATAGCCAGAAAATTATTCTACCAATGTTCGTCAACTTCAAGATTTCCAATTAAGAACAAGGGATTAGACTACAAGCTCTAATTCACCTAGGTTAATTAACTAAAGCTGTTGAGGCATAATTTATCTCAATGACATAAATTATCTGTCACTTTTCTTTAATTAATTAATTAATCTAACAGACACTAGAAAATTAATTGAGACTATAAAGGCATAGGCTATCTTAGTGGCATAACCTATCTCAATCTTGAAACAATTAATTAAATATAGTCCTATTAATTGATCTATATTTGTATCCACAAGAACCTACAAGATTCTTATATGGAAAAGGTATAGCTAGGCAAGTTGCCTGCCCAGCCTGAGGTAAACCCTAGAGGTCAATCAATCCAATTTTTTCTCTAATCCCTCTTATACCATTCATGCACAGGCAAAAGTAGTTATTGCACTTAAGAGTGGTAGAGTCATTGACAATAGGGTAAGAGAAAAAGAAAATTCAATTGAGTCTACATCTAGTGTTCCTATAGAGCCTAGAGAGAGAGGAGACCACTAGAGAGAGAGATAAAAGTAGTATCCTTCCACATAGGGAAGGGATGCGATCCATAGAATCTAGTGATGTTATCCCTAGAGAACCTTTTCCAATCATACTAGAGAAGCCCAAATCTACTGAGGACACTAGAATGAGTAAGATCTCAGAGCACTTAAGAGATCTTAAGGTGAACCTTTCTCTAGTTGATGCCATTGTGTCCATTCCTAGTTATGCAAAATTTTTCAAAGATCTATGCACATGAAAGCGAGACAATTCCCACATGCTAAAAATAGTGAAGCTCACTGAAAATATGAGTAGCATTTACACTTCGGGTATCCCACCCAAGTTGAAAGACCTAGGAGCTTTCACTATTTCGTGTTGCACTAGGAAAACCCCAATTGATCATGATATTTTAGATTTAAGGTCTAGCATAAATCTGATTCCCTATTTAGTCTATCGGCGTCTAGGTTTGGGGAAGTTATCTCCCACGTACAGTTGGCCGATAGATTTGAGCAGAGACTGTGAGGTATAGTGAAGAATGTCATGGTTCAAGTTGAAGAGTTTGTATATCCAATTGATTTCATTGTCTTAGATATGGATTCCGGCCATGACACTAAGCATTTTATACCTATTCTCATAGGGTGCCTCTTCTTAGCTACAGCTGATGTAGTTATTCATTGTAAGTCGGGGTTACTAAAGATTAAGTTTGGAAATTTGAAGGCCACTATAAGAGTTTTGAAGGCAGTAAATAGAGTGAGTGTAAGTGATGAGGAGGAGTGTTTTGCTATTGATGTCATAGATCCATGTATAGAGGAGTATGCCCGTGAGATGTTATTGGTCGAGGATAAGATAGCTGAGCTCGAGGCCATTTTGGAGCAGTTTGATTCTAAGTCAGTTGTTAGCAAGTACGTAGCTACCATATCCATATCTGCTGACTTTAGGGCAGAGCAATTGATTGAGGTTAGTCAACCCGAGTCACTTTCTTTAGAAGTTCTAGTGATCCCCCTGCGGTTGAGTCTTCCCTATCTTTAGAGCTCAAACCCCTCCCTGAGCACTTGAAGTATGTAGTCTTAGGACCTAACAAGACCATTCTTGTGATCATAGCTTCTGATCTGTCTAGTGAGAATGAGAATCATCTTCTAGGAGTCCTTAGAAGTCATAAAGAGGCCATAGGGTGGACAATTGGTGATTTAAAAGGTGTAGACCCTTTGGTTTATTTGCATTGGATTCATCTAGAAGAAGATGCAATACCTTTTCATGAGATGTAGAGATGACTTAATCCACATATGAATAAAGTTGTGACAAAGGAGGTCATTAAGCTCTTAGATGTAGATATCATTTAGCTAATCCCTGATAGTGAGTGGGTTAGTCTTGCTCAGGTAATACTGAAAAAGTCTGGGATCATGGTGGTAGAGAATAATAAAGGTGAGCTAGTTCCTACGCTTATCCCTACGGGTTGTAGAGTATGCATAAACTATAAGAAGCTCAACTCTAGGACTAGAAAAGATCACTTCCTATTACCCTTTCTTGATCATATTCTAGATAGAGTAGCCGGCCACAATTATTACTCCTTTTTAGATGGGTATTCAAGATACAATTAAATCCCCGTGTTTCTCTATGATTAGGAGAAAACTACATTTACGTGCCCTTATGGTACCTTTGCTTATAGGAGAATGTTGTTCGATCTTTGCAATGCACCTTTCACTTTTCAAAGGTGTATGATGGCTATCTTTAGTGATATGATTGAGAGGCACTTATAGATTTTCATGGATGATCTCTCAGTCTTTGGTGTGAATTTTAATAAATGCCTTAGTCCCCTTTGTTTAGTGTTAGACTAGTGTATTAAGACGAATCTTGTGCTGAGTTGGGAGAAATCACATTTTATGGTGCAAAGAAGAATAGTTTTAGGTTATGTAGTGTCTTCTGATGGTATCTAGGTTGACCCAGCCAAGGTAGAGATTGCAGAGAAATTGGCTATTTCTAAATCTGTTAAGGACGTGAGATCCTTCCTCGGCCATGTAGGTTTCAATTGTAGGTTTATTAAGGATTATAGTTAGATCACCCATCCATTGTCTAGGTTCTTAACACAAGACGTTCCATTTCTGTTTAATGAAGAGTGCACTAGAGTTTTTGATAGAATTAAATCTTTGCTTTCCTTTTCCCCTACCATCTATCTGCTTGATTACAGTCTTCCTTTTGAGATTATGTGTGATGCATTAGTTTTTGTCATAGGAGTTATATTAGGACAGCTTAAGGATAGGGTGCCCCATGTGATCTATTATGCTAGTAAGACTCTAGATAAGGCTCAAAAGAATTACACCACTACTGAGACAGAGCTTCTAGCAGTAGTGTTCTCCCTTGATAATTTTTAATCATACATTCTTGGGTCTAAGGTCATAGTTTACACTGGTCATGCGGCTTTGAGGTATCTTTTGTCTAAGCGAGAATCTAAACCCCGCTTGATTAGGTAGATGCTCCTTTTGCAAGAATTTGACATGGAGATTAGAGAGAAGAAGGGTAGTTAGAATTTTGTTGTTGATTATTTGTCCCATCTTATTCATGAGTCCCTTAGTGATTCTATTCCTTTCCGTGAGTTTTTTTCGGACAGACGATTGTTTGTTGTCTCACATCACACACCATGGTATATGCATATAATGAATTATCTTGTCACACGTTAATTGCCACCCCACTAGGAGAAGAGAGAAAATGATAGGTTTTATTCACCAGTCAAGCATTTCTTTTGGGAAGATCCTTCTCTCTTTAAGGTGTGCACAAATCAGGTGATTCGTCAGTTTGTTTCTAGAGAGAAAGTTTGAAAATATTTTGAATATGTGTCAATGACGCATGTGGAGGTCACTTTAGAGGAAAGAAAATTGTAGCTAAAGTCTTGCAAAGTGGATTCTTTTGGCCCACACTCTTTAGAGATGCTCAGGAATTTTGTAACAAGTATTTTAGATGTCAAAAATTTGGGTCCATTTGTTGGAGAAATATGATGCCCCTTTCTCCTATTCTTGTGTGTGAACTTTTTGATGTTTGGGGAATTGATTTCATGGGTCTATTCCCACCTTCCTTGGGGTATCAATACATCTTAGTGGCTGTTGATTATGCGTCCAAGTAGGTTTAGGTGATTCCTACTGAACCAATAACCATAAGGTTATGGTCAAGTTCGTTTGAGAGCATATCTTTTCTAGGTTTGGGGTACCACGAGTCTTAATCAGTTGTGGAGAAAAGCACTTTTGCCATAAAACAGTTGAGGCTTTACATAGAAAATATTCAATCTCTCGTAAGATTGCTATCCCGTATTACCCTTAGACAAGTAGACAGGTAAAAGTTTCAAATAGAGAGTTCAAGTCCATTTTAGAGAAAATGGTTAGTCTTAATAGGAAAGATTGGTCTTGCAAATTGAGTTATGCATTGTGGGCCTACCGTACTACGTATAAGACCCCTATAGGTATGTCTCCATATAGGTTGATGTATATGAAGGCTTGCCATCTATCTGTCGAGTTAGAGCATAGAGCATGTTGGGCTATTAAGGCTTTAAAATTTGACTTGTCTGCTATAAGTGACAAAAGGAAGCTTGACTTAGCTGAGCTGAAGGAGTTGAGATATGAGGCGTATAAGAATGCCAAGCCTTACAAAGAGAGAATGAAGAAAATGCATGACAGACATATCCTTAGGAAATCTTTCTCTCCTACTGACAAAGTTTGGTTGTTTAATTCTAGATTGAAGCTCTTTCTAGGTAAATTAGAAGTCGATCGGATGGTCTGTACGAGGTTGTTAAAGCCTACCCTTCTGGAGTAGTAAAGATCAAGGATTTGAAGGATGTATGAGTATTGACTGTGAATGGGCAGCGCCTAAAGCATTCATTTGACCCAAGCATGGCTCTTGTGGAGATCGAGGTTCAAGAGCCTTCGTATGACACTTGATGAATGGAGCTTTCTGAGCTGATGGCATGATGGTTAGTGTTACTAGGAGGCAACCTAGATGTTGGTAATTTTGTTATTTCCTTTTTGTTTTTTATGTGTTTGTCTTTTTCTTTTCCTTTTAATAGCTAGAGCTTTGTTATCATTCCTTGCATTCCCCTTCTCCATTTCTTTTGCATACATTCTTGTTTTTAGTTGTTAATGCCAATGCGGACTTGCATGGCATATGTTTACTAATCTCGTGTGCTCTTTAAGTGTTGGTGTATTGATAAGAAACAGGATTATAGATGATTTGAATTGCATTGGCATTTGCGGAGTCACGCAAACACAAGGTTGTATCCTTCCATCCTCTTGGCCTTATTTTTCTACCTTTTCCGCACTTCCCAAACGTGTGCTTTATTGCACAATTAATTGATATTTGCTTGAAGACAAGCAAAGTTTAGATTTTAGGGGTGTGAGAGTTCTATTTGTTTTTCAGATTTGACATAAAGGGTAGATTTGCTTGGTTTTGCTCAAAATGGTAATTTTTTTTTAATTTTTTGTGCATATAGAGTCATTTATCTCTTTGTTGATTGAAGTGTTGGCTCTTGTTGGTTGACTTAATTGATTGGCGAAGATGAGGTTGTATTGTGGGAAGTGAATAGAATGGAGGGAGAACTAGGACTTTGAAGAGAATCTTTTGAAAACTATAGGGAGTGAGCACTTTTACGAATGTACTTTGTAGTTGCCCCACAACCTGGTTGGAAAAAAATGTTTTTAGAGGGTTGTTGATATAAGTGCCCCTTATTTTATTGGTTTTTTTAGTATGCCTTAGCCCTTCTTTTTCTTTTCTTTGTGTTTATGTTATGCATTGAGAAAAAAAAGTGGAAAAAAATGAAAAAGAAAGATTGAAAAAAATGAAAAAAAGCAAAAAATGAGAAAAAGGCCAAATGCAAGAAAAAAAATGAAGTATGTCAAATAAGTGTCAAAGGACACAATGTCAATTTGACACATGTTTAGTTCTCCTTCTTTGATTTTCCGTTTGAAATGGTTGGCGAAACCCGAGTTCGTATGCCCTACTGGGGTTTCTTCCCTTAATACCCTAAGCCTTAAGTGGCTGGGATGTGCTGGTTGAAAGCTCGCTTCACGGGGGCCCCAATCACTGAGAATGTCATTTCGTTTTATCGTAAATAAGGCTCTTACGCCAATTGTGAGCCATTGTGATATAATTTTCCCTTTTCCTTGTATCTTTGGGCTAAGTGCATGTTGGGAGGCCATGTTAGTTGATGGGGGCACCAAATATCATCATCCCAGGTACGTGAGTTAGAATCCTCGGTTTGTGATAGTTCTAGCTACTGGGTAAGTTCCCGAGAGGTGCAAGAACCCTTGTGATTAAGAGGAGGATTCGAGAAAGGCTTGGAGATCCCTTTTACAATAGGAATGACCCCTCATACTCCTTAGGCTCGTCAAGATAGCAAGTCAATACTTTTGGCAACCTTTTGAGCGTCTTGAGATAAACTTAGGGACGGTCTTGCCTGGGGACAAGTAAGGAGAAGGTTTGGGGGTGTTGATGTGTATTGATGTCGCCTCTTGACTACAAGCTCTAAAGAACCGTAAGCGAATGGATCGGTGTAGTAAAGTGTGTGCGAGAATGGGTGTCGAACCACAGGGAGGCTAGTTGGTAGAGTGGATTCTATACTCGTGTGTCCCAAAGGTGTAGAAAAGAAAGCCTATACCAAGCATATTTTTTTTTGGGATTTTGGAATAATGGGATCTCAAGAGTAAGAAAATAAAACTACACTATGAGAATGGGAAGCGGAGAAACAAGCTAATCTAGAGGGAATTAATAAATGCAAAGGTGTTAGGGTGACTTCGATTTATGAATGGATGATTCTATGCTCAGATGATATGGGATTAAAGGATGATGGCTTACTATGGTGATTGCTCTCAGCTAGGTTGCTAATTAGTGTCTTAATTTCCCCCTAGGACTTGGTGCGTATCCATCTCTAGGCAGTGTCTCCTAGAGCTATAACGTGGGCCTTATGACCTAGGGCCTTAAGAGTGACTAACTAGCTCTCTAGGTGACTTAGAATGAACCACTCCAATACATAAACCATTGGCTAGATTTCAAGTCAAGACCTAGTGTTGCTAGGGTTGACTAAACCTATCCGGAAACCTATTGCTGGATTTAAAGCCAAAAGAGACTCGACCTAGGCTAGCCCTAAATTATGTGCTGTCATTCTAAGGTCATTATAGTGGAATTCGACTTTGTTAGCACATTCATACACATTCTAGGCCAAGGTGTTCATGAATAATGGGATCTATTCAACTACCAAACATTGTCGTGCTCGGATTACACCATTAGAATCGATTAAGAGCTAACATGTATGCGTTATTAAAGTCATATTCACTACAAGGTAAGCAAACTATTGCCCAGAAAATGAATCCAAGAGGGGAGTGAATTGGATTATTAGCATAATTAACAAATTTAAAAATCTTAACAATAATCTCAACTAAAATCGCATGTAACAATCAAGATAAGTACTTGAAAGTTAAATAGAGTAGAGTCAAGAATATCAAACACAATGATTTAGAGTGGTTCGAACTCCCGAGGGCTTGGTCCACTACTTAAGGTCTCCTCTTAGGGTTTCAGAAACTGCACTAGTGAATCGACTTTTTACTTAGTACGTTGTAGAAGCGTAGAACAACGATCACAACCCTTGCTTCTCCACAAGGACCACAAGTATAACCCTATACTTGAGGATTTCAACCCTTCACTCTTGAGAATGGTTCCTTACACCTATACTACCTAAGAGTAAAGAAATTCTCTCCCAATATGATATTAAAGTGTTTGATATATGATGTACTTCTTTATGAGCAAAACTACAAAGGTATTTAAACCTTCCTATGTTCCTCTAAGTAGATAAGCAATTTATAAAGCTCAAGAGAAAACTTGTTCTTAAATGCCAATGATATGCAATCAATGAAGGTTGCAATTAATAGAGCAAGATTGCTATAGATGAAGCCAATTAAATGCAAGAGAGCTGTCTAAGATGTTTTTGAACAAGTTATATTTGAGTTCGAAGGGATGGGATATATTTATAAGTCAAAAAAGCAAGTCTCTTAATGGCCAATTTTTGAACATAACATAGAAGGACTACCGGAGCACACTACCGGTCGGTCCCCTGGGTGTTTTAGTAGTTCCAGAGGCCAAATGGCCTTACCGGAACACTCAATCAGTCGGAAGACACTACTGATCGACAGCCTAAGTGGGCCGATAGTTGTAGAAAAAGCTAAAAAAACTTTTTTAACATTTTACCAAAAAGTTGTTACATATCAAGTCAACAGTAAAAGCGTTTTTCTGCAGAATTTTGAAGCTCAAGACAACTACTTATATAGCATATATCTTATCTCATAAATGCAATATCAACCAACTTGCATAAACATTAAATGCAAAGATAAAACTTGCACACAATCAAGATTTTTTACTGATTTTGCATGGGGAATAGGTATATGCAAGTTGTTTTCCTATAGATACATATATTGAGCAGGATAGCTTAAGTATAGAGCCCATATATGCACTTTTACTACAGTTCCATGTATGTATATTTATATATATATATATGTATACATATATATATATATGTATACATATATATATATATATATATATATATATTAATAGAGCAAGATTGCTATAGATGAAGCCAATTAAATGCAAGAGAGCTGTCTAAGATGTTTTTGAACAAGTTATATTTGAGTTCGAAGGGATGGGATATATTTATAAGTCAAAAAAGCAAGTCTCCCAACGGTCAATTTTTGAAAACAACACAGAAGGACTGCCAGAGCACACTACCGGTCGGTCCCCTGGGTGTTTCAGTAGTTCCAGAGGCCAAATGGCCTTACCGGAACACTCTTCCGGTCGACTGATTGAGTGTTCCGGTAGAGCTCTCGTGCTCTCTATTTTTGTCGGAAGACACTACTGATCGACAGCCTAAGTGGGCCGATAGTTGCAGAAAAAGTTGAAAAAGCTGTTTTAACATTTTACCAAAAAGTTGTTACATATCAAGTCAACAGTAAAAGCGTTTTTCTGCAGAATTTTGAAGCTCAAGACAACTACTTATATAGCATATATCTTATCTCATAAATGCAATATCAACCAACTTGCATAAACATTAAATGCAAAGATAAAACTTGCACACAATCAAGATTTTTTACTGATTTTGCATGGGGAATAGGTATATGCAAGTTGTTTTCCTATAGATACATATATTGAGCAGGATAGCTTAAGTATAGAGCCCATATATGCACTTTTACTACAGTTCCATGTATGTATATTTATATATATATATATATATATATATGTATACATATATATATATATACATATATATATATACATATATATATATATATATATATATATATATAGACAAGCATATATAAAAATCATCATAACAGTAAATGCTGTAGTTATAATATATGCTATAGTATGAGTTTTTTGCAGGAACCTTTTGAAGGCAAGTGTAGGCATGTGCTTAAAAGAAAGATCAAGATATATGGATGCAATGATCTAAGTTTTTGAGATTCATAGATAGTTGCTTATGTACTAAGATCAAGTAGACAAGATCTAAAGAACAAAAACTAATTCTTCAAGAAGTCTTCATAATCTCCATGTTCCATGCATCATTTCCTTTGGTCAAAGGCCTTTACCTAGCTTAAACTTCAAGAAAATTAATGGTAACAATTTTCAAAATGTAATTATGGCATCATCAAAATAAAATAAAACCAATAAGTTCAACATTCTCCCCCTTTTTGATGATGACAAAATTGTCAACTTGGAGGGCTCCTCCTTAAGCTCCCGCTAATTAAGGCATAAGAAAATCCAAGCAACATGAGAGCAAAACCAAAAAATGAAGCAATAAGCAATAGCTAAATAGCTACCACTACCTTCTCCCCCTTTGGCATCATCAAAAGATAGGTAGAGAAGGAGTAGGAAAGCAATGAGCCATCAACATTAGAAAGTATCATCACGTGGCTCTCACACAAGCGTGCAAGCACAGAAATCCTAAGCAATTATAGAGCAAATAAAACAAGCAACAGATAGAGAGTAATTAACATCATGCAAAGAAAGGAAAAATGATAATCCATCAAAAGAATAAGTGAAAAGATATGAAACTATCATGAAAATGTTTAAAGAAAATTCTAAGGGAGTGGGATTTTTGGAAAATAAGGGAAGGAGGGAGAGGCTAATGACTAGGACCAGCTTCATCGTCATCGGGAAGTCCCGAAAATAAGGGAAGGAGGGAGAGGCTAATGACTAGGACCAGCTTCATCGTCATCAGGAAGTCCCATTCGTAGCTTCATCATCCTCACATCTCGAGCCAAGCGAGCCATTATTTGACTTTGATCCTCGATAATCGTCGCAAGGCTATCGAGAGTACCATGTTGATTTCCCACTGTAGTAGCCAATGCATTGACCTTTGTTCCTATGGAGTCCACCTTGTCAAAAAGTCTTTGCATCATCCTATCATTAACATTCTTTGATCGAAGCTCGTGGTATTGCCCTTGTTCTTCATTATATTCTTCTCGAGCCTCCTCATCTTCTTCTAATTCCTTTTCTTCTTCTCCTCCCATATCCTTCATGTCTTCATCATCATTATCTTTATCATTGCCTCTAAGATAAGGTTCTTGTCTTTCTTCATCCTCATGTGAAAAATCAAAAGTGGTCTTATTAACAATCCTTTGCAGGATAAGGTTCCTTGTATTTTGAGGCAAAGCTCTGAATTCATGCAAATGCATCTATCTGCCTCTCCAATAGAGCAGTTCCATCCTCTTAAGGCATTGAAGATCCAAGTTCCACGTGTGATTAAAGGAGGTTTTTGGAATTCCCTTAAGTACAAGACCTTTAGCTCTAAAAATCCTAGTTAAAGGCATCCCATAACCAAGTACGGTGTTTCTAAGTACCACATTCTTCATATATGCAAGAATGGTCTCTGGGAGATTAACTTGATACCCATGGTACAACAAGTATAAACAATATGCCTCAGCTTTGTAAATTTCCCTGTCATTAGTATCTTTAGGCACTACATTATGTTTGAACATTCTGATAAGAGCTTTGTAAATTGGACGTACATCATTTAAGAGAGGAAACTTAGCATATTGAGGTACTTGTTCTAACACAAACCCATAAATGTGCCCTTCACGAATATTGTCAAGGAATTGGGGAAAATTTTAAACCCAAATATAAGATATTGATAATCATGCAAGGGAATATTGAAGATGTTCCTAAGGTCTTCTTCAGTAATCTCAATATCAACTCCTCTAACAACTGACCAAACTCTACCATAGAGATTATCCCAATTTAGCCTTTCATAGAATTCACAAATAAGTTGAGGGTAAATTGGCTCTCGAGTAGTCATGAAATTCATCCAACCATTTGCAGCACAAAACTCAATCATGTTCAAGTTTTGAAGTTCATCTTGGAGAAGGCATTTACCTTGCCATATCTTCTTAGTGGAATAATCTCAATTTGCAGGTGGTGAGGATGGATTTAGCTCAGGTGAAGGTTGTCTTCTTGGACCTCTTGAACCCCTCGAAGAACTTACTGCATTCTTGCTGTTGGAATCAGAAGCATGAGCGTTTCCTTTGCTCCTTGTATTTGCCATAAGAAAAGGTAGATTTTGGAAGCAGGAGAGGAAAGAGAAATAAAGAGTGAAAACTAGGGGTTGATGTTTAGGGTTGAGAAGAGTTGAAGTGGGTAATAGATTTGAGGGAGATATTTAGGAGGAAAAGAGTTTTAGAGAGTGTTTTAGAAAGAAAAGAATGAGAGAAGATGAAAAGTTTTGAAATAGAAAGAGTTATAATAAGTTACAACTGGTTGAGCCCTTCATATATTGCACAGAATCACGACTACCAGTCAACCGGTACTGGGGTAAGTGTTTTGGTACTGGTAGTTTTGCAAGGAAGAAGAGTCTTTCAAAATTGTGTCATTCCCAATTCCCTTCTAATGTGTAAAAACTGATTTTCATGCAGTGGTTTGGTAAAAATATCAGCAAGTTGATGCAGAGAATCAACAAAATTAAGTACAACATCATCTCTTTGCACATGATCACAAATGAAATGATGCCTTATTTCTATGTGCTTACTCCTCGAATGTTGAATTGGATTTTTAGTGAGATTAATTACACCTATGTTGTCACACATAACTGGAACATGTTCAAATATAACACCAAAGTCAAGCAAAGTTTGTTTCATCCAAAGAACTTATGCAACACAATTTCCTACTGCAATATATTCTACTTTAGCTGTTGAAAGTGCTACACTATTTTGCTTTCTACTTGACCATGAAACTAAGCAATTACCAAGAAAATGACAGGTTCCACTAGTGCTTTTCCTATCGGTTTTACAGCTAGCAAAGTCAGCATTAGAGTAACCTAATAGTTCAAAATTTGTTCCCTTAGGATACCAAAGCCTAGTTCTTGTGTTCCTTTAAGATATCTAAAAATCCTTTTAACAGCAAGTAAATGAGACTCTTTAGGACAAGATTAAAAATGAGCACACAAGCATACAACAAACATAATATCAGGTCTAGAGGCGGTTAAGTAAAGTAGGCTTCCGATTATACCTCTATACCTCTTTTCGTCCACCGACTTACCATTTTCATCTTTATCAAGTTTGGTGGAGGTGCTCATTAGAGTTCCAATCTCTTTTGCTCCATCAAATCCAAACTTTTTGAGTAGTTCTTTGGTGTACTTAGCTTGGTTGATGAAAATTCCTTTTTTCGTTTGTTTGATTTGAAGACCAAGAAAGAATGTAAGTTCTCCCATCATGCTCATTTCAAATTCACTGTGCATACACTTAGAAAAATTCTCACAAAGAGACTCATTAGTGGCACCAAAAATAATATCATCAACATATATTTGTACAATAAGTGTATCTTTACCATCATTCTTTACAAATAATGTTGAATCAAGTTTACCTCTTACAAAGCCTTTTTCAACCAAGAATCCACTTAATCTCTCATACCATGCTCTACGTGCTTGCTTGAGTCCATACAATGCTTTTTCAAGTTTAAAAACATGGTTGGCATGAATAGGATCCTCAAATCCCGGAGGTTGAGCCACATATACTTCTTCATCAATATAGTCATTTAAAAAGACACTTTTCACATCCATTTGATACAATTTGAAGTTCATAAAGCATGCAAAAGCAAGTAACATTCTAATTGACTCAAGTTTAGCAACATGACCAAAGATTTCATCATAATCAATACCTTCTTCTTGTTTATAACCTTGTGCAACTAATCTAGCATGGTTTCTAGTTACTATGCCAGATTCATCTAACTTGTTTCTAAAGACCCATTTAGTTCCAATTATAGATTGATTTCTAGGCTTTTCAACAAGTTTCCATACATTGTTTCTTTCAAATTGATTGAGTTCTTCTTGTATGGCATTTATCCAACTATCATCAAGTAAGGCATCATGTGAACTTTTAGGTTCAATTTGAGACAAGAATGCAAGATGATTACATACATTTTTTAATGAGGAGAAGGTTCACCAATAATTTGGGAAGGGGGGTGATAACCAACAAATTTATAGGTTTTTGGCAAGATATCATGCTTATCATGTACCACATGTGGATCATCACGTTGTTCATCTTCATGCTCATCTTGTTTATCCTCATGACATGCATCATTAGGTTCATTTCCTTTGTCTAGATCAAGATTACTTATATTCTTTTGAATGGTAACAACATCAACATCATCACATTTTGAATAAAAAATTCCTTCATCAAATTTCACATTTATAGTTTCTTCAACAACCATGGTTCTTTTATTGTACACCCTATATGCTTTACTAGATGAAGAATATCCAAGAAATATGCCATCATCGGATTATGCATCAAATTTGCCAAGATTGTCTTTTTCATTTAAGATAAAGCATGCACTTTGAAATATGAGATGTTTAGTTTTCTTCCTTTCCAAAGTTCATATGGAGTTTTGTCAAGATCCTTTCGAATAATGCTACAATTAATCACATAACACACGGTGCTTTCGGCCTCGGCCCAAAAGTAGCTAGGTAAATTATTTTCACAAAGCATAGTTCTTGCCATTTCTTGTAAGGAATGATTTTTTCTTTCAACGACACCATTTTGTTGTGGTGTTCTTGGTGCTGAAAAAGTATGAGAGATACCATTTTCTTCACAAAAAGATTTCATAGTAATGTTTGTAAACTCGGTACCTCTATCACTTCTTATGGTGGAAATCAAATATCCTTTTTCATTTTGAACATGTTTACAAAATTTCATAAACTCATTTGGGGTGTCATTTTTGTGAGCTAGAAAAATTACCCAAGTAAATCTAGAGAAATCATCAACAATCACATAAGTATATAATTTTCCACCCAACCCTATTAGGTCCAAATAAATCCATATGTAAAAGTTCTAAAGGTCTTGACATAGAAATCATATTCTTGCTTTTGAAAGATTCTCGAGTTTGTTTGCCAAGTTTACATGCACGACACACATTATTACCACCATATTTGACTTTAGGCAATCCTCTAACAAGATCAAGATTAGCAAGTTTATTTATGGAGTTCACATTAGGATGTCCTAGTCTTCTATGCCAAATCCATGTATTTTCATTCATAGCACTTAAGCATTTTACATCTTGGTCATGCAAGTCATCAAAGTCAAAAGTGTATATATTACCATTCCTCATGCCAACAAATATGACATTGGCACAATTATCAACTATCTCACATGAAGAAACTTTAAAGTTAACAAATAAGCCTTTATCACATAGTTGACTAATACTAAGAAAGTTGTGTTTCAAGCCATGTGCGAGTAAGACATTTTCAATACATAATTTAGATTTGTTACCAACATCTCCAATTCCGATGATTCTTCCTTTAGAGTTATCACCGAATGTGACAAATCCACCATTCTTTTTCTTGAGTGACAGAAACTTTGATTTGTCACCCGTCATGTACCTTGAGCATCCGCTATCCAAGAACCATTTTCCACTAACCTCGGAAGATGCAAGGCAAACCTACAAAATTCGAATCAAGCATGACTTGGTACCCAGGGCTTGTTGGGTCCTTGAACATTAGTTTTAGTTCCCTTAGGAACCTACCTCAAATTATACCTTTTCTTACCATATTTTCTTATGAAGCATTTATGTGAAGCATGTCCATTTTTACAACAATCGTTGCATGCGACTTTAGGAGCACTTGATGAAAATGCTTTAACAAAATGCCTTTTGTAATGATCAGTTCTGTTTTGTAAACTTTTGTGTTTTTTGAAGAATAAGCCTTGGAAGAGCTTGGTGTATTTTCAAAAAACTTTATGTAGGATTTTTGTTTTGAATAAGAATAAAATCCAATTCCAGCTTTATCAAAAACACATCGTTGTTGTCCAAGCAAGGCCTCTAAGTTTTTAGTTCCATTTGTAAATTTTAAAACCACATTTTCCAAATCATTAACTTTTGCTTTCAAGTCCTCATTTTCCTTTTGTAAATCAATGTTGGTTTTCTCTTTTCCAAATTCTTTTTCAAGTCCTCATTTTTAATGCAGGTATCATGTAATTTATTTTCAAGATATATAACATTTTTCTTGAGCTCCTTATTTTTGTTGATTACCTTTTTGAATTCTATAAGCATTTCATTGTACATTTCTTCTAGTTCGTTATAAGTTCTATTTTCATCACAAGAGGCATAGTTTGGACTTATCTCATCTTCTTCTTTTGCCATGAGACATAGGTTGGCTACCTCTTCTACAACTGAGTCTTCTTCTTCACCACTTGACTCCGAGTCACTCCAAGTAGCCTTCAATGCTTTCTTTTTCAATTTCTTTTCATCTTTCTTTCTAAGTGGACACTTAGCTTTGACATGTCTAGGTTTCTTATATTTAAAACAAATTAATTCTTTACTAGTCTCTCCTTTACTTACCTCTCTCCTTTGTCCTTTCTTTGGATTGAACTTTTGCTTCCTCATTTTGATAACATAGGCATTTCATCGTCATCTTTACTCTCACTTTCACTTGTTAACTCTTCTTATGGTGTGGCCTTGAGAGCAATGTTTTTGCTGACCTTAGGTTGTCTTTCCAGATCCATGAGCTCCAATTCATGCGTCATGAGTGATCCGACAAGTTCACTCTATTGTAAAGTGTTGAGATCTTTGGACTCCTTGATGGCTATTGTCTTTGGTAGCCAAGCCATTGGTAAGCTTCTCAAGAGCTTCCTTACGAGTTTGGCATTTTCATAATTCTTGCCAAGAGATTTCAAAGAATTAACAATTTCAATAAATCTTGAAAACATTTGCTCAATATTTTCATCAGGAAGCATAGAGAAAATTTCATATTTTTGTACAAGCATGCTAATCCTAGTTTCTTTAACTTGATTTGTGCCCTCATGAGTGATCTCTAATTGATCCCATATTTCCTTTACTGTGGTTCACCCTATAATTTTCTTGAATTTAGAAGGATCTAACGCAAGGTAAAGATAGTGAATGGCATTAGCATTTGCTTCAACAAGTTTTATATCATCTTTATCCCATTCTTCTTATGGTTTAGGAAATTTTATACCATTGACCTCTTTAGATGGAATACTAGGTCCATTTACTATAGTTTTCCATGCAACATAATCATTGGCTTGCAAAAATATTCTCATTCTAACTTTCCAAAATGCATAGTTTGTACCATCAAAGGATGGAACCTAGTGGTGGAGAGACCTTCCTGAATTCTATGTGCCATGATCTTTAGCTCTAGATGGTTAAGTGATGTGTGTCATTTGTGCGTATTTGCATCTAGTTTTTGCATGCACATTTAAGGGTTTTTAGAGTATAATTGAGTGCACTTAGTACAAAGTTTATGCATATTTGTTAATATTTGTACGTAATGTATTTTGGTGTATAAATACAATACTAAGTGTTATATTCCATATTTTAGGAGTGTTTTGGAAGGGTTCAAGCTTATGCAAGGAAGAAATGAGCTAACAGATGAAGACCGGAAGAAAAGAAATAAAGAAGAGATCATTCTAATCCAGCCAGTCGACTTAGAAGAAGAGCCGGTCGACCGTCCAGAGAATAAAAGATTTGAAGCCGGTCGAGTTCCTCAAGACGGTCGACCGGCCATTCCAGAGAGCATCATGATTTAAGCCGGTCGAGTAAGAAAGAGGAGCCGGTCGACCAGCTATGCGCTGAAGAAATCCATAAAAAGCTCGTTTTTGCTAATTTTTCAAGAGAGGAACTTTTATTTCTTAAATCCTAATAAACCTTAACCCTTTACCCACTTCACAAAACACCCTAAACCACCATCTAAACCCCACACCAAGCTAGGATTGAAGCATTAAACAAAGATTTGAAGGATTTGTACAGATTTGGAAGCAAGAATTTAGGAAGTTCTTCTTGTTCTTTCTCTATTTCTTGTAAATACGTTGCTAGATTAGGCTAGATTTAGGGTTGATTGTTGTTGTATATTAGATTAGGGCTTTGAATAATGGATTTGTGTAGATCTTTGGCTCTTAATACATGTTTATTTACATAAATTTATGGCATGATTCAATATGTCTATGTATTGGAAATCAAACAGACCTATGTGTTTGTTAAAATGCCTAAGTGAATATGCATGTGTTATTTGTGCTTCAAATGCTCTTATCTACTTATATGGGTGATGTGATTATGCTTAATCTCGTGGCTTTGCTTAGTAGAGTAGGCTTTAGCTTTAAATCCAGCTAATAGGTTACATGCTATGCTTAGTCGAGTTTAGGTGCTGGTCCTTGGCTTTAAATCTAGCCAAGCGAATAAGTTAACCTAGACTAGAGTATCCCTTACCCGCGTTAGTGTTGGTTAATCAGGCCCTAATGTCACGTTGTGTTTAGGTGCTAGTCCTTGGCTTTAAATCCAGCCAAGAGGATAAGTTCTAAGCACGAATTGCGTAGGCTAGGAGGGATTGGCCCTTAGCTTTAAATCCAGCTAACGAGTTGAACCACTAGTATTGGTTAAGAGAGCCCTCGATCAACACAACGGCAATAGAAGTCCTGCGCCTTAGATAGACATCATCTGTTATCATAGCCCAAGTCTTGTTGCAATGCAATCGCCCTAGGTCCCCTTCTTCTTTATTAGTGTTTCCTTCCTTAGTTTGGCTCCTTTAAGTTCCTCCATAGATTAGTTTTTATTTTCCTTTTTCCGAGCTTCCTTCCATCCCAAAGTAAGTACACACACGCATGTAGCTAGTTTAAGGCACCCGAGCACATAGAGACTAAACTAAGGTAGCCTCCCTGTGGATTCGACCCTGTACTTGCACACACTGTACTACACACATCCCATGCACTTGCGAGCTATTTAGGCTTGTGCTCAAATAGCGATATCATTAAGTCAAATCACATAATAATACAAATAATGGGTAGAGCACTCGGCTCTGATGCTACGTGTTGCCCAGAAAATGAATCCAAGAGGGGGGTGAATTGGATTATTAGCACAATTAACAAATTTAAAAATCTTGGCAATAATCTCAACCAAAATCGCATGCAACAATCAAGATAAGTACCTGAAAGTTAAAGAGAGTAGAGTCAAGAATATCAAACACAGTGATTTAGAGTGGTTCGAACTCCCGAGGGCCTAGTCCACTACCTAAGGTCTCCCCTTAGGGTTTTGGAAATTCCACTAGTGAATCGGCTTCTTGCTTAGTACGTTGTAGAAGCGTACAACAACGATCACAACCCTTCCTTCTCCACAAGGACCACAAGTATAACCCTATTCTTGAGGATTTCAACCCTTCACTCTTGAGAATGGTTCCTCACACCTATGCTACCCTAGAGTAAAGAAATTCTCTCCCAATATGATAGTAAAGTGTTTGATATACGATGTACTTCTTTATGAGCAAAAATACAAAGGTATTTAAACCTTCCTATGTTCCTCTAAGTAGATAAGCAATTTATGAAGCTCAAAAGAAAACTTGTTCTTAAATGCCAATGATATGCAATCAATGAAAGTTGCAATTAATAAAGCAAGATTGCAATAGCTGAAGCCAATTAAATGCAAAAGAGCTGTGTGAGATGTTTTTGAACAAGTTATATTTGAGTTCGAAGGGATGGGATATATTTATAAGTCAAAAAAGCAAGTCTCTTAATGGCCAATTTTTGAACATAACATAGAAGGACTACCGGAGCACACTACCGGTCGGCCCCCTGGGTGTTCCGGTAGTTCCAGAGGCCAAATGGCCTTACTGGAACACTCTACTGGTCGACCGCCTGAGTGTTCTGGTAGAGCTCTCATGCTTTCTGTTTTTGCCGGAAGACACTACCGATCGACCGCCTAAGGGGTCCGGTAGTTGCAGAAAAAGCTAAAAAAGCTATTTTAACGTTCTACCAAAAAGTTGTTACATATCAAGTCAACAGTAAAAGCATTTTTCTGTAGAATTTTGAAGCTCAAGACAACTACTTATATAGTATATACCTTATCTCATAAATGCAATATCAACAAACTTGCATAAACATTAAATGCAAATCTAAAACTTGCACACAATCAAGATTTTTTTATAGATTTTGCATGGGGAATAGGTATATGCAAGTTGTTTGCCTATAGATACATATATTGAGCAGGATAGCTTAAGTATAGAGCCTATATATCCACTTTTACTATAGCTCCTGCAGGTATATTTATATATATATATATATATATATATAGACAAGCATATATAAAAATCATCATAACAGTAAATGCTGCAGTTATAGTATATGCTATAGTATGAGTTTTCTGCAGAAACCTTTTAAAGGCAAGTGTAGGCATGTGCTTAAAAGAAAGATCAAGATATATGCATGGAATGTTCTAAGTTTTTGAGCTTCATAGATAGTTGCTTATGTACTAAGATCAACTAGACAAGATCTAAAGAACAAAAACTAATTCTTCAAGAAATCTTCATAAAAAAATATTCATAATCTCCATGCTCCATGCATCATTTCCTTTGCTCAAAGGCCTTTACATAGCTTAAACTACAAGAAATTTAATGGTAACAATTTTCAAAGTGCAATTATGGCATCATCAATGTAAAATAAAACCAATAAGTTCAACACAAACATACATATAGACATGAATAAATGCATTCCCCACTTCATAGCATCCACATATAAACACATAGACATGATTATGGTATGGATTAGATGTGTTTTGTAACAAATAGACTTCAATTTATACAAATGCTACTCATTTAGGCATTTTTCGAACACTTAGACATGAATGAGAAAATAACCATTTGAACAAGAAAACCAAAACATGTATATATTAAGCCATCAAATCCCATATCATAAGAATATATAGTTAACCCATTCCATAAGCTAAATCACCCTACATAAGTCTACTTAATCATAATTGAAAATAGAATGAAAGAGAGATTATGAAGCTTCCCTTTCATCCTACCTAGTCTTGTAAAAATCCCTTGAGCAAACTCTAATCGAAATGTTTGAAACCCTCCAAATTGAGCTTGATTCAAGGTGAGAGATGTGTGAGAAAGTGTGTGTCAGGTGGGTAAGAATTAGGGTTAAGTGTGTGAGATGTAGGTATGAAGTATGTGTGATGAATCTAAAAGTCTCCCATTTCTTTGTAGGATCAAGCCCTATTTATAGATTTCAATGCATTGCCGGTCAACCGGCTCTGGAGGGGTAGTCGACTGGCTTTTTTGGCAGCTCTCTAGAGTGGCTGGCAATTTTTGGTTGCTTTTTGGAGCAACAAATCAATCGCTGACTTTTCTTCCTCAATTCTTTATTTTTTCGGCCTCCGATCTTCTCCCCTCAACCCGTGCATCTTCCATCTTCATCACCCATCAACATGCAATCTCGATCTGAACCTAAAGTTCACTTAAATCATTGAAAACAAGCAATTAGTGTAGCATTTGTCTCTTTAACTTAATCATGTAAAATTGTCTATGCATAAGCCTATTCTTAGCATAAGTACTACATTAATGCATCTTCATAAGCACTTAACACCTCTAAAATCAAGAAAGAATATCATGCAAACACACAAAAAAAACACAACATATAATTTATGTATCTAAAGCATAAATTGTATGATTTAGAGTGTGTTTGAGTATGTATTTTGGTGTTAATTTGGTCTATTTCAAGCTTCTAAGTGCTTATTGAGTCTCATTGAGTGTTTGTGTGTTGTGTGTTCATTTTCTTATTTATTTTATTATTATCTTATTTTAGTTAGTATTAATTCAGTTTGAGTTTTTAATTAATTAATTATGAAGTAGTTAGTATTTAGTTAATTAGAATTAATTAAGTTAATTAGTAACTTAGATTAATTAGGAATTAGGAAATTAATTGAATTAGTTAATTAGATTAGGATAAGGATGGGTAAATAGATTTAAGACACGTTAATTAGATCCTAGGGTTTTAGGATATTTTTTGGTTAGAAGTTATTTCAGTAGAATTTTACTAAAGTTAGTATTAATTAGGTTTAGGGTTTTAGGAGAAGAGTTTTTATTCCATTAATTAAATGTTAGGATTAGACATATAGTTGTATATATATTTTTATAACACATATGCATGCACTCAAGAAAAGAATATAAAATAAACAATCACTAGGGGCACTTGTACCTATTATATATTTTAATATATAATTCACACACATGTCATTTACATTCATAACACAAACATGCACTTATATATATATATATATATACATATTATATTATATTATATATAATAAGTAAACCCATTAAACACCAAACCCGTAGACCCCCTCCACTATTCCTTTTTTTTAGATTTCTTGTAACCGCAACACACACACACTTATATAGATAGTAGTAGACGTGGGAAAATAAAATAGAGAGCTGAACAAGAGTAGAAGAAAAAAAAACTCTCATCTCCTTCTTAGGCCAAGAAAGAAAACAAATCAGAAATAATAGAAAAAATTCAAGAAAAATTCCTAAAAAATCTCTTGTTTACTTTTTGTTTTATTTACTTTTTATCTTTGTTTTGAGCTAATATGGAGTTGCTTTTTTGTCGGATTTTTGGGGCTATCTTAGAGCAAAACTTGGAGATTAATCTTGGAGAAGAAGACGGAGTTGCATGGAATTGAAATGAGAAGAGGTTCTAAGCTTGAGATTTAATTTCTTGGACATGGAATTGATTTTTAGGAGATTAAATTTCAGTTTTACACTCTCCTTTGACATGTTGAGCTAAATCTTTTTAGGATTGATTACTATTCCTATTATGGGTTAAGGATTGCAAAACTTGTTTTGAGATATTTTGATGGTTTAAATGCATGTTTGGTTTTTATTGTTTAATGGTGATTGTTGAGCATGTCTATGTGTTTGATTAATTTCCTTAATGGAGAAACATGTATTATTATACTCTTAATTTCTCATATTCACTTATATGGTGTTGATTAGTTGTGCTTGACTTTATAATTAGGTTTAATGTGTGATCTTTAGGATGAAATAAAAGTAATAGGTCACTTGTTGCACTTAATTGAACTTAGGTGGATTAGGCCTTAACTTGAAATACAGTTAACAGTTTAAACCCTAGGTTAGTATTAATCATCATCAATTTAGAAGTCTCAATCAACTAAGCCCTAAAATCCACGTTAACAAGGACAAGGCTATACTCTAAGTAGGATCCACTTAGGGCTAGAATTGTACCAATAATTAGGGATATTATGGTTAGTGAATTTGGACTTCTAAAAGAAGCTATCAAAGCTATCAAAATATTCAAAGCAAGAATAAAATCCCCACCCCATAATGGAGTAGTAATCACCTTAGTACTTCTTTATTGATTTAATCACCTTTTCCCTAGTTTGTTTATCTTTTATTGCACACATTAGTTTAAGTAGTTTAATTTATTTTTTAATTTAGAGTTCCCTTCAATTCCAAACACAAAAACACAAAAGAGATTTTCCTTTTAACATATGGCTAGTTTAGGATGCATAACACTTAGAAACATAGTTAGAGGCCTCCCTGAGAAGACGATACCCGTACTCTTACACAATGGACTACTTTGATCCGTACATTTGCGGGTTTTTAAAATAATATCACTAACCCACTCATTATTGGAAATCAGAAAGACAATGCCTCCATCAAAAAGCTTAATGATCTTCTTCTTAACTACTTCGCTTATGTGAGGGTTTAGCCTCCTTTGCATCTCTTTAGAAGGAATGGCTCCATCTTCAAGGTGAAATGTTGCATGGAAATCAAAGGGTCTATGCCTTTTAAATCATCTATCTTATACCCTATTGCTTCTATGTTTCCTAAGAACTCCTAAGAGATGCTTCTTATGCTTACTAGAAAGATCAAATGCTATGATAATCGGAAAGTCTCACTAGGGCCTAAGAAAGCATATTTCAAATGGTCGAGAAAGGGTTTGAGCTCTAAGAGTGGACTAGGCTCAACCAAGAAGGGGTCAACTCAACTTTATCAACATGGATAACACTAGAATCAAGAGTAGAAGGAATAACCTCAAGCAATTTATCAATTGAAGAATCCTCAACTAAAGAGGTCGAAGCTACGAATTTCCACTCTAAGGTTTCCAAATCAAAGCTAAACAACAAATTCTCAAATTTCCTCAAATTCTCGCTATCAGAAATGGTCCTCTCTAAAAATTACTCAAGACAAGAATCAATAACATCAACTCTAAAGTAGTATTCTCTATCTTCTTCTCATCCTACTCTAGCCCTATTCACCTCCTTTTTGTAACTTTCATAATGGACCTCAAATTCCCAAGCTTCATCTCTAATAACCTCGATCTATAATGAATGATGGCATCTGCGATAGCAAGAAAGGAGTGACCTAAAAGGACGGGTATAGAATGCCCCGAATCGAGACTTGAATCCATATCAAGCACTATGAAGTCTACAAGATACACGAGCTCTCCTACTTGAACTAGCACATTTTCTACTACACCCCTGGGTCTCCTCTCAGACCTATTAGCTATTTGAAGGGCAACGTGCGTGGGTGACAAGTCTCTTAGACCTAGTTGCTGGTAGACTAAGCACGGAATAAGGTTCATACTAGACCCTAAATCTAGCAAGGCATGATCAATCTAGGTTTCTTGGATCCTACAAGGAATGGTGAAAGCTCTGGGGTCACTTAACTTAGGCGGAAGACCTGAGGTACAAATGCTACTCACTTTCTTTGTGAGCTTCACCTTCTTAGGCATAATCGAGGCTCTACATTTCCTTGTGCAAAGATCCTTAAGGAACTTAGAATAGGAAGGAATAGAGCAAACTGCATCTATCAAGGGAAGATAGACCTTAAGATCCTTAAGATGTTCTAGGACTTTGAGAAACCTAGTATCCCTACTAGGTGATGTCCTCTTTAAGGCGATGGGTAAGGAACTCTAGGCTTTCAAGATTAAGAGTAATGATCATTGAGTAGTAGTGAGTATCTTGTTTTTTTTCTTTGATAGTACGTCTATAGAAAAATTACTTATAATGGTCCTGTCCAATACGTAGCACACGTACTATCAAGACAAGTCTGGAAAGCTCTCCAATGACCTAAGTAGATTACCCTCAACGAGGAGACATGCTCAATATAACCTTATCCCGGTAGAGTGCCTTACCCTACCATATGGTTATGGACTCAATTTATGATAATGTAACAGGACCTACTGTGCGTCCAGTCTCACTGTGCACCTAAGTTATTTGTTCAAGTCAAAGGGCCTTTACACATGCATCAATAAAACATACCAGAGATAATATGTAAAAAACTCATAATGCATTTCAATAAAATGATTATACATTGTTTCATATCCAAAATGTGATACACAAGTGAGCTTTAGGACATACTAATCTTAACAAGTGAAACCCTTATAGTGGTTGGTCCTACTTTTAAGTAGGGTTTGAGCTGGTAACCATAATTGCTATCTTTTGTAGAGGTTTCAGGAGACGTGGAAAAGAAGTGAGGAAGCTTTACTTTCATAGTGCATAGCAAGGCAAAGTGTGGGCTTATGCAGTGGGAGTTATATAGTGTTTGCATGTTAATGTTAATATTCATGTTTTCAAACATGTGAAAGAACTTTTTTCTAGATTTTGGGAATGTCATAATTTCTATTCTAGTTTCTACATTAGTAGATGTAGAAACATTTTTCATTTGGTAAAATACATAAGTAGAATACATAATGGTTTAACAATATCTTGTTACATTATCACTACATAACATAGGGCAAATTTTGATCCTGAAAAGGACATTTTCTCCAACCAAAAATACTTTGGACACACTCATGCATAAGACATTCTGTTAATGGCTCGATAAGAAGTTAGTCGAGTTTGAGTTTTGTAGCTTATTAGATCTCGAAGACATAACTTCTAATCTTGTCTAAGGGACATCTTGTCTAAGAGCATGACAAGAAGTTAGTCGAGTTTGAGCTTTGCAGCTCATTAGATCAAAGACAACTTCTAATCTTGTCTAAGGGACATTTTATCTAAGAGCAAGATAAGAAGTTGGTCGAGTGTAGGCTTTACAGCTTACTAGATCATGAAGATATAACTTCTAATAGTCTTACTTAGGAGGGAAGATGACTTGTAAGGGTCCTTTCTCCTCTAGGTGACAAGGAGTTTAGAAAATGTTAGAAATTGGTTCACATTAATGTATAAGGTTCCATGAGCTAACTAGTTCATAAGTTTGTGAGCACTAGTTTTGACTAGAGATTGCTTAAGGACATAGATGTGTGTATCTGATATTAAACAAGTCTCTAGTGGTTTGTGTTGCCCAGAAAATGAATCCGAGAGGGAGGGGTCAATTGGATTATTAGCACAATTAACAAATTTAAAAATCTTAACAATAATCTCAACCAAAATCGCATGCAACAATCAAGATAAGTACTTAAAAGTTAAAGAGAGTAGAGTCAAGAATATCAAACACAGTGATTTAGAGTGGTTCGAATTCCCAAGGGCCTAGTCCACTACCAAAGGTCTCCCCTTAGGGTTTCGAAAACTTCATTAGTGAATCCGCTTCTTGTTTAGTACGTTGTAGAAGCGTAGAACAACGATCACAACCATTGCTTCTCCACAAGGACCACAAGTATAACCCTATACTTGAGGATTACAACCCTTCACTCTTGAGAATGGTTCCTCACACCAATGCTACCTAAGAGTAAAGAAATTCTCTCCCAATATGATAGTAAAGTGTTTGATATACGATGTACTTCTTTATGAGCAAAAATACAAAGGCATTTAAACCTTCCTATGTTGCTCTAAGTAGATAAGCAATTTTTGAAGCTTAAGAGAAAACTTGTTCTTAAATGCCAATGACGTGCAATTAATGAAGTTTGCAATTAATAGAGCAAGATTGCAATAGATGAAGAAAATTAAATGCAAGAGAGCTGTGTGAGATTTTTTGAACAAGTTATATTTAAGTTGTGAGGGATGGGATATATTTATAAGTAAAAAAAGCAAGTCTCCCAACGGTCAATTTTTGAAAACAACATAGAGGGACTACCGGAGCACACTACCGGTCGGCCCCCTGGGTGTTCCGATAGTTCCAAAGACCAAATGGCCTTACCGGAACACTCTGTCGGTTGACCGCCTGAGTGTCCTGGTAGAGCTCTCATGCTCTTTGTGTTTGCCAAAAGACATTACCAGTTGGCCGCCAAAGTGGGTTGGTAGTTGCAGAAAAAGTTGAAAAAGCTGTTTTAACTTTTTACCAAAAAGTTGTTATATGTCAAGTCAACAATAAAAGAGTTTTTCTGTAGAATTTTGAAGCTCAAGACAACTACTTATATAGCATATATCTTATTTCATAAATGCAATATCAATCAACTTGCATAAACATTAAATGCAAAACTAAAACTTGCACACAATCAAGATTTTTTACAGATTTTGCATGGGGAATAGGTATATGCAAGTTGTTTGCCTATAGATACATATATTGAGCAGGATAGCTTAAGTATAGAGCCTATATATCCACTTTTACTATAGCTCCTGCAGGTATATTTATATATATATATATATATATAGACAAGCATATATAAAAATCATCATAACAGTAAATGCTGCAGTTATAGTATATGCTATAGTATGAGTTTTCTACAGAAACCTTTTGAAGGCAAGTGTAGGCATGTGCTTAAAAGAAAGATCAAGATATATGGATGCAATGATCTAAGTTTTTGAGATTCATAGATAGTTGCTTATGTACTAAGATCAAGTAGACAAGATCTAAAGAACAAAAACTAATTCTTCAAGAAGTCTTCATAATCTCCATGTTCCATGCATCATTTCCTTTGGTCAAAGGCCTTTACCTAGCTTAAACTTCAAGAAAATTAATGGTAACAATTTTCAAAATGTAATTATGGCATCATCAAAATAAAATAAAACCAATAAGTTCAACATTCTCCCCCTTTTTGATGATGACAAAATTGTCAACTTGGAGGGCTCCTCCTTAAGCTCCCGCTAATTAAGGCATAAGAAAATCCAAGCAACATGAGACCAAAACCAAAAAATGAAGCAATAAGCAATAGCTAAATAGCTACCACTACCTTCTCCCCCTTTGGCATCATCAAAAGATAGGTAGAGAAGGAGTAGGAAAGCAATGAGCCATCAACATTAGAAAGTATCATCACATGGCTCTCACACAAGCGTGCAAGCACAGAAATCCTAAGCAATTATGGAGCAAATAAAACAAGCAATAGATAATGATAATCCATAAAAAAAAATAATTGAAAAGATATGAAACGGTCATGAAAATGTTTAAAGAAAATTCTAAGGGAGTGGAATTTTTGGAAAACAAGGGAAGAAGGGAGAGGCTAATGACTAGGATCCGCTTCATCGTCATCGAGAAGTCCCATTTGCAGCTTCATCATTCTCACATGTCGAGCCAAGCGAGCCATTATTTGACTTTGATCCCCGATAATCATCGCAAGGCTATCGAGAGTACCATGTTGATTCCCCACTATAGTAGCCAATGCATCGACCTTTTCTCCTATGAAGTCCACCTTGTTAAAAAGTCCTTGCATCATCCTATCATTAAAATTCTTTGATCGAAACTCGTGGTATTGCCCTTGTTCTTCATTATATTCTTCCCGAGCCTCCTCATCTTCTTCTTCTACTTCTTCTTCTTCTTCTCCTCCCATATCCTACATGTCTTCATCATCATTATCTGCATCACTGCCTCCAAGATCAGGTTCTTGTCTTTCTTCATCCTCACGTGGAAAATCAAAAGTGGTCTTATTAACAATCCTTTGCAGGATAAGGTTCCTTGTATTTTGAGGCAAAACTTTGAATTCATGCAAATGCATCCATTTGCCTCTCAAATAGAATAGTTCCATCCTCTTAAGGCATTGAAGATCCAAGTTCCACATGTGATTAAAGGCAGTTTTTGGAATTCCCTCAAGTATAAGACCTTTAGCTATAAAAATCCTAGTTAAAGCCGTCCCATAACCAAGTACGGTGTTCCTATGCATCACATTCTTCATTTTTGCAAGAATGGTCTCTGGGAGATTAACTCGATACCCATGGTAAAGCAAGTATAAACAATATGCCTCAGCTTTGTAAATTTCCCCGTCATGAGTATCTTTAGGCACTACATTATGTTTGAACATTCTGATAAGAGCTTTGTAAACTGGACGTACATTATTTAGGAGAGGAAACTCAGCATATTGAGGTACTTGTTCTAACACAAACCCATAAATGTCCCCTTCACGAATATTGTCACAGAATTGAGGAAAATTTCTAAATGCAAATATAGGATACTGATGATTATGCAAGGGAATATTGAAGATGTTCTTAAGGTCTTTTTCAGTAATCTCAATATCAACTCCTCTAACAACTGACCAAACTCTACCATAGAGATTATCCCAATTTAGCCTTTCATAGAATTCACAAATAAGTTGAGGGTAAATTGGCTCTCGAGTAGTCATGAAATTCATCCAACCATTTGCAGCACAAAACTCAATCATGTTCAAGTTTTGAAGTTCATCTTGGAGAAGGCATTTACCTTGCCATATCTTCTTAGTGGAATAATCTCGATTTGCAGGTGGTGAGGATGGATTTGGCTCAGGTGAAGGTTGTCTTCTTGGACCTCTTGAACCCCTCGAAGAACTTACTGCATTCTTGCTGTTGGAATCAGAAGCATGAGCGTTTCCTTTGCTCCTTGTATTTGCCATAAGAAAAGGTAGATTTTGGAAGCAGGAGAGGAAAGAGAAATAAAGAGTGAAAACTAGGGGTTGATGTTTAGGGTTAAGAAGAGTTGAAGTGGGTAGTCGATTTGAGGGAGAGATTTAGGAGAAAAAGAGTTTTAGAGAGTGTTTGAGAAAGAAAAGAATGAGAGAAGATGAAGAGTTTTGAAATAGGAAGAGTTATAATAAGTTACAACCGATTGAGCCCTTCATATATTGCACAAAATCGTGACTACCAATTGACTGGTATTGGGACCAAGTGTTCCGATACAGTGTTCCGGTAGAAACAAAAGCTAAAACACACTACCAGTTGACTTAGCTGGTATACTGATACAGGGATAAGTGTTCCGGTACTGGCAGTTTTGCAAGGCATAAGAGTCTTTCAAAATTGTGTCATTCCCAACTCCCTTCTAATATGTAAAAACTGATTTTCATATAGTGGTTTGGTAAAAATATCAGCAAGTTGATGCAGAGAATCAACAAAATTATACAACATCACCTATTTACACATGATCACGAATGAAATGATGCCTTATTTCTATGTGCTTAGTCCTAGAATGTTGAATTGGATTTTTAGTGAGATTAATTGCACTTGTGTTGTCACACATAACTGGAACATGTTCAAATATAACATCAAAGTCAAGAAAAGTTTGTTTCATCCGAAGAACTTGTGCAACACAATTTCCTACTACAATATATTCTACTTCAGTTATTGAAAGTGATACATTATTTTACTTTCTACTTGACCATGAAACTAAGCAATTACCAAGAAAATGACAGGTCCCACTAGTGCTTTTCCTATCAGTTTTACAACCAGCAAAGTTAGCGTCAGAGTAACCTAATAGTTCAAAATTTGTTCCCTTAGGATACCAAAGCCCTAGTTCTTGTGTTCCTTTAAGATATCTAAAAATCCTTTTAATAGCAAGTAAATGAGACTCTTTGGGACAAGATTGAAAATGAGCACACAAGAATACAACAAACATAATATCGGGTCTAGAGGCAGTTAAGTAAAGTAGGCTTCCGATCATACCTCTATACCTCTTTTCGTCCAACGACTTACCATTTTCATCTTTATCAAGCTTGGTGGAGGTGCTCATTGGAGTTCCAATCACTTTTGCTCCATCAAATCCAAACTTTTTGAGTAGTTCTTTTATGTTCTTAGCTTGGTTGAAGAAAATTCCTTCTTTAGTTTGTTTGATTTGAAGACCAAGAAAGAATGTAAGTTCTCCCAGCATGCTCATTTCAAATTTACTGTGAATACACTTAGAAAAATTCTCACAAAGAGACTCATTAGTGAAACCAAAAATAATATCATCAACATACATTTGTACAATAAGTATATCTTTATCATCATTCTTTACCAATAATGTTCAATCAAGTTTACCTCTTGCAAAGCCTTTTTCAATCAAGAATCCACTTAATCTCTCATACCATGGTCTAGGTGCTTGCTTGAGTCCATACAATGCTTTTTCAAGTTTAAAAACATGGTTGGGATGAATAGGATCCTCAAATCTTGGAGGTTGAGCCACATATACTTCTTCATCAATATTGCCATTTAAGAAGGCACTTTTCACATCCATTTGATACAATTTAAAGTTCATAAAGCATGCAAAAGCAAGTAACATTCTAATTGATTCAAGTCTAGCAACAGGAGCAAAGGTGTCATCATAATCAATACCTTCTTCTTGTTTATAACCTTGTGCAACTAATCTAGCATTGTTTCTAGTTACTATGCCAGATTCATCTAACTTGTTTCTAAAGACCTATTTAGTTCCAATTATAGATTGATTTATAAGCTTTTCAACAAGTTTCCATACATTGTTTCTTTCGAATTGATTGAGTTCTTCTTGCATGGCATTTATCCAACTATCATCAAGTAAAGCATCATGTATACTTTTAGGTTCATTTTGAGACAAGAAACCAAGATGATTACATATATTTCTTAAGGAGGATCCAGTTTCAACACCTTTGGATAATTTGGGAAGGGGGGTGGTAACCAACAAATTTATAGGTTTTTGGCAAGATATCATGCTTATCATGTACCACATTTGGATCATCACGTTGTTCATCTTCATGCTTATCTTGTTTATCCTCATGACATGCATCATTAGGTTCATTTCCTTTGTCTAGATCAAGACTACTTATATTCTTTTGAATGGTAACCACATCAACATCATCATATTTGAATCAAAAATTCCTTCATCAAATTTCACATTTGTAGTTTCTTCAACAACCATGGTTCTTTTATTGTACACTCTATATGCTTTACTAGATGAAGAATATCCAAGAAATATGCTATCATCGGATTTTGCATCAAATTTGCCAAGATTGTCTTTTTCATTTAAGATAAAGCATGCACAACCAAATGTTTTGAAATATGAGATATTTGGTTTTCTTCCTTTCCCAAGTTCATATGGAGTTTTGTCAAGATCCTTTCGAATAATGCTATGATTAATCACATAACAGGTGGTGTTTACGGCCTCGGCCCAAAAGGAGCTAGGTAAATTATTTTCACAAAGCATAGTTCTTGCCATTTCTTGTAAGGAGCGGTTTTTTCTTTCAACGACACCATTTTGTTGTGGTGTTCTTGGTGCTGAAAAAGTATAAGAGATTCCATTTTTTTCTCAAAAAGATTTCATAGTAAGGTTTGTAAACTCGATACTTCTATCACTTCTTATGGTGGAAATCAAATATCTTTTTTCATTTTGAACATGTTTACAAAATTTCATAAACTCATTTGAGGTGTCATTTTTGTGAGCTAGAAAAATTACCCAAGTAAATCTTGAGAAATCATCAACAATCACATAAGCATATAATTTTCCACCCAACCCTATTAGGTCCAAATAAATCCATATGTAAAAGTTCTAAAGGTCTTGACGTAGAAATCATATTCTTGCTTTTGAAAGATTCTTGAGTTTGTTTGCCAAGTTTACATGCATGACACACATTATTACCAATATATTTGACTTTAGGCAATCCTCTAACAAGATCAAGATTAGCAAGTTTGTTTATGGAGTCCACATTAGCATGTCCTAGTCTTCTATGCCAAATCCATGTATTTTCATTCATAGCACTTAAGCATTTTACATCTTGGTCATGCAAGTCATCAAAGTCAAAAGTGTACATATTACAATGCCTCATGCCAATAAATATGACATTGCCACAATTATCAACTATCTCACATGAAGAAACTTTAAAGTTAACAAATAAGCCTTTATCACATAGTTGACTAATACTAAGTAAGTTGTGTTTGAAGCCATGTACAAGTAAGACATTTTCAATACACAATTTAGATTTGTTACCAACATCTCCAATTCTGATGATTCTTCCTTTAGAGTTATCAACGAATGTGACAAATCCACCATTCTTTTCCTTGAGTGACAGAAATTTTGATTTGTCACCCGTCATGTGCCTTGAGCATCCACTATCTAAGAACCATTTTCCACTAACCTTGGAAGATGCAAGGCAAACCTACAAAATTTGAATCAAGCATGACTTGGTACCCAAGACTTGTTGGGTCCTTGAACAGTAGTTTTAGTTCCCTTAGGAACCTACCTCAAATTATACCTTTTCTCACCATATTTTCTTATAAAGCATTTATGTGAAGCATGTCCATTTTTACACAATAGTTGCATGTAACTTTAGGAGCACTTGATGAAGATGCTTTAATAAAATGCCTTTTGTAATGATCATTTCTCTTTTTGAGACTTTTTGTGTCTTTTGAAGAATAAGACTTGGAAGAGCTTGGTGTATTTTCAAAAAACTTTATGTAGGATTTTTGTTTTGAACAAGAATCAAATCCAATTCCAGCTTTATCAAAAACACATCATTGTTGCCCCAGCAAGGCCTCTAAGTTTTTTATTCCATTTGTAAATTTTGAAGCCACATTTTCCAAATCATTGACTTTTGCTTTCAAGTCCTCATTTTCCTTTTGTAAATCAATGTTGGTTTTTCTCTTTTCCAAATTCTTTCTCAAGTCCTCATTTTTAATGCACGCATCATGCAATTTATTTTCAAGATATATAACATTTTTCTTGGGCTCCTTATTTTTGTTGACTACCTTTTTGAATTCTATAAGCATTTCATTGTACATTTCTTCTAGCTCGTTATAAGTGTTATTTTCATCACAAGAGGCATAGTTTGGACTTACCTCATCTTCTTCTTTTGCCATGAGACATAGGTGGGCCATCTTTTCTACAACTGAGTCTTCTTCTTCGCCACTTGACTCTGAGTCACTCTAAGTAGCCTTCAATGCTTTCTTTTTGAATTTCTTTTCATCCTTCTTTCTAAGTGGACACATAGCTTTGACATGTCCAGGTTTCTTACATTTAAAACAAATTAATTCTTTACTAGTATCACCTTTACTTACCTCTCTCCTTTGTCCCTTCTTTGGATTGAACTTTTGCTTCCTCATGAATCTCTTGAATTTTTAGAACATAGCCATTTCATTGTCATCTTCACTCTCACTTACACTTGTTGACTCTTCTTATGGTGTGGCCTTCAGAGCAATGTTTTTGCTGACCTTAGGTTGTTTTTCCAGCTCCTTGAGCTCCAATTCATGCGTCATGAGTGATCCGACAAGTTCACTAATTGTAAAGTGTTGAGATCTTTAGACTCCTTGATGGCTGTTGTCTTTGATAGACAAGCCACTGGTAAGCTTCTCAAGAGCTTCCTTACGAGTTCGACATTTTCATAATTCTTGCCAAGAGGCTTTAAAGAATTAACAATTTCAATAAATCTTGAAAACATTTGCTCAATATTTTCATAAGGAAGCATAGAGAACATTTCATATTTATGTACAAGCATGCTAATCCTAGTCTCTTTAACTTGATTTGTGCCTCATGAGTGACCTCTAATTGATCCCATATTTCCTGTGCTGTGGTGCACCCTATAATTTTGTTGAATTCGAAAGGATCTAACGCAAGGTAAAGATAGTGAATGGGTTAGCATTTGCTTCAACAAGTTTTATATCATCTTTATCCCATTCTTCTTATGGTTTAGGAAATTTTATACCATCGACATCTTTAGATGGAATACTAGGTCCATTTACTATAGTTTTCCATGCAACATAATCATTGGCATGTTAAAATATCCTCATTCTAACTTTCCAAAATGCATAGTTTGTACCATCAAAGTATGGAACCCTAGTGGTGGAGACACCTTCCTAAATTCTATGTGCCATGATCTTTAGCTCTAGATGGTTAAGTCAAACCACATAATAATGCAAATAATGTGTAAAGAACTCGGCTCTTATGCCACGTGTTGCCCAAAAAATGAATCCAAGAGGGGGGTGAATTGGATTATTAGCACAATTAACAAATTTAAAAATCTAAACAATAATCTCAACCATAATCGCATGCAACAATCAAGATAAGTACTTGAAAGTTAAAGAGAGTAGAGTCAAGAATATCAAACATAGTGATTTAGAGTGGTGCAAACTCCTGAGGGCCTAGTTCACTACCTAAGGTCTCCCCTTAGGGTTTCAGAAACTCCACTAGTGAATCGGCTTCTTGCTTAGTATGTTGTAGAAATGTAGAACAACGATCACAACCCTTGCTTCTCCACATGGACCACAAGTATAACCCTATACTTGAGGATTTCAACCCTTCACTCTTGAGAGTGGTTCCTCACACCTATGCTACCCAAGAGTAAAAAAATTCTCTCCCAATATGATAGTAAAGTGTTTGATATACGATGTACTTCTTTATGAGCATAAATACAAAGGTATTTAAACCTTCCTATGTTGCTCTAAGTAGATAAACAATTTATGAAGCTCAAGAGAAAACTTGTTCTTAAATACCAATTATATGCAGTCAATGAAGGTTACAATCAATGGAGCAAGATTGCAATAGATGAAGCAAATTAAATGCAAAAGAGTTGTGTGAGATGTTATTAAACAAGTTATATTTGAGTTGGGAGGGATGGGATATATTTATAAGTCAAAAAAGCAAGTCTCCCAATGGTGAATTTTTGAAAACAACACAGAGGGACTACCGAAACACACCACCGGTCGGCCCCCTAGGTGTTATGGTAGTTCTAGAGGCCAAATGGCCTCACCGAAACACTCTACCTGTCGACCGCTTGAGTGTTCCGATAGAGCTCTCATGCTCTCTATTTTTGCTGGAAGACACTACCGGTCGATCGCCTAAGTGGGCTGGTAGTTGTAGAAAAAGTTGAGAAAGCTGTTTTAACTTTTTACCAAAAAGTTGTTACATATCAAGTCAACAGTAAAAGCATTTTTCTGCAAAATTTTGAAGCTCAAGACAACTATTTATATAGCATATATCTTATCTCATAAATGCAATATCAACCAACTTGCATAAACATTAAATGCAAAGCTAAAATTTGCACACAATCAAGATTTTTTATAGATTTTTCATGGGAAATAGGTATATGCAAGTTGTTTGCTGATAGATACATATATTGAGTAGGATAGCTGAAGTATAAAGCCTATATATGCACTTTTACTACAGTTCCATGTAGGTATATTATATATATATATATATATATATATATATATATATATGGACAAGCATATATAAAAATCATCATAACATTAAATGCTATAGTTATTGAATATGCTATAGTATGAGTTTTCTACAGGAACCTTTTGAAGGCCAATGTAGGCATGTGCTTAAAAGAAAGATCAAGAAATATGCACGCAATGTTCTAAGTTTTTGAGCTTTATAGATAGTTGCTTATGTACTAAGATCAACTAGACAAGATCTAAAGAACAAAAACTAATTCTTCAAGAAATCTTCATAAAGAAATCTTCATAATCTCCATGCTCCATGCATCTTTTCCTCTGCTCAAAGGCCTTTACCTAGCTTAAACTTCAAGAAATTTAATGATAGAAATTTTCAAAGTGCAATTATGGCATCATTAAAATAAAATAAAACCAATAGGTTCAACAGTTTGATATTAAGGTGAAGCAGAAATTATATGAACACATCAAAGCCATTTTGATCTTGATCAAAGTGGGATAAGCCTTACAAGTGAGCTCAGGAAGTACCTTGTAGGTTACAAATTGTAACTCAATAATCTACATCGAGATTTTTCCTCACAAGAAAATGATGTGGATGAGTGGAGAAATTGAACACTCGAAGACATGGAAAGGCTCATGATATTTTCTATATCACTGCCTACATCTTAGTAGGAGTGTAATCTTGAGACTGCAGTTTACATCTTTAATTTGGTACTATTCAAGGTAACATATGGGACATTATGAGAAATGCGGTAATGGGACAAACTTAGTTTGAGCTGACTTCCATATTTGTGATATCCTAGTTAATGTGTTAGGTATCCTTGATGGATGGAACCAAAAGTTAAAGACGTGTTATTTCTTGATACATCCTTTTGGATTGAAGGCAGAATCATACGAATCTGAAGAGCGGGAATGCGTGTTAGCATTTATGCTAGATACTCAGAGAATGATAGCATGATTTAGAACTTGCTAGATTTTGGAATTGCTGTAAAGGAGATGTTTTGGTCTTCAAATAAATCTACACCATCTTAATAAAGGAAGAGTGTAGTAAGTTATCATTGTTACTCCCAAAGCCTTATCGTAGTGGGAAGAATACCATGTAACCTAATAGATGCTCTGAAAAGTCTTCCTGACAAGTTTCCAAAGTTTTGGGTTGTGGTTCTCATTAGACACGATATAGTAGTTTTCCAAAATAGATGTTTTCCATTGATGTATAGCAAATAATTTAGAGTTTGTTGCTTTAATTATGTCTAGCCTCCTATAGTTGTATCGAAAGGGCAAAACTTGTAGGATCCAGTTAGGTCTATAAAAAGCAAAATAGAGCTGATAGGAAGGTTGGAGTGTTACATAGCAAGGCTAAATAATGAAGGGTTATACTCAGAAAGAAAAGGGATCGATTATGAGAAAGCCTGCTATCCAAAAAGCCATGTTGGGAACCATTGGGTTACTACATTATTATTGTTTGTCTTTACAACAGTGAGATATGAAAGAAGTTCACCAAGATAGCTTCTCTTAATTGGAAAGTTTGACGAAGACATCTGGATTCATAACCAGACAACTGCATTGCTAGATCCAGAGATCATGTAGCTTATACTGCTTAAGAAGTCCTTTTAAGGGCTTAAATGGACATCAAATAAATGTCATCAAATTTGATTAGAAAAACAAGTCTTTGTTTTGATCAAGATTTGATGGACCATTAGTGTGTAAGGAAGATAACAAATATGCAATAAAGGTTAACTATATCTTGCATTTTTGTATTAAATTGGTCTTAGTTAAAATTAGCATGCAATATTCCAAAGGAGTGTTTTTACCTCCTAGCTATTAGAGTGTCTTTATCTAAAGTTGTTCAATGCCTAGAGGGATAAAGAAGACATTCTACAGCATTTTGTGCCTTAGCATAGTGGGAGCCTTACATACGACATAGTAAATACTAGGCCTAGATATCTACTTTGCGATGAGCGTGGATAACAGATATTAATTAAATAATAGATTGATGCCCCTAGGTTAATGGATTTGCACATATCGCAGTATCTTATAGATAATGGAAGATTATGTGCTGAGGCATTGAAAGATAGATCAGAAAGCCTTAGTGTAAAAACCATGTGTGCCCATGAGACAAGAATTTTCTTGCTGTGCAGGTAAAGTCATTTGGAACACGATTTGACAATTGTGATCTTTAGTGCAAAAGGGAAATTTTTGGGATTGTATACCCTAAAAACCATATGCACATGGTGATTATTGGTCACTAGACATAATTTGCTCATGATATTGTTCATATGATTGAGTTTTCCACAACATATTCTTTTCACTTGTGTAGTGGTGCAAAGTATAAAGGTCCAATGATATAGACCAATAACTTTGGTGCATAGTAAGGCTGGAATCATAGTAAGTCCAAGTCTAAATTTGGTGATATCATAAATTGGTCCATAGTCGAATGGTAGTGTAGAGTGCTCTACTGGGATAAGGCTATAGTGGGCAAGCCTCTTTGAAAGGGTGAACTACCTAGGTCATTTGATGATTTTTCGGACTACGTTCCTAGTGCACGTGTCACGCATTAGACAAGGCCACTACGAATATGTCTTTTGAGAACCATACCATCATATATATAAGACAAGATAATCATAGTTTTTGAGTGACTGATGTTCTTCATCTTGAGCATGTCTGGATGAACTGACGTAGTTAGGGTGAAATACTTTGACATGCCAAAGGAAAAGGTCTCAATGTGAGTATATCTAATTGCCCAGTAATTGGATGTTGTATTCTGACTAGTTGGGATATACATATGCAATAGCAGAGCTTATGTGCCCCTTGGGATTTTTCCACTCGACCACTACAAATCTAGTACAAGTGATATTACCCTTTAAGGGTATATCGATCATTTGGCTTGTGAGTCACTGCCTAAATCAAGAGATTCGTGACTAGTGGATGATCATTATATGGGACTAAAGATTCCAAGGTTCCAGATGTAGTCTTGCGAATGATAGTACTTGTTAGGACCGACCTTGACTATATGTATACATAGAGGAGCATTTTGGTCTTTTGACTTGCTTGGTCGAAGACAGAGGTCATCAGAGTGGGTGACAAGCTCTTGTTTAGCCAATAATTATCCTTGGAGTGCGACTTTGGTCTTGTGGTAGAAATAGACCAAGGTCAAAATGGCCTTAGTGTCGCCAAAGTAGTGGCGAGGGCATTTGGTCATTTTGGAAGCAAAGAGTAATTATGTCTCTTAGTCCCTTCACCAACCATTACTCTATTTTGGATACAATAATTGAGGTAGATTAATCATGTGGATTGGTTAATTAATATTTTTGAGTTTAGAATTAAGAAGGGATTTAATTATCTGGATCTTCTTAATATAACTCATAGATATCTTAACTAAATAAGTAGGGCCCACATATTAAATGTGTAAGGTGGAATATTTAGGATAGCCTTATCCTCGGAGAATATTCCATTTCTAGAAGGAATAAGGAGGATTATTATGGTAAAACATACTATTATAAGAACCTTAACCTAATAAGGGTTGTCTAGTACTATAAATAGTATAAGATAAGTATACTAATACAAGAGAGAGAAATTTTCTTGGTAGGCATGTGTAGGAGTTTTCACACACTAGCATCAAGAACACATACTAAATTCCATAACCTCAATTTAGCCTTGAATATTGCTTGTCCACTATATAGCAAATTGTATCCTAGAAATAGAGCTTTGGAAATAGTGAAAAAAGACCACTAAAAGGATAATACGAGGCAGCTATTGTGCAAAAAAACCATTTTACATCCGAGTCGTGCTACAAGGGTAACGAGTCTTGACTTTTGTGTTTTGCTTGAATGTGATGCCCATGTGTATAATAGACTTCATTTACGCTATGTTTTTGCTCCCATTATTGTTAATATGATTTTTTTTAAATCTAAAATAATAATTAGGCATGGGAATAGCATCTAGATACAACAATAGCCTGGTCACTAAGAATTCCAAGTAGCACAAATCTATGATCATAATACCACATAATTGACAATGAAAAATTCTCTAGCAACAAAGAGAAAATCAATGAGTCAATGACAAAAATCACATATTCAATGAGGTAGTTGTTCTACAAATAGATAGCACCATTCTGATGTAGTGTGGTTTGATCAGCTCAAAACCACCAAAACCTAAAGGGAAAACTTTATGATAGTGCACTATCCCAGAGTTATCGGTGTTTAAACCCCACCAATGGGGTCTTGATTTTCCAACCCATTTGATAAACAATGCATCTCATACTTCCAAAATACATTTGAATACAGTGTTTCATGTAAACTTAGATTTTATTTGCTAGAACTTCCATAACAATTGAATTAATGAGGTCATGTAAGAAAGGGGAATATAATAAAATAGTAATGTTCTGATTTTAGACTTTAGTGAAGTAAGAAAGAAAGCGCCAATAATAAACATAAATAAAATAAATCAATAAATAAATAGATTAATAAAAAAATTAGCAAAATAGAAAATTATTGTGTGTCACTATTCATGAACAATATCGATGTTATTGTTCACAAAAGAATTCCATAATGCTTCCTTTTTCTCTTCAAGAAATCATAAACAAGAGAAACCAATATATATATATATGTATGTATATATGTATGTATGTATGTATATATGTATATTTATGTATATATACATGCACATATATGTATCAGTAGCTTAAAAAGATAAATTAATTAGCAAAGATTGAATTTCTTTTGGATGGCTACTATCCTAACTGACTTCTATATGCTTATGCACATATACATACATACATATATATATATATATATATAATTGTTATTGGTTGTAGAACATAGCAGCATGCTTGTAATTCAAAACCTTAGACCCATGACTTGTTTAAAATACTATGGATATAGATACAATTATGTCTATCATATTACTTGCAAATACAACGAGCAACTTAGTTAAGATACAACAGAATTTTTGACATTATTATACATAGTACAAAAATAAACTAATTAAAAACAGACTGTGAAATTATTCTCAATGAAATACTTAATTTAAAAATCAAAACTTTATGCAATAATTATTTTGAAGACTATTTCAAGAACAAGTAAGTTCCAACTTACCCGTTTTTCTATTGACGAGAATCTCCTATTAGTCACGAAACTCTCCCTCTATGAATAAACCCACAACTGTGTAACTGTAGGGCATTATTCTTCTCCAGTGTCATATAAAGGAAATCCCCTTCATATTAGGTCAAGGTTTTTTTGTCTAAAAAACCTAATTTAGGCAGGATTTATTTATTTATTTTATTATTTCTTTTTCAAATTTTGCTAATCAATTATAATAGATAACTACGTAAATAATAGAACCAAGCTAACTAAATTCATAATTTAACCTAAAGATAAGGGGTGTTACATCTTTCCCCAAAAAAAAGTTCTGTCCTCGAAACTACATACCTCAATCTTGGAAGAGATGCAAATGCTTCTCACAAGTGTCAGCTTCTAATGCCCACATGGCCCTTTCTCTAATTGACCTTTCCGTTGGATTTTAACATAAGGATTAACCCTTCTCCTCAAAATTTTTTCCTTGCGATCTACAATTTTTAGAGGTTATTCTTCATAAGTTAGGTCTTTTTCCCACCTTCTCTTCCTCGTGTTGCAACACATGGCTTATATCTGACACATATTTCCTTAGTTGTGAGGCATGAAATATCTCAAAAGATCCAATATAGTACGGACTTAATTTCCCATTATTGCTGAACTTCACAACCCCTTTTTTCAGAGACACCCTTATGAACACTTGATCCTCTACCTCAAATTCAAGCTTCTTTCTCTTAGTATCAGCTTGAATTTTTTGGGGATCTTGTGCTACTTTGATTCTAGCCTAAATTATTCTTGCCTTTTCTTTAGTCTCTTCAATCAATTGGGGTCCTAGAAGTTTTTTCTTGCCCAAATCCCAAAACAAAAGTGTGTGACACTTTCTCCTGTATAGTGCTTCAGACGGCGACATGCCAATGCTTGCTTGGTAACTGTTATTATAAACAAATTCTATCAAAATGAGGTACTTGTCCCAACCTTTCCTAAAATCAAAGACACCCCTCATAGGATATCTTCCAATATTTGAATCGTCCTCTCATTCTATCCATTATTTTGGTGATGATAAGCTAAACACAACATTTGCTCGATCCCTAATGCTTTCTAGAAGCTTCTACAGAAATGAGACGTAAATTCCTGCATCCTAGTTAGAAACAATTTCCTTTGGCACCTCATGGAGTTTTACTATTTTCACAATGTAAATCTTCGCTAAGCTTTCTATTGTTTTTCAAGCCGTGGTAAAAGTTGAGATGATTAGGTCAATCTATCAACAATTCCAAATATCAGATCATTCTTCTCACATGTCCTCGGTAATCCTATCATGAAATCCATACCTATACATTTCCACTTCCATTCTGGAATGTCTAAGGGCTACAGTCACGAAGGCTTTTGATGTTTTGCCTTGATCCTTTGACAGGTCAAGCACTTGGACACATACTCTGCAATTTCTCTCTTCATATTTCTCGACCAAAAGTTATCCCTCAAATCCCAATACATCTTAGTTCCTCCAGGGTGAATAGAAAACCGTGATCCATGGGCTTTTTCTAAGATCTCTTTTCTAATCACAGGGTTTTTAGGAACAAACAACCTTCCTCTAAACCTCAAGGCATCATCATCTTGAATTTGAAGGTAAGAATTCTTTCCACAATCTATTTCTTTCTAAATACCTTCCAAATATGGATTTCGTTGTTGTGCTGCCTTGATTCTTTCGAATAATATGCGTCACACAATAACATGTGCCGAAGAAGACGATTTAGACTTTTGAAAATCTTTCAAATTCCTCAATTAACTCCCTTTTTGAGGTCATCAATGTGGCCATGCTATTATGTGGTCTTCTATTAAGAACATTAGCCACCTTGTTGGCCTTACCGAGATGGTATTAAATTTTTAGATCATAATCTTTTATTAATTCCAACCATCATCATTGCCTTAAGTTCAACTCTTTTTGTGTATAAAGGTGTCTTAAACTTTGATGATCTATAAAAATCTAATAAGTAACCCCATATAAATAATGCCTCCATATTTTCAAAGTGAAAACCACTGTTGCCAATTTCAAATCATGTATAGGATAATTCTATTCATAACTTTTTAACTACCTCAATGCATATACGATAACCTTGTTGTGTTGCATTAGAATGCATCCTAACCCATTATGTGATGCATCACTATATACAACAAAGTTTTCCATACCATTGGGAAGTATCAGTACAGGTGCCGACACTAACGAAGCTTTAATTCCTGAAAAGCCTATTCGTATTTAGGTGTCTATGAAAACTTTACTCCCTTCACATGAGACGTGGCAAATGAGTGGCAATGCAAGAAAAACAATCCACAAACTTATGATAGTAGCCTGCCAAACCCAAGAAACTATGTAACTCTGTCACAAAAGTAGGTGTAGGCCAAGTAGTCACAACTTCAATCTTTTGTGGATCTATAGACACACCTTTCTCTAAACTCACATGCTCTATGAAGGCCACTTCTATTAGCTAGAATTCACATTTTCTGAGTTTTGTATAGAGTTCTTTCTCTCTCAAAAGTTCCAATACAGTTCTCAATGAACACAATCATAGATTGATCTAAAAAGGGTTTGAACTCCTGGTTCATTAAGTCCATAAACACTACTGGTGCATTGGTTAGACCAAATGACATCACCATGAAATCGTAGTGACCGTATCTCATTCTGAATGCTATCTTACGGATGTTTTCTGCCTTGATTCTTAATTGATGATAACTTGACCTCAAGTCTTTTTTTTAGAACAACTTGTCTCCTTGCAATTAATCAAACAGGTCATCAATCATTGGGAGTGGATATTTATTCTTGATGATTACCTTATTCAATTCTTGATAATCAATGCACAAACGCATACTCCTATCTTTTTTCATTATAAAAAGTATAAGGGCACCCCATGGTGACACATTGGCACGAATTTGTCCCTTTTTTAACAACTCTTCTAGTTGTACTTTTAATTCCTTTAACTCTATACATGCCATCGGATATGGAGACTTGGAAATGGGTCTCATCCCAAGGACTAAGTCAATCTCAAACTCAATTTCCTTATGTGGAGAACGCCCTGGAATGTACTCGGGTAATACATCATGGAATTCATGTACCATTGTAATGTCTTCTAGATTAGGCTTTTTAGATGAAGGGTCAAGAAACATGCTAGATATGCAATACTACCTTAGCTAACATTTTCTGAACCTAAGATACAGACACCATCTGAGGCACTTGTTAAACTTTCCTAGTAAACACAAACTCGTCTTTATGAGGGATAGGAAATATCACATGCTTCTTGAAACAATCGATGTGCCCATGATATGCGACCACCAGTCTATCTTCAGAATCACATCAAAATCCCTCATTTCTAACTCAATTAGATCCATAGGCAATTCATGATTCTCAATTTGGACTCTGCATCCTTTATACAATATTAGTTATAATAGATGTACCTACTGGAGTCTCAACACATAATTTAGGGTTAAGTAGTACAGGTATTATGCCAAGTAATTTAGCAAAACATGGAACCACAAAAGAGTTATTTGAACCAGAATCAATAAGGACATGGGCGTGCGCTGAACTGATATAAAGAATACCTAAAACAACATCCTCAGAAGCTTGAGGATTGCCATGGGTAAGTGCATGTAGCTAGGTGCAATTCTGCGTTTACCATCATTCTTTCGTCCTTTTTTCTTGGCATCATTCGCAAGTTTAGGGCAATCCTTGACAAGGTGGTCTCTTTCTCCACAATAAAAACAAGAACTAGTTGTCCAATGACATTGATTAATAAGATGACCACCTCCATATCTAGAACAGTTAACCTCATTCCTCATTCCTTGACTGGTAGCTTGTTGTTTGTTAGATGGCCCTTCTTTTGTTTGATTAAAGCTATCCCCATCCTTTCACTGGTTGTTGAAGGGAACACTTTACGTTGAACTTAATTCCTATTCTACCAGTATGGTTGCCTCAATGACTTTCTTCAGAGTGTTATGTAGGTGAGACACAACATGCAGATGGATTTTAGGTTTCAACCCTCTATTGAACATCCTAGCCTTCTCGTACTTATTAGGAATCGTGTATGAAGTAAAATGAGATAGTTCCATAAATTTCTTCTTGTACTATGCCATAGTCATTTCCCCTTATATAAAGTTTGCTAACTCAGCTAACTTTATGTTGCGATATACTAATGGATAAAAATTTATCCTCAAACATCTGTTAAAACTGAGCCCAACCTAGCAATTCTTTCTTCAAGTACTCAAGTTTCATATTCCACCACTTTAATGCTGGATCTTATAGCAAGTAAGTGCTAAAACCTATCTACTAATCCTCGTTAAGTCTCAAAGTTCAAAACTTTCCCTACATATTAGTCAACCACTTTCGAGCTTCTTAAGGATCTTCATCTACTTGAAAATGTTATGCTTTCATGTTCATGAACTTCTCTAGTGTAGTTTTCTCATCTAGCTAATTCGCAAGTTCATGACGAATCTTTCATCCAAAACGCTGATAGATGCCTTTAGCAATTCCATCAGTTTCATCCCCATTATCTTTTTTCTCTTTAGGTATAACAAGTTGCCTAACCAAGTCAACAATTGGAATGTTCTCATCATCTGTAGCTAGCAAAGACGATTGGCTTGTACTAGTAGCACTTTTCTTCCTAGATGCCATTAGACCCCCATACAACCACCACTTAATTAGACATTAGAAAATCATAGAAAGAATGCTTGATGAAATTTTAGACATAATAGGGGCTACCAACCCAATCGTAGGTCCCCTAACGATTTAACCTAGCTCTTATACCAAAAACTGTCATGCCCCAAAAACCACAAAATCACTAAAGAGTTGTAACATGTCGTACACTAGAAAGGAAAAACCTCCCTGAATACACAAGCTAGTAACTTCTTATATAGAAAAATAAGGGATCAAAGTATCTAACAATCACCAACGTGAAATAGCAAATCCTCAAGCAAGTAATTGAGAATTTCCTGTTAACTAAAGCAAATTCAAGTCTTATTCTAAAAGAATAAAAGCAATCCTCAACATTCTAAACTAAAAGAATTAAAACAAAATTTTTTGACATTGGCTAACTTGATGGGTCTTATTGGTGATCTAAACTATGAATCTAGATAGTCGAGTCCCCAACACTACTCTACTTTCTCTACAACAAAATAGAAACAAAATTCTCAAGGAAACACAAGGTAACCCATGACATAACATCTCAATAAGATGTGACACTCACAAAAATATAAATATAATCTTTACAGAAAAGGACAACAAATACCATAGCCTAGTCACAAAGAATTTCAAATAGCACAAATCCATGACTAGAACACCACATAGTGAATGACCCAAAATTCTCTATCAACAAATATGAAATCAATGAGTCGTAGACAAAAATCACATATCTATTTTAAGGTGGCCATGGCTAAAGACAGGTAGCACCGTTTTGACGTAGTATGGTTTGATAAGATCAAAGCCACCAAAAAGCCCAAAAGGAATTCCAAACTTTATGATAATGGACTATCCTTGAATTATCGATGTTTAACCCGTACCAGAAGGGTCCTGAGTTCACATCCCATACCATAAACAATGCATCTCATAGTTCCAAAATACATTCAAATATAGTTTTTCATGTGGATTTGGATTTTATTTGCTAGAACTTCCATAATGATTGAATTAAAGAGTTCATGTAAGAAAGTGGAATAAAATAAAATAGTAATGTTCTTATTTTAGACTTTAGTTAAGTAAGAAAGAAAGTGCCAAGATAAACATAAACAAAATAAATTAATAAATAAATAGATTGATTAAAACAATTTAACCAAAAAAAATGAATTGTTGCGCATCACTGTTCATGAATAGTGTGGTCGCCACATTATTTTTCATAAAAGAATTCTATAATGCTTCCTATTTTAAAAAAATCAGAAATTTATGCAATCATTATTTTGGAGACTATTTCTAGAACATGTAAGTTCCAAGTTACCCCTTTTTCTGTTGACAAGAATCTCTTATTAGTCACAAAACTCTCCCTCTATGAACAAACCCACAACCGTGTACCCTAAGGCGCTATTCTTCTTTAGAGTCCTATAAAGAAAAGTTCCCTTTGACTTTATAGTCTTAGGATCTTTCAGCGTGTCGTAGACCGGACCTGACTTGTGGCTATTAGATGGCTTTTCGAACCTTTATGCAAAAGATAGTGTTACATTACTTTAAAACATACAAAAGAAGGGACATCTTTATAGTTGTTGCCTCTTTAAGATAAAGAGAAAGAAATTAGTCTCGAAGCCTTTCTTAATCTAAGTCTGTCTATTGCCTTTCACTACATGCTCTCCACACATCACCCTCTGTATCCGTTTGTCGATCTCGCAAATCTCCTTGGGTTAGAGCAGATCTCTTGTATTATGCTGGGGAGCCTACCACCCCATCCTGCTCCAATCTACGTGAATGCTCTTTTCATATAACGAAAGCCGACTTGGTCTGATCGCTTCATTCAACTCCTTATTATGATCCATGTAAATTCAACTCCCGCCCCTTCACAGGCTCTCACGGAAGCCATGCTTTTGAATTTTCTAGCCATGCTTACGAAGACTTGGGTTGGTCTCCCAAAGCGGTGGATTATCTCTCCCTAAAGGAACTTCTATGCTACTTTATCTTAGCTTTCGGTTGTGATAACGGCCTCTATCCAATAGCTATTGCGATCTAATATAAGGAATATGTCCCTCTCGGTCATGTCGTCCCCAAGGTACAACCTAATAGAGCAAAGGCTCCGTTTGAGAAAAAGCCTCGTTACGCATCTTCCACCCCCAGTTCCCAACCCCGAGGCTTGGTAGGGTTTGATTCTTGCATTTTCCTGCACTATTTCTTTTGTAGCTGCTCTATCTCTTTGTATCATTCAAATACTTCAACTGCATGGAGCAGGTTTGTCATGGTTTGGTTCCTCTTTCCCTTAGGAGGTGTTGTGGGGCTCTATTTTGTAACTCTTCACTACAAGAGCAGATAGGTCATGCTTGCTCATGGTTAAGGTTACTAGCGTGAATTGTTCAGTGTAATTCCTGATGCCTTTATGGATCGTCTGCTCCCGGCTCTCTTCCTCTCGTCTCATGTTCCCAAAGGTTTGGATAATGACTAATCATAGGGAAGTGAAACCTAGGCAGTTACCTCATCATTCGCAGCTCCAGGGCTAACGCTTCCCTAGCTCTTGTCAGGCTTCGCTCCCTTCACACTTTCCACCAGTTGTTAGTCCTAAGTGCTGCCTCAGGGGTGGCATCTTGTGACCATCTGGCACCCATGGGCATTCTTGAGCAAAAGGTTGGCGCAGCTCCTACTGCTAGCCCCCTCCTCCTCTTGCTCAAATGTGATGAGGGCGTTGCGTATCTATCACAGTTACGATCGCTGGTCATGTGGATGTGGTAGCTCTGCTCGGTGGTTGTCTCAGATTTGCCACCACTCTCCTTCGTGCTAGACCCCCTAGTCCTACTTTCTGGAGACACGCTTCTAGATCTAAGCATGGCTTCTTTCATTTGGGCTTTATCAATAGGTATGTTAGGATTTATTTTTCTCATTTTCGATAGATAGTGCCAACTGATGTTATCAAAAGTTACCAGTCCTCTTCTCCCTACCGCTTTGATGGTCTAGAACACTTAAAAAACAATGACAAAGGGGCTTTCTTCCCGAAAACAACTCCGACAATCAAGTTCGTAAGGTGATTGTATTAAAAAAACCAATGTGATTGAGTTCTTGCATACCAATTGTAGGATTGATAATATTACATATGGTATATCTTAGTCCATATTTTCAAAAACTTCTACTAAGAAAACATGTTAGGAAAATAAAATAGCCACATAACACACACAAACATGCTTAAGAACATATAGAACATAACTAGTATTTGCAAAATATGTAAAGCTAACCTCTTGAAGTGCGAGGCCTTTGATAAAGCTAAAACCATCACGAGCTTTGCTCCTGCTCAAGAACAAGGCCACTAAAAAATTTTACTATTAGGGTGTCGCAATATACAACTCCCTAGTCTTCTTCCTTATGGTTAAAGAGACTTATCTTAAGAGAATAACATCTTGTATGAGAAGAAGCACAGTAATATGCTCTTGAAAATCTAGAGCAAAAAAATCACGTAATAAGTGTGTACTATGTGTTATAGTATTCTTTTGCCAAAATGGAAGAGATGAACTACAAAAAAATTTTGATACTGAAATGATTTAAGGACTTGCTTATTTATAGGAAAAATTTGGCACCTAAACCTTGTAAACTTTCCATGTGGGAAACTTTTTCTTAGTAATAAATGTTTGCCACATGTCGTGGAAGTTACTTGTATAATTTGAATTTTTCTTATAGTAATTTTCTAGCACATGTCTTGGAAGATTGGACCAAGCCCACAATCTAAGCCCAACACATAGTCCATCATCCATATGGAGGTCCAAGTCCAATAGGAAACCATCCAATCCCAATTAGGTTATCTTGGATTCTAAAGAAAGCCCAAACCCAATTCCAAGGTTTGGCCTAATAAGGCTACTACTACAATATGGAATTTGCTCTTTCAAGATTACTCTCTCAAAGTTATTTCAACTAGGAAAGGGACCAAGAAGACACAATTAATTTTGGCTTCCAAAAATAATAAAAAAATGTCCTTGCCTGATCTAGGCGACATAATAATAATTATTTTTAACTTCAATCTATTCCACCATAAGATCAAAGTTGCACTCCAAGAATAATTGCTATTACCCAAAAGCTTATCACAATAAAATGTGAACTTTGTCTTTGACCTATTAAATAATCGATCATAATGCCCCTCTATGTATACCCACAACGCAGGCCAGTCTTTTGGCCTATGTACTATCACTTCCTTAGCTGCATCTTTTCTTTTAGGTCTCTTGTCCTATTGCCAACCATCCTTGGTCATGGAATCTCTTAATCTCGGGAGTGGCCCTCAAGTCATATGACTGATACATCCATAAAGATAGTATTACTAGATCTACATTCGGAAGATAAATTTGGACAATCCCAAAGGGGCACATAGATTCCATATTGCATATGCATGTACATAGGCCAACACACGAGGCTGTTGATCCTAATAAAGTAAGATCTCACCCAAAGTGAATCAAAGTACCAAACCCTAACTTTATTAGTATATCCACAGATGCTGAAGATTAAGAGTAATGATTATTTAGTAGCAGTGAGTATTTTGTTTTCTTTATCTGATAGTAAGCCTCTAGAAAACATACTCACAGTGATCCTGTCTAATACGTGACACAAGTACTATCGAGACAAATTCGGAAAGTCTTTCAATGACCTAGGTAGTCACCCTCAACGAGGAGACTTTCTCAATATAACCTTATCCCGATAGAGTGCCCAACACTATCATTCGGTTGCAAACTCAATTTAGATGTGACTAAATCTAGACTTGGACCTACTGTGTGTCCAACTTCACTGCGCACCCAAGTCATTAGCTCAAGTCAAGGGACCGTTTTACATACATCAGTAAAGCATGCCACAGATAATACATAAGAAACTCATAATGCCATTTAACAAAATGATTATACATTGTTTAACATCCAAAATGTCATATAAAAGTGAGCTTTAGGGCATACTAATCCTAACAATCTCCCACTTGCACTAAAGATCACTTCTGCACAAACTAATACCCATAGACTCCAAATGTGTGGTAAACATTTTCTTTGAAACAGTCTTTGTAAATGGGTCCGCCAAGTTTTCCGCTGAATCTTTCTTTTCAACTACAACATGTCCTCTCTGGATAAACTCATGGATCAAATGATATTTTCGTTCAATGTGTTTACCCTTTTTTGTGATTCCTGGGCTTTTTGCTTGTGAAACCGCAGCGTTGTTGTCGCAATACAACATTATCAGTCTGTGAACTATCGGCACAACCTCTAGGTCTAAAAGGAACTTTCTTAGCCATACTGCCTCTTTCGTAGCCTTAGATACTGCCACATATTCAGCCTCCATGGTAGAGTCAGCAATACAATTTTACTTCACACTTCTCTATGAAATAACTCCTCTTGACAGAGTGAAAACGTATCCAAAAATACACTTCCTGGACTCTCTATTGGACTGGAAATCTGAGTATGTATAGGCTAATGGCATTAGATCATCTGCACGATATTCCAGCACATAATCCTTAGTCCCTTGCAGGAACTTGAATATATGCTTAACCACAACTCAACGTGCCGGTCCAAGGTTTGACTGATATCTACTAACCATGCCAACAGCAAAGCAGATATCTAGTCTAGTAAATAACATGGCATACATGAGGCTTCCAACTGCCGAACATAAGGAACTCATTTCATTCTCTTTATCTCCTCAGGTGTTTTAGGACATTGATCTCAAGATAGATAAACTCTATGTCTAGAAGGTAATGAGGCCTTCTTAGAGTTTCGCATGTTAAACCTAACCAATATCTTATCAATAAATGAAGCTTGAGATAGGGCTAACCTAAACTCTATGTCTAGAAGGTAATGAGGCCTTCTTAGAGTTTTGCATGTTAAACCTAACCAATATCTTATCAATAAATGAAGCTTGAGATAGGGCTAACCTTCTGTTCTTACGATCTCACATAAGCTTGATGCCTAGATCATAACTAGCTTCTCCTAAATCCTTCATTTGAAATTGAGTAGAAAGCCAAACCTTGATGGATGATAACATCCACATCATTTCCAATAAGTAGGATATCATCCACATACAGAACCAAAAAAGCTACAGCATTTCCATTACGCCTCTTATACATGCAAGGTTTATCAATATTTTGATCAAAACCATAAGATTTAATTGCATAAGATTTAATTGCACGATCAAATTTGATGTTCCATGCTCTAAATGCATACTTTAATCCATAAATGGACTTTTTTAACTTACAAACCATATGTTCCTGGCCTTTGGCAACAAATCCATCTGGTTGTATCATGTAAATGGTCTTGTCAAGCTCACCACTAACAAAAACTATATTGACATCCATTTGCCATATGTCGTAGTCATAATGACTTGCAATGGCAAAAAGTATCCTAATGGATTTAAGCATGGCTACTGGTGAGAAATTTTCCTTATAATCGATCCCTTCTTTCTAAGTATAACCTTTCACCACCAACCTTGCTTTAAAGGTTTCAACTTTTCCATCAACTCCTCTTTTCCTCTTGTAGACCCATTTGTACCCCATAGGTTTTACCCCTTCAAGTGCAATTACAAGATCTAGACTTTGTTAAAATACATAGATTCTAACTCTGAATCCATTGCCTCATGCCTTTGGTTGGCATCTATGTTGGAAATTGCTTCATCATAACTTGTGGGATCCACCATCTGATCCTCTGAGGAGGCCTGGATATCCTCCCATTACAACGAGTCTCTGATATATTAGGTGTAATATGCTGTTCCTTTTCATTTACAGTTACCACAGGTGTTACTGGAGATTCTTGTGAAATCTCTTCTAGAACAACTTCAAAATCTGGTGTTTTCTGGATCATTTCACCATTCTCTAAGTATCTAGCATGGGTGCTTGCAAACACCTTTTGCTCCTTAGGATTATAAAAGATCCCACCTTTAGTTCATTTGGGATACCCAATAAAATAGCACAACTCGGATCTTGGTTCCAATTTTGAAGCATTACTATTAAGTACATAAGCTGGACAACCCCAAATGTGGAGATGATTTAAACTAGCCTTACACCTGGTCTACATTTTTTGTGGTATCCTAAGTACTGATTTAGATGGTACCAAGTTCAAGATGTATCTACTATCTCAAGGGCATGTCCCCAAAAAGATAAAGATAAAGATGCATAGCTCATCATTGACCTAACCATATTTAATAGGGTGCGATTTCTTCTCTCTGCTATACCATTTTGCTGGGGAGTCCCTAGTGTAGTCAATTGAGATACAATCCCTTCTTATATAAGATAGTCTCTGAACTTACCCGAGAGGTATTTGCCACCTCGATCAGACCAAAGGGCTTTGATACGCTTATCTAATTTCCGCTCCGCTTCAGCCTTGAACTCTTTGAATTTGTCAAAGGACTCAAACTTGCATCGCTTTAGATATACATATCCATACCTAGAATAATCATCAGTAAAGGTAATGAAATACTTATAACCTCCTCGTGTTGGTTTGCTCATAGGACCACACACATCGATATAAACCAATTCCAATACTTCTTTGGCCCTTTCTTCTCTAGAAGAAAATGATCATTTGGTCATCTTTCCTTTGAGGCAAGATTCACACGGAGGTAGATCTTCGAGATCTAATGAGCTAAGATGCCCATCCTTGACTAATCTTCGAATTCGCTTTAGACTAATATGTCCTAAACGTAGGTGCCAAAGATAAGTATCATTGGTTGAAGAAATCTTTCTTTTCAGGGAATTAGTTCGTTCTATATTATGCAGTGAATTTGTAATAGGTTTCATATAGAACAATTTATCATGCATGCTACCGGAACCAATAATATTTCCATCTCTACTGATATCAACACTAGAATGGAAATTAATGCAAAAACAATCTAATATTAATTGCGAAATAGAGATAATGTTTTTACATACATCCAGAACATAATAAACATTGTTCAAAAATAACTTCCTATTACATGAAAAATTTAAGCACATTCCTCCTGATGTGTGTCATTTGTGCATGTTTGCATCTAGTTTTTGTATGCATATTTAAGGGTGTTTAGAGTATAATTGAGTGCGCTTACTGCAAAGTTTATGCATATTTGTTAATATTTGTACATAATGCATTTAGGTGCATAAATACTATACTAAGTGTTATATTCCATGTTTTAGGAGTGTTTTGGAAGGGTTCAAGCTTATGCGAGGAAGAAATGAGCTAACGGATGAAGACCAGAAGAAAAGAAATAAGAAGAGATCATTCTGATCCAGCCGATCGACTTAGAAGAAGAGCCAGTCGACCGTCTAGGTCGACCGGCCGCTCCAAAGAATAAAAGATTTGATGCCGGTCGAGTTCTTCAAGAAGCCGGTCGACCGGCCAGTCTAGAGAGCATCATGATTGAAGCCGGTCGAGCAAGAAAGAGGAGCCGGTCGATCGGCTGTGCGCTGAAGAAATCCATAAAAATCTCGTTTCAGCTCATTTTCAGGGGAGGAATTTTTATTTCTTAAATCCTAATAAACCCTAACCCTTTGCCCACTTCACAAAACACTCTAAACCACCATCTAAACCCCACACCAAGCTAGGATTGAAGCATTAAACAAAGATTTGAAGGATTTGTACGGATTTGGAAGCAAGAATTTAGGGAAGTTCTTCTTGTTCTTTCTCTATTTCTTGTAAATATGTTGCTAGATTAGGCTAGATTTAGGGTTGATTGTTGTTGTATATTAGATTAGGGCTTTGAATAATGGATTTGTGTAGATCTTTGCCTCTTAATACATGTTTATTTACATAAATTTATGGCATGATTCAATATGTCTATGTATTGGAAATCAAACATGTCTATGTGTTTGTTAAAATGCCTAAGTGAATATGCATGTGTTATTTATGCTTCAAATGCTCTTATCTACTTATATGGGTGATGTGATTGCGCTTAATCTCATGGCTTTGCTTAGTAGAGTAGGCTTTAGCTTTAAATCCAACTAATAGGTTACATGCTATGCTTAGTCGAGTTTAGGTGCTAGTCCTTGGCTTTAAATCCAGCCAAGTGGATAAGTTAACCTAGGCTGGAGTATCCCTCACTCATGTTAGTGTTGGATAATCGAGCTTTAATATCACGTAGGTGCAAGTCCTTGGCTTTAAATCCAGCCAAGAGGATAAGTTCTAAGCACGGATTGCGTAGGCTAGGAGGGATTGGCCCTGAGCTTTAAATCCAGCTAACGGGTTGAACCACTAGTATTGGTTAAGAGAGCCCCTGATCAACACAACGGCAATAGAAGTCCCGAGCCTTAGATAGACCTCATCCGTTATCATAGCCCAAGTCTGGCTGCAATGCAATCACCCTAGGCCCCCTTCTTCTTTATTAGTGTTTCCTTTCTTAGTTTGGCTCCTTTAAGTTCCTCCATAGATTAGTTTTTATTTTCCTTTTTCCGAGCTCCCTTCCATCCTAAAGTAAGTACACACACGCACGTAGCTAGTTTAAGGCACTCGAGCACATAGAGACTAAACTAAGGTAGCCTCCCTGTGGATTCGACCCCGCACTTGCACACACTGTATTACACACGTCCCGTGCGCTTGCGGGCTATTAAGGCTTGTGCTCAAATAGCGGTATCAAGTTTTTGGCGCCGTTGCCGGAGAGGCATGGTATTGGTTCTTTGTGTGCTTTTGTGTTTGCGATTGGTTGCTTGCGTGTGCACTATCTTTACTTGCTTTCCATTTTTTTTTCAAAAAAAAAATTCGAAAAAAATTTTTTTCTCAAAAAAAAAATTAAAAAAAAAATTTGACTGTGAAGGGGTTTTAATTGTGATTCATTGAATATGACCGACCCTAATGCTTCTTGGTGGTCACTTATATCCTCTTCCCCACCCACCCGAACGTGTCCCTTATACATGTCGCTTGTGTGGAAGTTTCATGCATCCTACAGTTTTCTGTCCCCACGAGAATTCCCCACCTAGGGTTAGTGCTACTAATGACCCCTATAGTCATGCAACATCTCATGCATCTTCATTTAGTAATCATGACTATAGGGATGCATATTCCAATTATTGCAGTCATTGTGGAAGCCGTGCTCACTTTCCTAGTGCTTGTCCCACCTTCCACTCTCATTCCCGATTACATGCAATGCCCTATGCCCCTAGCAATCATATGCCCATGCATGCATCTACATCTAGCTATCATGATTCTAGGGAGCAACATCATGCATTTTCACAATGGGGTCAAGATGACTCTTTATTCCATTCACCTTCTAGTTTCGATTGTCCACCTTCAACACCTTCTTTTTCCACCCATTCCTCTCCCAAGTTTTTTGATGGTTATGTGCAAAATAATTTTCAAAATGACTACCTTTTTTACTCGGTTGAGCCCTCTTCTTTTAGGTTTTCTTCTCAAGAGGAAACACTTGACTATCTCTTATCCCTCATCCAATCTAACCAAGAACAACTTGAGATTTTGAAGCGAGACACCAAATCTTTTGGTGTGTCCTTGGAGAGAGTGGTTGAGAGTGTGCAACTCATGAGTGAGAATGTTGAGATTCCTTTAGAACGAGTTGAAGAGATAGGAGAGAGACCTAGAGATGAGAGAAATAGTGGTGAAAAAGATGATGTTTTGGAGAGAAGATTAGAAAAAGGGGTTGATGGAGAGATCACATCTTGTAGTGAGGATGAGGATGAGTTTAATGATAATTTGGTTCTTGATGACTCTTATGAATATGTTTTAGAGGAAACAGTACTCTATCCTCTTGCACTTTCGTTGCCACCCAATGAGTCACGTGAACCTAACCTTCCCTCTCTTCCTACATTACCCACACACATGGAGGCTGAGTCTTATGTCGATAGTACTCAATTTCATTCTGAGTTGGCATTTAGGGAGTTTAGTGCGCATTCTCCCCTTGACCATTCATGCATACATGATGAGGAATCCGTTGAGTCCCCATTGCCCCCTCCATTAGTGTCTACCCCGTATGAAGAGCATGATGGTGAGATGACACCCACTAGTGATGAATGTGTTGTCGAATTTAAAGAGACTTTAGCTAGTGAAAGTTTAAAGTCATCCACTAGGGAAAACAAGACATCAATTTCGGAGATTTTAGATGATAAGTTTCTTGGAGTTAAGAATCATGATGTTGAAGAGAATAGCAACTTTAAGAAGACGCATAAGAAAGGAATTGATGTGCTTGAAAGAATGATCTATGGGTCTCTTTGGATGTTTGATGATTCATTGATGGAAATAGAGCCCATTAAGATCGAATCCACCCTTCGCGAGGAGTTAGAATGACCTAGGCTTGATCATGTTATATCTTGTGGAGAAGAAGAGTATAGTACATCCACCTCCTATATCGTTGCTCCTTTTTCTCCAATTGTCGTTCCAACCCCCATTTCACATTCCATTGAGTCTTCCTTTTTGGAGCTCACGTTTGTGCCTTCATACATGGAACATTTTCATCTAGGGTTAGAAAGCACGTTTCCCATGTTGCATGCATTAGACCTATCTTTGACCTATGGGGAAAGTGTGTTCCTAGCCCTTGATTATGAGAAGAAGGCATTGGGATGACTAATTAAAGAGCAAGCGGGACATGATTCTTCACGTTTGAGCATGATTCATTCCACACTTGCGCATTCATTTGATATTTTAGGGTGGGATCTTGAAAAGGGGTGCATCATGCATTCATTGCCCCAACCTTTAGTGCATAACCCTTTTCCCTCTACATTCTGTGCTTTGATGATTATCCGACAATTTGTGCCATGCAACTTTAAACATATTTTACTCTAACATTGGCGCCCGGCTGGAGGCGTTAAATCCAGCGCTACTAGGAGGCACCCTAGGCTTGTTCATATTTTTCTTGTTTTTCTTGTATTTATTTGCTTTTATACATAATAGATTAGATTGCTTTTGTTTATCTTACCTTTTTTATATTTTAGGATTTCTTGTGTTTATTTTCATTCTTAGTAGGTTAGATTTTTACTGCGTTACTTGTTCTTGCTCCTTTCCTTCATTTGTGCATCAATCCCTTACCCTGCGTTTACATCCTTGTTTATCATTTCAAATGTCAATGTGAGCTTGCATAGCATATCTTCTAATTTCTTCTTTGTTTTTTTGAGCATTAGTGCTTTCCACAAAAGATAGAGGCTAGTAGATCATTGGATTGTCTTTGGCATTTGCGGACTACATGGAAACAAGGTTGTATCTATCCATCTTTTACTTGTCCTTATCTATCTCTCTTCTCATTCCCCATATGTGTTTCATGTTGATTGCTTGTCGTGTGGCTTTGTGATTTTTGCTTGAGGACAAGCAAAGTTTAGGTTTGGGGGTGTGGTTGTTCATTTATTGTTTATATCATATTTGGGATAGATTTGCTTGCCATATCTTATTTTTTGCTTAAAATTTGTTCAAATTTTTCATTTTTTTTGCATATTTTGAGTTAGTTTATCTCCACGTTGGTTGTAGAGTTGGCTTTTGTTATTGACTTATTTGATTGGAGAAGATAAGGGTGTATTGTGGGGAGTAAATGGAGTGTAGGGTATAACCTAGACTTTGAAGAGAATCCTTTTGAAAACTGTGGGGAGTGAGTATTTCTAATAATGCACCTTGTAGTTTCCCAACAACTTGGTTGGAAAAAGTGTTTTTAAAGGGTTGTTGATATGAGTGCCCATTCCTTGATTGGTTCTTTTAGTTTGCCTTAGCCTCGTCTTTTTCCTTTCTTTTTGTTCTATTTATGTATTGAAAAAAAAAAACAAAAACGAAAAAAAAATGAGAAAAAGAGAAAAGCCAAAAGGCAACAAAAAGATTGAAAAGTGAAGTATGTTGAATAAGTGTCAAGTGACATAATGTCAATTTGACACAAGTATCTCTTTTGTTTATTTTTATGTATTGTGGATAAGGCTCTTACGTCAATGTGAGCCATTGAGATATATCTTCTCTTTCTTGTATCTTTGGGGCTAAGTACATATTGAGAGGCCATGTTAGTTGATAAAGCACAAAGTATCAACATCCCGAGTGCGTGAGTTGGAATCCTAAGTTTGTGGTGGTTCAAGCTACTTGGTGACATTCCCAAGAGGTGTGAGACCCATTGTGATCAAAGGGAGAATCCGAAAAAGACTAAGGAAGCCCTTACATGAAAAGAATGACCCCTTGTACCCCTTGGATGCGAAAAGATAGCAAGTCAATGCAATTGGCAACTCTTTGAAAAGCATGAGGATAGATTTCATTTGGGCTTGCTTGAGGACAAGCAAGGGGAAGGTTTGGGGGTGTTGATGTGTGTCATTTGTGCATGTTTGCATCTAGTTTTTGTATGCATATTTAAGGGTGTTTAGAGAATAATTGAGTGCGCTTAGTATAAAGTTTATGCATATTTGTTAATATTTGTACATAATGTATTTAGGTGCATAAATACTAGACTAAGTGTTATATTCCATGTTTCAGGAGTGTTTTGGAAGGGTTCAAGCTTATGCGAGGAAGAAATGAGCTAACGGATGAAAACCGGAAGAAAAGAAATAAAGAAGAGATCATTCTGATCCAGCCGGTCGACCGGGCGCTCCAAAGAATAAAAGATTTGATGCCGGTCGAGTTCTTCAAGAAGCCGGTCGACCGGCCAGTCCAGAGAGCATCATGATTGAAGTCGGTTGAGCAAGAAAGAGGAGCCAGTCGACTGGCTGTGCGCTGAAGAAATCCATAAAAAGCTCGTTTCAGCTCATTTTCAAGGGAGGAATTTTTATTTCTTAAATCCTAATAAACCCTAACCCTTTGCCCACTTCACAAAACACTCTAAATCACCATCTAAACCCCACACCAAGCTAGGATTGAAGCATTAAACAAAAATTTGAAGGATTTGTACGGATTTGGAAGCAAGAATTTAGGGAAGTTCTTCTTGTTCTTTCTCTATTTCTTGTAAATATGTTGCTAGATAAGGCTAGATTTAGGGTTGATTGTTGTTGTATATTAGATTAGGGCTTTGAATAATGGATTTGTGTAGATCTTTGTTTCTTAATACATGTTTATTTACATAAATTTATAGCATGATTCAATATGTCTATGTATTGGAAATCAAACATGTCTATGTGTTTGTTAAAATGCCTAAGTGAATATGCATGTGTTATTTATGCTTCAAATGCTCTTATCTACTTATATGGGTGATGTGATTGCGCTTAATCTCGTGGCTTTGCTTAGTAGAGTAGGCTTTAGCTTTAAATCCAGCTAATAGGTTACATGCTATGCTTAGTCGAGTTTAGGTGCTAGTCCTTGGCTTTAAATCCAGCCAAGTGGATAAGTTAACCTAGGCTAGAGTATCCCTCACTCACATTAGTGTTGGTTAATCGAGCTTTAATATCACGTAATGTTTAGGTGCTAGTCCTTGGCTTTAAATCCAGCCAAGAGGATAAGTTCTAAGCACGGATTGCGTAGGCTAGGAGGGATTGGCCTTTAGCTTTAAATCCAGCTAACGGGTTGAACCACTAGTATTGGTTAAGAGAGCCCCTGATCAACACAACGGCAATAGAAGTCCCGAGCCTTAGATAGACCTCATCCGTTATCATAGCCCAAGTCTAGCTACAATGCAATCACCCTAGGCCCCCTTCTTCTTTATTAGTGTTTCCTTTCTTAGTTTGGCTCCTTTAAGTTCCTCCATAGATTAGTTTTTATTTTCCTTTTTCCGAGCTCCCTTCCATCCTAAAGTAAGTACACACACGCACGTAGCTAGTTTAAGGCACTCGAGCACATAGAGACTAAACTAAGGTAGCCTCCCTGTGGATTCGACCCCGCACTTGCACACACTGTAGTACTCACGTCCCGTGCGCTTGCGGGCTATTAAGGCTTGTGCTCAAATAGCGGTATCACTTCCCACTGCAGCAACCCATACTTTTGCTCCATTATCCATCCTCAGAGCATATTCCCCTTTAGCTAGTTCCTTCATTCCTTGAAACCAATGCAAAGAACTACAAATACGGTTGGTGGCTCTAGAGTCTACAATCCAAGAATCAGTAGAATCAACCACTAAACAGGTTTCAATGTAAAACAAAAGAGGTTTACCTATCTGACCTCGTGTCAGGTAGTTCGGGCAATCCCTTTTCCAGTGCCTTTTCTGGCCACATTTAAAGCATTTGCCCTTGGGCTTTTCACCTGTTAATTGTTTGGGATGTTCGCCATTTTTCTTCTTTTTCCTTTGACCACATTTTTGCTTCCCCTTTCCTTTGAACTTTTTCCCTTTCGGGTTAAGTCGAGAAGTGGATGCTTGAACTATGTTTACGTGGCCCTTATTTTTCATTATGGCTTCCGTAGCTAGGAGCTCTTTCGTTAATTTTGTCATATCCATGTTCATCTTGCCCATATTATAATTAAGCTTGAACTGGGTGTAAGATGGTGATAGAGTCTCCAAAATCATGTCTACCTTTGATTGTTCATATATGTTTGCCCTTAGGATCTCAGCAGTATTGAAGTAATCCATCATTTTGAGCATATGTCCCTGACAGATGTTTCTTCTACCATCTTTTAATTCATAATTTCTCTAAGAGCACCTTGCCTTGTGGGCTTATTCTTATCGGCAAACATACAAGATAGTGAGGTCATGATTTCTTTTGTAGTTTCCTTATGATGATGCTTGCTCTACAAAATATCTAACATAGAAGCCATCATAGCACTTGACCATACTATTGGCCTTCTGCCATTTTGCCTCAGCATCTTTTTGGGCTTCAGAAAAGTTTGCCCTCAAAATAGGACAAGGAGTTGTTAGGACATACTTGTACTCTTTTGCAGTGAGTACTATGTCCAAGTTTCATTCCCCGTCCACAAAATTCGGTCCTGTGAACTTGTGCTCTTTGAGAATTATGGCTAGTGGACTAAACAAAGACATTTTTCTAGATATACAACAATATAATCATAATTATTTTATGAGTATGGATTTGATGCATGTATAATATGTATGTTATCTTTGGAAATAAAACATACAAGTACTTTTACATCATTTTCCTTTGAGTAGATTAACCCTTAAACTACTCGATGTAACAGTGTCCCAATGTCTTCATAAGAACTCCACCGATGGGATGGGCGAATTTATGAATGTTAAGTTAAGCGCCACCGCTTATTTGAATTGACAATTATCTGGATATGATCCAATTGAACAATTCAATCACTGTTTTGTTTGGTTTCTTAAATCCGATAGCAAACTCTATTGATGGGATAGCCGAACCTACCATTTAAGTTGAGTGTATACCCATTCCTTATGTTCATTCGCCATAACATTCTTGATTTAAGGCCTCCGATAGGGTAGTGATTTTAATCAATGTTGTTTGAGGCGATCTTTAGTAAAGAATTCCACCGATAGGATGGCCAAACTCACTAACACCCTTATGAATAAACATTTTAAATTGACCTTGCTAAATCTTGATAAAGTGTCATTCTTCGATGGGGATCATTTGCGTGAATCAGATATGGAAAGCCGTGGGGTATTTCCAGTCCCCTCTCCCACTCAATATTTTAACATAAGAGTTTTCTCTATTTTTGGTATTCTTACTTTTTGTTTTAGATCTAAACATTCTTTGAATTTGCGAAACACTCTGGTTTTTGCGGATCTCCTTTGTGTTACTAAAACATTACAATACCATAATAGATTATTTTCCTAAATCTGGGTGTATGGACCCTTAGGTTGTCATATTGTAAATCTCAAGTTAAGTTTTTCATTTTTGTCATGAGATTGCATGGCATCTTTAGATATAACTACTTACAATTATCTTGTGTAAACCAATCTCATTTAAATGAACTTAACTATCTCTCAGAAATTAACACATAGGATTAGCCAATTTTAAAAACCTAGTGAGTGGACATATTTCTAGGCGATAATCATGTTTATGCTTATGCAAATATGTTAAAACATATATCGATACATTATTAACATCCACCAAAATATGTTAAAATCCCTCTTTGATAGCTCCCTACAATCGTCAATCCAAAAACACAAAACAACAATCTTTGTTGCAATTTCTGCCAGAGCCAGTCGACCAGCAAGCTTGACCGGCTGAGACATATTTGCTTCTGTACGCTATTTTTCCTTGCTTCTCTCCTTTGGTCATTAAATATTACAATAATAATATATTTTTCTATTGCTAATACAAGCTTACAATCATAAAAGAAACATTATAAGGATATCAAAACATCCTATGCTTCTTTTAAATTAAGCTACAAGCAATAACCACAAAGATCTATACATGAAGTACACGAAACTCTATCATGCATAGACATAAACCATCAAGGGGATTTTATATCACCTGCACATACAAGCATAAAACGACAAGTATAAGCAACACAATATTTCCTAATCTTGCCACTCATAAGATGACTAACAAATTTATGCCTTTCGAGACTTCCCCTTTGTAAATATTCTCTGGTAAGAAAGCAGAACCTCACCTCTTTATGTTGCTCAAACAGAAACCTACTTTAGATCCACTTGAACACATAGATCTACTAGACTACAAAGAAATAAGTTGGTAGCAACAGAACTCTTTTTAAACCACTAGAGACAGTCACCTATAATAATCAGTCTACTTACGCTACATTGTAGAGAGACCTTCGACTCCATGTGTTCGCTGAACAGTTCCAATGTAGCAAGACAAGTGAATGAAGGTGCTGTAAGCAATAGTAAACACTTGTTCCCATGTAGACAAACCCCTCTGACAGAAAGATTCCCTCACTATTAGACCGACAATATTCTTGCATAGTCCAAGCATGTTGTGTGTGAGCCTAAGCTCTGATACCAATTGTAGGATCGATAATATTGCATATGGTCTGTCCTAGTCCATATTTTCAAAAAATTCTACCAAGAAAACATGCTAGGAAAATAAAATAACCGCATGACACACACAAGAACATGCTTAAGCACATATAGAACATAACTAGTATTTGCAAAATATATAAAGGTAACCTCTTGAAGCGTGGGGCCTTTGATAAAGCTAAAACCATCACGAGCTTTGTTCTCGCTTACGAACAAGGCCACAAAAAAATTTTACTATAAGGGTGTCGTAATATGCAACTCCCTAGTCTTCTTCCTTATGGTTAAAGAGACTTATCTTAAGAGAATAGCCTCTTGTGTAGAAAGAAACAAAGTAATATGCTCTTGAAAATCTAGAGCAAGAAACCATAAAATAAGTGTGTACTATGTGTTGTAGTATTTTCTTGCCAAAATGGAAGAGATCAACTACAAAATTCTTTTGATGCTAGAAATGGTTTAAGGTTTTGCCTATTTATAGAAAAAGTTTGGCACCTAAACCTTGTAAACTTTCCATGTGGGAAACTCTTTCCTAGTAGTTAATGTTTGCCACATGTCATGGAAGTTACTTGTATAATTTGAATTTTCTTGTAGTAACTTTCTAGCACATGTCTTGGAAGATTGGGCCAAGCCCACAATCCAAGCCCAACACATAGTCCATAATCCATGTAGAGGCCCAAGCCCAATAGGAAACCATCCAAGCCCAATTAGGCTATCTTGGACTCTAAAGAAAGCCTAAATCCAATTCCAAGCTTTCGCCCAATAAGGCTACTGCACAATATGAAATTTTCTCTTTCAAGATTACTCTCTCAAAGTCATTTCAACTAGGGAAGGGACCAAAAAGACACAATTAACCTTCGCTTCCAAAAATAATAAAAAAATGTCCTTGCCCAATCTAGGCGACATAATAATATTTATTTTTAACTCCGATCTATTCCATCATAAGATCAAAGTTGCACTTCAAGAATAATTGCCATTACCCAAAAGTTTATCACAAAAGAATGTGAACTTTGTCTTTGACCTACTAAATAACCGATCTTAATGGCCCTCTATGTATACCCACAACTATGGCTAGTCCTTTGGCCTGTGTACTATCACCTCCTTAGCTGCATCTTTTCTTTAGGGTCTCTTGTTCTATTGCCAACCATCCTTGGTCATGGTATCTCTTGATCTCGGGGCAACCCTCAAGCCATACGACTAATACACCCATAAAGGTAGTATCACTTGATCTAGATTCGGATGATAAATTTGGACAATCCCAAAAGAGGTACATAGATACCATATTGCATATGCATGTCCTAATTAATTAGAACTTGGCACTCAACACACGAGGCTGTTGATCTTAATAAAGTAAGATCTCACCAAAGTGAATTAAAGTACCAAACCCTAACTTCATTAGTTCATCCACATATGCTCAAGATTAAGAGCAATGATCATTTTGTACCAGTGAGTATCTTATTTTCTTTCTTTGATAGTACGTATCTAGAAAACATACTCACAATGGTCCGGTCTAATACATGACACACGTATTATCGAACCAAATTCGAAAAGTCCTTCAATGACCTAGGTAGATCACCCTTAACGAGGAGACTTGCTCAATATAACCTTATCCCTATAGAGTGCCCAACACTAGCATTCGGTTATAGACTCAATTTATGACATGACTAATTCTAGACTTGGACCTTCTGTGCGTCCAGCCTCATTGTGCACCCAAGTCATTAGTTCAAGTCAAGGGACCGTTATACATACATGAATAAAACATACTAGATATAATACATAAGAAACTCATAATGCCATTTAAAAAAATGATTATACATTGTTTAACATCTAAAATGTCATATAAACAGATGCTTTAGGGCATACTAATTATAGCACCTATATCATGTTCCTTCCTTTCTTAGCAATTTATAGAATTCCCCTGCATATAATGAGATTCCCTCACCGCCCTCCTAGGTTTGCTGGGCGTCTTCTAGGGGGCTAGGCCCTATAGGGCCATGATGTTTTATAAGATCTCGACAGGTTAGTTTTACTAATACTTTTTCTTGTGTGAGTTCCAAAAGTGGTTGTCAGCTTGGTTACGTTACCCTATCACACCTGCCAGAGGGTCTGAACCTTCGTGTGGCAGGCCTGCTTACCCCTAGATGCTTGATGGTTTTGTCTATCCATATAAGGTCTAAGAGGCTGTGAGCGTGGCCCTTTTTTATGGGGAAATAAGACCCTCTCCCCATGCTTCACACATGAGTTCGTGATTTGTGGCGTGATTTGGTTTATTCCAAATCCCCTTAATTAGTGGCAACATTGTCCTTATCATATCTATGCGAAATGTATGGTTAGAACTTTTTTATTTGTTTAGTGTTTTGAGATTATCCAAATCAATTATCCATCATGATTCTAATTAAATTTTTCATTGTCAAACTATAATCCCCTATCTAGACCAAAGTTTGTTTTTATTTAAGTTGTATTATGTATGTTCCCAGTTAGGGTGAATTAAGTTGTGCGCATGCATGCTCAACTGCCAAAGTACAAATGCCATCCACCAATGGAAGTTGCACATAAATCCAAACAATACTTCACCTTTAAGCCAAAACATTACTAAACAACCAATTATTACTTTACATGGTATTTGACATAAGGGAAGAAGAAAAGAAAATTTTGTGGGTGCATGAAATTGAATTTCAAGCGGCTTTAGATCTTATCCATCATCTACATGTTTTAACACTTAAACTTTTTTGTATTATATTAGATCTAAAATTATCAAAGAAGCCAGAGATAAGGCCAATGTGCTGGTGCTGGTGGCATGGTGCTAAAATAGTGATCATGGCTTAGTAGTGTTAGATGTGTGGTTGTAGCATGGTGAAGCTAAGGTGCTAAAGCTGGTGAAGAAGAATCTATGTTAATGGTTAGAAGTTAGATTGGTTGTTATGTTAGATGTTAGAGTTTTAAGTTTGGGTATCTTTTATGATGTAAAAAAGAAAATTGGTTATCTAACATTTGAAATTGGATTGAAAAGATTATCTAAAATTAGATAAAAGCTTGAATATCTCCAAATTTGACATCTCAACAATTGTAAATGATTGGTGCTACTAGGAGGCACCCTAGAAACTGTTTATGATTTCATTTTCTATTTTCTATTTTATTTGTTTTCATTTTTGGTAGTTTAATTTACTTTCTTTCCATTTCCTTCCATCCTCTATTCATTGCTTCCTTTGCACTATCCCTTATAGCTCATGAATACATCCTTCTTATCTTTACTAATGTTGTTGTGGACTTTGAGCACATTTACTAACCTCTTTTATATTCTTTTGAGTTATCTCTATGTTGAGAAGTAGGTTAGAGATGATTTGGCTTTCTTAGACAATTCCTACTTCACATTGCTCAATATTGTATTGCCCTATCCCTTTCCTATCCCTTTTACCCCTTCTTTATTTCCCTTGGGCATTTTGTGATTCTTGCATATTGGGGACATATGCTAACAATATAATAGTTTCATATATAGCTACTTTGGGCAAGTAGTGTAATGTCACCTTTTTTTAGGGTAATGGGACCACTTAACCACTATGTTAGTGGATAAAGAAAAAAATTAAATTAATTCAAAGTTAGTGGATAAAGAAAAAAATTAAACTAATTCAAATTTAAAACACCCCTAGTTATATTGGACTCCTTCTAGAAATCAGCAACTAGGGGGTGCGATAGTTTCTATATATTAAAAAAAATAGTCTAACATACTAATATAATTTTAATTCATAAACCTCTTTGTTAGAAAGCAAAATCAAGGAAGAGGAGGTTCTTAAAGTCTTGTTTGATTGAAGAAGTAATTAATTGGGGTAAGTTTCTTTATTTTTCTTTTAGAGTTTTGAACAAGAGTACATTAGTATGATGTTATGTAGGGGATTGGAGTATAAGAGAATTTTGGGGTTTAATCGGGTTCTTGGAGACTTGGAATTGTCTTTGATTGAAATATTTGTGTTTATCCTTGGGAAATTTCAATTTGGAGAAACTAGGTAACTAGCATCTTACCTATTTTTGTCATAGTACAGGTGCTTGAAATTTTTGCAAAACAAATATGTAGTAGATATTATATGACATCTATACCTCAAAGATAATTTTATCAATTAGTTTTTCTTGGAACGATCATGAGATTTATGTACAAAAGCTATGATGACCCTGTCACTATGCATTAAAAGTCTATTTTGAAGGTAATGATTCATATACATATTTATACAATATATATTATACAAATTCTTGGTTGATCTACTTCTATTTTGATGATTTCAAAAAATGTGCCAACCTTTTTATAATATATTATTAGTGTTCTAGGCGTAATTACCCAGCTTTTAAGAACTTGCTCATCTTGCTACGTATTTTCGTTTGTATATTCTTTTTGTTTCTTTGAAAACTTGCTTGATGAGTTTATACACACATACACACACACACATACTAATAATGTATTATATATCTTCTTGGCTTATCTTTGTGGAACGAGTTTGGTGTTTATTGCAATTATTCAACTAGTTTAGAAAAATTGCTCACTACTATTGTTGTTGTTGTTGCTATTGTTATTATTATTATTATTATTATTATTATTATTATTATTATTTATATATATATAAATTTTGTCTTCTCATAGTTAAAAAAAAAAACTACTAATGATATTACATTAGCTCCATTTACTTATTTTACTACGTTTAATTAACTTATGGTCATGTCCTTTAGATTGTGTGAAAATTTCCCAGTTATCGCAAGCGAGGTCTTCTACTTCACGTCCTATACATCCTTTCAACTCATATTGTGTAACATATGATATGGTTGTAGCTATGAACTTCATATGGTACTAATATTGATATGGCATTGCAACACAAACTATGTTATTGTGTTGTGATGCATATTTCGAGTGCAAGCTCTAAAAGACCCGCAAGCATACGGATCGTGCAATATAGTGGGTCCAAGTGCGGGTGTCGAACCACAGGGAGGCTTGAATAATATGGGTAAATTCTATGCTTGGTGCTCTAGAAAGTGCCAAAAAGAAAGATCTAAACTAGACTTATTTTGGGGTTTTGGATTATCGGGAGTTCTAGGTAAAGAAAATAAAACTAAACTATGAATATGAAAAATGGGAACACAAGTTGATCAAGAGGGAACTAACAATTGAGAAGGGACTAGGGTGACTTTGACTTACAAATGGATTATTCTATACTCAGATACTATGGGATTAAGGGATGATGGCTAACTATCGTGATTGCTCTTAACTAAGTTGCTAACTAGTGTCCTAATTTCCCCCTAGGACTCCGTGCGGGTCTGTCCCTAGGCGGCGTCTCCTAGAGCTACGGCGTGGTCTTTATGACCTAGGGCCTTAAGAGTGACTAACTAACTTCCTAGGTGACTTAGAGTGAACCTACCTTAGTACCTAAACCATTGGCTAGATTTAAAGCCAAGACCTAGTGTTGCTAAGGTCGACTAAATCTATCCGGAAACCTAATAGCTAGATTTAAAGCCAAAGGAGACTCAGTCTAGACCAACCTTAAATTACGCTTTGTCATTCTAAGGTCACTACAACAGAATTTGACTTGCTAGAGTGTTCATACATGTTCAAGGCCAAGGTGCTTGTGAATAATGGAACCTATTCGACTACCAAACATCCTCATGTTCAGTTCACACTATTAGAAATAATTAACAACCAACATGTATGTGTCATTGAAGTTATCATTACTAGGCATGCAAATATACATAGAGACATGAATATAAGCATTACCCAGTTCATAGCATCCGCATATAAACACATAGACATGATTATAACATGGATTAGATGTGTTTAGTAACAAACAAACTTCAATTTATACACATGTTACTCATCTAGGCATTTTATCAAACATTTAGACATGAATGAGAAAATACCCATTTGAACAAGAAAATTCAAAATATGTATATATATTCAGCCATCATATCCCATATCATAAGAGTATATAGTTAACCCATTACATAAGATAAATCACCCTACACAAGTTTACTCAATCATAATAGGAAATAGAATCAAAAAGAGATAATGAAGCTTCCCTTTCATCCTAGCTAATCTTTTACAAAGCTTTTGAGTAAACTTGATTCCAAATGTTTGAAACCTCCAAATCAAACTTGGTTCTTAGTGAGGAATGTGTGAAAAATATGTGCGAGGTGGGATGGAATCTAGGGTTAAGTGTGTGAGAATTTTAGGTGTGAAATGCTTATTAATCCTCCAAAAAAAAGCCTCTCTTTTTCTGCAGAATCGGGCCCTATTTACATGTTCTCAGTGCATTGCCGGTCGACCGCCTTCTGGGCCTAGCTCGATCAGCTTTTTAGTGATGCTCTCTGGACTGGCCGGTTGACCTAGCCGGTCGACCGGCTCTGGAGAGGTGGTCGTCTGACAATCTTTAGCACCTTTCTGAAGTGGCCGGTCGACCGGCTCTTTTGCCTTGCTCGTCCGGCTGACTTTCTTCCTCCATTCTTTTTCTTTTCGGCCTCCAGTCTTCTCTCTTAGAACCGTGCATCTCCCATCTTCATCACCTTTCATCGTCCAATCTCGATCTTAACCCAAAGTTCACCTAAATCATAAAAAAAAAGCAATTAATGTCGTAATTTGTCTGTTAAACTCAATATATACAATTGTCTACGCTTAAGCCTATTCTTATCAAAAGAACTACACTAATGCATCATTATGAGCACTCAATACCTCTTAAATATAGGTAAATAACAATGCAAACACACACAAAAACACAACATATCAACACTCCCAAATGTTCTCCTTGTTTGTCCCCAAGCAAGCCCAATCTTAAATTTTATCTCTAAAGCCGATGTAATGGGTTGCCTAAAGGATTGACTCTCTATGAAAGTTAGTCTAAGAAGCATGAAAGGGGCATTCCTATTGTGGAGAGATCCCCAAATCTCTTTGGATCCTCCCTCTACTCATAAGGGGTCTCGTTCCTCGTAGGAATTTCCCGAGTAGCCAATCCACCACAAGCCTAGGATTCTAACTCACACCTCGGGATGTTGATATTTCGTGCTCCCTCAGCTAATATGGCCTCCCTAACATGCACCAGCCTCAAAGACAAGAAGAGAGAATATACAAACACAATGGCTTATAAAAAGCCTTATTCACGTATCTACAAAGATGATAACTTGTGCTAAGTTGACATTGTGTCACTTATGCACTTATTCACTTACTTTTTGGTGCCTTTGGCTCTTCCTCTTTTTCACTTAAATTTTTTTTTTATATATATTTTTGCACCTTTTTGCCTTTCTCAATTTTTTTGGATTTTTCATGCTTTGTATTATATTCACAAAAAGAAAGAAAAAGAAAGGCTTAGGCATATCAAAAAGAACCAATCAAGAAAGGGGCACTTATATCAACAACCCCTTTTCCAACACATTTTCCTATCAAGCTGTGGGGTGGCTACAAGGGTTATTCTTTCAAGGTTCTCACTCTCCATAAGTTTGAAGGGCATTCCCTCCAAGACTTAGTTTTCAAACCACTCTATTCATTTCCCCACAATGCATCTCATCTTCATAAATCAATGAGTCAATCACAAAAGCCAACACAATGATCAACAAAGAAATAAATGACTCTACATGCATCAAAATTGAAAAATTTTCACCATTTTTAAGCACATAATGCAATCTACCCTAAGCAAGATATATAACAAGAAAACCAAACTCCCACACCCCCAAACCTAAACTTTGCTTATCCTCAAGCAAAAAGATCAAAACACAAAAACAAGCAAATTGTCGTTACAAAATAAGTAGGGGTGATGGGGATAGGGTATAAACATGGGGAACAAGTGGAGAAAGGATAGATACAACCTTGCATTTTCTTCAAAGCTTTCCATGCCAATGATAAATCACCATACTACTAATCTTGTGACTCACAATTCATAAACATTGACAAAGGAAACAAGATTAGTAGCATTGCCTATGCATGCTTGCATTGGCATGTGCAATAATAGGCAATGGTGTATCTTATGGGACAAAGGATCAGGATTCAACACTTTGATGTGAGTGAAAGAAAGATAAAAGAAAGGAAATAAAAGGAAAAGAAAGTGAAACAAATGCAGAACTGTAAAATTGAACCTAGGTTGCCTCCTAGTAGCGCTAACCATCATGTCGTCAGCCGGGCAAACACCAACTTATCTTCAACTTCCATAGATGGGGTCCTGAAGCATTAAAACTTCCACATGAGCCATGCTCGGATCATATGCATGCTTCAAACGTTGCCCATTCACCGTCAACTCTCGGCCATCCTTCAAGTCTTTAATCTTGACTACACCAGAAGGGTAGGCATCTAGCACCTCATATGGACCATCCTATCCTGTCTTGAGCTTACCTGGAAAGAGCTTCAAACGTGAGTTAAACAACCAAACTTTATCGGAGGGAGAGAATGATTTCTTAATAATGTGTTTATCAAGATTTCTTTTCATCCTATCATTATAAAGCTTAGCGTTCTCATACACCTCAAATCTAAGCTTTTCTAATTCCGCTAGGTCTAGCTTCCTTTTCTCGCCCACTCTTGCCAAGTCAAAATTAAAGGCCTTGATTGCCCAATAGGCTCTATGCTCTAGTTCTACCAGTAGGTGACAAGCTTTACCATAAACCAATCTATACGGAGACATACCAATGGGAGTCTTAAAGGTAGTATAGTAGACCCACAAAGCATCATTTAGCCTAGCAGACCAATCTCTCCTATCGGCCCTAACCGTTTTCTCTAAAATGTGCTTGATCTCCCTATTGGACACCTTTACTTGTCCACTAGTTTGTGGGTAATATGGAGTGGCAATCTTATAGGTAACCAAATATCTCCTCAACAAGGCCTCTAAAGTCCTATGGCAAAAATGCAAACCCCCATCACTAATTAAGACCCTAGGGACTCCAAATCTAGAGAAAATGTTCTCCTTAATGAACTTAACCACTACCCTATAGTCATTAGTGCGTGTGGGAGTTGCTTCAACCCATTTAGACACATAATCAATAACTACTAAAATGTATTGGTACCTAAAGGAAGGTGGAAATGGACCCATGAAATCTATACCCCAAACATCAAACAACTTACAAGGAAGAATTGGGGATAAAGGCATCATGTTTCCCCTAGAGATGGACCCGGATTGTTGACATCTAAAACACTTTTTGCAATACTCTTGGGCATCCCTAAAGAGAGTGGGCCAAAATAGTCCATATTGCAAGACCTTCGCGGTGGTCTTCTTCCCACAAAAATGACCCCCATACCCGTCATCATGACACATGCTTAAAATGCTCTCAAACTCGTCCTCGGGCACACATTGGTGAATCATTTGGTCCGCACACACTTTGAAAAGATAAGGATCCTCCCAAAAGAAATGCCTAACTTGTGCAAGGAACCTATTTTTTTCTCTCTTCTCCCAATGGGAGGGAAATCGCCCTGTGGCAAGATAGTTAACTATGTGAGCAAACCAAGGTGTGTGATGAGAGACGGCAAACAATTGCTCATCAGGGAATGAATCATGAAAAGGAGATGGATCACTAGAAGATTCGCTAACAAGGCAGGAAAGATGATCCGCAACTAAATTTTCTCTACCCTTCTTATCCCGGATTTCTATGTCAAACTCTTGAAGGAGGAGCAACCACCTAATCAAGCGGGGCTTAGACTCTTTCTTAGACAACAAATACTTCAATGCCGTATGATCGGTGTATACAATCACCTTGGATCCTAGGATGTATGACCTAAACTTGTCAACGGAGAAGACTATTGCTAAAAGCTCTTTTCCGTAGTGGTATAGTTCTTTTGTGCGTCATCAAGAGTCTTGCTAGCATAGTACACAACATGGGGCAACTTATCCTTCCTTTGAACTAAAATAGCTCCTATCGCATAATCAAATGCATTACACATAACCTCAAATAGGAGACAGTAGTTTGGTGGCTGAATAATTGGGGATGTAGATATTAAGGATTTAAGTCTATTGAAAGCTCCAACACATTCATCATCAAAGTCAAAAAGGACATCTTGTGCTAGGAGCCTAGACAAGGGACGTGCAATGTGACTAAAATCCTTAATGAATCTATGATAAAATCCTGCATGCCCTAGAAAAGATCTAACATCCTTGACACACTTAGGGACAGGCAATTTCTCAATCAATTCTACCTTAGTTGGGTCAACTTGAATACCACTAGACGAAACTATATGACCTAACACTATCCCTCATTGCACCATGAAGTGGGATTTCTCCCAGCTCAACATTAGATTCTTCTCCACACATTGGTCTAAGACTAAAGAGAGATGACTTAAGCACTCATCAAAGTTATCTCCAAAGACTGAGAAATCATCCACGAAAATCTCTAAATGCCTTTCAATCATGTCACTAAAAATGGCCATCATACATCTCTGAAAAGTCGCTGGGGCATTACAAAGACCGAAAGGCATTCTCCTATAGGCAAAAGTGCCATAGGGACAAGTAAATGTAGTCTTCTCCTGGTCCTCGAGAAACACGGGGATCTGATTATAGCCCGAATAGCCATCTTGAAAACAATAGTAGCTATGCCCAGCTACTCTATCTAAAATCTGGTCTAGAAAAGGCAATGGGAAATGATCCTTCCTAGTTTTGGAGTTGAGCTTCCTATAATCAATACAAACTCTCCAGCCCGTGGGAGTACATGTAAGGATAAGCTCTCATCTCTCATTCTTAACAACCGTGATCCCAGACTTCTTAGGGACAACTTGAACCGGGCTAACCCACTCGCTACCGAAGATCGGATAAATAATGCCTGCATCTAAAAGCTTAATGATCTCTTTCTTAACTACTTCGCTCATGTGTGGGTTTAGCCTCCTTTGCATCTCCCTAGAAGGAATGGCTCTATCCTCAAGGTGAATACGATGCATGCAAACCGAATGATCTATACCTCTCAACTCATCAATTTTCCACCCTATAGCCTTCCTATGCTTCCTAAGAACCTCTAAGAGACACTCCTCATGTTCACTAGAAAGATCGGAAGCTATGATGACCAGAAGGGTCTCACTAGGGCCTAGGAATGCATACTTTAAATGATCGGGAAGGGGTTTGAGCTCTAAAGAAGGGCTAGTCTCAGCCAAGGGGGACTTAACCTCAACATCATCAATGGGGACATCACTAGAAATGAGACTAGAAGGATTAACCTCAACTGACTTATTAGTCAAATGGCTCTCAAGCAAGGAAGTAGAAGCTACACATTTTCGCTCTAAGGTCTTCAAATCAAAACTAGACATCAATTCCTCAAATTTCCTCAATTCTTCTCCATCGATCATAGTCTTTTCTATAAAATCCTCAACACAAGAATCAATCACATCCACTCTAAAGCACTCTTCTCTATCCTCTCCTCTTATACTAGCTCTATTCACTGCCTTGGCAACCTTCATAGTGGATCTCAAATTCCCAAATTTCATCTCCAATAACCCCGACCTACAATGGATAATGGCATCTGCGGTGGCAAGGAAGGGGCAACCTAAAAGAATTGGTGTAGAATGTCTAGAGTCATGTCCCGAATCCATATCTAACACTATGAAGTCAACAGGGTATACAAACTCACCTACCTGGACCATAACGTCCTCTATCATACCCCTAGGTCTACACTCAGACCTATCAGCTAGCTGAAGAGTAACATGTGTTACAGACAACTCACTTAGACCTAGCTGCTGACAGACGGAGTAGGGAATGAGATTCACACTAGATCCTAAATCTAACAAGGCGTGATCAATCTGGGTCTCACGGATCCTATAAGGAATGGTGAAGGCTCCGGGGTCACTCATCTTGGGTGGAAGGTCGAAGTACAAATCATAAGCCATACCTTCTTAGGAATGTTCGATGACTTATGTTTCCTTGTACAAAGATCCTTAAAGAACTTAGAATAAGAGGGGATGGAAAGGATCGCATCTATTAAAGGAAGATTGACTTTAAGGTCCTTAAAATGCTCTAAAACCTTGAAAAACCTAGAATCCTCACTAGGTGTAAGCCTCTCTAAGGTAGATGGAAAGGGAACTCTAGGCTCAACACTTCTAGACGCATGGGACTCATCAATAGGTTCCTTTCCCTCCCGATATGGGCGGGATGTACTACTCTCTCCATGGTCTCAAATGGGCTCATCTCTCTCAACAGGACCCTTTCTAGAATTTCCTCAGTAGGGCTATAATGTGGTGCTCTAGACTCAGAAGGACCACTACGTGCAGGCACTGCAAAGTCAACTCTTACCCTTTTATCCACTACCCGACCGCTTCTAAGAGTGGTGACGGCCTTAGTCTGGGCCTGAGGGGGATAAGTGGTATCAGTGAAGGAATAGGACTGGACTCTAGGGTTCACCTCCCGCTGAGAAGGCAATTTCCCGGGGTCTCTAGTGCTCAACTGACCAGCAATCTATCCTAACAGTGCGTCAAACCTAGTCATCTGCTGCCTATAGCTAGCCATTTCTTGCCATTATCAGCTAACTCTTGCTGCTGACTAGCTAATGCCTGCTATTGATTCTGAATAAACTGTATTAACTTTATCACATCATTACTAGGAGTCTAGCTACTAGAGGGAGCAAGTAAAGTTTGAGGTTGAGGAGCACTAGTAAGACGGGGCTGATTAACACGATAGAAACTTGGGAGATATTGAGGACGGGGTCGCTGTTGAGGTGGAACCTGAGTATGTGAACTAGACTTATGCTGGCCTTGTCTCCAAGAAAATTTCGGGTTGTCTCTCCAACCCGGATTGTATGTGTTTGAGTACGGGTTGTACTTACGAGAATAACCTTGAGTAGCACACACTTGCTTTTTCATGAATTCAGGAAATTGGGATGCTAAAGGGCAATTATGGTCTCATGAGATGACTCGAAACACAATACACAAACTTCAACAACTAACAGGGCAGAGGAAGAACCTTAAGAACTAGTCCTATGACCATGGGATGAAATGGACAAAGAAATGAATTGATCTAGTTTATTTGTCAAAGCCTCAACCTTAGCGGGTAAGTCTAAAGAAACTCTAACCTCGCTAACACTTCTCTTATTGCCTCCCCGACTAGACCTTTCCATGGCAAAATTTTGAAAAGAATTTTCAGCCATCATTTCTATTTTCTCCTATGCCTCAGTCGGTCTCAAAAGATAAAAGCCACCACTGGAGGCAGCATTGACCATCATTCTATTTTGTTCATTTAAGCCTCGAAAGAAGTATTACATTAGGTCATGATTGCCGTACCCGTGGTGTGGACATTGTCTAAGAAGATCTTTGAACCTCTCCCAAGCCTCATGAAAGGATTCTAGGTCATGTTGGGAGAAAGTCATAATGGCGGTCCTAAGGTCGGCCGTCTTGGCCGTGGGATAAAATTTTTTAAAGAACTTAGATTGAAGCTCATCCCATGTAGTAATGCAACCATTAGGTAAGGAATGCAACCAAGTCCTAGCCTTGTCCTTAAGAAAGAAAGGAAACAATCTTAGACGTATGACCTCTTGGGAGATATTGGGGACATGGAGAGTGGAACTCATCTCAACAAAATCAGTGATATGATCTAGAGGGCTCTCATTGCTTCTCTCGTAGAAGGAAGGAAGCATAGCCAACATATTAGGCTTAATCTCGAAGTTCATCTCCCCCAAACCCAGAATTTGAATAGCTAAATTAGGCTCAAAGGCTTCGGGGAGAAAGAATTGCCTAAGAGTGGGTTCCTCATCTATGGGTGGATTCAGTCTACAGGGCTCTCGTCTAAAATGATCTTGGGATTGATGCTCAAGGTGATCATGAGGTGGAATGGGATTCATCGGGGGAATGGGAGGATTAGGAGGATGATTGGGATCGGCCATCTCTTCAAGAAGATCTCCTAAATTCCTAAAATGTTTAGCAATCCTATCGGGTTTGGGATTAAGAGGAACTAGGGGATTTCTAAGAGATCTCCTACCAAGCATGCACAAACTATTCTAACTCCGGCCACTTCAACCCCCGCAAACTTCAATATTCCTAAAACTATAGTAAATAAACCACAATCCAACAAAATCTACTAAAAATAAAGACAAAAGCTGAAATAGATAAACAAAAACTAAAGCAAGATAATATGAATAATAAACAAGATAAGCAAAAACTAAACAAACTATAAAGGAAAAGCAACAAAACAAGAAAAGCAACTACCAAAACATACAAACAAAGAATGCAAACCACCTTGCCTTCCCGGCAACGGCGCCAAGAACTTAATGCGTCTTTCAAGTGTAAGCTCTAAAAGACCCACAAGCGTACGGATCGTGCAATATAGTGGGTACAAGTGTAAGTGTCGAACCATAGAGAGGCTTGAATAATGTGGGTGAATTCTATACTTGGTGCTCTAGAAAGTGCCAAAAAGAAAGATCTAAACTAGACATATTTTTGGGGTTTTGGATTATCGAGAGCTCTAGGTAAAGAAAATAAAACTAAACTATGAATATGAAAAATGGGAACACAAGTTGATCAAGAGGGAACTAACAATTGAGAAGGGATTAGGGTGACTTTGACTTATGAATGGGTTATTCTATACTCAGATACTATGGGATTAAGGGATGATGGTTAACTATCATGATTGCTCTTAACTAAGTTGCTAGCTAGTGCCATAATTTCCCCCTAGGACTCTGTGTGGGTTTGTCCCTAAGCGGGCTCTCTTAGAGCTACGGTATGGTCTTTATGACCTAGGGCCTTAAGAGTGACTAACTAACTTCCTAGGTGACTTAGAGTGAACCTACCTTAGTACCTAAACCATTGGCTAGATTTAAAGCCAAGACCTAGTGTTGCTAAGGTCGACTAAATCTATTCGGAAACCTATTAGCTGGATTTAAAGCCAAAGGAGACTCAGTCTAGACCAGCCCTAAATTACACTTCGTCATTCTAAGGTCACTACAGCAGGATTTGAGTTGCTAGAGTGTTCATACATGTTCAAGGCCAAGGTGCTCGTGAATAATGGAACCTATTCAACTACCAAACATCCTCATGTTCAGTTCACAGCATTAGAAATAATTAACAACCAACATGTATGTGTTATTGAAGTTATACTCATTACTAGGCCTGCAAATGTACATATAGACATGAATATAAGCATTACCCAGTTCATAGCATCCACATATAAACACATAGACATGATTATAACATGGATTAGATATGTTTAGTAACAAACAAACTTCAATTTATACACATGTTACTCATCTAGGCATTTTATCAAACACTTAGACATGAATGAGAAAATACCCATTTGAACAAGAAAATTCAAAACATGTATATATATTCAGCCATCATATCCCATATCATAAGAGTATATAGTTAACCCATTACATAAGATAAATCACTCTACACAAGTTTACTCAATCATAATAGGAAATAGAATGAAAGAGAGATAATGAAGCTTTCCTTTCATCCTAGCTAATCTTGTACAAAGCTTTAGAGTAAACTTGATTCCAAATGTTTGAACCCTCCAAATCAAACTTGGTTCTTAATGAGGAATGTGTGAAAAATATGTGTTAGGTGGAGTGGAATCTAGGGTTAAGTGTGAAAATTTTAGGTATGAAATGCTTGTTAATCCTCCAAAAAAAAGTCTCTTTTTCTGCAGAATCGGGCCCTATTTATATGTTCTCAGTGCTGGACCTAGCTCGATCGGCTTTTTAATGATGCTCTCTGGACTGGCCTGTTGACCTCGCTGGTCGACCGGCTCTGGCGAGGTGGGTCGTCCGACAATCTTTAGCACCTTTCTGGAGTGTCAACCGGCTCTTTCTCCTTGGTCGTCCAGCTGGCTTTCTTCCTCCGTTCTTTGTCTTTTCGGTCTCCAGTCTTCTCTCTTAGACCTGTGCATCTCCTATCTTCATCACCTTTCATTGTCCAATCTCAATCTTAACCCAAAGTTCACCTAAATCATAAAAAAAACAAGCAATTAATGTAGTAATTTGTCTCTTAAACTCAATATATACAATTGTCTACGCTTAAGCCTATTCTTATCAAAAGCACTACACTAATGCATCATTATGAGCACTCAATACCTCTTAAATATAGGTAAATAACAATGCATACACAAACAAAAAAATAACATATCATGTTGCACTTGCGAATTCTGTTACCACTGTTGTGTGTTTATAGGCTCTATTTTATTTTTAATTTGTAGCTGCACGAGTTATATGCAGCAATAGCTTTCTATCTTACAATGTGACATATTGTAAATTATGACTGAAGAATCTTTCTGTTAAGTTATTCGTCTTTTGGTGTGTTGATAACTATCTTCTTTGATCACATGATGGTATTTGGGTCGTTTAACTGATGGTCTCTTCCAGAGTTTTTCTTTTGGGCATACTTCTATCTAAAGCTTATTTTGGCTATGATTTTCTTACTAAGCTATTGTTCGCTTACTTTTGGTTGTACTTCTCCTACTTTCTTTGTCGTTAAGAAGAAATAATTTGTAGCTTGAGGTGGAAATTGAATTTATGACATGACAGGTTGGACTATTGAAACTTGTGGTTTTATTTATGTTGTTTTTACATTCTAGTTGAGTTGGAAGACTATCAGTAGGATTTGGAACAATTATAATAAATTTCAAGATGCTTGATCTATATGCTAGTTATTGCTTTTGGATATTTTTTTTTTGACAGATTGAATGCATGAATTCTTCAGAGAATTTTCATTTAATTTATGGTTTTAATAGCTTTGATTATTACGATTGACACTAGTGTGCCTTGCTGGGTTGAGAGGTTATACCTCTTAGGCTTAGAGCATGGCATGAGAGAAAATTAGGGCACAACAAAGTTGGTACTAGAGCCATGTTATGACTTGTTAGCATAGGGTGATTTGCATCAATAAGAATACATTAGCACAATTACTAGTCAATTAAGAGTAATGTTTTCTATCATTCCTTTATTAAACTAATGGTTTTGTATTTCGTATAATAGGAAATAGCAAGCTTTAGCAATAACCAGGTGACGATATCAAGTTGGTTGACCTTGCCTCAGAATGATTGTTTCATGCTCAAGTCAAGTTCATATTGCTTCTATCAAGCACTAGTTAATGTAGCAAATGTAACTGCCCTATAGAATACAACCCAGCCGATGGGGTCATTAAAACCTATCTTGTAATCTCTGGCTATTCCTCTGTTAACGGTGCTAGCATCTCAATCAATCCAAATTCCTCATATTGCCTTTTTGTCATTAGTCTCAATACATCAAACAGTTCTGCCATCATAAGTCACTTATGAATCACTTGTTGCAACATTAGAGATAGCTCGAAATACTCATTCTACTCTTTCTCCATTAGCCCCATCAACTTAGTATGTTCAGGTACCTCAATCAGTGCCGATAACTCAAACTACTCTGACTTGACAAAGTGATCAAGTTCTTTAGGCTACCTCAGTGCCATAATATTTATGTACCTCAGCTTGTAACAACACCATAGCTTGTATCCTCTTTACCAATTAGGGATCATAGTTTATTCCTGTGCCTCCACAATTTGTTAGCCCTCAATTTATGTCGTGCCACCAATATATGTGGGATATGTAAAGCAGTTAGATTTTGATCGATTTATGCAGACAAAACCTCCCATATTCAATGGAGAAAGTGGTCCTTAATTAGCAGCTTTGTGGTTATTAGAGATAAAAAAAAATGATACCTATGAAGTTGGAGAAGATTGAAAAGTGTGAGGAATATGGGTTAAAGTTTAACGAATTGTCCCACTTTGCTCCAGAAATGGTCTCTAGTTAGGAAGTGAAAGCACAAATGTTTGAGTCTTGCTTGTGTTTTGACATACTTGAGAGAATGGAGGCTTTACATCATTAGACCGTTCAAAAAGTTTACGACACCGTACTAGTAACTAAGAGGAGACTGGGTATCAAAAAGAAACATTAGTAGAACCATGAAAATAAGAAAAGAGGTTAGACCAATGTTTCTCAAGATAGGAATAGGCAACAAGGAAACAACATAAAAAGACTTACAACAACAATAGCTAGAAATGTAGGATCCGATCAATGTGGCACACGTGGAAGGAGGCATCTAGGAGGGTAGTATTGGTGGAAAAGTGGAGCATGTCTATGTTGTGGGCTGATGTGTTAGTTTCGTGTGTGTATTTGCATTATATGTTTGTACTTATTTTGAAGTGATTTGTACTTAATAGATAGCCTTAGTGTAGCATTTATATTATATTTGTGCATAATCATTGATAATTGTTTATAGATGAGTTTTATAGATAAACGCTACACTAATTGCTTATTTTTTATGATTTAGGTGAGTCTTGGGTTAATGACGAGCTTGCAAGACAATGGGCAATGAAGATAGAAGGTGTACGGGTTGTGGGGTAAAGGCCGAAAGCAAAGAAGATGGAGTTTTGAAGCAATTTGAAGAACTAGTCGACCCCCTTGAAATGGTTAGCCGGTAGATCCAAAGAAGAATAATTGTGCTTGTTGAGTGCACTGGCTGACCTTAGAAATAGAGAAAAATACTGGTCAACCCCCTCCAGTCATCTGCTGACCAATAGAGTCGACCGGTAACGCCGTTTTCAGCTATAAATAGGGCCCGATAGTTCAGCATTGGGAAAACTTTTTATCATCCATTCACACACACTTCACACCCACTAAACCCTGACTCTCACCCACTTCACACACATACTTTCACACAAAAACACCTTGGAATCAAACATCTAGGAGGATAAAATAGAAGGATTTGGGCATTAACTTTTGCATGATAAAGGTAGGGCTATGGATAAAAAGGTATATATCTTTTATCCTAAGTTAATCTATGTATGATTACAGCTATGTAGGGTGATTTACTCTTATATTATGGATTGATTATTACATTATTGTTATGGGTACTTGATGGATTTGAATATATATGCTTGTTAGGGTTTTGAATGGCTATTTTGAAGTCTATTATGCTATTAGCCATTTCTAAATCATTGTACTAGCATATCTATGTGTTTGTGTGGTGATTACATGAAGTTAGTATGTTTGTATATTTGTTTATGTATGAATGTGCATATTTAATAGCATAAATAGCTTCTATTACTTGCATGTTGGGTGTTATCACTTAAATTGGTATAATTTAAGCATGTCTATGTGTTTAGTACTAGAATATACTAGAATATTCTCGCATGCCATGCCCTATATGTGTATGCTTTTAGCTTAAACATTAATTTTCGCTATTATGATGAGATCAATGGTGCATAACTAGTAACTAGCCTAGGTAAAGTGTCCTTAGGCTTTAAACTTAGTCGATAGCTATCCAGATAGGACTAATTAACTGTAATTCACTTAGGAAGCTAGTTAGTCCACTCTATAGCCCTAGGTTCATAAGGACTGATATGCTATTTGAACACAAGCTAAAATAGCCCACAAGGATACGGGTCGTGTGTAGTACAGTGTGTGCAAGTGAGGGGTCGAATCCATAGGGAGGCCTATCGTGTAAGGTGTCCTAAGCTAAGTATGCCCTAAAAGCTACATGTTGAGGTCCTAACTACAATGTTTTTAGGGTTTTTGGTTTAACGAGAGCTCAGCAAAGATAAACCTAATCTGAAAGCGAGAAAATAAAAGATGTGTATGTACGTGACAGGGAAATCAAGTAATCTAAGGGAATGCAAATGTCGAAAATGTGCGTGTGCATTAATGTTGTTATTTGCCCATGTTTAAGAGCTGTTAAGTGCTCATGAAGATGCATTAGTGTAGTACTTAAGTTAAGAAACTTAAGCGCAAACAATTGGACATGTTGAGTTTAAGAGACAATTGCTACACTAATTGCTTGTTTTCAATGATTTAGGTGAACTTTGGGTAAAAATCGAGCATGGATGATGAAAATGGAAGATGCACGGGTCGAAGGGAGAAGATCGAAAGCCAAAAAGACAAAGAATGAAGGAAGAAAAGTCAGCCAGACGACCTAGAAGAAAAGCCGGTCGACCTGCTACTCCAGAAAGCAATAAAAAATTGCCAGTCGAGTTCCTCCTGGTCGACCGGCCACTCCAGAGAGCTACCAATAAAAGCCGGTCGACTACCCCTTTAGAGCCGGTTGACCGGCAATGCGTAGTTGCTGATAAAAAAAGCTCGATTTCAGACTTAAAACAAAAATTTAGAGAGGAAGATTGAGAACCCATCACACACTTTACACCTACATCTCACACACTTAACCCTAGTCTTCACCAACATCACACATACTCTCTCACACATTATATCACCTAGAAGCAAGTGGATTTAGAGGGTTTCAAATTTTTGGATTCAAGTTTGCTCAAGAGCTTTATACAAGATTAACTAGGATGAAAGGAAAGCTTCATAATTTCTCTTTCATTCTATTTCCTATTATGATTGAGTAAACTTGTGTAGGGTAATCTAGCTTATGTAATGGGTTAACTATATACCCTCATGATATGGGATTTGATGGCTGAATATATACACGTTTTGATTTTCTTGTTCAAATGGTTATTTTCTTATCATGTCTAAGTGTTTGATAAAATGCCTAGATGAGTAACATGTGTATAAATTGAAGTCTATTTGTTATTAAACACATCTAATCCATGCTATAATCGTGTCTATGTGCTTATACGTGGATGCCATGAAGTGGGTGATGCTTATGTTCATGTCTATATGTATATTTGCATGCCTAATAATGAGAATGACTTCAATAATGCATACATGTTGGTTCTTAATCACTTCTAATGGTGTAATCCGTGCATGATGATGTTTTATAGTTGAATAGGTCCTATTATTCACGAACACCTTGGCCAAAAACATGTATAAATGTGCTAGCAAGACTAATCCAGCTGTAGTGACCTTAGAATGACGATAAGTAATTTAAGGCTAGCCTTGGCCGAGTCTCCTTTGGCTTTAAATCCACCCAATAGGTTTCAAAATAGGTTTAGTCGACCTTAATGACACTAGGTCTTGCCTTTAAATCTAGCCAACTGTTTAGGTACCAGGGAAGCTTCATTCTAAGTCTTCTAGGAAGCTAATTGGTCACTCTTAAAGCCCTAGGTCATAAGGACCACACCATAGCTCTAGGAGGAGCCACCTAGGGACGGACTCGCACTAAGTCCTAGGAGGAAATTAGGACACTTCTTTAGAAACCTAGTTAAGAGCTATGGCCTTTAATCCCATTGCATCTGAGTATAGAATAACCCATTCATAAGTTGAGGTCACCCTAACACCATTGTATTTGTTAGTTCCCTCTAGATTAGCTTGTTTACCCATTTTCCATTCCTATAGTTTAGTTTAATCTTCTCTAGCTAGAGCTCCCGATCATCCAAAAACACCCAAACAATAGTTAGTTTTGGTTTCTTTTTAGGCATTCTCTAGGACACACACACATATAGAATCCATCCCACAACATAGCCTTCTTTGGTTCGACACCCGTTCTCGCACACAAAACACTACATTGATCTGTGCGCTTGCGGGTCTTTAGAGCTTGCACTCAAAAGACAAATCAAGTTCTTGGTGCAGTTGCCGGGGAGGCACAGTGGTTTGCATTCTTTGCTTGTGTTCTTGTAAATTTCTTATCTTGTTTTCTTGCTTTTTCTTTATAGTATGTTTAGTTCTTGCTTATTTTGTTTACTATTTATATTATCTTGCTTTAGTTCTTGTTTATCTATTTTAGACTTTGTTTTTGTTTTCAGTAGGCTTTCTAGGATTGTGGTTTATTTGCTATAGTTTTAGAAATATTGAAGTTTTTGAGGGTTGAAGTGGCCGGAGTTAGGATAGTTTGTGCATGCTTGGTAGGAGATCCTTTAGAAATTCCCTAGTTTGTCTTAATCCCGAACCCAATAGGATTGTAAGGCATTTTAGGAATTTAAGAGATCTTCTTGAGAAGATGGTTGATCCTAATCATCGTCCTAATCCTTCCATTCCACCAATGAATCCCATTCTACCTCATGATCACCATGGGCATCAAGCCCAAGTTCATTTTAGAAAAGAGCCCCATAGATCGGATCCACCTATAGATGAGGAACCCACTCTTAGGCAATTCTTCCTCCCCAAAGCCTTTGAGCCTAATTTGGCTATTCAAATTTTGGGTTTGGGGGAAATGAACTTTGAGATTAATCCTAATATGTTGGCCATGCTTTCTTCCTTCTATGGAGAAGCAATGAGAGTCCTCTAGAGCATACCACTAATTTCGTTGAGATGAGTTCTACTCTCCATGTCCCCAATGTCTCCCTAGAGGTCATACATCTAAAATTGTTTCCTTTCTCTCTTAAGGATAAGGCTAGGGCTTGGTTGCATTCCTTACCTAGTGGTTGCATTACTACATGGGCTGAGTTCAATCTAAGTTTTTTCAAAAAATTTATCCCATGGCCAAGATGGCCGACCTTAGAACCGCCGTTATGACTTTCTCCCAACATGATCTAGAATCATTTCATGAGGCTTGGGAGAGGTTCAAGGATCTTCTTAAACAATGTCCACACCATGAGTATGGAAATTATGACCTATTAAAATATTTCTTTCAAGGTTTAAATGAACAAAATAGAATGATGGTCAATGTCGCTTCTAGTGGTGGCTTCTATCTTTTGAGACCGAGTAAGGCATGGGAGAAAATAGAGTTGATGGATGAAAATTCTTTGTAAAATTTTGCTATGGAAAGGTCTAGTTGAGGAGGTAATAGGTAACGTGTTAATGAGGTTGGAGTTTCTCTAGATTTACCTACTAAGATAGAGGCTTTGACGAATAAGTTAGATCAATTCATCTCATTATCTCTTTCATCTCATGGTCATAAGACTAGTCCCATAGGTTCATCCTCTACCTCTTTGGTTGTTGAGGTTTGTGCATTCTGTTTCGAGCCATCTCATGAGACCATGGCTTGCCCTTTAATATCCCAATTTCCTGAATTCATGAAAGAGCCAGTGTGTGCCACACAAGGTTATTCTCGTGAGTATAATCCATACTCGAACACATACAATCTGGGTTGAATGGATAACCCAAAATTTTCTTGGAGACAAGGTCAACATGAGTCTAGTTCATATGCCCAAGCTCCACCTCAACAGCGACCCTATCCTCAATATCCCCCAGGTTTCTTTCATCTTAATTGGCCCTATCTCACTAGTGCTTCTCAACCTCAGGCTTTACTTGCTTTTTCTAGTAGCCAACAGTAATGACATGATGATAATGCAGTTCATTCAAAACCAACAGTAGGAATTGGTAGAAAATAGGTAGCAAATGGTGAGGTTTAAGGCATAGTTAGGATAGATTGCTAGTTAGTTGAGCATTAGAGACCTTGGGAAATTGCCTTCTTAGCCAGAGGTGAACCCTAGAGTTTAGTCCTGTTCCTCCATTGAGACCACTTATCCCTCTCAGGCCCGGGCTAAGGCTGTCACTACCCTTAGGAGCGGTAGGGTAGTGGATAATAAGGTAGGAGTTGAATTTGCAGTGCCTGTACCTAGTGGTCCTTCTGAGTCTAGAGTCTCACATAGTTGTCCTGTTGAGAGGCATTCTAGAGAGAGTCCTGTTGAGAGAGTTGAGCCTACTAAAGATCATAGAGAGAGTAATACTTCCTGCCCTTATTAGGAGGGAAAGGAGCCTATTGATGATTCCTATGTGTCTAGAGATGTTGCACCTAGAGTTCCCTTCCCATCTGCCTTAAAGAGGCCTATACCTAGCGAGGATTCTAGGTTTTTCAAGATTTTAGAGCATCTTAAAGACCTTAAGGTCAATCTTTATTTGATAGATGCAATCCTTTCCATTCCCTCCTATTTTAAGTTCTTTAAGGATCTTTGCACAAGGAAGTGTAGGTCATTGAACATTCCTAAGAAGGTGAGGCTTGTGGAGAAAGTGAGTAGTATTTGCACTTCAGTCCTTCCGACCAAAATAAGTGACCCCTTAGCTTTCACCATTCCTTGTAGGATCCGTGAGACCTAGATTGATTGATCACGCTTTGTTAGATTTAGGATCTAGTGTGAATCTCATTTCCTACTCAATCTATCAACAACTAGGTCTAGGTGAGTTGTCCCCTACATATGTTACTCTTCAGCTAGCTGATAGGTCCGAGCGTAGACCTAGGGTGTGTGATAGAGGATGCTATGGTACAAGTAGGTGAGTTCATGTACCCTATTGACTACATAGTGTTAGATATTGGACATGACTTTAGATATTCCATCCCCATTCTATTAGGTCACCCCTTCCTTGCCACCGCATATGCCATTATTCATTGTAGGTCAGGGTTATTAGAGATGAAATTTAGAAATTTGAGGTCCACCATGAAGGTTGCCGAGACGGTAAAAAGGGCTGGTATAGGAGAAGAGTGCTATAGGGTTGACTTGGAGTAGAGTGAATGGAGTGGATAGAGAACCAAGAGTTGGAGGAGATGCCCTTGAAAGGTATGGTATGTGAGGACCTTTAAGAATGACCCTTGTAGCCACTACATAGGTTGGTAGTAAAGAGTGTTGAAAGAAAAATTTGTTGATGTGAATGCCTCTTCCTTGATTAGTTCTTTTTGATGTGCCAAAGCCTTTCTTTTTCTTTTCTTTTTCTGTGAATACAATGCAAAGCATGAAAAATCCAAAAAAATTGAAAAATGCAAAAAGGTGCAAAAATATCAAGTTAAAAAATTGAAAAAGAGAAAAAAAGCCAATGGCACCAAAAAGTTTTGTGAATAAGTGCATAAGTGACACAATGTCAACTTAGCACATGCTATCATCTTTTTAGATATGTGAATAAGGCTTTTATAAGCCATTACATTTGTATATCCTCTCATCTTATCTTTAAGGCATTATGCATATTGAGGAGGCCATGTGTAGTTGAGGGGACATGAAATATTAACATCCTGAGTGTGTGAGTTAGAATCCTAGGTTTGTAATGTTTTGGCTACTTTGGAAATTCCCATAAAGAATGAGATGCCTTATGAGTACAGAGAAGATTTAAAGAGGCTTAAGGATCTCTCCACAATAGGAATGCCCTTTTCATTCTTAGACTAACTTTGATAGCGAGTCAATCCTTTAGGCAATCCATTGCATCGGCTTTAGAAATAAACTTGAGATTATGCCTGCTTAGGGACAAGTAAGGAAAACGTTTGGGGCTGTTGACGTGTCGTGTTTTGGTGTGCATTAATTTTGTTATTTGCCCATGTTTAAGAGGTGTTAAGTGATCATGAAGATGCATTAGTGTAGTACTTATGTTAAGAATAGGCTTAAACATAAACAATTGTACATGTTGAGTTTAAGAGACAATTGCTACACTAATTGCTTGTTTTCAATGATTTAGGTGAACTTTGGGTAAAGATTGAACCTGGACGATGATGGATGATGAAAATGGAAGATGCATAGGTCGAGCGGAGAAGATCGGAACCAAAAAGACAAAGAATGGAGGAAGAAAAGTCAGCCAGACGACCTGGAAGAAAAGCCGATCAACTGGCTTGATCGACCGGCTACTCCAGAAAGCAATCGAAAATTGCCAGTCGAGTTCCTCCTTTAGCCGGTCGACCAGCCACTCCAGAGAGCTACCAATAAATGCCGGTCGACTACCCCTTTAGAGCTGGTTGATCAACAATGCGCAATTGTTGATATAAAAAGCTCGATTTTCAGACTTAAAACAAAAATTTGGAGAGAAAGATTGATAGACCTATTACACACTTCACGCCTACATCTCACACACTTAACCTTAGTCTTCACCCACATCACACACACACTATCTCACACATTTTATCACCTAGAGCAAGTGGATTTAAAGGGTTTTAGACATTTGGATTCAAGTTTGCTCAAGGGCTTTGTACAAGATTAGCTAGGATAAAAGCGAAGCTTCATAATCTCTCTTTCATTCTGTTTCCTATTATGATTGAGTAGACTTGTGTAGGGTGATGTAGCTTATGTAATGGGTTAACTATATACTCCTGTGATATGGGATTTGATGGCTGAATATATACATTTTTTGATTTTCTTGTTCAAATGGTTATTTTTTCATTCATGTATAAGCGTTTGATAAAATGCCTCGATGAGTAGCATGTGTGTAAATTGAAGTCTATTTGTTACTAAACACATCTAATCCATGCTATAATCATGTCTATGTGTTTATATATGGATGCCATGAAGTGGGTGATGCTTATATTCATGTCTATATGTATATTTACATGCATAGTTATGAGTATGACTTCAATAATGCATACATATTGGTTGTTAATCGCTTCTAATGGTATAATCCGAGCATGATGATGTTGGGTAGTTGAATAGGTCCCATTATTCATGAACACCTTATCCAAGAACATGCACGAATGTGCTAGTAAGACTAATCCTGCTGTGGTAACCTTAGAATGACAGCAAGTAATTTAGGCTAGCTTAGGCCGAGTCTCCTTTGGCTTTAAGTCCAGCCAATAGGTTTCAGGATAGGTTTAGTCGACCTTAGCAACACTAGGTCTTGGCTTTAAATCCAGCCAATGGTTTAAGTACTAATGTAGGTTCATTCTAAGTCACCTTGGAAGCTAATTGGTCACTCTTAAGGCCCTAAGTCATAAAGACCACACTGTAGCTCTAGGAGGCGCTGCCTAGGGATGGACCTGCACCAAGTCCTAAGAGGAAATTAAGACACTAATTTAGCAGCCTAGTTAAGAAAAATTACTAAAGTAAGCCATCATTCTTTAATCCTATAGCATCTAAGTATAGAATCACCCATTCATAAGTTGAAGTCACCCTAATACCTTTTCATTTGTTAGTTCCCTCTTGATTAGCTTGTTTCCCCACTTTCCATTCCCATAGTTCAGTTTAATCTTCTCTAGCTAGAGCTCCTGATCATCCAAAAATACAAAAAAATAGTTAGTTTAGGTTTCTTTTTAGCCATTCTCTAGGACACACACACATAGAATCCATCCCACAATATAGCCTCCCTGTGGTTCGACACCCGTTCTCGCACACAAAACACTGCATCGATCCCTGCACTTGCGGGTCTTTAGAGCTTGCACTCAAAAGACACACCATTGACCTAAGTAGGATTAGGCTAATTGGACCCTCAACTTTGTTTAAACACTGATTGTGAATTAACAATCACTCACTACTTCAAGTATTTAAGGCATTAAAAGCTTATTTCCATATATGCACAAAAGCTGGACTTCTTAATTACTCATAGACAATTCAATTAGAAGCCATAAAATTGTGTCATAAGTTGCATACATAGAGGATTTAACATTCTTTCATCTATTGAAACCATAACTTAGAGACAGACATGTTTAGAGCTATGAACATTCATCATGAGCAAGCATGCTAAGCAAAACAATCACTTTCAATGAAACAATACTTATAAACCAATAATCAAACATTTTTTTAGGCAATTATGGCAATTTAAGCTCATTTCAACGCATATTAAAAAGGGGATCTTCTAATATACTCATAGACAAGTGGATTAGAAGCTATATGGATAGTTCATAACTAGTGTACATTGTTAATCTAGCTTGCCTTCATTTAAAAAGAGCTAAACATAAGAATGAACTCAAGATCAAAACCATGGCCCTTTTTTATGAATAAAACCCTAGGTCTAGCATTTAGTCATTCTAGAAAATAGAGTTATAAAGATATGAACAACAAGCAAGCTCAATAATGACAAACACTTTCTAAGAAGCATTTCAACAAATATTTGATAAGCAAGAAGAAAATATCCATTGAATCATTGAAAAACATAGTATATGTTCTATCATCTTTCAAACCAAAACATAGAGTGTATTCACAAGCCCATAATCAAGTATTCATCACCTTTTCACCTATTTAAAGTCTACTTATTCATGATAAAAACAAAGACAAGAGAAAAGAGAAAGCACTTTCCTAAATCCTTGCTTTGTGTTCTTGCTCAAACTTCTTCAAATTCTTCCCTAGTAGCTCAATCTCCCTCAAAATAGCTTGAAAAATATGTGCTTGTGTGTGCATTAGTGTGTGGAAGAAAGGTGAGTGGCTAGGGTTTTAGTGTATATGAAAATGTCTTAGGCATGTAAGGCTTAGTTTCCTTAAGAATGAGAGAAAATCCACTTAAATAGCTATTGCCCCCACTCCTTTTAGCTTGAATTTGGCTTATCCTAGCATGGATTTTCCACTAAATCAGCTACTAGAGCTTCTTCTTCTCTCTCCTAAGCCAAACAAGCCCAAAACTCCTTCAAAAAAAAAAAAAACTTAGCTACTCCTGTCTTCTTTCCTCCTCTCTCCAGCATCCTTTTTTAAGGTCTTTCTCGTGAGTACCTTTATGAGGCACAAACTTGCTCTCAAATGAATTCTGGATATTATGAACCTAAGGGCCAAGCTATGGTCTTATGTGTGGACTTGGAACATAAAGGACAAACCTGTACAATTGACGGTTTGGAAGCAGAACCTAAACTGGCCCTACAGCCTTCTGAAGAAAGACTTGAAGAAATGAATTGATCTAGCTTATACGTTAAAGCTCTAACCTCAGCATGAAGATCAGAAGAAGTACCTACCTTATGAACACATTTCCTAGTGGCTCTCTGACTAGACCTATTCATGGTTGTATTTGAAAAGAATCCTCGACTTAAAGTTCCATCTTCTTCCATTCTTTACTAGGTCTCAACTTATAGAACCCATCCCTAGAAGTGGTATTCACTATCATCCTTTGTTACTTAGTTAAGCCTCTAAAGAAGTATTAAAGGAGATCATATGTGCCATAATTATGGTGTGGACATTGCCTAATAAGATCACTAAACCTTTCCCAAGCCTCACGGAAAGTCTTAAAATCATGTTGAGAGAAGGTTATGATGGACGCCCTAAGATCGATGGTCTTAGCCATGGGGAAGAACTTTTGATAAAAGCATGATTAGAGCTCATCCCACGATGTAATGGATCCCCTACGTACGGAGTGGAACAATGTTTTGGCTTTATCTTTTAAAGAAATGGGAACAACTTAAGGCGAATGATCTCTTGAGACACATTTGGAAAGTGCATAATGGACCAAATCCCTATAAAATCTATGATATAGGCTAAAGGACTCTTTTTACTCCTACCATAGAAGGAATGAAGCATTGCCAATGTGCTATGCTTGATTTCAAAGTTCACTTCCCATAACCCTGGAGTGTGGATAGCCAAGTTAAGCTCAGATGCATTGGGAAGGAAGTATTGCCTAAGCATGAGTTTATCCTCTAAAGGTGGATCTGGACTAAGGGGTTTCTAGGCATGTGGATGCCCATGGTGCTCATGTGGAGGAACGGGATTTATAGGAGGAATAGGAGGATGAGGTGGAACACCTTCTTTTTGCATATTGTCAATCATCTCTTCTAAAAGATTCCCAAAATTTCTAAGATAATGTGCAATTCTTTGAGGTTTGGGATCAATGAGTAGTAAGGGCAATCTCAAGGATCTCCTACCATGCATGCAAAGCTTGAAAAAGAAACTCCTTCCACTTCAAACCCCCAAATCTTCAACAATCCTACTTCTATAGCAAGCAAACCATAAATCCTAAAAGACTACTAGAAACAAAAAGAAAAACAACTCCATAGAAGTAAACTAAACAAGTACTCTAAGCAAAGAAACAAAAAGAAAACACAAGATAGCAAAATAACTAAGTGAAAAGCAAGATAATAACTAAAACAAACAAAAAATGAAACAAGAGAAACAAGTAAAACAAGCAACTAACTAAAACATACAAGTAAAGAAACTAAACCAACCACGCCTCCCTGACAACGACAACCAAACTTGATGCTAATTTGATCAAAACCTTAAAAAGAGTTAGCCCACAAGCACACGGGTCACGGTAGTACAATGTGCAAGTGTGGGGTTGTGTCCACGGGAAGGCTACAATGGGATAGGACTCTAAGGCGTATGTTCTAGAAAGCTACCTAAAGAAGGACCTAAACTGCAATCTTTGTGGTGCTTTGAATTGTATGGAGCTTAATGGAGAGTTAAATCTAAACTAAACACTAAACAATGGAAGTAGGATAGAAAATAGGGAATGAAAGATAGCTAAGGGGAATACTAATAAATAGGGATTAAGGTGATCTCTGCTTAGTTATAGGCAACTTAATAGTTTCTTGTTAAGGGATTAGTTGATGGTTAATCTTTTAGGGGTTGCTCTCAACTAGGATCCTAATAAGCCAGTTAATTAACCGCTAGGAATCAGTGCAGGTCTATCCCTAAGCGTTAACTATCTAGAGCATAGCATGGTCCTTATTACCTAGGGTCTTAGGGTTGGCCAAGTAATCTACTAGATGACATCAACAGACCCTACTTTAGTGCCTAAACCATTGGCTGGGTTTAAAGCGAAGACCAAGTCCATCTAAGGTTGACTAATGCTAACCAAAAACCTATTAGCTGGGTTTAAAGCCAAAGAAGACTTGACTAGGGTTAGTCTTTAATTAAGCACCTTCAATCAATCATCACATTAGTGGTTCAAGCAATTAAGCATGCATTCATACATGTTCGAAGCTATAGCATTTGTGAATACATTGACATGTTCAACTACCAAACACATAGACATGCTTAGATTATACCATATTAAGCAATAAAACCCAACATTTATGCTATTGAAGCCATATTTGCTATTAAGGCATGCAAACACACACATAGACATGTATAAATGCATTATCCACTCCATGGACTCATCATACAAACACATATAAATGCTCAGATAATGATTTAAAAGTGATTAATAGCAAATAATCCTCAAAATATATATGCTAACTCATTTAAGCATATTATCAAACACATAGACATATAAGAAAATAGTCGTGGAAACCTAATAAACAAAGCATATGTATTAACCATCAATAATCCCACAACAATGATATATTTAATCAACCCATAATACAAGCTTCAGTCACCGTAAAGAGATCTACTCACACATGGAATAAATGAGGATAAAAGGGAGATAAGGAAACTTCCTTTTATCCTTAGCAATATCTTTACAAAGCTTGAACAAATCTTCCAATCCAAGTGTTTTTATCCACCCAAGTGCTTGATTCCAAGTGTTAATGTGTGTGCATGAATGTGTGTGAGGTGGTTGAGAGTGATGGAGGGTTAGAGTTTTAATGGGTATGGAGGAAAGGGTGAAAACTCTAAACAAAAGGCCTAAAATGAGCTTTTAAAGCTGTCCTACAAGCACTGTCGAAAGGGTCAACTGGTCAACGGGCAAAATAGATAGGGTGACCAATAATATCCTCAACTCCTCTTTGCCTCTACCAGTCACCTTAATCGGTCGACCGGCAAGGACCCTCAGGGTGATCGATAGCCACTGCTTAATGCTCTAAAGTTTTTCGATTTCGCTCTGGTCTTCCCCGTTTGCTTTGTGCCTCGTTCATATGTTTCCAAACTCATTTTTCTTCCTTTTTTAATCCTCTAAAGCCTCTGAAAGCTTTATTTATATCCTCTTCATCTTTGATCAAGCTCCGAGCATTGCTCAAAATTCACGTAAAACACAAGTTAAGTGCACTTTAGTGTATCATTTATGTTCTAAGCTCAATTATGGACATATAAAGCCAAATATGCACTAGTATGATATAAATGATGTACTAACACACCTAGTAGAGCACAAAACACCTCAAAACAAGTATAGAAATGCAATTATTAACACACACAAAACCAACACATCACAAACATGCACACACCATATTCTTTGCTCAAGACTCCACTTAAACACACTATGAGCACATAATCTAGCACACAAGCATTTGAGAATCACACAGTAAAGCACTAAATGGACATGAATGCACTAAAGTTCACCAAACACATATGTCTCTATTGCATGCACTAAATGACTCAAAGTAGCAGCAAGAACAATGTTTTCTTATCAAAATGCATGCAATAAGCCACAAAACACACATGTAATCCAAGACATATCAATACCCCCAAACCTTCACCTTGCTTGTCCCCAAGCAAGACCAAACCCTAGTTTATCTCCAAATTGTTAAAAAGGGTTACCAGAAGTATTGACTCGCTATCTTGTAGAATCTGAGGAATTTGAAGAGGTCGTTCCTCTTATGAAAGGCAAACCAAGCCTCTTTTGGATCTTTCTCTCAATCACAAAGGTTCTCACACCTCTTGGGAACTTACCAAGTAGTTAGAATCGCCATAAACCTAGGATTATAACCCAGGCACCCGAGATGTTGATACTTTGTGCCCTATCAACTAATATGGCCTTCTAACATACACTCAACCCTCAAAGATACAAGGAAGAGGAAAGTACATCACAATGGCTTGCAAATGACGTAAGAGCCTTATTCACAATATGAAAGAACAAAAGAGATACTTGTGTCAAATTGACATCATGTCAATTGACACTTATTTACAATACTTCACTTTTTCAAATTTTACTTGCCTTTTGGATTTTTCACTTCTTTTCACTTTCTTTCAATATTTTTCCATTTTTTTTTGCATTTTTCACATTTTTGTATTACATAACATGAAAAGAAAAAGAAAAAGAAAGAGATAAAGCACACTAAAAGAACTAATCAAGGAGGGAGCACTCATATCAACAACCCTCTAAAAACACTTTTTCCAACCAAGTTGTAGGGCAACTATAAGGTGTAGTTTTCAAAGTGCTCACTCCTACAGTTTTCAAAAAGATTCTCTCCAAAGTCCTAGTTCTCCCTCTACTCCATTCACTCCCCACAATGCCACCTCATCTTCTCCAATCAATTAAGTCAATATACAATACTCAACACACCAATCAACATAAAGATAAATGATTCTATATGCACAAACATTGAAAAACAAAATCACCATGTTTAATAAAGTAATGCATGTCTACCCTAAACAAAGCATAAAAGTAAGAAAGCCAAACTTCCATACTGCCAAATCTAAACTTTTCTTGTCCTCAAGCAAATACAATAACCCATACAACAAGCAAATAGCATCACAAAGCATGTAAGGGAAATAGGGACGGGATAGATAATAGGGGATAAATCGAAAAAGGATACATACAACCTTGTTTTTCTTTGAAGTAGTTCAATTTCAATGATCAATGAAACATGTACTAACCTTGTTTCTCAGCAAATCACAAATAGTCATAAAGCACAAGATTAATAGCATTGCCATGCAAGCTTGAATTGGCATTAACAAGTGATAAAAAGTCGTATAAAAAGGGAAAGTGATTCAAGCAAGAATAGGGAAGAACACTCTCAAAACCTAAAAAGAAAAGAAATGAAAAGAAAGTAAAAAGAAAGAATGAAAACACCAAAAGTAATCTAGGTTGCCTTCTAGTAGCACTAACCACCCCGTCGTCAGCTAGGCAATCATCATGCATCATTTTTCATAGATGGGGTCTTGAAGCTCAATGATCTCCACATGAGCTATGTTCGGGTCAAATGCATGCTTTAGGTGTTGTCCATTCATCATTAGCTCTCAACCATCCTTCAAATTCTTCATCTTTACGGCTTCAGAAGGGTATGCTTCAATCACTTCATATGGACCATCCCATCGAGACTTCAATTTACCTTGAAAGATCTTCAAATGAGAATTAAACAACCAAACTTTATTAGTTGGAGAGAAAGACCTCCTAAGAACATGCCTAATATGTGTCATTTGTGAGAGTTTTGTACATAATGTTTGCATGCACATTTAGAGGTGTTCTAGAGCATAATTGAATGCATTTAGTATAGAGTTTATATGTAATTTTTAATATTTGTACATAACGTATTTAAATGCATAAATACTATACTAAGTGTTATATCCAGTGTTTTAGGTAAGTTTTGGGATGGGTTGAGCTTAAACGAGGAAGAAACGAGCTAAATGTTGAAGGCCAAGAGAACAAAGATTGAAGATTGAAGATCAAATCAATCTACTAGCTGGGGCTAGGGAAGAACTGGCTGACCTACCAGCAGGGTCACCCGGTAAACCCAGAGACCAAAATCTATACTGGTCAAGCGAACTGGCTGACCCAGTCAGCTGGTTATTCTATAGACCAAATGTTGTAACCGGTCGACCCCCCTTGTTACTGGCTAGCCAGTAGGGTCCCTCGGTATTCACACTGAAGAGTCTATAAATAGCCCATTTTAGGTCATTTTAAAGGGAGTAACTTTATTTTATTAAACCCTAACCCTTTACCCACTTCACCAAACACCTCAAACTACTATCCTACCAAACTAAGCAAAGATTAAAGCATCTAACAAGGATTTGAAGGATTTGTACGGATTTGGAAGAAATATTTAGGGGAGTTCTTCTTGTTCTCTTTCTATTTCTTGTATATATGTTGCTAGATTAGGCTAGATCTTTATGTGTTTGTTGTTGTATATTAGATTAAGGCTATGAATAAAGGATTTGTGTTTATCTTTGGCTTTTAATACATTCTTCTTTACATTGATTAATGGAATGAATCAATGTCTATGTGTTGATAATCAAACATGTCTATGTGTTTGTTAAAATGCCCAAGTGAAGTTGTATGTGTTATTTTGTGCTTAAATACTATCAGTAGTGGTGTCACCTTAGCCTTAATCTATGCTAACAACATGAGCCCTATTTGCAACTAGGTATGTTGATTAATATGCTTAATTAATGACTTGTGTGGTAGGAGTATAACTCTAGCTTGAAACGATACTAAAAGGGTATCCACTAGCACTAGTTAATGCTCTAGAAGTCTAATATCTAGTCTGAAACAATACTAATAAGTTAGTCTCGAGTAGGACATTGACCAACACCAAGGAAAGTAATCAAGCCATAGCTAGCCTGAACCATTATCATAGCCTGAGTCTAGTTACAACATAATTGCCTGAGATTCCCTTCTACCTTGTAGAGCTTTATTTCCTTAACTTTGCACCTATAGTTCCTCCATTAGATTAGGCTAGCTTAGGTTTATTTTCCATTGTCCTGAACTCCCTCCTATCCTCAAGAAAGCAACACACACACATACACGTAGCTAGTTTTAGGCATCAAGCACGTAGAGACCAAACTAAGGTAGCCTCTCTATGGAAGAACAACCCCATACTTGCACAATTCACTACACATGACCCGTGCACTTGCGGGTGTAAATACACGATTAGTACCTATCATGCAATTTGTTCATCCTATCCTGGAAAAGCTTGGCATCTTTATGTGCTTCAAACCTAAGCACTTCCAACTCTACTAGGTCTAACTTCCTCTTCTCAACCACTCTAGCCAAATCAAAATTTAAGGCTTTGACAGCCCAATATGCTCTACGCTCCAACTCAACAAGCAAGTCGAAAGCTTGACCATATACTAATCTATGTGGAGACACGCCAGTAGGAGTCTTAAATATGGTAAGATAAGCTCATAATGCATCACTCAACCTAACTGTCTTCTCTAAAATGGACTTAATCTCCCTATTGGTCACTTCAACTAGTCCACTAGTCTCGGGTGACAGGGGTAGCAATCTTGTGTGTGACTGAATATCTCCTAAGTAATGCCTCAATTGTCCTATGGCAAAAATGTTGACCACTGTCAATAATCAAGACTCTAAACCTAGCAAAGATGTCTCCCTAATAAACTTAACCACAACACTATGGTTATTGGTATGTATGGGAATTACCTCAAACTATTTGGACATGTAATCTACAGCCACTAAGATGTACTGATACCTAAAGAAAGGTGGAAATAGACCTATGAAATCTATACCCCAAATATCAAACAACTCACAAGGAAGAATAGGGGATAAAGGCAAAATGTTTCTCCTAGAAATGAACCTAGATTGTTGACATGTAACATATCTTGTACAAAACTCCTAGGCATCTCTAAAGAGTATGGGTCTAAAGAAACCACTTTGTAAGAACTTATCTACTGTTTTCTTACCATTAAAGTGACCTCTACATCTATCTCCATGGCACATGCTAAGAATGATCTCAAACTCACTCTCAGGCACACACTGGCAAATCACTTGATCCACATAAACCTTAAAGAGATAAGGGTCCTCTTAAAAGAAGTGCTTAACCTATGCATAGAACCTATCTCTTTCTCTTTTCTCCTAATGGGATGGTAAATGTCTTATGGCAAAATAATTCACTATGTGCACAAACCATGTTGTGTATTGAGAAATTATAAACAACTGCTCATTAAGAAAGGAATCACGAAAAGGGATGGAAACACTAGGGGAATCATGCACAAGATGGGATAAATAGTTCTCCAAGAGAATTCTCATTGCCTTTCTAATCTCTAATTTTAACATCAAACTCCTGAACAAGTAACAACCCTCTAATCAACATAGGCTTTGAATCACGCTTAGAAAGGAGATAGCACAAAGCTACGTAATTGTAGTAGCAATGAATTTCAAACCAAGGATGTCCGGATGGAATTTATCAAGTGCAAACACTATAGTTAGAAGCTCTTTCTCAATAGTGGTGTAGTTCTTCTAGGCATCATCTAGAGTCTTGTTAGCATAGTAAATCACATAAGGCAACTTATCCTTACGTTGACCTAACACTGCACCTATGACTAAGTCTAATGCATCATACATGATCTAAAATGGCAAGCAATAGTCAAGAAGCTAAGTGATAAGAAAAGAGGACAATAAGGACTCAAGCTTCTCAAAGGCTTTAACACACTTATCATCAAACACAAAGAGAGAATTGTGCACTAGAAGTCTAAATAACAGATGAGCAATGTGACTAAAATCCTTAATGAATCTCCTGTAGAAACCTGCATGGCCAAGAAAGGATCTAATACCCTTAATTGTCTTAGGAATCGACAACTTCTCTATGAGCTCATCCTTGATAGGGTTAACTTGGATACCATCAAAACACATCACATGACTTAAGACTATGCCTCTCAAAACCATGAAATAGGATTTCTTCCAGCTAAGCGCCAAATTCATCTCAACACATCGGTCCAACACTAAACAAAGATGTCTAAGGCACTCATGGAAGCTAGATCCAGAGACTGAGAAATCATCCATGAAAATCTCTAAGTGCTTTTCAATCATGTCATTAAAGATGGCCATTATACACCTCTAAAAAGTGGCAGGTACATTACAAAGATCGGATGGCATTCTCTTAGAAGCAAATGTGCCATAAGGGCAAGTAAAAGTGGTCTTTTTCTAGTTCTTGGGAAACACGGGGATCTAATTATACCCTGAATACCCATCTAAGAAACAATAGCACTAAATGGAATCTTGGAATTGAAGCCTCATCGGGTCGGTAGGCTTGGCCCAGAATAGCTATGCCCAGCTATTCTATCTAAAATTTGAGGGCAAAGGGAAATGATCCTTTCTAGTTTTAGAGTTGAGCTTCCTATAGTCAATGCAAACTCTCTAACCTATATGTGTTTGAGCAGAAATAAGCTCTCCTATATCATTCTGAACAATCATGATTCTAGATTTCTTTGGAACAACTTGAATTGGACTGGCTCGTTGACTATTAGAGATCGGATAAATGATTCTTGTATCCAACAACTTAATGACCTCTTTTCTAACAACCTCAGACATATTAGGGTTTAATCTTTTCTACATCTCTTAGGACTGCTCCATCCTCAAGATGAATCCTATGTATGCAAATAAAAGGATATGTGCCTTTCAAATCTCCAATTATCCTTCCTATGGCTTTCTTATGGTCTCTAAGGACACCTAATAGATGTTACTCGTGCTCATTAGACAAATTTCAAGTTATGATAACAAGAAGAGACTCATCATGTCCTAGAAACGCATACTTCAAATGATTGGAAGGGCCTTAAGTTTTAAAGCTGGGGCGAATTCAACCAAAGAGGGATCAACCTCACTAGCAACATGATCTTCACTGGAAATGGGAATAGAGGACTGACCTCAGGTGACTGCTCAGGCCTAGAATCATCAATTATGGAAGTAAAAGCCATATACTTTATCTTAAAGGAAGCTATCTAAAATATCCTTAAGCTCTCTCAACTCATCACTATCAGTCATCGTCTCTACCACATGATTCTGAACACAAGAATCTATAACAACAACCATAAAACAATTCTCAACGTAAGAATTTATAACATCAACCATAAAATAATCCTCCACATCATTCATACCTATGCCCATCTTATTTGCTGCATCTGTGACCTTCAAGAAAGACTTTAGATTTCCAAACTTAAGCTTTATCATTCCCGACTTGTAATGAAAAATGGCATCGACTGTGGCAAGAAATGGGCAACTTAGAAGAATGGGTATAGAGTGCCTAGTGTCTAGGCCGGAATCCATGTCTAGAACTAAAAATTCAATGGGGAAGAAGAACTCATCGACCTGAACCATGACGTCCTCAACTACAACACGGGATCTCCTCTCAAACCTATCAGTAAGCTAAAGTATGACATGAGTGGGGGAAAGGTTTGCTAAGTCTCATTACTGATAGACAGAATAAGGGATGAGATTAACACTGGACCCTAGGTCAAGAAGAGCATGATATATCTGAGTCTCTCTAATGTGAAACAGGACGATGAAGGCTCTTGGATCACTAAACTTGGTCGAAAGGCCCTAAATGCAAATACTACTGACTTTCTCAGTCAACTTCACCTTTTTAGGCATGCTAGAGGCACTATGCTTCTGTGTGCGTAGATCTTTAAAGAACTTTGAGTAAGTAAGAATAGACAAGATAGCATCAACTAGAGGAAGATTGACCTTAAGGTCCTTCAAGTGCTTTAAGATCTTGAAAGCTCGAGAATCCTCAATTGGCTTAGGTTTCTCTAAAGCCTCAAGGAAGGGAGCTCTAGGAACAGGATCACTAGACGCAATAGGTTGTTTTCTATCCTGATATGCGCAGTTGCTACACTCGACACGGTCTTTAACAGGATCCTCTCTCTCAATAGGGTACTTACCAGGCTCACTAGACTCAAGTGGATCTATGGATTCAGGCACTATAGATCATTCAACTCTAACTCCATTGTCAACTACCTGACCACTCCTAAAGGTGGTCATAGCCTTGGCCTTTGTATGAGGAGGATAAGTGGGGACAGAGAAGGAATAGGCCTGACCTCTAGGATTAACCTTTGGCTATGACGGGAGCTTACCAGGATCCCTAGTGCTTAAATGAGTAGCAAGCTATCTTAACTGTGCATCTACCCTAGCCATGTGTTGCCAATAACTAGCTATCTCTAGTTAATTTTGCTGAATCATCTGCATCAAAGGGTCAAGATTCTCATCACTAGTGGGCTAGCTACAAGATGGGGTAGAAAGTATAGGGAAAGACTATGCAACAAGTGATGGTGTAGCCTGTGTAAGAAGGGCCTGATGCTATAGGGCACTAGGAAGCCTAGACTAGTTTACATGATAAAACACTAGAGGATTAACAGGATGGGGTCTCTATTGGAATGGGGCCTGGGGATGGAAGAATCAAATTGGCCTGACACAAAGAAAACTTCAGATTATCCCTTCACCCTAGATTATAAGTGTTGGAATGTGGAATGTACTCTTGCGAGTACCCCTGGGTAACACAACCTTACTCCTGAATGAACTCAGGGAATTGATGAGCTAAAGGAAATTACAAGGTCTCATGGAAAGACTCAGAACACAAGGCACATATCTTAGTGATGAAAGAAGAAGACAAAGACATTAGAGGATTAGGCCTATAGTTGGAAGTAGAAGACATGCTCGAAGAGATTAATTGATCAAGCTTCTGAGTCAATGCCTTTACCTTAATAGGAAGATCATGGGATGTGCCTACCTCGTGAACACCTCTCTTATGATTCACCTTACCAGACCTATCCATAGTGGCATTCTGAAAAGGATCCTCAGTTAAAAGTTCCATTCTTTCCAATGCATCGCTCAGCCTTAGATGGTAGAAATTGCCACTCGACATGGCATTAACTATTACACGTTGAGAATTAGTAAGGCCCTAAAGAAGTACTGGTAGAGATCATGGGTGTTGTACCCATGATAGGGACACTGACACAAAAGATCATTGAACCTCTCATAAGCCTCATGGAAAGGATCGAAGTCGTGCTGCAAAAAGGTCATAATAGTAGTCTAAATGTCAGCTGTCTTAGCCTTGGGGTAGAAACGCTAATAGAATTGGGATAGAAGGCTATCCCAAGAATTGATGGAACCACAAGGCAAAGAATGAAGCCACTACTTAGCCTTGTCCTTCAGCGAGAAAGGGAATAACTTCAAGTGAATGTGCTCATGTGACATATTGGGAAAGTTGAAGATGGAAATAGATTTCCACGAAATCAGTGACATAAGTAAGAGGACTCTCATTATTGCGCCCATAGAAAGAGGGGAGCATGGCCAAGCTTGATGTCAAAGCTTGTATCCCCCAAACCCTATAGATTGATAGTGAAATTAGGCTCAAAGGAGTTCAGCAAAAAGTACTACCTTATGGTAAGCTCATCTTTTAAATATGCGAATTTCGAAATGGCTCATCAAGTGGAGGAATGGGATGAATAAAAGGGATAGGAGAAATGGGTAGAGGATAAAGATATAGTGGAACACCTTGCTCTTGCCTATTGTCCGCTATCTCTTCTAAAAGATTCTCTAAATTCCTAATGTGATGTACAATTCTTTGAGGTTCAGCATCAACGGGTGCTAGGGGCAATCTCAAGGATCTCCTACCATGCATACAAAACTAGAAAAGAAACTCCCTCCATTTCAAACCCTCAAAACTTCAACAATCCTAAATCTACAGCAAGTAAGCCACAAACATCTAATAAGCTACTAAACAAGAAAGAAAGAAGCTACAACTATAAACTAGAAAGCAACATAACTATGCCATTAGATAAGCGAAACAAATAAGCATGAATAACTAACTAGCAAAGCAAGAAAGCATGAAAAACAAATATAGAAATGCAACTTACTTAAAAACACACAAAATTAAAGAAGCAAACCACCGTGCCTCCCCGATAACGACACCAAAAACTTGATGTAAATCCAGAGTGTAACCCTAGAAAAGCCCGTAAGTGTACAAGTTGATTGTAGTAAAGCGTGTAAGTGTAAGATTGTACTCTGAGAGAGGCTATAAACTAGGTTTACTTCTACAATCTAATGTCTTCTAAGAAGCTACAAACTACTAACTTAACCTCTTTTTTAGGGTTTTTTCAGATTAAAGAGAGCTACATAACAAGAAAAGTAAGACTAAACTAAAGAAAGTGCCATTAAACTAAGAAAAGTGTGTGTGTGCAATGGACGTATGTAAAATCAAACTACCTAAGAGGATTAAACAAAATCTAGGATGACTCCTACTTACTTACAGGCTTATTACACACTTGCTAGGGCTTGAAAGATGGGCTAAAGGAGGTGTTACTACTCTAATTCTAGATACCTAATTAGATTGCCTTATTAACCTTAGAGTCTTAGTGTGAATCTATCTCTAAGTTGGCCTCCCTATAGCATAGCTTATGAATAAGCCATGGCCCTCTTTCATGAATAAAACCCTACGTCTAGCATTCAATCATACTAAAAAATAGAGTTATAGAGATATAAATAACAAGCAAGTTCAATAATGACAAAAACTTTCTAATAAGCATTTCAACAAATACTAGATAAGCAAGAAAAAGATAGCCATTAAATCATTAAATCATTAAAAAATGTAGCATATGTTCCATCGTCTTTCAAACCCAAACATAAAGTGTATTCACAAGCTCACAATCAAGTATTCATCATCCTTTTAAAGTCCACTCATTCTTGATAAAAACAAGGACAACAGAAAAGAGAAAGCACTTCCCCAAATCCTTGCTTTGCATTCTTGCTCAAACTTCTTCAAATTCTTCCAAAGTAGCTCAATCTCCCTCAAAATGGCTTGAAAATGTATGTTTATGTATGAATTAGTATGTAGAAAAGAGGTGAGTAGCTAGGGCTTTAGTGTGTGAGAGTGTGTGAAAAATGTCATAGGAGTATAAGGCTTAATTTCCTCAAGAATGAGAGGAAATCCTCTTACATAACTGCTGCCCCCCACTCCTTTTAGCTTGAATTTGGCTCATCCTAGCTTGGCTTTTCCTCTAAATTAGCTCTTGAGCTTCTTCTTTTCTCCCCTAAGCCAAGCAAGCTCAAAACTTCTTCGGGGGAAAAAAAAAATTGGCTGCTCTTCCCCTCTTTCCTCCTCCAGCGTCCCTTTTTAAGGTCCTTAGCGTCTTTTTTTTTAAGCTTGCTAAGCTTCCCTCGTCTTAGTGTCCTTTTTTTTAAGCTTGCTAAGCTTCCCTCGTTGGCCTTCATTTAAGCATGCTTCTCAGCTTGCTCCTTTAGCTATAGCCGAAAGAGAACAAAGTAAGGGAGAGAGTTGATTTCTGTTGTTCTTAATAGCTGCGTGCTTATCAGCTTGCTTGTGTTGGCTTAGCTTTTTTTTTCTTTTTTTAATATTTTGGGAGTGTGCGTACATGAGTGAGCTTAAAAGATGTTTGGGCATGGCTAAGGGTTGCTGCTATGTACGTGAGAGTGAAAGGGAACTGTGAGCTTTTCTGATTTGGAGCTGAAAGAAAAAGAAGAGTGTGTCGTGTGTTTATGTAGCTGCTGAGAGTGAGAGAAGCTTAGAGCTTGTGCTTTGAGGTTTTTTTTGTGCTACTGCGAAGCTTATGAGCTGGTTAGTTTGGGATAGAGGGCTTTGGTTGCTGTGTTTAGTTGAGCTTGCACGAGGGAAGGTTTGGCTAAAAGAGAGGGCTTTGGTGATTGTGCTGCAGCGTGAGTAGCTGCTATGCTGATTAGTGTTTGATTTCTTGAGTGATCTGTGAGTAATGCGAGGTTACTTGTCTTTTTCGATTTTATCTCTTTTTTTTTTCTTGGCTGCTACTGTGTGTGTGTGTTTTTGAAAGAGTTTACCCGTGTGCTGAGGAGAAAAAAAAACTTGGCTATTTGTGTGTGTGGTTTGAATTGGTGATGGGCTTGGATGATAAATGTGCATGTGTATTGTGTTTGGCATAAAAGATTACCTATTATATTACAATATTTTACCTACTAATACCGTAATACTAATATAGAAATTATTAATTATTGTGGATATTCTTCTTTAGGTTAGTTTATTATTATCCAAACTCTAAATACGGTTCATGACTAACTGGACCCTTATGACATAAAGTTGAATTAGTTTCAGTATTTTATCTCAATGTAAATTCTAGTCTTATATAACTGCTCTTGTATTACTCCTATAAATAAGGGCCTCTACGTTATAAATTTGTATTATGTACCAAATACCAACAATTAAGAGAAGCAATAAAATATTATCCCATCTTCTCTCTCTTATATTTTCTCTCTTTTCTTGTTATTTATATTCTCTATAAATCTCTTGTTTATATATCTCATTTATGTTTTATAGTTATTTTTATAACACGTTATTAGTACGATTAGTTTCTACTTATCAAGAGACATGAAGAGATTATTATGAAGATCTGAAGAGAAAGAATTCTTAACAACATGATGATATTTATACCGTAATTTTTGGTAAATTGATATTGAGATTATTAGTAAAGTTTATTTTAGCCTTTTTAATTTTATTTTGAATTATATATATTTCAAGATGTCAAATATCACAAACTAAAAGTTTTTTGTTTAATTATATTATGCAATTTGCCTGAAAAATTGAAATTGATATCTATATGGTCTCGAACTAGAAGTTTGACGTTTTATTAGATGAGGCAATGAAAATATGAGGTGAACCCTTTGAGGTTAAAGTCCACGTAGATGATATGAATTATGGAGAAATTCTTTTATGGAAGGAAATTATACATCCCTAAAGGATTACGATAAATTAATAATATTCCTTCATTATTTTCATAGATCCAAGCCTAAATATCAATTGGCAAAGGATTTTTAGATCCTGAAATATGACCATCTCAAGGCAATATTTCAAAACTCGCGATAAATAAATTTAACTGCGATTGCAGAATTCTAAAGTTGAAAGCGAGTATAAATCCACAATATTTCTCAAATAATTTATACAGAAAAAAATGGATACCCTGAGTATGCTCCAATATTATCAATACTAAGACCATGATTTAAAAAATATTTTTTGGGCATAATCACATCTTTTGAGCAAAATAAGTTATGACAAATTATTATCAATCATATCAATTTGCTCAAAATCATTCTTTGAAGAGAATGATATATTATCTCATTATTATGAATGTGATTGCAGACATTATGATGGTCATATGGGTGCAATAATAATGAAGAGAATTCTTAAGAATTCATGTATGCACCTTAAATGTGTTGCTTGTTCACAAGAGGAAAAACGATAAGTGGACAATCCCCTCTAAATACATTGAATCGTCTAAATGTCTATGATAAATTCAAAAGGGGTAAATAAATTGGTTCAGTAAAATCTTTTATTGAACGCTTAAAAAGTGCATATTCCTAGACCATCATTGATGATATTAAAAAATTGCCTAATGCTATCCAGGAATATGTTATGTAATATATTGCAACAGTTATTAAAAAAAGATCAACTGCTTATCAATTACTACTCCCTATTGGTCTCGAAAAAGAAATCTCATCTAAATAGTTTTTTGTTGTGTAAAATATATCCCTGTTGGTCCATCACAGGGCATTAAGATGGGAATGTGAAAAAGGAGTTGGGAATTTATATTGATTTTAAATTTTAGACAATTATTAAATATTTTGTTTCATTGAATATTAAAAAAACATATATTGCTAATTGTTGAAAAATATTCCTAACATTAAGGGGAGAAAAACAAAATTTGGAAAATTGAAAAGTTCTATAGCTTTTAAACTGTTAATTCTAGTCAGGGAATGAGCTAGTGTGTCATGTAGTTATACTTTGTTATCATACTCCTTCCTTGTATAAGCCAAACATTAGTGACTTGGAATTAATTCTAACGAGATATGTTTTAATGTGGTGGTTGCAATTATATTAGCCTGGCAATTTTCGAAAGGTGTTCAATTATGCATCTTATAAATATGAAACAACAATATGCGTGTGTTTCATATTTATATAAAAGTCCTAAAGGATTAGAGATGTTTGAAGCATAAATATTTGAAGAAGTATATTTAAAGCTCTTTGTGTTAGCTAAAACATCTTGAAAATTGAGATATAATTTCTTTAATGCAAATATTCTAAAGAAAAGGGTTTAACGACCTATATATATAAGAGAGACTTATGAAGAGCTTGCACGAAGAAATTTTGAGATGATTATTTTGGCTCAGCTTGAAGTTTAGTCTCTATTTAGCTAGAATATTATCCATCAATCACTTTGGCAAAAGAAATTTTAGAGCCAAAAAACTCATATTTTGAGTGTCTGAATATTTTGACTCTTGAAGTTTTGATGGGTCATTTTGATTTTGTGAAGATAATAAAAAACTATTGGTCCTAAAGTGTCATACCTCAATGCATCTTGCTATACTACATGCGCTGACACAATTATCTCTTATTTTATAGCCTTGGAGGTATAACACAAAAATGTTGTTATCATTATTATCAAGACACTTGAAGTCAAAGTTGATTCAGCATAAAAATTGTTGAGTATTTGTTGACTCACAACGAGCATTATGTTTTCATATATGCTAAAATTATTACGTACTCTTGCTCATAAAAGCTCATTGTTGTTGTTATCTCCCCGAAGCATGGCAATTTATTACTCAGCAAATGAATGATATTAATTATTTTAGTAAAGGGAAATTATAGTAAAAATTATTGAGCCTCGCATATAATGGTAAATCCATGCATGACCTCCCCAAGAAATATGAAAAAGTGCTCATCAAGTTTCTCAAGCAAGAACTTGGCAAGTTCATCTTAATTAATATTGTGCATAATGATATTTGAGAAACTACAAGATTGGCATATGTATTCAAAGATTTCTTGATATGTTTAAATGAAAGGGAAACAAATATGTGCTATACTCTTTTTCCCTTAGCCTAAGTTTTGTCCCATAGGGTTTTCCTAGCAAAGTTTTTAATGAGGTAGCATGAAGCATATAACAAGAATATTATACTCTTTTTCCTTCACTAGGATTTTTATCCTACTGGGTTTTTTTCTGGTAAGGTTTTTACGAGACATATTCTTGAGAGAGGAACATATAAGGGGGATTGTTATGAAATTATTAATTATTGTGGATATTCATCTTTAGGCTAGTTTATTATTATCCAAAATTTGGATATGGTTCATGACTATCTAAACCTTTATAAGATAAAGTTGGATGAGTTTAGGTATTTTATCTCAATGTAAATTCTAGTCTTATATAACTACACTTGTATTGCTCCTATAAATAGGGGCATTTGCATTGTAAACTTGTATTATGTACCAAGTACCAATAATCAAGAGAAGCAATAAAATATTCTTCCATCTTTGTTCTCTTATATTTTCTCTCTTTTCTTGTTATTTATATTCTATTTATTTCCCTTTTTCATATATCTCTTTTCTATTATGTCGTTATTTTTATAACAGACAAACATATATATATATACATATACATATACATATATATATATATATACACACACACACACACTACTAATATTAGTAATTCTAATAATAATAATGATAATAAAAACTAAAAATCTAATCAATGAAAGAGTAAAGATATATTATGATACTAGATTAAATAATAAAACCCTAAAATACAAATACTACTATACTAATATACTATACTATACAAATACTAATATAAATAATATTATTATCTAAAATACTATAAATCTAATACTATAATTGCTACTAATTAACTAGTAAAAGGAATACAAGAAGTAAGAATGAACTTAAACACTCCATACACAAGCAATGCACACTCAAGTTCAACTAAGCACTTAGCACAATGACCATATATTTAATCCTAGCTCACACTTGCACTCTAAATATCCAAACATGCACACACCATATTCTTTGTGTTAGGATAAGTATGCCTTAAAGCTCACTTGTATATGACATTTTGGATGTTAAACAATGTATAATTATTTTGTTAAATGGCATTATGAGTTTCTTACATATTATCTCAAGTATATTTTATCGATGTATGTATAAAGGTCCCTTAACTTGCACTAATGACTTGGGTGTACAGTGAGGCTGGATGCACAGTAGGTCCAAGTCTAGAATTAGTCACATCATCAATTGAGTCTATAACCGAATTGTAGTGTTGGGCACTCTACAAGGATAATGTTATATTAAGCAAGTCTTCTTGTTAAGGGTAATCTACCTATGTCATTGGAGGACTTCTTGGATTTGTCTCGATAGTACATGAGTCACGTATTGGACAGGATCATTGTGAATATGTTATCTAGAGATGTACTATCAAAGAAAGAAAACAAGATACTCACTGCTACTAAATGATCATTGCTCTTAATCTTGAGCATATGTGGATGAACTAATGAAGCCAGGGTTTAGTACTTTGATTCACTGTGGGTGAGATCTTACTTTATTAGGATCAATAGCCTTATGCATTGAGTCCTAAGCTCTAATTAATTGAAACATGCATATGTAATATGGAATCGATGTGCCCTCTTCGGGATTGTCCAAATTTATCATCCGAATCTAGATCTAGTGATACTACCTTTATAGATTTATCGGTCATATGGCTTGAGGGTCCCTCCCTAGATGAAAAGAATCCAGGACCAAGGATGGTTGGCAATAGGACACGAAACCCAATGGAAAAAGATGCAACTAAGGAGTTGATAGTACACAAGCCAAAAGACCGGCCTTAGCTGTGGGTATACATAGAGGGACATTATGGTCAATTATTTAGTAGGTCAAAGACAAAGTTCACATTCGTTTGTGACAAGCTTTTGGAAAATAACAATTATTCTTGGAGTGCAACTTTGATCTTATGGTGGAATAGATCGGAGTTAAAAAAATAATTATTATATCGCCCAAATCGGGCAAGGACATTTTTTACTATTATCAGAAGCCAAGGTTAATTGTATCTTTTGGTCCTTTCCCTAGTTGAAATGACTTTGAGAGAGTAATCCTAAAAGAGAAAATTCCATATTGTGGTAGTAGCCTTATTAGGCCAAAGCTTAAAATTAGGTTTGAGCTTTCTTTAGAGTCTAGGATAACTTAATTGGGCTTGGATGGTTTCTTACTGGGCTTTGGCCTCTACCTGGATTATGGACTATGTGTTAGGCTTGGATTGTGGGCTTGACCCAAGCTTCCAAGACATGTACTAGAAAGTTACTACAAGAAGAATTCAAATTATACAAGTAACTTCTACGACATGTGGCAAACATTTGCTACAAGGAAAAAGTTTCCCACATGGAAAGTTTACAAGGATTAGGTGCAAAACTTTTCCTTATAAATAGGCAAGACCTTAAACGATTTGTAGCATCCAAAAATTTTGTAGTTGATCTTTTTCAATTTGGCAAGAGAATACTACAACAAATAGTACATACTGTGTGGTTTTTGTTCTAGATTTTCAAGAGCACATTACTTTGCTTCTTCCTACACAAGAGGCTATTCTCTCAAGATAAGTCTTTTTATCATAGGGAAGAAGACTAGGGAATTTCCTATCGTGACACCCTTATAGTAAAATTTTTTGGTGGCCTTGTCCGTGAGCGAGAGCAAAGCTCGTGATGGTTATAGCTTCATCAACGGCCCCATGCTTCAAGAGGTTAGCTTTACATATTTTTGCAAATACTAGTTATGTTCTATATGTTCTTGAGCATGTTCTTGTATGTGTTATGTGGTTATTTTATTTTTCTACCATGTTTTCTTGGTAGAATTTTTTGAAAATATGGACTAGGATAGACCACATGTAAGATTATCGATCCTACACTTTGTTCAAGACTCCACTTAAACACACTATGAGCACATAATCTAGCACACAACAAAGCACTAAATGGACATAAATCCACTAAAGCTCACCAAACACATAACCCCATTTCATGCACTAAATGGCTCAAAGAAGCACTCAAGAAACAATATTTGTGTATCAAAATACATGCAACAAGCCATAAAACACATGCGCAATCCAAGACACATCAATGAGCGACATTTGAGAATAGTGTTGTAGACTTTGAGGGAGCAACAATTATATGCCAAACTAAAAAAATGAATCTTGGCTAATGAAAGTTGCCTTTTTTTGGACATGTAATTTCTGAATAAGGTATTTCTATAGACCCTTAAAAGATAGAAGCAATTACCAACTAGCTGTGACTTAGATATGTACTTTTTGGAATTGGTAGGGTATTATAGGACAAGGGATTTTCAAGCATTGCAGTAATGTGTAAAGAAATTAAATTTAAATGGATTCCAAAATGTGAAGATAATTTTTAGAAGCTCAAGCAATGTTTGGTAACATCTCTAGTACTTGAAATACCTGAGAGGACCGTAGGATTTTCCAATTATAGTGATGCCTCTTGAGTTGGATTGGAATGTGTATTTATACAACATGGTAAGGTTATCGCGTATGTCTCGTAGAAAGCTAAAATGTTATGAAATGAATTACCCCACGCATGATCTAGACATGGTAGGTTATCGCGTATGTCTTGTAGAAAGTGATGAGTTGCAATTTGTGTGTTTATATATTGCATGTATATACTTGTTTTGAGGTGTTTTGAGCTTCATTTAAGGTATTAGTATAGCATTTAGGTCATACTTGTGCATATTAGGGTCTACACGTTCATAGTTAAAGTTAAGACTTAAATGCTACACTAATGTACGTTTGTTGCTTGTTTAAGGTGTGATTTGGGAAGATAATTGAAGCTTAATTGAGGGTGAATGAAGTGTAGAACAAAGCCAAGGGTGTTTTGGATGCAAAGGAATGAAGAAAAGTGCTTTTGAAAGTGGTCGGACGAAAGGAGCGACCGAGGCGTAACTGAGCACAACGTGAGGCAAATTCGGATCTTGCAACCTAAAAAGGACATGGAAAAATTTTGGATACATTTTAGGGTGCAAAAATATGGCTTAGGAGATCCCCCACGACGATACAAAGCCATAGAAAAAAATGGTGCATGAATCGGAGCTAAAACGAAGAAGATATGGACATTTTACTGTCAATACCAATTGACCTCCTGTCAAGGACGGTCAATCTAGCGACCGGCTAGGTTGACCGGCCGGATCAGAACCTGGGCCAATTTTGGCCGGACGACTTAGGCCCAAAGCCGGTCGACCGGCTGGGCGTTAACAGCTCTATTTAAGCCACTTTTCAGCCCTTTTTGAAAGGGAACAAAACCCAAATCAAACACCTATTTTTTCTAAACCTAAAATCCACCAAAAGCCGCCTCACACACCCTCTTCACACATTTGTCATTAAAAACCAAGCTTGATTGGGAGGATTCAACATTCTTTTGGAATCAAGGCTATTCAAAAGTTGTGTACAAGATTCGCTAGGATGAAGGGGAAGCTTCCTTACCTCTCTTTCATTCTATTTTCCATTATGTTTGAGTAGGCTTGTATAGGGTGATTAAACTTATGTAATGGGTTGATGATATACTCTTATGATATGGGATACGATGGCTGAATATATATATATATATGTGTTTTGATTTGTCTTGATTAAATGGGTGCTCTTTCATTCATGTCTAAGTGTTTGATAAAATGCCTAGATGAGTAACATGTATATAAGTTGAAGTTTGTTTGTTATTAAACACATCTAATCCATGTTATATTAATCATGTCTATGTGTTTATATATGGATGCTATGAAGTGGGTAATGCTTTTATTTATGTCTATATGCATATTTGCATGCCTAGTAACAAGCATAGCTTCAATATCACATATTTATGCGTGCGCTAGCAAGTGAAATCCTGTTGTAGTGACTTTAGAATGACGAAGCATAATTTAGGGCTAGTCTAGGTTGAGTCTCCTTTGGCTTTAAATCCAGCCAATAGGTTTCATGATAGATTTAGTCGACCTTAGCAACACTAGGTCTTGGCTTTAAACCCAGCCAACGGTTTAGGTACTAAAGTAGGTTCATTCTAAGCCACCTAGGAAGTTAGTTAGTCAATCTTGAGGCCCTAGGTCATAAGGACCACGCCGTAGCTTTAGGAGGCGCCGCCTAGGGACAGACCCGCACCGAGTCCTAGGGGGAAATCAGGACATTAACTAGTAACCTAGTTAAGAGCACTTATAACAGTTAGCCATCATCCCTTAATCCCATAGCATTTGAGTATAGAGTTACCCATTCATAAGTCAAAGTCACCCTAATTCCTTTTCAATTGTTAGTTTCCTCTTAATTAACTTGCGTCTCCATTTGTTTCTATTCATAGTTTAGTTTTATTTCATTTACATAGAGCTCCCGACAATTCAAAACCCTTAAAAAAATACACATAGTTTAGATCTTCCTTTTTAACTCTTTTTAGAACACCAAGTATAGAATTCATTCACATTATTCAAGCCTCCCTGTGGTTCGACACCTGCACTCGTATACACTGTATTGCACGATTCGTACGCTTGCGGGTCTTTTAAAGCTTGCACTCGTAAGAAGACATCAGAAAGCTAAAATGTTATGAAATGAATTACCCCACGCATGATCTAGAATTGGCAGCCGTGGTGTTTGCATTAAAGATTTGGCAGCATTACCTGTATGTATGGAGTTACTTGTGAGGTTTACATGGATCATCAAAGCCTGAAATATTTATTTACACTGAAGGAGTTGAATTTGAAACAGAGATGCTGGTTAACGCTTATCAAAGAATATGATATGACAGTTCATTACCACCCAAGCAAGGCAAATAAAGTGGCAGATGCTCCTAGCAAGCGACTTAGAGCTAGTATGGCATCATTGATCAGTGCACAAAAGGACTTGGTTTATGCAATGAAGAGCCTACAAATTGAAGTGATTATTAGAGTAGAAATTGGTGTGCTACCACATATCACTTTACAGTCTGCTCTATTAGAGAGAATTAAAAGTGCACAATGTAATAATCCTCATCTAGAAGAAATTCGAACAAAAGTTGCAAATAGAAAGGAGTCCTACCTCCATCTACATAATGATGGTGCATTGTGTTTTGGAAATAAACTGTGTGCCTAATGAAAAAAAGCTAAAAAGAGAGATATTATCAGAGACACATGGGTCTTGTTTTACTTTCCATCCTGGGGGAACAAAAATGTACCGAGTTCTACGTGAGAACTTTTGGTGAAGAAACATGAAGAGAAATGTTGGAGAATGCTAAAGGCTTGACTTGTCAAAAACTTAAGGTAGAACATCAAAAACCATCAAGATTGCTTCAACAATTAGAGATACCAAAGTGGAAATAGAAATGCATCTCTATGGATCTTGTGATGGGACTACTGAAATCATGAGCTAAGAATGATAGTATTTGGGTCATTGTTAATAGATTGACCAAATTAGCTCATTTTCTGCCTATTCGTAAGGACATACCTATGGAAAAGTTTGCTGAACTTTATATCAAGGAGATCGCAAAATTGCATGGGATGCCTAAGGAAATTATGTCTAATCATGATCCTAGATTTACTTCGAGATTTTGGAAGAGTTTTCAAGATCTCTGTGGTATGCCTCTTTAGTGCAAGCCTTAAAAGGTCCCACAAGCGTACGAACCGTGCAATATAAAGGGGGTATTAATGCAGGTATCGAACCACAGGAAGGCTTAATGTGTGGAAAAATCCTATACTAGTGTGTTCTAGTTGAAGCCTACGAAGAAACCTAAACTAGTCATCCTTTTGTACTTTTTTGGATTTTTGGGAGTTAAAAGAGAAAATAAAAGACTACACTATGAATGCAAGAAACGAAAGATGAGAACTAAGCTAACCTTGGGGATTAAAACAATGGGAAGGTGATAGGGTGACCTACACTTGTGAACGGGTGACTATCTACCTCTTTGCTATGAGTTTGAGGTATTGGCTTACTAAACAGGGCTTCTAATACTAAGCAACCAACTAGTATCCTAATTACACCCTAGGACTTTGTGTGAGTTCATCCCTAAACATGCACACTTAGCAATACGGGGTGGTCCTTATGTGTCTAAGGCCATAAAAGGGACTAGGAGGCTACTTAGATGTCCTAAAGCAATCCTATCTTAGCTCCTAAACTATTGGTTGGATTTAAAACCAAAGTCAAGGGTCACAAAGGCTAACCAAACCCCACCCAGACTCCTTAGCTAGATTTAAAGGTAAAGGGTCTCCATTAGGCTAGTCTATAGTCGGGCTCTATCGAACTAGGGACACAAAAATGGATTGGGACCTTAATAGTGCAATTTACATGTTCTAAGGTAAGGCGTTGTGAACATGTCAACCTATCCACTATTCCATCACAAACAAGCTTGATTTACACCATTGGAATTAATTGAGAATCAACAAGTAACAGGATTTGAGCATATATTCACTATAAGGCTTGTTAACACTCACATATACATGAATCTAACTAACCCACTTCATATTATCCTCAAACACATACATAGGCATGCATGTTCAAAAGATTAGAACTGTTCTATAGTAAATACAACTCAAATTATATACATACCACTCATTTAGGTGTTAAATCAAACAAATGAACATGAATTGAAATAAAGCCCTTTGCATTAAGAACAAAGTATGTATATATATAAGCCAATAGAATCCTATAACAAAGAGTATGGAAATCAATCCATTAAACAATTTTAGTCATGCTAATATATCTACTCGAGCAAAAAATAAAAGAAAATGAAATAGGGTTGAGAAAGCTCTCCTTCCATCCTTGCTTGTTTCTTTACAAACTTCAGCAAATCCTTACCAAATGATGTTGTAATATTCCAAAATCAACTTAAATCTAAGTGGATGTGTGTGTTAATGTATGTATTAGAGGTGGGTGAAGGTAGGGTCTAGTGTATGAGAAGTGGGTGTGTGAATGGGAGGTGTAAATGGGCTAGAAAAGTGCTTAAATACAGTTGATTTCGCAACAAGCTGGGGCCCTTGGCCAGTCGATTGGCCTAGCACCTAGGTTGACCGGCCTAATGGCCTTATTCTCTATTTTGGTAGGTCAACCAGGTCGGTCAACCGTGCTGGAATGGAGGGTTGACCAGCCAGGTCAAAAACTTGGCCATTTTTCTTGCATTTCTTTCGTTTCATCCCAGTTGCACTTTTCTTCATCCGGTTGCCTCCAAAAGTCTCTTTTATGCTTGTCCTACATCGTAAACACCTTGAAGTTGATTCCATTACCAAGTCACCGTCAATTCAAGTCTTAAACTTTGACCTAATTTCACCAAACACGAGAAATAAGCATGCATTAGTGTAGTGTTTATCTCTCAACTCAACTATGTACAATTGTATGCATTTCTTAAAACTCTAAACTCAGCTAATCTCTAGCATATGTACTATACTAATGCACCTCTTGAAGCTCAAAACTCCTCTTAAACATAGGGTGATTTTAGGGTGATGCGTCTCTCGAGTGCAAGCTCTAAAGACCCGCAAGCACATAAATCGATGTAGTGTCGTGTATGCAAGAACGGTTGTCGAACCACAGGGAGGGTATGTTGTGAGATGGATTCTACGTGTGTGTTTTAGAGTGTGCCAAAAAAAAAAAGAAACCTAAACTATCTATTTTTGGGATTTTGGATTTTGAATGGTTGGGAGCTCTAACTAAAACGAATTAAACTAAACTACGGGAGTGGAAAGTGGGGGACAAGCTAATTTAAAAGAACAAACAAATGGAAAGGTGTTAAGGCAACATCTACTTGTTAATAGGTGATCCTAGATTCCAATACTAAGGGATTACATGGAATGGCTTAATCATCAATTGCTCTTTCCCTAGGTTGCTTAGTTAATATCCTAATTTCCCCCTAGGACTCGGTGCAGGTCCATCCCTAGGCGACGCCTCCTAGAGGTACGGCGTGGTCCTTATGACCTAGGGCCTTAAGAGTGACTAACTAGCTTCCTAGGTGACCTAGAACAAACCTACCCTAGTACCTAAATCATTGGCTAGATTTAAAGCCAATCTACCCAGAGACATATTGGCTGGATTTAAAGCTAAAGGAGACTCGATTTAGACTAGCCATTAATTACGCTTCGTCATTCTAAGGTCACAATAGCGGGATTTGATCTATTAACGTATTTGTATATATTCTAAGTCAAGGTGTTCACGAATAAAGAGACCTATTCTACTACCAAACATCGTCATACTCGGATTACACCATTAAAAGCACTTTTGAACCAACATGTATGTAATATTGATGTCATATTTACTACTAGGCATGCAAACATACACATGGACATGAATATAAGCAATACCCACTTCATAAGATCCACACATTAAAATGTAGACATGATTATAGAATGGATTAAAGGTGTTTAGTAGCAAACAGACTTCAATTTATACATATGCAACTTTAATAGGCATATTATGAAACACCTAGACATGTATTGAGCAATAGCCACAGAAAAAAGAAAAACATAGCATATGTATATACGTTAAGCCATTAAATCCCGTAATATAAAAGCATAGAATCAACCCATTACACAAGTGTCAGCACCCTAAACAAATCTACTCAAACATAATATAATTGACGATGAAAAAGAGAATAGAAAACTCCCCTCCCATCCTAGCAATTCTTGTACAAAATCCTTGAGTAGCCTTCGATCCAAGTTTTTGAATCCCTCCAAATGAGCTCATGACTAGGTGAAAAATGTGTGTGTGTGTTTGTTATGGGTGAAGACTAGGGTTAAGTGTATGTGTGTGTGATGGATGTGTAAAGATCCTCTCTAGAATTGCCAAAAAGATTCCCCCCTTTTAAGTCTAAAAATTAGGCTTTTATGTCATCTTTTTTACGAACTACCGGTCGACCAGCTTCTCCACTTAGCTCAATCGGCTTTTTGGTGATGCTCTCTAGACTGGCCGGTCAAACGGCTTTGGAGGAGTGGTTGTTCGGCTATTTTTAGCACCTCTCTGGAGTGGCCAGTCGACCTAGCCGATCAATCGGCTTCTTCTCTTAGGTCATTTGACTGACTTCCTTCCTCCATTCTTTGTCTTTCTGACCTCTGATCTTCTCACTTTGACCCGTACATCTCCCATCTTCATCACCTATCATCGCCTTAATCACGATCTTAACCCAAAGTTCACCTAAATCATTGAAAACAAGCAATTAGTGTAGCAATTTGTCTCTTAAACTCAATATGTACATTTGTTTACGCTTAAGCTTATTCTTATCAAAAGCACTACACCAATGCATCTTTTTGAGCACTTAATACCTCTTAAACATAGGCAAATAACATTGTAAACACACGTAGAAACACAACACATCAACACCGCTAAACTTTCTCCTTGCTTGTCCCCAAGTAAGCCCAATCTTAAGTTTATTTCAAAAGCTGAAGCCAAAGGTTGCCTAAGAGATTGACTCTCTATCAAAGTTAGTCTAAGAAGCACAAAAGGCGCAATCCTATTGTGGAAAGATTCCTAAGCCTCTTTCGATCTTCCCTCTACTCATAAGGGGTCTCGCTCCTTGTAGGAATTTCATAAGTAGCCAAGCCACCACAAGCCTAGGATTCTATCTCACACACACGAGATGTTGATATTTTGTGCTCCCTCAATTAACATGGCCTCCCCAACATGCACCAAGCCTCAAAGACAAGATGAGAGAATATACAAACACAATGGCTTATAAAAAGCCTTATTCACGTATTTACATAGAGGTTAGCATGTGCTAAGTTGACGTTGTCTCACTTTTGCACTTATTCACAAAACTTTTTGGTGCCTTTGGCTTTTTTTTCTCTTTTTTCATTCATTTTTTTTTACATAAATATATTTTTGCACCTTTGTGCCTTTTTCAATTCAATTTTTTTCTCGATTCTTTACGATGCATTGTATTCACAAAAAGAAAAGAAAAAGAAAGGCTTTAGCACATAAAAAAGAGCCAATCAAGGAAGGGAACTCATATCAACAACCCATTTTTTTCAACACTCTTTCCTATCAAGCCATGGGGTGGCTACATGAGTCATTCTTAAAGGTCCCCACTCCCCACAACTTTGAAGGGCATCCCCTCCAAGACTTAGTTTTCTAACCACTCTAGTCATTTCCCCACAATGCATCTCATATTCATTAATTAGCAGAGTTAATCACAATGGTCAACAAAGAAATAAATGACTCTACATGCATCAAAATTGAAAAAATTTCAACATATTTAAGAACATAATGCAATCTACCCTAAACAAAATATATAATAAGAAAACCAGACTCCCATACCCCCAAACCTAAATTTTACTTGTCCTCAAGCAAATAGATCAAAATACATAAACAAGCAAGTTGGCATTACAAAGCAAGTAAGGGTAGAGGGGATAGGGTAAAACATGGGGAACAAGTGGAGAAAGGATAGATACAACCTTGCATCTTCTTGAAAGCTTTCCATGCCAATGATAAATCACCATACTATTAATCTTGTGACTTATAATTCACAAACACTCACAAAGAAAACAACATTAGTAGTATTGCCTATGCATGCTTGCATTGGCATGTGCAATAATAAGCAATGGTGTATCTTATGGGACAAAGGATCAAGATTCAACAATTTGATGTGGGTGAAAGAAAAAGAAAGAAGATAAAAAGGAAAGAAAGTGAAACAAATGCAAAATTACAAAATTGAACCTAGGTTGCCTCCTAGTAGCGCTAACCACCATGCCGTCAGCCGAGTAATCACCAACTCATTTTCAACTTCCATAGATAGGGTCTTGAAGCATTAAAACCTCCACACGAGCCATCCTTTGATCATATGCCTGCTACAATCGTTGCCCATTCTTCGTCAACTCTCGGCAATCCTTCGAGTCTTTAATTTTGACTGCTTTAAAAGGATAGGCAACCATTACCTCAAATAGACCATCCCATCTTGTCTTAAGCTTACCTGGAAAGAGTTTCAATCGTGAGTTAAACAACCAAACTTTATCGGAGGGAAAAAGTGATTTCTTAATAATGTGTTTATCATGAATTCTCTTCATCCTATCCTTATAAAGTTTGGCGTTCTCATATGCCTTGACTCTAAGCTCGTCCAATTCTGCTAGGTCTGGCTTTGTTTTCTCACCCGCTCTTGCCGAATCAAAATTTAAGGCTTTGATGGCCTAATAAGCTCTATGCTCAAGTTCTACCGATAAGTGACACGCTTTCCCATAAACCAATCTATACGGAGACATACCAATGGGAGTTTTAAAGACGGTACGGTAAGCCTACAAAGCATCATTTAGCCTAATAGACCAATCTCTCCTATCGGGCCTAACCATTTTCTTTAAAATGTGCTTAATCTCCCTATTGGACACCTGTACTTGTCCACTAGTTTGTGGCTGATAAGGAGTAGCTACCTTATGGGTAACCGAATATCTTCTCAACAAGGCCTCTAAAGTCCTTTGGCGAAAATGCAAACCCCTATCACTAATCAAGACCCTAAGGACTCCAAATCTAGAGAAAATGTTCTCCTTAATGAACTTAACCACTACCCTATGGTCATAAGTGTGTGTGGGAATTGCCTCTACCCATTTGGACACGTAATCAACGGCCACTAAAATGTATTGGTACCCAAAGGAAGATGGAAATAGACCCATGAAATCTATACCCTAAACATCAAACAACTCATATGAAAGAATAAGGGATAAAGGCATCATGTTTCTCCTAGAGATGGACCCAGATTGTTGACATCTAAAACACTTTTTACAATACTCTTGGGCATCCTTAAAAAGAGTGGGCCAAAATAATCCACATTGCAAGACCTTCGTGGTGGTCTTCTTCTCACTAAAATGACCCCCACACCTCTCATCATGACACATGCTCAAAACATTCTCAAACTTGTCCTCAGACACACACCGGCGAATCATTTGATCGGCACACACTTTAAAAAGATAGGGATCCTCCCAAAAGAAATGCCTAACTTGTGCTAGAAACCTATCTTTTTCTCTCTTCTCCCAATGGGAAGGAAAATGCCCTGTGCCAAGATAATTGACAATATAAGCAAACAAAGATGTGTGATGAGAGATGGCAAACAATTGCTCATCAGGGAATGAATCATGAAAAGGAGATGGATCACTAGAAGACTCACTAACAAGACAGGAAAGATGATCTGCAACTAAATTTTCTTTACCCTTCTTATCCCGAATTTCGATGTCAAACTCTTGAAGAAGGAGCAACCACCTAATCAAGTGGGGCTCAGATTCTTTCTTAGACAACAAATACTTCAATGCCGCATGATTGATGTAGACAATCACTTTGGACCCTAGAATGTATGACCTAAACTTGTCAACGGAGAAGACTATTGCTAGAAGCTCTTTTTCCATGGTGGTATAGTTCTTTTGAGCTTCATCAAGAGTATTATTAGCATAGTACACAACATGGGGCAACTTATCCTTCCTTTGACCTAAAACAGCTCCTATCGCATAATCGGATACATCGCACATAACCTCTAATGGGAGACTATAGTTAGGTGGTTGGACAATCGGGGATGTAGACAATAAAGATTTAAGCCTATTGAAAGCCCTAACACAATCATTATCAAAGTCAAAAGGGACATCTTGTGCTATGAGCCTAGACAAGGGACGTGCAATATGGCTAAAATCCTTAATGAATCTACCGTAGAATATTGCATGTCCTAGAAAAGATCTAACGTCCTTGACACACTTAGGAATAGGCAACTTTTCAATTAATTCTACCTTAGCTGGGTCAACTTGAATACCACTAGATGAAACTATATAACCCAACACTATCCCTCTTTGCACCATGAAGTGGGATTTCTCCCAACTCAACAATAAATTCTTCTCCACACATCAGTCCAAGACTAAAGAGAGGTGACTCAAGCACTCTTCAAAACTATCACCAAAGATTGAGAAATCATCCATGAATATCTCTAAATGCCTCTAAATCATGTCACTTATAATGGCCATCATACACCTCTGGAAACTAGCTGGGGGATTACAAAGACCGAAGGACATTCTCCTATAGGCAAAAGTGCCATAGGGACAAGTAAAGGTGGTCTTCTCCTAGTCCTTGGGAAACACGAGGATCTAATTATAACCCGAATAGCCATCTAGAAAACAATAGTAGCTACACCCAACTACTCTATCTAAGATCTGGTCTAGAAAAGGCAATGGGAAATGATTCTTTCTAGTTTTGGAGTTGAGCTTCCTATAATTAATACAAACTCTCCATCTCGTGGAAGTACGTGTATAGATAAGCTCTTCTCTCACATTCTCAACAACCGTGATCTCGGACTTCTTAGAGACGACTTGAACCGGGCTAACCTACTCACTATCAGAGATCGAATAAATAATGCCTGCATCTAAAAGCTTAATGACCTCTTTCTTAACTACTTCGCTCATGTGTGGATTTAGCCTTATTTGCATCTCCCTAGAAGGAATGGCTCCATCCTCAAGGTGAATAAGATGCATGCAAACCGAAGGGTCTGTAGCTCTCAAATCATCAATTTTCCACCCTATGGCCTTCCTATGTTTCCTAAGAACCTTTAAGAGATGCCCCTTGTGCTTAATAGAGAGATCGGAACCTATGATGACCGGAAGGGTCTCACTATGACCTAGGAATGCATACTTCAAATGATTGAGAAGGGGTTTGAGCTCTAAAAAAGAGCTAGGCTCAACCAAGGGGGACTCAACCTTAACATCATCAACGGGGACGTCATTAGAATCAAGACTAGAAGGATTAACCTCAAGTGACTTATCAATAAAAGAATGCTTAACTATAGAGGTAAAGGTTATACACTTCCGCTCTAAGTTCTCCAAATCAAAGCTAGATAACAATTTCTCAAATTTCCTCAATTATTCTCCATCGGTCATAGTCCTCTTTACAAGGTCCTCGACACACGAATCAATCACATCCACCCTAAAGCACTCTTCTCCATCATCCCCTCCTTCTATACTAACTCTAATCACCATCTCGACAACCTTCATAGTGGACCTCAAATTCCCAAATTTCATCTCAATAACCCCGACCTATAATGAATAATGGCATCTGCGATGGCAAAGTAGGGCTGACCTAGAAGAACAGGTGTAGAATGTTTAGAGTCATGTCTCGAATCCATATCTAACACTATAAAGTCAACAGGGTACACAAACTCACCTACCTGGACCATAACGTCCTCTATCACACCCCTAGGTCTACACTAGGACCTATTAGCTAGCTAAAGAGTAACATGTGTAGGGGACAACTCACCTAGACCTTGTTGTTGATAGACGGAGTAGGGAATGCGATTTACACTGGACCTTAAATCTAACAATGTGTAATCAATCTAGGTTTCACGGATCTTACAAGGAATAGTGAAGGCTTTGGGGTGACTCATCTTGGGCGGAAGGCCCAAAGTACAAATACTACTCATCTTCTCCGTAAGCCTCACCTTCTGAGGAATGTTTGATGACCTATGCTTCTTTGTACAAAGATCCTCAAAGAACTTAGAATAGGAGGGAATGGAAAGGATCGCATCTATCAAAGGAAGATTGACCTTAAGGTCCTTAAGATGCTCTAAAACCTTGAAAAACCTAGAATCCTCACTAGGTGTAGGCCTTTCTAAAGTAGATAGGAAAGGAACTCTAGACACATAGGAGTCATTAATCGGCTCTTTTCCCTCCCGATGTGGGCAGGAAGTACTACTTTCTCCATGGTCTCTAGTAGGCTCCTCTCTCTCAACAGGACCCTCTCTAGAATTTTGTTCAACAGGGCTACTATATGATGCTCTAAACTCAGAAGGACTACAAGGTGCAGGCACTGCAAAGTCAACTCCTACCCTATTATCCACTACCCTACCACTCCTAAGAGCGGTGACGGCCATAGCCTGGACCTAAGGGGGATACGTGGTATCGATGGAGGAACAGGACTAGACTATAGGGTTCACCTCCGGCTGAGAAGGCAATTTCCTGGGATCTCTAGCACTCAATTGTGTAGCAATCTGTCCTAATTGAGACGGGGATAAATAACATGATAAAAACCTAGGGGATATTAAAGATGGGGTCGCTGCTGAGGTGGAACCTGAGGATGTGAATTAGACTCATGCTAGCTTTGTCTCCAAGAAAATTTTGGGTTGTCCCTCCAACCCGGATTGTATGTGGTTGAGTATGGATTATACTAATAAGAATAACCTTGTGTGGCACACACTTGCTCTTTAATGAATTCAGGAAATTGAGATAGGGTAAGATGTGGTCTTATGAGATGACTCGGAACACAATGCATAAACTTCAACAACTAAAGGGGTGAAGGAAGAACCTATAGAACTAGTCCTATGAAGGAGACAAAGAAATGAATTGATCTAGCTTATTTGTCAAAGCCTCAACCTTAACGGGTAAATCTAAAGAAACTCCAACCTCACTAACATTTCTCTTGTTGCCTCCCCAATTAGACCTTTCCATGGCAAAATTTTGAAAAGAATTTTCAGCCATCATTTCTATTTTCTCCCATGCCTCAGTTGGTCTCAAAAGATAAAAGCCACCATCGGAGGTAGCATTGACCATCATTCTATTTTATTCATTTAAGCCTCGAAAAAAATATTGCATTGGGTCATGATTGTCGTACCCGTGGTATGGACATTGTCTAAGAAGATCCTTGATCCTCTCCCAAGCCTCATGAAAGGATTCTAGATTATATTGGGAGAAAGTCATAATGGCAGTCCTAAGGTCGGCCGTCTTGGCCATGGGATAAAATTTTTGAAAGAACTTGGATTGAAGCTCGGCCCATGTAGTAATACAACTATTAGGTAAGGAATGTAGCCAAGCCCTAGCCTGTCCTTAAGAAAGATAGAAAACAATCTTAGACGTATAACCTCTTGAGAGATATTTGGGACATGGAAAGTGGAACTCATCTCAACAAAATCAGTAATATACTCTAGAGGATTCTCATTGCTTCTCCCTTTGAAAGAAGGAAGCATGGCCAACATATTAGGCTTAATGTCGAAGTTCGTCTCCCCCAAACCCGGAATTTGAATAGCCAAATTAGGCTCAAAGGCCTCGGGGAGAAAGAATTACCTAAGAGTGGGTTCCTCATTTATGGGTGGATCCGGTCTACGCGGCTCTTGTCTAAAATGATCTTGGGCTTGATGCTCAAGGTGATCATGAGGTGGAATGGGATTCATTGGGGGATTGGGAGGATTAGGAGGATCATTGGGATCGGCCATCTCCTCAAGAAGAACTCCTAAATTCCTAAAATGTTTAGCAATTTTATTGGGTTCAGGATTAAGAGGAACTAAGGGATTTCTAAGGGATCTCCTACCAAGCATGCACAAACTATCCTAACTCCGGCTACTTCAACCCCCAAAAACTTCAATCTTTCTAAAACTATAGCAAATAAACCACAACCCTAGAAAGTCTACTAAAAATAAAGACAAAAGCTGAATTAAATAACAAGAACTAAAGCAAGATAATACAAATAATAAACAAAATAAGCAAAAATGAAACAAACTATAAAGGAAAAGCAAGAAAACAAGAAAAGCAACTACCAAAACACACAAACAAAGAATGCAAACCACTGTGCCTCCCCGGCAATGGTGTCAAGAACTTGATGCGTCTCTCAAATGCAAGCTCTAAAGACCTGCAAGTGCACGGATCGATGCAATGTAGTGTGTGCGATAATGGGTGTCGAACTAAAGGGAGGGTATGTTGTGAAATGGATTCTGCGTGTGTGTTCTAGAGTGTGCCAAAAAAAAAAAAGAAACCTAAACTATCTATTTTTGGGATTTTGAATTTTTAATGGACGGGAGCTCTATCTAAAATGAATTAAACTAAACTATGGGAATGGAAATTAGGGGACAAGCTAATTTAGAAGAACTAATAAATGGAAAGGTATTGGGGTGATATCTACTTGTTAATAGGTGATCCTAGATTCTAATACTATGGGATTACTGTTAGGATTGTGAGATTTAGGGCATACTAATCCTAACAATCTCCCATTTGCAGAAGTAATCTTTAGTGCAAGTGGGAGTTTGTTAGGATTAGTATGCCCTAAATCTCACTTGTACATGACATTTTGGATATGAAACAATGTATAATCATATTTTTGTTAAATGGCATTATGAGTTTCTTACATATAATCTCTGTTATGTTTTATCGATGCATGTATGAAGGTCCTTTGACTTGCACTAATGACTTGGGTGCGCAGTGAGGCTGGACGCACAGTAGGTTCAAGTCTAGATTTAGTCACGTCATAAATTGAATCCATAACCAAATAGTAGTGTTGGGCACTCTACTTTGATAAGGTTATATTGAGTAAGTCTCCTCTTTGAGGTGATCTACCTAGGTCATTGGAGGACTTTCTGGATTTGTCTCAATTGTACGTGTGTCACGTATTGGATAGGACCATTGTGAGTATGTTTTCTAGCGACGTACTATCAAAGAAAGAAAACAAGACACTCACTGCTACTAAATGATCATTGCTCCTAATCTTGAGTATATGTGGATGAACTAATGAAGTTAGGGTTTAGTACTTTGATTCACTGTGGGTGAGATCTTATTTTATTAGGATCAACGACCTTGTGCATTGAGTGCTAAGTTCTAATTAATTAGAACATGCATATGCAAAAATGGAATCTATGTGCCCCTTTGGGATTGTCCAAATTTATCATCCGAATCTAGATCTAGTGATACTACCTTTATAGGTGTGTCGGTCATATGGCTTGAGGGTCACTCCCGAGATCAAGAGATTCCATGACCAAGGATGGTTGGCAATAGGACAAGAAACCCAATGGAAAAAAAGATACAGCTAAGGAGGTGATAGTACACAGGCCAAAGGACCGATCTTAGCTGTGGGTATACATAGAGGGGCATTATGGTCAGTTATTTAGTAGGTCAAAGACAAAGTTCACATTCTTTTGTGATAAGCTTTTGGGTAATGACAATTATTCTTGGAGTGCAACTTTGATCTTATGGTGGAATTGATCGAAGTTAAAAATAATTATTATGTCGCCTAGATCGGGCAAGGATATTTTTAATTATTTTTGGAAGCCAATGATAATTGTGTCTTCTTGGTCCCTTCCCTAGTTGAAATGACTTTGAGAGAGTAATCTTGAAAGAGCAAATTCCATATTGTGGTAGTAGCCTTATTGGGCCAAAGCTTGAAATTGGGTTTGGGCTTTCTTTAGAGTCCAAGATAACCTAATTGGGCTAGAATGGTTTCCTATTGGGCTTGGGCCTTCACTATGTGTTGGACTTAGATAATGGGCTTGGCCTAAGTCTTCCAAGACAAGTGGACAACTTGCAAAATACTACAAAAACAAGTGGACAACTTGCACAAGTCTTCCAAGACAAGATTGACAAGTTTCAAAAAGGAAATACTATATGGAAATTTTCTCCCACATTGAAAGTTTAGCAACTTTAGATGCCAAGGTTCTCTCTATAAATAGACAAGACCCTACACCTTTTATGCATTCCACTTTGTAGTTGATTTCTTCCTTTTTGGCAAGAAAATACTATAACACATAGTACACACTTATTGTGTGATTTTTGCTCTAGTTTTTCAAGAGCATATTACTTTGCTTCTTCCTACACAAGAGGCTATTCTCTCAAGATAAGTCTCTTTCATCATAGGGAAGAAGACTAGGGAGTTGCTTATTGTGACACTCTTATAGCAAATTTTGGTGGCCTTGTTCGTGAACGGGAACAAAGCTTGTAGCCGGTTTTAGCTTCATCAAAGGCCCCACGCTTCAAGAGGTTAGCTTTATATATTTTTGCAAGCATTAGTTATATTCTATATGTTCTTGAGCATGTTCTTGTGTGTGTAATGTGGCTATTTTATTTTCCTAGCATGTTTTCTTAGTTATAATTTAGAAAATATGGACTTGGATACCCCACACTTAATAATATCGATCCTACAATTGGTATCAGAGCTTAGACTCACACACAACATGCTTAGACTATGCAAGAATATTGTATTTGCACAAATATATATTAGTCATCTTGTGAGTGGAAAGATTAGGAAATCTTGTATATGCAGGTAATATAAAATCCCCTTGATGGTTCGTATGTATGCATGAGAGATTTTCGTGTACGGTCAACAAAGCTTGGCCATAGGCGATTTCATGTATAAAATATTCCTGGTTATTGCTTTTAGTTTCATTTAAAAGAAGCATAGGATGTTTTGATATCCTTGTAATGTTTCTTTATGAAGCTTGTATTAGCAATTGCAAAGTGTATTATTGTAATCTTTGAAGACCAAGGAGAAAAACAAGAAAAATAGCATATAGGAATACTCTACCTGGTAAGCAAGCTAGACGACTGGGTGGACTTAGCCGGTCGACCGGCTACTCCAGAGAGCAAAAAAAAAAAAATTCCTAAAGCAATTGGAGCCGGTCGACCGGCTCTTATTGACGGTCGACCGGCTGAGGCAGAAAAAACTACTATGTGTGCTGTTTTTGTTGAAGATTACAGGGAGTCATCAAAGAGGGATTCTAACATATTTTTGGTGGATATTTATAGTGCATTGATATATGGTTTTAACATATTTGCATTAGCATGATTGCCACCTAGAAATATGTCCACTCATTAGGGTTTATAAAAATTAGTCATACATATGAGTTGATTCTCAAAGATAGTTAAGTTTATGAGAATGGCTTAGACAAGAGAATTACAAGCGGCTATGTCTAAAGATGCCATGAGATCTCATGACAACATTAAAAGAACTTAACTTGAGATTTACATGTATATATATCAACCTAAGGGTCTATGCACCGGATATAGGTAAGAGATCTATTGTGATATTGCAATGTTTTAGTAACAAAAAGGGATTTACATATATCCAAAATGTGTTTAGATCTAAAACAAAGCAAGAATATCAAAGGAAACCCTTAAGTTAAAATATTGAGTGGGAGAGGGACTGAAATACCCCACGACTTTCCATATCCAATTCACGTTAGTGATAAATGTCATTAACTTCCCAACGGAAGGTGACATTTTGTCTAGATTTAACAAGGTGAAACATAAAATGTTTATTCAAAAGGGTGTTAGTAAGTTCGCCATCCCATCGATGGAGTTCTTCACTAAAGATCGCCTTACGTAACATTGATTAAAGTCACTACCCTATCGGAGGGCTTAAATCAAGAATGTTTTGGGGAATAAACATTTGGAATGGGTGTACACTCAACTTAAATAGTAGGTTCGGCTATCCTATCGATAGAGTTCGCTACCGGATTTAAGAAGCCAAACAAAATAGTGATTGAATTATTCAATTGGATCATATCCAGATAATTGTTAATTCAAATAAGTGGTGGCACTTAACTTAACATTCATAAGTTCGGCCATCCCATCGGTGGAGTTCTTATGAGGATGTTGAGACACTGTTACATCGAGTAGTTTAAAGGGTTGATCTGCTCAAAGGCAAATGATGTAAAAAGTACTCATAAGTTTTATTTCCAAAGATAGCATACATATTATACATGCATCAATTTTGTACTCATAAATTAATTATGATTATATTGTTGTTTCCAGAAAAAATGTCTTTGTTCAGTCCATTAGCTACAATTCTCAAAGAGCACAAGCTCACTGGACCGAATTTTGTGGACTGGGAACGAAACTTAGACATAGTACTCACTGCAGAAGAGTGCAAGTATGTCCTAACAACTCCTTGTCCTGTTGTGAGGGCTAACTCTTCTGAAACCCAAAAAGATGCTGAGGCAAAATGGCAGAAAGCCAATAGTATGGCCAAGTGCTATATGATGGCTTCTATGTTAGATATTTTGCAGAGCAAGCATCATCATATGGAAACTGCAAAAGAAATCATGACCTCACTGTCTCGTATGTTTCTTTGATAAGAGCAGGCCCGCAATGCAAGGTGCTCTTAGAGAAATTATGAATCAAAGGATGGCAGAAGGAGCATCTATCAGGGAGCATATGCTCAAAATGATGGATTGCTTCAATACTGCTGAGATCCTAGGAGCAAACATAGATGAACAATCAAAGGTAGACATGATTTTAGAGACTCTACCGTCATCTTATACTCAGTTCAAGCTTAATTATAATATGAGTAAGATGAACATGGATATGATGGAATTAATGAAAGAGCTCCTAGCTGCAAAAACCATAATGAAAAATAAAGGCCACATAAATATGGTTCAAGCATCCACTTCTGGACTTAACCCGAAAGGGAGAAAGTTCAAAGAAAAGGGGAAGAAAAAACGTGGTCAAGGGAAAAAGAAGAAAAGTGGTGAACAGCCCAGGCAGTTAACAGGTGAAAAGCCCAAGGGCAAATGCTTTAAATGTGGCCTAAAAGGACACTGGAAAAAGGATTGCCCGAAGTACTTGGCTCGAGGCCAGAAAGGTACACCTCTTTTGTTCTACATTGAAACCTGCTTAGTGGTTGATTCTACTGATTCTTGGATTGTAGACTCTGGAGCCACTAACCATATTTGCAATTCTTTGCATTGGTTTCAGGAAATGAAGGAACTACTAAAGGGGAGTTTGCTCTGAGGTTGGGTAATGGAGCAAAAGTATGGGCTGCTGCAATAGGAGGAATGTGCTTAAATTTTCCCTGTAATAGGAAGATATTTTTGAACAATATTTATTATGTTCCGGATGTACGTAAAAACCTTATCTCTGTTTCACAATTAATATTAGAGGGTTTTTGCATTAATTTCCATTCTGGTGTTGATATCAGTAGAGATGGAAATATTATTTGTTCCGGTAGCATGCATGATAATTTGTTCTATATAAAACCTATTACAAACTCACTGCATAATATAGAACAAACTAATTCCCATAAAAGGAAGGTTTCTTCGACCAATGATACATATCTTTGGCACCTACGCTTAGGACATATCAGTCTAAAGCGAATTCGGAGATTAGTCGAGGATGGGCATCTTAGCTTATTAGATCTCGAAGATCTACCTCCGTGTGAATCTTGTCTCAAAGGGAAGATGACTAAACGGTCATTTTCTTCTAAAGGAGAAAGGGCCAAAGAAGTATTGGAATTGGTTCACACTGATGTGTGTGGTCCTATGAGCAAACCAGCACAAGGAGGTTATGAGTATTTCATTACTTTTACTGATAATTACTCTAGGTATGGATATGTATATCTAATGCGATGCAAGTCTGAATCCTTTGAGAAATTCAAAGAGTTCAAAGCTGAGGCAGAGCGGAAATTAGATAAACATATCAAAGCCCTTCGGTCTGATCGAGGTGGCGAATACCTCTCAGGTGAGTTTAGAGACTATCTTACACAAGAAGGGATAGTGTCTCAATTGATTGCACCAGGGACTCCTCAGCAAAATGGTGTAGCAGAGAGAAGAAATCGTACCCTATTTGATATGGTTAGGTCAATGATGAGTCATGCATCATTACCTTTATCTTTTTGGGGATATGCCATTGAAACAATGCATACATCTTGAACTTGGTACCATCCAAATCAGTACCTAGGACACCTCAAGAAATGTGGTGGCGTAAGCCTAGTCTAAATCATCTCCACATTTGGGGTTGTCCAGCTTATGTACTTAATAGTAATGCTTCAAAATTGGAACCAAGATCCGAGTTATGATATTTCATTGGATATCCTAAGGGAACCAGAGGTGGGATCTTTTATAATCCTAAGGAGCAAAAGGTGTTTATAAGCACCCATGCTAGATACTTAGAGAATGATGAAATGGTCCAGAAAACACCAGATTCTGAAGTTGTTCTAGATGAGATTTCACAAGAATCTCCAGAACACCGTGGTAATCGTGAATGAAAAAGAGCAACATATTACACCTAATATATCGGAGCATCGTCGTAGTGGGAGAATATCCAAGCCTCCTGATAGATACTATGGAGAGTCCTTTCAGACTTCTTCAGAGAATCAGGTGGTGGATCCCGTAAGTTATGATGAAGCAGTTTCCGACATAGATGCTGACAAATGGCATAAGGCAATGGATTCAGAGTTAGAATCTATGTATTCTAACAAAGTCCGGATCTTGTAGTTGCACTGAAGGGTAAAACCTATAGGGTGCAAATGGGTCTACAAGAGAAAAAGAGGAGTTGATGGAAAAGTTGAAACCTTTAAAGCAAGGTTGGTGGCGAAAGGCTATACTCAGAAAGAAGGGAGCGATTATGAGGAAACTTTCTCACCAGTAGCCATGCTTAAATCCATCAGGATACTTCTTGCCATCGCTTGTCATTATGACTACGAGATATGACAAATGGACGTCAAGACAGCCTTTCTTAATGGGGAACTTGACGAGACCATTTACATGACACAACCAGATGGATACATTGCTAAAGGCCAGAACATATGGTTTGTAAATTAAAGAAGTCCATTTATGGATTAAACAGGCATCTAGAGCATGGAACATCAAATTTGATCGTAATTAAATCTTATGGTTTTGATCAAAATATTGATGAACCTTGCGTGTATAAAAGGTGTAATGGAAATCTGTAGCTTTTTGGTTACGTATGTGGATGATATCCTACTAATTGGAATTGATGTGGGGATGCTATCATCCATAAAGGTTTGGCTTTCTACTCAATTTCAAATGAAGGATTTAGGAGAAGCTAGTTATGTTCTAGGCATCAAGCTTATGCGAGATCGTAAGAACAGAAGGCTAGCCCTATCTCAAGCTTCATTTATTGAGAAGATATTAGTCAGGTTTAACATGCAAAACTCTAAGAAGGCCTTGTTACCTTCTAGACATGGAGTTTATCTATCTCGGGATCAATGTCCTAAAACACCTGAGGAGATAGAGAGCATGAAGCGAGTTCCTTATGCTTCAGCGAGGAAGTCTCATGTATGCCATGTTATGTACTAGACCGGATATACGCTTTCTTTGTTGGCATGGTTAGTAGATATCAGTCAAACCTGGATAGCACATTGGGTCGCGGTTAAGCATATATTCAAATTCCTGCAAGGAACAAAGGATTATGTGCTAGAATACCATGCAGATGATCTAACACCATTAGCCTATACAGACTCGAATTTCCAGTCCGACAGAGATTCCAGAAAGTCTACTTCTGGATATGTTTTCACTCTGTCAGGATGAGCTATTTCATGGAGAAGTGTGAAGCAAAATTGTATTGCTGACTCTACCATAGAGGCCGAGTATGTAGCAGCATCTGAGGCTGCGAAAGAGGCAGTGTGGCTAAGAAAGTTCCTGATAGACCTAGAGATTGTGCCGGCAGCTCACAGACCAATAACGTTGTATTGCGACAACGACGGTGCTGTTTCACAGTGCAAAGAGCCCAGGAATCACAAAAAGGGTAAACACATTGAACGGAAATATCATTTGATTCGTGAGTTTATCCAAAGAGGAGATGTAGTAGTTGACAAGATAGCTTCAGAAAACCCGCACCCATTTACTAAGACTCTTTCAGAGAAAGTGTTTGCCACACATTTAGAGTCTTTGGGTATTAGGCTTTGCAGAAGTAATCTTTAGTGCAAGTGGGAGATTGTTAGGATTAGTATGCCCTAAATCTCACTTGTACATGACATTTTGGATATGAAACAATGTATAATCATATTTTTGTTAAATGGCATTATGAGTTTCTTACATATAATCTCTGTTATGTTTTATCGATGCATGTATGAAGGTCCTTTGACTTGCACTAATGACTTGGGTGCGCTGTGAGGCTGGACGCACAGTAGGTTCAAGTCTAGATTTAGTCACGTCATAAATTGAATCCATAACCAAATAGTAGTGTTGGGCACTCTACTTTGATAAGGTTATATTGAGTAAGTCTCCTCTTTGAGGGTGATCTACCTAGGTCATTGGAGGACTTTCTGGATTTGTCTCAATTGTACGTGTGTCACGTATTGGATAGGACCATTGTGAGTATGTTTTCTAGTGACGTACTATCAAAGAAAGAAAACAAGACACTCACTGCTACTAAATGATCATTGCTCTTAATCTTGAGTATATGTGGATGAACTAATGAAGTTAGGGTTTAGTACTTTGATTCACGTGGGTGAGATCTTATTTTATTAGGATCAACAGCCTTGTGCATTGAGTGCTAAGTTCTAATTAATTAGAACATGCATATGCAAAAATGGAATCTATGTGCCCCCTTTGGGATTGTCCAAATTTATCATCCGAATCTAGATCTAGTGATACTACCTTCATAGGTGTGTCGGTCATATGGCTTGAGGGTCGCTCCCGAGATCAAGAGATTCCATGACCAAGGATGGTTGGCAATAGGACAAGAAACCCAATGGAAAAAAAGATACAGCTAAGGAAGTGATAGTACATGTGCCAAAGGACCGATCTTAGGCGTGGGTATACATAGAGGGGCATTATGGTCAGTTATTTAGTAGGTCAAAGACAAAGTTCACATTCTTTTGTGATAAGCTTTTGGGTAATGACAATTATTCTTGGAGTGTAACTTTGATCTTATGGTGGAATAGATCGAAGTTAAAAATAATTATTATGTCGCCTAGATCGGGCAAGGATATTTTTAATTATTTTTGGAAGCCAATGATAATTGTGTCTTCTTGGTCCCTTCCGTAGTTGAAATGACTTTGAGAGAGTAATCTTGAAAGAGCAAATTCCATATTGTGGTAGTAGCCTTATTGGGCCAAAGCTTGAAATTGGGTTTGGGCTTTCTTTAGAGTCCAAGATAACCTAATTGGGCTAGGATGGTTTCCTATTGGGCTTGGGCCTCCACATGGATTATGGACTATGTGTTGGACTTGGATAATGGGCTTGGCCTAAGTCTTCCAAGAAAAGTGGACAACTTGCAAAATACTACAAAAACAAGTGGACAACTTGCACAAGTCTTCCAAGACAGGATTGACAAGTTTCAAAAAGGAAATACTATATGGAAATTTTCTCCCACATTGAAAGTTTAGCAACTTTAGATGCCAAGGTTCTCTCTATAAATAGACAAGACCCTACACCTTTTATGCATTCCACTTTGTAGTTGATTTCTTCCTTTTTGGCAAGAAAATACTACAACACATAGTACACACTTATTGTGTGATTTTTGCTCTAGTTTTTCAAGAGCATATTACTTTGCTTCTTCCCACACAAGAGGCTATTCTCTCAAGATAAGTCTCTTTCATCATAGGGAAGAAGACTAGGGAGTTGCTTATTGTGACACTCTTATAGCAAATTTTGGTGGCCTTGTTCGTGAACGGGAACAAAGCTTGTAGCCAGTTTTAGCTTCATCAAAGGCCCTATGCTTCAAGAGGTTAGCTTTATATATTTTTGCAAGCATTAGTTATATTCTATATGTTCTTGAGCATGTTCTTGTGTGTGTAATGTGGCTATTTTATTTTCCTAGCATGTTTTCTTAGTTATAATTTAGAAAATATGGACTAGGATACCCCACACTTAATAATATCGATCCTACAATTACATGGAATGGTTTAATCATCAATTGCTCTTTCAGTAGGTTGCTTAGTTAATATCCTAATTTTTCCCTAGGACTCAGTGCGGGTCCATCCCTAGGCACGCCTCTTAGAGCTACGGCATGGTCCTTATGACCTAGGGTGTTAAGAGTAACTAACTAGATTCCTAAGTGACCTAGAACAAACCTACCCTAGTACTTAAATCTTTGCTGGATTTAAAGCCAAGACCTTGTGTTGCTAGAGTCGACTAAATCTACCCGGAAACCTATTTGCTAGATTTAAAGTGAAAGGAGACTCGATTTAGACTAGCCTTTGATTATGCTTCGTCATTCTAAGGTCATAATAGTGGGATTTGATCTATTAATGGATTCATACATGTTCTAAGTCAAGGTGTTCACAAATAAAGGGACCTATTCGACTACCAAACATTGGCATTCTTAGATTACACCATTAAAAGCACTTTTGAACCAATATGTATGCAATATTGATGTCATATTTACTACTAAGCATGCAAACATACACACGGACATTAATATAAGTAATACCCACTTCATAAGATCCACACATAAACACATAGACATGATTATAGAATGGATTAGAGGTGTTTAGTAGCAAATAGACTTTAATTTATATATATGCAACTCTCATTGGCATATTATCAAACACATAGACATGTATTGAGCAATAGCCATTGCAACAAGAAAAACATAGCATATGTATATACATTAAACCATTGAATCCCATAATATAGAAGTATAGAATCAGCCCATTACACAAGTGTCATTATCCTAAACAAATTTACTCAAACATAATATAATAGAGGATGAAAGAGAGAATAGAAAACTCCCCTCCTATCCTAGCAATTCTTGTACAAAATCCTTGAGTAGCCTTTGATCCAAGTGTTTGAATCTCTCTAAATGAGCTCAAGACTAGGTGAAAAATGTGTGAGTGTGTGTTTGTTGTAGGTGAAGACTAGGGTTAAGTGTGTCTATGTGTGATGGGTGTGTAAAGATCCTCTCTAGAATTACCAAAAAGATTCCCCCCTTTTAAGTAAAGATCTTCTCTGGAGTTGCCAAAAAGATTCCCACCTTTTAAGTTTGAAAATCGGGCTTTTATATCAGCGATTTTATGATCTGCCGATCAATCTAGCGACCGACTTCTCCCCTTAGCTCGACCAACTTTTTGGTGATGCTCTTTAGACTGGCCGGTAGACCTAGCTAGTCGACCGGCTTTGGAGGGGTGGTCGTCCAGCTATTTTTAGCACCTCTCTGGAATGGCTGGTCGACCGGCTCCTTCTCTTAGGTCATCTAGCTGACTTCCTTCCTCCATTCTTTGTCTTTTCGACCTCCGATCTTCTCGTTTTGACCTGTACATCTCCCATCTTCATCATCTATCATCGCCCCAATCACGATCTTAACCCAAAGTTAACCTAAATCATTTAAAACAAGCAATTAGAGTAGCAATTTGTCTTTTAAACTCAATATGTACATTTGTTTACGCTTAAGGTTATTCTTCTCAAAAGCACTACACCAATGCATCTTTTTGAGCACTTAATACCTCTTAAACATAGGCAAATAACAATGCAAACATACACAGAAACACAAGACATCACAGTGCAGACACACACCAAAACATAATACGTCAACAACCCCAAAACCTTCTCTTTGCTTGTCCCCAAGCAAGCCTAATTTGAAGTTTATTTCTAAAGCTAATGCAAAGGGTTACCTAAGGGATTGATTCGCTATCAAGATTAGCCTAGGAAGCTCGTTCCTATTGTGGAGATATCCCTAAGTCTCTTTGAATCCTCTCTCTACTCAAGTAGCCAAACCACCACAAGCCTAAGATTCTCACTCACACACACGGGATGTTCATATTTCATGCCTCTAACTAACATGGCCTTCTCAACATGCACAAAGCCTCAAAGACAAGAAGAAAGAGAATAAACATACACAATGGCTTATAAAAGCCTTATTCACATATCTACAAAGAGGATAGCTTGTGCTAAGTTGACATTATGTCACTTATGCACTTATTCACAAAATATTTTTGTTTTTTTTGGCTTTTTCTCTTTTTCAATTTTTCTTTTTGACTTTTCATATTTTTGATATTTTTTCACCCTTTTTGCCTTTTCCTATTTTTTTGGATTTTTCATACTTTGCATTTCATAACAAGAAGAAAAGAAAAAAAAGGCTAAGGCACATAAAAAAGAATCAATTAAGGAAGGGGCACTCATATCAATAACCCTTTTTCTTTACTATTTTCTACCAAGCTACGGGATGGCTACAAAGGCATTCTTAAAGGTGCTCACTCCTTATAGCTTTCAAGGGCATCCCCTCCAAGACCCAATTTTCAATCAACTTCTGACAATGCGACTCATTTTCACCAACCAATAGAGTCAATCACAATAGCCAACAAAATAATCAATCAAGAAATAAACACTCTACATGGATCAAAATTCAAAAATTTTCATCATTTTAACAACACAATGCAATCAACCCTACTAAAGCATAAAACAATAGTACCAAACCCCCACAAGCCCAAACCTAGATTTTGCTTGTTGATGCTTCTCGCTAATTAAGCACTAAGCCTTAATTAAAGCCTACAAGTGCACAGGTCATGTAGTCTAATGTGCAAGAACAAGATCGATCTCTCAGGGAGGTGAGAAATGGGGAATGAAAGCTAAGTGTGCATCCTAGAAAGCTAGAATAAAAACAAGCTAAACTAAGAATTCTTTTTGGTTATTTTAGATATGAATGGAGCTTAAAGTAAATGAAACTAATCTAAACAAACTAAAGAAAAAAAAAAGGAAAGGAGAATAAGCTAGTAAAAATGAATTAAAACAAGTAATGGGGCAATGGGTGAAATCTGCTTAACTATGGGTGAATTGAGTACTAACTTTACTATGGGATTAACTTTGATGGTTTTGCTTTAAGAAGGGGCGCTCTAAGCTAGGAATCTAATCAACCTCTGCTACAAACCCTAGACTCGGTGCTAGTCTATCCTTAGGTGCTAGCTACCTAGAGACATAGCGTGGTCCTTATAAACTATGGCATGGTTTAGCTAATTATGTTCCTAGGTGATGGTAATTGGTCTTACCCTAGGTTCTAACTCGTTGGCTGGGTTTAAAACCAAGAATTAGGCTTCCTAAGGTCAATTAAGCTAGCTCGACACCTGTTGGCTAGGTTTAAAGCCAAAGGAGACTAAACTAAGCTTAATTATTAATGGTGAACCACCAATCATAGCATCACATAAGCGAAATTTGACAATGAAGCGCATTATACATGTTCTTGAGCATGGTATGAACAAATATAAAATATATTCTAGCCCTAAACACTTAAGACATATTTAGGTTACACCAATTTAGGCATTGGAATCCAACATGTATATCTTAAAAGCGAAAATTGCTGTTAAGGCATGTGAGAACACACATAGACATATATAGCTACAAGACCCACTTTATATAATCACTACATAAACACCTACACAATCTTACACAATGATTTAGAAGTGTTAAATAGCAATCAAGCCTTTAAATATATGTGTTCTTTCACCTAGGCATATTAACAAACACATAGACATGTATATAAATAGCCATTGAATCTTTAAAAGCAAACCTATATATATTAAACCATCAAAATCTCACAGAAAAGAAGTACTTAATCAACCCATAATACAAGATTCAATCACCCATAAAAGATCTATTCTAACATAGAGAAAACTAAGTACAAAAAGAGAAAGATGAACCTCCCTTTCATGCTTAGCTTTGTTCTTGAAATCCTTATCTTGATCTTGTAATTACAAGTGTTAAAACCCTAATTACAAGCTTAGATCTAGGTGTTTTTATGTGGGGCTTAGTGTGAGAGAGGTGGGTTTTGGTGGATTTTGGGTTTTGGCAAATGGGTGTGTGAAATAATAAGTGTTCCCCCTCAAAAGTTTCTAAAAAATAGCTTAAATAGAGCTGTTAACGAGCAGGGCTAGGGGACCAGCCGGTTGACTGGCCTTGGGACTAAGTCAACCAGCCTAAATTGGTCCAAATTTTGATTTGGCCAGTCAACCTTAGCCGGTTAAATGGCCTTGACAGGAGGTCGACCGGTGTTGATAGTAAAATGTTTATATCTTGCTCGTCTTGGCTCCGATTCACACACTATTTTTCTTTATGGCTTTGTACCACGGTGGGGGATCTCCCAAGCCATCTTTTGCATCCTAAAACATGTCCGAACTTTGTCCATGTCCTTTTTTGGTTGCAAGCTCTGAATTTACCTCTTGTTGCGCTTAGTTTCGCCTCGGTCGCTCCTTCTTTTGCCTAGCCACTTCTAAATGTTTCTTTCAAGCCTTGTTTAAGTCCCAAACACCTTTGGCTTTAATCCATTTCCCAAATACCATCAATCAAAGTCCAATCATCTCTCTGAATCTCACCTAAAATAAGCAACAAATGCGCATTAGTGTAGCATTTATGTCTTATGCTCAACTATGAACATGTAAACCCTAATATGTACAAGTATGACTTAAATGCTATACTAATACACCAAATAAAGCTTGAAAGACCTCTAAACAAGTATAAATAGGGAATTCTCAAGCTTACACAAAACCAACACATCACTTGTTCAAGAAAATAAGATAAAACCACATGACAAGCAAATTATCCACACAAAGCAAGTAAGGGTGGTAAGGATGGGGTAGAAATATAGAGAACAAGTGAAGAACGAATAGATACAACCTTGCTTTGTCTTGAAGGCTCTGTATGCCAATGATAAATTGCCAAACTCTAACCCTGTGACTCATAATCCACAAACACTTACAAAGAAAACAAGGTTAGCAGTATAGCCAATACAAACTTGCATTGGCATGTGCAATAATAAGCAATGGTGCATCCTGTGGGACAAAGGATCAAGATTTAACACTTTGATATGGGTGAAAGAAAAAGAAAGAAATAAATTAAAGGAAAATAAAACAAGTGCAAAATTGAAAAATTAAACCTAGGTTGCCTGCTAGTAGCGCTAACCATCACGTTGTCTACCAAGTGATCATCATCTCTTTGTCAACCTCCATAGATAGGATCTTAAAGCAATAAAACCTCCACATGACCCATGGTTGGATCATATACATGCTTTAGGTGCTATCGTCCACTGTTAACTCACGGCCATCCTTCAAGTCTTTAATCTTGACTGCTATAGAAAGGTAGGCAACCAACGCTTCATACGTATCATCCCATCTTGACTTGAGCTTACCTAGAAAGAGCTTCAAATGTAAGTTAAACAACCAAACTTTATTGGAGGGAGAGAATGATTTGCTAAGAATGCATTTATCATGAATCCTCTTCATCCTGTATTTATAAAGTTTGGCATTCTCATATGCCTCTAATATAAGCTCTTCTAACTCCGCTAGGTCTAACTTTCTCTTATCACGCACTTTTTCCAGATCAAAGTTTAGGGCTTCGATTACCCAATAAGGCCTATGTTCAAGCTCTACTGGCAAGTGACAATCTTTCCATAAATCAATCTATATGGAGACATCGCAATTGGAGACTTAAAAGCAGTACAGTAGGCCTATAAAGCATCATTCTACCAAATAGACCAATCTCTGCTATCAGGCTTAACCATTTTCTCTAAAATGTGCTTGATCTCTCTATTAGGCACTTCTACTTGTCCACTAGTTACGAGTGATAAGGAGTAGCAATCTTATGAGTAACCGAATATCTCTTTAACAAGGCCTCTAATGTCCTATGGCAAAAATGCAAACCACCATCACTAATCAAAACCCTACAGACTCTAAATCTAGAGAAAATATTCTCCTTAATGAATTTAACCACTACCTTATAGTCATTAGTGCATGTAGGGATAGCCTCAATCCATTTGGACATATAGTCTAAAGCCACTAAAATGTATTGGTACCCGAAGGAAGGTAGAAATGGACCTATGAAATCTATACCCAAACATAGAAATCCTCACGTGGAATAATAGTGGACAAAGGCATCATGTTTCTCCTAGAGATGGACCTGGATTGTTGACATTTAACAAACTTTTTGCAATATTCTTGGGCATCCCTAAAGAGAGTAGGTTAAAACAATTCATATTTCAAGACCTTCGTAGTGATCTTCTTTCCACTAAAATGCCCTCTATACCCCTCGTCATGACACTACTCAACACGCTCTCGAACTCGTCCTTGGGCACACACTAATGAATCACTTGATCTACACACACTTTGGAAAGATAAGGATCCTCCAAAGAAAAATGTCTCATTTGTGCTAGGAACCTATTGATGTGCCTTTGAAGGTGCAAGCCCTAAAAAATCCTGCAAGCGTACGGATCATGCAACATAGGTGTATTAATACGGGTGTCAAACCACAGGAAGGTTATTGTTGTAAAGTGAATCTTATGCTTGGTATCCTAGAAAGTGTTGAAAAGATACCCTAGATTAAGCATATTTTTGGTGTTTTGAATTAAAGGGAACTAGGAGGGAGATGAAAGACTACACTATGAATGCAAGAAAGGAAAAATAGGAACTAAGCTAATCTAGGGGGATTAAACCTATAGGTAGGTGATAGGGCGGCCTACATTTATGAACAGGTAGCTCTCTAACTCAATGCTGTGGGATTTGAGATATTGGTTTACTAAATATAGCTTCTAATACTAAGCAACTAACTAGTATCCTAATTACATTCTTGGACTCAGTGTTGGTCCATTTCTAAGTGTGCACAATTAGAGCTACGACGTGGCCCTTATGTATCTAAGGCTATAGAAGGGACTAGGGATTTACTTAGGTGTCCTAGAACGATCCCACCCAAGCTCCTAAACAATTAGCAAGAATCAAAGCTAAGACCTAGGGTTTCTAGGGTTGACTAAGCCTATTCAGACTCTTAGTAGTTAGATTTAAAGCTAAAGGGGACTCGTTCTAAACTAGTCCTAACTTACGCACCGTCATTCTGAGGACACTAAGTGGATTGGTATCTAATAGGTGTTGTCCTACATATTTTAAGGTAAGGCGTTGTGAATATGACATCCTATTCACAGTACAAACACACAAAAGTTTGTTTTATGCCATTGAAAGCATTCAAGCATCAACATGTAGCATTAATTGAGCATGTATTCACTATAAGGCATGTTTCATACTCACATAGACATGAATAGAGCCAACCCACTTCATATTATCCAACATTATACATATAAGCATGCATCATCTGAGGATTAGAAGTGTCCTAGAGCAAACACAACTCAATCTATGCACATACAACTCATTCAAGCATTATATCAAACACATAGACATGAAATAATATAAAGCTTCTCAAAATAAGAACAAAGTATGTTTATATATAAGCCAATCAAATCCCATAACAAAGAACACAAAAATCTTCTAATTACACTAGTCACCCTAATCTATTTACTCAAGCATGAAATGGATAAGAATGAAAGAGGTTATAGAAATCTCCCCTTTTATCCTTGCTTGTTTCTTTACAAACTTGAGTAAATCTTCACCAAATGATGTTTGAATCCTCCAAAATCAACTTAATTCTCGGGGGTTATGTGTATTAGTGTGTGTATTAGAGGAGGGTGAAAGTAGGGTTTTGTGTGTAAAAAGTGGGTGTGTGGATGAGAGGTGAAAAGGGATCAAAATCTATTAAAAAAGGGCTTAAATAGTGCAGCAATCGCGTTCAGCCAAGGGCCTTGGCCAGTCGACCAGCCTAGGTTTGTGGTGGACCAACCCAAAGGGGGTTGCTTTTTGTTTTGGCCAGTCTGCTAGGTCAGTCGACCAGCCCTAGAAGAGGGGATTGACCGGCCAAGTCAGAAGCTTGGACAATTTTCTCGCGTTACATCCATTTCGCTCTGGTTGCCCGTTTCTTCACCTGGTTGCCTCCAAACACTTCTTTTAAGCTTCTCCTACGTCCCCAAAATCTTGAGCTTGACTCCGATATCAATTCTCTATCAATTCAAGTCCTAAGCTTTTGACCTAACTTTACCAAAGACGAGAAATAAGCATGCATTAGTGTAACGTTTGTCTTTAAAATTAACTATGTATATTTGCTTACGTTTAAACCTAACTCTAGAATATGTACTACACTAATGCATCTCTTAAAGCTCAAAACACCTCTTAAACATAGGCCAATAACAATGTAAACACTCACAAAAATAGAACACATCAAAACCCCCAAACCTTCTCCCTACTTGTCCCTAAGCAAGCCCATTCTTAAGTTTATTTCTAAAGCCGATGCAAAGGGTTACCTAAGGGATTGACTCGCTATCAAGGTTAGTCTAAGAAGAATAAAGGGGCATTCCTATTGTGGAGAGATCCCTAAGTCTCTTTGGATTCTCCCTCTACTCATAAAGGGCCTCAAATCTCCCAAGAACTTCCCAAGTAGCCAAACCGCCACAAGCATAGGATTCTAACTCAAGCACATGATAGGTTGATATTTCGTCTACCCTTGACTAATCTTGGCCTCCCCAACATGCACAAAGCCTTAAAGACAAGATGAGAGAATATACAAATGTAATGGCTTATAAAAGTCTTATTCACAAATATACAAAGAGGATAGCTTATGCTGAGTTGACACTGTGTCACTTATGCAGGTATTCACAACAATTTTTTGCTCTTTTGGCTTTTTCTCTTTTCCATTTTTTTTCAATTTTTTGAATTTTTGAACTTTTTGCAGCATGTTTGCCTTTTTCAATTTTTTTTGGATTTTTCATACTTTGCATTGCAGTACAAAAAAACAAGAAAAAGAAAGGCTAAGGCACATCAAAAAGAACAAATGAAGGAAAGGGCACTCACATTAACAACCCTTTTCACTCTTTCCTACCAAGCTATAGGGTGGCTACAAAGGGCATTCTTAAAGGTCCTCACTCCCTACAACTTTCAAGGGCATCCTTTCCAAGACCTGGTTTTCAATCCACTCCATTCACTTCCCCATAATGTTACTCATATTTACTAATCAATAGAGTCAATTACAATAGACAATAAAATGATTAACCAAGAAATAAATAACTCTGCATGCATTAAAATTTGAAAACTTTTCACTGTTTTTAATCAAATAATGCAATCTACCCTAAGAAAAACATAAAATAGTAAGAGCAACCCTTACACTCCCAAACCAAAACTTTGTTTGTCCTCAAGCAAATAGAGTAAAGCACTTAATCAAGCAAATTGGATCACAAAGCAAGTAAGGGTAGTGGGGATAGGGTAGAAACATAGTGAACAAGTGGAGAAATCATAGATACAACCTTGCATTGTCTTCAAAGCTTTTCATGTCAATGATAGATCACCAACTACTAACCCTATGACTCATAAGCCACTAACAGTCATAAAGAAAAACAAGGTTAGTAGTATTGCCTATGCAAGCTTGCATTGGCTTGTGCATTAATAAGCAACGATGTATCTTATGGCACAAAGGATCTAGATTCAACATTTTGGTGTGGGTGAAAGAAAGAAAAAGAAAACAAAAAGAAAGGAAAATGAAACAAGTGCAAAATTGCAAAATTTAACCTAAGTTGTTGTTACGATTAGTATGCCCTAAAGCTCACTTGTATATAACATTTTGGATGTTAAATAATGTATAATCATTTTGTTTAATGGCATTATGAGTTCCTTACATATTATCTCTGGTATGTTTTATTGGTGTATGTATAAAGGTTCCTTGACTTTAACTAATGACTTGGGTGCGCAGTAAAGCTGGATGTACAATAGGTCCAAGTCTAGATTTAGTCATGTCATAAATTGAGTCCGTAACTGAATGGTAGTGTTGGGCACTCTACTGGGATAAAGTTATATTGAGCAAGTCTCCTCGTTAAGAGTGATCTACCTAGGTCATTAGAGAACTTTCTGGATTTGTCTCAATAGTACATGTGTCACGTATTTGACAGGACCATTGTGAGTATGTTTTCTAGAGACGTACTATCAAAGAAAGAAAAGAAGATACTCACTACTACTAAGTGATCATTGCTCTTAATCTTGAGCATTTGTGGATGAACTAATGAAGTTAAGGTTTGGTACTTTGATTCACTGTGGGTGACATCTTACTTTATTAGAATCAATAGCCTTGTGCATTGAGTGCTAAGTTTTAATTAATTGGAATATGCATATGGAATATGGAATCTATGTGCCCCCTTTGGGATTGTCCATATTTTTCATCTGAACCTAGATCTAGTAATACTACCTTTATGAGTTTATCGGTCATATGGCTTGAGGGTCACTCCCGAGATCAAGAGATTCCATGACCAAAGATGGTTGGCAATAGGACAAAAGACCCAAAAGAAAGATGCAGCTAAGGAGGTAATAGTACATAGGCCAAAGGACCGGCCTTCGTTGTTGGTATACATAGAGGGCCATTATGATCGGTTATCTAGTTGGTCAAAGACAAAGTTCACATTCTTTTGTGATAAGCTTTTTGGTAATAGCAATTATTCTAGGAGTGCAACTTTGATCTTATGATGGAATAGATCTGAGTTAAAAATAATTATTATGTCGCCTAGATTAGGCAAGGACATTTTATATTATTTTTGGAAGCTAAGGTTAATTGTGTCTTCTTGGTCCCTTCCCTAGTTGAAATGATTTTGAGAGAGTAATCTTGAAAGAGCAAATTTCGTAATGTGGTAATAGCCTTATTGGGCCAAAGCTTGGAATTGGGTTTGGGCTTTGTTTAGAGTCCAAGATAACCTAATTGGGCTTGGATGGCTTCTTATTGGGCTTGGGCCTCCACATGGATTATGGACTATGTGTTGGCTTGGATTGTGGGCTTGGCCCAATCTTCCAAGACATATGCTAGAAAGTTACTACAAGAAGAATTCAAATTGTACAAGTAACTTCCATGACATGGGGCAAACATTTACTACTAGGAAAAAGTTTCCCACATGGAAAGTTTACAAGGTTTAGGTGCCAAAATTTTTTTATAAATAGGCAAGACCTTAAACCATTTCTAGCATCCACAAATATTTTGTAGTTGATCTCTTCCATTTTGGCAAGAGAATACTACAACACACAGTACACACTTATTGTGTGGTTTTTTGCTCTAGATTTTCAAGAGAATATTACTTTGCTTCTTCCCACATGAGAGGCTATTCTCTCAAGAAAAGTCTCTTTAACTATAGGGAAGGAGACTAGGGAGTTGCATATTGCGACACCCTTATAGTAAAATTTTTTTGGTGGCCTTGTTCATGCGTGAGAACAAAGCTTGTGATGATTTTAGCTTCATCAAAGGCCCCACACTTCAATAGGTTAGCTTTACATATTTTGCAAATACTAGTTATGTTCTATATGTTCTTAAGCATGTTCTTGTGTGTGTTATGTGGTTATTTTATTTTCCTAACATGTTTTCTTGGTAGTATTTTTGAAAATATGGACTAGGATAGACCACATGTTATATAATCGATCCTACAATTGGTATCAAAGCTTAGGCTCACAAACAACATGCTTAGACTATGCAAGAATATTGTATTTGCATAAATATGTTAGTCATCTTGTGAGTGGCAAGATTAGGAAAAGTTGTGTTGCTTATACTTGTGGTTTTATGCTTGTATGTTTAGTTGATATAAAATCCCTTTGATGGTTCGTATGTGTGCATGATAGAGTTTCATGTACAGTCAACAAAGCTTGGCCATAGGTGATTTCATGTATAAATCTTTATGTTATTCCTTGTAGCTTCATTTAAAAGAAGCATAGGATGTTTTGATATCCTTGTAATGTTTCTTTTATGATTGTAAGCTTGTATTAGCAATAGCAAAATACATTATTGTTGTAATCTTCAAGAGGCCAAGGAGAGAAGAAAGGAAAAATAGAATACGGGAGCAAATATGTCTCAATCGGTCGATCGGCTTCTCCTTTGCGGTCGACCGGCTCTAGCAGAAATTGCAACAAAGATTGCTATTTTATGCTTTTTAAATTAAAGATTGCAGGGAGCCATCAAAGAGGGATTCTAACATTTTTTGGTGGATGTTTATAATGCATTGATATATGTTTTAACATATTTGCATAAGCATAAACATGATTACCACCTAGCAATATGCCTACTCATTAGGTTTTTAAAATTGACCAATCCTATGTGTTAATTGCTCAGAGATAGTGAAGTTCATTTAAATGAGATTGGCTTAGACAAGATAAATGTAAGCAATTATGTCTAAAGATGCCATGCAATCTCATGACAAAAATGAAAAACTTAACTTGAGATTTACAATATGACAACCTAAGGGTCCATACACCCATATTTAGGTAAATAATATATTATGGTATTACAATGTTTTAGTAATACAAAGGGGATTCACAAAAACCAAAGTGTTTCGCAAATCCAAAGTGTGTTTATATCTAAAACAAAAGGCAAAAATACCAAAAATAGAGAAAACCCTTATGTTAAAATTTTGAGTAGGAGAGGGGACTGGAAATACCCCATGGCTTTCCATTTCCGATTCACACTAATGGTAGATTTCATTAACTTCCCCATCAGAGGGTGACACTTTATCAAGATTTAGCAAGGTGAATTTAAAATGTTTATTCAAAAAGGGTGTTAGTGAGTTTGGCCTTCCTATCAGTGGAATTCTTCACTAAAGATCACCTCACAAAACATTGATTAAAGTTACTACCCTATCGGAGAGCTTAAATCAAGAATGTTATGGCGAATGAACATAAAGAATAGGTATACACTCAACTTAATGGTAGGTTTAGCTATCTCATCGATAGAGTTCACTACCGGATTTAAAAATCCAAACAAAATAGTGATTGAATTATTCAATTGGATCATATCCAGATAATTGTCAATTCAAATAAGCAGTTGCACTTAACATTCATAAGTTCAGCCGTCCCATCGATGGAGTTCTTGTGATGACATTGAGACACTGTTACATCGAGTAGTTTAAGAGTTAATACTACTCAAAGGCAAATGATATAAAAGTACTTGTATGTTTTATTTCCAAAGATAGCATATATATTATACATGCATCAATTCCATACTCATAAAATAATTATGATTATATTGTTGTATATCCAAAAAAATGTCTTCGTTCAGTCTACTAGCTACAATTCTCAAAGAGCACAAGCTCACTAGACCAAATTTGGTGGACTAGGAATGAAACTTGGACATAGTACTCACTGCAGAAGAGTACAAGTATGTTCTAACAACTCCTTGTCCTATTATGAGGGCAAACTCTTCTAAAGCCCTAAAAGATGTTGAGATAAAATGGTAGAAGGCCAATAGTATAGGCAAGTGTTATATGATGGCTTCTATGTTAGATATTTTGCAGAGCAAGCATTATCATATGAAAATTGCAAAAGAAATCATGACCTTACTATCTTATATATTTGTTGATAAGAGCAAGGCAAGGTGCTCTTAGAGAAATTATGAATCAAAAGATGGCAGAAGGAGCATCTGTCAGAGAGCATATGCTTAAAATGATGGACTACTTCAATACTATCGAGATCCTAGGGGCAAACATAGATGAACAGTCAAAGGTAGACATGATTTTGGAGACTCTACCACCGTCTAGACATGATTTTGGAGACTTTGCCACCGTCTTACACCCAATTCAAGCTTAATTATAATATGGGCAACATGAACATGGATATGACAGAATTAATGAAAGAGCTCCTAGCTACAGAAGCCATAATGAAAAATAAGGGTCACGTAAACATAGTTCAAATATCCATTTCTGGACTTCACCCGAAAGGGAAAAAGTTCAAAGAAAAGGGGAAGCAAAAACGTGGTCGAGGGAAAAAGAAGAAAAATGGCAAACAACCCAAACAATTAACAGGTGAAAAACCCAAGGGAAAATACTTTAAGTGTGGCCAGAAAGGGCACCGGAAAAGGGATTGCCCGAAGTACCTAGCACGAGGTCAGATAGGTACAACTCTTTTGTTCTACATTGAAACCTATTTAGTGGTTGATTCTATTGATTCTTGGATTGTCAACTTTGGAGCCACTAACCATATTTGCAATTCTTTGCATTGGTTTCAGGAAATGAAGGAACTAGCTAAAAGGGAATTTGCTTTGAGGATAGGTAACGGAGCAAAAGTATGGGCTGCTGCAGTGGGAGAAATGTGCTTAAATTTTCCATGTAATAGGAAGTTATTTTTGGACAATGTTTATTATGTTTCGGGTGTACATAAAAACCTTATCTCTGTTTTGCAATTAATATTAGACTATTTTTGCATTAATTTCCATTCTGGTGTTGATATTAGTAGAGATAGAAATATTATCTATTCCAATAGCATGCATGATAACTTGTTCTATATGAAACCTATTACAAATTCATTGCATAATATAGAATGAACTAATTCCCAAAAAAGAAAGGTTTCTTCGACCAATGATACTTATCTTTGGCATCTACACTTAGGGCATGTTAGTCTAAAGCGAATTCGGAGATTAGTCCAGGATAGGCATCTTAGCTCATTAGATCTCGAAGATCTACCTCCGTGTGAATCTTGCCTCAAAGGAAAGATGACTAAACGGTCATTTTCTTCTAGAGGAGAAAGGGCCAAAGAAGTATTGGAATTAGTTCATATTGATGTGTGTAGTCCTATGAGCAAACTAGCACGAGGAGGTTATGAGAATTTCATTACCTTTACTGATGATTACTCTAGGTATGGATATGTATATCTAATGCAACGCAAGTCTGAATCCTTTGAGAAATTCAAAGAGTTCAAGGTTGAAGCGGAGCGGAAATTAGATAAAAGTATCAAAGCCTTTCGATCTGATCGAGGTGGTGAATACCTCTTGGGTGAGTTCAGAGACTATCTTACACAAGAAGGGATTGTGTCTCAATTGACTGCACCAGGGAGTCCCTAACAAAATGGTATAGCAGAGAGAAGAAATCGCACCCTATTAGATATGGTTAGGTCAATGATAGGTCATGCATCATTACCTTTATCTTTTTGGGGGCATGCCCTTGAGACAACAGCATACATCTTGAACTTGGTACCATCTAAATCAGTACCTAGGACACCATAAGAAATGTGGACCGGGTGTAAGCCTAGTTTAAATCATCTCCACATTTGGTGTTGTCCAGCTTATGTACTTAATAGTAATGCTTCAAAGTTGGAACCAAGATCCGAGTTGTGCTATTTTATAGGGCATCCTAAGGAAACTAGAGGTGGGATCTTTTATAATCCTAAGGAGCAAAAGGTGTTTATAAGCATCTATACTAGATACTTAGAGAATGGTGAAATGATCCAGAAAACACCAGATTCTGAAGTTGTTCTAGAAGAGATTTTACAAGAATCTCCAATAACACCTGTGGTAATTGTAAATGAAAAGGAACAGCATATTGCACCTATATATCGGAGTCTCATCGTAGTAGGAGGGTATCCAGGCCTCCTGATAGATACTATGGAGAGTCCTTTCAGACTTCTTCAGAGGATCAGGTGGTGGATCCCACAAGTTATGATGAAGCAGTTTACGACATAGATGTCGACCAATGGCATAAGGCAATGGATTCAGAGTTACAATCTATGTATTCTAATAAAGTCTAGGATCTTGCAATTGCACCTGAAGGGGTAAAACCTATAGGGTGCAAATGGTAGGATTTTGTAATTGCATCTGAAGGGGTAAAACCTATAGGGTGCAAATGGGTCTACAAGAGGAAAAGAAGAGTTGATGGAAAACTTGAATGAAAACTTGAATCCTTTAAAGCTAGGTTGGTGGCGAAAAGTTATACTTAGAAAGAAGGGATTGAGTATGAGAGAACTTTCTCACCAGTAGCCATGCTTAAATCCATCAGGATACTTCTTGCCATCACAAGGCATTATGACTACAAGATATGGCAAGTGGACATCAAGACAGCTTTTCTTAATGGAGAGATTGACGAGACCATTTACATAACACAACAAGATGGATATGTTGCCAAAGGCCAGGAACATATGGTTTATAAGTTAAAAAAGTCCATTTATGGATTAAAGTAAGATCTAGAGCATGGAACATCGAATTTGATCATGCAATTAAATCTTATGGTTTTGATCAAAATATTGATGAACATTGCGTGTATAAAAGGTGTAATGGAAATGCTGTAGCTTTTTTGGTTTTGTATGTGGATGATATCCTACTTATTGGGAATGATATGGGGATGTTATCATCCATCAAGGTTTGGCTTTCTACTCAATTTTAAATGAAGGATTTAAGAGATGCTAGTTATGATCTAGGCATCAAGCTTATGTGAGATCGTAAGAACAGAAGGCTAGCCTTATCTCAAGCTTCATTTATTGAGAAGATATTGGTCAGGTTTAACATGCAAAACTCTAATAAGGCCTCATTACCTTCTAGACATGGAGTTTATCTATCTTGAGATCAATGTCCTAAAACACCTGAGGAGATAGAGAGCAGGAAACGAGTTCCTTATGCCTGGTAGTTGGAAGCCTCATGTATTCCATGTTATGTACTAGGCTAGATATCTGCTTTGTTGTTGGCATGATTAGTAGATATTAGTCATACCCTAGACTGGCATATTAGGTCATGGTTAAGCATATATTCAAGTTCCTGCAAGGGACTAAGGATTATGTGCTGGAATACCGTGCAGATGATCTAACGCCATTAGCCTATACAGACTCGGATTTCCAGTCCGACAGAGATTCCAGGAAGTCTACTTCTAGATATGTTTTCACTCTGTCAGAAGGAGCTATTTCATGGAGAAATGTGAAGCAAAATTGTATTGCTGACTCTATCATGGAGGTAGAGTATGTAGCAGCATCTCTGAGGCTGCGAAAGAGGCAGTATGGCTAAGAAAGTTCCTTTTAGACCTACAGGTTGTGCCAGCAGTTCACAGACCGATAATGTTGTATTGCGACAATAAGGTGTTGTTTCACAGTGTAAGGAGCCCAGAAGTCACAAAAAGGGTAAACACATTGAACAAAAATATCATTTGATTTGTCAGTTTATCTAGAGAGGAGATGTTATAGTTGAAAAGATAGCTTCAGTGGAAAACCTGGCAGACTCATTTACAAAGACTCTTCCAAAAAACATTTTTACCACACATTGGGAGTCTATGGGTATTAGGTTGTGCAAAAGTGATCTTTAGTGCAAGTGGGAGATTGTTAGGATTAGTATGCCCTAAAGCTCACTTGTATATAACATTTTGGATGTTAAACAATGTATAATCATTTTGTTTAATGGCATTATTAGTTCCTTACATATTATCTCTAGTATATTTTATTGGTGAATGTATAAAGGTCCCTTGACTTGAACTAATCACTTGGGTGCGTAGTGAGGCAGGACGCCCAATAGGTCCAAGTCTAGATTTAGTCACGTCATAAATTGAGTCTGTAACTGAATGGTAGTGTTGGGCATTCTACCGGGATAAGGTTATATTGAGCAAGTCTCCTCGTTGAGGGTGATCTACCTAGGCCATTGGAGGACCTTCCGGATTTATCTCAATAGTACGTGTGTCACGTATTTGACAGGGCCATTGTGAGTATGTTTTCAAGAGACGCACTATCAAAGAAAGAAAATAAGATACTTACTGCTACTAAATGGTCATTGCTCTTAATCTTAAGCATATGTCGATGAACTAACGAAGTTAAGGTTTGGTACTTTGATTCATTGTGGGTGAGATCTTACTTTATTAGGATCAATAGTCTTGTGCATTGAGTGCTAATTTCTAATTAATTGGAACATATATATGCAATATGAAATCTATGTGCCCCCTTTGGGATTGTCCATATTTATCATCCAAATCTAGAACTAGTGATGCTACCTTTATAGGTGTATCAGTCATATAGCTTGAGAGTCGCTCCCGAGATCAAGAGATTCCATGACCAAAGATGGTTGTCAATAGGACAAAAGACCCAAAAGAAAAGATGCAGCTAAGGAGGTGATAGTACACAAGCCAAAGGACCGGCCTTAGTTATGGGTATACATGGAGGGGCATTACGATCGTTTATTTAGTAGGTCAAAGACAAAGTTCACATTCTTTTGTGATAAGCTTTTGGATAATAGCAATTATTCTTGGAGTGCAACTTTGATCTTATGGTGGAATAGATCAAAGTTAAAAATAATTATTATGTCATCTAGATCTGGCAAGGACATTTTTTTATTATTTTTGGAAACTAAGGTTAATTGTGTCTTCTTGGTCCCTTCCCTAGTTGGAATGACTTTGAGAGAGTAATCATGAAAGAGCAAATTCCATATTGTGGTAATAGCCTTATTGGGCTAGAGCTTGGAATTGGGTTTAGGCTTTCTTTAGAGTTCAAGATAACCTAATTAGGCTTGGATGATTTTTTATTGGGCTTAGGCCTCCACATGGATTATAGACTATGTGTTAGGCTTAGATTGTGGGCTTGGCCCAATCTTCCAAGACATGTGCTAGAAAGTTACTACAACAAGAATTCATATTGAACAAGTAACTTCCATGACATGTGGCAAACATTTACTATTAGGAAAAAGTTTTCCACATGGAAAGTTTACATGGTTTAGGTGCCAAACTTTTTCTATAAATAGGCAAGACCTTAAACCATTTCTAACATCCAAAAATTTTGTAGTTGATTTCTTCCATTTTGGCAAGAGAAAACTACAACACATAGTACACACTTATTGTGTGGTTTTTTGCTCTAGATTTTCAAGAGCATATTATTTTGTTTTTTCCCACACAAGAGGCTATTCTCTCAAGAAAAGTCTCTTTAACTATACAGAAGAAGACTAGGGAATTGCATATTGTGACACCCTTATAGTAAAATTTTTTTGCCGGCCTTGGTCATGAGCAAAAACAAAGCTTGTGACGGTTTTACCTTCATCAAAGGCCCCACGCTTCAAGAGGTTAGCTTTACATATTTTGCAAATACTAGTTATGTTCTATATGTCCTTAATCAGTTCTCGTGTGTGTTTTGTGGTAATTTTATTTTCCTCGCATGTTTTCTTGGTTGTATTTTTGAAAATACGGATTAGGATAGACCACATGCTATATTATCGATCCTATAGTTGCCTCTTAGTAGTGCTAACTACCACGTCGTCAGCCAAGCGATCATCTTCTTTTTTTCAACCTCCATAGATGAGGCCCTGAAGCATTAAAACCTCCACACGAGCCATTTTAAATCATATGCATGCTTTAGGCACTGCACATTCACTTTGTTCCCTCGGCCATCTTTCAAATCCTTGATCTTGACCGCTCTTGAAGGGTAGCAACCAACACTTCATACGGACCATCCCATCTTGACTTGAGCTTATTTTATTAGAGGTAGAGAATGATTTCTTAAAAATGTGTTTATCATGCAATCTCTTCGTTCTATCCTTTTAAAGCTTGGCGATCTCATATGCCTCAAATCTAAGCTCCTCCAACTCCTCTAGGTCAAGCTTTCTTTTGTCACCCGTGATATCGCTATTTGACCACAAGCCTAAATAGCCCGCAAGTGCACAAGACGTGTGTAGTACAGTGTGTGCAAGTGCGGGGTCGAATCCACAGGGAGGCTACCTTAGTTTAGTCTCTGTGTGCTCGGGTGCCTTAAACTAGCTACGTGCGTGTGTGTACTTACTTTAGGATGAAAGGGAGCTCGAAAAAAAGAAAATAAAAACTAATCTATGGAGGAACTTAAGGGAACCAAACTAAGGAAGGAAACACTAATAAAGAAGAAGGGGACCTAGGGCGATTACATTGCAACAAGACTTGGGCTATGATAACAGATGAGGTCTGTCTAAGGCTCAGGACTTCTATTGCCATTGTGTTGATCGGGGGCTCTCTTAACCAATACTAGTGGTTCAACCCGTTAGCTAGATTTAAAGCTAAGGGCCAATCCCTCCTAACCTACGCAATCCGTGCTAAGAACTTATCCTCTTGGCTGGATTTAAAGCCAAGGACTACCACCTAAACACTAAGTGACATTAAGGCTCAATTAACCAACACTAACGTGAGTGAGGGATAGTCTAGTCTAGGTTAACTTATCCGCTTGGTTGGATTTAAAGCCAAGGACTAGCACCTAAACTCGACTAAGTATAGCAAGTAACCTATTAGCTGGATTTAAAGCTAAAGCCTACTCTACTAAGCAAAGCCACAAGATTAAGCACAATCACATCACCCAAATAAGTAGATAAGAGCATTTTAAGCACAAATAACACATGCATATTCACTTAGGCATTTTAACAAACACATAGACATGTTTGATTTCCAATACATAGACATATTGAATCATGCCATAAATTTATGTAAATAAACATGTATTAAGAGCCAAAGATCTAAAAAAATCCATTATTCAAAACCCTAATCTAATATACAACAACAATCATCCCTAAATCTAGCCTAATCTACCAACATATTTACAAGAAATAGAGAAAGAAAAAGAAGAACTTCCCTAAATTCTTGCTTCCAAATCCATACAAATCCTCAAATCTTTGTTTAATGCTTCAATCCCTAGCTTGGTGTGGGGTTTAGATGGTGGTTTAGGGTGTTTTGTGAAGTGGGTAAAGGGTTAGGGTTTATTAGAATTTAAGAAATAAAAGTTCCCCCCCTGAAAATGAGCTGAAACGAGCTTTTTATGGATTTCTTCAGCGCACAGCCGATCAACCTAGCCGGTCGACAGGCTCCTCTTTCTTGCTCGACCGGCTTCAATCATGATGCTCTTTGGACTGGCTGGTCGACCTAGCCGGTCGACCGGCTTCTTGAAGAACTCGACCGGCTTCAAATCTTTTATTCTCTGGAGCGGCCGATCGACCGGCTTCAAATCTTTTATTCACTTAGGCATTTTAACAAACACATAGACATGTTTGATTTCCAATACATAGACATATTGAATCATGCCATAAATTTATGTAAATAAACATGTATTAAGAGCCAAAGATCAACAAAAATCCATTATTCAAAGCCCTAATCTAATAAACAACAACAATCATCCCTAAATCTAGCCTAATCTAGCAACATATTTACAAGAAATAGAGAAAGAACAAGAAGAACTTCCCTAAATTCTTGCTTCCAAATCCGTACAAATCCTTCAAATCTTTGTTTAATGCTTCAATCCTAGCTTGGTGTGGGGTTTAGATGGTGGTTTAGGGTGTTTTGTGAAGTGGGTAAAGGGTTAGGGTTTATTAGAATTTAAGAAATAAAAGTTCCCCCCCTGAAAATGAGCTGAAACGAGCTTTTTACGGATTTCTTCAGCGCACAGCCGGTCGACCGGCTCCTCTTTCTTGCTCGAACGGCTTCAATCATGATGCTCTCTGGACTGGCCGGTCGACCCAGCCGGTGGATCGGCTTCTTGAAGAACTCGACCGGCTTTAAATCTTTTATTCTCTGGAGTGGCCGGTCGACCGGCTCTTCTTCTAAGTCGACCGGCTGGATCAGAATGATCTCTTCTTTATTTCTTTTCTTCCGGTCTTCATCCGTTAGCTTATTTCTTCCTCGCATAAGCTTGAACCCTGCCAAAACACTCCTGGAACATGGAATATAACACTTAGTATAGTATTTATGCACCTAAATACATTATGTACAAATATTAACAAATATGCATAAACTTTATACTAAGCACACTCAATTATACTCTAAACACCCTTAAATATGCATGCAAAAACTCGATGCAAACATGCACAAATGACACACATCAACACCCTCAAACCTTCCCCTTGCTTGTCCGCAAGCAAGCCCCAATGAAATCTATCCTCATGCTTTTCAAAGAGTTGCCAATTGTATTGAATTGCTATCTTTTCGCATCCAAGGGGTACAAGGGGTCATTCTTTTCATGTAAGGCCTTCCTTAGTCTTTTTCGGATCCTCCCTTTGATCACAAGGGGTCTCACACCTCTTGGGAATGTCACCAAGTAGCTAGAACCACCACAAACTTAGGATTCCAACTCACGCACTCGGGATGTTGATACTTCGTGCTCTATCAACTAACATGGCCTCCCAATATGTACTTAGCCCCAAAGATACAAGAAAGAGAAGATACATCACAATGGCTCACATTGACGTAAGAGACTTATCCACAATACATAAAAATAAACAAAAGAGATACTTGTGTCAAATTGACATTATGTCACTTGACACTTATTCAACATACTTCACTTTTCAATCTTTTTGTTGCCTCTTGGCTTTTCTCTTTTTCTCATTTTTTTTTTCTTTTTTGTTTGTTTGTTTGTTTTTTTTTTCAATACATAAATAGAACAAAAAGAAAGGAAAAAGACAAGGCTAAGGGAAACTAAAAGAACCAATCAAGGAATGGGCACTCATATCAACAACCCTTTAAAAACACTTTTTCCAACCAAGTTGCGGGGAAACTACATGGTGCATTCTTAGAAATACTCACTCCCCACAGTTTTCAAAAGGATTCTCTTCAAAGTCTAGGTTATACCCTACACTCCATTTACTCCCCACAATACACCCTTATCTTCTCCAATCAAATAAGTCAATAACAAAAGCCAACTCTCCAACCAACGTGGAGATAAACTAACTCAAAATATGCAAAAAAAATGAAAAATTTGAACAAATTTTAAGCAAAAAATAAGATATGGCAAGCAAATCTATCCCAAATATGATATAAACAATAAATGAACAACCACACCCCCAAACCTAAACTTTGCTTGTCCTCAAGCAAAAATCACAAAGCCACACGACAAGCAATCTACATGAAACACATATGGGGAATAAGAAGAGGGATAGATAAGGACAAGTAAAAGATGGATAGATACAACCTTGTGTCCATGTAGTCCGCAAATGCCAAAGACAATCCAATGATCTACTCGCCTCTATCTTTTGTGGAAAGCACTAATGCTCAAAAAAACAAAGAAGAGATTAGAAGATATGCTATGCAAGCTCACATTGACATTTGAAATGATAAACAAGGATGTAAACACGGGGTAAGGGATTGATGCACAAATGAAGGAAAGGAGCAAGAACAAGTAAGGGAGTAAAAATCTAACCTACTAAGAATGAAAATAAACAAAAGAAATCCTAAAATATAAAAAGGTAAGATAAACAAAAGCAATCTAATCTATTATGTACAAAGCAAGAATTAGTATAAGAAAACTAATCTACTGTATACAAAGGCAAAAGCAAATAAATACAAGAAAAACAAGAAAAATATGAACAAGCCTAGGGTGCCTCCTAGTAGTGCTGGATTTAACGCCTCCAGCCGGGCGCCAATGTTAGAGTAAAATATGTTTAAAGTTGCGTGGCACAAATTGCCGGATAATCATCAAAGCACAGAATGTAGAGGGAAAAGGGTCATGCACTAAAGGTTGGGGCAATGAATGCATGATGCACCCCTTTTCAAGATCCCACCCTAAAATATCAAATGAATTCGCAAATGTGGAATGAAGCATGCTCAAACGTGAAGAATCATGTCCCGCTTGCTCTTTAATTAGCCACCCCAATGCCTTCTTCTCATAATCAAGGGCTAGGAACACACTTTCCCTATAGGTCAAAGATAGGTCTAATGCATGCAACATGGGAAACGTGTTTTCTAACCCTAGATGACAATGTTCTATGCATGAAGGCACAAACATGAGCTCCAAAAAGGAAGACTCAATGGAATGGGAAATAGGCGTTGGAACGACATTTGGAGAAGAAGGAGCAACGATATAGGAGATGGATGTACTACACTCTTCTTCTCCACAAGATATAACATGATCAAGCCTAGGTCGTTCTAACTCCTCACGAAGGGTGGATTCGATCATAATGGGCTCTATTTCCATCAATGAATCATCAAACATCCAAAGAGACCCATAGATCATTCTTCCAAGCACATCAATTCCTTTCTTATGTGTCTTCTACGAGTTGCTATTCTCTTCAACATCATGATTCTTAACTCCAAGAGACTTATCATTTAAAATCTCCGAAATTGATGTCTTGTTTTCCACAGTGGATGACTTTAAACCTTCACTAGCTACAGTCTCTTTAAATTCATCAATACATTCATCACTAGTGGGTATCATCTCGCCATCATGCTCTTCGCTAGGGGTAGGCACAAATGGAGGGGGCAATGGTGACTCAACAGATTCCTCATCATGTATGCATGAATGCTCAAGGGGAGACTGCGCGCTAAACTCCCTAAATGCCGACTCGGAATGCAATTGAGTACTATCGACACAAGACTCAACCTCCATGTGTACGGAGTGTGTGGGATGAGGAGAAAGAAAAAGCTCATGTGACTCAATGGGAGACATTGAAAGCTTAAGAGGATAGGGTACTACTTCCTCTAAAACATAATCACAAGAGTCATCAAGAACCAAGTTATCATTAAGCTCATCTTCATCCTCACTACGAGATGTTATCTCTCCATCAACCTCTCTTTCTAGTTGTCTCTCCCATACATCATCATTTCCACCCCTAGTCACCTCATCGTTAGGTCTCATCTCTATCCCTTCAACTCGTTCTAAAGATATATCATCATTCTCACTCATGAGTTGCATACTCTCAACCACTCTTTCCAAGGATACACCGAAAGATTTGGTGTCTCGCTTCAAACTCTCAAGTTGTTCTTGGTTAGATTGGATGAGGGATAAGAGATAGTCAAGTGCTTCCTCTTGAGAAGAAAACCTAAAAGAAGAGGGCTCAACCGAGTGAAAAGGGTAGTCATGTTGAAAATCATTTTGCACATAACCATAAAAAAACTCGAGAGAGGAATGGGTGAAAAAAGAAAGTGTTGGAGGTGGACAATCGAAACTAGAAGGCGAATGGAATAAAGAGTCATCTTTACCCCATTGTGAAAATGCATGATGTTGCTCCCTAGAATCATGATAACTAGATGTAGATGCAGGCACGGGCATATGATTGCTAGGGGCATAGGGCATTGCATGCAATCGGGAATAAGAGTGGAAGGTGGGACAAGCACTAGATAAGTGAGCACGGCTTCCACAATGATTGCAAAAACAAGAATATGCATCCCTATACTCATGATTACTAAATGAAGATGCATGAGATGTTGCATCACTATAGGGGTCATTATTAGCATTAGCCCTAAATGGGGAATTCTCGAGGGACAGAAAACAATAGGATGCATGAAACTTCCACGCAAGCGACATGCATAAGGGACACGTTCAGGTGGTGGGGAAGAGGATACAAGTGACCACCAAGAAGCATTAGGATCAGTCATATTCAATGAATCACAAGTAAAACCCCTTCAAAAATCAAAATTTTTTTTTTAATTTTTTTTTTCAAAAAATGGAAAGCAAGTAAAAATAGTACACACGCAAGCAACCAATTGCAAACACAAAAGCACACCAAGAACCAATGCCGTGCCTCCCCGGCAACGGTGCCAAAAAACTTGATATCGCTATTTGAGCACAAGGCTAAATAGCCCGCAAGTGCACGGGACGTGTATAGTACAGTGTGTGCAAGTGCGGGGTCGAATCCACAGGGAGGCTACCTTAGTTTAGTCTCTATGTGCTCGGGTGCCTTAAACTAGCTACGTGCGTGTGTGTACTTACTTTAGGATGGAAGGGAGCTCGAAAAAAAGAAAATAAAAACTAATCTATGGAGGAACTTAAGGGAACCAAACTAAGGAAGGAAACACTAATAAAGAAGAAGGGGACGTAGGGCAATTGCATTGCAACAAGACTTGGGCTATGATAACAGATGAGGTCTATCTAAGGCTCGGGACTTCTATTGCCGTTGTGTTAATCGGGGGCTCTCTTAACCAATACTAGTGGTTCAAGCCGTTAGCTAGATTTAAAGCTAAGGGCCAATCCCTCCTAGCCTACGCAATCCGTGCTTAGAACTTATCCTCTTGGCTGGATTTAAAGCCAAGGACTAGCACCTAAACACTACGTGACATTAAGGCTCAATTAACCAACACTAAAGTGAGTGAGGGATAGTCTAGTCTAGGTTAACTTATCCGCTTGGCTGGATTTAAAGCCAAGGACTAGCACATAAACTCGACTAAGCATAGCAAGTAACCTATTAGCTGGATTTAAAGCTAAAGCCTACTCTACTAAGCAAAGCCACAAGATTAAGCACAATCACATCACCCAAATAAGTAGATAAGAGCATTTTAAGCACAAATAACACATGCATATTCACTTAGGCATTTTAACAAACACATAGACATGTTTGATTTCCAATACATAGACAAATTGAATCATGCCATAAATTTATGTAAATAAACATGTATTAAGAGCCAACGATCTACAAAAATCCATTATTCAAAACCCTAATCTAATATACAACAACAATCATCCCTAAATCTAGCCTAATCTACCAACATATTTACAAGAAATAGAGAAAGAAAAAAAAGAACTTCCCTAAATTCTTGCTTCCAAATCCATACAAATCCTTCAAATCTTTGTTTAATGCTTCAATCCCTAGCTTGGTGTAGGGTTTAGATGGTGGTTTAGGGTGTTTTGTGAAGTGGGTAAAGGGTTAGGGTTTATTAGAATTTAAGAAATAAAAGTCCCCCCCCTGAAAATGAGCTGAAACGAGCTTTTTATGGATTTCTTCAGCGCACAGCCGATCGACCTAGCCGGTCGACAGGCTCCTCTTTCTTGCTCGACCGGCTTCAATCATGATGCTCTTTGGACTGGCTGGTCGACCTAGCCGGTCGACCGGCTTCTTGAAGAACTCGACCGGCTTCAAATCTTTTATTCTCTGGAGCGGCCGATCGACCGTCTAGGTCGACCGGCTCTTCTTCTAAGTCGACCGGCTGGATCATAATGATCTCTTCTTTATTTCTTTTCTTCTGGTCTTCATCCGTTAGCTCATTTCTTCCTCGCATAAGCTTGAACCCTTCCAAATCACTCCTGAAACATGCAATATAACACTTAGTATAGTATTTATGCACCTAAATACATTATGTACAAATATTAACAAATATGCATAAAATTTATACTAAGCGCACTCAATTATACTCTAAACACCCTTAAATATGCATGCAAAAACTAGATGCAAACATGCAGAAATGACACGCATCAACCCGCTCTTGCGAACTCTAAATTTAAGGCCTTGATGGCCCAATAAGCCCTATGCTCAAGTTTTAAAGGCAAGTGACAAGCTTTTCCATAAACCAATCTGTATGGAGACATGCTAATGAGAGTCTTAAAGGAAGTACAGTAGACCCACAAAGCATCATTTAGCCTAATAGATCAATCTCACCTATCGGGCCTAACCGTTTACTCTAAAATGTGCTTGATCTCTCTATTGGACACCTTTACTTGTCCACTAGTTTGCGGGTGGTAAGGAGTAGCTACCTTATAGGTAATCAAATATCTTCTCAACAAGGCCTCTAAAGTCCTATGGTAAAAATGCAAACCCCCATCACTAATCAAGACCCTAGGGACTCCAAATCTAGAGAAAATGTTTTCTTTAATGAAATTCACTACTACTTTATGGTCATTAGGGCGTGTGAGAATAGCCTCAACTCGGACAAATAGTCTATGGTCACTAAAATGTAGTGGTACCCAAAAAAAGGTAGAAATGGACCCATGAAATCTACAACCCAAACATCAAAAAACTCACATGGAAGAATAAGGGATAAAGGGATCATGTTTCTTCTAGAGATAGACCCGAATTGTTAACATCTAAGACACTTTTTGCACTACTCTTGGGCATCCCTAAAGAGAGTGGGCCAAAAGAATCCACATTGCAAGACCTTTGCGGCGGTCTTTGTGTAGGATCGATATTATTAAGTGTGGGGTATCCTAGTCCATATTTTCTAAATTATAACTAAGAAAACATGCTAGGAAAATAAAATAGCCACATTACACACACAAGAACATGCTCAAGAGCATATAGAATATAACTAATGCTTGAAAAAAATATAAAGCTAACCTCTTGAAGCATGGGGCCTTTGATGAAGCTAAAACCGGTTACAAGCTTTGTTCCCGTTCACGAACAAGGCCACCAAAATTTGCTATAAGAGTGTCACAATAAGCAACTCCCTAGTCTTCTTCCCTATGATGAAAGAGACTTATCTTGAGAGAATAGCCTCTTGTGTGGGAAGAAGCAAAGTAATATGCTCTTGAAAAACTAGAGCAAAAATCACACAATAAGTGTGTACTATGTGTTGTAGTATTTTCTTGCCAAAAAGGAAGAAATCAACTACAAAGTGGAATGCATAAAAGGTGTAGGGTCTTGTCTATTTATAGAGAGAACCTTGGCATCTAAAGTTGTTAAACTTTAATGTGGGAGAAAATTTCCATGTAGTATTTCCTTTTTGAAACTTGTCAATCTTGTCTTGGAAGACTTGTGCAAGTTGTCCACTTGTTTTTGTAGTATTTTGCAAGTTGTCCACTTGTCTTGGAAGACTTAGGCCAAGCGCATTATCCAAGTCCAACACATAGTCCATAATCCATGTGGAGGCCCAAGCCCAATAGGAAACCATCCTAGCCCAATTAGGTTATCTTGGACTCTAAAGAAAGCCCAAACCCAATTTCAAGCTTTGGCCCAATAAGGCTACTACCACAATATGGAATTTGCTCTTTCAAGATTACTCTCTCAAAGTCATTTCAACTAGGGTAGGGACCAAGAAGACACAATTATCATTGGCTTCCAAAAATAATTAAAAATATCCTTGCCCGATCTAGGCGACATAATAATTATTTTTAACTTCGATCTATTCCACCATAAGATCAAAGTTGCACTCCAAGAATAATTGTCATTACCCAAAAGCTTATCACAAAAGAATGTGAACTTTGTCTTTGACCTACTAAATAACTGACCATAATGCCCCTCTATGTATACCCACAGCTAAGATCGGTCCTTTGGCCTGTGTACTATCACTTCCTTAGCTGTATCTTTTTTTCCATTGGGTTTCTTGTCCTATTGCCAACCATCCTTGGTCATGGAATCTCTTGATCTCGGGAGCGACCCTCAAGCCATATGACCGACACACCTATGAAGGTAGTATCACTAGATCTAGATTCGGATGATAAATTTGGACAATCCCAAAGGGGGCACATAGATTCCATTTTTGCATATGCATGTTCTAATTAATTAGAACTTAGCACTCAATGCACAAGGTCGTTGATCCTAATAAAATAAGATCTCACCCACGTGAATCAAAGTACTAAACCCTAACTTCATTAGTTCATCCACATATACTCAAGATTAAGAGCAATGATCATTTAGTAGTAGTGAGTGTCTTGTTTTCTTTCTTTGATAGTACGTCGCTAGAAAACATACTCACAATGGTCCTATCCAATACGTGACACACGTACAATTGAGACAAATCCAGAAAGTCCTCCAATGACCTAGGTAGATCACCCTCAAAGAGGAGACTTACTCAATATAACCTTATCAAAGTAGAGTGCCCAACACTACTATTTGGTTATGGATTCAATTTATGACGTGACTAAATCTAGACTTGAACCTACTGTGCGTCCAGCCTCACTGTGCACCCAAGTCATTAGTGCAAGTCAAAGGACCTTCATACATGCATCGATAAAACATAACAGAGATTATATGTAAGAAACTCATAATGCCATCTAACAAAAATATGATTATACATTGTTTCATATCCAAAATGTCATGTACAAGTGAGATTTAGGGCATACTAATCCTAACAATCTCCCACTTGCACTAAAGATTACTTCTGCAAAGCCTAATACCCAAAGACTCTAAATGTGTGGCAAACACTTTCTGAAAGAGTCTTAGTAAATGGGTCCGCTGTTTTCTGAAGCTATCTTGTCAACTACTACATCTCCTCTTTGGATAAACTCACGAATCAAATGATATTTCCGTTCAATGTGTTTACCCTTTTTGTGATTCCTGGGCTCTTTGCACTGTGAAACAGCACCGTTGTTGTCGCAATGCAACGTTATTGGTCTGTGAGCTGCCGGCACAATCTCTAGGTCTAACAGGAACTTTCTTAGCCACACTGCCTCTTTCGCAGCCTCAGATGCTACTACATACTCGGCCTCCATGGTAGAGTCAGCAATACAATTTTGCTTCACACTTCTCCATGAAATAGCTCCTCCTGACAGAGTGAAAACATATCCAGAAGTAGACTTTCTGGAATCTCTGTCGGACTGGAAATCCGAGTCTGTATAGGCTAATGGTGTTAGATCATCTGCATGGTATTCTAGCACATAATCCTTTGTTCCTTGCAGGAATTTGAATATATGCTTAACCGCGACCCAATGTGCTAGTCCAGGGTTTGACTGATATCTATTAACCATGCCAACAAAGAAAGCGTATATCCGGTCTAGTACATAACATGGCATACATGAGACTTCCAATCTGAAGCATAAGGAACTCGCTTCATGCTCTCTATCTCCTCAGTGTTTTAGGACATTGATCCGAGATAGATAAACTCCATGTCTAGAAGGTAACAAGGCCTTCTTAGAGTTTTGCATGTTAAACGACTAATATCTTCTCAATAAATGAAGCTTGAGATAGGGCTAGCCTTCTGTTCTTACGATCTCGCATAAGCTTGATGCCTAGAACATAACTAGCTTCTCCTAAATCCTTCATTTGAAATTGAGTAGAAAGCCAAACCTTTATGGATGATAGCATCCCCACATCATTTCCAATTAGTAGGATATCATTCACATACGTAACCAAAAAGCTACAAAGATTTCCATTACACCTTTTATACACGCAAGGTTCATCAATATTTTGATCAAAACCATAAGATTTAATTACCTGATCAAATTTGATGTTCCATGCTCTAGATGCCTATTTTAATCCATAAATGGACTTCTTTAATTTACAAACCATATTTTCCTGGCCTTTAGCAATGTATCCATCTGGTTGTGTCATGTAAATGGTCTCGTCAAGTTCCCCATTAAGAAAGGCCGTCTTGACGTCTATTTGCCATATCTCGTAGTCATAATGACAAGCGATGGCAAGAAGAATCCTGATGGATTTAAGCATGGCTACGGGTGAGAAAGTTTCCTCATAATCGATCCCTTCTTTCTGAGTATAACCTTTCGCCACCAACTTTGCTTTAAAGGTTTCAACTTTTCCATCAACTCCTCTTTTTCTCTTGTAGACCCATTTGCACCCTATAGGTTTTACCCCTTCAGGTGCAACTACAAGATCCCAGACTTTGTTAGAATACATAGATTCTAACTCTGAATCCATTGCCTTATGCCATTTGTCGGCATCTATGTCGGAAACTGCTTCATCATAACTTACGGGATCCACCACCTGATTCTCTGAAGAAGTCTGAAAGGACTCTCCATAGTATCTATCAGGAGGCTTGGATATTCTCCCACTACGACGATGCTCCGATATATTAGGTGTAATATGTTGTTCTTTTCATTCACAGTTACCACAGGTGTTACTGGAGATTCTTGTGAAATCTCATCTAGAACAACTTCAGAATCTGGTGTTTTCTGGACCATTTCATCATTCTCTAAGTATCTAGCATGGGTGCTTATAAACACCTTTTGCTCCTTAGGATTATAAAAGATCCCACCTCTGGTTCCCTTAGGATATCCAATGAAATAGCATAACTCGGATCTTGGTTCCAATTTTGAAGCATTACTATTAAGTACATAAGCTGGACAACCCCAAATGTGGAGATGATTTAGACTAGGCTTACGCCACCCACATTTCTTGAGGTGTCCTAGGTACTGATTTGGATGGTACCAAGTTCAAGATGTATGCATTGTTTCAATGGCATACCCCAAAAGATAAAGGTAATGATGCATGACTCATCATTGACCTAACCATATCCAATAGGGTACGATTTCTTCTCTCTGCTACACCATTTTGCTGAGGAGTCCCTGGTGCAGTCAACTGAGACACTATCCCTTCTTGTGTAAGGTAGTCTCTAAACTCACCTGAGAGGTATTCGCCACCTCAATCAGACCGAAGGGCTTTGATATGTTTATCTAATTTCCGCTCTGCCTCAGCTTTGAACTCTTTGAATTTCTCAAAGGATTCAGACTTGCGTCGCATTAGATATACATATCCATACCTAAAGTAATCATCAGTAAAAGTAATGAAATACTCATAACCTCCTCGTGCTGGTTTGCTCATAGGACCACACACATCAGTGTGAACCAATTCCAATACTTCTTTGGCCCTTTCTCCTTTAGAAGAAAATGACCGTTTAGTCATCTTCCCTTTGAGACAAGATTCACACGGAGGTAGATCTTGAGATCTAATGAGCTAAGATGCCCATCCTCGACTAATCTCCGAATTCGCTTTAGACCGATATGTCCTAAGCGTAGGTGCCAAAGATATGTATCATTGGTCGAAGAAACCTTCCTTTTCGGGAATTAGTTTGTTCTATATTATGCATGAGTTTGTAATAGGTTTTATATAGAACAAATTATCATGCATGCTACCGGAACAAATAATATTTCCATCTCTACTGATATCAACACCAGAATAGAAATTAATGCAAAAACCCTCTAATATTAATTGCGAAACAGAGATAAGGTTTTTACGTACATCCGGAACATAATAAACATTGTTCAAAAATATCTTCCTATTACAAGGAAAATTTAAGCACATTCCTCCCACTGCAGCAGCCCATACTTTTGCTCCATTACCCAACCTCGAGCAAACTCCCTTTAGCTAGTTCCTTCATTTCTGAAACCAATGCAAAGAATTGCAAATATGGTTAGTGGCTCCAGTCTACATTCCAAGAATCAGTTGAATCAACCACTAAGCGGGTTTCAATGTAGAACAAAAGAGGTGTACCTTTCGGCCTCGAGCCAAGTACTTGGGCAATCCTTTTCCAAAGGTCCTTTTAGGCCACATTTAAAGCATTTGCCCTTGGGCTTTTCACCGTTAAGCTGGCCTGCTCACCACTTTTCTTCTTTTTCCCTTGACCACGTTTTTGCTTCCCTTTCCTTTGAACTATCTCACTTTAGGGTTAAGTCCAGAAGTAGATGCTTGAACCATATTTATGTTGCCTTTATTTTTCATTATGGCTTCTGCAGCTAGGAGCTCTTTCATTAATTCCGTCATATCCATGTTCATCTTACTCATATTATAATTAAGCTTGAACTGAGTATAAGATGACGGTAGAGTCTCCAAAATCATGTCTACCTTTGATTGTTCATCTATGTTTGCTCCTAGGATCTCAGCAGTATTGAAGCAATCCATCATTTTGAGCATATGCTCCCTGACAAATGATCCTTCTACCATTATTTGATTCATAATTTCTCTAAGAGCACCTTGCCTTGCAGCCCGCTCTTATCAAGAAACATACGAGACAGTGAGGTCATGATTTCTTTTGCGCTTTCTATATGATGATGCTTGCTCGCAAAATATCCGACATAGAAGCCATCATATAGCACTTGGCCATACTATTGGCTTTACGCCATTTTGCCTCAGCATCTTTAGGTTTTGAAGAGTTAGCCCTCACAACAGGACAAGGAGTTGTTAGGACATACTTGTACTCTTCTGCAGTGAGTACTATGTCTAAGTTTCGTTCCCAGTCCACAAAATTCAGTCCAGTGAGCTTGTGCTCTTTGAGAATTATAGCTAATGGACTGAACGAAGACATTTTTTCTGGATACAACAATATAATCATAATTAATTTATGAGTACAAAATTGATGCATGTATAATATGTATGCTATCTTTGGAAATAAAACATACGAGTACTTTTTACATCATTTGCCTTTGAGCAGATCAACCCTTTAAACTACTCGATGTAACAGTGTCTCAACATCCTCATAAGAACTCCACCGATGGGATGGCCGAACTTATGAATGTTAAGTTAAGTGCCACCACTTATTTGAATTAACAATTGTCTGGATATGATCCAATTGAATAATTCAATCACTATTTTGTTTGGCTTCTTAAATCCTGTAGCGAACTCTATCGATAGGATAGCCGAACCTACCATTTAAGTTGAGTGTACACCCATTCCAAATGTTTATTCCCCAAAACATTCTTGATTTAAGCCCTCCGATAGGGTAGTGACTTTAATCAATGTTACGTAAGGCGATCTTTAGTGAAGAACTCCATCGATGGGATGGCCGAACTTACTAACACCCTTTTGAATAAACATTTTATGTTTCACCTTGTTAAATCTAGACAAAATGTCACCTTCCGTTGGGGAAGTTAATGACATTTATCACTAACGTGAATTGGATATGGAAAGCTGTGGGGTATTTCCAGTCCCCTCTCCCACTCAATATTTTAACTTAAGGGTTTCCTTTGATATTCTTGCTTTGTTTTAGATCTAAACACATTTTGGATATATGTAAATCCCTTTGTGTTACTAAAACATTGCAATATCACAATAGATCTCTTACCTATATCTGGGTGCATAGACCCTTAGGTTGATATATATACATGTAAATCTCAAGTTAAGTTCTTTTAATGTTGTCATGAGATCTCATGGCATCTTTAGACATAGCCGCTTGTAATTCTCTTGTCTAAGCCATTCTCATAAACTTAACTATCTTTGAGAATCAACATGACTAATTTTTATAAACCCTAATGAGTGGCCATATTTCTAGGTGGCAATCATGCTAATGCAAATATGTTAAAACCATATATCAATGCACTATAAATATCCACCAAAAATATGTTAGAATCCCTCTTTGATGACTCCCTGTAATCTTCAACAAAAACAGCACACATAGTAGTTTTTTCTGCCTCAGCCGGTCGACCGTCAATAAGAGCCGGTCGACCGGCTCCAATTGCTTTAGGAATTTTTTTTTTTTTTACTCTCTGGAGTAGCTGGTCGACCTAGCCGGTCAACCGGTTAAGTCCACCCGGTCGTCCGGCTTGCTTACCAGGTAGAGTATTCCTATATGCTGTTTTTCTTGTTTTTCTCCTTGGTCTTCAAAGATTACAATAATACACTTTGCCATTGCTAATACAAGCTTCATAAAGAAACATTACAAGGATATCAAAACATCCTATGCTTCTTTTAAATGAAACTAAAAGCAATAACCAGGAATATTTTATACATGAAATCGCCTATGGCTAAGCTTTGTTGACCGTACACGAAAATCTCTCATGCATACATACGAACCATCAAGGGGATTTTATATTACCTGCTTATACAAGCATAAAACCACAAGTATATGCAACACAAGATTTCCTAATCTTGCCACTCACAAGATGACTAATATATATTTATGCAAATACAATATTCTTGCATAGTCTAAGCATGTTGTGTGTGAGCCTAAGCTCTGATACCAATTGTAGGATCGATATTATTAAGTGTGGGGTATCCTAGTCCATATTTTCTAAATTATAACTAAGAAAACATGCTAGGAAAATAAAATAGCCACATTACACACACAAGAACATGCTCAAGAACATATAGAATATAACTAATGCTTGCAAAAATATATAAAGCAAACCTCTTGAAGCATGGGGCCTTTGATGAAGCTAAAACCGGTTACAAGCTTTGTTCCCGTTCACGAACAAGGCCACCAAAATTTGCTATAAGAGTGTCACAATAAGCAACTCCCTAGTCTTCTTCCCTATGATGAAAGAGACTTATCTTGAGAGAATAGCCTCTTGTGTGGGAAGAAGCAAAGTAATATGCTCTTGAAAAACTAGAGCAAAAATCACACAATAAGTGTGTACTATGTGTTGTAGTATTTTCTTGCCAAAAAGGAAGAAATCAACTACAAAGTGGAATGCATAAAAGGTGTAGGGTCTTGTCTATTTATAGAGAGAACCTTGGCATCTAAAGTTGCTAAACTTTCAATGTGGGAGAAAATTTCCATGTAGTATTTCCTTTTGAAACTTGTCAATCTTGTCTTGGAAGACTTGTGCAAGTTGTCCACTTGTTTTTGTAGTATTTTGCAAGTTGTCCACTTGTCTTGGAAGACTTAGGCCAAGCCCATTATCCAAGTCCAACACATAGTCCATAATCCATGTGGAGGCCCAAGCCGAATAGGAAACCATCTTAGCCCAATTAGGTTATCTTGGACTCTAAAGAAAGCCCAAACCTAATTTCAAGCTTTGGCCCAATAAGGCTACTACCACAATATGGAATTTGCTCTTTCAAGATTACTCTCTCAAAGTCATTTCAACTAGGGAAGGGACCAAGAAGACACAATTATCATTGGCTTCCAAAAATAATTAAAAATATCCTTGCCCGATCTTGGCGACATAATAATTATTTTTAACTTCGATCTATTCCACCATAAGATCAAAGTTGCACTCCAAGAATAATTGTCATTACCCAAAAGCTTATCACAAAAGAATGTGAACTTTGTCTTTGACCTACTAAATAACTGACCATAATGCCCCTCTATGTATACCCATAGCTAAGACCGGTCCTTTGGCCTGTGTACTATCACCTTCTTAGTTGTATCTTTTTCCATTGGGTTTCTTGTCCTATTGCCAACCATCCTTGGTCATGGAATCTCTTGATCTCGGAGCGACCCTCAAGCCATATGGTGACACACCTATAAAGGTAGTATCACTAGATCTAGATTCGGATGATAAATTTGGACAATCCCAAAAGGGGCACATAGATTCCATTTTTGCATATGCATGTTCTAATTAATTAGAACTTAGCACTCAATGCACAAGGTTGTTGATCCTAATAAAATAAGATCTCACCCACAGTGAATCAAAGTACTAAACCCTAACTTCATTAGTTCATCCACATATACTCAAGATTAAAAGCAATGATCATTTAGTAGCAGTGAGTGTCTTGTTTTCTTTCTTTGATAGTACGTCGCTAGAAAACATACTCACAATGGTCCTATCCAATACGTGACACACGTACAATTGAGACAAATTCAGAAAGTCCTCCAATGACCTAGGTAGATCACCCTCAAAGAGGAGACTTACTCAATATAACCTTATCAAAGTAGAGTGCCCAACACTACTATTTGGTTATGGATTCAATTTATGACGTGACTAAATCTAGACTTGAACCTACTGTGCGTCCAGCCTCACTGCGCACCCAAGTCATTAGTGCAAGTCAAAGGACCTTCATACATGCATCGATAAAACATAACAGAGATTATATGTAAGAAACTCATAATGCCATCTAACAAAAATATGATTATACATTGTTTCATATCCAAAATGTCATGTACAAGTGAGATTTAGGGCATACTAATCCTAACACTTTGTTCTGCTAAAATGACCTCCACACCCCTCGTCGTGACACATACTCAACACGCTCTCAAACTCGTCATCGAGCACACGCCGGTGAATCACTTGATCTATACACACCTTAAAAAGATAGGGTTCCTCCCAAAAGAAATGTCTCACTTGTGCTAGGAACCTATCTCTCTTTCTCTTTTCCCAATGGAAGGGAAAATACCCTATGGCAAGATAATTTACAATGTGAGCAAATCATGATGTGTGGTGAGAGACAACAAACAATTGCTCGTCAAGAAATGAGTCACGAAAAGGAGACGAATCACTAGAAGACATACTAACAAGACAGGAAAGGTGATCTGCTACTAAATTTTCACTACCCTTCTTGTTCCGGGTTTCAACATCTAATTCTTGAAGAATGAGCAACCATCTAATCAAGCGGGGCTTAGATTCTTTCTGAGCAAAAAAATACCTCAATGCCACATGATCGCTATAGACAATAACTTTGGACCCTAGGATGTACAACCAAAACTTGTCGAGGGAGAAGACAATTCTTAGAAGCTCTTTTTCTGTGGTGGTATAGATCTTCTAGGCCTCATCAAGAGTCTAACTAGCATAATACACTATATGGGGCAACTTGTTTCACCATTGACCTAAAACAGCTCCTATCGCGTAATCAGATACATCACACATAACCTCAAATAGGAGACTGTAGTCGAGTGGCTGGATGATTGGGGATGTAGACAATAAGGATTTAAGCCTATTAAAAGTTGTAACACACTCATCATCAAACTCAAAGGAGACATCTTATGCTAAGAGCCTAGACAAGGGGCGCGCCATATGGCTAAAATCCTTAATGAATCTACTGTAGAATCATGCATGTTCTAGAAAAAGATCTAGCATCTTTAATACACTTAAGGACAAGCAATTTCTCAATTAATTCTACCATAGCTGGGTCAACTTCAATGCCACTATATCAGACTACATGACCCAAAACTATCCCCTGCTACACCATAAAGTAGGATTTCTCCCAACTTAACATTAAATTCTTCTGCACATAATGGTCTAAGACTAAGGAGAGGTGACTCAAGCATTCATCAAAACTATTACTAAAGACTGAGAAATCATCCATGAATATCTCTAAATGTCTCTCAATATTGTCACTAAAAATGGCGATCATACACCTCTAAAACATCGCTGGGGCATTACATAGACCAAAGGGCGTTCTCCTATAGGCAAAAGTGCCATAGGGATAAGTAAAGGTGGTTTTCTCCTGGTCCTCAGGAAACACGAGGATCTGATTATACCCGGAATAGCCATCTAGAAAGCAATAGTCACTATGTCCATTTACCTTATTTAAGATCTAGTCTTGAAAAGGCAATAGGAAATTATCCTTCCTAGTTTTGGAATTGAGCTTCCTATAGTCAATACAAACTCTCCAACCAATGGGAGTACGCATAGGGATAAGCTCTCCTCTCTCATTCTCAGCAACTGTGATCCTGGACTTCTTAAGGACTACTTGGACCGGGCTAACCCACTCATTATCAAAGACCAGATAAATAACACTTGCATCTAAAAGCTTAATTGTCTCTTTCTTAACTACTTCGCTCGTGTATGGCTTTAGCCTTCTTTGCATGTCCAAAGAAAAAATGGCTCTATCCTTAAGATGAATACGATACATGCAATCGAAGGGTCAAGTCCTCTCAAATCATCAATTTTTCACCCTATAGCCTTCCTATATTTCCTATGAACCTTTAAGAGATGCTTCTCATGCTCACTGGAAAGATTAGAAGATATAATAACTGGAAGGGTCTCACTAAGGCCTAGGAATGCATATTTCAAAGGGTCAGGAAAGGGTTTAAGCTCTAAAGATGGGATAGGCTCAACCAAGGGGGACTCAACCTCAAAGAACTCTCAACCAAGGAGATAGAAGGCATAACCGCAAGTGACTTATCAATCAAAGAACTCTCAACTGAGAAGGTAAAAGCTACACATTTTTGCTCTAAGGTCTCCAAATCAAAGCTAGACAATAATTCCTCAAATTTTTTCAATTCTTCTCCATCAATCATAGTTCTCTCTACAAAGTCCTCGACACAAGAATCAATAACATCTACTCTAAATCACTCTTTTCCAGCCGTTTTTCCTCCTACACTAGCCCTATTCACCATCTCGGCAACCTTTATAATAAACTTAAAATTCCTAAATTTCGTCTCTAATAACCCTAACCTATAATAAATAGTGGGATTTGCGGTAGCAAGGAAAGGGCGACCTAATTGAACAGGGGTGGAATGCTTAGAATCGTGACCCAAATCCATATCACATACAATGAAGTCAATAGGGTACATGAACTCACTAACTTGGACCATAACGTCCTTTACCACACCCTTAGGTCTATGCTTGGACTTATCAGCTAGTTGAAGAGTGACATGTGTAAGGGACAACTTAGATAGGGAATGAGATTCACACTACACCCTAAATATAACAAGCCATGATCAATCTGGGTTTCGCGGATCGTACACGGAATGGTGAAAGCTCCGGGGTCGCTCATCTTGGCTGAAAGGCCTGAAGTGCATATACTACTCACTTTTTCCATAAGCCTCATGATGTCATCTCTAGAGTGCAAGCTCTAAAGACCCGCCAGTGCACGGATCAGTGTAGTAGAGTATATGTGAGAATGGGTGTCAAACCATAAGGAGGCTAGTTGATAAAGTGGATTCTGTGCTCATGTGTCCTAAAGGTGCAGAAAAGAAAACCTATACTAAGCATATTTTTGGGATTTTGGATTAACGAGAACTCGAGAGTAAGAAAATAAAACTACACTACAAGAATGGAAAGTGGGGAAATAACACAACGAAAATTTGGAAAACATAGCAAGAAAGTAGAAAACTCAAGAAGCTCAATTTCAAGGGTGAAATTTGCGAAGAAATCCCATAGATAATAAACCCTAAGAGAGGGAATAAATATATTGATGAATAATTTTGGAAAAGTTCCGCCAACAATGAAAACTTTCACCCCTATATATAGTTATTTTAGGAATCCAAAACCAAATAGAATTTGACTCTACTAGTCCTTTCCATATAAAAATAGCTAATAAACTAATTCTAATATAATTAGGACTCAATAACAAATAACAATAGGACTCAATAACAGATAACAAATGCAAAGATGTTAGGGTGACTTTGATATATGAATGGGTGATTCTATACTCAGATGCTAGGGGATTAAAGAATGATGGCTTACTATGGTGACTGATATCGCTATTTGAGCACAAGCCTTAATAGCCTGCAAATGCACGGGACGTGTGTAGTACAGTGTGTGCAAATGTGGGGTTGAATCCATAGAGAGGCTACCTTAGTTTAGTCTCTATGTGCTCGGGTGCCTTAAACTAGCCACGTACGTGTGTGTACTTACTTTGGGATGGAAGGGAGCTCGGAAAAAGGAAAATAAAAACTAATCTATGGAGGAACTTAAAGGAGCCAAACTAAGGAAGGAAACACTAATAAAGAAGAAGGGGACCTACGGCGAATGCATTGCAACAAGACTTGGGCTATGATAACAGATGAGGTCTATCTAAGGCTCGGGACTTCTATTGCCGTTGTGTTGATCAGGGGCTCTCTTAACCAATACAAGTGTTTCAACTCGTTAGCTGGATTTAAAGCTAAGGGCCAATCCCTCCCAGCCTACGCAATCCATGCTTAGAACTTATCCTCTTGGCTGGATTTAAAGCCAAGGACTAGCACCTAAACTCGACTAAGCATAGCAAGTAACCTATTAGCTGGATTTAAAGCTAAAGCCTACTCTACTAAGCAAAGCCACGAGATTAAGCACAATCACATCACCCATATAAGTAGATAAGAGCATTTCAAGCACAAATAACACGTGCATATTCACTTAGGCATTTTAACAAACGCATAGACATGTTTGATTTCCAATACATAGACATATTGAATTATGCCATAAATTTATGTAAATAAACATGTATTAAGAGCCAAAGATCTACACAAATCCATTATTCAAAGCCCTAATCTAATACACAACAACAATCAACCCTAAATCTAGCCTAATCTAGCAACATATTTACAAGAAATATAGAAAGAACAAGAAGAACTTCCCTAAATTCTTGCTTCCAAATCCGTACAAATCCTTCAAATCTTTGTTTAATGCTTCAATCATAGCTTGGTGTTGGGTTTAGATGGTGGTTTAGGGTGTTTTGTGAAATGGGTAAAGGGTTAGGGTTTATTAGGATTTAAGAAATAAAAGTTCCTCCCCTGAAAATGAGCTGAAACGAGCTTTTTATGGATTTCTTCAGCGCACAGCCGGTCAACCGGCTCCTCTTTCTTGCTCGACCGGCTTCAATCATGATGCTCTCTGGACTGGCCGGTCGACCGTCTAGGTTGACCGGCTCTTCTTCTAAGTCGATCGGCTGGATCGGAATGATCTTTTCTTTATTTCTTTTCTTCCGATCTTCATCCGTTAGCTCATTTCTTCCTCACATGAGCTTGAACCCTTCCAAAACACTCCTAAAACATGGAATATAACACTTAGTATAGTATTTATGCACCTAAATACATTATGTACAAATATTAACAAATATGCATAAACTTTATACTAAGCGCACTCAATTGTACTCTAAACACCCTTAAATATGCATGCAAAAACTAGATGCAAACATGCACAAATGACACACATCAACACCCCCAAACCTTCCCCTTGCTTGTCCTCAAGCAAGCCTAAATGAAGTCTATCCTCATGCTTTTCAAAGAGTTGCCAATTGCATTGACTTGCTATCTTTTCGCATCCAAGGGATACGAGGGGTCATTCTTTTCATGTAAGGGCTTCCCTAGTCTTTTTCAGATCCTCCCTTTGATCATAAGGGGTCTCACACCTCTTGGGAATGTCACCAAGTAGCTTGATCCACCACAAACTTAGGATTCCAACTCACGCACTCGGGATGTTGATACTTTGTGCTCTATCAACTAACATGGCCTCCCAATATGCACTTAGCCCCAAAGATACAAGAAAGATAAGATACATCACAATGGCTCACATTGACTAAGAGCCTTATTCATAACACATGAAAGAACAAAAGAGATACTTGTGTCAAATTGACATTATGTCACTTGACACTTATTCAACTTACCTCACTTTTCAATCTTTTTGTTGCCTTTTGGCTTTTCTCTTTTTCTCATTTTTTTTTCTTTTTTGTTTGTTTTTTTTTTCAATACATAAATAGAACAAAAAGAAAGGAAAAAGAAGAGGCTAAGGCAAACTAAAAGAACCAATCAAGGAATGGGCACTCATATCAACAACCCTTTAAAAACACTTTTTCCAACCAAGTTGTGGGGAAACTACAAGGTGCATTCTTAGAAATACTCATTCCCCATAGTTTTCAAAAGGATTCTCTTCAAAGTCTAGGTTATACCCTACACTCTATTTACTCCCCACAATACACCCATATCTTCTCCAATCAAAGAAGTCAATAACAAAAGCCAACTCTCCAACCAACGTGGAGATAAACTAACTCAAAATATGCAAAAAAAATGAAAAATTTGAACACATTTTAAGCAAAAAATAAGATATGGCAAGCAAATCTATCCCAAATATGATATAAACAATAAATGAACAACCACACCCCCAAACCTAAACTTTGCTTGTCCTGAAGCAAAAATCACAAAACCACATGACAAGCAATCAACATGAAATACATATGGGGAATGCGGAGAGGGATAGATAAGGACAAGTAAAAGATGGATAGATACAACCTTGTTTCCATGTAGTCCGCAAATGCCAAAGACAATCCAATGATCTACTAGCCTCTATCTTTTGTGGAAAGCACTAATGCTCAAAAAACAAAGAAGAGATTAGAAGATATGCTATGCAAGCTCACATTGACATTTGAAATGATAAACAAGGATGTAAACACGGGGTAAGGAATTGATGCACAAATGAAGGAAAGGAGCAAGAACAAGTAAGGGAGTAAAAATCTAACCTAATAAGAATGAAAATAAACAAAAAAAATCCTAAAATATAAAAAAGGTAAGATAAACAAAAGCAATCTAATCTGTTATGTACAAAGTAAGAATAAGTACAAGAAAACTAATCTACTATATACAAAGGCAAAGGCAAATAAAGACAAGAAAAACAAGAAAAATATGAACAAGCCTAGGGTGCCTCCTAGTAGCGCTGGATTTAACGCCTCCAGCCGAGCGCCAATGTTAGAGTAAAATATGTTTAAAGTTGCGTGGCACAAATTGCCGGATAATCATCAAAGCACAGAATATAGAAGGAAAAGGGTCATACACTAAGGGTTGGGGCAATGAATGCATGATGCACCCCTTTTCAAGATCCCACCCTAAAATATCAAATGAATGCGCAAGTGTGGAATGAAGCATGCTCAAACGTGAAGAATCATGTCCCGCTTGCTCTTTAATTAGCCACCCCAATGCCTTTTTCTCATAATCAAGGGCTAGGAACACACTTTCCCCATAGGTCAAAGATAGGTCTAATTCATGCAACATGGGAAACGTGCTTTCAACCCTAGATGAAAATGTTCCATGTATGAAGGCACAAACGTGAGCTCCAAAAAGGAAGACTCAATGGAATGGGAAATGGGGGTTGGAACGACATTTGGAGAAGAAGGAGCAACGATATAGGAAGTGAATGTACTACTCTCTTCTTCTCCACAAGATACAACATGATCCAGCCCAGGTCGTTCAAACTCCTCACGAAGGGTGGATTCGATCTTAATGGGCTCTATTTCCATCAATGAATCATCAAACATCCAAAGAGACCCATAGATCATTCTTCCAAGCACATCAATTCCTTTCTTATGTGTCTTCTTAGAGTTGTTATTCTCTTCAACATCATGATTCTTAGCTCCAAGAAACTTATCATCTAAAATCTCTGAAATTGATGTCTTGCTTTCCCCAATGGATGACTTTAAACCTTCACTAGCTACAGTCTCTTTAAATTCATCAATACATTCATCATTAGTGGGTGTCATCTCGCCATCATGCTCTTCACCAGGGGTAGGCACAAATGGAGGGGGCAATGGTGACTCAACAGATTCCTCATCATGTATGAATGATTGCTCAAGGGGAGACTACGTGCTAAACTCCCTAAATGCCGACTCGGAATGCAATTGAGTACTATCGACACATGACTCAACCTCCATGTATATAGAGTGTGTGGGATGAGAAGAAAGAAAAAGCTCATGTGACTCAATGGGAGACATTGAAAGCTTAAGAGGATAGGGTACTACTTCCTCTAAAACATAATCACAAGAGTCATTAAGAACCAAGTTATCATTAAGCTCATCTTTATCGTCACTACAAGATGTTATCTCTCCATCAACCTCTCTTTCTAGTTGGCTCTCCCATACATCATCATTTCCACCCTTAGTCATCTCATCGTAAGGTCTCATCTCTATCCCTTCAACTCGTTCTAAAGATATATCATCATTCTCACTCATGAGTTGCATACTCTCAACCACTCTCTCCAAGGACACACCAAAAGATTTGGTGTCTCGCTTCAAACTCTCAAGTTGTTCTTGGTTAGATTGGATGAGGGATAAGAGATAGTCAAGTGTTTCCTCTTGAGAAGAAAACCTAAAAGAAGAGGGCTCAACCGAGTGAAAGGGGTAGTCATGTTGAAAATCATTTTGCACATAACCATCAAAAAACTCGGGAGAGGAATGGGTGAAAAAAGAAGGTGTTGGAGGTGGACAATCGAAACTAGAAGGTGAATGGAATAAAGAGTCATCTTGACCCCATTGTGAAAATGCATGATGTTGCTCCCTAGAATCATGATAGCTAGATGTAGATGCATGCATGGGCATATGATTGCTAGGGGCATAGGGCATTGCATGCAATCGGGAATGAGGGTAGAAGGTGGGACAACCACTAGGAAAATGAGCACGACTTCCACAATGATTGCAATAACAAGAATATGCATCCCTATAGTCATGATTACTAAATGAAAATGCATGAGATGTTGCGTGACTATAGGGGTCATTAGTAGCACTAGCCCTGGGTGGGGAATTCTCGTGGGGACAGAAAACGGTAGGATGCATGAAACTTCCACACAAGCGACATGCATAAGGGACACGTTCGGGTGGTGGGGAAGAGGATACAAGTGACCACCAAGAAGCACTAGGATCGGTCATATTCAATGAATCACAAGTAAAACCCCTTCACAGTCAATTTTTTTTTTTTTTCAAAAAAAATGGAAATCAAGTAAAGATAGTGCACACGCAAGCAACCGATCGCAAACACAAAAGCACACAAAGAACCAATACCGTGCCTCCCCGGCAACGGCGCCAAAAACTTGATATCGCTATTTGAGCACAAGCCTTAATAGCCTGCAAGTGCACGGGACGTGTGTAGTACAGTGTGTGCAAGTGCGGGGTCGAATCCACAGGGAGGCTACCTTAGTTTGGTCTCTATGTGCTCGGGGGCTTTAAACTAGCCATGTACATGTGTGTACTTACTTTGGGATGGAAGGGAGCTCGGAAAAAGGAAAATAAAAACTAATCTATGGAGGAACTTAAAGGAGCCAAACTAAGGAAGAAAGAAGGGGACCTAGGGCGATTGCATTGCAACAAGACTAGGGCTATGATAACAGATGATGTCTATCTAAGGCTCGGGACTCCTATTGCCGTTGTGTTGATCAAGGGCTCTCTTAACCAATACTAGTGGTTCAACCCGTTAGCCGGATTTAAAGCTAAGGGCCAATCCCTTCTAGCCTACACAATCCGTGCTTAGAACTTATCCTCTTGGCTAGATTTAAAGCCAAGGACTAGCACCTAAACACTACGTGATATTAAGGCTCAATTAACCAACACTAACGTGGGTGAGGGATACTCTAGTCTCGGTTAACTTATCCACTTGGCTGGATTTAAAGCCAAGGACTAGCACCTAAACTTGACTAAGCATAGCAAGTAACCTATTAGCTGGATTTAAAGCTAAAGCCTACTCTACGAAGCAAAGCCACGAGATTAAGCACAATCACATCACCCATATAAGTAGATAAGAGCATTTGAAGCACAAATAACACATGCATATTCACTTAGGCATTTTAACAAACACATAGACATGTTTGATTTCCAATACATAGACATATTGAATCATGCCATAAATTTATGTAAATAAACATGTATTAAGAGCCAAAGATCTACACAAATCCATTACTCAAAGCCCTAATCTAATATACAACAACAATCAACCCTAAATCTAGCCAAATCTAGCAACATATTTACAAGAAATAGAGAAAGAACAAGAAGAACTTCCCTAAATTCTTGCTTCCAAATCCGTACAAATCCTTCAAATCTTTGTTTAATGCTTCAATCCTAGCTTGGTGTTGGGTTTAGATGGTGGTTTAGGGTGTTTTGTGAAGTGGGTAAAGGGTTAGTGTTTATTAGGATTTAAGAAATAAAAGTTCCTCCCCTGAAAATGAGCTGAAACGAGCTTTTTATGAATTTCTTCAGCGCACAGCCGGTCGACCGGCTCCTCTTTCTTGCTTGACCGGCTTCAGTCATGATGCTCTCTGGACTGGCCGGTCGACCTAGCCGGTCGATCGGCTTCTTGAGGCACTCGATCGGCTTCAAATCTTTTATTCTCTGGAGCGGCTGGTCGACCGTCTAGGTCGACCGGCTCTTCTTCTAAGTCGACCGGCTAGATCGGAATGATCTCTTCTTTATTTCTTTTCTTTCGGTCTTCATCTGTTAGCTCATTTCTTCCTCGCATAAGCTTGAACCCTTCCAAAACACTCCTAAAACATGGAATATAACACTTAGTATAGTATTTATGCACCTAAATACATTATGTACAAATATTAACAAATATGCATAAACTTTATTCTAAGCACACTCAATTATACTCTAAACACCCTTAAATATGCATGCAAAAACTTGATGCAAACATGCACAAATGACACACATCAGTGACTGCTCTTAGCTAGGTTGCTAATTAGTGTCCTAATTTTCCTAAGGACTTGGTGTAGGTCCGTCCCTAGGCGGTGCCTCCTAAAGCTACGGCGTGGTCCTTATGACCTTGAGGCTTAAGAGTGACCAATTAGCTTCCTATGTGACTTAGAATGAACCAACCCTAGTACCTAAACCATTGGCTGGATTTAAAGCCAAAGGAGACTCGACCTAAGTTAGCCCTAAATTACTTGTCGTCATTCTAAGATCACTACAGCAGAATTTAACTTGCTAGTACATTCATACATGTTCTAGGCCAAGGTGTTTGTGAATATCGAGATATATTCAACTACCAAACATTGTCATGCTCAGATTGCACCATTATATTCGATTGAGAGCCAACACGTATGCATTGTTGAAGTCATATTCACTACTAGGCATGCAAACATACATATAGACATGAATATAAGCATTACCTACTCCACAGCATCCATATATAAATATTTAGACATGATTATCTCATGGATTATATGTGTTTAGTAACAAATAGACTTCAATTTATACACATGCTATTCATCTAGGCATTTTATCAAACACTTGGACATGAATGAGAAAATAACCATTTGAACAAGAAAATTAAAACATGTATATATTAAGCCATCAAATCCCATATCAGAAGAGTATATAGCTAACCCATTACATAAGCTAAATCACCCTACACAAGTCTACTCAATCATAATAGAAAATAGAATGAAAGAGAGATTATGAAGCTTCCCTTTCATCCTAGCTAATCTTGTACAAATCCCTTTAACAAACTCTAATGCAAATGATTGAAACCCTCCAAATTGAGCTTGATTCTAGGTAAGAGATATGTGAGAAAGTGCGTGTAAGGTGGGTAAGAATTAGGGTTAAGTGTGTGAGATGTAGGTATGAAGTGTGTGTGATGAGTCTAAAGTCACCTTATAAAAGCTAAAAAGTCGAGTTTTTATAGCATCTGCTACGCAACTTGCCCGACTTTCAAAGTAGTGCTCTTTGGACTGGCTGGTCAATTGGCTTTTGGAAGGCGTTGACCGGCTTAAAATGAGTTCCTTTCTGGGGTGGCCAGTCGACCGACAATTTTTCTAGGTTGACTAGCTTCTCTAGTTGGCCCTTTGTTGTCTCTTTCTTGCTCTCGGCCTTTATCAACTGACCTCTTCTATCTTCCATGGTCATTCTTGTTCAAGCTCTATTTCAGCCCTATAGCTCACCTAAGGCACAAAATTAAGCATTAAGTATAGAATTTGACTTGGAAACTCAACTATGTATATTTACTTACGCTTAAGCCTAACTTTAGTATATGTACTATACTAATGCATCTTTTAAAGCTGAAGATACCTCTTAAACATAGGGAATTAACAACATAAACACACACAAAAACACAACACATTAACACCCTCAACCTTTTCTTTCCTTGTCCTCAAGCAAGCCCAATCTCAAGTTTATTTGTAAAGCTGATGCAGTAAATTGTTTAAGGGATTGACTTGCTATCAAAGTTAGTCTAAGAAGCATGAAGGAGGCATTTCTATTGTGGAGAGATCCCCAAATCTCTTTGGATCCTCCCTCTACTCATAAGGTGTCTCGTTCCTCATGGGAATTTCCCAAGTAGCCAATCTACTATAAGCTTAGGATTTTAACTCACACACTCAGAATGATGATATTTCGTGCCCCCTCAACTAACATGGCCTCCCCAACATGCACAAAGCCTCAAAAACAAGAAGAGAGAGAACATACAAGCATAATGGCTAATAAAAAGCCTTATTCACATATAGACAATGGTGATAACATGTGTTAAGTTGACATTTTGTGTCTTATGCACTTATCCACAAAACTTTTTGGTGCCTTTTGCTTTTTTCTCTTTTTCAAAATTTTTTTTCATCTTTTTGATATTTTTACACCTTTTTTCCTTTTTCAATTTCTTTTTGGATTTTTCATGCTTTGTATTATATTTGCATGAAAAGCAAAGAAGAAGAAAGGCTTAGGCACAAGAAAAAAGACCAATCAAGGGAAGGGCACTCACATCGACAACCTTTTCTTTCTTCACTTTTTCCTACCAAACAATGGGGTAGCTACAAGGATCATTCATAACGGTCCTCACTCCCTACAACTTTCAAGGGCATATCCTTCAAGTCTCGGTTCTCTCTCCATTCCATTCACTTCCCCACAATGCTACTCATATTCACTAATCAATTGAGTCAACCACAATAGCCAACGTAACGATCAACCAAGAAATAAACAATTCTACATGCATTAAAATTTGAAAAAATTTCACCATTTTTATGCAAATAATGCAATCTACCTAAAGGAAACGTAAAAAAAAAATAAGACCAAACCCCCATACCCACAAACCTAAACTTTGCTTATCCTCAAGCAAATAGAGCAAAGAACATAAAAAAGCAAATTGGCATTACAAAGCAAGTAAGAGTGATAGGTATAGGGTAAAAACATAGGGAACAAGTGGAGAAAGGATAGATACAACCTTGCGTTTTCTTCAAAGTTCTCCATGCCAATGTTATATATACTACTAACCCTGTGACTCACAATTCATAAACACTCAAAGAAAATAAGGTTAGTAGCATTGCCTATGCATACTTGCATTGGCTTGTGCAATAACGAGCAATGGTGTATCTTATGGGAGTAAGGATCGGGATTCAGCACTTTTGGTGTAGGTGAAAGAAAAAGAAAGAAAAACAAAAAGAAAGGAAAATGAAACAAGTGCAAAATTGTAAATTGCAAAATTGAACCTAGGTTGCCTCCTAGTAGTGCTTACCACCATGCCGTCAGCTAGGCGAACACTAAATCATCTTTAACCTCCATATATGGGATCCCAAAGCATTAAAACTTCTTCACGAGCCATTCTCAGATCATATGCATGCTTTAAGCATTGCCCATTCACCATCATCTCTTGACTATTCTTCAAGTCCTTAATCTTGACTGCTCCAGAAGGGTAGGCAACTACCACTTCATACGGACCATCCCATCTTGACTTGAGCTTACTTGGAGGAAGCTTCAAATGTGAGTTAAACAACCAAACTTTATCGGAAGGAGAGAATGATTTCTTAAGAATATGTTTATCATGAATTCTCTTCATCCTATCCTTATAAAGCTTAGCATTCTCATGTGCCTCAAACCTAAGCTCCTCTAATTTTGCTAGGTCAAGCCTCATTTTCTCACCCGCTTTTGCCAAATCAAAGTTTAGGGCCTTGATTGCCTAATAAGCCCTATGCTCTAATTCTACTAGCAAGTGACAAGCTTTTCCATAAACCAATCTATATGGAGACATACCAATAGGAGTTTTAAAAGTGGCATGGTAGGCCCATAACGCATCATTCAATCTAATAGACCAATCCCTCCTATCGGGCCTAACCGTTTTCTCTAAAATGTGCTTGATCTCCCTATTAGGCACCTCTACTTGTCCACTAGTCTGCGGGTGGTAAGGAACAGGTACCTTATGGGTGACCGAATATTTTCTCAACAAGATCTCTAAAGTTCTATGGCAAATATGCAATCTCCCATCACTAATCAAAACCCTAGGGATTCCAAATCTAGAGAAAATGTTCTTCTTAATGAACTTCACACCACCATATCATCATTATTGCGTGTAAGAATAGCTTCAACCCATTTGAACACATAATCAATGGCCACTAAAATGTATTGACACCCAAAGGAAGGTGGAAATGGACCCATGAAATCTATACCTCAAACATCAAATAACTCACATGGAAGAATAGGGGATAAAGGCATCATGTTTTTCCTAAGATAGACCCGAATTGTTGACATTTAACACACTTTTTGCAATACTCTTAGGCATCCCTAAAGAGAGTGGACCAAAGTAATCCATATTACAAGACCTTCATGGTGGTCTTCTTTCCACTAAAATGGCCTCTACACCCCTTATCATTACACGCGTTCAATATGCTCTCAATCTCATCCTTGGGCACACACCGCCAAATCATTTGATCTGTACACACTTTGAAAAAATAGGAATTCTCCCAAAAGAAATGTCTAACTTGTGCTAGAAACCTATATCTTTCTCTTTCTCTTCTCTCAATGGGAGGGAAAATGTCCTATGGCAAGATAATTGACAATATGAGCAAACCATGGTGTGTGATAAGAGACAACAAACAATTGCATATCGAGAAGGAATCACGAAAAAAAGATGAATCTTTATAAGACTTGCTAACAAGACGGGAAAGATGATCCGCAACTAAGTTTTCTTTACCCTTCTTATCCCAATCTCAACATTGAATTCTTAAAGAAGGAGCAACCACCTAATTAAACGGGGCTTAGATTCTTTCTTAGCTAACACATACCTCAATACCATATGATCGATGTAGACAATCACTTTGAACCCTAGGATGTACGACCTAAACCTGTCAAGGGCGAAGGCTATTGCTAGAAGCTCTTTTTCTGTGGTGGTATAGTCCTTTTGAGCTTCATCAAGAGTCTTGCTAGCGTAACACATTACATGGGGCAACTTATCTCGCCGTTGACCTAAAATAGCTCCTATTGCATAATCGGATACGCCACATTTAACCTTAAATACGAGACTGTAGTCAGGTGGTTGAATGATTGAGGACATAGATAATAAGGATTTAAGCCTATTAAAAGCTCTAACACACTCATCATCAAACTCAAAGGGAACATCTTGTGCTAAGAGCCTAGACAAGAGGCACGCTATATGGCTAAAATTCTTGATGAACCTATGGTAAAATCCTGCATACTTTAGAAAAGATCTAACATCCTTGACATACTTAGGGACAGGCAATTTTTCTATCAATTCGATCTTAACTGGGTCAACTTGAATTACACTAGATGAGACAACATGACCTAAAACTATCCCCTACTGCACCGTGAAGTGGGATTTCTCTCCACTCAACACTAAATTCTACTCCACACATCGGTCTAAGACTAAAAAGAGATGATCACGCACTCATCAAAACTATCACCAAAGACTAAGGAGTTATCCATAAAAATCTCTAAGTGCTTCTCTATCATGTCACTAAAAATGGCAATCATATATCATTGAAATGTTGTTGGTGCATTACATAGACCAAAGGACATTCTTTTATAGGCAAAAGTGCCGTAGGGACAAGTAAAGGTGGTTTTCTACTGGCCCTCAGGAAACACAGGAATCTAATTATAACCTGAATAGCCATCTAGAAAGCAATAGTAGCTACGCCCAGTTACTCTATCTAAAATCTAATCTAGAAAAGGCAATAGGAAATTATCCTTCCTAGTTTTTTGGAGTTGAGCTTCCAATAATCAACGCAAACTCTCCACCCCATGGGACGACATGTAGGGATAAGCTCTCCTCTCTCATTCTCTACAACCGTGATCCCGGATTTCTTAAGGACAACTTGAATTGGGCTAACCAACTCGCTATCAGAGATCAGGTAAATGATGCCTGCATCTAAAAGCTTAATGATCTCATTCTTAACTACTTCACTCATTTGTGGGTTTAGCCTTTTTTGCGTCTCCCTAGGAAAAATGGCTTTATCCTCAAGGTGAATACGATGCATGCAAGCCGAAGGGTTTATACCTCTCAAATCATCAATTTTCTACCTTATAACCTTCCTATGTTTCCTAATAACCTCTAAGAGATGCTCTGCATGCTCACTAGAAAGATGGGAAGCTATGATAATCGAAAAGGTCTAACTAAGGCCTAGGAAAGCATACTTCAAATAATCGGGAAGGGGTTTGAACTCTAAAGAAGAACTAGGCTTAACCAAGGGGGACTCAACCTCAACATCATCAATGAGAATATCACTAGAGTCAAGACTAAGAGGAACAACCTTAAGTGACTTATCAATCAAGGAACTCTTAACTACGAAGATAGAGACTATTCACTTCCACTCTAAGGTGTCTAAATCAAAGCTAGTCAACAATTCCTCAAATTTTCTCAAATCTTCTCTATCAATCATTGTTCTCTCTACAAAGTCCTCAACATAAGAATCAACCACATCAACCCTAAAGCACTCATCTCCATCCTCTCCTCCTATACTAGCCCTAGTCACCGCCTCGGGCAACCTTCATGGTGGATCTCAAATTCCTAAATTTCATCTCTAATAACCCTAACCTATAGTGAATAATAACATCTGCAGTAGCAAGAAAAAGGTGACCTAGTAGAACCGATGTAGAATGTCTAAAGTCATGTCCTAATTCCATGTCTAATACTATGAAGTCAACAGGGTACATGAACTCACCTACCTTGACCATAACATCCTCTATCACACCCTTAGGTCTATGCTCAGACCTATTAACTAGTAGAAGAGTAACATATATAGAGGACGACTCACCTAGACCTAACTGCTGATAGATGGAATAGAGAATGAGATTCACACTGGACCTTAAATCTAACAAAGCATGATCAATCTGGGTTTTATGGATCCTACAAGAATGGTGAAAGTTTCGAGGTCACTCATTTTGGGCAAGAGGCCCAAAGTACAAATACTACTCACTTTCTCTGTAAGTCTCACCTTCTTAGGAAGGTTCGATGACCTATGCTTCCTTGTACAAAAATCCTTAAAGAACTTAGAATAGGAGGGAATGGAAAGGATCACAACGATCGAAGGAAGATTGACCTTAAGTTTCTTAAGATGCTCCAAAATCTTGAAAAACCTAGAATCCTTACTAGGTGTGGGTGTCTATAATGTGGGTGGCAACGGAACTCTAGGTGTGATACCTCTAGACACATGGGAATCATCAATAGGCTCCTTTCTCTCTCAATACGAGCGGGAAGTACTAATCTCTCCATGGTCTCTAATAAGCTCAACTCTTTCAACATGACCCTCTCTAGAATCCCTCTCTATAGGGCTATATATGGCTCTCTAGACTCAAAAGGACCACTAGGTGCAGGAACTACAAAGTCAACTCCTACTCTATTATCCACTATCCTACCACTCCTAATAGTGGTGACAGCCTTAGCTTGGGCCTGAGTTGGATAAGTAGTATCGGTGGAGGAATAGGACTAGACTCTCGGGTTTATCTCTGGTTGGGAAGGCAATTTCCCGGGGTCTTTAGCACTCAACTACGTGGCAATCTGCCCTAACTATGTCTCAAACCGAGCCATCTATTGCCTATAGCTAGCCATCTCTTGCCTACTATCTACTAACTCCTACTGCTAACTAGCTAATCCCTGCTGCAAATTCTAAATAAATTGCATTAACTTCATCACATCATTGCTAGAAGACTGGCTACTAAAAGGAGTACATAAAGCCTAAGGTAAAGGAGCACTAGTGAGATGAGGCTGATTAAGATGATAGAAACCTGGGGGATATTGAGGATGGGGTTGCTGTTGGGATAGAGCTTAGGCATGTGAACTAGACTCGTGCTGACCCTGTCTCCAGGAAATTTTGGGTTGTCCCTCCAACCTGGATTGTATGTGTTTGAGTATGGATTTTACTCATGAGAATAACCTTGAGAAGCACACAGTTGCTCATTCATAAACTCAGGAAACTGGGATGCTAAAGGGCAAGCTACGGTCTCATAAGATGACTCAGAACACAATGCACAAACCTCAATAACTAAATGAGCAGAGGAAGAACCTATGGAACTAGTCTTATGACCAGGAGATGAAAGAGCCAATGAAATGAATTGATCTAACTTATTCGTTAAAACCTTTATCTTAATGGATAAATGTAAAGAAACTTCAACCTCACTAACACTTTTCATATTACCTCCCCGACAAGACCTTTCCATAGCAAAGTTTTGAAAAGAATTTTCAGCCAAACTCCATTTTTTCCCATGCCTCAGTCGGTCTCAAAAGATAAAAGCCACCAACGGAGGCAGCGTTGACCATCATCCTATTTTATTCATTTTAACCTTGAAAGAGGTACTGTAATATGTCATGATTTTTGTACCTGTGGTGTGGACATTGTCTAAGAAGGTCTTTAAATTGCTCCCAATCCTCATGAAAGAATTCTAAGTCATGCTGGGAGAAAATCATAATAGTGGTCCTAAGGTCGACCGTCTTGGCCATGGGATAAAATTTTTAAAAGAACTTAGATTGAAGGTAAGCCTATGTAGTAATGCAACTATTAGATAAGGAATGCAACCAAGCTCTAGCCTTATCCTTAAGAGAGAAACGAAACAATCTTAGACGTATGACCTCTTCGGGGACATTGGGGACATGGAGAGTGGAACTCATCTCAACAAAATTAGTATTATGCTTTGGAGGACTCTCATTGCTTCTCCCATAGAAGGAAGGAAGCGTGGCCAATATATAAGGCTTAATCTCGAAGTTCGTCTCACCCAAACCTGGAATTTGAATAGCCAAATTAGGCTCAAAGGCTTTAGGGAGAAAGAATTGACTAAGAGTGGGTTCCTCATCTATAGGTGGATCCAGTCTACGGGACTCTTATCTAAAATGATCTTGGGCTTGATGCCTATAGTGATCATGAGGTGGAATAGGATTCATTGTGGGAATGGGAGGATTAGGAGGATGATTGGGATCGGCCATCTCCTCAGGAAGATCTCCTAAATTCCTAAAATATCTAGCAATTCTATTAGGTTCAGGATTAAGAGGAACTAGGGGATTTCTAAGGGATCATCTACCAAGCATGCACAAACTATCCTAACTCCAGCCACTTCAACCCCCGAAAACTTCAACAATCCTATGTCTACAACAAATAAACCACAATCCTAGAAGGTCTACTAAAAATAAAAACAAAAGCAGAGATAGATAAACAAGAACTAAAGCAAGATAATATAAACAAGAAGCAAGATAAGTAAAAGCTAAACAAACTATAAAGAAAAAAGCAAGAAAACAAGTAAAGCAACTATCAAGAACACAAACAAAGAAAGCAAACCACTATGCCTCCCTGGCAATAACGCCAAGAACTTGATGTCGTCTCTCGAGTGCAAGCTCTAATGACCTGTAAGTGCACAGATCAGTGTAGTAGAATATGTGCGAGAACAAGTGTCAAACCATAGGGAGGCTAGTTAGTAGAATGGATTTTGTGCTCATGTGTCCTAAAGGTGCAGAAAAGAAGCCTATACTAAGCACATTTTTGGCATTTTGGATGAACGGGAGCTCGAGAGTAAGAAAATAAAACTACACTATGGGAGTAGAAAGTCGGGAAATAAGCTAATCTAGAGGGAACTAACAAATGCAAAGATGTTAAGGTGACTTCGACTTATAAATAGGTGATTCTATACTCAAATGCTATGGGATTAAAGGATGATCGCTTACTATGGTGATTTCTCTTAGCTAGGTTTCTAATTAATGTCCTAATTTTCCCCTAGGACTCAGTGTGGGTCTATCCCTAGGCAGCGCCTCCTATAGCTACGGCGTGGTCTTTATGACCTAAGGCCTTAAAAGTGACCAATTAGCTTCCTAGGTGACTTAGAATGAACCTACTCTAGTACCTAAATCATTGGCTGGATTTAAAGCCAAGACCTAGTGTCGCTAGGGTCGACTAAACCTATCCAGAAACCTATTGGCTGGATTTAAAGCCAAAGGAGACTCGACCTAAGTTAGCCCTAAATTACTTGTCGTCATTCTAAGATCACTACAGCAGAATTTAACTTGCTAGTACATTCATACATGTTCTAGGCCAAGGTGTTTGTGAATATCGAGATATATTCAACTACCAAACATTGTCATGCTCAGATTGCACCATTATATTTGATTGAGAGCCAACACGTATGCATTGTTGAAGTCATATTCACTACTAGGCATGCAAACATACATATAGACATGAATATAAGCATTACCTACTCCACAGCATCCATATATAAATATTTAGACATGATTATCTCATGGATTATATGTGTTTAGTAACAAATAGACTTCAATTTATACACATGCTATTCATCTAGGCATTTTATCAAACACTTGGACATGAATGAGAAAATAACCATTTGAACAAGAAAATTAAAACATGTATATATTAAGCCATCAAATCCCATATCAGAAGAGTATATAGCTAACCCATTACATAAGCTAAATCACCCTACACAAGTCTACTCAATCATAATAGAAAATAGAATGAAAGAGAGATTATGAAGCTTCCTTTTCATCCTAGCTAATCTTGTACAAATCCCTCGAGAAAACTCTAATCCAAATGTTTGAAACCCTCCAAATTGAGCTTGATTCTAGGTGAGAGATGTGTGAGAAAATGTGTGTAAGGTGGGTAAGAATTAGGGTTAAGTGTGTGAGATATAGGTGTGAAGTGTGTGTGATGGGTCTAAAGCCTCCTTATAAAAGCTGAAAAGTTGAGTTTTTATAGCATCTACTATATATAGTAAGTTGACTGGTTTCTCTACTGAATTGATTCAGCTTTCAAAATGGTGCTCTCTGGACTGGCCAGTCCATCGGCTTTTGGAGGGGGTTGACAGGCTTAAAATGAGTTCCTTTCTAGAGTGGCCGGTTGACTGGCAATTTTTCTAGGTCGGCCGGATCCTCCAGTTGGCCTTCTATTGTCTCTTTCTTACTTTCAACCTTCATCACATGACCCATTCCTCTTCCATCTTTCACGTTCATTCTCGTTCAAGCTCTGTTTCAGCCCTATAGCTCACTTAAGGCATAAAATTAAGCATTTAGTATAGGATTTGACTTAGAAACTCAACTATGCACCTTCTATTGTCTCTTTCTTGCTCTCAGCCGTTATCACATGACCTGTACCTCATCTATCTTTCACGTTCATTCTCATTCAAGCTCTGTTTCAGCCCTATAGCTCACCTAAGGCATAAAATTAAGCATTTAGTGAAGCATTTAACTTAGAAACTCAACTATGTACATTTGCTTATGCTTAAACCTAACTCTAGTATATGTACTCTACTAATGCATCTTTTAAAGCTCAAGATACCTCTTAAACATAGGCAATTAACAACATAAACACACACAAAAACATAACACATCACCTCACCTTCTTAAGAATGTTCAATGATCTACGTTTCCTTGTATAAAGGTCCCTGAAGAACTTAGAATAGAAAGGAATGGAAAGGATCACATCTATCAATGGAAAAGTGACCTTAAGGCCCTTAAGATGCTCTAAGATCTTCAAAAACCTAGAATCCTTACTAGGCATGGGCCTCTCTAAAGTAGATAGAAAGGAAACTCTCAGTACAACACCTCTAGACACATAGGAATCCTTAGTGGGCTCCTTTCCCTCCTGATGTGGGTAGGAAGTACTACTCTCTCCATGGTCTCTACCAGGCTAAACTCTCTCAATAAGACCCTCTCTGGAATCCCTCTCAACAGGGCTACAATGAGGCTCTCTAGACTCAGAAGGACTACTAGGTCTAGGCACTACATAGTCAACTCCTACCCTATTATCCACTATTCTACCACTCCTAAGAGTAGTGATGACATTAGACTAGGCCTGAGGGGGATAAGTGGTGTCAGTAAAGGAACAAGACTGGACTCTAGAGTTCACTTCTAGTTGAGAAGGTAATTTCCCAGGGTCTCTAGTGCTCAACTGCATGGTAAACTATCCTAGCTAGGTATCTACCTTAGCCTGATAACTCTCTATCTGCTGCCTACAACTGGCTAACTCTTGCTGCATCAACTAAAACATCTTCTCAATCCTATCATCACTAGTGGGTTGACTACTAAAGGGAGTAGGGGGTGTCTGTGGCTGAGGAACACTAGAAAGCCTAGGTTGATTGACAAGGTAAAACCCTGGAGGGTTAGCAAGACAGGGTCACTGCTAGAATAAGGCCTGGGGATATGAATTAGACTCATGTTGACCTTGTCTTCAAGAAAGTTTTGGGTTGTCCCTCCAACTCAGATTGTACATGTTCAAGTACAGATTGTACTCACGAGAATAACTTTGAGTAGTACACACTTGCTCCTATATAAATTTGGGAAACTGTGGTGCTAAAGGGCAAGCTATAGTCTCATAAGACGACTTGTAACACAAAACACATATTTCAACTACTAAAAGGTCAGAGGAAGAACCTACAGAATTAGTCCTATGACCGTGAGAGGAAAGAGACAAATAAATTAATTGATCGAACTTATTTGTTAGGGTGTTTACCCTAGCTGGTAAACCTAAGGAAACTCTTACCTTACTAATATCTCTCTTAATACCTCCCTGATTGGACCTATCCATGGCAAAGTTTTGAAAAGAATTTTTGGCCATCAACTCCATTTTCTCTCATGCCTTGGTCGATCTCAAAGTATAGAGGCCACCATTATAGGCGACATTAACCATCATCCTATTTTGTTCATTTAAACCTCAAAAGAAGTACTAGAGTAGGTCATGACTACCATACTAGTAGTGCGGACACTATCTAAGAAGGTCTTTGAACCTCTCCCAAGTCTCATGAAAAGATTCTAGATCATGCTGGGAGAAAGTCATAATGGCAGTCCTAAGGTCGGCTGTCTTGGCCATAGGATAAAATTTTTTAAAGAACTTAGATTAAAGCTTGACCTATGAAGTAATGCAACCATTAGGTAAAGAATAAAACCAAGACCTAGCCTTATCCTTAAGAGAGAAAGAAAACAATCTTAGACATATGACCTCATGGGAGACATTAGGGACATGGAGGGTGGAACTCATCTCAACAAAATTGGTAATATGCTCTAAAGGACTCTCATTGCTTCTCCTATAAAAGGAAGAAAGCATGGCCAATATATTATGCTTAATCTCAGACTTCATCTCCCCCAAAGCCGAAATTTGAATGGCCAAATTAGGCTCAAAGGCTTTTGGGAGAAAGAATTGCCTAAGAATAGGGTCCTCATCTATTGGTGGATCCGATCTAAAAAGGTCTTGTCCAAAATGATCTTGGGCTTGATGCCCATGGTGATCATGAGGTGGAATGAGAGGATTAGGACGATGATTGGGATTGGCCATCTCCTTAAGAAGATCTTCTAATTTCCTAAAATGTCTAGCACAGGTTCAGGATTAAGGGGAACTAGGGGATTTTCAAGGGATTTCCTACCAAGCATACAAAAACTATCCTAACTCCAACCACTTCAGCCCCCGAAAATTTCAACAAACCTAAAACTATAGTAAATAAGACACAATCCTAGAAAGACTACTAAAAACAAAAACAAGAACAACTAATAAAGTTAAACAAGCTAACAAGCTAAATATGGAAAATAAACTCAAAATTAGCAAGGAGACAAAAACCAATATAGGTAAGCAAGTACCGAAGTAAGATAATATAAACAAGAAGCAAGATAATCAACAAAAAAAAAGTAACAAACTATAAAGAACAAGCAAGGAAAACAAATAAAGCAACTACCAAAGCGTAGAAGAAAAGAAACCAAATGACTGTTGCTTCCTCGACAACAACACTAAGAACTTGATATGCCTTTGAAAGAGTAAGCCCTAAAAGGCCCCGCAAGCATATGGCTTATGCAATATAGGGTTACTGATATGAGTGTCAAACCATAGGGGGCTGTTGTTATGAAGTGAATCCTATGCTTGGTGTCCTAAAAAGTGCCAACAAGATAACCTAGACTAAGCATATTTTTGGTGTTTTGGATTAATAGGAGCTAGGAAGGAAATGAAAGACTACATTATGAATGAAAGAAAGCAAAAATAAGAACTAAGCTAACCTAGGGGGATTAAACCTATGGGAAGGTGATAAGGTGACCTATACTTGCAAACGAGTGACTCTCTAACTCAATACTATGGGATTCGAGATATTTGCTACTAAATATTGCTTCTAATACTAAGCAACTAACTAGAATCCTAATTACACCCTAGGACTTAGTGTGGGTCTGTCCCTATGCATGCACACTTAGGGCTATGGTGTGGTTCTTATGTACCTAAGGCCATAAGAAGGACTAGGGAATTACTTAGGTGTCCTAGAACTATCCCACCCTATTTCCTAAACCATTAACTAGATTTAAAACTAAGACCTAGGGTTTCTAGGGTCGATTAAGCCTATTCAGACTCTTATTAGCTGGATTTAAAGCTAAAGAGGATTCGGACTAAACTAGTCCTAACTTATATACAGTCATTCTAGGGACACTAAGTGGATTGGTATCTAATCGGTGCAATCCTGCATATTCTAAGGTAAGGCATTGTGAATATGACATCCTATTCATGGTACAAACACACACAAGTTTGTTTCACCCTATTAGAAGCATTCAAGCATCAACATGTAGCATTAATTGAGCATGTATTCACTATAAGGCATATTTCATACTTACATAGACATGAATAGAGCCAATCCACTTCATATTATCCATAATCATACACATAGACATGCATAATCTATGAATTACAAGTGTTGTACAGCAAATACAACTCATCTATATACATATAACTCATTCAAGCATTACATCAAACACATGGACATGAAATAATATAAAGCTTCTCAAAATAAGAACAAAGTATGTATATATTAAGCCAATCAAATCCCATAACAAAGAATACAAAAATCATCTCATTACACAAGTTTAGTCACCCTAATCTGTTTACTCAAGCATGAAATAGATAAGAATGAAAGAGGTTATAGAAATTTCCTCTTCCATCCTTTCTTATTTCTTTAAAAACTTGAGTAAATCTTCACCAAATTATGTTTGAATCCTCCAAAATCAACTTAATTATAGGTGGGGTACATATGTTAGTGTGTGTATTGGAGGTGGGTAAAAGTAGGGTTTTATGTGTGACGAGTGTTGCGTGAATGGGATGTGAAAAAGGATCAAAATCTGCTAAAAATAGGTTAGAAAAGGGCTTAAATAGTGCAGCAATTGCATCCAACCGAGGGCCTTGGCTAGTCGACCAGCCCGAAGGGGGTTGCTTTCTATTTTGGCTGGTCTCCTAGCCCGGTCGACAAGCCCTGGAAAGGGGGATCAACTAGCCAAGTCAGAAGGCCGATTTTCTCGCGTTGCATCAGTTTCGCTCCGGTTGCCCTTTTCTTTGCCCAATTGCCTCCAAACACTTCTTCTAAGCTTCTCCCACATTCCAAACATCTCGAGCTTGACTCCAACAATTCTCCAACAATTCAAGTCCTGAGTTTTTGACCTAACTTCACCAAAGATGGGAAATAAGGATGCATTAGTGTAGCGTTTGTCTTTAAACTCAACTATGTACATTTGCTTATGCTTAAGCCTAACTCTAGTATATGTATGATACTAATGCTTCTCTTAAAGCTCAAAACACCTCTTAAACATAGGCAAATAACATCGCAAACACACAAAAAGAAAACATATCACCTATCTCTCTCTCTTCTCCTAATGAGAAAGAAAATGCCCTGTGGTAAGATAATTATCAATGTGAGCAAAACATGAAGTATGATGAAAGACGGTGAACAATTGCTCATCGGCAAAGGAATCACGAAAAGGAGAAGGGCCATTAGAATAATCACTCACAAGACGGGAAAGGTGATCTATAACTAAGTTCTCACTGCCCTTTTCGTCCCAAATCTCAATGTCAAACTCTTAAAGAAAGAGCAACCACTTAATCAAGCGAGGCTTAGACTCTTTCTTGGACAACAAATACCTCAACAATGCATGATTGATGTAGACAATCACCTTGGACCTTAGATATACGACCTAAACTTGTCAAGGGAGAAGAAAACTGCAAGAAGCTTTTTTTCTATGGTTATGTAGTTCTTTTGGGCTTCATCAAGGGTCTTACTAGTATAGTGCACTACGGGGGGCAACCTATCACGCCTTTGACCTAAAACAACTCCTATCGCATAGTCGGAGGTATCACATATAACCTTAAATGGGAGATTGTAGTTAGATGGCTAAATAATCAGGGAGGAAGACAATAAGGATTTAAGCCTATCAAAAGCCTTAATACATTCGTCATTGAACTCAAAGAGGACATCCTATGCTAAGAGCCTAGACAAAGAACATGCTATATGTCTAAAATCCTTAATGAACCTACAATAGAATCCTACGTACCCTAGAAAAGATCTAACATCCTTGACACACTTAAGGACAGGCAACTTCTTAATCAATTCTACCTTAGCTGGGTCAACATGAATGCCACTAAATAAAACTACATGACCTAACACTATTCCATGAAGTGGGATTTCTTATAACTCAACACTAAGTTCTTCTCCACACAATGGTCAAAGACTAAAGAGAGGTGACTCAAGCACTCATCAAAGCTTTCACCAAAGACTGAGAAATCATCCATGAATATCTCTAGGTGTGTCTCAATCATATCACTAAAAATGGACATCATACACCTTTGAAAAGTCGTTGGGGCATTACATAGACTGAAGGGCATCCTCCTATAAGCAAAAGTGCCATAAGGACAAGTAATAGTGGTCGTCTCCTGGTCCTCGTGAAACACGAGAATCTAATTATACTTGGAATAGCCATCTAGAAAGTAATAGTAGCTATGCCCAGCTACTCTATCTAAGATCTAATCTAGAAATGGCAATGAGAAATGATATTTCCTAGTTTTTTGAGTTGAGGTTTTTATAGTCAATACAAAGTCTCCAACCCATGAGGGTGTGTATAGGGATAAGCTCTCCTCTTTTATTCTCTACAATCGTGATCCTAGACTTCTTAATGACAACTTGGACCGGACTAACCCACTCACTATTGGAGATCGGATAAATAATGCCTATATCTAAAAGCTTAATTATCTCTTTCTTCACTACTTCACTCATATGTGGGTTTAGCCTCATTTGCATCTCCCTAGTAGGTATGGCTCCAGCCTCAAGATGAATACAATACATGCAAACCGAAGGATCTATACCTATCAAATCATCATGTTTTCGCCCTATGGCCTTCCTATGTTTCCTAAGAATCTCTAAGAGACACTCCTTGTGCTTTCTAGAAAGATCAGTAGCTATGATAATCGAAAGGGTCTCACTAGGGCCTAAGAAAGCATACTTAAATACTCAAGAAGAGGTTTGAGCTCTAGAAATAGGACTAGGCTCAACCAAGAGGGACTTTACCCCAACAACATTAGCAGGGACATCACTAGAATCAAGACTAGAAGGAATAGCCTCAAGTGACTTATCAATCAAAGAATCCTTAACTAAAGAAGTGGAAGCTATACATTTCCTCTCTAAGGTCTCCAAATCAAAGCTAGACAACATCTCTTCAAATTTCCTCAAATCTTCTCTGTCAGTCATAGTCCTCTCTACAAAGTCTTCAACATAAGAATGAATCAGATCAACTCTAAAGCACTCTTCTCCATCTTCTTCTCCTCCTACACTTGCCCTACTCACTACCTCAGCAACCTTTATGAAGGACCTCAAATTCCTATATTTTATTTCTAATATCCATGACCTAAAATCAATAATGGTGTCTGCAGTAGCAAAGAAGGGGCGACCTAAAAGAATGGGAGTGGAATGTCTAAAGTCATGTCCTGAATCAATATCAAGCACTATGAAATCTATACGGTACACAAACTTACCTACCTAGACAAGCATATCTTCTACCATTCCCCTAGGTCTCCTCTCAAACCTGTCAGCTAGCTAAAGAGTAATGTAAGTAAGGGACAAGTCTCCTAAACCTAGCTACTAGTAGATTGGTATGGGATGAGGTTCACACTAGATCCTAAGTCTAGCAAGGTGTGATCAAAGTGGGCCTCACAGATTCTACAAGGAATAGTGAAAGCTCCGGGGTCACTCATCTTGGCCAAAAGGCCAATGGTACAAATGCTACTCACTTTCTTTGTAAACTTCACCTTCTTAGGCATAATCGAGGCTTGACACTTCCTAGTACAAAGATCCTTAAAGAACTTGGCATAAGAGGGAATAGAATGGACCACTTCTATCAAAAAAAGATTGACATAAATGTATTTTTGATGTTCTAAGACTTTGAGGAATCTAGTATCCTTGCTAGGTAAAGGCCTCTTTAAAGTAGATGGATAAAGAACTCTAGGCATAACACCTCTACATACATGGGAATCATCAATAGGCTCCTTTTCCTACTAATATGGGCGGGAAATACTACTCTCTCCATGGTTTCTCGAAGGCTCAACTCTCTCAACAAGACCGTCTCTGGAATCTCTCTCAACAAGGCTATAGTCATGATCTCTAGACTTGGAAAGACCACTAAGTGCGGGCACTGCATAGGCAACTCCTACTCTATTATCTACTATTCTACCCCTCCAAAGAGTGGTAACAACTTTAGCCTGGGCCTAAGAGGGATGAGTAGTATTGGTGGAGGAATAGGACTGGACTCTAGAATTCACCTCCGGCTGAGAAAGTAGCTTCTCGGGGTCTCTGGTGCTTAACTAACTGGTCAACTGCCTAACTATGCCTTAATCGTAGCCATGTGCTCTCTATTTTCTATTATCTCCTACTGCTAGTTCTGAATGAGCTGCATAATTTTCATCATGTCACTGTTAGGGGGTTGGCTACTAGATGGAGTAGGTAATGCTTGAGACTGAGAAACACTAGTGAGTCAGGCTAATTAAGATTATAGAGACCTAGGGGATATTGAGTACGAGGTTGCTGCTGGGATGGAACTTGGGAATGGGAACTAGACTCATACTGGCCTTGTCTCCAAGGGAACTTAAGATTATCCCTCAATCCCAAGTTGTAAGTGTTGCAATAGGGATTGTACTCACGAGAACATCCCTATGTAGCAATATCCCTGTGTAGCACATACTTGCTCTTGCATAAAATCAGGAAACTGTGGTGCCATGGGGTAAGCAATAGTCTCATGGGATGCCTCAGAACATAGAGCACACACTTCAACTTCCAAAGGTGGAGAAGAAGAACCTACTAAACTAGCTCTACAATTCTAGGAAGAAAGAGTCAAAGAGATAAATTGATCTAACTTATGAGTCAATGCTTTGACCTTAGAGGGCAAATCAGAAGAAACTCCTACCTTATTAACACTTCTCCTGTTACCTTCTCGACTAGACCTATCCATAGCAAAGTTCTAAAAAGAATTTTCAGACATCAACTCCATTTTCTCCCATGCCCTAGTCAATCTCAAAGTATAGAAGCCACCATTGGAGGCGGCACTGACCATCATCCTATTTTGTTGATTCAAACCTCAAAAGAAATACTGGAGTAGGTCATGACTACCATACCCGTTGTGTGGACACTATCTAAGGAGGACTTTGAACCTTTCTATAGCCTCATGAAAGGACTCTAAGCCATGTTGAAAAAAAGTCATAATGATGATCCTATGGTCGACTGTCTTGGCCATAGGAAAGAATTTCTGAAAGAACTTAGATTGAAGCTTGGCTCATGAAGTGATACATCCATTAGGCAAAGAATGTAACCAAGTCCTAGTCTTATCCTTAAAAGAGAAAGGAAACAACCTAAGATGTATGAACTCTTAGGAGATATCAGGAACATGGAGGGTGTAACTCATCTCCACAAAGTCTGTAATATGATCTAAAGGACTCTTATTGCTCCTCCCATAGAAGGAGTGGAGCATGGCAAACATATTATGCTTAATCTTGAAGCTCATCTCCCCCAAACTTAGAATTTGAATAGCCAAATTAGGCTCAAAGGTCTCAGGGAGAAAGAATTGCCTAAGAGTGGGTTCTTTATCTATGGGTGGATTTGATCTATGAGGCTCTTATCTAAGATGATCTTGGGCTTGATGTCTATGGTGATCATAAGGTGAAATGGGATTCATTGGGGGAATGGGAGGATTTCAAAGATGATTGGGATCGGCCATTTCTTCAAGAAAATCTCCTAAATTCCTAAAATTCCTTACAATCCTATCGGGTTCAAGATTAAAAGGAACTAGGGGTTTCCTAAGAGACCTCCTACCAAGCAGGCAAAAACTATCCTAACTCAAGCCACTTCAACCCCCAAAAACCTCAACAATCTTAAAACTACAGCAAATAACCACAAGCCTAGAAAGTCTACTAAAAACAAAAACAAAAACAAACTAATAAAGCTAAACAAGAAAACAAGCTAACTACGAAAAGTAAAGACAATAGCTTAAAAGAAAACAAAAACAAAGATTAATAAGCAAGTACCCAAGCAAGATAATATAAACAAGAAGCAACATAAGAAAAAACTAAACAAACTATAAAGAAAATGTGAGGAGAACAAATAAAGCAACTACCAAAACACACAAGCAAAAAATGCAAACCACTGTGCCTCCCTGGCAGCGGCGTAAGAACTTGGTATGCCTCTTTGGTGCAACCCCTAAAAGGTCCTACAAGTGTACAGATTGTGCAATATAAGGGGGTACTAATACGGGTATGGAACCACAGGAAGGCTCAATGTGTGGAAAAATCCTATGCCAGTGTGTTTTAATGAAAGCCTAAGAAGAAACCTAAACTAGTCATCTTTTTGTACTTTTTGGATTTTTGGGAGTTAAAAGGGAAAATAAAAGACTGCACTATGAATGCAAGAAAGCAAAAATGAGAACTAAGCTAACTTAAGGGATAAAAACAATAGGAAGGTGATAAGGTGACCTACATTTGTGAACAGGTGACTTTTTACCTTTTTGCTATGCGATTCGAGGCATTGGCTTACTAAACGGGGCTTCTAATACTAAGCAACCAGCTAATAACCTAATTACACCCCAACACTCAGCGGGTTCATCCCTAAACGTGCACACTTAGCAGTACGGCATGGTCCTTATGTGACTAAGGCCATAGGAGAAACTAGGAGGCTACTTAGGTGCCCTAAAGCAATCCTATCTTAGCTCTTAAATTATTGGTTGGATTTAGAGCCAAAGTCAAGGGTCACTAAGGCTAACCAAACCCCACCCAGACTGCTATTAGCTAGATTTAAAGTGAAAGGGTCTTGACTCGGCAAGTCTATAGTTGGGCTCTGTCGATCTAGGGACACAAAAGCATATTGGGACCTTAATAGCGCAATTTACATGTTCTAAGGTAAGGCGTTGTGAACATTTGAACCTATCCACTATTCAAATGCAAACAAGTTTGATTTATGCCATTGGAAATAATTGAGAATCAACATATAGCAAGATTTGAGCATATATTCACTATAAGGCTCGTTAACACTCACATAGACACGAATCTAATTAACCCACTTCATATTATCCTCAAACACAAATATAAACATACATATTCAAAAGATTGGAAGTGTTCTATAGCAAATAACTCAAATTATATACATACCACTTATTTAGGTATTAAATCAAACACATGGACATGAATTGAAATAAAGCCCTTTGCATTAAGAACAAAGTATGTATATATATAAGCCAATAGAATCCCATAACAAAGAGTATGAAAATCAATTCACTACACAAGTTTAGTCACCCTAATCTATCTACACAAGCATAAAAAAAAGAGAATCAAAGAGGGTTGAGAAAGTTCCACTTCTATCCTTGCTTATTTCTTAACAAACTTGAGCAAATCCTCACTAAATGATGATGTAATCCTCCAAAATCAACTTAAATCTAAGTGGATGTATGTGTTAGTATGTGTATTAGAGGTGGTTAAAGGTAGGGTTTAATGTGTGAGAAGTGGGTATGTGAATAGGAGGTGAAAAAGGGTTAAAAAAACTACTCAAAATGGGCTAGAAAAGTGCTTAAATACAGGTGATTTCGTGATAAGCCAGGGGCCTTGGCCGATCGACTGGCCTGAGGGCCTCAGTATCTATTTTGGATGGTCAACTAGGCCAATTGACTGGCCCTGGAGGAGGGTCCACCAGCCAGGTCAAAAACTTGGCCATTTTTCTTACGTTGTTTCCATTTCCTCCTGGTTGCACTTTTCATCGCCTGGTTGCCTTTAAAAGTCTCTTTTATGCTTCTTCTACATCTCAAACACCTCGAGCTTGACTCCAACATTAAATCACCATCAATTCAACTCCCGAGCTTTGACTTAATTTCACCAAACACGAGAAATAAGCATGCATTGGTATAATGTGTATCTTTAAACTCAACTATGTACAATTGTATGTGCTTAGGCTAATCTCTAGCATATGTAATATACTAATGCATCTCTTAAAGCTCTAAACACCCCTTAAGCATAGACAAATTACAATGCAAATAAACACAAAAATACAACACACCACTCTGGATACTAATTTGAGAATGAGTACAACATGTCACCCACAAACTAATAGGCAATCAAAGAGAATTATACAGACATTAGAGGATATATTAAAAGCTTGTGTACTCGATTTCAGTGATAATTGGGAAAAACATATCACATTGGTGGAATTTGCATATAATAGCAGTTATCATGCTAGTATTCAAATGTTACCATTTGAGGTGTTGTACAAAAGAAAGAGTAAAACCCCACTCTATTGGGATCTTAGAGATAGAAAAGTGTTGGGACCTTAGTTAGTACAAGAAATAGAAGATAAGATCAATATGATTCAGAAGAGATTGAAGGCAACTCAAGATCATTAAAAGTGTTGGGCTAACAAAAGATGAAAGAACTTGGGGTTTTAAGTTGGGGATCATGTGTTCTTGAAAGGGTCTCTAATGAAATGAGTGGTAAAATTTGGAAAATGAGGAAAATTAAATGCTCGCTTTATAAGACCATTTGAGGTTTTGGAGATCTAACTTTTGAGGATAAACATGTTGAGATTATGGATCGTATCGATCAAGTATTAAGACATCGTAGCATTCCATTAGTGAAAGTACGATGACGAAATCAAACTCCGAGGGAAGCTACTTGGGAGCTTAAAACTGAAGCTACAGCAACGTACCCCCATTTGTTTAAGGAAAAAGGTAAGTTTCGAGGATGAAACTTTTAGTAAGGGGGGAAGGGTGTAATATCACTTTTTTAGGGGGTAATGGAACCACAATGATCACAGTGCATAAAGAAAAAAATTGAATTTGTTCAAATTTAAAACACCCTTAGTTATATTGGACTCCTTCTAGAAATCAATAACTGGGGGGGTGCAATAGTTTATATATATTAAAAAAATTCTGACATATGAATATATTTATAATTCATAAACCTCTCTGTTAGAAAGTGAAATTAAGGAAGAGGAGGTTCCTAAAGTCTTAGGTGATTGAAGAAGTAATTAACAGGGGTAAGTTTCTTTATTTTTCTCTAAAAATTTTAAATAAGAGTATATTGGTATGATGTTATGTAACAGATTGGAGTTTAAGAGAGAATTTTGTTGCATACTTAAGTTCTTGGAGACTTGGAATTGTCAGTGATTGAAAGATTTGTAATTTTTCTCGAGAAATTTCGATTTGGAGAAACTAGGTAAGTGGAATCTTACCCTTTTTGTCATACTACTGGTACTTAAATTTTTTAAAACAAATACATAATAGATACTTTATGACATCTGATGTGTCGAGTTTTTGTGTGCGTTTATGTTGTTATTTGCCAATGTTTAAGAGGTGTTAAGTGCTCATGAATATGCATTAGTGTAGTACTTATGTTAAGAATAGGCTTAAGAGTAAATAATTGTACATATTGAGTTTAAGAGACAATTGCTACACTAATTGCTTGTTTTCAATGATTTAGGTGAAGTTTGGGTTAAGATCGAGCCTGGAGGATGATGGATGATGAAAATGGAAGATGCATGGGTCGAGGGGAGAAGATTGGAAGCCAAAAAGACAAAGAATAGAGGAAGAAAAGTCAACCAGATGACCTAGAAGAAAAGCCGATCGACCTGCAAGGTCGACTAGCCACTCTAGAAATCATTAAAAAATTGCCGGTCGAGTTCCCCCTTAGCTGGTCGACCGGCCACTCCAGAGAGCTACCAATAAAAGCCGATCGACTACCCTTTCAAAGCCGATCGACCAACGCACAGTTGCTAATAAAAAAAACTTGATTTTTAGACTTAAAAAGGGGAGGAAATTTTAGAGGAAGATTTGGAGACCCATCACACACTTCACACCTACATCTCACACACTTAACCCTAGTTTTCACCCACATCACACACACTCTCTCACACATTTATCACCTTGAAGCAAGTGGATTTAGAGGGTTTTAGACATTTGGATTCATGTTTGCTCAAGAGCTTTGTACAAGATTAGATAGGATGAAAGGGAAGCTTCATAATCTCTCTTTCATTCTATTTCCTATTATGATTGAGCAGACTTGTGTAGGGTGATTTAGCTTATGTAATGGGTTAACTATATACTCTTATGATATGGGTTTTGATGGTTGAATATACACATGTTTTGATTTTCTTGTTCAAATGGTTTTTTCTCATTCATGTCTAAGTGTTTGATAAAATGCCTAGATGAGTAGCATATGTATAAATTGAAGTCTGTTTGTCACTAAACACATCTAGTCCATGCTATAATCATATATATGTGTTTATATATGGATGCTATGAAGTGGGTAATGTTTATATTCAAGTCTATATGTATATCTACATGCCTAGTAGTGAGTATGACTTCAATAATGCATACATGTTGGCTATTAATCGCTTCTAATGGTGTAATCCGAGCATGACAATGTTTGATAGTTGAATATATCCCAGTATTCATGAACACCTTGGCCAAGAACATGTATGAATGTGCTAGCAAGTCAAATCTGCTTTAGTGACCATAGAATGACGGCAAATAATTTAAGGCTAGCCTAGGCCGAGTCTCCTTTGGCATTAAATCCAACCAATAGGTTTCAGGATAGGTTTAGTCGACCTTAGCGACAGTAGGTCTTGGCTTTAAATCCAACCAAAGGTTCATTCTAAGTTACCTAGGAAGCTAATTGGTCACTTGTAAGGCCTTAGGTTATAAGAACCACGCCGTAGCTCTAAGAGGCACCACCTAGGGATAGACCTGCACTGAGTTTTAGGGGGAAATTAGGACACTAATTTAACAACCTAGTTAAGAGCAATTACTAAAGTCAGCCATCATCCTTTAATCCCATACCATCTAAGTATAGAATCACCCATTTATAAGTTGAAATCACCCTAACACCTTCGCATTTGTTAGTTCCCTTAGATTATCTTATTTCCCCACTTTCCATTCTCATAGTTTAGCTTAATTTTCTTTAGCTAGAGCTCCCGATCATCCAAAAACACCAAAAAATTGTTAGTTTAGTTTTTTTTAGGTATTCTTTAGGACACACACACGTAGAATCCATCTTGCAACATAGCCTCCTTGTGGTTCAACACCTATTCTCACACACACTACACTGCATCGATCCGTGCGCTTGCGGGACTTTAGAGCTCGCACTCAAAAGATAATCAAGTTCTTGGCGCCACTACTGGGGAGGCACGATGGTTTGCATTCTTTGCTTGTGTTCTTGATAATTGCTTATCTTGTTTTCTTGCTCTTTCTTTATAGCTAGTTTAGTTTTTGCTTATTTTGTTTACTGTTTATATTATCTTGCTTTAGTTCTTGTTTATGTATTTTAGCTTTTGTTTTTGTTTTTAATAGACTTGCTAGGATTGTGGTTTATTTGCTGTAGCGTTAGGAATATTGAAGTTTTCGGGGGTTGAAATGGCCAGAGATTAGATAGTTTGTGCATGCTTGGTAGGAGATCCCTTAGAAATCCCCTAGTTCCTCTCAAACCCGAACCCGATAGGGTTGCAAGGCATTTTAGGAATTTAGGCGATCTTCTTGAGGAGATGGCCAACCCAATCATTCTCCTAAGCTTCCCATTCCCCCAATGAATCTCATTCCACTTCATGATCACCATGGACATCAAGCCCAAGATCATTTTAGACAAGAGCCTCGTTGACCGAATCCACCTTTAGATAAAGAACCCACTCTTAGGCAATTCTTCCTCCTCGAAGCCTTTGAGCCTAATTTGGCTATTCAAATTCCGAGTTTGCGGGAGACGAACTTCGAGATTAAGCCTAATATGTTGGCCATGCTTCCTTCCTTCTATGGGAGAAGCAATGAGAGTCCTCTAGAGCATATCACTGATTTTGTTGAGATGCGTTCCACTCTCCATGTCCCCAATGTTTCGCAAGAGGTTATACGTCTAAGATTATTTCCTTTCTCTCTTAAGGATAAGGCTAGGGCTTGGTTACATTCCTTACCTAGTGGTTGTATTACTACATAGGCTAAGCTTCACTCTAAGTTCTTTCAAAAATTTTATCCCATGGCCAAGACACTCGACCTTAGGACCGCCATTTTGACTTTTTCCCAACATGATCTAGAATCCTTTCATGAGGCTTGGGAGAGGTTCAAGCACCTTCTTAGACAATGTCCACACCACGGGTACGGCAATCATGACCTATTGCAATATTTCTTTCGAGGTTTAAATGAACAAAATAGAATGATGGTCAATGCCACCTCTAGTGGTGGCTTCTATCTTTTAAGACTAACTGAGGCATGGGAGAAAATAAAGTTGATGGCTAAAAATTCTTTTCAAAATTTTGCTATGGAAAGGTCTAGTTAGGGAGGTAATAGGAAAAGTGTTAATGAGATTAGAGTTTCTTTAGATTTACCTGCTAAGGTAGAGGCTTTAACAAATGAGCTAGATCAATTCATTTCATTGTCTCTTACATCTCATGGTTATAGGACTAGTCCCATAGGTTCTTCCTCAGCCTCTTTAGTTGTTGAGGTTTGTGAATTGTGTTCGAGCCATCTCATGAGACCGTAGATTGCCCTTTAACATCCCAATTTCCTGAATTCATGAAAGAGCAAGTGTATGCCATACACAGTTATTCTCGTGAGTATAATCCATACTCGAATGCATACAATCCGGGTTGGAGGGACAACCTAAAATTTTCTTGGAGACAAGGTCAACACGAGTCCAGTTCACATGCCCAAGCTCAACCCCAGCAATGACCTCAATATCCCCCAGGTTTCTATCATCTTAATTAGCCCCGTCTCACTAGTGCTCCTCAACCTCAGGCTTTACCTACTATTTCTAGTTGCCAACCTCTTAGTAATGACATGATAAAGATAATGCAGTTCATTCAGAACTCGCAACAGGAATTGGTAGAAAATAGGCAGCAAATGGCGAGGTTTGAGGCATAGTTAGGACAAATTACTAGTCAGTTGAGCGCTAGAGACCCCGGGAAATTGCCTTCTTGGTCGGAGGTGAACCTTAGAGTCCAATCCTGTTCCTTCATCAATACCACTTATCCCCCTCAGACCCAGGCTAAGGCCGTCACCACTCTTAGGAATGGTAGGATAGTGGATAATAGGGTAGACGTTGACTTTGCAGTGCCTGCACCTAGTGTTCCTTCCGAGTCTAGAGAGTCACATAGTAGTCCTATTGAAAGGAATTCTATAGGGGGTTCTATTAAAAGAGTTGAGCCTACTAAAGACCATGGAGAGAGTAGTACTTCCTGCTCTCATCGGGAGAGAAATGAGACTATTGATGATTCCCATGTGTCTAAAGATGTTGCACTAAGAGGTCCCTTCCCATCCACCTTAGAGAGACCTACACCTAGTGAGGATTCTAGGTTTTTCAAGGTTTTAGAGCATCTTAAGGACCTTAAGGTCAATCTTCCTTTGATAGATGTGATCCTTTCCATTCCCTCCTATTCTTAGTTCTTTAAGGGACTTCATACAAGGAAGCGTAGGTCATTAAACATTTCTAAGAAGGTGAGGCTTACAAAGAAGGTGAGTAGTATTTGTACTTTGGGACTCTCGACCAAATAAGTGACCCCGGAGCTTTCACCATTCCTTGTAGGATTAAAGAGACCCAGATTGATCATGCCTTGTTATATTTAGGGTCTAATGTGAATCTCATTCCCTACTCCATCTATCAACAGCTAGGTCTAGGTGAGTTGTCCCTTACACATGTTACTCTTCAACTAGCTAATAGGTCCGAGCGTAGACCTAGGGGTGTGATAGAGGATGTTATGGTACAGGTAGGTGAGTTCGTGTGCCCTGTTGACTTCATAGTATTAGATATGGATTTGGGACATGACTCTAGACATTCCACTCACGTTCTATTAAGTCGCCCCTTCCTTACCACCGCAGATGCCATTATTCATTATAGGCCGGGGTTATTAGAGATGAAATTTGGGAATTTAAGGTCCACCATGAAGGTTGTCGAGGTGATGAATAGGGCTAGTATAGGAGGAGAGGATGGAGAAGAGTGCTTTAGGGTTGATGTGATTGATTCTTGTGTCAAGGACTTTGTAGAGAGAACTATGACCAATAGAGAATATTTGAGAAAATTTGAGGAATTGATGTCTAGCTTTGATTTAGACACCTTAGAGCGAAAAATGTGCAGCTTCTACTTCCTTGATTGAGAGCCCTTTGATTGATAAGTCACTTGAGGTAATCCTTCTAGTCTTGATTCTAGTGACGTCTCTATTGATGATGTTAAGGTTGAGTCCCCCTTAGTTGAGCCTAGCCCTTCTTTGAGCTCAAACCCCTTTCCGATCATTTAAAGTATGCATTCCTAAGCCTTAATGAGACCTTTCCAGTCATCATAGCTTTCGATCTTTCTAGTGAGCATGAGGAGCATCTCTTAGAGATTCTCAGGAAACATAGGAAGGCTATAGGGTGAAAATTTGATGATTTGAGAGGTATAGACCCTTCGATTTGCATGCATCGTATTCACCTTGAGGATGGAACCATTCCTTCAAGGGAGATACAAATGAGGCTAAACCTACACATGAGTGAAGTAGTTAAGAAAGAGATCATTAAGCTTTTAGATGCATGCATCATTTATCCAATCTCCAGGATCACAATTGTTGAAAATGAGAGAGAAGAGCTTATCCTTGCACATACTTCCACAGGGTGGAGAGTTTGTATTGATTATAGGAGCTCAACTCCAAAACTAGGAACAATCATTTCCCATTGCCTTTTCTAGACCAGATCTTAGATAGAGTAGCTAGGCATAGCTACTATTGTTTTCTAGATGGCTATTCAGGTTATAATCAGATTCCCGTGTTTCTCAAAGACCAAGAGAAGACCACATTCACTTGTCCCTATTGCACCTTTGCCTATAGGAAGATGCCCTTCGGTCTATGTAATGTGCCAGCAACATTTCAGAAATGTATGACGGCCATTTTTAGTGACATGATAGAGAAGCATTTAGAGATTTTCATGGATAAGTTCTAAATCTTTGGAGATAGTTTTGATGAGTGCCTAAGTCATCTCTCTTTAGTCTTAGACCAATGTGTGGAGAAAAATCTAGTGTTGAGTTGGGAGAAATCCCACTTTATGGTGCAACAAGGGATAGTGCTAGGTCATGTTGTCTTATCTAGTGGAATTCAAGTTGACTCGGCCAAGGTAGAATTAATTGAAAAGTTGCCTATCCCTAAGTGTGTCAAGGATGTTAGATCTTTTCTAGGGCATGAAGGATTCTATCGTGGGTTCATTAAAGATTTTAGCCATATAGCGTGCCCCTTGTCTAGGCTCTTAGCACAAGATGTCTCTTTTGTATTTGCTAATGAGTGTGTTAGAGCCTTTGATAGGCTTAAATCCTTATTGTCTATGTCTCCGATCATTCAGACGCTTGATTGAAGTCTTTCATTTGACGTTATGTGTGACGCATCCAATTATGCAGTATGAGTTGTTTTAGGTCAACAGTGAGATAAGTTGCCCTATGTAGTGTACTATGCTAGCAAGACTTTTGATAAAGCCCAAAAGAACTATACCACCATAGAAAAAGAGCTTCTAGTAGTAGTCTTCTCCCTTGACAAGTTTAAGTCATACATCCTAGGGTCTAAAGTGATTGTATACACCAATGATGCGACATTGAGGTATTTGTTAGCTAAGAAAGAATCTAAGCCCTACATGACTAGGTGGTTGTTCCTTCTTCAAGAATTCGACGTTGAGATCTGGGATAAAAAGGGTAGAGAAAATTTAGTTGCGAATCATCTTTCCTATCTTGTTAGCGAGTCTTCTAGTGATCTATCCCCTTTTCTTGATTCATGTGCTGATGAGCAATTGCTTGCCATTTCTCATCACACACCTTGGTTTGCTCACATAGTTAACTATCTTGCCATAAGGCGATTTCCCTCCTATAGGGCGATTTCCCTCCTATTGGGAGAAGAGAGAGAGAGATAAGTTCCTAACCAAACATTTCTTTTGGGAGGATCCCTATCTTTTCAAAGTGTGTGTAGATCAAATGATTCAGCAGTATATGCCCGAGAACAAGATTGAGAGTGTGTTGAATATGTGTGACGATGAGGAGTATGGAGGTTATTTTAGTGGGAAAAAGACAGACGCGAAGGTCTTGCAATATGGATTATTTTGGCCTACTCTTTTTAGGGATGCCCAAGAATATTGCAAAAAGTGTTTTAGATGTCAACAATCCGAGTCTATCTCTAGGGGAAACATGATGCTTTTATCCGTAATTCTTCCATGTGAGTTATTTGATGTTTGGAGTATAGATTTCATGAGTTTATTTCCACCTTTCTTTGGGTACTAATACATTTTAGTGGTCGTTGATTATGTGTCCAAATGGATTGAGGCTATTCCCACACGCACTAATGACCATAGGGTAGTGGTTAAGTTTATTAAAGAGAACATTTTCTCTAGATTTGGAATCCCTAGGGTCTTGATTAGTGATGGGGGTTTGCATTTTCGCCATAAGACTTTAGAGGCCTTGTTGAAAAGATATTCGGTCACCCACAAGGTAGCTACTCCTTATCACCTGCAAGCTAGTGGACAAGTAGAGGTGTCCAATAGGAAGATCAAGAACATTTTAGAGAAAACGGTTAGGCCCGATAGAAAAGATTGGTCTATTAGGCTAAATGATGCTTTGTGGGCCTATCGTGCCGCTTTTAAAACTCCCATTGGTATGTCTCTGTATCGATTGGTTTACGGGAAAGCTTCTCACTTGCCGGTAGAATTAAAGCATAGGGCTTATTGGGCAATCAAAGCCCTAAATTTTGATTTGGCAAGAGCAGGTTAGAAGAGAAAGCTTGACCTAGCGGAATTAGAGGAGCTTAGGTTTGAGGCGTATGCGAACATTAAGTTTACAAGGATAGGATGAAGAGAATTCATGATAAACGTATTTTTAAGAATTTATTCTCTCCCTCCAATAAAGTTTGGTTGTTTAACTCACATTTGAAGCTTTTTCCAGGTAAGCTCAAGTCAAGTTAGGATGGTCCATATAAGGTGTTGGTTACCTACCCTTCCAGAGTAGTTAAGATCAAGGACTTGAAGGATGGCCGAGAGTTGACTATGAATAGGCAATGCCTGAAGCAAGCATATGATCTGAGCATGGCTTATGTGGAAGTTTTAATGCTTTAGGATCCCATATATGGAGGTTAAAGATGAGCTGGTGTTTGCCTGGCTGACGGCATGGTGGTTACGCTACTAGGAGGCAACCTAGGTTCAATTTTGTGATTTTGCACTTATTTTATTTTTCTTCCTTTTATTTTTCTTGCACCCACACCAAAATGCTGAATCTCGATCCTTTGTCCATTAAGATACACCATTTCTCATTATTGCACATGCCAACGCAAGCATGCATAGGCAATGCTACTAACCTTGTCTTCTTTGAGTGTTTTTGGATTGTGAGTTACAGGGTTAGTAGTATGGTGATTTATCATTAGCATAGAAAGCTTTGACAAAAATGCAAGGTTGTACCTATCCTTTCTCCACTTGTTCCCCATGTTTTTACCCTACCCTACCACCCTTACTTGCTTTGTAATGCCAATTTGCTTATTTTTTGTGCTTTGTTCTATTTGCTTGAGGACAAGCAAAGTTTAGGTTTGTGGGTTTGGTCTTATTATTTTATACTTTGTATAGGGTAGATTGCACTATGTGCTTAAAAATGGGGAAAAATTTTTCAAATTTTAATGCATGTAGAATTGTTTATTTCTTGGTTGACTCATTGTGTTGGCTATTGTGGATGACTCAATTGATTAGTGAATATGAGTAGCATTGTGGGGAAGTGAATGGAGTGGAGAGAGAACCGAGACTTGGAGGAGATGCCCTTGAAAGTTGTGAGGAGTGAGGACCTTTAAGAATGACCCTTATAGCCACCTCATAACTTGGTAGGAAAAAGTGTTGAAAGAAAGGGTTGTTGATGTGAATGCCTCTTTCTTGATTGTTTCTTTTATGTGTCAAAGTCTTTCTTTTTCTTTGTTTTTGTGGAAATGCAATGCAAAGCATGGAAAATCCAAAAAATTGCAAAAGGCAAAAAGATGCAAAAATATCAAAAAAAATGAAAAAGAGAAATAGCCAAAGGCACCAAAAAGTTATGTGAATAAGTGCATAAGTGACACAATATCAACTTTGAACATGCCATCATCTTTGTAGATATGTGAATAAGGCTTTTCTAAGCCATTACATTTGTATATCCTCTTATCATGTCTTTGAGGCTTTGTGCATATTGAGGAGGCCATGTTAGTTGAGGGAGCATGAAATATCAACATCCCGAGTGTGTAAGTTAGAATCCTAGGCTTGTGGTGGATCGGCTATTTGGGAAATTTCCACGAGGAACGAGGCCCCTTATGAGTAGAGGGAAGATCTAAAGAGCTTGGGGATCTCTCCACAATAGGAATGCCTTCTTCATGCTTCTTAGACTAACTTTGATAGCGAGTCAATCCTTTAGGCAATCCATTGCATCAGCTTTAGAAATAAACTTGAGATTGGGCTTGCTTGGGGACAAGCAAGGAGCAGGTTTTGGGGTGTTGATCTGTCGTGTTTTTGTGTGGGTTTATATTGTTATTTGCCCATGTTTAAGAGGTGTTAAGTGCTCATGAAGATGCATTAGTGTAGTACTTATGTTAAGAATAGGCTTAAGCGTAAACAATTATACATATTGAGTTTAAGAGACAATTGCTACACTAATTGCTTGTTTCAATGATTTAAGTGAACTTTGGGTTAAGATCGAGCCTGGACGATAATGGATGATGAAAATGGAAAATGCACGGGTCGAGGGGAGAAGATCAGAAGCCACAAAGACAAAGAATAGAGAAAGAAATGTCAGTCGGACGACCTAGAAGAAAAGCCAAGTCGACCAGCCACTCTAGAAAGCAATAAAAATTTTTTGGTCGAGTTCCTCTTGACCAGCCACTCCAGAAAGCAATAAAAAATTGTTGGTCAAGTTGCTTCTTTAGTCAGTCGACTGGCCACTCTAGAGAGCTATCAATAAAAGCCAGTCGACTACCCTTTCAGAGCCGGTCGACCTGCAGTTGCTAATATAAAAAAAAGGCTCGATTTTCAGACTTAAAAGAGGGGGAAATTTTAGAGGAATATTTGAAGACCCATCACACACTTCACACCTACATCTCACAGACTTAACCCTAGTTTTTACCCACATCACACACACTCTGTCACACATTTATCATCTTGAAGCAAGTGGATTTAGAGGGTTTCAGACATTTGGATTCAAGTTTGCTCAAGAGCTTTTTACAAGATTAGCTAGGATGAAATAGAAGCTTCATAATCTCTCTTTCATTCTATTTCCTATTATGATTGAGTAAACTTGTGTAGGGTGATTTAGCTTATGTAATGGGTTAACTATATACTCTTATGATATGGGATTTGATGGCTAAATATATACACGTTTTGATTTTCTTGTTCAAATGGTTATTTTCTCATTCATGTATAAGTGTTTGATAAAATGCTTAGATGAGTAGCATGTGTATAAATTGAAGTCTAATTGTTATTAAACACATCTAATCCATGCTATAATCATGTCTATGTGTTTATATGTGGATGCTATGAAGTGCATAATGCTTATATTCATGTCTATATGTATATTTGCATGCCTAGTAGTGAGTATGACTTTAATAATGCATTCATGTTGGTTGTTAATCGCTTCTAATGGTGTAATCCGAGCATGACGATTTTTGGTAGTTGAATAGATCCTATTATTCACGAACACCTTGGCCAAGAGCATGTATAAATGTGCTAGCAAGTCAAACCTCGCTGTAGTGACCTTAGAATGACGGGAAATAATTTAGAGCTAGCCTAGGCCGAGTCTCCTTTGGCTTTAAATCCAGCCAATAAGTTTTAGGATAGGTTTAGTCAACCTTAGCGATACTAGGTCTTGGCTTAAAATCTAGCCGATGGTTTAAGTACTAGGGTAGGTTCATTCTGAGTCACCTATGAAGTTAATTGGTCATTCTTAAGGCCCTAAGTCATAAGGACCACACCATAGCTCTAAGAGGCGCCGCCTAGGGACGGACCCGCACCGAGTCCTAGGGGAAGTTAGGACACTAATTTAACAACCTAGTTAAAAGCAATTACTAAATAAGCCATCATCCTTTAATCCCATAGCATCTGAGTATAATAAGTTGAAATCACCCTAACACCTTTGCATTTGTTAGTTTCCTCTAGATTAGCTTGTTTCCCCACTTTCCATTCCAATAGTTTAGTTAATTTTCTTTAGCTAGAGCACCTGATCATCTAAAAACACCAAAAAATAGTTAGTTTAGGTCTCTTTTTAGGCATTTTCTAGGACATACACACGTAAAATCCATCCCACAACATAGCCTCCCTATGGTTCGACACTTGTTCTCACACATACTACACTGCATCAATCCATGCGCTTGTGGGTCTTTAGAGCTTGCACTCAAAAGACACATAACATCTATATCTCAAAGATAATTCTATGAATTATTTCTTCCTAGAATGATCATGAGATTTATGTAGAAAAGCTATGATGATCTCGCCGTTATACACTAAAAGTCTATTTTGAAGGTTATGGTTGATATACATATTTACACAATATATCATATACAAATTCTTGGTTGATTTGCTTCTATTTTGAAGATTTCAAAAAACATGCCAACCTTTTTATAATATATAAGTATTCTAGGTGTAATTACCCAGCTTTTAAGAACTTGCTTAGCTTGCTCTATATTTTGTAACATATTAGATACATTTTTTTTTTGTATATTCGTTCTGTTTCTTTTGAAAACTTGCTTGATGAGTTCATGTTTTATATTAAATACATACATACATATATACTAATAATAATAACAAGAAGCAATTTTTCTAAAGCTGAGAAGATCTCGTTTGTTGGGCAATGGATAACGAATCCACTAAAGTGCTTTGTTGAGAGGTCTGTAGTTAATGACCATTCGGGGAGTTCCTCGTTCGATTTCAGATGCTTTTTGATCGTAGAACGCAGCACAGCTCCACGGACTCTTGCTTGGTCGGATGAGTCCTTTGTTAAGGAGGTCTTGAATTTCCTGCTTGCAATATTGAAGCGTATCCTGGTTCATCTGGATGGGACGCGCTTTTGTTGGGATCATGGAATCGTTGAATTCAGGAACATAAGGTAAAGATACCTCATGTGTCTTCCGCTTCCAAAAAGCATTGGGGATGGAAGAGCAAACTTCCGCTTCAATCTGCTTTTGAAACGAAGAAACTTGATTTTGAAATTCAGTTGACTCAATTTTGGAAGTGATCCTAGCAAACTCAAGGTCTTCTTTGAGAAAATTGAGTTGCTGAGTTTTGCATTGGATCAAATTGAGTTTTTTCTCTAGGGAAAGGTCCTTAAGCCTATTAAGGTCCTTGGCTCTAGGAGAATCAATGAAGTTAAAAAGAATATTTTGAGAAAGCAGTTTTGTTTGGATTCCCTCGTTTGAAACTGAAAAAGGTTTGATCAAATCTAGGAAGGGGGATCCAAGGATGATTGGAGTGTTGAGGTTTTTGATTACAATAAAACTTGTTTTGATGCAAATACCATCTTTACATATATGAACATTAGAAAGACGATATTTAATTTTCAAAGATGATCCATTAGCGGCAGACATTTTTTCAGAAAATTTATCAAAATACTTTGTTGGAATTAAACCTTCTTGAATGCAATTAAGATCCGCACCTGAATCAATTAATGCTATAAACGTAAAAGAGACTTGATTATTAATGACGAGCGTGATAAAAGTACGCCATTTTTGAAACGTAATTTGAGCAGAAATTCGAAAAAGATTTTCTTTTTGATTTACATCTTCAGCTTGCTCACACGAAAGGGAAACAGAGTTAGAGGAAGAAGGCTGAGAAGCGAGAGTTGATTTGATTTGCTGGACTTCAGATTTAAGATCTAAAAGCTCCCTTTTGAGAGTGCTGATTTCCACTTGAAGATCCTGAACTGAAGGTTGAGAAGGAAGGATCTTGGGTTGAGATTTCTTGAGAATCTTCTGGAGATTGTAAGGTTTAGAAGGTTCTGCAAGTTGGTTGAGTTGTGGAACTTCCTCGTTGTTATCCTGAGAGAGCAAATCCTTGATCGCCTGCAGATACTCCATTTGTTTTTGCGGAGAATCGAGATGAGTAGCGAATTGGATAAGCTTGTCGGAAAGAGTAGAGGAGGAAGAGGATGTGATAACATTCAATTTGAGTTTTGGTTTACTGCAGGAATCGCACATGCAATTTTTTGAGAGAATAGATTAGGAAGAAGAAGAGGAAGAGGAGTCTTCGGAAGAGTTATCTTCGATTTCATCGAGTTGAAATCCTTCTTCGGAAGAAGAGGATGATGAACTGTTGAGAATCCTAAAGAGTTGTTGCTGAACACCTTCATCCATTTGAAGTTCATTCAGCTTTGCTTGGAACTTGCATTGATTCGCGAAATGTCCTGACTTACCGCATTTGTAGCAAACCGGAGACTTCTTGGATGATGACTTCTTTGTCTTGGAGTAGAATTTTGATTTAGAAGGTCGACGATTATAGGTCTTTTGGGACTTTTGGTGCTTTAAGTAAGATTTGAAAGGTTTTGAAAAGGATTTGGGAAAGGGTTTGGACCTGGAAGTTTTCTTGGAAAAGGTTGGTTTTCGAAGAGGTTGATATCCAAACTGTTCGCAGAAATTTCCAAGTTCTTTCCTTGTTGAAAGTCGTTGATGTCCTAGTTGGTTCTTGATTCGCAGATCTGTACACAATTCTAGACCTGTTTGGTTGATGATAGAAATAAGTTGACCATACGAAAGGTGATCATAAGGGATATAACCACCATTTTGATTGCAGATTTTGGTTCTCACCTTTTCTGCAAAGAGAGGAGGGAGTCTGAAAAGGAATTTTTCTTTTTAGAACGAGTGTTGACAATCAGATCGGAGCATAACCCTAGTGAGGAAGGTATCTTTGTACCACCTAAAATCTCTAAGGGTCTTACACCTAAGATTTGAAAGAGTTTCAAGGCTCTTTTCTTGAAGGGATTCAGATCCACCTATGAAGTGCATCGCGATTGTGGAGAAAAGAGTGTTGGTAGCATCGGAGATCATCTGGCCACGATCGTTGAGTATTGGGTTACCAGCTTGATCTTTTTGGACCGCGTTGTAGATTCCTTGGCGCTGTTCGTTCGTGAGATAATTTTCCCACCAGCCTTTGAGGATGCTTGTGAATCCACTCACGATTAACTTGGCAACATGTTGATCCGTCTTGTTGTGAATCTTGAAAACATTGGATGCCATAGTCATCTCTTGAAGAAGGTTGAGAATCTCATATTCACTTCTGCCGTTGATAATCCATTCGTAGAGAACGCCACCCGAATCGATTTTTGAACGAAAGATTCACGTTCCTCGAAACCAATATCGACAGGTGATGACCGATGGTAATAATTTTGAACAGGATAATAAGGAGATTTGTTGACAACAATAGCTTGAAGTTGAGAAGGATTTTGAGAAAGGGATTCTTGTTGGACAAAATGGTTTTCTATTGCAGAGACAGAGGAATCAGACTCAGATGAAGATTCTTGGTCCGAATCTTGATTAATGACTACAACAGATTTATGTTGGGAAGATGAAGGAGGAGTTTATGGATATGAAGAGGATTGCGTCATTGGTGGTCGAATGACAGATTTGGAAGCCGTCACTTGAGAGGAAGGAGTATCAGGAACTACCTTATCCTTACCTTTGAGTGAAAGGGATTGGAGAAGTTGGATTTGTTCTTCAACCTTTCTAAGAAGATCAGCATTAGGGTTTTCCTTTAACTTAACTTCTGAAGGAAGAGAGACAGGTTTGATGATAGGAGGAACGATTGTTGAAGAAGATTTAGTTGGAACAGGTTCTTTTGAAACTAAGGCTTCAATTTTGTCAAGTTGGGTACCTATCGTATCTAGGTATTGATTAGTGAAATTATTTTGTTCAATTATCTTATTGGTCTCCTTAACTGTTGTTTCCTTAGATAGATCTGAAGAGGTAGAAGGTCCTTTAATGGGAGACGCAGGAATAGGAAAATTTTTAAAAGAAAGTTGGATATTTTCAAATGGAGGTCTTTTGGAATCAATCACTGTCTTTTGATCCGAAAGCAACCACTTATTTGTTGAAGACGAAACCATTTGAAGATTTGAAAAGGGATACTCAATTTCTTGAGCTGCTAAAAACATTTCAAACCACTGGAAAAAAGGAAGAGTGATTTTATTTTGTCGCATAAAATGATAAAATTCTTCATGGATCTCATCCTTCTGAGATCTCGAGAAATGATTCAAACACCATGTTCTTTTTTCCTCATTTTGAAGAGAATTGAAATCAAATTTAAGAAAAGGAAAATCAATTTTGAATTCAATGTTGACCATAAAAAGATTTTTTGTTGAAGAGGAAGAAGAAGGTCCTAGCATATCACTCGCAGTTGGCGACATGTTAGACTGTTGAACATAAATATTTTGAGGAATTGGTACATTTTCCACTGTACCAAGAGGAATGTTGGATTTTGAACGCTCATGACGAAAAGGACAATCAGGAGCATGAGGGAAAGGATATTCAGGATCAGAAACTAACCTAGAAGAATAGGAAGAAATAGATCTCCTCACCGATTCGAAGTCAGAAGTACTAAACCTAATTTTCTCTTGACTGTTGAACTTGATCTCGACGGTCCCATCCTGATATTGCTCAATTGAAGCAAGATCATCATGTTGTTGTGACAATCTTATAGTAATAATAACAATAATAACAATAATAATAATAATAATAATAATAATAATAATAATAACAATAATAATAATAACAATAATAACAATAATAATAATAACAGTAATAATAATAACAATAATAACAATAATAATAATAACAGTAATAATAATAACAATAATAAGAATAATAATAATAACAGTAATAGTAATAATAATAACAGTAATAATAATAACAGTAATAGTAATAACAGTAATAACAGTATTATAATAATAATAATAATAATAATAATACCAACCGCTAGTGATATGCTAGGACCTTCTTCTTCAACAAAAAATCTTTTTATGGTCAACACTAAATTTAAAATTGATTTTCCTTTTCTCAAATCTGATTTCAATTCTTTTCAAAATGAGGAAAAAAGAACATGGTTTTTAAATCATTTTTCGAGATCTCAGAAAGATGAGATCCATGAAGAATTTTATCATTTTATGCGACAAAATAGAATCACTCTTCCTTTTTTCCAGTGGTTTGAAATGTTTGCAGCAGCTCAAGAAATTGAGTATCCTTTTTCAAATCTTCAAATGGTTTCTTCCTCAACAAATAAGTGGTTGCTTTCGGATCAAAAGACAGTGATTGATTCCAAAAGACCTCCATTTGAAAATATCCAATTTTCTTTTAAAAATTTTCCTATTCCTGCGTCTCCCATCAAAGGACCTTCTACCTCTTTAGATCTATCTAAGGAAACAACAGTTAAGGAGACCAATAAGATAATTGAACAAAATAATTTCACTAATCAATACCTAGACACATTAGGTACCCAACTTGACAAAATTGAAGCCTTAGTTTCAAAAGAACCTGTTCCAACTAAGTCTTCTCCAACAATTTCAACCCCAATCATCAAACCTTTTTCTCTCCTTCAGAAGTTAAGTTAAAGGAAAACCCTAATGCTGATCTTCTTAGGAAAGTAGAAGAACAAATCCAACTTTTGCAATCCCTTTCACTCAAAGGTAAGGATAAGGTAGTTCCTGATACTCCTTCTTCCCAAGTGGTGGCTTCCAAATCTGTCATTCAACCACCAATGACACACTCCTCTCCAACATAAACATTTTGGGGAATTGGTACATTTTCCACTGTACCAAGAGGAATGTTGGATTTTGAACGCTCATGACGAAAAGGACAATCAGGAGCATAAGGGAAAGGATATTCAGGCTCAGAAACTAGCCTGAAAGAATGGGAAGAAGTAGATCTCCCAACTGATTCGAAGTCAGAAGTACTAAACCTGATTTTCTCTTGACTGTTGAACTTGATCTCAATGGTGCCATCCTGATGTTGCTCAATTGAAGCAAGATTATCATGTTGTTGTCACAATCCTGATGTTGGATTCGAGACTATCCATTCCGAAGGAATCTCGATCTCTTGCCACTTGATCGCTTTTGGAACAAAAGTTAGCCCCTTATTATTTTCAAATGTTGTTTGCAAAAGTAAAGTTTCACCTTTGGTGTCAGTTTTCAAAGCTTTTGGGTTCAAAACAGTTTTCATAACTTTATAATGAACACGATAAATGACAACCAAAGACACAATGTTGGGATCCATGTTGAAACCACTTGTTTTCATGTCCAAAGTTAATACTTTTGGAGTTCCTAGACAGTTAAGTGCAACAGAAAAATTTGGATAACAGTTGAAAAATACTGGTCCTGATGCAAGGCTAGATGCAACTGTATCTAACAACGAATCAGAATAATTTTGGTGACAAGCGTCACGAAGACATAAAAGAACAGAAGTGTTGAGACCATCTCTAGTTAAAGGTTTAACTGCGATGGTGACTAATCCTATATGCAAAAAATTATATTTTTGTGCATGTTTATCAATGGCCTTTTGCGAAAGAAGTTGGATTGATTGAACAGGCTCATTAACACTCATGGTTTGCTCTACTGTGTTAATTTGATTACTTGTTGAAAAATCAAAAGTATGAGTTTTGTAAACTTGTGAGATCGGAAATTCTGGCAAAGTCCAATCAGACAAATGTTGTTGAATGTCAAAAAACTTTTGTTTTTGTTTATTTAAAACATTTGTTGAGTTACTACTAGATGCAAAGGCAAGTTGTTTATTCGACTGGCTTTTCCAAAACCTATCCATATAAATGCAAATGAATGTTGGTGACACTGCTACGGCGAACGTTTTACACCGCCCTAAACGCCTATCTCTCGGCTCAACGGGACTTACACTACGCCGTTATATGTAGTCGGGAAACTGGACACTCACTTCAAGAATATGAACAGATGTTGAATAGGCAAGACAAATAAATAACTTGGCTCTGATACCAGGAATAACCCAGGACAAACAGAGGTAAATAAATAAAAACAAGAGTTAATTGAAAAGCAATTTGAAAATCTATAAGAGCGCTTTCGCCACTGACCTCTTATAAATCTTCAAGCAAATATCCTGATAATGAAAATACTTGATAGTTGAAAATAGATTGGATTTGAATGCAAACCTGTTGAAGCAGAAAGACGGTTATTGATATTGATTCTTTAAAAGATTTACAGAGAACGGAAGTACAGAAAGATGATCACTCAATATACAAGTGCTCTCTATCCTCTATCCTGTTCCTTCAAAGTTCTATCCTCTAATGTACAAAAATTCAGTCTTAAATAGACCAAAGAAAGAATACAAAAGTATACAGTCCTAAAGCTACTTTGGATTCCCGTGACCAATGACGTTGTCAGGAATCTACACTGTTGGAATTGACACAAGTTGTTGAACAGTTGAACGCGTGAACCTCTTTTGCCAAAAGTTGATGTTAATGTGACAAAAGTTGGGGACGCGTGTCTTCCTGCACCGAAAGTTGGTGTACCCGTTTGCTTTTTGTCGGGCCTTCAGAATCTCCCTGTTGTTGATGTTGACTGGATCAGAACGCCTGGGAGTCCACGTTGATGTCATCCAACCCATAATCTGGGTCTTCATTCTGATCTGGACTTGGATCTGGGCTTTGGGTCGAATCGCCTGACTCTTCTCCCGGGTCTTGAAATTCTTTGTTGAGTTCCTTAATAGGTCTGGCAATCTCCTTAGGGTTTGTTGCTTGGGCCAGCTACGCCTGCAATTGATTCTTCCGCAGGAGGAACTGGGACTGTTGTTGAACTCCTTGGTTCCAAGCCTCTGGATGATCCTTGAACCATTGTTGAATCACCTGGATGTTAAGCTTCGACTGATCGAACTTATCCCACCACTTAATTTTGAATGATCTGCAAAGTGATGGAGGTTCCTTGCCGTCACTAAAAATGCTAAGATCCCATGACAGAATCCAAGCAATGTTAAATTGATGATAAAAGATAAATAGAGGATCGAAAAATCTCTATTTATCGGGGGTTTTGAAAGATTTTTTAAAATGTTGAAAACATGATAAAATTGAAGGAGGAAGAATTCCTTCAATTCCACCAAAATTGTGCCACCAGTTTTGAAAAAACCAAACTGGGGTTTTCGAAATATTGAATTGATTACAAAAGAAAATAAACCAAGAATGTTGATGGGATTTATTTTGAAAAAACAAAATTTTTGTCCATGCTTCAACATAATCCCAATAGTTGAAACTGGAAGGAGAAAATTTTTCAGAAAATTGTTGACAAGACTAGAGGGTCTTGTGAGTGGCAATCCATTCTGCGGGAGTGATGATCCGCTTGATCTGGAGCTTGGAATGGGTTACCATGTTGTTCTTGTCTTTATTGTGGGTTACATTGATGGAATCGATGTCCACGAGAATGAATTCGTAAAACACCTGGGTTTTTTGGTTGTGTTGGTTTGGGTAGTAAAAGGGAAAGTACAGTTCTTGGAGGATTTTCCAAGGGTCTTTGAGGTGTTGAAAGTCTGGTTCTATCCACGTAATCCTAAGTGAGATTCTGGGGATATACTGACTTTTTTGAGAGGGAGTTTGAGGCTTTTGTTGTGGTGTGGCTTGTGAAGGTGTTGAAGGTGATTGCTGGGTTGCTCGAGAAAATGTTCTCAAGGGGGTGAAGGTGTTTGATGTTGAAAGACATTATTGTTGGTGTTGCTTTCCCTGCAAAAATTCTCTTGTAAGGAAGTCGGGGAGGGAATTCGACTCTCCTTTGATGAATTCAATATCAAAATCAAAAACTGAAAGCAGAGCTTGCCATCTTGCAAAAACTTGTTTTGAAGCCAAATTTTTAACATCTTTTTGCAAAACATCTTTGGCAGCTTTACAATCAATTTTTAAAAGAAATTTTTGATTTAACAAATCACCATGAAATTTTGTGATACATAGCACTATAGATAAAATTTCCTTTTTATAGTACTATAATTCTGTTGTGTCGGGTTCCAAAAACCTGAGGTAAACCTAACAAGCTGTTCTGGATGTTGAGGGGAAAGACGCTGTTTGAGAATGCCACCGAAACCTTGTTCTGAGGCATCAGTTTCAACAATCTTGTAGGCCTGCGGGTGTGGAAGACCTAAACAAGGAAGTGTCCTTGCTTTTTGTTTGAGAAGCTTGACCGTGTTTGTATGTTGTTCTGACCAGACTGGGGGATTTTTGGACAGACGCTGATACAGAGGTTTTGCGAGTCTGGTAAGATCTTGGCAGAACTCAGATACATAGTTGAGACAACCTAAGAACCGCTGAAGTTGAGTTTTGTCCTTAATTTCATCAGGAAACTTAGTTGCAAACTCTAGACTCCTATCTATGGGAATGATAGTGCCCTAAGTAATGTTGTGTCCTAAGAACCTAATGTTCGTTTTGAAAAGCTTGATTTTTGATGCCGAAACAACTAATCCATTTGTTTTAATGAGATGCACAAATGTATGCAGATGTTTCCAATGCTGATGAATGTTGCCAGAAAAAATAAGAACATCATCAATATAAACAATAGAAAATGTTGAAAAAGGATTAAAAATATCATTCATGATTTTTTGAAATTCAGAGGAGGCATTCTTAAGATCGAAAGGCATTACGTTCCATTCGTATTGGCCAAACGGGACGTTGAAAGCAGTCTTGTAGCGGTCTTCTTCACGAATTTGAACTTGATTGTATGCACCCTTCATGTCGAATGTTTAAAAAATCTTCGCGTTGGTGAGTCGCTTGAGAAGATCTCGTTTGTTGGGCAATGGATAACGAATCCACTGAAGTGCTTTGTTGCGAGGTCTGTAGTTAATGACCATTCGGGGAGTTCCTCGTTCGATTTCTAAGGCCTTTTGAACGTAGAACGCCGCACAGCTCCATGGACTCTTGCTTGGTCGGATGAGTCCTTTGTTGAGAAGGTCTTCGATCTCCTTCTTGCAGTATTGAAGCGTATCCTGGTTCATCTGGATAGGACGCGCTTTTGTTGGAATCATAGAGTCGTTGAAATCAGGAACATAAGGCAAAGATACTTCATGTGTTTTGCGTTTCCAAACAGCATTGGGGATGGAAGAGCAAACTTCCGCTTCAATCTGCTTTTGAAACGAAGAAACTTGATTTTGAAATTTAGTTGACTCAATTTTGGAAGTGATCCTAGCAAACTCAAGGTCTTCTTTGAGAAAATTGAGTTGCTGAGTTTTGCATTGAATCAAATTGAGTTTTTTCTCTAGGGAAAGGTCCTTAAGCCTATTAAGGTCCTTGGCTCTAGGAGAATCAATGAAATTGAAAAGAATATTTTGAGAAAGTAAATTTGTTTGGATTCCCTCGTTTGAAACGGAAAAAGGTTTGATCAAATTCAGGAAGGGGGATCCAAGGATGATTGGAGTATTGAGATTTCTGATTACAATGAAACTTGTTTTGATGCAAATACCATCTTTACAGATATGAACATTAGAAAGACGATACTTAATTTTCAAAGATGATCCATTAGCGGCAGACATTTTTTCAGAAGATTTATCAAAATACTTTGTTGGAATTAAACCTTCTTGAATGCAGTTAAGATCCGCACCTGAATCAATTAACGCTATAAACGTAAAAGACACTTGATTATTAATGACGAGCGTGATAAAAGTACGCCATTTTTGAAACGTAATTTGAGCAGAAATCTGGAAAAGATTTTCTTTTTGATTTACATCTTCAGCTTTCTCACACGAAAGGGAAACAGAGTTGGAGGAAGAAGGCTGAGAAGCGAGAGTTGATTTGATTTGTTGGACTTCAGATTTAAGATCAGAAAGCTCCCTTTTGAGAGTGCTGATTTCCGCTTGAAGATCCTGAACCGAAGGTTGAGGAGGAAGGATCTTGGGTTGAGATTTCTTGAGAATCTTCTGGAGATTGTAAGGTTCAGAAGGTTCTACAAGTTGGTTGAGTTGTGGAACTTCCTCGTTGTTATCCTGAGAGAGCAAATCCTTGATTGCCTGCAGATACTCCATTTGTTTTTGCGGAGAATCGAGATGAGTAGCGAATTGGATAAGCTTGTCAGAAAGAGTAGAGGAGGAAGAGGATGTGATAACATTCAATTTGAGTTTTGGTTTACTGCAGGAATCGCACATGCAGTTTTTTGAAAGAGTTGGAGGAGAAGAAGAGGAAGATGAGTCATCAGAAGAGTTGTCTTCAATCTCATCAAGTTGAAATTCTTCTTCAGAAGAAGAGGATGATGAACTGTTGAGAATCCTAAAGAGTTGCTGCTGAACATCTTCATCCATTTGAAGTTCATTCAGCTTTGCTTGGAACTTGCATTGATTCGCGAAATGTCCTGACTTACCGCATTTGTAGCAAACCGGAGACTTCTTGGATGATGACTTCTTTGTCTTGGAGTAGAATTTTGATTTAGAAGGTTGACGATGATAGCTCTTTTGGGACTTATGGTATTTTGAGTATGGCTTGGAAGATTTGGATTTGGAAAAGGACTTGGGAAAGGATTTTGGTTTGGATGTCTCTCTGGAAGAGGTTGGTTTTCGAAGAAGTTGATAGCCAAACTGTTCGCAGAAATTTCCGAGTTCTTTTCGTGTTGAAAGCCGTTGACGTTCCAGTTGATTCTTGATACGCAGATCTGTACACAATTCTTGACCTATCTGGTTGATGATAGTAATAAGTTGACCATACAAAAGGTGATCATAAGGAATATAACCACCATTTTGATTGCAGATTTTGGTTCGCACCTTTTCTGCAAAGAGGGGAGGAAGTCCGAAAAGAAATTTTTCTTTCCAGAACGAGTGTTGACAATCAGATCGGAGCATAACCCTAGTGAGGAAGGTATCTTTGTACCACCTAAAATCTCTAAGGGTCTTACACCTAAGATTTGAAAGAGTTTCAAGGCTCTTTTCTTGAAGAGACTCAGATCCACCTATGAAGTGCATCGCGATTGTTGAAAAAAGGGTGTTGGTAGCATCGGAGATCATCTGGCCACGATCATTGAGGATTGGATTGCCAGCTTGATCTTTTTGGACCGCGTTGTAGATTCCTTGGCGCTGTTCGTTCGTGAGATAATTTTCCAAATCTGTCATTCGACCACCAATGACACACTCCTCTCCATCCCCACAAACTCCAAGATTCATCTCGGAGATGGTGAACAAACGTCCAGAAACTCCTCCTTCATCTTCTCAACATAAATCTATTGCAGTCATCAACCAAGACTTAGACCAAGAGTCTTCATCTGAGTCTGATTCCTCTGTCTCTGCAATAGAAAATCAGTTTGTCCAACAAGAATCCCTTCCTCAAAATCCTTCTCAACTCCAAGCTATCGTTGTCAACAAATCTCCTTATTATCCTGTTCAAAACTATTATCATCGTTCATCACCTGTTGATATTGGTTTCGAAGAACGCAAATCATTTGTTCAAAAATCGTATTCGGACGGCGTTCTCTATGAATGGAATATCAACGGCAGAAGTGAATATGAAGTCCTCAATCTTCTCCAAGAGATGACAATGGCATCCAACATCTTCAAGATTCACAACAAGACAGATCAACATGTAGCCAAGTTAATCGTAAGTGGATTCACAGGCATCCTCAAAGGATGGTGGGAAAATTATCTCACGTTAAGTGCAACAGAAAAATTTGGATAACAGTTGAAAAATACTGGTCCTGATGCAAGGCTAGATGCAACTGTACCTAACAATGAATCAAAATAATTTTGGTGCCGAGCGTCACGAAGACATAAAAGAACAGAAGTGTTGAGACCATCTCTAGTTAAAGGTTTAACTGCGATGGTGACTAATCATATATGCAAAAAATTATATTTTTGTGCATGTTTATTAATGGCCTTTTGAGAAAGAAGTTGGATTGATTGAACAGGCTCATTAACACTCATGGTTTGTTCTACTGTGTTGATTTGATAGCTTGTTGAAAAATCGAAAGTATGGGTTTTGTAAACTTGAGAAATCGGGACTTCTGGCAAAGTCCAATCAGAAAGGTGTTGTTGAATATCAAAAAAGTTTTGTTTTTGTTTATTTAAAACATTTGTTGAGTTACTACTAGATGCAAAGGCAAGTTGTTATTATTATTGTTATTATTACTATTATTCTTACTATTGTTATTATTATTGTTATTATTATTGTTATTATTCTTATTATTGTTATTATTATTATTATTATTGTTATTATTATAATTTTTATTATTATTATTATTATTATTCTTATTCTAATTATTATTATTATTATTATTATTATTATTATTATTATTATTATTATTATTATTATTATTATTATTATTATTATTATTATTTTTATTATTATTATTATTATTATTCTTACTACTATTACTATTATTATTATTAGTATTATTATTATTATTGTTATTATTATTATTATTATTATTATTATTATTATTATTATTACTATTATTATTATTATTATTATTATTATTATTATTATTATTATTATTATTATTATTATTAGTATTATTATTGTTATTATTATTATTATTGTTATTATTATTATTATTATTATTATTATTATTATTGTTATTATTATTATTATTATTAATTTTTTTAATTATTTATATATATAAATTTTGTCTTCTCATAGTTTTTAAAAAAACTACAAATGACATGGTCTAATTTACATTAGATCCTTTTCCTTATTTTACTACTCTTAAGTAACTTATGGTCATGTCCTTTAGATTGTGTGAAAATTCTCCATTTTCATGAGTCAGGTCTTTTAATTCACTTCTCACACATCTTTTCAACTCATATTGTGTAACTTGTGACATAGTTGTAGATGTGAACTTCTTATGGTACTAATACTGATATGGTACCTCAACAGATTTTGTTATTTTGTTGTACTTGCAAATTCTATTACCGCTATTATGCGTTTAAAGGCCCCATTTTATTTCTAAACTGTAGCTGTATGGGTTATATACAGTTACAGCTTTCCATCTTACGAATTGACATATCATAAATTATGATTGTAAAGATCTTTCTATTAAGTTATCCATCTTTTGGTGTGTTGATGGCTATCTTCTTTGATCATGTTATGGTATTTGGGTCATTTAACTAATGGTCTCTTCCAAAGTTTTTCTTTTATGCATACTTATATCTAAAGTTTATTGTGCGCTAAGATTTCCTTACTAAGCTGTCATTCGCTCACTTTTGTTTGTATTTCTCCTGCGTTCTTTGCAGTTAAGAAGGAATAACTTGTAGCTTGGGTTAGGAAATTGAATTTATGACATGACAAGCTGGACTATTGAAACTTGTGGTTTTATTTATGTTATTTCTACATTCTAGTTGAGTTGGAAGACTATGAGTAGGATTTGGAACAATTGTAATAAACTTCAGGGAGCTTGATCTATATGCTACTTATTACTTTTGAAGTTTATTTGTTTTATGGACTGAATGCACAAATTCTTTGGTGATTTTTTGTTAATTTACAATTTTAGTAGCTCTGATTGCTATGATTGTCACTAGTGAACCTTATGGGGTTGAGGGGTTATACGACTTAGGCTTGTAGCATGTCACTGGAGGAAATTAGGGCATGACAAGTAGGGTACGCATGAGGCATTTGAAATCCTTTCAACCCAAGCCTTAAGTGGTTGAAATTGTTGATTTGAAAGCCTATCAAATAGGGGATCTAGAAAGCTTGAGGGAACTGAGCACTAAAATAAAAGAGATGGAATCACATGTTGCCCTTATATTTGCGTTGGCGTTTATGTCTATCTTTGTCTTGAATGAAAGGGGCTGATGGCATATTAGAGAAGCCATGATGATGATGAAGGCATGAGTGTCAGGACTTTCTTTTATGTTTGATCATTTTGAGATTTAGTTGTGTGGTTAACTAAATATTGCTTAATGAGTTCTTGAGGCAATATGCAAAGGCAATTGATAGGACTACCAGAGTGACTTTGATTCTCTACTACATGTGTGAGTAAACCTCTATGTGCCTAAATTGCTAACATGAGGTTGAGTCAATGCATGAGTAATTTCTTGAAAAGCGTGAAGATAAGCTTTGGAATAGACTTGCTTGGGGACAAGCAAGATACTGGTTTGCCACTATACATGAATAGGTGTTAGTGTGGCTTTCTTTTGTGTTAGTGAATTAGAGTTAGTGTGTGGATGTTAATATAGTGTTAGTGAGATAGGTTTGAGTGAAAGAAATAAAATTAATTTCTTGTACTAGTGTGCTTTCTTTTAGTGGGTGCCAAGTGATGCCTTCATGGTGCACAAGTGCTAGTCTTGGTGTTTTAGCGAGGCTATGCATTGGAGTGTTTAGTGCTCAGGTTCTTAGTGAGAGGCCAAGTGGAAAATTGGGTAAGAGGTCGAATATAGAATGGTGGTAGATTGGTGCTTAGTTTGAGGGTGGTAGGTGCTTGAGCTTGGTGCTCAACTAAGGTGTCATGAAGTGCTTATTTTTGGGTCAGTCATTGTAGTGAAAAATAAATGGTTATTGTAGGTTGTCAAGTTGACGAGTTTCTTAGTAGGGTATCGTAATGTGTTTGGTCTATGTGCCTTTTATGTGGTGTTGAGTACAACTAAGGTCCAAGTGGTGAGTGTCCAAGTTTTAATGCTTGGCCTAGTGCCTTAGTAAAGCATGAGGGGACTGGTTTGTCTTAAGCGCATTAAGTCAATAGAGGTCTCTTGTTTTGGTGCCAAAGGGAGCTCGTTATGGGTCAGTGCAGTAAAGTCTTGCCTTAGGCTTGGAGTGTGCCGAGTAAGGGCTGGAATATAAGTGATAAGGATTTGAATTGAGGCCTGGTCTAAGAGATGAGTCTCTAGGCCTTAGGCTTCGTTAATAATAATAAGAAAAATAACAACAACAACCAACAACCACAACAACAACAACAACAATAACAATAATAATAACAACAATAACAACAACAACAACAATAACAATAATAATAGTAAGAAGAAGAAGAACAACAACAACAATAATAATAAAGCAACTAATGCAAAAAAAAAACCAATAATAGAAAAGAGAAATATCATTACAAATTAAGATAAAATAGAATATTAAATTCATTAAAGTTTTTATACTAAAAAGTAATATAATAATCCTAAATACTCTATATAATAATTGGACTTTCAAGCAACTAAATATAAAGAATGCATTTTTACACAATGACATCTCTAATGCTATTTACATTAGTTAGCCTCAAGGCTTCACTGACCCCAATCATCCTGATCATGTTTAGAAGCTCCAAATTTCTTTTTATGAACTTAAACAAACTCTAAGGGCATGATAAAAAATATTAACAATTACCAACTTACAAATGGATTTTTTCGTTTTCATTATGATTTTCTGCTATTTGCTAAGTATACACCAGATCATAAAATAATTCTCCTTATTTCCTTATTTACGAAGATGACATCATTATTGCAAGAAATAGTGACTCACTGATTTAGTAATCCATTGGTTCATCATCCAAGGAATTTTCAAGGTAGAGTCTAGGTTCACTTCATTACTTCCTCGGATGGAGGTTTACTATAATAAAGATCAGAAGTTTGTCCCTCCATAAGTTGTTCAAATACTAAGCAATTTGGTTTAACTAGAATCAAACTTATGTCCGCAACCTCATGGCTTCTTGTCATCTTTCATCTATTATTGGTATGCTCCTATTTGATACTACAAATTACATAAAATTGGTTAAAGCTCTTTAATACCTTAAAATGATAGGATCATATTTGTCTTGTCTTATCAACATTGTGTATCAATACATACATCTTACTTTCGTACCTCTCATCTATATGGAGAGAAAACAATACTCCAATGTGTCAAATCCTCTTATTCGTCATAGGTTATGCCTCACTCGTGAATGTATGGTTATGGTGATGCGGATTGAGCTAGTTGTCCAAACACAAGACGATCTACTTCTAGTCATGTAGTCTGTCTTGGGTCAAATTTAATCACTTGGAGCTTCAAGAAGCTGCCTACCATCTAAAATGCTAGCCCTAGTCCGATGTGTTAATCCTCTTATTTGTCATAGGTTATGCCTCACTTGTGAATGTACGGTTATGGTGATGTGGATTGAGCTAGTTGTCCAAACACAAGACGATCTACTTCTAGTCATGAAGTCTGTCTTAGGCCAAATTTAATCACTTCGAGCTTCAAGAAGCTGCCTACCGTCTGAAATTCTAGCTCCAGTCCAATGTGTTAAGTCCTCTTATCCGTCATAGGTTATGCCTCACTCGTGAATGTATGGTGATGGCAATGCGGATTGAGCTAGTAGTCCAAACATAAGATGATCTACTTCTAATCATGTAGTTTGTCTTGGGTCAAATTTAATCATTTGGAGCTTCAAGAAGCTGCCTACCATCTAAATTCTAGCTCTAGGGTTGAATATAGAGCTATTTGTCACGCCCTTAGCCTAACCTAAGCGCTGCGTGCGGCACTTAGACACTTTTCTACAGCAAAAGTGGCTAAGTCAGCCTGAAAACCACGAACAAAAAGCTTAGCAAAGCAAATAATAAAACAGCGGAAGTAAAGAGTTGAGAGAATAAGACTTTTGTATTACTCTCAAGCTTTTCTGTGTGTCTTACAAATGAAATAGCTAGGCTATTTATACATGCTTCCCATCTAATGAATGGCTAAGATGGTTTCAATCTAATGGCTACTATGAGCTTCTAGATTATTCTACCCTAATCATGGGATATTTACAATCAATCACAAGTAATAATCCCTTAATCAAAGGGGATTGATATTCTCCCTATCTAGTTTATCTTCTAGATCCTTCCTAGGGAGAAGTGCCATGCGTGCATCCGAACAAGCCTTGTCATCCTTGCCACACAGTTGCTCGCATGGCGCCTACATCATCGGGGTTGTGCTGGCACGGGAGAGTGCCCCGTATGCCTCCGTGCAAGCCCGTATGCCTCCGTGCAAGCCTCGGTCTTGCCACCTTGCTGCCTCTGTGGCGTCTCTATCGGCAGGGCGTGACATACTCCCCCTCCCAATTTCGCGAACGTCCTCGTCGCGATCTCCTCATGATATTTCACAATCTCCTTCATGAAGTTTCCAAGGGAGTCTGTTGGTTCCCAACTTGCCTCACTTGCTGGCAAGCCTTTCCAATGTACCAAGTACTCATGCCGTGGTGGAAGTCCCCTTATGTAATCGGCTTCGATGAAATTGACTTCCTTATCACGAGGGTCTAACATTTTAATTGCTAGACACTTCGTGGTTGCGTCCTCCTTTCCTCGACTTGCTCTGCTAGTCATTTTGCAAGCTAATTCGTCAAGGCAGATCCTTGATGAATTGGCTTGCTCCGTCTGAAGGTAGCTAGCCTTACACTTGGTCTCTGACACCCTGGTGCGAGCAGCAAGGATCTGTTGACTTGTTTCTACTTCAATCGTCTTCTTATCCTTTGCTCGGCTCCCGTGGAGATTGAGGGAGAGTTGGGTCTTGTCTGGTATGGTTGCCCCCCTCTTTGATTTGCCACCATGGGTTGCATCATAAGAAGGGTCCACCTTTCCCATAGGTAGTGCCTTCCTTTGTAACAAGGGTGATGTGGGCTCTTCCACCTTCCCACGGCCTTTGGCGACCTCCTTTGGTGTCTTATCTACCACCTGTTCACCCTTATCTGCTCTTTTCATGGCTCTTGAGTAAGCCCCCTCATTTTGCTGAACTCCCTTGTCCACTTGGAGGGTCGAAAGTTGTCTCTTTTCAAGTCTAGCTTGGATCTTTGCTAGGACCATGCAAGGGGTGTTCTCCTCCATGATCATCATATGTTCAAGATGGGGTGTGGGGATGGCCTTTGCTTGTTTAAAGAACTTCGTACCAAGAACAAGTTCAAAGTCATCCATGGGTACCACCGTAAAATTTAATTTCCCTTGCCAAGTACCGATTGTTAGAGAAACATCTTTCGCTACCCCTGCCAATGGTCGCGGGGCAGAATTGACAGTCTTGAGGGACTCTTGAGACTTGTTAAGAGTAAGTCCCAATCTCTTGGCTTCGTCTTCTGCCATGAAATTATGAGAAGCTCCAGTATCCAACATGGCCCTGGAGAGCTTTCCTTGAATCAATGCCTTCACGTACATCAAGCCACCTCTCGATGTGGCCCTTGGTGTTATTTTGGCATTCAAAGCATTCAGCAACTGAAGAGAACCCATTTGTGCTTTGCCGATCTTCTCGCGTTCCTCAATCAACATGTTGAGTGTTTGTCTTCTTGGACACTCTCTCCATGGATGGGAACCGAGACAAAAGTAGCACTTGACGGATTTCTTATCTCTCTTCTCGTCCTTGTTGAAAGGTTGTATCCCATGTCTATCCTTGTCTTGCCCCTTTGGACTCGTCCTCCCCACCGTTTTCCTTCAAATCTCCCGAGGATTCGGCGGGGTTGTTCTTTTTCTTTACCTCTATCAAGGACTCGGCCATGGCAACCGCTTGAGCTAAGGTTTTGGGCTTTCTCATTCGTACTTCTTGTTGTGCCCATGGCTGCAAACCCTTGATAAAGTACATGTGATCATAATCGGACTTATTATGTACCTGAAGTTTAAGGGAGATGTATTCTTGAACATATTGATGTATGGTCCCTATATGCTTCAGGACTCTAAGCTTGTCACGAGCTTCCCATTCGGCCTCTTCAAGGTAGAATTGAGCATATACATTCTCCTTGAAAGCAGTCCAAGTTGGAAGCCCCCTCTTGGCCTCTTGGAACTCTTGGTGCTTCATCCGCCACCATAGAGTTGCATCTTCTGAGAAGTAAAGTGTTGCTGTCTTCACACGGCTAGCATTCTCCTCGAGCCCAACCGCATCAAAGTATTGTTCAATCTGCCAAAAGAAGTTTTCCACCTCCTTGGCTTCGCGCTTCCCGTTGTAAGGATTAGGCCTTGCCATGTCCACCTTTGGTGCTATATGGTGGGTTGACGCGCCACGGGCTATTGCCTCTCTACACATAGCCCAATCTTTCTTCATCTCCTCAAGGATCTTGTCTTGTTCAGCCATTTTGCGATCTTGCTCGGTAATCTTAACCTGCAACCAATCGGCAATGGTTTCTTTCTCAATTAGTGCATTCTTAGCCGCCTCTTCTGCCATTTCCACTCTAGCTTGAAGATTTTTGAGTTCCTGAGAGAGGTCCCCTAAACATAGTGCCTCCTCATCATCAAACCCAAGCTGTTGAAATTTCTGCATGAAATCAGCAACAACATCTTCTGCCCTTGTCAAACGTGCTTCGACAGCAGCTTGCACATCACGAGACTTTTCCCTCTTATTGCCAGCATCAATGCTCTTCTCAATACCTGAAGAAGACATCCTTCAAAGGAGCAAAATTACAAACACCTTGCGTGTAACCTTGGCTCTGGTACCACTTGTCACGCCCTTAGCCTAACCTAAGCGCTGCGTGCGGCACTTAGACACTTTTCTACAGCAAAAGTGGCTAAGTCAGCCTGAAAACCATAAACAAAAGGCTTAGCAAAGCAAATAATAAAACAGCGGAAGTAAAGAGTTGAGAGAATAAGACTTTTGTATTACTCTCAAGCTTTTCTGTGTGTCTTACAAATGAAATAGCTAGGCTATTTATACATGCTTCCCATCTAATGAATGGCTAAGATGGTTTCAATCTAATGGCTACTATGAGCTTCTAGATTATTCTACCCTAATCATGGGATATTTACAATCAATCACAAGTAATAATCCCTTAATCAAAGGGGATTGATATTCTCCCTATCTAGTTTATCTTCTAGATCCTTCCTAGGGAGAAATGCTATGCGTGCATCCGAACAAGCCTTGTCATCCTTGCCACACAGTTGCTCGCATGGCGCCTACGTCATCGGGGTTGTGCTGGCACGGGAGAGTGCCCCGTATGCCTCCGTGCAAGCCTCGGTCTTGCCACCTTGCTGCCCTTGTAGCGTCTCTATCGACAGGGTGTGACATATTGCTTCCTTAGCCTTTGATATGTTATGAATATTGCATACTCGTCAGTTCTTATTTATCAACTTACCCAATGCCTCAATTACTATGTGACAACAATTCAACTTATATGGCGTCTACAGATCAGTGATGGCACACTTAAGATTCAATATATTCCAACAAATAATCAACTAACAAATATTTTTACAAAGCCACTCTTCAAGCCACACTTCGAAGTACTAAGAGACAAGCTGAACATTTTGTCCCCACCGTCAGCTTGTGGGAGATGTCAAGTATATCTCAGCCAAATGGCTAAGCAGATTTTGTTTCCAGTATTTGTTAAATAGTTCATACTATCTTGTAAAGTCCTACATGTTCTGTAAACTGTAAGATTGTAACTTCTATAAAATTAACGAGACATGGAATTAACAACGAAAGTTGAGAAATTTATTGATAAATGGTTGAGCATAGCAACAACAGCAATGATATGTTCATATTCATCATCCTTTCGCTATCCTAGTAAATGCCCACAACATCCAATCAACATCAATGGCTTCCAATGTTTTGTATATATTCATTATACATATATATACACATGTACGGATCCTCATCTAGTTGCCAGCCAGCCGACCAGCTAGCTAGCCACCTCTCTTTACTCATTTATTCTCTTAAGTTTGAAGCGAAGGATCCACTTTTTCCCTTACAAATGACGAGGCCGTCCTATGTTGGGAGGGAAAAAAAAAAAAAAGGGGAGAAATTAAAATAGAGATGAAAGAAATGACAAGGATTGAAGATGGAACCAGACAGCAATAAGGAATGAATAAATAAATGACAATGGCAAAAGGGATCTAATTTATGTGTCTGAATTCCACTGGCAACTGGCTGATAAGGATCCTAGAGGGATATTATTACGTAGCAAATCCGATTACGTTGCAGCACGTAATTGGTGATCTCATGGGGGTAGGAAAGACCTGTATATGCCCATAAAGCTGGTAGTCTGAGATGCAAAGGGAGGAGCTAGGAAATTGGGTAAATACACCGTGTCCCTGTGATCTAAATACCGTAATGTCTTACTGAGGCCTCCAGCACCTCCGGGCTTGGGCAAACCATTTCCTTCACCCGGGTTCCCTTTATATAAATCTTGAATGTAGGCACAATTCTCACATTCTCAGCATTAGCGATTACTGGGCTCTCTTCCACATCCACCTGCAATAGAAAAATGAATTACCAATATAAAGTCGAAAGCATTGATATCCATGCTGTCATATTAGAAAGATACAAGCTAACATGAAGCATGCATATTTTTTTGCTTCATGTAGGTAGATCTGCAGAACTCACAGAAAATACCTTAAGAAAATTTATTGATGGATATCGAGTGCATAACATGTCCAAGAATGAAGATAACTGCTTGCATTGTACATTGGATGCTGCCTTAAATTGAACCACAGATGCACCTGCCGTTTCCAAATTTAATATTCAGGTCTCTGTAAAATGATAGAGCCAAGGGGTGAAAGGGCATTTGCAAAAACTTACTGGGTGAGGAAATTGCAGCTCGGAACTGCTCAAGACCCAAGATTAACTCCACTCCTCCACCAAATTTCATATTATACACCTCTTCTCCACGGGATTTTTTTAGTGCAACTTGTACATGGAACAACTGCTCAGCAATCTCATTGTCAAACGGTAGTTGCTTTCTCAGAACCTCATAATCCCTCACAGCTTCAGCCCAACGTTCAAGCTAGAATCAACGACATGAAATAATTAACAGCCTGACCCACCTAATGTGGTAAGGCTTAGAGTTTGGCCCAATAATATTTAAACTTTCTCAACAAATACAAGCAAGTACTGCAAATACAAATATCTCTTCCTAGCAAATTGTCAGAAAAAGATTACCTTGCTGTTTATCGCAGCCCTTCGAAGGAGGGCTTTTGTGTAATTGGGCTGCAGACGAAGAGCTTGATTGCAGTCATCCAAAGATCGCTCCCACTGCCCAATCTTGTACCAACAGGCTGCTCTGTTGCAGTAGAGAACCGAATTTGAGGGATCCAGCTTGAGACCTTCCGCATAAGCTGAACAAGCTTCAGTGAATCTTTCAGATTTAAATAAATCATTGCCACGAGCACGAGCTCGAGCAACCATTCTCAATTTATCAAGTAAAACCGATACTTCAACATTTTGAGGGTCAATTGATCCTGCTTTCTCAATAGCTGTAAGAGCATTCTCAAACCTGCAAAAAATTGATCAATTATTCCGAACTCCTGGTGAATCCTTGTGTCTTTCTGTTATGAAATGTTTCGATTCCTAGCTTACCTTCCTTGGGCCAATTCAATTTGGGCACGAACAAAAGATGTATATGCTTCAGAGAGCATCCCAAAGAACTTGGACTGCAAGTAGGATGCAGCCGCTGGTTCAAATTTAGGCATGTTTAATAAGCTAAGTATGGCATCACCTAGTTGGTGGAGCTTCAAAAGAGCTTCTGCTTTACAAGCAAATAGCTGCAATTATTTCAATAGTAACCAGCTTAGTTACACGTATTTCTCTTCTTGCACCAGCTTTTCTGAGATTGAAGAAATTTAAATGTATTACCATACCTGAGGGGAAGCATCAGCTCCTGCAGCAATCACAGCATCAATTTCCATCAGTACACTCCTCCAATCAGCAACACACCGGGCATCTGTGCACTTACTTAAGTGCTTCTCCACAGCTTGCAACTTTTGCAACTCCAATGGATCAGCCTGATGCCCAGGAAAGCAAAGATGCCTCCTGGCATTCTCAACCTGTCCTAAACTGCAAACGTAAAAAGAATTAGAATGCTTGCTGCATATAGAATAGACGGTGGGAATTGCACACATCTTTATCATGAAAGGAAAAGACAAAGTTAAGCAAATATAAGATAATTCTTTTGACAAAGAAAGTGGTTGGTGAACTAAAAATTGAATAGCCAAATGCCCATGGAAGCAAATTATTTATTATTCTTCATAAAAGAATATTTGTTATGCAGAACATGCTGCAAAATTGAGCAGCTCAATAACATAATGGTCTTCTAAGTTAAATAAGAAAGACAGACTGCCAATACAACGAAACCAATTCTCAGCCATCATTAAGTACTACATACTTCAACAGTAACAAAAAGAAAGTGATTGATCACAGAGATCAAGAGTTTGGGTAAATAGCAAAACAAACAGTAACTCAAGTCAAGCAACAAGGACAGTATTATCATAAAAGCAGAAGCAAGAGTATACAACAGTAGCAGATTAAGAATAACCACAAGAATACCAACAGGAAAGAACCACACCACAAGATCAATTGAATGAACCAGATCAGTTGAACACATACCCACATATTACTGAAGAACAATTCCACAAATTGGATTCAATTCATAGGCAAGCAATCATAAAGACTTAACCTCTCCACATATATAAGAGGCAAAATAGCAGAAATATTCAATCATTTTGGACACTGAACATGTAAAATATTGTAAATATTAGAATTGAATCTCAATATGTAAAATAGTGGAAAAATTAGAACTTATTTTTGACCAACCCACCTAAGAAACAAAGATCCTAAACGATGGCGTGCTCTCACAAATCCGGGATCCAGCCTAATGGCCTTCTCACATTCCTCTACGGCCTCCGCCAACCGTCTTAGACCCATCAACGCAGCAGCGCGGTTGCAATGGTAAGCGGCATTGCCTGGCGAAAGGGCGATGGCCTTATCGTACAAAATTAAGGCCTCCAAAAAATTACCCCTTTTGTAATTCTCATTCCCTACCCTTTTCAACTCTTCGGGATCATTACTAGTCCATGTTGTCCTTTTCATCCTCTCTCCTCCAACCCTAAACTCTCTTGCCACCGTTGTGCCACCACTGCCTCCGCGTCTGCTGCTGTCTCCGCCATTGGTTCTCGCAACGGTACCACCCCGCATTATGCTCCCGTGGCCGTAATTGGCCGTGCCGGAACCAAGAACCTCGGTCTTTGATGTCCTGTTCGACATCATCCCCGTCTTGAGAATCTTACCGGACGGGCAGATATTCCCGGTCGGCAACACATTCGCCGCCGGAGAGTTCACGGCGGTGCTCCCTCCCCCGGAGTATATCAGCTGGTGGGACCCCCATGAATTCGACCGTACATGACCGTGACGCACGTGAAGTGGTCCGGTCGGGGAACTCTCAGTGGAGCCGGAGAGTTCGCCGGAATGACTTTTGTAATCGGATCTCCTGGCCAAGTTAGAATGGGTAGAGCCGGCGGTGGGACCGTTGTAGCGGCCCGAAACCGATCCGGATGAACTGGACGAGCTGCTCGTAGTAATAGTAGTGGTGGTGGTAGTGTTAGTCCCACCGAGTAGACTCAGGCGAGTCGTGCTGAGCGGCGAAACGGGTGATCCGAGATCGAGTTCTCGAAAATCGGGCTTGTTCACATTCCTTTCATCTTCTCCGCACCTAAGCGCATTCCCTAACCGATCCGTCAAGGTATCAATCCCAGAATGCGCCATTCCCACTGCACGCGCACGACACGCTCCCTACTCTCTTTTCCTCACTCTCTCTCTCCCTCGATGTATGCAAACCAAATGAGCAGTGTTCTTTTCTTGATCTCTTTCCGGGATTTCAGCTGGAAAAAGATGGCAACTAACAACGGAAGAAGAAGAAGAAGAAGAAGAAATGCTTTGATGAAGAAGACATGTGGAGACAAAAAGAGAGAGGAGAGAGTGAAAAAAGAGATAGGGATCTCGAGATTTATAGAGTCAAGCAAATAACGAAATGTGAAATCTTAGAGAGAGAGAGAGAGAGAGAGAGAGCGGGGGTCTTTGGTTCAGAATTTTATTGCAAAGGAGAGAAAAAGAAGACAAAGACAGGAGAAGGGAAAGGGCGACGACGACGACGACGACGACGGAAAGAGATAGAGAGCGCTTTTCACTGCAGTTTTTCTTTTTATTTTGTGGCAAAATTCCCTAATTGGTTCTTACCATGGACAAAAAAAATAAAAGTATTATTTTGATCTTTATTATTTTAAACTAATTTATTTGATCGTATCAATTTAATCTCTATTATCTTCATAATGGTTCATTTTTCTTAATGAAAAATGGTAGCTTTTAGGCATGAATTTTGCAAAATATGAAAACAGGGACTTAAATTTCAAAACTTTTTAATAGAAGAGCTTGAACTTATGAAAAAGTAACGTTTTGCACACCTGTAAGTAGTCGTGTTAATTCTTTGCTTACATGACAAAATTCTCTTCCAAAGATTATGTGGCGTTTTATTTTTGTTTCATACTTTAGGTGAATTTTCTTACACAGCATTCTAAATCTACGTGGCATACATGCACAAAACTTATAAATTATAAGCGATTGTAAATGATAATGCTTAGATTATCAGTAATCGCTTCTCAACAAGTCCGAACTTCTTGAATAGGGAAACTTGCAAAACAAGCGGGTCGATTAGGGGGACACTAGTGCTGTGATGGCCCTTATGCCTAAGTCAATATTCAAGTCAAATGCTCAAGTAGAGAAATTGAATAGGAGAAGTAGCCATGAATTGCTACGTGAGAAATTGAATAGGAGAAGTAGCCATGAATTGCTACGTACCTTGAGTGCATCAAGAGCCGAATATTTATAGATCCATGGCTAGTAGAGTTTAGATAAGGACATACTCTTGGGTCCGTGATATGATAAGGATAAAAGTGGTGGAGTTCCATCTAAAGAGAACAATTGCAGTCTATTTGTTGGCTAGCTAGGATTTATTCCAAAATTCTTGGCCTTAACCCCAAATATACCAGAGCCGTATAGGGTAAGACCCCAATCTCGATTAATTCAAAGCCCTTTTCAGGTCAGTTTATGTGTCGGACTTGGAAGTGCTTAGGTCAGGTAGGTTAACTCTATATCAAGAGCCCTTTTAACTTTAGTTGAGTTAAGGAACAACTCAAGTTAAATTAAGACTAGTAAACCCGACCCAAGTCCAGTAATTACTTACGTGGTGGAGCCTTTTGACAAGTGGCAAGTATTAATTGGGCATTTCCTTTTCACCCAAATCTTTCCCAAGGGTAATCAATGCAACATTTTGCCTTCCTGGGGTATGACATGTCAGTGATGTCAAGTGCCACTTCAGTTTCCCCCATCATTTATAAAGAGGGGTTTTTGTTGCATTTGTTCTCTCAGACAAGCATAAGCCTCAAATCGGTTGCAAATTTTCTGGTTTCAACAATCTTTTACAATCTCTACTTCAACTCTTCCCCACAAGGTAAGCCTTTTTCTACCCTTCTCTTCCAACCCCAAAACATGTTTGAGGGATTTGACCCTCAAAATGAGAGTGTGCATGATTATGCAAAGGATGAAGTAGAGCTTTCCAACCCAAGGGAGATAGCCTTTGGGAATGAAAATAGCCCCAAGGTCAACAAACCACAGCCTCGAGCTGGGGCTGGTTTATCTATTAATGCCTGCTCATCCAGCAACCTTGAGTTTGCAGTGCTGTAGCACCAGTGTAAGATGCCAAAATAGGCCGAAGAGTATCTTGAGTCTTATTGCGCCTTACCTTTTCCCTATCGATTCTAGATTCAGCAACCTTGGTGATAGGTTTGTATGCCCTAAAGACCACTTGTACATGGATATTGAAGTGGATATTACTCACGATATATATATACATATACATATGTATACATATATACATATACATATACATACATATACATATATACATATACATATACATATACATACATACATATACATATACATATACATATATACATATACATATACATATATATATATGTATATATATTTATGAGCACTCTTTCATATATGTCTCTAGTATATATGTGTTATATGTTATATAAAGGTCCAGTGATATAGACCAATGACTTGGACGTACAGTAGGTCCAAGTTTAGTTTTAGATATATCATGAATGAGTTCATAGTCGATTGGTAGTATTAGGCACTTTACCAGGATAAGGTTATAATGCATGAGTCTCCTTGATAGAGTGATCTACCTAGGTCATTGGAGGATCTTTCTAGTCCTAGTACATATGTTAGGCATTGGACAGGTCACTGTGAGTGTGTCTTCTAAAAACATGTTGATGTTTTTTAACCCGCAAGCGTACGAATCATTCGTGGTACAACGAATTTGAGTGTGGGTATCGTCTCCAGAAGGGGGGCTTCCTTAGTTCGGTCTCTATGTGCTCGGTGCCTAAAACTAGCTACATGCGTGTATGTGTTTGCTTTCTTTAAGATCAATGGGAGCTTGGGGAGAGAAAAATAAACCTAAGTTAACTTACTCTAATGGAGGAACTTAGGGTGCCAAACTAAGGAAAAAAAGCTCTATAAGATGGAAGGGGATCTCAAGCGATTGCATTGCAACTAGACTCAGACTATAATAATGATTCGGTCTATCTATGGCTCGATTGCTCTCTTTGGTGTTGATTAACGTCCTACTTGAGAGACTAACCTATTAGTATTGTTTTAGACTGGAGATTAGACTCCTAAAGCATGAACTAGTGCTAGTGGGTACCTTTTTAGTATTGTTTCAAACTAGAGGTATACTCCTACCATACTAAGTCATTAATTAAGCATATTAATTAACACACGCAGCTGCAAATAGGGCTAATGCTGTTAGCATGGATTAAGGCTAAGGTGACACCACTATTGATAGCATTTAAGCACAAAATAACACATGCAAGTTCACATAGGCATTTCATCGAACACGTAGACATATTCGATTATCAACACATAGACATATTGATTCATGCCATCAATCAATGTAAGCAAGCATATATTAAGAGCCAAAAATACACACAAATCCTTTATTCAAAGCCCCAATCTAATATACAACATCAATCAACCCTAGATCTAACTCAATTACAAAGTATATTTACAAGAATAAGAAAAAGAATAAACCCTTGTTCAAATCCAAAGCAAAACCCTTCAATCTATTGTTATAAGCTTCAATCCTAGCTTGGTATAGGGTTTAGATGATGGTTTGGGTGTTTATTGATGTAGAAAAAGGGATAGGGTTAATGGGGTTTGAAGAAAATTGCGTTCCTCCCTTCAAAATGAGCCAAAAACTGTTAAATATAGCCTTTTCATTGTAAAAGTCGATCACCGGGTCGGTCTCCCAGCCCAAAATCAAGTGAGACCAACCAAAATAAGTTGCATTCTAGTTAGGGTTGGTCTCTGGGCTGGTCAGCTGGCCCTGGGCAGGGGTGTAACCGGTGTTCAGCAATTTTTCTCATAAGTTGCTCATTTTGGCTTCAATTTGCACACGATTTTTTTCTATGGCTTCATATTGCTTTTGGGGATCTCCCAAGCCATTTTTCTTCATCTTTTCATGCCCATAAACATATCCAAACTTTGTTCATGCTCTCTACATTTTCAACCAAGCTCAATTTCCTTTTCCGAAACACACATCCCCGCTCGTGCTCGGTTGCATCGTTCTTCGTCCGAGAGCTTCCAAATGGGCTTTTCCTCATTTCTTCTCCTCTAAATCAACCTTAGCTTGGCTTCTTGATTAAAGCATCATCATTTTAAGCTCAATTCCTTCTCCCAACATGTGCCTAAAACACAAAATAAGGCACTTAGTGTAGCGTTTATGCATTTTAACACCTATATGCACAAATATGACTACAAGTTCACAAATGCAACACTATATACACTCAATTATGCTCAAAACACCATAAAAGTGTATGCAAACAATGTATACAAACATACACAAATCCCACACATCATATATCATCGCACATAGAAGATAAAATACTTGTTTGTTTGGAAAAACCTTTAAAGGCTACAAGTCCTTGGCCTTAACCTCGGCCAGTCCTTTTCTTATCCAGAGACTGAACCCTCCTATTACACCAACATGGTTTTATGAAAATGGATTCTTTCCTTGGCCTGAACTCGGTCTAAGGACTTGAAGCGATGTGGACTACATACTCCACAATTATAGTAAAAGAAAAACTTCAAACAAATTAAAATCACAAATAGGATAATTTTCCAGGCCATTGAATTTTATTACAATTGATCAAAATTACAAAGAGTGTGCCAACTTTCAGTAATGCTGTAAAGCTAATTAACCCATGCCATAAAGTGACTTACAGTGTAAGCTATAAGAGGTCATAAAATTAATTACAACAAAAATGGCTATAAAATGAATTACAACATAAACTATCTAGGCCAAAAAGCGAATATAGAGGTGGTTATGGCTAAATTACAATTAAGCTATGACTAAGCGACGGCTAAACCATGACTGAGCTATGACTAAGTCATGAAGAGTTAGATAGATAAAATAAACGAAAAATATGGTTGTCTGGGGGACCCCTTTTCTTCTAAGTGTCAACTTATTTTTATTCTTAGCTAGCATTCAAAAATTTTTAATAGGTTGGCTTGACTTTGGAGCCATTTCAGGTCATGGGATTTGACTTTGATTCTACATAGATTCTTGCTCTTATTCTCTCTCAACAGTTGGCGCTGTATGTGTTTATTTTCACTTGGACCCTTTTATTCAAAATAACATGTGATGCTGTTTTAACCCATAACCATACGAATCATGTCTAGTATAGCATATTCGAGTGTGGATATCATCTCCATAGGTAGACTACCTTAGTTTGGTCTCTACATACTTGTGTGCTAAGGATAGCTACATACATGTGTTGGTGCTTTCTTTAGGACATAAAGAGAGCTTAGGGGAAAAAAAAATAAAACCTAAGCTACAGAAGAACTATAGGTGCCAAGCTAAGGAAGGAAACCTAACAAAGAAGAAGGAGACTTAAGTCGATTGTGTTACAACTAGACTCGGGCTATGATTACGGGTTAGGTCTATCTTACGTCTATCTATGGCTTAGGACTTCTATCATCACTATGCTGATTAGGGGTCTCTTAGCCAATACTAGTGGTTCAACCTGTTAGTAGGGTTTAAAGCTAAAGGCCAATCTCTCCTAGCCTACGTAATCCGTGCTTAGAACTTATCCTCTTGGCTAGGTTTAAACCCAAGGACTAACACCTAAACACTATGTGACATTAAGGCTTGATTAACTAACATTGACATGGGTGAGGGATACTCTAGTCTAGGTTAACTTATCCTCTTGGCTGGGTTTAAAGCCAAGGACAAGCACCTAAACTCGACTAAGCATAGCATATAAACTATTAGCTAGATTTAAAGCTAAATCCTACTCTACTAAGTAAAGTCATAAATTAAGCACAATTCAACATCACCCATATAAGTAGATAAAAGCATTTGACGCACAAATAACACATGCATGTTCACTTAGGCATTTTGACAAACACATAGACATGTTTGATTTTCAATACATAGACATGTTTGATTTTCAATACATAGACATATTGAATCATGCCATATATTTATATAAAACAAACATATATTAAGAGCCAAGGATATACACAAATCTTTTATTCAAACCCGTAATCTAATATATAACATAAATCAACACTAGATCTAACTCAAGTATAAAGCATATTTATAAGAATAAGAAAAGGGATAAGAAACTCCTCTTTAAACCCCTGCTCAAATCCAAAGCTTCAATCCTTGCTTGGTTTAGTGTGGGATGGTGGGTTTAGGTGTTTGGTGAAGTGGGTAAAGGTTTAAGTTTTATTAGGGTTTTAAGAAAATAAAGTTCCTCCTCTTAAAAAGGCTTAAAATGGGCTTTATATAGGCAAAATTCGTGATTACCGGTTGACCAAGTCAGTCAACCGGCTCTAGTGCATTATTTAGCCACCTCTTGGACTTTGCTTACTAATTTTACCAGCTTAGAGAGGTAGTAGGCTAACTCTTTGAAGCCTTGCAGCCAGTTCTTCACTATTTTGCTCCGTTCAACTTCGTTTTGACTTTGATTCGCGCCTGATTTTTTCTATTGCTTTATACGGATTTTGAGGACCTCTAAAGCCATTTTTCTTCATCTTTTCAACCCAATAAGCATCTTCAAACTTCTTCCCTCCTCTACGGCTGCAAGCTCCAAATTCTACTCCAATTGTGCTCAGTTTCACCTAGTTGCTTCGTTATTTGTTCAAGAGCTTTGTTCTTCGCAAGGAGCTCCCAAACTTGGTTTTCTTCTTCTTTTCATCTCTAGATTCATCTTCAAGCCTTTCCCATTCCTTCTACATCTTCAATTAAGCTCAATACATCTCCAAAATCCCACCTAAAACATTGAAATAAAGCACTTAGTATAACATTTAAGCATTTTTGACTACTTATGCATATATATGACTTGTTGTGTAGAAATGCAACCCTAAATGCACTCAAATAATCTCAAAACACCCTAAAAAGTGTATGCAAACAATATATACAAATATACACAAAACACACACATCAACATGGGCTGTATATTTTATCCTCTTAGGTCATGTGTCGACCACCTTAGCTATCTTAGCTTATATCTTCGACCTTCCTTCATCTCGGCTTCCAGGCCCTATTCAGCCTTTGATCCCTTTCTCAGCCTACAGGCTATTGAATTGTCATTGATCATGTCGAGTTTTACAGCCGCAACGTACGGATTGTTTGTGGTGTAGCAGATTTGAGTGTGGGTATCGTCTCCATAGAGAGGCTCTACCTTAGTTTGGTCTTTATGTGCTCGGGTGCCTAAAACTAGCTACGTGCATGTGTATGCTTTCTTTAGGATAGAAGGGAGCTCAAAAAAAAGGAAAATAAACCTAAACTATGGAGGAACATAAGGGTGCCAAGCTAAGGAAGGAAATTTAACAAAGAAGAAGGGGACCTAAGGCTATTGCATTGCAACTAGACTCGGGCTATGATAACGAATTAGGTCTATCTATGGCTCAGGACTTCTATTGCTATTGTGTTGATCGGGGGTCTTAAAACCAATACAAGTGGTTCAACTCGTTAGCTGGAATTAAAGCTAAAGGCCAATCCCTCGTAGCCTACGTAATTCGTGTTTAGAACTTATCCTCTTGGCTGGGTTTAAAGCCAAGGACTAGCACCTAAACACTATGTGATATTAAGGCTCTATTAACCAACACTAACATGGGTGAGGGATACTCTAGGCTATGTTAACTTGCGCGCCTGGCTGGGTTTAAAGCCAGGGACTAGCACCTAAACTCGACTAAGCAAAGCATGTAACCTATTAGCTGGATTTAAAGCTAAAGCCTACTCTACTAAGTAAAGCCATGAATTAAGCATAATCATATCACCCATATAAGTAGATAAAAGCATTTGAAGCACAACTAACACATACAAGTTCACTTAGGCATTTTAACAAACACATAGACATGCTTGATTTTCAATACATAGACATATTGAATCATACCATAGATTTATGCAAACAAATATGTATTAAGAGCCAAAGATACACACAAATCCTTTATTTAAAGCCCTAATCTAATATACAACAACAAACACCCAAAGATCTAGCCTAATCCAGCAATATATTTACAAGAAATAGAGAAAGAACAAGAAGAACTCCCCTAAATTCTTGCTTTCAAATCCGTACAAATCCTTCAAATCTTTGTTTAATGCTTCAATCTTAGCTTGGTATGGGGTTTAAATGGTGGTTTTAGGTGTTTGGTGAAGAGGGTAAAGGGTTAGGGTTTATTAAGGTTTTAGAGAATAAAGTTCCTCCTCTTAAAATGAGCTGAACGAGTAGTTTAAAAATAACTTCAATGCATAGCTGGTCGATCAGCTCCTTGATGAAGTCAACTGGCTTAATAATGGGGCCTTCTAACTTGGCCGGTTGACTTAGCCGATTGACCGGCTCCTTGATGAAGTCAACCGGCTTAATAATGAGGGCTTCTGACTTGGCCGGTTGACCGACTCTCTTTTTCAAGGTGTCCGGCTGGGTCAAAATGCTCCCTTCTTCATCCTTTTTCTTCTGGTCTTCATTCGTTAGCTTATTGCTTCCTTGTGTAAGCTTGAACCCTTCTAAAACACTCATAAAATATGGAATATAACACTTAGTGTAGAATTTATACATCCAAATAAATATTTCCAAATATTAACAATTATGCATAAACTCTATACTAAATGCACTCAATTTTGTTGTAAATACCTCTAATCATGCATGTAAAAACTAGATGCAAACATGCACAAATGACACACATTAGTGACTTTTTGGTGTAAATAATGCCCCTATAAGTTGTTCAAATAATGTCGAAGTTTGGACTGCTTATGCATTCATCACGTGCCTCACACACTTCCTTAATACGGCTAACTTCCAGGTCTCTTTGAATTTTGTAAGTGGCTCTTGCCTTTGGACTCTCCCTGAATTTAATGGATGTCATAGCTTGTCACCCATGATCTTCTGTACACGCTAACTTGGTACCTCCAAGTGTCTCATTAACCTTATCTCTGAATACGACCCTCAGCATTGAGCTTTGCTACCAAATTTGACATCTTCAGGTCTTCCAATCCTTTCATGATTATAGGACATAATCCCCTGAATTCATCTAATGTAGTATTGATTAGTGCACATCACGTCATCTTTCCTTCTTTAAAAAGATTTTGGGTGTCATTTTCTTCTCATTTTGCCTTTTTTCATCATCTTGGTTCCTACAGAATAACCACAGACACAGACCCTCAGAAACTCCCTCCATATATTAGATATGGGTGAACGTTTTGACTTGTGTGACCTTCTTAGATCTTTTGTGGCCATAGGCCCTGCCCAAGTTTCTACTGCTACACAAATTTGTACTAGGTGTTATCATCGATTTACATTAGGGCCCTATTTCACTAACAAGCCAACGTCTCCTTATGACCAATATTTATCAATGGCAGATGATGACCATTTTTTTCTTGCCAGCAAAGAAACCCTAGTTCTTACATCGTTCAAGAAATCACCATGTAGAGCTTGGCCGTCTTCAGAGGAAAGAGACCTTCATTCCTTGTACATAAGTTGGCTTGATCGTGTGTGGTGGCCAAAAAAGATGCCTGGGCCGCCATGGGTATTTCCAATGCCATTCAACTATTCTGTGGACCTCTTGTCCTCATCTCTCCAATTCTTGCCTCAAGTATTTTCCTTTGGTCTATGACTATGAATTGTCTTACTTTCTCTTTGACTACGTCGCCATTAGTCTCCTTGACCTTGCTACCCTACTTAGAATCCAGCCTCATGGTTAAATCATTTTTGCTAACAAATACATCAAGAATAATAATCATGGTTTTACCTTAGAGAAAAATGTGCTCACCTATTGATCTTTCCTTCGATGCCATTTTAGGACTAGTGACAATGCCATTTGTGATATTGAGCACTTAGCTTTTATTCTTTTTTGGCTATGTAAATACCTTCTTTGTTCTTTTTTGCAAAGATGTTCGAAAATTTCCTTCCCTTGGTACAAGCCCTAGTATAACAATGACCCATGGCCTTGGGGTCATTCATGTTGTCTTACTTGTACAGGTCCTTGGACCATACAACATAAAAACTAAAGGCCGAATGGTCCCTAGATACCTATGAGGGTCTTCTCTAGATCCTATTGCTTTGGCTTTATGCTAATTTACCTTTGATATCGCTATTTGAGCACAAGCCTAAATAGCCCGCAAGTGCACGGGACGTGTGTAGTACAGTGCGTGCAAGTGTGGGGTCGAATCCACAGGGAGGCTATCTTAGTTTAGTCTCTATGTGCTCGGGTGCCTTAAACTAGCTACATGCATGTGTGTACTTACTTTGGGATGGAAGGGAGCTCAAAAAATGGAAAATAAAAACTAATCTATGGAGGAACTTAAAGGAGCCAAACTAAGGAAGGAAACACTAATAAAGAAGAAGGGGACCTAGGGCGATTACATTGTAACAAGACTTGGGCTATGATAACAGATGATATCTATCTAAGGCTCGGGACTTCTATTGTCGTTGTGTTGATCGGGGGCTCTCTTAACCAATACTAGTGGTTCAACCCGTTAGCTGGATTTAAAGCTAAGGGCCAATCCCTTCTAGCCTACGCAATCCGTGCTTAGAACTTATCCTCTTGGCTGGATTTAAAGCCAAGGACTATGACCTAAACACTACGTGACATTAAGGCTCGATTAATCAACACTAATGCGGGTGAGGGATACTCTAGTCTAGGTTAACTTATCCGCTTGGCTGGATTTAAAGCCAAGGACTAGTACCTAAACTCGACTAAGCATAGGATGTAACATATTAGCTGGATTTAAAGCTAAGGTCTACTCTACTAAGCAAAGCCACGAGATTAAGCACAATCACATCACCCATATAAGTAGATAAGAGGATTTGAAGCACAAATAACACATGGATATTCACTTAGGCATTTTAACAAACACATAGACATGTTTGATTTCCAATACACAGACATATTGAATCATGCCATAAATTTATGTAAATAAACATGTATTAAGAGCCAAAGATGTACACAAATCCATTATTCAAAGCCCTAATCTAATATACAACAATAATCAACCCTAAATCTAGCCTAATCTAGCAACATACTTACAAGAAATAGAGAAAGAACAAGAAGAACTTCTCTAAATTCTTGCTTCTAAATCCGTACAAATCCTTCAAATCTTTATTTAATGCTTCAATCCTAGCTTGGTGTGGGGTTTAGATGGTGGTTTAGGGTGTTTTGTGAAGTGGGTAAAGGGTTAGGGTTTATTAAGATTTATGAAATAAAAGTTCCTCCCTTGAAAATGAGCAGAAACGAGCTTTTTATGGATTTCTTCAGCGTACAGCCGGTCAATCGAAAAGTTCCTCCCTTGAAAATGAGCAGAAATGAGCTTTTTATGGATTTTTTCAGCGCACAGCCGGTCGACTCCTCTTTCTTGCTCTACTGGCTTAAATCATGATGCTCTCTGGAATGGCCGGTCGACCTAGCCGGTCGACCGGCTTCTTGAGGAACTCGACCGGCTTCAAATCTTTTATTCTCTGGAGCGGCCGGTCAACCGACTCTTCTTCCAAGTTGACTGGCTGGATCAAAATGATCTCTTCTTTATTTCTTTTCTTCTGGTCTTCATCCGTTAGCTCATTTCTTCCTCGAATAAGCTTGAACCCTTCCAAAATGCTCCTAAAACATGGAATATAACACTTAGTATAGTATTTATGCACCTAAATACATTATGTACAAATATTAACAAATATGCATAAACTTTGTACTAAGTGCACTCAATTATACTCTAAACACCCTTAAATGTGCATGCAAAAGGTAGATGCAAACATGCACAAATGACACACATTAACATCTCTCTCTAGAAACCTCTGTAGTCCTCCTGCTCTTATTGGCCCATTTCTAACCTACAGCTCACTGTTAAGCAGTTATTGTGACCATAGTAAGAATCAATTGCCTAGATACTTGCTCATTCACCTTCTTAAAGAATCAATGGGCCATGCAAGACTAACCCTAGGTCAACTTTTAGAACTTTCACCCTAGGCGTAGTGGAAAAATAAATTCTTGCACATAATGATACTATACATGCATAGATAAACAAGAACATAAAGTAAAATTGTTAGAAAAAATTCACCTCCTTAAGCAGAAAAAATGACCAAAAACTTTTTCTAATTCTTTAACTGCCTTTTGGACCTCTGATCGACAATCTAACCATTGGATTTGAATCCTTACAAGTGTAAAACGTCCTCCTAAAATTTCAACACGATCAAATTAGTGATGAATACCTAATCAAGCCCGAATCTTAGATTGTGCAGATAGTGATGGGAAAAAAATAGTTTTTGTCCTCTTGTGTTTTTCTCTCAAAAACCTCTATAAGAACTACCCAAAATGCTTTTGATCTTTCCTACTATGACCGAGGAGATGTTATCTATAAGTAAGAACCAAATTCTTGGTGAAAGAATTCAATTTTAGATTTCTAGAACTCTATTTTTACTTTGGTCAATCAAGAGAGGGAGAAGAGAAGGAGAAGAGAAATTTTCTTTTCCAAATGGTGAGTCTCTAGTGGTGCAAGCTCTAAAGACCCACAAGTGCACAAATAGTGTAGTGTAGTGTAGTATGTGCGAGAACGGGTGTCGAATCACGAGAAGGCTATTTTATGGAATGGATTCTATGTGTGTATGTCCTAGAAAGTGCCTAAAAGAAGGCCTAAGCTAACCATTTTTAGGGGTTTTTGGATTTACGGGAGCTCTATCTAAAGGAAATAAAACTACACTATGGGAATGGAAAGTGGGGAAACAAACTACGTAGAGGGAACTAACAAATGGAACGGTTTAGGGTGACTTTTACTTACTAATGGGTGATTCTAGACTCAAATGCTATGGGATTACATGGGATGGCTTAATTACCGATTGCTCCTAACTAAATTGCTAAGTAGTGTCCAAATTTCTCTCTAGGACTCGTTGCGGGTCCATCCCTAGGCGGTGCCTCCTAGAGCCACAGTGTGGTACTTATAACCTAGGGTCTTAAGAGCAACTAAGTAGCTTCCTAGGTGACCTAGAATGGACCTACCATAGTACCAAAACCATTGGCTAGGTTTAAAGCCAAGATATAATGTCATTAGGGTTGACTAAACTTATTCAAAAACCTATTGGCTGGGTATAAAGCCAAAGGAGACTTGATCTAGACTAGCCTTAAATTACGTGCCATCATTCTAGGATGACTATAGTGGGATTTGACCTATTAACGCATTTATACATGTTCTAAGCCAAGTTGTTTGCGAATAAAGAAACCTACTTGACTATCAAACATTCATGCTCTAATTACACCATTAAAAGCAATTGGAAGCCAACATGTATGCAATATTGAGGTCATATTCACTGCTAGGTGATATGTTGTGCCTTTGTGTATATTTGCGTTGTTATTTGCCCATGATTAAGAGGTGTTAAGTGTTCATATAGATGCATTAGTGTAGTGCTTACGATAAGAATAGGCTTAAGCATAAATAATTGTACATATTGAGTTTAAGAGACAAATTGCTACACTAATTGCTTGTTTTTAATGATTTAGGTGAACTTTAGGTAAAGATCGAGATTGGGCATTGATGGGTGATAAAGATGGGAGATGCACAAGTCAAAGAGAGAAGACCGAAGGCTAAAAAGACAAAGAATGGAGGAAGAAAGTCAGCTGGATGACTTAGAAGAAAGAGCCGATCGATCAACCAGTCTAGAGAGCATCACCAAAAAGTAGGTTGAGTTAAGAGCCAGTCAATCGGCAATACGCAGTTGCTGATATAAAAAGCTCGCTTTTTAGACTTAAAAGAGATAATTTTTGAAGAAGGAATTTTCAGAGACCCAACATACACCTATCACACACATACAAAAAACCCTAATCTCATCATCTCTCACACACACAATCACACATTTTATCACCTAGAAGCAAGTGGATTTAGAGGGTTTCAGACATTTGGATTCAAGTTTGCTCAAGAGCTTTGTACAAGATTAGCTAGGATAAGAACAAAGCTTCATAATCTCTCTTTCATTCTATCTCTTATTATAATTGAGTAGACTTATGTAGGGTGATTTAGCTTATGTAATGGGTTAACTATATACGCTTAGGATATGGGATTTGATGGCAGAATATATACATGTTTTGATTTTCTTGTTCAAATGGTTATTTTCTCATTTATGTCTAAGTGTTTGATAAAATGCCTAGATGAATAGCATGTGTATAAATTGAAGTCTATTTGTTACTAAACACATCTAATCCATGCCATAATCATGTCTATGTATTTATATATGGATGCTATGAAGTAGGTAATGCTTATATTCATGTCTATATATATATTTGCATGCCTAGTAATGAATATGACATCAATCATGCATACATGTTGGTTGTTATTCTAATGGAATAATCTGAGCATGACAATGTTTGGTAGTTGAATAGATCCCATTATTCACGAACACCTTAGCTAAGAACATGTATAAATGTGCTAGCAAGTCAAATCCTGCTGTAATGACCTTAGAATGATGATAAGTAATTTAGGGCTAGCCTAGGTCGAGTCTTCTTTGGCTTTAGATCCAGCCAATAGGTTTCAGGATAGGTTTAGTCAGCCTTAGCGAGACTAGATCTTGGCTTTAAATCCAGCCAATGATTTAAGTACTAGGGTAGGTTCATTCTAAGTCACCTAGGAAGCTAATTGGTCACTCTTAAAGCCCTAGGTCATAAGGACCACGCCGTAGCTTTAGGAGGCGTCACCTATGGACAGACCTGCACCAAGTCCTACGGGGAAATTAAGATACTAATTCAGCAACCTAGTTAAGAAAATTACTAAAGTAAGCCATCATCCTTTAATCCCATAGCATCTGAGTATAGAATCACCCATTCATAAGTGGAAGTCACCCTAACACCTTTGTATTTGTTGGTTCCCCCTAGATTAGCTTGTCCTCCACTTTCCATTCCCGTAGTTTAGTTTAATTTTCTTTAGTTAGAGCTCACGATCATTCAATATCCCAAAAATAGATAGTTTAGGTTTCTTTTTAGGCACACTCTAGAACATACACATAGAATCCATCTCACAAAATAGCCTCCCTATGGAATTGACCTTGCACTTGCATGCATTTTACTACATCGATCCGTGCGCTTGCGAGTCTTTAGAGCTTGCACTCAAAAGACACACCAAGTTCTGGGCGCCCTTGCCAGGGAGGCATGGTGGTTTGCATTCTTTGTTTGTGTGTTTTGGTAGTTGCTTTTCTTGTTTTCTTGCTTTTCCTTTGTAGTTTGTTTAGTTTTTACTTATCTTGTTTATTGTTTACATTATTTTGCTTTAGTTCTTGTTTATCTATTTCAGCTTTTAATTTTGTTTTTAGTAGACTTTCTAGGATTGTGTTTTATTTGCTATATTTTTAGGAATATTGAAGTTTTCAGGGGTTGAGTGACCGGAGTTAGGATAGTTTGTGCATGCTTGGTAGGAGATCCCTTAGAAATCCCCTAGTTTCTCTTAATCCCGAACCCGATAGAATTGCAAGACATTTTAGGAATTTAGGAGATCTTCTTGAGGAGATTTCCAATCCCAATCATCCTCCTAATCCTCCTATTCCCCCAATAAATCCCATTCCACCTCATGATCACCATGGGCATCAAGCCTAAGATCATTTTAGATGAGACCCCCATAGATTGGATCCACCTATAGATAAGGAACCCACTCTTGGGCAATTTTTTCTCCCCAAAGCCTTTAAGCCTAATTTGGCTATTCAAATTCTGGGTTTAGGGAGATGAACTTCGAGATTAAGCTTAATATGTTAGCCATGCTTCCTTCCTTCTACAGGAGAAGCAATGAGAGTTCTCTAGAGCATATTACTGATTTTGTTGAGATGAGTTCCACTCTCCATGTCCCTAATGTCTCCCAAGAGATCATACGTCTCAGATTGTTTCCTTTCTCTCTTAAAGATAAGGCTAAGGCTTGGTTGCATTCCTTACCTAGTGGTTGCATTACTACATGGGCTGAGCTTCAATCTAAATTCTTTCAAAAATTTTATCCCATGGCCAAGACAGTCGACCTTAGGACCGCCATTATGACTTTCTCCCAACATGATCTAGAATCCTTTCATAAGGCTTGGGACAGGTTCAAGGTTCTTAGACAATGTCCACATCACAAGTATGGCAATCACGACCTATTGCAATATGTTTTTTGAGGCTTAAATGAACAAAATAGGATGATGGCCAATGCCGCCTCCGGAGGTGGCTTCTATCTTTTAAGACCAATTGAGGCATGGGAGAAAATAGAGTTGATGGCAGAAAATTCTTTTCAAAATTTTTCCATGGAAAAGTCTAGTCGGGGAGGCAACAAGAGAAGTGTTAGTGAGGTTGAAGTTTCTTTAGATTTACCCGCTAAGGTAGAGGCCTTAACGAATAAACTAGATCAATTCATTTCTTTGTCTCTTTCATCCCAAGGTCATCGGACTAGTTCTATAGGTTCTTCCTCTGCCCCTTTAGTTATTGAGGTTTATGCATTGTGTTCTGAGTCATCTCATGAGGCCATAGCTTTTCCTTTTGCATCCCAATTTCCCGAATTCATGAAAGAGCAAGTGTGTGCTATTCAAGGTTACTTTCGTGAGTACAATCTGTACTCGAACACGTACAATCCGGGTTGGAGGGAAGACCTAAAATTTTCTTGGAGACAAGGTCAACAGGACAGGTTTTTGGGGTTAGCTCACCCTAGCGGGATCGCGACCCTTTGTCCCAGCCATTGTAGCACGTGTGTCGCTGAGGGCGTAAGGAGTCTAGTTCATATCCTTGGGTTCTACCTCAGCAGCAACCCCGTCCTTAACCTCAGGTTCCGTCAGGTTTCTATCATCTTAATCAACCTCGCCTCATTAGTGCTCCTTAACCTCAAGCTTTACCTACTCTTTCTAGTAGCCAACCTCCTAGTAATGACACGATGAAGATAATGCAGTTCATTCAGAACAAGTAGTAAGAATTGGCAGAAAATAGGCAGCAAATGGCAAGGTTTGAGGCATAGTTAGGACAAATTACTAGTCAGTTAAGCACTAGAGACCACAAGAAATTGCCTTCTCAGTCAGAGGTAAACCCTAGAGTCCAGTCCTATTCCTCAACCGATACCACTTATCCCCCTCAGGCCCAGGCTAAGGCTGTCACCACTATTAGAAGTGGTAAGGTAGTGGATAATAGAGTAGGAGTTAACTTCGTAGTACCTGCACCTAGTGGTCATTCCGAGTCTAAAGAGTCACATAGTATTCCTATTGAGAGGGATTCTTGAGAGGGTCCTGTTGAGAGAGTTAATCCTACTAGAGACTATGGAGATAGTAGTACTTCCCACCGTTATCAGGAGGAAAATGAGCCTGTTGATGATTCCTATGTGTCTAGAGGTGTTAAGCCTAGAGTTCCTTTTCTATCTGTCTTAGAGAGGCCTACAACTAGTGAGGATTCTAGGTTTTTCAAGGTTTTAGAGCATCTTAATGACCTTAAGGTCAATCTTCCTTTAATAGATGCGATCTTTTCCATTCCCTCCTATTCTAAGTTCTTTAAGGATCTTTGTACAAGGAAGCGTAAGTCATCGAACATTCTTAAGAAGGTGAGGCTTACGGAGAAGGTGAGTAGTATTTGTACTTCAGGCCTTCTGGCCAAAATGAGTAACCCGAAGCTTTCACCATTCCTTGTAGATCTGTGAGACCCAGATTGATCATGCCTTGTTAGATTTATGATCTAGTGTGAATCTCATTCCCTACTTCATTTATCATTAGCTAGGTCTAGGTGAGTTGTCCCCTACACATGTTACTTTTCAACTAGCTGATAGGTTCGAGCATAGACCTAGGGGTGTGGTAGAGGATGTTATGGTCCAGGTAGGTGAGTTAGCGTACCCTGTTGACTTCATAGTGTTAGATATGGATTCGGGACATGACTCTAGACATTCCACACCTGTTCTCCTAGGTCACCCCTTCTTTGCTATCGCAGATGCTATCATTCATTGCAAGTCGGGGTTATTAGAGTAAAATTTGGGAATTTGAAGTCCACTATGAAGGTTGACGTGGTGGTGAATAGAGCTACTACAGGAGAAGAAAAGGACGGAGCAAAGTGCTTTAGGGTGGATATGATTGATTTTTGTGTTGATGACCTTATAGAAAGGACTATGACCGATGAAGACAAATTGAGGAAGTTTGAGGAATTGATGTCTAGCTTTGATTTAGACACCTTAAAGAAAAAATGTGTAGCTTCTACTTTCTTGATTGAGAGCCCTTTGATAGATAAGTCACTTGAGGCTAATCCTTCTAGTCTTCGTTCTAGTGATGTCCTCATTGATGATGTTGAGGTTGAGTCCTCCTTGGTTGAGCCTAGCCCTTTGATGTGTGTCATTTGTGCATGTTTGCATCTAGTTTTTGCATGCATATTTAAGGGTGTTTAGAGTATAATTGAGTGCGCTTAGTATAAAGTTTATGCATATTTGTTAATATTTGTACATAATGTATTTAGGTGCATAAATACTATACTAAGTGTTATATTCCATGTTTTAGGAGTGTTTTGGAAGGGTTCAAGCTTATGCGAGGAAGAAATGAGCTAACGGATGAAGACTGGAAGAAAAGAAATAAAGAAGAGATCATTCTGATCCAGCCGGTCGACTTAGAAAGAAGAGCCGGTCGACCGTCTAGGTTGACCGGCCGCTCCAGAGAATAAAAGATTTGAAGCCGGTCGAGTTCTTCAAGAAGCCGGTCGACCGGCCAGTCCGGAGAGCATCATGATTGAAGCCGGGCGAGCAAGAAAGAGAAGCCGGTAGACCGGCTAGGTCGACCAGCTGTGCGCTGAAGAAATCCATAAAAAGCTCGTTTCAGCTCATTTTCAAGGGGGAGGAACTTTTATTTCTTAAATCCTAATAAACCCTAACCCTTTCCCCACTTCACAAAACACCCTAAACCACCATCTAAACTCCACACCAAGCTAGGATTGAAGCATTAAACAAAGATTTGAAGGATTTGTACGGATTTGGAAGCAAGAATTTAGGGAAGTTCTTCTTGTTCTTTCTCTATTTCTTGTAAATATGTTCCTAGATTAGGCTAGATTTAGGGTTGATTGTTATTCTATATTAGATTAGGGCTTTGAATAATGGATTTATGTAGATCTTTGGCCCTTAATACATGTTTATTTACATAAATTTATGGCATGATTCAATATGTCTATGTATTGGAAATCAAACATGTCGATGTGTTTGTTAAATTGCCTAAGTGAATATGCATGTGTTATTTATGCTTCAAATGCTCTTATCTACTTATATGGGTGATGTGATTGTGCTTAATCTCGTGGCTTTGCTTAGTAGAGTAGGCTTTAGCTTTAAATCCAGCTAATAGATTACATGCTATGTTTAGTCGAGTTTAGGTGCTAGTCCTTAGCTTTAAATCCAGCCAAGTGGATAAGTTAAACTAGACTAGAGTATCCCTCACCCACGTTAGTGTTGGTTAATTGAGCCTTAATGTCACGTAGTGTTTAGGTGCTAGTCCTTGGCTTTAAATCCAGCCAAGAGGATAAGTTCTAAGCACGGATTGCGTAGGCTAGGAGGGATTGACCCTTAGCTTTAAATCCAGCTAACGGGTTGAACCGCTAGTATTGGTTAAGAGAGTCCCCGATCAACACAACGGCAATAGAAGTCCCGAGCCTTAGATAGACATCATCTGTTATCATAGCCCAAGTCTTGTTGCAATGCAATCGCCCTAGGTCCCCTTCTTATTTATTAGTGTTTCCTTCCTTAGTTTGGTTCCCTTAAGTTCCTCCATAGATTAGTTTTTATTTTCCTTTTTCGAAGCTCCCTTCCATCCTAAAGTAAGTACACACACGCACGTAGTTAGTTTAAGGCACCCGAGCACATAGAGACTAAACTAAGGTAGCCTCCCTGTGGATTTGACCCCGCACTTGCACACACTGTACTACACACATCCCGTGTACTTGCGGGCTATTTAGGCTTGTGCTCAAATAACTTGATACCGCTATTTGAGCACAAGCCTAAATAGCCCGCAAGTGCACGGGACGTGTAGTACAGTGTGTGCAAGTGCGGGCTATTTAGGCTTGTGCTCAAATAGCGGTATCAAGTTTTTGGTGCCGTTGCCGGGGAGGCACGGTATTGGTTCTTTGTGTGCTTTTGTGTTTGCGATTGTTTGCTTGCGTGTGCATTATCTTTACTTGCTTTCCATTTTTTTGAAAAAAAAAGAAAAAAAAAAATTTTTCTCGAAAAAATTTTTTTTTTAAAAAAATTTGATTGTGAAGGGGTTTTACTTGTGATTCATTGAATATGACCGATCCTAATGCTTCTTGGTGGTCACTTGTATCCTCTTCCACACCACCCGAACGTGTCCCTTATGCATGTCGCTTGTGTGGAAGTTTTATGCATCCTACCGTTTTCTGTCCCCACGAGAATTCCCCACCTAGGGCTAGTGCTACTAATCACCTCTATAGTCATGCAACATCTAATGCATCTTCATTTAGTAATCATGACTATAGGGATGCATATTCTTGTTATTGCAATCATTGTGGAAGCCTTGCTTATTTTCCTAGTGCTTGTCCCACCTTCCACCCTCATTCCCGATTGCATGCAATGCCCTATGCCCCTAGCAATCATATGCCCATGCATGCATCTACATCTAGCTATCATGATTCTAGGGAACAACATCATGCATTTTCACAATGGGGTCAAGATGACTCTTTATTCCATTCACCTTCTAGTTTCGATTATCTACCTCCAACACCTTCTTTTTCCACCTATTCTTCTCCTGAGTTTTTTGATGGTTATGTGCAAAATGATTTTCAAAATGACTACCTTTTTCACTCGGTTGAGCCCTCTTCTTTTAGGTTTTCTTCTCAAGAGGAAACACTTGACTATCTCTTATCCCTCATCCAATCTAACCAAGAACAACTTGAGAGTTTGAAGCGAGACACGAAATCTTTTGGTGTGTCCTTGGAGAGAGTGGTTGAGAGTATGCAACTCATGAATGAGAATGATGATATATCTTTAGAACGAGTTGAAGGTATAGAGATGAGACCTAACGATGAGGTAGCTAGGGGTGGAAATGATGATGTATGGGAGAGACAACTAGAACGAGAGGTTGATGGGGAGTTAACATCTTGTTGTAAGGATGAAGATGAGCTTAATGATAACTTGGTTCTTGATGACTCTTGTGATAATGTTTTAGAGGAAGTAGTACCCTATCCTCTTAAGCTTTCAACGTCTCCCATTGAGTCACATGAGCTTTTTCTTTCTCCTCATCCCACACATTCCATACACATGGAGGTTGAGTCTTATGTCGATAGTACTCAATTGCATTCCGAGTCGGCATTTAGGGAGCTTAGCGCGCATTATCCCCTTGAGCATTCATGCATACATGATGAAGAATTCGTTGAGTCCCCATTGCCCCCTCCATTAGTGTCTACCCAGTATGAAAAGCATGATGGCGAGATGACACCCACTAGTGATGAATGTATTGATGAATTTAAAGAGATCAGAGCTAGTGAAGGTTTAAAGTCATCCACTGGGAAGACAAGACATCAATTTCGAGATTTTAGATGATAAGTTTCTTGGAGTTAAGAATCATGATGTTGAAGAGAATAGCAACTCTAAGAAGACACATAAGAAAGGAATTGATGTGCTTGGAAGAATGATCTATGGGTCTCTTTGGATGTTTGATGATTCATTGATGAAAATAGAGCACATTAAGATCGAATCCACCCTTCGTGAGGAGTTAGAACGACCTAGGCTTGATCATGTTATATCTTGTGGAGAAGAAGAGTGTAGTACATCCACCTCCTATATCGTTGCTCCTTCTTCTCCAAATGTCGTTCCAACCCCCATTTCCCATTCCATTGAGTCTTCCTTTTTGGAGCTCACGTTTGTGCCTTCATACATGGAACATTTTCATCTAGGGTTAGAAAGCACGTTTCCCATGTTGCATGCATTAGACCTATCTTTGACCTATGAGGAAAGTGTGTTCCTAGCCCTTGATTATGAGAAGAAGGCATTGGGGTGGCTAATTAAAGAGCAAGCGGGACATGATTCTTCACGTTTGAGCATGCTTCATTCCACACTTGCGCATTCATTTGATATTTTAGGGTGGGATCTTGAAAAGGGGTGCATCATGCGTTCATTGCCCCAGCCTTTAGTGCATGACCCTTTTCCTTCTACGTTCTGTGCTTTGATGATTATCCGGCAATTTGTGCCACGCAACTTTAAACATATTTTACTCTAACATTGGTGCCCGGCTGGAGGCGTTAAATCCAGCACTACTAGGAGGCACCCTAGGCTTGTTCATATTTTTCTTGTTTTTCTTGTATTTATTTGCTTTTATACATAATAGATTAGATTGCTTTTGTTTATCTTACCTTTTTTATATTTTAGGATTTCTTTTGTTTATTTTCATTCTTAGTAGGTTAGATTTTTACTCCTGCATTTGTTCTTGCTCCTTTTCCTTCATTTGTGCATCAATCCCTTACCCCGTGTTTACATCCTTGTTTATCATTTCCAATGTCAATGTGAGCTTGCATAGCATATCTTCTAATCTCTTCTTTGTTTTTTGAGCATTAGTGCTTTCCACAAAAGATAGAGGTTAGTAGATCATTGGATTGTCTTTGGCATTTGCGGACTACATGGAAACAAGGTTGCATCTATCCATCTTTTACTTGTCCTTATCTATCCCTCTCCGCATTCCCCATATGTGTTTCATGTTGATTGCTTGTCGTGTGGCTTTGTGATTTTTGCTTGAGGACAAGCAAAGTTTAGGTTTGGGGGTGTGGTTGTTCATTTATTGTTTATATCATATTTGGGATAGATTTGCTTGCCATATCTTATTTTTTTGGCTTAAAATGTGTTCAAATTTTTCATTTTTTTTTTTGCATATTTTGAGTTAGTTTATCTCCACGTTGGTTGGAGAGTTGGCTTTTGTTATCGACTTATTTGATTGGAGAAGATAAGGGTGTATTGTGGGGAGTAAATGGAGTGTAGGGTATAACCTAGACTTTGTAGAGAATCCTTTTGAAAACTGTGGGGAGTGAGTATTTCTAAGAATGCACCTTGTAGTTTCCCCACAACTTGGTTGGAAAAAGTGTTTTTAAAGGGTTGTTGATATGAGTGCCTATTCCTTGATTGGTTCTTTTAGTTTGCCTTAGCCTCATCTTTTTCCTTTCTTTTAGTTCTATTTATGTATTGAAAAAAAAAACAAACAAACAAAAACGAAAAAAAAATGAGAAAAAGAGAAAAGCCAAAAGGCAACAAAAAGATTGAAAAGTGAAATATGTTGAATAAGTGTCAAGTGACATAATGTCAATTTGACACAAGTATCTCTTTTGTTCTTTCATGTGTTATGAATAAGGCTCTTACGTTAATGTGAGCCATTGTGATGTATCTTCTCTTTCTTGTATCTTTGGGGCTAAGTGCATATTGGGAGGCCATGTTAGTTGATAGAGCACGAAGTATCAACATCCCGAGTGCGTGAGTTGGAATCCTAAGTTTGTGGTGGGTCTAGCTACTTGGTGACATTCCCAAGAGGTGTGAGACCCCTTGTGATCAAAGGGAGGATCCGAAAAAGACTAGGGAAGCCCTTACATGAAAAGAATGACCCCTTGTACCCCTTGGATGCGAAAAGATAGCAAGTCAATGCAATTGGCAACTCTTTGAAAAGCATGAGGATAGACTTCATTTAGGCTTGCTTGAGGACAAGCAAGGGGAAGGTTTGGGGGTGTTGATGTGTGTCATTTGTGTATGTTTGCATCTAGTTTTTGCATGCATATTTAAGGGTGTTTAGAGTATAATTGAGTGCGCTTAGTATAAAGTTTATGCATATTTGTTAATATTTGTACATAATGTATTTAGTGGCATAAATACTATACTAAGTGTTATATTCCATGTTTTAGGAGTGTTTTGGAAGGGTTCAAGCTTATGCGAGGAAGAAATGAGCTAACGGATGAAGACCGAAAGAAAAGAAATAAAGAAGAGATCATTCTGATCCAGCCGGTCGACTTAGAAAGAAGAGCCGGTCGACCGTCTAGGTCGACCGGCCGCTCCAGAGAATAAAAGATTTGAAGCCGGTCGAGTTCTTCAAGAAGCCGGTCGACCGGCCAGTCCGGAGAGCATCATGATTGAAGCCGGGCGAGCAAGAAAGAGAAGCTGGTCGACCGGCTAGGTCGACCGGCTGTGCGCTGAAGAAATCCATAAAAAGCTCGTTTCAGCTCATTTTCAAAGGGGAGGAACTTTTATTTCTTAAATCCTAATAAACCCTAACCCTTTCCCCACTTCACAAAACACCCTAAACCACCATCTAAACTCCACACCAAGCTAGGATTGAAGCATTAAACAAAGATTTGAAGGATTTGTACGGATTTGGAAGCAAGAATTTAGGGAAGTTCTTCTTGTTCTTTCTCTATTTCTTGTAAATATATTCCTAGATTAGGCTAGATTTAGGGTTGATTGTTATTGTATATTAGATTAAGGCTTTGAATAATGGATTTGTGTAGATCTTTGGCTCTTAATACATGTTTATTTACATAAATTTATGGCATGATTCAATATGTCAATGTATTGGAAATCAAACATGTCGATGTGTTTGTTGAAATGCCTAAGTGAATATGCATGTGTTATTTATGCTTCAAATGCTCTTATCTACTTATATGGGTGATGTGATTGTGCTTAATCTCGTGGCTTTGCTTAGTAGAGTAGGCTTTAGCTTTAAATCCAGCTAATAGATTACATGTTATGCTTAGTCGAGTTTAGGTGCTAGTCCTTGGCTTTAAATCCAGCCAAGTGGATAAGTTAACCTAGGCTGGAGTATCCCTCACCCACGTTAGTGTTGGTTAATTGAGCCTTAATGTCACGTAGTGTTTAGGTGCTAGTCCTTGGCTTTAAATCCAGCCAAGAGGATAAGTTCTAAGCACGGATTGCGTAGGCTAGGAGGGATTGGCCCTTAGCTTTAAATCCAGCTAACGGGTTGAACCGCTAGTATTGGTTAAGAGAGCCCCCGATCAACACAACGGCAATTGAAGTCCCGAGCCTTAGATAGACATTATCTGTTATCATAGCCCAAGTCTTGTTGCAATGCAATCGCCCTAGGTCCCTTTCTTCTTTATTAGTGTTTCCTTCCTTTCCCTTAAGTTCCTCCATAGATTAGTTTTTATTTTCCTTTTTCCGAGCTCCCTTCCATCCTAAAGTAAGTACACACACGCATGTAGTTAGTTTAAGGCACCCGAGCACATAGAGACTAAACTAAGGTAGCCTCCCTGTGGATTCGACCTCGCACTTGCACACACTGTACTACACACGTCCCGTGCACTTGTGGGCTATTTAGGCTTGTGCTCAAATAGTGATATTACCCTTCTTTAGAGATCAAAACCCCTTCTTGATCATTTGAACTATGTATTCTTAGGCTCTAGTGAGACCCTTCCGGTCATCATAGCTTCTGATCTTTCTAGTGAGCATGAAGAGCGTCTCTTAGAGGTTTTTAGGAAACATAGGAAGGCTATAGGGTGGAAAATTGATTATTTGAGAGGTCTAGACCCTTCAGTTTGCATGCATCGTATTCACCTTGAGGATAAAGCCATTCCTTCTAGGGAGATGCAAAGGAGGCTAAACCCACACATGAGTGAAGTAGTTAAGAAAGAGATCATTAAGCTTTTAGATATAGGCATTATTTATCCGATCTTCGATAGTAAGTGGGTTAGCCCGGTCCAAGTTATCCCTAAGAAGTCCAGGATCACAGTTGTGGAGAATGAGAGATGAGAGCTTATCCCTACACGTACTCCCACGGGTTGGAGAGTTTGTATTGATTATAGGAAGCTCAACTCCAAAACTAGGAAGGATCAATTCCCATTGCCCTTTTTAGATCAGATTTTAGATAGAGTAGCTGGGCATAGCTACTATTGTTTTCTAGATGGCTATTCGGGTTATAATTAGATCCTCGTGTTTCCCGAGAGCCAGGAGAAGACCACTTTTACTTGTCCCTATGGCACTTTTGCCTATCAGAGGATCCCTTTCGGTCTATGTAATGCCCCAACGACTTTTCAGAGGTGTATAATGGCCATTTTTAGTGACATGATTGAGAGGCATTTAGAAATATTTATGGATGACTTCTCAGTCTTTGGTGATAGTTTTGATGAGTGCTTGAGTCACCTCTCTTTAGTCTTAGACCGATGTGTAGAGAAGAATCTAGTGTTGAGTTAGGAGAAATCCCACTTCATGGTGCAACAAGGGATAGTATTAAGTCATATAGTTTCATTTAGTGGCATTCAAATTGACCCGGCTCAGGTAGAATTGATTGAGAAGTTGCCTGTTCCTAAGTGTGTCAAGGATGTTAAATCTTTTCTAAGACATCCAGGATTCTACTATAGATTCATTAGTGCACATCCCTTGTCTAAGCTCCTAGCACAAGATGTCCCTTTTGACTTTGATGATGAGTGTGTTAGGGTTTTCAATAGGCTTAAATCCTTATTGTCTACATCCTCGCTTATCCAGCCACCTAACTATAGTCTCCTATTTGAGGTTATGTATGATGTATCCGATTATGCGATAGCAGCTGTTTTAGGTCAAAGGAAGGACAAGTTGACCCATGTTGTGTACTATGCTAGTAAGACTCTCGATGAAGCCCAAAAGAACTATACCATCACGGAAAAAGAGCTTCTAGCAGTAGTCTTCTCCCTTGACAAGTTTAGGTCATACATCCTAGGGTCTAAGGTGATTGTCTACACCGATCATGCGGCATTGAGGTATTTGTTAGCTAAGAAAGAGTCTAAGCCCTGCTTGATTAGGTGGTTGCTCCTCCTTCAAGAGTTTGACATTGAAATCCGGGATAAGAAGGGTAGAGAAAACTTAGTTATGGATCATCTTTCCCATCTTGTTAATGAGTCTTCTAGTGATCTTTCCCCTTTTCATGATTCATTCCCCGATGAGCAATTGTTTGCCGTCTCTCATCACACACCTTGGTTTGCTTATAGTGTCAATTATGTTGTCACAGGGCGCTTTCTTCCCCATTAGGTGAAGAGAGAAAGAGATAGGTTCCTAGCACAAGTTAGCCATTTCTTTTGGGACGATCCTTATCTTTTCAAAGTGTGGGTTCCTAGCATAAGTTAGCCATTTCTTTTGGGATGATCCTTATCTTTTCAAAGTGTGTGCGGATCAAATGATTTGTCGGTGTGTGACTGAGGATGAGTTTGAGTGCGTGTTGAGTATGTGTCACGATGAAGGGTGTGAATGTCATTTTAGTGGGAAGAAAACTGCGCGAAGGTCCTGCAATGTGGATTATTTTGTCCCACCCTCTTTAGGGATGCCTGAGAATATTGCAAAAAGTGTTTTAGGTGTCAACAATCCGGGTCTATCTCTAGGACAAACTTGATGCCTTTATCCCTTATTCTTCCATGTGAATTGTTTGATGTTTGGGTTATACATTTTAGTGGTCATTGATTATGTATCCAAATGGGTTGAGGCTATTCCTAAATGCACTAATGACCATAGGGTAGTGGTTAAGTTCATTAAAAAGAACATTTTCTCTAGATTTGGAGTCCCTAGGGTCTTGATTAGTGATAAGGGCTTGCATTTTCACCATAAGACTTTAAAAGCCTTGTTGAAGAGATATTCGGTCACCCATAAGGTTGCTACTCCTTATCACCCGTAAACTAGTGGACAAGTAGAGGTGTCCAATAGGGAGATTAAGCACATCTTAGAGAAAACGATTAGGCTCGATAGGAGGTCTATTAGGCTAAATAATGCTTTGTGGGCTTACCGTACTGTCTTTAAGACTCCCATTGGTATGTCTCCATATAGATTGATTTATGGGAAAGCTTGTCCCTTGCCAGTAGAACTTGAGCATAGAGCTTATTGGGCCATCAAGGCCTTAAATTTTGATTTGGTAAAAGTAGGTGAGAAAATAAAGCTAAACATAACGGAGTTGGAAGAGCTTAGATTTGAGGCGTATGAGAACGCCAAGCTTTATAAGGATAGGATAAAGAGAATTCATGATAACACATTATTAAGAAATCATTCTCTCTCTCTGATAAAGTTTGGTTGTTTAACTCACAATTGAAACTCTTTCTAGGTAAGCTCAAGACAAGATGGGATGGTCCATATGAAGTGTTGGTTGCCTACCCTTCCGAAGCAATCAAGATCAAGGACTTGAAGGATGATTGAGAGTTGACGGTGAATGGGCAACGCCTGAAGCATGCATATGATCTGAACATGGCTCGTGTGGAGTTTTGAATATTTCAAGACCCCATTGATATCGCTATTTGAGCACAAGCCTAAATAGCCCGCAAGTGCACGGGATGTGTGTAGTATAGTGTGTGCAAGTGCGGGGTCGAATCCACAAGGAGGCTACCTTAGTTTAGTCTCTATGTGCTCGGGTGCCTTAAACTAGCTACGTGCGTGTGTGTACTTACTTTGGGATAGAAGGGAGCTCGAAAAAAGGAAAATAAAAACTAATCTATGGAGGAACTTAAAGGAGCCAAACTAAGGAAGTAAATACTAATAAAGAAGAAGGGGACCTAGGGCGATTGCATTGTAACAAGACTTGGGCTATGATAACAGATGATGTCTATCTAAGGCTCGGGACTTCTACTGCCGTTGTGTTGATCGGGGGCTCTCTTAATCAATACTAGCGGTTCAACCCGTTAGTTGGATTTAAAGCTAAGGGTCAATCCCTCTTAGCCTACGCAATCCGTGCTTAGAACTTATCCTCTTGGCTGGATTTAAAGCCAAGGACTAGCACCTAAACACTACGTGACATTAAGGCTCAATTAACCAACACTAACGTGGGTGAGGGATATTCTAGTCTAGTTTAACTTATCCACTTGGCTGGATTTAAAGCTAAGGACTAGCACCTAAACTCGACTAAACATAGCATGTAATCTATTAGCTGGATTTAAAGCTAAAGCCTACTCTACTAAGCAAAGCCACGAGATTAAGCACAATCACATCACCTATATAAGTAGATAAGAGCATTTGAAGCATAAATAACACATGCATATTCACTTAGGCAATTTAACAAACACATCGACATGTTTGATTTCCAATACATAGACATATTGAATCATGCCATAAATTTATGTAAATAAACATGTATTAAGGGCCAAAGATCTACACAAATCCATTATTCAAAGCCCTAATCTAATATAGAATAACAATCAACCCTAAATCTAGCCTAATCTAGGAACATATTTACAAGAAATAGAGAAAGAACAAGAAGAACTTCCCTAAATTCTTGCTTCCAAATCCGTACAAATCCTTCAAATCTTTGTTTAATGCTTCAATCCTAGCTTGGTGTGGAGTTTAGATGGTGGTTTAGGGTGTTTTGTGAAGTGGGTAAAGGGTTAGGGTTTATTAGGATTTAAGAAATAAAAGTTCCTCCCCTTTGAAAATGAGCTGAAACGAGCTTTTTATGGATTTCTTCAGCGCACAGCTGGTCGACCGGCTCCTCTTTCTTGCTTGACCGGCTTCAATCATGATGCTCTCTGGACTGGCTGGTCGACCGGCTTCAAATCTTTTATTCTCTGGAGTGGCCGGTCGACCTAGACAATCGACCGGCTCTTCTTCTAAGTCAACTGGCTCGATCAGAATGATCTCTTCTTTATTTCTTTTCTTTCGGCCTTCATCCGTTAGCTCATTTTTTCCTCGCATAAGCTTGAACCCTTCCAAAACACTCCTGAAACATGGAATATAACACTTAGTATAGTATTTATGCACCTAAATACATTATGTACAAATATTAACAAATATGCATAAAATTTATACTAAGCGCACTCAATTATACTCTAAACACCCTTAAATATGCATGCAAAAACTAGATGCAAACATGCACAAATGACACACATCAACACCCCCAAACCTTCCCCTTGCTTGTCCTTAAGTAAGCCTAAATGAAGTCTATCCTCATGATTTTCAAAGAGTTGCCAATTGCATTGACTTGCTATCTTTTCGCATCCAAGGGGTACAAGGGGTCATTCTTTTATGTAAGGGCTTCCCTAGTCTTTTTCGGATCCTCCCTTTGATCACAAGGGGTCTCACACCTCTTGGGAATGTCACTAAGTAGCTAGAACCACCACAAACTTAGGATTCCAACTCACGCACTCGGGATGTTGATACTTCATGCTCTATCAACTAACATGGCCTCCCAATATGCACTTAGCCTCAAAGATACAAGAATGAGAAGATACATCAAAATGGCTCACATTGATGTAAGAGCCTTATTCGCAATACATAAAAATAAACAAAATAGATACTTGTGTCAAATTGACATTATGTCACTTGACACTTATTCAACATACTTCACTTTTCAATCTTTTTGTTGCCTTTTGGCTTTTCTCTTTTTCTCTTTTTTTTTCGTTTTTGTTTTTTTTTTTTTCAATACATAATTAGAACAAAAAGAAAGGAAAAAAAAAGAGGCTAAGGCAAACTAAAAGAACCAATCAAGGAATAGGCACTCATATCAACAATCCTTTAAAAACACTTTTTCCAACCAAGTTGTGGGGAAACTACAAGGTGCATTCTTAGAAATACTCACTCCCACAGCTTTCAAAAAGAATTCTCTTCGAAGTCTAGATCATACCCTACACTCCATTTACTCCCCACAATACACCTTTATCTTCTCCAATCAATTAAGTCAATAACAAAAGCCAACTCTCCAACCAACGTGGAGATAAACTAACTCAAAATATGCAAAAGAAATGAAAAATTTGAACACATTTTAAGCAAAAAATAAGATATGGCAAGCAAATCTATCCCAAATATGATATAAACAATAAGTGAACAACCACACCCCCAAACCTAAACTTTGCTTGTCCTCAAGCAAAAATCACAAAGCCACACGACAAGCAATCAACATGAAACACATATGGGGAATGAGAAGAGGGATAGATAAGGACAAATAAAAGATGGATAGATACAACCTTGTTTCCATGTAGTCCACAAATGCCAAAGACAATCCAATGATCTACTAGCCTCTATCTTTTGTGGAAAGCACTAATGCTCAAAAAACAAAGAAGAGATTAGAAGATATGCTATGCAAGCTCACATTGACAATTGAAATGATAAACAAGGATGTAAACACGGGGTAAGGGATTGATGCACAAATGAAGGAAAGGAGCAAGAACAAGTAAGAGAGTAAAAATCTAACCTACTAAGAATGAAAATAAACAAAAGAAATTCTAAAATATAAAAAGGTAAGATAAACAAAAGCAATCTAATCTATTATGTACAAAGTAAGAATAAGTACAAGAAAACTAATCTACTATATACAAAGGCAAAGGCAAATAAATACAAGAAAAACAAGAAAAATATGAACAAGCCTAGGGTGCCTCCTAGTAGCGTTGGATTTAATGCCTCCAGCCGGGCGCCAATGTTAGAGTAAAAAAATATATTTAAAGTTGCGTGGCACAAATTGCCGGATAATCATCAAAGCACAGAATGTAGAGGGAAAAGGGTCATGCACTAAAGGTTGGAGCACTGAATGCATGATGCACCCCTTTTCAAGATCCCACCCCAAAATATCAAATGAATGCGCAAGTGTGGAATGAAGCATGCTCAAACGTGAAGAATCATGTCCCGCTTGCTCTTTAATTAGCCACCCCAATGCCTTCTTCTCATAATCAAGGGCTAGGAACACACTTTCCCCATAGGTCAAAGATAGGTCTAATGCATGCAACATGGGAAACGTGCTTTCTAACCCCAGATGAAAATGTTCCATGTATGAAGGCACAAACGTGAGCTCCAAAAAGGAAGACTCAATGGAATGGGAAATGGGGGTTGGAACGACATTTGGAGAAGAAGGAGCAACGATATAGGAGGTGGATGTACTACACTCTTCTTCTCCACAAGATATAACATGATCAAGCCTAGGTCGTTCTAACTCCTCACGAAGGGTGGATTCAATCTTAATGGGCTCTATTTCCATCAATGAATCATCAAACATCCAAAGAGACCCATAGATCATTCTTCCAAGCACATCAATTCCTTTCTTATGTGTCTTCTTAGAGTTGCTATTCTCTTCAACATCATGATTCTTAACTCCAAGAAACTTATCATCTAAAATCTCCGAAATTGATGTCTTGTCTTCCCCAGTGGATGACTTTAAACCTTCACTAGCTACAGTCTCTTTAAATTCATCAATACATTCATCACTAGTAGGTGTCATCTCGCCATCATGCTCTTCACCAGGGGTAGGCACAAATGGAGGGGGCAATGGTGACTCAACAGATTCCTCATCATGTATGCATGAATGCTCAAGGGGAGATTGCGCGCTAAACTCCCTAAATGCCGACTCGAAATGCAATTGAGTACTATCGACACAAGACTCAACCGCCATGTGTACAGAGTGTGTGGGATGAGGAGAAAGAAAAAGCTTATGTGACTCAATAGGAGACATTGAAAGCTTAAGAGGATAGGGTACTACTTCCTCTAAAACATAATCACAAGAGTCATCAAGAACCAAGTTATCATTAAGCTCATCTTCATCCTCACTACAAGATGTTATCTCTCCATCAACCTCTCTTTCTAGTTGTCTCTCCCATACATCATCATTTCCACCCCTAGTCACCTCATCGTTAGGTCTCATCTCTATCCCTTCAACTCGTTCTAAAGATATATCATCATTCTCACTCATGAGTTGCATACTCTCAACCACTCTCTCCAAGGACAAACCAAAAGATTTGGTGTCTCGCTTCAAACTCTCAAGTTGTTCTTGGTTAGATTGGATGAGGGATAAGAGATAGTCAAGTGTTTCCTCTTGAGAAGAAAACCTAAAATAAGAGGGCTCAACCGAGTGAAAAAGGTAGTCATTTTGAAAATCATTTTGCATATAACCATAAAAAAACTCGGGAGAGGAATAGGTGAAAAAAGAAGGTGTTGGAGGTGGACAATCGAAACTAGAAGGCGAATGGAATAAAGAGTCATCTTGACCCCATTGTGAAAATGCATGATGTTGCTTCCTAGAATCATGATAGCTAGATGTAGATGCATGCATGGGCATATGATTGCTAGGGGCATAGGGCATTGTATGCAATCGGGAATGTGGGACAAGCACTAGGAAAATGAGCACGGCTTCCACAATGATTGCAATAACAAGAATATGCATCCCTATAGTCATGATTACTAAATGAAGATGCATGAGATGTTGCATGACTATAGAGGTCATTAGTAGCACTAGCCCTAGGTGGGGAATTCTCATGGGGACAGAAAACGGTAGGATGCATAAAACTTCCACACAAGCGACATGCATAAGGGACACGTTCGGGTGGCGGGGAAGAGGATACAAGTGACCACCAAGAAGCATTAGGATCGGTCATATTCAATGAATCACAAGTAAAACCCCTTCACAGTCAAAATTTTTTTTTTTTCGAGATATTTTTTTTTTCTAATTTTTTTTCTCAAAAAAATGGAAAGCAAGTAAAGATAGTGCACACGCAAGCAACCAATCGCAAACACAAAAGCACACAAAGAACCAATACCGTGCCTCCCCAGCAACGGCGCCAAAAACTTGATATCGCTATTTGAGCACAAGCCTAAATAGCCCGCATATGCACGGGACGTGTGTAGTACATTGTGTGCAAGTGCGGGGTCGAATCCACAGGGAGGTTACCTTAGTTTAGTCTCTATGTGCTCGGGTGCCTTAAACTAGCTACATGCGTGTGTGTACTTCTTTGGGATGGAAGGGAGCACGAAAAAAGGAAAATAAAAACTAATTTATGGAGGAACTTAAAGGATCCAAACTAAGGAAGGAAACACTAATAAATAAGAAGGGGACCTAGGGCGATTGCATTGCAACAAGACTTGGGCTATGATAACAGATGATGTCTATCTAAGGCTCGGGACTTCTATTGCCGTTGTATTGATCGGGGGCTCTCTTAACCAATACTAGTGGTTCAACCCGTTAGCTGGATTTAAAGCTAAGGGCCAATCCCTCCTAGCCTACGCAATCCGTGCTTAGAACTTATCCTCTTGGCTGGATTTAAAGCAAAGGACTAGCACCTAAACACTACTTGACATTAAGGCTCAATTAACCAACACTAACGTGGGTGAGTGATACTCTAGTCTAGGTTAACTTATCCACTTGGCTGGATTTAAAGCCAAGGACTAGCACCTAAACTCAACTAAGCATAGCATGTAATCTATTAGCTGGATTTAAAGCTAAAGCCTACTCTACTAAGCAAAGCCACGAGATTAAGCATAATCACATCACCCAAATAAGTAGATAAGAGTAGTTGAAGCACAAATAACACATGCATATTCACTTAGGCATTTTAACAAACACATAGACATGTTTGATTTCCAATACATAGACATATTGAATCATACCATCAATTTATGTAAATAAACATGTATTAAAAACCAAAGATCTACACAAATCCATTATTCAAAGCCCTAATCTAATATACAACAACAATCAACCCTAAATCTAGCCTAATCTAGCAACATATTTACAAGAAATAGAGAAAGAACAAGAAGAACTTCCCTAAATTCTTGCTTCCAAATCCGTACAAATCCTTCAAATCTTTGTTTAATGCTTCAATCTTTGCTTGGTGTGGGGTTTAGATGGTGGTTTAGGGTATTTTGTGAAGTGGGTAAAGGGTTAGGGTTTATTAGGATTTAAGAAATAAAAGTTCCTCCCCTTTGAAAATGAGCTGAAACGAGCTTTTTATGGATTTCTTCAGCGCACAGCCGGTCGACCTAGCCGGTCGACTGGCTCCTCTTTCTTGCTCGACCGGCTTCAATCATGATGCTCTCTGGACTGGCCGGTCGACATAGCCGGTCGACCAGCTTCTTGAAGAACTCGACCGGCTTCAAATCTTTTATTCTCTGGAGCGGCCAGTCGACCTAGACGGTCAACCGGCTCTTCTTCTAAGTCAACCGGCTCGATCAGAATGATCTCTTCTTTATTTCTTTTCTTCCGGTCTTCATCCGTTAGCTCATTTCTTCCTCGCATAAGCTTGAACCCTTCCAAAACACTCCTGAAACATGGGATATAACACTTAGTATAGTATTTATGCACCTAAATACATTATGTACAAATATTAACAAATATGCATAAACTTTGTACTAAGCGCACTCAATTATGCTCTAAACACCCTTAAATATGCATGCAAAAACTAGATGCAAACATGCACAAATGACACACATCACCCATTTATGAAGGTTGAAGATGAGTTGGTGATTGCCTGGCTGACGACATGGTGGTTAGCGCTATTAGGAGGCAACCTAGGTTCAGTTTTGCAATTTTGCATTTGTTTCAATTTCTTTGTTTTTGTTTTCTTTCTTTTTCTTTCACCCACATCAAAGTGTTGAATCCCGATCCTTTGTCCATTAAGACACACCATTGCTATGTATAGGCAATGCTACCAACCTTGTCTTCTTTGAGTGTTTTTATATTGTGACTTATAGGGTTAGTAGTATGGTAATTTATCATTGACATAAAGAGCTTTGATGAAAATGCAAGGTTGTATCTATCCTTTCTCTACTTGTTCCTCATGTTTTTACCCTATCCCCACCACCCTTACTTGCTTTGTAAAACCAATTTTTTTGTTTTTGTGCTTTGCTCTATTTGCTTGAAGACAAGCAAAGTTTAGGTTTGGGGGTGTGGGGGTTTGGTCTTATTATTTTATACTTTGTGTAGGGTAGATGTGCATTAAGTGCTTAAAATGGTGAAAATTTTTCAAATTTTTATGCATGTAGAGTTGTTTATTTATTGGTTAATCGTTGTGTTGGCTATTGCGGTTGACTCAATTGATTAATGAATATGAGTAGCATTGTGGGGAAGTGAATGGAGTAGAGAGAGAATCGAGAATTGGAGGAGATGCCTTTGAAAGTTGTGGGGAGTGATGACTTTTAAGAATGATCCTTGTAGCCACCCCATAGCTTGGTAGGAAAGAGTGAAGAAAAAAAAAGGGTTGTTGATGTAAGTGCCCCTTCCTTTATTGGTCCTTTTCTTGTGCCTAAGCCTTTCTTTTTCTTTTCTTTTTGTGTGAATACAATACAAAGCATGAAAAATCTTAAAAAATTGAAAAAGGCAAAAAGGTGCAAAAATATCAAAAAGATAAAAAAAAATTCAAAAAAGAGAAAAAGCCAAAGGCACCAAAAAGTTTTGTGAATAAGTGCGTAAGTGGCACAATGTCAACTTAGCACATGCTATCATCTTTGTAAATTTGTGAATAAGGCTTTTTATAAGCCATTGTGTTTGTATATTCTCTCTTCTTGCCGTTGAGGATTTGTGCATGTTGGGGAGGCCATGATAATTGAGGGGACATGAAATATCAACATCCCGAGTGCATGAGTTCGAATCCTAGGCTATTGGTTGCTTGGCTACTTGGGAAATTCCTACAAGGAACGAGACCCCTTATGAGCAGAGGAAAAATCCAAAGAGGCTTAGGGATCTCTCCATAATAGGAATGCCCCCTTCATGGTTCTTAGACTAACCTTGATAGTGAGTCAATCCCTTAGGTAACCCTTTGCATATACTTTAGAAATAAACTTAAGATTGGGCTTGCTTGGGGACAAGTAAGGAGAAGGTTTAGGGGTGTTGATGTGTTGTGCCTTTATGTGTGTTTGAGTTGTTATTTGCCCATGATTAAGAGGTGTTAAGTGTTCGTACAGATGTATTAGTGTAGTGCTTATGATAAGAATAGGCTTAAGCGTAAACAATTGTACAAATTGAGTTTAAGAGACAAATTGCTATACTAATTGCTTGTTTTTAATGATTTAGTGAACTTTGGGTTAAGATCGAGATTGGGCATTGATGGGTGATAAAGATGGGAGATGCACGGGTCAAAAAGAGAAGACTAGAGGCCGAAAAGACAAAGAATGGAGGAAGAAAATAGCTGGACGACCTAGAAGAAGGAGCCGGTCGACCGGCCGGCCCAGAGAGCATCACTAAAAAGCCAATTGAGTTAAGAGCGGTCGACCGGGAGTGTGCAGTTACTGATATAAAAAGCTTGATTTTTAGACTTAAAAGGGAGAATTTTTTAAGAACGAATTTTCAGAGACCCAACACACACCCATCATACACACACACAAAACCCTAATCTCATCACCTCTTACACACACAATCACACATTTTATCACCTAGAAGCAAGTGGATTTAGAGGGTTTTGGATATTTGGATTCAAGTTTGCTCAAGAGCTTTGTACAAGATTAGCAAGGATGAAAGGGAAGCCTCATAATCTCCCTTCATTCTATCTCTTATTATGATTGAGTAGACTTGTGTAGGGTGATTTAGCTTATGTAATGGGTTAACTATATGCTCTTATGATATGGGATTTGATGGCTGAATATATACATGTTTTGATTTTCTTGTTCAAATGGTTATTTTCTCATTCATCTCTATGTTTTTGTTAAAATGCCTAGATGAATAGCATGTGTATAAATTGAAGTCTATTTGTTACTGAACACATCTAATTCGTGCTATAATCACGTCTATGTGTTTATATATGGATGCTATGAAATGGGTAATGCTTATATTCATGTCTATATGTATATTTGCATGCCTAGTAATGAATATGACTTCAATCATGCATACATGTTGGTTGTTAATCGCTTCTAATGGTGTAATCCAAGCATGACGATGTTTGGTAGTTGAATAGATCCCATTATTCACGAACACCTTAGCCGAGAACATGTATGAATGTGCTAGCAAGTCAAATCCCACTGTAGTGACTTTAGAATGACGGAAAGTAATTTAAGGCTAGCCTAGGCCGCGTCTCCTTTGGCTTTAGATCCAGCTAATAGGTTTCAGGATTGGATTAGCCAACCTTAGCGACAATAGGTCTTGGCTTTAAATACAACCAATGGTTTAGGTACTAGGGTAGGTTCATTTTAAGTCACCTAGGAAGTTAATTGGTCACTCTTATGGCCCTAGGTCATAAGGACCACACCGTAGCTCTAGGAGGCGCCACCTATGGACAGATTTGCACCGAGTCCTAGGGGGAAATTAAGATACTAATTTAGCAACCTAGTTAAGAAAATTACTAAAGTAAGCCATTATCCTTTAATCCCATAGCATCTAAGTATAGAATCACCCATTCATAAGTTGAAGTCACCCTAACACCTGTGCATTTGTTCATTCCCTCTGGATTAGCTTGTCCTCCATTTTCCATTCCCGTAGTTTAGTATAATTTTCTCTATCTAGAGCTCCCAATCATCTAAAATCCCAAAAATAGATAGTTTAGGTTTCTTTTTAGGCATACTCTAGAACATACACATAGAATCCATCTCACAACATAGCCTCCCTGTGGAATCAACCCCGCACGTGCATGTATTTTAGTAAATCGATCCGCGTGTTTGGCGGGTCTTTTGAGCTTGCACTCAAAAGACGCACCACTAGGTATGCAAACATGCACATAGACAAGAATATAAGTATTTCCCACTTCATAAAATCCGCACATAAACACTTAGGCTTGCTTATAGAATGGATTAGAGGTGTTTAGTAGCAAATTGACTTCAATTTATACAAATGCAAGTCTCATAGGCATATTATCAAACATCTAGATATGTATTAAACAATAGCAATTGAAATAAGAAAAACATAGCATATGTATATTTTAAGCCATCAAATCCCATAACATAAGAATATATAATCAACTCATTACACAAGTTTAATCACCCTAAACAAGTTTACTTAAGCATAGTATAAAATAGAATGAAAGAGAGAGTAGGAGACTCCCTTCCATCCTAACAACTCTTGTACAAATTCCTTGAGCAAACTCTAATCCAAGTGTTTGAAACCCTCCAAATAAGCTTGAATCTAAGAAGTGTGAGATAGTGTATACGTGAGGTGGGTGAAGGTAGGGTTTTTTATGGGTGTATGAAAATGAGTTCAAAGATATCCAAAATGAGTTGAAAAAGTGCTTAAATAGTGCAAAATACGTGTTCAGCCGGGGCCTTGGCCGGACCTAGGTGCTAGGCCAGTCAACCAGGCAGGTCGACCGGCCTTGGAAGAGGGTTGACCGGCCAAGTTAAAGACTTGACCAATTTTTCTCACGTTGCGTCCGTTTCACCCTTGTTGATCTTTTCTTCGCCCGGTTGGCTCTAAAAGCTCATGTTCTGCTTCTCCCATATCCCAAACACCTCGAGCTTGACTCCAATATCTTTACCATCAATTCAAGTCTTGAGCTTTGACCTAACTTCACCAAACACAAGACATAAGTATGCATTAGTGTAGCGTTTGTCTTTAAGCTCAACTACCCATTTGCCTTTAAACTCAACTATGTATATTTGCATGCGCTTAAGCCTATCTCTAGCATATGTATTATACTGATGCATCTCTGAGCTCAAAATACCTCTTAACCATAGATAAACAACGATGCAAACATACACAAAAACACAACACATCAACACCCCTAAACCTTATCCTTGCTTGTCCTCAAGCAAGCTCAATCTTAAGTTTGTTTCTAGACCGATACAAAAGGTTACCTAAAGGATTGATTCACTATCAAGGTTAGCCTAAGAAGCATGAAGGAGGCATTCCTTTAGTGAAGAGATCCCCAATCCTCTTTGGATCCTCCCTCTATTTATAGAGTGCCTTGAACCTCGTGGGAACTTCTGGAGTAGCCAAACCACCATAAGCCTAGGTTTTCAACTCACACACACAGGATGTTGATATTTTGTGCCCCCTTAACTAACATGGCCTCCCCGATCATGCACAAAGCCTCAAAGTTAAGAAGAGAGAGAATAAACAAACACAATAGCTTATAAAGCCTTATTCTCATATCTACAAAGAGGATAGCTTATGTTAAGTTGAAATTGTGTCACTTATGCACTTATTCACAAAACTTTTTGGTACTTTTGGGTTTTTCCTTTTCCAATTTTTTTTCAATTTTTCAACTTCTTTACTCATCTTTTTGCACCGGTTTTTATCTTTTTCAATTTTTTTCGATTTTTTATGCTTTGCATTGCATTTACACAGAAAGAAAAGAAAAAAAAGGAAATGCTAAGACATATGAAAAAGAACCAATCAAGGAAGGGGCACTCATATCAATCCTTTCTTCTTCACTTTTTCCTACCAAGCCATAGGATGGCTACTAGAGGCATTCTTAAAGGTACTTATTCCCTACAACTTTCTAGGGCATCTCTTCCAAGACTTGATTTTCAATCCACTCTATTCATTTCCCCACAATGCTTCTCATATTCAACAATCAATTGAGTTAATCACAATAGCTAACACAATAATCGACCAAGAAATAAACAACTCTACATGCATCAAGATTTGAAAAATTTTCACCATTTTTAACCAAATAATGTAATCTATCGTAAGAAAACATAAAACAATTAGACCAAACCCCACACCCCTAAACCTAAACTTTTCTTGTCGTGAAGCAAATAGAGCAAAGCATATAAACAAGCAAATTGGCATCACATAGCAAGTAAAGGTAGTAGAGATAGGGTAGAAACATGGGGAACAAGTAGAGAATGGATAGATACAACCTTGCATTATCTTCAAAGCTCTCCATCCCAATAGTAAATCACCATACTATTAACCCTGAGACTCATAAACCACCAACATTCATAAAGAAAACAAGATTAGTATCATTGCCTAGGTTGCCTCTTCGAAGCGCTAACTATCACGTCGTCAACCCGGCGATCACCAACTCATCTTCAACCTTCATAGATGGGGTCTTAAAGCATCAAACCCTTGACATAAGCCATGCTTCAATCATATGCATGCTTCAGGTGCTACCTATTCACTTTCATCTCTCAGTCATCCTTCAAATCTTTGATCTTGACTACTTCGAAAAGGTAGGCAACCAATACTTCATACAAATCATCCCATCTTGACTTGAGCTTACCAGGAAAGATCTTCAAATATTAGTTAAATAACTAAACTTTATTGAAGGGAGAGAATGATTTCTTAAGAATATGTTTATCATGAATCCTCTTCATCCTATCTTTACAAAGTTTGCATTCTTATACTCCTCAAACCTAAGCTCTTCCAACTCCACCAGATCAAGCTTCCTTTTCTCACCCACTTTTGCCAAATCAAAGTTTAGGGCCTTGATTACTCAATAAGCCCTATGCTCAAGTGCTACTGGCCAGTGACAAGCTTCCCCATAAACCAATCTATATGAAGACATATCAATAGAAGTCTTAAAAGTGGTACCCACAAAGCATCATTCAACCCAATAGACCAATCTCTCATATGGGCCAAACTATTTCTAAAATGTGTTTGACCTCTCTATTGGACACCTCTACTTGTCTACTAGTTTGTGGGTGATAAGGAGTAGCAACCTTACAGGTAACCGAATATCTCTTCAACAGGGCCTCAAATGTCCTATGGCCATCACTAATCAAGACCCTAGGGACTCCAAATCTAAAGAAAATGTTCTCCTTAATGAACTTCACCACTACCGTATGGTTATTAGTGCGTGTGGGAATAGACTTAACCTATTTGGACGTATAATCTATAATGACTAATATACTAATACCCAAAGGAAGGTGGAATGGACCCTTGATATTTATACCTCAAACATCAAATAGCTCACATGGAAGAATAGGGGGTAAAGGCATCATGTTTCTCCTAGAGATGGACCTGGATTGTTGACATTTAACACACTTTTCACAATACTCTTGGGCATCCTTAAAGAGAGTAGGCCGAAAGAATCCAAATTGCAAGACCTTCGCGGTGGTCTTCTTTCCACTAAAAAAATGACCACCACACCCCTCATCATGGCACATACTCAACATGCTCTCGAACTCGTCCTCAGGCACACACCGATGAATCACTTGATCCGCACACACTTTAAAAAGATAGGGATCCTCTTAAAAGAAATGCCTCACTTATGTTAAGAACCTATCTCTCTCTCTGTTCTCCCAATATGAGGGAATGCACCCTGTGACAAGATAATTGACAATTTGAGCAAACCATGGCGTATGATGAGAGATGGAAAATAATTGCTCATTGGGAAAAGAATTACAAAATAAGGATGGATCACTAGAAGACTCACTAATAAGGTGGGAAAGGTGATACACAACTAAGTTTTCACTACCTTTCTTATCCCGAATTTCAATGTCAAACTCTTAAAGAAGGAGCAACCACCTAATCAAGCGGGGCTTAGATTCTTTCTTAGTTAACAAATACCTTAATGTCACACGATTTGTGTAGACAATCACTTTGGACTCTAGGATGTACAACCTAAACTTGTCAAGGTAGAAGATAACTGAACCTCTTTTTCTGTGGTGGCAAAGTTCTTTTGGGCTTCATCAAGAGTCTTACTAGCATAATACACTACATGGGGAAACTTATCACTTCTTTGGCCTAAAACAGCTCTTATCGCATAAATGGATGTATCACACATAACCTCGAATAGGAGACTATAGTTAGGCAGCTGAATGATTGGGGAGGTAGACAATAAGGATTTAAGCCTACTGAAAGCTCTAATGCACTCATTATCAAACTCAAAGGAAACATCTTGTGCTAAGAGCCTAGACGAAGGATGCGCAATGTGGCTAAAATCCTTAATGAACCTGTAGTAGAATATTGTATGCCCTAGAAAAGAGCTAACATCCTTAACACACTTAGGGACAGGCAACTTCTCAATCAATTTTACCTTAGTCAGGTCAACATGAATACTACTATATGAGACTACATGACCCTAAACTATTCCCAGTTGCACCATGAAGTGGGACTTCTCCTAACTCAACACTAAGTTCTTCTTTACACAAAAGTTTAAGACTAAAGAGAGGTGACTCAAGCACTCATCAAAACTATCACCAAAGACTGAGAAGTCATCTATGAAGATCTCTAAATGCTTCTCTGTCATGTCACAAAAAATGGCTATCATACACCTCTAAAAAACCACTAGGACATTATATAGACTAAAAGGCATCCTCCTATAGGCAAAAGTGCCATAAGGAGAAGTAAAGGTGATCTTCTCCTGGTCCTCAGAAAACACAGGAATATAATTATACCCGGAATAGCCATCTAGAAAACAATAGTAGCTATGCCCAGCTACTCTATCTAAGATCTGGTCTAGAAAAGGCAATGGGAAATAATCCTTCCTAGTTTTGGATTTGAACTTCTTATAGTTAGTACAAACTCTCCAACTTGTAGGAGTGCATGTAGGGATAAGCTCTCCTCTCTCGTTCTTTACAACTGTGATCCTGAATTTCTTAGGGTCTACTTGGACTGGGTTAGCACACTCATTATCATAGATCAAATAATAATGCTTGCATCTAAAAGCTTAATGATCTCTTTTTTAACTACTATGCTATTGTATAGGTTTAACCTCCTTTGCATTTTCCTAGAAAGAACAGCTCCATCTTTAAGGTGAATATGATACATACAAACCAAAGGGTCAATACCTCTCAAATCATTAATTTTTCACCCTATAGGCTTCCTATGTTTCTTAAGAACCTCTAGGAGACGCTCCTTATGCTCACTAGAAAGATCAAAAGCTATGATAACCGAAAATGTCTCACTAGGGCCTAGGAAAGCTTACTTTAAATTCTCGGGGAAGGGGCTTAAGCTCTAAAGATAGGTTAGGCTCAACCAAGTAGAACTCAACCTCAATATCATCAACGGGGATATTACTAGAATCAATAGTAGAAGGAATAATCTCAAGTGACTTATCAATAAAAAATCCTCAACTAAGGAGGTAGAAGCTATACATTTCTACTTTAAGGTCTTCAAATTAAAGCTAGACAACAAATGTTCAAATTTCCTTAAATCTTCTCCATTAATCATGGTCCTCTTTACAAAGTCCTTAATGCAAGAATCAATCATATCAACTCTAAAGCATTCTTGCTCATCCTTCTCTACTCCTACACTAGCCCTATTCACTATTTCAGTGACCTTCATAATGGACTTCAAATTCCTAAATTTCATCTGTAATAACCCCGACTTACAATGGATTATAGCATCCACGATAGCAAGGAAAGGGTGACCTAAAAGGAAAAGTGTAGAATGTCTAGAATTATGACCCGAATCCATATCTAATACTATGAAGTCAATCGGGTACACAAACTCACCTACCTAGACCATAACATCCTCTACTACACCCTTAGGTCTACGCTCAGACCTATCAACTAGCTAAAGAGTAACATGTGTAAGGGGTAACTTACCTAGACCTAACTACTGATAAATGGAGTAGGGAATGAGATTCATATTAGACCCTAAATCTAGCAAGGCGTGATCAATTTGGGTCTCACGGATCTTATAAGGAATGGTGAAAGCTCCGGGGTCACTCAACTTGGACGAGATGCCCAAAATACAAATACGACTCACCTTCTCTGTAAGCCTCACCTTCTTAGAAATGTTCTACGATCTATGCTTCCTTGTACAAAGGTCTTTGAAGAATTTAGATAGGAGGAAATAGAAAAGATCACATCTATCAACGAAAGATTGACCTTAAGGTCCTTAAAGTGCTCTAAGATCTTGAAAAACCTAGAATCTTCACTAGGTGTGGGCCTTTGTAAAGTAGATGGGAAGGGAACTCTAGGTGCAATACCTCTAGACACATGGGTATTATCAATGGGCTCGTTTCCTTCCTAATATAGGGGGGAAGTACTACTCCCTCCATGGTCTTGAACGGGGCTCAACTCTCTCAGCAGGACCTCTCTCTACAAGTCTACAATTAGGCTCTTTAAACTTAGAAGGACCACTAAGTACAGGCATTGCCTGGCCAACTCCTACTCTATTGTCCACTATCCTATTGCTTCTAAAAGTGGTAAGGCCTTAGCATGGGCCTTAGAGGGAGAAGTGGTGTTGATGAAGAATAGGACTGGACTCTAGGGTTCATTTCTGGTTGGGAAGGCAACTTCCCAGGGTCTCTATTGCTCAATTGCATGACAAGTTACCCTAATTGTTCCTTAAACTTAGCCATCTGTTGCCTATAGCTAACCATCTCTTACCTATTATCTACTAACTCTTATTGCTGGCTAGCTAATGCTTGTTGCTAATTCTGAATAAACTGCATCAACTTTATCACATCATTGCTAGGGGACTGGCCACTAGAAATAGTAGGGAGTGCCTGTGGCTGAAGAGTACTAGGAAGCCTAGATTGATAGACATTGTAGAACCCTAAGGGGTTAACAGGATAGGGTCACTACTGGAGTGGTGCCTAGGGCTAGGAAGAAGACTCATGTTGACCCTGTCTTCAAGAAAACTTAAGGTTATCCCTCCAACTCGGATTGTACGTGTTAGAGTAAAGATTGTACTCACGAGAATAACCTTACATGGTGTACACTTGCTCTTGCATAAACTTAGGAAACTAGGGTGCTAAAAGGCAAGATATGGTCTTGTGAGACAACTTAGAACACAACACATATACCTCAACTACTGAAAGGGCGGAGGAAGAACCTATGGAACTAGTCCTATGACCATGAGAGGAAAAAGACAAAGTAATGAATTGATCTAGCTTATTCGTCAGTGCCTCTACCTTAGCGGGCAAATTTAAAGAAATTCTAACCTCATGAATACCTTTTCTATTCACTACTTAACTATCCACAGCCAAATTTTGGAAAGAGTTCTCAGCCAACAAGTTCATTTTCTCCCATACCTCACTTGCCTTTAAATTATAAAATCCATCATCGGAGGCGGCATTGATCATCATCCTATTTTGATCATTTAAACCTCGAAAGAAATATTGGAGTAGGCCATGCTTATCATACCGTGGTGAGGACATTGTCTAAGAAGGCCATTGAATCTCTCCCAATCCTCATGAAAGGATTCTAAATCATGTTGGGAGGGCATCATAATGGATGCCTTAAGGCTAATCATCTTGGCCATAGGGAAAAATTTTTGTTATAACCTAGATTGAAGCTTAACCAATGATGTGACACAACCACTAGGTAAAGAATGAAACCAAGACTTAGCCTTATCCTTAAGGATGAATGGGAATAACGTAAGATGAGTGACCTCTTGAGGCATATTGGGGACATAGAGTCTAGAACTCATTTCTACAAAATTCATAATGTGGTCCAAGGAACTCTTACTACTCCTCCCATAGAAGGAAGGAAACATAGCCAACATGTTACGCTTAATTTCGAAACTTGCCTCCCCTAACTCCAAAATATTAATAACCAAATTAGGCTCAAAGATATTGGAGAGAAAGAATTCCCTAAGTGTTGACTTATTGTCTATGAGTGGGTCCCATCTAAGGGGCTCTTCTCTAAAATGATCTTGGCTTGATGCCCATGGTGATCATGCGGTGGAATAGGATTTATAGGGGGAATGGAAGGGATAAGAGGATTATTTGGATCAACCATCTCCTTAAGAAGATCTCCTAAATTCCTAATGTGTCGTGCAATTCTATCGGGTTTGGGATTAAATAGAACTAAGGGATTCCTAAAGGATCTCCTACCAAGCATGTAACACTATCCTAGCAACCCCTGAAACTTCAAAAATAAACTAAATCTACAGCAACAAAGCCGCAAACCTAAAAAGTCTACTAAAAACTAAAACAAAAGCTAAAGCAAAGTAAGAAAGTAGAACAAGCAAACTATGCTAAGCACAGAAAGTAAACACAAAAAGATCAAAGGAACTAAACATAAACCAAGATAAACAACTACTAAAGCAAGCTAACAAAATAAAGCACAACAAACAAAATGCAACTACTAAAACACACAAGCAAAGAACACAAACCACTGTGCCTCCCTGATAACAGTGCCAAGAACATGGTATGTCTTTAGTGGTGCAAGCTCTAATGACCTGCAAATGCAAAGATTGGTACAGTGTAGTGTGTGCGAGAACGGGTGCCGAATGATGTGTTCATTTTGTGTGTTTATGTATTGCATGCATATACTTGTTTTGAGGTGTTTTGAGCTTCATTTAATGTATTAGTATATCATTTAGGTCATAATTCTGCATATTAGGGTTTACATGTTCATAGTTGAAGTTAGGACCTAAATGCTACACTAATGTGTGTTTGTTGCTTGTTTAAGATATGATTTGGGAGATAATTGGAGATTAATTGAGGGTGCTTAGTGTGAAACAAAGCCAAGGGTGTTTTGGATGTAAAGGAATGAAGAATAGTGCATTTGGAAGTGGTCAGGCAAAGAAAGGAGAAATCGAGGCGAAACCGAGCGCAATGTGATCCAAATTCAGGAGCTTGCAGCCTAAGAAAGACATGGACAAATTTTGGACAAGTTTTAAGGTACAAAATATGGGTTGAGAGATCCCCCATGGTGATACAAAGCCATAGAAAAAAATAGTGCATGAATCGGAGCTAAAATGAGCAAGATATGAACATTTTACTATCAAGACCAGTTAGCTTCTACCTAGGCCGGATGACCTAGCCGGTCGACCTACGGCCTGATCAGAATCTGGGCCAATTTTGGCCAAATGACTTAGCCCTAGAGCCGGTCGACTGGTTGGGCCCCTATTGGATGCATTGACAGCTCTATTTAAGCCATTTTTCAACCATTTTTGGAGAAGAACACCAACCTTTTCTCACTCCCACTCGCCAAAACTTAAAATCCACTTAAAACCCACCTTAAACACTAAATCCCACATCAATTACATCTATAAACAAGCTTGGATTTGAAGATCAAACAAGGATTTGGAGGGTTTTATAGCAAGATTTGCAAAGAACAAGTAAGGATAATAAGGGAGCTCTATATTCTTCTCTTTATTCTTATCTATAAGATGTTAGATTAGCTATAGATTAGGGAAGATTGCTATTTTTGTAATGGATTAAGGACTTTAACACTTGTTTTAAGATATTGATGGTTGTATGTACATGCTTTGTTCTCATATTCTTATGGCTTGAAATTGAACATGTTAAGGTGTTTGATGAAATGCCTCTATGAGTTTGCATGTATAATTTGTGCTTAGATGCTAATAGTAGTGGCCTCACCTTAGCCTTAATTCATGCTAATGGCATGAGCCCTACTTGCAACTATATTTGTGTCGATTAATTGTAAACTTAATGCCTTTAATATAGTAGGTAATCACCTCTAGCATGAAACATGGCTAAAAGGGTACCACTATCGCTTGCTTAACCTAAGGGACTTAATTTATAGTTTGAAACATAACTAAAAGGTTAGACCCCCTAGTAGGACATTAATCAACACCCAAGGGACTTAGAACTAGACCTAAAAGCCATAGATAGCTAGGACAAACCTATACTTCTAATTGGACCCAATTAGGGATAGGATTGCACTGATAGTTAGAGATGGTAAGTCTAGTAATCCAGGCCTGCAATTAGAGTAATCAAACCATCAATAACCTCAAAACAAAATTTAGAACCCAAATCCATTCCAAAGAAGTAAGCACCCCTAAGTTCTCCTAAACCCTTGTAGATCCTCACTTCTATAGCTTGTTCATACCACGATTCGCGTTAGTTAGATTTATTTTCCCTTAGTTTAGGTTTAAATTAGAGCTCTAATCAATCCAAAAACCCTACAAAGAGTAGGTAGGAACATACGTAGCTAATGTAAGTTGCACATTTACATTAGAACCATATTGAGATAGCCTCCCCGGGGACACAACCTCGCACTCGCACATGCTATACTACCATGACCCGTGCGCTTACGAGTAACACTCTTAAAGGTTTACGATCACTGAACCACAGGGAAGCTATTTTATGGAATGGATTCTATATGTGTGTGTCCTAGAAAGTGCCTAAAAGAAGACCTAAACTAACCATTTTAGGGGTTTTTGGATTTATGGGAGCTTTATTTAAAGGAAATAAAACTACATTATAGGAATAAAAGTAGGGAAACAAACTACCTAGAGGGAATTAACAAATGGAATCAGTTAGGGTGACTTTTACTTGCTAATGGGTGATTCTAGACTCAAATGCTATGGAATTACATGGGATGATTTAATTATCAATTGCTCTTAACTAGGTTGATTACTAGTGCCCTAATTTCTCCCTAGGACTCAATGCAGTCCGTCCCTAAGCGGCGTCTCTTAGAGCCACGGTGTGGTCCTTATGACCTAAGGCCTTAAAAGTGACTAAGTAGCTTCTTAGATGACCTTGAATGGACCTACCTTAGTACCTAAACTATTGGCTTGGTATAAAGCCAATATCTAGTGTCATTAAGGTTGTTTAAACCTATTCAAAAACCTACTAGTTGGGTTTAAATCCAAAGGAGACTCGATCTAGGCTAGCCCTAAATTATTTGCCATCGTTTTAGGATCACTATAGCGGGATTTGACCTATTAGTCCATTCATACATGTTCTAAGCCAAGGTGTTTGTGAATAAAGGAACCTATTCAACTACCAAACATCGTCATGCTCAAATTACACCATTAGAGTAAGTATGAGCCAACATGTATGCAATATTGAGGTCGTATTTACTACTAGGCATGTAAACATACACATAGACATGAATATAAGCATTACCCACTTCATAAAATCTACACATGAACACTTAGACATGATTATAGAATGGATTAGAGGTGTTTAGTAGCAAATTGAATTTAATTTATACATATGCAACTCTCATAGGCATATTATCAAACACCTTGACATGTATTGAACAATAGCAATTGAAACAAGAAAAACGTAGCATATGTATATATCAAGCCATCAAATCCCATAACATAAGAATATATAATCAACTTGCTACACAAGTTTAATCACCCTCAACAAGTTTACTCAAACATAATATAAAATAGGATGAAAGAGAGAGTAAGAGACTCTTCTTCCATCCTGGCAACTCTTATACAAATTCCTTAAACAAATGCCAATCTAAGTGTTTGAAACCTTCCAAATAAGTTTGAATCTCAGTGGGAAGTATGTGAGAGTGCATGTGTGAGGTGGGTGAAGGTAGGGTTTTCTGTGTGTGTGATGGTTGTGTAAAAAAGACTTCAAAGATATCCAAAATGGGCTGAAAAAAAATGCTTAAATAGTGTAGAATATGCGTCCAGCCAGGGGCCTTGGCTGGTCAATCGGCCTAGCACCTAGGTCAACCAGCCTAAGGGCCTTGCTCACTATTTTGGCTTGTCAACTAGGCTGGTTGACTGGCACTTGAAGGGGTTCAACTGTCCAGGTCAGAGACTTGGCAAATTTTTCTCGCATTGCGTCCGTTCTGCCCTCGTTGCTCTTTTCTTTGCCAGGTTGACTCCAAAAGCTCTTTTTATGCATCTCCCACATCCTAAACACCTTGGGCTTGACTCCAACATCAAATCACCATCAATTCAAGTCCTGAGCTTTGACCTAATTTTACCAAACAAAAGAAATAAGCATGCATTAGTGCAACATTTGTCTTTAAACTCAACTATGTATATTTTTATGTGCTTAAGCCTATCTCTAACATATGTACTATACTAATGCATCTCTTAAAGCTCAAAACACCTCTTAAACATAGATAAATGACAATGCAAACACACACAAAAACACACCACATCACTAAACTTTTCCAAAAACATACATGTCTCCAATATTTTCTGGCATATGAATTATTTTCAGCTATTTATTCTCTTAGCAATAGAACTCATTAGATAGACTAGGATTTTATCTTGAGGAGGTTAAATTCAAATAGAAGATCTTTAGGTGATAAGAATTTCAAATTAAAACCAACTTTTGATCTAATCTTCTAGAATTTAAATCCCAACAAATCTTCTAGATTAATTGGGGCCCACTCTTGCTTTCTTCTTTCCAAATTTGGACGCTTCTCTACAAGATGACTCGACAAAAATGAATATTCCAAGATAAGAAACTTGGAGTTCAAGATATTTGAATTATCTTGTAAAATATAGCAACTCCATCCTAATTTGGAAATCTTACTCCAAAGTCACGTCGCAAACACCTAGAAGCTTTAGGAAAGAGATTAAGATACATTCTAATCATCTACATTTCTTATTTCCAAGAATTCTAATGCAGTTAGAACTCTTATGAAAACACATATTTAGCAATCGACCAATATGGAAGTATTTAAGAAAAGACTTATCATGTTTAAAACAATATTTGGCTAGTAGATGGACCAAAAGACATAACTACCCTTAGCTCTCAAAATGACCAAAATACCCTTGCCTCCCCTTAGGCAGCATAATAACCATTTTGACCCTAGTCTATTTCACCACAAGACTAAAGCTGCACTCCAAGGATAATTACTAGATCCCAAAAGCTTGTCACAGCAATGAGTGACCTTTGTCTTTGATCTACTAAGCAAAATGGCCAAAACGCCCCTCTATGTATGCCCATAGTTGAGATTGGTCTTTTAATTATACCATCACTTCCTTAACTGCCTCTAAACCTTGGAATAGCTCGTCCAACATATCAATCATCTTCTGGTCACATTACTCTTGATCTCGGGAGTGACCCACAAGTTAAATGACTAATATACCCTTGAAGGGTTATACCACTAGATCAAGATTTAAATGATTATACGAACAAATATAAGGGGACACATAGAATCTACTGTTGCATATACATGTCCCAACTGAATAAAACTCAACACCCAACGCACAGAGTTGCAAGGTCTCACTCATAGTGGATCAAAATGCTAAACCTTGACTCCATCAGTTCATCCACATATGCTACGAGAAAACTAACTCATAGTGGTTCAGTCCAATACGTGACACACGCACTAGGAAGACAAGTCCAGAAAGACCTCCAATGACTTAGAAAGGCCAACCTCACAAGGAGACTTGCTCACTATAACCTTATCTTGATAGAATGCCTACCACTATCATATAGTTATGGACTTATTTATGACACATTGGGCCTTTACTAATGCACTACATAGTCATACACAAGAGATAATGTACGAAAATGGAATTCAATAATCATTATTAAAACAATTATAACAATATCTAGAAAAACATTATCCAAGTGGTCTTTAGGATGTACCAATCCCAACACTTCTTTCCTTGACCAATGAGGACCTTAAATTCAACTACCTTTACGAGCTACATTATGGCCCTTCTTGGCTCAAACCCAGTTTGCTAACCAAAACACCCCTAGACTCCAAAGGCCCTCAAAGGGAAAGAGTTCACATTCTATTCAGCTATTTTGTAGGCTGGGATCTCTATTACATGCCATGCATTGAGCACCCTAATACTTGCAGTGCTGAACTTCATCAATCCCACTTTGTTGTGCCTTAACTTGGCTACACTTAGCACATCCCAGTTCTACTTACCTTATCTGTTAATTAGGATTTCTTTAACAGGGCAGTTTTTAGCCGTGTTGATCAAGTCTATGAGGTTTCTTCAGTGCAATCAGCATTAAGCCATCAAGGTCCTCAAAGTTCTTGAACTTTGATGTGTTGTGATTTTGTGTGTGTTTGCATTGTCATTTACTTATATTTTAGAGGTGTTGAGTGCTCATAATGATGTATTAGTGTAGTGCTTTTGATAAGAATAGGCTTAAGCGTGAACAAATGTGCATATTGAGTTTAAGAGATAAATTGCTACACTAATTGCTTGTTTTCAATGATTTAGGTGAACTTTGGGTTAAGATCAAGATTAGATGATGAGAGGTGATGAAGATGGGAAATGCACGGGCCTAAGAGAGAAGACCAAAGGCCGAAAAGATAAAGAATAGAGGAATAAAGTTAGCCGGACGACCAAGGAAGAAGAGCCGGTCGACCGGCCACTCCAGAGAGGTGCCAAAAACAGCCGGACGACCCCCCTTCCAGAGCCGGTCGACCGGCTAGGTCGACCGGCCAGTTCAGAGAGCATCATTAAAAAGCCGATTGAGCACTCCAGAGGCCGGTCGACCGTGCTGAGAACGTATAAATAGGGCTCGATTCTGCAGAAAAAAAGGGAGAATTTTTGGAGAGATTAACACACACTTCACACCTAAAATTCTCACATACTTAACCCTAGATCCCACCCACTTCACACACACTTTTCACACATTTCTCACTAAGAACCAAGCTTGATTTGGAGGGTTCAAACATTTTGGAATCAAGTTTACTTAAAAGCTTTGTACAAGATTAGCTAGGATGAAAGGGAAGCTTCATTATCTCTCTTTCATTCTATTTCCTATTATGATTGAGTAGACTTGTGTAGGGTGATTTAACTTATGTAATGGGTTAATTATATACTTTTATGATATGGGATATGATGGCTGAATATATATACATGTTTCGAATTGTCTTATTTAAATGGGTATTTTCTCATTCATGTCTAAGTGTTTGATAAAATGCCTAGATGAATAACATGTGTATAAATTGAAGTTTGTTTGTTACTAAACACATCTAATCCATGTTATAATCATGTCTATGTGTTTATATGTGGATGCTATGAAGTGGGTAATGCTTTTATTCATGTCTATATGTATATTTGCATGCCTAGTAACGAGCATAACTTCAATATCGCTTACGTGTTGGTTGTTAATTATTTCTAATGGTGCGAACTGAACATGACGATGTTTAGAATGAACCTAGGGCCTCAAGAGTGACTAAACGGCTGACCGGCAATTTGCTGAGAACGTATAAATAGGGCTCGATTCTGCAGAAAAAAAGGGAGAATTTTTGGAGAGATTAACACACACTTCACACCTAAAATTCTCACATACTTAACCCTAGATCCCACCCACTTCACACACACTTTTCACACATTTCTCACTAAGAACCAAGCTTGATTTGGAGGGTTCAAACATTTTGGAATCAAGTTTACTTAAAAGCTTTGTACAAGATTAGCTAGGATGAAAGGGAAGCTTCATTATCTCTCTTTCATTCTATTTCCTATTATGATTGAGTAGACTTGTGTAGGGTGATTTAACTTATGTAATGGGTTAATTATATACTTTTATGATATGGGATATGATGGCTGAATATATATACATGTTTCGAATTGTCTTATTTAAATGGGTATTTTCTCATTCATGTCTAAGTGTTTGATAAAATGCCTAGATGAATAACATGTGTATAAATTGAAGTTTGTTTGTTACTAAACACATCTAATCCATGTTATAATCATGTCTATGTGTTTATATGTGGATGCTATGAAGTGGGTAATGCTTTTATTCATGTCTATATGTATATTTGCATGCCTAGTAACGAGCATAACTTCAATATCGCTTACGTGTTGGTTGTTAATTATTTCTAATGGTGCGAACTGAACATGACGATGTTTGGTAGTTGAATAGGTTCCATTATTCATGCGCACCTTGGCCTTGAACATGTATGAACGCGCTAGCAAGTCAAATCCTGCTGTAGTGACCTTAGAATGACGAAGTATAACTTAGGGCTAGTCTAGGCCGAGTCTCCTTTGGCTTTAAATCCAGCCAATAGGTTTTCGGATAGGTTTAGTCGACTTTAGCAACACTAGATCTTGGCTTTAAATATAGCCAAAGGTTTAGGTACTAAGGTAGGTTCATTCTAAGCCACCTAGGAAGTTAGTTAGTCACTCTTGAGGCCCTAGGTCATAAGGACCACGACGTAGCTCTAGGAGGTGCTGCCTAGGGACGGACCCGCACCGAGTCCTAGGGGAAATTAGGACACTAACTAGCAACCTAGTTAAGAGCACTCATGATAGTTAGCCATCATCCCTTAATCCCATAGCATTTGAGTATAGAATTACCCATTCATAAGTCAAAGTCACCCTAATCCCTTCTCAAGTGTTAGTTCCCTCTTGACCAACTTGTGTTCCCATTTTTCATATTCATAGTTTAGTTTTTATTTTCCTTTACTTAGAGCTCCCGATAATCCAAAAACCCTAAAAGGAAATATACCTAGTTTAGATCTTTCTTTTTGGCACTTTTTAGAACACCAAGCATAGAATTCACCTATATTATTCACGCCTCCCTGTGGTTCGACACCCACACTTGTACACACTATATTGCACGATCCGTACGCTTGCGGGTCTTTTCGAGCTTGCACTAAAAAGACGACACCAAGTTCTTGGCGCCATTGCCGGGGAGGCACGGTGATTTGCATTCTTTGCTTGTGTGTTTTGATAGTTGCTTTTCTTACTTTCTTGCTTTTTCTTTATAGTTTGTTTAGTTTTTGCTTATCTTGTTTATTGTTCATATTATCTTGCTTTAGTTTTTGTTTATCTATTTTAGCTTTTGTCATTGTTTTTTAATGGACTCTTTAGGATTGTGGTTTATTTGCTGTAGTTTTAGGAATACTTAAGTTTTCGGGGGTTGAAGTGGCCAGAGTTAGGATAGATTGTGCATGCTTGGTAGGAGATCCCTTAGAAATCCCCTAGTTCCTCTTAATCCCAAACTCGATAGAATTGCTAGACATTTCAGGTATTTAGGAGATCTTCTTGAGGAGATGACCGATCCCAACCATCCTCCCAATCCCCCAATGAATCCCATTCCACCTCATGATCACATTGGGCATCAAGCCCAAGCTCATTTTAGACGGGAGCCCCATAGACCGGATCCACCCATAGATGAGGAACCCACTCTTAGGCAATTCTTTCTCCCCGAAGCCTTTGATCCCAATTTGGCTATTCAAATTCCGGGTTTGGGGGAGACGGACTTCGAGATTAAGCCTAATATGTTGGCTATGCTTCCCTCCTTCTACGAGAGAAGCAATGAGAGTCCTCTAGATCATATCACTGATTTTGTTGAGATGAGTTCCACTCTCCATGTCCCCAATGTCTCTCAAGAGGTCATACGTCTACGATTGTTTCCTTTCTCTCTTATGGACAAGGCTAGGACTTGGTTGCACTCCTTACCCAATGGTTGCATTACTACATGGCTGAGCTTCAATCTAAGTTCTTTCAAAAATTTTATCCCATGGCCAAGACGGCCAACCTTAGGACCGCCATTATGACTTTCTCCCAACATGACTTAGAATCTTTTCATGAGGCTTGGGAGAGGTTCAAGGATCTTCTTAGGCAATGTCCACACCATAGGTACGGCAATCATGACCTAATGCAATACTTCTTTCAAGGCTTAAATGAACAAAATAGGATGATGGTCAATGCCGCCTTCGGTGGTGGCTTCTATCTTTTGAGACCGACCGAGGCATGGGAGAAAATAGAAATGATGGCTGAGAACTCTTTTCAAAATTTTACAATGGAAAGGTCTAGTCGGGGAGGCAACAAGAGAAGTGTTAGTGAGGTTGGAGTTTCTTTAGACTTACCCGCTAAGGTTGAGGCTTTGACAAATAAACTAGATCAATTCATTTCTTTGTCCATTTCATCCCAAGGTCATAGGACTAGTTCTTTAAGTTCTTCCTCCGCCCTTTTAGTTGTTGAAGTTTGTGCATTGTGCTCCGAGTCATCTCATGAGACCATAGCTTGCCCTTTAGCATCCCAATTTCCTGAATTCATGAAAGAGCAAGTGTGTGCCACACAAGGTTATTCTCATGAGTATAATCCATACTCGAACACATACAATCCGGGTTGGAGGGACAACCCGAAATTTTCTTGGAGACAAGGACAACATGAGTCTAGTTCACATCCTCAAGTTTCACCTCAGCAGCGACCCCGTCCTCAATATCCCCCAGGTTTCTATCATCTTAATCAACCCCATCTCACTAGTGCTCCTCAACCTCAGGCTTTACCTGCTCCCTCTAGTAGCCAACCTCCTAATAATGACATGATGAAGATAATGCAGTTCATTCAGAACCAACAGCAGGAATTGGCAGAAAATAGGCAGCAAATGGCGAGGTTTGAGACACAGTTAGGACAGATTGCTAGTCAATTAAGCGCTAGAGACCCTGGGAAATTGCCTTCTCAGCCGGAGGTGAACCCTAGAGTCCAGTCCTGTTCCTCAACCGATACCACTTATTCCCCTCAGGCCCAGGCTAAGGCTGTCACCACTCTTAGGAGCGGTCAGGTAGTGGATAATAGGGTAGGAGTTGACTTTGCAGTGCCTGCACCTAGTGGTCCTTCCGAGTCTAGAGCACCACATGGTAGCCTTGTTATGGGAAATTCTAGAGAAGGTCCTGTTGAGAGAGATGAGCCCATTAGAGATCATGGAGAGAGTAGTACTTCCCGCCCACATCGAGAGGGAAAAGAGCCTGTTGATGACTCCCATGTATCTAGAGGTATAGAGCCTAGAGTTCCCTTTCCATCCGCTTTAGAAAGACCTATACCTAGTGAGGACTCTAGGTTCTTCAAGGTTTTAGAGCATCTTAAGGACCTTAAGGTCAATCTTCCTTTGATAGATGCGATCATTTCCATCCCCTCTTATTCTAAGTTCTTTAAGGATCTTTGTACAAGGAAACGTAAGTCATCGAACATTCCTAAGAAGGTGAGACTTACGGAGAAGGTGAGTAGTATTTGTACTTCGGGCCTTCCGCCCAAGATGAGTGACCTCGGAGCCTTCACCATTCCTTGTAGGATCCGTGAGACCCAGATAGATCACGCCTTATTAGATTTAGGATCTAGTGTGAATCTTATTCCCTACTCTGTCTATTAGCAGCTAGGTCTAGGTGAGTTGTCTCCTACACATGTTACTCTTCAGTTAGCTGATAGGTCTGAGCGTAGACCTAGGGGTGTGATAGAGGACGTTATGGTCCAGGTAGGTGAGTTTGTGTACCCTGTTGACTTCATAGTGTTAGATATGGATTCGGGACATGACTCTAGACATTCTACACCCATTCTTCTAGGTCGCCCCTTCCTTGCCACCGCAGATGCCATTATACATTGTAGGTCGGGGGTATTGGAAATGAAATTTGGGAATTTGAGATCCACTATGAAGGTTGTAGAGGTAGTGAATAGGGCTAGTATAGGAGAAGAGGATGGAGAAGAGTGCTTTAGAGTGGATGTGATTGATTCTTGCATTGAGGATCTTATAGAAAAGACTATGACCGATGGAGAAGACTTGAGGAAATTTGAGGAATTGATGTCTAGTTTTGATTTAGAGACCTTAGAGAGGAAATGTGTACCTTCTACTTCCTCGATTGAGAGCCATTTGACTAATAAGTCACTTGAGGTTAATCCTTCTAGTCTCATTTCTAGTGATGTCCTCATTGATGATGTTGAGGTTAAGTCCCCCTTGGTTGAGCCTAGCCCTTTTTTAGAGCTCAAACCCCTTCCCGATCATTTGAAATATTCATTCCTAGGCTCTAGTGAGACCCTTCCGGTCATCATAGCTTCTGATCTTTCTAGTGAGCATAAGGAGCGTCTATTAGAGGTCCTTAGGAAACATATGAAGGCTATAGAGTGGAAAATTGATGATTTGAGAGGCATAGACCCTTCGGTTTGCATGCATCGTATTCATCTTGAGGATGGAGCCATTCCTTCTAGGGAAATGCAAAGGAGGCTAAATCCACACATGAGCAAAGTAGTTAAGAAGGAGATCATTAAGCTTTTAGATGCAGGCATTATTTATCCGATCTCCGATAGTGAGTGGGCTAGCCCGGTCCAAGTTGTCCCTAAGATGTCCGGGATCACAGTTGTTGAGAATGAGAGAGGAGAGCTTATCCCTACACGTACTCCCACGGGATGGAGAGTTTGTATTGACTATAGAAAGCTCAACTCCAAAACTAGGAAGGATCATTTCCCATTGCCTTTTCTAGACCAGATCTTAGATAGAGTAGCTGGGCATAGCTACTATTGTTTTCTAGATGGCTATTCGGGATATAACCAGATCCCTGTGTTTCCCGAGGACCAAGAGAAGACCACTTTTACTTGTCCCTATGGCACTTTTGCTTATAGGAGAATGCCCTTCGGTCTTTGTAATGCCCCAGCAACTTTTCAGAGATGTATGACGGCCATTTTTAGTGACATGATTGAGAGACATTTAGAGATTTTCATGGATGATTTCTTAGTCTTTGGAGATAGCTTTGATGAGTGCTTGCGTCATCTCTCTTTAGTCTTAGACCGATGTGTGGAGAAGAATCTAGTGTTAAGTTGGGAGAAATCCCATTTCATGGTGCAACGAGGGATAGTGTTGGGTCATGTTGTATCATCTAGTGGAATTCAAGTTGACCCAGCTAAGGTAGAATTAATTGAAAAGTTGCCTGTCCCTAAGTGTGTCAAGGATGTTAGATCTTTTCTAGGGCATGCAGGATTTTACCGTAGATTCATTAAGGATTTTAGTCACATTGCACGCCCCTTGTCTAGGCTCCTAGCACAAGATGTCTCTTTTGACTTTGATGATGAATGTGTTAGAGCTTTCAATAGGCTTAAATCCTTATTGTCTACATCCCCAATTATCCAGCCACCTAACTACAGTCTCCCATTTGAGGTTATGTGTGATGCATCCGATTATGCGATAGGAGCTGTTTTAGGTCAAAGAAAGCATAAGTTGCCCCATGTTGTATACTATGCTTGCAAAACACTTGATGAAGCACAAAAGAATTATACTACTACAGAAAAAGAGCTTCTAGCAATAGTTTTCTCCCTTGACAAGTTTAGGTCATACATCTTAAGATCCAAAGTGATTGTCTACACCGATCATGCGGTATTGAAGTATTTGTTGTCTAAGAAAGAATCTAAGCCCCGCTTGATTAGGTGGTTGCTCCTCCTTCAAGAGTTCGGCATAGAAATTCGGGATAAGAAGGGTAGAGAAAATTTAGTTGCGGATCATCTTTCCCGTCTTGCTAGTGAGTCTTCTAGTGATCCATCTCCTTTTCATGATTCATTCCCCGATGAACAATTATTTGCTGTTTCTCATCACACGCCTTGGTTTGCTCATATTGTCAATTATCTTGCCACAGGGCGTTTTCCTTCCCATTGGGAGAAAAGAGAAAAAGATAGGTTCCTAGCACAAGTTAGGCATTTCTTTTGGGAGGATCCTTATCTTTTCAAAGTGTATGCGGATCAAATGATTCGCCGGTATGTGCCTGAGGATGAGTTTGAGAGCGTTTTGAGCATGTGTCATGATGAGGGGTGTGGGGGTCATTTTAGTGGGAAGAAGACCGCCGCGAAGGTCTTGCAAAGTGGACTATTTTGGCCTACTCTCTTTAAGGATGCCCAAGAATATTGCAAGAAGTGTGTTAGATGTCAACAATCTGGGTCCATCTCTAGGAGAAACATGATGCCTTTATCCCCTATTCTTTCTTGTGAGTTGTTTGATGTTTGGGGTATAGACTTCATGGGTTCATTTCCACCTTCCTTTGGGTACCAATACATTTTAGTGGCCGTTGACTATGTGTCCAAATGGGTTGAGGCTATTCCTACACGCACTAATGACCTTAGGGTAGTGGTTAAATTTATTAAAGAAAACATTTTCTCTAGATTTGGAGTCCCTAGGGTCTTAATTAGTGATGGGGGTTTGCATTTTCGCCATAGGACTTTAGAGGCCTTGTTGAGAAGATATTCAGTCACCCATAAGGTAGCCACTCCTTATCACCCATAAACTAGTGGACAAGTAGAGGTGTCCAATAGAGAGATCAAGCACATTTTAGATAAAACGGTTAGGCCCGATAGAAGAGATTGGTCTATTAGGCTAAATGATGCTTTGTGGGCCTACTGTACCGCCTTTAAGACTCCTATTGGTATGTCTCCATATAGATTGGTTTTTGGTAAAGCTTGTCACTTGCCAGTAAAACTAGAGCATAGAGCTTATTGGGCAATCAAAGCCCTAAATTTTCACTTGGCAAGAGCGGGTGAGAAAAGGAGGCTAGACCTAGCGGAATTAGAAGAGCTTAGATTCGCGGCGTATGAGAACGCTAAACTTTATAAGGATAGGATGAAGAGAATTCATGATAAACACATTATTAAGAAATCATTCTCTCCTTTTGATAAAGTTTGGTTGTTTAACTCACGATTGAAACTCTTTCCAAGCAAACTTAAGACAAGATGGGAAGGTCCATATGAGGTGATGATTGCCTATCCTTCCGGAGCAGTCAAGATTAAAGACTTGAAGGATGGCCGAGAGTTGACGGTGAATGGGCAACGCCTGAAGCACGCATATGATCCGAGCATGGCTCGTGTGGAGGTTCTAATGCTTCAAGATCCCATCTATGGAAGTTGAAGATGAGTTGGTGTTTGCTTGGCTGACGGCTTGATGGTTAGCGCTACTAGGAGGCAACCTAGGTTCAATTTTGCAGTTTTGCATTTGTTTTACTTTCTTTTCTTTTTATTTTCTTTCTTTTATCTTTCTTGCACCCAAACCAAAGTGTTGAATCCCAATCTTTTGTCCCATAAGATACACCACTGCTCATTATTGCACATGCCAATGCAAGTATGCATAGGCAATGCTACTAATCTTGTTTTCTTTGTAAGTGTTTATGAATTGTGTCACAGATTAGTAGTATGGTGATTTATCATTGGCATGGAAAGCTTTGAAGAAAATGCAAGGTTGTATCTATCCTTTCTCCACTTGTTTCCCATGTTTGCACCCTATCCCCACCACCCTTACTTGTTTTGTAATGACGATTTGCTTGTTTTTGTGCTTTGATCTTTTTGCTTGAGGACAAGCAAAGTTTAGGTTTGGGGGTGTGGGAGTTTGGTTTTCTTGTTATATATTTTACTTAGGGTAGATTGCATTATGCATATAAATGGTAAAAATTTTTCAATTTTGATGCATATAGAGTCATTTATTTCTTTGTTGATCATTGTGTTGGCTTTTGTGATTGACTCTATTGATTTATGAGGATGAGAGGCATCGTGGGGGAATGAATAGAGTGGTTTGAAAACTAAGTCTTGGAGGGGATGCCCTTCAAAGTTGTGGGGAGTGAGAACCTTAAAAGAATAACCCTTATAGCCACCCCATAGCTTGGTAGGAAAGAGTGTTGGAAAAGGGTTATTGATGTGAGTGCCCCTTCCTTGATTGGTTCTTGTTGATGTGCCTAAGCCTTTCTTTTTCTTTCTTTTTGTAAATACAATACAAAGCATTAAAAGTTCGAAAAAAAAAATGAAAAAAGCAAAAAGGTGCAAATATATATATATATATATATATATATATAAAATGAAGTGAAAGAGAGGAAAAGCCAAAGGCACCAAAAAGTTAGTGAATAAGTGCATAAGTGACACAATGTCAACTTAGCACAAGTTATCATCTTTGTAGACACGTGAATAAGGCTTTTTATAAGCCATTGTGTTTGTATATTCTCTCTTCTTATCTTTGAGGCTTGGTGCATGTTAGGGAGGCCATGTTAGTTGAGGGAGCACGAAATATCAACATATCGAGTGCGTGAGTTAGAATCCTAGGCTTGTGGTGGATTGGCTACTTGGGAAATTCCCATGAGGAACGAGACCCCTTATGAGTAGAGGGAAGATCCAAAGAGGTTTAGGGATCTCTTCACAATAGGAATGCCCCCCTTCATGCTTCTTAAACTAATCTTGATAGTGAGTCAGTCCTTTAGGCAATCCATTGTATCAGCTTTAGAAATAAAATTTAAGATTGGTTTTGCTTGAGGACAAGCAAGGAGAAGGTTTGGGGGTGTTGATGTGTTGTGATTTTGTGTGTGTTTGCATTGTCATTTACTTATATTTTAGAGGTGTTGAGTGCTCATAATGATGTAATAGTGTAGTGCTTTTGATAGGAATAGGCTTAAGCATGAACAAATGTGCATATTGAGTTTAAGAGATAAATTGCTACACTAATTGCTTGTTTTCAATGATTTAGGTGAACTTTGGGTTAAGATCAAGATTGGACGATGAAAGGTGATGAAGATGGGAAATGCACGGGCCTAAAAGAGAAGACCAAAGGCCGAAAAGATAAAGAATAGAGGAATAAAGTCAGCCGGACGACCAAGGAAGAAGAGCCGGTCGACCGGCCACTCCAGAGAGGTGCCCAAAATAGGCGGACGACCCCTCTTCCAGAGCCGGTCGACCGGCCACTCCAGAGAGCATCATTAAAAAGCCGGTCGAGTACTCCAGAGGCCGGTCGCCTAGACGGCCGACCGGCAATTTGCTGAGAACCTATAAATAGGGCTCGATTCTGCAGAAAAAAAGGGAGAATTTTTGGACAGATTAACACACACTTCACACCGAAAATTCTCACACACTTAACCCTAGATCCCACCCACTTCACACACACTTTTCACACATTTCTCACTAAGAACCAAGCTTGATTTGGAGGGTTCAAACATTTTGGAATCAAGTTTGCTCAAAAGCTTTGTACAAGATTAGCTAGGATGAAAGGGAAGCTTCATTATCTCTCTTTCATTCTATTTCCTATTATGATTGAGTAGACTTGTGTAGGGTGATTTAACTTATGTAATGGGTTAATTATATACTTTTATGATATGGGATATGATGGCTGAATATATATACATGTTTCGAATTGTCTTATTTAAATGGGTATTTTCTCATTCATGTCTAAGTGTTTGATAAAATGCCTAGATGAATAACATGTGTATAAATTGAAGTTTGTTTGTTACTAAACACATCTAATCCATGTTATAATCATGTCTATGTGTTTATATGTGGATGCTATGAAGTGGGTAATGCTTTTATTCATGTCTATATGTATATTTGCATGCTTAGTAATGAGCATAACTTCAATATCGCTTACGTGTTGGTTGTTAATTATTTCTAATGGTGCGAACTGAACATGACGATGTTTGGTAGTTGAATAGGTTCCATTATTCACGCGCACCTTGGCCTTGAACATGTATGAACGCGCTAGCAAGTCAAATCCTGCTGTAGTGACCTTAGAATGACGAAGTATAACTTAGGGCTAGTCTAGGCCGAGTCTCCTTTGGCTTTAAATCCAGCCAATAGGTTTCCGGATAGGTTTAGTCGACTTTAGCAACACTAGATCTTGGCTTTAAATATAGCCAAAGGTTTAGGTACTAAGGTAGGTTCATTCTAAGCCACCTAGGAAGTTAGTTAGTCACTCTTGAGGCCCTAGGTCATAAGGACCACGACGTAGCTCTAGGAGGTGCTGCCTAGGGACGGACCCGCACCGAGTCCTAGGGGGAAATTAGGACACTAACTAGCAACCTAGTTAAGAGCACTCATGATAGTTAGCCATCATCTCTTAATCCCATAGCATTTGAGTATAGAATTACCCATTCATAAGTCAAAGTCACCCTAATCCCTTCTCAAGTGTTAGTTCCCTCTTGACCAACTTGTGTTCCCATTTTTCATATTCATAGTTTAGTTTTTATTTTCCTTTACTTAGAGCTCCCGATAATCCAAAAACCCCAAAAGGAAATATACCTAGTTTAGATCTTTCTTTTTGGCACTTTTTAGAACACCAAGCATAGAATTCACCCACATTATTCACGCCTCCCTGTGGTTCGACACCCGCACTTGTACACACTATATTGCACGATCCGTACGCTTACGGATCTTTTCGAGCTTGCACTTGAAAGACGACACCAAACTTCATTCAGAATGTTTTTCTAGCTTTGAAATTTGATGACAGGGGCAAAAGCACAAATTTTTTCCTACGGGGGTAGATGCCAAAGTATCGCAGCTTATATCAAAATCTTTTTTTTTTTTATGGAGCAAGTAAGAGATTTTGTATTAACAAAAGTGTACAAACAATGTACAAATTGCCAAAACATACACAAAAAGAAGGCCTATACAATACAATCTTCTAGATTCCAATTTTTGTTGATTTCAATGTTCAAACGAGAGGAGGGAAATTTACTTTTACAAGCAATTCCAATTCTAACATCAATGCGAATGGATAAGAAAATGCATTCCTCTGTCTTTGATTGTTGATTGTAAATACAATTGTTTCTTTCAATCCAAAGATGATAGATTACTACTCTAAATAAGCTTTTCAAAATAGTTGCCTTCATGTTCTTTATAAGTGACATCAATGTGATGCAAGCCATAATATCATCCCAAGAAACCAACCAATCTGAGACCATAGTGATTTCGAGACCCTTTCTCCAAATTCTTCTAGAGAAACTACATTCAAAGAAGAGGTGATCTCGAGTTTCACATCCTATGCCACAAAAGATACACAAGGGGTTAAGAGAAATGCCCCATGAAAGAATTCTAAATTTTGTGCTCAATCTATCTTTGAAAGCATGCCATGCAATGAAACTCTGTCTTGGTTGGTGCCTTTTGCTCCAAATCAGATTATACCCAAGAAAAGGATTTCCTTTTCCCCTAATATGTTCCCAAGTATGCTTAAAAGTGAAATCACCATTAAGGGAAAAAGGTCCAAACAAAAGAATCATCAACATTGTCCACAAAGGTAAAGCTTAGGATACTTGGTGTAAATGAATTGGCCAATTCCAAACTCCATTGTTGTAAATGGATGAGACCTTTGCATGAGAGGGAGGTTGGTGTACGTCTCTCGAGTGTAGGCTCTAAAGACTCACAAGCGCACGGATTGATGCAGTGTAGTGTGTGGGAGAACAGGTGTCGAACCACAGGGAGGCTATGTTGTAGGATGGATTCTACATGTGTGTCCTAGAGAATGCCAAAAAGGAAACTCAAACTAACTATTTTTTTTTGGTGTTTTTGGATGGTCGAGAGCTCTAACTAAAGGAAATAAAACTACACTATGGGAATGGGAAGTTTAGAGACAAGCTATCTAGAGAGAACTAAAAAATGGAAAGGATTAGGATGACATTTATTTGTTAATGGGTGATCCTAGATTCCAATACTATGGGATTACATGGAATGACTTAATCATCAATTTTTCTTTAACTAGGTTACTTAGTTAATATCCTAATTTCCCCTTAGGACTCGGTGCGGGTCCGTCCCTAGGCGATGCGTTCTAGAACTACGGCGTGGTCCTTATGACCTAGGGCCTTAAGAGTGACTAACTAGCTTCCTAGGTGACCTAGAACAAACCTACCCTAGTACCTAAATCATTGGCTAGATTTAAAGCCAGGACCTAGTGTTACTAGAGTCGACTAAATCTACCCAGAAACCTATTGGCTGGATTTAAAGCCAAAGGAGACTCGATTTAAACTAGCCTTTAATTATGTTTCATCATTCTAGGGTCACAATAGTGAGATTTGACCTATTAATGAATTCATACATGTTCTAAGCCAAGGTGTTCGCGAATAAAGGGACCTATTCGACTACCAAACACCGCCATGCTTGGATTACACCATTAAAAGCACTTTTGAACCAACATGTATGCAATATTGAGGTCATATTTACTACTAAACATGCAAACGTACACATGGACATGAATATAAGCAATACCCACTTCATAAGATCCACACATAAACAAATAAACACATAAACATGGTTATAGAATGGATTAGAGGTGTTTAGTAGCAAATAGACTTCAATTTATATATATGCAACTCTCATAGGCATGTTATCAAACACCTAGACATGTACTAAGCAATAGCCATTAAAACAAGTAGAACATAGCATATGTATATATATTAAGCCGTGGAATCCCATAATATAAAAGCATAGAATCAACCCATTACACTAGTGTCATCACCCTAAACAAATCTATTCAAACATAATATAATAGAGGATGAAAGAGAGAATAGAAAACTCCTCTTCCATCCTAGCAATTCTTGTACTAAATCCTTGAGTAGCCTTTGATCCAAGTGTTTGAATCCCTCCAAATGAGCTTAAGACTAAGTGAAAAGTGTGTGTGTGTGAGTGTGTGTGTGTTGGAGGTTGGTGAAAGAGAAATTAGGGTTTGGGAGATGGGTGTGAAAGAATATGACTTAATTGTCTTTTAAAATGGCCAAAAGCGGGCTTATAGAGCTAATTTCTACGATTACCGGAACACTCTACCGGAGCACCGATACCAAGTGGTCTCTATTCTGGTAGTAGAAGCTTGCTCTCTGTTTTTGGAGGAATAGTGAACCGGTGCACCGGTACTAAAGGCCCTCTATTCTTGTAGTAGAAACATGCTTTTTGTTTTTGGCGGAATAGTGAGCCGGTACACCGGTACTTTGAAGCCCGTGTTCTGGTAGTGTCTCTTTGCTCTTTTTTGGCTTCGTTTTAGCTCTGTTTTGCTTTCAGTTGTCTTGACCTTTGTCTGGAAGCCTCTAAACTTGATTTTCTTCCCCTTTTCCTCTTCAATATGCTTCCAATCCTTGCTCAAACTATTTCCATCTTCGTTGATCTTCAAACAATCTTCAATCTCACCTATAACATCCAAAACAAGCCATTAATGTAGCATTTACCTTTTAAACTCAACTATGTACAGTTGTATATGCCTAAGCCTATACCTAGCACAAGTATTACATTAATGCAACTATTAAGCTCAATACACCTCCAAAATATAGACAAATAACAATTCAAACACACATAAAAACACAACACATCAACACCCCTAAACCTTCTCCTTGCTTGTCCTCAAGTAAGCCAATTTGAAGTTTATTTCTAAAGTCGATGCAATAGATTGCCTAAAGGATTGACTCTCTATTAAGGTTAATCTAAGACGCATGAGGGGGGCATTCCTATTGTGGAGAGATCCCTAAATCTCTTTGGATCCTCCCTTTACTCATAAGGGGTCTCGTTCCTCATTGGAATTTCCCAAGTAGCCAATCCATCACAAGCTTAGGATTCTAACTTACACACTCGGGATGTTGATATTTCGTGCTTCCTTAACTAACATGACCTCCCCAACATGTACCAAGACTTAAAGATAAGATGAGAGAATATACAAACACAATGGCTTATAAAAAGCTTTATTCACCTATCTACAAAGATGTTAACTTGTGCTAAGTTGACATTGTGTCACTTATGCACTTATTCACAAAACTTTTTGCTGACTTTGGCTTTTTCTCTTTTTCACTTTTTTTTTTGATATTTTTGCACCTTTTTGCCTTTTTCAATTTTTTTTTGAATTTTTCATGCTTTGCATTGTATTTACACAAAAAACAAAGAAAAGGAAAGGCTTAGGCACATAAAAAAGAACCAATCAAGGAAGAGCCACTCATATCAACAACCCTTTTCCAACACTCTTTCCTACCAAGCTATGGGGTCCACATGAGTCATTCTTAAAGGTCCTCGCTCCCCGCAACTTTGACACGCATCCCTTTTAAGACTTAGTTTTCAAACCACTCTATTCATTTCCCCATAATGCATCTCATCTTCAAGAATCAATAGAGTCAATCACGATAGCCAACACAACGATCAACAAAGAAATAAATGACTCTACATGCATCAAAATTGAAAAACTTTCACCATTTTTAAGCGCATAATGCAATCTACCCTAAGCAAGATATATAACGAGAAAACCAAACTCCTACACCCCCAAACCAAAAATTTGCTTGTCCTCAAGCAAATTGGCATTACAAAGCAAGTAAAGGTGGCGGGGATGGGGTAAAAACATAGGGAACAAGTGGAGAAAGGATAGATAGAATCTTGCATTTTCTTCAAAGCTTTTCATGCCAATGCTGAATCACCATACTGTTAACCACGTGACTCACAATTCACAAACACTCACAAAGAAAACAAGATTAGTAGCATTGCCTATGCATGCTTGCATTGGCATGTGCAATAATAAGCAATGGTGCATCTTCTAGGACAAAGGATTGGGATTCAACACTTTGGTGTGGGTGCAAGATAGATAAAAGAAAGGAAAATAAAATAAGTGCAAAATCACAAAATTGAACCTAGGTTGCTTCTTAGTAGCGCTAACCACCATGCCGTCAGTCGGGCAAACAACAACTCATCTTCAACCTCCATATATGGGATCCTGAAGTATTAAAACCTCCACACGAGCCATGCTCAGATTATATGCATGCTTCAGGCGTTGCCCATTCACTGTTAACTCTCGGCCATCCTTCAAGTCTTTGATCTTGACTGCACCGGAAACGTAGGCAACCAATACCTTATATGGACCATCCCATCTTGTCTTGAGCTTACCTGGAAAGAGCTTCAAACGTGAGTTAAATAAGCAAACTTTATTGGAGGGAGAGAATGATTTCTTAAGAATATGTTTATCATGAATTCTCTTCATCCTATCCTTATAAAGTCTGGCATTCTCATACGCCTCAAATCTAAGCTCTTCCAACTCCACTAGGTCTAGCTTCCTTTTCTCACCCTCTCTTGCCAAATCAAAATTTAAGGCCTTGATGGCCCAATAAGCTCTATGCTCAAGTTCTATCGGCAAGTGACAAGCTTTCCCATAAACCAATCTATACAGAGACATACCAATGGGAGCCTCAAAGGCGGTATTGTAGGCCCACAAAGCATCATTTAGCCTAATAGACCAATCTCTCCTGTCGGGCCTAACCGTTTTCTCTAAAATGTCCTTGATCTCCCTATTGGACACCTCTACTTGTTCACTAGTTTATGAGTGATAAGGAGTAGCTACCTTATGGGTGACTGAATATCTCATCAACAAGGCCTCTAAAGTCCTATGGTGAAAATGCAAACCCTCATCACTAATCAAGACCCTAGGGACTCCAAATCTAGAGAAAATGTTCTCCTTAATGAATTTAACCACTATACTATGGTCATTAGTGCATGTGGGAATTCCCTCAACCCATTTGGACACATAATCAACGGCCATTAAAATGTATTTTTAACCAAAGGATGGTGGAAATGGACCCATGAAATCTATACCCCAAACATCAAACAATTCACATGGAAGAATAGAGGATAAAGGCGTCAAGTTTCTCCTAGAGATAGACCCAAATTATTGACATCTAAAACACTTTTTGCAATACTCTTGGGCATCCCTAAAGAGAGTGGGCCAAAATAGTCCATATTGCAAGACCTTCGCGGCGGTCTTTTTCCGCCGCACACTGGTGATCATGATACATGCTTAAAACACTCTCAAACTTATCCTCAGGCATACCCTGGTGAATCATTTGATCCGCACACACTTTAAAAAGATAGGGATCATTCCAAAAGAAATGCCTAACTTGTGCTAAGAACCTATCTCTCTCTCTCTTCTCCCAATGGGAGGGAAATCACCCTGTGGCAAGATAGTTAACTATGTGAGCAAACCAAGGTGTGTGATGAGAGACGACAAACAATTGCTCATCAGGAAATGAATCACGAAAAGGGGAGGGATCACTAGAAGACTCACTAACAAAACAGGAAAGATGATCCACAACTAAATTTTCTCTACCCTTCTTATCTCGGATTTCGATGTCAAACTCTTGAAGGAGGAGAAACCACCTAATCAAGCAGGGCTTAAACTCTTTCTTAGACAAAAAATGCTTCAATGCCACATGATCAGTGTAGACAATCACTTTGGATCCTAGGATATATGACCTAAACTTGTCAAGGGAGAAGACTATTGCTAGAAGCTCTTTTTCCATGGCGGTATAGTTCTTTTGAGCTTTATCAAGAGTCTTGCTAGCATAGTACACAACATAGGGCAACTTCTTCTTCCTTTGACCTAAAATAGCTCCTATTGCATAATCAGATGCATCACACATAACCACAAATGGGAGACTGTAGTTAGGTGGCTAGATAATCGAGGATGTAGATAATAAGGATTTAAGCCTATTGAAAGCCCTAACACATTCATCATCAAAGTCAAAAGGGAGATCTTGTGCTAGGAGCCTAGACAAGGGACATGCAATGTGACTAAAATCCTTAATGAATCTACAGTAGAATCTTGCATGCCGTAGAAAAGATCTAACATCTTTGACACACTTAGGGATAGGCAACTTTTCAATTAATTCTACCTTAGCCGGGTCAACTTGAATTCCACTAGATGAGAGAACATGACTCAATACTATCTCTCGTTGCACCATAAAATGGGATTTCTCCCAACTCAACACTAGATTCTTTTCCACACATCGGTTTAGGACTAAAGAGAGATGACTCAAGCACTCATCAAAACTATCTCCAAAGACTGAGAAGTCATCCATGAAAATCTCTAAATGCTTCTCTATCATGTCCCTAAAAATGGCCATCATACATCTCTGAATTGTCGTTGGGGCATTACATAAATCGAAGGGCATCCTCCTATAGGCAAAAGTGCCATAGGGACAAGTAAAGGTGGTCTTCTCTTGGTCCTCGGGAAACACGAGGATCTGATTATAACCTGAATAGTTATCTAGAAAACAATAGTAGCTATGCCCAGCTACTCTATCTAAGATTTGGTCTAGAAAAGGCAATAGGAAATGATCCTTCCTATTTTTGGAGTTGAGCTTTCTATAATCAATACAAACTCTCCACCCTGTAGATGTACGTGTAGGGATAAGTTCTCCTCTCTCATTCTCAATCTATGGTATAGCAGTAGGAGTCCATTACATAAGACTCCCATACTTTAATGAGTAATTAAGAGACTTAAGTGAAGGAAGTCTGCTTCTATGATTAGGTCGTAGAATCATAACATCACAACCAACATATATTATGTTAGAAAAATAAGCTTGTTTTAGTTCATATTTCATGATAATAACCTTACTCATAATAACATTAATATCATTATTGTTTCTACTAGCCAACATTTCCTTTATAACAGGTTATATAGACTTGTTTATATCTTATACAAAGGTAGTAGAATCTATTAAAGATGCAAGGTGTTATCACATACACACCCCGCATAGCAACCACTTATATTCTTAGCCTCTCGAGATATAAAGACACTAGATTGTTAAGACACTTCTTCCTCTAGTGTTCTGATAATTAGAGACATATTGCCATTGAACTCATTCTTACTATTAAGTAGGGTTCTAAACCCTACATAGTATGGATGATTTACCTTCCTCTAAAATAATATCCTCTTTAAGAGCTAGTTATCTTTCTAGAGGACCATTATAGTCAACAATTGACTTGCATAACTTGAAATAATTCAAGAAACAAAGTGATGTTGAGGGGTGAAGATTGAGAATAATATTCCTAACTAACTTTCTTTGAAGGAGGTAGACAAGCTATATTTAATCCTCAATCTATTCAATCATATATAGTACATGGTTAGTAAATTACAATCCATCCCTTAGCTAAGTGTCAAAAATAGCATATAAGATCTTTATGTCTCTCTATGCTATCAAATGTGCAAGAAGACTTGTTTAACTTTTGAATGTAGATATATAAGCTAGCATGTTCCCTATCTACTATGAAGACAATCTTTCATTGTAGACTTTATACCTTAGCAAACTAACATCTTATCATCAACAAGTTGATGATTATCTTGACACTCCATAATAGTTGCCACCTAATTGGCTCCACTAATGCTGACCTAGTTTAAGACATATAGAACAAATTCATGATCATGATTATATCACTATCCAATAGTGATATAGGTACAACATATTGAGATTTGTGAAAGAAAATAACAAATATAAAGAATTTAAACATGCCATTGTATATGAATTGACATTTTTAGAGACATGGGCTGATGTCTAAAGGATTCTCCTACTATTTTATTCAGACTCATAGCCTTTACCTTCAATCTGAAGGATTTCGGTGTCCAAACACCTTTAGTGGTTACCAAGATCCAAAATAGCTATACGTAAGCTCGACTAAGGTTGGCCTACCTAGGGACACTACTTGGTACATTCATAACCAGTTGCTTCTTTAAACAACTCTTAAGATTTAGTTTTTCCCCAAGAATCTCTTCAGCGGGACTAAGGTCCTCTACTAAAAAGCTCAGTTAAGTCAAACCTCTAACATGAACTCCTAAGGTTTACCTATTAGGATTGAGATTGCTATACCATAATCTATAGATTATCATGCTTTAAAATAAAATTAAATGAAATATCTAATATGGTGGCGGAACAAGTAATATAAAGCTATTTGCACATAAAAACACAACATGATTTAACATATAGTCTAGTAGATTAAGTGATATACCATTGAGGAGTTGAAGATTCAAATGAGTGGTCTCTTTGCTTTGTAAAATCTCCACCAAAATAGCCTTCTTCACTATAATCACCTTTCCAAAGCTAGGACGTATGATGCTATATAGTGGGCAAACACCTAGGAGAGCTATAGTTAAATATCTATCGAGTAGTGTTTGTTCTTGATGTACTAGGTGAAAATTCCTACACATCTTTATGAAAGAGGCAAAGAGACTCAAGGATATATTATTGTTAGCTCACTATTTATAGTGCACAATAACCCTAATTGGGTAAATACTAGGAAACAATTAAGTTTCCAACTATATCCTTTCTAGAAATGGAATATGCCTTATAGATAAGATATCCAAGATATTTTTTTCTCTCTCCTGCTCTATAATATTAATTCCATGGGACCTACTTGTCCTATTCAGATGCCCACAAATTTAATAAGGAAAAACTTGGATAAAATCTTTTTTCCTTCTTTATTAAATTTATATCTTAATAAAGCATTCACGTAATTAGATGATCTCAATTAATTACATCCATTGAAAATATGACTAGTGAAGGAACCAAAAGACACCATTTTGGCGACATCTACCCGTAGTTAAGGATGGTCAAAAGGCACCATCACCTTCAAGACTACATCTGGAACCTTGGAATCTCTAGTCTAATGAGTGATCACCACTTGGTCATGGATCTCTTGATCTAGGGAGTGATCCACAAGCCAAATGACTAATATACCCCTAAAGGGTAACATCACTAGATCTAGATGATGACCAATAAGACAAATCCAATGGGGCATATAGACTCTGTTGTTGCACATACATGTCCTGATTGATTAAAACAAAACACCCAATGTACGAGGTAGACAATCTTATCACTCAAGACCTCTTTTTATGGCACATCAAAGTGCTATACCCCAACTTCACTAGTTTATCCACATATGTTCAAGATGAAGAGCATAGGTCACTCAGAAGTAATAAGTATCTTGTTCTCTATATATGATGGCACGGTTCCATAAGACACACTCATGGTAGTCCTGTCTAATATGTGACACATGCACTAGAATCGAAGTTCGAAAAGACCCTCCAATGACTTAGGTAGATCACCCATATCGGGAGACTTACCTACTACAACCTTATCCTAGTAGAATGCCTAACATTACCATCTGGCTATAGACATTTTTATTATATATCCAAAAACCAGACTTGGACTTGCTGTGCATCTAGCCTCATTGTGCACCCAAGTCATTGGACTATATTATTGGACCTTTATACAATGTATCACACATATATACTAGAGATAATATATGTAAGAAGTACTCGTAAATATAAACAATGATTAAATGTCTAGTCTAATATCCGTGTACAAGTGGTCTTTAGGGCATACAATCTCAACAATACCTCCAAGCCTAATAAGTAAGCCTGACTGAGGTTGGCCCATCTACTCATTTTTCTAAAGGGATTCCGAAGGCTTTATATAGTAAATAACAATCCCATTATTTCAATAAAAGTTAGGCTTGAGGGCCTCCAATGTTTATTAAAACTGTGTCCATTATTATTTACTTTAATGGAAGGCAATGATTTGGGCATCTCCATGTCCAAACCACTTCGAACCTAATAATTTAGAGAATTTAATAAGCACATTGTTATTATAGCAAAATCCTTTAAATAATCTAGTTAATTAATCAAAATTGACATACAAATATATATATATATATACATGTGAGTGATCATGGGCTATCCTAGTATGGCTTACAAGAGCCATCATAGTCATTCTATCATGCAAAGCAAGATTATTACCTATCAATATTGGTAAACCTAGATAAGGCCTGGCCTTTAGATTGGTATTCAACTCCTTATCTAGATCGTGTTATAGCTACTAATTACAATAACTAAAAGAAAAACTCCATTTAAAAGGAGTGAGTATATCACTTGGAAAAGCGAATTACAACTAGAATTTAAAGCTAAGGCTGGGCTTGTAGGCCCAATTTAATCCTAAATACAATTACGGTAATTGATAAATAAACATGTAATAGTATGCAAGAGATGTAAGCCTATAACTATCTCAAAATATGCCATACATTTAAATAACGAGGCATAAAGAAGATAAAAATTTTGTTGCATAATCGTTGGATCAATTTAATCATGTTAAATCAATCCTCCAACTAATTAAACTCCTTTTAAATTTTATTGGCATTAAAATCTAATTTTGACTAATCTTGGGACTTTTTTCAATTGATTAAAAAACTCCTTTCTATTTGATTGGTGTCAAAATCACTATTTTGACTAATCAAGGGGATTACTTAATTAACTAATTGGAGCCAAAATCTAATTTTGACTATTTTGGTTCATTCGTTAATTAATTAAAAACTATTTCCAATTAATTTGAGTGAAAATCAAAATTCTGAAAAATATAAGACTTTTTCAATTAATTAAAACATCTTTTAAAATTAATTAGAGTTGAGAACAAATTTTAAAAAATTTTGGATTTCATCCAATTGGTTAAAACTCATTTTAAGCTAATTGAGATGTAAAAAACAATACCTATTAATGAGTGATGGGCTTGAGAATGAATATCATATATTTGTTCTTGAAGTGGAAGTTAATTTTATCAAATAAAATTATCTAAGGGTAATTAACAAGTTTTTTTACTAATGTTGGCTTAAATTAACGTTCAACTTAAATCAAATATAAGTGAAATATTAAATATTAATTTGAGATCATAGTGCCATTATCATATAATAGAATGAAATAAACAATCAATAAACATCTCACCAATTTTTTTCTTTTATAAATTCAAAATAACTATTACTCTAAATCTGTTGGGGGCTTATTCAATCTAATTAAGTTTTTAACTTAATTTAAAAAATAATAAGTCTTTTCCTCATGTAGGATAACTTAATGAGTAGACCAATCAAAAGCAGCGCATAGCACATTAACTATAGGCACTGATATAAATCTATATATAAAGAGGACAACTACATGTTAAGTACCAAAACCAAACCCTTTTAGAAACCCAAAATCCTGGCCCAACTTAATATTGCCCTAATATTATTAGGCCTAACAGATTAAGCCCACTGAAGTCCAAAGTTCTTGCCAATCCTACCCAACATTAGAGTATTAAACTATACTATTTTACTCCAAAACAAATAAGCCCAACACACATACAAACTGAGTTGGCCTAATTCAATTGGCCCAAAACCAAATCTAGAAACTGGGTCAGGTCTTACCCAACTTGCTAATAGACCTTAGAACCCCCAAACTCATATGCTGCAACCATAATGGATGGCCGCCATCTTAATAATTTTTTTTTAAATTGTAGTGCTACTGTTCACAAAGCTACAAACTCAGTCCCCAAACCACCACGCCACTTAGAAGAGACTACCATGTGCCGACCTTTTCATTATAGCACCATGACCATTGCGGCCTCTCATCTTCTTCACCCAACTATTTCAAATGGGTTGCCCATTCACCCAAGCATGCCTTGACCCTTCCTGATAGCAAATAAGATTACACTATCTGATCTATAATCAGCCTTCATCACCTTTATCATCTTGCTCCCCCACGATTGGCAACAACATCTGTTAAGTCCTATCACCACTATGAAGTGAAGCCACTATTGACCACCATCCTCAATTGTCGTGAAAAAGAGCAACCCTAACCCTCTCTTTTACCCTTATCATTGTAAACAACTCGCTGCCCACAAAATATGCAAGCTCTGGGAGGTAGTCACGTGACCATGATGCAACAAAATTGCAGCATCAATAGGGGTTTTAGGTGAATTTGACAAAGACGACTTCCATCTCCTAAAGCCCTAGTCATCTTAATTGTTTGCGACTTTGGCGAGAAGGGCAGGCTTGGTTGGTGGTCATCGAATCGGAGGGCAATGACCCCTTTCTGCCAAGGAAACATCCTTTGTTCTAGATATAATTGCAAATCCAATATACATGGTTAGTGCACACATCATATCCAAAATCAAGATTAGTTTCACCATAGGGCCAACAAACTTTGGCCGCAGTCAAAACCATCAATAAGAGGCCAAAAACACTCAAATCATCATCTTATTAAGACCACCGCAAAATACGCACGTGCTGAGCCACCGATCATTGACTATCTTAACAACTATATATGTGTGTATTTAAATCTCTTATACTTTTAGTTCTAATGAGCAACGGGTGATGATTGCATGATTCTAAGGGACACTCAAAAGAAGATGTCTGATCATCTTCTTTGTGTTTGATAATCTTATTATAGATTCTTAAAACATTCACAACATACAAAAGGCCGTTAATTCCTAGGTAGTGCTTGGGCAAAGACATGCACTTAAATAGATTTAATTGGATGTCATTAATTTGCAATCTGATTGTAAATAAATGTTTGGGCAAAATAAAGACGATCAATTATCATAAATCAAGGGCAATAAATTCTATTTTGAAATTGATTCATAATTCTCATCTAAAATAGAACAAAAAAATGGATCACGAACCAGCCATGTGAAAAATAAACAACATCATAAAAAGAGCTTTAGCTTTGATACTATTATAGGAAATTGAGGAGACTTTTTTGGATTTCCCTGCAGGATCAAGCTCTCTACTGTTAAAATTTTCAGAAAAGATACTGGATTACCTCGAAAAAGCACAAAATCTCTAAAACTAGTTTCTAATTTGCCTCGCGAAAGCATCAAGTTGCTCTTCTTTGTGTACGATCAAGAAATTGTTTTGCGGAAGCGTCGAACTGCTCGTCTTCATATGTGATCAAGAATTATTGGAGAAGGCTATTTTTGAGTTTTGGGCTTTGAAAGAGAATTTTGACAACTAGTTTCTCGGTATCAAGTTTTCACAAAAGCCCTTGTGTACTCTCTTTATATAGGGAGATATAGGCTTTCCATAAAGCCTATCACCATAACCCATTAAGTCCAACTTTTCGAACATAAAATTATGGACTTTTCAAATCCAAATTAAAGCCAAATTAAATCAGCATTTAATTTATAAACAATAACCCATGAATTAATTTGATTCACATATCCAATGCTAGTTAGACATAGTAAAAGTTAATTCCGTGACCCATAACAAGAAATTAAATATTATAATATTTAATTCTCAATTAAATGTCTACAATATTAATTACTTATAATATTATATAATTTGTAATTAAATAATAGCACATTGAATTCACAATTAAACGTGATCGAAATTATTACAGTAGGGCCAATCCTGTAACTAATGCCCGACCACGTGCATGATTTTGTTAGGTTTAAACTGAAACAAGTAATATAAGGACTAGCCTTATACTAATCGATAATAATGTCTAGCAATGATTCCCGATATCTAAATAAGCTAAATAGTTGCAAGGAAATGTTCAATGAACTTGCACATTGTGAAGGATTCCTTAACCCTTGATGTTCTAAAATAACATTAAGGGCATGGTTAACAATTAAACCCTTAATTGGTCATTCTATGTGAGTTCTGATTCAATAATGACACATCACGACTAAACTTGGTGGCTTATCATAATGAGTTCTCTGGCTGAAGACTTAGTGAATCGAAGCAAAGCAGAATATCATTCTCTAAATACCCGAAGTGGTCAATCCAATCTTGACTTATACATTGACTTCGCAACACTTGCCTATACCCAGCAGCCTTTTTGTTGATCAATTGTTTTATATGTGGTCTATCTTAGTCCATATTTTCAAAAAATTCTACTAAGAAAGCATGTTGTAGAAGCAGAAATAACCATATAACATGTACAAGAACATGCTTAAGAATACATAAAACATAACTAGTATTTGCATAATATGTAAACCTAATTGATATGTTAATTTTGTGTGCATGTTTGCATTGTATTTCTATCTATGTAGAGGTGCTTTTTAGCTTATTAGATAGCTTTAGTGCAAAGTTTATACTATATTTGTTCGTTGATGTGTTGTGTTTTTGTGTGTGTTTGCATTATCATTTACCTATATTTTAGAGGTGTTGAGTGCTCATAATGATGCATTAGTGTAGTACTTTTGATAAGAATAGACTTAAGCGTAAACAAATGTACATATCGAGTTTAAGAGACAAATTGCTACACTAATTGCTTATTTTCAATGATTTAGGTGAACTTTGGGTTAAGATCGAGATTGGACGATGAAAGGTGATGAAGATGGGAAATGCACGGGTCTAAGAGAGAAGACTAGAGGCCGAAAAGACAAAGAATGGAGGAAGAAAGTCAGCCGGACGACCAAGGAAAAAAGAGCCGGTCGACCGGCCACTCCAGAGAGGTGCCAAAAATAGCCGGACGACCACCCCTCTAGAGCCGGTCGACTGGCCAGTCCAGAGAGCATCATTAAAAAGCCAGTGGAGCTAGGTCCAGAGGCCGATCGACCGGCTGAGAACATATAAATAGGGCCCGATTCTGCAGAAAAAAAAGGGGGAGGACTTTTTGGAAGAATAACACACACTTCACACCTAAAATTCTCACACACTTAACCCTAGATCCCACCCACTTCACACACACTTTTCACACATTTCTCACTAAGAACCGAGCTTGATTTGGAGGGTTCAAACATTTTGGAATCAAGTTTGCTCAAAAGCTTTGTTCAAGATTAGCTAGGATGAAAGGGAAGCTTCATTATTTCTCTTTCATTCTATTTCCTATTATGATTGAGTAGACTTGTGTAGGGTGATTTAACTTATGTAATAGGTTAATTATATACTCTTATGATATGGGATATGATGGCTGTATATATATACATGTTTCGAATTTTCTTGTTCAAATGGGTATTTTCTCATTCATGTCTAAGTGTTTGATAAAATGCCTAGATGAGTAACATGTGTATAAATTGAAGTTTGTTTGTTACTAAACACATCTAATCCATGTTATAATCATGTCTATGTGTTTATATGTGGATGCTATGAAGTGGGTAATGCTTTTATTCATGTCTATATGTATATTTGTATGCCTAGTAACGAGCATAACTTCAATAAAGCATACGTGTTGGTTGTTAATTATTTCTAATGGTGTGAACTGAACATGACGATGTTTGGTAGTTGAATAGGTTCCATTATTCACGCGCACCTTGGCCTTGAACATGTATAACGCACTAGCAAGTCAAATCCTACTGTAGTGACCTTAGAATGACAAAGTATAATTTAGGGCTAGTCTAGGCTGAGTCTCCTTTGGCTTTAAATCCAGCCAATAGGTTTCCGGATAGGTTTAGTCGACCTTAGCAACACTAGGTCTTGGCTTTAAATCCAGCCAAAGGTTTAGGTACTAAGGTAGGTTCATTCTAAGCCACCTAGAAAGTTAGTTAGTCACTTTTGAGGCCCTAGGTCATAAGGACCACGCTGTAGCTCTAGGAGGCGCCGCCTAGGGACGGACCCGCACCGAGTCCTAGGGGGAAATTAGGACGCTAACTAACAACCTAGTTAAGAGCACTCATGATAGTTAGCCATCATCCCTTAATCCCATAGCATTTGAGTATAGAATTACCCATTCACAAGTCGAAGTCACCCTAACCCCTTCTCAAGTGTTAGTTCCCTATTGACCAACTTGTGCTCCCATTTTTCATATTCATGGTTTAGTTTTATTTCCTTTACCTAGAGCTCCCAATAATCCAAAACCCAAAAAAAAATATGTCTAGTTTAGATCTTTCTTTTTGGCACTTTCTAGAACACCAAGCATAGAATTCACCCACATTATTCACGCCTCCCTGTGGTTCGACACCCGCACTTGTATACACTATATTGCACGATCCGTACGCTTGCGGGTCTTTTAGAGCTTGCACTCGAATGCTAACACCAAGTTCTTGGCGCCGTTGCCGGGGAAGGCACGGTGATTTGTATTCTTTGCTTGTGTGTTTTGGTAGTTGCTTTATTTGTTTTTCTTTCTTTTTCTTTATAGTTTGTTTATTTTTTTTGCTTATCTTGCTTATTGTTCATATTATCTTGCTTTAGTTTTTGTTTATCTATTTTAGCTTTTGTCGTTGTTTTTAATACTCTTTAGGATTGTGGTTTATTTGCTGTTGTTTTAGGAATACTGAAGTTTTCGGGGGTTGAAGTGGCCGGAGTTAGGATAGTTTGTGCATGCTTGCTAGGAGATCCCTTAGAAATCCCTTAGTTCCTCTTAATCCTGAACCCGATAGAATTGCTAGACATTTTAGGAATTTAGGAGATCTTCTTGAGGAGATGATCGATCCCAATCATCCTCCTAATCCTCCCAATCCCCCAATGAATCCCATTCCACCTCATGATCACATTGGGCATCAAGCCCAAGCTCATTTTAGACGAGAGCCCCGTAGACTAGATCCACCTATAGATGAGGAACCCACTCTTAGGCAATTCTTTCTCCCCGAAGCCTTTAAGCCCAATTTGGCTATTCAAATTTCGGGTTTGGGGGAGACGAACTTTGAGATTAAGCCTAATATGTTGGCTATGCTTCCCTCCTTATACGGGAGAAGCAATGAGAGTCCTCTAGATCATATCACTAATTTTGTTGAGATGAGTTCCACTCTCCATGTCCCCAATGTCTCTCAAGAGGTCATATGTCTAAGATTGTTTTCTTTCTCTCTTAAGGACAAGGCTAGGACTTGGTTGCATTCCTTACCCAATGGTTGCATTACTACATGGGCTGAGTTTCAATCTAAGTTCTTCAAAAAATTTTATCCCATGGCCAAGACGGCTGACCTTAGGACCGCCATTATGACTTTCTCCTAACATGACCTTGAATCTTTTCATGAGGCTTGGGAGAGGTTCAAGGATCTTCTTAGACAATGTTCACACCACGGGTACGGCAATCATGACCTAATGCAATACTTCTTTCGAGGCTTAAATGAACAAAATAGGATGATGGTCAATGCCACCTCCGGTGGTGGCTTCTATCTTTTGAGACCGACCGAGGCATGGGAGAAAATAGAAATGATGACTGAAAATTCTTTTCAAAATTTTGCAATGGAAAGGTCTAGTCGGGGAGGCAACAAGAGAAGTGTTAGTAAGGTTGGAGTTTCTTTAGACTTACCCGCTAAGGTTGAGGCTTTGACAAATAAACTAGATCAATTCATTTCTTTGTCCATTTCATCCCAAGGTCATAGGACTAGCTCTTTAGGTTCTTTCTCCACCACTTTAGTTGTTGAAGTTTGTGCATTGTGCTCCGAGTCATCTCATGAGACCATAGCTTGCCCTTTAGCATCCCAATTTCCTGAATTCATGAAAGATCAAGTGCGTGCCACACAAGGTTATTCTCGTGAGTATAATCCATACTCGAACACATACAATCCAGGTTGGAGGGACAACCCGAAATTTTCTTGGAGACAAGAACAGCATGAGTCTAGTTCACATCCTCAAGTTCCACCTCAGCAGTGACCCCGTCCTCAATATCCCCTAGGTTTCTATCATCTTAATCAGCCCCGTCTCACTAGTGCTCCTCAACCTCAGGCTTTACCTGCTCCCTCTAGTAGCCAGACTCTTAGTAATGATGTGATGAAGTTAATATAGTTTATTCAGAATCAGCAGCAAGCATTAGCTAGTCAGCAGCAGGAGTTAGCTGACAATAGGCAAGAGATGGCTAGCTATAGGCAACAGATGGCTAGGTTTGAGACACTGTTAGGACAGATTTCTAGTCAATTGAGCGCTAGAGACCCCGAGAAATTGCCTTCTCAGCCGGAGGTGAACCCTAGAGTCCAGTCTTATTCCTCCACCGATACCACTTATCCCCCTCAGGCCCAGGCTAAGGCCGTCACCACTCTTAGGAGCGGTCGGGTAGTGGATAATAGGGTAGGAGTTGACTTTGCAGTGCCTGCACCTAGTGGTCCTTCTGAGTCTAGAGCACCATATGGTAGCCTTGTTGAGGGAAATTCTAGAGAAGGTCCTGTTAAGAGAGATGAGCCCATTAGAGATCATGGAGAGAGTAGTACTTCCCGCCTACATCGGGAGGGAAAAGAGCCTATTGATGACTCCCATGTATCTAGAGGTATAGAGCCTAGAGTTCCCTTTCCATCCGCTTTAGAGAGACCTACACCTAGTGAGGATTCTAGGTTCTTCAAGGTTTTAGAGCATCTTAAAGACCTTAAGGTCAATCTTCCTTTGATAGATGTGATCATTTCCATCCCCTCTTATTCTAAGTTCTTTAAGGATCTTTGTACAAGGAAACGTAGGTCATCGAACATTCCTAAGAAGGTGAGGCTTACGGAGAAGGTGAGTAGTATTTGTACTTCGGGCCTTCCGTCCAAGATGAGTGACCCCAAAGCCTTCACCATTCCTTGTAGGATCCGTAAGACCCAGATTGATCATGCTTTATTAGATTTAGGATCTAGTGTGAATCTCATTCCCTACTCTGTCTATCAACAGCTAGGTCTAGGTGAGTTGTCTCCTACCCATGTTACTCTTCAGCTAGCTGATAGGTCTGAGCGTAGACCTAGGGGTGTGATAGAGGACGTTATGGTCCAGGTAGGTGAGTTTGTGTACCCTGTTGACTTCATAGTGTTAGATATGGATTCGGGACATGACTCTAGACATTTTACACCCATTCTTCTAAGTCGCCCCTTCCTTGCCACCGCAGATGCCATTATCCATTATAGGTCGGGGGTATTAGAGATGAAATTTGGGAATTTGAGATCCACTATGAAGGTTGCAGAGGTGGTGAATAGGGCTAGTATAGGAGGAGAGGATGGAGAGGAGTGCTTTAGGGTGGATGTGATTGATTCTTGCGTTGAGGATCTTATAGAGAAGACTATGACCGATGGAGAAGAATTGAAGAAATTTGTGGAATTGATGTCTAGTTTTGATTTGGAGGCCTTAGAGAGGAAATGTGTAGCTTCTACTTACTTGATTGAGAGCCATTTGACTAATAAGTCACTTAAGGTTAATCCTTCTAGTCTCATTTCTAGTGATGTCCCCATTGATGATGTTGAGGTTAAGTCCCCCTTGGTTGAGCCTAGCCCTTCTTTAGAGCTCAAACCCTTTCCTAATCATTTGAAATATGCATTCCTAGGCTCTAGTGAGACCCTTCCGGTCATCATAACTTCCGATCTTTCTAGTGAGCATGAGGAGCGTCTCTTAGAGGTCCTTAGGAAACATAGGAATGCTATAGGGTGGAAAATTGATGATCTGAGAGGTATAGACCCTTCGGTTTGCATGCATCGTATTCACCTTGAGGATAAAGCCATTCCTTCTAGGGAAATGAAAATGAGGCTAAACCCACACATGAGCGAAGTAGTTAAGAAAGAGATCATTAAGCTTTTAGATGCAGGCATTATTTATCCGATTTCTGATAGTGAGTGGGTTAGCCCGGTCCAAGTTGTCCCTAAGAAGTCCAGGATCACTGTTGTTGAGAATGAGAGAGGAGAGCTTATCCCTGCACGTACTCCCACGGGATGGAGAGTTTGTATTGACTATAGGAAGCTCAACTTCAAAACTAGGAAGGATCATTTCCCATTGCCTTTTCTAGACTAGATCTTAGATAGAGTAGCTGGACATAGCTACTATTGTTTTCTAGATGGCTATTCGGGTTATAACCAGATCCCTGTGTTTCCCGAGGACCAGGAGAAGACCACATTTACTTGTCCCTATGGCACTTTTGCTTATAGGAGAATGCCCTTCGGTCTTTGTAATGCCCCAGTGACTTTTCAGAGATGTATGATGGCCATTTTTAGTGACATGATTGAGAGACATTTAGAGATTTTCATGGATGATTTCTCAGTCTTTGGAGATAGCTTTGATGAGTGCTTGAGTCATCTCTCTTTAGTCTTAGACCAATGTGTGGAGAAGAATCTAGTGTTAAGTTGGGAGAAATCCCACTTCATGGTGCAACGAGGGATAGTGTTGGGTCATGTTGTATCATCTAGTAGAATTCAAGTTGACCCAGCTAAGGTAGAATTGATTGAAAAGTTGCCTGTCCCTAAGTGTGTCAAGGATGTTAGATCTTTTCTAGGGCATGCAGGATTTTACCGTAGATTCATTAAGGATTTTAGTCACATTGCACGCCCTTTGTCTAGGCTCCTAGCGCAAGGTGTCCCTTTTGACTTTGATGATGAATGTGTTAGAGCTTTCAATAGGCTTAAATCCTTATTGTCTACATCCCCAATTATCCATCCACCTAACTACAGTCTCCCATTTGAGGTTATGTGTGATGCATCCGATTATGCGATAGGAGCTATTTTAGGTCAAAGGAAGGATAAGTTGCCCCATGTTGTGTACTATGCTAGCAAGACTCTTGATGAAGCACAAAAGAATTATACCACTACGGAAAAAGAGCTTCTAGCAATAGTTTTCTCCCTTGACAAGTTTAGGTCATACATCCTAGGGTCCAAAGTTATTGTCTACACTGATCATGCGGCATTGAACTATTTGTTGTCTAAGAAAGAATCTATGCCCCGCTTGATTAGGTGGTTGCTCCTCCTTCAAGAGTTCGGCATAGAAATTCGGGATAAGAAGGGTAGAGAAAATTTAGTTGCGGATCATCTTTCCCGTCTTGTTAGGGAGTCTTCTAGTGATCCATCTCCTTTTCATGATTCATTCCCCGATGAACAATTATTTGCTGTTTCTCATCACACGCCTTGGTTTGCTCATATTGTCAATTATCTTGCCACAGGGCGTTTTCCTTCCCTTTGGGAGAAAAGAGAAAAAGATAGGTTCCTAGCACAAGTTAGGCATTTCTTTTGGGAGGATCCCTATCTTTTCAAAGTGTTTGCGGATCAAATGATTCGCCGGTGTGTGCCTGAGGATGAGTTTGAAAGCGTTTTGAGCATGTGTCATGATGAGGGGTGTGGGGGTCATTTTAGTGGGAAGAAGACCGCCGTGAAGGTTTTGCAAAGTGGACTATTTTGGCCTTTTCTCTTTAAGGATGCCCAAGAATATTGCAAAAAGTGTTTTAGATGTCAACAATCTGGGTCCATCTCTAGGAGAAACATGATGCCTTTATCCCCTATTCTTCCTTGTGAGTTGTTTGATGTTTGGGGTATAGACTTCATGGGTCCATTTCCACCTTCTTTTGGGTGCCAATACATTTTAGTGGCCGTTGATTATGTGTCCAAATGGGTTGAGGCTATTCCTACATGCACTAATGACCATAGGGTAGTGGTTAAGTTCATTAAAGAAAACATTTTCTCTAGATTTGGAGTCCCTAGGGTCTTAATTAGTGATGGGGGTTTGGATTTTTGCCATAGGACTTTAGAGGCCTTGTTGAGAAGATACTCGGTCACCCATAAGGTAGCCACTCCTTATCACCCACAAACTAGTGGACAAGTAGAGGTGTCCAATAGAGAGATCAAGCACATTTTAGAGAAAATGGTTAGGCCCGATAGAAGATATTGGTCTATTAGGCTAAATGATGCTTCGTGGGCCTATTGTACCGCCTTTAAGACTCCCATTGGTATATCTCCATATAGATTGGTTTATGGTAAAGCTTGTCACTTGCCAGTAGAACTAGAGCATAGAGCTTATTGGGCAATCAAAGCCCTAAATTTTGACTTGGCAAGAGCGGGTGAGAAAAGGAAGCTAGACCTAGCGGAATTGAAAGAGCTTAGATTCGAGGCGTATGAGAACGCTAAACTTTATAAGGATAGGATGAAGAGAATTCATGATAAACACATTATTAAGAAATCATTCTCTTCTTTTGATAAAGTTTGGTTGTTTAGCTCACGATTGAAACTCTTTCCAGGTAAGCTTAAGACAAAATGGGATGGTCCATATGAGGTGATGATTGCCTATCCTTCCGGAGCAGTCAAGATTAAAGACTTGAAGGATGGTTGAGAGTTGACGGTGAATGGGCAACGCCTGAAGCACGCATATGATCCGAGCATGGCTCGTGTGGAGGTTTTAATGCTTTAGGATCCCATCTATGGAAGTTGAAGATGAGTTGGTGTTTGCCTGGCTGACGGCTTGGTGGTTAGCGATACTAGGAGGCAACCTAGGTTCAATTTTGTAGTTTTGCATTTGTTTCACTTTCTTCTCTTTTTATTTTCTTTCTTTTATCGTTCTTGCACCCAAACCAAAGTGTTGAATCCCAATCCTTTGTCCCATAAGATACACCACTGCTCATTATTGCACATGCCAATGCAAGTATGCATAGGCAATGCTACTAATCTTGTTTTCTTTGTGAGTGTTTATGAATTGTGAGTCATAGGATTAGTAGTATGGTGATTTATCATTGGCATGGAAAGCTTTGAAGAAAATGCAAGGTTGTATCTATCCTTTCTCCACTTGTTCCCCATGTTTACACCCTATCCCACTACCCTTACTTGTTTTGTAATGATGATTTGCCTGTTTTTGTGCTTTGATCTTTTTGCTTGAGGACAAGCAAAGTTTAGGTTTGGGGGTATAGGAGTTTGGTTTTCTTATTATATATCTTGCTTAGGGCAGATTGCATTCTGCGTTTAAAAATGGTGAAAATTTTTCAATTTTGATGCATATAGAGTCATTTATTTCTTTGTTGATCATTGTGTTGGCTTTTGTGATTGACTATATTGATTTATGAAGATAAGAGGCATTGTGGGGAAATGAATAGAGTGGTTTGAAAACTAAGTCTTGGAAGGGATGCCCTTCAAAGTTGTGGGGAGTGAGAACCTTGAAAAAATAACCCTTGTAGCCACCCCATAGCTTGGTAGGAAAGAGTGTTGGAAAAGGGTTGTTGATGTGAGTGCCCCTTCCTTGATTGGTTCTTGTTGATGTGCCTAAGCCTTTCTTTTTGTGAATACAATACAAAGCATTAAAAGTTCAAAAAAAAAATGAAAAAGGCAAAAAGGTGCAAATATATATATATATATATATATAAATGAAGTGAAAAAGAGGAAAAGCTAAAGGCACCAAAAAGTTAGTGAATAAGTGCATAAGTGACACAATGTCAACTTAGCACAAGTTATCATCTTTGTAAATACGTGAATAAGGCTTTTTATAAGCCATTGTGTTTGTATATTCTCTCTTCTTGTCTTTGAGGCTTGGTGCATGTTGGGGAGGCTATGTTAGTTGAGGGAGTATGAAATATCAACATCCCGAGTGCGTGAGTTAGAATCCTAGGCTGGTGGTGGATAGGCTACTTGGGAAATTCCTACGAGAAACGAGACCCCTTATGAGTAGAGGGAGGATCCAAAGAGATTTGGGGATCTCTCCACAATAGAAATGCCCCCTTTATGCTTCTTAGACTAACTTTGATAGAGAGTCAATCCTTTAGGCAATCCATCGTATCGACTTTAGAGATAAAATTTAAGATTAGGCTTGCTTGAGGACAAGCAAGGAGAAGGTTTGGGGGTGTTGATGTGTTGTGTTTTTGTGTGTGTTTGCATTATCATTTACCTATATTTTAGAGGTGTTGAGTGCTCATAATGATGCATTAGTGTACTGCTTTTGATAAGAATAGACTTAAGCGTAAACAAATGTACATATTGAGTTTAAGAGACAAATTGCTACACTAATTGCTTATTTTCAATGATTTAGGTGAACTTTGGGTTAAGATCGACATTGGACGATGAAAGGTGATGAAGATGGGAAATGCACAAGTCTAAGAGAGAAGACCAGAGGCCGAAAAGACAAAAAATGGAGGAAGAAAGTCAGCCGGACGACCAAGGAAAAAAGAGCCGGTCGACCGGCCACTCTAGAGAGATGCCAAAAATAGCCGGACGACCACCCTTCCAGAGCCGGTCGAGCTAGGTCCAGAGGCTGATCGACCTAGACAGCCGACTGGCAATATGCTGAGAACAAATAAATAGGGCCCAATTCTGTAGAAAAAAAGGGGGAGGACTTTTTGGAAGAATAACACACACTTCACACCTAAAATTCTCACACACTTAACCCTAGATCCCACCCACTTCACACACACTTTTCACACATTTCTTACTAAGAACCGAGCTTGATTTGGAGGGTTCAAACATTTTGGAATCAAATTTGCTCAAAAGCTTTATACAAGATTAGCTAAGATGAAAGGGAAGCTTCATTATTTCTCTTTCATTCTATTTCCTATTATGATTGAGTAGACTTGTATAGGGTGATTTAACTTATGTAATGGGTTAACTATATACTCTTATGATATGGGATATGATGGCTGTATATATATGCATGTTTCAAATTTTCTTGTTCAAATGGGTATTTTCTTATTCATGTCTAAGTGTTTGATAAAATGCCTAGATGAGTAACATGTGTATAAATTGAAGTTTGTTTGTTACTAAACACATCTAATCCATGTTATAATCATGTCTATGTGTTTATATGTGGATGCTATGAAGTAGGTAATGCTTTTATTCATGTCTATATGTATATTTGCATGCCGAGTAACGAGCATAACTTTAATAACGCATACGTGTTGGTTGTTAATTATTTCTAATGGTGTGAACTGAACATGACGATGTTTGGTAGTTGAATAGGTTCCATTATTCACGCGCACCTTGGCCTTGAACATGTATGAACGCACTAGCAAGTCAAATCCTGCTGTAGTGACCTTAGAATGACGAAGTATAATTTAGGGCTAGTCTAGGCTGAGTCTTCTTTGGCTTTAAATCCAACCAATAGGTTTCCGGATAGGTTTAGTTGACCTTAGCAACACTAGGTCTTGGCTTTAAATCCAGCCAAAGGTTTAGGTACTAAGGTAGGTTCATTCTAAGCCACCTAGGAAGTTAGTTAGTCATTCTTGAGGCCCTAGGTCATAAGGACCACACCGTAGCTCTAGGAGGCGCTGCCTAGGGACGGACCCGCACCGAGTCCTAGGGGGAAATTAGGACGCTAACTAACAACCTAGTTAAGAGCACTCATGATAGTTAGCCATCTTCCCTTAATCCCATAGCATTTGAGTATAGAATTACCCATTCATAAGTCGAAGTCACCCTAACCCCTTCTCAAGTGTTAGTTCCCTATTGACCAACTTGTGCTCCCATTTTTCATATTCATGGTTTAGTTTTATTTCCTTTACCTAAAGCTCCCAATAATCCAAAACCCAAAAAAAAATATGTCTAGCTTAGATCTTTCTTTTTGGCACTTTCTAGAACACCAAGCATAGAATTCACCCACATTATTCACGCCTCCCTGTGGTTCGACACCCGCACTTGTATACACTATATTGCACGATCTGTACACTTGCGGGTCTTTTAGAGCTTGCGCTCGAAAGTTGACACCATCCGTATAAGAATATAAGTGTCTATAGTGAGTTTCAAGGTTAAATGCTACACTAAAAGCGTAATCTTGTGCCATTGGTGAGTTATAGCGTGAAACCAGAGGTTGCACAATGATGGGTGTTGAAGATAAAAGGTGTACAGGTTGTGAGGTAGAGACTAGAAGCAAAAAAGATGGAGCTTTAAAGCAATTTGAAAGAACTGGTCGACCCCCTAGAAGTACCGTTGGCCAGTAAAGTCAGCTGATAGATTTATAGAAGAATAGTTGTACTAGTCGAGTGTACTAGCTGGCCCTACTGGTCAGCTGGTAGTGCCTCTATCAGCTATAAATAGGGCCCAACGTGGAGAACTTATGGGAGATCGAATTTTTTATCATCCATTTACACAAACAAAACCCTAACTCTAACCCACCTTATACACACTTCTAAACACATTTAGCACTAGGAATCAAGGATCTAAGAGGATCAAACACAAGATTTGGGGCTTATGCTCATGGATTGTAAAGGATCAACTTTGGATAGAAGGGTAATATATGTATAAATAGAGCATGTAAGGTGATTATATCTTGTATTTATGGATTGATTACTACTCTTTTGTAATGGGTACTTGATAGGTTTGTATATATATGCTTGTGCCTAGGGTTTCTATAGCAATTTTACATTCATGTCTTTCTTTTTTGTAGAAATGCCTCAATGAAGTTGTGTATATATATATATATATATATATATATATATATATATTGAAGTCTATTATGCTATTAAACATCTCTAAATCATTATGCTAGCATATCTATGTGTTTGTGTGATGATTACATGAAGTGGGTATGCCTATATACATGTCTTTGTGTGTGTTTGCATACTTAATAGTATAAATAGCTTCTATTGCTTACATGTCAGGGGCTATTGCTTAAATTGGTCTAATCTAAGTATGTCTATGTGCTTAGTAGTCGGATAAGCCGATATATCGTCGAATGCCATGCCCTAGATGTGTATGCTTTATGAGTAATCGTTAATACCCGTTATTGTGATGACGATCGATGGTGTACAACTAATGGCTATCCAAGGTTGAGTCTCCCTTAGCTCTATATCCAGCTAACAGGTTTAAGGGTAGGTTAGTCAACCTTAGACGAACTAAGTCTTGGCTTTAAATCTAGCCAACAATTTAGACGCCAGGGTTAGATTCATTCAAGCCACCTAGTACCTTAATTAGCTAGCCCTAATGCCTAGGTCATAAGGACCACGCTGTAGCTCTAGGTAGACATGCCTAGGGACGGACCTGTATCGAGTTCTACAGGTTCCATTAGGAAGTTAATTAAAGGTCTAAATGAGAGCAACCAAGTATATCCATCAAGTAACCCTAGAAAGACATAGTAATCACCCATGGGCAAGTTGTAATTATGCTAGTCCCCATTTCCACGTGTTAAATTCCCCTTAGATCACTTGATTCCCCCATCACACACATATATACACCACCCTTTTAGTTCCTTGTTCCTAGTTTAGGTTTATCTATTTCAAGCTCCCTTTAGTCCCAAAAACCCAAAAACATAGAAGTTAGGACCCTAACATGTAGCTCTTAAGGATGCACTTAGCTTAGAAAACCGCACACGTTACGCACCCACACACACATTGTGCTACACACAACCTGTGCACTTGCGGGTTATTTAGGCTTGTGCACAAAATAGCGATGACTAACCTCTTGAAGCGTAAGGCCTTTGGTGAAGCTATAACTTTAAAAACCCGCAAGTGCACGGATCGGAAGTAGTGTAGTGTGTGCAAGAGTACAGGTATCGTCTCCTTAGGGAGGCCTCTAACTATGGTTCTATGTCCTATGTGTCCTAGATTAACTACGTGTAGAGACGAAATTATTTTTTTGAGATTTTTTTGAATTTTGAATTGAAGGGAACTCTAAATTAAAGATGGAATTAAACTACCTAAACTAATGTATGCAATAAAAAGACAAACAACTAGAGAGGGAGTGATTAAATCAATAGAGACGAACTAGGGTGATTGCTACTCCGTTATGGGGTCGGCATTTTATTCTTGCTTTGAATATTTTGATGGCTTTGATAGCTCTTTTAGAGGTCCAAACTTGCTAACCGTATTATTCCTAATTCTTGGTGCAATTCTATCCCGAAGTGAATTCTATTTAGAGTATAGCCTTGTCTTTATTAACTAGGATTTTAGGGGTTAGTTGGTTAAGACTTCTAGATCAGTGTGATTAATACACTAGCCTATGGTTTAAACTGTTAACTATGTTTCAAGCTGAGGCCTAATCCACCTAAGTTCAATTAAGTGTAATGAGGGACATGTTAGTTTTATTTCATTCTAAAGACCACATATTAAACCTAATTATAAAATCAAGCAAAATTAATCAACTCCGTATAAGCAGATACAAAAAATTAAGAGCATAATAATACATCTTCTTCATTAAGACAATTAATCAAACACATAGACATGCCCAACAATCACCATTAAACAATAAAAACCAAACATGTATTTAAACCATCAAAATATCCCAAAACAAGTTTTACAATCCTTAACTCATAATAGAAATAGTAATCAACCCTAAAATAAATTTAGCTCAACATGTTAAAAGAGAGTACCAAACTGAAATTTAATCTCATAAAAATTAATTCCTTTTCTAAGAAATTAAATCTCAAACTTAGATCCTCTTCCCATTTCAATTTCGCGCAAAACCGTCTTCTTCTCCAAAATTTTTCTCCAAATTAATCCCAAAAATCCTGCAGAAAATAGCCCCAAATTAACTCCAAATAACAATAAAAAGTAAAGAAAATAAAAAGAAAACAAAAGATATTTTTTTTAGAAATTTTCTAGAATTTTTTATATTTTTTTTTCTTTTTTCTCTCTTGGCCTGAGAAGAAGCTGAGATCTTTTTTTCTCTAATGTGCTGTGTGGCTCCTGTTTCCCTCTTTTTCCAGGGCTGCTGCCTATATATATATGAGTGTTTGTATGGTGCAGTGTGTGCTGTAAAGAAAGAAAGGAAAAAGAAAAAGAATGGTAGGGTCCATAAAGTCAAAGGTTCATGGAATTTGGTATGTATATGTGCATGTGTGTGCTGTGAGTTACGTGTGTGTGCTTTTTATATGTATAATATAATATAATATATTATATTATACTAACAAAAGAAAAGGTCCATAGGTCAACTAAGCTAGCTATATGTTTTATTCATTATTCTTTATATATATATATATATATATATATATTATATTCTGACACCTAACAATAAAACATTAAAGTTGACCTGTGTCCTAACATCCTAAAACTAATTAACATGTCCTAAAACTAATTACTTAATATCCTAGCTATAATCTAACTTGTTTAACTATTTACTTAATTACCTAATTCCTCATTAATCAAAATGACTATTGAAAAAAAAAATAAAGAAAAGATAAGAAATGACACACAATACACAAATACTCAATAAGACCCAATAAATACTCAAAAGCTCAAAATAGACAAAATTAGCACCAAAACATGCACGCAAAAACACTCCAAATCATGCAATTTATGCTCCAAAAGCGCACACATCAACACCGCCAAATCTTCTCCTTTCTTGTCCTCAAGCAAGATCACTCCTAAGCTTATATCATGATGCTCAAAGGGTTATCAAAAGTATTGCCTTGCTATCTTGACAAATCTAAGGAGTATGAGGGGTCATTCCTACTGTAAAAAGGGATCTACAAGCCTTTTTTGGATCCTTCTCTCAATCATAAGGGTTTTCGCACCTCTCAAGAACTTACCAAGTAGCTAGAGCCACCTGAATCTAGGATTCTAACTCACGCACCCAGGATGCTTATATTTCATGCCCCCATCACTAACATGGCCTCCCAACGTACTCTTAGCCCAAAGATACAAGGAAAAGGGAGAATTACATTACAATGGCTTGCAATTGGTGTAAGAGCCTTATTCACAATACAATGGAATGATGCTCTCGGTGATTAGGGCCCTCGTGTAATGAGCTTTCAACCAGCACATCCCGACCACTTAAGGCTTAGGGTACTAGGGGAAGAAACCCCCATTAGGCATCCTAACTTGGGTTTCGTCAACCACTTCAAACGAAAAAACAAAGAAAGAAAATAAACATGTGTCAAATTAACATTGTGTCCTTTGACACTTATTTAACATACTTCATTTTTTTCCTGCCATTTGGTGCTTTTTCACATTTATTTTCACTTCTTTTTTTTCAATCTTTTTCATTTTTTTCTCATTTGTTTGCATTTTTCCACCCTTTTTTTGGACTTCTTTTTCCAAATGCATAACATCAACACAACGAAAAGAAAAAGAAAGGCTATGATACACTAAAAGAACCAAGCAAGTAAGGGGACACGCACATCAACAACCCTCTAAAAACACCTTTTTCCAACCAAGTTGTGAGGAAACTACAAGATGCATTCTTATAAGTGCTCACTTCCTATAGTTTTCAAGAAGATTCTCTTCAAAGTCTTAGTTCTCCATCCATTTTATTCACTTCCCACAATACTACCTCATCTTCGCCAATCAATTAAGTCAATCAACAAAAGCCAACTCTCCAATCATCAAAGAGATAAACAACTCTACATGCACAAAAAATCAAAAAAAAATTCACCATTTTGAGCAAAACCATGCAAATCTACCCTTTATGCCAAATATGAAAAACAAAAAGAACTTCCACACCCCTAAACCTAAACTTGGCTTGTCCTCAAGCAAATTGCAATTAACCATGCAAACAAACAAACAATAAAGCACACATATGGGAAGTGTGGAAATGGTAGAAAAATAAGGCCACGAGGATGGAAAGATACAACCTTGTGTTTGTGTGACTTCACAAATGCCAATGAATTCAAATCATCTACTAGTTTGGTTCTTATCAATACATAAACACTTAAAAGGCACACGAGATTAGTAGACATATGCCATGCAAGTCCACATTGGCATTAACGAATAAGAACAAGGATGTATGCAAAAATGGAGAAGGGGAATGCAAGGAATGGGAACAAAGCTTTAGCTATTAAAAGTAAAAGAAAAAGACAAATACATAAAAACAAAAAGAAAAGAACGAAATTACTAAAATCTAGGTTGCCTCCTAGTAGCGCTAACCATCATGCCGTCAGCCAGACAAGCTTCATTCATCACGTGTCATACGAAGGCTCCTGAAGCTCGATAGTCTCTACTCGAGCCATGCTCGGGTCAAATGAATGCTCCAGGCGCTACCCATTCACAGTCAAAACTCGTCCGTCCTTTAATTCTTTGATCTTTACTGCTCTAGAAGGGTGGGCTTCAATAACCTCATATGGACCTTCCCATCGACTTCTTAATTTGCCTAGAAAGAGCTTTAATCTAGAATTAAACAACCAAACTATGTTAGTAAAACAGAGAGATTTCCTAAGGATAAGCCTATCATGCATTGTCTTTATTCTCTCTTTATAAAGCTTCGCGTTCTCATACACCTTATATCTCAATTCCTTTAGCTCAACTAAGTCAAGCTTCCTTTTCTCACCTGTAGTAGACAAATCAAAATTTAAAGCCTTAATAGCCCAATATGCTCTATGCTCTAACTTGACAGGTAGATGGCAAGCCTTTCCATACACTAACCTCCATGGAGACATACTTATGGGGGTCTTATATGTAGTACAGTAGGCCCACAATGCATCACTCAGTCTGCAAGACCAATCCTTTCTATCAGGCTTCACCATTTTCTCTAGAATGGACTTGACCTCCCTATTTGAAACTTCAACCTATCCACTTGTCTAAGGGTGATACGGGGTAGCAATCTTATGAGTGACTGAATATTTTCTAAGTAAAGCCTCAAGTGTCCTATGTCGAAAGTGCTTTCCTCCATCACTAATCAAGACTCGTGGTACCCCAAACCTAGAAAAGATGTTCTCTCAAATGAACTTCACCACAACCTTGTGGTCATTGGTTCGGGTAGGGATCGCCTCAACCCACTTGGACACATAGTCAACTGCCACTAGGATGTATTGATACCTAAAGTAAGGTGGGAATGAACCCATGAAATCAATTCCCCAAACATCAAAAAGTTCACACATAAGAATAGGGGAAAGGGGCATTATATTTCACCTAGAAATAGACCCAGATTTTTGACATCTGACACACTTTTTACAAAATTCCTGGGCATCTCTAGAGAGTGTGGGCCAAAAGAATCCACTTTGCAAGACTTTAGCTGCAGTTTTCTTTCCTCTAAAGTGACCTCCACACGCCTCACCGTGACACATATTCAAAATACTTTCAAACTGGCTCTTCAAAACACACCTACGAATTACCTGATCCACACACACCTTAAAAAGATAAGGATCTTCCCAAAAGAAATGCTTAACCTACGAATAAAACCTTTCCTTTTCTCTTTTCTCCCACTAGGCTGGCAACTGACCTGTTACAAGATAGTTTACTATATGCGCATACCATGGTGTGTGATGTGAGACAACAAACAATTGTTCATTTGGAAAAGACTCACGAAAGGGAATAGAATCACTAGGGGACTCATGCAGAAGACAGGACAAATGATCAGCAACAGAATTCTCACTACCCTTTTTATCTCTAATCTCTATGTCAAATTCCTACAAAAGGAGCATCCACCTAATCAAACAGGGTTTAGATTCACGCTTAGACAAAAGATACCTCAAAGCTGCATGATCGGTGTAAACTATGTCCTTGGACCTAAGAATGTATGATCGAAACTTATCAAAGGAGAACACTACTGCTAGAAGCTCTTTTTTAGTAGTGGTATAATTTTTTTGAGGCTCATCTAGAGTCTTACTAGCATAGTCAATCACATAGGGCAACCTATCCTTATGCTGTCCTAATACAACTCCTATGGCAAATTTTGATGCATCACACATAATCTCAAAAGAAAGACTGTAGTCAGGCAGTTGGATGATAAGGGAAAAGGACAACATGGATTTAAGCCTATCAAAAGCTCTAGTGCATTCTTCATCAAACACAAAAGGAATATCTTCTACTAAGAGCCTAGACAGTGGACGGGCGATCTGGTTAAAATCCTTAATAAACCTATGATAGAAACCTTCATGGCTAAGGAAAGATCTCATATCTTTAATAGTCTTAGGAACGGGCAACTTCTCTATAAGCTCTACCTTGGCTAAGTTAACTTGGATACCATCAGAAGACACTACATGACCTAAGACTATTCCTCTCTGCACCATAAAATGTGATTTCTCCCAACTCAGCACAAGATTCATCTTAATACAACGGTCTATCACTAAAGATAGGTGACTCAGGCATTCATTAAAACTCACACCAAAGACTGAGAAATCATCCATGAAAATCTCTAAGTGCCTCTCAATCATATCACTAAAGATAGCCATCATACACCTTTGAAAAGTGGCAGGTGCGTTGCAAAGACGAAACAGCATTCTCTTATATGTGTTGCTGCCCTCTTTTGCATCCTGGGAGATTTCAATGAAATCTTGAGGTGTGGAGATAGGTCTTCTTCCATGACCATTGCCCCTAGTGCTGGGGACTTCAAGAACTGCATCTTTCAAGCTAACTTACGTGAACTCAAAGCTATTGGGCCACATTTTACTTGGTCTAACCAAAGCACGAAAGGAAATTTGATTGCTAGCAAGTTAGACAAGGCGTTCACCAACACATCCTGGTTGGAGCAATTTAAAGGTTCTTTCCTCATCATTGGCAATCCTAGCATCTCAGATCACTGCCCAATCATTGCCCACACCAGCTCGGTAAAGCACTCATCCCCAAAACCATTTAAATTCTACAATGCATGGACTTCACATGATCTCTTCAAGCAAATTGTCAATGAACATTGGAGTGCACGGGTTTTTGGCACCTCAATGTTCATCCTTTTTCAGAAGCAAAGGATTCTCAAGAAAGCTCTTAAATAATTTGACAAAGTTCACTTTTCTTGCATCCCGAGGCAAATTGAAGATCTTAAAGGCTCTCTTGAAATTGTCCAACACAACTTGCTCAATGGTTCTCTTACGGAAGATACTCTCAACAAAGAAAAAGAACTTTTGGTGCAAATTGAGAAACTTGAAGCAACCCACGAAAACATGCTCCATCAAAAAGCTAGAGTACATTGGATTAAGGATGGGGATGCAAACATGAGCTTTTTCCATAATCTCATTAAGGGGAGAAGGAACAAGAACACCATCTATGCAATCAATGATATGGAAGGAAATATTATCTCTACAAAGGAAGGTATCAAGGCCGAATTCCTTACTTTCTTCAAAAGTCTCATTGGTTCACCCTCTCATTCAAATGCAAGTATGGAAGTTATTAAAGGAATCATTGGCAAAACTATTGATGAAGATTGCTTAAATAAGCTAGCTGCCCTTATCACCCTGAAGGAGATTAAGCATACTCTCTTTGCCATTAACCCCAACAAAAGCTCGGGGCCGGATGGTTTTACTTCTCACTTTTACAAAGAAGCTTGGGATATTATTGGAGAGGATGTTCTCAAAGCTATTGGCTCATTCTTCAACTCCAAAAAACTTCTCTAGGAGGTAAATGCAACATACATTGCTCTTGTCCCTAAGGTCCATAATCCTTCTTGGGTTAAGGACTTTAGGCCTATTTCTTGTTGCAACACCATCTATAAATGCATTTCAAAGTTGATTGCAAATAGATTTAAAGATTGTCGTCCATCCATTATCTCTTGGAACCAATCGGCCTTCATGAAAGGTAGACTTATCAATGAAAATACCCTCATTGCTCATGATCTCTTCAGTGGTTACACTAGAGCACACATCTCTCCTAGATGTGCTCTTAAAATTGATATCATGAAAGCCTTTGACCCACTTAACTGGAGTTTCATTGAATGCTCTCTCATCGCTTTTGGCTTTCGAAAGTACTTTGTGGATTGGATTATGGAATGCATCACCTCACCTAGCTTCTCAATTGCCATTAATGGTAGTCTCGAAGGTTACTTCATGGGAACAAATGGTCTCAGACAAGGTGACCCTCTCTCCCTTTATCTTTTTGTCATCTATATGGAAGTCCTCTCTTGCATGCTTAATGGTTTGGCAAATAATACAAGATTTGGATTTCACCCAAAGTGCTCCATGTTGAAGCTGAATCACCTTTGCTTTGCTGACGATCTTTTCATTTTTTGCAAAGGGAATGTGAACTCTATTGAATGCATTATGGACACTTTAAATGTTTTTCATGCTTACTCGGGTTTAAAGGTAAATTGCACAAAAAGTGATATCTTCCTTAGTGGCATCTCTCATGTGGATAAACAAACTATTCTTACCAAAGTGAGCTTCAAGGAAGGCACCCTTCCCATTAGATATCTTGGAGTCCCTCTTGTGACCCAAAAGCTTAAAAAGGCTGATTGCCTTCCCCTCATGGAGAAGATAAATAATAAGCTTGAGCATTGGACCAATCATTGGCTTTCTTATACTGGTACACTCCTTCTTATTAAGGCTACACTTCTCCAAACTTTTGCTTATTAGGCAAGCTCTCTTCTCCTCTCGAAGGGTATTTTGAAGAGTATTGATTCTAAATTCTAGGCTTTTCTTTGGAGAAATATTGGAGCAAGAATAGCTTGGCTTGACATTTGTGTTCCCCATGATGAAGGGGGCTTGGGCATTCGCAAGTTGAAGGATATCAACAACACATTTCTCTTCAAAATTTTTTTGAGAATGTATGCTTTTAGAGAAACTCTTTAGAGCAAATGGGTACACACAAACTTTATCAAGGAGGGCTTTATTTGGACAAGCACGTCCTCAAAAGATACAAGCTAGATCTTCAAATGCCTTTCCAAATGTACTTTCACGGTAAGGCCTCTCATTACACACTCTTTCGGCAATGGGAATAACACCCACTTTTGGCACGACAATTGGCATAATGCTAGCATTCTTGCTACTTATAGAAGCAACATCTTCAACCAGCCACCAAACTTTGCTAAGGTGTGTGACATTTTCTCCCATGGTTCTTGGTCATGGCCAAGGCACCTTTCACATATTGATACACCAAATTATGTCCTCTCGAATGATATTGAGGACTCCATCATTTGGAATATTTCCCCCAATGGTCACTTCCCATTCTCGCACACTTGGGAGCATATTAGATTTAGAAAAAAACAAAGTTGATTGGCATTACATCATTTGGTTTAAAGGGCATACCCCAAGACATGCTTTCATTGCTTGGCTTGCTATTTATGATCGCCTCAATACAAAATATAGAATGCTATCTTGGGGAATGGATATTAATTCGAATTGCATCTTTTGCAACATTGGTCATGAGACACATGATCATCTTTTCTTTAACTGCTGTTTCACTAGAAGAATTTGGAGAAGAGGCCTTGAACTCACCCTTGTCCAAGACACCCTTCTTGCTTGGGAAGACATCCTTGCATACATCACACCTCAAGTAAATGAAAAGAGCCTTAAAGCTACCATCTTGAAGCATCTCTTTGCAGTTACCATCTACTTCATTTGGAATGAGAGAAACTGCTGGGTGTTCAACAAAGAAGCCAAAACTGAAGAACACATTTTTTCATCCATTTTTAACCATGTACGTATTAAATGTATTGTTGGGAAAAACTTCACTTCCTCCTGTATAAATAGAACTTTATGAAAATCATGGGGCTTTGAAGATATCCTAGTGTAGGACCCCTTGATTTTTGTAAATCTTTTCCATCAATTTAAATTCTCACACTTTCCTCGCAAAAAAAAAAAGTACTATAAGGGCACGTGAAGGTAGTTTTCTTTTGATCCTGGGGAAACACGGGGATTTGATTGTATCCTGAATATCCATCTAAAAAGCAGTAATAACTATGACTGGCTACTCTATCCAAAATCTGGTCAAAGAAGGGTAATGGGAAGTGATCTTTTCTAGTCCTAGAGTTGAGCTTCCTATAGTCTATGCACATTCTCCAACCCATAGGGATTCGTGTAGGAACTAGCTCACCCTTATTATTCTCTACCACCGTGATCGCAGACTTTTCGGTACTACCTGAACAGGACTAACCCACTCGCTATTAGAGATAGGATAAATGATACTTGCACCTAAGAACTTAATAACCTCCTTTCTCACAACTTCACTCTCATGTGGATTGAGTCATCTTTGCATCTCACGAGAAGGTACTGCACCTTCTTCTATATGAATCTTATGCATACAAACCGAAGGGTCTACACCTTTTAAATCACCAATCGTCCACCCTATGGTCTCCTTGTGACTTCTAAGGACTGCAAGAAGATGCTCCTCATTCTCACTCGACAAATCAAATGCTATAATCACAGGAAGGGTTTCATCAGGTCCTAAGAATGCATACTTCAAGTGCTTAAGAAGGGGTTTGAGCTCCAAAGACGGGGGAGACTCAACCGTAGGGGGATCGCTAGACACTTCTAAAGGAAGACACTCGGACTGACTAACCTCAATTAATTTCTTAGGCCTAGAGTCAACAGAAGTGGATGTGGAAGCTAAATACTTGCTAACAAATGACTCAAAATCAAACTACTCTAAAATGGCCTCAAGTTTAGCTAATTCATCCTTAACAAACAACATCTTGCAGGCATGCTTCTCTACACATAGATCTATAACATCAACAGCAAAACATTCCTTCTCATCATCCATACTTACACTCGCTCTATTTTTTGCCTCTGTGACTCTAATAATGGCCTTCAGATTCCTAAACTTAATCTCTAGTAACCTTGACTTAAAATAAATCACTACATCAGCTGTAGCTAAGAAGGGGTGTCCTAAGAGAACAGGTGTAGAGTGTTTAATGTCATGGCCAGAATCCATATCTAAGACGATGAAATCAATTGGATACATAAACTCTCCAACCTAAACCATGACATTCTCTATTATACCTCGCGGTCTCCCCTTGGATCTATCAGCTAACTGCAAAGTGACGTACATAGGAGATAATTCCCCAAACCTAGATGCTGGTAGACTGAGTAGGGAATCAGATTTACACTAGACCCTAAATCTAAAAGAGCATGATCAGTCAGGGACTTTCTAATGCAACACGAAATGGTGAAAGTTCCCAGGTCTTTCAACTTGGGTGGGATGCCCGAAGTGCAAATGCTACTTACCTTTTCAGTGAGCTTCAATATTTTCAGCATGTGGGAATTGTTTCGCTTTCTTGTGCATAGATCTTTGAAGAATTTCGCATAAGTAGGAATAGACACAATGGTGTCCACTAGAAGAAGGTTCACCTTAAGGTCTTTTAAGTGCTCTAAGATCTTATTCATCCTAGTGTCTTCAACAAATCTTGGCTTCTCTAGTGCAACTAAAAAAAGTGCTCTAGGGACGACATCACTAGATTCTACGGATGGCTTCCCCTCCGTATGTGGAAGGGTACTACTCTTATCTCTCTCTAGTGGTCTCATCTCTCTCATGGTCCCTAGCCTCACTAGGCCCTATAGGAACACTAGGTGTAGACTCAACTAAATTTTCCTTCTCTCTCACCCCATTGTTAATGACTCTACCACTGCTAAGTGTAGTAACTGCTTTCGCCTGTGTATGAGTGGTATAAGAGGGATATAAGGAAGAATTGGATTGGCTTCTAGGGCTTACCTCAAGCTGGGCAGGCAACTTGCCTTGCTCCTTAGCACTCAACTAACTAGCTAACTAACCTAACTAGGCATCTATCTTAGCCATGTACTGCTATTGTGACTGAAACATCTACAATAGAAGATCAAACTTATCGTCGCTAGTAGGCTGGCTAGAGGATGGTACAGGAAGTGAAAGTATAGACTGACTGGGAAAAGCAGGAACAAATGGGCACTGGTCCTGTGGGGTACCAGGAAGTTTAGATGGATTTACGTGATAAAAACCTGATGGATTTGACTGAGTAGGACCTGGGGTTGGGGGGACTCAAAGTGATTATTACACCAAGAAAACTTAGGGTTATCCCTCCACCCCAGATTATATGTGTTCGAGTAAGGGTTATACTCTTGTGAGTACCTCTGTGTAGCATGAACTTGCTCCTGAATGAATTCTGGAAACTGTGGCGCTAATGGGCAAGCTATAGTCTCGTGGGACAACTAAGAACACTAGGCACATACCTTAACGATAAAAGGAGAAGATGACGATACTAATGGATTAGCCCTACAGCCAGGTGTAGGTGCTAGACCTAAAGAAATCAACTGGTGAAGCTTATGGGTCAATGCTTTTACCTTAGCAGGAAGATCATGAGATGTGCCTACTTCATTAACTTCTCTTCTAGGATTATTCCTACTCAACCTATCCAACGCCATATTCTGAAAAGAATCCTCAACAACACGCTCTAAAATCCCCCAAGCATCACTAGGTCTCAAATTATAGAAACCCCCACCCAACATGGCATTCACTATCGTGCGCTGGGACTTGGTAAGACCCCTAAAGAAGTAATGTAGAAGATTGTGGGTACTGTACCCATGATGTGGACACTGACACAATAAATCATTATACCTCTCCCACATCTCGTGGAAAGATTCAAACTTGTGGTGAAAGAAGGTCATAATCGAAGCTCGAAGGTCAACAATCTTAGCCATGGGATAAAACCTCTTATAGAGTCGGGACTGGAGCTCGTCCCAAGATGTAATGGTTCCATCGGGTAAGGATTGCAGCCATTGTTTGTCTTTATCCTTGAGGGAGAAAGGGAAAAGTCTGATCCTAATATTCTCCTGAGACATAGTTAGAAAATTGAAAGTAGAACAAATCTCCACAAAATCAGTGACATGTAAGGGGACTCTCATTACTCCTACCATAGAAAGACGGAAGCATAGCTAATATCCTATGCTTAATCTCAAACCCCCAAACCCAATAGATGGATGGCTATATTCGGCTCAAAGGCATGAGGAAAGAAATATTGCCTAAGGGTCATGTCATCGGCTACTTGGTGTGGATTCGAAAGCCTAGGAAGCTCAACATTTTCATTACGTGGAACAACAAGAGAAGGAAGGTGAGGGTGAGGAAGAGTATTATCATTCCTATTATGGGGAACAAGAGGAGGGAGATCATTCCTATTTTATGTCATTTCACCTGGATTGCATTTTAAGTTTCCTAAGATGACGATGTATTCTGTATAGTTCAGGATTAAAAGGAACTAAGCCAGGTCTAAGTGAACGTCTACTAAGCATGCACAAAAAGAAACAAAATCTCCTTCCAACTCTTCAACCCCCGAAACTATAATTTCAACCTAAATCTATAGCACAGAAACCACAAGTCCCTAAAAATTACAAAAGAAAATAACACTAAATAGAAACGCTAAATCAAACAAAACAAAATTATTTTTTTTTTAGATTTTCTTGAATTTTGAATTGAAGAGAACTCTAAATTAAAGATGGAATTAAACTACGTAAACTAATGTGTGCAACAAAAGAACAACCAACTAGAGAGGGAGTGATTAAATCAATAAATACAGACTAAGGTGATTACTACTCCATTATGGGGTGGGGATTTTATTCTTGCTTTGAATATTTTGATGGTTTTGATACCTTCTTTTAGAGGTCCGAACTCACTAACCGTATCATCCTTAATTCTCGGTGCAATTCTATCCCTAAATGAACTCTACTTAGAGTATAGCCTTGTCTTTATTAACTAGGGTTTTAGGGCTTAGTTGGTTGAGACTTCTAGATTGACGTGATTAATACACTAACCTAGGGTTTAAACCATTAATTGTGTTCAAGCTAAGATCTAATCCACCTAAGTTCAACTAAGTGTAATGAGTGACCTATTAATTTTATTTCATCCTAAAGACCATACATTAAACCTAATTATAAAATCAAGCACAATTAATCAACACCGTATAAGCAGATATGAAAAATTAAGAGCATAATAATACATGTTTCTTCATTAAGGTAATTAATCAAACACATAGACATGCCCAACAATCACCATTAAACAATAAAAACCAAACATGTATTCAAACCATCAAAATATCCCAAAATAAGTGTTACAATCCTTAACTCATAATTGAAATAGTAATCAACCCTAAAATAAATTTAGCTCAACATGTTAAAAGAGAGTAAAAAACTAAAATTTAATCTCATAAAAATCAATTCCTTATCTAAGAAATTAAATCTCAAGCTTAGAACCTCTTCCCGTTTCAATTTTGCGCAAAATCGTCTTCTCCAAGATTTTTCTCCATTATTTGCTCCAAATTAATCCCAAAAATCCTACAGAAAACAGCCCCAAATTAACTCCAAACAAAGATAAAAAAAAGTAAAGAAAATAAAAAGAAAACAAAAGATATTTTTTTAGTAATTTTCTAGAATTTTTTCTATTTTTTCTACGTTTTTCGCTCTTGGCCTGAGAAAAAGCTGAGATCTTTTTTTCTTTGATGTGTGTGGCTCCTATTTCCCTCTCTTTCTAGGGCTGCTGCCTATATATATATGTGTGTGTGTATGTGTGTGTGGTGTGGTGTGTGCTATAAAGAAAGAAAGGAAAAGAAAAAGAATGGTATGGTCCACAAAGTCAAAGGTTGGTGGAATTTGGTATGTATATGTGCATGTGTGTGCTATGAGTTACGTGTGTGTGCTTTATATATGCATAATATAATATAATATATTATATGTATGATAACAAAAGAAAAGGTCAACAGGTCAACTAAGTTAGCTATATGTTTTATTCATTATTCTTTATATATTTATATATATATATATGTATATAAGTATATATATATATGTATATATGTATATATTATATTCTAACACCTAACAATAAAACATTAAAGTTGACCTGTGTTCTAATATCCTAAAACTAATTAACATGTCCTAAAACTAATTACTTAATATCCTAGCTATAATCTAACCTGTTTAACTAATTACTTAATTACCTAATTCCTAATTAATCAAAATGACTATCGAAAAAAATAAAGAAAAGATAAGAAATGACACACAATACACAAATACTCAATAAGACCCAATAAATACTCAAAAGCTCAAAATAGACAAAATTAGCACCAAAACACACACACAAATACACTCTAAATCATGCAATTTATGTTCTAAAAACACACATATCAATAACCTTCACGAGGTTCGCTCCATTGTCTTCTTCCCTATGATTGAAGAAACTTATCTTGAGAGAATAGCCTTTTGTATGGAAAGAAGCTTAATCTTGAAAATCTAGAGCAAAAATCACAAAATAAGTGTGTAATATGTGCTATAGTATTCTTTTACCAATAATGGAAGAGATCAACTACAAGAATGGGATGATAGAAATGGTTTATAGTCTTGCCTATTTATAGAAAACATTTTGTACCTAAACCTTGTAAACTTTCCATGTGGAAAACTTTTTCCTTTGTAGTAAATATTTGCCACATGTCTTGAAAGTTACTTGTATAACTTGAACTCTTATGCAAGTTGTAGTTACTTGTACTATTTGAATTCTCTTGTAGTAACTTTCTACCACATGTCTTAGAAGACTTGGGTCAAGCCCACAATTTAAACCTAACACATTGTCCATAATCCATGAGGAGGCCTAAGCCCAATAAGAAACCATCCAAGCCCAATTAGGTTATCTTGGGCCCTAAAGAAGCCCAAGCCTAATTCCAAGTTTTGGCCCAAATAGGCTACTATCACAATATGGAATTTGCTCTTTTAAGATTATTTTGTCAAAGTCATTCAACCAGAGAAGAGACCAAAAAGACACAATTAATCTTGACTTAAAAAAATGACCATAAACGTCCTTGCCGAATCTAAGTGACATATGGCCATTTTTAACTCTAATCTATTCCACCGTAGATCAAAGTAGCAACCCAAGGATAACTATGTTACCCACAAGCTTATCACAAAAGGATGTTAACTTTTTCTTTGACCTACTAAATGCCATAATGCCCCTCAAAGTATATCCACAGAAAAGGCTGGTTCTTTGGCCTTTGTACTATCACCTTCTCAACTACATATTTTTCATTGGGTTTCTTATCCTATTAACAACTATCCTTGGTCATGGATCCTTGATTTGAGAAGTGACCCTCAAGCCAAATGATCGATGCACCCATAAAAGTAGTATCACTAGATCTAGATTTAGATGATCAACCAGACAATCCTAGGGGGCACATAGATTCCATATTACATATGCATGTTTCAACTAATTAGAACTTGGCACTTAATGCACAACGTTGTTGATCCTAAAAGAATAAGATCTCACCTGTAATGAACTAAAGCACTAAATCCTAACTTTATTAGTTCATCCAGATATGCTCAAGATTAAGAGTAATGGTCACTTATTAGCAATGAGTATCTTATTTTCTTTCTTTGATAGTGCATCTCTAGAAAAACATTCTCGCAATGGTCCTATTCAATGCATGACACATGCACTATCGAGACAAGTCTAGGAAGTCCTCTAATAACTTAGGTAGATCATCCTCAATAAGGAGACTTGCTTGCTATAACCTTTTCCTGGTAGAGTGCCCAAGACTACCAATCAGTTATGCACTCAATTTATGACATGACTAAATCTAAACTTGGACCTACTATACATCCATTATCATTGTGCACCCAAGTCACTAGTTCAAGTCAAGAGACCTTTATATGCATCAATAAAAATATACCAGAAGCAATATGCAAGAAACTCATAATGTGTTATAATGCAAATAATTTTAAGAGGGGGGGACTTAAGATTATGCTATGTTTATGGAAATTATTTCAATTCAATTTAACTTTTAAAATCAAGAAAATAAATAAACTCATTCAAACAATTTATCAAGCAAGTTTCAAGCAATATCAAAATAATTGAACTATGAAGACAAAGAAATATAATGCACTAGATTTTTAGGTGGTTTAGCCAAGCCTACGTACACCGCTTAAGAATTCTTCCCTTAGGCCTTCAACCTCCTTCACTACTAATACTTTTTCAAATGTTGGTGGAGTATAAACTAACTTGTTACAAATCTTTGAAGCACTCTTTTCAAAGAACCTAAGTGAAAGTAACTCACCAAGGATTTCCACACTACTCTCTAGCTAAGAACTCAACCTCAAATCTATCCTAGATATGGAGTGTAATTACAATGAATAATGATAGGAAAGAATAAAAATTTTGTTCAATCTCACTCAATAGATATGAAAATGTATAGCTCTTGTATAACTCAATGGATAGACAATCTAAAGCTCAAGAATGTTTGTTATGCTCAAGTGTGTGTTGAAAAGCTTTAGGATAATGTATATATAGTGTTAGAAAGAGCTATTGAAGATCCATGATAGAGAGAAAATCGTATAGGGGGAAAGTATAATGAAAAACTTGCCAAAAATAGGTTCTAGCAGGCAAATTTTAAAATACGGTAAACCAAGATCGGTTGATCGGTAGGTGCGCCCGGCCTGTACCTTTGGTGTTCTAGTTACCCTCAGTCGCACAGGTCAGCTGACCGACATGGGAGTCTGATAGGGTCCAGAATGTATCAGTTCAAGGGTAGTTGCACATGGATCAGTCGGTAGACGGACTAGGGGATTCGACCTATAGTAGAAAACACAAATTTTAACTTTTTTCTGATTTATTTTAAAACCCTTTTGAATGCAAGATATTTTAACAAATTAAATGAGCAATAATGGGGATTCAAAACAAGAATGGAAAGTTTGACATCAATTTGAATCTCAAGAAGATTTGATAATGAAGAGAATTTCAAAAGTCAAGGATATGTTTTCAAAAGACTTTTCAAGAATACATGTGCAATTAAATATTTTTAAATAATATTTAACATGCAATTTTATGATTCCAAGAAGGCATGTTTAAGGATTAAACACTTTAGAAAGCAATTTTGAAAATATGACCAAGGTGATTTTTAAAAATCATATGCTTTAGAGAGTAGATTCAAGGATATACAAAATAAGAGCAAGAACATAAGAAACAAGTTGGTACCTCTTATGACTTCTCATCTCCAGCCTTATATCTCTCTTTTTTCTTGATTTAAATTTCCTTTCATGGATTTACATCTTCAAAGTCAAAGACATCTCACGAGCTTTCACATAATCAAACTTTGTAAGACATAACTCATCAAAAGGAATAATTTCATAGATAACTAATATAAAGCATTCAACCCATAAAAGAATCCACATATTCAATTTATAGTCATTTGTCCATTAAATCATCCAAGATAAAATCATTATGAATTATAGCCAACCTTTTATTTTTATCATCAAAACATTAACTCCAAAGCATATAATGCTAACAACCTCCCCCTTTTTAATGATGACAAAAATCTTTACTTATGTTCAAACATGTGATTCATAATGTGAAAAACTCCCCATGAATAAGTGCATATAAAAGAATAAATGGAGTATTTAATAGGTATGACTTCCCCTTACGTAAGCACATAGATAATGCAAAGACTGGGGAATTAAGGAATTAATATGATAAACCATAACATAATAAATCACAAATCATCCATAATAGTCAAAAACTAAACCATGTCATAAACTAATGCAACATTCAATAGAAATCAGTAGGAGTTCTCTTTTCTCCCTTTGGCATCATAAAAAGGAAGGATAAAGTTATAGGCCAAAGGTAATTAAATCATGATAATAGGAGTGTTTTAAAATATGCAAGATGAAGAAGAAAGTGCAGAGATGATAAATGTAGAGGTCCGAAAATGTTCTAAAAAAATGCTAGGAGAGAAAGTCTTGAAAGAGTGGAACATCTCCAAGGACATTATGGTTACTGATTAGGGAAATGGCGAGAGTGACATTCTCTAAAGAACTCGTTCATCCACTACAACAATTAATCACTTAAGCCATGGGTGATCTCATGGAAAAACACTATAATTCCTGTGGCTAAAACACTTAGCCATGAGACTTTTTTTGTCATTGGTAGTGGCGCAAAGGCCTATGGCTAAAGGCATATGCCACTGGAAAAGTTGTCTTGTGGCTACATTCTAACTTTAGCTATAGGACATCCTGTGGCTAAAATCTATACTTTATGTCACATGATATCCCGTGGCTAAAATCTATAACTAAGTTTTACCTTATAATATCCCGTGGCTAAAATCCTTGCCACATGATATCCCATGGCTAAAATCCATGCCACATGATATCATGTGGCTAAAATTCATAACTAAGTTCTATCTTGTGACTGTCACTAAAATCTATTATAAAATTTAAAATATAAATTTAGTACTCATAAAATTTATTTTAAATTTATTTGAAATTTGACGAACAAATAAAATTCATTCTTAATTAAATCTTGAGATAAAAATTTTCTATATTCTAAAATAAATGAACAAAATGGTATAAATTGAAAAATGCAACACTTATCATTTCCAACAATCTCTTAACATCCAAGAAAGATCTTAAAAGAAAGCTGAAAACTACAATAGCTATTATTTCAACATTTTGTATATTTTTTAACACTATAAAGGCTGAACCAAAAACCATGTTCACTTCAGTTTTCTTGGTCGAAAGAAGCTTGATCAGGCCAATAGTAAAAAGACCCTGCAAATATATTATAGAAAATCATTAGTAATAGATGCAATTATTATCATATCAACAAAAGATGCTTCGCTCACTTTTTCACTAAATTGTCTAAATTGTTTATTGGAATCAAATGTTAGCATGAATATGAAACTTAAGTGAGTATTTGTAGTGTACATGTTTTTGGAACAAAGCATACTAACCATAAAGTCAAATTACTTCCAAAGTAAAAAAGAATGCTTGTAAAATTAGTGCAATCATAAAAAAGAATGCTTGTAAAATTAGTGCAATCATCATTATTATCATTGCAAATCGCCATCCAGAATGCCATGCCTCTCTACATTAATTCCACTTTCAATTACCAATAGTAGAAAAGAAGATTAGAAGTAAAATATCATATGTATTGTTAAGCCTTACCACCACATCTCTTTCAAAATGCAGAAATCATAGCAAAAATAACTATGAAGATTGAATTAACTAAAACAAAGAGTGACCATTAGATTCTAGACCCATTCAAACTAAAATTCTAGATTACAAACTTCTCTTGATATTTCAAAAAAGAGTTCAAACGGATGGAATCTTACTTTATTGGATTACAAACTTGTCCTGATATGCAGAAATCACAACAAAAAAAATTTCAATGGCATCTTTCACATGCAGTTTATAATGTCAACATTGTAATAACCATTACTTTCTTCATAAAATGCACATAGATATGCTTCGAATATGATGCTCAATTTGAAAAGTATAGAAAGTAAAAATGCATGCCCAAATTTTACAGCCACTTAATCTAAGAAAAGTACAAGTGTGAAAGCACATACCATCCATGAACCATCCTCCATTAGAGAAGATCTATGCTTTTGTGATTGTGAGGTCAAGGTCCATTAGGATTTCCACTACTTCCAGCAGTACTCCTAGTTTATTGACACTATCAACCTAACCAACATGTTGCACAACTTTTGTCTAATCAATCCATTAAATGGTAACAAGAACAGGCTGAGGCATAAAAGAATCATTAACACTATAGCATAAAAGAAGAAACAAACATGCCTGCATAGCGAGTTTGTTCCAACATGTGATCCACCATTAATAACATTGAAGGTAGGAACTAGTAAAACTAACTTCTTGTTTCCAGCTAGGGGAGCAGTATGCCGTATACATAGAATGCAACTACACATATTTCAGTTAACATGAGATAATACCAATCATAAAATGAGAAATTAAACCCTTAAAAATTATGTACATGAGTGCCAAAGAATGGATAATGACTAAAAGTATAGAAGTTACTTCTCAACAAAACAAATGTAGATTAGACTCCAGTACCAACTATTTTCCCTTCTAATTAGAAGCTAATGCTGAAATGTATAAATCATATGAACTTCATGAATTATAGTGATAAAGCAAATGCAAATTAATATTTCTACAAAAAGAAGTATAAGATCAAGTATTTATGTAAATAAACACATAATCTTGTCTAGTCCAACCTAAAAAAAGGACTAAATAAACAAAGTGTTTAACAAACAAACATAGATTGATACATTTTGGCAAAGTTGAAGAAGTTTATTCCAGCATGGAAAACCTTGTCCATCAGTTTGAAAGACTCATTTTCCAACTACATGAATGGAAGAAACATATGAAATACATTTTAATAGCATCCACAACTTATATTACCAAAGAATAGAGCTAAATTACATTAGTAACCAAAGAATAGACTGAATTATTCCATACATTTCTAGTTACAGGACCCTACAAAGGCTGCATTTCCCAGTTAGATGTTTTAACTAGAATTTCTTCTGGCAGAGCCTCACTGTCCACTGCCCTGTACTTTTTCTAGGAGATAAATGAAGTGTCAAACTTGAGAGTTGAATAATACCCTGTTTAAAAGACACTGGATATGCCATCAACATGACCATAACCAAGAGCATATATTAATGTAAAAACTCATCAAAGAAGCATAATACAAATTAGTGATTATAAGAAAAAAGGAGTCAAGAAAAAGAAACAACAACAAAGTTAGAGGGGAGAAAAAGAAAAGGTAATACTCTAAGTCATCCTTTTGTTGCCCAAACAGGGGACAAATCACACTAAAAGGGGTAAGTAATTGTTAAGGTCATAAGATGGAGATAATATCTAATCTTGACACTGAAATTCTTTGATATAAGGATAGACCTTGATTACAAGAAGAACCATATCTTGTGCATGCAATGCTTTTTCAAATGCCTTTCCAAGTGTTAGCTTCTTGTATAGGGGTGTACGCAGGCGGTTTGGTGTGGTTTTTGCACTAAATTAATTGATATATGCAGTTTATCATTTTATAAAACTGAAGCTGCCCAAATTAATTAAAAACTAGCAGTTTCATTTAATATGGTTTAGTGCGGTTTGAGTGGTTTTTTTGGGCAGTTTAAATATGAAATTTCATATGATATGGTCCAATTTTTAGGAAATTTTTCATATGGTTTTCCTGCAGATGATAATAAAAAATTTCATATTACAATAATGTGTCTAACAAAGAAAAACACAAATTATGTTTCTGTATTAATAAAAGAAAGAGATGACAGCAAATTAGATCCCAATTTCTAGTTACATAATTTCTGTGCATGTTTTAGTTTCCAAATGTCAACTTCTTCCAATATTGAGACGAAGTACCAATAACAGAGCAAGTACGTATATATATTTTCTAAATATTTATTAATATAAAAAATATATATATATAAGAAATATATAATAATAATATATTTGGGTAGTTCAGTTTAACCGTAGTTTTGATTCTTTAGGACCATAAACTGAACCACCCACATCGGTTTTCCAAAAGTAAAACCACAATCAATTGAATTACTTTGAAAACCAATGGTTTATGGTTGATTTGATTCGGCTCATTTGGTTTTTGTGGTTTTTACGATTTGTTGTATGCCCTTAATCTTGTATTCTATAGGTCTCTAGCATCTAGAACCTACAAGATTTTATGGAAGGGATGTGATGAGCAACATAATATTTGGTAAAAGGCTGTGTCAAAAAGATAAAGCCTTGCTTGCTTCATTAACACATATAGAAGGTGTAATTAGTTGACGAAGATATGGAAAACAAGATGGACTCATGGACATAAAATTTAATTGTATACACCAAAAGAAAAAGAATAACACAATCATAATAACTATCAGTAATCAATAGCTCTTTAAACCAGAAACACAAGCCATGAAGTCACCAAGGGAAGTACGAGGATAGCCAAGCAATATTATCTGTACAATAATTTTATTGGGATCTATGAAGATAGGATGCTGTCTATCTTTTGCAGTCTTTTTATTGGCCTTTATCAACATAGGGATCTTTTTTATACATACATGACAAGAGGTAGCATTGAGTTTTAACATAGTTATACCAAAAACAAAAAAAGAATAGCCAAAAGGTTCTCTAATGGATAAGAATTCAATACTGAAGAATTATGCAAAAATTAGCTGCCTTTGTTAAAGCTAATATTTATAGATCATTATGACAGACATATCAAACTAAGTTATACATGTGCAGTCAAGAATAAACCAAGTCTAGTAACTTGCAGAGAATATCTCTATAACATGTGAAAATTTTGCTTCAGATGAGTTCACATTACTTCTACCAATTGGGGACTTCACATTGTAGATACCAGCCTACTAGAAAAGAAAGCACTGACAAGCATCTACTAAAAAATTAGTCCAGAGACACAAGAAAACACATGTTTGATAACGTTTTCTTCAGGTAAAGCCACAATTTGATTTATTTAAAATAACATATTTTCATCTAAAAAATACTCAAAATTCACTTATCTCATTGCTCCATGCTTGCGCCTTCAAACTCTGAATAATTTGCAAAAGGCCCATGTCCACCATTTGAGCACCAAAAGTTCCTTTGAAAGCAAGTTCCTTGGAGTCAAGATCACCACCCTAATAATCTAGTAGCCAATAAGGCATCAAATTTCATAAACTACATATTAGAAAGAAAATTGTATTCTACATGTTGAGACTACGATTGGAGACAAACTTATGATAAGTAAAATCCACTGTAGATAGTGATTAGATGTAAAATGATCTCAATAGATTAAGAGCACCTTGGTGTAACCAACTAAGATTTTCAAAACAAAAATTGGTTTTTTCAATTTTTAGTGATTGAATTCATTAGCAGTTGCAAATTAAAAACTTAAAACTAATCACTTTACATAATTCACACTTTGTTTCCTTTCATCAAGAGAAATAATCATATATGTCCAATTTCATGATCATATGTATGCCTTCATCAATCACTTTTTTTCATCAAAAGAAATAATACAATGCACAAGTATCTAAATATAAGCACCCATAAGCAATTAAGCACTGGTCTAAGCATGAACTTCACACATACACACGATCACACATTTATATACATGGTCTAAATAACCTTAAAATGCTAGCAAATCTAAAGCTAACAACTATCTAAACAATAATCTCATATACATACATGATTTAAATAACCCTAAAATGCTAGAAATTCAAAAGGTTCAAAAGGTGACAATTATTTAAATAGAAATTTAAAAAAAAATTAATAAAAGATCTAGAGTTTGTGCAGCTAAAACTCAATAGATCATACCTGAATTTTGAAATTTAGAGGTGAATCTCAAGCGATATATAATCCAAAGAAATGCGATCATTATATAATTTGAAGCTATATATATATATATATATATATATATATATATATATAATTTGAGCTAAATAACCTACAAAATCTGACTAAAGCAAAACCTAAGAATTATCTAGATAGAAATTTCACAAAATATGCAAATTATAGGATTTGTAAAGCTAAAAATTAAAAGAAATTCATACCTAGATTTTAAAATTGTGCAAATTCTAGAGTATTTGATGCTAAAAACTAAAAATCATACCTAAATTTTGAAAATTAGAAGTGAAATTTAAAGGTAGAACCCTAACTCTTATTGTAATGAATTTCAGTTAGATTTCTCGCTACAATAAATCTGCGTTCCTTCTCCAAGACAACACATTATTATTTGGTGTAGATGTTTTGAGCTCGAAACTTGAGCTTCGAAGGGTTTGGTGATGAAGATAGTGATATTTGCAAATTTTTCATAAAATGAGAGCAATAAAGAGAAAGAGAAGAAAAGGGGTATGAAATGAGAAATAGAATTTGGGTTTCTATTTCTACTTAAAAGCTTGAAAAGAAGATATTTATTTTTTAATTGGTAAGGGTGACAGGTAACATTTTAGTTTTAGTTAATTATAGTTCTTTTTAGTTTTAATTTAATAAATTGTTCCAATAAATTGTTATAAAAATATAAATTTATGATTAGTATTTAGTATAAAGGCATACACAAATTAGATATTGTAATGGTTTGATTGAATTGTTAAAAGTTATGATCAGTATTTAATATATTTTATGATTTTTATATTTTTATTTAGATTAATATCTAAAATTTAGCCACGGGTGATCTTATTCATAGCAAAATTTGACCAAAGTTTCAAATTTTCCACGAGTTATTTTACCCGTGGCAAGATTTGATACTATACTCTTTGTTTGTGCTGCAAGTTTTTAGTTCCCATGGCTAATTTTGTGGCCCAAGAAGCTAATTGTTGTAGTGATCTCTTAATGCATGCCATTAACATTTTCTTCAACCTTGTCAACCCTTGAGTTCAAGGTAGCCATATTTGTGTTTAATGTTGTCATTTGCTTAAGAAGTTGATCCAAAATAGAGGGTTCTTCAACTTGACCTCCCGAGCTTGATCTAGCATCACATCTCATTTCTTCCCTTTTAATTTCCTCAAGCCGATAAGATTTCATAGAAGCTTCTATGGCCTAATTGAGTTGATCTCGAAATTCACCATTGAAAATATGTTGGCGAGACATATTTTCTCCAACTGGCTCATTGATCTCAATTCCTCTTTGTGGAGCTTGCACATCCTCATCCATTGTATCTAATGCAGCTTGGATTTCATCTTCTTGAACTTTAAGACCTAACACTGGATTAGAAAAAATAGTTCTGTCTGTAGTTCTTTGCCATATCTTTTTCCTAATGTCCTCACTCGAGGCTCGATATTGGGCTTCATTAATCGATTCCTCATTGTACTAATAGATTTGCATTTAATTAATGCAAGCCATGTCAAATTTCCAAGCAAATGAGGTTGCATCCTTATGAAATGGTACCTTGAAGTGTTGAAAGATAGGGGTGAAAGCCATTCCATATGCCATTTTGTTTGGTTTTGAAGGTTCCTTCTTCAAAATCTCAAGATCTATACCACAAACATATGCCGTATGACACAACATTAGATAGGCCAAATCAATTTTCTCTTTTTGATTCAACAAGTAGAACAAGTAGGAATCCATAAAGTTAATTCTTCTATTATTCGTCTTCCTACTCATAATCATTTCACTAATTATCTTTAGCATTATCCTTTTTCTAGCATCAACATCTCTTCTTGGAGATCTGGTTTGCTTAATAGGTATAGAGTCTAACCTTTGCCATCTGAAAGCAACAGCATTATCAAATTTTTCTTTCTCAACTCCAAGCCAACTTGAGCACTATAGATCCTATGTTCACCATAGGGAAGGCTAAAGACATCGTTTATATCTTTTTCTTGTAAATCAAACCTTTTTCCATTCACCTTTGTTCTTAAGTGCATATGTTTTGTGTTAAGCATGAAAAGATTCTTATAACTCTCTAACCATTTTCTCATGAATATTGCAATTTTGATGAACAAACATATCACAACCTTATTCATGAAATAACTCAATAGCATTTGCTCCTTTCAGATCCTCATCAACAAGATATTTTCCATACATAATAGATAGAGAATCGATAATACCTTTCTTTTTTGTTGATGTCGATGGAGGTGATAAAGATGGAGATGGTGAATTTTGCTTAGCCCTCTTTTCCTTTGAACTTGTTCTTCTTTTGGGGGTGCCATTAGTTTTTTTCGCGAAGAAAGTGAGAATAAATTAAATAATGTACAATACAAAAGAGGCCAAGGAGGTAGCCCTATACAAGAATATCTTCAAGCCTCCAAGATTTGCAAAGAGATTTGTTAATACAAGAGGTAAATTTCCTTCCCATTGAACATTTAAGCCTAATATCATTTACAATGGATGAGAAAATATGCTCCTCAGTTTTAAACACTTTGCTGAATTCTCTATTGTTCCTTTCAATCCAAATGTGATAAATAGTGGCTCCCACCAAGTGCTTCAAGATAGTTGCTTTGAGACTCTTTTCAAGAGCAAAGGGAGTAATGTATGCCAAGATATCATCCCAATTTGTCAAATTTGTGCGAACCATTGTGAGCTGAAGTCCCCGCTTCCAGATTCTTTTTATGAAGCAACAATGAAAGAAAAGATGATTTCGTGTTTCATTCCCCATGTTGCAAAAGATATATGTTGGATTGATATCTTTCCCCCAGATAATAATCTGAATTTTGTATTAAGCCTATCCCAACAAGCAAGCCAACAAATGAAAGCATGTCTTGGGGTATGTCCCTTGAACCAAACAAGATTGTGCCATTTTGCCTTCTCTTTTCTTATTCTAAAATGCTCCCATGTATGCTTGAAACTAAAAGTTCCATTGGGGGAGAGATCCCAAATGTAAGTATCAGCATTTTCCTCATTTAAAAGGAGAGGGGGGACATCAACATGCAAAAGATGAATAGGCCAACTCCAAGTGTTGTGTTGGAAAGCATCACTAACCTTTGCGAAGTAATGTGGAGTAGGGAAAGTGGAGCTCCAATGGCTGCCAAGTAGCCCATTCGGATGCCATTTATCAAGCCAAAAATGAGTGTTTTTCCCATCTCCCACGGAATAGGTGATAAAATTCCTTGCAATGTCTCGGCATTTAATCAGCAATTTAAGGATCCAACTAGCATCTTTTGGTGTGGTGATGGTCGAAATTGATTCATTCTTGATATAATTCACATGTACCCATTTGCTCCAAATTGATTCCCTCCGTGAATACATTCTCCAAAAGCTCTTAAGAAGTGAGATAGTATTGATATCCTCAATTTTCCGAACATTTAGCCCCCCCTCCTCAAGTGGAAAGCAAATATCCTTCCAAGCAATTTTTGCACCCGTGTCCCGCCATAAGAAAGCCTTGAATTTTGATTCAAGAGTTGAGATAATGCCTTTTGGGAGTAAAAGAATTCCAGCCCAATAGGAACAAATTTGGGTAAGGGTTGTTTTAATAAGAAGCAACCTACCCGCATAGGAGAGCCATTTTGTGGTCCAATTATCAAGTTTGCTCACAATTTTCTCTAAGAGAGGTGCATAATCAGCTCTTCTAAGTTTTCTTGAAATAAGAGGGATGCCCAAATACCGGATTGGTAAAGATCCTTCTTTGAAACCCACTTTGGAGAGAATGGCAAGTTTTTCATCATTCGGGACTCCTCCAAAGAAAATATCACTCTTTGTGTTGCTGACTTTAAGCCCCGAAAGGGTATGGAACTTTTTAAGGATTTCCATGATGCAATCAACCGAACTCAAATTTCCCTTACAAAAGATGAATAGATCGTCGGCAAAACAAAGATGATTAAGCTTCAATTTGGCACACTTGGGGTGGAAGTCAAAGCCACCATCATTTTCCAATTTGTTGAGCATACATGTGAGAACTTCTATACATAACACAAAAAGATAAGGAGAGAGGGGGTCACCTTGTCTAATACCATTTGCACCTTTGAAGAAACCTTGAAAACTACCATTGATAGCAACAGTAAAACTTGGAGAGGAAATACATGCCATAATCCAAGCAAAAAATTTTCCAGGAAACATAAATGCCAAGAGAGTGTTTTCAATAAAGCCCCAACTAAGTGAGTCAAAAGCCTTCATGATGTCAACCTTAAGAGCACATCTAGGAGAAATATGGTTTCCTGAATATCCCCTAAGGACTTCATGAGCAATAAGAATATTTTCATTGATAAGTCTATCTTTGATAAAAGCAAATTGATTCCATGAAATAATCCTTGGAAGACAAGCCTTGAGTCTATTTGCAAGCATCTTGGAAATACACTTGTAAATGGTGTTGCAACAAGAGATAGGCCTATAGTCTTTAACCATAGAAGGATTTGAGACTTTTGGCACTAAAGCAATGTAAGTGGCATTTACCTCATTAAGAAGCTTTGTGGAATCAAAAAAGGAACTAATGGCCTTCAAAACATCATCACCAACAATGCTCCAAGCAGCCATGTAAAAAAGAGATGTAAAACCATCCGGCCTTGGGCTTTTGTTTGGATTGAGAGAGAAGAGAATGTTTTTGATTTCCTCATGGGTCAAAGGTGCCACCAGCAAATTAATGCAATCCTCATCAATAGATTTTCCAATGATAGCTTTGATATTGTCAATATTTGCACAAGTCCGAAAGGGAGTGCCAAGTAGGCCTTTGAAGAATGAAATGAATTTTGCCTTAATGCCTTCGCTTGATGAAACAAGGGTACCATTCAAATCTTGGATAGCATAAATAGTGTTTTTCCTTTTCCTTTCCTGAATAGTGCTATGAAAAAACTTTGTGTTTGCGTCACCATTTTTAATCCAATTGAGCCGAGATTTCTGGTGTAGCATATGATTGTAGGTGGACTCAAGAGCTTCAATCTTAGCCAAAATATCTTTCTCCATATCAAGAATTTCATCATTAAGAAGGCCACTCATCAAATCAGATTACACTTTACAAAGCATCTCCTTGAGTGCATGAATCTTTTGAGGAATGCAAGAGAAGTGCTCTTTATCAAACTCCCTTAAAGCAAGGTTGAGGCGTTTTTGCTTTTGAAACAAAATGAACATTGGAGTGCCAAAGACCCGTGTACTCCAATGATCTTCCACAATATGCAAGAAATGATCATGTGTTACCCAAGCATTATAGAATTTGAATGGCTTTGGAAAGGAAGGCTTGAGCTTACAAGTGTGAAGAATAAGCAGGCAATGATAAGAAATTCCCGGACTACCAACCAAAAGAAATGAATCCCCCATACAATCCATCCAACCAGGATTCATCAAAGCTCTATTGATCTTGCTTGCATGGAGGTTGCCATTTGCGTTCCTATTCGTCCAAGTAAAATGTGGTCCAATAGGGCTGAATTCTAGGAGACTTACTTTGCGAATACAATCCTTGAAATCCCAAGCACTAGAGGGGATAGACAAAGTGGAAGATTTATCTCCACTATGAAGAACTTCATTGAAGTCCCCAAGGCTGCATAAAGGATCTTCTTTGCACCAAAAACTCCATTTAACAATTTGCTGCCAAAGTGATTTCCTTTTGGGGGGCATTTCGGCCATAAACAAAAACCACAAAAAAAGGATCATGAGGTGGGCAAGCAAAATGGCAAAGCATACCTTGATCAAAAGTATCAATAATGGTAGCCTTGAGATGATTTTTCCAAAAGAGCCAAAGACGGCCAATAATGTTGTCATCAACATAGTTGTCAAACCCCAAGCTACAAAAATATGTGGCAATGCTATTTGCTTCTTGGCCGGTCTTTGTCTCCAAAACACAAAAACAATCGAGATTATGTTTGCCAATAAGCAACTTTATTTCCTTGTCTTTTTTAGGGGAATTAAAACCCCTAACATTCCAAGAGCCAAAAATCATGAGGGTGGAAGAGGAAAGAGATCCTCTTGATGTGTACTTTGAGCTATGATTGGTTCAGCAACAAATTCTCCTTCCTCGGGTATTTTTGGAGGTGCTTTGTTCTCATCACTATCATCTTCAAGAACTTGAAATTGATTTTGATGTGAGGACTTTTGGTTAGGCCTACTAGCATTGCTCATTTGTTTTGAAGAGCTTGGCCTAGTGGGATCAGCCATCTTGCTTGTAGAACTTATGTTGCTTGCTTTCTCAAAGTTTGGTGCATTTCTATCATTTGTTGAAAGTTTTTTCCCAATGACTTGCCAATCCTCTTACTTCTTTTGCTTAGGCTTTGAAATCAATGGGTGACCATGAGTTTGTTGATCAGCCTGCTTCATGGGACATTTATCTACCATTTGTCCCACCATTTTGCAATGTGAGCATTTTGCTTCCAAGCACATTCAACCTCAACTTGGGCTCGAGAACCATCTCTAAGCTTTGGGAAAATAAAATCTGGGAGACTTTCTTCCAAATTTATCTCAATACAAACTCTTGCAAATTCAAGATTTTTTCAGTCAAAGCATCCATTTGAATAGGCTTCCCAATGAAAGAAGCAACATAATTTAACCCTCTTTTTGACCAAAGACTCATTGGAACATTCCATAGCTTAACCCACAATGGGACTTTATTACAATTCAGATTTATGTACTCAAGATTTGGCTTCCATTTCCTTAGAAGCAAAGGTCTATGATTAACATGCCAAAGTTGTTGCAAGAATTTTTGACAATGTTCTTCTTTATCAAATTTGAAAACATATAGCCTTTTCCCTTTATGGAAGATATCCACATTTCCAAACCTTTTCCAAGTAAAGTCAACCATGTTTTTGATAAGAAAGTAAGGTGGTGGGGCACCTATAAATTGGCCAACTAAACAATGAGTCCATAGTTTGTCCCCTTCATCATATAAATTATCCGGGGGGTCAATCACATCCCTAACTCCATTAATAAATTTAACTTCAATTTCATCATCAAATTGAAGATTTGTGCTAATAAATTTAGCAAAATCCTTTCCCCAATCAAGAGATGGTGCTTTTGAAGTAGGTTCAAACCTGATTTTTGGTGGCTTTCTCCAAGCATTTTATTGAGTATTTTGTTGGACATTTTGTTGTGAGGCTCTTTTGCTTTCAAGTGCACTCTTCTCCTCCCAATCTTCATTTTTTAAAAGCATTTTAGTGGGCTGAGTAGTGCAATCTTGAATTTCTTCTTCATTTGGAAAGGGGGGCTGATTTGGAATGTTTGCTAAAGTGTCTTTACTAAATGACATGGCAACCATGTCATTTGAGTTGTGGTCCCCTTTTTCCTTTGCTGAAAATGAGCTTTTGAGTTGTGGGAAGTTTCCATCAAAAGAACCGGGCTCTTGAAGTTGAAAAAATGATTCAAACTTTTGCTTTGGGTCTTGAGTATGTGCTGTCAGCTTTTGGGGAGTTTGACCTGCAAAGTGGTTGCCAAAATCAGAAAAAGAGTACCCCTCTTTTCCCCCAAGGTTGATATCCAAAGCAAACTTGTTTTGACCAGCGTGTAAAAGCTTTTCTTCAACTTCTTCTTTCCTCAAGTCCGAAGACCCTAATTTATTGGTATGAGCATTTTCGGATTTATTATCATACTTTGAATAGATCCTTGGGCTAGCAGAAGCTTGAAACTTTGTTGGGGAGCCAAGATGCTTTTGTGAAAAATCCTCAACCTCTCGGTTCTCTTTTGAGAAGGAAATAGAACCTTTGCTAGAAGGTGATAAAGATCTAGCTTTCCTTGAAAGGGATTTCACGAGCTCAAGCTTATCTTTGTCTTTCTCCTCTTGCAATGCTTTGAAAGTTTTTCCCGATTCAAATGCATAATAAGCTTCATGAAGTTCCTTGCTTGAGGTTGATGAAACTTCTTCATTCTCAAGAGGAGAAATAAAAGATGCTGAATCAACCTCATCCAAAATGACTTTTGTGTTTTTTACCAATGATGGACATTCCTTAGCTTGATTCTTTGCTGAGATACGTGCACTATGTCTTGATGGAGAGGACCCTTTCTTCTTCTTTGCCATGGAAAATCAAGTGTTTGGGTTGTGGGACGGGTGTGGAAAAAGTGTTTAGGTTTCAAAGGTTGGGGCTGCAAATTCAAAATAAAAATGGAGATGGAAGATGGCTTTTAGGGGTGGCGTGTGGTGGTGGTGGAGGTGGAAAAATGGTGGCTGAAATCAAAGTTTGTAGAGAGAGGGTAGAGGATTTTCATGGTACAAAAAGAGAAATTTCAAGAGCAAAATAAACGAGCTTAAGGTTGATTGAGCATCTCCATTAGAATGAGGTTGGGGGTCCCATTAGTTGAGAGTTTTTGAAGAAAAAATTTATGAAAAATACATTTAATGGAGTGGGTGATATGATTTAGTCAACAGTTTTGTGAAATTTTGATGTTTCAAGGTGTTTAAAAAAAGAAGTTTGAGGTTTTCGAATAGGGTTTTAACAAGGAGGAGTGAAAGTGAAAACAGGAGATATAAAACTTGAATTTTAACCTAGCACATCTGCAGATGTCAAGCAACCAACTTACCTTGGGGGCAACTGGCTATAGCATCTGGCACATGGTAGAGAGCACAAAAGTCGATCGATGCAGACTAAAGTCAGGCGATCGACCAGGGCTTTCGATTAGTGGTAGAGTGTGAAATCTTAGAGTTTTTTGGTAAGCAAACAAATATAAGCTACAATACTACCTTTGGCATCCCAAAAACAACTTCAAAACATGACATTAATAGATAAAAAATTCAAACCATGTTTTAAGATACAATTATGTTAAGAAACATTATGAAAGATGTAATTTATTCAAAGTTTTGCATTCCAATTTCTTTTCTAGTGTTGCAAAAATTATTCTTCATGTAACGATTTTGTGAAAATTTTAGCAACTTGATGCAAGGTATCAACAAATTCAAGCATAATATCTCCTTTTTGAACATGATCATTAATGAAGTTGTGCCTAATCTCAATGTTCTTTGCCTTATAATGTTGAATTGGATTTCTAGTAAGATTAATGGCACTTGTGTTATCATAGTAAATGGGCATATGATTATATTTCAATCCATAATTAATCAAGTTTTGTTTCGTTCAAAGAATTTGTGCTACTCAACTACTAGCAACTATATACTCAGCTTTAGTAATAAATAAGGCAACATTATTTTTTTTTCTACTAAACCATAAAATCAAAGAACGACCAAGGAATTGACATATAATGCTAGTGCTTTTATGATCTACTTTACATCTAACAAAATCTGCATTAGAGAAACCATATAAATCAAAATAAGTTCCTTCAGGATACCACAAACCTAGATTATAAGTTCCCTTAAGGTATCTAATTATACGTTTCAAAGCAGTTAAGTAGGATTCCTTGGTATTGGATTAGAATCTTGCAGGTAGACAAACAACAAATATTATATCTAGTCTAGATGCTATTAAGTATAGAAGGCTTCTAATGATAACTTGGTAGAGTTTCTCATCAACCAACTTAGCATTCTCATCTTTGTCAACCTTAATTGAGGGGCTCATGCAAACATTTTGATTATTTCCTCTGTGTACTTAGCTTGGTTTATGAATATTCCTTCTTTAGTTTGCTTGATTTGCAATCCAATAAAGAAAGTTAAGTTGCCCATCATCCTCATCTTGAATTCCTTGTGCACGCACTTAGAAAAACTTTCGCATAATGAGATGTTAGTAAAACCAAATATAATATCATCCACATATATTTGTACAAGTAGAATATCATTTTTCTCTCTTTTAATGATCAAAGTAGAATCAAGCTTACCTCTCTCAAATCCATTCTTAATTAGAAAGTCACTTAACCTTTCATACCAAGCCCAAAAGGCTTGTTTCAAACCACATAAAGCTTTCTCAAGTTTATACAAATGATTAGGAAAACATGCATCTTTGAAACTAAGAGGTTGTTCAACATAGACTTCTTCCTCAATAAAATCATTTAAGAATGCACTTTTTACATCCATTTGATATAGCTTAAAGTTCATATGACAAGCAAAAGCAAGTAGCATGCAAATGGATTCTAATCTAGCTACAGGCACAGGTTTTACCATAGTCAATACCTTCCTCTTAATTATAGCCTTGTGCAACTAGTCTTGCTTTATTTCTAGTCACATTTCTAGATTCATCTAGCTTATTTCTAAAGACCCATTAATGCCAATGATAGGAGATCTCTAGGCCTTTCAACCAATTTCCAGACTTTATTTCTAGTAAATTGATTAAGTTCTTCTTGCATGGAAATTATCCAATTGTCATCAAGTAGTGCTTCATTAACATTTTTAAGTTCCATGTGAGAAACAAATGCAACTTGTTCACAAAAAGCATTAATATTATTCTTGGTCCTTACTTCTTTAGATGGATCACTGATGATTTGCTTCTTAGGGTAATTCTTCAAGAACTTCTAACTTTTTGGCAGAATGATGTGTATTGGTTCTTGTTTCAAATGAAGATCTTGAGTTTGTTCTTCATTTTCTTTTGCTTGAGAGTCACCATTTTGGATTTCACTTTCTTTATCATTTGATAGTTCTTTGTCCTTTGCTTGCTCTTCATTTTGTGTGGTTTTCTCCAAGCGTTCACCTGTATCAATGATCCATTTTCTAGGCTCAAATGGATTAGCCTCATCAAAAGTAACATGTATTGTTTCTTCTACAACTTGCATTCTTTTATTAAGTACACGATAAGCTTTGGTTTTAGTTGAGTAACCAAGAAATATTCCTTCATCAGATTTAGCGTCAAATTTGTGCGAATAATCTTTGTTACTCAAAATAAAACATTTACAACCAAATACCTTAAAGTATGAGATCTTAGGAGTCTTACCATGCCACAGCTCATATGGAGTTTTGCTGAGAATAGGTCTAATGCAAATTCTATTTTGTACATAGCACACATGTTTATGGCTTCACTCCAAAAATACGTAGGCAAGTTGTGTTCTTTAAGCATAGTCCTTGCCATTTCTTGTAAGGTGTGGTTCTTCTTTTCTACTACCCCATTTTGTTAAGGAGTTCGAGGGGTCAAAAAGTTATGTTTAATTCCATGCTCATCACAAAAATGCATGAAAGGAGAATTTACATATTCAGTTCCATTATCACTATATATGCAAGTAATAAAATAACCTTTCGCATTTTACACTTTGGGACACAACCTTGCAAATTTGTTGAAGGCTTCATTTTTGTGTGTAAGAAACATGACCCATGTAAATATAGTATAATCATCAACTATAATAAATGTATATCTAGAGCCATATAAGCTAGCAATATCAATAGGTCCAAACAAATCCATATGTAGCAATTGCAAAGCTCAAGATGTTGAGACCATATTAATAGGTTTGGAATGAGTATTATGTTGTTTACCAAGTTGACATGCATCACATACTTTACCTTTTTGAAATTTGATTTTAGGCAAATCTTTAACCAACTCATTTCTAGATAAATTTTTCAACAAACTCATGTTAACATGCCAAAGTCTTCTATGCCATAACCAAGAATTTTCATGTACAATAAATAGATAACTAATATTTTGATCTCAAGTTGATTAATCTCAATAGTATATATATTATTTTTGCAAGCAACAAAGAGCACATTGTTACTATTACAACATGTATGATGCAACTAGATGATTGAAAAGAAATGTTATGACCTTTATCACATAGTTGACTAATGCTAAGTAGATTGAATTTAAGACCTTTTACAAGTAGCACATTATGTATAGGAAGTGAGTCTTTGTTACTGATACTTGCTTTGCTAATAATTCTTCCTTTGCTATTGTCTCTAAATGTCACATCCCCTCCTTTGACTCTTTTAAGATTATAGAATAGTCAAGGGTCACCAATCATGTGTTTTGAGCATCCACTATCTAGAATCCATTTCTTGTTCCCTTTTTTTCATTTTTCATCTTCAAGTTGAGATAACACAAAAAGACTTTATTTTGGTCCTCAATTTCCTGGGCCCATGATGTTAGTCTCAATTTCTGGATCTCACCACCCATTTTGGATTTTGCCAATGTGAAACAAGAGTGCCTCTATCATGTAATTTCTTGAAATAGCATAGAAAAAGAAATATGCCCATTTTTTTTACAATAAGTACAAGTGATAGAAGATTTTAAAGGTGCAATAGAGGATGATGCTTTCACAAAATAGTTTTTCAAATATTTTTGATTGGTTGTAGGTTCATATGTTAGGATTAGTATACCCTAAAGCTCACTGGTACATGACATTTTGGATGTTAAATAATGTATAATCATTTTCTATTAAATAGCATTATGAGTTTCTTGCATATTATCTCTGTTATGTTTTATTGATGTATTTATAAAGGTCCTTTGACTTGAACTAATGAATTGGGTGTGCAATGAGGCTGGATGCACAATAGGTCCAAGTCTAAATTTAGTCACGTCATAAATTGAATCCATAACCAAATAGTAGTGTTGGGCACTCTACTGGGATAAAGTTATATTGAGCAAGTCTCCTCTTTGAGGGTGATCTACCTAGGTCATTAGAGAACTTTCCAAATTTGTCTCAATAGTACATGTATCACGTATTGGATAGGACCACTGTGAGTATGTTTTCTTGAGACGTACTATCAAGAAAGAAAACAAGATACTCATTGCTATTAAATGATCATTGCTCTTAATCTTGAGTATATGTGGATGAACTAATGAAGTTAGGGTTTGGTACTTTGATTCATTGTGGGTGAGATCTTACTTTATTAAGATCAACAGCCTTGTGCATTGATGCTAAGTTCTAATTAATTGGAACATGTATATGCAATATGGAATCTTTGTGCCTCCTTTGGGATTGTCTAAATTTATAATCCAAATCTAGATCTATTGATACTACCTTTACAGGTGTATCAGTCATACGGCTTAAGGGTCGTTCCCAAGATCAAGAGATTCTATGACCAAGGACGGTTCGCAATAGGACAAGAAACCCAACGGAAAAAGATACAGCTAAGGAGGTGATACTACACAGGCCAAAGGACTGGTCTTTGCTATGGGTATACATAGAGGGGCATCATGGTCAGTTATTTAGTAAGTCAAAGACAAAGTTCACATTCTTTTGTGATAAGCTTTTGGGTAATAGCAATTATTCTTGGAGTGCAATTTTGATCTTATGGTGGAATAGATCGAAGTTAAAAATAATTATTATGCCACCAAGATCGGGCAAGGATATTTTTAATTATTTTTGGAAGCCAAGGTTAATTGTTTTCTTGGTCCCTTCCCTAGTTGAAATGACTTTGAGAGAGTAATCTTGAAAGAGCAAATTTCATATTGTGGTAGTAGCCTTATTAGGCCAAAGCTTGGAATTGGGTTTGGGATTTCTTTAGAGTCCAAGCTAACCTAATTGGGCTAGGATGGTTTCCTACTGGACTTAGGCCTCCACATGGATTATGGACTATGTGTTGGGCTTGGATGGTAAGCTTGGCCCAAGTCTTCCAAGACAAGTGGACAACTTGCAAAAGACTACAAAAACAAGTGGACAACTTGCATAAGTCTTCCAAGACAAGTGGACAAGTTGCATAAAGGAAATTACTACATGGAAATTTTCTCCAACATGGAAAGATTAGCAAATTGGGGTGCCAAGGTTCTCTTTATAAATAGACAAGACCTAACACCTTTTATGCAATCCACTTTGTAGTTAATTTCTTCCTCTTTGGTAAGAAAATATACAACACATAGTACACACTTATTGTGTATTTTTGCTCTAGTTTTCAAGAGCATATTACTTTGCGTCTTCCCACACAAGAGCCTAATCTCTCAAGATAAGTCTCTTCAATCATAGGAAAGAAGACTAGGGAGTTGCGTATTACGACACCCTTATAGTAAATTTTTTGTGGTCTTGTTCGTGAGTAAAAACAAAACTCGTGACGGTTATAGCTTCATCAAAGGCCCCACACTTCAAGAGGTTACCTTTACATATTTTGCAAATACTAGTTATTTTCTATATGTTTTTAAACAAGTTTTTGTGTGTGTTATGTGGATATATTGTTTTCCTAGCATGTTTTCTTAGTTAAATTTTGGAAAATATGGACTAGGATACGCTACACTTAATAATATTGATCTTACATCATAACCAATTCTACTTGTTGTTAAACATCATTTTTTGTAAACCAAGAAGTTTTTCAAGATTTTCTTATCCATTTATAAACTTGTTCACAATCATTTGTAGATCATTGGTTATCTTTGTCAAATCCTTTACTTGTTTTTGCAAACCATTTATATTTTCCAAAATAGATGTATTTTTCTTTTCAAGGTCATTCTTTTCTTTCAAAATAGTTTTGAAGCCTTCTTTCAAAGCCTTGTTTTTACTTAAAGCAATTGAAAAGTCATCATGTAATTTGGAAAAGGTTTCTTGTAGTTCTTCAAAGGTAAATCATAATCATCACATGAGAGATAGTTCATAGAGTTATATACCTTATCTTTGTTTGCCATGAGACACACATAGTTTGTAACTTCATGTTCTTCTTCACTTTCTCCTTCACTTTCGGAGCTATCCCACGTGGCTTTAAGAGCTTTTCCTTTGCTTTGTTTTGTCATCTTTGGATAATTGGCTTTGATGTGACTGGGTTTGTTGCAATTGAAACATTTGAGTTCTTTATTCTTTCCTTTGCTAAATTTTCTCCTTTCCTTACCTTTTGTCTTCCAAGTGTTTGAGTTTGCTCCTTTCTTCCATTTTGTTTACTTCATTAATTTTCTGAACTTACTTTGCAAGCAAGGCCATCTATTCATCTTCAGATTCATCACTATTATCTTCTTCACTTGAAGGGCATTTGGAAGCAATAAACACCATGGACTTTTTCATCTTCTTATCTTCTTCTTTATGTGCATTGAATTCTAACTCATGTGTCATGAGAGAACCAACTAGTTTATTTAAGGTAAGAGTGTTGAGGTCTCTTACTTCTGTCACGACTATCACTTTTGGTTTCCATTGAAGCAATAGACTTCTTAACAATTTTCTCACCATCTATATATTTGAATATTCTCTTCCAAGTGATTTAAGACCATTAGTAATTTCACCAAATCTAGAAAACATACATTCAATTTTTTCATTGGATTCCATTTTGAAACTTTCATATTTTTGAACAAGCATGCTAATTCTAGATTCCTTAACTTGACTAGTATCTTCATAAATCACTTCAAGTTGATCCCAAATTTCTTTAGCCAAATTGCATCCCATAACTCTAGCAAAATCAATAACATCTAATCCAACATAAAAGGTATACAAAGCTTTAGCATTCGATTCAACAAGTTTATAATCTTTCTCATCCCATTCATCTTTCAGCTTTAAAATTTTTTTATCTCCTACCATTTTCATAGGATGTTGTGGTCTATTTTCAATTATTTTTCATGCTTTATGATTATGAGCTTGCATAAACACTTTCATTCTCATTTTCCAAAAGGAAGAATAAATACCATCAAATATGGGAGCTTTATGAATTAACAAACCTTCAATAGTAGTAGCATTAACATTATTTGCCATATTAATTATACTAGTTGTTAAACTATATGTCGAACCCAAGCTCTTGATACCACTTGTTATGAGGCAAATAATCTTAAGGGGGTGAATTAAGATTATACTACTTTTGCAGAAACTAATTCAATTCAATTTAACTTTTAAAATCAAGAGAACAAATAAACTTCATTCAAACAATTTATCAAACAAGTTGCAAACAATATGAAAACAATTTAAGTAGGAAGAGGAAGGAATAGAATGCACTGGATTTTTAGGTGGTTCAGCCAAGCTACGTCCACCACCTAAGGATTCTCTCCTTAAGACTTCAACCTCCTTCACTATTGACACCCCTTCAAATGTTGGTGGAGTATAAACCAACTTATTACAACTCTTTGAAGCACCCTCTTCAAAGAACCCAAGTGAAAACACCTTACCAATGATTTCCACACTCCTCTCTAGCTAAGAACTCAATCTCAAATCTATCCTAGCTATAGAGTGTAATTACAATTGATAATGATAAGAAAGAACACAAATTTTGCCCAACCTCACCTAATAGATATGAAAATGTATAACTCTTGTATTACTCAATGAATAGACAATCTAAAGTTCAAGAATGTTAGTGATGCTCAAGTGTGTGTTGAAAAGCTTTAGGATGATGTATATATAATGTTAGAAAGAGCTGTTGAAGAACCATGATGGAGAAAATCGTATAGGATGAGTACATAATGAAAAACTTGCCAAAAATAGATTCTAGCGGACAAATTTTAAATTACTGCGATGTGTTTTGATTTGGTGTGTGTTTATTTTTCATTTTCTATATATTTTAGAGGTGTTATGTGCATATATAGTGGCATTAGTGTAGTACATTTGCTAGAGATAGGCTTAACTAAAGATAATTGTACATAGTTGAGTTTTAAAGATAAATGTCATACTAATAGCCCATTGTTGATGAATTAGGGGAGTTTTGGGTCAATGCTGAAGATTGCAAGATGATGGGTGATGAAGATAAAAGGTGTACGAGTCGTGGAGAAGTGGCTGGACACAAAGAAGATGAAGATTGAAGGAAAAAGGAGGAACCAATACCCCCAAAGGCTACTGGTTGACTGATAGGGTCAGTTGGTAAATCTAGAGAATGGAGAAGCTTACCTATTGAGCCAAACGGTTAACCAGCACGGCACGGGTTAGATGATAATTCCAAAGAGCACACTTTGGAACCAATCGACCCCCTTATTAGCACCTAGCTAGTAGGGTCGACCTGTAGCATCACTGCTACCTATAAATTGGGCCCCTTTTTTTTTAGCATCTAATAATGATCAATGCACATACACTTCACACCCACTTTATACACACACCAAACCCTAACTCACCCACCTTACATATACCTTTTCACACACTTTCCACTTGGATTCAAACTTGTTTAGAGGGATTTAACAACTTTGGATTGAGGACTTATTCAAATTATGTGCAAGGATGGCTAGGATGGAAGGGAAGTTTCATATTCTCTCTTTCATCCTCTTTTATATTATGCTTGAGCAGATTCGATTAGGGTGATTTAGCTTGTCTAATAGGTTGATTTAACACTCTTATGTTATGGAATTTCATGGCTTAATATATATACATACTTTGTTTTCCTTGTTCAATGGCTATTATTCTATACATCGCTAGGCCTTTGATAATGTGGCTATATGAGTAGTATGTATATAAATTAGAGGTTGTTTGCTACTGAACGCCTCTAATCCATTCTATAACCATGTCTATGTGTTTATGTGTGGATTTAATGAAGAGGGTATTGCTTTTATTCATGTGTATGTGTATGACAGCATGCCTAGTAGTGAATATAACTTCAATAATGCTTACATGTTAGTACCCAATTGCTAATGATGATGTAATTCGAGCATGACGATATTTGGTAGTCAAATAGGTCCACGTATTTGCAAACACCATAGGCTAGAACATGTAGGATTACGCACATAGGTCAAATCCTACTGTGGTGACCCTAGAATGGCAGTGCACAAGTTAGGACTAGCCTAGATCGTGCCTCCTTTAGCTTTAAATCCAACTAATCAGTGTTTGGGTAGGTTTAGTAGACCATAGTAACCCTTGGTCTTGGCTTTAAATCCAACCAATGGCTTAGGAACTAACATAGGTTTGCACTAGGTCACCTAGGAAGCTATTTAGTCCCTCATATAGCCCCAGGTTATAGGAACCATGCCATAGCTCTACAAGTGCACACCTAGGAACAGTTCTGCACCGAGTCCTAGGGATAAATTAAGACACTAGTTAGTGACCTAGTTAAAGAGCTTCTGATAGTTAAGCCATTTCTCATAATCCCACAGCATAAAAGTCTAGAATCAACTATTAGCAAGCATAAGTCACCCTAACCCTTTTCAATAGTTAAGTCCACACTAAATTAGTTTGTCTACCCACTTACTTTTTTTCCATATCCTATAGTTTAGTTTCTTTTTCATCCGTTAAGCTCCCATTGAATCCAAAAAAAAAAATCCCAAAAAGATGGTTATTATAGGTTTTCTTTTAGGCACTTTCTAGGACACACACACAGAGGATCCTTTCCACAATATTGCCTCCCTATGGTTCGACACCCATTTTCACACACACTATATTGCACCGATCTGTGCATTTGCTGGTCTTTAGAGCTTGCACATCTAGAGAGACATCAAGGTCTTGGCACCATTGTAGGGGAGGCACGGTGGTTTGTGTCCTTTGCTTATGTGTTTTAGATAGTTTCTTGCTTTATTTGTTTGTTTTGCTTTATTTGTCTTTCTTGCTTTATCTTATTAGTTTGATTTCATAGTTTCTTGTTTTGTTTCTTGTTTTGTTAGTTTGTTATCTTGTGTTTACTTTTCTTTCTTACTATAGGTTGCTTGTTTTTCTTGTTTATCTTTGGTTTGTTTTGCTTTCTCTTTTTAGTAGACCCTATAGGTTTGTGGCTTTGTTGCTGTAGATTTAGGAAAATTATTAAAGTTTTTGGGGTTGAAGTGGCCAGAGTAAGAATAGTGTTGTATTCTTGGTAGGCAATCACTTAGGAATTCCTTAATTCCATTTAATCCTGAACCCGATAGGATTGTATGACACTTTAGGAATTTAGGAGATCTTCTTAAGGAGATGGCCGATCCAAATAATCCTCCTATTCCTCCTCTGATTCCCCTTATGAATCCCATTCCTCCACAGGAGCACCATGGGTATCTATAAGCCCAAGATCACTTTAATCAAAAGCCCCTTAGGCCGGACCCACCCATAGACAACGGGCCTACTCTTAGGCAATTCTTCCTCCCCAACACTTTCAAGCCTAATTTGGCTATCAATGTTCTAGGGTTGGGGGAAACAAATTTTGAGATTAAGCCTAGTATGTTGGTTATGCTCCCTTCCTTTTATAGGCGAGCAATGAGAATCCCTTGGACCACATCACCAACTTCGTAGATGATGTTGTTTTAAAAATCCGCAAGTGCACAGATCGGAAGTAGTGTAGTGTTTGCAAGAGTACGGGTATCATCTTCTCAGGGAGGCCTCTAACTATGGTTTCTAAGTCCTATGTATCTTAGATTAACTACGTGTAGAAACGAAATTATTTTTTTTTTAGATTTTTTTCAAATTTTGAATTAAAGGGAACTCTAAACTATCCTATTAAAACTAAAGTGCATAAATTAAACTAAATGTAAATGGAAAACAATGAGAAGAAAGCAATTGGGAATGACTAGGGGAATTCAGTAATGGGAAACGGTCTAGGGTTGGATTACTTCCTATGTTCGGCTAGTGATTAGACTAACTATAGACCATAGGCAATCAATAGCCCTAGTGCCTTAGTTTGTTAGCTAGCCTTATTACCCTTAATTAAGGTGCACTCCTTTCCCTAAACGGGCCATTTCTAGAGCATAGGTTTGTCCTACTAATTAAGGCTTTGCAACTATACCATAAACCAAAGTGATTGACTAATCCAAGTTGATTAAGGCACACCCATTAATTGTGTTTCAAGCTAAGGATGGAACCAATTAATCTTAAGCCTATTCAAGCATAATTAGAAAATCTAGCAAGCGATAGATCATGGCTCACATATTAACAATGTTTCATGATAAGCACAAGACCAATAATCATAAACAATTTCAAAGCAAGCATGCATAAACTCTCTTAGGACTTTCAACAAACACATAGACATGTTATATTAAAGTCATCAATAATTCTCCACAAGTTATGCAATCATCATGCCTCACAAAATCCATAAAAGTCAAAATCCAACATTAAGCCATAACATAATCCGTAATCCAACCCTAGCCTAAAACAATTAGTTCAACATGCTAAAAGAGAGGGCAAAACTAAAATTTAATATCAAAAACATCAATTCCATGTCAAATAAATTAAATCTCAAGCTTAGAACCTCTTTCTGCTTCAATTTTGCTCAAATTCAACTCCAAAATACAATTTTCAGCAAGGAAATCCAACTTGACAGCAACTTTTCTGCACCAATTCTGCAGCAATTTAGCTCTCTTTTTCTTCTCAAAACAGCCCCAAAACCTGCAGAAATAAGCACACAAATAGTGTATTTATAAAGCCCTAATTAGTAGAAAGTAAACTCAAAGAAAAGAACAAGCAAAATTTCTTGTTTCTGCAGCTTTTCGGACTAATTTCTGCACTTTTTCCTGCAGAAAGACTTGCTGGAATTTGCCTCTTTTTACTCCCAAATCAACCCTAAAAATTCTTCTTTTGTGTGTGAATGTGTGAGAGTATGTATGTGAGATTATGTGTGTGTTTTGTGTTGAAAAGAGGGACGAAAATAGGAAAAATTTGGGCTGATGCGACGCTTCTCTTTTTTTTCTCGTTCTTGGCTGCTCTCTTTTTCTTCTCGTTCTTAGCTGCTCTCTTTTTCTTATCGTTCTTGGCTGCTCTCTTTTTCTTCTCGTTCTTGGCTGCTCTCTTTTTCTTCTTCCCCTTGACCCCCCAACTTGTTGATGACTTGATATATATATATATATATATATATATATATATATATATATATATACATGTAGGATCGATATTATTAAGTGTGGGGTATTCTAGTCCATATTTTCTAAATTATAACTAAGAAAACATGCTAGGAAAATAAAATAACCACATTACACACACAAGAACATGCTCAAGAACATATAGAATATAACTAGTGCTTGCAAAAATATATAAAGCTAACCTCTTGAAGCGTGGGGCCTTTGATGAAGCTAAAACCGGTTACAAGCTTTGTTCCCGTTCACGAACAAGGCCACCAAAAATTTACTACAAGGGTGTCGCAATAAGCAACTCCCCAGTCTTCTTCCCTATGGTTAAAGAGACTTATCTTGAGAGAATAGCCTCTTGTGTGGGAAGAAGCAAAGTAATATGCTCTTGAAAAACTAGAGCAAAAATCACACAATAAGTGTGTACTATGTGTTGTAGTATTTTCTTGCCAAAAAGGAAGAAATCAACTACAAAGTGGAATACATAAAATGTGTAGGGTCTTGTCTATTTATAGAGAGAACCTTGGCACCTAAAGTTGCTAAACTTTCAATGTGGGAGAAAATTTCCATGTAGTATTTCCTTTTTGAAACTTGTCAATCTTGTCTTGGAAGACTTGTGCAAGTTGTCCACTTGTTTTTGTAGTATTTTGCAAGTTGTCCACTTGTCTTGGAAGACTTAGGCCAAGCCCATTATCCAAGTCCAACACATAGTCCATAATCCATGTGGAGGCCCAAGCCCAATAAGAAACCATCCTAGCTTAATTAGGTTATTTTGGACTCTAAAGAAAGCCCAAACCCAATTTCAAGCTTTGGCCCAATAAGGCTACTACCACAATATGGAATTTGCTCTTTCAAAATTACTCTCTCAAAGTCATTTCAACTAGGGAAGGGACCAAGAAGACACAATCATCATTGGCTTCGAAAAATAATTAAAAATATCCTTGCCCGATCTAGGCGACATAATAATTATTTTTAACTCCGATCTATTCCACCATAAGATCAAAGTTGCACTCCAAGAATAATTGTCATTACCCAAAAGCTTATCACAAAAGAATGTGAACTTTGTCTTTGACCTACTACATAACCGACCATAATGCCCCTCTATGTATACCCACAGCTAAGACCGGTCCTTTGGCCTGTGTACCATCACCTCCTTAGCTGTATCTTTTTCCGTTGGGTTTCTTGTCCAATTGCCAACCATCCTTGGTCATGGAATCTCTTGATCTCGGAGCGACCCTCAAGCCATATGAGACACACCTATAAAGGTAGTATCACTAGATCTAGATTTGGATGATAAATTTGGACAATCCCAAAGGGGCACATAGATTCCATTTTGCATATGCATGTTCTAATTAATTAGAACTTAGCACTCAATGCACAAGGTCGTTGATCCTAATAAAATAAGATCTCACCCACAGTGAATCAAAGTACTAAACCCTAACTTCATTAGTTCATCCACATAAACTCAAGATTAAGAGCAATGATCATTTAGTAGCAGTGAGTGTCTTGTTTTCTTTCTTTGATAGTACGTCTCTAGAAAACATACTCACAATGGTCCTATCCAATACGTGACACACGTACTATTGAGACAAATCCAGAAAGTCCTCCAATGACCTAGGTAGATCACCCTCAAAGAGGAGACTTGCTCAATATAACCTTATCCCAGTAGAGTGCCCAACACTACTATTTGGTTATGGATTCAATTTATGACGTGACTAAATCTAGACTTGGACCTCTGCGTCGGCCTCACTGCGCACCCAAGTTATTAGTGCAAGTCAAAGGACCTTCATGCATGCATCGATAAAACATAACAGAGATTATATGTAAGAAACTCATAATGCCATTTAACAAAAATATGATTATTCATTGTTTCATATCCAAAATGTCATGTACTAGTGAGCTTTAGGGCATACTAATCCTAACAATCTCCCACTTGCACTAAAGATTACTTCTGCAAAGCCTAATACCTGAAGACTCTAAATGTGTGGCAAACACTTTCTCTGAAAGAGTCTTAGTACATGGGTCTGCCAGGTTTTCCGCTGAAGCTATCTTGTCAACTATGACATCTCCTCTTTGGATAAACTCACGGATCAAATGATATTTCCGTTCAATGTGTTTACCCTTTTTGTGATTCCTGGGATCTTTGCACTATGAAACAGCACCGTTGTTGTCCCAATACAACGTTATTGGCCTGTGAGCTGCCGGCACAACCTCTAGGTCTAACAGGAACTTTCTTAGCCATACTGCCTCTTTTGCAGCCTCAGATGCTGCTACATACTCGGCCTCCATGGTAGAGTCAGCAATACAATTTTGCTTCACACTTCTCCATGAAATAGCTCCTCCTGACAAAGTGAAAACATATCCAGAAGTAGACTTCCTGGAATCTCTGTCGGACTTGAAATCCGAGTCTGTATAGGCTAATGGTGTTAGATCATTCGCACGATATTCCAAAGACATAATCCTTTGTTCCTTGCAGGAATTTGAATATATGCTTAATCGCGACCCAATGTGCGATCCGTGGTTTGACTGATATCTACTAACCATGCCAACAAAGAAAGCAGATATCTGGTCTAGTACATAACATGGCATACATGAGACTTCCAATTGCTGAAGCATAAGGAACTCGCTTCATGCTCTCTATCTCCTCAGGTGTTTTAGGACATTGATCCCGAGATAAATAAACTCCATGTCTAGAAGGTAACAAGGCCTTCTTAGAGTTTTGCATGTTAAACCTGACTAATATCTTCTCAATAAATGAAGCTTGAGATAGGGCTAGCCTTCTGTTTTTACGATCTCGCATAAGCTTGATGCCTAGAACATAACTAGCTTCTCCTAAATCCTTCATTTGAAATTGAGTAGAAAGCCAAACCTTGATGGATGATAACATCCCCACATCATTTCCAATTAGTAGGATATCATCCACATACAGAACCAAAAAAGCTACAGCATTTCTATTACGCCTTTTATACACGTAAGGTTCATCAATATTTTGATCAAAACCATAAGATTTAATTGCCCGATCAAATTTGATGTTCCATGCTCTAGATACCTGTTTTAATCCATAAATGGACTTTTTTTAATTTACAAACCATATGTTCCTGGCCTTTAGCAATGTATCCATCTGGTTGTGTCATGTAAATAGTCTCATCAAGTTCCCCATTCAGAAAGGCTGTCTTGACGTCCATTTGCCATATCTCGTAGTCATAATGACAAGCGATGGCAAGAAGTATCCTGATGGATTTAAGCATGGCTTTGGTGAGAAAGTTTCCTCATAATCGATCCCTTCTTTCTGAGTATAACCTTTCGCCACCAACCTTGCTTTAAAGGTTTCAACTTTTCCATCAACTCCTCTTTTTCTCTTGTAGACCCATTTGCACCTTATAGGTTTTACCCCTTCAGGTGCAACTACAAGATCCCAGACTTTGTTAGAATACATAGATTCTAACTCTGAATCCATTGCCTTATGCATTTGTCGGCATCTATGTCGGAAACTGCTTCATCATAACTTACGGGATCCATCACCTGATTCTTTGAAGAAGTCTGAAAGGACTTTCCATAGTATCTATCAGGAGGCTTGGATATCCTCCCACTACGATGATGCTCCGATATATTAGGTGTAATATGCTGTTCTTTTTCATTCACAGTTACCACAGGTGTTACTGGAGATTCTTGTGAAATCTCATCTAGAACAATTTCAGAATCTGGTGTTTTTTGGACCATTTCATCATTTTCTAAGTATCTAGCATGGGTGCTTATAAACACCTTTTGCTCCTTAGGATTATAAAAGATCCCACCTCTGGTTCCCTTAGGATATCCAATGAAATAGCATAACTCGGATCTTAGTTCCAATTTTGAAGCATTACTATTAAGTACATAAGCTGGACAGCCCCAAATATGGAGATGATTTAGACTAGGCTTACGCCCAGTCCACATTTCTTGAGGTGTCTTAGGTACTGATTTAGATGGTACCAAGTTCAAGATGCATGCCGCTGTTTCAATGGCATACCCCCAAAAAGATAAAGGTAATGATGCATGACTCATCATTGACCTAACCATATCCAATAGGGTACGATTTCTTCTCTCTGCTACACCATTTCTTTGAGGAGTCCTCGTGCGATCCAATCGAGACACTATCCCTTCTTGTGTAAGATAGTCTCTAAACTCACCCGAGAGGTATTCGCCATCTCGATCAGACCGAAGGGCTTTGATATGTTTATCTAATTTTCGCTCTGCCTCAGCTTTGAACTCTTTGAATTTCTCAAAGGATTCAGACTTGTGTCGCATTAGATATACGTATCCATACCTAGAGTAATCATCAGTAAAAGTGATGAAATACTCATAACCTCCTTGTGCTGGTTTGCTCATAGGACCACACACATCAGTGTGAACCAATTCCAATACTTCTTTGGCCCTTTCTCCTTTAGAAGAAAATGACTGTTTAGTCATATTCCCTTTGAGACAAGATTCACACGGAGGTAGATCTTCGAGATATAATGAGCTAAGATGCCCATCCTCGACTAATCTCCGAATTCGCTTTAGACTGATATGTCCTAAGCGTAGGTGCCAAAGATATGTATCATTGGTCGAAGAAACCTTCCTCTTCTGGGAATTAGTTTGTTCTATATTATGCAGTGAGTTTGTAATAGGTTTTATATAGAACAAGTTATCATGCATGCTACCGGAACAAATAATATTTCCATCTCTACTGATATCAACACCATAATGGAAATTAATGCAAAAACCGTCTAATATTAATTGCGAAACAGAGATAAGGTTTTTACATACATCCAGAACATAATAAACATTGTTCAAAAATATCTTCCTATTACATGGAAAATTTAAGTACATTCCTCCCACTGCAGCAGCCCATACTTTTGCTCCATTACCCAACCTCAGAGCAAACTCCCCTTTAGCTAGTTCTTTCATTTCTTGAAACCAATGCAAAGAATTGCAAATATGGTTAGTGGCTCCAGAGTCTACAATCCAAGAATCAGTAGAATCAGCCACTAAGCAGGTTTCAATGTAGAACAAAAGAGGTGTACCTATCTAGCCTCGAGCCAAGTACTTCGGGCAATCCTTTTTCCAGTGTCCTTTTAGGCCACATTTAAAGCATTTTCCCTTGGGCTTTTCACTTGTTAACTGCTTGGGCTGTTCACCATTTCTCTTCTTTTTCCCTTGACCACGTTTTTGCTTCCCCTTTCCTTTGAACTTTCTCCCTTTCGGGTTAAGTCCAGAAGTGGATGATTGAACCATATTTATGTGACCTTTATTTTTCATTATGGCTTCTGCAGCTAAGAGCTCTTTCATTAATTCTATCATATCCATGTTCATCTTGCTCATATTATAATTAAGCTTAAACTGGGTATAGGATGACGGTAGAGTCTCCAAAATCATGTCTACCTTTGACTGTTCATCTATGTTTGCTCCTAGGATCTCAGTGATTGAAGCAATCCATCATTTTGAGCATATGTTCCCTGACAGATGCTCCTTCTGCCATCCTTTGATTCATAATTTCTCTAAGAGCACCTTGCCTTGCGGGCTTGCTTTTATCAGCAAACATACGAGACAGTGAGGTCATGATTTGTTTTGCAGTTTCCATATGATGATGCTTTCTCTGCAAAATATCTGACATAGAAACCATCATATAGCACTTGGCCATACTATTGGCTTTCTGCCATTTTGCCTCAGCATCTTTCTGGGTTTCAGAAGAGTTAGCCCTCACAACAGGACAAGGAGTTGTTAGGACATACTTATACTCTTCTGCGGTGAGTACTATGCCCAAGTTTCATTCCTAGTCCACAAAATTCGGTCCAGTGAGCTTGTGCTCTTTGAGAATTGTAGCTAGTGGATTGAACGAAGACATTTTTCTGAATACAACAATATAATCACAATTATTTTATGAGTATAGAATTGATGCATATATAATATGTATGCTATCTTTGGAAATAAAACATACAAGTACTTTTTACATCATTTGCCTTTGAGTAGATCAACCCTTTAAACTACTCGATGTAACAGTGTCTCAACGTCCTCATAAGAACTCCACCGATGGGATGGCCGAACTTATGAATGTTAAGTTAAGTTCCACCACTTATTTGAATTAACAATTGTCTGCGTATGATCCAATTGAATAATTCAATCACTTTTTTGTTTGGCTTCTTAAATCCGATAGCGAACTCTATCGATAGGATAGCCGAACCTACCATTTAAGTTGAGTGTACACCCATTCCTAATGTTTATTCCCCAAAACATTCTTGATTTAAGCCCTCCGATAGAGTAGTGACTTTAATCAATGTTACGTAAGGCGATCTTTAGTGAAGAACTCCATCTATGGGATGGCCAAACTTACTAACACCCTTTTGAATAAACATTTTATGTTTCACCTTGTTAAATCTAGACAAAATGTCACCTTCCGTTGGGGAAGTTAATGACATTTATCATTAACGTGAATCGGATATGGAAAGCTGTGGGGTATTTCAGTCCCTCTCCCACTCAATATTTTAAATTAAGGGTTTCCTTTTATATTATTGCTTTGTTTTAGATATAAAAACATTTTTGATTTTTTTAAATCCCCTTTGTGTTACTAAAACATTGCAATATCACAATAGATCTCTTACCTAAATCTGGGTGCATAGACCCTTAGGTTGATATATATACATGTAAATCTCAAGTTAAGTTCATTTAATGTTGTCATGAGATCTCATGGCATCTTTAGACATAGCAGCTTATAATTCTCTTGTCTAAGCCATTCTCATATACTTAACTATCTTTGAGAATCAACTCATAGGTATGACTAATTTTTATAAACCCTAATGAGTGGACATATTTCTAGGTGGCAATCATGCTAATGCAAATATGTTAAAACATATATCAATGCATTATAAACATCCACCAAAAATATGTTAGAATCCCTCTTTAATGGCTCCCTTTAATCTTCAACAAAAACAGCACACATAGTAGCTTTTCTGCCTCAGCCGGTCGACCGTCAATAAGAGCCGGTCGACCGGCTCCAATTGCTTCAGGAATTTTTTGCTCTCTGGAGTAGCCGGTCGACCGGTTAAGTCCACCCGGTCGTCCGGCTTGCTTACCAGGTAGAGTATTTCTATATGCTGTTTTCTTGTTTTTCTCCTTGGTCTTCAAAGATTACAATAATACACTTTGTTATTGCTAACACAAGCTTCATAAAGAAACATTACAAGGATATCAAAACATCCTATGCTTCTTTTAAATGAAACTAAAAGCAATAGCCAGAAATATTTTATACATGAAATCGCCTATGGCCAAGCTTTGTTGACGGTACACGAAAATCTATCATGCATACATACGAACCATCAAGGGGATTTTATATTACCTACACATACAAGCATAAAACCACAAGTATATGCAACACAAGATTTCCAAATCTTGCCACTCACAAGATGACTAATATATTTATGCAAATACAATATTCTTGCATAGTCTAAGCATGTTGTGTGTGAGCCTAAGCTCTGATACCAATTGTAGGATCGATATTATTAAGTGTGGGGTATCCTAGTCCATATTTTCTAAATTATAACTAAGAAAACATGCTAGGAAAATAAAATAACCACATTACACACACAAGAACATGCTCAAGAACATATAGAATATAACTAGTGCTTGCAAAAAATATATAAAGCTAACCTCTTGAAGCGTGGGGCCTTTGATGAAGCTAAAACCGGTTACAAGCTTTGTTCCCGTTCACGAACAAGGCCACCAAAAATTTACTACAAGGGTGCCTTAAACTAGCTGCGTGCGTGTGTGTACTTACTTTAGGATGGAAGGGAGCTCGAAAAAAGGAAAATAAAAAACTAATCTATGGAGGAACTAAAAGGAGTCAAACTAATGAAGGAAACACTAATAAAGAAGAAGGGGGACCTAGGGCGATTGCACTGCAACTAGACTTGGGCTATGAGAACAGATGATATCTATCTAAGGCTCGGGACTTCTATTGCCGTTGTGTTGATCGGGGGCTCTCTTAACCAATACTAGTGGTTCAACCCGTTAGCTGGATTTAAAGCTAAGGGCCAATCCCTCCTAGCCTACGCAATTCGTGCTTAGAACTTATCCTCTTGGCTGGATTTAAAGCCAAGGACTAGCTCCTAAACACTACGTGACATTAAGGCTCAATTAACCAACACTAACGTGGGTGAGGGATACTCTAGTCTAGGTTAACTTATCCACTTGGCTGGATTTAAAGCCAAGGACTAGCACTTAAACTCGACTAAGCATAGCATGTAATCTATTAGCTGGATTTAAAGCTAAAGCCTACTCTACTAAGCAAAGCCACGAGATTAAGCACAATCACATCACCCATATAAGTAGATAAGAGCATTTGAAGCATAAATAACACATGCATATTCACTTAGGCATTTTAACAAACACATAGACATGTTTGATTTCCAATACATAGACATATTGAATCATGCCATAAATTTATGTAAATAAACATGTATTAAGAGCCAAAGATCTACGCAAATCCATTATTCAAAGCCCTAATCTAATATACAACAACAATCAACCCTAAATCTAGCATAATCTAACAACATATTTACAAGAAATAGAGAAAGAACAAGAAGAACTTCCGTAAATTCTTGCTTCCAAATTCGTACAAATCCTTCAAATCTTTGTTTAATGCTTCAATCCTAGCTTGGTGTAGGGTTTAGATGGTGGTTTAGGGTGTTTTGTGAAGTGGGTAAAGGGTTAGGGTTTATTAGAATTTAAGAAATAAAAGTTCCTCCACCAAAAATGAGCTGAAACGAGCTTTTTAAGGATTTCTTCCGCGCACAGCCAGTCGACCTAGCCGGTCCACTGGCTCCTTCTTTCTTGCTCGACCGGCTTCAATCATGATGCTCTCTGGACTGGCCGGTCGACCGGCTTCTTGAGGAGCTCGACCGGCTTCAAATCTTTTGTTCTCTGGGGCTCTTCTTCTAAGTCGACCGGCTGGATCAGAAAGCTCTCTTCTTTATTTCTTTTCTTCCAGTCTTCATCCGTTAGCTCATTTCTTCCTCGCATAAGCTTAAACCCTTCCAAAACACTCCTAAAACATGGAATATAACACTTAGTATAGTATTTATGCACCTAAATACATTAAGTACGAATATTAACAAATATGCATAAACTTTATACTAAGCGCATTCAATTATACTCTAAACACCCTTAAATATGCATGCAAAAACTAGATGCAAACATGCACAAATGACACATATCACATATATATATACATACATATATATATGCATACATATAATGTATATATATATATATATATATGGGTGTTGTGTTTTTGGTGCCCTAAAGAAAGAAAAGAAAAGGAAAAAGGAAAAGTATGGTTCAAGTCATTAGTTAATATAATATATAATATACTCTCTATTAGCTTATGTATTATAATATTCTAACTGTGGCCTAAAACCCTAGAGCTTAATTAATTATGTCCTAAACTATTTTAGTAAACTCTAATTTAACTAACTAAAATTCCTAGTTATTTAATATCTTAATTCTAATCTAACCGAGCTAACTTATGAATTTAATTTCCTAATTCCTAATTAATCAAAATTATTATATATAAAAAATGAAAATAGAATAGAAAACGCATAAAATGATAAAAAATGATACACCACACATAAACACTTAATGAGACCCAATAATCACTCAAAAACTCAAAATAGACAAAATTAGCACCAAAACACGTACTCAAACACACTCAAAATCATGAAATTTACACTTCAAAAACACACACATCAGTAGAGATTTCTTCCACCCTTCATTTTCCCAACATGCCTCAGGAGGTTATCCACCTCAAGTTGTTCCTATTCTCTCTTAAGGATAAGGCTAAGTCTTGGTATCATTCTTTGCCTAGTGGTTGCATCACATCATGGAATGAGCTTCAATCTAGGTTCCTCCAAAAATTCTTTCCCATGGTCAAGACGGCCGACCTTAGGTCTTCCATTATGACTTTCTCTTGGCATGATTTAGAGTCCTCTCACAAGGCTTAGGAAAGGTTCAACGAACTTCTTAGGCAGTGTCTGCACCACGGGTATGGTAAGCATGACCTACTTCAGTATTTCTTACGAGGTTTGAATGACCAAAATAGGATAATGGTCAATGCCTTTTACAATGGAGGATTCTATAATTTGAGAGTGAGTGAGACGTAGAAGAAAATAGATTTGTTAGCCAAAAAATCTTTCCAAAATTCATCTATGGATAGGTTTAGTCAGGGAGCGAATTGAAGAGGAGATCATGAGGTTGGAGTTTCTTTAGATTTGCCCACTAAGGTAGAAGCCCTCACAAACAAGCTAGATCAATTCATCTCTTTGATTCTTTCCTCCCAAGGTTGCAGAACTAGTTCCATAAGTTCATTCTCTGCCCCATCAATAGTCGAGGTATGTACATTGTGTTCTAAGTCGTCTCAGGAGACCATTACTTGCCACTTAGCACATTTGTTTCCTGATTTCATACAGAAGCAAGTTTGTGCTACACAGGGTTATTCACGTGAGTATAGCCCTGCTTGAATGCGTATAAGTTTGGTTAGAGAGCCAACCCTAAATTCTCTTGGAGATAAGGTCCGCATGAGTCATATTCTTATCCCTAGGCCTTACTCTAGCAACAACCTTACCTTGGAAGTCTCCCAGGGTTCTACAATGTCAATCAACCTAGGCTTTCCAGTATTCCTCAGCCACAAGCATTCCCTACCCTCTCTAGTAGTTAGTCCATTTGCGATGATAGGATTAAGAAGATGCTTCAATTGATGCAACAGGAGTTAGCTAGTTAGAGGTCGCAAATAGAGAGTTATTAGGCTGGGGTAGATACTAAGACAGTTTACCACACAGTTGAGCACTAGAAACCCTAGGAAGTTGCCTTTTCAGCTAGATATAAACCCTACAGTTCAATCCTGTTCCTCTATCAGCACTATTTATCCTCCTCAGGCCTTGGTTAAGATTGTCACCACTCTTAGGAGTAGGAAGATAGTGGATAATAAGGTAGGAGTTGAATATGCAATGCCTGCACTTGGTGGTACTTCTTAGCCTAGTCACCCATATGTTGAGAGAGATAATAGAGAAAGTCCTGTAGAGAGAGTAGATAAGTGTCGTACTTCCTGCCCACACAGGGAGTGAAAGTAGCCCATTGATGATTCCTAAGAGTTTAGGAATGTTACACCTAGAGTCCCTTACCCATCTGCCTTAGAGAGGCCATCACTTGGTGAGCTTACTAGGTTTCTCGAAGTCCTAGAGCATCTTAAGGATCTTAAGGTCAATATTTCCTTGATAGATGCAGTTCGTTCTATTCCCTCATACTCCAAGTTCTTTAAGGATCTTTGCACAAGGAAATGTAAAGCCTCAATCATGCCAAAGTAGGTGAAGCTCACGGAGAAGGTGAGTAGCATTTACACTTTGAGATTTTGCTCAAGTTGAGTGACCTCGAAGCTTTCACCATTCCTTGTAGGATTCGAGAGACCCAAATTGATCATGGCTTTCTAGATTTAGGGTCCAGTGTGAACCTCATTTCTTACTCAGTCTATTAGCAACTAGGTCTAGGAGACTTGTCACCCACACATGTTACCCTTCAGCTAGCTGATAGGTCTAAGAGGAGACCTAAGGTGTAGTAGAAGATGTGCTAGTTCAGGTAGGAGAGTTCGTGTATCCTATTAATGTGTTGTGATTGTGTGTGTGTGTGTTTACATGGCATTTCTATACTTATTTGAGGTGTGCTTATGCTTTTTAGATGTGTTTGTTAGGATTAGTATGCCCTAAAGCTCACTTGTATATGACATATTGGATGTTAAACAATGTATAATCATTCTGTTAAATAGGATTATGAGTTTCTTTTATATTATCTCTGGTATGTTTTATTGATGTACGTATAAAGGTCCCTTGACTTGAACTAATGACTTGGGTGCGCAGTGAGGCTGGACGTACAGTAGGTCCAAGTCTAGATTTAGTCACGTCATAAATTGAGTCCGTAACCAAATCGTAGTGTTGGGCACTCTACCGGGATAAGGTTATATTGAGTAAGTCTTCTTGTTGAGGGTGATCTACCAAGGTCATTAGAGGACTTTTCACATTTGTCTTGATAGCACGTGTGTCACGTATTAGACAGAACCATTGTGAGTATGTTTTCTGGAGACGTACTATCAAAGAAAGAAAACAAGATACTCACGACTACTAAATGATCATTGCTCTTAATCTTGAGTATATGTGGATGAACTAGTGAAGTTAGGTTTGGTACTTTGATTCCCTGTAGGTGAGATCTTACTTTATTATGATCAATAGCCTTATGCATTGAGTGCTAAGTTCCAATCAATTGGAACACGCATATGCAATATGGAATCTATGTGCCCCCTTTGAGATTGTCCAAATTTATCATTCGAATCTAGATCTAGTGATCTTACCTTTATGGTTGTATCGGTCATATGGCTTGAGGGTCGCTCCCTCGGTTAAGAGATTCCATGACCAAGGATGGTCGGCAATAGGACAAGAAATCCAACGGAAAAAGATGCAGCTAAGGAGGTGATAGTACACAAGCCAAAGGACCGGCCTTAGCTATGGGTATACATAGAAGGGCATTATGGTTGATTATTTAATAAATCAAAGTTCACATTCTTTTGTGATAACCTTTTGGGAAATAAAAATTATTCTTAGAGTGCAACTTTAATCTCATGGTGGAATAGATTGGAGTTAAAAAGTAATTGTTATGTTGCCTAGATCGGGCAAGGACACTTTTTATTATGTTTGGAAGCCAAGGTTAATTGTCTTCTTGGTCCCTTCCCTAGTTGAAATGACTTTGAGAGAGCAATTTTGAAAGAGCCAATTCCATATTTTGGTAGTGGCCTTACTGAGCCAAAGCTTGGAATTAGGTTTGGGCTTTCTTTAGAGTCTAAAATAACTTAATTGGGCTTGGATGGTTTCTTATTGGGCTTGGGTCTCCACATGGATTATGGACTATGTGTTGGGCTTAGATTGTGGGCTTGGCCTAATCTTCCAAGACATATGCTAGAAAGTTACTACATGAAGAATTCAAATTGTATAAGTAACTTCCATGATATGTGGCAAACATTTACTACTAGGAAAAAGTTTCCCACATGGAAAGTTTACAAGGTTTAGGTGCCAAACTTTTCCTATAAATAGGCAATACCTTAAACCATTTCTAGCATCCAAAAATTTTGTAGTTGATCTCTTCCATATTGGAAAGAGAATACTACAACACCTAGTACACACTTATTGTGTGCTTTTTGCTCTAGATTTGCTTCTTCGCATAGTACTTTGCTTCTTCGCACACAAAAGGCTATTCTCTCAAGATAAGTCTCTTTAATCATAAGGAAGAAGACTGGGAAGTTTCTTATTGCGATACCCTTATAGTAAAAATTATTTGTGGCCTTGTCTATGAGTGAGAACAAAGCTCGTGACGGTTATAACTTCATCAAAGGCCCCATGCTTCAAGAGGCTAGCTTTACATATTTTTGCAAATACTAGTTATGTTCTATGTGTTCTTAAGCATGTTCTTGTATGTGTTATGTGGTTATTTTATTTTCCTAGCATGTTTTCTTGGTAAAACTTTTTGAAAATATGGACTAGGATAGACCACATGTAATATTATCGATCCTACAGTGTTAGTGTTGCATTTATTGCCATACTTGTGTATAATAGGCCCCAGATGTCCATAGTTGAGTTTAGAACATAAATGCTACACTAATGCGCACTTGTTTCTTATGTTAGGTGAAGATTAAGGCAAAGCTCGGGACTTGAATTAATGATGCTTTGATGGAAGAGCAAAGCTAAAGATGTTTGGAATGTGAAGAAAGCTTGAAGGATGCATTTGGAAGCGACCGAGCCAAGAGAAGAGCTATCGAGAAAAAGCAAGCTCGCAAGAAGTAAGAATGAAGAAGAATCTGGGAAGGCCCATCGACCTCAACCATAGGTCAGTCGACCAGCCAGATCAAAAAGTAGGCCATTTTAGGCTATTCAACCTAGCATGAGGCTAGGGCCCTGTCCTAGTTCCCCAGTCCTGAGCGATAGAAGCCTCATTTAAGGCATTTTTCAGCATTTTTTGAGGAAATTGGCAACCAACACTCCCACTTTACGCACACACAAAACCCTCACTCACTCACCTCTTACACACTAAACCTCACATAAATACACCTAGATCCAAGCATGTAATTAGGGTTTTAACACTTGTAATTGCGAGATCAAGAAAAGGATTTCACGAGTAAAGCTAAGCATGAAAGGGAGGTTCATCTTTCTCCTTTAGTGCTTAGTTTTCTCTATGTTAGAATATATATTTTTTGGATGATTGAAGCTTGTATTATGGGTTGATTTAGTACCACTTTGCTATGAGATTTTGATGGCTTAATATATATGTTTGCTTTTAATGTTTCAACGGCAATTTACATACATGTCTACGTGTTTGTTGATGTGCCTAGGTGAAAGGACATATATATTTAGAGGCTTGATTTAAATCATCATATGACCATGTCTAGGTGTTTATGTAGTGATTCTATGAAGTGGGTCTTGTAACTTTGCATGTCTATGTTTGCTTTTAAATGTCTTAAAAGCAATTTAACTTCTATAACATACATGTTGGATTCTAATGCCTAAATTGGTATGACCTAAATATGTTTAAGTGTTTAGGGCTAGAATATACTTTATATTCATTCATACCATGCTCGAGAACATGTACGATGTACTTCATTGTCAAACCCCACTTGTGTGATGCTATGATTAGTGGTTCTTCATTAATAATTAGGTCAAGTTTAGTCCCCTTTGGCTTTAAACCTAGCCAATATATGTTGAGCTAGCTTAATTGACCTTAGGAAGCCTAGTTCTTGGCTTTAAAGCCAGCCCATGAGTTAGAACCTAGGGTAAGACTAATTACCATCACCTAAGAACGTAATTAGCTAATCCGTGTCCTTGTTCATAAAGACTATGCTATGCCACTAGGTAGCTAGCACCTAGGAATAGACCCGAACTGAGTTTTAGGGATTATAGGAGAGGTTGATCAGATTCCTAGTTTAGAGCACCCTCTCTTAGAGCAAAACCACCAAAGTTAATCCCACAACGAAGTTAGCACCCAAATCACTCATAGTTAAACGGATTTCACCGATTGCCCCATTACTTGTGTCAATTCCCTTTTACTAGCTTCTTCCCCCTTGCTTTATTTCCATTGGTTTGTTTAAATTAGTTTAATTTAATTTGAGCTCCCTTCATATCTAAAACGACCAAAAAGAATTCTTAGTTTAGCTTGTTTTCTTTCTAGCTTTCTAGGACACACACTTAGCTTTCATTCCCCATTGCCTACCTCCTTGAGGGATCAACCCTGCTCTTGCATATTAGACTACACGACCTATGCACTTACAGGCTTTTAATTAAGGCTTCGTGCTTAATTAGCAAGTATCACCTATAGACGTCATAGTGCTTGTTATGGAGGATTTGGGTCATGATTCAAGGCAGTCTATTCTCGTCATTCTAGGTCACCCATTCCTTGCTACTGTGGATGCCAATATCTATTGTAGGTCAGGGTTATTAGAGATGAAGTTTGGGAATTTGAGGTCCACTATGAAAGTTGTAGAGACAATGAATTGAGCTAGTGTAGAAGGAGAGGAGAATGAAGAAGAGGCTTTAGAGTTGATGTCATTGATTCTTGTGTTAAGGACGTTGTAGAGAGGACCATGACCGATAGCGAGGATTTGAGAAAATTTGAGGATTTGTTGTCTAGCTTTGATTGGAGACCTTAAAGTGGAAATTTGTAGCTTCTACCTCCTTAGTTGAGGGTTCTTTGATTGATAAGTCACTTGAGGTCGTTCTTTCTAGTCTTGATTTTAGTGTTGTCCATGTTGATGATATTGAGGTTGATTCCCCTTTGGTTGAGCCTAGTCTATCCTTAGAGCCCAACCCTTTTCTTGACCATTTGATGTACGGATTCTTAGGCCCTAGTAAGACCTTTCCAGTGATCATAGCATCCGATCTTTCGAGTGAGAATGATAAGGGTCTCTTAGGAGTTCTTAGAAAACATAAGAAGGCTATATGATGGAAGATAGATGATTTGAGAGGCATAGACCCTTCAGTTTATGTGCACCGTATTAACCTTGAAGATAGAGCTGTCTCTTCCAGGGAAATGCAAAGGAGGCTAAACCTACACATCAGCAAAGTAGCTAAGAAGGAGATCATTAAGTATTAGATGCAAGCATTATCTATCCGATCTCCATAGTGAGTAGGTTAGTCCGATTCAACTAGTCCCTGAGATGTCCGGGATCATGGCTGTGAAAAGTGATACAAGAGAGCTTATCCTTAAGCACACTCCTATGGGTTGAAGAGTCTGTATTGACTATAGAAAGCTTAACTCTAAAACTAGGAAGGATCATTTCTCATTGCCTTTTCTACCTAGATCTTAGATAAAGTAGTTGGGCATAGCTACTATTATTTTCTAGATGGGTATTCTGGATATAATCAGATTCTCGCGTTCCCTGAAGACTAAGAGAAGGGCACCTTTGCTTGTCCTTATGGCACTTTTGCCTATAGGAGGATGCCCTTCGGTCTTTGCAATACACCAACAATGTTCCAGAGGTGTATGATGGCCATTTTTAATGACATGATAGAGAAGCATTTAGAGATCTTCATGGATGACTTCTCGGCCTTTGATGCTAGCTTTGATGAGTGAATGGATGACTTCTCAGTCTTTGGTGATAGCTTTGATGAGTGCCTCAGTCATCTCTCATTAGTTTTAGACCGGTGTGTGGAGAAGAACTTAGTGTTGAGTTGGGAGAAGTCCCACTTCATGATACAAAGAGGGATAATCTTGGGTTACATAGTTTCATCTAGTGGCATTCATGTTGACCTAGCCAAGGTAGAATTGATTGAGAAGTTACATGTCCCTAAGTGTGTTAAGAATGTTAGATCTTTTCTAGGACATGTAGGGTTTTACTGTAGATTTATTAAGGATTTTAGCCATGTAGAGCGTCCCTTGTCTAGGCTCTTAGCATAAGATGTCCCATTTGAGTTTGATGATGAGTATGGTAGAGCTTTCAATAGGCTTAAATCCTTATCGTCTTTCTCCTGATCATCCAGCTACTTGACTACAATATCCCATTTGATCTCCCATTTGAGGTTATGTGTGATGCACCCAATTTTGCGATAGGACCTATTTTAGGCCCAAGGAGAGCTAAGTTGCCCCATGTGATCTATTCTGCCAGTAAGACTCTTGACGAAGCTCTAAAGAACTATACAACACATAAAAAAAGCTTCTAGTAGTTGTCTTCTCCCTTGACAAGTTTAGGTCTCACATTCTAGGGTCCAAGGTCATTATGTACACCGATCATACGGCATTGAGTTATTTGTTGGCTAAGAAAAGAGTCTAAGCCCCGTATGATTAGATAGATGCTCCTTCTTCAAGAGTTTGAGTAGAGATTCGAGATAAAAAGAGTAATGAGAATTTGGTTGAGGACCATTTGTCCCGTTTAGTTAGTGAGTCTTCTAGTGATTCTTCTTCTTTTTGTGATTCCTTTCCCGATGAGCAATTGTTTGCCATCTTGTATCACACACTGTGGTTTGCTCATACAGGGCATTTTCCCTCCCATTAGGAGGAGAGAAAGAAAGAGATAGGTTCCTAGCGTAAGTGAGACATTGCTTTCGGAAGGATCCTTATCTTTTCAAAGTGTGTGCAGATCAAGTGATTTACAGGTGTGTACCCGAGAATGAGTATAAGAGCATGTTGAGCATATGTCACAATGAGGGTTATAAAGGTCTCTTTAGTGGTAAGAAGACTGCCGCAAAGATCTTGCAAAGTGGATTATTTTGGCCCACTCTCTTTAGGGATGCCCAAGAGTATAGGAAGAAGTGTGTTGATGTCAACAATTCAGGTCCATCTCTAGGAGAAACATGATGCTTTTGTCCCCTATTCTTCTATGTCAACTATTTTATGTTTAGGGTATTGATTTCATGGGTCTGTTTCCATCTTCCTTTGGGTATCAATACATTTTAATGGTCGTGGACTATGTGTCCAAATAGGTCAATGCAATTTCCACACACACTAATGACCATAGAATATTTGTGAAGTTTATTAAGGAGAAGATTTTCTCTAGATTTGGAGTCCCTAGAGTCTTGATTAATAATGGTGGCTTACGTTTTCGCCATAAAACATTTGAGGCATTATTGAGAAGATATTCAGTTGCCCATAAGATTACTACCCCTATCACCCGCAAACTAGTGGACAAGTAGAGGTGTCCAATAAGGGGATCAAGCACATCTTAGAGAAAATGGTTAAGCCTGATAAGAGAGATTGTTCTATTAGGTGAACAATGCTTTATGGGCCTATCGTACTATTTTTAAGACCCCTATTGGTATGTCCTTGTATTGATTGGTTTATAAAAAGGCTTGTCACTTGCCAATAGAACTTAAGCATAGGGCTTATTGGGCAATCGAGGCCCTAAACTTTGATATGGGAAGGCGGGGGAGAAAAGGAAGCTTGACCTAGCAAAATTGAAGGAGCTTAGATACGAGGTGTATGATAACACCAAACTTTATAAAGATTGGATGAAGAGGATCCATGATAAGCATATTCTTAAGAAGTCATTCTCTCCCTCCGATAAAGTTTGGCTATTTATCTCACATTTAAAGCTCTTTCCTAGAAAGCCCAAGACACGATAGGATGGTTCATATGAGGTGCTAGTTGCCTATCTTTCTGGAGCAGTGAAGATTAAAGACTTGAAGGATGGCCGAGAGGTGACAGTGAATAAGCAATGCCTGAAACATGCATATGATCCGAGCATGGCTTATGTAGAGACTTTAATGCTTTAGGACCCCATCTATGGAGGTTGAAGATGTGATGATGATCACCTGGTTGACAGCGTTGTGGTTAGCAGAACTAGGAGGCAACCTTGGTTAAATTTTATCATTTGTGTTTCTTGTTTCAATTTCCTTTCATTTGTTTCCTTTCTTTTCTTTTCACTCACACAAAGTGTTAAATCTCAATCTCCTTTCCCATAGGATATACCTTTGCTTATTATTTACACATACCAATGCAAGGTTGCATTGGCTAGTTCTTTGTGAGTGATTGTGGTTTGATTGAGTCACAAGGTTAGTAATTGAAATGTTAGTCATTGGCATGGAGAGCTTCAAGAATGCAAAGTTGTACCAAATCCATTCTCCACTTTTTCCCCATATATCTACCCTGTCTCCAACACCCTTACATGCTATGTGTTGTTTATTTCCTTGTCTTGTCGATGGTACTATTTTATTTACTTGAGGACAAGCAAAGGTTTAAGGTGTGGGAGTTTGGCTCTTATTGTGTTCTTATTATTTTTATGCTTCATTAGGGTAGATTGCATTATGTTCTTAAAAATGATAAAATGTTTTTGATTTTTATACATATATAGTCATTTATCCTTTGGTTAATGAGAATGTTGACTATTGTGATTAACTCAATTGATTGGTGAAAATAAGCTTGTATTGTGGGAAGTGAATGGAGCGGAGGGAGAGCCGAGGCTTGAAGGGGATGCCCTTGAAAGTTGTAGGGAGTGAGTGCCTTTAAGAATGCACCTTATAGCTACCCCATGGCTTGGTTGGAAAGAGTAGTTGAAAAAGGGTTATTGATATATGAGTGTCCCTTCCTTGATTGGTTCTTTTTTATGTGCCTTAGCTTTTCTTTCTCTTTTCCCTTTGTAATGTTATGCAGAAGTGTGAAAAATCTAAAAAGAAAATTGAAAAAGGCAAAAAGTGCAAAAAGATTGAAAAATTAAGAGAAAGTGAAAAGAGACAAAGCCAAAAGCACCAAAAAGTTCAATGAATAAGTGCACAAGTGACAAAATGTCGACTTGGCACATGTTTGTCTTTTTATTCTATCATGTGCTATGAATAAGGCTTTTATGTCATTTTGTGAGCCATTGTGTTTGTACATTATTTCTCTCCTTGTCTTTGAGGCTTTGTGCATATTAGGGAGGCCATGTTAGTTGAGGGGGCACGAAGTATCAACATCCCGTGTGTGTGTGTAAGACTCTCGGGCTTATGGTGGTATAGCTACTTGGAAACTTCCCATGAAATGCGAAGCCCCTTATGAGTAAAGGGAGGATCCAAAAAGGCTTAGAGACCCCTTTACAATGGGAATGACCCCTTCATGCCCCTTAGGTTCACCTTGATAGCGAGTTGATCCCTTAGGCAACCCTTTTTATCACCCTTGAAAGAAGCTTACATTTGGACTTGCTTGGGGATAAGCAAGGAGCTGGTTTGGGGGTGTTGATGAGCTTTGATTTGGTGTGTGTTTGTATTGCATTTTCTATAAATTTTAGAGGTGTTATGTGCATATATAGTGGCATTAGTGTAGTATATTGCTAGAGATAGGCTTAAGTGAAGATAATTGTACATAGTTGAGTTTTATAGATAAATGCTACACTAATGGCCCTTTTTTAATGAGTTAAGGGAGTTTTGGGTCAATGTCAAAGCTTGCAAGTTGAGGGGTGATGAAGATAAAAGGTGTACAGGTCGTGGGGAAGAGGCCGAAAGCAAAGAAGATGAAGATTGAAGCAAAAAGAAGGAACCGGCCAATCCCAAAGCCTACTGACTGACCGGTAGGGTCAGCCAACAAATCCAAAGAACAGAAAAGCTTATTTGTCAGCCAGTGATTTCAGAGAACACACTTTGGAACCAGTCGATGTTAGGATTAGTATGCCCTAAAGCTCACTTGTACATGACATTTTGGATTTGAAACAATGTATAATCATATTTTTGTTAAATGGCAGTATGAGTTTCTTACATATAATCTCTGTTATGTTTTATCGATGCATGTATGAAGGTCCTTTGACTTGCACTAATGACTTGGGTGTGCAGTGAGGCTGGACGTACAGTAGGTTCAAGTCTAGATTTAGTCACGTCATAAATTGAATCCATAACCAAATAGTAGTGTTGGGCACTCTACTTTGATAAGGTTATATTGAGCAAGTCTCCTCTTTGAGGGTGATCTACCTAGGTCATTGGAGGACCTTTTGGATTTGTCTCAATAGTACGTGTGTCACGTATTGGATAGGACCATTGTGAGTATGTTTTCTAGAGACGTACTATCAAAAAAAGAAAACAAGACACTCACTGCTACTAAATGATCATTGCTCTTAATCTTGAGTATATGTGGATGAACTAATGAAGTTAGGGTTTAGTACTTTGATTCACTGTGGGTGAGATCTTATTTTATTAGGATCAGCCTTGTGCATTGAGTGCTAAGTTCTAATTAATTAGAACATGCATATGCAAAATGGAATCTATGTGCCCCCTTTGGGATTGTCCAAATTTATCATTCGAATCTAGATCTAGTGATACTACCTTTATAGGTGTATCGGTCATATGGCTTGAGGGTCGCTCCCGAGATCAAGAGATTCCATGACCAAGGATGGTTGGCAATAGGACAAGAAACCCAACGGAAAAAGATACAGCTAAGAAGGTGATAGTACACAGGCCAAAGGACCGATCTTAGCTGTGGGTATACATGGAGGGGCATTATGGTCAGTTATTTAGTAGGTCAAAGACAAAGTTCACATTCTTTTGTGATAAGCTTTTGGGTAATGACAATTATTCTTGGAGTGCAACTTTGATCTTATGGTGGAATAGATCGAAGTTAAAAATAATTATTATGTCGCCTAGATCGGGCAAGGATATTTTTAATTATTTTTGGAAGCCAATGATAATTGTGTCTTCTTGGTCCCTTCCCTAGTTGAAATGACTTTAAGAGAGTAATCTTCAAAGAGAAAATTCCATATTGTGGTAGTAGCCTTATTGGGCCAAAGCTTGAAATTGGGTTTGGGCTTTCTTTAGAATCCAAGATAACCTAATTAGGCTAGGATGGTTTCCTATTGGGCTTGGGCCTCCACATGGATTATGGACTATGTGTTGGACTTGGATAATGGGCTTGGCCTAAGTCTTCCAAGACAAGTGGACAACTTGCAAAATACTACAAAAACAAGTGGACAACTTGCACAAGTCTTCCAAGACAAGATTGACAAGTTTCAAAAAGGAAATACTACATGGAAATTTTCTCCCACATTCAAAGTTTAGCAACTTTAGATGCCAAGGTTCTCTCTATAAATATACAAGACCCTACACCTTTTATGTATTCCACTTTGTAGTTGATTTCTTCCTTTTTTGGCAAGAAAATACTACAACACATAGTACACACTTATTGTGTGATTTTTGCTCTAGTTTTTCAAGAGCATATTATTTTGCTTCTTCCCACACAAGAGGCTATTCTCTCAAGATAAGTCTCTTTAATCATAGGGAAGAAGACTGGGGAGTTGATTATTGCGACACCCTTGTAGTAAATTTTTGGTGGCCTTGTTCGTGAACGGGAACAAAGCTTGTAACCGGTTTTAGCTTCATCAAAGGCCCCACACTTCAAGAGGTTAGCTTTATATATTTTTGCAAGCACTAGTTATATTATATATGTTCTTGAGCATGTTCTTGTGTGTGTAATGTGGTTATTTTATTTTCCTAGCATGTTTTCTTACTTATAATTTAGAAAATATGGACTAGGATACCCCACACTTAATAATATCGATCCTACAGTCGACCCCCTTTGTTACTGGCTAGCCTGTAAGGTCGACTGGTAGAGTCACTGCTAGATATAAATAGGGCCCTTTTTTTAGCATTTAATAATCATCAATACACACACTTCACATGCACTTTACACACACCAAACCCTAACTCACCCACCTCATACACACCTTTTCACAAACTTCCACTTGGATTCAAGCCTGTTTAAAGGGATTTAACAACTTTGGAGTGAGGATTTACTCAAATTTTGTACAAGGATAGCTAAGATGGAAAGGAAGTTTCATATTCTCTCTTTCATCCTATTTATATTATGCTTGAGTTGATTAGGGTGATTTAGCTTATGTAATGGGTTGATTTAATACTCTTATGTTATGGGATTTCATGGCTTAATATATATACATACTTTGTTTTTCTTGTTCAATGGCTATTATTCTATACATGTCTAGTTGTTTGATAATATGCCTATGTGAGTAGTATATATATAAATTGGAGTTCATTTGCTACTAAACACCTCTAATCAATTCTATAATCATGTCTATATGTTTACGTGTGGATTTAATGAAGATGGCATTGCTTTTATTCATGTCTATGTGTATGATAGCATGCTTAGTAGTGAATATAACCTCAATAAAGCTTACATGTTGCTACCCAATTGCTATTAGTGGTGTAATCGGAGCATGATGATGTTTGGTAGTTGAATAGGTCCACTTATTCGCCGACACCTTAGGCTAGAACATGTAGGATTGCGCATATAGGTCAAATCCCACTACAATGACCCTAGAATGACGATGCACAACTTAGGACTAGCCTAGATTGAGTCCCCTTTAGCTTTAAATCCAGCTAATAAGTGTCCGGATAGGTTTAGTTGACCTTAGTAACCCTATGTCTTAGATTTAAATCCAGCTAATTGTTTAGGAACTAGGGTAGGTTTGTTCTAGGTCACCTAGGAAGTTATTTAGTCCCTACTATGGCCCTACGTCATGAGGACTACACTGTAGCTCTAGGAATGCAAGTCTAGGGAAAGACCCGCACCAAGTCCTAGGGATAAATTAAGAAACTAGTTAGTGACCTAGTTAGAAAGCTTCCCATAGTTAAGCCATTTCTCATAATCCCATAGCCTAAGAGTCTAGAATGATCCATTAGCAAGCATAAGTCACCTTAACCAATTCCAATAGTAAAGTCCCATCTAAATTAGTTTGTCTCCACGTTTTTTTATTTTCCATATCCTATAGTTTAGTGTCATTTTCTTCCCTTGAGCTCCCATTAAATCCAAAAAAAAAATCCCAAAAAGATGGTTGGTATAGGTTTTCTTTTGGGCACTTTCTAGGACACACATGCATAGGATCCTTTCACAATATTGCCTTCGTATGGTTCAACACCCATTCTCACACACACTATATTGCACCAATCTGTGGGCTTATGGGTCTTGAAGGCTTGCACCTCTAGAGAGACATCAACTGCAGACCAAGATCGATCGACTGGTAGGTGTGCCTGGCCTGTAACTCTGGTGTTCTAGTCACCCTTAGTCACATAGGTTAGTTGGCCAGCCTAGGAGTTTGGCGGGGTCCAGAATGTACCAGTTCAAGGGCAGTTGCACATGGATCAAGTCTCTAGATTGACTAGAGGATCTGACCTATAGTAGAAAACACAAATTTTAACTTTTTTTTAATTTATTTTGAATCCCTTTTGAATGCAAGATATTTAAGCAAATTAAATAAGCAATAATAGGGATTCAAAACAAGAATGGAAAGTTTAACACCAATTTGAATCTCAAGGGGATTTGATAATGAAGAGACAATTTCAAAAGTCAAGGATTTGTTTTCAAAAGACTTTCCAAGAATAGGTGTGCAATCAAATATTTTTCAAATAAGATTTAAAATTCAATTTATGATTTCAAGAAGGCATGATTAAGGATTTAACACTTTAAAGAGTAATTTTGTAAATATGACTAAGGTGATTTTGAAAAATCATGAGCTTTAGAGATTAGATTCAAGGTTATACACAATAAGAGCAAGAACATAAGAAGCAAGCCGGTACCCCTTATGACTTCTCACCTCTAGCCTTATATCGACCTTTGTTCTTGATTTGAATTTTCTTGCATGGACTTCCATCTTCAAAATCACAAACATCTCACAAGCTTTCATATAATCAAAATTTGCATGACGTAGCTTAGCCAAAGGAGTAATTTCATAGATAATCAGTATAAAGCATTTAATCCATAAGAGAATCCATACATTCAATTTATAGTCATTTAGCCATCAAATCATCCAAGATAAAATCATTATGAATCATAGCCAATTTTTTTTTTGGATTATCAAAACATTAATTGCAAACCATATAATGCTAACATAACGCCATTTGATAAAATGCTTATTGCATTGTTCAACATCCAAAATGTCACATACAAGTCTGTTGGGATTGTATGCCCTAAAGACCACAAGCACAAGGATATTATTGGATACTAGAGATAAATACACTTGTGATATTGTTCAAATGTTTGAGTTTTGAATGGCATATTTTCTCCATTTTTGCATTGATGCAAAGTATAAAGGTCCATTGATATAGAACAATAACTTAGGCATATAGTGAGGCTGGATGCACAGTAGGTCCAAGTCTAGATTTAGTGATATCATAAATTGGTCAATAGCCAGATGATAATGTTGGGCACTTTACTGGGATAAGGCTATAGTAGGCGAGTCTCATTGAAAAGGTGATCTACCTAGGTCATTAGACAGTTTTTTGGACTTCGCTTCTAGAATGTGTGTCACGCATTAGACAGGGCCACCGTGAATATGTCTTTTGGGAACTGTACCGTCATAATAGAAGACAAGACACTCACAACTTTCGAGAGATCAATGCTCTCAATCGTGAGCATGTGTGGATGAACTTACAATATTAAGGGGTAACACTTTGACGTGCCAAGGAAGAGGTCTCAATGTGAGTAGATCTGATTGCCTGGTAGTTAGATGTAACACTTTAACTAGTTGGGACATGCGTATGCAACAGTGTAGTCTATATACCCCCTTGCATTTGTTTACTTGATCACCAGAAATCTAGTACTAGTGATTTTACCTTTCAGAGGTATGTCAGTCAATTGGCTAATGGGCTGTCCCTAAATGAAGAGATCCGTGACCAGTAGATGATCATTATATGGGACTATAGATTCCGAGGCTCTAGATGTAGTCTTGGAGGTGTTGGTACTTGTTATGACCAGCCTTAACTATGGGTGTACATAGAGGGGCATTTTGATCACTTCACTTGTTTGATTAAGGATAAAGGCTGCCAAAGTGGGTGACAAGCTTCTGCTTATTTAGTAACTATCCTTAGAGTGCGACTTTGGTCTTTCGATAGAAATAGATCGCGGTTAAAATAGCCTTAGTGCCGCCAAAGAGGTGGCAAGGGCATTTTGGTCATTTTAGAAGCTAGGGGTAATTATGTCTTTTGGTCCCTCCACTATCCATTACTATATCGGATACATTAATTGAAGTATCATGTAGATTGCTTAATTAGGATTTGAGTTTAAAATTAAGAAGGGATTTAATTATCCAGGTCTTTTTAATATAACTCATGGATATCTTAATATCTTAATTAGATAAGTGGGGTTCACATCAAAGATATTTAGTGTGTGAGATGAAATATTTGGGATACTCTTATCCCCAGGAAATATTCCATTTCTAAAGGACTAAGTAGGGGTATTGTGGTGAAATATAATATTTTAGGAACCTTATCCTTATTAGGGTTGCCTTCTACTCTAAATAGTACAAGATAGGTATAACCTACAAGAGAGAGAAGATATTTCTTGGCAAGTACATGCAGGATTTTTTACACAGTAACACCAAGAACACACTAAATTTCATAACCTCAATTTAGCGTTAAAAATTTCTTGTCCACTATATACCAAACTGTATCCTAGCAATAGAGCTTTGAAAATAGTAAAGAAGACCAATAGACCGCTGATGAGTTGTGATTTGGTGTGTGTTTGCATTGCCATTTACTTATATTTTAGAGGTGTTGAATGCTTATAATGATGCATTAGTGTAGTACTTTTGATAGGAATAGGCTTAAGCGTAAACAAATGTGCATATTGAGTTTAAGAGATAAATTGCTACACTAATTGCTTGTTTTCAATGATTTAGGAGAACTCTAGGTTAAGACAAAGATTGGACGATGAAAGGTGATGAAGATAGGACATGCACGGGTCTAAGAGAGAAGACTAAAGGCCAAAAAGACGAAAAATTGGATGAAGGAAGTCAGCCGGACGACCAAGGCGGTCGACCGGCCACTCCAGAAAAATCCATCGAAAAGCCAGACGACCCCCCTTCAAGAGCTGGTCGACCGGCTATGTCAACCGGCAACTCCAGAGAGCCCTAGTAGAAAGCCGGTCAAGTACTCCAGAGGCCGGTCGACCGGCTCTACACGAACCTATAAATAAAGCCCGATGCGGAGCAGAATTAAAAAGGAGCCACAAACGTACTTCACACCAAAAACCTCACACACACTTAACCCTATTCTCTAGCCGCCTCACACACCCTTTTCACACACTTTTCATCAAGAACCAGGCTTGAGTTAGAGGATTCAACAATCTTTTGGAGCAAATCTATTCAAAAGCTGCAGTCAAGATTAGCTAGGATGAAAAGGGAGTTTCGTTATATATCTTTCATTCTATTTTCCATTATGCTCGAGTAGATTTGTATAGGGTGATTAAACTTATGTAATGGGTTGATTTTATACTCTTATGATATGGGATATGATGGCTGAATATATATATGTTTTGATTTGTCTTGTTTAATTGGGTGTTCTTTCATTCATGTCTATGTGTTTGATAAAATGCCTAGATGAATAACATGTATATAAATTGAAGTTTGTTTGTTGCTAAACACATCTAATCCATGTTATACTCATGTCTATGTGTTTATATGTGGATGCTATGAAGTGGGTAGTGCTTTTATTCATGTCTATATGCGTATTAGCATGCCTAGTAACGAGCATAACTTCAATAGTGCATATTTCTGCACGCACTAGCAAGTGAAATCCTGCTGTAGTGACCTTAGAATGACGAAGCATAATTTAGGGCTAGTCTAGGTCGAGTCTCCTTTGGCTTTAAATCCAGCCAATAGGTTTCAGGATAGATTTAGTCGACCTTAGCAACACTAGGTCTTGGCTTTAAACCCAGCCAACGGTTTAGGTACTAAGGTAGGTTCATTCTAAGCCACCTAGGAAATTAGTTAGTCACTCTTGAGGCCCTAGGTCATAAGGACCACGCCGTAGCTCTAGGAGACGTCGCCTAGGGACGGACTCGCACCGAGTCCTAGGGGAAAATCAGGACACTAATTAGCAACCTAGTTAAGAGCAAGTATGAGAGTTAGCCAGCATCACTTAATCCCATAGCATTTGAGTATAGAATTACCCATTCATAAGCCAAAGTCACCCTAATCCCTTTCCAATTGTTAGTTTCCTCTTAATCAACTTGCGTTTCCATTTGTTTTTATTCATAGTTTAGTTTTATTTCATTTACATAGAGCTCGACAATCCAAAATCCAAAAGAAAAGAAATATATATAGTTTAGATCTTTTTCTCTCGCACTTTTAGGATACCAAGCATAAAATTCATTCACATCATACACGCCACCCTGTCGATCGACACCTGCACTCGAATACACTATATAGCACATCCATGCGCTATGGTCTTTTAAAGCTTGCACTTGAAAGAAGACATCAAGTTTTTGGCGCCGTTGCCGAGGAGGCACGGTGATTTGCATTCTGTGCTTATGTGTTTTGATAGTTGCTTTTCTTGCTTTTTCTTTATAGTTTGTTTAGTTTTTACTTATTTTGTTTACTGCTCACATTATCTTGTTTTAGTTTTTTTTCTTCTTGTTGGTTTATTTTAGCTTTTGACTTTATTTTTTTTAGTAGACTTTTTAGGATTGTGGATTATTTGCTGTAGTGTAGGAATATTAAAGTTTTCGGGGGTTGAAATGGCCGGAGTTAGGATAGTTTGTGCATGCGTGGTAGGAGATCCCTTAGGAATCCCCTAGTTCCTCTTAATCCCGAACCCGAAAGAATCACTAGACGTTTCAGGAACTTAGGAGCTCTTCCTGAGGAGATGACCGATCCCAATCATCCTCATAATCCACCAAATCCCCCAATGAATCACATTCCACCTCATGAGCACATTGGGCATCAAGCCCAAGCTCATTTTAGACAAAAGCCCCGTAGACCGAACCTACCTATAGATGAGGAACCCACGCTTAGGCAATTCTTTCTCCCCGAAACCTTTGAGCCCAATTCGGCTATTCAAATTCCAGGTTTGGGAGGAACGAACTTCGAGATTAAGCCTAATATGTTGGCTATGCTTCCCGCTTTCTACGGGAGAAGCAATGAGAGTCCTCTTGATCATATTACTGATTTTGTTGAAATGAGTTCCACTCTCCATGTCCCCAATGTCTCCCAAGAGGTCATACGTCTAAGATTGTTTCCTTTCTCTCTTAAGGACAAGGCTAGGACTTGGTTGCACTCCTTACCTAATGGGTGCATTACTACATGGGCTGAACTTCAAGCTAAGTTCTTCCAAAAATTTTATTCCATGGCCAAGACAGCCGACCTTAGGACTGCCATCATGACTTTCTCCCAACATGACCTAGAATCTTTTCATGAGGCTTGGGAGAGGTTCAAAGATCTTCTTAGACAATGTCCACACCATGGGTACGGCAATCATGACCTAATGCAATACTTCTTTTGAGGTTTAAACGAACAAAATAGGATGATGGTCAATGCCGCCTCCAGTGATGGTTTCTATCTTTTAAGACCGACTGAGGCATGGGAGAAAATAGAAATGATGGCTGAGAATTCATTTCAAAATTTTGCAATGGAAAGGTCTAGTCGAGCAGGTAACAAGAGAAGTGTTAGTGAGGTTGGAATTTCTTCAAACTTACCCTCTAAGGTCGAGGCTTTAACAAATAAACTAGATCAATTCATTTCCTTGTCCATTTCATCCCAAGGTCATAGGACTAGTTCTTTAGGTTCTCCCTCTGCCCCTTTAGTTGTTGAAGTTTGTGCATTGTGCTCCGAGTCATCTCATAAGACTATGGCTTGCCCTTTAGCATCCCAATTTCCTGAACTCATGAAAGAGCAAGTATGTGCCACACAAGGTTATTCTCGTGAGTATAATCCATACTCGAACACATACAATCCGGGTTGGAGGGACAACCCGAAATTTTCTTGGAGACAAGGACAGCATGAGTCTAGTTCACATTCTCAAGTTCCACCTCAGCAGCGATCCCGTCCTTAATATCCCCCAGGTTTCTATCATCTGAATCAACCCCGTCTTACTAGTGCTCCTCAACCTCAAGCTTTACCTGCTCCCTCTAGTAGCCAACCTTCTAGCAATGACACGATGAAGATAATGCAGTTTATTCAGAATCAGCAACAGGCATTAGCTAGCCAGCAATAGGAATTGGCAGAAAATAGGCAGCAAATGGCGAGGTTTGAGGCACAGTTAGGACAGATTGCTAGTCAATTAAGATTCCAATCCTGTTCCTCCACCGATACCACTTATCCCTCTCAGGCCCAAGGTAAGGCCATCACTACTCTTGGAAGTGGTCAGGTAGTGGATAATAGGGTAGGAGTTGACTCTGCAGTGCCTGCACCTAGTGGTCCTTCCGAGCCTAGAGCACAGCATGGTGACCTTGTTGGGGGAAATTCTAGAGAGAGTCCTGTTGAGAGAAATGAGACTAATATGTGTCATTTATGCATGTTTGCATCTAGTTTTTGCATGCATATTTAAGGGTGTTCAAAGCATAATTGAGTCCGCTTAGTATAAAGTTTATGCATATTTGTTAATATTCGTACTTAATGTATTTAGGTGCATAAATACTATACTAAGTGTTATATTCCATGTTTTAGGAGTGTTTTGGAAGGATTCAAGCATATACGAGGAAGAAATGAGCGAACGGATGAAGACCGGAAGAAAAGAAATAAAGAAGAGAGCATTCTGATCCAGCCGATCGGCTTAGATGAAGAGCCGGTCGACCGTCTAGGTCGACCGGCCAGTCCAGAGAGCATCAAGATTGAAGCCGGTCGAGCAAGAAAGAGGAGCTGGTTGACCGGCTAGGTCGACCGGCTGTGCGTGGAAGAAATCTATAAAAGCTCGTTTCAGCCCAATTTCGAGGGGAGGAACTTTTATTCTTAAATCTTAATAAACCCTAACCTCGACCCACTACACAAAACACCCTAAACCATCATCTAAACCCCACACCAAGCTAGGATTGAAGCATTAAACAAAGATTTGAAGGATTTGTACGGATTTGGAAGCAAGAATTTAGGGAAGTTCTTCTTGTTCTTTCTCTATTTCTTGTAAACATGTTGCTAGATTAGGCTAGATTTAGGGTTGATTGTTGTTGTATATTAGATTAGGGCTTTGAATAATGGATTTGTGTAGATCTTTGGCTCTTAATACAAGCTTATTTACATAAATTTATGGCATGATTCAATATGTCTATGTATTGGAAATCAAACATGTCCATGTGTTTGTTAAAATGCCTAAGTGAATATGCATGTGTTATTTATGTTTCAAATGCTCTTATCTACTTATATGGGTGATGTGATTGTGATTAATCTTGTGGCTTTGCTTAGTAGAGTAGGCTTTAGCTTTAAATCCAACTAATAGGTTACATGCTATGCTTAGTCGAGTTTAGGTGCTAGTCCTTGGCTTTAAATCCAGCCAAGCGGATAAGTTAACCTAGACTAGAGTATCCCTCACCCACGTTAGTGTTGGTTAATTGAGCTTTAATGTCACGTAGTGTTTAGGTGCTAGTCCTTGGCTTTAAATCCAGCCAAGAGGATAAGTTCTAAGCACGGATTGCGTAGGCTAGAAGGGATTGGCCCTTAGCTTTAAATCCAGCTAACGGGTTGAACCACTAGTATTGGTTAGGAGAACCCCCGATCAACACAACGGCAATAGAAGTCCCGAGCCTTAGATAGACCTCATTCGTTATCATAGCCCAAGTCTTGTTGCAATGCAATCGCCCTAGGTCCCCTTCTTCTTTATTAGTGTTTCCTTCCTTAGTTTGGCTCCTTTAAGTTCCTCCATAGATTAGTTTTTATTTTCCTTTTTCCGAGCTCCCTTCCATCCTAAAGTAAGTAAACACACGCACGTAGCTAGTTTAAGGCACCTGAGCACATAGAGACTAAACTAAGGTAGCCTCCCTGTGGATTCGACCCCGCACTTGCACACACTGTACTACACACATCCCGTGCACTTGCGGGCTATTTAGGCTTGTGCTCAAATAGTGACATCAGAGACCATTAGAGATCAGGGAGAGATTAGTACTTCCCGACCAGATAGGGAGGGAAAAGAGCCCATGGATGACTCCCATGCATCTATAGATATAGAGCCTAGAGTTCCTTTTCCATCCGCTTTAGAGAGACCTACACCTAGTGAGGATTGTAGGTTCTTTAAGATTTTAGAGCATCTCAAAGATCTTAAGGTTAATCTTCCTTTGATAGATGCGATCACTTCCATCCCATCTTACTCTAAGTTCTTCAAGGATCTTTGTACAAGGAAACGTAAGTCATCGAAAATTCCTAAGAAGGTGAGGCTTACAGAGAAGGTGAGTAGTATTTGTACCTCGGGCCTTCCGCCCAAGATGAGTGACCCCGGAGCCTTCACCATTCTTTTTAAGATCCGTGAGACACAAATTGATCATGCCTTATTAGATTTAGGATCTAGTGTGAATCTTATTCCTTACTCTGTCTATCAGCAGCTAGGTCTAAGTGAGTTGTCTCCCACGTATGTTACTCTTCAGCTAGCTGATAGGTCTGAGCGTAGACCTAAGGGTGTGATAGAGGACGTTATGGTTCAGGTAGGTGAGTTTGTGTACCCTGTTGACTTCATAGTGTTAGATATGGATTCGGGACACGACTCTAGACATTCTACACCCATTCTTCTAGGTCGGCCCTTCCTTGCCACCGCAGATGCTATTATCCATTGTAGGTCGGGGGTATTAGAGATGAAATTTGGGAATTTAAAATCCACTATGAAGGTTGCAGAGGCGATAAATAGGGTGAGTATAGGAGAGGAGGATGGAGAAGAGTGCTTTAGAGTGGATGTGATTGATTCTTGCGTTGAGGATTACATAGAAAAGACCATGACCGATGGAGATGACTTGAGGAAATTTGAGGAATTGATTTCTAGTTTTGATTTGAAGACCGTAGAGAAGAAATGTGTAGCTTCTACTTCCTTGATTGAGAGCTGTTTGATTAATAAGTCACTTGAGATTAATCCTTCTAGTCCCAGTTCTAGTGATGTACACATTGATGATGCTGTGGCTAAGCCCCCCTTGGTTGAGCCTAGCCCTTCTTTAGAGCTCAAACCCCTTCTGGATCATTTGAAGTATGCATTCCTAGGCTCTTGTGAGACCCTTCTGGTCATCATAGCTTCCGATCTTTCTAGTGAGAATGAGAAGCATCTCTTAGAGGTCCTTAGGAAACACAGGAAGGCTATAGGGTGGAAAATTGATGATTTGCGAGGTATAGACTCCTCTGTTTGTATGCATCGTATTCACCTTGAAGATGGAGCCATTCTTTCTAAGGAGATGCAAAGAAGGCTAAACCCACACATGAGCGAAGTAGTTAAGAAGGAGATCATTAAGCTTTTAGATGCAGGCATTATTTATCCAATCTCCGACAGTGAGTGGGTTAGCCCGGTCCAAGTAGTCCCTAAGAAGTCCGGGATCACAGTTGTGGAGAATGAGAGAAGAGAGCTTATCCCTACACGTACTCCCACGGGATGGAGAGTTTGTATAGACTATAGGAAGCTCAACTCCAAAACTAGGAAGGATCATTTCCCATTGCCTTTTCTAGACCAGATCTTGGATAGAGTAGCCGGGCATAGCTACTATTGTTTTCTAGACGGCTATTCGGGATATAACCAGATCCCTGTGTTTCCCGAGGACCAGGAAAAAACCACCTTTACTTGTCCCTATGGCACTTTTGCTTATAGGAGAATGCCCTTCGGTCTTTGTAATGCCCCAGCGACTTTTCAGAGATGTATGATGGCCATTTTTAGTGACATGATTGAGAGACATTTAGAGATTTTCATGGATGATTTCTCAGTCTTTGAAGATAGCTTTGATGAGTGCCTGAGTCATCTTTCCTTAGTCTTAGACCGATGTGTGGAGAAGAACCTAGTGTTAAGTTGGGAGAAATCCCACTTCATGGTGCAACGAGGGATAGTGTTGGGTCATGTTGTATCATCTAATGGAATTCAAGTCGACCCAGCTAAGGTTGAATTAATTGAAAAGTTGCTTGTCCCTAAGTGTGTCAAGGATGTTAGATCTTTTCTAGGACATGCAGGATTTTATCGTAGATTCATTAAGGATTTTAGTCACATTGCACGTCCCTTGTCTAGGCTCCTAGCACAAGATGTTCCTTTTGACTTTGATGATGAATGTGTTAGAGCTTTCAATAGGCTTAAATCCTTATTGTCTACATCCCTAATTATCCAACCACCTAACTACAGTCTCCCATTTGAGGTTATGTGCGATGCATCCGATTATGCAATAGGAGCTGTTCTAGGTCAAAGGAAGGATAAGTTGCCCCATGTTGTATACTATGCTAGCAAGACTCTTGATGAAGCACAAAAGAATTATACCACTACGGAAAAAGAGCTTCTAGCGATAGTCTTCTCTCTTGACAAGTTTAGGTCATACATTCTGCGATCCAAAGTAATTGTTTACACTGATCATGCGGCATTGAAGTATTTGTTGTCCAAGAAAGAGTCTAAGCCCCGCTTGATTAGGTGGTTGCTCCTCCTTCAAGAGTTTGACCTAGAAATTAGGGATAAGAAGGGTAGAGAAAATTTAGTGGCAGATCATCTTTTTCGTCTTGTTTGTGAGTCTTCTAGTGATCCAACTCCTTTCCATGATTCATTCCCCGATGAGCAATTATTTGCTATCTCCCATCACACACCTTGGTTCGCTCATATTGTCAATTATCTTGCCACAGGGCGTTTTCCTTCCCATTGGGAGAAAAGAGAAAAAGATAGGTTCCTAGCACAAGTTAGGCATTTCTTCTGGGAGGATCCCTATCTTTTCAAAGTGTGTGCGGATCAAATGATTCGCCGGTGTGTGCCTGAGGAAGAGTTTGAGAGCGTATTGAGCATGTGCCATGATGAGGGGTGTGGGGGTCACTTTAGTGGGAAGAAGACTGCCACGAAGGTCTTGCAAAGTGGACTCTTTTGGCCTACTCTCTTTAGGGATGCCCAGGAATATTGCAAGAAGTGTTTTAGATGTCAACAATGCGGGTCCATCTCTAGGAGAAACATGATGCCTTTATCCCCTATTCTTCCTTGCGAGTTGTTTGATGTTCGGGGTATAGATTTCATGGGTCCATTTCCACCTTCCTTTGGGTGTCAATACATTCTAGTGGCCGTTGACTATGTGTCCAAATGGGTTGAGGCTATTCCTACACGGACTAATGACCATAGGGTAGTGGTTAAATTTATTATAGAGAACATTTTCTCTAGATTTGGAGTCCCTAGGGTCTTAATTAGTGATGGGGGTTTGCATTTTCGCCATAGGACTTTAGAGGCCTTGTTGAGGAAATATTCAGTCACCCATAAGGTAGCTACTCCTTATCACCCGTAAACTAGTGGACAAGTAGAGGTGTCCAATAGAGAGATCAAACACATTTTAGAGAAAACGGTTAGGCCCAATAGAAAAGATTGGTCTATTAGGTTAAATGATGCTTTGTGGGCCTACCGTACTGCCCTTAAGACTCCTATTGGTATGTCTCCGTATAGATTAGTATTTGGTAAAGCTTGTGACTTGCCGGTAGAGCTAGAGCATAGAGCTTATTGGGCAATCAAAGCCCTAAATTTTGACTTGGCAAGAGCGGGTGAGAAAAGGAGGCTAGACCTAGTGGAACTGGAAGAGCTTAGATTTGAGGCATATGAGAACGCTAAACTTTATAAGGATAGGATGAAGAGAATTCATGATAAACACATAATAAAGAAATCATTCTCTCCTTTTGATAAAGTTTGGTTGTTTAACTCACGACTGAAACTCTTTCCAGGAAAGCTTAAGATGAGATAGGATGGTCCATATGAGGTGATGATTACCTATCCTTCCGAAGCAGTCAAGATTAAAGACTTGAAGGATGGCCGAGAGTTGACGGTAAATGGGCAACGCCTGAAGCACGCATATGATCCGAGCATGGCTCGTGTGGAGGTTTTAAAGCTTTAGGATCCCGCCTATGGAAATTGAAGATGAGCTGGTATTTGCCTGGCTGACGGCTTGGTGGTTAGCGCTACTAGGAGGCAACTTAGGTTCAATTCTGTAGCTTTGCATTTGTTTTACTTTCGTTTCTTTTTATTTTCTTTCTTTTATCTTTCTTGCACCCATCTAAAAGTGTTGAATCCCAATCCTTTGTCCCATAAGATACACCACTGCTTATTATTGCACATGCCAATGCAAGTATGCATAAACAATGCTACTAATCTTGTTTTCTTTGTGAGTGTTTGTGAATTGTGAGTCACAGGTTAGTAGTATGGTGATTGGGAGTTGGCATGGAAAGCTTTAAAGAGAATGCAAGGTTGTATCTATCCTTTCTCCACTTGTTCCCCCTGTTTGCACCCTATCCCCACCATCCTTACTCGTTGTGTAATGATGACTTGCTGGTTTTTGTTGTGCTTTGTTCTTTTTGCTTGAGGACAAGCAAAGTTTAGGTTTGGGGGTGTGGGAGTTTGGTTTTCTTGTTATATTTTACTTAGGGTAGATTGCATCATGCATATTAATGGTGAAAATTTTTTTTCAATTTTGATGCATATAGAGTCATTTAATTCTTTGTTGACCATTGTGTTGGCTTTTGTGATTGACTCTATTGATTTATGAAGATGAGAAGCATTGTAGAGGAAGGAATAGAGTGGTTTGAAAACTAGGTCTTGGAGGGAATGCCCTTAAAAGTTGTGGGGAGTGAGAACCTCAAAAGAATAACCCTTGTAGCCACCCCATAGCTTGGTAGAAAAAGAGTGTTAAAAAAAAAGGGGTTATTGATGTGAGTGCCCCTTCCTTGATTGGTTCTTGTTGATATGCCTAAGCCTTTCTTTTTCTTCCATTTTGAGAACACAATACAAAGCAATTGAAATTGAAAAAAAAAAAAAAAAGGGCAAAAAGGTGCAAAAATCTATGAAGTGAAAAAGAGAGAAAAAGCCAAAGGCACCTAAAAGTTAGTGAATAAGTGCATAAGTGACACAATGTCAACTTAGCACAAGTTATCATCTTTGTAGACATGTGAATAAGGCTTATAAAAAGCCATTGAGTTCGTATACTCTCTCTTCTTATCTTTGAGGCTTGGTGTATGTTAGGGAGGCCATGTCAGTTGAGGAAGCACGAAATATCAATATCCCAAGTGCGTGAGTTAGAATCCTAGGCTTGTGGTGGATTGGCTACTTGGGAAATTCCCATGAGGAACGAGACCCCTTATGAGTAGAGGGAAGATCCAAAAAGGCTTAGAGATCTCTTCACAATAGGAATGCCCCTTCATGTTTCTCAAATTAATACTGATAGTGAGTCAGTCCTTTAGGCAATCCATTGTATCAGCTTTAGAAATAAAATTGAAGATTAAGCTTGCTTGAGGACAAGCAAGGAGAAGGTTTAAGGGTGTTGATGAGTTGTGATTTGGTGTGTGTTTGCATTGCCATTTACTTATATTTTAGAGGTGTTGAATGCTTATAATGATGCATTAGTGTAGTACTTTTGATAGGAATAGGCTTAAGCGTAAACAAATGTGCATATTGAGTTTAAGAGATAAATTGCTACACTAATTGCTTGTTTTCAATGATTTAGGTGAACTCTGGGTTAAGACAAAGATTGGACGATCAAAGGTGATGAAGATAGGACATGCACGGGTCTAAGAGAGAAGACTAAAGGCCGAAAAGACAAAAAATTGGATGAAGGAAGTCAGCCGGACGACCAAGGAAAAAGAGCCGGTCGACCTAGACGGTCGACCGGCCACTCCAGAAAAATCCATCGAAAAGCCGGACGACCCCCCTTCAAGATGTCGACCGGCCACTCCAGAGAGCCCTAGTAGAAAGCCGGTCGAGTACTCCAGAGGTCGGTCGACCGGCTCTGCACGAACCTATAAATAAAGCCCGATGCGGAGCAGAATTAAAAAGGAGCCACACACGCACTTCACACCAAAAACCTCACACACACTTAACCCTATTCTCTAGCCGCCTCACACACCCTTTTCACACACTTTTCATCAAGAACCAGGCTTGAGTTAGAGGATTCAACAATCTTTTGGAGCAAATCTATTCAAAAGCTCATCAAGATTAGCTAGGATGAAAGGGGAGTTTCGTTATATCTCTTTCATTCTATTTTCCATTATGCTCGAGTAGATTTGTATAGGGTGATTAAACTTATGTAATGGGTTGATTTTATACTCTTATGATATGGGATATGATGGCTGAATATATATATGTTTTGATTTGTCTTGTTTAATTGGGTGTTCTTTCATTCATGTCTATGTGTTTGATAAAATGCCTAGATGAATAACATGTATATAAATTGAAGTTTGTTTGTTGCTAAACACATCTAATCCATGTTATACTCATGTCTATGTGTTTATATGTGGATGCTATGAAGTGGGTAGTGCTTTTATTCATGTCTATATGCGTATTAGCATGCCTAGTAACGAGCATAACTTCAATAGCGCATATTTCTGCACGCACTAGCAAGTGAAATCCTGCTGTAGTGACCTTAGAATGACGAAGCATAATTTAGGGCTAGTCTAGGTCGAGTCTCCTTTGGCTTTAAATCCAGCCAATAGGTTTCAGGATAGATTTAGTCGACCTTAGCAACACTAGGTCTTGGCTTTAAACCCAGCCAACGGTTTAGGTACTAAGGTAGGTTCATTCTAAGCCACCTAGGAAATTAGTTAGTCACTCTTGAGGCCCTAGGTCATAAGGACCACGCCGTAGCTCTAGGAGACGTCGCCTAGGGACGGACTCGCACCGAGTCCTAGGGGAAAATCAGGACACTAATTAGCAACCTAGTTAAGAGCAAGTATGAGAGTTAGCCAGCATCACTTAATCCCATAGCATTTGAGTATAGAATTACCCATTCATAAGCCAAAGTCACCCTAATCCCTTTCCAATTGTTAGTTTCCTCTTAATCAACTTGCGTTTCCATTTGTTTTTATTCATAGTTTAGTTTTATTTCATTTACATAGAGCTCCCGACAATCCAAAATCCAAAAGAAAAGAAATATATATAGTTTAGATCTTTCTCTTTGGCACTTTTAGGATACCAAGCATAAAATTCATTCACATCATTCACGCCTCCCTGTGGTTCGACACCTGCACTCGTATACACGATATTGCACATCTGTACGCTTGCGGGTCTTTTAAAGCTTGCACTCGAAAGAAGACATCAACGGCTAATACGAGGTGGGTATTACATTCGGGTCACGCTATAAGGGTAACGGGTCTTGATTTTACTCTTGTGTTTTGCTTAAATGTGATGATCATGTATATAATAGACTTCATTTTTGCTATGTTTCTGCTCCCATTGTTGTTAATATTATTTGATTTTTTAAAATCTAGAATAACAACTAGCCATTGGAATAGCATCTAGATCTAACAAGTGGTATTAGAGCATAGGTACTGCTACACATATGGTTATGGCCAAAGACTGCGTAATAGGTCAATAGAACTTGTACTAATCTTGTGGGTGGCATATGTGTTGGATTGATAGTTTTACATGTGGTTTATCCTAGTCCATATTTTCAAAAATTCCAGTAAGAAAGCATGTTAGAAAATCATAAATAATCACATAACACACACAAGAACATACTAAAGAACACATAGAACATAACTAATATTTGTATAATATGTAAAACTAATTTCTTGAAGCATGGGGGCTTTGGTAAAGCTACAACCGTCATGAGTTATGTTCCCGCTCATGAACAAGTCCAAAATTTTTAACTAATAGGGCATCACCAATAAACTCAATGCAACTCCTTAGTCTTTTTCCCTATGATTGAAGACACTTATCTTGAGAGAATAGTCTCTTGTATGGGAAGAAGCAAAAATAATATGTGATGTGTTGGTTTTGCGTGTGTTTACGTACTACATGTTTATACTTGTTTAAAGGTGTTTTGTGCTCTAATAGGTGTATTAGTATAGCATTTATATCATATTTGTGTGTATTAGGGTTTAAATGTCCATAATTGAGCTTAGAAAGTAATAGCTACACTAATGCGCACTTATTCCTTATTTTAGGTGATATTTGGAGTAATGATCAGAGCTTTGATTGATGATGCTTGGGATGTGGAGCAAAGTTTGGAGGTGTTTTGAAGACAAAGAAATGAAGAAATGGCACTTTGGAGGCTCTGGATAAATCATGAAGCAATCGGCGAAGACTGGGCACAAAACAGCAAAAATCGGGGCCTAAAACTGGAAAGGTCAATCAACCTTCCCTGTGCAGGATAGGTCCCCCCAGTGGGTCACCCAGCCTAGTCAGAAACTCACCCATTTTGGCCAGTCAACCTCTCACGTAGGTCAATCCCCGAGCTAGGACCCCGGTTGTACGCGAGAAGAGCCTACAAAAATGCACTTTTCAGCAAAATTAAAGGAGAACACCCAACCTTTGAACCCTCATTTTCCCAAAACTCTAATTCCACTCTCACCCACCTCACACATACTCTTCCACATAGAAAAACACTTGGAATCAAGCCACTAGGAGGATTAAACACAAGGATTTGGGGCTTATGCTCATGGATTGTAAGGAGATGGCTATAGATAAAAGGGTAGAATCTTTATCTCTCTTCTATCCTAGTTTAATATATTTTTAATTAGATCATGTAGGATGATTTATACTTGTATTATGGATTGATTACTACTTTATTTTATTAGGTACTTAATGGATATATGTATATATGCTTTTCTCTTAGGGTTTCCATGGCTATTTTACATACACGTCTAAGTGTTTGCTAAAATGCCTAAATGAAGTAGCATATATATTTTGAAGCCTATTTTGCTATTAATTTTCTAAATCATTATATAATCATGTCTATATGTTTGTGTGATGATCTTATGGAGTAGATTATGTATTTGTACACGTTTATGTGTGTGTTTGCATTCCAATAGCAAGATTAGCTTCGATTGCATACATGTCGGGTGCTATAGCATAAATTGGTGTAATCTAAGCATATCTATGTGTTTAGTAGTTGGATATGTCAATTTATTCACAAAGGGCATGCCCAAGGTGTGTTTGCATATGTGCTTTAACAATAAACCTATTAATGTGATGGATGATCGATAGTGATTAATTAATGGCTAGCCTAGATCAAGTCTCCTTTGGCTTTAAACCCAACCAATAGGTTTTAGGTTAGGTTAGCTGACCTTAGACAAACTAGCTTCTTGCTTTAAAGTTGGCCAATAGTTTGGACACTAAGGTTAGATTGATCTAAGTCAACTAGAACCCTAACTAGCAAGCCCTAATACCCTAAGTCATAAAGACCATATGCTGTGACTCTAGGAGTCGACGCCTACGGATGGACTCACACTGAGGCTTAGAGGATAATAAAGTGATAACTTAGGGGTCTAGACAAAACCAACTGAGTATAATCCATCAAGCAACCCAAATAAGAATGTAGTAAATGCCCATAAACAAGTTGTAGTCACCTTAGTCCCCATCTTAGACATTTGACTCCCCTTAGATCACTTGATTCTCCTATCACACGCACGCCCTTTACTTCTCTTGTCTTTAGGGTAGATTTACGTTTTTGAGCTCCCTTTAAACCAAAAAACCCCTAAATATCATAGTTTAGGTTCCTTCACGTAGCTCTTTAGGATGTACTCACGTTTAGCTTCCCCGTGGATTCGACCCTGTACTCATACACATCGTACTACACATGACCCGTGGGCTTGCAGGCTATTTTATGCTTGTGCACTAAATAGCATCAATATGCTCTTGAAAATCTAGAGCAAAAACCACACAATAAGTATATACTATGTGTTGTAGTATTCTCTTGCCAAAATGGATGAGATCAACTACAAAAATGAATGCTAGAAATGGTTTAAGGTCTTGCCTAGTTATAGGGAAAGTTTAGCACCCAAACCTTGTAAACTTTCCATGTGGGAAACTTTTTCCTTGTATTAAATATTTGCCACAGGTCTTGGAAGTTATTTGTATGACTTGAAATATTATGCAAGTTGTAGTTACTTGTACCATTTCAATTCTCTTGTAGTAATTTTCTAGCACATGTCTTGGAAGACTTGGGCCAAGGTCACAATCCAAGCCCAACACATAATCCATAATCCATGTGGAGGCCCAAGCCCAATAAGAAACCATCCAAGCCTAATTCCAAGCTTTGGCCCAAATAGGCTAATACACAATATCAAATTTGTTCTTTCAAGATTATTCTCTCAAAGTCGTTCAACTAGGGAAGGGACCAATAAGGCACAATTAACCTTGGCTTCCAAAATAACCAAAAAATGTCCTTGCCAAATCTAAGCGGCATAATAACCATTTTTAACTACAATCTATTACACCATAAGATCAAAATTGCACTCAAGGATAATTTAAAGGATCTATGGGAGCATGCAAGACTAAACCTAGGTCAATTTTTTTAGCCCTAGGCACTGTGGAATATAAATTCTTACATACAACAATACTACACGTGTATAGATAAACAAGAACACAAAGTAAAAGATTGTTAAATCAAGTTTACCTCCTAGAGCAAAGAATGATAAAAAAATTGTGCTGATTCTTTCGATTGCTATTCAACAAACCAACCATTGGATTTGAAGCTCTAGAAGTGTTGAATTTCCATTATATATTGTATAACCCTTTTCCCTCCATCGTCTGTGCTTTGTTGAATATTCGACAATTTTTGCCTCTTAATTTTGAACATGGCTTGCTCTAACATTAATGCCTGGCTGGAGGCGTTAAATCTAATGCTACTAGGAGGCACCCTAGACATGTTTATATTCCATTTGTTTTCCTTATTTTCCTTTTCTTTTATTTTCTTTTAGTAGTTTAGTTCTCTTGATTTTCATTTTCTTCTCCCTTGTTTTCTTTTTCACCCCCTAGTGTTGATCCTTAATTCTATCATTTCCCCTTTTGTATACACCTTGTTTATCCTTTCACGATGCCAATGCAAGCGTGCATGGCAATGCTATTAATCATATGCTTTAAGTGTTTGTAGTTTGTTGAGAAATAGGGATTAGTAGATGAATCGTTATCCATTGGCATTAGAGAGCTTCAAATAATGCAAGGTCGTCTCTATTCTTTCTCTACTTGTCCCTTTATATCTACCCCATCCCCACTACCCTTACTTGCTTTGTATTGCCTATTTGCTTGTTCATGCTTTTATTCTATTTGCTTAAGGACAAGTAAAGTTTACGTTTAAAGGTGTGGGAGTTTGGTTTTTATTTTTTTATGCTTTATTAGGGTAGATTGCATAATGTTTGTAAAAATTGTGAAAATTTTTCAATTTTGATGCAAATAAAGTTGTTTATTTCTTGGTTGATCAATGTGCTATTATGATTGACTCATTTGATTGTTGAATATGAGAAGCATTGTGGCTAAGTGAATGCAGTGGATTGAAAATTGGGTCTTGGAAGGGATGCCCTTGAAAGTTGTAGAGAATAAGGACCTTTAAGAATGCCACATGTAGCCACCTCATAGCTTGACAGGAAAAAGTGAAGGAAAAAAAGGGTTGTTGATGTGAGTGTCCCTTTCTTGATTGGTTCTTCTTTGATGTGCCTTAACTTGTCTGTTTCTTTTCTTTTTGTTATACAATGCAAAGTATGAAAAATCCAAAAAAAAATTAAAAAAGGCAAAAAAGTGCAAAAAGATGAGAAAAGAAGTTGAAAAATTAAAAAAAATAAAAAAAGAGAAAAACTGAAAAGCACCAAAAGGTTTGGTGAATAAGTGCATAAGTGACATAATTTCAACTTAGCACAAGCTATCCTCTTTATAGATATAAGAATAAGGCTTTTTTAAGCCATTGCGTTTATATATTATGTTTTCTTGTCTTTGAGGTTTTGTGCATATTTGAGAGGCCATATTAGTTTAGAGGGCACGAAATATCAACATCTTATGTGCAAGAGTTTGAATCCTAGACTTGTGATGGTTTGGCTATTCGGGAAGTTCCCACAAGGTTCGAGGCCTTTTATAAGTAGAGGGGGGATCCAAAGAGGCTTAGAGATCTCTCCATAATAGGAATTCCCCCTTCATGCTTCTTAGGCTAACCTTGATAGTGAGTCAATCCTTTAGGTAACCCTTTGCATCGACCTAGAAACAAACTTAAGATTGGGTTTGCTTGGGGACAAGGAAGAAGAAGGTTTATGGGTATTAATGTATTGGTTTCATGTTTGGTTTTACATTATATTTCTATATCTATTTAGAGGTGTTCTGCACTCATTAGATGGCCTTAGTATAGTATTTATTCTATACTTGAGCATACAAATATATAAGTGTACACATAAGAGTTTATAGGAAAAGTACTACACTTAGTGCTTATTTCATGCACTTTAGGTGAGAATTGATGCAATGCTTAGAATGGATTGAAGAGGTTAACTGAGTGACCAAGCTTGCGAAAGGGTTTTGAGGCCAAAAAGGGCAAGGAAAGAAAGTTTGAAGGTATGGGGATGAAGCTTAGAGCAATCGGGAGCAACCGGAGCGAAAATAGTCAAGAATTAGAGCATTGGCAAAAGACACCAGCAGTTCCAGAGGGCAAGCATTTCTTGCCAATCACCTTGTCTCCAGAGCCGATCGACCGGCAACACGCTGCAACTATTTAAAATGCCCAATTTTGCTACAATTTTCATCATCTTTCACCTCATATTCACACACCCACTTCCGAAAGCCCTAAACCCCCCTCACATACACATACTTCTAAACACATTTTAGAACTAGGAATCAAGCATCTAAGAGGACCAAATACAAGGATTTGGGCATAACTCTTGGTTTGTAAAGATATGGCTTTACATAAAAGGGTAGCTTCTTCGTCTCTTTTCTATCCTAAGTTAATGTATATATGATTAGAGCCATGTATGTGATTTACTCTTTATTATGGATGATTATTACAATATGGTTATGGGTATTTGATGGATTTATATATATATACACACACATATACATATATAAATACACACATATACATATATATATTCACACACATATATATACATATATATATACACACATACATACATATATATATGCATGTACTTAGGGTTTTGATTAGCAAATTTACATTCATGTCAATGTGTTTGTAGAAATATCTCAATGATGTTGCATATGTATATTGAAGTCTATTTTGCTATATAACCATTTCTAAATCATTATGCTAGCATGTCTATGTGTTTGTGTGGTGATTACATGAAGTGGGTATCACTATATACATGTCTATGTGCATGTTCGCATACTTAATAGCATAATAGCTTCTATTGCTTAAATTGGCATAATCTAAGTATGTTTATGCTTAGTAGTAGGATAAGCCGATATATCCTTGAATGCCATTGCCTATATATGTATGTTTTATGCGTAATTGTTAATTTTCACTATTGTGATAATGATCGATGGTGCGTAACTAGTGGCTAGCCTAGGTTGAGTCTCCCTTAGCTTTAAATCTAGCTAATAGGTTTCAGGGTAGGTTAATCAACCTCAGATAGACTAGGTCTTGGCTCTAAATCCAGCCAACGGTTTAGACGCTAGGGTTAGATCAATCTAAGTCACCTAGAATCTTAACTAGCTAGCCCTATGGCCCTAAGTCAAAAAGACCACATTGTAGCTCTAGGTTAGTCAACGCCTAGGGACAGACCCGCAATGTGGCTTAGGGTATATTAGGAGTTTAAACAAGAGCAACCAAGTTTAATCCATCAAGCAACCCTAACAAAAAGTAGTAATCATTCATTTGCAAGACGTAATCACTCTATTCCCCTATTTCAACGTGTTAGAATCCCTTTAGATCGCTTGGTTCCTTCATCACACACACATACTACCCTTTTATTTCATTGTCTTTAGCTTAGATTTATCTTTTTCGAGCTCCCCTCAAATATCATAGTTTAGGAACCCAACACATAGCTTCTTAGGATGCACATAGCTTACGACACCTTACACGTTAAGCCTCCCATGGATTCGACCTCGTATCCATACATACCATACTACACATGACCTGTGTATTTGTGGCCTATTTAGGCTTGTACTTACGAATAGCATATCAAGTTTTTAGTGCCGTTGTCATGGAGGCAAAGGTTGCTTGGTTTCTTTGTTTTTATGTGTCTTACCTTGTTACGTGTTGTTTTATCTTTTCTTTTCATGTTTTCTTTATTTTGATTAATAAAAGAAATATTCAAAAAAATTGTTGAGCATTGTGAAGAGGTTTACACATGTCAATTAATCATGAATAATCCTAATACTTCATGGTAGTCACTTGTATCCTCCTTCCTAATACCCAAATGTGTTCCTAATGTTTACCGCTTGTGTGGAAGTTGTTGGCATAGAAACATTTGTTGTCCCCATGATAATCCCCAATCTAGGGCTAATACCAACTATGAGCCATATAGTCATGCATTATCTCATACATCTTTATTTAGAAATCATGACTATTAGGATGCATATTCTTGTTATTGCAATCATTGTGGAAGCTATGCTCATTTTTCTAATGCTTGTCCTACCTTTCACCATAGTTCCCAATTGCATACAATGCCTAAAGCCCCTGGGAATCATATGCCCATACACGCATCTTCATCCTATTATCATGATTCTAGGGAGCAATATTATGCATTTTCATATTAGGGTCAAGATGACTCTTCATTCAGTAAACCTCCTTGCATTGAGAGTTCATCCTTCACACCATTTTTTCCCACCCACCCATCCTTTTAGTCCTACAATGGTTGTGCTTATAGTGACCCCAATCAAGATGTTTACCATTTTCACTGGATCAAACACTTTTTTGTTATGTCTACATTCTCGGACCAATTAAGTCAAATGCATGAGCAATCCTAATCTATCCTTCGATCTAATCAAGAGGAACTAGAGAGTTTGAAGTGAGACACCAAATCTCTAGGTGAGCACTTGAAAAGAATGGTTGAGAGTGTGCAACTCATCAGCAAGAATTTTTAGATGCCTTTAGACTGAGTCGAAGGGATAGAAATGAGACCTAATGATGAGGTGACTAGGGATAAAAACGATGGTACGTTGGAGAGACAATTAGAAAAAGAGGTTAATGGAGAGGAAACATCATGTAGTAAGGATGAGGATGAGCTTGATAGTAGTTTGGTTTTTGATGATTCTTATGGATATGTTTTAGAGGAAATAGTACCCTATCCTCCTAAGCTTTCAACGTCCTCCATTGAGTTGCATGAGCCTATCCCTTCTTCTCATCCCACACTTCACACACCCTTGGAGGTAGAATCACATAGGCATAGCACTCATTTGCATTTTAAGTCCTTATTTAGAGAGTCTACGTACACACCTCCCTTGAGCATTCATTCATCCATGACCTAAAATCCTTTGAGTCCCCATTGTCCCATCCATGTATGCCTACCCCGTATAAAGAGTATGATGGTGAGATGACACCTACTAGCAATGAACGTATGGATGAATGTGATGAGACTTTAGCTAGTGAAGATTTAGAGTCATCCATTAGGGAAAACAAGACATAAATTTCAGAGGTTTTAGATGATAAGTCTCTTGGGGTTAAGAATCATTGTGTTGAGACAAGTAGCAACTCTAAGAAGATGCCTAAGAAAGAAATTGGTGTACCTGGAAGAATGATCTATGAGTCTCTTTGGATGTTTGATGATTCTTTATTAGAGAAAGAACCCATTAGGATTGAATCCACCCTTCGTGAGGAGTTGGAGCGGCTTAGGCTTAATCATGATCTATCTTGTAGAGAGAAAAGTATAGTGCTTTCATTTTCTTCACCTTTGACCTTCCTTCTCCAAGTATCACTCCTACTCCTCTTTCTCATTCTGCTGAGCCTTCCTCTTTGGAGTTCACATTTGTGCCTCCTAGTTTAAAACACTTTCATCCAGGGTTACAAAGCACTTCTCCCATGTTGTACTCAAATGACCTATCTTTCACCCATGGGGAGGGTATGTTTCTAGCCCTTGACTATGAAAAAAAGGATATGGGATGGCTAGTTAAAGAGCACATGGGGTATGATCTTCTATGTTTATGCATGACACCTGATGTGTTTGTTTTGTGTGTTTATATTTTGCAATTATATACTTGTTTTGAGGTGTTTTAAGCTTCATTTGATGCATTAGTTTAACATTTAGGTCATACTTATGCATATTAGAGTTTACATTTTCATAGTTGAAGTTAAGACTTAAATGCTACACTAATGCGCGTTTATTACTTGTTTTAGGTGTGATTTGAAGAGATAATTAGAGCTTAATTGATGGTACTTGGTGTGTGGAACTAAGCCAAGGGTGTTTTGGACGCAAAGGAATGACGAAAAGTGCTTTTGGAAATGGCCGGAAGAAAGAAGGAGCGACTAAGGCGAAACTAAGCGCAACATGAGCCAAATTCGGATCTTGCAACCTAAAAAGGACATGGACAAATTTTGGATACATTTTAGGGTGCAAAATATGGCTTGGGAGATCCCCCACGATGATACAAACCCATAGAAAAAAATAGTGCACGAATCGGAGCTAAAACGAGCAAGATATCACCATTTTACTATCAAGATCGGTTAGCATCTGTCAAGGCCGGACAACCAAGCCGGTCGACCGGCTAGGTCAACCGGCCAGATCAGAACCTGGGCCAATTTTGGCTGGACGACTTAGGCCCAAAGCCGGTCGACCGGTTGGGCCCCCGGCTGGACGCGTTGAAAGCTTTATTTAAGCCACTTTTCAACCCTTTTTGAAAGGGAACAACACCTAAATCAAACACCCATTTCCCTAAACCTAAAATCCACCAAAAATCACCTCACACACTCACTTCTAAACACATTTAACACTTGGAATCAAGGATCTAAGAGGATCAAACACTAGGATTTGGGGCATAGCTCATGGTTTGTAAAGCTTGGCTATGGATAGAAGGGTATCTCTCTTTTATCCTGAGTCTAATTATGTTTAATTAGAGCTATGTAGGGTGATTATATCTTGTATTTGTGGATTGATTACTACTTTATATTAATGGAAACTTGATGGATTTATGTATATATGTCTTATGCTTATGGCTTCAAAGGCTGTTTTACATACATGTCTATGTGTTTGTTGAAATGCCTCAATGATGTAGCATATATATATTGAAGTCTATTGTGCTATTAACCATTTCTAAATCATTATGCTAGTAGGTCTATATGTTTGTGTAGTGACTACATGAAGTGGGTATGACTATATACATGTCTATGTGTGTGTTAGCATACTTAATAGCATAACTAGCTTCTATTGCATACATGTCGGGTGCTATTGCTTAAATTGGCGTAATCTAAACATGTCTATGTGTTTAGTAGTAGAATATACCGGTGTATTCTCAAATGCCATGCCCTAGATGTGTTTGCCATGAGCTTTAATGTCAATTTCTGCTAATTGTGATGCGATCGATGGTGCACAACTAGTATCTAGCCTAGGTCGAGTCCCCTTTGGCTTTAAATCCAGCCAATAGGAGTCCGGATAGGTTTAGATGACCTTAGTCCACTTAGGAAGGCTAGTTAGTCCACCCTAACACCCTAGGTTCATAAGGACCACGCTGTAGCTCTGAGTGAGGTGAAGCTTAGGGACGGACTCGCACCGAGTCCTAAGGCCAGACTGGGGAACTAATTAGAAGACTAAGTGCTAGGGTTAGATCGATCTACACTCCCCTAGAATCTTATTGGCTAGCCCTAATTCCTAAGTCATAAAGACCACGCCGTACTGCTAGACATCGCCACCTAGGGATGGACCCGCACTGAGGCTTAGGGTACCAATTAGGAGGCTAATTATAGGTCTAGATTAGAGCATTTAGTTTAATCCATCAAGTAACCCTAGAAAGACGTAGTAATCACCATAAACAAGATGTAATCACCTTAGTCTCCCATTTCCAACGTTTGAATCCCCTTAGATCGCTTGATTTCCCCATCACACATATACGCGCTACCTTTTTATTTAATTGTTCTTAGATTAGGTTTACTTTTCCCGAGTTCCCCTCAAACCAAAAACACCAAAAAAAATTGTAGTTAGGACCCCAACAAGTAGCTCTTTAGGATGCACTTAGCTTAGAATACCATACACATTAGGCCTCCCCGTGGATTCGACCCTGCACTCGCACACACCGTACTACACACGACCCGTGCGCTTGCGGGCTATTTAGGCTTGTGCTCAATTAGTGATATCAACACCTTTCACACGTGCACATGTTCTCATTTGGTAGTTCAGTATGGGAATTAGGAAAGGGGTGCATTATGCATACTTTACCCCATTATATATTGCATAACCATTTTCCCTTTATCATCTATGCTTTGTTGAATATCTGGCAATTTGTCCCTCTTAATTTTAAACATGGCTTGCTCTAACATTAGTGCTTGGCTAGAGGCGTTAAATTTAGCGCTACTAGAAGGCACCTTAGACATGTTTATATTCCATTTACTTTCCTTGTTCTCCTTTTCTTTTATTTTCTCTTTGTAGTTTAGTTCTCTTGACTTTCATTTTCCTTTCCCCTGTTTTCTTTTTCACCCTCCTAAGTGTTGATCCTCAATTCTATCATTTCCTCTTTTGTATACACCTTGTTTATCTTTTGATGATGTCAATGTGAGCTCGGATGGAAATGCTACTAATCATGTGCTTTAAGTGTTCATAATTTGTTGAGAAACAAGGATTAGGAGTTGAATCATTATCCATTGGCATCAGAGAGCTTCAAAGAATGCAAGGTTGTATCTATCCTTTCTTCACTTGTCCCCTTATATCTACCCCGTCCCCACCTCCCTTACTGGCTTTGTATTGCCTATCTGCTTGTTCGTGCTTTTGTTATATTTGCTTGAGGACAAGCAAAGTTTAGGTTTGGAGGTGTAGGAGTTTGGTTTTATTATTTTATGCTTTATTAGGGTAGATTGCATAATGTTTGTAAAAATGGTGAACAATTTTCAATTTCGATGCATATAGAGTTGTTTATTTCTGGGTTGATCATTATGCTAGCCATTGTGATTAACTCAATTAATTGTTGAATATGGGAAGCATAGTGGGGAAGTGAATAGAGTGGACTAAAAACCGTGTCTTAGAGGGGATGCCTTTGAAAGTTGTGAGAAGGGAGGACCTTTAAGAATGCCTCTTGTAGCCACCCCATAGCTTGGGAGGAAAAAGTGAAGGGAAAAAAAAGGTTGTTGATGTGACTACTCCTTCCTTTCTTTTTTTATATGCCTTAGCTTTTCTTTTTCTTTTCTTTTTGTTATACAATGCAAACTATGAAAATCCAAAAAATTGAAAAAGGAAAAAACAATGCAAAAAGATGAGAAAAGAAGTTGAAAAATAAAAAAATTGAAAAAGAGAAAAAGTCAAAAGCACCAAAAAGTTTAATGAATAAGTGCATAAGTAACACAATGTCAACTTAGCACAAGCTATCCTCTTCGTAGATATATGAATAGGGCTTTTTGAAGTCTTTGCATTTGTATATTCCCTTTTCTTGTCCATGAGGCTTTGTGTATGTTAGGAGGACATATTAGAGGGGGCACAAAATATCAGCATCCCGTGTACATGATTTAGAATCCTAGGCTTGTGGCGGTTTGGCTACTCAGGAAGTTTCCACAAGGTTTGAAGCCCTTTATAAGTAGATGAAGGATCCAAAGAGGCTTAGGGTTCTCTCCACAATAGGAATTCCCCCTTCATACTTCTTAGGCTAACCTTGATAGTAAGTCAATCCCTTAGGTAACCCTTTGCATTGACCAAGAAAAAAACTTAAGATTGGGCTTCCTCGAGGACAAGCAAAGAGAAGGTTTGGGGTATTGATGTGTTGGGTTCGTGTGTGGTTTTGCATTGTATTTCTATATCTATTTAGAGATGTTTTATACTCATTAGATGGCCTTAGTATAGTATTTATTTGATACTTGAGCATACAAAGATTTAAGTGTACATAGAAGAGTTTATAGGAAAAATACTACACTAAGTGCTCATTTAATGCATTTTAGGTGAGAATTGATACAACGCTTGGAATGGATTAAAGATGTTGATTGAATGGCCAAGATTGTGAAAGGGTTTCAAGGCCAAAGAGAGCAAGGAAAGAAGGTATGAAGGTGTAGGGATGAAGCTGGGAGAAATTGAGAGCAATCGGAGCGAAAAACGGTCAAGAAATAGAGCATAACCCTGGTTCTACCGGTCACCCGTAGACTTTGCGGGTCGACCGGCAGAGGAGACTGGTAGTTCCAGAGAGTAAGCATTTCTTGTCGGTCACCTTGTCTTCGGTCGACCAGCAGAGCGCTGCAATTATTTAAAGAGCTCGATTTTGCTGCAATTTTCATCATCTTTCACCCCATATTCACACACCCACTTCCTAAAACCCTAAACCCACCTGAACCCACCTCACACACACATTTCTAAACACATTTTAGCACTAGGAATCAAGCCTTTAAAAGGATTAAATACAAGGATTTAGGTATAGCTCTTGAATTGTAAAGATATGGCTTTGTATAAAAGGGTAGCTTCTTTCTCTCTCTTTTATCCTAACTTAATATATGTTTGGTTAGAGCTATGTACGGTAATTTACTCTTGTATTATGGATAATTATTACAATATTGTTATGGGTATTTGATGGATTTCTATATATATGCTTGTACTTAGGGTTTTGATTGGCAAAGTTATATTCATGTCTATGTGTTTGTAGAAATACCTCAATGACGTTGCATAAGTATATTGAAGTCTATTTTGCTATTAACCAATTCCAAATCATTATGCTAGCATGTCTATGTGTTTGTCTAGTGATTACATGAAATGGGTGTGTCTATATACATGTCTATGTGTGCGTTAGCATACTTAATAGCATAAATAGCTTTTATTGCTTACATGTCAAGTGCTATTGCTTAAATTGACATAATCTATGTATGTCTATGTGCTTAGTAGTAGAATATGCCGATATGTCCTCGAATGCCATGCCCTAGATGTGTATGCTTCATGGTAATTGTTAATTTCTGCTATTGTGATGATGATCGATGGTGCATAACTAATGGCTAGCCTAGGTCAAGTCTCCCTTAGCTCTAAATCTAGCTATTGGGTTTCAGGGTAGGTAAATCAACCTTAGGCAAACTAGGTCTTGGCTTTAAATCCAGCTAACGGTTTAAACACTAGGGTTAGATAGATCTAACTCACCTAGAATCTTTGCTAGCTAGCCCTATGGCCCTAAATTATAAAGACCACGCTGTAGCTTTAGGTTAATCGATGCCTAAGGACAGACCCGCAATGAGGCTGAGGGTGTAAGTAAGAGGCTAATTAGGAGTCTAGACAAGAGCTACCAAGTCTAATCCTAACAAGAAGTAATAATCACCCGTTCAGAAGACGTAAACACCCTACTCTCCCATTTGCACGTGTTAGAATCTCCTTAGATTGCCTGATTCCCCCATCACAGACACACATTGCCCTTCTATTTCCTTGTCATTAGCTTAGATTTATCTTTCTCGAACTCCTCTAAAACCAAAAACCCAAAAATATCATAGTTTAGGTACCCAACGCATAGCTTCTTAAGACACACATAGCTTAGTACACCTTACACATTAGGCCTCCCCATAGATTCAACCCTGCACTTGCATACACGGTACTACACACAACCTGTGCGCTTGCAGGCTATTAAAGCTTGTGCTCACAAATAGCATATCAAAGAGTTCTCTTGGGAATAGAACTCCTAGGTAGACTAGGATTTGACCTTAAGAAGTTTAAACTCAAATACTAGATCTTTGGGTGATAAGAGTTTCAAATCGAAAACAACTCTTGACCTAATCTTCTAGAATTTAAATCCTAACAAATCTTCTAGAATAAGTGAGGCCTTCACTCTCTCTCTTCTTTCCAAACTTGGATGCCTCTCTACAAGACAACTTAACAAATTGAATATTCTAAGATAAGAAACTTGGAGTTCAAGATATTTGAATTATCTTGTATAATATAGCAACTCCATCCTAATTTGGAAACCTTACTTAAATGTCAAGCCTCGCACACCTAGAAGCTTTAGGAAAGAGATAAGCCACATTCTAATTATTTATATTAAATCTTGGACCAATAAGTATTAAGAACAAATATTATTTCTTATTTCCAAGAATCCTAATGCAATTAGAACTCTTATGAAAACACATATTAGCAATCAACCAATATAGAAATATTCAAGAAAATACTTCTCATGCTTAAAACAATATCCAGCTCGTAGAGGGACCAAAAGACATAACTATCCTTGGCTCCCAAAATAATCAAATTGCCCTTGCCTCTCCTTAGGTGACATAATGACCATTTTGACCTTAGTCTATTTTCACCACAAGACTGAAACTACAGTCTAAGGATAATTACTAGATTCTAGAAGCTTTTTACAACAAGGAGTAACCTTTGTCTTTGACCTATAAAGCAAAATGACCAAATGCTGCTCTATGTACATTCGTAGTCAAGGTCGGTCCTTTGACTATACAATCACCTCCTTAACTACCTCTAAACCTTCGAATAACTAGTTCAACATATCAATCATCTTCTAGTCATATTACTTTTAAGCTCGGTAGTAGCCCACAAGTTAAATGACCAATAAACCCTTGAAGGGTTATACTACTAGATCTAGATTTAGATGATCATACAGCCAAGTCAAAGGGGGCATAGAGAATTTACTAGTTGCATATGAATGTCCTTACTGACGAGCTCTCAACACCCAATGAACAGAGTTGTTGACCCTAGCCAAGCAAGGTCATTCATAGCGAATCAAAGTGCTGAACCCTAACTCTGCCAATTCACCCAGATATGCTCAAGATTGAGAGCATTGGCCACTTAATAGCAGTGAGTATTTGTTTTCTAACTTTGATAGTACGATTACAAGAAAACTAACTCACAGTGGTCTAATCCAATGCTGACACATGCACAAGAGATACAAGTCTAGAAAGACCTCCAATGACCAAGATAGGTCACCCTCACAAGGAGACTTGCTCGTTATAACTTTATCTTAGCATAGTGCCCATTACTACTATATGGTTATGGACTTATTCAGGATATTACTAAGACTAGACTTGGACCTACTGCAATCTCACTGCGTACCCAAATCTTTAGTTAATGTCATTGGGCCTTTACTAATTCGGTACATAATCATACACCAGAGATATTGTGCGAAAAGAAATTCAAATAAAATTAAAAGAACAATTATAACAATATCTAGAAAATGGTTTCCAAGTGGTCTTTATGGTATACTAATCCCAACATAATTGTTGTTACCAGAAGCTTATCACAAAACAATGTGAACTTAGACTTTAACCTATTAAATAACTGACCATAATGCCCCTCTATATATATTCTTTAGCCCTTGTACTATTACCTCCTTAGTTGTATCTTCTCTATTAGGTCTTTTGTCCTATAAACAACCATCCTTGGTCATGAATCCTTGGTCTCAGGAGCGACCCTTAAGCCAAAATGACCAATTCACCCAAGAAGATAATAGCACTAGATCTAGATTTAGATGATCAATTAGACAATCCTAAGGGGGCATATAGATTCCATATCATATATGCATGTTCCAACTAATTAGAACTTAGCACTCAACACACAAGGCCATTGATCCTAACAAAATAAGATCTCACCCATTGTGAATCAAAGCACCAAACCCTAACTTTGTTAGTTCATCCACATATGCTAAAGATTAAGAGCAATGGTCACTTCATAGTAATGGGTATCTCGTTTTCTTTCTTTTGATAGTACGTCTCTAGAAAATATGGTCATAATGGTCTTGTCCAATGTATGATACACACATGCACTAGAGAGACAAGTTCTGAAAGTCTTCCAGTGACCTAGGCAGATGATATGCATCTCTCAAGTGCAAGCTCTAAAGACCCGTAAGCGCACAGATCGGAGTAGCAAAGTGTATGCAAGTGCGGGGTCGATTCCATAGGAAGGCTATGTTGGGAGGTAGATTCTTCATGTGTGTTCTAGAGTGTGCCTAAGAAGAAACCTAAACAATCTATTTTTGGAATTTTGGATTTTTAATGGTCAGGAGCTCTAACTAAAACGAATTAAATTAAACTATGGAATGGAAAATGGGAAACAAATTAATCTAGAAGGACTGACAAATGGAAAGGGGTTAGGGTGACTTCAACTTATGAATGGGTGATTTTATACTCAAATGCTATGGGATTAAAGAATGATGGCTTGCTTTCATAATTGCTCTTAACTAGGTTGCTAAATTAGTATCTTAATTTCCCCCTAGGACTCGGTGCGGGTCCGTCCATAGGCAGCGCCTCCTAGAGCTATGGTGTGGTCCTTATGACATAGCACCTTAAGAGTGACCAATTGGCTTCCTAGGTGACTTAGAATGAACCTACCCTAGTACCTAAATCATTGGCTGGATTTAAAGCCAAGACCTAGTGTCATTAAGGTCGACTAAACCTATCCTGAAACCTATTGGCTAGATTTAAAGCCAAAGGAGACTCAGCCTAGGCTAGCCCTAAATTGCTTACCGTCATTCTAAGGTCACTACAGCGAGATTTGACTTGATAGCACATTCCTACATGTTCTAAGTCAAGGTGTTCATGAATAAAAGGATCTACTCAACTACCAAACATTGTCATGCTCAGATTACACCATTAGAAGTAATTAACAACCAACATGTATGCGATATTGACGTCATATTCACTACTAGGCATGCAAATATACACATAGACATGAATATAAGCATTACCCACTTCATAACATCCATATAAAAACACATAGACATGATTATAGCATGGATTAGATGTGTTTAGTAATAAATAGACTTCAACTTATACACATGTTACTCATTTGGACATTTAATCAAACACTTAGACATGAATGAGAAAATAACCATTTGAACAAGAAAATCAAACATGTGTATATTCAGCCATTTGATCCCATGTCATAAGAGTATATAGCTAACCCATTACATAAGCTAAATCACCCTACACAAGTCTACTAAATCATAATAAGAGATAGAATGAAAGAGAGTTTATGAAGCTTGCCTTTCATCCTAGCTAATCTTATACAAAGCAATTGAGCAAACTTGAATCCAACTGCTTGAAACCCTCTAAATCTTCTTGCTTCAAAGTGATGAAATGTGTGAGAGAGTGTGTGTGATGTAGGTGAAGACTAGGGTTAAGTGTGTGTGTGTGTGATGGGTGTATAAAGATCCTCTCTAGAATTATCAAAAAGATCCCTCCTTTTAGTTTGAAAATCGAGCTTTTATATCAGCTTTTTCACGAACTGCCGGTCGACCGGCTTCTCCTCTTAGCTCGACCGGCTTTTTGATGGTGCTCTTTGGACTGGCCGGTAGACCAACTGGAGGGGTGGTCGTCCGGCTATTTTCAACACCTCTCCGGAGTGGCCAGTCTACCAGCTAGGTCAACCAGCTCCTTCTCTTAGGTCGTCCGGCTGACTTCCTTCCTCCATTCTTTGTCTTTTCGACCTCCGATATTCTCGTTTTGACCCGTGTATCTCCTATCTTCATCACCTATCATCGTTCAATCTCGATCTTAACCCAAAGTTCACCTAAATCATTGAAAATGAGCAATTAGTGTAGCAATTTGTCTCTTAACCTCAATATGTACATTTGTTTACGCTTAAGCCTATTATTATCGAAAGCACTACAGTAATGCATCTTTTAGAGCACTGAATACCTCTTAAAGATAGGCAAATAACAATGCAAACACACACAAAAATACAACACATCAACAGATCACCCTCAACGAGGAGACTTACTTGCTATAACTTCATCGGAGAAGAGTGCCCAACACTGCCATTTAGTTATGGACTTCTTTATGACATTACTAAATTTAGATTTGGACCTACTATGCATCCACCCTCACTACACACCCAAGTCATTAATTCAAGTCACGGGACTTTTACACATGCATCAATAATACATACGAAAGATAATATGTAATAAACTTATAATGCCATAAATAAAATGATTATACATTGTTCAATATCCAAAATGTCATACACAAGTAATCTTTAGGGCATACTAATCCCAACAATATGTGCTATGGGCTAACCTTTGTGGTTGTTGCTTGTGTGTGTTTTGTTCATGATAGATGGTTCAAATGCATAGATTTAATTTCTTACATTGAAAGTTAATGTAGTTTCAATTTGAGAGAAGCATAGGAATGGGAAATTGGCTTGTATTTGATGGCCAAATTTATGTTTCTTGTCATAGATGAAGCTTGTAAAGGTTGATTTTCTTTGTAATTTCTTATAACGTACTGAGCTGGAGCCGAAATAGTTATTGTGCACGAAGTTTGGAGCAGATCTGAAGGTGCCGATAGACCAAGCTGGTCAGCTAGTAGAAGTCCCAGGCTCGATCGATGCTGTTGCAGAACATTCTAGAAGAACTAATCAACCATGTCTGTTGATGTGTTTGTTTTGTGTGTTTATATTTTGCAATTATATACTTGTTTTGAGGTGTTTTGAGCTTCATTTGATGTATTAGTTTAACATTTAGGTCATACTTATGCATATTAGAGTTTACATGTTCATAGTTGAAGTTAAGACTTAAATGCTACACTAATGCGCGTTTATTACTTGTTTTAGGTGTGATTTGGAGAGATAATTAGAGCTTAATTGAGGGTACTTGGTGTGTGGAACTAAGCCAAGGGTGTTTTAGACATAAAGGAATAAAGAAAAGTGCATTTGAAAGTGGCCGAGTGAAAGAAGGCGCGACCGAGGCGAAACCGAGCGCAACGTAAGCCAAATTCAGAGCTTGAAACCTAAAAAGGACATGGAAGAATTTTGGACATGTTTTAGGGTGCAAAATATGGCTTGGGAGATCCCCCACAATGATATGAAGCCATGAAAAAAAAACAGTGCGCGAATCGGAGCCAAAATGAAGAAGATATGGACATTTTACTGACAAGACCGGTCGACCTCCTTTCAAGGCCGGTCGACCGGCTGATGTCGACTGGATGGATCAGAATCTGGGCCAATTTTAGCCGGATGACTTAGCCCCAAAGCCGGACGACCGGTTGGGCCCCCGGCTGGACGCGCTGAAAGCTCTATTTAAGCCACTTTTCAGCCCTTTTTAAAGGAGAGAACACCCAAATCAAACACTCATTTTCCCTAAACCCAAAATCCACTTAAAACCACCTCTCACACACTAAATCACACATAAATACACCTAGATCCAAGCTTGTAATTAGGGTTTTAACATTTGTAATTGCAAGATCAAGACAAGGATTTGAAGAGCAAAGCTAAGCATGAAAGGGAGGTTCATCTTTCTCCTTTTGTACTTAGTTTTCTCTATATTAGAATAGATCTTTTATGGGTGATTGAGGCTTGTATTATGGGTTGATTGAGTATTACTTTGCTATGAGATTTTGATGGTTTAATTTATATGTTTGCTCTTAATGCTTCAATGGCTACTTACATACATGTCTATGTGTTTGTTGATATGCCTAGGTGAAAGAACATATATATTTAGAGGCTTGATTGCTATTTAACACTTTTAAATCATTATATGAGCATGTCCAGGTGTTTATGTAGTGATCCCATGAAGTGGGTCTTGTAGCTATACATGTCTATGTGTGTTTTTACATACCTTAATATCAATTTTAGCTTCTATGACATACATGTTGGATTTTAATGCGTAAATTGGTATGACCTAAATATGTCTAAGTATTAGGACTAGAATATGCTTTATATTCATTTGTACCATGCTCGAGAACATGTATGATGTGCTTCATTGTTAAATCTTGCTTGCGTGATGCTATGATTGGTGGTGCTTCACTAGTAATTAGGCCTAGTTTAGTCTCCTTTGGCTTTAAACCCAGCCAATAGGTGTCGAGCTAGGTTAATTGACCTTAGGAAGCCTAGTTCTTGGCTTTAAACCCAGCCAATGAGTTAGAACCTAGGGTAAGACCAATTGTCATCACCTAGGAACGTAATTAGCTAATCCGTGCCCTAGTTCATAAGGACCACGCTATACTTCTAGGTAGCTAGCACCTAGGGATAGACCCGCACCGAGTCTAGGGATTGTAGGAGAGGTTGGTTAGATTCCTAGCTTAGAGCACCCTTCTTAAGGAAAACCATCAAAGGTAGTCCTATAGCAAAGTTAGTACCCAAATCACCCATAGTTAAGCGGATTTCACCCATTATCCTATTTCTTGTGTTAATTCCCTTTTTACTTGCTTGTTTTCTCTTACCTTTATTTTATTTAATTTGTTTAGAATAGTTTAATTTACTTTGAGCTCCCTTCACATCTAAAATGACCAAAATGAATTCTTAGTTTAGCTTATCTTCTTTCTAGTTTTCTAGGACACACATTTAGCTTTCATTCCCCATTTCCCGCCTCTCTGAGGGATCGACCTTGCTTTTGCACATTAGACTACACGACCTGTGCACTTGCAGGCTTTTAATTAAGGCTTAGTGATTAATTAGCAAGAAGCATCATCTGTCGACCAATAGGCATCTCATGTTTGACTAGTTCAGTAGACGGTATTTTGAAAGTACTGGTCAACCATGCCGATCAATTGGTAAGTGTCTTATGTTCGACTGGTTTAGTGGATGGTATTCTGGAAATACCAGTCGACCAACAAATAAAAAGACTTAGCTCGATTAGTAGAAGAAGAATGCAATTGAGGCTTGGTTCCAGTAGTCCTTTTGCTTTGGCCTTCGAGCCTAAAGTTGTAGTATATGGAGCCACCAATTGGGGACCATTAAAATTTTCTATGGATGGTTATTTTGTGATATTCACATGCATGTTTGATTGTATGTATGGATTAGTTTAGAGCAACATGTCCACCTAAGTAGGGTATAAATTAGCTAACCCTTGGATCTTGGCTTGAGTTTGATAAGTCCCTCGAGATTATTTAGGCTAATTATTCAATAATTAGAGGCCCTAAAGAGCAATACATGAAATTGGTTAGGGATATTAGTTGTTTGTGACACTAATTAACCAATGAACTTATCTAGACAACTCAAGTATGCCAACCTAAGGATTTCATAATCTGAATTTAGGTTTGGCTCTCTATTTTGGTACAGTTGTGACATAGTAACACAAAGTGAATTTTTTTATTCAAAGGGGTGTTTAGAGCTAAAGTCAAAGTGCCATAGCTAATAAAAGAAGTTAAGTTGCCAGCTTATAGCTTCGTTAAAAGCCAAGATTAGGTCAAACCTATTTGGGTACCAAAAAATGTTTTAGAAACACAAAGTTGAATCTTAAAGCATATAAGTTGTTAGTGAGTTCAACCATCCAGTTGGTTGAGTTCTTCACTAAGGATCACCTTATGGGATTTTGACAAGAGTGGATACCCTGTCGAAGGATTCAAGTTAAGAACGTTCTAAAGTCTTTTGATTCAAATGTCTTGTTTAGATCTAAAACATATGGGGCCAAGATAAATAGATAAAAACCTTTAAGGTCAAAATATTAAGTAGGAAAAATGATTGAAAACCCCACAGTCTTTTATGTCTAGTCTACGCTAAGGGTAAGTGGCATTAATCTCCCCGTTGAAGGGTGTCATGATTACCTAGATTTAGCGAGGTGGACTTAATGTGTTCATTCATAAGGGCGGTGATGAAGGTTGGCCACCCCTTCAATGGAGTTCTTCATCATTGATCGTCTCACGGTATGTGGATGAAAGTCACTACCACGTCAGAGGGCTTAAATCTAGACACAACAGGGAATGAACATTAAGGAATAGTTATTAACACTCAACTCGAATCATGGGTTCGACACCCCATTGGTGAAGGCCTCAAGGTGATTTAAGAGGCCAAATGAAACAGTGATTGGATATTGCTAGATAGTGTCCATCTAAATAAGTGTTATCCAAATAGGCTAAAGCCTAACTCAACAATTCAATTGTTCAGCCATGCCATCTATAGAGTTCAAAGTTGACAGGGTTGAGACACCATTACATCATAGTAGTTTAAGGGTTTATCTACTAAATGGCATACGATGTAAAATGACTTGATATATGTTGTTTTCCACTGTTACATACATATCATACTTGCATTATCTCGTTTTACTGATTCATTTGCAATATTATTATGTATGCATCAAGTAAAATGTTAAGTGGTTCCTCTAATGGTTTGGTAGGTATTCTTTACAAGAATAAGTTAACTAGGCCAAACTATGTTGACTGGAAGAAGAACTTGGACAAAGTACTTAGTGAGGATAGGTACAAGTTTGTCTATACCCAACCCTGTCCCCAGATAGGATCGGTTCTATTAGCACCCAGTAAGATGTTGAGCAAAGTTGGAAGAGAGCTAATGCTATGGCCAAGAGCTATATTTTAGCATCTTTATCCAACAGTTTGCTGATACACAAGGGTATCAGGACTGCGACAGAAATCATGACCTTATTGTCTAAGATGTTCAAAGACATATGTAGGCTGGCTAGGCAAGCTGCTATGAGAGAGATCATGAATTCAAGGATGGTAAAAGGGAATCTATCATAGAGCATATGCTCAAGTTGACAGATAACTTCAGCATTTCCAAGACCTTAGGTGCTTAGATTGACATTAAAACTCGAGATGATACTTGGATCACTACATGAATCCTTCGAGAAGTTCAAGTTGACTTTTGAGTCAAGCAAGTTAAACTCTACCCTTCTTGATTTATTAAAAGAGCTTCAGGAAGTATAGATTGTTGATGTATTGTGTTTTTTGTGTATTTGCATTGTCATTTGCCTATGTTTAAGAGGTATTAAGTGCTCATAAAGATACATTAGTGTAGTGCTTTGATAAGAATAGGCTTAAGGATAAACAATTGTACACATTGAGTTTAAGAGACAAATCGCTATACTAATTGCTTGTTTTCAACGATTTAGGTGAACTTTGGTTTAAGATCGAGATTGAACGATGATAGGTGATGAAGATGGGAGATGCACAGATCAAAAAGAGAAGATTGGAGCCTGGAAAGACAAAGAATGGAGGAAGAAAGTTAGCCAGACGACCACCCCTCCAGAGCCGGTCGGCCAGCTAGTCCAGAGAGCATCACCAAAACACCGGTCGAGCTAAGAGAAGAAGCCGGTCAATCGGCTAGGTCGACCAACAGTGCATACAGAGCTGATATAAAAGCCTAGTTTTCAGACTTAAAAAGGAGAATCTTTGACAATTATTACAAAAGGTCTTAACACACCCATCACACACACATACACTTAACCCTAGTCTTCACCCATATCACATACACTCTCTCACACATTTTCATCACTTTGAAGCAAGAGGATTTAAAGGGTTTCAAACATTTGGAAACAAGTTTGCTCAAGAACTTTGTACAAGATTAGCTAGGATGAAAGGAAAGCTTCACAATCTCGCTTTCATTATATTTCCTATTATGATTGAGTAGACTTGTCTAGGGTGATTTAGCTTATGTAATAGGTTAACTATATACTCTTATGATATGAGATTTGATGGCTAATGATAGTCGTCTCTCGAGTGCAAGCTCTAAAGACCCACAAGCACATGGATCAATGCAGTGTAGTGTGTGCGAGAACGGGTGTCGAACCACAGGGAGGCTATGTTGTAGGATGGATTCTACATGTGTATTCTAGAGAATGCCAAAAAGGAAACTTAAACTAACTATTTTTGGTGTTTTTGGATGGTCGGGAGCTCTACATAAAGAAAATAAAACTACACTATAGGAAAGGGAAGTTTAAAGACAAGCTATCTGGAGAGAACTAACAAATAGAAAGGATTAAGGTGACATCTACTCATTAATGGGTGATCCCAGACTCCAATACTATGGGATTACATGGAATGGCTTAATCATCAATTGCTCTTTTACTAGGTTGCTTAGTTAATATCCTAATTTCTCCCCAGGACTCGGTGCAGGTCCGTCCCTAGGTGGCGCCTTCTAGAGCTACGGCATGGTCCTTATGACCTAGGGCCTTAAGAGTGACTAACTAGCTTCCTAGGTGACCTAGAACAAACCTACCCCAGTACCTAAATCATTGGCTAGATTTAAAGCCAAGACCTAGTATCACTAGAGTCGACTAAATCTACCCGAAAACCTATTGGCTGGATTTAAAGCCAAAGAAGACTCGATTTAGATTAGCCTTTCATTATGCTTCTTCATTCTAGGGTCACAATAGTGGGATTCGATCTATTAACACATTCATACATGTTCTAAGCCAAGGTATTCACGAATAAAGAGACCTATTCGATTACCAAACATCGCCATGCTCGGATTACACCATTAAAAGCACTTTTGAACCATCATGTATGCAATATTGATGTCATATTTACTACTAAGCATGCAAACATACACATGGACATGAATATAGGCATTGCCCACTTCATCAGATCCACATATAAACACATAGACATGATTATAGAATGGACTAGAGGTGTTTAGTAGCGAATAGACTTCAATTTGTACATATGCAACTTTCATAGGTATATTATCAAACACCTAGACATGTATTGAACAATAGCCATTGAAATAAGAAAAGCATAGCATATGTATATACATTAAGTCATTGAATCCCACAATATAGGCATATTATCAAACACCTAGACATGTATTGAACAATAGCCATTGAAACAAGAAAAGCATAGCATATGTATATACATTAAGTCATTGAATCCCATAATATAAAAGCATAGAATCAACCCACTACACAAGTGTCATCACCCTAAACAAATCTACTCAAACATAATATAATAAAGAATGAAAGAGAGAATAGAAAACTCTCCTTCCATCTTAGCAATTCTTGTACAAAACCCTTGAGTAGCCTTTGTTCCAAGTGTTTGAATCCCTCCAAATGAGCTTAAAACTAGGTGAAAAGTGTGTGAGTGTGTGTGTGTGTGTGTTGGAGGTTGGTGAAAGAGGAATTAGGGTTTGGGAGATGGGTGTGAAAGAATTTGACTTAATTTTCTTTGAAAATGGCCAAAAGCAGGCTTATATAACTATTTTCTATGACTACCGAAACACTTAACCGAAGCACTTAGCAAAGATTGATGTTGAAGCAACAAACTCACGCACAAATGATACAAAATCAAAGTGAGCCAAGATATTCTCAAGTTCAGCAAGCTAATCCTCAATAGTAGACATAAAGGGAGTATGTTTCTTAACACAAGAGTCAATAACATCTACCATAAAGCACTCCTCCTCGTCACCATATCTACTCACTCGATTGGCTGCCTCAGCCACCTTCACTTTAGTCCTCCAATTTCCAAAGTTAACTCAAGCATGCTAGTCTTACAATGTATAACAGCATCTACTATTTCTAGAAAAGGTCTCCCCAAAAGAATTGGTGTCATGCTCTTAGTGTCAAGTCCTGAGTTTGTGTCTAAACCAATGAAATCTACGAGGAATAGAAATTCTTCAACTTTCATTGTAACATCCTCAATTATCCCCCTAGGATGCCTCTTAGACCTATTTTGCTAATTGAGGGGTGACACTAGTGGAAGTCAATTCCCCTAAACATAGACGCTCGTACATGGCATAGGGAATGAGATTGACATTGGATCGTAAATCTAAAAGGGCATGGTCTACCTGATGATCATTAATAATGCAAGGAATAGTGAATGCTCTAGGATCTCTAGACTTGTGCAGAAGGCCACTAGTACAAATACTACTCACTTTCTCTATAAGTCTCACCTTTTTAGAATGTAGGAGTTTTTTCTCTTCCTAACAAACAAGTCCTTTAGAAATTTAGCATATGCTGGATATTTTCTGAAGTACATCCATAAAAGGCATGTTGATTTTTATCTTCTTAGGTAATCTAAAACCCTTGATTGCCTTGGATCATCTTTAGGCTTTGGTTGCTCTAAGGCTAAAGGGTAAGGAACCGTAGAAGGACTATCACCATCAATATTAACAATTTATTTTCCATATCTTTGTTAAGGCCTATTCTTATCTCTCTCTCTCTAGATTCTCTTTCACTACCTATTTAAATTTCATCACTAGATTTTTTCTCATCTCTCTTCTCTTCTACCCCTAGCTCTACTCGTTTCTTCTTTCTTAGTGTCAACTAATCTCCCATTTCTAAGAGTCATGATAGCTTCAACCTATGTGCGTGTGGGATGGGGAACATCAGAAGAACTACATCGCCCTCGGGGATTTATCTTGTGTTGCGCAGGCAACCTACCTGGATCTTTAGTGGTCATATGACTAGCCAACTATCCTAATTGAGTCTCCATTCTAAACAGGTGTTGTTGCTGATTGTCAAGTATCTACTATTGGGTCTTGTACATTTGAACCAATAAATCAAACTTATCATCACCAGCAGACTGAGTAGGGGGTGCAAGAAGAGTAGGAATGGATTAATTCTAACCCTGAGATGAATTAAGAAGTCCCGATGGATTAACTATAGGATATCTTAGAGGATAGGACTGAGCAGGATGAGGTCGCTATTGGAATAGGACGTGGGGTTAGGATGACTTATTCTGACCCTGATCCCAACAAAACTTTCGGTTTTCTCACCATCTCGGATTATACGTATTTGAATGAGGGTTGTACTCCCGTGAGTATCCCTAAGTAGAACAAGCCTGTTACTGGATGAATTTCAAGAACTAAGGAGCCAACGGACAAGCCATGGTCTCATGTAACCACTCTGAACAAAGTGCACAAACCTCACCAACAGAAAGGGAAGACGATGACACTAGTCAATTGGCCTTACGGCCTGGAGTAAATACTAAACCTAGAGAAATCAACTGATCCAGTTTATAGGTCAACGCTTCTACCTTAGCAGGAAGATCATGAGATATGCCTACTTCATGGACTCCTCTCCTAGGATTACTCTTACCAGACTTGTCCATCATCATATTCTAAAAGGAGTCCTCACCAATACTCTCCAATCTGTCCAATGCATCATTAGATCTCAGATTGTAAAAACCCCACCCAACATGGCATTAACCACAAATCATTAAACCTTTCCCATGCCTCGTGAAAGGGCTCAAACTCATGTTGGGAAAAAGTCATTATGGAAGCTCTATGGTCAGTAGTCTTGGCCATTGGGTAAAATCTCTGGTAAAATCGGGATTAGAGCTTGTCCCAATAAGTGATGGCTCTATTGGATAAGGACTAAAGCCATTGTTTGACTTTGTCCTTGAGTGAAAAGAGGAAAAGCCTAAGCCTAATGTTCTCCTAAGATATGTTTGAAAAATTGAAGGTGGAACAAATTTCTACAATTAGTGACATGAGAAAGAAGACTCTTATTGCTCCTTCCATAGAAGATAACAAGCATAGCTAACAACCCATACTTAATCTCAAACATTTGCCTTCCCTAAACCTTGTGGGTGGATAGCCATATTTGGCTCAAAAATAGTGGGAAAGAAGTACTGCCTAAGGGTCATGTCACTAACCGCTTGGCATGGATTAGGAAGTCTAAGAAACTCAACATTCTCATTACAGGGAGGAGGAGAAGGAGGTGGATCATCATTCCTATTATGGGGAATAAGAGAAGGGAGATCATTCCTATTTTCTGCCATTTCACCTAAATTTCTTTCTAAATTCCTAAGATGACAGTGAATTCTCTGAGGTTTAGGATTAAAGGAAACTAAGCCAAGCCTAAGTGGACATCTACCAAGCATGCACAAAAAAAAACAAAATCTCCTTCCAACTCTTCAACCCCCAAAACTATAATTTCAACCTAAATCTATAGCATGGAAACCGCAAGTCCTAGAACTACAAAACACAAAATAAAAAAACAAACACAATAATCAACCTAATTTAATAGGAATAACAAACCTAATCTAGAACAATAATAAACTAAATAAGATAAAATAAAATGCTGAAAATAAATTAACTAAGAAAAGTAATTAAAAATGAAACAAGAATAATAAAAATAATAATAATAAGTAAAATAAAAGCACACAATTCTTTTTGGGTTTTTTTATAAAATAAACTAAAAACAAAAACAAACACCTAAGCAGAAAAACTAAACCTATCCAAGAACCGACAACGGCACCAAAAACTTGATATACTTGACTTACAATAAGAAATTAGCAAAGTTTTGACTCGCAAGTGCACAAATAATTGCAGTGTAATGTGCCTAATGTGAGATCAAATCCATAAGGAGGCAATTTTGAAAACTCACAAAAAGGTACTCGTAAAGTGCCTAAGTGCTTGATAAGAATTTAAATGAGCAATTGATTGAAAAAATTAAAATTAAACTAAGACTAGAATTAAACCTAAAAGAAAAAATTCTGAGAACGAAAACCAAAATTAGAGATTCGAAAACTTCTTTGGGTTAGGCTTAGGGATTAGATTCCCATGTGAAATTCAAGTTTCATGTTCAACTTATGATTTTCTATTTTGATATGAAAATTAGACTACAAGCCTACTTGATTGAACACTTAAAATTAATTAATCAATAAATTAGTCCTAGCTCAGAGGAGCAACTCTATCCCAAGTCCTTTATCGAACCAAAGTGTAGATTTGTCCTAAAATCCTAGGGCATTTATCAATCAATTATGTGTAGAAAACTATGGTATAATCTATAGTTTTTAACAATAAAGCTCACACGAGTATTTATATGATTGAACAAAAGTATTCTATTAAACATCAACTACAAGCAAAATGAAATAATAGAAATTAAATAATGAAACACATCAATCATATAAATAAATCACATCAAAATATTTTATTTGAGTTTAATACCATAAAATGAAAATTAGCACACAGTAATTCTACATTAAACAACAAATTACTCAGACATGTTTAACAAAAATAAACCAAAATATGAGAGAAAGTTTCAGAAAGCTTCCTCATAGAATTGTCCTAAACTTGTGTCCAATTGTTTGTAGATTGATCTTGAAACCTCTGGAATTTTTCGTACTCAATTTGGCGAGAGATCGAACAAGAAACGAAAAAGAAAGAAAGAAAATATAAAAAGAATTAAACTAATCCTAGGCTTTGGTCGTCCACTGCTGTTATTTGTACAATCTCTCCGCCTTCTTCAATTTGTGTGGTGGGTGTATATATTATGTGATGCCAAAGATTGAAGACTCCAAAAGCTTTTAATAAGGGGCCCACGTACCATATTAGGAATTTGGCAACTCAGGCCATTTTTTTCCTTTTCTTTTTTTTTTTTTGTTTTATTTCCTTTCCTATTCTTTTGACTTTGTCAAAACTTTCTGCCCAAGAGTTTTTATTTCTTTTTTTCTTATTCATATTTTCAAGTCTTCTGTTCCAAGACAAAATCTTCTTCCTTTTCTTGGTCCAATCTTCCTCTTTTTGCTTCCAATTTCTTCAATTTCATTTTTAATTTTTCCTACACATAAATATAGAATTAAAGTGATTAAATGTTTTAAATAAATGCACAATTAATTCCAAAAATCACTAAAATAGGTTCAACAATATGATTACATCATAATTGTAGTCCTATGTTTTCTTTATTTATTTTGTTATCTATTTTAATTGCTTTGCTTATTACTTTTGACAGCTTAATACTTGCAATTTTCAATATTGATCGATTTGACTAGGATTGAGAGGAAGTGTTGGTGATTAACATCGAAATTAGTTAACACTCCTCGAGGGAATGATCTTGACTCATCACTATATTACCTGTGCGATACGTATACTTGTGTGTGTGATATTTTGACAACGATAGTATATGCACAAACAAAAGATAAATTTTCTAGATATTGTGCTTGATCTTATGTATCAGGTGTGTGATAAAGTGGTATCTCTGCCCTAAGGCATGATCTTCACCGCATTCTTTGAATATTATGACTTAATTCCTCCACCCAAAGAACAAGATGTGCATGACGAGGGACTAGATAGAGGTTATTCACCCACAAGCTTTATGGATTTTGGCCCGAAAACATTTTTCAGGATGATAGTATATAGTGCCAAAGGAGATACATTGATACCAAAGAGTTCCAAAAACTCTCTCTTCTTATGCGAAATTCCATTATAGTGGTTATGGCTGAGAAAAAAGGGGCACAAGAAGGATGGTGGTGAGCATATAGAAGAGGATGTTGGTAGTGAGAAGGTGGGGGATGAGCATCATGAAAATGTTAGACATGGGGACAAAGGCTTTAGACCAGAAGATCTTGAAGAGACACAAAGGAGATCCTTGAAAGATCAATATGCTCGTGCAAGGGGCGCTTCAAGTAGCAGAAGAAGCTTAGATGTTTTGGACTACTTGATAATGATGAACACCAACATAGCTGGGAAGAAGAAAGGATTTAGAAGAGATATGCAAGAGATTCGAGGATAGCTGACTTTACTCCATGCCCGTGTGGACATCATGGAATAGACACTTCAAGGCATTCAGAACTCGATGACACCGCGCGGTCAATGAAGAACCCCAACGAAGCCGATCCCATAACCCCCTATCCTATTTTCAGAATTTGTTATCTCAAACAATCTTTTCATTGCATTCGCACCTTAACATTTTCATGACAATCAAACAATGTTATCCTTTGGATGATTCTCTATTGGTTGGATGCTCTTTTACTTTGATAATTAGCGGAGCATTACTTTCTTTCTTTGTTCTATTGTGTTCTGATGATGCCTAAGGGCACGAAAGTGTGATATTTGTGTATTGATAAATGTGTGGTGATTCTTATGTGGCGATTGTAAATTGATTAGTTGGTAAAATTGATGTGATGATATATTCCATGATGTGTTGAATGCTTGAGCTTTGAAGTATGATTCATTACTCTATATATGTGCACTTTGCACTTGAAATTGAATTGATATGCATATATTTAGGGGGAGTCAAGCCTTAAAGACTCAATTTTGTGTTTAAGTTTCTTGAAAGGGGGAGTCATGCCTTAAACTCTATTGTTGTTTATCATCAATCTTTGAAATAGGTTGTCATCATCAAAAAGGAACATTTTTAGTACATGTATATGTTTTGATGATGGTTAATTGTTTATTACTTATTGATGATTAAATCTAACCCTTGACCTTTAAAGTCTTATGTGTTGATAAGTAAGGAAAAGGACAAGGAGGAATTACAAAGTGTGCTTAACTGAAGAAGATGGCGTTGACATCAAGCTTCGAAGCAACTAGAAGTTGGTCTAGACGCTTGTAGTTTTAGGTTTATCTTTTTGATTTTGAATGTACACTTTTGCCTTGTATTAAGCTCATTAGTTTGTAGGTTGTTCGCTCAAGATCAAAATGTTTTTAAAACATAATGGTTTTCGAAAAGACGTTTTAAAAAACGAGTGCCTTAAATGCATTTTTATAACCTCAAAGTTTTTATAAAAAGAAGGCACTAAAAAAGTTCTAAAATAGCATGCTTTTTGCGTATTGGGTAAAGCCGTATGCCCAACCACATGGAGGAAGTTCAACCATCAGTGCGGTTGACAAAATGGTAAGGTTAAGCACCTAGTCAACCAAGCGGAGCGCATGTCCGACTATTAGGGAAATGGTTTTCCCAATAGGCCATAAGGTTAAGGCATGTGATCGACCGTCATGAGGACAAATTTAACTACTCAAAAAATAGCCGTTAACTAGTCGTCGCACACATTTGTATAAATACCAATATTGAGATGTTGTCAAAAAACATTCTTTGAATGTGCATATTTTATAAATTATTTCCAATCAAGAAAGCTTTATTCTTCTTAAAAAGTGTAAAAAAATGTCACTTTTTTAGAGCAAACAGTTACTATACTATTTAAAACTATAAACTATTCATTCCTTGTACCTACAAGGGGTTGTGCTTATACTTTTATTGAAATTTGTGTATTTTGATCTCTTGAGCATTGAGAAAGAATTAATATAGCTTGAGAAGAGAGTATATCGGGCTTTAAATAAAGGGTCACTGGAGTTTTATGCGGTGGAGCAAAGATTTGTAGTTGGCGTCCGAGTGCTTTACCAACATTTGAACTAAGCACTTGTTTGAACTAAGCATATTGTCCGTCTCCAGACGGTACATTTAACCTTACAAGATTTGGTTGGCTGATTTGAATCAGCTTGATCTTATCACTTATCAGAGGAATTTAATAGTGATAAACTTACTGTATAGATATAACAAAATTATGTAGATAACTAACCACCATTAAACAAGATAATACAAAAGAGAGATAAACAGGTCCGGTACGAGATCTGGCTTCGTTATTTTGCTCTAAATGTTCTCTGTTTTGTTATTCTCACTTTTTTCTTCTTAATTAAAGCTGTACCTTTAATGTGTTGTACACCAAATTTGGACATTTGTAGGGGCCTACAAATATAGAGAAGAAGCATTCCTTAATTCTCTGCCCTTGAATGAATGGGTGCAAGTTACCATATAAAAGATCCGTCAACACAAACACCTGCCTCTATATCCTCGATCACTCCATCCTTGCGATGTTTTAACCCTATGAGAAAGATGCAATGACAGTGAAATAATTCTAAATCAATGGCATCAGAGGAAGAAAAAGTAGCCTAGATCATTCAATGGTAACTGCCATTATCTTACTGCCATTAGATCTCCATCACGTCATTAATGTAACATTGAATCTTTACACATCACTCCTGGGAAATACATCTGCAATTTACACCGGCAGAAGAACAGGAAAGAAAAGAGAAGAAAAGAAAAGAAAAGAAAATTCCAATAGCTCCAGACGATAAAGGGGTAACAACAATAATTTTTTACTCGATCTGACGAACCCCCCCCCCCCCGCTATACTTCTGTACAAGGCATGAAACCTTTTTTTCATTTACTCTTATATCTCTGCTATGACAAACTAACAAATTTCACTGCCTGCTATCTTCAGAAAGTAAAATATGAATTTTCCAGTCAAAATTTTGTTTACTCGTCACAAAATCAATTGACAGAAAGAAATGATTTTGGGTCCATACCCAAGTTAGTGAATCCGATAGAGGCAACAGTGTTAAACATTGTCATCAACGGATCTCAGGGTTGGGCTTTTTGAGCACATCTCTTTCTCATGGAGTTCCAATAACTTCTTCTCAGGTCCACAGAGTCCTGGAGAATAAGAAACAGGGATCATGTCAGGCTATAGTTATGAGGTCTGGATAACTGCAACGCTAATGTGTATCTAAAGAAGCTTAGCAAACAGAGAACTACAGCAAAAGTCTGTTTATTCACCGCGAGAACTACAGCAAAAGTCTGTTTATTCAACGCGGCTACACCCAACGGTGATTACAATCCAACATCATTTCGCTGTTTATTATAGAAAAAAAGTGATGCTTACATGGTATGTGCTAATTGGCATCATTTGACATGTTGTAGAGATCTTATCACATTGTTGTGGTTTTTGTGAAGAAGGCTTGCACGGTGGAAAGTGTAAAAGGTAACACGCTTGCAGCAGTACCCACACATTTCCCGATGGGTCCCACGCATGCAATTGCTCATGGACTTTGATGTGATAGGACAACATTGTCTGGCAGAACTTCATATTTTTGAGTTCTGTTCATCTTTAACTCTATTATTTCATTGATGGTTTCTCACCATGTAATTTGCACCATTCATACATTAAGCATAACTTATCTTTTTTCTATTTGGGTAGTGTCTAGAACTCTGAAACTCAGGTTGCAACAGTAACATGGTGCCAGTGTCAGCACCTTGTGAAGGCTATATATTTTCATGAAAGGCCACTATGGACGGTGATATTAATATGCATGAGGCATCTAGATTATCATCCATATGTCACTAAAACCAGTTTAGTACTGGTATGGGAATTTCAAAGGAACCTGTCTTAGGAAACTAACCTGAACATTTTGGAATATCCCACACGGCTATTGATGTTGGAGTGCACTCAGGCTCACAAAGCTGACGGTTATTCTCATGGTTGACCTTCATTGCAAGCATCCAAGCACCAATTGTAACATCCTCATTACTAAACATCCGGAAGCTATAATAGAAGCAAAAGCAAATATAAGAAAGGACGTCCAGAAAATTGCTCCCTACATATCAAAGACATAAAAGTTCAGATAGAGGTTTGCAACAGCATATCCTCACTATGAGGTTCTAGTGATTTTTCTTGAGAAGTGGGCTCTTGTAGTTTTCATCGAGAAGTAGGTTCTTGTGGTTATTCATGCTTAAGAAAACTCTCTCTTTCCTCTCTCCTTGATTAGCTTCCTCCTTGTCTAACATTACTTGTACTACATGGGCCAAGAATCACAAAATGTTTTAGAGGCCTTTGATGTATTAAGGAAATTCAGGGCCAATACATGTTTGTTCTATTAAAAAGACATCAAGATATCAAGTGCCACTCGTTGTTTACATATTATATATGGTAATACATCTCATCATAGCTGCAACTCAAGCTGCATTCTGAGTTCTGCTTTCATTAGCTATCTTTATCCTGCTCTTTAGCTTCTAAGACCCAGTAAACTCTGCTTCTTTTCAGGCAATTATAGCTTTACAAGCATTATGCTCTGTTAAACACATTGATAAGGCCTGTTCTCTTTCCATATTGTCAAATTAAGTTCAGCGCGTTTGAAGTATGGTGTTTTGGCAATATTCCTCCACTTTTGCCAATAACAGTAGTAGATTTATCCTTTTTCATACTTTATCAAGTCTTTAACATTGACGAATGAGTCTTGTTATAAAGAATTTGGGTGATACTGTGAACTAAGAGATGACTGATGGAGCACCGCTGATAACCACAAAAGCAAAATATGCTAACATTAAGAAAATTGTAGTGAAAGTACTGTGGACAGAGAGCAGCCCGTTATAGACATACTGCTATTTGGTCATTACAGAAGTTTTATTTATTTCCAACAGAACTCAAGAACAGTCTAGTTTGAACAAGATTAGTGAAGATACATAGAATAGCTTAATACTAGCTTCAATTTCAAGCTTTTTCAGGTAACCTATATTGATAATTATGCCACATGACATACAAAACACAAAATGCTGATGCTCCAGGTGACCAGACAGGGATAAATTTTAGCCCAATGACTTCAAAATAAATAACAAAGGAATAAATTACCTGCAAAACTCTAACCCAGCAGAAAAATCTGCAGAAAGTATAAGTTGAAGTCAAAAGACAAAGTAAACTTGCCTATCATTTCTGAGAGCAACCAAACTTGCAACAACATCAGCAGATAAAGCATAAATTGGACCATAAGCATGAAGGAAGTACTCCTTCCCCAGCAAATGCGACAACGGTTCATACCTGCATAGATGGAACATAGTCAGCCACCTAATGCTGCCAACAAGAAACAATAAATGATGCATACACTGTAAACTTATTAGGTCAATGCTTCAAAAAGGGATGAAGCCACTATATCTACTTGAGGTATCAAATTAGCATAGCATGTTCATGACCAGAATCACCAGTCACCAAAATCGCCACCAAATGCAAATATGTCTCTTCAGTAGAAAATTTGTGCCTATTTTCCACTTTTGCATCATTTCTTTTGCAAGGCATCTCTTGTGATGAAGAATAAATAAGAAACAAAAATTTTGAAAATTTTTCCTTTTCCATTTGCTTTTTCACTGACTAATAAAGAAGGGGATAGTAGGGTTCAATTCTCAAAGGAGATAAAGATTTAATCATTTTTATTTGGAACTCGGTATTATCTTACACAATTCTGATAGCAGAGTCAGTGATAAAGCGACCAAAGACAAAGGAAGAAGGAATGGTAGGAGAGATCTATCTGAAGACCTCCAGTTGGAGGACCCACTTTCTAAACTTCAGATTAGTGAAGGATTTTCCAAGAAATGCTTGACCATAAAAAGTGGTCCATTGACCACCACATCACATGCAGGAAACAAAAAGAAAAGGTTTCTTATAAGAACAGTGTGAGGTATAGGACTATGGAAGAGGAAAAAGCATGAGTAAATCTTCATCAACAAGGCCAGTTCATCATTCAAACATTGTATCCTAAAGATCCATCAAACAGCAACTTTAAACAGTTGTGTATTATTATATAATATTAATCAGTTCCTAAACTATGCTTAAAAGGCAAGCTTTAATTCTTAATATTCTTTTCAATAATGGGACATTAAACTAACACCAAAGGAACAGGACATTGCCAAAGCTAAAAACTGTGTGCAAAAATATGATACAAGTGGAAAGGAGAAAATGCAAGTGAACATCATCGACATATAAGCAAACACTAAAAGACGAACCATTTCAACTTTGGGTCAGTGAAAACTGGACCCTTTTTCATGCATCCAAGGTATGTCTGTGAGTGCGAACGATCCTTAGCCAAGAGAAGAGAAAGGCGATCTGGTGAGGGAACATATAAATTTATAAGGCAAACAAATTAATTAAGGGGAAAAAAAAAAAGAGAGCCTGTACAAGAGCATACTAATTACTGGAAGAAAGTCAAAAGAAGGAAATATCTGAGCATCGATAGACAACCAAAGAGTACTCACCTGGTCTCAAATAAATGTCATCATCAGCTTTAACATAGAAGTCAGAATCATAAAGTGCATAAGCAGCTCTGAAGAAAGCCAAACTGTAAAACAGTCCTGTCAGAGTAATTTTATAGGCTAAAAGTATTGATGACTGACATGTTAATCACTAGAACTAACATTAATGTCAGTTGGTTGAGACTAACGTTTTGTATGGCAGCTTGCTATACTCCTCTTCAATGTCTAACAACAAGAAATCATCAAATTCTGCTACCTCGTTCCTAAGCTCTGACATCTTCGATTTATCACTGGTTTTACCAATTATAAATCTAAAAACCAAGCCAGTTGCTTCTTCCAATCTGTAATAACATTTCAAGAGACTTATGACCAAATTTGCACGAATAGAGGAAAAGGTACTTACATGACTTCAATAGAAACATCTCATAGTTCACAAGGAAGATAACAATAATAATAATAACAGCAGTAAGAACCATGATAAAACCACTAGATCCGAGAAAAGTGTAGTTATTCAAAATCTGAAGTCAGCAATAAACAAAGCATTTTTCATGAAATTAATATGTCGGTGTCACTGATTATCAGCTTTCCTCATTTACTATCACATAAGCCTTGATTACGTATGACTGCTAGAGGAATTCCCAAGCATGAAGTACATTAGAGCCAACATGCTTTACCTTCAGAAAGAACCACTAATGAATAATGAAAGTTTTGCTGCATATCATTTACCTTTCTATCTTCCCATGACTGAAAAGAATTCTTCACACATCCTTCCCCAAAAAGAACCACAGACTGCTACAGTGCACACGGGCAAAGAAATCTCTGTAAATATAACTCTATAAATTCTTCATCCTTACGTTTATTTTGGTTCCTTCCGACATGAATACTGAATACAAATAACTATAATGCATAAATTAAAGGTTACTTCGCGAAGTTTATTAAACCATTTTCTTCTTCCCTTCAGTCAGATCTTCGAGAAAGATCTCAATTAGTTACAAGTATCACCTAGAAAACAAGGCTCAGTTTCCATAGTCTACTGAATACTCAATGAATTCAGCTTAAAAAGCAAGTCATATCCACTCCTCCATACATCCAATTTATCAACCTAAAATAGACCCCTAAACTTGAAACGAGAATCGTGTGTCTACAATTACTATCTAAGAAATTACAAACAATAAAACTCATATTTATCCTCACTTTATCTAAAATCACTAAAAACGAAAGTATCCTAGAAAACTGCATTCACCCGTTCAACATGATTCTTCGCACATTCATAACACCAGTTCACCTTTATATGTTTCATACTAATTCAAAAAAAATTTATGCAATCATTTACTAAACCTATTGTTTCCGTTAAGAAAACAAAACTTTTATTCTAATCCAACAAAAGCTACACGTAGCACACACAAACCTACTAAAAAAATGTGTACATACAATGTGTGTATATCCAATATAAGTACGGCACAGGCAGATCTGGAATATTTACAAGTAAAGACTAAAACATATAATCTTAAAATCACACAAATAGTATAAACATTAGATGAGCAAACTGTAGAGTAAAAGACAATATGGGGCCAAGTTTTAAACGTTTCCACTGAAAGCTTTCCAAATATCTTCTTTTCGTATCATTTCAGTAACTCTCCCACGAGTCTCTCTTTTGAAACCGTTTCAGAATCTCTTTTCTATATAAGAGCTATCAAGTAGATCATTAATAAGTTCATCAGAGTAAATCTCTATCTCACCAAACAAGCATACATCCAAGTGTCTTCCATTTTACGCCCTAACAGACTTCCACAATCTAAACTGTTGAAATTACTTAAGAATCACATATGCACGTACACACACACACACACACATACAATACAATACATATATATACATATATATACACACATAAAATGTTGATAGAAGAAGTATATACCGTTTAAGGCCTTGGTGATCGGAGGGGAACCAAGTCTGCCTCAGAGCCCGACGCCGTCCGGCGGATCCAAAGCCCGTTTGGACCCCAACAAAGCCCATAACTTTGTAGCGCTTTTGAGACCCATCAACAAGCCCATGATGACTCAAACCACTACCATCGCTGCTGCTGCTGCTGCTGCTACGACTACTAGTACTACTACTTCTATCCCAAACAACCGAAACCGTTTGAGGCTTAGCGTATTTACATTTGTAACCCCAAGCCTGCCGCGAAATTGCGATAGACCCGAACATGAAACCCGAAATGCCGATGACTAAGCAGGCGATCAACACCGCCGATCTGCGCACCGCGTCGCCGGTGGCGCTCGACGGTGGCCTCGCGTAGAAGAATTTCGGCGACGATGGCATCTCCTTTCAAGATCTCGATATATATATATATATATATATATATATAAACGTGGGTATGTGTATTTGTATGTATGATTTACGTGTACATGTATGTGTTGTCTTAAGTTAAATATTCAAGTGAAGAAAATGTAATCATAGAATTTCACATGTAAAGATATGTTATGTGTATGTATATGTAAGTACGCGTGCTCTTAAAGAGAAAGGAAAGAGGCAAACGAGCTTCAAAGCTCTCTCTCTCTCTCTCTCTCTCTCTCTCTCTCTCTCGCTCTCGTGTTTTTCTGTTGTCCAGGCAAAGCGGTCCCTGGCAGATTAGATATCGTTTTCGCCTTTTTCTTTTTCCCCTGGTCCCTGCTCAGATCACGGTCAACGCTAGGTCAAACTGACTCTTTTTTCTTTCCGGTCCAGGGCAGGAAACCTGTTTGGCTCCGCTTAATTTGCCGCTTATATAAACTATTAGAAAAAAATATTTTTTCACGTATTTTTTTACTATTCGTAGTTTATATGCCCCAAATGAACTTAGAGGGTATTTAGATTTAGATTGACTTATTAAAAAATTACTTATAGTACTTTAGGCCTTAAGTAACTTTTTTTTTAACTTCGACTTTAAGTAGTTATACATTTGAATAAAATTTATAGTTAAAAAATAAGTATTTAGATATTTAATTAAAGTATATTGAAAAGTAACTTATATTGTTAAATAGTTATTAAGGACATGAAAATAAGGTAAAAAAAGATAAAAGAGTAAATATATTTTAGTGATAAAAATAAAAAGATAAGAATAAAATAGTAAATAACGTTGTCAAACTTGCTTTTTTACAAAGTATTTAAATTCATTAAAAAAATAGAAATTGAGGGTAGAAAATTTTTTATTTTTTGTTTAAAATCACTTTAAAAATATTTTTTAATTAAAACAAACTAGTCTAGTAGTTTAAATTGGACTTAAAATAGGTTTGACCCAAAAAGAAAAAAGAAAAAAATCCAAACCAAACACCCTATTAGTCAAACAGGCTATTAATCAGTTCATTTATCCAAAAGAGGGACTAAGACTAACTCTAACCTATTCTCTCTTTTTTAAAAGGGTTAACCAAAGAAGAACCCCTTTCCCACCTGGCCAGAGGCCCCTTAACCAGGCGGGAGGTAAATCGAGGGATGTGCGTGAGTGGCAGCCCGACCAGGGAGAGGACCAACGGGCGTGGAAATCCAGCAACAGCCCCCGCAATATTTCAGCAGAGTACTGCCGCCACACGGACTCGATCCTGCGTTGTCAGGGTGTCTCCACCCTAATCACCTGGCCACTTACCAACTCACCTATTGCCCCTTTCTATATATATATGGAATGTTCTTCTTTTCATCCTCCAACATATTGAAGACAATATTCTTATACTGAATTGTTTTACTCTTATTCATACCTAGGGGTGGGAATATCCGTTCTGTATCCGAATTCGAATTCATATCCGAACTCGATTGGATAGAAAAATTATGAAAACTTTGGATACGGATATATCCGAATCGATATTTGATAAATATACCGGATATCGGATAGGAATTCGAATAATTTTTTACTATCCGAATCCAATCCGAAATATCCGAAAAATAAAACACATATAAAAATATATTAATTTTATGTTAAGGGCTTCATTGTCTAAATATGGCTCAATATTTTATTATTTTATGACTTTTAACTTTATTTTAAATATTTTAGTTTTATGTCCTGCATTTGGGATATTTTATTTGTTTAACTTTTGGTACAACAAAAATATTTGATAACTTGTTACGAAATATAAATTGTGATAGATTTTGTATTTAGTATCGGTTGTAGTATGTGTGACATATTTATGTGGATTATGATTTGTAGTAAACTTATATATATTGGTGGTAAACTTATATATATTGGTTATTATATACTATTATTTTGTATGGCATATTAGTGTGAATTATAATTTGTGGTAAACTTCATATTTAGTGAAATGTGTTAATTTTTCTTTTCAATACAATTTAATATTGTTATAGTTCGAGTGGCACTAAAGTTATATGGTTATAATGTTGTTTAGTAGTAAAATATTAAATGAGAAATTAAATATGTTTTGATTATTAAATAAATCCGAAAATTTGACTATCTGAATCCGAAAATATCCTTTATCCAAATATCTGATATCCGCCTGGATACTTATTTTTAAACTATCCGATCGGATAGTTGATTTTCTAATCTGATATCTAACTATCCGATATCCTATCATCCGACTATTTGATTATCCATTCCGATTCCCACCTCTATTCATACCCTCTTCTCACTCACTCATTACTATTGATATTAACCCTTAGAAATCTAGAACCTCTTCATCACTTACCTTTTTTTCTTTTTCATCCAATATATGAGAGTAAAAACTATTCCAAAACCTTATTAGTCCCTTTCTATCCCCCTCCTTTATCAATACATTATCGTAGGTATGACTCGCACATATTTTATGTGGCATGGCTGTCTTTAATTAAAAGAGATAAACCATAGATTAATGTTGTTTTCCTAGTGATAGTTTCTCATATCAAAGCTTTCCTAGGAGCTTTCTTCTTTTTGTTATTGACTTGTTCGTTGTTCTCTCCACCATGGACTCTCAGTCTATACACCTACTATGGGTGGTTTTCGGTTCAAACACATAACTCGAATACATCAGCAAGAGAACGACATAGAATAGAGCATGCCCTTGTATGTCAGGGTGTTTATCCGGGATGTGTCTATGATGCCGCTACCCAAATTAAGGAATCTTTCTAGCATAGAAACTAGAGAAGGAGATTGGTTTACTCTAAAGGCGCACCCTTGGCAAAGATTACTTTTATGTGTATGTCTGTGTGTGTATATATAATTTTACTCCAATAGCCTTCTTACTTTTTTTCAAAAACTCCTTATACTAGTTTCACTCTAATAACCTCTCTACTTTTTTAATCCATATCTATTTCTCTTTAAAATTTCTTTTTTATCTTAATATTGACAATAATATTAAAAAATTAATTATCAGTATTTAATTTTTACAATTATTTTAAATTTATTTTTCCCATCAATCTTTTTTGGTCAAATCAATTACAATAATATTAAAAAGATTAATTATTACTATTTAGTTTTTTTACAAATATTTTGGAATTTATTTTTTCCTGCAAATCTTTTTTAGTAAAATCAGTTACGATAATATTAAACAAATTAATTATTAATATTTAATTTTTGTAATTATTTTTAATTTATTTTTCCTATCAATATTTTCTTTTTTAGTCAAATCAGTCACTTTCTTTCTCTATATTTAATCGCTGTTCAAATTACGCCGATCAATCAACCACTTTGTTTATATTCAATCAACGTTCACTTTTTGTCAATCATTCGACCATTCACTTTATGTCCATCAATCCGTCACTTTTTTATGTATTGTCGTTGCTTACTCTATGTTGATCAATCAGTAGTTTTCTTTATGTATCGTCATTGTTCAATTTATGTCTATCAATCAGCCGTTTTCTTTATGCATAGTCGTCATTCACTTTATATCTAGCAATCAGATGTTTTCTTTATGTTCTATCACTATTCACTTTATGTTTACCAATTGTCATGGTTGGTAAGATTTTAAGTTTATAAATAGTCATACTTCAAGTTCAAATGTAAACACAACTCTTACAAATACATAAACCATTAAAACTTTTTCCATCATCACTCTATTCCTTTAGATATATATTCAAACTATAGATGCATGCAAATTTTTGATGATTCTGACTTCAGAGTTCACAATCATCAATTTGCTGATTAGTAGAGATAAGTGTGCTAAGAGTCATGAAAATGCATCTCACAATTTTGATGTGTTGGTTTTGTGTGTGCTTGTGCATTGCATGTATATACTTGTTTCAAGGTGTTTTGTACTTCATTTGGTGTATTAGTATAGCATTTAGGTTATACTTGTGCATATTAGAGTTTACATGTTCACAGTTGAAGTTAGGACTTAAATACTACACTAATGCACGTTTGTTGCTTGTTTTAGGTGAGATTCGGGAAGATGATTTGAGCTTAATTAATGGTATTTGGGATGTGAATTAAAGACAAAGGTGTTTAGGCCTTAAACAAGGCTTTTAAGATGCATTTAGAAGTGGCCGAGTAAAGGAAGGAGCGACCAAGGTAAAACCGAGCACAATAGGAGTTAAATTCGGAACTTGCAACCAAAGAAGGACATGAAAAAATAATGGACATATTTTAGGGTGCAAAAGATGGAAAATTTTTGGACATTGAAAAATTAATGGATCAAGAACAAAATAAAGATAAAGAAGAAGATATGAAGCTAATAAGATTAGTTGGAGGAGTTAATGGAAAAGTAATAATGTGAAGAGAGAGAGAGAGAATGCCTCTGTGTAAATGGATTTAGAAAAGAGTTGCATATGGAAAATATGTATGTATATTTCAATTAAATTATTTTAATATGATAAGTTTGAATTATTTATCTTATGGTTTAATTTAATTTATTCATAATATTATGATGGTGGTGTTATTTCACTTCATTTCAGAGAATGAAGTTGATTTAAGTATTGTTAACATTCTCTACAATCCAAGTAACTCACATTGGGTTGTATAAGATATTTAAGTATGATCCATAAGGATCACTTAAATTTGTAAATTGGTATGTAGCCAATTGTTATTATTACCAACTGCTAAATTTGACATGGCCTACGTCTATTATTTTCATTTACTTCCATTCAATTTACCTTATTCACATACATGAATTTAATATTTTATTTTCATTTGTACGAACAATTCTCCTTTAAAAATACCGGTGTTTTTTTTGTTCATATTTTGATGATTATTGATGAATGCAAATACAATATTATAAGTTCCAATTCCGCTGAAATTTTTGCTTATATTTAAAAATCTTACAGTCATTAACATTAAAACTCATATTATCACTAAGTATACATTTAAACTAAATAAATTTTGACCATTTTAATTTATATTACATAATAAAGTAATGACCATCGCACCATATCACGCCATGTGTCTCTTCCCTTACACACCACGTGTCCTTTTCATTTAACCATTATTTTTATCTTTGTTTCCTTTTTTTCATTTTTTTCTTGCCAGTTTTCATTCAAAGACACTCTAGCTTAGACGATACGTATTATGAAAAAACTTTTTTACTTCCAACTCGTTACATTAATAACCCTAACTGAAAACAGTTTCCTCATTATCATACGCCATCTAACAACGCTCATAAGGCTGTCTTTTCCATTCCCCAGTAATTGTTTTTTTCTATGGCAAAAATCAATTCTTTCTATGGTTTTTCTGATGGCATTTTATTTTCCGATGATCTATGCGGAATGGGTATAAGTAAGGGGTTTGTTGTTTATTGCTACAATTCTTATCCTTTTGTTCTGCTTACTGATTTGCCTATTTCTTGTTATGGTAACCTGCATCAATCATTCTTTGTCTGTATCATATTTGCTTATTGAATCTTCTTATGGTGTTTTACCGAATTACTTATCGATCTCCAAATCGTGTTGCACGTTTGCTAATGGTGGTGTTTAATCTCCCCCAATGATCTTTTTTGTCTGGTGCTTGGTGTTTAACTTTTGATTTTATTTTTCCCTGCTTTTCCATGTTCAACTATTCCATTACCATTCTTGATTTTTTTTTTCAAAATCATTTTATTATGTACATATTATCTTTTATTAGTAACACACACACACTCTCACATATATATATATATATATATATATACACACACACACAATCAGTCATACATACATAGACGGAGATCGATAAGCAATTTAAGATTTTGCTACTATGCCATGATCACATGTGCCTATTTAGGATTTTAAGGATTCCTATCTGATACATATAATATATAGCGTAGTAGCAAAATCTTAAATTGCTTATCGATCTCCGTCTATGTATGTATGACTGATTGTGTGTGTGTGTATATATAATTTAAACCCAAAGGAGCTCAAAGACGGGTGTCACATCAGCACCCATCTATTTGCCAAGTCATTATAAATTCAAGTTTTAATATTATTTCATTATTATAAATCTATATATTATAGTGTTTAATTACCTTTATACACCACTTCCTAACTTCATAATTGCAATGGAGTTACAAGATATTTAATTATATTTATGCACCACCTATATATTTTTTTGTAATGAGTTTAAAGTAATAAAGTCCAAAAAAACTCATTAATTTAATTAATTTATGCATCATATCCTAATTAATTTTTCTACTATGTCTTGGCATTGCAATTATGGTAATAAACAACATGAAAGAAACCCTGTTCAAGCAAAATCTATTGTTTTTTCTTATATATACCACCTTTTGTCATTTAATACAATTATCTTATATATACAATGATTTTTTAACTACATACTAATTCACAATTCTACTTTTCATTAGCTTTCATTTTTTTGAATCATACATGACATGCATGGGCAAAATAAGATACCAGACCTAAATAAGCCCGTGCAAAGCACGGGATATGAAAGCACTGGTAATATTAATTTTTTTCCCTGGCTGGTGTGTATCTTCTTTTGTAATTATGGTATGTTTGTCTCTATATGGTTTTCCATTTTTGCTACTAGAGTTTTGTTAATTACTTCTTCTATTATGAGTATCATTTAGATCTTCTTATTGAGCATTCTTTGTCTATTTTTCAAAGTTGTTTTTCAATCTACAAAGAGGTATGGTGTTTTTTTTTGTTGTACAACTATTACTTATGGTTTTATTTCTTGGTATTATGCTTATCAATTTGATCTTCTTATCAAGCATTCTCCATAATTTACCCAGATTTGCTTTTCAGTCTATTTTTCTACCTAATATGTGTATATTATTCTATAATCATGATGTTGTTACAAATTTATTACTGGTGGCATTTTATTTCCATGTGATACTTTTATGTGCTTATTATAAGCAGATTTTTTTCTTCATAATATCTTTTTTTTGTCTTTAATTGTTGTTGGTAAAGCTTTGCTACTTAGTGATTGGATTAATTTTTTGTGGCAGTTTTTATTATTTTTTCCTATTTAGAGTAATGCGTTTTTGTTCTATTTCAATTTGGATGGCCTTTTTTCTTGCTGTCTAGAAACCTGGGTACAAAAGAATGAAGAGAATTCAGTCTTTTCCTTGGCTAAAAGTTTGGGTATATTGGCCCGTTCTGGTAAAACCTAGATTGATAGAGGAGGAGAATTTCAAATAAGGAAAATAACTGCTTTGTTCCATTTACCAGCTGAGAGAAAAAATTATGGTTCTTTTCTTATTGAACTCCCCCAATACCTCCCATGAGAAACAAGAAAAAGAGAAAAGAGTAAGCAAATTATATGAAGTTTAAGATGGTGCTTATGCCTATTAAGTTTATGATATTTTTGCTATATGAATATCCTACTCAAGCATAAACCTTTTGTTGCTGACCTCGCAGTGATGGTGCCACATTGATGTTAGTTAGAGTCTGAGTGACAAAAAATTTACGGTATTTTTTGGAGAGACGAAGCGAATTTTTCCTCACCTTTTATCTATGCTTTGTTGACATAAAAAGTTTATTGTATCAAATGAACTAATGCAATGAATTTGTTCTCTTACCTTCCATGTCCCAATCCTTTTCTCCGTTTTTCATCTTTTAAACATTTTTTTGGCTTTCTTTTAAATATTAAGATGCATGTTGTACTAATATCATTTATTTTTATGTACCACAAACATCACGCGTTATAAGCGTTGTGGCTCAGATGTTGAAGGGGCTTCCTCTAAATTGAGTGCTCCTTAGCTATCAAGTAATAAAGCTTCTAAAGTTGTCAACAAAGATTGTGTCCTGCATGTGCTTTTTTGTGATGAAGATGTATTAAAGTTATGTCATTATGTTAACTATGTGTTTTTGTGTGTCTAGTTTTTGAGTTTGTTATTGGATATTGCTAACTATTATGGAAAAGTTTTGTTCCAGTTTAAATTAATTCAAAATCTCATTTTACAACTTTTTGTATTAATGGTCATCTTATATATTTAATCTATTTATCAATAAAAGTTTAATTTAATAGTGGACCTATTGTTTGAATGCTCATTTTGCCAAAAGAATTTGGAATATTGGTTGGAGACTCATTAAAGAATCTGCAAGATTGAATGACTGAAGTTCTGCTTCAAGTGGTTTACTGATGGTGCGGCTAAGAATAATTTACAGAATACTTTCGCTAAGCTGTGCCTTGGAACTCATATCTATCATCTCTGGCATGACAAAAATAGAAGAATTCATAGGAATTTTGCTCTTACTGAAGATCAAATTTTGCATAATATTATTTTTGATACCAAAGCTAAGTTTTTCTCAGTTAGCAATATTGTAAACTTTCTTCTGGGTACTATTTTATGCCACACATGGAATATTGCTCAAGAGAAACAATAGGCTGTGTAGCTTTTTGTTATCACCTTTTGTACATCTTCCATCATTATCAATAGTATATAACTTGCTCGCTTGATTACCAAGAAAAAATTTTGGCCCACAATTTGTCCTGTAATATAATTACTTGATACTTATAATATGCTCAAAGAATAAAGTTATATCTATTTTTATTTTCTTACAATTATTAATTATTCTTACAAATTAATAAATATTTAGTACATATTTAATGCATTATACAAATAAAAATTTAAAAAATCTCATTAAACCTTATCTAAACTAAATTATTTTTCATTTCTTTCATTACTTGGGCCATATGTGATTATATATTGATCAGCAACCCATATTTGTAATATGCTGGCCCAACATCTTATCAGACCAATTTAGCTAATTTTTTTTAACCTCTGTATTAATTTGCAATATTTTTCAATTACTCCTATAATCCAACGGGCCATCAAATTACTCTACTCAATTATAAAAACCCATTATACTCCAATACCCTACAATTTGTTATAATCTGATATAATTTGGTACTTATAATCTATACACAAAATAAAGTTATTTCTATGTTTTTTTTTCCTTACAATTATTAACTCTTCTTACAAGTTAATTCATATTTAGTACACATTTAATTTATCATAGAAATAAAAAATTAAAAAATATAGAAATAAAAAATAATCTTTTTCATTAAACCTTAACAAAACTGAATCAATTTTTAGTGTTTACATTGCATGGGCCATTTGTCATTATTATATACCCTAAAAATAAATATCTTATGTAAAAATTATGATGATCCCGTGTATCACGCTGGTGCTATACTAGTTGGTTTACTAATGTAGACGTCTAATTAAGTGCATTTAGAATGTTGTAAAATAAGTTAAATAATAATTACGTGTACTTTTTTTTAAAGAATTTGAATATTTAAAATATTATATTTATAAAAGAATATAGAAAAGACACAATCAAATATGAAATATGTTTATTAGCAAAACTTATTCAACGTCCACTTAGGTAGTTAAAAGTTGTATATCCCGCGTAGTAGGGGTGAGCATAATTTGGGTAAAATCGAAAATCGATCCAGAATCGAACCAAATTATTATTTCGGTTCGGTTATTTTGGTATTTCGGTCTTTCGTTTCGGTTTCAGTTACTTTTTTTTAAAAAATTCGGTTTTCGGTTTTGGTTTGGTTCCTATTCTAAAATTTCGGTTGGGACCTAAATAACCAAAATATTGAATACTATGTAATTTAGACGTCTAGCACTCACACGTATTAAGTAATAGGCTTTTATGTTATAATTGAATACTCTAAGTCTTTAAAGTTTAACCATTTAGATCTAATCGTCAAATCAAAGCCTTTATTTTATAATTGAACCGAAACATTGATTTTTTTAGGTGTATGAGATATTGCTGTTGTGAACCATTAATCCTTCATTTGATTTGAATTTGAATTTGCTTTTATTTTTTATTTGCAAATATGTATAGAAAATTCAGGTTATGATTTTTTGAAGCAATTCGGTTAATAACCGGAACCAAATCGAAAAAAATCGGTTATTTCGGTAATTTGGTTCAGTTTCAGTTCCTAAAATTTTTAAAATTCGGTTTTCGATTTTGGTTATTTCGGTTCGATTTTGACCGAATGCTCAGCCCTACTGCGTAGTACTAAAAAAAATCAATTTTGGAATTTATTTTGAGCTCTATTCATCTTATGGTATATTAATCATGAATGGATTGTTTACTTTCCAATCATAATTTTTATTATATTGTTTAAAAATAATAATCTTGTCTAAAAAATCTGATATCCCATGCATCGCACACGAGTATTACACTTGCAGGGTGTGTGTATATATATGTACACAGTAATTATTGCTGTATGAAAAAAGATTGGACTTGGACAAGAAAGAGAGACCAAGAAAAGCGGTGAATATAACACTAGTAGTCTCGCAAATACCAAAAAAAAAAAAAAGTATGGACGCGTGGAGTGAGTTACGATGGTCTAATCGCAAGGGTGGCCACTCAAATATCGAAAGATGGCTCGACCATGTTGCCGCTTCAATGTCTCCGGAACCATCCTCGCCTATTCACTTGTTAACCGCGACAATGCTTTACGCCACCTCACCACTCCCACTTGCCTTTCCCATTTTCCTATATTAACAACATCTTCACTGCAACGCCCCTTTCTCAAATCCTCGTGCCTCAATCTCTCCAATTCTCACTGCACCACATACAACTACAACAAACGCAGCTTGTTAGTCTCAGCTTCTGCTTCCGCCATGGCAACTAAGAAGGTACGCGTGCCACTCCGTAAAGTACAACCCACCATAGCGTGATTTGGATTTTGTTTGGCAAATTTAGTGGCTTGGTGTTTTTTGTGTGTAGGTTTTGGTTCCGATTGCGAATGGATCGGAGCCGATGGAGGCTGTGGTGACCATCGATATATTGCGCCGTGCCGGTGCTGACGTCACCGTTGCTTCGGTGGAGAAGCAGCTTCAGGTCGACGCCTGTCACGGCGTTAAAATCGTCGCCGATGCTCTCGTTTCTGATTGTGCAGATGCTACCTTCGATCTTATTTCTCTCCCTGTACTCTCTCTCTCTCTCTCTCGCAATAGCTCCTCGGAATTTAGTTGTTTTGGGGACTGAACGCCTTTGGAATTTGGCCTGAAAGCTTTGTGGTTATGATATGCTTTAAGAATTAAAAAAAAAAATGGTATGATTTTCGATCATTTCGTGGTGCTAACTCTAGTGCTACTGTTCGTTGAAGATTGAGTTTGCTGTGTGCAAAATTATCTAATGCTGCATGAGTTTTGTAAACTTCGAACTGCGTCCATTTGACTTGTATGAATTTAGGACATTTTTCTTTGGTATAATGGACAGATTTAGTTGAGCATTTGAAATTCGTTATTGGTCTTATGTGACATAGGACTGTAGTAGTTAAGAATGATGAAGGATTTTGAACAAGATTTATTTAATGACGATAATCTTTGTCCTCCAACAACTCAAATTATGTAAATATCTAGATGGATTTGAGTAATGGCTTAGGGTCCGTTTGGATTGACTTTTTTCAAAAGTAGTTTTTTTTAGTGGTTTCTAAATAAAGTTTTATTTGAGCTTATTTGAGCTTTTTTCAGAGTTTTAGCTTTTCTATATGCCAAATCAAATAATTATTGCAAATTTAATGTAATTTTTTTGGGAAAAAAGTGCTTTTTTCTAAAAAAAAAAAAAAAAAAAAAAAGCCAATCCAAACAGGCCCGTAATCCAATCTAGAAAATTTCAACTGACTATGACTTTAGAGATTAATATGTGATTTAATACGGAGTATGAACCACGTTGAGAAAGCTCTAGTTTGATGTTTCTCTTTAGTTTTCTTGTTAAATTTCTAAGACATCTTGAATCTGTTGTATTTGTGTGATTCTGGAGAGAGAGTTAATTAAAGGTAGAAGGGCCATGCTTAGTGAATCACCTAGGAAATATTGGATTTGCTAATACTTTTCCTGTTCGGCACTTGTTTAAAAATTTGTCTTCTTATTCATTGAATGTCCTTTGAATGTAATTATGGAATTGCCTCAAGTGCAAGTTATTCAATTAATCATGAAAGTTTACTTCGTTGAGCAAGCACCTGATACCTTCCATGATTTTAACACACAAGCACCTGATACCTTCCATGATTTTAACACAGTTTAACTCTCACATTTGAGTTAGTGCTTTATGTGATGTCAACTGGTATGGGTCTATGCTTTGATGAGTTCCTTTTGAAGCTGTTGATGATTTTACTTGGTTAATTGTAAAAGGAACCTCTTATTCCTTAGTGGCTCAGTTTTTGTTTGTTAGATTTTAGTAGATCTGTTTTTCTTTTCTGAATTACCATTTGATAGGGAGGAATGCCTGGTGCAACAACTCTTCGAGATTGCAAAATTTTGGAAGGCATGGTGAAAAAGCAGGCTGCTGAAGGGAAGTTAAATGCTGCAATATGTGCAGCTCCTGCTGTTGCACTGGGGTCTTGGGGTGTGGTGAAAGGCTTGAAGGTATCTCTTTGAGTAACTACTTGTTTGATTTTCACTGTAGTTTTTCCATATTGTATTTTATTAAACTTCTGTGATAATGAATAATCATTCCTGAGCAGGCAACTTGTTATCCATCATTTATGGAACAACTGTCATCTTCGGCAACTGCAGTTGAATCAAGAGTTCAGCAGGATGGCAAAGTTCTTACAAGTCGAGGACCTGGAACAGCCATTGAATATGCTGTTTCTCTGGTTGAGCAGTTATTTGGGAAGGAAAAGGCTGAAGAAGTTTCTGGCCCACTGGTTTGTCTTTTTTTTTTTGCAGTTTGCTCTTCTATTAATGTAATTATTTAATAATTGAGGATATGAAATGTTGTGGCAGTTCTTGTTTTGGGGTAGATAGATTGCAAAGAATTTAGTAGCAACAAGTTCCATGGAAATTTTGAAAATTGGTGCTATTCTGCTATGTGCCCTAGTTGTACTCATAGAATCATAGTCGTGATGGGGAGGTAGACCTAATATCGGAGTGGTGATTCATTTGCTGCCAGTACATGTCAATTTTCAGATGGTATGGAGTTGAAGATATTTGATAGGATGGTATGGAGTTGAAGCTATTTGATAGGAGTAAGATATGAAATGATGTATATTGTTGTGTGACTGAGGATTGGGCTTGGGATGATATTGTTGAATGTTGAGTGAATCAGTCCAATACTGTGAAGTGATTGAAGAGGTTGAGTGAATATCAGGTTATGTTAAATAAATTCTTTGGGATGTAAATTGTAAAAAGTGTATCCAATTGGCCGAGTAGGAAGGTGCAGATTCAAGTGGGTTGTTAATTATGTGACAACTGTGGTTGAGTGCAAAGGCACCATGGCTGAGATTGAGTAAACTGGAAAGTTTGAATACACAGTTGTTCGACTTCAGGCCTTTGCTGCTTATACTCATTTTTGTTTTCTTCTACTGTCTCCTGCCTTGTTCAATCTAGTGCATTTTGATCTTCTTTTCCACTCTGAGACACTGCTTTTAATAACTTATCAGGTAATGCGCTCCAGTCATGGGGATGAGTATACTTATGCAGAACTGAATCCAGTCAATTGGAAATTTGAGAATGTTCCAAAGGTGAGTTGAGACAAGAATATTTCATTGTACTGCTCATTAGCATTTTAACTTCGTAAATTTCTGAAGATTTATTCCTTCCTTTCCTTGGCAATGTTGTTTTTGTCATTTATTCCCTTGGGATGAAAAGTGACTTGACAAATCTCAGATGTGTTTCTATTGTATGAACTTGCAAACCACTGTGCATGCCTTGCAGCAGGAATGGTTCTCTTGAATTTGCACTGAATGCTTGGCACATGAAATGCTCCTTGCTGGGATAACTCTTACTGTCCTTCTAGGTTACTTTTCTGTGATATTTAGTTAGGAAGTGTTTCCATTGATTTCTGCAACTTACCTTGGTGGTTACTAAAGAGATGTTGCCATCCTCAAGTGGTGATGGGAGACTGAAATCTCTCTTGTCCCATGTTTTTGTATATTAACAAATTAATCTTTCATGCTAAAATGTTTGTTCCCTTCTATTGTCAACCAAATTCTTCGTTTTCCAGCGAATGTCAGAAATGTAATATGGACTAAATGAAAAATCTCTACTAAACTTTGAGAGATCTTGCATGCTTTTATGCTTTGGTCAGATTCTTGTCCCTATTGCTAATGGTTCTGAAGAGATGGAAGCTGTTACCATCATCGATGTACTTCGACGGGCCAAAGCTGATGTTGTTGTGGCGTCTGTTGATGAAAAGCTGGAAATTTTAGCTTCAAGAAAAGTAAAATTAGTAGCTGATGTGCTCCTTGACGAGGCTATCAAATCATCATATGATCTCATTGTTTTGCCAGTACGTGCACTCCCCAAGTTGATCTACATATGTTGACCAACTGAGAGAAGCAATAAGCTACTTGGATATATGAACTATTGTCCTCTAATGTGTAGGGTGGACTTGGTGGCGCTCAAGCATTTGCTAATACAGAAAAGCTTGTAGATCTACTGAAGAAGCAAAGAGAATCAAATAAGCCTTATGCTGCAATATGTGCCTCCCCAGCTTTGGTCCTGGAGCCGCATGGCTTGCTCAAGGTATTGTCTTTGCATGCACAAAAGTCAATTTTGCATATTTTGACCCATACCAAGCGTCTCAAAATGTATAATCAATGTCTTTTCCTCGTGAATTTAGATGTAATAAATTGCTTGTGTATCTGTTCAGGGAAAGGAAGCAACTGCTTTTCCTGCACTGTGCAATAAACTGTCTGATCCTAGCGAAGCAGAAAACAGGGTTGTGGTTGATGGGTACCTAGTCACGAGTAGAGGGCCAGGGACAACAATGGAGTTTGCTTTGACGATTGTGGAGAAGTTCTTGGGACGCAACAAGGCACTAGAGCTTGCCAAAGTGATGGTTTTTGTCAATCAGTAAGAGGCACACACACTGCACGAATCTCCTGGCATTGTCGACAAATGCCAGAGGGATGGTGAACTAAACATGTCTGCTGAGCTCATAGATATGTAGCCACTTCTGTAAATCTACGGTGTGATACTAATGCGATACTAATGAATAAATGAGAGGTCTTCACACTAAAATGTGATTAATGTGTGCTGGAGGAGTGTATGATGAGTGTGCTTAGATAGGACACTAGTTTGTCAGTGGTAGAAGGGTGGACTGTGCACGTAGTTCAGCTTAGAGCCTGTTTGGCTGTATTTATTTAGTAGCTTTTAAGCTCTTACAAAAAAGTATCTCTTTGCACGTTTTTTACTATTTGCAGCTTATGAGCTGAAATAAGCTTGAAGTGCCGAACAGGCTCTTAGTCTTTGTTTGAAAAAGCCATCGACCAATTCCTGCATTTGAATTTCAACGTCAATCATGGTCGTGAATTCAACAGCCGTTGCCGCTTAGGGTGATGCTACCTTTGACATTAAATCCAGGCCTATATAAATGTTAGGCGTAACAATACGAGTCCCATGCGAATATAGCAAACTCCTTCAAGATTTGTTTCATCATTCATTTTCAGGATGTGTCTCTACAAATTGTGAGGTTCTTGACTTTTCTTGTTCTCTTTAATTGATAAACAAAAACCATGGCTTTAATCCTGGTCCAATGCAGCCATCATTACTTGGGATGAGCTTTTGGATGAGGTTAATCAACGGCCTATTTTCCGTGGCAATAATGACCATTCTTATTAAGGCCGACTTTTATGACCATTGCTGTAATGGATTTAGGGCACCTCCGATGTCCTGAACAGGTTCAGTGACCGCTTTTTGGTGATACCTCCACCACGGATATAATTTGCCTAATTTACTTTAGTTCTTCTATAAGGCTTCACCGTGCACCAAAAGATGATGTTAAATGCTTGAAGCAATGGTGGGTCCTACAATTTGAGTGTAGACGAGGCTTGGGCAAGTTTGGATAGCATAGCCAAGGACTCGTGACCTATAAGAAACATGGACATTATTACTTATTAGTATACCTTGTACATGAAATAGTTATTGTAAAGCGCAACTGATTATATCCAAAACGAAAACAAAAAAGAAAAAAAAAAAAAAAAAAGAATATAAAAGTTTTCTCTCCTTTTCTTCCCTACTCTGCTGCTACTCATCCATGGCCACCATGATATCAACTCTTCCCTTCACCAGTCATCTCATCTTGTTCGCCTGGAACATCTCTCCCTCTCTTCCTCTTTTATTGTTTCTACCACCCAACCGCAGCCTTCCGTTGATTTCTATGCCGCGCCGCACGGCTCTAACCTGGTGCCATCGTAGGTCCCTTCTTCCTCCTCCATCACGGCCACTACTGTCTCTCTCCCTGCTATGATGGACTTTACCTCTTTGTTTCAATTGCCCAAATCTTAGTAGTTTGAACATTATGACTCCAGTCAATATTCGTTTTGGTTGCATCAATTACAGATTGTGGCAATCTCAAATTGAACCTGTGCTCTTCACATGTGGTGTCTTTGGCATTTTGCGGGCTCGTTGCCATGCCCATTATCTAACAGCCCAGATTACGTAACTTGGTGTCGCCTTGACAACTTAATGCGCACATGGTTAAAAGCGACATTCATTATTGACATTGTGCAAGACATATATTACCCTCCTACCAATTGCAATATCCGGCTTACACTTGAAGAAAGATACTTGGGCACCTCAAAAGCAAACTCTCATACCCTCCGGTTGCAACTCTATCCCGTGTAGGAGGACAATCAATCCATGGGGGTCTTCCTGTGTGAATTAAAAGCCATTATCGATGCGTTCTTTGATGTTCAAAAGACCGTCTCTAAAGATGATCTCATCTCCATGACATTGCATGGTTTGCCCTCTGAATATTCAACTTTTATCACCACTATTGCAAAGTCCAATGCTGAGGCCGAGTATTGTGCGATAGTGACTTTTAACCTTGAAGCTAATATGGGTACTAGAAATTCTAAAATTTTTATAGCTTAGTCTATCGGCACCGTCAATCATTTATTGTGATAATGTTAGCTTCATATATTTGGCCATAAATCCTATTATTTATAACGTAACAAACATATAGAAATTGATGTTCATTTTACCCAGAAATGAGTTAATGATGGGACTATTTACATTCAATACATTGGCATGAATGATCAAGTTGCTGACATTTTCACAAAGCCATTATACAGGCTAAAGATTAATTCCTTGCCTGACAAACTTCGGGTTTTGGCACCCTCTTCAGCTTCTGGGGGTGTCCACGTGTATCTAATAGAATTAGACTTATCTTTGTTGTAAATAACTCTATAAGAGATGCACTGATCAAGATCAATAATATGTATTAAATACGATTCTCACATCATCAACTCTGGTGAAGTACTTGCATGGAACAACATTTATCAAAAGCTTATTACTCAAGGAGCCTACATGAAGTTTGCTGCTCAACCCACTATCCTCATGCAGTACTCAGCTTATGCTGCCTCCATATTCCCGTTAAACACTTCAACAAACATATTTGGCAGTCAGGGCAGTGGGCGTGGTTGATCAAACTGTGGGCATGGGCGTGGAATTCAGTCCTCCAGAACCCTGGACATGTAGCCAATGTTGGTAAGTAGTCATCCGTTCAAGTATCCTCTCCATCGGGTTTTCTAAGACATGCTCAAACGGGTAATGCTGCTCCTAATCCTTCTATTAATTTGGTAGGCCCTCTACATTATCACCTTCTCCATATGATAGGTTGTTAGGACCTGTACCTGCTGCCCCCTCTGTCTTGTGTCAACTTTGTAATACTTCAGGTTACTTAAGGTTTAACGTTTAAGTTTTCCTTAATATTTCAACCATGCCTTTGTTGCTTCGGATCTTGCCGAATCTTTTACTATATGACCATGGGTGAAACTGATGTGTTAGTTTTGTTTGTGCTTATGCATTGCATATATATATTTGTTTTGAGGTGTTTTGAGCTTCATTTAGTATATTAGTATAGCATTTAGGTCATACTTGTGCATATTAGGATTTACATGTTCATAGTTACGGTTAGAACTTAAATGCTACCACCAATGTGCATTTGTTGCTTGTTTTTGGTGAGATTCCGATAGATGATTGGACTTTGATTGGTGGCATTTGGGATGTGGATTAAAGCCAGAGGTGTTTGGGACTTAAACAAGGCTTGAAAGATGCATTTGGAAGTGGTCGGGCAGAGGAAGGAGCGACCAAGGCGAAACCTAGCGCAATGGGAGCCAAATTCGAACCTTGCAACCAAAAGAAGGACATAGACAAATTTTGAACATGTTTTAGGGTGCAAAAGATGGCTTGGGAGATCCTCGACTACAGTACAAAGCCATAGAAAAAAACGGCAAGTGAATTAGTGCCAAATGAGTGAGATATGAGCATTTTACTATCAAGGCCTGTTGAGCTTCTGTCAAGGCTAGTCGACCTAACCGGTCGGCCTAGATCAGAATCTGAGCCAATTTTGGCCGAATGACTTAGCCCCAAAGCCGGTTGACCGACTGGGCCCTCTGCTGGATGCAATTTTAACTCTATTTAAGCCATTTTTAGCAACTTTTGAAGAGGAACACCAACCTTTTCACACACCCATTTGCTTAAACCCAAAATCCACTTAAAACCCACCTCACACACTCAATCTCACATCAATTCCATACATAAACAAGCTTGGATTTGAAGATCAAACAAGGATTTGGAGGGTTTTGGAGCAAGAATTGCAAAGAGCAAGCAAGAATAACGAGGGAGCTTTACATTCTTCTCTTTATTCTAGTCTATCCTATGTTAGATTAGCTTTAGATTAGGGATGATTACCATTTTTGTAATGGGTTGAGGATTTTAACACTTGTTTTGAGATTTTGATGGTTGTATATACATGCTTTGTTCTCTTATTTCTATGGCTTGAAATTGAACAAGTCAAGGTGTTTGATGAATTGCCTCTATGAATTTGCATGTGTAATTTGTGCTTAGACGCTAGTAGTAGTGGCCTCACCTGAGCCTTAATCTATGATAATAGCAAGAGTCCTACTTGCAACTACATTTGTGTTGATTAATTGTGTTTTTCATACCTTTAATGTAGTAGGTAATCACCTCTAGCATGAAACATGGCTAAAAGGGTACCACTATCACGTGCTTGACCTAGGGGACTTAATCTCTAATTTGAAACATAACTAAAAGGTTAGACTTCCTGTTAGGATATTAAGGAACACCCAAGGAACTTAGAACTAGACCTAAAAGCCGTAGCTAGCTAGGACAAACCTATATTTCTAATTGGGCTTGATTAGGGATAGGGCTGCACCAATAGTTAGATATGGTAAGTCTAGTAATCTAAGCCTGTAATTAGAGTAATCAAACCATCAATAACCTCAAAACAAAGTTAAGAACCCAAATCCATTCCAAAGGAGCAATCACCCCTAAGTTCTCCCAAACCCTTGTAGATCCTCACTTCCATAGCTTACTTGTACCACCATTCCTGTTAGTTAGGTTTATTTTCCCTTAGTTTAGATTTAAATTAGAGCTCTAATTAATCCAAAACCCTAAAAAGAGTAGGTTGGACCACACGTAGCTAGTGTAAGACGCACTTTTACTTAGAGCCACATACTAAGATAGCCTTCCCGTGGACATGCTATACTACTGCGACCCGTGCGATTACTGGTAACACTGTTAAAGGTTTACGATCAGAAACCTACGCTTAAGATTTTGGTTGGCAATGGTGCACACTTGTCTATCCAAAATGTTGGCATGTCACACTTACACCTACTAAGTCTCTCGTTCTCAAAAACGTCTTGCATGTGCCTAAAATTAACATTTTACTCAGTTTCATGTGTACATTTTACACATGAAATTCTAGTTCAATCGAATTGAGTAAAATCCAAAAGAAAATATAGATATTCCCAACCCCATGCTCACCCAACTTTTCTCATTCCACAAAATCTCTTTCACTCACTAATCAATCTGATCCCGAATTTGACAAAACAACAAAAAGAGAAAATTAACACAATTTTAGGTTTCAAATTTACGAAAAAAAGGTAAACATAAATATAATGTTTTTGGCTCCTTGCGAGAATCTTGAATTTTTCGATAACTATTTACTATATATTTTAAATTTTGTATTGTAATAATATTGGCAATATAGACTTTCATTTGCTATCCCTTTCAATTATCAAATCATTTGTCAAGATCAAGGTTATTTTCTTTGCATATCCAACACTATATGTTCCATCAACCATTTGTTAGTACTTGATTGGATGACAATGTGCCAATATATAATTATTTCTTTTTTTGGAAATAGTGCTAAATTATGATGTTTTATTTAATAGACCGCGTCATAACTTCTTGAGCATGGCTCTTTTAGATTGAAGTGTAAAGTTATGCTTAAAAGAAATAAAGCTGATAATGATGATTTGTTTATATAACAAGCTATCATAGGACTAATATTTGCATGTGGTGCAATAAAATAATATGTCAAGAACTAATTATGTATATTTTTTAAATTTTAATAATTACAATATTATATCACTATGTAACAACATACAAAATATATTAATTTAAAAAATTTTAAATATCACATACTGTGGGTGCAAATATCTTAAGAGGGGGGGGGGTGAATTAAGATATTAATACTAATTTTCGTTTTTTAAAATTTTCAGAAAATAAGCAATATATCAAACACAAGATAAGCAAGATAAGAACAATAAAAATAGAGATGCAAGGAGAAGAGAGACAAACGATTTTAAGGTGGTTCGGCCAAGCCTACATCCACCGCCCAAGGAATCTCCCCTTAGGACTTTAAAGATTTCCACTAAAATGCTTCTTCAAAACTTGGTGAAGCACAAACCAAGTTCTTTACAACCTCTTTGAAGTCTTACTTCAAAGAACCCAAGAGATTCTCTCTATAGGATTTCCTCACACTTTACAAGCTTAAATGGATATATCTCAAAATGATTAAAGCTCTCAAAGTGTGTATATACTCAAGATTGAAAAGAGATTGAATCTGAAATCTTCCTCAAGAAGAGAAAGAACAAGCTCTTGAAAGCTCAAATATATTGCAAGAATGGCTCAAAGATGGATTGAATGATGATAAACACTTTTGCACACTTCAATTGATGTTTAGAAAGTGTATTTGAATGAGTATTTAAAGAGATTTGGGGGTTAGGGATTTGGTAGGTGAAGAAGGATGAAGATTTTCGGAACGGTAATAAGCGGCTAGTGCATTTATTCTGACTCCGTTGATCGGTCGGTCGACCGGCTTGGTCGTCCCTTGCCCTTCTCCTTCTCGACTAGGCGGACGCCTTAGCGGTCGGCCGGCTAGGGGTCCGGCTTTTCCTTCACCTCTGATTAGGCGGACGACCATCCGGTCGCCGGTCGGCCGCCATGGTCCGCCACTTGAATGTGAAGTAAAGCGATTTTGCGAAAAACAAATTCAAGTGCATTTTCACAACTCCAAGTTATTTTGAATAACTATGTAAATGCATGTTGTGAATAAAAACACCCCAAAAACTTATTTTATCTCAATGTGTGCATTCAAATACATTTGTGCATATGTTATTTTCAAAAGTGTAAGACTTGAAAATTTTTCCAATGACAAAGAAAATTTTTTTGAGCCAAGTCCACACAATATATAGGCATTTCACAAAAAGAGCCAGAAGAAAAATAAATCCAGTACCCCTTATGTCTTCTCTTCTCCTCTTTATGCCTTCTCATCTTTTTTCTTTTTCAAATAACCCTTTTGCACATCTTCATATCTTTCCAAGCTTCATATTGATGACATCTCATTTTCACAAGAAGCTATTTAGTTAAATAACGCATATATATATTTTTTCATCATCAAAATCAATAATGAATATTTAGCTAACACAAACCATGCATTGTATGAGACCATGGACTAATTCTTTCTAAAAAGGGGAGCAATAAACTCATTTCCAGTATATTTGTAATCTAGTTTAACTATTATAATATGCAAGATACATTATAAGAAGCAATCTCCAAATATACTAAAAAGCCAAAGAATGTGATTAGAAATTGACATGTCAGTTTTTTTTGTAAATGAGAGCTTGACATGTTAGCATAAATATATTGATGAAGCTATTTTTGTTTGTTAATTTTTTTAGATATTTTTTGGATAATAACTCATAAACGTCATTTTTATTGGTTTTTGCAAACCACGAATGGAATATCAAGTACTACGTATACAGGTATGAATGCAATATTAAAAACTATGTAATTGCATGAATATAACATCAAATACCATGTGTATGCATGAATAAAAATATGTTAAAAGACCTAGTGGTCACGTGATATGTCTCTCACTATTAGTATGAGAAGGTCTAGAGATCAATTCCCGCTATATGCATGTTGTAATTGGCCTTTGGGCCTCCTTTGAAGTGGAAAAAAACTATCTATCTATATATGTAACTAGACTTATTACCACCCTAATTAGCTTTGCTCCCTCTTAAATTGCTATAGCATAAAGGGCCGACACGTGGTATATTTGATGGCAACCTTCTTTTTTACAAAGTTGTGCTAGCTATCTTTTGGAAAAGAAAAGAATTTTTTGAGGATGATACATACTCCAACTATCTTTTTTTTTTTAAATCCAACCTTACATCTTTTTGAATTAAATAAACTATATGCCTGCATGTTACATATTTTGTTTGTGTATGACTTTTAAAATACTTGACATATAAATTAACAAAAGAAATGTGTCACTTTCTAAATGTAATATAACTTCTTTGTCATAACAAAATATTATCTGAATATTATTATCACCCGTGCTTGTGCAGTGCACGGGTATTATAGTAATTAATACTGTATACTCGCAGGACTATAATATCAAATACTAAGTAGTTGTCGACTTTAATGTTAAATACATTTAGTCACAAGAATTAATAGTAAGTACTCTATATATGCTATTAAACTTCTAGGTATATCTATAAAACAATATGAAATATGATAAAAAAAAATGAATTCATTAGTTTGAAAATGCTACTTTCGTATTATTATGCAAGTTAGTCATTTTTTTCCATTAGTGATTTTTCTATTTATCATTTGTTAAGTCTTTTTTTTAAAATTTATCATTTGTTAATTAATTTTTAGTTAATAAATATTGTGAATAATTCTTGACTGATAATTATGGAACAAAATTATCAATAATTTTTAATATCACTTAGAAAATAAGCGTAATAAGATTTAAAATTAAGGGCTAATTTCACGATAGGTCCCCATTACTTTCTCATTTTTTCAAATTGGTCCCTATTGTTTTGAAATGTATAATTTAGTCCTCAATGTTTCACAAAAAAATTTAAATTAGTCCTCAATGTTTCACAAATATAATCAAATTAATCCCTATTGTTTATGAAACATTTGTATTAGACCTTAATATTCACAAAAATACTCAAATTAGTAATCATATTAGTTCTCAAGATATTACAAATTTACTCAAATTAGCCTTGTTTCAAGACAAAAATAAATGATAAATTACCCTATAGTCCCTTATCTTTAACTGAAATGACGCATTTGTCCTTTATCTTTTCAATTGAACCATTTAGTCTTTCACGTTTATCTCCGTTGCCACCGTTAGTCCAAATTCAAAAATTCATCCAAAATTTTCCGTTAAGAGCACATGGCTGGCACATGCACTTAAATAACTTAAAAAAGCAAGGCTAATTTTGCCAAAGGATTTCCAATCTTGTATTTCTTTTTTTGGTCAATCACTCAATCACCTTGAAAACCCTCCACATGTTTTTTGGCCCCCACACCCCCTCCCCCCCTCTCTCTATATATATATACACGCATGACTAATACACAATCACACACACAAAAAAAAATGAGCAAAGATAATACAATGTTGCTGCTGCTGCTATGTTAATCTAGAGGTTTGGAGAGCCAAGTTAAGGATGATGGTGGGGAAACCCAAGTGTCGAACAGTTGAGGGGATTAATGCGGTGGTGCCTAAATCATTGCAAATTCATATAGTAGCTCACTTGATCTTTTGGCCTAGCGTTACCACATCTAGGTCATACATCAGAGAACCGAAAATGAGGTAAAAGAGCTCTTTTAGTGGGTCCTTTTCCACAAATGCATAACATGTTGTTGAAGATCTATGAGCGGATTATTATTATAAACAAAAGGTTAGGCTTAGGACGTGGGTTAACCGGGAGTGATGATGAAAGACATTTGAATATTTTTGAGGTTTTGGAATTTTAGGAAATATGCAAGCTTGATTATTGCTTTTGCCCTTTTTTTTTGGGTTTGCAAAATCAAATGTAGAAAACATGACTGTGGATTGTGTTGCTCGATTGATCAGACAATGCAAATTGCATAGTGACTGGGCTTATTGTCCTCCACCAAAGCAGAAAAGAAGTTTTATTGAAATTTTTTTCTTGTTGAGGTTGGATAAATATATGAATTCTATTTTGTTTTGGTTTTGGTTTGGGAAAAGAAGATAGATTGAAAAGTGTGGTGAAGAAACCCAAGTGTCGAACAATTGAGGAGATTAATGAGGTTGTGCCTAAATCATTGCAAACTCATACAACAGCTCGCTTAATCTTTTGGCCGAAGGTTATCACATCTAGGTCATGCATCAGAGAACCTAAAATGAAGTAAATGAGCTCTTTTAGTGGGTCCTTTTCGACAAATGCAAAACAGGTTGTTGAAGATGTATGAGCGAATTATTATTATAAATAAATTAGGCTTGGGACATGGTTTAACCTGGATTGATGATGAAAGACATTTGAATATTTTTGGGGGTTTTGGAATTTTAGGAAATATGAAGGCTTGATTATTGCCTTTGCCCATTTTTATGGGTTTGCAAAATCAATTCTAGAAAACATGGCTATAGATTGTGTTGCTCGATTGATCAAACAAGGCAACTTGCATGGTGACTAGGTTTATGATCTTCCACCAAAGCTGAAGAGAAGTTTTGTTAAAATTTTCTTATTGTTGATGTTGGATAAATATATATAAATTCTATTTTGTTTAGGTTTTGGTTTGGGAGAAGAAGACCGATTGAAAAGTTTCGTTGAAAATTTTCTTGTAGTTGCTGTTGCTTTTCATGAAATCACATATTTGTAGGTGTTTGGGCCAAAAGTTGTTAGGATCCAAGAAGGTCTATATTATGCTTAGTCCGAAACCCAATTTGTTGAGCCATGTATTGAAAAGGCTAGGGCTAAGGCCCAGACTCTTAGCATGCATTGCTCGCTCTATGCTTCTAGAGTATTGGAACGTGACTACAAGTAGGGATGAACTTGGTCTCCTTCAAAGATATGCACAAAGAAGGATATGCGTGATCTAAATACGATATAGCTGAGCATAGTAGCTCGCAGAGACTCATTATAACACAATCAGGAAGGAACCTAAAACCAAAAAGACTCTTCCACCCAAGGAACTATAAAAGTACCACTCGCCAGAGGAGGTAAGACAGACACAAAATACCAATATATTCATATTCATGGTTCGTCCATAACCCGTCGTGTAACAATTCATCGTTTTATCTGAAACTCAACACTGACTTGAGCGTCAGAATACCTTTGGCCGGTACCACACCGGTGTCAAGGGTTACGTCGCTCACCTTTCCTCTTAGTCTTGCAAGTTATCGGAGCCCCAGTCAACCTTTGTATGTGATTGTAGAATTCATCCTCTACAATTTGGCGCCCACTGTGGGGCCTCGATAATCGGGCGCTGTGACTAAGAGCGATACGTTTGCGCTTAACCAACAACCCCATGACGTCCAATCCTGGTATTAGTGCTAATGAAGGTAGCAATATGCCAACCATCTTGGTGAAGATAATGGCTTATGAGGAGAAACTGGCAACGTATAAGAACGAGTGCGGTACGGCAGGAGAACCTAGATTTGGTCAATGTCCTTTTGGCGAACGTGACACCCCAAGACAAAGGAAAAGTCGTGATGATTGAGTTGATGGACCCGATGCAATCATTAGACTCCATACCCTATCAGACTCTAGAGGTGGAGTCTTGTCAGCCGCAGCCAATGCAGCCATACCAACAACTACTATTGTAACCAGCGTCAACGCAACCGACCCTTCAAGCTAATAAAAAGTGTCAGGGGAACATTTGCCTTCCTCATAGGATAGGTCACACCTTGATGTACTCAGGCGATTTGCTAAATTGGAATCCCTGATCCAATGATTCCGGGGGTACCAGTACCTATTAAAAGAAACGCCGTTGAGAGCTATGCAGAGTCTCTTTTGTAGAGGCCATTGTGATGGAAGACCATGGATACACAAGATGAAGGCTGTCCCATCTACCTATCATTAAGTGATAAAGTTCTCCATAAGGTGCGGATTCAGAGAGATTAGAGGCCAAAGCACTGAAGCGGTCATCCTGATCGTAGTAAAACCAACTACCTTTCAAGTTGGACAAACATTTGAGAAAAGGGATAACCAAATGTCTCATTATCAACAAGACATCCTAGACAGAAGGAAAAAAACGAGCTCATAAAAGAGCTTGTCAATAGGATATCTTGCAACATTATAGCAAGAATAATAAAGTCAGACAGTTCAAAGAGCAACCAACTTTATAGCAACCAACTACAGAGGACCTTACATGGTCACTAGGATGGTTGGACAAGGGACACACCAATTGCGTACCAAAGTCACGAGGATGTGTGCAACAAGTGGAACTCCATTTAGCGTGAAAGGTACTGTCTCTATTAATGGTTAAATTACAGCTTAATTTTGATAAGCAGAGTATACGACTTCCATAATTGTTTTGAACTCTTAGTGTTAGGCCCATAGGGGGTTTCAATTAGTTGCTCTGGCAGAATTTTGAATTCGTGTCAACCAAAAACCCTACTTGTTATATGCTTGAACTTAGTAGATAGTTTACATAGTTAAGTTGCTTCCACAATAATCAAATTATAGTGAAGATCCAAAAGCCATTATCTCATAACTAAGCTGCATTACGCATAAAGCTCTACTCATACAATAAGCTTATCTTGCTTGTTATACGTAAGCTCTTGGCTCATGCAATTGGCTTACTTATCCCCCTCATATTTCATGAGATTTTCTTGCTCACGACCAGGCTTGTATGCCTTCACACATTATACAGGCACTGCTCAGCCTTCTGCATATGCAACTCTCAAATGCCACATCATTTATGTATAAGAACATGCCTACACAGCATCATCTTCGTCTAGATGACACAGTTCATACCCACACAGCGTCACTCTTGTCTATGTGACATAAAACATGCCTAAGAGGCATCGCTTTGTCTACGTGATACGATTTATGCCTACACGCGGCATCACCTTTTGTACATGCCTACGTGGCATCACCTTTGTCTACGGGACACGATTTATGCCTACGTGGTGCCACTTTTGTCTACGAGACGCAAAACATGCCTACATGGGATCGTCTTTGTCTACATGACATAGTTTATGCCTACGAGACATCACTTTTCTCTATACGACGCAAAATATGCCTACGCAGCGTCACCGTTGTCTACACGATACGATTCATGCCTACGTGGCATCACTTTTGTCTATGTGACACATTTTATACCTGGGCGGCATAACATACACTGCATGTATCTACATGACAGATAAATTTGTCCATTAAATTTTAATGCTGAATAAGTCCATACACTACCAAATATATCTAAGAAATATTAGATATACCAACTTAGCATCAAACATGACTATGAGACAACTTCATTTGAGTATTCTCTTTTATAAGACTTACTAAGAGAAAACCCACAGAATCCCTTACTTATACTTCTTGTCGAGGTGAGCTCTCTAATCTACCTTATTAATGTGTAACTCATAAAAACCTTGTCTTAACTTCTGACATACCCATGTGCCAAGAATGAACTGGGTAAAATATCGTACAGAGGACTGTGTGGTCTTTGTTTACCTCTAGCAAAGGAAAGGATTACGAAGCCTCTAGATTACTACTAAGACCAACTATCATGTAGGAAGCTGTTCAACTCATATCAAAGGGTTAGAAGACATGTCATATCTTCCAATACTATTCGTTGAAAGTCTTGTCTATTTGAGTATTCAGCTTTCCTCAGTGATGGTTACATGCGAATAGTAATAATTACTAAATGAAATGTAGTGTCAGACATTCCATCATCCCAAAGGTCGTTTACTTCTTTGAATATGGTGAATCGCTTGCTTGTGGGTAAGGTGCTTAATTACTTCTTATATATGGCCAACAACTTGTATGATAGTTACCCTGTGAATCTAGTCCTGATAAATTAAAATACCTACTAGAAGGGTAGAAGTGCATGCACACACCCCTATATATATTAGCATCTTAGGGCTTACTTAGTCCTTACACAATAAACAAATGTTAGCACATAAGTATCTTATGCAAGCTCTAGTTTGTCTACGTATTACGTGAGTTCCAGCTTGCCTACACATTACATGAGCATTGGCTTGCACGCATATTAAATATGTTCCAAGTTGTGAGCGTGTTGCACGAACCCACTTGTTTCGCATGACATGAGTTTCAACTCTCTCGTGCATTACACAGGCTCTACCTCGCCTATATATCACGTGATCTTCAACTCATTCACGGATGATAAACTTTTAACTTAGATGATAAGCTTTATTTGGACCCTAAACATTATAAAATATGTGCCTTAGGCAATACGTCTTACTCATGTCTAGGAGGCTTCACATATGTCTCCACAATGTTAAACACGTAATGTAATGCAATCTTTGCTTACAAGGTGTCATACATATCTACGCAACACCATATATGCCACTTGTAGTATATACATGACGTTAAAATTGAATTTACTACATGAGCAACCTTAATTTAAATAACTTTAGCAAGAATTTTGATATGGAGATAATATGTGTAAAACTAGTCTGAGCATCTTGGCTTAGCTGGTTGATGTATGCACTTCCATAAGAAGAGTAATGGCTAGGTTTTAATAATCAGAACAGTTTGTTGGTCACTGATAGTGTGACGGTCAAGACCATTAGAGGTGTCATGAATACTTATCTTTATGCTTTCTTGGCATATAGTCTGTATGTGTGCTTGCTAGGCCTTGGTAGTTTAGCACTTTTGTCAACATTTTCTGCTTAATGAGCCTGCCTAGATTGGAACTTTTGACAAACACTTGCCATTCGAAGAGCTCGTCAAACTATGGTGACCTAGAACTTTTGTTGAACGCCTGGTGCACGGAGGACTGGTTCAGCCTTGGTGCCATGTAACAATCAACTATCTGCTAACCATAAAGCAGAAGATGTTGCTTGCGATAACCTCCTAATCATTATGAAAGAATGAATCTTAGCAGGGTAATTAACGTAACCATAGATAGGCGAATTTTTACTGCAGTAGCGCTCGGAGCTGGTTGCGTGACAGCACCCCTCTCGTCGGATGGAGATAACCCAATTTGTAAATAGGAAGGGATCTTTGGTGAAAATTTTCACAAATGTGCCAGCGTAGTTAATCATGAATAAGCTCGAGATCGTATTGCTTACCTAGTGAGTCTTTAGAATCCTGCCAAGCTTGTACTGAATACCTGCGCCTTAGTGTTGAGGAATTTTGTCAAGCACCTGGTGGCTATTAAACTCCCCTGTCATTCTTGCACGCTTGCTCTCCTTGACTTTACATCAAACGCCTGGTATACCGAATCACAGTATAATAAGCTTCAACCTCAAAAAGGGAATCACGCTAGTAAGCTCATGACAGCTAGCTTACTAACGCTTGTACGAGCACCTTGGGCACGACAATATTACACTTGGCTTGGTTTAGTTGCTAACAAAAAAAAAAAAAAACGCACCCTGCCAAGTAGGGACGACGCTATGGTGGCGAAGGTCAAGCTGAGAGGTGTGACGCTATGGCGCGTCTGAGGTCATTCATTACTATCGGTTCTTGCTGTGGAATAGTACCTGGGTCTACGGTCAAGCTATATTACAATTTGAGCTGGAGAGTCTGTGGTAAGCGAAGACAATAAAGACGCGATGAATCGATGTTTAAGCCGATTCGAGCCTGTAAGCATGCATGCTGAGGCGCAACAGGCGAGAGTGAGGTGGTGTCAAGCGCAATCTTATGTGTCATTCTTGCATGGTAGTTTACCTTGGCATTTTGTCAAACACTTGGTGTTGTCAATCTTGAGTATCATTCTTATATGATAGTTTACCTTGGCATTTTATCAAACACTTGGTGTTGTCAATCTTAAATGTTAGCCTGTAAGCATGCATGCTGAGACGCAATAGGCGAGAGTGAGGTGGTGTCAAGCGCAATCTTACGTGTCATTCTTGTTTGGTAATTTACCTTGGCATTTTGTCAAACACTTGGTGTTGTCAATCTTGAATGTCAGCCTGTAAGCATGCATGCTGAGACGCAACAGGCGAGAGTGAGGTGGTGTCAAGCGCAATCTTACGTGTCATTCTTGCATGGTAGTTTACCTTGGCATTTTGTCAAACACTTGGTGTTGTCAATCTTGAGTATCATTCTTGTATAGTAGTTTACCTTGGCATTTTATCAAACACTTGGTGTTGTCAATCTTGAATGTCATCCTTGCATGGTAGCTTTCTTTGGCCTTTTGTCAAACACTTGGTGGGTGCAAGTCTAGCATGCCATTCTTGCATGTCATTCTTATATACACACCTACATTCACTCTGGCTTTTCGACAAACGCTTGGTACATGTTAAACTTGTCTATCAAACTTGCCTGTTAAACTTGCATGTCACCTTGGCATGTCACCCTAGCATATCACCTTGGCATGTCACCGTAGCATGTCACCCTTACATGTCACCTTGACATGTCGCCATAGCACGTCACCTTGGCGTGTCCCCTTGTATGTTGCCATCACACGTAACTTTGACATGTCGCTGTTGCTCGTCACCTTGGCGTGTCGCCGTCTCGCGTCGCCTTGGTGTGGCGCCGTCGCGCGTCGCCGTAGCGTGTCCCTGTAGCAAGTCCACTTGCATGTCCCCTTGGCACACCGCCTTGCGTGTCCCCTTGGCACACCCCTTTGCATGTCCTTTTGGCACACCGCCTTGCATGCCCCCTTGGCACAACACCTTGCATGTCACTTTGGCACGTCACCTTAGTATGTCATCTTGGCACGTCACCTTGGAGCCCCTCACAAACTCTGGTGTGGAATCGGCTCCTCACAATGGGTCGTGGGATAGCACGTACTCTGCAAGCTACTCGTTGATATAAGTCCCCACTACGGTGTTATATTTATTCTGTTGGCAAGGCCATGCTTAGCAAACAGGACGTCACTCTAGGTCACTATTGTCAGAAATATTTGTCAGGGAACGGTGCCTCGTGACAACAAACCGTGACAGGTGGGCATGCCAGGGATACGCAAAGAAGGGCCTAAACTTGACGTGTAGGCATTTATTTTAGGGAGAACCCATGCACGTAAGTAGCGATAGTAATTATCGGGCTAGTGTATTGACAAATTAGATGATTTGCGCTACGTGCTTACGATGTTGAAATGACGCAAGTGGCATTGCATGGCGCATTGTGGCATTGAGCGACAAGCTAGTCTCTATCACCTCAATGTCGAGAATCTTACGCAAATGCTACTCTCTAACTTGAAAAGCTTCAAACTTAGAGAGTGGGGGGACAAACTGTTTGGGCCAAAAGTTGTCAGGATCCAAGAAGGTCCATATTATGCTTAGTCCGAAACCCAATTTGTTGAGCCATGTATTGAAAAGGCTAGGGCTAAGGCCCAGACTCTTAGCATGTGTTGCTCGCTCTATGCTTCTAGAGTTTTGGAACGTGACTACAATTAGGGATGAGCTTGGTCTCCTTCAAAGATATGCACAAAGAAGGATATACGTGATCTAAATACGATATAGCTGAGTATAGTAGCTGGCAGAGACTCATTACAACACGATCAGAAAGGAACCTAAAACCAAAAAGACTCTTCCACCCAAGGAACTATAAAAGTACCGCTCGCCAGAGGAGGCAAGACAGACACAAAATACCAATATATTCATATTCGTGGTTCGTCCATAACCCGTCGTGTAACAATTCATTGTTTTATCTGAAACTCAACGCTGACTTGAGCGTCGGAGTACCTTTGGTCAGCACCACACCGGTGTCAAGGGTTACGTCGCTCACCTTTCCTCTTGGTCTTGCAGGTTATCGGAGCCCCAGTCAACCTTTGCATGTGATTGTAGAAAAACAAAAAGGAAAAAAAAAAAGGAGCTTTAGAAGACTTTGAAATATTTGCAGAAGAAATAAAAAAGGAGCTTCAGAAGACTGAAGAAATTGGCCTTGCTTTTTAAAGTTGTTTAAGCATACGTGCCAGCCACATGCTTTTAATGAAAGAATTTGGATGGATTTTTGAATTTGCACCAACAATGGAGATAAAATTATGGGACTAAATGGATTGATTATAAAGATAAAGGACAACATCGTTTTTTGGTTAAAAGTTGAAGGATTATAGGAGTCATTTACCCAAAAACAAATAAAAAATATTGACCTAATTTGAAAAAGTTTGTAAAGCATTAAGAAGTAATATGATTTTTTTTTTTAATAACAGGGACTAGTTTGACTATTGTTGTAAAATATTGAGGACTAATATGAATATTTTAAATAATTGGGACTAATTTGACTATATTTGTAAAACATTCAGAATTAATTTTAATATTTTTGTGAAACATAAATAATTAAATTGAATATTTTAAAACAGTAGAGACCAACTTAAAAAATAATAGAATAATAAAGAGTAATTATGAAATTTTCCCTATAGATAAAGTAGGAGTCCTTATATCATGGACTCATGCGCTGTGTGCAAGGTGCATCTACATCGTGATTTTCACTCGCTATATAAAATAAAAAAGAAAAAAATTCCAAAATCTCAGTTACGATCTCTTCTCTCTCTCTCTCTCCTCCCTAATTACTGTACCCAAATTTGTGCCTCAATTTCTCCTCTCTCCTTAATATTTACTACGATTAAGGCATAAAGCTCCAAGGATTCTCCTCTCTCCTCCGATTGCTTCATTCTGTTCGCACAAAAAGCCTTAAACTTCATTGCGATTGCTCTGGTTCGATTTCAACAACAATTCAACGGTTTCAAATCTTTCCCAATGATGGAAACAACATCAACAACATAGAAAGAAGTTGAAAACGTTGACTCCAAAGGTACAATTTCAGCATCAAACTGATCTCTTTCTGTAAAATCTAATTGAATATGTGTATTTGTACATTTCTTTGCCCTAATTTGTTCAATTTAAAAATATTTATTTTAATTTTTGCAAACTAGATTTTTTATATTCTAAAAATCTTAAATTAACTGCGACTATAACAGCTCAAGTAAGTAAAAATATATAAGTGTGAGCTATGAATTGAACAAACATGTTTAAATTTGAGTTATGAATAAATACCTATAACTATGATATTCAGTTCAATAATTAATGAACAAATTGAGTTTCAATATTGAACAAACATATGTAACTGTTTGCATTAACTTCAACATTCTATGAACAAATATCGTTTGCACAGTGAACAAACATTTATAATTGTATGCATTAATTTCAATATGTTATGAACAAACAAAGTTTGCATTGTGAAGAAATAATTATGGCTATTTCAACCAATTTCAATTGTGAACAGATATTGTGATAAATTATCAATTTTTAGTGAACAAATGTTATAAATTATAAACAAGTAATGTTTCTATTCTAAACAAACATCTATCACTATTGCAATAAAGCATTTGGAAATGTATAAGGGTGAAATAAAAAAAGTAAAACCCTTTCATAGAGGTCAAGTAACTTGAGTTTGTAGCTTTTTGTAATATGAGAATGTTTTATTTATAAGTTGTTACCTTTTTTCTTGGACAATGGATTTAGAGGATCTATTGCTTTAGAATTTTTTATGTAGGATGATAATGCCCTCAGTTATATGGTGGAAAAGCTTGCTGAGGATCATACTTCTTTGCTTGATGATTTTACTCCGAAAGAAAAAGTAGAAAAGAAGCGTAAAAGAGTTGAAGAAGAAGAAAGGCAAAAAAAAAGATTAAAAAAAACGAAGACAACTGCTGCACAAGGAGTACCAATAGTCCAGAAGAAAAGTCAAAGGTGCTGGAAAAAAAAACGAAGACAACCACTGCACGAGGAGTACCAATAGTCTAGAAGAAAAGTCAAAGGTGATGAAGAGGTAGAATGGGTTCAAGAAAAGGTAGAAAAAATTGAATTAGTGATATCATTTGCTGACAAGTGATGGATTGAATATTCTTTTTTTGATATTGCTAATAACTGGTGGGTTGAATATTGAGTTGATATTGATATATTTACAGAGGAATGGTTGTGACTATACATGTTTATGTCCCTGGTTTAGTATTGATGGTTGTAAATGTGTTTGTTTGTCAGATTAATACTATTTGTTTAATAGATTAGAATAGTTTTATTCACTAGAATAGAATTATTTGTACTATGACTATTATGGTGTAGTGAAAGGAATGATGAATCAATTAATGTTCTTCTGTGCATCAAAATGTGTTTGCATATATAGATAAGGTGATTGATATTCTGTAGCTAATAATTTTTGCTTTCAGGTTGTCATATTCTTAAAGCATCTTCTGATTGGAAGCAATTGCTTTATGTTTTTTGTAGCTGTGATGAGAACTATAATTGCTTGTTTTGTCAAAATGTGTGTTTGTTCACTGGTCTATTTACTAGTTGTTTACTTATCTATGACTATTTGTTCAGTATTTTGTGCTTATTCAATATTTTATTGTTGCTTTATATTTGCTCACTATTTTGGTTGGTTCTTTTGTTCTAGATGCTTATTATATTGAAAAAAAGAGACATATTATTATGATTAAGACATCTTATCAAATACATTTTATAATATTTAAAATAAGCTATAGTTTTGTGTTATAAAGACTGCATACCATACTTTTCTAAACAAACAGTTATTAGCTAGTGAACAAACAATACTATGCTACTAAACAAATAATACTACGCCATTGAACAATTTTGTATATCAAATTTATTGAGTTTTATATATAATATCATAGCAATTCAACTGAAGTTTAAAGACAAAAATAAAGTCCCTTAAGCAATAGAAAAGAAATAGTATACAACAAGTAAATTTTCTTGAAACCATGTCTATTTAATGAACAAATAGTAGTAATGCATTGAACAAACAGTATTAAGTTATTGAACAATCTTGTATCTCAAATATGACTAACTATCTATGTACAATATCAGAGAACTTCAATTAAAATTTAAATAGAAAAATAAACTATAAAGTCATAAAGTTAAAGAATCTACAATATGTTAATTTTCATTGTTTATACAATTGCCTAAAAGAATTATAAAGTCAAAGGAAAAAATTTCTCTAAATGACATTTCGTTGTGGCCTTGAGTATGCAACTAATTCACCATTTGTGTCTATATTTTCTATTCGAAAAATTAATCCTTTGAAGATATAAAATGCACTCTTTTCTATGCTCTCCTTTATTCTTGAAATAAAAAAAACAAGTGAATAAACAACTAAAGAAACAATTCATAAACATTGAACAAACAGTTCATAAATTGTGAAAAAATAGTTCATATGCAGTAGACAAATAGTTCATAGAAAAGAAAACATTTGAGGATAAATTCAAAGGGTGATTAACTTAACAATTCAAGAATTGAATAACTTATCCAAATGCTAACCCTATTGATCAAGAAACGACCACTGAATTTACAAACACCATCAGAGATATATCAAAACTACAAAGCCCCAAATGAAGTGTAGTAAACAGTGGTATTGTCATCAAACTCATACTAGTCTTTCTAGTTTTAATTTAATTCAATGCCAAATCAGCGATTCTCAATGTTGATAGTAACATCCTCATCATATCAGAAATTGCTAAACCTATTGGCAATCATTCAATAACTAGGGACCTGTCTTTTCTTTGTGAGCATCACATGTATTTAGCATATCCATAATATTTCATATAGTTATACAATTTTCTTAATCAAAGCACCTATATTTTCAAATACAAATGAGAAGACACTAAACCATTAACTCTATTTTAGTATTAAGTGCATTCAACACTTATGCAAGTTCAAATAGATTAACAGAGCTTGTTAGGCAAATAACTCTCTTTCACAGTCAGATACTTAATAAAGGATAAACAACATAACAATAAATTTACTAACACATAGATCACTTTGATTCATCAAAAACTTTAGTAGTAGTTGTCACTTTGCCAAATTCAAATAAATGGTTTAAGCTTTAAAGAAAATATCATGTAACTGCAATTGTTTTCCTATCAAACAGCACAAAAAAATAACAAATTATTATCGTTTTTATTTTCTCATATGCCACTTTATTTTCTTGTTTAAAACAAGTAAAAGGTCCCAAAGAATTGACATGCTTATCAAACTTAAATATAGAAAAACATAGTGTAAGATTTATGAAATTTGAAGGAATCAAGGGATAGCTCAAGTGGTTGATACTCTCTCTGTTGGATCTAAATGCTATTTCCATGACTAGTTGTTATTTCAAATTGTAACAAAATTATATTAACAACAATGGGAGTGGAAATATAGCATAAATTAAATCTATTGTACACATACACATCACATTCAAGCGAAAAAACACAAAGGTAAAGTTAAGATCTGTCACCCTCGTAACGTGTTTCAGATGCAAAAATAGTTTCTTCGCACAATACTTGCCTCGTATTAGTCTCCTAATGGTCTTCTCCACTATTTCCAGAGCTTTATTGCTAGGATACAACTTGCTATATGGTGGACAAGTAATTGTTAAGGCTATATTGAGGTTATGGAATTTAGTATGTATTCTTAGTGCTAGTGTTTGAAAAATACTACACACACATACCAAGAAAATATACCACTCTCTCTCGTATTCTCTTGTGCCATATGGGTTATGCCTATCTAGTACTATTTATAGTATAAGGCAACCTTAATAAAGATAAGGTTTCTAGAATATTATGTTTCATTATAATACCCCTCCTTAATACTTCTAAAAATGAAATGTTCCCTAAGGATAAGAATATCACATACATTCCACCTTACACACTAAATATCTTCCATATGGGACCTGCTTATCTAATTAAGATATCTATGAGTTATATTAAGAAGACCTGGATAATTAAATTCTTTCTTAATTATAAACTCAAATCTTAATTAAGTAATACACATAATTAATTTACCTCAATAAATATATCAATAGAGTAATGGCTTGTAGAGGGACCAAAAGACATAATTACCCTTGGCTCTCAAAATGATCAAAATGCCTTTGCCACCACTTTGGCAACACTAAGGCCATTTTGACCTTGATCTATTTCCACCAGAAGACCAAAGCTACACTCCAAGGATAATTACTAGCTAAGCAAAAGCTTGTCACCCGCTTCAATGACCTCTGTCTTTAACCAACTAAGTGAAATAACCAAAAGATCCTGCTATGTATACTCGTAGTCAAGGTCAGTCCAACAAGTACCATCACTTCCAAGATTAAATCTGGAACCTCGAAATCTCTAGTCCCATATAATGATCATCCACTAGTCATAGATCTCTTGATCTAAGGAGTGACCCACAAAACAAATGACTGATATACCCTTGAAGGACAATGTCACTAGTACTAGATTTCTGGTGATTAAGTGGACAAATTCAAGAAGAGAAATAGACTCTATTATTGCACATACATGTCCCAACTAAACTAGACCACTACACCCAATGTATAAGACATACAATCTTATCATTTAAGACCTCTTCTTATGGCATATCAAAGTGTTTCACTCTAATTCAATCAATTCATCCACACATGCTCAAGATTAAGAGCATCAGTCATTCGGAAGCTGTGAGTATCTCGTCTTATATATGTGACGGTACGGTTCTCAGAAGACATACTCACGATGGCCCTATCCTATGCATGACACACACACTAGGAGTGTAATCTGGAAAACCATCCAATAATCTAGGTAGATCACCCTTTCAAGGAGACTCGCCTACTAAAGCTTTGTCCAGATAGAGTGCCCAACACTGCCATCTAGCTATAGACGAATTTATGATATCACCAAATCTAGATTTGGACCTACTATGCGTCCAGCCTCACTGCATACCCAAGTCATTGGTCTATATCATTGGACCTTCATACTTTGTATCAATGCACAATATATGGTATGCAAAACTCAATCATATGAATAATATCATAAGCAAATTATGTTTAGTATCCAGTAATCACCATGTGCTTGTGGTCTTTAGGGCATACAATCCCAACACTCTATCCTAGGCGTGAGATTCTAAACTTGATCTCATGGGGGTGTGAGGTTTCAAAAAAAAATATTTATGAAATTTGAAAATGAAAAAAACAATCATGCTAGACGAAACATCTTATTAGTTGAGCACCAAGTGCAGAGAGTAGATAGCCAAATGAAGTTTATTGCCAAATAGATAACCGAGGATAACTCTGCAACCCAAAATCAATTCAGCTTAATGATATCACATGATTCACGAAATTTGACCTTAATGACATCGGAACAGTAATTCCTCACCCAAGAACTACCTTATTCTCTCTTCTATAATATTTACTGAACAAATACTTGATAAACACAGGACAAACAAAACACATACACTGAATAAAGATACCATTTACACAAAACAGCTCACAAAAAGATAACCAAATACAAATCATACAATCAAAACCAACACTAAACAAATAGATACATCACATTGGACAAACACAGAAACAAAAATGTTGAAAAAATATAAATGCTATGGTTAAACTTGCCTATTCTTATCATCATCACTCGAAGAACCAATACAATGAAACTCAACCAATGGAGGAATTATCTCTTCCGCAAAAGCCACCAGTTGCCTATTCTCTCTACCATAAAGCATAACCTTATATAACAACTCAAATAACAAAATATGCCAAAATTAGGGTTTCAAATCACACAAAAATAAATTGAAAGACGATAATGAAGCAAAAATTAAAATAAAAATTAAGCGGAACTAACTGTCGATTTTATAAATAAGACAAGCGAAACAAAAATTAGGGTTTCAAGAGCAAAAACAACCCTTAAAAACTTCTTCGTAAATCTGCTTCATCTGAAAAAATCTGCTTTGTGCAATGCATCGTGCGTTCGTCGTGCTTTGGAGTAAGTTACGAACTAGTTCTTCGCTTTCGTGTGTCGTGCGAGAGAAAGAGATAAGTAGAAAAGAGATAGATGCAAAAGAAACAAATGCGAGCAAAGGATATTTCAGTTTTTTTTTTTTTTTATATATATAAATGCCTGTAGTCACGCGCCCGAAGGACCGTGGTAGTGCAGGTACACATTATGATTATGGTGAGGCATCTTATAATTTGCGAATAAAGTACGAATGACGCGCCCCAGTGGAAAAAAAAGAAAAAAAGAAAAGAAAAGCAGGAATGATGCTGTGTAGCGCGTGCGCGAATATATTCTTGCTTCCCGAAAGTTTTCTCCAACCTTCCTCATTTTGCATGACTCAGTCGCACTCTGCAGCTCGCCAAGAAGAAAAAGCAAAACCCGAAGAGCCAAAATCCAAACTCCATACACACGAAAACTCCTACTTATCACCGGCAATACACACACTTGTACGACTTTTTCTCTCCCACTTGTGCCGTTTCAATTTACTTTTTATTTTTTTTCTTTTTTTCACTGAATGATTTTCAACTGTTCTTCGTTTGCTTTTTCAATTCCGTCTCAGAAGCTTTCATGCTTTTATTGCTACTGGGTAAAGGGTAATTCTCTCTAGTGTTTTTAGCTTTGATCCTCATTATTTATCTTGCCGATCACGTTTATGTGTTATATTTAGAATTGTTTCTTTTTTCTTTTTTTTTGGTTTTTTGTATAAATATAATTCTTTATCGTGTTTGATTGGGAAATCATATATTGTCTTGGTTGGTAATCGATCTGTTTTTTCAAAATTTGAATTCATATATGTATATATATACGTTATGTGATAAATTGTACATCGTAAATTTTTTGGTAAATGGTAAATAGAGATAGTGTTGTTACTTATGGCAGTGGTGAAGTAAGGTGCTGAAGCTAAGAGTCTAATGATGCTGGATGTATGCTAAAACTTTCTTAGTGGGATCATATTGGAATACGATGTATTCACATCCATTATACATTTGTCTCGGGATGAGGGGTGACTCAAGTAGTTGAGACTACCCAGGAGTGACTTCCTGGTTTCAAATCCCATGAGGGACGGCGGTTGGTTTAGGGGTGGGGGTGTCTCTGTGTGTGAGTTTTAGTAGGAGCATTACCTTTCTGGTTGTCCATGATCATTGTTTTTGGTTTACGTTGGAAACTATTTCAGTGGTTTTCATGTTAAGTAGCATTCATTGACTATGTCAACGTTGACCCTGTCAAGCTCTGACATATTCATTTTAGCTAATTAGCAATATGGTTCCTTCTTTGAGTTGAGGGCCTCGTTTAGTCTTCGGACGAGTTTTTGCTTGACCAGTAGCAAATTGTACACCGTTGATTCTTTTTATTATATGTTAGGTGCTCGGGTGGCCTGCTGTGTCCAGGAATTTTTGATTGTCAAAGTATAGGTACAGCCTGATTATAGAATTGGAGACTGAAAGAAGTAATCACTTTGGAGATACATAAGCAATGGATGAGAAGGGTATTATTAACTATTTTCCAATAGTCAGAGATCATGGATCTTATGGAATTGCTGCAGCTGTTATTGTTGCCATAATTATTCCTCTATTTCTTTCCTTTGTATTTGCGGGGAAGAGAACTGCAAAACAGAGGGGTGTTCCGGCACAGGTTGGTGGTGAGGCTGGTCTTGCCATGCGAAATGCTAGATCTGCTAGACTAATTGAGGTTCCATGGGAAGGGGCGACGACTATGGCAGCTTTATTTGAGCAGTCCTGTAAAAAGCATTCACGCGAACGTTTTCTTGGAACAAGAAAAGTAATAAGCAAGGACTTTGTTACAGCTAGTGATGGGAGGAAGTTTGAGAAGCTTCATTTGGGAGAGTATCAATGGGAAACATACGGACAGATATTTGATCGGGCAAGCAACTTTGCTTCCGGTCTTTTAAAACTTGGTCATGAGTTGGAAACTCGAATTGCTATTTTCGCTGAGACTCGGGCAGAGTGGTTCATTGCTTTTCAGGTAGTTTATTACATTGATGAAAGATTTGCTTCTTTTTTGTTTTGGATTATATTAAAGAGACGGAAATATCACCAATGATTCTTGCTCTTAGGGATGCTTCCGTCAGAACCTTACCGTTGTTACGATCTATGCTTCTTTAGGGGATGATGCGTTAATCCATTCATTAAATGAGGTTAGGCATTTCTCGTACGAAACCGTTTACTCTGCTCCTCGTCTTCCTGTTCACTTATGAAAGTAATATTTCGTTCTAGATATGAAATTTAAGCCATTAGAACTCAAGCTAACAGCACCGACCTGTTGCCTACATATATTTGACAGACTCAAGTATCAACCTTGATTTGTGATTCCAAGCAATTGAAGAAACTTTCTGTGATAAGTTCAAGCTTGAAAACTGTCAAAAATGTCATCTACTTTGAAGATGATGATACTGCAAATGACTCCAGCATTCCCCACAATATTAGCAACTGGACTGTTATTTCTTTCCCTGAAGTTGAAAAGGCTGGTAAAAGTAATCCTGTACATGCTAGACTGCCAATCAAAAAGGATATTGCTGTTATCATGTATACAAGTGGCAGTACTGGCCTGCCAAAGGTATGATCAAGTTTTAAGTTGCACTTGTTTGTGTATGTATATCTTATTTTATGTATATGTGATTACTTGTTGGTTTGCAATTCTAGCTAGGCTTACAATTAATGTTTACTTGGCTGATTGTTAAAATGGAATGCTGGGATGTGAAGGGAGATGTTTATGGTTTACCCTGTCAAAGGTAACAGTGAACCTTCTCTGAAGGGCTTCAAACGCAATGGTTCGGTTTTCTAGCTTTATGAAAGGCTCAGATGCAGAATTCCTCATCTAAAGAAACAATATGTTGACTGGTTTAGCATGGATAATCACTACCAAACTAGAAGATCTCAATCAATTAAAACCTTTTATGCTACTATGTTAAAATGTGAAGCTGTATTCCTGCTCATTAAGAAAGGAACTGCAGCCTCTTAGACAATTTGTCTTAGCTTTCATATTAGTGTTACAATGTGAAGCCATATTCCTGCTTGAAATCTTTTGACTTCTTGTTTTTATCCCTCCCAAAGCAAAGAAGAAGCCCAGTCCAAACAGAGAGTCTTGGAGGAATAGACATACAAAGAACAGTGTGTACATCAGAAAGCATCAATTTTGGGATTGTCTTTAACTACAATTCTCTTCCTGAGTTCACTTTCTTGAGTTTCTCTATTTCCTTTGTTCATTTCTAATACAACTGAGAATTTGATGGTGTGTTTTGGTTTTGACACATTAAATCCTTCTGACCTGTTTACTGATTCATTCATCCCAATGAGTAGGGGGTTATGATAACTCACGGCAATATTGTAGCCACTGTAGCTGCAGTTATGACCGTAATACCAAAAATTGGAAGAAATGATGTATATTTGGCATACCTGCCTCTGGCTCATGTTTTTGAATTGGCTGCTGAGGTAACATTTTATTATGAGTTTTCTTGTTTCATGCTCTGATTATGAAACTTTGTCATTCTAAAAGGTTGTGCTCTTCCAGTCTGTAATGTTGACTGCAGGTGTAGCAATTGGTTATGGTTCAACATTGACACTAACAGACACATCCAATAAAATCAAGAAAGGAACCAAGGGAGATGCTTCAGTGTTAAATCCTACTCTACTGGCAGCAGTTCCAGCTATTCTGGATCGTGTTCGAGATGCAGTCCTGAAGAAGGTTTTGCCAGAGTTCCTAAAAGCTTACTCTTTGCAGCTCTAACTTGATAGTAGAACTAAAAAAAGATAAAGATATTCACAACTTCCTGCCTTTCCCTTTCTCTTGATTGCTCCTCTTGTTTTGTTAATTTTAGGTTGATGAGAAAGGAGGTTTCGCTAAGACATTATTCAACATTGCTTATAGGCGCCGGTTGGCATCAATTGAAGGAAGCTGGTTTGGGGCTTGGGGTCTGGAGATGCTACTATGGGATATGGTTGTTTTTAAAAGGATAAAGTCTGTACTAGGAGGAAAAACCCGATTTATGCTTTGTGGTGGAGCTCCTCTGTCGGGCGATACACAAAGATTTATTAACATTTGCATGGGGTAACCTTTTGGAATCTCAAAACCAGCTAAACAATTACAGCTGATTGTTTTCTTTGTATAATCTTCTTGATGCTAATGCCACCGTCTAGTCATGTTTCCCTTTATGTGTCACTTGCCAAAGTTTATGTTATATTTTATATATAAAATTTCCCTCTATATATCAATTTCTCTTTGCAATATATTCTGCAGTGCTCCTATTGGTCAAGCATATGGATTAACAGAAACCTTTGCTGGTGCTACATTCTCTGAGTGGGATGACACATCTGTTGGGCGTGTTGGTCCTCCTCTTCCTTGTTGCTATATCAAGGTGGATTCACTTCTTTCTTACATGGATTGAGATTTATTTTACACTTAGATATATTTGAAATCATATGTTCTATATTCGGGACAAAACATTAAAAATTTTCTTTGAAAACTTTCGATCCCGTTTCCTCTTACCAACGGATTACAGTACTCACAAGCAACCATTGAAGAATGAGAATCTAAATTTGGGAACTTTGCATTGATTACAAATTCAGCGGCCTATTTAATTGTAATAATCTACCATGTCACTCGGATTATAATTGCAAACAACTTTATTGCCTCGTACTTTCCCTGGTGGTCCCTGGGCTTACAGATATCTAAGCTTGTTCAGTAGTGCCAAATAAATTGCAAGTATCTGTAACACTTTGCTTACATAATTTTATGAACACTATGCATGCCTCCTTTTCTTGGCACTGAATTAACTAACGTAGCAGGTATTTTGTTGCTCTCTGCTTGACAAAAAATGCAGAAGTCCAAACTCTTAATCAGCAATTGTAACATATTGTTTCCAACTAGATACATAAAAAAATTGCATGTATCTATGAAACTTGCATAGTACTACACATTGGCTTAGTTTCCTTCTTAACGTGCAATACGTCTTCAGCATTTTGTTATTCATGACGTCAATTCTGCTGGTGATCTGGTGGTTATGGGAGCAATTTTTGTAAATTCTGTATCTTGGTGACAAAAACAATATCACAGAATATAATTGTAGAATATATGACCACCATGTAAAATTTTGAGTTTTGACACCATTTGTCGTGCCTTGTGCAAAAAATCCCGAGCCAGAAGGAGTGACCAGTGTCCTTTGCTGAATGTAATTGACATAGGTTTCGATTTCACTGCCCCAATAGTCAGTTTATCTTTGAAGCCCGTGATATAAACTTTTACATACTTGATTACCTCTCTTTCCCCGTCTGGGATTAGGCTGTCACAATAATCTCCCATTATGCCTTGACATTCTTGTCTAGCTCCCAATGCATCATACTTCTGGACCAACAAGGTGGTGTTGGATTCAGGTAGCTCGTGCTGATTCAAGAGGTGGCTCCAACCCTCTGCTCCCACAATGTTCACGTGTGTTAGTTGTCTGCTTTGCACAACACTCAGGTCTTACATTTCTGGCTGGTCACCTGCTTTAACACCATGTGTCACATCCGTGCACAGAACCAGAACCCATGAGGCAAACCAGTTAATGAGTTTGCGGAATTTTCTTCAATCCAACAACCCTATCTTAACTAGTTAACTTCCCTTTCTGCTGGTGATTGTGGAACAAGGTTGTCACACTATTGGGCGTTGACCAGGAAAAAATAAAAGAGTGGTACTCAAATAGTTGTGGGGCCTTCATGTTGCAGCACTTGGTTTAAACTTTATGACAACGCGTAATCCAGTCAAACTCAATAATATAGTGGCCATTATATGGCACACTTCGATGTCTGGAAGCAGGCCAAAGGCATGATTGATTCTGTCTTCTTTGCATCCTAAAAATGAAAGTTGATGAATATTTCTAAAAGGCCAGCACGCTTAAGTGTGAAAGGAACCTTAACTCTACATTCTGAACCCCTTTAAACAAGTAAAACTAATAAGTAAAGAGTCTTTGTCATTCTTGTTCACCCTGGATAAATGAGACTTCTCTATTCGCATCAATAACAATCAGTACATTGTTTGTCTAGAACTAGATCAGCTGTCACATACTTGGTGGGTGATTGCTTTACTGTTTGGTTGTGCTGATAGTTGACTCAAATGTACTCATAGGAATGGGATCTCGCTGGAAAATTTATAAGATAAAGTGCAAATAATAATTACTGATAGTTTCTTTTTTAGAAATATCTAGTTTTCTATTCTTAGTAAATTAAGAAATTGCTAGTCTCTAATTGCTAGTCTCTCTGGGTAGCTTTATTTGTTTTTGGAACATTTCTAAATGAATCTTTCAAGTTTTTGCAGCTTGTTTCTTGGGAAGAAGGTGGCTATACAACATCAGACAAACCAATGCCTCGTGGAGAGATTGTTATTGGTGGGTACAGTGTGACTGCTGGTTACTTTAACAATGAGGCCAAAACAAAAGAGGTTTACAAGGTAGATAAGTTCTTTCGAATTAGTCCACATCGATGTTTTATGTTGCAAGCTGACGTATGCTAAGAGTTTTGCAACCCAGGTGGATGAAAGGGGCATGCATTGGTTCTACTCTGGTGATATTGGAAGGTTTCACCCTGATGGATGCCTTGAGATTATAGACAGAAAGAAGGACATTGTTAAACTTCAGCATGGTGAATACATCTCACTGGGAAAGGTGCGCATTTCCTCTTTCTCCTTCAATTAGTTTCCCTAATTTGTTCTCATTGCAAATCTCTGAAGAGGTCTAACCACTAGTAAATTTTCTGCTGCTGCACTAGTTAGTAGTTCGACATGACGAAATTTTGATTCATAATATTTTAGATGGTTTTTAGCTTGTCCATCAAGATTACTGGCTGCAGTAAAGGAGAATGTTCTATCTGTGTTGCACATGGAGAAGGCCTACAGTGTTCCAGCAGAAATGAGCCTTACTTTCTCTTTTATGAATTAGTGGTCTCTAATTTTGTTTCTCTCAACTGTTCCTCATTTGTCTAGTGTACTTTATTTTCTCTCTTTCAGTCTGTTTGCATTGGGGGCAGACATTGGAACCTTTGATAATATGTTTACCCATCTGATGGTGTATGGCACGTGCAGATTGAAGCAGCACTAATGTCAAGCAGTTATGTAGATAACATAATGGTATATGCAGACCCCTTCCATAATTATTGCATAGCTCTGGTCGTCCCTGTGCATCATGCCCTTGAGAAATGGGCTCAGGGAGCTGGCATAAACTACAAAGAGTTTCCTGAGTTGTGCAATAAAGTAGAAGCTATAAATGAGGTCCAGCAATCACTTTCTAAGGTTTGTTCCCTTCTTCACGCATTGATAACATATTATTACAATGTTGTATATGAGAGAAAAGTGAATGAAGCAGAAAATGATTTGTATTGATTGTGTTATGATTACAATACAATGCCTGCTATTTGTAGAAGTTAGTTAACATTACTAACTAACCAGGTCACTAAATAACCTTATTAATAACTACTTAACAAACTATGACAGCTGGCAAATACTTCACAAGATATCTTCTACACATGACTTGCCTAGCTACTGCAAGCTGGAGCTTTCTTTTCCTTATCAGCCCACCTCAAGCTGAGCCTAGGAGCTGCTAGGGGAAGCTGGGACCTTAGATAGTGATAGGTAGAGACATCAAGAGCCTTTGTGAGCAAACTTGCAACCTGCTCTTTACTATTGATGTAAGATATATCAAGCTTCTTGGACTGAAGTTGTTCTTTAGTGAAATGATAGTCCAAATCAATGTGTTTTGTCCTTGAATGATGTATTGGAATTGCAGCTAATACAATAGCTGATTGTTACGCCAGAGACGAGGAATATGTGAAGAAATAGAAAGTCATAACAAATATATAGCACTTCAGTTCTGCTACAGTTGAGGCCATGCTCCTTTGCTCTGCCTCAGTAGAGGACGAGGGAACAATAGACTGCCTCATTTAAGTCCAAGAAATAAAATTAGGCCCTAGAAAAATAGTATAACTAGTAGTTGATCTTCTGGTAGGTGGATCTTTTCTCCAATTAGTGTCTGAATAGTTTTCTAAATGCAAAAAGCCACTTGAAAATTGTAAACCTGTATTGGGAGTGCCATAAGCATATGTGTGTAACTCAGAAGCCTTTTGGGAGCAATAAAATGACCCTGAAATAGGCTTGTGCATATGTTGGCTGACCTGATTGACTGCAAATTGAATGTTAGGTCTAGTAATGATGAGGCACTGCAAACCCCATACAATGCTCCTAAACTGTATAGGATTAGCATTAGGAGCAGACTGAGATTCAGCATTGTAACTGTTTGGAGCTTGTGGAGTATAGAGAGGCTTACAATTTAACATTCTAGCTTTATTAGAAAATCAAATGCATACTTGTAGCTGCATATATGTGTGCTGATGTAGAATTAATCCTGTGCTAGTATAAGACACCTCTAATTCAAGAAAATATGACATGATTAGAAGGCTCTTGATAGCAAAATGTTTGGCTATAAAATCAATAGGAGCCTGAACTTTAGTAGTAGAAGAACCTGTGACTAACATATCATCAACATAGATCAGCGAGATCAATGGTAGGATGGAGTGTGTTTAGTGAACAAAGAAGTACCAGCCTGGCTGCAATGAAAACCTTGACTTGTGAGAAAACCAGTGAATAACTGATACCAGGCTCTTGGAGCTTGCTTTAGACCATATAAGGACTTCTTCAAAAGACAAACAATACCAGGGAACTCAGGATTAATGAATTGTTGAGGCTGCTGCATATAAACCTCCTCTTGGAGTTTGCTATGTAAAAATGCATCTGAAACATTAAGTTGCTTGATTTGCCACTTAGAAGTGGGAGCTAAAGATATAACAAGCCTTATTGTTTGCATTTTAACCTTTGGACTGAAGATTTCCTAATAATCAACCCCATAAGACTTGTGAAACTTTTAGCAACATGTCTGACTTTGTATCTTGCTATGTATCCATCAGCATGCCTTTCGATTCTATACACCTTTTTGTAGCTGATGGGTTGTCTATGGGAAGGCAGACGTACTAGTTCCGCAGACGTACTAGTTCCCAAGTGCCTTTGATCTTGTAACGCCTAGAATTACTGAGCGATAGCCTTTTGATAGTGATTATACTTGGAGGCTCTTTTAATGGTTCAGGTTTAGTAGGAGGAGGATGAAGTATTAGTGAATTAATATTGTAAAGTTTTGGCTTTAATGAGCCTGTTTTAGATCTAGTGATCATTGGACAAGTAGTAGTAGAAGGATTAGAAGGTATGGAGGTTGACTCTGAAAGAGGACGAAGCATAGATGTCTTTAGCGGAGATCCTAAACATTTGAAGACAAAGGAGCTCTGTCTGATTCAGTAGAAAAAGAATAGATAAGAGGGATTAGACTGAGTTGGAGACTCAATAGATGAGGATTGTATAGGCATAGAGGAAATAGGAGGAGTAGATGCAAGTTCAGAAGAAAATGAAGAAAATGGATTCATTGCAGATGAATCTACCAAGTTGAATTAGATGAACGTGAAGAAGGGAAGTCAGGAACAGACTAATAGATATGTGGAAAGGAAACACTTCTCCAAAGAACTTAACATGCCTGGATAGATAGTCTTATTATCCTTATGATCATAGCATTTCTGAACCTAGGAGGTTGAAGAATAACCAAGAAATATACATGGAATAGACCTTGGTTCAATCTTATGTTTTGTGTAAGGCCTGAGCCAAGGGAAGCAAAGACAACCAAACACTCTTAAGGTGAGAATAGGTAGGTAGTTTCTGATAAAGACACTCATAAGGTGATTGGTTTGTAAGAACAGGTTTAGGAAGCATGTTTAAAAGGTAATTAATAGTAGCAAGTGTTTCTAGTCAAAAAGAAGTCGGCAAAGAAGCATGATATAAGAGTGTCAAAACATTTTCTGTGAGGTGCATGTGCTTCCTTTCTACTCTTTCATTTTGTTTTGGAGTATGAGGACATGATGTTTGATGCACTGCACAATATAGGTTGCAAGTAATGAGCAAACTTAGCATTGTCATACTCAATTCCATTATCAGTCCTTAATATTTGTTACTGAGCATGAAATTGAGTTCGCATCATTTTATGAAAAGCAAGAAAGGTAGAATAGACTTTTGTCTTTGAATGAACAGGAAAAAGTCAAGTAAATCCTGAGTAATGATACACATACAACACATAATACTGTATTGTTAAAAGGAAAGGACTCTAGTAGGTGCTCGAACATTAAAATGTACAAGCTCAAATGGCTTAGAAGCAACAAAATTAGACAATTGAAAAGGTAATTTGTAAACTTTAGATATGGTACAAGCTTCACATTGGAGTTCATATGAAGACATGTGAAAATCAAGTGTAGAAGATAATTCTTGCGTAATTTGAGCATGAGTATGACCCAGCCTCGTGTTAGAGTAGATTTAGCTGGAGCAGACTTTGTGATGATACAAGAGTAGGCCTGAGGACAACTGAGGAAGAAGTAGGTAGCACATAGAGTACATCTTTGCCGAGGCCATTGTACTTGAGTTTATGAGTAGAATTGTCTAGGATTTTAATGTCCTTGGAATCAAACACAATAATATAATCATTATCTTTTGCTAATTGACAAATTGAGAGCAGATTACAAGAGAGTCTAGGGATATACAACATATTGAGAAGCTTAAGAGAAGTATCAGAAAGGTGTACCTTTTCCAGTATGACCTGTGGGAATTGAAGATCCACTGCCAACTGAAACATTCTCCTTCCTTCATATAGAGCATAAGAAGAAAAGCTTGAAAGATTAGCAGTAACATGATGTGTGGCACCAGAATCAAACACCCAAACGTTGTTCATACGTTGTTCATAGCATTAGACTTTGCAAACTGAGCAACTAACCCTTGTTTATTAGGCTTAGAACTAGCGTAAGTGATAGAATCAGGCCTGTGCTAACAATCAACGGCCAAGTGGTTCTTCTACCACATATTTAACAAATAACAAATAATTGGACCAAAATAAGGATGGAGAGCACCTGAATTATTTACTGGCATTTGTGAATAACCCCTGTTCTGTAAGGTAGAAGAGGTACTGAAAAAGAAAGACCTCTGCTTCCCTTTCTGTTCTGCCTCGTCCTCAAGTCCTGCCCCCTCTTGAGCTATGTCTATCCCTTCCTCTCTTAACTTTTAGATGGATAGGAGCTCCGGGTTTACAGGGCGGAATGCATAGGACCAGTAGAAGGCTCATTTAGAGTCAAATTTTCTGGGCGAAGTATCAGTTTCTTTTGATTAGCATGCTAGACAGTTCTTGGAGGGACAGATGATTAGTGTTAGCTCTTCTTGAGGTTTTCAACTGTCCATACCCTGGAAGACGACCCCCAAGGATGTAGAGTATAAGATCTTCAGGTCAAACCACCTCAGATACAGCAGCAAGGCTATTAGTGATACACTTGACTTTATGAAGATGCTGCTGCATTCTTCAGGTCAAATCACCTCAGATACAGCAGCAAGGCTATTAGTAATAAACTTGACTTTATGAAGATACTGCTGCATTCTTTTTGTGCCTTTAGACAAATTATGTAGTTTAGTTCTAAACTGATACACGTGAGCCCTTGATAGAGAGTTGTATCTCTTGTATAAGGTCTCACAAATCTCAGCTGAAGTTTGGAGATTAAGAATTTGAGGAACAACAATGGGAGGCAAACAAGCAATCTTTTAGAATTTGATCAACCTTTTTCCACTCAATGTAAATTGGATTAGGTATAGCTTCCATTTTCAGTCCTAATCATCTTTGTAGGACAAGGACAGTTACCTAATACACGATCAAGCAGATCAAACTCTTAAGAAATAAACCTTCAAGGTGCCTTCCACACTATGTAAGTGGTATTATCAAGTTTGATTCGTAAGAAAGAACCAAGACTTTGAAGCATTTGCTTCACATTCAAAGGCAACGCAGTTGTTGCAGCGGCTTGAGGAGCCATGGTGAAAACCCTAGCTTGTAGGAGATCGCAGATAAGGATTGAGAAACAAGATGAAAAGGATCGTAATGCAATCGCGAGCAGAAAAAGAAGAAAATCAGATCTTTCAAGAGCTTCGGGCTATGGTGTTTAGAAGTTCTTAAGCTTTGGAGGGGGGGAAAAAAGAAAAGAAAAGAAAAGAAAAGTTTATGTGGTAAAAACCTTCTAGAAGGCTCTGACAACCATGAGAGAAAACTGAATGAAGCAGAAAATGATTTGTATTGACTGTCTTATGATTACAGTACAATGCTTGCTATTTGTAGTTGTTAACATAACTAACTAGCTCAGTAATTGACTTCACTAATAACTACTTAACAAACTGTGACAGCTGCCAAATACTTCACAAGTATCTTCTATACGTGGCTTGCTTAGCTACTGCCAGCCGGAGCTTCCTATTCCTTGTCAGTATAAGAATACTTTAACAACATCAAATCCGATCTTTTTGGTCCGAGACCTCTCATCACTGTGATCTAAATACTTATGGTATACATGAAAAGGACACCAGGGAAAGAAGAGAGAGAGAGAGAGATGCTATAGTAGTTACAGAAAGTATAGTTTACGCATCTAATGCGTGACGTATGAACATCTCAATCCTCTTCTCTTTTCTTCGTTCTTTCTTCTTATCTGTTGTTAGGTGACAAATTTAATGGCTGCCCAGGCTTATGATGTGCGTCAATATATTGGAGTTGGGCGTGTTTCAGGCAGTTGTGAATTCCTCTTGAATATCGCCTATCTTATAACCTGCTACACCGTTGATTTTAAGAAGACATGGTATACAACATATCCGAATAAGAGAAATGACAGATAATGTTTCTGTAGTTTGCTAATTCATACAAAGTCGATTATGCTTAACTGATGAATCCCGCTGCAGGTGGCTAAAGCTTCAAAATTGGACAAGTTTGAAATTCCAGCGAAGATCAAGTTGTTGCCAGACCCGTGGACTCCCGAGTCGGGATTAGTTACTGCTGCTCTGAAGTTGAAGAGGGAACCGCTGAAGGCCCGGTTCAAAGATGAGCTCGAAAAGCTGTATCATTGATGCATTTTCATATGACACGCTCAAGTCTTCTGCTTGTCTTTTGCTTTGGAAAAGAAGCTATTGCATTCCGGTAATCGAAGCTACAGTGCAGCTGCTGAAGCTATGATTTTTCTGCTGGAAGCAGTAACTTTTTCTGGTGAGTGAGGTTGTCGCGCATTTGTATTTCATCTAAAATAAGAGGGGTAGGACATGAACTGGGGAAAACAGAGCGTTTTGTTCTCTGATACACGTTGCTTGAACTAATAATCTCAGCATATGATGTGTTTGTAGAATGTAGCTGCATGCTGGTTTTGTATTTTCTTGTCAACCTTAAAATCTTCAATTTATTTTTGTGAATAAGTCGAAGCACAGCTTTATGTTTGGATTGCACGAGGGAAAGGACAGAAAAGTAAGGTGGAGGAGAAAGATATAGTGTGTTTGGGATGATCTTATTTTGATATATTTATTTTTATTTCATTGAAATGAGGAGATCATAAGATTTAAGATATCCTATTAGCATGCTATGAAAAATTAAAAAAAAAAAATCATACTTTTAATCTTCTAATAAAATAAGTAATTCATCTATATTTTATTGTTTATAACTATATTATGGAATATATGTGATAAGATATTTTTTTATTTTAATAGGATAAATATGTTAAAATAAGATTATTTTAAACACACTAATAATAAATAAAGGGAAGGAAAAATGGTTTCTCATATAATAATAATAATAATAATAAAAAAAGAAGGAGAAGAAGAACAACAATAATAATAATATGATATGATGATGACGATGATGATGTATATATGCTAGAATTAAAGAAAAAGACCAGAGTTTGGCCCAGTGGCGGAGCCACATGTATGCGAGGGGGTGTATGTATGTCCCTTGGATTTTTTTTGGCAAAAATAAATATTGCCATTATTTTTATTTTTATTTTATAATAAGAGGTAAAAATATATGATTTGCACCTTTTGGATTTTTTTTCACCCCTTGGATATTTTTGATAAAAATAAAATTAATGAATAATTACTTATATAAAGAAAAATATATATTTTTGATTTTAATAGTAAATTAAATAGTCAAAGATTTTAAAATACAAATTTTATTAATGTGATTATATTTGTGTATTTATATTTTTTTGGATTAAAATGTCATTTTTATATTAATTATTATATATTATTAATTTTTAAATTTTTGTAAAAAAATTTATGTATAAATGTACACCTTTTGACCACGGAGTCTTAGCTACGCCACTAGTTTGGCCCATAACTCTCCAAATAAGAGAGCTTGACACGTCAAAAGGTACAAATCGCAGTAGATTCTTAAATCGTATGTGTAAACTAAAAGACTTAAGAGAAAAGAACAAAAATATTATCAAACCAAGTTAGACTTATGACAAAAATTATTGGTTTGGAGATGCAGTATGAATTATGAGTAAGTCGTCCAATTTTTCATTTATAGTTTATTAATAAAATTTAGTTAATAAATATTGTTAATGAGGCATTATTATTAATCTATTAGAATAATTTTATCAAATAAATTTCTAACGCTGCTTTTAAATAAATAGGGTGAAAAGCATAACACCCCATGGTTCCGGAGATGTGCACATTACCCCTCTGTGTTAGAAATTAGTTAATTCATTCTTTGTGATTTTTGAGATAGTGCACACAGTTCTTTTTTTTTTTTTTTAAACTGAAGTATTCCAAGTCACATTGAACTTAAAACTAATTTTTATCGGGCCAGGAACAGTTAAAGAAAAGCCCTCCCAATAAGCGTATTTTCTAAAATTCGAACTTGTGTTCTTACCTGAGATAATATCGCTACCACATTAACTAACAACTTTGTTAGCGTACACATGCTTCTTAAAACTAAGAGCCATTAGTTTTTTTTTTTTTTTTGGGTGGGGGGGGGGGGTTAAACATGCAAATGTCTAATTCACTCTTTCACTTTAAAGAAATCCCAAAAAAAATGCCAACCAATAGAGACAAGACATGTGGACTCCTACTCACCTCCCATTCCACCCCCACCGGACATGCATCCTCCATGCAGCCACCTACCACCAACCATCCACCATGGCAAACATCTCGCCACCAACCACCTTTATGCCATATCCCAATCCGCCTGCAACCACTCGCACTGGCACCTCACATACGCATAACAAGTACAACACGCACAACGGAGGCACACAACACACATCACATCGAATACACATAAACACATACAAACCACGCATACTGAACACACAATAACAGACTGATGGAAGATTAACAGAAGCAGCGGTCATGAATCAGGAACAAAGAAAGGGGCGTTAGTATCAGTGCTCTTACGGATTAGAAGGGGGTGGGGGAGGCTTACGGGTGGGCCGGGGGGGGGGGGGGGAGGGGGGCCTGCGGGTGGTTGCTTGTTTTGGGGGCGCGCTGCCGATGGGGGTCTTCCCCCGGCGCGGGTGTGGGGGGCGCTACTGGGAGAAGGGAGGAGGGGTTGATCGGGGAGAAGGGTGGGGGCGCCGACAGAAGGGGTGGAGGTGGGAAAGGGGGCCTTCTCTTTTTCTAGAGTTTTTTTTGTAATACCCTTTATTTCGCTTTGTCCGTTCATTTCATTTTTTTTTATCAAATTAAACAAGTTGTATGGCATTAGCTTCACATGAGATACAAATGTGATTATGTTAGATGGAATTTTGAACGGAAGGGATATTTGTGCCCCTCTTTATAAAATATAAGGTGTCAATTAACTAATTTTTAAAACCCAAGAGTTTAATTTGCACATCATAAGAACCACAAGGGTGTCTGGAACTTTTTACAAACTTGACCACAGGAGTTGATACAAGGGATATTTGTACCCTTCTTTGTAAAATATAAGGGGTCAATTAGTTAATTTTTAGACTATAAAAGTATAATTTGCACATTATCAGAACCACAAGGGTGTTTGGAGCTTTTTACCAACTTGGCCACAATAGTTGATATAAGGGATATTTGTGCCCCTCTTTGTAAAACATAAAGGGTCAATTAGCTAATTTTTAGACCATAAGGGTGTAATTTGCACATTATCAGAACCATAAGGGTGTCTGGAGCTTTTTACCAACTTGGCCACAGGAGTTGATATGTGAGAACTGGATATATGCACATATTGTCACGTATGCCAAGTAAAAGGAAATTTGAAATGCATCACACAAAAATGAAGTCGGGCTTCCAGTCAAAATTCCTGTTAGCACATTAGTGTGCATCCAGCAGACCAGCAGAATAACAGATTCGTATTCCTTTGATGTTCAAGGAAAAAAAAAATGTAAGTTTAATTTTAAAGAAATTGGAAAAACTGACAAGGGATGGTAAGCCTGTTTACAGAAGTCTTTCTGCTAGACTTTTGGCAAAAATATATACCATAAGCCCGCATGGCTATCTCCTGTATCTGAGCATATGGATCATGTACCAGTCCACTTCCTACAGCTTCCAATCTTTTCTTCTTGTTGTACCTAAGTGTGAATTTGATGTCGCACCATTAAAGGAACTGTCTCATGTTTCTTCAAATGTAATTGGGGTTATTTCTGATAACGATGGCCGCAAAAGAAGATATAGAGCAGGACCCAGGAATGGAATAATTGATAACGGTAGAAGCCAAAATCCCTTGTCATACCTGTGTATATGAGAAATTTTCATCTCACAATTGATATTGTTTTCCTATTTCTATTAGAATATCAAACTGCACTTTATGACCCGAGACTCACCACTTCCGAGCAGTCATATCATTGTAGACCCAAAAAGGAGCAAATGCTGAGAGGAGAGAAAAATCAATGCAGGTGATATGAATCTGCAACAAAGGGAAATGACTTACTTCCCAAACTTCTCATTGTTTCAGAATATTACAAATTGCTCATATGTTAAGGTAACTCGAGAGAGGGGAAAATAATCAAATGAGAGGGGCAACATTTGCATTTGATATATTAATTAGTCATTGCCAAAGACAAAGCCAAAGATTCTACAAACTAACCATTGACTCCAAGTAACATGTGTACGAACTGGAAATGTTCAAAGCAGAGTTTCATTTCCTATTATAGAGGTGATCCAGTTCAAGGTTAATTATATGATTGAAGTATTTTCATTGACTTGTAAATTGAACTGATGGATGGACCCGGCTTGCACAGGAAAGGAGTTACTAAATGTGCCAACATTTGTGACCAATATAAGAAATAATGACGAGGTCATAGAGCAAAAGGCATCCTGCCTGATTAATATCATTTACATGACAGTAGCCTCAGAAAAGCATCCAATGTTGCTTCTCTCCATGTTTTCGCATAAATACAGCCAATACAACCTCCGAGGGAATGTCCCATTTGATTATTCATTGAGACATCTATCCTATTACCTGCACCCCAAACCAAAAATCTCAAACAATTTTCTACATATACTTTCTTCCCCTGTAGAGAGGATAGGCCTAAATCATGTATTACTTGACTGTATTACATCACTGAAGAACAAAATAAAAAGGAAGATGACCAAACTTGTCCATTTGGTTTCACTGATGGTGACAGCTAATCTGATTCCGATCCTGGATAAAAAGGTCACGCCACCTAAAAGGGTCAGTTGCACAAGAGATTGTAATGGAAGATGTGAAGATTGTTTTGCAGAACAAGTCGCAGCCATGGGATTAATATCCTTTCAACAAAAGAAAGTCTTATTCCAGACTCGATTGGATTTAAGACTCAGTAGTGAAGGCAAATGCTTTATAAATACTTAAGGAGTGTCACAAGAAGAAAAGACTCCTACCCCTTGGACACCAAGGACACTTCAAAGGTCAGCTGCTTCACAAACCGCCTATTCATTCAAGGAGGTGCTTAGAAGAATACAGGCCAAGGGAGGAGCTAGTACAGAACCAACAATTAGTGATCAAAAAAGAGGAATTCATTAACCTTAAGAGGTCATTTGCAATAAAGAAAAAAAAAAAAAAGAGTCAATTAATGCACATTAGGGTCTCAAATACAGAATCAAATATCAGCATTTCAAACTGGAAGCAACCAGAGGACAAGTTTCACAAGGAAATGCCTAATTACCTCTGGTTCTCAGATGAATTACAACAGCCCCCAGAAATGGAACAAACGGCCGAAAAAGAACAGCTAAAGCAGTAAAAGGCCTCAAAAGCCAAGGTGGTTCCTAGTCAAGAGCTAGCACAAATCCAATGGGTGAATGTGGTATGCCAAGCTCACCCTCATTACTAAAGGGGGATTCACAATTACATAAGTTATTCTGATAGATTCTGGAGCAGATCTCAACTGCATCACAGAAGGGATAGATTCTGGAGCAGATCTCAACTGCATCACAGAAGGGCTCATCCCAGTCAAATATTTGGAGAAACTCACTCAAAGTCTCGTGCCGCCAGACAAAACCCTGCTTAGGATACAATATAAAGTTTCCAATGTGGCTACTTGCAAGGCAACACTTATTTTTAGTTGCCCTTCCTTATGGACAAAGGATTGTCTTATTCAGTAATCTTGGCAAATCTGTTCTGGCGTATGATTCTCCCCATCCACAGAATTGATGAAAAGGGAATTGGAGGAGGAATACAGGAAATCCCATTTGAACGGCCATTCCTTTCTCACCAAACACCGATTATTTGGAGAAGTTAGTAAGAAGTGGGTTATAGACAAATTAGGAAGCTCTAAAGGCAAAATCTATGCAGATCTCCCAAATGCCTTTTTGGATTGGAAGAAGCATGTGATGACTCTCCCATACAAACCTGATTTTAGCGAAAGACAGATTCCTACAGAGGCTAGACCTATTGCTATGGGTGCGAGACATTTGGAACTTTGCAAGGAAATCACTAAGCTCCAGCAGAAGGGTCTCACATGGCCAAATTTCATTCCCTTGAGCCGCCAAGCTTTTATGTTGAAAAAGCCGCTGAACTTGAAACAGGAGCGCTGAGTATTTGACTACAATTCCTTAAACAAGGCTCTCCGGTTGATATGTTACCCATTGCCCAATAAAAGAGGTTTCATTCAACAGATTATTGCAGGCAAGGATCTTTGTGAAACTTGGTATGAAATGTGGATACTGGCAGAACTAGATTAAAGAAGAAGATGGATAAAAGACGGTTTACACTGCCATTTCGGCATTACAAATGGAATGTCATCCCTTTTGGGTTAAGGATGCTCCATCGGAATTTCAAAAGTCATGACTCATGAGCTACATTTTTACTCTTTAATCTTTATATGGAACTCATCTTTATATGGAACTCATTATCATTTGAAATGGCAATTTTACCCTTCCATTTTTTTGTAGCAATTCTACTATTTCTCCAATATCTCTCTATATTTTTACTTTTTCTTCACAACTTTAAATAAAAAAAACAACATAAAAATTAATTTCAAGTTCTCTCTATATCAAAATATACTAAAAAGTATAAGTTTTATTAGTCCATTTATTTATTTTTTTTGATAAAATAAATTTTGAATTTGTTAAAATTATCTTTTATAATATTGATACAAATGCTTATTTAGTTATATTTTAATATTAAAATATTATTATAAAAAATAAATATTTAAATATAAAATAAATTATCTTATTTCAATAATAGTAATAATAATTATAATTATCATGACAACAATACTAATAAAACAAGATATCAATATACTTTTGCATCATTTAGTATTCATCAGCTAATCTAACAACTAATATATTGAAAGCATTTTGTTCAAGCAGTTACCTAAATAGCTATCAGCTAACAACAAAAATATAATAGCTATTAGCTAATCAAATAGCTATCAGCTATCCTTACAACTAGTTGTGCCGAACAAACCCTTAATGAATACATTCATTCTCATGAAGAGACAAGTTCAACTTAGTGGAAGTTATGCAAAATGTTAGTGTTTTAGAATTACTTACTTTGTTTAAAAGAAAAAGATCAAAGAAAAGAGACAGAAAGTTAAAACTTAAAAATTGGTAAATTCAATGGGCTGCAAAGACAAAGTTTGCTACTCCTATTTGCAATTCTGTGTTTGCAATCTCTTAATAATATGAAGACATAACAGAGAAGGGTATAGTTCTATAAATATGCATTTTCTTCAGAAAACTAAAATATGACTAGTATATTGAAATACTGTGAGTAAAGCCAGCGGCAAGTGGCCACCCTTGCTCCTCCTTGGGTTCTTCCTTGTATTCTGATATAAATGTGCCGTCGAAATAAAAACACTTTCGACATATAAACTATCAATATAACTTATATTCACATGGATATACTTAAAAGATTATCATATGCACAAACAAAACGAGGACAAAGAACAAGAGCAGAACCACTTACAAACTTGCTTCCTCCAAAGTACTGGTAAAATTCTTTCCAAACATCCCCATTAGCTAATCCAGCATAAAGTAGCAGACCTAGTCCTGCAGCCAATGTGATCTGATTTGTAATTAGTTAAGATCCATCTACCAGGCAGACAATATATGATGAGACCATTATAAACAACTTGACATAGATCTTAATAAAAAGCTAAAATTAGAATCTTAGGCTGATCCAAATCTTCAAGAAGATAAAAATCACTTAATCAATTTTTTTAGATGCTTTATAACACTCTTTTTGCCTACTTGGAATTCCTTCATTTCATACTTAATCAATTTTAAATTTCCAAATTTACTTCACAACCAATCCATGAAAGTTTTCATCATGAGATACAGCTAAAAATTTGCATATGGGATAATTCCTGTCCTTAGCATTGTTATCTTTTCCATTTATGATAGATCACCAAAATTGTTCCCGTTTGTTTATATATAGAGGTTCACAAAGAGAAACATAACAGAAAAAATTTGATTTTCTGAATAGGTTTCTTACCCCAGCAGTTAATTTTGATTCCAGAAAATTCAAAGGCCACCTTCTGAGCTGTGTCTCTTCAATAGGTGGAGGTGGTGGTCGCCAAAGAACAAAGTATGGAACAAGGGCATAGGCACCACCAAAAAATGAAAGTACGACAAATGGCCATACAGGTACCCTGCTCTTTGAGCTGCAGAATAGAGACTCACAAACATTAGACAAGGTAAACTCCATGTTGATTGATCTTATTTGATTTGGGCAAATTCTTAGGCCCTAATTAGTAGCAATTTAGTTCCTAATTTGTAGAGATTTTATTGCCTTTTTTCCCCTCTCACTTTTGCGTATAAATACCTCTGTGAATTACTTGTATAGACACACAAGAGAATGAATAAAATCTCTTTTACAAAATCTTCATGGTATCAAGAGCGTGCACTCCTTTTGGAGGTGGAGTTTTCTCCCTCCCGGCACTAGGTATACTCCTTTCGACTTGCTTGCTTGTTTAGCGCCGACCAGCAGCTTTTTGGTCTTTACTAGACACTTTTATTTTTGATCCCAACATTGTCCAGGTTCTATTTCTCTATTATTCCTTCTATCTTGTTGTCCTAGCCTTTCCTTGCTACTATGCCAAACACAAAAGTAGAAGACTGTAGAAGTAACCCTATTAATGATAACCCTTCTTTACAAATCAGTCCTATAAAACTTGATGGAAGTTCTAATTACTTAGCTTGGTCTAGATCTTGCTTATTATTTATGAAAGTTAGAGGACTACAGGGTTATATTAATGGTGAGAAGTGTTTAAGAATATTTTAGTTATTAATATATTTCCTTATCTTATGGTATTAAATTAGGCAATGGTCTACATTAGGTAATTATTCAAGTTGGTTTCCCCATTACTCTAGTTTCCTTAGAATTCTAGTTACCTTGTTAGTCTAGCTTCTAGTTTTGCTCACCAAGTTATCATGCCTATAAATAGGCTCTTCTATTGTATTCTCTAGATTAAGTAATTAATCAAGTTAATTTCTTTATTATTCTAGTTTCCTTAGAATTCTAGTTCCCTTATTAGTCTAGTTTCTAGTCTTACTCACCAAGTTATCATGCCTATAAATAGGCTCTTATATTATATTCATGATACATAAAAAATTTACAATGTAGTCTTTATGAGTATTTTGCTTTTAGAGCCACCGTTGGTGGTGGCTCCAACTATCTTCAACACTTTTATATTTTCTCTCTATATTTTATATTTTATATATTTTTCACATGGTATCAGAGTCACCCCCTGGTGGCCTACTTTCCTTTAAAAAAAAAAAGAAAAAACACCAAGTAGTCATGTTAGCCTACGGGTCTCACGTCTATCCAAGCGGTCATGTTAGCTTCCGAGTCACGCGACTATCCAAATCCAAATCCAAATCCAAGTCCAATCCAGTTTTCCAAATCCAAATCCAAATCCAGATCCAAGTCCAATACAGTCTCCAGTTACTATCTCAATCTAAGTTTCGTCCAACGATCGTGGAAATTCCAAAGGGGTGTATACGACCCCAAATCAATCCTGATTCCATCCCTGTTCAAGGTTAAACGAGTCATAGTGACTGTGGTAAGTTCCAAGTTAGACAAGCCGTGGTGACCCATCCTTCCATCAAGATCAAGTTTTCTTTTGAAGATCTTTCAAACTCAAGATCGTATCTCTAATACCACCTTGCATTTGGGAGGGGGTGTTGAAGAATATTTTAGTTATTAATTTATTTCCTTATCTTATGGTATTAAATTAGGCAATGATCTAGATTAGGTAATTAGTCTAGTTAGTTTTCTTATTATTCTAGTTTCCTTAGAATTCTAGTTACCTTATTAGTCTAGCTTCTTGCCTTGCTCATCAAGTTATCATCTCTACAAATAGGCTCTTTTATTGTATTCATGATACATCAATAATTTCACAATGTAGTCTTTACGAGTATTTCGCTTCTGGAGCCACCGTTGGTAGTGGCTCCAACCATCTTCAGCACTTTCATATTTTCTCTCCATATTTTATGTTTTATACATTTTCCACAAGAAGAAAAGGCCAAACCCCTCTGATCCCACCTACAATCAATGGGACTCAAAAAATTCACTTGTTATGGCATGGCTTATCAACTCTATGCAACCTCAAATTTCCAGAACATATTTATTACTTGACACTACAACAAAAATATGGAATGCAGCTGCTCTCACATAGTCACAAATGGGGAATGATGCTCAGATCTCTGAAATTCGAAATAAAGTCCATGACACAAAGTAAGGTGAGATGACAATTTCTCAGTATTTTTCTGAACTATGTGGCTTATGGCAAGAACTTGATTATTATCGAGACTTCCAAGCAAACTATACTAGATACACAGTCAAATTTCAAAAACTGGTTGAATAAGAACGGGTCTATGATTTTCTTCCCAGGTTGAACAATGAATATGATCAGATAGTGGTTAGGTCCTCGATAAAACCCTTTTTCCTTCTCTTAAGCAAGATTATTCCTATGTTCAGCAAGAAGCAAGCAGGAGGAATGCCATGCTCCACATAGCACCGATTGAAAAGGCTGGGTTGGTTGCTAGTGGCTCTCATGAGCAACAAAAGACGTATAATTCTGATAAAGACCATCTACACTATGATCATTGTGGGAAACTGTGGCATACCAAGAAGACTAGCTGGAAGTTGCATGGTCAACCCACCAAAGGTCAAGGAGGAAACGAGTTAACTCAACAAGGGCTCAAACAAATTTGTCAGAGACTGTAGAGTCCTCCAAGGAGACAACCTCCACTGATATTTTTTTAGCGGATGAAATTCAGCACTTTCGGCGTCTTCTGTCACATTATGACTCTTCGACTAGTGCAACATCCAACTTTGTAAAGTCAAGTAATGCTTTCAATGTCCAAAAGTGATGTATTTTCATGCTTCGAATCTTTTCATAAGATGGTCTGTACTCAATTTGAGGCAAAAATAAAAATTCTGAGAACAAATAATGTCACAGAATACATGGATAGTAGGTTTGGTATTTGCTTAGAGTCTAATGGGATAATACATCAAACTAGTTGTCCTTACACTAGTGCACAGAATGGAGTAGCTGAAAAGAATAATAGGTGGAAGATGCTAGATCTTTTATGTTCACCATGAATCTCCCAAAACCTTACTGAGGAATGCAGTCCTAATAGATGCTTATCTCATCAATAGAATGCCTCTCAAAACTCTCAACTTTAAGAGCCCTTTGGAGATCTTACAAGGAAAAAATGATTATATTGTTCCTTGAAAGGTATTTGGGTGTGTTTGCTTTGTTCATACTAGAACAGCTGGGAAACTAGACCCAAGGGCCCTTAGATGTGTTTTATTGGGTATTCTCCAACGCAGAAAGTTTACAAATGTTATCATCCTTTATCGAGGAAGTATTTTGTCAGTATGTATGTTACTTTTTGAGAAAATGAACCTTAATCAACTCTTCAGGGGGAGAGTAATGAAAGGAAAGAGGTGATACCTAGTTCTGTATCCTTTGATGACTCTACCCTAGATGAGAATTCTAGTGATCAAGGAAGTTTAAGGGAGACTATTGTTGAGAGGGAGGCTATTGGGCAATTGGATAAACCTGATTTAAAGCGATATTCAAGGAGAAACAGGACAAAAGAAGAAGCCATCACGCACCAAGAAGAAGCCATCAAGCCCCTTACCTTATCTTCCTTTTCCGGTGAGTTGTCTTTAATATTTGATTCAATTGATGATTTAGATAAACCTATTGCTCAAAGGAAAGGTATCAAGTCCTGTACGAAACATCCGATTTCTAACTTTGTCTCCTATGATTCCTTGTCACCTTTCTATGGAGCTTTTGCCTTGTCCATTTCCTCTGTGTCTATTCCCCAGGATTAGAAGGCAGCTTTTAGAGATCCTAAGTGGAAAAAGGTCATGGTTGAAGAAATGAACGCTCTGGCTAAAAATAAGATGTGGGAACTTGTTACTCCTTCACCAAACAAGAAACTGGTTGGATGCAATTAGGTGTTCACTGCGAAACACAAAGCTGATGGTTCAATTGAAAGGTTCAAAGCCAGATTGGTAGCTAAGGGATTCACTCAAACTTATGGAGTGAACTACCGGGAGACATTCGTCCCAGTCGCCAAGATGAACATGATCAGAATCTTGTTATCCTGTGCAAGCAACCTTGATTGGGACTTGCAATAGTTTGACGTGAAAAATGCCTTCTTACATGGAGATTTGGAAGAGGAGGTGTACATGGAGATTTCTCCTGGATTTGATGATGAGAGAACACAAGGAAAAAGTGTGTAGATTGAAAAAGGCCCTGTACGGACTGAAACAATCTCCCACAGCATGGTTCGACAGATTCAGCAAGGCCATGATCTCTTTTGGCTATCAACAAAGCAATACTGATCATCTATGATCTCTTTTGGCTATCAACAAAGCAATACTGATCATACTCTTTTTATAAGACAACACAAAAGTAAGACCCCTGTTCTTATAGTTTATATTGATGACAGGAGCTGACAAAGTAGAGATGGCTCAACAGAAGAAGCTCTTGGCTCAAGAATTTGAGATCAAGGATCTCGGAAAATAGCAATATTTTCTGGGAATTGAAGTTTCCAGATCAACAAAAAGAATCTTCATTTCTCAAAGAAATATATTCCGGATCTCTAGAAGAACTAGTATGTTGGGTTGCAAACAAGCAGAATCGCCTGTTGAGAGTAATCATAAGTTGCAGGCTAGGATTAGGAAGTCAGTTCGTAAGGGGAGATATCAGAAATTGGTTGAAAGACTGATTTATCTCTCACACACTACCAGACATAACATATGCTATTAGCTAAGTAAGCCAGCTCATGCATGATCCGCATGAGCCTCACATGCAAGCTGTCTTTCGTATTCTACGTTATCTAAAGTTTGCTCCTGGAAAAGGCCTCCTTTTCTCCAAACATGGTCACCTTTATATAGAAGCTTCTACAGATGCAAATTGGGCTAGATCTCTAGATGATAGGAGGTCTACATCCAGTTACTGTACGCTTGTGGAAGGAAACCTAGTCACTTGGAGAAGTAAGATGCAGAGTGTAGTCGCTCAATCAAGTGCTAAAGCAGAATACAGAACTATGGCTCAGGTGTTTGCAAGCTTTTGTGGCTGAAAAAAGTATTAGAGGAACTAAATCTGTAAATTGCTTTTGTACTGTGACAACAAAAGCTGCCATTAGTATAGCTCATAATCCAGTACAGCATGATTGGACAAAGCACATAGAAATTGATCGGCACTTCATTAAAGAAAAACTATCAAATGGGGCCTTGAGCTTACTCCACATGATGTCTAACAAGCAACTAGCTGACGTTTTCACTAAAGGGCTTAGCAACAGGACCTATCGCACCTTGATTTGCAAGTTGGGCATGTGAGATATCTATGCACCAACTTTTGGGGGAGTGTTGATTGATCTTATTTGATTTGGGCAGACTCTTAAGCCCTAATTAGTAGCAATTTAGTTCCTAATTTGTACAGATTTTGTTGTCTTTTTTTGTCCTCAATTTTGTGTATAAATACCTCTACAAATTACTTGTATAGACACACACAAGAGAATGAATAAGATCTCTTTTACAAAATCTTCACTTGAATATCATGCAAAGTTGCAACTGTGTTTCGAAGTAGAGAAGTAATTTTATTTTCTCCAGATCAATGCTAAAGATATTTTTGACGGAATATTGCCCTGTTCAAATTCAATCCCCTGGAAGCCTGCAAACTGTGTGACATATTTCATGGAGAAGACGAATAATGCCATCGCCCATGAGTAGACCAACTCTAATAAATCAAGATTTGCTGCAGATTGGTGAAGAATGAGGAAATGTTGTTTTCTTCTCCATCTTCTTTGAGCCAAAGGTTAAAAAATGGCTCCAACTAACCTGATTCTACAGCATTTACAATAAGATTGACAATATGAAACAACAAGGCTAAAATTACCTTCTACCAGTGGGAAGCAGCAGCATGCTGTACAGTAGAGGCCAGAGTCCCATGATGTACCATAGAGCAATAAGCACTTTATTCACTTGGAAACCATCATCTCCTTTCAGATTAAGAAGCTTTTGCAGTAGATACTTGTCCATTGACTGCAAATGTCAAAATTTATGACAATTAGAAAAACAACATTTTAAAGGATTCTATACAAGTCAAAAAAGTTGTTAGGAAAATACATCCTAATAACTAGTTATGAAGCATCTACCAATCCACCTATCCATAGATATCATCTAGGGGACAACACTGCAACATTGCCAAGTAATTTGATTAGCTTAATCCCAACCCAGTGTTAACCACTTGAACTTGTGAAGCTTTGCAAGGAAGCAAACAGCTCTAAGAAAGAAAAAATCCTTTTGCTTCAATAATAACTAAAAGCTGTCAAAATGTCTCTCTGATACTATGAATCAATTTGCACATGCAGAGTCTTAACCATACCACTATCATAACCCAATCAGAGCAATGTATGAGCCTGGATATGCATTTCACAACGTCAATGCAGTGTTCATCACTTTATTGTTCTGGTAAAGTTGTACCTTAAAGATGCTTTTAGTTACCTTCCTAGTGTATTATCCTGTAAAACTCCACCTTTGACTCTAAATTTATCCTGTAAAACTCCACCTTTGACTCTAAATTTAACTCCTATTGTTTAGAAAAGAATAACAGTTCTGTTTAGATTGCCAGCAATAAGAAAAGGTCCGTCTCCACGTAAGTTCAGACGGCTCCCAATTTCCTTTCCATGATTTAAAAAGTAGTAATACTCATCATTACTAAAAATTACATGCAACGCACACAAACACACATGAAGTGAAATTAATCCTCTGAAGAAAATTCATCCATTACATAAGAGATAGCCCCACTGCATGGTGCTCCTGCTATTTGCTAAGTGCAATGTCTTTCGTGCACAATCTTACGTTGCATCACCCGTTTTATTTTTACAATAGCCTACTTTTAGGACTTGAATGCATGACCTTTTACCACCAGATCGCACAACGACAACTCTGACCAATGTCCCAAAAGCCCCTTATCATCTCATATACACACATAGAAACACAGACACATATAGATAGAGGAAGAATGCCATTTTCGCCAATGAGTTTTTGCTTAAATCCCAAAGTCCCCAGTGAGCTTTTAGTTGTAACTTTTAACCATTTTCCCGCATGATATCAAGCTTTTGCCGAACAATGCTTTATGTTTAATGACATTTTGCCAATTTTATCTTTTTATTTTTTTATTGAACTATTTAATTCTATTTTATGAATATTACTTTCATTTTTATTTTACTTTTTAGATGCTAGCTTATTGTAGTAAAATCATATATGTAATATTTAATTTTATGTGTAAAAGACAAATTTTAATATGTAATATTTATTTAATTTCATGTATAATTCAAAACTTTTGATATTCTTAAAAAGTTAGTTCATTCCAAAAAATATGCATTAATTTAGTTAGAGAAAAGATTGGAATCATTTAAGATGCGTATAAGTATATTTAAAAAACAGATTATAAGTTGAATCTTCTTTCTTCTATTTAATATCGTGGGTAAGACAAATTTTGTCAATAGAATAATTTTCACCTTTTATCATATTCTGAAATTAAAATTTTTATGATTTTTTATTTGATTGTAGATTTTTTTGTTGAATGATTTTATTACATTATTTTATCAGTTTTCTTTTACTTTAATTAATAAATAGATTAAATAAATAAATAAATAAATAAAATGTAGCTTATTGTTAACAAAAAAGCTTATAAAATAAAGTAGTTTTACTCTTTTTTTCATATTTTGAAATAAAATTTTTCGGATTCGCAAATAGATTATAGATTTTTTTTTGAATGATCACGTCAAATTATTTTTTCTTTTTTACTTTAATAAATAAATGGACAAGAAAACTTTGTTTGACAAAATTTGATGCCATGGGGAATATGGATTTAAAAAAAAAAAAAAAAACTCGACTTTGGGATTTATCCCGCGGAAGATGATATTTAACTGTATACGCACACATATTGTGTTTATATATGTATCTACATATGTATGTATGTATGTATATATGTATCTACATATGTATGTATATATGTATATATCCTCAAAAGAAAATTCGTATGCACAAATGCAGCAGTTAGAATATTGATAGTTAAATAGTTAATTATTTACCGGGGTTTGATCAGGAGCAAGGAAGAAAACGTAGTTCATTAGACCACCCCAGAAAACAAAGAGCAATATTGAAGTGGTCCAGTCTCTCTCCCCTCCACCACCGCCGCCATTATCGACACCACCACCACCTCCTCCTCCTCCTTCTTCTTCTTCTTCTTCTTCTTCAACACCCTTTTCTGCAAATTGGTCTCCAGCATTTTGCGTTTCAAGTGAAGAATGACAAATCTTCTGCAGCAAATGAGCATGGCCCTTCTTGTGGAAAAGCTTTGAGATAAGATTGTCAGCTTTGCAATGAAAGTGGTGTTCTTGTTGTTGTTGCTTCAGACAAAGAAAGAGCGATAATGTTTTGGTTAGGTGGTGGTTGGGGTTTCTGTGGCGTGGAGCTCTGAGAGAAGTGTGGTGGTTTTTGTGTGGGAAGCAAGAGAAGTTGGAGGAGATGAGGTACGTGTTAGCTATCATGTTCGTTGTGCCCGAGGATCTGATATATGATGATGCTCCTTCATTTCCATATCTCTATACTTTACTAGTATTAGTTTGGCGGACCGCACAATGTGGTGTCTTAGCGTGGTTAATTATGCTTGTCCGATTAGGGGTGGTGACTAATTTGACTTTTGACACACGCAAGGTTGAGATTTTTTGCGAAGATCTTTTGGCATTGTTATGAGATTTGATACAAAGTGAGAAATTAGGATTTCCATATGTTAGGCTTTAGTTGTGTTTGATTTTTTGGAGTAAGTTTTATTATCCTAATTACACCCTGTAATATCTTTTTCATATCTAAAATAAAATATAATGTATGTTTCGATGTCTCTCTTCAACAAGATTATAATAAGTTAGAAAACAAATATATGCATTTTGTAATTACAATTCATTTGATAACCTTTTTGACTGATGAAATTGTAAAACTATACAAATCATGAGAAAACGACATGATAGTAACTTTTTTTTTTCTATATAACAGGATTATTAGTCACTTGTTCAATTTATTCAGGGCATTTTCCACTAAGTGATTTATATGAATCATTAATTTTCCTTTCATGGAATTTCTCTCTTATTTATACAGTTTCATATTTCAAAAAAAAATTTATTTAAACACAATAACCGAACCAAATGCTATTTTTACTAAAGGTTTTGCTACTTTAGGTCTTTTAACTCAAATACATCAATCTGAAATATTATTACTTGCTTTTCAATTCGAATGGTCAATAATGCACGTAAGTAAAATAAAGGGAAATGATCATGCTTCTCTGAATCATTCCATGTAATACAATAATAGAAGCATTGACAATCGAGAGAAAATAGATTTGATGTTGACCTCAGCGGAGTGACCTAGGAAACATCTCCTGGAATTGGATAAATCAGTTTAACAATAAATCTCTTTGGAACACAAATACCATGATATGGGTGAGAGCCACAAAAAGTTCATGCCATTCAAAAGACTACCTCCATAAGAAATCTGAGTATGCATATGGAGATCTAAATAGTCTCGCCAATAAATTTTCAACATTCTCAATTAACTCTTCATGCTAAAGGACTAAAGGAGAGCCTTGATCAAAAGAATAATCGATGAGTGCTCAATACATAATAAAAATTTCAAAATCCTACTAAAATAATTCAATAAAAAAGAATTTTGTATTTCCTATCCAATGCCAAGTCTACATGTCTTTTGTATAGGTACATTTGTCTCTACATAATCCAAAGAAAAATTGTGGTCAAGAGCACAGGTACAATGTAGGCTGCAGTGGAACAACTCACCAGATATGTAGCTTAGATCACTAAATATATGAATCATTAATTTTCCAAACATATAAATTACTATAGGACAATCGCAATTGCTATAGGACTATAGCAATGCTTCAAGACTTATCACTTTATCAATGGTATGTTTCAAAAATAATATTTAGAAGAATTGGAATTTGCAAGGTTTTTTCCTGCATAAGCAAATGAAAATTTATAGTTACAGAATAGAAATGTTACAACAGTTAACAAATAGCAGAAGAAACAACTCCCCAACACATAAGCCTGCAAGCAGTAGGAAGTCTATCCAAAGTAACAAGCCAAGTGATCTCTTTTTTAAAGAGTTGACTCAGAGACACACTCAAAAAAGTCCCCATAAAAGTCCCATGCATGCAACAATATATATAGATGGTATTACAAAAGCTCAATCCAATTTCATTTCATTTCTCTGAAAAGTCTAAAGATCTCTTCTCTTTCTTGTCTTTCTTGAAAACAATCAACCAAATCCAATTCTTCCATTTCATTTCTCCAAAAACTTTAAATATCTCTTCTTCTTCTTGAAAGCACTTTGCAGATTCTCTCTTCTATTCTCTTCTGTAGATTTTCTTCTCTTCTCTTTTAAATAATCTGCAAGACATTTTTGTTCTTTTCTTGGCAAAAACACTCTGCAGATTTTCTCTTGTCTTCTCTTTCAAAAAATCTGCAGTACACTTTCGTTCTTTTCTTGGCTTTCTTGTGTCTTTCTCATAACACTTTCGTTAGATTTTCTCTTTTCTTGTCTGTCAGCAAAATCTGATTTACTTCCTATGTCCAACAAAGATAGACTCCTAATCTTTTTTTATTGTCCCAAATGGTAGGCTCATCTCCTTTTTGAATGGGCAGTTAACTGACCGTATTACTTATATGCCTGATGTGTTGTGTTTTTGTGTGTTCGCATTATTATTTGCCTATATTTAAGAGGTGTTTTGAACTTTAAAAGATGCATTAGTATAATACATATACTAGAGTTAGACTTAAGTGTAAACAAATGTACACAGTTGAGTTTAAAGACAAACGCTACACTAATGCATGCTTATTTCTCATGTTTCGTGAATTTAGGTCAAAAGCTCGGGACTTGAATTGATAGAGAATTGATGTTGGAGTCAAGCTCGAGGTGTTCAGGATATGGAAGAAGCATGAAAAGAGCTTTTGGAGCAACCGAAGCGAAACGGACGCAACGCAAGAAAATTGAACAAGCTTATAATTTGGCCAGTCGACCCTTTTTCCAAGCCCAGTCGACCGGCTTAGGTGATTGGCCAAAACAGAGAGCAACCCCTTTGGGCCGATCAACCTCAGGCTAGGTCGGTCGACCGGCCAAGGCCCTAGCTGGATGCGATTGTTGCACTATTTAAGCCCTTTTCTAACTTATTTTGAGTAGATTCTGATACCTTTTTCACCTCCCATTCACGCACCCACTTCTATCACACAAAACTCTACTTTCACCCACCTCTAATACACATATTAACACAAACACCTACCTAGAATTAAGTTGATTTTGGAGGATTCAAACATCATTTGGTGAAGATTTACTCCAGTTTGTAAGGAAACAAGCAAGGATGGAAAGAAGGCTTTCTCAACCCTGTTTCCTTCTCTTTTATTATATGCTTGAGTAGATAGATTAGGGTGACTAAACTTGTGTAATGGGATAATTTTTCATACTCTTTGATACGGGATTCTATTGGCTTATATATATACATACTTTGTTCTTATTTTGAGAAGCTCTAAATCATTTCATGTCTATGTGTTTGATGTAATGCTTGAATGAGTTTTATGTATATAAATTGAGTTGTATTTGCTATAGAACACTTCTAATCTTTAGATTATGCATGTCTATGTCTGTGATTATGGATAATATGAAGTGGGTTGGCTCTATTCATGTCTATGCGAGTATGAAACATGCCTTATAGTGAATACATCCTCAATTAATGCTACATGTTGATGCTTGAATGCTTCTAGTGGCATAAAACAAACTTGCTTGTGTTTGTGTCGTGGATAGGACGTCATATTCACAACGACTTACCTTAGAATATATAGGAGTTTGCCTATTAGATACCAATCCACTTTAGTGTTCTTAGAATAATGGTGCATAAGTTAGGACTAGTCTAGATTGAGTTCCCTTTAACATTAAATCCAGCTAATAGGAGTCCAGATAGACTCAGTCGACCCTAGGAACCCTATGTATTAGCTTTAAATCCAACTAATGGTTTAGGAACTAGGGTGGGATCGTTTTAGGACACCTAATAACTCCCTAGTCTCTCTTATGGCCTTAGGTACATAAGGACTACGTTGTGGCTTTAACTGTGCACGCTTAGGGACGGACCCTCACCGAGTCCTAGGGTGTAATTAGGACACTAGTTAGTTACTTAGTATTAAAAGTCGTATTTAGTCAGCCAATATCTCGAATTCCATAGCATTGAGTTAAAGAATCACCCGTTCACAAGTATAGGTTGCCCTATCACATTCCCATAGGTTTAATCCTCCTAGATTACCTTAGTTCTTACTTTTTCTTTCTTGCATTCTTAGTGTAGTTCTTCATTTCTCTCCTAGCTCCTGTTAATCCAAAACACCAAAAATATGTTTGGTCTTGCTTTTCTTTTCAACACCTTCTAGGACACTAAGCATAGGATTTGCTTCACAACAATTGCCTCCCTATGGTTCAACACCAGCATTAGTACCCCTATATTGCACGATCCGTACGCTTACGGGACCTTTTAGGGCTTGCACCTTCAAGGGCACATCAATGCCCCTATTTAATGTGTATTCTTATCAATATACATTCCTATTAATTGGTTGTCGTCAGAGTTAGTAATTGAGCGGCATATTAGGAAAATATTAATCAAAACTTATCATTTTAACTATATTAAGCCTTTTTCTTAAACTGTGTGAGAATGCAAGTATGTCTATCTTTGTTGGAGGGAAGGAGTATCAAACTTGCTCTACACCATCACCCAAAGAACGAACCTCACATTTGGCATAATTCGGCTCATCTATATCCTCTCTATCATCCTGGGTATGACACATTCAAATAGAGATGGCAAACTATAAGCAATAAGAAAAATTAACCCAAAAATATACATAACTTTGTTATTTCATACTAAGACGAAAATAACCAACATTCACTCCTTCCAAATATGAGAATTAAACTTGGAACTGCTTCTTAAAAATAAAAGTAGCACTAGGCAAGACAGTAACTTCAGCAAACCAATTCTAAATAACGAGGAAAATACCCTAAACATCCCTAGAAAAGTTGGATTCCCACCTACCTACATGGCAATGAAAACTATGCCCAAATCACTGAATAAAGTGATCAAATCCCTATTCTCCATGAATTGGAGTAAGCCAGAACCGAAGGGATATTTAAGAACCAATTTCAATTGGGATATGTTCTTATCACCCTCACGATGATGATAAAACAGAGTCTGAGAGATCGCCATCAAATGGGATGCACTATTAATTTTTCAAATTTCCCATGTCAAGAGGAAACTCAAAGCCCTTACACAATCTCTTGTTAATTTTGAGATTTATTATTTCATGATGATATAACCAGTGTCATAAACTTTAGGTGAAAATCATTTGAATGAAAAAAATCTTCAAAAGTATGCATAAAACATTGCACAGTCTCATTCTCACACGCCCTACATCCAAAAAGAATTCCATTTCTCTCATACAAGTGACACAAGTGTCTACAAACATATGATATAGAAGTACATTGCAACAGAACCTGCTAAGAAAGCCAACAGCTCTGTGAAACAGGACAACAAATTGAAAATTCCAAATAACAAACAAATAAATAGCCACGCTTAGTATTCCAACAAATGGTATTTGTTAAAGAAAACGAAAGCAAAGAGGGAAGACCATTAGAAGGCAGCAGCAGTTGGAAATGTAAGTATCTTCTCAGTTACCTTGCAAAGTGTGATGCTGGAGTGGTAACAAATTGCCTATCCTTGTACACATGAATATATTGCTATGACAAAGAATGTTCCCCTGAAAGAAAAATGTACAATTTATTTTGTAATTACTAATCTATTGTAACTGATTGCCTTTTCTTTCACATCCTAATTGAAAGCATATTGTGCACGTTCTTTTTGAGAAATTCAAGTCATCCAAACAAGTCCGATATAATAATAAACAATAGGGAAGAACTATGTTCTGTATTTAGCAGGACATGTGATAAATTATCCCCGAATCAATTGACTTCACAAGTATGTTAACCTATGGCAAAATGGCAGAACTCTATGATACTCAATCAATTGACTTCACGAGTAGGTAAATGGAAACATTACCCAGTCATCATTAGCACCACCACCAGGTACCACTACATTAATTTCGCTAGACTTTGCTGTTGTTATATGAGCCTTCAAAGAGTCCTTACTCAAGTACAATTGGCAACTAGATGTATTGTCCACTGAAATTGTTGGAGCTGAGCCCTATAATTTCAAAAAAGGCAATAGTGGAATTTAGTTTGTGATGCCAAGCAATGCACTACACTTAGTACCTTTTTTGTTTAAACAACCTCTAGAATATATTTTTATACTCTTTACTAATCACTTGGATAATGGATAAAGAAAATTCCATAACATGCATAACAAGCATGAACTTTTCTCATTGTATTCAAAAGAATCAGTACCTGGCATTACACCTCAATACCATTGTAATTGACAATCTCACATGCTGTCACAACATCTTGTCAACCAAATTTATGTAGGACGTGTCAAAGATGTTTCAATAAGAGTAATTGATAAAACAAGAGGCGGCAACGGTGGGAGACGAAGAGGTGAGTGAAAGCTGGCAATGCGTTCTCGATGAAAAAAGGCTTTACGTGAACGACATCCTTTCAGAACCCAAGCAAGCACGATGAAGAGCTACTTCATTGATGCTTTTATAGTATAGTAATTATTTATAATAATGGTGTGATGCACCCAACAAATATTTAGGTTTTTTGTTTTTATTTATTATTTATGGTTAATTTTTATAATTTATGTAAAAAAATATAACTTTTTGTCAAATTTTAACTTTTAGTAAATTTTTAATATTAATCAAAATTTATTTATTAAAGATCTATCATCATTAAATAAAATATTTATATTAAAAAATAAAATTTTGAAGTAATTTGATATGGCAAAAGAATATAGAAGACAAATAATATATACGAGAGTTTAACTCTGTGTCATATATACAATTTATGCAAGGATAAATCTATTTTTATAAAATTTGATATTTTGTAAGTTTTGGTATTAATCACATTTTTCTATTAGGGATTTGCAGTAATTGAATGGAGTACCAGAGACCTAATGGTTTAACGGTATGTATTTCACCTTAGTGTGAGTGGTTATAGGATCCATTCATGCTAGTTGCATGTTGTAATCGGTCTTTAGCCTCCTTGTCATGGGGATTCGTTCATGCTAGTTGTATGTTATAATCAGAACTTTAGCCTCCTTTGAATTGAAAAAAAAATTAAGTTTTTTTAAAAAAGTAATTGAATAGAATATTTAAATTGAGAAAATAAATTCAAAAATGATCTAATATAAAGAAAGAAAAGAAAAACAATAGAAAAGGAATAATATACTCATTGGATTTGGACATATTTTTTGGTGGAAAAGAATTGATTAACTAGAATTAAAATATGTAGTATTTACATAAAAATTCTTTTAAAAGAGTCATTAATAAATGAAATATTAACATTCATCCAAACCCAATACATGGATATTAATATTGATGATTTTATTTATAAAGTAATGGAGGTTAGCTTATATGATCTATATAGCTTATATGATCTATATTATATAATTTAAAATTTTAGATTAGGAAATAATTTTTACTGGACAAAAAATAATACTCCTTTTAAATGAGGAAATAAAGTTGTTAATATCAATTATTTGACTAAAAACTTGATGCTCAATTATAATATGATGTGAATGAGAAGAAAAAAATTTGAAGGAAAAAAATTATGAAATGAGGACATGATGCATTACTAAATATGAAATGAGAACATGTTGCATTACAATATAAACTACAATATTCATGAACTTTTATTAGTATAATATGTAGGTATAGCTTATAAATCAATTTTAAAGTAATTTGACTATACATGAAAATATTTAATTTATATCAAGAAAATATTTCTTAAATTTTTGTATCATTATTATGTTTGAGTGATTTGACTATACACGTAAGAATTTTGATTAAAGAACAATAATGAATTACGTGACTATACAATCAATCTTACTCGAAATAAGAAGCTTATTACCAATAGTCAATTTGTAGATAAAGTTTATATAATGACCTGAATTATATATTCTATTCTATAAAATAAATTCAAAAAAATGAGATTATAGGGTAGTTTAAGTGATTGAAAGTACCTTTTCCTAGGAGTGATGATGTAGGTCTGAATCCCATAAGAACAGAGGTAGGGTTGGGGGTTTGGAAAAAAATTAAAAAAATAAAAGGAAAAGATAAATTCATCAGATTAGGAAAAAATTCTCATAAGGAATTTTCTTGAAGTTGGAAAAAATTGCATAAGAGTATAACATGTCACAATGTTTAAAATGGTATGGACCCATTTTTACAATATATATTATGGAACTTGGCCAAAATAATTGTATACTTATTAGGTGAAAAAAATTGGTTTAGGAATCATTTTTTGCTAACAAACATAATATTTAATGTATCTTGGAAAATCAATCCATTAGCTTTGAAAATATTTTCGACAAAGGAACTCTTTTTAGATGGGAAAAAATTGAAGGACATGATGACAAGTACTGTAATTAAAATAGACCTGGACTCTTTAAAATTACTTCTGCTATCTTGTTCTAAAGTATACTATCCATGCCACGAACCAAAATTTTCAAATCTTTTCTACTCCTAACCATTGAAAAAACTATAAGTTGCATAAGTTTGCTAACTTTTGTATAAGATTTTACTATAGATCACAAGGCTTATTTATTTGATGAAAATACTAAGGCCTTGTTTCTTAGTGTTTTAAGAAAAAAATTTTACTTTTCAAATTCAAAAGAAAAGTGCACCATGCCTAGCTACCAGCAAAATAAGGATAGGTCAAACAACTATGGATTTATAGAAGGCTAAATGCTTACGAAAAAGTAAATCGGTAGTTCGACCATTTAAACCTTTACTCTAATATATGTTTAAACGTTTTCAAAGTATTTATGTGCTTTTCAAAACCTTTACATGTCAAAATGTAGTTTTGAAAACTTTGTTTTTATGAAAAACGAAGTGTGGAACTTAAAATATTTTGAGCACAATTTAAGTTCTTTGCCTGACAAGGTCAATCGGACAACCAGGTATGTATACCCTAATTCAAGAGAGAGTATATGTTGTATTTGGGAAAGCCCAACCAGACAACCGGTTATGTACAAGGGCTATCAGATAAAGATTTTTGAATCTTTGATAAAAGGGGTGTCCGGTCAATTGATACACTACAAACCTCGACCAAACCAAAGTTGTTACAAAAAAATCTTATCCAAAACTAGTCTTTTTTTGTACTCTCACCTAACCTTATCCACTCCTAAATGTTCAAAATTGAATTTGGGTTTCCTTAGATGTATCTAACAATTATATCTTTAATCAAAAGGCAAAAACAACTTAAGAACATTGAGATGAAACTTTTGAGAGGCAATCACAGGATCTTAAGTTGTATAATTATTCTACTAGCTTGTCTTTCATTTTTAAGAATCAAAACTTGCAAAATCTTTGTATTGATCTTTAATAGCTGGTTATTGGGAAAATTAGCTTCAGTTAACCTACATATTGTGAGAAAAATAATTGTAAACACTTGGGTTTTGTGATTCGGGTAGAATCAAGGGTTGTGAGTTAGTTCGTGCTAAACCAACTTGTGAAAAGCACAGTTTATTGGAGTTTGTTGAAATTCTCAATTTGAAGGATCAAGGAGTGGGTGTTGGCTGTGTGCTGAACCATTATAAATCTCGTGTGCACTTTACTTTCTTTGCTCTTTATTTGGTTTGCTTAGCTTTAGCAATCCACACACCAAGTGACACCAATCAATATCAATCACTGTGTGAAAAGGTTCTATTGAAGTCAAATCGCTCTATTCACCCCTCTCTAGAGAGTGTTTGCCATCAACGGATAAGATAAATAGTTTATAGTCATTGATTAATTATAAACGAAGTGAAGGAAGATTAATACTTGGCTTCACATAATGAGAGAATTGAAAGAGAGAAAGGCTAACACACTGCTGCCTTTTGTTTTAGAATATTTAAGGTAGATAGATATAATATTTTTTTTATTTTCTTTCTTTATTTCTATTGTATTATAAATTCAATCAATATGTCTCTCTTTTATTTATAAGTATTTTTATAACAAATTAAAATTTTCTTTCATAATATTATGGGAGAGTCATTGATGCAAGATGATCTTAAAGATCCTTGTTGAAGCAAATTTCAGCTAGCTACCCCCACCCCACCCTGGTGTTTTTGTTTTTTAAGTTTTGCCTTTTTAAGCAATGTTGCAAAAATTGGCCTTTCAAATTGTGGGAATCCAAAAAACAGATTATGGGAATTTAAATTCTAACAAAACGGTGTAAGTATTGATTTTTTTTGAATTTGAAACAGTAGAACTTTTGGGAACTCACGTTTGAATTGCCAAAATTTAAAATTTTCCTCGCTCGGACTCTAGCAATCTGAAACGGATTTTGGCAATCTGTGCTTAAGGAATCTAGGGCCCGTTTGGATTGCTTTTTTTTAAAAGCGTTTTTTTTAACAATTTTTGGAAAACAACTTTTTTTTTAGAAGCTAAAAATTCTGGCTTCTGAAACAAGCTGTATTTGAGCTTGTTTTAGAGTTTCAATTTTTTTAAAAGCCAAATCAAATAGCTATTGCAAATTTAATGTAACTTTTCTAGGAAAAAAAGTATTTTTTTCCTGAAAAAAAAAGTCAATCCAAATAGACCCTTATCTCGAAGCGATAAGCCCCTCTCTATTGCTTTTTCCTTTTCTCCCACCATTCTTCCCAAAATTTTCGTCTCTCCTCCGAACCCTTTCTTACAAAATCAACACCAATCCTAGGATTTTGCCTATATTTTGTAAGTTAAGTTATCTGTTATGTCATATTTTTTTTCCTTAAAGTTATGCTTATTGTGTTGTAATATTTATATATGGTTGTTGTAATGTTGTTTAGATGATTTAATTTTGAGATGTTATATTAATATTTTATTATTTTATTATATTTTTCTAAATTATGTTATTTTTTGTATTATTTATTGTAGTATTATGACTAATAACAATCTAGGATTTTAAGGAATTTAGGTACTTTTATAATTAATAGGAATTTAGGATTTAAAGAAAATTTGTTTTTTTAATTAATATGAATATATTGAATTTTAGATTTGAAAAACTTTATGTAGTTTTTATGGTTAATAGAAATTTTGAATTTTTAGAAAATTATGTAGTCATTTAATTAGTATGAATTATTGTTTCTCAGGAAGTTAAGCAATTTCAATCATTTTAAATCAAAGATAACACAAACCTCCAGCGTACCCTCAAGAAAATATTGCCGCACATTATGGAGGAACCATTTTTGGATATTGGTGGTCTCTGCATCGACTACAACAAATGCTAACGACAAGATTTAACCATTTGTATTTGTGGTTAGGGCAACAAGATGATCGATATACTTACCTCGCAAATGAGTACCGTCGAGGGAAATCACAAGTGGTTAGTGCCTCCATGCCACAATGTGGTCCAAGTGCCTAGAACATGTAATCAAATGTTTTCTTTTCCACCGTCAATTCTTGTCGAAAAGAGTACTCACGATAGTCCTGGGTTTCTTGCCTTAATCGTAGCAAGATATCATGGAAACACCTGGTACGAGGTGTCCCAATTACCATACCCTTGCTCGATTGCCTTGTTCCTCTCGTGCCATGCCTTCCTATATGATATTTCCACATTAAGGGCATTCTTAACATGAGCTTGTACAAAACTAACCTTATTGTCAACCTTTACTGATACAAAATGCTTGACCATGGATCCAAGAATGCCAGAGGTAAGATTCTATGTCCAGACGCTTGTATATTACCCATAAAAATGTGCATATCACAGTACTTTGTTATCTCGAATTGACGATGCATGACTCTCTGAATTGCACATGACTTTTGCGCCGTACTACCCTCATGTTTGGTATTAACTTCACGACTTTGTACTGACAATGGTTTCTTATCATGTGTATTTATACAACCTTTATAACATCCACCTTCAGTGGGAAAACCATGCCTTTGGCCAATGTCATTTGTTTGAGGATCCAAATAGACCAGTTTAGTAGCTCGTGCTTGCTAGTCATGTAATATTTAGTCCTAGCAGTATAAAACTCCATTGGTTTCTCTTTTACCAACATCGAACTTGCATTGCTGCTCAAGCCAGTGCCGTCATTGTTGTTATCATTGTTGCTATTCTCCTCCGAGGGAGCATCATAATGATGAATATGAAAGCCCTAATCCTTGTCTTTTTCATCGAGTTCCGACATAAAAGTATCCATTGTGAACTCAACCTTCTCATGCATGGTGCCTTTGTGAGAGGGACCTTTTACATCAAATATGGAGTGTGGGGACATGTTTAATGTGGCAAACTCCGTCATAGTCATTGCAATATTCACCCATATCTCATCATAGTTAACTAGTTGTACATTTAGGTTGGACATTATACCATCAATCGAGATATCAATGTTTGGTTCCAGAATCGTTTCATCACAATGTATGTCCACAATTACATACGTGACATGCATGTTCATCTCATTGCAAGTGGTCTCAAATAGCTATTGGAGATCTTCGTCATTGGTAATTACAACCCCGATATAATATATCTGGTGGTTGGGTGTCATACTCGATAGGAATTAATAACACAACTCTAGTCTGTCGATGTTTGGATGCAAATGGAGTTTTTTGAAAATACAAGATACAAATTCATGGTACAAACGAATTCATCATACGAAGTATCTTGTTTAATTCTAATTGTAATGCTGCATTTGGAGTCTTATAGTCGAGACTGTGAAGCTATTAATTTTTTGGCCCTGAAACTAAATTTATATTCATTTTTTTATGATTTAGTTAATTTAAAGAAGTATGGAGGTTTGTCGGGAGTAAATAAAAAAGTTGGAGTGAGCAAAGCTTAAGAAGTAGAGAATGATTGAAGGTAGAATGTGGAATGAGCCAGGAGGGGCGGGATAAGGGTTTATATAGTTTTTAGGACCTAAAAATCGGATTTTCAAAATTCGTTTATGGTGATATTTTCTAACCTAAAATCCCATGAAATGACGTTGCTAGAGAATTGATTCGAATTCTCTGAATTTGGATTTGAAATTTTGAAGATACTTTTGGTCACATAGCCCAGGGGCTACCGTAGGAAGTCAGCTTCGCATGTGACCTTAAGGAATACAAAATGTTACCTGGAATTCGTAGCAAGGACTTTACTTTGTCTGCTATTCTTTCCTAAATCCATTTCACCGAGTGTTCAGTCAAACTCAACATAAATGAAAGACTTCAGTAAGCTTGCTGGCCTTGGGAAAGACTCCATCAAGGGAATGATTGGAAGGGGTACTATTGATATAGGGACTGACTTCTTTCTTTTATGTTCTAAGGTTTGGACTATAATAGGGAATCGATTCACGTCCTTCACCATTTCCTTGGGTTGTTATCGCCTTTCCCCCGGGTCAAGGTATGGGTTCTTTCTCTATTAAGAAAGTCCCGATGTGAACTCCCCTAATGATCTGACTCCAGCAGATTCTCGAGAAGCCAATTCTCTCTCTCTCTCGATCTGCTTTACCAACAAGAGTCGGGTTTTTACTATCTGGATTGGATTTCTAGAATTTGAGTAGAATTTTCATTATCAGTTGGCAAGGAATTGTGTCATGTCAATGTAGGAACCCTATTTCAAATTCCCAAAATCTGAAATCGAATTTCCAAAATCCAACTCAGATTACCATTATCCTTTGATAAAGAATTTGAATATATTATTTGCCAAGTGTCATGTCAATGTAGGAACCCTATTCAGGCTTTGAAAATCCAAAATCAAAATTTTAGAATTGAAACTCGATTTTCAAAATCCAAAAGGGCCACCTTTAAAAATCATTCAAAAACAAAGGGCCTGTTTGGATTGGTTTTTTTTCAAGAAAAAGTACTTTTTTTTTCATGAAAAAGTTACATTAAATTCGCAATAACTATTTGATTTGGCTTTCAAAAAAGCTGAAACTCTAAAAAAGCTCAAATATAACTTTTTTAGAAGTCAAAATTTTTAGCTTTTAAAAAAAATTTATTTTTCAAAAGTTGTTAAAAAAAGCGCTTTTGAAAAAAGCCAATCCAAACGAGCCAAAGTTATTTTTACAATAAAGCCTAAAAAGGGCCAAAAAAAAAAAAACCCAACCAAATTAAATTTCCCGCACCCCATGGGGACACAGAAAACTGGATACGTGTAGCAACCGCCTAACCTTTCCAAAACCATTCGAAAGCTAAATATCACCCCGTTATGCCCCCAGGGGCATAGGTGAGTTGGTAAGTGGCCAGGTGACTAGGGTGGAGACACCCTGACAACGCGGAATCGAGTCCATGTAGCGGCAGTACTCTACTGAAATATTGCGAGGCTGTTGCTGGATTTCCACGCCCGTTGGTCCTCTCCCTAGTCGGGCTGTCACTCACGCACATTCCTCGATTTACCTCCCGTATGATTAAGGGGTCTCTGACCAGATGAAAAAAGGGTTCCCCTTTGGTTAACCCTTTTAAATATCACCCCGTACCAACAAAAGTTTCAGTATTCTTGAACTACTAAAATACACCTTTAGCTGACTCTACATACCATGTTCATATATTTAGGGCTCGAATAAATTGGTCTCTTTTTAGTTAAAAGTTTAAATCTTGAACATACTTTTTATTTATAAAAAAAAAAGTATTTTATTTTTTAAGAAATATTTGGAGTGATAGTTGAAAGTGGGAAAAGGTTCAATTTTAATTTATTTCAGAAATTAGAAATTTGAGCTTCATTTACTGACCCAACCTAACCTACCTCACTGAATAGCATTTGTTAAGTAGTTCTGGTACTCTTAGGACAAACTTAGAACTGAAATTATTATACGTGGGAGGGATGAAGATAGAGTGTAACCGGTGTGAGTTAGCAGAAGCTAATGTTTTTTGCTGCGCGGACGAGGCGGCGCTGTGTTGGGGTTGTGATGAAAAGGTGCATGCTGCCAATAAGTTGGCTACGACGCACCAAAGGGTTCCTCTGTCTGCCTCCTCTTCTCGCATGCCCAAGTGTGATATCTGTCAGGTTTGTTTTCTTCTTTTGTATCTCTTAGAGTTACCACTTTCGTCTAAGAGTTTAGAGAGGATTTATTTATATTTATTTATTTATTGTATTTAACACGTGTGTTATGTATAACGTAATTTGTTTAGAACGTCGCTTTTAGAGAGGGAATTTGGTTATATTTATTTGTTGAATGTGACAGTATCAATCGAACCCTTTTTGTGTTTTTTTTTTTTCTATCTCAAGCGAGATTAGTGTATAAAATTATTTTCAGCTTATTAGTGTTTTTATTTTTTACCTTTGAATTTTCAAATAGTGGGCTGGCGTCTCCAACCAGGTTATGACGTTCTCTGTTACTTGAAATTGTCAAGTGGTATGATTCTTGCTTTATATGTGAGATGTGCGAGATCATTTCTCGATGTCTGCAATCAATATCTCGGACCAGCTTACGATATTTTCTTTTGATTATCAAGCGGCATCTTGTACCAACTACCAACTTATGGAACTTCTCTACTTTTTGAATTAGCGAGTGATATCTCAGGCCAGCATAGGAGCACCTTTTTGTTCTGTGCTATATTTTTGTCATGGTTTTGGCGAGGTGGTATACTACTTTAGTACCCTTTACTCTGGACCGGCTGGATTTTATCATATAATGTTTTTGCTAGATACAATTAAAGGAAGAGTAATTCTTCTGGAGATACGTATTTTACAATATATGCTTGTTAGATATTTGTTTGCAAATATGACTGTGATGTGGCTGTTGTTTAGCTAAATAAGTGAATTAAGGTAACAAGATTGGTTTCTAATTGACAAACTTGTGCAAAAGCTTACGCTATTAAGGATGAATTGATTTTATTGTTTATTGTCTTCAACACTGGTTGATCATAGACAGCCAATGTTTAGATTCCTTTAGTTGGTATGGAGGGATTCATGGCTGCCAGAGGAATAAGTATTGAAGTTTTAATGAAAGTTTATTTTGGACTACTGAATTTGAAATAAGTGGTCCTTGGAAATAAATTAGAGCATAGTCGTTGTTTCTATTTCAATTGGTATGTCTCTAGTGTTTAAAATTTCTTCTAAAACTACATCTATATAGGAAATGCATCTCATTCATCTTAGGGGTGTTGGGAATTAAGGGGGTAAGGAGTTTGTTTTGCACAGAGCAGATATGGGAGGAACTTACTACAATGGGGGTCATATATATAGCCGAAAGGGCCAACAGATATGAGAGAAGGAGAAAAGCTTTATTACAAGGTTCTGTGAATTTAGGCCCTCTACAACCAGTAAGCACACTCGTTGTGAGAGCTTACATATCTTGATCATAACAATCTGAAAAGTCATGCTTTACAAACTTGTATATCTACATAACTACATGTACAGATGAAATAATTCTGAATAAGTTTTGAAATTTTTATCCTCAGTCATGGAATTGTAGCTTTTAGTGCATTTAGTTTGATACTTTCCCATGTTAATGGTGTTGTTTAGTGATAAAGGATATGCTATTGTGTGATTGTGCAGGAAACTGTTGGTTGGTTTTTTTGTTTAGAAGACCGAGCTTTAATTTGCAGGAAATGTGATGTTGCCATACACAGAGTGAATACCTATGTCTCTGCTCACCAAAGGTTCCTGCTTACTGGAGTGAAAGTTGGGCTTGACCCTGCTGAACCTGGGCCATCATCCTCCTTGGGGAGGTCACACTCTGGTGGAAAAGTACCGGAAAGAGACTCTTCTTTCCTTTCAAGTACCAAAGCCCCTCTGTCACTGGATGGCATGAAATTAGATTTTCGGTCTCCTTCTGAAGGCAACATCCCACAGTCATCAAATGGTCATTATAAAAAGGCACAACCTGACAAAGACAATTTTGGTGCGGATTTTGCTCAAGATAAATTGCTTACCAAAGTTTCTGTGGCTGGAAGCATTCTGCAGTGGCAGTTAGACGAATTTCTTGGACTAAATGATTTTAATCCAAAGTATGGATATGTAGATAATGGCTTTTCCCAGGTATGATATTAGGTCTAAATAATTTGTTCTTTCATATCAGTCCAACCCTCGTTTTAGGCGTTTTCTTGCCCTCCATTGCTTTGTGTCCGTCACAATTATTACTGGGCCATGTAAGCATAAATATGCATATTCTTTTGGTTGGTAAGTGCATTAATCTCATGGTAAAGTTGTATATGGACTAAATGTGCTGCGGAGCAATTTTTCTTGTTGTCTATGTGCATTTTTAGTTGCTTTCCTTGTGCAAAGGTTTCACTAAGATCAATATCCATTTCGAGGTTGATCTGCCTGGGTATAAATTCCTAGTCAACATCACACTGAAACCTTTTGCACCAGAACTTAGGATTTCAGTGGACATAAATTGGCTGCCCCTTTGATGAGCCATTCAAAACAGCAACCTCTCAGCAACACAGATCTTTCAACCGCACACCCTCAGTAATGCTAGAACTTCCTAGAATCTCTACACTTGGAGAAAATAACACTTTGCATAATGCTGCATCTCCATGGTTGTATAGGAGCAGCAAGGGGAATATTTGGCTTGTACTAGACTCAAATCTCTTCTGGGGTGAAGTATTAGCTGGTAAAATTGGATTGGAGGAGCATGGGGAGTGTATATGGTCATTGATGGGTTCCATTTTATTTTGGAAGGGAGAATTTATTACTTTATTTGGGACTCTAATGTGATCCACAACCCAAGAAAGTAATAACACATAAAACGATAATTTGATAAATCATTTATATTAGGTTTTTAAGCATATAATATATAATTCATATGAATTGTGATGTTGGTGTTTGGTCCCATACTGCCATACTTGATTTTTTCCAGATCAATTAGGTACCTAATTCATGTTTAATGTGTAGCAAGAACTAGGTTTCCTAGTAGTTTGCAGGTATTGTCTATTACATATGAATCGCGATATTGGTGTCTGCCCCATTGCTTCCTTGATTTCTCCAGATCGTGATATCTTATATGAGTGCATAAACACTAAGGAATACACACTCTAATTTTGTGTTCTTTTCAATGAATTCTACCAGGTTGATAGCAGGAAGCCTGGAGAATCCAATAAGTCTTCGATTCCAAGAGCCGGCAATGAGGAGCTGGACGTTGATGGGTGCTTGGGGCAGGTTCCAGATGCATCCTGGGCAGTTCCACAAATTCCTTCTTCACCTGCAGCCTCAGGCCTCTATCGGCCTGAAACTTATCAGAATCCTTCTGGCTCTGGTGCATTCTTTGTAGCCGATGTATGCTACTTACCAACGCAGAATCTTAACCAACATGAATTTAGTAGTCCTAGTTTCAAAAGGCGAAGGCAACTCTGACAAGATTGGGTGTTTTAAGGTGTATGCTCGACATCCTCGGTTCGCGTGTTAGGGGTATTAGAAGGACTTCTCCTTCCAAGATTTGAAGTTGTTTCTTTGAGCGATTTGTTCCGCTTTGGATAGCAGTTTCTCTCTGTAACGAAATTTGTTGTGTTTCGTTTTGTTTTGTTTTGTTTTGTTTTTTTTTTCAGGGCAGGCAGGGTTTGTAGGCCTTTGATGTGTTTTGTCTATGATGAGGGAATTAATTGTCTTCTGATCAAAGTGTTGAGGCGAAAGAGAAAAGTTAGACAGTGTTGATTGATCAGATTATCTATTTTTGAGTTGAGGTCTTTTTCTTACTCCACCCCCACCCCTCAGTTGATGGTTATGTTTAGCGGGGATTGTCATTTTTTTCTGTTAAGTTTTAACATAAATCCCCGGTTGTTCCATGTGATTTTATTTTTCCCAATATTCTTTCTCGCATTCAAGTTTTTTTAGCAAACAAAATCTTTTACGGAGGGATTTTTCTAATCTCTTTTAATTGTTAAAAAAAAAAAAAAACTAGAAAAAGTAATTTAGTAAAATCAGTCGTTAGAAAAGTCTACAGTTAAATATAAAATCACAGAGTTTAATTTCTAACCAAATGCATAATTCTCTTGGAATGAGTTAAATGATTTTTAGCTAAAAATTAAAAATGAAAATTATTGTACAATATTTGTGTCATTTGGAGAACTAAATAAAAATTAGATATAGTTTAAAAAGTCATATCTTTTTTAATACATATACGATATATGTACATACATATTATATATTTATAGATTGAAATTGACTCTGTAACTCAATATAAGCTTGTTTTTACGACGAACTAACATTTTAAAAACATAAATAGGAAAAAGAGACATCTGAGGCATTGTTTGTTTGCAAGAAAATAACGTCTTAAATAAAAATGTTTTATATGAAAATATAATATTTTTTAGTGTTTGGTTATCTGATTGTTAAGGGCAGAACCAAGGGGTGCCAACGAGCCCCCGCCCCCCCCCCCTCCCCCAACACCCCCCAAGAAATATATATTATTGTGTATAAACTTTTTTGAAAATTTGAAAATTCTTCTTATGGCCTGAGATCATCTTTTTCATGTATATTAGTTTTTCGTAGATGATATTTAAATAATTAAATTTTTGTTATAAATAAGTAATCATAGCAAATAAATTTCAATAATCGTTAATTTTATGTGTTTTGTTGTTAAGTACTTAGAGTAAGTTTTTCGACAAGATAAATTTAAGAAATTCATAAATTTTAGATAGCTATTCTAGAGAAAATTTATTTACTTAGGAAGTTTCTTTAGATATTATTTATGTATTTATTTTGGCTAGAGAATTTCATAAGGAGAAAAGAACTTAATTTCATTGACTAAATTAGTAAACTTTTCTTTATATGATTTATATTGTTTTGCTAAATAATATTTTTTTAAAAGCTTATTTATGTTTCACAAATCTAATATCACCAACCTTTATTCTAATGATTATTGTTATGTATAATATATACTCTTTCACAGTAGAAAAGAGGAAGCCTTGCCATTTCATTTAACGTTATTTCGATGATGATTTTCATTTAAATACATATATGGACCTTGGTCCCCCAATGGAAAATTTCTGGTTCCACCCTGCTGATTGTAAAATATTTTTTGGTATTTTGTTGCCACACTTCTAAAAGATTTCAGTAAAAAACTTTTATAGAAAACACGTTCTGCTATTAAAGACATATATTTGAATTATGATAGAACTATTAAATTCAATTACAAGAAAAATTTAAAATTTTATTCTTTTGATTTATTTTACTTTTAAAAATTTTTAATTTTACAATTTTTTAGATATCTAATTTTATATGTTTAATTTCTTCACTTTATTTAATTTTTATTTTAATTTTTTAAGTTTTAATTTAGCTTTTTATTTTTTATTTGGTAATTTGTTTTGTTAAATTTGCAAGAATTCCAAGCCCAACCTTATGGTAAAGAAATGCAAAAGTCTTTAATGAGAAACTAAAGGCTGGAAGGTTTTCATTCTAGGAATCGTGCTAGTTTATATCAATAGGTCTACTTACTTGCGAATAGTTAATAGGAGTCATAGATGTGTCACTTTAAAATTGAGTTATATCAAATGTTATTATATTTTTATCACCTAAATATCACATCAACTATGCATACATGAGAGATTGCAGAAAAGGGCTCGGACAACTTATATAGCGTTCTTTTTATTACAAAAAAAAAAAAATCAAAGGAATAAATTTCGAAAAGAAAATATCAAAGAGGTGACCGAGGATACGAGAAAAACGAAAAATTAAATTAACAAACTGGACTCAGATTTCTGAAAAGTTGAAATTATTTATTTTATCCGACTGATTTTATTGGGTATACTCACATAAGTAAGTGTAGATATAGAGAGAAGGGGCACCATAAGTACATACACGTCCCTTAACACACGAGAAGAAGAAGAAGAATGGAGATACACACAGAACACCAAGGGAACACATACAGCCGGATTCATTTGCTTCGATTATATCGTAGCAATATGATTTATTTTCACTCATTTTCTCAGCCTGAACGAGTCGCCATACCTCTCACAGTGATACCAGACTTTTCAGCATAAAAACCAACCCCGTAAAACACATTGTCCCTCCTAAGCCTGGCCACTTCTCTGCATGCAAACAAAATCAATCATGCAAAGAAACCACATTTAGCAGAGAGAGGGTATGTATTAACACTAATATTTTCTCTTTGTGTGTGTGTGTGTGAGAGAGAGAGAGAGAGAGAGAGAGAGAGAGAGAGAGTTGGTGAACCCGAAAGGAAGCTTAATCCATTCCCAGTGTTGTGGATTATCTCCATCAAAGATTTGAAGATGCCTTGCTGGTATTATCCATTCCTATCATTGAACAAAAGATCCAAATCAATTAAAAGTTGTAGTTAGGTTGCAGAAGCATGCATTACGTACTAATAATGGCATCATGCGGGTTAGTTCAGAACAGGCAAAAAAAAAAGAAAAAAAAGTAATTAAAAATAAAAATAAATATTTGTATCATAAGAGACGAACAAATGGACACAAAGATGGGCTTGTGTTTGCCATCTTATTTGATATCTCTGCGTTTTCTTTATTTCTCGACTTCATATATATGTCATGTATTTATAGCACGAATTTGCATTCCATCTCTTTGCTTGTTCTAATGTCACTAGCAGTGGTAGTCTTACCACTGTTTGAGTCTTTTGCTTTCACATTAATTGTTTTGTCATGGTACATGCAATTGTACGTTAGAGTTTTCACAAGTCTTTAATTTGCCAACACTTATTTCATGAAGACCCCATGGTTATCAATTTCTACTCTTAACAACCTTCTCTTTGTCTTTTGTGCTAAGTTGATCACTTCAACATGGCAACTGAATATAGAAATCAAACAATTTTGAAATTCACCGCCACGTATTTTTTACGTTAACGTCTTATTTGATATTTCTGCATTTTCTTTATTTATCGACTTCGTATATATGTCATGTATTTATAGCACGAATTTGCATTCCATCTCTTTGCTTGTTCTAATGTAACTAGCATCGTTGTCTTACCAATGTTTGAGTCTCTTTCTTTCACATTAATTGTTTTGTCATGGTACATGCAATTATAAGTTAGAGTTTTCACAAGTCTCTAATTTGCCAACACTTATTTCATGAAGACCCATGGTTATCAATTTCTACTCTTAACAACCTTCTCTTTGTCTTTTCTGCTAAGTTGATAACTTCAACATGGCAACTGAATATAGAAATCAAACAATTTTGAAATTCACTGCCACATATTTAAAAACATTAAAAATGTTCATGTACAAGGTTAAATAACAAACCCTGCCTACACGTGAGAGGGTGTATTATAAGAGAAATACCAATTTTCTCTCGTATTAATAATTTATATAATAAGAGACGAGCAAGTGAACACAAAGCTGGACTTGTGTTTACCATCATGTTCTTTTGACACTAACTTCTTATTTGATCTCTCTGAGTTTTCTTTATTTTTCAACTTCGTATATATGTCATGTATTTATAGGGAAAAAGACATACAGATCCCTCAACTATATGCTTAATTTCAAACAAGTTCCTCAACTTTTTATAAGTCCTTTCAATTAACATCGATATTAAAACTTAATGGTCAATGCATGGACTTTCTCAAGAAAACCCTTGCATTGATAGTCAAATTTATAATGACATATAACCTGAGACTTTGCTAGACACCTTTTCCCTATTTCTTCTTGTTTTTTGCCAACATTTTCATACCAATTTTTTTACTACCTATTTTATTCAATTTTATCCAAACTATTTATTGCCATTTTAACACACAAAATCACTAATTGACAGTAAAATAAAAAACATTATGAATTAAACTAAGCAATATAAGTTCTGTAATTTATTAACTAATTCAAAATGATTACATTTTGAGATGTGATGCATATTATCGTTAATAAATTTGTATATTATTAATCAATAATTGAACTTATATTGCTTATTTAATTTTAATTCATAATCCTTTTCATTTTACTGTCAATTAGTATTTTTATATGTTAAAAGTGGCAATATACGGTGTTTGGATGAAATGGACACAAGCAGACACTAAAAGAAATGGTGTGAAAACGTTGGCAAAAAAAAAAAAGAGAATAAATAGGCGAAAAGATGTCTAACAAAGTTTTAGATACAAAGGTCATATGCCATTACAAATTTGACTCTCAATGCAAGATTATTTTTGGTTTTTACAACAAAGTCAATGGATTGACTATTAAATTTTATTAATGGTGTTAATTAGAATGACCTCTCCAAGGATTATAAAAAGTTGAGGAACCTATTTGAGATTAAGCATATATATGAGGAATATATATGTCTCTCTCTGTATTTACTGCATGAATTTGCATTAATCTCCTTGCTTCTTCTAATGTTTTTTGTTTTTAACAATAATTGTTTTGTCATAATACATGCAATTGTTAGTTAGAGATTTCACATTTCTTTCTCAACAAACATTAGAGCAACAAACAAACGGGTTGGCTTGGGTTGAAAGCAACCGCATTATTATCAATTTCTTCTGCTGCATCTAGACTCCATTGCACTTAACAACCTCCTTTTGACTTTTACGTGAGTTATTTGAATTACTAATCTCACGATTCTCACTTGGATCAATCCTTTATTACCATGAGATAAAATAGCATATCCAATAACTTCTACTTGTTTGTATTTTTCTTCTCTTTAAATAAGGAAGTCATCCTTGAAAACTATAGCTAATCCCACTATCTCCACGGGTTGGGTTGGGTTGAAAGCGACCCCATTGTTATCAGTTTCTTCTCTTGCATCTAAACACCATTACTCTTAGCAACCTCTTTTTGTCTTTTACGTGAGTTATTTGAATTACTAATATCACGATTCTCACTTGGATCAATCTTTTATTACCATGAGATAAAATAGCATATCCAGTAACTTCTACTTGTTTGTATTTTTCTTCTCTTTAAATAAGGAAGTCATTCTTGAAAACCATAACCATTAGATAAAATAGCATATCCAATAACTTCTATCTGTTTATAAATTTTCTTCTGTTTAAATAAAGAAGTCATCCTTGAAAACCGTTGCTAACCCCACTAACTCTATGGGTTGGGTTGGGCTGAAAGCGACCCTATTGTTATCAATTTCTTCTCTTGCATCTAGACCCCATTGCGCTTAACAACCTCCTTTTGTCTTTTACGTGAGTTATTTGAATTACTAATCTCACGATTCTTACTTGGATCAATCCTTTATTACCATGAGATAAAATAGCATATCCAATAACTTCTACTTGTTTGTATGTTTCTTCTATTTAAATAAGGAAGTCATCCTTGAAAACCGTTGCTAACCCCACTATCTCCACGGGTTGGGTTGGGTCGAAAGCAACCCCATTGTTATCAATTTCTTCTCCTGCATCTAGACCCTATTGCGCTTAACGGCCTTCTTTTGTCTTTTATGCGAGTTATTTGAATTACTAATCTCACGATTCTCACTTGGATTTATCCTTTATTACCATGAGATAAAATAGCATATCCAATAATTTCTACTTGTTTGTATTTTTCTTCTCTTTAAATAAGGAAGTCATCATCGAAAACCATTGCTAACCCTACTATCTCCACGGGCTGGGTTGGGTTGAAAGTGATCCCATAGTTATCAATTTCTTCTCCTGCATCTAGACCCCATTGTGCTTAACGACCTCCTTTTGTCTTTTATGCGAGTTATTTGAATTACTAATCTCACGATTCTCACTTGGATCAATCCTCTATTACCATGAGATAAAATAGTATATCCAATAACTTTTACTTGTTTGTATTTTTTCTTCTCTTTAAATAAGGAAGTCATTCTTGAAAACCGTTGCTAACCCCACTATCTCCATGTGAATGGCTGCTAAATATCAATGCTAGCAATTGATTTTTTTCCTTATTTTTTTTTTTAAATAAGGAAGTCATCCTAGAGAAACACTGGTAATCCTAATATTTCCACGTGAATGGTTGTTAGATATCAATGGTAGCAATTTATTTATTTATTTTTCCCTTTGAGCTAGGGTATTCCTAATGGATGGTTGTTAGATTTCAATGATAGCAATTGATTTTTTTCTTTTTTTTTTTTTTGGTGAGGTAAAGTATTCATAAGTCACATTGGACTCGTGAGTGAAAATTTTGAATTAGATCGTGCTACTTTGAAATTCGATAGTGTTTTTCATACTATCAAGTCAAGAGAGATAGAAAAAAATCCTTTCAATGAATGTGCTTCTTAGGTGTCAAATTAATGTTCTCTTCTTTAGAGGACAAGGCCCCTATCATCTCAACTTACAACTTGTTGGTAGCAATTTTTTTCCCTCCTTTTTTCCCATTTATATTTTGTTATAATGTTTGAGTGTGGTGCCAAATGACACTGGGCATATGTATGTATATGTATAGTATATATTTTGACCAGCAATTAGTAAAACAATTTCATTGTTCCAAATAAATACATTACAAAAAAATAGCTTACGAAGTCTCTAACTCAACCCCAAGGTTTACAAAATGACCCTTTTTTATTGTACTTTTATGTTTCCGGTTTGTACAAAAAGTATCCCTAATCCATTATATAGTTTAATTTTTTTAAAAAAAAGTAATTCTAGAGTGCCACATAATTTCCTTGCAATTTTAGAATGGCATATCATCACTTTCTTTTTGATCCATCTAAGGTGCCAAAACAATGCATGCATGGCATATTTAAATTTTTTTAGTTTTAAGTCATTATAATACATTAACTCTTGCATAGCTTATTTTATGTATTAAATTAAAATTAAAATTAAAAATTAAAAAAATAAAATTTAAAACTAATGAATTAAAAATTTAAAAATAGGAAATTTAAAAATTGGAAAATTAGGAAATAAAAAATTTAAAATGAAATTCAAAAAGTTAAAAATTAGAGAATCAAAATATCAGAAAATTTAAAATTGAAAGTTAGAAATTAAGTCTTCAGTCAATCACTCGAATACATTGCATCAACCTGGAAGCATTAGCCGATCTAGTACATCAAAATAAATAAATAAATAAATAGAACTCTGAACAATAATTTTAATAAAACATATTACAAATTATTTTTTATACAACAATATTTTTTTTATTTTTCACCAAACAATTGAATAAATTTGTTAACTGCAAAATTGAATTCAACATTCTTAAAATAAAGCAGCTGTTAAACTAAATGTGTATTGTCAATACTTAATGATTAATTTAAGAAATCTTTATGAAATTAAAAAAGAAATGATTGGCTTCTAGAAAATTTTAGTATTTCTAGTGAACATCTTGAAACACACACAAACATAAATATTTATACATGCACATAGAAAAAAATCAATGAACAGCTAAAACACGCACAGAGATACACACGCATACATAAACACATACATAATTTATATAAACTAAGTTCATAGGATTTTCCACAAACACGAAGCTTCTATCTATTTATTTATTTGAAACACATTTCATTAATTAAAGAAAATACCAGGCCGTAAAGTGAGTCACTGATAAAGGACCCACAAGTGATCCCAAAAACAGATAAGTTAGACACAAAAGGGCCCAGAGATGACCCATCAAATGGAAAGCCCAATAGAGGCCAAACTAAAAAAAAAAAAACCAAAGCATCTTATGAAAATTCAAAACAAACCATACTTTTTATTTTATAAGAAATAAGCAATCCATCATCATCTTATTTTTTCCCCATTATAGAAGTATGGTTGTTTGTTTTGAGTTTCATAGGATTAATGTGATAAAGATCTTAACTCTTACGAGATATAACCTCATTTTAATAGGATAAATATCAAATAAGATCGTTCCAAACACACTATAACTCTGATCTGTGCCTTTAAGATGGCGAAAACAAAGACATTATTCATCTACCTATATGAATTGCTTCAAAGTATTCTAAAGGCCATATCAAGTGTGCTATTTATTCTATCATATGGCACAAGATCCAACTCAAATAGACATCAATATAAGTATTACTATTGGTTTCAATTGAACACATTTTCTAAATTTTGCAAAGTTACAAATAGAATCTGTTTTAAGAAAATAAAAACAGAAAATGAGAATATATTAAAAGAAAATTTTCTAAGCCAAATACAAATTTCAAACATAGATAGCCTACGTAGCCACATATGGTACTCGACATCACAAACTCTCCTCTTAAGCAAGCAACATCCTCATAATGCCTAAATTCAAAAACCTGATAGGAGAGTATTTAAGCAAAGCCTCATGGAGTCATGGGAGAAAATGGGATTCCCCCACCAAAATGGGACGCATCCTTTGCAAGATTTATTATTTATTTATTTATTTATTTATTTTTGCAGTATAAGTAAGAATTTTGTTAATCACGAAAGGTACAAGACCAATCCAAAATTTTCAATCCCATAAAGGAAAAAAAAATTTATAAAGCAAGGGATTGAGAGGTCCGGGTAAAACAAACAAAATTCGGGGCACAGCCCATCACAAACGAATTTGAGAAGCAAAACGAAAGTCCTAATCCACAAAGGAAATACAATCAAAGCAAAGACAAAAGAAAAGAAACACAAAAGTCCTAATCTGTTAAATGATGTTCTTTTAACAGATGAATGCAAACATCTTCAATGAACCAGTTGAATAAGAAAAAGCAAAAAATTGCTCTGGCAACAATTGCAGAACCGCATTGACTCGTGTTGGCTGCAACTGGAAAGAAACATAGCGCAAATTAACCATGCTAGAAGTAGAAAACGAATCATATGTGATGTCTCAGACATCTGAAATGAATTGTTTAACGTACTCTTCCAATCTCGAGGGAACATACTTGCATCAGGTCAACGACCATCCAGTTGTGACACCATCTTATAAGTAGGCCTCCGCGCATGTGTGGGCGCATGTGTGGGTGACACAAGTGTTTTCCCTCACCAAAGTTTTTCAAATATTTACTTTCCTCACAAAATGTGCACGCACATATACAATGTAACAAAGTCTGACATGGTTGCCCTACTTTTTACTGAGTAGACAAAACAGCTATTGTTGACATAAACGGGGTTATTTAACAAAGCTGTGGGCACATTGAGATTATAAAGAAGATCAGACGCACATCCTGGACTCCTTGTGCAGAAAGAGATCTACTTTGTCTCTGTTTCCTTCAGTTTCCAGCTCCTGATTATGGCTGAGCCAAGCAAGAGAAGGCTAGTCTTTTGCCTATTGCTCCTCCGGAAATGTTAAATGACAAACTAATTTCACACCTTGGAAATGAGTACACTAGCGTGGTACGAGTTGCCGCATTAGTACTGCCAAAATGCTGCCAATTGATATGTTGATGACATTCACGACGTCATTGTTGAGCTGCAAGACAGAAAACCAATTATCAGACTAGCTACTGCAAAATCACTAAACATTTTTCCTTTTTTCCCTGTTCCCTGCCCCGGGGGATGGGAGGTTGGGGGCCGCTTGGCTCAGGGTCACAAATGAAAGGAATAGTAAGCAGATAAATTGCCGCAAATCATGAAATAAACTGAATACCCATCGAAATCCTTGTTTATCTTGGAGTGCAGCACCGATCACACTCTCACCAAGATTGGCAATTTGGGAAGCTATCACACAGATAATAGCTTCAGGAACACTAATCTGTCAGGAAAACATTTGCTTATTCAAAATCCAGTCATGGAAGCATTTCTACAAGAAACAAAACCTGAAAGGAAACAACTAAATTCAAGCTTCTTTGCACTAGCAAACTGACATTTCCTTCACATCTACTCATGTAATATTCTTTCCTAGATTTGAGCTTGTTAACCACAGCCCTTAGAATCAAACATACCTTAAAAAAGTTATCTGACATCTTTGAACATCTGAGTTTCTAAAGAATTTACTGAGAAAAGAGATTGTGTGTCATTATTAGCCTAAATTACATAAATAAATAAATAAATAAATAAAATCAATGCATAACATGTTCAAATCCTGATAAAATTTGATGCACAAATTTCCTTTGCAATTGGATTAGGCATCCAAAATATTATCTTTGCATTGTGGAATATGATTGGATCTAGTGATCTATAGACTAGTCCATCCATCCTAAATCGATTTTTTCATATCTCGATGCAGATCATTCTAAATAGCATCCATTACTAAAATATATAGTCACTCTTTCGAGACCTACTTTCTCATTAGTAAATATTTATGCCAGTGTCTAACATAATCTTATCTTTTGAACAGTGAGAAACTCAAACAGTTTTTACTTTTTGCAAACTTATCTAAATCTATTCAATCTCTCTTGCCTATAAATATAGTGCCCACTTAAACTGAGATATCCACTAAGAACAGAGGGACCATTTAGAGATCACCTTATTAGACATCCCATAAGAAATTCCACTATTCCAGCCCCTCAAAAGACCAGTTATGAGTTTCAGAAACTAGAATCATTTAGATAGGATTAGCCAAAAAATAGGTTGGTAAAAGAAAAGAAAAAAAATTAGGTGAACAATACCCTGGGGGACATATATGGTTTAACAGGAAAGGGATAAGAAAACTCTTATCATATCATTTGAAGTCTGAACCCTTTAAGTTTAGGTCATCATCTTACAAAATCTTACAAAACCAACCACTTAAAAGGTACAAAGATGTACACAAATTCAGTCCTTAACATACCAACTCCCACAAAATTAACAAATAAAGAGTAAAGTAGGACAAAATGCTATTGCATACCTCACCCGTTAGAAAACCAACAGAGGCGAGAAGAACCGAAGCTAAGATTCCAGCTAAGGTTCCCTCAACACTAACTGCTCCTTCTGTTCCCCTTGGAACAACCTTAAATGTTGTGACCAGATAACTGCATAGAAAGAATAGTAATTAATAGTCACTCTTAGTACTATGGGGAGCTTGGACATCACCATTAATGAGAAAGAAATTGTACTCAATAGAGTATTAGATAGAAATTTTTCCAGTTTATGCAGGACATTATGTCACTAACTATGAACAGATTCAAAAATAATACATTTTTCCAGTTAAGGGCAAATGTATTACACTAAAGTAATACATTTTTAGGCAATAATTGTTTTACTTATAACAAGAATTGAATTCAATCTGCCAGCAATGGTTTAGACTGATCAATCAAGCTACTGGTGGCATTGATACAAATGGCAAGGTCTATTCGATGAACAAGGTAACCTAACCCCATTTTGAACTAAATGGTTGCACTGAAAATATCTAAGAGTTAATCAATAAGATTAAAGAAAATGGAACGTCATAAAGAATCAAAAGAGGTGATGAGCTGATTTCTGCCTAAGCATATTAATTATCTTCTATTTCTTGTTTTACTTACCATGAGAAGCATGTAACTAGGTGTGTAAGGTGCTTAAGATAATATATCAGAGCTTAAACTGAAACATGAGAGGGAAAGGACTCACGTTGTTTTGCCATATGCTTTCCCTATCTCACTGGAGACCGTGTCACTCAACTTAGTACAGAAACTCGCAACAAATCCAAGTTCCCAAAGCCGAGAAAATGCTTCACCACCAACTCCATAAATTGATAATAATGCACAAACACAACCAGCTGCACTTGAACCAATCACACTTCCAGGTCCTCTCCGGCCCTTCCTCTTCTCCGCAACCCCTTGAGCTTCCTTTTGGGCCATTTTCACTTTCGTTGCTGCAGTACCCTGATAACTAAAGTATGGTTACTTTCAGAACAAAATTTTATACATCTGGACCAACAAAGAAATACATGACTCATCCCACACTGTGAAATTCCACCTTTTGTAGTTTTTCCTTCTTTTATGCCATCAATACGTCATCAAGTCATTTAAAACAAAAAGCAATCGCACAAAATCCAGTAAAATCTCATAAAAACGGCGAACGAGTAGCATTTCTCTCTCGATCAAACTACTTGAAGAGAAAAATATCATAATTTTAAGACGTGTAATTCCATAAAATGTACATCAATCTCCAATTGTTAACCAAAAGAAAACTAAGAAAAAATAACCCAAACAAGACAAAGATTTGAAATTTTACTTCTTCAAGTGATCTAATTATACCCCATGATGACACCATTCCTCTAAAATGCACCCTCGAAAACCAATCAGTTCTTTCAAGAACATAAAAAAAATCTCTATACCATGAATGAAATTCGAATACACATAAAAACCAACCAAAATATTTGTAGAAAGGGAAAGAAAAAAGAAAAAGAAAAAGAGATCTTTGTAGCTTACAATAACAAAATATGTGGCCACAAGGAGAAAGCCAGAAGGGCCAAAGGCACGCCAAGTGAGAATACCAAGCAAGAAAGCAGAGGCAATGCCAGAAAGTGACAACCCAGAGACTAATAGAGGAGAACCCACAATGAAGATGATTGCATTACTCAAAATTGCAGATTGCCATGTGGGTGGTGAAGCTTGGGCCAACTGGATTACATTCTGTATAAGGCCAACATCATTAGATGCCGCTTTTGCCATTTTTATGGTGGATTTGGGGTTTGGAGATGGGAAAACTTGAAGGGGTTTGAAGGAATTTGGGTTGTGTAGAGTCAAAGGTGAGAGCTTTGATTGAGTTGGATGGAGAATTGGTAAAGAAGTTGTCAAGAGACGTGCCATTTTGATTTCTTCTTTTTTTTTTTTTTTTTTTTTCTTCCCTTTTTTTGAAGTTGTAAAGCTTTTCCGAGTGTCAACTTGGGAGTAGCCGAATTGAAGAGGGGAACATCACAATTACAGGAGGAAAAGAGAAATAGAAAAAGAAAAAAAAAAACTATTGTAATATTGTCTTGGACATGGTTTATTATAAGTTCAATATTATAAATTTATATAGGTAATTTATTATATTGAGTAATCTTGAAATATTTTAATTTGTAAATGGTTTGGCAATATACATTGTACATATTAAAAATAATATTTAGTTGTTTATTTTCTCGCTTAAATTAAATTCTTCCATTCAATTTTACATTTGTTGCATAATAAATGTTGCTCTGGAGTTGAATGTATTTTAAATATTTAAAGGAGGTACGTATAATTTTTTTTTATTTTTTTTTTCTCTTATAATAATGTGGCATGATAGTGGATAGGGAGTGTAGGCAGAATTAGTTGAGGTAGTATTACGTGTATCACATAGAAGCGATGATGTGGCGTGATCTGGTACGTGAAGTGACATACTTTGGGTTAAGAAATAGAGTCTTGGGTTCGTAGGGTGATAGCCATAATAGAAGAAATCAGTGCATCCTAATATATCAGTCAAAGGTCAAAGGAAGCTCGAAGGCTTGAGTCAAATCAATTAGCAAAGATAAGGGCATTACCCAAGGTCATCAAGTCATGTGAAGCACCAATAAACGTGGGTGAAAGATGTAGAAATGGCTCAGGCAGTTACTAGTGCTTGTAAGGCTACAATTGCTATGAAAAAAGAAACAAGACTATAAATTGGACTCAATGATCAAACAGCTCAAAATCTCATTACAATTCATTTTCCTCATCATAAAATAGCTTAGCATAACGCATACTAAACAACTTAGTGTAACTTAGCATAGATTTACTTAACTTTCCTAGCATAACGTAACTTTACAAGCATAGGATAGCCTATAAAAAGTACTTGTAGCTGTAGCAGATTAAGCTTGTATGCCCTTTACAATGGAGTTCTTGATGGTAATGAGAATTCTTATTTCTTTCTGAATGTTTTATTCCTTATAACTTTCTTTACAATCATAACAATTTAATCGGTGAAGAAGATAAAAGCACAAGGCTCATAATGCACAAGACTTCTTATAAGGATTTGAGTCCTGTTTATGGCCTACCCTCGGCAGCTTAAGACCTTCTTAGTAAGATTAGTGCTTAAAGTAAAGATCTATCAAAGGAGACCCCCATGAGGATTAGCTTATACAAGGAGATTCTCATTAAATTTGTTTTTAACCTGCAAACACATTTTATGACCATAATGGGCGTGTTTAAAGAATAGAGACTCCTAGTATGTCTAGGCATGGTAATAGAGATCTCCCATTGGACCTAAGATGACAATAATAGAGCCATATAGGGTTAATCCAATAGATAAGGAAAGAGAGGAAGAAGAGCAAGCAATGGGTGGATTTAGGGACACGGACTTAGAAGAAGCTCGAAGAAGATTTGGAAAGTCAAAGGCTAGGAGCAAGTTCTAGCAGAGCATCATTAAGTCGGTGGAATGTGAACATGATTGACTTGCTATTTGAAATTCGGGATGGCATTAAGCAAGTCAAAGTTGATGTCAGAAAGCTAAATGTAAGAATTGATTCTATTGAGGAATATGTGGGAAGCTTGAAGGAGTCAATTCATCATCCACCGCCACCATCACCATCTTTTGAAGGCCTTGATTGAAAACACTTCATTTCCCATTCTTTTACTCCCACTTGAACAATGTCTTTTTATTATGTTTTTGGACAAATGTTTTAAGCATTTTGATATCTTTTAGAATGCATTTGCATGACTAAGCATTATGAGATTTTTAGTATTTTGATGGATTTTTTTTAGTATTTTGGTGAGTATTAACTTTGATGAATGCTAATTGTGTCAAGTTTTACACACATAAGTGTACGGATAGTTCGTGGTATAGCAGATTTGAGTATTGGTATTGTCTCCACGGGGAGGCTACCTTAGTTTGGTCTCTATGTGCTCAGGTGCTTAAAACTAGCTACGTGCTTGTGTGTGTGCTTGCTTTAGAATAGAAGGGAGCTGGAAAAAAGGAAAACAAACCTAAATTATGAAGAAACTATAAGTGCTAAGCTAAAGAAACAAAAGTAACGAGGAAGAAGGGGACCTGGGGCGATTGCATTGCAACTAGACTTGGGTTATGATAACGAATTAGATTTATCTATGCCTTGGGACTTCTATTGCTATTGTGTTGATTAGGGATCTCTTAACCAATACTAGTGGTTCAACCTAAGGGTCAATCCCTCATAGCCTGTGTAATTTGTGCTTAGAACTTATCCTCTTGTCTGGGTTTAAAGCCAAGGACAAGCACCTAAACACTGCGTGAGATTAAGGCTCGATTAACCAACACGTAGGTGAGGGATACTCTAGTCTAGGTTAACTTATCTACTTGGCTGGATTTAAATCCAGCCAAGGACTAACACCTAAACTCGACTAAGCAAAACATGTAACTTATTAGCTGGATTTAAAGCTAAAGCCTATTCTACTAAGCAAAGCCATGAATTAAGCACAATCACATCACCTATATAAGTAGATAAAAGTGTTTGAAGCACAAATAATACATGCAAGTTCACTTAGGCATTTTAACAAACAAATAGACATGCTTGATTTTCAATACATAAATATATTGAATCATGCCATAGATTTAGGTAAGCAAGCATGTATTAAGAGCCAAAGGTACATACAAATTCTTTATTCAAAGCCCTAATTTAATATAAAACATCAATAGACCCCAAATCTAACTCAATTATAAAGCATATTTACAAGAATAAGAAAAAGAATAAGAAACTCCCCTTTAAACCTTGCTTAAATCCAAAGTAAAATCCTTCAATCTCTTGTTCCAAGATTCAATCCTAGCTTGGTTTGTTGTGGGATAGTGGTTTTGGGTGTTTGGTAAAGTGAGTAAATGGTTAAGGTTTATTAAAGTTTAAGAAATAAAGTCCCTCCCCCAAAAATGACCAAAACGGGCAATTTATAGTCTTTTTAGCACGAGTACCCCCTATTAGCTAGCCCGTAAGAAGGGGGGTCAACCGGTAATGAAATCTGCTCTCTAGAATAACCACATGACATTACCAATCAGCCGGTTCACTTGACCAGTACAGACTTTGTTTTCTAGATTAGCCTACTGAGCCTATTGGTCAACCAGTTCTTTCCTTCGACCCTGGCCGGTGGCTTCATTTGATCTTCAATGTTTAATATTTGTCCCCCCGACCTTTAACATTTAGCTCGTTTCTTCCTCATTTAAGCTCAACCTATCCCAAAACTCACCTTAAACATAGAATGTAATACTTAGTATAGTGTTTATGCATCTAAATATTTTATGTACAAATTTTAACGAATATAGATAAACTCTATACTAAATGCACTCAATTATTCTCTAGAACACCACTAAACGTGCATGCAAACACTATGTATAAACACATACAAATGACACATCAACACTCCCAAACCTTCCCCTTGCTTGTCCTCAAGGAAGCCTAAACCAAGTCTATCATCATGCTTTTCAAAGAGTTACCAGTTGCATTGACTTGTTATCTTTTCGCCTCTAAGGGAACTAAGGGGTCATTCCTTTCGTGTAAGAGTTTCCTTAGCCTTTTTTGGATCCTCATCTCAATCACAAGGGATCTCGCACCTCTTAGAAAGTTACCAAATAGCTACAACCGCCACAAACTTAGGATTCTAACTCACACACCCGGGATGTTGACACTTCATGCCCTATCAACTACGTGGCCTTTTAACATGCACTTTGCCCCCAACGATACAAAGAAGAGAATAATACATCATAGTGGCTCACAATTGACGCAAGAGCCTTATTCATAATACAATGAAATAACAAAATAAGACACTTATGTCAAATTGACATTGTGTCACTTGACACTTATTCAACATACTTCACTTTTTCATCTTTTTGTTGTTTGTTGCCTTTTTTGGCTTTTTCTCATTTTTCACACTTTTTTTTCATTTTTTTCATTTTTTTGCATTTATTTTTGCATTTTTTTTCAATACATAATACAAAACGAAAAGGAAAAGGCTAAGACACACTAAAAAAACCAATCAAGGAAGGAGTACTTGATCTGTGTCATTTGTGCATGTTTGCATCTAGTTTTTGCATGTATATTTAAGGGTGTTTAGAGTATAATTGAGTGCGCTTAGTATAAAGTTTATGCATATTTGTTAATATTTGTACATAATGTATTTTGGTGCATAAATACTATACTAAGTGTTATATTCCATGTTTTAGGAGTGTTTTGGAAGGGTTCAAGCTTACGCGAGGAAGAAATGAGCTAACGGATGAAGACCGAAAGAAAAGGAATAAAGAAGAGATCATTCTGATCCAGCCGGTCAACTTAGAAGAAGAGCCGGTCGACCATCTAGGTCAACCAGCCGCTTCAGAGAATAAAGAATTTAAGCCGGTCGAGTTCCTAAGGAGCCGGTCGACCGGCCAGTCCAGAGAGCATCATGATTGAAGCCGGTCGAGCAAGAACCGGTCGACCGGCTGTGCGCTGAAGAAATCTATAAAAAGCTCGTTTCAGCTCATTTTCAAGAGAGGAACTTTTATTTCTTAAATCCTACTAAACCCTAACCCTTTACCCACTTTACAAAACACCCTAAACCACCATCTAAACCCCACACCAAGCTAGGATTGAAGCATTAAACAAAGATTTGAAGGATTTGTACGGATTTGGAAGTAAGAATTTAGGGAAGTTCTTCTTGTTCTTTCTTTATTTCTTGTAAATATGTTGCTAGATTAGGCTAGATTTAGGGTTGATTGTTGTTGTATATTAGATTAGGGCTTTGAATAATGGATTTGTGTAGATCTTTGGCTCTTAATACATGTTTATTTACATAAATTTATGGCATGATTCAATATGTCTATGTATTGGAAATCAAACATGTCTATGTGTTTGTTAAAATGCCTAAGTGAATATGCATGTGTTATTTGTGCTTCAAATGCTCTTATCTACTTATATGGGTGATGTGATTGTGCTTAATCTCATGGCTTTGCTTAGTAGAGTAGGCTTTAGCTTTAAATCCAGCTAATAGGTTACATGCTATGCTTAGTCGAGTTTAGGTGTTAGTCCTTGGCTTTAAATCCAGCCAAGCGGATAAGTTAACCTAGACTAGAGTATCCCTCACCCACGTTAGTGTTGGTTTATTGAGCCTTAATGTCACGTAGTATTTAGGTGCTAGTCCTTGGCTTTAAATCCAGCCAAGAGGATAAGTTCTAAGCACGGATTGCGTAGGCTAGGAGGGATTGGCCCTTAGCTTTAAATTCAGCTAACGGGTTGAACCACTAGTAGTGGTTAAGAGAGCCCCCGATCAACACAACGGCAATAGAAGTCCCAAGCCTTAGATAGATATCATTTGTTATCATAGCCCAAGTCTTGTTGCAATGCAATTGCCCTAGGTCCCCTTCTTCTTTATTAGTGTTTCCTTCCTTAGTTTGGCTCCCTTATGTTCCTCCATAGATTAGTTTTTATTTTCCTTTTTCCGAGCTTCCTTCCATCCCAAAGTAAGTACACACACGCACGTAGCTAGTTTAAGGCACCCGAGCACATAGAGACTAAACTAAGGTAGCCTCCTTGTGGATTCGACCCCGCACTTGCACACACTGTACTACACACGTCTCGTGCACTTCCAGGCTATTTAGGCTTATGCTCAAATAGCGGTATCAGCACTCATGTTGACAACTCTTTAGAAACACTTTTTCTAACCAAGTTGTGGGTGTAACTACAAAGTACATTCTTAGAAATGCTCACTTCCCACAGTTTTTAAAAGGATTCTCTTCAAAGTCTAAGTCATACCTCACACTTCATTCACTCCTCACAATACACTTTCATTTTCTCCAATCCATTAAGTCAATAGCAAAGGCCAACTCTCCAATCAACATAAAGATAAACCAACTTAAAACATGCAAAAAATCAAAAAAATTGAACAAATTTTGAGCAAAAACAAGACATACTATGCATATCTACCTATAAATGACATAAACAATAAAGAAACAATCACACTTCTAAACTTAAACTTTGCTTGTCCTCAAGTAAATAGCACTACATGTTAGGATTAGTATGCCCTAAAGCGCACTTTCACATGACATTTTGGATATGAAACAATGTATAATCATTTTTTTTTGTTGTTAAATGGCATTGTGAGTTTCTTACATATTATCGTTGTTATGTTTTTATTGATGCATGTATGAAGGTCCTTTGACTTGAACTAATGACTTGGGTACACAGTAAGGCTGGACGCACAGTAGGTCCAAGTCTAGATTTAGTCACGTCATAAATTGAATCCATAACCAAATAGTAGTGTTGGGCACTGTACTGGGATAAGGTTATATTGAGCAAGTCTCCTCTTTGAGGGTGATCTACCTAGGTCATTAGAGGACTTTCTGGATTTGTCTCAATAATACGTGTGTCACGTGTTAGATAGGACCATTGTGAGTATGTTTTCTAGAGATGTACTATCCAAGAAAGAAAACAAGACACTCACTGCGACTAAATGATCATTGCTCTTAATCTTGAGTATATGTGGATGAACTAATGAAGTTAGAGTTTGGTACTTTGATTCACTATAGGTGAGATCTTACTTTATTAGGATCAACAGCCTTGTGCATTGAGTGCTAATTTCTAATTAATTAGAACATGCATATGAAAAATGGAATCTATGTGCCCCCTTTAGGATTGTCCAAATTTATCATCCGAAACTAGATCTAGTGATACTACTTTTATAGGTGTGTTGGTCATATGGCTTGAGGGTGGCTCCCGAGATCAAGAGATTCCATGACCAAGGATGGTTGGCAATAGGACAAGAAACCCAACGGAAAAAGATATAGCTAAGGAGGTGATAATACACAGGCCAAAGGACTGGTCTTAGCTATGGGTATACATAGAGGGGCATTATGGTCGGTTATTTAGTAGGTCAAAGACAAAGTTCACATTCTTTTGTGATAAGCTTTTGGGTAATGGCAATTATTCTTGGAGTGCAACTTTGATCTTATGGTGGAATAGATTAGAGTTAAAAATAATTATTATGTCACCTAGATCGGGCAAGGACATTTTAATTATTTTTGGAAGCCAAGGTTAATTGTGTTTTCTTGGTCCCTTCCCTAGTTGAAATGACTTTGAGAGAGTAATCTTGAAAGAGAAAATTCCATATTGTGGTAGTAGCCTTATTGGGCCAAAGCTTGGAATTGGGTTTGGGCTTTCTTTAGAGTCTAAGATAACCTAATTGGGCTAGGATGGTTTCCTATTGGGCTTGGGCCTCCACATGGATTATGAACTATGTGTTGGACTTGGATAATGGGCTTGGCCTAAGTCTTCCAAGACAAGTGGACAACTTACAAAATACTACAAAAACAAGTGGATAACTTGCACAAGTCTTCCAAGACAAGCTAACAAGTTGCATAAAGGAAATACTACATGAAAATTTTCTCACACATTGAAAGTTTAGCAACTTTAGGTGCCAAGGTTCTCTCTATAAATAGACAAGACCCTGCACTTTTTATGCATTCCACTTTGTAGTTGATTTTTTTCTTTTTGGCAAAAAAATACTACAACACATAGTACATACTTATTGTGTGATTTTTGCTCTAGTTTTTCAAGAGCATATTACTTTGATTCTTCCCACACAAGAGGCTATTCTCTCAAGATAAGTCTCTTTAATCATAGGGAAGAAGACTAGGGAGTTGCTTATTGCGACACCCTTATAGTAAATTTTTGGTGGCCTTGTTCGTGAACGGGAACAAAGCTCGTGACCGGTTTTAGCTTCATCAAAGGTCCCACGCTTCAAGAGGTTAGCTTTATATATTTTTGCAAGTACTAGTTATATTCTATATGTTCTTAAGCATGTTCTTATGTGTGTAATGTGGTTATTTTATTTTCCTAGCATGTTTTCTTAGTTAAAATTTAGAAAATATGGACTAGGATACACCACACTTAATAATATCGATCCTACAATTGGTATTAGAGCTTAGGCTCACACACAACATGCTTAAATTATGCAAGAATATTGTATTTGCATAAATATATTAGTCATCTTGTGAGTGGCAAGATTAGGAAATCTTGTGTTGCATATACTTGTGGTTTTATGCTTGTATGTGCAGGTGATATAAAAATCCCTTTGATGGTTCGTATGTATGCATGATAGAGTTTTCGTGTACGGTCAACAAAGCTTGGCCATAGGCGATTTCATGTATAAAATATTTATGGTTATTGCTTTTAGTTTCATTTAAAAGAAGCATAGGATGTTTTGATATCCTTGTAATGTTTCTTTATGAAGCTTATATTAGTAATAGCAAAGTGTATTATTGTAATCTTTGAAGACCAAGGAGAAAAACAAGAAAACAGCATAAAGGAATACTCTGCCGGGTAAGCAAGCCGGACAACCAGCTGGACTTAACCGGTCGACCGGCTACTCCAGAAAGCAAAAATTCCTGAAGCAATTGGAGCCGGTCGATCGACTCTTATTGACAGTCGACCGGCTGAGGCAGAAAAAGCTACTAAGTGTGCTGTTTTTGTTGAAGATTATAGGGAGCTATCGAAGAGGGATTCTAACATGACAAGCACGTACATGAAACGTATCTAGGGAATGTGGTAGGGATAGATAGGGGCAAATAAAGAATGGAAAGACACAACCTTGTTTGCATGTAGTTTGCAAATGTCAAAGATAATTCAATGATCTACTCCTCTACCCCTTGGTAGAAAGCACTAATACTAAAAAAAAAATGAAGATATTAGTAGTCAATACAATGCAAGTCCACATTGATGTTTCAAAAAGATAAACAAGGATGTACATAAGGGGTATAGGATTGATGCACAAATGATAGAATGGAGTAAGAACAAGTAAGGGAGCAAAAATCTAACTTACTAAGAATACAAACAAAGTATAACCTAAACTACTAAAAGACAAAGAAAACAAAAGCAAACCAATCTACTATATATAAGGTAAGAATAAGTGAAAGAAAACTAATCTACTATATACAAGATGAAAAAAAGTAAATACAACAAGAGCAAGAGAATTATAAACAAGCTTAGGGTGCCTCCTAGTAGCGCTGGATTTAACGGCCCCAGCGGGGCGCTAATGTTAGAGTAAAATATGTTTAAAATTGCATGGCACAAATTGCTGGATAATCATTAAAGCACAGAAGATAGAGAGCAAAGGGTCCTGCACTAAGGGTCGGGGCAATGAATACACGGTGCACCCCTTTTCAAGATCCCACCCTGAAATATCAAATGAATATGTGTGCGCAAATGTGGAATGAAGTATGCTCAAGTGTGAAAAATCATGTCCCGCTCGCTCTCTAATTAACCACCCCATGGCCTTATTCTCTTAATTAAGGGCTAGGAACACACCCTCCCCATGGGTTAGAGATAGGTCAACTGCATGCAATATGGGAGAAGTGTTTTCTAACCCTAGATGAAAGTGTTTTATGCAAGAAGGCATGAACATGAGCTCCAAAGAGGGAGACTTAACAAAATGAAAAAGGGGAGTAGGGACGACACTCGGAGAAGAAAGGTCAAAGATAAGAGAGTTTGAAGTATTACACTCTTCGTCTCCACAAGATATGTCATTATCAAGCCTAGGTCCCTCTAACTCCTCACATGGGGTGGACTCAATCTTAATGGGCTCACTCATACGAAGGGAAGGTTTATGTTCAGTAAGAAAATGCTTAACCTCATCAATCAAGTCCTTAATGGAGAGGTAGAAGAGGGTATCAACAACGATTCATCAAATACACCCAAAGACACCAATAGATCGCAATTCCAGCTTATCAATTTCTTCCTTAAGTGTCTTCTTAGAGTAGCTATTTTCCCCAACACAACAATCCTTAACTCCAAGAGACTTATCATATAAAAACTCCAAAATTGATGCTCTATTCTCTTCAATAGATGACTCTAGATCTACACTAGCTAAGATTTCATCAAATGCTTTCACAAATTCATCACTAGTGGTCATCATCTCCTCATCACGCTCTTCACATAGGGTAAGCACAAATGGAGGAGATAAAGGAGACTTAAAGGATTCCTCATCATGTATGCATGAATGCTCAAAGGAAAATTGTGCACTAAACTCCCTGAATGCCGACTCGGAATGCAATTGAGTTATATGAACATGAGACTCAACCTCCATGTATGTGGGAAGTGTGGGAAGAAATAGAAGATTAGGTTCATATGACTCCATGGGCAGCGGTGAAAGCACAAGAGGATAAGGTACCATTTCCTCTAAAACATGGCCAAAAGAGTCATTAAGAACCAAATTACTATCATGTTCACTCTCATGCTTATTGTAAGATGTGCTCTTTCCATCTACCTTTCTTTCAAATTTTCTCTCCAAAACATCATGATGTTCATCACTATATCCCTCATCTCTAGGCTTCTTTCCTATCTCTTCAACTCGCTCTAAAGGTATCTCAACATTCTCACGCATGAGTTACACACTCTCGACTGCTCTTTTTAAGCACTCAACTAGAGATTTGGAGTCTTACTTCAAACTCTCTAATTGCTCTTGGTTAGAGTGGATAAGGGATAAGAGATAGCCAAGTTGTTCGTCTCGCGAAAGAGACATAAAAGAAAAGGACTCAACCGAGTGGAAATTGTAATCATATTGAAAATCATTTTGCGCATAACCATAAAAAAAAACTTGGGAGAGGAATGGGTGGGAAAAGAAGGCATTGGAGATGGATAATCAAAACTAAAGAGAGAATGGAATGAAGAGTCATCTTAACCCCATAGTGAAAATGCATCATGTTGGTCCCTAGAATCATGATGATAAGATGTTGATGCATGCATGGGCATATGATTCCTAGGGGTGTTCTTAGGCGTTCCATGCAATTGGGGATAAGGGTGAAAGGTAGGACAAGAATTGAAATCATGATCACAACTTCTACATAGATTGCAATGACAAGAATATACATCCATATAGTCATGATTTCTAAGTGAAAATGCATAAAACGATGCATGATTGTTGACATCATAATTAACACCAGCCCTGGATTAGGGATTTTCATGAGGACAAAAGATGGTTGGATGCTTGTAACTTCCACACAAGTGACATGCCTTGGGAAGATGTTCAGGTAATAGGGAAGAGGATACTAGTGACCTCCAAGAAGCATTAGGATTGGTCATATTCAATGAATCACAAGTAAAACCTCTTCAAAATAATTTTTTTTTGAATTTTCAAATTTTTCAAATTTTTTTTTGTATTTTTCAAGATTTTTCAATTATTTTAGTTTCGAATAATGGAAAGCAAGTAAAGATAGAGCATACGCAAGCAACTAATCACAAACACAAAAGCACATAAAGAACCAATACTGTGCTTCCTTGGCAACGACATCAAAAACTTGATCGCGTTGAATTTTATACTCGCAAGCATACGGATCATATGTGGTATAGGGAATTCGAGTGCGGGTATCGTCTCTACAGGGAGGTTACTTTGTTTGGTCTCTATGTGCTCAGGTGCCTAAAACTAGCTATGTGTGTGTGTGCATGCTTGCTTTAAGATAGAAAGGAGCTCGAAAAAGGAAAATAAACCTCACCTATGGAGGAAATATAGGTTGTAAGCTAAAGAAGGAAACCTAACAAGGAAGAAGGGGACATAGGGAAATTACGTTGCAACTAGACTTGGGCTATGATAACGAATTAGGTCTATCTATGGCTCGGGACTTCTATTGCCATTGTGTTGATTGGGGTTCTCTTAACCAATACTAATGGTTCAACCCGTTAACTGGGTTTAGAGCTAAGGGCCAATCCCTCTTAGCCTACCTAATCCGTGCTAAGAACTTATCCTCTTGGCTAGGTTTAAAGCCAAGGACTAGCACCTAAACACTATGTGAGATGAAGGCTTGATTAACCAACACTAACATGGGTGAAGGATACTCTAGTCCGGGTTAACTTATCTACTTGGCTGGGTTTAAAGCCAAGGACTAGCACCTAAACTCGACTAAGCAAAGCATGTAACCTATTAGATGGATTCAAGGCTAAAGCCTACTCTACTAAGCAAAGCCATGAATCAAGCACAATTACATGACCCATATAAGTAGATAAAAGCATTTGAAACAAAAATAACACATGCAAGTTCATTAGGCATTTTAACAAACATACAGACATGCTTGATTTTCAATGCTTCGACATATTGAATCATGTCATAGATTTAGGTAGACAAGCATGTATTGAGAGCCAAAGATACAAACCAATCCTTTATTGAAAACCCTAATTTAATATACAATATCAATCAACCCTAAATCTAACTCAATTACAAATCATATTTACAAGAATAAGAACAGGAACAAGGAACTCCCTTTCAAACCCTTGCTCAAATCCAAAGCAAAATCCTTCAATCTCTTATTCCAAGCTTCAATCATATCTTAGTTTGGTGTGGGATAGTGGTTTTGGGTGTTTGGTGAAGTGGGTAAAGGGTTACGGTTTATTAGGGTTTAAGAAAATAAAGTTCCCCCCTAAAAAATGACTAAAACGGGCTATTTATAGACTTTTTAGCACGAGTACCAAGGGATCATATTAGCTAGCTAGTAACAAGGGGGGCTGATCAGTAACAAAATCTATTCTCTGGAATAGGGTCAGCCGGTTTGCTCGACCAGTACAGACTTTGCTTTCTGGATTAGCCGGTTGACCATTGGTTCTTTCTTTCAATCCCAGCTAGTAGCTCTATTTGATCTTCAACCTTCAATATTTGTTCTCCTGGCCTTCAACATTTAGCTTGTTTCTTCCTCGTTGAAGCTCGACCCATCCTAAAACTCACTTAAAACACATAATATAACCCTTAGTATAGTATTTATGCTTCTAAATACTTTATGTATAAATGCATAAACTCTATACTAAATGCACTTAATTATGCTCTATAACACCACTAAACGTGCATGCAAACACTATGTACAAACATGTAGAAATGACACACATCAAATGCTTTAATTATTATGTTTAGATGCCTTAGTTGTTATCTCTTAATGATTGTCATCCCACTCCCATTATACCTATATGTTTTTTATGATGTCAAGAGGGGGAAAAGTATGGTATATGTGTTATGGATTTGGATTATACATATGTCATAGAGAAAATATGATATACGTGGATGATATGTGTTATGGATATGGATGAAGTGTTATGATGTGTTATGGATTGACTATTAATTACATGTGTTATGAATGATTTTGGATGACACTACTAGAAAACTGGCTTTTAGCTATTGAAAATTAGCAACCGCTCGATATCGGTCGCTAAAAATTAGCGATCGATTTAGCGTCCAAACAAATTTTGGTTGCTAAATATAATTTTTGACCATTTGTAGCGACCGATAGTAATATCGGTTGCTAAATTTAGTGACTAATTAACTATCTATTGGTAAATTTAATGGCCGTTTTGTTTCGGTCCCTAAATTAGCTATTGATTCACATTCTGTTGCTAATTTAGTGACATATTTAGTTTTGGTTGCTAAATTAGCGGCCGCTTCATTTTTGGTTGCTAAGTTTTAGCGACCGATTCTTTTTCCATCACTAATTTACCGAGCGAATATAAACGATCGCTAAATTTAGCGACCAAAATTGAATCAATCGCTAATTCAATGACTGAAAAATAGTTGGTCACTAATTTACCAACCGAATTATAATTAGTTGCTAAATTTAGCATCAGATTTGTAAATCGGTCGCTAATTTGAAATTTAAAAAAAAAAAAGTGAAGGGAAATCTAGTTTAAGAAAATGAAAATATTTTGGATCCTATTCTTTTTGGTCTATATAATTTTTATTTTTTAACTTTAATTTTTAATTTTTTTTGTTTTTAATTTTTAAATTTAATATCTAATTTTTATTTTATTTTTATTTTTAACAAATTGCTATCTGATCATTTCACTTAATTCTTTAGAATAATATTTTTTATCAGCTTATAAAAAGTGTTTTTAAAGGTTGGTGAAGGGAGTGTTTGTTTTGCTCTAACTCTATTGGGCTTAATTATATTTTAGTTGATTAATTTTTTTATTTGAATTTCATAATTGATTGTGATAATATTATATAAATATAAATGGTTAATATTTATCTATCATGTTACTATGAGTCCATAATTGATATGAGTTTATGTTATGACTTATTTGGCTTGATTTTCTTTTCATACTTTTTACAATAAGTACTTAAATAAATTTTAAAATTAGTTTAATTTCAATTTTCTTCAATAATATATTTAATTTTTTCAGCACTTTTTTCACTTAACAAAAAACACAATCTAGACCAGCCATTACTCCATTGAACATAAACTATTCACTATTTAACGTTACATTTTACTATTAATCTAATTGCTCTTGCCATAATGTCTGAGTTTCTAAAAATATGATATGATGCATGTTTGTGAGAGAAAATGAAAACCATGATGATATATTTATAGTTGCACCTTAATTGAGATTTCCTTTTACAAAATTCATACTACGACATAATATTATAACATCCTTTTGTTGTATTTTTTTGTACGTAGCACTTGTACATACATAATATTATATCTATATTTGCACCTCAATTGACCTTTATATAATAAAGGTTTAGTTCATCATGAATTCTAATGCAATTTGAAATGTCATGTGATGTAGTGCTTTTCTATCAATAAAAGAATATTTACTATGACATTCTCATCAATAATAAGATATGCCATATAAAGAAATGCGTGTTCATTAATCATCATTCCTTAACCCACATAATTCACCTAAAATTAGCATGCAAATTAATTGACATAAAGAAAAATGTTTACAAAAACAATAAATATGCCAATTTCAGTATTGATCTATTTTTTTAGATTTTGAAAATAGTTTTGAATGTTTTAGGAATTATATGAAAAGTTTTAATAATAATAAATGTTAAAGTAGTTTATATTGTTATTTTTCACTAAAATATGATGAATTATATATGGTAGTATGGCTATGTGAGCATCATTGTTTTCTTTTAATTCAAAAAATATGAAAAAATATTAAAAATCCTTTAAAATTTCAAAGGCAAGTTCACATGAAAATAGAAACAACACCTGCAAGGTATTATGTTTAAATTCAAAAAAAGGATAACAAGTGATTGATTTGAATTAAAGTCAAGCTCTACCAAACGCAGTCTAAGACTCAGCCTAAGATTAAGAACTTTAATCAATTTATTCAAATTATCTAATTACATTTACATGTGGGTGTATAAATATATATATATATATATATATATATATATTAATTATATGAAAAATATAATTATCTAATTACATTTACATGTGTGTGTACACATATATATTCAACGTGCACACATATATATGAATTTATTTATTTTTTATCAAATTAAGGGTTCCCAATTAACCCTTAATTGCTCCCAAAAAACCCTTCCCTCAAAATCTCCTCAACTGTTACCAACATTCTCTTGCCCATCGCCATGACGTTCACCGATGCCGACGTCGTCGTCACTGTCGCTGCCACCACCGCAATGTTCTCAGGTGAGTTTCTACTCTCATTACTGCTCTCATTATTCAACGACTAGATATTTATGTTTGTGACATTCTACAAAAAAATTGATTGAAATAATTAAACTCTTTTGAAATATGTTGAAAAAATTCAAACCCCATGCATTTCTCTTCTTGCTGGAAGATTCACATTTGTCAACAAATTTTATGAGTTGTTGATTTTGTGTTTTATATTTATAGGTTGTACTAAAACGTGATGTGGTATTCAATTTTAATGTGTTTACTTTATATTTATGATTGTAATTCCTTTTTACCCGAAAAGAGCATTCTTTCTCTTTTGCAAATTAAGGTGGTTTTATGTTAGCTAGAAGTGTTTTGAGCTAAATTATGTCTTAATTAATCATCTTTGAATAAATGTTGATATGTGATCATGTAACATGGAAGAAAGTATGCAGAATGTGAGTAAAAGGGTCGTTTGGTTTTCCAAGCAAAGAATGATTTCTTATATTGTTTGATAAGCTTCAAATTTTTATAATTTATTTTACTTGATATGTTAGTTTGTGAAAGTTAAATGAGGTGTGCATCTGATATTTGATTGTACTTATAGACTATTGTCACAAATTTGTTCCAAGTTGCCGTCTCCTTTACCTTTGTAAAATTTGGTTAGTTTCTTAGCGCCAAATGCATTTTGGCAAACTATAAGAAACTATTGACATCTAACTATTCTCGATGTGTAGATGGTCAATGTGTAGTTTCCTTAAGAATGTTGTCTCCATCACATATCTTTTATCTATGAAAAGTTATCATATCTTTGACATCTCTGTACTTAAGGACTCATATGCATTTTGCAATCAGTCTAAATATTCTTTTTCCCGTTTCTTCATTTTCTCTAGTCTGGCTACCTTTTATTTTTTAGTGCATTGTTCACATTCTTGGTTTGTATTAGTTTTTTGTGTATGATAACCATTAGCAGTCTTATTATCTCTTAAGTCTTGAATCCATGGAGAAAGATCAATAGGAATAAAGGCTTAGTATTGGACTCAATTTTAAGAGTCCAACTGATTTCTTTGTCCTTATTACCATCTTATTTTCTTTGTCCTTGGAGAATTTGAGACTTTCAAAACAAAGAAAGAAAAATGTGAGACTTTGGTAGCACATTATAATTATAGCATTTTTTAGTCTATTTTCTCTGCTATCAACATGGTTCCCTAATCCTCCTTTTCACCAAAATTGTGATTATTGTTGCGGAAGGAGCATTGCAAAGAGTGAAAATAGCTCGTGTAATTGCTTTGTATCATATATATCCACACAGTCTAAAAGAAACTGAAGCATTAATTTCCTCAAAAATCTCAATTGTATTACATAAATTTATTTGTCATTTTATGTGATCTGATCGTTCTTAGACAAGGACCTGGAATACTTTTTTCCCCACAGCTGCTGGATTAAAGGTGAAAGGATATATTTATTCTTGCATTTCGATGTAAATTCTTTGAAACAAGTGATTAACTCTTTCATGGGCTTTAGATTTCTTTGCAAAATTCCATATTATTAGTTCCCATATACAGTCATTTGCATTGGATAATTTGCTGTATTTGGGAAGGATGTGAATCCCCCTGTTTACATACTAAAGATTATAATTTTCTTGTAATGTTATAACATTATGATTCCACATAATCTCTCAACCAGCAATCATCACAATGGGTCATTGTACATCTAGGATTATGTGTTTCTAGATTGTTTTAAAGTGGGATACCTATACACAAGCAAAAAACTATAGATGGTTATGAATAACAAATAGGCAAATTCAGTTTCATTCATGGATAATGTCCCAAAGATAGTACTACATGCTCCACATTCTCTTGGATTTGGACCCTATGCTAACTATTTTACAAGAGAATCAAAGTCACGAAATTATTTTACAATCTCTCTCATAACTTTAACCTTACGAGAAAGAAAAGAAAAAAAGAAAAACATTACGATATGTAATTATAACTTGTAGCCCCATTTGTGTCCAAGATTGGATAACCACTCTTTTTTGGTATATAAGCATTTCTTTCTTTCTTTATTATTAATGTGTAGAAGCTACACTTAGTAAAGGTTTGAGCTTGGGATTCAATTTGCACATCTGGGAATTTAATTTGCAGAGTACAAATGTTTGAGCTTAGGACTCAAGGTAAGTTATTCAATGAGTTTAGAAGCAATCAATTTGATGAAAATGATTGTAAAATAAAAAATCAGTTATATCTTGAACTTGATCTATTTGACATTATATCTTTCTTTTCTTTCTTTGGTCGTAGACTCAATTATATTTATGTGTGTGTGGGATTTTTTAATTCCTTGCGCAGACATTCCTACTTGTCATAGTCACAAGTGATTAAGTTAGTATTGTCACATCATTGACTACAAACTTGGCAGCTATATTTGTGTTTTGTGATTAGAATTTCCTTTTGTTGCAATAAAAAAATCTTTTATGATTTTCATTATTTGTGATATGTGCATCCCTTTTTGATTTAAAACTTCTTTAACATATTGTTTGGAAGGGATCATAGATCTTTTTATTAAAATGTTAAAAATTAAAAATTAAAAGCTTAAAATAAAAAAATTAAGAGTAAGCTAGCAAACAAGCTATTATTAGTCTTTTAATTTATATTCTCTTCTCAAATAATTAAACAAATGCATATATAGACTTATGGACATGAGTTTAATTTATGGTTATTTAACTTAGTTAGGGACAGAATGCTTGTAGATCGAAATTGGATGTATTGTCAGATAAAGAATAATTGGATAACCGATAAATTTATTACTGGGGTGAAAGAGTTCCTTGATTTTGCATACGAAAATGGGCTAGTGAATAATGGGAATATTAGGTGTCCTTGTACAAAGTACAAATTAAGGAATTATTTGGGTAAGGATGAAGTGGCAAATTATCTACTACAGAATGGGTTTTTATGTGGCTACACTAAGTGGGTGAGACATGGAGAAGCATGGAAGCATTTTGATTCATTTTATCCGAAGTTTGCTAATCAATCTTGTAATGTAAGGTTGGGATTATATATCGATGGTTTTAATCTCTTTGGTAACAGATCTATCCCATATTCATGTTAATTAGTTTATGTGACACCTTACAATCTTCCACTGACTATGTATATGAAAAGATGTTGTGTTGTTCTTGACAATACTCATTCTCGGCCCTCATAGCCCAGGGAATAATTTTTGTGTATACTTAAGGCCATTAATGGACGAGCTAAAAACATCGTGGGATCATAGGGCTCTTACGTATGATGTGTCCATAAGTACGAACTTTGTAATGAAAGCTGCACTAATGTGGATAATAGGTGATTTTTCAGCATATAGAATGATGTCGGGTTGGAGGACTCATGCGAGAATGGCTTGTCCTTATTACATGGAGCGGTCTAAGGCATTTACCTTGAAAGATGGTGGTAAGGCTTTATTCTTTGATTGTCTCTGTCAATTTTTGCCTTAAGACCATCTATATCGAGATTTAGCATATGTTTTCAAGAAAGGTAAGGTTGAACATGATTGTCCTCCACCTTAGTTGATAGGTGATAAAGTGTTATCTAGATTGTCATGTTTTGAGAAAATCAATTTTGGTAAAGCATCAAGAAATCAAAAGTGGCCAAGCTATAGCGTGTCCCATAATTGGACCAAGATTTGTATTTTTTGGGAGTTGCCATATTGGCACAACAATCTGATTAGACATAATCTTGATGTGATGCATATTGAGCAAAATATTTTCAATAATGTGTTCAACATAGTGATGAAGGTAAAAGGCAAGAGTAAAGACAATGTAAAAGCTCATAAAGATGTCGCAGAATATTGCAACCGTGACAAGTTGCATTTGTATTTTGATAGAAGGACAAACAAAACAAAAATGCCAAAAGCGAAATATGTATTGTCATGAAATGAAAAGAAGATAGTATGTACCTATATAACGGATCTAAAGCTTCCAGATGGCTATGCATCAAATATTGCCAAAAGTGTCAACATGAATGTCTAACATTCCATGGGCTAAAAACACATGATTGTCATGTATTTATGGAAAAGTTGTTGCCAATTGCTTTTCGTGATTTGTTGCCACAACCCATATGGAAAGTAATAATTGAACTTAACATATTCTTTTGTGATTTGTGTGCAACATCCTTAAAGATAAACCATGTGAAGAAGATGGAGGCGAACATCGCATAAATTCTTTGCAAACTTGAGAAATTCTTTCCACCAGGATTCTTTGACTCGATGAAATATCTACCAATTCATTTGTCTTATGAAGCGAAAGTAGGTGTTCATGTATAATACCATTGGATGTTTGTGTTTGAGAGGTAATTTTCTGTCCACTTGCATTTTATTGCCTATTAAGTTAAGTGGTTATCTTTTTAGATGAAATGTTTGTATAGATGTATGGGAAATTTAAAGAAAAAAGTTAGGAATAAGACTTTTGTGGAAGGATCCATTATGGAGGCATACTTAATTGAAGAGACATCTCAATTTTGTTTGAAGTATTTTGAGTTTCATGTGATTACAAGGAGAAATCAAGTTCCAAGGAATAATGATGGTGGAGAAGTGGAAAGGAACGGAAGACTTTTGATTTTCACATACCTAGGGCGCCAAGTCAGACAAGGAATTTCTCGATATTTGACTGATGAAGAGTTCAATGCTATCCAGTTATACATTCTTCGTAATTGTAATGAAGAATTAGCTCAAGAATATACAAAGTAAGAAAATTCAAATCTTAGTTCGTTTCTTTGTTTTGAAACATAAATAATATTTAAGTTAATAATATTATCTTTTGTGCTTTTTATGAACATAGGGATTTTGATAATGAAATGCACCATAGGAATCATACTCTTAGTGATGATCGTCTTGCAAAGTTTTGTGAAAATAATTTGGTTCGATGGTGTCGTACCAAGGTGTTAGAAAGGAACACAGACATTAATCCGCAGTTGAAAGAGTTGATCCTTGGTCCAGGTAGAGTTGTTACTAGTTATCAAGGATATTTTGTGAATGGTTACAAGTTCCATGCTCAGGAAAAAGGACAGGATATGAAAACACAAAATTATTAAGTATGCAAATGAGGGAGTTGCTATGATGACATGGTGTAATTAAGGAAATCATTTAGTTGCACTATACTAATTTCAATTTAGTTACTTTATTAAATGTAGATGGTTCGATTACAAAAAGGGGACGGTAATTCACCCCAAATATGGCGTCGTATATGTAAATCATCAATCTAAGATTAGTGCTTATGAGCCATTTATATTAGCATCTCAAGCCCAACAAGTGTATTACACTTCTTATCCTATTGGGAGGAAGAATTGGCGGGCAATTTGCCAGACTAGAGTACGAAGAATGTTTCCTGCAGCTGCATATCTTGGTTTGGAAGACAATGAAAACAACATTGTTGATGACGTTTATCAATAAGATGAAGTGTCCGAGTCAATTTACATTGATATTGACACTGATTTGGATAGTGTTGATATTCTTTATGGTGAAGGAGAAGAGGATGAAGAAGTTAAGAGAAGTGCACTGTTGGCCCAAAATCAATGGTCTTAACAAAAGAGAAGGGTCATAAATAAAGATGAAGAACTTGAAGAAGCAGATGATGGAGAAGATTAAGAGGATGAAGAAGATGATTATGATGATGAACATGACTCTAATGAAGATTCTGAGCAAGAAGACTTTGATGGGGATAGTAATTGTGACATCAACTAAGTTTGATATCATTTGTAATATGTAATTATTAATAACAAACTCTTTGTTATGCTTAATCTCATCCTTCACATGTTATCTTATAATCTTTTAAGTTTTTTTTTTTGCTTAGTAAGTAAGGATTTCATTTCTATCAACAAAAATTTACAAAATATTTGAACTTTGAGTAGAGAACAATCTCATTTACACTCTAAACTCTAAGATTAGTTAAGTTCAGAAGTGATTTCCTGATTTTCCTCACCATATACACTTTGCCTTTCATATCAATTTATCCTTTTCACATTATGTTATAATCTTTATTGTATCTAAATGCTATGTTAAAATCTTGTCTTTTATATTTACATGCATTGCATGTTTGTTTAATAATACCTAAATGCTACGGGGTAAAAGGAAAAGAGCCTTGTCAAAATCTTCGGCATCTAGGCCAGTTCACATAGTGAGGCTAGTTCAAACACGTCACATGATGTTAGAGAGCAGACACCTACATCTTTGTCTACTAGAAGGGGTGGATCATTTGTTCCCCAAACACAAGAATCACTTTTATCAGCTCGTGTAGATAGTACTCTCCCACATACTTTGTTATCCTCTGCACCTCTATGAGATAAATATTGTAATCACTTATATTTTTACATGTGTGTATCTTTTGTCCAAAATAAATGTTAAAGTTTTGTATATTGTGGTAACATGTGCGTGTGTGTCTTTTTTCAATCAGGGCATGACAGTGGCTCTCATGACAATGATGATATATCGAGAGAGTTGACCAATGAGGAAGGTTGAGGTGCTGCTTTGTCTCCTTCTCCAAATCTTGAGAGCCAACAAGAATTATATATTAGAAATGAAAAGTATGTGTCATAAAACATAAATTGATTATTGTTACAAGTTAATAAAGTTATCACTGTAACACTTCATAATTTATTTTCATTATAGAATTGAACCTTACAGACAAGGACAATGGTTAGATGCATATCACACATGATTATGAGCCACTTTCAGGGTTTGGGGGTCACGGCTAAAGGTTCCTGAAGCTTATAAACAACTTATGTGGAAAGGTTTTTTTGGTAATGTTAACTATAAATGTTATTTATATTTTCATATTTAATTACAATTTAGTCAATAACATTTTTCATGTATATTTCTAAATGTTCTCGTCTTGCAACATAAATAGCAATATTTTAAGTTTGCAACACCTGAGGAGGAGAATGCTACATATGACATTTGGCAGTGAAGTTGCAACAACAGCTGGAAAAACTTGTTGTTTGATACTAGAAAGCATGCAATAATACAATCTAAGCAAGTTGAACCTCACGATGCTTAAAAGGGCTTTCCACCAAATTAGATTGAGCAAAAGGATCGAGAAGAGCTTGTGGGCTTTTGGAAGAGTGGCGATTGGATAAAACGACATGAAGCGGGTAAACAAAACCAGACAAAAGGAGCAATAGATGGATCATATTGCTTGCACACTGGTGGCTCCATATGTTTTGATGAATAGGGGCAATGAAAGGTTTGTGTTCACGTGCATATAAAGTATATAAATCTTAATTGTTGTATTCACATGTTTTTAATATTTATTTATATATAGAAAAGAATCTAGATGTTACACCAATAGATGTGTTTGAGTAGACACATAAGAGAAACAAAGGAGATGGTGACTAGGTTAATCTTAAAGTAAAAAGAGTTATATCTGGCTTGTTGCTGCATTAAGTTCACATCATATTTTTATGATTTCGGTTAATTGTTTATAACTAAACTATGTTTTTGGACTCATTTTATGTAGAAATGTTATAATGAGTTTTGTGCACAAAACAAACAAGAATGTGATGGGAGTGATGAGAGTGAAGAAAGTAGCATCAACCAGTCAGATAAGTACTTTGATCCTGAACTTTTTTATGATGCAATTGGGGGTATAAAGAATGGTACTACATTTGGCCTGCCCATTAGTAACTTCGAAGGGATCATTCCTCCCAAACGATATGGTTCAGCATCTTCTTCCATGGGTTGCACTTTTTTGCTTTCTCATGCACAAATAGATGCTCGCCTTTATAAACAACAAGAGAAGTATAAAGCTAAGATCTCTGAATTGATGTCCTCCTAGCAACAAATGTGAGAAGATATGAATCGACAAATGCGAGAAGACATGTAGTGACAAATGCAAGAAAAATTTGAACAACAATTACAATGCAAAGAAATTGAGTTGGAGCAAAAATTCCAATGTCAACAGGCTACCATGATGGAACAAATGAGATTGATATTGTAGCAGTAGGATTAACAACTCAGTTGTCGTCTTTGGATCCATCCCTTCTTAAAAAGTGATTGTGCTATGTTGGTGAAAAAATATTTTGTTATGTTGGTGAACAGAATACTTTGTTATGCATGGACGAAAATAGTACTTAGTTTGGTACTGTTTCGTGTATGTTTTAAAGTTTTTTAGTTTGGTACACTGTTTCGTGTATGTTTTAAAGTTTTTAAATGACACATTATTGTATGGTTTATGTGGAAAAATTTGGATTGCAAGATGTGTTTAAATGCATTTAGTTTGTTGTGTTACAAATTTGTGATGATATACGTGTATATATATAAAATGTTAGGAGGTTTGTCTATAAACTAAATCGGAGGAGGTATTTCAGTTGTTTCACAAAATTAGTGACTGATTAAGAATCGGTCGCTAAAACTATGGACGCCGAAATTACCAACCGATAAGTTGGTTGTTAAACTCACTGAATGGTAAAGTCAGTTGATAGATTTATTGACCGCTATGCTCGATCGCTAAATTTACCAACTAATAGTGTTGGTCGGTAAATTTACCCACTGCTTGATCGGTCGATAAATTCATTGACTGACAGATTTAGATTGAGAAATTTATTGACTGATAACTTTGGTTGGTAGATTACTGACCGATATTTTGGTTGCCAAATAATGGTTGCTAATTTAGCGACCGATTTTAACATTGCTAGGACAAAATATTTAGCGACTAAAAATAGGTCTTTACTGACCCATATTGCGGTCGCTAATTAGAGACCAATTTAGAATTGGTCACTAATTTTAATTTAGCGACCAAGGGTTTAGCGACCACTGTGGTTGGTTGCTAAATCGGTCACTAATTGTTTGAGTGACCAATTTCAAGATTTAGCGGATGACAGCGGTAGGATTTTCTAGTAATGTGACTTGTGATGATAATTGTTGGATATGTGGAGAAAAGTGTTGACTTATGAATGATTTGTGAATTGTTAAGTATGGTTTTAATGCTTATCGCTTGATGAAGATTGATGAGAATCGAGGGAACATGTGTTGAAAAATTTTGATATGAAAAAGCTAAAGCTATGCCTATATATTGATGAAGTGGTATGGAAAGGCATAAGTTCTTAAAGTTAAAGCTATTTATGGGTTTGCCTTAAATCTATGAATTTGCCTGAAGAATCATTACTTGTTGTTGAGCATGATTAATTACAAAGGATATATGTTTATATTATTACTCACAAAATCCTGTCTCAAAGTAGTATGCATATTTTGAAGAGGTATCAAGCCTATTGAAGACTCCATTTGTTTACTTGTTAAAATGCATGTAGATAGGACGAGCCATTGCTCCATTGCTCCATTGCTCCACTCGTTATGTGATTAAAATGATCAAATCTAATACATTGAGCCATAATCTACGTTTATGTTTGTTATCATAAAAAAAGGGATAAATTGTTAGCACAATGACATTTGTGTGTTTTGATGATGATATGATGATGTGATGAGTATTAATGATGAATATACTACAAATGAATAAATATATTGGATAGTGGTTTGAACGAATGACTATATTGATTAATTGAGGCTTAGATTCAATTGTGCTTTTATGTGTACTAATGCATTTGTTAAATCTTTGAGATAGTCTTTGATCCTATTGGCCTTGAAAAATCTATGTCATTGCCCCGTCGTTCAAGTCAAGGAGCTTAATTGAAGTATATTTTGAAGATTTGAAGAGAAGGAAAGATATAAGGATGGAGACAGAAGATATAAGAGGTACGAACATAAAACTCTTTATGTAAAGTTCCCCTTTTATGTGCTTCTTGTCGCTTTTGGCTTATTTGTGTAAATATATATGCTCTAAAACAATTTCAAAGTATTCATGAGCTTTTAAACATTCTTTTGATCTAAAAGGTACTTTGAGAACTTGTTTTTTAAAAAATAGGTGCTTGGAACTTGAAATGTTTAAAACACAAATTAAGCTCTTTGTCAGGAGAGCCATGCGGTTGAAAGCATGTGTAATCCCCTCACTCGTTAGCAAGAAAGAGTTGTGGTAGGGGTGAGCCATGATGGCGCCTGGACTGTACCAAAGCTTGACTAGATGAGAAATGGCATACTCTCCGAGAGGTATGCGGGCGACAGCCACGCAAGAGAGCTTAATCACACCAACATTGTCACGCAAAATCTTATCCAAAACTAGCAGTTTTTGGTACAACTGTATAATCTTATCCACTACCAAATGTTCAAATTGGAAACTTAGGGCTTTCAAAATGTATCTAATAACTATATTTTCAAAGGGCATATATATACCATCATATCAAAAGCCAAAATCTACTATTGCACACACATTAAGGCAACCCTAGGATTAAGGGGTATTATATTATCTCTGTCTAGCTTGAGCTTGACAATTGTGATCTATCACTTTTTAATCTTTGTATAATTCTTCGAAAAGGTGGGTGTGCATAGTTCTTGTTTTGGAAAATAAGAAACAATTGTAAAAAAACTATTGAGTTTCTTGATTTAGGTAGAACCAAGAGTTGTGGTTGCTTCGTGGTTAGTCAACTTGTGAAACGTACAGGTTTGGTCTAGTGGAGATTGTTGAAAAGCACGAGTTTGATGTAGTGGAGATTGTTGTAGGCTAGGCATCGAACCATTATAAACCTCGTTTGTTCTTCAGCTGTTGCTTTGCATTGATTACTTTGCAATATCAACCAAAACACCATCTGCTCGATTGAAGGTTTCTCAAATCCCAAAAAGAGCTAATCAAGGTCAAATCACGCTGTTCATTCTCCCTTTAATGCATTTGCCACCCAATGACCAAAAAAGAGTACAAAAGTAATTGCGAATTTTGTTGACTAAGTTATGAGTCATCCTCTGTTAATTTTCAGTTATATCGCTCTCGTCTTGCGCTATATTCCCAAACCTAGCAACTGACAAGTGGGTCGGGCCTAAATTGAGACCGGACCAAACTCTCCTTTATTTGAGGTTGGAGAAGAATCACAAATGGTTAAAATAAAAAGCAAAGGGGATTAGAGAATACAAATTAAATTTACTCCTAAAACTACACCAACAAAAAAATAGAAAGCGAATACAAGTAAAATTGACAGTACGTATCATTTATGAAAGTATTATATCCTTGTGTGACAAAAATTTCAAAAAATTCATCTATATTTTGTTAGTTTGTATAAACATATAGAAAATTTGTTAAGAGTTTTTTTGCCCGTCAGATATGGACATATGGTAATACTTTTACAAATTAAAGGGTGATTGTGAATTTTATTCAAAAAAGAAGGAAAAAAAAAAAAAAGAATACAAAGCTAAAATGACCAGCCTACCCCTACCACCATCTTATCCAATTTGCAACAACGGTGCTGCTCTCTACTTATCCCTCGCACTCAACAAAAGAAAAAAGAGCGGAGGATTAGAGAGAGGGAGAGAGAGAGGCTCAACAATGGCGATACAGTGTACTTCTTCTTCTTGTATAATGTTGACATCTCCTTCACCAAAACAATTCTCATCTTCCTCTATAAAGAAAACTCCTTTTCTTGGTTTCTCACTCGCTTCCTCCTCATCTAACCCGTTCATTCGACCCATCAGGACTCATCGGACGCCCCACATTCTTTGCCAAGACAAAGCTGCTGCTGCTTCATCTTCTTCTGCTGCTCTTGTGCCTCTTGATCAAAGATGGATGTTTGAAGACTCTGAAATTAATGGCCCTGTAAACAAAATACATTTTTCTACTTTCTCTTTTCATGCTTCATTTTTTTTCCCTTCTTTATTTCATGTAGAAAAGATATTTCTGTTTTTGTTAAAACATTACCGAAGTTATTTTTTTGGTTATATATGGCTATGTTTGTTTGTTCATTGGGGAATGGTAGAGAAGAAATTGATATATTAATCGCTTTTCAAAAAATTGCTGGGGAAGTCTTTGGGTTGTTTTAGTTGAGAAATGTAGGAACTATTAATTTGAAGTAGTCATGTAACTTGAATGATTGCTTGTGATGTGTACAAGATTCAATTCTAGGATTCAATATTGGTTCTGCAGTGAATTATGTTGGTGTATTGTTTTGCTCTAGGAGTAATCTGAAAGCTGAAGACATTGAAATTTGATTGTTTTATTGGAATAGTAATGAGTTAAATGGCTGAAAAAAATTGAGCGATGAGAGCTATGAACACGAAATCCGGCGAGAGTTGAGGTATAGAAAGGTTACAAAGCATGCTAGGTTATACAACCTTGTCTGCAAGGTGCTCTTGAGCTGCTGGAACTGTCAATTGTGGTTTGATGGAACAATTTCACGAATCATGCTCACATTAATGAGATATGGGGTCAGAAGTAAATTCTAATGCCGTCGTTTTAAAGAAAATAAGAGTCTAAGAGAATACATGACTTTTTCAGGATTGATACCATAGCAACGAGAATTACATACCACTCGTGAAAAGAAGAGAATGTTTTTGTAAAGTTGGAATAGGAGAGAGTTGGCTGCCAATTTGTCTTCATGGCAAGAACTTTATCACTCTCATATTGGATCTATCTATAAAGAGCTAGTTATCTTGATTCTAATAGATTTAGCAGGTCGTCTAGATCCTGAATTAGATATCCTAGACTATAAGTTGAATTAGTAGATCATTTCATTCTTTGCCTCTCATGAGGTATCTGATTTGCTTAAGATCAACTATCCAGATTAAAGATTTCATAGTGTGTAAAAATCTGATTGCCAACCTTTGGAAACATATCCATGCCCCAAGTCTGTCTTCTAGTTTCATTTATATTTGAGGTATTTATATCTATCATGTGCATATGATCTTTTATGCTGTCTATGTATGTGGATTGTCCCATGTTGCAGTATTTTTGAGCTTGCAGCAAAAAACAATTTCACGGTGAAATATATGCATGCAATTCAGTCTAGCAATGTGAGAGGGGATGGCTGTCAAGAGCTAGCTAACAATATATGTATCGCTCTAACAAAAGCAGTAGGAAGTTTGAATGAGACTTGCTTGAGGTGTAACTTTTGGCTTGTTTTATAGTCACTGGAAAACTACAATGTAAACACTGTACTAAACTGATGGTGGGAGAGAATTTTTTGAGATCTTACCAGATTTTGTACTCATGTGAAAGTAATTGGAGAGTGCAACAACAACAATAGAGAAGAGATTTAAACATCTTCAACAAAGACTTTATGGCTGAAACATATGTACACGTCCATCCCCATGGTTGGTATTCTTTGGAATCTTTGAACATAAGGTTGAGTTCTAATATCTTTCCCATCCAATGTTTGATAACACTGTTTAACTTGTCCTGTGTTTAAAGTGCATATTATGTAGACCTAAGTTTCGTTTAATACTTTGTATAATGACTTATTTCATTGTAAAGGCTTTCAGTTGGATGCACGGATGTGGATGCAAGTTAAATATATTGTGCACCATTTCATGTTTCTATTTTTCCAGGATATCTGGAACAAGACGTGGTATCCAAAAGCTGCTGATCACGTGAATACGAGTAAAACTTGGTACGTAGTTGATGCAACTGATAAGATTCTAGGAAGATTGGCATCAACCATTGCTATTCATATTCGTGGGAAAAATTTGGCTACCTACACCCCAAGTGTGGACATGGGGGCCTTTGTCATAGTGGTATATTCACTTAGCCTTTTCCTACATTTTGGTGATTGGTAGAAAACAGTCATAAGCAACTTAATGTTTTACTTCAGCAGCCTTTGATCTCCTGTAAATTCATTTTAACTTCTTTTCTGCACCTACTTAGAACTTCCCGGACTAAAGGAAAGTAATTTATTTATGTTTTTCCCTTTTAGGGGTTATAATTTATAATGAAACTGTTTAACTTTAAACTTTGGGTTGCAAATTAACTAGTTTCTCTTGTGAACACATTGAGGCAACATTCCATTATAAGTGGAAGAGCTTTTGGATCCAAAGATGTCTTACAGTTTCCCCTTTTTCTCATCTTTGCTTGTGGAGAAATATGAGCACTATCCGCTTTCCGTGCTATTCAATATTTGCTTGGCATTGAGAGTTCAAAATTAATGACTTTGGAATTGTTTAATATGTTTATTTTTTCATTAAATAAATATGATCTCTTCTGGGCAAGGTTCAATTACCCTTAGGTATGGCATTGAACACTGAGTAGTATTTAATTATTTCTTGGTCACTGCATAGGAGTTGTATTTTGCTCTTTATTGGTGACTGCTTAGTACTTGTCTTCTACTATAGTAACAATGCAGTTGTTTAAGATGTCTGCACCTCATACTAGTTAATATTATTCCCTCTACCATGACATATTTTGCTGAGAATTATGGTTCTACTTGAAAGGTCAATGCTGAAAAGATAGCTGTTTCTGGGAAGAAAAGGACTCAAAAACTTTACAGGAGGCACTCAGGGAGACCAGGTGGAATGAAAGTTGAAACTTTTGACCAGCTCCAAAACAGAATTCCTGAAAGAATCATTGAGCATGCTGTACGTGGTATGCTACCAAAGGGCAGGGTGAGTTTGTATTTCTTTTCACGAGTTTATTGTCCTCGTATCATTCTTCTTATACATGAGGTTTGCCACTTTGATCATACTCAGCTGCTTTATTTCTTATGTATGCAGCTTGGAAGACAACTATTTACCCATCTAAAGGTATACAAAGGTCCGCATCATCCTCATGAAGCGCAGAAACCCATTGAGTTGCCCATAAGGGACAAAAGGATACAGAAGCAGAAGTAAATTCTTTTGTGCAAATTCCTTGGGGAGATAAAGGATCTGGCTTTTCTCCTCCAGCTGTTCATACGCGATTCCTGAGTTGGCTTTCTTAGATTTTCATTTAATGACTTGCCATTTTGTACTTAAGAATTTTTTATCGATCTCTGTACTTTTTCAGCCTTGCCTATGGAGGAATTTGGATACTGTTGAATTCATGATCAGATCGTGTCTGATGTAGGTTTCTGATGAAACAGATAACATTACTTGATTATGCAATATATTTCACAGCTTTTGTCTCTCACCTTGGCTAAATGTAAAGAAAATCACTTTCTTACAGGAGGGATGAAGTTTTGTTTTGGTCTTAACTGGTTTAATTGCTTGCACTGAATGGTTTTAATTATTGTATGGCAGCTCTTCTTAGGTCTGTTCACTTGAAATGCTGTGTTCTCCATAAGTATGCTGTGCGAAGAGACGATAACGTTTCTTCAACCATTGGACTTGAAAAATAACCTTAGAGAACGATAATTGTATACTGGAAAGAGAAATAATAGCTTCATTAGGAGGTCAAGAATGAAAAAATATTGGGATAGCATGTTTGTTGCTGGAAGGGATGGCAATGAATAACTTAGGGTATTCGGTGTTGATGAATCTGTTAAAATTTGTTTGTATCAGTCCTGTTATGAACTCGGGAGAGTAAATTGATTTTTTTTTTCCATTAGGTTTTGGAATAGAATTGGGATTGATACTCTGGGTATGGTAAGGGTATTGATTCTCGTTCCTAATTTATTAATTAAGTATATATGTTACAATATGTTGTAAAAAATATAAAAAATGTTAGTAGTAAGGATTGAACCATTAATTCATTAAACCTGTCTTGTTAAGAACCTTGGAACGAGAGCGAACTGATTTTTAATTCATGTTAGTGTTAGGATGAGGACCGTATCGACTCTCGGGGTACCCTTGAATGGTACTTGAGTCCCCTCTCGAATTTATTAATTAATTACATATATTGCAATATATTCTAAAAAGTATGAAACATTTTTAGTAGCAAAGATTAAACTCTTAATCCGTTTAAATCCATCCTATTAATAACCTGGACTGAGAACGGGCCGATTTTGAATTCACATTAGCGTTTGGAGTTAGATGTATGTAAATACACTTCCAAGCAACAATTGCTAAACTAGTTTTCTGAAGGTTGTATATCACACATAGAGAGAAAGGAATAAAAATATTTCATGACCATTCAGCTTTATGTGGAGAATAACTGCTAACTAACACTATTTTTGATGTACATCAGAACTTTTATACCAGTGAAGGATTTAGGAATAGCTCAATTAATAGAGCCGTTGGTAAAGTTTGGTATGGGGATAGAAGGATATTGACTTGGTCCTTTCTGTTGTCTATCACACAAGGTCTTTTTATGTAATCCCTTGGGAGAAGTGAATGTTTTTCGGATCAATTAACACTATCATTTGCTTACTTAACAAAAGACGGGGGGGGGGGGGAACAGAATGCAAAGTTTAACATTTTTCTTTTTATTTTCCTAATGAATAAAACGTAATAAAACATATTTATACCGATTTTGAATAAATCAAAAATGAATTGAGTAGCACTCTCGTAAAAATATCGAACAAACATAATGGTGAGTTTTAGCCTTCTATGTTTTTTGGACGCGAACATAATGGTGAGTTAACCAATAACCAAAAGGCATAGAAAAATTGTCAAATCAATGATCAAGAACCCAAATGTTACTTAGTTACGAATATTCAGAAATCATAAGCTTCTAATTTGGAGTATACATATAGCTCAAGATAGATTTATCAAATCTTTTGATTTGATAATTGCATAGAAAAGTTGATTCCAAGTATCCGGAACCCCTGGGAGACACCAATGACTACAATCATTTCCCTTTTGGCCACCCAGGCCATATATTGATGGATGGGAGTCTTTTCTCAGTTGTGAAAGTGTTGTTACATCTAGTAGTGTCACAGGGGTTGACATGTTACTTAACACTTCCTTCACTATACCCACTTCAGGGAGTGATCCACCAGGATATGTTGAACCACTTATTGGTTGTGTTTCCCCTTTGCAGGTTGTTGCCTCTGATGCATTCCAATCTTGTCCCCTACGATATCCAAACGACGAAAAATTCACCTTAAATAAAGCTATATCAAGTTTACTCCATGATTATAAATCTTATAGTACTGCATTGCGTTCAAATGTATGCTTTAGATTAATTAAGGATTAAATAATATTCGTAATGAAGGGTATAAGTTCAAATATTTTAAGACCTGTGATCACAAATTACTAGCTAATCATTCCACTTAATCTTTAGGGTCAGTGGCAAAGCCATGTTGCTATGAAAAGGGGCATTTGCTTCTCCTTTTTTCTAAAGCAGTTCTAAGAGATTGATTTGGTTTGTTAAAAGATTGATTTTATTATTAAAAGCAAAAAAAATTGATGGGCTAGTGTGGTGGCACTCTAGAATGGCTCAAGAAAAGAAAATTGCAAATTAAACACTAACATGATATTCTAGAGTGCTTTTTTTTTAAAAAAAATATAAAAATTATACATCTATATATCATTAAGAATGATAACTATAAAAGATGCTTTGTACAAGAAACATGTAAAATCACATTGTCGTCAAGGTGATATTTGCTCCCAATAATTGCTGCAGGATATTAATAAATCACTGCTAGGATTTATCCTGACCACATAAAATTACAGACAGCAATTTACTTAGTTTCAAGCTAGCCATCTAGTTGCAGCTAGTATATCACAAGGAAGGTGAGCATCAAAGTAACTAATTGCAAAGCAATTAAAGGTTAGTGGGGTTTGTTTAAAAAAAAAAAATTACTGTATGAGAGTGTAGTTGGATTGTCGTGACGAGTGAAGAACTTACTTGTAATGGGTGGGAGAAATGCCCTGAAAAAACACTTTGGTTTTTGTGGGATCAACATTAGCATCTACCCACTTTGACCAAGTTTTTAACCCCTTCTTGAACGCAACCAAGCGATCCATGTCTTTGTATATCTTATCTCCATCTTGAATATAATCCCATCTGTGAAAGTGCACATTTGATTACCACCTAATTAACGCAAAGCTAAAACAACGAAAATAGACACAAATCCACACGTATTTCTACTCTTTTAACTCTACTATATTGGATTAGATATTCATGCAGAAGTGTTTCAGTACCGGGCATTGGGAAGGTTTAGTTAAATGAATGAATTAGTTGTCAACATTGAGAGGCTTTATTTTCAAATGTTTGAAATAGTAATACAAACATCATAATCATTAACGATCTATATAAAGTGCATCGGACCGCATGATTAATTAAAATTGCATAAGAATCCCTTGTGGTCGAAGCTTCCCTTATATAGTCCTCCTATGGTTTCATGAAAAGTGTATTGTACCCCTAGTTGTAAAAAAATTTGTTATTTTTAACCATAATTACATTGCACGCCCCCAAATTATACATTGTGAGAATTTTTCTACCAAACTAATTTTTGTTTATTCACAACTACCATTCCCTTTCTAACAAAAATTTTCATAACCTGCAATTTTGAACCAACAAATGCTATTTTGGCACGTACAATGCAATTATAGTTAAAAATAACAAATTCTTTAATGGCAGAGGGTCCAATACACTTTTAATAAAAGGGGGGGTTATGGGGAACTTTTTAAACTACAAGAGTCTGACACACTTTTGATGAATTACATGGGATTCCTAGCAATTTTTCCTATTTTGTATTAAGTCATGTTACAATAGACATTAATTTTTTTTTGATAATAATGTAGTTGAAATAATACTCTATCAAATTTGTGTTTGAAATAATATTATCGAATGTCAACAGAAATTAAGATTTAAATAGGGACTGCTTCTGAGATTAAGGAATAATTCAAGTGGTTGAGACTTTCTCTTAATTCTTGAGTTCGATCCTATGGGATGAGGGTCTCACATACACAAAAAAAAAAAAAAAAAAGAATTCCAAAAAAAAAAGGGACTGTTTCTTTCTTCAAGGAAATTAATATCTTACGGTTGTTTATTTCCCTTGTGGAGCCACCAATGCCAAGTGTTAAAAATGAGCAGGTCAGACCCTTTCCAGGCGTCGCCATTCTTGATCGAATCAAGTTTCAGGACTGTACCTATCTTTTCTTTCACCAGATCAACAAGAAAAGCATTGCGTGATAACTTCAAAGACAACCCATAATCCTGCAATTTTTTTTCCAAATATAACTTTAGTTTGATTAGAAAACTTACATAAATTAATGCTTATCACGTATGCAATATATATATATATATATATATATCAATCAAAAAATTAATTTAATTGTAATAATGATCATAAATATATATAAATGTACATATTTCCTAATAATCATCGTAACATGAATAATAACATAATATCCAAGTCATTTTGATGCGTTTTCATCAAAATAACTAAAAATCTAATTTTATTGATTACAATTTCTTCGATCAGATAGCTAAACAACTATTTCCTCATAGTGAAAATATAACGATTATTTGATACTATAAAGTTATTCGTTACTCAAACAATTAATTGTGCTACATATGCCCTGAGTCAAATTCCTTTCTTTGACTTCATGAGGAGAAATAATCGTGGGTTATTTACTAAAATAATATTAAAAAAATACTTTGTTCCCAAAATATTATTGGTTTGAAGATAGTTACCAAAATATGATTTTTGTATTGTAAGAAAGTAGATAATAATATTTCGCTTAATCAAAAAGAAGAAACGGGTATTACACGACTGCCGAGTAACTGTAGAATAAATGACAAAAAGCAAGTTCTGCTTTTCGAAAAAGCAGAATTTTCAAAAGCAACAATTTCATTTTCTGTTTTTTGAAATAGCAAAAATTTCAAAAGCTGTTGCTCTAACAACCAAGATTCCTTAAGCATAAGACTAGGTTTCGGGAGGGAAATAAATAAAACCAAATTTCTGATTTCTGAAAAAGTAGAAATTTTAGAAAGCAAAATTTTTAGCTCCTGTGAAATTTTTTAAGTAAACAAGATGTAAAAGTGGGAAATGACTAAAAAAGTCTTCACTTTATTATTTGCACAGAGCAAAAAGTCTTTTTTGTTTAAAACAATAAAATGGTGCTATGAAACATAGAGTGAAGAACAAACCCTAGTGACAGTGTTCTCAATTGTTTACAAGGTATATCTTTCTCCACCAACACTTTCTTTAATTTTCTTTTTGTCGGTTAGTAACACTTCTTTTATTAATCCATTTCATTATTATATTTCAATTTTCCTTGTGTTTTTATCCTGGGTATTAAAAAATTTACATAGATGTTTTCATCATAATAATTTCTCATAATAACATATTAAATTAAATATTTAACAATTTTATCATAACTAACATATTTAAATAAATATGTACAAAAACTAAAAAACTTATAAATTAAAGAATAATTAAAAATGTGGTAACGATATACTTCAATAAGTATAAAAAAAATTAAAAATAAATGAACTTACAAGTTAAGGAAAAGAAAAGGATAAGGTAAAATTTTATCTCAGATTTTATAGGGCAGGTAGAATGGAATTTGGGGAGAATTGGGACTGGGGTAGGGGGAGCAACAGAAGGAGTATATATAATGCAAACTCTATTTTTCCAGATAGCATAATCCAAAGATTTAAGTCTCTCACACCGACTGGTCATTCCAGCCTTCAAATCTAAATTTTTTTTATTTAAAAAAGCATAATTTTGTGCTCGTGGGAACTTGTTCTCACGTCAAATTGTCAGAATTTTGTATGCATGTTTTCTATTTTCCTAAAAAATGGAAAATTTTCCCGCAATTTCATAGAGCAACAATTATATTTTGGGAATTACTTTTAAGACAATAATATTTTAAAAAGACTTTATTTTTTTAATATTAATTTAATAAATAGACCTAATAATCGTCTGTCCATGTAAAATTTCATGGGCAGACGATTTATTTCTAAATAATACGAGTAGAACTTTATTTACATAGTTGAATATAATTTATCTACTGCTAAAATTTATGATTTATGTAAGAACCTACCGAAAATGTAAACGTGGAGAGGTCTCCTATCCTATTGAGGGTGAAGTTTGATTGGGACACCATTGCATGCAACATGCATGTGAGCGACTGCCACTGATTCAGACTCAGAGAGTCTCCTACGAACATTATTTTCGTCCCCTTGAATCTTTTCAAGAAATCCATGCCATCGAACCTGTCCATATAAAATTTTGTTATTTCAGAATAATTTTCAGGTCATGATGATAAATACATAAATTTTTTCGTACTACTTTGCGGGCATTTTATTGACCGATTAATACACAAATTTAAAGTTTTCATATAGTACGTCTGTCCTATTTAACTACAATCTTTGACGATACTCTAATTTTCTTGATTATGTCTAACATTTTAACAAGCAATGTATTACGTTTTCTGCTAATTAATATTTGACGTATTCTAAGAGTGCAAGTTTTTGGTGAATAATAGTATTTTCCAATATAACTTTTTTTTTTGGCTTATTTTTCCAATATATATAACTTCTAAAAACTATATAAGATGAAATAGAAAGGAAATAGTTATGAATGATGAAATGCAGCATTGAAAAATGTCAATTTTTTATTTTTAATTTTTTAAGAAACTAGTACTTTGGTATCCGAGTCTCCAAGGATTGATATCTTTTTAATAGCACGCTAAAATTAGTTGGGCTTATATTATAATTGCTCTTAACAGCTGACATTTGAATCTGATCTTGATTTTTTTTCAATAACTGAGAATTAATTAATTAACAACTTAAATCCCCGGCTTAAAAGTAATAATGTATACTGGTACTAGATAAAAAAATAATAATAAATAGAAAAGGTAATATATAATATATTAATGCATAAGCTGATAATAAAATAAAGATTGACAAATAACTGTTGATGTGGCAACTTGATAATACTTAAAAGGGGAAAACTTTTGTATATAAACTAGTGCGATATTCCATGCTTTGTGCGGTTTTTTTTTTTATATATATTAGCCATCGAATGTAGTGTAAGTCCTTTTTTTTAACCTTTTCAAATAAATGTTATTTTAATTATTAAATAATTAATAATTAATAATTAATGACTAGTTTGGTATTATTGTCGCAATCTGCTATTGCTATTTAAGAAGTATTGGACCCAATTTTGAAGTTAAAAAATTTTGTTCAGCTGTTTTTGGTAAAAAAAAAAAAAATTATCGTGTAAAAATAATTTATGATATTTTTAGTTAAAATTATTGTTTAAAGGTTTATTTATTTAAATTTACGTACTTTTAATTTTTAATTTTTATTTTCTAACTTTTAGTGTAAATATTTTGATATTTACATTCTTTAATTTTTAATTTATTTTAATTCTTTAATTTTTAAGTCTTTATTTGTTTAGTTTTTTGAATTATTTATTTTTAATTTTTATTAATTTCTATAATTTTTAAACTTCCTAATTTTTTATTTTAGATTTTTATTTTATTTTTAAATTTTAAATTTTTTCTTTTATTTATTATATAAAATATACTATACAAATACTAATTTATTAGAATGACTTAACATATTAAAAAAATTAATATATGCCATGCATTTCAGATGTCGCACCTTGGATAAATTAAAAAAAGAAGTGATGATGTGGTACTTTATAATTGCAAAAAGTTTATGTGATACCCTAGAATTGCGAGAAAAAGAAGAAGTTTAAACTATATAATAGATAGATAATAAATAATAGACAATCACTACAAAAAATTTTTGAATTTTTTTATCTCAAAACGGATTTGAGACGAGAATGTTACGTCTCAAAAATCCTCGTCCTAAATTTTGAGACAAAAAATTTCGTCTCTAATTAAGACGAAAAATTTTTCATCTCAAATCTCCATTTCAACTCATTAAAAAAATTTGTCTCAATTTTTTGCCTCCAGTTTATTTTAATTTGAGACGGAAAATTTCTGTGTTAAATATTTTTTGTGAAATCTACTACTTTTTAGTAGTGAATAGATAATAGAACAGATGGTTGAATGAACAGAAGAGTTTTGACATGGAAGCAATAATAATTGATCGTTACAAACTTCCAATGGATGGTTGAATGAACAGAAGAAACAATAGTTGATCGTTACAAACTACCTTAAATACCACGCTATTGATTTGTGTCAATGCATCAATGTTTATATATGAATGTGACTAATAAATATGAGAGGTTTAGTACTTTGACATAAAAGCAAAAAGTTATAGCCTCGCAGGCCTTTAGCTATAGAGTAAAGATTTATGTTACACGTTCACGGCTTCGATTCTTCTTTACGAATTCGGGGTTAGATGTCAAAGTACTTTCATATATAATAAAAATTTATTTTATTATATAGGCAAGAGTAATATGGTATAGTCTTTAGAGATGTTCTTGTGATAAGAGTTAGAGACAAATATGGCTCATAATTTGGGTTCGAGTCCAGTTTTTTGTCATGGATTGAGTGTTTTATACTTAACTGGTGCATAACGTAAGAGATATACTATGCTTCTTGACGTTTACCAGTTGGTAGTTGGGCTCTGCTAACTAAATTTTTCCTGTTGAGAGTAAAAAAAAAAAAAGAAGAGTAATAGGGTATAGTGATACTTACTTGGGCAATTCACATGCACCAGGCTTCCATCTATACTTGAGATAGAGGTTATCAGGCCTTCCATTTCCCTCGCAATCGAACTGTTTCTCGATGAACGAACAGAATGATGCATTATAAAGTGGATACGTATCATCATAAATCCAGCTTCCTTGGAAGAGATCACACCCACTTGGAGATGGATGTGATCCTCTGTTAGAGTTTCGAAATCTCTCTATCAATACGGCATCTGATGGATTGTAAAACGACAACAACAATACAGAGATGCAAGTTAAACAGCAAGAAAACCAACAAGATCTTCTCAGTCTCATTTGAGTGGAGGAAATAAAATGGTGAGGATTGATCAGTGGGGTATAAGACTTCAGTGCTAGCTATAGGATTCAAATGAAGGCTGCCATAAAGAAATAAGAATGTCTAGATGAGAGTTAGCTAAAGCGTCATTTTGCAGATGGATATTGTGGCTTCAAGGCAAAGGCACTTCCTTTTTTTCTAAGTTGTCTTGCTTCTACCTGTTGGTGTGGTTCAAACAACACTGATTTATTTTACTTTATTTACTTTCATCATTATCATCATCATTGCTTCAGCTCCAATTTCATCCTTCTAACGAAAGCCTAGGTTAATTCTTCTTCAATAGTTTTTTTATTGAATTTTATTTTCCTTTTTCTTTTTAAATTGGATAAAAAAAGTTGCAAGTCCTCTAATTTATTTAAAGTGTGCTGTGCTCAATCTTCCTTTTATTTAAGAATCTACTTATAATTTCTTTCTACTTTCAGAAACAAAACATAATATCTTCTTAGCAAGGTCTGCTGATATATATATACTACAAGAAAACTATTCCATTGGTGACGCTTAAGGTATGACGAGTTTATAATCGCCAGTAAAAGTAAATTAAATGTTATCTTTTCTCAACGGTTCAAGAAAGCGTTGTTTTTAATCGTCAATATTGGGTAGAATTTGGCTAGAGTGCAACATAGTTTTTTTTTATTGTTGACGCTTGTACAAGAACCGTTAGCGTTGAATCTCAAAAATAAAAAATCGTGACGATTATGTATCAACCGTTAGCGTTTAATTAGATAAAATTGCGGATGATTATGCTAAAGCGTTGAAATAGATTTTTTAGTATCACTTTTGCTGACAGTGATATTGATTCGTCATATTTGGTGATTTTTAATTTTATTATTATTGACGACAGTCATGAATTGTTAGCAAACAAACTAAGTTGAACAACCATTAAATTAATTTTATAATATTATAAATTTTTACAAAAAGATCTCTTAATACATAAAAGATAATTATTAAAATTTAATTAATGTCTACAAATAAAATTTTACTTGATCACTTTATATAAAAGTTTAATAAGTTCATATATTATTCTAATTTTTTTTGGGTCAAGAAAGACGGAAAAATAATAATGGAGAAAGCTAAGTTAAAAAGAAAAAAATGAAAAGAAAAGAGAAAAGCATCCCCTTCCCCTATCCCACAACACACCAACAAATGTAACACACCCCTGCACCTGCCAAAAGAGACAAAACCCATTTGCAGCATCATCTTTCTATCTTCTCTTCTTTTACCAAGCTTTCATCCCTTGAGATTTAACACACTTGATTATGAGTTTTGCACCATCAGATCTCAAGGAAGCTTAGTTGCAGTGGCATCTTTTTTCTTTGAAGATTTGAAGAATCATAATAGTATATCAAATTCTAGAACTTTGAAGGAGTCTTGGTTAGGAGACCTCCTGAGTTGGTAATACACCATCTTTATCTCTTTTCCTTTGTTTTTGCTCTGTGTTTTGGTGATCCTTTTTTTTTGCGTCTCATATTATAAAAATTAGTTTTATTTGCTTATTTAATTGCTCGGTTGGATGGCTTAATTGATTCTTCAATAGATCAATTGCTCAATTAATTGCTTTCTATAGAGTGTGCAGCCACTGCAATAACTAGCTTCAAAATTGTCTTATTTAATTTTTCTACAAAAACATCACTAGGAGATATAAAAAGGTCTTTGTAAGCTCTGTATAAGCCCTCTCCCTCTCTCTACTTGGTTCGTGTGTTCTTTTTTTTTTTTTTTGTTCTTCGTTGTGCATGTATTTACTTATTCTTTGAAAAATATGTTCTTGATGTATTATAAAAATCAAAAGGAAATACAAGAAAGAGTCTTTTCTAGTGGGACAGAAGAGACTTTAGACATCTGAGGGCGTCTTCAACTTCTTCCTTTACATTAACCAATACCTCATCCTATTGTTTAAGAGATAGCTTAAGCATGAAAACTGATCACCTTGCATCCACTACCTAGGCCTGTTTTAGTCTGTTTATTTCACTTTAGAGACGAGCAACCTATTTATATGTTTGGCTTGGGAGTTCGATGAGAACATACTAGCTTAGTTAGGTGGCTTCATGTTTTTGTGTATATATTTTACTGAGCAGTGTAATTTGACCTATTTAAGAATTGTGACTATTACGAGCTTGATATATTTGAGGTAATCTTAGGCTAAATTGTTTTTTGATTTGCGTAGTTCATTGGAGTAAAATATCTGTTATAACTAAAGTTTATGATTAATATACTCTTTTTGGTAATTTGGTATAGATATTATATGATACAATGGATAAAACTTGGATTCAGAAGCCTAGAAATAAAAATGAATATATTGAAGGGGTTAGGAAGTTATTGACTTTGCATTTGAAAAAGCATCACGTGATGGGGAAATATGGTGTCCTTGTAAGGATTGTGATAATTGTGTTCGGAAGACACGAGGTGTAATGTTACATCATTTGCTTTATAGAGGTATTTTGACTGGTTATACTAAATGGATTTATTATGGGGAGTCCATAGCTCCATCAACCGAATCAGTTGAAGTACTCCAACAACCATCGCTTAATAGGTCTTCTAATATGCACCACTTATTGTGTGATGTAATTGGGGTTAATAACTTGGATAGAAAACACTTAACGAGAACTTCAGTGAATATGGTATGAATGACGAGGAGATGTTAGATGACAATACATATGTTGCTGGCCCTAATGAGGAAGCCTCTGATTTTCATAAGTTTTTCCAAGATCCCAATGAGGAGCTTTATCTCGGGTGTAATGATTTTTCAGTATTATCTTTTATAGTTCAACTTTTGCACGTAAAATGCAAGAACAAATGGTCCAACAAATCAATGGATATGCTTTTTCGATTCATTAAGGAAGTATTTCCACAAGCTAAGGTTCTTTCATCCTTTTATGAAGCAAAAAAAGTGATTAACGCATTGGGTTTATGTCATGAAAAGATTGATGTATGTCCAAATAATTGCATATTATATTGGGACAAAAGGTCTAATCAATAATCGTGTGACAAATGTAATGCTTCTTGTTGGAAATTGAGTGGTGCTCAGTAAGGTCAAAGTGCAAAATAGAAGATAAAGAGAACACCTACCAAAGTGCTGCGATACTTTCCCTTGATATCAAGACTCAAGGGGCAGTATATGTCATCTTTAACTTCTACTTCAATGAGATGACTGTAGGATCGATATTATTAAGCGTGGGGTATCCTAGTCCATATTTTCTAAATTATAACTAAGAAAACATGCTAGGAAAATAAAATATCCACATTACACACACAAGAACATGCTTAAGAACATATATAGAATATAACTAGTACTTGCAAAATATATAAAGCTAACCTCTTGAAGCGTGGGGCCTTTGATGAAGCTAAAACCGGTCACGAGCTTTATTCCCGTTCACGAACAAGGCCACCAAAATTCGCTATAAGGGTGTCACAATAAGCAACTCCCTAGTCTTCTTCCCTATGATTAAAGAGACTTATCTTGAGAGAGTAGCCTCTTGTGTGGGAAGAAGCAAAGTAATATGCTCTTGAAAGACTAGAGCAAAAATCACACAATAAGTGTGTACTATGTGTTGTAGCATTTTCTTGCCAAAAAGGAAGAAATCAACTACAAAGTGGAATACATAAAAGGTGTAGGGTCTTGTCTATTTATAGAGAGAACCTTGGCATCTAAAGTTGCTAAACTTTCAATGTGGGAGAAAATTTCCATGTAGTATTTCCTTTTGAAACTTGTCAATCTTGTCTTGGAAGACTTGTGCAAGTTGTCCACTTGTTTTTGTAGTATTTTGCAAGTTGTCCACTTGTCTTGGAAGACTTAGGCCAAGCCCATTATCCAAGTCCAACACATAGTCCATAATCCATGTGGAGGCCCAAGCCCAATAGGAAACCATCCCATCCTAATTAGGTTATCTTGGACTCTAAAGAAAGCCCAAACCCAATTTCAAGCTTTGGCCCAATAAGGCTACTACCATAATATGGAATTTGCTCTTTCAAGATTACTCTCTCAAAGTCATTTCAACTAGGGAAGGGACCAAGAAGACACAATTATCATTGGCTTCCAAAAATAATTAAAATTATCCTTGCCCGATCTAGGCGACATAATAATTATTTTTAACTTCGATCTATTCCACCATAAGATCAAAGTTGCACTCCAAGAATAATTTTCATTACCCAAAAGCTTATCACAAAAGAATGTGAACTTTGTCTTTGACCTACTAAATAACTGACCATAATGCCCCTCTATGTATACCCACAGCTAAGATCGGTCCTTTGGCACATGTACTATTACCTCCTTAGCTGTATCTTTTCCGTTGGGTTTCTTGTCCTATTGCCAACCATCCTTGGTCATGGAATCTCTTGATCTCGGAGCGACCCTCAAGCCATATGACCGACACACCTATAAAGGTAGTATCACTAGATCTAGATTCGGATGATAAATTTGGACAATCCCAAAGGGGGCACATAGATTCCATTTTGCATATGCATGTTCTAATTAATTAGAACTTAGCACTCAATGCACAAGGCTGTTGATCCTAATAAAATAAGATCTCACCCACGTGAATCAAAGTACTAAACCCTAATTTCATTAGTTCATCCACATATACTCAAGATTAAGAGCAATGATCATTTAGTAGCGTGAGTGTCTTGTTTTCTTTCTTTGTGATGCGTCGCTAGAAAACATACTCACAATGGTCCTATCCAATACGTGACACACGTACTATTGAGACAAATCCAGAAAGTCCTCCAATGACCTAGGTAGATCACCCTCAAAGAGGAGACTTGCTCAATATAACCTTATCGAGAGTGCCCAACACTACTTATTTGGTTATGGATTCAATTTATGATGTGACTAAATCTAGACTTGGACCTCTGCGTCGGCCTCACTCACGCACCCAAGTCATTAGTGCAAGTCAAAGGACCTTCATACATGCATCGATAAAACATAACAGAGATTATATGTGAGAAACTCATAATGCCATTTAACAAAAATATGATTATACATTGTTTCATATCCAAAATGTCATGTACAAGTGAGCTTTAGGGCATACTAATCCTAACAATCTCCCACTTGCACTAAAGATTACTTCTACAAAGCCTAATACCCAAGGACTCTAAATGTGTGGCAAACACTTTCTTTAAAAGAGTCTTAGTAAATGGGTCTGCCAGGTTTTCTGCTGAAGCTATCTTGTCAACTACTACATCTCCTCTTTGGATAAACTCACGAATCAAATGATATTTCCGTTCAATGTGTTTACCCTTTTTGTGATTCCTGGGCTCTTTGCACTGTGAAACAGCACCGTTGTTGTCGCAATACAACGTTATTGGTCTGTGAGCTGCCGGCACAATCTCTAGGTCTAACAGGAACTTTCTTAGCTATACTGCCTCTTTCGCGACCTCGGATCTTTGCTACATACTCGGCCTCCATGGTAGAGTCAGCAATACAATTTTGCTTCACACTTCTCCATGAAATAGCTCCTCCTGACAGAGTGAAAACATATCCAGAAGTAGACTTCCTGGAATCTCTGTCGGACTGGAAATCCGAGTCTGTATAGGCTAATGGTGTTAGATCATCTGCATGGTATTCTAGCACATAATCCTTTGTTCCTTGCAGGAATTTGAATATATGCTTAACCGCGACCCAATGTGCTGGTCCAGGGTTTGATTGATATCTACTAACCATGCCAACAAAGAAAGCGTATATCCGGTCTAGTACATAACATGGCATACATGAGACTTCCAATCTGAAGCATAAGGAACTCGCTTTATGCTCTCTATCTCCTTAGGTGTTTTAGGACATTGATCCCGAGATAGATAAACTCCATGTCTAGAAGGTAACAAGGCCTTCTTAGAGTTTTGCATGTTAAACCTGACTAATATCTTCTCAATAAATGAAGCTTGAGATAGGGCTAGCCTTACATTCTTACGATCTCGCATAAGCTTGATGCCTAGAACATAACTAGCTTCTCCTAAATCCTTCATTTGAAATTGAGTAGAAAGCCAAACCTTTATGGATGATAGCATCCCCACATCATTTCCAATTAGTAGGATATCATCCACATACAGAACCAAAAAAGCTACAGCATTTCCATTACACCTTTTATACACGCAAGGTTCATCAATATTTTGATTAAAACCATAAGATTTAATTACCTGATCAAATTTGATGTTCCATGCTCTAGATGCCTGTTTTAATCCATAAATGGACTTCTTTAATTTACAAACCATGTGTTCCTGGCCTTGAGCAATGTATCCATCTGGTTGTGTCATGTAAATGGTCTCGTCAAGTTCCCCATTAAGAAAGGCTGTCTTGACGTCCATTTGCCATATCTCGTAGTCATAATGACAAGCGATGGCAAGAAGTATCTGATGGATTTAAGCATGGCTACCGTGAGAAAGTTTCCTCATAATCGATCCCTTCTTTACGAGTATAACCTTTCGCCACCAACCTTGCTTTAAAGGTTTCAACTTTTCCATCAACTCCTCTTTTTCTCTTGTAGACCCATTTGCACCCTATAGGTTTTACCCTTCAGTGCAACTACAAGATCGGACTTTGTTAGAATACATAGATTCTAACTCTGAATCCATTGCCTTATGCCATTTGTCGGCATCTATGTGAAAGCGCTTCATCATAACTTACGGGATCCATCACCTGATTCTCTGAAGAAGTCTGAAAGGACTCTCCATAGTATCTATCAGGAGGCTTGGATATTCTCCCACTACGACGATGCTCCGATATATTAGGTGTAATATGCTGTTCTTTTTCATTCACAGTTACCACAGGTGTTACTAGAGATTCTTGTGAAATCTCATCTAGAACAACTTCAGAATCTGGTGTTTTCTGGACCATTTCATCATTCTCTAAGTATCTAGCATGGGTGCTTATAAACACCTTTTGCTCATTAGGATTATAAAAGATCCCACCTCTGGTTCCCTTAGGATATCCAATGAAATAGCATAACTCGGATCTTGGTTCCAATTTTGAAGCATTACTATTAAGTACATAAGCTGGACAGCCCCAAATGTGGAGATGATTTAGACTAGGCTTACACCCAGCCCATATTTCTTGAGGTGTCCTAGGTACTGATTTGGATGGTACCAAGTTCAAGATGTATGTCGCTGTTTCAATGGCATAACTCCAAAAAGATAAAGGTAATGATGCATGACTTATCATTGACCTAACCATATCCAATAGGGTTCAATTTCTTCTCTCTGCTACACCATTTTGCTGAGGAGTCCACAGTGCGATCCAATGAGACACTATCCCTTCTTGTGTAAGATAGTCTCTGAACTCACCTGAGAGGTATTCGCCACCTCGATCAGACCGAAGGGCTTTGATATGTTTATCTAATTTCTGCTTTGCCTCAGCTTTGAACTCTTTGAATTTCTCAAAGGATTCAGACTTGCGTCGCATTAGATATACGTATCCATACCTAGAGTAATCATCGAAAAGTAATGAAATACTCATAACCTCCTCGTCTGGTTTGCTCATAGGACCACACACATCAGTGTGAACCAATTCCAATACTTCTTTGGCCCTTTCTCCTTTAGAAGAAAATGACCGTTTAGTCATCTTCCCTTTGAGACAAGATTCACATGGAGGTAGATCTTCGAGATCTAATGAGCTAAGATGCCCATCCTCGACTAATCTCCGAAGTCGCTTTAGACTGATATGTCCTAAGCGTAGGTGCCAAAGATATGTATCATTGGTCGAAGAAACCTTCCTTTTCCGGGAATTAGTTTGTTCTATATTATGCAATGAGTTTGTAATAGGTTTTATATAGAACAAATTATCATGCATGCTACCGGAACAAATAATATTTCCATCTCTACTGATATCAACACCAGAATGGAAATTAATGCAAAAACCCTCTAATATTAATTGCGAAACAGAGATAAGGTTTTTACGTACATCAGAACATAATAAACATTGTTCAAAAATATCTTCCTATTACAGGGAAAATTTAAGCACATTCCTCCCATCGCAGACCCATACTTTTGCTCCATTACCCAACCTCGAGCAAACTCCTTTAGCTAGTTCCTTCATTTCCTGAAACCAATGCAAAGAATTGCAAACATGGTTAGTGGCTCCAGTCTACAATCCAAGAATCTGTAGAATCAACCACTAAGCAGGTTTCAATGTAGAACAAAAGAGGTGTACCTTTCTGGCCTCGAGCCAAGTACTTCGGGCAATCCTTTTTCCAGTGTCCTTTTAGGCCACATTTAAAGCATTTGCCCTTGGGCTTTTCACCTGTTAACTGCCTGGGCTGTTCACCACTTTTCTTCTTTTTCCCTTGACCACGTTTTTGCTTCCCCTTTCCTTTGAACTTTCTCCTTTTCGGGTTAAGTCCAGAAGTGGATGCTTGAACCATATTTATGTGGCCTTTATTTTTCATTATGTCTTCTGCAGCTAGGAGCTCTTTCATTAATTCTGTCATATCCATGTTCATCTTACTCATATTATAATTAAGCTTGAACTGAGTATAAGATGACGGTAGAGTCTCCAAAATCATGTCTACCTTTGATTGTTCATCTATGTTTGCTCCTAGGATCTCAGTAGTATTGAAGCAATCCATCATTTTGAGCATATGCTCCCTGACAGATGCTCCTTCTACCATCCTTTGATTCATAATTTCTCTAAGAGCACCTTGCCTTGCAGGCCTGCTCTTATCAGCAAACATCTGAAATAGTGAGGTCATGATTTCTTTTGCAGTTTCCATATGATGATGCTTGCTCTGCAAAATATATCTGACATAGAAGCCATCATATAGCACTTGGCCATACTATTGGCTTTCTGCCATTTTGCCTCAGCATCTTTCTGGGTTTCAGAAGAGTTAGCCCTCACAACAGGACAAGGAGTTGTGAGGACATACTTGTACTCTTCTGCAGTGAGTACTATGTCTAAGTTTCGTTCCCAGTCCACAAAATTCAGTCCAGTGAGCTTGTGCTATTTGAGAATTGTAGCTACTGGACTGAACAAAGACATTTTTCTGGATACAACAATATAATCATAATTAATTTATGAGTACAAAATTGATGCATGTATAATATGTATGCTATCTTTGGAAATAAAACATGCGAGTACTTTTTACATCATTTGCCTTTGAGCAGATCAACCCTTTAAACTACTCGATGTAACAGTGTCTCAACATCCTCATAAGAACTCCACCGATGGGATGGTCGAACTTATGAATGTTAAGTTAAGTGCCACCACTTATTTGAATTAACAATTGTCTGGATATGATCCAATTGAATAATTCAATCATCTTTGTTTGGCTTCTTAAATCCGTGCGAACTCTATCGATAGGATAGCCGAACCTACCATTTAAGTTGAGTGTACACCCATTCCTAATGTTTATTCCCCAAAACATTCTTGATTTAAGCCCTCCGATAGGGTAGTGACTTTAATCAATGTTACGTAAGGCAATCTTTAGTGAAGAACTCCATCGATGGGATGGCCGAACTTACTAACACCCTTTTGAATAAACATTTTATGTTTCACCTTATTAAATCTAGACAAAATGTCACCTTCCGTTGGAGAAGTTAATGACATTTATCGTGAATCGGATATGGAAAGTCGTGGGGTATTTCCAGTCCCCTCTCCTACTCAATATTTTAACTTAAGGGTTTCCTTTGATATTCTTGCTTTGTTTTAGATCTAAACACATTTTGGATATATGTAAATCCCCTTTGTGTTACTAAAACATTGCAATATCACAATAGATCTCTTACCTAAATCTGGGTGCATAGACCCTTAGGTTGATATATATACATGTAAATCTCAAGTTAAGTTCTTTTAATGTTGTCATGAGATCTCATGGCATCTTTAGACATAGCCGCTTATAATTCTCTTGTCTAAGCCACTCTCATAAACTTAACTATCTTTGAGAATCAACTCATATGTATGACTAATTTTTATAAACCCTAATGAGTGGACATATTTCTAGGTGGCAATCATGCTAATGCAAATATGTTAAAACATATATCAATGCATTATAAACATCCACCAAAATATGTTAGAATCCCTCTTTGATGGCTCCCTATAATCTTCAACAAAAACAGCACATATAGTAGCTTTTTCTGCCTCAGCCGGTTGACCGTCAATAAGAGTCGGTCGACCGGCTGCAATTGCTTCAGGAATTTTTGCTTTCTGGAGTAGCCGGTCGACCGGTTAAGTCCAGCCGGTTGTCCGGCTTGCTTACCCGACAGAGTATTCCTTTATGCTGTTTTCTTGTTTTTCTCCTTGGTCTTCAAAGATTACAATAATACACTTTGCTATTGCTAATACAAGCTTCATAAAGAAACATTACAAGGATATCAAAACATCCTATGCTTCTTTTAAATGAAACTAAAAGCAATAACCAGAAATATTTTATACATGAAATCGCCTATGGCCAAGCTTTGTTGACCGTACACGAAAAGCTATCATGCATACATACGAACCATCAAGGGGATTTTATATTACCTGCACATACAAGCATAAAACCACAAGTATATGCAACACAAGATTTCCCAATCTTGCCACTCACAAGATGACTAATATATATTTATGCAAATACAATATTCTTGCATAGTCTAAGCATGTTGTGTGTGAACCTGGCCCTGATACCAATTGTAGGATCGACATTATTAAGTGTGGGGTATCCTAGTCCATATTTTCTGAATTATAACTAAGAAAACATGCTAGGAAAATAAAATATCCACATTACACACACAAGAACATGCTTAAGAACATATATAGAATATAACTAGTACTTGCAAAATATATAAAGCTAACCTCTTGAAGCGTGGGGCCTTTGATGAAGCTAAAACCGGTCACGAGCTTTATTCCCGTTCACGAACAAGGCCACCAAAATTCGCTATAAGGGTGTCACAATAAGCAACTCCCTAGTCTTCTTCCCTATGATTAAAGAGACTTATCTTGAGAGAATAGCCCCTTGTGTGGGAAGAAGCAAAGTAATATGCTCTTGAAAAACTAGAGCAAAAATCACACAATAAGTGTGTACTATGTGTTGTAGTATTTTCTTGCCAAAAAGGAAGAAATCAACTACAAAGTGGAATACATAAAAGGTGTAGGGTCTTGTCTATTTATAGATAGAACCTTGGCATCTAAAGTTGCTAAACTTTCAATGTGGGAGAAAATTTCCATGTAGTATTTCCTTTTTGAAACTTGTCAATCTTGTCTTGGAAGACTTGTGCAAGTTGTCCACTTGTTTTTGTAGTATTTTGCAAGTTGTCCACTTGTCTTGGAAGACTTAGGCCAAGCCCATTATTCAAGTCCAACACATAGTCCATAATCCATGTGGAGGCCCAAGCCCAATAGGAAACCATCCTAGCCTAATTAGGTTATCTTGGACTCTAAAGAAAGCCCAAACCCAATTTCAAGCTTTGGCCCAATAAGGCTACTACCGCAATATGGAATTTGCCCTTTCAAGATTACTCTCTCAAAGTCATTTCAACTAGGGAAGGGACCAAGAAGACACAATTATCATTGGCTTCCAAAAATAATTAAAATTATCCTTGCCCGATCTAGGCGACATAATAATTATTTTTAGCTTCGATCTATTCCACCATAAGATCAAAGTTGCACTCCAAGAATAATTGTCATTACCCAAAAGCTTATCACAAAAGAATGTGAACTTTGTCTTTGACCTACTAAATAACTGACCATAATACCCCTCTATGTATACCCACAGCTAAGATCGGTCCTTTGGCCTGTGTACTATCACCTCCTTAGCTGTATCTTGGGTTTCTTGTCCTATTGCCAACCATCCTTGGTCATGGAATCTCTTGATCTCAGGAGCGACCCTCAAGCCATATGACCGACACACCTATAAAGGTAGTATCACTAGATCTAGATTCGGATGATAAATTTGGACAATCCCAAAGGGGGCACATAGATTCCATTTTGCATATGCATGTTCTAATTAATTAGAACTTAGCACTCAATGCACAAGGCTATTGATCCTAATAAAATAAGATCTCACCACAGTGAATCAAAGTACTAAACCCTAACTTCATTAGTTCATCCACATATACTCAAGATTAAGAGCAATGATCATTTAGTAGCGTGAGTGTCTTGTTTTCTTTCTTTGTGATGCGTCACTAGAAAACATACTCACAATGGTCCTATCCAATACGTGACACACGTACTATTGAGACAAATCCAGAAAGTCCTCCAATGACCTAGGTAGATCACCCTCAAAGAGGAGACTTGCTCAATATAACCTTATCCCAGTAGAGTGCCCAACACTACTTATTTGGTTATGGATTCAATTTATGATGTGACTAAATCTAGACTTGGACCTACTGTGCGTCCAGCCTCACTGCGCACCCAAGTCATTAGTGCAAGTCAAAGGACCTTCATACATGCATCGATAAAACATAACAGAGATTATATGTAAGAAACTCATAATGCCATTTAACAAAAATATGATTATACATTGTTTCATATCCAAAATGTCATGTACAAGTGAGCTTTAGGGCATACTAATCCTAACAATGACATGATGAGGGCCATAAAAAAGATGGAATATTAAAATATCTAGCAGACTCGCTAGCATGGCAATCATTTAATGAGCGATATCTAGATTTTGCAACTGATAATTGTAATGTTAGGCTTGGTTTAGCATCTGATAGATTCAATCCATTTGGAATAATGAGTAACGTCCACAGCATTTGGCCAATCATTTTGGTGCCATATAATTTGCCCCCATGGATGTGCATGTATTATCTATGATCATCCTAGGAGAAAAAGGACCCGGAGATAATATTGATGTATTCTTACAACCACTAATAGTTGAGCTACTTGAATTGTGGGAAAGAGTTCAAACATATGATGCAACCCCTTAGGAAACTTTTAGAATGAGGTCTACACTGATGTGGACAATTAACGATTTCCTTGCTTATGCCTATTTGTCTGGTTAGAGCACTAAAGGAAAAAATACATATCCTTCTTGTGCTGATAACACTGATTCGAGGTGCTTAAAGAAAGGGAGAAAGTGTTGCTATTTGGGACACTATCATTGGTTAAGTCCATCACATATTTTTCAAACAAAAAGTTCCCTCTTTAATGGTACTATAAAACAGAGACCACCACCTGCTTCTGTATCCGAAACCAATGCTTTGAGACAATTAGAAGGAGTTAACTTCATTGTTGACGATCAAGACAATCAAAATATTGCAAAGACTATCTAGAAGAAGAAAAGTATCTTTTTTAAGTTTCCATATTAAGAGTATCAAATGATATGTCACAATCTAGATGTGATGCACATAGAGAAAAATGTTTGTGAAAATGTGGTTGAGCCATTGCTGGCCAACAGTGTAAAGAAAAAGGAAAATGAAAAATCTCAAGAAGATTTAGCTTTGGTGGGCATAAGAACTAAATTACATCCTCAAATAGCACCTAACGGAAGAAAAGTCATCCCTCCTACTTGTTATCACATGTCAAGAGCACAAAAAGATATATTTTTTAAAGTTATGAAAGATGTTAAAGTTCCAGATAGCTTTGCTTCGAATATTTCAAGGCGTGTAAATATAAAGGAGCGAAAGCTTCAATCTTTGAAGACCCATGACTATCACATCTTAATGTAAGATCTTTTGCCAATTGCACTACGCTCATGTATAACTGATGAAGTCACAAAAATCATAACAGAACTTAGTGCCATTTTCAAAGTTGTTTGCTCAAAAGCTCTGAATGTTGAAGAACTAGAGCAGTTAGAGTCTCGTGTAGGATTGACATTATGCCATATGGAAATGATTTTCCCTCCAGCCTTTTTTAGAATCATGATCCATTTGGTGATACATAAAGTTGCTGGTCGAGTGCATGATAGGTGGATGGTTCCTGTTGAAAGGTAATAACTCATTTAGTTGATTTTAGAAAGGCAATACAATAAGATGAAACATTGTAGCATTTTAACTTGGTATACTTCGAAGTAGTTTAATTTTAGAAAGGCATTATGATTTGACAAAAAGAAGAAAACAAAAGAAAGACATTATGATAAGAAGTTATATTTTACCATATTGGTTAGTTTTTTATAACACATTTTTTTATGTTGGTGGCACATCATAGGTTGTCAAAGGAGTTCAAAAGAGATGTGGGTAACAAAACTCAACCAGAAGGGTCGATTGCAAAAAGATATATTGCAAATGAATGTTTAATTTTTTGCTCTAGATATCTTGATGGAATTGAGACAAGGTTCAATCATCTACATCAAAATCCATATGTAACAGACCTTGAGGGAAAAATTATTTATTTTGAAGTATGGGTAAAGTTATTGGTGTTAGTGAGGTGATATTGTTGGATGACAAAACACAGGCTCAAGAACACCGATACATGTTATTTCAGCATGATGGAGTGACTAACTTTCGAGAGACAAACTTTATTACTTTCTAGCTATTGTTGAAAAACTAATTTATAGATTACGTTAGTTGTAGCGAATTTATAAGAACGAAGAAGAGAATGGTTCGAAGATGCAACATGCTCTTGATAGGCTAGTGAGTGAGGAGTTTCCCAACTAGTTCAAAATGTGTAAGTACAACATAATTAATTTCACATAATTCTCCATTATTTCTTACTAATAGTTCAAACTATTTAATGTTAGGTATTGACCTTAGGAGAAGGGGATGTATTCAAGACTTTAAGGCAACTTGCAACGGGACCTAATAGATATGCAAAAGGTTTTACAGGTGTGATAGTGAATGGTGTTAGATTCTATACCAAAGAACGGGATGTAGGGAAAAAAACGCAAAATAGTGGAGTAGTTCAAGGTCATTGGCGAGAAGTTATTCATCTATGCGAGATCAACACCCTACCGAAGGAAATTTAGATTATTTTGGTGAATTGACCAATATTATCGAGCTTGATTATTATAGACAATTCAAAGTTTTGCTATTTCGTTGTGATTAGGTTGATGTCACTAGAGGTGTAAAGAAAGATCGATTTGGATTTACATTAGCGAACTTCTCATGATTGACACATACTGGGTAACACATCAGCGACAATCCATTTATTTTATCCTCTCAAGCTCAACAGGTACTCTATGCGCAAGATTTGACATGTCTTGAGTGGCGTGTAGTTGTCAAGATAATAGCTAGAGATGTGTTTGATGTTGGTGAGGATCTTTTCGAAGGTTTACCGGACTATAGTTCTCAACGTAGTAATGAATTTGAAGATCCGAAATGGTTTCAAACAGATGTACATAAAGATATTTACGTAGAAAATTAGAAGATCTAAAGACACTCAATATAGTTAAATCCATATAAACTTATTCTTACGGTTGTTTATTGTTCTATGTAGTATGGCTTGGCTCATATAAGCTTCGGGTGCTACATCAATTTTCCTGGTTTTGGTTTCTTTTCCTTTAATTTTGTTGTTCAATTCTCTAAGAAAGAGTTTAGGTACACAATTTGGGGGTTGAGGTCATTGGTTCATAGTACTGATTCTTCTTGTTGGTGCTACTTTAATTCATTTGTTGTTGGTATGGCTAGTGTGTGCCGTGATGATGCAGGCTTTATTTATCTAGAAAGAAGATACTGCTAAGTGTTTTGCTTAGAGTGCTTTACATGCTGAAGCTACAACCCTGTAGCAGAGCTGTAAGCAATGTAATTAGGGAGTTTCTCAGTGTTAATACACACTATCAGTTATATTTGATTAGGCATTTGGCTAATGTACTTGCAATTATGTGTTCGAGAATGTTAGGGGCGATAATTTGCTAGTAGATTGGCTTGTCTATCTACTTGTGCAACTTACTCATATTGTATTGCAAGATCAGGCTCCATTTGGGATATCTAGATTATGCTAAGATTAATAAAAGTTCATGTTCATTAACCAAAAAAAAAGGGCAATTGAGCAATTGATTTATTGATTATATATATTTTTTCTTGAAAGGACTGCTAATTTAGTAGCAGATTGGCTTTCTAAAGCAATTAGGAGGAATGATCTCCTTGATGACTGGATTGTACACCCTCCTTCCCAACTGTGCATGCTTTTAGCACAAGATTGGGCTTGGGGCATTGTGTAATTCTTTATTTTAATAATATTTCCCTTCTTACGACAAAAAAAAAAAGAATTTCTCGATAAAATTTATATCATTTTCATAAAAATTGAAATTAAACTAAACCATTTTTACCCCTATAATGTTGCTGCAATTATTTGGCTCAAGAAACACTCAAGAAACTGAAAGTTCTACTCAAGTTCAGAATTTGAAAAGAAAATTAGAACAATTGACACAAGAGAATCAAGAAAAGGAGAAAGGAATGAAAGAGAATAATGAAAACATTAAAAGGATGGAAGAAAAATGAATCATATGCAGAGCTTTATAGCTCATTAGTATTTTCAAACTGTTCTTAGGTAATTCGTTTTAGATAAATATTAATTACTTTATTTTCTTATTACTCCATAGGTTATATGTATATACTTATTAACACATGCTTCCTTTCTCTCTCTCTCTCTCTCTTTCTCTTTTTTATTACAAGCTTATATTGTGCAAATGTGATTTCTCAAGTTGGTTCGAATGAAGATGATGCACCCACTTTGGATTAATATCAAGAGCTAGTGATGTGAGCAATTAAGTGATTTTATTTTAGCTTTTTCTTTTTTTAATAAAACAATTGTTTTGGGTTTATACACTCTGATGCGAGATGTTCTTTTGGATTCTTTTAAAATAATAGTTGACTCTAGATTTGTTTTATAATTTCAATATTGTCCGTTTAATTATGTCATAGATCGAGATATTTTGACTTTTGCCCATAAAATTGCAAAAGAAAATTTTATTATTACAAAATGGTAATAAAAATTATCAACAAAATTGAATTCTAGCAAAATGTTTGAGACCAAATAGTAACGCTTATTGAGGGAGCGTTGGTAAAAGCATAATATGAACAACGACGTCTAACGTGAATTGTTGGCAATAATTGAGACCAAATTGTAACGCTTGCATTTTCAATGTTAGAAATAAGTCAATCGAATAAGACACTTGATTACGATTCGTCATGTTAACGCTTTGTCAATAACAACGATTTAAAATGTTCTTCTCAAATCAATAAATCAAATGTTGATGCTTTTTTTCGACTGTCACCAATTCCTATTTGCCTTCTGTAATGATTCATATACGTCGACAATTCCATATGGAGAAGATAACGAAGGTTAGAATCGTTAAGAAATTATATCGTTCCCAATGCCTTATAAACCGTTGGGATAGCCAAAAGATGATGGCTTCATAGACAACGCATGACAAATTGTTGGAAATGGAAATAGTGACGCTAAAAATTGTCTTAAAAAGCCGAAACAAGTGTCGATAAAGCTGTGTTTTCTTGTTGTGATATGTGTTTGTGTGTGTATATATACTAAGTTTTAGAAAATAAAGAAACAATATCAAAGAATTTTGATAAAATAAAAGGATTGGACATGCTTTGCAAAGAGATTTTGGAGACCCTCGTGTAAACATAGGAAGTGATTAGGGTTCGATAGGCAACGGCCAGTTGCAAAGTGGGAATTTTGAAGGAAGGAGTTTGACTTGGCAAGGGATCCAGGACTAGGAAAGGATTGGGGCATACAATCAGTGAGATGAATTGAATGCTGCTTCAAGAAAACCATAAAAGGAGGCGCTCGTCGGAGATGGAGACACAAAAAATGCATCCTATAAACAAAGAACCTTTTGCCTTCACCTCAGAATCACTAGTAACCCTTATAACAAAGGGATCATCGATTACGTATGTGATCTTAATTGTGAGACCTCTTGGGGATCTACAATTTAGCGTAGTCTAGTGATTTCACGATCCAAAGCCACCTTGCGTGAACATGTCCACAATCGACAATCAGGCAATGCTTTACTTGAAGTGAAGAAGCTGAGAGTAGCCGGGTTGCAGCTCAGACAAAAATAAGGAGTTACGGCAGAAGCTGGACTTGCTTATAGAACAAGTTTCCACCTTCACAACATCTGTAACCCCAACTCCCGCTATTACTCGAAGTGTTGTCGCTGACATGCCGTCAGTGCCTCGCTTAGGCACACCATAAACGGACAGTTCATCAGTCATTAAAAAGAAACCAATAGAATTGGATAAGTAGTATTTTCTTAAGGAATCCCTTTTCATAAAGGAGATTGGACACACGAAATGGCCTGATAAATTCCAAGCTCCTAGCTTAAGGCTATTCACTGGCAAATCAAATCCCATTGAGCACCTAGTCGAATTAGAGTAGGAAGAGGCTTGTTTACGCAAAACCTTTGGACCTAGCTTGACAGGAGATGCACTGGCTTGGTTGGATGACTTGCTACCACGAAGCATCAACTCTTTTAGCCACTAGCCAAACAATTTGTCTCTCAATATGTGTTGCACAAGTGCCCTAGGAAGAGAACCTCTGATTTATGCTCTGTAGTGTAGGGCACTCATGAAACCCTGCAAGCTTGTGTCCATCACTTTAACAATTCATATTCTGCCATCCCGCAGTGCCACTCGAAAATAGTGTTTGCTGCCTTTTGGAAGGGGCTACAGCTGTGATCAAAATTGCCAAAAGACTTGACGAAGAAACGTTTTGACACTATGTTGGTAGCCTTAGAGAAAACTCACATAAAGATTTGGTTGGAAGAAGACGAGGGCTTTGCAGAAGGAGCAGAATTTGAAAGAGACATACGATTCGATGAGAAGACATTTGGAATGGGGAGAAGATTAATAAATCCAGGGAAGAAAGACACCTACCATTCAAGCAACCCATCCATAGAGAGATCTTGCTTGAATATAAAGTCAACATTAGTCACTCTGAATGTGTTTACGAATTGATAAACCTCCTCGATGTTAGATGGTTAGACTGAAATCGGGCAACACCAAGAATGAAAGACAAAAACAAATGGTGCGAATTTTGTTTCGATTATGGTCACCTAATGTTTGACTACAAGGCCTTGAGGAACGAAGTTCTGCACATGATGAAGAAAGTGTTCTTGACAGAATTCTTGACTAAGTGGGGCAGACAGAAGCCGCAAATAGAAACCCGAGAGGAGGGATAGGCAAAAAGGTAAGAACAACCAAGGCCGTAGAAAAACATATTATGCATTATAGGAGGCTCTAAGTTAGTTGGACAGACAGTCTCAGTGGCCCAAAGGAAAGTTCGGTGAGCACAGTAGCCGATAAATCACATCCAATGGAGCACAGCATCAATCAAAGACTATGCTATCATATTTTGAAGCAAGAACGAACACAGGAGATAACAAATCCTCACCATGACACACTGATGATCTTGCTAAAATTGCAGGGTACATGGTAAAGAGGATATTGGTAGCTGGTGGGAGTTCCGTGGATCTACTGATGTTAGAAACCTTGGAAACCATGAATTTAAGAAAGGAGGTCATAGTACAAAAGATAGCCTCTCTGATAGGCTTCAATGGGGATGTTTAGATACAATTAGGGAAATCATATTACCAACACAGGCTACTGATGTACACACATTTATCATCATTTAACATTATCCTAAGTGAACTATGGATCCATGCCTTAACAGTAGTACCCTCCACATACCACCAGATAGTCAGGTTCCCAGCTCCGAGAGAGATATAGGAAATCAAAGGTGAGCCTAACAACTCAAAGAAATGCTATGCAACCACTTTGCAGAAAGCCTAAATGAGGGCCAATTAGAGCAATTATAAAACTCTAAGGATCCATATCCATCGAAGTGTGATTTCGATGAACTAAGAATATGCTTGGAGAATTCGAAAAAGGTAGTAAGAATTGGTATCAGGCTTCACTCTGAGATTATGGAGTAATTAATCCGATTCTTAAGAGAGAATCAGAACTGCTTTGCGTAAACGCATACAGATATGAGGGGCATTGACCTTGACGTGATCACATATAGATTAAACGTGGATTCTCAATACCAACCAGTATAACAAAAAAAAAAAAAGGAAGATGGCTTCAACCACAAGTGCCATAGCCGATGAGGAAATCCATAAGCTTTTGGAGAATTGAATAATCAGAAAGGTACAGTATCCCGAATGGTTGAAGAATGTCATTGTGGTTCCAAAGAAAAGGGGGGAAATAAAGGGTGTACACTAACTTTAGGGACTTAAATAAAAGACCTTTTCCCTGTGCCTCACATTGATATGATAGTGGATGCAATAACCAGGCATGAACTTCTTAGCTTTATAGATGCATTTTCTGACTATAACCAGATATTGATACATCTAGACGACCAAGAGAAAAACATCGTTCACGATGTAATGTTTCTCTAGAGGTGAAAGCCTTAAAGATCCACAAGTGCACGAATTGGTGCAATATAGTGTGTGCGAAAACGGGTGTTGAACCACAGGGAGGATATTACGTAGAAGGAATCCTTTGCGTGTGTGCTCTTGAAGATGTCTAAAAGAAAACCTAAAATAAACATATTTTTGGGATTTTTGATTAACAGAAGCTTAAAGAAAGAGAATGAAACTACACTATGGGAAAAGGAATGAAAAATGGGGAGACAAGCAAGTCAAGAGGCGAATTAACTAATGGAAAGGGCTTAGGGTGACTTATACTTGCTAATGAGTGATTCTCAACTCTTATGCTATAGGATTATAGGAAATGGCTTAATTATGGGACGCTTTAAAATATGTTAATATCTGGTATCCTAATTTATCTCTAGGACTCGGTGTAGATCTGTCTGTATGTGTGCACTTCTAGAGCTACGGCTTGGTCCTTATGACCTAGGGCCATAGGAATGATCAAAAAGCTTCCTAGGTGACCTAAAACATACCTACCCTAGTTCCTAAACTATTGGTTAGATTTAAAGCTAAGACCTAGGGTTACTAAGGTTGATTAAACCCCCTCGAACTCCTATTAGTTGGATCTAAAGTTAAAGAAGACTCGATTTAGGCTAGTCCTTAATTATGCATTGTCATTCTAGGGTCACTATAGCGGGATTCGACCTATATGCATAATCCTACATGTTCTAGGCTAAGGTGTTTACAAATATGTGGACCTATTCAACTACCAAACATCATCATGCTTGGTTACACCATTAATAGCAATTGGGTGCTCAAAATAGCAATTGATGTAGGCAATATTGAAGTTATATTCACTACAAAGCATGCTAGTACTTACATAGATATGAACAAAGTAATACCCACTTCATATAATCCACAAATAAACACATAGACATGAATATAAGATTGATTAGAGGTTTTTAGTAGCTAATACACTCCAATTTATACACATGCTATTCGTATAGGCATTTAATCAAACATATAGACATGTATTGAGTAAAAGCCATTGAATAAGAAGAACAAAGTATATATACATATAACCTATCAAAATCCCATAACATAAGAGTGTTAAATCAATACATTACACAAGCTAAATTACCCTAATCAATTCTACTCAAACATAAATGGAAATAGGATGAAAGAGAGAATATGAAACTTCCCTTCTATCCTAGCTATTCTTGAACAAAATTTGAGCAAATTCTCACTCCAAAGTTGATAAATCCCTCCAAACAAGCTTGAATCCAAGTGGGAAATGTGTGAAAACATGTATGTGAGGTAGATGAGAATTAGGGTTAAGTGTGTGAGAAGTAGATGTGAAGTGTGTGAGTTGATGCTTAAAAATGTTGAGACATCGGGTCCTATTTATAGCTTCCAGCGTCACTATCGATCGACATTACCGGCTGGTCGGTAAATAGGGGGTTTGATTAGTTCCAAAGTGTGCTTTTTAGAGTTACCGACTAAACGGTACCCAACCGGTTCACCCTTCTGTTCTCTCGAATTACCAGTTGGCCTAGTTAGTTAGTCGGTAGGCTTTACGGGTTGACCGATTCCTCTTGTTTTGCTCCATTCTTCATCTTATTTGCCTTCGACCTCTTCCCCATGAGCTGTACACCTTTTATCTTCATCACCCTTTATTAAGAAAACTTGTTTCCAACCTAAGTCTCACCTAACATACAAAATCAAGCAATTACTGTAGCGTTTATCTATTAAACTCATCTATGCACAATTATTTTTGCTTAAGCTTATCTCTAGCAAATGTACTACACTAATGCCACTATATATGCACATAACACGTAAAAAACGTGAATAAATTACAATGCGAACACACATAAAGTTGAAGCACATCAGCACCCTTAAACTTTCTTCTTGTTTGTCTCCAAACAAGACCAATCCTAAGTTTATCTCAAAGTCGATACGAAGGGTTGCTTAAGGGATTAACTCGCTATCAAGGTGAACCTAAGGAGCATGAAATGACTATTCTTATTGTAGAGAGGTCCTCAAGCCTCTTTGGATCCTCCCTTTACTCATAAAAGGCCTTGTACCTCGTGGGAAGTTCCCTTGTAGCTATGCTACCACAAGCCTAGGATTCCAACGCATGTACATGGTATGTTCATATTTCGTGCCTCCTCAACTAACATGGCCTCCTTAACATACACAAAGCCTCAAAGACAAGGAGTGAAGGAATGTACAAACACAATGGCTCATAAAATGATGTAAGAGCCTTATTCACATAACAACAAAGAACAAATTGTAGTGGTCAAAATTGGCTTGGCCCAAGGGCCTTCAGATGCGTCACGGCCCATTAGTGTGTATGGCCCAAGTGAGGTCATATTGGTTGCCATCTCACCACAAAGCACGAGTCTAGCATGCTTAACTTGCAAAACCACGCACCATATTATCTCAACTCCTAAAGATAAGCACGTAGGGAAATAATATCTTTCAGATAGGTTTAGTTCATCTACACGATAACTCATAAGTCTCTAGAGCATCCAAGGAGATGTTGGTTACTTCGGAAGAGCCTATCTAGTTAAACCAACATGGATAATAGAAGAGTCGTACACGCTTTCATAGGGGGACTTGATTATAAATACACCCCTTAGAATGAGGAAAAGGGGACACCCTTACACTGATATATACCAGACTTCTCAGGTTCGCCAGCAACTTTTCCTTTGATACAGACCTATCTTTTATATCGCCATATATCTCACCTCCGATAACTAACTTGGGCGTCGGAGTGTCTTTGGCCGGCATCACACCGGTGCCAAAGACTTACCAGTCTTTCTTGCTTTCTGTTTCGCAGGTTGTTAGTGCCCCGAGTTCGTGATTGTAGATCCCAGTGTCTACACAAATGAGGTAACTTGTACTAAGTTGATACTGTGTCACTTGACCACTTATCCATAAAACTTTTTGGTTCCTTTGGTTCTTTCTCCTTTTCACTTTTTTTCGATTTTTTTTCAAAATTTTTTCATCTTTTTGCACCTTTTTGCCTTTTCTAGTTTCTTTGGATTTTTTGCATTTTTGCATTTCATTACATAACAAAAAAAAAAGAAAAAGAAAAGCTAAGGCACACTAAAAAGAATCAGTGAAAGAAGGGCCACTTATATCAACACCCTTTTTTAACCAATCTTTCAAACCAAGCCATGGGGTAGCTACAAGGTGCATTCTTAAACATACTCACTCCCCATAAATTTCAAGGGCATCTCTTCCAAGAGTCAACTTTCCCTCTACTTCATTCACTCCCCATAATGCAAACTTGTTTTCACTTAATCAATTGAGTCAATCATAAAAGCCAACACTTCAATCAACCAAGAAATAAACAACTCTATATACATACAAATCAAAAAATTTCACCATTTTTAAGCAAATAATGCAATCTATCCTAATGAAGCATAAAACAATAAGAACTTAACTCCCACACCCCCTAACTTGAATTTTCTTGTCTTCAAGCAAATAAAATAGAACTACAAGACAAGAAAATAAGCAACACAACAAGTAAAGGTGGTGGGGAAGGGGTAGATAAGTGAGGACAAGTGAAGAAAGGATTGATACAACCTTGCATTTTTGTTGAAGCTCTTCATGCCAATGACTAATGATTCAACTACTAACTCTATTTCTTAACAAATCATAATCACTCACAAAATACAAGATTAGTAGCATTACTAATGCAACTTGCATTGGTATATCCGAATGACAAGCGAGGTATACCCTATGGGAAATGGGATTTGGGATTAACACTTGTGATGGGTGAAAAAGAAAACAAATGAAAAGAAAATGAAACAAGATAAGAAAATAACAAAGTTAACCTAGGTTGCCTCCTAGTAGCGCTAACCACGACGTCGTCAGCTAGACGATCATCATCCAACATCTAATCATCTAGGGTGCCTCCTAGCAGCGCTAGATTTAATGCCTTTAGCCTAACAGTAATGTTAGGGCGAATGATAGCTGTAGCCCTTGAGCATAGATTGGCATACGAACCCGTCAAGGTACAACTCAGAAGAAAAAGAATCTAGTATAAAATCAATCAAATCGTGTACATCACAATCCTTTTCAAGCACACATGAAAAAGGGACAAATGAAAAACCTAACATATTGGATATAAAGGAATGCTTCACGGTGTCATGGGTCATGGAAAAATCTAAAGCTCTAAGTCCATTGCTCTTCTCCAATCCAAACCTAGAAGCTCGATTTCCACCACTAACCATTCTATTGCCCATTTTTTGATAATCAAGGGCTATCCATAGCCCGTGCCCATGGGTCAATGAAGAATCCAAAGCACAAAGAATGAGAGGAGTGTGAACAAACTCTACATGAATATGCTCCAAACGGGATGGTGTAAACTGTGCTTATTAGGGGAGACTCAATGGATGGAAAAAAGGGAGATTATGTAATGAAATGGAATTAAACGAGATGGAATCAACGGAAGAGCAAGAAAGAATGGACCCAGAAGAGGAAGAATCAGAAGTAAGAATCATAAGCTCACTCTCACTAAGGGAGGGCTCGTGTTCTTCCAAGAAATGATTCACCTTATCAAGTCATTCCGTAGTAGAGAGTATTGAAGAAGGTTCTAATAATGATTCATCGAAGACTTCTAAGGACCTATATATCATGATCTCTAGTTCCTCAATCTTGTCCCTAAAAGTCTTCATAGATTGATCATTTACCTCAACACCGGAATCTACAATTCCAATGGATTTATCAAGCCTAGAACTGTAAATAGGCATTATGCTTTCCTCAATGGGTGTCTCTAAATCTATATTACCTATAAGCTCATCAAATGCCTCAATAGATTCATCGCTAGTAGATATCTTCTCATAATCATATTCATTAATACAAGATTCTATCAAATGCAGCTTAAAACGTCTACTTTCACTTCCACCTTAAAGATCAATCCTATGTGTGCAATCATAATGGTCCATCCCTCTCATATCAAGATCAAAAGAATTAACCTCAAAGGACTCGTCAATTTTATGATCATCACCTCTAAAAGTAGAGGCTATGCATCCTCGCTCATAGGTCTCTTAATCAAAGCTAACTAAGGTGTCTTTAAGCTGTCTCAATTCATCATTCTTGATTATGGTCTCCTCATCATGGCTCTCAGCACATGGGTCTATCACCTTAATCATAAAGCAATCTTCCTTATCGTTATCTCACCTACACTAGCTTTATTCACCACTTTGTAACCTTTATAGTAGACCTCAAATTTCCAAACTTCATTTCTAGCAACCCCGATTTGCAATGAATAACTGCATCCGCTGTGGCAAGAAAGGGGTGACCCAAGAGAATGGGAGTGGAATGCCTAGAATCATGACTCAAAACCATATCTAGTACTATAAAATCTATTAGGTACACGGACTCATCAACTTGAACCATAAAATCTTCCATTATAGCTCTAGGTCTATGCTCGAATCTGTCAGCTATCTGGAGTGTAACATGAGTGGGTGACATCTCTCCTAAACTTAGCCGTTCATAGACAGAGTAAGGAATAAGGTTCACACTAGACCCTAAATCTAATTAGGCATGATTAATCTAGGTTTCTCAAACCTTATAAAGAATGGTGAAAGGTCCAGGGTCATTCAACTTGGGCAGATAGCCCGATGTACAAATGCTACTCATATTCTTCTTGAGTTCACCTTCTTCAGCATTGGTCAATGTCCTACGTTTCCTTGTGCAAAGGTCTTTGAAGAACTTAAAATAGGAGGAAATGGAAAGGACCGCATCTATTAAGGGAAGATTAACCTTAAGATCTTTAAGATGCTCTAGGACTTTGAAGAATCTAGCATCCTCACTAGGTGATGGCCTTTCTAAGGTAGATAGGAATGGAACTCTAGGGGGAACATCTTTAGACTCATGGGACTCAACAATGGGCTACTTTCCATCCACTAATGGAACTCTAGAGGGAATATCTTTAGACTCATGGGACTCAACAATGGGCTACTTTCCATCCCTATGTGGATGGGAAATACTACTCTCACCATGTCTTTAGTGGGCTCTACTATCTCAGCAGGGCTCTCTCTAGATTCACTCTCAACAAGGTGACAACTGGTCTCTCTAGACTTAGAAGGACCACTTGGTACAGGCTCGGTATATTCAACTTCTATTTTATTATCCACTATCTACTGCTTCTAAGAGTGGTGATAGCCTCGGCTTGGGCTAAACGAGGATAAGTAGAGTCGAAAGAGGTACAAGACTATACTTTAGGGTTTACCGCTGGCTGGGAAGGCAATTTTTCAAGGTCTCTAATGCTCATCTGACTAGCAAACTACCCTAATTGTGCTTCTACTTGAGCTATGCGTTGTCTATAACTAGCTAGCTCTTTCTTATTATCCACTAACTTCTGCTGCTAGGTCTAAAACATCTACATCAAAAGATCTAGCTTCTTATCACTACAAGACTGAAGGACAAGTGTACGGAGTGCCTGAGGCTGAGGAACACTAAGAAGTCTATCCTAGTTCACATTATGAAATCCTAGAGAATTAGCAAGATGATATCTCTACTAGAATGGGGCTAAGGATAGAAAGACTGAAACTGACCCTAGCTCCATGAAAACTTAGGGTTGTCTCTCCAAACCAGATTATATGTGTTCGAGTATGAATTGTACTCACATGAGTACCTTTGTGTAGCATAAACTCGCTTCTAAATGAACTTGGGAAATTGTGGTGCTGGGGACAAGCTACGGTCTCGTGAGTGGACTCGAAACACAAAGCACAAACCTCAACTACCGACGGGATGGAAGATGAACCCACAGAACTAGTCCTATGACCTTGTGAAGAGAGGCTTAAAGTGATGAATCGGTCTAGCTTATACGTCAACACTTTAACCTCGGCAAGCAAGTCGGAAGAAACTCCTACCTCATGAACACCTCTTCTATTTGCTCCTCGACTAGAACTATCCATAGCGGTGTTTTGAAAAGATTTCTCGGCCAATAAATCCATTTTATCCACACGTCACTCAGTCTCAAATTGTAGAATCCACCATCAAATGCAGCATTTACCATCATCCTATTTTGCTCATTCAAGCCTCTAAAGGAATATTGTAAAAGGTCATGAACATCATATTTGTGGTAAGGGTATTGAGTAAGAAGTTCATTAAACCTCTTCTAAGCCTCATGAAAGGTCTCTAAGTTGTGTCGGGAGAAAGTTATAATGGAAACCTTATGGTTGGTGGTCTTAGCCATAGGAAAGAACTTTTCATAGAACCTAGATTGAAGTCCATCCCAAGATCTAATACAACCACTAGGAAAAGAATGATACGATGACTTAGCCTTATCTTTAAGGAAAAATAGGTACAACTTAAGGCAAATGGCTTCTTAAGACACGTTAAGGGAGTGAAAAGTGGAACTTATCTCTACAAAGTCCCTGACGTGGTCCAAGGGACTATCATTGCTCCTCCCATAAAAGGAAGAGAGCACTACCAATATATTAGGCTTAATCTCGAAATTTGCCTCCTTCAACCCCATAACATGAATAGCCAAATTAGGCTCGAAGGCATTAAGGAGGAAGAATTGCCTAAGCATTGGCTCATTTTTTAGGGGTAGGTCCGGCCTAAGAGGCTGATCATCACAAGCTTATGACACACGAAGTGGGGGAACTTAATATTGTGGGTATGGTTTGGCCTAACTTGAAAGGCCCAAGGTTCGGAAAAGGGTTCTTCTAAAAGAGGCCCATTCGAAAACCCACATATAGACACATGAAGTGATTAAGGTTCGACAGGCAATAGCCACCTGTACATTAGGAATGTAGAAGGAAGGAGTTTGACTTGGAAAGGGATCCGAGACTAGCGAAGCATTGGGGCATGAAATTAATGAGATGAATTAAATGTTGCTTCGGGAAAACTGTAAAAGGAAGGGCTCGTAGGAGATGGAGACATGAAAAAAATACACCATATACACAAAGAACATTTTGCATTTACCTCAAAATCATGAGTAACCCTAATAACCAAGGGATCATCGTCTACATACATGATTTTAACTATAAAGACCTCTGGAGGCATCAATATCATATGGTTTGAGCATTATTTATTTATTTATTTGTTTAGTAATTGATATTAATATACCTGGAGAAACTTATTTTCACTCTATATTAAGCATTATATTATGCCAAGTAAAAATCATTTATTAATTTTTTATCATAATTGAACATTATTTTTATTCAATAATAATTATTTCCTAAATTGACTTTTTTTTAAATCATAATTCATATTAATCTATTGACGGATCTTATAGCTGTGGCTACAATCTATACTAGGCCTGTTTTCAAACTTTTTCCGAAATTAAAACTGAAAACATGCTAGACAAGTGGGAGACATTGCTAATAAAACATACTACACATGTAGGTGTACATAATATAGCAAGATGGGGGTTTTAGATCCATTACTCTTGAAGCGCGTTTGTGATAGCTTAAGTCTCTTTGTACCTTCCTTGCACAAAACCTTTGAGCACACCTAAGGATCATCTTAGGCTCTGTTTGTTTGCAGGAAAATGTTTTCTTGGAAAATGAATTTCAAACTTTCCTGTGTTTGGTAACACATGAAAATAAGGTAATAGGAAAGTATTTTCTAGTCAAATAAAAACTCTAGTTCAAATAGAGAAAAATGATTTTCGATGACCAAAAAGAAGAAAATATTTTCTGAATAGTAACTCTCTTTTACTCTAGTCATCCCACTTCTCCTCTCCTCCCTCCCCCCCCCCACCCCCCCAAAAAAATCCCCCACCATCCTAACCTTGACACCTTAAAAAAAAAAAAAAACATTTTCAAATAAAATTTAAAATGAAAAAACTTAAAAATTAAAAATGAGAAAATAAAAATATAAAATATTTAAAAAAATATTTTTTTTAGGTTTCTCAATTTTCCTAATCTTTTTAACTTTTATTTTAATTTCTATTATTTGTTAATTTAAATAATATATTTATAATTGCAAAACACATCCCCCTTATAAAAGTTTCTTACAAGAAACTTTTTCCAATTGTCACTAGCAAACCCCGAAAAATATTTTCTTGTTTGACAACCAAACACCATAAAATATTCTATTTTTCAAGAAAACTTTTTCCTAAAAAAATATTTTTCCCAACAAGTTATTTTCCTACAAACAAATAGACCCTTACTCTATTCTACTATGTTTAAGCTCCAATTAGTAGAGTTGTTTTATATGTAGGGTGGGAAAATACTAGCTGTGGTTGCCTTTGAATGTTCTAGGTAAAATTGGCTTAGTGTATCTTGGTGTATGTTTTTGGTGAAGTGTGTGTCGTACTTCTTCAAGTCATGTCTACCGTTGTGATAGTTTCGACCAATTAAATAGATAGGACATAAAATAAGCGGAGATATTAGTAGAGATTTAGTCACACGGAACTTTTGAGAAGTATAAACATATCTTAATAATTATTTGGATAGTCTGCAACATTTATGACAACCAATAGGACTTACCAGAATGGAATTTCGGTACCATTATCCAACCATTATAAATTACTACGTTTCATTTGTTTATATAACTGATAATGAATTTTCAAAGAATAAGATTGTAAAGTATTACATTCCAAGCATCAGGAACACCAGCCAAGCACCAATGAGTGCAGTCCATTTCACTCTTCCCGTTTCGGCCATAAATTGAAGGATGTCCATCTTTACGCAGCTGTGAAAGGTTTGTTATGTCCAGCAATTGAATTGGTTTTCTAACTTCGCTTAATACTTTCTTCAACACTGTTAATGCAGGTGGTGTGCCTCCAGGATGTGTGGAGCCGGCTATTGGCTCCTTTTGTCCTGCGCAAGATTTTGCTTCCGGTTCATTCCACTCGGTGCCACTATTTGTTTAAATATGAAAAAATTAGAAAAAAAGAAAATGCAGAAGTGAAATTGAAAAGACAACGGCTGACTAAAATATAATTATGACATGGATGAAATAACAGTATTGCCCTCTGTATATAATCAGAGAATCTTCAGATTTATTTAGAAAAAGATAAAAAAATATCAGACCGTTTAGAAATAACTTGTGCTAGACTTTTTTTTTTTTTTTTTTACTTTGAGTTAAGATGTCCTCAAACCACATTAAACTTGAAACTAATCTTTATCGGATCGAAAACGGTTAAAGAAAAATTCTCGCAACATGTGCTAGTTGACCATATCATCGTAAGGCTTACGCATTAAACAGAAATGGCACTTATGATTAGGGGAGCTGGCAACTATAAATCCACACATGTCGTAGTGGATACACACGAGGATATAATTATTTAGTAGGCCACTTACTTGTAATGCGTTGGGGAAATCCCTTGAAAGAAAACCACAGTTTTGGCAGGATCAATGCTGGAATCCACCCAACCAGCCCAGGTGTTGAGTGCTTTTCCGAAAGCAACAATTGGATCCATATCTTTGTATAACTCATCGCCCTCTTGAATATAATCCCAACTACAATATTAAAAGTTCTATTAGATTGTCGACTATATCAGTTTATTTTGATATTTAAATGAAAAAAAAAATGCATGAGGTTTCTTGTTTTCAGTTAAACATTAGATCAAACAATTTTCTTAATTATTTCTTTTCTTTCTAAGTTGTCAATTATATTACTAGTAGTTAAGTGGGTGTTCCGCTAAGCTCATAAGCTGGTCAAACCAACTTACAAGTCAAAAAGAATAAAAAAAACATATTTGGTTAAACAGCTTTGAAGTATTTTTTTTCAGCGTATAAGTTTTAAAAAAAAGTTCCAATTACCAGCTTATTTTTTGATAACTTATAAACATTTTGGTCAAAAAGAAAAAGACAACATTACCTTTAAAAGGGTTCACTTTTTAACAATTTATAATTAATGACATGTCTTTTTTAGGTCATTATAACTGTTACTGCTTTTTATAAGTATTTATTTACCAAATATATTAACAACTTATAAGTATATATTATCTAAATCTCTACTTATCTATTACTTGCTTAGAAGCAATTTTGTACTCACAAGCACAAGATGCTTATAAGCACTTAAAAATAAGCTTAGCTAACGGGCTCTAAAGTTAGCCCACAAAAGAGAAGTGCCGGAGACTCACGGTTGTCCAGCTCCTCTACGGTACCACCAATGCCATGTATTGAAGATAAGCATGTCAATCCCTTTCCAGAGCTTGCTACCAACCTCAATCGAGTCTAGCCTTAGAATCCTACGATTGCTTCCATTCACAAGATCCACCAGAAACAGATTGCGATCAAGCAACACTTTAACTCCATAATCTTTTAAAAAGTTCAGATTTTCATATTAGTGAAGAATGTGTATAAGCTTGCACACTGAATAAATAAATAAATAAATTCAAATTATCTCTATAAGTTTAAACTTTTATATGAGATAATAAATCTAATATAATATTAGAGCTCAGGTTATATATAGGTTCAAAATTCACAACCATTTATTTAAACATATTAAATTGTCTACCTGTAAGTTCTAAACAAAATAATCGTACAAGCTCTAATATTGTAAGTGGGTCGGTGGGAAAAGTTGTGAAATATCAATATTGCCCATTAAAATTTTCTCTTCATTAATTCTTTGTCTTGGCACTCCAATATTATGTATTAAGTAATTGTCATATTTTATGCAAAAATAAGATAATTACGCCAGATACATTATTAAAATGTTACACATTAATTAATTGAATGAGAATTGCACGCAAAGGGGTAGAACCAGTTTGGTTCTCCATTTTGGTGGAGCCAAACTGACTTTTGCAGGTTGAAAGTCCATCTTGAGAAAAAAAAAAAAAAAAGGACTATTTGGTTTTCTATCTTGAAATTTGGTTTGAGCCAAAAGTCAACAAAATTTTAGGATCAAATGGAGAAACTAAAATTTTTCACTTCTTTTTTTTGTAGTTTGCAAAAAGGAGATTTAAAAATTTTTTTGACAAAAATATCCTCATTATTTTTGTTATTAATATTTCTTGAATTGCAGTTATAATTAAAAATTAAATAAATTAATAAATATAACTAAAAACAAAAATAAACATAAAAATTTAAATTTAATAAAAATAAATAACAAACATTAATAAAATATAGTAATAGAGAACCAATTAATTTAATTAATTAAAAATGAATAACAAGAAAATAACATAAAAATAATAACTCAATAAAAAATAATAATTTGAATGTTTAACAATTTAATGTTAATTTTAATGTTTAATTTAATAATAACTTGTTAATCTTAATATAATTTAATAAATTTTAATTTATATCATGTAGAGTAAGTAATAATTTATTATTAAAAGTTCTAAAATACCCTTTTAGTAATTTAAACAGCTAAATATTATTTTCAATGTAAAACTAAACATCATTTCATTTAATAAAAATTCCTTCATATAAAAATAATCAAATATATTTTCTTTCTTAAGAAAATTAATTTTAACTAAAAATTTGTATCTAAAAGGCCTTATTAAAAAATAATATTTTCAAACTAATCCTTAGTCGTTAGATGGAAACTTTAGTTTAATTAGATGTTTAGGATCTTAAATAAAAAAAATTACGAAAAGGTGGCTTATTCGCGTTATAGACAGCAAAAAGTCCAAAAGTAGGACCGCTAGAGGACCACATTGACACGATAATTTTCAAAATCCAATCCCGTTGATGAAGTTCTCGTGATGATCCCCACATGGGAACTGTTTTCTGTTTGTGCTATAAGCATTACTCTACGTGCACCCGTGATTACTACTCTGACTATAAACGTATGATTTTTTTTTTTGGTGAAAAACTATACATATTATCTTAACTCGTGATTAGTATTCTCACTTTTAACTTTAAAAGAGACCAAAAGTTGATTACAATATTCATCTAACAGGAATTGATCCTTCGATCACTCATAATAAGATAAGAGATATGTCAGTTAACCACTAAGTCTTTAATCAGTATATTCTCACTTTAAACACTTGTCATTTGTCTTATATAAAAAGTCTTCCGGCCCTATAAACATATATGCCGGTGATAAGAGGACATAGAGGCACAATTGCATACCGCAAAACATAAAGAAACAAACAAATTAAATGACATTTTTAATGTGATTTAGCTTTATACCTATGCCACTATACCTTTTCTCATAAATTTAAATTCAATAATAATGGTAATTACAAGTTTTAGCGCGCATGAAAAGTCTAAGAAAAACCCTAACATTGAGCACACATCTACAGCCCATCAGAGCCTCTCGCTCACCCTCGGTTCACATCTACATACCTATGGCGTGTGACTTCTATAGGAAGTGAATACTAGATCCTATTTAAAGGAAACTAATTAATTGCAGTCTTAATAAGTCAAGACTCACTATCTTCTACCCACGTTAGAATCTACTTGTCTACCAATTTTGATTAGGTTTGAATCTTGAGTGACCAGGCAACTATGTAATCTGTTTGTAAGAGGGGGATAAATCTCACGTGTAAATATTGGATATTCACTTTTGCGAAATAAGGAGTAACCCGTCTCTCCCTCTCGCTATATAATATATATATATATATATATATATATATATATATATTCTTGATTAAGGAAAATTCTTGTAAAGAATGAAAACTTCACGTATAAACTCAAATCTTATAATAACTTCAGTTTCTAAGAATAATGGTAAACAGAAAAGTGGTTCTACATATATTATTATACGGCTTACCGTGAATACCAAGGTGGAGATGTTGCCTTCTCTAGTCAAGTTATACTGGGCATCAGGCATTGCATTATAAAGCATGCATGACAGTGACTGCCACTGATTCAGGCTTAGTGAATCTCCTACGAACATCATACTCTTCCCTCTTAATTTCTCCAAGAAATTACGCCCGTTGAAGCTGAAATTCAACCACTTCCAATTAGTACTAGGGTAAAATGTGCTAAATTTTAATTGTACATTAAATTAAAATAATAAAGATTAACGAGGAAAATTGTGATAGAGTTTCTCCGAAGGGTTTTCTTAGCAGTGTGTCACATACGTCCTTTCAAATATGTGTCAAATATATTCTAAAATTTTATATATATTAAATTGGGCTATATATATATATATACATATATATATATTTATTTATTTATTTATTTATTTTTATCAACATATTGTTGGACACGTGCTGAGATACGTATGTTAGGACACATGGAAACACATACTTAGCTCTACTTATTTTACAACTCATAAAATCTTACACATAGAGCCTGTTTGGCTCTACTTATTTTTTGGACTTAAGTCTCAACAATAAAAAGTTTCTCTCACATATATGTTATTGTTAGAACTTATAAACTCTAACATAAGCAAAGCAAAACAGGCTAATACTTTTTTTTTATTTGAAACTTACAAGATCCGAAAAAAGCTTAGCCAAACAAGCTAAAAATTAAACTCGTGACTTTTGTCGCTATATACACAGATATGACATTCCACATCGGCGATTGAAGCTGATTTGACGTTCATGTAGCTACTCGTGAGGTCAGATAGGTTAAAGTCGCCGTAGAAGGTAGAAGATGAAGAAGAAAGAGTAAATTAAATTTCACAAACAAGAAAGAGAAATTCACTTGACAATGAGTCAGTGAGGATGAAAGAGTTTCGGTGACACTGTCACTTATAGGCAAAATCTCGATTGCTTAATTATTGAGATATCACGTATAGGATTTAATTGACCAGGACTGCAAAACTTTATCCAAGTTATAAATCCTTACTAATGCTATCAGATGAGGGAGCGGAAATAAAAAAACCAATAATATCTTTCTTGTCCTTCTACTAAAGGGAAAAGGGAAGGGCTTTTAGTGCAAAAAAGCTAGTGGTCAGCGCAAAGGGTTCAAGACTTAGTCGAGCATTAGCGAAGCCAGATTCTCTTCGCTATCAAATGCAGTAAAAGGAAGGGTACAGCTAGCGTACCTTGCTAATTCGCAGCCACTGGGCCGCCATCTGTATTTGAGGTACGCTTGGTCCGGCCGACCGTTCTTTTGGCAGCTGAACACACGCTCAATGAAGGGACACACGGTTGAGTCATACAAAGGATATGATGAATCAAGAACCCAACTTCCTTCGAAGTAGTTGCAGTTTTCTGCGTTTGCTTGGTTAAGAAGAATGACAAGCAGAGCAGTGAGCGGCATGAAAAAGGTGTATTGCACCCACAACCCCATCTCGTGAAAGAGAAGAAAAAACTTGTATGGTTTTAGGGGGGAAAAAAAGCCTTGAATAACTCTCTAATCTCTAGGAGAAGTTGTGTTCGTTTAGAGCATCATGTTCTTGTCATTATTGATTGAATTGTGATAGTTATGGTTGTTGTGACCGAAAAGAAAAGACATTTAGGGGGAAAAAAAAGAGATGTGCATATCATTACTATTGAGAAATTCACGTACAATAGATCCAAAGAGCGTAGGGACTACAATTACAATTATTCTAAGATTACAGCCATGTCTGAGAAAGTAAAGTTAATTAAGGAAAGTAGTGTGCAAGCTACAATAAGTTAGGCTAAGGATAAATTGACTTTTTTTTAAGGAAAAAATATTTTTTTTCAAAAAAAAAATTACATTAAATTTGTAATAATTATTTGATTTAGTTTTCAAAAAAGACTAAAACTTTGAAAAAAAAAAACTCAAATATAATTTGAAGTCAGAATTTTTAACTTCTCAAAAAAAATATTTTTTAAAAAATTATTAAATAAAATACTTTTAAAAAAAGCCAATTCAAACAAACTTTAAATTACTTTAGGTTATTCTGCACTAGACTAAGCTAGGCTATTCTAGCATCACTTTTCTCGGCTTAGCTTAACAAGGCGCTTCCATCATTCTTTTACGTGCCTTTGGATTTTACTCCATGGTTATGAGTAAAAGTAATACTGTCATGATGGCGTCATGTGCCTAGCATCCAACCTTGTAGCCCTACCTGAAGATTTGTCCCCGTTGGTGCTTGGCCCATTGTTTCATAACCATCTTTACTGCAGTCTATTTAGACTCACTACCCTAAAGAGACCTAGCAACTGTAGAGGCCCAATTTGGATTCCTCAATTTGGGGTGTTAATACTTTCTTTTTTTCTACACACTTCATCTCATCGACGAATGTCCCCCTTCGAATGGTTTATGTAGCATTTTAGGGGAGTTTTTGCCTATAAACAAGGTCTCTTCTGACTAGCCTTTTCATTGAATTCTTTTCAATAAACGTAACTCTTAGAGTAGGGACAAACTCACGATGAAATATTTAGGGGACCAAATATAAATAGTCATAAAATTTAGAAAAGTGTGAAGATTATATTTTCATTACTATAGTCTCAAATTGAATATTGAAAGGAGAAAAACACCAAGAAAAAATTTACTGAGAAAGAGTATAGTATTAGTACACATGCATATATCCTTCACTAATCCAAAATTGAAAGGAGCAAAACACTAAGAAAAATCTATGCAAACAAAGTGCTGAAATGCTTAAAGAAGATGTACTTGCCAAGTGCCAAGACGTCACTACTGTGGCACTGCAAATTCCCTCTTGGCTTCTCAACAAGAACTATTCCAGGCTCTCAACAAAGGAATGATTTAGAATTTTAGATGAAGTCTCCACAGAGACTCTGACTTTTGTGAAGTTATAATGGAAAAAATAAAATACAAAAGGTTAATGATAATTTGTAAAGATATCAATTGTCTAAAAAAATAAATTACCATTTATTAAATTAAATTTCCTTTTCTTTTTGTGGAGTATTAAATTAAATTTCCTACCTAAAGAAAAGATTACCATTTGTGGCTTATGATTTACGTGTTCAATGTTCTTTCCTCAAAATAGGATCAGGGCAATACAGGTTATTGATTTATAATAAAAAATTGTTCTATAAGGAGGAAAAAAAAACTTGGGGGGAAGGGGGCCAGTTCCCCTCTAACACAAAACATAGTTCAATCCTTGCCTTGGAGCCCTCGAGATGAACTCTCATGGCATCCATTTCCCATTAAAGATAACCTAGAAGTCCTAGCCAACCTAGGTTGGATTCGAAGATGTATTCTCAATGGATGCAAGATCTGTCTTCCTATGATTTTTTACCTCATTCTTTTGAGTTTTTCCAACCTATATTGACTCCTAGAGATTTACCCTTCATTAACATAGATATGGTGGATCTAGCAATATTTCCTAGGGAAAAATCTTTAAACTTTTCCATGTAGAAATCAAGGAAACATCCTAGGATAGCGGCATTATGGCAAACAAAGACCACTACACACATAGGCACACACAATAGAGCATAGAAATGATTATAGGTGCTAGAAAATGTTACCCATGCAGCCTAAACCGACAAAGCTTGTGGCCTACATGGTGCTATCAACAAATCAAGAGTTCTTTGATACAATCTTTTGATTTTCTTCTCCTATTGCTTTAGTGTGCTTGTGCCTCAAATGCGAAGACATTATAATGAAGAAATTTTGGATGAAGGCTGATTTTGGCTTAATCAATCTAGTGTATGTTCTGTGTGAAATGTGTGTTTTCTTCTACAATTTTCTAATGCACTAAAAAAAGCTCTCAATGGGGTCTAGCCTTATGCCAACTATTTACTGTGTAAGGCAACCTTAAAAGGGAAAGATTCCCAAGGTTTCTTAATCTTCCAAAATTATCCATGTCATTCCTTTAGCATAAATGGAATATTCCCCAGGATAAGAACAACTCATATATTTCATTTAATGGTACACCAAAATGTATCTTATGCCAATATAAGGCTCGTCCCAACTAAAATATCTGTAAGTCCAATTAAGAAACTTAAACCACAAAAGACTCTTTTCTAATTTCATGACTTAAATCTTTATTAGGTAATTCCTAAGTAAAATAACCATCTCATTAATCAACAGTCAAAGGAATATGACTGATAGAGAAACCAAAAGATATAATTACACTTTGCTCTTAAAATGATCGAAATGCCATTACCAATACTTATGCAACATTAAGACCACTTTGACCTGAGTTTTCTTTTTTATCAAAAGACTAAAACTGCACTCCAAGGATGATTATTGATATCTCAAAAGTTCATCACACAAACAAGTGATCTTTGTCTTTGACCTTCTAAGGCACATGACCAAAATGCCCCTAATGAATTCTATATTTTAAGAAAATACTACCAAACATAAAAAAAATTAGATTTACAAATGAATTTCACAAACTTTTATGGAATTCATTTGTTCCAAACACATGGTAAAAGCATTGGTCAATCTGCAACAATGAGTATATTATTTCTATTTTGGATTGTACTATTCCCAGAAAATATACTCACGGTTTTGTCCAATACGTGACAAATATACTATAGAGGCAAGTCTGGAAAGCCCTCTAATAACCTAGATAAATCACACTAAGAGAAGACTTGCTTATTCTAATCTTATCTCAATAAAGCACCTAACATTATGATTTAGTTATGGACTTATTTAAAATGTGTTAGGGCATGCTATTCCTTTCCACCTTACTCAAAATTAGCCATGGCACCATAATCTTCCACAAGGCTTAAGCTCTCAAGAATAGTATGATGTATTGAAATATGAAGCTTGAAGCTATGCACCATAAGTCAACCTATTGAGGTGCCAAATAGGTATAAATCCTTACTTCGATATTTGATGGTTGTGTTTTATGTCTTGTTTTCATGAATAGAAGCATATCTACTTGACTTCTACTCACTTTGGTTGAAGATTGCATTCTATCTCTAATGTTAACTTCTAGGAACTTCTGGATGAAGTTTCTCAAGACACCAACAGGCTACCAAAAAATGGTCCCGTACATTCTAAGTATAATTGAAATTGCATTTTTTCTTGTCTTCTTTTTCTTAACTTTGAACCCTTAGCATTTGATATAACCTAGTTTGACCGAGGTGGCAAGTACCTTGAAGGTGAGTTCAAGGAATACATGACATAACGTGGAATCGAGTCTCATGTGATAGCACTATGCAATCTGCAATAGAATGTTTGTATCTAAGAGAAGAAACATGACATTTTTTGACATGGTGAGGTCTATGATGAATTATGCGACTTTGCCTATATTATTTTGGGATTATGCCTTCTAAATAATAGGATACATCTTGAACTTGGTACTCTCTAAATCAGTAGCTAGGGCATCACGTGAGTTGTGCATGAACCGAAAACCCAGTTTGAGGCATTTCACATTTGGGAATGTTCAAATTATTTATTGAATAACGACACGAAGAATTTGAAACTAAGATTAGAAATGTATTATTTCATCAGGTATTCTAAGGAAACTAGAGAAGGATTATTTAGTCATCCTAAGGAGTATAATGTTCTTATAAGCATTCATGCTAGATACTTGGACAACAATATGATGATCCTGAGAGCTTAATCAAGAGGTTGCTCTCGAGCAGATTCCAAAAGAATCTCTATATCATCTCGTGAAGTAACTAAAGCAATGAATGAACAATAATCACTTCCAATAATCCAAAGCCTCGTCATAGTAAGAGAATACCGAGATAGCCTGATAGATACTATGGAGACTCTTTCAAGACACACTTTGAGGATCAAGTTGAGGAGCCTAGTAGTAAGGATAAAGTAGTAACTGAGGCGTCCTAGCAAGTGCACTAGTCGTATCAATTGTATAGGACAAAAGAGTCTAGATAATGTTCCCACAAGGACCAAATATTACGTTGGCAATTGCTTTTGGTATTAAACTCGTTATTTGAGGAATTAAATTGTCTTGAGAATTACGAACAAGAAACAAGACTTAAACAAAAACAAATTTTAACTTAAACGAAAGCAAAGAAAACTTGATTGAAATTCAATTATGGCTGAGGCACTAGGGTACACAATCCACTCTAGTTAACTGGATGTTGATTTTAATGTGGACTTTCAAATTTAGAGTTGGTGAGTTCCTACAAAGCCTATCTAACCATCTTCAGGAACTAGGTTTTTAACCCAATTACAAAAGCTCCTCAGAACATTCTAGAATTGAATCGCATAAGTACTAGAACTCAGTTATTCAACCTAAAGGCACTTCCTTGGAACATCCCCTAAGTCAAATAAATTTTGCCACAAATTAATCTAACGACAATTCTTTGGAACATTCCTAGATTAATAGGCAATGCAAGAGCACACAAAATCATGCTCAAGAATGATTAAGAAGAAATCCCCAACTTCTCTCTTCAATACTTCGCTAAGGAATTGAAATTAAGCAATTAAGAACAAGCACTAATAACAAGAATTCATGCATAAAAACTAAATCTAAAATCCATAAAGTGCCATCAAACATCTATAGGCAATTAGAGTTTCATGTTTCCCCTAACAAAAGAAAATTACTCCATGCTAAAAGAAACTAAAACAAAAGTCATAATACAAATGTATCTTGACATGAAAATTTAAACTAAAGGAAGAGAAAATCTTAGTCTAAAAGAAAGTCCACTTCTCGAGCCAAAGTTTGAATATTCACATTCCTCTTCTCCTCTTCAACTAGGTGTTCTCCATTCTTTCTAGTCCTCTTTTTGCCTTTTTCTTCCTTTATTTAAAATAAAACAAAGAGTTTTAAGAGAAGAAGGTTTCCTAATTTAATACAACTTGCTTTCCAAGAAACCTTCTAAAAGTACCTTTCCTAACTTAAAGAGGCAAAGTTTTAAGAGAAGAAGGTTTCCTAATTTAATACAACTTGCTTTCTAGGAAACCTTCTAAAAGTACCTTTCCTAACTGAAAGCGGCAAAATATCCTTCACAAAAATAATTTCCATCCTCCAAAAGTCTTCCAAACATGTTGGGAAACAAAATTCCAAGTTTCCATAAGCTTACATTCGAATTTCTATTAAAATATCTCGCTAGTGCAATTTCATGAGTTGCTAGAAATTTCATGGCATAGTCATGAAAGTCTCTGCCTTAACATTGTGACTTGGGCTAATTCATAGCTTGATCAAGATTTTCATGATTTGCTTTTCCAAATGCAACTAAAACACATAAAATAACCCAATTAAGTAGCAAGTGACTCCAAATCACTTCTAGTGCCTAATTTGACCCAAAATATAATAACACACTGAATTTTCAATGACCTCACTAAATTAAAACACAAAAGATTACCCTTAAAATTATCATAGACACACCCTATTGTTAAGTACAATAAATAAATACAGCCAAATCCTCTCTATAAGCCTAAGCTTCTAGATGAGGTGATAACACAACTTCTATATCAGTAACGGATATAGATGTTGACTGTTGGTGTTAGGTAGTAGGATTCAAAGTTGGAATCTTTTGTATTTCAATAAGTGTAGGATCTTAGTTGCACTTAAAAGGTCAAACTCACAGGGTGCAAATTTGCCTACAATAGAAAGATAGTGTGAATAAAAAGGTTGAAACCTTCAAAATTAGGTTGATGGTGAGAAATACACATTGGTCTCAAATTTTACAAGGGCCATTTATTACTTGACTTGTATTGTATTACAAATATTAGTCGACTTCTATCATTTGGTTGTATTACAAATACACATTACTCTTAAATTTTATCATATATATGTTTTTCTTGGAAATTTTATCATTCACATTACTATCTCTAAGGTTTAAATTTTTTCTTTTAGTTAAGAGTATTGTCATTGAAATCATGAATAGGGAGAAGATTTATTGAGTGGATCAGATCATTTTGAATCTTTAAATGGCATTAAATTATTTTAGTGACATAATATGCAATTAGGTTCTTTTTTCTTTTCTTTTAAAATTTCAATGGGGTCACTGCACCCCACTAAAATTTGAATGGCATCGTCACTATTTGAAGTCGTGCAATAGCTATAATGAATAAATTACATAGAAAATATGTAAATAACAGATAACTAAATGTTTAGCCATTTGTAGTTTTGAGAATATAAATATTTGTGTATCATAAAGAATCATGTCATCAAATATGTGTAGTCATATAATACATACTACTGCCATTTGCCACTTAATGAAATTTCTGTTCAAGTGTTCAATAATATTATACTAGTTTTGCTATTAACTAATGAATCTTTAGAGAAGAAGATTGTAAAGTATTTCATTCAAAGCATCAGGAACTCTTGCTAGGCACCAATGGCTGTAGTCAATTCCATGATTTTCTTTAAGCCATAAATTGAAGGATGCCCATCTTTATAAAATTGAGAAAGCTTTATTATGTCAAGAAATTTTATTGGCTTTTTCACTCGGCTTAATACTTTCTTCAACATTGTTAAAGTAGGTGGCAAGCCTCCATAATATTTAGAGTCTGCTATTAGTTGCTTTTGCCCTAAGCAAGATTTTATTCTTGGTTCTTTCCACTCAATGCCACTATTTATTTCAATCAGAGGAAAAAAAAGGTTTAAAAGAATGCAAGAATAACATATAAATTTATTTAAGCTATTGTATATAGTTCTGTTTCAAAAAATTAGCTATTTAGGTAAGAGATAGCATTTTAGGTAACTAATAATAGTTATATTTTAATTGTCAACAAATAAATACCTAGCTACTTGGTTAAAATATATATATATATATATATATATATATTTAGATTAGTTGATAAATGTAAAATGTCATACAAGGATTAGAGTATCACCTTATTATTGTTATTGTTGGTATAATTTTATAAATATTACTACTACTATTGATATATGTTTATAATTTTTTATATAATTGTGAATGGCAAGCTAGCTCTGGGAGGTTGAATAGAACTTGAAAAATCTTTGATTGCGAACTTTGACAATTCTTTTGTTGGGTTCATTGCGGAAGCGTGTTGCAAGGTTGAGTGACGTGATTCAAACAAAATTGAAAGATAAGAGAAAAAGTAAAGAACATGGCAATTTATAGTAATTTAGCCACCAAGCCTACATCCACTACCTAAGGCTTCCCACCTAGGATTTCCTAACAACTCCACTAAAAACTTGAGCTTTTCACAATTTGGCTAAGCTTAAAAACCACTATTCCAGCCTTGATTTCTTCACAAAATCAAGAAACTCACTTGCAATTGAAAACCTACAAGGCTAATCTACTCAAATCCTAACTTTTACAAGATAATGATATTGTCAAGTACAAAGCACAAGTTGGATTTGATAAACAATACAAGACCTATATTTGCCTTGATAAAAGTGAAGCTCTTCTTGTATTGCTCTCTCTTTTCTTTTGCTTTTCAAGCTCTCTTTTCTTGGATTTTTGTGTTCTCTCGAAAATGGTAAAAAAATCGTACAAGCAACGGCTATTTCCAAGTTAAAATTTTGGATAACTGAAGCTTCCAGATAGACTTTTCTTCGTATCGGTACCCCGGAAAAATTCCTCCAACAAGCTATAAGTGAGGTAGATTATGTCTGGTACCCCAACAAGGACAAAACATCGACAATTTGAAAACTTCCTGATGGAAGGGGTTAAAAACTCATTCAATAACCCGGCAAAGCTAGACTAGCAGTACTTAAATTTTGGTTTTTAAGAATAACATGATCTATCACCTCAAAGACAAGTCTTAAAAATATTTTTTCAATATAAAATCATTTTAAAAAACATGAAAACATCTTGAAAATAAGTTTGGGTATATAATATATCGATCTTAAGCTAAAGAGAGATAGAAGACAAAGAGCAAGGCAACTTTACAGAGAAAAATTCTACGGCCGCTCCCCTTATGTCTTTCGCCTCCTTCCTTATGTCATCTCACTACTTGATATGTGCAATCATCAAAGCTCATGGTGTCAGATGGGCATCTCCAAGGCATAAGCTTAGCATCATTGCTCAAGAACTCAAACAATTCATTAGTAACAATGAAGCTCAGTTGAATTTACAAAGTAATCATTCACCTTTTGACTTCATATTCCATTCATCCATAACTCATAATATATCATCATTCATTCTCATAGGTCTATTATAATTATTCATCACAAGCATAGTATACGTAATCACATATTCAACAAATAATCCAATTTTCATCATCAAAACATAAGTAACATCTTAGTCATAATGTCAACAATGATAACAATAATTTATTTTAAACTCTAATAAAAATATTAATTTCTTGAAAAATTATTTTCATCAACATTATAAAAATAGGTTAACCACTTTTTTTTTCAAATTAGTCTCCATTATTTTAAAATATTTAAATTAGTCTCCATCGTTTTACAAATACAATGAAAATAGTGTATATTGGTTTGAGAACATTCATGTTATTCATCAGTGCTTTATAAACTTATGCAAATTAGGCCCCATTATTTGCTCATGTTGAAAATTAATTTGAATAAATGTATAAATATAAATATCTACAGCGTTTAATAAACACTAGTTGAAACATTAAACTCTAATATAAAATGCTCTTTTAGTGAATAACAATAATTAAAGGAGATAGCATTTTCACATGTTGAAACACTAAGGGAGAGTTTGGTTCATGAAATCACGGAAGATTCTTGAAAAACTAAATTTAGGCATATTACATTTCAGATAATGCAATATTTCCATGATTTGTCCAATTTTCAATCCTACGCAGGAAGATGGAAATCTAACTTCCCTAGGATGTGGGAATGTATAGAGTTAACTAAAACAACAAAAAAAACCCATATTTAAAACCCTCTAATGTATGATAAAAAGTTAACAACAACGACGACGACAACAATGATGATGACAACAACAACAACAATAATAATAATATTTATTTTTAAATAAATATGGGCTTTTTATCTTTTTTATTTTTAATTAAAAATAAATCAATTAAATTAAATAAATAAAAATAATAAAAATAGTTACTTAAAATAAACAACAAAATAATTGAAAATTACTAAATGAATAATTAAAATTAAAAAATAAAAATGATTAATGATTAATAAGTAATAAGTAATTTAAGAATAATAATTTAAAAATAAAAATTTAAAATTAATTAAAATAAAAATAAAATAATAAAAATAAAAAATAATTGATTAATTAATTAGGAAATTTTTAGAAATGCCAATTTTAAATTAAACATAACAAGCCAACATTCTTAGGGATACTCAAAAATTTTCTTAGGAATATTTTTTTGAACTCCCTAACCCAACTGGATTTAAACCTAAAACCTCACTCTTAGGAAAGGTAGTCTTAATTGCATGAGCTACCCCTTAATCACCCAAGAGTGATTTTTCATTTCCCGAACCAAGCTCCCCCTAAATGTTAGTTAAAAGGGTGTTAGTTTAGCTTGTGAAAAAGCTGCTCAAAATAATTTTGGAGGTAAGTGACTTTTTGTTTTTTTTTTTAAACTTTAATTAGTTACTTATTTAAATAAAATTTCCTTATGAAATTAAACTTTTAAATTAATTTTCAATTAAAATGATTGAAAAAAAATTATATTGTCAAAAATGTACATCAAGAACATTGAATAGAATGTCAACTAAAACATAATATAGACATAATTATTTATCATTTTAAATAATATATCATCACATATAACATAAGTATGTACATTATAAATACATTAGAACAATAAAGAAAAAAAAGGATAAGATAAATGGATAAAAATAATTTTGGAACAAAGACAAAATAGCAAGTGTTTTGGTGCTATGTTTGTAAAATGCTTAATGTCATAAACAAAAAAAATTGGGGTAAAGATCTTTTTCCTCTGTTTAAAAGTAACACAGAAAAGGTAGAGTTTTTGTTAAAAGCAGAAAGTTCTAGTAATCTCAATTGAGATTTAAATAACTTAAAAGAAAAACCGAACACCCTCAAAAAAGTTATTGTCAAATAAGACCATATTATTGGACGTTGTTTAACTTTTGTTCTGTCAAACATTTTACTTTCTAACCAATGTAAAATTTTCAATTTGTACTTCTTTAGGAACTATATATATATATATATATATATATATATATATAAGAATGTTACTTTAGATATATAGAGTTTCAACAAATAAAATTCTTGAAGTCAATGGAAAATAGTGTTCAGAAAAATTTTCAATGTTTGATCATCTATAAAAAGCTTTTAGTGTCATTTCGGAACATTATGGCAGCTTACATGGCAACTATATCTGCTAGATGATAATTATGTTTGACAAAAATTGGACTTATGTATGTATAATGTTATCAACTAATAAAGTTCTTTAGCAACGAGTTGGTAATTTATTAGGTCACCTGTAATGTGATGGGAAAATCCCCTAAAAGAAAACCATACTTTTGGTAGGGTTGATGCCAACATTAACCTACCTAGCCCAAGTAACGAGTGCTGTCTCAATAGTAGCCATACAATCCATGTCTCTATATGTTTGGTTGCCAACTTGAATGTAATCCCTATTAGAATTTTTTTTATAAAATTATGGGCTACCACTAATTGAGACTTTTTTAATACTTTCAAAAAATAGGTTGAGTTTAATCGGTAAAGACCAAAATATTATTTATCGTAATCCATTCCAGTTGGGCCCAGGTCTGTCTCTTAAATATTATTATTATCTAGTGATGTGAGACACAAAGTGTAAGGCCTTGATGTGTATGTGTTGATCGGTCTTAATTCCATACATTCAAAGGGTGTTTAGAGCTTATTTTTGTTCATTTAGTGTGTCATTTGTTCATAATTGTTAATAAATGTACATAATGTGCTTAAATGCATAAATGCTACACTAAGTGCTATTTTAATGTTTTAGGCAATTATTGGAAGGGTTCAAGCTTAATGTGCGTGGAACGAGCTAAAGGTGAAGACCGAAAGAGAAGCAGAGCCGAAAAGGAGGAACCAGTCTAGTCGACTGTTGTAAACAAAAGATAGTTGCTAAGACCAATCGAGCTTAATTGATGAACTGGTCAACTATTTAGGTCAACCAGCAGAAGCAGAATGTTAATGAAGTTGTCAGTCGAGCAGAGTGAAGGAATCGATTAACCGGCTAGTCGACCAGCAATTCCAAAATGCTCCAGAATTTGTAGCAGGTTTAGCATCATATTCATACCGATCGATTGGTAGTCTTATTGTGAAGGCTATAAATAGCTTATTTCAGCTAGATTTAGGGGAGGAACACCATTTTCTTTAAACGCCAACAAACCCTAGCCTAATCCCCATTCACTTTCACCTACTCACACCAATCCCCATCCATACCAAGCTGGGATTAGTGACTATAATAGGATTAGAAGAGTTTGTGCAGATTTAGAGTAAGATTTAGGTGAATTCTCTTTGTTCTTCCTTAATTCTTATTTATATCATGTTTGCTTAGATTTAATCTAGGTTGATTGTTGTTGTAAATTAAGACTTAGATTTAATCTAGGTTGATTGTTGTAAATTAGGTTAGGGTTATGAATAAATGATTTGTATATGTCTATGATTTGAATACATGCTTTGTTTATATTGTTTAATGGCTTTTAATTCAAGCATGTTTGTGTGTTTGTTAAAATGCCACAATGAAGATGGATATATTCTACTATGCTTAAATGCTTATATCTTGCTATTGTGATGTTGATTGGTAGTTCTTAACTTATGTTTAAGCTAGGTTGCATCATCTTTAGCTTTAAATCCAGTTAATAAGCTTCCAACTAATTAATTGATTCTAGATGGTTTAGTTCTTAATTTTAAATCTAACTAATAAGTTAAACACTATATTAGACTCAATCATTTCACCTAGAGGACCTACCTAACGAAGCCTAAAAACCTTAAGTGAAAAGGACAAAGTAATACTCTAATTAGGTATATAATTGCACCAAGACCTAGAGGATAATAAGGTTAGTTAGTGAGGTCCGAAGACAGGATTTAGTTAATTAAGCTTGAAAACTATAATTGGCTTAGGTAATCCTATGCTTCTAAGAGAAGTCACTTTGGGATAGGATTACACCTGCAATTAGTAGATAATAAGATTAATTAGTTGAGGCCCTCAAAGGAGCAATTCAAGCCATAGTCGAATCATTACCATAGCCCAAAGTACATTTACAACACCTAATCATGCTAGGTCATCTTCCACCTTGTATTTCCTTTCCTTAGCTTGGCACCCATTGTTTCTCTATAGTTTAGGTTTATTTTCTGTTTTCCCACGCTCCTTTCCATCCCAACAAACAAACAAACACACACACATAGCTTGTCCTAAGAACACTAGCAAGAAGAGACTGAACTAAGAAGTCTCCTCGTAGAGATGATCCCACACTCATGCATACTATACTATTTTCAGTCCTTACACTTGTGGGTTAAGAGTTGGTTGTAATTTGCCTTTTAATCTCACACACCAAGTTAAAAGAATCAGGCCTGTTTAAAGTAATAAGGCATCTTAATGAGGGGCAATAAAGTTTTGAGGTTAGGTCCTCTCTCCTATCTAGAATACTATTACCTATAGATAGTCAATTAGGGTTGACTTGCCCTATTGAGAGCCACCATACAGAAGTTGGAGAGAGAAAAAGAGGAAGCCCCTAGTCTAGGTGTGCCTACTACAACATACTACTACAAATTTTTCCAGGATTCTCAGGATTGTTGCAAGAAAGGCTTTAATGGATTTGAATTAAGGTACAACTCTATACTAGTTTATTTGATTTAAATTACATGTCTTTAATTTTTGGTATTAGTTGCAATTAAAATCTAACAAATGGTATTAGAGCCATAATACCAGATTAAAAACCTGTATGAAAGTATTTTTTATATTCATTTAATTGATATTAAATCTTAGTTTTTCTTTTTCTATCGTAATACGAGTATGGGAAAACTAAGACTAAAACTAGAATGCTTACCTATTCTTGATTCTTGATGCTTTCAGTGAATTAGTTTTTCTAATAGATGCTTGAGAATGAAACCCTTGATAATAGTGTAGAAGCCAATAGTTTCTTGGCTACCAAGGCTCTTTGTTGTAATCTTGTTAATATGGAAATCCTTGATAATATTGAAATCCTTGAAATCAGAGATCACACAAGTCCGGACATAAGCTTAACATGGTATATATGTTTTGTTGCTTCTAGGGAATTTTGTTTGCTTTCAATATAAATCAATTCGCAAGCATGATTATTTAATTCAATTCATGTGATGGGAATTCAATATATGATCTTTTAATATATTATTTTAATTTCATATCAAGTATGTATATACATATACATACATATATATATATATATATATTAGACCTACAACAGAATAAAATTGAAAGATAGAGTTGTAGGGATTTGACGCAAAAGGGACTAGTTGGAATTTTTCACTATGCCTACCATCCTAGTTGTTGTCTACTTCTTATCTATCACCACGCTTTTGTTATGCAAAGCATAACTTGTTGGATTTCTGACTAGCATGCTTTTATGATATCTTCTTTTATTTTCTTTAAGTTTGATTGTTATTTTGTTGCTTGTTCTTTGATCATGCATTCCTTCTTTTCCAGGAATTAAAGATAGCATGCTTGTAGATAAAGAAATTATATATCTTTTAAGTACTAAGAGTCAAGTTAGTTACTCTTAGTTGTTTTGTTTGCTTACGGTGATTAAAGTATAAAAAAGTTTTGTCTCTTCAAGATTATAACTTTTTAAAGAGACCTTTTTTACCTAGTTAAATAACTTTGTAATTACTATGGATGGTAACACTGAAATGAGCCTCCATATTAATTTGTGAATTTATTTGATAAGGATCATGAGCTATTTGGTTTTTTGAGTTAGTATGCATAATTACCTACCTAAAGGGGGTTGTTGTTATATTAATTTAGAAAAATGGGAGTGACTGTGAGGGTTTTATTTTTGGACTTTAACGAGAATTGTCTGCCCGAATGGAACAAAACTTTTTAAAGTTTTCTCACTGTTTCACTTGAGTGGGAATTTCAAGCTGTATGTCTATTTATTCTGCCTGAAGGAGAATATGTAGTAATACTTTATCAATTCCCATGCGAATATTGCTATTTATTAAATAATTGATACTATAAAGAATATTTCTAATTGTTTTTTATGCTTTATTTTCTAGTTAGCAATGTTCCTCTTAATAATAAGATTTTTCCCATTAAGACTATGAATGGAAATAACTTCGTGAAATGGAAAAGTGATGTGGAATTAGCCCTTGGTCTAGCTCGCTTGGATTTAGCCCTGATTGAAGATGAGCCCTCAAAGCCCATAGAAGACAGCTCCCTTACTGAAAGGAAATATTATCAAAGGTGGAAAAGATCAAATAGGCTTAAAGTTGGAGTCATGAAAATTTTCAATATTTGAGACTTTCAAAACTTGTGTGCAATTGGAAACAAATGCTAAAAGGTTTCTTGAAGCCAAAAGAGAGCAATTCCAATAATCTACGAAGGTCAAAACTGGAGAACTATTGCAAAAATTGTCAAACGTGAGGTATGATGGGAATGGTGGGGTTAGAGCTTTTATCCTTTGAATGCAAGATATTTCCAGTTGCTTCACAAACCTTAAAGTCCTAATTATTGAAAATTTCTTAATCAATCAGACCCTAAACTTTTTTCCTCCTTCTTTTGGTAATACAAATTCCAATTATAATGCCCAAAAGGATTCTTGGTATGTCAATCTTTTTATCTCTATTTGTGTCCAAGAAGAGAAAATGTTGCTTAAGGAAAGATAAGAGAGTGTGAATATGGTGCATTAGCCACATCCTCATAAGGGTTATACTAGTAACTCTTCCTACCACAATAAGAAGTTTAAACCCAATAACAAGGGCTCTTATAGTTTAGGAAAGTCTAACCTTAATAAGAAACCTGAGGGTCCCAAGCCTAATATTAAGAAAAGTGAATGCTTGTTTTGTGGTGTCCAGGATCATAGGAAACAATAATGCTATAAGCATCAAAGGTGGCTAAAGAAAAATAGTAAGAAGGGTGATTCTTTTGCTTTAACTTGTTTTGAATCAAACTTTAATAGATATTCCACCACGTTAGTGGTGGCTTGATAGTGGGCTTTTATTCACATAACTAATTGTTTGTGGGGGTTAATAAACAAACAAAAACCAAGTGAAGATGAAATTAGCATGTTCGTGGAAATAGAGTCAAGGTCAAGTTTGAGTTTATAGGAATAATTGTTCTAAATTCCCTATTTGGATCTGGTTTTATTTATAGGAATAATTGTTCTGAAAACACTGTCTTTATGCCTTCTATGAGGCAAAATTTAGTTTCAATTTCTAAACTTGATGAACTTGGTTATTCTTTTAGTTTTTTCCAATAAAAGAGTTTAATCATTTTCAAATTCTTCTTTGATTGGTGAATGTTTTCTAATTGATGGTTTGTACAGATTGAATTTAACTCCCAACAATATTTCTTTGATTGTTGAAAAACTGATGTCAAAATAAATTTGATTAAAGAAAGGTTTTCCATGTTATTTCATAAAAGACTTGCCCATGTTTCAAAGAAAAGAATTCACAAATTAATTAGAAATGATTTTGAAACTTACATTGGTTGTGTTAGAGGTAAATTGACTAAAACAAGAAATTATGGGGCAACATGTAGTAGTGAGCTTTTAGAGTTGATACATACTGCATTAGTAGACCCTTGCCATCCACCTTGTGTGGGAACATTTTTTTTGTCACTTTTATTGATGACCTTTTTTAATATGGTTATGTCTATCTCATTAAACACAAGTTAGAGGCCTTTGATAAGTTGAAAATTTTCAAAATTGAAGTTGAAAGAAAACTGGTGAAGTTGATTAAAGTCGTAAGGTCAGACAGAAGTGGAGAGTATTATGGTAGGCATACTAATATAGGTTAGTCTAAATGACCCTTTGCTGAATATCTAGAGAGTTGTGGTATTGTTGGGCAATACACTATGCCAGGAACCCTTTAACAAAATGGTGTGGCTGAGCGCTACAATCGCACTTTTAAGGATATGGTGAGAAGCATGATGAATCAAACCAAATTACCAGAGTTTCTTTAAGAGAAGCCCTTTACATAGTCATGTACATTTTGAACAAAATACCAAGTAAAGTTGTTCCCAAAACCCTTTTGAACTTTAGACTAGTAGGAAACCCAACTTGAACCATTTTAAGGTTTGGGGTTGTCTAGCTGAAGTGAAAATCTATAAACCTCTTGATAAGAAGCTTGATCCCATAACTACCCACAGTTTTTTCATTGGTTATCCAGAGGCCTTCAAAGGTTGTAGGTTTTACAGTCCTAAAATGACACAAGAATTGTTAAATCTATGACTACTAAGTTTTTGGAACATGATGTTAGCACTTGTAATTGTTTTCATGAGTGAGTGGAAGCTCCTAGTACTCAATATATTGTATATTGTATTTGATTTTCTTGTTGTACCATAAAGTATTGTTCAGGAACCTATAGAAAAAGTGATTACTCAAGAAGATTTTGTTGCTAATGTCCCTCAACCTACTCTAGATGATTCATGTATGCAAGATATCCTTGTTACGCACTCTCAAAGAAAAATAGTCAACATTACTAGATGATTACATTGTTCACCTAGGTGAATTAGATTATGTTATTGGCCAGGTTGTTGATTTGATCACTTATAAAGAGGCAATTGATAGTAGCCTATCAGATAAATGGAGCAAGGCTATGGAAATGAAGATGCACCTCGATAGCAAACAATTGTGTTTGGGAATTGGTAAATCTTTCTAAGAGTTTTAAGCTCATAGGGTGTAAATGGGTGTTCAAAACGAAGAAAGACTCTAAAGGCAAAATAGAGATTCAAAGCTAGATTAGTTGCAAAAGGTTATATGTAAAGAGAAGAAGTCAAATATATAGAAACTTTCTCACCAGTTTCTTTTAAGGACTCTTTCAGAATTGTTATGGCTTTGACAGCATATTTTGATATAGAGCTTCATCAGATAGATGTTAAAAAGGCTTTTTTGAATGGGGATCTTTTTGAAGAGGTATATATACAACAACCAGATGGATTTATGGTGAAGGGCAAGGAAAATATGGTTTGTAAATTGAAGAAATCAATTTCTGGTTTAAAGTAGGCTTTTAGACAATGGTATTTGAAATTTCATGAAATGGTAAGTTCCTTTGGGTTTATAGAAAATCCAATTGATTCATGTATATATCTCAAGGTCAGTCAAAGCAAATTTATTTTCCTAGTCATGTACATTGATGACATTTTATTAGCAAGTAATAGTTTGGAGCTCTTAAACAATGTTAAAGCAATGTTGTCTAAAAACTTTAGCATAAAAGATGTCGGGGGAAACAAGTTTTGTTCTTGATGTAGAGATTCACAGAGATGGAAATAAGAAGTTATTGGGATTGTCACAGGCTATTTACATTGCGCGAATTCTTAAAAGGTTTAGATTACAGGATTATAAGTTAGGCAATGCTCCCATTGTAAAAGGAGATAAGTTGAGTAAGGAATAATGTCCTAGAAATTAGCTCGAGAAAGACTATATGAAGAATGTTCCCTACAGTAGCGTAGTGGATAGTTTGATATATACTGAGGCATGTGCAAGACCTAATATTCTTTTTGCTATTAGTGTCTTTGGCAAATATTTATTTAATCTAGGAATTAATCATTGGGTAGCTGCAAAAAAAAGGTATGCACTATTTAAAGGGAACTAAGGATCACATGCTCATTTACAAGCATGTTAAGGGAATGGGTTGCTAATGGTGATATAGAGTGTGAACAAATTGCCACCAGTGACATGATTGTTGATCCACTAACCAAAGGGCTTAGACCTGCTGAATTTTCGAAGCACGTCGAACATATGAGTGTTCTATCATCTTTTGATGTTTTCATTTAGTGAAGTTTATTTTTATATGTATGCTTTGCTTTCAATAAATTTTCAGCACATTAAAGTTTCCATTCCTGATCTAATTCAATTTATTTTTATGATTCCAATTTCAGAAGCACGTAGAACATATGAGTGTTCTATCATCTAAAGTTATTATTTATTTTTGTATGAGCTTATGCATTCTTAAAGTTCTAATCGGAAGAATTATGTCATTGATTGTGCTTCAATGATATGGTTATTTCCTGCTTGCTTGCCTAACTTGGATATTGATGGCAAATAAAGGTATGAATTTATAAAGTTATTGCCATGAAGGTATATAAAGTATTATTTTATACTTGGTATATATTCACGCGAGTGCAAGTAATTTAAGTGCTCATATTAAAGCATACAGTAGATGGATGTTCTCTATTTTCAATTAGTCACTTTTGTGCATATACATATATAGTTCATATAAGCTCACACAGACCTAAGGTTTCATTTTTCGAGATATATAGTTAAAGGCTTCGTTAATGAAATGGCTTTGGTTTAGAAGCATTAAAGGGGATTCATATCCCATTAAAGTTTAAAGGTTTCTTCAGAAACATAAAGGGGATTAATATCTCGTTATAATTTTCGGGTTTTTATGAACAAAAGATGTTTATCCCATAAAGGGTCTTTGTAAGACAATAAAGTGAACCGATTTTGGAGATTGGCATATTTATCATTATAGTTAGATCACATGTGCCAAATACCACACTACACTTTATCACACCATGGAATCCATGTCATGAGGCATTAATGTTTGTGATCATAGAAGTCCTATGCTGATAAATGGTTTAACAACTACTATGGTTTGACATGAATGCCCTTATTGGACTGAACTCTATAATGAGACGTTTTTATGTAGCTACTAAAATTTTATTCAACTCGAGAGTCTTTTTCTGCAAATATGGTTTTCAACATTAAAAACTAATCAATATTGCCCAAGTGGGAGACTGTTAGAAATTTTTTATAAAAATTATGGGTTGCGACAAATTGAGACTTTTTTAATACTTTTGAAAAATAGGTTGAGGTTGACCAATAAAGCCCAAAATATTGCTTATCGTGATCCATTCTAGTTGGGCCTAGGTTCGTCTCATGAATGTTATTATTCTCTAGCGGTGTGATATGCAACGTGGAAGGCTTGTTTAAAGTAATTGGGCATCTTCATAGGGGGCCTAACAAAGTTTTAAGTCTAGGCCTTCTCTCTCATCCAAAGTACTAGTTGCCTATAAATAGGTTATTAGGGTTGGCTTATCCCATTAAGAGCCATCATACAAAAGTTTGAGAGAGAAAGGGAGCCCTTAGTCTAGGTGTGCCTACCACAATATGCTGCTATAGTTTTCGTAAGATTTGCAGGCTTGTTGCAAGAAAGGCTTTAATGGCTAATCAAGGTACAACTCCAAACTAATTTATTTGTTTCAAATGACAGTAGTGTTTTTAATTTCTGGTATTAGTTTCAATTAAAATCTAGCAATTGCATCTACAAAATAAAATATTTCATCATTAGATTGTTAACTAATGAAAATTATGATTGGTTGATTTTAAGGGCTACAATAGAAAGACAATTAGTGTTAAGTAATGTATTCAAAGTTGGAATCTTCTGTATTCTAGAAAAGTCAAAGATCTTGTAGTTGTATCTGAAAGGTCAAACTCATATAGTGCAAATGGGTCTAATAGGAAGATAGGTATGAATGGGGAGGTTGAGATCATCAAAGCTGGCTTAGTGGTTAGAAATACACATTGGTCTCTAATTTTAAAAGGGCCAAATATTACTTGCCTTGTATTGTACTACAAATATTACTCGACTTCTATCACTTGTTTGGTGAGAATACACATTGCTCTCAAATTTTTATCATATATGTTTTTTTTTTCCTTCGCAATGTTAACATACACATTACTATCTCTAGGGCTTCAATTTTATTTTTAGTTTTTTGTTTAGAAAATGAAGAGTATGTTCACTGAAATCATGAATTAAGAGTGGATTTAGTGAGTGGATGGGATCACTTTGGAGCTTTAAGTGGGGTTAAATTATTTTTGTATTATATATGCACTTATTTTTTTTTCTTTTTAAAAAAAAATCAAAGGGGTCACTTGACTCCATTACAACTTGAATGGCATCGTCACTGTTTTTAGACGTACAATGGTGCTATGATAAATAAATTATATGTAGAAAATATATAAATAAAGAGATAACTAAACATTTACTCATGTATAATTTTGATAATATAAATCTCTCTACTGTAAAGATTCATGTCATCAAATATGTGTAATCATATAATCAATATTATTGGCATTTGCCACTTAGTGAAATTTCTATTCAAGTGTGCAACAATAATATGCTAGTTTTGCTACTAACTAATGAATCCTTGGAGAAGAAGATTGTAAAGTATTTCATTCCAAGCATCAGGGACTCCTGCTAAGCACCAATGAGTGCAGTCTATTCCACGATTTCCCTTCAAGCCATAAATTGAAGGATGCCCATCTTTACGCAATTGAGAAAGCCTTGTTATGTCAAGCAATGTTACTGGCTTTCTAATTGTGCTTAATACTTTCTTCAACAATGTTAAAGCAGGTGGCAAGCCTCCATGATATTCAGACTCTGCTATTGGTTGCTTCTGCCCTATGCAAGACTTTACTCTTGGTTCGTTCCACTCAGTGCCACTATTTGTTTCAAGAAGACAAAAAAAGTATAAAGAATGCAAGGATAACATATAAAATTATTTAAGTTGTACATAGGTCTATTTGAAAATTAGCTATTTAGGTAAGAGATAGCAGATTAGGTAACTGGTAAAAGTTATATTTTAATTGCTAGCAAATAACTACCTAGCTATTAATTGAAAAAATATATATATTTTTAGATTAGCTGATGAATATAAAATGACATAAAAGGATCAAAATATCACCTTATTATTTTATTTATTATCAGTATAATTTTATAAATATTATTTGTATTACTAATATATGTTTATAGTTTTTGTTCATAATGATGATGATGATGATGATAATTAAAATATTGATAATAATAATTTATTTTTAAACTATAAAAAACTCAATTTCTTGACAATTTTTTTTAATCAATGCTATAAAAAATGGGGTTAATCAGAAAAAGGTCTCGAATGTTGTCACTTTCCTTTTCCAAATCAGTCTCCAGTTTTACAAGTACAATTAAATTAGTCTATATTGTTTTGAGAACATTCATGTTATTCATTAATGTTTCATAAACTTGTTCAAATTAGACCCCATTATTTGCTCATGTTGGAAACTAATTTGACAAAATGTATAAATATAAATATTTATAATATTTAATAAGTACTATTTTAAACGCTAAATACAAATATGAAATGTTCTTTTAGTGAATAATAATAATTGAAGGAAATAGAATTTTCACAAGTTGAAACACTAAATGCTAGTTAAAAGGGTGTTTGGTTTAGCTTGTGAACAGATGCTCAAAATAATCTTGGATTGAAGTGACTTTTTTTTTTTTTTTTTTGACTTTAAGTAGTTACTTGTTTAAATACAAATTTAGATTATAAAAATAAACTTTTAAACTAATTTCCAATTAAACTGATTGAAAAATAAACTATATTGTCAAAATGAGCATTTAGAACATAGAATAGAATGTCAATTAGAAAATAATATATATATATATATATATATATATATATATAAACTATATTGTCAAAATGAGCATTTAGAACATAGAATAGAATGTCAATTAGAAAATAATATATATATATATATATAATTATTTATCTTTTTAAATAATATATCGTTAATATATTTCAATTTAATTTATGACATATATAACATAAGCATGTACATTATGAAATACATTAAAACAATTAAAAAAAGGTCAAGGATAAAGATAGTATAAGAACAAAGATAAAATAGTACACGTTATGGTGAAACAATCTTTTTCTTTTGTAAAATGCTTAATCTCATAAAAAAAAAAAAATTGGAGGCAAGGATCCTCTTTTCTCCATTTAAAAGTAACATAGGAGAAATAGATTTTTTGTCAAAAGCAGAAATGTCCAGTAATTTTAGTTGGGATAGCTAACTTGGAAGAAAAACCTAACACCCTGGAAAAAGTTATTGTCAAACAAGACAAAACATCTGATCTTGTTTAGTTTTCTGACCAATGTAAAATTTTCAGCTTGTACTTCGTTTTGGAACTATGCATGAAAACTTTATATATAAAGAGTTTCAACTAATAAAATTGTTGAAGTCAACGGAGAATAGTGTTAAGAAAAAATTTTCAAGGTTTGATCATCTACGAAAATCTTCGGGTGTTGTTTCGAAACATTATGGGGCTTATGCGGCTACTGTATCCGCAAGATGATAGTTACGTTTGGCAAAACTTGTACTCATTAATGTGTAAGGTTAGTAACTAACTAATAAAGTTCTTTAGCAACTAGTTGATAATTTATTTAGAACATTACTTATTTGTAATGCATTGGAGAAACTTGTACTCATGAATGTGTAAGGTTAGCAACTAATTAATAAAGTTCTTTAGCAACTAGTTGATAAATTTATTTAGAACATTACTTACTTGTAATGCATTGGAGAAACTTGTACTCATGAAAGTGTAAGGTTAGCAGCTAATTAATAAAGTTCTTTAGCAACTAGTTGATAAATTTATTTAGAACATTACTTACTTGTAATGCATTGGAGAAATCCCTTGAAAGAAAACCATACTTTTGGCAGGGTTGATGTTGGCGTCAACCCACCTAGCCCAGGTAATGAGTGCTGTCTCAAAAGCAGCCATCCGATCCATGTCTTTGTATGTTTGGTTGCCCACTTGAATGTAATCCCATCTAACAAGATCAAAAATTCCATTAGAATATTGTTAATTACTCAATGTTATGAGTGGTTGATTTTAGGATAAACACCTACAAACAATCTCTATCTTTTATAGTTATTATGACATATTGATTAGGCATGTTTGAAAATGAACCTTTTATTTGTTAAAGTTGTAAACTAGAATAGTATAAATTTAAAAACGCTAATTTTCATCTACAATTTTTAGTTATGTATGCATGTGTCATGCACATATTTTTTTGTGAACCTACATTTTAAGAGTACATTTATAACTTGTGGACGAAAACATGTACATGGCATGTACCGAAAACATTAAATTTTAGATGAAAATACACTAATAAATTAACAATATAATATCCTGATTTATAAATTATTTGGAGTAAATTAAAGATTGTCTTGAAACGTATAAGACTAAAATATAACAATCGGAAAAGTTAGAAAAGACCTTTACAAGTATTTAGGATCTATTTGGGTTGGCTTTTTTTTTTTTTCAGGAAAAACACTTTTTTCTCAAAAAAATATACTATTTTTGCAAAATTATCTAGTTTGACTTGTAAAAAAGCTGAAACATTGAAAAAAAACTCAAATATAACTTTTTTCAAATGTCAAAATTTTTAACTTTTCAAAAAAGCACTTCTTTCAAAAGCTATTAAAAAAGTGTTTCTAAAAAAATCAATCCAAAAGAGCCTTAGACTTAGTTTTAATATAAGATAAAGCTAGACACGAGTGGTTTATACAACTCACGGTTGCCCAGCATCTCTACGGTACCACCAATGCCATGTATTGAAGGTGAGCAAGTCAATCCCACTCCATAGCTTGGCGCCAATCTCAATTGAGTCTAGCTTTAGAATTCTACCTTTGGTTCCATTCACAAGATCCACTAGAAACAGATTGTGATCGAGCAATACTTTAACTCCAAAATCCTGTAAAATTGAATTTTCAATTAATTAAGTCAATATAATATGATGAGTATAAAATTTGCAAACTAAAATACATATTTAATTTCACATCTTACTATAGATCCGTGTAGCCATTATGCTTGAACCAATTGCAAGGAAAACAGTTCTTGTGCTTCGTGAAGAATACATGCATGTTATGGTTAAATGGACTTAAATTCAAGAAAAAGAAAATGCTGCTTCCTAGTAAAACCCAAAACCTTAAATTCAAGAAAAAGAAAATGCTGCTTCCTAGTAAAACCCAAAACAAAGGATATTATCATTACAAAAAAAAAAAAAAAGATTTGAAATAGAAAATTTTTGTCTCAAACTTAAAAAATTCCGTCTCAAAGACCATTATATCAAATTTTGAGACAAAAAAATTCATCTCTAATTGAGACAAAAAAATTTTCATCTTAAATTTTATGTCAAATATTTATCAACTTATTAGAAAATTTTATCCAAATTTTACGTCTCAAATCCATTAATTTTTAGTAGTGTATGAAATTTTGCCATTAATTTCTACAGTTCTAGGGTGTGCCACATTCATCTTGTCTTTATTTGATGGTTTTGTTTTTTAATATCTTGTATTCTATAGAATTAGTGAAAGAACAAGATAAATAATATAAAGAATATTATTTTTAAAATATTATTTTTGAATATATATATATATATAGAGATAAGCAATTATATTGAGAAACTTTGCTTTTAAGTTTTCCACTTGTAACAAAGATACTATATATATATATATATCTATATGTATGTATATATATATATATATATATATATATAAAAGCAATTAGATTAAGAAACTTTGCTTTTAAGTTTTTCACTTGTAACAAAGATACGCTGTGAAACTGTAGCTTGTACAACTCATACATTAGAGAAAGTCAAATTTGCAAGAGTTCAATCAATTGGCAGACTTCACATGATCGATCCAATGAAATGAATCTAATCATGATATTATGATATTATGAATAATATTTAATAGTTTTGAATAATTAATGCAACTATAATGGAATGTTATGAAGAGTTTACAATTATTAGATCTTATTCATATTACTATGATATTGTGAAAAGAAGTCTACATAAGTTATTTGGCTATTTTAAATTATGATTCGTAATTATTGTGGTATCAGTCGGGGCAAGCTCGACACTCATTCCTGCAACCCTTGTTGCAACCGATAGACTAAAAAATAAAGGTCCACATAACCTAAACCAAACCTATTGATTGACACGAAGAGATGCAGGGACTAGACCACGAGCATACGTAGCTCCATGGAAGGGTGCGACTCGTGCATGATTAATAGTATATATTCTAACTCTGAAAATGAGCTTCTCATCATTGAGGAAAATTTTTCAAAGGTTCATCTTGCAAGATTCAAATGGGAAACAAATGGATTTCCTGATGGTACAGAAGACGTACCGTGAACACCAAAACGGAGACTTCGCCTTCTCTTGTGACGTTGTATTTGACATGGGGGACTGCGTTATAAAGCATGCATGAGAATGACTGCCACTGGTTTCGGCTTAGTGAATCTCCTACAAACATTATACTCTTCCCTCTCAATTTCTCCAGCAAGTGAAGGCCATTGAACCTGTAATGCAAGTATTTCCAATTTAATTAGCTTTTCTGATTAAATTCCATCTTAATAATTGTGATAAAAAAAAATGCAGTATATATGTTTGAATCTTAATAGTCTGGTAAGCCACAAATTAATGACATGTTATACTGCAGCTAAAGTTGATTTGTACCTTGTCATTGAAATATACCTAGGAAGCAGACGAAGAATAAACAATAAAAATTCATTCAGGAAAAGTGTTTCACTCAACGATTGAACAGTTTTTCTTTGAAATAGCAATCATTTTATGCTATCGAAGTGATATAAGGTTTGTTCGGATTGGTTTTTTTTAAGTAAAAAAAGGAAAAAGTATATTGTTTATGCAAGAAATTATTTGGCTTTGACTTTCACAAGAGTTAAAATTCTAAAAAAAAATTCAAATATAATTTTTTTTTTTCAAAAATTTTAGTTTATCAAAAAGGGACTTTTCTTCAAAAATTGTTAAAAAGAATGCTTTTAGAAAAAAAAAACTAATTCAAAAGAGCCCTAGTAGTGACAAGACATGCATGGCCTTTGTCATCGAGGAAAGTTATCAATGAACTGCTACTATTGTACAAAGGAAAGCAATCAAACGGAAATGCATTTAAAATTATATACCTTGTTAGTTTGCAGCCACTGGGTTGCCATCTGTATTTGGAGTACGTCTCGTCCGGCCGACCGTTCTTTTGGCAGCTGAACTCGCGTTGTATGAAGGGGCATGCGGTTGAGTCATATAAAGGATATGATGAATCAAGAACCCAACTCCCTTTGAAGTAGTCGCAATTTTCTGCGTCCGATTGGACATGGAAACAGAAGAGAAGAAGAGCAATAAGCAGCTTGTGAAAACTGCTACGCACCCACAACCCCATTGTCGTTGACGAAACTGAAGACTTTTTTAGGGAATGATTTTGAAAAGAGAGTCGATTCCTAGAATTATTTTCGAGTAATGGTGCAGCCTCCCTCGGAAAGAAGAAAAATCTAATGGTTTTAGAGAAGGAACGAGGGCAAATGGCAGTAACGCTTGAAGAAATAAATGAATAAATAATACAATGTTTTGCACGTGGTTTTAAAAATTGAATGTTGTATATGGTAAGAGTATATTTTGGTGATCTATATTTTTTATTGGCTTTGAAATAGGAAGATTTTTATTTCCTTTTAGTCTCCATCCTTGACTAATTATCTCTTCACCTATGTTGGAGCAATTATACTTTGTTAAAGGTTTGTGATTGAAAGACTAAGAGGGTGTTTGGATTGGCTTTTCAAAAAGTTACTTAAAGTATTTTTTGGTTTTAAGGGACTTTTTTTATATATTCTATTTTAAGTAATTATATGTTTAAATAAATATTGTAGTTATAAAATAAGTATTTATTTGTTTGATTAAAGTGAGCTAAAAAGTAATTTAAATTATTAAAATAATATTAAGGAAATGACAACAAAATTTAAAATGGTAAGTATAATATAAAAGAGTAAAGATATTTTGGTAATAAAGATAAAAAGGTAAGGATAAAATAGTAAATGATTTTGTCAAACTTATTTTCTTTTAAAAGTACTTAAAGCTACTAAAAGTAGAAGTTGGGAGTGGAGAACTTTTTACTTTTTACTTAAAACTAGTTAAAAATATTAATTAAAACAAATACTTTTATTAGCTTAAATTAGACTTTAAGAAAGTTTGATTTTAAAAAAAAAAAAAAAGGCCAAACCAAACATCCTCTAAAAAGAAAAAATTCCATAGAATCAAAGGAGGATTATGTACATCGAAAATAATGTAGATTGAGATATCATTGACTTTTCAATAATTACGTAAATTGAGTGTACTTAAAATCCATAGAAGCAGAGAAGATTATGTACATCGAAGATAATGTAGATTGAGAAGTCATTGACTTTTCAGTAATTACACAAATTGTGAGCATTTGATTTACCTCGAATTTTGACGAGGCACTCTGCTGATAATGTTATGCGCAGTTTCAGGGTGAAAGATGAGAAATGTGACAACTGATGGGAGATGGAATTAAGGCTGCATTATAGGTTGTCATGAAAAACGAAAATTAAGATAAGCAACTCATTTAGTTAGATTTTTTTTTTTTCATTTATAGAAAGCTAAAAATATTTTTAAAGGAATTAGAGAATACCAAAAAAGATGTTTTCATTATTTTCCAGATTAAAGTTTTTAATGGCATATAATACAATCTCTCACAAACACATTCTCAGAAAAATACTCCTACGCAACTCTCTCTTGTTGGAAAATATAAATAAAGTAGAAGCCGAACAAGGAGAATAAATTTAGATAAACAGAAACTATTCTTATTCAGTGGTAGAGTATAAAATAAAATAGACTAAGCCGAGGCTCGTAAACGATATCCTTAAGGGATGGCGTATCTCTCCCAGGATACAACGGCTATTACCTTCTTGACATACGGTAGCACTCCAACGCAAGAAACTGTCGAACTAGTAACAAATGAACTCTCTCTGAAGACTCTCTGTATGCCAAGAACTAAATACGTAAAATAAAACTATAAGCTATTCTTTTTTTTACTGTGTCTGACTACGTGAAGAACAGGACCTATTTATACTAGTTAGAGAGGTCTGCTATAAACCAAGGAAATAAAGACTCCTCTAAAACGCCTACTAATCCAGCTTGTAACAGCTCCACTCAGCAGCTAGTCAAAACCACGTTTCCAGAATGCTCTCCAACATGCACAATAATAAAGTCAGGCATTCAACCAGATTTCCGTTACGAGACTTGTAAATTTACCTGTTAGTGAATAAGAATTTGCCCAAAAAAGATATATCCGGAGTGAAAACCCGGGCCGCACCCGCACCCTCGCCGCGTCCCCGGAACCCGGCCTGGCCGCGCCATGCATGCACGCGCTCGTGTGATAGTTTTTATCATAATGCCCACTATGTATAGTTTCCTCTATATGCTTGTTGGCCTAACTCATAAAGGCCTCTATATATAAATTGAGCAAAAACTTCACAAACTTTCTATGTGGGATTTCATTCTACACATATCCAATCTAAGCAATCAAACTTGTTAACTACACAACTTTAATTGCTAATTTCTCATTCACCTTAAATCCATTTTTTACAAGTAAATATACAACGTCCATCTACTCGGAACCAGGATCGTAACGGTACCAAGTACCGAATGGTTTGACAAGCGGGACCCGAAGTCAATTGTAGCTTTAACCACCATGTTAAAGCATTTCAAACTAACATTCCCCCAAATGAATGAAAATTAGCTGACCACAATGCAAATGCAGACATAAGAGAGAGTTTGGAGAGAGACACTGTTTCAGGATAGGTAGCTTTTGGCTTTGAACCTTCTTTAGTGAATGCTATCGGATTTACTTGCTAACCAGTGGACTAATGGTCTTGAACTGTTCAGCTTAAGTGTAAACCAAGACAATAGCACACACACAGCATCTCTCAATTTATCACTAGTTCTCATGGTTGTGTTCATTTCGGCCCTGAACAACTCCTAGTATTCATGAGTACTCAGAGAACTCAGCCTATAATTCTCTTAGGAGCGGCCCCTCCTTACTCATATAGGTGATTCTTCGTGAAGAGTATCCTGCTATACTCCACTTGGTTTTCCCAAGTTACGAAGATCATTAAAAGCTAAGCTTATCCTATATCGTACAGGCCACACTGTCTGCTTGTCATAAGAATAGATAAAGGAGATTTATGCCTCCACAGTGCTTGAATAAAGTCATACATACTCCAGTTTCCCCTTTGAACCAAGATTCAGGGATCTCCTGTTAGCAAGGTAGGGTTGACAATTATGATAACCCTTTAGTTAATCTATAGGGTTAAGACCCACCCCACTCGACAACTTGAGAAATTGCTCTCTATTTACATCTTTGGTAAGCGGATCCGCAATGTTATCTTTAGACTTTACATAGTCCAAAGTGATAACCCCATTAAAGAGCAACTGTTTAGCGGTGTGATGTCTCCGGCGTATATGCCTAGACTTACCGTTATACATGACACTCTGTGCCCTGCCAATCGCTGATTGACTATCACAGTGTATGCTAACAGCAGCTACAGGATTTGGCCAACATGGAACATCTTCTAAGAATTGTTGAAGCCATTCTGCTTCTTCTCCAGCTTTGTCTAAAGCTATAAATTCAAACTCCATAGTAGATCTAGCTATACATGTCTGCTTAGAGGATTTCCATGACACAGCTGCTCCTACTAAGGTAAAGACATATCCACTTATGGATCTTGAGTTTTTCGTGTCAGATATCCAATTTGCGTCACTATATCCTTCTAACACAGCTGGAAACGTAGTATAGTGCAACGCGTATCTCATGGTGTATCTCAAGTATCTTAAGACCCTGATTAGTGCAACCCAATGTTCTTGACTTAGATTAATAGTGTATCTACTTAGCCTATTCACAGCACAGGCTATGTCAGGTCTTGCACAGTTCATAATGTACATTAGACTCCCTATGATCCGGGAATACTCTAATTGAAATACACCTTCACCTGTATTTTTCCTTAGATGTACACTTACATCTAAAGGAGTCTTTGCAATCCCGATGTCACCGTTATTATGCTTGTTCAGTATTTTCTCAATGTAATGAGACTGAGACAAGGCTAGACCTTCATGTGTCTTAATGATTTTTATGCCTAGGATTACATCGGCAACACCCATGTCTTTCGTTTCAAAATTTGAGAGAGCATCTTCTCTATAGACACAATCGTTTCATTATTCTTTCCTATAATAAGTATGTCATCTACATAAAGGCAAACAATGACAAAATTCTGATCTATTCCTCTCCAATAAACACACTTATCACACTCATTGAATTTGAATCCATTTGCATGCATGACTTGATCGAATTTCTCTTGCCTCCATAAAGAGATTTCACAAGCTTACACACTTTTTTCTCTTGACCTGGAACTACAAACCCTTCGGGTTGTTCCATATAGATCTCCTCTTTTAGATCTCCATTCAAGAAAGCTGTTTTTACATCCATTTGATGAATCTCCAAACTATATATAGCTGCAATAGCTATCAACATACGGATAGATGTAATTCTTGTTACTGGTGAATACGTGTCAAAATAATCTAGACCCTCCTTTTGACTATAACCTTTTATAACCAACCGGGCCTTATACTTGTCTATTGATCCATCCGCCTTCATCTTCCTTCTGAAAATCCATTTACACCCTAAAGGTTTATTTCCAAGAGGTAGATCCACTAATTCCCATGTATAGTTGTGCATAATGGACTCAATTTCACTATTCACCGCCTCTTGCCAAAAAGGTGCCTCAGGAGTAGACATAGCTTCCTTGAAGGTTCTGGGCTCACTTTCTAACATAAACGTTATAAAGTCAGGCCCGAAAGACGTAGACGTTCTCGTCCTTTTACTAAGTCTGGGTTCATCAGCTGTGGGCTCTTTATCTATATCTGAATGGTCAAGAGCCCTTTTAGATGAACCAAGTCTAGAAAGATTTGGTTCTTTTGACCCTTTGTATGGAAATGTCTTCTCGAAAAACTCAGCATTGCGAGATTCAATCACTGTATTCTCATGAATGTCAGAAATTTCTGACTTATGTACGAGAAATCTATATGCAGCACTGTTCTGTGTATATCCAATGAAAATACAGTCAACCGTCTTTGGTCCTATTTTGACCATTTTAGGTGTTGGAACCCTTACTTTAGCTAGACATTCCCATACTCTTAAATATTTGTAAGAAGGTGGTCTACCTTTCCACAATTCATATGGTGTCTTCTCCAGTTTCTTGTGAGGTATTTTATTCAAAACATGATTTGCAGTTAAAATCACTTCCCCCCACAAGTTCTGAGGTAAACCTGAGTTTATCAATAACGCATTCATTATTTCTTTGAGAGTTCTATTTTTGCGTTCAGCAACACCATTTTGTTGTGGAGTATAAGGAGCAGTGGTTTGGTGTATTATCCCTTGTATAGCACAATAAGATTCAAAAGGATATACATATTCTCCACCTCTGTCACTTCTCAAAATCTTGATCTTCTTACCTAGTTGATTTTCTACCTCAACTTGGTATTGTTTAAAAGCCTCCAAAGCCTCATCTTTGGATCTAAGCAAGTATACATAACAATAACTTGTGCAATCATCGATAAAAGTTATAAAATACTTTTTACCACCTCTAGTTTGCACATATATTAGGTCACAAATGTCGGTGTGGATTAATTCAAGAGATTCTGAGACTCTTTCTACTGATTTGAAAGATGTTCTAGTTAATTTCGATTCCACACAAACTTCACATTTTTCATGGTTAGTAAAATCCACTCCATGGATTAGACCCATTTTTACAAGTTTGTTTAAGGAATCATAATTTATATGTCCAAGTCGTTCATGCCATAAAGTAGAGAACTCAGTAAAGTAATTAGAAGGAACGATTTTATTCATTTTATTTTGGCCAGAAGGCCAAGCAGTTACATTCTTATTTGGGACTTGGGCTCTCACATTTAGCTTATACATCCCCTCATGGAGATAGCCCTTGCCTACAAAATCGTATCCTTTCTTAATTACAACTTTATCGACACTAAAAAGCATAGAAAGGCCGGCTTTGCCTAACAGAGAACCAGATACCAAATTCTTTCTAATGTCAGGAACATGTAGAACATTTTTCAAAGTTAACTTAACACCAAAGGTCATTTTTAAAACGACATTGCCTGTACCTGCCACTTGTGAAGTAGCAGAATTCCCCATGTACTCTTCACCTCCAGAGTAAGCTGTATAAGTAGTAAAAAGCCTCATTTCAGAACAAACGTGTCTTGTTGCCCTTGTGTCTATAAACCATTGTTTAGGGTTGCCTACCATGTTCACTTCAGACACCACTGCCGAAATATTTAGATCAGACACGTTGCCCCCTAGGTCCTCCACGACATTTGCTAGGGCCTTCCTTTTGCACAACCTGCAGTCCTTTACCTTGTGACCAGTTTTGTCACAAATATAACATATCCCATTGAACTGCTTCTTGTCAGCTTTAGGTTTCCTAACAACTGCCTTCCCCTTCTGCCCACGATTAGCTTAACTGGTGAACTTCCTCTTTTTGTTGGAATTAGGACCATGTTCCACCATGTGGGCCTTGGAGTTCATTCCACCATGTACGCCCCATTTACCAATTGAACGATTCTCTTCCTCAATCCTAAGCCGCAGGATTAAATTCTTCATTGACATCTCCTGTTGCTTGTGCTTGGGGTGATTTTTGAACTCACTCCATCCAGGGGGTAATTTATCTATTAACGCAGCCACCTGGAATTGTTCAACTTGAGGCATCCCTTCAGCATGGAGCTCTTGGATGATCAACTGGTATTCTTGTACCTGTGATATCACTAGTTTAGAATCTATCATAGAGAATTCTAGAAATCTAGTCACTACGAATATCTTCATGCTTGCACTTTCTAGCTCATACTTATCCTCTAATGACATCCATACTTCCTTAGGTGTTTTACATTTAGCATGTACTTTATACAAGGAAGTTTCTAAACAATTTAAAATGTAATTTCGGCAAAGGAAATCGATGTGCATCCAAGCATCCACAGCTGCCACCATCTGCACATCCGGGTTGTCCCCTAAGGACGGAGAATCTTGCTGCACGTACATGAACAGCCCCAAAGTCGTAAGATAAAACTCCATTTGAAGCTGTCATGTCTTGAAGTCTTTCCCAAAAAATTTTTCTGGCTTCTCTGCATGTGGTGGTGGAGGTGCATAGTTGGTTGTCCCGAAAACGAGCCTGCCTCCAAATGCATTGCTTAGACCCGCAACATTTGTGGCTCCCCCAAAACCACCGCTTGAAGCAGCACCATAATTGGCTTGAACAAACGAGCCAAAAGCCATTCCAGTCGTGGCTCCAAAATCACTAAATCCCTGCACAGTCCCAAGAACCTGCACAGTCATATTAGTTGTTGGAGTAATTCCAACATTTCCTGTCATGGTAACTCCAGCTGGGGTGTTCCCAATAGTCACGATAACATTAAGGGTAGCAATGGAAACCCCAATCACACTAGTTCCAACAGTCCAAGTTTGGGTATTGTCCACAAATTGGACTTCATCATTATTGCTAGTTTGAGTTTCGTTAACTCCAGACATGATTGAACGAAATGTTATAAGATTTTCTGCACTCAACCAACCGAAATTAGTAAACCAGTATATTAATCAGAAAATAAAACAGTAGTTTCTGTTTGAAACAGATTTGAAAACTGTAAGCAATAGATACCACAGCTTGCCAAACCCGTAGAAATTCAGAATGATAGATAAATCCCTTAAGTTGTTTGAAAATATAAATAAAGTAGAAGCCGAACGAGAAGAATAAATTTAGATAAACAGAAACTATTCCTATTCAGTGGTAGAGTGTAAAATAAAATAGACTAAGCCAAGGCTCGTAAATGATATCCTTAAGGGATTTACGCCCCCTCTATCGGTGCTAAGGGGTGTGGCATATCCCTCCCAGAATACAACGGCTATTACCTTCTTGGCGTACGGTAGCACTCGAACGCAAGAAACTGTCGAACTAGTAGCAAATGAACTCTCTCTGAAGATTCTCTGTATGCCAAGAACTAAATACGTTAAATAAAACTATAAGCTATTCTTTTTTTTACTGTGTTTGACTACGTGAAGAACAGGACCTATTTATACTAGTTAGAGAGGTCTGCTATAAAACCAAGGAAATAAAGACTCCTCTAAAATGCCCACTAATCCAGCTTGTAACAGCTCCACTCAGCAGCTAGTCAAAACCATGTTTCCAGAATGCTCTCCAACGTGCACAATAATAAAGTCAGGCATTCAACCAGATTTCTATTACGAGACTTGTAAATTTACCTGTTGGTGAATAAGAATTTGCCCAAAAAAGATATATCCGGAGTGAAAACCCGGACCACACCTGCACCCGCGCAGCGTCCCCGAAACCCGGCCCAGCCGCGCCATGCGTACACGCGCGCCTGTGTGGTAGTTTTTATCATAATGCCCACTATGTATAGTTCCCTCTATATGCCTTGTTGGCCCAACCCATAAAGGCCTCTATATATAAATTAAGCAAAAACTTCACAAACTTTCTATGTGGGATTTTATCCTATACATATCCAATCTAAGCAATCAAACTTGTTAACTACACAACTTCAATTGCTAATTTCTCATTCACCTTAAATCCATTTTTTACAAGTAAATATACAACGTCCATCTACTTGGAACCAGGATCGTAACGGTACCAAGTACTGAATGGTTTGACAAGCGGGACCCGGAGTCAATTATAGCTTTAACCACCATGTTAAAGCATTTCAAACTAACATCTCTCACACATATACTCTCACACATACTACACAAACTCATTTGTTATCTCTTTGCAAAGGTAGGGTTGGTCTTGACTGCATAAAAGTACTAAAGTTGTTTTATCTTACACATATATTAAGCTCTTAAAATATAAATATAAAAGCTTGACAAAATTACACTAGAGAATAAGTTCTATAAGAACGTGGAAAAGAAAACATGACAAAAACTGAATTTCTAATCATTATTTCAATTGAGAGATCAGACACCATGAGGCTTTTGCGTTCATCAATACATAATACTAGTAAGTTCAAATTTCAGTAGCTTTTGTAATTATAATTATAAATTCATAGAAACAGTATAATTGTAATTCCAAAAATTTTAAATTCTTTTATACTTTTTATTTTTCTCATTTAAATTCTAAATTCTAATACCAGAAATCAATGATATTTGAAAAATAAAATTTAATTATAATTTTGTAGTTTTGTTATCATTAAAAAATAATTATGAGTTGGCATTACATATCAATTGTACATATAGCCAAATTTCCTTAGGCAGAGCTACACGTGTCAACAAGGAATGATGACTTGGCATAATTAGATATGTGACATGGCATATCTAGGTTCAAAGTACTACATATCGAGGCCCAAGCTCCCAATGGGTTTGAAGGAAGTATATGAGGTTCTGAGTCGTCGATGAACTGCAAGGAAGTGCTCAAAGGGCTGTAAAAAGGGCTTTGAAGTCCCAATTTGATAACAATTAGAGGAAGTTTTGGTGGTTACCAAGCTATCCGGTTAGTGGGAATTTTATCCAAAGTTCATAGGCATGAAATAAGGAATGACATAGACAATTATCAACAGTTACAAAGCTTGTAGCTATTATAAAAAGAGATAAATAAGTCTGGAGAAGGGATCCAATGACCACAACTAATCAGTTCCTTTACAATTCCTTTGCTTAATTTCCTAACCTAGCTTAATGTACTTAATTTACCAATAACTTAGCTTGGCAATAACATAACTTAGTGTAATCCGTAGCATAGATTTACGTGTAATCCATAGCATAGATTTATGGTGCTTTCCTAGTATGACTTTCAATTTCATGCAAGGAGTTTACAACTAAGCTTCATTCTAGTATAGCAAAGTGGTTGTAACTAGCCGAGCAATTCATTCCTTATATAATGGAGATTTCAATGGTAATACCCCTAGTTGTTTCTTTCTGAATGCCTTTTTTTTTGTCACTTTATTCATAACTCTCACAATCTATTCAACTAAAAGAGCAAGAACACAAGGTTTTAAGTGCATTTCTCAACTTCTCATAAAAACTTGAGACTTGTATAAAGCCACCCTCGACAACTAGGAGCCTTCCTTCATAAGGTCGGAGCCCAAAATAGGGGTCTAGTTAAGCCAACCCCACAAGGATTGGCCTAAATGAAAATATCCTCATTAGATGTATTTTTTATGCGCAAATAAATTTTGGCGACCATAGTGGAGTCTTTAGGAGATAGAGACTCGAAATAAGTCTAGGCATGAAAATAGGGATGTGCCACCATACCTAAGATGACAGTTGCAAATGTCTCTTAGTCAATGCTAATGATGTATCTTGGTTTGTGTGTGTTTATGCTTGCATTTTCTTATGTTTTTAGAGGAGTTTTGGGCTTACTTGATGGAATTAGTGTAGTACTTATATAACATTTGTGCATATGTGGATATAATTGTTTATAGTTGAGTTTTGAGGTCCAATGCTACACTAAATGCTTAATTTTGTGTTTTAGGTGAGTTATAGGATAAGGAATGAGCTTGAACAAGGATAGAGGATGAAGAACGAAGATGTATGGGTCGTGAAATAAAGACCACGTACGAGAAGAATGAAGATTGGAAATAAAATAGAGTTACCGGTAGAGCACAGGGAAGGAACTGGTCGACCGCTAGGTCAACCGAAACAACTAGTGAGCTAAGAAAAGCTATCGGTTGAGCAACCCTAAGGTATCAGTCAACCGACTAGGTCGACCAGAAAAGCCAGTAAGCCCCTATTTGCTACCAGTCGAGCATGAAGAATTTACTGGTCGACTGGTTGTGCCGCTGACGAGACTATAAAAGCACGATTTTTCAGCCATTTTTAGAATCTATTCGTCATTCCATCACACCTACTTCATCCCATTAAAACCCTAGTCCTCCATCATTCTCACCCACCTCACATACACTCATCCAAACACATCTATATTTAAAATCAAGCTAATCTTTGGGATCAAACACTTGGATTTGGAGATTGAATCGAGATTTGTAAAGAAGAAGCTAAGGATAGAAGGGAAGATTCTCTTTCTCCTTTTCTTCCTAGTTTCTTCTGTAATTGAGTAGAGACATAATGGGTGACTAATACTTATTTTATGGATTGATTTATTACAATCTTGTAAGGGGTTTTTAATGGTTATATATATATATATATATATATATATATATATATATGTATATATATATATACTTTGTTCTTAGGGTTTCAACGGCTATCTTCTTACATGTCTATGTGTTTGGTGATATGTCTCAATGAAATAGCATGTATACTTTGATGCTTGCTTGCTATTAATCACTTTCATTTCTTTAGTGAAGTATGCCTATGTGTTTACATAAAGAATCTATGGAGTGGGTAACATATTCATCCATGTCTATGTATGTGTCTATATGCCTTAATAGCAAAGCATGCTTAATTTACATACATGTTGGCCTTTAATTGTTTATATGGTATAATCTAAACATATCTATGTGTTTAGTAGTTGAATATGTCCATGTATCCACAAATGCCATGATTGAGAATATATATTGATTTGTGCTTAAAAGCTTGACCTGCTATTGTGATATATTGATTGGTGGCGCGTAACTGATGCTTAGGCATAGTTGAGTTTTCTTTAGCTTTAAACCCAGCTAATATGCTTCTGGCTCAGTTTAATCGACCTTAGATGGACTAGGTCTTGGCTTTAGACCGAGCCAATGATTTAGACATTAAGGTAAGATCAATCAATGTCACCCAGAACCCTAAGTAACTAGCCTAAAAACACTAGGTCATAAGGACCACGCTATACTCTAGGGGCCACTGACCTAAGGATAGACCCGTACTGAGGCCCAGGGGATAATAAGGTAGTTATTTAGGCTTCTAGCCAAGAGCAATCTAGAAAACCCATCAACAAGCCCTAATCAAGAGTGTTGTAATGGCCCATAAGCAAGTGAATTCACCCTATTCCTATCTCTATTGTTTGTTTCCCTAAAATAGCTTGATTTCACCATGATCTCCACACACACACACACTTTAGTTTTTTTGTCTTTAATTTAGGTTTACTTTTCCTCGAGTCCCATTCAATGTAAAACCCCAAAAATTGATAGTTTAAGACCTAGCATAGCTCTCTAGAACACACATAGCTTAGGGCCGAACAAAGGTAGCCTCTTTGTGGAAGAATGAACCTATACTTGCACGCTTTGCTACAAACAACCCGTGCACTTGATGGCTAATTTTAAGGCTTGTACTTAAAATCGCATCAGCTAACTAAGGTACCTAATATAGGAATACCTCCAACTCCCACTATGACTCCAGTATCCTAAGAAACAAATATTGTTTCCCAACCATGGAGGCAGGTTCTACATGAATTTTCTGGTTTGCCAAGGAGTACAACTGTTATTGATACTAGACAAGATGAAAATGAGAAAAAAGTCAGACACCGAATTGTTCAAGGAGTATCTCATTGCCTAAATAAGTTCTTTGACTCTTAAAGGGCTTATTTTGATCAACAATACCAAACTCTTATTTAGGAGTCATCTAGGGTATTTTCTCAAATTGTAAAGGATATGAGTCAAAGTACTCAGGATGGATTTCCTAATGAGGTTAATAAGATCGTAGTTGACATGAGCTCAACTTTCAGTTGACCTCCATGTATTTCAATAAGAGTTTGGCTAAAGACGTAGTGCAATATAACCCATAGTCTACCACCAGAATCAAATTAATGAGAGATTAATCAAAATCCTTGTGGAATGAATGTCTTACGGAATGAATATGTGTGTTGTGGGAGGAAAGATTAATGCTTGACATATGAAATACTTAATGTTTTTGAAATTGAATTTCCTATGAATGATTGAAAGAGAAAAGCATATATTGAAAATGATGAATTGATTTGTGATTTGCAATAACTGAGAGCATGCTTTGATTATATGATTAATATGCTTTAAAATACTCATACAAACCTGTCTTGATATATGCATATTTTGAGTGGGAGTCAATCCTATTAAAGACTCTACATGCTTAGTTTGCTGAAATGTGTGCTAACAACGGGACCTATTGCTCTTTTGTTTTGTTCATTATGTGCTTTAAAACGTTAAGTCTAATACATTCATCTATAAACTATATATGTGTTTGTCATCATCAAAAAGGGGAAGACTATTAGCATTGGTCATATATGTATGTTTTGATGATGAGCTTTGATTAATGATGATCGATAAGGATAAATGAATGTATTAGTAATTGCCTTGAATGAATGGAAATAGTGATTGATTATACTTAGACTCAAAATGTGCTCCTGAATGTACTAAGGCGTTTGTTTGAGTCTATGAGGGAATGTTTGATCCTATCGATCTCGGAAATCTTTGTCTGCCCAAATATGAAGTCATATAGTATTATTGAACATATCTTTAAAAACTTGAAGAGAAGGGGTGACATAAGGATGGAGATGGAAGACATAAGGGGCCGGATGTAAACTTTATATTGTAAGGTTACACTTCTTATGTGCTTCATTTCAGTTTTTGCTGGACTTTTAGATTGCCTTAGAAGGTTTTCAAAGTATCATGAGTTTTTGAAATGATTATAACCATCGAAAAATGAGTTTTGGAAATGGGAGTTCGTTTTGAAAAACCAATTCAAACTCTCGGGCGATAGAAAGATGCAGTCGACCACACCATGGATTACCTCGACCGTCAATGGAGATTGGAGTGTTTGTGGTTGGGACAAAAGGTCGACCTGAAGAGGATTTTTGTGCTCTCTGAGTAGCACCTTGTGGTCGACCGCTACGAGGGACACCTCAACAGCACGAGTACTGTTACACAAAATCTTATATTAAACTAGCCATTTTCGATACAATGGTATTGCGTTATCCATTCCAAATGGTTTTAACATTTAAATTTTGAGTTTGGCTTTGTGTCTAACAACTATCTTAAGATATTTTGATATACATACAATTATTTATGAGCCAAAAATAACAATTCACATACTTTGAGGCAATTCTTAGGATCAAACTTGCATTAATTATCTTTCTAGCTTTTGAGCCTAAAATTCTTGAGTTGGCATTCTCAAATCTTTCTTGAAATTTGTGAAAGTTAGAATATGCTTATCATTGTGAAGAAAACAAAAGAGTACAAACCAATTACTGGGGTTGGATTCTCGAATCGGGGAGGATTCAAGGTTATAGTGTTGGTTAGAGCTTAGCCAACTTGTGAAAAACTCGGGTTTTGATTCTAGTGGAGATTGTTGGAAAACTCTTATAGTGGGAGGCTCTAAGTAGTGGATGTAAGCTTGTACCGAGCCATTCGTCATCGTGTGTCTTCCTCGCTTTGCTTTTCAATTGACTTTGTGCTCTTTCATTATTTAGATTTTGATTGCATCTTATGTTTGATAAAAGTTCAAAGAGGTCAATTTTTTTTATAAAGAGGACTTTGTTCACCACCCCCCCCCCCCACACCAAAGTCCGTTTACCACCCACACATAATAATCTTTGTATACCTTCTACTGTGCATCAACTAATGGTGTTTTGAAATGGTGACAAGATGGAGGTAATCAAACCAAATGACCAGCCATGCTTGGCGTGTACAAACTTCACTGAGGCAAGGGTCTAAACGAAAAGCATACAACCTATTAAGGTGAAAGGGAAAGCGGTTTGCCGCAGACAAGGATAACTATACAAAAGTATTGCCAAGTTCAAGGAAATTGATGATATCTGAATCGAACAATTGTGTAAAGATAATATCAAGTCTTTAAGATACTTTAGACTCTTGCTTTCTCTTGATTCACTTTTTTTTTCATTTTTTTTTTCCATTTACGCTTCAAGTTGTGTGTTGAATTCAAAACTTGAATCGAACCATAACGTGGTGTAAGTATTCTTTCACCATCCTTACTCAAAATCCTGGGTCTGCCACTTTTATGTTAATTATTATTCTAAATCTATTAGCCTAACAGGAGTAATCAGCCCCTCTATTTCCATATTTAGTCTAGCACTAGGCTATAAAATCAAGCACGTATGGCACAAATCAATCAGTGAAATATAATTTTGCAGGCCAATACTTGTTCATACAAATTTCACATCATGTTGAGTTGTTGAGGAAGAGATTGAAAGGAAAGCCAAATGATAAAGATAAATATGTTTCTTCCACGACATTACCATGACTTGTACACAAAATGTTCGTTGGCAGCATCAGATGGGAAGACATCAAAGAGAAGGAATTAGTAGCATTTTAACAACAGAGGAAGTTCCAAAGGATGGTGAAGATTATACCTAACTTCAAATGTTCCTCCTGTGTCTATGATCTATTTTCCCAATATTCGGTATCCAAATTGATTGGGTAGAGATCAGTACTCACTGCAGAGGATTCAGTCCATGGTATGTCCATTGACACACTCTGCAATTGGCCGTCAGTCGTTTTTGTTACATGGTTGTACTGGTAGTCTTTTATCTTATCCTTCGGGTTTGTGTTTATATCTGATGTACTCGAGTCTGAAGCAAATGCTTGAATATTTGCTCGACCTTCCAGCATACTTACGACAGTTGACATACTTGGTCTAACTGCTGGTGAGACATTGGCGCAGAGAAGAGCAACATCAATTGTGGTCAGAACTTCATCTTTGTTGAAGTTTGTTCCCAATCTGGTATCCACTAGTTCCATCAAGTTCCCTTTCTCTTTCAGTACCAGAGCCTACATTTATCAAAGAACTTCCTTAACACTTGTTAGGCAGTAAGTTACCCAACAAAGATATGAAGTCAGTTTTGAAACTATCACGAGGAAATGTTGAGAGAATGCTCCTTACTAAGGAGTGCATTACTAGTAATGACTCAATCGTGATCCACATACTGCAGCAAGATGTTCATGGGAGGTAATAAATAATAGTACAAGTAAGCAGAGAAAGAAGAACACAAGTAAGCAAGATGATGAAGTTACCCAATCAAGAAGGTACAAGGAATCATCTTTTGGCTTGACACTGGTATTACTTCTTCCGCTGACAATTTCTAGAGCAACAATTCCAAAGCTGTATACATCTGCTTTATCTGTTAAGTGACCACGCATTGCATATTCTGGTGCCATATATCCACTGAAATCAAATTTATGCAATGAGTAAAATATATGCATTGCTGTTCCATTTTTCCACTTAAGATACAATTTCGAATGCCAAACTTTTAATTTTACTACGCCTAAAAATGATGAGCCAAGTCAATCTAGAGGGAAGCATAGTAACTACTATAAGTGAACAAAAATCTTCACAATTAGTATGGTAATCACAGCACCAATGGCTTAGAAAGGAAAATATTTGAGCATAGACTTACAATGTCCCAGCAATGCGGGTGCTAATGTGGGTATTCTCTTCTTCATCAAGCTTGGCCAGACCAAAGTCAGATATCTTAGGGTGAAGATCCTTATCAAGCAGCACATTAGTAGCCTTGATATCTCTGTGAACAATTTTCAGTCTTGATTCTTCATGGAGATAAGCTAAGCCTCTTGCAATACCAATGCAGATCTTGTGCCTTGTTGCCCAATCCAAATTTAACTGCCACTCTTCTGGGCCTTGAAGTATTCAGGTTGTCACAGTCAAGAGTTAATTACATATCTTGTCTTATCAAAAACATTTGGTTTAGAACTTGCTCAAACGAAAACATTTTTTAGTGCCCGTCATTCTGATTGAAGACTAGAGAGGACGAGGAAAATGAAAATAAAGTTCAGAGCTGAATGTTTACCAAATAGCGCACGAGCCAGGCTGTTGTTCTCCATGTACTCGTAAACTAACAGCAATTGATTTCCTTCAATACAGCACCCGTATAGCTTGACAAGATTTGGGTGTTGCAAAGCAGATATCATGCCTATTTCATTAACAAACTCACGATTCCCCTGCTTTGATTTGGAAGAAAGTTGCTTCACGGCAATGATGGTTCCATCAGATAGAAGACCCTTCAATTACAATATAAAACTTCTTAGATATTTTTACTGATGCTGGCAAAAGGAGTTGCATCATTGTAAACTTTTAGTTGCTTTAGAGACTTCGGAAGCTCAAGGATAATGAAATATGGAGATGCATTTACTATCTAAAATACCTTATAAACAGAACCAAAACCACCTTCTCCAATCTTATTAGCAGGATCAAAGTTGTTTGTGGCAGCTTTCATTTGCCTTAGGGTGAACGAGCCAGTGTGCAGGTCTAGGCCCTTTAGATCTGCCAAAACAAAAATTGATCACGAAAAAAATTCCTGGGAAAGAAAGCAAAGGATAATGTCCCTAATTTGTGGAATAAGTTTTAGAACTTTATTAAAGAATCAACAAGCCAGAAGCCAAATGCCACATAAGAAAACAGACTCCTAGTTGTTCTACCCTGATGTCTTCGTTGCATGAGAGTAATGTATAACTGATTAAGAGTCCACTATGAAAAATTGAAGAAGATAGTCATAGCTGTAGCTTCAAGTCTCTAATCCGTGAACATGCAAATATATTTGCTAGATGCTCGTAAATAGTTATAACTTAACAAACCCAGTACAGATTATTTGCTTTCAAAGTAAGTACTTTAACATGATTCTTACGGTCTCCATTTAGATAAATACCTTGGTCCATTGAATCTCTGTGTCCTACTGAGCGTTTCCACCAAAAGATACCTAGAAGGAGCAAGATTGTGAACACAATTCCAATCACAATCCCAGTTATGGCACCTGCAGATATACTGTTACCACCTGCTGACGGCACGGGAAAATCTGACCAAAGAAAAGAAAGAGAATGAGACATCAAAAGATAAGGCCATGAATACAAAACTGACCAGCATAAGAGTAAGAAGGAGTTCAATTAATACTAACAGATTTGGATTAATCTACTTGAGATTCTTGTCCATTCAATTTCTGAAACTATCCCAAACTTGAAAATTCTTGAGGACTTCTCACACTAGAGGCAAAATTTTGAACAAAGTTCCAGTAACATGATGAGAAACTGAACAAGAACTTCAGCGCTGTAGGTCTGAGTTAATTGTTTTTGTTCCATTAGTTACTCTAGGAGAGCATATATATATGGGTAGAATTTTGGTTTAGTCATTTTAATATTTCTTCGGTACTTTGAATTTCAATGGGATTTTCCTCTTGTTGATTGATGTTAGAAACAATGAATGAGAACTTTGATCTTGGTGTCTGATTTTCCGTGACAACAACAATTATAACTAGCTCAAATATATACTCCTTCTAAAGGATAATTAAAACTTATAGAAGATTCACAACATACCAGGATCTACAGAAATAGCTGAGATGAGAGGGCCATATACTCCCTTGAATGGGATCCCATTTGTCCCTTTTCCTGCCCAGTAGAAGCGGATCTCCAAAGTATTTTCTGTTACAACTGCAGTAAAACTTTTTATTATAGCCTTATTAACTCCACCTGCTTCTTCCTCGATATTGAAATCCTTCAGCACTCGCTGCCCCTGAAAATTTTTATCCCAATAATATTACAATCTTTGCTTTAAAACAGCCGATATCTTATGTGCATCTTTGTTCTAATTACTATTATTAATTGATTTAGTGAGATAAGCATCCATCTTATGCCTTCTCTTATAAGCTAGCGGAATGACATGTACATAGTACTTCGTATGATCAGAAATGTAGCATGAACGTCCTAGCTGTTCCTGTTCAGGTAATGCACAAATTTCTTCCATTAAACCCCACCTCCCTCCATTTCTCAAGTCCTAGCCAAAACATATTATCCTTTCCTCAAGACTACCTGATGGAGCTTATTCCTGGAAGTGATTCGCTCAGAATAAGGTATGCTTTCTGTAAGCGGAAGAGGCAATCCTCAATCTCAAGTGTGTGATAGATTCGTTGAGAACATGAACAGGAATTTTGGATGAAGTCCTTGTATGTTTTGTGAAAGAATGGGATTCTCGGAGCGAATGATTCAAGAGTAACTCAACCAAAAGGTTAGGAGGAAAGAGTTTTGATGATAAGCTTTACCAGGATTAAGAAAAATTCATTCAAATCTCTCCGAGAAGAGGCTGACACTCCTGAAATCACCGTGACTATAGATATATGTAAAAGTCACTTTGAGCTATTGAGTTTTACTAATTCCTCTACAAATTTCTTTCGCAATCATTTGTTTCAATTCTTTCATGCATTTTCACTTACATTTAGACAAGACAGAATTATGCAGCTCAGGTGCAATCCTCATTGTTTATAAGAGCAGTCTTTGAACATTATTTTTAATGAATTCCTCTTCATCATTGGCTAATTTATAAGTGTATTCTTTCTGTTCAGTTGTATTACCTTCTTTTTTTCCTTCTTTTTTTCCTTTTTGTGTTTGTCAGAGTGAAAACCATCACTAATAGAGATAATAAAGCACTCCTCCATAAGGACATACCTGAATATAAACATCAAATATGCGTCTTCCAAGGCTAAAGTATGATCTGTCATCAGCGAACATGATCTCAGCAAAATGAAGATTCACTGTATAGTTTCCATTTTGCAGACAGAACCCATAATAAGTAAGTGTGAGTGGAGAAAGCCGTGCAGTCATGTACAGCTGGGAATTGTCTCCTGAGATCCTTGAACTATTCGTCGCAATATAAGATTTACTAGGGCGGTCATCATCCAAGAAGTGACCTGTGCTGCTAAATGCCCAGTTCGTCCCACTCCGGAAAAATTTTGAAGGACTTCCATCTTGAGTATCATCTTCATACACTGTACCTGTATCAAATTTAACTTCGTGTCCACCACAGTTTATATGTAGAGAATGCCATCCTGACAAGAACATCACAAGAACCACTAAGAGAAGAATCTAAAAAAGGAAACCAGAAAGTATGGAAGAATTTAAGGCCCGCCTTCACAAAAGTTCATGGTTAATTCTCCTATACTAATGTTTATCATATTTACTGATAATATGTAACGCCCTCTCACATTGGTTCTTTACGAGATTTGATTAGACTCACCATAGGATGATCCAAAATGCTAAAGCCCTGTGAAGCCTGTTCTGATACCCCTTGTAATGACCCAGGCTAGAACCCATGTCCAAATACTAGCCTGCTACCACATTGAACCTAATCAATTAACCTAAAATATTTAAGCCCGTGTGGCAGTAGTAGTAAACCCAGGTCACTATAAAGTGCACACAATTCTCTCAAAAAACAATGTGGGAGGCATTACATATTACTAGGCTCAATTTCTTCTATGGTCATTGAACTATGGCCCTTGGGACAATTTGATCCCTAAACTATCAAAGTGTACCTTTTAGTCCATAAACTTTATACATTCAGACAAAGTTAGTCTAGTGACTATTTTCTATTCAAAAACTAACGGGTCGAAAGAAACTTCTCTCATGTTTTCATTATCACGTGCCTTTCTCATGCAATTTCCATGAGTTTCCAAACAAAAAATATTAACTAAACTAACTTGTCCAATTGTCAAAAGTCTAGAGACTAAAAGGCACAGTTTTATAATTTAGAGACCAAATTTTTTTTTTTTTTTGCGGAGCAATTCAGAGACCAAATTACCCCAAGAATTATAGTTCAGGACCATAGAAGGAATTAACACTATTGAGAAATAAAAATACATTCATTCTCACCAAATATTTTCTAGTTAAAGGTGGCAGATGCCTTGTCTTTTCTAGTCAAAAAGTTAAAGATTTGACTAGAAGGTAGCAATCTTCTATATATATATATCTATATCTTCTATAAATATATATCTATCTTCTTTCTATCTATATCTATAGCTATCTATTTATTATACTGAAACAACTACTATTCCATTCATTTTCGTTTTCACTCATTTTTTGCTACTTCTAAATTACGCCACGTTTTAGTATTACCATCTGTTGGATTAATCCTCATCAATGATTTAGAATTTTGGACCTAATTTAGTTTCCTTCTTACTTCATCTCTATCTTTCTGGCCACAATTCCAATTTTTTTCCTTTTCCAATTACCCTATCACTTCATTCTACTACCAATTACAATTTCTTTCCTTTCCCAATTTATAATTTCTTATTAATGTTCATTGTTTATAAACATCTTGGCATGTTGGCTCTCAAAATAATGAGAGTTTGACATGTCATTACCCCAAGCAAAGGATAACTTGATACATTAGCTTCGTAATTTATTATTCAAGCCAAACATTATTTTAAATGAACTCATAAGTATATATTCATATTAGAAAACTAATGGATATTGTACCTATTAAATACATCATCTTCTATTCAATTTATAAGGTGTAGTTTCTATTTAACAATTCAAAGTATTCTTAAGTTCTGAGTACAAAATTTTATCATCAAATTCAGTAAATAACTTTATAAATTTTTATTATTTTTACTAAATATTAAATTTTAAGTGAACTAATAAATGCATGCCATATTAGAATTCATGCCATTATACCAACGTGGTGTTACTTTTAGCTGCAATTGTATTGTTATTTGAGTGCATGTAGATGGTATATAACAATAATTCTAGGTGAAAGATAGGTACCGTGTATATAATATCATTCATGAATATGAGTATATAACCAATATGACCATTAAATTCATTCGTAAATATGATTATCAGAGTTAGAGGGAGAAAAACTATATTAATTAATTGATATGTCGTACAATAGATTTTTACTTTTGCAAGTATGAGTAAATTAACTAATAAAATATGTATGTTAAAAGATCTAGAAAAGGGTATGAAATATCACCAATTCGAGTTTTTGCAAGTATGAGGATGTAGAGTGCATTAATTTGTAATAAATAATGATGAATTCATTGGTTTTTGATGAAATCTAGATGATAGAAATGAGGCCAGTTCAAGAATTCAAAACAAATACACTAGCAAAAACTTTAATTGAATATATTTTTGGGTGAGAATTTATTTTTGATCAAATAGATTTCTAAAGATCTGTATTGAATTTAAAATGATTATACATGTTTATTAATTAAATATAACAAGGTCTAAAATTAATTCTAAAATTAGGTTTAAACCTGTGCTATTATGGAACTAATAGAAAAGGACAAGCATTTTTCTTTCAATGTTGATACATAAACAACAGTCAGCACCATAGCCCTAGATGGTCTTCAAAGGTTGCATAATCAATAAGGTTTGTCACTTAACCACAGTGATTAATTTGGTTCTTCTGCAAGAAATACTAAACCCAGAAGCATTTCCGACTGCAAATAACTAAGAGATCAAACTTAAATTAAGGATTATTTTCAAGTAGAGGTGGGATCCATTTGTTTCTCGGAAACAATCAAAATAATATTTTTAAAATGTGAATACAGAGAAACAGAGAAAGAGACCATGAAAGTTCTCATCTATCACAATACCTGTTATTGTTTAACTCTCAACTAGTTGGTATAGTTCGGCTACGAAATTGCTATGTTCTAGATAATTTGAAAAGGTTTACAAAATGGATACACCTAGAATGATTGTAAGGTAGATATTTGAGTAGAAAATTGAAACAAACTAAAAGTGAAAGTGTAACTTACTTTGTGGACAAATAAATCCCCCCAAGCAAGAAACCATGCCTCTGGCAGAACAATGTAGATGCGACTGCTTAAGTGTCATATTGCATTGAAATGCATATCATGCAGTAAAAGATAATAAATTGCCAATTGGAGTAGTTTTCAGAAAACATTACATGTTCTTACGACAAGCAAAGGAGTCGTTAAGTGTTAAATAAAGGGATAATGGAAGCAGTTGTATAGGTTAGTAACTTACAATGTATTGTCCTTAGAAGAAGAGCTTGCAAACAAGTTCCTGAAAGAAACCATCATAGTAGTTTAGCCAAAAACAAAAATTCTGCAAACTACATATATAAGAAGTGAGAGAAAGTAACCTCACAGTTGGGGTGATGGCTGACAATCCAAGTTTCCCGTTGTTAGATTGTTGTAGGATAGGTCACTGGAGATAATTTAAAACACAAGAAACAACATTGCTAATGTTGACTAACTGAAATGTTAGACAAAAGAATTACTTGAAAGTATAAACTTACATGTTGTCAGCTTTGCGCATCCAGTCGGGCAATGGTCCAGTCAGCTGGTTGCCAGTGAAATAACTAAAAATATGAACAACTGTGAATCAGCAACTCTCATAAGTATGCTGCCCTACCATTTAGTTTCGAGCACAACTAGATCTACATTCAAAGTAGTTGTTGTTTAAAGCCACAGATATACTTCTGAGGATCAAATTTCATTATCGTATTCTGGTATTATGACTAATTTCCTTCTAACCTGAAGAAACCGGAATATAGGTCATCACACATTGAACAAACAACCATTGTTTATTCTGATTTCTTCGATTTTAAGCAAAAATTATCATACAATAATCAGTTGTGCTTTGCCTAAGTTCTGAACCTAAATAAAGCTAATTGAAATGGCAATCACGGTTTGGGTTTAAAAATTCAAAGTTGGACATGTAAACTTACATGAAATCTGTGCTTGATAGACGACTAAAGTTGCTTGATATTTGTCCAGTGAGTTTGTTGAAACTAAGATCCCTGCCAATGTAACAAAAAATAGGTTAAAAGTAGTGTCAGCAAAGCAGCGTTTTCAGTCTCATTAATCAGCATAACATTTTCGCTTCTTCACCAAATATTTCACCTGTTGTTACAGTACTACTTACTAGTAAACAGAATCTTTTAAACAAAATCAAAGTTCACAATCTTCCTGCTATCTTTGGATGGATCTTTGGATATTTGACTTTATAAGCAACTATGACACATGCCATGGTACAAGCATCACATTCAGCAAAAGAATTGTCTTCTGCCAATATCTGCTCCACAAATTTGCTTTCCACAACTTAATTGCTTATCTCAAATCTTGTCATAGAGTTCCAACTTTGGGATTTCCCCAAAGTGATACATGAGGAAACTATCTGAATGAGCATGCAGATGTATGCGTGCACTAGAGTTTTCAACAGTTGTCATGTACCTGATCTAATGAGAATAAACTTGAAGAGCTTCAAGTATTGACTGACGACTGACAGAACAAAATGTGATTTATATGAATTTGCTTGATATGAGGTAGAAGCCTCTGGAAACAGTTACAAGTCACATGTAAACAGTAAAAGATAAGGTTCAATCTACTAACAAGACTTTTAACTTTGTCATTGTCCCAAGATAATCTGGTAACTGTCCAACAATGTTGCAACTCCTCAATATTCTGCAAAGCAAAAGATCATGTCAGAAGACAAGCACTGGTTTTTTTCGTGTAAGAAATGAAATATGGTCAATCATCATACAGTGTCTTGAGGTTTTTCACACTGGCGAGGAGTGGAAAAGATGATGCATTGCCATTTAAGTCACTTACTCTCCTGCTTTTATATTAACCAAAGCAAGTTAAACATATAATCAATCATGCCTCTTCCAATAAACTGAAAAATTACATGGAAACCACTTAAATTAAAGCTTTACTCACAAGTCAGTTAATTTTGTTAAGGAAGCAATGCCAGAAGGGATTGGTCCACTCAAACCACTGCCCTGAATCACTCTGCCATCATGAGAATTTGAGTTGAACATCTTATGGTTGTAAGTGAAAATTCGCGAACTGAAGATGAATATATAGAAGTTTGAGGCCTCACAATTTCTCAATATTTGTCCAATTCTGGATAAAATTGGGTATACTTCCTGAGAACTGATTATCACCAATCCGGCTGCAAATTTTCAAACGATAAGCTAATCAACTAACAGATTTAGAAATAGATGACTTTACCAAAAATAATAAAACCCTTGGGACATATTAGAAACTCACAAATCCTTCAAAGTGCTCAACTTTGCCAGCGCTCCAGGCAACTCTCCAGTCAAATTGTTCGAGGTTAGAAGTCTTCAGGAGTGAGAACAAAAGATGACAATAAATAAGCATTTGGATACTATAAACCCAATGACAAATCCACTCTATTCTCTTCATTTCAAATTGATTGTCTTCGTTTCTATTTAGGAGATCAGCAACGTCCAATTTCATAAAATGTTTGTACTTTTCCAAAATATCTCTTCGGATTTCACGTGAAACTATGAAATTTGACTTGCAATAATGCATATGAGGTTCTTATTTTTTTTTCTTCTTTTTTTTCTTCTTAAAATATTTCGGACGAGACTATGAAGATCAGTTTGTAAACAATTAAAATGGCCTTACATCCTCTCTATGCTAGGAAGATCAGCAAGCTCTGAAGGAATATTTCCAGAAAGCTGATTGTACTCGAGGGTCCTACAAAAGTAATAAGAAAAGAAAATACAATGTCTCAATCAAAACAGACAAATGGGGATCAAATAAACACGAAAGAAAGGGGTGATCATGATCTTTTACAGATTTGCAAGCGTGCTGATGTTGGCAAGTTCTTTCAGTATTGGACCGGTGACACGGTTTCCAATCAAGGAGCTGCATTACAACATATGCAACATCATCTGAAGTAGTAGTACTGAAGCCAATGTTATTACCTCTATTGATTCAAACACATTGGTATACAATTATGTAGGAGCTTAACGTACATATTTACAAGTTGCATAGTACCCCATTCTCGAGGGATTGTACCGTTAAGGTAGTTGCGGGTCAGGTCTCTGCAACAATCAAGAATGGCTTAACTAAATGACAGTTAAAAAGCGCACAATTACACTGACACACACTGATTAAGAGGGTGTTAGGCTTTGCTTATTTTGGGTGCTTACAAGCACCTAGAGAAAGCAACCTCTCGCGCGCTTTTTATTATTTAGGTATTTATAAGCATCAAATAAGCAAAGCCAAACACCCTCTAAGCCAGATTAAAGACTTATTACAGCCTGATTGGCTAAGCTTATTTGGGGCTTATACGCTGCAAATATGCCGGGAATAGTAAAAAAAATTCACAAAAAGTACGTGATGGGTGCTTTTTTTAGAAGCTTGTAAGCTGCAAAATAAGCAGAGCCAAACAAGCTCTAATCCTGTTGATAAAATGATCTTTCATGCATCACTAATCATTTATCTTTCACGAAATCATTTGTAGATCACGCAATAGAAAATAACTGACCCATACAATAACTAAAACCATAATTTAAGTGTAGAAAAGAATTTATCCGAAAGTAGTTGGTAGGAGTATACTCACATTTCTCGGAGATACGGGAGCCTAACCAAGTTAGCTGGAACTGTACCCGAAAGATTCTGTGCTTTCAGAATTCTACAGTGACACCAAGAACAAGTAGTTCAATTAGGAGAGATAAAAGAAAATCAAAAAAGAAGAAAGATTTTATCCTTCTATGATATTATCAAATTATGAATATTCATTTTTTAGATTAGTTTATTATTATTCAAACACTCAGGGCGCAAATTTAGCTATCCTGTTTCACTATTTGGGTAGTTGATATGTGCCGTATTTTAGTTTTTAATTACTAGCTGTTTTTTTAGTGATTGAACAAAATGTACAGGGTAAAATTAATTATTAAATTAGGTAATGAATGTAAAATAACATAAAAGAAGATGGATATCATATTATTATTATTATTGTTGTTGTTGTTGTTATTGTTATTATTATTTCTATTATAAGAATAAGATAATATATTTTATAGTTATATCTTTATTTTTTAAACAATATTTTAATATTAAAATGTAACTAATTTTTTGATAAAATATTTGTATCAATATTATGAAAATTAATTATAATATATTTATAATTTATTTTGTCAAAGAATTACTAATAAAACTTATATTTTTTTAGTATATGTTGATTAGATAGAATTTAAAATCAAATTCTATATTACTTTTTATTTATATTTATGAAAGAAAAATAAAAATATAGAGAGATTGGAGAAATAATAGAATTACCAAAAAAAAATGAATAAAGGGTAGAATTTGCCAAAAAAAAAATTGAAAAGCTAAAAGTTACTTGAATGGCTAAAATTTTTAGCTTTTCGAGAAACGCTAGTTGAAACGTTAAAAGTTATCTGAAAAACTACTTAAAATACTAGTTTATCGAATAACAATAACTTAGAAAAATAGCATTTTGACCGGTCAAAATACTAAAAGCTAACTCAAAAGTTGTTACCGAACACGACCTAAAGGTCGTTTATGACTATTTACACTATCACATTATTTGCATAATGGAAACAAATTTGACGAGAATTACTCATACTTATGGGGTTGGCTTGGCAAAATCCTTGCTAGGCCCTCATCTTACTAAGAAAAGATTTTTGAGTCATCGAGTGCGAGCCTTAAACAAGCCTCGAACCTCCATGAAAAACCATGCGTTCTTAAATATATCATTGGAAGCATATTTAGGATTCATTTAGATTGGCTTTTTTCAAAAGTGTTTTTTTAACAGCTTTTGAAAAATAGCTTTTTTTGAGAAGCTGAAAATTCTGACTTCTAAAAAAGTTGTATTTGAGCTTTTTTCAGAGTTTCAATTTTTTTGTAAGCCAAACCGAATAATTATTGCAAATTTAATATAATTTTTTCAGAAAAAAAAATTATTTTTTTCTTTAAAAAAAACCAATCCAAACAGCCCTTAGAAGGGAACAAAAAATGTCATTACCATGGAGTAATCCATCATACAATGAACAAAACTTTGACCAATTACGACTATCTTGCTACGAACCAAGTTATGAGGAAATTTGAAGCTAAGCTATGCCAACAGGGTAAAACTAAGTTACTGTTTAGGCTGCTAAATTACTCTAAACTATGGTAAGCTAGGTCAGTGATTTAAAGAAAGATAAATGTTAAGAGATGTTGAGTTAGGGTTGTGTATGGTTTGAATTGATTTGGTTTTGACTGTATTTCAAACCGAATTAAAATCAATTTGTTTACGTGGAAAAAAACCAATTGGTTCATTTGTCATGTTTATAACCAAACCAACACAGATATGTTAGTTTGGTTTTCGATTTAAAAAAAAATTAAAAATCCCAAATTTCATAATAAAATTATATATTAAAAAACTCGATTTACTATCTATATGACAAATTTAATATCATAAGATTTTATCATTAAAACAAAACACAAGTATAGCTATAGTTTGGTGATTAAAGTTTGAAAATATAAAATTGACATTAAGGGTTTGACTCTTAGAATACATAAAATTTGGGATACATATTACATAAAATTAGGATAAAATAGTTCAATTTGGTTTGGTTTAGTTTGGAAATCTATTTCAAATCAAACCAAATCATTTGATTTTCATTTGAAATTAACAATTGGTTTTTAACCATGTAAAGTAATCAAACCAACTCTAAATTTTTTATTGGTTTGTCGATTTAACTAACCCGTATTCACCGCCATGTTGAGTTGTGTGATCATCAAACCATTCCAGGTCGCCATTCTTTTTATGGGCATAGTGCCACCTTGCGTAATGTTGCTTACATGTCTTGTTGACATGTCGTGTTACACCATAATTTAACTTTTTAGTGGTAACACACGTGATGAAGTTTGATCATAATCATCAAGTTATGTATTTTAAGTCCAAGTGAATTTTGGCTTTGCATAACTACTTTTCTATTGCTACTCGCTACGTTGTATAAAATTAGGGGCAGAACTAGAAATTTAAGATTAAAGGGCCAATGCAAGCTTAATTAAAAAAAATTATTTGGCAAAAGAAAAGGTAATATTATATAAAAAAGTTAATTTATTCGCTTAATAGAGTTGGAACCATTTAAATAAAAAAAATCAATTATTATAATTACATGAACGTGATAGAAAAAAATTTTATAAAGAAAATTAAGTTATCATTTAGAAAGTTAGGGTGATTAGGCACATAACATATTTTTCAACCCATGAAACTTAGGAGTTTATCTTTTAAAAAAAATACTCCAAAAACTTATTGAGAAAAGAGTATATTTCATCAAAGAATACATTTTTACGTATAAGTCCGTCATTAATTAATAATTGAATACACAAAAAATTATCCCATATAGAAACCCTAAAATAGCCTTACCAAAAGATAAATAATTAAACATTTCTAAGATATTATCTACTAAGATTATATTACGTATCAATTACAAAAATTTGACCACTTAAATTTCTTTTTAAATAGTCAAAAAGCTCACTAAATAAGAGTTCAAAGTGTCAAACAAAAATAAAAAAAGACTACGATAAATATTCGAAAAATAATTCTTAGTTATTGTATTGGTATTGTGTCTTAAAAATGTTCACTCACTAATTAAAAAAAATTAAGAAAAATTATAAGTAAAATTATATTGTCAAAACAAAAAATAAAATGGACATGTATACAATTTTATCTACAATCACTAATGTGTTAAATTTGAAGCACAAAATCACACAAGCTAATGAATAATTCTAGAGGGGCCAAAGTGATATATCTTTTGCTCTTCAAATACAATCTATTTATACTATATTATATAAAAGAACCCAATTCAATATAATACTACAAGTGTTGCACACATATAATGTCAAGTGTCACACAAATATAATCATTTGTTATGTACTCCTATTTTCAAATCCCAATATACGGCTATTCAAGCATCGAAACCCCAATTGCACCTCATCCTACTATCAAGATTTATATTCAAATTTATTCAAAATTGCCTTATTTAGTGAGATTTATATTGATTTACTAATTTATTTTAATATTTACATATTACAACCGAAAATCATGACATGCAGGATTGATTGTATATGATAACTCACTAATTTAGCTCCTATCAAATCTTGACCTATTTTAATTGATTTCTTTTACTATAAAAAAAATTAGTGCTATTTTACAATTGATTGCAATGTTTAGTAATATAAAATAATTTTTTTTTTAAAAAAGACCAATTATATATTTCGCAACCATGCATGGCACGAGTATTAGACTAGTATATATAATAAAACTTTTTTTGGAGCTTTTGGGGGAAATGGGGGTGGGCCCCCCAGGACTGCCCTTGTATAAAGGGAAGTAATAAATTAGTCTCCTATCTTTCTTAAAATTTCTCTCTTCATTATATTATCTGTATCTTTTTATCTTTTAGTTATTTTCATAATATATTATCAGATCAAAAGGTCTACACTAAGCATTAGTCTTATATTTGTTAAGAGATTATTATGAATTTGAGATTATTATAAAGATTTGGAGAGAAAGTATTCCTCACAACATAAGAATATTCTAACTCTGTGATTTTTGATAAAAATATTCTTTTAGTTTTTTTAATTTTATTTTGAATTATATATCTTATGATCTCAAATATCACGAAACAAAAGTTCTTTTAATATATTGAGTAATAATAATTAGCCTAAAAAGCTCATTTTGATATTCATATGGTCACTAAAGCTTGTCACTTTTGTTATATCAAGTAGATATGTTCGAATCTTGTAAGAGGCGAGGAGTTTGGTTGGGGTTGCAATTTAAAACAAAAGAATAAAAAAGTCAAAGTAGAAAAATTTCATGGCTTTTGTCATATCAAGCTATAAATATAAAATAGACCCTTGAGATTAAAATTCATGTAAATGTTATAAAATTTTGGAGATATAAATTACAGAAATAGTACATATCTCTGAAGGATTGCGATTAGTTAATGATATTATCATTATCTCCATAAAAGCTTAAAACTGAATATATATATATTAATAAAGGGTTGATATATTCCTTAAAAATTTTGATACGAATATATGAATATCAAGAGACAAATGATATAAGATAATTGTACGCACATAAAGACAATGAAAAAGTCACACCAAAGCGGTAAGTACTACTTAGCAAATTTCCTAAACACGAATTAAAAACATAAATAAAAAATTGAAAATGGCAACTAAAGAAATTGTAAACTTTTTTGGCTATATGATGCATTTTATAAACAAGGATTAAAGCTTGTCCGCTTACATCACAAAATTTATTAAAATTAATTTTTAAGAAGATAATTTTAATTTTTTTAGAAAGTTACTTTTACAAAAATAATTTTATTTTTTAAAAGATTCTATTTTTAGAAAAAATAAATTTGATTTTTTTGAAAATTTATTTCATTAAATATAATTGTTATTTTTTGAAAAATATTTTTTCAAATAATTATAATTTATTTAATTTCTTCTTCAAAAATAATTCTATTTTTTGAAGTTAATTTTTAAAATTTATTTTATAAACAATAATTTTAGTTTTTTTTAAATTATATTTTAAAAATAACACTAACTTTTGAAAAATATATTTCTTTAAAATAATTTTAAATTTTAGTAATAATTTTAAAAAATAATTTAAATAGATTAATAAAATTTACTTAAAATTTTATTTTTTGAAAATTACTTTTTATAAAAATGATATTATTTTTTCTTAAATAATTTTATTTTTTGAAAAGAATATATTAAAAATAATTTTAATTTTTTTGAAAAGAATATTTTAAAACAGAACTTTAATATAACAATTTATTTTTCAAAAATAATTCTGATTATTTTTAAAAAATAATTCTTTATATTTTCACCAAGATGTGAATAAAAAGTTTGAAGACTTGTTGCCACAACATGGTAAAACTACTCCTTGTTTATTAGATTTGCAAAAATAGGTTGTTAGTTTTTGTTTTTTTTTTTTAAAAAACAAAAACGAAAAAAATGACCAAATTGTTAATTTTAACAAAAACGAAAAAAATGACCAAATTGTTAATTTTAAGTAACAAAGATAGAAAGCAGGCAATTACAATGATGCCAAATCAGCCCTTAGTTTTCAATAGATAGTACATTGATGACGCGTGAACAATTTGAATCATTGGCAAATGAAAGAATGAACTTAATCCATAAATATCGAATCAAGGAAAAAAGGAAACATATATGCTAATATTATCATATTTTTGTCACTCATTTAATTATCAAACTTATATGTACGTTTAGTTGACAAACCCAAAAAAGAAGGAAAAAAATTGTTCCAAACCAGACATAATAAAAAGTAATAATGGGCCATGAAAATCTGAGTATCTGACTAGATCCAGCAAACCTCGCGCTTTCAGAGAGCTAAAAACATATTTATTGCATATCAAAATCATCTAGGTGCACCAACTCTTATCAATGTGATTCTTAATTATTGACTCGTTGGGTTACTTCTATGCTAGTAGAAAGTCAAAAGCAAAAAATTTTCTCATAATGAACAATCGAATATACAAATTTTTCAGAGCATATGATCAATGGATAGAAGAGAATATATATATACTATTGACTTTATTTATTGCGATCTCTTAATTTTTAGCTCTTGATTCTCTAAAATGAACCTCTTTGAAAGGCTAATGACATTCCATTTATCAAGGTGTAGGTCTAAAACATCTCATTTATCAAAGTTTAGAGACTAAAAAATTTATCTTGAAAATTAAGAGACTACAATGCGACAAAGTTGGACATATATAGAATCATGCAAGGGCGACATTTTTAGAGATGGAAGAGAAAACATACATGCTAACAATATGGCAAACGGTGTTATTTGAATAGGAGCAATTACAGATGACTCCATTTTCAAATCCTTTGAGTGCATTTGGGTTGTTCCAACCCCTTTCCCCACTGCACGGATCTACGCTAAAATCCCAATCTGTCTTGCCTATTGTCTTAGCAATTTCCCGTAAAGCATTCACTGCAAATTGATCATGCAAGCAAAAAAGCTAAGATGACCATCGAGATAACCAAAAAAAAAAAAAAAAGGAAAGGAAATTGTGGTGTTCCAGTCAACACTTTGTACATAAACACTAATAGAAATCGGTGATTTGAGACAGATTTGGGACAAAAAATTTAGACAAAATTTTTTAATAAATTATTACATATGGAATTTTCTGTTTCAAAATTTGAAATGAAGGTATTTGGGGCTGAAAATTTTCGTCTCACAATAGACTTGAGACATAATTTTTCAAGTTTGAGATAAATATTCTGTCTCAAATCCAAAATTTCTTTGTAGTGGAAACATAGTAGATCTAACAATAGATGGAGAAGGGAAAGGAAAAATATGGCTGAAACGCAAAGGATAAAAGTTGTTATTTGCTTGTGATATAAGATTAAGTTTATGTATAAAATATACATACCTTCATCAGTAGGAAGAGTTACTCCAGAGGTGGTGACAATCAGAAAGCAAAATAATACAGACGCTGAAGCAGCAAGAGCTCTTGGGAAAAACATATTCTCCAGAAGAAAAGCTTATATGAATTATTGAAGCAATTTTCAACGTTACGAAACGATATGTATATACTAGTGCATTAGTATAGTAGCTGAAAATGATCACAATGTAAGTCCTGAAGCCATGACCAAAGTAAACGCACATAAAGACGATGAAGATGATGACGAAGGCCTTTCTAATCAGTATGAAATTTATTGGAGACATGCAGATAGAAAAGCAAGTGGGAACAACTAACAATATAAACCAAGGTGGAGCCGGGGGAACTCGGAAACGCGTTTACTTGGTCAATGTAGTATATATGATCAAACACATCGTGTAATTACACTTTAATTTCGTATGACATATTTGGTAACATAAATGGTAATTATGCAGTTAAATAATTTAATTTTAAAACTATTTATTTTTAAAATTTATATTAATGCTAACAAATATTTAAAGATGTAATTTGTTAAAAATAATAAAAATAAAAATATATTTATTATAGAAATAAACATGACTAATTAAAAATATATGTATTATAAATATAAATATATGAAACTAAAAATTATCTACCAGTAGTATTTTCAAATTTAAAATATTATTTATCAAAAATATTATTTTTATATATTTTGATTTATTTATTTAATAATTTTTATTTTAGTTTTATTTAAATTTATTTATTTTTATAATTTATTTTTTATTATTTATATTTATTCTATAGTGAAACATGTCAAATATAAAAAGAATAAAAGAATACGAAAATTGTTAGAAAGTAATTATACAATGTAATTACACCAATATATTCACATCTCCTTCGATAAGAATTGGAGAGTGTAATTGAGAAGATCCAATTACACTAATTCATCTCTAACTAAGTAATTACTTGGTTAGATAAATATGCCTAATTGTGTAGTTACTCCCAATTACACCCAAATTCAATTACAATGTGGCTTTTTAAATACGCCCTTAATGTTTTCATGTCTCATAAATAAAAGAATCAGATAATGTGTCACCTATTAAAGAGTTTATGTGGTAGTTTCTAAAACTTTGACATTCTTTTGAGATCTAATTTTATATAAATAGTATAAATAGATTAGAAAATCTTTCAAAAACAGATGGAACGATTGATAAGTATTTTCTAACCAGCTTACAGTAGAAGTAGCCATAATCAATGTATCGTGTCAGGGATATTATGTATAATATTGATGGTTTGATCTTTGTATAATATTGCAATTTTGCAATGCGCAAGCTGATATATCGACTATTACAAGACTATTAGCTGGTCCACAACTTACTAATTACTAATACAGTAATTCCATGCGAGTGCACGGTTATATTATTCAATATTATTGTAATACAAACTTTATAATATATGAGAAATATTTGTTAAAAAATTCAATAATCTTGTAAAAAAATCAAAGAAATTATATTTATGTATGTTCATATTTTTCTTGGTATAACTTGAGATATAAAAAAAAAAGGAAAAAGATATCAAGGTCTCTTACTTTTAATCATTAGACCAAATAGGTCTCTCATTTTTTTTTTCTCTTTCCAGGTCCCTCTACTTAGTTGAAGTTAAAAAAAAATATCATTTTTACCCCTCAATTAGGCAAATGACATGGTAAATTCTAACCTCTCTTAATTTTTTTATTTTTTATATTTGCATTATTCATTCGCCACGTCGATTCGCAAAACATTCTAATATTTTTTATTCATTATTTGGTCTTTACATTATTCACCATAGAGATGATGTTGCAACCAAATGGCATCTCTAACGCGACAATTTGTTGTTTCGGGTTTCGTTAAAATGTTAACCGCTAGAATAGATAAAATAAATGATTAGCCTGGTGTGCTTTTGCATGACTGTACCGTATTTTTGCTCTAATAAATTAGATTTTATCCTTACTTTGTATAACTTGCTAGTTTGTTCTAATAAATTTTATTAGATCCCTACTATGTATAATTTGTTGATTTGGTTGAGGAGAAATGTGTGTAATTGATTTTTAATGTAAAAAGATAAATTAAAACTAAGACATAAAAAATATTAGAACTTTTTGTGAATCCAAGTGGTTAATGAATAAGGCAAAAATAAAAAATTAAAGAGAAATTAGAATTTACCTTATCATTTGCCTCATTAAGAGCAAAAATGACATTTTTTTAATGTTAACTAAGTAGAGAGACCTAGAAAGAGAAAAATAAAAATTAATCAATCTATTTGGTCTAATGGATAAAAGTAAGGGACCTAAATGTCATTTTTTCAGTACAAAAAAGTATTAATTTTGTCTCTTTACTATTTTGACAACTTTAAAATGAGATTGATTAGATAGTGAAAAACAATTTGGAAAATCAGGAGGACTTGGATATATATATATATATATATATATATATATATATATATTCTTTCGGATTTCACCAATTCTAATTGGATCGGAATTTCAAATGCAAAATTTACACATAATCCTGACTAAAAAGTTAACTTTTTTATTTTTTTATTTTCATAAGTATTTTAATGTAATTTGAAATAATTTTTTAATTATTTAAGGTTAGATAATTGTCACTTAGATTAATTTAAACTTTTTAAATTTATTTTTGTTCATCTTTTCATATCTATTATTGAGTGTTATCTCAATTAGCACAATACGATAACAAATAAGAAAAAGATGAAAGACTAAAATGCAAACTCGAGAACCCCAAATACGAATATCTAAATTCTGATTGGGGTTTTATAATTTGTAATACCTAATTGAATAATTTTTTTGCTCTCCATGTTTAAAAATTAAAACCTAAAAATTCAAAAATTTGATACATTCTACTCTTGCGTAAAAGTCAAAAAACTTGAGTAATAGAGAAGTGAAAAACAAAAAAGCAAGGATATAATTTTGTTAGAAAGGACAAAAAATAATAGACTTGAATTGCCCCAAAAATTATTTTTATTCTTTTTTGTTTTTATAAGTATTTTAATGTAATTTGAGATGATCTAATAGTTACTCGAATTTAGGTAATTGTAATTTCCTAATCAAATATATTTTTGACCTAAAATGGAAATTTTAAAAGCCAAAATGGAAAAGGCGTGATTAGGAGTGAAGAAAAAAAGAGAAAAGACATCATTTTGATTGAGAAGGAAAAAAATGAAAAAAATAGAGTAAATGTAAAATTATCCAATCAAATAATTTTTTTTATTCTGAACTTAAAAATTCAAATTGATTTTCTAACATGACTCGGTTTAGTGACTTTTAATACCTGATTGAATAATTTAATTTTTTTTCATTTCAAAACTCAAAATATTAAAAACTCGAACCAATTTCTCCCTTAGATAAAATTTGAAAAAAGTAATTAATAAAGAAATAGAAGCAGAGAGAGCAACTCATGCAAAAAAGGGGAAAAAAAAGAAGACTACATGTAAAATTATTTTTTTGTCACGATAAACACAAAATTACAATTTTGCCATAATAAACTCTATATAAATTTTTGTTAATATTCATGCATCTTTCCAAAAGTTATTACAACAGTTTAATTACATTGGCACAAGTGAAACTTTTTGTTATAGTAGATTTTGAGATCTAATTGTCATCTACAGCAGTAAAAAAATCATTACTAGCTGGCTGGCTTAGTGATCTAATCTTAAATGCCTTCACTTAAATACTTTTTTAGGGTAAGGATACCGTACACCATAAGTGATGTGTACCAACATAACATGATCCGCTTGTTCACATTTTTTATATTATATGTTTATAATTTTTATACTTTATGTTCATAATTTTTAATTATTTACAAATTGCAATATAATTTAACATTTTATGTTCAAATTTCTAATTGTTTATAATTTACTTATCCATTACTCTTATATTATATGTTCAAAAGTATATCACATGTTTATGATAATAAATTACCTATTTATGACTATTCAAGATATATTCACAATCTATAAACGATATGTTCATAATTTTTGAACAATTTTGGAACTTGCAGTTAGAGGTATTACCAGTGTCAGATCGACAATTGGATTCTTATTTTTGTTCATTGACATGAGAAGAATAAACTTGTTAAATTTCACATTGATCTAACGGTCAGATTATGAGATCTCTTGAGAGGTACTTTATACTCATTTAAGTATACCATAATGTGGGTGCATGGTATAATTTGTGACTTTTTTATGCCATTGCCAGTTAATATATATTCGGAAAAAATAAATTAGAACTAATGAAAAGGGGTTGGATTTTTTTGATATACAAGCCAAGAGTTGACTTAATTATATAGAGGCCAGGGCCGTCAGTTAACAACTTTTCCATCACAAAGCCGTCTGACCATTTGATGAATAATTCAAACTAGAGCATACAACAGGTAATATATATATATATATATATATATATGATGAATAATTCAAACTTGAGCATACAACAGGTAATATATATATACACACACACTACTACCCACAATTTGGATTATTTATGGAGCATTGATTTACTAAAATATATTACCCACATACAGGACGTACAGCAATTATGGATGCGTTTGTAAATCACAAGTAGGCAAAAAATAAGTCCCCCCGGTTTGGGGTTGGAGAAGTGGTTTAGCATGGAATATGGTTGGAGGCTGAAAATTGAAGCCCTCTGTGATGTATTGCGCAACTGACAGCTCTACTCCCTCCGAAGTCAACTCAAACTTTGATTGTTTTAATGCCATTTATATATGCAAAAAAGTTTGCGATACCATATACATATACATATACATACATATATATATATGTATATAGAAATAATAGAAATATTTTAGCATTTATTTGCTATTAATAAATAAGAGGGTGTTTGGCTAAGCTTATTATAAGCTGGTCAAACCAATTTATAAACCAAAAAAAAATTTTAAAAAATGTTTGGTTAAACAACTTTTAAGCACTTTTTTCTAGCTAATAAAAGCTGGGAAAGAAAAAGCTCTAATTACCAGCTCTAATATATATATATAGCTTATAAGCACTTTGATCAAAGTAAAAATTGATAACATTACCTTAAAAAAAAGTAAGTAAATTACCATATAACCCTGCATCAGCATTAATTAACGATATCCTCCTTAATTATTTTAACTACCATTATTATTTATAAGCATTTATTTACCAAATATATTAGCAGCTTATAAACACATTTTATAAACATATCTGTACTTATTTATCACTAGTTTATAAGTAACTTTTTGCTTATAAATACAAACTACTTATAAGCACTTAAAAATAAGCTTAGTCAAATGGGCTTTAATTTTGTTCTTACAACTTATAATAGATAGGATAATCGTGTTAATCATATTTCCGAGAAAGGTATACAGGGTTTGGTGAAAGATGTATAGGTCAAATTACTCGTGCTTAGCAATTAAATTAGCAAGTGGGTGGATTGTTAATGCATTTTATAAAATGACCCTATTTGTATTTGTATTATATACCTCAAGCAAGCAAGAGGCTTGGTTTTCTGCCCCTAACATGAAGGTCAATTATTTTATGAAGTTTAGACTTTAAACGATTCAGATGTATTTTAACTTATCCAGCTATATTGTTGAGACTCAGGTGTCTTATAACACGCCACGAGCCTAAACTTGTGATATCTTATTCTTGTGATAGATGACTGAAAATTTTTCCCAATGCAAGTGTGCTTAACATTTTCTCACAAAACGAAAAAATTCTCCACCTTTACTCTTAATATTATTACTAAAAGCAAATTATGATGTAACAGGACACGTGAACAAGACGTAAGCAAAATTAACAAAGGTTGGACAAGGTGGTACAACACATGTTAAAAGAAGTAATGAGTTGGCATAATCAAGTGCATGATATGGCATACCTAAAGTCATCAACGAAATGTTGGAATAGAAGGACTTGAAGGTCAGACAACAAATTCAAAGGTATTATTAGGTTTTATGTGGCACTCGAAGGCCTAAAAAAACCTCAAAGGCTTGAATTGAGTCTACTGATAGACATTCAAATGGTCATCAAGTCAGTTAAATAATGGGAACTTACTTAAGAATATATGGGCAAAAGTTGAGGGAATGACATGAACAGTTACCAATAGTTATAAAGCTTCGGCTACTATGAAAGAAAGGAAACAAGATTAGAAAAGGAATCTAACGATCATATGACTGAACGTCTCTTTACAGTTACCCTTTTTACTTAGCATTACCTAGCCTAGTGTAGGTTAGTTTACCATAAACAATAGTTTGAGTGTTTAACTTAGTTTTACCTTGCTTTCTAGTGTAACTTTTATCTTTCCAAGAATTAGCTAGTTTGTAGCAAGGTAGTTGTAACTGAAAAGAATTTCATTTCCTATACGATGGATTACTCAATGGTAATGGTAACTCTTGGATTTTTTTGAATGTGTTTATTTTTAATTACTTTTATCATGATAATAAATCAATAACAATCCAACCAATCAAGAAGATAAGAACTCAAGGTTTTAAATGCATTTGACTTCTTGAAAGGACTCAATGCCTACACATAGAAATGCAGGTAGTATTGTTACTGGCTACGATGGCCATGGAAATGACATCGGACGTCAAATTGTCCAAGGAGTTTCTTATTGTGTAGAAGTTCTTTGATTCTGAAAGGGCTTATTTTGATCAACAATACCAAATGCTTGTTCAAGAGTTATCTAGCGTCTTTTCTCAAATCATCAAAGATGTGAGTCAAAGTACTCAAGATTGCTTGTCAAATGAGGTTATTAGGATCTTAATTGACATGAATTCAACCTTTAGTGAGACTACAATTGCACTAAGCAAGAGTTTGACTAAAGTGGTTCTAGTGTAACTAGAACCTATAATCGAATGTCACAGCCAGACTAATGAAAGATTAATCAGAATCCTTGGGAGATATTCCATATTAAAAGAATCTACTAGTTCTTCTGAATGTACTATAGATGAGCAACCATTAATGAGAGATAGGATGGTTGATGAGCCAGTTCGAATCCTCGAAAAAGAAAGAACCTTTCCCTTTGAGGAAGGTCCAGATAGAGTTGACACTTGAACATAACGATAGAGAATCTAACCATGGTGAAGTACATGGTGTTGTATCATGTACAACCTTGAGGGTTAGACCATCTTCTCGTCCTTCAGGGTATTCTACTTTTAGCCCTTTAAGGCCTAAAGAACTTGAGAGCATCTTTAGAAGCTAATTTAATTGGTTCTGCACTCCTTGAGTGGGACCAAGCAATATGCCATCAACATTTCGATTGGAAGGAACTATGCCTGGAATTTGTATTAGAGAGAGTGTCAACTGTGTGGCTAGTCCTGCATTTATTCAAGGAAACTCCTCCAGAGTAATGACTGTTATAGAAGGTTGAGTTGCTCCTAACCATAATAGTGTTGTTCCTTTTGTACAAAGGCTAACACCTTTGTTTAAGCCTTTAGCAAATTCACCTCTAGTTTATTCAATGGGATAGGGAATGCCCTATCCATCACTACATCAATTTATGCATTGGGGGCATGTTCATGGTGGACAAGTACCTCAACCACCACCTCTCATGCCACATGAATAACCATTTGTCCTTTACATCCTAGTTGAGCTCTATCCATACGAAGTTAAACTAATTGTTGAAAGGTTATATGGTCCTAGCCTCAGAAGGTGTTTAGGTCAGTAGGTAAGAGACCATATCTGAAATACATACATAGAGAATATCTTTATTCTTGAGGGTATAAGGTTCCTAACGTTACTCTATTTTTAGGTGAAAGCAATGTGTCAATGCTTGAGCACATTTTTAGGTTCACTTGTCAATGTGAAGAGGTTACTGATAATAATATCTCAAGCATCGAATATTTTCTAGTTTCTTAACTAGAAGTGCATTCAATTTGTATGTGAATCTGCCACCCAATCCTATTCATACCTGGGATGAAATGCAAGTCCAATTCCAAAGTCAATTCCCTCTTTGATTAGTTACTTGGCTTGCATAAGACAATAGATTGGCTTCCAATTTGCAAAGTCAAAGTCAATTAGACCTTAAGATATCCAAAACTATATTCACACACATTTTGATATGAGCATGTATCAGGTGATAGCCACATGTAGTCATAATTAAATCAATGACTTATAATTTAATAATTAATATAAAATATTTAATTCTTAACTAAATATTAAATTAATGATGTGTTGTGTTTTTGTATGTGTTTGCATCGTTATTTGCCTATGATTATATTAAGTGCTTATAAAGATGTATTGGTGTAGTGCTTTTGATAAGAACAAGCTTAAGCATAAACAAATGTACATATTGAGTTTAAGAGACAAATTGCCACACTAATTACTTGTTTTCAATGATTTAGGTGAACTTTGGGTTAAGATCGATATTGGGCTATGATAGGTGATGAAGATGGGAGATGTACGGGTCAAAAAGAGAAGATCGGAGGCCGCAAATACAAAGAACAGAAAAAGGAAGTCAGTTGGACGACCTAAGAAGAACGAGTCAGGAGCCGGTCGATTGACCACTCCAAAGAGGTGCTAAAAATAGCTGGACAACCACGTTGGTTGACCGGCTAGTTAAGAAAGCATCACCAAAAAGCTAGTCGAGCTAAGAGGAGTGACTGGCAGTGCGTAAAGAGCTGATATAAAAGCCTGGTTTTCATACTTAAAAAAGGGGGAATCTTTTTGACAATTCTGGATAGGATCTTAACACTCCCATCACACACACACTTAACCCTAGTCTTTACCCACATTACACACACTCTCTCACACATTTCATCACCTTGAAGCAAGAGAATTTAGAGGGTTTCAAACATTTGGATTCAAGTTTGCCTCAAGAGCTTTGTACAAGATTAGGTAGGATGAAAAGGAAGCTTCATAAACTCTCTTTCATTCTATCTCTTGTTATGATTGAGTAGACTTGTGTAGGGTGATTTAATTTATGTAATGGGTTCGCTATATACTCTTATGATATGGGATTAAATGACTGAACATATACATGTTTGATTTTCTTGTTCAAATGGTTATTTTCTCATTCATGTCTAAGTGTTTGATTAAATGCCTAAAGAAACATATGTATAAATTGAAGTCTATTTATTACTAAACACATCTAATCCATGCTATAATCATGTCTATGTGTTTATATGTGGATGCTATGAAGTGGGTAATGCTTATGTTCATATCTATGTGTATATTTGCATGCCTAGTAGTGAATATGACTTCAATAACGCATACATGTTGGCTGTTAATTACTTTTAATGGTGTTTGGTAGTTGAATAGATCCTTTTATTCACGAACACCTTGGCCAAGAACATGTTCGAATGTGCTATCAAGTCAAATATCACTGTAGTGACCTTAGAATGATGGTAAGTAATTTAGGACTAGCCTAGGTCGAGTCTCCTTTGGCTTTAAGTCCAGCCAATAGGATTCAGGATAGGATTAGTCGACCTTAGCAACAGTAAGTCTTGGCTTTAAATCCAGCTAATGATTTAGGTACTAGGGTAGGTTCATTCTAAGTCACCTAGGAAGCTAATTGGTCACTCTTAAGACCTTAGGTTATAAGGACCATGCCGTAGCTTTAGGAGGTGTCGCCTAGGGACGGACCCGCACCAAGTTCTAGAGGAAATTAAGACACTAATTTAGCAACTTAGTTAAAAGCAATCACTAAAGTAAGCTATCATTCTTTAATCCCATAGCGTTTGAGTATAGAATCACCCATTCATAAATTGAAGTCACCCTAACACCTTTCCATTTGTTAGTTCCTTTAAATTAGCTTGTCCCTCACTTTTCCATTCCCATTGTTTAGTTTAATTTTCTTTAGTTAGAGCTCCCGACCATCCAAAATCCCAAAAAAAAAAATAGTTAGTTTAGGTTTCTTTTTAGGCACACTCTAGAACACACACGTAGAATCCATCTCACAACATAGCCTCCTTGTGGAATCAACCTCGCACTTGCATACACTTTACTATGCCGATCCATGTGCTTGAGAGTCTTTAGAGCTTGCACTCAAAAGAGGACGATCAATTAATTATTAAATGCTTTATCTAATTCGTAATTAAATAAAAGCTCATTTGGTTATAAATTAAATGTAATAAGACATTATTTCAACAAACCCTTGACCATGTGTATAACTTTTGTAGGTGCAAATTTAAATCAACAATACAAGAATCATCCTAGTATTAATCAAAGATACCATTTAGCAACAATTCTTGATATCTAGATAAGCCAAAACATTGCAAGGAAACAATCAACGAACCTAGGCATTAAGCTAGATTCCATATTGGTGGTAGCAAATGAACTTTAGAGGGGGAGTGAATAAAGTCTAGTTCAGTCCTTTTTAAAATTTTAGCTCACTTGGGAACTTCATTGAACACTTGTTGCAAATTGAATCAAAGTTTTGCAACAATGCAAAAAAGAACACACGACATAAAGTGGTTTGATACAATTCTATATCGACTACCTAGAGCGTTCAACTCTTGGAATTTTTCAAACAACTCCACTAAAGCACAAAAACTAAGCTTTTCAATTGTTGGCCAAGCTCAAACCACCACTACAACCTTGAATCCTCCCTGATTTAAGTATCTTACTTAATAATTGCTTTCATTTTGTAGTTTAAAACACGATGATTAGCCTAACCCAACTTTCACAAGTTTTAAGAATATTTGAGAAAATGACAGCACCCAAAATAAATCTCAAAGCTGGAAATTAAAGAATACAAGGTTTGATCTTATGAATTGCCTCAAAAAATGTGCAAAGATTGCTTTTGGCTCACTTAATAAATGTATTTGTATGCACACATGTAAAAAATCTGTTAGACACAATGCTCAGCTTAAATTCAATCATACTAAAAATAGCTAGTTTTGGATAAAATTTAAGTTGACAGCTCATGTGCAATCAAAGTCCCTATTGCGTTGACCCACTGCACTCCTATACCATTAGAGGACTCAATAAGTTCTTATGCGATCAAGTTCTAGAACATGCAATGGACCTCATCTCAATATCACACCCAATTCACACTTTTCTAATGGTCAAGATAACGCTTCATGTGATCAACCACATGTCTCTATCACTAGAGAGTTTGAATTAAATTTTGTAAATATTTTGATTCCAAACTCCCTTTTGCAAAAACCAAGTATCAGAGCATCTCTTAAGCATTGTAAACACTTTACAAACTCGTGGATTCTTTGAAGAATATTAATGCATATATCTAAAGAGCCAAAAACAAAATGAAGCACATAATTAGGGCAACCTTACGTAGGTATATCTGCTTCTGAGCCCATTATATATTTCTTCCCCATTTTTATGTCACCCTTTATCTTCAAGTCTCCAAATATGCTTTCAATAATACTATATGACTTGAAAATTCGAGCAATGACAAGGATCTTCGAGGCTAATTTGATCAAACTTTCTCACAAAGACTCAAACATAAATATTGGCACATTCAAAAGCATGTTCAAGGCTAAATATCATCAATCAATATATCCATTCATTTAAATGATCACCAATACATTGATTCATACTTATTCACCATCATTCATCAGCAATCATCATTGAAACATTCGTTATGGCAAAAATATTAACAATCTCACTATTTTGATGATAACAAACACATATGTAGTTTATGGATGAATGTATTAGACTTAACACATTTGAGCATAAAATGAATGGAAGAAAAGACCATTAGCTCCCTTTGTCAACATGCATTTCAAACAATACACACATAGATTCTTCAATAGGCATAACTCTTCCTCAAATCATGCATAATAGTTTAGGCTTATCAGGTCATATAAATCACATAATTAAGCAAGCTTAATCAATTCAATCAATATGCTAGTCATAGCACCCAAGTTCATCAAAGCATAACCATACTCATATCATCAAGGTATTTATTAATTCATCAAAGTATGTTCAACTCATTCATATCTCTCCTAATCATTCTCAAGATATTATATTTAAAACCATCAAAGTATTAACACATTCATGCTGTACACATCGCATCTTCTCCCCCTTTTGACATCATCAAAACACTTAAGCATAGAAAGAAGTAGAATAGGTGCTACTCATCAAGATAGATTAATAAAGTATTAATGATTAAGCATCCAAAAAACCAACAATTATCTAGCAATGTCATCAAAGTAAATCCTAAAAATATTGTGCATGAATGCAGATATATGCAAATGTAGCAATTCAAAAACTTTAAAACATTCATCCAAGAGGCTAAAAAAGCAACTGTTAAAATAAATGAGATTGCAGAAGTGGAATAAACTAATATCATCTAATCTAAATGTGAAAATCCATCCATCAAAGTTTAATTGCCACTCAAGATCTTTCAAAGACCTCCTAGCTACTTTATTCATATAAACATCTTGGTATCCCCTAACTCTTGTTCTTCTTTCTCATGCTCTTTGTTCATGGGGTTCATTTTTCCATCTTGACCTCTTACTTGGTAATGATTCAAGCTTGAATATGTTTTCAAAGTTACATGAACTTATTAATTCCAATGTATTGATCTTGATACTTGTTTATCTTTATGTTAGCCAAAATATTTGTTCCATAATCAGCAGATTTTGAGGGTAGATGTTCTTTATCTAATCTATTATTAGGATCATTCTCGGTAAAGAAGAAAGAATCATGCCATGATGATGGAAGAAATGCGTCAAAGTAATGGCATATGACAAAGATGCTCCCTGTAAGCAAACATAGTACATATGGCTTAGCACTGTTGTTGGAAAATTATTCTTCAATTCTTCTTCTAGTAGATAATCAATACTTCTGTGGGCAATTTTGTCATCACAAATTATCCTAGGTATGATTGTTTCTTTAACAAAATTTGAAAAAGACTTATTTTTCAATTGATAACTTATTTCTCCTAGGAAACTCCATATGGCTTCTACTCTTAATTCCATCCCAAAGATAAGGCACAACCTTTTCTTTTAAAGTATCAGTAGTTCCAACAAGTTAGTCTTTAACATTATAGTTACTATATCCAACCCTAAGTAACCCAAACCATTAAGCCAATTCTTTCTCAATAATTTTCACTCTTTTTCTGCTATAGTTGTGCAATAACCAGAAGGTTTTTGATCTATAAAGGCTAGATATAAGTAAATATGGGATATGTTAGAAGATATCATACTGCAAAGTATGGTGAGATTGAAAATAAAATAGTATGAAATAGCAAAATGGGTTAGGGATTTTGGTCCTAGGATTGAGGAAATAATTCAAAAAAATTATGATGCTAGTTGCTATTGAAATGTTGATTGGAATGGTGAAGAGGGTTATGAAATTAGACAGGGAGAGGAAAAGTATATAGTTGATATTAGAAGCAAAATTTGTAGCTACAATGCTTGGTCATTATCTGGATTACCATGTATATGATGTCACTATCATTTAGTTTAAATGTGAACATGTTGATAGTTACATTAGCAATTGGTATCAGGAATCAACTTATCTCAAGAGCTATTCACGTATGATGTACAATGACCTATTATTGTCGACGGTTATTGAGAATGACTGGTCAGAGACTAATGTACCCAAAAATGACATGGAAGGCCTTGAAAAAAGAGGAAAAAATATCCTAAGGAGCTAAGACAAATTGAAAGGAACAAATTAGACAAAAATAGTAAGACAATGGCTCTAGATGTGAGCAAAAGAAAAAGAACATAAGAAGGTGCACAGGTCAACCTAATGCAGTTAATAAACATTCTACAATTATGGTCAATACTAATCAAACCCAACCTACTACAACAACATATGAACAATCTACAGTTATAATTAATGTGAGCTAGAGCTGACCTACTAAAATGGGCTCAAACAACATGAGTTAAATATTTTATTTTGCACTATAATTGTTGTAATTATAATTCTAAATCTTTCATTCTTGGAACAACAAAGCGAGATGCAATCAGTCACTCATGTAGAAGTAGCCTCATAGAGTAAAGGAAGAATCCCTATAGGAATTGGAGTGTAACAAGACCCTATTGTGTGGTTCAAAAAAATTTTAGATTTAATTATTTGTTAAATCAAAATATTGATGTTCTTAGCATAATTATAAGATTGTGTAATTGTAATTGGTTAATTGATTTCTATAGTTAAAGTTTTTTCATAATTAGATATTTACCATATATAGGATTTTCCTTTTGTAGATAATTTTGCTTGGGCACCAAGAAACTTTCGGCCTATATAAGACCCCTAGTGTATACATTATAAATTAACCTTCTCAATAATATATATGATGTGTTGGTTTGGTGTGTGCTTTAGCATTGCATTTCTATGCTTGTTTTAGTGTGTATTATACTATATAAAGAGTATTAGTGCAGCTTTACATTACATTTGTGCATATTGGGATTCAATTGTTCATAGTTGAGTTTAAAGAGTAAACACTAGACTAAAGTGCACTTAACTTGTGTTTTAGGTAAGTTTTGAGGAAATATTTGGGGATTAATAAAGAAGGAGATGGCTTGGGAAAAGTTTGAAGAAGCATTTGAGGATGAAAAGTGGAAGATAAAGAAGTTTAGAAGCTCCCAGAACAAGGCCAAAGCAACCGAAAGCGAAACGGAGAGAAAATGAAGCCGAAAAAGATGAAGTTTGAAGAGTCGACTGAATGCTCTTCAGGAAGCCGGCCGACTAGCTCATTATGATAGGCCATTTTATGAGAATTAAGCCTTATTCCATCACACCGATTCCATCCCACTTAAAACCTTGACTCTTCATCACTCTCACCCGCCTCACACACACTAATCCACATAAATCTAAACCTGGAATCAAGCTAGTCTTTGGTATGAAATGCTTGGATTTGGAGATTAAAGCAAGATTTGCAAAGAAGAAGCTAAGGATAGAAGGGAAGATTCTCTTTCTCCTTCTTTTCTTAGTTTTTTCTATGATTGAGTAGAGATTTAATGGGTGATTAATACTTATATTATGGGTTAACATGTTACACTTTGATTGTGGGTTTTTGATGGATTAATATATCTGCTTTGTTCTTAGGGTTTCAATGACTATCTTCTATATATGTCTAAGTGTCTGATGATAAGTCACAATGGTTAAGCATATATTATATTGATGCTTGCTTGCTGTTAACCACTTCCATAGCTTTATTTAGGCATGTCTATGTGTTTATCTGAAGGATCTATGGAGTGGGTTGTATATTTATTCATGTCTATGTGCGTGTGTATATGCCTTAATAGCAAAGCATGCTCAGTTTACATACATATTGGCTCTTAATTGTTTATATGGTGTAATCTAAACATGTCTATGTGTTTAGTAGTTGAATTTGCCTATGTATTCACAAAATCTATGCCCTAGAACATGTATAAACTTGTGCTTTAATTGCCCAACTCACTATTGCAATACATGGTTGCTAGCACTTAACTAAAGATTAGACTTTGTTGAGTTTCCTTTGGCTTTAAACCCAGCCAATAGGCTTCTGGCTTGGTTTTATCGACCAGTGGTTTAGACACTACGGTAAAATCAATCAACGTCACCGAGAACCCTAAGTAACTAGCCTAAAACACTAAGTCATAATGACCACACTATACTCTAGGGACGATTGTTCTAGGGATAGACCTATTCCGTGGCCTAAGGAATAATAAGGTAGATATTTAGGACTCTAGCCAAGAGCAATCTAGGAAACCTATCAAAAAGCCCTAATCAAGAGTGTAGTAATGGCCCATAAGCAAGTGAAGATTATCCTATTCCTATTTCCATTGTTTGTTTCCCTTAGAAAGCTTATTTCCACCACATTTCCACTTACACACTTTAGTTTTCTTATCTTTAGTTAGATTTATTTTCCTCGAGCTCCATTCAACCTAACACCCCAAAAATTGGTAGTTTAGGACCTAGTGTAGCTTTCTAGGACATGTATAACTTAGGACCACACATAGTTAACAGTTAACCTTTTTAAGGAATACGACCCTGCACTTGCACGTTAGGCTACCAACAACCCGTGCATTTGCGAGCTAACTTTTAAGGCTTGTGCTTCGAATTCACATCAAGTTTTTGGCACTATTGCTAGAGAGGCACGGTTGGTTTGGTTTTTTCGTTTGTGTGTTTTAGTTAGTTGCTTGTTTAACTTGCTTTCTTTTATTAGTTTGTTTTAGTAGCCTACTATCTTGCTTTCCATTTTCCCATTTTACTCTCTTGTGTTTATTTTTGTTTCATAGCTAAGAGTGCTAGTTGAATTTATTTAATTTGAGCAGTTTTTCTTTTATTTTTAGTAGATTTTTTAGGGCTTACGGCTTGCTTGCTGTAGAAGTAAGATTGCTATAATTTCAGGGGTTTGAAGTGGAAGGAGTTTCTTTTTCTAGCTTTACATGCATGGTAGAAGATCTTTGAGATTGCCCTTAGCAACCGTTAATCTTGAACCTCAAAGAATTGCGTGTCACTTTACGAATTTGAAAAATCTTTTAAAAGAGATGGCGGACAATAGGCAAGAACAAGGTGTTCTACCTCATCCTTCTATTCCTCCTATGCTTTCCATTCCTCCACTAAGCACCATGGGTATCCACATGCCTAAAAGCTTGTTAGACCAAACCCTCCTTTAGAGGACGAACTCACACTTACGCAATACTTCCTTCCTAACGCGTTTGAGCCTAACTTGGCTATTCACGCTCAGGGGTTGGGGGAAGGGGGAAGTGAACTTTGAAATTAGGCATAGCACGTTGGCAATGCTCCCTTCCTTCTATAGGAGGAGTAATGAGAGTCCCTTAGCCCATGTTACGGACTTCGTGGAAAGTTGCTCCACTCTTGATTTTTTGAATATGTCTTAATAGTTTATCCTCCTTAAGTTGTTCCCATTTTTGTTCAAGGATAAAGCCAAACAATGGCTCTATTCCTTACCTAGCTATTCCATTACGTTGTAGAATGAGCTCCAATCACGTTTTTACCAAAAGTTCTTCCCCATGGCTAAGACAGCCAACCTGAGGGCATCCATCATGACCTTTTCTCAACATGATTTTGATACTTTCCATGAAGCTTGGGAAAGGTTTAATGATCTTCTTACGCAATGTTCACATCATGGTTACGGCATGCACAACCTCCTCTAATACTTCTTTAGAGGTTTGACCGAGTAACAAAGGATGCCAGTGAATACTATGTCTAGGGGTAGGTTCTATAACTTAATACCTAGTGAAACATGGGAGAGGATAGAACTCTTAGTCGAGGACCCATTTCAAAACATTGCCATGGATAGGTCTAGAAAGGGTAACAGTAGGAGAGGAATTAATGAGATAGGCACATCCTTTGAACTTTCTGTTGAGGTGAGAGCATTGACCAATAAACTAGATTAGTTTATTTCATTGACTCTTACACCATCTTAGGGCCAAAAGGCCAATTCATTAGGGTATACGTCTTCTCTATCTAGTGAGGTTTGTGTCCTTTGTTCTGAATTATCTCATGAGACCCTAATGTATCCACCATCACCTCAGTTCCCCACATTCATTCAAGAGTAAGTTTATGCCACTCAGGGTGCTCACAGGAGTACAACTCCTATTCACACACTTTACAATCAGGGTTGGAGAGATAATCCAAAGTTTTCATGACGCTAGGGCCAATATATGTCATCCTAGCCCCAGGTCCCATTTTAGCAATGACCATATCCTGCTAATCTACCAGGTTTCTATAATGTTGATCAGCCTAGGATTCCTAGTACCTCATAGAGTCAAATTCCTTTTGTGCTCACTTCTTCTAAACAGTCTACTCTTACATCTTCTTCTTTGTCTGCTAGTGAGGATAAGATTAACTTGATACTTTAGTTGCTTAAGAATTAGTAGCAAATATTACAAAATTAATAGCAGTTAGTTTAGGGTCATCATCAGCACATGGCAAAAATTGATACATAGTTAGCTTACATTACTAATCAATTAAGCACTAGAAAGCCTAGTAAGCTTTTAGTCACTGAAGGTAATCCTAAAGGTTAGTCTTGTTCCTCCTCCAATCCCACCTACCCTACTTATGCTCAGACGAAGGCTGTCACGACTTTTAGAAGTGGTAGAATAATTGTTACTAGGGTAAGTGATCTATAGAGGCTATACCCGTTGATCCTCTTACACTCAGTGTTCCTCGTAAACCTAATTAGTACAGAGAGCATTCTTAGAAGAAAGAGGAGACCACTAGGGAAAGAGTTGAGAGCAGTACCAACCCACATTGGGAGGAGAAGTAGCCATATAAGTTTAGTGCTTTCATCCCTTTCCTAGCCACTTTAGAGAAGCCTCCATCTACTGAGGACACTATGATGTTTAAGATTTTAGAGCATTTAAAGGACCTTAAGGTTAATCTTTCACTAATTGATGTTGTTTTTTCATTCCATCTTACTCCAAATTCTTTAGAGATCTCTGCACTCGAAAGTGTAGTGCTTCTAGTATGCCGAAGAAGGTGAAACTCACGAAGTAAGTGAGTAGTATTTGCACTTCGAGCCTCCCGCGCAAGTTGAGTGATCCCGTAGCTTTCACCATTCCTTGTCACATTCGAGAAACCCAGATTGACCATGCACGCTTAGATTTAGGGTCGAGTGTGAACCTATAGCTAGATGATAGATTTGAGTATAGGCCACGAGGTATAGTTTAGGATGTGATGGTTTGGGTTGGTAAGTTTATGTATCCTATTGATTTTATTATTTTAGATATGGACTCCCATCATGACTCTAGGCATGCTACACCCGTTCTCTTAAGACGCCTCTTCCTTACCACAGTCAATACAGTAATTCATTTCAAGTTGAGGTTATTAGAGATTAAATTTGAGAATTTGAGGTCTGCGATAAAAGTAGTAGAGTCCATATATAGGTTGAGTTTAAGTGGAGAAGATGAGGAAGAATGTTTCATGATTAAGGTGATAGAACCTGGTGTTGATGATTGTGACCATGATGAGATGATCTTTAGTGATGAATTTGTGGATGAGTTTGATAAGATTTTAGCTGATGTTAATTTGGAGACATCTAGTGAGGAGAACATAGCATTCATTTATGATTATAGGCCTGATGAGTCTCGTGAGGTTATTGATTTTTATATTGACGAACTTAGTACGCCACTCTCAAGGAAGAGATTGAGGAACTTGAAATTTTTATATATGGGTCTTTGGGTATATTTGATGAATCATTGTTAGAATCCTCTTCTACCCTCCCTACTAGGGAATTAATTGATAAGGTTAACTATTTCTTGGATGAACATAAACCTTCCCTCAGAGAGAATAAACCCATTACCCTTGATTCTGATTCCTCCCTTTTTGGATCCATTTCTTCAAGCCTTTCTATTGATCACATTCCATCTAACCCTTCTCCATTAGATGAATCTCCCCTCTTTCTGCCATTAAGCCTCTTGATATAGAGCACACTTTTACGGCATCCCACTTAAAGCATATACATGTAAGGTTCATACACACTCCTCCTATTCTTTATGCTTTGGATTCTTCATTAACATATGGGAATAAGGTGTGGCCAGCCCTTAATTATCATAAGAAGGCTATAGAATGGTTAGTTGTGAAGACTGAGTGTGCTAAGTTTGATTTAGAGATGATAGCGGGACATAGAGCTTTAAATTTTTCCGTGACCTATAACACCTTTGAGCATTCTTTTATATTTGACGCGTCGGGTTTTCCATTTGTTCCTTTATCTTGTATGCTTGAGAAAGACTATGATGTGCATGATTTGATTGATTCTATATCACATGATCCTTTTTCTTCCGAGTTGTGAATTGACAGGTTTATTCGACAATATGTACCTAAGGACTACAAACATTATTGGCCTTAACATTATTGCTCGGCTGGGGGCATAAAACCCAACACTGCAAAGAGGCACCCTAGAAATTTTGTTAAGATGAGAGGTCCTGATTGATGGTATCATTGTTTGCGCTACTAGGAGGCGACCTAGATCAATTTTGAGGTATTTTCATTCTTTGTTTCCATTGTTCTTTCATTTCTTTCCTTTTAGGTTTTCTAAGGGTTGATCCCCATTTCCATCATTTTCCTTTATGAATACACCTTGTTTACCATTTGCACATGCCAATGCAAGTTTGCATGGCAATGTCTACTAATCTTGCGCCTTGCCAATGTTTGTGCTTTGTTGAAAAACAAGATTAGTAGATGATTCATAAATCATTGGCATTGATGAGCTTCAAAAGAACACAAGGTTGTATCGATCTTTTCTCCACTTGTCCCCTCTTATCTACCCGTCCCTACTACCCTTACATGCTTTGTGTTGTTTACTTGCTTATTGTGTGGTTTTGTTCTATTTGCTGGAGGACAAACAAAGTTTAGGTTTGGGGGTGTGGAAGTTTAGATTTCTTGTTTATTCTTTGTTTAGGGTAGACTTGCATTATTTTGTAAAAATGGTAAATTTTTTTTTTCCAATTTTTGTGCATATAGAGTTGTTTATCACTTTGTTGATTGAAGTATTGGCTCCTGTTTATTGACTTAATTGATTGGTGAATATATGGTTGTATTGTGGGGAGTGAATAGAATGGAGGGAGAATTGGGACTTTGAAGAATCTCCTTTTGAAAGTTACGGGAAGTGAACACATCTAAGAATGCACCTTGTAGCTACCCCATGACTTGGTTGGAAAAAGTATTTGTTAAAGATTGTTGATATGAGTGCCTTTTCCTTGATTGGTTCTTTTTGTATACCTTAGCCTCTTCTTTTGCATTTCTCTTTTTGATGTTATGTATTGCAAAAAATGCAAAACAAAAAAAATGGAAAAAATTGAAAAATGAGAGGAAAAAAGTGAAAAAGATTGAAAAAAAAAAGCAAAAATGAGAAAAAACCAAAAAATTCCAAAAAGTTGAAAAAGTGAAGTTCATTGAATAAAGTGTTAAGTGATACAATGTCAACTTGGCACAAGTTTCTCTTTTTATTCTTTCATGTATTGTGAATAAGGTTATTACGTCATTTGTGAGCCACAATGATTGTATCTTCTTTCTCCTTGTACCTTTGAGGTTATGTGCATATTTGGGGCCACGTTAGTTGAGGTGGCACAAAGTATCAATATCCCGGGTATGTGAGTTAGAATCCTAGAATTGTGGTGGCTATAGCTACTTGGGAACTTCTCGTGAGGTGTGAGAACCCTTTTAAGTAAAAGGAGGATTTGAAAAAGACTTGGAGACCCTTATTACAAAAGGAATGACCCCTACATACTCCTTAAGTTCTCTAAGAAAGCAAGTCGATACTCTTGGCAACCCTTTTTTAGCAACTTTGAGATAAACATAGGTTTGGTCTTGCTTAGGGACAAGCAAGGAGAATGTCAGGGGTTATTAATGTGTTGGTTTTGTGTGTGCTTTAGCATTGTATTTCTATACTTTTTTTGAGGTGTATAATGCTATGTAAAGTGCATTGGTGTAGCTTTATATTACATTTGTGCATATTAGAATTAATTGTTCATAGTTGAGTTTAAAGAGTAAACACTGCGCTAAAGTGCAGTTAACTTGTATTTTAGGTGAGTTTTGAGGAAATGTTTGGAGCTTAATGAATATAGAGATGGCTTGGGCAAAGTTTGAAGAAGAATTTTAGGATGAAAAATAGAAGATAAACAAGTTTAAAAGCTCCGAGAAGGAGGCCAAACCAACCGAAAGTGAAATGGAGCGAAAACAAAGTTAAAAGACATGAAGTTTGAAGAGTCGGTTGAATGCTTTTCAGGAAGCTGGCTGACCGGCTTACTAGGCCAACAAAAATAGTGAGCACACTTCCCTTGGTGGCTTAGTGGCATTTTGGGTACCGAGAGGCCGGTTCTCTCAGCTGGTAGTTCGCGAATTTTGGCTATAAAATCCCTTTTTTGGCCATTTAATGGGAATTAAGCCTTATTCTATCTCACCCACTTCATCCCAGTTAAAATTCTAACTCTCCATCACTTTCACCCACCTTGCACACACTCGTCCACATACATCTAAACCTAGAATCAAGCTAATCATTTCGATCAAACACTGGGATTTGGAGATTGAAGCAAGATTTGAAAAGAAAAAGCTAAGGATGGAAAGGAAGATTCTCTTTCTCCTTTTCTTCATAGTTTCTTCTATGATTGAGTAGAGATTTAATGGGTGATTAACACTTGTATTATGGGTTGGCTTATTACACTTTGATTATGGGTTTTTGATGGATTAATGTATATGCTTTGTTCTTAGGGTTTTAATGACTATCTTCTATACATGTCTAAGTATTTAATGATATGTCACAATGGTTAAGCATATATTATATTGATGCTTGCTTGTTGTTAATCATTTCCATAGCTTTATTTACACATGTCTATGTGTTTATATGAAGGATCTATAGAGTAAGTGGTATATTTATTCATGTCTATGTGCATGTGTATGTGCCTTAATAGCAAAGCATGCTCAGTTTACATGCATATTGGCTCTTGATTGTTTATATGGTGTAATCTAAACATGTCTATGTGTTTAGTAGTTGAATTTGCCTATGTATTCACGAAATCTATGCCCTAGAACATGTATAAACTTGTCCTTTAATTGCCCAACTCACTATTGCGATACATGATTGCTAGCGCTTAACTAAAGTTTCCTTTGGCTTTAAACCCAGCCAATAGGCTTCCAGCTTAGTTTAATTGAGCTTAGATGGACTAGGTCTTGGCTTTAAACCTAATCAACAGTTTAGACACTAAGGTAAGATCAATCAACATCACCTAGAACCCTAAGTAACTAGCTCGAAAACACTAGGTCATATGGACCAGGCTATACTCTAGGGACGATCAACCTAGGAATAGACCCGTATCAAGGCCTAGGGGATAATAAGGCAGTTATTTAGTACTTTAACCAAAAGCAATCTAGGAAACCCATAAAAAAGCCCTAATCAAGAGTGTAGTAATGACCCATAAGTAAGTGAAGATCGCCATATTCCTATTTTCATTGTTTGTTTCCCTTAGATAGCTTGTTTCCACCACCTTCTCACTGACACACTTTAGTTTTCTTACCCTTAGTTAGATTTATTTTCCTCGAGCTCCATTTAATCCAAAACCCAAAAATTGGTAGTTTAAGATCTAGTGTCGCTTTCTAGGACACGCATAACTTAGGACCACAAACGGTTACCCTCTCTAAGGAATACAACCCCATACTTGCACGCTAGGCTACCAACGACCCGTGTACTTGTAGGCTAACTTTTAAGACTTGTGTTTAAAATTCGCATCAATATACATATACTTGCAAATATCTTAAAATGTTTTGTTAGCTTTCTCAATATTATGTGTTCTCTTGGCTTGCTCAATATAGTATCAGAGCTACCATCTTGATAACCTGTGCCATTGTCGTCTAGTTGTTAATCTAAAATTCAGTCAATACCATGTCAACCAACTTGTTTTCTTTTCCAATTTCTAGATGGATTACTTTAAAACAACTATTAATCTTCCAGGAAAAACTCAATTACAATCTCAAGTGGAGTGTTGGTATTACTATCAAGTGGTGTTCTACTTGAGTCTGCTTTTTCTCTAAACATACAAGTCCTCCATATTTAGAGTGATTGTCTTCGTAATCCCAGTAAGTCTCAGTCTTCACCTATATCCTCACCATGCTTTGAGTAATTTTCCTGCATATCAAGACCAGTTCTGTAGGAAATTTTTAACCAGGTTCTCGATCAATCTAGTCCTTTTTCTTCAACTGCTTTCTCTACTACATTTGGTTAGTCCTCTGGTTCTTTGACTCTGCATGCTCAAATCACATGACTTTTGATATTTGCAATTTCACCAACCTAGTATCTGTGTCTCATGCACCCTCAATTTATATAGCTAATGCCTATTAGTTGTATAGGTTCTTCTTCTACTTCTCAACTTATACTCCCTAACACTTTTCTTGTCTCGCTTACACTAAACCTTGCATCTATTGGGCAAACTATGTGATCTAGGTCTTACAGTCACCTTTTCTTCTTCTGGTTGTTGTGTGCAAGATCCTCGCATAAGTTAGATCTTTGAGATATGTCGCAAATCCGGTCAAATCTTTGACCTTGTAACCTGTATATTCCTAGTCATGTTTATACTATTGCATCTATTACTTCCTCATCTGGCTTATCTTCCATGTTTTTATGGTGTTTTTGATTAGGACATGCTTCTTCAGGAAATTACAAACCTTAGTCTCTAATAGTCACTTAGGGAAACTATTTGTGAACTCCTTTCGTTGTTTGTCTTGTTAATTAGGAAAATAACTTGCTTTATCAATTGATAAAAGTGACTTTATTTCCACTGCATGTTTTGATCTTGTTCATTCTAATATTTAGAGTCCCTTTCCTACTCCCACTATAGGAGGTTCTCATTATTTTCTAATATTTCTTGATGATTATTCTCTTTTTATTTGTATATATCTTATTCATAACTATTCTGATATGTGTTGTATTTACTTTAAATTTACAGCCATGATACATAACCAATTTATCAAATACATTAAGGTTCTTAGGACTAATAATGCCATAGAATACAAAGAGTCCAACTTTCTTGCTCTTCTCCATTAACATGGAACTATCTTACATCATTCTTGTCCTTACACTTTCTAGCAAATAGATGTGTTGAGCTTAAATATAGTCACATACTAACATCACACGTACCTTTCTTATTTCTTTCTCCTGTCTTGAGCATTTTTTGGGAAGAGACTGCTCATTCTACTATTTATTTTATCAATAGGTTATCTTCTTGTGTCATTAATAATTGTACTTCTTCTAAGCATCTCTATTGTTGTTCACCTGTCTATGATCATCTTCGAGTATTTGGTTACACATGGTTTTTTCTACTCCCTACTCATAAACATACTAAACTTCAACCTCGTGCTCATTTATACTATTTTCTGGGGTATGGTGTAGAATAAATGGGCTGTCGTTGTTCATTGGTCCTTCTATTTCTTTATTTTTGGATGATGACAGTGACATAAATAACCCTTTCAGTTCTCTATTATCAATTGAGATGACTATTCCTGGGTCATTTACTCTTGTTAATGGGTCCACATTCGATACTAAGTCCCCATTTATTCCTTTACCTAGTATTCCTATAAACTCAATACCAATTTCTTTACCTAGTCACTCCATTAAACCCACACATATTCCTAGAGAGCCTCTTCCTCATTGTTTAACACGTGTAAAAGTAATTTCATCTCATCTTCTTAATTATCACTATTTTTCACTATTATTTCCCTTTATGAGCCTTCAACCTATCGTGAAGCTAGTTTAGACCCTCTTTGGCAATAGGCTATGATAGATGAATTATAAGCATTAAAGACAAGTATTCTTGGAATTTGGTTGACCTTTCTCTAGGAAAGAATGCTACGAGATGTAAATGGGTATACAAAATCAAAACCTAATCTGATGGTTCTATAGAGAGATATAAAGTTCATCTATTGGCAAAGGGGTTTACTCAAGAATATGGGATTGATTATAATGAGACTTTGCTTTAGTTGCTGTCTTACTTCTATTCATAGTATCATTGCAGTTGTTGCGGACAAAAAGTGGAGTTTATTTCACATAGATGTCAAAAATGCATTTCTCATTAGTGGTCTAAAGAAGTTTTCATGAAATCTCTTCCAGGTTATCCTCATCCATCTCACAAAGTATGTAAACTTCATTGTGCATTTTATGGTCTTAAACAAGTACCATGGGCTTGGTTTTCAAAATTCAGTTCAGTTGTACCTGACTTTGGTTTTACCTCTAGTGCACATGACTTTGCACTTTTCATTTGTCGTTCCACTTTTGGTATAATCTTGCTACTACTTTATGCGGCTGATATGATTAGATCTGGAATCTCTAAACTTAAGTAGTTTCTTGGTCAACATTTTGAGATGAAAGACCTTAGTAGTCATAGCTACTTTTTGGGTATTGAGGTTTCTTCAGACTCCACTAGATTTCATCATGCTCAGGCAAAGTACTCTTCTGATCTTTTTTGCTCGTGCTGGTCTCATTAATAGTAAGACTACAGCTAGTCCCCTTGATCCAAATATCTGGTTATGTCCAATGGATGGCACAACCATTTAGGATGCATCTTTATATCATTAGTTAGTTGGTGGTCTTTATATTTGACTGTAACTCGGCTTGACATTGCTTATGTTATTCATTTGGTTAGTCAATTGATGCCTATACCTCGCTCTATCCACTATGTAGCTGTCTTTCGTATTCTTCGATATACGAAAAGCATATTGTTCCATGGGTTGTTCTTCTCTGGTAATTCATCTCTTGATTTTCGGGGGATATTTTATCCTTGGTTGTTCTTTGCTTTCCTAGAATAGCAAAAAGCAAACTGTTATTGCGCGCCCTAGTATTGAAGTTGAATATCAGGCTCTTGCTGACACCATTCAAGAAGTCATCTGGCTTTTTAAACTTCTTGCTGATATGGGTGCTCCTCAACCCATTGCAACTATTTTCTACTGCGACAATCAAAGTGCTAGTTAGATACGATGTTTTCCATGAATGTATTTGGCACATTGAATGTGTTTGTCATTTCATTAGTCAACATGTTCTCCAGGGTACTATTAAGCTCCAACATACCCTCTCGGCTAACCAGCTCATAGATCTTTTAACTAAATCTCATCCTCCAAGTTGTCTACGTGACTTAATTGACAAACTTAAGTTGGTGTCATTTACTCCACTTTGAGTTTGAGGGGGGTGTTAGCACATGTATAAATTGTGTAGTTGTAATTCATTGATTGATTTTCATAGTTAGAGGTTTTTCATGACTAGAGATTTACCATATCTAGGAATTTTCTTTTGTAGATTATTTTGCTTGCGCACCAAGAAATTTTTAACCTATATAAGGCTCCTAGTATTTCATTATAGATTAACTTTCTTGATAATATACACATATACTTGTAAATATCTACAGGTGTTGTCTTGGCTTTCTCGATATTATGTGTTCTCTTGGCTTTCTTAATAGATGTAATTGATAGCCTGGCATATGAAGGCAAAATAGAGGTAGAGGTAAAGGTACCATTCATGGAGCTTCTAATATTGTCACTAGACTCACTACCACACAAGAAAGTCATGTGTCTACAACATGTGAAAAGCAAGGATGAAGACTAGGGGAGTTTGAGGAAGATAGATCATATAAGATAGAAAAAATGTACTTGAGCTAGATGGAAGAAGGAAAAAATTTAAATAAAATTGAGGCTACATTTGATAGTCTTTTCTAGGTGCAAGAATATTTTTAATTGAAAGTTGTCATAATAATTTATGGATTTTTGATTACTTCTAATTATCAATAACTTATGTAAGAAATAATTTTAAAATTTTCAGATGCCTCAATAATTATTTTAATGATATGACATAAAAAATTTTTGAGCTTGGAAATTGAATGGTTATTATTTAATTGCTCTTAAGTAAGCATATAGAAATGATTGTTTTATTAGCACAATAGATCTCATTCTAGATTGAGCCATTTTCAATGTCTAGGATTTCAGATGTATAGATATGTCATTATATTACTATTCTAAGTTCTAATATGAGTATATATTTATAGGTTTTTTTTTGCTTGGTTTATTGTGAATTATTTAAAATTTTATTTTTAATAATTAAAATGCTAATTGACTTAATTTTTTTAAATTTTAAATATATATTTTTTATATTAAGCAAAAGAAAATATTGTAAATAAATTTATATTCTCGTAGCCAAGAAAAAAAGATTTTCAAAATTTAAATATATGTACAGGTATATAATAGCTTAGAATTTATATGTTTGTGTATAGATATACCATGTAGGAGTTAAATTGTCGTATAAGAAAATCCAACTAAGATAGAAAAACTAAAATAAAATGCTAGGTAGCAAGATTTAAGACCGTTATTTAATGGCGTGTAAAATCTTATTTTTTCATAAGTTCAAGTCATCTATTAAAGCTTTTAAAATTTAGGCCCTCAACTCTATATTTTGCAAAGTTTAAACCCTAAAACTCCTATTTTTCTCTAAATTTTATGGTAATAAAATTGTTAGAAAATAAGTTGATAATATCGTGTGTGACCAATCTAGAACTCTAGAAACTAGACTAAAACAAAACTGAATAATAATATTAATATCGAAACTGAAATACAATAGTACAAAAGTACAAAATGCCGAATATAAATTATTAAATCGAGGCTCGTAAACACGATCTTCTTAATGGATTTACGCCCCACAATTGTGCTAATGGCTTATCATTGTATCTCTCTCATGATACAATAGTTGCCTCTCTCTTAGGTAGCATTCTGGAGTGAGAGCCTTTGAACTCGTATTGTAGAACTCTTATCTGGAAAATGCGATTGCACTAGCCTAAGATATGCAATATGCTGAAGATTTCAAAAAGCTTGAAGTTTGTAAATGCGTTAGAATTTGCTTTATACAAGACCTTAGAGGAGTGGGCAGTTACTTCTGCATTTAGTAAAGAATAATGTGCATCTCTAACAACCATTAACATGTCATAATGTGTAAGGAAAGTAACCTCAACATCAGTGGAGCATTTGTAATATGCCATAACTCCTTGAGCATCAGTAGAGCATTTGTAACAATCAATAATATGCCATAACTCTTAAAAGCTCAACTCCAACTTTTAATAAAATTTTGTCACGAATTGTTGTTTTTCTGTTGGATTGTGAAATTTGTCTCAAAAGATTAAACTAGAGTGAAAACTAGGACCCCACCTGCGTGCGAGGTGGTTTTTATACCAAGTCTCACATGTAGAGTCTTCCTTCAAGTCACTTCTTGTCTACCTTAGAAAAGGTAAACATACGTGAAGTGGATAAAAACTTGTGTACTTCTTATATGAGAAACTTATCCAATGGAAACCTTAAGCAACTAACCTAGCCAATTGTAATTGCTAATTTCTCATTCACTACAAGCTTGTTTTTTTACATATAAATATACTGGCTCATCCACTCAGACCAAAGAACGTAATACTACCAAGACCTAATCCATTTGATATGCAGGTCTCGACCCAAATATTGAGTCAAAGTGATTTTGACCTTTATGTCAAAAATCATCCAACTAACAAAAATCCGTTACATAAATTTTATGATAATAAAAAAAGTTACATATATTTTATAATTATATTCTTTATTTAGATTTATATCTAAAATTAGCTATAGATGACCTTTCCAATGACAAAAATTGGTATGAAAGTGATAAGCAATTAAGAAAGACATTAATTTTAAGATATTTGAAATTTTAAACTAGTCATGGGTGGTCTTATTAATGACTGATTTGGCTTAAGTTTTAATTAAACTAGTGCACTTTTATCCGTACTCTGCATGAATTTATTTTTTGATACAAAATGTTAAATTAAGTTGAATTTATTTATTTTCAACAGCACAGGAAGAATTTAGTCACTAATATTCTTGCTCTTCATGTATTTTTCTTGAATAGTAAATATTAAATTTATTAAAGTTTAATGTCTGAAATTTACAAATGAAAAGTACTTTAATGATTTTTAGCGTAATCAATTATTAATTAAATTTCTAAATTAAAACTAATAATATGTATGTCCATAATAAGGAATGAACCTTTGAAATTAGGAATGAATATTATTTTAAAAATTATTTAGTTATCAATTAAATTTTAAATTAAAACTAAGAATGTATATCCATATTAGATAATAAATGAATATTTTGGAATTTACAAATGATTTTTTTTTAAGAATTATTGATTGATTATCCAATTTTCAAATAAATATAATAATTTAATTATATCCACAAAGATAAAATTAATAAAAATAAAATAAATAATAAGTAATAAATTATTGTATAAGTTAATAATAAAATATTCATTTCCATATAAGCATTGGTATGACACTCTCAAAATGCTCAAAAAAAGTATTTTTTTAATAGTAAACATTAAAATTACTTGGATTTAGTCTTTTGAAACTCACAAATAAGTATTATTTTAAGAATTAATTGATTGAAAATTAAATTTCTAAGGCCAATAATATATATACATAATAGATGAGAAATAAACTATTTATATTACACAATTGAATTTTATCTTAAATATTAATTAATTGACCATTTAGTATTTTAATTAAAGCTAATAATGTATATTCATAAAGATAAGAAATAATAGAAAGTGAAATAATAAATAATAGAATAATAATGTCATGTAAGAGCTGACATGGCATTTCCACAATGCTCAAAGATGGTACTTTTACAATGCTAAACAGACTTATTTTTTGATAAAAAATGTTAAATTAAGTTGAATTTATTTATCTTTAATAGAGTGTGAAGAATTTAGTTCATGAATATTCTATACTCTACATATATTTTTTAAACAATAAGTGTTAAATTTACTCAGGTATAATCTTTAAAATTCACAAATAAAAAATACTTTAAGACTTTTAACCATTAATTAATTAGTAATTAAAATTTTAAATTAAAACTAATAACATATATCCATAATAAAAAATGAATCTTTTGAAATTCATGAATAAATATTATTTTAAATAATTAATTAGTTGACAATTAAATTTCTAAATTAAAACTAAGAATATTTATGCATAATAGATAATAAGCGAACCTTTGGGATTCACAAATAAATTTAATTGATTGATTATTGATTATTTAATTTTTTAATTAAAACTAATAATTTAATTATATCTAAAAAGATAGAAATAATAAAAGTAAAATAAATAATAAATAATAAAATATTTTATAAGAAAATAATTAAATATTTATTGTCATATAAACGCTGATATGACACTCTCATAATAATAAAAAACGTATTATTTAATAGTGAATGTTAAATTTACTTAGATTTAATCTTTTGAAACTCACAAATGAATATTAGATGATTGAAAATTACATTTCTAATGCTAATATATATATATATATATATATATATATATAAGAAATCATTTTTTTAAAATTGACAAATGAATTTTATCTTAAGTATTAATTGATTGATCATTTAATATTTCAATTAAAGCTAATAACGTATATTCATAAAGATAAGAAAAATAGAAAGAAAAATAATAAAAGATAAAATAACTATGCCATGTACGCGCTGACATAACACTCTAAAAAATGCTCAAAAAAAGATAACTTATATATATATATATATATATGTGTGTGTGTGTGTGTGTGTGTGTGTGTATAGATTAGTCACGGGTAATGTTAACTATTGCAAATTTGGACACTAATTTTTTCTTTTGGTCATAAATCTTGATTTCCCATATTAATTTTGTGACTAAAGTGATTATTTACTGTAGTGAGTGGTGCACACTCACGTCCAGAGGAAAAAGAAAAGAATAGAAATATGGTATTCACGAAAATACAGCGAGAACACTTCTAATTGATAAGTTTGATACTTGATCAAAGAAGGTGATTATAACATATGTAAGGCTCACAGGACTATTGTGTTCATATTCAGCATAATCTATATTGCTTTTTGTTTGTTTTCCTATAGGTAGTCCCTATATATATATATATATATATATATATATATATATACACAATCTGTAGACTACTATACGAATATATATCATAACATTAGATTATGTATCGAAAAACTAGTATGAAATAAAAAGACATTTTCGATTTTCTCTTGTCTATCGCGTTGCTTCCCGTGTGTAGTAGCACAGTTTTACTGTGAGATTGCAGCCATTCACATCCAACAAACCGTAATTAATTAACTCGTTCCTAAATAAAGAAAACGTGTTCTTCCAAAAACCGTGTGCAAACACACAGATACGAACACCCGTTGACATCAAAGTGTCACTACTGCTACTCCCTGCTACTGCAGTTAAATGCGGACGAACGACTCTTTGTACGAAAATTCCAACCGATTTCTCTTATAGTAATTAATGTAATATAATAATAAACATTTAATGGTAATAAATTTTTGTATTATCTTATTATAATTAATTATGATAGGGGCCAGGCCCATCCGACTCGCTCTCTCAGGTCATGGGATCCTCCCCGACTCGAAGATAGCCCAGGATCACTGCCCACGCGACTCAGAATTCGGTGGAATTGAATCCGAGTATCTTGAGATATGCTTTAAGTCGGCGGAGATGTTAGACTCCTATATACCAATTCAATTATATTAGTCTACCCAAATAAGCTCAACAAGGTCAATTCCCACCCAAATTCTTCACTCATTAACATACAAATATCTTCGTTGTTGGATTTCAGATCCATCACTGATTTAAGTGATAGAGTACCTTGGTCTTTGGACATCCGAATCACTTTGGTTGACACCACACTTGTGTCTCTTTTATCTTTTTTTCTCCTCTTCTTGTAGGCACGCAGCGACTTGAACATCCAGGAATCGGGATTCGGAAGAACTACCAACATTATCAAATTATATAAATACTACAAATAGGATTAAATCTTCTAATGACGTAATAATAATATGAGATGATCTAATTCTCAAATCAAACGGGTAGTTCAAATAAATGCCGTTCCATTCTTTTTCCACTGCTAAGCTTTTCAAATTAACAAAGTTTTCTCGATTCTACTATCCTTATTGTGTTATTTTAGTCAAATAAGTGTTTATTTTTTAGGGGGCAAAAGTTATTTGGATCCTAACTTATTATCTCAACTAAATTCTTATATTTGTAGAATTTTCTTGAAGTCTCTAAGATTTAACCTAATTTTGTTAGTTTATTTTAAAACGAAAGGGAGGTAATTTTCAGGACTCAACTTGATTCAGTGTGCAACTAAAGATCCAACTTCAAAATTACTAATGAAATGGCTCAAATTTATGAAGTTAATGGAGTGCAAACACCTCCCTTTTATAAGCTGGAGCTTTTGGGACTACGTGAATAGAAAATTACAAAGATTTGTTTTGTAAAGTAAAATCTAAATTATTAATACCTGCATTTCTAATTTTTTCTTGGCAAGTATAAAAAAGCTCATATATATTTGAAATTCAAAAAATATAAAATGACTATGAATTTCAATCATAAAAACTAAAAAATTTATACAGAATCAAAACAAAAAATTAAATAAAATTACAACAAAATGAGATATTAGCTTATTGTGATTTTATTAGTATTTTATTTTAAAGTTTAAAAGGCATAGTTAATTTATATTTTTCAAATTTTAAGTATGTACAAATTTCTTTATTCACCAAAAAAAATATAGAATGACATATGTCAATAACTTACTCTTGTCGAATTTAAGATTTTTTATAATTATTCGTATTTGATATTTTAAAAAAATATAACGTAAGATTTAGAATTGAAAAAAAAGCCACTTAAAATTTAAAAGAATAGAAATACCATGGAAGCCAAAAATAACACCATTAGTTAATGGTATGTAAAATTTCGCATTTTCATAAGTTTAAGTCCTTTTGTTGAAGATTTTGAAGTTTAAGCTTTCAATTCCATATTTGACAAAGTTCAAGTCCTAAAATTATCTTTTTTCTCCTATCGTTAAAGGTTTGAAATTTAATTCTATATTATACCATCTTTAGAATCTAAGATAACTATTTTTCCTTATTTCAATGGTAAAATTTTTTTCCTTGCAAAACGTCAAAAATGCTCACTGAATTTCTAGTGATTTTACATAATTATAGACAAGAATGTGCAAAATGTAAGACCTATAAGAAATACAAAAATCTAGTTAGAATAATACAAGCATAGGTTGCATAGGTTGCAAATTATACCATACACCCTCATTATGGTACATTAAAAAATTCATGGGGCATTGCCTAATAAATCTTATAATTTATTCAATAGGTCAGGGGTTAAAATATATAATTTATTATTATTATTATTATTATTTTAAAACTCCCACCCTATGAGATTGAACCCACTACCTCACATTTAGGAAATATAAGTATCAACCGCTTAAATTATCTCGTAATCTCAAATACACAATTTATTATATATATGAACAATTTTTTTTTCTTGTAGGTGCTAATTAAATTAATTTTCAAACTAAAAATATTCTTAGAAATACACACATTCTGAACAAAATTTTATATTAGTAGATCCGTGTCATTTCAAGAATGACATCTTCAAATTTACTTTTTTTTTTCTTTGACTGGAAGTCTTAAAGTTACTGGCATCTCACACGCACACAGTGTGAACATAAGAAAGTTTTTAACTTTCACTTAAAGCGAAGGGATTATTGCTTCAAAGATTAAATCTCGGCGGTAGGAAATTTTCTCCGGGCACCACAAAACTATTACAATATCAATGACCAAAACGAGTTGCGTTGATTAAAATGAGGAGGACGACTATTTAATTTAATTAGGCCATGCACATAATACATTAAATTAAGTATACATGTTAATATTACCTCCATATCATATATAATTAAAGACCGGTCACTTTGGTCTTAATTATAGTTTCATTTTTTTTAAACGGAAAAATCTTACAACGACCATTATTCCACAGACGTATTTTACATCATTCCCGCCTTAATATTACCTTCGTATCATATATAAATACCGCTCACTCATTGCAAAAGAATTTTCAATTTGAGGTGGAAAATTTATGCATAAAAAACACTTGTTTCAAATTTTGAGATGTAAAATTCCGTTTCTAATTGAATCGGAAAATTTTATACTTCAAATTCCATCTCAAATATGTATTAATTTATTAAAAAATATTATTTAAATTTTCCGTGAAATTTCCGTCTCAAATTGAGACAAAAAATTTCTGTCTCAATTTTTTCATCTCAAATCCACCAATTTTTAGTAGTGACTTTTTTTGTTTTTGTTTTAGCGACAAAAAAAATTTAGTTGATAGAGCCCGACTATCAAAATACTTAGCAAACTTTAGGTGCACAACACATCTCCTATGCTGTTTATTAGTTAAATCGATGATACTCAACTCAAGACAAGAAATTAAATTTAAACTTAAATCATGAGTTGTATATATATTCAATTCTTACCGCTAGACATCCCAGGGTGCAAATACCACTGACTTTGTTCTCATCCTAGTTATAGTTTCATTTTCTGTTTGTTTTGTTAAAAAAAGTAGTTAACTTGAAAAATCGTACATCATTATCATCATTATTCAACACACGTTATCTTAACATCATTCCCGCCTTCATTTAGAAAAATCGAACCACCCAACCCAAGGCCTCTTTTCTTTATTGTTGTTTACTCACGTGTCGACATCCTTCTATTGTATATTCGTCCATATATTAGGGGTCTCTGTCTATGTATATATTATATACACACACATACATATATTGAAGTAGATTAGAGATATATATATATACACACACATACACCAGCAGGTGGTGCATGAGTTAACCGGAAACACGGCAGCGCCGAACAACCACTTGAAAAAGAGAAGCCATCGAGAAGTGTTTGATTACCAAGATGGCGTCAAGTTTCAAGAAGAGCACAAGTCTTATTGTTTATGTGCTGGTGATTTTGAATTCTTTGTTGGGTTTCAGTTCTTACGCTCAACTTTTGCCTCAGCAAGAAGGTAAATTTAATTTATAACATGCATTTTACACAAATTTTTTTTTTCAGTTTTCACGGATTTTAATGTCTTCTATGCATAAACACGACACGAAGATAACTGTATTCTCCCTCATTTTACTTTATTTTCTTTGTGCTTTGGCTTTATTTGGTTCTCTGTACATATAGTAGTAAGCAGTTTCATATATGGGATTATACTTTTTTTTTTCTTTTAGTTTGATTGGACCAAAAATGAATATATTTGTACGATTCTAGCGACTTTAACCATTAAAATGCATGCTGCGTCTGATCTTTAGGCAATGATATTCCATATTAAAAGGAAATTAGAAAATGTTATTGTCACAGACCCAATTTGTTAATTAGTATATTATTGATATGAGTTTTTCTTTTCTTTTTTCGGTGGAAATAAAGTCAACAACTTTATACAATAATTCGAGAAGATGTTTCACTTTGATGTCCTACTCAATCAAATTGATACTAAGTTATTATTGGGCTTATCATTCTATTATTTATCTATTTGTTTCTTTTTGCTGCATTATTGATCGAATGAAGGGGCCCAATTATGAAGTGTATGATTTGGAGACGTTATCCACATGCATGCATTTCCTTAATTTTGTAAAGTATGACAAGTTGTTATATGCCTAAAGTCATCTGCTCCTTTTTAGTTTAGTGGTGAACTTTTTCTAATTTGCTTTGGTTTATTCTGAACGTCAAATCATTGACATGGTCAATTCATTGTTGATTAGTGATTTAATTAATTGTGTGATATTTTTTACGATACAATTTTGGAGCAATTTTTAAGTGAATATTACGAGTTCTAATAATAATTTAAATTACTTGACCCAAAAAAATAATAATAATTTAAATTAATTAATTTGAACTAATAAAGGTCCAGAATAATTATTGTTAAGCATATAATCTTAGTTTTGCTGGTGAATTCGAGATTTTGAATGTATTAGTTTATAAGTATGAACGTGTAGAATTAATGCTAATAATTTAAGACTGTAAATTCTTCTAAAATATCATAAACATTTTATAAGTACATTTGATTCTAATACTTCTTTACTTATATGTCAATTACTTATAGACATAAAAAATTACTTATAAGCTAACTTAAGGATATGTTTGGATTGGCTTTTTTTTTAGAAAAAAACATTTTTTTCCCAAAAAAAGTTATATTAAATTTGTAATAACTATTTGATTTGGCTTTCAAAAAAGTTGAAACTTTGAAAAAAGCTCAAATACAGCTTTTTTTAGAAGTTAGAATTTTCAGCTTCTCCAAAAAAACTATTTTTCAAAAGTTGCTAAAAAAACGCTTTTAAAAAAAAGTTAATCCAAACAAGCTTTAGAAAGAGCAAAGCGGGGTTAAATATTGACTGACTGTCTACTGTACAGTATGTGAACATGTATGACACTATGGTTGAAACTAAAATAGCATCTTGTCAATTTCCATTCGCTGTCTTTGGAATTTTCAAAACATTATTTAAATGGTATTATGCAATTGATGCTTTGACAGTTTGATTATTTGTTCTGGTCAATATCAGCTCAATTGGTTGTTAATATGATTACTTTTCTTTATCTTTCTTTTTTTTTTTTTGGTCGGTCAATCTGAGGTCATCAAGATTGCATGAAAGGTTGTTGAAGGGTTTTTTTTTTCTCTTTATTCTCTCTTTTTGAAACTTTATATTCGTTTTTCTCAGAATTTGATCCCAGTTCATCACACGTGAGAACGACCTTATCCGACCCTAGAAATTAGGTCCGGGGAATGATCACAATGAGAATGCACAGTGTGGGGTTCATAATTTAACTTGAGCATTGATGACTAAACTTGCGTGCTATTGGGTTGAGAGGGGTATGTGATTTTAGTGGCATAGAATGAAGAATAGTGATGTCAATGGGGCGGGATAAAGGCGGGGTTTAAAAACCCTTATTCCGTACTTGGTATTTTTTCACCTATCCCTATATTTGTACCGGGGTTTTTTCCCAACTACTATCCCTGTCCCTGCCGGTGTTTTTTACACACTGTCCCTATCTATGGGACACCTGTCAACAAAAGTTAAACAGGTGGTAGCATCAGGACGAAACACCCATTTGTTAAGCTCCTATTTATCAAATGAAATCCCTACTTTTTAATTAGATAAAAATAAATAAAAAACAACATAAATCATGCACCAAACCTTAACACATTAAATTCAAACTCTAATACTTAAAGTTCAACATAATTTTACAACAATAACACATTAAATCCAAACTCACTCCAAATCATAATTATTACAAATAACATATAATATATATACATACATATATCTATGTGTATATGTAGATATATGTATATATATATATGTATGTATATTTATATATATACCAGGGCAGGGTTGGGCGGGGTCACCCAACCTCGACCCCGCCTAGCCTCGGCACCGGAGCACAAAGAAAAAACCCTATCCCGCCTGACCCAGGTGTTTTTTCGCAAAAACCCTGCCCCTACGCCACCGGTGCCCCTGTGAGGCGAGGCGAGGCGGGACGGGGTACCATTAACATCCCTAATGAAGAAAGAATGTTATTTTATATAGGAGGTATAACTATTAAGAAGTGAATTATGATTGTAATTTTACAGGTATGGATGAAAAGATTTATAGCGTGTTTGGAATAGTCTTATTTTAAATCTGAAATCTGATAAGTATGTTATCTGATAAGTGTCTTTTAAGAAATAAGTGTTTGATATAATAAGGCTGTTTGCTTTGTAAGCTCAAATGTTATTATAAGTTACTTGATAATAATGTTATCAATTTTGAGTCATTGTATTTTAATTTTATAATTAAATAATAAATTATAAAATTTAAATATTAATTAAAATTTATTTTTATTTAAAAATTTTAAATTTTTGAAATTTTAATTTTTAATATTTAATTTTTAATATTTTTATATTTATTTTTTTAGTTTTTAAATTTTAATTTTTTAATTTTAAATTCTAAATTTAAAATTTTTTAATCTCTAATTTTATATTTTAATTTTTAGTACTATATTTTTAAATTTTTGTAAATTTTTATTTTTAATTATTTTCTAAATGATAAGATATAAGTACTATAAACCTAACTTATTTTTTTTAACTACAAATAAGCCATCTTATGAAAAGTATCTTATAAATATTTTATAATAAGATGATAACTAATAATTATTTTCACATAAATTATCAAATAAAATAAGTGTTTTAAAATAAGATCCAAACAAATACAACATTACTTGTGTGCTTTTTGGTCCTGGATTGGCGCTGAGAAAAGCGACTATTTTCAACCCAAAATAAAAATTTATATATATATATATATATATATATCAGTTATACTTGTATTATGAAATTCATTTCATTCATAAATGAATTCTGTGAGGTTTTTTATTTCGAAGTGAATTCTAGTGTTTAAAAATGTAAACCAGTTTTAAGTCAAATTTGTCATTTGTAAATATAAATTGCGTTTGGAGCATGCGTAAAATTGGAATTAATATATGTATTTTACTTAATCCACCTTAATGCACGTTTATTTAATAAAATCTTGGTTGTTTTACATTAAGCAATGAGTCATGCTTTCAGCAACTAGGTGTGATATACTGTTCCTCTGATATTTTCAACAAGAAACTACTTAGATTTTAGTTGCCCGATCATTTCTGTATGTTGACACCTACCAGGTGTATATTGTTGATTGTATGTTGTTGTTGTACTTAAAACAGAAGTGTACTTATCTATATGTTTCTTCTTGTTAGTAGGAGAGTGTGTATGTGTGAGTGTTTTTTTTTTTTTTTTTTGTTAGTCATGCTTTTAACTCTGATTTGGTTTCCATTTCATAGTTCAAGTTCTTCGAACTATATCATCGAAGCTCCAAATCAAATATTGGAACGTTACTGAAAGGTCTTGCAGCCAGGAAGCAGATTTTAACACGACTATTGAAGGTGACAAAAGATTTAGCAGTGTAAAATGTGACTGCTCATTCAATAGCAACTCTGTGTGCCATGTCACAAACATGTAAGCTCATATTCTTTTTTATTCATTGTCTTGTCCTGGTAATTTACCTCCATTGCTTGTGTGATGCATCACTTGTTTTCGAAATATCACTATTTTGTACGTGTATTTCTAAAGTAAAGACATGGAGCACTACTCTGTAACCAAGTTTAAGACTATATTGACTTCATGAGCAGGTTTGTTGGTTTCATATATAGTAGACACTGCAAGTGCGAAGATATTTGATGATTAAGTTTCCTATTTTCTTCGACCATTTTTCTTTTTCATCCTTCTTTTTTAGCGTAATCAGTGTTGTTCAACCATTTCAAGATCAAATCGCGAAATGGTAGCACTTGTATCCTGCAGAAGACTTAAGTCAACTGGAATGAGATTCCTAAAAATTTCAATTAGTTTTGTATGTTGCTTCTCATATGCTCTGGAAGTTTAGTGCCAATTCAAAATAGTGAATACTTGCTAACAAGGTGTTGCTTTGAATAAGACAAGAATCTAAATTTTAAAGATGACATCCTATTTATTCTTATCTCAATTTGAAGCTTGAATTACTGATGACTTCTGTTTTGGGTGCTACAGCCTGCTGAAGGGCCTCAACTTGAATGGAGTCATACCCGTAGAATTCGCAAACCTTACTCATCTTAAAGAACTGTAAGTGACTACTTTTACTACAAAAATGTAGTTCTGATTTTACTTTATTGAGTCTTAAGAAACAGTTTAACAGAAGTCATTTGATTACTTCACAGAATAACGGGCATCGGCGAATAGTCTAATTATCGCCTTTACAATTTTGATCAACCTGCTTTTGTTTGTTAAGTGCAGCAGAATAACATTCTGCAGCAACTACACGGAATGTTCAATTATGCTTTATGCTATTGATTTGGCCACTTTGGAAAATTAGATTGTGATATTAATGCAGGAATCATAAATAAATAAGCATAATGAAAATTTTCTCTGACAGGAATAAAACAGGAAGATCCAATTAGGAAGTATACAAAATACAATCTCCATTGAGGAACAAAACTATAGATGAAAGGAGCTTATCTCCTATTTACTTTCAGATGAAGCAGAAGAGTTAGTGATACATTTTGTTATTGCAGAGATCTAACTCGGAATTATCTTAATGGACCGATTCCTACGATTTTAAGTCAGCTTCCACTGACTATCTTGTGAGTATTTATTTCCAAATTTCTGCCATTTCAAATTTTATTTAGTTTACTTTAACGTTTGGGACATATTTAAACAATCCTTTACTACAGGGGACTTTTGGGGAACAGGATAAGTGGTACAATTCCAAAAGAAATAGGTGACATCATTACTCTGGAAGAGTTGTAAGTGAGAAATTACTATAAAATAGTGTTTGATGGGTGCTTTTCATGTTATGTACAGTATATGGAGTAAACTCTTAAACCATGCAGGGTTTTGGAAGATAATCAGCTTGGAGGGCCTCTCCCAGAAAACCTAGGAAGTTTGAGTCGATTGAGGAGATTGTAAGACCACTTGGCCATTTTTGACGTTGTATCTGATAATCAATTGCTTTTCACAATATTCCTTGGATATTGCTGCATTATTTTTTGTTTGTTGAACATGTGCTTCTTCTGAGAATACGTTTGAGTCTTTTATTATGCATCATAATTTTCAGGAAAATTAATTACCATATCTTGGCACCAACCAAATAATAGTTATATCATTGACTCTCTAAAGTGTGTTGATAATGATTGTTAATGTTGATGTCTGAATTGATTTCCTTTTCCCTTTGGATCATTATATTGACTGTTGTTTCTTACGCTCTAGTTGGAAGTCAGCTTACATTTATCCTAGAGTATTACTCAGTTTTTAAACATATTCCATGTCCTTCCAACAACTTTGCAGAACACCTGTTTTACGGTTTGGTATGTCAAAAAGTAATGTGTAGAGAGAAAAGTACATTAAACATCAGATAGCATTTTTTGTGCTTTATGAGGAAGCAGATATTTTGCTTCATAGAAAGAACAATAAGAATGCCATTGAGGAAAAGTGAGATAGGTATGACCTATGGTAGTTTGACAATAGGAGATAGTGTTCTGGATATGTATAGTAGATTTTACCAAAACATTAACTGGAGGATAATGAAAGATACATGGAGTAACATATAGGTTCAAGATCATTGGACATCATGGTGAGTATGCTTGCTGCTGTCTGATGGAGGGCTGCAAATGGATGTGGGCATATTTGGTTTTCATCAATTGAATTGGTGTGTTTAGGATGAAGCATTCATGACATAATCTGGAAGAGGACCTCAGCTTTCCTCTAAATCCCAAAGGAACTCCAATATTTGAAGAGTCCAAGGAGTAGCTAAACCAAATCCCATATGTGCCATTTCTCCTTTAACAAATCCTCAAATAGGAGTAGCTAAACCAAATCCCATATGTGCCATTTCTCCTTTAAGAAATCCTGTGCGAAAGGCATCTGTTGCATAGAAATATCGCCAACTAGCTCCAAGTAGAAGGAACATGCAGCAGTCAGATGTTTTCAGGTTTTCCATTTGTGATTGAGGTCTTTGCCATTTGAAGAGGAAACTGTTATCACTAAGTTGCAAGTACATGTTCAAAAGATAGACAAGCATCTGCATAGTTTAATGTCCTTTTTCCCTTAATAATGTTTAACTTTTTTTAAATGATTCCACAAGAGACTTAGTAATACTGTAGTATCATATCATGGAAAATGCTATAAAATCTTGTTGGTAATTGCACAAATGATTATCTGTCACTTCGAGATCGTCTTTGGTTAAACAAAATTTTCATCATATATGTGTTTTTTCTTGTATATGATAATCTCTCATTGGGATAACTGTACTTGGAATAAGGCCTTGGTAACGGGCCTCTTTTCTTTATAGTATATACTCTTGTACTTTTTCAATATTGATTGTAGTATTGAGTAGCATTCCTCTTTTGCATATCACATGTTGTCTTGGAGTTAAAACGTATTCGAACGTCATAATGTATATTCTTACTTACCAATCTCTGTTTCTCGGGATACTTTCCTGCAGCCTTCTTTCTGCCAATAATTTTACTGGAAGGCTTCCAGAATCTTTCAGAAGCTTAAAGAACTTGACTGATTTGTAAGTGATAAGTATTCATACATACACTGGATCCCGGTTTCAGATATTCAGAATTTCGGGAATTGTTTGCAATTTCTGGTATTGAAGTTTGTGAAATGTTTCCAGTCGGATAGATGGGAGCTCAATGTCTGGAAGAATACCAGATCTTATTGGCAACTGGACATTGTTGGATAGACTGTAAGGACTATTGAATATTACTAGTTTTCTGCTTCTTTAACATGCATAAAATTATTACTTCTTTGAAAACTCTGGTTATGTTATGGCATATATATTTCATGATTAATGAAATTTCCTGCAGAGATATGCAAGGCACATCAATGGATGGACCCATTCCTTCTACAATAGGGCAGTTGACAAACTTGACAGAGTTGTGCGTGCATATTTTTCTTCCTAGCTACTGTCCTGTCTCTATCATAATAAGAAATAATGATAGAATAGAATCTCCACATTTATGGACACCCTTTTATTTGGGAATGAGAAGTATGTCTGAATTTGCTTTTCACTTCTCAGGAGGATTACTGATCTGAGTGTATCAAATATGACATTTCCCCATTTGCAAGACTTGACAAAAATGAAGACACTGTGAGAATGACTTGATTATCTTTGGGAGTTGGAAATCTTTGATTATATACTTTTTTCCCTTCTAAATTTATTACCAATCTTGTTTCACAGGATACTAAGGAATTGCTCAATTATTGGCCCAATCCCGAATTACATTGGAGACATGAAGAATTTAAAAACGCTGTAAGTTTGTTTCTTTCATATTTCAAAAGTTGAAAAATTCAGGGAAATGGTCAAGGACGTGTATATTATTCATCATCATTAAAGGACCTTCAAATTCATTGATGTGATCTGTTGGTTTGATAGATAAAAGAGTAAACCTTCTACTTGCTAATGCTTCATGGTCGAGTACTAGTCTTCCATGAGGTTTAACTTTTTTCTCGGTGTTGAATGCTTTTCTAGAAAATCAGAATCGTTTTTCCATATGAGATTTGATTTCTGATATCTAATCTTAAAGGACTTTGATTCCTTGAATGTTTCTATTTCACCACCAGTGTAGTAGAGATACCTCAGTCAGAATTACACGTCTATGTTGCCACACTACCAGTTGCATGTTTAACACATGCTCCTTCTACTTTAAAGCAAAAACTTAAAATGAAATGATAATGTAAAATGCCACAGGCAGCTTCATTACCTAACATTAAACTTGTAATATACTTGTAGTGTCATGGGCAATTTCGAAGGTACTGTCTAACTATACTTGTAATGTCACATGCTTGACAACATAGGGTAAATTGTGCCTGTTATATAACTTAATTAAGAAACACTCTGGAAACTCTTCTTGAAACATGATTTTCAGAAAGTAAAACATGCCTTTGAAGTAATTAATTTCAGGTTTTTGGCAGTGACAGGATAAGAATGACTTAAAAACTGAAACTGTCATGATAAACTTTGTATATATTAGAGTAAACTTTCTTTTTATGACTGATAAACGATTTTATGGGTTTTAAATAGAAACACCGTAAATAAGATGAGGTAAGAGCTATTCAATGGCACCTTTTGTAAAATGTCAAAGCTTTGTAATACAATCCCTAAGTCTATCATGCTGTATATTATAGTGGTTCAGTTTTATGTTATTTTCAATACATATTTGAACTTCAATGGTTCTCCTATTCATTTCTTCTGGAGGATCAATAAAACTTCTCTTTGTTAAACTTTGTTCTATGGGTCATCATATCTGATCAAGTTGTGTATGAATATTTATGTGCAGAGATTTGAGCTTTAACATGTTGAATGGTCTAATCCCATCGACAATTCAAGGGTTGACAGAATTAGATTATCTGTGAGTAGTTTACTTCAGATTGTAATTTGAACTAGCTGATGTCTTCTTTACAAGCTATCTGTTGTTTTGAAGAAGGGAATCTAAATTTCCAAGATGCAGGTTTCTGGCTCATAATTCACTTAGTGGTGAGATACCCAGCTGGATATTGAATAGCAAACAGAACATGTTAGTATTTCTTCTAGCTAGATTCTCATCTGCTTCGTATCTCTTCTAGAAATAAATGCTCTGATATATCAAGCACAGAGAGAATCATTGCTCATTCTTTTAATTTTTTTATTCTGTTCTTAAATCGTGTTTGATGTCAAGCTTCATTATTGCCTGAGTTTCCAATCTAAATCAAAAGTTGACATGCTGATGTATTCCAGGGATGTATCTTACAATAATTTTACGCAGCCATCTACCATCCCTTGCCATCCCAACAGAGTGTAAGCTTCTTTCGATTCTGATATTGACTTGATTTGAGCTCATATTACTAAGAATACTTCCACTTAACAGGAATATGGTCTCTAGTCACTCAAATTCGACGAGCAGCTCGTGAGTTCCTTAATTTCTTTTTATCTACAGCATTGATTCAGTTATGCTTTATTTATTTATTTATTTTTATTTTTTTGTAAAAGAATCCAGTGACTTTATTTTTGTTTCAGAACCACTTGGTGTGCAAGGAAGGATCTCCCTTGCAGCAACCCCGAATGTAACTATCCATCAACCATGCTATTATTATATGGCAGTGAGCAATTTATTGTTTATGATCTCCATGAACTATTTTGTATACACAGATTATTCACTATTTATAAATTGCGGAGGTAGCGGAATTAACTTCCAGGGAAATGAATATGAAGGAGACTTAACAAATGAGGGCCCATCATACTTCTTTGCATCCTCACAGAAGTGGGCTTATAGCAGCACTGGGGTGTACTTGGCAAATTCTAACGCTAATTACATTGCAACAAACACATTTTCACTAAATGTGAGTGGTGGGGAGTTGTATGAAACTGCTCGTGTTGCCCCTGATTCTCTCAAGTATTATGGCCTATGCCTGAGAAAGGGTAGCTACAAAGTAAGCCTCCATTTTGCTGAAATCATGTACACTGGTGACCAGACCTTTAGCAGCCTTGGAAGGCGTGTATTCGATGTAGCAATCCAAGTATGTGGAAAAACTAATTCTCCCATTGACAGTTTAATAATTTTGTTTTAGTTTTGCACTCTCAAAAAATTTTTCCTGCCAAATTCAGAGAACAGAGAGCAAGTAATTCTCCGCATGATGCACTACTGATTCTGAACTTTATGCAGGGAAGGGTAGTTTTGAGGGATTTCAACATTGCAGAGGAAGCTAAAGGTGTTGGGATAGGAATTACAAAGGACTTCAATGATGTCCTCGTTAATGGTAGCACTCTGGAGATCCACTTGTACTGGACAGGAAAAGGGACAACTGCTATTCCTGATAGAGGTGTATATGGACCTCTAATTTCTGCAATCTCCGTGACACCAAGTTAGTAACTTTCGGTTCTTCTCACTTCCTCTTCTCTCTCCACTGTTTATTAATGGAAAGATTCTCCTTCTTGTAGACTTTAATCCTCATTCAGGAATGTTATCTGCTGGAGCAATTGCTGGCATTGTTGCTGGTTCATGTGTGGCCCTTTTTTTCAGTTTATTTGTACTCTGGAAGGAAGGATATCTAGGAGGGAAAAATGTTGAAGACAAAGGTGAGATACATGACATATGAGAAAGTGTGTAAATCACTCTCTGTCAAAATTTACATGCATGTACAATGCAGTCTATAACTTGACAAAGCAGATGAGAACTTGTATTGAGATTTGAGTAGTATCTACCAGAAACATGAAGCCATAGATTTCTGTAATCCTTCAAAGAACTTCTTTTAGCTTTAGTAGCACTAATAGCATCTTTCCATATGCCATAGCATGTGGTATTATAGATCTGTATAACAATTAGGGGTTTATGGTTTAGTTGATTGCATTTACAGCAGCCATCAGTTGAATAAACTTCTAGATGAATAAGAATACACTGGCATAATTTTTGTAACTATATCACTTCTAGATGGACATGGATGCATTCTGACATCATTTTCATAACCATATGAAGACCAATAGATTTAAATACACATGAACTATCCTTCCAAATGAGACAGTGTTTCTATCTTGTGCATGACTAAGCAGCTTCAACTGTCTGTCTTGTTACAGAACTCCAAGGCCTTGATTTACAAACTGGTTATTTCACTTTAAGACAGATCAAAGCTGCTACAAATAACTTTGATCCTGCTAACAAGATTGGTGAAGGAGGGTTTGGCCCGGTTTACAAGGTAAGTTTTTAATATACGTTTGGTGATTTCAGTTAGTTTTTCAATTAGGCAATACTTTTTTGGTCATAAATTACCCAAATTTTGCCTGGTGAGTTGAGGGTAAACTCATTTTTTTCCCTATAATAGGTTTTAGCTAACTTTGAAATTGCTCTGTATCTTCTAGGGTGTGTTGAATGATGGTGCAGTGATTGCGGTTAAGCAGCTTTCATCTAAGTCCAAGCAAGGAAATCGCGAATTTGTTAATGAGATAGGCATGATATCTGCTTTACAACACCCAAACCTTGTGAAGCTTTATGGTTGTTGTATAGAAGGAAACCAATTGTTACTGGTATATGAATACATGGAAAACAACTCTCTTGCTCGAGCACTTTTTGGTAAGTTCATTGCTAAATGTCTATCCCATTGCAAACCCTTAAGGTTAATCTTCCTCTGCTTTACAATTTTTAGGCCAAGAGAAGCAGCAATTGAACCTAGACTGGCCAACAAGAAAAAGGATATGTTTAGGGATTGCAAGAGGCTTAGCATATCTTCATGAGGAATCACGGTTAAAAATTGTCCATAGAGACATAAAGGCTACTAATGTCCTGCTTGATAAGGATCTAAATGCCAAGATATCAGACTTTGGATTAGCGAAGCTGGATGAAGAAGAAAACACCCATATTAGTACACGGATTGCTGGGACTGTGTAAGCCTTCTCTTTTCTCATGGTTTTTTAGCTTGACCATGCACAAATATACATGAGATGGATCTGTGACTTTGGGTTTTTGAAAACTGCTTATGCATGCATAATGGCATAGCTATGGTTTCTTCCTGCTGAGAGGACTAACAATTTCATAGTCTGAGCAGCAAGAATACAAATGATTTCAGTATTAAAAGTAGAAGGAAAAGGAATATTTTTTGACGGAGAGTTGTTATGAATAGGTTGACTTTTACTGCTTCAGTGTTTTAAGTAACCTGATCTACTAATTCTTCCTATTCACTCCCAAAGTTTTCTCTCTTGCTGTGTGTAGAATTCTTTTCTGTTGAGTAAAATGCATCTAAAACCACATATTTTGTCAAAGTTGCATAAGAACCTTTGTGATTTCAAAACTCGCTAGTTCCCCCTTAAGCTATAAAGAATGTGGCTGATCCCCCTTTATATTATAAAGAATGTTGGACAATCGTTCCAAATATTTGGGGTTTTGTGCCGCACTTTTTATAGCATTACGAGGTATTGCGAGTTCTGAAACACAAGGGTGTTTTATGCAATTTTGATAAAACATAGAAGTTAAAATGCATTTTACCCTTTTCTGTTTTTTTTGAAAACAAAATCATATAGCCAACAATGAAAATGCTGAAAGTAAGAGTTTCAATTCAATGTAACCAAATTGATTCAAGATTAGGATGAAATACTATGAATTTCCATATACAAACTGATTGGAAGGCCTATCTATCTATGGATTGTGAACTAATTTGCCCACCTGACATATCACTAGGAAGAATTCAAATTTCGAAATCTGTCTGGGTGCGAAACTTGTATGAAAATGGTAGCTGTTTGATACTTGTTGGATACTTCTACTCATATGTTGAGTTGAAATATTATCTTTTTCATTTCCCACACTTTCCCAAAACTCATTTCACTAGCTAGACAACTTTTAGGTTACTGTTGATATTTTCCTATGCAACTAAGTTATTTTGATTTTTGGCTATAGTTTAACTCATTTTAGTTCCTTCATTTCACATTTTGTAACTTGTGTTAGATTTCAATATGATACCAAGTCAATGCAAGTTAATATATTAAGAAAATGAAAATATTAAAACAGGATGAGCATTTTTAACATGGTGTATGCACTAGAAGAATTAAAAAGTATAAAGAATCATATTCATTTAATATTGCACATAATTTATTACAACTTCTTTATCGATACTTACCAAAGGAGAAGTTAATCATGTTCCATCTGTAGTCTATTCTATTCTTTGAAAAACTTGCCATGGTAACTGGCATCTCTGTGCTGTGTAACATGTCCATGCTTTATACCACATCAGGCTTCAAATAGATGATAGTTCAACCTCCTTTTCTGCTCTGTAATATGGAATATCATCTTACTTTGGAAGAAATAATCATCATCATGGTGACATCCAGTGTACAGTTCAGTAAGGAATTGAAAATGTCAACCCTATGCCTCAACTTCTGTTTCAGGATCTGACATATCTATTGCTGAGAAACATACAACTTAGCTTAACTTAACTTCCACCTAAACAATGCTCCAGCGGAAATGATCATAAAATAAGATCCTGGCAAATTTAATTCTTTCTATAACAATAAGTTCTCTTGAACTGGTTCACTATCTATACTGGCTTTCCTATTTAGATATATGCAACCATTCGAATATATAAAAGAGGGGCAATGACTAGAAAGACTTGCATATCATTCCAAGGATGGATGGCTCTTAAGTGTAACACTTTCTCCATGTAGTTGCTTGCTTCTATATGACTAGATCTGCTGCAAAATCAACTTGATACTGATGCAACTAAAAAATTCTACCAGTGCTGTTTAATTTGTGTTGTTGCTCAGATTGCATGCTCACAAAATTTTACATTCTAGAGTAGCCTGTGTGATAAGAGAGAGCAGAATTCTTTTTAATAAATTTATGGAATTGATAAGGGCATTGTTTCTTTTTTCCCTTCTCTATTTTAATTTCACATTTTACAGCGGTTACATGGCTCCTGAATATGCAATGAGGGGTTATTTGACGGACAAAGCAGATGTTTACAGCTTTGGAGTTGTTGCACTCGAGATTGTAAGTGGGAAGAGTAACACAAATTACAGGCCAAAGGAGGAATTTGTTTATCTGCTTGATTGGGTAAACTGCCTTTAAAATCTTCATTTTCCTATAATGCTATGTTATCGTCTGTAGTTGCAAAAATGTTGATTTTACTTTTTCTTGCATTAAGCAGCATTTTAAGAAACATAAATCAAAATCTTAAATCCAATCCATATATTGAAGTCTTTGGATATACATGCAATTTCAAAAGCCAGATATACCTCTCAAAGTTGTATACATCCTAAGTTGCTTGTATTTATAAACTGATGCAGAAAGGTAAGTCAAACTTGCAGTCAGCAGCGACTTAAAAGGTATCGAAATACAAGTGATTACACATAATGATAAACATAAATTTGTTTTTACCACCATGAGCAGGTGATAAGAATGCTGAACACCCTAGTTAGACCTGAGTATATATTTAACTGAGAACAATTGAGAACAAGAGAAGCAGCAGCTCACAACTGATGTGTTCTTATATATTTTATGCTTCCTTTTTCTCTGAAATACCTTTTCTGCCTTTTCACAATATAAACTGTTAAAAGTACTCAACTTCCATCCTTGGCGTTTCCATTGTATTCATCAGCATAGTGCATACAACATATTTTTTCTTTTTTGGAGGATTTAGTATTGATCTTTTGCTTTTTGTTAATGGGATGTGTAGGCTTATGTGTTACAAGAACAGGGAAATCTCCTAGAACTTGTGGATCCAATTCTTGGATCAAACTATCCAGAAGCAGAAGTGATGAGGATGTTAGACGTGGCTCTGCTGTGCACTAACCCCTCCCCTACGCTGAGGCCATCCATGTCTGCTGTGGTGAGTATGCTTGAGGGAAAACTTCCAGTCCAAGCACCACTAGTAAAGCGTGAAGCGTTAAATGATAACATGAGATTTAAAGCCTTCGAGAAATTGGCACTAGACAGCCAAACACAGATATCAACATCCTCACAGGACAGCCAGGTTCAGAAAAGTATCTCCATGGATGGACCTTGGATTGATTCCTCGGTTTCTCTCCCTAGCAGGGATCACAATATCAGAGATTCATCGTCAAGCAGGCTCCTTCTAGATCATTATGATGTAAAGTTAAACTAGTTGATTGATCTTGATTCTAAATTATGTACCATTTGAGATTGTGCAGAATTTATAACTCGGGATTGAATATACATATACATGTACACACGTTTTCCAGTTGCTATTGTTCAGCTTGTGGCTCCTTGCATTAGTGCCTTTTTAATCGCCTAGCTGATGTGGTATCTATACCTTAAATTTACTATTTGTGGAGCCTTTTCCATATGTTTTTTCCTACCCATCTTACTCAATGCTGGTGCAGCCACATCATTTGATCTGGCGCCATCCATTTTCTGTTGCATCAACGATTGCTGTAATGCTTTCAATGGTACTTACATATTGCAGTTCTATCATTTTTTTAATCAGGTGTATGGAATAAGCCATCACTGCCCAATCTTTTCGAGAAAACTTTGTTATTTTTTTATGAGGTATTTGGAATAAGTCATCACCACCCAATTTTCTCGAGCAAGCTTTGCGTCATAAACCTTTTGTTAATACTTTTTATTCAATAAAATCAGTAGTTAAAATGAATATTACAAAGGTTACTAAATATCAGAAGTTGATGTTGTTATGGTCTAAATATTTCAATTTTGATAAAATAGCAAATGATTTTGAACCTTTTGACATAATTATACGTTGTAATACTCTTCTCCAAATATGTGAAATTAAAAATACTATAATTTAAGATAAATATATTGTGTCCATTTATATTTATCTTTTATTTTAAGTATTATAATATTTTTATTTATACACTTGTTACTGTAAAATTTATATTGCACCTTATGCATCACACGAGTCAAAATACTAGTTTCTTTGTATAAAGCTAGCTAGTTCTATCAATTAGGAAAAGCTTTCCTCTGGTTCTTAGATATGGGGCAGCGGTGAAACAAGAGAGACTGGGAGCCATATGTCCATTGTGACTGTGTTCATGTTTACCATTTTATTTTTATATGTCTTCATGGTTTCTTATTTTTATGTGTTTGATTGTTTTGTGCTTCTAATTGAACCTTCTCGAGGTTAGATACTTTTTTTCCCTTAAGTTAGGGTGTTCTCAAGTCACATTAGACTTGGTGCTAACTCTTTTTGAATCAAGAGTGGTGAAGAAAAATCCCTCAATAACTGTGCTTTCTAGGATTCAAACTTTTATTCTCCTCTTTACAGAATAAGGCCATTATCATCTCATTCTCAACTAACAGCTTGTTGGTAGCTTGAATAATTCATAAAGATTGTTAAGTTGAGTATGCATCATTTTGATTAATGACCTATTCCAAAATAAACTCTTAAAAGGATGAAGAAGTATTCAACAATGAGATAAAAGAGTAAATTTTACCTTTTTTGCTAAATTAGTCAAATAAAACCAATTCCTTTGTTCTTTTCTCACTCTTACATATATAACTCATATATAAAAGGTATAAATTCTAAATAGGATTTCGTATCTTTCTTTATTTTTAGGAATCCTTGAAACTCAAACAACCATGGCTACCGACTCTATTTCTTCTTAGAAAATGGCCAATTCTCCCAAGCAATATGAGACTCAAATTAATCCTCAAGTCATGGAGAATAAAGCTATTTAAACTCTTCTTGAAAATAGGTAAGAAAAATAACTAAAATTTGCTTCAAATTTGAGCTTGAGCCATTCAGATTTTGGTGACAATCAAAGCTGGCCATTGTCAAAGGGGTCTTCAGCTGGAGCTAATAAGCACATGTTATGGCTTTCTTAACCAATTTTTTTTTTGCTAGGTAAGCAAGGACTTGTATTAATCACAAAAGAAACTACAACAATGGCCTCAAAGGCTACTCTGCGAATCTAGAGTCAAGATTCCATCTATGACAAAAAAATTTATCAGAAGTCCTCTCTTTATAATTGCTTAACCTGTTAATAGTGTGCCTAACATCAAACGCAATTGTGTCGCACAGCTGTTCCTCTGTCCATGCTTGTCTCTAAAAGATCTTTCTGTTGCGTTCCATTCAAATATGAAAGATGGTTGGCTCAAAGCTTAATTTGATGATAAGATTTCTAAGGTTATAGCTGTTGGGATTGTATGCTCTAAAGACCACTTGCATACGGATATCAAACTAGACATCTGATCATTGTTTATATTTATGAGCATTTTGTATATATTGTCTTTGGTATATATGTGTGATACATTGTGTAAAAGTCCAATGGTATAATCCAATGATTTGGGTGCATAATGAGGCTAGATGTACAGTAGGTCCAAGTCTAGTTTTGGATATATCATAAAAAGTGTCCATAGCCGGATGGTAGTGTTGGGTGCTTTATAAAAAATAAGGCTATAGTGGGCAAATCTCCTGATAGAGGTGATCTACCTAGGTTATTGGAAGGTCTTTCCAAACTTCACTCCTAGTGCATATGTGATGCATTGGATAGAACCACAGTGAGTATGTCTTCTAGAACCGTGCCATCATTTATAGAAGACAAGATACTCACAGCTTCTGAGTGATCAATGCTCTTAATCTTGAGTATGTGTGGATGAACTGGTGAAGTTAGGATGCATCACTTTGATATACTTTGAGATAAGGTCTTGAGTGATAAGATTGTCTGTCTCGTACATTAGGTGTTGTATTCTAAACAATCAGGACATGTATGTTCAACAGTAGAGTCTATGAGTCCTCTTGGATTTGTCCTATTAGTCATCATGAATTTAGATATAGTAATATCACCCTTTAGGGGCATATCAGTCATTTGGTTGTAAGTCTCTCTCTATATCAAAAGATCCGTGACTAAGTGGTGATCACTTCTTGAACTAGGGATTCCAAGGTTCCAGATGTAGTATTGAAGCTGATGGTGCCTTTTAGATTGGTCTTGACTATGAGTATACATATAGGGGCATTTTGGTCATTTCGCTCAATTGGTCAAAGACAAAGTTTACTTCATGTAACAAGCTCTTGCCTAGCTGATAATTATTCTTGGAGTGCGGCTTTGGTCTTTGGTGTAGTAGACAGAAGTCAAAGTGGCCACGATGTCGCCAAAGTGGTGGTAAAGGTATTTTGGTTATTTTATGAGCCAAGGATAATTATATCTTTTGGTTCCTTGACTAGCAATTTTTCTATTGGATACATAATTAAGGAAATTAATATGTGGGTTGCTTAATTAAGATTTGAGTTTAGAAATTAAAAAGCGGGTCTTCTTAATATAACATATGGATATCTTAATTGGATAAGTAGGGACTACATGGGAGATATTTAATATGTGCATGATATAGAATATTTAGATGTCCTTTTATCCCAAAGGAATATTTGTTATCTAGAAAGTTTAATGATGGGTGTTGAGAGGATTACAATATTCCTTAGATCTTATCCTTTTAGGGTAAACTTAGTACTATATATAGTGCTAGATGAGCATGACCCATTTTTCAGCCTCCTTGATATTCTCTCTCTTGGAGTGTGTGCAGTATTTTTTGCACACTAGCATCAAGAGCACACACTAGATCTATTTTCCTCATTTTGGCCTAATATTTAGCTTGCCCACTCTATAGCTAAGTGTATCCTAGTTGTCGAAAAAGGGATATAGTGGAAAAAACCAAGAAGAAGCTATTACGAGGAAGATCTAATGCAAAGAGGCCACTAGTTTTCGAATCACACATCAAGGGTAATGATATCTTCATCTATACTTGTTTGTCTTTATGTGGTTGCATTGATTCCTATGTGTATAACATTTTTTTGTGCTATATTCTTCTATCATATCTCAATTATGGGTTAAAAATTAAAATTCAGAACTTAATCTTGTATGTGGTAATAGCATATTTGATCCAACAGTAACCTGAGCATTTACTGTTAATCCATGGGGTAACTCCATCCCAACTATGAATCTAATAAGGACTTTTGGCCATCTTCATCACCTTACACCAAATTCTATGACCAAAGCTACATTCAAATAAAGATGGTCTTTGTGTTTAGCTCCCCTTCTACAGTAGGTACAGTTCACATCAACATTTAATTCCCAAGTTGCGAGTCTTTGTTTGGTGGGAAGTCTATTATGCCAAGCAATCTAGGTGTAAAAATTGTGTTTAGGTATAGATTCCTAAACCACACCATCTGAACCTAATCAACAGGGATAGGCAAACCACAAAGTGAACATAACATTAGGTTAGCCCAGTTGAATAATACAATCATTTTGTCTCTCACAAGGCTTGAAGTTTCCAAGTCCTTACGTGAGACACATGAAGAGGGGTTCATTTGGCTATCTGAGTAAGCCTTTGATGGGCCTCTTATAACCTGGACCAACAAGAATGTTGGACATCTACTTAGGGCTTTCTCTGATGGGCCTCTTTTAACCTAGACCACAAGAATGTTGGACATCTACTTAGGGCTTCCAGACTAGACCACGTTCTTGTGTATGGATCTTGGGTCTCAACTTTTTGTGATTCCTCTCTTGTGGTTGACATGCCAGGCAATTCGGACCACTCACCACTTTGCCTCACAACAGCAGTCTGCCCTCAAACACACCCCAAACCTTTCGAGTTCTTTAATGCTTAGGCCTTCGACCTTAACTTTTGAAGTGTTGCTAGCAGGGCATGGAATATCATTGTCCAAGTTCTCCTCTCTTTAAGGTTTGTATGTAACTAAAGAAGGAGAAAAGAGAATTGAAGGTTTTCAATGGGAAATATTTCTGCAACATACCAGGACAAATTGAAGAAATTTGCCTAAAACTTGATATTACTCAAAATCATATATTCATGGGTAATTTGTCTGAGACCTTTCGAACTGAAGAAAAGGATTTGGTTAGAAAATTGAGGATTTTCACTCAGCGGAGCAGAGAATTTGGAAGCAAAAAGCTCGAGTACAGTAGCTTTGTGAGGGTGATGCCAATACTCAATTTTCTTCAATTACGAGAGGGGTAGGTATGCCAGAAACATTGTTAGGAAACTCAAGGATTCTAATGGCAACTGGTTGGAGTATGCCAAGGAGATTGGTGATAAGGCAGCTAATATTTTATGAATCTCCTTGACAAATTTGAAAATACTTACAAAGGTAGCCCTTCTAGCTTAAGGAATCTTCTCCATTCTACCATCAGTTTTAAAGATGCTCTTGAACTCATCAAAATAGTGTCTGAAATTGAAGTGAAGAATGCTCTTTTTGGTATTAACAGTAACAAGAGTCCAGGCCTAGATGGTTTTAGTTCGCACTTCTTTAAAGTTACGTGGGACATTATGGATCGAGATGTCATATATGTTGTTACGTCTTTCTTCTCCAATCCTGGTATGCTTCCTTAACTCAACATCACCACTTTTTTTATTATGGCAGCAAAAGAACATTAAATAATGATTTTGCAATTATAAATTTGTAGGATTTCCATCCATTTAGGCCAACTCCAACAAAGCCCCTAAACCACAAAACCCTTATATTTAGGGAAGTTATTGGTGATAATGTACTATAACAGCTCCCTTATTTACAGTCTATTTGGATTGGCTTTTAACAACTTTTGGAATTTTTCTTGATAACCTAAAAATTCTGGCTAAAATAAAAAACTGTATTTGAGGTTTTTTTTTTTTTAGTGTTTTAGCTTTTTTGGAAGCTAAATAATATAGTTATTGCAAAAATAATGTAATGTTTTAAAAAAATTCCTGAAAAAATAAAAAAGCCAATTCAAACAGGCCCTTAATCCCCTATATTTTCGGTGTTCTTCCAATCCCAAACTAAAATACCCATATATAGGGATCTTTTCATCCCCAAAGTCATCCCCAAACCCCATCCTTGTAGTTGCCAATTGCAATAGTTATGAAGGCCTTAAAAAATAGAAGAGTTGTTGGAGTGAAACTAAAATAGAAATTCATTAAGGTGGATGACTAGCAAGTATTTCTCCTATTCAGTGCGAATCTAACTCCTTTTTAAACTAGCCACTAGATTCTAACTACCAAGTTCTATCACAAATGAATCATTTTTTGTGCTATTCCTTACATGTTGATATGGAAAACTAGTTAGCTCATTTGCCAAGCCACAAGCCAACTCAAAACACTCCAATTGACATGGTGACAAATGCTTCTGATTTTCATCACTCATCTTAGCCAAGCATCAAGCAAAGCTTCTATGGAGCAACTTCATTGAAAGAGAAAAACTTCTTTTGAAAACTTTAGCAGCCAAACTCTTTAGTTCAAGCTTTGCCTCCTCAAGTAGCTTGGGCATCAAAACTGGATTGGCAAAAAACAAATCTAGGCAATTCACTTATTCTCCTAAACTTGATTTTCATGAACCTATGAAAATGGAATTATTGTGTACCCATCGGTTGATGTGTTTGAAAAGGAGATGGCTATCGGAGATGTTGTCTTATTGGTCAATTTTTGGATAGACCACCTCCCTTTTTCTGATAAGGAGAACTATCGATTTTAATTGAAAAAAGAAATAAATTGCCTGCTCCGGTAGCTTGGGCATCAAAATTGGATTGGCAAAAAACAAATATGGGTAACTTCACTTATTCTCCTAAACTTGATTTTCATGAACTTGTTGAAGAAAATGGAATTATTGGTGTTGCCCACCGGTTGATGTGTTTGAAGAAGACATGACCATTGGAGATGTTGTCTTATTGGTTAATTTTTGGATAGGCCACTTCCTTTTTCTGTTCAAGAGAATTGTTGAGTTTAATTAAAAAAAATAGAAACGTTGAAATTAAGTCAGTTGAAAATGGCCTCTTTATGTTTAAATTTGAAAGTGATGAATATCTAATCAAGTTATGGAGTAATTATAGCATGTTAATTACCGTTCACTTTTATTTAGAAGATGGGATGCTAATGCTCAAATGTTGAATTTTAGTTGAGAAAATGTAACAGTATAGGTTAAACTTAGGAAAGTGTGTTGCTAACTTATCACTATAAAAAGATTGAGTTATATTGTTAGTACCGTCGGTGTCCTCTTACAAATGGACAAACTTATAGAACCTGAAATTTTGTTGAGTTCACAAGGGTTTGTATGGAGATAGATCCTTCAAAAAACTCGTCAAATTTCATATTTGTAAAGTCAAGAAATGGTGAATAGACAAAAGTTGACATTAAATATGCTTTGAAGCCCCTTGTTTATCCCTCATGCAAGATAATGATCATTTTCAACAACATGTTTGAATGCACCTCAAATTAATGCAATCGAGCACTTTTCTTGGGATGATAAGAATGAGGGTGAATGGAAAAACACCAAAGACCAAAAGAATGTGGAGGAGGACTACAAATATGGATCAAACACCATTCTGAAGTGTTGTTCTTACTCCAAAAGTTGATCAAGCTCATAGTTTGGCTTATGGTCCTACAATTTCAACACTAAATAGCCAAATGGTTAGCAATCAGTTTGCTGCACTAAATTCAAATGAGGAGACTTTCATTGAAGATGGCAATAATGTATTGAATAAGAAAATGGATAGCTTGGGTCAAGATAGAAATGGATCCGATGGGGTAACCCAAACTGTGACACAAAATGAATTAGATAAGAAAAATGAGCATGTTGAAGGTGATATAGTTATTGATGGGGAGGGGGTAAGAATTGAAGACCTGATATGTGGTGCCTCCCTAGGTTTACTTGCATCACCTCCTAACAGTTCGATGGCTACTGCATCCTTGAGTTGTTTCTCTCGTTTCTTTCCAATTGTTGCTTTGTTTTGTTTCTTCTATTTTTTGTAGCCATGGAAAACTTTGGTTGGGCTTTAGACCCATTTGTTAGTTTTCGTTTCTCTGAAGATGGCAACTGGACCTGGACGGGCCCAGCCTAGCCCGGCCTGCATACTATAGTAGGTAGGCCAAGGTTGGGTTGGGTTTACTATATTTAATGGGCTTGGTTAGAGATATTTAGGCCCATTGGTTGGGCCCAGCTCAACCTGGCCCAATCCGCGAACCCAGCCTAAAACCACAGCCTGTTGGGAATGGTGTCCTAAAGTCATTCGTCTATTATAAACTTGGCATTGATTTGTACATGAATCGTGTTACTTTTAGCCTTACATTATATCATACATCTTCTCCTTAATTGTTAGATTATGCCGTAGTCTTTAGGATAACGCAATAGGGCTATATGAATGAGGGATAGCTCGGTTGTCCTTAAACCAAGTTCACAACCAAATAATAGAATCGATACTAAGACATTGATTCTATCAAGCATAGGTTATAGTGTGTCACTTGAGTTGGTTATTCCTATGACCAAGGGGTGTAGAGATACTAGTGTGACACACAGTGAGGTATGGAGACATGCTCACTGAATATGACTCTATTACTAGCATCCTATGGTATGTACCTTACTATCAAAGGACAACTTGTAGTGCACATGGATGTCGTATTTCCTCATACCTGGGACTACTATAGAGACTTGCAGATTACTCCCCATACTGTGGTACTGATCTACCCATATTTCTAATTTGGTGACAAAAGGCTGCTGGGTATGGGCTAGTGCCACGAAGTCAATGTACAGGTCAAGATGGGATTGACCGCTCCGGGTACTAGAAGAATGATATTCTGCTTAGTCCTAATTCATTAACTTTGACCAAAATTTTCTACGTGATAAGTCACATGGTTACATCATGATGAGTCATGAGGAGATTAGGACTTGACATGGAATAATTGATCAGGGGTTTGATAGTTTACCATGCCCCTAGGGTTATTTCTAAATATCGAGCGTCATAGGGGATCCACTATAGTGCCCAAGTTAGTTGAATATTGCCTTACAACTATTTGGCTTATTCGGATGTCGGGAGCCGTTGTTTGGCGGTATCATTGATTAGTACAAGGATAATCCTTGTATTACCTGTTTAACTTTGAACCTACAGAGTCACGCATATGGATGAGAATTAGTTGGAGTTTTGGCCATGTTGTAATAATTTTGGTCACGTTTAATTGTGAATTAGATGTGGTATTATTTAATTATGAATTAAATAATGTTATGGGTAATTGACATTATAGATATTTAATTAAGAATTAAATATTATAATATTTAATCAGATATTACAAGCCATAGAATTAATTTTGGTTATGTCGAGTTAGCATTGGATATGTGGATCAAATTAATTCATGGACTATTATTTATAAATTAAATGTAGATTAATTTGGATTTTAATATGGATTTGAGAAGTCCATAATTCTAAGTCCAAAGTGTTGGACTTAGTGGGCTAAGGTATGAGCTTTATAGAAAGCCCATGTCTCTCTATATAAAGAGAATTCACACTTTTCTACGTATGATGATTTTTGAGAAAAACCTGATCCCAAAAATTAGTTATCAGAGTTCTATCCCAAACCTTAAACTAAAATAGCCTCCTTCAACAATTTTTGATAGCGTGTGAAGTGAAGAAGCTCAATGCTTCTGCAAGGCAATTTTAGAAACTAGGTTAAGGGAATTCGCACGTTTTTAAGTTAGTCTTATACTCTTTTCTTGAAATTTTTAATTAAGAGCTTGATCCTGTGCGTGGGAAAATTCGAAGAAAGTCTCCCCGATTTCCAACAGTGGTATCAGAGCCAGGTTCTTTTAATCTATTTGATTGATTTTATTGCACAATTTTATCTTTTATATGTGTATGAGATACACTTATATTGAATAAGCCTATATTTCATAAGTGTAATCAAATTACATGTTCTATGCCCAAAACTATGTATTGCATTCAAAATGTAATGTTGTCGTCTTTAATGCATCGAAAGAAGTTTCAATGTGTGTTATCATATTTTAATGCCTTTAGTGCCATCTTTTATCACCTTATTTAATTGATGGATTTGTATTGTTATCTCATGATGTTTTGCACATCCATGGAATTCTTTATGTTCTGTAGCCATGGCAATTAAAGAAGAAAGTAGTGCTTCTTATTTTCTTTAGGCTACTGCATTGATTAAAAAATAAATAAATAATTTTTTTTGAAGTCTTATTTCTTAGATGATTGGGGTAGTAGATGGTGGTTCTTGATGGTCACAGATAATGGTATCTTGTAGAGTCAGTGAAGCATCCTAGAACAAAAAAGCGTTTTTCTGATTTATTAAAAAAAAATTCTTTTATCAAATATGTTCTTGAATCAAATTTAAAAAACAAATGGTTTTTTTTTTTAATTGTAATGTCTTGAGGCCGAGATTGAGAAGGATAGTTCTTCTCATGACTATAATTTATTTAATATTTTTTTTAATGGAAGCAAGTTCTGATCCCATGACCAGATTATCACCATAATAGTGCACTGTTGGTTGGCTTATTATCTATTTATCACCATAACAGTGCACTTGCTGGTTGGCCTATTATCTATGTTTGTAAGCAAGGCTTGTCTGCTTATATAATCAGACTTATACAAAATAAAGAAAAAAGAGGTCATTGCATTGTTTCAAACCTAGAACCTTTTGGACTTTATTGAGGCCTCTATACCATCTCAACTACTATAGCTTTGATACACCATGTTTTATTTAACTTTAAGTGTTGTGGACTTTTTGATGAGCTTTGAACTTACTTTATTCTAATAGTATTCTCTTATGATATTGGGCTTGTTAATTTTTGGATCTAAAGTTTTGTTTAGGCCAAGTTATGAAATATGGGCTTGAATTAATAATGAGTGGATGACTCAAATTTAATGGGCTCATACTATTTTGGGTTGTGGATTTTTAATATTTTAAGGGCTTATAGGCTTATTGTTTTTAAAAGGTAATGGGTTTTTTTTTCAAAAGCTTATTGGGTCAATTACATCGAGTTAGAACTAAATCTTTTTTTTAAAAAGTATAAAAAATTTTAACTTGACCTAATATTAAATTCTTTGTATTCTCAATTAAGCCCAACAAGTTTAGATTAAGTGTTAATCTAAATCAAATTATGGTAAATTATTTATTATAATTTCTCTAAGTTATTTTAGAATTAACTTAGATATTATGATATTATTTTATGAGCTCTTAATTTATCAAACATATGATTTTGATACTCAGTTATTTAAAAATGTCTTTAATTAATTAGGTAAGCCGTTCTTTTTTCAAAATTTTGATTTAATCCTAATTAATTAGAAAGGATTTTTTAAAATAATTGGGAAATAATCCAACATTAGTCAAAAATTAAGATTTTGACTTCAATTAATTTAAAAGGAGTTTTAATTAATTAGAAAGGCCCACAAATTAGTCAAATTTATGATTTTGACCCCAATTAACTCAAAATGAGTTTTAGTTAATTGGGTAAGTCCCCTACTTGATCAAAATAGTGATTTTGATCTTAATTAATTACAAAGGAGTTTTTAATTAATTGAATTATGTCCTAATACTTGTCAAAATTGTGATTTTGACCACAATTGATTTTAAAAAATAATTAATTGGATGGATTGATTTAATATGATTAAATTGATCCAATGATTATGTGATAAAATCATGAAGTTTCTTTATGCCTTTTTACTATGATGTATGACATATTTTGGTGTGGTTATGGGTTTGCATCTCATGCATGTTATTAAATATTTGTTTTCACTTATTGTAATTATTATTTGGGATTAAATTGGGCCTACGAGCTCAGCCTTCTCTTCAATTCTGGTTGTAATCTCCTTTCCCAAGTGATATATCCCCTCCTTGTAGAAGGAGTTCTTCTTCTAGTTAATGTAATTAGTAGTTAAAGTGCGATCAAGACAAAAAGATGAAGACCAAGAACTAGAAGGCTTGGCCCTATCCAGGATTCCCAATATAGGTAATAATCTAGTTTACATGATAGAGTAGCCCATGATGGCTCTAGTGGGTCACACTAAGAAAGTCCATAACCACCCACATATGTTTATGTACGTTGATATATATATATATATATATATATATATATATATTGTTTTGTGTGTCAATTGCAATTTATTAATTGGATTATTTAAAGGGTTTGGCTATTAGAACAAATGCGCTTATCATCTTCTCTAAATCCTCTAAATTATTAGGTCCATTAAGTGGTTTGGACATAGAGATGCCCAAATCATTGCCTCCTATTAAAGTAAATAATAATGGGCAAATGTTCTAATAAATGTTGGAGGCCTCCAGGCTTGGTTTTTATTGGAATATTGGGATTATTATTCACTATATGAAGCCTTTAGAATCCTTTCAGACCAATGATTAGGTGGGCTAACCTTAGTCGAACTTGCTCATTAAGTTTAAAGGTAGACCTTAGGAATTTATGTTAATAGTTTGACCTAATTGAGCTTTTCAATGGAGGACCTCAGTCCTATTAAAGAGATGCTTGAGGCAAAATTGACTACTGAGAGCTGTTTGGAGAAGCAATTGGTTATGAACTTACCAAGCAATGTCCATAAATAGGTCGACCTCAGTCGGGCTTATGTATAGCTGTTTTGGATCTCAGTACCCATTAAAGGGATCTGGATTTGGAAATCCCTTTGGATTAAAGGTAAAGGCTCTCAATCTGAATAAAATAGTAGGAGAATCCTTTAGATATTGGCCCATATTTTTAGAAATGATGATTCATATACAATGGCATGTTTACATTCTTTGTATTTGTTATTTGCTTTCATAAATCTCAATACATTATAGATGTATTACTATTTTATAATGATATAATTAATCACAATCACAAATGTGTTCTGTATATTCTAAACAAACTCATCATAAGTGAAGTCAATTAGCTATAGGGTGTTGGGATGATTATCAATTAATTGATGAGGTATAAGGTTTGCAGTGAAAGATCATCTTCATAGCATATAGTACACATGCTAGATCTACATTCAAAAGTTGGATGAGTCTTCCTACATATTTGATGCTAAAGAGAGACATAAAGATCTAATATGTTGTCTTTGACACTTAGTTGAGGGATGGAATGTTTATGTACAGTACAAGACAAAATAGATTGGGAAGCAAATGACACTTGACTACTTCCTTTAAGAAGATAATCGGATATATTATTCTTAATTGTCACCCTCTAATATCCTTTTCCTTCTTGAATTGGTTCAAGACATACAAGTCAATTGTTGACTATAGTGAACCTTTCGAGTTACTAAGTGTCTTTAAGATAACCGGTTTCTAGAGAGGACATCATTTCAGTTAAAGGTGCATCATCTGCTCAATTACTAAGTGAGGTTTAGAATCCCACTGAGTAGTAATTGGTTCACATGTAATACATCGCTAAATATCCAAACACTAGAAGAAGAAGACAAGTCTTTAAAGTCTAGTGTTGTTGTACCTTAGAGACTAAGTAGTAGGTGGTTGCTGCATGAGGTGTGTATATGATAACACCTTGCAAATTCAATAGATCCTACTGGCTTGCTATAAGATACAAACAATTCTCTAAGTCATTATAGTGAAACTGTTGACTAGTAGAGATAAACATGATATTAATATTATTATGAATAAGGTTACTATCATGCTCTGATAAACATGATATTAATGTTATTATGAATAAGGTTACTCTCATGCTTTGTAAACTAAAATAAGCTCATCCTTTTAACATAGCGTATATTAGCTAGGATAGTATGATTCTATGATCTAGTCATAGAAACAAATATCTTTCAAGTAAGTCTCTCGTTTGCCTAGAAGAGAATGAGATTCTTATATAATGGACTCCTAGTACTATACCATAGTTGAGTGGTATGTTAGAAAAGAGAAATCAAACACTGTCAGACATAGTTTGATCTATTATGTGGCTTATGGTTGTGACCATATCCTTTGGAATGTATATTTGAGACAAGTGCTTATATGTTGAGTGATGTGCTAGTTTTAACCCGTCGTGGTATAGTGGATACGAGTGCAGGTATAGTTTTCACAGGGAAGTTCCTTAATTTGGTCTCGACGTGCTCGTGTGTTTGATAGTAGCTACGTGCGTATATTGCTTTTCTTTGAATGGAAAGGAGCTCCAAAAAATAGGAAAATTAAACCTAAATTACAGGTCACGTTGTTCAATAGGGAATCCCCACCCCAATGAACATTTTTATATTTCCCTGAAATAAATTTTGGGGAAGGGATCTTGTTCCGTTCCTCACCCCAGTTCACCAATAGAGAACACTATTTGGGGAAATGGGGAATGGGAAAAACCAATTAAGGATTGGAAAATCCCCGAAGTTTGTAATAAAAAGTTCAAAATTAATTTCTCCTTAAATTTAAGTCTTTAACCTAATCTTTTGAGTTTTGATCACAAATTGCACCATTAAAATTAGAACTCTCTTTTAATCCTATATCAAGATTGCACATTAAAGGAACTAACCAACAATATTTCTGCTATTAATATAGATATAATAACATACCTTGTTGGTGCTAGATGTCTGGACAAGAATTATGATCATCAAGAGTCAAGACATTAACAAAATAAAGTACATAATCTGTCAATGTCCATCACATAATCCATAAATAAAAAAGACGTTTTAACAAGTAGCCATTCATATATATATTAAACCTAATACCTTATAAGGAGTTTAGGACTAAAAAAGTGTAAGATATATTATATTATATTATATATATATATATATGTATATATATTATATCATATACATACACACATACACACATATATATATAAGAATTTCGGGTTTTGAGTATTCCCCGAAAAGAAAAATTTCTACCGTTTCCTGACATTCCCCGAAATTTTCCCCACACCCTATATTTTTTTTTCCTAATTCACCAATTTCCCAAAATTTTTTCCCCATCCACGAAATGTCGAATCTGTAATCGGGTTTCCTCAATGAGTGCACACCTCTAACTATAGGGGAACTATAGATGCCAAGCTAAGGAAAGAAACCTAACAAAGTAGAAGGGGACCTAGGTGATTGCGTTACAATTAAGCTCGAGCTATGATAACGAATTAGGTCTATCTACAGCTTGATTGCTCTCTTGAAGGCCTTAGCTAACTAACCTTATTATCTACTAGGACTCTGTCCTGGTCTATCTCTAGGCAAATCTCCCTTAGGGTATAGTGTGGTCCTCATGACCTTGAGTTTTAGGGCTTAGTTAACTAAGTTCTCTTTGGTGTTGATTAATGTCTTACTTAAGAGACTAGCCTATTAGTATTTTTTTAGACTAGAGATTAGACTCCTAGAGTATTAACTAGTGTTAGTGGATACCATTTTGGTATTGTTTCAGACTAGAGGTATACTCCTACCATAATAAGCAACTATTAAGCATATTAATCAATACACGATAGTACCAAATAGGGCTCATGCCATTAGCATGAATTAAGGCTAAGGTGAGGCCATTACCAATAGCATTTGAACATAAAAGAACACATGCATCTTTACTTAGGCATTTTAACAAACACATAGACATGTTTGATTTTCAATACATAGACATATTGAATTATGCCATAGATGTATGTAAACAAGTAGGTATTAAAAGTCAAAGATATATACAAATCTTTTATTCAAAGCCACAAATCTGATATACAACATCAATCAACTCTATTTCTAACTCAATTACAAAGCATATTTACAAGAAGAAGAAAAGGAATAAGAAAATTCCCTTCAAACTTACTCAAATCCAAAGCAAACCCTTCAATCTCTTGTTACAAGTTCAATCGTTACTTGGTTTGGTGTAGGATAGTGGTTTTAGGTGTTTGGTAAAGTGGGTAGAGGGTTAGGGTTTATTAGGGTTTAAGAAAATAAAGTTTCTCCCCTCAAAATTGCCTAAAACGAGCTTTAAGTAGACGTTCAACGCAACTACCAGAAGACCTAATTGGTCGACTGATACTTAGAGGTTACTCAATCATAACTTTTGATGGAGCTACTAGAACTAACAGAAGCATGTACCGCAAGAGACTACCGATCAACCTGTACCGTGACAGGGAGTCGACCTGTAGTAGCATATCTTCTTTGTTTTAGCGCCATTTTCGCTTTTGTTTTCTCCAGTGCTTCCTTCTCGGCCTCGTGCATCATCTAGTACGCTCGAATCTTATTTTGAAACATCAAATCTTCATCAATCTTCTTTGGGAATTCTTCATCTAAGCTCAAGAATCAACTTCACCCAAAATGCACCTAACTCATGAATTAGTGCACTTAGTGTAACATTTACGCAATTATCCACCTTATGTATAACTATTAACAAATATGAATAAACTCTATACTAAATGCATACAATGAGCTCTAAAACACCCTAAGAAGTGTATGCAAACACTACATATAAACATGTACAGCTCACACACATCAACACCTCCAAATTTTCCACTTGCTTGTCCCCAAGCAAGCCTAAACCATGGTCTATCTACATGCTTTTTAAAGAGTTGTCGGTTGTATTGACTTGCTATCTTTTTACCTTTAAGGGAGTATAAAGGGTCATTCCTTTCGTGTAAGGGCTTCCTTAGCCTTTCGCAATCCTCCTCTCAATCAAAAGAATTCTTGCACCTCTTGGGAACTTACCAAGTAGTTAGAATCGCCACAAACCTAGGATTCCAATTCACGCACCCAGGATGTTCATACTTCGTGCCATATCAACTATCATGGCCTTCCAACATGAACCTAGCCCTCAAAGATACAAGGAAAAGAACAATATATCACAAAGGCTCATATTTGACATAAGAGCCTTATTCACAACACATGAAAGAAAAAAAGAAATGCTTGTGTCAAATTGACATTGTGTCACTTGACACTTATTCACAACACCTTACATTTTCAACTTTTTGTTTTCTGTTGGCTTTTTCTATTTTTCACTTTTTCACATTTTTTTTCATTTTTCCATTTTTTTGAACTTTTCTCAATGCATAACCTTAAAAAAGAAAGAAAAAAAAAGAGGCTACAGCACACTAAAAGAACTAATCAAGGAAGGGGCACTTATATCAACAACCGTTAAACACTTTTTTCCAACCAAATTGTGGGCTAATTATAAGGTGCATTCTTAGAAGTGTTCACTCTTCACAATTTTCAAAAGGATTCTCTTCAAAGTCTGGGTCATACCCCACACTCCATTCATTCCCCACAATACACCCTCATTTTCTCCAATTATTTAAGTTAATTGCAAAAGCCAACTCTCCAGCCAACATAGAGCTAAACAACTCAAAACATGCAAATAAATCGAAAAAAATTGAACACATTTTGAGCAAAAACAAGGCATGCTATGCAAATATAACCCATAAATAATATAAACAATAAAGGAACAACCGTACCCCTAAACCTAAACTTTGCTTGTCCTCAAGCAAATAACATTAAGCACAAGAAGTAAGCACATGAAATGCATATAAGGAATGTGGAGGGGATAGATAGGGACAAGTGAAGAATGGAGAGATACAACCTTGATGCCATGCAGTCCACAAATGCCAAAGACAATTCAATGGTCTACTAACCTCTATCCTTTGTGGAAAGCACCAATGCTCAAAAAACAAAGAAGAGATTAGTAGTGAATACAATGCAAGTCCACATTAGCATTTGAAATGATAAACAAAGATGTATGTAAGAGGTAAAAGATTGATGTACAAATGATGGAAAGAAGCAAGAACAAGTCAGGGAGCAAAAATTTAACCTACTAAGAATGATAGCAAAGAAAAGAAAGCCTAAATTATCTAAAGGTAAAAGAAACAAGAGTAATCTAGTCTACTATATACAAGGTAAGAAGAAGTGAAAGAAAACTAATCTACTATATAAAAAACCAAAAAGAAGTGAATACAAGAAGAACAAGGAAAATATAAACAAGCCTAGAGTGCCTCTTAGTAGCACTAGATTTAACGCTCCTAGCCAGACGCCAATGTTAAAGCAATATATGTTTAAAGTTGCGAGGTACAAATTGTTAGATAATCATCAAGGCGCAGAAAGTAGAGGGAAAAAGGTCATGCAATGTATGTTAGGGCAATGAATGCATAATGCACCCCTTTTCTAGATAACCCTATTCTGAGATGTCAAATGAAGATATGTGCTCAAATGTGGTGGGGACCATGCATAAATGTGAGAGATCATGCCCCACTTGCTCACTTATCAACCATCCTATAGTTTCCTTCTCGTGATCTAGGGCTAAGAACAGACCTTCCCTATGGGTCAATGATAGGTCAAATGCATTCAGTGTGGGAAGTGTATGCCTTAATCCTAAGTGAAAGTGTTCTATACAAAAAGGCATAAATGTGAGCTCCAAAGAAAGAGAGGACGCAACGGAATGGGAATGGAGAGTTTAGGCGACATCTAGAGAAGAAAGGTCAATGGGAGAAGACGTGGAAGCACTAGACTCTTCCTCCCTATGAGATATGGCATGATCAAACAAGGGTCACTCTAACTCCTCACAGGAGGGAAGGGGGCATGCATGGAGGTGGTAAAGTAGACTTAAATGACTCATCATGCAGACAAATAAGTGCAATGGGAGTGTGCGTTCATCTCTCTCCAAAAGGCATCAAAGTTGAATTGAGTAATAATATCATCAAGTTCATCCTCCAAGAAAGAAAGGGAAAATTAGTTTCACATGACTCAATGGGAGGCAGTGAAAGCATGAGAGGATAAGGCATCACTTCCTCTAAAACATACCCAAAGTTGTCATCAAGAACAAAAGCGCTATCAATTTCATTTTCTTCCTCGCTACAAGATGTGAACTCTCTATCCACCTCTCTATCTATTTCTTCCTCCCAAACATTATCTTTTCTATCACTATTTCCTTCATCTAAAGGTCTCACTCCCATCCCTTTAACCTGGTCTAAAGGTATCTCAACACTCTCACTCATGGGTTGCTCATTATTAACTTCTCTATTCAAGCACTTGTTTACTCCAAATAATTATTCATTTATCTCCTTTAGTCTCTCATGGTTGGAATGAATTAGGGATTAGAGATATTCTAACTTTTCATCCTCACTTAAGGAGGACCTAAAAGAAAAAGGCTCAACCAAGTGAAAATGGTAGACATTTTGATCAAAATCATTAGAAGAATAACTATCAAAAAACTTGAAGAAAGAGTAGGTGGGAAAAGATGGGGCAGGAGAGGAATATTCATAACTAAGAGGTGCATAGGATGAAGAGTCATCTTGACCCCAAGACAAATATGCGTGATATAGCTCCCTATAGTCATGAAAACTAGATGTAGATGTATGAGAGGGCATATAACTACTAGGGGCACTCTTGGGTTTTGTAAGATAATGGGGATTGGTATGCAGAATGAGGTAGCACTAAACGTCACGGTCACACATTCGACAAAGATCACAAAAAGGATTATATGACTCCCTATAATCATGATGGCTAGATGAAGATGCATCAAAGGATGCATGACTATAGGGATCATGATTTGCATTAACAAAAGATTGGAGATTTCCAAATACAAAGGACAACCAAAAGAACGATACTCACAACTACTATATAGGAGACAAGTATTAAGAGCATGAACAAGAGGTGGGAAAGAGGATACAAGTGACCATCAAGAAGCATTGGAATTATCCATACTGAAGCAACATAAGTAAACCCCTTCTCATTTCATTTTTTTTTTTTTTTGATTTTTTCAAAATTTTGATTTTTTTTGGATTTTCAAAACTTTTTAATTTTTTGTGGTTTTTCAAATAAAGAAAAACAAGTAAAGATAGAACAACACACAAGCAACTAATCAAAAACACAAAAGCACACAAAGAACCAATACTATGCCTCCTCGGCAATGGCGCCAAAAACTTGATGTGTTAGTTTTAACCTGCAAGCGTACAAATTGTTTGTGGTATAGTGGATACGAGTGCGGTTATCATTTCCATAGGGAAGCTCCTTAGTTCAGCCTCTACGTGCTCGTGTCTTAAAGAGTAGCTATGTGCCTATGTTGGTTTTCTTTGAACGGAAGAGAGCTCGGGAAAATGGGAAAATTAAACCTAAACTACGGAGGAACTGTAGGTGTCAAGCTAAGGAAAAGAACCTTACAAAGTAGAAAGGGGCCTAGGGTGATTGCATTGCAACTAGGCTCAGGCTATGATAATGGATTAGGTCTATTTATGGCTTGATTGCTTGGTGCAAGTCTATCCTAGGTAGGTCTCCCTAAAGTATAGCACGGTCTTTGTGACCTAGAGTTTTAAGCCTTAGTTAACTAAGTTCTCTTTGGTATTGATTAATGTCCTCCTCGAGAGACTAATCTATTAATATTGTTTCTGACTAGAGATTAGACTCCTAGATCATTAACTAGTGCTAGTGGATACCCTTTTAGTATTGTTTCAGACTAGAGGTATACGTCTAACATAGTAAGCATCTATTAAGCATATTAATTAATATATATTTGTTGCAAATATGGCTTGATATACTATTTTGTGCTCAAGCCTAAATAGCCACATGTAGTAGTGTGCGTGTAAGTGTATAGTCGAATCCATGGGGAGGCCAAACATGTATGGTGTCTTAAGCCAAGTGTATCATAAAGAGCTACGTGTTGGGACCTAAACTATAATCTTTTTGGGTTTTTGGGTTGGAATCGAGTGTAGGAAAAGTAAATCTAATCTAAGTGCAAGAAAATAAAAGGTTGTGTGTATGTGTGACAGGGAAATCAAGCGATTTAAGGGGAGTCAAACGTCGAAAATGGGGAATTAGGGTGATTACGACTTGCTTATGGGTGATTATTACGTTCTTGCTAGGGTTGCTTGATAGATTGTTTAGATTGTTCCAATCTAGACCACTAATTATCCTCTTAATGGTACCTTAGGACTCAGTACAGGTCCATCCCTAGGCATTGACTACCTAGAGCTACAGCGTGGTCCTTATAACCTAAGCATTAGGGCTAGTTAGTTAGGATTTTAGGCGACATAGATTGATCTAACCCTAGTGTCTAAACCGTTGACTGGGTTTAAAGCTAAGACCTAGTCTGTCTAAGGTCGACTAACCTACCCTGAAACCTATTGGCTAGATTTAAAGCCAAAGAGACTCGACCTGGGCTAGCCATTAATTAATCTCTATCAATCGTCCATCATAATAGCAGGAATTAATGTTAAAGCACAAAAGCATATATATCTAAGGCATAGCATTCGAGAATATACCGACTTATTCTATTACTAAACACAAAGACATGCTTAGATTATACCAATTTAAGCAATAGCGCCCGACATGTATGCAATAGAAGCTATTCTTGCTATTGGAATGCCAACACACACATAGACATACATATAAGCATTACCAGCTTCATATAATTACCATACAAACACATAGACATACTAACACAATGATTTAGAAGTAATAGCAAAATAGGCTTTAGTATATGTGTGCCACTTCATTGAGGCATTTCAACAAACACATAGACATGTATGTAAAATTGCCATTAAAACCTTAAGCACAAAGCATATATACATAAATCCACAAGTACCTATAATAATAATAATAATATAATAATCAATCCATAATACAAGAGTAAATCACATTACATAACTCTAACCATACATAGATTAACTTAGGATGAAAGAGTGATACCCTTTTATCCACAGCCATGTCTTATAATCTAAGAGGTAATGCCCAATCCTTGTGTTTGATCCACCGAAGATGCTTGATTCCAAGTGAAAATGTGTTTAGCTGTATGTATGTGTGTGTGTATGCATGGGTGAGATAGGTGAGAGTGGAATTAGGGTTTGGTGAGGGAGGGTGAAAGATTGTGTGAAGGTTTTTGTTCATTCCCTAAAGAATAGCCCAAAAACAAGTTTAAATAGTTGTGCTACGGGCGCTGCTGGAAGGGCCAACTAGTCAACCGGTTATGAGGGGATGTGACTAGTTCTTCGATGTAATCTCTACCTCTGCTGGTCACCCTAACTAGTCAACTGGCAGAGACCCCAGGGGCGATCAGTTCCTTCTGCTTTGCATCTCTAAGTTTCGCCGAGTTGCTCTGGTCGTTCCCAATTGCTCCGAACCTCACCCGCATGCTTCTAAACTCATTTTCCTCGCTTTTTTCATCCTTAAAACCCTTTTCAAGCTTGACTTCTTCTTCTTCATCATCATCTTCATTCAAGCTCCAAGCATTGCTCCAACTTCACCTAAAACACACGAAATAGGCATTAAGTGTAGTACTTCCTCTATAAGCTCAACTATGCACACTTATATCCTTCTATGCATAACTATGGTATAAATACTATACTAAGACCATCTAATAAGCACAAAACACCTCTTGCTAGATATAGAAATACAATGCAAAACTATACACAAAACCAACACATCAAGGCTCATATCGTTAACATGGATTAAGGCTAAGGTAAGACCACTGCTGATAGCATTTAAGCACAAAAGCACACATGAATATTCACTTAGGCATTTCAACAAATACATAGACATTTTTTATTTTCAATACATAGACATATTGAATCATGCCATATATCTATGTAAACAAGTATGTATTAAAAGCCAAAGATGCACACAAATCCTTTATTCCAAACCCTAATCTAATACACAACATCAATCAATCCTAGATCTCACTCAATTATAAAGCATATTTACAAGAATAAGAAAAGGAATAAGAAACTCCTTTTCAAACCCTTGCTCAAATCCAAAGCAAAACCCTTCAATCTCTCGATTCAAACTTTAATCTTTACTTGGTTTGGTGTGGGGATGGTGGTTTTGGGTGTTTAGTGAAGTAGGTAGAGAGTTAAGATAAATTAGGGTTTAAGAAAATAAAGTTCCTACCCTTAAAATGGCCTAAAACGGGCTTTAAATAGACCTTCAACGCTACTATTAGAAGACCTAGCTGGTCGACCGGTACTTGGAGGTTACTCAGCTGCTACTTTTGATAGAGCTACTGGAACTTCCGAAAGAGTGTACTGGAAGAGACTAGCGGTCGACCGAAACTGTTACAGGAGGTCGACCTATAATAGCATATCTTCTTTGTTTTAGCTCCGTTTTTGCTTTTGTTTTCTCCAGTGCTTCCTTCTCTACTTCATGCATCATATAACACGCTCAAATCTTGTTCTGGAACATCAAATCTTCATCAATATTCTTCTAGAATTCTTCATCTAAGTTCAAGCATCAACTTCATCCAAAATGCACGTAAGTCATGCAATTAGTGCACTTGCACCTAAGTCATGCAACTAGTGCACTTAGTGTAGCATTTATGCAATTATGTACCTTATGTGCAACTATTAATAAATATGCATAAACTTTATACTAAATGCACACAAATGAGCTCTAAACACCCTAATACATGTATGCCAACACTATATACAAACATACACAACTCACACACATCACTAAGTTAAATTTCTAGCATGTTAAGAGATAAGATACTGTATTAGATGTGGCATGATTGTAAGCTAATACTCTTTCACCAAAGGGTCGAACAGATGTTCAGCATGCATCAAGTATCTTATCATTGACAAGCTAGAGTTTAAATTGGTTAAGTGTTTGGAGGATTCACTAGAAAGTCTAGTGAATTCAACTTCTACAAGGGTGCTAAATAATGAGTATTCAATCACCTCAAAAGGAATCCTTTCAAGAAAGTGTTTCTTAAACAAGGATCCCTTGATAATGAGATTTTTGAAGTTCTAAAGTAGAAGGTTTAAATGCCAATAGTTGAACATATAGAACAAGATAAGGTTAAAAACCAAATATTGGGCCTATTAAGGAAGCATTACTATGGCAATCTGGTAAGGTGCCACGTTCAATGGGAAAGTGTTAAATCATTATCCAAGGTAGAAATTCCATTGAACAATTAGAGAATAATGTGAATTCGATCACTCGTAAAGATGTTGGATAGAGGCATAACTCTAAGGACTTGCTTAGTCCAAGGCAATTCTTCAAGAAACCATAAATGTCAACACTGTATGGACATTGGTTGGGTCACTTATTGGGTAAGACTCGTAAAGTGAAAAAATGGGTCATAAAAGGATTTCAGTAGGTTGAGACCTGTAACACCCAAATCGTTGTTAAAAGGCCTTGTGAATGTTGTAGTATGACTATGACAAGACATTTCCACTAATAATGATGCTTGAGTTCATTATCATCGTTCATGAGATGCTTGCTTGCACTATGAAATCTAATTAGTAGATGCATAGATGGCTTTCTTTCAAGGTGAGCTGAAAGAGGATGCGTGTGACACAACCAAATAGTTCACATCTACTGGCGAGATTATAAAGCATATGCCCTTTTGGCTCATGAGTGGTCTTGTGCAAGTCTTTTTTGGGTTAATACTTGTATATTGATAAAGTATCAAAAAGTATGCCTTCGTTGAGAACGAATTGTGCCTTATTTCTGTTAAATGCGGACAACATTTTTGACACTATAAAATGGAAATTTATATCTATTATCTATAGTCTCCATAAATATTTTTGGAAAGGTATCCAATGTGCTTGGGATCATAATATATATGGATAGATTAGGGAGGATACTGGGATTGTCCTAGTATATATGCATTAACTTTGTGTTGAAAAGTGTTCAACATGTTCAATTCTAAGAAGGTTCATGGAAATTCATTCTTCAAGAAAATTTTTGACAAATTTCCCTAAAAGAAATGTATGAATAGATTTCTAGTTGCTTGAACAATAGGATTTACTAAGTACATTTTATCATGTATGAGGCCTAATGAGGTGTACTCTCCCAGTATTAGTTCGATGTGCCATCCTGATCCTAAGAAGCATCAGTAGTTGGTTGGACCATGCCTTAACACTTGGAGTGCGAAAGTACCAATGGCCAACTTATGGAGAGTTTGACTTGAAATCAATTAGTTAGACTAATTCTAGCTTCCAATCAAACAAAGACGATAGTCATAGTATTTGAGATTATGATTGCTAGAAAACTTCTAAGCATATGGTTAGATTTTACTGCCTTTTTGAAGCTAGAGGTAATGATCTTTTGTAAATAGCATATAACAAAGAATGTTTTGAAAACTCCTTAGCTAAAGTCCTCAAGATTGTGAGAAAATGGGTATAATATACAGATCGGACTGGTGTTAGTCCAAGTAGGAGATTATTAGGAATAGTGTCCTAACGTCAATTGTCTATTGTAGACTTGGTACTAATTTGTACATGAATCGTATCACTTTCAGCCTTACGTCATATCGTACATTTTCTCCTTAATTGCTAGATCATGATGTATTCCTTAGGATGACCTAATAGGGCTATGTGAATGAGGGATAGCTCTGTCGTTCTTAAACCTAGTTCATAACCAAATGATAGAATCGATACTAAGATGTTGATTTTATCAAGCATAGGTTATAGTGTGTCACATGAGTCGGTTATCCTTATGACCAAGGAGTGTGAAAACACCGGTATGACCCATGGTGAGGTGGGAGACATGCTCACTAAACATGACTCTATTACGAGCATTTGTACCCTACTGTAACAGGACCACTTGTGGTGCATATGGGTGTTGTATTCTCTCAAATCTAAGATTGCTATAAAGACTTGCGGATTACTCCATACGCCTTAGTACCGGACTACCCAGATTTCTTATCTGGTGAGAAAAGGTTCCTGGGCATGGGCAAGTGCCGTGAAGTCAATACGTAGGTCAAGATGGGATTGACCGCTCTAGGTATTAGGAGAATGATATTCTACCTAATCCTAATTCATTAAGACTTTGGCCAAATCTTTTCGCATGATGTGTCATGCGGTCACATCGTGATGAGTCATAACGAGATTGGGACTTGATATGGAATAGCTGGTTAGGGGTTTAATAGTTTACCATGCCTCTAGGGTTATCTCGGAATATCGACAATCATAGGGAATCCACCATAGTACCCAGGTTCTTTGAATATTACCTTGCAACTATTCGGGATATCCGAATGTCGAGAACCATTGCTAGATGGTAACTCCGATTAGTACAAGGATCGTCTTTGTATTACTGGCATAAGTTTGCACCTACGAAGTCACGCATAAGGTCAAGTGTTTAGTAGAAGAATTGACCTATTATATTTAATTAAGAATTAAATGTGCCGCTATTTAATTGAGGATTAAATATTTAACATTAATTATTAATTCGTCACAGGTTTAATTTCATCTATTTTCAGCTAGCATTGAACATGAGGTATGAATTAAATCTTAGGCTAAATTAGTTAAGAATTAAATAATGAATTAATTTTAAATTGGGTCTTGGATTTAAGAAGTCCAAGGCTTCAAGTCTAAATAGTTTAGACTTGAAGCCTGGCCAGCCCGACCCAATCTACAAACCCAACCCAAAACCATAACCCAGACTGGCCCAACTCATGACCTACATGGACTTAATCATCGGCCCACATGAGCCTAATGGCTAGTTCACTTGTTTTTTGTCAATTTTTTCTTTTATTTCTAATTAGCCCCCAACAACTATATAAAGGCAAGATATAGATGTATATATATATATATATATATATATATATATATAAGATACATACAAATTATCCACAACATAGATAGATATAGATAAATATATCTACAAGATATATTCATATAGATATATCTATAACTTATCATAGATATATAGATCTATAAGATATATTCACATAGATAATTTTATAACTTATGTTTATAAATAAATAGATAGATATATAGATATAGATTAATATATCTATACAATGTTTAAGATATACAATTATTTAAAAAAATATTAAATTAATGAGCTAATGTAATACTGCTAGTAAATTTTATAATAATGAACTAACAAACCAAATATACATAAGGGGTCTATTATGTATTATGCTTATAATTCATATAATAATGGATAATTATATTTGTAATAATAAAGTTACATTTAAATGGTTGAAGCTTTTATATCTAAAATGATTATATTTGTAAAACTATTGCACAAAAGAGTTTGTGGTCCAGTGGTTTAAGCTTTACAAACAAAACAAGAGTTAAAAGAGGTTGGGAGATATTTGATATTTTTAAGATTATTTAATAAATAAATGACAAAATGATTATAATTGTAGAATTAGTCCACTAGTGGACTTTTGGTCTAGTTGTTTAAGATTTAAATATTAAAATAAGAGGTCACGAGTTCAAACCTTATCTCATACATGTTTAATTTTTGAAGTAAAGCACGGGCCCGTGAGCCAACCGGCCTATCCCAACCCAGCCCATCACCAAGCCCGCAAGCTAGCCCAACCTGGGAGCCCTCAGTTTCTAGCTTGGCCTGGCCCAGTTAAAACTTAGGCCCGGCCCTACACATCAACAAGTGGGCTATGTGGACCTGGGCCGGGCCAGGCCCAGTTGCCATCATGACCCTTTAAGCCTTTGTATTCTAGGATCATATTTAGTGGGTTTGAGGGGCTTGAACTAGTCACATTCCTTCTGCGTTGAATAAAATATTATTGAATTCGCAAAAATAGAAAAGAAACCAAAGTAAAAACACAGGTCAGAATCTTCTGCGGGTTCAAAAGGAAATGAAAACTGCTCAATTTTAGGCGCTTGGTAATTGAGGTAAACAATTCGACAGGCAAGAGGAAATAAAAAAATTTGCTCCAATTTCTAAATGCTTTTTGACCATGAGTATCTACAATGTTTGTCCAACCAAAGGGTTTTATTGACCAATATTTTCTTTCCATTAGGACTTTAGACGAAATATTCACAAAGGTATCCCTATATAATGCTAAATATATACAAGTCGATGCCCATTCCACAAAACATTACAACTCAAAACCACTGTTCAACTGAACTGAGAAGGAAGGACTTCCGACACTGCCAAGGGGAGCCTCAAGTTTTACGACCACACCCGCGCTGCCCACATTCCCATTCCACTTGGATCTTCCAAGCTGCAGTAAGCAATAGAAATTAGAAAGCAGAAATACATCGAGGAAAATCAATCCAAGACAACGATACAAGGTGTAGAGACAAATGGCCTAAGAGCTTGTTAGACCTAAAGGCAAGTGCATCATGATACATGAATAGATGACGTACATCAGATAACTATCTAGACAACCAACATGCAGGTTTACTAGGAAATGCATTGCTTTTGAACAGTTATTTAGCTGTAAAATTTTCCTCTCAAGTGTTATCCTATTTCTGGTATAGCTTCTAAAAAGAAAACTCTGGCTAGCTGCGACTCTGAAGTTCATAACTTTGCACTGCAAAGCTTGCATTGTTTTCACAGACATGAGGTGACAAAATATTTGTACGAGGGATATTGATATTGTTGAAGACATTAATAAATCCAATTCACAGTGCTTGGGATTTACAAGTAAGAAGGCACACTTGTAGAGTGTGCGAAAAAAGCATTTCTTACATGCAAAACAAAAGTTACACTTATAAATGCAATAATCAATCACAATATACCAGTGACCAAATTGGAGTTTTTTCTAATGCACAAGTGCCATCTAAGCTGCAAGCCTTGACCATATTAGAAGGCACAAGAGATTTATTCCAGATTGCAAATCTAGAGCCAAAACTAATCTTGAGCCTTCACTGTTCACATGCAACAGAAGTTATAGCCTAGATTTTACAGATGCAGTAACTTACAGAGACTGACGCAAATGCCGACGGATGTCTCAGGAGTGCACAGCCACAGATGAGATTTAGTTCCTCCTTCAGAGTATGAGTAAGCTCAGCTCGTAGCCCAGGATTGCTTCCACCAAAGGTAGGGGATAAGCTAAATATGACATGGGGACAATAAGAGGAAGGTAAATAATGTTATCTCTTGTAGGCAACTTGCTCCTTTGCAAGTAACTAAGGGAAGAAACCAACAGCAGTGTGATAAATCTAGCCAAATTCTAAATGCACAGGAAAGCCAAGTGCAAGACTCCATACAGCACATGCAACTGATGCAACTAGGAAGCACTTCACACCAAAAGGAGCAAGAAGCTATTAATGAGACCAGAATTCACCTGCAACATTTTCTTCTCCCAACAAATAACTTTATCACATTACCTGAATTGGATGGTTGGCCTCATCAGGAGACCAAATCTCTTCCAAGCTAAAGCCTGGTCAAAACCCATTGTAAATGACTTATCAGGCCACTGTACCATTGGCATTATACGAGTGCCCCACTTGTTCTGCACAGATAAATAACACAATGAACCCACTGAAGGATTATTATGAACAGTTCAATTAGCGTATGCTTATAAAAAGATTTTCCCCTCTGAACAGTTCACCTTGCAAGAGAAACTGAACTTCATTTCTCCAGGATATTGACCCTGAACTTGAAGCAGCCCACCACATAGAGGCAGAAACGCGCTGGTTGATAAACCCTCTCCAGACACATAGGTCATCTGACCATTTGGAAACTGCAAATCTAGAAAAGACTACATCCAGACAGCAGAGGAGAAAATCATTACTCATACCACCTTATGAATGAATAGGTGACCACTTAAAGACAGATTTATTCCCTCAGTGGCCAAGCAGTTTTTACATCAGATCAATGACAAACAACTTGGAGAGGGATGACTGAATCTAAATACTAGTAGAAAAAATTTCCAACATCTGACAACTTCAGTTTTCTTTGCTTCGAACAATTCCAACAGATCAGCATCTAGTTTAAGAAGTTAATCATATTGGTAGTTGACAGGGATAATGTAAGAGAGCTGTCAGTTGTCAGGATAATGCAACAGAATGTTCAACTTATTCCCTCCGTTTTGCATATTCTCCAAAAGGAGAACCCCTTCTTAACATTCTAAAAGGAAGAAACCACAACTCCAAAAGGGAAACATATGAAGAGGAACCATAACGACAAGTTGCCTTGGCAAGGTACACAACAAATGTAAATGGTACAGTTGTAGGATCATCCTTACAAGCAGACTAATATCCTGATGTTGCAGTAAAACAATATAATAATCATCAGATTAATACAGGTTAATATCAATGTACGGAATAACTTAGGTATCAGTGGTAACAGGGTATCAACAGAAAAGCAACTTGCAAATGGCCAAGTTAGACCAAGTTTATTAATACAATAAATAAATACATCAATATCTTTTTTACAAGTTTAAGCTTTCAGATGAAGTGGTAAATCTATTATGGTATCAGAACCCAAGTCATGAGTTTGACTCTCACCGCCACCCATTTAAGAAAACAATACTAAAATTGTGCGCATACAAATCAGTATTCAAATCACACTTGCACGTTAGAGGGGTGTTACTACAATAAATAATACAGAAATATCCTCTTTATAAGATTAAGCTTTTAAATGAGGTAGCAACTCCAATAGAGTCAAAAATCAAGATTGCCACTTCAAATGCTCAACCAATAACTCTGTTGGTTTCTAATGAATTTAATGTACTTAACTCCATTGAGGATGTGATGAATGAAGATAATGAAGTTCAAATAATCCCGGCCAATCCAAATTAAGCATGGCCATCAAAACTTTCATGGATGGAAAACCTGTTAGCAACTTGTTCGGAGACTTCTCTTCAGGCTCTCCATGATGATAGTGTTGCTTTTCTTCCCTTTGTTTTACATGCAAGATAATTTTGATTTCCACCTTTTGCCCACTTAATTTGGTTTTATAATTTCAAGTCCTAATGTTTTAGAGATGCATCTTTGTTGGACTTGATGCTTGTTTTGTAATGGCCTCAATTGCCCTACTTATACTCTTTACTCATGAATAAAATTGCCAATTGATATAGCCCAAAAAAAGAGAAAGAAAAGAAAAAGAAAAAAGTTATAGAGTCCAACATTAAGGCATTCCAACATGTATGTCTATCAGCAACATTTTGAGGCATTGCTAAGTCATTATGCCACAAATGCCTTTGCAACTAGTGCCAAATCGACTTACAAGAAAGAGAAGCACCAAGGAAACGACACAAGTAGGTAAACAATCATTGGTTAAACAGCCCAAACCAATCCAAATCAATTGAAAAATTCTAGTTGGTTTGGTCATTTTACATGGTAAAGAACCAATGGTTAGTTTCAAATAAAAATCAACTACTTCGGTTTGGCTTGAATGATCAAAAACCAGACCGAACTACACTCACCCTAATTTTATGTGTATATTAGTTAAACTTGTACAAACTATATTCACCCTTAATTTTATGTGTATATTAGTTAAACTTGTATTATAGATGATAAATCAAAGTTGATCTATCAGTTAATATTTTCTTCCTTGAAATTATTGTGTAAATTTTTATTATCCTTTCTTTTTTGAATTTTTTGCTAAAACTTAATTTTCTATGAAAACCAAAATCAAAACAAACCAACTTGAGAGATGTTGGTTTTGGTTTGGTTATTTATATGATTAGAAACTAATTGGTTAGTTTCTAACGAAAACCAACTAATTTGGTTCGGTTTGAAATAGGTTCAAAATTAAACGAAACCAAACCATACCATCTTCACCCCCTACATACAAGTGATACGAAGCATTAGCAGGCAAATAGATAACATTCTTTTAACTTACACAGGCCAATGGATTAAGGCAGATCATTGACATCAATAACCACCTTCTATGCTTTGACCATGCAGCTGGACAAATGGAATGCATTCCGTTCTGTCAATTTCAACAAGTATACAATTAGTTTTATCCTGGTGACAACAAAATGTGGAAAATGAACTTCTAGGTAAAGAATCTCCAAAATTGTGCAATTTTTGGAGACAGTGTAAATGTTGAACCAAGAAATACAACATTACTGAGATTTAAGTTGTGCAAGCAACTAAATTATGCTACTCATATCTATGAACCCATGATTCCATTAATATTGTAAAAAGAGAAAGCCTATTAGATGAACTACTTCTGGCTATTGTGACTAGTTCAGAGTTGATAGAACTTCTCTTTCAACTATATCATCGAACTAGAAGCAGTATACGATAAATTTAACTTTTCTTGATTGCTTATCTTCCCCAATAAGAATTGTCGATTTGGATGAAGATTTATTTCCTTTTCAAGTGCTTCTCTAGTCCAAAAGGAGAAAAGAAAACCAACCTATCCACTTATAAGGATGGGGAAAAGATCAAGCAGAACTTTCACAAATATACGAGCATTTTATCTTGACCTTTCTTAACAAGATTCACGTATAGTTTGAAGGATATCAGATAGTAGCCGTACCTTCCTATCATACCCATACCAAAGCAAGTGCTGCTTTGACAAATGAACAGGCAGAAGAAGTGTTGAATCACGAACAAAAAGTACTGGCCCAAGCTGCACTAAGAACAAAGGCGAACGCTCATTTCCTGATGTAGATGTAGAGCTTTCATTTGTAGCCTCCACTCTCCATAAGTCTCCTCTTGCAACCAAAGAGCTTTCAACACTTTGCGTCCTACTATCATATGTTGATGTAAAATTAACCGTTCCCTGCAGGCAAACTACCCAGCAATCAATCTTAAACGCCTAATAAATGCTAAAAAACAACCGAAGAGCGGTGTAAGACAAAAGAACATTTGCTTTGTCACCACTTCTAAATGGACCAACTTTAGAAACCGTACAATTCGGTACCAGATATCTTCAGTCATCCAAGCCAAAAGAATGACAAATTCAAAATCATAGATGTCGGTGAAAAACAATCATAGTTGAATTTTGGTAGGAAAGTATATATAAAAGATCCAAGCTCTTAGATTAACTTGCTACCATCAACAGAAATTCAATTGTATACGTAGCCTTCATAAACACACAATCATACAAGGTACACCTATACCAATTTAGCAACATAATGGATACACATATAAAAGGAGGTACAGCTTATCTAAAAAACTCACAAGTGCTCGCCCAAAATGTTTCAATGTCTTCAAGTTTACGCCGAAAAATTCCTCATCAGTTGACTCCTCTGTTCCAGAGTCCTCATTCGCGTACCCATAATCTCTAAACCGTTCTGCCCAGGATCCCAAATCCTCCGCAACAGCAATACTCATACCATTCCCCTGACTATTAATCTCCATTGGCAACATGACCCCATTGTTGTCATCGTGCCGAAACGGCACAGGCAGAGGCAAACTCCTGACCAACTGCTGCACCACACCATTCAAACAAGCCCCGAAATCTGCCCCGGCCCGCCCTATCCTATTCCCGATATCAAAAATCGCTGAGACCCCATTAATTCCCGCGTTATCCACTGCAAGTCCAAGCTCCTTTTTCGCGAATTCGACATCGAATAGGTTGGGTTTTGGAGGGTTTGGCCATGGAAATGACGCAGGGTTAATATGCGTAGATTGAATCAGTCCACTAAAACCCTGCGCTAACCTATCTGCAAAATCTTGGCCGTGTCTTTGCACTTCTTCCCACGCTTCAAACGATCTCTCTACAGACATCATCTCCGAATTCTTATCTTCAAAAAAACCTCAATTTTCACTCCTACATATATATATATATATATATATATATATTTACTTACATACGAGTACACGAAAAAAACACCAAATCAAATCGAAAAATAAAAAATAAAAAAAACGAAATCATCCGAGCAAATATATAATATATGTGTCTATGCTTAAGCAAAGATTGCAGCCAAAAATAAAAATAAAATAAAGAATCTATATAAAAAAAAAAGAAAATATTGACTTTTATCTAAGTAGTAATGGAACCGAGCTAAAGCGCAATTGGTAATATTACTACGGGAAAGTGCGTTCAAGTAAAGATAAGACGAGACTTGAAAACTTTTTTTTTTTTTTGTTTCTTTTTTTTTTCTGGTCAAAGACTCTGAAACAGCAAACTGATATTTTTGGGCGGATCTGTTTTCTTTTTTTCTTTTTCCTTTTTTTTCCTGAATGGAAAAATTCCTACAAACACGACTACTTTCAATTCTGTTCAAAATAAACACTGAAATGAAATAGTATCAGTGTGTTTAGTATAAACGAATTTTGTGGGATTTATTTCTAAATCTAATTTTTTATGTGTGGTGTCATTTATTTAAACTGTGAAACTCATCTATAAATTTCGGATTCGTCCTAGTTATAGTCAAATAATAATAATTCCACAAAAGTTAAGTCTGAAAAAATTTTTAGAAGACAAAAATATCCTTATAAATTATAACATAATACAATATCATTCTTCTTTGTATATTTCTCTTTTCAGTAATCCTAATACGATTATAACAAAGAACAAGAAAAATTGACTCACAACGAGGTACTCTTAACCAAAACAAGGTACAATTTTTCCATTGTTTTTATAATTATAATATCGTATTTTTATGAATAGATTCATATTAATGCCACTTAAATAATTAAAGGGTATTTAAGTAAAATATACATATTAATTTTAATTCTATGTGTGTTCCAAACAAAATTTAGATTTACAAATAATAGAATTGATTTAAATTACTTTACAGTTCCAAACAATAAAATTTATTTTGAAATACAAATCCTCAAGGAATTCATTTAAAAATGAAATGAATTCCATGGCATAAGTATAACAAAACACTATGTATGTGTCTTAAATTACTCAAAATATTCAAAGGTCCTTTCATTGACATTAACAGCTCTTCTTTTTTTTTTCTTTGAGTTAGGGTGTCCCAAGCCGTATTGGACTTAACACCAATTTTTATCCGACCGGGAGTATTTAAGGAAGATTTATCCCAATAAGTACATTTTTTAGAATTGAAGCTTGTGTTCTCCTCTTTACGGAGTGAGATCGCTATTATTTCATCTAACAACTTGTTAATTACATTAACAGCGTTCTCTTTCGTTTTCTTGTCAACGTCCTTTATGGTTCTCAGGATAGAGATTTCGTTTGCAATTGTGGTTGAGGTATGAGGGCCGAGGCCTACCATTTTCCATTTGTCAACCTCAATGTGATGGGATCTGGTGAAATATCTGTCTAATTGTTTTCATTCATTTGTGCTCTTTTTTCCCTCTTCAATATATATATATATATTTTTTGGTGGGTTGAGTTTCTCTTGTGGGTATAATTCTTTTCATCTTTGCGTACATTCACAATTAATTCTAAATTGATACTCTAATATCATCCCAATGATATTCCTCTGAGTTTTAGACTCAAAAGAGCGTATGAATTCGCTTACGGAAAAAGTTTTCAAAAGCTCTCGAACACAATATATTGTCACAACGACCATTAGGAGCATATAAAAATAGAATCAATTAGAACGCGATATAAACATAATTATTTATTTAATTTTTAAAAAATATATTATTAAAACATTATAATTTTATTAGACATGTATTATATAACTATATAAATTATTAGATGTACTACAATAATGAAAAATAGAAGTGTAGGGATAAAATAAAAAGATAAAGATAGTTTACAAATAAACATAAAAAAGATACGGATGGAATAGTAAGTGCATTGGTTGTATTTGCTTCTATTAAGTGCTTAAAATCATGAAAAACAAAAGTTAGGGGTGCAGAGCTTTTTTTTTTTTTTAAATTTAACTTTGAAAAAAATATTTTTCTTAAATCAACCACACAGAAGACCAACATTGCATTCATTAGGCATACGTGAGTTCGGATAAAGTGTGTTTGCCACTAGAGGGGCGGATTGAGATTTATGAAAATTAAGGGTGCGTTTGGTTTGCCTGTTTCTGTTTTTATTTTCATGGAAAATAAAAATTAAGATAGAAAACTCATTTGATTAACCATTTTTGTTTTCATTTTTAAAAAACCTAAAACATTTTTCTAAAAAAAGAAAAAACATCAAAAAAGTGATTTCTCTAAAAACAAGATAGTAATTTTATAAATAACTAAAAGATTTAGAAAATAAGGTGGCAGTTTTGTAAATAATTCTAAAAACTTAGAAAACGAGGTGGTAATTTTGTAAATAACTCTAAAAGATTTAGAAAATAATGTGGTAACTTTGTAAATATCTCCAAAAAATTTAAAAAATAAAGTGACAATTTTGTAAATAACTCTAAAAGATTTAGAAAATAAGGTGGCAATTTTGTAAATATATCCAAAAAATTTAGAAAATAAAGTGACAATTTTGTAAATATCTCTAAAATATTTAGAAAACAAGGTGAAAATTTGGTAAATAAACATAAAAAAGGAAAACATTTTTAGTAACTAAACACATTCTCTAATTTAAAAAAACAGAAAATGAAAATTGTTTTTAAAAAACAAAAATGAAAAATATAAAATGAAAACAGAAAACAGCAAACCAAACGCAACCTAAAGGTCTTACAAAACTTAGTCAACCTGCAATGGAGGCTTTGAACATCAAAGAGTCTTAGGTCACAAAAATTATTGCCAAGGCAAACATCCTATTCATCCTATGGAAGTTAGAACTCAAGATTCTCATGTTGGCATAGAATCAAAATAGTTGTAAATGCAGGAGAAAATTTCATTAGATTTTGGCCTGTTACAAGTATGAAAAATTTTCCCTTTTATCAGAACATAAGGAATTCCATAAGGTTTTGCAATTCTTGTAATAGCATTATTAATTTTCCGATTCACACAATTATATATATATATATATATATATATACATATATATATATATGTATATATATGTATATGTTTACATAAATATGTATATAGATGTATATACATGTATATATGTATATATATATATATATATATATATATATATACTGTAAATTCATTTGTAAGTCTTCGAATCCTCTTGGTCGACTTTCGGCTAATAGCTTTCCAAAACTTATAAAGATTATGATCTAGAAGAAACCGATTCTTTTTAAATCTCTATACGTTATCGTAGCTCAACCTCAGAGGACATTCTCATTTTTTTGGTACATAATTCTTTATATTATCTCTTATTTTGTATTTCGATATATCGTCAAATACTCCCTAACTAGATCAACTTGAATTACAATCCTTACAAAGCGTGCTCTTCTTATAGTTGTGGAATAGCTACTAGAGTCTATGCTCTTCTCATAGTTGTAGAATGGCCACTAGAGTCTTCCACGTATATAAATGTTCCAAATCTATCTAGTATACATTTTAATTCCTTTTACCTCAATATATAGACGATGCCTTAGTGAGAATGTACATAAATCAATCTTGTACATTGAAACTACATTGGAAGATTTTTTTTTTTTTTTTTCCATTAAACATGTGTCATTACTAAGAAAAAAGATCTTATTTCTAACACTTTATCACTTAAAAGGTGTCTTGTAATCTCATCTCCTATAATAAGTAAAAACTTATCCCGTATAATTATTTGGATTTAATTCAAATAATTTATCCCATCATAAGTATAAAACAAATCCATAGTTAAATAATTTCATAAATTAATCATGGTGTTACATGCCATGTGCTGAGTCTGCATGCGACACCCTTGGTGTGCTTAGGAGGAAATTCGTGAAACAGGGCAAGTACAAGAACACACTTATAACAACATTTGGAAGTATCCTCTATTCATTAAATAAAAAAGCAAGATCCTCTTGAAGATAGGTTGTCGTATTGCAACTTGGGGTGTCCAAAAGTTTCTTGGCTTGGCCGTGTGCTTAAGTTACCTACTATAAATAGATACTTGACATCCTTACCAGCATCGTCACGCATGAAAGCAGTTTGTATTCATGTTTGTGCATCCAAGGTCATAGGTCATTGTACGTCTTTTTGCTATTCTTTTTTGTTAGTATGCATAATCACTCAACTGCCTGCTTTGTTATGCTGTGTTCATACTATGGACCTATTTGGATGGGCTTTTTTCTAGAAAAAAATATATTTTTTTTTTAAAAGTTATATTAAATTTGTAATAATTATCTGATTTGGCTTTCAAAAAAATTAAAATTTTGAAGAAAAAAAAAACTTAAACACAGTTTTTTTTTAGAAGGCAGAATTTCTAACTCCTCAAAAAAAGCTGTTTTGCAAAGATTGTTCAAAAAAACCAATCCAAACGGGCCGTGTATCTTCAAACATATGCATAAACTATTTATTACCATGGTTGCATCTTCTTCTTATGTCATTTAGTCTCAAGCAACACACAAACACACACGACATCTATACAGCACAGACACGCAAAAAGACATTCCTATGGCTGGAAGAATTGTTAACTTCGCATGTTTGTACACTAAACTCAAAGATGCTCGTGTTTCCATTCGTGCCGTTCGCATTTGGAATGTGATGAGCTATCGAATTCCTGGGCAACTTAATACTGTGGACATGCTACTTCTTGATGAGATGGTAAATTAGTGCTCTCTTCACATGTATTTATTCCTTTTTCACAAGTCGATATTGAATTACTGCTTCCATTCTTTAACGATATTATATTTTAGGGTGACACAATCCATGCAAGCATGAAAGCATATCTGTTGGATCGCTTCAGACATCTGTTACGTGAAGGAGAGTGTTATTCTATCGACAAATTCTCTATTGCCACCAACACGAGTTCAGTCAAAATCACCGCCAACCCACATCGCATCTTCTTGAAACACCACCATTATTTAACATATGACGGCGACTATAGTTTCGCAATTTCGTTATCAGTTTGCGTCTTTCACCGATAACATCAAGAAGAGACTAGATAAAACTGTTCGCCTAGGTTGTCTTTCAACTTACAGGTTAATCAATTATTATACAGTGCCATGTCTATTCCTTATTGATAGTTTAGTTTTAAAACCTGCAACTGTAACAGAAAATAAAACCTAAACTAGCTTAATCTAATGGAGGAACTATGAGGTGTCAAGCTAAGGAAGAAAGCCTAACAAGATAGAAGAGGATCTAAGGTGACTGTGTGTCGCAACTAGACTCAAGCTATGATAACGATTCGGTATATCTATGGCTTGATTGTTCTATCGAATTCCTCAACTAATTAACTTTATTGTCTCCCAATTGCAGTTGACTCCTATCTCTAAGCATCGACTCTTAGTAACATAGAATTCTCCAAGCCAATTGTAGTTTTAGAGCTTAATTAATTGTGTTCTCTCATCGGACCTTTCCAACTTGCTCCATTATCCTCTAAGACTCAGTGTGGGTCTATTCCTAGACATTGACTCCTAGAGTACGGTGTGGTCCTTATGACCTAGGATTTTTGGGCTTAGTATAGTGTGGTCCTTATGACCTAGGGTCTTTGGGCTTAGTTAATTAAGTCCCGAGTGAGGTTGATTGAATCTAACCATAATGTCTAAACTGTTAGCTAAATTTAAAGCTAAGACTTAGTCCATTTAGGGTGGATTAAACTAGTCAGAAGCCTATTAATTGAGTTTAAAATTAAAATCCACTCAACCTAGCTTAAACGTGAATGAAAAACCATCAATCAACCATCACAATAACAAGATATAACCATTAAAAACACAAATCAAGCATGCATCTTCACTTAGATATTTTATCGAACACATAGACAAATCCGACTTTCAATACATAGACATATTAAATCATGCTATTAATCAATGTAAACAAGCATGTATTAAGAGCCATAGGTACACACAAATCCTTAATCAAAGCCCTAAACTAATTTACAACAACAAACACCTAAAGATCTAGCCTAATCTAGCAACATATTTACAAGATTTAGAGAAAGAACAAGAAGAACTCCCATAAATTTTGCTTTCAAATCTACACAAGCTCTTCAAATCCTTGCTAGATGCTTCAATCCTAGCTTGGTTGGGTGTTTAGAGGTTGTTTGAAGGTGTTTATTGAATGGGATTAAGGTTAAGATGAAATAAGTTTAAAGAAAAATGAAGTTCTCTCTTCAAAATGGCCTAAAATACCCTATTTATAGTTGTTATGTGCGTAAGGTTGGAAGGGGGGTCGGTTACCCGGCCTAGAATTAGGCGTGACCAACCTAGGGGACTAATTTTATGGACATGGCCGTTCTCCTCCCGGGCAGAGGTGGGAGCCCTTGGTTGCAAGCTTCTAAAACAGCTCCTTTCGTGCTCAGTTGCATCCGATTGCTTCGTTCTTCACCTGGGAGCCTCCAATTGCCTTTTTCTTTATTTCTTCTCATCTGTATCAACCCTAGCTTTGCTCTTTGATCTAAGCATCATTATTTTAAGCTCAATTCCTTCTCCAAAAACACACCCAAGGCACGAAATAAGGCACTTAGTATAACATTGATGCATTTTAACACTTATATATGCATATATGACTTATTGTGCACAAATGCAACTCTAAATACAATCAATTATACTCAACACACCCTAAAAAGTGTATGCAAATAATTTATACAGACATACACAAAACATGCACATCACTTATCATGCAAATAATCCCTTACATGAATTGTGTTTCTATTGCACGACATCATAGAGAAGTTGGTCTCAGTTGGAACCATGGTATATGACGATGATAAAGATGGAACTAGCCATCATATTGACTTGGTGTTGCGAGATATGACATATGTCTAATCTCTATTAATTTGAGATAGTTGTACATGTATGTGCTTTTTCTTATGGTATTATGAAATACATTTTACCAATCCCAATTTCCAGGTCAAAAAGACTCCATTTTATTATGTTTACACGATGATTATGAATTGTGGTCCAATTTTACCTATGGTAATAATAAATAGAAATTTTGATTCACTGAAGGTGGGCCTTAAATAGGTTTGAGATTCTTTACCCTATTTTCCAATCTAACCTTACTAAACAGGCTTCGAGTACCATTGAGAATTCCATGATACAACGCATCCAAGTTTGAGATTCTACAACAGTTACAAGTACTTCTAACTATTCTAAGATTAAAAAGGTAAAATTACACTATGAAAGCGAGGTAAATCTAGTCTAAATTAAGCTAAGTAATCTAGTCTAGGCTATGGTAAGTTATGCTTGTTAGGATTAGTATGCCCTAAAGCTTACTTGTACATGACTTTTTGGATATGAAACAATGTATAATCATTTTTTTTTTGTTGTTAAATGGCATTGTGAGTTTCTTACATATTATTTCTGTTATGTTTTTATTGATGCATGTATGAAGGTCCCTTGACTTGAACTAATGACTTGGGTGTGCAATGAGGCTGGACGCACAGTAGGTCCAAGTCTAGATTTAGTCACGTCATAAATTGAATCCATAACTGAATAGTAGTGTTGGGCACTCTACTGGGATAAGGGTATATTGAGCAAGTCTCCTCTTTGAGGGTGATCTACCTAGGTCATTGGAGGACTTTCTGGATTTGTCTCAATAGTACGTGTGTCACGTATTGGATAGGACCATTGTGAGTATGTTTTCTAGAGACGTACTATCAAAGAAAGAAAACAAGACACTCATTGCTACTAAATGATCATTGCTCTTAATCTTGAGTATATGTGGATGAACTAATGAAGTTAGGGTTTAGTACTTTGATTCACTGTGGGTGAGATCTTATTTTATTAGGATCAATAGCCTTGTGCATTGAGTGTTAAGTTCTAATTAATTAGAACATGCATATGCAAAATGGAATCTCTGTGCCCCCTTTGGGATTGTCCAAATTTATCATCCAAATCTAGATCTAGTGATACTACCTTTATAGGTGTGTCGGTCATATGGCTTGAGGGTCGCTCCCGAGATCAAGAGATTCCTTGACCAAGGATGGTTGGCAATTGGACAAGAAACCCAACGAAAAAAAAATACAGCTAAGAAGGTGATAGTACACAGGCCAAAGGACTGGTCTTAGCTGTGGGCATACATAGAGGGGCATTATGGTCAGTTATTTAGTAGGTCAAAGACAAAATTCACATTCTTTTGTGATAAGCTTTTGGGTAATGGCAATTATTCTTGGAGTGCAACTTTGATCTTATGGTGGAATAGATCGGAGTTAAAAAATAATTATTATGTCTCCTAGATCGGGCAAGGATATTTTTAATTATTTTTGGAAGCCAATGATAATTGTGTCTTCTTGGTCCCTTCCCTAGTTGAAATGACTTTGAGAGAGTAATCTTGAAAGAGCAAATTCCATATTGTGGTAATAGCCTTATTGGGCCAAAGCTTGGAATTGGGTTTGGGCTTTTCTTTAAAGTCCAAGATAACCTAATTGGGCTAGGATGGTTTCCTATTGGGCTTGGGCCTCCACATGGATTATGGACTATGTGTTGGACTTGGATAATAGGCTTGGCCTAAGTCTTCCAAGACAAGTGGACAACTTGCAAAATACTACAAAAACAAGTGGACAACTTGCACAAGTCTTCCAAGACAAGATTGACAAGTTACATAAAGGAAATAGTATATGGAAATTTTCTCCCACATTGAAAGTTTAGCAACTTTGGGTGCCAAGGTTCTCTCTATAAATAGACAAGATCCTACACATTTTATGTATTCCACTTTGTAGTTGATTTCTTCCTTTTTGGCAAGAAAATACTACAACACATAGTACACACTTATTGTGTGATTTTTGCTCTAGTTTTTCAAGAGCATATTACTTTGCTTCTTCCCAGACAAGAGGCTATTCTCTCAAGATAAGTCTCTTTAATTATAAGGAAGAAGACTAGGGAGTTGCTTATTGCGACACCCTTATAGTAAATTTTTTGGTGGCCTTATTCGTGAACGGGAACAAAGCTCGTGACCAGTTTTAGCTTCATCAAAGGCTCCACGCTTCAAGAGGTTAGCTTTATATATTTTTGCAAGTACTAGTTATATTCTATATGTTCTTGAACATGTTCTTGTGTGTGTAATGTGGTTATTTTATTTTCCTAGCATGTTTTCTTAGTCATAATTTAGAAAATATGGACTAGGATACACCACACTTAATAATATCGATCCTACAATGCTAACAAAGACGTTGATTTGAGACTTCGAGTCGTTTGATCATTAGATCCTCTTCCAATCTTGTCTTCTCCTTTTTATAGCAACCACAACATGGTAGACATTGATAACTGCTTGGACCATTTCCACCTTTTTTACCACGTTTTTGATAACTTCTTCCCAATCTGATATCTTTGGTAATAGCCCATATACTTGCTAACAACCTTAACTCGAGTCCTTAGACTTCTATGTCATCGTTAAACTTAGTGGTGCCTTCAAGCACATCACTCGCATCTCGAACCCCTGGAGCTCTTCGAGTCTAAGATACCACCAATTCTTCTAAAGTATGCCACATCAACACATCTCTTTGGCACACTCTACACCACCTCAGCTAAATTTGCCAATGTGTCACACCACTTCATTATTTATTTTTGGTGATAATAGTTAATAAATTAATATTACTTTCAAATTCTAATTATTATAAAGTAAAATAATTACTTAATAAAATATTTTTTCAATACATAAAAATATTCATATGAGCCATATTGTTATCTAATAAATAAATTTCTTTGCTCATAGAAATTATATAACTTTTAATATCTTATACAAATATAATTGGCAAATTGCGTCGCATAGTTCACTTGCTAATTCTTCAGTAAAAGTGTGCACAAATAATGGGCAACAAATCATGAGATTAAACAAGGGATAATAAATTTAACAATGATAACCCATAATATGTTTATATATTAACGATGAACTAAACAATCCTTTATTTTTATCTTTTTTTTTAGTGAACATGCTTCTTTATTTGGAGAATGATTTTGAGTTTATCTTAATAACTAAAGGTGTCTTTTAAATTCTTAATTTTTTATAGGATAAATTACACATTACCTTATGTAGTTTGCTAATTAGCTAATTATCCTTTATTTTAAAACTTATCGTATTACTATATGTGCTTTTCAAAAGGTACTACATATATTTCCAACTTAATGTTTGATATCCAGACTAAGATCGTGTTCAACAATAGTTTTTTAGGTAGTTTTTAATGTTTTGACCTTCCAAGTAATGTTTGGTAAACTAGTATTTCATTTAGCTTTTCAACTAGCGTTTTTCAAAAGCTAAAATTTTAGCCTTTCAGATAGTTTTTAGCTTTTTATTTTTATTTGGGCAATTCTACCATTTTTTTCATTTTGTTGGTAATTCTATTTTTTATCCAATCTCTCTCTATATTTTTACTTTTTCTTTCACAAATATAAACAGAAGTAATATAAAATTGAATTTCAAATTCTATCTAATCAACATATACTAAAAAGTATAAGTCTTATTAGTACTTTTTCTTGTCAAAATAAATTTTGAATCTATTATAATTCATTTTTATAATATTTATAGAAATGTTTTATCAAAAAATTAGTTATATTTTAATATTAAAATAGTATTGTAAAAAATAAATATCTAACTATAAAATATATTATTTTATTCCTATAATATTAATAATAATTATAATTTCATAACAACAACAATAATAATAACATGATATCAATGTTCTTTTATGTCATTTTACATTCATCAGCTAATCTAATAGCTAATTTTACCGAATAAATTTTATTTAATTAGCTAGCTAAACAGTTGTCAGCTAACAGATAAAATGCAATATAGCTATCAGCTACCCAAACAAATATTAGCAATCCTAACAACAAATTTTTTTGAACAGTCCCTAAGATTATGTTCAGTTACAGCTTTTCAAATGGCTTCAGAGCACTATTTTTTCAAGTTATTATTGCTCGGTAAAATAGTATTTCAAGTAGTTTTGCAGCTAGTTTTTAACGTTTTAACTGGTGTTTCTCAAAAGTTAAAAATTCTATCCATAGAAATGATCATTAGACAAAGCTTTTCAAATAGCTTTTAGCTTTTTATTTTTTTTGACAATTTTTTCCCTTTTCCTATTGTTTTGGCAATTTTATTCTTTCTTCAATCTCTCTTTATATTTTTACCTTTCTTTTCACAAATATTAATAAAAAATAATATAAAATAAATTTTAAATTTTATCTAATCAGCATATACTAAAAAGTATAAGTTTTATTAATACTTTTTTGGACAAAATAATTTTAAATATATTAAAATTAATTTTTATATTATTGATACTCATGTTTTATCAAAAAATTTAGTTATATTTTAATAATAAAATATTATTATAAAAAATAAATATCTAAGTATAAAATATATTATCTTATTCCTATAATAATAATAATAATAATAATAATAATAATAATAATAATAATAATAATAATAATAACTATTATCATCAACATCATCATCATAATCATCATCCTCATAACAACAATAAGAATAATAACATGATCTCAGTGTCCTTTCACGTCATTTTACATTTATCAGCTAACTTTACCGAACATATTTTGTTCGATCAATTAGTTAAACAACTATCAACTAACAGCTACAATACAAAAGCTATTAGCTATCCTAACAGCTAATTTTTCCAAATAGACCCTAAATTATTGTGCATTATAAATGCTTTTTTTGCATTTACGAGTGTTAAAATTTGCAATATACTATATATTTTTATAAAGAATTCCTTATTCTCATCTAACGGTGTTTAGATAATAATAGAAGAAAAGGCAATTGTACCACTTTTTGAAAGTAAAAAGGAATAATGTGGTAAGTTTTTACAACATGAAATAATCGACTAATTAGATAAATTACAAGGGGGTAATTAGCTAATTAGACAATTCGTAGAGGGATAACGTGCCACCTTTTGAGAAGTCCCGAAGATAATGCAACAAACTTTAATTAGAGGAATAATCAACTAATTAGACAAATTATAAAGAGCTAACATACATTTTACCCTTTTCTATAAGCAAAACTATCTGAAAATTAGTAACAGGTAAATGTGTTTTTTGGCTTGTAAGGTTGATTTGATTATATCCCCTACCTCATTTAAATTCTTGCATTGCACTTGTATTCCCAGGGGACGAGATGAAGGTATGGTTTGACCCTCCTTCATCATTGTACTTTTATCCTTGATTGATCAATAAAATTTTGCTAGGAGCCCCTCCCCTTTTATCAAAGAAAAAAGAAAGTAAATGTGATTTTTAATTTCCTAAAAGAGAACATTAATTTTCATTTTACAATAAGTGAACACAAATTTTTAAGTTCTCCATAGGAAATAGAAACAATATTTTCAAAACCAAATGCAACCAAATTCGTTTTCTTAGAAAAAGCAAAATAAGAAAACAGAAAACAGTGTTTTGTAAGTAAATAGGGTCCGAACTTCTCGGTTATATATGTTATGTTTTTTTTCATCACTTAATATCAGCTTCTAACTAAACAAACTTTCTATCTCACTTCTAAACATTGCCAACTAAATATATAGAGAGGAGAGCTAATAAAAAGGAGTGAATATACAGCACACTTCTTGACATCTGAGTACTTGAAATGCAAACTAGTTTGAAATTGATGAGAGAGTGGCCAAAAGTCGATGCAGCATGCATGCCAATGCCAGCTTATAAGCAGGATAAAAGAAACGATCAAGGTTGAAGCGCTCATATATCAATTTCTAGTTGTTTGACAACAGTTTGAGTGGCAGATAAAACACAGCCTTATGCTCTGCCAAAAGATTTGCCTTCTTGGCTTCAAGGAAAATACACACACTAATAAAGGAGGATTAAGTAAGATTTGTTGAGCCACTGAGACACCTTCAAGATCCAATATGACATCAAGAACTAGAGATTACATTCGTCCGCGGACCCTAGCCTTGATTCATCTCTTGATCCTTTGACAGAAGCGTGTAATGCAGGATCAAATTTCACGTCGTGGGACCATCTGGTAGATGCATGATTACCTGCGGTAAAGATCAAAGAAAAGGTGCGGTTAGACATAGGGAATAATCAGTTCGAGCTATTTTCGTTCACTACTCAAGTAGACGAACCTAGTCTTTGAGCTTCCAAGAGTAAGTTCAAGATCATCCGCAACACACTCCTCGTGGATCCTTTCTCCTTCCCATGGCTTTACCAGGCCAGATGTGTTGCTTCCGAATGCGAATTCGTCTGAAAATGCTTCAGCCATGGGAATGTCAGCAGTATGATCCAAGACTGCTGCAATAGCAGGTGAGCACGTCCCACTTTGCCCGGGAGTACACATCGTCGATCCCCCACGGGCAAGTTGCTCCATTTTGAATCCGAACGGATTTGAAGCAACAAGGCTGTATGTTGGAGAAGTAGGTCCACTTTGGGGAATTTGAATCTTACTGAACCAGTCTGAATCAGGAAGAATCTGACGGCCAGGACTTTGAGGTGTAGACGAGGGGAAGAGAGTGTAGTGAGGCCTACCCCAGCCAGCACGAACTGAATCATCCCAGTCACTTTGAAGTCGAGGAGTACGGGCAGTGGGAGAGCTCAAGGGAGGAGAAACTGGTGCACTAACGGAGCCACCATGAAGATAGAGATGTGGGAACTTAGATGAGGTAGCTGAAGACGATGCAGACGAGAGGTTTTTGAGCCACGGGATTAAGGAACTTCCATCGGCATTTGCAGTGAAAGAAGATGAAGCAGGGCTAGGGAAGGAAGAGGATGCAGGGCTCGGGTTGTATGATGTGCCAGGGCTCGGAAGGAAAGATGACCCTGGACTCGCTGATGTTGATCCACCGGTGAAGTCCATGTTTTCCATTGGTTTGCATCCCTGTGGAAAATGAAAAGTTAGTCAGGGACGTGAAGTACATACCCGGTGCTGCTATTCCCATCAACATACCGACTCCACTGGTCTATTGGCTCGTATTCGGTACTGCAAGTATGTCACCGTGCATAGACCTTTCTAGTTCTCCCTTTCTCCGGCAACAAATGACAATAATCTACATTTTCCGCTAATCGGGATGCTAAAATCTCAAGTTGAAAAGTTGGTTATATTTGTTTGTGTAACATTTCCTATATAAACTATAAGCTTGGCTCATCACCTTGCATCTGCTAACCTTCATTCTTTTTTTCTTCTTATGGAGAAAAGCATCTTGAATCTTAGCATCTTCTAGGAAAGGAAAATCACTCTTTATATACAATCTAGTTGCATGATCTAAAGGCAGTTTCACATTCGAGCATTTAACACCAGGAAATTGTGATGTGGAATCTGAAACTGCATAAGTAATTCCTGATTTATAACAAAAATCCTAAAGGCAGGCAAAAATGATTGCTCTTCCTGCATAACTTAGATATTCGGACTTTTTTTATCTATAGATGAATAACAAAAAGCATTACAATGCAAACAGAGCAGCAGTTAAATTTAATTGGGAAGTTGTTGCATTTTCTGTTATATGCGAAATAAAATATGCCACGCGAAGAAGAAAACAAGAAATGAAAAAGATGATACACACTGTTGCTGAGCTCTGGATGCACCAAAATGCACTTCCAGAGTTTTTATAAGGGCGTCTTCTGCATTTCTATTCTGAGACCATTAGCAAATAAACATCTCTCCTGTCGTCTCCCCCTGCCCAATAGCACGCGACACAGAGAGAACTTTGATATATAAATGAATCATCGTTCACCTTGGACCACCATCATACACGGGAAATGAAGGGGGAAGAAGTCTGCTATGAAAAGATCGCTATAAATTTGTTTCATTATGACAGCTGGTGATTTGATGAACTGAAGCATTCTGCCTGAATCTCACTAGCTAGGTAACGTGAAACAATGCAACTATCTCTGTGTTTTGGATGGATTCCCCAAAGTCAAGGGAAGATAGCGAAGGGATTTCCATTTCCCTCCGTTAGAAATGTGCAACTGAGGTTTGCCAATTGATGGTCGGTCTCTACCACGTGTACTGTACCATTGGGTTCCGCCAGTTGGATTTTCCTCGTCGAAAAAAAAAAAGAAGGGAAACCTTGTAACAGCAAATAAGGAAAATATTCGTGAATAAATTCCCAGAGACAATAGAAAAAAAGGTGCTTCTAAAAGTAACCAACTTCTGGTTTAAAATTACTCATTCATTTTCTTTTATATTCCAATTTAAATCAGTAATCACACAATCCTTTGCTTTTATTTCCCCACTGGTTTTTAGCTTATCATTTCCCTTACTTTTGTTTGTTTGTTTTTTTTTTTTTTCTTTTCTCTTTCCTTCCCTTTCCGTCACAAATCCAAACAACACTGTCAAAGAGCCACTGCTGGACAAACATGCATAAAGCCAAAAGTAATTCTGAAGTTTCACACAGGATCCAAAGATGAATAAAATGCTGCCCAAATAATGCAACTGTCTTAGTGAAAACCAAAAAAAGAAGGAAGCTTACACGAGAACAGCAACACCCCCCCCCTTCCCACACAAAATCCAAAGGCATAAAGACTTCACAAAAGATGTAGCCTGTCGTACTAAACCGTGAATCTATTCATAATATTATTATGTTACGAAAACTTAGTTTATGGTTATTAAATCTAGCTCATTGTGATTAGTGTAAACATGTATAAAATTTGTCAAATTTCATGGTTCAGTGGCCCACTTAAGGGAATCTTCGTACCTAAAAAGGGTGTTTGGATAAATCCCGAAGGGCATATCTGTCTTCTGGATCTCAACCGAAAAGACAGATGTAATTCAACACAGAATATTTAGTAATTCACGCGTCAACAAAGTATTAGGAAAAAAAAAACGAAAAAAAGAAAAAAGAGCAGGGCTGTAGCATACACACATACAGTAAAGCTTTTTGCAGTTCAGACCAGATCTAATATTACGTTGGATGAAGATCACATGAATCAAATTGTTCACTTTTGTACATATGACCCAGTCAAGTGTTGGTGACTGAAACAAAAAAAAAAAAAAAGGTGTAACAAACATCCACAAGTACGATAAAGAAGAGCAAAGATGTTCTTTTTTCTATTGTACTGTCCAGTCCCTACTCCCTACGCTAACTTGAGCAATATTCCATGTCCAAAGGCTAGAATGCGCCAAGAAAACATATAACGGCACGCTAAACTGCGCCCAGTAACTAGCACGCGCGGGCTAAAATGAGCCAGCCACACAAAACCATGTATATCAGCAGTGAAAGCTCTTTCAAATGGCAATTTATTTCAAACGATCTGTTCTTTTTTTTTTTTGTTGTGATAATGGAAATTTTTTTTGGTGAAAACCAACCACTAACGGACAATCGTCTTTTTATTGCGTACCAATTAAGTCGGAGGCATGCAAACACTCTACTTTGTTGGTTGACAAGTGACGTTTTTGTTCATTCAGCATATGTCCCCACATTAACTATTTTGGTCGTCTCTATGTCTAACTAATTTCACCAAATTTGCCAATCAATCTTATAATTCATGTCACATCTAGACATGACCTATGCTAATGTTAGGAAAAGGAAAATAAATAGTCAATACTACGACAAAAGAGGCAGATCAATGTGGGTGGTCTGCAGTACTATACTACTGTATAGGATTGTAAGCAAATAACCTCACTCAGCCAGGGGCGCTAACGTGCGCTGGAGACAAAGACAGATGCTAACATGCAATTATTGCTTACGCATTAACTCGGAGACATAATGGTAATGCGTGGAAAGACCCCGGCAACTCGTAAATGTTGTGTTTGTTATATGCTTGAAATCTTAAATCTTTAAGAATCTGTAAAATTTCAGATAAGCATATCACAAATATAACAAAAGTAGGCTGGCTAACAAGCGCTGGAAACAAGAGAGTTGCTAACTTGCACAGGAGGTGCAGGCAACTGCTAACATGCACCCGTGATTTCACTGTAATATAGTAAACGACCCAGACATAACAACTAGCTACAGACGCTATGTTTGTTAGGATTACCTTGCGGTAAGTGGTGCCATCGGGCTCAACAGTCCAGCCAGCTTCATTGCAGAGGGCCTTGAGGACTTCATTGTTGTCACAATGCTTGGGGAGCTTAAAGTTGCCATACATTCTAAGCCCAGCAAATATCTTCGCAGCAATCGCCCTCCTCCTTCTCTCTCTCCTCTTGTTGTTCTCCCTCTCCTTCCATGTCGGCATCCTATTCCCCGTCGTCATCTCATCACCACCCACCACCCCAGCCGGATTTACATATATGTATGTGATGATCCTATCCTATATATATGCTGGATAGTATGTGTAATTAATGTGTGCTCGTATTGGTTACTAGGTGGTTATATGAACCTGAATTGATGTGGATATATTTGTGACCAGACCTGGTGAATGACAGAGAAAGTTGTGTGTGTGTGTGTGTGTGTTGTGTTCGAGAGTAGATACTGAAGAAGATGATCATGAAAATGACAAGAAGGCTAAGAAGGCTGTTGAGGTTTATATGCAGTTTCAAGAGTGCCAAAAACTGCTTTATGTTTAAAAAGTGAGTTGAGTTTTGTTGACTAAAAACACGACGCATTTGGATTTGAGCTAACGGCCAAAATGATTTATTTATTTTTTTAATAAGTTTTATGTCAAAATGGTAAACTTTTGAAAGAAATAAGTAAAATGACCATCTTAGATAATTCAGGGACCGTTTGGTATCATTATTTGTTGTTTTCTGTTTTTATTAATCAAAATTTAAAATTTAATTCGTTTGTTTTTGTTTTTATTTTTATTTTTTAGAAAAACAAAAATTAATAACTTGTTTTTGCAACCTTGATAAATAAGAAAGAGTGATTTTTTCATGTCATGGCCATGGCAATAGGTTTTCAAAAACTTTTGTTGACATTTTACTAAAACAAGTATTAATATTTTTTCAAAAAAAAACTAATATGAACTCATTAAAACGTTTTTGGAGAAATAAATTATTACAATTAAAACAATTTTTTAGGAATACTTTTTGAAAAATTTTCAAAATTTAATTTAATTTAAGAAATATTTTTTTCAAAAAAAATTAAAATTAATTTTATAAAGAGAATTTTTCAAAAAAATTAAAAATATAGTTAAAATTTAAAGAAATATATTTTTTTTTAAAAAAATTAGCATTGTCTTTAAAATATAATTTTTTGAGAAAATAAAACTATCTTTGTCTTTGCAATACTTCTTTGTCTTTGCAATACTTCATTTTATTTCAATTTTTCAGTCCTTTGCAATTTTCTTTTGTCCTTTCGTTCTTTTTGTTTCAATTCTTTTGCCCTTTTCATTTTTCGTTTCAGTTCTTTTAGCTCTTTTAAAAAAAAATTAAAATAATGTTTTTAGAAAGGACAAAAAAATTGAAATAAACTAAAATATTGCAAAGACAAAAAATTGAAATAAAAAAAATAACGCCAAATTTAGTGTTTTGGCGTAATAACGAAACGACCAACTTAATGTCTTGAAGGCACTATTTCTATGTTACAATAATTTACCATGTCAACTAATATCACTTCAACATTGTTAAGCTTAAATCAGTGTCTTTAAGACACTAAGTTGAATAAATGATCATTTTTCTCATTAGTTTTCAAATATTGTTATTTTGATATATAAATTTTAAAAGTTGGTCATTTAAATCATTAAGTCTTTGGATTATTTATTTTCAAAAGTTTTGAACTCTTGAGAAAAGTTAAAATTGAAATTTTTAGAGTTTTAACATTTCTAAAATTTAATTTTTAATATTTATTACAATATATATATATATATATATATATATATATATATTCCCCAACCCCAACTCAATTTCCATATTATACATATTACACATGCTACACACATTATACTCATTACATTCACATTACACGCACTGTACACATTATACACATTACTTCCACATTATACATATTACACACATTATGCAATTATATACATTATACACTACACATACCACACATATATTACACAGAATACTTTACATATGTCGAGTGTCTAGTGTGTATAGTGTGTAGTGTGTATAATTTGTGTCATACACATAGTGTTTGTATTGCATGTAGCGTGTGCAGTGTGTGTAGTGTGCATACAATGTCTGTGATGTATAATACATGTAATATATGTAGAATATACATATAAAGACATAATTGAAACGAACAAATTTTCTAGTTTTCATTCATCAAAAAATAATTTTCAATTATTTTAACCAAATACATTTTTTAAATCTTGTTACTATCAGAAAAAGAAAATTGTTATTAGAAAATGAAAACAAAATTTGAAAAATAGAAAATGTTTTTCATACCAAACGCAACCTTCATCTTTGATGATCGAGTTTCGTCAACTAAATTTTTAGGTTACTAAAAAAAATTAAACTTACAAAAGAAAAATATTCACATGAGTTTTGAGCATGACCGCTAGTTAATAATCCTCTATTCTGACTACTTGGTACAATTTCCAATTTTTTTTTTTTGATTTGAATATAGTGAAAATTGGAATACAAGATTTGTTGTTACCATGATAGTATCATGGCAGCTCTTACGTGACAATAATTATTTTATTATCATCATTTATTTTATTTTTATTATTTCTTATATTATAAATATACATTATTAGTTTTAACAAAAAAATTAAATGGTCAATCAATTAATGCTTAAAATAAAACTCATTTCTCAATTCCAAAAGATTCATTTCTTATTTATTATGGATATATGTATCCATTTCTTATCTATTGTGAATATATATTAATAATTTTAATTTTTAAAAAAAATAATGTTTAAAATAATGTTGAATTGTGATTCCAATATATTAAAATTAAGTAGAATTAACGTCTATTGGTAGAACATATTAAACCCAAGCGAACTTAATATCTACTACTTAAAAAAATAATGAAAAGTACAAGATATTAATGACTAAAGTCATCATCTATGGTTGAGAATAAATAAATATAAATAAACTTAATACAAACTATTGAAAAAAGAACCCTTACAGAGCACAAATATGAAAATACTGGTTTTATAAATTTCTTTGTAAAAAATTTAAGTTAAAGGCTTACGTGTTTTATTTTATTTTTATTAGTTTTGTCTCGATTAAAGGAGTTTGCTAGTCCTACAGTTAATGCTTTAAAACTTTGACTAATTGTGAAATTTAGTTACAACTCCTTGAAGGTTAAAATCTCTTTCTAGCTAGCAGCTGCAATATATCATCTATGGAGGGAGAAACGCGAGACTACATCTATGTATGGATATTAGACTCTAACTGCTTACTGGAAAGAAGATTAGGAATAGTTTGTTGGCATGTGAATGGGAATAATTGGAGTTAATGGCAGTTAAGGTGTTTTATGGTTTAGCGGGAATGGTGGGTCTAATGAGTGGGTAAGGGGCATAGTTCTTAAGCAAATTTATCACTAATTTCCTTTGAGCCTGTTTGGCATTGAGGTTTAGCAGGAAAAAGAGTTGGTTTCGTGGAAAAGCAAGCTTATGGGATGTTTGGTTATTAACAAAACTGAGTTTTGAGTGACCCAAAAAGAACTTTTAGAAAAGTATCAATTATTTAGGGTTTGGTTGGCAAAATTAGCTATTAGGATAGCTCATACATGTTTGAGTAGCTGACAGCGGTTTGGGATAACTGTTGTATTTTAGCTGTTAGCTGACAGCTATTTAACTAGCTGATTAAAAAAATATATTCTGTAAAATGTGTGCGAATATGAATTTTTTAATATTATGAGATAAATTTAATAATAATAAAAAATTATTTATGAATATATCATCAACTTTGTATTGGATTAGATCCTCTTATATTATATCTATATATTATATAAAAAAAATATACATATTTTTACAATACATGTTACATATCATCATTTCAAGTTCTCTCTTCCAACCAAATAAAACATTTACTCTACCTTATATATATATATATATATATATATGTATGTATGTATATATATACATACATATACATATGCATGCACACAATTATTACTTAATTTGATTCTACTTGATCACCAATTAATAATACTATTATTCATCTAAAAATAGCATCCAAAAATCATTTATTACTTTTTTTCCCATTTGAAATCATGATTTCACTTTATCAATTTAAAGATTTTATTTAATGACTAAAGATCTGATCTCGTACATGTAACCATTTTATTCAATTACTAAAATCATTCATAAAATCATTATTTGTATTGAAAACTTACAAATAATTAAATTTTAAAAGATATATTTGTATTTCATATTTATATAAAATGCGAGAACCGACCATTAATAATAAATACAGATTTTAAAAATTCGTATTTCTTTTGTACATTACACGGGTATACTCAAGTTAATGAAGAAACCTGCATATCGCCATTACCGCTTTCCTAGAAAAGGAAAAATGGCAACTGAAAACACACCAATTTTTCTTTTTTTTTGTAAACATAACATAAATTTCAGAGTCCACGGGGCATACCAAGAAAAATACAGAAGAATCAAAATGCCAAATGCAAAAGCAGACCTTTGAAACTATCAGTTATTTTATTTATTTATTTGATCAAGGAAAAAAAAATCAGTTATTAGTTCTGCTGGACAATGATTTTTCAACTAATGTTTATTGTTTTGACCAGGTCAAAACATTATCTCTTCTAATTTTTTTGTTGTTCTGTAAAATAATAGTTTATGTAGCGTTTTTATTTTAAATAATATTTGAAATAGTTTTTCTAAAACGTTAACATTTCAAGTAGAATATTGAGTTTTATTTTTATTCTTAACAATCCTACCCTCTTCTCAATTCTTTTTGGAAATTTTACAAACTATGCAATCTTTCTTAATATTTTTTACATTTTTTTTAAGAATATAAACCTAAATAACATAAAATTCAATTTTAAATTCTATCTATATCAAAATATAATGAAATTATGTCATTTTTATTTGTTCATTTATTTTTTTGATAAAATAAATTTTTGAACAATTAAAAAATATTTCTATAATAAAAGATTATTTTTTATTATATTAATAAAATTAAATTATCAAAACATAATTTTATTATGATTTAATAATAAAATACTATAATAAGAAATATATATCTAATTATAAAATAAATTATCTTATTTCAATAATATTTATAACAATTATATTTATCATTATAATAATAACATACCAATATCATTTTACGTCATTTTGTATTCATCACCTAATCTAATAACTAATTTCATCGTACACATTTTTTTCAATAAGCTAGCTATGCAGCTATCCGTTAATAGCTAAAATACAACAATTATCAACTACGCAAACCAAGATATATATTATTCAAATAGCCATCTGTTATTCTTATAAGAATATTGGACTCCAGAGTATAAAAACATAAGGTAAAACATTCATATCATATGTGTGGATTAAATATTGACTTATAGCCATTAGACTTGTAATGGCTAAGCCTATGCCTAAATTAAAAACTCTAATTCATCCCTCTCCTATCTTAGAAAAGATATGACTACTCTGAAAAGTCATGACTATTATTTTGATTTTTATTAAAGAACAGGACCTTATCTTAATTCACCTTTAGACAAATTAAGGGACATAAGAGAGGGAAAACAATCTATTAACTAATATTCTGGGCAAAATCCTGAAGTGAAAACATGTGTCTATGAAAATAAACAGTTAATTTCTTTCTATATGATCTTAATTACATGTGCTTTTGTATTTATAAATTTAATATGTTTGGTTTATAATTTTTTTAAACAATTTTAACAATTAATTTTGTCAAGAAAAAACATGAAATATAAACCAAATGTTGAGACGCCGACACAAGTGAGTGGACTTGGGGACCACTTAGGAGACGCGTGACTTGCTAACCGATAGTGACGTAGGTGGGTGCCACTTGGCAATCGAACCCTAAAACCATCTAAACAAGCAAAAAATGAAATGCACTAAATGCCCCAGGGCTAGGGGCCTTTGGGTTGATATTCTTTTCTTTTTCTACTGAAAAATATAATTTTTTTTTATGAAAAATTATTTTTATAATAGATGTTTGAATTAATTTTTTTTAAACAAGTTGACTAATATGAAAATTTTAAAAGTCACAAACTTTTCAAAAATTATGCAAAAAGTATTTTCTTTTTTGAAAACATCAATCTAAACAAGTTGGTCCGAAAAGTCCTAAATTCAATTATAGATAATATTAGGCGTTGGATACAACAATCCTCAGTAGCTATATATATATTAGTACTTGTCGAGAATATATTGTTGAACACCAATTAGGGATGAACATAAATTAACCGAACTAATACAAATCAATCGAAAAATTCAAATTGGTTTAGTTGTTTTACATTATTAAAAAAACACTGATTAATTTGTTTAGTTTGGTTTGAGATAGATTCATAAATCAAACTAAAATTGAATTGAAATTATATTCATCTCTAATTTTATACATATATTAGTTAAATTTGTAGGTCCATTTCACCTCTAATGTTTATGTATATGGTAAATCAAAGTTGATTTATTGAATAATATTTTTCCCTCAAAATTATTGGGTACATTTTTATTCTCTTTGTTTTTCTAAATTTTTTTCTCATGAAAAATTGGTTCAAAATCGAATTAAACCAAATAATGGTTACAGAACTTTCATCACTCTCGAATAAAAACCAAAATAATGGCGGCACGTGTCGAAGCATCAGTGTCTCTGTTTCAATATATGACTTTCCGCTATCAGCGCGTGAGAGGCGTTCGATCAGACGATCACTATCATTTTCACGTGACCTCACGTGATCCCTATGGGCCACAGCCCATAAAGCATGATACTTTTTTTTTTCTTTTTTTTTTTTTTGTTTTTTGCTTTTTTGTTTTTGTTTTTACTTCTTCTATTTTTCTCTTCCAAAACCCTTCTCACTCCCTTTCTAATTTTGATTGGCCTTTTATTTTATGAGATAAAAGTGTAGAGTAAGATGTCAAGTGGAAAGCTGAAGAAAGTGGGTTCTCACATTGCAATATCATCATGTATGCCCTCCAATCACGAGGCATCTCAATTGTTCTTCTACTACTAATCATTTACCATTTCACAACATTGTGACCATTAGAAAAAAGTGCGTACTGATCCTTTGACTATAATTTTACTTCTTTTTATTATTTTTTTAACAAGACAAATTCAATCGACAAAATTCGATCATCAATACATTCGACAGAGCCTGATCACCAATTGGCAAAACTTCAGGCGCGTAATATGTCCCTATGCACTAGTTAAGTCAAGAATAGTCAACCTATGATAGTGATTAGATTCAAATCCGGGTATAAATTATGTCTATCTCTAACTCTTGTTGTTGGGACATCTTTAGGGAACTACAACTTTTTATCATTATTATAATTATACTAGAGTTTTCTCGGTGAGACAAGGAGTAATATTTGACATTAAATTGTGGTTACTTTGCCTTAATGTGTTGTGAAACATTTCACGCAATGGAGAGACCCACCCCGATAGATGATCTCAATTATTACTCGAGGGGGTGGGTGGGTGGTGGCCCTTTTTGTATTATTATCATTCCATGTTTTTGTTTTACTTAAAAAGAAGTTAAAAAGAGAGAGAAAAAAGTAGTGGGGGTTATTGCAGAGCACTGATGTGTAGTGTAGCAAACATTATAGCCAAGAGTATTTGATTCCAACGTACACATACATTATATTGGTAGAGTTAATTGATTACTGAATACTGATGCCACTGACATTTATGCTTTTAGGCTTAGGGTCATGATGATTGAATTCTTATAGTGAATCTCAATAAGCTTTCGTGACGATTTTACACCCATTTCACCCCCTCAATAACAAATTGTCTGTTGCGCACATGGACAACCTTATTGTCTAATTTTGGCAAATGAAGCTCATCATTTCTGCACCCATCTCATGCGAGATCCGCCACTCGTATCACTTATCATATATAGATTTAAACATTTTAGACTAGTTGATTATACACCACTACATCCGCAAAATCTCAACCTAGGCCGGTCAACAAGCATCTTATTAATCCAAGAAAGGAGGAGTATCTGATACCTAGCATAAGTAAATTAGCATGTCCAATAGATTGGTTCTTCAGTCTTATTTTTCTCATCAGAATATGACCGGTTTTTCTGCATGATGAAAATAATCCAATACGCCTGATCCCAGATAGTGAAATAAGACTAGTTTCATTTGTTACTGTGAGAATAGGAACAGAAGATAAAAGGAAAAAAGGAAGAAAGGAAAAAAGGAAAAAAAAAAATCAGAGGAAAAGAAGTGAAATAAAGAATTGTTAAATTAAAAATTATGATACAGTTTGACTAAGATCAACAACTTCCTTCAGCAGTTTACTAACAGATAGCTTTATTTCCTCAGGCACCACCAACTGTGAAGGTACTGACTCCAAAGCATATAGAGTAATGACCCTCGTAACAACAGCCAAGTGCAAGTTCTTGGAGTCGCCTTTCCAGACGCTTTGGTTCACAAATTTGCAGGAATCTTTAATGGCACATTTGCTGCAAACCTGTGGAAAGCATGTGATGTCAAAGAACAAGGAAATGAGAGAGTTGAATACGGAAGGAATGGTTAGTTAAAGAAGTGAAAAGGAGGGGGAACACTTTTCGATTTGTTGTATATGCATAGAAGAATAATGTGTAAAACAGGATTACAGACTCACAGTGTTTTCCGGGATTCTGAAGAATCTACGCAAACTTTTGGCAGAAAACACGTTCTTTTTTCCAAGGGAGGGACACCCAAAAAGTGCCACCTTTTTCAAATCGCTTCCAGACAACCATCTGGCATACCAATTCACAAAATCCATGTGAGATTGTACGACAGAAGTTAATGTAAAATACATAGATTATTAACATAGAACTATAATGAAGATGTCAAACAACACAGAAAATTATAGAGCCATGATGTAGATGAAGTAATTATTGGTCCATGCATTTATACCAGTACATGAATCTGGTGATGGATGAGACCAGCAGTAAGAAACAATGAAACTGAACAGCCAAAAGATTGACTGAAGTTAATACTGGGAAGTTTCTAAGAAAATGTGCAAATTGCTGAAGTTGAACCGATAACAGATTTGAAGTGGTTCAGCATTACCATGTTAAGTTTAATTTGGTTTCTGAAGCCCAGACAGAAGTAATACAAGCATCGAGCTAAAGTTAACTTTCTTTTTTCACCTCTCGTAAGGGTTCAGAACAAAGAGACGCCTTTGCTGTTAAGAGTCATAATGCAAGAAATATGTGGGCGTAAACTCGAACTTCTTCCTCTTGATGAGTTTTCCAGTGTTGGATTAGTTGTAATGTAAATGATGACCAAGCTTTGATGCTTGGCAATCTCTTCTGATCATATTAACCTGAAAATTAGATGTGACGTGTACTCTCAAAAGAAGCAGCCATGGAATACTTCTGAAATGGGGAACACCTCAATACTAGGTGCAGTTAGACAAGGAAAATTTAAGCTCATGTATGTGGCAAGTTTTACCCATGCAGTGGGTCCATTCCTGAACTCTGTCAAGCAAGGCTACCCTTTACAGTATGTGAATTAAGTGGTTAATTACTAGACTGGTTGAAAAGTGATCAATGGATACAGTGAGAGATGTCCAACTCCATGATGCTTAAAATCATATCTACCAGTGGTACTCCCTCTTCCAGCTGTTTTGTCTTTCAACCAGTAAGTGCATCACCTATACTAGATTCTGCCTTAGTATTCAGATTATTAGAATTTAAAATTGACTTGTTTCCATTGTTTTCCTGAATTGGCATGCCAACTTAGCCTGAGATAATATAAGCTGAAATCACCAGAAACAATTACGCAAACTTGTGAACTGCCAGTCAGAACAATAAAAGATCAATTTCTGCCCACCATAAGTGATCTTTGGTTTCACCTTCACAAGTTAACATACCGAAGATAGAGGAAAGTGACCATATGACCATGCTTCACGCCAGACTTTATCATACCCACCATGCTGCTAGTTTCTCTATTTCACATCCATCAAAAACAAAATGAAGCAAATAAAATGACACAATCATGGTAGAGAAAAAATGTGAAGGAGATTATGAAGTTGTACGAACTCTACCCTTCTATCTCAAGTGCACAACCTTTATCCCCTCCTCCCTTGCCCAATAAGTAAAAGTATATAAAGCGACAGTCGAAAACACCTCCAATCTAGCAGTCAAATCAGTGCTGAAGCCCATAGAAGAAAAACTAGAAAATCTAGTATTATGACCAAATTCTTGTTGCAATCTCCATAGACATCAAAGTATCTCCTTTGGAGATCTCCTTTGATTTTTTTTCTACAATTTCGGATCAGAAATTCTACTACATAGTATGTCTGAAAGAGGGAGGAAATGAGAAGAGGCCAATAGAGAGAGAGTTGGGAGAATCACTGGCCATATTTAAGAAAAGGAAAGAACTCACGCTCAAAGTTGGGACAGACTAGCCCAATAGATATAAAACAAGTTAGAAGCATGATTCATGAAAGAACAGCCTAAGAAGGACTCCCGCAGTTTTAATTTCTGAATTAGGCTATATCTTGAACTACAGCTTCAATATCATGACGTTGTTACCTCCACTAAACATCATATGTATCTGGTTTTTAAATTTAGTTCCAATCAACAACTCTGAGTAGGAATATACAACAACAAACAGCCAGCCAATCAAACACAACAACTAATAACTATAATCCCTCGCTCAGTCAATCAAGAACACAATTAAGCGGGAGTCTTTTTATTTTTTCTTGCTTTTTTGGGCTAAGTGAGTAAGCAATAAATTTATTAAAGTGAAGAGGTAAAACATGGGTCCAAAGACCATCACGAGTGTAGGAAAGTAAAAGATCTAATCCAATGAAAGATAGAACACATTAAAACTCAAAGGACTCGAAAAAGTGAAGACATGAAAATGTGAAGAAAGAAAAATGACGAGCACTAAAAGACATTGGCAGCCAACAAACATCAAGAATTACAGTAACATGCAAATAGGCCGAACCAAACCAAGCTAATTGAACAGGACACTATATAAGCAGGGCACTGTATCAAGCCAGACATATGCAGGTTGCCAAACACTTAAAAAATGAGGATGAAAGGAAAGCTTCTTCTTCAGCATACGCAAGACAAATTTCTTCCCAACATAGAAGGCAGAATCAAGTCAAACTAAACTTTCATGGCAACACTAGAAGAATATGTACCCATAAGATATTAGTACACTCTAAATAGCAATGCCTAGTATATACAAACATATGAGAGCAATCAACTGAATGTACAAATCCTAAATTCTTACTTCGCAATCTCCTGATTATCTTTGCCAAACTGCTCAGCTGCAAACTTTATAAAATCACGGGCATAGCTATTCTGGAAACAACTTATGTCGAACTTACTTTTCGGCAAGAAATTCGAATCCTTAAAGTACCCTTTTTTATACAAATGAGTTGCAAACATAATCATATCGGGTGAAAGCTCCTTGTACACCCCTGGATTCTCCATTCGTAATCCATCAAATTTCCCCGATTTTCCAATGTCACTCCCCTCCTCTTTTGCAAAAAATGCGTATAAACTCTGCAGCCTTGACTTGTTTTCCTTAACCTGACCATCCTGCTCACCCTTTTTCTTCAATTCCTCATTTTTATTCTTTGTCTGCTGTTTCAAAACACTCACTTCTTCCTCCAATTTTCTCAGTCTCACCTTCAACTCTCCTCCATTTTCACTTTCCGTATCAGTTTCCATCTCCGTTATATCATTTTCAGGCTTTTCTATAATTCCAACAGCTTCTTTAAAAAAAACATCTAATGGTTTCTTCGTTTTCTTGGTCTTCTTGTCAAAATCTTCGGGGTTTTTCAATTCTGTGTCGATTTTCTCCAATGATTGAGCTGAAAGAGAAAAGGGTCGTTGAGAAATTGAACAAAGATTCCAACTTCGGTTGAAATTTGAAGAGATTAAATGGGTTAGCAGAAGAGGGTTTATGAGATGATGTGAAGGGTTTTGGAGCTTAAGAAATGAATGAAAATGGTGCGAACGAATGGCTTTGACTAAAAACATGTTCCTTAAAAGGCTTTTAACTGCAAAGAGACGCAGGATTTTGCAAAAGCACAAAATGGAGTCCTTCAAACTACAAGAGAACGGGATCACTGGATCAGCAACGAGGATTTGAGGGTTTGTGTCTGACATTTGGGGTTTAACAACGGTTCTTTTCTGGGTTATTTGCAAAAATATCCCGTGTGTTTCACCGAAAAATGCGTAGGTGCCTTAGTTTTGGAAATTCTCTAATAACGCTTGTATTTTTAAAAAATTGCATTACACCCCTCCATTTTTTTTTCTTGGCGAAGTGGGCGAGCATTTCCATTAATTAGCAAAATAAGTGTAGAAATGTAGGACCACCAGGTCAGTAGAGAGAAAACTATCTTCAATTCAGGGTTAGCTCCCGAATGAATTGCCCTATTGAGACAAGAGTATCTACTTTTGTAATGATATTCAATTTAATCTTTACATCAAACTTGATATTCACAAAAGTTTGTTTTTTAGTGTATACTCTACCTCCATGGATTCATGGATTATATTTGCACCAAATGTGGAAGATGAAACTCATAAACAATTTGATCACCTTATTGGGGAATGAATTATTGTCTCTAGATCCCAACAACCAAGTTGAAATGTTATTCCAATTTCTGCATCTACTTGGACCCATCACCATCCTCCATCCCCAATTCCATATTCAACGACTAAGAGAGTAGTGAAAGAAAAGGCGTTTTCTGTCCTCAGTTTGTGATGGCAGAAATACAAAGAGGATCGACCATTAAGACCCTACAACAACAACTTAGCCTTAATAGGAGGCCTACTAAGCCAACAAAGCCAAGCAAAAAATGCATGTTTCGTTATAGCATTACTAAACCAAATGAGTTCGTGATAAAGCCAAACAGGTTGTTTAGAATGAATCAACTCCGAAGAAGACTTGATGGAAAAATTGCCATTTGCTGCGTTAGCCCATAAGATAGAATCCTCCTTTGAACTATTTGGAGTTCTCTCTACAGTAGCAAAGATGATGTGAATGATAGAGAATTCAGTTGGTAATTTCTAAGAAGAGCCATCCGTAAAATATCCAACAAGAGTATTCCAACCATAACCCAAATGGCCAATTCCCTGCTTACCAAACTCATCATCGCGTTTACTCTAAAGATGCCAACTATCGCTCTAAAGAAAGGTTTTTGCTCCATTCCATTGACATGGATAGTATTCGAATATGCCCTGTTTCAAAGATTAAGAATGTTTCTCCAAGACCAAGAGGAGCGGGATGGCCTAGGTAATTCCCATAAATTCTTATTCTTGATATGGTTTGCATAAATCCAAACAGTCCAAATGGACTTTTACTTAACTGAGTTTCACAGAGTCAAGAGATTGACTTTCAAAAAAGTTGGTCCTATCCTTGTGTTAAGCATGAGTAAGTGAGTTAACACTAGTAGTGGGTACTAGAGCAGTGGTTTCATGCCCTAAAAGTTTAGCTACTTTAACATTACTAAAAGATGGATAATAAGTTCCTGCACCTTGTCTAGCAGGAGAGCTTCTAAAATTATCCTAAGAATGGAGGCCAGGTTGAGGGACCAAGTCTTTTGTCGGTAAAAGAGCTTCAGAACTACCAGACAAAGCAGAAAAAACCTCTTTAGGTGAACTAGGAGTAGTATCTTCCATGCATTTGGAAAACTCCTTAAAGCTGAGGTTAGAAAACAAAGTGTTTCAGCTTTGGTTGTGCTTTTCCTTAGACACACCAATGGGGTAAAGATAGGTGGAAGGCGTTTGGTGTATAGGAGAAGCTGGCCGAGGAAGAAAAAAGTTTGTATGGATAAGATTTGTGTTGCTATGAGGTTTGGTGCAAGTTAGAGTCTAACATGCACCAAGAGCATCTAAGGGTGTATCATGGTGATGTTTTAATTGGAAAATGTATTATACCCTTCTATCAATTTTTTCATTTATTTTACCGACAAGTGTAGTACACGTGCTAGAAATAAAGGTGGGCCGTATATTTTTCCTATTAATTGCATACATACCCTTGTGTTTATTTTTTAATTAATTTATCACCTTTCCCCAAAAATAAATTTATCACTATCATTTGTAGCTTGAACACCTTGTTTTTCATCCACTAAATTATTAATTATGTTTAAGCAGAATTAGTAGAAATGATAGACTTTAACTTCAAAATTATCAACTTTATTTTTGTTCTCATGTGAAGAGTGATCAAGAATGTATAGCTTCAAAGTTGTTCAAAACACAAAAGATGACTTTTGTGCATTATAGAAACAACAAGCAATTGAACTACAAAATTAAATTTAGAAGCTTACTTTGCACTATATAATCAATGAGCAAGCACTCATTGTGCTTGTCGTGAAGCATGGAGTTGAATAATATGAACTGTGAAGCTTATCATCATCAGAGAAGAAGAAATTAACTGTCAGGCTCTCATAATGGATTTTATTATAGGGGCAAAAAGACGATCCAAGCATACCATTAGAAGTAACATAATGAGAGGAGTAATATGGCGGCTTTCACGTCTATCACCGTGGGTTGGAATGACACCGGTAAAGGCTTGAAGATGCTAATTGAGGTGTTCATGGTGAACGAAGTTAGAAGCAGCCAAAACTTGATTAGAAGTTGCTGTTAAGATGGTGTGTTGGGATTGTATGCCCTAAAGATCATTTGTTCTTGATGTTTACTGGATATTGGACATATTATGCTCATGATATTGATGACATGATTGAGCTTACGTATCATATTCTCTCTATTGTGCATTGACGCATGTGTAAAGGTCTAAATGTAGACCAAATAACTTTGGTGTGTAGTAAGGCTGGATGTACAGTAAGCCTAAGTCTTATTTTGGTGATATCATAAACTAGTCCATAGCCAAAAGATAGTGTTAGGCGCTCGACCGGGATAAAGTTATAATGAGTGAGTCTCCTTGATAGGGTGATCTACCTAGATCATCAAAAGGTCTTTTTGAACTTCGCTCCTAATACGTATATCACATATTAAATAGGACCATCATGAGTATGTCTTCTAGGAACCATACTGTCTAAAATAGATGACAAGATACTCAGCTTTTGAGTGACCAATGCTATTAATCTTAAGCATATGTAGATGCAGTGACAAGTTAGAATGGTGCATCACTTTGATGTACTGTGGGAGAGATCTCAATGTTAGTAGGTTTCCTGCCTCGTACATTAGGTATTGTATTCTAATTAGTCAGGACATACAAACTTGAATTAAAGTTACATAAATTTTTAATCGTTCTTCTTTACTTGTTATTGGATCCCTAGCAGCTTTTGCTATGCAGAACACAAGAAAAGTGAAATAGTATTGTAGAGAATGTATTACCTTCAAGCAATTTTCAATAGCTCTTATCCATAATTGCAACATAGCAATCAATATGAAACTTTAAGCAATTTGGAAGAAATAGACGAAGAAAAGGAAAAAGAGAAAGAAGCATTTCTATAAAAAGTACTCCAATTGAAAGGAAAGGTGACAATCCTCGGAGCACTTGAAAAGTTTTCTTTTTCTTAGGTTACCATTACCTTCTTTTCTAATTTAATCATTGTATTTGTATTCTTGAATTTTTTTTGTCCTTTCTTTGCCCCTCAAATCCCTAGCTTTGTAGGACTATGTAGTATGGATTTAAGGGGTGTTGTACTAGACTTTTTCTTATGTGCGTTTATTGAAATACTTACCCTAGAGATATGTGTGTGTGTGTGTATTACCTTATAGAATAACATGAAATTTGCTATACAAAGCCCATCCACTTGTTAACTTCATATTATATCAATGAAAGATTGTTGACTAATCTTGGAACCTAACATTGCTCTGTGCTTTGTATTTATAGCTACTTCATGATCGAGATCCAAAAATAATAATTATGTACTTACTGGTTTACACAAACAATATCTACGTAGTCAACCATTACTTGACTCCATTATCAAAATACATTATAAGATGACTACCCACAACTAACACATATTTAGATAGAAAAATACAGAGAGAATAGTAATAAATTTCTCAACCAAAGAATGTTGAGCATTAGAAGACCATGTAGAAAGAGCTTGTAGGTATTAAACTATTGCATGGATGAACACAATCAAAAGGGCCCATTTAGATCAGCTTTTTTTTATTTTTCTCATGAAAAGCACTGTCTCCTGGAAATAGTATTTTTATTTTCTAGTAAGTGTTTGGGTGGATTTTCAAAAGGGTTGAAACTTTGATAAAAGCTCAGCGTTAGCTTTTTCCAGAAGCCAAAATTTTGAACTACTTAAAAAAGCACTTTTTTTTTTCCAAAAGTTACACAAAAAATGCTTTTTAAAAAGCCAATACAAATGAACATGAAATATGATGTCAAACAAATGAATTAAATTAAATACACAGTCAAAGTTTTTTTGTTTTATTTGTTGATGTTTGCGAAAGATGTTATATCAAGGGACAACTCGTAAGCAATTGAGAAGAGCTAAGTAGATAATCTTGAAGATAGTGGGACAATAATGGGGCAAAGAATACCAGAAGAGTCTTTTGTGGACTAAGCTTGTGCTATGCCTGAGCAGCATGGACTTGAAGGGCTTGAGCAAAAACAATTACCTGTGCAGCAGCCATTACAATGGCAAAAGGAGCCATTGGGACTCAACGAAGAGTTTCCATAATTGTGTTGGCAGCTAACGCAGTCATCAAGAGATTGTTTGCAATGTGATTAAATTTGTAATATGATGTTGCACACCTTCGATTAACATTTCCTTAGCAAACCTCCCCAAGAGATGCTCCAATCCCAAGTAAGGTCATTCCACCTAAAGCTCCAGAAGTGATTCCTAGAATCATTCGAAGCAGCATCCCAAAATGCCCCTAAGACAAAGGCTGTATAATTTGGCATGTCAGGCATTGTATGATTAACTAAATTCAGGTATGTAGTTGTAGGAGTTAAACCAAGAAGCCCTTGAGTAGTAGTTCTTGCAGAAATAAAAATTGAAAATTCTTCAGAATATATCACTTCCATAATGTGGTCACGAAAAAAAAAAGATTATTACGTAAAATTCTTTAGAGAATAGATCCTACAGCTATTGATCGTAACAGATCAATGGTAGTCGAAAAGCCAGGAACAAAACCAAGTATAAATCGGCATCACAAACCATACATTTGTAGATTATGGAACTAAAACAGCATTATCTACAACTATTAAATAAAGGAGTTACTCTTTGAATCTTTAGGCCAAAGAAGAAAGATAACATAAATATAAAAAAAAATAAAAAATAAAAAATAAAATATATTTAAAAAACCCAAATAGGCGTCTTTTGGACGTAGGAGTTGAAAAATCCAAAATAATCAGATCCAAAATGAAGGAGAAGAAAACGGAAGAAAGACTGCAAAACAACAAATATAGAGAGAAAAACTCTCATTTTCATTTGTGGCCATGCAAATCAAATTCATATATGTGAGAGCAAATAAATCCAATGAGAAGCCGTGGCTTAAGATATGACTATTAGTATGCTCATGTTTGCTATAATCCAACCAAAGCCTTGGGTTTAGAGAAAGGGAGAAAAGTAAACTCAATTGGAATTGCTAATTACTAATTTGAAAATTGAATTATTAACTACAATCTAGAATGACACAAACTATTGCAAGAAATAGAGCTTCGAGAAATTTCCTTGAGCCATTGTCAAAGGAACTTCACTCAAAAGTCTACCAGTTTTATAAAGAACTAATTCAATGATTTTCATCTGCATGAACAACTTTCTTGACAAATCAATAGGAAACATTATGGATAGCCCTTGTGTTTCATTATAAACCAACCTGTTGGAAAAAAAGAAAGAAAAGACAATAAAAAAAGATCCAAGTAACCATCAAATCATAATAAAAAAAAGATTCAAGTGCATATGCAAAGAAGATGTTTTTAAGCATTATATATATCTCTCTTAATCTTGAATTTCAACATTTTCCAACATAGACGATCTCTGCTTAGCAATTTTTGGCATTCATCTCCTCAACATAGTACAAATCATAATTTAAATGAATGAAATCTAGACATACCAACACAAAGGATGATGAACATAGTTCAACCATTTTCTTGATCATGGTTTAGGAGAGAGGCATCGGCTTCTGAAGGACAACATTAAATTCATGCATGAAGTTCTTTATAGCCTTTGGAGATTACGTGATCATTTATCTATCACAACTGACCAATTTTTGCAATTAGCAAATAAGCAAACTATCATCAAACAAATTATCATTTCTTTAAGTTTAGAATAGAATACGCGAATTGATTAAGCAACATATTATGAGGGTGTTTAAATTTGCTTAGTTTAGGTGCTTATAAGCACCTAAAAAAGGCACTCTCTCACATACATTTTACTCTTTGTTACCTATAAGCACCAAATAAGCAAAGCAAACACTCTCTATGTGAAAAAATATATGTCAATATCAAAATTAAAAGGCAAAAGAAATCATGGAAGAACAGAAGACACATTTACGTAGATAACATGGAGGTAAGCCTTCGTCTGTCCCCGTCCTAACACGGGCTCTATTTTCTCTTTTTGCTGCAAATTTCTTTGAAGTAAAAACTTGGCACGGGCCATGCATCAAACTAGCTATTATCATGCTACCACAAGTGGATTCATAAACCTTCAAAAACAATAGAAGAACTATATTAAGGGCTTGTTTGGATTGGCTTTTTTGAGGAAAAACACTTTTTTTTTTTCCTAAAAAAAGTTACATTAAATTTGCAAGAACTATTTAATTTGGCATCCAAAAAAGCTGAAACTCTGGAAAAAAAAAAGCTCAAGTACAGCTTTTTTTAGAAGCCAAAATTTTTAGCTTCTAAAGAAAAGCTATTTTTCAAAAGTTATTAAAAAAAGCGCTTTTGAAAAAAGCAAATCCAAACGGGCCTTAATTCTTATGACAAACTGCTACCTAGACATGAGGGACGCATAAAAAGGGATAACCGTAAGTAGTCAATGTGCAAGCAGCCATGTGAACTGATGTAAGCCACATAAGATACTTAGTCGAAGAACTAAGCCCTAGATTAGCTAGAGTCTTACATTAGTTATAGTGGAAGAAAGAAGCAGGCACACATCACAGCTCTAGCAATAAACATTCGAATATGAAGAAGTTTAGACATGTACAAAAAATCAAGAAACTTATATTACCTATTCAGCAGGCACAAAGATGCTTTCCAAATGTCAAATAAGCAAGTCGTTTCACCAATTTAGCAATATTCAACATTAGATCCTTGTTCTCGTGAACCAGTTGTTAATTATCCTTACCCTTTAAGAGAACTCACTGATTCCATGATGAAGTAAAGATAGGATTTTTCAAAAAGGGGCAAGGGAATTATGTTGCCAAATGTGTGCAAATTACTTTTGGAGAGAAAGTGTCACGCCCCAAGGACTATGAACCTTTATAGGGCATAACGTGCTGCACTCTAGAAAGGAATGACCTTTCCAAATACGTAAGGCTCTAACTTTCAATATAACAAAGTGAAGAATCAAAACAGCTGACAATCATCAAGGTGTAATATCGGACTTCCAAATAAGAAAATAAGAGATTTTAATCTATTAATAAGTCGCAGGTTTTACTCTAAGAAGAAACCGAAGCAACTGCAACAATTTATTCTAAAGCAAATAAAACAAAAGTTGTTTGACATTGCCCGATCAAGAGACCTTGTTAATAATCTTCTCTAAAAGACCAAATAGCCGTGTCCCAAGTCTACTTCTCTTTCTTTGCAGCACAACAAGAAAAAAATTGCAAAGACACACAGAAACCCATGAGAAACAGTCTCAGTAAGATGATCCTCATAATAATAAAATGATAATCTGTAAGAAAAACAAAAGTCAATTGGCTTCAAAACTTAGTCACCAACAATTACCAAATAGTACAAATTTGGGATGACAAAACCACTCAAATAACGACCCACAATTTCTCTATAAATAATGTGGAAATTAATAAATCAAACTCAAAAGTCACACATTCAATAAGGTGGCTGTGGCTACAGACGGGTAGCACCATTCTGACGTAGTGTGGTTTGATAAGTTCAAAACCACCAAAAGCCCAAAAGGAATTCCAAATTTTATGGTAGTGCACTATCTCGATGTTATTGGTGTTTAACCCCCACCAATAATGTCATGGTTTGTAGCCACTCGAACATATCTAAACTTCACAATTTTCAAAATATACTGAAAACCATAGGTCATACAATATTTAATCTTACTTGCTAGAACTACTACAAGATTTAATTTAATAAAATCATAAGAAAAACATCATTTTAAAATCCTATTATGAAACTCTAATTACGAAGAGAAAGTACAAAAGAAAATAGCACAAAACAAAAAGTCACTGTTCACGTCACTGTTTCGCTATTCGTGAACAGTGCTCGCGTCATTCTTCATGATTCTAAAAGGTGATTTTCTTTTTTCTTTTTCCATTTAAAACATTGCATCCTGCGATTTACATATCAACTTGTTTATGTATTCTTTTCACATATAGCTAACAATAGGTTTGCATGAATATATACACATACATATAAACATGTTAAGGATCTTCCTATGTGCTAAATCATGCTAAAGTTTTTATTATCATCATAAATAAATTCAATGTTCATATGATCCTGACAATACGAAGTGGCACGAATGAAAAGAAGAAAAACAAATTGAGAGGTTAAATATCTCAAAAGTAAGGATTAACCACTTACCTCCTTTCGTTGTTTTATGAAAATCCTTTGCCTCCCAGTAAGCAAACTCACAATCTTATAACCCTAAGGTGCTATTTCTCCACAGAGTGTAAAAAGGCATTTTTCTTATATTAGGTCAAAATTTTATTTTCTTTAATAAAAAAACCTATTTTAGGTAGATCTCTCTCTTTTCATTATTATTACTACTTTTTTTATTACTATTATTTCCCAACCATTTTGCCAATTGAGTAAGACAATTAAATTAATAAATAGAAAAATAATAACAATACTAATATTTGTTTTCCAAACCTAACTTAAAAGATATTGGGATGTTACAGCCTTCTCCTCTAAAAAAAAAGTTTCATCCTTGAAACTACATACCTCAATCTTGGAAGAGATATGGATACTTTTCCCGAGTGTCAGCTTCTAATGCCCATGTTGGTTTATAGCTTAAGTGCTAAGCCCAAGCCCATATTAAAAATAGGAAAGAGTCTTAATGAAAGTCAAAATTTTAGTTATGGTAAGAGTCTTAATTATGAGAGGATTGATAAATTAGGAAACCCTTGTCTTGGAGGAAAAGTAAGTCTCCTCTATAAATAAGACTCTTGCATTACTTGTAAGGTACGGGTCTTGCAATAGGTCTAGGTTGAGAGTGAGAGAGATTGTAAGAACACCGTGAGGGAGGGTTTAGACTTTTCTATCCATGTAAAAAGTCACTTGGGTTATAATACTCTTTTCTATTAGTGGAGTTTTTCGTAGATGTAGGCAAAGGGCCAAACCACATTTAATTGTGTGTATTCTTTTCTCGTTACTCGTGCTTTAATTCCGCTATGTGAGTGTGTGTTATGCGTCCTAATCCTAATGTCCTAACAAGTGGTATCAAGAGCTAGGTTGGAAGGAGAAGGTTGATTTGCACCAAAAACGAAAAAAGAAACGCTGAAGAGAAGTTAAAAAAATTCACTGATCTATTGGTCACGTTTGGAGGCCTTTCTGGACGTCAATTGATGATCTGTTTATTGCTTTGTGCTTATTGCAGCAAGGAGAGTAAGCTACTAAAATTTTGCGACGATCCAATGGTCAAATTGTGAGATACAAGTAGGTCAAATTTTGAGATACAAGTAGGTCAAGTTTTGTGAGTTTGTGGTAAAAAAATCAAATAGAAGGTTTGACCAGCATTGACCGAAGGGCTGCAGGGGTTTGACCATGTTGATCGAGGCTCTTCTCACCCTTTTCCAACGTCTTGAATCCATTTTTGGGGTCAGTTTTGCCAAATTCTTGCTAAATTGTTGAGTTTTAGCGAATTTGTGCATAAGAGCTATGACGAAGACCGGTAAGAAGTTTGAAACTCCAATGTTTGATGGGAACATGAACTTCAACTTGTGGAGGAATACTATCGAGGACCTTTTGGTGTAGTAAGGCCTTGATGAAGTGCTAGAAGAGGTGAAACCGAAAGAAGTCAACATAAGAAGTGGAAGTCCCAACAACGAAAAGCCGTAAGTACAATTCGGTTCGTATTCTGCAAACTAAATGTCATGTGATTGATGAGACAAAGGTGAGCGGTGTGTTCAAGAAGTTAAAGAATATTTATGAGTCAAAGTTGATCACCAACCAATTGTGTCTGAGGACGGAGCTCTACTCGTTCAAGATGGAAGAGGAAACCATCATCCAGGATTACATCAACAAATTCAACGAGTTAGTGGTCAAGCTCATAAGTGTTGAGGAGCCTGATAAAAGAATTACGGATGAAGAACAAGCGCTCGCACTACTATCTTCCTTGTCGAAGTCGTACAAGCCGTTCGTGCAATCAATCCTCAGTGGGAAAAAGACTCTCGAGTTGAATGAAGTGACTGCGCTTTTGAAAAAGAACGAGAGGATGTTGGGAAAAAGTAGTGTGAATAGTGGAGATCAATCATTAACCGTTGAAGGTTTGAATTAAGGGAGGAGTTCTAGAAGAGGGAATTCTTGCAGAGGTAGATCGAGATCAAAAAGCTGAGCTCGGGATGGAAAAGACGATCGACAGTACTACTACTACAGAAAAAGGGCCATATCCAACCAAGATATCCTAGATTGAGAAAGGACATGAAGAGCCTTAGACAGTGGAGAGGAGAAGGATTATGGTGAGGACTCCGCGAACCTTGTTAAGGGTGATGATAGCGATGGTAGTGAGACTATTTTGATGGCATTAAGTGGGGACTCTAATGAAGGCTCGAAAAGGAAGAAGACTGATTGGATATTGGATTCAGTATGAATGTTTCACGTTTACAATGATAGAGCTAGTTTCGACACTTTGCTTTTGGGGAAGAAGCTTGGATACATCACTATTGAGAACAACCAGAAGATGAAGGTTACTAGCGTTAGGAGAGTTCGCTTGAGGCTTAACAATGGGAGTATCAAGACCATCTCCAATGTAAGGTATGTGCCATCTTATGTGTCCAACATAATTTCGCTGGGTAAGTTGGCATCAAGAGGGTACAAGTACATTAGTGAAGGAGACTGCTGCCAAATGAATCGTGGAGGGAAGCTAGTTCTTGAAGGGAGAAAGAACGGGAAGCACGTGTGCTACTTGGAGGGATGTACCGCGGTGAGAGACGAACGCGACAAGTGTGAAGAAGCTCAAGTGAAGGCTAAGAAGAAGAGTAGAGTGAAATTCTCGCCTACTATAGAGATTCTTGGCACTTCTTGCCAAGGGAGGAATTTATTGGGCTATGGCTCAAGTATTAATCCCAAACCCATATTAAAAATAGGAAAGAGTCTTAATTGGAGTCAAAATTTCAGTTATGGTAAGAGTCTTAATTATGAGAGGATTGATAGATTAGAAAACCCTTGTCTTGGAGGACAAAGAAGTCTCCTTTATAAATAGGACTATTACATTACTTGTAAGGTGTAGATCTTGCAATAGGTCTAGGTTGAAAGAGAGAGAGGGAGACGTTGTAAGAACACAGTGAGGAAGGGTTTAGACTTTTCTATTCGTGCAAAAAGTCACTTGGGTTGTAATACTCTTTTTTATTAATGGAGTTTTTCGTAGACGTAGGCAAAGGGCCGAGCCATATTTAATTGTGCATATTCTTTTCTCGTTACTCCTATTTTAATTCCACTGCGTGAGTGTGTGCTATGCATCCTAATTTTCTAGCAGCCCACGTAGCCTCTCTTTCTGATCAACTTTTCGACTGGATCTTAACTTAGGGAATAACCCATCTCCTCAAGATTTGTTCCTCGCAATCCATGATTTTCAAGGGTTCTTCATCGTAAGTCAAATATTTTCCCATATCCACTTCCTCGTGTTGTAACACATGGCTTAAATCTGGCACATATTTCCTCAATTGTAAGACATGAAAGATGTCATGCACCCCTGCGAGTGATGATGGCAAGGCAAGTCCATATGCTACCTTTCTAACTTTTTGCAATACCTTAAATGGTCCAATATATCATGGACTTAGCTTCCCCCAACTTCCAAATCTCATGACCCTCTACTTTGGTGACACTCTTACGAGTACATGATCCCCTATTTCAAATTTTTATTTCTTCGTCTTAGCATCATCTCAACTTTTTTGGCGATCTCGAATTGCTTTGATCCTAGCCTAAATTATCCTTACCTTCTCTTCAGTCTCTTCAATTGGGGTCCTAAAATCTTTTTCTTGCCCAAATCCTAATATAAAGGTGTACGACACTTCCTCCCATACAGTGCTTCAAGCAGAGACATGTCAATGCTTGCTTGGTAACTATTGTTATAAGCAAATTCTACTTTGATAAGGTTATATTGATTGGTTGGTAAGATCAAAGAGCAAAGAAATTGAATCGGTTGATTGGCAGTGCTATTGGAGCAAACAATAAATAGTCATTTTCGTGCCATTTTAAGGGGAATCTCTTAACACTCTTTCACACCCATTAAACCTTAGTACACTCTATCACTCTTACACCCCTCACACACTTACCCACATCAATTTCCACCATAGGCAAGCTTACATTGAAAGACTAAGTAAGGATCTAGAAGGCTTTTGCAAGAGATTTGTAGAGAATAAAGCAAGAATATAGGGGAGTTTTCTATTTTTCTCTTTCTTCTTGTATTTATGATAATTGCTTAGACATATATAGGGTTGATTGCTAATTGTACTATGGGTTAAGGACTGTAAAACTTGTTTTGCCTCTATCCATACACACGAGCATTTCAATGATGGAAACCTTGCTCATTCATTCACACAGCATCAAAATGTTACTTTACGCACTATATGTCCTCTTAGTTTCCAAGTTGCCAACCATTGACGATGTGACAGTGATAATGTCAGCTTCGCCTTTCTGAATAGGTTTAACCCAACCCTGGGCCATTTCATCAAAGCTTTCAAAGCAGCACCGATGGCTAGTATTTTTTTATTTTCATCCTCGCAAAGACTTGAGAGAGACATAAAGAACTAGACGTTCTTAAGAATTGATTGGCATGTCTATCAAGTCATTGTATGGGAAGATACGAAACTATTTATCTCATTAATCGAATAACTTTTTTCAAAAATACGAGACATCTAATCATATAAATAAAGAGATCGATTCATTGATAAGAAAAAGAAAGATCATGTCTTCTTAAAACTATTCTAGATGAGGATGAAAAAAGTCTCAACAACATATGAGCACTTATTTACATTTAAGCGAAGAGTACTTCTCGCTAATGATGCTGCTCGCTAATGTTGTCGAGCCCCAATAGTCGGAGGAGCTAAAATGGTTTTAGAAACCAGAAATAGCAAGTGCTAAGGTGATTTTGGAAAACAAAATTAATAGGTGAAATAAGGCTTAAATAGTTTTATAGACTCCATTCAACAACAAACCACAACTTGAATTCGCATAAACTAAAAAGCTTCTAAATCACAAATGATATGCCACATTACAAGAAAGTAATCACCAACACACTTTTATTATATCACACCCATGAAAGAGTTCATACATCCATCACACAAGGCAAGTATCATTAACCTCTTACATCCAGTAATAAACCCAAGACCATAAACACCCAAATTACACACCTGCATTTATTCAACATAATATCAATATCCAACACTCGTATAAGGAGTTGATAGTAACTAGTTAATAACACCCTAACAAAGTTCAGCTTCGGTAGTCTATGGCCCGGTATCACATAGTCTTACTCCATGCCATCTGCGAAATAAAATGAAAGTATAAGCGAAACAAAGCTCGGTAAGTAAAACACCCCGAGAAAAGACAAAGGCCTAATTAGAACTATCATCAAGAAACATCATAAGGAAATTCAATAACTAATTATCAAAGAAAATGTAATGGTGTATAATATGTAAAACTAATATGACAGATAGTTGTGGCTGCTATCATGTGCAGAAGCTTGGGAAACAAAGCTGGATCTTATGGCCCAACACTAGCATTAAAAAATCCAAAATGGGTATGCATTTAATCTACTTAAAAGTGCTTTAAACTTCAGAACAAGACCTTTTCCCCTATGGTAGTTGATAATTAGTTTAACGGGGGGCAACGAGAAAAGTTAGCTAACCGGAGTAGGAAAAAAGGAGAAAATGATGAACTCTAATAGTGAAAGGTAAAACGAGATTACCAATACGAGTTCTTAATCTTTTTCAGCTTTAGGTATCGAATCTGAGAGTTCCTTTTTCCCAAACAACCCGATTTCCAGAGTCTCTCCATCGATGCCCCAAGCATCAATCTGTTCGAAAGTATCCAGAACAATGAGATGTAGAACTAGTATGTCCAATATTTTGAGGTACAATTAATTGAAATGGCTGATGTGCACCTTAAGGAAGTGACCTATTAACAATTGGACATGCAAACGACGTCTTGGCCTCTCTCGTGATCCTTTAGTCTTTAAAATCCTCACAGTAAGAACTGACCACTTAAGCTCAGCAAAATATGTTGTCAAAAGATATCCTCCCCTTGTGTATTCATATCCATCACCATTGTCTTCATAGATAATACCTTCAGCTTTACCTACAAGTTCACAGACGCCTTAGACCTGAAAGCATAGATAGAATGTTGGGACTAGATGGTAGCTTTGACATTACACTGCAACAAGTTCAAGTTAAGAACAAAGATTGACTAGTAGGGAGTGAGTGATAGATTTATCACCTCACCTAAAAGCTTAAACTTGTAGAAAGAGTATCAGTGCATGTGATTTGTTCAGATTTTTTTTCTCTCTTTTTTTTGAAGAAGTTTGCACAAGGATTATTTTAATATTTTTAAATGGGTAGCATAACGTTTGCACCAGGCAGGGTGCAGAGACCTAGGAACAAATTCAAGCGATTACTAGCAAGTGCAGCCTGCAACCCGAATTAAGACTCTTTGGTTTCTAAGTTCTAATACCATGATAGATTTACCACCTCATCTAAAAGTTCAAACTTGTAGAGAGAATATTAGTATATTTATTTATTGTATGAACTAGGAGGAAAGCCAAAAATGTTAGCAACAGCAATGTCAAATTTCCAAGTCATATATTGTTTCAAAGCAAATAAAATTGGGCTAAAAGAAAAGAGTATATTAATGGACCTGAAGTATAGAAAGAAAGATTCTATTATTTGTGGTGAAGTTCAGACACAACAGAAGTTTTGAACTGAATGAAAGCTATATGCACTCTTTTAGCCCAACTTTTCTAAAAGGTAGAATTAAGGAATAGCTCAAGTGGTTGACACTATCCCCTCCCAGGTGTGACGTCTTAGGTTCAATCCTATGGGGATGGGGTTTCTAAACAAAATAAAAACATTTCTAAAAGCTTCACGTCAATCTTGTTTCCCCTTCCACAAGAGAATTTTGTTAGATCCGCAAGCAAACCCTAATATATATCTTGATATGCTATCTCATAGTAATGAAGTGTATGCCTATCCAATCAGCTATCTAAGAGCCTTCGCTTCATCTCTTTCCAGTTTGTAATGAAAAATCTTAATAGATTGACGTTGACAGACACATATATGGAAAGGCAACAAGGGAAAGCATTATCTGAATTATGCTTTATAACAAAATAGAAGAGCTTAATGGCAGTAGCTTTCCTACAACTAATGAAAAAAAAAGGCTCCTCATCAGGCAATCTGATTGACAACAAGATGTCATGTTCTTAAGAAAGGATTGGCTATTATTGCACAAGAATATGAAGCATATTCCTATTAATAGCAAGGCAACCATCTTTTTTGAAGCATCAAGCAATATAACTGGAAACTTGTAAATAGAACCAAAAACAAGAGAATATTAAGTTTGGATATCCAATAAAAAGTCTCAGTTAGATAGACGATATACATATACATGATAGTTACCCGTGAAGCACATGTTGATATATGAATAGCCTCAAAGTTGAAAGGTTACCATTTAGATCTAGAGCAACCAGCAGTGTTAAATCATCTGTATCCTTGGCTTCACCAACATATTGATGAGGAGGACCCAGAGGAATGATAGATCTAGCTTTCAGAAATAATGCCGGCAAATCCTAATATATCCAAATAGTCAGAACGACTTAAGAATATAATGTAACTAAAGACAGATGATGGATATTTTGAAAGCTGAACTAAGTTTCCTGAGCCATGTACCGGGTGTGAATCTTCAAAATCAAAACTCATCCAAATGCCTTTAGGCAACTTGTGCTCAAATATATCTGAAACATGGTCACACTGGGTGCTGTCAAACAATTTCAAGAATGTCAAAATATATCCACAACATAAATCCGATGTTAAGAACCTTTCAAGAAAAGACCTGAATAAGCTAAACAGTCTCTCTGAAAATACACGAGATCATTGGTGCTTAAATCCAGAAATTTCAATTTTTCACCGCTAAAGGTGATACAAGGTATGTAAAATATCTATGGATCTTTCAAGAAAAATATGGTTTGACAAAGAGCATGCAATAACTGGAGTTGAGTGAAGCAACCAGAAAGTTTGGTAATTAACGATTGACAAAATCATAGGAAATTATACATATAATTGACAAGCATTGAGTGAGTAAACAAACAATATTACATATACATGCTGGGAAAAGAAGAAAGCACGACAATATGTGATCAGAAATATACGACTAGTGGCATTATGCTCTTGTATAGTAGGGAGGCTCTACTTAGAGGACTTGGAATTTTGTTTCTTTTTTTCACCAGTTTAGGGCATTAGTATTACTAGCTTTTGAGTTTGAGACCTCCGAGCTTTGCAATAGACAAAAAGACCTTTACTAACCATGCAGGACAGAGTCTATCAGTGTCTAGTTATTCCACACATTTGAGTATCTCATTGCAGCCAGGACATTAGAATTCCTAATAATTAATATATCTCCCTATTGTTTGTTGGAAGTTTCAAATCCTACTAAGTGGGTTAATCAGGAAGTTTCAAATCCTACTAAGTAGGCTAATCACCTTCGAGTTGATTGTTAGACAATCCCCTTAAAGAGATCAACTTATCCCTTTCCTGTTCCTCTTTTCCATCACAAAATTTAATCCTAATTCCCAACTTCAGCCAAAATCCTTAATTTACAAAGCCTAACCCTTATTTTCTAAATCAAAAGCACTTGGGTCTAATCTGGTTCTTTTAGCAGTCGAAGAGGCTTTCAGTCAGTCACTCTCCTTCGCAACTTTCCTGTTTCTCTGAGGAAGTTAAATCTCCAAAATTCATAGTATGTCATTTGTCCTTCCTACAATTTCTTTTTTGGGAAAAATTACACATGAATTACATGAGATCAATCTAAATTGTATGCATTACACTCTAACTCCCAGAAGTTCCCACTTTAATCATAAGTACCAAAAGGACTGCTATTAAACTAGCACAAACAGCAAACTTAAGTAACATAAATATGAATAATGTTCTAAAATCAACTAGTATTGCAACTCCAAAGGAACAGAATGGATACCTCGCAGAGACAAGAAGTGGTCCCAACAAGAACGATTTTTCCTGTGATCTCAGCTTGGGATCTTTGGGATCTACACAAGCAATTCAAGGATTCAAATAAGAAAAAAAGTTAAAATTCTAATGTCAATAGCATGTAACCTGAGTCAGCAACCATACCAGCAAAAAATAGGGGAGTTGCAACAGGAAGGCCCCTAGTATGTGCAACATAAAACAAGGTATATATGTGCGGCAAAAGGCGGTACCGCCTCTTGAGTGCTCGGCGACAAACCTCTTCACACTATGAAAGATAAAAATTGTTCAAAAGATTATGTACAAGTCCCAAATCAGAATTCCAACATCAAACTATCTAGAAACTAAAAACTAAAGTAAGCATTCTGCAGTTTGTTTATTACTAGTTCAAATAATGAAATATCATTTCTACACCAACACTGAGAATGCGAATAGGGAATAGTCCTGATGGCACATAATTGACTATGCTTATACATATTAGAGATTAAGGCAAGAACTAAATCGTTATGACTTTCATATGTAAATATTACTTCATCTATAAAAATAGCAGGCAGAAGTGACTGGATATTACAAGAATAGCAATCGTGACTTTGGAATTAAATCATGAGTTGTGGTTTTGACAAGTATGTGAAGTGTTTATCCTACTGCACTCTCAATTGCATATCAAGGGATTAGAAAAGCTATACTGCAAGCCATAAGTTAGAAAATAGAAGGATGCTCCTTCAATACAAATGCAAAAAAAAAAAAATTATAAAGCTCAAAAACCATTTAACATGGAGAAAGATCTATTTCCAAGCATCTTTCCAACTGGAAATCCTTCAGCCTTTTCACCATTTAATATTTAATAATGGACCTAAAACAGTGAGAATCTTTTCTTAATGATGAAACAAAAATAAGATAGCCACAAGCAGGTTTCTCGTAGTAATTCAGATTGGTTCCTGTGGCCTTCCATCACCGCTCTTTCCCAATGAGTTGAAGGCATTGACAGTTAGCCTCTTATTATTACATATATATCGCTATATTATTACATATATTTGTGAATGGCCAATTAGTTCAATGACTTTATATAGACAACTTTAAAAGAAAACATCACACGCTTCAAATATTTCTAGATTAACAGAAATGATAAAAAGATAAACTATTCTCTGTAATAGTGTTGATGCTCTAAACATCTTATGATGAAAAGTGAAAACAGAGCATAAACATATGCCATTGCCAAATTGATCATAGACTGTAATCTTTGTCAAGAAGGCCAAACCTCTTTTCCAAAGGACCAAGGCTCATGATCAACGCTGCCTTTTATAGAATGTGCACGACAAAAAAGAAATAGGGCTGCCACACCCATCCACCTTGCAAACAGTTTTGGAGTTGCATCTTTATCAAATCCACCTATGTCTGGCCCAGAGAAAGGCTGACCACTGAGCCCCTAAAAACAAACAAACCTCTTTCAAAACAGCATAACATGGTAAAAAAACACTGATAAACACAATGAACATGGAAGAATCTATAAAGAAACAAGAAATATATTTCAAACTATTGAATAGTTCCAATTGCAAACCTAGGTGGACATGAACCACGTGAAAAATAAATTTCACACCTCTCCCAATTTGTCACATTAGTATATCCTCATGACATATACATCTTGCTGACATAACTTTTCAAACATCCCTCTCACAACTAATTAACAAGAAATGGTAATAGTAACTTGGACAATTAGAAGCTTTAGATGGGCCTGAATTACCCCCAGCCAATCATATTGCAAATATTTTATGTGCCAAATATACATGTCTACCCAAAAGGGCCCAAGTTCTCCAGTTGAAATGGATAAAGGTCATGGCACAGGAGGAAATACTAAAAAAAGTTTGTGTCTTAATAGTGGACAGTAAGGGTAAGAGAGTTCCTTCAGCTAATCATTCTGGTAGCATAGATGGGCAAGAAAAATGTAGAAGCTAAACCACCATGGCATGTATCTTCAAAGTATATGACTAACATGACATTTTTGCTAGCTTATATATACTATCTTGCCAAATAAAATGTTGACAACAATGGATCATCATATATATAAACTAAGGTAGTTATCTTTATATACATTGAAATGGTTGAGTAGGGTGCCATGTGTCACACCCTCAACCATTTCATTTTTCTTAAAACAAATAATTAGTGTATTATTCTCCTTTTCTTTTTTTATTTTAATTGCTAAAGTGAATATTTGTCTATTTTTTTATCTAATGCTTGGATAAGATGCCAGGTGACACCCTTTGGTTACTTTTCTATTTTCTATATTTCATTTATTTTTTAATACTTGAATTGACCATTGATAAATTAATAAAAACCTTTTCAATAGACAAACTATCTGCTTACTTTTAGTCTTAGTATCACATGGAACCCCATCATTTTTCTTTCATTTCTTCAATATTTTCATAGTGGTAAGTACAATATTCAAGTTTTGAAAAGTTGGGGCAAGATGTCAGGTAGCAGCATGTGGTTATTTCTTTGTTTTTTTTAAGTATTTTACTTATCCTTTGATAGTTGATCTCAATTTCTTAACAAATTTGATTTAAAAATAAAATTAAAAATAAATTAAATTCTTGACTTTAACCTTTTAATTTTAAATCTCATAATATTTAATTAGATTAGGAAAAATATAAGCTGAATACATTATTAAATTCTTTAATTGATAAAATTGATTCAAATTTAACCATATGATCATTAAAATTACCCAAAACATAAAATATAAAAATATATAACACGTGTGACTTCGTGCAAGTCAGAAACAAAATACCTCATGTGCAAATTCTCAATAATAGACAAGGGGCAGGAAGTCACATTATGTTGCTAAAACTCGATTTAGTTCAAGAAATTCTTATCCAACCAGTTCTGATTAGCTAGATCGCAAACTCAGAATCAAAAATTCATTTTCAACAAGCACTCACCAGTTGAAGAACCATGGAGATGCTCATATGGAGGTGCCCCCAAGTGGAAACATTATCTCCTGTCCATGTGGCGGTGTATCTTTGGCTGCCTATATATGCCGCCCTGGTAAGAACAAATGGTCACTTATTTTTGTTAGCTAATTTCATGCCTTCAAATGATGATCTTGCCATCAACATGCCATATACCTGAAACATGGAGGTACTTCCATTAAGGACCAATATATATATAAACACTAAAATATGGCCAACAAGATAGCACAAGGAAAAGAGAAATAGATCGGCCAGAGCAATATATTCTATTTGGCATTACATACTCTGGAACTTGAGGAACTAGAGAAAATTTACAAACATGTGAATTACAGTTAAAACGTTATCAAATAAATAGTGAAATGATCCAAGAACTATACATTGTGATAATGAGAATGATTTTGGCAGCCTCCAAGCTCAGCATCGCCTCTATGAATATTGTTCTTAGGCATAGTCTTTGTCTCTATCTGTCATGGAACAATGGTAAAAGTGACACCAGAAACCACAGGAAAAATAAACAGAATATAAAAAGGATCCAAGTTCTACCTCAAAAATAGCTAGTTCATTCATATCATTCCATAACCCATCCACAACTTTGGGAACAAAGTCTTTCACTAGATCAGCCCACCATGAACGGCTTCTGATTGGGTGAAATCAGGAAATACACAATCCCCAGGCCACACCTTTCCTGACGCAAGAACTAAAATGTCAACATTTTGACAAGACAATTACCACTCAAGTAGAAGTTGAAACAATACAAAATCACACTCGAGGGGACAACTCCAACGTGTTAAAGATTGCAGGTTCAAATCCCTTTCACCCTCCAAAATTAGGAAAAATAGAATCACATACCAATAAAAGGATTCCCATTAGCTGCTTGAACCCATATACTTCTTTTGGAACCACTATCATATATGGGGTAACCCCTTTCAAGTTTGATACCAGGGTCAAGCATCCAATTTGCCTTGAAACCAATCTCATGAAGATCTTCTACAAGAGATTGGGGATCGGGAAAATCTTCCTGACAATATTACCAAAAACCCTATTATTATTTGATTTGATAATGAAAACATAAAATTTTCCTAACATATGAAACCAAATAGATTTAGAGAGAGTATAGTTGAACTATAACCAATTTAACCTTATAATTATTGTCTCTTGTTTACAAAGCTTCTTATTCTTACCACATAAAATTGTATGTGCACACAACTTATGCTATATACCTGGAGTAGTATTAGATTTTAATTGTATAGTTGTATGACATATGCATACAACCTCAAACAAGAATTACATTCAAAAGGAAGTCTCAAACTCTTCCCTCCTTTACTTCATATATGGCATAAAGCAATAGAATAATCAATAGCAAGTAGTTTGAAACTTATTTTGACATTAAATTCAGAAGACATGGCATGGCAAGAGGAAAATCTTTAATCATTTAGAATAGAAGTATTTCCTAAAATATGTTAGAATTCCTTGCACGTGTAAAGTCCATAAAATCCAAAACCCCCTTATAAGATCTTGGACTACTCCATTTAAGACCAATTGGTTTTAGAACGAAACGTCAACTATCTTAACATGGTATCAGAGGGGGGCACTTGGTCTAGTTATATCTGAACCCTTAATTACTTTAACATGGTATCGAAGTTAGACTCTTGGTCCAGTTATATCTAACCACGTATTAGTAATGTTATGAAAACTAGGCCCTTGGTCCAATTATATCTAACGTGAGTATCCATGGTATATTTAACATGGTATCCATACATATTTGCACCACAATTGTGTGACTAATTGTAATATTCCATGGTTTACGAACTACTGAAATCCCTATGTAGCCTGAAGATTTATAATGTTAACAAATTTCCCTTTAGTTATCCTCCCGCAATTACATGCAATCGGGTTACCCTATTATATATACCTGTCTAATTCAGATATGATGCTCTTCTAGAGCAAGCTTTTATGTTGGAATCTTAGGTGCTTAGTTCCTTGTTGTGATGCCTATATCCCTTCCTTGTATGTTTAACACTATGTTAGCCAAGGAAGGTATGTCTAAGTGAAGCCATAGATATCACAATGGAAAGCTGTCAAGCATACTATTGATACGTAAGAAGTTTTTTCCCCCTAGAAGATACTGCTGAAATAAAACTTTCTTCTTTGTCTATATAACATAATCCAGATTTGGATTTAGGCTCAGGAAGAGGGGAAATAAACCAAAGATGCTAGGAGGACAGCATAACAACGAGATATCATAAATAGTTGCTAGCCAAAATCATATAAGAGATCTCTATAAGACAAATATATATTCATCTGGATGAAAGTTGCCTCTAGAGGGGTAGGCGGAAGATACTTTGAATTACTTTATATTTCATTATATGCAGTGTCAATGGGATACTGAACACTGGCTGATGCTTTTGTCTCAGTCTCCAATCCACAATTGAAGGAATTAGTTCAAAAAGTCTAGGATACAGCTCATAGTTAAATATGAAGCGACCGGATGAGAATAAATGCCTTTATGGGAACACCTTAGTACTAATGTAAACAGTCAAAAACAGTTGTTCAACTGCACTGTTCTTATTGTGTGGTGAGGTATTTAATTTATTAAGTTATGAGCATATTTAATTTGTAAAGCTTTTGATCCTTTGCTTCTTCGTATTCGATTGGCTGATAGACGATTATGTTCATGAGTTTACTACGCGATAGGATAATTTCCATGTGATTTCTCAAATTACCAATGAACCTAACTTGATTCCACAAAGTACTCCTTATAAATAGCTTGATCAAGGAACAGAGGAGGTAGGAACTAAATCATTTTTGCATTTTATTGCTTTAGTTTATAGGTAGGCACATACAAATATCGATAATAATTCCATAAGATTGCAAGTGATATTATTGTATAATCATCCAAAGAAGAAATAAAGAACAAGAAAATCCCAGAGATCGAGTGCCTTTGTCCATCAGCATAGATAGAAGTAAAATCATCAATGACAGATAGAACTAACATGCATGCAAAAAATAAAGACAAAAATAACAAAGACCAGCAATATATATCTTGAAGTAATGCATCACTGATTCAGCATAAGAAGATGTACAAGTCATGACATGAAAATTATGTACATAGACTAGAAATATAAGAAAGCAACATACCGGATCAAAAGTGAAACAACGAAAACCATTCATGTAGTCTATGTCCATCCATATTACATCACAAGGGATATTTTTCTCCCTAAAAGTTCTTGCTATCTGCGTTATCAAAAAGTAAAATTAAACCAGGAAGCATAAAGTTCAAAAAAAAAATTAAAGTGATGACGGAGAAGTAAACAATTGGCCTTTAGACAAATATACGTATAACAGCACCTACACATGAAACAGAAGGCAAGATTGCTAGTATGTACTTCATTACTTATAAGGTTTAAATCCAAAAGAATATTATTAAGAGAGGTACTGCTAGAATAATAAAGCTAGGGGTGAAGAAGACAAGAGCAGTCAAGATCATGTATACATTTGTACAGTGAGAAAGAAATGCGACCAACCTCAAGAACTTGATTATCAGGTGTATAGCTTCAACGGCTTTGTTGATAACCTAAGGACCACTTTGGGGGCATAAATACAGTTCCTGAAAAAGAAAATTTCATCAAGCCACAATACTCAATATTGAATATTCTATAGTTATTATGAGCAACAAGATGCAGAAATAAAATGAAAGGGAAAAAGAAAACCCACGAGAAAATTACTTAACAATAAATATTTCCTGAAATATTTAATTCTTTACTTAGATGATATATATACAATACTTAATAGCCTTATAAACATAGATAGGCAAATTACTTATAGGGAACTTGCATTCGGCCCTAAAAAATGAGGAATCCGACTAAAAAATGAGGGATCCTACAAGGTGGGAACTTTCAATTTCTAGACTGTGTCATTGTAGTCTAGACTGGTCAACTCTTTTTTCTTGCATGGCAATGTTGCCCTCTTGTCCAATTCAATGTTAAAGGAAAAAGTGGAAAGAAGAAAAAAGCATAAAATAAAGAATAATGAAGACAAGGAAGAGAACACGCCAAGGGGGGGGGAGGGGGGAAGGGGGCACCCACCACCAAAAGAAAAGGGAGAAAAGAAAAAAACCAAGGGCATGCGACTCAATCCCCTTGCAATCTCCTGAACATCATTTGAAATCTATATCTAAATAGATTTTCCTTTGACAAATATAGCAGATTATGCTCTTTGGACTTCGCTTAATTGGCAACAATAGATTTCATAATACCACTTTACCTTCCATTTTCTCACGATGCAACAGCAAAGTCCATCTCAGCTATAAGTGCAACCTTTTTGTATTACTAACTATTTTCACTTTCCTACTCAAGAAAGGATAGCATTTTAACTTTCCAGCTAAAATTTGAGTATGTTCATTGTATTTAAAGCATGTATTCATAAACTGATAACATGGAATAAAAGATGTACTTCTTTCCCATTGTAAATGCCAAACTACGTGCTCCAGACTTCCTAAGACATGTTTAATATCTTTGTCAACAATTTTTGAGAACCAAAAAAGCTTAATATTAAAAGAAAGAGATGTTTTATCTAACCAAGTTGAAAATGACACAAATCAACATGCCAAAAAGTAATAGTACAAATTCTATGTCAAGGTAGTATTGATTGAGAACAATTTCATAAACCAATTCATACTACAACAACATAGATAGGATAAACTAACATATGAAATGATTCAGCAGATTACCAATAGCTTGAGACAATGATATCATAACGTCAGCTGGGGAAGCAAATGGACCAAACGTAACAACAGGGTAAGGCTGTGGAGCTATAAACTTTATGTGTGATTCTTGCAGCAAATCAATCTGCTCAAACAACAAACAACTATCACTAAAAGAAGATTTAATCTAGTAGCTCACTTACAACATAATGTAAAAAAAGGGAAAAAAGAATATACCTCACAACGCCGAGTCGTATCTGCTAGAACTCCCCATGCTTCTCCATTAGGAAGAACAACGAGAACCCATGGATGGGATTGGTACAAAGAGATAGTGTCAGGACCATAGCCAAAGGCATCAGTATTCCAAGCAACTACCTGCATGTAAAAAAATTTATACACAGAGCCAATGCAGGAGACAAGATATTCATTTCTTGAAAAGACCATGTTAACTAACTTACCCTTCTCCCCGTTCTTTCAAGTGGCCCACTAACTTCTCCTGTCCCATAGAATGACGTACCTTGTGGAAGCTAAATAAAAACCATATATACACAAATACATGAAAAATGGATCCCAACATAAGGGATTATATAAGAGTATACATCTGCATTACATTTGTGCTTGTATAGAACATTCAGTAAAGTTGTAGTTGAATGGCACAGAAAATAAATTGTGAAACATAGCACGCTTACCTTAATAGTGATTGCTTGTTGTCTACCATTGCATTCAAATGTAGGAACAAATGTTGGAATCTTGTTAAAGTTGGTCAACTTTGTCTCCCTAACTTTGGGACTAACAAATGAAAGACTCGGAAATGCTACATTTCGATCATCTATAGAACAATCGAAACGAAACACTTCATCCCCCAGAATTGGCTCAAAAATCATATGCCTTGAGGCTCCCTCATCTCCAGCCATTTTTTATACTTGTAACCTCACACGAGGAAATCTTCCCTTGGTATGAAGTGTGCCTGCTGAGTACTTGGCTTCTTCTTTTATAGAGAGAGTTTTGCCTTGGATTCCTGGTTTTCATTTTCTACTGTATGGGAATTGCCTCGGTCTGGATGAAGGTATAGGTGCTGTGAAGTAGAGCATACTTCAAAGGGACAAAAGTAAGAGTAGCAAATTCACCTAAGCTTTGGCAATTTTCTTTTCACTGCATGGTCTTCCCCACTTGTCCAAAAAAGGATGATCTAAAGGTTCCATTTGTCGAAAGAAGGACAGTCCAAAGGTTCCATTGTTACTATTGCTGTGATCTCATCCCTCATTTTGCCCGTGCCCATTAGTCTTGTTCCCACAGATTTGGGATGCCAAACATTTCAGATCGGCATGACAACAGGGACAAATTCTGAACTTTCAATGCTTGTCTAGTTTCACGTTAACAATGTATCATAAAATTTTCTATAAACACCAGTCCTGGATGATATGTGGTAGCAATACACCTTATACTTGCAAGTGGTAGCGACTCTTCTGGAGTACAGGACATTAAGCAACTATAACTTTCACAAAATTTTTATCTAATTTGAACCAAATGATATTTATTCATTTCATGCAAATAAGAAATATGATCTCTTTCAGTTCAACAAGCACAGTTGACAAGCATTGTCTCGGCACTGGTACACTAAAACATCAAATATAATAATACTTGATATATTTTAAGTTGTCGACATCTGCTCTCCATGGATTTACATCTCTCCCCACAATCTCCCCACACAAGCATGCTTGGTTTGCTATCTGGCATGCATTTCATGCCTTAGGTTTAGAGGGTGCTAGGGAGTGCTTAAAAGTTGGTCAAACCTGCTTATAAGCAAAAAAATAAGATTTAGGTGTTTGGCAAGATCTGATTATAAGTAAGTACGGTTGGCTTATAAGCAGCCAAAAAAAAAGCACCACCCTCCAACTCTTGTTTAGCTACTTATAAGACTAAATAAGATTACACTCGTACCCCTTAAAAACACAAAATTAACCACCCCTTAACTAACGAAATATCCTTTTTAGTTATTTTGACAAATACTGCTGCTTATATGCCTATATATTACCAAACATGTCACCAGCTTATAAGGACATTTTATTCAAACGCTTTTTTCCTTATTTATTATTTGCTTGTAAACATCAAAAGCTGCTTATAAGCAGCTTAGAAAAGCAAAGCCAAACACCCCCTTCGTTTCTTTTTCTTTTAGTTAGCTGATTGAAGTAGCTTATATCATAAAAAACAAAAGATTTGAACGAAATCTTCTTTATGAGGTGTGCCAATTAAATCAAATTGTCATAACTTGCCAAGTCTAGCTTAAGCATCTACTTTCACTTTATTAGCAAGTGTCAGGTTCAAAAAAGATAAGAGTGACCATGAAGTTTAATAATCTCAAATGAACAAGTTAATAGAAGAATTTGTAATGAAAGGTAGAAGAATATATTACCTCCTTTGCTTCTTTATCTTTTGTGGAAACGTTAATTTAATCCCCATATTTTCAAAGTTACCCTTCTAACATTTGATCTTGTATGAATATTGCACATCTCTCTCTCTCTCTCTCTCTCTCTCTCTCTCTATATATATATATATATATATATATATATATGCTTCTTCTTCTTCATCACCAACACCATGTCCCCTACAACCACCTGGCCATTGTTTTCGAGCTTCAAGCATAGTAATTTACTATCTATATATTGGTGTCAGAAAAGCAAGATTTATATATTTAAAGGATAATATCTAAATATCTACACATTTAGTCAGACGACCAAAATAACTGAATTTTTTAAATTTTCTATATCAAAAACAAATAAGTTAAATGACTACCTTATGCAACTCTATAATCGACACAAAGTTCAAACTAATATTCAAATTGATAATACCAAATTGATATTCAAATTGACAATGCTAACACAAAAGTAATAGCGTGGCAACTTTTGCTATGTAGGCGAATGATTGGATTCTTTAACTTACACTATGCTTGGATTCAAAGGAGGAAGATCAATAAAGGAAAGGAAAGTAAAGTATGATAAAGGAAACGAGAAGAAATGACTAATTCTTGCTTAGATTGAAAAATTTTTACAAAGAAAATAATAATAAATGATTGTGGATATCTCTTGTTTGGATTGGAAAGAAAATGAAAGGAAATGATTAAATTTTATGTTAAAATAGACCTTTATGTCTTTTTATAGTTTTATGTTGAAACATACAAGAATGATAAAAAAATTATTGCAAGAAAAATTATTTTATTTCCCTTCCTTTCCTCCCAAATTGGAAGCATTCATTCTAAAGGATTTGGAAGGATATGTCATGTCCCTCATTAATCCTCTCCTTCCTTATCCCTCTGCCCCAAACAAATGAAGGAATTTAAGAATTCCTCCAAATCCTTTTCCTTCCTTTCATTCCTCCCATCGAAACAAGTTGTCAAGTTTATAATTTTACTTCAAGTATTTTATTTTTTACAATATTTTTTATTTCTATTTTTTTACCATTTTTACTATTTTTTTCCTTTTAATTTTATTTTATTTATAAATTTGTTTTTAACTCATATTTCAAGAAATAAGATTCTTTTAGTTATTATTCTAAATTAGGGATTTGATTTAGCTTTAAAATTTTATTCAACAAAAATGATTTCTTTTTTTTTTACTTCATTTTTTTTTTTGGCCATTTCCACTATATTTTGTGTCTTGAAAACACCAAGTCTATTGACAATAATCTACCACATCATCTAACCCCACGTCGACAAAGGTAAGTTCAACACAGTTAATTTAAGAAATTTTTACTCATTAGATTACAAACATTACTATTTTGGTATATAAATTTCAAAAATTGGTCATTTAACTCATTAAATTCACCATCCGTACCCTCCTGAATTACACAGGTAAAGAGTACTCATTTGAATTAGTAACAAAAGCGAGTTGGCCTATTTATACAAAATTTCCGCTCTCAAGTGTCCGCAAGCTTGGACCATTTATACAAAGAAAGAACAATATTTCTTCTGCGAGATGTCGAAAACTACATCTGATTAGAAGCTCATAGCTACATGAATTGAAGGCTTTGTGAACATGACATTCATCTAGCAACATGATTTTTTGAGTTTTTCATCAGACCTTCTTGAACAACGGCAGGATATTTCCTTACTTTAGGTCCTTACTTCCGCCCTTTTTGCTTCCGACTTCGCTGGCTGGATTTGACGAAGGATTGCTTCCCATTGCAGGTGACTTTTTCGTCTCAGGTGGCCTGTATCAGAACCAAATGTTTAATCGATCATTCAACATACATTACAACGATCTGAACTAATGGTAGCCACAAATAAGAAGACAGTCATTACGCCTAAAACTACTTCTACGCTGATATGAATATTTAGAGCTGCATTTGTATACCGAGTGAAAGAAAATTAGCACAAAACTACTTCTATGCTGATATGAATATAATTTTCTTTTCACCCGTATCTCACAATAACAATAGCGGTCTTTCTAATCCCTGTGGTATATCAGTAGTCAGGGTGTACGAGTTATCAAACAAATTCGAAATTGACAGAAAATTTAGAATTTTTTCTGCTGAATTGAACTCAGAACTGCAGAAAAGTCTTCAGGATTGAAAGTTACATTATCCAAAAATTTAGAATTGTTTCTGCTGGGTGACAAAGAACATCTAGCGATTGAATTCGGAACTGCAGGACGGGTTTGATAGTACATTGTCTGATTTTTTTCAGAGTTCTTCCTACAGCTATAATCTTTTAAATCTAGAGTGGGAGGATCAATGATAATGAAATTGCAAAACCAATCCACTTTATGGTTATCACTATGTCATAGAAGCTATGGTCAGACTGACATGTTCCCGAAAGGTTTCAGCTTCCAAGAAACTGCTCAATGGCATTTGGGAAGCAATATGAGAAACAACAAGGAAAATAGGGGCAAAGTTGGGATCATCATGATGAACATATTAACTGCATTCTCCGATTGAGACACAATGAGTGCTCATGCATTCATCCCTGGGGCACCCACTACAATTCTCTCAATTAACACTTGATAGAAGAACACAAGAAATAATACATGAGTATAAGACAAAAAAAACATGGAATCCACTCTGACCAACAAAAGCAATTTTTATCTGTATCTGTTAAATTCATTTCTTCACAAACATCACAAACCAAGGACAAGGAACCTTTTCTGAGATAAAAGATGACTAGGAGGAAGCTATTCAAACACAGTTATTTATAGTGAGTAGATTTGAACATGCAATAAAATAAGAAGTACATGTAATTACCTGTTGATGGCATTCTTCACAGCATTGTTAGTTTTCTTTGTTGTTTCTATCTCAGGTATTATCTCCGTCTCTTCACCCTCCCAAACAACCTCAGCAACTGGATCAGCAAATAGGAATAGTGGAATGAAGCACGCAGGCATGAAGAGATTAAAAAGAGAAAAAGAAAGAAGAAAAAGATAATCCTCAGCCTTCATCAGAAGAACTAATATGCCATAAATCATGTCGTAAGGCCACAGAAGATATGCCAAGGTTTTGGAAAGAGACCCCTCCAGTTAGATCTGCAGCTAAAGACGCACAGATTGCCAACGTTTTGGCTTTGCACATGCACGACCCCACATATTGGCCAATGCACCACCACTCATGGAAGAGTTTCTCTCAGTCTTCCCTTTCTTGTTATTAGGAGGCAATTGAGGAAGTTTTCTTTTTCTGAAGCAGACTTGCTATCTGGTGCATGACTTTCCTGGCCAAGACTATCACTTTTGACATCCATTGGCACGTTGGACGACTGTGGACCAATAGTAAGGCTTGGTTGCTGTTGAATGTGGCCCGTATTCTTAAGTAACAAGAATAGCATATTTCTTTATTAGCATATTACCTTATTCGCTTGTTACCTTTTGTAGCACATAATTAATTAGTTGCCTTTTCTGCTTAATAGGTTTGGAAAACCTTTGCACTATAAATATGTGGCAATACTCATTATGTGTGTGGGGGTGAGAGAAACCGGAGTGAGAGCCTTGTAGTATTCGTGATCAATAATAGAATTATTCTCTGCTGCCCGTGGACGTAGGCTTTCACGCCAAACCATGTAATTCTTGTGTCTGTTATTTTTTCTCGTATTCTTCGTGTTTGCATGTTTTTTCCTAACAAACTGATATTAGAGAATAGGTATTTTTATTCCGCTGCGAGAGAGAAAACAAAATTCAAAACTCAACCAAACCAAGCCTTAACTTGAAATTTTGCAAAACCAAATTAAGTTTAACCAAACAGGGCCTTAAGATTCACCCTTCTTGCCATTTTTTCAAAACCTTTCATTGGAGAAGCAAAATCAGACGTGGAAGATATCGCTAGCTTCATCGTCGTGCAAGGAACTCAATGGTATCTCTTTCATCGAGTTTGGTCACCAGAGGAGAGAGTTTCCATTGAAGAACTCGAAGCTCAAGGTCGCGGAGGTGACGGAGGGTCTTCTTGCCGGGGTCAAAACGGCGATTGGACGGTCACAGGTGAGTCGCTGGCTGACGTGGAGTGCATTGGTGTCTACGGCGTCAGCATTGGTGGCTTGGTGCTCGAGCATGCATCGGGCGGGTCTTGGTGGCTTGTTCGGGTGAAAAAGACAAGGGAATTGGGTCTTGGGTTTTGTTTTTGGGTCGGGTTAGTTTGGTTGTTGGGTTCGGGTAGGAACAGTTTGGTGGTAGATCGGGTTTTAGATCTACTAGATCGGGCCACTGGTTAGAGGGTTTGTTTGGGTTTTGGGTTAGGCTTGGGTTGAAGGTCTTGGGTTGTTGTTGATTTTTTTTTGTTGTTGGGCTTGGGTAGTTTTCAAAATAAGAAGAAAAAAAAATTTTTTGGGCTTGGGCTTTGGGTATAGTCTAAGAGAAAAAAAAAAAAAGAAAAGAAAGGAGTATTTATTTATTTTGATTCGGCCTAGTACAAGAAGAAAAAAAAAACTGATTTGACCATCGAACCAGATTTGACCTTTGACCAGGGTTGACGGGGTTTGACTTTGACTGTTGACCATTGACCAAGGGTTGACCGGGTTTAGAGCCTTACCTCACATTTTTCGATGTGCTGAGCCCATTTTTGGGCTTTGTTTTTCCAGATTCTGCTCCGAAGTACGTGTACAGTGTTGACTTTGACCAATAGGTTTAACTTTGACCGGTGTTGACCAAAGTTGACCGGGGGTGTTCCTAAGGTTTTTTTGACGTGATAAATCCGTTTTTGCGATTCGTTGAGCCAAATTCTATCCCGAAGTGTGAGTTTTGAGCAAACGAAGATATCTTCCATAGGTGAAAAGTTTGAAATCGAGAAGTTTGACGGGAGAATGAGTTTTAGCCTATGGAGGATCAGATTCAAGGCATTTATCACAATGTAGGGACTTTGGAAAGTCATTGAAGAAGTGATCCCGAAAAAGATGGAACCAGCAGCAAGAGAAGAACTCGAAGCGAAAGCCTTGAGTGCAATACATATGTCCGTGACAAATGAAGTATTGCTAGAGATTGCTGAGAAAACGATAGCAGTTGAGGCTTGGAATACTTTGGTGGAATTGTATGCATCCAAATCTCTTACAAATCGCCTCTACTTGAAGAAGCGATTGTATCATCTTAGAATGAAAGAAGGTACCTCACTAAAACAACACCTTTATGAGTTTACCTCTTGTTTTATTGCTTTGAAGGACGTAGGTGTTAAAATTGATGACGAAGACCAAGCTATGATCGTATTATGCTCCTTACCGCCTTCATATATGAACTTTGTGAACACTATGTTGTACGGGAGGGATAAAATTACCTTTGAAGATGTGATTACTTCATTAAAATCGAAGGATCTTCAAACACATATTCCATGACACAGTGAAGAAGTTCATGGGGAAGGTTTAGTGAGTAGAGGGAGATCGGAGAATAGAAGAGGATTTTCGAGTAGAAAGAAAAGCAAGTCAAGGTCAAAATCAAGAGCAAGGAAGCTACGCTGTTTCGAGTGTGGTGAAAAGGGTCACATTAAGAAAGAATGTCCGAAACTGAAAAAGGGAAAGAAAAAGGTGGAGAATTCAGCTAATGTGGTGGAGAGTGCTGACAGTGATGGAGATAACTCGAGTAGTACTGGGGAAGTTTTGACTGTGAGTGGATCACAGTGGCATAATCAATGGATTCTTGATACTGGTGCAACGTTCCATATGTGTCCTAGGCGCGACTGGTTCTCTTCTTATTCCAAAAGAGAAGGGAAAGTCTTTCTAGGCAATGATCTTTCATTGAAGGTGGAAGGAATGGGCATCGTAAATATCAAGATGTTTGATGGTATTACAAGATCTCTTGAGTGTTGGCATGTACCGGAGATGAAGAAAAACGTGATTTCTCTTGGGCGTTTGGATTCTCATGGATACAAATTTCGAAGTGAGAATGGTGTCTTAAAGGTGACCAAAGGTGCAATTGTGCTCTTGAAAGGGAACTTGACTGGCGGCCTATATGTCCTTCAAGGTAGTACAGTTATAGGGGTTGCAGCTGTTACATCCGAGGAAAGTGATAATGACACTACGCAGTTATGGCACAAAAGGTTGGGCCATATGAGCGAGAGAGGACTGACCGAGCTGAGCAAGAGGAATTTGCTTTGTGGACAAAGAACTGGAAAGCTTGAATTCTGCGAGCATTATGTCTTTGGAAAGCAAACTAAGGTGAAGTTCAGCAAGGGGCAGGAGAACACCAAAGGTACACTGGACTATATTCATTCCGATCTTTGGGTTCCTAATAAAGTCTCTTCCAAGAAAGGTGCCAGGTATTACATCACTTTCATTGATGCATACTCTTGGATGATGTGGGTATACTTCTTGAAAACTAAAGATGAGGCGTTTTCAACATTTGTCGAGTAGAAGACGTTGATTGAGAAGCAGACTGGTAAACAAATTAAGCATCTTAGGACTGACAATGGGTTGGAATATTGCAATAAAGAGTTTGATGAAGTCTGCAGGAAACATGGCATTGTGAGACACTGCACATGTATAGGGACACCACAACAAAATGGAGTTGCAGAATGCATGAATAAAACTCTGGTGGAGAGAGCTCGTTCTATGCTCTTCCAATCTGGTTTGAGTAAAGACTTTTGGCTGAAGCCGTGAATATGGCATGTTACTTGGTGAATAGGTCTCCATCCAAAGCTATTGAATTAAAAACTCCTTTTGAGTTATAGTCTGGTAAGCCTGCTGACTACTCTCTATTAAGGGTGTTTGGTTGCCCTGCATACGCTCACGTGAAGAATGGTAAGTTAGAGCCGAGGGCAAAGAAATGCATATTCCTAGGCTATGTATCCAAGAGGAAAGGATACAGGTTGTGGTGCACAGATCCAAATTCTCCAGGTTTCCTCATCAGTAGGGATGTGACATTCAATAAGTCTGCTTCATTAGACCAAGAGAAAGAGAAAGCGGTAGCTGGTTTAGACCACTGTGTCAAAAAGCAGGTGGAGGTATTTGCTAATGTTCCAAATGTTCTATCTAGCAATAGTAGCAGTCAAATTCAGCTGACTCAACCAACTAAGGTGCATGATCAAAATGTGCCTGAACAACAGAAGTACATCATTGCCATTGGGCTAGAAAAGAGACAGATTAGAGAGCCTCAAAGGTACGGCTACGCTGATCTTGTTGCTTATGCTTTGACTGTTGCCGAAACAATTGAAGGACATGAGCTGAATTCATACAAAGAGGCCATATCTGGGAAAGATTCTGCTCAGTGGGTGGGTGTCATGAGTGAGGAGATTGAGTCTCTTCATAAGAATCAAACATGGGAGCTTGTTGAATTGCCTAAGGGACAGCGAGTTGTCGGTTACAAATGGGTTTACAAGAAAAAGGAAGGTACTCCAGGGGTTGAATGTCCTCGATACAAGGCACGGTTGGTAGCAAAAGGCTATACACAAAAGGAGGGTATTGACTTCAACGAAGTGTTCTCTCCGGTTGTGAAGCATAGTTCCATTAGGGTTTTACTTGCCTTGGTTGCTCTTCATGACTTAGAGCTTGAGCAGCTAGATGTGAAAATGGCGTTTTTGCATGGTGATCTTGAAGAGAAAATTTACATGAGTCAACTGGAAGGGTATATAGTTCCTGGTAAGGAGAACCATGTTTGCAAACTGAAAAAGTCCTTGTATGGGTTGAAGTAGTCGCCTCGGCAATGGTACAAGAGATTTGACACATTCATGGTAGGTGCTGGATACACAAGAAGTACCTATGATAGTTGCATGTATCTCAAGAAGCTTCCAGATGGTTTGTTTGTGTACTTGTTGTTGTATGTCGATGATATGCTTATTGCTGCAAAAAGCATGTCTGCCATCGACAAATTAAAGAAGCAGCTGGGTGATGAGTTTGAGATGAAGGATCTTGGAGCAGCAAAGAAGATTCTTGGCATGGAGATTCGCAGGGATAGAAACGCTGGGAAGCTATTCTTGTCTCAACAGAGTTATATTGAGAAGGTGCTGGAGCGTTTCGGAATGCATAAAGCTAAGCTTGTGAGTGTGCACTTGCTGCTTATTTCAAGTTATCTTCAGATTTGTCACCTAAAATCGAGGAGGAGGTGGAGTATATGTCTCATGTTCCATACTCGAGTGTTGTTGATAGTTTGATGTATGCTATGGTGTGTACTCGTCCTGACATTTCAAATGCAGTTAGTGTTATGAGCAGGTATATGGCATCACTTGGGAAAACACACTGGGAAGCGGTGAAATGGATAATGAGATATTTGCCTGGCACTGCGAATATAGGATTGCTATTTAGCAAGATCACTGGAGATTGCGCAAGGTTGATGGGTTATTGTGATTTTGACTTTGCGGGTGACCTTGATAAGAGAAGATCTCTGACGGGTTACATGTTTACTCTCTCTGGATGTGCTATCAATTGGAAAGCGACATTACAGTCTACTGTGGCATTGTCGACTACTGAAGCAGAGTACATGGCGATTGCAGAAGCTGTGAAGGAGGCCATATGGTTACAAGGCCTGGTTCGTGATCTTGGACTGCAGCAAGATACAAGTGTAGTCTTTTGTGATAGCCAGAGTGCAATCCATCTGACGAAGAATCAAATGTATCATGAGAGGACTAAACACATTGATATCAGATATCACTTTATCAGAGATATTGTGTCACAAGGAATCATATCGGTACAGAAGATATCTACCCATAAGAATCCAACAGATATGATGACTAAGGTGGTTCCAGTCAGCAAGTTCAAGCATTGCTTGCACTTGGTTGCTATTTACGGTGCGGAGCATTGAGCTCTTAGAGGCAGTTGGCTGCAGGGATGATGGTGTATTGATTGAAGCGAATACGTGCCAAGGTGAAGATTTGTTGAATGTGGCCCGTATTCTTGGGCAACAAGAATAGCATATTTCCTTATTAGCATATTACCTTATTCGCTTGTTACCTTTTGTAACACATAATTAATTAGTTGCCTTTTGTGGCAATACTCATTATGTGTGAGGGGGTGAGAGAAACCAGAGTGAGAGCCTTGTAGTATTCGTGATCAATAATAGAATTATTCTCTGCTGCCCCATGGACATAGGCTTTTAAGCCAAACTACGTAATTCTTGTATCCGTTATTTTTTCTCGTATTCTTCGTGTTTGCATGTTTTTTCCCAACAGTTGCAAAAGCTTTCTTTGCTGAAGTTGTGCAACTGTCGCACTTTCCTGTGCCAAGTTACTCTTGGACAGCCCTGGGACTTCACTTTTCACCGGTGGTGCATTACTGTTCATAGGTGCACTTCCAGCATTTCGTTGGACAAGTGACTATGTAAATATTGAAAACCACTTTTCATCTGTATATTATTTTGTGGAAGAATTTCTATGCAAATTATCTAACTCAGTAAAAATTAAAAACTCATAGGATTTATCCAAGTTACAAAAAGCAGTAACTTAAACTCCTAGAAAGCAAAATATGTGCATTATACCTATTATCTTGCAAACAGTTATCAACTGTAATGGGCTGTTTGAAGAGCTCTTTAGCTTGAACAAATTCAGCATTCCAAAGGGTTGCTGGATCCTTTGGGATGCAAGCTTGCACACTGTAGACCTGAATTTAGCAATTGTCATCAAATTTTAGTTTGGCTTCTGCAATAATAAGGGAAAAAATCATTACACTGAGCAATAATTCTTGATGCAACTACAAATACCACAATTTTATCATGAAACTGGTTAAATACGGAAAACAAATATTGATCATCCGCCTCATAACCCGCAACTGACTTTTTGGTACATTACTAATTTACTATCAATATGTTTGTGGAGTACTCAATTAGAAATCATATTGTTCATGTTCAGTTCCACTTTTAGTACCCGTTTTTGACTTCGGATTCGACTATAGAAGGACTTTAAAATCTAATAATTATTTTGGCCATCACCAATGATGTTGATAATTTGATGTGGAAATAGTGTTAACTAGTGGCATGCCCACGTCTCTCAATTTAAATTGTTAATAATATTAGTCTGAAAAAATATTATGAATGCATAAATATATGTTTCTTTAAAGAAACAAATGTTTTTAGGAAAAGGTCTGACCACAAAGGACGAAAAAAAGAATTTATACAAGACAACAAAATTCAATTCTCCACATAGTTCATGTGGTATATTCTTTGGATATAATTTATATGGTTCAAGCATTGAGTACATAAGTTCACGAAGCGAGAAAACCAAGAAAAAGACAATAGATACTAAACATGTGAGAAATATGGGAGTTATAATACAAACACCTATTTGATATGGAATGCATTAAGAAGAAAATAAAAAATTGATAAGGTCAAATCAGTAGTAGACATAGGAAACATGTGAGTTATAATTTAAACACATGTTCAACATGAGTAACATGGGAGGTATAATTCAAGTCCATGTTTAATTTGAATTCCACGATAGAAAAGACAAAAAGGTGATGGAGACAAATTCAGAAAATATATACATGTAATGATCTTCATGCACAAATTAACAAATTCTTTTGAGAAGCTATTATTTATCACTTATGGAGGGAAAGAAACCATAGAATCCATGGGAAGGAAACTCCAAACTCAGTGGAATAGCTTTTCAAGCTTATTATTTTTTACTAGTTTTTAAGCCTGTGCGTCGCACGAGGTTTGCACACAAATGACGATATTGGAAATTTAATTTTGGAAATATATTATTGCATATTTAAGGTGTTGTGAGGTGAAATTGGTTGGGGCAAACAATAATTGCAGATTGATAAATAAAATGGATAAATTAATTTATTGTAAGATAATCTATTCAACATTAAGTAATTTAATATATTTGAGATCAAGAAATAGTTCAAGTAATTAAGACTATCTTTCAAAAAAAGAGGTTCTAGATTCAAATCTCATGGGTGGCGGAAGGTTTCAAAAACAACAAAAAGAATTGTTGTTTAAAAACGTAATATAATATATTATACTATTTTATACAATTAATTGTGCTTTAATAGTTTTAATTTGATGTTGGACTTCAATCTCATCAAATATGTATAAATTCTAGTAGTCCTACCCATAAAAAAAATTTATCAGAATATATGGGTCTACGCACAAAAGAACCGTATAGATTTATGAGGTAGGTTAAAACCAGTATGATTACAAAACCCAACTTGTGAATCAGATATTCAGCCTATTTTATAAAACTAAAAATAATTAACGGTAACCCATTTTAAAGAGAAATATTCCAACAGTCTCCCACTTTGGCAATGTTAATTGTTTTATTTCTTTTCAAAAAAATTTTAAGAAAATTATTTATTAGGCAGAATAGAAAACAAAATGTGGCCACAATTTTAAAAAACAAACTGATTCACAAGAATACATCTCGAGCACGAATTCGGAACAACAGGATTATTAAACATCAAATCTTGGCAATCATAACGTTCCATATTGACACAAGACTTTTCATGGTCACAAATATCATCTAACCCTGTTGTCATGGACCAAACATACGGCAGCGTAGCAAGAAACTAACACCAATATGTGATCAAAATGTGCTATTTCTTTGTCAGTCCTCCACATGATTTCTCTAATATCAGCATTCAAAACAAGAGAAATCTATCATTTTTATCCTCACAAAATAGCGTTCAACATGCTAGAAGAAAGAACACATATTCTAACAAAACAACATTCAACAAGCCAGAGAAAAGATTATTCTTGACCTTAAAAAATGGTGATCAACATGCCAAAAGTAAGAATACATATCTCCAACCAAAATGGTCTCCTTGTAGAGATATTAAACTCAATAAGGGATCTTATCGTAATGGACACCAAACATAAGACCCATAACAAAACATGAATATGAGCAATTTAAAAAATTTTAAATTATGTCATAAACATAAAACAACATGCTATTGTATAAATGTACCAATGTGCAAAACAAAATAAAAATAATGGGAATATCCATTAGTACACGATAATGTAAAACTCCTATTGATAATAGCATCAAAAGGCAATAAAACGCCAATATTCTCGACATGCATCTTAAAGATTATAGGTCTAAGGCCCTTAGTCAAAGGGTCAACTAAAATGTCATCAATAGCAATCTGCTTTATAAGAATATCACCATTTTTGACAAAATCTCGGATTACCAAGAACTTGATATCTATATGCTTGCAAGCTATAGTACTCTTACTATTCTTTGAGAACAAAATGGCAGCTCTATTATCACAGTAGATCTTAATAGATCTACTAATAGAATTTATAATTATCAAAGCAGATATCACGTTCTTGAGCCACATAACGTGGGACGAGGCTTCATAACAAGCCACAGACTCTTCCTGCATAGTTGAAAAGGCAGTAAGTTTTTGCTTAACACTCTTCCAAGACAGAGCCCCTCCAGCTAACATGAATATGTACCAAAAGTAGATTTTTTATCATCTAAACAACTAGCATAGTTCAGAATCAAAATATCCAGTCAACTCCAAATGACCTACTTTATGGCAAACAAGTGTATAGTTCTTGGTCTTCTATAGGTATCTCATTACTTTCTTTACATATCTCCACAAGGACACATTTTGGTTGGAGATATGCATTCTTACCTCTGGCATGTTGAATGTTGTTCTATGAGGATATGTGTTCCTTCCTCTAGCATGTTGAACACTATTTTGTGAGGATAAGAATAACAGATTTCTCTTGCTTTGAATACTGATATTGGAGAAATCATATGGAGGACTGACAAAGAAATAACACATTTTGGTCATCTATTGGCGCTAGTTTTTTGCTACACTACCGTATGTTTGGTCTATGATGATAAAGTTGGATGACATTTGTGGCCATGGAAAGTCTTGTGTCAATATGGAATACTATGACTGCCATGATTCGAAGTTTGACAATTTTGTTGGTCCAAATATGCACTCGAAGTATAATCTTTTGAATCATAATATTTTAAAATTGTGGCCACATTCTGTTTCCTATTCAGCCTAATAAATACTTTCTATCATACTAAACTAATTGAAAAAAAAATTAAGATAAATGTATAAATTATATGAAAAAGTTAGGGATAATACTAAAAATTATATGAAAAAGTTAAAGATAATACTGAAAGCTTATATATAGATACAACTGAGGTTCCATTTAGGTAGAGTAATTGAATAAGAGAAGATTCGTGCACAATATTTTTCACTTGATTCTTCCTCTATTGAAATAATTAAGTAAAATATTCTTTAAACACTCTAAGATAAATTTATTCACCATAAACAAATAATAAAATAGAAATCACATATATCAAATATTAAGCAATAGTATTTACATATTTCGATGTTATCGAATTAAATGAAAAATTAGTTAAGTGATTTCTCAAAGTTTCATTTATTTTTAAACACAAATGTAAGAGATAAAATGAATTTAAAATATTTTTAAATTGATTATTATTTGGCGTTACACTTATTTACTACTATGTTTTACATGTAAAAAAAACCTTATCATTATTTTGAAACACAAATATAAGATGCTAAATTAATGTTAATTTATAAATAACATGATTTTATCTATCGATGAATCATCATAATTTGTAATAAATTCCACTATTTTGCATGCGATTACATAGACCAAAGTGATTAAATGATTCATTTTATAAATTATTTGATCCAGTCTTGTTCAAGAGAAGAAAAGATTTTCTAGAGGCCTACAAGAGCAGTTTACAGGAGATTCTAGGCAGTTGAAGTTGAAGATGGGTCATAATTTGAGGGCTGATTTAATGGAGAAGTATTAGGCTCAAATATAAGGATCAAGGAACAATTTCTCATGTTAAACAAAGAACTTTGGCCTTTCTTGCAGCTAGGGGAATGAATAGGGCAAGTGACTTTAGTGTCAATTTTTGGATAGTTTTTCTTGTCAGACCAGTTTTGGTATTTTGCTCATGACTCCAGCTCTAGAGGTCAAAATCAAGTGATTCTTGATCCATTGGACTCCTAAGAGGCAGAGCTACAATTCTTATGAAGACTACCTTTCCAAATTCAAGAGGGATCAAGGTGCAAAATCAGTCGCAACATGTTTGAAAAATCCCCATCACCCGCTGGACATATTTTGGTATTTTGGCGTAACTCGGGCTACAGAGGTCCAAATAAGGTGCTTCTTGAGGTTATGGAAACTTAATTCATAAAGCTACAACTTTCCTATTTTGAGCTCAGCCCAGATCTGCCTTTAAGATGGTAAAAAATGTTGGTCAAAGGAGAGCATAAAAACTGGTATTGATTTCCTATTCCAGGTGGGATTTGAAAAGGAATTTAATACCATTATAAATACCCACAATACACAACAAAAAAAGGAGGACTTTAACCTGAGAATTTGCAGAAGATTAAATTGAAGAAAAAGTTGGGGAGCAGCTCTTAAAGAGAATTGGAGAGAAAGAACTTCATCAACTTATTTGTTTAGGAATAATACGATGAGTTCTTCCATTCTCAATTTCTTTTCAGTTTTTGCTCTGAACTTAATTATGAGCTAAACCCCCATGATTTAGGGTGGTAGTTAGTGATTATTTTTATTCATGTTTTGGATTCTCTTGGGATTTATTTGATTATTCATATTTGTACTTTATTGCTATTAAATTCTTAGTTAATCATTATTATGGTTGTAGCTAATTTCTATTAGTCAAGAATTTATACTTTTTGCCATATAGGAATCTTGTAAGTTCTTGTGGGTACGAATATAGATCAAGTAACAGAACTAGATTTAATTAGTTGTTTCAAGATTAAGATAAGTTATGCCACTGAGATAGCCTATGCCTTTGTAGTCTCAATTAATTTTCTAGAATTTGCGAGACTAATTAATTAAAGAAAAGTGAGAGATAATTTCTGCCATTGAGATATATTATGCCTCAATAGCTTTAGTTAATTAATCTAGGTGAACTAGAGCTTGTAGCCTGACCTCTTGTGCTTAATTGGAAATCCTGAAGTTGACGAACATGAATAGGATAATTTTCTGGCTACCACCCTGAATCGCAAGTTCCACAAATCTAATTCTCGCAATTTTTGTGGTTGAGTTCGTTATTTTCTTTTAATTATTTTATTTTATTAATTTTCTCGTTGGTTTAGTTTAATTTAAAAATTGTCTCTCTCGTAGTGTTTAGTTTAGTTATTTTAAATTCTTTGTTTTTAGTTTTAGGTTTTTTAGTTATTTTTTTTCCTCTTTTCAATTCCTAACAGCAATTCCAATTCTTCGTGGTTCGACCCTCTAGTCGCGTTAGCGTGATAAAGAGGAAAATTTTTATATTTTGTAGTTGACTATTTCAATTGATTTTATTTGGCCATACAACAACGTGGTCAAATTTTTCGCGCCGTTGCCGGGGAGTTGGCGTCTAGTTGTTAGGAATTTTTTGTTTTCAATTTTTGCATTTTTTAGTTTTTCTCATCTTATTCAAAAAAAATTTTCAAAAAAGTTATTAGTGATTTTTAGTTTATTTTCAAAAATTAATTTATTTTATTTTTTTTGGGTGTACTCTAGTTGCTAGTTAGTTTTTTGTATTATTATTATTGTTTTTATTCTTGTCATTTTTTAGTTTTTGTTTTGGTCTAATTTGTTAGTTGTGAACTTAAGATGGCTTACTTGTATTGTTTGCACATGGCTAATAATCAACCCCGAGCTATTAGGGACTTCTTTATTCCTGGGGATTACGATGTACCACCTGGCATTGCACCACCGGATGTTGGAGATGCCACTTTTGAAATTAAGCCCTACTTTTTGCTGATGCTTCCCATATTTTACTGCCTTAATAATAAAAATCCCAACCACCATCTAAATGAATTTCTTGAGGTATGTTCAACTTTGAGAGTTAAGGGAATTGATCATGATGCACTTAAACTTAGGATTTTCCCTTTTTCTTTGAAAGATAAAGCAAAATATTGGCTTCATTCACTCCGAGCAGGAGAAATTACCATATGGGCTGAATTGAAAAGTAAATTCTTAAAAAGGTATTTTCCTGTGGCTAAGACTGCCTCAATTAGGAAAGCCATCACAAATTTTAGCCAACAAGATAATGAAGCATTACATGAGAGTTGGGAGAGATTTAATGACTTACTGCATAGTTGCCCGCATCATGATGTACCCAAATGGAAATTAGTTGAGGCTTTCTGGGTGTCGATTGATGATCTGTTTATTGCTTTGTGCTTATTGCAGCAAGGAGAGTAAGCTGCTAAAATTTTGTGACGATCGAATGGTCAAATTTTGAGATACAAGTAGGTCAAGTTTTGTGAGTTTGTGGTCAAAAAGTCAAATAGAAGGTTTGACCAGCATTGACCGAAGGGCTGCAGGGGTTTGACCATGTTGATCAAGGCTCTTCTCACCCTTTTCCAACGTCTTGAATCTGTTTTTGGGGTCAGTTTTGCCAAATTCTTGCTAAATTGTTGAGTTTTAGCGAATTTGTGCATAAGAGCTATGATGAAGACCGGTAAGAAGTTTGAAATTCCAATGTTTGATGGGAACATGAACTTCAACTTTTGGAGGAATACTATCGAGGACCTTTTGGTGTAGTAAGGCCTTGATGAAGTGCTAGAAGAGGTGAAACCGAAAGAAGTCAACATAAGAAGTGGAAGTCCCAACAACGAAGAGCCGTAAGTACAATTCGGTTCGTATTCTGCAAATTAAATGTCATGTGATTGATGAGACAAAGGTGAGCGGTGTGTTCGACAAGTTAGAAAATATTTCTGAGTCAAAGTCGATCACCAACCAATTGTGTCTGAGGATGAAGCTCTACTCGTTCAAGATGGAAGAGGAAACCATCATCCAGGATTACATCAACAAATTCAACGAGTTAGTGGTCAAGCTCATAAGTGTTGAGGAGCCTGATAAAAGAATTACGGATGAAGAACAAGCGCTCGTACTGCTATCTTCCTTGTCGAAGTTGTACAAGCCGTTCGTACAATCAATCCTCGGTGGGAAAAAGACTCTCGAGTTGAATGAAGTGACTGCGCTTTTGAAAAAGAACGAGAGGATGTTGGGAAAAAGTAGTGTGAATAGTGGAGATCAAGCATTAACTGTTGAAGGTTTGAATCAAGGGAGGAGTTCTAAAAAAGGGAATTCTCGCAAAGGTAGATCGAGATCAAAAAGCTGAACTCGGAATGGAAAAGACGATCGATAGTACTACTACTACAGAAAAAAGGGTCATATCCAACCAAGATATCCTAGATTGAGAAAGGACATGAAGAGCCTTAGACAGTGGAGAGGAGAAGGATTATGGCGAGGACTCTGCGAACCTTGTTGAGGGTGATGATAGCGATGGTAGTGAGACTGTTTTGATGGCATTAAGTGGGGACTCTAATGAAGGCTCGAAAAGGAAGAAGACTGACTGGATATTGGATTCAGTAAGAATGTTTCACGTTTGCAATGATAGAGCTAGTTTCGACACTTTGCTTTTGGGGAAGAAGCTTGGATACATCACTATTGAGAACAACCAGAAGATAAAGGTTACTGGTGTTAGAAGAGTTCGCTTGAGGCTTAACAATGGGAGTATCAAGACCATCTCCAATGTAAGGTATGTGACATCTTGTGTGTCCAACATAATTTCGCTGGGTAAGTTGGCATCAAGAGGGTACAAGTACATTGGTGAAGGAGATTGCTGCCAAATGTATCGTGGAGAGAAGCTAGTTCTTGAAAGGAGAAAGAACAAGAAGCACATGTGCTACTTGGAGGGATGTACCGCGGTGAGAGACGAACGCAACAAGTGTGAAGAAGCTCAAGTGAAGGCTGAGAAGAAGAGTAGAGTGACATTCTCGCCTACTATAGAGATTCTTGGCACTTCTCACCAAGGGAGGAATTTATTGGGCTATGGCTCAAGTACTAATCCCAAACCCATATTAAAAATAGGAAAGAGTCTTAATGGGAGTCAAAATTTCAGTTATGGTAAGAGTCTTAATTATGAAAGGATTGATAGATTAGAAAACCCTTGTCTTGGAGGACAAAGAAGTCTCCTCTATAAATAGGACTCTTGCATTACTTGTAAGGTGTAGATCTTGCAATAGGTCTAGGTTGAGAGAGAGAGAGAGACATTGTAAGAACACCGTGAGAAAGGGTTTAGACTTTTCTATCCATGGAAAAAGTCACTTGGGTTGTAATACTCTTTTTTATTAGTGGAGTTTTTCGTAGACGTAGGCAGAGGGCCGAACCATATTTAATTGTGCGTATTCTTTTCTCATTACTCCTATTTTAATTCCGCTGCGTGAGTGTGTGCTATGCATCCTAATTTCCTAGCAGCCCACGTAGCCTCTTTCTCTGATCAACTTTTCCACTGGATCTTAACTTAGGGAATAACCCATCTCCTCAAGATTTGTTCCTCGCGATCCATGATTTTCAAGGGTTCTTCATCGTAAGTCAAATATTTTCCCATATCCACCTCCTCGTGTCGTAACACATGGCTTAAATCTGGCACATATTTCCTCAATTGTAAGACATGAAAGATGTCATGCACCCCTGCGAGTGATGATGGCAAGGCAAGTCTATATGCTACCTTTCCAACTTTTTTCAATACCTTCAATTGTCCAATATAGCACGGATTTAGCTTCCCCCAACTTCCAAATCTCATGACCCACTACTTTGGTAACACTCTTACAAGCACGTGATCCCCTATTTCAAATTTTTATTTCTTCGTCTTAGCATCATCCCAACTTTTTTGGCGATCTTGGAGTGCTTTGATCCTAGCCTAAATTATCCTTACCTTCTCTTTAGTCTCTTCAATTGGGGTCCTAAAGTCTTTTTCTTGCCCAATTCCTAATATAAAGGTGTACGACACTTCCTCCCATACAGTGCTTCAAGCAGAGACATGTCAATGCTTGCTTGGTAACTATTGTTATAAGCAAATTCTACCGGAGTGAGGTATTTGTCCCAACCTTTCCCAAAATAAAAAACACAGGCTCGTAACATATCTTCCAACGTTTGAATTGTCCTTTCACTCTGTCTGTCTGTTTGGGGATGACAAGCTGAACTCATCATCTGCTCAGTCCCCATTACTTTCTAGAAATTTCTTCAAAAGTAAGAGGTAAATCTTGTATCCTTATCAGAAATAATTTCCTTCGGCACTCCATAGAGTTTCACTATTTCTACAATGTACATTTTTGCTAAGCTTTCTATTGATGTTCCAAGCCAAAACAGTATAAAGTGAGCCGATTTGGTCAGTCTGTCAACAATTACCCATATAGCGTCATTCTTCTCACGTGTCCTAGGTAACCCCGTCACGAAATCTACAACTTTACATTCCCACTTCCATTCAGGAATGTCTAAAAGTTGCAATGGTCCTGATGGCTTCTGATGTTCCACCTTAATCCTTTGGCAAGTTAAACACTTGGTGAAATACTCTGCACTTTCTCTCTTCATGTTCCTCCACCAAAAGTAGTCCTGCAAATCCCAGCACATCTTGATTCCCTTAGGGTGAATAGCAAATTGCGATCCATGGGCTTATTTTAAAAGCTCTCTTTTAATCTAAAGGTCCTTACAAACACATAACCTTCCCTAAACCTCAAGGTGTCATCATCATGAATTTGGAGGTAAGAATCCTTTCCACTATCTATTGCTTTTTGAATACTTTCCAAATACGGGTCTCGTTGTGGTGTTGCCTTAATTCTTTCCACTAATGTGGGTTGCATGATAACATGTGCCAATGAAGACCCCTCAATTTTTTTTGAAAAACTTCAATCTTCATTCTATCAAATTCCTGAATCAACTCCTTTTGTGAGGTAATCAACACAGCCATCTTGCCATGTGATCTTCTACTAAGAACGTTAGCCACCTTGTTAGCCTTACCAGGATGGTATTGAATTTTCAGATCGTAATCTTTTATTAGCTTCAACCATCGCCGTTGCCTTAAGTTCAACTCTTTTTGTTTAAAAAGATACCTTAAACTTTGATAATCTGTGAAAATCTCACAAGTAATACCATATAGATAATGTCTCCATATTTTTAAAGCAAAAACCATTACTGCCAATTCCAAATCATGTGTGGGATAATTTCGTTCATAACTTTTTAACGGCCTCGATACATATGTGATGACCTTACTGTGTTGCATCAAAACACATCTCAACCCATTATGTGATGCATCACTACATATAACAAAATCATTCGTACCATTGGATAATGTCAGTATAGGTGCCGATACTAAACGATGCTTTAATTCCTAAAAAGCCTTTTCACATTAACGAGTCCATGCAAACTTTACTCCCTTGCGCATAAGATAAGTCAATGAAGTGGCAATACGAGAAAAACTATCCACAAACTTACAATAGTAACCTGCCAAACCCAAGAAACTTCATACCTCCGTTAAAGAAGTAAGTGTAGGCCAACTAGTCACAGTCTTTTGCTGGTCCACAGACACACCTCCTTTGAAATTATATGCACTAAAACGGCCACCTCTGTTAGCCAAAACTTGCATTTTTTGAGTTTTGCATACAGTTCTTTCTCTCTCAAAAGTTGCAACACAATTCTCAAATAGGTCTCATGCTCCTTTCAACTTCTCTAGTATGCAAGTATATCATCAATGAACACAATCACAAATTGATCTAAAAAGGGCTTAAACACTCGATTCATTAAGTGTATAAACACTATTGATGCATTGGTTAAACCAAATGACATCAACCATGAATTCATAGTGACTATATCTCGTTTTGAATGTCATCTTTGGGATGTCTTCTGCCTTGATCCTTAATTCGTGATAGCCTGATCTTAGGTCTATTTTTTAGAACACCATGGCGCCTTGCAACTGATTGAACAGGTCATCAATCCTTGGAAGAGGATATTTGTTCATGATGGTTACCTTATTCAACTCTCGATAATCAATGCACAAACGCATACTTCCATCATTTTCCTTTACACAAAGTACAGGAGCACCCTATGGTGATACACTAGGGCGAATTTGCCCTTTTTGTAGCAACTCTTCAAATTGTACCTTTAGCTCCTTTACCTCTACATGTGCTATCCAATATAAAGTCTTTGAAATAGGTGTCGTCCCAGGGGCCAAGTCGATCTCAAACTCAATTTCCCTATTTGGAGAAAGCCCTAGGATGTCTTCAGGAAATATGCTTGGAAACTCATATACCATAGAGATGTCTTCTAGCTTAGGCTTTTCTGATGATGGGGCCACGATACATGCTAGATATGCAACATAACCTTTAGCTAACATTTTTTAAGGCTTACATGCAGACACCATCTTAGGCATTTGTTGAACCTTCCCAACAAACACAAACTCATCTTTATTACAGATACGGACTATCACACGTTTCTTGAAATAGTCTATGTGCTGACGATAAGCAACCAACCAGTCCATCCCAAGAATCACGTCAAAATCCCTCATTTCTAATTCAATTAAATCCACGGGCAATTCATGGTTCTCAATTCGGACTATGCGTCTTTCATATACTACATTAGTTATTGCAGATGTTTCTACCGGAGTCTCAACACATAATTTAGAATCAAGTAATGCAGGTGTCATTCCAAGTAAAGTTGCAAAACATGGGGCCACAAAAGAGTAGTTTGAACCAGAATCAATATGGACATGGGCATATACTAAACCATTATAAAGAATACCTGACACAATATCCTTAGAAGCTTGAGCATCACCACGGGTAAGTGTGTAAAATGGGGTACGACTCTGTGACTACTTACTATCATCCTTTTGTCCTCTTTTCTTGGCATCATTTGCAAGCTTAGGGCAATGCTTGATAAGGTAGTCCCTTCCTCCAAAGCAAAAACAAGAACCAGTTGTTCAACGATATTACTCAACAAGATGACCACCTCCACATCTAGAACACTTAACCTTATTCTTCATTCCCTGATTGGTAGCTTGTTGTTCTTAGATGGCCTTTCTTTTGTCTGACTAGAACTATCCCATCCTTTCTCTTGTTGCTAAAAGAAGCTTTTTGCATCGAATTTAATTCCTATTCCACTAGAATAGTTGCCTCAATGACTTCCTTCATAGTATTATGTAGACAAGACAACATGTAGATGGATCTCAGCCTTTAACCCTCTCTCAAACTTTCTAGTTTTCTCGTACTCATTAGGAATTGTGTATGGAGCAAAATGGAACAGTTCCACAAATTTCTTCTTATACTGTGCTACAGTCATGTCCCCTTGTATCAAATTTGCAAACTCAGCTACCTTCATATTATGATAGGCTGATGGATAAAATTTAGTCTTAAACATCTCTCAAAACCCAGCCCAATCTGGTAGCTCTTCATTCAATTCTTCATGTTTCATATTCCACCACTCCAATGTCGTATCCTATAGCAAATAAGTGCTAAACCAAACCTTTTGGTCCTCACTAAGTCTCAGAGTTCGAAACTTCCCCTCTATATTAGTCAACCACCTTCCTATCTCTTGGGGGTTTTATTCTCCTTGAAAGTGTAATGGTTTCATGTTAATGAACTTCTCCAGTGCAGCTTGCTCATCAAGCTCATTTCTAGGTTCATGACGAATCTTTTGGGCCAAACGCTAGTAAATGCCTTCAGCTATTCCATCGAGTTCTTCCTCACTGTCTTCTCCTTCTTTGGGAGTAAACAGTTGCCTAGCTAAGTCAGCTATCGGAATGGTCTCATCGTCTTCCACAGGTAGAGGCAGTTGACTTGTACCAGCAATACTCCTCTTCTTCTTAGGTGCCATTAGTTCCCCTATACAACCACCAAATAATCAAAATCAAACAATTATAGGAATAATGCTTAACAAAATTTTTAGGCAAAATAGGGAGCTACCAAACCTAATCCTAAGTCCCTTACCAATCATAACCTGGCTCTGATACCAAAACTATCATGCCTCAAGGACCATGAACCTTTATAGGGCATATCGTGCCGTACTCTAGAAAGGAACAACCTTCCCAAATGTGCAAAGCTCTAAGTTTCAACATAAAAAAGTGAAGAATCAAAACAGCTGACAATCATCAAGATGTAATATCATACTTCCAAACAAGAAAACAGGAGATTTCAATCTACTAATAAGTCTCAAGTTTTATTCTAAAAAAAACCGAAGCAACTACAATAATTTATTCTAAAGCAAATAAAGCAAAAGTTGTTTGACATTGCTCAATCAAGAGGCCTTATTAATAATCTACTCTAAAAGTTCAACTAGCCGTGTCCCAAGTCTACTCCTTTTTCTTTGCAACACAGCAAGAAAAAAAAATTCACAAAGACACACAGAAACACATGAGAAATAATCTCAGTAAGAGGATCCTTACAACAATAAAATGATAATCCGTAAGACAAACTAAAGTCAATTAGCACCAAAACTTAGTCACCAATAATTACCAAATAGCACAAATTCGCGATAACAAAACCACATAAATAACGACCCACAACTTCTCTACGAATAATGTGGAAATTAATGAATCAAAGTCAAAAGTCACACATTCAATAAGATGGTTGTGGCTACAGACGAGTAGCACCATTCTGACGTGATGTGGTTTGATAAGCTCAAAACTACCAAAATCCTGAAAGGAATTCCAAATTTTATGATAGTGCACTATCCCGATGTTATTAGTGTTTAACCCCCACCAATAAGGTCCTAAGTTCGCAGCCATTCGGACATATTCTAAACTTCACAAATTTCAAAATATACTGAAAATCATAGGTCACGCAATATTAATCTTACTTGCTAGAACTACTACAAGATTTAGTTTAATGAAATTATAAGAAGAACATCGTTTTAAAATCCTATTATGAAACTCTAATTATGAAGAGAAAGTACAAAAGAAAAGATCACAAAACAAAGTCACTGTTCATGTCACTGTTCATGACCAATGACGCGTCACTGTTCATGAATAGTGCTTTGGGTTGGTTTGGGTTGATTTGCTCTGTGATTGAGACAGGAATAACCTCGTCGCCTTAGGTAGTTAAAAGGAATTCGTTCTTCACCAACCCAAATTAATAATCTAGCATAGGAATATAGCTAAAGGTTTAAGGAAGATTAGGTCTATTTGTATCTGGGAAGAACATTTATAAATATTAGAATTTCGAATTAGCAGCAAAGATTAAATTGGGTAAATACAAGAGTTGCCAGACAATAAATTAATTAGTTAAGAGAAGTTGTAATCCTAGGTCTTTAATTGCTAGAAAACTTTGTTTTTGCCCTTATATACTTTGTTTATTTACTTTTAACTCCTTTAGTGCAAAATTTGCATATTCTTGATTGTTTAAAATAAGTAGAGTAAATAAGTTGATAGTTAGTAGATTCAGAAATTGGTCGTCATGGGAACAATCTCTTATTCACTCTATATTACTTGTATGTGAGCACGTGCACTTGTGTGTTGTCACTGAATCCGTCAACTAATACATGTTTACTCATTAAGGCATAATATCAAACAGTTGAAAGACACTCAACATTAAACCATGAACAATCAAAACAAAACATGTATTGAAATCATCAATAATCCTAAAACAAGTTTTACAGTCCTTAACCCATAGTACAATTAGCAATCAACCCTATATATGTCTAAGCAATTATCATAAATACAAGAAGAAAGAGAAAAATAGAAAACTCCCCTCTATTCTTGCTTTATTCTCTACAAATCTCTTGCAAAAGCCTTCTAGATCCTTATTTAGTTTTTCAATCTAAGCTTGCCTATGGTGGAAATTGATGTGGGTAAGTGTGTGAGGGGTGTAAGAGTGATGGAGTGTACTAAGGTTTAAGGGCTGTGAAAGAGTGTTAAGAGATTCCCTTTAAAATGGCAGGAAAATGACTATTTGTTGTTTGCTCCAACAGCACTGCCAATCGACCGATTCAATTTCTTTGCTCTTTGATCTTACCAATCAACCTAGCCGGTAGACTGTGTCACGCCCCGAAAACTTAAGGCTCAAGACGTGACACGTCGTGGACCAAGAGGAGTGAATCCCTCGAACTACAAGGCTACTAAAACCTTAACAAATAATTTATAACACTACATACCACAAATTATTGAAATAAACTATATACTTCAATTTACTCACAAAGCTCCAAATATCTGGATACAAGTCATTAAACCAACGTTTTTAACATAGACCAAATCATATCCATATATTTTCTTGCCACAAAAATCTTATCCCAAGACACTAATAAGGAAAAGACAAAGTCACCACCTCTTACTAAAGTGCATCTTCTTACTTGATGTTATCTGTAAGAAAAATAATAATAAGGGGTAAGTGAATCACATGCTCAGTAAGTAAGGTCTTTTCCCCAAGATAGAACAAAATGTGAATTTCGGAATAATAGGAAAGCTGAAACAAGAAACACATTCCCAGAAAGACAATAAGAAAATATAGGAGCGTGCAGACTTAGAATTCATAGTAATCATACCAAGAGTTACTCATAACATGTTTAGATAAAAAGAGTATTTCAAGTATCATATAGCATGAGTTGTGACTATGTTGTAGTGATTTAATCATAATAAACTCATAGTGAGGGATAAGACCCTCTGTCATAATCAAGAATCAATCATGATCATATCAAGTAGTGGGTATAAGGCCCCAACAAGCACAAATAATAGGTGGGTACAAAGCCCCTACAAGCACAAATCATAGTGGGTACAAGGCCCCTACAAGCTCACATGATAGGGGTATAGGCCCCATCAAATACAAGCATACCAGAACTGGGATCCCAAAATTTCACGAGAAGGCGAGTATCCGCCAATCAAGTCATGTCATGTCATGTATCAAATCATATCATATCAAATTGTATCGTATTATGATAAAGCGCTACATCATAGCACAACTTTTATTATTTGAGTCAAATCTGAACAAGGTAATAATACTATGATAGAATAGTTATTTATGATTGAGAATCGAGGTGAAAGATTCGGATTGCATCATCATCTCGAATATAAAACTATTAGGGTCACTTGTATGGTGCCACACAGGTTGATGGCTATCCAGTCTTAATATCACAAGAACTTGCATGGTTCAGTCAGGAGGTCATGAACGTTGACCCAAAAGAATTCATGATAAGCATTGTTTTTTTTTCTTTGAATGACGCTAAAACAATGGTTACAAAAACCATAAATAAATAATACTTAGTAATAATAAAAACGAATAATTAGTTAAAAGAAAATAAATGATTAAATAAAGAAATAAAATAACGACAGTCAAATATTTTTACAATGGGTCTCTTTTAGAAGAACCACAAAAGTTATTTATATCTTAGAAATATGTAAGTAAGCAGGTATATATGGCGTGGAAAATTACATGTGAAAAGATTTGCATGAGAAATAAAAGTAAATAAATAAATAACTTCTAAAAGAGTTTATTAGAGACAAAATAAAAGTTGACAGCCTTAGGACTAAAAAGAAATATTTATTAACTGTAAAACTAAATAAAATAAGGATATTAAAAGTGAATAAATAAAATAATACCCGTTTCATTAGTAAGAGTATTCTAATAATGTGAGTCAAACTTTATTCACCAATTATAATATGAGCATTGGTTTGAGTTTTGAGAAAATATAAAAGGAAGGAAAAAAATTGTTGTAATCGTAAACTATCAAGGAAAAATAAAGAATAAAGGGGAAAAGAGTTTAAGCGTGAAACGAAGTTTAATGTATATAAATATAACACAATCAAGACCAATTTTTTTTTTTTGGGTAACATATATTTTTTTCCTTTGATCAAACCAGGAAAACAAATTGAAGTCCTAGCAAGATGGAAAAAGTAACTCAAGAATATATTTAATAAATGACCAAATACAATTAACTGAAGCAAAACTCCAGATAGTTGAGTTTGGCTAAACGTCATAACACTAAAAGAAGTTGAAAAGGATTACACTTGGCAACCATGCGTGAAAAATGGGAAAATATAGATATATATCTAAATTTGTCAAAAGAAATTATCAATAGAAGCAATGGAAACTTACGTGTGTGTGTGTATATTTCAAGAAAGACCTATATGCACATACTGATTGGTGGTTTACATGAATATGAATTGGTAATTTGACAGACAAATGATGAGCAATATAACGTGAAATTTGATCAAATAAGTTGGAAGTAATATGATCGCGATACAAGGAATAAGATAAGGATTATTGTATAACAAATAATTCAATGGAACTCAGGGATAACGTAGAATTGATCGGGAAATTTAGACTACGAATTGACCCCACTTACCTCTTAAACAACACTTTTACAACTTATACTTCTAATAGCACCAATGATAATTTTTCGCCACCGAATCAAATTACAACTCCAAAGTTATTATTCTCGAAACAAAGTAAATCCATGGAAACCTTTTTTCTTTCTAAAGAAAGTTCTATACCATCAATAGTAAATTCATAGAAAGGATTTTACCTTAAAGTAACAGACTTCAATCATCCAAAAAATGCTATTATCCTTTGAAATCTGTGGACGACTAAATCTTATAGCTATGGTGGTACTATGCCATGAGTGCGAATAAGAAGACTATAGGATTCTTAGTTTTGTTTAAGGTTCTAGCAGTTTTATCCTGTTTGAAGAATAAATAGGACTCTAGTTATATCCCTTTTTTTCCTCCCTTTTCTCATATCAGTCATGAACCACAAAAAGAAGAAAAGTGCCTAATTTTAGGCCACCACTACACCTCCACTAAATCAATTAACCACTAATAATCCCAAATGTCTAATAAATCAAAATTTAAAGATCACTATATAAATCATGGTCCTATTTATTTTTTTTCACAATCATTACAGACTAGTTCTTCAAGTGTACTCTATCGATAGTATGCTAGGTCGATCAATTCTTTTATTGTACTTGATTGGTAGTCCCTTTTTGCTTCTTTTCTTCTCCGCTTCCCTTCCAATTTTCTTTCTTTCACATGTTCATCTTTGTTCTTTGTCATATATGCATAAACTCATCCCGTGACTCACATACATCACAAAATATGACATTTGATGTAGCATTCACTCATCTCACATAGAGCTGGCAAAACAGGTCAAAACCCGCGGGTCAAACCATTTAACCCGCTAAAATATAGGGTTAGGATTTAGCATTGTACGATCCGCAAGGAAAACGGGTGGACCCGACCCAACCCGCATAAATAACGGATTATGCGGGCGACTCGCGAGTCAACCCACGGGCGAAGACAAAAAAAAAAGTAAAGAAAATATATATAGAGATAAAACTTGAAACCCTACATTTACCCTCTGTTCTAGCGCTCTCAGAAGCAGCAACCACAAACACGAAGCCTTCAAGCCAACGTCTCGAGAAAAAAATCAGAATTTCAAGTGATCAACGAAGGCATCACGAATAGGCATCGTCAATCAGCTCGTAACACGCAAGTTGCGGCGTCACCATCGTCTCCACACTTGAAGGTTATGATAGGTGCCAGATTTTCTCAATAGATGTGCTTGGAATTGGTATCTGTCTTTTTTATGTATTAAAATTTCTGAAAATTTTTAAAGAAGTATGGAAATCTCTTCCACATCCTAAAAAATGGAGCATTCAATTTGTGTGTAGACAAGCTAGTCAAGCCGTTGGTGTCATTGCAAGGTTGTGTCAATCTCTACGACTTCAAAATGATTGGGTTTTTGAAGCCCCACTAGAAGCTGAGGAAAATTTTTGTTAAAAGAAATGCCAATTGTTGAAGTTGAATGATGTAGGTCATGATGCAACCAGTTTGGGATTTTTTGAAATTGTATTGTACTTTGTTTGAACTTGCAATGGTTTGACGTATTTGGGATTCTTTGTATCTCTTCTCATTTGCTAATGAAAGTTCAAAGATTCACACCAAAAAAAATTAGGAAGATCAAGAATTGCCCCATTTGAAATTTAAATTGCATTGTTTAGAATAATTAAAATAAAATTAATTATTAGAAAACTAAGCGGGTAGACCCGTGAATCCGCGAACCCACAAGAGGCGGGTGCGGATTAGGAGATCATCTACCCGCGTAAATCTAGCCCGACCCGGCCCATGAATCCACATAACCCGCGTTAGACGGGTCGGGTTGGGTCGGATTGACCCGTTTGCCACCTCTAATCTCACACATCATGAACACTTAACATAAATTATGCATAAATAATACACAAATGCACACTAAAAAGCTCTAACCACCTCTAAAGATATATGCAAATAACATCAAGAAACACACATAAATCAACACACATCACTTGGTGATTAGACTTAATGATGGTCGTTTGCATTGAGAAGGAAAATTGTAGTTTTTTCAGCCATGACAATGTTGCAAAAGATTATTTGGGTTGGTAAAAAGTACACTATTATGGAAAGCCTTTTCCTACATGTTTTTGGTTTGCCAAACAAGTGCGCCAATTGATTGGTAGGATTCGGATGAGGCATATGTTGATCGATAGAGTCAACTAGTAAGATCAGAATGCTACCTATTGAAGCCAGATAAGGGTTCTATTTGTGATAAGTCCAAGATATATAATGAATTCATTTTGATTTGGATTATAGGAATTAGGCTACGTTTGGATTGGCTTTTTTTTAGCCAAAAAGCACTTTTTTGAAGGAAAAAAGTACTCCTTTTTTTATTCTCATAGGTGTTTGGATTGGCTTTTTTAGAAAAAGCACAAGCTCTAACAAAGCCAAAATAGAGCCTTTTTTGAAGCTAAAATTTTGAGCTTCTCAAAATAAGCTGAGGTGGTAGATGAGAAAGAAAGAAGGAGAAACGTGGTAATTTAATTCACTTTTTACAAACATATCCTCTTTCCCTCAAGTTATATCTCTGTCTTCAGTCCCACGTTTTCTTTCATCTCCTTCGGCAAATTTGGGTTCTCACGTCTACCAAGTTTGCTTTTTTTCCCCATCTTTTTACATTATTCTTTTTCTTTCAAGATCTATTCCTTACACTTTTTTATTTTTTTAGTTTTTCTTTTACTTTCTGTATGGTTTTAAACAAAAAGCTTTCCTTGTTTTAAGATTCTTACCATTATTATTCCGAATAATCGATGAACTATGCATGGCTTTTGGGCATGTATACAAAGGCTTCTTTTTTTTCAGTAATTATTTGTTTTCAGTTAATTAGGCAAAAATCATGGATTCTTTGTAAGCTATCTTGGAGGCATTGTGCTTATGGTTTTCTTCTCTATTTTTTGTTGGGAAAAAAATGAGTGAATTGGTGAAAGAATTGGAAAAGCAATGCATTATTGTTTTCGTTTTAGGGGAGGAAGAGTGTTTTTGAAAGGTTGTGTTTTGTAAAAGTTTAGGACAATGCTGTGCTTTGCTTTACAGTTGGATATAGATATAGTTTATTGTGCTTGGTATTGTTATGATGTATTTTTTAGCTTGTCTCTAGATTTTCTTGTTGTATTATGAGATTTTAGAATACACGGTAACTTGAGGTGACTTTGGGAGATGAAGATCATAAGGAGAATGTTGTAGATCAGTATTAACAGATGTTAAACACCTAGCAAAGCCATTATAGCAAAATTTTAGCTTTCAGAAGCTTGATGATGCTATTGATAAGAAATTTAAAAATAAAGGAATTTAGTTAAAAGATTTTTTCTTACCTTTTACATATCTTCTTCTTTCTACTTCTCTTCTACATACGGCTCTGCTTTTTATAAGAGACATGTAAGTAATGGTTTAGATAATTTATTAACGTTGAATTTTTTGGTAACGGCTATGGGGAAGTTAGGTCATCTGGAAAGTTTTGTATGTCAAGTAATTGTTAAATTAAATTGTTGGAGTGATTAAGATATCACAATACTAATATCATTACCTCAAAACTAGATAAAGCCCTTGAATGATGAGAGGCATGTCTTTTGTGTACATAATCCCTTGTCATGAGCATGAATATGAATTAAAGAACCTATAATCTGTTCACTGGGCAATAAGACGTATGTCGTAAAAGAACGCAGGCAGTAACAATAGGAATCCTACTAATATATCCAATCAGTTGCAACTATTTGGAAACTTTAAGTGTCTCCTCATCTGATATGCATATCAGAATTGGTAATTTGTAATCTATCTTTTGTATTAGATGATACTTGATACATATTTAACTGTCTTGCTTTTCCTTAGCGTTTGAGATGTTGTGCATGTTTGCTTGCATAATAGAAGTTACTTAGATGTCATTACTTTCCAAGCAAAGCTAAAATTAAGCTCATGTAATACTGTTGGAAAATGCCATTTTATTACGCAGTTGCCAGTGGTAGCTAGTTAGTAAGGAGTCATGCCATTTTATCTGTCTACTAGACTAAGAGGGTGTTTGGTTTGGCTTTTTTTTTTTTCTGGCCAAATCTACTTAAAGCCTAATTTAAGCTAATGGAAATGTTTGTTTTAATTAAAAATCTGCTTTTTTAAGTGGCTTTAAGTAGAAAATAAAAAGCTCCCCAACCCCAGCTTTTGCTTTTTATGACTTTAAGCACGTTAAAAAAAAGCAAGTTTGGCCAAATTATTTACTATATTATCCTTAACTTTTATTTTTATTTCTAAAATATCTTTACTCTTTTATCTTATACTTACCTTTTTAAGTTCTATTTTAATGTCCTTAATAGTTATTTTAACTATATAACTTACTTTTCAACCCACTTTAATCAAATATGTAAATACTTATTTTTATAACTACAACTTTTATTCAAATACGTAACTACTTAAAGTTCACCAAAAAAAAGGCCACTTAAAGCCAGAAGTGCTTTAGGTAACTTTTTATAAGCCAATCCAAACACCCTCTAAATTTGTTATGGTGCTTTAAGTTTGTCATTTCTGCCATGCAGCTATTGTGGTATTGATAATTGTACTGTTTATCTTCTTGCGATTCACAGATAAATGATTACGTTGTTAGTCTTATAGTATTAGCCATTAATGTTCCTTTTATATCATTTCGCTGTACCTATTGGATTTAATGTTGACCCAATTAATTATTTCGGAAATGAGCGTCACACTCTGACACTGCAAGCCAACAAACATAGCGAGGAAGTAGAAAAATTTCCAAGGACCGACTTGCTAACATTTAAAGCCAGAATAATCCTGTAACACATGAAGGTTGAACCTGTACACTACCCCTCCCCAATGATTTGGAATTTGTTGAGCAGATGTTGTAGGCTAATTCTTACATTAGCAAAAATATAAGCAATAAGATGATTACTATTTATATCTGTTCGGAAAATGAAAGGTAGAATAGTAGAGTTTAGCTATGAACTAATGTAAAGAAGCCAAAATAACTTTATTTCTAGAAAATGTATAATTAAATTAATATTAGAAATTAATTTTTTCATTTTTATATAAGTTTTTTTAGCAAAATAAATAAAATAATATTAGAAATTATTTTTTCAAAATTAACTATGAGATATAATTGATAAGATAAAAAGAAAATTGAAAAATTAACAATTCATGCATTTTTTTATGATAATAGCTGATTATTATAACTATTTTTTTTTTTGTTCAAATGCCAATTATTAAAATTATTTCTGCATGTCCTTTTTTGTACATTTGTCCCAAACAAGTACTTTGCAGTTTTCTACCCAAATGCCTATTATAGTTTAAAAAGTACTTCTCACTAGATGAATCCAAATGCAAAACAGCTTCTGCTATTGCTTAAAGCTCTCTGAAAAAAAGTACTACAAAAAAAGCACTTTTAAAAAAAGATAATCCAAATGAGCCCTTAGATGCATCCTAATTGTTATTACTTTGTGTATTTTGGTAGGTTTGAGCTTGGAAAAGATGAAGGAAGCGATATATATGGATTCAAGAAATTTTTGAGCATGAATAGAGCTGTTGATAGATACCGCCCTCTTAGACATGCCCACGCTAAAGAGCTACGCAAGATTCATAATTTTGGAAGAAGATTGGAAAATATTTTGTGGATCCCTTGAAATGAAATTATTGACCAAAGATGTATTTTAATTCTAGAAGAAAGGAAACCATTTTGGAGGAGTTTATTTTTATTAGACTTGTATTTTTGAATAATTACCTTTTATTTTAGATTAACTTTAAAAGAATTTCCTTATTAGAAGGAATTCCTAGGTTACATCATATTTTATATAGCCTTAAGGGAACTATCTAGAACGAGGCTAGCTTTTATTTTTCAGAATTTTATCAACAACTTTATTTTTCTTGCCTACTATGGTGATGGATTGTTAAACTTCTATTCTAGCCAAGGGATATTCAATATTAACAGTTTTTCACTTCTGTGAGATCCAACTATTTTTCTCTTTTCTCTTTATTTCAGTATTTATATGTTTTCTGAATATTATTTGTGCAATTAGGGTCCGATTATTCAATTGCTAGGTAATAGGTAGCTAATTAGAGAGATTAGATAATTTATCTAATCAATCTAAAATAGTGGTAAACCAGATTTCCTGTGAAAATATATAATCTAACTGAGCAATTTTCACGAGAGAATTTACTTTTAAAATTAGGTCCTTCTAGAACTTTTTTCATGCTGCCAATAGACCTATGAATATCTTCGAGGATTAGACCATTTAATAGGTAAGGAAAATAATTGGGAAAAAATCACGGAGCTTTCGAACCATTATCCGCACAGAAAGTTAGGATTAAGTTATTAGGCCGTGTTGACGACTATATCTAGTTTATGAAAATAGGTGAGAGTTATATTTGTATCTAGGATCAGAATTGTAAGTCTAAACGGATATTTCACCCTAGGATAGGCTTTAGAACCACTGAGTTCTCCTTTAATTGCTTTTCCCTATTTTTAATTGATTATTTGTCATTTTTCCAAATTTAATTTATTTTGTTTTAATTGCATTAAACCCCTTTCCTCTTTACTTGTATTTCACTTGTTTCATCTACTTGGCATCAAAAGCATCATAAATTAACCAATTTTTATGGCTGCAACCCTTCTCACCACTGTCATAAATTGTGAGGTAAGAGTAAGTAATTTACTTTTAGTGGTTTCGACGCCCATCAAATTGATCAATAATTCCAGTGAGTCCATGATCGGTACTAGTTAAGGTACCACTCGACCGAGTAGAGTCGACTGACAGTGCATACCTATTCCAAAATATAGCTATAGGAATTACGCCTCTTTGCATTATAAATACCATTTTCCACTTTTATTTTCATAAAACTTGGACCTTGAGCTTTTCTATCTTCTATACTTGCATTAGAAGCCTTTCTCTTACGTTCATTGCTTACAACTAATCATTTGATCAAGTTGTTGAGCTTTAATTGGTATATCCATTTTGAGCACTATAAGAATGTATTTATACCATCTAATTATCTTGCTCTAAGAAGTTTCCTTGTACTCAAACACTACTATTCCATCGCTTTCTCTTTACTTTTTGATAAAATAGGTTGTATGATCAACCTTGTTAGCAAAAAGAGTGAATGATAAAATTTCTTAAATGTTGGATGAACACTTAAGGTACTTATGGTAAAGCAACGGGTGTACGAACCATAAATTATGCTTCTTCAACACACAAAACAAGAAGCTGAGTTATAGCGAAGTTTCTCCATTGCTAAGGGAAACCTTAGATGGTAACTAAGTCCAAGGAAGTTCAAACCACCTATTGTGTTTGATCTCCTTCTCTCTTATCTCTTTATTTTTGAGTATTAAGTTGATATTTATTCACTGTTTCATTGTCATTCATCCATCATAGATTATATTTTGAACTTAGAAGTAATCCTTTGTTCTCTATTTTGTGCCATAATCCAATTTATTCCCTTTTGGATTAATTTTCTCAGCGACACTATGCTTTAAATATTTAAATTAGCCCTAAATATTTTACAAGCATAGTTAAATTAGTATCTATGTTTAAAATAGTCAATTTAGTCCTTAATATTTCATAAATTTATTCAAATTAATTTTGATCAATGTTTTACAAATTTATTCAAATTATTTCCTAAGATTAATAAAATAATGGAGACTAATTTGAATTAGTTTACTAATATAAATATGTTGAAATAATAGAGATCAATTTGCTATATTTGTAAAATATGAAGAAACAATTTCATTTTTTTTAAAAAATAATATGAACTAATTTTAGAAAAATGATAACATTATAAGTTTTTGTTTTCTTTTTAAAACAATCAAACCTTGATATGTTAGTTGGTACATGTAGGGCCTAACTATTATGTAGCTATAACTGTTTGAGTAATTGATTGTTGTTTTGGTGGCTGATGGCTATTTAAGTAATTAAAATCTATTTTTGGTAGCTAATAGCTGTTTAAGTAATTGATAGTTGTTTTGGTAGCTAATAACTATTACGTTTTAGCTAGCTAGTCGAACAAAATGTGTACAATAAAATTAGATGTATAATTAATTGATAAAGCAAAATGATGTAAAAGGGTATTGATATCACATTATTAATGTTATAATAATTATAATTATTATTACTATTATTAAAATAAGATAATTTATTTTATAATTAGATACATGTTTCTTGTAATAATATTTTGTATCAATATTATAAAAATATTTCTTAATAGATCCAAAAATTTATTTTATCAAAGAAAAATAATAACAAAGTAATAAACTTACGCCTTTTTTAGTTTATTTTATGTCAAATAAAATCAGAAATTAATTTTTTGTGTCATTTCGGATTTATATTTGTAAAAGAAAAAGTAAGAATATAGAATTAATTTGAAAGATCAAGGAGAGAGTAAGATTGCTAAAAAAAAAGATCGAAATGAGGGTATAATTACCAAAAAGGACAAAACACTAAAACTTATTTTACAATGTTAACTTTAACATTTATATGAAAATTTATTTGAAATGCTAAAAATTATCTAAAAAATATTGAAACACCAATATTTTACCAAACAATAATATCTTAAAAAATAATATTTTTTGTTTTAATCAAAATATTAGAGCTTACATGAAAAATCATTTCTAAGTTTTAATAGTCTACTTCCTTTGGTGTGTTTGGAATGGTCTTATTTGAAATCTGAAATCTGATAAGCATCTTATCTGATAAGTGTCTGATAAAAAATAAGTGTCTGATGTAAAAAGATTATTTGGTCTGGAGTCTTATTAGAATAATCTGAACTGCTAAAATAAGCTGAATTGACCAAAATGCCCTGAAATGTTTAATAATAGAATTGATTGGTGAATAACTATTATAAATTTACTCTGTAATTGTTAATATAACCTATTTTGACAAAAAAAACCCTTTTGTGTCATCGCATATATTACTATAATGTAACTAATTATATAATTAAAATTAAAAATTGTATTAAATAAATATAAAAATTATATAAGTGACAACAAATATATTAATACAAAATTATAAAAGTTTATAAAGCACTTCTCTACTTTGCCAATCATTACACTATAAATATGGTGACCCATTTACAATACAAATTCTCTCCTTTGCCAAATATTATAGCAAATGTTATCGCGAATTTGATCCATCTCCCCCTGGTTCATATTGTTACTAGCACTTGTGATGTTTGTACTTTCCCGATGAACGGCGTTATCACTTTGAGCCACCACTTATTCAAAAAACACATCATCTAAATTTTGTTGACGAATATAATTGTGAAGTGCCATAGTTGCTGGGACTAATTTCACTTGTGTTTCCCAATCAAATCCAGAACGCATTTTTTTCATTATTTGAAATCTATTCTTCCACACTCCAAACGTTCTCTCTATAATAGTTCTTAATGAAGAATGACAATAATTAAAAAGCTCTTTTGGATTTTTTGGATCTTCATTTCTATAATCTTGCAAATGATATTTATGATTTTTGTACGGAGCAAGGAATCCCTTCATGTTTGGATATCCAGAATCTACCAAATAAAATTGATCTACATAAAAAAAAAAAAATTAGTGATGGGTGCAAATTAAGAAACTTGCTAGCATTTTTTTTTGTCCAAAAAAAACAAAAACAAACACTAACCTCCAGCAGGTAGTTTGAAGTTTTTGCTTGGATTATGAATTGTATCGAGAAATATTCGAGTATCATGTGCTGAACCTTTCCATCCGGTTACACAATATGTGAAACACATATCAAAATTACAAGCAGCCATGACATTTTGAGTTGGATATCCTTTTCTTCCATAAAATGGATAACTCTTCTCAGTTGATAAAGAAACTTCAATATGTGTTCCATCAATTGCACCAACACAATGCTACAAAGAAAAAGCAATTAAAATTTTAAATTAAACTATTTTTATTTTATATGTTAAATGAATTAATGATAAATAAAAAATAACTTAGTTATAATAGAACATACCTGAAAATGGGGATGATATCTTGAATTATTATAATTATACGGATGAACTCCTTCCACATTTTCTTGTTTGATATTATCAATAGACATCTTCACTAAAGCATCCAAAATCTCATGAAAATACTTATGAATGGTTTCCCCAGATCTTTGAAATCTTTCTTGAGTTGCTCTGTTACTCGCACTTCTTCCAACGATATATAAAAATATGGCAACTTTCTCTTCGATCCTTACATTTTTACTACATGATACCTCATATGTACTTCCCAACAACTCACACAATCTCAAAAAATTAATTTTGTTCATACGAAGATTTTGATTACATCTATCTGATTTTGACTTGTCATTCAAAAGTTCCAGAATCCATGGCCAACCTTTCAATGCTGAAGTTCGGCATGGCACCTTTTCAATAGGTCTACTAGAAGATGCAACCTGCTCAAGATAAACAATTCCTCCATATAGTAAGGAGTTCCTCCTATTATCTTCCACATCCTCATTTATATTATCATCCATATCTTCACAACAAGCATCAAGATCACATATCTCGACATTCATGTTACTCTTTTCTTCAATTGAACCTGTGCATAAGTAAAACATAACATAACTATGATAAATTCCAAATAACTCATAAAATCATATAATAGGAATTCAACACAACATTATCCCAAATATTTAAACAAAGTGTTTACATAACAACTAAATATCTAAATACTTAAGTAAACCATAAAAGAGTTTAAAGTATAATGAACTTTGAAATCTAAGAAGCTACGGGGAAGATGAAGAAGTATTAAGGCTTCGTTCCCATTCTGACTTTAGAAAGGCTAATTGAAGGTCTTCCTCTTCCAAAGCCATAAAAGCCTCTCCATGACATATTAGTCGCCTTGTGTACTCCAAACATTTGCATTGGTGATCCTCTTCCAACTCCTGGAAGCCTTTTTAAAACAGACACTACATCACTAATATCATTCTTTTGTTGTTGCACACGTGATGTTGCTGAGGTACTCTCAAAAAGTAAACAAGTCTCAAAATTCTCATTCATGAAGAAGAAGCGATCTTTGTTTCTTTCTTCCTTTTAACTCCTTTTGTGACCTTTGCAACCTTAGTCCTTTTAGCATCATCATCGAGGTGTTGCTTGATCATCACCAATATAATTAGCATTTGGGCTACTTTCAACACCTTGAGATTCTTCTTGCATATGTACCATAGTTGGATGAGGCAACCTGCATTTGGAGTATATGCATCTTTTCCCAGAGCGTAAATGTCACCAAACAATTCCTCTAACAAATCATAATTCTCTAAACCTTTGTTCATGAATTTCGAGTATTTTTTGTCTTTCTGCAAGAATATACAAGTAAATATCTAATTATTTCCCTTAGCATTTAAGCATCATAAACAATAATAATGAATATTGTAAATGTTATACCTCTACTTTGTCTTCCTACTGTAGGAGATGCGATGATGGTACCTTTATCCTCACTCCAACCAACTCCAGATGCCATTCTTTTTAATGATTGGTAAAGCTTCCAATCCCCTTTTAGTGCATCCCAATGATTTCTAAGTTGCTTTTTTACATAATCTTTACCCGTGATCTCCTTAAACTTGGTCACGATGTCATCCCAAGCCGTAGCATTCAAAACTTTTTGTGACTTTTTTACTTTTCGAATTTCCTCAACACATAGCTCGAGAAATATTTTGTTACTATATGGATCCCAATGAGCTGACATCTTGCTATTTTTCTTACAAAGTAAAAACAAAATTTTAATATCATTAAAATAACATTAATAAGAACTTCAAAAAAAAAATTTACTTCAATTCTTCACAATTTTCATGCTTAAGATCTGCACCCCAAGGGTGTTGGTGAAGTCATTGTAGTCTCTGTCGTGTTTTATGCAATACTTTTGACCCTAAAAGAAAATTTTTGATCTTCACAATTTTCATAGTAGAAAATGATCATAGCAGCACGCCATGTAAATTAAACCAAAACCAAAGCTAATAAATAATAAGCCAATGAATACAAAATATCCTTCTTTTAGTTTCACCATTTTTTTTTTTTGACAAGGACACTAATTTTTTTTGACAAGAAATATATTGAACTGCATTAACTTTAGCTTGTATATTTCCGATTCTTGTGACTATACGCGATGCTTTATCTAACTTAATCAAAGATCAGAGAGAACTATACTAATAATGAAGGGGCAAATGTTGGATATTATTTTATTGAATCCATGATATATACAATGATCCTCTATCCAGCAAATTATGGCACATTTTTGGATAATTAAGATGAAAATTGAACTTAGCGGAATCTCCATCTTCATCCACACCATCCTCTTCTTCGGCCTCATCACTATTTTCCTCATTGCCATCGGCATCCACATCACCACCGGATAATATAAACTTTGATCAACCCCCCAACCTTCAACTCAGCTTCTTCTTGTAGCTCCCCCTCTCCCTGGTTGCTTTCACTTGCATTTATAATTTATATTCAAGCTCAAGAAGACAAGAAGAGGGTTAAAATGGCTAGCTATATACACTACGGGAATGTACCATTGTTTCTGTCTTATTGTTTTCTTGTTTTTCAGTCTATATGTAGTAATTTTTGTGTTATCAGCATCGCCTCATCTCACAGCTTCTGATGGATTTTCATGATGATATTATTTATTTTAAATGTAACGCATTCAAAATTAATCTAGTGCAAGAACCTTTTGAGAAGTTGTTTTTCTTCCAATTAATCACAATGGAGATCTCATCATTCACGGAAAACACACGCACACGTTCTATTTGCTGTGAGCAACCAAAGATTATCTAATAAATATAACAAATAATCCAGATTTAATTTGAAAAACAGGTCAAGCGCAACAAGAAGAAATATAACAAAATAATCCAGATTTCTTAGCGTGTTGAAAGCTTAAAAAATCAGGGCTCACGATAACTGTTCAAAAATAAGAATATTTTGAAAAAAAAAATTACCTGGCGTGGTCTTCTTCCTCTTCTTCCGTGGTCTCTTCTCTTTCTTCTCCTTCTTCTTCTTCTTCTTCTTCTTCTTCTTCTTCTTCTTCTTCTTCTTCTTCTTCTTCTTCTTCTCGATTGTGTATTTGATAGAGTTTAGGGATTTGCCTCTCTTCTCTCTTTCTCTCTCTGTCGGTGGAAACAAAACAGAAAAAGCAAAGGAAGTGCAATTATGGCATTAAGCAAAAAAGACGAGGGTAATAACGAAAAAAAAAGTTTCATTAACAATTTGCATAATTCCAAGCGTGTCCCAATAAGCAATAAGACAGCTACTGCTTGCTTAAATTTTTACATACCAAATAAGCCATCTTAAAATAAGCACCTTATTATAAGTACAAAACAAACATGCTTTTTTGAATAAGATGAAAAATAAGATAAGATGCTTATTATAAGCTGTAAACAAACACAGCACTTGTTTGACAGGACAAGCTCCGGGTCAAAAGGGGGAAAAGAAAAGAAGAGAAGAAAAAAAAGCCAAGCCAACGTCTACATTGACGGCTTGTTTGGATGAAAAACTATTTGATTTGATTTTTAAAAAAATTAAATCTGACTTTTTTTAAGCATTAAAATTTTTAAAGTTTTTAAAGAAATCATTTAAGAGAAACACCAATTGGCAATTGTCCAAAGAAAATAGTCCAATCACACAGCCCCACCACAAGAAGTCCACAACTACCATCAAATGTCCAATTTTCCGCACCGCCACCATTCTCAACATGTGCCCACAACCACGATCTCCTCCTCCCTCTTCCTCTTCCTCCTCCTCCACTACCACCACCACCACCACCACCACCTCCTACTCCTCCTCCGCCACCATCAATCTCCCCTCACCTCCTTCTTCTTCCTCCAACATGTTAAAGAATTACCTTTGGATCCCTCTACTCATCGCTCTCTCCAAAGAGCTTACTTCACTAGCCAAAGCTCAGTCAACCTCAGATACTAATTCAAATTCTTGTCTTCCTCTTCTTCTTCCCAGTGAAGCTTCTTCTGCCAACTCGCCGCGACTCGGCCAACTCAGTCCGGGTTGCCCCGCCCCTGACCCCAACCTCAATTACCGGCCGGTGATCGGAATCGTAAGTCATCCGGGAGACGGCGCCTCGGGCCGGCTTAACAACGCCACCAATGCTTCCTATATTGCTGCTTCTTACGTTAAGTTTGTTGAAGCAGCTGGAGCTAGGGTTATTCCCCTCATCTTCAACGAGCCTTCTGATCAACTCTACCAAGTAATCAGCAATTTCACCTTTTCATTCTACACATTCTTAAATTGAATTCTAATTTTATTTTTTTATTCTATTTTTTCTGATTTACTAGTGTTTTGGTTTCTCACTCGGAAATGCTATCGTCACTCCCTAGAGTCGGACTAGTTTCATAGACTTTACAAATGGCCTGTTAGATTGGCTTATAGAAAAGCGTTTTTTTGGTGTAATTTTTTAATAAAACCGCTTTTTCAAGAAGTTAAAATTTCGAAAAGAAACCCAATTTTAGTTTTTCTTTAAATTCGAATGTCTATTTAAGAAAAGTGCTTTTTCCATTAAGAAAAAGTTTTTATTTTTATTTTTATTATTATTTTTTTATTTTTACTTTTATTTTTTTTTGAGAAAACGCCAATCCAAATGCGCCTAATTCTGACCAAAAAGGACAAAAAATTAAATATTAAATGTGCCTCGTTGTTTTGGACCTTAAATTCACTGATGATAAATGCTTACACATTATTATGGGTTACACATTATTTCTCGCACAAATATGTCACGATAATGCAATATATACAAACATTCTTTGTACACAATGATGTGACACTCCTCAGTTGTTCTTTGTTAAGTGAAGCCGTGAAAATGGAAACAGCCGAACCTGCAAATGCCATGTTATAGTGGGTACGGAAAGTGTGGCTAACTTTGTGAATTGCTTGTATGAATTAGGATCAGTAACACGTAGGCATTTCAAAAGGTTCTGTTTATGTACCTGAAGAAACAGATTGAAATTGGTATGAGATGTGTTAAGAAGTATGAATTTTGATTTAAATTTTTATTAATTCATCACTAAATCATGCAATTTTGAGTTGTTTCCTTCCTGAATTTCTAATCTGAAGCTCTGAAATTTATACCGAAAAAAGAAAAAAAGAAAAAGTAAAAGAAAGAATACTGATTTCTATATAAGCAGGCATTGTAATTTGGTGGCTGCATTGGGGATAGAAATGGTGAAATGATAGAACTCACTACTTGTTCTTTTTAACAAACTTTTTGGGTTTGAGGTTGTTTTTATTGAGGAAATATATAATGTCTGATAGATCATGTAAATATTGGTTACTGTGTTTCTTGAAATTGATTTTCCTACCATGATAGGAAGAAAATAATCCTGCCAATCCTTTTTTCTTCAGTTTAGACTTTTTCCTCTCATTTTCTATATGTGTGTGGTTTCAGGGTGATCATGTTGTCTCCCTCGTGTCTAAGTGATTATTAGCTCTGATTTCTTGTTGCATCTTTAGTTAAAGTATGTTAATTATGCAGGAAGCAAGATAGCCTTGCCCAAAGGTATTTTCCTGCATTTGTCTGAAAGGTGACTGCTTTCGTTGAAATAGAGTATTTTTTTTTGAGCTTTACTATTTGTGGCTTGATATTATACAAAAACTTCACCTGGTAGAAGAAAAGATTTTCGAGTCAAACATATAATTTTCTTCCCTATAATTTGCTTATTGAAAGATTTTTTCAAAATTTTGTTGCAGAAACTTAATCTGGTCAATGGAGTGCTCTTTACTGGAGGATGGGCTAAAAGCGGTCTGTACTTTGAGGTTGTTGAGTCTATTTTTAAGGTAAATTGATATCCTATTTCTTTGCCTTTTTATTTATTTATTTATTTATTTTCAAATGAAAGTTGATACCTATCTCTTCCTCTCCCTGCTTACCATATAGCAGGAATGGAGAAACTGATACTGAGCGTGAATTTGACCTTGATGATCCTTTTTATTACCCTAAGTCTCGGTATTCTGATATATTTCTAAGTGAGAATAGGAGAATGATCTACTTATCTACTCATCAATAGACTAAAATAGTCTTAGAAGAAATTTTCTTCACACAGATCCATCAATTAATGGGTATTGGCTATTATGTACTAAATCTGTATTCATATATATACTTTTCCTGTTGTAATTGCTTAGTTGATGACATAGCAGGTTTATTTTAAAGTTATTTGGGAAGATATAACAATTGTTTAGAGAATTTAGTTTGTGAATATTACCGATAACTTGCTGGTTGTGTATTGACATTCACTCATTCTTAATTTCTCTCTACTTGGGTTGACTTCTGTGAGAATTATGAACTGTTCCTTGATCTTCGCATTGCAGAAAGTATTGGAGAAGAACGATGCAGGAGACCATTTCCCATTGCTTGCCATATGCTTAGGCTTTGAACTTTTAACAATGATTATTAGCAAGGTAAGCCATGTAAAAGCAAGCATATATTTGGTGTGTTGAAAAGATGGCAGAACAAGGTTTCTTGTCTACCCTGAAATTTCAGGGCCTTATTGGAAAATGGCCAGTTTGGAATTAAGGATATGCTTCTAAGTTTGCGATGTGCTAGTTTTTCTTTGTGATTTTTGCTTCGGCAATGGATAAAGTTTCCACTCTCACATTTACCGCTTTCTTGCTTCCACTCGGTACGCATTCAAGACAGAGCTACTTTAGTATTCGATGGTCAAGATGCTAAAATTAATTATACTGGTTAGTAATTCTTGGTAGGACGATAATATCTATGTTCCCTGCAAATGCTTGTACTTTTGGCTTATCCTCTTGCAATGGTAAGATAGTATAAATGACTGCAGATCAGTATGTATAAATGATGTCATTGTGGTGAGAGAATTATATTGTCAAACCAACCTTCTCTTACATTGTTTTGAATAACCAGCTCTAGTTAAAGAATTTAGGATAGATTTTCCTAGCAAGAAAGAATGCGAGAAGCAGGAAAAGAGAGGTAAGAAAGAAATATTGATGAGAGAACCTGGGATGGTCTCCAAGTTTTGTTGGAATTGAGCCTAGAAGAAAGATCAATGGAATATCACCAATAAAGATAGCAAACTCTGAAGAGAAATATTATTCCACCTTGCTAGAATAGTTCCTGCCATATAGGTATTCCAAAAATTACTAGGAAAAAGTGAAAGCTCTAGTTGATATCCAACCAAATAAAGAATTCAGGGGAGATTCTGCAGCAAGAAAGAATACAAGAAGCAAGAAAAGATAGAAGTTTCTGAACAGTATTAGGAAAAGCTCTAGTAGTATTTCATGAAGGATTACTAAATTAACCAAGACTTCTGGTTAAAAAGATTAGGAACCCGCAAAAGAAACTACTTTATCTGCATAATTCAAGAAATAGACAATGAACCTCAAATGGTCAAAATGGCCCAAAAATTTGAAGTTACCAGGTATCTGTTAATTTCTTGCGGCCAAAATATTAATTGTATACTATTTGTTCTTTTCTTTCTTTGAATCTGCTTTCTTGTGTCCCTTGTTGATTCCGTTGACACCCTCCACTCTGGGCTGCTGCTTCTTGGCACGTTGCAAGAAAGGAGAGAGATATAAAAATATCAACTTGTCCCAAAATGGCTAAGTTGAATTATTACATAAGTGATAAGACTACAACTGTAATTTATAAATGACACTCCTTTCATGTCTCTCGTCACACTTGGCATGTTACAATCGCCCCCTGCTAAGGGCCCTACGTCCTTGTTACGGGCACAAAGACAAATCTAAACTCATGGCTTCCCCTATAGTATAGCACTTTGTCTTGTAGAACACTTGGTTCTCACACCTCCCTTGGTGCTTGCTTTGGTACCATTTTGTCACATCTCAGACTACCTCTAGCTGCTAATGAGATTCATGTTCTCAGCTTGAGAATATCAACTACGTACAAAATGCTTAACTCGAGTTTTTAGCTAAGACTACAGCACTAATTTATAAACCAGACTTCCATCATCACTCCCAAGTCCCACCAATGTGGGACATTCAATTATCCATTGCTTTATAATTTATGTCCTTGTGTTCTATATATTTACATTTTCTTGTTTGATCTTAAGACATCAAATTTTCTTGTGCAAATAGGACAACAACATTCTTGAACAATTCAGTGCAGCAGATCAAGCATCCACTCTCCACTTTGTGAGAAACATAAATATTGAAGAAACTGTGTTCCAAAGGTAGAAGCTGTTCAAGAATTCTTGCTTAGGCAGTTCATACCATCTGTGCTTAGTGTTTTTATTTTTTATTTTTTATTTTTATGTCCAATATTTCAATTTTCTGCGTGTTTAGATGATTTATCTTTCATGATCCATCACATCACTTGATTGTAAACATCTAGTCTTTTCAGGATGAAATACTTCAAAGCTTTATGCCTATATTGTTAAATCAAAGGAATTTAGCATTCCTTTTCCAAAAAGTATCCAAAGGTTTATTAGAATAATATAACTAAAAAAGAAATATGAATTATTATGGTTTCCTAATTTTCCTCCATTTCCAACTGTTACTTTGTGATAAGTTTAAATTAGAAGAAATTGGTGGTTTGATGCCAACTTATACAGACTTGGAGTACAAGAAGAAGCTTCAGGTCTTCATCCATGTTGAAGAAAAGTGTTTTCTTGTTCTACCGTTCTGCTAATCTTTTCCAAGATAACATAGGAATGATATTAAGAGAAATTGGGAATAGAAATAGTTGTTCAAGCTAAAATTTGAAGTTCTTCTGAAGTTCTAAATTCTAAAGCTGCTAATCTTAATAAATGCTGGGGAACATTGACAAAAGACAGTTTTATGATGACAAATTCTAGCCATATATTTGTTCCAACCTGACACACCCATAGCTAAAGAACCAAGAGTAATATTTTTGATAGGATCTGATCTTACTAAATACTAATTCACCATAACTCGTGAACTCAGCAGAAGGCAATGTAAGACCCTAGATTATATAATTTAAAATAGACCTTATTGTAAGGGCATTACACCAACTTTCTGGACTTCAACTCTCTCTTTCAATTTTTCTTATAAGAAATACCTCATTCCTGAGTTTCTTAATACCACCTTTTGATCTTCACTTAAATCCTCCTCCACCCACCAAGCCCCCCCCCCCCCCCCTCTTTTCTTTCCTCATTCTTTCTCTGAATTGAGTAACATTAAAGAATTGCCATTCTTCGTTTTATTTCGTCTATAACTTTGCATTTTGACAATCTTGTGCACGAAACTTCAAAATTTTGCCTCTTGAATGTTACTTGCTAAACCAATTCTAGTAGTTTATTGTACTGAGACCTGGGAAGGATGGAAAGAGCACGATCAGTATCCTAGTTCAGACTTGCATAGTCTAGTAAGTATCTCCCAGACACGAATTTCTGTTTTGGTTACTGTAGAGGAGCATACTTTATACAAGAAGAGAGGCTGGTAAACTGGGGATGTATTTAGAATGTTGGACATCTGTCCTACCCAAAATATGAATCAACGAATGATCTCTACTTTCAATGCGAATGTCCGATTGGCATAATATGGCATCTTATTCTGTATATGTTGCAGTGCTCTAGAAAGAATAGTTGGGTGTTAGAATTCCTCCCACATTCAAAATTCATAGAAGTCCAAGACCACCAAAAGAGATCCTCGGTTACTCCACCTAGCACTAACTGGTTTTAGGTTGGAACATTAGTTATCTTAACATGGTATAAGAGCTGAGCCTCTGTCTAGTCACGTTTAGGGTTTTTTTGGATTGGCTTTTTCTAAAAGCATTCTTTTTATAAACAATTTTTGGAAGAAGTGTTTTTTTTGAGAAGTTAAAAATTCTAGCTTCTAGAAAAAGCTATATTTGAGCTTCATATAGCTTTTTTCAGTGCTTCAACTTTTTTGAAATCCAAGCCAAATAGTTACTGCAAAAAGAATTTACTTTTTTGCAGGAAAAAAGTGCTCTTTTCCTTAAAGGAAAAAGCCAATTCAGATAGGCCCTAAATCACGTGTGAGCATCTATCTACATGCAATTCATATTCAAATTCTGTCATATTTAACCACATATGAGTATCCATCCACGTGAGTCATTTTCACATTTTACGTGTTAGTATCCATCCATGTGCGAGTCATAATGATGATTGCTGCACTTTCAGTTTAATTGATTCCTGGTTGACCATAAACTTCCCCTTTCTAACTCCCCGTAAGCAAGTTCTGGCAGGAGAGTGACAGGTATATTTCTGGGATGAATTGTCAACTTAGAGCCTATTGTTCAATGGGGAATTTTTGATACTATGTGTTTGAAGTGTTTGTGGAGGAAGATATGAGCTTACAGACAAATTGGAAGAATTCATTCCTTGGGGGTTTCTCTACAGTCTATTTCTGCTTGTACATAATTAGTCCTATAAAAAAGTATGCAACTGTGAGATCATGTAGAGGGGTATGTGTTTTGTGTTTTTGTTTGTAGTCCCTGCTATATCATTTTTGTTATCAATAAAATTTGCTATAAGTTCAGAAAACAAAAGAAAGCGTATATATTTAAGTTGGCATAAGTTGCTATGCATTGTTAGTTCCTGCATTGAAGGGCGAAGCTGGTGAGGTGATAGTTTGGAGTCTGTAAAGGTTGACTGTGTCTTACCAAACTAAAGAGTAAAGGTTGACTGCATGTCACTGAGCACACTATTGAGTCTTGAAATAACTAAAATGATTTTCATGAAATAACAAAAGCATATACTGTGACAAATTTTTCCTTGTTCTAACAGCGATCACTATTGGAAAAAAAAGTTGAAGATCATGTTGTCACTTGAGTTTCGTAAAACTCAAGTATCTTTTCTTTATGAATTTATCCTGAAACATTAAACAGGAGCAAGATTATACTTTTCATCTACTGTCTGCATGGAGTGTTCGTTCATTAGATACGCTTGTCCTTTAGTTCCTGTAGTTTATAATTTATTGTTGTCATGTATTATTCTGCAGATTCCCTCCGGATTTGCTAAAGAAGCTGACGACAGATTGCCTTGTGATGCAAAATCATCATGTGAGTCTTTGGCTAAACTTCAGCTCATATAATTCTCATGTTGGTAAACTTTGTTGTTTATTACTTTGATTAATTATAATATGTAATTGTTCTGTTGATCAGAGCCAATTTAGGTCAAAATTGGTCATGTGAAAGTGTTTGGCTAAGCTTATAAGCTGGTCAAACTAGCTTCTAAGCAAAAACATATTTTTACATGTTTGGCTAATCTGCTTATAAGCCCTTTTTATGTGCTTATAAGCCGGTAAAAAATAAGCAAGTCACAATTTCTTTCTTTCTTTCTTTTTTTATTTTTTTAAATTTTTAAGCAGCTTATGAGTACTAGTTGTCTGACAAAGAGAAGACTTTCTTATCTTTCAAAGTTTTAGATAGTTTTACAATGTTAATTAATGAAAGGTCCTTTTTAGTCATTTAACTAAAACTGCTACTTGTAGTTTCCTATTTACTAAACATGTTAGCAGTTTAAGCACATATTATTTCAACACTCCTCTTTACTTATTACTTGTTTAGAAGCATCAAAAGCTCTTACAGGCACCAGCTGCTTTTAGCACATATAAAAAACAGAGCCAAATGAGTTCTTAATTCTATTTTTTGCATGTGAAATCCTTTTAGTGCTATGCTGCTCACCCCATTGATTTTCATTTATACCGCTTCCTTAGTTTTCTCAGTTAAATGCTTTGATCTTTTCTTAAAGTTTTTATGGACAAAACATTTTACTGCTGACCTAATACTAGCACATCAATGGAATAACTGTTGGATAGACTTATTTCATGGAAAATTCACTGACCTAGCATTAGTGAACCAGAAACGGATTCTACACTCTGAAAAATTCTAATTGCAAGCAGTTGTTCTTTCCTTGAATGGATCTTGGACCAACTTTTAGATGCTGTAGGACCAATAGCTCTTCACCAATGTCAATTCTAGATATGCCAATTAGACTCTTGACATATTTTAGTTTGATAGATAAAATACGGCTGGAGTGGTAACTTTATTTTTAGATTTGCATGAATAATCATTATGCTTGGCACTCGGATTGTTTTGATAGTAATCTTGTTCACAAGCGAAAAGTATTTCTGATTAACTAATAACATGCTTCTGTGAAACAGTGGGGTATATCACCAGAAAAGTTTCAGAAGAACTCCGATTTGTGTGGTTTCTTCAAGATATTGACAACTAGTACAGATGAGGATAATAAGGTACTGAACATTGTCCATTATTCTGTTCCATTCATGTTTCACTCTGTATTCTCTCTTAATTGGCTCATCTGATGTTCTTTATAAAAGAAAATTCTCATCTTGTTCCTTTTCTCGAAATCTTGTTTTTATTAGGTCTATGTCTCTACAGTTCAATCACATAGCTATCCTGTGACTGCTTTCCAGTGGCACCCTGAGGTACTACGATGATGCTGCTGATTGCATTTGTATCAGTAATGGAACTTGTGATATTTTGAGGGTTGAGGGACAATGGTTTTAGTGCAGCAAAATGCTTTTACCCTACAGTTTCTCTATTCTTTATGTTGGTCTGCGATTTTAATTTGATGTCTCTCTTTCTTCTCTTCCTCTCCCCAGTGGTTGTGTATGAGGATGTGTCAAATGTTTTATTGCAAGTGTGTGCTTCACGCCATTTTAATTATGAATTAACTGCTTCTTTCTGTCACAGAAAAATGCATTTGAATGGGGTCTATCAATGATTCCCCACTCAGAGGAGGCAGTTCAGGTGACTCAGTATGTTGCTAATTTTTTTGTTAGGTAAGTACTACTATGGTTTGATTCATTTAGTAATTTATATCTATACTATATATACTAAAACAACAACCACAAGCACCAGAAATGCTTCCCTTCAAAAAATAAAAGGACCAGGTGATGCGACACATCGCTGCTAAAGCATTTTTATACCATGTGCCAATTCATACACATGCATCGACATTCAAATGACCAGTAAAAAGAAAGGTATATTGCACAGAGTCAGTACACTCTTCCCAAGAGTAACCCCTACAAAACTAAGCCGTGACACGACTTTCCACCAGGAAATAGTATAGATCATCCTTTGACAATTTGGTCCAGTGTTTTATTGAATACATAGTTAATGTAAATCATCAAATGTAAATATTGAATAATTTTATCAGTTCCAAATTGGACATTCACTTTGTACTTTTCAAAAAGAAATTTTATTAGTCATGCTACTTATCTTTGAACATGATCACAATAACTTACTTTAACAACAAAAACATATCACATGAAATGCATTTACTTGATTAATAAAATACAATCTTTTTTTTTGGTGCTATACAATCAACAAATGCAATTTATAATATTTTTAGCTATGAAACTTGATAGTATCAATTAACATCAAAATCCGTGCATTGCACGGGTATAACCCTAGTAAATGACTGAAGCTTGTACAAGTGCGGCACAGGAATAGAAGCTAGCACTTATACCTGGTGTGAACTAAATAAGTTGCTGGAGGGGAAGGTTTTCTCTAGTAATACATACTTCTAAGCTTCTCAGGATTCACCTAGATGCTTATTGATCTGATGTAGAGTAGGTTTGCTGTAAGATTGTACGCCTGTTTGAGTAATTGAAGGCAGTTTGGACATGGTGCGAAAAGTTTTTGAGGGTTACAATTGGGAGCTATTTATGTGCACTAAGACTTGTAAACTAGCTCTTTTTTCTACGGTTGTACAATGGCTTTGGTCGCAGAATCATGTATAGTTCTCTAAGCTGAATTTAGATTTCTTCCCAAGATTATTTTGAGAGGCTCCTGAGATGATTGGCATGCATATCAGAAACTCTTGGTTATGCTTATTGCTTTCGTTGAACTTGATGGAGAGCTAGAGATAAGAATTGGCACACAAATTTGAACTTTGAGAAAGTCCCAACGGATTCCATGGCAAGTGATTAGATTATTTCTTGTTTTCCGTTCATATTCCTGTACCATTGGAGGCCTGTTACTATGTGGATTGGTGGTTTGGTTTATATTCAATCAAGTCAAACAAATGGTCAAAACTTAGGACAGGAGTTGATATGTTGTGGACTGGACAAATATAAAGCCTTTATGTCAATTAAACCAAAAAAGTTAAGAGACCTGATTCAGAGTTCCCTTGACTATGCTCTTGTATATCTTTTACTCATGCTTTTTCTATTTCTCATCCGATCCTTATCTTGAATTTGAACTCGTTTGTTCTTTGCATGTCTCTGCAAAGAGATAAATTCTCAATTCTTTTGGTTGCAGTGAGGCCAGGAAGTCGATGAACAGGCCACCTGCTGGAGAAGTGCTCGACAATCTGATTTATAACTATAGTCCCACTTATTGTGGAAAGGCTGGGTAAGTACGAAAAGCGAGACTTGCTTTACAACGAAAAAGTTGTATTCTACTAACTCGTGTTTTTCTGCAAAACTGCAGGAAGGGATACGACGAGGTCTACATATTCACATGATTCTTGTGCCTGAATTTTGCGCAAGTACCTGTGTGTAAATGTTGTTGAATATGACATCTGAGTTGTAAATATTGAAGTCAAAAGATCTGATTGTAGAAATGGTTCTCCAAGTCATCTGTCAGATTATCCGTGTGCCCTTTCCCTCTTTTCTCCATCTTCAAGTGACTCTTGCTGTATTATTCAAGCTGTACTTTAATGCAAGTCCATGCAGACTCGCTAATTCCCGTAGGTAAAAGTGGCCAAAAATCTTCTTGGACCTATTGGCATTTGTATTTGAATTCGGATCAGAAAGTTGTGGCCCATATTTATCAGTCAGAATTGTTGAAAGGCCCATGCTCTGTTCGGTCGGTCCAGGCCCAAGGCCTTGCACCCAATCGAGGATAGATGTCTCATTCTCAACACGATCTCGTAAGATGACTCTGCAACTCCTGGTAAGACTTGATTTGGTCAACCTTGCCCTTGGACTCTTATGACTAGGTTGGCTTCAATGGCTTCTTCACCCCATCTCCATTTTACATGGATCGCTGCTGTATGCTTGGTAGCCCTCCCTGACTACCTAGAAGGCTATATTACCATGTTAAGGTGAAGAACCTAAATAGCTTAGCTAGGGGTTCTTGGTATGAAAAATTATGATGCTAATAATCTTAGATAATATAACTTTCAAAACATAATTGGATAAGGCAGCGTTTGCTACTTCATCAACATAACTTTTCGATATTTCTTAAAGCAAAGGTGCGTGATAATATATTCACATATAGATGGCTGAGATTGTCTAGAAAAAGTGCAGGTTCTAAGTCCAAGGATATTTTACTATTCACTTTTACGTCCAATTTTAATTTAAGGAGAAGGAAAAAGTGGGATCAAGGAGGTCTTATAAGAAGAATAAGTGGAATGTGGTGTGAAGTTGGATAACTCTTGACTTTATCCTGTCCAAGTTTCAATGGATCAAGATTGATGTTAAGACTCTTAGGAGTCCGTTAGAGAACTTGGTGGGTGGATTTTCAAAATCCTAGCTTGGCTCTAAATTGACCTCTTCCATTAGAGGGAAGGGCATCAAACAATCGATAGTCTAGCTTACTTCTTAGTTCCTATACACAGATAGCGTACCACACATTTAAGCTTGCTTCGTAGATACTTATGTAGACATAGCATACAACACATACTCTGATATAATAATCTTGGTTAGCTTTATCACCCTTACCTCTTAAATTGCAATCTCATACACTTTCAATTGCTCGATTATTGAATGAGAATCAGAGTTTCTTTAATTGGCATTACACCAGTGACAAAAGTTCACACCGCTCTTCTCGCTTTTTGATCTTGCAAGTTGTTTCTGTCTGCAGTTCGTGACTATAGATTTTAGTGTGTACAATTTGGCACCCACCCTAATGCCTTAGCAACTATCTTATTGCACCTAATTCGTGTAATTCGGCCAAGATATGGTTGAAGAGAAAACCAAGTGAACGCGAGATTAAATGTTACAAAGAAGGTACAGATGATGTGATAAGAAATGTTGATAAGTTTTGAGTTCAAATTAAACAACCAAATGAGGGAATAGGGTGCTTGTTGTGTGGCCAAATCAGGAAAAATCATTAAAAAAGTTGAAATGCCAAGAATCATGGAGGAATTTAAGATTTTTTAGGGTGGTTCAACTATAAAAGATAGCAAAGAACATCAAGCAAGGGATAAACACCAAACAAACAATCTATTTATCTTTATTTTACCCTAATTTTATCATAGCTTAGCATAGCTTCTTAGCTCTTAGTCCTAGCTTAGCTCTTAAATTAGGAGTTGTAATTGTAATCTCAGATCACCCCAAGAGCACAGGAGAAGGTTGTCATGTGGCTTCTTCTGTTAAATAAATCATAGTCAACCCCAAGTTCCAGTTCACGTGCCAATTTGTTTGATCTTTTGATGTATCATGCTTATCTTACACATCGTTGATTGAGATAAACTTACATGCCATGACTAACTTCTGAATTGTCAACTGATCAAGATAGATAACCAAAAGGTGTTTGCATTCTAGTAGCATTCCATCATGTGCTAATTGAAGGCTCTTCTAACGTTCTTGGCTCATTCAACATATCGTCAGTCGAACAAGAAGATAAGCACATATCATATCAATGTACTAAAAGTCCTTGGACTAAGTTCGGGCAAGAAATAGCTAATTTGTAGTTGGTCTGCACAGATATCAAGTGGCCGAGGACAGCCCACGGCTTAGTGACATCAACAAGGAAAGTCAAAGTTTTTCAAGGCTGATACCGAGTTCATTTAGCCTTACGGAAAATTTTCAATGCAAATAATTTCTAGCACATCTGATAAGACCTATTATGAATATGAAATGTAATACTCATAGTGAGGGTCTTGCACACAACCAATGGATGATGAACGTGGTTCTACAATACTTCTTACTACTGCGGGACATGAAATATCTTCCCAGGTCCCTACTACTTCAACGTCTGAGCAACATGATTTTGCTCCAACTCTATCTGACCTAAGGCAGAATTAGCATGTGACAGGGGACGATACTCATCTAGGGCTAGTGGAAAGGATGGTTGAACAGATTCAAGAGGCCATTATCTAGGCCCTAACATAGGTACAAGATCATATGTCGAAGAGAGTTTCCATGAAGTCCCATGAGTAATTGACAAATGCTTTGAATCCATAAACATATTTAGCAGATAAAACTAGTTAGGCCATTTGGATATGAAGACTAGCAAAGTGCTTTGATGGAGCAATCAGTGTTAACTAACCAACAGGTACAACAACATAATGGAGGGATCACTGAAGTGATCAAACAAACAAAATATTTGGCTACTCACATAAAGAATTTGAGTCGTGCAACCTAGTTAATAATGAGGCTCATTTCAATGAGATCAACCATGCGATTAGCCACCAAGTGATAGACATCTGCAGCCAAGCAGAGCACTTTATGCCAAATCCACCTGTGGCCAATCATTAGCAGCAAAGACAACTCAAGGTTGCCCTTAATCCTCAGCTAAGTGGTCCGTTATAGTTCGGTCATGTTTAGATATTGTAAAGACCGAATAGGCCTACATGAGCACAACTACAGGCTTAGCCATAGGAAAATCCTCATGGCCAACCTAGGGCTATCCCCCTTATCTTGTAAGTAATGAAGTTCCTTTGCGGCCTGCTGCCTTGGTTGCTCAATTGTATTACATCCTAATTGTGATCGCTAATTCTCTAGCTTCACCTAATAAATCCGTATATCTTGGGTGAAGGCTTGAGGGCAAAATGCTTATGGTCAACCACAACAGGTGAATTAACAATATGTACTGTCAAGGACCATATCTTATGTCAGCATTAGTTTTTCGGTATCAACAGGGAACGTGCATTTCTAACGGCAAAAACCTTTAACACAAGATCCTTGAGTTACCTTTTAGGGTCATTGTGATAGTAGCTGAACTTTATAGGGCCATAGATTCATTAGTCCGCAATGATGGACATTATAGCTAAAATGCGTCAAGAGTGACTTAAGACTTGGGCTCAGGCTAATTATTGGTTAGTCCATAGATGACCTTATCTAGAATACGTTGACTGAATAATGGAATTCCAAAAAGGGTTTAAGGCTTGAAAGTTCTTTTTTTTTTTCTAGTGATAATGATGTGTGCTTCACAGAACATATTACAAGATTTGCATGCAATGTAGTAAAGTGGCAGGCAATGATTACTTGAAATTGTGCCTGTTTGAAAGTTCATTAAGTAGGCCTACTTTTAAGTGGTACATTAGTTTTTCGCTCAGCACGGTGCAATCATAGGTTGATATAGAAAGAATGTTCCTATAATAGGTTTATAGGACTAAAGTTGATGTAACCTTGCTCATTTGGCAAAAATGTGTTAGATGCCTAAGGAATCAATGAAGCAATTGTTGAGCACTTTAAACAGTGTTGTAATAAGTGATACTATTTGCTTGGAAAATTTCCCTTCTAGCTGCACGATTTTAGCCATAGCTTTGACTAGGCGCTAACCTTGCTATGAGAAGACTATGTCTTCTTATAGCGCCTATGTGGCCTTCTAGTTCCTTTACGTAAACTCACTATGAAGTTCCCTAAATTTGATTCAGGGACTTGTACTACTATGGGTCATAGACTTTTTAATTGTGAGGAATCAATTGCACCATAATTCAAGTGCCAATTGAATTGACACAACTAAAAAGAAGAAAATTCCAAAGCATATAGATGATGAACAGGTGATGCACCTGATCATAAAATTTTGTTATCATGAATGCAAGATTACAAAGAGCCCACAATTACAACTCTCTTTGAATATAGAATCTAATATAATGTGATCAGAGTTATGGTAATGCCATAGTATTTCTAACTAAGATTAACACTAAGCTATGACTATGTTAAACTAAGGTATGAAGAGGTAAGACAATAGGATAAAGGTTTAGTGGTCGTGGAACTCTGAGCTTTCGAGCTTCGCATCGTCTTCTTTTCTTAGGCCCCCTAAAATTTCTCAATAAATCAACTTATTTCAGGGCCACAATAGCTAATAAGGTTGTGCTTGATTTGGTGTTGATCTTTTCCTTAATTTTTCTTAAAAGTTATTAAAAAATCCTCTATACATGTATTTTTTTTTGTTTGACTTAGTCCCCGTTTCTCCTTGTCGTGTGCATCACACCTGTTAATTTATCTCTCATGGCTGCATTTCAGCCTCATAATTCTCTTAGTTGTGCCTACAGTCCTATCTCTTTTACCTAGCTACAATAGGCCTTCCCCATCTTTCAGCAAATCTAGGTTGCTAAAATTTAGGTGTAAACAATACCACCATCAGTTATTCAAATGACGCTGTGAAGTTTAGATTGTCTATGCACTTTACCAGCTCACGTAATACCACCATCAGTTATTCAAATGACGCTGTGAAGTTTAGATTGTCTATGCACTTTACCAGCTCACGTGACTCGCATACTTCTCCTGCAAATAACTTCCCAGGCCTCTTTAAATTCTGTAACTACTCCTGCCTTTGAACTTTTATATGCATTTAATGCACATTACAATCTATCATCCACGATCTCTGTATGCATAAACCAATCACTTTCACATGTTCATGTGTCCTACCATCTGCAAGTTACTCATCAGCCTTGAGCTACATGACCGAATTAGTCGTCTTTACATTTTTCAAGTCTCCTCATGATTATAGACACGTTCCCTGAACCCATAAGATGTGGTCTTGGTTTATACAACTCAGTCATCATCATCTCCTTTATAAAGTGATTGGGCATGGCTTTCACCACCTTTACCAACTCCGTCAATTTTGCTTTGGTCCCTACAGAATCACTGATATCACAGCCCAATTTTTTGAGACTTTTCTTTGGTTCAAAACCTCTCTATTCATTCATTATGAGTAGATGCTTTGACCTTTCATCCTAGATAAAAACTTTCATGGAAGTAGACTCTACCGAAATCAGTTTTGCCATGAAGATTTGCATAAAACACCTTCATCGTTTCACTTTAAAGCCTTTTTTACCCATAAGCCAAATACGATTTATGGCCAATACCTGCCTTATGCAGTAAAAGATCACCTTATTTTCAACTCTGACGAACTTGTACTCATCTCCCTAAAGAAGCCAAGAAAGATGCTTGGGTTTCCATAGGTATTTACAATGCTATTCAATTCTACTACGAACCTCTAACTCCTAACTCTCCACTCTTTGCTTCAAGTTTGGTTTTTTTAGTCCATGACCATGTTTCCTTTTCAAGTTTGGCTATGCTACCATAACCCATTTTGACCTTTTTGCCTTGCTAGACTTTTGGGCCCATAGCTGAGTTGTCTTCGCTGATAACCACGTTAGAAGCGGACATGGCCTGAATGCAAAGAAGAACGTTTGTTCTTACCAGGCCTTCATGAACCATCATGTCGAGATTAGTAACCAACATCACTAACCGAGAACATTTAGCCCTCATCCTTTTTTGGCTTTCCCAATACCGTCTCTGCTCCTTCTCTGCCAAGGTCATCAAAAACCTTTTCCTCTTAGCACAAGCCCTCACACAAGGAACACTTGTAGCCTTAGGGCTATTGGTTTTGTCTTTCTTGTACCAATCCATGAAAGACTTGGTGAAAAAGCTAAAGTTTGAAAGGTCTCTTGATACCTCTATAAGTTTTTTGTGGATTCTTCAACGTTGGCTTTACGTCTATGTGCTAACTCTGTCTAGGAGCCTTTGTCAACCCTCTTTGGCTTCAGATCCTATCCCCAACTATGGTGCACTTCTTTGTTAGTATTGTAACCCTACTAGGAATCAAACTCCCAAATACTTGCCTCAATGTTTATTTTCTCTTTCTGCCAAAGATTACGTTAAAGACTGCCTTTATAGTCCTACTTGTTTCATGTTGCGTTTGTTAACTGGAACTCTATTTGAATTCGACAACATCACCAAAGAGAGGTTTGACATCCTTTTTGGTTATCTGACAAGCCGCAACCTTTATTACATTGTGAGCTTTGAGCCATTCAATAACTTCTGCACCATTGAGATTTATCAACCTCACTTTGTAGGTCGCCAACTTGGATATAACTAACGTGTTTCCTCTGTCTTTCATGGTTAACTCACACTTCTTAGAGAGTGTTGTCTTCAAATGTCCAATGATATGTAACAGATCTCCAGATCTTGGGCTGAGTTATGCCATCAAACTAGATTCGTTGAGGCTAAATATGACCTAGAATATTTCTCAAGCTTTGAGATTTGGTGGTAGGGAATGATGTATATGTTTGTTAATGTCATTTGCATGCAATCTTAGATGTGTTAAGAGATTATTAAGGTGCATTAATGTATCATATGTGTATGATTGATAATATGTGTGAATGATAAGTTCATATGCATAAATGATTCATTAATGCCATATTTTATGATGTATGTGAGCTTTGAGAAAAGAATGCACAAAAACGATGATGACAAGGCTAAAAGACAAAGATCAAAAACGAAAAGAACGAGAAAGGCACAAGCTGGAGTTGTTGGTAGATCTTAATTGGCAAGGGTGACCAGGAACCCCAGAATAGAACAAAGTCTACTAGTAGGTTTAACTGGTCGATTGACAAGGGTGACTGACAGCACCAGAAAGCAACAGAAAAAGAAAAAGAAGAACCAATCAGGCCAGGCAGCTTATCAGTCAACCGGTAATTCCCACTGAAAGCTATAAATAGCATGTTGTAACTCATATTAAGGGAATATACACTTTAGTCTTATAAAACCCTAGTATACACCCACTTCACACGTACATTTCTATACCAATTTTCACCTAAATCAAGCTTGGATTGGTGGTTACAACTTAGATTTGGCAAGATTTTGCTATGGATCTTGTTCACTATTCATGAGAACAAGCCTAAATAACCCGCAAGTGTACGGGTCGCATGTAGCACAGTGGGAACTTCAGTTCAAACTTGAGATTGCTGCATTCTCGTAGGCATAACTGACGGCTCAGTCTTTGTTGAGATCCTTTTGGCACCTAAAGGAAGGTGTCCGAGTGGTACTCCAGGATTAGGCTTAAATTTAGGGATATCTAGAACTACGAGCTGCTGTAAGACATGGATCTGTCTAAACTCCACGGGCCTAACCAACTAGGGCGCATTATCTCTAAGCCATGGCCTAACTGGCTCTGGTTGATAAGCCATGGTTTGTGGATTCGCTTGTTTGGTTTCCACCTGTTCCATTAATGGTACGAGTTCTACCGAAAAGCCTCTACTCAACGTCCTACCTTAGCTAGGTCATCAATTGATGCATCACATTTGTAACCTATTGCCTAATTACATGGCCAATTTCATGGAAATGAGTCTCATTGTTGAGCTATGTCTGCTTGCTAAGATTCTCTATATGAGTGGCGATGTACTTAGTTTGCTCAATTGCCTTGTATGCTTCATCATTGTTATGCTGAGATTATTGATTATTCAAGGCCAATTGTTTCAACAATGACGCTTGATTTGCCATCATTGTCTGAGTTACCTTGGCAATTTGCTCAGTGACATCGATTAAAGGGGTAAGAGCATTCATAAGCATGTCATTTGACTCTCTAACACTCTAGGTGTCTTATCTTTGATTTCTGCCATAGCGCTAGCAACAACATCGTGTGCATGGGTCATGAATCCCTCATATGATCGAGCCATGACTCAATTTGCCAAATCTGACCTTGGCACCTCATTACCAAGCTGATGTGACTCCTGTCGTCTACTTGGTGGAAAAGGTGTAACAGCAACATATTCTATCTCTAATATAGCAACTTCTGTGTTGGAGGAATAAGGGATTGTTAAGGGATTATTTCCCCCATCAACCTTTGTCGTCAGACATTTTCTACGTGTATTTTTACCCATATTTGAAGTGAGTCCTATCAGGCGTGTTAAAAATTGTTTGCTTGGAAAAACTTTAACCAAACCACACACTCTCGGCCAAAGCCTCAGCCAAGTGCTTTTTGTGTGCAAAAGGTTGAACCTTCCTGCTTACCTGCATGACCTCTGAGTTTTCTCACAGAATTTTACAAAAGTGGGTTATTTATCTCCTACCTAAACTCCGTCCGGGGACTTTTTATAAACTGAGATGTGAAGTCTTCTGTAACAAAAATTAAACAAAGATCAAGACAAACACGAATGAAACTAAGTCATCAATTTTATTACAATTAAGATAGGCCCATAACCTATACAAAAGAAAAAAAATCTATAGCAAAAGACTATCACTAATGCCAATCACACCATGAATTGAATCGTAGAGAAATTGATCTTGCCACAAACTGAATTATAGCAAGGAGAAGACAAAAGCCAGAGCCACAAAGCTAATTGCAACTAAGGGAATAAGGCTATAAACCTAATTATAGCAAAGCCATAAACTTAATTACAGTAGAAAAGGAAAAATCTAGGCCGTAAAATTAATTACAGCGATGGAACTTTTGCTATCTAAGCTAACTTTGACTAAGATATGACTAGGCTAACGATAAAGCTATGAAGAGCTAAAATAGATGATAAAGATTGGTGATTCTAAGACCCTTTTCTCTTGGTCTTCATCCGTCTCTTATAGGTGTCATGGCCCTGAGATTTCTCAACAAAATTCGACTCCAGAGCCTTCTTTAGTTTGTTGAAGTTTGAACGAGTCCCTCTTTAGTCTTCTCTCTTTAGTTGGTACCGCACGATCTTATTTGACTTTGCCCTTTTTATTTGAATTCAATCACTCGTGCAACCTATGCCAATTTATTCCTTAGGCCAAAGATCAGCCACTACGTTCAGATGATAAAGATGACACAACATGTCATGTTTATCATGAGGGCATAGAATTGAAAGATTTCAAGTTTACTGTGGCAGTGAAATTCAAATCTATTAAGGAGTATAAGGTTGTGCTTAAGGATTAGGGTGTGAGAAATAGATATGAGTTAGAGTACATAGGAAATGAGAAGACAAGGGTTACAGTCATATGCAAGGTGAAGGAATACACTTGGAGATTGCATGTTTCTTCAATTATGGGAGGTGAAACATTTCAAGTGAAAAGTGTTTAGGGTAAACACAATTGTGAATTCAACAAAAGCAACAAAATGACTACTTACAAATACTTGGGAAAGAGGATTTAAGGTCTTCTTAGATAGAACCTCAAACAATCAATAGCAGACATTCAACAAAACATTCAAAAACATGTTAAAGTTTCAGCTAACAAAGACAAGGTGACAACGGCTAAGAGATTTGCAATGAATTTGATACATGGGGATTGGGATAAGTAATATGCATTGTTGAAGGATTATTGCCAAACAATCTTGAAGCATAATCCAGGTAGTAGTGTATTGTTGACTATTAACAAGAGTAATAATGAACCAAAGTTTGAAAAGATGTTCTTTTGTCTTGCTACTATGAAAAATGATTTTCTCTCTGGATGTAGACCAATAATAGGTTTAGATGGATGCTTTTTGAAAAGAAAGTATAGTGGTCAATTACTTGTTATAGTTGGGAGAAATGGATATGATAATATGTATCCCATTGCAATGGCAGTAGTTCCAGTTGAAAATAAGGAGACTTGGATGGTTTTTTAGGCAACTACATAATGTGATTTGAGAGCCTAAAGAAAAAATGTGGTGTTACATTTCAGATTTACAAAAAAAGTTGGTAGAGGTGTCTAGAGATAAATACCCTAATGTGCACCATAGATTTTATGTCCTGGACTATGAAGGTCAGCTTCAGGTCAAATAGATTCCTTATTTTCTTTTAATAAGAGAATTCTAACTTGCCTATTTTGTAGAAGCCAGTGAGATTTAGACACGTGGTAATATGAAACACTAGTTGTAACTTGTACTTATTCAATTTGAATGCAATTTACTTTTCATTTCCTTACTTCTGTTGTTGTGTTTAAGCCCTCCTCGATGAGGCAGAGTTGAATCCATTTTAGGGTTCTAAGCCTTGCTTCCTTATAAGCTTGATTAGAAGTTAGATTGAGGTTGTAGTGCAATTAATTGAACATTTGAGGTCATCCAATCTCAATTCAAGGGAATTTAGTCTTTCTACATTGTAGTCTTAAAGCCCACACTTTCATGAATTTGATGTCACATTGTCTCCCTTCAAACTCCAGATACAGTTCTCTGATCGTTCTCTTAGTAGTGTTAGCATGTGCTACCACGTGAAAATGAAGGCCCTTTCTTTATCTTAATGATTCTCTTTTGCTACAACCATCGACGTACACTTAAACGCTCCATAAAATATTTTCCCTACTTCTTCTTGAGAGACAGTTCTGGTTTCTGCATGACTTAGAGTTATTGCTATAAAGGGTCATATTGTACTTGGTGTATTTTTTTTTTTTTCTGAGATTTTGATTAGAATTATTCTGACTGCTTCAAGGAATAAAGACAAGCATTGAACCATAAATAAAGTGGTTCGATTAACGGGGAAGAAAGAGACATTCATTTCCTTCTTTCGTTCCTATGTTTTTGTGGTAGGGGTCCTAACTTTCCTCTCCCCTTCCCATGCCCTACTGCGTCTTTTTATTCTATGCAGCTTCGTTCATGCCCTCATCTCTCGGTACAACGAGATGATCTATAAAGGAAGAACTTCTAGTAAAGAAGAAAATGAATTAAGAAATAAGATAAGAGATGAATGGATAAAAAGAGGAAGATGAGCTGTTTTCTCTGTAGTACTGCCCTTTTTTTTTTATTGATTCAATGCAATAGGGGAAAATATCGTACAGTTCCTTACCGAGACAAACTCTCAACGGATCCTCTGCACGCTGGGCATACCTCTTCTGTGTGTCTTTCTCGTGGTGGGAACAGAACAACAAGGAAATACCCGGCCGACCAGCTTAGGACTAGAAGGCAAGCTTTATTTATTGTTGAGAGAATGGGGAGTGAATTGAAAGACTTCCATTCTATAAATATGCTAAGTTCAATAAAGCTAAGAACTAGTCGACCTCCTTACTTCTTTACCGCTTCTTTCCCTTACCCTCAAGTCACGACCTAATGTCAGTTCTTTCAGTCCTTTTTGAGCTCGCATAGCAGTTGATATGGAATAGCCTTTCTCTCGCCTGTAAAAGCAAAGTCTGATCTACGATAGGGGTGCCGTCCTGAGCCTCGTTTGCTAAGAGGGCTCATAGTCCAAGCCTCTTGGTCCGAGAAAGGGGAACCCCTTCGGGTACCAATCCGGTCCATGTGCCGGCCTGGCATGGAAGGATGGCTACCCAAAAAGCATCCCTTTTTCTTCAGTTTGCTCACTCAAGATCTTGCCTTTTCTTAAAAGAAGTATAAGAAAGAAGCCAGAAAAAATCTAATTCTTCGGCGGTCTTTCAAGGAGTTTGTCTATTTGATAAGCCTTGTTACTCATATGAAGGATGCAGGCTTGTCAAGACTGAGATATTGGAAAAGGAAGGCTTGACATTTAACTTCTCTTGGGTTTGACTGCTCATTGATTACTCCCTTTCTTTTCTTGAAGTATTTAGCAACTTTAATAGGGCCGAGAAGAACACATTCGATAGTTGAATAAATGCTGGCAAAGAGGCTGAGAAGCTAAAAGAACTCGAGGATCCGAAGGAGAAAGAGAAACCTACCTTATATTTATCCCTCAACCAACTATTGGTCTAAAAGAAAAAAAAAATGCAACATATGAAAGATGGTTCTTATCTTGCTTTCTTTCGTTTGGGTTTTTTGCCTTGTTTTTGCCTAACAACTTGAAACTTCCCCCTGTATGGACGACCAAAAGAGAGACTAATAAATAAAAAAAAAAAAACAATCCTTGCTATGCAAGCTTAGTAGGAATAAACTCCACAACACAATAAAAAGGAGTTTCCGGAAAAAGACTGAGCAGGCTCGGAAGTGGGTTGAGAGGAGGTCAAAAAGTGGAAGGGAAGATCCTCCATGAAAATGACATAGCTATAGACTATGAGCTGACAAGCATTGACTAGAAGGGGGTCTATGCAATAATACCCTGTGTGATTCTCAACTTCAGAAAACCAACTCTCGAAAAAAAAAAGCAATAGGAAATGTAAGAGAATTTGAAAGGTGGATAAAGAAAATTGCATAAATGGATCATAAAGTGGGAGAGAAAGCGACAACCCTTGAATGCCTAAGTAAAATTCCAACTAGTATGTGGACCAGGTCTCAAATTGCATAAATGGATCTAAAGTGGAAGAGAAAGAGACAGCCTTTGAATGGCTAAGTAAAATTCCAGCCGGTGTGTAGGCCAGGTCTCACTTTCTAATAGGTTCAAATTGTGATGTGATTGTAAATAATCTTTGTGAATATTTTCAACAATTTCATCATGGAGGCAAGAGACAAACCAATAATCACCATGTTTGAGACAATTAGAGTTAAATTAATGACAAGGATTCAGGAGAAAAAGGTTGCGGATGGAAAGACATGGTGGTTTTATTTGTCCTCATATACTGAAAAAGCTTGCAAAATTGAATGAAAGCAGCAAGGGATGGTGTGCTACATGGTCAAGAGCTGAAGAATATAAAGTGGTGTAAGGCTCAAAGAAGGTGGTTGTGAATTTGGATGCTAGAATCTACACCTATAGGATGTTTTAGCTACGGGGGTATCCTTGTTGACGTGCAATTGGTTGTATTAATAGGTTTAGGAAAGATATGCATGCTTATGTTGCCTCATGTTATACAAAGCAAGTATACTCAAATTTATACCAACACATGATACATGCTGTTCTAGGCCAAGATAATTATGAGCAAATAGGTTATGGACAGCGGAAGCCACCTCTCTTCCATAAAAGGGCAGGTACACCTTCAAAGGTGTAAAAAAAAAAAAAGTTGAAGATGAGCTTCAAGAGCAAAGGTTCTCAACAAGAAAGAGATTATTTATTACCAGCAAAAAATGTGGCAAAACTTGCCACAATGAGAAGACTTGCAAAAGTGGTACAATAGAGCTAGAAACAATGCAAATGGTACTTTTTTACATGCACTTAAATTCTGACAGAAATTTACTGTCTCTATGCCTTTATTTCTACCATATCTACCATATCACGTGCGTTTTTTGTGATAATATTCTGCCAATTATTTTCTGTTAGTCAACATGCAGCTATATCATACATTAACTATTCTTTTTGAGGAGTCATTTGCTGTCATGATGATTATAATGTTCTACCAATTAAGCGGCAGCTACATCGCATTTTTTCTCATAATATTATGCCATTTATCTTCTTTATTTTGTCATTTTTTGTCCTTTTCAAGCCAAAAGTCTTATGTCATAATGCACTTAACCATGCATTTTCTGTCTTTTCAATATTTTATTTTCTGCCACATAACATGCCTCTAATATTATGCCATCTAACATTTGTAAGGGATGGAAACTCATGGAGAAACAAGCAATGTATATAGAGATAATCCCCAACCACAAACTCAACAATCAACTGCAAATGAACTCCCACTTAGTCCACCAAGACAAAGCCAAGTTGGAGAAGATGTTTCAAGAAGTACTAAAGGTGGAAGACAAAGCCAAAGAAGAGGTGGAAGGGGTAAAAGAATTGCCCAAGGAAGAGGTGGTAGTGGTGGAAGAAATGGCCAAGAAAGAAGTGTTATGGTGGAAGAAATGGCCAAGGAACAACGAGTACTAGCAGGATTTACACAAGCTTTATATCTCAAGGTCTTCTTAGAACTTCAACAAATCTTACTGCTACTACTGCTAAAAGCTCATACCAAACCACAACAAGTTCTAATTTGAGGAAAAGAAGATGGGAATGGATTTCTTGATGGTGTTTATATTAGTTTATTGAATAATATTTAATTGTTGTATGCATTAGGTTTCTTTCTGAGTAAAGCATGGTTCTTAGGATGTCTTTTTGTTAACATTTGACATATTGGAAAGCCATTTTGATGCGGGATATTGTTAAGGTTGAAAATGGAGTCTACTTATGTTAGATAGGTTATGGTATTATTATGTATAATTTAAAGACCTTAATGGTGTAAATGTTGATTTAGCTATCAGTTGCAAGTGAATACCAACATGTTTTGTTATCATTTTGTGTTGTGGTGCATAAATTTGTCTTGCAAATGAATACCAATAGGGGTATCTAATTTTGTCTTTTGCTACTTACATTTGTGTTGCTTACATATAACTTGCAATTGGATCAACATGTAACTTTAAATACTCACTTGATCAAACACAAACAAGTACAACATAAGATCATTAACAAGCAAGTAGAAACATAAGATCACCAACTACCTGAATACAACCTAAACAGTAGCCAACTCCACAACAAGAACCAACCCCACTATATGAACATCACTTGAACATGACAATCAAAATCAACAAGGTCAACATAAAACAATTAACAAAAGAAGCTTCGATGACTGGTTTTTCTTCTCAACCTTTGCTTTTGCAACCAAGCTCAACACCTCTTCAAGGTCATCATCCTCTTCAAGCATTAGCTCACTCGCATGAGAATAATGCCCTATGTAAGCTCAACTAACTAGTTGTCCAGTGGATTTCCATGCCGCCTTCATAGGAAAACACCACTTATAGTAATCACAAAGATCACATTTGTAGTACAACCTCCCTTTATACGATTTATTATATGTCTCTACCACTCGAACATCAGTGGAACGGAACTCCTTACATTTACATTCTTGTTCTTGGAACGCAAATCCAAGTAGTCGTCTATCAAGTTGTCGTTGCTACTAAAGGTCGACATTTTATAAGGAAGAGGATTCAACATTTCACAAAATGCACAAGTTCAGTTTGCATTTGCTTGCTCGAAAGATGGATGAAGACTTTAGATGAAAAGAAGATAAGCTTATAACTATAAGAACAAATATGAAAACTTCCTTGAAGAAGTTGCTTGCTGCTTGTTGCTTGCTTGATCGAAAGCTTTTACAATGGCTCAAGTTGTGTTAGAAGAAGAAGAAAGAAGAAGAAGAAGCTCAAGTGTGCTATAAGATATAGACAATTAGAGGGAAATTTTGGTCCAAAATTACCTTTTGCACTAAAAACAGACTAACTTTTTAGACATTTTTGCATATTATGTGCGTGTGTTTCACCTTCTATTATCTTGGATAGAAAATATAATGAAGGGGGCAAGTGTGCCCTATTTTAGATAATATAACGAAACGGGCAAGTGTGCCCTATTTTAGATGACAATAAGGGGTTTGGTGCCAAGTTTAAAAGAATAGGAGACTAACTTGCATTTATGATAAACTACAGGTAGGTAGGGTGCCATTTACCCAAATTAATTTTTAAATGAATATACTATGTTAAAAAAATTCATAATTACAGAGACCTAATAGTCATGTAATATATTTCTCATCTTTAATGTAAGTGGCCTAAGAATCAATTCTTACTAATTACATATAATCGGTCTTTGACCTACTTTGAAGTAAAAAAAGTTTAAAGAAAGATGATTCTTCTTTCTTTTTTTTTTTTAAAAAGAAAATTCAGGAATGAAAAGTTTATTTTAATATTGGATGATTAAAATGAGACAGAGATAATAATGTGGGGACTCTGAAAGCAATTATCCATTTTCTTTTTGTTTCTTTCTTTTTGGATAATAACAATACAACGCCACAACGTCTGCTGCGCTGCTGCTTCTTAGGACAAAGAACGACTCCGGAAAGCAGTCGAATGAGTTGCCTGCGCCTCCCTTACACGGCGGCGACGCCTCTTCTCCGCCCGCGCTTATTCTCCAACCGCCGCCGGCTACATCTCTCCATCGCTTGCACCGCCACCGCTGCAACCAAAAAGGAGAAGGTCATTGTGATATCCGGCCCCACCGGCGCCGGCAAAAGCAAGCTCGCGTTAGAGCTTGCTAAGCGGCTCGACGGAGAAATCGTCAGCGCCGACTCTGTCCAGGTCTCGAATATTACCGAAAGCAAAAAGAAAAGAAAAGAAAAGAAAAGGGAAATATATTATCTACTATGCAATGTGACTGCGAATACACACACGTATATATATAGGGTTCGTTTTGGATTGGATTTTTCTTTTTCTTTTTAAAGCTTTTTTTTTCTAACCGCTTTTGAAAAAGTAACTTTTCTAAAAAGTTAAAATTTCTGGCGCTGTAAATGAGCTTTTTTTTTTTTTTAAGTTTCATTTTTTTGGAAGCCTAAGCCAAATAGTTATTGCCAAAAAAAATGAATTTTTTTTTTAAAGAAAAGAAGTGTTTTGTTTATTCCTAAAAAAGTCAATCTAAGCAGGTTCAAATATGTATATGTGAGGGAAATTAATTATTATTTAATTTTGTGGAACAGGTGTATCGAGGCCTTGATGTGGGATCAGCAAAGCCTTCATGGAGCGAAAGAAATGTATTTCTAATGCGATTTATTATTTTATTCATTTTATTTTTATATAATTTTTTTGTTTAGTGAAATGGCATCTGTTTACTGCGGACTGCATTTTCTTTCTTTTTTTTTTTATTTTATAAGATGAGAAGTGATATTAACAAGTCTTGTCTTTTGTAGTTACTAGTTAATTTTATTTAGTTGGTGTGTAGTGTATTATAATGTCGGGAATTATTTAAATTAGAACTGCAAAAGCCTCTAATTGCAACAATTCACTGAATTTAAGCACTCAATGAAGTCATTTGTGTAGTTTTAGCTTTAATGGACTATAATAGTGTGTTCGAATGGATTAATCTTCATTTCTTCAGTTTTGCTTTACTGCTCATTTCTTCAGCTTTGCTTTACTGCGAGATCATGACTTCAATAACAAAATATTGAGTTGGGTAGTGTTTGCTTGCATTTTTGAATTTTATTGAGTAATGCAGCCAATGCTCTTGCCCAAAGGCGATATAGGTGTTGAGGGAGATAATAAATGCAATAAGATGCAAGAATAAGCAGAACATATAGACTTGGTTACTCAATATTTTCAGCAACACGCCTATTGCAAGCTTATAAGCCAAAACTTTTATATGAGTTAAGATATCACATTTTGGCTTCAAAGACTCAGTCATGACCTCCAGTGATTATGGGCTCAAGCCTTCCCAAACCAGATGATGCACAAGTCCAAACACAACAGCCCATTAGAAGAAGCGGAAGGAGAATAACCAGTCCCAAATACCCTGTTGATTATGTGAGCAAGTAGGCAGTTATAATAACTAGGCAGTTATAGGATGAGAAGGCATGATTTATATACAAGAGCTGAGGGTGAGCTGAGAGGCTATGCTAAATTAACTCGTTTGTCATTTCTTTGTTGTTTCGTTTTCTGTTAAAAGCTTTGCACTACTCGAGAGCTCGGTGAACATCAATAACATCTATCTTTCCTCTATTTCTGCTCTGTTAGCTCTTCAATCTCCTTATGGCTCTGTTAAGTTAACAAACTCCAAGTCTTCTGGCTGTTCTACTCTAAAACGCCCCTTGCTATCCTTCAAAGGAGTGTAGAATCAGGGCATGATCAGTTTTATAATTATCTTATTAGTTATAGAGGAGTTTCTTGAAGATTTGAAGTCATTGTATAACTTGTGTCACATGATGATTATACTGATGTTAGTGCCATCATATGAGGCAAAGAAAACCCTTCATTTTACTGAAAGTAAAACCAGAGGTGCAAATCACTCAAATTTGTCAATGTTTTTCCATTAAATTGAGCTAAAAACAGATGAAAGTTTTGTTAGCATATATTTCTATTTATTGAATTTAATGATCATTCACGAAAATTAATTAAAAAAAATGATTGACTAATTTTATCTGAAAATGGGTTGTGAAAAGAGATGCTATTGAACCGTGTATCTGCTTTGCATAACTAAAATAGTTGATCATTGCAGGAAGTGCCACACCATCTGATTGACATATTACATCCTTCTGAAGGTATTGCTTTTCCAAATCAGATGTTAAGACTTAATGGCACTAAGAAAATGGTATACGCCCGTGGAAAAAGAAGTGGCTATATAGAGTGCTTATATTTCAACATGTACTTGAAAGGTCTAATTTGTTTTATCTGTTTTCATCTTATGATGCTTGAATAGATAATTGAATTATTTATGAGTAAAGGTGTAAAGAAACATTGTTGAATCAACTATCTACCCATCTATCTATTTCCATATCTACATATATACTCAACTGTAAGCCCATCATCTATCCCCATATATGCATATATACATAAGTACATGCATACATATAAATGCACATTGGAGTATATAAGTGTCTATTTGTCTACATGTATGTTTAACCTTGTTTAAAGAATTGGCATTTCAAGTATCACATTCTACATTTATGCGCAAATGAAGAATCTTGATAGGATATTTGCTGTGACGTGCATCAAGAGTAAGTGTCTGTGTATCATGATCCATTAGTCTTTATTGCATGATAGTTTGTTCATGCTTGTAATATTTCTTCTAATTCTGTTGGCCTGCCATTGAAATGTATAACTATTTAGATGCTTCTTTGCTCAATATTAATAAAGAACTTTTCCTGGAGGCTTTATTTTCTTATGGAAAATGAATTGCTGGTAGAGGCTTCTTCACTTGTGCTGCAATTGTTTGATTATTTGGTTATCTGATCTTCTACTTTTTAACCCCCATATTTACATCCATCTTAACTCAATATTAATGAAAAACTTTTTCTGGAGGCTTTGTTTTCTTCTGGAAAATGGATTGCTGTTAGAGGCTTCTCCACTTATGCTGATTATTTGGTTATCTGATCTTCTACTTTTTAACCCCCAGTTTCTTTCTGCTTGTTTCTTTTTTGTCTCCCTTTATCTGTTTCATCGATCAGATTATTCTGTTGGACAATTTTATGAGGATGCTAGGCAGTGTACCAGAGATGTACTTGACAGAGGCCGTGTTCCTATTGTGACGGGTGGCACTGGATTGTACTTGCGGTGGTATGTTGCTATAGTTCCGTGTTCTACAGGCACCTTAGTTTCTTTATTATGTATTCAGTGATAGATGGAAGTTGCAACTTGATCAGTTGCGATGGATTCACTAACCAAAAGCTTCATGATACATCTTTTCTTGAATGAGTATTAAGTAGGGATTCCATGTAGTGATGGGGAAAAAAAGTTGATCAATCTAAGACGAAGCAGGAGCCAAGAACAGAAAAGGATAATGAAAAACCGATGCAGAAAGAATGCACAAGAAGAAAGAAAATGTTTTGTTTTTGTTGAAAGCATGACTTGGAGTGAACTATAATAGTTTTAGACTGATCCAAAATCTTTTCTATGAGCTGCTGAAATTTCGGTTTTAGGATTTTTTTTTATAACTTAGGAGTCTACAACTCTTATGTAATTTGTTATTTGGAGGAATCCTTAGTTGTTGTTTAAGAGTCTTACTTATTTAGTGATTTTTGAGTCTAACTAGGTTCTCTAATTGTTCTAGAAAAGTACCAGAGACTAGATTGTTTTCTATAGATTATTAGGTTATTTTATTTTTTACATCCTCTACCCTATTGGAATTTGGAAACCCCCTCAGCCCATACTGATCTATATAATTTTTCAAATCTGTTGTGAATTTATGAATGATGACAGTTTGATATTTTGTGTGTATAATTTTGCTCAACCTATGGGCTTCCTGGCATCAAACTGATATTGAAACTGATGGAATACAATCTGTAAGAAAGCCTGAAAATGTTCCACAGGTATTTGTCTGTGGATAACCATTCACCTCCAAATTCATGCCACAGGGTGATGCCCTGATAAATGCTGTCGGACTCACCCCCATTTTCAGAAACCCCTATGTTATTTTCAACTTCAACTAGAACATGCAATTGAATTGGTCAAAAATATTGAAGCTTGTTGGTGATGTGTAAGGTTCATGTATGGGAAGCCAGATGTGCCGAAGGCCTCTCGACAAATTACCTCTGAGGTGTATGGTGAGCTTGCAGATTTACACAGAAATGGTGATTGGGATGCTGCTGTTCAGTTGGTTGTTAAAGCTGGTGATCCAAGTGCCCGATCTTTGGCTGCAAATGATTGGTATCGTCTCCGCCGCAGGCTTGAAATTATTAAGGTAAGCCTGCTATATTTTAAAGACTATCTAATATCAGTTTCGATTTACATCTGATGCGTTAAGTGTAATTAGAAACTACATTGGCAATTTGTAGCCACTTTGGTTGTTATTGTGTGAGCTTTGACTTTTCTGCATTTGTATCCTATGGTTTAGCCGTGTATTTATATGGCTGTTCCACTTGCGGTAAAACTACTTATATATGCTAATGCATTCAGTTGTCCCTTATACAAATCAGTGCATCAGTGCATCATGCATGATGTGCCTTCGTATATTTTTGATACTCATGAATGGGATTCTATTTCGCTGTGTCCAAATAATTGAGATGGCTTTATTAGCTGAGCAAGTAAATCTATCATTCTGAAACGAACTGTTGCTGACACTGCAGTCCAGTGGATCAGCTCCATCTGCCTTCCAAGTACCATATAATTCTTTCAAGGAGTGGGTGGAGATGTCTATGCCAGATTTTATTGATGCTAATTCTCCTGCTAATGGGCTTCAGGAGAGTAAACCAGTGGATTTGGACTATGAGTTCCTCTGTTTCTTTCTCACCAACCAAAGGATTGATCTATATAGATCAATTGATTTCCGGTGTGAAGATATGCTTTTAGGTAAATAATATCTATTACTTATTTACTCATTATTATGTATTACATCTTTTCAATTATCTAATTAATCTTTCTTTTCATATTTCAAAACCATTTACCTACAGGTCTTCATTTATATCAACACACTATTTTACCTCTTTAAATTGTTGAGTATGGGAAACAGTGCATGAATGCGCCTTTTTGTTACAAATGATCTTTTAGTCAAGTAATTATATTTTGTCACCTATACTTTATTCTTTCCTCTTAACATATGCTTCATCGTCAAGACACCATTTTGGATCCTTGTTATTATTCCTCTTCGAACTGCATGAAGTTTATGAAGTTCTTATTGCAATAACTTGATCTATGTAAGGTTCAACTGGCTACTGTAGTAATTTCTTGTTGAAATTGTATGTGACATTTACACTGTATTGGAGATAGTCATATTGGATTGAATTTCAGTATTCTAGGTTTTTCATATTATTACCACTACAAAATCTCAGTTAATAAAATTGAGTCAAGAATGCTTTGACTGGGAATATTTGCAGGTTATATTCTACAGTATTATTCTATTTATATTGTTTCCTGAATAACTGTCATTCTAGGTTTTTAAGCAAGGCGGCTACAGATTCTTGATACTAGATGTGTCCTTGGATAGGTGATAAATTTGAATTAGAGGTTTCTTTTTCTCTTTCCCAGATCACATAAAATCTTTTCTCATCATTCTACAGTTGGTTTCCTTGGCTTTTCTTTCTGGTTGGGGATGGATCTGATGCTGAAAGTGTGCCGCATGTAATTTGGAATGTGTTAAGACTTTTACATATGTATATATCTGCAACAAAAATACTGAGAATACATGTAATATGCCTAGTAGCACGTAAATGCAGAAACTAGCTTTTTCTTTCGTGCACAAAGACCAATTTAGATGTTGACACAGCTTATGTTTGAAGTCAGTAAATCTTCGTGGTGATGGTTTACTACTGCAGAAAACGATGGTCTCTTATCTGAGGCAAGATGGCTCCTTGACTTGGGTCTTCTGCCAAATTGCAATTCTGCAACTCGAGCTATTGGCTACCGACAAGTATGTTCCAAGAAAGCAATGTTTCTGTTAACTCGTTCCAAACTGTTGGCAACATGGATGCATTGATTTTCTTATTTATGACATGGATCAGGCCATGGACTATCTCCTCAAGTGTAAAGAGCAAGGGGGTTGGAGTTCACCTGGAGACTTTTGTGCTTTTCTTTCTGAATTCCAAAAAGCATCTAGGTAAATTTTCTTTTCCGTTTTCACATAATTTCTGAGTGGTACTGGAAAATCAGATGCGCTTGAAACAATAGGCGAAATATGTTAAATTTTTCTCAATTGAATTGTATGTATCTTCCTCAGACTCTTAATGCAGTTGGATTGACTTATCACAAGCTCAGTTTCATTTTTTGAGCTCTCTTCTTGAATTAAGATGGTAGATTGCATTGGGAATCTGTAGATCTTCTGTGTTTGTCTCAGGTTTTTATGGTGCTAATGTAGTAATTAGTTATTTAAAAGATTGTATACACACTATAACTAGAATTCAACTGTAGGAGACTTTTAATTAGTTAAGTAGTTATCACTAATCAGTATATCAATCTTCATTGGCATGTCGAGGGCCTTTGACCAATGATCTGGTAGTTCTACTGCATTCAGATTCCCTCCACAGTCTGGTCTTTATTTTACTTGGTCTTGGAAGTTTTGCTTGTCTTTTCTTCAATTTATGAACTAATGGATCATTAGGAATTTCTCTATATATGATAATCCCTAGGTTCTTAAAAGCAAAAAGGGTCTGTATTTGGTACCCACTCATATTGTACGAACATGACATTTCATGTTTTCATATTTTAATCAATTCAATGTTTTGTCTACTTGCAGAAATTTTGCGAAAAGGCAATTGACATGGTTTCGTAACGAACAAATTTATAACTGGATTGATGCGTCTAAGCCCTTGGTAGGCCATTCGTTCATTCCGTTTGAAAATTATATTGATCTACATGTCTTCATTGTCTAAACCTTACACAAGCGTGGAGCTAGTTTCCACGACTGCATACCAATCATAAAGCTAAAACTCAGCATGGATTTCTGTTTCTTTTGTAGACATGCATAACATTCGTTGTCATAGTTGGAGAAATTGGGAGCCATTGGAAATTTCATTCCGCTAAAACAATCTATATTATTGGGACCATGTCGGTGGATACAGTGGTTTGCCTTGCATATAAATAATTAGACCTTGTTCTGGCAGGATGAAACTGCTTTAGCTTTACCATAATGACTATTTATCAAGCATCTCTCTCTCTCTCGCAAACACCCCCCCCCCCCCCCAAAGAATATGTTGGTTCTAAATCAGAAGTTCTCTATCCATTGTTTGACTTATTTTATATACTTCTGCCAAATTTTGAGGACAACAAGTTTTGCAGGATAAGGTGCTTAGCTTCATATATAATTCATATCACAACCAAGCAGGGATTTTAAAGGTGCCTGAATCGCTTTCCATGAACAAAGAGATGTCAAATCCTCGACAAATTGCAGAACTGAAAGCCTACAGAACAAGAAATAGGTATGCAGTTCATATATGCTTATTTCTTCTGTACTTTCAAATACTGATCTTGAAGAGTGAAATTTTTCCTTGCATGTGAAGACATTTTGTGGGACGAGAAGATTGTTCTGATATTCTAGAGTCGGTAAGGGCAATTATGATGCAACCCACTGTATCTGTTTGTTAAACTCACTCACTCGGACAGCTCTTCATTATGCTGGGGAGAGCCAGAGTATTGGAAAATATTCTTGCAAAGGTTAGCTTCAAGGTTGTTCCTTCATGCATTTAACAGTGCTTTACAGCATGAATTTCAACTCCTTGTCTGATTCAGACATGCTGATAAGGAAACACTATACAGTGATCCATTCGGGCAAGCATTCATCTTTGCTGATGCCAAGGACTTGACGATCAATTTTAAAGGGCGTTGCTAAATCAATCAATAGGCAATCAAACGAACGGGACAAGCAGAAATCGAGGTCAATGTGTATATAGAATTTATATAGCATCAGTGTTGCGCACATCCAGGTGACTGGACTTCATGGTATTCTATGTATTCAATTTGTTCTGCTCATCTAGTCATCGAGAATATTGTAGAGGAGGTTCTGGAGATGCAGCCTAGACCCTCCATTGATTCCCACATTGAAGAATTTCTCACACACACGAGCATTTCAATGATGGAAACCTTGCTTATTCATTCACACAGCATAAAACTGTTACTTTACGCACTATATGTCCTCTTAGTTTCCAAGTTGCCAACCATTGACAATGTGACAGTGATAATCTCAGCTTCGCCTTTCTGAGTAGGTTTAACCCAACCCTGGGCCATTTCAGCAAAGCTTTCAAAGCAGCACAGATGGCTAGTATTTTTTAGTTTCATCCTCGCAAAGACTTGAGAGAGGCGTAAAGAACTGGAAATGTTTAAGAATTGACTGGCGTGTCTACCAAGTCACTGTATGGGAAGATACAAAACTATTTATCCCATTAATCGAATCACTTTTTTGAAAAATACGAGATATCTAATCATATAAATAAAGAGATCTATTCATTGATAAAAAAAAGAGAAAACATGAATGGGAATTGGACAGATAACATTCCTATTCTTGAAAATTCACACCAATTTGAACCCAGAAAATGGATGGAATTATCGGATAACTCGTTGAGGCAAATACTTGCTATAAGTAATGTAACTTTGAATCTCATGAAGAGTTCGGCCGACAGCATGCTTAACACATGCAAGCCAGATGGGAAGTAATGTTTCCAGTGGGGGGTTGTAGCTCCCTTTTGATGCTGGATAAAGCTAATCTTGGTTTTCATTTTCCTTGCGGACCTAGAAGAATGGGTACATGTCTAGTGTCAGCTCGAGACCATGTCTTCTTAAGACTATTCTAGATGATGATGAAAAAAGTCCCAACAACATATGAGCACTTATTTACATTTAAGCGAAGAGTACTTCTCACTAATGATGCCGCTCGCTAATGTTGTCGAGCCCCAATTGTCGGAGGAGCTAAAATGGTTTCAGAAACCAGAACTAGTAAGAGCTAAGGTGATTCTGGAAAACAAAATTAATAGGTGAAATAAGGCTTAAATAGTTTTTATAGACTCCATTCAACAACAAACTACAACTTGAATTTGTATAAACTACAAAGCTTCTAAATCACAAATGATATGCCACATTACAAGAAAGTAATCACCAACACACTTTTATTATATCACACCCATGAAAGAGTTTATACATCCATTACAAAAGGCAACCATTGACGATGTGACAGTGATAATGTCAGCTTCGCCTTTCTGAATAGGTTTAACCCAACCCTGGGCCATTTCATCAAAGCTTTCAAAGCAGCACCAATGGCTAGTATTTTTTATTTTCATCCTCGCAAAGACTTGAGAGAGATGTAAAGAACTAGAAATGCTTAAGAATTGATTGGCGTGTCTACCAAGTCATTGTATGGGAAGATACAAAACTATTTATCCCATTAATTGAATCCTTTTTTTGAGAAATACGAGATATCTAATTATATAAATAAAGAGATCTATTCATTGATAAGAAAAAAGAGAAAACAAGAACGGGAATTGGATGGATGATATTCTTATTCTTGAAAATTCACACCTTTTGAATCTAGACAATGGATGAAATTCTCGAATAACTCGTTGAGGCAAATACTTACTATAAGTAATGTAACTATGAATCTCATGAAGAGTTCGATCTTGACTTAGGATGAAAGCCGACGGCATGCTTAACACATGCAAGTTAGATGGGAAGTAATATTTCCAGTGGCGGACTTGTAGCTCCCTTTTGATACTGGATAAAGCTAATCTTGGTTTTCGTTTTCCTTGTGGACCTAGAAGAGGGGATACATGTCTAGTATTAGCCCAAAATCATGTCTTGTTAAGACTATTCTAGATGAGGATGAAAAAAGTCTCAACAACATACGAGCACTTACTTACATTTAAGCGAAGAGTACTTCTTGCTAATGATGCTGCTTGCTAACGTTGTCAAGCCCCAATGTTCGGAGGAGCTAAAATGGTTTCAGAAACCAGAACTAGTAAGAGCTAAGGTGATTTTGGAAAACAAAATTAATAGGTGAAATAAGGCTAAAATAGTTTTTACAGACTCCATTCAACAACAAACTACAACTTGAATTTGTATAAACTATAGAGCTTCTAAATCACAAATGATATGCCACATTACAAGAAAGTAATCACCAACACACTTCTATTATATCACACCCATGAAAGAGTTTATACATCCATCACACAAGGCAAGTATCATTAACCTCTTACATCCAGTAATAAACCCAAGACCATAAACACCCAAATTACACACCAACATTTATTCAACATAATATCAATATCCAACACTCGTATAAGTAAGGAGTTGATAGTAACTAGTTAATAACACCCTGAGGAAAGTTCAAGTTCGGTAGTCTATGGACCAGTATCACGTAGTCTTACTCCATGCCATCTACAAAATGAAATGGAAGTATGAGCGAAACAAAACTCGGCTAGTAAAACACTCCAATAAAAGACAAAGGCCTAATTAGAACTATCATCAAGAAACATCATAAGGAAATTCAATAACTAGTTATCAAAGAAAATGTAATGGTGTATAATATGTAAAACTAATATGACAGATAGTTGTGGCTGCTATCATGTGCAGAAGCTAGGGAAACAAAGCTGGATCTTATGGCCCAACACTAGCATTAAAAAATCCAAAATGAATATGCATTTAATCTACTTAAAAGTGCTTTAAACTTCAGAACAAGACCTTTCCCCCTATGGTAGTTGATAATTAGTTTAACGGGGGGCAACGAGAAAAGTTAGCTAACCGGAGTAGGAGAAAAGGAGAAAATGATGAAATCTAATAGTGAAAGGTAAAACGAGATTACCAATACGAGTTCTTAATCATTTTCAGCTTTAGGTACCGAATCTGAGAGTTCCTTTTTCCCAAACAACCCGATTTCCAGAGTCTCTCCATCGATGCCTCAAGCATCAATCTGTTCGAAAGTATCCAGGATAATGAGATGTAGAACTAGTATGTCCAATATTTTGAGGTACAATTAATTGAAATGGCTGATGTGCACCTTAAGGAAGTGACCTATCAACAATTGGACACGCAAACGACGTGTTGGCCTCTTCCATGATCCTTTAGTCTTTAAAATCCTCAAAGTAAAAACGGACCACTTAAGCTCAGCAAAATATGTTGTCAAAAGATATCCTCCCCTTGTGTATTCATATCCATCACCATCGTCTTCATAGAGAATACCTTTAGCTTTACCTACCTGATAGCATAGATAGAATGTTGGGACTAGATTGTAGCTTTGACATTACACTGCAACAAGTTCAAGTTAAGCACAAAGATTGACTATTGGGGAGTGAGTGATAGATTTATCACCTCATCTAAAAGCTTAAATTTGTAGAGAGAGTATCAGTGCATATGATTTGTTCAGATTTTCTTTTTTTTTTCTCTCTCTCTCTCTTTTTTTAAGAAGCTTGCACAAGGATTATTTTAATATTTTTAAATGGATAGCGATAAGGTTTGCACCAGGCAGGGTGCATGAGACCTAGGAATGAATTCAAGTGATTCTAGTAATTGCAGCCTGCAATCCGAACTGAGACTGTTTGGTTTCTAAGTTCTATTACCATGATAAATTTACCACCTCATCTAAAAGTTCAAACTTGTACAGAGAATATTAGTATATTTATTTATTGTATGATCTAGGAGGAAAGCCAAAAATGTTCTTGATTGGGTGACCAATCACAACAATAATTAGCAATAGCAATGTCAAATTTCCAAGTCATATATTGTTTCAAAACAAAGAAAATTGGGTTAAAAAAGAGTATATTAATGGACCTGAAGTATGGAAAGAAAGATTCTATCATTGGTGGTGAAGTTTAGACACAGGAGAAGTTCTAATTTGAATGAAAGCTTATAGAAGAATATGCACTCTTTTAGCCCAACTTTTCTAAAAGCTAGAATTAAGGAATAGCTCAAGTGGTTGACAATATCCTCTTCCAGGTGTGAGGTCCTAGGTTCAATCCTATGGGGATGGGGTTTCTAAAAAAGATGAAAACATTTCTAAAAGCTTCACGTCAATCTTGTTTCCCCTTCCACAAGAGAATTTTGTTAGATCCGCAAGCAAACCCTAATATATATCTTGATATGCTATCTCATAGTAATGAACTGTGTGCCTATCCAATTAGCTATCTAAGAGCCTTCGCTCCATCTCTTTCCAGTTTGTAATGAAAAATCTTAATAGACTAACGTTGACAGACACATATATAGAAAGGCAACAAGGGAAATCATTATCTGAATTATGCTTTATAACAAAATAGAAGAGCTTAACGGCAATAGCTTTCCTACAACTAATGGAAAAAAAAAACACTCCTCATCAGGCAATATGATTGACAACAAAACGTCATGTTCTTAAGAAAGGATTGGCTATTATTGCACAAGAATATGAAGCATATTCCTATTAATAGCAAGGCAACCATCTTTTTTGAAGCACCAAGTAATATAACTGGAAACTTGTAAATAGAACCAAAAACGAGAGAATATTAAGTTTGGATATCCAATAAAAAGTCCTAGTCAGACAGACTATATACATATACATGATAGTTACCCATGAAGCACAGGTTGATATATGAATAGCCTAAAAGCTGAAAGGTTACCATTTAGATCTAGAGCAACCAGTAGTGTTAAATCATCTGTATCCTTGGCTTCACCAACATATTGATGAGGAGGACCCAATGGAATAATAGATCCAACTTTCAGAAATAATGCTGACAAATCCTAATATATCCAAATAGTCAGAACAACTTAAGAATAGAATGTAACTAAAGATAGATGATGGATATTTTGAAAGCTGAACTAAGTTTCCTGAGCCATGTACCGGGTGTGAATCTTCAAAATCAAAACTCATCCAAATGCCTTTAGGCAACTTGTGATCAAATATATCTGAAACATGGTCACACTAGGTGCTGTCGAACAATTTCAAGAATGTCAAAATATGTCCACAACATAAATCTGATGTTAAGAACCTTTCAAGCAAAGACTTGAATAAGCTGAAAAGTCTCACTGAAAATGCATGAGATCATTGGTGCTTATATCCAAAAATTTTGATTTTTCACCGCTAAAGGTGTTACAAGGTATGTAAAATATCTATGGATCTTTCAAGAAAAATATGGTTTGACAAAGAGGACGCAATAACTGGCGTTGAGTGAAGCAACCAAAAAGTTTGGTAATTAACGATTGACAAAATCATAGGAAATTATACATATAATTGACAAGCATTGAGTGAGTAAACAAACAATATCACGTATACATGCTGGGAAAAGAAGAAAGCACAACAATATGTGATTAGAAATATACGACTGGTGGCATTAGGCTCTTGTATAGTGGGGAGGCTCTACTTAGAGGACTTGAAATTTTGTTTCTTTTTTTCACCTGTTTAAGGCATTAGTATTACTAGCTTTTGAGTTTGAGACCTCCGAGCTTTGCAATAGACAAAAAGACCTTTACTAACCATGCAGGATAGAGTCCATCAATGTCCAGTTGTTCCACACAATTGAGTCTCTCATTGCAGCCAGGGCATTAGAATTCCTAATAATTAATATATCTCCCTATTGTTTGTTGGAAGTTTCAAATCCTACTAAGTAGGCTAATCACCTTCGAGTTGATTATTTGACGATCCCCTTAAAGAGATCAACCTATCCCTTTCCTGTTCCTCTTTTTTATCACAAAATTTAATCCTAATTCCTAACTTCAGCCAAAAATCCTTAATTTACAAAGCCTAACCCTTATTTTCTAAATCAAAAGCACTAGGGTCTAATCCGGTTCTTTTAGCAGTCAAAGAGGCTTTCAGTTTCCAAGTTTTAGTCACTCTCCTTCGCAACTTTCCTGTTTCTTTGAGGAAGTTAAACCTCCAAAATGCATAGTATGTCATTTATCCCTCTTACAATTTCTTTTTTGGGAAAAATTACACACGAATTACATGAGATCAATCTAAATTGTATGCATTACACTGTAACTCCCAGAAGTTCCCACTTTAATCACAAGAACTAAAAGGACCGCTATTAAACTAGCACGAACAGCAAACTTAAGTAACATAAATATCAATAATGTTATAAAATCAACTAGTATTGCAATTCCAAAGGAACAGAATGGATACCTCGCAGAGACGAGAAGTGGTCCCAACAAGAACGAGTTTACTTGTGATATCAACTTGGGATCTTTGGGATCTACACAAGCAATTCAAGGATTCAAAATCCAGTAAGAAAAAAAGTTAAAATCCTGATGTCAATAACATGTAACCTAAGTCAGCAACCATACCAGCAAAAAATAGGGGAGTTGCAACAGGAAGGCCCATAGCATGTGCAACATAAAACAAGGTATATATGTGCGGCAAAAGGCGGTATCACCTCTTCAGTGTCCTGCGACAAACCTCTTCACACTGTGAAAGATAAAAATTGTTCAAAAGATTATGTACAAGTCCAAGATTAGAATCTCAACATCAAACTATCTAGAAACTAAAAACTAAAGTAAGTATTCTGCAATTTGTTTACTACTAGTTCAAATAGTGAAATATCATTTCTACACCAACACTGAGAATGCAAATGGGGAATAGTCCTGATGGCACATAATTAACTATGCTCATACATATCAAAGATTAAGGCAAGAACTGAATCGTTATGACTTTCATATGTAAATATCACTTCATCTACAAAAATAACAAGCAGAAGTCACTGGATATTACAAGAATAGCAATCTTGACTTTGGAATTAAATCATGAGTTGTGGTTTTGACAAGTATGTGAAGTGTTTATACTACTGCACTCTCAATTGCATATCAAGGGATTAGAAAAGCTATACTGCAAGCCATAAGTTAGAGAATAGAAGGATACTCCTTCAATACAAATGCAAAAAAAATTATAAAGCTCAAAAACCATTTAACATGGAGGAAGATCTATTTCCAAGCATCTTTCCAACTGGAAATCCTTCAGTCTCTTCACCATTTAATATTTAATAATGGGCCTAAAACAGTGAGAATCTTTTCTTAGTGATGAAACAAAAATAAGATAGCCATAAGCAGGTTTCTCATAGTAATTCAGATTGGTTCCTGTGGCCTTCTATCACCGCTCTTTCCCAATGAGCTGAAGGCGTTGGCAGTTAGCCTCTCATTATTACATCTATATTGCTATATTATTACATATATTTGTGAATGGCCAATTAGATCAATGACTTTATATAGACAACTTTAAAAGAAAACATCACACACTTCAAATATTTCTAGATTAACAGAAATGATACAAGGATAAACTATTCTCTGTAGTAGTGTTGATGCTCTAAACATCTTATGATGAAAAGTGAAAATAGAGCATAAACATATGCCATTGCCAAATTGATCATAGACTGTAATCTTTGTCAAGAAGGGCAAACCTCTTTTCCAAAGGACCAAGGCTCATGATCAATGCTGCCTTTTATAGAATGTGCACGACAAAAAGGAAATAGGGCTCCCACACCCATCCACCTTGCAAACAGCTTTGGAGTTGCATCTTTATCAAATCCACCTATGTCTGGCCCAAAGAAAGTCTGACACTGAGCCCCTGAAAACAAATAAACCTCTGTCAAAACAGCATAACATGGTAAAAAAACATTGATAAACACAATGAACATGGAAGAATCAATAAAGAAACAAGAAATATATTTCAAACTATTGAATAATTCCAATTGCAAACCAAGGTGGACATGAACCACGTGAAAAATAGATTTCACACCTCCCCCAATTTGTCACATTATTATATCCTCATGACATATACATCTTGCTGACATAACTTTTCAAACATCCCTCTCACAACTAATTAACAAGAAACGGTAATAGTAACTTGGACAATTAGATGCTTTAATGGGCCTGAATTACCCGCAGCCAATCATATTGCAAATATTTTATGTGCCAAATATACATGTCTATCCAAAAGGGCCCAAGTTCTCCAGTTGAAATGGATAAAGATCATGGCACAGAAGGAAATACTAAAAAAAGTTTGTGTCTTGACAATGGACAGTAAGGGTAAGATTCCTTCAGCTGATCATTTTGGCAGTATAGATGGGCAAGAAAAATGTAGAAGCTAAACCACCATGGCATGTATCTTCAAAGTATATGACTAACATGACATTTTTGCTAGCTTATATATACTATCTTGCCAAATAAAATGTTGACAACAATGGATCATCATATATATAAACTAAGGTAGTTATCTTTATATACATTGAAATGGTTGAGTAGGGTGCCATGTGTCACACCCTCAACCATTTCATTTTTCTTAAAACAAATAATTAGTGTGTTATTCTCCTTTTCATTTTTTTTTTTATTTTAATTGCTAAAGTGAATGTTTGTCTATTTTTTTATCTAATGCTTGGATAAGATGCCAGGTGACACCCTTTGGTTGCTTTTCTATTTTCTATATTTCATTTATTTTTTAGTACTTGAATTAACCGTTGATAAATTGATAAAAACCTTTTCAAAAGACAAATTATCTGCTTACTTTTAGTCTTAGTATCACATGGAGCCCCATGATTTTTCTTTCATTTCTTCAATATTTTCATAGTGGTAAGTACAGTATTCAAGTTTAGTTGGCTGCCATATGAATCTTTTTTTTTCGTCTACTGTAGGATGAGCACTTTTTTTTCTTTTCCATTTAATGTTTAGCAAGATGTCAGGTAGTAGCATGTGGTTATTTCTTTGTTTTTTAAAGTATTTTACTTATCCTTTGATAGTTGATCTCAATTTCTTAACAAATTTGATTTAAAAACAAAATTAAAAATAAATTAAATTCTTGACTTTAACCTTTTAATTTTAAATCTCATAAATATTTAATTAGATTAGGAAAAATATAAGCTAAATACATTATTAAATTCTTTAATCTATAAAATTGATTCAAATTTAACCATATGATCATTAAAATTACCCAAAACATAAAATATAAAAATATATAATACATGTGACTTCGTGCAAGTCAGAAACAAAATACCTCATGTGTAAATTCTCAATAATAGGCAAGGGGGAGGAAGTCCCATTATGTCGCTAGAACTCGGTTTAGCTCAAGAAATTCTTATCCAACCAGTCCTGATTAGCTAGAACGCATACTCAGAATAAAAAATTTATTTTTAACAAGCACTCACTAGCTGAAGAACCATGGAGATGCTCATATGGAGGTGCTCCTAGGTGGAAACATTATCTCCTGTCCATGTGGCGGCGTACCTTTGGCTGCCTATATATGCTGCCCTGGTTAGAACAAATGGTCGCTTATTTTCGTTAGCTAATTTCATGCCTTCAAATGATGATCTTGCCATCAACATGCCATATACCTGAAACATGGAGGTGCTTCCAGTAAGGAGCAGTATATATAAACACTAAAATATGGCCAACAAAATGGCACAAGGAAAAGAGAAATAGATCAGCTAGAGCATTATATTCTATTTGGCATTACATACTTTGGAACTTGAGGAACTAGAGAAAATTTACAAACATGTGAATTATAGCTAAAACATTATCAAATAAACAGTGAAATGACCAAAAAAATGCTTTGATCCAAGAACTATACATTGTGATAATGAGAATGATTTTGGTAGCCTCCAAGCTCAGCATCGCCTTTATGAATATTGTTCTCAGGCATAGTCTTTGTCTTGGTCTGTCATGGAACAATGGTAAAAGTGACACCAAAAACCACAGGAAAAATAAATAGAATATAAAAAGGATCCAAGTTCTACCTCAAAAACAGCTGGTTCATTCTTGTCATTCCATAACCCATCCACAACTTTGGGAACAAAGTCTTTCACTAGATTAGCCCACCATGAACGAGCTTCTGATTGGGTGAAATCAGGAAATACACAATCCCCACCTTTCCTGACACAAGAACTAAAATGTCAACATTTTGACAAGACAATTACCACTCAAGTAGAAGTTGAAACAATACAAAATCACACTCAAGGGGACAGCTCCGACGTGTTGAAGATTGCAGGTTCAAATCCCCTTCACCGTCCAAAATTAGAAAAAGTAGAATCACATACCAACAAAAGGATTCCCATTAGCTGCTTGAACCCAGATACTTCTTTTGGAATCATTATCATGTACGGGGTAACCCTTTTCAAGTTTGATAGCAGGGTCAAGCATCCAGTTTGCCTTGAAACCAATCTCATGAAGACCTTTTACAAGAGATTGGGGATCGGAAAAATCTTCCTGACAATATTAACAAAAACCCTATTATTGTTTGATCTGACAATGAAAGCATAAAATTTTCCTAACATATGAAACCAGATAGATTGAGAGAGGGTATAGTTGAACTATAACCAATTTAACCTTATAATTATTGTCTCTTGTTTACAAATCTTCTTATTCTTGCCACATAAAATTGTATGTGCACACAGCTTATGCTATATACCTGGGTAGTATTAGATTTTAATTGTACAGATGTATGACATATGCATACAACCTCAAACCAGAATTACAGTTGAGGAAGATTCATAAGGCAATCTCAAACTCTTCCCTCATTTACTTCATATATGGCATAAAGCAATAGGATGATCAATAGTAAGTAGCTTGAAGCATTTTTTGACATTGAATTCAGAAGACACGGCATGGCAAGAGGAAAATCTTTAACCATTTAGAAGAGAAATATTTCCTAAAATATGAAAGAATTCCTCACACATGAAAAATCCAAAATCCCCTTATAAGATCTTGGACTACTCCATTTAGTACCAATAGGTTTTAGAACGAAACCTCAACTATCTTAACATTGTATCAGAGGTGGGCACTTGGTCTAGTTATATCTGAACCCTCAATTATCTTAGCATGGTATCGATGTTAGACACTTGGTCCAATTATATCTAACCACGTATTAGTATCCATCATATTATGAAAACTAGGCCCTTGGTCCAATTATATCTAATGTGAGTATCTGTGGTATATTTAACATGGTATCCATACATATTTGCACCACAATTATGTGACTAATTATAATATTCCATGGTTTACGAACCACTGAAATCCCTATGTAGCTCAAAAATTTATAACGTTAAAAAATTTCCCTTTAGTTATCCTTCCCACAATTACATGCAATCGGGTTACTTCTATTATATATACCTGCCTAATTCAAATATGATGCTCTTCTAGAGCAAGCTCTTATTTTGGAATCTCAAGTGCTCAATTCCTTGGTGTGATACCTGTATCCCTTCCTTGTGTGTTTAACACTATGTTAGCCAAGGAAGGTATGTCCAAGTGAAGACATAGATATCACAATGGAAAGCTGTCAAGCATACTATTGATACGTGAGAAGTTTTTTTTTTTTTTCCCTTGGTCGATACTGCTGAAATAAAACTTTCTTCTTTGTCTGTATAACATAATCCAGATTTGGATTTATGCTCAGTAAAAGGGGAAATAAACCAAAGATGCTAGGAGGACAACATAACAACAAGATATCATATATAGTTGCTCGCCAAAATGGCTACATTGCTAGCCAAAATCACATAAGAGAACTCCAGAAGACAAATATATATTCACCAGGATGAAAGTTGCCTCTAGAGGGGTAGGCAGAAGATACTTTGAATTACTTTATATTTCATTATATGCAGTGTCAATAGGATACTCAATATTGGCTAATGCTTTCGTCTCAGTTTCCAATCCACAGTTGAAGGAAATTAGTTCAAAAAGTCTCAGATGTGGCTCATAGTTAAATATGAAGCGACGGGATGAGATTAACTGCCTGTATGGGAACACCTTTGTACTAATGTACAAAGTCAAATATAGTTGTTCAACTGCACTGTTATTATTGTGTGGCGAGGTAATTAATTTATTAAGGTATGAACGTATTTAATTTGTAAAGCTTTCGATCCTTTACTTCTTTGTATTTGGCTGGTTGTATAGATGACATCCTGTTCATGAGTTTACTACGGGATACGATAACTTCCATGTGATTTCTCAAATTACCAGTGAACCTAACTTGATTCCATGAAGTATTCCTTATAAATAGCTTGATCAAGGAATAGAGGAGGTAGGAACTATATCACTTTTTCTTTTTATTGCTTTTGTTTATGGGTCGGCACATACAGATATTGCTAATAATTCCATAAGACTGCAAGTGATGTTATTGGATAATCATCCAAAGAAGAAATAAAGAGCAAGAAAATCCCCGAGATTGAGTGCCTTTGTCCATCAGTGTACGTAGAAGTAAAATCATCAATGACAGATAGAACTAACATACATACAAAAAATAAAGACAAAAATAACAAAGACCAGCAATATATATCTTGAAGTAATGCATCCCCGATTCAGCATAAGAAGGTGTACAAGTCATGACATGAAAATTATGTACATAATAAGAGCGCAACATACCGGATCAAAAGTGAAACAGCGAAAACCATTCATGTAGTCTATGTCCATCCATATTACATCATAAGGGATCTTTTTCTCCCTAAAAGTTCTTGCTATCTGCGTTATTGAAAAGTTAAATTAGACCAGGGAGCATAAAGTTCAAAAAAAATGAAAGTGATGACGGGGAAGTAAACAATTGGCCTTTAGACAAATATATGTATAACAGCACCTACACATGGAACAAAAGTCAAGATTGCTAGTATGTACTTCATTACTTATAAGGTTTAAATCCAAAAGAATATTATTAAGAGAGGTACTGCTAGGGGTGAAGGAGACAAGAGCAGTCGAGATCAAGTATACATTTGTACAGAGAGAAGGAAGTGTGACCAACCTCACGAACTCGATCATTAGGTGTATAGCTCCAACGGCTTTGTTGATAACCTAAGGACCACTTTGGGGGCATAAATACAGTTCTTGAAAAAGAAAATTTCATTAGGCCACAATACTCAATGCTGAATATTCTATAGTTATTATGAGCAACAGGAAGCAAAAATAAAATGAAAAGGAAAGACAAAACCTAGGAGAAAATTACTTAATAATAAATATTGCCTGAAATATTTAATTCTTTATTCAGATGATATACATGCAGTGCTTAATAAACAAACTTAATAGCCTTATAAACATAGATAGGCAAATTACTTTATGGAACTTGGAATCGGCCCTAAAAAATGAGGAATCCTACTGAAAAATGATAGATCCTATAAGGTGGGAACTTTTCACTTTCTAGAGTGTGTCATTGCAGTTTGGACTAGCTAACTCTCTTTCTTGCATGGCAATGTTGCCCTCTTGTCCAATTCAATGTTAAAGGAAAAGTGGAAATAAGAAAAAAGCATAAAATAAAGAATAATGAAGAAAAGGAAGAGAAAGAAGGGGGGGGGGGAGGGAGGGGCACCCACCACCAAAAGGAAAGGAAAAAAAGAACAAAATCAAGGGCATACGACTCAATCCCCTTGCAATCTCCTGAACATCATTTGAAATCTATATCTGAATAGATTTTCCTTTAACAAATATAGCAGATTATGCTATTTGGACTCCGCTTAATTAGCAGTAGTAGATTTCATAATACCACTTTGCCTTCCATTTTATCACAATGCAACAGCAAAGTCCATCTCAGCTATAAGTGCAAACTTTTTGTATTATTTATTATTTTCACTTTCCTACTCGAGAAAGGATAGCAGTTTAACTTTCCAGCTAAAATTTGAGTATGTTCATTGAATTTAAAGCATGTATTCATAAACTGATAACATGGAATAAAAGATGTACTTCTTTCCCATTGTCAATGCCAAACTGCATGCTCCAGACTTCCTAAGACATGTTTAATATCTTCATCAAAAATTTTTAAGAACCTAAAAACTTAATATTAGAAGAAAGAGATGTTTTACCTAACCAAGTTGAAAATGACACAAATCAACATGCCAAAATGTAATAGTGCAGATTCCATGTCAAGGTGGTATTGATTGACGACAATTTCATAAACCAATTCATACTACAACAACATGGATAGGATAAACTAACATATGAAATGATTCAACGGATTACCAATAGCTTGAGACAAAGATATCATAACGTCAGCTGGGGAAGCAAATGGACCAAATGTAACAACAGGATAAGACTATTGAGCTATAAACTTTATGTGTGAATCTCATCGCAAATCAATTTGCTCAAACAACAAATAACTGTCACCAAAAGAAGATTTAATCTAGTAGCTCACTTACAACATAATGTAAAAAGAGGGAAAAAGGAATATACCTCACAACGCCGAATCGTATCTGCTAGAATTCCCAGTGCTTCTCCGTTAGGAAGAATAGCGAGAACCCACGGATGGGATTGGTACAAAGAGATAGTGTCAGGACCATAGCCAAAGGCATCAGTATTCCAAGCAACTACCTGCATGTAAAAAAATTTATACACAGAGCCAATTCAGGAGACAGGATATTCATTTCTTGAAAAGATCATGTTAACTGACTTACCCTTCTCCCCGTTCTTTCAAGTGGCCCACTAACTTCTCTTGTCCCATAGAATGACATGCCTTGTGAAAGCTGAATAAAAACCATTATATACAAATCCATGAAAAGTGGATCCCAACATAAGGGCTTATATAAGAGTATACATCTGCATCACATTTGTGCTTGTATTTAACATTCAACAAAGCTGTAGTTTAATGGCACAGAAAATGAATTGTGAAATATAGCACGCTTACCTTAATAGTGATTGCTTGTTGTCCACCTTTGCATTCAAATATAGGAACAAATGTTGGAATCTCGTTAGAGTTGGTCAACTTTGTCTCCCCAACTTTGGGACTAACAAATGAAAGACTCAGAAATGCTGCATTTCGATCATCTGCAGAACAATCGAAACGAAACACTTCATCCCCCAGAATTGGCTCAAAAATCATATGCCCTGAGGCTCCCTCATCTCCAGCCATTTTTTATACTTGTAAACTCACACTAAGAAATCTTCCTTGATATGAAATGTGCCTGCTGAGTACTTGGCTTCTTCTTTTATAGAGAGAGTTTTGCCTTGGATTCCTGGTTTTCACTTTCTACTATATGGGAATTGCCTCGGTCTGGATGAAGGTATATGTGCTGTGAAGAAGAGCATACTTCAAAGGGACGAAAGTAGGAGTAGCAAATTCACCTGAGCTTTGGCATCTTCCTTTTCATTGCATGGTCTTCCCCAATTGTCCAAAAAAGAATGATCCAAAGCTTCCATTTGTTGAAAGAAGGATGGTCTAAAGCTTCCATTGTTACTATTGCTGTGATCTCATCCCTTATTATGCCTGTACCCATTAGTCTTGTTCCTACAGATTCAGGATGCCAAACATTGCAGATCGACATGACAAAAGGAGCAAATTCTGAACTCTCAATGCATGTCTAGCTTCATGTTAACAATGTATCATAAAATTTTCTGTAGACACCAGTACTGGATGATATGTGGTAGCAATACACCTTATACTTGCATGTGGCAGCGACTCTTCTGGAGTACAGGACATAAGCAACTATACCTTTCACAAAATTTTTACCTAATTCGAACCAAATGATATTTATTCATTTCATGCAAATAAGAAATATGATCTCTTTCAGTTCAGCACGCACAGTTGACAAGCGTTATCTCAGCACTGGCACAATGCTCCAACACTGATTCTTTAATGTAATGCTTCATCAGTCCACTAAAAACATCAAATATAATAATACTTGATATATTTTAAGTTGTCGACATCTGCTCTCCATGGATTTACACCTCTCCCCATACAAGTATGCCCGGTTTGTCTTTTATCCGCATACGTTTAGTGCCTTGGGTTTAGAGGTGTTAGGAGTGCTTAAAAGTTGGTCAAACTTGCTTATAAGTAAAAAAATAAGATTTAGGTGTTTGGCAAGATCTGCTTATAAGCAACCAAAAAAAAAAGCGCCACCCCCCAACTCTTGTTTAGCTGCTTATAAGACTAAATAAGATTACACTCATACCCCTTAAAAACACAAAATTAACTACCCCTTAACTAACTAAATATCCATTTTAGTTATTTTGACAAATCTCGCTTATATGCATATATATTACCAAACATGTCACTAGGTTATAAGCACATTTTATCCAAATGCTTTTTACTTATTTATTATTTACTTATAAACATTAAAAGCTGCTTATAAGCAGCTTAGAAAAGCAAAGCCAAACACCCCCTTAGTTTCTTTTTCTTTTAGTCAGCTAATTGAAGTAGCTTATATCACAAAAAACAAAAGATTTGAATGAAATCTTCTTTATGAGGTGTGCCAATTAAATCAAATTGTCATAACTTTCCACGTCTAGCTTAAGTATCCACTTTCACTTTATTTGCAAGAGTGTAAGGTTCAAAAAAGATAAGAGTGATCATGAAGCGTAATAATCTCAAAAGAAAGAGTTAATAGAAGAGTTTGTAATGAAAGGTAGAAGAATATATTACCTCCTTTGCTTCTTTATCTTTTGTGGAAATGTCAATTTAATCCCCATATTTTCAAAGTTAGCCTTCTAACGTTTGATCTTGTATGAATATTGCACATCTCACTCACTCACTCTCTCTCTCTCTCTCTTTCTCTCTCTCTCTCTCTATACATACACACATACATATATATATATATATGTATATATGCTTCTTCTTCTTCATCACCAACACCATGTCCCCTACAACCACTGCCATTGTTTCGTGCTTCAAGCACTACAATTAACTATCTTTGTACCGGTGTCAGAAAAGCAAGATTTATATATTTAAAGGATAATATCTAAATATCTACACATTTAGTCAAATGACCAAAATAACTGAATTTTATAAATTTTCTACAAAAACAAATAAGTTAAATGACTACCTTATGCAACTCTATAATCGGCACAAAGTTCAAACTAATATTCAAATTGATAATACCAAATTGATATTCAAATTGACAATGCTAACACAAAAGTAATACGCATGGCAACTTTTGCTATATAGCCAAATGATTGGATTCTTTAACTTACACTATGTTTGGATTCAGAGGAGAAAGATCAATAAAGGAAAGGAAAGTAAAGTATGATAAAGGAAACGAGCAGAAATGACTAATTCTTGTTTGGATTGAAAAATTTTTACACAAAAAATGATAATAAAAGATTGTGGATTTCTCTTATTTGGGTTGGAAAGAAAATGATTAAATTTTATGTTAAAATAGACCTTTATGTCTTTTTATAATTTTATGTCGAAACATATAAGAATGAAAAAAAAATTATTGCAAGAAAAATTATTTCATTTCCCTTCCTTCCCTCCCAAATTGGAAGCATGCATTCTAAAGGATTTGGAGGGACATGTCATGTCCTTCTTTAACCCTCTCCTTCCATATCCCTCCCCCCCCAAACAAATGAAAGAATTTAAGAATTCCTCAAAATCCAAACGAGTTGTCAAGTTCATAATTTTACTTCAATTATTTTATTTTTTACAATATTTTTTATTTCTATTTTTTGGCACTTTTACTATTTTTTCCCTTTTAATTTAATTTTATTTATAAATTTGTTTTTGACTCATATTTCAAGAAATAAGATTCTTTTACTGATTATTCTAAATTAGTGATTTGATTTAGCTTTAAAATTTTATTAAATCAACAAAAATGATTTCTTTTTTTATTTTTTACTTCAAATTTTTTTTTTGGCCATTTCCACTATATTTTGTATCTTAAAAACACTAAGTCTATTGACAATAATCTACCACATCATCTAACCCCACATCGACAAAGGTAAGTTCAACACAGTTAATTTAAGAAATTTTTACTCATAGTTTACAAACATTACTATTTTGGTATATAAATTTCAAAAATTGGTCATTTAACTCATTAAATTCACCATCCGTACCCTCCTGAATTGCGCGGGTAAAGAGTACTCATTTGAATTAGTAACAAACGCGAGTTCGCCTATTTATACAAAATTGCAGAAAGCAGCTCTCAAGTCTCCGCAAGCTTGGACTATTTATACAAAGAAAGAACAATATTTCTTCTGCGAGATGTCAAAAACTACATCTGATTAGAAGCTCATAGCTACATGAATTGAAGGCTTTGTGAACATGACATTCATCTAGCAACATGATTTTTTGAGTTTTTCATCAGACCTTCTTGAAGAACGACAGGATATTTCCTTGCTTTGGGTCCTTACTTCTGCCCTTTTTGCTTCCGACTTTGCCGGCTGGATTTGATGAAGCATTGCTTCCCATTGCAGGTGACTTTTTCGTCTCAGGTGGCCTGTATCAGAACCAAATGTTTAATCGATCATTCAACATACATTACAACAATCTGAACTAATGGCAGCCACAAATGAGAAGACAGTCATTGCACCTAAAACTACTTCTACGCTGATATGAATATTTAGAGCTGCATTTGCTTACCGAGTGAAAGAAAATTAGCACAAAACATAATTAATCTTTGTTCTTGGAGAATCTTTGGCTACTATATAATTTTCTTTTCACCCGTATCTCACAATAACAATAGCGGTCTTTCTAATCCCTGTGGTATATCAGTAGTCAGGGCGTCTGAGTTATCAAACAAATTGGAAATTGACAAAGAAATTTAGAATTGTTTCTGCCGAATTGAACTCAGAACTGCAGAAAAGTCTTCAGGATTGAAAGTTACATTATCCAAAAGTTTAGAATTGTTTCTGCTGGGTGACAAAGAACATCTAGCGATTGCATTCGAACTGCAGGACGGGTTTGATAGTACATTGCCTGATTTTTTGGGGAGTTCTTCCTACAGCCATAATCTTTTAAATCTAGAGTGGGAGGATCAATGATAATGAAATTGCAAAACCAATCCACCTTATGGTTGTCATTATGTCATAGAAGCTATGGTCAGACTAACATGTTCCCGAAAGGTTTCAGCTTCCAAGAAATTGCTCAATGGCATGTGGGAAGCAATATGAGAAAGAACAAGGAAAATAGGGGCAAAGTTGGGATCATCATGATGAACGTATTAACTGCATTCTCCGATTGAGACACAATGAATGCTCATGCATTCATCCCGGGGCATCCACTACAATTCTCTCAATTAACACTTGATAGAAGAACACAAGAAATGGCACATGAGTATAAGACAAAAAGACATGGAATCCACTCTGACCAACAAAAGCAATTTTTATCTTTATCTGGTAAATTCATTTCTTCACAAACCAAGGATAAGGAACCTTTTCTGAGATAAAAGATGACTAGGAGGAAGCTATTCAAACACAGTTATTTATAGTGAGTAGATTTGAACATGCAATAAAATAAGTACATGTAATTACCTGTTGATGGCATTCTTCACAGCATTGTTAGTTTTCTTTGTCGTATCTATCTCTGGTATTATCTCCGTCTCTTCACCCTCCCAAACAACCTCAGCAACTGGATCAGCAAATAGGAATAGTGGAATGAAGCACGCAGGCATGAAGAGATTAAAAAGAGAAAAAGAAAGAAGAAAAGATAATCCTCAGCCTTCATCAGAACTAAAATGCCATAAATCACGTCGTAATGCCACAGAAGATATGCCAAGGTTTTGGAAAGAGACCCCTCTAGTTAGATCTGCAGCTAAAGACGTACAGATTGCCAACGTTTTGGCTTTGCACATGCACGACCCCACATATTGGCCAATGCACCACCACTCACGGAAGAGTTTCTATCAGTCTTCCCTTTCTTGTTATTAGGAGGCAATTGAGGAAGTTTTCTTTTTCGGTAAATATGTAAATATTGAAAACCACTTTTCATCTGTATATTATTTTGTGGAAGAATTTCTATGCAAATTATCTAACTCATTAAAAATTAAAAACTCATAGGATTTATCCAAGTTACAAAAGCAGTAACTTAAACTCCTAGAAAGCAAAATATGTGCATTATACCTATTATCTCGCAAACAGTTATCAACTGTAATGGGCTGTTTGAAGAGCTCTTCAGCTTGAACAAATTCAGCCTTCCAAAGGGTTGCTGGATCCTTTGGGATGCAAGCTTGCACACTGTAGACCTGAATTGAGCAATTGTCATCAAATTTTAGCTTGGCTTCTGCAATAACAAGGGAAAAAATCATTACACTGAGCAATAATTCTTGATGCAACTATAAATACCACAATTTTATCATGAAACTGGTTAAATACGGAAAACAAATATTGATCATCCGCCTCATCACCCACAACTGACTTTTTGGTACATTACTAATTTACTATCAATATGTTTGTGGAGTACTAGATTAGAAATCATATTGTTATACATGAATATGAGAAGAATTCAAGCAATTGACCATAAAGAAAGCATCTTCTTTACATATGTTGCATTCAAAATTGGCAACATGGGGAGTAATTCAGCATTAGTGCACCTACTGGTGTTCCTAGAGCCATCAGCAAGCCAACTCATATTACTAGTGAAGTAAAACAAAAATGTTCTTTAAGATAGTAAAACACACAAATCCATCTTCTATATTCCAATTAATTCATATAAATAAAACATGGATTGGCTTTTGTTGGAGTCTGACATGCTAGTTTCTCAATCTAATCCAATTCTTCTCACTCTGGATTTTGATATTAGTAATAATAATCCTCTTGTAAATTTCAACCAGTCAAATGGGGCAAAAGAAAAAAAGAGAAAAGCACAATACTGTAGATAGAGAAGATCTTGATCATCAGGAACAGAAAGTTATCTAAATCAGCTATGTTGTACGTTACCTACTACCACAAAACAACCAAGGATGGCATTCTTATTTACTCCTGCCTCAAACTGAATGTTTGGTTTTGACTAGGCAAGTTGTTATAAGCGATAATTAAAAATGTAATTGGTATAGGAGAAACGGACTAGAAGGGGCCAACATGCTACTCTTCAAATGTTTAAACAATTAATTGTGGAACGTGCCAAAAGAGGATTGCACTTTCTCTAGCTGATTATTTTGCCACATGGTAGAGTTTCTATTTCAGAAAAGTGGAAATTCATTTTAATACATCCAATTAAGAGGAAAACAGACATTCAACTTGGGACAGAGGAGAATTATAGAAGAAAGCTAAAATAACATAGAAAATAGACCGACAAATACCATCTATAAGTGCATCAGTTTTATGTGCTAGGACTAACGCAAGATAAAGAATTACTAGTTTGATTTGGTGATAACGAGAGTCGGCGAAACAAGAGGGAAGACTTGGCCAAGAACATATGAAAAACAAAAAATGAGGCATATGGCAAATGCAAAATCACCAGAAAAAGACATGCAACCCACATATAATAGCAAACAACACAAAATTCCTAGACAGTGCATAATAACATTAGGATTCTTCAAGTTTAGACTTGGAGACAAGCCTTACGTGGTATGTTGAAGGATTATTTTTCAACTAGCCAGATAAACCATAAACTACCTCTACCCCAGTTTCATGTTTCTCAGCAAAATCTTGAAGCAGCCTGTACACAAATAAGCAACAAGCAGTGAGTACCTCATGACCCACTAAAAACGGGGACAAAAACCCAGGAGAAAGAACTGAATTTAGTTCAAGAAAGGAGCTTTTTCACCTCTTTGCCGCATTAGATGACACCGGAAAGTTTCGACTTAACCACTTGTATGCAACCTGATAATTGATAGCCACGTTATTTCACGTTCTAGCATTTAAACAACCAAATTAATTGAGTACATATATTAGACAACACAACCAGCAGAAACAAAACCATAAAACATAGAAGATGTCAATTGACTAACAAATTGTTCTTCTACCGAAGTTCTCATCAAAAAAGTGTTGCATCTTCAAATTCCAACATTTAGTACCAAGCCCCTGGAATTCTTTTTCTGTTTCTTACTTCTCCTTCTTCATTTCTCCTTTTTTCCCTTTTAAAGAAAATAAACGACCAAACTTCACTCTCAAAGAAAGTTATTTTATAAAAATCCATACCATTCAAATGCCACTGTGGACCCGAGGACTGTGACAACTACTAAATATTATCTGAAATCAGATAGAATTAATCTATTCACTAAATCTGAAACTAACCCTAGATAAACAACACGTACAAGGTTTAGCTAATCACTCTGTAATATTAATCAAACCCTTTTCGTATATGCAGATAGTGGAACAGTTATTAATACTATCCTCAACAAAAATTTCCATTTTAAAACTAATTCAAATTCTTTACAGTTTCAGAAGCAAAAAAGAAAAAAAAAAACAAAAACAAAAACAAAAAACTATAAAGGCACTACAAAGTGATTATTGACTATAATTACGATAAAAGCATAAATGATCCAAACGGAAAATATAGTAAAACTTTTTTTAAAAAAAAAGGGGAAGTGGTGAGTGATTATTAATGCAAAACCGAGACAAATTTACGTAGGATTAATACCACTTGAAGTTTATCGTAAACGAGGGTTTGGCTCTCGTCGAGGATGCCTAGGGTTTCGATGTCAGCCATTTGGAGATCTCCGGGCCGAATCTCCTGAACCGATAGATGGATTAAGTTCTTCCTTTTTCCCGCCGTTGAGGCGTGAAGAGCACTCAGTTTCGCGCCAGCGGGTAAAGCTTTCTGCGTTGTGCTATCAGGTTGGAAAGTTGGTCACATGATGCCCACGTGACCACTAGCTGTTCATGTTCGGTTCCACTTTTTGTACCCAGGCTTCGGATCCGTCTATGAAAGGACTTTAAAATCTAATAATTATTTCGGCCCTCTCCAATAATGTTGATAATTTGATGTGAAAATAGTGTTTACTTGGGATGTCAATGATACTCGGCCCCGCCCCGCCTCGCCCTACAGGCATCGGCGGGGTAGGGGCAGGGTCAGGATTGGGTGATCCCGCCCACCACGGTATATATATATATATATATATATATATATATATATATATATATTATATGTTATGTTTAATAATTATAATTTGGAGTAAGTTTGGATTTAATGTGTTATTATTGTAAAATTATGTTCAATTTTAAGTATTAAAGTTTGAATTTGATATGTTAACACTTGGTGCATGATTTATGTTATTTTTTAATTTATTTTTATCTAATTAAAAAGTAAAGATTTTACTTGACAGATAGGGGCTTAATAAGTAGGTGTTTTGTTTCGATACTACCACCCCTTTGACTTTTGTTGACAGGTGCCCTGTAGATAGGGGCATGGTATAAAAAACACCAGTAGGGGCAGGGACGGTAGTCGAGAGAAAACCCCGGTACAGGTATAGGGGCGGGGTAAGGGCGGGGTAAAGGCAGGTGGAAAAATACCAGGCGTGGAGTAGGGGTTTGTGAACCCCGCCCCTATCTCCCCCATTGGCATTACTAGTGTTTACTAGTGGCATGCTCACGTCTCTCAATTTAAATTGTTAATAATATTAATCTGAAAAAAATATTATGAATGCGTAAATATATGTTTCTTTAAAGAAACAAATGTTTTTAGAAGAAGTCAGACCATAAAGGAAAAAAAAAATTATACAAGACAAAAAAATTCAATTCTCCACATAGTTCATTTGGTATATTCTTTGGATAAAATTTATATGGTTCAAGTAGTAAGTGCATAAGTTCACGAAGCGAGAAAACCAAGAAAAAGACAATAGATAGTAAACATGTGAGAAATATGGGAGTTATAATACAAACACCTATTGATAATAGCATCAAAAGACGGTAAAATCCCAATATTCTCGGCATGTTTCTTAAAGACTATAGGTCTAAGACCCTTAGTCAAAGGGCCAGCTAATATGTCATCAATAACAATCTGCTTTATAAGAATATCATTATTTTTGACAAAATCTCGGACTACAAAGAACTTGATATCTATATGCTTACAAGCTATAGTACTCTTACTATTCTTTGAGAACAAAATGGTAGCTCTATTATTACAATAGATCTTAATAGATCTACTAATAAAATTTATAATTCTCAAACCAGATATCATGTTCTTAAGCCACATAGCGTGGGATGAGGCTTCATAACAAGCTACAAATTCTTCCTGCATAGTTGAAGGCAGTAAGTTTTTTGCTTGACACTCTTCCAAGACACAGCCCCTCCAGCTAACATTAATATGTACCCATAAGTAGATTTTTGATCATCTAAACAACTAACATAGTCAGAATCAGAATATCCAGTCAACTCCAAATGATCTACTTTATGGTAAACAAGCATATAGTTCTTGGTCTTCTGTAGGTATCTCATTACTTTCTTTACATATCTCCATAAGGACACATTTTGGTTGGAAATATGTATTCTTACCTCTGGCATGTTGAATGCCATTTTACAAGGATATGTGTTCCCTCCTCTAGCATGTTGAATGCTATTTTATAAGGATAAGAATAATAGATTTCTCTTACTTTGAATACCGATATTAGAGAAATCATGTGGAGGACTGACAAAGAAATAACACATTTTGGTCATATATTGGTGCTAGTTTTTTAGTACGCTGCCGTATGTTTGGTCTATGACGATAAGGTTGGATGACATTTGTGACCATGGAAAGTCTTGTGTCAATATAGAATACTATGATTGCCATGATTTGATGTTTGACAATCTTGTTGGTCCAAATATGTGCTCGAAATGTAATCTTGTGCATTAGAATATTTTAAAATTGTGGCCACATTCTGTTTTCTATTCAGCCTAATAAATACTTTTTTATCTTACTAAACTAATTGGAAAAAAAACATTAAGATAAATGTATAAATTATATGAAAAAGTTAGGGATAATACTAAAAATATGAAAAAGTTAAAGATAATACTAAGAGATTATATATAGATACAATTGAGGTTTCCATTTAGGTAGAGCAATTGAATAAGAGAAGATTCAAGCACAGTATTTTTCACTTGATTCTTCCTCTTTTGAAATAATTTAGTAAAAGATTCTTTAAACACTCAAAGATAAATTTATTCACCATAAACAAAAAAAAAAAATAGAAATCACATATATCAAATATTAAGCAACGATTTACATATTGAATTAAATGAACAATCGGTTAAGTGATTTCTCAAGTTTCATTTATTTTTAAACACAAATGTAAGAGATTAAATGAATTTAAAATATTTTTAAATCGATTATTATATGGTGTTACACTTATTTACTACTATGTTTTACATGTAAAAAAAATCTTATCATTATTTTGAAACACAAATTTAAGATGCTAAATTAATGTTAATTTATAAATAACATGATTTTATCTATTGATGTATCATCATAATTTGTAATAAATTCCACTATTTTGCATGCGATTACATAGACCAAAGTGATTAAGTGATTCATTTTGTAAATTATTTAATCCAGTCTCGTTTAAGAGAAGAAAAATTTTTGGAGGCCTACAAGAGTAATTTCTGACGATTCTAAACAATTGAAGTTGAAGATGGGTCATAATTTGAGTTGGGCTAATTTAACGGAGAAGTATTGAGCTCAAATATATGGATCAAGGAACAATTTCTCATAGTAAACAAATAACTTTGGCCTTTCTTGTAGCTAAAGTTGGTGGTGAATGAATATGGCAAGTGACATTAGTGTTAATTTTTGGAACGTTTTTCTTGTCAGACCAGTTTTGGTATTTTGCTCATAAATCCAACTCTCAAAATCACGTGATTTCTAAGCCATTGGACTCCATAGAGGTAGAGCTACAATTCGTATGAAGATCACCTATCCAAATTCAAGAGGGATCAAGGTGCAAAATTAGTCACAACATTGAATAGGATAATTTTTGGGCTATCACCCTGAATCGAAAGTTTCATAGATCTAATTCTACAATTTTTGTAGTTGAGTTCTGTTATTTTTTTTATTATTTTATTTTATTAATTTTCTCTTTGGTTTAGTTTAATTTAAAAATTGTCTCTCTCGTAGTGCTTAGTTTAGTTATTTTAAATTCTTTGTTTTTAGTTTTAGGTTTTTTAGTTATTTTTTTTCCTCTTTTCAATTCTTGATAGCAATCCCGATTCCCCGTGATTCGACCCTCTAGTCACATTAGCGTGATAAAGAGGAAAATTTTTATATTTTGTCGTTGACTATTTCAATTGATTTTATTTGGCCATACAACGACGTGGTCATCTATCTACTCAAAAAATGATAATAGCTTTTTAAATTTTATTTTTTATTTTTTATCATAATTATACACTTATCTTTTGAAATTTACATCTTGCTAAACATTAGAGAAAATAATCTTTTGTTCAATATATATTGCATGCAAGTAGGGTAAAAATCAACTAATTGGTCATACACGAAAAGACTCTTACACGAAGGTAGCTACATCCAACTTTCGAAATATCTCATTAAATCAAGACTTAAAATCTTCATTTAACCAAGCCTAGACCCTACTAAGTAGAGCCCCGCGTCCCAATTGAAGGAAGCATGAGCATTATTCAGTTATAACCGAATATGCAAACCAAACCTAACCGAAATACAAAATTCGGTTCCGTTATTTTGGGTTCGGTTCGGATATTAAAAATGGAAAGAAAAAAAATCGATTTTGGTTCTGTTTCAGTTATTTCTCTAAAATTTTGGTTAATAAACAAATAACCGAATAGTTACTTTTTCATTAAAAATTTTTACTTAGTTATTATTTTTCAAGTTTACATTCATATATATTTATAAGTTTATATCATTCTTATATGCATAAGGTAAATTTTGATGACAGGTATTAGAATTTGATTATTACAATTATAAAGAAATTTAGTTTTTTGAATTAGTTTTGAATAATGTATGATTTTTTAAAATAATTTGGTTATTTCGGTTATAACCAAAATCGAACCAAAAAAATTCGGTTAAATAATTTCGGTTATTATAGTTCAGTTCGGTTTCGATTATCAATTTTTAAAATTTTGAAAATTTAGTTTTGGTTTTAGTTCGATTAAACCAAATGCTCACCCCTAGAAGGAACACCCTTACAAAACCTAACACGCCCTCACACGTATCAGTTCCAAGAAAAGATAGCTCCCAAGAAAAGCAAGCAGGGTAGTGGACCTCTTTATGGTATTTTAAGGTAGATATCTTGAGGTCTAATAGAGCAAGATCCCTTGAATACATACTATCAAAACAAACTCCGTAGTAAGAGAAGAAGATTGTGCTATACACACATATAAAGAAATAATCAATTCAACTTAACATAAACCTTTAAATACATTAACAATCTTCTTCTTCTTCAAAAAAAAGAAGCTAATAGAGAATGACAACTTAAGCAAGAGGATGATCTTCATCCAGTATCATGTCGTATAACAATCAAGAGCTCTTGAACTTGTAGAGCAAGCTTACATCCAAAATTGCATTTGACTACTTGCACAACCACTTGAACTCGCTTCTATGAATACATGGAAAGAAGCAAAGATATTGAAAAAGAAATTCTCTATCCTTCTTGTGGATTGAAGAATTGACCATCTCCTATTAGTCTTCATTGCATGATAGTTTGTTCATGCTTGTAATATTTCTTCTAATTCTATTGGCCTGCCATTGAAATGGATAAATATTTAGATGCTTCTTAGCTCAATATTAATAAAAAACTCTTTTCTGGAGAATTTGTTTTCTTATTGAAAATGAATTGCTGTTAGAGGCTTCTTCACTTAGGCTGATTATTTGGTTACCTGATCTTCTACTTTTTAACCCCCAGTTTCTTTCTGCTTGTTTCTTTTGTCTCCCTTTATCTGTTTCATCAATCAGATTATTCTGTTGGACAATTTTATGAGGATGCTAGGCAGTGTACCCGAGATATACTTGACAGAGGCCGTGTTCCTATTGTGACGGGTGGCACTGGATTGTACTTGCGGTGGTATGTTGCTATAGTTCCTTGTTCTATAGGCACCTTAGATTCTTTATTATGTATTCAGTGATAGATGGAAGTTGCAGCTTGATCAGTTGCCATGGATTCACTAACCAAAAGCTTCATGACACATCTTTTCTTGAATAAGTATTAAGTAAGGATTCCATGTAGCAACGGAAAAAAAAATTGATCAATCGAAGACGAAGCAGGAGCCAAGAATAGAAACAGATAGTGAAAAACTGATGCAGAAAGAATGCACAAGAAGAAAGAAAATGTTTTGCTTTTATTGAAAGCATGACTTGGAGTGAACTATACTAGTTTTAGACTGATCCAGAATCCTTTTTATATGAGCTGCTGAAATTTTGGTTTTAGGATTTGTTTATAATTTGGGAGTCTACAACTCTTATGTAATTTGTTATTTGGAGGAATCCTTAGTTGTTGTTTAAGAGTCTTACTTATTTAGTGATTTTTGAGTCTAACTAGGTTCTCTAATTGTTCTAGAAAAGTACCAGAGACTAGATTCAATATTTTTCTATAGATTATTAGGTTACTTAATTTTTTACATCCTCTACCCTATTGGAATTTGGAAACCCCCTCAGCCCATACTGATCTATATAATTTTTCAAATCTGTTGTGAATTTATGAATGATGAAAGTTTGATATTTTGTGTGTATGATTTTGCTCAACCTATGGGCTTCCTGGCATCAAACTGATATTGAAACTGATGGAATACTATCTGTAAGAATGCCTGAAAATGTTCCACAGGTATTTGTCAGTGGATAACCATTAACCTCCAAATTCAGGCCACAGGGTGATGCCGTGATGATAGATGCTGTCCGGCTCACCCCCATTTTCAGAAACCCCTATGTTATTTTCAACTTCAACTAGAGCATGCAATTGAATTGGTCGCAAATATTGAAGCTTGTTGGTAATGTGTAAGGTTCATGTATGGGAAGCCATGTGCCGAAGGCCTCTCGAAAAATTACCTCATGAATGGGATTCTATGTGGCTGTGTCCAAATAATTGAGATGGCTTTATTAGTGAGCAAGTAAATCTATCATTCTGAAATGAACAACTGTTGCTGACACTGCAGTCCAGTAGATCGGCTCCATCAGCCTTCCAAGTACCATATAATTCTTTCAAGGAGTGGGTGGAGATGTCTATGCCAGATTTTATTGATGCTAATTCTCCGCAATTGGGCTTCAGGAGAGTAAACCAGCGGATTTGGACTATGAGTTCCTCTGTTTCTGTCTCACCACCCAAAGGATTGATCTGTATAGATCAATTGATTTCCCGTGTGAAGATATGCTTTTAGGTAAATAATATCTATTACTTATTTGCTCATTGTTATATATTACATCTTTTCAATTATCTAATTAATCTTTCTTCTCAGATTTCAAAACCATTTACCTACAGGTCTTTATTTATATCAACACACTATTTTACCTCTTTAAATTGTCGAATATGGGAAATAGTGCATGAATGCGCCTCTTTGTTACAAATGATCTTTTAGTCAAGTAATTATATTTTGTCACCTATACTTTATTCTTTCCTCTTAACATATGCTTCATCGTCAAGACACCATTTTGGATCCTTGTTATTATTCCTCTGTGAACTGCATGAAGTTTATGAACTTCTTATTGCAATAACTTGGTCTATGTAAGGTTCAACTTGCTAATGTAGTAATTTCTTGCTGAAATTGTAGGTGTCATTTACACTGTATTGGAGATAGTCATATTGGATTGAATTTCAGTATTCTAGGTTTTTCATATTATTACCACTACAAAATCTCAGTTAATAAAATTGAGTCAAGAATGCTTTGTAGGAATATTTGCAGTTATATTCTACTGATATTATTCTATTTATATTGTTTCCTGAATAACTGTCATTCTAGGTTTTTAAGCAAGGCGGCTACAGATTCTTGATACTAGATGTGTCCTTGGATAGGTGATAAATTTGAATTAGAGGTTTCTTTTTCTCTTTCCCAGATCACATAAAATCTTTTCTCATCATTCTACAGTTGGTTTCCTTGGCTTTTCTTTCTGGTTGGGGATGGATCTGATGCTGAAAGTGTGCCGCATGTAATTTGGAATGTGTTAAGACTTTTACATATGTATATATCTGCAACAAAAATATTGAGAACTACATGTAATATGCGTAGTAGCACGTTAATGCCGAATTGCAGTTCTGCAACACGAGCTATTGGGTACCAACAAGTATGTTCCAAGAAACCAATGTTTCTCTTAACTCGTTCCAAACTGTTGGCAACATGGATGCATTGATTTTCTTATTTATGACATGGATCAGGCCATGGACTATCTCCTCAAGTGTAAAGAGCAAGGGGTTTGGAGTTCACCTGGAGACTTTTATGCTTTTCTTTCTGAATTCCAAAAAGCATCTAGGTAATTTTCTTTTCCGTTTTCACATAATTTCTTAGTGGTACTTGAAAATCAGATGCGCTTGAAACAATAGGTGAAATTTGTTAAATTTTTCTCAATTGAAATTGTATGTATCTTCCTCAGACTACGAATGCAGTTGGATTGACTTATTACAAGCTCGGTTTCATTTTTGAGCTCTCTTCTTGAATTAAGATGGTAGATTGCATTGGGAATCTGAATATCTTCTGTGTTTGTCTTAGGTTTTTATGGTGCTAATGTAGTAATTAGTTATTTAGAAGGTTGTACACACACTATAACTAGAATTCAACTGTAGGAGACTTTTAATTAGTTAAGTGGTTATCTCTAGTCAGTATATCAATCTTCATTGGCATGTCGAGGGCCTTTGACCAATGATCTGGTAGTTCTACTGCATTCAGATTCCCTCCACATTCTGGTCTTCATTTTACTCGTTCTTGGAAGTTTTGCTTGTCTTTTCTTCAATTTATGAACTAATGGATCATTGGGAATTTCTCTATATATGATAATCCTAGGTTCTTAAAAGCATAATGCGTCTGTATTTGGTACCTACTCATATTGTATGAACATGGCATTTCATGTTTTCATATTTTAATTAATGCAATGTTTTGTCTACTTGCAAAAATTTTGCGAAAAGGCAATTGACATGGTTTCATAACGAACAAATTTATCACTGGATTGATGCGTCTAAGCCGTTGGTAGGCCATTCCTTCATTCTGTTTGGAAATTATATTGATCTACATGTCTTCATTGTCTAACCTTACACAAGCTTGGAGCTAGTTTCCATGACTGCATACCAATCATAAAGCTAAAACTCAACATGGACTTCTGTTTCTTTTGTAGACATGCATAACATTCGTTGTCATAGTTGGAGAAATTGGGAGCCACTGGAAATTTCATTCCGCTCTATGTTATTGGGACCATGTCGGTGGATACAGTGGTTTGCCTTGCATATAAATAATTAGACCTTGTTCTGGCAGGATGAAACTGCTTTAGCTTTACCATGATGGCTATTTACCAAGCATCTCTCTCTCTCTCTCTCTCTCTCTCTCTCTCTCTCTCTCTCACACACACACACACACACCCCCCACCCCCAGAATATGTTGGTTCTAAATCAGAAGTTCTCTATCCATTGTTTGACTTATTTTATATACTTCTGCCAAATTTTGAGGACAACAAGTTTTGCAGGATAAGGTGCTTAGCTTCATATATAATTCATATCACAACCAAGCAGGGATTTTAAAGGTGCCTGAATCGCTTTCCATGAACAAAGAGATGTCAAATCCTCGACAAATTACAGAACTGAAAGCCTACAGAACAAGGAATAGGTGTGCGGTTCATATATACTTATTTCTTCTGTACTTTCAAATACTGATCTTGAAGAGTGAAATTTTTCCTTGCATGTGAAGACATTTTGTGGGACGAGAAGATTGTCCTGATATTCTAGAGTCGGTAAGGGCAATTATGATGCAACCCACTGTACCTGTTTGTTAAACTCACTCACTCGGAGAGCTTTTCATTACGCTAGGGAGAGCCAGAGTATTGGAAAATATTCTCGCAAAGGTTAGCTTCAATGTTGTTCCTTCATGCAGTTAACAGTGCTTTACAGCATGAATTTCAAGCTTGTCCGATTCGGACATGCGATAAGGAAACACTATCGATGAACCATTCGGCAAGCATTCATCTTTGCGATGCCAAGGATTTGACGAACAAATTTGAAGGGCGTAACTAAATCAATCAATAGGCAATCTAACGAATGGGACAAGCATAAATCGAGGTCGATGTGTACATAGAATTTATATTGTATCAGTGTTGCGCACATCCATGTGACTGGACTTTATGGTGTTCTATTTATTCACTTTGTTCTGCCCATCTAGTCATCGAGAATATTGGAGAGGAGGTTTTGGAGATGCAGCCCAGACCCTCCATTGATTCCCACATTGTAGAATTTCTCATACACACGAGCATTTCAATGATGGAAACCTTGCTTATTCATTCACACAGATAAAATCATTTACTTTACGCACTATATGTCCTCTTAGTTTCCAAGTTGCCAACCATTGACAATGTGACAGTGATAATCTCAGCTTCGCCTTTCTGAGTAGGTTTAACCCAACCCTGGGCCATTTCAGCAAAGCTTTCAAAGCAGCACAGATGGCTAGTATTTTTTAGTTTCATCCTCGCAAAGACTTGAGAGAGGCGTAAAGAACTGGAAATGTTTAAGAATTGGTAGCGTGTCTACCAAGTCACTGTATGGGAAGATACAAAACTATTTATCCCATTAATCGAATCACTTTTTGAAAAATACGAGATATCTAATCATATAAATAAAGAGATCTATTCATTGATAAAAAAGAGAAAACATGAATGGGAATTGGACAGATAACATTCCTATTCTTGAAAATTCACACCAATTTGAACCAGAAAATGGATGGAATTATCGGATAACTCGTTGAGGCAAATACTTGCTATAAGTAATGTAACTTTGAATCTCATGAAGAGTTCGGCCGACAGCATGCTTAACACATGCAAGCCAGATGGGAAGTAATGTTTCCAGTGGGGGGTTGTAGCTCCCTTTTGATGCTGGATAAAGCTAATCTTGGTTTTCATTTTCCTTGCGGACCTAGAAGAATGGGTACATGTCTAGTGTCAGCTCGAGACCATGTCTTCTTAATACTATTCTAGATGATGATGAAAAAAGTCCCAACAACATATGAGCACTTATTTACATTTAAGCGAAGAGTACTTCTCACTAATGATGCCGCTCGCTAATGTTGTCGAGCCCCAATTGTCGGAGGAGCTAAAATGGTTTCAGAAACCAGAACTAGTAAGAGCTAAGGTGATTCTGGAAAACAAAATTAATAGGTGAAATAAGGCTTAAATAGTTTTTATAGACTCCATTCAACAACAAACTACAACTTGAATTTGTATAAACTACAAAGCTTCTAAATCACAAATGATATGCCACATTACAAGAAAGTAATCACCAACACACTTTTATTATATCACACCCATGAAAGAGTTTATACATCCATTACAAAAGGCAAGTAACCTCTTACATTCAGTAATAAAGCCAAGACCATAAACACCCAAATTACACACCAACATTTATTCAACATAATATCAAAATCCAACACTCGTATAAGTAAGGAGTTGATAGTAACTAGTTAATAACACCCCGAGCAAAGGTTCGGGTTTGATAGTCTATGGCCCGGTATCACGTAGTCTTACTCCATGCCATCTGCGAAATAAAATGGAAGTATGAGCGAAACAAAGCTCGGTAAGTAAAGCACTCCAATAAAAGACAAAGGCCTAATTAGAACTATCATCAAGAAACATCACAAGGAAATTCAATAACTAGTTATCAAAGAAAATGTAATGGTGTATAATATGTAATACTAATATGACAGATAGTTGTGGCTGCTATCATGTGCAGAAGCTAGGGAAACAAAGCTGGATCTTATGGCCCAACACTAGCATTAAAAAATCCAAAATGAATATGCATTTAATCTACTTAAAAGTGCTTTAAACTTCAGAACAAGACCCTTCCCCCTATGGTAGTTGATAATTAGTTTAACGGGGGGCAACGAGAAAAGTTAGCTAACCGGAGTAGGAGAAAAGGAGAAAATGATGAAATCTAATAGTGAAAGGTAAAACGAGATTACCAATACGAGTTCTTAATCTTTTTCAGCTTTAGGTACCGAATCTGAGAGTTCCTTTTTCCCAAACAACCCGATTTCCAGAGTCTCTCCATCGATGCCCCAAGCATCAACCTGTTCGAAAGTATCCAGAACAATGAGATGTAGAACTAGTATGTCCAAAATTTTGAGGTACAATTAATTGAAATGGCTGACTGCACCTTAAGGAAGTGACCTATCAACAATTGGACATGCAAACGACGTCTTGGCCTCTTCCGTGATCCTTTAGTCTTTAAAATCCCTACAGTAAGAACTGACCACTTAAGCTCAGCAAAATATGTTGTCAAAAGATATCCTCCCCTTGTGTAGTCATATCCATCACCATCGTCTTCATAGAGAATACCTTCAGCTTTACCTACACGTTCACAGAGGCCTTAGACATGAAAGCATAGATAGAATGTTGGGACTAGATGGTAGCTTTGATATTACACTGCAACAAGTTCAAGTTAAGCACAAAGATTGACTATTAGGGAGTGAGCGATAGATTTATCACCTCATCTAAAAACTTAAACTTGTAAAGAGAGTACTAGTGCATGTGACTTGTTCATATTTTCTTTTTTTTTTCTTTTTTTTTAGAAGCTTGCACATGGATTATTTTATTATTTTTAAATGGGTAGCAATGAGGTTTGTACCAAGCAGAGAGCAGAAGGCCCAGGAACGAATTCAAGTGATTACTAGCAATTGCAGCCTGCAATCCGTACTGAGACCACTTGGTTTCTAAGTTCTAATACCATGATAGATTTACCACCTCATCTAAAAGTTCAAACTTGTAGAGAGAATATTAGTATATTTATTTTTGAATTAACTAGGACGAATGCCAAAAATGTTCTTGATTGGGTGACCAATGACAACAATAATTAGCAACAGCAATGTCAAATTTCCAAGTCATAGATTGTTTCAAAGCAAATAAAATTGGGTTAAAAGAAAAAGAGTATAGAAATAAAGATTCTATTATTGGTGGTGAAGTTGAGACACAAGAGAAGTAAGTTCTGAATTGAATGAAAGCTGACAGAAGTATATGCACTCTTTTAGCCCAACTTTTCTAAAAGCTGGAATTAAGGAATAGCTCAAGTGGTTGACACTATCTCCTCCCAGGGGTGAGGTCCAGGGTTCAATCCTATGGGGGTGGGGTATCTAAAAAAAAAAAATTTCTAAAAGCTTGACCTCAATCTTGTTTCCCCTTTACAACAGAGTTTTGTTAGATCCACAAGCACACCCTAATATATATCTTGATATGCTATCTCATAGTAATGAAGTGTGTGCCTATCCAATTAGCTATCTAAGAGCCTTCTCTCCATCTCTTTTTAGTTTGTAATGAAAAATCTTAATAGACTTATGTTGACAAACACATATATTGAAAGGCAACAAGGGAAAGCAATATCTGAATTATGCTTTATAACAAAATAGAAGAGCTTAATTGCAGTAGTTTTCCCACAACTAATGGAAAAAAAGTAGGCTCCTCATCAGGGAATCTGATTGACAACAAAACGTCATGTTCTTAAGAAAGGATTGGCTATTATTGCACAAGAATATGAACCATATTCCTATTAATAGCAAGGCAACCATATCTTTTGAAGCACCAAGCAATATAAATGGAAACTTGTAAATAGAACCAAAAATGAGAGAATATTAAGTTTGATATCCAATAAAAAGTCTCAATCAGGCAGACTATATACATATACATGAAAGTTACCTGTGAAGCACAGGTTGATATATGAATAGCCTGAAAGCTGAAAGGTTACCATTTAGATCTAGAGCAACCAGCAGTGTTAAATCATCTGTATCCTTAGCTTCACCAACATATTGATGAGGAGGACCCAAAGGAATAATAGATCCAGCTTTCAAAAATAATGCTGGCAAATCCTAATATATCCAAATAGTCAAAACAACTTAAGAACAGAATGTAACTAAAGACATACGATGGATATTTTGAAAGTTGAACTAAGTTTCCTAAGCCATGTACCGGGTGTGAATCTTCAAAATCAAAACTCATCCAAATGCCTTTAGGCAACTTGTGCTCAAATATATCTAAAACATGGTCACACTGGGTGCTGTCAAACAATTACAATAATGTTAGAATATGTCCACAACATAAATCTAATGTTAAGAACCTTTCAAGAAAAGACCTGAATAAGCTAAAAAGTCTCACTGAAAATGCACGAGATCATTGGTGCTTAAATCCAAAAATTTCGATTTTTCACCGCTAAAGGTGTCACAAGGTATGTAAAATATCTATGGATCTTTCAAGAAAAATATGGTTTGACAAAGTGGACGCAATAACTGGAGTTGAGTGAAGCAACCAAAAAGTTTGGTAATTAACTATTGACAAAATCATAGGAAATTATACATATAATTGACAAGCATTGAGTGAGTAAACAAACAATATTACGTATACATGCTAGGAAAAGAAGAAAGAACAACAATATGTGATCAGAAATATACGACTGGTGGCATTAGGCTCTTGTATAGTGGGGAGGCTCCACTTAGAGGACTTGGAAATCTATTTCTTTTTTTTCACCAGTTTAGGGAATTACTATTACTAGCTTTTGAGTTTGAGACCTCCGAGCTTTGCAATAGACAAAAAGACCTTTACTGACCATGCAAGACAGAGTCTACCAATGTCTCGTTATTCCACACATTTGAGTATCTCATTGCAGCAAGGACATTAGAATTCCTAATAATTAATATATCTCCATATTGTTTGTTGGAAGTTTAAAATCCTACTAAGTGGGCTAATCAGGAAATTTCAAATCCTACTAAGTAGGCTAATCACCTTCAAGTTGATTATTAGGCAATCCCCTTAAAAAGATCAACCCATCCCTTTCCTGTTCCTCGTTTCCATCACAAAATTTAATCCTAATTACCAACTTCTGCCAAAAATCATTAATTTACAAAGCCTAACCCTTATTTTCTAAATCAAAAGCACTAGGGTCTAATCCGGTTCTTTTAGCAATCAAAGAGGCTTTCAGTTTCCAAGTTTCAGTCATTTTCCTTTGCAACTTTCCTATTTCTCTAAGGAAGTTAAACCTCCGAAATGTGTTGTATGTCATTTGTCCCTCCTACAATTTCTTTTTTGGGAAAAATTACACACAAATTACATGAGATCAATCTAAAACTGCATGCATTATACTGTAACTCCCAGAAGTTCCCACTTTAATCACAAGTACTAAAAGGACCGGTATTAAACTAGCACGAACAGCAAACTAAAGTAACATAAATATGAATAATATTCTAAAATCAACTAGTATTGCAACTCCAAAGGAACAGAATGGATACCTTGCAGAGACGAGAAGTGGTCCCAACATGAATGAGTTTTCTTGTGATCGCAACTTGGGATCTTTGGGATCTGCACAAGCAATTCAAGGATTCAAAATCCATTAAGAAAAAAGTTAAAATCTTGATGTCAATAGCATGTAACCTGAGTCAGCAACCATACCAGCAAAAAATAGGGGAGTTGCAACAGGAAGGCCCCTAGTATGTGCAACATAAAACAAGGTATATATGTGCGGCAAAAGGCGGTACCGCCTCTTCAATGCCCGGCGACAAACCTCTTCACACTATGAAAGATAAAAATTGTTCAAAAGATTATGTACAAGTCCAAGATCAGAATTCCAACATCAAACTATCTAGAAACTAAAAACTAAAGCAAGTATTCTGCAGTTTGTTTACTACTAGTTCAAATAGTGAAATATCATTTCTACACCAAGACTGAGACTGCGAATGGGGAATAGTCCTGATGGCACATAATTAACTATGCTCATACATATTAGATATTAAGTAAGGCAAGAACTGAATCATCATGACTTTTCATCTATAAAAATAACAGGCAGAAGTGACTGGATATTACAAGAATAGCAATCTTGACTTTGGAACTAAATCATGGGTTGTGGTTCTGACAACTATGTGAATTGTTTATCCTGCTGCACTCTCAATTGCATATTCAAGGGATTAGAAAAGCTATACCGCAAGCCATAAGTTAGAAAACAGAAGGATGCTCCTTCAATACATATGCAAAAAAATTATAGAGCTCAAAAACCATTTAACATGGAGGACGATCCATTTCCAAGCATCATTCCAACTGGAAATCCTTTAGCCTCTTCACCATTTAATATTTAAAAAATAATGGACCTAAAACAGTGAGAATCATTTCTTAGTGATGAAACAAAAGTAAAATAGCCATAAGCAGACTTCTCATAGCAAGTCAGATTGGTTCCTGTGGCCTTCCATCATAGCTCTTTCCAAATAAGCTGAAGGCGCTGGCAGTTAGCCTCTCATTATTTCATATATATTGCTGTATTATGTATATTTATGAATGGCCAATTAGATCAATGGCTTTATATAGAAAACTTTAAAAGAAAACATCACATGCTTCAAATATTTCTAGATTAACAGAAATGATACAAGGAGAAACTTCTCTGTAGTAGTGTTAATGCTCTAAACATCTTATGATGAAAAGTGAAAATAGAGCATAAACATATGCCATTGCCGAATTGATCGTAGACTGTCATCTTTGTCAAGAAAGACAAACCTCTTTTCCAAATGACCAAGGCTCATGATCAACACTGCCTTTTATAGAATGTGCACGAGAAAAAGGAAATAGGGCCCCTACACCCATCCACCTTGCAAACATTTTTGGAGTTGCATCTTTATCAAATCCACCTATGTCTGGCCCAGAGAAAGGCTGACCACTGAGCCCCTGAAAACAAACAGACCTCTCTGTCAAAACAACATAATATGGTAAAAAAACACTGATAAACACAATGAACATGAAAGAATCAATAAAGAAATAGAATATATTTCAAACAATTGAACAGTTCCAATTACAAAACTAAGTGGACATGAACCACGTGGAAAACAGATTTCACACCTCCCCCAATTTGTCACATCAGTATATCCTCATGACATACACATCTTAGTGACATAACTTTTCAAACATCCATCTCACAACTAATTAACAAGAAACGATAATGGTAAACTTGGATCATTAGATGCTTTAGATGGGCCTGAATGACCTGCAACCAATCATATTGCAAATATTTTATGTGCCAAATGTACATGTCCACCCAAAAGGGCCCAAGTTCTCCAGTTGAAATGGATAAAGGTCATCGCATAGAAGGAAATACTAAAAAAAGTTTGTGAAAGTTTGTGTCTTGACAGTGGACAGTGAGGGTAAGAGAGTTCCTTCAGCTGATCATTCAGACAGTATTGATGGGCAAGAAAAATGTAGAAATTAACCACCATGGCATGTATCTTCAAAGTATATGACTAACATGACATTTTTGCAAACTTATATATACTATCTAGCCAAATAAAATGTTGACAACAATGGATCATCATATATATGAACTAAGGTAGTTATCTTTATATACATTGAAATGGTTGAGTAGGGTGCCATGTGTCACACCCTCAACCATTTCATTTTTTTAAAACAAAAAATTTGTGTGTTACTCTTCTTTTCTTTTTTTTTCTTTTAATTGCTAAAGTGAATATTTGTCCATTTTTTTACCTAATGCTTGGATAAGATGCCAGGTGACACCCTTTGGTTGCTTTTCTATTTTCTATATTTCATTTATTTTTTAATACTTGAATTGACTGTTGATAAATTGATAAAAACCTTTTCAAAAGACAACCTATCTGTTTACTTTTAGCCTTAGTATCACAGGGAACCCCATGATTTTTCTTTCATTTCTTCAATATTTTCATAGTGGTAAGTACAATATTCAAGTTTTGAAAAGTTGGTAATGTTTCTTTTTTGTCTACTATAGGATGAGCACTTGTTTTTCTTTTCCATTTAATGTTTGGCAAGATGTCAGGTAGCAGCATGTGGTTATTTCTTTGTTTTTTTTTTTAGTATTTTTTTTATCCTTTGACAATTGATCTCAATTTCTTAACAAATTTGATTAAAAACAAAATTAAAAATAAATTAAATTCTTGACTTTAACCTTTTCATTTTAAATCTCATAAATATTTAATTAGATTAGGAAAAATATACGTTTAATACATTATTAAATTCTTTAATCTATAAAATTGATTCAAATTTAACCATATGATCATTAAAATTACCCAAAACATAAAATATAAAAATATATAACACATGTGACTTCATGCAAGTCAGACACAAAATACCTTATGGGCAAATTTTGAATAATAGGCAAGGGGGAGGAAGTCGCATTTTGTTGCTAGAACTCGTTTAGTTCAAGAAATTCTTATCCAACCAGTTCTGATTAGCTAGATCACAAACTCATAATCAAAAATTCATTTTCAACAAGCACTCACCAACTGAAGAACCATGGAGATGCTCATATGGAGGTGCTCCCAAGTGGAAACATTATCTCCTGTCCATGTGGCGGCGTACCTTTGGCTGCCTATATATGCCGCCCTGGTTAGGACAAATGGTCGCTTATTTTCATTAGCTAATTTCATGCCTTCAAATGATGATCTTGCCATCAACATGCCATATACCTGAAACATAGAGGTACTTCCAGTAAGGAACAATATATATAAATACTGAAATATGGCCAACAAAATGGCGCAAGGAAAAGAGAAATAGATCAGCCAGAGCATTATGTTCTATTTGGCATTACATACTCTGGAACTTGAGGAACTAGGGAAAATTTACAAATATGTGAATTACAGTTCAAATTTTATGAAATAAACAGTGAAATGACAAAAAAGAAGGCTCTGATCCAAGAACTATACATTGTGATAATGAGAATGATTTTGGCAACCTCCAAGCTCAGCATCGCCTCTATGAATATTGTTCTTAGGCATAGTCTTTGTCTCAGTCTGTCAGGGAACAATGGTAAAAGTGACACCAAAAACCACAAAAAAAATCAACAGAATGTAAAACGGATCCAAGTTCTACCTCCTGAACAGCTGGTTCATTCATATCATTCCATAACCCATCCACAACTTTGGGAACAAAGTCTTTCACCAGATTAGTCCACCACGAACGAGCTTCTAATTGGGTGAAATCAGGAAATACACAATCCCCAGGCCACACTTTTCCTAGACATAAGAACTAAAATGTCAACATTTTGACAAGACAATTACCACTCATGTTGAAGTTGAAACAATACAGAATCACACCCAAGGGGACTGCTCCAACATGTTAAAGATTGCAGGTTCAAATCCCCTTCACCCTCCGAAATTAGAAAAAGTAGAATCACATACCAACAAAAGGCTTCCCATCAGCTGCTTGAACCCATATATTTCTTTTTGAACCACTATCATATACGGGGTAACCCTTTTCAACTTTGATACCAGGGTCAAGCATCCAGTTTGCCCTGAAACCAATCTCATGAAGATCTTTGACAAGAGATTGGGGATCCGGAAAATCTTTCTGACATTATTAACAACAACCCTATTAATATTTGATCTGACAATGAAAGCATAAAATTTTCCTAACATATGAAACCAAATAGATTGAGAGAGGGTATAGTTGAACTATAACCAATTTAACCTTATAATTATTGTCTCTTGTTTACAAATCTTCTTATTCTTGCCACATAAAATTGTATGTGCACACAACTTATGCTATATACCTGGGTAGTATTAGATTTTAATTGTATAGTTGTATGACATATGCATACAACCTCAAACAAGAATTACAGTTGAGGAAGATTCATAAGGCAATCTCAAACTCTTCCCTCATTTACTTCATGTATGGCATAAAGCTATAGGATGATCAATAGTAAGTAGTTTGAAGCATTTTTTGACATTGAATTCAGAAGACACGGCATGGAAAGAGGAAAATCTTTAACCATTTAGATGAGAAATATTTCCTAAAATATGAAAGAATTCCTCACACATGAAAAATCCAAAATCCCCTTATAAGATCTTGGACTACTCCATTTAGTACCAATAGGTTTTAGAACGAAACCTCAACTATCTTAACATTGTATTAGAGGTGGGCACTTGGTCTAGTTATATTTGAACCCTCAATTATCTTAACATGGTATCGATGTTAGACACTTGGTCCAATTATATCTAACCACGTATTAGTATCCATCATATTATGAAAACTAGGCCCTTGGTCCAATTATATCTAATGTGAGTATCTGTGGTATATTTAACTTGGTATCCATACATATTTGCACCACAATTATGTGACTGATTATAATATTCCATGGTTTATGAACCACTGAAATCCCTATGTAGCTCAAAAATTTATAACGTTAAAAAATTTCCCTTTAGTTATCCTTCCCGCAATTACATGCAATCGGGTTACTTCTATTATATATACCTGCCTAATTCAAATATGATGCTCTTCTAGAGCAAGCTCTTATTTTGGAATCTCAAGTGCTCAGTTCCTTGGTGTGATACCTGTATCCCTTCCTTGTGTGTTTAACACTATGTTAGCCAAGGAAGGTATGTCCAAGTGAAGACATAGATATCACAATGGAAAGCTGTCAAGCATACTATTGATACGTAAGAAGTTTTTTTTTTTCCCTTGGTCGATACTGCTGAAATAAAACTTTCTTCTTTGTCTGTATAACATAATCCAGATTTGGATTTATGCTCAGGAAAAGGGGAAATAAACCAAAGATGCTAGGAGGACAGCATAACAACAAGATATCATATATAGTTGCTAGCCAAAATGACTACATTGCTAGCCAAAATCACATAAGAGAACTCCAGAAGACAAATATATATTCATCTGGATGAAAGTTGCCTCTAGAGGGGTAGGCAGAAGATACTTTGAATTACTTTATATTTCATTATATGCAGTGTCAATAGGATACTCAATATTGGCTAATGCTTTCGTCTCAGTTTCCAATCCACAGTTGAAGGAAATTAGTTCAAAAAGTCTCAGATGTGGCTCATAGTTAAATATGAAGCGACGGGATGAGATTAACTGCCTGTATGGGAACACCTTTGTACTAATGTACAAAGTCAAATATAGTTGTTCAACTGCACTGTTATTATTGTGTGGCGAGGTAATTAATTTATTAAGGTATGAACGTATTTAATTTGTAAAGCTTTCGATCCTTTACTTCTTTGTATTTGGCTGGTTGTATAGATGACATCCTGTTCATGAGTTTACTACGGGATAGGATAATTTCCATGTGATTTCTCAAATTACCAGTGAACCTAACTTGATTCCATGAAGTATTCCTTATAAATAGCTTGATCAAGGAATAGAGGAGGTAGGAACTATATAATTTTTCTTTTTATTGCTTTAGTTTATGGGTAGGCACATATAGATATTGCTAATAATTCCATAAGACTGCAAGTGATATTATTGGATAATCATCCAAAGAAGAAATAAAGAACAAGAAAATCCCCGAGATTGAGTGCCTTTGTCCATTAGTGTACATAGAAGTAAAATCATCAATGACAGATAGAACTAACATACATGCGAAAAATAAAGACAAAAATAACAAAGACCAGCAATATATATCTTGAAGTAATGCATCACCGATTCAGCATAAGAAGATGTACAAGTCATGACATGAAAATTATGTACAGAGACTAAAAATATAAAAGCGCAGCATACCGGATCAAAAGTGAAACAGCGAAAACCATTCATGTAGTCTATGTCCATCCATATTACATCACAAGGGATCTTTTTCTCCCTAAAAGTTCTTGCTATCTGCGTTATTGAAAAGTTAAATTAGACCATGGAGCATAAAGTTCAAAAAAAATGAAAGTGATGATGGAGAAGTAAACAATTGGCCTTTAGACAAATATACGTATAACAACACCTACACATGGAACAAAAGTCAAGATTGCTAGTATGTACTTCATTACTTATGAGGTTAAAATCCAAAAGAATATTATTAAGAGAGGTACAGCTAGAATAATAAAGCTAGGGGTGAAGGAGACAAGAGCAGTCGAGATCATGTATACATTTGTACAGAGAGAAGGAAATGTGACCAACCTCACGAACTCGATCATCAGGTGTATAGCTCCAACGGCTTTGTTGATAACCTAAGGACCACTTTGGGGGCATAAATACAGTTCCTGAAAAAGAAAATTTCATTAGGCCACAATACTCAATGTTGAATATTCTATAGTTATTATGAGCAACAGGAAGCAAAAATAAAATGAAAAGGAAAGGAAAAACACAGGAGAAAATTACTTAACAATAAATATTGCCTGAAATATTTAATTCTTTATTCAAATGATATACATGCAATGCTTAATAAACAAACTTAATAGCCTTATAAACATAGATAGGCAAGTTACTTTATGGAACTTGCAATCGGCCCTAAAAAATGAGGAATCCTACTGAAAAATGATAGATCCTACAAGGTGGGAACTTTTCACTTTCTAGAGTGTGTCATTGCAGTCTAGACTAGCTAACTCTCTTTCTTGCTTGGCAATGTTGCCCTCTTGTCCAATTCAATGTTAAAGGAAAAAGTGGAAAGAAGAAAAAAGCATAAAATAAAGAATAATGAAGAAAAGGAAGAGAAAGAAAGAGGGGGAAGGGGGGGAAGGGGCACCTACCACCAAAAGAAAAGGAAAAAAAGAACAAAACCAAGGGCATACGACTCAATCCCCTTGCAATCTCCTGAACATCATTTGAAATCTATATCTGAATAGATTTTCCTTTGACAAATATAGCAGATTATGCTCTTTGGACTCCGCTTAATTAGCAGCAGTAGATTTCATAATGCCAATTTGCCTTCCATTTTATCACGATGCAACAGCAAAGTCCATCTTAGCTATAAGTGCAAACTTTTTGTATTATTTATTATTTTCACTTTGCTACTCGAGAAAGGATAGCAGTTTAACTTTCCAGCTAAAATTTGAGTTTGTTCATTGAATTTAAAGCATGTATTCATAAACTGATAACATGGAATAAAAGATGTACTTCTTTCCCATTGTTAATGCCAAACTGCGTGCTCCAGACTTCCTAAGACATGTTTAATATCTTCGTCAACAATTTTTGAGAACCAAAAAACTTAATATTAGAAGAAAGAGATGTTTTACCTAACCAAGTTGAAAGTGACACAAATCAACATGCCAAAAAGTAATGGTACAGATTCCATGTCAAGGTGGTATTGATTGACGACAATTTCATAAACCAATTCATAGTACAACAACATGGATAGGATAAACTAACATATGAAATGATTCAACGGATTACCAATAGCTTGAGACAAAGATATCATAACATCAGCTGGGGAAGCAAATGGACCAAATGTAACAACAGGATAAGGCTGTTGAGCTATAAACTTTATGAGTGATTCTCGCCGCAAATCAATCTGCTCAAACAACAAATAACTGTCACCAAAAGAAGATTTAATCTAGTAGCTCACTTACAACATAATGTAAAAAGAGGGAAAAAAGAATATACCTCACAACGCCGAGTTGTATCTGCTAGAACTCCCAATGCTTCTCCGTTAGGAAGAACAGCGAGAACCCACGGATGGGATTGGTACAAAGAGATAGTGTCAGGACCATAGCCAAAGGCATCAGTATTCCAAGCAACTACCTGCGCGTAAAAAAATTTATACACAGAGCCAATTTAGGAGACAGGATATTCATTTCTTGAAAAGATCATGTTAACTGACTTACCCTTCTCCCCGTTCTTTCAAGTGGCCCACTAACTTCTCCTGTCCCATAGAATGACGTGCCTTGTGGAAGCTGAATAAAACCCATTATATACAAATCCATGAAAAGTGGATCCCAACATAAGGGATTATATAAGAGTATACATCTGCATCACATTTGTGCTTGTATTTAACATTCAACAAAGCTGTAGTTGAATGGCGCAGAAAATGAATTGTGAAATATAGCACGCTTACCTTAATAGTGATTGCTTGTTGTCCACCATTGCAGTTAAATGTAGGAACAAATGTTGGAATCTCGTTAGAGTTGGTCAACTTTGTCTCCCTAACTTTGGGACTAACAAATGAAAGACTCGGAAGTGCTGCATTTCGATCATCTGCAGAACAATCGAAACGAAACACTTCATCCCCCAGAATTGGCTCAAAAATCATATGCCCTGAGGCTCCCTCATCTCCAGCCATTTTTTATACTTGTAACCTCACACTAAGAAATCTTCCTTGGTATGAGGTGTGCCTGCTGAGTACTTGGCTTCTCCTTTTATAGAGAGAGTTTTGCCTTGGATTCTTGGTTTTCACTTTCTACTGTACGGGAATTGCCTCGGTCTGGATGAAGGTATATGTGCTGTGAAGAAAAGCATACTTCAAAGGGACAAAAGTAGGAGTAGCAAATTCACCTGAGCTTTGGCATTTTCCTTTTCATTGCATGGTCTTCCCCACTTGTCCAAAAAAGGATGATCCAAAGGTTCCATTTGTCGAAAGAAGGATGGTCTAAAGGTTCCATTGTTACTATTGCTGTGATCTCATCCCTTATTATGCCCATACCCATTAGTCTTGCTCTTACAAATTCAGGATGCCAAACATTGCAGATCGGCATGACAAAAGGAGCGAATTCTGAACTCTCAATGCATGTCTAGTTTCACGTTAACAATGTATCATAAAATTTTCTATAGACACCAGTACTGGATGATATGTGGTAGCAATACACCTTATACTTGCATGTGGCAGCGACTCTTCTGGAGTACAGGACATTAAGCAACTATACCTTTCACAAAATTTTTATCTAGTCCGAACCAAATGATATTTATTCATTTCATGCAAATAAGAAATATGATCTCTTTCAGTTCAGCACGCACAGTTGACAAGCATTATCTCAGCACTGGCACAATGCTCCAACACTGATTCTTTAATGTAATGCTTCATCAGTCCACTAAAAACATCAAATATAATAATACTTGATATATTTTAAGTTGTCGACATCTGTTCTCCATGGATTTACACCTCTCCCCATACAAGTATGCCCGGTTTGTCTTTTATCTGGCATACGTTTCGTGCCTTGGGTTTAGAGGCTGTTAGGGAGTGCTTAAAAGTTGGTCAAACTTGCTTATAAGTAAAAAAATAAGATTTAGGTGTTTGGCAAGATCTGCTTATAAGCAACCAAAAAAAAAAGCGCCACCCCCCAACTCTTGTTTAGCTGCTTATAAGACTAAATAAGATTACACTCATACCCCTTAAAAACACAAAATTAACCACCCCTTAACTAACCAAATATCCTTTTTAGTTATTTTGACAAATACTGCTGCTTATATGCATATATATTACCAAACATGTCACTAGGTTATAAGCACATTTTATCCAAATGCTTTTTTACTTATTTATTATTTACTTATAAACATTAAAAGCTGCTTATAAGCAGCTTAGAAAAGCAAAGCCAAACACCCCCTTAGTTTCTTTTTCTTTTAGTCAGCTAATTGAAGTAGCTTATATCACAAAAAACAAAAGATTTGAGTGAAATCTTCTTTATGAGGTGGGCCAATTAAATCAAATTGTCATAACTTTCCACGTCTAGCTTAAGTATCCACTTTCACTTTATTTGCAAGAGTGTAAGGTTCAAAAAAGATAAGAGTGATCATGAAGCGTAATAATCTCAAAAGAAAGAGTTAATAGAAGAGTTTGTAATGAAAGGTAGAAGAATATATTACCTCCTTTGCTTCTTTATCTTTTGTGGAAATGTCAATTTAATCCCCATATTTTCAAAGTTAGCCTTCTAACGTTTGATCTTGTATGAATATTGCACATCTCACTCACTCACTCTCTCTCTCTCTCTCTTTCTCTCTCTCTCTCTCTATACATACACACATACATATATATATATATGTATATATGCTTCTTCTTCTTCATCACCAACACCATGTCCCCTACAACCACCTGGCCATTGTTTCCGTGCTTCAAGCACTACAATTAACTATCTTTGTACCGGTGTCAGAAAAGCAAGATTTATATATTTAAAGGATAATATCTAAATATCTACACATTTAGTCAAATGACCAAAATAACTGAATTTTATAAATTTTCTACAAAAACAAATAAGTTAAATGACTACCTTATGCAACTCTATAATCGGCACAAAGTTCAAACTGATATTCAAATTGATAATACCAAATTGATATTCAAATTGACAATGCTAACACAAAAGTAATACGCATGGCAACTTTTGCTATATAGCCAAATGATTGGATTCTTTAACTTACACTATGTTTGGATTCAGAGGAGAAAGATCAATAAAGGAAAGGAAAGTAAAGTATGATAAAGGAAACGAGCAGAAATGACTAATTCTTGTTTGGATTGAAAAATTTTTACACAAAAAATGATAATAAAAGATTGTGGATTTCTCTTATTTGGGTTGGAAAGAAAATGATTAAATTTTATGTTAAAATAGACCTTTATGTCTTTTTATAATTTTATGTCGAAACATATAAGAATGAAAAAAAAATTATTGCAAGAAAAATTATTTCATTTCCCTTCCTTCCCTCCCAAATTGGAAGCATGCATTCTAAAGGATTTGGAGGGACATGTCATGTCCTTCTTTAACCCTCTCCTTCCATATCCCTCCCCCCCAAACAAATGAAAGAATTTAAGAATTCCTCAAAATCCAAACGAGTTGTCAAGTTCATAATTTTACTTCAATTATTTTATTTTTTACAATATTTTTTATTTCTATTTTTTGGCACTTTTACTATTTTTTTCCCTTTTAATTTAATTTTATTTATAAATTTGTTTTTGACTCATATTTCAAGAAATAAGATTCTTTTACTGATTATTCTAAATTAGTGATTTGATTTAGCTTTAAAATTTTATTAAATCAACAAAAATGATTTCTTTTTTTATTTTTTACTTCAAATTTTTTTTTTGGCCATTTCCACTATATTTTGTATCTTAAAAACACTAAGTCTATTGACAATAATCTACCACATCATCTAACCCCACATCGACAAAGGTAAGTTCAACACAGTTAATTTAAGAAATTTTTACTCATAGTTTACAAACATTACTATTTTGGTATATAAATTGGTCATTTAACTCATTAAATTCACCATCCGTACCCTCCTGAATTGCGCGGGTAAAGAGTACTCATTTGAATTAGTAACAAACGCGAGTTCGCCTATTTATACAAAATTGCAGAAAGCAGCTCTCAAGTCTCCGCAAGCTTGGACTATTTATACAAAGAAAGAACAATATTTCTTCTGCGAGATGTCAAAAACTACATCTGATTAGAAGCTCATAGCTACATGAATTGAAGGCTTTGTGAACATGACATTCATCTAGCAACATGATTTTTTGAGTTTTTCATCAGACCTTCTTGAAGAACGACAGGATATTTCCTTGCTTTGGGTCCTTACTTCTGCCCTTTTTGCTTCCGACTTTGCCGGCTGGATTTGATGAAGCATTGCTTCCCATTGCAGGTGACTTTTTCGTCTCAGGTGGCCTGTATCAGAACCAAATGTTTAATCGATCATTCAACATACATTACAACAATCTGAACTAATGGCAGCCACAAATGAGAAGACAGTCATTGCACCTAAAACTACTTCTACGCTGATATGAATATTTAGAGCTGCATTTGCTTACCGAGTGAAAGAAAATTAGCACAAAACATAATTAATCTTTGTTCTTGGAGAATCTTTGGCTACTATATAATTTTCTTTTCACCCGTATCTCACAATAACAATAGCGGTCTTTCTAATCCCTGTGGTATATCAGTAGTCAGGGCGTACGAGTTATCAAACAAATTGGAAATTGACAAAGAAATTTAGAATTGTTTCTGCCGAATTGAACTCAGAACTGCAGAAAAGTCTTCAGGATTGAAAGTTACATTATCCAAAAGTTTAGAATTGTTTCTGCTGGGTGACAAAGAACATCTAGCGATTGCATTCGGAACTGCAGGACGGGTTTGATAGTACATTGCCTGATTTTTTGGGGAGTTCTTCCTACAGCCATAATCTTTTAAATCTAGAGTGGGAGGATCAATGATAATGAAATTGCAAAACCAATCCACCTTATGGTTGTCATTATGTCATAGAAGCTATGGTCAGACTAACATGTTCCCGAAAGGTTTCAGCTTCCAAGAAATTGCTCAATGGCATGTGGGAAGCAATATGAGAAAGAACAAGGAAAATAGGGGCAAAGTTGGGATCATCATGATGAACGTATTAACTGCATTCTCCGATTGAGACACAATGAATGCTCATGCATTCATCCCGGGGCATCCACTACAATTCTCTCAATTAACACTTGATAGAAGAACACAAGAAATGGCACATGAGTATAAGACAAAAAGACATGGAATCCACTCTGACCAACAAAAGCAATTTTTATCTTTATCTGGTAAATTCATTTCTTCACAAACCAAGGATAAGGAACCTTTTCTGAGATAAAAGATGACTAGGAGGAAGCTATTCAAACACAGTTATTTATAGTGAGTAGATTTGAACATGCAATAAAATAAGTACATGTAATTACCTGTTGATGGCATTCTTCACAGCATTGTTAGTTTTCTTTGTCGTATCTATCTCTGGTATTATCTCCGTCTCTTCACCCTCCCAAACAACCTCAGCAACTGGATCAGCAAATAGGAATAGTGGAATGAAGCACGCAGGCATGAAGAGATTAAAAAGAGAAAAAGAAAGAAGAAAAAGATAATCCTCAGCCTTCATCAGAACTAAAATGCCATAAATCACGTCGTAATGCCACAGAAGATATGCCAAGGTTTTGGAAAGAGACCCCTCTAGTTAGATCTGCAGCTAAAGACGTACAGATTGCCAACGTTTTGGCTTTGCACATGCACGACCCCACATATTGGCCAATGCACCACCACTCACGGAAGAGTTTCTATCAGTCTTCCCTTTCTTGTTATTAGGAGGCAATTGAGGAAGTTTTCTTTTTCTGTAAATATGTAAATATTGAAAACCACTTTTCATCTGTATATTATTTTGTGGAAGAATTTCTATGCAAATTATCTAACTCATTAAAAATTAAAAACTCATAGGATTTATCCAAGTTACAAAAAGCAGTAACTTAAACTCCTAGAAAGCAAAATATGTGCATTATACCTATTATCTCGCAAACAGTTATCAACTGTAATGGGCTGTTTGAAGAGCTCTTCAGCTTGAACAAATTCAGCCTTCCAAAGGGTTGCTGGATCCTTTGGGATGCAAGCTTGCACACTGTAGACCTGAATTGAGCAATTGTCATCAAATTTTAGCTTGGCTTCTGCAATAACAAGGGAAAAAATCATTACACTGAGCAATAATTCTTGATGCAACTATAAATACCACAATTTTATCATGAAACTGGTTAAATACGGAAAACAAATATTGATCATCCGCCTCATAACCCACAACTGACTTTTTGGTACATTACTAATTTACTATCAATATGTTTGTGGAGTACTAGATTAGAAATCATATTGTTATACATGAATATGAGAAGAATTCAAGCAATTGACCATAAAGAAAGCATCTTCTTTACATATGTTGCATTCAAAATTGGCAACATGGGGAGTAATTCAGCATTAGTGCACCTACTGGTATTCCTAGAGCCATCAGCAAGCCAACTCATATTATTAGTGAAGTAAAACAAAAATGTTCTTTAAGATAGTAAAACACACAAATCCATCTTCTATATTCCAATTAATTCATATAAATAAAACATGGATTGGCTTTTGTTGGAGTCTGACATTCTAGTTTCTCAATCTAATCCAATTCTTCTCACTCTGGATTTTGATATTAGTAATAATAATCCTCTTGTAAATTTCAACCAGTCAAATGGGGCAAAAGAAAAAAAGAGAAAAGCACAATACTGTAGATAGAGAAGATCTTGATCATCAGGAACAGAAAGTTATCTAAATCAGCTATGTTGTACGTTACCTACTACCACAAAACAACCAAGGATGGCATTCTTATTTACTCCTGCCTCAAACTGAATGTTTGGTTTTGACTAGGCAAGTTGTTATAAGCGATAATTAAAAATGTAATTGGTATAGGAGAAACGGACTAGAAGGGGCCAACATGCTACTCTTCAAATGTTTAAACAATTAATTGTGGAAAGTGCCAAAAGAGGATTGCACTTTCTCTAGCTGATTATTTTGCCACATGGTAGAGTTTCTATTTCAGAAAAGTGGAAATTCATTTTAATACATTCAATTAAGAGGAAAACAGACATTCAACTTGGGACAGAGGAGAATTATAGAAGAAAGCTAAAATAACATAGAAAATAGACCGACAAATACCATCTATAAGTGCATCAGTTTTATGTGCTAGGACTAACGCAAGATAAAGAATTACTAGTTTGATTTGCTGATAACGAGAGTCGGCGAAACAAGCGGGAAGACTTGGCCAAGAACATATGAAAAACAAAAAATGAGGCATATGGCAAATGCAAAATCACCAGAAAAAGACATGCAACCCACATATAATAGCAAACAACACAAAATTCCTAGACAGTGCATAATAACATTAGGATTCTTCAAGTTTAGACTTGGAGACAAGCCTTACGTGGTATGTTGAAGGATTATTTTTCAACCAGCCAGATAAACCATAAACTACCTCTACCCCAGTTTCATGTTTCTCAGCAAAATCTTGAAGCAGCCTGTACACAAATAAGCAACAAGCAGTGAGTACTATGATTGGTGCTAGTTTTTTAGTACGCTGCCGTATGTTTGGTCTATGACGATAAGGTTGGATGACATTTGTGACCATGGAAAGTCTTGTGTCAATATAGAATACTATGATTGCCATGATTTGATGTTTGACAATCTTGTTGGTCCAAATATGTGCTCGAAATGTAATCTTGTGCATTAGAATATTTTAAAATTGTGGCCACATTCTGTTTTCTATTCAGCCTAATAAATACTTTTTTATCTTACTAAACTAATTGGAAAAAAAACATTAAGATAAATGTATAAATTATATGAAAAAGTTAGGGATAATACTAAAAATATGAAAAAGTTAAAGATAATACTAAGAGATTATATATAGATACAATTGAGGTTTCCATTTAGGTAGAGCAATTGAATAAGAGAAGATTCAAGCACAGTATTTTTCACTTGATTCTTCCTCTTTTGAAATAATTTAGTAAAAGATTCTTTAAACACTCAAAGATAAATTTATTCACCATAAACAAAAAAAAAAAATAGAAATCACATATATCAAATATTAAGCAACAGTATTTACATATTGAATTAAATGAACAATCAGTTAAGTGATTTCTCGAAGTTTCATTTATTTTTAAACACAAATGTAAGAGATTAAATGAATTTAAAATATTTTTAAATCGATTATTATATGGTGTTACACTTATTTACTACTATGTTTTACATGTAAAAAAAATCTTATCATTATTTTGAAACACAAATTTAAGATGCTAAATTAATGTTAATTTATAAATAACATGATTTTATCTATTGATGTATCATCATAATTTGTAATAAATTCCACTATTTTGCATGCGATTACATAGACCAAAGTGATTAAGTGATTCATTTTGTAAATTATTTAATCCAGTCTCGTTTAAGAGAAGAAAAAATTTTTTGGAGGCCTACAAGAGTAATTTACAGACGATTCTAAACAATTGAAGTTGAAGATGGGTCATAATTTGAGTTGGGCTAATTTAACGGAGAAGTATTGAGCTCAAATATATGGATCAAGGAACAATTTCTCATAGTAAACAAATAACTTTGGCCTTTCTTGTAGCTAAAGTTGGTGGTGAATGAATATGGCAAGTGACATCAGTGTTAATTTTTGGAACGTTTTTCTTGTCAGACCAGTTTTGGTATTTTGCTCATAAATCCAACTCTCAAAATCACGTGATTTCTAAGCCATTGGACTCCATAGAGGTAGAGCTACAATTCGTATGAAGATCACCTATCCAAATTCAAGAGGGATCAAGGTGCAAAATTAGTCACAACATTGAATAGGATAATTTTTGGGCTATCACCCTGAATCGAAAGTTTCATAGATCTAATTCTCGCAATTTTTGTAGTTGAGTTCTGTTATTTTTTTTATTATTTTATTTTATTAATTTTCTCTTTGGTTTAGTTTAATTTAAAAATTGTCTCTCTCGTAGTGCTTAGTTTAGTTATTTTAAATTCTTTGTTTTTAGTTTTAGGTTTTTTAGTTATTTTTTTTCCTCTTTTCAATTCTTGATAGCAATCCCGATTCCCCGTGATTCGACCCTCTAGTCACATTAGCGTGATAAAGAGGAAAATTTTTATATTTTGTCGTTGACTATTTCAATTGATTTTATTTGGCCATACAACGACGTGGTCATCTATCTACTCAAAAAAATGATAATAGCTTTTTAAATTTTATTTTTTATTTTTTATCATAATTATACACTTATCTTTTGAAATTTACATCTTGCTAAACATTAGAGAAAATAATCTTTTGTTCAATATATATTGCATGCAAGTAGGGTAAAAATCAACTAATTGGTCATACACGAAAAGACTCTTACACGAAGGTAGCTACATCCAACTTTCGAAATATCTGTTAAATCAAGACTTAAAATCTTCATTTAACCAAGCCTAGACCCTACTAAGTAGAGCCCCGCGTCCCAATTGAAGGAAGCATGAGCATTATTCAGTTATAACCGAATATGCAAACCAAACCTAACCGAAATACAAAATTCGGTTCCGTTATTTTGGGTTCGGTTCGGATATTAAAAATGGAAAGAAAAAAATCGATTTTGGTTCTGTTTGATTATTTCTCTAAAATTTTGGTTAATAAACAAATAACCGAATAGTTACTTTTTCATTAAAAATTTTTACTTAGTTATTATTTTTCAAGTTTACATTCATATATATTTATAAGTTTATATCATTCTTATATGCATAAGGTAAATTTTGATGACAGGTATTAGAATTTGATTATTACAATTATAAAGAAATTTAGTTTTTTGAATTAGTTTTGAATAATGTATGATTTTTTAAAATAATTTGGTTATTTCGGTTATAACCAAAATCGAACCAAAAAAATTCGGTTAAATAATTTCGGTTATTATAGTTCAGTTCGGTTTCGATTATCAATTTTTAAAATTTTGAAAATTTAGTTTTGGTTTTAGTTCGATTAAACCAAATGCTCACCCCTAGAAGGAACACCCTTACAAAACCTAACACGCCCTCACACGTATCAGTTCCAAGAAAAGATAGCTCCCAAGAAAAGCAAGCAGGGTAGTGGACCTCTTTATGGTATTTTAAGGTAGATATCTTGAGGTCTAATAGAGCAAGATCCCTTGAATACATACTATCAAAACAAACTCCGTAGTAAGAGAAGAAGATTGTGCTATACACACATATAAAGAAATAATCAATTCAACTTAACATAAACCTTTAAATACATTAACAATCTTCTTCTTCTTCAAAAAAAAGAAGCTAATAGAGAATGACAACTTAAGCAAGAGGATGATCTTCATCCAGTATCATGTCGTATAACAATCAAGAGCTCTTGAACTTGTAGAGCAAGCTTACATCCAAAATTGCATTTGACTACTTGCACAACCACTTGAACTCGCCTTCTATGAATACATGGAAAGAAGCAAAGATATTGAAAAAGAAATTCTCTATCCTTCTTGTGGATTGAAGAATTGACCATCTCCTATTAGTCTTCATTGCATGATAGTTTGTTCATGCTTGTAATATTTCTTCTAATTCTATTGGCCTGCCATTGAAATGGATAAATATTTAGATGCTTCTTTGCTCAATATTAATAAAAAACTCTTTTCTGGAGGCTTTGTTTTCTTCTGGAAAATGAATTGCTGTTAGAGGCTTCTTCACTTAGGCTGATTATTTGGTTACCTGATCTTCTACTTTTTAACCCCCAGTTTCTTTCTGCTTGTTTCTTTTGTCTCCCTTTATCTGTTTCATCAATCAGATTATTCTGTTGGACAATTTTATGAGGATGCTAGGCAGTGTACCCGAGATATACTTGACAGAGGCCGTGTTCCTATTGTGACGGGTGGCACTGGATTGTACTTGCGGTGGTATGTTGCTATAGTTCCTTGTTCTATAGGCACCTTAGATTCTTTATTATGTATTCAGTGATAGATGGAAGTTGCAGCTTGATCAGTTGCCATGGATTCACTAACCAAAAGCTTCATGACACATCTTTTCTTGAATAAGTATTAAGTAAGGATTCCATGTAGCAACGGAAAAAAAAATTGATCAATCGAAGACGAAGCAGGAGCCAAGAATAGAAACAGATAGTGAAAAACTGATGCAGAAAGAATGCACAAGAAGAAAGAAAATGTTTTGCTTTTATTGAAAGCATGACTTGGAGTGAACTATACTAGTTTTAGACTGATCCAGAATCCTTTTTATATGAGCTGCTGAAATTTTGGTTTTAGGATTTGTTTATAATTTGGGAGTCTACAACTCTTATGTAATTTGTTATTTGGAGGAATCCTTAGTTGTTGTTTAAGAGTCTTACTTATTTAGTGATTTTTGAGTCTAACTAGGTTCTCTAATTGTTCTAGAAAAGTACGAGACTGGATTCAATATTTTTCTATAGATTATTAGGTTACTTAATTTTTTACATCCTCTACCCTATTGGAATTTGGAAACCCCCTCAGCCCATACTGATCTATATAATTTTTCAAATCTGTTGTGAATTTATGAATGATGAAAGTTTGATATTTTGTGTGTATGATTTTGCTCAACCTATGGGCTTCCTGGCATCAAACTGATATTGAAACTGATGGAATACTATCTGTAAGAATGCCTGAAAATGTTCCACAGGTATTTGTCAGTGGATAACCATTAACCTCCAAATTCAGGCCACAGGGTGATGCCGTGATGATAGATGCTGTCCGGCTCACCCCCATTTTCAGAAACCCCTATGTTATTTTCAACTTCAACTAGAGCATGCAATTGAATTGGTCGCAAATATTGAAGCTTGTTGGTAATGTGTAAGGTTCATGTATGGGAAGCCATGTGCCGAAGGCCTCTCGAAAAATTACCTCATGAATGGGATTCTATGTGGCTGTGTCCAAATAATTGAGATGGCTTTATTAGCTGAGCAAGTAAATCTATCATTCTGAAACGAACAACTGTTGCTGACACTGCAGTCCAGTAGATCGGCTCCATCAGCCTTCCAAGTACCATATAATTCTTTCAAGGAGTGGGTGGAGATGTCTATGCCAGATTTTATTGATGCTAATTCTCCTGCAATTGGGCTTCAGGAGAGTAAACCAGCGGATTTGGACTATGAGTTCCTCTGTTTCTGTCTCACCACCCAAAGGATTGATCTGTATAGATCAATTGATTTCCCGTGTGAAGATATGCTTTTAGGTAAATAATATCTATTACTTATTTGCTCATTGTTATATATTACATCTTTTCAATTATCTAATTAATCTTTCTTCTCAGATTTCAAAACCATTTACCTACAGGTCTTTATTTATATCAACACACTATTTTACCTCTTTAAATTGTCGAATATGGGAAATAGTGCATGAATGCGCCTCTTTGTTACAAATGATCTTTTAGTCAAGTAATTATATTTTGTCACCTATACTTTATTCTTTCCTCTTAACATATGCTTCATCGTCAAGACACCATTTTGGATCCTTGTTATTATTCCTCTGTGAACTGCATGAAGTTTATGAACTTCTTATTGCAATAACTTGGTCTATGTAAGGTTCAACTTGCTAATGTAGTAATTTCTTGCTGAAATTGTAGGTGTCATTTACACTGTATTGGAGATAGTCATATTGGATTGAATTTCAGTATTCTAGGTTTTTCATATTATTACCACTACAAAATCTCAGTTAATAAAATTGAGTCAAGAATGCTTTGACTGGGAATATTTGCAGGTTATATTCTACAGTATTATTCTATTTATATTGTTTCCTGAATAACTGTCATTCTAGGTTTTTAAGCAAGGCGGCTACAGATTCTTGATACTAGATGTGTCCTTGGATAGGTGATAAATTTGAATTAGAGGTTTCTTTTTCTCTTTCCCAGATCACATAAAATCTTTTCTCATCATTCTACAGTTGGTTTCCTTGGCTTTTCTTTCTGGTTGGGGATGGATCTGATGCTGAAAGTGTGCCGCATGTAATTTGGAATGTGTTAAGACTTTTACATATGTATATATCTGCAACAAAAATACTGAGAACTACATGTAATATGCGTAGTAGCACGTTAATGCCGAATTGCAGTTCTGCAACACGAGCTATTGGGTACCAACAAGTATGTTCCAAGAAACCAATGTTTCTCTTAACTCGTTCCAAACTGTTGGCAACATGGATGCATTGATTTTCTTATTTATGACATGGATCGGCCATGGACTATCTCCTCAAGTGTAAAGAGCAAGGGGTTTGGAGTTCACCGAGACTTTTATGCTTTTCTTTCTGAATTCCAAAAAGCATCTAGGTAATTTTCTTTTCCGTTTTCACATAATTTCTTAGTGGTACTTGAAAATCAGATGCGCTTGAAACAATAGGTGAAATTTGTTAAATTTTTCTCAATTGAAATTGTATGTATCTTCCTCAGACTCTGAATGCAGTTGGATTGACTTATTACAAGCTCAGTTTCATTTTTCGAGCTCTCTTCTTGAATTAAGATGGTAGATTGCATTGGGAATCTGAATATCTTCTGTGTTTGTCTTAGGTTTTTATGGTGCTAATGTAGTAATTAGTTATTTAGAAGGTTGTACACACACTATAACTAGAATTCAACTGTAGGAGACTTTTAATTAGTTAAGTTGTAATCTCTATTAAGAATAACAATCTTCATTGGCATGTCGAGGGCCTTTGACCAATGATCTGGTAGTTCTACTGCATTCAGATTCCCTCCACATTCTGGTCTTCATTTTACTCGTTCTTGGAAGTTTTGCTTGTCTTTTCTTCAATTTATGAACTAATGGATCATTGGGAATTTCTCTATATATGATAATCCCTAGGTTCTTAAAAGCATAATGCGTCTGTATTTGGTACCTACTCATATTGTATGAACATGGCATTTCATGTTTTCATATTTTAATTAATGCAATGTTTTGTCTACTTGCAAAAATTTTGCGAAAAGGCAATTGACATGGTTTCATAACGAACAAATTTATCACTGGATTGATGCGTCTAAGCCGTTGGTAGGCCATTCCTTCATTCTGTTTGGAAATTATATTGATCTACATGTCTTCATTGTCTAACCTTACACAAGCTTGGAGCTAGTTTCCATGACTGCATACCAATCATAAAGCTAAAACTCAACATGGACTTCTGTTTCTTTTGTAGACATGCATAACATTCGTTGTCATAGTTGGAGAAATTGGGAGCCACTGGAAATTTCATTCCGCTCTATGTTATTGGGACCATGTCGGTGGATACAGTGGTTTGCCTTGCATATAAATAATTAGACCTTGTTCTGGCAGGATGAAACTGCTTTAGCTTTACCATGATGGCTATTTACCAAGCATCTCTCTCTTTCTCTCTCTCTCTCTCTCTCTCTCTCTCTCACACACACACACACCCCCCACCCCCAGAATATGTTGGTTCTAAATCAGAAGTTCTCTATCCATTGTTTGACTTATTTTATATACTTCTGCCAAATTTTGAGGACAACAAGTTTTGCAGGATAAGGTGCTTAGCTTCATATATAATTCATATCACAACCAAGCAGGGATTTTAAAGGTGCCTGAATCGCTTTCCATGAACAAAGAGATGTCAAATCCTCGACAAATTACAGAACTGAAAGCCTACAGAACAAGGAATAGGTATGCGGTTCATATATACTTATTTCTTCTGTACTTTCAAATACTGATCTTGAAGAGTGAAATTTTTCCTTGCATGTGAAGACATTTTGTGGGACGAGAAGATTGTCCTGATATTCTAGAGTCGGTAAGGGCAATTATGATGCAACCCACTGTACCTGTTTGTTAAACTCACTCACTCGGAGAGCTTTTCATTACGCTAGGGAGAGCCAGAGTATTGGAAAATATTCTCGCAAAGGTTAGCTTCAATGTTGTTCCTTCATGCAGTTAACAGTGCTTTACAGCATGAATTTCAACTGTTTGTCTGATTCAGACATGCTGATAAGGAAACACTATCAGTGAACCATTCGGGCAAGCATTCATCTTTGCTGATGCCAAGGATTTGACGATCAAATTTGAAGGGCGTTACTAAATCAATCAATAGGCAATCTAACGAATGGGACAAGCAGAAATCGAGGTCGATGTGTACATAGAATTTATATTGTATCAGTGTTGCGCACATCCATGTGACTGGACTTTATGGTGTTCTATTTATTCACTTTGTTCTGCCCATCTAGTCATCGAGAATATTGGAGAGGAGGTTTTGGAGATGCAGCCCAGACCCTCCATTGATTCCCACATTGTAGAATTTCTCATACACACGAGCATTTCAATGATGGAAACCTTGCTTATTCATTCACACAGCATAAAACTGTTACTTTACGCACTATATGTCCTCTTAGTTTCCAAGTTGCCAACCATTGACAATGTGACAGTGATAATCTCAGCTTCGCCTTTCTGAGTAGGTTTAACCCAACCCTGGGCCATTTCAGCAAAGCTTTCAAAGCAGCACAGATGGCTAGTATTTTTTAGTTTCATCCTCGCAAAGACTTGAGAGAGGCGTAAAGAACTGGAAATGTTTAAGAATTGACTGGCGTGTCTACCAAGTCACTGTATGGGAAGATACAAAACTATTTATCCCATTAATCGAATCACTTTTTTGAAAAATACGAGATATCTAATCATATAAATAAAGAGATCTATTCATTGATAAAAAAAAAGAGAAAACATGAATGGGAATTGGACAGATAACATTCCTATTCTTGAAAATTCACACCAATTTGAACCCAGAAAATGGATGGAATTATCGGATAACTCGTTGAGGCAAATACTTGCTATAAGTAATGTAACTTTGAATCTCATGAAGAGTTCGGCCGACAGCATGCTTAACACATGCAAGCCAGATGGGAAGTAATGTTTCCAGTGGGGGGTTGTAGCTCCCTTTTGATGCTGGATAAAGCTAATCTTGGTTTTCATTTTCCTTGCGGACCTAGAAGAATGGGTACATGTCTAGTGTCAGCTCGAGACCATGTCTTCTTAATACTATTCTAGATGATGATGAAAAAAGTCCCAACAACATATGAGCACTTATTTACATTTAAGCGAAGAGTACTTCTCACTAATGATGCCGCTCGCTAATGTTGTCGAGCCCCAATTGTCGGAGGAGCTAAAATGGTTTCAGAAACCAGAACTAGTAAGAGCTAAGGTGATTCTGGAAAACAAAATTAATAGGTGAAATAAGGCTTAAATAGTTTTTATAGACTCCATTCAACAACAAACTACAACTTGAATTTGTATAAACTACAAAGCTTCTAAATCACAAATGATATGCCACATTACAAGAAAGTAATCACCAACACACTTTTATTATATCACACCCATGAAAGAGTTTATACATCCATTACAAAAGGCAAGTAACCTCTTACATTCAGTAATAAAGCCAAGACCATAAACACCCAAATTACACACCAACATTTATTCAACATAATATCAAAATCCAACACTCGTATAAGTAAGGAGTTGATAGTAACTAGTTAATAACACCCCGAGCAAAGGTTCAGGTTTGATAGTCTATGGCCCGGTATCACGTAGTCTTACTCCATGCCATCTGCGAAATAAAATGGAAGTATGAGCGAAACAAAGCTCGGTAAGTAAAGCACTCCAATAAAAGACAAAGGCCTAATTAGAACTATCATCAAGAAACATCACAAGGAAATTCAATAACTAGTTATCAAAGAAAATGTAATGGTGTATAATATGTAATACTAATATGATGAGATAGTTGTGGCTGCTATCATGTGCGAAGCTAGGAAACAAAGCTGGATCTTATGGCCCAACACTAGCATTAAAAAATCCAAAATGAATATGCATTTAATCTACTTAAAAGTGCTTTAAACTTCAGAACAAGACCCTTCCCCCTATGGTAGTTGATAATTAGTTTAACGGGGGGCAACGAGAAAAGTTAGCTAACCGGAGTAGGAGAAAAGGAGAAAATGATGAAATCTAATAGTGAAAGGTAAAACGAGATTACCAATACGAGTTCTTAATCTTTTTCAGCTTTAGGTACCGAATCTGAGAGTTCCTTTTTCCCAAACAACCCGATTTCCAGAGTCTCTCCATCGATGCCCCAAGCATCAACCTGTTCAAAGTATCCGAACAATGAGATGTAGAACTAGTATGTCCAAAATTTTGAGGTACAATTAATTGAAATGGCTGATCGCACCTTAAGGAAGTGACCTATCAACAATTGGACATGCAAACGACGTCTTGGCCTCTTCCGTGATCCTTTAGTCTTTAAAATCCCTCTGATGAACTGACCACTTAAGCTCAGCAAAATATGTTGTCAAAAGATATCCTCCTTGTGTAGTCATATCCATCACCATCGTCTTCATAGAGAATACCTTCAGCTTTACCTACACGTTCACGAGGCCTTAGACATGAAAGCATAGATAGAATGTTGGGACTAGATGGTAGCTTTGATATTACACTGCAACAAGTTCAAGTTAAGCACAAAGATTGACTATTAGGGAGTGAGCGATAGATTTATCACCTCATCTAAAAACTTAAACTTGTAAAGAGAGTACTAGTGCATGTGACTTGTTTATATTTTCTTTTTTTTTTCTTTTTTTTTAGAAGCTTGCACATGGATTATTTTATTATTTTTAAATGGGTAGCAATGAGGTTTGTACCAAGCAGAGAGCAGAAGGCCCAGGAACGAATTCAAGTGATTACTAGCAATTGCAGCCTGCAATCCGTACTGAGACCACTTGGTTTCTAAGTTCTAATACCATGATAGATTTACCACCTCATCTAAAAGTTCAAACTTGTAGAGAGAATATTAGTATATTTATTTTTGAATTAACTAGGACGAATGCCAAAAATGTTCTTGATTGGGTGACCAATGACAACAATAATTAGCAACAGCAATGTCAAATTTCCAAGTCATAGATTGTTTCAAAGCAAATAAAATTGGGTTAAAAGAAAAAGAGTATAGAAATAAAGATTCTATTATTGGTGGTGAAGTTGAGACACAAGAGAAGTTAATACTATTCTAGATGATGATGAAAAAAGTCCCAACAACATATGAGCACTTATTTACATTTAAGCAAAGAGTACTTCTCGCTAATGATGCCGCTCGCTAATGTTGTCGAGCCCCAATTGTCGGAGGAGCTAAAATGGTTTCAGAAACCAGAACTAGTAAGAGCTAAGGTGATTTTGGAAAACAAAATTAATAGGTGAAATAAGGCTTAAATAGTTTTTACAGGCTCCATTCAACAACAAACTACAACTTGAATTTGTATAAACTACAAAGCTTCTAAATCACAAATGATATGCCACATTACAAGAAAGTAATCACCAACACACGTTTATTACATCACACCCATGAAAGAGTTTATAAATCCATTACAAAAGGCAAGTATCATTAACCTCTTACATTCAGTAATAAAGCCAAGACCATGAACACCCAAATTACACACCAACATTTATTCAACATAATATCAAAATCCAACACTCGTATAAGTAAGGAGTTGAAGTTCAGACACAAGAGAAGTAAGTTCTGAATTGAATGAAAGCTGACAGAAGTATATGCACTCTTTTAGCCCAACTTTTCTAAAAGATGGAATTAAGGAATAGCTCAAGTGGTTGACACTATCTCCTCCCAAGGGTGAGGTCCAGCGTTCAATCCTATGGGGGTGGGGTTTCTAAAAAAAAAAAAAAAAATTCTAAAAGCTTCACCTCAATCTTGTTTCCCCTTTACAAGAGAATTTTGTTAGATCCGCAAGCACACCCTAATATAGATATCTTGATATGCTATCTCACAATAATGAAGTGTGTGCCTATCTAATCAGCTATCTAAGAGCCTTCTCTCCGTCTCTTTTCAGTTTGTAATGAAAAATCTTAATAGACTGATGTTGACAAACACATATATTGAAAGGCAACAAGGGAAAGCAATATTTGAATTATGCTTTATAACAAAATAGAAGAGGTTAATTGCAGTAGTTTTCCTACAACTAATGGAAAAAAAGTAGGCTCCTCATCAAGCAATTTGATTGACAACAAAACGTCATGTTCTTAAGAAAGGATTGGCTATTATTGCACAAGAATATGAAGCATATTCCTATTAATAGCAAGGCAACCATCACTTTTGAAGCACCAAGCAATATAAATGGAAACTTGTAAATAGAACCAAAAATGAGAGAATATTAAGTTTGATATCCAATAAAAAGTTTCAATCAGACAGACTATATACATATACATGATAGTTACCCATGAAGCATAGGTTGATATATGAATAGCCTGAAAGCTGAAAGGCTACCATTTAGATCTAGAGCAACCAGCAGTGGTAAATCATCTGTATCCTTAGCTTCACCAACATATTGATGAGGAGGACCCAAAGGAATAATAGATCCAGCTTTCAGAAATAATGCCGGCAAATCCTAATATATCCAAATAGTCAAAACAACTTAAGAACATAATGTAACTAAAGACAGATGATGGATATTTTGAAAGTTGAACTAAGTTTCCTGAGCCATGTACCGGGTGTTAATCTTCAAAATCAAAACTCATCCAAATGCCTTTAGGCAACTTGTGCTCAAATATATCTAAAACATGGTCACACTAGGTGCTGTCAAACAATTACAATAATGTTAGAATATGTCCAGAACATAAATCCGATGTTAAGAACCTTTCAAGAAAAGACCAGAATAAGCTAAAAAGTCTCACTGAAAATGCACGAGATCATTGGTGCTTAAATCCAAAAATTTCGATTTTTCACCGCTAAAGGTGTCACAAGGTATGTAAAATATCTATGGATCTTTCAAGAAAAATATGGTTTGACAAAGAGGACGCAATAACTGGAGTTGAGTGAAGCAACCAAAAAGTTTGGTAATTAACAATTGACAAAATCATAGGAAATTATACATATAATTGACAAGCATTGAGTGAGTAAACAAACAATATTACGTATACATGCTGGGAAAAGAAGAAAGCACAACAATATGTGATCAGAAATATACGACTAGTGGCATTAGGCTTTTGTATAGTGGGGAGGCTCCACTTAGAGGACTTGGAAATCTATTTCTTTTTTTCACCAGTTTAGGGCATTATTATTACTAGCTTTTGAGTTTGAAACCTTCGAGCTTTGCAATAGACAAAAAGACCTTTACTAACCATGCAAGACAAAGTCCATCAGTGTCTCGTTATTCCACACATTTGAGTATCTCATTGCAGCAAGGACATTAGAATTCCTAATAATTAATATATCTCCATATTGTTTGTTGGAAGTTTAAAATCCTACTAAGCGGGCTAATCAGGAAGTTTCAAATCCTACTAAGTCATCTAATCACCTTCGAGTTGATTATTAGACAATCCCCTTAAAGAGATCAACCCATCCCTTTCCTGTTCCTCTTTTCCATCACAAAATTTAATCCTAATTCCCAACTTCTGCCAAAAATCATTAATTCACAAAGCCTAACCCTTATTTTCTAAATCAAAAGCACTAGGGTCTAATCCAGTTCTTTTAGCAATCAAAGAGGTTTTCAGTTTCCAAGTTTCAGTCATTTTCCTTTGCAACTTTCCTATTTCTCTGAGGAAGTTAAACTTCCGAAATGTATTGTATGTCATTTGTCCCTCCTACAATTTCTTTTTTGGGAAAAATTACACACAAATTACATGAGATCAATCTAAAACTGCATGCATTATATTGTAACTCCCAGAAGTTCCCACTTTAATCACAAGTACTAAAAGGACCGGTATTAAACTAGCACGAACAGCAAACTAAAGTAACATAAATATGAATAATGTTCTAAAATCAACTAGTATTGCAACTCCAAAGGAACAGAATGGATACCTTGCAGAGACGAGAAGTGGTCCCAACATGAATGAGTTTTCCTGTGATCTCAACTTGGGATCTTTGGGATCTACACAAGCAATTCAAGGATTCAAAATCCATTAAGAAAAAAGTTAAAATCTTGATGTCAATAGCATGTAACCTGAGTCAGCAACCATACCAGCAAAAAATAGGGGAGTTGCAACAGGAAGGCCCCTAGTATGTGCAACATAAAACAAGGTATATATGTGCGGCAAAAGGCGGTACCGCCTCTTCAATGCTCGGCGACAAACCTCTTCACACTATGAAAGATAAAAATTGTTCAAAAGATTATGTACAAGTCCAAGATCAGAATTCCAACATCAAACTATCTAGAAACTAAAAACTAAAGCAAGTATTCTGCAGTTTGTTTACTACTAGTTCAAATAGTGAAATATCATTTCTACACCAAGACTGAGACTGCGAATGGGGAATAGTCCTGATGGCACATAATTAACTATGCTCATACATATTAGAGACTAAGTAAGGCAAGAACTGAATCATTATGACTTTCATATGTAAATATTACTTCATCTATAAAAATAACAGACAGAAGTGACTGGATATTAAAAGAGTAGCAATCTTGACTTTGGAATTAAATCATGAGTTGTGGTTCTAACAAGTATGTGAATTCTTTATCATGTTGTACTCTCAATTGCATATTCACGGGATTAGAAAAGCTATACCGCAAGCCATAAGTTAGAAAACAGAAGGATGCTCCTTCAATACATATGCAAAAAAAATTATAAAGCTCAAAAACCATTTAACATGGAGGACGATCCATTTCCAAGCATCTTTCCAACTGGAAATCCTTCGACCTCTTCACCATTTAATATTTAAAAAATAATGGACGTAAAACAGTGAGAATCATTTCTTAGTGATGAAACAAAAATAAAATAGCCATAAGCAGATTTCTCATAGTAAGTCAGATTGGTTCCTGTGGCCTTCCATCATAGCTCTTTCCAAATGACCTGAAGGCGCTGGCAGTTAGCCTCTCATTATTACATATATATTGCTGTATTATGTATATTTATGAATGGCCAATTAGATCAATGACTTTATATAGAAAACTTTAAAAGAAAACATCACATGCTTCAAATATTTCTAGATTAACAGAAATGATACAAGTAGAAACTTCTCTGTAGTAGTGTTGATGCTTTAAACATCTTATGATGAAAAGTGAAAACAGAGCATAAACATATGCCATTGAAGAATTGATCGTAGACTGTCATCTTTGTCAAGAAGGATAAACCTCTTTTCCAAATGACCAAGGCTCATGATCAACGCTGCCTTTTAGAGAATGTGCACAAGAAAAAGGAAATAGGGCCCCCACACCCATCCACCTTGCAAACATTTTTGGAGTTGCACCTTTATCAAATCCACCTATGTCTAGCCCAGAGAAAGGCTGACCACTGAGCCCCTGAAAACAAACAAACCTCTCTGTCAAAACAACATAATATGGTAAAAAGAAAAACACTGATAAACACCATGAACAGAAAGAATCAATAAAGAAACAGAATATATTTCAAACTATTGAACAGTTCCAATTACAAAACTAAGTGGACATGAACCACGTGGAAAACAGATTTCACACCTCCCCCAATTTGTCACATCAGTATATCCTCATGACATACACATCTTAGTGACATAACTTTTCAAACATCCATCTCACAACTAATTAACAAGAAACGATAATGGTAAACTTGGATCATTAGATGCTTTAGATGGGCCTGAATGACCCGCAACCAATCATATTGCAAATATTTTATGTGCCAAATGTACATGTCCACCCAAAAGGGCCCAAGTTCTCCAGTTGAAATGGATAAAGGTCATCGCATAGAAGGAAATACTAAAAAAAGTTTGTGTCTTGACAGTAGACAGTAAGGGTAAGAGAGTTCCTTCAGCTGATCATTCTAACAGTATTGATGGGCAAGAAAAATGTAGAAATTAACCACCATGGCATGTATCTTCAAAGTATATGACTAACATGACATTTTTGCAAACTTATATATACTATCTAGCCAAATAAAATGTTGACAACAATGGATCATCATATATATGAACTAAGGTAGTTATCTTTATATACATTGAAATGGTTGAGTAGGGTGCCATGTGTCACACCCTCAACCATTTCATTTTTTTAAAACAAAAAATTAGTGTGTTACTCTTCTTTTCTTTTTTTTCTTTTAATTGCTAAAGTGAATATTTGTCCATTTTTTAATCTAATGCTTGGATAAGATGCCAAGTGACACCCTTTGGTTGCTTTTCTATTTTCCATATTTCATTTATTTTTTAATACTTGAATTGACCGTTGATAAATTGATAAAAACCTTTTCAAAAGACAAACTATCTGTTTACTTTTAGCCTTAGTATCACATGGAACCCCATGATTTTTCTTTCATTTCTTCAATATTTTCATAGTGGGAAGTACAATATTCAAGTTTTGAAAAGTTGGGCGCCACATGAATGTTTCTTTTTTGTCTACTATAGGATGAGCACTTTTTTTTCTTTTCCATTTAATGTTTGGCAAGATGTCAGGCAGCAGCATGTGGTTATTTCTTTGTTTTTTCTTTAGTATTTTATTTATCCTTTGACAGTTGATCTCAATTTCTTAACAAATTTGATTAAAAACAAAATTAAAAATAAATTAAATTCTTGACTTTAACCTTTTCATTTTAAATCTCATAAATATTTAATTAGATTAGGAAAAATATAAGCTTAATACATGATTAAATTCTTTAATCTATAAAATTGATTCAAATTTAACCATATGATCATTAAAATTACCCAAAACATAAAATATAAAAATATATAACACATGTGACTTCATGCAAGTCAGACACAAAATACCTTATGGGCAAATTTTGAATAATAGGCAAGGGGGAGGAAGTCGCATTTTGTTGCTAGAACTTGTTTAGTTCAAGAAATTCTTATCCAACCAGTTCTGATTAGCTAGATCGCAAACTTAGAATCAAAAATTCATTTTCAACAAGTACTCACCAGCTGAAGAACCATGGAGACGCTCATATGGAGGTGCTCCCAAGTGGAAACATTATCTCCTATCCATGTGGCGGCGTACCTTTGGCTGCCTATATATGCTGCCCTGGTTAGAACAAATGGTCGCTTATTTTCATTAGCTAATTTCATGCCTTCAAATGATGATCTTGCCATCAACATGCCATATACCTGAAACATAGAGGTACTTCCAGTAAGGAACAATATATATAAACACTAAAATATGGCCAACAAAATGCCACAAGGAAAAGAGAAATAGATCAGCCAGAGCATTATATTCTATTTGGCATTACATACTCTGGAACTTGAGGAACTAGAGAAAATTTACAAATATGTGAATTACAGTTAAAACTTAATGAAATAAACAATGAAATGACAAAAAAGAATGCTCTGATCCAAGAACTGTACATTGTGATAATGAGAATGATTTTGGCAACCTCTAAGCTCAACATCGCCTCTATGAATATTGTTCTCAGGCATAGTCTTTGTCTCAGTCTGTCATGGAACAATGGTAAAAGTGACACCAAAAACCACAGAAAAAATCAACAAAATGTAAAACGGATCCAAGTTCTACCTCCTGAACAGCTGGTTCATTCATATCATTCCATAACCCGTCCACAACTTTGGGAACAAAGTCTTTCACTAGATTAGTCCACCACGAACGAGCCTCTGATTGGGTGAAATCAGGAAATACACAATCCCCAGGCCACACTTTGAAGGAATTTTGCAAAAATTTTTCACAAATTCTTCCAGGATTAGGCTCTTATAAATTAAAAAAATTTCACAAAGAACATGATTAGTACTTAGATACTCGTGACACAAATATGTGTTCTTGACAAGTAGCCTTGCGGAAGCTTGATCTTCCTCCTCTTCGTACGCAGCAAAGAAATAATGATAGAGGCTAGGGTTTTTAAGGGAGGAGGAATATTTTTTCTCTATAGGAAAAACTGAAAACCCTAATAGAAAAATATGTATAATACCTCTCCTTTTATAGAACAAAAGGAGTTGGGCCTTTATAAGACCCAGGCTCATTTCCTCCAACCCAATTGGGCACAAACCTTTTAACCCAATTATAAATTAAATCTCTATTTAATTTTTTAACCCATTTAGCCCAAGATTTAATTCATGCCACATTTTCTGTGCTAGTGGAAAATAGATGAAATTAAATCCGTGAATTTTTAATAATTAATATTAAATATTTAATTTCTAATTAAATATTCAAATACACTAATTATTAATTCCTTTATTTAATTCACAATTAAATAATGGAATATTTAATTCTCAATTAAATATATTAGACCAATCCATCAATAAAATTCTTGACCTTTTGCATGACTCCGTAGGTTCAAACTTAAGCCGGTAATACAAAGACAATCTCTGTACTAATCGGAGATACCGTCTGGCAACGGTTCCCAACATCCAGATAAGCTGAAAAATTGCAAGACAACTACCAATGAACCTGGGCACTATGTCATATCCCCTATGACCCTCAATATTTCGAAACAACCCTAGAAGCATGGTCAACTGTCAAACCCCTAATTAGTTATTCCGTATTAAGTCCTAATCTTGTCATGACTTATCATGACATGTCTCCGTGACACATCACGCAGAAAGCTTTGGCCAGAGACTTAACGAGTTAAGACTAGGTGGAGCATCATTCTCCCAATACCCGGAGTAGGCCAATCCCATCTTGTCCTGCACATTAGCTTCACGACACTTGCTCGCACCCAGTAACCCTTAGTCACCAAATTGGAAATTCGGGTAGTCCGGCACCAAAGTATGAGGAGTAATTCGCAAGCATCTATGGCAGTCTCAGGTTGAAGGGAATACTACAACCATGTGCACCACAAGCAATCCTTTGACAGTAGGGTAAGTACCATAGGATACTTGTAAATGAGTTATGTTCAGTAAGCGTATCTCCACACCTTACTTGTGTGTCATACCGGTGTCTCAACACCCATTGGTCATGAGGAAGACCAACCCATGTGACAAACAATAACCTCTACTCGAAGGAATTGACGTCCTAGTATCAATTCCATCATTTGGTTACGAACAGATTTTAAGAGCAATCAAACCATGCCTCATTCACATGATCCCATACAATTGTTTCCTTCGCTTGAGCAATGGCTCCAGTACTATCGCTGAAGATTGTGACTGGACCAGCTAAGTCAGGAACAACCCCAAGTTCAGTGATGAATATCTTGAGCCAAACGGCTTCCTTCGCTGCATCAGACGCTGCTATGTATTCCGCCTCACAGACAGAATCAGCCACGATATGTTGCTTGGAACTTTTCCAGCAAAATAGCTCCACCATTTAAGGTAAACACGAACCTGGACACGCTTTTACTATCATCCCTATCTGACTGGAAACTAGAATCAGCGTAACGTACCAGTTTCATGTCAAAACCCCCATAGACGAGCCATAAGTCTTTAGTATTTCTTAAATACTTAAGGATGGTTTTTGCCACTTGCCAATGTCTATCACCGGGATCAGATTGATATCTACTGACCACTCCTAAAGAGTAAGCCACATCAGGCCTCGTACATGTCATAGCGTACATGATAGATCCTATTACTGAGGCATAAGGGACTCTACTCATACGCTCTCTTTCCTGAGGAGTTGAGGGACAATCCCTCTTGAAGAGAGAAATTCCATGGCCTATTAGAAGATGGCCTCTTTTGGAATTTTCCATGTTGAACCTTTTCAGCATGGTGTCAATATACGTGGATTGGGACAATCCCAACAACCTTTTAGATCTATCTCTATAAATTTTGATCCCAAGGATATAGGAAGCTTCTCCTAGATCCTTCATAGAGAATTAGGACGAAAGCCATAACTTCACATTCTGTAATGCGGGGACATTATTCCTATAAAAAGAATGTGATCCACATACAATACTAAGAATGTGACCACACGTTCGTTAGCCCATTTATAAATGCAAGGCTCTTCTTCGTTCTTAACGAAACCATACGTTTTGACAACTTTGTCAAAACGTATGTTCTAACTCCGAGAAGCTTGCTTAAGTCCATAGATGGACTTCTGAAGCTTACACACTCTAGACTCATTTGTAGATGTGAACCCTTCAGGTTGTGTCATATACCCTTCCTCTTCTAGCTCACTATTAAGGAAAGCTATTTTAACATCCATTTGCCAGATCTCATAGTCTAATTGTGCAGCTATAGCAAGCATAATGCGAACTGACTTGAGCATTGCTACAGGGGAAAAATTTCCATCATAGTCAATACCATGACGTTGCCAATATCTCTTAGCAACCAAACAGGCTTTGTAGGTCTCCACCTTCCCATCTGCTCCTCGCTTTCATTTGAAAACCCATTTACACCCAATAGGTTTAACCCCTTCAGGTGGATCAACTAATGTCCACACATTATTGATTTTCATGGATTCCATTTCAGATTCCATGGCCTTAAGCCATTCTTCAGAGTCGTGCCTTTGCATGGCATCCATATAGGTGATCGGATCCTCATCATTCTCATCTAGTTCGATAGGATCACCGTCTCGAACCAGGAATCCATACCTAGTTGGTTGACGAGGTACTCTACTAGATCTCTTAAGTGATACCTCTATAGTAGCTTCAGGATCTAGTTCTCTAACCTCATCCTGTCCTGTATGTTCAACTGAAGGTATATGTCCTTCACCAAGGTCAATAGTAGAGGAAGTTCTCTCTTGTTCGATAAACTCTTTCTCTAGAAAGACTACTCTAACAGCAACAAACACCTTTTGTTCTTCATCATGATAGAAGTAGTATCCTCTAGACTCTCTAGGGTATCCTACAAATCTACATTTGTCAGATTTTGGTTCTAGCTTATCAGTCTGAAGACGCTTGACGTATGCCGAACACCCTCAGACCTTGAGGTAAAAGAGTACTGGTCTACGACCATGCCACATCTCATATGGTGTCTTTTCTACTGACTTGCTAGGTACTTTATTTAGCACATGTGCGGCTGTCTCAAGAGCATATCCCCAAAAGGATATGGGCAGATCCGTGCATCCCATCATGGATCGAACCATGTCTAACAGTGTTCGGTTTCTCCTTTCAGATACACCATTATGTTGTGGTGTACCTGGAGGAGTCCATTGCGAGAGAATTCCATTCTCTTCTAGGTAACTTAAAAACTCATTAGAAAGATATTCTCCTCCACGATCAGATCGTAGGATCTTAATACTCTTTCCAGTTTGTTTTTCTACCTCACTCTTGTATCTCTTGAACATTTCAAAAGACTCTGATTTATGTCTCATTAAATAGAAATATCCATATCTAGATAGGTCATCAATGAATGTAATGAAGTAGGAATACGCACCTCTAGCACTAGTGTTCATGGGCCCACAGACATTGGTATGTATAAGGCCCAAGAGTTCTGTAGCTCTATTACCTTTTCCAGTAAAAGGGGATTTGGTCATTTTTCCAAGTAGACAAGACTCACAAGTCTATAGTGATTTAGGATCACTAATGTCAAGAAACCCTTCCTTGACCAACTTGTTAATCCTATCTTTATTAATATAACCAAGTCTACAGTGCCAAAGATATATATATGAAGTAGTTCCTATTTTGGGACGTTTATTGCTAACATGCAAGATGTGCACAGGCTGTGTCAAAATATTAATCCCATGTTCCAATCGTCCAATAAAAACACCAACATTATTCAAAATAATGTCAATTCCATTATTGGAAATTCTAAAGGAATATCCATCTTGGGCTAACAGCCCAATTGAAATGATGTTTAAAACAAAATTCGGAGGAAAGAAAATATTAGAAAGACTTAAGTTCATAGAATTGATAGCTAGAGATAAACACCCTAACGCTAGTACTGGAACAAGATTCCCATTGCCAACGCTCAGGTATCGCTCTCCGTCTTTAAACTTCTTACTGACCTGTAGCCCCTGCAATGAATTGCAAATATGATAAGGACTGCCTGTATCTGATACATAGGTAGTAGAGTCTATGACACTGAAGTTGCAAGGAGTAATCATATATGTACCTTGCTGAGCAACCTGTTGCTTTCTTCTAGGCCTGTTTGGATCAAAAGACGCCAGATACTGAGGACAATTCCTCTTCCAGTGTCCAAGCTGCTTACAGAAGAAACACTCTGCTTGGCTCTTATCAACCTTTTGCTTGCGGGCTTGGTTTTGCTGCTGTGTGGGTTTCTTAATCCCACCTCGAGCTTTGGACGCATTTTTGTTCTTCTTTTTGCCTTTCTTAAAACCTTTGCGTCTCGAGGATGAGGCACCTCCCACTACATTAACAGGCTTACTTAGGAGCAAGCTATCTCTCTCAAAGGTTTGTAACAGTCCTAGTAGCCCGTGGTAGTTAACAACAGGCTTATTCATCTTGAACTGATTCAAGAAGGGAAGAAAAGATGGAGGCAACGAGTTAAGAATGGCATCCTTGCCAAGCTGTTCCTGAAATGGAAAGCCTAGCTTAGCCAACTTCTCAATGTTTTCTGTCATGTACAATACATGATCAGTAACTGATGTGTCTTCTTTCATCTTAGCGCCAAAAATAGCACATGAGGTTCTATGTCTTTCAGCATCATCCGATGTGCCAAATGACTCATTCAATGCTTGAATGATAGCCTCAGGCTGCAAATCCTCAAACTTGCAACAAAACTCGTCATTCAAGTCATTTTTTATAGCGTCTTCGATCCGCTACAGGTGCATTAGCAGCAGGCTCCGCAGGTGCTGGATCAGTAAGAGCATACAAGATACGTTCATGTTCAAGCACAATGCGCAACCTTCGCTACCAACTATCAAAGTTGGGCCCAGTGAGCTTCTCACTATCCAATAGTGATCTTAAAGACAACGTGTTAGTCGTTAATCTGCAAATAATCGACATAAAAAGAATAAATAATCTATTGTAAATATGAGTTATTAATTTTTCCAAAAGATATGGGCCAATATCTAATGGATCCTCTTACTATTTTGTTCAGACTGTTAGCCCCTACCTACAGCCTGAAAGGGTTTCCGAAAAATAAACCTCTTTAGTGGGTACCGAGATCCAAAACAATGTACATAGGCCCGACTGAGGTCGGCCAACCTATGGACACCGCTTGGTAGGTTCATAACCAATTACTTCCCCAAGTAACTCCCAGTATTTTGTTCTGCCCCAAGCATCTCTTCAGCAGGACTAAGGTCCTCCACTGAAAAGCTTGGTTAGGTCAAACCATTAACATGAACTCCCAAGGTTTTCCTTCGACGCCAATGAGTAGACCCAACTGAGGTCGGCCCACCTACTCATTAGTCCGAAAGGATTCCAAGGGTCTCATTTAGTAAATAATAATTCCAATATTCCAATAAAAGTCAGGCCCAAGGGCCTCCAACGTTTATTAGAGTATTGGGCCCATTATCATTTACTTTAATAGAAGGCAATGATTTGGACATCCCTATGTCCAAGTCACTTTAAGGACCTAATAAATTTTAGGGGATTTGTTTGCTTAAAAAAGCGTGCTTGTTTAATAGCCAAACCTTTAATTATCCAGTTTAATTAATTGATTGGCATACAAAACAACATATATAACCACATACAGGTGGTTATGGGCCTTCCTAGTATGGCCCACTAGAGCCATCATTGGCCACTCTATCATGCAAAACTAAATTATTACATTTTAATTTTTGGGAAACCTGGACAGGCCCAGGCCTTCAGCTTCGTGGTCTTCAGTTTCTCTTCTCAATAGTGCTAAAACCTACTAATTACATCATATAAAGAAGAACTCCTTCTAAAGGAGGGGATACATCACTTGGGAGAGGGATTTTACAACCAGATTGAAGAGAATGCTGGGCTTGCAAGCCCAATTTAAAAACCCATAAATTAATTACAATAATTAATAAATAAATGTAATAATAAACATGATATGCAAGCCCATAACCACCTCATAATATGTCATACATCAAAATAAAAAAGCATAAATATTTTCATGATTTTATCGCACAATAATTAGATCAATTTAATCAAATTAAATTGACCTTACCAAATAATTAAAACTCCTTTTTTAATTATTTGGGGTAAAAATCTCAATTTTGACAAATTAGAGACTTTCCCAATTAAATAAACTAATTTTGAGACTATTAGGGTGAAAAACAAATTTTTCAAAAAATTTTGGGCCTACCCAATTAATTAAAAAACAATTTTAAAAAACTAATTGGGTGTCAAAAACATATTTTTGACAAATAATGAATTTTAAAATAAATATCAAATATTTATTGAAAAGGACAAATCAATTTTTGTCATATAAAATAATTTGTAGGCATTTAATAAACTATTTAATAAATATATAATTTAATTAACATTTACTTTAATTAAATTATACACTATGCCATACAAGTAGTATGTAAATTAAAAATCAACATTTAGACTTAAAGAGGCATGTAGCTTAGATGGTAAAGATATTGAGATATTATTCAATATGTCCTAGGTTCAAAACTAGGCAGTAGCATAAAACTCACATTTTTTTTTATTTAATTACTTGAGCGACTGGCATATAAAAGTTATGAATCACATTCATTTACCAGGACTTACCAGTAGCTGGGTTGGTAAGAGCGAACAAATCTCAAGTTGTATATGCAAGTTTGAAACTTAGCAACAACATAAATGCATTTTTTTTTAAATTAATGAGCGTGTGATAGCATATCAAATTTCATGAATCTCATTAACACACTAGGGCTTACCAGTAGCTGGACTGGTAAGAGTGAGCATAGCCTAATCATAGATGCAGGTTTCAAACCTGCAAACTATATAATGTGTTTTTTTTCTTTTAATAAACTCAAAAATCTAAAACAATAACAAAGCTATTTTGTTTATACAAGCATAGAAATTGTTGCAGGCCAAGTGGTGAAGACTTTGTGCATTGGTGGTTGATGTTGTAGGTTCAAACCATTGGAACAACAAAAATTTTTTTAAACAACAAATCTATCCACAAAAAAACAAAATTTGTTAATAGAGAGAGTCGAACCCATGACCTCATAAGTATTATCCTGGACACTCTACCACTAAACCATAACATCTAATTTGCTTACTATAGCAACTTGTTTGTTTTCATCATAAATAATGAGACGAAAAACATAGATGACAAGTACAATAAATGCAATAAATCATGTCTAACTCAAAAGAAAAACATGAAAAACATCAAGACAATTATGTATATCTCATATACAATTAATTATTGTGCAATAAACTCAATAGAAATATATATAAAAAGCCTTGGCTCTGATACCAATTGAAGGAATTTTGCAAAACTTTTTCACAAATTCTTCCAGGACACTTTTCCTAGACATAAGAATTAAAATGTCAACATTTTGACAAGACAATTACTACTCATGTAGAAGTTGAAACAATACAGAATCACACCCAAAGGGACTGCTCCAACATGTTAAACATTATAGGTTCAAATCCCCTTCACCCTCCGAAATTAGAAAAAGTAGAATCACATACCAACAAAAGGCTTCCCATCAGCTACTTGAACCCATATATTTCTTTTGGAACCACTATCATATACGGGGTAACCCTTTTCAACTTTGATACCAGGGTCAAGCATCCAGTTTGCCCTGAAACCAATCTCATGAAGATCTTTTACAAGAGATTGGGGATCCGAAAAATCTTTCTGACATTATTAACAACAACCCTATTAATATTTGATCTGACAATGAAAGCATAAAATTTTCCTAACATATGAAACCAGATAGATTCAGAGAGAGTATAGTTGAACTATAACCAATTTAACCTTATAATTATTGTCTCTTGTTTACAAATCTCCTTATTCTTACCACATAAAATTGTATGTGCGCACAACTTATGCTATATACCTAGGGTAGTATTAGATTTTAATTGTATAGTTGCACGACATATGCATACAATCTCAAACAAGAATTACAATTGAGGAAGATTCATAAGGCAATCTCAAACTCTTCCCTCATTTACTTCATATATGGCATAAAGCAATAGGTTGATCAATAGTAAGTAGTTTGAAGCATTTTCTGACATTAAATTCAGAAGACACGGCATGGCAAGAGGAAAATCTTTAACCATTTAGATGAGAAGTATTTCCTAAAATATGATAGAACTCCTCACACATGAAAAATCCAAAATCCCCTTATAAGATCTTGGACTACTCCATTTAATACCAATAGGTTTTAGAATGAAACCTCAACTATCTTAACATGGTATCAGAGGTGGGCACTTGGTCTAGTTATATCTGAACCCTCAATTATCTTAACATGGTATCGATGTTAGACACTTGGTCCAATTATATCTAACCACGTCTTAATATCTATCATGTTATGAAAACTAGGCCCTTGGTCCAATTATATCTAACGTAAGTATCTGTGGTATATTTAACATGGTATCCATACATATTTGCACCACAATTAAGTGACTACTTGTAATATTCCATGGTTTACGAACCACTAAAATCCCTATCTAGCTCAAAAATTTATAACGTTAACAAATTTCCCTTTAGTTATCCTTCCCGCAATTACATGCAATCGGGTTACTTCTATTATATATACCTGCCTAATTCAAATATGATGCTCTTCTTGAGCAAGCTCTTATGTTGGAATCTCAAGTGCTCAGTTCCTTGGTGTGATACCTGTATCCCTTCCTTGTGTGTTTAACATTATGTTAGCCAAGGAAGGTATGTCCAAGTGACGACATAGATATCACAATGGAAAGCTGTCAAGCATACTATTGATATGTAAGGAGTTTTTTTTTTTCCCCCTGGTAGATACTGCTGAAATAAAACTTTCTTCTTTGTCTGTATGACATAATCCAGATTTGGATTTATGCTCAGGAAAAGGGGAAATAAACCAAAGATGCTAGGAGGACAACATAACAACGAGATATCATATATAGTTGCTAGCCAAAATGACTACATTGCTAGCCAAAATCACATAAGAGAACTCCAGAAGACAAATATATATTCATCTGGATGAAAGTTGCCTCTAGAGGGGTAGGCAGAAGATACTTTGAATTACTTTATATTTCATTATATGCAGTGTCAATAGGATACTCAATATTGGCTAATGCTTTCGTCTCAGTTTCCAATCCACAGTTGAAGGAAATTAGTTCAAAAAGTCTCAGATGTGGCTCATAGTTAAATATGAAGCGACGGGATGAGATTAACTACCTTTATGGGAACACCTTTGTACTAATGTACAAAGTCAAATATAGTTGTTCAACTGCACTATTATTATTGTATGGCAAGATAATTAATTTATTAAGGTATGAACATATTTAATTTGTAAAGCTTTCGATCCTTTACTTCTTTGCATTTGGCTGGTTGTATAGATGACATCCTGTTCATGAGTTTACTACGGGATAGGATAATTTCCATGTGATTTCTCAAATTACCAATGAACCTAACTTGATTCCATGAAGTATTTCTTATAAATAGCTTGATCAAGGAATAGAGGAGGTAGGAACTATATCATTTTTTCTTTTTATTACTTTAGTTTATGGGTAGCCACATACAAATATCGCTAATAATTCCATAAGACTGCAAGTGATATTATTGTATAATCATCCAATGAAGAAATAAAGAATAAGAAAATCCCCGAGATTGAGTGCCTTTGTCCATCAATGTACATAGAAGTAAAATCATCAATGACAGATAAAACTAACATACATGCGAAAAATAAAGACAAAAATAACAAAGACCAGCAGTATATATCTTGAAGTAATGCATCACCGATTCAACATAAGAAGATGTACAAGTCATGACATGAAAATTACGTACATAGACTAAACATATAAGAGCACAACATACCGGATCAAAAGTGAAATAGCGAAAACTATGCATGTAGTCTATGTCCATCCATATTACATCACAAGGGATCTTTTTCTCCCTAAAAGTTCTTGCTATCTACGTTATTGAAAAGTTAAATTAGACCAGGGAGCATAAAGTTTAAAAAAAATGAAAGTGATGACGGAGAAGTAAACAATTGGCCTTTAGACAAATATACGCATAATAGCACCTACACATGGAACAAAAGTCAAGATTGCTAGTATGTACTTCATTACTTATGAGGTTTAAATCCAAAAGAATATTATTAAGAGAGGTACTACTAGAATAATAAAGCTAGGGGTGAAGGAGACAAGAGCAGTCGAGATCATGTATACATTTGTACAGAGAGAAGGAAATGTGACCAACCTCACGAACTCGATCATCAGGTGTATAGCTCCAACGGCTTTGTTGATAACCTAAGGACCACTTTGGGGGCATAAATACAGTTCCTGAAAAAGAAAATTTCATTAGGCCACAATACTCAATGCTGAATATTCTATAGTTATTATGATCAACAGGAAGCAAAAATAAAATGAAAAGGAAAGACAAAACCCAGGAGAAAATAACTTAACAATAAATATTGCCTGAAATATTTAATTCTTTATTCAGATTATATACATGCAGTGCTTAATAAACAAACTTAATAGACTTATAAACATAGATAGGCAAATTACTTTATGGAACTTGCAATCGGCCCTAAAAAATGAGGAATCCTACTGAAAAATGATAGATCCTACAAGGTGGGAACTTTTCAATTTCTAGAGTGTGTCATTGCAGTCTGGACTAGCTAACTCTCTTTCTTGCATGGCAATGTTGCCCTCTTGTCCAATTCAATGTTAAAGGAAAAAGTGGAAAGAAGAAAAAAGCATAAAATAAAGAATAATGAAGAAAAGGAAGAGAAAGAAAGGGGGGGAAGGGGCACCCACCACCAAAAGAAAGGAAAAAAAAGAACAAAACCAAGGGCAAGCGACTCAATCCCCTTGCAATCTCCTTAACATCTATATCTGAATAGATTTTCCTTTGACAAATATAGCAAATTATGCTCTTTGGACTCCGCTTAATTAGCAGCAGTAGATTTCATAATACCACTTTGGCTTCCATTTTATCACGATGCAATAGCAAAGTCCATCTCAGCTATAAGTGCAAACTTTTTGTATTATTTATTATTTTCACTTTCCTACTTGAGAATGGATAGCAGTTTAACTTTTCAACTAAAATTTGAGTATGTTCATTGAATTTAAAGCATGTATTCATAAACTGATAACATGGAATAAAAGAAGTACTTCTTTCCCATTGTCAATGCCAAATTGCATGCTCCAGACTTCCTAAGACATGTTTAATATCTTCGTCAACAATTTTTGAGAACCAAAAAACTTAATATTAGAAGAAAGAGATGTTTTACCTAACCAAGTTGAAAATGACACAAATCAACATGCCAAAAAGTAATTGTACAGATTCCATGTCAAGGTGGTATTGATTGACGACAATTTCATAAACCAATTGATACTACAACAACATGGATAGGATAAACTAACATATGAAATGATTCAACGGATTACCAATAGCTTGAGACAAAGATATCATAACATCAGCTGGGGAAGCAAATGGACCAAATGCAACAATAGGATAAGGCTGTTGAGCTATAAACTTTATGTGTGATTCTCGCCACAAATCAATCTGCTCAAACAACAAATAACTGTCACCAAAAGAAGATTTAATCTAGTAGCTCAGTTACAACATAATGTAAAAAGAGGGAAAAAAGAATATACCTCACAACGCCGAGTTGCATCTACTAGAACTCCCAGTGCTTCTCCGTTAGGAAGAACAGTGAGAACCCACGAATGGGATTGGTACAAAGAGATAGTGTCAGGACCATAGCCAAAGGCATCAGCATTCCAAGCAACTACCTGCATGTAAAAAAAATTATACACAGAGCCAATTCAGGAGACGGGATATTCATTTCTTGAAAAGATCATGTTAACTGACTTACCCTTCTCCCCGTTCTTTCAAGTGGCCCACTAACTTCTCCTGTCCCATAGAATGACGTGCCTTGTGGAAGCTGAATAAAAACCATTATATACAAATCCATGAAAAGTGGATCCCAACATAAGGGATTATATAAGAGTATACATCTGCATCATATTTGTGCTTGTATTTAACATTCAACAAAGCTGTAGTTGAATGGCGCAGAAAATGAATTGTGAAATATAGCACGCTTACCTTAATAGTGATTGCTTGTTGTCCACCATTGCAGTCAAATGTAGGACCAAATGTTGGAATCTCGTTAGAGTTGGTCAACTTTGTCTCCCTAACTTTGGGACTAACAAATGAAAGACTCGGAAGTGCTGCATTTCGATCATCCGCAGAACAATCGAAACGAGACACTTTTTCCCCCAGAATTGGCTCAAAAATCATATGCCCTGAGGCTCCCTCATCTCCAGCCATTTTTTATACTTGTAACCTCACACTAAGAAATCTTCCTTGGTATGAAGTGTGCCTGCTGAGTACTTGGCTTCTCCTTTTATAGAGAGAGTTTTGCCTTGGATTCCTGGTTTTCACTTTCTACTGTATGGGAATTGCCTCGGTCTGGATGAAGGTATGTGCTGTGAAGAAGAGCATACTTCAAAGGGACGAAAGTAGGAGTAGCAAATTCACCTGAGCTTTGGTATTTTCCTTTTCATTGCATGATCTTCCCTACTTGTCCAAAAAAGGATGATCCAAAGGTTCCATTTGTCGAAAGAAGGATGGTCTAAAGGTTCGATTGTTACTATTGCTGTGATCTCATCCCTCATTATGCCCGTACCCATTAGTCTTGTTCCTACAGATTCAGGATGCCAAACATTGTAGATCAGCATGACAAAAGGAGCAAATTTTGAACTCTCAATGCATGTCTAGTTTCACGTTAACAATGTATCATAAAATTTTCTGTAGACACCAGTACTGGATGATATATGGTAGCAATACAGCTTATACTTGCATGTGGCAGCTACTCTTCTGGAGTACAGGACATTAAGCAACTATACCTTTCACAAAATTTTTATCTAATCCGAACCAAATGATATTTATTCATTTCATGCAAATAAGAAATATGATCTCTTTCAGTTCAGCATGCACAGTTGACAAGCGTTATCTCAGCACTGGCACAATGCTCCAACACTGATTCTTTAGTGTAATGCTTCATCAGTCCACTAAAAATATCAAATATAATAATACTTGATATATTTTAAGTTGTCGATATCTACTCTCCATGGATTTTCACCTCTCCCCAAAGTCTCCCAGCACAAGTATGCCCGGTTTGCCTTTTATCTGGCATACATTTCATGCCTTGGGTTTAGAAGGTGTTAGGGAGTGCTTAAAAGTTGGTCAAACTTGCTTATAAGTAAAAAAAATAAGATTTAGGTGTTTGGCAAGATCTGCTTATAAGCAAGTAAAGTTGGCTTATAAGCAACCAAAAAAAAAAGCGCCACCCCCCAACTCTTGTTTAGCTGCTTATAAGACTAAACAAGATTGCACTCATACCCCTTAAAACACAAAATTTACTACCCCTTAACTAACTAAATATCCTTTTTAGTTGTTTTGACAAATACTGCTGCTTATATGCATATATATTACCAAACATGTCACTAGCTTATAAGCACATTTTATCCAAACGCTTTTTTAGTTATTTATTATTTGCTTATAAACATTAAAAGCTGCTTATAAGTAGCTTAGAAAAGCAAAGCCAAACACCCCGTTAGTTTCTTGTTCTTTTAGTCAGCTGATTGAAGTGGCTTATATCACAAAAAACAAAAGATTTGAATGAAATCTTCTTTATGAGGTGTGCCAATTAAATCAAATTATCATAACTTTCCACGTCTAGCTTAAGTTTCCACTTTCACTTTATTAGCAAGAGTGTAAGGTTCAAAAAAGATAAGAGTGATCATGAAGCGTAATAATCTCAAAAGAAAGAGTTAATAGAAGAATTTGTAATGAAAGGTAGAAGAATATATTACCTCCTTTGCTTCTTTATCTTTTGTGGAAATATCAATTTAATCCCCATATTTTCAAAGTTAGCCTTCTAACATTTGATCTTGTATGAATATTGCACATCTCACTCTCTCTCTCTCTCTTTCTCTCTCTCTCTCTCTCTCTCTCTCTCTCTATATATATATATATATATATATATATATATATATATATATATATATATATATATATATATATATATACATACATACATACATACATATATATATATATATGCTTCTTCTTCTTCATCACCAACACCATGTCCCCTACAACCACCTGGCCATTGTTTCCGTGCTTCAAGCACTGCAATTAACTATCTATGTACTGGTGTCAGAAAAGCAAGATTTATATATTTAAAGGATAATATCTAAATATCTACACATATAGTCAGATAACCAAAATAACTAAATTTTATAAATTTTCTACATCAAAAACAAATAAGTTAAATGACTACCTCATGCAACTCTATAATCGGCACAAAGTTCAAACTGATATTCAAATTGATAATACCAAATTGATATTCAAATTGACAATGCTAACACAGAAGTAATACGCATGGCAACTTTTGCTATATAGCCGAATGATTGGATTCTTTAACTTACACTATGTTTGGATTCAGAGGAGAAAGATCAATAAAGGAAAGGAAAGTAAAGTATGATAAAGGAAATGAGTAGAAATGACTAATTCTTGTTTGGATTGAAAAAATTTTACACAGAAAATGATAATAAAAGATTGTGGATTTCTCTTGTTTGGGTTGGAAAGAAAATGATTAAATTTTATGTTAAAATAGACCTTTATGTCTTTTTATAGTTTTATGTTGAAACTTATAAGAATGATAAAAAAAATTATTGCAAGAAAAATTATTTCATTTCCCTTCCTTTCCTCCCAAATTGGAAGCATTCATTCTAAAGGATTTGGAGGAATATGTCATATCCTTCTTTAATCCTCTCCTTCCATATCCCTCCGCCCCAAACAAATGAAAGAATTTAAGAATTCCTCAAAATCCAAACGAGTTGTCAAGTTTATAATTTTACTTCAATTATTTTATTTTTTACAATATATTTTATTTCTATTTTTTTGGCATTTTTACTATTTTTTCCCTTTTAATTTTATTTTATTTATAAATTTGTTTTTGACTCATATTTCAAGAAATTAGTGATTTGATTTAGCTTTAAAATTTTATTAAATCAACAAAAATTATTTCTTTTTTATTTTTTACTTCAATTTTTTTTTTTTTGGCCATTTCCACTATATTTTGTATCTTGAAAACACTAAGTCTATTGACAATAATCTACCACATCATCTAACCCCACATCAACAAAGGTAAGTTCAACACAGTTAATTTAAGAAAGTTTTATTCATTAGATTACAAACATTACTATTTTGGTATATAAATTTCAAAAATTGGTCATTTAACTCATTAAATTCACCATCCGTACCCTCCTGAATTGCACGGATAAAGAGTACTCATTTGAATTAGTAACAAACGCGAGTTCGCCTATTTATACAAAATTGCAAACAGCGGCTCTCAAGCCTCCGCAAGCTTGGACCATTTATACAAAGAAAGAACAATATTTCTTCTGCGTGATGTCAAAAACTACATCTGATTAGAAGCTCATAGCTACATGAATTGAAGGCTTTGTGAACATGACATTCATCTAGCAACATGATTTTTTGAGTTTTTCATCAGACCTTCTTGAAGAACGACAGAATATTTCCTTGCTTGGGGTCCTTACTTCCGCCCTTTTTGTTTCCGACTTTGCCGGCTGGATTTGATGAAGCATTGCTTCCCATTGCAGGTGACTTTTTCGTCTCAGGTGGCCTGTATCAGAACCAAATGTTTAATCGATCATTCAACATACATTACAACGATCTAAACTAATGGCAGCCACAAATAAGAAGACAGTCATTACACCTAAAACTACTTCTACATTGATACAAATATTTAGAGCTGCATTTGTTTACCGAGCGAAAGAAAATTAGCACAAAACATAATTAATCTTTGTTCTTGGAGAATCTTTGGCTACTATATAATTTTCTTTTCACCCGCATTTCACAATAACAATAGCGGCCTTTCTAATCCCTATGGTACATCAGTAGTCAGGGCGTATGAGTTATCACACAAATTCAAAATTGATAAAGAAAATTTAGAATTGTTTCTGCCGAATTGAACTCAGAACTGCAGAAAAGAGTCAGAAGGATTGAAAGTTACATTGTCCAAAAATTTAGAATTGTCTCTGCTTGGTGACAAAGAACATCTAGCGATTGCACTCGGAACTGAAGACGAGAGTGACAAGGGTCGGACGGGTTTGTAGTTACACAGTCTGATTTTTATTCAGAGTTCTTCCTACAGTTATAATCTTTTAAATCTAGAGCGGGAGGATCAATGATAATGAAATTGCAAAACCAATCCACTTTATGGTTGTCATTATGTCATAGAAGCTATGGTCAGACTGACATGTTCTAGAAAGGTTTCAGCTTCCAAGAAACTGCTCAATGGCATTTGGGAAGCGATATGAGAAACAACAAGGAAAACAGGGGCAAAGTTGGGATCATCATGACGAACATATAGCTGCATTCTCTGATTGAGACAAAATGAGTGCTCATGCATTCATCCCGGGGGCATCCACTACAAATTCTCTCAATTAACACTTGATAGAAGAGAACAAGAAAATAGTACAAGAGTACAAAACAAACAGACATGGAAACTACTCTGACCAACAAAAGCAATTTTTATCTGTATCTGTTAAATTCATTTCTTCACAAACATCACAAACCAAGGACAAGGAACCTTTTTTGAGATAAACAATGACTAGGAGGAAGCTATTCAAACACAGTAACTTATAGTTTGAGTAGATATGAACATGCAATAAAATAAGCATGTACATATAATTACCTGTTGATGGCATTCTTCACAGCATTGTTAGTTTTCTTCGTTGTATCTATCTCAGGCCTTATCTCCGTCTCTTCACCCTCCCAAACGACCTCAGTAACTGGATCAGCAAATGGGAATAGTGGAATGAAGCACGCAGGCATGAAGAGATTAAAAAGAGAAAAAGAAAGAAGAAAAAGATATTCCTCAGCCTTTATCAGAAGAACTAATATGCCACAAATCATGTCGTAAAGCCACAGAAGATATGCTAAGGTTTTGGAAAGAGACCCCTCTAGGTACATTGCAGCTAAAGAGGTACAGAATTTCTCAATGAATTATCAAAGACATGCAACAAGAAGAAGTGAGGTTGAACAATAATAGGCCCGAACAAATCCTTAATTAAGAAATAGGCACGCTATTGCAGAGCTCTGACCATCAAAGGGAAATAAGATGTCATACCATCTAACATTATCAAATTGGGAAAATAAAAACAAGGTCAAGCAATGACCAACTTGGTCTGACTTGTTACAATGATGAACTGACACGTTTCCAAACAACTATAAGCTACGGCAAGGGATGCTCCAGATTAGCTTTTAGTAATTCTTTTTGTTTGTTTTTAAATTCGGGCCTGGGGGGGTGCTGTGGGAGGGTGGATGTGTGTGTGGGGAGGGGGGGTGTGGGGGGACTGATTCGGAAAAATATCATTCTCACAGTAAGGATAACTAGATCTGGTTGATTCAAGTGCTTCCCTTTTACACATGAGTCTTTCTCACTGAACAATCTACCAATCTTGATTCGGGAAAAATATCATTCTCACAATAAGTACAACTAGATCTGGTTGATTCAAGTGCTCTCCTTTCGCGCATGAGTCTTTGTCACTAAACATTCTACCAAACTTTTCAAGATAGTCCAGGAAATAGCGGTAACAGAAGCAAACACATAAAACCAAGTTCGAGTGTATGGGTATCTCCATCATACCTTCTCTTCCGCGTTCATCTATTCGTGTCTTTAACACCTTTCTTCTTTTAGGCGACTTTGGAGCAGCATCATTCACCTTATCCTTGACGTTGAGATCATTTTCAGGAACATTTCCAGAAGAAGTCTCTGTCATTTTGCCATTGTTGGCAATTGGATATTCTTCCCTCAAAATCAGGTTACTTTTACTCTCAGATTGTTTCCCTCCCTTGACCTTTGGTTTATCTTCCTTCTCCTCCTCAAAACTTGAGTTATTCTTCTCAACCTTTGGAATATTAGTATCCTGCTTTGAACTTATTGCAGATTTCTTTCTTGGAAGATCTGGAGATGCTAGATTGACTGCATTTCCATACTCATCTTCCTCATCTGAGAAATCAAATACAACTCTCCTCTTTCTATTACCTCCACTGTTGCATGTCCGCTTAATATTAACTTGTTGCCCATCATCGTCACTGCTGCCATATTCTAGTGCTTCACGAGCACATATTTGAGCTTCTGTGCTAGCTAATCACACATCAGAAAAATAAAATTTTCAAGAAAGTATCAGTTTAATTTGCCTTTCTTTTTTTATTAAAGAGAATATCAAAATAGTTCAGTTATAATTTATAACAAGAACCAACCAGTGGAATTCTGTGCAGCATTCTTTGTTTCTGTAGAGGCACTATAAGGCTTTGGCTTTGCACATGCACGACCCCACATATTGGCCAATGCACCACCACTTCCAGAAGAGTTTCTATCAGTCAGCCCTTTCTTGTTATTAGGAGGCAATTGAGGAAGTTTTTCTTTTTCTGAAGCAGACTTGCTATCTGGTGCATGACTTTCCTGGGCAAGACTATCACTTTTGACATCCATTGGCACGTTGGACGACTGTGGACCAACAGTAGGGCTTGGTTGCAAAAGCTTTCTTTGCTGAGGTTGTGCAACTGTCGCACTTTTCTGTGCCGAGTTACTCTTGGACAGCCCTGAGACTTCACTTTTCACCAGTGGTGCATTAGTGTTCACAGGTGTACTTCCAGCATTTCGTTGGACAAAGGAATTCAAAACTCCACAAAACCTGAAGTCAAGATACCATGAGTACCGAAAGTGTAGCTGAGAAGTCCCAGTGACTGTGTACATATTGAAAACCAGTTTTCATCTGTATATTATTTTGTGGAAGAATTTCTATGCAAATTATCTATAACTCATAAAAAATTAAAAACTCATAGGATTTATCCAAGTTACAAAAAGGAGTAACTTGAACCCCTAGAAAGCAAAATATATGTATTATACCTATTATCTCGCAAACAGTTATCAACTGTAATGGGCTGTTTGAAGAGCTCTTCAGCTTGAACAAATTCAGCATTCCAAAGGGTTGCTGGATCCTTCGGGATGCAAGCTTGCACACTGTAGACCTGAATTGAGCAATTGTCATCAAATTCTAGTTTGGCTTCTGCAACAACAAGGGAAAGAATCATTACACTGTGCAATAATTCTTGACGCAACTATAAATACTACAATTTTATCATCAAACTGGTTAAATACGGAAAACAAATATTGATCATCCGCCTCATAACCCAAAACTGACTTTTTGGTACATTACTAATTTACTATCAATATGTTTGTGGAGTTCTCAATTAGAAATGATATTGTTATACATGAATATCAGAAGAATTCAAGCAATAGACCATAAAGAGAGCTTCTTCTCTACATATGTTGCATTCAAAATTGGCAACATGGGGAGTAATTCAGCGTTAGTGAACCTACTGGTATTCCTAGAGCCATCAGCAACCCAACTCATATTATTAGGGAAGTAAAACAAAAATGTTCTTAAGATATTAAAACACACAAATCCATCTTCTACATTTCAATTAATTCATATAAATAAAACATGGGTTGGCTTTTGTTGGAATCTGAGATGCTAGTTTCACAATCTAATCCAATTCTTCTCACTCTAGATTTTGATATTAGTAGTAATCCTCTTGTAAATTTCAACCACCCAAATGGGGAAAAAGAAAAACAGAAAAAAGCACAATACTGTAGATAGAGAAGATCTTGATCACCAGGAACAGAAAGTTATATAAATAAGCTATGTTGTACATTATCTACTACCACAGAACAATCACCTCAAACTGAATGTTTGATTTTGACCAGGCAAGTCGTTATAAGCAATAATTAAAAATGTAATTGGTATAGGAGAAAATGGACTAGAAAGGCGGCAACATGCTACTCTTCAAATGTTTAAACAATTAATTGTAGAAAGTGCCAAAAGAGGATTGCACTTTATCTAGCTGATTATTTTGCCATATGGAAGAGTTTCTGTTTCAGAAAAGTGGAAATTCATTTTAATATGTCCAAATAAGAGGAAACCGGACATTCATCTTGGGACAGTGGAGAATTATAAAGGAAAGCTAAAATAACACAAAAAAATAGACGGACATATATCACCTATAAGTGCATCAGTTTTATGTGCTAAGACTAAAGCAAGATAAAGAATTACTAGTTTGATTTAGTGATCACGAGAGTCAGGGAAACAAGAGGGAAGACTTAGCCAAGAACAAAAGAGCATATGAAAAACAAAAAATGAGGCATATGGCAAATGCAAAATCACCAGAAAATGACACGCAACCCACATATAACAGCAAACAACACAAAATTCCTAGACAGTGCATAATAACATTAGGATTCAAACCTTCAAGTTTAGACTTGGAGACGAGCCTTATGTGGTATGTTGAAGGATTATTTTTCAACCAGCCAGATAAACCATAAACTACCTCTATCCCACTTTCATGTTTCTCAACAAAATCTTGAAGCAGCCTGTACACAAATAATCAACAAGCAATGAGCACTTGATGACCCACTAAAAAATGGGGACAAAAACCCAGGAGAAAGAACTGAATTTAGTTCAAGAAAGGAGCTTTTTCACCTCTTTGCAGCATTAGATGACACCAGAAAGTTTCGACTTAGCCACTTGTATGAAACCTGATAATTGACAGCCACATTATTTAACATTCTGGTATTTAAACAACCAAATTAGTTGAGTACATGTATTAGACAATACAACCAGCAGAAACAAAACCAGAAAACATAGAAGATGTTAATTGACTAACAAATTGTTCTTCTACCGAAGTTCTCATCAAAAAAGTGGTGCATCTTCAAATTCCAACATTTAGTACCGAGCCCCTGGAATTCTTTTTCTGTTTCTTACTTCTCCTTCTTCATTTCTCCCTTTTTTTCCCTTTTAAAGAAAATAAATGACCAAACTTCACTCTCAAAGAAAGTTATTTTGTAAAAATCCATGCCATTCAAATGCCACTGTGGACCCGAGGACTCGTGACAACAACTAAATATTATCTGAAATCAGATAGAATAAATTTATTCACTAAATCTGAAACTAACCCTAGATAAACAACACATACAAACAACACATACAAGGTTTAGCTAATCACTCTGTAATATTAATCAAACCCTTTTCGTATATGCAGATAGTGGAACAGTTATTAATACTATCCTCAACAAAAATTCCCATTTCAAAACTAATTCAAATTCTTTACCCTTTCAGAAGCAAAAAAGCAAAAAAAAAAAAATCTATAAAAGCACTACAAAGTGATTATTGACTATAATTAAGATTGAAGCATAAATGATCCAAGCGGAAAATATAGTAAAACTTTAAAAGAAAAAGAAAAAGAAAAAAAAACAAGTGTTGAGTAATTAATAATGCAAAACCGAGACAAATTTACGTAGGATTAATACCACTTGAAGTTTATCGTAAACAAGGGTTTGGATCTCGTCGAGGATGCCTAGGGTTTCGATGTCAGCCATGTTGGAGATCTCCGGGCCGGGTCGGGACGGTCGAATCGAATCTCCTGAACCGATGGATGGATGAAGTTCTTCTTTTTTTCCCGCCGTCGAGGCGTGAAAGAGCACTCAGTTTCCCGCCTCTGGCTAAAGCTTTTGCGTTGTGTTTATAAGGTTGGAAATTTGGTCACGTGCTGCTCATGTTCAGCTCCGCCTGTGGTATCCTATTTGACTTCGAATTCAATTACAGAAGGACTTTAAAATCTAATAATTATTTCGGTCATCACGGATGATGTTGATAATTTTACTATACATACTAATTGTCAAGGCACCCTACTCTTCGCCATTCAAAAACCACATCATTTTGATGTGTCAAAAACGACGTCGTTTTGCTGTGACACAATGTCCTTGTGGGCCACTTTTTCAATCTATATACCTTTGATTGAAATGACGACTTCAAATCAATTTTTTTTCGTCTTTGCCATTTTCTTTCCATGGATGCCAGCTCCTGCTTCGTTCCAAAATCGCAATTTTACTTCAGATGAACTCTTGGCGACCGCCAGCTCCTGTTTCTCTTTACACATCCTACATCCCTTCACACTTCATGGTTAAGCTTGGCGCAGAAGTAGGTGTTAATGGTAGTTGTTCATCTCATTTCTTCTGCTCAAAGGTCGAAACTTTTCCCTTTCTATTTGTATTTGACTTGTATATTAGTGTGTGTATTTGTATGTGTGTAAATTATTCTGGCTGGTTAATTGTTTCGTCAAAGGGCATCAAAGGGCACACCTATTCACATATATATATATGGTGTATTTTTAGTTAATTTTAATTTATAAATATGTGTCGCATATATGAATGAAGTAGCTTATGTCTGTTTTCAAACCTTTTTTTGTCTTTTTGGTTTTCTTGGAATTTATTCGTTCTGGTTTCTTTGATTTTTTCAAAAGTTGTAATTTCAGTAGTGTTGGCTTTACGCATAACTATATGATTTTGATGATAACAAATCAAGAGAAATTGAGTTTACCAAGTGTACTTGTACTAATGTGTTTATATACTTTAATGCACACTTGTTTGGCTTTTCGATTGAATGTTTACATCTTTATCGCCAAAATATTATTTGAATGCTTAGCTTGTGAATTATATTATCATATTATTGTGAGCTAAAGTATTCTTGAAGTGCTTGGGAAGTAAGCAAACTTGCATGATGAGCAACAACGTTTTTTATCAAGAGAAGATGCAAGTGAAAGGAGCAAATTGATCACCACAAGAGAACAAGAAGAAGTCTTGACAGATTAAAGGCGTAAAGATCTCGAGATCAAGACTTGAAGATGGTGTGGTGACATAAGGAAGGAAAAGAGGCGACATAAGGGGTACCAGCATATATGCTCTCTTGTGAATGCCTTAGAATAGTTTCTTATAGCTTACATTCATGGTTTCTTTTCATTGCATTTTCATATTACTTCATATGCTTTTGATAAAACTTGGCTATAGCATATTTTGATTGCTAAATCTTTTTCAAAAAGCTTTTAGACTTTCTAAAATCTCTTACTATGTTTTCTAAAGGCTTTACAAATCTCTTTAAAGTGTTTTTACATTATCTTACTACCTTGGATTCAAAGATAATTACAAAATGGTGCTTAAAATGCTTGAGATTGAAATTTACTGGCATAATCGAACTCTAGGTTGGTCACCCGACCTAGCACCCGGCTGCCCATCCTAGCACCCCTGCGCTCAAGTTTTCAAATTGGGCTTCTGACCAAGGCCAAACCCCAGGTCGGTCGACCGACCTAGCGATCGACCTTAGCCAGTAAACTTGGGGAACAAGGCCGGTCGCACCCTTGGTCGACCAACCCCGAGTCCGGGTCATTAAATGCTGAAGAAGTTTATGACCGCTTCAACGGCTCTTCAAAACCCCATTTCTTCCCCTATCTTGAAGACGAATTTTTTAGCACAAAAGGCTGATTTCTAAGCTTCAACAACAATCTTTCAATCATCATTAATACTTAGAAATCATCATTCTTGAACTATAATTTGCTATATTCTTTGAGCATTTAAGAGCTCTCATTTGCTATATTTGCTTATTGAAGCATTGTAACCCAAAATCTTTATTTCCTTCAATTAATAACTTGTGCACACTCTTGGGCTTGTGAGATTGTGAGTATCATTATATAGCTACAAAAGAGTGTGGGGAAATCCTAAAGAGTAAGACTCTTGGGTTCTTTGAAGTTTGGCTTCAAAGAGTTGTATAATTGGTTTGTGCTTCACCAACCTTTGAAGAAGCATTGACATCTAGTGGAGGTGTTGTGAATTCTTAAGGGGAGCATCCTTGGGCAGTGGAAGTAAGCGAGGCCAAACCACCTAAAAATATCAGTGTCATCTTCTCTATTCCCTTTACTCTCTTTACATTGCTTATTTGTACATACTAAGTGTTTGATAATTTGCTTGTGTGACCATCTTTAATTGTTATTAGGATTTTTGTTGCAAAAACTTGGTGTAATCTTAATTCACCCCTCCCTTCCCCCCTCCCCTTAAGATTATTTACCCCTTACAAGTAGTTCTATGGTCCTATTTGGTGATTTGGTGATCCAGGTTTGTGTTTGTGTTGGAATCTCTAACACTGCATTATGATTTGTGGTTTTTGCTTTTTTAATTGTTTTTTAGGTTTCTTGGATTTGTTTTTTGATTTATTGCATTCGGCTTCTGTAATTTTTGTTATAAAGTTCGAAACTTTAGTGAACGTTCGAACTTTTGGGTCTAGTTGGTGATTTGGTGATCTAGGTTTCTTTTTCAAACTTAAATGCTGCATTGGGTAGTTTATTAAGTTGAATTGCTTCTATATTTGGTTATGAAATAGGAACTCTTTATCGAATTTTTTGTTTTAGTTACTTGTTAGTGATCTGGGTTTGTCTTAGAATTATGAATATTGCATTATAATAGCCAGCTCTTTGTCGTTAGGACTACCTTGGTATTGCCTGTGTAACTCTTCTTCTTCGTTTTTTTTCTTCGGAATGGGGTGTAATGTTGTTGTTTTTGTTATTCTTTAGGTGATTTTCTAGTTTGGTGTAGTGATGGCTAATAGGTTTTGGTTTTCTAGACTTCTGTGTGATTTGGATTGCTTAAATTTCTTGTTTTTTCCTCTTTGTGCATCTTTGGCTAGGTTCTGGATGCACTAGCATTTCAAGATGATTTTCATATGAATCTTATGGACTAGTCTTCTAAAAATGTTTTGGTTGTGGGATTGGGGAACAATGTTTATTTATGGCATGCTTCGAGTAGTAAGGTAAGTTTTTTTTTGAATATTCATGCAATGATCGAGTTTTCGATACCAAAGAATGTATTTTTTATAATTTGAAAATTTGAATTTGTAGATGCTTTTGGTCTGCAAGTAGTGAAACTATGTGATTTGGGAATTGATGATAGTGTTTGTTCAGTTGGCTAGGCAAAGCGTGGTACACATCTTGCTATTGGAACTAGCAATGGTAAACTCCAAATATGACATGATAATTTGATTGGGCTTATTATCCTATCTATTAAACAAATGTTTTATATCACCATATCAAAGTTGTTTATTTGTGGTAGTTTGGAACTTCTGCTCTTTGTTTTCCATAGTTACACAGATTCTGAATAGCTAGGTTTTCATTGCTCATTATCTAATCATGTTTTTGCCCATCTATAATAGAAAGGAATTTCTTGTTTAATTACTAATGTTTGACATTAATTTCTCATTCTACAATTTATCATTTTCCAGTTTTTATAATCATAAAGCTAGAGTTCCACTGATGAGCTAGAATTATATGAAAATCATAGCATTTAGTTTGCCATTGCTTTTCTAAAAGTTCTTTCCTTACGATACCATCATGGCCTTTCTTTCATGAGTTATGGTTGGTTGAGTTTTGGTTGTGGCCGAGAAATATATATAGATATTCACTAAGCCTAGGATTAGGACATACCTTATTATTAGTAAAATCACCTGTGGGATATAATGGAAGTTAATGGAATAAAATTGGACTGCTGAAATGCATTTTAGATATTGGATGTGGTTTTTGGACTCCCTCTAAATCATTATCTGTAGGATACATTACCAAATGACTCTGTCATTTGGTTGACAGGCTTGAATTTGATGCCTCGGTCTTGGTAAGAGTGAATTTGATCGCTTAATGTGTTGCAGGTAGAAGTAGGGTCACAATAGCTTGCCAAGTTTGGAACTGGAGTTTGGCCATTGCCAAAGGTAGTCAAGAAAGGTATATTGATGAACTGATAGTTCCTGGTGTTGCATGCATCTGCCAAGCTACCTTCATCAGTGTATTGTTCCCAGTATTGACAATACCTGCAACTTTTGCATAATAAAATAAATAGACAGTAACATAAGATAAAGCTAAGAAAAGTGCCTGTGAGTGGATTGCTTTTCCCATTGTTGCAGAAGTGATAAATTCTAGATCAACTTATTGAATTTGCTAACCAAATTTGTATATATATAGGCATTAGAATGTGTCTAGAATAAATATGTTGTTACAAAACAAAAAGGGTGGTAAATTACACATCCTGAGGGTAATAGGATAAAGCCAATCTTGACTCTTTGTACACGTTTAGCTGTTCATTTGAAAAATCGAAATTGATGATTACTTTTAGTAATTTAACACTTGAAAGCAAAGGTTGGTTGCTAGAAAGAGTTAATTACTGTTTCACTTGGAAGCAATTAATCATCTTATCAGATTTTACTGAACTTTGATTACCATGTTTCTTTATCTTAGAATTGAAGAATTTTGAAATGTAAATTCTATATTATAATAACTAATTTTATGTGGCATCCGTTATTGTCGATGGTGCGATGCCATAGACAAACAAGTACTACGATATTACGAGCAAATCAATAAAATTCGTGCATATATTCTTGATCTTCATTTTTTCAATTGAATGTCAAACTGATTTTTAATAATTGTTTTTATTTGATATTAAAAACTTATACACACACACACACACACACACATATATATATATATATCTCTGTTATTGTCGATGGCGCGATGCCATAGACAAACAGGTATTACGATATTACGAGGAAATCAATAAAATTTGCGCATATATTCTTGATCTTCATTTTTTCAATTGAATGTCAAACTGATTTTTAATAATTGTTTTTATTTGATATTAAAAACTTATGCTCACACACACACACACACACACACACACATATATATATATATATCTGTTATTGTCGATGGCGCGATGCCATAGACAAACAGGTATTACGATATTACGAGGAAATCAATAAAATTTGCGCATATATTCTTGATCTTCATTTTTTCAATTGAATGTCAAACTGATTTTTAATAATTATTTTTATTTGATATTAAAAACTTATACACACACACACACATATATATCTGTTATTGTCGATGGCGCAATGCCATAGACAAATAGGTATTACGATATTGCGAGGAAATCAATAAAATTTGATATTAAAAACTTATACACACACACACACACACATATATATATATAAATTTTGTGTGCATTTATATATATCGATACTGTAAAATTGTATAAAATATAAGACATCGGGCATGAAGAGACACCGCATTCAACCTGAAGTTGGCCTGGTACATTCTACCTTGTAACTTTTTGCTTCATCCAGTATCTTATTTACTTTGTTTTTCCTTTTACACAAAAATTGCTTGATGGCACAGCTTATCTCCTCTTAGAGTTGATAATGACCAAAATTGTTCTTCCTCAAAAGTTATTCTTTTTATCTACAATATAATTGGATGACCTAGTAGTATATATTTCTTGCTTTTGCAACCATTTACAATTCATCTGCTTGGTTTTGCTCTTTTAAAGTGGTGGAATTGCATTGAGAATACCCTTTCGTGCTTACAAATATATCTTTGTTTTTCTAAGTTCTGTAATTTGTTACATGGCTCTTTACTATAGTTTTCATTACCACAATATTGAACAATGTTTGGTAAAAATAAATTGCAGTATCTAACAATTTTTTTTTTGGCTTCTGCAGATTTATTGCTAAAAACAAGAGATTGCAAGAATAAGCCCAAAAAAGATCATGTTTTGCACATATTATTGGGACATTGCTATTACCAACAAAACAATAGCAATAGCTTCATCATAAGAGTGGAAGCTAGATCACATAGCCAGTACAAAGTCGTGACAAAAATCCCAGATGGCGCAAAAGACGTGGATGAATCAATCGAACACAGGAGTCTGCTCCTGGTCCAGCTCGAACCAAAATAGTTTATATATGAAGCAACTTACTAATTACTCATTATTAATAATTAATAGATTTCTTCAAATATAACTTGTTCTGGTTTGAATTGGACCGGGAGGAGGCTTCCATGCTAATTGATTTGATCTCGCCTTTTTCGCCACCTAGGACTTTTTGGACAAGGCTTTTTGCTCGCTATGAGATCTAGCTTCGACCTTTATCATGGAGCATAGCTATTAACTTTCTTGATAACAATAGTGGCCTAATTATATGTGCAAGAGATAAAAAAATTTTACTTAGTCAGAAGCTTTCTCCACCATGTTATTCCATCAAAGTAAAAAGAATGCCAAGGAATTCAACGTGTTGTATCTAAAGATTAGAAGAAAGATTTTCTTTTGATGCTATTGATACGATTATAATCCATCGTTGTACTCCTTATTCTTTTAATAAGATTCTAAAACTCACAGCCTTTTAATTAAAAAATAAATGTACCGCATTGCATTTTTATTCTTATGCAAATTTAACTATATATTAGGCATGATTATATTGCATGTATATAGTACTTATGTTAGTTATGATTTATGAAGCATGAGTAATCAATTGTCCTAGCAAATGGAGTACAAATTGTATATGTTATTGTAGGATCGATATTATTAAGTGTGATGTATCCTAGTCCATATTTTTAAAAAAATTCTACCAAAAAAACATGCTAGGAAAATAAAATAACCACATAACACACACAAGAACATGCTTAAGAACATATAGAATATAACTAGTACTTGCAAAAATATATAAAGCTAACCTCTTGTGAAGCGTGGGGCCTTTGATTAAGCTAAAACTGTCACGAGCTTTGTTCCCGTTCACGAACAAGGCCGCCAAAAATTTTACTATAAGGGTGTTGCATTAGGCAACTCCCTAGTCTTCTTCCCTATGATTAAAGAGACTTATCTTGAAAGAATAGCCTCTTGTGTGGGAAGAAGCAAAGTAATATGCTCTTGAAAAACTAGAGAAAAAATCACACAATAAGTGTGTACTATGTGTTGTAGTATTTTCTTACCAAAAAGGAAGAAATCAACTACAAAGTGGATTCCATAAAAGGTGTAGGGTCTTGTCTATTTATAGAGAAAACCTTGGCACCCAAAGTTGTTAATCTTTCAATGTGAGAGAAAATTTCCATGTAGTATTTCCTTTATGTAACTTGTCAATCTTGTCTTAGAAGACTTGTGCAAGTTGTCCACTTGTTTTTGTGGTATTTTACAAGATGTCCACTTGTCTTGGAAGACTTAGGCCAAGCACATTATCCAAGTCCAACACATAGTCTATAATCCATGTGGAGGCCAAAGCCCAATAGAAAACCATCCTAGCCCAATTAGGTTATCTTGGACTCTAAAGAAAGCCCAAACCCAATTCCAAGCTTTGGCCCAATAAGGCTACCACCACAATATGGAATTTGCTCTTTCAAGATTATTCTCTCAAAGTCATTTCAACTAGAGAAGGGACAACTAGAGAAGGGACCAAGAAGACACAATTAACCTTGGCTTCCAAAAATAATAAAAAATGTCCTTGCCCGATCTAGGCAACATAATAATAATTATTTTTAACTCCGATCTATTCCACCATAAGATCAAAGTTACACTCCAAGAATAATTGCCATTACCCAAAAGCTTATCACAAAAGAATGTGAACTTTGTCATTGACCTACTAAATAAAAGACCATAATGCCCCTCTATGTATACCCACAGCTAAGACCAGTCCTTTGGCCTGTGTACTATCACCTCTTTAGCTATATCTTTTTCCGTTGGGTTTCTTGTCCTATTGTCAACCATCCTTGGTCAAGGAATCTCTTGATCTCGGCAGCGACTCTCGAGCCATATGACCGACACACATATAAGGTAGTATTACTAGATCTAGATTCGGATTATAAATTTGGACAATCCCAAAGGGTGCACATAGATTTTATTTTGCATATGCATATTCCAATTAATTAGAAATTAGCACTCAATGCACAAGGCTGTTGATCCTAATAAAGTAAGATCTCACCCACAGTGAATCAAAGTACCAAACACTAACTTTATTAGTTCATCCACATATACTCAAGATTAAGAGTAATGATCATTTAGTAGCAGTGTGTGTCTTGTTTTCTTTCTTTGATAGTACGTCCTTAGAAAATATGCTTACAATGATCCTATCCAATACATGACACACGTACCATTGAGACAAATCCAGAAAGTCCTCCAATGACCTAGGTAGATCACCCTCAAAGAGAAGACTTGCTTAATGTAACCTTATCCCAGTAGAGTGCCCAACACTACTATTCGGTTATGGATTCAATCTATGACCTGACTAAATCTAGACTTAGACCTACTGTGCGTCCAGCCTCACCGCGCACCCAAGTCATTAGTTTAAGTCAAAGAACCTTCATACATGCATCAATAAAACATAGCAGAGAAAATATGTAAGAAACTCATAATGCCATTTAAGAAAAATGATTATACATTGTTGCATATCCAAAATGTCATATACAAGTGAGCTTTAGGGCATACTAATCCTAACAATCTCCCACTTGCACTAAAGATTACTTCTACAAAGCCTAATGCCCAAAGACTTTAAATGTTTGGCAAACACTTTCTCTGAAAGAGTCTTAGTAAATGGGTCTACCAGGTTTTCCGCTGAAGCTATCTTTTCAACTATTACATCTCCTCTCTGGATAAATTCATGGATCAAATGATATTTTCGTTCAATGTGTTTACCCTTTTTGTGATTCCTAGGCTCTTTGCACTGTGAAACAGCACCGTTGTTGTCGCAATACAATGTTATTAGTCTGTGAGCTGCCGGCACAACCTCTAGGTCTAACAGGAACTTTCTTAGCCATACTACCTCTTTCGCAGCCTCAGATGTTGCTACATACTTGGCCTCCATAGTAGAATCAGCAATACAATTTTGCTTCACACTTCTCTATGAAATAGCTCCTCCTGACAGAGTGAAAACATATCCAGAAGTAGACTTCCTGGAATCTCTGTCGGACTGGAAATCCGAGTCTGTATAGGCTAATGGCGTTAGATCATCTGCACGGTATTCCAGCACATAATCCTTAGTTCCTTGCAGGAATTTGAATATATGCTTAACGTGACCCAATGTGCCAGTCCAGGGTTTGACTGATATCTACTAACCATGCCAACAACAAAGCAGATATCTGGTCTAATACATAACATGGCATATATGAGGCTTTCAACTGCTGAAGCATAAGGAACTCGCTTCATGCTCTCTATCTCCTCAGGTGTTTTAGGACATTGATCCCGAGATAAATAAACTCCATGTCTAGAAGGTAACAAGGCCTTCTTAGAGTTTTGCATGTTAAACCTGACTAATATCTTCTCAATAAATGAAGCTTGAGATAGGGCTAGCCTTTTGTTCTTATGATCTCGCATAAGCTTGATGCCTAGAATATAACTAGCTACTTCTAAATCTTTCATTTGAAATTGAGTAGAAAGCCAAACCTGGATGGATGATAACATCCCCACATCTTTTCCAATTAGTAGGATATCATCCACATACAGAACTAAAAAAGCTACAGCATTTCCATTACGCCTTTTATATACGCAAGGTTCATCAATATTTTGATCAAAACCATAAGATTTAATTGCCTGATCAAATTTGATATTCCATGCTCTAGATGCCTGTTTTAATCCTAAATGGACTTCTTTAATTTACAAACCATATGTTCCTAGCCTTTAGCAATGTATCCATCTGGTTGTGTCATGTAAATGGTCTCGTCAAGTTCCCCATTAAGAAAGGCTGTCTTGACGTCCATTTGCCATATCTCGTAGTCATAATGACAAGCGATGGCTAGGAGTATCCTGATGGATTTAAGCATGGCTACTGGTGAGAAAGTTTCCTCATAATCAATCCCTGCTTTCTAAGTATAACCTTTTGCCACCAACCTTGCTTTAAAGGTTTCAACCTTTCCATCAACTCCTCTTTTTCTCTTGTAGACCCATTTGCACCCCATAGGTTTTACCCCTTTAGGTGCAACTACAAGATCCCAGACTTTGTTAAAATACATAGATTCTAACTCTGAATCCATTACCTTATGCCATTGGTCAGTATCTATGTCGGAAACTGCTTCATCATAACTTGTGGGATCCATCACCTGATTCTCTGAAGAAGTTTGAAAGGAATCTCCATAGTATCTATCAGGAGGCTTGGATATCCTCCCACTACGACGATGCTCCGATATATTAGGTGTAATATGCTGTTCTTTTCCATTCACAGTTACTACAGGTGTTACTGGAGATTCTTGTGAAATCTCGTCTAGAACAACTTTAGGATATGGTGTTTTCTGGACCATTTTATCATTCTCTAAGTATCTAGCATAGGTACTTACAAACACCTTTTGCTCCTTAGGATTATAAAAGATCCTACCTCTGGTTTCCTTAAGATATCCAATGAAATAGCATAACTCAGATCTTGGTTCCAATTTTGAAGCATTACTATTAAGTACATAAGCTGGACAGCCCCAAATGTGGAGATGATTTAGACTAGGCTTACGCCCAGTCCACATTTCTTGAGGTGTCCTAGGTACTGATTTAGATAATACCAAGGTCAAGATGTATGCTGCTGTTTCAAGGGCATACCCCCAAAAAGATAAAGGTAATGATGCATGACTCATCATTGACCTAACCATATCTAATAGGGCACAATTTCTTCTCTCTGGTACACCATTTTGCTGAGGAGTCCCTGGTGCAGTCAACTGAGACATTATCCCTTCTTGTGTAAGATAGTCTTTGAACTCGCCCGAGAGGTATTTGCCACCTCGATCAAACCGAAGGGCTTTGATATGTTTATCTAATTTCCACTCTGCCTCAGCTTTGAACTCTTTGAATTTCTTAAAGGATTCAAACTTGCGTTGCATCAGATATACATATCCATACCTAGAGTAATCATTAGTAAAAGTAATGAAATACTCATAACCTCCTTGTGCTGGTTTGCTCATAGGACCACACACATCAGTGTGTAAACCAATTCCAATACTTCTTTGGCCCTTTCCCCTTTAGAAGAAAATGACCGTTTAGTCATCTTCCCTTTGAGACAAGATTCACACGGAGGTAGATCTTCGAGATCTAATGAGCTAAGATGCCCATCCTCGACTAATCTCCGAATTCGCTTTAGACTAATATGTCCTAAACAGAGGTGCCAAAGATAAGTATCATTGGTCGAAGGAACCTTCCTTTTTCGGGAATTAGTTTGTTCTATATTATGCAGTGAGTTTGTAATAGGTTTTATATAGAACAAGTTATCATGCATGCTACCGGAACAAATAATATTTCCATCTCTACTGATATCAACACCAGAATGGAAATTAATGCAAAAACCATCTAATATTAATTGTGAAACAGAAATAAGGTTTTTACGTACATCCAGAACATAATAAACATTATTTAAAAATATCTTCCTATTACATGGAAAATTTAAGCACATTCCTCCCACTACAGTAGCCCATACTCTTGCTCCATTACCCAATCTCAGAGCAAACTCCCTTTTAGCTAGTTCCTTCTTTCCCTGAAACCAATGCAAAGAATTGCAAATGTGGTTAGTGGCTCCAGAGCCTATAATCCAAGAATCAGTAAAATCAACCACTAAGCAAGTTTCAATGTAGAACAAAAGAGGTGTACCTATCTGGCCTCGAGCCAAGTACTTCAAGCAATCCTTTTTCCAGTGTCCTTTTAGGCCATATTTAAAGCATTTACCCTTGGGCTTTTCACCTGTAAACTGCCTGAGTTGTTCACCATTTCTCTTCTTTTTCCCTTGACCACGTTTTTGCTTGCCCATTCCTTTAAACTTTTCTCCCTTTCGGGTTAAGTCCAGAAGTAGATGCTTGAACCATATTTATGTGGCCTTTATTTTTCATTATGGCTTCTGCAGCTAGGAGCTCTTTCATTAATTCCGTCATATCCATATTCATCTTGCTCATATTATAATTAAGCTTGAACTAGGTATAGGATGATGGTAGAGTCTCCAAAATCATGTCTACCTTTGACTGTTCATCTATGTTTGCTCCTAGGATCTCGACAGTATTGAAGTAATCCATCATTTTGAGCATATGCTCCTTGACAGATGCTCTTTTTGCCATCCTTTGATTCATAATTTCTCTAAGAGCACCTTGCCTTGCGGGTCTGCTCTTATCAGCAAACATACGAGACAGTGAGGTCATGATTTCTTTTGCAGTTTCAATATGATGATGCTTGCTCTGCAAAATATTTGATGTAGAAGCCATCATATAGCACTTGGCCATACTATTGGCTTTCTGCCATTTTGCCTCAGGATCTTTCTGGGCTTCAGAAGAGTTAGCCCTTACAACAGGACAAGGAGTTGTTAGGATATACTTGTACTCTTCTGCGGTGAGTACTATGTCCAAGTTTCGTTCCCAATCCACAAAATTTGGTCCAGTGAGCTTGTGCTCTTTGAGAATTGTAGCTAGTGGACTGAACGAAGACATTTTTCTGGATACAACAATATAATCATAATTAATTTATGAGTATAATAAAGATGCACGTATAATATGTATGCTATCTTTGGAAATAAAACATACAAATACTTTTTACATAATTTGCCTTTGAGTAGATCAACCCTTTAAACTACTCGATGTAACAGTGTCTCAACGTCCTCATAAGAACTCCACCAATGGGATGGCCGAACTTATGAACGTTAAGTTAAGTGCCACCACTTATTTGAATTAACAATTGTCTGGATATGATCCAATTGAATAATTCAATCACTGTTTTGTTTGGCTTCTTAAATCCGATAGCGAACTCTATTGATAGGATAGCCGAACCTACCATTTAAGTTGAGTGTACGCCCATTCCTAATGTTTATTCCCTGTAACATTCTTGATTTAAGCCCTCCGATAAGGTAGTGACTTTAATCAATGTTGTGTGAGGTGATCTTTAGTGAAGAACTCCACCGATGGGATGGCCGAACTTACTAGCACCCTTTTAAATATACATTTTATGTTTCACCTTGTTAAATCTAGACAAAGTGTCACCTTCTGTTGAAGAAGTTAATGACATTTATTATTAACGTGAATCGGATATGGAAAGTTGTGGGGTATTTCCAGTCCCCTCTCCCACTCAATATTTTAACTTAAGGGTTTCCTTTGATATTCTTGCTTTGTTTCAGATCTAAACATATTTTGGATTTTTGTAAATCCCCTTTGTGTTACTAAAACATTGCAATATCACAATAGATCTCTTACCTAAATCTGGGTGCATAAACCCTTAGGTTTATATATATATGTAAATCTCAAGTTAAGTTCTTTTAATGGTGTCATGAGATCTCATGGCATCTTTATACATAGCCGCTTATAATTATCTTGTCTAAGACATTCTCATAAACTTAACTATCTTTGAGAATCAACTCATAGGTATGACTGATTTTTATAAATCCTAATGAGTGGACATATTTCTATGTGGCAATCATGCTAATGCAAATATGTTAAAACATATATCAATACATTATAAACATCCACCAAAATATGTTAGAATCCCTTTTTGACGACTCCCTGCAATCTTCAACAAAAATAGCACACATAGTAGCTTTTTTTGCCGCAGCCGGCTCTAATTGCTTCAGGAATTTTTGCTCTCTGGAGTGGCCGGTCGACCTAGCCGGACGCCTTACCGATCGACCGGTAAGGTCCAGCCAGTCGTCTGGCTTGCTTACCCGGCAGAGTATTCCTCTATGCTGTTTTCTTGTTTTTCTCCTTGGTCTTCAAAGATTACAATAATACACTTTGCTATTACTAATACAAGCTTCATAAAGAAACATTACAAGGATACCAAAACATCCTATGCTTCTTTTAAATGAAACTAAAAGCAATAACCATAAATATTTTATACATGAAATCACCTATGGCCAAGCTTTGTTGACCGTACACGAAACTCTATTATGCATACATACGAACCATCAAAGGGATTTTTATATCACCTACACATACAAGCATAAAACCACAAGTATATGCAACACAATATTTCCTAATCTTGCCACTCACAAGACGACTAATATATTTATGCAAATACAATATTCTTGCATAGTCTAAGCATGTTGTGTGTGAGCCTATGCTCTGATACCAATTGTAGAATCGATATTATTAAGTGTGATGTACCCTAGTCTATATTTTTAAAAAAATTCTACCAAGAAAACATGCTAGGAAAATAAAATAACCACATAACACACACAAGAACATGCTTAAGAACATATAGAATATAACTAGTACTTGCAAAAATATATAAAGTTAACCTCTTGAAGCGTAGGGCCTTTGATGAAGCTAAAACTATCACGAGCTTTGTTCTCGTTCACGAACAAGGCCGCCAAAAATTTTACTATAAGGGTGTTGCAATAGGCAACTCCCTAATCTTCTTCCCTATGATTAAAGAGACTTATCTTGAGAGAATAGCCTCTTGTGTGGGAAGAAGCAAAGTAATATGCTCTTGAAAAACTAGAGAAAAAATACACTATAAGTGTGTACTATGTGTTGCAGTATTTTCTTGCAAAAAAGGAAGAAATCAACTACAAAGTGGATTCCATAAAAGGCGTAGGTCTTGTCTATTTATAGAGAGAACCTTGGCACCCAAAGTTGCTAATCTTTCAATGTGGGAGAAAATTTTCACGTAGTATTTCCTTTATATAATTTTTCAATCTTGTCTTGGAAGACTTGTGCAAGTTGTCTACTTGTTTTTGTAGTATTTTACAAGTTGTCCACTTGTCTTGGAAGACTTAGGCCAAGCCCATTATCCAAGTCCAACACATAATCCATAATCCATGTAGAGGCCCAAGCTCAATAGGAAACCATCCTAGCCCAATTAGGTTATCTTGGACTCTAAAGAAAGCCCAAACCCAATTCCAAGCTTTGGTCCAATAAGGCTACTACCACAATATGGAATTTGCTCTTTCAAGATTACTCTCTCAAAGTCATTTCAACTAGAAAAAGGACCAAGAAGACACAATTAACCTTGGCTTCCAAAAATAATAAAAAATGTCCTTGCCCGATCTAGGCAACATAATAATAATTATTTTTAACTCCAATCTATTCCACCATATGATCAAAGTTGCACTCCAAGAATAATTGCCATTACACAAAAGCTTATCACAAACGAATGTGAACTTTGTCTTTAACCTACTAAATAACCGACCATAATGCCCTTCTATGTATACCCACAGCTAAGACCAGTCCTTTGACCTGTGTACTATCACCTCCTTAGCTGTATCTTTTTCCGTTGGGTTTCTTGTCCTATTGCCAACCAACCTTGGTCATGGAATCTCTTGATCTCGGGAGAAACCCTTAAGCCATATGATCGACACACCTATAAAGGTAGTATCACTAAATCTAGATTCGGATGATAAATTTGGACAATCCCAAAGGGGGCATATAGATTCCATTTTGCATATGCATGTTTCAATTAATTAGAAATTAGCACTCAATGCACAAGGCTGTTGATCCTAATAAAGTAAGATCTCACCCACAATAAATCAAAGTACCAAACCCTGACTTCATTAGTTCATCCACATATACTCAAGATTAAGAGCAATGATCATTTAGTAGCAGTAAGTGTCTTGTTTTCTTTCTTTGATAATACGTCTCTAGAAAATATACTCACAATGGTCCTATCCAATGCGGGACACACGTACTATTGAGACAAATCCAGAAAGTCCTCCAATGACCTAGGTAGATCACGCTCAAAGAGGAGACTTGCTCAATATAACCTTATCCCAGTAGAGTGCCCAACACTACTATTTGGTTATGGATTCAATCTATGACGTGACTAAATCTAGACTTGGACCTACTGTGCGTCCAGCCTCACTGCGCACCCAAGTCATTAGTTTAAGTCAAAGAACCTTCATACATGCATCAATGAAACATAGCAGAGATAATATGTAAGAAACTCATAATGCCATTTAAGAAAAATGATTATACATTGTTGCATATCCAAAATGTCATATACAAGTGAGCTTTAGGGCATACTAATCCTAATAGTTATACATTTTAATACTACAAAATTGCACAAAATACGAGACAACAAGCACGAAAGGACACCATACCTTATGCAGTGCCCTTCAATTAGTGATGTGGAAATAATGTTAACTAGTGGCATACCCGTGCCATCTCTCAATTTAAATTGTTAATAATATTAGTCTGGAAAAATATTATGAATGCGTAAATATATGTTTCTTTAAAGAAACAAATGTCTCTAGGAGAAGGTCAAGCCACAAAGGACAAAAAAAGGAATTTATACAGGACAAAAAAAAATACAATTCTCCACATAGTTCATGTGGTACTTTGGATATAATTTATATGGTTCAAGCAATGAGTGCATAAGTTCACAAAGCGAGAAAACCAAGAAAAAGACAATAGATGGTAGACATGTGAGAAATATGAGAGTTATAATATAAACACTTATTTAATGTGGAATGCATTAAGAAGAAAATAAAAACTTGATAAAGACAAATCACTAGTAGACATGTGGGAAACATGAGAGTTATAATTTAAACACATGTTCAACATGAGTAACATGAGAGTTATAATTCAGGCACATGTTTAATGTGAATTCCATGAGAGAAAATGAAAAAAAGGGTGATGGAGACAAATCCGAAGTATATATACAGGTAATGATCTTCACACACAAATTAACAAATTCTTTTGAGAAGCTATTGTTTATCACTTATGGAGGGAAAGAAACCGTAGAATTCATTGGAAGGAAACTCCAAACTCAATGGAATAGTTTTTCAAGCTTATTATTTTTACTAGTTTTTAGGCACGTGTGTCGCATGGGTAGTGGGAGGTTTCCAAAAAAAAAAATTGTTGTTTAAAAACGTAATTTAATATATTATACTATTTTATACAACTAATTGTGCTTTAATAGTTTTAATTTGTTGTTGGACTTCAATATCATCAAATATGTATAAATTATAGTCTTACCTATAAAAGGATTTATCAAAATATATAGGCCTAAGCACAAAAGAACCGTATGGATTTAAGAGGTGGGTTAAAACCAATATGATCACAAAGCCCAACTTATGAATCAGATATTCAGCCTATTTTATAAAACTAAAAATAATTAACGGTAGCCCACTTTAAAGAGAAATATTTCAACAGTCTCTCACTTGGGCAATGTTAATTGTTTTATTTATTTTCAAAAGTTTTTTAAAAAAAGTATTTATTAGGTTGAATAGGAAACAGAATGTGGCCACAATTTTAAAAAACAAACTAATTCACAAGAATACACCTCGAGCATAAATTTGGACTAACATGATTGTTAAATATCAAATCATGGCAATCATAGTGTTTCATATTAACACAAGACTTTTCATGGTCACAAATGTCATCTAACCCTATTGTCATGGACCAAACATACAGCAGCGTAGCAAGAAACTAGCACCAATATGTGATCAAAATGTGCTATTTCTTTGTCAGTCCTCCACATGATTTCTCCAAGATTAGCATTCAAAGTAAGAGAAATCTATCATTCTTATCCTCACAAAATAGCATTCAACATGCTAGAACAAAGAGCATATATTCTCACAAAACGGCATTTAACAAGCTAGAGGAAATATTATTCTTAACCTTACAAAACGATGATCAACATGCCAAAAGTAAGAATACATATCTCAAACCAAAATAGTGTCCTTATGGATATATTAAACTCAATATGGGATCTTATCGTAATGGACACCAAACATAAGACTCATAACAAAACATGAATATGAGCAATTTAAAAAATTTTAAATTATGTCATAAAATATAAAACAACATGCTATCGTATAAATATACCAATGTGCAAAACAAAATAAAAATAATGAGAATATCCATTAGTACACGATAATGTAAAACTCCTATTGACAATAGCATCAAAAGATGGTAAAACACTGATATTCTCGACATTTTTCGTAAAGACTATAGGTCTAAGACCCTTAGTCAAAGGGTTAGCTATTATGTCATTAATAGCAATCTAATTTATAAGAATATCACCATTTTTGACAAAATCTCTGACTACCAGGAACTTGATATTTGTATGCTTGTAGGCCCTAGTACTTTTACTCTTCTTTGAGAACAAAATGACAGCTCTGTTATCACAATAGATCTTAATAGATCTATTAATAGAATTTATAGTTCTCAAACCAGATATCATATTCTTTAGTCACATAGCATGGGATGAGACTTCATAACAAGCCACAAACTCCTCCTGCATAGTCGAAGAGCCAATAAGTTTTTGCTTAGCACTCTTGCAAGACATAGCCCTTCCGACGAACATGAATATGTACCTAAAAGTAGATTTTTGATCATCTAAACAACTAGTGTAGTCAGAATCAGTATATCCAGTCAACTCCAGATGATCTACTTTATGGTAAACAAGCATATAGTTCTTGGTCTTTTGTAGGTATCTCATTACTTTCTTTACATATCTCCATAAGGACACATTTTGGTTGGAGATATGTATTCTTACCTATGGCATGTTGAATGTCGTTTTGTAAGGACACGTGTTCTTTCCTTTAGCATGTTGAACGCTATTTTGTGAAGATAAGAATAATAGATTTCTCTTGTATTGAATGCCGATATTGAAGAAATCATGTGGAGGACTGATAAAGAAATAGCACATTTTGATCATATATTGGTGTTAGTTTTTTGTTACGTTGCCGTATGTTTGGTTTATGACGATAAGGTTGGATGATATTTGTAACCATGAAAAGTCTTGTGTCAATATGGAACACTATGATTACCATGATTCGATGTCTGACAATCTTGTTAGTCCAGATATGTGCTCGAGGTGTAATCTTGTGAATCAAAATATTTTAAAATTGTGGCCAAATTCTATTTCCTATTCAGCCTAATAAATACTTTTCTATCATACTAAACTAATTGGAAAAAAAAACATTAAGATAAATCTATAAATTATATGAAAAAGTTAGGGATAAATCTAAAAGATTATATATAGATACAACTGAGGTTCCATTTAGATAGAGTAATTAAATAAGAGAAGATTCGTGCACAGTGTTTTTCACTTGATTCTTCCTCTATTGAAATAATTAAGTAAAAGATTCTTTAAACACTCAAAGATAAATTTATTCACCAAAAACAAAAAAATAAAATAGAAATCACATATATAAAATATTAAGCAATAGTATTTACATATTTCGATATTATCAAATTAAATGAACAATCAGTTAAGTGATTTCTCAAAGTTTCATTTATTTTTAAACACAAATATATGAGATTAAATGAATTTAAAATATTTTTAAATCGATTATCATTTGGTGTTACACTTATTTACTACTATGTTTTACATGTAAAAACAAAAAAAAAACCTTATCATTACTTTGAAACACAAATTTAAGATGCTAAATTAGTGTTAATTTATAAATAACATGATTTTATCTATCTACTCAGAAAATGACAAGAACTTTTTAAATTTTATTTTTTTATCATAATTATACACTAATCTTTAGAAATTTACGTCTTGCTAAACATTACAAAAAATAATCTTTTGTTCAATATTTATTGCTCGCAAATAGGGTAAAAATCAACAAATTGATCATACACGGAAAGACTCTCACACGAAGGTCGCTACAACCCAACTTCCAAAATATCCATTAAATGAAGACTTAAAATCTTCATTTATCCAACCCTAGACCCTTCTAAGTAGAGCCCCAAGTCCCAATTGAAGGAAGTATGAGTGAGTATTATTCAATTATAACCGAATATGCGAACCGAACCCAACCAAAATACAAAATTTGGTTCGTTTATTTTTGGGTTCGGTTCAGTTTCAAGTTATTAAAAATGAAAAAAAAATCAGTTTTCAGTTTAGTTTTGTCTATTTCTCTAAAATGTTGGTTAATAACCAAATAACCGAGTAATTACTTTTTCTTTAAAAATTTTTATTTAGTTATTATTTTTCAAGTTTACATTCATATATATTTATAAGTTTATATCATTCTTATATGCATAATATAAATTTTGATGATAGATATTGAAATTTGATTATTACAATTATAAAGAAATTTAGTTTTTTGAATTAGTTTTGAATAATGTATGATTTTTTAAAATAATTCGATTATTTTAGTTATAACCAAAACCGAATTAAAAAAATTCTGTTAAATAATCTCGATTATTAATATAGTTCAGTTCGGTTTCGATTATCAATTTTTAAAATTTCAAAAATTTGATTTTGGTTTTAGTTGGATTATACCGAACACTCCCCCCCCCCCCCCCCCTAGAAGGAAGACCCTCACAAAACCTCACATGCCCTCACACATATAAGTTCCAAGAAAGGACAACTCCCAAAAAAAAGCAAGCAGGGTGGTGGACCTCCGTATGGTATTTTAAGGTAGATGGCTTGAGGTATTATAAAGCAAGATCCCTTGAATACATACTACCTAAACAAACAGCGTAGCCAAGAGGAGAAGATTGTGCTATACACACATATAAAGAAATAATCAATTCAATTTAACATAAACCTTTAAATACATTAACAATCTTCTTCAAGAAAAGAAAAAAGAAGCTAATAAAGAATGACAAATTAAAAGCAAGAGGATGATCCTCATGAACTGATTTTCAAGTCAAGATCTTCTTGAAGGGATTCAGAGCCAGCAACAAAAAATTAACAAAAAGAGCATGCAATATACAAACATAAAGTCTAACAATAATAACAAACCGATAAAACGTCCTCTACACACACTAAGGATAAAATGTTTTGCGACTGTACTAATCTGAAGTGAGTGATCAAGGCTATTTATAGTTAAAGGAGGATATGCTTCTCATATACCATGGGTGCTTGGCCAAACCTTAGGGAGTCGAAACCATTAATACCAAACCACAATTTTGGAGTAGATGGTTATCGAAAACGTTCGCATGCTGTTTGCTAGAAGGCAAAAACACAAATTAAGATACAGAGGACACATTGTTGTCTGTCATAACGCGTGTTTCATGGACCTTTTTGGCACGACACGTATCGATTAATTTTATAATTTATTCGATTAATAATAGATTTTTTAATACAACATATACATATATATATTTATATATTTAAATGTGTGCGCAGATTACATACATACACTAATTTTTTTGGGTCGAAACATATATACACCATCACGTATTTAATATTGGTGGAGTTGACAGGAAGCGACAAGCATGATTATCGAGCTATGTACATTGAAAATCACTATGCAATAACTTTGTTTTGTCAGATTTGCTAGGGGTAATATAATCATTTGGAAAGGAAATAAAATACTGAAACAGAATATTTTATAGCCAAAAGCAAACACGTCACAAAATGATTGAGGCTTTTCCAAACGTCCCGATCGTTTTGAAGCATTTTTCGTAAGGGAAGCAAAGTTGAACGCAAAATAAGAAAAGCGTCATGATACACATCAAATTTAGGAAATATGTACGAGTATTCTAGTCATTTCAGCCTTGTACCAACTACGGATGCTTCCACGGAATGTTTGCAACTCGTCTTTTACTCTGCTGCAAGATGTTATGGAGGCATACAAGCCAAAATAGATGCCCCAGAGTGGTTTGTATGTTCAGCACTTTGACAAGTTGCCATCAACTTCAAACAGTTGGAAGTTAAAAGACTAGAGTAAATAGGTAAAGGTAAAATTCAGACTTGAATGAATCGAAATTCTAAAACAGCATGATATACACTAAATGATGCACACATATTCGATTACTGATAAAAAAATTTCCAGATTTCAACTATCTCGTATCAAATTTGTTGGCTCACTCAACACATACTTGGGCAGTTCATATTTTGCACCTGCAAGGGGATATTTTCAGAGAGGACACATCAGGTGGTGAGAATTAGAGAAAACTGAGAGAAACACAGAACATTCCAACCCTCTTTCCCTTTCAATAATGGAGCTGGCAGGCAATGGATTAACTCCAATTCCCTTCCAATGTGTAGTATAAGAACTGACCTTTGATGATTTTCTACTTGAAAAGAAAAGTATTTAGGAGAGCCGGCTCATTCAAGAGAGATGGAAAGACTGTATGTACCTCTTTCATCATAGCACACCGTCAAATCAGCATTCTGAACAATCACCCCGGCACTGTCCACAATTGCTTGAGCAAGACTTAAATCAGCTTCTGCAGCAGCTCGGAGTGCATCCCAAATTTCTGCCAAAGGGTGCGAAAATATATCTCATATGGTAATTTGCATTCTTGGATATAGCACAGACAGTACAGAGCAACTGATAACCGTGCTATCCGCAAGGAAAAAAAAAAAAAAATCTGATACCTGATTCTGTCCGATAGAAGGTATTTTACTACAGTGCAAAAATAGCACACACATAATAGAGTTGTCCTAACTTTACCAGCACAAGACTTCTCAAAGAAAATCAACAAGTTAATGTTGATTCCAGAATCTTCAGAGACTTTCTAACAAGGCGACACATTTTACTTCACCCTATCCATAGGAGGAAACATGGTAGTTGTTAATAATACCTCATAGCACCAATGAGAACAACTCCCTTCATAGAACCCAATATTTATTTATAAGCTCAATTTTAGCTATATGAAGTAAGAGTGAAGATGTAAGGGCAATTGCTTGGGAAGCCTTTGATTAAATTCCTACAAGTAATAAGCAATGCAAAAGTCAAAAACAAAGAGTTTAAAGTCTAGACAAATCCATGCCAGGTTTACTGATTTTAGCCCAAGATAATGAGGTGAATCTTCCCAGGCCTGTAAATATTCAAGTCCATTCTCGAAAAACTTTGAATTTTCATTGCCCCTTGCCTCAACACCTGTCCCAGCACTTTGGCCTTCTATCCGTACCTTAGACCCTGCCACCACTGTTGGCCTCCAGCTTCTGGCCCCAATCCATCCCTCAGTTCCCACCTCTTTGGTACTCAGCCCTTTTGCACTGCCTCAGCCCCCTGCCTCTATTCATGCACAAGTTACTAGAGGGCCAAAAAGCCTCTGTAGGGCTTGGACCTTGCATGGAGTCAACGCATGGGGCAGTGGATCAAGCACATCACTGAACTGTTGGCCACTCCCCTTAGTTAGACATCCCTAACCGTCGACCACCATGCTTCTATCAACATGTAAGTTACCATAGGACAAAAAGAAACCTCTCAAGGTGTGTGTGCATAAATAAGTTAGACTACCAACTTCTCATCTGAAATCAAGTGTCATATTAGCAATTCAATATCTAAAGTTACCTTTCCTGCCACCATAATGTGGAGCAGTGTCCCAAAACTCATCTCGCAGCTGCATCAGCTGACTCTTTGTTATTGGCTGTGGATGTTTCCATGGTTTTGGCTTTCGAACCTTTTTCACAGTCCCTGTAACAATCACGAGGAAACAAGCATGTAAGTAACATCAAAACCATGATTACTAGACATGATTTGCTAAAACATTGCAAACCGCTCATAGATTGAAACTTTGCAGTTAGAGAGGCCGGTCATTTCACGGAAATGGAAGGCTTTTCCCTCTTAGAGAAGGCCCTATGGAGTAAAGGGAAGTGCATGAATTCTTAGGGAGTGAACCTATATAAAAAGAAATGCAACAAAGCCAATTGAGAGAGAGAGATAGAGATGCAATGCATATGCATGACTAAGGGGTCAACTGACTGAATTTCGGCCGCGATCTGGATGGTAAAACAAGTTAGTTGAAGGAAATATTTTTCCTTGTCTTTTGGAACCCATGAAAATAAAAAAAAAATAAATTATTTCCTCAGCACACATATTTGGCCTGAGAATACAACTGTCTATCAGGATAGAAGATTTAAGATAGCTAACATACATAGCAATATGCAATACTTCTGCATGTAGAATATAAATTAAGTTTCCCAGGTTGAAGGTGGAACTCACCAAATGGTGGATTTTGGATTCTGACATTGATATTGTCAATACACTACCATGCAAAAAGAGTATCTGCCTTACAGCTTATAACCAGAAAACAGGACAGCTTGATGCGCAATGGCGTAGGCTAAACTAAAGAGAAGACAAGAAGGTTTTCAGAAAACGGACTTGCATTTATGGACTTTCATTCTTATGGACTTGCATTTAGTTTAAGAAAACGGTTTTCAGATACCCAACATGCCCAAAAGTTTTATTTTATTTCAGAATACCTGGTGGAATCCCAAATGCTTAGCTTACAGCATTTACCACGGAAATTCGAATGCAGTGAACACGAAATTGTCTCGCTAATGTTTCAACAACCAAACTTTCTAATGTCAAACACCCCCAAATCCTCCGCCAAGGCAAACTCAGGGACCGTAACCGTGACTCGAAACTCATTTCTTATCCTTTATCTTTTTATCTTGTCTTAACCCCCCACGCCCAACCCAACCCTACCCCGATTCAAACCCTGGTCAATCAGGACCGACAAAGTAGCCTCAAGCACTTGAGCGAGCTAGTAACTAGTTCCTCGTTTCTTATCCGTTTATTGCATATACCAATGTAAATAAAACAAATACAAACCTCTTACATTTCAACTTTCATATAGACAACCAACAAAATCAAAGCTATATCATCTCATGATGCAAACATATAACACAACTCAAATTTTTACACATTTATGCGGATGAAAATAAAGGAAAAAATAAAATGATAAACCCAATAATTTTTTTACATTAAAGAGGCAAAATTTTTAGATATTAAGAAATTAAAGTAAGAGTTGGGAATTTTAGAAACTAACCATCAGCTTTGTGTTGAGATGATCCAGCACATCCCATGCTGCTGTTGCAGTGTAGAGAATCCCGAATGGGTTTAAACCAGAAAATTTAACTGAAAATAAATAAATAAATATATATATATATATATATAATTTATTTTTACAAAATGATGAATAACTATTGACTTTTTAAGCACAGTGTGGTATGTGTGTGCAAAAAGGTCAATGTGGGTTTGGTTTTCCTTTTGAGCTGTTTTTGCTTTAAAAAAAGAAAAAGAAAAAGAAAAGAACTAATTGTTTGTTTCTGAATTTTTTTTTGCTCTTTTAAAGAAAAAAGAAATTCTTCAGTTTTGTAAAAAGAAGAAATGGAAGAAAGAAAGAAAGAAAGAAAAAGGTGAAGGGGTGGTTGGCTGTCAGGTTTCATTCTTGAGAGAGGGGCTATGGTGAGATGGTGTAAAATTAGATTACCCCTTTATAATTATAATAATTACCAGCTTTCTCCTTCTTTTTTTGGTTTAACAAAAATATACTACGTTACGTACTTTCAGCAGCTTATCACTTTTTGAACTTGTTTGGCCAAGCTTATTTTTTAAGTGCTTATAAGTCGTTTATGCTTATAAGCAAATACTACTTAAAAACAAGTTAAGATGTGTTTAGATAATATGTGCTTATAAACTATTGACATATTTGATAAAATAATGGTCAAAATAGGATTCAATTGTCAACTGCCCCTATCGGAAATAGAATTAACTACCGATTCCGAAGAAACTGGAGTTACATCTCTTTTCCATTTCTATTCCAGAGTATGTGTTTTTACGCCTCTTTGAGATCCTGAAAAATGGATAAATTCTTTTTCTTAAAAACACATACAAGATTCGTCATTACAAAAAGGATAATGGTAATCCCACCATTGACAATTTCATTTTTGACATACGTGCTTTTAAGTATCAATGATAATTAAAATAACTAAAAAGAACATATCATTAATTAATGTAATATTCTTTTAAGGGTAAATTGATCTTTTCATCAGTTTAACCAATGGGTTATAAGTCCTTCAAAGAAAAGCAAAAAGAAAGCTGGTAGATTGGTGCTTTTTTTCTAACTTATAAGTCATCAAAAAGTGTTTCTAAGCTGCATCGCCAAATATGTATAAATTTTCTTTTTTTGGCTTATAAGCCGGTTATAATCCTAGCCAAACAGGCTCTTCATCATAGACATAGGGGCTTTCAATCAGCTTCTTAATTAGGGGGTGGAAAGTAAGTTTGAGGTGCAAGGTACTTGTGTTTTTTTTTTTTTTGTTTTGGTCGAAGTATGGTACTTGTTGTGTGAGCTTTCAATTGACTTTCTACCTATGGGTTTGCAAGTAGGTTTCGAGGAATAAGAATTCTCTGGTGTGTCTGAATTATTTAGGCATGTTTGTGTAGAATAATGGTAATAGTGTATTCGGCTCTTTATGGCATGATTTATTGTCAATGGATATTTCATTGTTTTTCTTTTCATGATTATTAGAGAAATTAAACGAAAAATAAAAGAAAGGAATTTGAGTATTGAGCAAAAAATAAATATGCTTTTTTCTTTCTTTGTATTTTTATGATTTACCAAGAGGGAAAATGTTGATTTCCCCTTTAGACTTCTCTTTATTTCATTAGACAAAATGTTGTATAAAGTAATAAACAAATAATTCAATATCACATTTGTATCCACAGATAAGTGCCCTTAATCGAGATTATGTTGTCAATTTAGCAGAGCTACTTACAGCTTGTTTGGTTAAGCTTATTTGGGGCTTATAAGCTACAAATAACAAAAAACATATGAGGCGGTACTTTTTTCTAAAAGTTTATATGCTACAAAATAAGCAAAGCCGAACCGGTTCAATCTTAAATCCGTGAGCCTAAAATGATTAATTTACCTTATTAGTTAAACTTCACAACCCTTTATAAATCATTTACTTTAAAAATGAAGAGTAAAATCCAGTGCCAGATTCTTAGGAGAAATTCGATATACAGTACCTAATAATGTAGATAATGTTCTACTTCACTTTCTCGTGAGCTTTTTAAATCAAAAGGAGAATAAATTTGCTGAAGCCTTCATGGTTGGAGCACTTTTCAGTGACAACATGACTGGCATGTCAAACTTTCCAAGCTGCACATGAATCTCCCTTTCGCCTGCTTTCACTTTTTCCTTTCTATTATCCTTTTCTGATTTTCCATTTTTGTTGGTGTTGGGAGTAGCAACAACCCTATTCGAGATTCAATTCTCTTCGTAACGTTATAACATCTAACAATGATGAACTAATAATACAAATAATTTGAACAATCATTACCAGTATATTATCTTTCATAACATTACTACGTTATAAGGCAACTCAAATCTCTCCATACACAGTTTGAGTAGCACTTTTCAGATTATCAATTGTGCATGAGAGGGGCTCTCGATTCTCGAGCCCTTTCTTGACAATCTAAATCAATGGCTTCAGCAGCAACAATGATTAAAAAGGAAAAAGGGAAGCCAGGAAGATCATGAAACTTATATGTATTGAACTGATCACATTCAGATTAGGTTGATGGACATTCCCATGTAGCTTACTTAAAATTACAAGATTTGGTTGCTAGCATTACCTCCGTTGGTGAAGTTCTAGAACACAGTTACAACAAAACACGGTCCTCGCGAGACATCCAAACTAGGCACGCATACTATCCTGGGGACCTAACACATATCTCAGGTTGTGCTCCCACTATGAAACCAGCAAAACATCAATGTCCAGCAGCTAAGCAAAACGATAAGAATCGCTGTACTTGCTTCTGAGGTTGTAATGGTCATACTTTGTGTCATGATAATTAACTGGCTTCATTTCTGCAGGTTTTGGCTCTGCACCACTTGCCCCAAAATTTACTTCTCCACTTTTGTCTCGTTGGCGATGCTTTGATCTTTCTTTCTGGCTCTTAGACTTGACCTGCACATAAGCAGGAATCTCAGTAGATCCATAGTATTCTGCATATTCTTGTCGCCTTGAAGATCTGTGCTTGGTTGACAATGAGGGATCTTTGAAAATGGAAGATCTGCTTTTATGGGGCTTCACTTCAGCAAATTTATCACTAACATTTGACATATGAACCTGCCTAGTCTCAGAAACAGAAGCTGGAGTTCTCTGCTTCTGCACTACTGGAGGCTCAACTTGATCTTCAGGCATTATAAGAGAATCCTTTAATGGAGTAAGCCCCTTTTTGGAGCCTTTATGCCTCAACTGGAGTGGAATGATATACATGAAGATGTTACCCAATGACTCAAAAGATAGCTTGGACAGATCCCAGATGAGCTGCCCAAAGGATGGCCACCCAGCTTCTTGTTCCTGTTTTACAGTATCAGCAACAGGAATTGGTTTCTCCTTGCTTGGTGGTGGTTCTATATGTTCAGCTTCCACATTTCCTTGCTGCAACTACATTAGAGAAAATAGTTAGGATATTATTCAATGAGACGACTTCTTTAGACCAAAGAGAAATAGGTGGGTTTCTTATTAAGGCTTGGACCATGACACGTATTATGGATTGTGTGTTGGGCTTGGACTTGAATTGTGGGCTCAGCCCGTGTCTTGCAACATGTGAGCTAGGGTTGACTACAAGAGAATTCAAGTCGGCAAGGATGGTAAAGGAACTTTCTGTCATTGAGGTAGATCTTCAATTTCAAGTTAAATTATGACATGAAGAATCAACAATCTGAATTAGCGACACCAGAGGCAGGACATGGAGCGCATAGAGAGTAACACAGAACACAACTTCCAGGTATGCAATGCATAGGTGTCCCAAGGTATCAGAAACTACACTTTTTATCTATGCAATTTATTTGGTAGCTTGGACTAACTCGCAAATTTAACCTTCGCATGTCATTTGAGAATTATGTCCATCTCACATTTTGCACATTGGATGCACTGCTGACAGAAGCTGTGCTTTTTTACTTATAAAAAAGCAACAGAGAGCTCTCTACACCTTCACGGCCAGCCTAGATGGCATAAAGAACCTCACAAACAAGTTCAGGTTATGGTAAATATAGCCATCTGTAAATGTTTCTTGTTGATAAGTAATTAATTAACATAAAGTATAGCTTGGAATATACCATCCTGGAAAAGAAGGATGAGCCAAATCCCTGCTGGAGCATGCACGTGGCGTATCCAACCAAGATAGCACCAAAAACCATGAATATATCTGCCACAAATACCAGATATATCAAACAAAATTTCTTGCTGGACCAAGATTAACTTAAGAAGCGCTTTGACAATAAATATTAACTAGATAATAAAGCAACACCAAACACCTCACACTGGTGCAACTGTGCGTGGATTGCTGTCAGAAACCTAAAACCATTTAGGCAGCCAGTTAAACATTATCTGTTTCAAGGGTGCATCCAGATGATAAAATGCAGCCTTGTAAATCAGAAACTATTTTTGACTGAAGGAGCACTAGATGATTATTCATGCCAATAAACTGAAGCAGCAAAAAGAAAACCTCCTTAAAGCATTAAAAATAGTACTGTGACGTGAATTCAGTGTGTCCAAAAATATGGAATTACATAACTAGGCAATAGCAACTGCTTGAAATCAATGGTATGGAGAATTCAAAAACGCATGACTCGTCATTGAAGCCATCTAAGAAAATTAGCACAAGCAATGCGTTCAGCCCTATAGTGTAAAAAGTTATATAAGTTCTCACAGCCACCAGGTAGCTAAAGACTTTTCAGCACTCGCGTACATCAACATCGCACACTTAATTCAGATATTATATGAAAAAGATCTCAAACCTCATGTTCTAGCATAGAATCAAAGACAATTTAAGATATACTACAACAAATTGTTGAGCTAGCTAGGATAGCTTGAATCCAGATTTTCACACATCCTAAGCTCACACATCTGGAAGGTCAGAGTCAATGATAATAGTAAAGTGAATCACCTGACTGTTTTGCATGCTAGCACATGGGCAAAAGTGCATGATCAAGTTAACACACTTCAATAAAAGTAAATTTGAAGGATTTATCAAAATGAAGAGAAAACTTTCAAGACAAACATATTAATAAATCTTTGAAGGAGCCAAACCTGTGGATGAAACAGAGCTGTACTCGTAATCACAATCTTCATGATTGAGAGAGATTTGTCTAAGTGCTGCATTACCCCTATCAACAACTAAGAGCGAACAGGTCGGTTGAACATATATCACATCAAAGTCACTTGAGAACTTTGCATCATCACTTGGCCCATCTCTGTATCCTGGAACATTTGACTTCCCTCCGGCAATTGTTGTCACACCTGAAATTACACCCAAATTTTGATTCAACTTGTAAGGCGCTCTATGTCAAAGAGACAAGATATTTGCAGTCCTAAAGTTTTTCAAATTCAGATAAAATTTGGATGAACGCCAAAAATAGCACAAACCTGCTTCGCCTATCTTTCTAATGGCAAGATTTGAGGTATCAGCAACATATACATTTCCTTTGTCATCCATGGTAACTCCTTTCGGATGATTAAAGCGAGCATCACTTGGTTTCCCATCTACATGTCCAGTTTTACCCTGAAATGATCCAGCAACCAGTCTTCCTCTGCTATCTACAAAATGATACGGATGTAAAACAAATCAAGATCACAGAAGTCGTGACAATTATGACATCTCCTACATCCGCTACGCAAAAGAATGTCAAACTCTAAATGCAAAAGTAACCAAAAGCAATCTAGTACTTCCCTTTCTTGTGGCACAAGTTGAATTACTAAATGATTCACATACAAGCATTCAAGAAGACAATCATTCTCCCTATAGCCATGTCATGGAAATAGTATATAAAAGGAGATCAATCAACAGTTTGCATATCAAATTTACTTCATTTCGGAGATGACAGATATCCTTAACCATGTCAAAGAGTCCAGTTCATCAGATGACAGATTAATTTGTTTGCAATGAAACACTGAAAATAAACAGGAGGATGACATGGTCACATGTTTTTCTTTCTCACTAACCTCGACAACTAACCAGTAAAAACATATCAGAAGTTCTCTAATGCTAATCCCCTAAAGTAGGAAAAATGAATGAAGTTTCATAAACTAATCGGGAAAAAGGCTAAAAAGTATGCAATAGTAACAGCAAGAATTGAAGAAGATCACATTGGGACAAAGGGGGAGTAATCCGAACAACATTGCTATTATCGGCATCCACAGCAAAGAGTTCCCCATCTTGCGAGACACGTATCGAGTGAGGCACGAATCCAAGATCATTCCCTTCCACCACAGTCTCCACTATGTACCCGTCTTCAAATTGAACAACATTCCCATCTGTATAAACACAAAAGTATTGCAGAATACAAGTATCATATGCACTACACACATAAAAATCATTCCATATCCAATACAAAAGGCCAAAAAACAAAAACTATTAACGTCTAAATGGATATTCAAGTGATCAACACTGAAACATTACTAAGTACTTTTCACGTATTATAGATATAAAATGAAATCCAAATGAACTGCAAAAATAAAAGTTAAGGACAAAGGGGCAGTCCAGTTCACGAAACTCTTGCTATGCGCTATACCGTGAACAATTGGCCACATCAGGACAAATTAATTCTAATGCTACGCGTGTTCCAAACACAATTTAAATTTACGAATGACAAAATTAACTTAAAACTGTTTTACAATTCCAAACAACGGAATTCATTTCGAAATACAAATCCACACGTAATTCATTTGTAAATGAAATTTTCCATAGCACAAGTGTAACTGAGCACTATGTTAAATATATACAATAAAGAAAAGAAATAATAAATAAATTTAAATTTTTACCCGATTGGTGGGGTGATTTTGAAGACGACCTCGTCCACTTGATAATAGAAGACAAGTGCTTCACCAAAGGCCCTGAGAGTAACCACAAATTTTTAATTAACAAAATTAACTCAGCAAATACTCACTAACTAAACAAACCCACCCTTTGATAACAAAATCAATTTCTCAGCCGCAAATTCTAGGGAAAAAATTTGAAAAAAAAAAAAAGTGAAAAAAACCCCATTTCTTTTTTAATGTGTACCTGAAGGGGCAGCATTAACATGAAACTGAATGTAAGAGAGCAAAAGGGTCAAGAAAGTGAAATAGCATAGAGAAGCCTTCACCATTATTTCACTTTCACAAGTATGCTACTTGTAAATAAAAAGGAAAAAAAAAAAAAAATGGAGTTTAGAGGTTTATAAGGAAATGAGGATTGGATTTTTGTAGAAGAGATTGAAGCAAGAAGTTAAGATTCATGACACATGAGTGTACTTTTGTGTTTCGGTTGGCTCCTTTGCTCCTGATTTGTTGTGTAATGGAGCGCTACCCTTCAACACTATTTGCCTGACTGCTTGCTTTTGCGAGGTTTTGTTAGGCATGCTTGTCAAATTTAACCGTTAAGTAACTGATAGTTATTTGAGTCATAATAATTGTTTGGATGACTAATAATTATTGTATTTTAATTTTTATTTTATAATTATTTAATTAGTTATTTGGATAAAATATATTTGATAAAGTTAATTTTTAATTTAATTAATGAATATAAATGACTTAAAAAAGTATTAATATTATGTTATTATTATTATTATTATTATGATAATTATTATTACTATTATAGGAAAAGATAATATATTTCATAATTAGTTTTTTATTTTTATTAAAATATTTTAATATTAAAATATAACTTTTTTTTGATAAAATATTTGTATTAATATTATAAAAATTAATTTTAATAGATTCAAAATTATTTTGTCAAAAAAATACTTATAAAACTTATACTTTTAGTAATGTTGATTGTATAGAATTTAAAATTCATTTTTATATTATTTTTTATTTATATTTGTGAAAGAAACGATAAAAATATAGAGAGATTAAAAAAAAATACAAACTTTAAAAAAAACGCTAAAAGGGTAGAATTGTAAAAAAAATATGAAAAAGCTTAAAGCTACCTGAAAAACTAAAATTTTTAGCTTTTTATAGGCACTACTTAAAACGTTAAAAACTACCTGAAAAACTACTCAAAATTTGTATTAATATTATAAAAATTAATTTTAATAGATTCAAAATTATTTTGTCAAAAAAATACTTATAAAACTTATACTTTTAGTAATGTTGACTGTATAGAATTTAAAATTCATTTTTATATTATTTTTTATTTATATTTGTGAAAGAAACGATAAAAATATAGAGAGATTAAAAAAAAATACAAACATTAAAAAAAACGCTAAAAGGGTAGAATTGTAAAAAAAATATGAAAAAGCTTAAAGCTACCTGAAAAACTAAAATTTTTAGCTTTTTATAGGCACTACTTAAAACGTTAAAAACTACCTGAAAAACTACTCAAAACGTTAGTTTACCGAAAAGCAATAATTTAGATAAATAGTGTTTTGACCAATAATAAACTTGAGTTAAAAGTTAAAAAGAAAAATCTCAGTGTAATGTACATTTGGTTTGAGTATTATCATGTATTACACCTTTGTCACGTGATTACTATATTAAAATATCAAACTTCTAAGATGTTAAATACGGTTAGGAATGATTTATATTATTAATAAAAAGAATAATTTTATTTATTAGTTAATATGTGAATTAAAGGATTAAATTTAAAGCAAAGAAATACAGGATGAAAAACGAGTCCTGAGATGTAATTTTCCTCTCTGTTTTTATTCCTAGATGGAGAATATGCTTTTTTTTTTGGGTTATCCTGAACTAGAAAAGTGCGTTTTTGGAGAAAAGATGGAAATGGATCAGCCTGAACCAAAAAGAGATCTCCTTTTGATCAGCAAGCAAAAAGCACTTTTGCTAGAGAGTGAGTATTCTAATTGGGCCTCTATTTGGGCCTACAAAGTTCTTAGTAATAAATTGTTTCCGTTCGATCCTTGAGTACAGCCCAATTCGAGAAAATCAGCTTGATCCATTTAATTTTTTCCTTTTTTTTTTTTGGTTGTCAAACCTCATACATTTATCTTGAACGACTAGTTTTGTTAATCAAGCAAATTAACTAATGTTGCATCACTTTAGCCTGAATTATTTGAGTTGAGCTTGGATAGTTAGTTACCCTTTTGCTTTGCCTAATGCTGCTTAGGCTTGTTTGATCACACTCTCTCATGTATCAATTAATAACTTTTTGGAGAAAAAGATGAAATTAGATTGATGTTATTTCTTTTTTTTTTTTTTTTTGGTTCAGTAAGCTAGTGTTTCATTGAGTCAATTGACAAAAAATAGATATATAAAGAGAAGGTTTGAACTTGGAACCTTTACATCAACTTCTTTTCGTCAATGTTCCACTTAAACACAACCGTATTCAAAATACTTTTTCGAGTCCTCCAACCATTTATATTTTCATTTATAGAAAATAAAATGTTTCTAAAATCTGGTCTTCAGCTAGCACCTCATGGGCCGGTCGACTCTGCTCCCTAATCAAATGCAACACGTCAGTCTAAGTCCGCACCTAAAGACTTGTTTGAATTGGTTTTTTTTTTTTTCTCAGAAAAAACATTTTTTTTTGAAAAAGTTATATTACTTTTTCAATAACTACTTGATTTGGTTTTTAAAAAGCTGAAACTCTGGAAAAAAAAAAAAAAAAACTCAAATACAGCTTTTTTTAGAAGCCAGAATTTTCAACTTCTTAAAAAAATATATTTTTCAAAAGTTATTTGAAAAATACTTTAAAAAAAAAAACCAATCCAAACGAGGCTTAAATCAAATTAGAAAACTCGGTCAAATCCGCTCCGAACCTAACTTAACTACATGGTTGAGTCTGCTCCCAAATTTAAAACCAAGTAAATGGTCAAAAGCAGTCAAGCATATTAAGGAAAGCAAGCCCAGATTAAGAATTAGGGCCTGTTTGGATTGGTTTTTTTAAAAGGAACAAACACTTTTTTCTTAAAAAAATTACATTAAATTTGCAACAATTATTTGATTTGACTTCTAAAAAAAATGAAATTCTGAAAAAAAAATTCAAATATGACTTTTTTTAGAAATCAGAATTTTCAACTTATAAAAAAAAATTGTATTTCAAAAATTGGTAAAATTTTTTTTTTAAAAAAACCCAATCCAAACGGGGCCTTAGTCTGGCAAATGTTGAACATAACTCCAAGATTTATTTTATTAAATTAAGTGCTCTTGGATTGAAGTAAAAGCAAACATAGACATTGTAAAGCATTTGAATCAAAAGATAGGACTATTTCATTAAGAAATATACAATTCATTACAAAAAGGCTCGAGGGCCAAGCGGATTACTGACCTAAGCAACCTAAGAGTCTACATTAACATTATCTTGATCTTGGGTCAGATCAACGTGATGGGCATTTGGTTCATCCTTGGGGAGCTCGGGCGCATCCTTTACCTCTTCCTCAAAATCTTAAGATAGTCAAGATGATGCTGCGTGGACTTGAGCTTCTGTTTTATGTTTATTTTATTGGACTTGAAGCGGTGTGTTAGATTTAGTGGAGTCTACTTATAAGGAGTGTTCACTTATCTAAAAGGTATTTTAGTTTACTTTGCTAACTACTATGTAATCCTAATTATATTATCCTAATTATATTAGGATTAAAGAGGTGCTGATAAGTATATATAGTACCTTACATATCACATATGAACAACTTTGATTGTGAAGACAAGAAAATTCATTCAATATATCGTGAGTGGAGACAAGGAGATTTATTCAATATACCGTGAGGATCTCCACTGATTAACAATTCCAGCTACGATTTGTTCAAAATTAGATTCAGCAATTCCAGCTGCCATTCATTCAAAATTAGATCTTACCACCGCATTTGGGAGAAATTAGTAAGTCTCTTATCCTTTGTATTCAATTACGTATTGAATCATATTGTGAAATTTTTTCTTGACCACTCTCAAGCTCTTTCTCCAACCTAAGGGTTCCATCCCAGCCTCATCACATGACTTGGTGATCGTTGGGTTACCTCTTCTATATAGATCTTGATTGTATTCCTCTTGCTCTCAATGCTTAACGTGTGAGAACAAGCCTACCAAAAGATAAAGGTATGAGCAGTACACTGAGAATACAAGCGATAAAAGAAAAAGAAAGGCTATATGAGATCAACTCATACCTTAGTGCCCACATTCATGATGCTATGGTATAAACACTCCAAGGGGATATCTCGCATGATTTACTCCCTCCACTCCTCACCCACCTTGAACCAGGTGGTGCGGAGCTATCCAAAAGAAGCGCTGGCAAACCCCGAGGTTCTGGCGCAGCTAGAGGGTGTTGGAATTGTATGCCTTAATAAATATTTAATTTAGTTACATATTTGTAAAAATATGTGTTATTTATCTGACACTCTTGTGTGCCATATAGGTCCTATACCAGCGTGTGTGTGCATACATAAAAAAGATATGAGACGGGAATCGTGTAATATTCCAAGTACCCAATTTCTAAAAATCAGGTTTCTCTCCTCTCAGTTCAAACTCTAATGGATATAGAAAAATCGTTTCATTCTCACTCTAAGTTCTTAGTTGGATGGATTTAAGTTAGGTTCTAAATGAATTTATCAATTTTGGGTATTTTTTGTCATTTGTTAATTTTTTAATTTTTTTAACTATTTTTTAGTTTTTTTTACTTTTTAGTACATAAAGCATGGTGTGCAAGCATTGATGCCAGAATGACTCAAAAAGAGGGAAAAATAATAATAATAATATAGCCATGCATAGGGATGGCAATGGGACGAGTGATTTAGGTACTTGGGTATTGACCGACCCGATTAAAATCTGATAAAATCCGTCTCGTTAAGAACCCGGAACGGATCCGGAACGATTAAAAATACCTGTTAGGGTTTGGGACGGAACTGATATTGACCCCTGGATACTTGCATTCCCGAACCCGGTTATATATATACATATATGTATAGATATATATGTGTGTGTTTATATATATAGGGGTGTGTGTATATATATAGGTGTTTTACATTTATTAATTAATTATAGTTTTAAGTACATAAGTACATATTATATACTAAAAATTAAGAAAATTTTTTTATATTTTAGTAGTAGTAATGTTTGGACCCTTAACCTTTTACTCTTTAAAATTTTATTATTTTAATATATTTTAGGGATATTGTTTAGATTTTTTGGAAAAAATTATTTGATTGGTTATTTTTTTTAAATTTAGTGATTTAATTTGGTTTTTGGGGTTGAGAACATGTCTTAAATTCAGGTTCGGGACATTTCTGGTTAAATTTTTTTATTTAAATTTAAAATTTTTTTAACCGAGTTTGGGACGTTTCGGGTATCCACGAGCTTGGGATGTTTCGGAAATGGGATTCCCATTTAATTTTTATCCTGGTTTGGGACGGAAATGAGAATTGGGATGCTATCTGGGTAGTGAGTTTGGGATTTTTTCATGAGTAGGGTATCCGTCCCGTTGCCATCCCTAGCCATGCAAGCACTAATGTGGTGTTTTAAATTTTTGAAATTTGCATTTCTTATTTTTATTTTCTTTTCTTTACTTTTAATTTTTTTTTAATTTGTTAATTTTAATAAACGCCATGCAAGTGTCGACTTGATTTTTTTATTTTTTATTTTTAGTCTGTTATTGATTTGTTCTTTAACTTTTAAACTTTTTAATTTTTTTAATTTAATATATGCAGTTACTATACAAGTGCTGATTGTGTTAGAATGACTTATAAAAAATAGTTGAACGTATGACATTGAAGCACTGAAACACTTTAGAATGATTAAAAAAAGAAAAAAAGGTTGTAGATAATGATGTGGTACTGTAATGACTTAAAAAGTAAAAGATTAATATAATATGTTATACTATACTATGGATAGCTCATTATGCTCCAACAAGATGATTTAAAAAGCTTATGGAATATGTTTGAGGATAAAATCTAGAATTTATTTCTAAGATAAATTCAGATTGTGATTGGGCAAATAAGAATAGAAATTTTCCAAAAGAAAAAGGAATAAGAAAAAGAGTGAGCTCGTGAGCTTTTTCTTTCTTTTTTTCTTTTTTCTCTTTCTTTTTTTTATATAGTTTGTGTTTTATATTGGTTCATTTAGATTGGATTTTTTTAAAAGATTTTTTTTAAATAACTTTTGAAAAGAGTATTTTTTTGAAGAATCAAAATTTTTGAATTTTTTTTTAAAAAGTTGAATTTGATTTTTCCCTAAAATTTTAACTTTTTTTTGACAAAAATATCTATTGCATTTTTTTCTTTAAGAAAAAATATTTTTTTTTATAAAAAAGTCAATTCAAACAAGTCTTTAAGTGACTAGTTTTTCTAAGAAGCAATCTGGTTAGGTGAATCGGAAAAAGAAAAAAAAGAACAAAAGAACAAAAGAACGGTAAGATATATTGAGATGTTTAGAAATGATCATAAGGGTGTTTGGCTTGACTTATTTTGGTACTTATAAGTATTTTAAAAAAATACACTCTTACATACTTTTTATCATTTGGTGCTTATAAGCCACAAATAAACGAAGAATAGCATCCGTATCCAGTAGGCCTTGCGCGTAAATTATGGGGTAATTCCTCGTGTGGTCACCTTTTTTCATTGAGAAGAAAGGAAAAATCATGACAAAAAGTAACTCTTGTTCTTTTTGGTCAAAACATTGAGTTTTTAATGCAAAAATTTCCTAGGTCATTAATATTGTTATTTGATCCAATTTAGTTCTTGTTATCTAAAATATTTAAATTAAACTTAATATTTTGTCAATATAATTAAATTAATCCTTATTGTTTTCAAAATATTTATGAGTTTCTAATATTTTTATAAATTTATTTAAATTAGATCTAATTAATTACTCATTTTATATTAATATACAAACTAATTGAGTTAGTTTCTTATCATGATTTTTCACTTAATAGAAAGTCAAATTATTTTCATATAATATGTCAACTTATAACAAATAAAGTACGCTTACGTATAATGGTTCTTTAAATCCAAAACTTAAACTACAAATGCACATTAAATTCAACATTTATAAATATTACAAACCTTTAATAATAACCCCATTATCGTTATTATAAACAAATGAAAGCCAATATTCGATAACCAATTTGGTAAAAGTTTGGAGACTAACAACTGTACTAAAAATTTCTTATACATACGCATATTTTCAAAATCAAAAAAGGCTAAGAGATTCTGCGATAGGTGAGTGGCGCTGACAGTGTGGAGACACTCGACAACGCGGATCGAGTCCGTGGCGCGCAGATTCACGAAATATTGCGGGGGCTGTTGCTGGATTTCCACGCCCGTTGGTCCTCTCCCTGGTCGGGCTGCCACTCACGCACATCCCTCGATTTACCTCCCGCCTGGTTAAGGGGCCTCTGGCCAGGTGGGGAAGGGGTTCTCCTTTGGTTAACCCTTTAAAAAAAAAGGCGTCAAGAAAAAAAAAATTCTAGATTTTCACGTGGTGTCCCATCAATTGGTCCCCTCAACTACAGATCTAGCGTCGACCAAATTTCCAGTCAAATTTGTCAAACACCTAGTAAATCAAGATATTTTTTGTTTTATTGATACACTGGTTATTTTGAATTAAGAGAAACTTTTCGGAAAATAATAATCTTTTGAACTATCACGATTTCACTACAAAAAAAAAAAAAAAAAGAAAAGAAAAAAAGACTATCACGATTTTGCTTCTAATTAGGGCCTATTTAATTTACTGTTTTTGAAAAAAAAAACCAACCTTTCTATTTTGATTATATTTAAAACTCAAAATTTTAACTTTTCAAAAAAATATTTTTTTTTCAAAAATCTTAAAAGAATTCTTTCAAAAAAATTAGTTGAAACGAGCCATCTATTATTAAAAAAAAAAAAGAGAGAGAATTGGAAAGAAAAACACAAAAGAAGGGAAATTTACGTGTCAGTGGCCTATTGGTTCAACCCTTGTGATGGAGCTGCCACGTCACCATTTGTTTGTATTATAAAACGAAAAAGTGGTTGAAGGAGAAAAAAAGAAAATAAGAGATCCTATTATTCAACCTCACCGTGAAGCCTTCTTCTGCGATCTCTTCTCCACAGATCTTCAAAGTTAGTAGTCTCACCTTTTCTTTTTTATTTTCTTCATCCTTTTAATTTCTGAATGAAAATTAACCCAGATCTGTTACAATCGATTCACTTTCATTAGGTGAAAAATTGGATCTGTTATTTCTTTTTCTTTTTTTTTTTGTTATTTTGGATGATTTTAATCTTTCCTGTTTTGTAAATTGATTCAAGATTTCTTATTTTTGTGAACTTTTGTATTGTGGGAGTTTTGTGTGCTGGGAATTTTTGTTTATTTGTATTTCGGATCTGTTAAATTCGTGAATTTAGATGTCTTGAGATATGTTTTCTTTATCTTTATTATTTACTATTATTGTTTGAGCTAATTTTCTTGTAATGTTGATAGTGTTTGCATGATTTGTTTTTGAATTTTTTTTGTTATAAGGTGTGTTTAACTAGTTAAGGCTTTGCTTGATGGTTTTTAAGTATTGAATTTTTGTTCTTTCCTTGTGGAAACAATCCTTTTGTAATGGAACTATGTGATTAGATAAGAAGGAATCATAATGTTTATAGATATCTTCATAAGATTGCAGCTTGAAGTTCACACAGTATGAATTATAACTTATGGGAATTTAGGTTGTAATTGATTGATTTACACAAGTTTAAATGTCAATCCTTCTTGGCTCGCGCGTAGCATATAGTTGTTGTTTGTTTTTCCTTAAGGAAAATTGTTATTTTTCATTCCCACAACAGCTAAACATGTTTCTTTGACTTCTAATAATGAAAGGTTCACAATTTTTTTTATTTTTTATTTTATTATTATTATTATTATTATTATTATTATTATTATTATTATTATTTTTGTTTCATAAGCAGGCTAAATGATGGTTATGGCTGGATTCTATTAATGACCCGTGTAAATTTATGTTATTTTCGGTCTTTGGTTGGAAAATATGACCTGAATTCTAATAATGAATACTGGCTTTTGCATATATGATGATCTCTCTCTTCTTGTTGATGGGCTTGCTATCAAATGAGGCCAGTTCATTTAATAGTTGATCCTTGCAGGTTGGGTTGGTTGATTTAATTGCGGAAACATGGGAGGTGGATTCAGAGTGCTCCATCTAGTTCGGCCATTTCTTGCATTTTTGCCCGAGGTTCAAAGTGCTGACAGGAAAATTCCATTCAGAGAGAAGGTTATTTACACTGTGATCTCGCTTTTCATTTTCCTGGTATGCAGTCAGCTACCTTTGTATGGCATACACTCCACAACAGGTGCAGATCCATTCTACTGGATGCGTGTTATTCTTGCGTCAAACAGAGGGACTGTCATGGAGCTTGGTATCACACCCATTGTGACATCAGGACTTGTCATGCAACTCCTAGCAGGGTCAAAGATTATTGAGGTGGATAACAATGTACGCGAGGACCGAGCCCTGTTGTAAGTATCTTATAGGCTATCTCTGTATTCTGAGTTATAGGGGAATTGCTTGATATATGTTTCTTGGCTTGTATATTCAGTCTCGTCTGTAAAGCCATAAATTGGAACTAGGACTTTGGTACTAAGGGAAAATGTATTCAATGATCTATATTTCTCTGAGCCAATTTTGCATGTATGGTGAGGGTTCTCTTGTTTGCTTCTTGATCATGGTTCTTTTTCTCATTCAGAAATGGTGCACAGAAGTTGTTAGGCATCCTGATAGCTGTTGGAGAGGCAGTGGCATATGTTCTTTCTGGAATGTATGGCAGTGTTGGTCAACTTGGCGTTGGAAATGCAATTCTTATAATTATTCAGCTTTGCTTTGCTGGCATAATTGTTATCTGCCTAGATGAACTTCTCCAGAAAGGATACGGATTGGGCTCTGGAATTTCACTATTCATAGCGACCAACATTTGGTAAGCTGCCCATCCTGTCTGGCTATATCACCAATTAGGGTTTATCTGAAAGGAATACTAATTGTTTTAGAGCCTCATGATTTGACAGTGAAAACATTATCTGGAAAGCTTTTAGTCCTACCACTATTAACAGTGGGCGTGGAGCTGAATTTGAAGGTGCTGTCATTGCCTTGTTCCATTTGCTAATAACTCGAACAGACAAGGTCCGAGCACTCCGAGAGGCATTCTACCGACAGAATCTTCCGAATATCACAAATTTACTTGCTACGGTCTTGATCTTCCTTATCGTCATCTACTTCCAAGGCTTCCGTGTAGTTTTGCCTGTGAGATCAAAGAATGCCCGTGGGCAACAGGGTTCATATCCAATTAAGTTGTTTTACACTTCCAACATGCCCATTATATTACAATCTGCACTCGTCTCCAATCTTTACTTCATTTCTCAGGTAGTGCACTTTCAAGCTGGTGCAAACAAAATTAATTATTTAAGTCTCACTTCATTTTTAAGAGAATCTGCTTGTATTTGTACAGCTGCTGTACAGGAGGTACAGTGGAAATTTCCTTGTGAACCTCTTGGGCAAGTGGAAGGAATCTGAATATTCTGGTCAATCCATCCCTGTTGGTGGTCTTGCTTATTATATAACTGCACCATCAAGGTAAAATGGCTACCTTCATATCCTCATATCACTTTTTGTTGCATTCCTGCTGATGGTGATGATGTATCATGTTCCTAATAATTGGTGATGCTTTGTTTCCTGTATACAGCTTGGCAGATGTTTTGGCCCATCCTTTCCATGCACTTTTCTATATCGTCTTTATGCTGTCGGCATGTGCTTTGTTTTCGAAAACTTGGATCGAAGTTTCAGGGTCCTCAGCCAGGGATGTGGCAAAGCAGCTTAAGGTATGATTGTATCCAGCCTTTTCTTTTCAAGTCTTATGAACTTTTCTTAGATGATGAATGATTTTCCTGAACATTCTCTTTTCACAAAATTCTCAAGTTTGTTGATTTGTGATGATAATTGCATCCTGGCACTTGGATGTGGTTTTGGTGTAACTAAATAACTGTGATGCTTTTGTTACAAACACGTCATGTTCTGTAGGTGGATCATATAAGAACTGTTCCAAAAGTGGGTGGTTTATCCTTGCGTGTGATGCCGTCTGTAAAGTAATTTTTGGAGAACAGTCATAGAAAGTGTAAATTACTGTGACTTCTGCTAGATCCCTAAGAGTGTAATCCCAAAATGACAAATATTATTGGTATCCCTCCCTCAACTTGCTTAACTTTCATTTGATGGCATTAGTCATTTTGAATGTTTAAATTATGCTAGAACCCCAGGAGCCTCATTCCATGAGCAGGATAGCTCCCATGTTCTAACTTTTTAACTTGCCATTTGATGAAATGCATCAATTTGGCTACATAAAATTCGTTTAGTCCTATCTAAATTTGCTCCATTATCGTATACCAGGAACAACAAATGGTGATGCCAGGGCATCGGGAGTCAAATCTACAGAAGGAGCTGAACCGCTACATCCCTACTGCAGCAGCTTTTGGTGGCATGTGTATCGGTGCCCTGACAGTATTGGCAGATCTCATGGGGGCAATTGGTTCTGGGACGGGAATTTTGTTGGCAGTTACCATCATATACCAGTACTTCGAGACATTTGAGAAGGAAAAAGCCAGCGAACTTGGCTTCTTCGGATTCTAAGGCCAACTCGCTCTCTAAGAGATAGTTGGCAGTGCTAGTAAGTGTTGTGTTTTTGTGAGCTAAGCTAAGAAATGTAATTAGATCTCCCGCACAACGCTATAGTTTTCGAAGCCGAGAATGTAGGTTTACCTAGAAGGGAAAATGAGGTACTGTTTTACTAGAGATGTCATGCTGACCAAAGATTTTGTCTTGCTGTCTTGTGTCCTTGACAAAATTCAAGTTCTTTTTCCTGTATTTAAACTTTACTTCCAGAAATCTTAATCAGCTCTTCACCAGTAAATTAGATAGGGTTTCAGATACTAACTGCTATTATTATATGGTGAAGAAAATGGTTCCCCATGGGCAGTTATTAGTGACAAATGCGTTTTGCCTCTTTTCTCTATCACATCAGATATATTTAACTACTCAACTTTGGATGTTTAAAAATTGTGCCTGTGGGGACCCTACTCCACCAACCCAATGTCAAGGAGATGGAAACCAGTCTTGTATATTTGTCAAAATTTGGCAATATTTGTCGGAAAAGAGCAGAGGCGGTTCACGGTCTGGAAGCTCAATTATTACGGATGTTGGATGTGGTAATTCAAGTGGGCCTAAATGTGGTGGGGCAGATACTTTGTTGGGAGCAAGTAATGTTGGGCCATTTAATTCAGCTGATTTTTTATTTTTATCTTGATTTTAAATTTTTATGGCAAAAATACCATACTTTTTAAATTCGTTTAAAAAGTGTCATTTTTGGTAGGTCACCTACCAAAACGGATCCTGAAATTTGAAAAAATTAAAAAAGCTGTTGTGTCTTTAACGAAAACGGTAAATTACTTACTGAAACGATAGGTGATGTACCAAAAATAGGCTAGTGGTTAGAGAACCAAATGTCCCCTTGTGGGACCACGCAGATGAGCATGCTATCATGTCTTATTCTATAGAAATTTACCTATATAATAATAGTCAATGGCATCTCAATTTACGTTCAAAGTTAAGGTTTTGGAATTGAAGTATCTTACCTTAATTTCTTCATTAATAATATAATTTGTAATTTTTTGAGGTCAAATATCCTAACTTTTAATTAAATGGTGTTCTCCCACCATATAGTAAAGATCGGTCTAAAGTTACCATTAATTATATATAAAAGTAATTGCAATACATATAGTTTGATTTTTGATACAGTTTTTGAGACAAAGTCTTTTTTTTTTTCACATTGATTATTACTTATATTAGAAACCATTGAAATTGTTGAGGTTTAAGGCAAATTAGCCCATATTCAGGCGAAATAGCCTGCGGGGAAATTAACAAGAGTACTTTTTTACTACTATTATGGCATTATTTATAAAAACCAAACTTGACTTCATAACCTCCAATGGATTGGATTATTCCTTTTATCCGGGCTTACTTTAATCGTGATTTTGACTTTATTATGATAGCCCCCTCTGTCGCAATAAAGATGCAACCATTTTCTTTTTTAAAATATTTCAAATTTTGGGATCCACAAAATGGTAGGTGACTTACAGAAAAAGACATTTTTAAAATGAATTTAAAAAGTAGAGTATTTTTGCCATAAAAATTTAAAATCAAGGTAAAAAAAAAAATTTCCTATTCGTCAAGGAGCCTGTTGTCACGGCTTGGCTTGTTCCAAGCGCTGTGTGCGACTTAGACACTTTTCTAATATATGTGATTAAGTCAGTCTAGAAAATTTTCTAATGTATGTGATTAAGTCAGTCTAGAAAATATCAAATTAAGGAACCAATGAAATAGAGAGTTTCAGAAAATTGTATTTGTATTGCTGCAGTTCTTGTATGTCTGTACAAAGGAAGAGTTAGGCTATTTATAAAGTCTTCCAGGCTACTGAAGTTAGGCTAGATATAGAATCTTCCAGGCTAATGGATGGCTTAGATTGCTTCGATCTAACACTAGCATCTCTTTCTAGAGAATTCTACACAAATCAAGTGACTTTACACCAAATTATTCCCTAGTCATGGGGATTGAGATCAATTGAACATTCCTATTATATTTATTCCTATATAGAGGATCTTCTGATTGTTCCAAGAAAGGAAAATGTCATGTGTACATCCTCGCAACCCTCATCATCCTTGTCAAATGGCCGCCTACATGGTATTTGCATTGAACAGAGAGAGACATTCTCCCTCAGCAATTCTCATGAACGTCCTTGTCATATTGCCTTCATGTTTATGGTGCCATTTAATCTTCTTTGTAAATAGTCACATAGAGTTTGTTGTTCTCCGACTTGCCTCACTTGAAGGCTGGCCGTTCTAATTTGTAAATATAAATATTTATCCACCAAAAAATTACTCTCTTAGTCTTAATCAACAAATCAATTAAAATTAATAAATGAAAATAAATAAAAATTCACTTATATGGTGAAGTAGACTAAATAAAAAAAGGAATTAGAGAAGAAAGAATACAAAAAGTTTTTGAAGGATAACATTGTGTAACTACTTTCAATTCACACCTTTATCATGGGGCCCAATCAAACTCTAATTCATCTCAGAACAAAAAATTATTTTGCGGGTTTCTTTTTCTCTTGTTTAAAAGTAATTTAAAAGAAGTGTTTGTTTAATACAAACATGTCCAAAAATTTAAATTTGAATTGATGTACTTTGACCCTGTTCGATACAATTAGCTATTTGGATAGTTAATAGTTATTTGAGTAATTAATAGCTATTTAGGTAGCTGATAACTGTTATATTTTAGTTAGTAGTATGTAACTGTTTAGCTAGCTTATTAAAGAACAATGTATTCATTAAAATTAGATATAGTTGTTAGTGGATAGGTTTTTACTAGTTGATTAAAAAAATTTATTTAGGGAAATTAAATGTAGGATTATTAATGAATGTAAAATAATATAAAAGGATGTTGGTGTCACATTATTATTATAATTATTATTTTTATGATTATTATAGTTATTGTTTCTATTATTCAAATAAAATAGTTCATTTTATAATTAAATATATGGGTACAATAATAATATTTTATCATTAAAACATAGTAAAATAATTTTTTGATAAATTATTTGTATCAATACTATAAAAATATTTTTTAAATAGATTCAGAGTTTTTTAATAATAAAAATTTATAATTGTTTTAGTAAATTTTGGCATGGATAAAATTTGAAAAAGTTTTTTGTATTATTTCGGATTTATATTTGTCAAAGAAGATGTAGAATTATAGAGGTATTAGAAAGATAAAAAGAGAAGATTGGTGCATAATTAGGATTCCCAAGAAAAAGTTAAAATGCTAAAAGATGTTATTTTATCATTTTAGAAATATTTTTTGAAACACTAAAAGATATTTGAAAAGTTATTTGAGACACTATTTTAATGAACAAAATTAATTTTGTAAAGTTTATTCTTGAATTTTGTCAAATGAGACAAATGAGACATTTAAAAACCAATTAAAAAAACCTGTTAAAGTTAGACTTTTACACATGAAGACAAGAAAAATCTTGCAAATTCAAAACAGATATAAACTCAAGGTAAAAGAATCTGTAAAATAAATGATTATGGATTTATAGGTCAATGTAAATAATCAACACAATTATACACATGTAGCAAAATATAGACATATGAAACATGTCAACATAGTTTGTGTAGACATCAAACATGCTCAACACACTTAATTGTTAGAGTAACTGATAGTTGTTTGGACAATTGACAGCTATTACATTTTAACTATTAACTGTTTAACTAGCTAGTTAAATAAAATGTGTTTGGTAAAATTAGCAGTTGAATTAGCTAAGAAGAGTAAACAAAAATTAAAGGATACTGATAACACATTATTATTGTTATGATAATTATAATGAGTATTACTATTATTGTAATAAGATAATTTATTTTGCAATTAGACATATGTTTTTGGAATAATATTTTATATTTAAAAAATAATAAAATTAATTTTTAATAAAACATTTGTATCAGTATTATAAAAAAAATTTCTAATAGATTTAAATTTTATTTTTTCAAAATAAATAAATGAATCAACAAAAAAAAAACTTATATCTTTTTAGAATAATTTAATTTGAGTAGAATTTAAAATTAATATTTGTGCTTTCTTTGTTTATATTTGTGAAAAAAAGGTAAAAAAAATAGAGAAAAGATTGATGAGAGACGGAAATTTCTTTAAAAAAATGAATAAAGGGTAAAATTGTCAAGAAAAATGAGACACACCAAGTTTTTTCTTTTAATGAAACATTATGATCTTTAAAGTTTGAAAAAAAAAGTAATATGAAAAGTTACTTAAAATACTATTTCACTAAACAACAATTCTAAAAAGTAGTATGTTAACTGAGTTAAAATATTAAAAATTATTTGAAAAACTCTTTTTTAATATTAGCGAATAAGGCCCTCCAGGTATGATAATGCATGCATCCAAGTGAAAAGATCAAATCTATATCTATATCTATATCTATCAATCAATCAATCTATCTATCTATATAAATTAAACCCAAAGAAGCTCAAAGAAGGGTATCACATTAGCACACATCTATTTGCTAAGTCATCATAAATTACATTTTTAATATTATTACATTATTGTAAATGTATATTATAGTATTTAATTATATTTATGCACTATCTATATATTTCTATTTAATTAATTTATGCATCATATCCTAATTAAAAAAAATAAAAAATAAGAATAAAAAAGCACTAAAATTAATTTTTATAGATATTTAGAAATATAAAAGTTAAACCCATAAGTGCTAAAGAAGGATTATTGAAAAAGAAGTTTCTCCATATTCTTTGCTTTACAATGTTCTACTATATTTATGCTACATGACATATTACGTACAATAAAAAATACATGCAATGATAATATTCTAGATATATAGATTACAATAAACAAATGTTGAATAAATCCAAAAATCTGTCATCCTTATCACGCTCCCACAAGCGAAGCCTTATCTCGAATGGCAAGCTTGGAACGTAACTTAGTAAAGTGGACTACTGACAACCCCTTAGTCATTACATCAACTAACTGGTCAATAGAAGATATAAAGCAAACATTTAATAGTTTTGCAACGACTTTTTCATGTACAAAATGCACGTCTATCTCAATGTGTTTTGTCTGCGCATGGAACACTAGATTAGCCGTAAGATAAGTCGCTCCAGGATTATTACACCAAAGTGTTAGACTCGAGGGCAGAGGAATACGAAGCTTAGACAAAAGAGACCAGAGCCAACAAATTTCAGATGTGGCATACGCAATTGCTCGATACTCTGCCTCAGTGCTTGACCGAACCGTCGTGATAGCCAGCAAATTGATGTTGCCCTAAAGAGTGAGCTCCAGCGAAAGACTGATCAAAATGTAGTCGGAACTTTCTTTATCATTAGACAAAGCTGCTGCCACATTAGCACCCATCTATTTTTCAAGTCATCATAAATTATATTTTTAATATTATTACATTGTTATAAATCTATATATTATAGTGTTTAATTACATTTATGCACCACTTCCTAACATCATCATTTCAACGGAGTTACAAGATATTTAATTATATTTATGCACCACCTATATATTTCTTTTTTTTTTTTATGAATTTAAAGTGATAAAGTCCAAAAAAACTCATTAATTTAATTAATTTATGCATATGCATCATATCCTAATTAAAAAATAAAAATAAGAATAAAAATAAAAATAAGAATAAAAAATACTAGAATTAATTTTTATAGATATTTAGAAATAATTAAAAATACAAGAAAATTTAAAAACAATAAAAATCTATATCTATCTATCTATTTATAGATTCTATAGATAAAATTTAAATCCAAAGGAGCTCAAATAGGGGTGTCATATAAGCACTTATCTTTTTGCCAAATGAGCATAATTAATATAATTTTTTTTTTCTTTGAGCAAATTTATCTCATTTGAAAAATTAAGAGTTGATATAATTTTTTTTCATATTAATTATTTTATCATATATATATATGTGTGTGTGTGTGTGTGTGTGTTTTGGAAAATAGTATGTACACCCTGGAAATGCAAAATGCAAATAAAGAAACTAAATTTTTATTAGATGCAGAGTAAAGATACAAAATAAAAAATAAAGGAAAATAGCTGAAGCTCGTAAACGATGTCGTTAAGGGATTTACGCCCCCTCAACCAGTGCTAAAGGCTATGTATCGTATCCCTTCCAGGATACAATGGCTATATACCTTTTGATATTGATAGCATTCTCACGGAAAGGACTTGGAAACTAGTAACTAAAGAACTATTTCTATAGAAATGCACTATATTAAAATGATATGCTCATGCCAATAGAATTTCCTATCTATAGCTTTAGTGGATAAACGAATATATATAGTGGTGGAGCGATCTGCTGCATTCAATATGTGGATTAATGGTAAGATATGTAATGGTTGAAACCACTTCCATAATATGCCATAACTCCTAGGCTTTAATGCTAGCATTAGTGGGAAGTTATTTAGCTATCATAATACATACGAACCATTTTGAATTTTTGTCTAAAAAGATTAAACCGGAGCAAAAACCCGAGCCACACCTATGTCGCATCCCCATGCTCAGCTGGCCATGCCAAGCTAGCGCGCGCGTGCACATCGAAAAACTAAATGATCAATTAATTAATTCTTTTGAATAAAATTAGTTTGAAAATTTCAAAAGATTCATTTTCTTATATAAGGGATATACATTATTAGGTTTAATTTAAAAATTAAATGACCAGAAATAATGCTTAAAATAATATTCATTTGCGAATTCCAAAACATTAATTTCTTTTCTATTACGGATATATATCATTAGTTTTAATTTTAGAGATTTAATTTCTAATTGATTGATACTTAAAATAATATTCATTTGTAAATTTTAAAAGATTCATTTTTTAATCTATTATAGAATATAATATTAGTTTTAATATAGGATTTAATCGCATATAAAAATGCTTCAAAATAATATCTATTTGTGAATACCAAAAGGTTAAACTTGAATAAGTTTAATGTCTACTACTAAAAAATATTAAATTCAAGTAAATTTAACGTCCATTATAAAACATTAACTTGTACAGAGCATAAAATGTTCATGACTAAATTTGTTATTTGCTATAAAAAATAAATAAACTAAACTAAATTTAACATTTACTATTTGATAGTGTAATACCAAATCAAACCCGCACCTTTTAAAGCACCAAACCAGACCTCAACTCCAAGCTCACGGACTTGAACACAATTTCATCTCCAGTGGTGTTTGCTCGAAAATTCTTCTAGACGACTGAAAACACTCACCCACAGTTTTGACTGGACGTTGACTTTGGATGACATCCTGGATCCATGATTCTCCTTCTTTGGCCAATTTATGTTGATGCAAAACCAATTTTGTCAGAATTTTTTTCTTTGTCTCAAATTTGATCTAGGGACTTGACTGTAAAAGGGTTAGCTGACTTTCACGAAAGCTTTAGCAATTCGCTATAAGGAATACCGATTTCTTAGCATGCAAACTGACTCCAAATGGCACTCCTTATTCTTCAAAGAATCTTGCTTGTAGGTGGTGACGCTTTGTCCAAACTTTACATCAACAAAGAGCTCTTAGCCTACTGTTGTCTTGGACAACTGACCTATTGACTGAGAAGAAAATAGTACATTTGAGTAGTTCACATGATTGTCGACACAAAAGTAATGCTCTTTCTATGTATATCCTAAATTATCTGACAACATGGAGCCACGATAAATCTTCTCTTGTGTAGGGTTTTGAGATTAACAATTATAATTGCGCTACTCCTATCTTAAGCTATGAGTTTTGCCAATCTATGGTAATTAGCTAAGATAAACTAGGAAAAATGACTAGTGGATTGATGATTGTAAACTCTTTATTCAGTGTTCTTGGCCAACTTTTATACTTGGAGTAGTCGAAAAATCTTAATTCCCTTTTTGATTATTGGTACCACGTTTGAATTGAATATTCAATTTCATATTTCTCCAATGGGTTTGATTGTGCCATGTATACAAGACTTGTTTGACCCGAACTTCATTTTTATTTGGTCCACACTTTGGCCACCTTTGGCTGAGGGATGCAAATTTTGTGTATAAATAAGTAGCAAAAGCCTATTATGGACCTTCAATGTTTTTTTGTCTTTTGCGCGTCGAATAACGGAACCAAAGCTTTGTCACAATTGGACCCAAATATTCACCTCAAGGAATTTATCAATTGATCTTTGCCCTCAAGCGATGCCTATTGCTACTTGAGGGAAGACTTTGGACCCTAACCTCCTTTACCCTTAGGAGCTCCAACAATACTCAATTATTATTGATCTAGAAGTTTGAGCCAAATTATTATTAAAAAAGTAAACCCGTGCAAAACACAAATGTAAAAGCACTAATTTTCTATATGATTAAAGGGAAAGAAGATATGGTTAATGAGATTGTGATTTCAAACTAGAGAAAGAAAAAATCAGAATGTGTAGATGCAAATATCTTAAGAGGGGGGTGAATTAAGATACACACACACACATACCAATTTTTGTATTCAAAAATTCACCAAAAAATTGATAATTTCTTTCAAGCAAAATATCAAACACAAGATTATCAATATAAGAAAATAAATTAGATGAAAATTAAAGAGTAAGAAGACAAACGATTTTTAGATGGTTCAACCAAGTCTACGTCCACCGCCCAAGGATGCTCTCCTTAAGACTTCAACAATCTTCACTAATAATGCTTTGTCAAATCTTGGTGAAACAAGAACCAAGTTTTACAACTCTTTGAGACCTCTTTTCAAAGAACCCAAGAAATCTCTTCTTTAGGATTTTCCCACATTCTTTGAAAGCTTACTCAATGTTCTCACAATATTTTCAAGCATTTTTTGAGTGTGAATACAACCAGAAAAAGAGTGAAAATGATGAAGAATGGATATTCTTCTTACTAGAAGATATAGCAAATTAAAGTCTTGAAAGCTCAAAGATTTTGCAAGAGTAGCTCATGATTTCAGCAATTGAAAGATAATATTAGATTTGCAAACTTGGGTTGATAATGTTTTAAAGCTTTAAGGGTATATTTAAAGAGTTTGAGATGTTAGAGCTTTGGTAGGTAGAAGAAAGAAGAAGAAGAAATACGGCTGAATGGTAATAAACGGTTAGTGTATTTATTATAGCATTCGCTCAACCGGTCAACCGAATAGGTCGTTCGGCTTCCCCTTAGGTCTCTTTGATTAGGCCGGACGCCTTAGCCTGGTCGACTGGCTAGGGGGTTTGGTTTTTTCTTCTCTTTCTCTATTTTGGCCGAGGACCTCCCTGGTCAGCTAGGCGACTGGTTGAGGGGGTCCGGCCACTCCAAAGAAGTTAGAAAAAAGCCCAAGTCGCCTAAAACCCTTTTCAAACCAATTTTATCGAACTTTCATAAATCCAAACCAACTCAAAGCACTTTGTAAACAATTTTCAAAGTGTAGAAACATTTCAAAACACATGTTTATACTATGTATGCATCCAGAATCATTTTTGCTTTTATGAAAGACAATGTCCATGAGGTTTTAAATTGTTAATATCAAGAAAAGTAGAAGTCTGAGCTAACACTTGCAATTCTAAGGCATTTCACAAAAAGAGCAATGAATTCGGTACCCCTTATGATGCCTCTTCTCCGCCTTATGGCTTCTCATTATCTTCTTCTCCAATCTTTGATAAATAATGCTTTTCATGGCTCATTTTCTTCTATCTTCCAAGCATCTATCTTTTCAATTTGTATTTGACACTCACAAGATACTTTTTAGTAAAAAGATAGTATTTATGATGCATATCAAAATTTTCATCATCAAAATCAATAACTAGTATTTTTTCAATAGAATGTGATAGATTAGAATGCAAGTTTAATTATAAATGAGTTTTAGAACACACATAAAATTATTAAAAAAAATTATCATCTTTAACTTAATTGCATTTAATGTGCCTTAGTTGAGCTTGCTCATTAATTGCATAATGAATTTACCCTTGCTCCTAACCCCCAAAAAAAAATTACATTTGCCTTTAAAAGAGGAATTTTCGTGCCAACCAAGAACAAAATTAAATAATCATTCAAGGAATGACTTTTGAGAAACTTGTTTGGTTGATGCTTTTGTTAAGCTTACAGTTTTTTTTAGAATAACCATTATTTAGATAAATACCAAATAAACTTCAAATAAATTTGAGCCACTTTAAAACGTAAAAAATGTCAAAAACATGGAAGAAAACTCAGAAATGTATGACCAAATATTAGTTTGTTATCATTAGAATCATGTAACAGTGATATATTCTTTTCTGGTAAAAGATTTTATGTTCAGTGTGGGTCCAAGAATGTAATGTTCGATGTAATTAGTGGTTTGTCATTACATTGAATCTAGTTAAAGTTAAAAAATTCTTAAACCCATAATATTAAAATTTTTCATTAAATCATGGGCTATCACTAATTGAGATATTTTATATTTTTTAAAAACGAGTTGAAATTGACCGGTAAAACTCAAAATATTTTTATGGTGATCCCTTCCAATTGGACTTAGGTCTATTTCATCATCATCATAATCATTATTTTTTCTCATAGAGTGATATACAAAGTGTAGAGCTTGTTTAAAGTATTAGGCATGGTGATCGAGGACTCAACGAAGTTTTTCAGACAAGCCCTCTCTCCCATCCAAAATACTATATATTAGCCATCTTATCCCATTAATAGCCACAACACATAAGTTTGAGAGGTAGAGGGAGCACCTAGTTTAGGTGTACCTATTATAACATGCTGCTAAAGTTTTATCACAAGATTATTGAGGTAATTTTATAACTGCAAACCAAGATATTCTTCAAATTAATTTATTTAGTAGTGTTTTTATTCTAATATTAAATATCGTAAAATTTAACACATAAAAATAATATAATTTTATATAAAATCGATGTGAGATGAGATATACATATTTTCCCCACTAATGAATAAATATGCGAAGTCCTCCTCAGTATTACATACACTAGGTCCTCGTCGCCTAATGAGATAGAGTGTTCAACATTACACGATATGGGAAACGCCCATTGATTTTTTTTTTTGGCTAAGTAAGTAAGTGAATCAATTGATATAAACAAAATTTACAAAATCCTCAAAGGGTAACAAGAACAACGAGTACTAAAGTCAAAATGCTCCTATCCATGTTCCAAGCTTTATAAATTGCCTTATTTAGAGTACTATCTCTAAATTTTTTTAACGTACAAAAAGGTTTAGTTTAACATCAAAGATGATGCTATCCAAAATTTGCTCTCGCACATGGCCCCTTGGTCATGAACCCTCCTATTCCATTCTCACCATGTATGATAGACTGCTACCTCCACAAATAATTTGATTATGGTAGCTTGTAGATTATTATATCCACATTTCTCCATCAGCCAAATAGTGATATCATTCCATCTGAAGAGCCAATGAGGTCTCTTAGACATTTGCATACCCTTTTTTCCAAATTCTACCGGTGAAACCACATTCAAAAAATAAGTGATCGCGGCTCCCCATACCTCTACGGCACGATCTATTCCCCAAGAAATTAATTTGTACGTCATTGGGAGTCTGTTTCTCCAAACAAGCCACGTACAACAAGCATGATGAGGCACAACATATTTAGACCACACAGTATCCACTCCAAGAAACCAAAGGATTTTTTCGTTGAATGACATTCCACGTAGAAAATGTAGAAAAGGTGCCCGATGGGTTTAGAAGCCACAAAATTCTAGCGCTACTGGCCTGTACAAGTTTCAAGCTTCCAAGGTGCTCCCTGATTTGAGAGAAAAGTTCATTCTTAGGCCAACGCCAGTTCCTCTAGAAAATATAGTCAGCTACTTAGTTAGTCATATCTCCCCCATTAGCTCTGATGTTCTCTTTTTCAAAAACATTTTTGAGCATGCCCAGTGGATGTCATAAATCTAACCAGAAGATGGTATCTTTGCCATTATCAATCTTAAAAAAATAAATTCTCTCATCAGGTTTCGGATTCTCATGAGTCTTTTCCAATACCATGCTGCATTAATTGGAATTCTAGCCTCCCAAAGTCTGATGCCTTTGAGTATGTATTCTTTGATCCATCGCACCCATATGGTAGGTTTATAAACAAGAATACCCCAGAGAAAATTAATATTTGCAACCAAATCAAGATCCAAGAGACTACGTAACCCCAGACCACCTTCTCCAATTGGTGTACAAACATCCTTCCATCTTACCTTGGCCTTTTTCGAATTGAGATCACCACTAGACCAGAGATAGCTGGCTAAAATCCCCTTAATGCTTTAATGTTACTCTTTGGAAGAACGAAAATGCTCTTCCAATACGAATGAACATGAGAAAGCACAAATTGAATGATTTGCTTCCTATCCGCAAGAGAAAGCCACCTAAAAGACCAGCAGTCAATATGACCCAATATTCGACCAATAAGGACCCTACCATCTTGCACACGAATTCTACAAGCAGTGAGAGGAATTCCCAAGTATTTAACTAGTAATTTACCCACTTTAAACCCTAGGATATCAGACAACTCCTTTTGAGTATCATCAGTGCAACTCTGAAAATTCACTTCACTTTTCTCTTCGCTAACTTGGAGACTAGAGATATTTCCACACAGTTTGAGACATCTTTTTGATAACAATCATTGTACCCCTATCTACCTTTTGCAAAAATAAGAACGTCATCCGCAAAGAAAAGATGACTAAGCCCAATGCGTTTGCTTCTAGGATGAAATTTAAACTGCCCCATTTGAATAGCTTTTGTAAAAATGCAAGAAAGAATTTGCACAACTATTCATTTTGTAATTTATATTTTATAAATTTTGTTTATCTTTAGCCAAATGTCCCATAATTATTTTCAAAATAAATTACAAATAACAATAACTATGCTCTCATACCTGTTCTTTTTTTTTTTTTTTGCTTTTAACTAGGGTGTCTCTTTGTCACATTGGACTTAAGATTAATGTTTATCGGACCAAAAGTAATTAACAAAAAGCCTTTTTACAAGTGCATTTTCCAAAATTTGAACTTACCCTTTTTTTGCTTCTAGAGTCTATATCTTAGTTCACAAATTCTTTTACTAACTAGAATCAAAGAATTGGTAGTTGTGTCCCGCGCAAAATGAAAATGAGCTAGAATTATGAACTTATAATCTGATGATCGAGTCGATTGTGTTTTTTTTTTTTTTACATAAATAAAGTCATTACGACACCAACCAAAATCTTGTCGCTAGCTGTACCTATTCTTTCATTAAAGGCGTAACTAGCCACATTTCTGGATCGAGATTTACGCACAACTTTGCCCTTGGCCTGAATATCCCCATCAGATTTTCACACCTATCCACACCTTCCATTCTCCTGCACATCCATTGGGATCCAAAATCAGCCCGATGTTCCCAATGACGGCAATACCCTCAGGCATTCTGCTAGGTGGAACACAATATTTGTGCAAATTGCAGGAAAATTAAAGGGCAAATCCGTCACAGAGATGATAAAAAATTGGCTTGACCCTCTGTGCCTCTCTGATTCTGCAGGGAGGTGCCACTGCTGTTGTCCTCAAACCATTTTTTATCACGTGGGTATTTTCGTATTTTCACTATCCTTTTTTTATTTTTTTCCTCTCCTCCCTAAAACCTTGCTCCTCTCTTTCTCATTAAAGATCCAGTGACCATATGTATATACAAAAACATAGTAGGTAAAGGGTTTTTTTCTTTCTTTCTTTCTTTTTTTAATTCCAATGCCAACTCCTTTTGATGAATGATAATCCAACGAAGCTTCTTTGCAAGGTGCGTATATAAGTTCACATATATCTATATATGTATATATATAATATAAATATACATATACGTATACATATTTATTTATTTATTTATTTACACTTATATTAGTTAATCCCAAGTAATTTTACCCAGAAACTTCCGACCAAGCATAACATTTTCTCCCATATATCTTTTGGTCAAGATTCTTGATTGTCCCATTTTTGGATGCTTTTTTTTTGTTTTATTTTTTCACCTTATAACTTCTTCTCATCACAGTTAAGCTTCTTGTTTTTGCTTTCAGAATCTCAGCAAAAAGTCTTTCCTCTTTTAGAGAAATACTTTTCACCTCATCGGGTATGTCTTTCTCCAAACACAAATTAAGATTTTTCTCATTAGTTTAAACAATTTTCCATGTGCTTTATAAAAGCTGTATTTTTGTGTGTGTATTTTTCTTTTTTTTGCTTTTCTTGTGGGTTTGTTTAATTGTTTTGGTTGCAGAGATAGAGCAATCAGAAGGTGAGACGTGATGTTTAGGTTTTATGGTCTCTTGAGGTTAACGTTATAAAAATCTCAAAACGAGTCTTGTTTCTTTTTTTTCATAGGAGAAATTTAATTGATGAAATGCGGTTACTTACTAACAAATTTTAAATGCACAATATGTTTTTTGCACTGTACATCAATTAAGTCGAGAATACTTAATTTAGAAAAAAATTAAATTCAAATTTTAAGTCATGAACCAAATTTATTTTCAACTCTTACCGTCAAGGCATATCTGAAAAATATTATATTCCTTTTCTTGTAACGGTAAAATTTCGGGTTTTCTTTCGGTAATGGTGTTGTTCGTGTGTGGTCAAAGTCTTGTCCTTCTGCTCGCTCATGATCTCATCATCATCGTAGTTCGCAAACTTTGCGCGTAACAACATGTCATTGTCGTAACGTGTATTTTTATCGCCTTTGGATGGGAGGGGGCTCTATATAAACTGGTTGTACTTGTAGGCAGGCTTCATCCTAGATTTTGGGTCACGTGAATTGCATGTGGATATGTTTTACTCTATTGGATTTGTGGTCAAGCGGGTGATGGTGGGGTCCACAAAGCTTCTAGGAAATGTGTTTCTATCCGTTGGATGCTTTTGGGATGGCTCAGATTTCATTGGCTAAGTTTATTTTTAAGTGTTTATGAGTTGCTTAATGTGTATAATAATAAAAAATAACTTATAAGCAAGTTATGATGTGTTTGGATAATATATACTTATGTTTGGTAAATAAGTACTCATAAGTAGCAACGGTGGTTAAATGATTAAAAACGACATATCATTAATTAAAGTGGTACTTTTTTAAAGGTAAATTGGTCTTTTTATTAGTTTGACTGATGACCTTATAAACCCTTAAAAAAAGCTACTAAATTGTTTTTTTTTCTTTTTTTAGAACTTATAAATCATCAAAAAATATTTATAAGTTTTGTCGTTAAATATGTAAATTTTCTTTTTTGACTTGTAATCTAGGTATAGAATATTAGTGACGTAACATTGACCGTTATTTGTTAATATATAATAATAAAGTGACGCAGAAAATCATTATTTTATAATTTTTATAATGTTAAGAAAAGATAATGAAATGTTATTAGTGGGTCCACTTCACGCGTCGAGACGTGTAAATGTGAAAATGCTCCGTTAGATTTTCTTTTGGGGAGTGAGCATTTGGACGCTAAGAATCCAAGGTATATGACAAATGTTGTCCATGGCCCATTCCCCAGTAGATTGAGCGGTAAAAGTTGGATTTGTGGAAAATATTTCAAATCTGTCCGTCTCACATCACCCTAGAATAAGTCAGCTGGCTTCGCATGAATCTTAACCCTGTGTGAGGGGTGATTTAGACGATGTCGGTTTGAAGACTGGCCCTGGACTTGTTAAACCGGCAACAATATTGATGTGCTGATTTTTATAATTTTAGATTCACTGGTAATGTTATATTAATAAGAATGATAAATTTATGATATAAATAATGAGAAAACACTTGAATATATATAGTTGATTACTATTATGTCCCGAATATAATTTGCTATAAATGTTTACATTAAATTGTAGTATTACATTTATGATAAGTTATTAACAATGTGATTTTAAATAGTTATTCATTATTGCATGTCGGGACATTGTACGAGAGGATCCAAATCTGATTCTTATTGCTGTTGAAGTGCATCTAACTGTTTCCAAGTCGGGCACACATATAGGGTAGCAGCTTTCATTTGCATTAGAGGACAGTATATACTTAAAACTAATTCATAAGGTCCACAATAATGATTTCATGTTTGCAGCATTTGCGGTGCGTGTGAATCATCATGTTCTGATGGGATCGGGTGCATTAGTGCTACGATTGCAGAGCCACATGCATTGTTATCATTTCGTATGTGTGGCCTTGTTTTTTTGTTAGGCTGTAATTCGATGATCCAATTATTGCAAAAGGTCATGGCATATGGCTGGAATAAGTTGACCCATATAGGTAATTGCACAAGTAATACTAAGGCCAACTTCACAGATTTGAATACAGTCATAATAAAATGATATAAATTATTTAAAAATATTAAATTTATCTCGTAATATTATTTATATGCGGCGGAAAGGCCGCCATAAAAGAAAAGTATACATGCATAAGAGTTATGATGCAATTACCAACAATATGTAACCTTCTTTGTGGGAAAAATTTTAGAACAGGTTCATCGAACCATCGCTCCACGATGAAAAACCAGGTCCCACATGAATTTTTGGCTTTGTGGGTGAGAGGAGTGATTGGGTGGACGCTGGACCGAAGAGTTAACCTTCTTGATGAGCATGGCCTGCACATTTCATGTCATTAGTCTCTTCAATGCACCATTGGGTGCCACCATTGTCAATCAATTAATATATTTGTATAGCATAATATCAATCTTGGCAGATTAAAACGTCAGCATCAATATTTAATGCACAGCTACGAAATTTTATGCGTAACTCGAGTGTGGTAGACGACAACTATTAATATTCTATTGTCAAACACTGGACCGTGTTGTAGAATATTTGGGACAATGCTAACCATGCTTTTCCACAAGTTGTTTATTCCTCAAGAGTTGCACATTTGCACCTTGATTTCATTGCACCAAGAATCCTTGATGCATTGCATTATTGCAGAAACTATCTGCAGATCATGTAGCAATAAGCTGTTATTCAACTTCTAGACGCGTTTTTCCGGGCAGATCAGATATTCGTCTTGATCTTCCCCTTTCTCTTCCTCTTCTTCTTCCTTTGTGCTTCGTTTTGTCGTTTCCTTTAAAGTTGTTCATATTCACTTTTTAAGCGCTTTCGGAAAGAAAGTGAATCAGAAGCACTCAAATGCAAAACAAAAAGATATTCCATTTACCTTTAATGGCCTTGATCTGTGCACTAAAGCTTACTGCTTTTTCTCTTTTGTTGAAATAGACTCAATATTGTCATCATTGTCAGAATCTTGATAACGTTCCCTTTTTCTCATATAGCTCCTAGTTTTTGTTATTACCAGGATTGCTCAAATCTTGAACCTAAATATATCTTATAAGATTGCTATCATCATCATCATTGTTCCTTTGTGTTTTCCATTGGTTGATTCCAGATGGACTCGGTTAAGAGATCAGCGGTTACACCGAATAAGAGTAGATTGGCACGCACATTCGCTAAGGTTTTGCATATCCGAGCTGCAACAGGGATCGCGCCAGATGATGCGGTTAGCAAAATCAAGTCCAACGATACAGAGATCAAGAATAGCCTGGTAAAGAATGCTGATCAGTTACCATCCTTTGATGATGATGATGATGATGATGAAGATGAGAAGATTCAAGAAAGAGCCGTCAAGGCGGCCTTTGTTGCCAAACTGTTTGCTACCATTTCGTCTGTGAAAGCAGCATATGCCCAACTGCAACATGCTCAGTCTCCTTATGATCCTGATGGGATTCAATCTGCAGATGATATGATAGTATTGGAGTTGAAAATTTTGTCAGAGATGAAGCAATGCTACTTGAAGGAACAGATTGATGTGGATTCCCCTGAAACCACTCAGTTGCTAGCCGAAATTCATGAGCAGAAGAACCTTCTAAAAACTTATGAGATTATGGGAAAGAAGCTGGACTCTCAGGTCAAGCTCAAGGACTCTGAGATCACATTTCTTAGGGAGAAATTGGAGGAATCTAATAAAGAAAACAAGTTGCTGGAGAAGAGATTAAATTCAAGTGGGTCTTTAGCTGTACTGGAGAATCTTCATCTATCGAGCTTAAGAGCCAGCCATTTTGTTGTGTTTCTCAAGCAGACAGTGAAATCGATTCGGAGCTTTGCTCGGTTGTTTATTAATGAGATCGAGTCTGCAGGTTGGGATTTAGATGCTGCAGCCAGTTCAATTGAACCTGGTGTTGTTTTCTGGAAACCAAGTCACAGGTCTTTTGTTTTTGAATCATTTGTCTGCAGAGAGATGTTTGATGGATTCAATTTCCCCAACTTTTCTATCTCAAAGGAGCCTTTGCCTGAGCAGACTAAGCGACAAGGGTTATTTTTCGACAGATTCATGGAGTTGAACATTGTAAAAGCCACCGACCACCTAGCCTGGAAGCCTAAATCAACATTTGCTAAATTCTTCCGTGCTAAATATCTTGGACTTGTTCATCCCAAGCTGGAAGCTTCTATTTTCGGCAATTTGGATCAGAGAGATTTAATGAATTCCGGAGAATATCCAGAGACAGCCTTCTTCTCTAAGTTTGCAGATATGGCTAAACGCATTTGGCTCTTGCACTGCCTGGCCTTTTCTTTCAGTCCAGAGGCCTCATTCTTCCAAGTTAGTAAGAGAAGTAGATTTTCTGAAGTCTACATGGAGAGTGTAAACGACGAAGCATTCATCATCCCGTCCAATGGTTCCCTGGAAACCGATCCACAGGTGGCTTTCATGGTCGTTCCAGGGTTTGCAATCCAGAAAACAGTTATCCAGAGCCAGGTGTACTTGCAATGACCGTAGACAGATTTGAGCTGCCGGCCAGTCCTACGTGTACGTGGGGCTCACAACACACAACGAATGAACTGGAGGCCACCGACCTCGTATTTAATTATGGTTGAGAATGAGAGAGCCGATGCCTGGCTGGTTTGCAGAATGTGGGCGACTTGTCTTTATTCTGTAGGGGAAATGAATCTCTTATAATATGCTTGCAGAATGCTCTGGTTTTGTTCATATTATGCAAGTTGTAGAAGGATTCTATTAGCTGTATATGATAGTAATCTAGTGACCCCTGAAATAGAATATAGATGTTTGATAAGCACAATGTCCCCGAAAGGAGTTTTATATTTCCAAGCTCCCTGGCATTTTTGGAATCTTCCATTTGTTACCGCACTAGAAATGTTCTGAGCTGAACTTTTTTATGCATACCCGTAGTGAATGATTCAATTATATATGAGTATTAGCCAATGTAGAATATGATCAGTATTCTCACTTATTTGTAATATCAATCAAGGCTGGTGAGCAACATCAAGTTATTTTATTTCATTCTTTTGTGTAGAAAAACGATTCATACACCTTAAAGTTCCATATTAGATTCACTCTTGCAACTATAAAATTTTGTGGTACAGTAACATGCTCCAATGCATCCTCTGAGAATTAGTCAATGTAGAATGTGGTGAGTATTCTCACTTTTTTGTATTATCAATCAAGGTCGCTGAGCACCACAAGGTTATTTTATTTTATTCATTTGAGTAGAAAAACAAGTAATTCATCTTAGAGTACCATATTAGATTAACTCTTACGGGTATAAAACTTATGGTGCAGTAACATGCTCCTAATGCATCCTCTAATGGCTCGTTTGAATTGGTTTTTTTGAAAATGGTTTTTTTTAACAGCTTTTGAAAAATAACTTTTTTTTAGAAGTTGAAAATTCTGATTTCAGAATTTTAGTTTTTTTGGAAACCAAATTAAATAGTTATTGCATTTAATTTAACTTTTTTAGAAAAAAAAGTATTTTTCCTAAAAAAAAACTAATCCAAACAAGTTCTAAGTCAGTCAAGAAGCAAATAGTATTTGTGATAGGAGGATATAGATTTGAACTTTTAAATCATTAGTGACAAGTCTTTATTACTTATTTCACGTGGGACAAACAACTTGAAATCTATCTCGACACACTTCTCATCGAAGCATTAAAAACGTTGGAGATCATATTCATTAGGCACATTCATTTTTTGTTTCTCTTCTTTTTCAGCCAAAGACAAATTAAGTTAATTGAAAATATTTTACAAACTAAGAGAGGGGAGATTACTCCAAAATTGATTTCGTAGCCTCAAGTTTTGCCTGCCTTTGTACAAAAGCAAAAAAAATAACATTTTATGAACCATTAGGAGCCCAAAAATGATCAAATGAACATAATGGGGGAGACCCTAAAATAGAAATAGACAACATACGAAATAACTTAACGAGACATCGAACCAAAGCCCTCGCACTAAACTACAAGCAATTGGACCAAAACAAAGCAGTATAAAGACAAAAGATATACCCAAGAAAACACCACAGCTGAAGCCAAACCAATATAGCTACATTCTTTCGATAAAGTTATTAAGCTATAGATTGAAATTTGCAATGGTAAAATTCCTATTTAGCTTACCAAAGAATTTGGATATTTTTATAATATTGTAACATTCTTAAATAATTTAAATCATTCTTGAGGATGATCTCTTATAGTGTTTAGATTTTCGATTAACTTTTTTCACTCGTATTCAGTGGTGAAGCCATGTTCATGACAAGGAGGGCAAGCGCCCCATCTAATTTTTCATTTGAATAAGAAAATAATAATAAAATTTTTCTAGAAAGACAAAAAAAAATCTTATTTTCCCTTATTAAAAATATAATATAAGAAAAAAAAAAGAATAACATAAAATTATTATTATTATTTTTTTGTCTACATAAAAGACTCTCCTATCTTAATTAAGACTGACAGAAATAGAAGAAAGAAAAAGGAAATGAAGAAAACAAGGAGTCGCATAAAAGAGTTCAAGAAATATTTCAAGAATAAAAACAAGTAGCTTACTAGAAACTTGAAAATTAAGTGTTTCTTTTTTCAGCTTGAGGTGAAGAGTTAACAAACTAACAACCAAAAACAACCATCATGACAAAACAACCAAAACCAACCATCATAACAAAACAACCAGAAACAACCATCATGACAAACCAAGCAAATCAAAGGAAAAACATTATCGTTCCCATTTGAATTATCTTCCAGTGACGCAAACTTGTTTGATGACAAAGGATTTTTTGGAGTTGTAGCCAAGGTGGCATTTTGTTACTACATTATGACGGACAATTAACGATTGTAATTTTGAAATCTAAATGGTTTAGACACGTGTAGATGTATTTTGATATGTCATTTTATTTTGAGTCTGCTTGATATTGATTATATAACATAATAGATTGTTTCTAATAGAATTTATAATTACATTACCAGATTATTAATGATGAGTTAAATATATTTTTTACACTTTTAACAATCAAATTACCATGCATCATTATTAACTCATGAAAACTCATATAGAGCAATTTTAATTTTCGTTAAGGAAAAAGATGTTATTGATAATTGGTAGTAACTATTTTGAATGCATTACTCATTTAGTTAGAATATTTTGTAATGTATACATTATTTTATAATGATTCTACGTAGTTTGGTCCCCTTAATTTCAAATTCTAACTTTGCCATTTTTCGGACTCAACTAGTGCGGCTTGCGGATTAGTTGCAAAGTAAAATAAACTTGATCGGGTCAACTTAGGGGCACCTCTTTGGTGCCCGCCAAGGGACTTCGGCATGCAAATTAGTGAAAAGATCAAACAGCTCGAGCAAAGAAAGGTAACGTGTATATTGAGAGGTTGTGAATTGCGTACTATTAAGGCAAATATCTTAAGAGGGAGGGGGTGAATTAAGATATTGGGCAATTTTTGCAATTGAAAATTTATCATGCAAAGTAAACAAATTCACTTAGACAAATTATCAAACACTTAGCAATCAACAAATAACAAGTAAGCTAAGATATATATAGGGAAGAAGAGAACAAACGATTTTAGGTGGTTAAGCGTTGTTAACATCTACTGCCTAAGGATGCTCCCCTTAGGACTTCAACACTTCCACTATGGATGCTTCTTCAAGACTTGTTGAAGCACAAACCTAGTTATATAACTCTTTGAAACTAAACTTCAAAAAATCCAAGAGTCCCGCTCTTAAGATTTTCCTATACTCTCACGAGCTTAATAAATGTATCTCTCAAGATTTTCTAACTTATAGAGTGTGTATACAAGCTATAAATTGAACGGAATAAGGATTTAGGGTTACAATGCTTCAATAAGCACATATAGCAACTGAGGGCTTTTGAACGCTCAAAGAATATAGCTAATTATAGCTCAACAATGATGATTTTTAAGTAATAAAGATGATTGAAAATGGTTGGTGAAGCTTAGAAATCAGCCTTGAATGCTCAAAGTTTGTGTTTCCAAGTTTGGGGAAGAAAATGGGGTTAAAAAGAGCATCTCAAACAGTCATAAACGGCTATAGCATTTAATGTGCCGACTCAGGGTCGGTCAATTGGGGGTGCGACCAACTCTATTTCCTGAGCCTTTTGACTAAGGTCGGTCCCTAGGTTGGTTAACTGGACTGGAGTTTGACCTAGGTCAAAAGCTAAAACAAAAAATGTCGGGCACAGGGCTGCTAAGTCGAGCGGCTGACTTGAAGTCTGACCATGCCTAGTAAACTTCATTTTAGAGCATTTTAAGCACCTTTTGAAACTCTCTTTGAATCTAAGGAAACAAGTCATTATAAAATCACTTCAAAGAGATTTGTAAAGCCTTTAGAAAGCATGGTAAGAGATTTTAAAGAGTCTAAAAGCTTTTTGAAATAGATTTAGCAATCAAAATATGCTATAGCCAAGTTTTATCAAAAGCATATAAAGTAATATGAAAGTGTAATGCAAAGAAGCCATGAATTGTGAGTTATAAGGAACTATTCTAAGGCATTCACGAGAGAGCACATATGCTGGTACCCCTTATGTTGGCTCGTCTCCTCTTTATGACTTCACATCATTCTTCGTCAAACTTGAGCTCTTCTTATCTTGAATATGCCATGCCATTCTTGAAGAAATCTTCTTAGCTCTTAATAATGGCTCAAATCCAAGATATCATCCACCTATTTTAAAGATATACTTAAGACAAGATCATAAAATAAATAGCATCAAATTTAATATAATTTGCATCATCAGAACAACATAAAAACAATATTAAGCCAATAATCTACCCTTTTTTGATGATGACAAATTATTTCTAACAAATGGAGTCCCCTCAATCTAAGCACATATAGACATTTTAAGACCATACCATAGGGAGTGTAACAAAGTTACTCCCCCTTTCAACTTCAATCCATGCATATTTAACCAACACAAATTCAAAAGCATCATATGTAGCATCGCAAGCATCACATATATCAAGTATCATCACACACAACACACATATGTCTCACCCTTTGGTATCATCAAAAGCAAGTAAAGCACAAGAGACAAGATATCGAAGCAATGCAACCATTAAAGTAGTAAAAATACCATAAAACTGAAGAAACACCAAAACACGATCATCCACTAGCTAAACTAAGTTAAGAACTAAAGTAGCAAAGTGTGACAATGAAATGGAATGCAAGAGTTTGAAATGCTAAGAACTAAATGCTAAATGGTAAAAGCAAGTGCATGGAATGCTTTGAAAAACAGTGGTGTCCCCACATGATCCTTGAAATATTTCGCCAGGTCGAACTTCGTCTCGTCATGTAAGTTCTCCAGCTTTCCTAGTTTGTTCATTTGGCCTAAGGTAGTATTGGTTTCTTCCCAATTTTTGTGCATCTGCTCCATGCCAGTATTCAAAGTTTGCATCTGGGTTAGAATCTGAGCAAGCATGGATGGCTCATCCTCTTGAGCACTAGAACCCTCTCCCTTTGTTGCTGAACTCCAGCCTACTTCTTTACGTATCTCCATTCTCCTTATCTGCTCAACGTGCCAAGTCTCTAAAGAGGCAAGTATGGCCCCTCTCATGTCTTCCTGAGTGAAGTACATCCTAGCATCATGCTCTTCAATAGGCTCATCTACCTCAACTCCCTGCTACTCAACTGGCTCATCCTCCTCTATGGCATCATATCAGCTTGCACTTCATCTCTTTGAGGTGCCTTAGGACCCATAATCAAATTAGAAAAAGTAGTCCTATCCTTAGTACACTGCCTAATCAAGTTCTTGATATTGTGATCTAATGCCGCATACTATGCCCTCTCAATATGTTCACTATTATACCAATATATGCCCATTTGATTAATGCAAGGCATATCAAACTTCTAAGCAAAGATAGTAAGATTTTGATCAAATGGCACATCAAAGTGATGAGCGATGGGGGTAGGAGCCGTTCCATAGGCAAGCTTGTTTGGTTGAGTCGGTTTCTTGGTAGCACGATCTTTACCACACATTTGAATCATGTGATTCAACATGATATAAACCAAATCAAGAGGAATCTTATGATAAAGCATGTATAAAATGTAAGCCTCCATGTGATTGATTTTCCCATCGTTAGTCTTTCGGTATATAATAACTTCACTCACAATCCTTAACATAATGACTCAAGTTGCATTCAATTGGGTGTGATGTTCCTAACAGAAATGGAATCAATGCCTTACCAAATAAACTTTACCACTTCACTGACAACTTGTTTCTCAATAGCAAGCCATCCTTGGTCACTATATTCACGATTTTGTGCCTAATGCAATCCAAAAATAACTCTAATGTCCATTTCCATAATCTCAAAGGTTTTCTCATTCACCTTGCTTTTCACATGCATTCTATAATTATTAAACACTCTCAAATTTCTGTGAAACTCTCTCACCATCTTTTCATACATATTACAATTTTAATGCACAAATATGTCCCATCCTTGAGCATTGAGCAATTCTATAGAACTAGCTCCACTTAAATCTTCATCAACCAAAAATTTTCCAAACATAATACTTTGGGAGTCAATGGTACCTTTTGAAGATTGGGGTTCCGGGTTTGGTGGTGGTGAATCATGCCTTGGCCTCTTGCTTCCTCTCGCCGCGACGGATCTTCGTAGCGGTGCCATTTTGCAAAGGAATGAAGAAATTTTGATGAACAAAGATGTTTATGCAAGTGGATTTAATGATTATAATGAGAGATTTGCGAAAGAATGGTGAAATAATAGGTTTTTTAAGATGGGTTTGACGTTTGAGAGGTTAGGGTTTAGACTGAATTAGGAACTTTTGAGGAAAAAAGTGAAGAAAAAGGTGTGAAACTCGACCTTTAAAGTCCCCAGTTTGTAGAAGCCGGTCGATCGGCTCCCAAAAAGGGCAACCGACTAGTCGACCGGGCCTGGGTAGAAAGCCCTATAAATAGGGTTGGTTGTATAGTCTGGTGGTCGGGCCTATCCAAAAACTAAAATTTTTAGGCTATCTCACTCTTGTTAAGTTGGGCAATCGGTAGGGCATTCGATTTGGCCAATAAAACTTGAAAAATGTGATTTTTGCATTCCAACACAATTTTAAAGCCTGTTTTGCTCAAATAATGCAAAGTTTTCATGAAAAACACATTTTAGTTGCAGTTTTGCATTCTAATTTCTTTTCTAATTTTACAAAATTAATCTTCATGCACTGGTTTTGTAAAACCGTCAGCAACTTGATGCAATGTATCAACAAATTCAAGCATAATTTCATTTTTTTGCACATGATCTCTAATGAAATGATATCTAATCTCAATACGTTTAGTTCTAGAATGTTGTATGGGATTCTTAATGAGATCAATATAAAGGAACATGATCATAATGCAAACCATAGCCAAGCAAATTTTGTTTTATCCACAATATTTAAGCAACACAACTTCCGGCGGCAATATACTCCACCTCAGCAGTAGAAATAGCTATACTATTTTGCTTCCTACAAGACTAAGACACGAAAGAATGACCAAGAAATTGACACATTTCACTAGTGCTCTTACGATCTACCTTACAACCAACATAGTTGGTATCGGAAAAGCCACATAAGTCAAATGAAGTTCCTTTTGCATAACAAAGTCCTAAGTTACTAGTTCCCTTGAGATATCTAATGATTCATTTTACGACAACTAAGTGTGTTTCCTTAGGATCAAATTGAAACCTAGCACATAAACACACAATAAACATAAGAGGCTATCAAATAAAGTAGACTACCGATCATACCTTTATACTTTTTCTCGTCTACTGGCTTACCCTTTTCGTCCTTGTCTAGCTTTGTTGAGAGACTCATCGGGGTTCCAATCTCTTTAGCATTCTTAAGCTCAACTTCTTATTGATTTCCTTTGTATACTTAGCTTGATTGATGAAGATATCCTCCTTTGTTTGCTTAATTTGGAGTCCAAGGAAGAATGTCAACTCTCTTAGCATGCTCATTTCGAACTCCCTATGCATACACTTGGAAAAACTCTGATATAAAGCAATGTTAGTAGCACCAAAAATTATATCATCCACATAACTTTGTATAAGTAAGATGTCTTTTCCTTCTCTTTTGATAAATAAAGTAGAGTTAAGTTTTCCCCTTCCAAAACCATTTTGTTTAAGAAAATCACTAAGTCTTTCATGCCAAGCCCTAAGGGCTTGTTTTAAACCATATAAAGTTTTTTCAAGTTTGAAAACGTGGTTTCAAAAATAAGGATCTTCAAAATAGAAAGGTTGCTTAACATACACCTTCTCTTCAATAAAACCATTTAAGAAAACACTCTTGACATCCATTTGGTAAAGTTTAAAATCTATATAACAAGCAAATGCAAGTAAAATGTGAATGAACTCTAATCTAGCTACGGAAGCATAAGTCTCATCATAGTCAATTCCTTCTTCTTGATTATACCCTTAAGCTACAAGTCTAGACTTGTTCCTAGTTACTACACTGATTTCATCTAGTTTGTTTCTAAATACCTATTTAGTTCCAATTATTGGGTGGTCTCTAGATCTTTCTACTAGTTTCTATACTTTGTTTTTGGCAAATTGATTTAGCTTTTCTTGCATAATAATTGTCCAATTTTCATCAAGTAAAGCGTCTTTAACATTCTTAGGTTTTATATGAGAAATGAATGCAAAGTGCTCACTAAAAGTATAAATGTTATGCCTTGTTCTTATGCCTTGTGATAGATCACCAAGGATTTGATCTTGAGGGTGACCCCACACGGACTTCCAACTCTTTGGCAAGTCTATGTGAGTCTCCTTATTTTCCAAGGTAGTGGTTTGATTTGAGCATTGTCCATTGTCCTCCTTGACTTGAGACTCTTTTCCTTGATGTGCATTTTCTTACTTAGTTGGAATTTCCTTGCCATTTAAGGGTTGATTTTTAAGAGTAGTCTTTTCCAATAGATGACCTATATCATCAACATCTTTTTTCTCGACTCAAATTAGTTAGTCTCATCAAATGTCACATGCATCAATTCTTCCACAAAAGACTTCTATTATTATAGACTCTATAAGCTTTACCCTTAATGGAATATCCTAGGAATATGCCCTAATTTGATTTAGCATCAAATTTTCTCAAGTGATTCTTAGTATTTAAGATAAAACATTTACAACTAAACGCTTTGAAATATGAGATCTTAGGGGTTTTTCCATGCCAAAGTTCATATGGAATTTTGTTCAAAATAGGCCTAATTAAGACTCTATTTTGTATATAACAAGCGGTGTTAATGGCTTCACTAGAAAAATATGTTGGCAAGTTGTACTCTCTTAACATGGTTCTTTCTATTTCTTGTAAAGTATGATTCTTCCTCTCTATTACCTTTTTTTGTTAAGGAGTTTGAGGGGCCAAAAAAGTTGTGCTCAACACCATACTTATCACAAAAATGCATAAAATGGGTGTTCACATATTTTGGGTCATTGTCACTATGAATGTAAGTTATAAAATAGCCTTTCTCATTTTGTACTTTTCTACAGAATCTTACAAATTTATTGAAGGCATTATTTTTATGCACAAGAAATATGACCCAAGTAAACCTAGTGTAGTCATCTATAACAACAAAGATATATCTAGAACCACCTAGGCTTGCCATATCAATCGGTCTAAACAAGTCTATTTGAAAAAATTGTAGTGCCTTATTAGTTGAAACCTTGTTAACGGATTTGAAAGATGTTTGTATTGTTTTCCTAATTGACACATATCACAAATGATGTGTTGGTTTTGTGTGTATTTATGTATTGCAGTCTTATTCTTATTTTGAGATGATTTGTGCTTATTTGGTAGCATTAGTGTAGTACTTAAGTCATAGTTGCGCTTAAGTGGAGTTAATTGTTTATAACGAGTTTAGTGATTAAATGCTACACTAAATACCTTATTTTATGTTACAGGTGAGTTTTGAGATAGGACAAGCATAAATGAGGAAGAAACGAGCTCAACATTGAAAATCGCACTTGAAAAGACAAGGAAACGAGCAAGATATTAAGTTTCAAAGTTGAGCTGTAAACAGTAAAGAGGCTAATCGGTAGGGTACCCTGGGACGTACCGGTTAGCTGGTAGGGTCCCCCGGTAAATCCAGAGAGCTCATTTTTGTATCGGTTGACCTCCAAAAGTACCGGTTAGCAAGTAGGGTCAGCCAGTAATGCCGCTTAGGAGCTATAAAAACGCGATTTTGGACTTATTTTTAGGATCTTTTCACCCCATCTCTCAAACCCACTTCACACCCATTTGCCAAAACCCTAGAATCCACCTAAACCCATCTCACACACACTTCTAAACATATTTTATCACTAGAAATCAAGCCTTTAAGAGGATCAAACAGAAGGATTTAGGCATAATTCATGGATTGTAAAACTTGGCTATAGATAGAAGGGTATATTTCTTTTATCCTAAGTCTACTTATGTATGATTAAAGATATGTAGGGTGATTTACTCTTGTATTTTAGATGATTATTACATTATTGTTATGGGTATTTGATGGATTTATGTATATATGCTTTATGCTTAGTGTTTCAAAGACTATTTTACATACATGTCTATATGTTTGTTGAAATGCTTCAATGAAGTTGCATATGTATATTGAAGTCTATTATACCATTAACCATGTCTAAGTCATTATGCTAACACGTCTACGTGTTTGTGTGGTGATTACATGAAGTCGGTATGCTTATAGACATGTCTATGTGTGTGTTTGCATACTTAATAACATAATAGCTTCTATTGCTTACATGTCGGGTGTTATTGCTTAAATTGGTGTAATCTAAGTATGTCTATGTGCTTAGTAGTAGGATAGGCCAATGTATCCTCGAATGACATGCCCTAGATATGTATGCTTTGCGCTAAAACATTAATACCCGCTATTTTAATGATGATTGGTGGTGTATAACTAATGGCTAGCCTAGGTTGAGTCTCCCTTAGCTTTAAATCTAGCTAATGGGTTTCAAGGTAGGTTAGTTGACCTTAGACAGACTAGGTCTTGGCTTTAAATCCAGCCAACGGTTTAGACGCTAGGGTTAGATCAATCTAAGTCACCTAGAATTCTAACTAGCTAGCCCAATGACCCTAAGTCATAAAGACCATATGCTGTGGCTCTAGGTGTTCACACATAGGGACGAATTTGCGTTGAGGCTTAGGGTGTAATTAAGAGGTTAATTAGGAGTCTAGACGAGAGCAACCAAGTTTAATCTATCAAGCAACCCTAACAAGAAGTAGTAATCACCAATTTGCAAGCCGTAATCACCCTATTCCCCATTTCCACGTGTTAGCATCCCCTTAGATAGCTTGATTCCCCCGTCACGCTCACGCTCCCTTTTATTTTCTTATTTTAGCTTAGATTTATCTTTTCCGAGCTCCCCCCAAACCAACAATCCAAAAATATTGTAGTTAGGACCCTAACACGTAGCTCTTTAGGACGCACATACTTAGGACACCTCACATGTTAGACCTTCCCATGGATTCAACCTCGCACTCGCACATACCGTACTACACATGACACGTGTGCTTGTGAGTTATTTAGGCTTGTGCCGCAAGATAGCGATCAACAAACTTTGTCTTTTTCAAATTTGAGTTTTGACAAATCTTTGACAAGATCATGTTTTGACAAATCATTTAACAAACTCATGCTAGCATACCCTAATCTTCATAATCAAGTATTATCATGTACAACTGATAAGCATTTAACATGTTGACTCTTAAGTTGGTCAATCACAATTGTATAAACATTTTCATTCCTACTAGCAACAAATAACGCATTATCACTATGACATTCATACACAATGCAACTAGAAGATTGAAATACTACTTTATGACTCTTATCACATAATTGACTTATGCTAAGCAAATTAAACTGAAGACCCCTCTACAAGTAAAACATTATGAATAGCAAGGGAATCTTTATTACCAATGCTACCTTTACCAATAATTTTTCCTTTGTTATTATCTCTAAAGGTTACATCCCCACCCACCTTTGGTTCTGTTCAACTTATAGAATAGTGATGGGTTCCCTGTCATGTGTTTGGAATAACTACTATCCAAGATTCACTTCATCTTGCTAGTTTTGCTCACATGGCATACCTATATACATGAAAGTCAAATAATTCTTCATTCTTGGGTCCTTAACACTTTGGGTCCTTAACGTTAGTATAACTTTTTGTCCTTGACGATCTATTTGGGTCTTTGCCAATATGGGTATGTGAACCTCTATCACAAAGTTTTTTATAGTAGTAATGGGTCGATACGTGCCTTTTTTTTTCACAATAGGTGTTAGTGATATTTGACTTTGGTGAAGTGGAGGAAGTGGAGGTAGAGGTTGATGCCTCGACAAAATAAATTTGAAATATTTTTGTTAAAGATAGAGGCTCACATACCCATATTTTTGGTTGGCTCATAGCCAATTCCACTCTTGTCAAGGGCAAGTTTTTGAGATCCAAGGAGTTTTTTAAAGTTCTCCTTCCTATTTGTTAGTTTTTGAACAATTCCATTCAAATTTTCATTTTTCATTTTCAAATCCTTTACTTCTTTTTCAAACCTCACAAAATCTCCACCAAAAGAGTCATTTTCCTTTTCCAAAGTCTCAATTTTCTCAACAAGAGATGTATTCTTCTTTTCCAAAATCTCTTTTTCATCAAAAGTAAGTTTTAATATTGGTTATCTACCTGCACTACTGATCTCAGGTACCACCCGCTCGAAGAGGGCACTTACTTAGCTAGGTCTCCCTTCATGCAACTTTTATTTTATTAGCGTCAAGTCCAAGAACACCTAGATATTGCCTAGCTGGCCAATAATTTGTCTCCTAGTGTAACTTTAACAAGTAACTAAGTTAGGACACTGCTACCCAGATAACTATCATAGCGACAGATTTTATTCCAACTCAGACTAGAGGCAAAAGTATAAAATCCTAGAAGCACAAAGCTCTCAAGCAAACCTTTCTTTGATTGACTTATTCAATCTAGCAACTGATCTGAGCGTCGAAGTCTTTTTACTCAGCCCCACATCAATGTTACCTTTTGCCACGACTAGCCTTTATTTATTTTGGAAATATCTTGTAGGTGAGCACTTGAGTTCGAGTGGATAAAGTTCATTAATAATCTGGCATCATAAAAAATGAAATCTATGTTTTTTAATTTTTCAATATTTTGTAGTGGCTTAATTGGATTTTTTCTACCATGTCTTTAGCTTATTTCTAAGTCATTTTCCTTGAGAGGCGTGTTAAGGATTGAGTTGTTTTTTTCTAATTTCCCAACCCTTCGTCCCTTGTGGCATTTGAATCTAAGACCACCCTCCTTAGGAAGTAGTGGCGGAGCTAGGGGTCAAGTTGGGACAACCGGCCCCTAACCCAAAAACTCACAAAGAATTTTTACATATATTTACCAAAACATAAATTTATGTGTATTCTGTGCGCCCCCTCCCCCCTCCCCCCTCAACTCACAAAAAATAATAATAATAATAATAATAATAAGTTTGTATCTTTATTATTTATCTCTTAAAAATTATTAACATTGATTAATAATCTAAAATTTTAAATGTTGTCAATTATTTAGTTCATTTTTAAAGATTCTCAATAATAATATCATCTAATTCTATATATATATTAAAAAATTTTCTGTGTATATATGATATTTATTACAATTTTTTTATTGATTTTTTAGTAAAAATAATAATAATTCGCTCTTATTAAATCAAAATCCTCGCTCTGCTATTGTGAAAGAGAGTTTGAATTATTTGAGATACCCTTAATACCAATTGAATCATTTCGGTAGAAAAAGATATCATTTTGACTTCGATGAAAAGTGAAAGAATCAAAGCAGAAAAGTAACGAGATCAACTTTATGATGTTATTGTTATATCTAATTGCTGCATAAACTAACCTGCTTTGTGGTATTGCCTCATCTTACTAGAAATAGAAAAGAAAAAGGGAAAAATTATGGTGGATCATGTACTACTCATTAACAAAAAACGATCTACCGTCTGCTACATTACATATACATACATATATACATATATATATATACATATATATATACATACATATACATACATACGTATATACATATATATATAATTGCTTCTTGACTTTCTGGATTAATTAAGCTTATACTTATTACATCTTGTCCTACACATCTATTTTGTGTTTCTCTATAATGCATTAATAATCTAGATTGATTTAACAGCTGCATGGCCTTTAAGACTTGGAGAAGAAGGTGGCACATAAGCCTTAGGAAGGGCAGGTAACAGCAACCTGTCCTCCACTGGAGATATAATATCTCTCTTGTCAGTGATCAACAGCTTCCTTGCATCGAAGCTTGGGGCGTGACAGAATAGTATCCGCAGCAAATAAAGGGAAAGCACTTCAACGCATGCCATTTAAGTGTGGTGAATTAGGGAGAAAATAGAGACCGAGGCTTGAGATATGGAGCTAAATAATGGAGACAAGAAGCTGAAACCAAGCTTTGGATTGTTAGTTCATAGCAAGTCACGCTCTGACATAGCTATATATACATGGATGATAAAAAATTAAAGCGTGAGGGTCAAGCTAGTTCCCACGGTCAACTCAAACATGCTCCAAATCATAAAAGGGACTATCAGGTTATGAGCGAGATTCAATTATTATAAAATCGTTTACGTAATATCAGTAACTATAATTGTATCAATAATTTATGATTATCGAATTATGTCTGCATGCCTCTTGCCAACAATGGCAACAGTGTTTAGGCATTCCCTCGTGGAAGTTGGTTAGGTAGAGGTGAATGAAGTCCGAGGTTTGTCAATTGGTGGCGGAGCTCTCGTGATCAGGCTTCACCGATTAGATTTTTCTTGTTGCAAAAAAGAAAAAAGAGTTGACCCAAGCCTAGCGTATGCTACGTACCTAGTATTTTCATGATAGTTTTATACTCTCTTTGTTTTTTTTTTTTTTTTTTTTGGTGAGATATAGTTTTATACTTAGAGCTTCAAATACTGGTCTTTGCTCATGGCACTTGCTTGATGTTACTGTTGAAAAGAGGGTCCTCACTTCTCTATTCACAAGGGTGCATATCGTGTAGATATAGGTCACTTGGTGTGTGCACGCAAACTCCACATCTACCATGCTTCTTCGGGTAATATTAGACTTCCAACATTTCATCAGGTTATAATGATTAGGACATGTAGGTACAGCTAACTCTTGTCCGCGAGGCTCAAGCAAAGACTACACTAGTATTGTTGTACGTTAAGAATTGGTGAGGTTCTATCATATGAGAATTGGCCTAACACCTTATATAGTGGTCATGAAAATTGACGTTTTTTTATATAAAACTATATGGTCGTCTTAAATCTTGAGGGTTTTTTATGTGGGACATTTGATATTTTAACACTATATGATATATAAAGTTTTTCATACTTGTATTAGAGATTATGATCTCAAAAGGATTAACTTTATATGTAATTTGAATTCATAGTTTAAATGTCTATCATTTGTACGTATCTCAAATACTCTTCTGTGAACTTGTATGCGGTTTATATACAACTACGAGAATGATATATAGTGGCTTTGAGCATCTGAAAAAGCTCTCAGAGAAGTAGAGTTGACTATAAGAGAAGCAAGATATAATTATAGAATGCACCTTTATATAAAATTGAAATAAAGAATATACGGATAGATTGCTTACTTTGGGTTTAATAAAGAATATACGGATAAGTGTCCTTTCTGAATGTGCATGAAACACGCCAAAACATGACAATTGAAGCAGAAAAAAACAGGCGAAGGGCACATCAATTAGTTAAGAAATGATCAATAATGCTTTGAGCTTGTCTTGGAAAGTTGATCTCACGTGCTTATAAGCAGTTTAATTTGTTGCTTACTGCTTGTAAGGAAATCATATAGATCTTTTTGTGAATTAAATAAATATCTTAACTAATTTATGTAGAAGATTTAATAAATTTCAAATGTCAAATGTACAATTGTTGTTTACCTTCAGATACGCATAAGTCCTTCGAGAGCATCGAAAGAGAATCAGCATTCAGATTTATAAAGTCAACATTTCCAGAGAGGTTATAGCATCATTATCAGAAGCATCTACTGATAGGAGAAATTTGTACAACACGCATGAAGATATACTATTTCAACCTACATTTTGGGTTCATAAAAAGCCTCCAGTTGCGGTAAAATCATTTGAACTGATAGAACATAGAAACAAGTTAAACTATCTTTCGATGAACAGATGGTTTGTACCTACTTGTGTTGAAACGAAAATCTTACTTAACTCAGCCGAAAAAAAGAAAAAAAAAGAAGTTAATCCATCTTCCGATGAACAAATAGTAACTGGTTAAATTTAGTTAACAATGTGCGTCAAAATAGTCTATATTATAACCATTGTCTATGCGTTCTGATTATCTCATAATAACCATAGATTTCAGGATGTAGAACAAACTGGTCCCTTTATATATATATATATATATATATATATATATATGTATGTATGTATATATATATCAGTTTGAACGGCATTGCATTCCACAAAAACCCTTACAAAGCCAAGAGTCAAAAATCCCTGGCTATACAAAAAACATATACTCATCAGAATTCCTATCACTGCATTTTGTACAAAGATACAGATGAACATCATCCTTGATCTGTGCAAATAGCCCCTCCTCCGTTGTCGCTTGGGTTCCACGGGATCTACGGTTGGGTTCTTGCCAGACATGGTAAACAGCTGAGCAAAATGTTAGCTTCACAACCTCCTTCCGAAGAAGAGTATTGCCCTTTGTGGTTAAGCAGAGTCTTGGAATAAGCCTTTCCCATTCCAAATCGAGCACAAACTGGTCCCAATAGATAGCATTATATGTGACCTCCTATCTCCTCTTCCATTTGCCTGTAAGACATTCATTTTCTTCCATAGAACTTCCAGAATGCTAATAAAATCCTTGAAAAAAGAATTCTTATGACAGTAAAACAGCAGCCAAACAATAAGAAGCATTTGAAATTATCATTTTACCAGTGCACAAGAATTTTTAGTCACTAGACTCACTTATCATCCGGTAAACATACTCTGCTTACTTTTCTAGTTGGATTATAGAAAACTAAGAAAAGGATTAATAATTACTATTGCTACAGATAATGGCAGTATCTCCTGGTTAGAAGTAACATAGTTTAATAGATTCACAGCCAAAATTGTGATTCCATAAAGGACAAGGCTTCATTTGACAAAGTGATTGAATACAGTATATAATAATACATCACCTTATTCACCTCATGGGTTGCCAACAACTTCTTCATGTCCTGAAGAAAATCCATGCTGCAGAGGAAGTGGAAATCTCAGGCGGACTCGATGGGCTGAGAGCTTCATCACGCAGATTGTTGACTTTAGAGCCTAACATGGCTAAGAATGCTGTGCATTCAGAGATCTGTAGTCAGTTGTGAATATGAGTTGCAAATCAGCTTTCCAATTGCTCATGAGAAAATAGCCCATTTCCCATTATATATGACTAGCATTCATTCCCGTGCTATCAACGGGCTGTAATTTATTTTTCGTAATCGATTTTAGATTTTGTCTTACTTCATTTATAAGTGCTACTAGAAGTTACTTCACATAATTTTGACAATAAATAAACAACAAAGAATCAACAATATGTATCAAAGTTTTATTGACAAATTATAGACAAAGGAAGAAGATAACTTGTCTCAAAATTCAAAAGTTGCATATCCAGAACAATGAATTCTCCTCCAACTCTCTCTCTCTCTCTATATATATATATGTACGCATATATATATGTATGTATATATATATGTACGCATATATATATGTATGTATATATATATGTACGCATATATATATGTATGTATATATATATGTACGCATATATATATGTATGTATATATATATGTACGCATATATATATGTATAGTGCAGTATCTGCCCTTAAATTGAATGTGACCAAGAATATTTGACAATTACTATTTAATTAAAGTCACCATAATATATATTGCAGTTGATATTAGTCCAATACATTGTATCATACTAAAGCATTAATAATAACTAAAGAATTTACTATAATTTTTAGCTAACATGTCAAGTTCTCATTCATTTGAAGAGCTGACGTAGCAAGCTCTGGCATTCTCCTTTGGCTTTAGTATATTTATAGATAGATAGATAGATAGATATAGTTTGAGTAATAGCACAATTAAGTGGTACCAACCTATGAAGTGCATACAAGTTTCCTCTCCACTCACAAAATTTATACCAACTTGGAGCCTAGTGAAGAAAATCTAGTCTACTGAAGGGCAGCACTTTGAAACTTTTTTCATAGGATAAAAAATATATGCCACATATTTAAGTGACTGTATAAATGTAAAATAACCACCTTGAACTTACTGAGAAAGCAAAAGCCTATGCCAGTACCAAATTATCAACAACCCCAAAAGCATTTGGCAGTTTTTCTTCCTTGCACACCATAGAGATCAACGTTGTCCATATATCTATATCAATAATATTTCCTTTAGCCATACTATTCAACACTGTCCATAACAAGTCCTCCTTTCCTTCTCGGATCAACCCATCTACAAGCTTATTTAAGCTCGCAGCACGAGGAAAATACCCTTTGAAAACCATCTCATCCAAAATAAAAGCTGCTTCTTCAAACTGCAGTGCTTCGCAAAGCCCATCAAAAAGTATCCTATAAGTCACCACATCCGGGACACATTTTCGTCTGGGCATGTCTTCAAATAAGTCATTAGCTGCTTCCAGCCTCCCTTTGCTACAGAGCCTGCGAATAATGATATTATAAGTGATCACATCGGGCTTACATCCCTTTTCCTCCATCTCGTTCAAATATTTAAATGCTGATTCAAAATCTTTTTCTGTACAATAACCAGAAATCATCGCATTGTAAGTCTTTGTGTCCAATTTGCATCCGCTTTCTTTCATCTCCTCAAGCAATTTACAGACCTCCGCCTTTTGACCACCCTTAAATAATGCACTGATCAGAGTTGCATAAACTCCGGAATCCATTTCTATTTTCATCCTCAACATCTCATTTCTAAGTTTCATAGCCTCATTAAACTTACCAAGCCCACAAAGCCCTTTAATCAATGCAGCATAAACAAACGCGTTAGGCTTTAATTTAAATTCCCTAATCATCTTTTCCTTCAACTCGACCGCCTCACTGTACCTCGAATTGGCACAAAGCCCATTAATCAGAGTCCCAAGAGTCACCACATTAGGCTCCACTCCTCTCTTTCGCATTTCATCGAACACCTTCCACGCCTGACTCAAATCGCCGCACAAACAACACGCATTGATCAAAATATTATAAGTACACACATCAGGGCGCGAGTATTTCTCAATATCGTCATAAACTTTCCTCATTGTATCAAATTCTCTACACACTAAGAGACTATTTAACAAACTGTTGAAAGACTTTATGGTCACATCGCAACGAAATTTGCGAATTTCGTCGAACATCTGGAGGGCCTTCTCCGGCAAGCGAGCGCGGCCGTAGTACAGAATAATGTTACAGAAAATAATCTCTTTCGGGATAATTCTGGTGTCGTTTCTGAGTTTTTCGATGACTTGTTCCATTTGATTGAACATTTTGGCGCGTCCGAGCTTCGTGATGATAAGGTCGTAGGAGAGGTGAGTGTAGCGGAAAGGTTCTGTCTTCGGGTTTTGATCATCGGAGGTGGGATTGAGGAAGAGTCGGAAGGCGAGGTTGGGGTCCTTCTGGAGGCGGAGGAGGGAGGACAGCCTGAAAGGCGAGATACTTCTGGCTTTCGCCATTTGCAGCTGCTGTTTGTTTTGTAACATTGAATTGAGTGGCTTTTCAAGGGCTGCATTGGCCCATGCAGAAAAAAATATGTATTTTTTCTAAAAAAAAAAAAAAGTTACATTAAATTTATAATAATTATTTAATTTAGTTTTTAAAAGAGTTAAAATCCTGAAAAACGTTCAAATACAATTTTTTTTAAAAATCAAAATTTTCAGTTTTTAAAAAAATTATTTTTCAAAAACTGTTAAAAAAATACTTTTTTAAAATCAATCTAAAAGTATCTTAGTTTTTGAACTCCACCCATGCACGGAAGAGACATAAACTTTGCTATAATAAGGTGTAAGTGTGTCAATGATAATAGGCCAAAATGGAGAATATGGAATTTTTTTATCTTAATTATTATTTTACCCTTACTAAATATATATATATATATATATATATATAAAGATTTAATTTAAATTTTTTTAGTTAATTATTACTTTCCAGCTAATTATCACATTTCCCATGTAATTCTTACCTTCGCAATGCATTGTCTCTCTTCCTTATTTCTTCTCGTTTACAACTCCTAGACACCAAATGTAGCTCTTCATGCCAGCTGCCACCACCCCTCTACATCAACACATCTCACGCCACTCTCTCTCCGTAAGTTTTTTGTTTTCTTTCTTTTTCTTTTGTGAGTTTCAATTGTATTTCGGGATTCAATTTGAGTGCCATCAATAATTCATATGCAATCCATAAACCATAGTCAATATCTTGAATCACCTTCAAGTAATGCTTGAGTATCTCTAAATATACGATTAGCTGGCCTAATATATTTATTCACCAACCTCCTTATAGCTTTTAATACTCTATGAACTTACCTCCATATAGTTTTTCTAGAAAAATAAAATCTCTCTTCAAGATCCCTATATGATCCTCAATGACTAATTACCTATAAAAACATAGCTATTGACTGATCTAACCTAACTCGTCTCGTTGGAATCAACCCTTATTTTTTACTCAAGTCCTCTACTAATTTTTGGAACATGTGTTTTCTCATTTAAAACTGTTCAAAAAATCACATCTCATTCCCTCTCTTTAGTTCTTTTATACATTTTTGTCCCTTAAGAGTTGAGGATTTCTTTTCTTGCTTCAATATATAACGCAAATAATAATTTGTAATTGCTACAGTAGCTGTTCTACTTACCATTTCAATTTGAACTTTATTCACTCTTGCAACTTGGTTTACATTTTCTGAGCTTTCAGAATTTGTGTCTGAAATGTCAATCATCTTGTATAAATAATAAACAAATGCTTCAATTATAAATGCTCAATCCAATAAAACACACAACAAAAAAGACAAATATTTCATTCTCATAGTCACATCAAAGAAACATGTCATACAACTCATGATCAATAGACAAAACATACAAAAATATAAAATATAAGAAAATTATCCAAGTAGATAAAAGTAAATCAACATCGCAAAAGAAGATTGCTAACCATTTGAAGCAGCATAATTCAGATTGCCAACCATTTGAATCAGCATAATTCAGATTGCCAGCCATTTGAATCAGCATAATTCAAAACGCCAAAAGAAGATTGCCAAAATATGTTTATTAAATAAAGCAAGGCATATGAATCAGCTATGAAATTCAAGTACTCAACTATAACTCTTTGATTGTTGAAAAATGCACTAAAAGTTCTCCAGGTGTAAAGTTCATTTGCAATGATTTTGTATACTAATTTTTAAAAATCAAACAACAGATTCTATGTTTGTACGCAAGTTTATACTTCATTCATGTCTTTACATTTTAGTCACTAAACATGTTTTGGATCTAGTTATAGTTAGGACATTAATCAAACACGAAGACATGATCAATTCAGGCTAGAAATTTACAATTTTGCAACATTGTTGCTAAGCAAAAAGAAACTATAAAAAATATAAATTCGAGAGCATAAAATACATGATTTTAGAATCTAAACATGTCCTTAAACTTCTTAATTCATGCAAGACAAAACACACCTTGAGAATAATATTTAACAAATATAACAAAACCAATTTCAAGAACGCCAGTGACACGATAACACAGCAACACAAACTTTTGAATATGGAGCATATCACAGATTGCAACAACAAAAACAAAATAATTAGTTTATGTTAAAAAAAAAAGAAAAACTTAAAAAACTAAAAAACTTCTGGGTGACAGCAATTATCCTTGGAGTGCAATATGGTAGAATAGGGCTTGGGCTTCTTTAGGGCCCAAGATAACTTAATAGGGCTTGGATGGTTTCTTATTAGGCTTGGGCCTTTATATGGATTATGGACTATGTGTTCGGCTTGGCCTAAGTCTTCCAAGACATGTGTTAGAAAGTTACTATAAGAAAAATTCAAATTGTACAAGTAACTTCAACCTACATAAGAGTTCAAGTTATACATGTAATTTCCAAGAACATGTGGCAAATATTTACTACGAAAGAAAAGTTTCTCACATGGAAAGTTTACAAGATTTAGGTGCCAAAATTTTCCAATAAATAGGCAAGACCCTAAACTATTTCTAGCATCCCATTTATGTAGTATTCTCTTACACACATCTGCACACTGATTGTGTGATTTTTGCTCTAGATTTTTAAGAGCATATTATTAAGCTTCTTCCTGCACGAGGCTATTCTCTCAAGATCAGTTTCTTCGATCAAGTCAAAGTTATCGGCGACTCTAAGCTTAGTATGAAGTAGTTGATAGGTGATTACAAGTGCACTAGCTTGACATTGGTAAAATACTATGGCAAAGCAATGCACTTGCTCAACCAATTTCCAGAGGTGATTTTGGAGAATGTTCCCAAGGAATGTAACCTGGTTGCAGATAGATTAGCACAATTAGCATCTAGAGTACGAATCGCTGAAGGTACCGATAAGCGACTCGTGATAATTCATAGGAGGGAGTTCCCATTAGTGGTGCATGAGCTAGAGATAGAAGTGTTTTCGGTATCGATCAGCGACTAGTGATAATTCATAGGAGGGAGTTCCCATCAGTGATGCACGAGCTACAGATAGAAGTGTTTTCGGTATCGATCAGCGATGATGATTATAGACTACCGATCATCCTTTATTTGTAAGATCTAAGCAGACAGATAGATTGAACGACATGGTTAAGGGCGATGAGCTACGTCCTGGTAACCAAGGAGCTGTATAAGCGAAGTCCAAATGGTTTTTTGTTAAGGTGTTTAGGAAAGGCTGAGGCTTTGCAAGCAATAGCTGAAGTCCATAAAGGGGTGTGTGGGGCACATCAACTGAGCATGATAGATAAACACTATGTTAAATGCATGTTTTGTTTTCTTCGGTGAGCTTTAGGTTGATGTTGTGCTTGCAAAATGTGGTGCACGAGTCGTGGGGAGAAGACCAAAGGCTAAAAGGATGAAGAATGAAGGAGAAAAGCTTAGGCCAGAGACCTAGAGCAAGGACCGGTCCACCTAGCCGGTCAACCGGTCACTCCATAGAGCATCACCCATCTACCGATCGAGGTCTCTTTAAAGCCAGTCGATTAATTAAGTGGACTGGCAGGTCCAGAGAGCACCAAAGTTGAGCTAGTCGTCTAATCCCTAGAGCTGGTCGATCAGCGGTGCTGTAAAAATTATAAATAGGACTCGATTCTTCAGCATTTTTGTAATCAACTCACACCCACTTCTCACACACCTAACCCTAATTCTCATCCACCTCACACACACCTTTTCACAACTTGGATTCAAGCTTATTTCAAGGGATTTAACAACTTTGGAGTGAGGATTTGCCCAAATTTTGTATAAGGATAGCTAGGATGGAAAGGAAGTTTTATATTCTCGCTTTCATCCTATTTTACAATATGCTTGAGTAGACTTGATTAGGGTTATTTAGCTTGTGTGATGGGTTGATTTAACACTTTTATGTTATAGGATTCAAATGGCATTATATATATATATATATATATATATATATATATATATACATACTTTGTTTTTTCCTTGATCAAAGGCTTTTATCTAATGCATGTCTAGGTGTTTGATAAAGTACCTAGGTGAGTAGTATGGATATAAATTGAAGTTAGTTGCTACTAAAAACCTCTAATCCATCTTATAATCATGTCTATGTATTTATTTGTGGATTGTATGAAGTGCTTACTTTTGTTCATGTCTATGTGAATAATAGCATGCTTACTAGTGAACATAACTTCAATAATGACTACATGTTGGTACCTAATTGCTATTAATGGTGTAATCCGAGCATGATAATGTTTGGAAGTCGAATAAGTCCACGTATTCGCAACATCATAGGCTAGAACAAGTAGGATGGGGCACATAAGCCAAATCCCACTATAGTGACCCTAGAATGACAGTGCACAATTAGGACTAGCATAGATCGAGTCCTTTTTAACTTTAAATCTAGCTAATAGAAGTTTGTGTGGGTTTAGTCAACCTTAGTAACCCTAGGTCTTGGCTTTAAATCCAGCCAATAGTTCAGGAACTAGGGTAGGTTTGTTCTAGGTCACCTAGGAAGCTATTTAGTCCCTCCAATGGCCCTAGGTTATAAGGACCACGCCATAGCTCTAACAGTGTACGCCTAGGGATGGACTCGTACCAAGCCTTAGGGATAAATTAAGACCCTAGATAGCAACCCAATTAAAAGCATCCCATAGTTAAGCCATTTCCCATAATCCCATACAATAAGAGTATAGAATTACCTATTAATGAGCACTAGGGCTCGTTTAGATTAGCTTTTTTTAAAAGCTCTTTTTTTAATAGCTTTTGAAAAATAGCTTTTTTGAGAAGCTAAAAATTCTGGCTTCTAAAAAAAGTTGTATTTAAGTTTTTTTTTAAGAATTTCAGCTTTTTTAAAAGCCAAATCAAATAGTTATTGCAAATTTAGTATAACTTTTTCAAGAAAAAAAAGTGTTTTTTTTCCTAAAAAAACCCAATTCAAACTGGCCCTGAGTCACCCTAACCCATTCCGATTGTTGATTTCCCCCTAGATTAGTTTGTTTTCCCGTCTTCCATTCCCATTTCCCATAGAGTAGTTTTATTTTCTTTCTCTTGAGCTCCCATATATCCAAAAAAGTACAAAAATATGGTTAGCATAGGTTTCTTTTTAGGCATTTTCTAGAATACGTACGCATAGAATCCTTTCCACACTATAGCCTTCCTATGGTTCAACACGTGTTCTCGCACACATTATATTGCACCGATCCATGCACTTGCAGGTTTTTAGGGCTTTCACCTCTAGAGAGACATCAACAATCACCAATTCAACACCTTACTTCGCCCAAGGTAACAGCCAGGCCGAAGTATCCAACAAAACTATCATCTCAAACATCCGAAAGATGGTGGAGAAAAGCCCTTGACCTTGGCATTAAAAATTGTCAGAACTCCATGGGCATATCGTGTCGCCAAGAGATTGAGCACAACGACTTCGCCTTATTTGTTTACTTATGGACACGATGCGATGGCTCTAATAGAGATAGAAATCAAGTCGTTGCAAGTGGCCTGGGGTAGATAGACACAACTGAGTATAGGAATGCGATGCTTATTCTCCTTATTGGGAGAAAAGATGATCAGTTAGGCAAATGTCTCTGAATTGTGAAGTACCATTCACAGTGGATGAGGTACTACCTGGGGCACTTACAAGTTGAAGACCCTAGAAGGGGTATTACATCATTCGTGGTCCATTAATGGCAAATATCTAAAGCCTTACTATCTCGATTCCTAGGAGGTAGCAAGGAGACAGGCTCAAGGAGTTTCCAACTCTCTTCTTAACTAAATCTTTTCTTTTTTCAATTCTCTTCAAATTTTTCTTCTCTTTTATTCGTAAATTTTAGCCTCTCAAAAACAACTCCTCAAAGGCAGAAACACAGTTTACATCCTTTAAACACTAGCCTTTCAGATACTCCTTACCACAAAGAATGACAAGAAACAGCAACATTCTTACACTGCAGAAAAGCAACAAATAGAAACAAATTTTTATTATTATTCAAAAGGAAAGTTGGGTGCCTAGCGATAATTACAAAGTACAACATGTGCTAAACTATCATCTGTTGGCCATTGGGCTCACTTGTAAGGAGTGGCCGCAGATAAGGTCAAGACATGTAGAAAGAGAAGAAAATATTCTTCACGGCAACTGATCGGAGTCAGGGAGGTTGTCAAGAAGATCTCGGGGAAGGGTTCTCCAGTCCTTTTAAAGAGAAAGCAGGTGGTCAGCAACAGTGTAGGCCTCTTAATCCCAGTTAAAAAACAAAAGGTGTGAAGCACAGATGGCTTGGTGAAGATTGAAACACTTCGTCCAAAAGGCTATTTGTTGATGATCGCTGTCTGCTTGGAATTTTAAGAGATGGTTGAGTTCAGCAGCCTTTGAGGCAAACTCTTTCGTGTCTCGTTAGACGTGGCCAATGTCGTACGGAAGCGACGAGCGAACAGTTTAACAAACATAGATCACACGGAGTGGCGGCAGACTGAAGAGGGGGAGAATCTAGATGGGGTTCCAGACAGCCGATGATGAGATCGAAGGCATCAATGAAGCAAGCAAAGCAGGGGGTGAAGTACAGGGTGCTAAGTGACATTAATGTGGCAACTCTTGCGGTTTTAAAAATCACCGCTGGAGAACAACCAGGACCAGATGCTTTAGGTACCAAGGTGGATGAATTGTTGAGGTATTAGTGATGAAGAAGGCCAAATAAGTCTTAGATGGTGAACCTTGGGTAAGCAGTGAGATAAGTGGCAGGGTCTTCGAAGAGATTTTCGAGTTCAAACTCTAGAATCTGAAAGGAATAAGGGAATAAGAAGCTGCATGAAAAGAAAAAAAGGGATTAAATAATGGACAAGATAGAGGTGTGTACCTGGTTGAGGACTTGTGCTCGATAGAGAACCATACGCTCACAAAAATTTGTTACTGGTGAGGGTGTATGTTGGAAACTTTCTAACGAGTTCCTGCAAAGGTGGAGAAGATTAATATTCTGGAATCAAAAAGCGAGAAGGCATTCAAGTACTTCTACCTGAGATTATCATGTGAGAAAGGCAGATGCGCGGGTGAAGCTACCTGTTGGTCATCTTGAGTTGAGAAGGGTATTGAAACTAAGACGGTGTGCATAAATGGGAGTGCATGGGCGTGAGAATTGGGATGCCTGGAGGAGGCTCTTTAAAGGGCAAGGACGACGATTAGTTTGTTGTGGTTTATTTCACATAATCCGGGGATTAAAGACTATGTCCTGTAATCAGGAAATTACTCAAAAGATATAAGGACATTGAATTCGCTCACTGGGCTCAATGCTAAAAGAGACATGCAATGGTCAGCTTAGACAGGCACGTGAAGGCTTCGGGTTAGCAAAGTAGAGAGATCGTGGTCGACAACCTGTCACGTGCATTTAATGCGAGAGATAAACTTTGTACCGGATGAACCACAGGAGATATGGTACATAGATGGTCTTTCGTTTTAGAGGCGCAGGTCATGTGACTCAGATCATGAGCAATTCAAAATCCACGACGTTGTTCAAATAACTTATGGGGGCATTGTTTACACCCAAAATCGATAATTAGTTGGTCGAATGGCCGAAAGGTAAGATAATAGGGCGAAGGAAGTTGTTCGACACCTAGAATGCACAAGTAATCTGCTAGAGTGGTCGAAGGATTTGGGACGATGAAAGTCCAAAGGCTGACATCATGGCCTACATTGGTTTTGAGGTTGAACTTTGGCCAAAAGGAAATACACTGGTGCATGGCAAGCACATGCTCAATTCAAATAAAGAAGACTAAGTCTAGTGTAACATAGAGCACCAAAACAAAAAGAATGAAAGTGAAGCAAGGAACTCAGTCAGCTTTAACCAACTAAAAGATACTGGAGTCATCAGTCGAGCATGAAGATTTTGGATGCAGCAACTATAAAAGCTAGTCAAGACCAAGAAGAAAGGGATTCCACAAACATCATGAATTAATCCTACATCTATCCCCAGCTTCTTAGCTTCGTAGCTCCATAACTTAGTCCTATCCTTAGTTTAGCTTTTAGCTTAGTGATGTGTCTTGGTTTGTGTAAGGTTATTGGTGCATTTTTATATGATATTTGAGGTGTTTTGTGCTTATTAGATAGCTTTAGTGTGGTATATATACTATACTTGTGCATATAAGGATATAAATGTTCATAGTTGAGTTTATAGAGAAAATGCTACACTAAGTGCTTGTTTCTTGTGTTTTAGGTGAGGTTTGAAGTAATATTGGAGCTTAAATGATGATGCTTGGGATTTGGACAAAGTTTAGAAGTGTTTTGAAGATAAAGAATTAAAGAAAAGGCTTTTTGGAAGCTCCCGGATGAAGCATGAAGTAAACGGAGAAGATCGAATGCAATATAGCGAAAATTAGAGCTTAAACTGGAAAGGCCAATCGACCTCCCTACAAAGGTCGGGCCCCTAGCCAAGTCAAAAACCTCACCATTTGGTCAAACCCTCTCTTCCATAAGCTAAGCCCCTAGCTAAGATGACCAGTTGCACACAAAAACAGCCTATAAAAGTGCACGTTTCAATAAAAGTAAAATAGAACCATTATCTATTCTTCACACCCATTACACCAAACCTTAATTCTAATACTCACCTACCTCTCACACACAATCCCATATCAATTCTATTTTATATAAACAAGCTTGGATTTGAGGATTAAACAAGGATTTAGAGGCTTTAGAGCAACATTTGTAAATAGCAAGCAAGGATAATGAGGGAGCTTTTCATTCTTCTCTTTATTCTTGTTTATACTATGTTATATTAGCTTTAAATTAGGGGTGATTGCTATTATTGTAATGGGTTGAGAATCTTAATACTTGTTTTTGAGATATTGATGTGTTATATATACATACTTTGTTTTTGAATTTCTTTGGATTGGATTTAAACATGTCTAAGTGTTTGATGAAATGCCTCTATGAGTTTGCATCTGTAATTTGTGCTAAGATGCTAATATTAGTGGCCTCAACTTAGCCTTAATCTATGTTAATGGTATGAGCCCTACTTGCAACTACATTTGTGTTGATTAATTGTACTATTTAATGCCTTTAGTATAATAGATAATGACCTCTAGCATGAAACATGGCTAAAAAGATAGACGCTATTGCTTGAGTGATCTAGACGACTTAATCTCTAGTTTGAAACAAATCTAAAAGATTAGATTCCTTCAGAGGAAATTAATCAATACTTAAAGGACTTAGAAGTAGACCTAAGAACTCTAGCTAGTTAGGACAAACCTAGGATTCTAATTGGGCCCAGTGAGGGATAGGGTTGCACCGATAGTTAAAGGTAGTAAAGCTAGTAAACTAAACCCGCAAGTAGAGAATCCAAACCATCAATAGCCTTAGAACAAGGGTAGGAGTCCAAACCCATTCCAATAGAGCAATCACCCCTAAATTTCCCCCAAAACCTTATAGATTCCCATTTCCATAGCTTGTTTACCTTTCATTCCTCTTAGTTAGGTTTATTTTCCTTTAGTTTAGTTCTTTAGAGCTCCAATCAATCCTAAAACCCCAAAGATAGTAGGTACGTTTGCATGTAGTTATTGTAGGACATATTTGCACATAGAAACCCTACTTAGGTAGCCTTTCTCAGAAGAACAATCCATGTACTCAAGCCTTAAACTACAAAGTCCCGTACGTTTGCAAGTGCTTTGACTTGAAAAAGCACGTTACTTAGGCTTAGTTAGCATAATGTTAGCTTAATCGTATCTTAAAACACCACTGTAATTAACTTTACAGCCTAGATTTTTTCTTTTCCACTGTAATTCAGTTTATGGCTTTGTTATAATTAAGTTTATGGCCTTTCTAGCTTTAGCTACAATTAGCTTTGTGGCTTGGCTCCCACTCTTTATCCAAGCTATAATTCATTTTATGGCAAGACCAATTCGTTGTAATTAACTTTGTGGTATAATCTAGTAAACCTTTACTGCATGTTCAATCCAATTGTTTAAGGGTCCGTCTTACTTTCGTTTGTATATCTAATTGTAATGAAAGCTAGCTCTTTGGATTCATGCCGATTTCAATGTCTTTGCTTTGATTCCCAGTTTGGTTTTTGTTATGATCGAGCAACCCATATCTTGTTCTTTGCAGAGTCCCTGGATGGAGTCCGAGAAAGGGGATAAAGAACCCGCAATCGTAAAATTGTCTATAGAGACTCCTAGGGCAAGAAAATGTCACTATAAGGTTCGTCCTTCGCGCTCCAAATGCACCTGGTCACGGCTATGGCCCCGGGTATGTAGCCTAGTGAAGGTTTTTCCTAGCAAAGACCACCTGGAATTTTCTAGCTAATATGTTTCTCTCAATGCTCAATCATCTTTTGCACGCGCTTCCATAAAGAAGAATCCTATGCTCTTTAACGAGTTCGTGTTGGGTGGGCATCCCGACTATACTTCTCTTTGATAAATCGAGACCAAAGATACTTAACTGTCTGGAGCCTCCACTACAATTTCATCCCCATTGCAAGGTTCATATCTAACAGAGTTCTAAAATTAAGCCCTCATTCACTATTTGGCAGGCACATCTTCTCCCAAGCAACCAATGTATCTTCTTAGTCTCACTAACATCACCTCAAAGAAAACTATTAAGTTATCTCTCCAACTAATCCATCACACCACTCGGAGCTTTTAAAACTTGTAGCAAATGAATTGGAATTGCTGCGAATATACCCTTAATCAATGTAATACGCTCTCCAAGAGATAAAACTCTACACTCCCATCCATTAATCTTAGCCTTAATCCGCTGCACTAAGCTCTTAAATAAAATAGCCTTTCCTTAATCCACTGCACTAAGCTCTCAAATAAAATAACCTTTTTATGACCTTTATAAAGAGGAGCCCTTAATTGCTTAAAGCTAGTTACCCTTTGAATGACATCAACTTTCTTTTTGCTACCTTGCTTAGGCACAATAAAGCCACTCTTCTCAATTTTGACCTTCTGATCATACATATGCTCATACATTTCTAAGAATTGCATAATTCTATAAAGAGAAGCTCTTGAGCCATTGGCAAAAATGACAACATCATCAGCAAACACAAAGCAAGAAACTCTAATGATGCTTCTCGAGAAATAAACCATTGTTGGATTATAATTATTCTAATTATATAATCAACTTAATTAGATCTACGTTACAAACTTTAGATAATAAGCATCGTACTACAAACTATATAATCAACTTTATTTTAGTTATATGTAAAACTACAAATAACTTAATAAGTATCATTGATGTGTATGACCGATGTGTATGAAAATGAAGCACAAATCAACAACCAAATCTTAACTCGCAAGCGATCGTGTCTAATATAGTGTGTGTATGTGTGTATGTGTGTGGGTATCATTTTCACAGGGAGGCTCCTTAGTTCGGTCTTTACGTGCTCGAGTGCCTAGGCTCCCTAGATAAAGACTTATAATGCAATTGTGTACAAGGAATAATAGGACTCAAAAGACTCCTCATCATGCATACATCTATGCTCGGGGGAGGTGTGTGCATTAAACTCCCTAGATGAAGACTCGAAATGCAATTGAGTACTAGGAACAATGGGATCATCCTTTATATGTGTGTGTACAATATGGAAGAGAAGGAAAAATAAGTTCGATTGACTCATTAGGAAGTGGTGAAAGAATGAAAGGATAAGGTACCATCTCTTCTAAAACATACATACAATTGTCATCAAGAACCAAAGTACAATCAAGCTTATCTTCTTTCTTACTGCAAGATGTGAACTCCTCATCAACCTCTCTACCTCCCTACCTCAAACAACATCATGTTTACAACTAATTCCTTTGTCCATGGTCTCACTCCCATCCCATCAACCCGATTAAATGGTATCTCAACACTCTCGCTCACGAGTTAAATGGATTGCTTATCCTCAACTCTTCTTTTGAAGCACTCGACTAGATAATTAGTTTGTTGCATCACTCTTACTAGTCTTTCTTGGCTAGCTTGGAGAAGTGATTGGAGATATTCAAGCTTTTCATCTTCACATGAAAGAGACCAAAAAGAAGAGAGCTCAATTGAGTATAAATGGTAATCATTTTGGAAATCATTTTGAGCATAACCATTAAAAAACTCGGGAAAGGAATAGATAGGAAAAGATAGTGTGGAGGATGGACTCTCAGAATAAGGAGGTGGATAGCATAGAGAGTTATCTTGACCCCAAGATAGATATGCATGATATGACTCCTTATAATCATGATAACTAGATATTGATGCATGTAAGGGCACATGACTAGGGATCATGACTTGAATAAGCATTAGATGGGGAATTACCATATGTAAAGGGACAACATGGAGTACGATGCTTATAACTACCATACAAGGGACAAACCTTAAGGGCATATACGGAATGTAGGAAAGAGGATGCAAGTCACCACCAAGAAGCATTAGATCTATACATACTCAAGTAACACAAGTAAACCTCTTCTCAAGAGAAATTTTTTTTAGATTTTTCTAAATTTTCAATATTTTTGGTTTTCGAAATTTCTCAAATTTTTTGTGGTTTTCAAATAAAATAAAGCAATAAAGATAAGACAACACACAAGCAACTAATAAAAAACACAAGAACACACAAAGAATCAATATCGTGCCTTCCCAACAATGGTGCCAAAAACTTGATGTGTGTGACCAGTGTGTGTGAAAATGTAGTGCAAGTTAATAACTAAGCCTTAACCTACAAGCGTATGGATCGTGTCTAGTATAATATGTGCGAATGTGAGTATCGTCTTTATAGGGAGGCTCCTTAGTTCGGTCTTTACGTGCTCGAGTGCTTAAAATTAGCTACGTATGTGTACTGCTTTCTTGGGATGGAAGGGAGCTCGTGACAATGGAAATTAAACCTAAGTTATGGAGAAACCAAAGATGCCAAGCTAAGGAAGGAAAACCTAACAAGGTAGAAAAGGATCTAGGGTGATTGTGTTGCAACTAGGTTTAGGCTAAGACAATGACTTATGCATATCTATGGCTTTGATCGCTCTATCGAGGTCCTTGGCTAATTAAACTTATTATCTTTTGATTGCATGTGGATTCCTATCCTTAAGTGTCAACTCTTAGAAGCATAGGATTCTCCAAGTTAATTGTAGTTTTAGGGCTTAAATTAACTAAGTTATCTTACCGAGCCTCATCAACTAACCTTATTATCCTCTAGGACTTGATATGAGTATATCCCTCGATTGATCATCCCTAGAGTATAGCGTGGTCCTTATGACATAGAGTTTGTGGGCTTAGCTAGTTAGATTCTGGGTGATATTGATTAGATTTAATCTTAGTGCTTAACTATTAGCTAGGTCTAAAGCTAAGAACTAGCCATCTAGGATGGATTAAACTAGTTGGAATCCTATTGGTTGGATTTAAAACTAAAGGAGCCACAACCTAGCTTAAACACGAATGAAGAACCATTAATCAAGCATCAAAAAAGCAAGGTATAATCGTTTGAGCACAAACCACACGTACATATTCACTTAGACATTTTAACAAACACATAAACATGTTTGATTCTCAAATACATAGACATATTTGAATCATGCCATAGAACAATATAAACAAACATGTATTAAAAGCCATAGATAGTTTATATAAGTATTTAAAGCACATAAAACACACGTATATTCATTATGGTTTTTAATCAAACAAATAGACATATTTGAATTAAAGCCATGGGCCTAGATAAACAATACATGTATTTATACTATAAATATCCACAAATCAACATCCATAGCCCTAATCCAAGTTTACAACATATAATACACCCTATATCTAACCCAATTACAAAGTAGATTTACAAGAATAAGAAAAGAAAGAAGAAACTCCCCTTACAATCCTTGCTCATATCCAAAGTAAATCACTCTAAAACCTTGTTAGATTCTTCAATCCTAGCTTGGTTTAGGGTTTAGATAGTGTTTTATGAGGTAGGGTGAAGTGTGATTAAGATAGGGTTTATTAGGGCTTTAAGAAATTAGAGTCCCCCTCCCCCTCCGATAATTTGACTAAAAATCAAGCTCTTTATAGTTGTTGCATGCTTCTGAATTTGTGCTAGCCTACTAGATGGCATTTTCTGTCATCTAGATGGAAATGTCTCTATCCATAGCATGTATTTTCAGCTCTATTAACCTTCTAGATGGGAAATTTGCCATCTAGATCGCAATGTCTTAGCCAAGTGCAAAATTTCCTCACATTCTTCTCCCCTTCTAGAAACTTTGGGCATGAATCTTCTTTGTTCCAAGCACGTTATTTATGGGTTACTCAATTGCATTCTTTAAAAGCTCTTTACTATACCAAAACTCATCTAGAACATGAAATATAGCAGTTAGTATAGCATTTATGCTATTTTTCACCTTATGTACAAATATTAACAAAGACACACAAATGATATACTAAATGCACTCAGTTAAGCTCTAAGCACCTCTAAATGTGCATACAAAAACTATACATAAATGCACACAAATCACACACATCAATCATACTGCAAATATCGTTATATAACTAGCTTAATTAGATTTCTGCTACTAATTATGCTAATTATAATTATATAACTAGCTTAATTATATTTATACTACTAATTGATCTTTAGTTTCTTCAGTAATTGATAGTTATATAACTAGTTAATTAGTTTTTAGGTTGTAATTGATTTTTAGTTCTTTTAGTAACCTATTAACCTTTACATTAACCACTCAGTAGCAAGCAAAGCATTAACAAAGAAGCCTTTTAATTGCCCACCAAAATCAGCCCTAATTCCCCTTCCCTTTTCAGCCCTAGTCTAAACTACCCAACAACCTAAAGCTCCAAGACCCTTTGAACCAACTCATCCCAATTTTGACCAAAAAAAATGAAACCACTCACCGACCGATAACATTTCATATTACATCACAGAAAAAAAAAGATCAAAACATTTCCTCTTCTTTGACATGCGTGTTCCTATTACTCTTTTCCAATAAACCATTAAATGCCCTCTTCCCCAAGCAGTCATCTGCAACTCTACCATACCAATCAATCAATCTAAATGTATTTTTCTTGATTCTTTCACCTCTACCATGCTTGTTCAGGCAAAATTAATGCAACCATAAGACTTTCACCACCATACTTCTATATAATGGTTTCCTTGTTAAGTTTTTGTTCATTATACCTCACTACTTCTCCCCTTAAAAATATCCTTGCTTCTCCAACTATGTTAGAGCACATGTACAAGAGTGCGAATATAAGTTCAAATTCTTTTAAAACTAAAGCAAAAGAACTCTTCAAGAGAATTGTACTTGAAGTTGGCATGGAATATGCCAAATTCCTTCTGTTGAAAGTGAAGGATCTAATAGGGCATGCAAGACTAACCATAGGTCAAAATTTAAATTATTAACCCTAGGCGCAGTGAAAAAAAAACTTAAATACAATAATACGACACATGCATAAATAAACAAGAACACAAAGTAAAATTGTTAGAACAAATTTACCTCCTGGAGCAAAAAAACAACTAGAAACTTGTGCTAATTATCTAACTACCTTTTGGACCTTTGATCGACAATCCAACCGTTGGATTTGAAGCTAGAAGAGTAGAACGTCCTCTTAAAATTTTAGCACGATCAGATAAGTGATGTACATCTGATCGAGCTCGGATTTGAGATTGCGTAGACAGTGACGGGAAAAAAAGGTTTCCATCTTCTTATGTTTTTCTCTCCAAAACCTCTATAAGAACGACCCAAAATGCTTTTTACCTTCCCTACCATGACCAAGGAGATGTTATCTATAAGCAAGAACCAAAGTTTGGGTGAAAGAATTTGGTTTTAGAATTGTAGAAGTCTACTTTTGTTTTGGTCGATAAAGAGAAGGAGAAGATGAGGAGAAGAAAATTCTTTCTTTTCTAAAATTTCTCCAAGAATGTATGTCCTCCAAAAAATTTCTAATGTAAAAAAAATTCTGCCATTTTCTAGACTTAATTGACCCCATTTTAAGAGTTCTCTTGCCAATAGAACTCCTAGGTAGACTAGGATTTTATCTTGAGGAGTTTAAATTCAAATTGAAAATCTTTCGGTGTCAAGAGTTTCAAATTAAAAACAACTCTTGAACTAATCTTCTAGAATTTAAATCCCAATATACCCTTTAGAATTAAGTGGGGCTTGCTATCTCTTTCTTCTTTCCAAATTTGGACACCTCCTTACAAGACAACTCAACAATAGTGAATATTCCAATATAGAAAACTTGGAGTTCAAGATATTTGAATTATCTTGTATAATGTAGTAACTCCATCCTAATTTGGAAACCTTACTCAAAAGTAATGTGTCGCACACCGAGAAGCTTTAGGAAAGAGATTAAGTCATATTCTAATTATCTACATTAAATCTTAGACCAATAAGAATTAAGAACAAATCTTATTTCTTATTTCCAAGAATCCAAATGCAATTAGAACTCTTATGAAAGCACACATTTAGAAATTGGACAATTCAAAGAAACATCCAAGAAAAGATTTCTCGCGCTTAAAGCAATATCTAGCTAGTAGAGAAACCAAAAGGCATAACTGCCCTTGGCTCCCGAACTATCCAAAATGCCCTTGCCTCCCCTTAGGCGACATAATGACTATTTTAACCATAGTCTATTTCACCACAAGACTAAAGCCGCACTCCAAAGACAATTACTGGATCTCATAAGCTTGTCACAACAAAGAGTGACCTTTGTCTTTGACCTACTAAGCAAAATGACTAAAACGCCTCTCTATGCACGCTTGTAGTCAAAGTCGGTCCTTTAACTGTACCATCACCTCTTTTTAACTATCTCTAAACCTTGGAATAGCTAGTTGAACATATCGATCATCTTCTGGTCACATTACTCTTGATCTCGAGAGTGGCCCACACGTTAAATGACCGATATTCCCTTAAGGGGTTATATCACTAGATCTAGATTTAGATGATCATCCAGACAAGTCCAAGGGGGCACATAGAATCTACTATTACATATGCATGTCCCAACTGACCAAAACTTAAAATTCAACACACAGAGGTGTTAACATTAACTAAGCAAGGTCTCACTCATAGTGGATTAAAGTGTTGAACCTTGACTCCATCAATTCACCCACATATGCTCAAGATTGAGAGCATTGGCCACTTAGCAATAGTGAGTGTTGTGTTTTCTAACTTTGATAGTATGGTTACAAGAAAACTAACTCACAGTGTCCAGTCCAATGTGTTCCCCACGTACTAGAGAGACAAGTCTGGAAAGACTTCTAATGACCTAGGTAGGTCACCCTCACAAAGAGACTTGCTCGCTATAACCTTGTCCTGATAGAATGCCCAGCACTATCATATGGTTATGGACTTATTTATGACATTAGTAAGACTAGATTTGGGCCTACTGTATGTCCAGCCTCACTGCGTACCCAAATCTTTAGTTAATATCATTGGGCCTTTACTAATGCACCATATAATCATACACCAGAGACAACGTACAAAAATGAAATTCAAATATCATTATTAAAACAATTATAACAATATCTAGAAAAATAGTGTCCAATTGGTCTTTAGGGAATACCAATCCCAACAGAGAGCCTTCACTGTTGAATCTTTATGATATTTTTTCAGATTGCAAAAAAGACATTGCCAAGAAAGGTGTTGTCATCATATCATATTTCAATGAAGCTGCGTTCAAATGCAAATATTAACTTTTAGAATTGCCCCTTTGATGTTATGTGATATTTTGAGAGTTTTATTTTGAGAGATGAAATGTGATATTTAAGAAGGTTATTTTGAGGGCTATTATGTGATATTTAATGTTATTTTAAGAGCAGTGATGAAATATGTGTTATAAGATTTTTAATGAATGGTTATAGTTTGCTTTGTACTGTTTAAGATTGATAATGAATGGTTATGTTTGTTATTGTGCTTTGTATTGTAAGATATTGTCCAAGAAGAAATGTACTCCAATCCGTTTAAAGGCTCTAAATGCTCTATTGTGCAAACCTGAACACATGTTTCTTTGCTTTTAGTACATAAAATGTGCACGAAACCATGGGGTTCTGAAAGAGACGAGATTGTATTTTTGAAGTTTTTATTTTTCTATTTTGATCTATACTAGGGTTTTCATACCCTGTACCTTGCATGGGCTAATTTAGGTTCTGTGTGTTTTTTAGTTTTTTAAATATTTATAGATGTGATTTTTTTATTGTTTTTAGGTCTTCGTGTGTTTTTTATTATTTTTAAATATCTATAAAAATTAATTCTAATGCTTTTTTATTCTTATTTTTATTTTTTTAATTAGGATATGATGCATAAATTAATTAAATTAATGAGTTTTTTTAGACTTTATTACGTTCTCATTAAAAAGAAATATATAGGGTGGTACATAAATGTAATTAAATATCTTGTAACTCCATTGCAATGATGAGGTTAGGAAGTTGGTCATAAATGTAATTAAATACTATAATATATAGATTTATAATAATGTAATAATATTAAAAATAGGATTTATGATGACTTGGCAGAGAGATGGGTGCTGATGTGACACCCTTCTTTATTCCCCTTTAGGTTTAATTTTCTTATAAATGTGATTTTTTATTATTTTTAGGTTTTTGTGTATTTTTTTATTATTTTTAAATATCTAATTCTAGTGCTTTTTTATTCTTATTTTTATTTTTTAAATTAGGATATGATGCATAAATTAATTAAATTAATGAATTTTCTTGGACTTTGTTACTTTAAACTCATTAAAAAGAAATATATAGGTGGTGCATAAATATAATTAACTATCTTGTAACTCCATTACAATGATAATGTTAAGAAGTGGTGCATAAATGTAATTAAACACTATAATATATATAGATTTATAATAATGTAATAACATTAAAAATATAATTTATGATGACTTGGAAAATAGATGGGTACTGATGTGACACCTTTCTTTCAACTCTTTTGGGTTTAACTTATATATATAGATAGATTTTTATTATTTTTAGGCTTTCGTGTATTTTTTTATTATTTCTCAATATATATATATATATGAAAATTAATTCTAATGCTTTTTTATTCTTATTTTTATTTTTGTAATTAGGATATGATGCATAAATTAATTAAATTAATGAGTTTTTTGGACTTTATTACTTTAAACTCATTAAAAAGAAATATATACGTGGTGCATAAATATAATTAAATATCTTGTAACTCTATTGCAATGATAAGGTTAGGAAGTGGTGCATAAATGTAATTAAACATTATAATATATAGATTTATAATAATATAATAATATTAAAAATATAATTTATGATGACTTGGCAAATAGATGGGTGTTAATGTGGCACCCTTGTTTGAGATCCTTTGGGTTTAACTTATATATATATATATATATATATATATATATATATATATATATATATATAGATTCAATGTGTTGTAATAATTGGTATCTAAGTCATTACTTGCGGGACCTCATACTTTTTGTTTAGTTTAAAGGATCTTGCTATGTTCTCTTTAGTAATCCTTTCACAGAGAGAAAGTGATGCTAAATCCCAAGGCTATAGATTGATCCTAAAACCCTAATGTCCTCTTTGAATTCAGAAATTAAGCCAGACAAATTCTCTTCCTACTGAACCCCTAATCTATCAAAACCTAGAAACACAAACAATACAGATTGAAAATAAAGCAATAACTGAAATTTGCCACAAAGTAAAAAAGTACCTTGATAAGAAAGCCAATCTTGATGCAACCCAGGAATGCAAACACGCCTCACCTGCAAAATATGAAAAAATTGGCAAAGCCAACATAACTTATGTGTAAATCTCAATAAACATATGCTTCCTAGAAAAAAAGAATGAATATTTGTAGTCTCATAAGGTCCTAATCTTAAAAGGAAAGTAATAAAAATAACCCTACTCCTAATTGGGCTAGCCTAAATTCAAGCCCAAGTGGCCTAGTCTCGTATTTTAATTTCATGGGTTCAACTAATATTTCATGGGCTTGCCTGGATTTTCATGGCATATTCATGAAATTTTATGTGCATCGATTTCATGGGTTCGAAGCAAATTTCATGAGCTACCAAAAACTTCATGACGTAGTCATGAAATTATCTGTTTCCACTTCATGACTTAACTCATTTTCATGGGTTAATCACGAAAAATCTCTATGTCCATGGATTGACCACGAACCCTTGAACCTCTGAAGATGGCCCACACATCTAGCATAAAAAAACTAAGCCACTCACCTTTTCCGCTCCTATAGTCGTCCCGAAATAGTCTATGAACAAGGGTCCACAAAAGCCCTCATTTATCAAGTAGCCCAGTTAACATTGTGATGCCAATATGGATCATTTTGTCCCGCCACTTTATAACCGGCTCAATCGAAAGTGAAGTACTTATCCCCATATGATCTTCCTTCAAGCCTCTTTCCATAAGGGTCCTTGCTCACATCAGAGAAGAAGCCATAGATTCAGCCTTACAGTATGGTCTGATCTTTCTTTAAAAGGTAAATAATCCATTTGGTATCTTATTTTTTACTTTTTTTTGGCAATTAAGTCCCCTATCTTTAAAACGTAATAATTTAATCTATTATCTTTGAAATTAGTGATACCTTTAGTCCCAAGTTCAAAAGCACAAAAAACATAATTTATTTTAATCCCTTATCTTTGTAATTTGTGACTACATTATCCCTTATCTTCACAATTTGTTATGTTGTAAGTTCCTTATCTTCATAATTTGTAGTAACATTAGTCCCCAACTTCATTAATTTCTTTACCCTTTTTGAGTTTGGGACTAACGGCATCATAAGTTGCAAAGATAAGAAACTGAATTATCATATTTTAAAGATAAGGGACTTTATTGCCAAAAGAGTCAAACATAAGGAGCCAAATGAATCATTTACCCTTCTTAAATTGATGATTAGAATCTTATTCTACTTAGTCTCTAGCTAGAACACAAATATATATGTATATATATATAACCCATTTCAAATGAAGGGAAACAACGAAAGAGAGGTGAAGGCTATGATTACATTGTTTTTTGCAGTGTCAAAGGTTATGTTTATGGTTTCTGCCTATTGTTTGAGTGGTAATAATTCCTAAACTAAGTTTCTTATATTGGTTTTCTTGCATTACATTTGACAGATGATTGATTAATATGCACAAAATCCATGTTAACTATGCCATCTACTTTAAAGATTATATATCTTTTAACCTTCACTATTGATTCCAATGTATGTTACTCATTTTATACAAAGAAACCCCCGATGCAACATGTCACAGGTATTAATCATGTTGCTCCACTGATTAAAATAGATTGCAAGATAGACTTGGATATAGTAGGTTTATGAACTCCCGATAAACTTGGATATACTAGGTTTATGAACTCCATTTGAATATGGTTTTCTATTTCAATTTTTGAGGAAATTGTTCTCTTTATGACTATTACATAAAAGGTAGTTGATAGTTTTATTTGATCTTATGAGGTATAGAATGAAAAATCAACATTGGCTTACTCTACAAGAAGGTTATGTTCTTCTTAATGCACTGTCGCTTTTATAGACTTTGCCTTTCGACTGGGTTTGCACTTTTGCCCGTAATAGCATTTGGACCAACAGGACTTGAGCTTTTCATGAAATGGCTTCGTGGTTAGGTAGAGATTGATTTCTGTTTTGAATTCTATCCATATTCTTGTCTCCACTCTGTCCTACTGTTGTTGAGTTTCCTAGCAAACCTACCATTTATATTCTATTATTTTATGACTATATGTTATTAAATGAGATACCTATAGGTTAGCTGCTTCATGTTAAGCCTAAACTCTGGTAATATTCTAGTCATGGATTCTAATATTTGTCATTCATAGTACCAATACTTCAAATATTATGATGCTTCTTTACCTTTACTATAGTGAATAGGTGGGATTGTGTATGGACACTATGCATTGCCCACAATGATATTGCTACTTGATAATTGATAAACGTAGTTAACTTAAAAAGGAAATGCCTAGAGAATCAAACTTTGATAGGATTGAACCAAATCACTACTTTTCTAATTAACTTGGGTTCCAAAAGATTCATGTGCATGACTATTTTGGGGGCAATTTACATCATTTTGGCTGTCTGTAACAACACAAAGATGAATGTTAAATCACCAACAAGAAGTATTAAGAAAACTTTCGAATAGTCTTTTAACTATTTGTAAGACCACAAAGCATCACATAAGCCAACAATATTAGTAGGTACCAAATCAATTTAAGCTAACACATCTCACTATAAGCAAAACCTAAAACATTCATACCAAGAATTACCACCAAAGATATTGGAACTAGTATATCTAAGATACAACACCTTTATGTTAAATGTTGGGGTAAGAGAAAAACCACAAAGCATTACAGTTACCTACAAGAAGAATTAATCTGCTTGAAATATTATTCAAAACCACCTAAGACATGTTGAAAATGGTAATCAGACAAGATGTTAACAACTAAAATATCCTTTTAAGTAAGGTTAATACGAAACACATAGGCACTCCAAGAATTAGCAACAGACAAATGCAATTTTTTCAACAATAGCATTGAGCAAAGATGTTTGTTAGAAATTTTTATAATCTTATAAACTTCATTCCCAATCCTTCAAAAACTCTTCATGCCAGAAATCAAATATTAGAAATACTCCATTAATTTAGAATATCGTGGAAGGCAGAAAAAGTTGAAATTCAATCATGAACCATCAAGATAAACTATATTATGAGCAAGAAGTATAATTCTGCATCATTCCATAATCAAAGAGTGAACAAGCTATGCAAACTTATACAACCTTATCCATCAACCAGAATGCTATAGTTTTATTTCCTATCAGGGCCTGATCGTGACTCTTAGCATAAGCAACACATTTTTCCAACCATCTCCTATTGGTTAGCATGTGAACAATATCATGTATTCTCCAATCTTCGCCCCTTTTCCTTCAAGAAAGAATAAGAATAAAAAGCTAAGACACTTTGTCAGTCTTTGCATAAGGAAAAAGTACCCAAAATGCCAAATTGGCTCTAAACAAACTATCAAATCATATTTCTATAGCCAAGAATTTTAATCATGCTTCTTCAGTTTACATAAGAGAAATGCCTCATTCTGTTAGTGTGCAACGTTAAATTACAAATGGATATTTTAAGGTATGACACAAGCATAATATTTGTAGTAAAGGTGTCATAGTGTCAAATATTAGTTTGTATGTACAAATATTAGTTCGTGTATACTAGCACTTAGAACTAAGAATACAATTAGCTCCATTGTGACTACTTTGGAGGATCCAACATGCACATCTCAAAATACTTACAAATGCATAACAATAGCCATCATATATTAATTAATCTTTTAGAAAATCATACTACTTACGATCTCATATTTTTATAATCTTATTCACCATTACTCATAGCTCCAGTGGAATTTACAACACCTTAATCTTGGATCATTTGAAATTCATTTACTTGTTGTCAAGTAATCACATTATATCAAAACATTAAAAGTAATGAAAATTAATAAAAGAATTACTTTCACAAATAAGAAGAAAATTATTACTTGATGATTACTATTATGCATCATTCTTGTTGTTTGTACTCCCTGCCTTACAATCTCACTTTGTTCACCATTGGCTTCCCTACCTCTATTTTGGCCATAATTACTTTGTTGATTTAATTCGTGGTTCGATCTATGGCGATTAATTCTCAACCTTCTGCAATTGTAAGTAACTAATGGATCTAAAGCAATCTTCTATTTTCCTCATTTATAGTACCAGCTGTGTTAGTGTTATCAATGGAAGCTCTCACTCCATTGTGCCAAGTTAAAAAAATTGTTCTTTATAACTTCCATTTGCTATTTTACATACTCTATTTGCAGTGCATTTAGCAAAATAATATCAATTATTTCCCCAAAAGCCGACTCAACCTCTTATATTCCTTAGTCATGTATAGATACCCCCAGTAAAAAATTATTTCAGATAGGGACAATGCATATCTTTTCTCCATCTTCTCATCCAGTACCTTTCATTGATTACCTTAATATCTTTCAAAGCTATCAATTTTAAGATATGACAACAAAGTAATCCTTTAGATTCAAATTTTCTGCAGTTGCAACTCAAATGTTGCCCTTCTCCTCTATACTCGATAGTATAAATGAACTCCTTATGGTACCAATTATTTGTTATGCACCTTTCCAAAATTTTGTATCTCTTGGTTCCATGTTCATTATGATCCTAACTAGCTTCCTCTTGGTTTGAAAATGTACAATGGCTATACCAAATGTGTTTATCTCCTCTTGAACTAACATGAAAATAGAGTTTGTAAATGCACGTTGGAATTGTCTTTCCCATCCAAACTATGAGAACAACTTTGTTTTTTTGTTTTAAATTTAGCACTGAAGTCATTGTTAATCTTATTAATTATAGCTAACTTGTACTGCTTGCAAATTGCTTCATTGTACTCATACAATTAACATAACTACCAAAGTAAACATTCATACTCTCTTTGTTTTGTGTAGAAAGCATCCCAACCTAGAAAATGTGGTTGAAATATATAGGAATCCAAGTCTCTCTCTCTCTCTCTCTCATTATAAAGCTTCGCCAACCATTCATTCATTTCCAATCCATATTTGATTACAAACTTGTTCCAATTTCTTTTAGACATCTCCTTGGTTAAGCAATTGTAGATTATAGCTTTAAAATCATTTCTTGCATTCGCATAATCAACGACACCCTTAAACTTTTCAAGAAACTTTCCAAGAATATGCCATAAGTAGAATCTATGTATGGTGTTGGGCATCACTTCTATAATAACTACCTTGATGCTTTCACACTGATTAGTAAGAATAGCATTAGGATAAATGTTTCCTATTGTTGAGAGCCATGCCGTGAAAAGCCGCTTGAAAGTATCTATATCTTCATATGACACTAGAGCACAACGTAAAAAAATAGATTGCCTATGGTGATTGACACCTACCATTGTTGCAAAATGCGTTTTGTACTGATTCACAAGTTAAGTTATGTCAAAGCTAACAACATCATGAAATTCTTCATATGTAGCTCTATTACGGGAATAAATCCATATCACATTTCTAAGCCTACCATTATTGTCAATATCAAATGAATGAAAGAATTCTCTATCTTTTTCCTGCATTCTATGAAACATATTATGGATGGCCTCAGCATCACTATCGCTGAGTCTTAGCCTTCTCGTGCTTTCAATGAAATTTCTACAATCATGTGGCAAACAACCCATACTTTTTTGCCTACTTGCTTGTACTTCTAGTGGTCTAATACTCTTACAAGTTCTTAATCCTGCTATATCATTAGCCTCCAATGTTCTCTTCAAATTAATGGCCAAATTCCTATGACCAATTATCAACCTAGATGTAGATAGATCCAATTCATGGATGTGATCAGTCACGATTTTGCTAACATGCCACGTACCATCATTTTTTAGAATGGCATTTAATTTTGCTAGACAATTTATTCGCTTGCTTGCCTTCTCAAGAGTAGATGATTTTCTTGATTTATCCCAACTGATCGACAAATATTTTAGAGCTTCTCCATTACATTTAGACACAAATCTTTTCACAACACAAAACCCTTTTAATCTCGCATGTTCTTTGTAAGCTTCAAATACAATATCAATTCTTGGAAAACGCATTCTTTGTCGTGGACCTATTTCAATGTTGAAATCATTCATTGTTGCTTCTCGATTATAACTGAGAGAATCTCCACCATGGATACCCAAAGAAGGTTCCTGATTACTAGTTGAGTCTTTGTCCAATAACCTATCATCTTCTGTGATGCCAAATATGTCAATCATTTACCTCCTGCTTCTTTCATTCATATCCTCTATTTTCAAGCTTGTATTGTTAATTTTCTTAGAGTTGCAATTTAGTGAATTCCTCCTAATGTTGAAACAAGATATACCTATTGCAATTAAAGAGAGAATATAAGTTGTTTATTTATATAGTTACAAACTTAATAATAACATATAACACCTTAGTAATTTTGTATAAACAAATGAATTGAGAAATCTAAAGGAAAGCTAATATTATATAACACTCGATTGGAATGAGTGCTATATTTTATGGTTTATCAATCACTGAGAAGTTGCTTGTAGAGGTCATTTTCTTTCTCTAATTTTCCCATTTAATAATATTTTACTACTGCTGCTGTTGAGTCTGCTATCCACCATTTATATTCTATTATTTTATGACTATATATGTTACTAAACGATATACTTATGAGTTAGCTGCATCATGTTAAGCCTATACTATGGTGATATTCTAGTCATAGATTCTTAAATTTATCATTCACAGTGCTAACACTCCAAATATTATCATGCTTCTCTATCTTTATTATGGTGAATAGGTGGGATTGTGTATGGACACTATGCATTGCGCACAATGATATAGTTGGTTGCTAATTGATAAAGACAGTTAACTTGAAAATGACAAATATCGAGTTATTAGAATAACCCACAAACTAAACTACGCAAACAATTGATATGTTCAATCATTGGTCTTGTTCTAGTTCATTTACGCCTTAAATTTGAATTAGTTAAGAAGATATTTTTTTAAAATAACCCAAATCATTTTTATGATTATGTATTTATAGTTCAAACCTAATGTAAGTAATAAAGAGTTTCTAAAAATATTTTGAAATTTATAAAAAAAATAAACCCAAATCAATTGAATTCCCAATTCCTATTGTCTATGCTTAACAACCTTATGACTAAGGTACACACTTCTTTTTGGAAACAGATCTACATAGCTAGTTTTGAAAGATTGCTTAAAAATCTAACATCTATTTGTGGAAAGACTAAGGTATATACCTGTTTTTGGAATAGTAAGGAAGTGACTATATGACTTTAGTGCTAAAAACCAATCACACCACTCGACATAATAATCACACCACTTGTCCTCAAGCAGCTATTTTTCTTAAATCTCAATACTAATTCAAAGTAGAAAAATTCAGGAATGTATTCTCAAGGATCCGACTTTATACGCAATCTCTTTTGGATTCTATAGAAGAGTGTATGAACTAATATCTCATTGCCCGTTTTCTTTGCTCACTTTTTTAAATAAAAAAGGAAGCTTACCATCGAAAGTCAAATGAATTGTGCTAAAGTCAGCTGATGAAGTGTATGGGAACAACTATCTTACGAGCAGAATACTTTCATGTACTTTATTCTCATACACTTCCTCAGATAAAACATTAACCAATTATCTTACAAAAACAAGAAATAAAACAAAAAATCGTAACCCATTCCCACAAAAATTTATTATTAAGCGATCTTTGGATGAATGATACAATTTTAGATGTTCATTATCCTTAAATACCATATAGCACACAATTGAATAGGCATAGTAAAAGCACAAGTAACAATCAAATTGAGTGCAAAAATGAATGGGAAAGCAAAACCTCTTAAAAAGATCTTTGGCCGAGTGTTATGGTTGTGTAAAGTTTATTCCAAAACTGTTGGTTCAAGTTAATAATGCAGCAAAACCGAGCCTGTTTCTACCCTGGTTAAGTGGCTTGGTATTATCCCAACTATGTTAAGCTTGCAATGTTTCCCATCAGCCAATTCATATTTACTTTTGTTTTTTGTTATAAAATAATAATAGACTTTCATTCTCCAAGCACTCTTATGTTAAGCATGCAACGTTTCCAGGAACCAATTAATATTTGTCTTTTTTTGTTATGAAATAAAATTTGATTCTTCATTATCCAAGCATGCTTTACTTGAATAATGTGTTGTAATGATTTGTAGTCCTTAAGCAATGTGTCTAACCAAAAAAAAAAAAAAATACCCCAAATTTTTGAAAGACAAAAAAGCTTTTTGCTTTGTATAGATTCCTTTTTGGCCATTTTTGGCCAAGCACTTTTTGGCCATTTTTGGCCAAGCACTTTTTGGCCATTTAACAAGGTTTTACAAATATTAGCTCTCAAATCTGCAACACTTGTACCCAATATCTTAATAGCCTCAAGGTCAAAATAAAACAAAGGAAGTACAATCAATATCATCAATAACCGGTAATTGAACTTTATACTTATATTTTAACCAAAATTGTATATAAAAGTGGCTTGTCAGACATTCCAGTTATAATATAAAGCACACCAATATATATACATTAAAAAGCTTTGAATTCCTACCTACGTGTAGCAACTCTAACCAACGAATTGCAGAACTTACACTAATAGACTAACCTTTTTCTTTACTAAGTCTCAAGAGTAACTTTTCTTCTACACTTATTTCATGCTATATGAAACCAGCAACAACATGTCTTACCATGGTCAATATCCACCATGGCAACAATCTGGCCTATTGGGAACAATCTAACAAGTATATTAGATACCCAATTACACAAATAGAGGATAAAGGAACTCAAATTGAAATGCACTTAAAAAATATCCATTCTTCATGGATTTTATGTCAAATATCGTCTTGAAATTCTCAACATCAATGAAACTATCCTCAGCTTTTCTATATGTTCTAGAATAGAGTTGTCTAAGCTGCTATGAGAAAGAACTCTCACCAACGTTCAATCTGAAATTGAACAAATTTTAACATAAATATTACTAAAATTAACTTATTGATGTAATTCAATAATATTCAAACACATGACAATAATTATCTTGGGTGAACTTTTTAGCCTAGATAAGGGGATTGAGAAATACTATAGTTGCAGTAGGTGTATTAGTAATCTAGGCAATACCTAATGTAACATGTATGATATATTAAAACTTTAGCATCAATGAGAAAAGCAAGCCTAGTTACTACATCTCTTCTTCTTTATATATGTTATTTATGTGATTATACTCATGTGTGTAATAGATTTTTGTTGCTATATTCTGTTTCCATTGTTGATTAGTTTATGGTTTAATAAAATTTTAAAATTGGGCAAAATGACAATGATCAAAAGGCCCTTGCAACGTGGGATGCTGGCAAAGACCTTCAAAGAAGTCATCTGTTGAAGGCCTCGCAGCCAGTTGCCTAAAATAAAGAGAAGAGAAGGTGACGGGGAAGTCACAGTCTCTACGCAAAATTATGAGACTATCCTGGCACCGAAAATATCTACTAGCTTGGAGAAAATAGAAAGGTGATTCATCCACCACCAAGCCTCAAAGAAAGGCAGGCTATCTTTCACCAAGGTGGTCCAGTGGTGCAAGTCGGCCCCAAGTTGGGAAACTACAACCGCATCCTTGGATTGTTGGAAGGTCACCCTACCAGCAAAATTCTCGCTCGTGAAAGAGGAGAGAGGGACAGGAAAACCCTGAGCATATCTAAGTTGCTGTGAAAAAAAGTGTGGTTGATAAAATTCAAAGCTTTATGTCCTTCAGGGATGCCTAGTGATAAGAGCTACAGATGAACACGGCTCATGACCCGGGTTTGCTCTAGTCCACTGTCTTGGGTGAGTGCTCTCGACTTAACCATGCATAGTATAAGGGACGTACTGTGCAGTCGAGGTTTGTCAATTAATGGTCAGACTACACTGGGTGTACCGGTGACCAGACTCCGCCAGTTGGATTTCTCTTATCGAAAAAAAAAAAAAAAAAAAAAGTTGAATGTTGTAAGATTAATGGGGAGTTTAATACTCACCACATAATGGAGCTTGTGGCCAACCAGAAAGCTAAAGAAAATGTCGTACCTTAGTTTTATCAGAATCTAGGGGGATGCTGTACGACAACACAATTTGAACCAAAAAGAGGAAGCAGCTGAAATCAAAATCTTCAATGGACAGTGAGAAAAGACGTTCAAGCAAGAATCTGGGCAAGCGATCATTATTAAGGTCATGGTACTGGTTCAAAAGAGTGCTATAGATTGGGATAAGACTCGTAATGTTGGACGGCTTGCAAAGGTTCCTTGATAAAGTTGAGAGGTAGACGTAGAGCCAGAGTTGAAAGAGCTAAAAGAGGGCCTGTAGAATGGTCCAAAGAACTTTCCTTTTTCATCTTCTCAATGAGCCGCAACATGGACCTATAAAGGTAAGGCAACACTAATGGTATAAGCGCTAAAGGCTATTGCTGGGTAAGCACTTATACAAGAGGAAGAAGATTCTTGGTAATTTTCTAGAGAAGGAATAGAGGTGATATTTACACAACCAAAAAAGGATGAACACATAATGCTCAATATCGAAGACAGTAGTATTGTCAAGTCCCATATGGTGTTTAATGAAGGTTTTGAGGGTGGAGACATTTTTGTCCAGGTTAAGACCATGGCTATCATCTTTGGTGAATGTGTCTACTAAAACTATTTGGCTATAGGGATAGAGACCAAGAAAGGTCGCCAGGTCAAACAGGTGATGGTGGCATAACTGAACGGAAAGAGAAAGTAGTTCATATGGTGGACTAAAAAAGCAAGTTTGAAGCGACAAATGGAGAATTGGGGACAAGAGGCTCATATGAGAACTGTATGGCATTAAAGATGCAAATTATTTTCCAGTCAAGCTATTTGGATGCCTGAATGCGGTGTAGCCAACTGACATAGAGAAATTGATTATCTTTTTCCTTAAAAGACAACCAAATTTTAGATGGATGCTTTTTTAAGAAAGAAAGGACTTGTGTGGGATGCACAAGAGTAAAGAGATTGCCCTTCGTGATGGGAAGGTCTTGACCGTAAGGAGAATCTTTGAGGTTATGAGTGAAATAGGGCCCAAGAATACTCCAATAAGGGTGCCCAGAGTAGACTTGCACACCAATATTGAGTTTTTTTGACTTTGTATCTAGAAAGGTTTTCAAAACAAAAACAAGGTCGCAGTGTTCACCAATATTTGATGGTGGAGAGAAAAGGCTCTTGAATGCTTAGCGTCTATGCTTTTTGGAGACTTAGTGAAGATCAAAACAAAGAGAAAAGGCGAAACGAGGAGGAAATAAAACCCAAACTCTTTTTAAAGGAATCAAACGACAATTGATCTAAACTAATCAAGGCCGTATCAGACACATTATGGGAATTAATGTGTGTGAGTTGTGTATGTTTGTATAAAGTCTTTGTATACACTTCTTAGGGTGTTTTAAAGCTCATTGGCGTACATTTAGTATAAAGTTTATACATATTTGTTAATAGTTGTACATAAGGTGAATAATTGCATAAATGCTATAGTAAGTGCTCTAATTGCATGACTTAAGTGCATTTTGGGTGAAGTTGATACTTGAGCTTAAATGAAGAATTTTAAAAGAAGATCAATAAAGATTTGATGTTCCAAAATAGGATTTAAGCGTGCTTGATGATGCACGTGGCCAAGAAGGAAGTACTGGAGAAAACAGAAGGGGAAACGAAGCTAAAACAAAGAAGATATGCTACTACATGTCGACCCCCTATTCCAGTACCGATCGACCAGTAGTCTCTTTCAGTACACTCTTTCGGCAGTTCCAATAGCTCCATCAAAAGTAGCAGCTGAGTAACCTCCAAGTAGCAGTCGACTGGTTAGGTCTTCCGGTAATGGCACTGAAGGTCTATTTAAAGCCCGTTTTAAGCCATTTTTAGGTGGGGAACTTTAGTTTCTTAAACTCTAATAAACCCTAACCATTTTCCCACTTCACCAAACACCCAAAACCACCATCCTACACTAAACCAAGCAAGGATTGAAGCTTGTAACAAGAGATTGAAAGGTTTTACTTTGGATTTGAGCAAGGGTTTAAAGAGGAGTTTCTTATTCTTTTTCTTATTCTTGTAAATATGCTTTGTAATTGAGTTAGATATAGGGTTGATTGATGTTGTATATTAGATTATGGCTTTGAATAAAGGATTTGTGTATATCTTTGGCTCTTAATACATGTTTGTTTACATAAATCTATGGCATGATTCAATATGTCTATGTATTGAAAATCAAACATGTCTATGTATTGGTTAAAATGCCTAAGTGAACTTGCATGTGTTATTTGTGCTTCAAATGCTTTTATCTACTTATATAGGTGATGTGATTGTGCTTAATTCATGGCTTTGCTTAGTAGAGTAGGCTTTATCTTTAAATCCAGCTAATACGTTACATGGCTTTGCTTAGTTGAGTTTAGGTGCAAGTCCTTGGCTTTAAACCCAACCAAGCGGATAAGTTAACCAAAACTAGAGTATCCCTTACCCACATTAGTGTTGGTTAATTAAGCCTTAATGTCACGTAGTATTTAGGTGCTAGTCCTTCGCTTTAAACCCAGCCGAGAGGATAAGTTCTAAGCACAGATTACGTAGGCTAAGAGGGATTAGCCCTTAGCTTTAAATCCAGCTAACCGATTGAACCACTAGTATTGGTTAAGAGACCCTCAATCAACACAACGACAATAGAAGTCCTAAGCTTGAGATAGGCCTAATTCGTTATCTTTGCCCAAGTCTAGTTGCAATGCAATCACCCTAGGTCTTCTTTTGCTTTGATTAGGTTTCCTTTCTTAGATTGGCACCCTCAAGTTCTTCCATAGTTTAGGTGTGTTTTCCTTTGTTTTGAACTCCTTTAATCCTAAAAGGACCACAAATATACACACACACATACGTAGATTGTCTTAGGCACCCAAACACATAGATATCAAACTAAGGTAGCCTCCCTATGGAGACGATACCCATACTCGAATCCACTATACCACGAACGATCCGTACGCTTGTGGGAGTAAAACTCGACACGATCAAGAATTATACCCCATAATCATGAAAAGGCTTGGGAGACGTGAGGACGTCAAATTTGGTCGCAAGACTTGAAGTCGATGGGTGCATGTGGTGATGAGATTAATGGGACACATAGAGGCACTAGATTAGCTTGTACAAAGATCATGGGCAACAGGTTGCAACATGCATTTAATGCGAGAAGCGTCTAGAAGCAAGAGTAACTTTTAGAATTTGAAGAGGCTTACAAATCAACTGCGTTAAAAAAGTGTGCAGAGCACGTGGCCTAATACAAGCATAAGCAATCTTCATGACATCATTTGAATAGCTTATGACCAAGCGACCTGAAGGCTGAATAGGAGATTAGTGGCCGAAATAGGCCAACTAGTTAGACTGAAACAAAGGTCGAAGATGTTACTTATAAAGCATGCAACGACCAAATCATGAACTGTAAAATAAAATAACATATATGGCTCACATGATTTTTGAAATGAGAGACTAAGTCAAAATAAACATGTACGACATTATTTGGTTGAGTGAAAATAAGGGTAAAATCTGCTAAAAGTCAAATCAAAGCGAACGATCTGAAGTAGTACCAAAGTCAAGGTGTGTTGTTGAGAGACCTTAGAGACTAACAAAGTATAAAAGCATTTCAATGCTTAGTAGGAAGGGATCCCAGAATTACTATATCTTACCATGTTTTTACATATTTAGCTCTTTATAGCTTAGTCATAGTTAGCTTAATTGTAACTTAATCGTAACATCGCTATAGCATAACCATAATTTAGCCAACTCCCATTGCTATAATTCGCTTTATAGCCTAGATAGTTTACTTTGTAATTCAGGTTTCAGCTACTTTGCTGCAATTAACTTTACAGTCTCTCATAGCTTACGTTGTAGTTCACATTACGACTTAAGGTGCACTAATCCTACTGTACTTCAATTTATGGATGGAAAAATTTTGCTGTAAGTAGCTTTACTGCGTGAAAGATTAATGGGCTCCTTGATAATTTATTGATTTATAATAAAATTCAGTGTCTATCTCATTTTCCATTTTTGGTTTGGTCTAAGTTTTGATTTTATTATAATTGGAGAGCCCCTAATCCATATCACATCAAGTCCCTAGACCAAGTTCAAGGCAAAGAAAGAACCCATAATTATGAAATTGTTCAAGGAAACTAAGTGGCTGCATAAGTATTACAGAAACGTTCGGCCTCATCGCAAAAGAACTACCTAGCCAAAGCTGTAGCCAAGGACTTGTGGCCTAACAAAGATTCTTTCAAGCAAACAAAAACTATAATAATAATAATAACAACAACAACAACAATCACAATAACAATAATAATAACAACAATAATAATAAGAATAATAACAATAACAATAATAATAATAATAACAACAACAATAACAATAATAATAACAATAACAATAATAATAACAATAACAAAAATAACAATAACAATAAAAACAATAATGATAATAACAATTAGAGATACACCCGTGCATGGAAAGGAGGATTAGAAACAATATTTAGTTGAATTATGCTGAAAAATATAAGTTCCAAAGTTTTGTATTATATTAATGTATTTCGTTAATATTAGTAAATTATTTAAAATGTTACTAATAAATAGTTATTTATAATAACAAATTAGTTAGCATGTTCTAAAGTAGAAGAGTAAATGAAATTATTTGATAATAAAATTTACATGTTAAGGTTCTATTTGATATAATGAATTGCAATTATTGTAATACTATTTTTTACTTGTGATGCGTAATTTGAATTAAAATTGGTAAGAAAGTATTATATTTGTTAAATATATTATCGATTTAAAAAAATAGTAAGGCTAAAATTAAAGTTGGAGTTTAAGGATATATAACACGATAATTATATGATGGAATTTTAATTGGTACAACAGCTTTGTGTAATAGTACAAATACAATTTTTGTAAGTTAAGGAGAAATATAGGACTTAAAAATGAAGAAAAGTAGTATTATTATAGATGTTCTATTTAGCATATTGGTTGAAATATATATATATATATATATATATGATAAATAAGTTTGATAGAGTAAGTTAAAGTTTTTATTAATAAATAAAATTATGAAATAACAAAACTTTTTTTGCTATTTTTCAAGTTGAATTGATAAAATACAAACTTGTGAATACTATTGTGTTTTTAATGATAAGATGTATCTCAAGTAAATTTAGTTAAGACAATAAAAATTTTGTAAAATGAACAAAAACCTGAAGTGATTATGATGGAAAGAAAACCAAGAAAAATAAAGAAATAATAACATATAGGTAAACTATAAATCAAAAATTTTATACATTTGAATTAAATTAATAACTCAATTACAATTTATATTATTTATTTTATTGAAAACAATATTATTTTTAAATTTTTTTGCAATGTGGTTAATTGTTTCATTCGTTTTTAAATTTTTGCAAACTAAAAGATGCAAAATAATATCTCATAAATTATTACATTTAGCATTTTCATAAGCAAATCTGCAGTTTCAACTTTGACAAAGTGTACAATGTCAGCATCCCATAGAACAAATTTTGCTTTGTCTGTTGAATCTTCAACTAATGCATGTACTTTATACCTAAAGACCAATAACAAATAAAATCACTATGTTGTAATGGGAAATATAATATAAGAAGAAATATAAAAATTAGGAAGCAATTATAAAGGAAATACCTTTGAACAGCAACCTTTGCATAGTACTTACATTTTTTACACAAAAAATTTTCACCTTCAGGTTTCACTTTGGTATTACATGATTCACAGGCATCATAAACCCAATCTTCTTTAGGTATGAGTGATGTAATCTAAGCACAAACAACAAAAACATTTGATTAATAAAGTAGTAAGTATCATTTTGTAAATTAGTAAATTATTGAATAGACAATTTTATGAAAAAATGGAAGTGATACATTAACTTTAATTCCATGAAGAATTGAAATATTGGGTATCATAATATAGACATTATATGCAGCAAATAAAAATATGTCTACCAATTATTATGTAGAAATAAAAAACCTTTCTTTGTTGGAAATAACTATACCTAATCGATTTCACATCAAACATAAAAGGTAACAATGACTACCTAATCAATTTCACACAAAAATCAATGCATTTTTGTTGTAAAACCGCAATCACTTGTCTGAGCCATCAATAACGTGTCTGACACAAGTTAATATAAGACAGCTAACAGTAACTTTTAATTTGACCCGTTCAAAAAAATATTTTTGTCAAAACAGCTATTGACAAAAATAATATATATATATATATGAGAAATTATGCAAAAAAAAAAAGTGACATAACAATTTTGTAGCATTTGTCAAACGGATGAAAAATCTCATATTAGTTGCAAGTTTAGTATAATAAAACAAAAATATAATAATAAAAATAACAAAATAACAATAGCAATAAAAATAATAACAACAATAATAAAATCATAATAACAAGAACAACAATTACAACAACAACAACAACAATAATAATAATAATAATAATAATAATAATAATAATAATCATAATCCTTATTGAAATCGTAATCATTATTTACCATTTCCATTTTATAAAGAATGTGTTGCTTGGCCAAAAACTTATCACTAACTCATGATAAATCAACGACAATATGTTCTATAACACTAATACAATATGATCAAAAATCTCAAAGGATGAAAAATTTGGGATTGTGTTCTGATAATGCCTTCTAACATTCACAGCGTATGTGACGGATGAAGTCCTATTCCACTAAACATTGACCTAATTGTTGTTATACACTTTTACAGCATGTAGTGCTAACATATCCTGCTCAATATAGTTTATACATTTAGCAAACTTTCACATCCACACCCTTTTTTCCAAACACATTAGTGTTCATTTTTGATAAGTTATAAGTTTTTTCTAACAAAATCTTAGATTTAGTATTCGTGTACACTAATAGATTTTTTATGACAAAGTAGGCATATTTTATAAAGCCATGAAGTAACAAAAGAAAATAATGCACATATAATGCTTCAATATATGTGCTTTAATATGATAAAGAGATAACAATAACAATAATCTTATATTAATCACAATTTTAGTAAGATAAAATAAAAAAATAACAATAACAATAACAACAACAATGATAACACTAAAAATAATAATAACGACAAAAGCAACAACAATAACATTCACAATAATAATAATAACAATAACAATCATAACAATAACAACAACAACAATCATAATCCTAATTGTAATCATAATCATAATTTACCATTTCCATTTCATGAAGAATGTGCTGCTTGGCCCACAACCTATCGTCATCTCACGATAAAACAACGGTATTGTGTTGTATAACACTGATACAATATGGTCAAATATCTGAAATGATGATATTGTGTTTTGATAATGCCTTATAACATTCATGGCGTATATGATGGATGAAATCCTATTCCAGTAAACATTGACCTGATTATTTTTATAGACTCTAACAACATATTGTACTAACATATTCAACTCAATATAGTTTATACAGTTAGCAAACTTCCATATCTGCACCCTTTTTCCAAACACATTAGTGTTCATCTTTTATAAGTTATAAGTTTTTCCAACAAAATCATATATTTAGTATCCATGTACACTAATAGATTTTTTATTACAAAATAGACATATTTTCTAAAACAATCAAGCAACAAAAGAAAATAATACACATATAATTCTTTAATATATGTGCTTTAATATAATAAAAAGATAACAATAACAATAATCTCACATTAGTTGCAATTTTAGTAAGATGAAATAAAAAAATAACAATAATAATAATAACACTAAGAATAAATCTCATATTAATTACAATTTTAGTATGATAAAATAAACATATAATAATAATAATAATAACAATAACAATAACAATGATAACACTAAAAAAATAATAACAACAATAACAATAATAATGACAACAGCAATAACAATAACATTCACAATAATAATAATAACAACAACAATCATCCTAATTGTAATCGTAATCATAATTTACCATTTCCATTTCATGAAGAATGTGCTGTTTGCTCCACAACCTATCGTCATCTCACGATAAAACAACGATATCGTGTTGTATAACACTGATATAGTATGGTCAAAGATCTCAAAGGATGAAAATTTTGATGTTGTGTTCTGATAATCCCTTCTGACATTCATGGCGTATGTGATGGATGAAGTCCTATTCCAGTAAACGTTGACCAGATTATTGTCATAGACTTTAAAAGCAGCATGTCGTGCTAACATATCCTATTCAATATAATTTATACAGTTAGCAAACTTCCACATCCCCACCCTTTTTCCAAACACATTGGTGTTCATTTTTTATAAGTTATAAGCTTTTCCAACAAAATCATAGATTCAGTATCCGTGTATACCAATGGATTTTTTATTACAAAGTAGGCATATTTTCTAAAACAATCAAGTAAACAAAAGAAAATAATGCACATATAATGCTTTAATATAATGCACATATGCACTATTAATATTATATAATAAAATTTTAAACAATTAATATAACTAAATATATACCTGATTTTACACAAATCAAAAATATGGGCATGATGAATATTTGGTATATGATCACGTAACTCATAAAAAACTCTAAATGACTTCAAGTCTTCTTCAACTACAATGTTGGTCAAAGCTGACGACATGTTGAACAATCAATTTCAATGATTTGATGACGTCTTTTATTTGTTGTTCAGTACAGTAGTTATAAATTAAAAATAAGAGGTTTAACTACTTCATTTATAAGGGGGAAAACCATAGATGACTTATTAATTTATCTATCCATTTATTTGTTTACTTTTTTAATTAAAAAATAAAAGAAATGTTTACCATTTTCCACAAATTCACCATGAATAGTTACTGTGTCACCATCCACTTGAACGCTTTCCCCTAAGTTAGGGAGCACATCCGAGAATATGTAAGTTCACAAATACCCTCGGGAAGACGGACCTATATAAATATAAATAAATTAAATTAAATATAACAAAAATAATATAATATTTAAAAAACTAAAAATATATAAAATAATAAATAAAAACAATTTTATACCTCATCACACGACATAAGAGATCCGTTATCCCGACTTCATGAGGCTGCTCTGGTGTTGTCAACCATAACCAGATGGAATCCCTTACCCCATAAGTTCACCAGATGTAGAGACTACATTAAAATGAAAAAAGCAAAAGAAATAAGTATTAAGTATCAAAGCATTATTATTTTATTTTTCGCTTCTTTCTCTCCAACACAATGCATGGCTCAATGTGTTAGTAACTCAATACACCTTCCTCGTCTATTTTTATACCACCTCAGAAATATGAGGTGGTCTAGCTAGTTAGGCTCTCTGGACTAGACGAGGCACAGGTCTCCCATAGCGATCCACCCTAAATTAATTCATGGTTAATCTCAACACAGCTCTTTCTCCCAATGATGAGGTGCAAGTCTCTATGCATCCATTTGTGATTGTTGTTACTAAAATTTGTGGTAAATGTAGGAGAGAAACGGGCACAAAACATGATAATATAGAAAAATAGGACAATAATAAGACGTAAGGAAAAATGGTAAGAAGTTAATGGCGTAGTAAGAGAATTGCAAGGATAAGAAGTATTTCTAGATAATGATAATGTCATGAACAACTCCTTGAAGCCCTCAATGTTCACAATTTATGAGCAAATGAATGGCAAAAGAACACATCTTCTCCCCATTGGCCTCATTCTACCTTGTCTTATATATTATCTACAAATTTCTTGTGGTTTGCATTTAAAACACTATAAAATAAATTATTGATATATACTATAGAGATCTGGTAAATAACAATACTCTCATATTAGTTGCAATTTAAGCAAATAACAATACTCATATTAGTTGCAATTTTAATATGATAAAATAAAAAGATAACAATAATAATAATAACACTAAGAATAATAATAACAACAACAACAGCAATCACAATCCTAATTGTAATCGTAATCATAATTTACCATTTCCATTTAATAAAGAATGTGCTGCTTGGCCCAAAACCTGTCGTCATCTCACAATAAAACAATGGTATCATGTTGTATAACACTAATACATTATGGTCAAAGATCTCAAAGGATGAAAAATTTGATATTGTGTTTTGATAATGCCTTTTGACATTCATGGCGTATGTGATGTATGAAGACCTATTCCAATAAACGTTGACCTGATTGTTATCATAGACTTTAACAGTATGTCGTGCTAACATATCCTACTCAATATAGTTTATACAGTTAGCAAACGTCCACATCCGCACCCTTTTTCCAAACACATTGGTGTTCATTTTTGATAAGTTATAATATTTTTTCAACAAAATCATAGATTCAGTATCCGTTACACTAATGGATTTTTTATGACAAAGTAGGCATATTTTCTAAAATAATCAAGCAACATAAGAAAATAGTGCACATATAATGCTTTAATATATGTGCTTTAATATAATGCACATATACACTATTAATATTGTATAATAAAATTTTAAACAATTAATATAACTAAATATATACTTGAGTTTACACAAATCGAAAATATGATTTTATACAAGTCATATATATCTACAGGAAATTATGCAGATAGAAGTGGAACAACGATTATGCAGCATTCATCAAACGGACGAAAAATCTCATATTAGTTGCAATTTTAGTATGATAAAATAAAGAAATCGCGATAACAATAATAATAATAACAATAATAACACTAAGAATAATAATAATAACAACAATAATAATAACAAGAACAACAACAACAATAATAATGACCACATCAATAACAATCACAATAATAATAATAATAACAACAACAATCATAATCTTGATTGTAATCATAATCATAATCATAATTTACCATTTCCATTTCATAAAGAATATGCTACTTGGCCCAAAACCTATCGCCATCTCACGATAAAATAACGGTATCATGTTATATAACACTGATACAATATAGTCAAAGATCTCGAAGGATGAAAAATTTGATATCGTGTTCTGATAATGCCTTTTGACTTTCATGGCGTATGTGATAGATAAAGTCCTATTCCAGTAAACGTTGACCTGATTGTCGTCATAGACTTTAACAGTATGTAGTGCTAACATATCTGCTCAATATCGTTTATACAGTTAGCAAATTTTCACATCTGCACCCTTTTTTCAAACACGTTGGTGTTTATTCTTGATAAGTTCTAAGCTTTGTCCAACAAAATCATAGATTCAGTATCCGTGTACATTAATGGATTTTTTATGACAAAGTAGGCATATTTTCTAAAACAATCAAGCAACAAAAGAAAATAATGCACTTATAATGCTTTAATATATGCGCTTCAATATAATATACATATGCACTATTAATATTATATACTAAAATTTTAAACATATAATATAACTAAATATATACATGATTTTATGCAAATCTAAAATATGGGCGTTGTGAATCTCTAGTACATGATTTCATAACTCATAAAAACTCTAAATGACTTCAAGTCTTCTTTGACTATAACGTTGTTTAAAGTTGACAACATGTTGAACAATCAATTTCAATTCTTTGATGGCGTCTTTCATTTGTTGTTCAGTAGCCATAAATTAAAAATAAAAGGTTTACTACTCCGTTTTTAAGGGGACAAAACATGGATGACTTATTAAATTTATCTATCTATTTATTTATTTAATTTTTTAATTAAAAATGTTTATCATTTTCCACAGAATCACCATGAATAGTTATTGTGTCACCATCCACTTGAATGCTTTCCCCTAAGTTGGGGAACACACATTTGAGAATATGTAAGTTCACTTATACCCTCTAGAAGATGGGCCTATATAAATACGAATAAAATAAAATAAAATAAATATAACATAAATAATATAATATTTAAAAAACTAAAAATATATAAAATAATAAATAAAAACATTTTTATACCTCATCAAACGACGGAAGAGGTCCGTCATCACGATTTCAGGAGGCTGCTCTGATGGTGTCATCCGTAATCAGATGGAATCCATTTCCCCTTAAGTCCACTGATGTAGAGTCTATATTAAAATTAAAAAAGCAAAAGAAATAAGTATTAAGAATCAAAGCATTTTTTTTTTTTTGCTTCTTTCCTTCCAACTCAATACATGGCCCAATGTGTTAATAACTCAATACACCTTCCTTATCTATTTTCATACCACCTTAGAAATATGAGGTGGTCTGGATAGTTAGGCTCTCTGGACCAGACGAGGCACAGGTCTCCTATAGTGACCCATCCTAAATTAATTCATGGTTAATCTCAACACAGCTCTTTTTCCCAATGATGAGGTGTTGGTTTCCGGGCATCCATCCGTGGTTGTTGTTATTGAAATTTGTGGTAAGTGTAGGAGAGAAACGGGCACAAAACATGATAATATAGAAAAATTGGACAATAATGAGACGTAAGAAAAAATAGAAAAAACTTAATGGCATAGTAAGAAAATTATAGAGAAAAGAAGTATTTCTAGATAATGATAATGTCACAAACAACTCCTTGAAGCCCTTAATGTTCACAATTTATGAGCAAAAGAATGGTAGAAGAACGTGATCACTAATAAATTATTTGAGCTATGATGTTTCCCGATGATGTAGATCACCAATCTTTTGAAAAGTTAAATAGAAGATAGTAGAGTAAATGTAGTTGCTTTCTTTTTGTTTCACTCCTTCTCAGAGTACCTAAATTATGTTTCTCTTCAAGATTAGGGAACCATTTATGTAAGATCAGGGAACCATTTATATACAATATTGTGCAAGCTGGCATATAACGTGACAATCCCATTAAAAACAGCTCCAATTAAATAAACAATTCAAGAAGTCCTTACCTAGCATGCCTAACTAGACTGAACACTAAATTGTATTCATCAAAAGAATTCAAAGTACTTATGCATGACAGAGAAGATTATCAACTCAAAACTCGCATCAATGTGAAAAGAATCTGAAGGAGTTAGAAGGGTTTGTTGTAATGGTGCTTTGGCATTGCCATTTTCTTGGATCATTCAAGAGATACAATTATTAGTTCATTCACCTTATGAGAAACCACCTTATAAACTTGCATAATCATCCACGAATGCAACAAGAATAAATTACTCAAGCATGAATTTTGTAGCAATCTTGATCTATTTGAAAGTAGTTAAAAGTCATATGCCCATATAACCTCTTTCTACAAGCTTATGAATCACTTGGAGTGAACAAGAAAAATGGTTCATGCAGAGAACATCAAATAAAGCCTCCTCCATTTATGGAAGACTCATAGAGAACAAGTAACCAAATATTACACCACTTGCTGAATAGAAATTCCACGAAAGATCGTTCAAAAATAAGTACTAGTATGCTCCTTAGATATCGATCACTTCCCTGACAAATTTACGTACTTGGTAATATTTAAAATATCCCTTCAAAAGATTCGCCAGAAAAGAGTACTTGCGTAGCATAGTGTGATAAAGTTATTTTAAAGCTTACCCATATAGCAAACAAGCACGGATTGATTATAGTGGAACAAACTTGGATCTTAATTAGTAAAAAAGAAGATGCCCATAAATAGTGTTGATTACTTGATTGCCACCAAACTCTAAGTCAAATTTCATTCCTAATTTAGCAAAGCAAGAATAAAGAAACTAGACATGTGTGAGAAGTTCTTCTCTACTGTCTATATATTGGTAAAAGCTACAATTGTTGAAGTCTCTATATAAATATATATAAATTTTAATTGCAAAAATATAACATTTCAAATAGCAAACAAAGATCACTATCTATTAAGCAAAACACTAGTGAGAAGTTATATGAAAACTAATAGGCAACAAAATGAACTATTAATTATTGATGATAAAGAGGAATGGCAAGGAATCTTCTTCTCAAAAAGTGTGTCTCTGTAGTCAGCAAGTTTGTTCATATGAAAAATGAATATAGGAACAAAAATTGTACTTGAATAACAATCAATCCACTTAGCTTTTTCTAATCAAATTTGACTACATAAATGATAAATAAATAACTTGTTGTTACTCATTTTAAATTGTTATTTTGATTTGGAAAAATAATATTTTAGATTCATGCACATGATTTCATGAGAGATTCAATCTCTATAAGTGAAGTTTTTTGAAGTTGAAAGTTATCGAGACTTCTCTTTCAATATTAAATAGAATCAAGTGAAGAACAAAGGAAAATGAAAAACTGGCTATATACAAGATATGTGTCCTCAAATAGTAGCCAATTTTATGATCACAAAATCTGAAACACCATTTAAAACAACACATAGACAAAACTTCAGAAAAAGATTCACAGAGATTAATGCTAGCATTCAGAAGATTTATTATTGCTTACTGGATATGATAAACATTGCTAAACAGTTGATTTAATGCTGTAACATTGGAATCCAAGTGGCACATAAACAAGGGGAAAAATCTATTTCAGACCATATAATTATTTGGCTCAAAAATCTAATTAACAACGCTTAAAAGAACTATCAGATAAGTTCAATACCATATTGTTGGGTTTATAATACATATATAATTTTGATGATAATAGATTAAGAAAACTTGTGATTATCAACTGTGTTAATCCTAATATGTTTATATACTTAAATACACACTTGTTTGACTTTAGGATTGATTGTTTACATCTTTATATGGTAAATATATTTATACATAATCTTTATAAGTGAAATATTGACTTATTGGAGTGAATGCATTAAACGTAAATTGGATTGATTGAGATACAAGTTTTTGGATATGTTGAAATTAGATTGATTATGATTGGATATTTGAATGTTGGCATTATATGATTTGCAATTAATGTTTTGATGATGTAAATAAAAGATTAGACATGATTCATAATGATGTGTTTTGATATAAACATGAGTTAGATAAATTATATGGCTATGAATGAAAGCGATGAGCTTTTGATAAGTTATATAAATTGCTTGAAATCCAATGCATGAATTTTTCTATGGATTGAATGCATCATAAGGTTTATATATGGATTATTCCCTTTTGAGGGGCTATGTTTTTGCAAAGTATAATCTTATAGAAGTTTGTGAAAAAGCTCATGGATTTGAGAATAAAAGATAGATGTCCATACATGAAAAATCCCAAGTAAAAGACAAAGGGAGATATAAGGCCAGAGACAGTAAAGTTATAAGGGGTGCCGGCTCATTTGTTATATTATTGCTCTATGTTGTGTATACCCTTGAGTTCACACTTGAAGCTCAAAATCCTTCAAAATCTTTTTTAATTCTCAACATCTATTTTTTCCAAAATCATATTTCAATCCTCAAAACATGTTTTTCAGAAGTCACAAATTTGCATCTTGAAATCTTTTGAGAAAACAATTGATTGCTTACCTTTGGAAAGTTTTTTAAAAGCAAATCTTTGACTTTCTCTTTCATTTTGAAATTATTCTATTTTGTCAAATCTTCTTGAGTTTCAAAAAGTCTTTCAAATATGCTTTCAAACATTCCTTTTTGATTTTGAACCCTCTTTATTGTCTTTTAAAATCTCTAAATTTTTGTTCTGTAAAAAAGGATTCAAAGGAAATCTGAAAAAGGGCAAAAATAGTGTTTTTCTGGTATAAGTTGGAACCCCCAGTTGGGCTTCTGACTAGGACCCAGTGCGACTGCCCTTGAATTGCTATCTCTTGGACCCTGCCAAACTTCCAGGCCGAGCGAGCGACTTGTGGAATTGGGAGTAGGCAAATGTTAGAGGTCTTGGCCAGACTTTGCACTGATCAACCGACTCTATTGACCGACATTGACTTCTTGTGTTTGAAAAATAGCCGTTTTAACTTGTTTTTGTCAAGTTTTTCAACTCTCTCACACCATATAAGATTTTCTCTCATACTTGACATATTTATGGCTATTCATATCACTATATATACTCCAATCTAAAGCTTCTAAATTATCACTTTGAGCATTACAAACGTATTGAGCTTTAGGTTGTTGTTGTTTTCTGAGTTATACACTTTCATATTCTTTTGAATGAACTATTAAGCAACACTTATATTTCTTGTTTTCAATTATCATGTGAATTTACACTCCATAGTTAGGATATAATTGAGATTGAACTTTAAGCTAGAGAGGGGTGGAGAAATCCTTAGTAAGGTGCTTTTACTTGGATTCTTTGAATAAGGTGCTTCAAAAAGTTGTAACAAGTTAGTTTATACTACACCAACATTTGAAGGAATATCTATAGTGAAGGACGGTGAAATCCTAATGGGAGAATCCTTAAGCGGTGGCTGAACCACCTAAAAATCTGGTGCATTCTATTCCTTTCTCTTCCTACTTTAATTGTTTTCATATTTCTTGCAACCTGTTTGATAAATTGCTTGTGTAAAGCGCATTCATTATCTTGTATTCGAAGTTGCATTAAATCAATTATATTTTCCAAAAAAAATAACATAATCTTAATTCACCCCTCTTAAGATTATTTGCCACTTTAACAATAATAACAATAACAATAATAATAATAACAGCAACAGCGACGACAACGACAACAACAACAACAACAACAAATAATAATAACAACGTAATATAACTATCTCGATATGTAAACAACAATCAACTACTTGAACAATATCAACAACCCTAACAGCTGTTGGTACCCAACAAACCTTAAAAATATTTTTTATAAGAGTATAATATTATAACATATTAAATGTTGTAAGATGAAAAATATTTCTTTATAATTATATTACACATTAAATGTTGTAAGATGAAATTTATGTCACATTGCAGCTACTAGTTATACATATAAACACCAACAAAGCCCGCACCCCCAACCCACTTGCTCCTATACAAAAACAAGAACCTCCCGCTCTTTTTCACTCCGAAAACCCCTACTTCCTCTCTCTCACTCACTGTCACATTCGCATCACAGAAGTTTTCTCCTCGTAGTATAATTAACACAAAAATTAGTTGAAGAAATGAGGGAAGAAGATATAGAGAAGCTTCGGGGTGTGGTGAGGGACTGCGTAAGCAAGCATTTATACTCGTCTGCCATTTTCTTCGCCGATAAGGTCGCCGCCATCACTGCCGACCCTGCCGACATCTACATGCAGGCCCAAGCTCTCTTCCTCGGCCGCCATTATCGCCATGCTTTTCACCTCCTCAACGCCTCCCACATCGTCCTCCGCGATCTCCGTTTCCGCTACCTTGCTGCCAAATGTCTTGTAAGCGCTCTCTCTCTGTGTCTCTCCCCCCTCTCTATATATGCATTGAAACAAACGATTTGTTCTTTATATCTGGGCTTGCACGTGCTTTGGATGCGCATATATCATTAGCTCTGAAGATTGTTTGTTAAAATATTGACAACCCTTTTGCTTAATTGGGGTTTTAGGGTTTAAGGTTTTTAATATTAATTTGGATGATTTGTTTTAATGCAAAGAAATGTAATTAGTTTTCGTTTTTAATGAACTTTTTAAAAAATTTTGGTTCTTAATAAGGAAAACTCAGTTTCTTTTGCGAAAGATCCAGTGGAATGGTGCATAGGTTGAAGTCAATTTGGAAAAGAACTAATCTTTTTGTGTAAAACTGTTAAGAGAATGTGGGTTTGTGTCATGGGCTAAGGTTGGTAATTCCATTAGAAAAACAAGGGCTGTTTAGATTATATCCGTCCTGGGTTTCAATTTACTTTGAAAGTATTGGAGACTAAAGAAATTGACTGTATGTCTATAGATTAGGGTGGGAAAAGGAAAGGAAAAGGAAGGGAAATACCTTTATCTTATCCAAGTTTTGTCAGTTTCAAGTTTCACGTTGGACCCTGCCGATAACACCCTTTTGCTCAAAGGCTTTAGCATTCCAGTCAACATCAAGTCCAGAAAAATTCTGGTGGTTAGATTTTTAGAAGGAAAGGCAGTCACATGAAGGTAGAAAAGGTTTTAAACCCCAAAAAGAAAAGAACTTTTGCACATGAACCTTCCCCTGGGACATCTCCAGGGAGAGTATATAAGCACACACGCACACACACACACACATACACACACTTCTGCATGTGATTTTAGAGGCAGTTTTCTGAAAGATTACAGCATTATACATTCTGGGATGTATTCAGTTGAGATATTGAGCCCCATACTTTTTCCTTTTTTTTTCTAACTTGAGTTCCACATCTTTGAAGTGCTTAAAATTTCTATCTTGTGGTTGTCTAGATTAATATCCATTATCACTGGATCATAGTTTCTTCTTTTTAGTTTCTTTAGTTGTGAGCCCATTCATCAATCTATACAAAGAATCTGCTATAGTTTGATCGGTTTGATTTTTTCTTATAGTTTTTCTAAGGAAGAGTGGCCGTGGCACTTTAAGACCAAACTCCTGCAATATCCCCTTTGGTTGTCCTTCCTTGGCTTTAAAGCTCTTTTTATGCACTTAGGTATCTCTGGGATGATCTTTTTGGGAAGTGTACCTAAAATCTTATGCTTTGAGTACTGCTAGATTTCTATATATAACTTTTACCTAAGTATAAAATAGTTAATGCATTTTGGTTGTTTGTTGCTCTAATGCGTCAAGCTGGTACATGTTATTGCCTAACCTTGAGCAACTTTAAATTCATATGTTGCATTTGTCTTACTTATGTGTTGTGAGATTTGGTCTTGCAATAAATATTTTCTGCTCTTCTCCTTTTGAACTGTGGATATTCCTTAATCTATATTTACCTGATTAGGAGGAACTGAAGGAGTGGGATCAATGCCTGCTTATGCTTGGAGATGCTAACGTGGATGAGCATGGAAATATTACTGACGTGAAGGATTGCAGTAGCATGTACTTGGATAAAGATGGTGAAGATCGTGAAATCAATGTAAGCATGCTGCTCAGTTACATGTCTCCCCCATGACTATGCATTAATACGTCAGTGATGTAATTGCTTTTTCTTCCCCCGCAGTTCAAGAGACAAAAAAGATGAAATTAGTTTAGTGCATGTGCACATCTAGCTAATTTTGTCATCATATATCAGACTGTTTGGCTGTAATATGAGTTTCAAATTATATTACCTACCTCACTATTGGAGACTGACAAGGAGAGAGAAATTTGCAAAAGCATTGGTAGTTATATTTACCAACAAATATCTAAAAATTATAGGCTATTGATTGGAAATAAGTTGTTCTTTCAATATCTTTAAGACCAGTCAACTCTGTCATCCACTGTTACCTGAGTTAGTATTCATCATGGTGATATCCTTACGATTATGACAGATTTTGTCAGCAATATGCTTTTTACGGGCCAAGGCATATGAAGCATTGGAGAATCGTGCACAAGCTCGTCTTTGGTGGGTCATCACATATATCTGAAATAGTTATCTAATTTTTGTTGCTCCTTTCTACATTGTTTACAACAGATGGCATTTCACTATTTTGTATCAGATGGCACACTCTCCTTGGATTGAGATTTCTCTTTTCCGTTACATTCAAATTTATGTGTACTTAATGGATCATGGCTAGATTTTTTTTATTAGAAAAATAATAAGATGAGGTCAATGGAAGGCAAGATATCATGGTTCTATGTTCTTCCCCATTTTATTAGTCATTCGGCTTAAATGTGAAATGTTATTTACTAAATGTTTCCCTTTAGCAAAGTGGTAAATTTCACCTGAGATGCATCAGACCTTGTGGGTTATATAGTTCCTATGTAATAAATATGGTATGTGGTGCTGCACTTGTGGCTCATGGTCCATCTGAGATATATGCTCTCTTGAAGTTGAAATGCTATATATATACTGCTAGAAGTGTTAGAAGTGGGAAATCTATGGATAATAATTGATCTGAAAGATTTAACCACTCCCTCCCAGGGCAGAAATGGTAAGCCGTTTGAAGTCCTGTCAGAGTCAGTTTCTCTGCCATTGATTTCCTGTGGTAATCTCTTTGTTCACAATTTTTCTTCATGTACGCTACAACTCTTGGGTGTTGAGCTTCCCTTGTTTAATATAGCCTGCAGTTGCTATATTTATAGAATATAGCATCATATGTTACAAAATTCTAGAATGCATTCTGTTTTAACAAAATCAAAACGGGATACCAATTAATGTCATATACTGAATCTTTGTCTACATAAGGTGGTTCTTTTTCATGTTTATCTGAATGCATTTGTTTATTGTGAGATGCATCGCTTGTTATCAGATATGGTTTGGAGAACCTTAGATGAACTGATATCTTCTTTTATAATGCTCTAAGGTACAAAGCTGCTATCAAGGCTGATCCTTTGTGTTATGAGGTATGGGTATTAACTTTGAAGCATTAGTATTCTTAGTTGGATCACTTAAAAGCTATGTTAAGGATGGTAGGATATTTATTTCCTAGCTGCCCTACAGTTGTTAGGACTGGAGAAATCAGACATATTATAGTGCTCAGATCCCATATCAATTCTTGTCTTTGCTCTTTAGATGGCATTAGTTATTTATAAGTTGATCCATTTAGGTACTTATCACAATATAAAGGAAGGTTCTATAGATTAATTCTTGTTGATTCTCAAAGCCAAACGTATTTGCCTTTTGGTCCTTCAATTTTCAAAATTATCTTATTTTTCACCAAATGTCCACTAACTCTGTAATTGTAATCATGTAAGTTATTTTTTCTGTTTGCACTTTGACGTTATCTTCTCTTTCCAGGCACTGGAATGTCTCATAGAGAATCATATGCTCACCTCTGAAGAAGGTAACATTTCGTTGAACTTTTTGTCTGGTTTGGTTAATATTTTAATGATATTTATTCTATTGGGTAAAGGAAGTACCTTGATCACTAATATAGAGAAAATGCTTCCACATTTACTCCCACTTCCTCTATTTCAAAATTGAACAGGTCTTATTCTGTTTTTGGCTTGTTTAAAATGTCACCCAGTTTCTTTGAATCGAAGTTTTATTGTCTCATAGTAGTTTTTACACATTATTCCTTGATCCTCACTTGTCTCCTGTGCACCGACTTTTGAAATGTTCAACTCTGATTTGATACTATTATATAAACCACTTTCCTCAGTATTTTCCATCTTCAACTTTTACCTTGATATCCATGCCAGGTCAAAATAAACATTCAATTTTGAAACAGATGGGTATATTTTGCTTCATATTCCTAATCTTAGATAAACTGCCAATGGATTTCAGAGAGGAACATGCTCTCATCATTGCAATTTAGTCCTGAAGATGGATGGCTCTCTTCATTCTATTCATGTTTGATAAAGAAGGTAAGCATCTGCTACTATAATAGATCACAGTGTAGTAATACTGGTATCTTCTGTTCCCCCTCCGTCTTTTTTTTCTTGTATATACCTAAAAACTTCCTTTTTCCTTTTAAATTGGTAAGGTTCTAGACTCTATGCACTTGGAAGCTAACACTTAAACACCCACCTGTAAGCACACGTGAGAGCATATATATGTACATATATCTATGTCTACAGAAGGATGTGCATATAAATGTGTACTTGTGTATCTATGCTGTGGTTGCATGTTATAATTACTTATGAGTAGCAACTAATATCTTCTTCTACCATTTGGTCCAGTATGATAAAGAAAATGTTGTGGAGGCCAAATTTAAAGAACTAGAACAGGAAGGATGTAATTCAAGGGCTTCTGACAAATCTGTATTATGTACGCTGAAAAACAACACAGATCTTTTAGCCTGCAAAGCTGAGTACTACCATCAGTGTGGGGAATATCAAAAGTGCTTTGAATTAACATCTATGTAAGTATGTCCTGTACCTACTATTTGCTTCTTATTCTTAACATTTATGCTTGTTTACCTTGCTCAGAACCACTTGTTTATAGTGTATATGATGCAATTTAGGTTGCTTGAAAAGGATCCTTTCCACTTGAAGTCTACACTGGTGCATTTAGCTGCAGCTATGGAGCTTGGTCACTCAAATGAGCTGTATCTTATGTCATGCAATTTAGTCAAGGACCATCCTCAAAAGTAAGAAGCTTTAATTTTTTTTATGTCTAATTTTTCATTCCTGTAAACTTAGGTATTTCTCTCTTGAAACTTTTTCTTGTTTTCCTTCTCATAGACATATTATTCATTTCAAAATTAAGGATAGGAGGTAAATTGGACCTCATAGACATATTATTCATTTCAAAATTAAGGATAGGAGGTAAATTGGTCCAAGCTAAGCCTACTATGTTGACATTTGGAGGATAATGCACTTGAATGCATGATGGTTTCAAGTAAATTGGACACAGAAAGGTTTCTTGGCTGCAGATTGAGAGTTGAAGGATGCTTTTAAATTTTGAGAGAGAAAAAGATCTTTAACATGTTGATGCCTGAGAGCAAAAAAGATCTTTATTGTTTAACCTGGTGATATTGTTCTAATCTTCATTCTCTTGTGAGTGCTAATGTATCTTATCTGATTACAAGCCAATATGAGTAGTTTCTATTGCAGTTTGAATGGATGAGAGGATTGAGGATAGGATTGGATTAGGCATCCCTCAATCTGCTTTGGTGAATTTGCAATCTTCTGTTATTCTTCCATGCAAATACTAACTCAGTAATATCTTCAAAAAACTTGTTGGTTGATGCTTCAGTAACATCTGAGCTTGTCTTGTTAACTGACAATTGTTTGCATGGTCCTTGTTAACTGATTATTTATTTACGCACTTGCTAATTCATCTTTCTGCAAGTAAAAGAGCAAATTGCTTTTTTATTACTATCCATATATTTCAATTAATTAACTTCTGATTTTGGTGACCAAGTATACAACTTATGATACTAGCATATATGGGAGGATCATTGATTTTATGTATCCAAGGCTTCTTGTGGAGATTTGAAGACACAGGACTTCTTTGTTCAGTGGTCGGCTATTGGAAGTCCAGAACTATATTAGATATGGACCTAGCCTTGTGTCCTGTTATGTCCAGTGGATCTCAGCTTGAATAACAAATGAATTTTCTAGTGAGGAGCTTGTTATGATCTCATATTGAAACAGGATAATGTTTGCATTATTTTGGGTGAACAACTGAAATGATCTTGTTTTTGCTTTGAAATCATCTTGTTTTTGCTTTGTGTTTGAAGTGTTTGGTTTCAGTACCAGGTTAAATTCACTTCAACTTGTATTTTATACAGAGCTCTGTCTTGGTTTGCTGTTGGTTGCTATTACTATTGCATTAAGAAGTATGATCAATCACGTCGTTATTTCAGGTAAATCAATGTACTTGAGCCAAGAAAATGGTTGTCTTTGAGCTTTGCTCTTGTCCAATCTCCCAATAGAAAGCGGGAAAGATCCCAGACAAATTTACTTTTATCAAGTGAATTTTACTGGAACAATGAAAAATGATTTATTGCAAGTGTCATTCTTCCGTCACCCCAACAAGAAGAAAGTGGAATTTCCCCCAAAACATATGGGGTTATAGAACCAGTTCTGGGTAACTTGACAGGCCCTACATCTGATTCTTTACATTTACTTTTGAAGTCCAATTCTTTCTGTACTCCCTGATATTGTTTGGTCTAGTGGTTGCTGATCAATTGACATTCCTTTACTCAAACCTAACATTTTCTGCATGTGTTTTGCTTGATATTCTGGGGTATCTGAATGTATCGATTATCATCAACATACTAATTGTGGAGCCTCGGGGTACCGGGAGTTTATGCTTATCAACCCTGAAAAGAGAACAAAGTTATTAGTCATTTAATCAGGATTGCGAAACATGCTTTTGGATTTCCAAGATAATAAAGTATTTATTTTCAAGATCAATGCAAGATGCGGCAGGGAATAAATTTTGCACAACTTAAAGCTTCAGGTAAACCGGTGTAACCGTATGAAAAAATAAACAAGTTAGCAACAGTGGCAGAGCCACATTGATGTGGGCCCTCTCTGACGTAAAAGATTTACTGTATCACATGGTGTGATGCTGTGAAATTTTTCTCTTACCTTCCGTCTGTTCGCATGCTGAAGGAAAAAGTTTGCTGTATCACATGAAGTAATTCAGTGAATTTTTCTCACCTTTCGTTTTCTATTCTTCTCGCCCACCCCTTTCCCTGTTCCTTCATCTATTAAACATTTTTCCTTCTCTTTTATGTATTAAAATGGATTACCATATTTATGTTATAAATTTTATGATTCTTTCTTCTTTTTTATTTTTATTTTTTGAAGTTTATAATTTATGTAAAAAATTTATACATAAATGAGTGCCCCACAAGATTTGATGGTATTGGACCCGCCCCTGGTTAGTACTTAGTGGCAAGTTGGCCCAGGTTATTTCATAGTTTAAGTTATCAATCGCATCTTTTTATCCTGTCTTGGCAGCAAAGCAACAAGCTTAGATGGAACATTTGCTCCAGCTTGGATAGGTATTGGAAATGCTTATGCAGCTCAAGAGGAAGGAGACCAGGCAATGTCTGCTTATCGTACTGCTGCTCGTTTATTTCCCGGGTAAATGGCTCAACATAGTCAGAAGTTGATTATATCAGAGGATGCAGTTGTATCTCTGTGAACTTTTTATATGAAAATAAATATAGTTGAACATGCGGTATAACAATGTTTATGTTGCATGTAGTGACCTGATATTTGAGAGCAAGACAAAAAGTAGGGCAAATTTATTAGAGATTTTAGCCAGGTGTCTAGACGTCTGCTTGTCATAGTTGAGATATTTTTCATCTGAGCGGTACTTGTCTCTTGTCATAGTTCTCAGAACTTTCAGAACACATAGATGAGCTTCAATTAGTCAAAATGATAGATTTATGTAATTTGTTACCCATTCTTTTCTTCTCATGTCCATTAAGTCTTCATGGCAATTGGACAGATAGCCGTTCTATGAAGTGTCATATTGAGGAAGGATATAATAATATTTTACTGTCTGCATATATAGGAGAAGAAATTGGATGAAATAATCCTTTTATGAAGTGTCAATTCAAAGGATGGCTAGAAGAATTTCTGATTTTTTTTTTTTTTTTAATATACCATACTGATCTAGGAATATTATAAATTGAGAAGATTGGGTTCCAAACAACGCAAAACTTAAGGAAAAAACTTTAACAACATGTGCATAGGAAGACTACAGTCTTTTTTATCCGTTTGTCTTTCTGGTGCACATTTTTCTTGTTTCTTAAGATAATAATATTTTCCATGTGAAAGATGGCTAGCATGTTGCTTTTTAAGCATTTACGTGACAGGGAAAGTGAGAAGCTTTCAGGAGCTAAAAATTTTTCTTTCTGATTTCAGTATGTTAGAAGGTTGTAGTGACAATTGCTTAGAAAAAAGCACATTATGCTGAATGTGCTACACATTGTGCAATTCCTCAAATTCTTAGGGGTGTTAGTTCCCTTTCTTTTATTGCCTTCTTAAGAGACTTTTTCCTAGTATGTACTTCCTTTAGTACGTAATTAGGGGTAGCTTCTTGTTTATCCCAAGGAAGTCATACAAAGAGTGAAGGAAGAGGGAAGTTTTGAAATGCAATATATATCTCTGGATGTCAATGTAGAAAATATGCTTCTCTATTCGGTGCTTCACATTCCTTCCCGACAAAAATGATCCTAGGTTCATGTTACAGAAGGTAAATTGTTTTGTGTGATGGACACAATTACAGAAATTATAATATTCATGCTTATTTATAATTGACGTCACTTACAATAGATATGGTTTTCCACATAGAAAGTGAAAGCCATCCTATTACTTATTGATAAATTGCTTCTTACAGGTTATCTGCTGATTCTCTTTTTCCAGGTGTCATTTGCCAGCACTGTTCATAGGGATGGAATACATGCGAACACACAGCTTCAAACTTGCTGAGCAGGTAAACTCTCATTTTGTCATAGTTGACCAATTCTTCATTATGGTTCTGATTGGTATTTATGGTGAACATCTTGCAAAAGAAAATCTTTTCTTCGTGGTTAAATCAATTAGCAGTTAATGATTTTTCCTTGTCCACTGATCCTTATTCACCTCTATAGACTTCCACATGGAACTCAGTCTCGTACTTGTAAATTGTTTGTATATTTAGGTGGTTAAACTATGCTAAGCCTAACATAGTTCAGCATAATGATAGAACTTCTGCTTTCAGTTTATTTTGCAGGCCAAGGCCATATGCCTTTCGGACCCACTTGTATATAATGAACTTGGAGTTGTTGCTTATCACATGAAGGAGTAAGAATTTTCCCCCTCAAGAAATATCCAATATTGGTTATACATATGCATGAATCTGTGTAGATGTATGCATGTATGATTTACACAAAATTGAAGCTGATTCTGATCTATGTTATAGCAGACATCTCTTGTCGATCAAATACTAATTATAAGAGTATACTTTTGACAAGGTATAAGAAAGCTGTTTGGTGGTTTGAGAAGACATTGGCTCACATTCCATCGTCTCTAAGTGAGATGTGGGAACCAACTGTAGTCAACCTTGCTCATGCATTAAGGAAATTGAAGTAAGCCTTTACTCTTACTTGCATCATTAGCTTGCTTTTCTTTCATTTATTGGCTTATTAGCATCTTTGGTTTCATGTAAAAGTTTTGGTGAGATCATTCTTTGTCTTGATTCTCATCCTGGTTGTTTATGTCTTCTGCTTGACATGTGCGGATGTTTAGTCTCAATTTCCTTTTCCCTAATGCCATTAATTTATCTCGATATCCTTCTTTCCCTGCAATAAAGATGCTTTCCTGATGGAAGCATGTTTCTAAAATGTGTTTAAGATCATGTGTCTCAATTCAGGAGGTATAATGAAGCAATTACTTATTATGAGAAAGCTCTTGCTCTATCAACTAGAAGTTTAAGTAGCTATGCTGGTCTCGCTTACACTTATCACCTGCAGGTAATTACTTTCTGAAAATGGCCTATTGGCAGAAGTACTTAATTTATCGTCATGATGAGAAGTTTATTTGGTGATATGATTTCCTTTGTGCTACAGGATAACTATAGTGCAGCAATTACTTACTATCACAAGGTAGATTCCTGTTAATCCCTCTAAACCTTGAACAAGATGCATTCTTATGCACATGCCTTTCATTCTGAAACACCATCATGAATGTTATCGCATTCCCATGAGTTTCCTGCATCTTTTGATTAGTGAGTCTCATAATCCGATATCCCGAACAGGCATTATGGCTCAAACCAGATGACCAGTTCTGCACAGAGATGTTAACTTTGGCTCTTGTTGATGAATGCCGCTGCACTGATCCAAAAGTCCAATCTCATCATCCCAAGGAAGTCTTTATTTAATAGGGGATGTTATCAGTAGCATTTCTCCATGTTGTAATTTATCAATTTATTTATTTGTTTACTTTGGTATGGATACTGAATTGTATATGTATCCAGTCCGGAGTAAGTTTTAGTGTAGAATAGGGTAGGGTACATCTATTTCCTGAATAGAGGAAAACACTAAGCAATCAAAGTTATGTTGATGATCAATTTACTCGAATGATCATTGCCCCCTTAAAGAGTTACATTCACATGCTATGTTATTAGTTTCTGTAGACTTTTTACCATCAGTGTTGTCGAATATATATTATTTATGAATGGAATCTCTTTTGTCAATCACTACGTATTCTTTTAGGGTTTGTTTGGATTATCTGTTTTGAAAACAACTCTTTTTTTTAGTTTTTGAAAAAGTGTTTTTCTTAAGAAGTTGGAAATTATTGACTTTTAAAAAAGTTAAATTTAAATTCTTTTTCTTTTCGAGTTTTAAAATTTTTCAAAAGCCAAGTTACGTATTTATTAAAAAAAAACATTTGCTTTTTTCAGGGAAATAAAAATATTTTCATGAAAAAAAAAGTTAATTCAAACAGGTCTTCGATCCAAGAAGAGCTCTAACACAGACTAAGGTCAAATTGACACGAGCCAAGATCCCAAGTCCCCAATTCCTTTTCCCCTCATTTTTTTTCTCAACTACTGCCTAATAGAAGCCCACGTGACCCCGACCCTTTGGCCCCTCATTTTATTTTTCAATTATGTCTTGTAGTTGATTCTTAATACCCAAATTGTTTGGCGACATCACTTTTTAATTCTCCAATTCTTGGTAAAACCCTTTCATCCTTTATCTTTTATTCTTCGTTGGAAATTTCATTAGACTGTAGCAGCTAACGAAGGGGTCCCTCTTCCAACATTTTGTGTTCCTTTTCTTTACAACAAAACATATATATATTATACTATATTTTTTTTGTTATATAATTATATATATATATGTATATATATATATATATTTCCCTTGATAAGTAACTTAGTCTAAACTATTTTTTATTATGATTTTTATTTGTTTGAATTGTAATAGTAATTTTGGTGTATATTTTTTCCATTTGAATGATATTTCAAAGTGTGATAAACTTTGAAAAAGAATTTTAATTATATTTTACCCCCAAATTCAAATCCTGGTTTCGACCCTAAAAACGTTTAAAATGCAAACTTTTCACCTTAAAAGAAAATGAATGCACACACACCGGCAACCATGTAATAGTTTTGTGTGTGCGTGTCTGAATATTTACGGATTCATTGGGCCTCAATTGTACGGTCCATTAATTAGAAGGCCCATTGAAGCCCGTTAGGCGCCCATTTTGTCCGTCACCCAATAGCGGGCTTGCAGAAAACAAGAGAAAAGGAAAAAAATTGGAAAAAAAAAAACAAAAAAGCAAAAAGGAAAAAGACGAGTTGAAAGGAGTTGAGAAGTAGAAGAAGATGATAGCAGCAGGGGAAGAGGCCGGACCCAAACTTGTCCGGCTGCTCTACTTCGTCGGCGCCGGATGTGAGTTTCTTCTTCTTCTTCTTCTTCTTTAGTTATAAGTGCATTTTCTTCCTTCTCTTATATTCCGTAAATTAGATTATTATGGTTTTAATGAGTATTTAATTATTCTTTTCTTTGTAATTTGATGAATTAGATTAGATTATTACGGATTCAAAGGATTGTCGAGCGTTTTCTTTATTTTTTGGGTTATTCGATGCATGTTCAACAAGCATTTTTTCTTTTTTGCATTTTATCCTTTATATTGGTATATAAGAATTAGAATACACAAATACCTTTAAATTTTATTTTTTGTTCGAAGAGTTAGCGTAATGCCCTATATTGGTTTTTGGTTACGATTTGTGACTTGATTATAAGTGGGAGGTGGGGTGTGGGAAAAACTAACAAGTGGGTTGATGTCAGTTGATTTGAAGGAAGGCCAAGTAATTATTTGAAGTGTTTATCCTTTTTGTCTTTTTCTCTCTTTTTTTGGGACAGTTTTGTGCACTGCTGCGATAAACAAGTGGAGGGATTTGGAGAGAAAGACCAATATGCGGAAGCAGCAACAAAGTAATAGTAAGGGGGAGTTATTAGAGAGGGCATCAGATGTGGTACAAAAAGCAGTAGAGTGAACTTTTATTCTGCCGCAATTCGTGTCATTTTGGTTCACAACCTGGGAAAATGACAATTTCAATTCGCGATGATATTTTTGACAACTATGGTAAAAATGGAATTCTGTAAGAAAACATAAGTTGCTCTATTGGTTATCTTTTGCTGATCAATGGGTATGCTGTGGATTTTACATTGATTCCGTTCTTTTAATTTGCTAGATGTGTTTTGTGGTTTTGCATTGTATTGATCGTTTGATCAATGTGGTTTTAAATGGTATTGTGGTTTATAGTGGAAATGTTAAATAAAAGTGAAAATTTCCTATTGGAACGATGTTATTTGGTCTGTATGACTTCAGTAATTGAGTATTATGCAATGGTTCTTGTAATCTCATATTTTGGGCCATCTCCTCTATAATCTTGATTTATTGTTGAGAGACAAAATATAGGTTCATTGTTCCACTCCAATGGATTTAAGAATCCAAGAGCAAGTTGCTACCTGTTCAGGTATCTGTCATGAAATTCCTAGACATAGTATTCTCATAGAAACTGATTGCTTGCTTATTTTAGTGACCCTGATAGATGACATTTGTATCAAGTTCATTAGTTCAGATTCTATTAGGTTGACCCCATCTATTTGAATGATTGGTCTTAACTCAGGAGGGGTGTTCAAATCTTGCCTAGAGAGAAGAGAATGTTCCAGGAATTCTAATACTTAAATTTTGTGTCGAGTTGGAAAAGATATTAAAAAATGTGAGGTAGGTGAACAGGCAAATTGAGTTTTTTGGATTATTGCAGGATACAACTGTTTTCTTTCTGGTCTTAGAAAGCAAGAGTGGTCTAATTTTTTTCTTTTTCTTTAGAAGTAGTCGTTTGTCCTAACTATTCTGTTCATCAGGTCTGCATCTGAGAATTTCGTTTAGCTTATGAGTGACTATAGTGAGATCCTCTGTAGGAAGCCTTTGCAGCATAAATCGACTGAATGTTGCTTATTTGCTTTGTACTGAATTTAGCTTATTTGCTTTGGAACTAAGGCTACTAGTTAAGAAACAGGTTGCTATACTTCCACAAGTCTGCTTTGAATGGTAAAGGTTGTCGCCGTGAAGCTATAGTTAGTTGCACGGGGTCTTACCATCTGGCTATTGGTACTGCACCTACATCATTTGGCTCATGCGCAAGGCCACCCCTTTATTTCTGGAAGAAGTAAGCTTATTGCTGAGCTGGGAGGGTGAACAAGATTATTGCGTATGTTCATGTGAGGTTGAGATTTAACATATCAAGTGTTTTGAATAATAAACTCTTAGTTCGTGAGTGGAAGAATGGAATGAAAAGCAAGAAAACATGTCATTCGTTGAAATCTAGATGAGAACTGCGTTCAGAATGCATTTGAAAAACTGAACTGTGAATTTTACTACCTCTGTTACTTCCTCTCCTTTTCCTATTTCTTTCTTATCTTGTGGGCCAGGTTGTGGTTTGGAAGTTTACCGTTTTAGACATCATAGTTTTTTCCAACTTAATAGTGCTTTTGGTTTGTCCGTTTTCTATTTTCATTTTCATGAAAAATAAAAATTAAGATAGAAAACTCATTTGGTTAACTATTTGTTTTTTCAATTTTAGAAAATAGAGTACAGTTTTTTAGGAAATTAGAAAATATCAAAAGTCATTGAAAATAAAGTGGTAATTTTGTAAATAACTTTAAAAGATTTAAAAAATAAGGTGATAATTTTGTAAATAACTCTAAAGATTCTGAAAACAAGGTGGTAATATTATAAATGGATTTAGAAAACAAGATAGTAATTTTGTAAATAATTCTAAAAATTTTAGAAATTAAAGTGGTATTTTTGTAGATATATCTAAAAAATTTACAAAACAAGGTAGTAATTTTGTAAATATTTTCAAAAAATTTTAAAAAATAAAGTGGCAATTTTGTAAATAAACATAAAAAAGGAAAACTACCAAACATATTCTCTAAATTTTAGAAAACAAAAATTTAAAACTATAGAAAATGAAAATGAAAATGAAAATGAAAAATGAAAACAAAAAACAAGAAAACCAAACGCAACCTAAGTTTCTGTTTTCCCAGATTCTTAGCATTAGTTTGCCATGTAATTCACAGTTGATTAAATGAAATTTGATGTGCAAAGGTATACCAATTGAAGGCTTTCTTTCCAGCTGCGTGTGATAATTGATACGATGACAAATAGAAGAAAACGAAACCTAAAAATATGAAGTTCGATCTCAAGCTAGAATGAAATCTTGACAAAGGTAGAAGATTAACTCTAGTCAACAAGCTCTAACTCAAGTCAAATAGCACGTGGGTAAAGAAACAGTTATAAGACATGTGCTTAAGCTTGTTATTAGTTACTGGAAGTAATAGTTAGTTATGCTGAGTCAGCTTTAAGAATCTGAGTATATATATAACTCAACATTGTAAACAAGATAGCTTGGCTTAGTTAATGAGAATTACAAATTTCTTTGTTTCTATTTCTTATCATGGTATCTAGAGCCATAGATCCTCTTTTTTTTTTTTAAGCTTCTCCTATGGTGGTTATCACCATAGCTCGAAGCTTTGAACTTCGTTTTGCATTGTTTTACCATGTTTAGCAAAGAAATCAACTCCGATTTAGTTTTCTGCTACTTCTTCTTCAGCTATTTTCCTTTCTGATTTGTCAAGCCTTAGGTTTTCTACTCTAATTGCAGATTCAAGCTCTTAACAATGGTGCCTCCGGCAGCAACTGAACCACTCACTGGTCTTCCTTATATCTTGCAACTTATCAACACTTTTACTCAATTCAAGCTTGATAACTCCAACTATCTCATGTGGAAATCACGTGTTACGAGTATGCTTGATGCAGCTGAGCTCTTAGATCATGTCACCGAAGCTCAACCATGTCCTCCAAAGCTAATTTCAAACACTAATGGTGATTTGATTGTCAATCCAGACTATGTTGAGTGGAAATCTATTGACAAGCATCTCTGACCATGTCTTACTGGTTTTCTGACTCCGACAGTCATGTCTCAGGTGATATTACTTCAACTATTCCTAAAATTTGACTAGCTTTGGAAAAACGCTATGCTTCTGTGTCTAGTACACATGTTTATCAACTTAGACAACAGCTGCATAATCTCAGTAAAGGTGCTCAGACTATGCAACAGTACCTTGATCATATCGAGGGACTTCTTTCTACTTTAGCAATTGTTGATGAACCAGTTCGTGATGCTGATGTTGTTATATGCACACTCAAAGGTCTTCCTGCTCAGTATAATAATTTTAAAGGTTCAATTCGTGTTAGAGCTGAGCCTATTACTGCTTCAGAGTTGTTTAATTTACTCATGATAGAAGAAGTTCAAATGTAGCTTGACAACACCTTGACATTGTCGCAGTCATCTTCAGCGTCTAAGGATTTTCACACAGCTCTAAATACTCAGAGACAGAGCTCTAATTCCATAGGTTATAGAGGTCGAGGTAGAAATAATAACAATTCGACAAGAGAAAGAGGCAGGTCATTTGGCAGGGGTGCTCGTTCTAGACAAAATAATTCATCACCACAGATGACTAGCATTGGCCAATCAAATGCCTCTTTTGAGCCTATCTATTGTCAAATATGGAAAAAGCCTAATCATTAAGCTATTGATTATTGGCATAGGTCTGATGTTATTAACTATGCTAGCAACAAACCCAAGAAACAGGCATATTCTACTCAGCAGGCACCTACTCATTCTGATTAGGCTTGGATCTTGGATACTGGTGCTAATACTCATGTTACTGGAGATCTTATAAACTTCACTACTTACCAATCTATCAAGGAACTGATTCTATCTTAGTAGGCAATGGACATTCTCTGGCAATTGCACATACAGGGACAAGTACTTCGACCATTCCTAGTCACTCTTTTTCTCTAACCAGCTTACTTCATGTTCCTAAACTAGCCACCAACTTGCTTTCAGTCTCTCAATTATATAAGGATAATGATATATCTTTCGTATTTACCTCTAAGGAGGTCCTTGTACTGGACAATTAGACACAAAAAATCTAGTCTAAGGGCCCCTGTAAAGATGGGCTCTACTTTCTGCCATCACAAGCTTCTTCATCTTCCTCATCCTTTGGTTCTCCTTCCTTCTTCTAACATTTGGCATAAGAGGCTGGGACATCCTCATCTTGGAATAATGCAGTATCTTAGTTCAGTATTGCAGTGTTCTAGTATTGCAGATATAGTATATGGGTCTTGTTCTGTGTCTAAAGCTCATAGGCTTCCCTTCAATTTGTCTGAGTTTGTAACTACATTTCCTTTTGAACTTATGCATTCAGATGTATGGGGTCCTTCTCCAGAACCATCTTTTATGCAATACAAGTACTATATACTATTTGTTGATGATTACACCACGTATACCTGGCTTTATCCTTTAAAGGCAAAATCAAATATTTTTTCTACTTTTCTATCATTCAACGCCATGGTTAATACTCAGTTTGATACTAAAATCAAGACACTAAAAACAGATAATGGCACAGAATTTGTTAATCATGCCTTTGGTACCTTTCTACAACAACAAGGTATAATACATCAAAGAACTTGTCCTCATACTCCTCAGCAAAATGGCAGAGTAGAGAGGAAACATGCTCATTTAATTGAAACTGTTATTGCCTTACTTCATCAGTCTCATTTGCCTAACACTTATTGGCTTGAGGCACTCTCTACAGCCAACTATTTGATAAATAGACTTCCTAAACCTATTCTTAATGGTTGTTCTCCTTTTGAATGTCTCTATAAAAAGCAACTAGATTATTCTTCTTTAAGAATATTTGGATGTCTGTGTTTTCCATGGCTTAAACCTTACATTCATAATAAATTGGAACCTAGATCCATACCCTGTGTTTTCTTGGGTTATTCTTCTCATTCAAAAGGCTACAAGTGCATGAATCTTCATATTAATGCCATTTATACATCTAGACATGTTAAGTTCTATGAACATGTTTATCCCTTCACTAATTCTGTCTCATTGTCTTCATCTTCTACATCAAATGTTTGGTTTCCTACTGACTTTAGTACTGCATCTTCCAAATCCATTCCATCTCAAACCTTTTCTACTGCCTCTTTAGCTTCACTGGATTCTGTTACCCCTCAATTGTCTTCTCAGTCTCATAGTTTTAGTTCTTCTTCATCTTCACAGTCTCAAAATGCTACTTCAAGTAATCCATCTCATCATCCTCAGCTTGTTTCTTCATCATTACCTGCTCCTGTGTCTCATGCTCCTGCACAGAATATTCATCCTATGGTGACAAGGTCTAAGACAAGTTCTTTAAAGCCTTCAAGGTTCTTCGTCAACAGTTTATCAATGATACCTCTAGAAACTGAACCAAGTTCATATAAAGAAGCAGCTAAAAATTATTATTGGCAAAAGGCTGTAGAAGAAGAATTTGTAGCTCTGCAGTCTCAAAATACTTGGACTGCAACTCTGCAGTCTCAAAATACTTGGAATCTTGTACCTGTGCCTGACAATATAACACCTATTGGTTGTAAGTAGGTGTTTAAGATCAAAAGAAAAGCTGATGGCACAGTCTCTAGGTACAAAGCAAGGTTAGTAGCAACGGGTTTTCATCAATTATATGAACTAGATTACTCATAAACATTTAGTCCAGTGGTTAAGGCCCAAACAATTAGGCTTGTGCTTTCCATTGCTTTGTATTTTCACTGGCATATCAAACAGTTAGATGTTTCAAATGCTTTTCTTCATGGTGCACTACATGAAGAAGTTCTAATACAGCAGCCACAAGGTTTTGAAGATCAAACTAATCCACATTTTGTTTGCAAACTACAAAAGTCCTTATATGGACTTAAGCAAGCTCCAAGGGCATGGTATCAAATGTTAAGTCAATTTCTGCTTGCAGCTGGCTTCAAATGCAGTAGAGCAGACACTTCTTTGTTTATTCAGAAAACTGCTAGTATATTTACAATAATTCTAGTCTATGTAGATGATATCATCATCACAGGTTCTTCTATGTAGCACACAGACTCATTGATTGCACTTATGAGCCAGAAATTTGCTATCAAGGATCTTGGCAAGCTGCATTATTTCCTGGGGATTGAAGTTGAACATACTGCCAATGGTCTATTTCTCCATCAATCTAAGTATGCCAATGATTTGCTTAACAAAGTTGGGATGAAAAATTGCAAGCCTTGTACTACTCTTGGTGTGCCTCATCCAACTAATCAGTCATATGAAGTTCCTTATGCTTCACCTACAGAATTTAGAAGCTATGTTGGGGCTCCGCAATATCTAACTTTCACTAGACGTCATCTGCAATATGCCATTAATGCTTTGTGTCAACAGATGAATGCTCCAACACATGAACATTATGTTGCATTGAAAAGACTTTTTAGGTTTCTTCAGGGAACTCTACACTATGGGTTACATTTTCAGCCCTCTACTCTCAATCTTCTAGCATTGTCTGATGCTGATTGTGCAACAAATATTCAGGACAATAGGTCCATAACTGGCTTCTGCATCTTTTTAGGAGGCAACTTGATATCTTGGTGTTCAAAGAGGCAACCAACAGTTGCTAGAAGCTCTACTGAAGCTGAATATAGGAGCCTAGCCTTTACTGCTGCTGAACTTAAATAGCTCACTTTTTATTCTGCAGGATCTTGATATTCCAATTTTCACTCCATAGTTATGGTGTGATAATGCATCTGCTATAGCTCTTGCTGCCAATCCTGTTAATCACAGTCACACTAAACATATTGGTTTGGATTATCATTTTGTTCGAGAATTGGTGCATACTAAATTACTACAGCTTTATCATATTTCTGGACAAGAGCAACTAGCTAATCTGTTTACCAAAAACTCTTCCTCTTTCTCGGTTCTTCTACTTAACTGCCAAGCTTCCTCTTTGATCTCGAAGCTCAGCTTGAGGGGGGCTGACAAAGGTAGAAGGTTAACTCTAGTCAACAAGCTCTAACTCAAGTCAAATAGCACGTGGGTAAAGAAAACAGTTACATGACATCTGCTTAAGCTTGTTATTAGTTAGTGGAAGTAATAGTTAGTTATGTTGAGTCAGCTTTAGGAATCTGAGCTTTTGTATATATATAGCTCAACACTATAAACAAGATAGCTTAGCTTAGTTAATGAGAATTACAAATTTCTTTGTTTCTATTGCTTATCAAATCTTGACTGCTCTACAAGGGAATTAGAAAAAGGCATGATTTCTTAACTAAAGTATAAAAACTATTTATTCATTTAAATTTATTTACTTGTAATTTCTTCATTTTTCTAATTTCTAAGTTTTAATTTTAAATATTTTGATATTTTAGTTCTTTAATTTTTAATTCTTTATTTTTTTTACATTTTTATTAACTTTTTAAAATTTTAAATTTAAATTTGTTCGTTTTATAATTTTATTTTTAATTTTTTTATTATATATATATTTATATTTATATTTATATTTATTTATAGAATCAATTAAGTGTGATTAGATTATGGATTGATTAATTAAATTAGTAACTAAGGAGCAAGATTAGAATCAATCAATCAAAATAACTGTGACTACGTTAGAAATTAGAAATTTAAGTTAATAATAAGATTAGAGAAAAATAAGTTAGCATAATTATATGTTGGAAACCAGATAATTAAATCCTAATGTCACTTGACGCCACTAATTCAAGTGTAGTTGGAACAATAATTGAGATTTTGAATTAGTACTAGGACTATAACCAATTCAGTTAACAAAGTTAACCGATTAAGTTAGTCATATAACTACAATTGACATGGTTTGTATTATAATTCTATAAAATTTAGTCGCATAACCAGAATTAGTATTTATTATATTATACTTCTAATTGAGTTAGTCAAATAATTATGAATGAGCTTAGTTTGTAATATAATTCTAATTAATTAAGTTAATCACATAACTAGAATTTGAAATAGTTTCTATTCATTATAATTAAACTAGGCATATTACTAAAATTGGCACTGTCTATTATATTCTAATTAAGTTTGTCTCAGTTGGTATAGTTTATAGTATAATTCTCATTACTAAGTTAGTCATTAAGACATTAAAATAATTTTATTTAGGTCATAACTTGTAGTATGTACATAAGAAAATACCAGTGATATAACTATAATTAACTAAAAGATATAAAATATAGTGGGATATTAATGTTAGATATCGGGTGTCACAAATCGTTCTATTCTCATTTTGGGTTCATAAAGGGACGGGTTTAAGCGTGTTTTAAATGGATTGGTGGAATCCCGGATACTCTAGGTCACTTGTCCCATTGTCATCCCTATAATTTGCACGGGTTTTAAGACAATGTGGAAGCATTTTTTTTTACATACTCTGTTAACTCTAGCGAAAAATTAACAGCAAGGCAGTGTGTAACATTTTTGAAGTACACAATGATATCAGAGAAGTTTATAACTATAGGAAGTTTTATATGACTTTGACAGAACACATGGGGGGTTGTCAACAAGTTCTGAAGCCAAAAAAAGTTTTATGTGACTTCGACAAAATACAAGGAATAAAACACATTTTATTTGATGGATAATATCAAAACAGTCGTTGTCATATATAGAATGAGAGTAAAATGGGTATATTTTTAGTCGAAAGCAAGAAAGAACGAAATGTAAGATTCATAAAATGAATTAGACAAGATCGAGAATGACCAAAAAAATGAATTTTGTTATTGCCAAGGTCGTGAACCAATTGTACAGCTTCCAGGGATAAGGAAAATATATAGAACTGTGACATTGTCCCTAATTTTCCTAACAAATGCATGGACTTTGTGAAACTTCTCTTCTGTTGGGTGATTTCACCACCTGGAATCATCATATACAATTGATGGAGATAGGAGAAGTATAAAAGACTTGTCTAAAGATATGGCCATCCCTTGTACAAATATTAGCAAGGAGAGCTTGTCGGTTGCACGTAAAGTATAGATCAATAGCATTTTTCTTTACCTGCAGAAAGTGAGACAAGTAAAAATTTCACCAGCGGGGACAAAAATAATCATAAAGATAAAGATAAAGAAAATACCATCGCATTGCATCTATAGTTGGTGGAAAAGGGTTGGTCTCTTTACGGGATTAGGAAATAGTTCAAGCGGTTGAAACTATCTCCCCTAAGAGTGATGTATGAATTCGAATCTCTTTTTTTTTTGAAGGGGGGCGGGGTTCCAAAAAAAAAAAAAAGGATTGGTCCTTTTGTGATTTATTTAAAATGCTCAAAGACCCCCTTATAAAACCCGTTCATAATTCATTTCTTTTAATATATGATCCATATTCAAATAGTATACATTCTCTTAGAAAAAGATACATATGCTACGTATGTTTTTGTAAATATAAAGAGTTCTGGTAACTAAGGGGGTCTCAACCATTCCTTACATAGATCACAAGAATTCAATCTATTTTACACTCTACAATTCAATGTCCAAGAAGGTTGAACTTACTTGTGAAACTTAATTCCCTCCAGGGTTTCTGTTCCATGACAAATAGGCCGGGTCACCTAGAGGCCTGCATGAGGTGTGAAGCACCGTTAGATGTCACATTGTTTGTAGGCAAATCATTTCAATTTTGCTTAAGAAACTTCCCATATCTATAAATTTAGAATAAATTACTCGATGAGATTCCATGATTAATAACTCTCCTTATTCTATGAAACTTCTCAATCTATCACGTCCATATTGCTAAACCAGTGACTTCAGCAATCCATATTAAAAGCCTGTTTGGCTAAGCTTATAAGCTGGTCAAATCAGCCTATAAACCAAAAAAGAGAATTTACATGTATGACAACATAGCTTATAAGTACTTTTCAATAGCTTATAAGCTTAAAAAAAGAGTACCAATCTACTTGCTTTTTTTTGAGCTTATAAGCTCATTGGTTAAACCAATGAAATGATCAATTTACCATTAAAAAAGTATCACATTAATTAATGATATATCCTTTTTAGACATTTTAACTATCATTGCTACTCATAAACACTTATTTACCAAGTGTATCAGTAGTTTATAAGCACATATTATCCAAATACATTATATAACTTGCTTATAAGTAGCTTTTTATTTATAAGCACAAGCTGCTTACGAGCACTAAAAAATAAGCTTGGCAAAACAGGCTCTTAAGCATATGCATATGTATAATTAAGACAAATTATTTAATTAACTAACTCACCTTGGCTTAACGACATACAAAATTAAGAAACCAATGGCCATGCATAAGCAAATCCCCCCAACACTGAGGTATGCAATGCCAAGGAAATCATTTTTTCCACCAATCCAGGTAGTTGTGGAAACTACCAGCTTCTTTTCGCCGCCAAAAGAATAGGTGTTGTAGTTGTTTTGTATTACCACTGTAATCACCTCATTAGCTTCAAGATCAACCTCAATCTTTCCATACAACTTCCTGAATGTTGGTAGTGCTGCAGTTCTCATCCAAACAAGAAGATTCTCTTGCTCATTCAACTGCATGCATGTTCAATATATATCATGCAGACATTAATATAAATAAATAAATAACTAATATATATATATATATATATATATATATATATACACACACACACACGTGTGTGTGTGAGCATAAATTAGTATGCATGGATAGTGGATAAGATAGACATATAATAGGAAGCCAAAGATGGTGAGTAACATGTTAGCTAATTATCTTTTTTAAAACTTACCATATTATCTTTTGTATTTTTAAAAAAGTGTTACAATTATCTTTTTTTGTTATTCTTTAAATAATGTTAGCTGTGAAAATATGGCTAATTTTGTAGAAATTTATAGCACATTGCAAATTTTAACACCTATAACTACAAAAAAAAGGCCCATTTACAATACTCAATAAGTTAATTTAAACTAAAAATATTGAGATAAAAAATTACGTGTCATTTTTTAAAAAGTACGGTCTCAGTTAATTAAACAAATCGTAAGAAACAAAACAAAAGTTTAAGTGGACTGACAGGTAGGCTTTCATTCAGTGTTGCACCCCCAATCAAGCCTCCTTTTTGAAAGTTTCTTGGGTAGACATCAGAACCAAATTTATAGTTTCTGTCACTGCTCCAGGAAATATCCTTTTTATTTAGTGTTATCGCCTTGCCATCGACAGAAAATCCATAGGTGTCATTGAAAAGACTCCAAGCCACTAGTCCACATGGAACGATTGGCTCATTGTTGTTGTAGGCTTCTGGTTCACAAGAGGCCACATCATCTTCGTCGTCCTTGCTGTGCAATTGCTTGTCATTTCTGCTCTTCACATATCTGCACGCACGATAACATTCGAGAAAATCAATTGCCCAATAAGAAGAGTAACTTAAGATTTCTTTAAATTTAGAATCGGTGATTTTTCGATGTGAGAGGTTGTTCATCCAAAATTTTGGTTGGAACCGACCAGGCTAAACAAAAGCTAACACAGAGTGACGGAAAGAAAACAAGAATAACGACAGTTACTCACTTACACTCATCTATACTAATATATAAAATAACAATAGTGCTGATTTCAATTTTTTTTTCTCATTGTTCAAATAATTCAATCCACAACCTACCGGCGATGATTCTGATAGAAGTTATCGAGTTGATAATACACGAAAATAGGATGCTTCATCTTCTTTGGGACCTGAACAGACATTTTAATAAATTTGTAGATAAATCATGCAATGTTGAGAGAACTAATTAGGGTAAAAAGAAAAAGTAGACATATTAGAAAAAAGAAGTCAAGGATTAAAAATTCTCCCAGATCAATAACATATATTATTACTGCAGCAAGATTTCACTACTCACAGTCAACCTCCTGACACAAGTTTTATTTGTATCTTTATTTTGAATGTATGCTACTCTCTCACTATGTGTAGAATCTTTGGATGGAATACACTGTTCATCGTAACGGTCATCGATTTCCACAACCTACAAATCATCAATAGGCACATATCTTAATTGGGGAAAAAAACACATTTATTAAATCGATCAGATTAAAAACGTCAGCTAATTAAAAGACCAACGAGATTTGTATAATATATATATAGTTTTACCCGCTCCGATGCAGATAGGGAAGCAAGGCCAATTGGAATAAAAACAATGCCTACAACAAGAAATGTTGAAATGACCTGAAACGTGGGAACAATGAACATATTACAGTTAAGTGTATGTGCCATCTAATTGGGAAAAAATTAATGACGTCTGTGCTTCGAAAGAAGCAATCTGTTACCGAGTCATCTTGTTGGACATAACAAGAGCATCGCTCAATACTCAAAGTTTCATAAAAGGTGAGGATCAAAAACTCACCCATCCTGGAGTCAAAATTGGTTTGCAAGCGGGAAGTTCTTGTTGTGTGAACCTTGAAACTACAATATATATACAGGGAATTAAGCATAAATTGAATAATACTTCACTAAGCAGTAATTATTAGAAGACTTGATTTTCGAATTAGAGGTCATATCTGAATATAATATGCCAATAATAGTAGTGAACAGAGACTTCGAAACAGTGCGTAAAAGTTAAACATTGAAGAAATATATGCAGAAAATATTTAAAACCGGTCTACCCAACCACCGCCCCATGATGAAAAAGCAGAACCCACGTGAATTTTTGGCTTTGTGCTTGAGAGACGTGATTAGGTGATTGCTGGAATGAATAGTTTTTCAGTGTATATTTATTAGTACAAATTCAAATGGATTAAAAAAAACTTATCTTGGGGTTGAGATTATGGTCACATATTTCTGTTTATAGCTCTCTTCGTTTGAAATTATCATATATGAGTCTGGCAATACGTGCATATATATTGCATATATAAAAACCATTTTTAGATATTTGACTTGATCGATGATGAGGTTGCAAAGGGTGACCTGGGCCCTCGAAATCCATGAAATTTTCTCATCAAAATAGCTTTTACGATAGAGAAACATATACGTCCAACCAAACCCTCTAAAAATGCTTATTAAACATTACCCAGAATATAATATATTTTTACACCCAACCCTATGAAGAGATCATATACTTTAAAGTCTGCAAATGCATTTTCGGGGAACTTAATTGTGATGACGCCATTCTCATGATGGTAATCAAATCAGATCATACCAAGCGATCACAGATATATTATTATATATTACACGAAATTATTTCTTGCATGTTATACAATGGAATATATGACATATATCATGCATAAAAACCAACATTTTTTTTAAAAAAAAATTATCAGTGATAATTTAAAGTCACATTAAGATTTCTCTCGATATCAAATCTTTACCAATGGAGAAAAAGAAAACAAAACGCATGAATTCTGAGAAACACGTTTAGAGAAAGGAAAACATCATAATGTCTTCAAAGATCATTTCAGATGGCATGAAAATTAAAAAAAAAAAAAAGAAAAAGAATTGGGTGGAAAAGAAATGTACATTTTGGTTTCTTGGATTTTTTTGAAGATCGTTGAGAGGCTCCATCTCCAGAGCTCATTTTTGTGTACGTAAAAATTTCAAAGAGGGCTCTGGTAGAAAGATAGAATGGAATCCCTGGAAGTTAATCATCCACAGAGAGATATTGTAATGGTGAAATTATTTCTTTGCTCTCTCTAATTTACTTTATTTAATTCTTTTTTAACCCATGAAAAGTTTTTAGGGCAATTGACATAAATAGTCTCTTATTTTCGACCACTTTCACTTCTATATCCTTGACACATGATATCGCATATTTTAATCCTTTATGTTTCAATTTTATGACATTGTTAGTCTTTTATGACCCGTTTGATATAACAGAATGACTTAAGAAGCAATAATAATCACTAACACACGATAGATTTTAAGGTAAAATACTCATACAATACTTATTTTTTTCTTGTATTGGTTTGAATCATAAAAAAATCAGAATAAAATGTTTGTTTTAGTTTGTATGTTTTAGTAAAATTATTTTAATTAATGCGGGATTTGTGCGATGAACGAATTTTGATGTTCATTTGATATTATCAAGATTATAATTAACATTATTATAAATTGTGCTTTGTACTGATCAATTTAATGTATTTGAATTGATAATATTTCTTTTTGTTGTTAAGATAAACTATTGTGATCATATATGCCAATGGGTGACAAACTAATAAAAATAGAGATAGTTGACAATCAACATTTAAGATGTCTTCAACAAAACACATAAGCCCATAATACAAATTCTGAGTAGAAAAAACTTTTATGTATGCTATAATAATTCCAGTTTTGCATTCTGTCTAGTTTAAGCCAAAAAAATGCAATGATTTGTATTGGGAGTTTTCCTACAATTGAATGGTTGGATTTGATTAGGCTTCGGGTAACCTGCAAGACTAGAAAAAACAAGGTAAGTAGCGAAAAATCTTGACACCGGTGTGGTGCCGGCCAAAGACTATCCAACGCTCAAATCAGTGTCGGCTGGGAAAAAGTAGAAAACAATTTGGAATTAGGCTAATGGAGAGCGTAAAGAGAAAAATGTGTTTAATGTATCGGTCTTTTTTTTTTTTTGTGTGTGTCCTTTCAGGCCTACCTCGAAGTCCCTTTTATAACCTGGGTGCAAAGGCTTTCTTGTCTTCCAACTCAACTCTATTTGTGACACTTATCCTTATCGTAAAAGGCTGAACCCTATCATATTCGAGTTTATCCTCCTTGAAAATACCCTAAGGGGAATGGACTTTGTCTTTGGATTTTCACAGAGAATGGGCCTTTTCAGCCGGTCCATCAAGAAATAAGCTAGGCCTTTATGTTCGGCTAATTTCGTCCATAACAGTTTCCCCTCCCCCCCCCCACTCTCTAAGCTGAAGCGTCTTCAAGTTTAGAGAGTAATAGTTCGCGGGCCCCTTTTTACGTACCAAGCCCTTTTCTGCCTCCAGCGTGCTGTTCGAACACGGCTTGCAGAATCTCAGACGTGGTTGCGACATACACATGCTAAAATGCTACCCATGCTTACGCTGTCAACTTCACGTGTGCATACTTAATATGACCACTCCATTTTAACAAGCTCGTTGTTGCATGTTTTGACTAGAAATGACGTTTTACTTGCTGCAGCTTGACTTTAATACCTTGCCTTGTATTCAGTCAAACCTGTAATCATTTATTCAACCTTATCCCAACCATATTTTAACATTTTGAGTAAGAAGATGCAGCCATGTGAAGGCTTCGTCAGTCTGGTCCTTCTGAGAAGCAATGCTACTTAACCAAGACCCTTCACTACAAGAAAACTATACAATTGGTGACGCTTAAAGTATGACGAGTTCATAATCGTCGGTAAAAGTAAATTAGATGTTGTCTTTTTCTGACGACTCAAGAAAGTGTCTTTTTTAATCGTCAATATTGGATAGAATTTGGTTAGAGCAAAATATGGTTTTCTATTACCGACGTTTGCATAAGAACCGTTAGCATTGAATCTCAAAAATCAAAAACTATGACGGTTATATATTAACCGTTGGCATTTAATTAGATAAAATTGCCAATGATTATTCTAAAGCATTGACATAGATTTTTTAGTATTACTTTTGCTAACAGTGAGATTGATTCACCATATCTGATGACTTTTATTTCATTATTATTGATGATAGTCATGAATCATTTGCAAAACAAACTAAACTGAACAACCATTAAATTTATTTCATAATATTATAAACTTTTACAAACAAATATCTTAATATACACATAAAAAATAATTATTAAAATTCAATTATTGTCTACAAATAAATTTTTACTGGTCCATTTTATATAAAAATTTAATAAGTTCACATATTATTCTAGAAAATTTCATTCATCATACAAAATGACAATAGAATATATTAGAAAAATGGAGAGAAAGCACCAAAAAAAAAAAAAAACCGCTAGCCACGCATCCACCCACAAACAGCACCAACCAAACTTTGTTTATCCAAATAATAATGTTGCTTCATATATAAAAGTGTTAACAAAAGGAGTTGAACCCCTGACCTAATGGATATATTTCTAAACCTAAATTGTCAAACTGTGATTACAATTGTGTCTTATTTTAATGGTAAGGCCCTATGATATTAAATTTGTTATATGGATAGTAAACCTATTCTTTTTTTAAATTTTGTTATGAATTTTGAGTTTTTTTAATTTTTTTTAAGAAAATCGAAAATTATACCAAACTAGACCAGTATATTTATATTGGTTTTTAATAAAATTGAATTTTTTTCATAAAAAGAGAAATTGAATTTTAAATTTTACTCCATTTCGCTTGATAAAAATTGTGACTGTTGGCTACGCTTTAAAATTTTTAATATAATTTATTTTGTTAAAATTTAAAAATACACCAAATATTTTGTTCTACAAAAACAAAATTAAAGTGAAAAGTTTAGTTCCCACCCATATGAATTTTTCTTTTTCCCGCAATAGATGAATTTTACCAAACTAAGGAGTCCTTCCACCATTTAAGGTTATCAATCCCAAATTATGTTCCCAAATCTTTCATTGTATTCACTTTCATCAAAAAGTCTTCATCTTTTCCAAAGTTCCTCTCATCGATTAAGTTTCATCTTCCCCAAAGTTCATCCCAATTAGGTAAGGTTTTCTATCAATTAAGTTTTTATTTCAGCGAATGAATTGGTGATTGATCTAAAATAGCTGCAATTTATTCTCAAAAACTTCCTGTTTATGGAATCATGGTAGAGAGAGTATATGATCGCGAGGAAAATTTTATATGTTTTTGCTCATCATAACTGCAAAAATATAATGTTTTTAGTTCAATAGGGTTATTATATTGATATATAGTACCGCTTATATCAGTGACATATATAATCATAGTAATTTGATCTCCTTTCAGAATGCGAAAGAGATCACCACTCACAACTATTGTTTTTAAGATCTGTTAATAGGTTTTAGTTAACAGAGAATGATTATCGAAAATTGTTCTACCCATAATACAATTAAATTGTTACATCAGTAGGAAAAAAAAAAGAAAAAAATAAATATGCTAAAAACCACTTGATTATTTTCTACTTATACTAATAATCAATTAAAAAAACCTAAAACGCTATCCAATTATTTTCTTTAAAAAAGAAAAAAAAAAGTTTCATATGGTTTATTGATTTTGGGTGTATTTTGTAAGTACTTCTATGTGCCTATTTTGTGTTTAAAATCGGAGGTGGTCATGGTCATGCGATACTTGTGGATGTTGGTGTTTACCAATGGGGTTGATTACTTCCTTTATTAAAAAAAAAAAAAAAAGAAGAAGAAGAAGAGGAAGAAATGCAGCCTCTCAGAAATTACATGCCTAAATATAGAGATATAGCTAGATACCATATATATGATTTTCAGAACATGCAAATTACAAAAAGTATAGATTGACAAAAATCACTCCTACATGATTGCTTTATTCATGTTACTTACCTATCTTATTCATGATTCACAAAATATATAGTTTATATGTATATACTTATTAACATATGCACGCTTTTGTTTTTTTTTTCTTTCTCTTTTTACAGGTTTAAATTGTGCAAGTGTGATTGCTCAAGTTGATTTAAATGAAGATGCTACACCCATTTTGGATTAATATCAAGAGTGATGTGAGCGACTGAGTGATTTTAATTTAGCTTTTTCTTTTTCTTTTTATAAAGCAATATGTTTTGGGTTTATACATTCTGATGCGAGATGTTCGTTCAGATTCTTTTAAAATAATACTTATAGATTTGTTTTTTAATTTCAATATTGTCCTTTTTATTATGTGATCGATTGAGAAGTTTCGACTTTTGCCCATAAATTTGTAAAAGAAAAATTCGTTATTACTAAATGGTAATAAAAATTATCCACAAAATTGAATTCTAACAAAATATTTGAGACCAAATAGTAACACTTATTGAGGAAGCGTTGGTAAAGCCATAATATGAACAACGACGTTGTACGTGAATTGTCGGCAATAATTGAGACCAAATCGTAACGATTGCATTTTCAATGTCAGGAATAAATCAATCGAATAACGACACTTGATTGTGAATCGTCATGTTAATACTATGTCAACAACAACGCTTTAAAATAATCGTCTCAAATCATGAAATCAAATGCTGACGCTTTTTTTCCAACCGTTACCTATTCCTATTTGCCTACTGTAATGATTCATTAACGTCGCCAATTACATACAAAAAAGATGACGAAAGTTAGAATCGTTAGGAAATTATATCATTTTCAATGCCTTGTAAACCGTTAGGATAGCCAAAAGACGACGGCTTTATAGACGACGCCTGACAAATCGTTGGAAATGAAAATAGTGACGCTAAAAATCGTCATAAAAAGCCAAAACAAGCGTTGCGAAAGCTGTGTTTTCTTGTAGTGTTGACCCTTTGCTTTCTTGCTTCCACAGCGAGTTGAACGTCCTTTTCCCAAATTCCAAACGCTGAAGCGCTCGTAAGGACTGCAACCATAATTCCCAAATTAGCTTGGCTAGCGTCCTCTTTCTTAACATTTTCTTGGCCCCATATTCTTTTTAATATGCTTTTTATTTAGCTTACTCGGTATTCGAATATGGTGTGATGTTATATGGCTTTTCCCCTGGCACTTGTGCCGTCTCTAATTGCTTCAGATTGGCGTAAAATGTGTTGTTTATCTCTCGTGCTCCGGACTAGCATGCTAACTTGTCGAGTACCATACACTTGCTAGAGCCCCTTCTCGTGTGAGGCCTACATATTAGCTTGACATCTTCCAAGTGTTTGACAAAACTCTTCTAAGAAATTCCCAACATCAAAGCTCACTTGGGTTGCAAGCATGCAGGCCAACATGTTAGTTTGACACCTTCCAAGTGGTCGACAAAATTCTTCCACAAACTTCCAATATCAAAAGTCACTTTGGTTGCAAGCATGTAGGCCAACATATTAGTTTGACACCTTCCAAGTGTTTGACAAAACTCTTCTAAGAAATTCCCAACATCAAAGCTCACTTGGGTTGCAAGCATGCAGGCCAACATGTTAGTTTGACACCTTCTAAGGGCTCGACAAAATTCTTCAACAAACCTCCAATATCAAAACTCGCTTTGGTTGCAAGCATGTAGGCCAACATATTAGTCTGACGCCTTCCAGGTGTTTGACAAAATTCTTCAACAAACTTCCAACATCAAAGCTTAAGCACTCGATTTAAACTCATCACGCCTCGGCAACCCGCCGCTCTACTAGGTATGCAAGGCTAGTTTTCATGCGTCATATGCTTTTTTTTTTTAAATTACGTCCGTCATTTTCTAAAATTGACGTCTGTTGTTTTTCTAAAAAAAATCCCGTCTGTCATTTTTCATTCCTTTTTTTTTTTTGCCATTTCGCTCGTTAGAGCGGCGCATCTTTTCCTTCATGTTTTGCTTTCGTGAACCAAACATAACCAAGATCTGCATTCTCTCTTTGCCGATAGTAATAGTCTTTGGCCGATAGCCGTCACACACTTGTCAAAGCTTCCACACTGCACGTTTTTCCTACATATGCACCATCGTGTTCTATCTACGTCATGGCATTGCTCATACTCACTGTAACACCATACCTTCGGCTTCGCCTGGCAAGTATGATCTTGGAGCTCATGATATGTATAAATACCCCTTAATATGTTTTCCAACAATTTAAATAACACTGGGCGTCTATTGCTGCGCAGGTTTAAACACCGACCGCGTCATTCAATTAGGGAGACCTTATCTACCATTTTCTCTTGTCGTGATGCCACGCGGCAAGCAAGCCGAACAATCGGAGGACAATGCTAAATTACGCATTCCGCCCCGTCTTGGATTGCGACACTGGGAACCCACTGGAGAATTTTTTACAGAAGGAATTTGTTGCACCACCTCGAAGGAGGAACTCAAGCTTTACAGTGAATCTAGCCAACTAAGTGAAGATGTCATAGTAGTTCAACCAAGACCTAGGGATTGGACAAGTTCCTTCCTAGAAAGGGAAATTACGATGTTCCAGGATGCTTTTGACTTAGGGATCTGAATTCCATTTCATCCTCATTTGTGTGCCATTTTCATTCTTATGAAATCAGCCCTGGATAGCTACACCTACGCGGGTGGAAGAATATGCTAGCAATACTAGTCCTTTTACACTAGAAGGGTGTTCACTTTTCTTTACCAATCTTCAAGACATTATTCTCCTTCATTCGATCTGCCAATAAACCCCGCTGGTTTGGCCTTTCAGCCTATGGATCCTATAAGCTTTTCAGCTCTATCCGGTCCGATGATGATGGTTCATGGCAAAGGAAATATTTGTTTCTTGCTCGGATCCACGGTGTTTGGGATGTCCCATAGTTATGGGTCATGGCAGCAAAAAATGAATTCCTGAAGTTAAGTGAGGATACCCGTCGAACTCTCCTTGCCCTGGCTGCAGAGTGTAGAAGGCAATCATATCGTGTGAAAGATTTGATTTCACGCGACAACCTTGTTTCGAGAGGTTTCGCCGTCCCATTGGAACCTAGTTTGTGTTTTCCTATTATGGTTAATCCCGATGTGAGACTTCAAGCTCGTTCCAAGAAAGGCGCTGATCAACGGACCCACAAATTGTTCGTCAGAGGTACAACCTCTACTTCTGCTGCTATTTCCCGCATTATTAGGCCGGACTCGTTCCCTAACTCAAGGAGCTCAGATGAGACTGAGAGCGATCACGAGAACGGTGAAGATGGCAAAGACAACCCCAACCGTGAAGAAAGTGAGGGTGTGGAGGACTCTTCAAACAGCGAGCCTCTATCTTCACCTTTTATTCTGGAAATAGGTGGGGCTTCATCTTCAAATGATTCAGGTACGGGCATACTTACTCTTCCATTCCTTCTACTACTTTTTTATCTTTTCCTTTGAGTTTCTTTCGATTTTCCAATTCAGATGTAGGAGAGAGAAAACAAGCCACCCTGGCTGTGGTTGAAAGATTCGCACAGAGCCAAAAGAAAAAAAGGGAAATCGTTATCCCAACCTCTACGTTCAGGAGAAGTCCCCGCCAGTAGACATCAACATTTGACCACGCTCTTCACCACACGCCCCGATCCTACAATGGGCGAGGAGGACCTATTCACTAGTTTTTCTAAGAAAGGCGTTGAGGTACATGTATTCATACCCTCGTGTTTCACATGGCTTTCCCCCTTTCTTTTTGCCTTACTATTTCTTTGGGTGCAGTTGGTTTCAGAAATTTCTTCTTTCACAACAATGGTTCCTGAGATTGCAAACAAATACCAAGCCCTTCAGCACCTTCTTGCTAATGAACAGAAGGAACGTGTCATAGTTGAGCAGGAACTTTTAGACGAGCAGATACGTCGTGTTGGGCTAGAAAAGGAGCTGGTGAGGGAAAGACTATCCCGGGCCAAGACGGAGAAGGACCTCGTGGATACTGAGGTTGCCAAAGTGGAGGTTGAATCTAGGATTGACTTCCTAGTTAACGAGGCCAGGAGGAGTGTCATAAGCGAGTACAAGAAGAGCAAGAAATTTGCTTAAGTATATGGCTAACGTGTCAAAACTTAGCTCTGAGAAGGCTACTGAGCAGGCTGTCAAAAATTGCCTGCGAGAAGTTCAACGTGTATACTCAAACGTTGACATTAGTCGCTTCAAGACTGTCATAACTCCCCCGACTCCTCATCATGATCATGCCCATTCGAGTATTGATCCTTCCTCTAGTTCCGGTCCACCATTTGTAGAAGAAACTGCTTCACCTGGCTCTGCTGATACATAAGGACTTAGGCTATTTGGCTAACATTTTAGCATCCTTTGCTTTGCCCCTCTTTGTTAATGTGAGATAGTGAATTATCAGTTTATGGACGAACTCAGACTCCATGTTTTGCTTTTCTTCCCTTTTTTTTACTTGTGGTTGAGTAATGGATTATCTATTTGTCTGCTGTTTTCTTGTGAATCTACAAGGACCACTTTCTTTGTTGTAAGGCTTGTTGTGCCTTCTAGGACTCTTAGCCTGGTACTCTCAGGTTTTGGCGCTTATGCTAAAAATGCCAAAGATTCTCGTGAAGCGCTTTTAGTTGTTTTTGGCGGGGCTAACATATATGAGTATATATATATATATATATATATATATATATATTCTTTGCAATTTGCCCAAATCATGTTGATCTTGTAATTGAGCAAGAGATGGTAGCTAGTCCTATAATCATGAAGGAACCACTGCCATTCTTGAAGATGTAGAGATTATTGCTTAATGGCTCAGTTATGCAAAAACTGCCTAAACAAAATTCAGCTTTTTGCGAAGCAAACAAAAACTTAGGCTATAGTTGGCCTCTTATGAAATAGGTACATCTGAAGCTGTAGTTAACCTCTTGTGAAGTAGACAAAGCTGAGGCTGCAATTAGCCTCTTGTGGAGTAGACTAAGCTGAGGCTGTAGTTAGCCTCTTGTGAAATAGAGACAAAGCTGAGGCTGTAGTTAGCCTCTTGTGAAGTAGACAAAGCGGAGGCTATAGTTAGCCTCTTGTGAAGTAGACAAGGTTGTTATCTCATAGTTAGGCAGGGATTGCCTGCAAAGATACCTTTTGCAAAGTAAAGACTTTATTTATTTGACCATAGAATGTAAAAGATAAAAAAATCGCAAACTTTGAAAGAAAAAGAACCTTTATTCGAGTGAGCGCGCTTCTTTATTGCTAAGATCTACGTTCAGTTAGAAACCTTTCTACTAGGGTTGATTAATAGCCCCTAGACCTAGCCCTGCATCAATACCATATTTCTAAGGCACTGGCCGAAGCGAATTTTTCTATCAAAAATGGTACTTTTTAAGATGGATACCACTCCAACTGTTAGATATTTCCTTTCCATCCTTTGTACTGAGTTGATATGCCCCCCCACCGATTACCCTGGTAATCTGATAAGGGCCCTCCCACTTAGGGCCTAACTTTCCTGCATTTACTTTCCTTGTATTTTCAAAGACTCGCCTGAGCACCCAATCCCCTTGTTTGAATGTCCTAGCTATCAGGTTCTTGTTATAGTGTTTGGCAATGCTTTGCTGATACATCGACAGGCAAATGAGGGCTTGCTCCCTTTTTTCCTCAACGGCATCCAACTCATGGCGCATTGCATCATCATTTTGCTCTTCCGTTGCCTTGGTGACTCAGAGGGTTGGCAGTCCTCTTTCCGCTGGGATAACTGCTTCAGCACCATACACAAACGAGAATGGCGTCTCTCCAGTGGTTGTTCTCACAGTGGTTCAATACGCCCACAAGACGCTCGGAAGTTCTTCTGCCCATCTTCCCTTAGCACTCTCTAACCTTTTCTTTAGAATGGAGATTATAGTCTTATTGGATGACTCAGCCAACCCATTAGCCTGAGGGTGTCTTGGGGTAGAAAACGCGAACTTGATCTTCCACTCTTCACAGAAATCTTTGAAATTCTAGCTAATAAACTGTGAACCATTATCTGTGACGATCTCTCTAGAGACTCCAAATCTGCATATTATATTTTTCCATACAAAGTTCTTAACTTCTTTGTCTCGAATCTGATGATATGACTCTGCTTCTATCCATTTGGAGAAATAATATATGGCAGCTAACATATACACTTTCTGCCCTAGGGTGGTAGGCAACTTTCCGACTATATCCATTCCCCACTTCATGAAGGGCCACGATGAGATGATGGAGGTCAGCGGTTCGGGCAGTTGGTGCAAGATTTGAGCGAACCTTTGACAACTGTCACACTTCTTTATGTAACTATGCGCATCAGATCGCATAGTTAGCCAATAGGAACCTGTAGTATGTGCTCGATGCACCAGACTTCTTGCTTCTGAGTGGTTTCCACATTGCCCTTCATGTAATTCAGCCAGGACGTACTTGGCCTCTTCTGGCCCGATGCACCTCAAGTAAGGTCCTAAATAGGACTTTCCGTCAATGATGCAGAATCGGGCTACTTTGCTTTTAATTTTTCTTGCCTCCGTACGATCCTTATGGATAACATCATCCTGAAGATATTGAATAATTGGGGTCATCCAGTTTGGTTCGGCATCTACTATCGCGATCTTGAACGCTTGTTCTTTCACAATGGTTGGCCATTGCAGATATATCACTGGAATAGCTCTTGAAGAGGTAGATTGTGTAGCTGCTCCTAAGTTTGCCAGCGTGTCTGCATGTCAGTTGTCATCCCGGCTGATCTGTTTCACCGCTAACTTTTCAAATGAAGATACTAACTCTTCGACAACGGTTAGGTAGGAAATCATCTTTTCGCCTTTTGCTTGATAAGCCCTCAAAACTTGATTCACCACCAATTGGGAATCACTGTTTACCATGATGTGTTTGATGTTCATCCCCTTGGCTACTATCACCCCTGCTATCAAGGCTTTGTACTCTGCCTCGTTATTTGTAGCTTTGAAACCGCACTTCACAGATTGCTTGAAGACATCTCCCTCAGGCGATTGTAACACTATTCCGAGTCCACTACCTTTCTCGTTGCTTGACCCATCAACAAAGAGCTCCCATATCCTGGGACTGTGGCTTTCAGTGAAGCATAACATCTCCTTTTCCGCTTCTAATTGGGTGTCTATCGCGAATTCTGCCACGAAATCTGTTAAGATCTGAGACTTTGCTGCGATTCTTAGTTGGAATGTAATGTCATATTCACTTAGTTCCACAGCCCATTTGGCAAGACGACCGGACAACTCAGGTTTGTGTAAAATCGCTTTTAGAGGGAAAGTAGTTGGGACCATGGTAGGATGACTTTGGAAATAAGGCCTCAATTTACGAGCAGCGGAAACGAGGGCGAGGGACAACTTCTCAAGCTGGCTATATCTAGTCTCCGCGTCGAGCAATACTTTACTGGTGTATGCTATAATAATTCCATTTTTGCATTCTCTCTAGTTTAAACCAAAAAAATGCAATGATTACAATTTTTTTATTCATAATCACTTGTAATTGAATTATATTTTATTAGAATTTTTTAATAGTTAATTAATAAAACTTAATACATAATAAATAGACAATATAAGCAATTAATTTTGACAATTTGATCCTAGTGTCAGACCAATAGTTGACAGATTTTAATATCAATTTATACATGTATATTTGATTCTGTTAATTTGGATAAATTGCAAACACATATTAAGCTGGAGTCCTCATCCAACTAGAAATAGTTTGAAGAAGATTGAAATGAAGGGGAAAAAAATAAAGAAAGCATCCATATTACATATTGTTAAAAAATAAATACAAACTTGAAATAAAATATCATTTGCTATGTATATTGTTTGATGAAAGAGACTAATATGGTGGCAAATATAATTAAAATTAGTAGAATCCCCACATATTGTGCAGGTGTGATATATATTTTTATTTTATTTTTAAGTGATTTAGATAATCATATAACTAAATGTTAATAATTTTATTGATAAAGTAATTTATCAATTTATTGAATATATAATCTTAAATTTTTTTTATGTTTGTTTAGTTGTCATATTAGAATAGAGAGTGTGTATAGGGGCAAACGTGAGTTGTTGATATATAAAATAGTGGTAAAATATTCTCATTAGGTAAAGCAAATTTGAGTTATTGACATATAAAGTAGTGGTAAAATAATATCATCAACTAAAGTACATGAAAATATTTTATTTTCTAAATATTTTTTTTGTAGGAAATCATAGAGACTTTCACCAAATTTCCTTGTAGGATCAAGCTCTATAAATTAAAATCTTTAAGAATAAAGAACAAGAATTACCTCGTAATTCTCACGTTGAAAGCCTATGCCTTGTGGAAGCTTTGAGCTTCTACTCTTTGTACGCGATCAAGAACTGTTGAAGGAAGCTAATTTTGATTTTGGCTTTTGGGAGATAATTTTGACAACTGTTCTTATAATTAGATTTTTTCAAAACTATCATACATAGAAAAAGTGAATTCTCTCTATATATAAAGACATGAGATTTCCATAAAGTCCACCTCCATAACTCACTAAGTCCAACTCTTTGTACTTAGAATTTTGGACTTCTCAAATCCATATTAAATCGCAAATTAAATCCATATTTAATTTATAAACAATAGCTCATGAATTAATTTGATCCACATATCTAGTGCTAGCTAAACATAATCAAAATTAATTTTGTGACCTGTAATAAGTAATTAAACATTATAATATTTAATTCTCAATTAAATATCTATAACGTTAATTACCTCTAATATTATTTAATTCATAATTCAATAATAACATGTCTAATTCACAATTAAATATGACCAAGATAATTGCAACAGAGGCCAATCCTTTAACTAATTCTTAACCATATGCTTGACTCCATAAGCTTAAACTTAAAGCGGTAATACAAGGACTATCCTTGTACTAATTGATGATACCATCTAACAACGATTTTTGATGTTCGGATAACCCGAATAGTTGCAAGGCAATATTCAACAAACCTGGGCACTATAGTAGATTCCTTATGACCTTCAATATTCCAAAATGACCTAGGGTTGTGGCAAACTGTCAAACCCCTAATCAGCTATTCTATGTCAAGTCCTAATCTCCTCATGACTCATCATGACGTAGCCACGTGACGCATCACATGGAAAGCTCTAGCCAAAGTCTTAATGAATTAGGACTAAGCAGAATATCTTTCTCCTAATACTTGGGGCGGTCAATCCCATCTTGACCTACACATTGACTTCGTGACACTCACTCATACCCAGCAACCTTTCATCACAAGATTAAAAATCTGGATAGTCCGATACCAAGGCATGGGGACCTCAAGTCTCTATGGCAGTCTCAGGTCTAAGGGAATACCTATATCCATATACACTACAAGCTGCCCTTTGACAGTAGGGTACATACTATAGGACGCTTGTAATTGAGTCATTTCAGTGAGCATATCTCCACACCTCACCGTGGGTCACACAGGTGTCTCCACACCCATCGGTCATAAGGATAACCAACTCATGTGACACACTATAACCTACACTTGATAGAATCGATGTCCTAGTATCAATTCTATCATTTAGTTACGAACTATGTTTAAAGATGACTGAGCTATCCCTTATTCACATTGCCCTATTAGGGGATGACCGAGCTATCCCTTATTCACATAGCCATATTAGGTCATCCCAAGGACTACGTCATGATCTAACAATTAAAAAGAAGATGTATGATCTGATGTAAGGTCAAAAGTAAGATGATTCATGTACAAATCAGTGTGAAATCTAGAATGGACGACTGACTTTAGGACACAATTCCTAACATTTTTTACTTTAACCAAATATATATTTTTAATTGATTTGTTTTTAAGACCATAAATTAGAAAATTATTTTTCATGAAAAGAATTCATGGAAAACAAAGGTATCTTGTGTATCCTTAACTTTTTGTCGACTTCAAATTTTAAATTAAAATAAAAGGGAAAAAATGAAGATTTACGCCTCAACAATTACAAAATTAAGAGTGTCACAATAGTTAACTTTCTTAAACTTGTAGAATTTGGCTATATTTTCAAGTCCTTTTGTGAATTAATTTCTTACATATGTGTTGGACATATGTGGTACACTTATAGAAACTCAAAAAAAAAAAAAAAGAAATTGGCTTAAGAGGGTTTGAGATTAGGAAAATAGGATACAATATACTTTTATAACAAATTATTGAACACTTTTTTTATTATTTATTATAAGATAATAAATTATATGGTCATTCTTATATGATAAGTCTATATTGATAATTAGCTCATCTATGCATAAATACATACATACATATATACAATATATATATATATATATATATATGTTGCCCAGATGATGGATCCAAGAGGGGGGTGTATTAGATTAATGACACAATTAAGCACTTAAAATTCTTTACAAGAACTTCAAGCAGTTATACATATAATATATGAATATAATACTTGGAATGTAAAGAGATTAAGGGTTAGAAGATCAAACATAGCGATTTAGAGTGGTTTGAACTCTCTAGGGCCTAGTTCACTACTTAAGGTCTTCCGTTACGCTTTTAGTAACTCTATTAGTAATCGACTTCTTACTTAGTACATTGTAGAAGAGTAAAACAATATTCACAACCCTTGCTTCACCACAAAATTCACAAGTGTTCTCCTAACAATTGAGGATTTCAACCCCTCACTCTTGATAATAAGTTCCTCACAAACTATGCTATCCAAGAGCAAAGCACTCACCCAATGAAATAGTAAGAATTTTGATTTACAAAACTTCAAGAGAGCAAGAAAACAAGAGGTATTTAAACCTTCCTATATTACTCTAAGAAGATAGGCAATTTATGAACTCAAGAGACTTGATCAATAAATGCTAATGATATGCAATCAATGAAGATAGAAATAAATGGAGCAAGATTACGCGAGAGAGAGAGAGAGAGAAAGAGAGAGTATTAAATGCTAAGAGCTTGTATAAATGCTATTGATCAAGTTGTCTCTGAAGTTGGGAGATGAGGGGTGCATTTATAATGCCAAAAAGTAAAATCACCAATAGTAAAAAAAATAAGTACTGTAGAAAAGCACTTACCGGCTAACCCTACTAGTCAGCCGATACCCCCCACTAGTAGAGCATACTGCTCTTTGTAAGTATTAGCTGACCCTACTACTCAGCTGGTATCCTAAGCGGCTACAAGAAAATTGCACACAAGAAATATTAGCTGGTCTTACCGATTGGGTAGGTAGGCCAGCCAATACCTGAGAAAAGTATGGAAAAGCTGGGAAAAAGCTGATGCATAACGCAAAAGTCAAACTTCTCAACTACTGTACAAAATAAAGATGTTTTTCTGCAGATTTATAGGCTCAATGCACAACCAAACACTCAACTTTCACTCCTCATTTTATTTACAATACTCAAGCATTAAATGTAAAGCAAAAACTCTACTTAATCAACAAGATTTTGTAGATTTTTTCCAGAAAAACTCATGTACATACATACATACATATACATATATACAATATACATACATACATATAAATATATATATATACATACATATAAATATATATATATACATATAAATATATATATATATATATATATATATATATATCAAGTTGAGAACAACACTCATAATCATAAATGCAATATAACAACTCAAGAATTTTGTAGGGATTTGGTTAAACACGCTTAAGATTTCATACATATGCACTCTTTAAGTCTTGTATAAGCCATGCAACTAAAGTAACCATCATGCAACTCAAATACTCAATGTGTAAAAGCTATACTCTTAGTTAAAAACACTTTTTCTGCAAGAAACAAGATGAAAATACATCATATACTTATCCTAATACACATATACACTTATGTACTAGTTATAAGAGATCAAGTGAGCATGCTAAAGCTTATTTACACCAAATTTATGAAAAAATTTGCAGAGAACAAATATAATTTAGCATAAGAAGTCATTTTAATAATAAACACATTAAGATGATCTATAATGCAAAAATGCAAGTGCAATGCAATGAGTACTTTTGAGCTCATAATATAGACTATCTTCAAAGAGCAATTTAACAAGATAAATCTATTTAGACCTTCTATGAATTCATTCATGCAATCCAAGCTACAAGGTCTTCATTTGTAGTTGATTATCATCTCTTCTCATAGCTCATGACTCCAAGCTAAGCACAAATATATTCAAGAAAAATAATTTATAGCATGATAATGACATCATCAGAACTTAATTAAAGTAATAATTGCAATAATATATATATATATATATATATAATGTTTGGGTTAATAATTTCATCAAATCTAATAAAGCTAATATCTAAAAAGTGAAATTATGTAATAACAGGTAAGCTGAACATATAAATTCTTAGGGCTAACGATATAATTGTTATCCAAATATATAATAAAAGAAACTTCATGTCATATTAATCACGGTTAGTTGTCATCATGTCATGCAGTTTTTTGCCTAAAAAGAATTTCCTTCACCAAAATTATTTCATAATTTAATCAATTAATTCTGAATCTATATATTATGTAGAGTATGTGCATTTTCTACTAATGCCAAATGTCCATGACCTTTTTGGCCAAATTCATGCATTTTTTTTATCTTAATTTCCTAATTACAACATTATATTCGATTAATACAAATCTCTTATTAGGAAATATGATTAAAATTAAGAATTTACCTAGTATTAATTTTTTACAAACACAAACACATATACATATACTATGAAAGTGTAATTGACTATCAACAATAGATGAAGATATTATAAATATTCATATTTCTCATGCATGCACATGTTATATTCTAGTTGTGAATATATTTGGGATTTTTCTATTTCTTGCTTTTTGTTATTGTTGATCCAAATTCAGAAACCACTTTGTTTGTTTTTGTTTTCATTTTTCAAAAAACAAAAACCACCAACTTATTTTTGTAACTTTGATAAATAAGAAAAAGTGGTTTTTTCATGTTGTGGCAATAGGCTTCTAGAACTTTATTCACATTTTGCTAAAACATTTAGAAATTAATATGAAATCGTTAATTTTTTTTAAAAAAATAAGTTTATCAAAATTAAAATTATTTTTAAATATATTTTTAAAAAATTATTTCTAAAAATAATTTTCAAAAAATAAATTTATTTTAAAAATATTTTTAAAAAATTAAAATTAACTCTATTAAATGAAATTTTCAAAAATTTAAAAATAATATTAAAATTTAAATTTACTTATTAAAGAAATATAGTTTTCAAAATATTAGCAACATTTTTAAAATTCAAATTTTCAACAAATTAAAAATATTTTTATTATGTAATTTTGAAAAATTAAATTAAATTTATAAAATTAATTTAAAAAAATTAATTATTTTCTAAAATATTTTTGAATAAATAATTAGAAATTATTTTTCAAATTAATCAAAATTATTTTTTTAAATATAATTTTAAAGAAAATAAATTATTTTTAAAAGTATGGGTAAAAAATATTAATATTATTTTTATTAAAATTAATTTTAATAAATTTTATGATATAAGAAAATTTGTCTATATTCTCATTGTTCTTTTACAAAATATTCTCGTGTGCTCTATTTGATATGAAGTACTTAAAAAACTAAGAGACAAAAGCAGTTTTTAAACAATGTGCAACCAAATAAATTTTTAGCTTTTGCTTATAGAATCTATAATTATTTTTGTTTTTAATTGATGTTGATAGTTTTTTGTTTATGATTCTAGTTTTCATTTATAAAATTTTTTACGCATGGGTGGTGGCCACCGTCGTGCGTCACCACTGTGGGTTTGCCTTTAATCTTGGTGTTAGATGATGTTGCCCGAACAATGAATCCAAGATGGGGGGTGAATTAGATTAATGGCACAAATAACCAATAAAAACTCTTTTTTCAAGTAAATCAAACAATCAAGCATGCACAATTTAGAGATAGCAAATAACAACACTTGAATGTAAAAAGTTATGGAATAAGAAGATCAAACACAGCGATTTAGAATGGTTCGAACTTCCGAGGGCCTAGTTCACTACTTAATGTTCTCCCTTAGCGTTTCAAGAGCTTTACTAGTGAATCGACTTCTTGTTTGGTACGTTGTACAAGCGTAGAACAACGATTACAAGCCTTGTTTTATTACAATGACCACAAGCATACTCCTTATGCTTGAGGATTTCAAACCCTTCATTGTTGACAAGAATGTTTCTCACATTGTAATCGACCCAAGAGCAAAGCACACACCCAATTAAATAGTTAAGTGTTTGATTACAAGATTTATTGTGAGCAAGAGTACAAGAGGTACTTAAACCTTCCTATATTGCTTTAAGTACATAGATAATTAATGAGCTCAAATGACATGATCAATGAATGTAATAACATTAATAAATGATAGAAAATGTATTAAGAAGGCTTTGAATGCTCTTAGAAAGTGTTAAAAGCACAGATCAAGTTGTGAGAATGTTGGGAAGTAAATTAGGTATAAATAGATGCAAAAAGTGAAATCCCAATGGCTATTTTAAAATTTGAAAACAACTACTACTGATCGACCTTACTACTCGGCCGATGCCTCAATCAGTACTAAAGAGAGCTTACTGCCTACTGGTTGACCATACCGGTTGACCGCTAAACTCAACCGGTAGTATGCAAGAGCACAATGGCAATATCAGTTAATCACTATTGGAAGAGCACCACAAAGGCTGCAATATGCCAGTCGATCATACCGATTGATCGGCTTGCTTAGCCGGTACTTACAGAAAATAAACAAAGCTAGAAGCAATAAATGCAATGTCCAAAACTCAACAACTGCACAGTAAAAGACACTTTCTGCAAAAATTATGTTGCTCAAGGCAACAACTAATACTCAAACATCAACTCTAATAAATGCAATGCAAACTAACTCAAGTAAACATTAAATGCAAAGCAAAAACTTCTTCTTAACTAAAGATTTTATTAGATTTTTGGTTTGAAAAGCTTACATAAATATATACATACATACATATATGTGTATATAACATTTCCAAAGCTACAAGAGATGATAACAACACTCAATACCCTATAAAACATATTTTTAGGCCGAAAGAATTACTTTTACCGCAGAAAAACATCATATACATAATATATGCGTATAAGTAAATTCTTAAGTTAGCTTTCAACTAGGGTTTGTGAAAATATGTTGGGTTAAGTCAAAAACTCTTGTTTATAAGAGAAAATTTGTATACAACAAAGAGTAAGCATTTTAGAAAAGTTATTTTAAAGAAAATCAAGCATGCAACATATTAAGGAGAAAAGATGATCTATTTCTAAAAGAACACATAACACATAATATGCAATATGAAATAGTGCCAATGCAAATGAGATATGGAACCTTGAGCTCATAAGAAAGCATATGTACTGAGAGCAACTTAACAAGACTGGAAGAAAAAAAGAAAGCTACATAAGTCTTCAAGCATCTTCAAATATTGATCCAAGCTCTAAGTCTCCAAGTCTCCAACTTGCTCAAATGCAATGCTCTATCTTGCTCAATTGCTCAATTGACTACTTTTGCATAAGATACATACAATATACTCCAAAGTAGTAATGATTAGTCAATTAAAATACAATTATGACATCATGAAAATAAACTAAAATAGCAATTTGTTCAACAGATGACTTCTCTCTATTCTTTGGGAAATGAGGTCTGCGTACATTTTTCACATTAATGAAAGCTGGTAGTTGCATAATGGTGTGATTTAAAGTACAATATGCAATAGATAAGTGAGATGTTAAGTGTAGCTTGCATAAAATACAGAACATATTATAACTCATGACCAAGAATTAGATTCCAATTTCCAAGTGTCATGTTATGATTGATAGAACTGTGTAATCATTAGTATGCAAAAAAGATTAGAGTTATTGCACATGAGAAGAGAGTTTAAAGTCATCTAACTAATGAAAGTAGTGTGAGTAGTAATCCAACAATACTTAGTCCAATAATAAACCATCATTGCAAGATTTCCCAACTATAAAAGAAGTTTCTACTTTAAGCAAACATAAAAGTACTTGATGATAACTGCTAAAGGTCCCATATCCAAACACCTAAGCTATTCATGCAAGCAACAAAATATTCTTACTTGACAATAAGCAAATATTACTAACTTAGAAATCATCAAAGTCACAAGCAAATAAGTGGTATAATGAACTTTTCAAGCAAGCACAAGGCTATTTTTGGATTAAAATAATCAAAACCAAGTTTTAGGTCTAGGTATATGTACCTTGGTATAGCAACTCATCTAAACAATTAGATTAGCTTTGACAACCACAATTGTAGACAACTCGACACAAGAAAATTCAAATTCTTCAAAATATCATGAAATATTTCAGAATACAATAATAACTTAAATTTTAGCAACTTATATGTTGCAAGCCCAGATACAGGGCCAAAAGAAGAATTAGAGACCAAATGGCTTTTTCATTCCTTTCCCCCACGGGACTTTGCACCATATGCTACAACCACTTCACTTTCATTCTATTGTGATGTGTGTACTTAAACCTCTAACACAAAAATTTACTAAAACAAATAAGGTTTCCACAAATAACACAAACAATTCACATAACTTAACTTAATAAATCCTAAATTTACTCTAATTTTATTAAAATTCTAAATTTAACTTAAATATAAACTCTTTTAAGCAACATTTAGCCCATATTTTCTTGTAGTAAAACTCCAGATTGAAATGTTTGACTTTCCTTCAACCATGTTTAATATTTATTTGATTACAATTTGTTACATTTTATTTTTCTTCCAATGTTTAACATTTTCTTGGTATAGGAATATTGGATAGTTATAATTGTAAATTATATTAGGGAGAACTTCTATTAGTTTGATGGGGAGATTTGTAATTTTTTATATCATTTATGATATGAATTAATGAATAATTTGAAATTGTTGAATTTTGAATAATGGAATTATATATAAGGATTTAAAAAGAAAAAGAAGGATAGAATTTATCCAAATGTAGGATGAAATAACAAGTATAAGATTCATCTAAATGTATGATGAAATAACAAGTTATGTATAGTAATTATTTAATTAAAATATTGACTATCTATTACTTTTAAAAATAACATTTAAAAGTTTAAATACATAGAAAAAACTGTAATTTTATACATACAATACACACATGTAACACACACACACACACACATATATATATATATATATATATATTATATTAAGTCACATATATCTATGTCTGAAAAGAACTTTATTTTTCTACCTCTGAGATGTGGTATACATATATTTTTATACTAGTAGTTTCAGAACTCATACTTTTTATTTTTATTTTTTGTAAGAAATAAGAATAAGAAATGAGAAGCACGTAATACTTTCTTATCTTTTAGGTTCATTTTGTGAATATAAACTTTTAAATGATCAGATAGTTAACATATCTAGAGTACTATATAATGTTAAGCAAGAATTCTATTAAATGAAGAGAAAAATAAAACTACCAAACTAAATCAATAATGGTTGAATCAAAATTTGAAAATTTCAAATTGAAAAAGAACAAAAATTAAGTTAGATAATAAAATAAACACAAATTTGAATTTAAAAGAGTTAGATAAGAAGATGGAAGTAATTTTCTTTGTTAAAAACCTACTCGTCACTCTTCAATTAGTAGTGTTAACTTTTTTCCTAGCAAAATTTATAATTAACTAAAATTATGAAATTCAGGTAACTCAAAAAAAAATATTTCTTGGACAAATAATTTTCTAAACCATATTAATTTTCATAATAAGTGGCGATTGTTTGATAAATAATTCAACAATCAGATTATCTATTATTTGATAGTTTCTTTGATATAGGATAAAACTTAAAAGTACAAACTCTTTTTTGATTTTTTATTAAGTGATTTTATTATTTTCTAAACCTTATTAATATTTTATTTTTGTTATTAAGGTGTTTTTTTTTTTTTGAACCTTGTGAATTTTCATAACAAGTAGATTTTATTTGTGAAATAACTTTGCACTCAAATATTTTGCAATAAGCGGTGATTGTTTGAAAAATAATTCTGCAATCAAACTATCTATTATTTGGTAATTTTTTGATGTCGGTTGAGAAGCGATGGTATAAGTTGGTTTTTCAATTTCTTCTATTAAAATAATTTTTATAATTTTGTGAACCTTATTAATTTTAATAAATTAATATCTTAAACTTGATTTTTCTGGTTGGTGGAGTCTTTTTAAGGATAAGCTTGGAGAGATTATAGGATCAAACTAGATGTTCAGAGTTTGATTAATACATAAATATAATGTTATCTATATAATTAATAAATGAGTTTTTAGCCTGATTGGTAAATGGTGCACCTATAAAGTTAAATAGTTTGAACCTCAAGAGAAGTATGATATATATATATATATATATATATATATATATATATATTTGTAATTCGACGTCTTCTTTTATTTTTTATTTTTTTAAATGTTTTTATTTAAATTTGTAATTTTCATATAGGTTGTAGTTTTGAACCACTACTTAAATGTTCCTAGAATAGGCGACAACTATATAGGTAGCTATTATGGTAGAGGTTTGTACTTTAAAACCGCCGCTAATGGCCCAAAAAAACCATCACATTTTCCCTAATTTTTGTAGATTAAAGATAACATATAGGACACCTTTCACAATTTTTAAATAAAAAGGAAATTTTATATATACTTTTTGCATTTATAGAAGAAGTTTTAAGTATATTTTTCTATTTTGTTAAGAGGCCAATATTTTTCAAGTTGTAAACTAAAGGATTGCAAAGTGATGTTAATTTTTTTTTTTTTAAAGGAAGGGACTTCTCCCTAAATTTTATTGATAAAAAAGAGTGGTACAAGAAAAGGGGTATAAGCCTTACCTCCATTCGACTCTTAAAATGCATGACTGATAGGCCAGTGATGGATACAAAATGACAATTTAAAATGCACATGCAAATGCAAATGCAAGACAAAAAATAAATAAGATAGTACTACTAACCTTACACAGGAACTTAACATCTAATATTAGGAGTAGCCATCCTATCATATTTGATAATACCACGTAGAAGCCGATGCTGATCAGGTGTCAACACCATAGAATAGCCATGAGATATAGATCATAGGTTAACTAGATACTCCATGGCCTTGTTTCCTTTCTACAAATATGCAAGATTTTATAATTGAAGTTGGACAGCAATTGACGAATTTTAGATAGTATATGCCTAGCATCCCAACTAAGCGAGTCTCTTTGGGTAAGCCATCAAACCATACTAGTAGAATCAAGCACAAGCAACAAATTTTGAATGCCACAACGCAATGCCAAGTGTAAATAACTATACACACCATGTAATTCAGCAAAAGCAATGAACCCAAAACTCAGCCTCTCAAAAAAACCACACAGATATTCCCTATACAGTCTCGAATGAGACCACCACAACCAAATCTGCTATCCTCACCATAAGCACTCCTATCAATATTAAGTTTAAATGTACCACTCTCACACTTTTTCTAGATAATTAGATGTGGCACAGGCATGCCTACCCGCCCATAGCTATAAAAAATTCCTCCGCAACAAATTCATCACCACGCCATTGAATACTTGCTAGCACACTAGCTTGATACAATTGGGGGACCATCCGAGTCACCCTCTAGATAATGCGTGCACCATTAATTAATCATCATTTGAAAATTATATTATAAAACTGACTCAAAAGGAAAAAAAGAGCAAAAAGAAAAGAAAATAATATGCTTTTTTGTTTTACTTGTAAAAGTGAAAATATGCTAAAGCTGTATCTTTTATTAATACATCATTTAGTTTGAGTTACATATGATCTTTAACAACTATCTTTTTTCTTTTGATTATTTTATGTGATAAGATTTAGTTATTTAGTAAGTTTAGTTTAAATGTAAGTCAAGGTAAATCCAATTATGTGATATATTAAACTAATTCTTTTCTTTTTCTTTTTTTAGTTTTAACTAGAGGAATAATTATATGCTAACAAGTGACAACTTTGATTTCTCCTTTAGAATCTATACTATACTATATATATAAAGTTGTACCTCAAGAAAAGTTAAGAGATCTTTGAAAGTCACATAAGCTCTTTAATTCTTTTAATGATACAAAAGCTCCTATTTGGATGCCACATAAGATCTTCCTTAGATGCCATCTAAGCTTCTATTTAAATACCATATAAAACTCCTCTTTAAATATCATGTAAGCTCATAAAAGAGAGTACTCTTACAAGTGTGATTTGCAAAATGCAATTGTCATCAATATCAAAAAATTAAAAAAAAAATTTATTACATCACTTAAGTTACATATTAAACATGATAAAATAGTTGGTCAATAAATCAAATGAAAAGAACTAGAACAAAAAAAGAAATCTCTCTCTCTCTCTCTCTCTCTCTATATATATATATATATATATGTCTACATATTATAATAATAATAATAATAATAATAATAATAATAATAATAATAATAATAATAATAATAATAATAATAATAATAATAATAATAATAATAGTTATAGTTATAAAGTTATACATCATGTTTTTTTAATGTCTTAGGGTTTGCCACATTCATGTTTTAAGAGGTGCCACATGTCACGTGTCTATGCTCTATTTTTGTTAATTTATCTATGAATAATTACTACTTAATGCAAAAAAATAAAAAATTGTTGTATCCATGATTTTCTTCTTTCTTTTTTCTCAAGTTAATTCTCATTATTTCAAATATCTAAATCAATTTCAATTATTTTAAAAAATGTTCAATTTAATTTCTATTGTTAAATTTTTAATAATATATGACTTAAACGATTTACCCAATTATCTTCACTAATTTTAAATATTTATTAAATAAAATAGGTGAAGATTCTCAAGTTTTTATAACAAAATAATTCACACATCAAACCAAATTTAAAGAATTTTTATAAAAAGGTATAAAATATACAAAAAGTTTTAATAAATCCATTCACTTTGGAGATCTAATGATTTTAATATTATAAGATCTCATCATATAGTTTGGATAATGGGTCAACTAATTACACATGACTATATTATGCCCAAAGTTATATCAAAGCAAGTCCTGAATTTGTTATCTACACAACATATAATTTATTCTATTATATGATGGAAACGAATAAGAAATTAAAGATTTCCAATTATTATTTTGAGACCTTCCCCATTAACTTAGATGTGAATTTAAAGGGGTTATGAGACTTTTGAAATTTCTCTACAATCTTGGATTATTATTTGGAAGTTTTACAACGTGTGAAATTCATCCATGAATGTAATATTGAAGGCTTAATCTCTTCTAATACCTATATGCATTGGTCTTTTAGCAAGGTACACAACACACCAAGAAGCATTTGGTTAGTTAGAGCATATAGTTCTTGTATAGTTGTAGCATTTATAGTTTCACCTAGTAAAGAGTGTTCAGGTATTGAAAGTTTATAAGTTTTTGCTTTCATTGTATTACATTTACAAGAAATAAGTCATTGTGTTCAGGAAGTCTTAGACAATAGAAGTCATATAGCATTTGTGACGAGCAGTAAAATCTTAAGGATATGGAATCGCATTTAGGTCTCGATTTCATTCGAGTTGCTTTTTTTTGTTACAAGTTAATAAAAGAGATAATACAAGTTAAAATGTCACGACATCTAAAGCGAAAAATTCATTAATTTTCAAGTATACGAAAAGCAAATATTGCAACATCAATTGAATCATAAAGCAAACTTGACAAAGTAATTTATCCGTTCAATAAAACAAAGAGAAAGAGAGAAAGCAAAAGATTAGAAAAGTACCTAACTACCAATTCTAAGTAAGACCATCAAAACATGACAAAATAATGGTTCAATAAATATTACAGAAAAAATAAAGTATTTTTAGTTCATTATTTTATATCTATACTTAGACTTTTATATAATATTTAGCGAGAATTTTATTAGATAAAGAAAATAAAAGAAAAAAATTATAAAAAAATTAATTATGATATCAAATAAAATATTAAGGAAAAAAATCAAAAATTTATATTAAATTAAGACAAAGAGAAAAAAGAAAAATATTATTAAAAAGTGACTACTAATTATATATAAAATTGTTAAGAAAAAGACAAATTTTTAGAAATTTCATACTTTTACAAAATAACCTAAAAAGAATCTAATTTTTATTTTAACCCTAAAATAAAATGAGAAATAATATTTACTTCTCATTTAATTATTAGAAAAGATTTAGCCTGCAAAGCACGAGTACCAAAATACTAGTACTAGTGTATAATGATAATGAAGATCTAATTAATACGGTTGTGACACTTGGCAGGAAATGTTGAATAGGGAAATGAGTAGATATTTATTTATTTATTTTTACCTCGTATTTATAGATACGAAGAATCGTTCTACTACACAAGCAAACTCTTAGATATCTAAAGTTCTTTGAGAATTAGTATAAATAAAAGAATTTAAATACTACTTTTCTGTGCATTTTGAATTATATGTAGTTCAACAATGTACAATATTGAAGGATTATATGTAATTTAAATTCAAAAGCAAATAACTTTGATTATCAGAACTGGATACTTATATTTTATTATTCAAAATAATTAAATCTAATAAAAACTAATATTTAACCATGACATTTTTTAATTTTTTAATTACTGTTGGAGTATGCTTATTTGGTGATATGTGCCTAATATATTTGATTAGACATTGTGTAATTTGCACCATATAATGACTATAATAATCTCTTACCACAAAAAAAAGAAGAAGAAGAAGAAAGAAAAAGGAAAACTACTTTTAATTATAACCAAAGATAAGAGAAAAAAGTAATGAAAGAAACTTAAAATCAATCAAAATTAATTTGTTCACATAGAATGCCATATTTGAGCAAGTATCAAAAGGAAAAATACTTCAACTTATAAAAAGAGACGAGAATAGGTAAGGTCTAATAAAACCAATTTAAGTAGCGATCAATTGAATAAACCTTCAAAAAAACAAGAAATCCAATATAGATGTATAGCGACTATCCATAAAACTCTCAAAGCAGGCCACTACAATTTATTAATAGTTCATGTAAAATGCTAAAGATGATTCACCGTATCAAATACTCTAATCAAACAAGCTGGACATGTTCTCTTCATCATTCTCATTCTTTATTCATCCTGAAAAAGAAAAAGAAACGCATCAATGATAAATTTTTTTTTTAGTAGATATATGAAACATAGCACAAATATATCTTATGAAAGATCCAGAAGATCATGGTCTTATAAGCTAACCATTTGTAACAAAGACTCACACATACACATATGCCATATAGAAAGAAATGTAAGATTATGTATAGAAGTTATGATCATGCTATCAATATGCAAAATTTTCTCCTTTACTTGACAATTATGCAGCTAGAAATGTGAGATTGGGAATATTAGATTAATTGTTGGATTATACATGCAATTCAAGTTTAAAAGTGGATAACTTTAAAATTTTTTAAATGAATACATTTATATGTAAATAGATAGATATAGGTACAAAATAGATGGATAAATTATTTTTCGAAAAATTAAATACATTGGACTTGATATCTCGTAGGTGACCCTTTTTTTCCCTAGTTTTTCTTTATATTTTTGTTTTAGTTGAAAGAGTGGTTATTTTTTTATGCATAGCATTTTGATTAGATGAATGCTTTTTTATTGACACATTGCACATTGGTTTTCAAAAAGTTTTCAAAAATTAAAAATTTTAAGAATTAAAATTTAAAAATTACAAATTTTTTAAAAAAATTATTAGGTTTTAAAATTAAAAATTTTTAAAATGAAAAATAAAAAATAAAAAATTAATAAAGAAAAAGAAAAATTCAAAAATTTAAAAACTATAGAATAAATAAAAATTTGAAAAATTAAAAAAATAATTTAAAAATATAAATCAAAATGATTGAGGCTTATTAGGATTATGAATATCTCATTACTAGTATTTTAGTAATATTTCAATAATTAAATTCTTCATCATCACCATCATCATCTGTCAGGCTGTACGTATTCGGCTACAGCCTTGGCCATGCCCTGATCTTGCATTGACGAGGTAGCACCCCTTTACAAAATGCATGCAACCACTTAGCTCCCTCGCTTAACTTTACAACAAAGGGTTTTTTTCTTGCCCAAAACTCGGTCCAAGGACTTGTATTGCTATAGCCCACGGATTCTCCAACTGTATCAAGTTATTAGCGTAATGACTCTGATGCTGATAGCTCAAACCATAGCCAAGAGAATAACAAGACCCACATTTGACTACATTAAAAAAAAAATCAAACAATGCACCTAATTAGACTTTTATAAAAAAAATCAAACAATGCACCTGATTAGACTTTTATTATGGCAAATAAATGCATACAAAGAACCCATGATAACACCTCTCTTTGAACTACAGTGATACCATAGACTCAATTACAACGATTGTCAACCAATGACACTATAAACTAAATTATAGTGACCTTGACAACATGATAATCCAAATTATAGTGATCGTGGTGGCTAAGGCTGTAAAATGAATTACAATAAGGGTCTTAAGAGAATTACAGCGACTGTGATAAGTGAATTACAGCAAATGTGCTATGACTATAAAGTGAATTAGAACAATTATGTTATACTGTTTAGATTGAGCTATGAATTTAGCTACGCTATAGCAAAGCTATGATTAAGTTAAGCTACAACTAATCTATGAAGAGCTAGATAAGATATATAAGAGTTTGGTGATTTTGGAACCCCTTGCTTCTGTAGCTGACCAGTTTTTATACTTGAAGTTCTTGTGGATTTCTCAAAAGATCAACCTACTTGTGGAGTTATTCTAGTAGTGGGGCTGAATGCGTGTAAATTTGTTGCATAAACAAACATTAAAATATAACTAATTTTGTTGTATCAATCTTATAAGAATTAATTTCAATAGATTCAAAATTTATTTTGTTAGAAGAATTAATAAAAATTATACTTTTTAGTATATGCTAATTAGATAGAATTTGAAATCTATTCTTATGTTATTTTTTATTTATATTTGAGAAAAAAATGTAAAAATATAGAGAGATTGAAAAAAGAGCTGACTTGCCAAAAAAAAGCTTCAAGAAATGGTAGATTGCCAAAAAATTAAAATCATGACTGATTGAACCGATCTAAAAACTACCGATTTACGGTAGATTCAATTCGGTTTAAATGATTTTTTCGATTTTAGTTTCTTATGTTCACCTCTAAGAAATAGTATTTACTAGGTCAAAACACTAAGCACTATTTCAAAAGATATTTTTGGGTGATACTAAAAAGGGCCATAGTGGGCCTATTTTCATACCTCTTCTTCTTTTACATAGCAGGCTTGAGCCCATCTACTTCGAGGACTCGATAAATAAAGCCTAGGAATGGAGACGTGCCCTCAACGCACCTAAAATCGCGTAAGATTGATCGTCTCCATTGAAAGAATACTTTTTGCCAAAAGCAACAAAAACACCTATTCATCATCAAACAATGACTAGGAAGATACATTGTAAGCATAGTAAACAAGGAGAGGTGGTGATCCAGCGTCAAACATGATTGGCATAGCAACCACAACCCTTTCACAATCGAAACAACAATGGCTTCCGACATTCCACAACAGCAACAACATCATTAATCTCCACAACCTTAACCTTAACCTGAACAAAACCACACTGCAGTTCAGCAACACGAGAAAATCTAGAATACCCATTTCTTGTTTAGCCTTAAACTCTTCAGAGACACAAAGTCAACCTACAAACTCTCCATTTCCGCCATTAGTTGTTGTCGGATCGGCGAATGCTGACATATATGTTGAGATTGATAGGTTACCAAAAGAGGGTGAGACAGTATCTGCTCACACGGGCCAAACGCTTGCTGGTGGCAAAGGTGCAAACCAGGCCGTGTGTGGTGGGAAGCTTTCATACCCAACTTACTTTGTGGGGCAAGTGGGTGAAGATGCTCATGGGAAGTTGATAAGGGAGGCACTTGAAGGTGGTGGGGTGAATCTTGATTACGTGACCACTGTGGGAAATGCACCCACTGGTCATGCTGTTGTGATGCTGCAGTCTGGTGGTCAGAATTCGATTATTATTGTTGGTGGTGCGAATATGGCGGGTTGGCCTGAGACTTTGTCTGATGAAGATTTGCAGGTTGTGAGTAATGCAGGGATTGTTTTGCTCCAGAGGGAAATTCCTGATTATGTTAACATTCAGGTTGCAAAGGTGAGATCTCTTTCGGTTTAAGCCTTTATGGATCATCAATTAGCTACTGAAATAAGGCTTGTTTGAATGGCCTTTTAGCGCTTTTCTAAACCGCTTTTGATAAAACTGCTATTTTTGTGAAGCTAAAAGTTCTGATTTCTGGAAAAGTTATATTTGAGTTTTTTTTTTTTTTTTTTAAGTTTCAATTTTTCTGAAAGGCGATAAATATTGTTATTGTGAAAAGAATGTAACATTTTCAAGGAAAAAAATTTTTTTTTTGGGGAGAAAAAGCCAATTCAAGCAGGGGCCCTAAGTGGAAACAAATTGAACAAGTATGTAATTTTTTCTTGTATGTTATTTATACTAGGCTCTTGCTGATATTGTAGCTTTGAGATAAGGTTTGATGCCGAATTTGTCTGTTGGAGTCAATTGTTATTTTTTTTTCCCCCTCTTTTTTGGGTTGGAAGGGAAGTGCTACGTTTGTATTGTTTTAGTACAAGAACTATAGGAAGTTCCTGTAATTATGCCAGACAAACCAATTTATGCTTAGTATTATGTATAGGTATCAATTCGTCTAGGCCTACAAAACCTTACAAGGCCCAAGCTGCGAAGTAACCCAAGGAGCTACGTGGCCTTGCAGAATTAGGTTAAGGCTAATTATGGGCGCCTAGGCATTGCTTAGGTGCGAAGCATACAATTGGGTATGTTAGTAAGCTCAATCCCTCGACAGGGGATCCTAAAAAGAAACTTAATAATCATCTTACCTTTATCAGGACATGGAAGAAGCTATAAGAGTGCAAGAGAACGGACTACGAGGATACCCACGAATGCACCAAGATATCTACCAACCCTGTAGTCAATCTTTCTTTCCTCTTTTAGCTAGACAAGGTCCGGTGACTTCACTTGAGAAACGGTTTAGACCCCAACCTAAACCCTAATTGTAGAATCACCCTCTATAATTTGGCGTCCACCTGGGGGGTCGCTGGTCTGTAATAGCACGAAGAGGCATTCTTTCTTTCAAATAGTCCCAAGAATAATACTCATGGAAGCAGAATCATGAACTTAGGCTCTATACACTAAGATCGCTGAACTGGAAGACGGGTTGACGTCCCAGACCAAGGAGGCAGATGATTAGAGAGGGGTGGTTCAGAAGGAGAATGAGGAGCTGAGATCAAAACTAACGGGATTTGAAAAACTGCTAGCTACCCCTATTAGCCTAGTCCTGTGTGCAACTAACAAATTTGCTGAGGTGTCTCGGAATGTATCCATTATGCCCTCACTAGAGACTTCACCTGGGGGGTCGCTGGTCTGTAATAGCACGAAGAGGCATTCTTTCTTTCAAATAGTCCCAAGAATAATACTCATGGAAGCAGAATCATGAACTTAGGCTCTATACACTAAGATCGCTGAACTGGAAGACGGGTTGACGTCCCAGACCAAGGAGGCAGATGATTAGAGAGGGGTGGTTCAGAAGGAGAATGAGGAGCTGAGATCAAAACTAACGGGATTTGAAAAACTGCTAGCTACCCCTATTAGCCTAGTCCTGTGTGCAACTAACAAATTTGCTGAGGTGTCTCGGAATGTATCCATTATGCCCTCACTAGAGACAGTCGAAGTCGCAGATCCAAACCAAAAGATGGGAGGGGATGGAACAATGAATAAAAAAGTATGAATCTAAAAACAATACACCATTATTTCTTGTATTTTACTTCGAATGAAACTGTCATATAGAGCCTTTCGTAGTTTCTCAAATCCTTCATGCTTTCTCGGATCTTTCTTGCTAAAATCTATGCCTGCCTATTATTTGCTGTGTGCATATTGTTCATGATCTTTTGGTTGCATTATTATGTGATGCACAAGGTGATTCTTGTTTGAATGTGGTCTTTAAGTGATCGATCTAAGTTGTTTATTAGATTTTGCTGCTGGTTTTTGTGAGTGATATAGCCATTGGTTTAGAATATTTGATTATTTTTGCATCTGATTGTTGAATGAAACCTAGTACTATGCTTTTGTTTGTTTCAAAGCAGGACATCTACCTTGTTTTCTAAGATCAAATTTCAATCTGGATTTTGTAATTGAGGGTTGACTGCTTCTGCTTGCTATATATTTAGTTGGTGTCTTTAGAGGGACCAAATGTTTGGAGGAGCCTTTTCCCTTAAGAATCATTTATTTTGGCTTCTATTGCTTTTAATGGTTCAAGTCATTAGGTTGGGTTCTCTTTACTATTTGTGTTCCTCTAGTGCACATACACCTAAATTTTTGTTAGGAAGAGAAGCTCTGCCATAAGCTCTAAATTTTTCAATTTCAGATTGTTTGTTCTCATTATATTGATAATTATCAGTGGCAAGTTATGAATTCATATGTTGTTTAGAAAATTTATGTCTATGAACATGAATGACTATGTTTGATAGGTTAACCCCCTACTGCTTATTGCACATGATTGACATAAGTCATAACCAATCTAAATTTGAGAAGGCAAAATGTAAATGCAGACTCAAGGGACTCGTATGGTATATAAGTTCCATTTTGCTTTCAATTACCTTTTATTTTGGATCCCTGTTTTGTAATAAAAGATGTGGGCCTTTGATTTTCATCAGGTCTGAGATTTAATATGGACCTTCAATTTTCATTGGGTACGAAGCTTAGAGGGTGTTTGGCTTTGCTTATTTTGGGTGCTTATAAGCACTTAGAGAAAAGCACCCTCTCACATGCTTTTTACTGTTTAAGTGCCTATAAGCACCAAGTAAACCAAACCAAACACTCTCTTAATACGGGCCTTCGATTTTCATCAGGTACGAAACTTAATATGGACGTTAGATTTTCATCTGGTTCAAAACTGTTATGGACATATTTCATTCAAAGACTTATTTTAGGAACACCTCTTTTAAAAAGAGCAAGGAAGGAACAATTAGGGGACACACAATAAATACTATCCTACCTTCTAAGTATTGTTGGTGCCCATTCAACAAAAGGGATTGCTAGTTTCTCCAAAAGCTAGCAATCTTAATTGTGGATTGTCTCTGAGGATCTACAATTTGGAGATAAAAAACCAAATGTTGATTCCACTGCTTGTCGCCAGTGGAAAGATCAGAAACCAAATGTTGATTCCTTTTTGATGGGGATAATCGACCAAGGGGACAATTAACGAAACACTTAAGTTGGTACGCACACAAAAAGTTATCAAGCCCCAAAGGCTTGTTCTATTTCTTCGATAAAACCTCTAGAGAAAGAATTAAATGCGAGACGTTGAGCATGAGTTGAGCAGGAGCCACTTGAAAATGCCTACATACATCGCTAAGTAAAGGGCGCGGTGGAAAGATCAGAAAACAAATGTTGATTCCTTTTTGATAGGGGTAATCGACCAAGGGCATAATTAATGAAACACTTAAGTTAGTATGCACACAAAAAGTTATCAAGCCCAAAGGCTCGTTTTATTTCTCTGATAAAACCTCTAGAGAAAGATTAAATGCCAGACGTTGAGCATGATTTGAGTAGGAGCCACTCGAAAATGCCTACATACATCGCTAAGTAAAAGGGACTAGGGTAACCTGAACCCATCAATAAAGAACTTAGTGCATGGGCAAAACCAATCAGGGTCATATGAATCAGCCTTCTGACCCTCCCGAGGAATCCTACTTTTTCCCTCCCTGCGAATCAAGGACCTTTACCTTAGATATTCTAGATAATCTTCAGAAACTAGGGAATCAGGGTTGCGAGAGCCTAATACCCTTGTGGAATTAGAACCTACAATCTTACCTGTAGCGGAGGTGAGAGTCGTCCTTCTCACCATCAACGATAGAAACAAGAAAAAGGGGGGAGAAGGACAAAGTAGAACCTGGTAAAGGGCAATTCAAAAGCGTACCTGAGGTAAAAGAGATGATGGATGTGAAAAGGCGTGAGAGAGGCAGATAGTGAATAGGAAAAACTGAGAGGAAAAAATTAAGTGGTTGAAAAGGCACTTTGAAATTTGAAAAGAGCTGAGGAAGCAGACAGGTGCTTAGAGAAGCATTGGAAAAACGTGAGCTTTACACATGTTAAGCAAGCGCACTGTTTTAAGCTAAAATGAGTACACGTGGGCTAGGCCAGTGGATGGTAAGGCTGATGTTTACTCTCCAAGCCTACTAGCCTGGGGAGCGGGGGACTAATTGTATGTGTATCTATTTGTCTGAGCTTGCAAAACCTTACAAGGCCTAAGTTGTGAAGTAACCCAAGGAGCTACGAGGCTCGGGGGAATTAGGTTAAGGCTAATTATGGGTGCTTGGGCGCGAAGCCCACGATCGGGTATTTTAGGAAACTCAATCCCTTGATAGGGGATCCTAAAAGGAAACGTAATAATTGCCTTACCATAATCAAGACATAGAAGAAGCTATAAGAGGGCAAGGGAACGGACTATGAGGGTACACACGAATACACCAAGATACCTACCAACTCTGTAGTCCATCTTTCTTTCCTCTTTCAGCTAAACAAGGTCTGGCGACTTCACTCGAGAAACGGTTTAGGCCCCAAACCTAAACTCTAATTGTAGAATCACCCTTTACACATTATAGGTGAGGTTGGTCATAGATCTTTTGGCATACTACTTATTTTTGTAGAAAATCATTCCTACTCAAGGCTCCATCTACTTCTCCATATCCATAAATGGTCTCTTGACATTTTCAACAAACACAATGGTTCTTTCTCATCCTTGTTCTCAACCGGAGCCACCTCAATTATTCCTTGAGTCACATACTATTTCCGATCCTATCTTCCTGGTACTATCTCATATCTATTTTAGCATTCTCATCTCATTCAGGAAATGTTACCGGAGATGTTGGTGCTCCACTCCCCAGCACTTTGACCCACCCATAAGACAAAGTTGGTCTTATGGTTATCTTATACTATAATACCCACTAATGTGCTTAAGACTTAAATTTTATGGAGAAATTCGAAGTCTGGATGGTTGAGTGTACGGCCAAAGACCTTCCAGGATGAATGAGGATTGTCAAACTTTAAGCTGGAATCTTATGGTTGGACTAAAAGAAGCTGCGAAACAGGGACCACATGTTATTCATAGCAGATACAAAATGGAACTGGCAATTACTCTACTGCAGGCAAAGTAGGATTCTGTAACATGTAGCTGGAAATACTGATGATATCAGATCAGCAGCCAAACTTTTGCTCACTTAGTCTCCTTCAGTATAGCCAAGCGAGAGAGCTGAGTATCATTCAAAGATCTAAACATGCAACGTGCCTTGTATAGCTCACAAACATGAAGTTCAACGAAAGGGCAAAGAAGATCATAAGTTTTTTGGAAACTGGCTAGGATGACACCTAAGGCTTTTGAACACTTCATTTGTCAGTAAACCTAATAAAAATATGCTGAACAGGAAAAGCGTCCTGTAACCAAGCTCCTCAGAGAGTGAGGCCTGAATATAGTATTAGATGATAATGCAACACTAAGGTAGGTGACTATTGGTTCAAAGATTTTGAGAGTTGATCAGTTTCAGATACTTGAAATGCATTTATGAAATTTGAATGCATCTCTTAACCCTTAATAAAAGAAAAAGCTCTTCAAATTTATTGTAAATAGGACAATGCGGTACTTTACTGATATCCAAACAATATTATTACCATTTACAAAAATAGGGGGCCACACCTCTTTCGCAAAGTATATGCTAGAGTCTAGAAGGTGGCTCTTTTTTAATCTATTATTGACACTATACTTTTTCAGAAATGACATGTTGAGACCCCTCAAGCACTATATGTATGTATTTCTCTTGTCTCGTATCAATTTAACGGTGCAGGCCATAGTTGACCTCTTCATCCTTGGTGCAAATTGTCTTCTTTGAAATGTTTAAGTACCATGATAGCTCACTGACCCAACAGCCGGATTCTTTGTGAAATCCAACAAGTACAAAATCGTCTTCCATGCACCATTCTTTTATTCATTGTCAAATAAGAGATGGTTAATTCTTTCATCACCCCTCCACCAGATAACTATGTAGATGGGCAAAAGCCAATAGTATAGAAAGACAAGATGATATGAAATAGTATTGAATAACCCAAAATGCTATGCAGTAGTGTCAGTGCGGTGCAGTGCAATAAAATATCCAGCAGATTCTTCAACATGTAGGATGATGGCAAAACCTATATGCTGAAATTTTTCTGAAGTTGCAGGTTGTAACGTCATGGAATTGAAAGTTCTTCTTCCACACTCATATGTACCATTTGTAACGTGATTATCCAAAATTCCTGATAACCCTTAGTTGCATTTGCTTCACAAATCCTCTGAGGGGTAAAAGATGTCATGTTCCTTGATCTTTTCCATAAGTGGTCTGGAAGAAGATATGAAATTGAGTTAGGAGGAGAATAGAACACAGAATTCTTATTCTCTTTCTCAAACTTCCATTTGTTACTAGGAGGCTCTTTTTACATTTTATATGTCAATTTCTTTTTGTTACATGTGTATTAACTTAGCTAGCACATAAATTGTCGATTGCTTCCTTTTACTGAACTACATCCTCAAGCTTCTCTGTGGTGCTCACTTTACGAGAATTTAAGTTGTACAATGACACTACTAAGACAGCAAATTTTCTCCCTCATTAATGTTACTATATTAGGGCCGATCTGCTATCTTGATTATTTTTAGATATTCAGGCTGCCAGGGCTGCAGGTATTCCTGTCATTCTGGATGTGGGAGGAGTGGATGCGCCGATTCCTCTGGAGCTGCTATCTTTTGTTGATATTTTGAGCCCAAATGAGACGGAGCTTGCACGAGTAACAACTATGCCAACAGAGAATTTTGAACAGATTAGACAAGCAGCAGGAAAATGTCATCAAATGGTAAGATTTAACATAATATGGGAAATCCCTTGCATGGGACTTATAGGTCAAGTTCGAGTTATCAATGGGGTAGGTGTGTAACCAATGTTTATCCTCTTTAAACAGAGAAAAAAAAAACCTAATATGGGAGATATAATTGCTAAGAAGGAGGTTACTCCCCATGAAAAATACTTTTACTTTATCCATGTTTTCTTCTTTTGGTGCTTTATTCTTTTTGTAATAAATTATCTGAGCACCTCTCTATCTTTACGAATAACCAAACGAAGTGTTTGTTCCAGTAGATGGGATAGGCTATATGGATCTACGTTCTGCTCTCTTTATCTATCCCTGTTAAGAATGACCTCTATACCTTCACATGTTCTAATAGCTTCCTCACTGGATCAGCTCCTAATAGGTCCACACCATCTCAGACGGTTATCCATGGTCTTATTTCCAATTGTGGCCATCCTACTTTTTCTTGTATCACCTTGTTGCTAATCTTGTCACAGCTGTTTTAAAACTCCAAATCGTTTAACAAAGTTCAGGCAATAGCCATCTTACAATACTGGTGTTTTTAACTAAGTGGTGCTTTTCGATCGTACAAGATTCCTGATGGACTTGTCGACTGCATCCATTTGCCTTGATTTTGTGATCGACGTCCGCGTTAATCTCTCTAGGTTGTTGAACCATGGAACCAGTTCTATTTCCGTTGAATCTTCCTTCTAACTTACCGCTTGACCTACCAGTGCTGAACTTACATCCCATATACTCTGTTTTTATATGCACCCTTTCTTCCATTGTCTCGCTCCAAAATTCTAACTGAGCATCTCACTGTCATCTGCGTATGGCATGCATAATGGCATGTTGTCCTGAAATATGTCTAGTAAACGTGTTCATAATTAGCTCAGAAAGATATGTTCTCATGGGAGATCTTGATGTTGACTTATTTTGATTGGGAAAGCACTAGTTTCTCCACCATATTCGCCCTTATGCTGGTCATCTCTCTATCTTTAAGAATGTTGTAAAGTTAATACTACCACTTGGGATGTTTGATTCTCTACTTGAAGGTCGTCTGAGTTTGGCGTTTTTGCAAGTATTATCTGACTACACAAGTGTGCAATTGTTCTTTTCAGGGGGTAAAGCAAGTCCTGGTAAAACTTGGGGACAAAGGCTCTGCCCTTTTCACAGAAGGAGAAGAACCAATAAAGCAACCGATCATATATGCTCCAAAAGTTCTTGATACAACTGGAGCCGGTGATACTTTTACTGCTGCCTTTGCAGTGGCTTTTGTGGAGGGGAAGTCCAAGGAAGAATGCATGAGATTTGCTGGTATGCGCGGTTATCTTCTCTCTCATCTACTTATTCTTTGTGCTGCCTGTCTGACTAATGTTTTTCAAATGTACAGCTGCGGCAGCCTCGCTTTGTGTTCAGGTGAAAGGGGCGATTCCAAGCATGCCTGACAGGAAATCTGTTATGAAGCTTCTTCAGTCTCTATGAGGAAAACTAGTTGTTACTGCAGCTCTCTGTAAATAAATAAATGGTATGGACCATTTGTAGGAGCCAGGGACGGAACTACATATGCTTTAGGGGAGCCCTGGTGCTCCCACCCCCCCCCCCCCCTCCGCAAAAGCCCCCAATTTTTTATTTTTTTTTGTTATGAGATAAATTTGTGTACAAATTTTGGAGAAGCACAAAATCAACTTTGGGGAAAGCACAAAACATGCACAACAAATTAGTTTACAAATTGGTAATGATATTTTATTTTCAAAAGTTAGAAAATCAAGCACGCGGAATTTGAGCGATAAATAAGCATGTAATTGATTTGATAATTATTTGTTTAGAATGAAAAATTATAATAAATGGTAACTTAATTTATTTTTGTAAATTGATCTCTTTACCATTAGCCTTTAATATTTATCTTCTTCATTTTTTATTTTTGTAATTTTAGTTTTTTTTTCATGAAAGGAGAGGTGCTTATCTCACTTTGATATTGTATTGATTAAAAACGAATTCACAAAAAGGGGGAGGGGGGACGAGGGGACATTGATTGTACCATTTATCTATTCTAAGTTGAGGTTTTTATAATTTTAGTTGAACAATCATCAAAAAGTAAAACATTACTCTCTTTTTGGATAATGCATAAGATCTCATCTCTTTCTCTTTTTACATAATATTTTTTTGTCGTTTTTTGAATTGGAGCAAAAAGTAAGAACGGTTTTCTTTTATAATCTTGATGGTGGATTATGATATTCTTTAGTTTCTACTCTCTTCAATCTTATTGGAATAATAATTTAGTTGTTGCTCTTAATAATTTTTGGTCTTTCTTCTATATTTTATTAAAATTCCTTCTCTCTATGTTTTATATTTGGCCCCCTCTAATATCTCATCCTGTGTCCGTCCCTAGCAAGAGTTAACTGATTTTGGACCTTTAGTGTCTTTTTGTGTTCTAGATATCTTCGTCATGCTTCCTCGTTTAAAAGCTTGATATCAGATCCCTGCAGTAGCTTAATCTGAAACTGAAAGAGAGGGAAAAAGAATTGATTATGGAATAGATGAGTACAGAACCAGTAAAATATGAAGGAAATAGAAGAAGATTTAGAATACGATGGAAAATAGACATTTTTGAAATTCTTGTGTATCCTTCATGAGAAACAAGATATACTTCAAAAAGAAAATAGTCCTATACGTCTGCTGGGCTAATGAGGGTATAACTTGAAAGCACCTAAAAGACTATAAACACAACCATCTAGTCTACACTCAGCAAGATTTTATACAGATATAGCTGGAATATCCACATGCAATCCTGATGCAAAATGCAATCTGCTTATTGCGCATTCAGTGAGAAACTACAAGAGGCAGGACATGAAATATATGAACTCCTGGTGCTCATTCAACTGACCCTGAGAGACATGGTCAAACCTGTGTTTCTGACAGCTTGATATATTACATATATAGTTGTGCTTGCCTTTGGCAGGGTGTTAAGCAGATCCCACATTAGTCCAAGGTGTTGGCACTGTAGCCCTTATGGATAAATAGATACAATTATTCTGAGGAAGGATTAAGAAACAAACAAAAAGCTAGTGTCTTCAAGATTAAACTTAAACTTAGTATCTTCAAGATACAAAGTTGTTTTTAATTCGTTTTAAATTTTTCTTCATTTATTTTAGTCTTTATAATATTTTTACGTTTTAATTTTAATTTTATTTTTGACCATTTCTAATTTCTTTTGCTCTTTTAATTTGGGTTTTCATAAATTTAATGTTACCTCTTATTTTAAAGGTAGGATTTGTATTATTATTCTAAGTTGATGACTTCATTTAGATTTACCATTTTATTTAGTCTACAAAAATTGATTCTTTTTTTTTTCTTTTTCTTTCTTTTTTAGTTTCAATTATTTTACTCTTTGCATTTTTTTTTAAATTTTTTGGCCATGTCCACTATTTTTTGTTCTTTTAATTTTGTTTTACTTGTAAATTTAATGTACCTCAAGTTTTTTATTTCAACTTTTTTCCCTTTCCAATACTTGTTTATTTTAACTTTTTTTCCTTTAAAAAACTCATTTCAATTTTTATTGTCCTTTGCTTTCTATTTCAATTCTTTTTGATTTTTCCAAAAAATTAAAATAATCTTTTTAAAAAGGAAAAAAATTAAAATAAAAGAAAGTAGTGAAAAAGACAAAAAATGAAATAAAAAAAAGACCCAACTTAGTGTCTTGAGTTGAACTTAGTGTCGTGAAGATACCAAAACTTGGTTTGTAAAACCTAGTTTGAGAAAAAGTAGCATAATTGTTTTTTTTTAAAATTAAGTTTTGGATCGCTCTAAAGTTAGTTTTGTTCATAATCGAACACCTTGCTAAACCTTACGACCAAATAGGCTCTAAGTCTACTTGGCAATAATCTGCCACATCAATCAATTCTACGTCAATATTTTTAAGCTAAATTAAGTGCCTTCAAGACACTACATTAGGTTTCGTATGATGGAATAGCTTGGAAAAGAAAGGCCATTCCATCCAGAATACATTTCATCCCAGAATGCTTTAGGAATATGTATTATTTTTTTCTTGTGTATAGGTGTAATCATTAAAAAAAAAATTGAATGAAATGCCTATTTTCTTTCTTGTGTTTTATAAAGCCATCTTAATATGTTGGAATGGAATGAAAAATTATAATAATAGACAAAAATACCCTTATTTTATAATTTGTCAACTTGACATATTTTTGCAATGCATACCATCATCATTATCATCCACCATGGTGGAGGTATTCACTAGTGATATTAATTATCTCATGAAACTTCAATTATTATTTTGTTTGCTTAATTATCTCATCAAACTTCAATTTTTTTCTCGCCTTAAGTGCAATTCTACTTGTTGGTATCACACATGACATGTAAAATATGAAGGCAATTCAATATATGAAAATCCACTCACGTGTAGATCTATATAAGTTGAACTTACTTTATTAAAGGATTTTTGGGCAAAATATAAAAGCTAATGTGTAAACCTAAAAATTATTAGATATACTAGCTATGGAACCATGAAAGATGCCTAACGAGAAATACTAACATAAACTGAATGTGATGATTTAATACTCCTATACCACAAATCAAATAACCAATGATCAAATATTCTAAATCTTTAAAGCAAAAATATGAGGCTTCATGAGAAAATATTCAAGAGATGACCATCTTCACCCAATCCACCTTCTTACTATCATCAATTGTGAATAATATTAAAGTTAAATTGCGATGACGACCAATAACAATTGGTGCCTTGTGCTGCTCAACTTTATTCAAATCTTACAACTTCATTAATTCTTCATTAAGATCACGCTTTAAATTATTAATAATTGTATCCTCAAATGCCAAACTCATTCTTTCACTGCTTGTCTCCATCTTCGAGCTAAGCATCTTTGTAGAATATTTAATAATTTCACAAATCACATTACCGTCAATGCTCTTCCGTTTTTTACTTTTCTTTGAAAAGACTTCAGTGTTATTCCCATTAATGGTAGGTTGAGCAAAAGAATAGATATAATAGTGTCTGCACCACGGTACATTTCTTCACCATCCAATTGTTGCTCATCTTCTATATTTAGCTCTTCAAGTACATTTGCCAGTGTTTGTGCATCCTTTCCAGTAGCACAATCTTTTCCAAAAATTATATACAACTCTCTATAGTAAGGAAATATCTGACCCTTGAACATTCTTGCATCTTTATGACTCTATAAAAATTAAACAAGGCATTATTAATTAGTCAACATATAATATTCTTAATATTTTGTATGATGATGATGGTGATGACATGTTTGGACAACACTGATAAGTGCCTTCAAGTATTCTTCCCAAATAGGATTCTCTGCAACAATGCACTTCTTTTCGTCATTATAAGCAAAACCACTAGAACAAGGTCCAGAAAGCATATCATGGACAATGTTGAAATGATTCATCATTGTCTTTATTCTTGATGAGATATATGGTTTTGCTTTTATTCTAGAGTTAGGCAATGTGATAGCAAAAATTTTCTCAATAGCATGATAATGATTGGGTTTGAATCCACAATCAGTGTTATATTCTTTAGTGTTCCTTAAGTCTATCAGCGCTTCAACTAGCTGTGCATCTTTTTTTTTTTTTTTGTCCAATATCTTTTATTTGTACCAAGACTTCTTCTAGTTTTTCATTTGATTGTTCCATTCTAACAAACATATAAGTTATATACATGATAACCAAAACATCATAAAGAGTACATTTGAAAACATTTGCAATTTAATTAAACTAGACAAAAATATAAAATATATTGCCTTATAGTAAATCACAGCATTCAAAACCCTATGAAAATGCCTACTAATAGTTTCTCAAGATCTCAAAAAGTTTTTTTAATAACCCTATTCTTAATATGATGAACTAAAATATGTAAAACCATTGCAACTTTTTCATCTAGTAGCATATTTTTTATATTTGTCAATCTTTCGAAGTATCTTGCATAACTTAACAAATGACTGTTGATTCATCCTTAAGTCATCTATACAAACTATATCACTTGCATAAACAAACTTGTACATTTTTTTTTCTTTTTCTATAAAAGTCTAATATATATCTTTCACCTAAAGGTTGATCTTTAAAATACATATCTTATAAACAATAAATTAACTGAAACCACCAAGAGGTCACATATTGTATGTCCATCCATGCTAACATTAAAGAACCTAATTTTCTGTTTTATCAACTCCCTAGTTCGTACGCTTAAACGAGTCATAGTTGCATAAATAAAAAATAAGCATATATATTTAATCTTAATTCAATAACTGTAAAATGAATACTTTTTTCATACTGTTACAATTGAAGCCATCTACAACGCTTTCATGAAGTTTTTCAATAAGCCATTATAATCATCCATTCAAGAAACAATATTCACCATTTTTTTTAATGTGTTATGCTACGAAACAACAAAACGAGAACTGCTCTTGAAATCAAGATATACTTGGCCTTCAACTATGGTGAATTTGTGGAAACCAAATCAACAAAAATCACAAAAGGAACAATTATTATTAAATTACTTTATTGATTGTGGAGTTTTGATGAAGAAGGTTGTGGTTGCTCTGTGTATGTCACAACATACATAAAACATTTTTTTTAAAAAAATAATTGAAGAGATCTTGGCATCAGACATGGATGGCATCAAATACTCATTAATATGATATCAAGAAGTAAACAGCTATAATTTCTAGAACCTTATGTAATCTTATAACATAATACACTCTAGACATCAATAAAAAGAACTATCAAATGCTAAGGCATGTCCGACGCTATATATAACTCTTGGGCAAGAGAATGGCTTTCACTAAAATTGTAATCTAATTACAACTAGGGTAGCTACCAAATAGAAACTGGGCATAATCAACAAGAAATTCCATAAACAAATAGATTTGGACAGCTTGGAGCATGAAAATTTTTTGGAGTGCTTAATAATACAATGATTAATCAAGAAAAATTCTATATTCAACAATTTTTTAGTTTGAATAACTAATAGTACAAGAAAAATACAAGATTAATCAAGAGATTTTGAGAATTGAAAAGAGAAAAGAAAGATATAGATAGATAAGAGCACTTGATTATACTCTTGCAATATGTGGAGAGTTTGGTAAAGCGTTTAGATGAAGAAAACGATTGTGATTGAAAGGGCAAATAAAAGATTAAATTTTTTTGAAATGTTTTCCAGGTTAAGTTGCGAAACTCATTCCTTTGGTTGAACAGAGGAAACATTTTTGAACTTTTTACTAGAAAGAGCTTTCTTGGGAAACGGGCTTTTGGGCTTCATTTTGTCCAACCAAACAAAAGAAAGGAAAAGAAAATTCGGAATGGCCTTTCTTTTCCAGGCCATTCCATCATACCAAATGTATCCTTTGAGTAATTAGTTATTTTCTTCATTAGTTTTCAAACATGGCTAGTCTGGTATATAAGTTTCAAAAATTGATTAGTTAACTCATTAATTGATATATTAATTAGAGTAGAATGACATATGCTGGTAAATAAATGAAATGTGAAATATCAATTTTGATAGTCATAGTCTCGAAAATTTACAATTTAATTGGATGCAATTTTCAACAAAGCCATCTCACTGCGAATAAATTGAAAAACATAAACAAATAAAAAGAAAAACTAAATAGGATATTGCGATCAACATTCTATAGAACATATTTATTATTCTTCATAAACATTATATGAAGAAAATGCAAGAAAGTATGCATCTCATGTCGTGTTAACCACTACCACATTCTATCAATATTAGGTCGATTTTTTATTTAAATAAAAAAAGTTACAACTCGTAAAGCTGGATTAGCAGATCTTACTAAAATAAGCTACATAATATTTACATGATGGTACTCGATTACATTGATATTTCATTTGCTACAACATTTACATAAGGGTTCACTATTACATTCATACTTCATTAACTACGACTTATTTAAATAACATAATAGTTACACTCATAACATTGCAATCTTATCATATTTATTGATCTACATTTTAAAACTGGAGCGAATGAAACGACCATACCAAAACTAGCAACTACTAAGATGGATCACATTTTACAAAATTGCCGAACTTTCTAATTAGCAAATCCACCGACAATGCATTTGTCTAACAATCTTTCACGTATGGGTTAAATTCAGTAGAAGTGAGTGTTCTATTCACTATTGATATTGAGATCGCTGTTAGCAAATGAAAAACAAAACGACATGGCATAAGTTAACAGAGAGAGAAACATAATAGAGTAGTATAATAATAAAAACCATATAAAATATCTTCCAATAAAGTAAAGACCTAATACAACAGTGTGGAAAAACCAAACTTAACATGTCTTATATCGAATTGAAAGACTCAAACAAATGAATAACACACAGTTAGGACAATAAAGAGTAATTGGATATTATTCCTTAAACTCTTACTTATGTATACCATGCTCTCTATAGTATCAAAACTAGTTAATTACCCTCATATACTTTGACTTATGTGCATCTTACCCCCATAGTATTAAAACTAGCTAATCACTCCCTGAAGTTTTTAAAAATATGCAAAATATCCCATGTAGTCATATATTTCAAGGGGTATTTTGCATACTTATAAAAGCTTGATGGAGGTATTTTGTACACTTTTAAGAGCTTTAAGGGAGTAATTAGCTGGTTTTGATACTACAGGAGAGTATGGTGCATATAGGTTAGAGTATAGGAGAATAATTAATTAGTTTTGATACCATAGGGATATAGTGTATGATAAATTATTTGAGCACAAGCCTTAATAGCCCGCAAGTGTAGTGGTCGTGTGTAGTACGGTGTGTATGAGTGCGGGGTCGAATCTACAGGGAGGCCTAACGTGTATGATGTCCTAAGCTATGTGTGTCCTAAGAGTTACGTATTGGGTCCCTAAACTATGATGTTTTTGGGGGGTTTTGGTTTAAAGGGGGTTCAAAAAAGTTAAACCTAATCTCAAGGCAAGGAAATAAAAGATGTGTGTGCGTGTGTGTGTGATGGGGGAATCAAGTAATCTAAGGGGATGTAAACGTCAGAAATGGGGAACTAGGGTGATTATGTCCTATTTATAGGTAATTATTACGTCGTTCTAGGTTGCTTGATGGATTATACTAAGTGCTCCAATCTAGACCTATAATTAGCCTCCTCATTGGTACCCTAAGCCTTAGTGTAGGTCTGTCCCTGGGTGGCCATGCCTAGCAGTATGGCGTGGTCTTTATGACTTAGGAGTTAGGGCTAACCAATAAGGTTCTAGGTGAGTGTAGATCAATCTGACCCTAGCACTTAGTCCAATAATTAGTTCCCCAACCTGATCCTAGGACTCGGTGCGAGTTCGTCCCTAAGTTTCGGCCTAGTAAGAGCTACGGTGTGGTCCTTATGAACCTAGGGCGTTAGGGTGAACTAACTAGCCTTCCTAAGTGAACTAAGGTCAGCTAAACCTATCTGGACTCCTATTGGTTGGATTTAAAGCCAAAGGGGACTTGACCTAGGCTAGTTATAAGTTGTGCACCATCGATCGCATCACAGTAGTGGATTGACATTAAAGCGCAAAGCTTACACATCTAGGGCATGACATTTGAGAACAGTCTGGAATATTCTACTACTAAACATATAGACATGCTTAGATTATATAACAATTTAAGCTATAGCACTTGACATGTATGCAATAGAAGCTATTCAAGCTATTAAGTATGCAAACACATACACATATACATGTATATAAGCATACCCACTTCATGTAATCATTACACAAACACATAGACATGCTAGCATAATAATTTAGACATGGTTAATAGCATAATAGACTTCAATATACTTATGCAACTTCATTGAGACATTTCAACAAATATATAGACATGTATGTAAAATGGCCTTTGAAACCCTAAGCATAAAGCATATATACATAAATCCATCAAGTTTCCATTAATAAAAAGTAGTAATCAATCCATAAATACAAGAATAATCACCCTATATAGCTTTAATCATACATATTTAGACTTAGAATAAAAGAGAGATACCTTTCTATCCATAGCCAAGCTTTACAATTCATGAGATATGCCCAAGTCCTAGTGTTTAATCCTCTTGGATCCTTGATTCCAAGTGTTAAATGTGTTTTAAAGTGAGTGTGTGAGGTGGGTTTTGGATTTAGAGAAGTGGGTGTATGAATTGGGTGGTGTTCTACCTTAAAAATGGCTGAAGAGTGGCTTAAATAGAGCTGTCAACGCGCAGCTGGGGACCTAGTTGGTTGACTAGCTTTAAGGCTAAGTCAACCGGCCTAAATTGGACGAGATTCTGATTTGGCCGATCGACTGGGTCTTGATAGAAGATTGGCCAGTTTTGATAGTAAAATGTTCATATCTCGCTCATGTTGGCTCCGATTCGCGCACCATTTTTTCTATGGCTTCGTATCGCTTTAGGGGATCTCCCAAGCCATCTTTTGCATCCTAAAACATGTCGAAAATTTGTCCATGTCATTTTTTTTTGTTGCAAGCTCTGAATTTGGCTCCTATTGCTCTCTGTTTTGCCTCGGTCGCTTTTTCATTCACTCGGCCACTTCCAAATGCACTTTTCTTCATTCCTAAACACCTTTGGCTTTGTTCCACACTCCAAGCACTCTCAATCAAGCTCCAAGTATCTTCCTGAATCTCACTTAAAACAAACAACAAATGCGCATTAGTTTAGCATTTAAGTCCTAAGTTCAATTATGAACAGGTAAACCCTAATATGCACAAGTAAGACCTAATTCTATATTAATACACCAAATGAAGTATAAAATATCTCAAAACAAGTATATACATACAATGCATAATCACACACAAAACCAATACGTCAGTGTACATAGGTCAGAGTACTAGGGATAATATGCAATTTATTTGGACAATAAATGCGAAGTTTATGTAAAATTTACGCATAAAACATTTAACAATATAATAAAAAAAAGGGAATGAAAACATACTACACAGTATGGTGAAACTCACACCCGATGAAACCTTTCAAAATCTGCTCAACAAAAAAGCAAGCACCCAACCCGCTACTTATAGATCCCATGAATCTCAATACAATAGACAGCTGAACACACTACCACTATCACCCCTATTGACATACAGGTGATCGTTAAATACGCATCAGATAAAAGGACACAACATATAGTTTAATGCTTCCAAAAAAAGACCTCTACATATGTATACATTCAATGACACAACACGATCATGGGAAGGCTAGGATGATTGGACTCTTGAAGCCGTAGACACATTTATTCTTATGTGCGCTGTGAGTGTATATAACACTCATATATGCATACTCTTACTTTCTCCGCACATGTGATGGTCTGCTTACTGAAATGTAAATTATGGATAGTATCTTTGAAAAAAGAAGAAAAAGATAATTTTGGACATTATAAATGCTAAAATCTACAATCACGAATCTGGGGCACTAACAACCTGCGAAACAGAAAGCGAGAAAGGCGGGTAAGTCCTTGACACCGGTGTGGTGCCAACCAAAGACACTCCGACACCAAGTCAGTTATCGGAAAGAGTGTTACGATATAAGGCCGTACAAGTAAAGGATAGAGTTGTATAAGGTTGTATAAAAGAGAAAGCTAAGAGTGAAGCTCAGGGATGTTGAGAAAGGTTAAGTGTGTAGGGGTGTAGTGTCCATGCCCCATGCCACTCCAGGAGGGGTCCATTTATAGTCGTCTGAGATGTAGAGGCGTGTATAGTTCCATTCTTATCATGTTGATCTAATCGGATAGGTACCGTGTCTCTCCTTGGGTGCTTTGGAGACTTCTTAGTTATCGTACAAATGAAATTGAACCTATCTAGAAAGATATGCTACCTACTAACATGCTTATATTGAGGGGTTAGAATAACGTCAAACATGATTTTGCAAATCACTTGTGTTAAGCATGCCTTTTACTGCAAAGTAGTGATCTATACAAGCTTTCTTGGGCCATGCAACGTTAATGGGTCACGGTCGCTTACCATGTACTTCAAGATAAGCAGCCCTTGGACCAGGCCAATTTTGGCTACTACAAACATAATGTAAAAATAACTTTTCAAAATCCTTTTTTTAAGAAGTTCAAATTTGGAGCTTCTGATTTTTTTTTAAAAAAATTTGATGTTTATATAAATAAAAACTCTTGTAAAATAAATTAAATAAATTAATTTTAACTTTTAAACTCATTAAAAATAGCTCACAATAACTAATTTTAGTGTCTACTAAAAACTAGGTCAAACGAACTATGAGTTGCCACGTTACAAAAGATAATGAGTTCATTTGAATTCACTTTCTTTAACAATATTTTATTTTTAAAAATTTTGAAAAAGTATTTTTCTTTTAAAATTTTCAAAGTCTTAATTTTTTAAAATTATAATCCAATACTTATTAAAAAAAGGTATAATTTTCTTTAAAAAAAATTATTTTCTTATAATTAAAAAAAAGCCAATCCAAACAATATCTTAAACGAAAACACTAATATATTGCCGGAACAAGCAAAAGCCACAACAATTTTATATATGCATAAATATCTGTCCACACACTCTCCAACGTCTTTCTTTCTATCTCTCTCGGCCTCTCTCACTGCCATCAGATCCCACGAACCTTACTCTCATTCTCAACCTTCCGATTATTATTGTATAGTTAAGCAGTATATTGTGAAAGCATTTTTACAGAAAATTCTTTGTTTTGGGTTTCAGAAGTGGATGAGTAAGAAGGTTACGGCGGTGGTGGAGCGGCGGCAACAACCGCTACGGCGGCGAAGTAGTAGCAGTGCGTGCCGGTTTTCGAATTGGGAAAGAACAGGCGACAGATTCCGCTTCTGTGATTGGCGGCCGCTGTCGGTGGGGCAAATGTGGCTGACATTCTTCGGACTGCTATTATTGTTATTGTTATAATATTTATCTATTTCTAGGGTTTTTGAAAGTGATCTGATTTGGTTCCAGAGCGAAAAGGAGCGAAACTGAGTTTTAGCTGTGTTATTAGTTAGCTAAAAGATGCAGCAAGATCAGCGGAAGAAGGTGATTGCAATGTTTCTTTTAAGTGTTTTTTTTAAGATACTTTTTTGTTAATTTCATTTTTGTACTGCAAAGAAGCTTAGATCTTGATTTGTCTTTTTTATGTTAATTTATGAAATTTGTGCGAGTTAAATGAGGATTAGGTTTTAATTGATCTTAGTTTTGAGAGTTGTGTTACATGTTCACTAGTGTAACTTATGGCATTCACTTGTGAAACTTAGTGAGATCATAAACTGGAATCCGGCTAGACATGTTCCGTAGGAACGTTAATTTTGTATTAGCTCGAGTCAAGGTCTCCCTGAATTTTGGATGCAAGAAAAGGAAAAATATGGAAGAGTTGCTTTCCGTCCAGTTTTTGGAATATAATTATGAACTATGTTGGAATTGGTATCGAGTAGGTGTTCCATCTACGGAGTCAGTCATATTACTTTTCCCATTATGGATTAATCAAATGGTTTGATGAAGCTGTTTCGGTAGTTATTTTTCACACCTAATGACTGCCTGAGAAAAAAAAGACACGCTAATTATTGCTGGAGTCATGGAACAGATTGACTATGCTGGAAGTTTGTCACAATCCTTTCACATGTACACTAATCTCGATTTTTTTTTTGTTTTGAATTTTTTGAGCATTGCCTGTCATTTTCTTATAAATTGTGTCCAAGAGGAAGCTATTTAGATATGTTTCTGAAGTAAATGACTATTCAATCTGATTGTTATGTAATTATCATGCAGAACACTAAGGAGATTGAATTTTTCACTGAATATGGAGATGCCAATAGGTACAAAATCCTGGAAGTAATAGGGCAGGGGAGTTACGGAGTTGTTTGTGCAGCCATTGATACACATACCGGTGAAAAAGTAGCGATAAAGAAAATAACAGATATCTTTGAGCATAGTTCTGATGCTATTCGGATTTTGCGTGAGGTGAAGCTGCTTAGGCTTTTACGGCATCCTGATATTGTAGAAATTAAGCGAATTATGATGCCACCATCAAGGCGCAACTTCAGAGACATATATGTTGTATTTGAGCTTATGGAACCTGACCTTCACCAAGTAATTAAAGCCAATGATGATTTGACGCATGAGCACCACCGGTTTTTCATTTATCAAATGCTACGAGCACTGAAATATATGCATACAGGTAAGTACCAATATATATTTATTCAAAATACATTTTTGTTGTAGTAATCTCTTCCTCCTTTAATTTGGTATACCTCTCTTCACTTGGAAATGAATTTGGAAGTGTTCATACCATAAAGTTTATTCAATTCATGTTGTTTCAGCAAATGTATATCATTGCGATCTTAAACCAAAGACTATATTGGCCAATGCAAACTGCAAACTCAAAATATGCGATTTTGGATTAGCCAGAGTTGCATTCAGTGATACTCCAACAACTATATTTTGGACGGTATGCCTTTGTGTAAACTTTATCTTCTGGCATTCCAGCCTCCATAGTTGCTAATTGTTTACAAATTACCTTCTTTGGTCTCAAATGTGATGTCTGTAATTTTTTTAATTTTCTCCTTGGTCCTATAATGCAGGACTATGTTGCTACAAGATGGTATCGTGCTCCTGAATTATGTGGATCATTCTTCTCTAAGGTATACTCATTTAACCATATGCAGACTTTTAGTGACTTGACATATGCTAGCAGTATTGCCTTGTATATTACTATATAGCAATTGAATGGTCTTTCTTTCTGATGTAGTATCATGCAAATCAACGTTGATGCCCCTTCTCTTCATATTATTAGCTTACTCTCCCTATTTGTTTCAACATGCTTTGGAGGAATCTATTGATAGAAAAATGATCATGATGACATAAGCTGATTGTTATATGTCCTTGCTTTATCTATTTATTTATTTATTTATTTTATGATTTTGTTGGACTAAGAAAGATATTGTGTTTAATGAGGTCTTAAAAGCTTAATGGGGGTAGATGCTTCTCCTCACTGAGGCTTTAATTGTGTGGTCAAGGAATATTTCACCTTTATACCTGAAAATAAAAGATAATTATGAATGTTAACAGAAGAATGGAATTCTTTAGAAGGATTGGAGCATAACTTTCTGCTAGATATAATAATGAAATCAACGATTTTATAAGCATGCCAAGTAGACTACTAGTCAATTTTTTTATATATTTATTTACTTCTTTATTTTCCTTGTTTTGTTACTGGGTTTTTGGGGGAGGAAGGGGGGGTGGGGGCTTGCTGGAAGCTTCTTGTAGACCTTTGAATTTGTGACTTCAATTTTTCAGTCCGTTAACCCCAACTGCATTTGTTACATTATTATTATCTTGAAAAGCTGCGATCACATATGCATGCAATTTCCTTTTCTATCGAAGTCATTCGATCTAGTTACTTAATTTGATTTGTATCTCTCAGTGTCTAAGAATGGCCTTTATAAATATGCCAAAAAACTCCACATAGTCATCCTGCTCATCACTCCATTTATTAGCTTTGTATTTCGATGATTGCAAATGCATGAACAATTCTAATTTTGTGAATATACTCACTGTGTGATTGTTGCCTCTGAGTGCTTATGAATCTTCTTTCTTTTCCTGACTCTCTGTAACATATTAGAAGAATAATCATGGTTCCAACTTTAATTTAGGTAAAGCTTACGATCACCTTTTATGCTTTTTGCATATTTGGACATTGAGAATCATACTTTTATTTCTTGTACAATGTGTTCTTACTGCATTATGTAAGTAGTAATTTGTAGATTAAAACAATTCTTGTTCAGGGAGGACTGTTGAACTCTCCTGGAAGTTGAATATCTGTTCTCCAGGTAACTGTGTTGGGTCTTGTGTCATTCTTAGTTTAGGGATTTATTGGTGGTTGATTTGCAGTGTTCTTTTGAATATGTCTAATTGTGTTTGTGTTGGTTTGCAGTATACGCCTGCTATTGATATTTGGAGTATTGGATGCATCTTCGCAGAGGTATTGATGGGGAAGCCACTGTTTCCTGGTAAAAGTGTCGTTTATCAGTTGGAATTGATCACTGATCTTCTTGGGACTTCCTCAGCAGAGACCATTTCTGGTGTATGGGACTTTTGTCCATTTAGTTGCTAATTTGTCAAGTTGAAGATTGTTAAGTGTGATATAATGTTTAATGAATTTTACTGTCATGGATGCCAGGTTCGCAATGAGAAGGCAAGGAAATATTTGACAGAAATGAGGAAAAAGCGATCAGTGCCTTTCTCCGAGAAATTTCCAAATGCAGATCCTTTGGCACTTCGCCTGTTGCAAAGGCTCTTGGAATTTGATCCAAAAGATCGGCCAACTGCAGCAGAGGTATTTCACATACCTCTTCTAATTAATAGCTTCAGTAGTGCACTACTGGTTATAGCTGATCACAGATCTGCGGTCTGTCTGAAGAGTTTCTCTTTGGTCTTATGATTGTGATGGTTTGTCACGTATTTGCTGTTATTAATTATTTTGCTACAATCTGATGTATATTGTTGTAGGCATTAGCTGATCCATACTTCAAAGGACTGGCCAAAGTTGAAAGGGAACCTTCCTGTCAGCCAATCTCAAAGCTGGAGTCTGAGTTTGAGCGTCGGCAAGTGATGAAGGAAGACATTAGAGAATTAATATATAGGGAAATATTACCATCCTCAATTGCTGAAGGACTACATGGCGGGGACTGGTGGCACAAATTTCATATATCCTAGGTTCCCAACTTTCTCCAATCATTCAAACTTATGGTTTGCATATTGTTGTGCATAGTGCAGAATTAATCCAACGCCTGATTTATTTCCTCAACTGTTCAGTGCCATTGGTCATTTCAGAAGGCAGTTTGCTAATCTTGAGAACAGTGGTAAAAGTGGGCCTGTGATTCCTCCCGAAAGAAAGCATGTCTCACTTCCAAGGTATATCAAGGGTTTATTTCTTTCTATGGTCAATTTTTATTTATCTCTCAACAGGATTGGGCTACAGAACTTGTCCTTATAATTGCCCTTTCAGCATCGTGATGTAATTTCGAATGATGCTGTTCCTCTATCATCCTTTATCCCCCTTTCTTCCATTGTTTCTTGTATTTTGTTATTTACTACTGATTAAGATCACTCCTTCATGGTGCCTTTCTTTTGCTACATTATGTGCAATACACTGCTTGAATGGTGCCTTTTCTTCCATTGTTTCTTGTATTTTGTTATTTACTACTGATTAAGATCACTCCTTCATGGTGCCTTTCTTTTGCTACACCATGTGCAATACGCTGCTTGAATGGTTCAATCATGTATTTCTTGCATGCAGGTCTATGGTGAATTCGAGCAGCATCCCTCCCAGAGTGCAACATAATTATTCAGCCTTTGATAATAAGAGAATTGCAGAAATGTCTAGCAGTGTTAATGTTACAGAGACCATTTCTGGGAATGCAACGAAGATTTCAAGGCCGCCACCAAGGGTGCCAACAGGTATGGCTGTTCTGACGATTTTTGTTTCAGTTCATTTTCGTTCGATTCCCTGTTAAATATTGCTGTAGCAAAGGTATAAACGTCTTGTCAGCAAATTTTTGCCAGCAGTTTATAGTAGTATTAACTAATTGTTTTATTTGTTTTGTCCTTAAAAGATGTATATGATGATATATGTCAAACTATAGCATATCCAATAAAAGATGTATATGATGATATCTCAGCTTTTGTTCAGGAGTCAAGCTTCTATTGTTTAAGTTTTCTAACATAATCTTCTAATCCTATTCAGCGAAACCAGGTAGAGCCGTTGGACCAGTTTTACCATATGAGCACGGCAGGAGCATCAAGGAAACCTATGATGGGAGGTTCTCTCCTCAAAACACTGTCCTTCCTCCAGAGACACTTTCTCCAAATTATTTTTTCAGGACCAATGCAGGAAAGAATCAAAAGAAGTGTGGGACAGAAGCTGAAAGGGGACCTTCACGAGTCATGCAACAAAGTATGCAATGCATGCTAGCCAAACCAACTCCTTGTGTGAGCGTTGACATTAGCAGCAACCCTTACTACCCATCACAAACAAAAGCAAGCCCTATAAATAGTCAACTCGGGCTAAACACAAAATTGATGCAAGCACAATCACAGTTGGGTGCAGTTGGTGCTGCAGCTGTTGCTGTTGCTGCTCATAGAGAAGTCGGTGTTCAGTACAGAGTGACTTGAGAGGGGATTATTGTCAATGTAGGAGGCTGTTGGGCTAACAAGTGGTTGTTCATCAATCGGAGCAACAGATTATTGTCGATGTAGGATCTGTTAGTATAATGTTGTCAGGTAACAGGCAGGTTGTGTATTTTAGTTTTAGTCAGAGTTCTTAATATCTCCCCGTAAAGTTTGAGAAATGCTGTATATCATTGATTTATGAATATAAGGACAATTGTTTGTTAATCCTCCGATGTCGCCTAGTCTTGCCACGGTATTCTAAACTTGCACTCTGTTAGCTATGTACACGAGTGGCATGATGTACAAATTCCTCTGTTGAAATGTTGCATTTCTATCTCTTAGAATTTTCTCAAAATTTTGCACATTTTCTTTTCTTTATTTCTCCTTTTCACTCGGCCACCATTCCTGGCATAATTTATGCTGCGAGGATCATTAGTCGCTAGCTTTGTTTGACGCTCTGAGCCGGGGATATTTGCAAAAGGAGAAAAAAAAAAAAAGGTGAGTTATTTGGGATATCGGTGTAATGGTGGCCAAAGGGGGTTCGACTTTAACTCTGTTGGGGCAAAGCCGAGTTAAGTTAGTGTATTGTTGTAGGAGTGAGTATAATCGAAGCATTGGGTTTTGTCGTACAAATAGAAAAAGAGCTTGGTAGTATTGGAGTAGGAAATGGACTCCTTGAATCTATCTAATTATTAGATAGAGCATATACACGATTGAGTCTGACTACGAGTCCTTTGGCAGAGTTCATGTTGGTGTCTTCCGTTGGTCGACTAAGGTGACGTACATTAAATCTCGAGATTGATTCGGACGAGTAAAGTGAGCAAATAAGACTCTCAGTACTTAATAAGATTGGGGCCTCCTTCTCGTTGAGCAGGAATTTGGACCCGAGAATCGAGATGCATGAGTGAGGTCAATTTTACACATATCAATAGCTCTCTTAGATCTAATCGAGGCATAGACCAAGTTGGATGAGAGTAAGATTCTGGTAGAACTAACAGTTACCGTGCCTTTGTACCAAGTGATTATTATTGGAATGAGTGACATGACATCCTTGCAGGCACAAATCATGGTAAGGCATTTCGGGCCAAAGTTAAGAGTCTTAAATCAGGGGGCAATATTATAATATTTATAAAAATAAATCTTATGTAGCAAAATATTTTAAGTGAAAAATGCATTCAGAATAGTTACTAGCAAATATCAGTGACATTTTCCTACACTAATTAAAAAAAATGGAAATGCTTTCTACGAGTCTTTATATTTCCAATACCAAGTGTAATAACCTCATTGTCAATACTGTGAAAGATATCTTTCACCATATATGTCATCAAACATCAACTAGAGGTTATATCATGCTCACTATGCACTGTGCACCTTCGCATACTGTGCACTTTTCATTGAACAAAGACTATAAAATAGTGAACAAACTGCATAAAATCTATATAATAGTTTAAAGGTTTTACGAATAGAGCTCAAAGACACATACCATATCAGCCCCTATTGGAGGGTATAAGCTAAAGTTACAAGTAGTGATGTGTAAGGTGAAAAAGATCATTAAATTCAAATGTAAACCCCCTAACATTGTTATTTTTCTCTAATTAATCTCTTATTGTTAAAAAAAATACATAAATATAAATAAAAATAAAAATTAATTAATTAATAATTAGTAAAAATAAAATAAAACAAATTAATTAATTGAGAAAATTAAAATAAAATAAAATTACAATAAAATTTAAAAATAAAACTAAAAAATAACAAATTTAAAAATTAACGTTAGAAAATTAAAAATCTTAAAAGTGAGGTTTAAAAGTAAAAATAAAATATTTTAAAAATTGAAGAGATAAAGAATTAAAAATGAAAGAATTTAATTTCTTATTCTATTATGGATACGCATTATTAGCTTTAGTTTAGAAATTTAATTTCCAATCAATTAATTCCTGAAATAATACTAATTTGTGAATTCCAAAAGACTAAACTTGAATAAATTTAATGCCTACTATTAAAAAAATACTTTTTTTGAGTATCGTGAGAATGCCATGTTAGCTTACATCGCAATGGTTATTTATTATTAGCTTATGTATAATTTATTATATATTATTTATTTTGTTTTCTATTATTGCTTATCATTATGGGAATAAATTATTAGTTTTACTTAAAAATTAAATAGTTAGTCAAGTAATGCTTAAAATAAAACTCATTTGTGAATTCCAAAAGGTCCAGTTATTATCTATTATAGATATATATTATTAGTTTAAACTTTGGAACTTAACTGTCTATTAATTAATTCTTAAAATAATAACAATTTGTGAATTCCAAAAGGTTCAATTATCTACTATAGATACATATTATGTATTTTAATTTAGAAATTTAATTTTTAATTAATTAATGTTTAGACAAATTTTTATTTGTGAATTCCAAATCTGAGTAAGTTTAACGTCTACTATAAAACATAAATTTGTATCTGAGCAAAACTAATGACTAAATTTTTAATTTTTTATTAAATAGTAATTTAATTAAATTTAACATTTATTACTTAAAAATTATCTGTCCAAAGCACAGATAGTAAAAGATTTAGTAGTGAATAAAAATCATAAATGATGAATAAAGACCATAAAATAGTGAACAAACAATTCAACACATATATTTTTTATACAAATTTATGAACAAATAGTATAAAAATTATGACCAAACACGTCAATTAAATTATTCACATTTTTTTACTATTTGTTCCATAATTTATTGTTCACCATTTAACATATATTTGTTTCCAACTTTTACACATATATATACACAAAACCACATTCATATACACAAAAACACATTCACACACAAAAAAGAAAAAAAAGAAAAAGAATGTTTAGAAAACAAGAAGAAGAAAAAAGGACAAGAGAAAAGCGGTGAAATGAAAATGTTTTGGAAACTGATCTTCAATGTACTGCTGAGAAACATCTCTTACATGCCTTCTTCACCTCTAAACAATCATCATCTTGTAACCTAGGAGGGAAACAAACAAATGGAGAGATTAGGGTGAATACCACTTGATTATGGGCAACCCAATACCTTCATGCTATGGGACTTAACTAATGGTTTATGTTGTAAAGGTCACTTTTAGCTAGGATCTTAATTAGTCTCCTAATTAACTACTAGGACTCGGTACGGGTCCATCCCTAGATTGATCGCCCCTAGAGTATGGTATGGTCCTTACGACCTAGGGCCTTAGGGTTGAATAATTGGCTTCCTAGGTGAGATTGATTAAACCTAACTTAGTGCCTAAACCATTGAATGGCTTTAAAAGGCAAGACCTAGTGCTACTAAAGTCGACTAATCCTATCCGGAAACCTATTGGGTGGGTTTAAAGCCAAAGGAGGCTCGATCTAGGCTAGCCTTAAGTTAAGCATCGTCAATCTACCATCACAATAGCGAGATTTAATATTTAAGCACATTTGTACATGTTCTACACTATGGCATTCGCAAATGCATCGACATACCCAACTATCAAACATCGTCATGCTTGAATAACACCATATTGATGTCATACCTGCTACTAAGGCATGCAACACACACAGAGACATGTATATAAGTATTATCCACTTCATATAAACATCACACAAACATATAGACATGCTTATATAATGGATTAGCAGTGTTTAATAGCTAATAGACATCAATATATATATATATATATATATATATATATATATATATATATATATATATATATATATATATATATATGCTACTCACTTAGGCATATTATCAAATACTTAGACATGTATTGAAATAAGCCACTGAAATAATGAAATCAAAGCATATGTACATTAAACCATCAAAATCCCATAACATTCAAGTATTTAATCAACCCATAATACAAGCTAAAATCACCCTAAGAAGATCTACTCATATATGGAATCAAATAGGATAAAAGACAAATAAGAGGACTCCTTTTCCATCCTTGTAATCTTTGTGCAAAACCCCTGAATAGATCTTCAAACCAAGTGTTTTGATCCTTCCTAGAGCTTGAGTCCTAATGTTAAAGGGTGTGGTTGAGTGTATGTGAGGTGGGTGAGTTAGGGTTTTAGTGTGTGTGAAATGGATGTGAAGAGTGTCTGAGAATTGTCCCCTCTCTCAATTGCAAAAAAATTCAGGCCTTTTATAGCAATTTGTGCACTACCAGTTGATTGGCTCTTTGGGGTACTCAACCGGCAAATTGGCTGAGCTCTTTAGACCTATCGGGCAACCAGGAGACCTCAACCGGCTAAAATCTTTTGGTCTCTAGACTGGCTGGTCGACCTTTTCTAGGTCGATTGGTTGTCCTTTTAGCCTTCAATCTTCATCTTTTTCCTTCCAGCTTGCTTTTCACGACCTATACACTTTAGTTCTTCATCGCCTATCATTGTACAAGCTCGTTCATCAATCCTAATCTTATATAAGACAACAAAATAGGATTTTAGTGTAGCATTTAACTATAAAACTCAACTATATACAATTAGCATCGCTTATGCACAACTATACTACAAGTACTACACTAACGTCACCATATAAGCACAAAGCATGTAAAAAACATAGGGAAAATGCATTTCAAACACACACAAAACCAAGACACATCAGCACTCCCAAATCTTCTCCTTGCTTGTCTCCAAGCAAGAACGAACCTAAATTTATCTCAAAGAATTTAAAAAAGGTTGCCAAAAGCATTGACTCGCTACCTTGGTGAATCAAAAGAGTATGAAAGGGTCATTCCTTTTGTAGAGGGGTTCCCCAAGTCTTTTTGGATCCTCCTCTTACTCATAAGGGATCTCGCACCTTAAGGAAGTTTCCAAATAGCTATACCTCCACAAACTTAGGAGTCTAGGACACGTACGCGGGATGTTGATATTTCGTGCCTTCTAGATTAACATGGCCTCCCAAATATGTACATAGCCTTAAAGAAAAGGAAAGAAAGAATGTATAAATGCAATGGCTCATAAATGACGTAAAAGCCTTATTCACAATACAACGAAAGAACAATAAGAGAAACTTGTGCCAAGTTAACATTGTGTCACTTAAGAACTTATTCAATGAACTTCATTTTTGCATATTTTTGGTGCCTTTTTGCTTTTCCACATTTTTCACTTTTTTTTCTGGCTCTTTCATTCATTTTTTTTCATTTTTTCCTTTTTTCATTTTTTTGAATTTTTCACACTTTTGCATTACATAACTAAAAGAAAAGAAAAAGAAAGGCTAAGACACATTAAAAAGAACTAATCAAGGAAGGAATGCTCATATCAACAAACCTTTTACGACACTTTTTCCAACCAAGTCATGGGGTAGCTACAATGTGCATTCTTAAATATGCTCACTCCCTATAGCTTTCAAAGGGCATCTTCTCAAAGTCCCAGATTTCCTTCCACTCTATTCACTTCTCACAATATAACCTTGTCTTCACTAATCAATTAAATCAATAACAAGAGCCAATACTCCAATCAATAAAGAGATAAACGACTCTATACGCTCAAAAATTGAAAATTTTTTACCATTTTTAAGAAAATAATGTAAATCTACCATAAATAAAGCATCAAAAACAAGAAAACCAAACTCCCATAGCCCTAAACCTAAACTTTGCTTTTCCTCAAGCAAATGAAATAGAACTACACAACAAGCAAATTATCAATGCAAAGCATGTAAGGGTGGTGGGGAAAGGGTAGATAAGAAGGGAAACAAGGGATACAAACTTGTGTTCTTTTAAAGCATTTCATGCTAATGATCAATGATTTGTCTACTAACCCTATTTCCTAACAATCCACAAATACTCATAATGCGCAAGATTAGTAGCATTGCCATGTGAGCTTGCATTGGCATGTGTCATGGATAAAAGTGTATCTTAAGGGAAATGGGATCAGGGATCACCACTTGTGAGGGCTTAAAAAGAAAGAAAATAAAAGAAAAATAAAACAAAGAGTGAAAATACCAAAATTAGCCTAGGTTGCCTCCTAGTAGCACTAACCATCACACCGTCAGCCAGGCGATCCCCAACTCATCATCACTCTCTATAGATGGGGTCCTAAAGCTCGATGGTCTCCATACAGGCCATGTTTATGTCAAAAGCATGCTTTAGGCGTTGTCCATTTACGGTCATCTCTCGACTATCCTTCAAATCTCTTATCTTTGCAGCTCCAGAAGGGTATGCCATAATCACCTCATACGGACCATCCAATCTTGACTTTAATTTCTCTCAAAAGAGCTTCAAACAAGAGTTAAATAGCCAAACTTTATTAGAAGGAGAGAAAGATTTTCGAAGAATATGTCTATTATGCATCCTCTTCATCCTATCCTTATAGAGCTTGGCATTCTCATATGCCTCGGTAAAGCTCTTCCAATTCTGCTAGGTCAAGCTTCCTCTTGTCAGTCGCTAAAGCCATATCAAAATTTAAGGCCTTGATTACCCAATACACTCTATGCTCAAGCTTAACCGACAAGTGAAAAGCTTTCCCATAAACTAGCCTATGTAGGGACATGCTAATGGGAGTCATAAAAGCGATACGGCAGGCCCATAAAGCATCACTCAACCTAATAGAAATCCTTTCTATCTGGCCTTATCATTTTCTCTAAGATGTGCTTGATCTCCCTATTAGACACTTCGACTTGCCCACTAGTTTGTAGGTGATGAGGGTAGCAACTTTGTGGGTGATAGAATATCTTCTAAACAATGCCTCAAATGTCCTATAGCAAAAATGTTGGCCACCATCACTAATCAAGAGACTCCAAATCTAGAGAAAATGTTTTCCTTAATGAACTTCACTATTACCCTATGGTCATTATTGCGTGTGGGGATTAACTCAACCCATTTGAACACATAGTCAACGGTTACTAAAATGTATTGATATCCAAAGGAAGGTGGAAATAGACTCATGAAGTTAATTCCCCAAACATCAAATAACTCATATGAAAGAATAGGGGACAATAGCATCATATTTCTCCTAAAGATGGACTCGGATTGTTGACATCTAACACATTTCCTATAATACTCTTGGGAATCTCTAAAGAGTACGGGCCAAAAGAATCCATTTTGCAAGACCTTAGCAGCAGTTTTCTTTCCACTAAAGTGACCTCTATACCCGCTCCATGACACATACTCAATGTGCTCTCAAACTCATCCTTGGGCACACACCGACGAATCACTTGATCTGCACAAATCTTGAAGATATAAGGATCCTCCTAAAAGAAATGCCTCACTTGTGCTAGGAACCTATCTCTCTTTCTTTCTCTCTCTCTCTCTCCTCCCAATAGGAGGGACAACGCCTTGAAACAAAATAATAACCTATGTGAGTAGACCATGGTGTGTGATGGGAAATGGAATTGCTCATCAGGAAATGAATCACAAAAGGGGGAAGAATTACTAGGGGACTCACTAACAGGATAAGAAAGATGGTCCATAACCAAAATTTCACTACCCTTCTTGTCTTTAATTTAAACATCAAACTCTTGAAGAAAGAGCATCTACCTAATCAAGCAGGGCTTGGATTCTTTCTTAGCTAATAAATATCTTAAAGCCATATGATCAGTGTGTACAATGAACTTAGATCCTAGTACAACCTAACCTTGTCAAGGGGGAATACTACTGTGAGAAGCTCTTTTTCCGTAATAGTGCAATTCTTTTCAGCATCATCCAAAGTCTTATCAGCGTAGTATACAACATGGGCAACCTATCCTTTCTTTGGCCTAATACATCTCCAATGGCAAAATTAGATGCATCACACATAATCTCAAAGGAGAGACCATAATCAGGTGGCCGAATGATAGGGAAGAGGACAATAAGGATTTAAGCCTATCAAAAGCTCACAAACACTCATCATCAAACTTGAATGAGAGATCTTGTGCTAAGAGCCTAGACAAAGGACGTGCTATATGGCTAAAATCCTTAATGAACCTATGGTAGAACCCTGCATGCCCCAGAAAAGATCTCACATCCTTAACACTCTTTAGGATAGGCAACTTCTCAATAAGCTCTATCTTAGCCAAGTCAACTTAAATACCACTAAAGGACACTACATGACCCAAGACTATACGTCTTTGCATCATGAAGTGAGATTTCTCCTAACTCAAGACTAAGTTCTTCTCAACACATTAGTCTAAGACTAAAGAGAGGTGACTAAGGCACTCATTAAAGCTATCACCAAAGACCAAGAAATCATCCATGAAGATCTCTATGTGCTTCTCAATCATGTCACTAAAAGTGGCCATCATACATCTTTAAAATGTAGCAGGCGCATTACAAAGACCGAAGAGGATCCTCCTATAGGCAAAAATGTCATAGGGACAAGTAAAGGTAATCTTCTCCTAGTCTTTTGGCAACACAGGGATCTAATTATACCTGAATACCAATCTAGAAAACAATAGTAGCTATGTCCAGCTACTTTATCCAAGATCTAATCAAGAAAGGGTAAGGGGAAATGATTCTTCTTAGCTCTGGAGTTGAGCTTCCTATAATCAATGTAAACTCTCTATCCCATGGGAGTACGTGTAGGGATAAGCTCTTCTCTCTCATTCTCAACAATCATGATACCAGAGTTCTTAGGAACAATATGGACTAGACTGACCCACTCACTATCAGAGATCGGATAAATGATGTCTGCATCTAAAAGCTTAATGATCTCCTTCTTAACAACCTTACTCATGTGAGGGTTTAGTCTTCTCTGCATCTTTGTAGTAAGAACAGCTTCATTCTCAAGGTGTATTCTATGCCTAAAAATGGAAGGATCTATAACTCTTAAGTCTTTTACCTTCCACCCTATGGCCTTCCTATGGTTTCTAAGAACTCCTAAAAGATGTTCCCTGTGCTTGCTAGACAAGTCAAAAGCTATAATAACCGGAAGGGTCTCATTAGGGCCTAAGAATGCATACTTTAAGTGCTCAGGAAAGGGTTTGAGCTCTAAGGATGGTGTAGGCTCAACCAAGGTAGAATTAACCTTAATATTATCATGGACATCACTAAAAACAAGAGTAAAATGAGTGACCTCAAGTGACTCCTCAATCATAAAATCCTCAATGAGAAAGGTAGAAGCTACACATTTTCGCTTTAAGGTCTTTGAATTAAAGATAGCTAAAAAGTCCTCAAACTTTCTTGGATCCTTACTATCAGTCATGGTTCTTTCAACAAAATCCTTGATACATGAGTCAATCACATCAATTCTAAAGCATTCTTCTTCATCCTCATCTGTATCTATACTAGCTTTATTCACCACTTCTGCAAGCTTCATGGTGGACTTTAAATTCCCAATCTTAATCTTTAATAACCCTGACTTGCAATGAATAACCGCATTTGATGTGGCAAAAAAGGGGCGACTTAGAAGGATAGGTGTAGCATGTCTAGTGTGGTGACCTGCATCCATGTCAAGCACTACGAAGTCTACGGGGTACATGAACTCGCTAATTTGAACTGTGACATCCTTTACTACACCTCTAGGTCTACGCTCGGATCAGCTAATTGAAGGTTAACGTGCATAGGGGGCAGTTCACCTAGACCTAGTTGTTGATAAACGGAGTAAAGAATGATTTTCACACTAGATCCTAAATCTAATAAGGCATGATCAATCTGGGTTTTCCAAATGTGACAAGGAACGGTGAAAGCTCCCAAATCACTAAGTTTGGGTGAAAGGCCCGATGTACAAATGCTACTCACATTCTCTGTGAGTTTCACCTTCTTTGGCATACTTGACGTTCTACGCTTCCTTGTGCAAAGATCTTTGAAGAACTTAGAATAGGATAGAATGAAAAGTACCACATCTATTAAGGGAAGAATGACCTTAAAATCTTTAAGATGCTCTAAAACCTTGAAAAACCGAGTATCCTCACTAAGTGATGGGTTCTCTAAAGTAGATGGGAATGGAACTCTAGGAGCAACCTCTATAGACTCATAGGACTCAACAATGGGCTACTTTCCCTCTCTATATGGGCGGGAACTATTACTCTCACCATGGTCTCTAACAGGCTCTATTTTCTCAGTAAGGCTCTCTCTAGACTCTTTCTTAACAGGGTGATGACTGGGCTCCAGGCTCTGCATATTCAACTCCTATCCTATTGTCCACTATTCTACCGCTTCTAAGAGTGGTGATTGCCTTGGCTTGGGCCCGAAGAGGATTGGTGGGGTTGAAGGAGGAATAAGACTGGACTCTAGGGTTCACATCCGGCTGGGAAGGTAATTTCTCGAGGTCTCTAGTGCTTAACTGAATAGCAAACTATCCTAACTGGGCATCTACCCTAGCCTGATACCTATCTATCTACTGTTGCTAATTAGCCAATGCTTGCTGTTGGTTCTATCAACTGTATCATTTTCTTAATCATATCGTTACTAGAGGACTGGCTACTAGATAAAGCAGGGAGTACTTAGGGCTGAAGAGCACTAGAGAGCCTAGGATGATTGACATTGTAGAACCCTGGTGGATGAGTAGGATGAGGTCTCTATTGGAATGGGGTCTAGGGCTAGGAATGGGAAGTCTCAAACTGACCTTGTTTTCATGAAAACTTAGGGTTTTCTTTCCAAGCCAAATTATATGTGTTCAAGTATGGATTGTACTCCTTTGAGTACCTTTGAGAAGTGCAAACTTGCTCTTGCATGAATTCGGGAAATTGGGGCACTAAAAGGCAAGCTACAGTTTCATGTGAGGACTCAAAGCACAAAGCATAAACCTCTTCGATCGACAAGATGGATGATGAACCTACAGAATTGGTTCTAAGACCTTGTGAGGAAAGACTCAATGAAATGAATTGATCTAGCTTATACACTAGGGCTCTGACCTCAGCAAGAAGATTGAAAGAAGTACCTACCTCATGAACACCTCTCTTAGTGGATCCCTTACTAGATATATCTATGATGGTGTTTTAAAAGGAATCCTCAGCTAACAACTTTATTTTCTTCCAAGCTTCACTCGATCTTAAGTTATAAAACCTACCACCAGATGTGGCATTCACTATCATCCTTTGTTACTCATTCAAACCTTTAAAGAAGTATTGAAAAAGGTCATAAACACCATACCTGTGGTATGGACATTGTCTAAGAAGATCATTAAACGTTTCCCAAGCCTCATGAAAGGTCGCTAAATCATGTTGAGAAAAGATCATGATAGAAGCCCTAAGATCGGTGATTTTAGCCATGGGAAAGAACTTTTGATAGAAACACAATTAGAGCTCATATTATGATGTAATGAAACTACTAGGTAAGGAATGAAACCATGCCCTGGCTTTATCATTAGAGAAAATGGGAATAACTTAAGACATATGAACTTTTGAGACACATTGAGGAAGTGAAGAATGGAACTTATCTCTACGAAGTTCGTGGTATAGGCCAAGGGACTCTCATTATTCTTCCCATAGAAGGAAGGAAGCATCACCAATATGTTACGCTTAATCTCAAAATTAGCTTCCCTCAACCCCGGAATATGAATAACCAAGTTAGGGTCAAATGCATTGGGAAGAAAGTATTGCCCAGGCATGGGCTCATTGTCAATGGGTGGGTTTGGTCTATGGGGTTCTTGTCTAAAGTCCTCTTGGACTTGTGGCGGCCCATACTGCTCATATAGAGGAACGGGATTCATAAGGGGAATAGGAGGAATAGAAGGATTAATGGGATTGGCCATCTCTCCTAAAAGATCACCTAAATTCTTAAAATGATGCATTATCCTCTCGGGTTTGGGATTCAACGGAACAAAGGAATTCTTAAGGAATCACCTACCAAGCATACAAAGTCTATTTTCACATCCTTCAGTGATAATGGAAAGTTTTTTCTTAATAGTAGATGCTCAAGGCACATGACTAGTGACGAGTCAAAGTTCTTATCACTCAAGGAGAAGAATGAAGGATTTGTCACATTTAGAGACAATTCCAAAGGAAAAATCATTGGCATTGCAAATATCAGTACAAATCTAAACTTTGTCTTCAAAATGTACTACTTGTTCATAGCTTAAAACATAACTTGTTAAGTATTAGTCAACTATGTGATAAAGGCTTTCATGTTGTATCCAAATATACTATGTGAAAAATTGTTGACAAAGATTGCAAAATTGTGTTTATTGGTATGAGGAGTGGAAATATGTATACCTTTGACTTTATGACTTGCATGAACTAAATGTGAATTTCTTGAATGCCTTGAATGAAAATACTTGGTTATGGCATAGAAGATTGGGTTATGTTAATATTGATTCCATAAACAAACTTGCTAATATTGATCTTGTTAAAGGTTTGACTAAAACTAAGTATGTTGAAGATCATGTATGTCGTACATGCAAAATTGTTAAACAAACTAGAGAATCTCTCGAAAGCAAGAAAATGATTTCAACTTCTTGACCTTTAGAATTATTGCATATGAATTTGTTTAATCCAAATCATGTTGCTAGCATGGGTGGAAACTTGCATGCTTATATAATTCTTGATGATTTATCTTGATTTACTTGGGTGATTTTCCTTGTACACAAAAATAAAACACCTAATGAGTTTATTAAGTTTTGAAAAAAAGTTCAAAATAAAAAAGAAATTACGTGATTAACAAGATTAGAAGTGATAGAGGCACTGAATTTGTTAACCAAACTATGAAATCTTTTGTGATGAAAATGACATTGTACACAACTTTTAGGCACCTAAAACACCACAACAAAATAGAGTTGATGAAAAAAAGAATAGATCATTACAAGAAATGGCTAGAACTATGCTTGTTGAAAATAAATTGCCTAGTTACTTTTGGGCCGAGACCGTTAATACCGCTTGCTATGTGATTAATCGGAGCATCATTAGAAAAGATCTTGATAAACTCCATAAGAACTTTGGAAAAGTAGAAGACCTAACATCTCATATTTTAAAACTTTTGGTTGTGCATGTTTTATTTTGAAGGAAAAAGACAATATTGGTAAATTCGATACTAAATCCAATGATGGCATATTTCTTAGTTGTTTTTCATCTAGTAATGCATATAGGGGGTATACTAAAAGGGCTTTGGTTGTTACAGAGACTATAAATGTTAAATTTGATGAAGAAAGTCCTGGTGTTAAGTATAAAGATTATGATGTGGTTACTATTCAAAAGAATTTAGGCAATCTTGACTTAGATTAAACCAAATGACCATTTTAAACAAAATGTTGATTGTGTTGATCAAAATGTTGAATGTGATAAGCATGTTGATTTCCCTCAAAGTTATAAACTTGTTGGCCATTTTCCTTCTACTCAATTGAGTGTTAAACCCTCTAAGGGTATATCAACTAGATATTCTTTGAGAAATGTGTGTAACAATCGTGTTTTCTTATCTCAAAATTGAACCTAAGAATGTAAATGATGCCTTGCTTGATAGTAGTTGGATAAATTTTATGCAAGAAGAACTTAATCAATTTGAAAGAAATAATGTGTGGAAACTTGTCAAAAAAATCTAAGAGTCAATCAATAATTGAAACTAAATGGGTGTTTAGGAACAAGTTAGATGAATCTAACATTGTAACTGGAAACAAGGCTAGGTTAGTCGCACAAGGTTATAAACTAGAAGAATGAATTGATTATATTGAAACTTTTGCTCCTATTACAGGACTTGAATCTATTCATATGTTGCTTGCCTTTGCTTGTTTCATGAACGTCAAACTTTATCAAATGGACGTGAAAAGTGCTTTCTTGAATGATTGTATTGATGAAGAAGGATATGGTGCTCAACCATTCAGTTTTGAAAGACCTTATTTACCCTAATCATGAAATTGAAAAAGCTTTGTATGGTTTAAAAGAACCACCTAGAGCATGGTATGAGATATTGAGTGGATTCTTGGTCAGTGAGCTTAGCCTTGGCACCAGATGAAGGTGCTAGTCAACTCAGTAATTCCAGTGAGTTCCAACAATGTGTCGGCTGAGGCATCGGTCAACCCGTAGGGGTCAACCGATAGCATTAGACTACGTTTTAAATATAGCCATTAAGGAATCTACTTTTTGCAATTATAAATATATGTTTTCTTCCCCAGCTTTCATAACTTGATCTAAACCTTCTCTTGCAATACTCTAGTATTAAAAGCTTTCTCTTCCATTAAACTCTTGCATTCATTGCCATTAATCAAGTTAGTTTGAGCTATTAAATTGCTTATCCACTTTGTGCAATATAGGAAGCTATTATATATTTGGTCAAAACTTTGCGCTTGAGAAGTTCTTGTAGACCAAAACCTTTCTTATTACATTGCTTGTTTCTTTACTATTAGGTAGAATAAGTTGTGTGATAAACCTTGTGAGTCGTAGAATGAATGGTTGAAACTACTTAAGTGTTGAGGAAACACTTATGGTTCTTATATTGAAGTAAAGGGTATAAAACAATGTTCTATGCTTCTACAACGATCAAAGCAGAAACCGATCTATAGTGAAGCTTCCAAAACCCTTATTACAACATAGATCACTTTGCAAATCTGAAAAGAATTTTAATTTACTTATTTTGTGCCACAAATCCAATGTGGCATCAGAGCTAAGTGCATATTTATTTCATATTTTGTATGATTATTTGTATTTTGTGTGCACTTGACTTAACCGTCTAAAGCTAATGATCACCATGGCACAACACCTCACTTTGATGGAACCAATTACACCTTGTTATAAAACATAGAGATTCCTTGTGATTGAGATCAAAGACAAGGATCTGAGAGAAAAGACAAGACAAGAATGAGAGAAGGGAGAAGAATGATTTTATTGATTTTGATGTGCACAATTACAATAAATATGACCTTATTTATAGAAATACAATGACTTACTCTCCAACAAATTTCATTTACGAGCTCAAAAGGGCTATTGGTTTTTTGGAGTTAGATTCGAGTCATAACCCAATACTGCTTTATGAAATATAAATATCCACATCATTCATAACAAAATTTAATCTAAAGAAAAGAGTTAAGAGATGACATGTAAACCTGTTTCTATTCAAATAACTTAGAGGTTGTTGATTGAATGCGTATACTAACCAGGAAAATTTAATCTGGCAAAAAAGAAAGAGATGAAATTTGAACTGTTCCATATTGAGAAGAGAGAGAGAATTTGACAGAAAAGAATAACTGTCATCTTATTGAATTAATGATAGTACATTGCATCTGATATTTATAGAGAGAGGAGTACAATAGAATGCTTTAACTAACTAGACTACAGCTGTACACCACTAACTCTTTCTTCTAACCAACTAATACAGTTTTCTATAACTAACTCCAGTCAGATACACCTTTAACTAACTAATAGACTAATATACATACTTCTATTAGCCTCCCTCAAGCTGAGCTTAGTATAGAAACCATGGGAAGCTTGCTCTTAAGATAGGAAAACTGTTGCTGAGACAAAGCTTTAGTACACTGGAAGCAACATAAGATAAGCTGAGGACTTTAGATTGCACTTGTTCTCTGAAAAAATGATAATCTATTTCTATATGCTTTGTCCTAGCATGGAATACTGGATTAGTAGCCAAGGCTATTGCAGACACATTATCACAAACTAGAGTAGGCACTGAAACAGGTATAGACAAGTCATGAAACAGATATGTTAACCACTTAAGTTCAGAGGTAGTTTGAGCCATTGCTCTATACTCAACCTCTGTTGAAGACCTAGCAACAGTATGTTGCTTTTTAGAACACCAAGAAATTAAATTTGGGCTAAGACACACTATATATCCTGTAGTAGATTTCCTGTCAACTGCATCAGAAGCCCAATCAGAATCATTGTAAGCTTGCAGCTGTAAAGATCCAGCCTGAAACAAAAGACCTTGACCAAGTGTACCCTTAATATATCTCAAAGTCCTTTTAAGAAAAGCCAAATCTGCCAAGGTAGGATGATGCATATGTTGACATAAAGAGTTAACTGCAAACTGCAAATCTGGTCTAGTCATAGTTAAGTACTACAGAGCTCCCACTAGACTTCTAAAAAGAGTTTCATTAGCATAGGGTGTAGACTTATCTGCAGTCTTAAGAGAAGCTTTGGACAGTGTAGGAGTCTGCACTGAAGAACACTCTGCCATGCCTGCTTGACTTAAAATATCTTTAGCATATTTAGTCTGGTGAAGCAGCAAACCTGTTGGGTTATGGCTCAAAGTCCAAGCCCATACAAATTAGGAAAGAATTTTAATGAGAATTAAAATTCTAGTTATGGTAAGAGTCTTAATTATGGTAGGATTGATAGATGAGGAAATCCTTTGTCTTGGAGGACAAAGAAATCTCCTCTATAAATAGGACTCTTGCATTAGTTGTATAAGGTGTGCCTTAGGACCACACCCTATGAGGGGTGTGGGTGAGAGAGAAAGCCTGAGAGCATCAAGAGTATCTTATATTCGTTCTAGTCCTGTTGAGGATAGAACCATTATAAGAACTCTGTGGGGGAGGGTTTAGACTTTTCTTTCCGTGCAAAAAGTCGTCACCTGAGTTGTAATCCCATTATTATTGAATAGTGGAATTTATCCCAGAAGGGATCGTGGACGTAGGCAGAGGACCGAACCACGTTTAATTGTGCATATTCTTTTCTCGTTACTCGTGCTTTAATTCCGCTGTGTGAGTATGTGTTATGCGTCCTAATTTTCCCAACAAGTGGTATCAGAGCTAGGTTAGAGGGAGGACACTGGTTTGCATGAAAAACAAAAAAAGAAACACCGAAGAAGAGTAAATAAAAATTTGCTGATTTGCTGGTCGCGTTTGGCAGCCTTCCCAGAGTCCAATCGAGGATCTGTTTATTGCTGTGTTTTCGTCTCGGAGAGGAGAGTAAGCTGCTAAAATTTAGTAACGATTGGACGGTCGGATTGTGAGATATAAGCAGGTCAAGTTTTGTGGGTTTGTGGTCAAACAGTCAAACAGAAGGTTTGACCAGCAGACTGTAGGGGTTTGACTGCGTTGACCGAGGGTCTACTCACCGTTTTTCGACATCCTGAGTTTGTTTTTGAGTTTCGTTTTGCCAAATTTCTTGATGTATCGTGGGTGATCTTTGAAAGTAGGTAAAACAATGAAATGGTGATGAAATTATGCGAAAGTCTTTGGAGCATTGTGCGAGCAAACACATTTAGCCGACTAGTGAACGAACTTATAGAGAAGAGAAAAGTTTGGATGAGTAGACTAGTTGAAGAAGGTTCGATTCGAGGGAGGAGTCACACGAAGAGAGTCTACGTAGCTGAACGATCAGAGTCCTGGCTAGACGACTGATAAGGAATGCTACTGTTGGAAGAGAAGACCACGTCCGGGATGCCTTGTGTCGAGGGAGGATGCAAACAACCTTGAGAGGTCGAGGTTAAACGGCATGAAGAGGGATGTTGGGGATGACTCCGAAAACCTGCTAGGATATATTGGTAGCTGCTGCCGTGAAGAGTGTTGTCGAGCGAGGGCTCCAGCATGAAGACTGTGATGAGGTTCCAGTTGCGGCAAAGAAGCTTCGGACTTTTCGCCAAGGGAGGAATTTGTTGGGTTATGACTCAAAGTCCAAGCCCATACAAATTAGGAAAGAATTTTAATGAGAATTAAAATTCTAGTTATGGTAAGAGTCTTAATTATGGTAGGATTGATAGATGAGGAAATCCTTTGTCTTAGAGGACAAGGAAATCTCCTCTATAAATAGAACTCTTGCATTAGTTGTATAAGGTGTGCCTTAGAAATGTGCCTTAGGACCACACCCCATGAGGGGTGTGGGAGAGAGAGAAAGCCTGAGAGCATCAAGAGTATCTTATATTTGTTCTAGTCCTATTGAGGACAGAACCATTATAAGAACTCTGTGAGGGAGGGTTTAGACTTTTCTTTCCGTGCAAAAAGTCGTCACCTGAGTTGTAATCCCATTATTATTGAATAGTGAAATTTATCCCAGAGGGAATCGTGGACGTAGGCAGAGGGCCGAACCACGTTTAATTGTGCGTATTCTTTTCTTGTTACTCGTGCTTTAATTTCGCTGTGTGAGTATGTGTTATGCGTCCTAATTTTCCCAACAAAACCTTTAGTAGTTCTAGTAACCTCTATTCCTAGAAAATAGTGAAGAGAACCCAAATCTTTGATGGCAAACTGAGTGCCCATGTCTTGTAGAAGGGAAGCTATGTAGGCAGGATTATTCCCTGTGAGTATAATATCATCCACATACACCAGCATTAATGTGTAATCTGTGGATGTGTGATGAATGAAAAGAGATGAATCAACACTACTCATGGAAAATTGCTGCTGAAGCAAAAATGTAGAAAGCTTATTATACCAGGTCCTTGGAGCCTGCTTAAGACCATGAAGAGACTTTTTGAGTCTGCAAACATAATCAGGCTTTATTTTTTCTTCAAATCCTTGAGGTTGCAACATGTACACCTTCTCCTCAAGAGCCCCATGAAGAAAAGCATTACTAACATCTAACTGTTTTATAGTCCAATTATGATGTAAAGCCAAACTTAAGACTATTCTGATAGTCTGACTCTTAACCACAGGGCTAAAAGTCTCTTGATAATCTATTCCATGCTCTTAGAAGTACCCTTTTGCTACTAACCTTGCTTTATATCTAGCCACTGTCCCATCTGCATTCTTTTTAATTCTGTAAACCCACTTGGAACCAATTGGCTGCCTCATGTGTGTTGATCAAGTAAAGCTTGAAATTCTTCTTGCATAGCTCTCTGCCAGCACTCATACTTAGCAGCCTATTTATAAGTAGTAGGTTCATGTGATGGTGCAGTGGTAATCAATGTGTGAAGCTAATAAAGTGGAGGTGGTAAACACCCAGTTTTAGACCTTGTAAGCATAGGATGATTAGATATAGGAGCTAGTGACTGAAATGATTCTAAAGGAGCAGTGGAAGAAGTAGAAGAAAATGATGATTCTATTTATGGTGCAAGAATATTAGGAGATGTTTGTGGTGCAGGAATATTAGGAGATGCTTGAGGTGGTAAAGATATATTTTGTAAGGAATTGGAAGATGGAGATGTTGAATATGATAAGTGAGGAGTATGAAGTAAAAGATTGGACTCAGATCCTATACTGTTCTGAATGGATGAAGAAATTGTTCTTGAAGAAGAGAAAACAGTAGACTGTGGTACAGGATAAGCAAAATGTTCAGTACAAAAAGGAGAATAACATAGAGGTAGCTGATTGGGAAAGGAAGAGAATGACTGAAACTGGGCTATAGAATCACCATCAGCAGGCTTTTGTGAATAAGGAAAAAACTGTTCATTAAATCTTACATGTCTAGAGATATATACTCTGTGAATATGCAAATCTAGACATTTGTAACCTATAGTCAAAGGACAATAACCCAAGAAAATGCAAGGTATAGATTTGAGTTCTAGTTTATGTTTGGTGTAGGGCTTGAGCCAAGGATAGCAAAGACACCCAAAAGCCTTGAGATCAAAATAATTTGGGAAACAGAATATAGAAGCAAATGGTGATTTACTATTAAGAACAGTAGTAGGTAATCTGTTTATTAAGAAGTTTTCCATAGCAAAAGCTTCCATCCAATAAGTACTAGGCAAATTACTTTGGTGAAGTAAGGCTAATGTAGTTTCAATGAGATGAATATGCTTCCTTTCTACTTTGCCATTTTGCTTAGGTGTATAAGGACATGTAGTTTGATGCAAAATGCCTTTAGACTGAAAAAAGGATCTGAATTTGTTGTTAATGAATTCAGTACCATTATCAGATCTAAACACTTGTAAAGAAGCTTGGAATTGAGTTTGCACCATTGAATAAAAGTTCAAAAAGATAGAAAAAACTTCTGTCTAGCATTTCATGGGATATATCCATACAAATCTTGAGAAATCATCAACAAAAGCAATGTAATACCTATAGCCCATATGAGAAGAAACTGGGACAGGACCCCATACATCAGCATGTACAAGTTGAAAAGGTATACTGGAAATAGTAACAGACTGTGAGAAAGGTAGTTTATGAGATTTAGACAAAGAACAAGACTCATAATCAACTGTACTATATCAAAGTTTAACACCTATCAGTCTAGACAAAGTATTTGTAGTAGCAGCTGTAGGATGACCAAGTCTTTTGTGCCAAAGAAGCCCTTGATCTCTTGAAGTTGAAGTGGTATGAGCTATAAGAACCTTGGGAGAGCACTTATTGATAGAAGAGGAAGAGAAACTAGAGATAGGGAAACAGTATAGGCCTTGATTACAGGGGGCCTTGTACAGAGTGGAATGATTGTTGTTGTCCAAGATAAGCACCTCCTTAGCATTAAAAAGTATTGAACAATCATTGTCAGAGGTAAGCTTAGCTATAGACAAAAGATTTGTAGAAATCTGTGGCACATATAAAACATTAGACAGAAGTAAAGGTTTTGATGAGGTTAGAATTGTACCATCACCCATGCTTCTAATGGTCAAAGTCTGGCCATTCCCCACTGCCACTGAATCAGTGCCAATGTATGGTTGAAAAGACTACAGCTGATTAAGATCATTAGTAACATGAGTATTGGCTCCTGAATCCAATACCCATTGTTTAGCTGTATTAGAAGACTGTTGAGCTTGTGCAGTATATGCTTGTTTACCAGGCTGCTGCCCTTGATAGGTGGAATCATATCTATGCCAGCAATTGAAGGCCAAATGATTTGGCTTCCCACAGATTTGACAGTATATTTTAGCAGAAGAGGAACCAGATTGAGGACTTGTATTAGTAGAGATAGTAGACACAGCAGATGATGGGGCTGAACCAAGTAGTCCTTGTCTTATAGGAGTAGAAGAATTTCTTCCCCCTTTATTATTTTTGCCTCTTTTTCCTCCTCTATTGTATCCATTTCCCCTACCTCTACCTTGTGAATTCATGTGTTGTTTTTGAGAATATACTGCAGTAGGAATATTCTGATTAGAGTCAGTAAGAGAAATGGAATTCTCCATTCTAAGATGGAGTACTTCTGAGATCAAAAGAGATGACAACTCTGCAACAGTGACAGGAGTTGACCTTACTCTAATAGAGGCTTTGAATGACTGATACTCATTAGGTAATCCCCTAAGTATATGAACTACCAGATCTTCTTGAGAGACTAGCTCATTAACACTGATCAGATTATCAATAATTGATTTGACATGATCTAAGTATTACTGCATTGACATAGTTCCCTTGGAAAGATTTAGAATCTGCAATTTCAACTGATGAACATGTGATTTGCTAAGAGAACTATACCTAGTCTCTAGAGCAGTCCAAACTTGACTAGCAGTATCCAAATGAAAAACTTATGATTGAACTGCAGTAGTCATACTAGTGAACAAACAGGATTTAAGATACTCATCCTGAGTTTTCCACTTGTCATACTCAGGATTCAAGTAAGAATTACCTGAGGCATCAACTAGCATCATAAGAGGAGGAGGAACCCTACTAGTCACTTAATCAAACAGTTTGGAAGCTTTTAGAAGAACTCGCATCTGAGATTTCCAAGGCACATAGTTTGTGTTATCTAGCTTGATGTTGATCAGATTGCCAACATTGTGAATGAGAATCTTCAAGCCAATAGATAACTCTCAATTTCACCATTAGCACATAGTTTGTGTTATCTAGCTTGATGTTGATCAGATTGCCAACATTATGAATGAGAATCTTCAAGCCAGTAGATAACTCTCAATTTCACCACTAGCATGAACAGTTGAAGTAGAGGCCATAGCTAAGAGCTTGGAGATGAAAAAATTACAATGTTGGAGAAATGAAAATCTACTTCAACACAATGAATCGTATAGAGATGAAGAGGCTTCGATCAAATTTGGAGAGACTTTGATTGGTTAGATTGAAAGATATGATGAGATCTCTATGAAGAAAACCCTAGTTTAGGATTTCAGATGAAGAAATGAAGAAGATGTTTTAAAAAAAAAAAAAAACTGTCAGGACTTAGCCTTGCTCTGATTACCATGAGAAGAGAGAGAGAATTTGATAGAAAAGAATAACTGTCATCTTATTGAATTAATGATAGTACATTGCATCTCATATTTATAGAGAGAGGAGTACAATAGAATGCTTTAACTAACTAGACTACAGCTGTACACCACTAATTCTTTCTTCTAACTAACTAATACAGTTTTGTATAACTAACTCCAGCTGGATATACCTTTAACTAACTAATAGACTAATATGCATACTTCTATCACATATTCAAACAATTAAGAGGCCATTGATTGAAAATGCACACAACTAAGAAGGAAAACCTAATTTAATAGTGCTCAATTATTGAAAACGTATACTAACAAGGAAAATCTAATCTAGTTGCTAGTGTTCATTGATTGAAAACTAATTTTAACGACTAAAATCTAATCTAGAAAAATTGAAATGAATTAACGTCTATCTTCTCAAATATGAGAAGCTTTCACTCGTATAATTTTTAGGCAGTAATTTTGGGTTGGTTGTATGATTTTGGAACAATAATGTCAAAGTCACTAACAGTCCATTCAGCAACTTCATTTGCGCTAATATACACCTCTGTTCCCAAATCAATAGATGGCCAGTGTCTTTCCACAGGTTTAGTGCCTGGATCCTGCAACATGCATGCAAGCAAAGCTTCCCATTAATTCTGATATTTATGTATATATTCATACATATTGAACCAAAAAGAAAAAAGAAAATTACAGAAACACTCAAAGATATGATTGATAATTAATTAAGGGTTTCTCCCATAAGTTCTATTCTAAATCGCAAACTCTCACATGAACTTTCAATTTTAATTTTATTCATATTCAGCATGAGTTTAAACTTTACCAAACAAAGCTTTAAAAGCATTTTCTGTATGAGTTTAAACTTTACCAAAAAAAAGCCTTAAATGCATTTTTATCTTTAAGACAAAAAATTCATTAAGATCATTCAATAAATGATTCTACCATCAAGTAGAAAATTACAAAAAAAAAAAAATTAATTTCATAATATGAAGAAAAAGTATTAAAAAACTTATTAAACAAAATTCATACTACACAAAGTATTAGAGAAATAAATAAATTTACTTCAAAATATCTTTCCCCTCATATATACATTTAAAATTGAATCAATTTTTTTATCAGAAATTCCTTCCAACTTACTACATATACATATTTCAATTAACTAACTTTTCAACCATAAAAAGAAAAAAGTTATAATTGTACAAAATTCATGTTATGTGCAAAATTATAGAAATAATTTAAATTCTATCATTTTATATACATATATATATATAAATATCAAATTAAATCCAATCTTTTTTTTTCCTAGCTCAATTTATAACTTTTTCTATGATGAGTTAATATTTTCAAAATATAAAATAAAAAAAGATAATAGATGAAAATTAAGTAACCCAACAAATAAAACCATAAAATTACTTTTCAACCTAAGGTATTGTTTAGCAAAATAAAACCATAAAATTACTAAAAGCTCATGTGGGAGTTTGAGTTTTAGGGCAAAACTCATCGGGCAAATTGGCTTTTACTCATTAATTAAGATATGGATTACCTGGTAGAAATAAAGGGACTGTGAAAGTCTTCCAACATCAAGTTCCCAAGTTCTTGGATCCCCAATCCAACCTTCACCCTTGATTGTTGGGTATCCATACTCTCCCCAGACAGGATGGGGCAAAATCTGCAGTATCTCCTGAGCTTGAGGGTTGCTGTATTCATCACAAATGTTATATGGTTCCTCACGATACTTGGCATTGCCTGGGGAGCAATACATGTGATAAGCCTCGTACGGGAAGTTTTCCCTATCGGTCCGATGGACTCGTGTTCCATTTGCGAAAGTGTGGTAAGGGGGGCACAGCCTCAGGTTCTCAGGGTTGCACCATGACTCAGTGCTCGGATTTATGATCATTTCGCTGTATCGGGTGACATCCGTTGTGACATCTCCATCGCAAGGCTTGCCGTTGTTCTTCCAGCAGCTACCGATGTCCATCAGGTAGAATTGGCTTTTCGGACCGCCTCCTTGCTTCACATCCAGGGTGAATCTCACTTTGAAATCTGGTGATTTAGGAACCTGCAGTGTCATTATTGTTGGTATTTAGATTATTTGATAAATCAAAAGTTGAATTATTTTAATATTTGGAGTAGAAGAAATATGAGAAGAATCAAGAATTGATAAGGGATATAGTGAATGATTAGTGTTGGAGAAGAGGAAATCTTGTAAAAAGAATCTAAAATGGACGAAACGAAATGCTTAGAATAAGTAGAAGTAGGCTGTAGTAGTTTTTAGCTTTTGGATGCTTGAGAGCTTTTCTTCAATGATATTATAAAGATCCAAATATTTATAGGACTTAGTATGTCGGCTAAAGAGCTAAAGCAATCTAAAATTCACTGAGTTTTTTCTACAGTAAGTTTCACATGGTTAATTGCTTTCTTCGCAAACTAGGTATGCTACAATAAACTAGCTCATCAAACAACCATGAAACCATCCCTGGCCAAATAGCATGGGCACGATCCTCTACTGCACTGACGACTCAGTGCCACCATAGCCGTTAATCACGTTTTGATTGAATGGTCATGATTCATCTACTGGACTCAATTTCATGTTAGGACTCCAGGATACAGAGGTACGATCCTATAGAACACACGACTACAATAAAGTACACATCAATAATTTCTTTAGCTTCTTGAATCTTTTAAAAAATTGAGCAGCAACTTTTAACAATTAATATATATCCAAGAAAACATAAGAATTAGAAATCTTTTCTCATTCTTTTGATAACGGTGGAGATCAAAGACCGATAATACAATAAAGGATGGGAAACAAGACAAGGCGGGCCTTACTATTTTCGTCATCCCTCGTGTTTGATAATGGTAACCTCCGGAGAATCCCGTTGTAGCATCGGACCTCAAGTAGAGCATCAACCATGGATACTTGGAAGATGTCTTGAGGAGATGGTGAAAAACCCAACTCCCCTTTCCAAGCTCCTTCCTCCAAGTCACTGAGAAGTATGAAGTATCATTACTAGTAGCTGCACTTGTAACATCAGCCTCCAAATCCCATGTCCCGAAGAAGCTTCCCTTCACAGTTGTACCAACCGTGTCAAAGCTGGAGTACTTGTGATAAATCCTTGGCATGTTCATACAACCTTGGCCGAAGCACGGAAACCGAGATTCCTGTGGGAATGGCACCGACTTTTTGCCATTTTTGGGGCATATTGCAGCTAGTGTGTCCATGTTGCCACTCTTGAGCATTATCATCCAGAACTGCCATGGCTTTGGTTCGTCATCAACTTGGCATTTGTACCCCAAATACCTTTCTTTCCATGCTGCGTACTTGTTTACGTCGATGTTTTCTAGTCCGTGAATTTCTGCCTGGGATATGCCAAGCTTATTGTGTTCCTCATTCACCTTGTGAACCAACGTAACTGCAAATTAATAAGCAAATTGAAGAAGATAATTATTTTGATCTTCATATAATAACGATATAAAATATCGTGTTATGTGAATTGTTTAGGATATATAGGAGACAAAACTTAATTGTCAAGGCACTTAAAATTATGGAAATAAAATATTAATAATGTATTGTACTCTGACAGAGAATATAAGATCCGATTTAAAAGAATGCTCATAACAAGTGAAGGCCTCACTAGTACTATAAATCTCATTCTCTCTTATTCATAATAAATTTTCAATTACAACTATATCTTTAATTTTTCGCAGCCCCTTTTCTCCTCTGATTCCCTCTATGTAAAAAATTGTTATTTCTAACCCTAGTTCATCAAATAATAAATTTTTTATCAATTAGAACAAGTGTATTACTTTTGTCTTCAATCCCACAATCCCCATTATTTTTCTTCCTAATTTAACTGTATCAAAATCTCTTTCATCAATTTTCACATTTTTCCCTGGAGGACTGAATTTAATTAAGTTTTAGTTTTGAATCTTCACTACATTTTAGTCATGTGTAGTCTTTTTTTCTATATTATACTTCTTTTTGGACTTTGTTGTATTTCTCTCTCATCACAAGGCAAAGAAATTTTTTCTTCTTCTTGTTAAAAGTCCTATCATTTCATTAAAGAACTCTCACCGAGTGTCGTCCTTTCAAATCAAACTTTCATTACCAAGTTGTATAAACTTAACCTTTGAATACTTTAGTCTTTATATATATTGATAAACAAAAAGAAAGATGAAGAGGAAACAAGCTATAATTATACCACAAAGAAAAATGCATAAGAATTCTATCCTTAGCTATCAATTCACAAAAATCAGAAAACATTCTTCCTTTTGATAAATAGTTTTTCCACTAATGCGCATTCTTCTTACAATTGCTCAACGAATAGCCCTGGTAAATATATTAACAAAAGGAAAAAAAAAAAAAGCAAGAAGAAGAAGACCAGGTCTTACTCTCTGATGGAGAATTATAGAAATCAAAACAATCTGCTTCCCTGGGACTTCCCATGTGGGGTGCTTCTTCATGAACTTCATTGCACTGGTTCCATGCCTCTATTGCTACTCTAAGTCCATCCCTTTTCATTCCAGGGTCACCAATTGCTGATGTATATTCTTCATCATAGCACGAAACAAATAACGCAAAAAATATTAAACAAACTACAAGTCTCAAAGCTTTCGAATATAGCCCTACCAATCCCATTTTGATGATCAAAAGCAGCGTAATTTGTGCCATGCAAGAACGTTGATAATAATTGAACTAAATTGAACTCATAATTGCCCCTTTATAAAAGGTTGTGAAATGACTAAGTCTTCTCAAATCCTAACGTGTTAGGACTCTATCTTTTTTTTTTTTTTTTTTTTTATCTTTTAAGATTAAGATGATAAGATAACTCCAACGGCTTACATTTAGTTTATGTTTACGCTTTTGGTTAATAGGTGTTTTTATAAGTAACATAGTTTGTTAAAAAGATTACAAAGAATCATTTATTAATTAATGTTGTAAAACTATTTAATTTGTTAAAGAATAAAAAAAATTCTTATCCATTGTCAAACACGAGTGTTATAATATAATAAACTGGGAAAAGAAAAAGGTTATATGTATTATTTATCTTTTACTTATTTATAAGCACTTAAAAATAACTTATGAACCCTTAACCAAACCTCTAAGAGCCTGTTCAGCACAATTAACTGCTAGGATTGTCAATAGTTCTTCGCTAGTTGTTTTAGTACCTGTTCAGTTTTTGTGGTAAGCGAACAACTTTTTAGCTAATTAATTGAAAAAAATATGTTTGACAAATTTAGGTATTAGCATAGCTGATGGATGTAAAATGACATAAAAATATATGAGTATCACTTTATTATTGTTATTATTGTTATGGTTATTATAATTATTATTATTAATATTGAAAGATGATACATCTATAATTAGTTGTATTAGGTATATATTTATTATGATAATAATAAATTAGCATTAAAGTATGATAAAAAATAATTTTTTGATAAATTATTTTCACCAATATTACAGAATATATTTTTAGTAAGCCCAAATTTTTTTTTCAACAAAATTAATAAATAAAGTGATAAGTTATTTGCATAAAAAAGATTTATGCATAAAATAATAAATTATTTATATAAAAGGTTATGTGGATGGATAGGATTGAGAAAAAAAGAAACAGATAAGATTGAGAAAAAAAGTATAAGATTGAGAAACAAATGTGAAATACTACTTCTCATTATGAAACGCAAACACTCATTTATTGGACATTAACAAATTAGTCAATATAGTTTTCATTCATTCTTATTAGTTAATGTTAAGTTATTTACAAGTATTAGTATTCCTCTGGCTTCAAAGTAGACAAAACAAATCACATATGTCGTTTCGACCAAAACCGCAAAAAGAAAAAAAAAAAAAAAGCATAAATTGTGATGAGCATATGATTCTTCCGATTATCTTATAAGTAACATAGTTCAGAAACATATGTTATTTTTAAAATTTTTTCTTAAGAAAATGGTCGAAAATTTTTGAAAAAAAATAGTTATTAAACTTATCTACATCAAACTTATAGGTATATGTTTGTGATAGAATTCTCTTAAAAATAATTACTATTAAGATGAATTTCCATACATATAATATAATTATTATATGTAAAAATATTTAATTGGCTTGCATAATGTAATTATTATATTTATATCCCAAAATATAATTTATAAAATAAAATTCTTGAATTGATATATGATTTCCTTGACTATTATAATATATTTATAATACTAATTGAAAAATAATATGTCTATAAATTATATATATTATATGTGGCATGGTCTACATATATTTAAGTAGCAAGGTGTGGAAATAGAGTATGCCACATTTGATTCACTAAAAATATTTCTTCCTCCAAATAATAGTTGCATTATTACTTGACAACTACGACTTTATATTTATCATGATTTTTAAAAAATAATATTATTGAAAATCAAAAGTCAAACAAACAAAAAAATCAAAATAGTCGATCAAAATTCCAAGGTCAAAAACAAAATAAAGAATAAAATTATAAGGAACAAAACTCAGAAATAAAAGACCAAAAAAATTCAAAGAATAGAAATCAAAAATCAAAAACTAAAAATTAAAAAGTTAGAAGATTTTAAAAAATTAAAAATTTTCAAACTAACAAATTAAATAATAAAAAATGATTGTATGTATTTATATTTATACTATATTATATAGAAGAACCCAATTCAATATAATACTGACAAGTATTGCACAAATATAATGACAAGTGTCGCACAAATATAACCCTCTGTTATGTACTCATAATTTTAAATCTCAATCTACGGCTATTCAAGTATTGAAACTCCAATTGCACCTCACCTAATCGTCAAGATTTATATTCAAATGTATCCAAAATTGCCTTATTTAGTGAGATTTATATTGATTTATTAATTTATTTTAATATTTACATATTACAATAGAAAATCATGGCACGCAATTTGGATTGATTGTTTATATCTATAGTAACTCACTAATTTAGTTCCTATCAAATCTTGACCTATTTTAATTGATTTCTTTTACTATAAAAAAAATTAGTACTGTATATGATAAAATACAATTGATTGCAATGTTTAGTAATATAAATATTGTTTTAAAAAAATCAATGATATATTTTGTAACTCGTGCACGACACGAGTGTTAGACTCGTACACATATATGAGTAGAAAAATCTAGGGACACATGTTAGATGTGTAATTAAATTTGAAAATAGTTTTTAAAAATTGGTTATCAAACTTGATGGGAGTGAGGAGATGGTTTTGGTTAATGAATGAGTAATTTTCGTATTGATGATAACTGTTAATTCTCTTTAAAATAATGAATGTTCTACTTTTATTGTAACTATTTTATTATATGTTTGCAAATTTATAATTTCAAATCATTACTCAATGGATTTTGTTTTGCTATTCATGGAAGTAGGGGCATTCATTGGGGAATTCCCGCCCCAATCAATATTTTTATTTTTCATCGAAATAATTTTTGGGGAAAGTATCTTGTTTCATTCCCCACCTCAATTCACTAATTGGGAACATTATTTGGGGAAATAAGGAATGGGGAAAAACGATTGGGCATCGGAGAATCCCCAAAGATTTTTTTTTAAAAAAAAAAGTTCAAACTAATTTCTCCTTAACTTCAAGTCTTTAACTTAATCTTTTGGGTTTTGATCACCAATTGTACCATTATAATCTAAACCCTTTTTAATCCTACTTCAAGATTGCATATTGAAGGAAATAATCAACAATATTTCTAAATAGTATGTTCGGAAAAAACATGCAAACACGAAGAATACGAGAAGAAATAACAGACACAAGAAATTATGTGGTTCGGCTTTGAAGCCTACGTCCACGGGCAACAGAGAATAATTATATTACTGATCACGAATGCTACAAGGCTCTCACTTTGGTTTCTCTCACCCCACATACCATAAGAGGTATGAACCTCTACACCCCCATGGGGTGCGACCCTAAGGCACCAAATACAATGTCCTAGCCCCTATTTATAGTACACAAGTATCCTAATCCGTATTCTACAAGGATAAGGAAACAGTATACTACTAGGAAAAGTAAACAGTATACTACAAGGAAAAGGACACATATTAATTTAATACGGGCCACATTCGACAAATCTCCACCTTGGCACGTATTCGCTCTAATCAACATACCATCATCCCTGCTGCCAACTACCCCTAAGGGCTCACTGCTCCACAACGCAAATAGCAACCAAATCCAAACAATGCTTGAACTTGCTGACTGGAACCACCTTAGTCATCATATCTGCTAGATTCTCATGGGTAGAAATCTTCTGCACCGATATGATTTCTTGTGATATAATATCTTTGATAAAATGATATCTAACGTCAATATGTTTAGTCCTCTCATGATACATCTGATTCTTCGTCAGATGGATTGCACTCTGACTATCACAAAAGACTGTACTTGTATCTTGCTGCAGTCCAAGATCACGAACCAGGCCTTGTAACCACATGGCCTCCTTTACAGCTTCTGCAATTGCCATGTACTCCGCTTCAGTAGTCGACAATGCCACAGTAGACTGTAATGTCGCTTTCCAACTGATAGCACATCCAGAGAGAGTAAACACGTAACCCGTCAGAGATCTTCTCTTATCAAGGTCACCCGCAAAGTCTGAATCACAATAACCCACCAACCTCGCGCAATCTCCAGTCATCTTGCTAAATAGCAATCCTATATTCGCAGTGCCACGCAAATATCTCATTATCCATTTCACCGCTTCCCAGTGTATTTTCCCAGGTGATGCCATATACCTGCTCACAACACTAACTGCATGTGAAATATCAGGACGAGTGCACACCATAGCATACATCAAGCTACCAACAGCACTCGAGTATGGAACATGAGACATATGCTCCACCTCCTCCTCAGTTTTAGGTGACAAATCTGCAGACAATTTGAAGTGAGCAGCAAGCGGCACACTCACAGGCTTAGCTTTAAGCATCCCGAAACGCTCCAGCACCTTCTCAATATAACTTTGTTGAGACAAGAATAGCTTCCCAGCGTTTCTATATCTGTGAATCTCCATGCCAAGAATCTTCTTCGCTGCTCCAAGATCCTTCATCTCAAACTCATCACCTAGCTGCTTCTTTAATTTGTCAATTGCAGACATGCTTTTAGCAGCAATAAGCATATCATCAACATACAACAGCAAATATACAAACGAACCATCTGGAAGCTTCTTGAGATATACACAGCTGTCGTAGGCACTCCTTGTGTATCCAGCATCTACCATGAATGTGTCAAATCTCTTGTACCATTGCCGACCCATACAAGGACTTCTTCAGTTTGCAAACATGGTTCTCCTTACCAGGAACTACATACCCCTCCGGCTGACTTATGTAAATTTGCTCTTCAAGATCACCATACAAAAACGCCGTTTTCACATCTAGCTGCTCAAGCTCTAAGTCATGAAGAGCAACCAAGGTAAGTAAAACCCTGATGGAAGTATGCTTCACAACCGGAGAGAACACTTCGTTGAAGTCAACACCCTCCCTTTGTGTATAGCCTTTTGCCACTAACCGTGCCTTGTATCGAGAACCTTCAACCCCTGGAGTACCTTCCTTTTTCTTGTAAACCCATTTGCAACCGACAACTCACTGTCCCTTAGGCAATTCAACAAGCTCCCATGTTTGATTCTTATGAAGAGACTCAATTTCCTCACTCATGGCACCCACCTACTGAGTAGAACCTTTCTCAGATATGGCCTGTTTGTATGAATTCGGCTCATGTCCTTCAATTGTTTCAGCAACAGTCAAAGCATAAGCAACAAGATCAGCGTATCCATACCTTTGAGGCTCTCTAATCTGTCTCCTTTCTCGCCCAGTGGCAATCTTTGTATACATTGTTCAGGCATATTTTGATCATGTGCCTCAGTTGGTTGAGTCGGCTGAATTTGACTGCTACTATTGCAAGATGGAACATTTGGTACATCAGAAAATACCTCCACCTGCTCTTTGACACCGTGGTCTAAATCAGCTAATGCTTTCTCCTTTTCTTGGTCTAATAAAGCAGACTTATTGAACGTGACATCCCTGCTGATGAGGAAACCTGAAGACTTTGGATCTGTGTACCACAACCTGTAACCTTTCCTCTTGGACGCATAGCCTAGAAATATGCATTTCTTTGCCCTCGGCTCCAACTTGCCATCCTTCACGTGAGCGTATGCAGGGCAACCGAACACCCTCGATCGTGAGTACTCAGCAGGCTTACCAGACCATAACTCAAAAGGAGTTTTCAATTCAATAGCTTTAGATGGAGACCTATTCACCAAATAGCATGCCGTATTGCCGGCTTCAGCCCAAAAGTCTTGACTCAAACCAGATTGGGAGAGCATACAACGAGCTCTCTCCACCAGAGTTCTATTCATGCGTTCTGCAACTCCATTCTGTTGTGGTGTCCCTACACATGTGCGGTGTCTCACAATGCCATGTTTCTTGCAGAACTCATCAAACTCTTTGTTGCATTTTTTCATCCCATTGTCAGTCCTTAGTCGCTTAATTTGTTTACCAGTCTGCTTCTCAATCAACGTCTTCCACTCGACAAATGTTGGAAACGCCTCATCTTTAGTTTTTAAGAAATATACCCACACCATCCGAGAGTATGCATCAATGAAAGTGATGTAATACCTGACACCTTTCTTGGAAGGAACTTTATTAGGACCCCAAAGATCAGAATGAATATAATCAAGTGTTCCTTTGGTGTTCTCCTGCCCCTTGCTGGACTTCACCCTGGTTTGCTTTCCAAAGACACAATGCTCGCAGAATTCAAGCTTTCCAGTTCTTTGTCCACAAAGCAAATCCCTCTTGCTCAGCTCGGTTAGTCCCCTCTCGCTCATATGGCCCAACCTTTTGTGCCATAACTGCATAGTGTCATGATCACTCTCCTCGGATGTAACAGCTGCAACACCTGTAACTGTACTACCTTGAAGGACATATAGGCCGCCAGTCAAGTTCCCTTTCAAGAGCACAATTGCACCTTTGGTCACCTTTAAGACACCATTCTCACTTAAGAAATTGAATCCATGAGAATCCAAACGCCCAAGAGAAATCAAGTTTTTCTTCAGCTCCGGTACATGCCAACACTCGAGAGATCTTGTAATACCATCAAACATCTTGATATTTATGATGCCCATTCCCTCCACCTTTAACGAAAGATCATTGCCTAGAAAGACTTTCCCTTCTCTTTTGGAATAAGAAGAGAACCAGTCGCGCCTAGGACACATATGGAACGTTGCACCAGTATCAAGAATCCATTGATTTTGCCACTGTGATCCACTCACAGTCAAAACTTCCCTAGTACTACTCGAGTTATCTCCATCACTGTCAGCACTCTCCACCACATTAGCTGAATTCTCCACCTTTTTCTTTCCTTTTCTCAGTCTTGGACATTCTTTCTTAATGTGACCCTTTTCGCCACACTCGAAACAGCATAGCTTTCTTGCTCTTGATTTTGACCTTGACTTGCTTTTCTTTCTATCCGAAGATCCACCTCTATTCTCCGATCTCCCTCTACTCACTAAACCTTCCCCATGAACTTCTTCCCTATGTCCCGGAATATGTGTTTGAAGATCCTTCGATTTTAATGAAGTAATCACATCTTCAAAAGTAATTTTATCCCTCCAGTACAACATAGTATCCACAAAGTTCATATATGAAGGCGGTAAGGAGCATAATACGATCATAGCTTGATCTTCGTCATCAATTTTAACACCTACATCCTTCAAAGCAATAAAACAAGAGGTAAACTCATCAAGGTGTTGTTTTAGTGAGGTACCTTCTTTCATTTTAAGATGATACAATCGCTTCTTCAAGTAGAGGCAATTAGTGAGAGATTTAGATGCATACAATTCCACCAAAGTATTCCAAGCCTCAACTACTGTCGTCTTCTCAGCAATCTCCAGCAATACTTCATTTGTCATGGACATATGTATTACACTCAAGGCTTTCGTTTCGAGTTCTTCTCTCATTGCTGGTTCTATCTTTTCTGGGATCAGTCCTTCAATGACTTTCCAAAGTCCCTGCATTGTCATAAATGCCTTGAATCTGATCCTCCAAAGACTGAAACTCATTCTCCCGTCAAACTTCTCGATTTCAAACTTTCCACCTGTGGAAGACATCTTCGTTTGCTCAAAACTCACACTTCGGGATTGAATTTGGCTCAATGGATCGCAAAAACGGATTCAGCACGTCGAAAAACCTTAGGAACACCCCTGGTCAACTTTGGTCAACACCGGTCAAAGTCAAACCTGTTGGTCAAAGTCAACACCGTCCCTAAACACGTACTTCGGAGCAAAATCTGGAAAAACAGAGCCCAAAAACGGACTCAGCACGTCGAAAAACGTGGGGTAAGGCTTTGGTCAAACTCGGTCAACCCTTGGTCAATGGTCAACGGTCAAAGTCAACCCCGGTCAAACCCTGGTCAACGCTGGTCAACGCCGGTCAAAGGTCAAAACAGTTTTTTTTTTTTTGTTTCAGGACTAAATCTAAGCCCAAATAAAAATTTCTTTTTTATTCTTTTGGCCTAAACTAAGCCCAAACCCAAAAAAGAAATTTATTATTTTTCTGGCCTAGAACCCATGCCCAACAAAAAATTAATTAACCCAAGACCCAAGGCCTAGCCAAAATTGGACAAGGCCACTACCCAGGCCCGATCCAAATAAACCCAAAGACCCAAAGCCTACAAACCCTAAACCTGCTTTACAAACTTGAACCAATTTCCAAAAAATAATACCTGAATACCAAAAACCAACCTCAAGAGCACGCGAACTCTATCTTCTTCGCTTGTTCTTCAAACCCAAACACAAACCAGGACCTGCCGACGCAAGCTTCCACTCCAACCACCAACGCTCAACGTAGACAGCACCGAAGCACTCCTCGCCGAACAAAGACCTTTGTTTAGTTAGGCACCGTTTGGTTTGAGAAATTTTAGTTTCACAGTGAGTTTTTATTTTTCCTTTTTCCCTCAAGCAGCGGAATATATCTAAGCTCTGATACCAGTTTGTTGGGAAAAAACATGCAAACACGAAGAATACGAGAAGAAATAACGGACACAAGAAATTACGTGGTTCGGCTTTGAAGCCTACGTCCACGGGCAACAGAGAATAATTATATTACTGATCACGAATGCTATAAGGCTCTCACTTTGGTTTCTCTCACCCCACATACCATAAGAGGTATGAACCTCTACACCCCCATGGGATGCGACCCTAAAGCACCAAATACAATGTCCTAGCCCCTATTTATAGTACACAAGTATCCTAATCCGTATTCTACAAGGATAAGGAAACAGTATACTACTAGGAAAAGTAAACAGTATACTACAAGGAAAAGGACACATATTAATTTAATACGGGCCACATTCAACATAGTACTATAAGACAGATTATGGCATTAATCATTCTGTCAGTTTTTTACATTTCTACTGCTAACATAAACATAGTAACATGCCCTATTATTGTTGAATGCCTAGACAGATAAGAATCATAATCATCAAGAGCCAAGACATCAATAAAATAAAGTACATAATCAGTCTATATCCATGACATAATTCAAACTACAAAACATAAATAAAGTACATATCAGTCCATTCAAACCACAAAACACAAATAAAGTACATATCAATCCATCACATAATTTAAATCATAATACATAAATAAAGTACATAATCTGATAATTAGTCAACCATAATCTAAAAGTCCAAAAAACAATGCATTAATTTCATATTAGTCCTTACTAACAATGCAATCGATACTAACCACTTGGAAGGTTCTTTTGTGATGTGTGAGATGGCTTATGTAATTGTTCTGTTTTTTTTCCCCCCTTGTAAATTGGTTAACTGGATGGCATCCCCTCCACTCATCTTACTTTTTAATTTTTTTTTATGTTATATGAATCATAATGGAGTAAAGATACTTGATATAAATATATAAAAATTAATAGCGACTTTTTATTTATATTTCTTGAGACATGATAATCTATTAGTTATTTCTTAATTTTTTTTATATATTTTATTCTTTTAACTGTTAACATTTATTTGTCATTGATTTTTAATTAATAAGTGTATACTATAACTAGATGGAAGATTGAAGCATTAATAGTTCAAAAATGTTTAAGTTCAAAGAAATATAAATATAACAAATTGATAAATTTTTTTCTCAATAAAACTAATCAATTAACTTATTTAAATCATATAAAACGTAAAATAAAAGTGTACCAAGAGCATGCTACTGCACAGGTGTTCATTCTAGTTACTCGTAGAGTGAACTTTTTTCTTGATCAAAAAGAACGATCTTTTTCAATCTCCTCCTTAATATGATTTCATAACATCTTTGGCTCTATTTGTATTGCAGAAAATAACTTGTTTTGGGAAATGTTTTCTAAGAATTTTTTCTTTAAATGTTTTCTTTGAGAAAAAGTTTTTGTTGTTTGATTATCCCAATAAAAATTATTTGAAAAATATTTTTAATGACACCAAAAAAAATATTTATATGTACTTGCAAGAGGCGGCCTCACTCAGTGTGCCGGGGCCCGAGGTTGGGTAGCCAGAGGGTCGGGGTGTCCGGGGCAGGTTCCCCGTTGGCCGGGGGCTGGGGCTGAAGTTGGGGCGGGTTGGGTGCTGGGGTGGGGAGGGGAAGTTTGATAATTGTATGAAAAATGTTTTCCTGTATTGAGAGGGGAAAAAAATGAAAAAATCATTTTCCAAAAAGATCACCTTATTTTCCATTAACCAGGAAATTTTCCGTTGATTTTTTCACTTTTAGCAACCAAACACCAGAAAATGCAAAAAACATTTTCTAGTAAAATATTCTCCGCAAAACAAATGGAGAATTTATAGTATGATTTATAGGAAAATTTTCACTTTACACCACCAGAGTCTAGAGTTTTAGTGACTCTTTATCCGTCCAATATTTATAACTATTGTACATTAATTAATTCTTTCACTCCAAATTATTTATAAAATTCGTAAAACACTGTCATAGTGAGATCAAGGGCTACGGTAATGTACATTTTAACTGTCTGATGGGAGAGTAAATGTGGAAGTTTCTGAAGTGGCCAAGGTTGAAATTTGAGAGGTATCAGATGAACTTTGTCGCAGCTGTATGCGATTATTGAGGTGTGCGGAAACTTAGGAAGAAAAAAAGAATCAAAAAAAAAAAAGAGGACATGTCTCAAAATTGGCTCTGAAACCATGAAAGATTTATGTGCATCTTAATACATATCCTCAAATACGAGTTATACACTTAGAATCAAGAGATACCTCAAGTGGTTGAGACTCTCTCTCCGAAAATGAGGACATGGATTTGAATTCCATGGGATGGGGGTTCATAAAAAAATTACAAGTTATACACTTATATAGTACAGTGAGTTACAAGGACAACTACAAGAGATTTGACAAAAGACAAGTGACGCCCAAGAGGATTACATCAGAAAATGAAATTACAAAGAGTTACAAGAACATAGCAAGCTTTGCTGTCACTTCAGAACTGATAGCATAGTGGTCGGCTGCCACTACTCCTGAAATTCAAGGACTAGTTCATTTACAGAATTACGATTACTCATTCAAAACATAATCTGAGCGAAGCTTTTCCATCGAGATTCCAGAAACACTGGGCCAAGTCCAAAGCTAAAGCAAATAAACTACAAATTGCTGCAATTCACAAGCACAAATGTTACACGGTAATCCGAACCGATAAGTAGTCCCCCCCTTTTCCAGCATAAGCCCCTAGCTGATAGAAATGAAAATTATCCAACAGAGGTCCCATCACAGCTTATTGTTGTGTTAGTGCATAAAATTACTATCATGAATGTGCCAATGAGCTACTCTGAGATGTTTGACCAAAATAAAGGAATAAAGAAAAAACTACTCCGGGATAAAGTAATATGTTGAATGAGAGACAGGGTACCAAGGAGAACGGTTGAAAGAAAAAAAATCCATTACATTTGAAACTTCTTACTGAATTTGAAATTTTATGCCTAGTTCCTATGTTATTCGGGCCCAACTTGGTCATAATGTGGAAGAAGTCAATCCTGGATCTCAATAGGAACTGAGCGGCGCCAGATTCCTGCTAAGGCACTTCCAAAAATTGAGTGACAGACACTAGAAACAGCACATGGTACTGCAGTCAGTGGATTCCCAAAATGCTGAGTGGCGAGAACAACCCCAAGCACTGAATTCTGAGAAGTAGACAATATACACAAAAAATCTAGATCATAAATTTTCAGCTGCATCAAATCTTGAATAGCAAAATATTTTGAGCTCCTAAATAGCAAGCTTTACCCAAAAAACAAGAAGACATCTTTTAACATCATCCGACATTAGTGAAGTGCCAGTTTTATATATTAACAGCAAAAGCATACCTGCATGCCAACCTCAATAGAGATGGTTCTTGATGATGATATATCAAGCCCAAGCATCCTTGAAAGTATGTAGCCAAAGAAAAAACCAGAAGCATGAAGAAGAGCTGCAGAGAGAACCACCTGTTGACCTGACATAAGAATTGCAGAAGAATTCTGTGCAATTGCATTTCCACAAAGTACTGCCACGGTTATTACAGCAATAGGTGGCATTATTGGAGAAACAATTTTAACTAGGCTCTGCAAATACTGATTTAGGAATGCACCAGCCAGAACAGGGAGTAGTACAACCTGCACATTTTTTACAGATTTCACAATGAGAAAGTAGAATAAACATGGATAACAGTTATAGCACCTGGGAGGAAAATCACCTGCAAAGTTGACATAAAGAGTCCAGCAGCATCCACAGCTACATATTGGCCTGCAAGTTTGGCCGTAAGTAAAGGAGTCATCACCTGTGATGGAGGTCAAAGTCTAAATGAAGCTTCTCTAGATTCGAAAATCTAACTTATTTTAAATGCACATTATTTTTAGATGAAAAGTATGTATCCATCTAGCTGGCGTTTCAACATTTGTCTGATTATTTATCCATCTAGCTTCCATTTCAAGATTTGTTTGATTCATCTAGACATGATTGCTAGACAATAAAATTCTTTATTCATTCAGCTGCCATTTTAACGCTTTGTTCTCTCAAGATGAGATTTAGTTCTAAAAGGAAACTAGTGAAGTAGCTCAAAAAGCTCAAGATACACACTTGAAATAAAAGCTACTTTCAGCTTGCTATATAGGAATTCAACCGTGAACAGCTATGAAGAGTTAAGCTCCTTGCCATAGTAATCTCTCTCATAGTCTTTAATGCAATAGCATCAAGCAACATCATAATTAATGTATCAGAAAGTCTTTGTTAAGGGAAAAGGATCGGTTAATAGGTTAGAAAAGTTAGTTACACAAGTTAGTTACATGAGTTGTTAGTTAAAGTCAGTCCGGCTGGCACCATGCTTTGATGTAATGATTGTACCCATAAATATCAGGATTCTCTATCGTAATCATTTCAACATAATGAGAAGAAACATCTCCCTCAAAATATCTTTTCTTTCTCTCTCATCGTCAACATGGAATCAGAGCCCTACCTGGGAGATTTTTTTTCAATCAACAGCTTCAACTGAGCCATCAAGAGCTTGATTATGGTGGTCTAAGCTTCGCTCATGGAGAATTTGAGGTTCTCTTCATCCTACACTCTGGTCTCAGCTGCTTTATTCTTCCAAGTTAGGGTCTCTTACTTCTCAAGTTAGCAATATTTTCTTTCTTTTTGCTTCGCATTCAAGCAAATCTGTTAAAATCGCGTTGTTTACACCTTCAATTGTCTTTGCAAGTGATCATTGAACTTGTTCGAAGCTGATTAGTTATGGCTTGTACTTGAACTATTGAAGTTGATCTACCAGCTTCTTTTAATCTGTTTCTTCAAAATTTCAATGGCATGGTGCAAATAAAACTTGATCATCACAATTTTACTATGTGGAAGACTCAAATGGATGCCATTTTCAAAGCCTATTGGCTTTCAGATCATCTAACTGGAGCTTCACCCTGTCCACCATCTATTGTTAAAGATTCTAGTGGCAATGATATTGTTAATCATGAATATCTCCTATGGCAGACCATTGATGAACATTTGAAAACTTGCCTGTTTGCATCTTTGCAACCTACTGTGTTTTCACAAGTGGTGAGGCTTACCACCGCCTCAGCCATTTGGATTGCTTTACCATCAATCAGTTAGTAGATCACATTTTTATCAATTGAGGCATCAGCTCGATATTATAACCAATAGCAGTTTAACTATACAACAATATCTGGACAAAGTTAAGGCTATTGCAGACACTATAGCAACAATAGATGAGCCTATGAGAGATGAAGATGTAGCTTGGCACATACTGAGAGGTTTACCAGAACAATATGCTTATATTAAAGGTTTTTTAAGGGTGAGACCTGAGCCAATCACAGTTGCAGAGTTATGTGGTATCTTGGTGACAGAAGAAATCAAATTGAACTTCTCCAACTCTTTAACTCTGAGTGATTCTTCTGCTTCAGATACTCATACAGTTCTCTATGCTTCCAACAATACCAGAGGTGGCATGTCACATAACCGAGGAAGATGTAGAAACTCTAATCGAGGTGGCAGAGGTAGACATGGAGGTGGAAATCCTGCAGGCTTTTCTTCCAATCCCAGGCCTTCCTATTCCACTAATACTACACCTGCAACCTCATCTAATCAGCTTAACTAAAGACTTCAATGTCAGATTTGTGGAAAATTTAATCACTCTGCAATTGAATGTTGGCACGGGTTGGATACTACAAATTATGCCAATCCCAGGAGTTCAATCAGGCTCTCATTGCACGGACTGCCTCTACTTCATCTTCAAATTCGATTCTGGACTCAGAAGCGTCTGCACATGTTACTAATGATGACTCAAATTTGCTGACTATCAAGAATTATGGAGGGGCTGATTCTGTCACTGTTGGAGACGGCACTGCTTTCAACATTTCTAGCATTGGTCAGGGTAATATTTCACTGCCTTCTTCTTTATGCCTCTCTAACATTCTATATGTTCCCAGTATTTCTTCCAACCTTATATCAGTTTATCAGCTTGCTAAAGACAATAATTGCACAATTCTTTTTAACTCTGAGGAGGTAAAAATTCTAGACAACTCCACACATTTGGTGAAGTTCCAGGCCCCTGTGAGAATGGACTTTATCCCATCCCAATTTCAAGCACTTCTGCTCCAGCTTCTTCTATCAGCAATAAAGCTTTTCGTTGTCTTTGTCCTGTGCAACCTCAAATACCTGCAAGACTATGGCATCTCGGGCTAGGCCATCCTTCAAAGGCTGCAACAAGCATTGTTTCCTCTAGTTTACCAATAAATGTACTATATACTAGTGCACAATGTTTTGATTGCTCATTAGCAAATCACATCAGTTATCATTTTCTAGTTCTGTTACAAGTACTACTGTTGCTTTTCAATTAGTACATTCAGATATTTGGGGGCTATCCCCTGTACCATCTTGTATGGGCTTCAAGTATTATATCATTTTTCTGAATGATTATACAAAATACACTTGGCTTTATCCCCTTAAAAATAAATCTGATGCTTTTCTTGCTTTCAAAAGTTTCAATGCCATGGTCTCCACTAAATTTAATGCTACAATTCAGGTGTTTAGATCTGATAATGGCAGAGAATACCGAAGCAATCAGTTTCAAACTCTTTTTCAGTCCCAAAGAACAATCCATCAAACCTAATTTCCCTATACTCCTCAACAAAATGGCAAAGTAGAGAGGAAACATAAGCATCTAGTTGAAACTCTATTGTCCTTATTAAATCACAGTTCCTCACCTGTTGAGTTTTGGCTTGAGGCACTATCTAGCACTCTCTACAGCTAATTATCTAATCAACAGATTGCCTACTCCCACATTGAACAATCTATCTCCTTATCAATGTGTTTATAATTCTCTACCTGATTTCTTGTCCCTCAAAGCTTTTGGATGCCTATGTTTCCCTTGGATAAGGCCTTATACACAGCACAAACTACAAAGTAGATCTGCCCCTTGCATATTTCTTGGTTATTGCTCCAACACTAAAGGGTACAGGTGCATGGACATTGAAACTAGGAAGATTTATATCTCCGGAAATGTCAAGTTTTTTGAATCTGTTTTCCCATTTTCTAATAGAACTTCCAGTCCTATCTCATCCACTATATTTGATTCTCAATTCCGTTTATCTCCTCAAGAAGAACCTACATCCACCTTTGTCTTACCAAATCCTGTCTTCCCAAGCACACCTTCATCATCTTCTCAGTCCAGTCATTCACAATCAACTGCAGCTGATCAGCCCCAATTCCCTGTCTTGCCTGAGAGTCCAGGTCTTGCTTCTCCTTCACCAGTGATCTCTGATCATTCTTCATGTAATGATCTGCAACCCTCCTCACCTCATTCCTCCACATCATCATATTCATCCACTTCTTCATCATCCTCTTCATCTAATCTCAATCATCATCCAATGGCAACTAGATCAAAAACTGGCTCACTACCTCCTCCTGCAAGATATCAAGCTCATGCTATCGGTACCACTTCTCCCACTAAAGAACCATCCTCATACAGAGAGGCTTTTCAAAATATTCACTGGATCAATGCCATGAATGAAGAGTTTATGGCTCTTCAACAGCAACAAACATGGGATTTAGTTCCTCCACCTTAAGATAGGCAGCTAATCAGGTCAAAATGGGTGTTCAGAATAAAAGCACTCTGATCATACTATTGCAAGGTATAAGACCAGGTCAGTGGCTGTTAAGAATCCTCAGGTTCTATCATAAAAACCAACTGGTCAATATGAGGAGTGGCCTAGGACCTTATATATAATGATTCTGAATATTGAGATTTTCCGATATAGGAAGTCTTTATATGTTGTAACACCCCCCCCTTCACGTGTGACCCGAAATAGTGTCTGCACCACTTTGATGACTAGATTTGGATGGCCTACGACCTAGACTGCAAGGAGGGCCACCACGTGACTGAATTTTGATGACTGGATTCGAATGGTCGATTACATAGACTACAGCGATAGGCCACCACGTGACTAGATTTTGGGCCCGTTTGGATTGGCTTTTTTCAAAAGCGTTTTTTTAAAAAACTTTTAAAAAATAGCTTTTTTTGAAAAGCTGAAAATTCTAGCTTCTAAAAAAAGTTGTATTTGAGTTTTTTTTTAGAGTTTCAGCTTTTTTGGAAGTCAAATCAAATAATTATTGCAAATTTAACACAACTTTTTGAGGAAAAAAAGTGTTTTTCCTTGAAAAAAGGCTAACCCAAACAGACTCTTTGATGACTGGATACACAGTATGAACAAACTTGACAGGTCACATGTGGACATAAGCGTAGTGCGAGAACTGAACCAAAAGTACAACTCTGATACCATGTTAAAATTTTTTAGATTCCATCAAAAAAACCAATTGGTCAATATGAGTAGCCCAGGACCTTATATAGTAATTCTAAATTTTGAGATTTTCCAATGTAGGAAGTCTTTATATGTTGTAATAGTGTCCAAACGGTTTTATCAAGAGCAAGGTTTGGATTATAAGGAGATATTTAGTCCTGTTGTAAAGGAACAAACAATAAGAATAGTACTGGCTGTTGCTTTGTAGCTTAGTTGGAACATCAAAGAGTTAGATGTCTCCAATGCTTTTCTCCACGGTTCCCTCAATGAGGCAGTTTACATGATGCAACCACAGGGCTTTGTGGATCCAGTTCATCCTCACTTTGTTTGCAAGCTAAAGAAGTTCCTATATGGCTTAAAACAGGCTCCTAAAGCCTGGTATTCCATGCTTTCTTCCTTTCTCATATCACAAGAAATCAAGTGCAACACTGCAGACAACTCCTTATTTGTTCAGCATACTTCCACTTGTACCTTAATTGTGCTTGTCTATGTTGATGATCTCCTTATCACAGGTAGCTCCGCTCAAGCAATTTCAGATCTCATATCAATTATGAGTACCAAATTTGCCACGAAGGATCTAGGTTGTCTTTCTTACTTCCTAGGAATTGGAGTGGCTTCTACAGGATCCTCTCTTATACGACATCAGACTAAGTACGCTGCAGAATTATTACATAAGTCAGGCCTATCGGACTGCAAGGCATGCCCAAATCCCTATGTTTCCAAGTATGTTCCACTCCAACAAGACTCTGCACTGCCCCATGAGAATCCCACTGAGTTTAGAAGCATAGTTGGTGCTTTGCAGTACCTCACCATTACTAGGCCTGATATACAATTTGCAGTAAACAATCTTTGTCAGTCAATGCATCATCCAACCAAGGCAGACTATGCTACAGTCAAAAGACTGCTCAAATTTGTCAAAGGCACTTTATCCAATGGCTTACTCTTTCAGCCAGGCTCATTTGATTTGCAAGCATATAGTGACAGTGATTGGGCCAGTGATCCATTAACCAGAAAATCTACTACAGGGTTTTGTATCTTTCTTGGTTCAAATTTGATCTCTTGGTGCTCCAACTAGCAACGCACAGTGGCCAGATCTGCCACTGAAGCTGAGTACGGGGCATTAGCACCAGAAGCTGCTGAATTAAAGTGGATTACATACTTGCTTAGAGATCTGCATATTCCATTCTCTACACCCTGCCTTACTAGTGACTCTATCTCAGCTTTAGCTTTAACTTCTAACCCAGTGTTCCATGGCCGCACCAAACACATTGAAATTGATTACCATTTTGTTCTAGAACAAGTTACATCAAAGCAGCTCCTGGTTACTTATATTCCTACTACAGATCAAGTAGCTGGTCTTCTAAATAAAGCCCTTCCAAATCACAAGTTTACTGAGCTCAGATGCAAGCTTCCTCTAGTGGTTACTAGCGTCAGCTTGAGGGAGGATGTTAAGGGAAAAGGATCAGTTAATTAGTTAGAAGAGTTAGTTACACAAGTTAGTTACATGAGCTGTTCGTTAAAGTCAGTCCACCTGGCACTATGCTTTGATGTAATGATTGTACCTATAAATATCTGGATTCTCTATTGTTATCATTTCAACATAATGAGAAAGAAACATTTCTCTCAAAATATTTTTTCTTTCTCTCTCATCTTCAACAGTTTTGAACCAATCCACCATCAACAGAGTTTCGTCTTCCTTAAACTCTCAATCAAAAGCCATAAGCCTTCCAATTAGTATCATAGATTTTAGCAGCAAATCAACTCACAAAAGTTTCCCCATACTTCACCCACAAAAATCTCCTCTGCAACACTTCCTCTAATTGAGTTTCACAACTGAGTAAGACTTGTTTCAGCTTGATTTTTAGGTAGCATTTCAAAAAAAATTAAGGTGGCATTTTATGCAAAAGAAATATCCAAACACCATATGAAGGTTCGAAAGCACCAAGCGCATGGACGCGCAAAACGGAAACTCAACATCTAAAGTTTTGTGACTATTATTCTGTTTTCTAATAACAACTTTGATAGCAAAGAAACCATCCATTAGAAACTTAAGAAGCAAGAACAACAAATGGGAACTGTCTTACTGTTCGAGAATAGCAGCTATCAGTTTGACAACTAGAAATGAAATGGTAGGTGCAGTAAGTCATGGCCATGTTTATTCATTTTGGTATGGCAGAAGGCCCTCTAAATGCAGTTGCTTTTGTATTTTGTCAGGCCCACAAAAATCTCATCTTTTTCTTGTTTCAAGTTTTTCAAGTGCCAAAACTGAGATTAAGATATAGAACTACTAACCACGGCTGATAGGGTGCTGGCAGCAGTCATTAACACTGAAAGCGCCACATTTCCTCTGTAGTGAAATGAAGTCATCAGGAATACTGAGCAAATTATTTAAACTCAATGATAAGATGAAACCTGAAATAAGATCATTACCGGGCAATATAGGTGACAATATTACTTGCCGTCCCTGAGAAAGAATTTATAAGAGACTAACAATTTAGACAAGCATCAAAGTTCAAAGAAGATTCCTCAAAAACATATACACAAACCTCCTGGGCAGCAGCCCACCAATATTAAGCCTGCCGCATAATAAGATGGCAGATTCAAGAGCTTGCTAACAAAGAAGCCTGATAATGGCATTACCTGCAAGCAATAACCCAAAACCATCTGATTCATTAAAAATTCTTAGTAGAATCAATTAGAGAAACATGTTTATTACAAAATATTTCGAGTACAACGGTCATTTTGCAGTGGCTGCTCATAGCATCTTTAAAACCATCACAAATATGAGCTAATAAAAAACTGAAGCCAATCCAGAACTTGCAAAAGCATGTATTAGTCACAAATGGCTACTATCATGCTTCTACAGAACAGAGATCTGAGATGGCATTTTTGACTTTGTATTACATACTTGCATATTTTACTACCAACCCGTTAAGCCTGCTGATGGCAGATTCAAGAGCTTGTTAACAGATAATAAGCCTGACAATGGCATTAACTGATATCTGTTTCAGTTTGACGAAAGTAATTGGAATTCCAATAACTAAATAAAGCACAACACATAAATTTTTCAAAAGTATAGACAATGAGGGGCAAAACTGAATAGAGGATCAGATTAACATCATTTTATTCTTATTATGGATTTGAAACCTCAGCAAATTGAGCCTGTCAAATTCATATAACCAACGCTATCTATTAGAACAAAGACTTGGTTTGTTTTCAACCATCATTATTTAAACCAAAGATCGTGAAAAATAATAAAGGAACAAAAATTATCAAAAGTGCAGCTTCATATAGCCGACATAGTAAGGAATAAAATAATAAGAATCTTTGTTAAGTACAATAAATAAATATAACCAAATTTTCTCTACAAGCTTAAGCGACTCTTAATAGTATCAAAGCCTAAAAACTAAACGGTGTCATCGCCACCCATTTAACAATATTAAATTGTCCATGTACAAGTTCTAAACAAATCACACTGGGTGTGAGGGGACGTGTTAAGTACAATAAATAAATGGGTAAATTGCATGGAACCCCCATGTGATTTGTCATAAGTGTGTGTTTACCTACTGTGATTTAAAATAATAAGAATCTTTGTTAAATACAATAAATAAATAAAACCAAATTCTCTCTACAAGCTTAAGCGACGCTTGATATAGCATCAAAGCCTAAAAACCAAACGGTGTCATTGCCACCCACTTAACAATATTAAATTGTCCACGTACAAACTCTAAACAAATCACACTGCACATGAGAGGGAGTGTTAAGTGCAATAAATATATGGGTAAATTGCACAGAACCCCCAAGTGATTTGTTATAAGTATGTGTTTACCCCCTGTGATTTAAAAATTAACTAATTACTCCTGTACTTTTCAAAAGTAAAGCACATTACCCCCTCCATCACTGTTTCCGTTAGATTTAACCGGACGTGTGGCACACGCGCCAAGCCTCGAATTAGACATAGTTTTTTTGCTGTTAAACTTGATTTTGCTCAAAAATGCGCTCCCTTTTTTGTTTTAGAAAAACATTTACAACATAAAAGACTTGATCCCTTGACCTAATTTGAAAATATATAAATTTTAACCAATTATACTACAAACATATTTGTATTTTATTTTGTTACTACAAATAAATTTTTTTGTTATCGAAAAATGAAAAATAAAAACAAAAATTAACCTCCACTGTCATTACAACATACAATCACCGTCTCATTAATTAAATTCATTATTTAATTAATTTTAATTTTTAATTATTTGATTAATTAATCGATTATTAATAATTAATTAATTAACTAACTATTAATTACTTCACGTTTCCAATTAAATAAAAGGGCAAATAGCGTCGTACCCTTGCAGTTTGTCATAAGTGTGGCGTACCCCTTGTAGTTGACATAAGTATATCGTACCTACCGTTAGTCTTTGGTTTAAAGGGTAAATTAGTCTTTTTATATTTTATTAGCCAAAACTAACCGAGTTAAAAAAGATTGGGCATGTGTACTTAAAAAATTGGGCATATGTACTTCACTTTTGAATTAAAAATGGGGTATATGTACTTCACTTTTGAATTAAAAATTGGGTATATGTACTTCACTTCTGAAAAAGAATAAGGATAACTAACAAATTTTTAAATCACAAAAATAAACATACTCTCGTACATGTAACCAAATCTTCTCTAGTATAAACTTTTAGACGAGATGTGCTCTTAATAATCTTGGATTGAAAATAAAAATAAAGACAGGAAAGCAAAACAGACCGAGTATTGAAGCACAAAGCCAGATAACAACTCTTTCGGCATAGCCAAAGCAGCGCGAAGATCATCAAAGGTGAGAGTCATGCCCATTCCCAACATAGTGAAAGTAATACCCATTATGGTCCATTTGGGCGACACCCAATTGTACGAATCGGGCTTTACTAAGCCCAACAAGCAGCCGAAGGCAACCCACACCGGAAACGCGGTGGATACCAACTCGGCCAACACCTCCACCCCCTTCCAGAAGCTATTACAACTACCTCCATCACTTGCAGTTAAATTGTTCGACGAATTGCCACAACGAAGGTGGGGTTTTATTTTGGGCCTTGTTGGTGTTCGAAAATGATGAACTGGTGAGATTGAAATTGGCTTCTTCAAGTGGGAATACTTGGTGGTGCTGCTGCTGCCGAGCGAGATTGGTGATGGTGATTGGTTGAGATTAAGGGTTCTGTGAGATGTGAAAGATTTGATGGTGATGGGTGTATACAAAGACTTTGCTCCATGAATCGCGGAAAGTGAAGACTGCATTTTGATTCACTCACTGAGGAGCAACAATTTTCAGATTTGAGTGTCAACGTCAACTAACGGTCCAGGTGGGAGCAGCTGGTGTTCATAAGTAGTGTTTATACGTAAAAGTTACTTATAAGTAAATTATGATGTGTGGATAACATGTCTTTACAAATGATATGTTTAGTAAATAAATAATCAAAGTGGAGGACCTTGTGTTTATAAGCAAAAAAGGTTGTTTATAAGTAAAAAAGTTACTTATAAGTTATAATATGTTTGAATAATATATTCTTATAAACTATTGATATGTTTGGATAACATATTTTTAAAAGTTGATATGTTTGGTAAATAAACAATCCAAGTGGAGGAGCTCGTGTTTATAAACAAAAGGCTGTTTATAAGCAAGTTATGATGTATTTGAATAATATGTTCTTATAAGATGTTGATATGTTTGGTAAATAAGTGCTTATCAATAATAATGATAGTTAAAACGACAAAAAAGATATGTCATTAATTAATGTGATTTTTTTAAGGATAAATTGGCCTTTTATTAGTTTGATCAATGAACTTAAACCCCTTCATAAAAAAAAAAAAAAAAAAAAACTAGTAGATTAGTACTTTTTTTCCAACTTATAAGCTTTGAAAAAGTACTTATAAATTGTGTTGCCAAATATATAAATTCTTTTTTTTTAGCTTATAAGTGTACCAAACAGGCTCTTAGACACGTGACAACAACAATTACTTTGTATTCAAACTAATAGATGCCGCGGGTATTACATTTTTTCTTTTCTTTATTTTTTTGGGTTTTATATTTTATATAATCAATTATTAAATAATTAAGTTCAATAAAACTCATTGAAAAATATTTAATTTATTAAAAGCATATTTATTTCAATCTAAATATTGATAATATTTAGATTTTAGTCTATATAGTTTTTCATTTAATTAACACAGTATATTTATTCATTATTATTTAGAAAAAAAATATGAAATTTTTAAAAAAGCAACTAACGTAGTACCACGTCGAATGAGGATAATGCATAGATTATAATAAATGCTAAAAAATATAAAAGTGATTGGAATTCATATACAATAAAAATAATTAGAATGCTTGAGGGGTGCCACATGTTACACCACGAAACCTAGGCACCTTGAGCCCCACCTGCTATTACATTGGCTAATTACCCAATTTAGACCTCCACACTTCTAATAGCAGCTCCTTGACTTCTTATCTCATGCTCTTGGTAGTTAATATCAGCCTCCTAATTTTTTATAATAGTTTCTTGACTATCAAACCTTTTTTTTCCGTAGCACTAATGGACTTGAAGAAGGAAGGCCACAGGAAAGAAGAATTGACAATTATTTGTAGAAAGAGTAAAGAAGAAAACCCTAATAATGGTGAAATTGAAAAATTGGACAAAAAAAATGTGAAAACTAGCTTGAGAAGACAAGCAAAGCTCAAGACAAGCTAGGCGAGTGCTTTCTTGAGGATTTCAAGCTAGTTTGAAGCTCCATTAATGGTTGGATTGTGTGTAAAGCCCTAATTTTCAAGAGAGAGAAACAAAGATTAGTGTTGAAAATGAGAGTGCTCTTTGTTGCAACCTCTAATCTTGTAGCTCAAAATGATTTGGAAATTTTATAGAAGTGATTTCAATGGAGTCGCGATGAAAGCAAGCTCAAAAAAAAAAAAAGAGGTTTGGGTACTTATGGCTCTGATTACCATAAAGAAGTAGAGAGAGAATATCTTTCTTATCACATTTTTATAATCAACAAATGATTACATATATGTGCTATTTATAGATAACGAGGCATGAGCCTTAGCTAACATAACAACCTAGCATTAACAGATAACTACTAGTTATTCCACTACTAACTAGTAGTTATACATTATGCTTTGCTCACACCTAACTACCACTAACTGTATGTGTTATCAAAACTTGATCAATAGTTCCTCCTAGCTTGGTTTTTCTTGAGGAGGTGCAAAACTTGGTTCTTGTTGACATCTTTAGTTCACATTGTTCTCTTTCGAGAGAAGTTGGGACGGTTTCTTCAACCCAGATTGTATGTGTTACTATAAGGATTGTTCTGCCTGTAAAAATTATTGGCAAAATTAGCTTGATTGAGAACAAAATTTATAGCAAACATGTTACCTGTTTGGCACTTTTGGTTGGATGCTTTCTTCTATAGAACTCGCAAATAGCGGCCAACACCACAGGCTTTTGGGTTTGCAATCCATCAATCTTTTTATGGAGTGCTACAAGTTATGCTATTAATGCTATCATTGCATCTAATTTAGGAGTCTAGGTGTTTTCTTCTCTGATTTTCTCTTAATAAGCCATTGCTATGTATTAGCAGCCATGTCTTCTAATAACTCATACAACATCTCAGGTCTCTTCCTGCTTAACATGCCACCTGCTTCAGCATTAATCATACTTTGTGTTTGTCCATCCAACCCATTGTAGAATGCTTGGACTTGTAGCCACACACCTCATCGGTTATTTAATGGTGGGAACATCTCCTCATTAATTCTTCAAACCTTTCCCATGGCTCATAGAAAGTCTTCGCATCTTCTTGGAAAAAGTTAGAAATATCATTAAGTATCTTGGCAATCTTTGAAAGAGGAGAATACTTACTAAGGAATTTCTGGGCCATCCTCTACCATGTTGTGATGGATCCTACTGGCAAACAAGTAAGCCAACTCTTCGTCTTACCCTTTAATGAGAATGGAAAAAGCCTTAGTTGAATTGCATCTTCAGCAACCCCATTATGTTTGAAGATAGAGCAGATTTCCAAGAAATTGGCTATGTGATGATTTAGATCTTCGTCACTCAACCCTCCAAATTGAATTGATTGTTGGATCATCAGGATGATAGCTGGCTTGATCTCGAAGTTATTAGCTTCCGCAGGTGGCCTTCTAATCTAGTTATTGTACTTTCCATGGTTGACATGGCATATTTTTGCATTGTCTGTTGTTCAATCCATTGTTATGCTGAACAATTTGATTGTTGTTTTGTCCATTTTGATTGTTTTGCACTTCTGCCATTTTTGCTTTATGAATTTCTCTCCTTCTATGAAAATTTTGCCTAATTTTAGGGCAAATTTCAAACAGTAGCCTCCCACTAACTATGGTTATACACTCATGAAACCCCTATAATTTAAAACACGAACAAAATTAAATAAAATCTCAAAGTAACAAATAATATCAAAATTAATGTCAAATAAATCTACGATCCACAGCAACTACACCAAAAACTTAATGCATCCTAACAAGTGCACTAGTCGCATCAGTAATATAGAATAAAAGAGTCTAGATATCATTCCCACGAGGACTAAAGTTTATATTGGCAATCTCTTTTGAAATTAAATGTGTTATTTGAGAAATCGAATTGTCTTGAGGAATTAAGAATAAGAAACAAAATTTAAATGAAACAAATTGGAAATAAAGAAAAATTCAAGCGGAAATTCATTGCTAAAGCATTAGGGTACACAATCCACTCTAGCTCAATCGAATGTTGATTTTAGTTTAGAAATGGCAAGTTCTCTTAGAGCCTAGTTTTCAACCCAATTTAGGTGCTTATTCGGCTAGTCTAAATTGAATCATATAAGATCTAAACTCTAAATTTACTCCTATTTAAAAAGAATTTTGCCACAAGTTAATCTAAGTGTATCTCTTCAACTAGGCCTAAAATTATCAAGTTATGCAGTAAAGATGCCTTAACTTCTCTGTTCAAACCTCACTAAGACTAAATCATGTACATAAAATTGATTGGAAACAAAATCCTTAACTTCTCTGTTCGAACGTCATTAAGGAATTGCATATAATCAACCATGAATAAGCATTATGATCAAAATCCAAATCTAAAATTTATGAAATAAAATCAAACATCCATAGTAAATCTAGAGCTTCATGCTTCCCCTATCTAAAGAAATTACTCCATATTAAAAGAATCTAGAACGAAAATCAGAGTGAAATTATAGCTAGACATTTTCAAAATAAAGGAAAAGGAAAAAACAAGAGAGAGAGAGAGAAAGAATGAGAGAAAAGCTTAGTCTAAGAGAGGTCTTCTTCCGTAAAAACTTGAAATCCTCACACTCTTCGACTTCTCTGCTTGATTCGCACATCTTCTTCTTCTCTAGGACTAGGCGTCCTTCTCTCTTTTTTAGCTTATTTTCTTTTGCCTCTTCTTCCTTTATCTCTACTTACATAAAAAAGAGTCATATTTTTGGTACTATTCGTTCATGGATCTTCTCCATGAATAAATAGTACAAAAAAGTGGCAATGTTGTAATAATTTTTTTTTAAAAGTATGATTATCAATGAAAATTTGTATAATATTTCTAATGACAAGTTTGTAATTTTTACATTTATCATGACACAATTATAATTTTATATTTACTCTTTTTTTTCTGTTTTTCCTTCCCCAGCAAAATCATTTGTTCTTTGTTTTCTTACTTTTTTTTCCTTAATCAAGTATTTCAACTTTTATCTAGAGTAGATATTGGTTTAAATTTTTAATATTTTGAGTTTTGCGATTAGAAAAAATGACTGTGTATTAAATGTCATAAAACTCAAATCAGGTTAAGAGAATTAGTTTGAGTTTTTGAGTTCAAATTTTTAAATTTTTATTATTAAAATCAAAGAAGCTTTTTGATTAGATAATTTGATATCTACTTTATCTTTTTTCTTTCTTTCTTTCCCAATTAAAATGATGTGAATTCTCTTTTTCACTTCTACTAATTACACATTTTCGCTTTTGGATTTTTTAATTTTTTTTCAATCCAAGTTGAAAAAACTATAAAAGAAACTATTCGATCGGGGTTAGACCTGGGAATTTGGTTGAATTTTTAAGTTCAAATATTTGAATTAGAGCTAAAAAAACTATTAAGTTAAAGATTTAAAATTGTAAAACTTGATTATTTTTGGACATCTGGGTTTCAAGTCTACTAATTTAGACTAGATTAAAAAAAATACATGGATTTGTTAAATTGTATTGTGCTAATTTAGACTAAATTTGAAAATAGATTTTGGTTTTCACATAAGAGAGGAAATTAATCCGTGTTTTTGAATTTTTAGGTTTAGAATTTTGAACTTCAAGAACAAAACTAAACTCCAATTAGGTAATAAAAATTATAAAACTCAATCATAATTTAAACACCCAAGTTTTTGGTCTTCAAATTTCTCATTATCTTTTTTCTTATGTATTTTTTTTTTTTGGTTAAATCCCATTGTGCTAATTGGGATTAAATATAAAAAGATATGAAAAGTTGAAAAAAAATTTGTTGCCCAGAAAATAAATCCAAGAGGGGGAGTGACGGTGAATTGGATTATTGGCAAAAATAAGCAATTAAAGCTCTTAACAATTATTTTATATAAAGGCACATGCAAAAATAAAAGTAAATGTTAGAAATATAAAGAGTATTGGGTTAAGAGTATCAAACGCAGCGATTTAGAGTGTTTCAAATTCCCGAGGGCCTAGTCCACTACCTAAGGTCTTCCCTTAGGGTTTCTGAAACTTCACTAGTGAAACAACTTCTTGCTTAATATGTTGTAGAAATGTAGAACAACGATCACAACCCTTACCTCTCCACAAGGACCACAAGTATTACCCCAATACTTGAGGATTTTAGCCCTTCACTCTTGAAAGATAATACTCACAACTATGCTACCCAAGAGTAAAGAAATTCACACCAGAAGGATTGTGGAAAATTGGTATACAAGAAACTTCTTTTGAGCAAGTGTACAAAGGTATTTAAACATTCCTATGTTGTTCTAAGCAGATAAACAATTTATGAAGCTCAAGAACTTGTTCTTAAATGCCAATGATATGCAATCAATGAGAATTGCAATAAATAGAGCAGGATTGCAGTAAATGAAGTGTATTGAATGCCAGAGAGATTAGAAAGATATGTTGAACAAGTTATGTTGTGAGTTGGGAGGAGACGGGTGTATTTATAAGCCCAAAAAATAAATCTCCCAACGGTCAAATTTTAAAACAACTCAGAGAGGCTACCGGAGCACTCTACCGGTCGACCCCTTAGGTGTTTCAGTAGTTCCAGAGGCCAAAAGGCTTTACCGGAACACTTTACCGGTTGACCGGTAGAGCAACATTGCTCTCTGTTATTCCTAGAACACAGAACCGGTCGACCACCTGTGTAGGCCGGTAGTTGCAGAAAAAACTGAGAAAAGTGGTTTAACTTTTTACCAAAAACCTACTATACATCAAATCAACAGAACAAGCGTTTTTCTGTAGACTTTTTGCAAGTTCAAGACAACCACTATTTTCCTAAGATCAAATCACTAATAAATGCTATCCCAACTTATTTTCCAAACATTAAATGCAAGATTAAAGCAAGATTTTCTGATTAATGCATGAGAAAAGCCTTCTATATGCAATGCTATTATCCACTGGGTAATAGTTTTATACAGAGAAGCTTATATAGTTATAATATAAACTCTATACACAGAAATTAGTGTCTTTTACTGCAAGCTAAGCTGATATAAACATATATACATACATACATATATATATATATATAAAAGCATGTATATCTGTCAAAGTGCCAAAAAATCAATGCACTTGAGAGTACTATAGTGCATGCAACTTCATAATGCAAAATATGGACTTCAAAGTTAAATTTTCTGCAAGAAAATTTGTTTTGAATGCAAATAAAGACATGTGCACATAAAATACTAAGTATAAAAGAGTAAAGAAGATCAAGTATAAGAACACAAGACTTATAAACAAGAAGCATGAAGAATGCATGCAATTGCACTAAGTTATTGAGCTCATAGCATTTGCTTATGTACTAAGATCAACTTAACATAAGACTAAAAAGAAGAAAAGAAATATAGCTACAAACCCATGCTCCATAACTATGCTTTAGGTCTTTTCTTTGCTCCAATAATGCTACTGTATAAGATATTCAACATACTCTAAATAGTAGCAATTAGATAATAAAGACACAACAATTATGGCATTATCAAAATATAATTAACATAATTAAGTCAATATATTCAACATTTTTCCCCTTTTTGATGATGACAAAATTGTCAACTTGGACGGCTCCCCCTTAAGCTCCCCCTTAATCAAGGCATAAGCAAATCCAAGCATCATGAGAGCAAAGACAAAAAATAAATCAATAAGCAATAGCTAGATACCCACCACCTTCTCCCCCTTTGGCATCATCAAAAGAGAGGTAGAGAAGGAGTAGGAAAGTAATAAGCCATCAACACTAGGAAGTATCATCAGTTGGCTCTCACACAAGCATGCAATCACAAAAATCCTAAGCAATGATAGAGCAAATAGAGCAAACAACAGATACAATAGAGAGTCACTAATGTCATCCAAAAATGAAAAGCCAGCAAAAATGAAAAGAAATGAAACCGTCTTAATATGAAATTGTTTAAAGAAAACTCTTAAGGAGTGGGAATTTTGGAAAACAAGGAAGGAAGGAGAGGCTAATGACTTGGACCAACATCATCGTCATCGGGAAGTCCCATTCGCAGCTTCATCATCCTCACATCTCGAGCCAATCGAGCCATTGTTTGACTTTGATCCCCGATAATTATCGCAAGGCTATCGAGAGTACCATGTTGATTCCCCACAATAGTAGCTAATGCATCTACCTTCTCTCCTATGGAATCCACTTTGTCAAACAACCTTTGCATCATCCTATCATTAACATTCTTTGATTGAAGCTCATGGTATTGCCCTTACTCTTCATTACATTTTTCCCGAGCCTCCTCGTCTTTCTCTATTTCCTCTTCTTCTTCTCCCCCCACATCTTCCATTTCTTTATCATCATAAGCAGCACCATGTTTACCAAAGTCAATGTCTTGCCCTTCTTCATCTTCATGAGAGAAATCAAAGGTGGTTTTGTTGACTATTCTTTGTATAATGAGATCTCTTATGTTTAAAGGCAAAGCTCTGAATTCATGCAAGTGCATCCATCGTCCTCTCTAATAGAACAATTCCATTCTCTTGAGACATTGTAGATCAAGATTCCACATGTGATTAAAGGAACTTTTGGGAATTCCTTCAAGCATAATACCTTTAGCTCAAAAAATTCTAGTTAAGGCCATCCCATAACCAAGTACAGTGTTCCTAAGCACCACATTTTTCATATATGCAAGAATAGTCTCAGGAATATTCACTCTATATCCATGATAGAGCAAGTAGAGGCAATATGCTTCAGCCTTGTAAATTAGTCCATCATGGGTGTCCTTAGGAACCACATTATGCTTAAACATCTTGATAATGGCCTTGTGGACAGGGTTTATATCATTTAACGGAGGAATCTCGGGATATTCAGGCATATAACCTAGTAACAATTCATATACTTTCCCTTCCGTTATTTTTTCAGGGAATTGTGGAAAATTTCTAAAAGCAAATATGGGATATTGCTATTCGTGCAAGGGAATATTAAATATATTCCTAATGTCCTCTTCAGTGATCTTAAAAGTGACTCCCTTTACAGTTGAACGAACACTACCATATTCGTTTCTTCATCTCAATTTTTCATAAAATTCCCTAACTAACTGTGGATAAACAGACTCCTTCATAGTCATGTATGTCATCCAGCCATTATCAGCGTAATACTCAAGCATATTAAGATTTTAGAGTTCATCAGGAATAAGACGTTTACCTGCCCATATTTTCTTCTCGGAGTAATCACGATTTTCAGGTGGAGAGGATGGATTTGGCTCGGGTGAAGGTTGTCTTGTTGGCCTCCTTGAGCCTCTTGAAGTACTTGCACCACCCTTTCTCTTGGTACCGGAAGCTTGACCCTTTCCTTTATTTCTTGTATTAGCCATGGGGAAAGAGAGAGAGAGAGAGAGAAAGAGAGAGAGAGGTATGGTTTTGATGAAGAGATTTTGGAAGAAATTGAAGTGGGTAATGTGTTAATGTAGAGATTTGAGAGAAAGAAGTGTTTGAGAAGAATTTTATAGAGAGAAAGAAGGAGAGGAGATAAAGAGTTTTGAGAAAAAAAAAGAGTTATAAAGCTTTTCAACCAGTCGACCTCTATATATGCTTACAAAAAATTGCGACTACTGGTTGACCGGTATCAGGAACAAGTGTTCCAGTACAGTGTTCTGGTAAAAAAAGAAATAAAATCAGTCTACCAGTTGACCTAACCGGTGTACTGGTACAGGGGTTAAGTGTTCCGGTACTAGCATTTTTGTAGAAACCTTAAGTTTTTCAAAATTGTAACATTCCCAAATCCCTTCTAATGCTTAAAAACTGGTTTTCATACAAAGGTTTAGTAAATATATCAGCAAGTTGATGCAGAGAGTCAACAAAATTAAGCACAACATCATCTTTTTGCACATGATCATGAATGAAGTGATGTCTTATTTCTATGTGCTTGGTCCTAGAATGTTGAATTGGATTTTTAGTGAGGTTAATTGCACTTATGTTATCACACATAACTCGAACATGCTCAAATATAACACCAAAGTCAAGCAAAGTTTGTTTCATCCAAAGAACTTGTGCAACACAATTTCCTACTGCAATATATTCTGCTTCAGCTGTCTACTTGACCATGAAACTAAGCAATTTCCAAGAAAATGACAGGTTCTACTAGTGCTTTTCCTATCAGTTTTATAACCAGTAAAATCAGCGTCAAAGTAACCTAATAGTTCAAAATTTGTTCCCTTAGGATAACAAAGCCCTAGTTCTTGTGTTCCTTTAAGATATCTAAATATCCTTTTTACAACAAGTAAATAAGACTCTTTAGGACAAGATTGAAAACGAGCACACAAACATACAACAAACATAATATCAGGTCTAGAGACGGTTAAGTAAAGTAGGCTTCCGATCATACCTATATACCTCTTTTCGTCCACCAACTTACCATTTTCATCTTTATCAAGCTTGGTGGAGGTGCTCATTGGAGCTCCAATCTCTTTTGCTCCATCAAATCCAAACTTTTTGAGTAGTTCTTTTGTGTACTTAGCTTGGTTGATGAAAATTCCTTCTTTAGTTTGTTTGATTTGAAGACCAAGAAAGAATGTAAGTTCTCCCATCATTTCAAATTCAATGTGCATACACTTAGAAAAATTCTCACAAAGAGACTCATTAGTGGCACCAAAAATAATATCAACAACATATATTTGTACAATAAGTATATCTTTACCATCATTCTTTACAAATAACGTTGAATCAAGTTTACCTCTTGTAAAGCCTTTTTCAACCAAGAATCCACTTAATCTCTCACACCATGCTCTAGGTGCTTGCTTGAGTCCATACAATGCTTTTTCAAGCTTAAAAACATGGTTGGGATGAATAGGATCCTCAAATCTCGGAGGTTGAGACACATATACTTCTTCATCAATATAGCCATTTAAGAAAGCACTTTTAACATCCATTTGATATAATTTGAAGTTCATAAAACATGCAAAAGCAAGCAACATTCTAATTGATTCAAGTCTAGCAACAGGAGCAAAGGTTTCATCATAATCAATACCTTCTTCTTGTTTATACCCTTGTGCAACTAATCTAGCCTTGTTTCTAGTTACTATGCCAGATTCATCTAACTTGTTTCTAAAGACCCATTTAGTTCCAATTATAGACTGATTTCTAGGCCTTTCAACAAGTTTCCATACATTGTTTCTTTCGAATTGATTGAGTTCTTCTTGCATGGCACTTATCCAACTATCATCAAGTAAGGCATCATGTATACTTTTAGGTTAAATTTGAGACAAGAAAGCAAGATGATTACATACATTTCTTAAGGAGGATCTAGTTTCAACCCCTTTGGAAGGTTCACCAATAAATTGGGAAAAAGGATGATAACCAACAAATTTATAATTTTTTGGCAAGTTGTCATGCTTATCATGTATCACATTTTGATCATCACATTGTTGATCCACATGCTCATCTTGTTTATCCTCATGACATGTATTATTAGGTTCATTTCCTTTATCTAGATCAAGATTACTTATATTCTTTTGAATGGTAACCACATCAACATCATCACATTTTGAATTAAAACTTCCTTCATCAAATTTCACATTTATAGTTTCTTCAACAATCATGGTTCTTTTATTGTACACCCTATATTGTTTACTATATGAAGAATATCCAAGAAATATGCCATCATCGGATTTTGCATCAAATTTGTCAAGATTGTCTTTTTCATTTAAGATAAAACATGCACAACCAAAAGTTTTGAAATATAAGATGTTTGGTTTTCTTCCTTTCCAAAGTTCATATGGAGTTTTGTCAAGATCTTTTCGAATAATGCTATGATTAATCACGTAATATGCGGTGCTTACGGCCTCGGCCCAAAAGTAGCTAGGTAAATTATTTTTACAAAGCATAGTTCTCACCATTTCTTGTAAGGAAAATTTTTTTCTTTCAACGATACCATTTTGTTGTGATGTTCTTGGTGCTGAAAAACTATAAGAGATACCATTTTCTTCACAAAAAGATTTCATAGTAAAGTTTGTAAACTCGGTACCTCTATCACTTCTTATGGTAGAAATCAAATATCCTTTTTCATTTTGAACACGTTTACAAAATTTCATAAATTCATTTGGTGTGTCATTTTTGTAAGCTAGAAAAGTTACCCAAGTAAATCTAGAGAAGTCATCAACAATCACATAAGTATACAATTTTCCACCCAAGCTAGCAACCCTATTAGGTCCAAAAAGATCCATATGTAAAAGTTCTAAAGGTCTTGACGTAGAAATCATATTCTTGCTTTTGAAAGATTCTTGAGTTTGTTTGCCAAGTTTACATGCACAACACACATTATTACCAACATATTGGACTTTAGGCAATCCTCTAACAAGATCAAGATTAGCAAGTTTATTTATGGAGTCCACATTAGCATGTTCTAGTCTTCTATACCAAATCCATGTATTTTCATTCATTGCACTTAAACATTTTACATCTTGGTCATGCACGTCATCAAAGTCAAAAGTGTACACATTACCATGCCTTATGCCAACAAATATGACGTTGCAACTATCTCACATGAAGAAACTTTAAAGTTAACAAATAAACCTTTATCACATAGTTGACTAATACTAAGCACGTTGTGTTTCAAGCCATGTACAAGTAAAACATTTTCAATACACAATTTAGATTTGTTACCAACATCTCCAATGTCGATGATTCTTCCTTTGGAGTTATCACCGAATGTAACAAATCCACCATTCTTTTCTTTGAGTGACAAGAACTTTGATTTGTCACCCGTCATGTGCCTTAAGCATCTGCTATCCAAGAACCATTTTCCACTATCCCCGGAAGATGCAAGGCAAACCTACAAAATTTCAATCAAGCATGACTTGGTACCCAAGACTTGTTGGGTCCTTGAATATTAGATTTAATTTCCTTTGGAACCCACATTAAATTATATTTCTATTCACCATATCTTCTAATAAAGCATTTCTGTGAAGCATGTCCATTTTTACAACAATAATTGCATGTAACTTTAGAAGCACTTGATGAAGATGCTTTTTCCAAACATTTCTTGTAATGATCATGCCCTTTTTGAAATCCTCTTGAAGGGTCAACTTTGGAGGTGCTTGGTTTCTTTTCAAAAAATTCTATGTAGGATTTTTGTTTTGAGTAAGAATCAAAACCAATTCTGGCTTTATCAAAAACACATCATTGTTGTCCAAGCAAAGCATCTAAGTTTTTGGTTCCATTCGTAAACTTTGAAACCACATTTTCCAAATCATTTCCTTTTGCTTTCAAGTCTTCATTTTCCTTTTGTAAATCAATGTTGGTTTTCTTCTTCTCCAAATTCTTTTTCAAGTTCTCATTTTCAATGCAAGCATCATGCAATTTATTTTCAAGACATAAAACATTTTTCTTAAGCTCCTTATTTTTGTTAACTACTTTCTTGAATTATATAAGCATTTCATTGTACATTTCTTCTAATTCTTTATAAGAGCTATTTTCATCACAAGAAACATAGTTTGGACTTACCTATTCTTCCTCTCTTGCCATGAGACATAGGTTGGCCACCTCTTCTACAATTGAGTCTTCTTCTTCATCACTTGACTCTGAGTCACTCCAAGTGGCCTTCAATACCTTCTTTTTGAATTTCTTTTCATCTTTCTTTCTAAGTGGACACTTAGCTTTGACATGTCCAAGTTTCTTGCAATTAAAACAAATTAATTCTTTACTAGTCTCACCTTTGCTTACCTCTCTCCTTTGTCCTTTCTTTGGATTGAACTTTTGCTTTCTCATGAATCTCTTAAATTTGGAGAATATGGTCATTTCATCGTCATCTTCACTTTCACTTTCACTTGTTGACTCTTTTTGTGGTGTAGCCTTGAGAGCAATGGCTTTGTTGACTTTGGGTTGTCTTTCAAGCTCCTTGAGCTCCAATTCATGAGTCATGAGTGATCCAATGAGTTCACTCAATTGTGAAGTATTGAGATCCTTGGACTCCTTGATGATCGTTGTCTTTGGGAGCCAAGCCATTGGTAGACTTCTCAAGAGCTTCCTCACGAGTTCAGCATTTTCATAATCCTTGACAAAAGACTTCAAAGAGTCAACAATTTCAATAAATCTTGAAAACATTTGTTCAATATTTTCATCCGGAAGCATAGAGAACATTTCATATTTATGTACAAGCATGCTCATCCTAGTCTCTTTAACTTGATTTGTGCCTTTATGAGCGACCTCTAATTGATCCCATATTTCCTTAGCTGTGGTGCACATTATAATTTTGTTGAATTCGGAAGGATCTAATGCGAGGTAAAGATAGTGAATGGCATTAGCATTTGCTTCAACAAGTTTTATATCATCTTTATCCCATTCTTCTTCCGGTTTAGGGACTTTTACACCATTAACCTCTTTAGATGGAATACTAGGTCCATTTATTATGGTTTTCCATGCAATATAATCATTGGCTAGCAAAAATATTCTCATTCTAACTTTCCAAAAAGCATAATTTGTACCATCAAAGTATGGAACCCTAGTGGTGGAGAGACCTTCCCGAACTCTATGTGCCATGATCTTTAGCTCTAGACGGTTAAGTCAAAGTACACAATAATGCAAATAATCACACACTTAATGCAATTAATGTGTAGAGCACTAGGCTCTGATGCCACGTGTTGCCCAGAAAATGAATCCAAGAGGGGGGTGAATTGGATTATTGGCACAAATAAGCAATTAAAGCTCTTAACAATTATTTCATACAAAGGCACATGCAAAAATCAAAGTAAATATTGGAAATATAAAGAGTATCGGGTTAAGAGTATCAACCGCAGCGATTTAGAGTGGTTCGAACTCTCGAGGGCCTAGTCCACTACCTAAGGTCTTCCCTTAGGGTTTCGGAAACTTCACTAGTGAAACAACTTCTTGCTTAGTATGTTGTAGAAACGTAGAACAACGATCACAACTCTTACCTCTCCACAAGGACCACAAGTATTACCCCAATACTTGAGGATTTCAGCCCTTCACTCTTGAGAGATAATACTCACAACTATACTACCTAAGAGTAAAGAAAATCACACCAAAAGGATTGTAGAAAATTGGTATACAAGAAACTTTTTTTGAGCAAGTGTACAAAGGTATTTAAACCTTCCTATGTTGCTCTAAGTAGATAAGGAATTTATAAAACTCAAGAACTTGTTCTTAAATGCCAATGATATGCAATCAATGAGAATTGCAATAAATAGAGCAGGATTGCAGTAAATGAAGTGTATTGAATGCAAGAGAGATTAGAAAGATATGTTGAACAAGTTATGTTTTGAGTTGGGAGGAGAGGGGTGTATTTATAAGCCCAAAAAGTAAATCTCCCAACGGTCAAATTTTAAAACAACTTAGAGGGGCTACCGGAGCACTCTACCAGTCGACCCCCTGGGTGTTCCGATAGTTCCAGAGGCGAAAAGGCTTTACCGGAATACTCTACCAATTGATCGGTAGGCTCTTTCGGTATAACAACATTGCTCTCTATTATTACTGAAACACAGAGCCGGTCGACCGCCTACGTAGGCCGGTAGTTGCAGAAAAAGCTGAGAAAAGTGGTTTAACTTTTTACCAAAAACCTACTACACATCAAATCAACAGAACAAGCATTTTTCTGTAGACTTTTTGCAAGCTCAAGACAACCACTATTTTCCTAAGATCAAATCACTAATAAATGCTATCCCAACTTATCTTCCAAACATTAAATGCAAGATTAAAGCAAGATTTTCTAATTAATGCATGAGAAAAGACTTCTATATGCAATGCTATTATCCACTGGGTAATGGTTTTATACAGAGAAGCTTATATACTTATAATATAAACTCTATACATAAAAATTAGTGTCTTTCACTGCAAGCTAAGCTGATATAAACATATATTCATATATATATATATATATATATATTTGGCAAAAAAAAAATTAATGCACTTCAGAGTACTATAGTGCATGCAACTTCATAATGCAAAATATGGACTTCAAAGTTAAATTTTCTGCAGGAAAAATTATTTTGAATGCAAATAAAGACATGTGCACATAAAATACTGAGTATAAAAGAGTAAAGAAGACCAAGTATAAGAACACAAGACTTACAAACAAGAAGCATGAAAAATGCATGCAATTGCACTAAATTATTGAGCCCATAGCATTTGCTTATATACTAATATCAACTTAACATAAGACTAAAAAGAAGAAAAGAAATATGGCTACAAGCCCATGCTCCATAACCATGCTTTAGGTCTTTTCTTTACTCCAATAATGCTACTGTATAAGATATTCAACATACTCCAAATACTAGCAATTAGATAATAAAGACACAACAATTATAGCATCATCAAAATACAATTAACGTAATTAAGCCAATATATTCAACAAAATTAAATATAAAAAGTTTAAGTTCACTTAAATTACAGTTATCTGAGTTTAAATAATTATAAAATTATCTCAAATTATATTAAATTACTTATGAAAATAAAAAATAAAAAATTATTTTTTCAATTTCATTGTTATATAAATTTTACATATGAAATTCTAATTCGATTTGACCAAGTAAAATCCAAAAAAAAAAAAAATTAGATGTTCCCACCCTCATATTCACTCAACCCCCTTTAACTCTGCATTTTTCTTTTCTACTTTATAATCAAGCTTATCTCATATTTATCAAAATAGCAAAGTGACAAAATTAACACTTTTTCGGTTTTAATTTTTACAAAGAGATGTACAGATATAAGAACAACTTATTCGACTTTTTGTAAGATTACTAAATTTCTTAATAATAAAAAGAACTTATTTTACTAGTTTATAATAAAAAGAAGAGTTCTAATTGGAAAATATTTCCTAAATTGACACAACTTTTTTCCCCAAGAAACCTTCTAAAAATAACTTTCCATAAACCAAAGAGACAAAATATCTCTGAACAAATAATTTCCTTCCTCCTAAAAGTCTTCCAAACAAGTTAGGAAACTAATTTTTAAGTTTCCAAAAGATAAAATTTCGAATTCCAATTAAAAAAACTCACAAGTGCAATTTCATGGCTTGTATGCTAATTTCATTACTTGCTAGAAATTTCATGGCGTAGCTATGGAATTCTCTGTCCTGTTTTCATGGCTTGCTCTAATTTCTTAATTAGAATTTTCATGGCTTGCTCCTTGAAATGCACCTAAAACACATAACACAATTCAACTAAGTAGAAAATCTTGCCAAAACCCTTCTAACGCCCAATTTGACCAAAAACTAAGAAAATACCAACTTTTAACAACCAAACTCATCAAAAACACTAAAAACATCCTTAAAATACTATAAAAGTAACCTACATAATTTATCATAAAATTTCATTCATTATTCAAAAATATATAAAACACCAATTAGTTCATGCAAATAGAAGGGTGGAATATTTTGAATATCGTGTTATTTTTAATTAATGAATTACTTTTATATAATTTATTGAGTTGATATAATAAATTGAAATGACTTTTGGTTGCATTTTTGTAAAAATATTTTTATTTTTGTTATTAATATTTTGAATTATAACTATAATTTTTAAAGATTTTTTTCAAAAAATTAAAAATATGAATAAAATAAATAGCGTTTGAGGAACCAGACAATAGTTTATTAGTTGCTAAATATCCTTTTTAGTAATTTAAGTAACCAACAATTATTTCCAAATGTAAAATAAAATATTATCTCATTTGGTAAAAGTTTATTTCACATAAAAATAATCGAATACATTTCTTCTTTTACTAAAAGTCCGTTTAGCAAAAAGTGTGTTTTTAGAAGGCCTTTTTACAAAATTGTTTTATTCAACTAAAAGCCAAGCTAGCTCTCATCCATTTTTTGTGTATATCGTGAACTATTTAGATACTTTTGTTAAGGGGCTAATTTAAAACTTTTGATAAACCTAAGGGCTTATTGATGAAATTTGTGATTTCCTCAACATAAAACATAAATATTTAAAACTAAAAGACCCAAATAATTTTTATTTTCTTAACTTAAGATATTGATATTTAAAACTAAGAGGCTCAAAGAATTTCTTTTTTCCTTAATATGAAAATGGAAAAAATCAGGTTGTGTTTGGTTTGTCTGTTTTCTATTTTCATTTCCTGAAAATAATTTTTATTTTATGTTTTCTAAAATTTAGATAATGTGTTTGGTTAACAAGGTCTTTTTCTTTTTTATGCTTATTTACAAAATTACCCTCTTATTTTCTAAATTTTTTGGAGATATTTACAAAATTACCACCTTGTTTTCTAAAATTTTTTTAAATATATTTACAAAATTGCCACCTTAGTTTTTTAGATATACTTGTAAAACCACCACCTTGTTTTCTAAATCTTTTAAAGTTATTTATAAAATTGCCACCTTATTTTTTAAATTTTTTAATATATTTACAAAGTTGTTACCTTGTTTTTTAAATTTTTTAGATATATTTACAAAAGTGCTATCTTATTTTCTAAATCTTTTAAAATTATTTACAAAATTATCATCTTGTTTTCTAAATCTTTATAGTTATTTACAAAACTGCCACCTTCTTTTCTAGTTCTTTAAAGTTATTTACAAAATTACCACCTTAGTTGCAGAAAAAATGCTTTTTATTTTTCTAAAAAACTGTTATACGTTTTCTGAAAATAAAAATAAAAATAATTAATTAAATGAGTTTTCTATCCTAATTTTCATTTTTTATGAAAATGAAAACAAAAAACGGGCAAACCAAACACATCCTCAATTCTAAAAGTCGTTTTTACTTTTTCCAGTTTATAATACCACCCGTTCGTATGTGCCTTTGAAAGCTCTTTTGCTTAACACAATTTCTTTTCATTATCGAACTATTTTTATTCTAAAAAGACTTAATATTTCAGAATTATTTCATGTAAACTATTCAGTTTAGTTATTAACTAGAAAAGAGCATAAGATGAAAAAATATATATATTTAATACGAAGAGAACTCAAAAGATTTTTTTTTTCTCCTTTCTGTTGCTCATATGTTGAAAATTAATACCTATAATTTAGAGACCCAAATGATTTTTTTTTAATATATAATTTACTCCACCAAATATTTAAAACATAAATATTTAAAATTTAGAAACTCGTATGATCTTTTTGTTTTGTGAACATAAAATTACCTACTTTCGCTTTCTTAATTCAACAATTGGTCTGACCGCAACTAAAAATTCAACAAATGGTTTTCCGCTGGGCCAGAATCCAAACACAGTTTGAGAAACTTATTATGACATGCATTTTTGAAGCCAATCGAAAACTACTTCTGATATGATCCAAAAATAGTTTCTCAAAATTCTTTTTCTGAAAATTCTAGTTTAAAATTTCAGAAATTTCTAACCTTTTTAATTTCATTTTTCACTTAAAAGCTCCTTGCAAAATGAGCTAAACAGTTAGCTTCATTATTTAAACTAACAAGAAACACTTTCAACTGTTCAAAAACTAGGCCAAATAGAACTTATAAGATTATAGAACTTCTAAGATTGAGCCAAAACCACTCACGTAATGAATGATTTGGTACATTAGATTCATACATGACAAATGCATTTCTCTTGGTATGGCTGTTCTCGAATTAATTTAGCTCAAAAATATAGATGCACAAAATTAAGACACTCCAAGATCCATTACGCGCTGTGAATGAGCATTGCTTTGCATTTTTCAGCATTTCCCTGTCAGCAGAGACTATAGAAGCAAGATTAGCTATTGTTTAAAGTCTCTCCAGGATCTCCTAGAAGTATCAAGGAAGCGGAATCCTGTTCCGGAAGCAGAGTTTACACAATTTGGATGGATGTGTTTTCATATCAAAAGTGTGAGGCATCCTCTGCAGTAGCTATTAGCAGCAAGAGGAAAATCACTAAGCCCCAGCAGGTTTTCAATTGCAGTTTCAGTCGCATTCAGTTCTGCGATTAGTTGAATTATTCTTCAGCCGCCTGCTCTGAGGCTTGACCTTTTCGGTACATGCTCCACAGGTTAGCAGTATCTCTCAGCTCTCTTCCTTGTTGAACTCTGGTGATTTCCACAAGAATCCAGCTCTTCCTGGATTTTTCTTCACATTAAGCCAGCTGTTCCTGGATCTTCCTTCACATCTCTATGCCAAAGACTGAAGGCAAACACATTGCCCACCATGCTTTGTGCTCATTACACTAGCACTTTCAGCATCAAGGGATTGATAACAATTGTCAGTTCCATGACAGAATTCCGTTTCCCTAAATGCACATAATATATACAAAGAGCTACACTCAATTCAACAAGTATAGCTGACAGCGACAAGAGTGCATTAGGAGTCAAGGAGATATCGTGGGCTGCGAAAGAAATGGAATCAGAAACCAGGCAGGTTAAAATACCCAGCCACCTCTTTGTGTTTTCCACAGAGCAGCCTCCGCATAATTTCTTGCTGATGAGACATGATGTAAACATTTTGCTGCTATTAGATGCTGCAGTTTAGATATATGAATTTATTAGCAACACATAAAGAAAAATATTACGGTAACAAAAGCTCACGTGTAAACAAAAGAGCCATTTTAATCTAAAGAACAGCAGGGGCATGACTGTAGAGAAAAGATATCCATCACAAGACCAATCAGTCCTCTCTTTGGAAAAGGGAAACAATATGATTCCAGAATATATATACTGTAATTGTGTATCAAGGGCACCAGGTTTTCTGGCCCATAATTGTGTATCAAGGGCATTCCAGCTAAGAGAAACAATATGATTCCAGAATACAGAGTGTAATTTATCGACCCTTTTAAGTCTTATTAGATATGTCTGATACTAATGCAAGTTGCCAGGCATACCAACCAACTGAAATTGAGTCTTATCAAAAGCTTGCCTTATATTTCAACCATTAATATGAGAATATCAACGTTCTTGGGCTCAGCAACTGTACATCATTCTTCTATTTCTCCTGTTCTTTACTTGTTTTTCCTCTATTATATTTATTGTGGGAGGAGGTTGGGTGAGTTTGGGGGGCAAGAAAGCAATCTGAACCCTTCATCATAGAAAATAGTTGAAGCCCATCAAGCCAATTACAAGAGCCCACCATTGAAAAGGATGGGTTAAGGAACACATGGGCATCCATCTAATGCATTCTTTTCAATCTTGTACCTTAGTACACGGAACACCAACCCAATCTCGATGGGGAAAAAAAAAAAAATCAAAGTATAAGCAACTACATCTCCTTCACACCCTAATGTGAACTGCTGCTTTCTTGGAACTAATTCATAGGTGCTCTCCATCAGTTAGACTTCACACACTAGACTACAACAAATATAACAAGCGTGCGATACAAAGCATCAACCTACGGAAAAAGGAATTGGTTGACTACATTAATTAAGTCATCATCAAGTTAGTATCACAAAGTGCAGTTGTATATGATGCTTTATTACCCCAAACCCCTACTTAGTGAGGCTAGGAAACACAACATTCTATAGAAGCAAAAAAGGAATAACCCAACTTAATGTCAAAAGAGAAAAAATTGAATAATTTCAAACATACCTTCTGAAACTAACCGTCAATGAGCGATTGCAGGAACAGGTATTTACCAGAGCTCCTGATAGCAACCTAACAATCAGAGAAAGTCATTTGCATGTCAGAAACTAAAGAAACTTTGAAAACTTTGAAGGCACAGTAATTGAGTTTAACTTTATAGCTAAAAACAAAGAAATATAAGAAAAACAAAAAGAAAGCATTTTCAATAAGAATTAGACAATCAGATTGAGTCAAAATGACATCCAACCAGAATCCAAAAGTCATCACATGAGCCCTAAACTATATAAAGAGATACTATATACAATCAACAAAATTTTCTAGCATCACAGCAAGTCACAGATAGAAGCCAACAGATGCTTCAATCCATAAGTATGTGGTTAGTGAATAGATAAATGATTCCAACAAAACATACCTAAGCCAGTGACTATCACATGACTGGCTTGTAAGCACCAAGGAGGCTGCCAAGGCTCTAAGTGTTAAAGTTTAGCTATTATCAACTCATTCAGACAAGCTTCAATAGTATCTTAGACAAATACATTCCTCCCGCTCAATTCTTCTTGCACTCAACAAAATCACTAGTAGGCAAGCCTGATTAACAGTTCTAGAGGACCCTGAACAAGAAGAGGCAAAAATGCCAGACCTGGGCACTGCTGAATCGGAAGAATTCAAGGGCGTGAAGTGAGTACTTATAGCTGCTTCGCCTGCTTCTTATTAAGGCAGCTATGTTTTCGTGGCGGAAATGAACAACCAACCCATCTCAATCCATGTCAACCATCAACCAAGTCCTGCACCAGCCACCATTACTATCCCTAAAACTTTCACCTACTTCTCTTTCAGATCCTGGCCTTGGTAGAACTTCTTTCCCCCTTCCAACTTAATATATTCTCTCTATCTCTATTTCCCCTTCAGGGGTGAGTATTAAAACGCCATAGCAAATACCAAGAAATCGAAGATGGACAGATGAATCATGAGACAATGGATAGTTAATTAAAACTGTTGCCCCGCCACCAACTAATAATGCACTGAAGTTTCCCTATTAAAAGGGGCTGATCGCAAGCTTATGAACTTTGAGTCAGAAAAGCTTAATGGTCTACAGCTAAGAGCTAAGGGTTAAGAAGATATTCCCTCTGAATGAAAGAACTCAACAGTCTATAGCCAAGAGATAAGAAAAAACTCCTAGCAATCAGTTAACTGAACCATCATAACATGAAGAAGCAACAAAATCAAAAACTTACTCACATATAATGAAGTAATAATGCAAAGGAAACTGACCCCCATCACCCACCTACCTCTAAAAATAAGGGGAAAAAAGCAGAATAAGAGGGTGTTTGGGAGTGCTTATAAGCTGGTCAAACCTGCTTATAAGCAGAAAAATAAGATTTACGTGTTTGGTAAATTCTACTTATAAGCAAGTAAAGTTGGCTTATAAATAAATCAAAAAAAGGCAACACACACCCAACTTTTCTTTAGCTGCTTATAAGCCATGAGAGTTGACCAAATAAAATTACATTCATATCTTTTAAAAACACAAAAATAACTACCCCTTAATTAGTGGAAGGCCTTTTTTAGTTATTTTAACAAATTTTGCTGCTTATAAGCATATATTTCCCAAACACGTCAATAGTTTCTAAGCACATTTTATCAAAACACTTTTGTGCTTATTTGTCATTGCTTATAAGCATCAAAAGCTACTTATAAGCATCAATTGTTTATAAGCCACTTAAAAAGAGCAAAGCCAAACACCCTTTACATCTGCTCAGACACAACACATAAGGTACATAAAAGTAGATATATGAACAGAGAGGGACATTATATGCCCATCAGAATAATTATGACTATCAATGGAACACATAAGACACTACAACTTCCACAACAAGATTCTTTTAGATGGCGAACAAACACTAAGAAGCCAATTAGTCCACACCTATATAGAAAAACCCAAGGTAATTCCAAAATCTACATGAGCCAAGACTAATGTCAGAAAATTCTAGGATGACCTCATCTTTTTATAGAACTAGAGTATAACCCATGAATGCACTGGAGATATGAGAACATTTATATAAATTTTTATAGTTTATGGCAGGACAAAATATAAATTCATTTCAAACATTTTATTTGTGGCAAGTTTTCAATAATAATCATGTATTTTATGAGATTTGGAGTGATGGAAGTGAATATTTAAATTGGAAAAGTAAAATCAAATAGGGATCTAATTTAGATTAGGAAATAATTTTAGATGGATAGAAGGGATGGATTCAATATTTTTGGAGGGAGAGAAAGTCATAAAATGATAACAAGTCGCAATGATAGAAAAGGAATGTACTTTCTTTTTCATATAATTTATAGATATATTGATATAGATTTTGGAAGATATACTATTGACTACAAAAGCAGGCATCAGCCTATGAGCCTCTGTCCAGTAAAAGAGTTTAACAATCTAACCAATTCTAGAATGGCACAACCTAAAAAATTAAACAGGATGATGTTCATGAAGCATTAATATCACTTACTTGAAGAAGAGACTCATCCTGCAGCTCTACCACCAAAAATGTCCTCAACCTTCATTCATGCAATAACTGGCGTTCCTCAATGGCTGGCTGTTGAATGCAGAACGACTATAAAGTATGTTCTACACTCAAATATGAATAAATGACCTTAACTAGAAAGAAAGAGGACATTTCACCAGGAATACCCTCCAGCCAATGCATAACTTGCTGATTCCATTTTGTACTCCGCAGCTTAAGCAATATCTCATTTTCTTAGATTGCGTTTCTCCGCCTCTAGACCCCCTGCCCCCCTCTTCGGCCCTTCCATCCCTCTCTCTGACCAAATGTTTGCGTGCAAGAAATCAATTTCCCACTAAATGTTTGCAAATCAATGTAGTATATATGTATGCAAATATTTTGATTTTAATTTTCCTTTTTTTTCTTTTGGTGGAGGAGGCAACGAGAGAGAAAAGCACTTTCAATTAAGTTGCAGCAAAAACTTCTTCTAGCACTCATCAAGGTCCAGAAAACTCCAAATTGCAAGTTTGATAGAGAAAATATGCAGCCTTGGATAATATAAACGCATAGTCTTAAAAAATTGCAACCTGGAGCAATTCAGCAATTCAGCAAGTCAGCTTTCTTACTCAAGCGATCTCAAAAACTCTACAGGTAGTCAAAGAGTCCCCACTTCAAACGATTTTATGGAGTCGGGCATTTATGCTTGCCATAAATCAGTTTTCTCCTTTTGGATCTTCTCACGGAATTGCTTAAAATTTGCTTCTAAGGACACTGGATTCACTGCATAATGAAAAACTAAAGCATATAATTGTTAAATCCTTGAGACCTAACAAAAGGATGAGACCAGGAGGGGTTTGTACTTATAGCAGACTTAGCAACCATTCTTTAGTGAAGCTAATACCTATAAGTTACAAATAAAGTGCTATTGGTACTGTAGCATACAATACACAACAACAGCACAAACAACATGGAGTGCAAATAGGTGTGCCTACTTAAAAATGCTATGCCAGCTCACCTCATAGTAAATTAAGTGACTAGGGTCACAAGCAGGTCACCAGGCTGAAGATACCACTATTGGTACCATCTTTTCTAGATAACGATGAACCCAGAAGGTGAAACTGCAATCACCTTTTAAATTACATGAAATTACCTCCAGTACCATAAGAATTTAAAAACTTTGTAGTAAAAGCATGAATCACTTTTCACATGTAAGAAGCTTTTCTTTTTCTTCCTTTACTAATTTCTTTTCCAAGGGGAAGTAGAAACGTTTCCCATTCACACAGATTAAATATAATTCCTTCTCTGTAGTCTGCAGATAATAGAAATAGGGGAATCTCACATGCCATAAAACAATTCTGAATTCTTGGCCCTTTAATGGCAAAATACATCTGAACAGTGTATAACTCAGAAAGACAGTAAAGAAAATTACAGTCTTAAACTACAGAAAAAATATTAAAAGACAATTCTAAGCATCATACCATCCTTGAGATGAACAAGACTAAGGATTTCCGAAAATGGAAAATGGATCCACAAAGTTAATGTATGTCAAGAGAAATAGAGAGTACAGGTTCTTTCTTTGGCTAATGAGCTCTGTTTCTTCTAGAGAAACAAAGCTTGATAAGCACGCCTAGCTTTGTCACGAGCAGGATCCTTTTTAGAATTCAATAACGGAAAGTCGGATCTCCCTTTGAGGAAACTTCAATGGTAAAACAGTACCACCTTGGAAACTACACAAAGTCCAACCACTTCAAACTAGCAATGGGTCTAACCAATACTCAGTATCAAACAAAATGATAAAGGTCAAAATCATTACTGTCCTGACTTAGGAAACATTATATAGAAACTAGAAAACTTAGCCTACAGAAGATAATATAATCTACTAGACACTTCCAAGACAACAAAGGGCATTCTAGATTTCTTTTTTCCTAAATCTGCCTTGTATGAACATGAACTCCTTTGTATCTGAGGATAAAATACTCAAGGTTCAGAAGAGAATCTAGAAGCACCTGTAAATCCCAAGCAACAAAACCCTCTCAAGCCTTGGATAACTTAACGAAACTCCTCAAAGTACTAGAACTTCCTTCAAAAGACGTTCTCCATAATCTGACATACCTTAAAGAACTCAAACTCTTGACAAGCAACATGATAGAGCACCTTCAAAACTCATCAGATGCAACCACTTAGGCAGAAGAAGATGTGTTAAATACATTAAATGCATGTAAAAAGGAGCCTTAATTTACTATATGCTACAGCTCCTACAAATAAAAGCCAAATCCTAGTGAGCAGTAGAGGAGCCGCCTCTGGACTCTTTCAAAAATATATACTACAGCATGTGTCTGGAACACAAGTACAACGTAAAAAGAAAATTCACCACCTATAAATTAATATCTATAAACATTGAGGTTTGGGAGAAGTATTGCGGTAATATCAGACATATACATCCACATATATCAGCATCAACATGACATTCTTCTCTTGGATTTGAAAGATTAGCATCGGTAGAAAGATCATCTACTTTTGCAGTACAGAATAATGACCACAAGTTCATAAAAGATTCTGACATAGTTCATTATCACAACATTTCTTTTTCTTTTAAACCTAAATTCCAATTTGAAGTACCAGATTGAAGTAAGCCAAAAGTAGAGATCACTGCCTAGCATAAACTAGTTTATCTTGGTCATTGAGCTCTCCGAGCATCATAAGCTCCCCAAGCACCAGGACCAGGTCCATACTGAGGATAACCTTCTGCACCGGTCTGTGCCTGAAATACAAGAAGAACTTATGCTATTAGAAACTGAGAAATCTGTTAAAAGATAAACCTAATTACATGTGAAATCTTCATCTTCATGAGCTTCTTGCTGGCAGTTGTGAACAACAGTTCAGCCATACTTATGGAAAAAGACATCACGTAAACCAATTATTGCCCTCGAGTGAGCAGTATCATTAGACGGAAAGAAGAAAAATCCATGAGTAAACTTACAGCATGGACAGGATAGGCAGGATTCATTCCATAACCTGCAGGATAAGGATATGGAGCATATGCAGTTTCAGGATTTCCATAATTTGCGTTGTAACTTCCACCTGCATACCAGATATCAACCCTATAATTCAAGAAGCATAGGTGAACCAAAGCACGTGTGCAGAAGGTGTAGGAAATAATTGAGGCACAAATATATCACTTATATAAGACAAATATTATCTGGTGTTATGTTGACAGCTCCATCTTATTCTTTGTGTTTTAAATGCATACAGAATATGATAAAAGAGGTGAAATATATTAATTGCTAGACAAGTCCCTCATGGTAAAAAATTTCAACTGCTTAACTAGGAAAGCTCTGGCCAAAAGGAAAAGGTGGGGAAGTTTAATGTTCTTATCAACTAAACTAGATAACATCAAAAACTACAACAATAATATGCAATAAGTGAAAATCTTTGCTGTCTGCAAGGCTGCTCATTTTAGAAAAGACATGTACCTGGATTCCCAACTGCAGCCGCAGCGCGTGCCCTCTTTTCCGCATTAGCCATCTCTGCACGAAGTTTTTCCACTTCTCGATGAATTGCGAGCAACTTGTTCTCCATTACCTTACCATGCTCATAGTTCTCTGCATACCCCTTCTTCTCATACTCAATGGCAGCCCTAAATGCCAACAGGAGAATATGTTAAGCATCCAAATTGAACACATTAAGCATCAAGTAACAAGATGATGCAAAGCTACCTTGCACGTTGCAGTTCTTGTTGCAAACCTTCAATCTCCGCCTTTATGGCTGGAATTTGCTGTAAATCAGCAGTCATTCTGGTCAAATCTTGAGACATTGCTTGGGCCTGAGCTGCAAGCTCTTGCTTTCCCACACTTAACTCCTTGACATCAGCTCGCACCTGCATAAGCTCAGCCCTCATAGCATCCACCTCCCGGAGATCCATCTCCATTTTTACAGACTTCTCGTAAAGTTCTCTCATCTGCATATCCTTTTCTGCATGCAATGAGCGAGCATATTTATCAGTTCGCTGTAACTCATACTGTGCGGCCTCTAACTCTTGCTTGAGTGCGACATGGGTTGCTGCCAATCTCTGGTTATCAACCAGTAGCCCTTGAATCTCTTCAAGTTGAGCTCCAAGCTGCTTCTCCATGATGGCAGGGTGAGGAGGAAGTTGTCCGGGGATCATCCCAAACTGGGCTTCTCTCAATTCTTCGACCAATGCAGGATGGGGCCCTCTACCAAAACTTCCGGGTCCAGGAAACGAATGCTCGTTAATAGGGGGAGGCATACCGCCATGAGGATTACCTTTCAATGGAACTGGAGGTCCACGATTTCTAGCGGACATTTTTTCTACCAATTAATATCAGCTTCCCTAAAAATTTGCATAATGTAAACATATATGGAACCATCAGCATCGAAAATTAGAGAACCCATCAACTAAAAACCAACAAATAAAAGGAAATCATCCGAGAAAAACCAATGTGTAATGCAGTTCATAGGAATAGTATTTCATTCAAAGAATATGAATCTATAATAGTTCAAACAGCGAACCACAAAACCAGGAAAAATAACGACAAAAAGCAAAGACAAAAGACAATTAGAATTTTCCATACTAAATTTTTGGACAAAGAAAACCTATATATATTTAATTGTACTTTGGAACCATTTTTATTTTCAATATTTGTATTTCAAATACGTCTAAATAATCATTACACAACAATACAACAAAAAAAAGGAATACGATTCCCAAGATAAAACTCACCATTAACATGATATTAATAAACAATAAGATCAATAAGTAATATTTACAAATTTGCGCAATATGTACAATGAGGAGTAGAAACTGACAACTTATTGTATAAAATTAATAATAAATTGCAGCTGAAAAGAGACAAAAAATGATCATCAGATTGAATATGTTACCTGTGGAAGCAGAGATTGAAATGAGAGGGCTCGATGGAGGAGCGATGAGAAGCCAAAAACCCTTTTAACTTCGGGAACGGAACTAAAGCAAAACAAAGAGAGAGAAAACGCAGATATGTTTTGCGTGCGCCTTTATTATACACAACTTACTAAGAATTTTGGTTTTGACCCAATTAATTAAAAAAGGACTTTTTGATTAATGGAGCACTGATCTTAAGTTGAAATAATTATAATTTTGGTCTCAATTAATTCGAAAAATAGTTTTACTTAATTATGCGCAAATAATACCATTCATCCTAATAATTTTGAACAGTTTCTTTTGGGTTTGTATAAACTTCAGTTAAATGGTCATTTACCATTGATTATGTAGGAACAACATTTTCTATTATGCATGTTCTTGGAAAAGTTGTTTCTCCCAGTTTAGTGCGTGTTCGGCAACAGCTTTTCAAGTAGTCAAAATGTTATTTTACTAAATTATTATTGTTCGGTAAATTAGTGTTTTAAGTAGCTTTTTAGGTAGTTTTTAGCGTTTCTCAAAAGCTAAAAATTTTATCATTTCACGTCATTTTTAGCTTTTCATATTTTTTTTGGCAATTCTATTCTTTTTGCATTTTTTTATTTTTCTATTCTTTCTCTAATCTCTCTCTATATTTTTACTTTTTCTTTCACAAATATAAATAAGAAATAAAATAAAAATAAATTTCAATTTCTATATAATCAATATTACTAAAAGCATAAGTTTTATTAGTACCTTTTTTTTTACAAAATAATTTTGAATCTATTAAAATTAACTTTTGTAATATTGATATAAATGTTTTATCAAAAAATTAGTTATACTTTAATATTAAAATATGATTATGAGAATAAATATCTAATTATGAAATATATTATCTTATTTCTATAATAGTAATAGTAATTACAATTATCATAATAACAATAATAATAATAATAACATGATATCAATGTCATTCTACATATTTAACATTCATCAGCTAATCTAACAGCTAATTTTACCGAACACATTTTGTTCAATTAGCTGGTTAAACAGTTATCCGCTAACAGCTAAAATACAACAACTATCAGCTACTGAAACAGCTATTAGCTATTCAAATAGCTATCAGCTACTCCAACGGCTAAATTTGCCAAATAGGCCCTTAATAGATCTTTCAGTAGTTATCTTAGATCTATTAAAATTAGTTTTAAATTAATTGCTTCATTTTGATTTGTATCCGTAATCCTACATCTAAGATTTATAAAGTGTTTATCATATACTGTATAGCTGTTACATATAACTTATGTTCCAGATGCATAATTGTAACCATTTGTCTTAATATATTAACATATAATGTTAATACGTCAAGTATATTGACATCTCATAAATATAATTGCAAGTTTGGATATGCATTAAAATAAATTGGACCATGGGTAAGACTAGATTTTGTAATTCTAATCAAAGATGGTTTTCAATTAAGATTACATGCATCTCGTAAAACTACTATAAAACTTTTCAGCAAGGTAAACAATGTTAATGGTTTGGATGCAACTAGAACGAGTCCTATGTGAAGGAACTTATAAGTAGATGTGTATGCATCAATATCATCTTGAGACAATAATTTAATTGTCAATTCCTTACCATGAATAAGAACATATCCTTTTGTCATTTTTACAACTTGTTTTAGTCCAAGTTTTTCAAAAGTATCAACAAAATATATTAATCTGGATTCAATTTTTAGAAATGTCCATTTATTAAGAGGATCCAAATTTTAGGAATATCATATGCTTCTTTTTTACTATTTTTAATAGTATTTTCATTTTTCCTAAATATATTCAGCATTTTTGAAACAAAGATGGATTGTAGTAACTATTACATATTATTAGTCACGGCTCTAATACCAAACCTAACAGAAAAAAGACAGTTAGGACAATTTTGCGATTAATTTGGAATTGATATACCTTCTACAAGCAAAGCTAATAAAACCTTTAATAATCTCAACAAAGTTTAAATCTCCTAGCTATCAAAAAAGAATAGCAAAAAGAAGGATCAAAAGAGAAAAAAAGAAAAGAAAAAAGAGTGGGAAATGGAAACCACCTATGTGTTATAAATGTGGAAAAATAGGGCTTTACTCTAACAGATGTAAAATAAAAAGAAAATTAATGAAATGAATATAAGCAAAGAATATATACACACACACACTCCTCTAATAGCATACTCTATCTCTATTCTCTCTTTTATTCTCAAGATTGAGACTCTTTGTTGAGGTTGATGGTGCCCAAAACAGTGCCCTAATTAGCACCGTAGAGGATGGAGGTGGACAAATGTGGATGAGCATCACTATGTCACCTACTGGAGTCAATTCAACAGAGACAATGGATTCACCTTTGAAGAGAACGTTGCCTTTTGTCACAAAGCCGTGGATCTGTACCCTCAATTTCACACTAGTAAGTACAGATCAATTCTAGCCTTTATATCCAAGATCCACGAGATCTTCATGCTTGCTTTGAGCTCAACAATGATCGAGGGCAAATCGTGTCCTAAGTGAAATATGAAGGAAAGCATGATGCAAGATATGATAAGGAAAGAAGTGAGGCTTTTAGAAAATATTATGGTGAAGTATATTGGCATCAGCAAGATTGAGTAGTGTTTTGTTTGTCTTGCGAGATCATAGTGAAAAGATGAATTTTCAAGGGAGAGTGTTATGAAATTACTAATATATGTGGATATTCGTCATGATATAAGTTACGACATATGAGATACGATTATCTTTATCTGTACAGAGATAAAGTTGGTTTAGAACTATGTAGTTTAGTGTTATTTAACTATTTTTGTATTGTCCCTATAAATTAGGCCCTCTGTATTGTATTTTTTCAAGCTTCAATTTAAGAGTTCTCTCTTATTTTATAATATTTTCTATCTTCTCTATTTAATTTCTTTAATTTAGCTTTATAATTCTTGATTAGTTTCACAATATGTTATTAGCACGAGTTTCTAATCATTATCTATATTTGGTAAGTTCTGATCTTATTTATATGCGATACTCTTATAGTGTAATTTGTTGCATATAATTAATTTATTATCAAATTATAAAGTAAAAATTGCTACAACAAGATTACAGACGACTTAATTTCCTAATAATCATATTGCCTAAAGTGATAATATTCCTAACTGCATATTGCATCAGTCACGTAAGTATATATATCCTTCATTATTTAAATAATTCTTATCACTTGGTCAACTACTTATTATTGTCCTTTTATTAATTGATTTATGATTTGTCAAAGTAACTTTTTCTTTTCTTGAAGGTCAGAATGTGTGAGCATGCATCATGACTTATTAGTCAACTCTATTAATATTGGTCTAATTCATAAAACTAAGAGTTGGCATTCATCATAGCTTCCAATTATATAAGAACTAATTAGATGCATGCCTATTGAGACTATTAGTACAACGTGCCAATTCATATTTTATTTTAGGTCATATCGAGAAATAGGAGTAATAGATAGAATGGATTTATTATGCCTTCATAATTTATGAGGTAATATAATTTGTTTATTTATGTTTCATTATACAAATTGATTTTTTTATTTAATTTGATATATGCTAGATCCATAATGTCAAATCTCACAAAGTTTGAATTCGTTGTCCTTGATCTTTCTAGTAATAATTATTTCTCATGAATCCTTAATGCCGAAATACATCTAAATGACGAGATTCTTGGAGATACAATTAAAATAGGAAATAACGCATTCTTATAGGATCATGCTAAAGCATTAGTATGCCGTTGACATTATCTTCATGAAGGGCTTAAAGTTGAATATCTTACTGTAAAGAATCCACAAGTTCTCTGGCAAAATTTGAAGGAAAGACTTGACTATCATAAATCGGTGATCCTTCCTAAAGCTTACTATAAATAGATTCTCTTGCGATTGCAATATTTTAAAACTATAAGCGAGTAAAACTCTGTTGTATTTAAATTACTTCACAATTAAAATTATGCAAAGAAAAGATCACTGATGAAAACATGTTAGAGAAGACATCCTTTACTTTTAACACATCAAATATGCTCTTGCAACAACAATATAAAGAGCGTGATTTCACAAAATATTATGAGTTAATTTCATATCTTCTTGTTGTTGAACAATCATCAAACATAACCAACTGGCTCAAAACTATTTCTTAAGGTGGATGGAGTTGCATCTCCTAAAGTGAATGCTGTATCATCAAATAACTATGGTCGTCGGCATGGTTGTGGTCGTGGTCAAAATCGTGGCTGAAATAATAGACTAAATAAATCAAATTTCAAGAGGCAAGGAAACTACGACAAAGAAGATAATCCATAAAATAAGTCTCTCCAATGTACAGAAAATATCAACAATAGATGTGGCATGAAAGGGCATTGGTATTGCAATTGTCATACTTTTAAACATTTTGTGGAGCTTTACCGAGCTTTGGTAAAGGACAAGAAAAAAGATGTTGGAACAAATCTTACTGAAAATCAAACTAATTATACATATCTAGATTGCTCTGATTTTTTCAAGGACCCTACTGGCAATATTGAACACTTAATTAGTGATGAGAATGTCCATCTAGATCAATTGTATTCATTCATAAGAACTCTACTATTTTAGATTAGTTTTAGATTAGCTTTATTCAGTTCAAGTTATTTTTTTTATTTTAAAAGTTCATGGACACTTTTATCATGCTCATTGTGGATATTTTTAGCTTTAGCTTTATTGATGTGAACTTTTATATTTATTATGTTTGTTTTATTTTTGAAGAAATATGCACTTGCTTGATATCAATGTAAAGAAATATGCTTGGTAGATAGTGCTACAACATACACTATCCTTAGCATAATCTTCTGGATTATATTATACACACATAAATCCTATGGAATCACATGTTGTGGTGAACTAGAAGATACTTGATCCAAAGAGTTTTAGCCTTTGGCGTGATTACCTTGGACTTCCAGACACAAATATGTCGAGAAGAATCATTGAAAATTCCCATGGGCATCCATTAAAAAATAAAAAAAATCCTCTCATTAAGTGAATTTCCATGTGTTGCTTATCTCCAAGGAAAATTGATTATAAAGCCATCCCCAACTTAAATTGATGCTAAAAATCCTATATTCTTAAAACGAATTCAAGGGAACATATACAGGCCTATTTTTCCATCATGTGGACCATTTCAATATTTTATGGTATTAATATATGCCTCCATATATTTGTCACATGTCTCCTCAATATCCACTCGAAATGTGGCATTTGCAAGACTTTTTGCATAAATAATCCACTTAAAGTGCACAATTTTCGGATTGTACAATCAAGAAAATTTGTCTTGATAATAAAGGAGAATTTACATCCCAATCTTTTAATGATTATTATATGTCTATTGGGATTACAATTGAGCATCTTGTGGCTCACGTACATACTCAAAATGGTTTAGCTAAGTCTCTTATTAAATGCTTACAGTTAATTACTAGACCACTACTTATGATAACTAAGTTGCCTAGTCCTGCTTGGGAACATGTCATATTATATATTGCAGCAGTTGTTCGAATAAGACCAACTGCTTATCATAAATATTCCCTTTTACAATTGGTTTCTAGTCAAGAACCAAATATATCCCATTTAAAAATTTTTTGTTGTGTAATATATATTCCAATTGCTCTATCACAACGCACAAAAATGGGATCACAAAGAAGACTGGGAATATACATTGGCTTTGAATCTCTATCAATTATTAAATATCTTGAACCTTTAACTAGAGATGTTTTTATAGCACGCTTTGCTAATTGCCAATTTGATGAAACAATATTTCCAGCATTAAGAGGAGAAAAGCAAAAGTTGGAAAAGTAAGAAATTACATAGAATGCATCATTTATGACTCATTTGGTCCTTGCAATAACTAATCTGAATTAGAAGTTCATAAAATTATTCATTTGCAAAAGATTGCTCACCAATGGCTGAACATTCACTAATACAAAAAGAGTGACTAAGTCACATGTTCTAGCTTCAAATGCTCTCGCTTGAATTGACATTCTAAAAGAGCAATCTTCTAATATTCTAGCAAATGAGTCCACGTCACGTCAAAAGTGTGGTAAACCAATTGGTTCCAAAGCTAAAAATTCTCGAAAAGAGAGTGTTGAATAGGTAAGTTGGCATTTTTGAGGTCTTTGATAATCTTGTAAATGTCGCACAAATAGCTAGAAAGGCAACTCCAATAGAATATGAGGTACTTGAACATGAGATAAATAGTGACAATATTGAAAATGAAGACATTTCAATTAATTATATTTCTACAGGAAAGAGATGGAACCAAAATGAAATTGTCATTAATGAAAAATTTGCATATGTACTAGTTACTGAATTAATCAACAAAAGCAAGGATCTTAAATCGAAGTCTGTTCAAGAATGTTGATATAAAGATGATTGGCTTAAATAGAAAGGCGCAATTGAGACTGAATTAAATTCACTTGTAAAGCGTAAAGTTTTTGGACCTATAGTCCAAACACTTGAAAATGTAAGGCATGTAGGCTATAAGTGAGTATTCGTGCAAAAACGAAATAAAAATAATGAAATTGTGAGATATAAAGCACAACTTGTAGCACAAAGTTTTTTTTACAAAGGCCGAGAATTGATTATTAGAAGACATATTCTTTTGTAGTGGACGCAATTACATTTAGCTATTTAATTAGCCTAGTAATTTTTGAAAAACTTCATATGCGTCTTATGGATGTAGTGACAGCATATTTATATGAGTAACTTGATAATGATATTTATATGAAAGTCCTTGAAGGACTAAAAATGCCTAAAGCATATAGATCAAATTCCCTGGAAATGTACCCCATCGAATTGCAAAGATCTTTGTATGGATTGAAACAATTTGGACAAATGTGGTACAATCGTCTAGGTACATACCTTCTAAAGAAAGATATGTTGATAGTTCTATAAGCCCATGTGTTTTTATTAAAAAATAAAGAAATGGGTTTGTTATTATTGCTATATATGTTGATGATTTAAATCTCATAAGGACTGCTGAAGAACTTACAACAGCAGTTACATGTTTAATTAAAGAATTTGAGATGAAAGATATTGGAAAAACTAAATTTTGTCTTGGCTAACAAATTGAGCATTTGTCAAGTGAAATCTTAGTCTACCAAAAGACTTATACTGAAAAAGTCTTGAAGAGATTTAATATGGACAAAGCTTATCCTTTGAGCAACCCGATGGTGGTCCAATCTCTTGAAATACAAAAGGACCCTTTCATCCTAGAGAAGATAATGAAGAAAATTTTGCTCCTAAAGCACCATATCTTACTACCATTGGTATATTGATATATCTTGCTAACAATACACGTCATGATATTGCTTTTGTTATGAATCTATTAGCAAGATTTAGTGCTGAACTAACACGAAGACATTGGATTAGTGGTAAACATATATTTCGTTATCTTTGTGGAACAACAAATATGGGATTATTATATTCAAAGCATACACAACCTGAATTAATTGGATATGCAGATGTTAGATATTTATCTGACCTGCATAAAGGATAATCTCAAACTGGGTATCTCTTCACATATGGTGGTATTGCTATTTCTTGGCATTTAACAAAACAAACTATTGCTGCTATCTCCTCAAATCATGCTAAAATACTTGCATTGCATGAGGCAAGCCAATAATATGTGTGGTTAAGGTCTTTAACTTAACATATTGAAGGAGAATGTAACATTTCAACTAACAAAAGAGGATTAACTGCATTATATAAAGACAATGCTGCATGTATTACTCAAGTTAAAGGACGCTGCATCAAGGGTGACAGAACTAAGTATATTTTACCATAGTTCTTCTTTACACATGAACTCCAAAAGAAATGTGAGATTGATGTTTGACAAATTCACTTAAGTGAGAATTTAGCTAACTTATTTACAAAAGCATTGCCTATAACAACATTAGAGAAACTGGTGCACAAGATTGGCATGCAAAGACTAGAGATTACTTTTGATTGCCTTTATGAAGGGAAGAATCATGCACACTGTATTCTTTTTCCCTTTGCTTAGGTTTTCTCCCACTGGATTTTCCTAATAAGGTTTTTAATGAGGTAGTCACAAAGCGCTTAAAGAATAGTATACTATTTTTCTTTCATTAGTATTTTTTCCTGATGGGTTCTGTCCTAGTAAGGTTTTAACGAGACCTATTTTCAAAAGATGAATATACAAGGGGGAGTGTTATGAAATTATCAATATATATGGATATTCATCATGATATGAGTTATCATATATGAGATATGATTATCTTTATCTCTACAGAAATAGAGTTGGGTTAGAAGTATATGCTTATCTAACTGCTTCTATATTGCCCCTGTAAATGGGGCCCTTCGCATTGTATTTTTTCACACTTCAGTATAAAAGTTCTCTCCTTTCTTATAATATTTTCTCTCTTCTTTATTTAATTTCTTTAGTTTAGCTTTATAATCCTTAATTAGTTTCTTAATAAGAAGGATTTTTTTGATTCATGGGGCAACGCTTTTAAGTTAAAATAACTTTAATTTTGGGCCCAATTAATTCAAAAAATAGTTATACTTAATTCGATATGCCTCTTGTCTATCGTAATTGAGATTTTGATCGCAATTAATTTAAAAAGAGTTTTGGTTAATTGAAGAAACTGATTTAGTATGATTAAAACCAATTATGCATAAATAATGCACCCTCATAATTTTGAACAGTTCCTTCTGAGGTTTGTATAACCTAAGTTAAATGGTCATTTTAGGAACAACTTTTTCTGCTATCCATATTTTTGGAAAAGTTGTTTCATCCCATTTAATAGATCTTCTAGTACTTAACTTGGATCTATTAAAATTAGTGTCAAAATAATTGTTTCATTTTGATTTGTATTCAAAGTCCTACATCAAGGATTCAAAGTATAAAGTGTTTATAATATACTCTATAGTAGTTACATATAACTTCTGTTCTAGAAGCATAACTATAACCATATGTCTTAACATGTAATGTTAATGTATCAAGTTGACATCTCATAAAGATAATTGCAAGTTTGGATATGCATTAAAATAAATTTTGGATATGCATTAAAATAAATTAGACCATGGGCAAGACTAGATTCTATAATTCCAATCAAAGATTGTTTCCAATTAAGATTACACGCATCTTGTAAAACTACCGTGAAACTTTTAAGCAAGCTAGACAATGTTAATGGTTTGAATGCAACTTGAACAAGTCCTATGTGAAGGAACTTATAAGTATATGTGTATGCAGCAGTATCATCTTAAGATAGTAATTTAATTCTCAATTCCTTACTATGAATAGGAACATATTCCTTTGTCATTTTTACAACTTGTTTTAGTCCAAGTTTTCCAAAGAACCAACAGAATATATTAATATGGGTTCAATTTTTAGAATTATCCATTTATTAAGCAGAACCAAATTTGAGGAATATTATACTATTTCTTTTCATTATTTTTAACTGTATTTTTATTTTTCCTAAATATATTCAGCACTTTCGAAACAAGGATGGACTGTAGTAACTACTACATATTATTAGTCATGGCTCTAATACCAAAAGCTAACAGAAAAAAGACAGTGAGGACAAGAAAAAAGAAAAGAACAAAGAAAAAAGAGTGAGAAATAGAAACCACTTGTGTGTTATAAAAGTGGAAAAATAGGGCATTACTTTAATAGATGTAGAATGCAAAAGAAAATTAATGAAATTAATATAAAGGAAGAACACAAACATACATACATACTCCTCTAATAGCATACAGTCTCTCCATTCTCTCTCTTCATTCTTGAGATCGAGACTCTTTGTTGAGGTCAACGGTGCCCCAAACCTACCCTAATTAGTGCTGTAAAGGACAAAAGTGGACAGACATGAATGAGGATCACGACATCATCCACTGGAGCCAATTCAACAAAGACAATGGCTTCAATCTTGGAGAGAACGTCACCTTCAGTCACAAAGCCCCAGATCTAAACCCTCAACCTTTACGCCGGTAAGTACAAATCAATCCTAGCTATTATATCCAAGATTTGTGAGATCTTCATGCCTACTTTGAGCTCGACAATGACTAAGCGCAAATCATCTCCTGGCTAAAATCTGAAGAAAGCATGATGCAAAAGATGATAAGAAAAGAAGTGAGGCTTTTAGAAATACTGTGGTGAAGCATATTCGCATAAGCAAGATTGAGTAGTGTTTTGTTCATCTTGTGATATCATAGTGAAAAGTGCTTATGAGAATGGCTTACTTTAAATTTCATTGCTTTTTGCTCACTAAGAAAAAAATAGTACTAATGATGAGGATGATGATGGGCTAAAGAAAGGAAAAAAAACTTTGGTCTTGTAGAATTCTCCAATTACAGAAAAAGAAAATAATTTTAGGGTAGCGTACAGTTGTGATAGAGAGAAATCTCATGTTGGTAGAAAATTTGAAAAAATGAAGAGTAAATCAATTTGAAAAAAGAGTAGACAAATATGAAAATAGTGGAGAATTTGGCAAAAGAGGAGTTTCTTTCTTTCTTTCTTTCTTTTTTTTTTTTTAAAAAAAATTGTGAAGATAGCATTAATAGGTTGTGAATATGTTGTTTATGTGAACGTATCGAATAAAGGTTATGAACATGTCATTTGTCAATTGTGAACATCTAGTGTAGGTAGTGAATAATGAAATTTATGAACATATCGTATAAAAACAGTGAACAATTAAAAATTTTGAACACAAAGAATTAAAATAGTTAAAATTATGAACATATACTATGAAATATATAAATAATTAAAAATTATGAACATATAGCATAAAAATTATGAATGTAGATCTAAAAATTGTGAATGTCAAAAACTATGAACGTATAAAAATTGTGAACATATGAAAATTTTAAACATGTAGTATAAAAAATATGAATATATAGTATAAAAATTGTGAATGAATAAAATATATTTTTTTGACAATAATTTTTATTTTTTGAAATTTAAAAATAAAATGTAAAAGAAAATAAAATTAAACTAAAAGAAAAATTCTTAAACTTTTCTACCTTTTTCTCTTTCTTACTTAGCTTTTCATTTGCTTCTTAAAGGAGGTGCATCGTTGATTGTGTTGATTTTTTCTTTTTGGGTACAACGCGTGTCTCACATGCAAAAGGTGCATTGCCCTCTATGGGTGCAACATAGTTTAGATGTATGATATCCATTTTGTCAATTATGAGATAAAATCATACGATTATTTTATGCATTTTAATGTAGTGTATGACAATTTTTTTTTTCTTAAGGTGGCTATGGGCTTATTTTTCATGTGTGTTATTGCATTTTGATATATCAATTATAGTAATTGTTTTATAGAATTAACTGGCCTTGCGAACCCTACCTTCTCTTTAATATTTTGTTTTATTTTCCTTTTTCTAAGTATATCCCCTCCGTTAAAAAGAGATCATCTTATTTAATATAATTAGTAGAAATAGGGTAATGATGCTAAAAGAAAGAAGACCAAAGAGTTCCAAGGTCTAGGCCATCTAGGATTATTACATATTAAAACATAATAATTTAGTTTGCATGATAGAATGGCTAATGATAACTTTAGCAGGAGACACTAGGAAAGCCTATAACCATTCACATGTGATGCATGTTTCTTTTTATTGTTCATTTATTACTTGCAATGGATTAATTAATCACTTGGCTATGAAATAAAACAAGCTGATAACACTCAAATCCTCTAAAATTATTAGGTTCAAAAAGAAATTTTGACATGGAGAAAAATGAATTTATCTCACTAACTTTAAATGCTCCCACTTCTCTCTACATTGACCACTACCAACCACCATTGACCATTATCATGCATTCTTTCAACGACTACTTCCACCATGCCTAAGAAGAAAAACATGCAACATTTACTAAGAAAGGTGTTCAATTGAATGCTTCAAATGCAAAAAATGAATATGAAGTTCTGGAAACTCTCTCTCCTTCAATGGTTGAACACTTATCTTATTCTACTATGAATGAAGAAGAATTTTCATCCAATTCTAGCTTGGAGCTCAAGATGGCCTATGATACCATTTGTAATATGGGATTTAAACCATCTCCTTCTTCATTTAAAGAGCTTGGTGTTTATCCAAACATGGATAGAATTGCAAACGAAGCTAAGCAGCACAGTTCTTCTTCACCTTCATGGTTCAGACACTTGAAGATAACTACAAAAACTCTAAGGCACAACTTGTCTAAATGCCTAATCATAAGAGTTTGAGAAAGGCAAGCTGTAAAACTTAGAATGAAGGTCAAGATAAGCTACAATTCGACTTGAAATGAATACAACAATGGCTTCCAACTCCAGCTCGCTTGGAAGAACTACCCTCCACCCGAGGAATATGGATCTCATTTTGATCTTCCTTGTACGGACAATAATATTCCATCCTCAAAATCTGGTTTCCAATAAAAAAATTCAATTGAGAATGTGTTTATTTCAAGGATAAATAGCTTGGGTAAGGAGGTTGAGGGAAAAAGGTTAATATCCAATAGTCTTTTGGCACAACTAGCTAGAAATGTCCTATCAGCAGATGCTTTTGTTGCAAAATTCAGCAATTTTCCTACTACTTTAATCCAAAATACAACAACTCAGCACTCTTTCACCTGCTTGGTCAACTCAAAAGCATTATCCTCAATTGATTTGTCCTTATTGAATCAGCAAAAGTCAGCTACAAACTAGCTAAATACACAAACCAAAAGTTGAAATCCAACATCTCGATCTATTCAAAATATGATTTTGTACAAGTAGGCTATTCATTGAAGCCTTTGCAAAAGTTAGAACATAGGGTTTTGTTTATCTCCTCGACTAGTTGCCTTTTTTTTGCTGATATGGATGCTTTGCCCCTATATCTCATGCCAACTCAACAAACTAGCCAAGTAAGACTTCTTTTCCTATGAGCTCAATATTCTATGTTAATGCAACAGCCAATTCATCATATATGGCTAGGCAAATTGTCGGGTTGTATGTCTTAAAGACCATTTGTATAGGATATGGATCATTGTAAATATTTATGAGTTTTCTTACATATTTTATCTTCGGTATATGTATGTCATACAATTTGTAAAGGTCCAATGATATACATCAATGAGTTGGGTGCATAGTAAGACTAGACATGCAGTAGGTCCAAGTCTAGCTTTGGATGTATCATGAATGGGTTCGTAGTTGGATGATAATGTTGGATGTTTTATTGGGATAAGACTATAGCGGGCAAGTCTCTTTGATAGGATGATTTACCTAGGTCACTAAAGGGTCTATCTGGACATTGCTCTTAATGTATGAATCATGCATTGGATAAGTCTACTATACAAATGTCCTCTATGAACCATATTATTGTAGATGACAAGATTCTCATAGCTTCCGAGTAACCAATGCTTTTAAGTTTGAGCATATGTGAATGAACTAGCAAAGTTAGAAAACAACACTTTAATGTACCATAAGAGATATCTCATTTTGAGTAGATCTTCTGCCTTGTATACTGGTGTTGTATCTTGATTAGTCAGGACATGTATATGCAATAATTAAGTCTATGTGCCTTTGGCTTTGTCCACTTGTTCATTTAAATCTAGATCAAGTGATATTATCTTTCAAGGGTATATCAGTTTTTTGGCTTGTAGGTTGTTCCCTAGATCAAGAGATCCATCACTAGTAGATGATTATTCTTTAGACTACAGATTTCGAGGTTTAAGATGTGGTCTTGGAGGTGATGGTACAAGTAAGGACCGACCTTGACTATGGGTATACATAGAGGGGTGTTTTGGTCATGTTGCTCAGTTGGTCAAAGATATGGGTCATTTTATATGATAAGCTTTTGCTTACCCAGTGCTTATCTTTGGAGTGTGGTTACAGTCTTCTAGTGGAAATAAACTAAGGTCAACATGGTCCTAGTGTCGCCATAGTGGTGGTAAGGGCATTTTAGTAATTTTAGGAGCCAAGGGTAATTATGTCTTTTAGAGGGTGTTTTGTTTGGCTTTTCTTTTCTTTTTTTTGGTCAAACCTACTTAAACCTCAATTTCAGCTACTAGACATGTCCTTTTTTCTTAAATAAAAAAGTGCTTTTTGAAGTGGTTTTAAGTAAAAATTAAAAAGCTGCCCACCTCCAACTTTTACTTTTTATGGCTTTAAGTAATTTGAAAAAAAAATCATGTTTGACCAAATCATTTACTATCTTATCCTAGCTTTTTTATTTTTATTACTAAAATATCTTTACTCTTTTATGTTATACTTACCTTTTAAATTCTATTTTCTTGTCCTTAATAGTTATTTTAACAATATAAGTTACTTTTCCAACCCACTTTAACCAAACATGTACATACTTATTTTTATAATTATAACTTTTATTCAAACACGTAACTACTTAAAGTTGAGAATATAACAAAGCTGCTTAAATCCAAAAATACTTCAAGTAACTTTTTGATAAGCCAATCCATAGACTCTCTTTGTCCCTCTACTAGTCATATTCAATTGCATGTAATTAATTGAGGAAGACTAATTATATGGGTCGCTTGATCAAGATATAAGTTAGGACTAGGAAAATGATTTTCTAATCTAAATTTTCCTAATTTAACTTTTGGGCATCTTACTAGGACAAGCGGGTCTGACATGGATCTAAATATTTTGTGAGTGAGAGGATGGAATATTTTGGGTGTCCTCATATTCATAGGGAAAATTCCAATTCTAGAAATGAAAAGGAGGTGCATTATTGGCAATAACAATAGTCTTAACTCCTCACCTTTTTAGGGTTGCCAAATATTATAAATGGTTGCAATATAACACCCAAATAAGCCTTATTTGCATTTTCCTCTTTGGGTGGATAGGAATTTCAGATAGTGCACCAAAAACACACATTAGCTTTAGTAAATCCTCAATTAAACTCCTATTTTGCATGTCCATTATATAACACATTACATCATAGCAATTGAATGTTGATCATAGCAGAGAAGATCAATTGAGGGCGTTACAATTTTACGAAACAAAGAGGCTATTACCAACATATTCATGCTCCAAGTGTGACACTTTTTTCTCTTGCCTTTTACGTTATTTATATGTTGTGCTTATATGTGTAATATGTGTTTTTGTTGCTATCTTCCACTACCATGTTGATTAGTTGTTTTAATATGTTTTAAAACATGATAATCAATGGAAAATGGTATTAGCAACCTGATGCAACACAACTGGCTTTCTCATTGCACGACTTGCATGGAAATTTTCCAAGCCAAATCATGAAGGAAAATGGCAACAACAATTACAATGCAAGCTTTCTTCCTTCTTATGGCCATATGCAAAAACCAGCTTGGACCTTCAACATGGATTGACAAGACACATTCATTGGTAACCTTACTTACTCTCTTAAGCTTGATTTGCATGAACCTTTTTTTAGCAATATAATTGAAATAAACAGAAAACAAATATACGAAATATAAATAAACTGGAGATGGTATGAGAATTGAAATATCAAATTGGAAATAGACAACATATATGCCAAAAATATGAACATAAACAGGACCAGTCGAGGCTAAAAAATATCGATCTCTTTAAGAGATTTACGCCTTCTCCACTAGGTGCCAAAGGTTATAGCATATCCCTCTCAGGATACAACAACTATACCTCTTATATGTGGTAGCACGCCAATCCAAGAGCTTGCAAATAGGAAGTGGTAGAGCTCTCTCTGTGTTATGCTCAAAAGAAAACTAGGAGAATGAGAAGTATGCACTACGCAAGGAGATGCTATTCAGAATTTTATATCTTATTGCCTACTGGAAGTTGTTATTTATAGAGGAGCTAGGAAGAGTAATAAGATAATATCTCATTTAATGGGGCAATAAAATTGTCCCTCTAATAGTCCAAAAACATCTAGAAAATAAGCAAAATTGCTCCAACATTCTGGAAAGCTAAGTGATTGAGAATTTGCCTAAAAAAATTAATTCGGAGCACAAAGGCCCAGATTGGCCGATCATGCCGTGTGGGCGAGCGCATGAGCACATGGTGGTCTTAAACACCATGCCTATTATGTATAGTCTTCCCTCCACTTGCCTTGTTGGCATAACCCATAAAGGAACCTATATATAAAGTAAGCAAAGTTTTATTGTTTTTCCAATTTGGGATTCAGTCCCACACATAACCAAACCCAACAACCAACTTAGTACAAAATTTTACTTTGGTTGCTAATTTCTCATTCACCGTAAGTCAGTTTTTCAGATGTAAATATATATGGTCATTACTTGGAACAAGGAATGTAACGATACCAATGACTGACCCATTTGACATATGGGACCTAGCTTAAAAATTGAGTGAATATAGGTTTGACTTAACATCAAAAACCAACCGAACTAACATTCCTTTACATGAATGACAATTAGTTGACCATTATGCCTGCAAATGCAAATGTAAGAGAGAGTTCGAAGAGATACATTGCCTCAAGATAGGTAGCTTTTGTCTTTGAACCTTTCTTTGTGAATCCCATTAGATTTACTCACTGATCAGTGGACTAAATGTCTTGAACTATTCAGCTTTAGTGTAAACCAAGACAACAGCACACTCACAACATCTCTTAGTATACTTTCAATTCTCATGGTTGTGCCCATTTCGGCCTTGAACAACTCCCGGTATTCATGAGTACTTAGAGAATTCAACCTTCAATTCTCATAGAAGCAGCCCCTCTTGACTCATATAGGTAATTCTTCGTAAAGAGTAGCTTATTATACCCCACTTCGTCTTCCCAAGCTAAGAGAATCATTAAAAGCTAAGGTTATCCTGAAACGTGCAGGCTGTACTATTTGCTTGCCATAAGAATAGATGGGGAGGTCTATGCTCTGTAGTGCTCGAGTAGAGTCACACATAATCTAGTTTTCCTTTTGAACCAAGATTCAGGGATTTGTCAACAAGGTAGGGTTGACAATTATGGTGACGCTTTAGTTACTTTATAGGCTTAAGACCCATTCAACTCGACAACTTAAGAACTTGTTCTCTGTTTACACCTTTGGTGGCGGATCCATAATGTTGTCCTTAGATTTTACATAGTCTAGAGTGATAACCCCATTTTAGTGCAAATGCTTAACAATGTGATGTCTAGAATGTATATGCCTAGGCTTACTATTATACATGAAACTTTGTGCCCTGCCAATCATTAATTGACTATTACAGTGGATACTGATAGCAGTCATAGGTTTTGACCAACACAGAATATTTTCTAAGAATTGTCGAAGCCATTCTGCTTCTTTCCCAGCTTTGTCCAAAGCTAGAAATTCAAACTCCATAGTGGATTTGGCTATACATGTCTGCTTAGTCAATTTCCAAGACACCACTGCACCTGCTAAAGTAAAGACATATTCACTTATGGTTCTCGAGTCTTTTGTGTTAGATGTCTAATGGTATCACTATACCCTTCAAGTACCACTGGAAATCTAGTATAGTGTAATGTGTAGTTCTTGGTGTATCTCAAGTATCTTAGACCTTGGCTAGTGCAATCCAATGTTCTTGACTTGGATTACTAATGTATTTACTTGGCCTATTCACTGCAGAGGCTATGTCAGATCTTGTAAAATTCATCATGTACATTAGACTCCCTATATTCTGGGAATACTCTAATTGAGATACCCCTTCACCCGTATTTTTCCTCAGATGTACACTTTCATCTATAGGAGTCTTCTCAATCCTGTTGTCACCTTTATTAAATTTGTCCAGTATTTTGTCAATGTAATGAGACTGAGACAAGGCTAGACCATCTGGTGTCTTAGTGATTTTTATACCTAGGATCACGCTGCTACACCCATGTCCTTCATTTCAAAGTTTGGAAGAGCATCTTCTTTGTAAACACAATTGCTTCATTTTTTTTCTTGATAATAAGCTTGTTGTCTACATAAAGGCAAACAATGACAAAATTCTGATTTGTGCCCTTCCAATAGACATACTTATCACATTCACTTGTGAGCATGACTTGATTAAATTTCTCATGACATTGCTTTGGTGCTTGTTTTAATCCATAAAAAGATTTTACAAGCCTGCAAATTTTCTTCTTTTCACCTGGGACTACAAACCGTTCAGGTTGTTCCATATAAATCTCCTCTTTTAGATCCCTATTCAAGAAAGCTGTCTTCACATCTATTTGATAGACCTCCAAGTTATATTTAGCTGTAATAGCTATCAACATTCGAATGGATGTAATTATAGTAACCAGCGAATAAGTATCAAAGTAATCTAGACCCTCATTTTGACTATAACCTTTTATAACCAAATGGGCCTTATACTTATCAATTGATCTATCAGCTTTGATCTTCCTCTTGAACATCCATTTGCACTCTAAGGGTTTATTTCTAGGAGGTAGATCCACCAATTCTCAAGTATGATTATGCATGATGGACTTAATCTCATTGTTGATTGCCTTTTACCAAAGAGGTACCTCAGGGATAGGCATAGCTTCCTTCAAGGTTCTTGGCTCACTTTCTAACATAAAAGTTATAAAGTCAGGCCTAAAAGATGTAGACATCCTAGCCTTTTTATTACGTCTAGGTTCGCCAGTTGTAGCCATTTTATATACATTTACATGGTTAGGGATTCTCTTAGAAGAACCTGGTTCAGAAGAATTTGGTTCTTGTGACCCTTTGTATGGAAATGTCATATCGAGAAAATTAGCATTATGAGATTCAATTATTGTATTCTCATGAATGTTAGAAATTTTTGACTTGTGTATGAGAAATCTATACACAGCATTGTTTTACGCATACCCAATGAAAATATAGCCAACTATCTTTGGTCCTATTTTGACCATCTTAGGAGTTGGAATTCCTACCTTAGCTAGACAGTGCTATACCCTTAAATATTTGTAGAAAGGTGGTCGACTTTTTCACAGTTCGTATGATGTCTTTTCCAATTTCTTGTGGAGTACTTTATTCAAAACATTATTTGCAGTAAAAACTGCTTTCCCCACAAGTTCTGAGGTAGGCTAAAATTTATCAACAAGGCATTCATCATTTCTTTGAAAGTTCTATTTTTGCATCCAACAACTCCATTTTGTTGTGAAAAATAAGGAGCTGTCGTTTGGTGTAATATCCCTTGTTCAACATAATAAGCTTCAAAAGGATATACATATTCTCCATCCCTATCATTTCTCAAAGTTTTGATCTTCTTGCCTAGTTGATTTTCTACCTTAGCTTGGTATTGTTTAAAAGCATCCAAAGCCTCATATTTGGATCTAAGCAAGTATATATAGCAGTACCTTGTGTAGTCATCGATGAAAGTTATAAAATACTTTTTACTGCCTCTAGTTTGCACAAATTTTAGATCACAAATGTTGCTATGAATTAACTTAAGAGGTTCTATGGTCCTTTCTATTGATTTGAAAGAAGTTCTAGTTAATTTTGATTCTACACAAACTTTACATTTTTTATAATTAGAAAATTCTACACCATAGATTAATTCCAATTTTACAACTATGCTTAGAGAATCAAAATTCACATGTACCAATCTTTCGTGCCATAAAGTAGGAGACTGAAAGAAGTAAGCGGAAAGAATAATTTGTTCATTTCATTTTGGCTAGAAGGCCTAGTAGTTAAATTCTCTTTTAGGACTTAGGCTCTAACACTCAACTTATACATCTCCTCATAGAGATAGCTCTTACCCAAAAAGTCATATCCCATCTTAATTACAACTTTATCAACACTAAATAGTATAGAAAGTCCGACTTGACCTAATAGAGAATCGGATCCTATTCTTTCTAATCTCAAGAACATTTAGAACATTCGTAAGAGCCAGTTTATCACCAGAGGTCATCTTTGGAATAACATTTCCTATACCTACTACTTGAGGAGTTCTAGGATTTCCCATGTAGAGGACTTCCCCTCTAGAGTTAGCTGTGTAGGAAAAAAATGGCCTCCTTTCAAAACAGACATGTCTTGTTGCTACTGTGTCAATGAACCATTGTTTAGGATTATCCATCATGTTCACTTCTGACACTATCACTGAAATATTTAAATCAGACACGTTGTTCCCTAGGTACTTCACAACATTTGCTAGGGCCTTTCTTTTGCACAATCTGCTATCCTTCGCCTTGACCAGATTTCTCACAAATATGACATATCCCCTTGAACGACTTCTTGTCAGATTTCCCAGCAAAGCCTTTCCCTTCTGTCCACGGTGGGCTTGACTGGTGAACTTTCTCTTTTTGTTGGGATTAGGACCATGTTCCACCATGTGGGTCTTGGAGTTCATTTCACCATGAATGCCCCTCTGCCAGTTGAACAGTTCTCCTCCTCAATTCTAAGTTGCAGGATTAAATTTTTCATTGTCATCTCTTGTTGCTTGTGTTTGAGGCGATTTTTAAACTCCTTCCATCTACGAGGCAAATTTATTTATCAAAGTAGCCACCTGGAATTGCTCAACTTGGAACATCTCCTTAGCATGGAGCTCTTGGATGATCAACTGATATTCTTGTACCTACAACATCACTGGTTTAGAATTTGTCATAGAGAAATCTAGAAATCTAGTTATCATGAATTTCTTCGTGCTTGCACTTTCTAGCTCATATTTTTCCTCTAGTGACATCCGTACTTCTTTTTGTAGTTTTACATTTAGCATGCATTTTAAACAAAGAATTATTAAACAATTCAAAACATAATTTCAACAAAGAAAGTCATAGTGTTTCCAAGCATCCATAGCCATCACTGTTTGCACATCTAGGTTATCTCCCAATAATAGAGCATCTTGCTGCACAAATATGAACAGCCCCAAGGTTATGAGATAAAACTCTATTTGGAGCTGCTATCTCTTGAAGTCCTTGCTAGTGAACTTCTCTTACTTGTCTGCATGTGGTGATGGAGGTGCATAGTTAGTTGTCCGAAACATGGGCCTGCATCCAAACACACTACTTGGACTAACAATGTTTGTAACACCTCAAAAGCTATTGCTAGATCCAGCAACATTAGTGGTTTGACCAAACGAGCTGAAGCCAGACCTAATTGCAGTCGCAAAACTACTGAACCCCTACATAGTCCTAGGAACCTATACAGTCATATTAGTTGTTGGATTAGTTCCAACATTTTCAGTCCAATAGTCATAGCAGCACTCGAGGTAGCAATCTAAACCTTGACCACACTTGTCTCAGGATTCCGAGTTTGGGTATTATCTACAAATTGGACCTGGTCATTGTTTCTAGTTTGAGTTTGATTTTTTTTTATTTCCAGACATTTTGGATAGCTAAGGTATAAGATGTTTTGCACTTAAGAGACAAGTGTTGTCAGTATGTCAAAATAAAACTGGAATAGTTTAAAATAAATGAATACAAAAAAATTTTTGCTTCAAATTCAGTTTTTGTTTTGAAGATAAATCTAATTTGTAAAACAGGATTGAGAACTGTGAGCAACAAATAATACAAATTTCCAAGCCTGTTAATTGTTTAGAAAAGTAAATCCCTTAAGACTATTAGCAATATAATTGAAACAAAAGGAAACCAAAAAGGCAGAATATAAATAAACTAAAGACTGTATAATAATTGAAATATCAAGTTGGAAATTAACAACAGATTGCAGAAAATATGAACATAAAAAGAACAGTCGAGGCTTAAAAATATCGATCTCCTTAAGAGATTTACGCCCCTCTATTCGGTGTAAAGGTTACGACGTATCCCTTCCAAGATACAATGCCTGTACCTCTTGTATGTGGTAGCACATCAATCCAAGAGCTTGCCAATAGGAAGTGGTTGAACTCTCTCTATGTTATGCTCAAAAGAAAACTAGCAGAATGAGAAGTATGCAGGGAGATGCTATTCGAAATTCTATATCTAGCTGACTACTAGAAGTTGTTATTTATAGAGGAACTGGGAAGAGCAATCAAATAATATCTCATTCAATGAGGCAATAAAGTTATCCACCTAATAGTCCAAAATCATCCAGAAAATAAGTAAAACTGCTCTAATATTCTAGAAACCTAGGTGATTGAGAATTTGCCTAAAAAGAATAATATGGAGTGAAGAGTCCGGAACCAGTTAGCCGTGTCGTGTGGGCACACGCGCATTGTAGACTTAAACACCATGCCTACCATGTATAGTCTTCCTTCCACATGCCTTGTTGGCACAACCTATAAAGGAACTTATATATAAAGTGAGCAAAGTTTCATTAGTTTTCCAGTGTAGGATTCAATCCCACATATAACTAAACCTAACAACCAACTTAGTACGAAACTCAACTTTGGCTGCTAATTTTTCATTTACTACAAGTTCGTTTTTGACATGTAAATATACCATATTCATCTACTCTAAACGAGAAATGTAATAGTACCAATAACCAACCTACTCAACATGCGCAGCCCAGCTTAAAAATTGAGTTAATATAGCTTTGACTTAATGTCAAGAACCAACCAAACTAACACCTTTTGTTAAGAATGGGTGGATCCTCCAATTGATGTTTTTGAAGAGAGAAATGCACAGTAGAAATGTTGTCTTATTACTCAATTTTTGGACAGGTCTCTTCCATTCTTTCTCCTTAGGAAAATGGTTGATACTCTTCGGAGAAACTCTAGGAAATTAGAAATTAAATAATATAATTTATTGAGTTATGTAAAGTCAAAGTAAATTTAACCTAAATTCATAATATCTCATTTATAGACAAACATGCTAATGAAGAATGTTACATACTCTTTAATTGTTTATTCAAACTATGTTACACTAATATTATTTAACTAACCGTTATATGTTTTTTTCCCCTTATTTATCAATGTTGGGTGCAATATTTCTTATTTAGGCAACTAGGTATTTATTTTTGAATTTTAAATATTATATGCTTATGTATAACAACAATATTGCTATTTAGAAAACTTCATATTATAAAATTAGTATCAATACCCATGCATCCCACTACTACCCACATTACATTTGACATCTATTACTATAATGTATAATGTCTAAGTTTTTGCATTCGGTTTATATATTTTGTTTAACATGGCCTAATATATCAATTTGCGCATATATCTTAACGAAATTTGATTTTATCTTTATTTAGTATTATACGTAATTAGATAAACTTTAGTTCTGTTACAAGCACTGACATACTATATTTTCTATGCTATTTCAATAAGCATCAACTATCACGTTTCATATATTTGTCAACATATTATATCAAATTATGATCAATATACCAAGTCATTCTAAACTAATGTTACATTACATTTCTTATTTTCTCATGTTGAATATTTATCTGTCCATGTAGATTCTAAGATTACCAAATGATTTTGGGTGTTTATTATATGCATATCTCTATTACATGTCAAATTTTTTTCCTTTAATAAGTTTCGCTAATCGCGTCTTTTGAACAAATGAATTCGATAAATTTTATTGAATTCATTTGTAAATTCAATTTTTTTAATGTTTAGTAACACTTTTTTTAGAATATGGAGTTCATTTAGAATTTCAAGATTTGTAAATCTTGAATTTGCTCAAACTTTATTCAAATTCTAGTTCAAGAGGTAGAATTTGTAATTTCACGAAAGACGAATATACAAAAAGTTTATAAAGAACAAAAATATCCAAGTAATTATTTATATAATACCATCTACTCTGTTTAAACTACAACATTCACGGTTTGTCATTATCTTGTAAATTCAATTCTTACTCATTCCTAGATCTTCTTTAATTAATGGTTTTCTTATAACATTATATTTATTCTCTTTGTTCTGTGAAAATTATATTAACAAAAGATATTATAATAAAAAATTATTTAACTAAAATATACATACTAAATCCAATTACACATGTGATCAAATACAATTTGAATTGAGAAATGATAAGATTAGCTTAAAATTATTTTAGAGATCCAAATTAGAGAATTAATTTGAAAATTCAAATTCTCATGGAATTCATTTCAAGTCCAAACACTGTGTAATATCTTATTACATATACTTTCAGTTTGTTGAATTGGCATATATAGGAATTGTTTGGATTTATTCTTTTTTTTTTTAAGAAAAAATATTTTTTTTGAAAACTTTACGTTATTTTTGTAATAATTATTTAATTTGATTTTTAAAAAAAAATCGAAACTCTAAAGTAATTTTTTAAAAGACGTTAAAAGTGCGCTTTAAGTCAATTCAAACGGGCCCACACACTATTATAATTTTATTAATCGAAATGTTATTAAATTCACATTCTGTGTGCATATGCTTAAAATAATAACCACAGTTATTTTGCTTAACAATCCTTTTCATGTTTAATAAAAATAAAATCCTTTTGTCCCCCACCGAAAAAAAAAAAAGAAGAAGAAGAAGAAAAGAAAAAGTTTTAGCCGCGTCTCAACCTCCTACGCGAAGCCTCATTTTCATTTCTCTGACCCAAAAAAGAAAAAGGAGGAAAAACAAATAAAACTCATTTTCATTTCCAAATTTGTTCATTTTGCATGACCACATACACACACTCACACACGTATATATATATATATATATAAAAACACATATATGCATAGCAGTGTATATATACGCAGAGACGTCGCTTGACTCCTCGCCTCTCGCTATTGTCTGAATCATCTCTCTCTCGTTCTCTCTCTCTCTCCATTGATTGTCCCCCCGTTTTCTTTCCTTTTTCCCTCTTTCATCATTAGGGGGTGTTTGATCTTTTGATCCCAATTTATACCTGTAAGTTCTTCATCTCTTAACAATTTGTTCATGATCATGATCTGGGTATTTCTCATTTTGATTAGATCTGTCAATTTAGATATGCTTTTAATTGTTATAAGATTTACTTTTCTGTGTGCATTCCATTTGATCCAGATCTGACTGCATTTGAAAGAATACTTCTGTTGCATGAAACTGCAATTTTTATGGTTATATGTATTTTTTATTTGCCAAGTTACTGATAGTGTATTGGATGTGATGGTATCATGTATTGATTTTTGTTGGATCTGTGTTGAATTTTTGGATTTGGCTTGTGTTATGTAATTTATTGATGATGAATTTGAATTTTAGTTACAATTCCTCCTGATCTTACTTAATTAGCTGTTTTTAGAAGTTTACATTTTAGTGATTATTGTAACTGATGTGATTTATAGTGTAGAACGTTAGGAAGAGTACGTCGAATGAGAAAATTTTCGAGTTTTTTTATGTGTTCTTGATGAAGGACTAGTTGTATGCAGCATGATAAGACTAGTTAAATGGTTGACTTTGTGTTTCTTTATGACAAGCTGATGTAGTGTGCACTCGAGTTCTCGTAGTAAATTAACATGGAAGCTTCTTTCCCTGCATACGTACTGTTGGTGTTCATGAACTGTAGGTTGCTTCCGAGCTCTCTGTGGTTGTGATGCTTCCACTTTTGTATTGAGCTTTTATGGATTGGTGGTCTCAATTTTTGCATTCAAATGACTCGTTGGTGGATTGATTAGTGCTGATCTCATGTGCAATGTTATCTGATGCTGAACCTAAAATTTGTTATTTGTAGAGAGAAGGGACTGCGACAAAATGGCTACGCACACGCCCAAGAATATCCTTATTACCGGGGCAGCTGGTTTCATTGCATCTCATGTTGCAAATAGGCTTGTCCGTAACTACCCAGAATACAAGATTGTCGTTCTTGACAAGCTTGATTACTGTTCGAATCTTAAGAATCTCAACCCATCCAGATCATCCCCTAATTTCAAGTTTGTTAAGGGGGATATTGCAAGTGCAGATCTTGTCAACTATCTTCTCATCACGGAGTCAATTGACACAATAATGCACTTTGCTGCCCAGACCCATGTTGATAACTCCTTCGGTAACAGCTTTGAGTTCACCAAGAATAACATTTATGGTACCCATGTTCTTCTAGAAGCTTGTAAAGTTACTGGCCAGATCAGAAGGTTCATCCATGTAAGCACAGATGAAGTGTATGGGGAGACAGATGAGGATGCTGTTGTGGGAAACCATGAAGCCTCTCAACTTCTCCCTACAAATCCTTATTCAGCTACAAAAGCTGGAGCTGAAATGCTTGTTATGGCTTATGGTAGGTCATATGGATTACCTGTAATAACCACTCGAGGAAACAATGTCTATGGTCCCAACCAATTCCCTGAAAAGTTAATCCCAAAGTTCATCCTTCTAGCCATGAGAGGAAAGCCTCTTCCTATTCATGGAGATGGTTCCAATGTGCGAAGTTATCTCTATTGTGAGGATGTGGCAGAGGCATTTGAAGTCATTCTTCACAGGGGAGAAGTTGGTCATGTTTACAATATTGGTACAAAGAAGGAAAGGAGAGTGATTGATGTTGCCAAAGATATTTGCAAACTGTATTCCATGGATCCAGAGAAAAATATTCAGCTTGTGGAGAACAGGCCATTTAATGATCAGAGATACTTCCTGGATGATCAGAAGTTGAAGAACTTGGGTTGGTCAGAAAGGACAACATGGGAGGAAGGGTTGAAAAAGACAATGGATTGGTATGTCAATAACCCTGATTGGTGGGGGGATGTCTCTGGAGCATTGCTTCCTCACCCTAGAATGCTGATGATGCCTGGTGGGCTAGAAAGGTATCCGGATGGATCTGATAAAAATGATTCTGATTCAACTACATTCTCAGGCAATTCTAATCAGACCCGAATGGTGGTCCCAGTTTCTAAAAGCGGAAACTCACCCAAGAAATCCGCCTACAAGTTTTTGATTTATGGTAGGACTGGGTGGATTGGTGATCTGCTTGGAAAGTTGTGCGAAAAACAGGATATCCCATTTGAGTATGGAAAGGGACGTCTGGAGGATCGCTCACAGCTCTCGGCAGACATTCATGCTGTTAAGCCTACACATGTATTTAACGCTGCTGGCGTAACTGGTAGACCTAATGTTGATTGGTGTGAATCTCATAAAACAGAAACAATTCGTACCAATGTTGCTGGTACCCTGAATTTAGCAGATGTATGCAGTGAACATGGTATTCTGATGATGAATTTTGCCACTGGATGTATATTTGAGTATGATGCTGCTCATCAGGAAGGTTCTGGCATTGGGTTTACGGAGAATGACAAACCTAATTTCACAGGTTCTTTCTATTCAAAGACCAAGGCTATGGTAAGCTTTTCCTTTACCACATGATATCATTTCTTTGAAGCAACAAGACTGTTCATTCATACTTCTCGTGTATCTAAACAGGTTGAGGAGTTGTTGAAAGAATATGACAATGTCTGCACTCTCAGAGTTCGGATGCCAATATCTTCAGATCTCAGCAACCCACGCAATTTCATTACCAAGATTACTCGCTACAATAAGGTGGTCAATATTCCTAACAGCATGACAATCTTGGATGAGCTTCTTCCTATTTCTATTGAGATGGCAAAACGCAACCTCAGGGGCACATGGAACTTCACAAATCCTGGGGTTGTTAGCCACAACGAGATCTTGGAGATGTACAAGAAATACATAAATCCAAAGTTTACATGGGCAAATTTCACACTGGAGGAGCAAGCCAAGGTTATAGTTGCCCCTAGAAGCAATAACGAGATGGATGCATCGAAGTTGAAGAAGGAATTCCCTGAGTTGCTACCGATCAAAGAATCATTGATCAAGCATGTGTTCGAACCGAACAAGAAAACCGTTGCAGTTTGATTGTCCAGATGCTATAATTTGGGGATTGATACTACATTTTGCATTAGTCTATATGGGGGGTATCGTAAGGTAGTTGGTATTAGTCATTATTCATTCTTAGATTAAGCCGATATTTCTATTGTTTTAGAATTTAGCTAGACAGTAGGATTGCTCTACTTTCTTCTCTTTGTACTCTTAAGAAGTTTTAGAGTTTTGCTTAAGGGAACCTTATAGTGTTCGTCCTTGTGTTTGTTCTACTAATACGCCTGGGTGTAATTTTTGGGAATTTATTATATAAAATTTCATCATTGTTTTATTATAAATCGATTGAGAACCTTTCATTTGTCTTTAGTTCATTGATAAGCCAGCAGCGCATAAAAATTGTTCTCACTTTTTCCATGACTCTCAATTCATTGTTTTCCATAGTGCAAGTATTAATATAATATATACACATTTATGCAATGCTAAAAAGTAACATCCTGAAATAAGTGATCACTGTAAAAAAGTGACACCATAAATAATTGATCCTTCTTAATTCTTATGGCCCAAAATATATTCTTCAATCAGTAATATGGATATAGATTTTAAATGGAGAAATTGTGCCACATGTCCAGCTGAAGTAGGGGCAACTCGTGAAGCACAGGTAAGAGCGTGGACTCGCGCATAAAAGATGACGCACAGGACAATTAAGGTGGTTCAGTATTTGTTGTGAAAATGCACACTTAAAATTGAAAATGGGCAATTATCGCACAAACAAATAATATATGGTAAGGAAGAATACTGTCCTATAGAGATTACAGATTAAAATCCTAATAACTACTGAAATTAATATAACCTTAATTTTATCTAACAGACGATTAGTGGATTTAGAAAAATCAAATTTAAAAATAAACTATATTGAAAAAAAATTTACCAAGAAACAAAATAAGAAACTAAAATTGCCAAAATTAACGAGATGCGAGTGAATTAAATGTTAATTTAAAACACCTAAGGTTAACAATTTCACCTTCCTAAAGTATTACTAATAACTTTTGAGACTTAGCAATAATATCGATATTTATCAATTTACTATATTCCTATGTAAATTGAAATAAGTAGATGATTCATTTACATTAATGATTTCTCGAAAATTGCATAAATCATATAAAGTGCATTCCTATCTCATAAAAATTACGTTATTCTATGACATGACTAATTCTAGATCTCGTCTACCAATTTGATTAAGAATTCTAAATAATTAATTGAGTGACCAGTTTAATTAAAAGTATTATGCACAAAAAGAGATGAATCACTGAACTAAATAAATAAATTGGTATGGGATTAAGAAAAGACACTAAAAGATTCACAGTAAGGGTCCACGGCAACCCTAAATACTAAATTTAGTTCACAAAAACATGAAATTTGATATGAATAACTAAAACATACTAAGTAATTGTTAGTGGTATTTGTTAGTATATGTGTTAATAGTGTTATAATTCTCCCACATTAGAGAATTAAGGACTTTGGTGTTATTACTCATTGTTATAAATAAGGCTAAGTATATAATAAATATTAAGCCATTCTCTTCAAATTCTAATGTCTTATTTGTTTTTAACATGGTATCTAGAGCTAGGTTTAGGTATTAGAATTTCTTTCACCCACTAATAAAATTCTTTTCCACCAAGGAATCAAAACAACACACAGGAAACCCTAAGAACCCATCTACTAAATATATATAAGTTAGAGTGAGACACTTTGTTCTCTCGTCTTTTATGTTATTTACATCATGTGCTCATATGTGTAATATATGTTTTTGTTGCTATATTTTGCTACCATGTTAATTTGTTGTTTTAATTAGTTCTGAAAAATGATAACCGAAGGAAAATGGCATTAGCAACTTAATTCAACATAGATGTCTTTTTCATTGCACGATCTGCATGGAAAATTTCCAAGCCAAAGCATGAAGAAAAATGGAAACAACAATTATGATGCAAGCTTTCTTCCTCCTCATTGCCACATATAAAAACTAGCTTGGACCTCCAACATGGATTGGCAACACATTCACTGGTAACATTACTCACTCCCTTAAGCTTGATTTGCATGAACCTTTTGTTAGGAATGAGTTTATTGGAGTGGACCCTACAATTGATTTTTTGAAGAGAGAGATGAGCATTAGAAATTTTGTCTCATTAGTCAATTTTTGGATAGGCCTCTTCCATTTTTTCTCCTTAGGAAAATGGTTGATACTTATTGGAGAAACTATGAAAAAGTCGAAATTAAATCAGTTGAAAATGGTCTCTTTGTTTTCAAATATTGAAAATGATGAATTATATGATCAAGTCATGGAGAAACTTTTGTATGTCAATCATCGTCCTCTTTTGCTTAGAAGATGGGATGCAAATGTGCAATTGCTTAACTTTAGTTGGGAAACGGTTCTTCTTTGGGTCAAGCTTATTTGGAATGTTCCATGTTCTCTTATTACTCACAACTATATTACTAGTATTTTTGGTGTCTTGTTGCATATGGATAAGCTTACAGAATCCCTAACTTTCGTTTGGTTTGTAAAAGTTTGTGTGGAAATGGGCCTTTCAAAGAATTTTCTAGATTACACATTCATGAAATTGAGAAATAGAGAATGAGCTAAGATTGACTAAATATGCTTGGAAGCCCCTTGATCGTCCCTCATGCAAGATTGTCGGCCATTCCCCCTACAATGTGTCCTAATTCATCTCATGTTAATGCTCCCGGCAAGTTCATCTAATGGACAAGAAGAAAGACGGTGACTGGTAGATTTTCAAACCTAAAAAAGTTTTGAGGAGAACTACTAATATGCACTCTACTGTCTTGCTCAGACTGACTAGAATGAGCGTTGGCTCGCTAGACTGCTAACAAGAGACATTGCTTTCATCTCTTATTCCTTCTCCTAAGACATCGGATTCAAAGAGACCTAGGTTGGTTGTCCCATCCTTGCCCTTACTCCGAAGAATGTCCCAAAGGCCTGGGAGTTTTAGCTTAAAGAAGGAGAAATTCTTGGTTGGTAAAGAAAGATCTATAAAGTATCTATCGTCCGTTCTTACTCCCTTATTGGCTGGCCTATCTGATCTGGACCCTATTGACTCATATGGAGAAGGACTGGCACTTTAATCCCCATAGCGGGAGTGCCACAATCCTATTCATCATTTTTTATCTACATAAGCCAAAGCCCATAGCATTGGCGACATCTCCAGCATAAATGCAAGGAGGATGTATAGTTGATATAGGATCTTGTGGAACAGGATTTGATTTTGTAAGCGGTTCGGTATGAACAAAGAAATGTTGAACAAAAGGGTTGGAACTCACTGATAGGAATGAAGAGAAAAACAAAGCAAAGCCAAGAGCTCCGTCAATCCTGTTTGTTGAAATGCCTCAATGAAGTTGCATATGTATATTGAAGTCTATAACACTATTAACCATCTCTAAATCATTATGCTAGTATGTCTATATGTTTGTGTGGTGATTACATGAAGTGGGTATGCTTATATACATGTCTATGTGTGTATTTGCATACTTAATAGCATAAATAACTTCTATTGCATGTATGTCGGGTGCCATTGCTCAAATTAGTGTAATCTAAGTATGTCTATGTGCTTAGTAGTAGAATACTCTGGAATATTTTCGAACGCCATTCTCTAGATGTGTTTTCTTTGCGCTTAAATGTTAATACCCGCTATTGTGATGATTGGTGGTGCATAACTAATGGCTAGCCTAGGTCGAGTCTCCCTTAGCTTTAAAACTAGCTAATGGGTTTCAAGGTAGGTTAGTCAACCTTAGATGGACTAGGTTTTGGCTTTAAATCCAGCCAACAGTTTAGACGTTAGGGTTAGATTGATTTAAGTCACCTAAAATCCTAACTAACTAGCCCTATGACCTTAAGTCATAATGACCATGCTGTATCTCTAGGTTAGTCGACGCCTAGGGATGGACCCGTACTTAGGCTTTGGGTGTATTAGGAGGTTAATTAGGAGTCTAGATGAGAGCAACCAAGTTTAATCTACCAAACAACCCTAACAAGAAGTAGTAATTACCCATTTACAAGACGTAATCACTCTAGCCCCTATTTCCACGTGTTTGACTCCCTTAGATCACTTGATTCCCCCATTTCACATACACACCGCCCTTTTATTTTCTCGTCTATAGCTTAGGTTTATCTTTCTCGAGCTCTCCTCAAACCAAAAACACCAAAAAGATTATAGTTAGGACTACAACACGTAGCTTTGTAGGATGCATATAGCTTAGGACACCATACATGTTGAGCCTCCTCATGGATTCGACCCCGTACTCGTACATACTACACTATATGCAACCCGTGCACTTACAAGCTATTTAGGCTTGTACCACGAGATAGCGATCATAAATAATGAAGAACCCTCTTCGACAACTCTGCCACCTCAGTAGGCTAACCCCAACCTTAACCCCCTTACCTTTAGCTTGTCAAATGCAGACTACAAGTATTATCTTTAGCTTCAAGAATTACAGTAGGCTACCCCAACCTTTCATTACTTCTTTTTCACATGTTGCCCCTTATACAGTTGCATATCTCTCCTATTCCTGGTCTAGTGCTAGGTAGTGGATTTTGGACTCTAGTGCTTTGAACCATACAAGCAGTAATCATTCTCTTCTTTCTCATATTCAACTCCCTCAATTAGTTTCCCTTATCAAACTTGCGAATGTTTCTTCCACTACTGTATCTGGTATTGGTTCCTTATCTCCTACATCCTCTATAACCCTTCTATTGGTCTTGCAACTTATTAATTTCCCTTGCAATTTGTTGTCTATTAGTAAGTTAACCAAAATGTTTACTTGTTCTGTTATCTTTACATAATTTTGTGGTTATTCTGGATCAGAAAATGCAGACGTGGATTGGCACAGGGCATGAGTCTAGCAGCCTTTACTACCTTGATGATGATTATTCTACTACTTTCATAGCCGCTTCTACCCCTGAAGTCATTAATAGCCGTCTTAGTCATCCTAATCTTTCAAGCCTCGAGCATACGGTTTGTAGGTTGAGTAGTGTTAAGGGTATTAAATGTGAGTCATGTCAACTAGGTAAATATAGTCATACCTCTTTTGTTAATCGTGTCAATAAGCGAGCCAATGCCCCATTTGAATTGGATCATTCTGAATGTTTAAGGACCTAGTCACCATGTCTTTAAGTTTAGATTTCATTATTTGTTAGTTTTATTGATGACTTCTCTCATGTTACTTGGTTATATTTCATAGTGATTTTTGTGGTCAATTTAGTGTTTTAGTAGGTCATTTTTCGATTAAAGTTTAGTAATCTCATGGATATTGTGCTTAATTTTGCATGAGAAGTGATTTGGCATGAATGTTACTAAATTGGATGATTTCTATAAGTTTTAGGTACAGCTTAAGGTACTTGGTGGATTTGTAGCGGATGAGGAGTTCTATGGCCAACCCTTGGGCGCAAAGAATTTCCATGGCTAGCCCATGAATTGTGGACAGAATGTTCCATGGCCAGCCCATGGACACAAAAAATTTCCACAGGTAGGCCATGAAGATCCATATGCGAGAATTCTGAAAAGAGCTTCGGGAAAATTTTGTAGAAAGCCTCAAAGTTGTCTCCTAAATGATTTTGAAGACTTTTGGAAGGAAAAAAACAATTATGTAATTGTCTTGAGGAGCAAGTATTTTTCCTTTTTAGATTAGAAAGTTATTCAACGAAAAGACACTTGCAAAAGAAAACTACTTAATTTAGGAAACTTTTTGGTCTAGGTCATCATTATGAAAAGGAGAAAAGCACTGAATTAAAGAAAAAAATTCTGAAGAGAGGAAGAGATGTTTAATACAAAAAAGGAGAGGAGAACAAGATTACATGAAGAAATTACTCAAGAAGAGACTCGTCTCAGCATATTAGACTAAGCTTTTCTCTCTCTTTTTTTTTTTTTTTGAATTTGACTACTTCCTAGATGTGTTTGGCTTTTAGTAATTTCTCTACTTTCTATTCTTTGTTTTTCTTGGCTTTAATTAGTCAATGCTTTTGCCTCACATGTTGGAGGTTAGGACCACATTCAAGAGATACACTTCTTAGAGGTTTGGAGGTTAGGTGTTAGCTCTAACTAGATGGCAGTTGGTAAGATTATCTTAGTATCTAGTTGTTACTTTCTCCCCTAGACTCCTCCTTCGTAGATCATCTTTTTTCTTTTGGAACTTCCAACATAAGGGTTTTATCCATACTTCCCCAATATTCGGCTTTAAAGAAGCTGCGTGACAGGCATGGGTATCATATTGGTCTCCTCTAACAGTTATCAACCTGTTATGAGTTGGGAACTTTATCATCTATTGACAAGTTGACACTATAATCCGCAACTTATTCAACATTACTCTTCCGAATATTGCATTTAAAGTGGAGGGACAATCTACAACCACGAAATTTGCTGAGAGGTTGACATATTTCCATGTGCTCCAACGCTGAAGGAAAAAGTTCATAATCCTTCTATCTATATCCCGACCTCGAAAACCTAACTAGCTCACTTGAGAGGAACTAGTCGTGTTCGATTCAACTTTGGTTTTTAGAAGGCTTCTATGAACAGTTTGTTAGATAAGCTACTAGTGTCAACCAAAATCCTTATCACCATGTAAGGCTTTGACGATGTTGATAATAAGCGGATCATCATTATTTACGGGTATCCGACTAGATCTCTGTTGGTGAAGATGATATCTTCTAACCTCTTGATTTTATGACTTAGTTTTTCTTATAGAGATCGAACCTATAGTTTGTGAGCAGCAACTCCACTCTGGCTGGCAATCTTCCAGATATCATGTCTATAGTCCCAAGAGTTCTTTTGTTCGTTTGAAGGCATCAGGGTCTTGTGTCTTTCTATTCTCGTGGTCATTCAACAACTTTGTTAGCCTCTCTTTTTGTACCAATGCTACAAACTTATCTTTCAAAATTTGACATTCTTCCATGGTATGCCCAATGTCTTTGTGAAATCTACAAATTATATTTCAATACCTCTTATCGGGATTGCTCTTTACGTTTTTAGGTTGGCAGACTTCCTTTTCATTCTTTGTAGTTACCAAGACCTCATACCTAGGTGCATGCAGTGGAGTATACATCTCGAACCATGTCTTCTGATTATATTAGACATCTCCCTTTTCCTTTTTGCCTTGCTTTTCTCATGAATGTCATCTCTAGGTGGGATCTTTCCCTTTTAAGTCCACTTTAACTCCAATTCTTGATCTCTTTCCCTTCGAGATGGGTGCATATCCTCGGCCAAAATATATTTTTCCATTTTGGCCATCAAATTGGACAACGTGGCTAGCTTCTTCCTTGTTAATGAGTTGGACAAGGAAGCATCTCGTACTTCTTTGATGAAGGATTCCAGGGCCACTAAATTAGCCGAGTTTGGTATTGTAAAGTTGTGGTATTGAATCTTTGAACAAATGTTCTCAATGTTTCATCCTTTCTTTGTCTCACCCCAATCAGAGTAGTTGAAGATTTTGGTGTCATCTTATTACTCTCAAACTGATTCAATGATCTAGTGGCCAACTATTTACACGACTTATGCTCTGTTTGTTATAATCTTATTTTAAGATACTTATTCTATTGAAATGAGGCTACATCTTATAAGATTTAAGAAATCTTATCATGCAACCTATAAAAATTTAAAACAAAATCATACTTTTTATCTTATAAGTACTAAGCAATTTTTTATGTCTTATTTTTTACAACTATAGAATGCATGGTGCATATGATAAGATATCTCAAATCTTATAAGATATCTCCAAATTTCAATAGAATAAGTATCTTAAAATAAAATCATTCCAAACACACTATTAATAGAGTTTGTTGGCAACTCTTCACACTGAGACGTAGTTGTCTTGGATAGAGTGGTCGGGAGAGCTTTACGTCGAGCTACTTCAGTTGCATTATGGAAAAGTATCTTGTGGTTAATGACTGAAATGTGGTCAGTTGGATCACCCAACCTATCGTAGTAAAGAAGCTTTAGTATTACAAAGTCTCTAGGAATAGGTTCCCTAATGATTTCTTCTAACAATGGTATGCTCTAAAATTCCTCAACTTCAACAAAAGGTTATCTTTTGTGGAGGAAATCTAGCTATTAGTGTTTCTGCCATGGTGTTTGCCATCCCCCATCTTGGTCTCACCTTGACAATATGAGATCGACGGCTCCTCATGGTCTTCCCAAGTCAGATCGACCTAAGTGGTGGATTCTAGCTTATAGAATTTGTGAGGGTTATGGTTGCGATGTATTTTGAAGGAAATTTGAGGAATGTTTAGGCTTAAGCTTGGGCATCCACCTATTCGAAAGATTTTGCTCACCGTGTTTTACATATGTCGAAACATTCTAGCTAAGCCAACCTATTATAGGTTAGGCATTGATGTGGAGGTAGGGTTTCGGTAGGGTGGTATGGGCTCTAGATGTAAATTTGCTGGTAGGGGCCCTGGTTGGCATTGTTTACGCATGTAGATTGCACACCGGGGATTGGACTTATCAATGCCGGCATAAAGGTCACAAGTTTCACATAGGTTAGTGTCATGTTCAAGTCGGAGTTTTGCTTATTGTCACTTGGTGATACAACTTCTTGCCTTGAACAACGCTAATCGGCTAGTGGCGGCTTGTCCCAGCCAAGGGTCACGTTAGATGCTACTGTTGCTGCTGCTTGACTTCATGTCATGGGCACCTGGTTCTCAATAGGCTATCTCGAATCGATTCCCACAAACATCACCAAACAGATTCTAGATTGGAACCCGTTACTCCAAATCCCGATAACATGGATGTTGATGGCAAAACGCAAACATGATTCTTGCAACACTAAAGAGGTCTAGTAACCTCCGACGATCAAGTTAGAGAGAGTTTTGTTTTATCTAAAGAAATATTTTAAAAAAAGAAAGTTCCTTGTAAAAGGAATGTGTTACCTTGAATGTTGTGAAGTTGTGGTATATTTATAATGCACTATGTAAAGTCACTGCATGATCCCATCAATAATGAATCTTGCTACTTAGATTAGTTCAGGGTCAGCGGTAATCACTAACTATTCACTCGACATGAAAATCTTTATTGATTGTATGAATTCAAGTTTTTCACCTTGGGGTTTGACGATACTTCAAATAATTGAAATTACCTCCTTTAAAGGTGACAACTTAGGTTTACCCATGCGTAGTAGGGGTTGGGTTGGGGGTGAGAATTTTTTTTTTTTTTTCAAAAAAGTCTTTCGCCTTTGGTGTAAACTTCCGCCCTCATCACTTGCCGTTTAAATGAGCAGATCTCCACACGATAAAAATTTTGCAGCTCAGATGCGTGAGATTAGCATGCTCGCGAGCGTCAAGTGGTTTCGCAAAATGTTCCTCTATGTTCACCCATATTTAGATTTCAAAACATGTCTGGATAATTGCTACAGGTCTTCCTACTAGCAATTTTACACTTGAATTTAGTTTGTTCAGACTATTGGTTTGTGATTTAAGTCCCACGGAAGTGTGGTTTACTTTTTATTTATTATAATCATTTGTACAAATGAAATACTAGTTAGCAGTTTCTTCTGACACAAATAAAAATTATTCTGAAATTAGGAAATAATTAAAGTGGTTAAAAATATTTCTCTTAAGAGTAAGGTCTCAAGTTCAAATTCCATAAAGAACGAGAATTGGGTTAGGGTAAAAGGTTTAAATAAATAAATAAATACATAAAGATTATCCCCTAATGCACAAGTGGTGTTTCAACATGCCACAATTAAGGGTGAACATGAGTGAATTAAACTAACCAAACCAATCTAAACAACCAAAAAGTTAAGATTGATTTAGTTAACCAAACTAAACTGAACCGAACCACATTCATCCCTAATTTTATTTGTATATTCATCCTAATTTCATGTGTTTTAAGAGTTAAAACCCCTAATCTTAAAACTATATTTCCAAACTTTAATGACCAAACTATAGCCACACTACTTTATTTTAATGGTAATTTTTTATCATATTAAGTTTGAAATATCGATAGTAAATCAAGTCGTTATTTTTTTTATTTATTATGAATTTGAATTTAAAAAAAAAAAAACCTAAAAACCAAACTAACTTATCTATGTTGGTTTGGTTATATACATAATAAAAAATCAATTAGTTTGTTTTAAATGTAAACCAACCGGTTTTAGTTTGTTTTAAATTTTGATCAAAACTAGACCAAACTAAACAAAGTCACCCCAAATCATAACTATTGAATTGCAATTTAAATGATAGCAAGTGGTGTCAAACTGTTAACCCCTTCAAACAGACACTTTTCTCCTGCAAGAAATTACCTCTATCAGGATTAGAGTTCTGGACACTAATTATTAAACCAAACACCAGAGCAATATACACACATACCCAACTGAGAGAGGAAGAGAGCTGTAGACAGGCAGAGAATATAAGGCGATAAATAGGTACTTCAAAATTTCGATATCTGGAAAACAGTTCACCCGGAGAGCACTTACAAAGCCAAGGAACTAAAACCATATTAATCCTATATATAGCTTCCTCTAAAGATCTTATTTGCTATTAACTATATCAAAACTAAGACATTTTCTGTAGTCTCTCAAACTCAAAATGTGCCTTGATCATGGCAGGTGGAAAACGCCCTCAGCGCTACATGGTTTTGACAGCCAGATTTAGATAGCTGAATTCAAAACTAAACACATAACTAGATGTATCTCAACCAGATGGCTATTACCTTGACAAAGATGCTTCACTAAGTTCATTTAGGAATGCAACCACATCATCGGATGTATTTAGGAGATATCGAGCATTTGTGCGGGTCCTACCAACAGCACAAGAGAAGTAGTTCTCCTTTTTGAGATCGAGCACATTCCAAGTACTTTCTGGTAATGACCTCCGCCCACCTCCAGAGGCATGGTTAGAAGTTTTTCTGTCGTTGTATGGAAGCGGTCGTGTCTGTCTCTGAGCTGATTTTGAGCTGCTTCTGGTATGAGGAAGCTTTGCAGTTGACCTGACAGCATCACTCACCTTTGCTCTCGGAATGCCATTAGTATCTGAGGGAAGCTCTGGCTCAAAGAAAGTATACACATCCTCATCCTAAAGAAAATAAGCAAAAGTCAAAATGACAGCATATTTACTAAGTGAGAACAGGTAATCTCTCATTCAGTACCAATTAATTAAGTCCAACCTGCTTTTTAAGAATGAGCACTGCTTTTCTAGTTCTTTTGCATAATTCTTTTGAGATCCAAACGAGACACAAAAATAATAACTGACATTACTTAGTTTCTTGCAAACATTTTCCCTTACATAATAAAAAGCAGCGACATGTCAACCCATAAGCCATTGTATGCCCCAGGTTGAGGGATGAGAGCTATTCAATCATTACAGAAAGATACAAACAGAGGATCCCTTTCTCCTCTAGTATTTCCCTTGCCCCAGAAATAGAGGCTACAGCTGTCAACTAACCTTTAAGTTCTTGTAAGCTGCATGTAGTCTTGATTGCCTATACCATGACAATCACAGTGAAGGCACAGGGGAGTAGTGCGCTCTTGAGATTCAAATTTGTTGAGATAGAATAATAGTGTTTGACATTGAAAAGTGATTTATTGTTTATTGTACTTAACCCTATATAAAGGGGTTTAGACGTACTATTTTAATACAAGAAACAATTCTTCCCTTAAAGAAACATTCTTCCCTTAATATACACAACACTGCCAAACCACAAACACCACCACAGCCACCACCAAACTACAAAATACCACCACCAATCGCTTTGCCATGCCAAGCAACCCAAATAGCACTAGCGCCATTGCAAGAAGCTTGCTGGAACCCTAACCCTAGGTCCAATCTCCAATTAGCCACAAATCCTCCATGCTTCTTCAGATCTGGACCCACCATTGCACTCAACAGCTTAGTGCTACCTTGGCACAATGCTTCCCGTCAACGGCAACCGTCTCATGCGCCACCCTCCAAGACGCATGCATCTCACACACTGCCCTCCCCTCGCTGGACAGCTTACCAGAAGCCATAAGTTTGCTCCCCTCATCATTCTCTTTCCCGCAATGAAGGATTCTTGCTCTGACTTTGCTTATTTCATGTCTGATTTCCATATAAACTTTAGCTTGTTAGAGTACAGGGATATATTTTTAATATTGTTGTTAGAATAGTTAGTTACAGCTAAGAAGTGAGTGGTGCATTAATGACAGCTCAGCATTAGTCAGATAGCAGGCAATTATAACTAACTACTAAATGTAACTGAAGCCTATGAATATTAGGCTTGTAATCATTTCTAATGAATGAAGAACATTTCTTTTCTCTCAAGTTAACATGGTATCAAGAGCACAAATGGTCCTGGTTCTTCTTTTTTAGCTTCGAAGCTTTTCTTCAATGGCTTCTGATCTCATCAATCAATGAATTTGCTCCATGAAACAGCTAAGTTGCCTCTTTGCGAGCTGACCTATATTCTTTTTCAGCTTCAATTTTAGTTAAATTCTGTTCTCTTTTCAATTTGTTCCTATTTTTTAGGGTTTTCTTCATCAAAATTTTCATCAAAACCTATTCAGATCTTTTCACCCAGTCTTCAATTCTTGTTCATTGTTGTTTCTCTACTATGCGAGCCTATCCATTGGTTTATTTTCATAATCGCAGTCCAGAATCATAAAATTTCTTTAAATCTCACTTTTTACCTATAAACCCTAACCTTAACAGAGTTCTCATGGCTCTTCCTTCAGATCAATCTCTTTCACCAGCTATAAAATTGCTTTTGCAATATTTTCCTGCATATGTGAATATCAAGCTGGATACTCAGAATCATCTTTTTTGGAAAACTCAATTTCAATCTTTTCTCAAAGCCTGTAAGCTGTTTGATCATGTCACAGGCAAAGTGCCATGTCCTAGTCCTGTGCTAAGACATTCTGATGGTTCTATTTCTCCAAATCCTGAATATACAAATTGGCAAGATATTGATCAGTATCTGAAAAGTTGCTTTTATGCTTCTGTATCTAATTCTATTCTGAGTCACATCTACTAGCTTAACACATCATCTGAGATTTGGCTTGCAATAGAGCAGAGATATTAATCTAGTAGCAGGTCCTTAGTGTATCAACTGAGACATAGACTGCAAAACATCACTAAAGGCACCAAGACTATTCAAGCCTTCACTGATGAAGTTAAAGCTATTGCAGATGCTCTTGCTGGAGCAAATGAACCTCTAAAGGATGAAGATATTGTCTACTATATTCTTCAACGCTTGCCTGCTGCTTATGACACTATCAGGACTTCTAGCAGAGTTAGACCAGAGCCTGTAACAGTTTCTGAACTAATAAGTCTTCTAATCAATGAAGAACTTAATCTTGCCTTCAATTCCAAACTTACTTTGCCTGACTCTACTATCTCTCAAGCCAGTCAAGATCTTCAAACTGCCTTGTATGCTACTTCTACTACACAAAGAGGTAGAGGTAGGGGCAGAGCTTTCAATAATAATTCTAGAGGAAGAGGACAAAGAGGGCAAGGTAGAGCTCAGAAACCTAACAATTCTAATAATCAGTCCTCTAGTCTTGTGTGTCAAATATGTGGTAAGCCAAACCACAATGCTCTTCAATGTTGGCATAGGCTTGACACTAACAATTATTTCTATGTCAAGCCTGAACAAGCAGCTTTTACTGCCCAAAATTCTGATACAAAATCTGAGACTCCTAATCCTACTGCAATAACTGCTCAAATCTCTACTACTTGGCCATCTACATCAACAGCTACCACTCCTTGGTTTCTAGATACAGGAGCAACCAGCCATGTTACTTCAGATATGCAGCAGATGCATCATACTCAGCCTTACAAGGGAACAGGTTCAGTTGCAGTTGGTAATGGAGTTACTTTACCAATTCTTAACACTGGTTCTGGTATTCTATCCACTCCTTCCTTTAATCTTCTTGTGTCTAATGTTTTATGTGTTCCTTCTATTTCATCCAACCTTCTCTCTGTTTATCAATTGACACAAGATAATGATTGTACTACTGTGTTTACATCTAAGGGTGTCACTTTGCTGGACAACAAGTCCCACAAGGTGTTGTTCAAGGGCCCCTGTGACAAAGGACTCTATCCCATTCCCTTCCAGCTTCAATCTCACTCTTCTCAGTTGTCTTCAGCTTATCACTGCATATGTATAGACTCTGCATCCACTTTGGACAGAATATGGCATTTAAGACTAGGTCATCCCAATGAGCATGCTTTAGCTATTGTCTCTACTAGTATAAATAAGCAACTAGGCTATTCTATAGAGAACTGTCAGTATTGTTCTGTATCCAAGGCTCATAGATTTTTTTTTCCAACTCTGTAACACAAACTTCTAGAGCTTTTGAGTTGATACATTCTGATGTATGGGGGCCTTCTCCTATTGAATCTTATATGAAATACAAGTACTATATCATATTTCTAGATGATTTTACTAAATTTTCTTGGATTTATCCTCTGAAATTTAAAAGTGATGCTTACAGTGCTTTTCTTTCATTCACTGCAATGATTAAAACTCAGTTCCAATCAGATATTAAAATCTTCAGAACTGACAATGGAGAAGAATTTGTTAATTATTCATTTCAAACATACTTGCAGTCTCTTTGAACTCTTCATCAAACTTCATGTCCTCATGCTCCTGAACAAAATAGGAAGGTGGAGAGAAAACACTTGCATCTCATAGAAACTACTTTGGCATTGTTAAATCACAGTAAAATGCCAGTTAGATATTGGCTTAAGGCTCTTGCAACTGCGAATTTTCTTATAAACAGGCTCCCTACTCCTACTCTTAATAATAAGTCCCCCTATGAGATACTCTATCATGAACCCCCTGATTACAGTTCTCTTAAGGTGTTTGGCTGCTTATGTTACCCTTGGTTAAGGCCATATACTTCTCACAAGCTTGATAATAGGTCCAAACCTTGTGTATTTCAGGGTTATTCATCAACTACCAAGGGATATAAGTGTCTGGATATGACTACAACTAAGGTTTACATGTCTAGACATGTCAAATTTGTTGAAAATACTTTCCCCTTTAGCACTGTTTTCCAGTCTCCCATCTCTGCTAGTACTTTTCCTCCCATATTTCATAGTACTTCTTCTTCAAATTCTTCAACAGAGAAGTATCATCAAGTTCACCTCTGGTTACTCTTCCATTATTCCCTAGTTCAGATGTTAAAATGTCATCTACTCCCTTGTCTTTACTAGGGAATCATGCTTCTTCTAATTCTAATACCTCTCTGCATAATTCTTCATCTACTACATCTCATATACTCATACAGATATCATTGCAGAGTCTGAAACACAATGATTCACCTATTACATCTTCATCTACTTCCACAAATATCTCTCCCAATCTACCTTCATCCACAAACATTCATCCTATGCTAACTAGATCTAAAACTGGTTCTCTGCCACCACCATTATATCAGTTGCACTCCACAACTTTGACATCTATTGAAACTGAAACTGAACCTTCCTCCTTTAGAGAGGCTGCAAAAGTGCCATGTTGGCAACAAGCTATGAAAGAAGAGTATGATGCTCTCATTAAGCAAAAGACATGGACCTTGGTTCCTCCACCCTCTGATAGACAACCAATTGGTTGCAAGTGGGTGTACAGAATCAAAAGAAAAGCTGATGGTTCTATAGCTAGATTCAAGGCCAGACTAGTGGCCAAAGGTTTTCATCAAGAAGCAGGGTTAGATTATGAAGAAACCTTTAGTCCAGTGGTGAAAACACCAACAATAAGGACTGGTCTAAGTCTAGCTGTGCATTTTGGATGGTCTTTACATCAACTAGACATCTCAAATGCTTTTCTGCATGGAGATTTAGATGCAGTGGTCTATATGCAATAACCACAAGGGTTTCAAGATCCCACAAAACCTGGATATGTTTGTAAACTCCAAAAGTCCTTGTATGGACTCAAACAGGCACCAAGGGCTTGGTATTCTAAACTATCCAATTTCCTTATGAGTCAAGGGTTCAGTTCTACTCCAGCTGATACTTCTTTGTTTGTTAAAAGAACTCCTACAACTACTGTCATCCTTCTTGTATATGTGGATGATATAATCATCACAGGTTCATCTTCTGAAGCTATTTCAACAATGATTTCTGCTATGGGCTCTACTTTTGCAATGAAGTACTTGGGTCATCTTTCCTATTTTCTAGGATTGGAAATTCAAGAATTGCCTACTGATATTCTATTGCATCAAGCAAAGTATGGCAGGGATCTACTACAAAAGGCAGGAATGGTGAATTGCAAACCTGCTAATACTCCTACCACTGCCAAGTACACAAAAGGGCCAACTGATGAAGACTTACCATTTTCTAATCCTACTTTATTTAGGAGTTTAGTTGGAGCTCTACAATATCTTACAGTAACAAGGCCAGATATTCAATATGCAGTCAATACTGTGTGTCAAAAAATTCATGCTCCTACTATTTCTGATTTTGCAGCAGTTAAAAGGATACTTAGGTTCATCAAGGGTACACTTACTCAAGGTATTATTTTTACTTCTAGTCCTCTTACACTACATGCCTATTCAGACAGTGATTGGGCTAGTGATCCATTGGACAGGAAGTCCACGACAAGTTACTGTGTATTCTTGGGACAAAATCTGATTTCCTGGTGTTCTAAAAAGCAGCCTACTATTGCAAGATCTTCTACTGAAGCAGAGTATAGGTCCATGGCTCAAACTGCTACAGAAATAACTCGGTTTACTTATCTGCTGTCTGCTTTACACATTCCAGTCTCTCTACCAACACTTGCTTGTGATAATCTATCTGCATTAGCTCTAGCCTCTAATCCTGTTTTTCATGCTAGAACTAAACACATAGAGTTGGATTATCATTACATAAAGGAGCAAGTTGTCTCCAAAAGGCTGCAGATAACCTATCTTCCATCTACAGAGCAGCCAGCAGATTTATTCACTAAAGCTCTCTCCTCAAAGTAGTTTGAATATGTCATCAGCAAGCTTCCGTTGGCTAAAGCCACACTTCAGCTTAAGGGGGAATGTTAGAGTACAGGAATATATTTGTAATATTGTAGTTAGAATAGTTAGTTACAGCTAAGAAGTGAGTGGTGCATTAATGACAGCTCAGCATTAGTTAGATAGCAGGCAGTTATAACTAACTACTAAATGTAACTGAAGCCTATAAATATTAGGCTTGTAATCATTTCTAATGAATGGAACATTTCTTTTCTCTCGAGTTAACATAGCCTTCCTCTAAAAAGATAAATAAGTTAAGAAAAAGGAAGGATTAAGTTCTAATCATGTGTTGGTTGCACTTTCTTTAATATTGCGTATCCGTCCCTTTGTCATTCTTTTTTTACTAACTTGTGCCCTCTTGAGATATGGCCTCCAAAGATGATGGTGCCCCCAAAGAAATAGTTTCACAAAGTAGCACTGCCCCTGTTAAAGTTTCTGTTGGAAATTCAAAATTAAATTAAATCCCATGATTTATGTGAACTTCCCATTATCTATGTGAATGATAGTAATTGTAGTGACAGATTTGTATTCCAATTATAGGAGATTAGTTGTAAATATATTTTCCAGATTTCTAGGGATTGGTAGAATGTCAAACTTCCCTGAATAGCTCTATCTTGCTGTATAAAATCTATGTAAACAAAGCATTCAAAATATACACAAAATATTCCAGTTTTTTCCTCATGGTATCAGAGCTTTAGGTTTCTCTCTAGGGTCAAGAATCTCATTACAGTAGCCCTTCATTGCCAAGCCATACTTTTAACTCTTTATGTGCTTTTTTTTCGTCTACTTTGTATTGTTTCTTCATAAACAAAGTAGTTTGCACCTTTTGTTCAGCCTTCATTACTGAAATCTCTTGCACTTAATCAAACAAGAGAATTACAACATGATTGTCACAACTGAAAAACTTTCTAGTACTCAGTCACAATCCAATGTGCAATTTGAGGATGTGAAAGTTAGTCAAACAATAGGAGAATTACAAAACATTCAGTCTGCATACAGATTAAATGGCAAAAACTATATGAAGTGGTCTCAAGTAGTTCGAACCTTTCTAAAGGGAAGGGAAAATTGAGCCATCTTCTCGGCAATGGGCCCAAAAAGGGAGATCCCAATTTCGATGCGTGGGATAATGAGGATTCCATGGTCATGTCTTGGTTATGGAATTCCATGCAACCAGAAATCAGTGATACATTTATGTTCCTGTCAACATCCAAAGAAATATGGGAAGCTGCAGAACAAACTTATTTTAAGGTAAAAGATGCTGCTCGAGTGTTTGAGATCAAAACCAAAATCTCTGCCACAAAACAAGAAAATCTTTCAGTCATAGAGTATGCCAATCTCTTGAAGAATCTATGGCAAGAGATGGACCATTATCGCTCCATTGAGATGAATCAGAGCGATGCAGCTGCACTAAAGAATTTCATTGAAAGGGAAACGAATTTATGATTTTCTTGCTGGTTTGAATGTGGAGTTTGATCAGGTCGAATTCAGATTTTGGGAAGACAAGAGTTACCTTCATTGAATGAGACTATCTCTATCATCAATACCGAGGAAAGTCGAAGGAGTTATGCTTTACTCTCAACCCGTTGAAGGATCAGCAATGCTAGGAAAAATCAATGGTGCTGAAAAGACCTCGACTAACAATGCTACAAATTTAGAAGTTTGGAAAAAGGATCAGCCCTTAAACAAGGATAATCTTTGGTGCAACTATTGCAAAAAGCCTCGTCATACCAAGGAGCATTGTTGGAAACTTCATGGAAAACCACAAAGTTCTCAATGGAATAGAAGGTCTAGAAATGGCCCCCAGAGAAGTCAGGTACATATGGTTCAATCTAGAGAAGATAAATCACATGATGCTACAAAATCCAGTGGGGGAGAGCAAAATGAAATCAGCAAAGAAGACATTGGAAGGCTGAGATCACTCCTTGAGTCATTAGAAAAGTCTACAGGTACCTGTTCCTTGGCTAATTTAGGTATGCCTCATTCCTTGTATGCTTTAAGTGCCTCAGGTTTAGACTTTTCAAATTCTTGGGTCATTGATTCTGGTGCAACCGATCATATGACTCGCTCTTCATACAAATTCCTCACTTATCATCCCTGCCCAAGCAACAGAAAAATAACCATTGCTGATGGATCCTTAGCCACTGTTGCTGGCCAGGGAGACATTATTCTAAGTCCATCTGTGATCCTTAAAGATGTGCTACATGTACCTAAGTTATCTACAAATCTTGTGCCTGTTCATCGACTCATAAAAGATCTAAATTGCAATGTGATGTTTTCTGGTATTTCTTGTGTTTTTCAGGACCAAGTTACGAGGAGGACGATTGGACTTGCTAAGGTGAGACATGGTCTTTATTATCTTGAGTTACCCAGCGACCAAGTGCACAATGAGCAAAAATCACCTCTCTCATTTTTGTCCAGCAAATCTCCTTCCGAGAAAGAGCAAATCTGGCTCCATCATTTTAGACTTGGACACCCTTTCTTTGATACTCTTAGAATTATGTTTCCATCCTTGTTTAAGAGTATTGACGTAAATGTTTTTCACTGTGATGTTTGTGAATTTGCTAAACACCCACGTGTTTCCTTTCCTTTAAGCAATAAAAGAACTATAGCTCCTTTTTCCCTAATCCACAGTGATATTTGGGGTCCATCTCAAGTCCCCAACATTTCAGGGGCTCGTTGGTTTGTTTCTTTCATTGATGATTGTACTCAGGTTACATGGATTTATTTGTTAAAACAAAAATCTGATGTGAGCAACATTTTTCCTCTCTTTCATAAAATGGTTAAAACTCAATTTAATGTTGGAATTAAAAGGTTGAGAACAGATAATGCTAGAGACTATTTCAATCAAACTTTGTCCTCATACTTTCAAAAGGAGGGAATTATTCATGAATCTTCATGTGTTAACACACCCCAACAAAATGGGATTGCCGAAAGAAAAAATGGTCATCTTTTGGCCACTGTTCGTGCTCTTTTGTTTCAGAAAAATGTTCCAAAATCTTTTTGGGGGGAAGCTGTCCTAATTGCAGCTTACCTTATAAATCGCATCCCATCACAGGTCCTTGACTTTAAAAGCCCAATGGAGGTTTTCTCTAAGTACTTTCCAGATTTCAATGTGTTAACTAATTTAGCTCCTAAAGTTTTCGGATGTGTCTTATTTGTTCATGTTCACTCTCATGGTCGAAGTAAGTTAGACCCTAAAGCTATCAAATGTGTCTTCATAGGGTATTCACCTACTCAGAAAGGGTACAAGTGTTATGATCTCACTACTCGTAAAACATATGTATCTGCTGATGTCACATTTGTTGAACAAGAAAACTATTTTTCTAGTCCTCATCTTCAGGGAGAGACATTATCTATAGAGGACAAGGATTTATTTTTGAGAGAGCCATCCATCTTAGCCAAAACACTTTTGCAAATTGAATCCACCCCTGAACCTACTTTCGAAGAGCCTACAAAGTCAGTTTCTAATCTCTCTGAAGAACCATTAAGTCCAATAAATCCTACTTCCTCGAAGCCACTACAGGTCTACTCAAGAAGAATAAAGTCCGTTCCTACGCAAGTTCAAGAGACCGAATCGTCACTTGGGAATTAGGTAAGCCCTTCTGCTAGAAAATCACCTATTGTTCTTGATTTGGATCTACCCATAAAATCACCTATTGTTCTTGATTTGGATCTACCCATAAAATCACCTATTGTTCTTGATTTGGATCTACCCATAAAATCACCTATTGTTCTTGATTTGGATCTACCCATAAAATCACCTATTGTTCTTGATTTGGATCTACCCATAGCCACAAGAAAAGGTGTCAGGAAGTGCACTCAACATCCTTTATCCCATTTTGTGTCATTTGGAAAATTATCCCCCTCACACAAAACTTTTCTCGCCCATCTAAACACTGTCACCATCCCACAAACTTTATCTGAGGCACTTAGCAGAAAAGAATAGAAACATGCAATGAAAGTAGAAATGAAAGCCTTGGAAAAGAACAAAACATGGGAACTAGTGGATTTACCAATTGGAAAGAAACCAGTATGGTGCAAATGGGTCTTCACTGTAAAGTATAAGTCAGATGGATCCATTGAGAGATATAAAGCAAGACTAGTAGCCAAGGGATATACACAGACCTTTGGGGTCGATTATCAAGAGACATTTGCCCCAGTTGCGAAGATGAATACGATAAGGGTGTTGTTATCTCTAGCAGCAAATTATGATTGGCCTTTACAACATTCGATGTGAAGAATGCCTTTTACATGGAGACCTTGAGGAGGAAATCTATATGGAAGTTCCACGGCTTTGGGATAAATTTGGATAGGAACAAAGTGTGCAGATTGAAGAAAGCATTGTATGGTCTTAAACAATCTCCTCGAGCATGGTTTGGCAGATTTACTAAAGCAATGTTGGATATGAAGTACAAACAGAGCCAAGGTGATCATACTTTGTTTATCAAGCATTCAACTTCAGGGAAAATCACAGCATTGATAGTTTATGTGGATGATATCATAGTAACTGGGGATGATATAGACGAAAAGGAAGCCCTTCGAAAGTACTTAGCAGAAGAATTTGAAATAAAGGATCTTGGGAAGTTAAAGTACTTCTTAGGAATTGAAGTGGCTCGATCTAAGGAAGGAATATTTGTTTCACAACAAAAATATGTTCTTGATCCATTAAAAGAATCAGTAAACTTGGTTGTAGACCATCGGACACACCGATAGAGCCAAATCATAGACTAGGAGAGTCTATGGGAGACGAACCAGTTGACAAAGGTATGTATCAACGACTCGTTGGGAGACTAATCTATTTGTCACACACACGGCCTGATATTGCATATCTGTAAGTGTGGTGAGTCGGTTCATGCAAAACCCCAAGGATGTTCATCTCCATGCGATATCGTATCTTACAATATTTAAAAGGCAGCCCAGAAAAGGGATCTTATTTAGAAAAGGTACAAGCACGAAGTAGAAGCATACAGATGCTGATTATGCTGGCTCTATTATCGATAGAAGATCGACATCTGGATATTGTACCTTTCTTGGTGGGAATTTGGTAACTTGAGAAGTAAGAAACAACCGGTTGTTGCAAGATCTAGTGCGAAGCAGAATTTGGTCAATGGCACAAGGTATTTGTGAATCGTTATGGCTCAAGATTATCCTAGAAGACTTGAAGATTAAATGGGAGACTCCAATGAAGCTTTATTGTGACAATAAGTCTGCAATCAATATAGCTCATAATCCAGTTCAACATGACAGAACTAAACATGTGGAAGTTGTGGACATTTCATAAAGGAGAAGCTTGAGAGTGGATTGATTTGTACACCCTACATTTCCACAGAGGGCCAATTAGCAGATATCTTAACTAAAGGATTGAAAAATTCAACATTTCAAAAGATTGTGAGCAAGCTAGGGATGGAAAATATCTATTCCCCAGCTTGAGGGGGAGTGTTGGAAATTCAAAATTAAATTAAATCCCATGATTTATGTGAACTTCCCATTATCTATGTGAATGATAGTAATTGTAGGGACAGATTTGTATTCCAATTATAGGAGATTAGTTATAAATATATTTTCCAGATTTCTAGGGATTGGTAGAATGTCAAACTTCCCTGAATAGCTCTATCTTGCTGTATAAAATCTATGTAAACAAAGCATTCAAAATATACACAAAATATTCCAATTTTTTCCTCAGTTTCCAACATTACTATTGCCGCTTCAAACTTCACAAGCACTCTAGCTATCACTACAACTAAACACAATGGCCGTAGTTACACTTAGTCTTTTGCGGTAAGGTCGTGGTTCCAAGGGCAAGGTTTAGTCAAATATTTGCCAAAGGATCCTCCTAAATTGTCAGAAGAAAAATCCCAACTCTGGGATCAAGTTGATGATCAACTTACGAGTTGTTGTCCCAATCAATTGTACCTGAATTACACATTGTCTTTCAACAATGCTATACCTGCAAGAAGCTTTGGACGTTAGCTATGCACATGCACACTAGCAATGTTAGTCATATCTATGACATCATCAATGATCTTCTGCTTATCGAGCTTGATGAGAAAGGTCTTACTATCTACTTTGGCAGTTTTGAACAAGCTATATCCGAATACAATGAGATCTTCCCTGTTGATAGTGATATTATTCAAAAACAAATAGATTAGCTCTTTGTAGTTCTTATGTTTTGAGTTCTCCTGCGCAATATGATTCCATTTTGGTCACAAGTTATATCAGATTCAACTCTACCTACCATGCCCAATGTTTATTCTTGGTTGAACCACGTGTGCATTGACAGTTCTCCCAATGGACATGATCAAAACTTGCAATTCTGACCTAGCCAATTGCACGTAATGATAATGCTTCTTGAGGAAGCCGTGGCTGAGGGCAGTGGTTCTAATAGAGGAGATGGTTGAGTTGGTCAGAATTCCTGACCGTAGTGTACTCATTACCATAAATTGGGTCATACTCGTGATATTGGATGTTACATGGTCAAGTGTTAACCATCTGGAGTTGTTCATGCCGTTAATGTTGACTCTTCTGAGACATCCTTCACAAAAACTACACGGCAACAAGACAACCCACAAAAGAAAACTACTCCATGGACTTTTACTTTTTCGAAGTCTAAGTATATGCATTATCTTTGGCTTCAAGTTTCTCAACAGGCCACTCGGTCTTCTATCACTCCAGCTGCACATGCTAGTACCTCCACCACTTATCTATCTCAATCAACTTCTTGTTCTAGTAAGTGGATTATTCTGGTGCCTCCAATAACATGAGTGGTAATCTCTCCTTATTTTCTAATGTTAAAATATCTGATTTTCGTCCCCCGATTACCTTTGCAATGGTTCTTCTACTGTTCTTCAGAGGTCAGGAGTGCTCATATTACTCCTCCCTAACTCTTCCTTCCATTTTATCTCTCCAAATATCCTTGCAACTTGTGTCTGTCAACAAATTGACCAAAATGTTTAATTGTTATGTCATATTTACACCTGATCATGTATTGTCCAGGATTGCAAAACTGGCGATTAGATTGGCATAGGGTATACTTCTAAGTCCCACAAGGTATATTGATTGAAGAAATCTCTGTATGGGTTGAAACAGTCGCCTCAGGCATAGTTTGGTGTTTTACTGAAGCTATGTTTTCTTTTGGATTGACACAATGTGGAGTTGATCACTCGGTGTTTCATCAGCATTCTTTGTCTGGTAAACGCCTTTTGCTGGTTGTGAATGTTAATTATATTATCATTACTGGAGATGATACGACAAGTTACTAGGTTTGAAGGCCTTTCTCCATTGACAGCTCCAAACTAAAGATTTGGGAGAGTTGCACTATTTTCAAGGTGTTGAGATTGCACGTTCTAAAGATGGTATCTTTATTCTTAGCAAAATATATTCTGGGCATGCTCGATGAGGTTGGGATGCTTGGTTTGAGACCATGTAACTCAATCATGGATCCAAATGATAAGTTGGTACTAATGGGAGGAGCTACTACAAAACCCAAGGAAATACAAAAGATTAGTCAGCAAGCTAAACTATCTCCCCCGCAAAAAAAAAGCGAAACTATCTCAAAGTGACCCACCCAGACATTTATTTTGCCATGAGTGTAGTCAATCAGTTTATCACAACAGAGCCATTAGGACAAGATTACCTGTATTCTTCGGTACATCAAGAACGCACCAAGCAAAGGACTACTAAAATTGGGATCACACTGATGTTGTTGGATATTTTGATGTAGACTAGCTAGGTTGTCCAACTGATAAACGATCCACTTCCGAATATTATAGTTTTTTACGAAAGCAATCTCGTTTCACAAAAAAGTAAGACGCAAACAATTGTAGTTCACTCTAGTCTAGAGTCTAAATAGAGAGATATAGGTCTAACCACCTACAAGTTGATATGGATAAAGCATCTGCTTGAGGAGATTGGGATAAATTGCTCTCATCTATGAAGTTTTTGTGGTAGTTAGGCAGCCACATTGCATCGAATTTGGGTGTTCCATGAAAGCACTAAATATGTTGAGATTGATTGCTAGTTTATAAGAAGCAAAAGTACTAGCCAAGGAGGTTGTCACTTCACATATTAGTTCAAAAGATCAGTTGGCTGATCTTTTCACCAAGTCCTCAAGAGGTTCTCGAGTTGAATATATTTGTAACAGACTTAGCATATATGATATTTATGTTCCAACTTGAGGAGTGTTGAGATAGAATAATAGTATTTGTCCCACATTGAGAAGTGATTTGTTGTTTATTGTACTTAACTCTATATAAAGAGGTTTAGATGTATTATTTTAATACAAGAAACATTCTTCCCTTAATGTCTCTTTCTTCCTCTCAACAAAATTGATAGAAAAGTAAAGGGGGAAAGACCATAGCCTTTTTGAAATTGTGGCTTTTAGAAAATCAAAAATAGATTATTGGCTCATAGCCTCTCGATTAATTAATTCCTCAGAAAAAGTGGATAAACAATCAATAGTGTGTAAAAAGGAGCAACTGAAATCCTCTATCCTGAGCTTGTCTAATTCAAACAGAAGACTATTGTATAATAATTATGGAGGACAATCAATTGAAACATAGAATGTCAAATTTGTGACGTTCTTTAAAATGGTACCCTAAAGTAAGTACTATGTTAGAGAAAGACTAGACGTTAGGATTTGAAGGAATGGTTTAAAGGCTTCATCCTTTTACAGCACTAGCCTGCTCTATTTATAATATTATGAAAGGTAAGAAATATTATGTCTCTTCCGATGTGGGAGAGAGACTTATTACAATAGCAATATAATATTCTAACCTCTTAACACTCCTCTCAAGCTGGAGCACATATGTCATAAGTGCCCAGCTTGTTCCAAATACATTTAACCCGAAAACCACCAAGAGACTTTGTAAACAAATCAGCCAACTGATCACTCTAGCTAACAAAAGAAGTAACAATCTCTTTAGCCAACAGCCTTTCTCTGACAAAGTGACAATCTATCTCAATGTGTTTGCTTCTTTCGTGAAATACTGGATTTGTAGCAAAGTGGATCACAGCTTGATTATCACAAACAAGTTTCATAAGACCAGAACAAGAGATACCAATCTCCTTGAAAAGATTCTTCACCTAGATTAACTTGCCGGATGAGCATCAATAGAACACTAAATGATCCACACTACAATAAGTCATGCCAAATTCAAGAATTGCGGTATTGAAGCGTCCAAACCATGCCTTTTGAGGTTGCTTGAGACCACACAAAGCCTTCTTTAAATGACATACCTTTTGAGAATCCCCCTGAGCAACAAAGCCTGGTGGTTGCTCCAATACACCTCCTCATCAATATCACTATTTAGGAAAGCGTTCTTGATATCCAACTGATGAAGTGGCCAATGGTGAATAGCTGCCAAGGAAAGAAAAATACGAACAGAAGACATCTTAGCAACAGGAGAAAAAGTGTCACCATAATCAAGTCCATAAACCTATGTATATCCCTTAGCCATAAGCCAAGCCTTCAAATGATCTACCCGACTATCCGATGATACTTTCATTGTATACATCCATCGACAACCAACAGGAGACTTACTGGCTGGCAAATCGATTAACTCCCAAGTTGCATTATGGTGTAAAGCCGACCTCCTCAAGCATAGCAACCTGCCAACTAAGGTGAGCACATGCCTCTGCCATAGACTTAGAAATGGAAACAGAAGAAAGAGAAGCAACAAAGGATACATATAAAGGAGAAAAAGAGGCATAAGAAATGAAGTTAGACATAGGGTGCCGAGGGGTGCAAGAACTAGTACTTTCACGAAGAGCAATGGGCGAGTCAAGGTTAGACGACTGAGTAGGAAGTAGATCTAAAGGCTACAAATCAAATGATACTGGGGCAGGTGGCAATGGACGTGGACGGCGCGAGTAGACTTATAAGTTTGGTCGATCTAGACGTGCGGTAGGAGGCAGCAGAGAAGTAAAATCAGAGGCGGAAGTGAGGTTCGAAGCATGAGAAGGAGCCAAAGAAATCAAAGGTGGCACTAGAAGCGGTAAAGACTCGACCATGGTATCAGAAGTGGTGGTTGAAGGGAAAAAGGATGTATGTTCAGAAAACGTTACATCAATGGACACAAACCATCAATTAAATTCTGGAGTAACAACGGTAACCCTTTTAATGCCGAAAGCACCCAAGAAACACACACTTGATAAACTGAGGACCTAGCTTATCTACCCTAGGGGAAAGATTGTGGACAAAGCAGATGCATCCAAAAACCAGAGAAAGGAGCACATAAATAGCATCACAAGGGAACAAAATGGAAAACGGTATTTGATCATGAAGCACAGATGATGGCATATAGTTAATAAGATAGCATGATGTAAGTACATCATCATTCCAAAAACGAAGAGGTACATGTCTATGGAGAAGAAGTGTACGAGCCGTCTTAATGAGATGATGATTCTTCCTCTTAGCTATCCCATTCTGTTGTGGAGTACGTGAACAAGATAACTAGTGAAGAATGCCATGAAAACATAGAAATGAGGAGAAAGTAGCAAAAAATTATTCTTTCGCATTGTCACTTCGAAGAATTTGAATAGAGGTACCAAACTATGTGAATTTCAGCATAAAACGAGGTAAACATAGAAAACACTTCAAAATGTTCTTTCACTAAAAAGAACCACGTCATACGAGAATAATCATCGATAAACGTAATAAAATAACGAAATCCAAATTTAAAAATAGTTCGACAAGGACCCCAAATATCAGAATGAACAAAAGCAAAAGGGGCAGTAGCCTGTTTATTGACTCGATTAATGAAAGAACTATGACCATGTTTGCCTAACTGACAGGACTCACAAGACAATTCTTTGATTGACCCCAAACTAGGAACCATTTTCTTGACACTAGGCAAGGAAGGATGACCAAGGAGAGAATGGACTTGTTCTGGTGAAGGGGCAAAAACATGTGGTAGATTAAGGGACATCAAGATAGTATAGACCTCGTCCCTCATGCCCGGTACCAGTCTTCACGCCAGTTTTCAGATCCTGGATTGACACAGAGTCGGGAGTAATTGTCACAGAACAATGAAGGTGTTTGGTAAGCTGACTAATAGATAAAAGATTAAAAGAAAATTTTGGAAGATACAGAATAAATGATAAGGGAATAGAAGATGTGTAGTATGCAATACCAATTCCACGAGCAGAGGTAGAAGACTCATATGTGTTAATAAGGAAAGAGACATAAAGATAAAAGAATGGTTTAAAGGCTTCGTACTTTTTAGAGTACTAGCTTACTCTATTTATAATATTATGAAAAAACAAATATGGTCTCTCTTCCGATGTGAGAGAGAGACTTATTATAACAAAATACTACCTAACTCATACTTAACACTCCCCCTCAAGTTGGAGCATATATATTATAAATGCCCAGCTTGTTACAAATATATTTAACCCGAGAACCACCAAGAGACTTTGTCAATAGATCAGCTAACTGACCACTCGAGCTAACGAAAAAAGTAATAATTTCCTTGGATAATAGCTTCTACCTAACAAAATGACAATCTATCTCAATGTATCTAGTCCTTTCATGAAACACTGGGTTTGTGGCAATATGTATCGCAGCCTGATTATCGCAAACAAGTTTTATAGGACTTTAATAGGTGACTTGAAGCTCTTTCAGAAGACTTTTTACCCATATCAACTCACAAGTAGCTACTGCCATAGCCCGATATTCTGATTCAGCACTCGAACGGGCCACTACATCTTGTTTCTTACTCTTCCAGGAAACAAGATTTCCTCCGACAAACACACAGAAACCAGAGGTGGACCTCCTATCAGTAGGACTCCCTGCCCAATCAGCGTCTGAGTACCCAACAACCTCCATGTGCCCATGGTCACTATACAGCAAGCCTTTCCCAGGTGAGCCTTCAATATACCGTAAGATTCGAATAACCGCTTCCCAATGTCTTTCTCGTGGAGAGTTCAGAAACTGACTGACAACACTTACTGCAAATGAGATATTCGGTCGAGTAACTGTAAGATAATTGAGTTTTCCAACTACCCTTCTGTATCTCCCCAGATCTGATATCAACTCCCCTTCATCTGGAAGAAGCTTCACATTTGGGTCCATAGATGAGTCACAAGGTCGTGCGCCAAGTAACCCTGCCTCACTCAATGTATCTAATGCATATTTACGTTGAGTAATAAATACCCTTTGCTTCGACTGTGCAACCTCAATACCCAAAAAATAGTGAAGTGGCCCTAAATCTTTGGTTTGGAATTGCTGATGAAAAAAGGCCTTCAACTCATCAATCCCATTGCTATCATCACCTGTTATGACAATATCATCTACATACACAATCAAAAGAAGCCGTTTACCGGATAAGCATCGATAGAACACCGAATGGTCCACATTACAACGAGTCATGCCAAATTCCAGAACCGCAGTACTGAAGCGTCCAAGCCACGCCCCCGGAGATTGCTTGAGACCATACAGGGCCTTTTTAAACGACATACCTTCTGAGACTCCCCCTGAGGAACAAACCCTGGCGGTTGCTCCATATACACTTCCTCATCAAGATCACCATTCAGGAACTCATTCTTGATATCCAGCTGATGAAGTGACCAATGATGAATAGCTGCCAAGGAAAAGAAAATACGAATAGAGGACATCGTAGCCACGGGAGAAAATGTGTCGCCATAATCAAGTCCATAGACCTGTGTGTATCCCTTGGCCACAAGTCGAGCTTTCAAACGATCCACCTGACCATCTGGTGAGACCTTCACTGTATACACCCATCGACAACCAACAGAGGACTTACCAGCTAGCAAGTCAACTAACTCCCAAGTTCCATTATGATGTAACGCAGACATTTCTTCAAACATAGCAGCTCGCCAACCAGGATGAGCACACGCCTCTACCACAGACTTAGGAATGGAAACAAAAGAAAGCGAGGCAACAAAGGAAGCATATGAAGGAGACAAAGAAGAGTAAGACACAAAGTTAGATATAGGATGCTTAGTGGTGCAGGAACGAGTACCTTTACGAAAAGCAATGGGCATGTCAAGATCAGACGGTTGATCAGAAATTGGATCTGAAGGTGGCGAATCAGAGGATACCGGGGCACGTAGCAATGGACGCAGTCGGCGTGAATAAACCCGTAGGTCCGGTCTATCTAGACGTACAGTGGAAGGCAATGGTGAAGCAGCATCGGGAGTGGAAGTAAGAGAAGGAGCCAAAGGTGCATCGAAGGTGGGTACTAGAAGTGGCAAAGACTTAACCACGGTATCAGAAGTGGTGGTAGAAGGGAAAAAGAAAGCATGTTCAAAGAAGGTAACATCAGCCAACACAAACCATCGCTGTAACTCAGGAGAGTAACAACGGTAACCCTTTTGATACCGAGAGTACCCAAGAAACACACACTTGATAGATCGAGGGCCTAACTTGTCTACCCCAGGGGAAAGATTGTGGACAAAGCAGACTCATCCAAAAACCCGAGGAGGAAGCATGTAAATAGCATCTCGAGGGAACAAAATAGAGAACGGTATTTGATCATGTAACACAGAGGATGGCATACGGTGGATAAGATAGCATGATGTTAGGACCGCATCATCCCAAAAACGAAGAGGCACATGTCTATGAAGAAGAAGAGTACGAGCCGTCTCAATGAGATAACGATTCTTCCTTTCAGCCACCCCATTTTGTTGTGGAGTATGCGAACAAGATGACTGGTGAAAAATGCCATGAGATGATAGAAATGAAGAAAAAGAAGAAGAAAAGTATTCCTTCGCGTTGTCACTGCGAAGAACCTGAATAAAAACCCCAAATTGTGTGTGAATTTTAGCATAAAACTTGGTAAAAATAGAAAACACCTCAGAACGTTCTTTCATTAAAAACAACCATGTCATACGAGAATAATCATCAATAAATGTAACAAAATAACGAAATCCAGATTTGGAAGTAGTTCGACATGGACCCCAAATATCAGAATGAACAAGAGCAAAGGGGGCAGTAGCCCGTTTATTGACTCGATTAATGAAAGAACTACGACTATGCTTGCCTAACTGACAGGACTCACAAGACAATTCTTTGACTGATCCTAAACTAGGAACCATTTTTTCTAGGTGAGGCAGGGAAAGATGACCAAGACGAGAGTGGACTTGTTCTGGTGAGGAGGCAATAACACATGTGGTAGATTGAGGAACATCAAGATGGTAGAGTCCTTGCTCCTCACGCCTGGTACCAATCTTCGCGCCAGTCTTCAGATCCTGGATGGACACAGAGTCAGCAGTAAATGTCACAGAACAGTTAAGTAGTTTGGTAAGCTGACTAATAGATAAAAGGTTAAAAGGGAATTTCGGAAGATATAAAACAGATAAGATGGGAAGATTAGACGTAGAATGGGCAATACCAATTCCACGAGCAAAGGTAGACGACCCATCTGCAAGTGTGACGTGAAAACATGCCAGGTCTAAAATCAGAGAGTAAACGAACATTACCACAAACATGATTAGATGCACCGGAATCAAGAATCCAAAGACGAAGGTCAGGTACAGTACGAGCCATAAGAGCTGTGGATGGGCTAGCCTGGGCAAAAAAGGCGGTTGAAGCGGGATACATAGCTTTTTTAGATGCCTTATATTGTAGGAACTCGGAATATTCATCCTATGTGATCACGAAGTAGGAACCGCAGAAGTAGAAGACTCAACAGAATTTGTTTGGACTGTGTTGGCAACTTGAGAAGGACGACCATGAAGAGTCCAACAATTCTGTCGAACATGACCAAGTTTATTACAGTAACTACAACGAGGACGCTGGTCATTTGAGCGACTTGCCCCTCGTCCAGAAGTACCACGACCTCTACCGCGACCCCTACGATCAAAGTTATCATCACGGATCGATGTAGGAGCAACCAAGGCAAATTGATCATCTTGCGAACCAGAAATCAAGGAGTGAGAATGAGCACGCTGTACTCGAGCATAAGCATCATCTAGAGTTGGCAAAGTAGAGCTAGATAGCAATTGAGAATGTACAGCATCATATCGAGGATGAAGTCCGTGCAACCAGAAGATCAAGCACAAATTATCCCATTGTTGTGCTATCTCTGTAGGATCAGTACTGAGCGGAAAAAGGTCACGGAATTCAATCATGGAATTGTAAAAATGGCTGTAATAATCTGTCAATTCCATATCTACCTGGGCCCGCAACATATCAGACACAACATCGAATGCTCGAGTAACTTGATGAGAATATCGTACTTTAGCAGAATTCCAGATAGATTTACAGGTTTGGCAATTCCGAAAGCATGTTTGAATGGAATCTTCCATGGATTGCGAGCAAACTTACTAACCGGCATCGACACGACGCCAGGTACGAGAGTCAGCCGCAGATAAACCAGACGGGCAATCAGAAGATAGATGGTCTTCTAATCCTTGCCCAAGAAACCAAATGTTGACGGCCACAGACCATGACGAGTAATTTTTGCCATTCAATTTGATTGTAGTGACAGTAGGAGTACCAGAAAAGGAGGGGACAACAACTGATGAAGCAGCAGTAACTTGAGTTCTTGAGGACTTGGCATGAGTCTCGGTTTTCTCAGTAGAAACAGATTCCATAATAACTAAGAAAAGAGATAAATGTGCAGCAACCTACACTATAACAATGGTACTCCCACAGGCTAAGCTAATAACGAAGAGACCAAAAGAAACTTAATTCTGCATTTTTTTTTTCTCTTTTTTTTTTTTTTTTAACTTAACAGATCTGTTGATCATAAATAAGCATGATCGAGCAAAAAACTTGCGAAACCAACCAGACAGCGGAGATGGGCAGACCAACGCGAGCATTCTAGTATGAGATGGTGGCCGGCCGGAGCTCCGGCGGTGGCGCATGGTGGCGCGTGGCAGTGGCGTGGGGAAGCGCGGCGGCGCGTGGAGGCGCGTGGAGGGTCTTCCGGCGACGAAAAAGTGATGTCCAAGGTCGCCTGAGTACAATAAAGCTCCTGGTGGGTTCAGATTTGAGAAAGAAAGGCTGGATGATAGCTAATCGGAGATGACATCTAGGGTTAGGGTTTTGATATAATTTTTCTAGCGGAATTAAGACAGAGCAGCGGCTGGTGGTGGTGTTTTGTGGTGGGTTATATTATTTTAGGGTTATATTTGGCTCTAGATACCATGTTAATAAGGAAAGAGACATAAAGATAAAAGAATGGTTTAAAGGCTCCGTACTTTTTAGAGTACTAGCCTACTCTATTTATAATATTATGAAAAACAACAAATATGGTCTCTCTTCCGATGTGGGAGAGAGACTTATTATAACAATATACTACCTAACTCATACTTAACAATATGCAAGTGTGATATTAGAGAACGTAATAGGTCTAAAATTAGAGAGTAAACGGACATTACCACAAATTTGATCAGATGCACCAGAATCAAGAAGCTAAGGACTAAGGTCAAGCATAGCATGGGACATATGAGCCGTTAATGAGCTAGCCTGGGCAAAAGAGGCAGTTGAAGTGGGATGCATGGCTTGTTTAGATGCCTTAAATTTTAGAAACTCGAAGTATTCATCCCCTGTAACAGTCATCGAGGCAAGAAATGAAGGAACTGCAGAAGTAGAAGGCAGGGTTGAATTTGTCTGAACAACATTAGCACTCTGAGACCAACCATGAAGAGCCCAACACTTTTCTTGAACATGACGAAGTTTATCACAAAAATTGCACCGTGGCCGCTGGCCATTATTAGAGTGACCTCCCCAACGGCCTCCTCGAACAGAATTATCATCAGGAGCTAAAGTAGGGGCAACCAAACAGACTAATCTTCTTACGAATTAGAAACCAGAGTGTAAGGATGAGCACATTGCGCTCGAGCATAGGCATTATCCAAAGTAGGCAAAGTAGAATTAGAAAACAACTGAGACCGAACAACATCATATCAAGGATTAAGACCATGCAACAAAAAAATCAAACACAAGTTATCCCATTTTTGCTCAATCACCTTAGGATCTGTACTCAGAGGGAAAAGATCCTGAAATTCAATCATGGCATTCTGAAACTGGATATAATAATCGATTAAGTCCATATCCGACTGTGTATGTAATATATCAGACACAACATCAAAGGCCCGAGAGACTTGATGGGAATATCGCACTTGGGCAGGAGTCCGGTTGCGAAAAAATGTCTAGATGGGAGCCTCCATGGCTTGCCAGAGCAAACTCACCAACTGAGCATCAACACGACGCCAGGTACAAGCAACAATCTCAGATAAGTTAGAGGGACAATCAGAGAAAAGATGATCCTCGAGACCTTGTTCAAGAAACCAAATCTTAACCGCCATGGACCAAGATAAGTAATTTTTGCCATTCAATTTGATTGTTGTAATGGTGGGAGTACCAGAAAAATAGGGAACAACAACTGATGAAGTAGCAACAACTTGAGTTCTCGATGACTCAGCTTGAGTCTCTGTTTCCTTCCTGTTCTCTTTTTTTTCTTCTTTTTTCATTTTAAATAACACTCAAAGAAACTAATAATTACAAAAAAAAAATGCATAACGAAGTGGAATTTCACAAAACCAACTAGAGAATTGAATTGGGCAGAGAAGGGTGACCATACTAGAGAGAGAGTCGCCAGCTGGAGCTCTGATGATGGCGCGTGAGAGAGGTGGCAATGTGTATGGCCACGCGCGGCCTCCTATGACAGTGAAATTTCACGTGCAGGCCCGGATTTTAATGGAGAAGCCACTGGTGGTGGCAATGCAGCAAGACAGTGGCTAGATTTGCGTAGATCTAAAAAAAAGGTTCGGCCACAGGCGTCTGGCGTGGTTGTCGGCAGCCAGGAGTGATGGTGATGATTATGGGAGATCGTCAAAGGTGGAAAAGGGTGGTGGTAGTCGTCGAAGGTGGAAAAGGGTGGTGGTAGTGGCGGCACCACTGGCCGTGGCTGGAGAGAGAGGGAATTAAATGTTAGGGTTAGGGTTTTATATATTTATATGTTATTTGTTTTCTATTTTAGTTTTGGGAAAAAGAGGGGTAGAAATCCTAATGTCTAATCCTAGCTCTAGATACCATGTTAGGAAAAACTAGACATTAGGATTTGAGTGAATGGTTTAAAGGTTTCATACTTTTATAGTACTAACCTACTCTATTTATAATATTATGAAATGTAAGAAATATTATGTCTCTTTCAATGTGGGAAAGAGACTTATTACAATAGCAATATAATATTCTAACTAAGACACTAATCTTAACATACTTGTTAAATTCCCTTCGTCTTACATTTACGTAGCCAGCAACCTTTTGAGTGCGAGATATATTACAATACTATGACACATACACATACAAAGAATAGTTCAGTAAAAGATCCAGCAGTCAATTTTGCGACTAGTTGAACAAAGATTGCTTAGAAATACACGAGGCATCGATGGAACTAGATTAATAGCAAAGCTTTATCAAGGATATAAAAACGGACATATTGACCAGAATTTATATCACAAGAACGTAATCACAAGGATTGGATGTTATACCTTCCCTAGAAAATGACCTAAGCATAAGACATAATCAATTGGCTTGGAGATGGCTTTGCTATGGACAATTTCTCCCAATATACGATCGATTGCTGCACCCTGTATTTATGAAAGGAAAATCAGAAAAATAAAAAAATAAAACAGTTTACATAGAACTGCTGACAGAATTAAACATATACCAAGGTAGATTACTCACCTTTGTAACACCAACAGCTCGCACCTCAACTGTGCGGCTTCCTTGGACAACATCAAGAGATGCATTAGAAATTGGGCCCGTCCAGAGATGTTGCAACATGTCTCTAGCTTGTAGTCTCCCAAATTCTACATCTAAAATATTGACAAGCTGATAAGAGAACGCAAAACCAAAAGTTTGCGCAGGAAAGACAGGCAAGATGCCTTTGGAAGGAAACCGGATCTCCAGGTTCAGTTACCTGCATACTTGTAATTCCACACAAGAGAGGTTTCACGGAGTTCAAAGTGAGATCGAGGTGTCCTTTCAGTGAAGTACTCAAAGACATGCTGATGAATGGTCAACTAAAATCAGATATTTTGGAGAGAAGATGCTAAGAGTGATAGATATGATATACATTACTAAACTTGTGGATACCTTCACGCTATCAACCCAATCCATATTCAAATGCTCTGGCATTGTTGTCATCCATTCCCCCTTTGTAGACCGCAAGAACATCCCATTCTCTGCCGCCAGCCACATGTTGTACTCACCAAAGTTCTGCAAAAGCATATATTTAAACATAATCATACAGAAAGGATAGAAATGGCAGAAATAAAGTTAGACATGTTACTTTATCTAAGATATTTCTGTCACTCCCACTGAGGACCACAATTGTAGTCTTTAGGTCACTACAAAGCATAGCAATTGGTCCTTTCATCTTGGGATGCAATTTCAGTTCCATTTCTCTGATTTGATCACCACCTCTTCCACCCGGTGTGTCAACTGGTTCAGTTAGTGCAGCATTGAAGCCCTGTTTATTACAATTATTAGCATGATAACTAAACATACATATGTATGCGTGTGTATATATATATTTACGACACACTAAAAGAATATGGAGTAGTGTTCGTCCAAAGTGAACATTTGTGGCTTGCTCTAAGCAATTAGGTATTTGTACCATGTGTTATTAATATAGCACTTCATATTTATACCTGAAATGCCCCCTTGTGGAATCTGCACAGACTCACAGCACATACAACACAGGATGCACACACACAGCGCAGACAGCAAGGACACAATGCATACAGGACATAAAGTGCACACACACAGAATGCACATGCAGCAAAGGAATTATGGTGAGGTGGGAGTAGATTGGGTGGTGTAGTGAGGGACGGGGCGTGAAATGACTGGCGTTGGTTTTTTTTTTGTGTGTGTGTTGGGGGGGGGGGGGGTGCAAGGTGTGGTAGTGACAGGAATGGTGGTTGGGGGAGATGCTGACAGTACAGGGGCAAGAGGCGGTAGGGGTGGGTGACCCTGGGGGGCAGGGGCAGCCTTGGTTGGGAAGGCTAACTTTCCTACCAATCAGTATGGTTTAGTCAAGTGTAATTATTTAAAAGTTTTGGAAGTACACTGCAATTTACTTGACAATTTGATTAATAGATTCTTCATATTTTCAAACCTGTCAACTTGATCTTCGAAGTTTAGATCCAGCTTAGTAGTTTGACGTATCTTACAACATTAATAGTAAAAACTGTCCAAGTAATTCACTCGGAATCTATAGATCAGTCTATAAAAATATGTTCTTTATTATAATAAGATATCCTGTGAATAACAGAAAAAGAATATGGCATGGTTTTTAAGAAGAGAAATTTTTGACATCTTTTAGAAACCAAGTCAAGGTGATTTATTGACATTAAAATTTCACTGACTACTATCAAATATTCAACCAATTTGACTGAATATAGTTGATTTTCATAGTTTTAGTCCACTCTACAAACATATGTTCTTTATAGTAAGATATCTTGTGAATGACAGGACAGAGAGTGGCGTTTTTTTTACGAGAAATTGTCAAGATTTTTTAGAAACTAAGTGAAGGTGGTTAATTGATATAGTATTAATTATTCAACAAATTTGATTGATCGATAAAAGTTGATTTTTATCATATTAAATTTAAGAAATGTGACTATAATCGGAAGTTTGCACGAATACTGCATATAAGATATTGATTTATTCTACAAACTCATTTTATATTCTATTTAAAACATGTTTTTAACTATCAATTGGACTCGATCCATATACACACACACACACACACGTATATAGACACATGTATGTGTGTATATATGACTAAGAAGCTTGGAATCAGGAATCCAAAAAATTTGGAGAGCAATATATATTGACCATTTGAAATTTTCATCACCTAGATGACGTCACCCTATACCAGGCTAGTTACAGAATATTACCAATTTTCCCTCTAGCTTCACAGAGAATCATATCGAATTATGAAACAACTGAAGCCAAAAGAAAGTTTGTTCTTTTAATATTCTTTATATGCAAGTCAACTTAATCATCAACCAGAAATAAAGGAAAAGGTAAAGGAGGGTTACAGTGAATGGCATACAAGCACCGTCTTTTGCACTTATCAACAAAGTACTTTACCAATAAAAATGCTTTTAATCATCGTAGAAGAATTGAAAAGAGGAGATTAAACCATAGCTGATAAATTAGCAAAATATCAAGTTATAATTTGCAAAAGATTGGTTGATACCAGTATAAGTAATCGATTGTTGGACTGTCGGTAGCACTTGACTGCGTCACTGACGTTAAGTCGTGGAGGAACTTTCTTTATTCTCTGCTGAGCCTCAATAACAGTATCATTAAGTTCACTGCAGAAACAATATAAATAGGGTCAAATAGCAAATAACCTACTTCCACTTAAAAAAATGATTTTATTTCTGGACCTTGGTGCTCCTACTGCTACCAAAAAATAAAAATGGAAGAATGAAGCAATCGGCATCATTTCTAAGAGTAAAGCATTATCATGAGATGGACATACAGTGTGAAATAATTAGTCTCTAATTCTCTAAGATACTGAAAGATACTTGACGTAAAAAGACATCAGATACACATTCAGATCATCAGCATAGTAATTTGAAAAGATTCTAAGGACAGTAAACTTTTATCAAAATAATGGCAAAACCACGAAACAAACAATTTAAACGCATCAAAATGGTCCATATTGATGTTACAGCTTACAGCATAGTTAAACCAATCATCAGATGTCTCATACATAGAAATGCTACACCAGTTGATTTTGCATTTTCTTCATACTTTATGCCTGGCATGACAAAATCTAAATGATCTAATAATTATTGAGTTTGTGTTGATCCACATATCTGATTGCCCTGTCAACCAAAAGTGAACTCCCCAGATAGACAAATGCAAGGTTAATATTGATGCCATCTTTTTCTGTAGCTGGCCCACTTGACGACGATGATGGCAAATGTCCCTTCTGAAATTTGTATTCCCTCTTAACTTGATTTACATAATTCTTGTAACTGCGACCATTATGGCATTCACTCATCTTCTAATTAGGTTGAACGCCTCAAGAAACTTCATATTGTTAACCATTCACACATTTTCTCATTAGATGGAATGCCTAAATCAACTCCATATTGTTAATCATCGAGTTATTTTACAAGTTCTCGCAACTAACCTACAATTAATCTTCTAAGATTTGCTACTGCATGCTAATCTAGAAGGAAAAACAAAGACAAAGTCATACCAACAGAAAGACGAACCTATATGTCCATTTGGAATCACAATTGGTCATCTATGTATTGATTTGTTACTTTGCTCTATCACAAATAGAATTCTTCCAGATTAAAAATCTCGCACGTCGTGGATGGACAGGAGAACATAAGACACCCGACTAAATAAGGACAGACACACAGCGTCCTCTACAAGAAGTCAGGCATGCATATGCATATGACAAATAACATAGATATAATTGGTCTAAATTGTGTTTCGTGCATAAGGTCTTATAAATGGCACAATTAGAAACCCTGATAAACCTATCAGGTTTCCCAATTATAAGCTCCTGCACCACCAAGAAGTCAGTGGGAGATGATTTACCAGACAGAGGTGTGTGGCCTCTTGTAGTGGGAGACGTTCACCATGAGGTGATGAGAAGAATAAATGCCTTCCAATTGTACGTATTATTTATCTATCACAAGACAATATTCCTATTCTGACTTGGCCCCATGTAATTGCATATCTGAGTGCATTCTTCTTATATTCTGTGCATCTGCTGTCATAAGTTCATCTCCTATTCTCCCGTCATTTATCGATTTCTATCAAGCATCACTTGTTAGGACAACCTTTGCGTTTCATCAAGGGTGTCCACTTATTGAGCTTATGCTGCAGATGGTGGTGGTCAGGAACCCCAAGGAGAGAATCCTCCTTTAGCGCCTGTTTAGTAGCTTCCAACAGTTTGACTTCCTTTTGTAAGATAGCTCTAGTTACTTTTGGATATGTTGTAACCAGTATGACCCTCTAGTGCTGTAAATTTTTAAGGAATGTATTGTTTATCTTAGAAATGAGAAACTAGGTAAAGGCTTTTGTGCTTTTTACTATACTTAGCCTCATTTATTTATACTATTGTAAAAGATAAACAATGATGTGTCTCTTCCGATGTGGGGCAGAATTAATACATATATGACTATATACCTACTATATTCAACACTCCCCCTCAAGCTGGAACATATATATCATAGATGCCCAACTTGTTACAAATGCACTTATCTCGGGGAACTCTAAGTGACTTTGTAAACAAATCAGCTAATTGATTACTAAAGCTAACATAAGAAGCAATAATCTCTTTTGATAACAATTTTTCTCTCAAAAAGTGACAATCAATCTCTATATGTTTGGTTCATTCATGGAACACTGGATTTGTGGCAATGTGGATAGCAACTTGATTATCGCAGATCAGTTTCATTAGGCCAGAACTACCAAAACCAATTTCTGTGAGGAGATTCTTTACCCATATTAACTCACAAGTAGCAAGTCCTATTGCTAAATGCTCTGATTCCGCACTCGAGCGCTCAATCACATCTTGCTTCTTACCCTTCCATGAGACCAGGTTTCCACCAATGAAGACACAATACTCAGAAGTCGATCTCCTATCAGAAGGACTCCTTGCCCAATCAACATCTGAATATCCAGTGATTTCCATATGCCCTCTATTACTGTAAAGTAATCCTTTTCTAGGGGAGCCTTTAATAAATCTCAGAATTCAAATAACTAAATCCCAATGTCTCGTTCTTGAAGCATTTAAAAACTGACTCATAACATTAATTGCAAATGATATATTTAGTTGAATTACAATAAGATAATTAAGTTTTCCAACCAATCCTCTGTATCTTCCTAGATCTAATATCAACTCCCTTTCTTCTGGCAAAAGTTTCACATTAGGATCCATCAGTGAATAACAAGGTCGTGCACCAAGCAATCCAGCTTCACTCAACATGTCCAGAGCATACTTCCGCTGAGATATGAACACCCCTTGTCTTGATCTTGCCACCTCGATGCCCAAGAAATAATGTAATTCTCCCAAGTCTTTGGTTTGAAATTTCTCATGAAGAAAAGCTTTTAGATCTTGTATGCCTACAATATTATCACCAGTTATCACAATATCATCAACATACACAATTAGCAATAGTCGCTTTCCATAAGAACACTGGTAGAAAACAGAAGGATCAACACCACGTGTCAATCCAAATTCAAGAACCACTGTACTAAAGCGCCCAAACCAAGCTCGGGGAGATTGTTTAAGGCCATAGAGAGCCTTCCTTAGACGACACACCTTCCGAGACTTTCCCTGAACAACAAACCCAAGAGGTTGCTCCATGTACACTTCGTCATCAAGATCACCATTAAGAAAAGCATTTTTAATATCAAGTTGATGAAGGGACCAATTATGCATAGCAGCTAGAGCAAGAAATATACAAACAGAAGACATTTTCGCGATAGAAGAAGAAGTGTCACCATAATTAAGACCATAAACCTGAATATGTCCCTTAGCCACAAGACGAGCGTTCACGCCCCCTCATCTAAAAGTTTAAGCTTGTAGGAAGGGTATTAGTTTATTAATTTAATGTATTAACATGCCCCCTCACGTGCAGCGTGATTTGTTTAGAGCTTGCACGTGGACAATTTAATATTTTTTAAATGGGTGGCGGTGAGGGTCGGACCTGTGCTATTTGGCTTCTAGGCTCTGATACCATCTTAGAGTTACCATCTCATCCAAAAACATAAGCTTGTAGAGAGAATATTAGTGTATTAATTTATTGTATTAACAATATATATGTGTTTAAAACAATCTAGATGATTGGTATTAATGGTTCATAGAGCTTTGATGTTCTTTTTGGTAGATATGATTGTTATTGGTTAGTGTAATATTAGTAGCTTTGCTGGTTTGGGTCGGCCGCATGTCACACTCAGGTTTAGGCTTCGAATTTAGGGCATGACACCCTAGTTAGAGACAAATGAAAAGTATAGAATAACAATGACGGAAAGGAAAGGAATAAAGGAAGCTAAGTAAGAAGGGAATATAAATGGCCATCTTGAACAAGAGTTGCAAATGGTTACATGGTCATAAAAGTGCACAAAGAGTATGATTATGGGACACAACCAAAAAAAGGATTGTAGACTTTTCAGTGGCATTTGAAATTATTTTTACTAACAGCCTCTTGAAGAACCAACAAAACGAACATATAACCAATAGTGTTGATCAAGAATAAAGAATACAAATTGTGTTCTTCCTTATAAGAAAAATAGACAGCTTTTATTGTAAAGATGGCGAGGTGATTCTAGGAGATATTTCAATCTCCCAATAAAAATCGTCGACTTGTGACATACAACTCGAAGAGAAGGCAAGAAAAGAAGGATCAACAAGTGCTCAACGACGGGATGGTGGAACACAAAAAGTGAGAAGCAAATATTAATTATATAGAAAATGTTATGAATTACTGAAGTCCCATCCAACAAACTAATTAGTCAATGTAAGGAGTGCCCAAGGACCTTATATGGTGGACTTGAAACTTGTCAATTTTTTATTTGGGACATACATATTTCAACATCCTTTCTCACTTGCGATCTACGACAAAAACCGAGAACCAAGAATCAAATCAAGCTCAAACGAGCTAAATGGCTAGAAATCCCAAGAACCAAGAACCAGATTAAGCTCAAACGAGCTAGACGATCAGAAATGGGTCACGCGTGAAGGACGCAAGAAACTAGGCCAAAACCCTACCCTAATGCCATGTTAGGAATCACTTAAGTCTCATCCCAAAAACCAATTGGTCAATGCGAGGATGGTCTAGGACCTTATACGGTGGACTTAAAACTTGTGGTTTCTCTATATGGGAGATATATATTTCAACAAAAAATATCAATGTGAAGTGTTAGGCAGATCAATAGATACGTTGTTGGTACATGGGATTAGGAAGCAGATTAGCATCACATTAAGGAAGTTTTAGGGAAATCTAAAAGGTATGCGTTGAACCAAAAGGTTATGGCAGTAAAGCAAGGCAAATGAGAGTAAGTAAAGGATAAAGAAATGCTATAATATTTTACATAAACATGTAAAAGGAATCTGGAAATAGAGAGTAACTAAAGAGGAAGCCACAAAAGCAATTAGTGAGGCCAAAGCAATAGGTATATGAGGAATTATATAGGCAACTAGAAATGAAGATAGGAGAAAAGGAGACGGTAGTAAACTCATTCTAGAAGCGCATGGCTGAGGAGGGTATAACTTGGTTGATGAGCTTTCAAATAGAATTCTGAGTAGACAAGATGTCTTATGTATAAGAATATGTTGCTCGGTTGCAACAACAAAAATGACATTCCAAATGATGCTAAACATGGTAGTAGTTCTAATTATTTAAATAACGTTAAGTTAAGAAAAGTGTGACAGGAAATAGATTAAGAGGTACATATGTTGATTTCATGCTTGCTACATCAACAATAGAAGCTACATTGCTACCAAGGAGATCAATTGAGCAACACCAAGAGAACCAAGACAACTTAAATATAGTGGTTATTGTCATGGAAAAGACGTGTATCTACACCAATGGCTAGCATTAACCTATACCTTTTGCTCTATCTACAGACAAGTACACTAGGTACATCTAGGATAAGCAGCTATTTGAATCTGACATTATTCAATGCAGGAGTCCAGAGAATAAGTAAATTTCAAGTTAATATCATGGAAGGAGACCTTAAAAGCAAAAGGTAACAAGCTCAGATCAAAGACAGCATACATAGAATGCAATTTCAGGAGTATAAGGACTGAGGCAAAAGTAAGATCAGACATGGAAAGCATTTGAGAAAAGAAAGTCTTTGAATACCTGGATGTATGGTCCAATAGAATGGTGAGATGAAGGCCCATGTTTGCAAAGGAATCAAAGGCAAATGCATGAAATGGTCAAGCAAGAATCTTATGTAATCAAATATACCCCTTAAAATCAAAGGAAACTATCTTCAAGATAATCTTAAGACCTTCTCTGTTGCAAGAATGAAAATGTTAACTATGAAATAGCAACACATGAAGAAGATATTAGTGGGCAAGATAAGTGATAAGCAAGACATTCCACTGATTGAACAGCTCATGGAATTAGTTAAATATGAGCTATCGTGTGATAAGTAAGCGTTGAGGTAAGAGTTCGTTAGTCATAACACTTATAATACTAGATGCTTGTAGAACAAGTTGTTGACTTCTATAATAATCTTGTAACTCATCATTTTATAACAATGAGAAATACATTTTACTCTATATTCTCACTTTTATCACTAAGAATATGGAGATAGATGTTTGAAAATATCATGGAGGACACAGGATGGGAAACGATGTGATCCAAAGAAAAGTACCGGTGCCTCAAATTAAGAACAAGATGAGCAGAACTCACACAGATGGTCTCACACATGGAGGAAATATATGGTCGCACATGTCAGAAGGTATGAAGACATGGAGATAGCTAATTGTAAGAGGGGTAGACGGAGACCTAAGAAGAGTTGGAGGAAGATAAGAATTCTGCATGGATGAAGCTCATAAAAGATATAACTCTAGACAAGAATGAGTAGCATCATTAGGTCAATATAACCATACCTAGAGGGATAAGGCTTTGGTTTGATTTGAGTTAGACTGTTCACGTACTATATCAATCTATTTACATCTAAAGAAAAATACCTGTAATATATGCCTTTGCTACATATATAGTTAAATCTTGTTACAACGACAATCTCAAGGTTTCAAGAAAGGACGAATAGAATTTCACTATATTTTTCCCATTAAGGGCACAACTGCAAGAAGCAAATATATGCATGCTAGTTTCAGCAACTTCTCTGAAGAAACTGTAATAAGCTCAGAAGTAATACATGATTTTCTGCTGAGTTCTAGTTCTGACCATTAGTGTTTCCCCAAATAGCTATCTGTTAATCATTGTGGAATGCACAAAAACCCCAAGAAAACTATGTTACTCTTAGATGATAGAAGAGAACCTACACAATTAAATTCTATGAAATAGTGTGGTACCATGACATGACAATAGATTGTACAAACCTTACAAAAGTTTCTGCCCATTCTTGAGCAGTATGATGTGTCACATGATGGAAATTATGGCAATGACGTTTCTCTCTTTCTTCAGCTGACATATTTAAAGCTTGACCAATTGAAGCAGCAACTTCTGTGATGTTCCATGGATTCACAAGAATTGCTCCAGCACCCAGAGACTGTGCAGCACCTGCAAACTGTAAACATGCCAAGAATAAACAGAACAATTAGGATCTATCCACTAGGTGGCAGGTTAGGAACATTAGAGAAAGCATTACGGACAATGCTTAGTGTCAATACATCCTAAATCTTCATTACTAAAAAGACAGCCTAAGGAGAAGAGCTTTTGAACACGAAACTGCAGAAGCATAAATGTCCACTAATGTCTTTTCCCACAAGAGCCCTATAGTAAGAGATCACTGTGAATGTACCATTATTATCCATATTCCACCTCATTTTGTCCTCCCTACATTGGAGGAAGGCACATTTGTATGGGCATCCAAAACATTGATAGACTCCTGCAAGTCCCAACCATTGGCCTCCCTCATAGAGGATGCATCCCTCCTACATTCCCATCATCCTGTTGCACACATGAGCTTCCTGAAATCCTTTTGTCCCTACCCAAGGTAAATAGAGTAAGGAATTGATCCTTTAATGACACATTAGTTGATGCCAGTCCATTTAACAAGCCAAAAACAAAACCTCTCCTTTTTACCCCATCAAAGTTGATTTCTCCATACAGGAGTTTCCAAGCTTTAGCAATATTCTTCCAAAGGCCAACTTCATGTGTTGTCCTCCTTCGACAATATCCACCCGTTATCTGTCCCCCAAAACTTAGCCCAAATCACATCTCTCCAAAAGGTACCTCCTTCCCATAAATCTCCACAACCATTAACCAAGGAAAGCTGGCAATTGGTTGTTTAATCACTTCCCACCTTACAAGATGATATTTGACTTTCCCTCATCAGGCCTCATAAGTACTGCTTCTGATTATGCTCCAAGGTTTCCAAATAGAGTACGGAATGCGAAATAAAGACAAAAAGTGCATAGGAAGAATAGAGAGCATACTATTAATGGCAATAAGCCTTCCAGCTTTGTAAAGGATTTCCCTCTTCCAACCTATCAATCTCCTGCCAGATCTAAAGACAACAGAACCCCAAACTCTAAGCTCCTTACATTTGGCCAGACAATAAGGCCAATATAAGTCGACAGAAGAGACCTCAGTCTACATCCAAAAACATATGCAACTTCCTCCATGTTTCGAATACTCCCCAACAGAATCAACTCACTCTTACTGAGGTTTAAGGGTGAGGCTTCTAATCAGTAGGAAGTTGGATGAGATTAAGGTGAGGGGGCATGCTAGTTTCCAGATTGAGAAGAAATTGAAATTTGACAAAGAAAAAATCCAAATTTGTAGCAGCGAGCATTTTGGAGTTTCAAAGAGGACAATCAAGGTTTTGAGTTTTGCAATTGACAACCTTGATTGCAAGGAAGTGAAAGGACATCTCAAATAAAAAGATTATGTTTCATTCATATGTAATTCCATATGACAAAGACGGGTTCCAAACATTTCTCTAATAATAAGGTAAGCTTTCAATCCGTCCTTTTCTATTACCTTACAATATGAACTGCAGTAATTTACAACATAGTTTCTTACAATATTTGTTTACAGTAAAAGAACATAACTTCAAAGGGCTCGTAAGTACACGATGATACGTGCTTAAATGAAAAATTACAATACCAGAGCCCTAAAACGTCAGTAATATGAACAAGAAAATTTGGCTGAAATAGAAACATAGTAGAAATCCAAAGAAAACTTGAGAAAAGCATGATGTGAATAAGAATGTATCAAGCCATGACTATGGTCGGCTTAAAATTTGGATGAGATATAGGCAATCTATGATAATATAATTTTGTTACAACTAGATTTAATCTTAAGGGGAAAAAAAAAAAAAAGAAGAAGCTATTTCAACCCTAACAATCTGCACGTCCATGACTTTTTGTTATAAACACTAAACATGTGGCAACAATGTGAACTGAAGTCATGCTAGCATGCAGAACCATTCAGATCAATTTTATATGGAATGGAGCAATTTCTATTCAGGAAAAGAGCAAGCAAAAACAGAGTTAAAAGTAGATTTGACAATTACTTCACTAAGAATAAGAACCCCCTTTTTCTCATTTTGGCATGCTACAAACTCGTAGCTAACGAGATTCATTCCATCCCGTAGAGATGTGACAAGCGCTATATCTGACAAATAGAAAAGGACAATAGATCATCATAAAAGATGTCATTAAACAACTTCAAAGCAGGTTTAAAACCAGAAACTAAAACAAGAAGGAAATTAAATTATATTTCAAACCTTATGAACTACTACATAAAAATTAACAACTGGGACTATTATAATGTCCAATAAATGACTTACCTCCTAAGAAGTATTTTGCATAAGTAATTAGATTTGTGTTTATTTGCAGTTAAAAAAAATTTGCCAGGTCTTCACCTTTGGCAATGATTGAAGCTCAAATTATGAGGATAAAGATGAACTTGACAAAAAAGTCATTTTATGCTCATGTAAAGTAATCCTAATTATGGCCTTATCAATTTTCTCATTAAGTAGAATTATATGTTATGATTATTTTACATCAAAACGTGAAATTGGACATATAATAGCTTAACTGTTGAAAGCATGCCAGTGTTCATTATGTACAACAGGAATATGACTATGACAAGGGAGTTACTGCAGTAGCTTAAGAGTCTACGAGATTCCAAGTGATATTTGACATGTGCCGTAATTTAGATAGTTATGCCAAGTGATTATATAAATTACAGTTGTAGTTAGTTACTCTACTTGGGCCACAAGTTAGTTAGTAGTTGCCTGCAAATAGTGGTTGTAACTGGACACATTTCAATAACAATGCATTTCACTTTCAGCATAATATGCTTTCTTCTCATGGCATCATAAGCTAGGTTCTCTCTCTTTTCTGCGACCTCCATTAATGTTGCACAGAGAGCTTGCAATCATCAAGAATGCAAGCTTCCTGTGGTGCGAACAGCTTCAAAGTCTCTTGCACTACTTAGCCAGCTTATTTCTTCAGTTCTTGGAGTGTTTCACATCTCCTCTACTCCAAATCTTCTCTTCTCAAACCCTTACTTAGGGTTTTCTATCACTCATTTGAGAATTTCTTCTTGAAGATTCTCTGGATTTCTGTTCTATATTCTCTCTGCTAGCTTCAACATCATGTTGCATTGCTCACAACAATGGCAGCAATGGCCCACAACAAATTCCACATAATGTCAAGCTTCTTTTGCAAAACATTAACTCTCCTTTTCACATCAAGCTTGACAACACCAACTACTTGCTGTGGAAGTCTCAAGTAGAAGGTGCTTTTCTAGCTCATGATTGTTTGGATCATGTTACAGGACTCGAGCAATGTCTTGAGTGTGAAGGCTATACTCCAAATCTAGAGTATACTGAATGGCAATTATTGATAGGTACCTTAGATCTTGCTTACTTGTATCTATTTCTTCACAAGTTCACACCTGGCAAACTGCCACTGCTATTTGGGAAGCCTTTGAACAAAGATTTAACTCTATGTCTAGGGCTCATATTCTTCATTTGAAAGGCAAACTTCACAACTTGAACAAAGGAACTGAGTCTATGCAAGAATATCTGGCCGGAGTCAAGACTATTTTTGATAATCTCACTTCAATTTCTGAACCAGTGTCTGATGAGGATGTTATTCTATATGTTCTAAACGGTCTTCCAGCTGAGTATAATGAGTTTAAAGCATCCAGCAAGCTTAAATCCAATCCTATTTCAATGCCTTGGCTTTCAAGTCTTCTTCTCACAGAGGAACTTGACCTCTCTTTAGCTAAGAATCTCACTATTTAGATACATCCTTTTCTCAACCTGAACTTCCATCAGCTCTTAAAACTCAGGCTCCTTATTCTTCAACATCAAATCAAAGGGGCAGAGGTAGAAACATTGGCTCTAGAGGTGGCAGAAATGGTGGTAGAAGAGGAGGGTATAATTTCTGGGGATACCCTTCTTCTCAACAACCTCGGTCATCACCTCAATAACTAAATTCCCTCCTAGTTGAATACTTTCATCAGTTCCTGTTTACTACAAATCTGAGGGGGAAACAATGCTTTGGAATGAAGAATGTTGCAAAGGCCTGGGTGTTTTAGCTTAAAGAGGGAGAAATTCTTGGCTTTAACTTTGGCTCTTAATTCCAAATGGCGTCTCAAGCAAATAGATATTTCCAGCGCCTTTTTGCATGGTGCACTTCAAGAGGAGGTCTAAAAGCAACAGCATAGAGGTTCACCAAGTCAGACTTCCTGATCATGTATGTCCCCAAAGGAAGTATGGCCTCAAACAAGCCCCCACGGCTTAGTATCAACTTCTGGCCACATTTCTTCTTAAAAATGGATTCAAGTGCAACCAAGCTCACACTTCTTTATTTGTCAAGCATATATCAGAGGTTACGTTAATTTATTGATCTATATCCATGATTTAATTCTAACAGGTTACTCTTCTTCAGCTATTCAAGCCCCACTTAATCAAATTGTTAAGAATCCTGAGTAACCATCATAAAAACCAATTACTCAATATAAGGAGTGGCCCAGGACCTTATATAATGATTCAAAAGCTTGAGATTTTCCGATATACGAAGTCTTTGTATGTTGTAACACCCCCCCTTCACGTGCTAACCAGAATAATGCTTGCACTACTTTGATGACTAGATGTGGATAGCCGACAACCTGGACCTAAATCCAAGGACCCAGAGTTGATGTCACTCAGCTGCTTGCAGGGATGGGCCACCCCGTGAACGGATGTGCAGAAATGAACGAGCTTGACAGGTCACACGTGAACATGAGCGCAGCGTGAGAACCAGACCAAAAGCCGAGCTCTAATACCATGTGAAGAATCCTGAGGTTCTAACCTAAAAACCAATTGGTCAATATAAGAAGTGGCCCAAAACCTTATATGGTAATAATTTTGAATCTTAGGATTTTTCGATGTGGGAAGTCTTTATATATTATAATACCCCCCTCACATGCGACCCAGAACAATGTCTGCACCACTTTGAGGGATGGGCCACCACGTGATTGGATGTGCAATATGAACGAATTTGATGGGTCACACGTAAACATGAGCGCAACGCGAGAACTGGACCAAAAGCCCAGCTCTAACACCATGTTAAGAATCCTGAGGTTTCATCATAAAAACCAATTGATCAATATGAGGAGTAGCCCAGGACCTTATATGTTAATTCTGAATCTTGAGATTTTCCAATATAAGAAGTCTTGATATGTTATAATACAAATCAACTTTGCCTTTGCTATTAAGGAGCTAGGGACTCTTCACTATTTCTCAGGCCTTGAAGCATGTTATAATTCTTCAGGGATCTTGTTGCATCAGCATAAATATTCCACTGAGCTTCTTAATAAAGCTGGCATGCTACGGTGCAAGCCAACTCCTACCCTTGCAGCCTGTAACACTACCACCTCTTCTGAAGATGATAAACCTATGCCCATCCCACACAATTTAGGAGTATTGTATGAGCAACAATATCTCACCTTGACAAGGCCTAATATACAATTTGTTGTCCACACAGAATGCCAATATATGCATCAGCCTATACAATCTAATGATGCATATCTGAAGAAGTCATTAAGGTACATTCAAGGTAATTCAAAGTACTCTTCACACAGTTCTTCAATTCAGTCCAGGTCCTATATAGCTAAGGGCTTTCTTTTATTCTGATTGGGCCATGGATCCTGCTACTAGGAGATCAACCACGGGCTATGATATCTTCTTCGGGCAATTCTCTGATCTCATGGTGCTCTAAAAGACAGCCTACCATCTCTAGCTGTACGAGTCTTGCTTCTATTGCTTCTGACTGACATATCTCAATGAAGAAGCAACTGGCTGACCTGTTTACAAAAGCTTTACCTGTCTCTACCTACCCTTATGTCAAGGGCTAGCATTCCCTTGTTCAAATAAGGCTCAATTTGAGGGGGGATGACACGGGAGTTACTGCAGCAGTATTAGAGCCTAGAAGATTCTAAGTGATATTCTTTACAAGTGATATTTAATATGTTCTGTAATTCAGTTAGTTATGCCATGTGATTAAATAAATGACCATTGTAGTAAGTTACTCTACTTCAAGGTCAAGTTAGTTAGGACTTGCCTATAAATAATTGTAGATGAATAGATTTCAATAACAATGCCTTTCATGTTCATCTCAATATGCTTTCTTCTCAGACTACAATGGGTGTTTCAAAAAGAAGCGACCCAAAGAAATTAAGGTCTGTCCATCATCAAAGTTATTCCCCTAACACTTGGCTAGTGGACAGAAGATATAGAAGGATAGTTCTCTTTCTAAGATGAAGATTGATGAACAGGTAAATGAAGTCAATAGCTACATACCTATTGAATTTAAGGAATTAATTTTTGGCTCCTTTATCTTGAACAATCCAATTTCTTACACTACATAGATTTAGAGGGTGTTTGGCAGTGCTTAGCGTCCAAAATAAAAAGCTAGTGAGAGGAGATATTAATTTAATGTGCTCATAAGCATTCAAACAAGCACTGCCAAACACCCTCTTAGGGCATTAACCATATGGAAACAGCCAAAACATTATTGGTCTATGATAAAGTGAAATTTCTACAGGGTACAAATAAGAGAGTACCAGTAACAGCATATAGCGCACATAATGCATGAAAGTCAAGAGAACGGTCCTGCACATAACAGAAAAGTTGCTTTAGACATTACAATAGTTCATGCATCAGACAATTAATATGAACAAACTTATCACATAAAATAGATTAGCTGAAATCTATCAAAGGATATGTGAATGAGAGCTTTGAGATTTAGTAGTCTTCCAAAAAGAAATTGCTTCCCCTTTTTTTGTTTCTTGTGAAATTTAAACTATGCTTCAGAGAGTGTCAATCTGAACGTAGGGAGTATTGTCTTTCACCACTGTTTATTACAGAGATGAACTAAAAGACCCCACTGTTGGAACATGAGATGTTGATGCAGAAGTTGCTTTAAAATGAAATGCACAAAATAGTTTGCATAATTCTGCTGCCAAATGGACAGTTAAACTAGTTCAAAGCTAACGAAGATTTCTAAAGATTTTTCAATGCCTAAACTCAGGAGATCCATTAAGAACTAGAAAACAAATCATCAGATAGCGTTAACCTCCTTTTGGAGGAATATATATCCACAATGAGGGAAAAGTTGGATGTGCAGCCAACGACAGCAAAATTTCAGAAGGCCCATCAGATTTTAGATATCTAAATGTACAAACTTCATCAGGTAAATATGAGGCACATCAAAACCAGTTACGCTTGACATATGACTAACCAGATGATGAATTGGAACAGCAGTCAACGTTCCAAATCTGCCATTGATGCGCCCAACAATTTCATGAACCTGGCTTGTTAGCTTTTGATCTATGAAGACATAAAAGACAAAAAGATGAAAGGCATGAATTTCTTGCTCAGGAAGTTTCAAAATGACCTTAGGTGCTCAAATTGTAATAAAACCTGTAAGTATCTAAGACCACACTTGTAACTGGAAGGATACTTTTTCTAGTGCAAAAAGCAATGTGGCAGACGGCATAAAGGAAACCAAGTCATTGGAGCCCATTATGGTTCACGTGTTTACAGTAAAGCTTTAATAGTGATATAAGTCATTAAGGAGGGGCTCACTATGTCTTCTTTTATAGCCCCAGAACAACATCATTTTGTTGTCTTCATATCAGAACTGGGTCGACCTTAATCCAACTCTCTACCCATTTCAGTTGCTTAATAGTCAAAATCATACCATAACCAGAAAATATAAGACTGTGGAGACCTCTTATATCCTTGAGAAGTTCAGTCACAATCTAAAACTGACATCTTGACTCATATCTCAATGGGCAAGCAGTTCAAGGACTGATTCATAACCATATTGAAGCTCCAAAAAAGTCATTCATTCATCCTCCTCCTGACTCTATGAACACAGTCCAAGACCCAAAATAACTCAGGAGGTTGACTCAAAAATTTGAATATAGATTTCGACAATTGTCGATGGCAATAAGATAAATACGGTTACACGCGGACATTTAGTGCTGAAAATTGACTTCTGGGATACATAATAGCCCAATGAAACAAGGAGGAGTTGGATGCTATAGTTCCTCCCCCCCCCCCAAGAAAAGAACTATAGAATTCCTGTGATTTGTACTCCCAGGCTCGTGCTCTGACTTCTGCTTAGCTGGGTGTAACGAAGTGCTCCTAGTTATATTACACGCATGAATTTTCCTCGATAGCAAGTTGATTACATACCAGGAAGTTCTCCTAAAGCCTTACAGTACTTGGTCAGGGTGTTTATGAGGAATTCAAATTCTGTAGAATTAGTTATTCAGATGAGGAAAATGACAGAAAATGAATGAGCATGTACATTCAGGTACGTCTGTTCTTGTTGGCACAGCAATCTGCAGCAAAACCACTTTATCACGCCAATAAGGATTTTCCTCGAGAAATTTTTCAAATGCTAGTATTTTCTGCGGAATTCCCTTAATCATATCAAGGCGATCAACCCCTAACATAACCTGTGAAAGAGTGAAGATAAAGAATTTACAAGTGAAGATTAGAAAGATATACATATAGACACACACACAAATATACGTATGGCAATGTTACAAATCCTCATCAAATTTTGTATCACATGCATATATATATGTATAGAGAGAGAGAGAGAGACATGGGAAAATCCCTCGCCCTTTTATTGGGGTTGTTGGAACAGGGGGTGGTGAAGATCATCTCTTAGAGATATATGCAAGATAACATAGTAGGCAAGAAAAGGCATAGATAGTCAAGAAACATCAATCCAAGATGACTTCCAACAATTACCAGCATCAAATAAGAGTACCAAAAACCCTGCATTCTACAGGAGCATTATTTTTATAAACAATAAAATCAAGGGAAGTGGTTAGGAAAAAGTGAGGGTAAAAGAACAGAGAATATATGCTTTACAAGGAACAAATATAATGTCACTATTTTGTTTCTCATGCAGAAATATAACTTCCCCATTTGTTATTTCGATCAATTTCCCAATATGGCAAGTGGCAATAGTAGCCACTTCAGAGGTTCCAGCCCCATAGCTAATCCCACACATTATATTGGATTCAGCGTTACTACTAAAAAAACAAGTATTCTGGATAACAAAGAAATCACAGGTGCTGCATTATCAGTTTCATTATTATGTCCAGGTATGCAGAATATGTTCTGCAAGTTTAGAATTGACAATTGCCAAAAATATATCGGCATGTGTGCTGTATAACATCAAAAATCTTATCAACCATATGAAAATAGAAACTTATTGGTACAAAATATATTTTCTCCAAATATGGAAGCAAAACCTAGAATCATATCCCAGCTCAATGGAGTAACTCTACACGTGGCTCATCCGCATATTGAGAGAAATACCATTTCACTAAGTTTTGTCATACTAAACACAAAAGAATCACTAGACGTTAAGGAAAATGGCAGTGGGAGAGCCCAGCCAAAAAAAAAATGGCAGTGGGAGAGATGAGAATTGTTAAGATGGATGAGTTGCAATGTCAAAACAAGATTAGAAATGATGTTTGAGAAAATGTTTTTGGCACGGGAAAGCAAGATGAGAAACAATCACTTGAGATATTTTAAATATATTTGAAAAGGACAGCTATACAAGCATATTTTCGAAAGTGTGAAAGTGCAGAAGTCGACCTATAAGAGAGGCCTAGCTAGGCCTAAAAAGAGTTTGACTGACACCTTTGCTGAAACATGTTAAAGAGGAGATTGTCCTCTGTAAACAAATTTCCACTATCAAATCAAATATGGACCCACTTGGTTAGAGAAAGGTAGGGTTGGGTGCTAGTCAAGTTTGAACAGAGATTTTTCAGCTATAGGTTCTCTAACTAGCTGAAACCTTTTCCTATTTTTCTTTTTCCACTCTCTCTTTTTCAATTTTTCTCTACAAATGACCTAGTGAATATATACGTGAAGAATCATTGAAGTTCCATCATAAAAACCAACAAGTTAATATGAGGATTGGCCCAGGACCCTTATAAGGTGGCCCTTATAAGGTGGCCTTAGATTTTATTATTTTTTGACAAATTTTATTATTTTTTCATATGGGAGAAATGTATATTCCAACACCTCATCACGTGTGACCCAAAAGGAACCAAGAAAGCCAAGAATGGGATTAAGCTCAATGAGCCAAAGCAGGAACCAAAAGCCAGAAACGCCAAGAACCAAGAACGGGAGCTCAAATAAGCTAAAGACTAGAGATGGGTCACATGTGCATGATGCTGGGAACTGGGCCAAGACCCAACTCTCATACCATGTTAAGAATCATGGAGGTTCTATCATAAAAACTAATTGGTTAATATGAAGAGTAGACCAGGACCCTGGTCTTAAATTTACTAGAGATGATACAAGTAGAATTAGCTAAATCCATGAGAACTTTTCAGAGACAGAGAGAGGGAAAGGGAAGGAAAATTGAGATACCTTTCTCCCGGCAAATCTTTCTTTCAATTCTTTGATGTGTTCCTGGACTTGAGGAACTTCAAGTGCTCCAATGAATCGCTCTGAGTCTATCCCAATAGGAAACTGGATACCACCAATGCAGAAGAGTGAAAAGACTGGTAAATGCTTCTTCAGAGGTCAAACACATTTTATCACAACTAATTCACACCTAAAGATGAGATATTAACTTTATTGAGAACTGATATTCTATTAAGGCAAAGGACAAAGATATCAAACAAGTGAAATTTGAATATACCGCAGCTACACGTGTCAGCCTGCCTTGATCTTCTACTCCTTCAGGTGTGCCTTCAAGTCCAAGAATACGAGTACAAGCACTTACAAAATGGCGTGCATAGTCATAGGTATGGAAACTGCAGGGGAAAAGCAAGAAAAGAACATTACAATTTGCAATTCTACATCACAAAAGTCGTAAAAGAAGTGCAGGTCTAAATGTATAATAACTGTTTCTTAGTCAATGACAGATTTCACAGTATTAGTCATAAATGCATTTCATATACACTGACTGTTGGGAAATCAGGGCATGGTCACTGTTAAAGAAATTCAATGGGTAACATATAAAAAGACATACCTACTTATGAAGTAGAGTATTATCATATCGGAGGGAGTTTCCAAATCAATCAGTATGCGATGGAAAATCTTCCAAAAGAAAAGAACAATGAACTGAAAACAAGCAAACTATAATGATGGGAATATTCATGAGCAGGTATAGCCATCAAGTAAACAACAACTTAATGCTACATTGCTTTTTTTTGGTACACAAATGTCATAAGCAATATATTAGTGGTGAAAACAATGAATAAGCAGTTCCACAGGGACTGAAACATTGTCCATCACTTGAACATTTTATTTATGTATTTTATTATGCCTTTGGAAAGAGAGAATTTTAGCAGTATGTTATCAGTCAAATGCAAAATGTGGTCCTTTCCTCTCAGGAGTTTCGATGCATTATCAAGGATCAGTTCACTAAATTAAGCATAACCAAGTCATTTACAATTCATCAAAGTTTCACATGATTTGACTACATTTTCTAAGCCAACAAACAAATTATTGTGCATCAGTTACCTACTAATTAAGATGGTCCACTTCAAAATGAGGGAGATAAAGACAAGATATAGAGTGAGCATTAAACTGACACTCCAAGAGAAGAGAAATAGGGATTTTTTTCTGAGACTTCAGGAGAAGAGAAACCGGAAGATCAGGACTTTTAGATTCTCCTTTTCCTTTCTGTTTATGGTAGGCTCTTAAGTTATAGATGTAACTACGATCAATCATCTTTTGATCTCCTACATTGATGATTAAGGGTGCATAGATCAACCACACTAGCTTCTTGACGCCATGCAGCATGTACTACAACCCTGTGAATGTGGGTGGGTAACCTTCAGCAAATTTTCCAAACTTTCACATGGATAAGAATGCAGAATTAGGAAAAGACTATAGATCAACTAGTTCCCAGGCATTTGAAACTTTAACTATCCAGTAAAATCTTTAAAAAATTATTAAATGTCTTAGTTCGCCAATATTTTAATCATCATTTTATTAGATAACTTGTCTGCATATAGATGTGATCCTATAGGCTTCTTTAATGGGGAAGGGAGGGGGTATTGGTAAAAAATTTTAAAAAAATGTAACAAGTAAACATAGATTAAGCTTTACTTTTTTTGAAAAGTAAAGAAAATTTTGTTAAAAGACAAAAAAAGGGGTGCAAGGAGCAACCCATAGATCAAGTACATAAGTATCTATACCAACCTGTACCAACCCTTTTCCAAGTTTACTTGTTGATGCAAAACACATGAGTAAACCATCAGATGTGAAGGCATTCTGATCAGACCAAACTGTATTTGTTTGTGTTTTACTTATTGATGCAAATGTTCCATTCCTTTCAACATCAAATGCCATCAAAATTATACATGTGTGTGTGTGTGTCTCTACGCAATCTATCAAGTGTTGTAGCATATTTATGTACATTATTACTAAAACTTTCTCAAGTAAGAACTTTATGTCAAAAGAAAAAGGTTAAAACTTCAATAGCATTGGTCATAAAATCAAACTAGTGAATGCAGCATGCCCATATCAGAGAAATGAAGAGCTGATTTTACCCGACCAAATCAGCAGCAAGAACTGCACGGAGTAGCTCTGAACGCGATGGTAATGTCCTGTGGATTTCCGAAGATGGAAAGGGAGTGTGTAGAAACCAGCCAACTTTCATTTTCCTATTATACTCCTTCAGACATTCCGGAAGGAACATTAGATGGTAGTCATGACACCAAACAACATCACCCTCCTCATAATGTTTGTGCACAACATCAGCAAACATTTTATTAGCTTTCTTATATGCCGCAAACTGGGATTGAAAACTTCTGGTGGTTGCAAGACGATCTTCTTGTGGAAGTCCAAGATAATGGAAAAGAGGCCACAATATATTGTTGCAATACCCATTGTAGTACTGATGAACAATTTCCTCATCCAGAAAAACTGGGATACACCTCTGCAGTGTGTTTGTATTAGGAAACATTAAAATAGGTTGGTAGGCAAGAATATCTGCTATGGAATTAGCATCCAACAATAACAAATTGTCAAAACGCAGATGGCAAGAAAATGCATAATGAATTGAACTACGAAATCCAAACAAAATATATTTCACACTTCACTAAACCTTTTCAGCCAATGCCTTAGTAAGTGCTCTTTGACCTGCCTCATCTGGCACATTGACGCCTGCCCAACCAATCCATCTCGCCTCAAACTCCTTCACACCTTCAACAAGTTAAATAGGTAAGAATTAGCCATCTCGTATCAGCAAGCCCAAATGTGTGAGACATAATGCAATTAACAAGCAAAACTGTCATTCGGTGATAAGATCAATAAATATTTGATAAGAGAAGAACAGACCCTGAGAAAAATTCTTACCTAGAAGAGCACTAACTAGCCCACCAGCACTTATCTCCAGTGACCATGAATCCTCACCTCTCCTGACTGCAGATACTGGCAGCCTATTAGCCACCACCAATAGCCGTTGTCTAATCGGCCTCCCATCAAGCCTTTCACATCCCTCATTTAGCGATTGTGCAGCCAAGGCACCTTCCAAATATCGTTCCACATACGCATTTCTTGAACTATCAATTTCTGCAGCGCGCAAATCATTCTCAGAGAACTCAGTCCCTCTGTTACCATCAATAGACTCATTGGAATGAGCAGCTCTGTTTTTTATCCTCAGCTCTCTTTCTCTCAAGAGCCTTGCCACTCGAGTTGAGTGGACGGTTGAGTTTCCATTACACTTGTTCCCCGGCATAAGCACGGTCTGAAAACCAAGCCTCCGGTACTGGATTTAAAAAAAGTTGAAGCCCCTTCAGAGAACAATTGCCCTGCATTTTGATTATACCATTTTTATCAAGAAATTACACCACAAATCATATAAAACAAACAGCGTCACTGTCTAACCATAAGAAGAAATGCACAATTTTACTGCAGGTGGATAAATCTTAACGGAAGTAAATTAAAAAAAAAGGGCATTAAAATACTTTGTTAAATTCAAAACCAGAGAAATAAAACAATTCTAAAGAGGAGACACATAGTAAAGAGAATGGGATCCACAGAATTATGGGAGGAGAGCAATGGAGTCTGCCACTGTGTCCTACTTAGTTTTTCATCCAAAATTTTTAATACCGATGTTTTATAAACTCAAATTATACCCCATGTCCCCTTCAAATAAGCAAGACAAACAACAATGCTGAAGAATAAAACCATACGCAGAGACTGACACACACAAACATGTGCGTAGTTACACATAGCACCACCTTCAATTTAAGATTTTATAACATTAGATTAATACATAAACACATTGCATGCACTAAGATGACCAGAGGGATTCTACCCAGTTTAAGTAACAGGAAATGATACACAAAATTTCAACTAACAAGAATCACATCAAATTTTATTTTCCCAGTATAAACGCGTAAAACGGCATATTGCAAAAGAGTTTAGAAAAGAAAAAAAGGAAAAAAAATACAATATAAGCCTGCACATATTAATTTGACACCTTTTTAAAAATCGCAAGCAGCTACAACTTTGTTCACCGAACAATCATCAAATGGGTGAAACTCATAAACCCCACCAGAAATAAGGCTACAAAACAATTTTTTAACTAACCAAATTTCATCTAACAGGCCAAATTCAAACCTTTTTCTATGGGTGGGCCAAAATGAGTGTGTTTTTTGAAGAAAGATATGGGGAGGGAGAGAGAGAGAGAGAAGGAATATAAAAGATTCTCTGGCAGCAGACGAATCCTCGTGTAAGCCATATAAAGGTACAAAAAAGGAGGCCTACAGCCATGCAGGTGACACCAAAGATTTGCATTTTCTTTGGTGAGGACCCAAAAAACTTAAACAATAACCCTCAGGGCTCGTTTGCAGTGGGACTTGTTTTTGGTTTTCTGTTTTTGTTGCTCAAAATTTCAAAACTAATTTATTTATTTCTGTTTCGATTTTGTTAAAACAACAAAAGCTAACAATTTGGTTTTTTAATTTTGGGAAAAAAAAAATGTTGTCAGTTTATTTATTTCCATTTCGATTTTGTTAAAACAACAAAAGCTAACAATTTGTTTTTTTAATTTTTGTAAGCAAAAAAAAAAAAAAGTGGTGTTCTACAGAAAATGCTTATTAAAATTATCTCTTTAAAAATTAATACGAACTCATTAAATACTTTTCTGAAAAATAATTTATTAAAGTTAAAATTATTTTTACTTTTTCACTATTTACCGTTGCAAAATTTTATAAAACGATAAAGCCGAATCCAACCTAATTAGCTCTGTGCCAGATTGAGTTACACGTCCGGCTGATCGGTTAAACTACTTGAGCAAATAGTAAGAGGCTGTTTGGCTTTGTTTATTTGTGACTTATAAATACCAAATCATAAAAAAACATGTAAAAATGTGCTCTTTTTTAAGTATTTATAAACACAAAAAATATATTAAGCCAAACACCCTCTAAGCTACGTTTGGGGGGATTTATGAACTGTGTCCACTTCTAGACTAGTAGGATACTGCTACTTCGCTACTTCAACAATATTATTCCTAATAGTATATGATTTGTATATTAACGCGACATAGCGTAAGCTGACAGCGATATGCAAAGGGATTTTAAATACGCGCACTAAATGGATTGCAGAATCTTAGTAATTGTTATTTGTGGCAGTTTGTGGGGAAAATTTTACTTAAATGCCGAATGTATCCGGTCACGGTTTTGACCACATTCTGACTTCCCGAGTTGATGATATCACCAAGTGCGTGTTCGGCAAGGTTAAAAAACTAGTTTCTAAATTAGCTTTTAGTGTTTTGGTTTATCTTTAGTTTTTCTAGTTCGGTAAAATAGTTTATTGACTAGTTTTTAAATTTTAGGAAAATTTTTGCTAAAAGCTAAATATGTTAGTCTTTTAAGTAACTTTTAATTAGTTATTTTTTTGGCAATTTTACACTTTCTTTATTTTTTTGGACAATTTTAATATTTTTCAATATCTCTATATTTTTACTTTTTTCGAAAATATAAATAAGAAAACATAAAAATAAATTTTCAAGTCTTTCTACACCAACATATACTAAAAGTTTTATTAGTCCATTTATTTTTTTGACAAAATAAATTTTGAATCTACTAAAATTAATTTTTATAATATCGTTACAAATTCTTATCAAAAAATAGTTATATTTTAATATCAAAATATTATTATAAAAAATGAATATCTAACTATACAATAAATTATTTTATTTCAAAAATAATAATAACAACAACAACATGATATCAATGTCTTTTTACATTATTTTACATTTATTAGTTAATTCAATAGCTAACTTTGTCGAACATATTTTGTTGATTCAGCTAGTTAAACAGTTATGCTAATAGCTAAAATATATCAACTATCAGTTATTCAAACAGCTATCAATTATCCTAACAATTAATTTTGTCGAACAAGCCCCGTGAGACAAGTTACATTCAGTCAACTGTTGTATGCATAATTAACTTTGATGGAGCTTTTTTTTTTTTTAACCCTAAATTCGCTCTAGACACTTGTATTTTTGTGTTTTACCACTAGCTCCTTGTTGAATTGACAGTTGCTTTTCCACGTAGCACTTTAGTTGCAACCGTCTTAGACGATCACTATGGACTGTAAATCAACTCGTGGTCATCCCTCTTGACTATTTGGCCAGTTGGAAGTCAAGCATGACTTGTTGACGCCAATGGTTCATGACTCACTTTGACGGCTAACGATCAGGGACGGAACGACCTTTTAGTTTGGGAGGCCGTTGCCCCCTCCCCCCTTCCAATTTTTTTTTTTGTTCTTTTTGTGTTTATGAAGTAAATTTTTTATTATAAATAAATAAAGCTACTCCTGATTTGATCTACAGCTAAATATTGACTCTAAACTATGATAGCTAGCTAAAATAAAACAAGATATGTAGAGACCCTGTTTTGGATTGAGGTTCAGCACAAAGGGGAAAAAGGGGAAAAAATTTGTTTTGTGAAAAAGCAATTACATAGGCTATTTGGTCATGGACAAAACTGAGTTTTGAAATACCTAAAACGGAATTCTGAAAAAGCATAAATTATGCTGCTTTTCTCAAACTGCGTTTTACAAATAATATATATACATATATACACTTTATTAATCACAATAATTACAACATATTCACTTATAGTTAAAGATTAAACATATTACTTAAACAAAATTAAAAACTTTAAAATTTTAAAAAAATATAAATATAAATTAAAAAAATGAAAAAACATAAATATAAATTTAACATTTAAAATTAAAATTAAATTAAAAAATTAAAAATGAATATTAAATATTTAAAAATAAATATTAAAAAGTAAAAAATTTAAATTTAAAAATTAAAAGACCAAAAAAATAATAAACTATAAAAATCTAAAATATTGAAATCAAAATAAATAAATCATAATAGCACCTTAAAAAGCAATCTTAATCAAACAGATTGTCATTACTTTTTTGTCCACAACATATCAAATAGTAAAAAAATTTTCTTAACCCCAATAGCAACCACAACTGCAACAGCATATTTCAATAATAATGCAAAACTAGCCTAGAGTGAAAGTGTGGTGGTTTTGAGACTCTTTACTTAGTGATTCCGACTAACTTTTATATTTGAAGCACCTTGAAAAATCTCTACTCCCTCCACAACTCTTAGCACTTAAAAAGATATGATATATATATATATATATATATATATATATATAAAAGTGAAATCTAAAGGAGCTCAAAGAAAGGTGCCACATCTGTACCCATCTATTTGCCACGTCATCATAAATTCTTTTTTTTTAATATTATTACATTATCATATATCAATATATTATAATGTTTAATTACATTTATGCACTACTTTCTAACCTCATCATTGTAGTGGAGTTAAAGATATTTAATTATATTTATGCACCACCTATATATTTCTTTTTAATGAGTTTAAAGTAATAAAGTTAAAAAAAACTCATTAATTTAATTAAATTATACATAATATCCTAATTTAAAAAATAAAAATAAGAATAAAAAAGGACTAGAATTAATTTTTATAAATATTTAAAAATAATAAAAAAACACACAAAAATTTAAAAATAATAAAAAATCACATTTATAAATATTTAAAAAATTAAAAATAAAAAATCTAAATAAGCTCGTGCAATAGGGCATGAAAGAACTAGAATCTTCTAATTTGGCCACACAATGAGTTCCCCACTTTCTTATTTTGTTGATCCTTCAATTCTAAATTTTCTCAATGACGATAATCATGCCAAGTGTGCGGGATATTTGTAACTGGGATCTTTGTAACTAGGATATTTATTGACTTAGTCAATGCTTCGGCCATACTTGGCGAAGGAATACAAATTTCGGTTGTAAACAATGGGCTCCAGGGCCTCCAATACTAAGATAATTGCGTATAATCTTCACAGTTTGCTTTTTTTCTTTTTTTATTTGTTTTTTGACTAAGTACAGAAATCAGTCCTCTTCTCTTTTGCTATATGACAAGTACCTAATTAAGAGTTTTAAAAAATTTACTACTTGTTGAAACTAAAAAATATTTACAATTGATCACCAATGTCAATCAATTAAATTGACTAAAAGCGAGTTCCATCCACATGAAGTATCTACCTTCTATATTTTGGGCACTACGGATAGACCTATCAAACATGTCCTTTTTTTTATTTTTTGGGTAAAGCGATAAAGAACTCCCAAGAATTTTATTAATCAAGAAAGAAAATTTACACAAAAAAGGAGGGACAAAGAGCTAAACCCTTTTCATACTCCAAAACATACATGATTAGATGCCCCCAATCATTTCCAGAAATATAGCCCAACCATTCTAAATGCAATGCAAGCCTATCATCACTTAGTACTACTGAATGACCATAACAAAAGAAAAATAGCAAAGTATTAATACTGCTACCAACATTCAAATCAAAATATCAAAACAGCAAAACTAATTAATTCGAAAATACTAGTTTGTGGGTTAGGGACAACAATGGAGCGGGGTAGGGATAGACTTTATTACTGCATGATATATGTTGTAAAATATTCCCAACAACCACGATTTCTCAATATTCCCTAAAAGTTAAGTGAAAGAAGTTTTTTGTTTTTGTAAAATAGTTAGCTTACACACAGCCACTGATCGAGCATGTATTGACATCTATACCATACATCACATATACACACACATTAGCTAAACCAATATTACCATGCCAGCACATACACACACATTAGCTAAACCAATATTACCATGCCAGCACCCCACATCCAATTTAAACATATCAACAAAACACATCAGATTTTAGTGAGGAAAACTATGAAGACGACAAGCGACAAAGAAAGAAGTTGTCAGTTGGCAAACGTGATAGAGGTAACGCAATTTGGCCAAGAAATTCGCTTTTTCAGGTTTAGTAGAAATTTCAACCAAGCACGTGATATAAAATTGTAAAATCAAAAAGGCATTGAAGCAAAGCAACAAAGAAAGTGCACACGAGATTTATAGCGGTTCAATACCTAGTTTATATCTACTCCTCGATCACTCTGGTTGAGAATTTTAACAAATTATACTAATCAAAAGCTGTTCTTTTTATATGTTGGCTTAGCACGAACCAAGTCACAATCTTAATTCAAACCCGAATCAAGAAACCCACCTTAATTCTATCTCAAGATTACCCGCTCGATTTCTCAAGTGTTTTTGTAGTTTCTCATAGATCTACCCCATTTCTCAGTTTTGATGTAATGAATACAAGAATTTGAAAGAAAAAACTTCCAAAATTTAAGCACAAAGCTAGCGAGAAAAGATAATTGCACTTTTGATCCTAGGACTGCCTTAATATATGTGCAAAACTTGTTTTTGGCTTTTGATTGATGGTATTTATATGCTCATTTGAAAAAAAAGCTATTAGACAATTTAAGGAAGGCCTAGACTAAATTTAAGTATCTGGGAGTGGATAAAGTTGTACAAATGTATAAAAAATAGTTAGTTTTAAATAAGATTTTTCATGACAATGATAAGAGTTCTTCCAATTAATAGAAGAATGGCCTACTTTTAAGGAATCAAGAAGAGAATGACTCCTGAACAGAGCAAAGCTAGAGAGGATAGGGAGAGAGAGAGAGGATAAAATATAGAGAGAGAGCATACAAGGGAGGACTCAGATATTATTTCTTGTTAATTTGCATTACAAGCTTATTTCTCCTTTTATACAACAAAGAAATGAGTTGGTTAGTTAGGTAATTAACTGACCAACTCACTCAACTAATTTGTGCCCATAACAATACTTCCCTTCCTAAAAATCCTTGTCCCCAAAGATCAATGGAGAAATTGTACAAAAAAGACCCCTACTTAGTTGAACAAAATGTACAGAAAATAACCACCAGTAAAACTTCTACTTTATTTCCTTTTTGACACCTCAATGAACCATCTGACAAGACCCTCAAGTTCAAAGCAACAGCTTGCTCTACCAAAAGCATTATGGCTCGCATATTCAAAATCACCCAAGTAGTAAGCCAAAACATCCATTTCTTAATTAACTTTCATGTGAAAACCCCCTTTCAATTAGACTAGAATAGTGCATGTAAGCCAAGAACCCACATGTATTGGAGGTCCAAAACAAAACTTCAGGGATGCCGAACTCTACTGTAGCTGCAAGGAGTCTCTTGAATGTTAAGAACCTCCAATAAGACTTAAATTTTGCTGTCACCATTTTCTTCAATTTCTCTGTCAACTATAGATGGTTCCGAATCCTATCCTCATCAAGAATGACCTTAAATTGCTATAAGATGAGTTTGCGATGTTAATTGTAACAATAGCAACCATTTCACTTTTAGCTTGCAAAATCGTAACAATAGCAAAAGTAACAGCACATGATGCTTCCTCTCTAACACTTCCAGTGACTTTAACATAGTCAGGTCCCTTGGTGACTGCAGGTGAATTCAAATTGAGATACTTCACAAACACATTCACCGAATCACCCAAATCAGGAGTAGGTGGAGTCTCTGCAAACACTAATCTCACCAAATTGGAAAAAATTACACACCCTCACCTTCAAGGCATCAACTCTCCCTAATTCTTGTAACCCCATTACCCAAAAATCATCTAAAGCAAGATCCCACTCCTTAATTTACATTTAGCATTGATCGAAAAGTTCCAGGATGCTTGCTCTCTTTGAAGAATTTTGGGCCTGTTTAGATTAGCTTTTTTCCAAGAAAAAGTTTTTTTTTTTTTTTTGAAAAAATTACATTAAATTTTTGCAATAATTATTTAATTTGACTTAAAAAAAACTGAAATTCTAGAAAATGCTCAAATACAGCTTTTTTAGAAGCCAAATTTTCAGTTTTAAAAAAAAACCAATCCAAACGGCCCTTTATCAAGCACCTTAAAAGCATCATTAATTTCCCCATATCTTCTGAATAAAATGGAGAATTTTGTTGACAACAATGGATGAAAACCATTATAAAGTGCTGCTTCTTGTTCTTTTTTTCTTCTTTTTCTTGTTCTTTTTCTTCTTCATCTTTATCATTGTGTTCCCGTAGCAGAGAATTCCCTTCGAATTCTTGGAATGGGGCTTTAGCGGAAGGAGAGGATAAAAAAACCATTATAAAAGTGCTGCTCTCCAATTGAACAGGCGAGAGCTCGACCTTGGGTTGCGAAGGTGTCTCTTTAACCACAAAGATCTGTTCACAGCGATAAATTCCTCCACCTAAGCCTTCGCCATTGAATGTGGGAAGTTTGACCCTTGAGCAGCGAGTATTGAATGTTATAGGCGTTCGCCTAGGCTGTTCTTACTCTTGAGGGCGCCTGGCCAAAGCAATGGTGGTAATCAACTATCGAATCTCAGCGAAACTTCGTTCTTGACGATCAGCCATTTTTCGCATCTGCTCTTTCAGGTCGTCGACCTCTCACTGAAGATCGTCCGGCTCTCGTTGAAGAAGAGAGTAACTCCTGAACAGAGCAACGCTAGAGAGGAAAGGGAGGGAGAGAATGAATAGAACCCAGAGAGAGAACGGAGAAGAGAGGATTCAGATATTATTTCTTGTTCATTTGCATTGCAAACTTGTTTTTCTTTTTGTATAACAAATACATGAGTTGGTTAGTTAGGCAACCAATTTCCTAACTCGACTAAATTGTGCACACAACGGACAGCTCAGGTTCGGGTGAACTGTACGTCGTACCAGTCGCCCTGGAGCCCTCTCCCCCAGAGATCACAAATGCCTCTCGTCCGCTCGAATCTTGGTCCATCCAGCTGCCTTGAACGAACTCCTGAACAACAGTTTCAACCAGGTGTGAACACGGGTCATTTATACCGATCAAACTAACTCAAACCAACCAAAAAACATCCATCCAGGATTCCAGGTGCCTTGAATGAACTCCTTTTTTCCACTTCTCAAACTCATCCCCTTCTTTCCAAATTTCCTTTTTTTATGTTTGTGCATACATGAATCGGTTAATCACACTCAAACATTTTTTTCTTTTCTCAACTCATTTTTTTTTCTAAGTTCATTTTCTCTCTTCTTTCTTCTTCGACTTGATAAACTTGAAGAACAAACAACTTTTTCTATCAATTTTTAATTATTTTTCTCTTTTCTCTTTTTTTTTTTTTTTCTTTAATTCTTTCACAATTTAATAAGTCTCCACAATAAACAACCTTTTCTTTCTTATCCCTCTTTTTCTTCTCTTTCCAAGACTAATTTTTTATGCTCAATAGCTCAACTTCCTCGGACCCCTTCAATAATACTTACCCCTATGCTTCAAAATAGAGCAAATGAGTTCTCTTACAAGGGTAAGAATAAAAAATTTAATAGTTAAAGGATCAAAGATAATGAGGTTTAAACAAAGAAAAGACTCATACATATTCAGGCTCAAAGGGACTACTAGGGATAAGATAATATAGGGTCAGGCTTAAACAATCAAAAGATGGCCTAAATCATCTCTTTAATAGTGCATTGTCTAAGATTTTGTCTCGAGTGGTATTCAAACAGGTTCTAGAGTTTAAATATATAATTAACAAGAAAATTCCTTAATTTACAACAACTTTGTTCAATCAACAAATTTGAGAAAAGCTAAACAATGATATACTCATGATTATGTACTCAAAAAAGTTTAAAAAACTCAATCAAGATGAAACTAACATCCAAATAAGATAAGAAAAAAAAAATCATCTATCATCTCCCAGATCTATATCCGATTTCAATCATGTCTCATCATTGGCATGTGATAATCAAATCACAAGAAACACAAAAAGCAAAAAAATAATTTTTTTTCAATTTTTTTTTTGAATTTATTTTATTTTTTTTGAAGAGAATTCCCCAGCCCTTAACTTAAACATAAAATTGTCCTTAATGTTAATTAAAAAAAAAAAAGAAAGAAGGAAATTTTCATGAACTGTCGAACGTTGACCTCCTCATAAAGCTCGAGAAATCTGGCACCATCACCCCCAAACTTATACGAAGCTCAATATCTTAAAAAGAAAATTGAAAAAGAAACAAACTAAAGCATAATGATTAGCAACTGAAGAAAAGAATTCAAACTTGGGTTGCCTCCTAAGAAATGCTTCTTTACAGTCATTAGCTTGACTATGCCTAAATTTTCACCGTTGAGGATTCAAAAAGGGATAAGTAACCCCTTTTACACATCTTCACCCAACCATTATGATTTGAGTTTGCATGGAAAGAGCTTAAGGCATACATTACAGAGTAACACTTGTTGTCTAATCTCTAAGTCTCTCTTTCAAGATCTCAATTTTCTCAACAATTTACCAAATTGTATATCTGTCAAATCAGCACTAACGATCATAGGCAACGTGTTATTCTCCCCTAAACATGCATACTTGAAATAATTGTAACGACTTTAACTTGAGAGTTGGTGCTTGCTCAACTGGAGGTGGATGGCTATTCTTACCTTTGCCTATTTGCTCAATTGCAATCAATCTTGAATTAGGCATTTGTTGTGAGACTTCTAGAAATTGTGCCGTATCTGCAATCTCTTCATTATCATTATGTGCTGAAACTAAATTCACTTTGTAGCAAGTATCTACGAAAGAAGGGTACTTCACTGCCTTGAACAAATTAAACTCTAGTTCTTCCTTACCGATTCTTAAGATAAGCTTACCATTCTTCACATCTATAAGTGCTCCTACCGTGGCTATGAATGGTTGTCCCAGAATAAGAGGAGTTTCAGCATCTTCTTCCATCTCAAGCATAATGAAGTCCACCGAGATATAGAACTTTTCAACTTTAACAAAGACATTCTCTAGTATCCCAATAGGAAATTTGATTGATCTATCCACCAATTGCAATGAAACTATGGTGAGTTGGAACTTTTTAAGTCCCAATTTGTTAGAAATAGACAAAGGCATAAGTGAAATAATGGTACCCAAATCACACAAAGCTTTAGAGAAATTAATATTCCCAATACTGCAAGGAATAGAAAGACTCCCTAGATCCTTAAGCTGTGATGGAAGCTTGTTCTGAATTGTTATACTCTATTTCTCAATAAGTCCCACTGTCTCGTACTCTTCTAACTTCCTCTTATTGGACATGATTTCTTTAAGAAACTTTGCACACGCAAGAATTTGTGCTAAAGCATCTACAAAAGAAATGTTAATATGAAGTTGCCTAAAGATATTTAGAAACTTCTCAAATTGGTTCTTTAATTTCTTTTACTTCAAATGTTGAAGAAAAAGGATAGGAGACATATATGGCTTGACTGGTGGTGCTGCTGGTGCTTTCTTTTCTTCCCCAACTTCATCATTTTCGACTAGATTGCTAGGAGGTCCCTCTTGCTCAACATAGTCTCCTTTATCTAAACCCTGCTTTTCTTTTACCTCCTCCAACTACCTATCATTCCTTAAAGTAACTACCTTGCATTGCTCCTTTGGATTCACTTTAGTTTTACTTGGCAAATTACCTTGAGTCCTAAAATTTAAAGAATTAGCTATTAGGCCTATTTGTACCTTCAAATTTCTATTGTGGTTAGCCAGTTGATCTATTTTAGCCTTCAACTTCATGAATCTATTTGTAGTCACACTTATAAGCCTCTTAATTGCTACTTACCATCCTTGCTTACTCTCTTGAGGTAAAGCTGCTCCTTGAGGTCTTGCTTGGAATCATGGAGGATAAAATGGATTAGAATGGTTGCCTTGGTTGCTCTATGAAAAGTTCTAGTGATTTCTTCATCCTGAGTTATATGTATTAGAGTAAGGATTGTTCTATTACCTATTAAAGTTAGAAACAAATTGCATTTTCTCTTGGCATTCAAAACTCATATGAGCCTCTCCACAAGAACTACAACTCAAAGATGGGTTAGATACAACATTAACATTCATTTGACTAAGCATTTTCAGAAGAGATTCAACTTTAGCATTTACCATACTAATACCATCCACCTTATACATACTTGTAGCTCTCTTAGGTGCAGCTCTTTCATTGCACCCTTGGTAGTTGATTGGGGTCATCTTATCCAAAAGATCTTTTACATAATAAGTAAATTTAACCATTAAAGCTCCTCTTGTAGTTGCATCTATAGTAATCCGAATATAACATGCCATTATAGAATGTTCGTACAATCAATCATTCAGGAAGCCTATGCTGTGGACACCTTCTTTAAAATTCCTTATACCTTTGCTAAGCTTCATATAAAGACTTACCCTCAAATTGAGTAAAACTAGTGATATCATTTTGGAGTTTAGCAATCTTACCGGGTAAGAAAATTTTGGCTATAAACGCTAATGATAATGCATCCCAAATAGTAAAAGAATTAGGAGGCACAAAATTTAACCATACCTTAGCTTTATCTCACAAAAAGAAAGGAAATAACCTCAAATGGATGGCATCTTCTAACACTCCATTTGTCATGATAGTATCACATTTTTTCCAAGAAATTGGACAAGTGTGCATTCAAATCTTTAGTCGCCCCTCCAGCAAATTGATCTTGCTGAACCATCTAAATAAGACCAAGTTTGATTTCAAAGTTTGCATTAACCTGTGGTCTAACAATGCAGGTTCAAGCTCCACATATGCTAGGTGTATTATACTCACGTTGTGCCCTCGTATCCTTGTCATTTATTTCAACCATCACAATTCGTTTCTCTCTTTCCAACTCCAAATTTCTTTCTTTTTTCAGTGCATTAAATTTTCACTCAATTTTAGGATCAAATTTTACCAATTCTAGGCTTTAGCTACTTCTCATGGATCTAGACACTGATATAAAGTTAACTAAAGAAAAGAAAAGAAAACTCCAAATTAATATAGAAAACTTCTAGTATTGATATTAATACTATCATCTCCCCGGCAACGGTGCCAAAAGCTTCTCAAATCTCCACAAGTCTTCAAATCCTCTTTTCTTTCAACTCATATGTGTGTCTTATTTTTATAACCCACCACCACCATCTCATAAGGTCTCTTAAGACCTTTTCTCCTTTTTTAAGGCCTTTTGGCCTTATTCAAATTTTCTTTTTTGGAGTTGACCTTATGTTATGGTCAATGATGTTTAGTTTTAAAAACTATACGTGTATGGATCATTCATGTATAGCAAATACGAGTGTGGGTATCATCTCTAAAGGGAGGCTTTTAAGTTCGATCTTTATGTGTGCATGTGCTAGAGAGTAGTTACGTGTATGTGTGCTTTTAGAACAGAAGGGAGCTCGAAAGGACAAAAAATAAAACCTAGATTATCCTAAACTGGTGGAGGAACTAAGGTGCTGAGCTAAGGAAAGAAAACCTAACTATGTAGAAGAGGATTTAGGGTGATTATGTTGCAAATATGCTCGGGCTATGACAATGATTTGGCTATCTACGGCTTGATTGCTCTATCGAGGTTCTTAACTTATTAACCTTATTATCCTCCAATTGTAGGTGGACTCCTCTCTCTAAGTGTCGACTCTTAATTGCATAGGATTCTCCAAGCCAATTGTGGTTTTAGGGCTTAATTAACTAAGTTATCTCACTAGGCCTCACCAATTAACGTTATCATGCTTTAGGACTTGGTGTGATCTATCCCTAGGTGTCGACTCGTAGAGTATAGCATGCTTTTTTTTACCTAAGGTTTTCGGGCTTAGTTAATTAGGTCCCAGGTAATGTTCATCACTTAGGCATAAAGCCAAGACCTAATCCATTTAGGATGGATTAAAATAGTTGAAAGCCTATTAACTAAGTTTAAAGCTAAAAGATGCTTTACCTAGCTTAAACATGAATGACAAACCATCAATCAATGTCACAAAAGCAAGATTTAAGCATTTAAAGCACAAATTATACATGCATCTTCGCTAGGCATTTTATCGAACATGTAGACATACTCAATTTTCAATACATAGATATATTGAATCATGCCATAAATCAATGTAAACAAGCATGTATTAATTACCATAGATACACAAAAATCCTTTGTTCAAAGCCTTACACTAATTTACTGTAATAAGCACCCAAAGATATAGCCTAATCACGCAACATATTTACAAGAAATAGAGAAACAACAAGAAGAACTCCCCTAAATCTTTCTTCCAAATCCATACAAGCCCTTTAAATCCTTGTTAGTTGCTTCAATCCTAGCTTCATTTGGTATGGGGTTGGTGTTCAAAAGTGTTGGCAAAGTGAAAGAAGGGTTAGGGTTTATTAAGGTTTAAGAAATAAAAGTTTCTTCCCTAAAAATGAGCTAAAATAGGCTATTTATAATCTCCTTAGTACGACTACCGATCAACCAGTATGAAATATGATGCTCGATCGCTAAAAATTAGAGGCTCTCTGGTCATAATGGTCGACCTTACTGGACGACCTACTGGTCGAGCGGTACTTATCGGTCGACTCTTATTGACTTGATAGCCTAACTTGAAAGTTTAGTTTTGGCTCATTTCTTCATCTTTTTGCTTCCGGTCTTCAACGTTTAGTTCGTTTCTTCCTTGTTTAAGCTCTACCCATCTCAAAACTCACCTAAAATATAAAATATAATACTTAGTATAGCATTTATGCATCTAAATATATTAAGTATAAATATTAACAAATATGCATAAACTCTTTACTAAATGCACACAATTAAGCTCTAAAACATTCTAAGAAATATATGCAAATACTATGTACAAATAGACACACATTAGTCAAATTTGCCTTTTTTTTTGCCTTTTAACTAATGGACTAAAAGTCCATCTTTCCTTCTTGCACCAGTCGAGAACATCCCCAATGAAGCATGGTTTGCTAGATACAAGTCAAAGTGGCCCCACTTTAATAACTAAAGAGTAAATTACATGGCTCACTTGCTTTTCTTTTCTTTCCAAATTTTTGTCAACGCATTGCACTGATTTTATCACCATTTTAGAGTTCAAATCGGCTTAAGCACAAAAAATAAAAGTTGTAGAATCTTCGTTTACTTTCTTTGAAAATTTAAATCGCCTCATTTCGACGCCTGAATGAAAAGTTATTGCCCAAATATGGAGACTACGTAAAACTGTTCACTTTTTCTTTCCTATGAAAATTTTAAAAATTAGATCAAATTAACTCAAATTCATTCCAAAAAAAATTCATAATGCTCAAAATTAAGTTTTGAAAGGTATAGAATTAAATAGAAAATATTAGCTCATCACTCAACCCTTGATTTTCTTTACTTCCAAACAATCCTGGACTTTCCTCATGCTGTTGCACTTGACTTGGTCCTTAATAAATGTGATTTTGTGTTTTCACCTAACTTGTGTTGTACACGCTTTTATTCTGACTTGGTCTTCTTTTTATTCACAAGCTGAGCACTTGTTTTTTGTTTTTCAGGATGTAATTCTGCCGTTATATGCCTTTTTAGGCCTCGAGTTCTGCCTTCTTTCTTTTCGGCCCTTCTTGACCATAATTCATTCCTTCGGCCTTTTGGCTGAATAGGGCAAAATTTAGATGTAAACAGGTGCACATGGTCATAGTATTCCCTTCAACTTAAGGTTGCCATAGAGACTTGTAAATTACTCCTTGTACTTAGGTGCCATAGTACCTAAATTTCTAATTTGGTGACAAAAGGTTACTAAGTGCAGGCAAATATTATAAAGTCAATGTATAAGTCAAGATGGGATTGACCTCTCCAAGTATTAGGAAAATTGTATTCTACTTAGTCCTAATTCATTAAGCTTTTGGCCAAAGCTTTCTACATAATATGTCATGGGTTTTATCATGATGAATTATGACCAGATTACGACTTGATATGGAGTAACTGGTCTAGAATATTGAGGGTCATAGGAAATCTGCCATAGTGCCTTGGTTAATTGATAGTTGCCTTGCAACCATTAGGCTTACCAGAACATTGGGGATCATTGCTAAACAGTATCTCCAATTAGTATAAGGATTGTCCTTATATTATCGGCTTAAGTTTGAATCTATGGAGTCATGTAAAAAGTCAAGTGTTTTGTTTATAGACTGACCTATTACATTTAATTAATAGATAAATGAGTCATTATTTATTTATGAATTAAATAAAGAAATTACTAATTTATGTATCTTAATGCTTAATTGAGAATTAAATATTTAATTTAATTATTAATTGGTTATGGATCTAATTTTATCTATATTTGGCTAGCACTAGAAATGAGGTATGAATTAAGTCATGGGCTAAATGGGTTGAGAATTAAATAAGGATTTAATTCTAAATTGAGTCTTGGACTTGAAAATTCCAATACCTTAAGTCTAGAAAACTTTAGGCCTATTGGATTGAAGAAATAGAGCATTGGTCTTGAGATGGCCCAACTCATTTAATTTATTTGTTTATATTAAACATGTATGTTTGTATGATCTGCTCATCAACTCTTTATAGAAGTAAATCTTTTCCCTTAGAAAAACCCCTAACCTCTATCTTTAAATAGCTTGGTTGCATACTAAAAGGAGGAAGGTTGATGCTTTTGCAAGGCTAATTATCAAGTGGAGGAAGGTGGATTGCACACCAAGAGATTAGTGGACATTAACAAAGTGGCACTTCTCAAGCAGTTCTGGGATTCTTATGTTGATGAGGAATTGGTATAGGGAAGATGGGTTTACAACATCATTCTAAAAAAGAAGAGCATTTGACAGGTTGAACCATCAAAAAATGCTACTTGGACATGGCACAAAATTCTGAAATGTAAGGATGAAGCTTACAAGATTATCAAACATGTTGTGAGGGATAAGGAGAGAATGCATTTGGTTTGGGACAATTAGCTGCTGATTGGACTACTCTGGATATTTTCAAGGACATAATATTACCATTTCAAGAAAAGTTTCATGACTCCAAGGTATATGTTTTTATTCATGAGCATTGCTAGTTTGGCTGAGAAAAGTTAATTTTATGGAAAATTTTGCTCCTAAATTGATGCAAGATAAGGGTCCTGGTGTTGTTAGGTGGGTTAGTGCTTCAAATGGTTGTTTCTACTCTAGATAGACCTGGGAAACAATCAGAGAAAAGAAAGAAGTAGTTAGATAGTGGAAGGTGATTTAGGATCCTATGGTTTTGCCAATGCATAGTTTTTGCTTGTGGTTGGCAGTAGCAGGATAAATTATTAACTTGAGCTAGGATGCTTGCTTGGGGTATTATCATGGATGCTGAGTAGCTATTCTATGGCTTGGCTATGGAAACTAAAGATCACCTCTTCTTTAGTTACCCTTTTATTTGCAGAATTTGAAAGGAAATTTGTAGCAGGTTGAAGTGTAAGTTGTTGTGCAAATACTCGACTAGCATGGTAAATGAGATTTGCAATAAATATTTGAAAAAGAGGCTTAAAAGGGACCTCATTCTTCGGGCTTTCAACATATCAATGTACATAATTTGGAGAGAGAGGAACGATAGGCTAAAAGGCATCAGCGCATTGACTGAAGAACAACTGAAGCAGTAGATTCTTGTGAATATTAAGGATATGATTTGCACTAGAAACAAGTACAGTTACACTTTGGAGAATAGTCTTTTGTGCGTAGAATGACAAATTGACTTTATGTAAGCCAATGGCAATTTGTTTGATGATTGTCTTGTAAAGTTATTGAATATGGAATAAAAAAACTTACTTGCCTAGCAAAAAAAAAAAAATTGCGATTTCAAGGTATTCTTTATACCTTTTCTTGAATTTCTTTTTTGAAGCCTGCTCTCGTGGAGGAATTCCTAGGAAAAGTTCCTATGAGTTCTAGGAACTCCTTCTCTCTTCATCCTTAAAAGTAGCTCTTTCTCCAATAATCTCAACCTCATCCTCCATTTCTTCATCATTGTTGCCATTCTTTTTATCAAAGTCCACAAGGAAAATGAAGTCGATGTTAGGATATTTTGCCTCAGCTATCACTTGTGTTGTTCCTATCCTAGAAGACCAACCCCGAGAATATAGGTTGATACATCACTTTTTTACATCTATATAGCTGGAACTCCGTGTACTTGGTGATGACCTTGTGTTAGCATATATGTATTTGCAAATGATGATGGATGTTATTATTTTGATGATTAAACTAACCTCTATATCCTTTTTAAGATTATTATGATTTTACAAGCAAGGAAAAGCAACAAAGAAGAGATATAAATTGGGTGTTGACAAGGAGAATGACCTATAACATGAAGCTTAAGTTACTAGAAGAGGTTTTGAAGCTTATAGTTACTAGGTTTTTCTTTATATTTTTTTTGTTGATCATTCCTTGTAAGAGCTCTTTAGAATCTAAGTCATTTGCTCGTAACCAAATAAGCTTTTCAAAATCTTGGCTCTTGAAAAAGGATTTCAAAAACCTTAAAAGTCTTTTTAGTGCTACCGAAGTTCACCCAACTCAAAGGCACTTAGAATCTTTTGAATATCTTATTTTTTGCCTGGCGGGTGAACCCATGCGATTGACTGCATAGGGTTTACTTTGACCATTAGTAAGGCAATAGGCTTGGTGAAGTCAAATGAACGGAGCATAGGATTAATTGTCAATAGCTAAGGGCTTTCCAAGTTAGCCATTCAGTCAACCATCACGCAAGCACCTCGACCTCTAGAAACCCATGTTTAAAAAAAATGGAGTTGTTAACTAACATTGCAAGCTATTCTTTAATTACCAATCATTGGTATGACACCAAAACTATTCTCTAAAAAAGATGGAACCTTTATTGATTATTATAAATCATTAAAAAGTTATATCTTTCCTGAATTTTGTGCAAAAACATTCCTTTTTTAGAGTAAATAGCATATTTTTCTTTAATGCTTTACTCTTTCAATTCCTTGTAGTTAGCAAAGGAATTTGCTTACTAAATATTGTATTATGCTTTCATTGTGTTGCTCTCTTGAGTTTTGTGAGAGATTTTAAGTTTGGAAAGAGAGTAGGATTTGCTTGAGTGAAGGGTCACTCAAAGGCTCTATGAGAAACAGAGCATTGCATTAGTTGGTGTTTGAGTGTTTAACCAACATTGGAATTAAGCACCTAGTTTCATTAGTAGATTGCTTGGAACCCTATAGGGGGAAGTTTCAGGTAGTAGATTAGGCCCTCGAGAACTCGAACCATTATAAATTGGCATTTGCATTCTTCTCACTTTGTCTCTTCTTTTAACTCTTTACTTACATTACTGTGGTAAATGTTCAATTAAATTCTCAGTGAAGTACTTTATTTTGCTACTTTAAATTTTGTGGTGGTTTCTTTGAAATTTTTAATTGAATTTAATAAAGTCGGTTTGACTTCATTTCATACGCCTCTTAGAAGTATTTGGCCATTGACACTAGTATCCAAAGCTAGGTCTCCATATATAACTTAATATCTTGTAGAGTTGACCAAATGGCTAAAAACTCTTCTCCTTCTTCTACTTTTGTTAAGGGTTTCTCACCGCTTAAGCCTCTTATGCTCACTAGTTCTAACTATAAAATATTGAAGGAGAAGAATAGAAATCTATATCCAATCTGTAGACTATGACCTTTGGATTGTAGCTGAAGAAGATATATTCATGTCTATAAAAACCAACCCTAACACTAAGAGGGTGCCAAAGATAATGGATGAGCTCACCAATGATGATAAGATCATACTCATAAAAAATGCTAAAGCTTTGGTAACCTTGTATTGCATCTTGAATGAAATAGAATATAGTCATATTTGCCAATCCAAGACGGCTTAGAAAAGGTGTAGGAACTATTGGAGGTATCCAATCGGGAAACTACTCAAGTCAAAGATGCCAAGATAGGCTTATACATCTATGAATATGAGCTTTTCTTGATAAAGCACAGAGATACATTAAACAAGATACATCCAAGGTTCTCCAAGATCTTAAATGACCTTTGTGCTTACAATGAGCTCAATTAAAAGATCCTCCCAGCACTTCCAAAGGAGTACAAACTCAAGGTTACATCAATTTGAGAATCAATGGATCTATCAAAGTTGATGTGCATGAATTAATATGCAACCTTGAGACAGAGAAGCTTGTACTAAATCAAGAGAGACTTTGAGATAAAGAAGAAAAGAAGAGAAAAAAGTCAATTGCATGGAATGCAATTGAGGAGGAAGATAGCAACAAAGATGAAGAATGAAGTCATGAAGACATTGCAATGGTAGCAAGGCTTCAAAAATTTCAAGAAATGGAAGAAAGGTGAAATGCCATCAAGCAAACCAAAGATGAAGAACAAAGAAAAAGAAAAAGTAAAAGAGAAGTCGTGAAGATTTGACACACTTCAATTGCAATAAGCTAGGCCACATAAAAGCTAAATACCCGATGCCACTTAAAGGGAAAGGGAGAAGTCTGTACACAGGGTCTATTTATAGACTTTCTACTAAGACACATGTTGTGCAGTATTGAAAAGTGTGTCAAGCACATGGAGGTAGGAGATCAGAAAGAGGAATTCTACTGAAAGGTTCGCGTGGTCGCACACTCCATACAAAAGACCTGCAGGTCGGCTTGGGGAAACTGGGTTATATAATCCCTAATCAACCCTAATTACTAAAGTCTTGGCAAATTTAATTGAAACAAGAATTACTATAAATAAGGATAATGGTCCTTATAAAACAAATTTAATACTAACAATTAACTAAAGGATATTCAAGTAAAATGAATAAAATTGACTAAAAACTATTATATCATTCTACGTATTACAAGTATTTCCAAATACTATATTAAGCAACAAACCAAACATTCTCTAACATAGTGTTTGGAGGCACATATAATATGAAATTTATTACATTAATAAATAAAATGAAATGAATTCTATGAGGATTTTCATTTTCAAATGAATTCTTTTGTATGGAATCATAAAATAGTTTTAAATCAATTCTGTCATTTGTAAATTTAAATTGTATTTAGAACACATGTGAAATTGGAATTCTTATGTATATTTTACTTAAATAACCTTTTGTTATTATATTGTTTGTTATTATAATTTTCATGCAACAAAAAGAATAAAAATAAATTTATAAGAAAACTACCAATTAAGGAATGTCCTCCAGTAAATGAGTAATATTTGAGTTTACAAAACAATGACAAACAATAAAAGTTTTAGTTTAAACATAGTACTTACTCTGATATTATATAAATAATTATAGGAATATTTTTTTCCTAATAAGAATTTTTTTTTGTAAATTTATTAGTGAAATTTGCAATTCCACCTCTTGAATTAATATTCAGATAAAATTTGAGCAAATAAAAAATTTATAAATTTTAAAATTCCAGATAAATTTCATATCTTAAAAAACCACTACCAAACATAAAATATTCAAATATTCAAATGAATTTCACAAAATTTTAGTGTAATTCATATGGTCCCAAACACACTGTAAATCTCGACGTTCCAGTCTCTTCTGCTTCAAAGTTTCGTTGTTTTCAACCAAGCTTCAGGATCTGCATTTGATCACAAAACAAAGCTAAGATTATTTTTAAAAAATTCAAAAAAAATAAAAAAAAAAGAAAAGAAGAAAACGAAATGGGTATGGCGAGGAGGCGATTGCTACTGCTCCTGAAGCCCTTCGATGTTTACCCACCCCACCAACCCGCCCACGCCGTCTCTGTCTCCACCAACCCCAAGGTTTCTTTCTTTCTTTCTTTCACTTCATTTTCTATTATAATTACTTTACTCGTATCTTATTTCAATTACTGTTTTGTGATTCATAGTTTCTCTACAAATCCAACATGTAGAATGGCAAGATACCCATTACTTCTTTTTTCTTTTTGTTTCTTTTTTTAAATTCTTTGTATCTATTTTTCGTGACTTTATATTTTGTTTTAAGCTATTTTGGTTCATTACCTGTTGTCTTACTATTATATATGTATGGGAAATATGAGAATCTTTGGAGTTATTGAGTTAAATGGGCTGCTTTTTAAAATCATATACCAAAAACTGATCACCATTTTTGTAAAGTAATGGGGAAAGTAGCCATGTTATGCAATTTTTGAGCTGTTACGTCAGCCACGAGGAAAATGAGCAGTTGCTGATGTGGTGATGTCAAGCCATGTTGAAATAGTGATAGTCGCTTGGACTCATGATTTTAGGGAAAAAATTCGGAAAAAGTGAAATCATGACGTGAAGATGTGATTTCAAAAGATAAATATAGTGAAATAGTGAGTCAACCAACAAGTTCTACGTGACACAAGTTTGCGATTTCAGCCACCTGATTCACCCTGAATTAAAAGTACGATTTCAACGAAGTTGGTTAGTTTACTCTTTGGTAGATAATATATAAAAAGAAGTCATTTTATTCATTATCTCAATTCTATTAGAAGTTTGTATTTATGTGCGAATGCCAACTACTCACTTGTTGAATACTTAACCTTGGATTAGAAGGGTTCTTGGAAATTGTCTCTCTGGCAGTGGGGGTTAAGGCTACATATATCTGTCTTCGCGGACCTTGGGATTTGCAGCAGCCTTATGTACAGAGTAGTACCATTAGTTATTGGCTATTGGTTAATATGAAAAAACATAAAATGTAAATTGTAAACATTGATGGACTATGGAGCTTTACTTCATTTTAGTAGAAGAGAACGGTAGTGATAGAGTTGCTCGGTACTAGTAAGAAATGTGAGGATCCACATTATTTACATGCTAATGCAGCCTGACTATAATTGTATCTTCAGTGGGGTTCCAATGATCTAGGTTTGTTACCTGAGCTTCAAATTCTTGAAATGGGTCGTAAGTTGATCCCAATAAATTATCTTTCACTTTCCTGATTCCTTCATCTCCGAGTATTATGGCAATTATTTTGAATATAGAGAAGGGTTAGAAGTCTCTAGATTTAATAGTAAGAACGACCTTGTGTCCTTATCTTTTGAGAAGTGATTTGCCTTTCCGGTGGACACTGTTGTGGTTGACACATTGTATTAAGTTATAGATGCTCATCCAAATGAGTACTAAATTTTTCCTTTTTGCCCTTCATGACATCCTTCTGTTTAGTTGGAATCTCATGCAGTAGTTCTGAAACACAGTTTTTTCCCTGTAGATATCAAAGGTGTTAAAGTATCTAGATAATCGACGCATGGTTCACAAGGAAGCGATTAATTTCTGTCAAAATATTTTGAAGAAAAAATCTGTTCACTGGGAATCTGTTTTTCGTAGTAATCTGTCGCAGCCAATACGTGATGTAGATCTGGTTGTTACTATAGGAGGTGATGGTACATTGTTACAAGCAAGCCATTTTCTTGATGATTCAGTTCCGGTCTTAGGAGTGAATTCTGATCCCACTCAAGCTGAAGAGGTAAGCCAGCTGTTTCTCTATTTTTGCCTTCTTTCTTTCTTAGTTAGTCGATCCATTCCAGTTCATAAGTTTCTACAAGATCCATTCCAGTTCATAAATTTCTATAAAATTTATTTATCATGTGTACTTGATTACAGTCACTGTGTCATTCTAATCCATTTCATGAGTTCATCGGTTCATCATTTTCTTTTCCCCCCTGAAAGGTAAGTTGAATATGCAGATTCAGTATTTTGTATGTTGTTTGAAATAGGTGATTGAATTTAACGAGGACTTTGATGCCACAAGGAGCACTGGCTATCTTTGTGCAGCAACCATAAAAAACTTTGAACAGGTAGGATTTGCTTGTCTATCTTTCCTGTCATTGATGCCCAAAATGTACTATATTACAACTGGACTTCAAAGTCTGGAGAGCCATTTTCTTGTAGCAAGCTCTCAAGCTGGATTTTTCAGAAAGCATATATATGCTATCATTTGCATAATGTGCAAATGGAGCAAAGAACGTCTATGATTTGGCGAAGACATTGTTATATGATGTCATAAAAACTTTTATGTTATTACACAGAGCATGTGTCTATCTGCGTATGGATTTGACTTTGATAAGTAGATTATACTCTCTATTGTAGAGAATGGCAGTGGGATGATGGAAAATAGTTTTGTGTATCGTGCCACTTGTTCATACCATATTTTGTGTTACAACAATATTCAGTTGATCTCAATGTCAACTTTCTCTTGAGCTTCTTATGTTATCAAACATGTCCAGATGTTCTGTTGAATGTGTGGAACTCCAAATGGAACCCAAAATAATCATTTGAAATTTTTGGAAGAAATTTTAGATGCAATCTTTAGATTGTCTATTATACGTGAATGTCCTTGTTGGATTAACGACCCTTTGTATAGTCATATTTTGTTTACTAGAGGCTATTCGGCCTTGTTATTGAGCATATAACTTTTGTTGCAGATATTAGATGACATCCTTGAGCATCGCACTAACCCTTCTGAAGTGTCAAGGATGTCAATATGTGTGAATTCACAACAGCTGGCCACTTGTGCTCTTAATGACGTCCTTATTGCACATCCATGTCCTGCTACAGTCTCCCGCTTTTCATTCAGGTATGATTTTCTTAACGGTAAAGTGACTATCAGTTTTGTATGTTCTATTACAGGACTGAAATTGATAGATATTATCTCTATTTGCAGAATCTCAAGAGATGGACAACCTTGTTCTCCTATGATGAACTGCAGATCAAGTGGTTTGAGAGTGTCAACAGCTGCTGGATCAACAGCTGCAATGCTCTCAGCAGGTGGGTTTTTGATGCCTATATTTTCCAAGGATCTCCAGTACATGGTAAGAGAGCCGATCTCACCGGGGGTCAACTCTAGCTTAATGCATGGAGTTGTAAGGTTTGATGAGTCAATCGACATTGAATGGTATTGTAAACAGGGAGCCATCTATATTGATGGATCTCATGTTGTTTTCTCTATTGAACACGGAGATACAATCGAACTGTCTCCCAGGGCTCCAGTGTTGAAGATATTTTTGCCGCATCACTCGTAATCTTAAGATGGCTATGAGCTAGTTATGATGTAATTATCCTTAAAGAATTTTGTAGGGCAGAGGATCATCTTTTACAATGAGATGGAGAGTTTTTCACTCGTTAAATGAGCAACTTGTTTATCTATATTCTCGTGAAAATTCTCCATTTCTAGTTCTAACTGATTGTGCGAAACAAAGCAGATGTTGATGGATACATGCTTGAGATTGCTGCTGTTAACCATAAATATATAATGTTGATGTGCAAAAGAAATATTGGGGGATTACAATTAATCTTGGAAGCCTCGTGATCTTTTCATGTTCCCATCCTAGGCTCTGTTTGTTCGCAAGAAATTGTTTTCTTGGAGAATTTTTTTTTATTTTTTTTTATTTTCTGGTGGTTGGTAATGCAGGGGAATATGTTAGTTGGAACAAGTTTTCGGTCAATGAAAAATTTTTAGTTATAAATTTGAATAAATGTTTTTTTGATGGTTAAGGAGGAAAAGAAAACATTTTCAACATAGAATAAAGTAGAAAAATAAAAAATAAAAAATACAATATTACAAAAGTAAAACATTTGAAAAATTAAAAACTTAAAAAATATAAAAATTAAATAATTAAAGAATTAAAAATTAGAAATTTAAAATTAAAATTCAATTATTTTTAGAAATAAAAATAAAAATTTTATCTTAAAATTTTTAATTTAATTAACTTTTTAATTTTTATTTTACGTTTTAGTTTTTTTGTATTTTATTTTTTTTAAAATTTGAATGATATGTTTCTAATAATAAAATATATTTTTTATAAAAGTTTCTTATTGAAAATGTTATTCAAGTGTGATAACTAAATATTAAAGAATAATTTTTAGTATGACAACTATTAAAAAAAATATTCTATTTCTCAAGAATATATTTTATCCAATATTTCATTTTCCTACAAACAAAGGAAGCCTTAACGAAGAAAAGAGGCAAACTTGCTAAACATTTGCACTTATTTTATTTTATTTTATTTTATCTATTTATTTTGTTAAGTAAGAAAGAATTTATTCATTGCAACTTTGGTATATCTAATCTATACCCCTCAAGCTTATACAAATTAGCAATATAAAACAAAGATCAAGTTTGAGGGGGGCAGAAAACAAACATACAAGGGTAAACATCCATATAATTGAAATTTCCAAACATCTAAAATAAAGAAATACAAACCAAGCAAGGAAAAAAACAGAGACAAAGGGAAGACAATCAAATACTCGGGATAAAAGGTGGTGGTTCAATCTCACCCTAAGAGGCCACCTTCCTTTGAGTCTTCAATAAAACCTTTATCTTCTCCTGCTAAAGTGCGCACTCCATCTTCAATCCTCTCAAATCATGTGGCATTTGCATCAACATCAAAACAATCAACATATTGGGTAACTTTGTCATCATCTTTACTCATTGTGGCATCATCCCTTCTCAATGAAGCATTATCCTCAACTACAAAAATATTAACATTTGGATTAAGGGCAACAAAGCGATTTTGATTACTTGGACTCTTTGGAGAAGGGGCCGAAGGGCCTTGGGTCATGTTTGGAGTTTCTTTAGCCATAACTTTGGTATCTCAAAATGAGATGGCGTTTCAAACTTTCTTTCAAATCTTTATAGTCCGGATATTCTTCCAATTTTTTCTGTTTTTCTCAACTTTTTTCTCATTCTTAGAAGCATAATTTTGAGCCATTTGAGGGCAAGTGTTTGTGGAATGGCCAACAACCTTACAATGAGAGTAAACGAGTGGCTTTCATGCATACTTAATGTCAATCTTTGCCCATTCTCCATTTCTAAGTTTTACACGAGTGAAAACGGATAATTCTTTTGAAAGATTCATCTCAATACATATCCGTGCAAAAACCACAAAGGTACGGGATTCTGTAAGCTTGTTCTTTTGTAATGGAACGCCAAGAATACTTCCAATACAGCTTAAACCTCTTCTAGTAATAAGTGAGCAATGGAACATTATGAAGTTTAACCCATAAAGGACCTTTATCCCAAGAAACATTGTGGATTTTTGGGCATTTGGATCCCATTTTCTAAGCAAAAGGGGTCTATGATTCACATACCATAATTGCTTCATGATTCTAGTGCAAACTTCATCATTCTCATATTTGAAGACAAAGAAACTGTTCTTGGACGATTTTTATTTCTACGACTATATTTCTTCCAGTGAACGTCCATCATTTTCTGAATGAAGAAAAAGGGAGGGGGATTTGCAACAAATTGTCCAATTATGCAACAATTCCGATGATAATCACCCTAAATAAGAACTTCTTCTTGAGGGATGGCACCCACAAATTCATTTTCAACAAAAGGAGAAAAGAAATCAAGCTTAGTGGCATTTTCAAGATTACCTCTGTAAGTGCGTTGCCAATCCACATCATTTCTCCAATCTGCCCGTGGTGCATTCTTGTGAGCATAACAAGCATACACATCTTGCCGACCTTGAATTGTTTGAGAAAGTGTTGGACATTCTCCCTAATCTTAAGTAGTGCCAGTACTAAAAACATTCTGGACAGGGGAATTTACATGTGATTTTCCAGCAATGACTCCAAGAGGGCTGGATGAGAATGAAATTGTATTTGGCAGAATATGTTAAGAGCACATCACACCTGAAGAAGCGTTTCTGTTAGCAACCGGGTGTGTGGAAGTATGAGTTGGCAAATGACATGGTTGATTGGCACGAGTAACTTTCACGTTGACAGCTAGAGCATAGGAGTTTTGCTGAATATCCAAAGCTTCCGCGTTGGCAATAAGAGATGGTCCTTTATTTTTAGAAGGAATTGAACAAAGGGGACCCAGGTGGGAGCTGGTTGCATTCTGATTAAAGTTAGTAAGAATTTGCCGAGAAGTCAAAAAGGGGAACAATTCAGATTGTTTGCATTTTCCTACAATAAAACACTATGAAAATCCAGATTGTTTGCACTAAAATAGTTCTCCATGTCGAAAGGAACAATTCGAGATCCATTTTGCCTTTGTGAAATAGGAGCAGCGTTTTCTCTATCATCTTCGGCTGAGCTTTTCTTGGTACTTTGTGCACTGATTTTGCTCGAAGAACCTTCCAAATCTTGTTGGAAATCAATTTTGGACACAAGCACATAGTTCTCCATGTTGGGGGAAGGCCAATAAGTAGCAACACGCAAATCATGTTCCTCGGCTGCCATTGTTGAGTTCTTAGAGAGCTCAAGCTTTTCTTCTCCACAGAATAATCATCATTTCTTGCTGTTGGGAAAAATACGAGAAGAAAACGGACACAGGAGAATTATGTGGTTCGGCTTTAAAGCCTACGTCCACAGGCAATAGAGAATAAATTATTATTGATCTCGAATATTACAAGGCTTACTCTGGTTTTTCTTACACCCATAATACTATGTCCTAGCCCCTATTTATAATACACAAGTATCCTAAGCAGTATTCTATAAAGATAAAGAAATAGTATACTACAAGGAAAAAGACACATATTAATTATGTATTGTTATGGTAAAAGCAAACAAGGTAAATATTAACAAGGAAATTTGCTATTCTTGTTGCCCAAGAATTCGAGCCACATTCAACAAATCTCCACCTTGGCACGTATTCACCCCAATCAACACACCATCATCCCTGCTGCCAACTGCCCTTAAGGGCTCAATACTCCACACCGCAAATAGCACCCAAGTCCAAGCAATGCTTGAATTCGCTAACTGGAACTACCTTGGTCATCATATCTGTTGGATTTTCATGGGTAGATATATTTTGCACCGTTATGATCCCTTGTGATATAACATCTCTGATAAAGTGATATCTAACATCAATGTGTTTAGTCCTTTCATAATACATCTGATTCTTCGTTAGATAGATTGCATTCTAGCTATCACAAAAGACTGTACTTGTATTTTGCTGCAGTCCAAGATCACGAACCAAGCCTTGTAACCACATGTCCTCCTTCACAGCTTTTGCAATTGCCATGTATTCTGCCGCAGTAGTCGATAATGCCACAGTAGACTGTAATGTCACTTTCCAACTAATAGCATATTCAGAGAGAGTAAACACATAACCCGTCAGAGATCTTCTCTTATCAAGGTCACCCGCAAAGTTTAAATCACAACGACCCATCAACCTCGCGCAATCTCCAGTCATCTTGCTAAATAGCAAACTTACATTTGCAGTACCACACAAATATCTCATTATCCATTTCACTGCTCCCCAGTGTGCTTTCCCAGGTGATGCCATATACCTGCTCACAACACTGACTGCATGTGAAATGTCAGGATGAGTGCACACCATAGCATACATCAAGCTACTAACAACACTCGAGTATGGAACACAAGACATATGCTCCACCTCCTCCTTGATTTTAGGTGACAAATCTTTAGATAACTTGAAATGAGCAGCAAGCGACACACTCATAGGCTTAGCTTTATGCATCCCGAAACGCTCTAGCACCTTCTCAATATAACTCTGTTGAGACAAGAATAGCTTCGCAGCGTTTCTATCCTTGCTAATCTCCATGCCAAGAATGTTCTTTGCTGCTCCAAGATCCTTCATCTCAAACTCATCACCCAACTGCTTCTTTAATTCGTCGATGGCAGACATGCTTTTAGCAGCAATAAGCATATCATCGACATATAACAAGAAGTACACAAATGAACCATCTGAAAGTTTCTTGAGATACATATAACTGTCACAGGCACTCCTTGTGTATGTAGTGCCTACCATGAATGTGTCAAATCTCTTGTACCATTGCCGAGGCGACTGCTTCAACCCATACAAGGACTTCTTCAGTTTGCAAACATGGTTCCCCTTACCAGGAAGTACATACCACTCCGGTTGACTCATGTAAATTTGCTCTTCAAGATCACCATGCAAAAACGCTATTTTCACATCTAGTTGCTCAAGCTCTAAGTCATGAAGAGCAACCAAGGCAAGTAAAACCTTAATGGAACTATGCTTCACAACAGAAGAGAACACTTCGTTGAAGTCAACACCTTTCCTTTGTGTATAGCCTTTTGCCACCAATTGCACCTTGTACTAAGGACCCTCAACCCCTGGAGTACCTTCATTTTTCTTGTAAACCCATTTGCAACTGACAACTTGATGTCCCTCAGGCAATTCAACAAGCTCCCAAGTTTGATTCTTCTGAAGAGACTCAATCTCTTCACTCATGGCACCTTTCTATTGAGAAGAATCGTTTCTAGATATAGCCTCTTTGTATGAATTCGGCTCATGTCCTTCAATTGTTTCAGCAACAGTCAAGGCATAAGCAATAAGATTGGCATATCCATGCCTTTGAGGCTCTCTAATCTATCTCCTTTCTCGCTCCGTAGCAATACTGTACTTCTATTGTTCAGGCACATTTTGATCATGCACCTTAGTTGGCTGAGTCGACTGAATTGGAATGTTACTATTGCTAGATGAAACATTTGGAACATCAGCAAATACCTCCACCTGCTCTTTGACACCGTGGTCTAAACCAACTACCGCTTTCTCCTTTTCTTGGTCTAATGAAACAGACTCATTGAATGTAACATCCCTGCTGACGAGGAAACTTGGAGACTTTGGATCTGTGTACCACAGCCTGTAACTTTTCCTCTCAGATGCATAGCCTAGGAACATGCATTTCTTTGCCCTCAGCTCTAACTTGCCATCCTTTACATGAGCGTGTACAGGGCAACCGAACACCCTCAATCGAGAGTAGTCAGCAGGCTTACCAGACCATAACTCAAAAGGAGTTTTCAATTCAATAGCTTTGGATGGAGACCTATTCACCAAGTAGCACGCCATATTAACAGCTTCAGCCCAAAAGTCTTGACTGAAGCCAGAATGGGAAAGCATACGACGAGCTCTCTCTACTAGAGTTCTATTCATGCGTTCTGCAACTCCATTTTGTTGTGGTGTCCTCACACGTGTTTGGTGTCTCATAATGCCATGTTTCCTATAGAACTCATCAAACTCTTTATTGCAGTATTCCAACCCATTGTCAGTCCTAAGATGCTTGATCTGTTTACTAGTCTGCTTCTCAATCAACATCTTCCACTCGACAATGTTGGAAACGCCTTATCTTTAGCTTTCAAGAAGTATACCCACACCATTTGAGAGTATACATCCATGAAAGTGATGTAATACCTGATACCTTTCTTGGAAGGAACTTTATTTGGACCCCAAAGATCAGAATGAATGTAATCAAGTGTACCTTTGGTATGCTCCTGCCTCTTGCCGAACTTCACCCTGGTTTGCTTTCCAAAAACACAATGCTCACAAAATTCAAGCTTTCCCGTTCTTTGCCTACAAAGCAAATCCCTCTTGCTCAGCTCGGTCAGTCCCCTCTCGCTCATATGGCCCAACCTTTGTGCCATAACTGCGTAGTGTCATTATCACTCTCCTCAGATGCAAAAGCTGCAACACCTGTAACCGTAATTCCTTGAAGAACATATAGACTGCCAGTCAACTTCCCTTTCAAGAGCACAATTGCATCTTTGGTCACCTTTAAGACTCCATTCTCACTTCGGAATTTGTACCCATGAGAATCTAAATGCCTAAGAGAAATCAAGTTTTTCTTCAGCTCCGGTGCATGCCAACACTCGAGAGATCTTGTAATATCATCAAACATCTTGATATTTACGATGCCCATTCCCTTCACTTTCAATGAAAGATTATTGCCTAGAATGAGTTTCCCTTCTTTTTTGGAATAATAAGAGAACCAGTCACGCCTAAGAAACATATGGAATGTTGCACCAGTATAAAAAATCCATTGATTATGCCACTGTGATGCACTCATAGTCAGAACATTCCCGGTACTACTCGAGTTCTCCCCATCACTGTTAGCAACCTCCGCACATTGGCTGAATTCTCCAACCTTTTCTTTCCCTTTTTCAGTTTTGGACATTCTTTCTTAACGTGACCTTTCTCACCACACTCGAAACAGCGTAGCTTCCTTGCCCTTGATTTTGACATTGACTTGCTTTTCTTTCTATCCGAAAATCCCTTTCTATTCTCCGATCTCCGTCTACTCACTAAACCTTCCCTGTGAACTTCTTTCCTATGTCCCAGGATATGTGTTTGAAGATCTTTCGATTTTAATGAAGCAATCACATCTTCAAACGTAATTTTATCCCTCTCGTACAACATAGTGTCCACGAAGTTCATATATGAATGCGGTAAGGAGCATAACAGGATCATAGCTTGGTCTTCATTATCAATTTTAATGCTCACATCCTTCAAAGCAATAAAACAACAGGTAAACTCATCAAGGTGTTGTTTTAGTGAGATACATTCTTTCATTCTAAGATGATACAATCGCTTTTTCAAGTAGAGGCGATTTGTAAGAGATTTAGATGCATACAATTCCACTAAAGTATTCTAAGCCTCAACTGCTGTCGCCTTCTCAGCAATCTCTAGCAATACTTCATTCGTCACGGACATGTGTATTGCACTCAAGGCTTTCGCTTTGAGTTCTTCTCTCACCACTGGTTCTGTCTTTTCTGGGATCACTTCTTCAATGACTTTCCAAAGTCTTTGCAATGTCATAAATGCCGTGAATTTGATCCTCCATAGACTGAAACTCATTCTTCCGTCAAACTTCTCGATTTCAAACTTTCCACCTGTGGAAGACATCTTTGTTTGCTCAAAACTCTCACTTCGAGATGGAATTTGGCTCAACGGACAGCAAAAATGGATTCAGCATGTCGAAAAACCTTAAGAACACCCCCGGTCAACTTTTTTCTCAACACCAGTCAAAGTCAAACCTATTGGTCAAAGTCAACACCGTCCCTAAACACGTACTTCAGAGCAGAATCTGGAAAAACAGAGCCCAAAATGGACTCAACACATTAAAAAACATGGGGTAAGGCTCTGGCCAAACCCGGTCAACTCTTGGTCAATGGTCAACGATCAAAGTCAAAACTCGGTCAACCCCGGTCAACGCGGTCAAACAAGTCAACAGGTCAGATTTTTTTTTAAACTAAATCTAAGCCCAAATAAAAATTCTTTTTTTTATTCTTTTAGCCTAAACTAAGCCCAAACCCAAAAAAGAAATTTATTATTTTTCTGGCCTAGAACCCAAGCCTAACAAAAGATTAATTAACCCAAGACCCAAGACCTAGCCAAAATTTGACAAGGCCACTACCCAGGCCCGATCCAAATAAACCCAAAGACTCAAAGCTTACTAACCCTAAACCTGCTTTATAAACCAACGCTCAAGATAAACAGCACTGGAGCACTCCTTGCCAAGCAAAGACCTTTGTTTGGTTAGGCACCGTTTGGTTTGAACAATTTTGGTTTCACAGTGAGTTTTGATTTTTTCTTTTCTCCCTCAAGCAGTGGATTAATACCTAAGCTCTAGATATCAGTTTGTTGGGAAAAAACATGCAAACACGAAGAATACGAGAAGAAAACAGACACAGGAAAATTATGTGGTTCGGCCATAAAGCCTACGTCCACGGACAGCAGAGAATAAATTATTATTGATCTCGAATATTACAAGGCGTATTCTGGTTTCTCTCACACCCATAATACTACGTCCTAGCCTCTATTTATAATACACAAGTATCCTAATCAGTATTCTACAAGGATAAGGAAACAGTATACTACAAGGAAAAAGAGACATATTAATTATGTATTGTTATGATAGAAGCAAACAAGGTAAATGCTAACAAGGAACTTTGCTATTCTTGTTGCCCAAGAATTCGAGCCACATTCAACTGTTGCCTTGCTTCTCCTAGTAAGGCTTCGAATAGGATTAGCCTTGGATTTGTTGTATTTCTCCTCCAAAAAATTTCCCAAGCCAACTCGAGAAGAAGACATTTCAAGTTCCCTTTCAGCTTCAATTTTCTTGTCCAACTCACTCGGGGAAAGGGAAGAAGAAGGTGTGGCCATGGAAGAATGAGCTTTGAGGTTACCATACAAGAGATTGTGTTCCTTACTTGAGATAAAGTGATCATCATCGATTCTTCAAAGAAATCTGATCGTTCAAGTTCAAGAGAATGATTTGGACAAACTTCTTTTGCTGCTTTTATTGCTAATCGAGCACTAATTCAAGTTTTTAGTGCACTAGGTTTTTTGGAGCCGACGAATGGAGAATGGTAGTGGTCAATGTAGAGAGAAGTGAAAGCATTTAGTGTTTAGTGAGGGAAAGTCTCATTTATGTATTGCTTCTTATTTGATAATAACAAAATCATGTTCAACTATTATTTGAGCACAAATTTTACCATACGCTTCCCACATCATACACCCATTTAGTATTATAACTCACTTTTGAGTGTTATACATGTGCAACTTAAGAAAAGGAAAAACAGACTCTCTCTTCCTTGTTTCCTTATTTGCAAATTCTCTCTCTCCATTATCTTTTCTTTTGCATTACTTTCATTTTTCTTTCTCTTCAGTATTCTTTCAAAAAAAAAAATCTTGCTGTTATGTTATCGTGCTCGTTACCTCGTTATGCTGCCGTCATTGCCATCTCATTAATAGTGCCGTCTCGCTCTTACTCTCTCTCTCTCTCTCGGTGTTATTTCTCTTAGATATTTGCTTTTGTGTGTGTATATATACAGACATATATACACAAAATTAAAATTAAGCTGTGGAATTGCTTGCTTGCCACTACGTTTTCAATTGTGTGTTATATATAGATCTATTATAGATCTATTTGTGTGTATATAGATTTGTTTGTGTATCTTTGTGTATATGTGTGCATATATACATATATCTTTTTATATACAAATGTTTATGCATGGAATATTCAAAAAAATTACAAAGATAAAAAAAAAAAAACTAGAAAGGTTGTGAACATGTTTTTTGTAATTGTGAATGTTTCGTTCAAGGTTGTGAACATGTCTTTCATTGGTGCGAATATGCTATTCATAGGTGTGAACATGTCGATCACAAGTTATGAATATGTCATTTGTCAATTATGAATATATAATGTAAAACTTTTAAATATAGTGTAAGAGTAGTAAAAAATTAAACTTATGAATGTCGTATAAAAATTGTGAATAACTAAAAATGCTGAATAGAAATTATTGAAATCGTGAGTATATATTTCTTAATAATAAAAAAAATTAAAATTGTGAACATATAATATAAAATTTGCAAATAATTAAAAATTGTGAATATGTAATATAGAAACTGCGAACGTATAAGACAAAAATTATGAACTTATGAAAATTGGACACGCAGATACCATTCACACGTGAATAGTACACACATAGCAGTGCATAGTGTTCTGCAATTGCACCATTGTTAAAATGCATATCATGATGATAAGATGTGGATGCATGTATGGGCACATGATTGCTAGGGACATTCTTAGGTGTTGCATGCCATCGGGGATAGGGGTGGAAGGCAGGGCAAGAATTACAATCATGGTCACGTCTTCTACATAGCTGACAATGATAAGAATATGAATCCCTATAATCATGATTTCTAAATGAAGGTGCATGAAAGGGTGCTTGATCATAGGGATCATAACTTACACTAGCCCAAGATTGGAGACATTCATTTGCAAAGGGACAACAAACGGTACGATGCTCATAATTTCCACATAACTAACAAGCATTGGGAGCATATTACGGTGGTGGGGAAGAGGATACTAGTGACCACCAAGAAGCATTAGGATCATTCATGTTCAATCAATCACAAGTAAACCTCTTCTCAATTCACAATATTATTTTTTTCAAAATTTTCTTTTATTTGCAAATAAAGAAAGCATGAAAAGATAAAATAATATGTAACTAGCTAAGACACACAAAACAAAGAAACCAAACAACCGTGCCTCCCTGGCAATGGTGCCAAGAAACTTGATGTTTTATTCAGTGGTTGGAAGAATTAGGACCAAATGCACTAGGTTAAATACCAAAATCACATAGGTCGTGTGTAGTACAGTGTGTATGAGTGTAGGGTCAAATTCACGGGGAGCCCAAACGTGCGTGGTCCTAAGCTAAGCGCATCCTAAAGAGCTACTTGTGGGGACCTAGGGTATCGATAATTTTTTGGGTTCTTAGTTTAGGGGAGCTTGGGAAAATAAACCTAATCTAATGACAAGAAAAGTAAAGTAGGGTGTGTGGAAATGAGAGAATCAAGCGATCTAAGGTGAACCTAACTTCCTACATGGGGACTAGGGTAATTATGACTTGCTAATGGATGTTTACTACATTCTCGTTAGGGCTATTTGATGGATTATCTAGGTTGCTCTTGTCTAGATCCCTAATTAACCAACGTATTATCCTCTAGACCTCAGTGCAGATTCACCCCTAGATGTCGACTTCTTGAGTTACAACATGGTCTTTATGACCTCGGATTTTAGGGCTAGCTATTTAGGGTTCTAGGTGACTTAGATTGATCTAAACTTAGTGTCCAAACTGTTGGCCAGGTTTAAAACCAAGACCTAGTCCGTCTAAGGTCAACTAATCCTAACCTAAAACCTATTGGCTGAGTTTAAAGCCAAAGGAGACTCGATCTAGGCTAGTCATTAATTAGCACCACCGATTGTCCATCACATTAACGGGTCAAGCATTAAAGTGCAAGCACAAACACATCTACGGCATGGCATTCGTGAATAAATCAACAAATCCAACTACTAAATACATAGACATGTTTAAATTACACCAATTTAAGCAATAGCACCCGACATATACGCAATTGAAGCTAATCTTGCTATTAACATGTAAACACACATATAGACATGTATGAATACATAACCCCCCCTATGGATTCATTATATAAATGCATAGACATGCTCACACAATGATTTAGAAGTGATGAATAGCAAAATAGGCTTCAATATTTATATGCAATCTCATTGAGGCATATTATCAAATATTTAGACATATATATAAAATAACCATAGAAACCCTAAGAACAAAGCATATATTTATATATATATATATATATATATATATATATATCCATCAAGTACCCATTACAATAAAGTAGTCAATCAACCCATTATAAAAGTGTAAATCACCCTACAGGCTCTAATTAAACAAGATTAAACTAGGACAAAAAAGAGATAAAGAATCTACCCTTTTATCTTTAGCCATCTCCTTATAATCCATGAGCAAAAGCCCCAATTCCTTGTGTTTGATCCATCAAAGATGTTTGATTCGAAGTGAAAATATGTATGAAAGAGTGGGTGAGAGTGGAATTAGGATTTTGGGAAATAGGTGTAAAGAATGAGGTGATTGATATGAAAAAATAAGCTCAAAATAGCCTTCAATAGCCTTCTCCCGCTGCAAAAGTTGGTCGAAAAATAAGCTCAAAATAGCCTTCAATAGCCTTCTCCCGTTACAAAAGTTGGTCTCTAGGTCGGCCTCCCGACCCCCAAAAGCAAACCCGCCCAAAATTTTAAAGCTTACTGGACAAGGTCGGAAGCAGGGGGTGGTCGACCGGCCCTAGGATGAGAGGCAACCAGCCTTGGTTAGTGAAACCTTAATCTTGCTCATCGCATGCTTAGTTTTGCTCGGTTGCTTCTTTCTTCACCTGGTGACCTTCAAATGCTCTTTTCCTATTTTCTTGTTATCCAAAACACCCTAGGCTTTGCTCCATCATCAAATCATCACCCATTTAAGCTTTGGAAACTTCTCCAATTGTTACCTAAAACAAGAAATAAGTGCGCATCAGTGTAGCTTTTACATTCTAATTTCAACTAGGAACATTTGAAGCCTAATATGTACAATTATGGTATAAATGCTACACTAATAGGCGTAATAGAGCACAAAACACCTCAAAACAAATATAGAAATGTAATGCATAAACACATGCAAAACTAACACATCAATAGGTTTGTTGTAAAAGACAGTGGAACAGGAACGCATTACGTGTATCCAAGTTGATGAGCTATGCAAAAAGGTTGATAAATTTCAACACTAGAGATGTTATTGGATGACTCAATGCTAACCATATAATGAAGGTCACAACTCACCAAATAACTAAAGAGGATGTCAAACATCTCTTTAGTAGGGCCAGTATATTATAATGTGTTGGAATTATTACTATTTATATATTTTGATGATTTCATATTTGTTAATTTGTCTAATGCTCAAAAAGAAGGGATCGATTATGAGAAAACCTTCTCATCAGTAGCCATGCTTAAATCCATCAGGATACTCTTTGACATTGCTTGTCATTATGACAACGAGACATGGAAAATGGATATCAAGACAACTTTTCTTAATAGAGAGCTTGATGAGACCATTTTTATGATACAATTAGATGGAACTAAAACCATAAACAAATGGTATGCAAGCTTAAGAAGTCTATTTATTAACTAAAGGAGGCATCTAAGGTATAGAACTCAAATTTGTTTAGGTAATTAAAAATCTTATGGTTTTTATCAAAATATTGATGAACCTTATGTATTAAGAGATGCAATGGAAATGATGTATATTTCTTGGTTTTGTATATGGATGATATTCTACTTATTGGAAATGATGTAGAGATGTTATCATCCATTAAAGTTTAGCTTTGTTCTCAATTTCAAATGAAGGATTTAAGAGAAGCTAGTTATGTTCTAAGGATCAAGCTTATAAGAGATCGTAATAACAGCAGGCTAGCCTTATCTCAAGCTTCAAATATTGAGAAGATGTTGGTCAATTTTAACATGGAAAACTCTAAGAAGGCATCATCACCTTCTACACTTGGAGTTTTTCTATCTTGGGATCGATGTCTTAAAACACTCAAGGTAGAGAGCATGAAGTAAGTTCCTTATGCTTTGGTAACTGGAAGCCTCATGTATGCTCTGATATGTATTAGACCAAATATCTATTTTGCAGTTAACATGGTTAGTAGATTTAGTCAAACAATGGACTGGCACATTGGGTCGCGATTAAGCATATATTCAAGTTTATGTAAGGAACGAAAGATTATGTGCTAGAATACCGTGCATATGATCTAATGCCATTAGCTTATACACAATCGAATTTTTAGTTTGATAAAGATTTCAGGAAAATAGTGATTTCTGACAAAAGGAGTTTCATTGGTGGATTTCAAACAGGTTACACATCTGTTATAGCATTTGGTTCACATATTGATTTTTCATTCTCTGGAATCACATTCCTAAGAATCACATAGCTGGGAATGTGATTCATGAAAATGTTGGTAAAATTGTTTGCTACACTAAAAATATTCTTGAAAAAATTAAAGATAATGTCCATAAATGTTTATTTGTTATGTTTGTTTTAACCTTAAGCTTTCTAGGAATGTTGAGCTATATTCTAAAAATGTCCCCAGTTTAAGAAAAAGATAAAAATATTGAATTTATGTAATTTGTGTAATGTGTTTATTGTGTAGAATATGTGTGTAACATATATGTTCAATATAAGTAATGTGTGTTCATCATGTGCAGTATGTGGTATGTGTGTGTGTGTAGTATGTGTTTGAGTGTAATGCATGTGTGTAATCTATGTAATATGTGTGAATTTGTGCAATGTATATATATGTGTGTAGTATTTGTAATGTACATGTGCAATTTGTATAGCATGTGCAATATATGCAACTTTAATATATGAAGTGCGTATAATATGCGTGCCATGTGTATAGTGTGTGATGTGTTAGTATTTGTGTGTAGCGACTGCAACAGTATGTGCATAATGTGTGCAATGTGTGCGCAACTGTGTATAGTGTGTGTAATGTGTGTGCACGGTGTATATGCTATGTGTTGATTGATTATGTGCTTTAAAAGGAATAAAATAACATAAAAAAGACTTATTCTTACTAACATGGGTAATTTAATCTTTTTAGATGTATAATACTCATAACTCGGGGATGTTGGATTTTTACTCTTTCTCATGGGAATAAAAATGGGAGAATTCATAGGAATAAACACTTTAGCTTACTTTCTTTTTCTGCTCTAATTTTAGTTTCTACAATTGACTTTTATTCATTTATCTCCTATTCCTCTCTCTTTTTCCTTTCATATTTCTTTTTTTCCTATTTTGGTCCTTTTCTTTTCCTTCAGTTTTCTTTTCTTTTCATCTTTACTCTACTACTTCTCCTTGCTCTTTAACTAGGCAAAAGCCAACCAATTGTTCACCCCATCTCCGCTTGTGCTCTCACGCACATGTCACACATATTACATATCATATTTAATCGCTAAAACTCCAGAGCTTCATCTTTTTCCCTTGTTTCGCACCAAAATCCATTATCACACACATACCCCACCTCTGAACACATAGAATGCACATAGTTATACAAATGACATACAACTATACACAATTTTGCAAATAATCCATGTCAAAGCAACAAAGCCTTGCAGTTAATATTGTTTATGATTCTAGCTTGTTGTTACCAAGGGATAGCAACTCCACCAAATGCTACAATTGCAACTGATGGATTTAGAAACTTTAGAACAATTTCCAAGGCCATTAGGGTCACCCCAAACAACATCTTGAGTAGATATTACATACTTATCGAGGCACGGTTATATCAAGGAAAACATTTTCATATGACCCAAAAAACAAATTTTGGTATTGATTAAGGCTAGGAAGGAAAATATAATGATTTCATGCACGAACATCATTCATGGATTTCAGGCAGATTACATAGCTATTATAACATTTGGTTTAGGATTGATTTTTTTATTGTCATGAATCACATTCCCAAGAATCACATGCCTAGAAATGTGATTCATGTAAATGCTATTAAAACTATTTGGTATGCTAAAAATATTTCTAGAAAATTTGAGGATAAATGCCATGAATATCTACTTGTTATGTTTGCTTGAAACATAAGTTTCCTAGGAATTTAGAGCTATATTTCAAAAATGTCCCCAACTTTTTTTAAAAAATAGATAAAAATATTAAATTTATGTAATATGTGTAATGTGTTTATCGTGTGCAATATGTGTGTAACTATATGTGTAATATAAGTCATACGTGTGTTTTCATATGTAATGTGTGCGCAGCGTGTGTAGTATATGGTATGTGTGAAATGTGTATGTGCAGTATGTGTTCTGAGCGTAATGTGTGTAATATGTGTGGATATGTGCAATGTATGTATGTGTGTAGTGTGTGTAATGTATATGTGCAAATTTTGTAGTATGTGCAATATCTATAAGTTTAATATGCATGTGTAGTGTGTGCTTTGTATATAGAGTGTGATATATGTTAGTATATGTGTATAGCGTGTGTGCACATTATTTGTAATATTTGTGCACTTTATGTGCAATGTGCGTGCATAGTGCATGCAATGTGTGGTCACAATGTACATAATGTGCATAATTTTGTAACAACGCGTGCTGGCCAAATGTGTACTTTAAAAAGAATAAAATAATAGAAAAGAATTATTTTCTTATTCTCACAAATGTGGGTAATTTTGTCTTCTTATGTGTCTATCACATTCCCATAATTGGGGATATAGGATCTCCATCCTCTCTCATGGTAATGAAAAAGGGAGAATTCATTGGTATATTACACTTTAGCTTACTTTCTTTTCTACTCTAATTTTCATTTCTGCAATTGATTTTCATTTGTTTATTCTTCTATTTCTTTCTCTTCTTCCTTTTGTATTTCTTTTTCCCTTTTCTAGTCTTTGTCATTTCCTTCAGTTTCTTTTCTTTTCATACTCTACTTCATCTCCTTTCTTTTCAACTAGGCAAAAGTCACCAATTGTTCACCCCATCTCTACTTGTGCCCTCACACAAACATGCCATACATATTATACATCATATTCAACCACTAAAACACCAAAGCTTCATCTCTTCCCCTTGTTCTAACACCAAAACCCACTGCCATACATGCACCTCACGTACAAAACAAATAGAATACACCTTTACAGTTGTAAAGATGACATACAACTATACACAATTTCACATATAATCCATATCAAAGCAACAAAACGATGTAGTTAATACTAGCTATGATCCTAGCTTGTTACTAAGGGGTAGCAACTCCACTAGATGCTAGGTGTTGCTTCAGAGGATATTAAGATACCTTCTGTACTAAAAAAGAACACTAGTTTTTTAAGGAGTAGAGGTAGTTGGCACAATGGATTTCATATTCAGTAGTCATTTTTCAAACTTTCATCATATATGTACAAAGACCTCTACCTAGGCAAGCTAATACTATAACTGCACAAAAGAAAAAGAATCCTTATGAGACAAGTGGCATAGTCATGTTGAACAGCATAATTACAAAAATTAAAGACTTACATTAACAAACCCAATAGCAAACACCTATTTGGGACGTCTATGGGGAAAATTTTCAAAAATTATTAATTTGCGAAGTTTCCTCAACAACATCACAACCCCAGAAGGTTGGATTCAATGGGAAACCGTGGTAGGAACCCGGTGTACTATGCTGAATCTCAAAACACCAGGCTAAGGCCTAATATATTAAGTAGACAGTGCTATGGGCGAAAACCATTAACCACCCTACAAATGTAGCGACTTGCACCGTTTAAAATTTCATCCATGGAGACACATGGATCCCCTTAGATATTCCATTTTTCCCTCATCTATTGTAAGTTAAATATACATATACTGCTACAACACCATTCTTAACTTGTAAAGTTAAAACACTTAACAGTGCCCCATTGAATGATACTGCTTCCATTAAAGATAACTGCAATCAGCAATAGGCCCAACTTTTTTTTTCTTTTGCTTTTTGTTTTTCTTTTTTTGCTCTTTTTCTCTCTTTCCTGCAAACCTGGGATCCAATTGACCAGTAGTGGGAAGAAGAGGCGACTGGCAATAGATGAGTTGATGGCCACCCAAAATTTTCTTGTCTCTATCATGTTTTTTCTCATATATTACCAAATTTAACACAAATCAAATTGCTCTTGATTTCCCAAAAAAACAAAGAAAGCTAATAGTAGCATAGTTAGTGTATTACTTTTTAGAGCAAGACAGAAATCCTTCATAGAGAAAAACTTGCAGAAATCCTTTATAGAAAAAAATACTTGCACTTCTTTCTTATTGTAAGTAACAGGAAAGCTAAGTATTTGACCAAAAAAGACCAAAATGGACGAAGCTTTGTTGGCATAACTTCACTGATGCTAATGTTGTAAAAGATATTTTCTTTGATGTCTAGTATTGTTCAAGTTACACATTTATACCACTTTAATACATATATATAAAATATTTTCCTCTTCAATATATATCCATAACTCATTCAATACTTCATCCAAAACACATATCTCATATCTAAATTTCTCATTCAATACTTGATCTAAAACACACAATTTCTCATTCAATACTTCATCCAAAACATGTACTTAAATTTCTCCCGCTTTTGGCAAAATAATGAGGGAATATCATTTTCAAGAAAGTTCAAAGCAATAAAAACACTTATAAAAAGTAGTCAAAACATTCATCATACCACCATAAGAGTAAAACCATTGTATGTTGTCATTGGCAAGTGATAAAATGTAAAAAAGAAAATTATGTCAAACTCGGCAGCGGCATAAAAAACTTGATTGTCACAAATTTGGTAGAATTACACTAAAGACACCAAGTTTAAACCCGCAAGTGCATAGATCGAGTATAGTGCAGTGTGTGAGTGTGGGTCGTCTCCCAGGAAGGCTTCTTAGACAATATAATCATGCTCTTATGCTAACACATCTATTGAGTGTGTAAGACCTAATTAGACATGAAATCAGAAAATTAAAACTACAACTAACCCTAATCTAAACCTAACCTAACAAGAAATTAAAACTACAACTAACCCTACCTAAACCTAATCAAACCCTAATTCTAAGCTAAACCTAATTTGGGGCATGGAATTAAGGATTCAGTGTCAAGGAATGACCTAGCATTGGACTAGATTCTAGAATTGGGCTGTGATCGATACAATTACTCAAGAAATTGATGTGTGTGCCCATGTGCTCTTGTGCCTAGTCGTATTATCCTAGTTGATAATGCACCTCTATCCCTAATCTAGCCTAATTAGGGTATAATAATGTCTGGTCAACCTAAGGTTTAAGCTAATACACTTAGTTTTCGCCTAAGACTTTAACTAATTACAATTCTAACCGTTAGTTTTGTTTCAAGCTAAGGTTGGAATTAGTAATTTAAGTCTAATTAGGTGCAGCCCGATTTATTTTAAGGCTAGCATTTGACTAAGGCTAAAGTATTAACGGTGTTTCATTCTAAATTAAACACTAGTTAGTCTTAATCATGACAAAACGCACTTACATGATGTTATTAAGCACTTAAATTATACACAAAGACATGTATAATGAAAGCCATAAGCAATTATGAGCATATCTTATTAATACACACCCAAACTTATGAATAAAATGCACAAAACATGAAACCCAATTCATAGAAATTTGGTCCAAACCCTCAGTGTAATTTTTTAGCTAAAAATGTTCAATCAAGATTCAAAAGTAAAATGTTAGCCCAAACTAATAAAAGAATACATGTTTAAACCTTAAATTTAAAGTGTAGATGCTATAGTAATTACAATAGGAATAGATGATTCCAACCACATCTTTGGTAACTAGTGATAGAATAGTTAGTTATGCAATTGTAATGTGATAATCTGTAGATAATGCTGTGAACTCAAGTGGTTGTACAGTTGGACAGGTAGTTAGAAGAGTTGAACATAACAAATTCTAGAATCTACTCTCTAACTATACTAATCAACTATACATAGATGTACTACTCTATTGTTTAGTCAATGGAAAATATCTACAAACTATATTCCCTATCTATGAATTTCTTCGTAGTTATCAGAGCTTAACAAACCTTTATTTCCATAGAAATCTTCAATCAAAAATCAAAATCTCATTCAAATGATTCGATCTTGGACTCAAATTGTTGTGCACAGGATTCTGATCTTTTCCAATGGAGTCTTTCTGCAAATTTAGTTGATCTCCAGCTCACGATAATGTCTTCTCCATTAAAGACCTAAGCTAGGGTTTTGGCATCACTATTTTCTTCAACTAGAAGCTTATATCACCTTTTTCCTTAATAGGAGGTGATATTTTTCCTCTTCTTTTAACCATCTACTTTTTTGTTTTGGCAAATTTTCCATGGCTCTTTCATCGAATCAATCTCTTCCATCAAGCTTGAAGATTTTACTTCAATATTTTCCTTTCTTGTAATAATTAAGATGGATCATTCCAATTACCTGCCATGGACAACACAATTTTCATCAGTGTTGAAGGCTAGCGGTTTGCTTAATCATGTTCATGGCAAAGCACCATGTCCTTCACCATTAAACCTTCAATCTAATAGCACTTCATCTCCTAATCCTAAGTACACTGAATGGATGACTATATATGAATACCTAAAGACTTGTCTCTTTGTTGCTATGACACCTTTATTTCTGCCAAATGTAGCTACCTTATCCATTACTTTTAAAATATGGGCCACACTAGAGCAAACGTTTAAATCTGGTAGCAGATCACATATCTATCATCTTAGGAACAAGCTTCTTAACATCACCAAAGGCACAAAGAGAATTCAACAATACCTAGATGAAATAAAAGTCTTAAATGATGGTTTGGCACTTACTGATAAGGCTTTAAAGGAAGAAGAATTGGTATTCTATATTCTCAAGGGTCTTCTACCTGCATATGACTCTTTAATTTCTTTTATAAGAATTCAACAATACCTAGATGAAATAAAAGTCTTAAATGATAGTTTGGCACTTACTGATAAGGCTTTAAAGGAAGAAGAATTGGTATTCTATATTCTCAAGGGTCTTCTACCTGCATATGACTCTTTAATTTCTTTTATAAGAGTTAGAGAAACTCCTTTTTTAGTATTAGCACTAAGTAGTCTTCTATAACTGAGGAGCCCAATTTGTCCTTCAAAACCAAATTGGTTGTTTCTGAACCCTTCTCTACTATTAATAATGATGTTCACACTACTCTTTACACAAACACTAATGTTGCAAGATGCAAAGGAAAAGGTAGAAACACATCTAACTACAATAAAGGTGGAAGAACTCAAAAAGGTCAAGGCAGAAGAAGAAATCAGCAAGGACAGGGCTCTGGCTCCATAATTGGCCCTATAATCTACCAAATCTACAGTAAGCCAAATCACAATGCCCTTCAATGCTGGCATGGGTTTGTTGGAGACAACTATTACTAAGTAAAGCCAGAGCCTTCTGCTCAGTTTGCCTTTATTACTCAAATTATTCCTGCCTCTACTTCCAACTCCACCTGGTATCTTGACAGTGAAGCCAGTACTCATGTGACAAATGACATCATATAGGTCCATCATTCACAGGCTTATACAGGTATAAACAAAGTGTCCATTAAGAATAATGCCACTCTCTCTATTCACAATACAGGGCATGGTATACTTCAAACACCTTCTGCCATTTTCCATATTCTAACTTATTATATGTTTCTTTTATATCCTTTAATTTGCTTTCAGTTTATCAATTAACACATGAAAATAATTATAAAGCCATCTTTAATGATAAGGGGATGAAAATCCTAGACAACACATCCAGTTTGGTATTGTATTAAGGCCTCTATGAGCATGGGCTCTACCTCATTCTATCCAACGTTTCTTCTGTTTGTCACCTACTGCATAGACTCTACACTGTGCTTGCATTTCTTCAAATACATATTTGGAAAAGATATGGCACTTAAGCCTGAGGCATCCCTCAAGAGCTGTTTTCTCTATTGTTTTGAGTACTATAAATGAACAACTAGGCTACTACTCAGACCATTGTTTGGACTGTTCTGTAACAAATCTCACAAGAAGCCATATTCACTTTCTGAAAATAAGACATGTTTCCCTTTTGACCTTACATATTCTGATATATGAGGATCTTTCCTTCTGTCTTCTTGTATGAACTTCAAATACTACATAATTTTTCTTAATGATTATACTAGATTCTCTTGGATATAACCTTTAAAATAAAAGTTAGATGCCTTTTCTGCTTCCCAAAGTTTCTATGAAATGATTAAAACTCAGTTTCACACTGAGATAAAAAAAAATTTAAAATAGACAATTGAGGAGAGTTTGTAAACAATCAATTTGAACTTTTCTCCCAACAAATTAGAACAATTCATCAACAACCTGCCCCACACCTCAAAACAAAATTGCAGAGTTGAGAAAAAACATCTATACTTAATATAAACTATACTTGTATTGTTTAACCATAGCAAATTACCTAGTTGGTGCTGGCTAGAAGCCTTTGCTTCAACCAATTACCTTATCAGACAGGTGACCCACCCCCATCCTTTAAAACGAATCCCCCTGTCAGTGCCTTTATGCAAAACTGCCTAACTATGACGCCCTAAGAGTATTTGGCTGTTTATGTTTTCCATGACTTAGGCCATATACTACTCATAGGCTTCAAAACCAATCTATCCCTTGTATTTTCCTATGGTATTCCTCAACAACAAAGGGTTATAAGTGTTTAGATATTACTACGAACAAAGTATATGTGTGTAGACATGTCAAATTTGTTGAGAATACCTTCCTTTTGCCACTTAGTCCATAGAATCTTTGTCTTCTGACTCTTTTCCACTATTGTTTCATAGTCAATAGGTCTGTACTCTACCTATGGACTTCCCTAGGCTTGAAATAATCTTACCATCACCTTCTCCCTCATTAGATTTCCAACGAAGTTATCTAGCCTTGATTAGTTTTATATATCACCTAGTGTCTCTTCTCAGTTTGCTCATGCTCACTTTCAGCCTTTTAGTTCTCAGTCCTTCACTAGTTCTAGTACCTCAGGCCCTGGCTAGCCTTAACCTTACGGCTTAAAACTCAAAGACCACAAAACACTCACCCTATGCTTACAAGAAGTAAAGCTTGTTCACTTCCACTTCCCTTGTATAATCTACAGCATGTGGCACTTGAACCACCTGACACTAAGCCCGGTACCTTCAAAGAGGCTTCTAAGTACGCTTGTTGGCAACAGGCCATGCAAAAAGAATTTGCAGCCTTACAAAGGCAACATGCATGGTATGTAGTGCCTTCACCTACTGATAGACAGTCCATAGGCTATAAGTGGGTGTTTACAATCAAGAGCAATACATATAGGTCTATTTCTAGATATAAAGCTAGGCTTGTTGCAAAGAGATATCATCAAGAATAAGGCATAGGCTACTCAAAAACATTTAGTCTAGTTATGAAATCTTAGACTATTAGAATTGTTCTAGCTATGGTCTTGCATTTTGAGTGGTCTTGACATTAAATGGATATTTCAAATACATTTATGCATGGAGATTTGCAAGAAGATCTACATGGATTAGCCTTAGGGGTTTAGTGATCCTATCAATCCTACTTATGTCTACAAATTGAATAAGTCACTCTATGGGCTTAAACAAGAAGGCCCTAGAGCATGGTATTCCAAGTTATCCAACTTCCTTTTGTAACAAGGATTTACTAATACCTCTGCAGATACATCTCTCTTTGCTTAGCACACTACAACTCATATTTTGGTTTTTTAATGCATGTAGATGATGCTGTGCTTACAAGAAGCTTAGAAGAACCTATTTAGGGTTTTATTTTTGTTATGCAATCTTAGTTTTCCATGAATTATTAGGACATCTCTTCTATTTTCTAGGGATTGAAGTGCAAATGTGTTCCTTTGGTCTTTTTCTAAAGTCAAACAAAATATGTCAAGAATTTGCTATTCAAGGCAGGCATTACAAATTGCAAATTTGGTCTCACTCCACCTGCCTTTAAACAAGCTAATCCTTATAAATCTGCTTCAATTCCCTTTTCTTGTGAGATTGATAATATTATATATGGTCTATCTCAGTCCATATTTTCAAAAATTTTATTATGAAAACATGCTAGGAAAACAAAAATAACCACATAGCACACATATGAACATGCTTAAGAACATGTAAAACATAACTAATATTGAAAAATATGTAAAGCTAACCTCTTGAAGATTTGGGCCTTTGGTAAAGCTATAACCGTTATGAATTTTGTTTCCCACTGACGAACAAGGCCACCAAAAATATTTAACTACAAGGGTGTTGCTATAGGCAACTCCGAAGTCTTCTTCCTAATGATTGAAGAGACTTATCTTGAGAGAATAGCCTCATGTGTAGGAAGAAGCAAAGTAGTATGCTCTTGAAAAACTAGAGCAAAAAATCACACAACAAGTGTGTACTATGTGTTGTAGTATTTTCTTGCCAAAGAGGATGAAATCAACTATAAAGTGGATGGATTAAATGATACGGGTCTTGCCTATTTATAGGGAAAACCTTGGCACCCCAAGTTGCTAATCTTTCCATGTAGGAGAAAATTTCCCATGTAGTAATTCCTTATGCAACTTATTATCCACTTGTCTTGGAAGACTTGGGCCAAGCACACTATCCAAGCCCAACACATAGTCCATAATCCATGTGGAGGCCTAAGCCCAATAGGAAACCAACCTAGCCTAATTAGGTTATCTTGGACACTAAAGAAAGCCTAAACCCAATTCCAAGCTTTGGCCCAATAAGGTTACTACCACAATATGAAATTTGCCCTTTCAAGATTACTCTCTCAAAGTCATTTCAACTAAGGAAGGGACTAAGAAGACACAATTAACCTTGGCTTTCAAAATAATAAAAAATGTCCTTGCCCCGACCTAGGCGACATAATAATTTTTTTTTAAAACTCTGATCTATTCCATCATAAGATCAAAGTTGAACTCCAAGAATAATTACTATTACCCAAAAGTTTATCACAAAAAAATAAGAACTTTGTATTTGACCTACTAAATAACTGACCATAATGCCCTTCTATGTATACCCATAGCTAAGGCTGGTCCTTTGGCCTGTGTACTATCACTTCCTTAGCTATCTTTTTCTATTGTGTCTCTTGTCCTATTGCCAACCATCCTTGGTCATGGAATCTCTTGATCTCGGGAGCAACCCTTAAGCCATATGACCGATACACCCATAAAGGTAGTATCATTAGATCTAGATTCGGATGATAAATTTGGACAATCCCAAATGGGGCACATAGATTCCATATTGCATATGCATGTTCCAATTAATTAGAACTTGGCACTCAATGCACAAGGCTATTAATCCTAATAAAGTAAGATCTCATCTACAGTGAATCAAAGTACCAAACCTTGACTTCATTTGTTCATCCATATACACTCAAGATTAAGAGCAATGATTATTTAGTAGCAGTATCTTGTTTTCTTTCTTTGATAGTACATCTCTAGAAAATATACTCATAATGGTCCTGTCAAATATGTGACACACATACTATCGAGACAAATTCGAAAAGTCCTCCAATGACCTAGGTAGATCAGCCTCAACGAGGAGATTTGCTTAATATAACCTTATCCTATTAGAGTGCCCAATGCTACTATTCGATTATGGACTCAATTTATAATGTGACTAAATCTAGACTTGGACCTATTTTGCGTCCAACCTCACTACGCACCTAAGTCATTAGTTCAAGTCAAGGGACCTTTATACATACATCAATAAAATATACCAGAGCTAATATGTAAGAAACTCATAATGTCATTTAACAAAATGATTCTACATTGTTTGACATCCAAAATATCATATACAAGTAAACTTTAGGGCACACTAATATTGAAAATCTCCCACTTGCACTAACGATCACTTTTGAACAGCCTAATACCCATAGACTCCAAATGTGTGGCAAACATTTTCTCTATAAGGGTCTTTGTAAATAGGTCCGCCTGGTTTTCTGCTGAAGCTATCTTTTCACTACTACATCTCCTCTCTAGATAAACTCACGGATCAAATGATATGTTTATTCAATGTGTTTTCCTTTTTTGTGATTTCTAGGCTCTTTGCACTATGAAACAACACCGTTGTTGTTGTAATATAAAGTTATTGGTCTATGAGTTGCTAGTACAACCTCTAAGTCTAAAAGGAATTTTCTTAGCCATACTGCTTTTTTCGCAGGCTCAGACACTGCTGCATACTCGGCCTCTATGGTAGAGTCAGCAATACAATTTTGCTTTACACTTTCCATGAAATAGCTCCTCCTGATAGAGTAAAAACATATCTAGAAGTAGACTTCCTGGAATCTCTGTTAGACTGAAAATCCCAGTCTGTATAGGCTAATGGCGTCAAAACATCTGCATGGTATTCCAATACATAATCTTTCGTCCCTTGTAGGAACTTAAATATATGCTTAACCGCGACCCAATGTGCTAGTCCAGGGTTTGAATAATATTTACTAACCATGCCAATAGCAAAGCAGATATCTATTCTAGTACATGCCATGGCATACATGAGGCTTCCAACTACCGAAGCATAAGGAACTCGCTTCATGCTCTCTATCTTCTCAGATGTTTTAGGACATTGCTCCCGAGATAGATAAACTCGATGTCTAAAAGGTAATGAAACCTTCTTAGAGTTTTGCATGTTAAATCTGACCAATGTCTTCTCAATAAATGAAGCTTGAGATAGGACTAGACTTCTGTTCTTATGATCTCGCATAAGCTTGATCCCTAGAACATAACTAGATTCTCTTAAATCCTTCATCTGAAATTGAGTAGAAAGCCAAACCTTGATGGATGATAACATCCCTACATCAGTTTCAATTAGCAGGATATCATCCACTTACAGAACCAAAAAAAGCTACAGCATTTCCATTATGCCCTTTATACATGCAAGGTTTATCAATATTTTGATCAAAACCATAAAATTTAATTGCCCAATCAAATTTGATGTTCCATGCTCTAGATACCTACTTTAATCTGCAAATGGACTTCTTTAGCTTACAAACCATATGTTCCTGGACTTTAGCAACGTATCCATCTAGTTGTGTTATGTAAGTGATCTCGTCAAGCTCTCCATTAAGAAAAGTTGTCTTGACGTCCATTTTCCATATCTTGCAGTCATAATGACATGCGATGGCAAGGAGTATCCTGATGGATAGCATGGCTACCAATGAGAAAGTTTCCTCTTAATTGATCCCTTCTTTCTGAGTATAACCTTTTGCCACCAACATTGGTTTAAAGGTATCAACTTTTCCATCAACTCCTCTTTTTCTCTTGTTGACCCATTTGTACCCTATAGGTTTTACCCCCTTAGGTGCCACTACAAGATCCCAGACTTTGTTAGAATATATTGATTCTAACTCTGAATCCATTACCTTGTGCCATTGGTCAACAACTACATCGAAAATTACTTCATCATAACTTGTTGGATCCACTACTTGATCATGTGAAGAAGTCTGAAAAGACTCTCCATAATATCTATCAGGTGGCCTGGATTTCCTTCCACTATAATAAGGCTCTGAATTATTAGGTGTAAAATGTCATTCTTTTTCATCTATAGTTATCACAAGTGTTACTGGAGATTCTTGTGAAATCTCTTCTAGAACATCTTTAGAATCTAGTGTTTTCTAGATCATATCATCATTCTCTAAGTATCTAGCATTGTGCTTATAAATAGCTTATGCTCCTTAGGATTATAGAAGATCCCACCTCTAGTTCTTTTAGGATAACCAATAAAATATCACAACTCAGATCTTGGTTCCAACTTTGAAGCATTTCTATTTAATGCATAAGTTAGATAACCCCAAATGTGGAGATGATTTAAACTAGGCTTATGCCGAGTCCATATTTCTTGTGGTGTCTTAGGTACTAATTTAGATGGTACTAGGTTCAAGATATATGATGCTGTCTCAAGGGCATAATCCTAAAAAGATAAAGGTAATGATGCATGACTCATTATTGACCTAACCATATCTAATAGGGTATGGTTTCTTCTCTCTACTATACCATTTTGCCGGGGAGACCCTAGTGCAGTTAGCTGAGACATAATCCCTTCTTGTGTAAGGTAATCTCTGAACTCACCGGAGAGGTCTTCACCATCTCGATCAAACCGAAGGGCTTTGATATGTTTATCTAATCTTTGCTCCGCTTCGGCCTTCAATTCCTTGAATTTCTCAAAGGATTCAAACTTGCGTCACAATAAATAGACATATCCATACGTAGAGTAATCATCATTAAAAGTAATGAAATGCTTATAACCTCTTCATGCTGGTTTGCTCATAGGACCACACACATTAGGGTGAACCAATTCCAATACTTCTTTGGCCCTTTCTCCTTTAGAAGAAAATGACCGTTTGGTCATCTTTCCTTTAAGGCAATATACACATGGAGATAGATCTTCGAAATCTAATGAGCTAAGATGCCCATCCTCGACTAATCTCTAAATTCTCTTTAGACTAAAATGTCCTAAGCGTAGGTGCCAAAGATAAGTATCATTGATCAAAGAAACCTTCCTTTTTTGGGAATTAGTTTGTTCTATATTATGTAGTGAGTTTCTAATAGGTTTCATATAGAACAAGTTATGATGCATGCTACCAGAATAGAAAATATTTCCATCTCTACTGATATCAACACCAAAATAGAAATTAATGCAAAAACCATCGAATATTAATTATAAAACAGATATAAGGTTTTTATATACATCTGAAACATAATAAACATTGTTCAAAAATAACTTCCTATTACATGGAAAATTTAAGCACAATCTTCCCACTACAGCAGCCCATATTTTGCTCTGTTGCCCATCTTTAGAGTGAATTCCCTTTTAGCTAGTTCCTTCATTTCCTGAAACCAATGTAAAGAATTGCAACTATGATTAGTGGCTCCAGAGTCTACAATTCAAGAATCAGTAGAATCAACCATTAAACAGTTTTCAATATAGAACAAAAGAGGCATAGCTGTCTGGCCTCATGCCAGGTACTTTGGGCAATCCTTTTTCTAGTGCATTTTTTTACCGCATTTAAAACATTTGGCCTTTTCTGGGCTTTTCACCTGTTAACTATTTGGACTGTTCACCATTTCTCTTCTTTTGGCCCCGACCATGTTTTTGCTTCCCTTTTCCTTTGAACTTTCTCCCTTTCAGGTTAAGTCCCGAAGTGGATACTTAAACTATGTTTATGTGGCCCTTATTTTTCATTATGGATTTTGTAGCTAAGAGCTCTTTCATCAATTCCATCATATCCATTTTCATCTTTCCCATAGTATAATTAAGCTTAAACTGGGTGTAAGACGGTGGTAGAGTCTCCAGAATCACATTTACCTTTGACTGTTCATCTATGTTTACCCCTAGGATCTTGGCAGTATTGAAGTAATCCATCATTTTGAGCACATGCCCCTTGACAAATGCTCCTTCTACCACTCTTTTGTTCATATTTCTCTAAGAGCACCTTGCCTTGTGGGTCTGCTCTTATCGGCAAACATACGAGATAGTAAGGTCATGATTTCTTTTGTAGTTTCCATATGATGATACTTGCTCGACAAAATATCTGACATAGAAGCCATCATATAGTACTTGGTCATCCTATTGGCCTTCTGCCATTTTGCCTCAACATCTTTCTGGGCTTCAAAAGAGTTTACCCTCGTCATAGGACAAGGAATTGTTAGGATATACTTAAACTCTTCTGCAGTGAGTACTCTATCCAAGTTTTGTTCCCAATATATAAAATTTGGTCTAGTGAGCTTATGCTCTTTGAGAATTGTAGCTAGTAGACGGAACGAAGACATTTTTCTAGATATACAACAATATAATCATAATTAATTTATGAGTATAGAATTGATGCATGTATAATATGTATGCTATCTTTGGAAATAAAACATACGAATACTCTTATATCATTTGGCTTTGAGTAGATTAACCTTTAAACTACTCAATATAATAGTGTCTTAAGGTCTTCACAAGAACTTTACCGATGGAATGGCTGAACTTATGAATGTTAAGTTAAGCACCACCACTTATTCGAATTGACAATTATCTGGATATGATCTAATTGAATAATTCAATCACTGTTTCATTGGTTTCTTAAATCTAATAGTGAACTCTGTCAATGGGATAGCTGAACCTGCCATTTAAGTTGAGTGTACACCTACTCGTTATGTTCATTCCCCCATAACATTCTTGATTTAAGCCCTCCAATGGGATAGTGACTTTAATCAATGTTGCGTAAGGTGATCTTCACTGAAGAAATCCACCGATAGGATGGTTGAACCTACTAACACCTTTTTGAACAAACATTTTAAATTCACCTTGCTAATCTAGATAAAGTGTCACCCTTCGATGCAGAAATTAATGACATTTACCATTAGCGTGAATCAAATATGGAAAGCCATAGGGTATTTCCAGTCCCCTCTCCCACTCAACATTTTAACTTAAGGGTTTCCTCTATTTTTGGTATTCTTGCTTTTTTTTAGATCTAAACATGCTTTGGATTTGCAAAATACTTTGGTTTTTGTGGATCCCCTTTGTGTTACTAAAACTGTTGCAATACCACAGTAGATTATTCACCTAAATCTGGGTGTATAGACCCTTAGGTTGTCATATTGTAAATCTCAAGTTCAGTTCTTCATTTTTGTCATGAGATGGCATAGCATTTTTAGACATAATTGCTTACAATTATCTTGTCTAAGCCAATCTTATTTAAATGAACTATCTTGAGAATTTGCACATACGGTTGGCCAATTTTTATAAACCGTAATTGAGTGGACATGTTTCAAGGTGGTCATACATGTTAATACTTATGCAAATATGTTAAAACATATATCAATGCATTATAAACATCTCCCAAAATATGTTAGAATCTCTCTTTGATGACATCTTGCAATCTTTAATGCAAAAGCACAAAACAGCATTCTTTGTTGCAATTTGTGCCAGAGCTGGTCGACCAATTCTGATTGCTCCAAACATTTCTACTTTCTGGAAGTGCTAGTTGATTGAGCCGGACGCCCTGCCTGTCAACCGATTAGGTCTAGCCGGTCGACCGACTCTTCTACTGCGTTAGGTTTTGCCTTTTTCGCTTCTGCCAATCAACCAGTAAGCTCAACCGGCTGAGACAGATTTGCTTCTGTATGTTATTTTTCGTTGCTTTTCTCCTTGGTCTTTAAAGATTACAACAATAATAAATTTTGCTATTGCTAATACAAGCTTACAATCATAAAAGAAATATTACAAGGATATCAAAACATCCTATGCTTCTTTTAAATGAAACTACAAGCAATAACCATAAAGATCTATATATGAAATCGCCTATGGCCAAGCTTTGTTGACCGTATACGAAACTCTATCATGTATTCATACAAACCATCAAGGGAATTTTATATCACCTACATGTACAAGCACAAAACCACAAGTATACGCAACACAAGCTTTTCTAATCTTGCCACTTACAAGATGACTAACATACTCATGGAAATACAATGTTCTTCATTGTCTAAGCATGTTGAGTGTGAGCCTAAGCTCTGATACCAATTGTAGGATCGATAATATTACATGTGGTCCATCCCAGTCCATATTTTCAAAAATTTTATTATGAAAACATGCTAGGAAAACCAAAATAACCACATAACACACACATGAACATGCTTAAGAACATGTAAAACATAATTAATATTGCAAAATATATAAAGTTAACCTCTTGAAGCATGGGTCATTTGGTGAAGCTACAACCATCACAAATTTTGTTTCTCGCTCATGAACAAGGCTACCAAAAATATTTAACTACAAGGTGTTGCTATAGGCAACTACCTAGCCTTCTTCGTTATTATTGAAGAGACTTATATTAAAAGAATAGCCTCTTGTGTAGGAAGAAACAAATTAATATGCTCTTGAAAAACTAGAGCAAAAAATCACATAATAAGTTTATAATATGTGTAGTAGTATTTTTTTTTTTTTTTTTTTGCCAAAGAGGAAGAAATCAACAACAAAGTGGATGGATTAAATGGTATAGGGTCTTGCCTATTTATAGGGAAAACCTTCGCACCCCAAGTTGCTAATCTTTTCATGTGGGAGAAAATTTCCCATGTAGTAATTCTTTATGCAACTTGTCCACTTGTCTTGGAAGATTATACAACTTGTCTACTTGTCTTGGAAGATTAAACAACTTGTTCACTTGTCTTGGAAGACTTAGGCCAAGCCCACCATCAAAACCCAACACATTGTCCATAATCCATGTAAAGGACCAAGCCCAATAAGAAACCAACCTAACCTAATTAGGTTCTCTTAGACTCTAAAGAAAGCCCAAACCCAATTCTAAGCTTTGACCCAACAAGGCTACTACAACGATATAGAATTTGCTCTTTCAAGCTTACTCTCTCAAAGTCATTTCAACTAAGGAAGGGACTAAGAAGACACAATCAACATTGACTTCCAAAATAATCAAAATGTCCTTGCCCGATCTAGGCGACTTAATAATTATTTTTAACTTCGATCTATTCTACCATAAGATCAAAGTTGCACTCCAACAATAATTGCTATTACCCAAAACCTTATCACAAAAGAATGTGAACTTTGTCTTTGACCTATTAAATAACTGACCATAATGCCCTTCTATGTATACCTGCAGCTATGGCTAGTCCTTTAGCCTGTGTATTATCACCTCCTTAGCTACATCTTTTTCCGTTGGGTCTCTTGTCCTATTGCCAACCATCCTTGGTTATGAAAGCTCTTGATCTCGAGAGCGATCCTCAAGCCATATGACCAATACACCCATAAAGGTAGTATCACTAAATCTAGATTTAGATGATAAATCTAGACAATCCAAAAGGGGCACATAGATTTCATATTGCTTATGCATATTCCAATTAATAAGAACTTGGCACTCAATGCACAAGGCTATTAATCCGAATAAAGTAAGATCTCACCCATAATGGACCAAAGTACCAAACCCTAACTTAATTAGTTCATCTACATATGCTCAAGATTAAGAGCAATGATCAAATAGTAGCAGTGAGTATCTTGTTATCTGTCTCTAATAGTATGTCTCTAGAAAACATACTCACAATGGTCCTATTGAATACGTGACACATGTTCTATCGGGACAAATCAGGAAAGTCTTCCAATGACCTAGGTAGATCATCCTTAACAAGGAGACTTGCTCAATATAACCTTATCTCGATAGAGTGCCCAACACTACTATTCGGTCATGAACTCAATTTATAACATGACTAATCTAGACTTGGACCTATTGTGCATCGAGTCTCACTGCGCACTAAAGTCATTTGTTCAAGTCAAGGGACCTTTATATATACATCAATAAAACATACTAGAGATAATATGTAAGAAACTCATAATGCCATTTAACAGAATGATTATATATTATTTAACATCCAAAATGTCATATAAGTGAGTTCTAGAGCATACTAATCCTAACATTTCTAACCCAACAGTATTACAAAGTTTAGTAGGGGCTCTTCAGTACATCACAATGACAAACTATAATATGTTGTCAGTGTTATTTCCAGAAAATGCATTCTCTTATAGAGTAATACTACATTGATCTCAAAAGAATCCTCAGATATATTAAAAAGACTTTAACTTAGGGCCTTCTATTCAAACCTAGAGAACTCACTTTGCATGCATTTTCTGATAGTGATGAGCAATGTGACGTGGTTGATAGGAAATCCATTACAGGGTTTTGTGTCTATCTAGACACTAACCTAGCTTCCTTGAGTTTAAAGAAACAAGCATGAGCTAGAAGCTCTAATCCTATTTAGGTTCCTACACTAGCTTGTGATAATCTACCAGCTATAGCCTTGGCTTTTAATCCTATTTTCCATCGGACTAAACATATAGAGCTTGACCATCACTATGAGAGAGAGCTGGTTGTTACAAAGATGCTGCTTATTTCCTATGTTTCTTCCTGAGAACAAATTGCAAATTTGTTGACTAAATCTCTTCCTACGTCTCAGTTTTATTATCTAAAAGGCAAGCTTCCACAAGTGGCCCAACATCAGGTTAAGGGGAATGATAGAATTAGGCGATTGAATTATAATGTGATAATCTGCGAAGTAATGCTACAAACTCAAGTAGCTGTATAGTTAGACAGGTAGTTAGAAGAGTTAGCTATAAACATAAAAGATTCTAGAATGTACTCTCCAGCTTACTAATCAACTATAAATAGTTGTACTTATCTATTGTTTAGTTAATGGAAAATATCTATGAACTATATTCTCTCTCTATGAATTTCTTCAACTAGTATTCCAGTACAGTATTGCAAATGACTCGTATAAAATAATAGGATACATATTATTGTAGTAATAATAGTAATACATTAATAATGATGAAGATGATGATGGTGACGATATAATTTTTAATTTTTTAATTTGTATCTGTTAGTTTTTATCTTTATTTATTGAATTTTATATTGTTTTATCTTTATTTATTGAATTTTATATTTTTCTTATTTTTAAAATGTTTATTTTTAAAATTTTTAATTTTTAAATTTTTTATTTTTCTTAGTTTTTGTTTCTTAGTTTTTAAATGTATACTTTTCTATTTTTATTTTATTTTAAAACTTTCTTGTTTTTTAGTTTTTAATTTTTAATTTTTAATTTTTATTTTTAAACTTTTATTTTATTTTATTTTATTTTATTTTTACATTTATATTTTTATAATTTCATTTTTTGATTTTTAGTTTTTAATTTTTAATTTCTATTTTTTTAATTTTTTTAATTAGAATGTAAAGTTCGAACAAATCATGTATACAAAGGACCAAGTTTGTAGTATATTAATTTTTGGAAAGATAATTTAATTATTTGTCAAAAATTTCATTCCCACAAATTTAGAAATGGGTCATTCCTATGTATATTGTCAGGAGAAATGACTATTCCCATATTCATAGAAACAACTTTCTTGAGGATGAGATTCCTTGTAACGTTTTATCATTCTAATCATGAGAATTAGAATAGAGTCAAAAACACAATTCTATTCAGCCGTTCTTTCTTTGGAAGGCTAAACTGAACTCTTTAATGGTGTTTGAAACGCGAGTTTAAAGGAAGCTATTTTATCAAGGCTCAAGCTACATGGTGGGTTTTGAGATGGAAAATCTGAAGGATCATTGTGTGAAGGATCCTCGATGAAGGAGTTGCTGATAGATTGGTTTTAGCCTCTTACAAAAGAACGACCAATTCGGATTTTCCATCTCAAATGCTGCTACATGCTCAGAATAAGCTATTTTATCAAGGCTCAGCATTGTGTGAAGGATCCTTGATGAAGGAGTGCGCATTAGTATGCTACTACATGCTCAGAATAAGCTTACTAACAATTTCATTGCGTTTTCTCAAGTTCATAAACAAGGTCATAACTATTAAAAGGTTATATTCACACTTTGAACCTTGAGGGACCTTTTGTTAATAAGCAACCAAAATTCACTGGGGTCTACCTAAGATGTTTATGAGCATTAAGATCTTCTGTCTACATTCTGCACGCACTAGAAACCATTTATCCCACGTGATGATTAGCATCCCAATGTATGTATGTACAGGTCAATAAATCAAAGTCAACAAACTTTCAGTTTCTTCATTGATCCTCCGTCTTCATGCGTCATTGTCAAGCACCCTTTTTTCAGATCATGTTCTTTCTTCATTCTTTGTGGTTCCAGATTCATCATGGATGAACCTCTGATAGCCGAAGGACAGTTGTACCTAACAATGTCAGTTGCAATGGCGTATGTAAAGATTCTCTTTTGAACTGAAAGGATCTTTCTTTCAATTTCCAAAAATTGCCCACAGCATTGATCTTGGATTACCATGTCCTTGAGTTTCTGAACCACAGCATCTTTATCTTGGCTGATGCCATCAGCTGATTTCTGCTCCAGTGTAAAGCAATGATAATTTTCTCAGAGCGGGAAGAAAACAAGTTAAAAGCTCCATATAGTATACAAGCCAATAATTCAAAGCAAAAGCATGCTAAAAATTGGCATGGGCTCAATTTCAACAAGATTAATGATTATTTCCCATTTTTTTAACAAACAATCAAACTAATAGCATATATTCTTTTTGGCTGCATGAGAAACTAATATCACGAAATAAATGTGAGATTGGCATGTGATCGTGACAAGATCATGCAGCCACTTTCAAGTTTTGCGCATATCACACTAACAAATTGTCATATAAATACTATGACCTGAAAGTAACTGCTTTAGAAAGAAAAAGGGCACAGTTCAATTATGTCACCTGAAAATTAACGGAGAATTCAATGAGGGTGGACTGGCACGCACAACCATCACTAAAATTGATCTTCACAACAATTTTGACAGGTCTTGTCCTAAGCATTTCCCTGCAGTGCCAAAAAGTGGACATAAGGGATCTGCAACAAGGATGCAAAAAGAAAGCCCATGGAGAAGAGGCCAAGGGGGAAGGTATTAGATGTTAAATCGGATAAAGAACAGCTTTTTGCAATTTCATTATCAATAACCAAGATCAACATAAAGCATACATACAGAATCTCTCAATGCCGTCAGAGATCATTTGTTCGTTTATGAGCATCAGCTAGAAAGTAGGTGACTCGGTTCAGAACATGAATGCAAGATTAGTTAATCTTCAAAGGGTTGAACATATCAGGTAATGGATGGAACCCTCGTGGACATAATTTTTACATGAAAATAGCGGATTAAAAAGTAAGTCTGTACACATTTACAAGCTATTGCAGTACTTCAGTCACATCAATGTACCTTTTTAGTAGATATGGCTGTTTCTCCAATAAAGATATTTTCAGTTCGGGCCTTTCTGGGAAAGAAACCTGAATATGCAACAAAGTGGACCATTAATAGAAGCAATGATGATGCCACCCTGGAATAAACAAGATGCATACTGAGGCAACATTAACAGTAGATAACTAACTAATAGGAAACTGGAAAGAATGATGCATAGAATATGCATAAAAGTAATGTTTCTGCCTGACAAAGGATGTTAACACAATCATGGTATGAATATATACCTCAACTGACTTGATGAATGGTAATGGAGCTCTCTCTCCATGTATACTAATAACCCTCAGGGACCATTTAGCATATTTCTTCTCTGCAAAGCACGTACATCCCAAGAAAAGGAAATTTAATTCAAACCTGCCTGTGACCTAAACATAGCAAGTGATTAAAGTTCAACAGTAAAAACTACTAATATCGGAACTCCAGCAGGTTAGCAGAACATATTATGAAATCAGCAATGACAGAAGCAACGCATCCACACTACTAATAGGAAAATCTGGAGCAGGGAAAAATAATCTATTGAAAGATGCAAGTTGACGGAACAGAAGGAAATCAAGTATAACATTGGTCATCTATTCAAATGTAAATACAATCCCTTACAAAGTAGCCTTACTTTTGTTGAGAACTATTTGAAATCAAATGATTGGCACATCTTTTGGGATTCGGGGGTAGTTTAAGTGGTTGAAACTACCTCTCCTAGGATGACCTGGGTTCCAATCCCGTGGGGGGACAGGGGTTTGGGTTGGGGGTGGGGGGATTTGTTTTAAAAAAATAAAAATAAATAAAAGAAGTTAATAACAAAAATGGCTGCTTTCATTACAAAATACATAAGGAGAAACCAAGCATCAATATATCTTGCACAGGTAAATCCACTGAAAGTATTATGCAGACAACAAAATATGTTCACATACATTTATGAAAGCAGTGAAAAGCAGAATCAACCACTTATATCTTTGTTAAATGTCCACGTGCTAACTGCTCCCTTCGGCATGTTTCTCGTTAATCCATTAATTGATCCATTGATTAGAATTTCATAAGATCACAGGGAGCCCACATCTAGCACCATATATACTGCAGCTCCTTTTGTCCAAATTGGAAAGGCTGTTTCCTCTCAACTTCAATTAGAATTTCATGCAATCACAGTGAACCCCATATCTAGCAGCATATACTGCAGCTCCTTTTCTCCAAACTGGAAAGAGTAGAGAGGAAGACAAAAAGGAAGAAAACAAGAAGGAGGAGGAGGAGGAATAGGCAACCACCACCAGGTACCAAATGTAAAAACCAACATTAGATTATCAGTTAGAAAAAGCACCAGAAAAATTTAGAATATTACAGATAAAAACCTACTTCAACTTTCACAAATATGAAGGGCAACCGCCACCAGGCACCAACTTTATAACCAACACTAGTTTATCAGTTAGAAAAATGCCAGAAAATTTAGAATATTACAGATAAAAACCTATTTCAACTTTCACCAATATGCACCTATATAATCAAATGGTTACTATTTCAATGTCAATGGCATGGGATAAGGAGGAATAGGGTGCTTAATCTTCCTTACAGTAGATTGGAGGATGGAACAACCTTAACATATACTCGTATAGTGCGTTCAACAAAAGCCAATATGGTAGTCTTATGTTGTATAACAATAAATAAGAAAATATGTAGCTCAAATTTTTCCGGGGAAAGTCAGAGAATCCTTAACACACATGACATGTCCATGTAAATGCATGTACAGACACAGACATAAATAGATGGATTTTTGGACACATCAAGCAGAACTAATTAGCCTATATATATATATGAACGTAGATACTTTGAAATAACCATTCAAAGCAAGAGAAGGTGACAAAATGTAAAGGAAATTATACCTCCAACAGAGCGGAACTGATGGAATATGACCTCGAAAAGATCAACCCGAACATATGGAGGAATACGCAGATTAAGAATGTTCATCATCCCATCAATTACCTGTACAGGACGGTCAAATCAAATGCAAATCCTGAACATCATAGTTCTCACTGTTTTCCAATAAGGGAAGAAAACTCTCAGAAAATAAATTAAATTTCTCAAATTAGTACTTTTACAGAGTTAAAGTTAAGTTAAAAGAAGAAATGACATGTATCTCATTTAACTTCAAGGAACAAGTGGTTTACACAGTACTGTGGTTACAAGACAAGGGGCCAAAAAGAAGCACGAAAAGAAGGTTGTACCTTGTCAATGAGCCCGTGGATTACCAGACTGGCTTTTTTATCTTTTGGAGTTGGCTGCAAATAAACAGCAATATTCAGAATCACCTAATGAGGGCTAACCAATGGTCCTGTCCAAAAAAAAATAAGATGTAAAAGATAAATTAAAAAGAAGAAGAAAGATGATGCTCCTGAATCTTTTTTCTCTCATGCTGTTAGCCACATACATAGGTGGACCATTGAAGCCTCTCTTAAGCACCCTTAAGAATTTAAGGTGGTCCTCTGTTCTAGATACTTCAGTGACTTCCCATTTCTTTCTTGGGAACGGGAAACAAAAAGTTCAATAGCTATATCCCATTAAAATTTTCAATGAAGCTCTTCTACAAGGAAAGAATAAAAATTCAACAGGGACCATTCCTTTGCTCCTCACCTTTTGGACACCCCAATCCACTGCCTACCACCATTCCTCCCATGATATGGACAACTTAACAGCCAACATAATAGTCAGTAAGTACCACAAGTGAACTTCCCCAATGACCATGAAGGGCCTTTCTTAACCATAAACCAACCTTCCTCCACGAATAATGCTACTATTTGCTACACTAACCTAGTCACTTTTAACTGCAACAGCAATCATTCTAAGCTCCTACTGCACCTGTTGCTCTTGGTTCTGACTTCCAACGTGTCGTCAGTTGTGCTCATGTGAGCAATTAATTAGTGTATGTTATTTCATGTTGTGAATCTCGAGTTATGTAAATGAATAGATTATACATAGTTGGGACTGTAAAGTGTGTATGATGGTTGCATTCAAAACCACTGAATACAAATTTTTCCCCATACGACTGGATTGGTTTTCTAAGAAAGAGAACCAGATGACGCAGAAAGAAGAGGGTTTATGGTTTAAAATTCAAGTAAAGCAGAATGAAGCATTATTCGCATTTTAGAAATAGGATTATCAGAAACAAAGTTCAGTATCAAGCACGGAAAAAAGGGGTATACTTTTATAATCACTAACTACTTTGGAAAATGTGAATAGAGTTTAAGCTTTTCAATCAAAATCCTGTACATCTGAAATCAATGAATTTAATAACCATTTATTTAACAAGATGATGGTGTTGAAAATTAGAAATTCAAAAGTTTTAGAAGGCATATAAGATGATCAAGAACAAGGATTTCGTATAACACCTTTTAATGTGGATTTTGAAATTTATTGGAAGGGCCATCAAAATTCACACTAGAATTGGTGAAGGATTTCAAATCCATAGTAATTACATTATCAAGCAATGATGATGCATTTGAGCAGTAGATTGAACTCCATGGCATCTCAAATCCTTCAATCCAAGAGCACCACAAATGCTCTTGTGGTTTTCTCTCTTACATAATCAAACAAGTGTTCTTGAACATTGGAAGCAAAAAGTTTTGGGAACTTAACCTGGAACACTTGTTTTCATCAAACCCTTTCCTATGGCTAATAATATTGCAGGGAAATCTCGACATTCCTCAACTAAGCACTGGTGAAGATGAGCTTATGTTCTGTAACAATTTCACACCAGTCACCATCTCTGGCAGCTACTAGAGTTACATTAAACTGTGTCTACAATTGCATCACATCTCCCTCCCTCCCTCCCTCTCTCTCACACACACAAAACTTACACAGAAGTCCGGCAATTTTCTGCCCCGCACTCCACTAATTACAAGGCCACTTCAAATAATGCCCAACCCTCCACAGCGTTTCTCCCCCTCTTGCAACCAGCAAAGTCCAATATGTGGTCCATATTGTCCCAGATTAGAACCCCAGATCAACACTAGTGAAATGCATAAAGCTCTTCAACCAACTAAGCCTGTTTGATGATCCACTCACAAAGACAAATGGACCAAGAAGCACCGAAATTCCTTCTAATGAATTGTATTTTAAACCCAATACTAAAATTATAACAATCTCAATAGAAATGGAGCAAGAAGCACAAAAATTCCTCCTGATATAGTATTTTAAACATAAAATTCCCTATCATGATTACCTCTTAATCTTTCAGTTCATTCCCTTTGTTTCTATCATCCTAAACACATCTTAAAACTAAATTCTATAAATGATGTTTCATCCATCTTGCCATGGCCATCATGGGTATTACATGGGGAGGAAGGGGCTAAATGGCCATAATTGGATTATTGCTAATCTATTACGTTTGTAAAGGTGCTATGTGGCTGAAGAAGTCATACTAAATGAAAAACCAGCTAGGCAAGTAGATGGTTGTAACACTAAGAACATGCAACCAGCAACCATTGGTCAGAACCCATCTAGCATTATTTACTGTTTAATTCAATAGTTGGTAGTTATATTGCTATAAAAGAGGTTCAATTAGAATGTAATTCAGTCATAATAACATTGATCGAGGAATTTTATTGTTGAAGAAGAGGAATAGGATCTCACGCATACAAGAGAGTGTATCTGTGTAGGAGACAGACAGACACAAGAGAGTTTTCAAAGTCAATAAAATGAGTTCTGGAACTTAGTGTAAGAATGTCATGTAACAAAAGATTGCATTGACTTTCGGTTACCAAGTTGCAATAAAAGATAGCTAATATACTAAATTTTGTATTGATTGCACAAATTACAATGCACTAGCTGATTAGCATACCTGGCAACTAAGCGATTAACCAACAGTTATTATTAACAGATCCATTTTAACTGATAAGCATGGATAACAAAAGCACAAAATCTTCATAAGATGTACACATGCACAACAATCTGCCCAAGTTAAACCCTATATGGTCATGAGGCAGTAACTGCCCAGGTAGCTATTGCTCCTATTAAGTGGCCACCTAATCTAAAAGCAAACTTCTAGAGACGGTTTATTGTCATACCCCCCCCCCCTCCTCTTTAAAAAAAAACCCCACCAACCCACGCAGGCAGACTCTTGTATAGATGAGCTTTTATTCCTGTTCCTCAACAATGAAAGTTCCTTGATCAATGAGTGTGTGAGTATGACAGACACACACAGAGAAAGAGAGAGTTTTCAAAGAAAGAGAGAGTTTTCAAAGAAAACAAAATGAGTTCTGGAATTTAGGGTAAGAATGTCAAATAACAATAAATTGCATTGACGCAGGTCACCAAATTCCAGTACAAGATTGTTAACGTACTAAATTTTGTGTTGATTATAAAAATTGACAATGCACTACGTGGTTAGCATACATGGCAACCAAGTGTTTGACCAGCAGTTGTTATTAATAGAACCATTTTAACTAATAAGCATGGATAACAAAAGCACATACTTCAAAAAATCTACACATGCACAATCATCTGCCAAGTTAAACTACATATAAGTAACTTCCCAGGTAGCTATTGCTTCTATTAAGTGGCCATCTAATCTGAAAGCAAACATGTAGGGAGGGTTTATTGTCCTAACACATTACCTCCCCACCCCCCACCCCCGGGCGACATGTACAGGAGTGTTGCACATGAATAGTTTAACACTTTTAAATAGGTGGTTGTAAGACTCGAACACGTGATCTTTTAGTAACTTGGACCCTATACCATATTACGTGACAATCTCATCTAACAGCTTAAACTTGTAGAGAGGGATCTATTGTATTCATATAATGTCTTGACAGCTTCCATTTGCAAAAACAGGTTCATGGTACTCTATATGCCTTGTGGACATGGCAATTAGTGAACATGATGAGGGAAGGATGAGGATGAGAAGGAAGAATAACCTGAAGGTTTACAATCACTACTTTTCCTCCACGACGCAGACATTTCAAGGGCAAGTTGCAAGCAGGAGTGATCTGCAAACTGCAAATGCAGCTAAAGCATGAGTGAATAAATAATAAAAGAAGTAATTTCTCGCAAAAACCCTGTAATATGATATTGCTCAAGAGCAAAATAACAAAGAAAATGGCCAAAGTTCTGCTATATAAGCACAAGAAACATGAAGAAAATCAGAAGGCGGCCTACTAAAATATAGATTTGAACTCCTCAAATTAAAATAATTAACATCAATTCCACTCGCCAAGTGATTCACAACCTAATTTCCAATTGGCGTGACATAATGACGTTGGACAATAACATAAATTGTGTAAACAACTACCCACCCCATGTATAGAAACACCATAATACTGAAACAGGTGTAGCTCCTGGCAAACCTCACCACATTAAAGTTACTTCTTCAACTGCAGGGGCCAGGGGACGATAGCTAGAAGAGGATCAAACAATCAGCTTCATGAAGGAGCTCATATTAGACGTAGATGATAGACATAAATATTCAAATTATTGGCCCAAATATGTATTACTTTTTTCCAAAAGTATACATAAAAGGAAAAATGGGAAATAACCACATGCCACTAGGCTAAATTTTCACTACTAACCCCATAACAAGTCAACCAAAATTCAATCAAAAGTCCGGACCCCCAATTAATTTTTGCCAAGATGGAGATGGATACCATAAAATCTTTTACAGATCACACAAATATTAAATCTATTGTCTAATAGATAAACTTCTATGAGTACCAAACATTCTTGCATGTGAGACAACTTGTAGAAGTTCTCTAATCCATAAAGAGAACACCATGAATTCCATCTGTCCCAAGGCTGCTAGTAGTCTTACTGTTTGCATCATAAGTTAGCCATCTCCTCTTACTTTTCTTTCCGACACCCAGAAAATGTAAAAGAAAAATTCATACAAATACTTATTGACGAAAATTTTGAAGCCAAAGAACCTGGCATTTTGACAAACACAGTATGGAAAAAGGAGATTCTAAGGGAAGCAAAGATTAATTAGAAATCATTTTTTTGCATCATCTGTCTCTTGAATATTATTCTCTTGTGGATATGTTGCTTCTGATGTCTCTCTCATTTTATTCACTTTATTTCTCTTAAAAAGACAAAAGTGCTAGACCAATTCCAGCCAAGTAAATATATAGCTGCCAAAACAAATATTTGTGCATGATGTTGCAGAATAACACATTAGGTCATGTTCCTACAGCAGTCTGAACCATATAAGGATAAATTAGAGGAGAATTTGCCATTATAACAAGGTAGCTTCTAGCTATATGAGCTTTAACCCTGCCACAAATACAGCCTAAAATATTACAACTAATGCCCAGAGCTACTAAGTTAAAAACAAACATTACAACATTAGGATGAAAGCCATTCTTATGCACAAAACCGAATAGCATAAATGAGAAAATCATGAATAAAACAGAGATTGGCAGGTTAAACCATGTTAGAGATGGAAAGAATAGCCACAGACAACTTCGAGACTGACCTGGTTCCCAAATATAATACAACATCAGCCATTCGACAATGTTTTCAGCTGCATTCATCTCTTTTGGAGGTAATGCATCCTACATAGAATCATAAGAATAATTGTCATAAAAATCCTCTTTTGTACTGATTCAATGTTGTAATGGTTCATTCTCTTCTGATATTGTCAGCAAATGTACCAGCCTGAAGCACAAAAAATCAATTTACCCATGCTCTAGTAGACAATATATGGGTTCACGAATTCACAGCCAAGAGAACTTCAATATATCAGATATAGGGATGGTAGTGGTGACCGCAGGAGTACAACAAGGGCCAGAGCAGGATTTTCTACCAAAAACCCCTGCACGGGGTGGGACGGAGTTTTTTGCCCCTACCCTACTACAGAGACAGGTAGGGGTAGGGGTTCATTAATCCGCCACGGTATATGTGTACATATACAATATTCTTTTATTTCCTTTATCTAACTATATAGTAGTTTTATTATAAGGATTATATTAATGAAAAAATTTTTTAATTTAGTGGTTAAAATTTCTTATGCTACTTTGAAGACCAAAGTTCAAATCTTCTTTGCAAAACTTTGCGATGCTTTTGTGTTAGGATTTATTTAGTGTTATTAATAGGAAGAGGTTTTAACACATAGCAGTTCTAATTACACAGGTACCAGGCATAGGATAGGGGTATCGATAGGGTTTTCCTAGCAGGTGCAGAGTAGGAGGTGGCAAACCGCCTCTACCCCTCCCCATTGCCAACACTAATCAAAAAGAGGATTCCACAGTTGAGGACCAAGGAATAATTTAACAAGCAAAATTGTTGACCAAGGAATAATTTAACGAGCAAAATTGTTGTTCTCCAACACACTATGATGTCAAACTAACACTGGGACCTGCAACAAATGGAGTTTCAACCTGTAGGAGTTGCTTTACACTTGATAATAAAGGCTACATAATTAGACTTGGAGCTGTTTGAGCTAAGATACCAAGTTGCAAGCAAGCAGAGTAGAGCATAAAGGATCATCCTAATATGTCAATACTCCTTTATGTGTTTGTTCATTATTATTAGGCTATCTATATATATATATCCTCATAATATAACTATCCATTAACACTCACAAAGCTGAAACACATCCAGGGAAAGGAAAAATAAGCGTAAAACAATATGGATAGAAGACCTAGGCTACATAATCCAATCACTATGTTGAAGAATATTTTGGTTATTAATATTATTTCCTTAGACCTAGGCTACATAATCCAACCACTATGTTGAAGAATATTTTGGTTATTAATATTATTTCCTTATTCTATGGTATTAAATTAGGCAATAATTTAGATTAGGTAATTAATCAAGTTGGTTTCCCTATCATTCTAGTTTCCTTAGAATTCTAGTTACGTTATTAGTCTAGCTTCTAGTCTTACTCACCAAGTTATCGTGCCTAAAAATAGGCTCTTCTATTGTATTTATGAAATATCAACAATTCACAATGTAGTCTTTATGAGTATCTCTCTTCTAAAGCCACCGTTGGTGGTGGCTCCAACCATCTTCAGTACTTTCATATTTTTCTCTCCATATTTTATGTTTTATATATTTTCCATATGTTATCAGAGCCACCCTCTTGGTGGCCTGCTTCCCTTTAAAAAAAAGAAAAAAAAGAAAGATAAACCACCAAGCAGTTGTGTTAGCCTATGCATCTCATGTCCATCCAAGCGGTCATGCTAGCCTACAGGTCACACGACTATCCAAATCCAAAACCAAGTCCAATCCAGTTTCCAGTTACTATCTCAATCTAAGTTCTGTCCAACGGTCGTGGGGATTCATCACACCAAAGTGGTGCACACGACCCCTAAATCAATCCTGATTCCATCCCTATTCAAGGTCAGACGAGTCGTAGTGACCGTGGTGATTTCCGAGTTAGACGAGCCGTAGTGACCTATCCCTTCCATTAAGATCAAGTTTGCTTTTAAAGACCTTTCAAACGCAAGGTCACATCTCTAATACCACCTTGAGTTTGAGAGGGGGTATTGAAGAATATTTTGATTATTAATATTATTTCCTTATTCTATGGTATTAAATTAGGCAATAGTTTAGATTAATTAATCAAATTGGTTTTCTTATTATTCTAGTTTCCTTAGAATTCCAGTTATCTTATTAGTCTATCTTCTAGTCTTGCTCACCAAGCTATCATGCCTATAAATAGGCTCTTCTATTGTATTCATGAAATATCAACAATTCACAATGTAGTCTTTATGAGTATCTCTCTTCTAAAGCCACCGCTTTCATATTTTCTCTAAATATTTTATGTTTTATATATTTCCCATACACTAGAACCATGCCCAAGAACGAAACAATACTAAGGCCTTTTCTAGTAGCAAGATAGGTTTGCATGAACTTTTCATAGAAGATCAAGAGTTTTGGTGCTAATTTTTCTTGTTTCTTGATGGCTTTGGATGTTTGATTCCAACCGTAAGGACAAGGGTTTTATGGGATGTTGAGGGGAAAGAAATCAACCAATCAAGACTTTGGCAATCAAGTAAAATTTCCATCTTGGTTTGTTAGTTGTTTTACTTCTTTTTTTATTAAGCAAATATTATTTCAAAGGTACCAATGGAGGTGTAGCCGGTACACAAAAGCATCTGGAATGAGTATAATAATGCATCAGAAAAAGAGAAAGAGGTGCGAGGGAGGGGTGGAGGGAGGGAAAGAGTAAGACAGTAAACTATGACAATGTGGAACTTGGAATCTAGATGAAGTTAAGCCTTTGAGCTAGCAAATATAGCCTATAAGATTATTCACATTGAGAGACACTCAATGTTTAGGACCAATAGAACTTCAAAGCCATCACCCATCAATACAAATTGTCCATTAATTAAATTAGGACTATGGTATACTAAGAAAAGAGAAAACAGAAGTACCTCCCAATCAAGAACTGTATCTCTAAGCTTCGCTCCACAGTTCATATCAGAACAACGTCTAGGTGTCACCTTCAACCCAATAGTTTCTATCTCAAAGTCCCTCAAATACCTTTATACATCAAATACGGTATTCTCAAACAATATCCAAACTTCTATGTAGAAGATAAGATGAAAACTAATGACTAATGAATGGAAACAATAGAGTTCAACCCTTACTCTACTCCACATGAAGGGCAAGTTTCTCTGAATGAGTTCCCATGTAACTCTGCAAGCTTCTCCCTTGGAATTCCAGACCGTAGATGAAGGCTATCCACATTCTGAAAATATAATTTTGAACAATTACTTTAACACTAGGGAAGAAGATGCATTTCATATTGTTAACATAATAAATAAATAAACCAATATCCTCTCTATAAGCTTAAGCTTTTAGATGAGATGGTCACTCTAATATGGTATCAGAGCCTGGAAGCCAAACGGCACAGGTTCGATCCTTACCGCCACCCATTTAATTAAATTGTCCACGTGCAAGTTCTAAACAAATCATGCTGCACGTGAGGGGGCGTGTTAACATAATAAATAAATAAACCAATATCCTCTCTACAAGCTTAAGCTTTTAGATGAGGTGGTCACTCTAATACATATGAACATGTTCAGATGATTGCTTGAGAACACTTTCACCAAGTTAGGATTCTTATTTCTGTTTCGTAATCCATCTCAGGCGACTTAATCTGATTTTCATATGGATTTCATTTCTTTCTAACACTTTAAATTATTGCTCATTAGGAATATGGAGTAAAGTTGGAAGCTGCCGTAATTCATAGTTCATGATACGCACCAAGTCCATAAGAATAATTTAAAATAAAATGAGGTAGTTCCTTTCAGTTACATTATTGCCAATGAACTCACCTGACTTATTTGACCAAAGATAAAAAAAGAAACAAAAGTATGGCATAACAAACAACGAAGATTGTCTTTGTTGATTCTAAATTCAACAGTCCTACCTGGCTAATAACAAATTTTAAGATGCCAGCCTTTTCTAGTTGAACCAAAGCCATGTGCGTCATACTCGGCATGGCACGATGAAATGGCAAAGATGCGTCAGGGACACCTTTATCCTCACACTGAAACCCAATGGAACATGATCTTATAAGCAGTAACACCAGCTTTTATATAAAATAGGATTGGATGATTATGAAGATCACCAATCGAAGTGAAACTGAGGGCAACTTTCAAGGAATTTTGATGGTCACCCACCACTTCCTCAACTGGAAGCACATAAAACTAAAAAGGAGAAAAAGAGGAAAAACATAAAGAAAAGAGGAAAGAGATATAGATACCTGAAGGGTCCAAATCCCTTTTGGACCTCGGAAATCAGGTATTCCGCAAGCAGTTGAGATTCCTGCACCTGTAAATGCCACTAGATGCTTACTCTGCAATGACAGTCCAAAATTAAATGGTAATATCAGAAAACCCTGCAAGTCAGAAGGATGCCAATGAACAAAATGTTTTAAGTCATAAAACACATCCACCTCTTCAATCATTGAAGCAAGCTGCTCAATCTGCCATTGCACAGTAGAACAGACCATGTTAGGTGAACTTTAAGAAAATACTAAAACACCTACTTGTAAGAAAATAAAGCCCACTGTTTTTCAGAGATGAACCAATGTATCATCAACTGCATCAAGAGGCATGTCCAATGAGTACTCATACAACATTTAGCAAATGTTCAACATCAAATCTGGGTAATAATTGCAACACTTTGATAAATGCATCAAACAATTAAGCTTTACCATAGTAAATTACTCTAACATATGAAGGAAAATCATGGTTTGAGGGATGGCATTTAGCTAGTGTATGAATATGGTAAGAACAGATTCAAAGCAGAACGCATTTGCAGTTACGCATAACATCTCATGTCTCTTGAGCTGGGAAGATTGTTAATTATATCTCACCCCACAGATCACCAAAATACCATGAGTGGCGCAACCAGCATCCAAGTTTAGAAAACCTTAAGTCCATTACCAATTTACCATACAAATTCCATGATCTAAGTCCTTTTCTGTAAGGAGTTTTCACTTTTGTTGTTTCAACTTTCATGTTAACTCCAAAACGGAGTGTGTTTAAAGAGGAAGGCTGCAGAACCTTTCTCAGAACACATAAATATCAAGATAATGCAAAATGCCTGCCTGACCTCAAATTTACCACATCCTACTTAAAATTTTGCATGGAATTTTGATGTTTCAATTTGGACTCTAGAAAAAATAAGTTGACTATCTAAAGACTTTCTGCAAAATGAAAAGAAGATCTAATCAGTTCTACATTACCATATACCTGCACATTCTAAACAACTAATTTCTAAGATGGTGGGTATTATGCTTTGCACGTCTACGCGGATATAAAACCTCTTTGGATTGGGTCTTTTCTCCAAAAAAAAGCACTCTGTTAAGGAAAAAAATGTATATTCTTTTTGCAATAACTATTTATTTTGAATTTCAAAAAAGCTAAAACATTCAGAAAAGCTCAAATACAACTTCCCTTTCAGAAGCCAGGATCTTTTATCTTCTCAAAAAACCACTTTTGAAGAAAGTCTTTAAAAAAATGCCTTTAGAAAAAACCAAGCCAAACAAGCACATAAACTGGGCAGCACCAAAAAGAAGAAACTGTAAAAAACGTAGTATATAGGCATGAAGGATCCTTCATACATAAACCATCAAACTAAAAGGCTGTTAATTTAGCGCATATATATATATATATATATGTGTGTGTGTGTGTGTGTGAAGAGAGGGAGAGGGAGCATCGCAAAACCTTATGGTGCAAAAGGTGAGGTGGGTCGAAAATCTCTTCCATGCCAACCGTGCCGACATCTTCTCTGTAAGAGAGCTTCTCTGCATACCCCAGCGACATTTCTCTTCTCGTATTAATTTCTCCTTTTCTTCTCTACTTCACGAGACAGAGAGTGTGCGTGGAGAGAGGCAAATGGGGATTTGCTGTCTTCGGATGGAAGGGATGATTAGGGCGCGTTTGAATTGGCTTTTTAAATGTTTTTTTAAATAGTTTTTTAAAAATAATTTTTTTTTAAATTAAAAATTTTAGTTTAAAAAAATTATATTTGAATTTTTTTTAGAGTGTTAAATTTTTTAAAAGTCAAATTAAATAATTATTATAAATTTAATATAATTTTTTTAAGAAAAAAATATTATTTTAAAAAAAATTAATCCAAACAGTCTCTTAATGAAGGAAAGGAGAGAAGGGAGGAGAGGAAAGAAAAGGAAAGTTTTATAAAAGAAAGGACAGTAATTCTCGTTTCGGTTGGAATATTTTTATAATAGAATGAAACATAAAGGATTGTGAGTATTTTGTGTTTGGATTAAGAAGGAAATGGAGGAAAGGGATATATTTTATGTATAGTTTGACTTTTATACCCTTTTTTATTTTATACAAATATTAATATAAAGATTAAAATAGTTATTTCTCACAATAATCCTTTCCTTTCTCACCTATTGAAAGAGTTAAATATAAGAATTATAAGGAAATGAAAGTAATCATTTATTTACCCTTACCCACAATATCTTTCCAATTCAAACAAGTAAAAAGATTTAAAAATCCCTCTATAACCATTCCTTTTCCCCATTTCCCTCAATCCAAACATAGTGTTTTGCTTATTTTGGGTGCTAATACCCACCTAAAAAAAAGTATCTTTCATATTTTTTTAGAAAAAAGTATTTTTTAGGGAAAAACATTTTTTATATATATATTTTTTACTATTTAAGTGCTTATAAGCACTATATAAGCAAAGCCAAACACCCTCTGAACTTGTTTAGCTTTGCTTATTTTGCAGTTTAGAAGATTTTAGAGAAAGGATTCATTTGGATTGATTTTTCTAAAAAGTGTTGTTTAACGACTTTTGAAAAAGTGTTTTTTCTTAAACAAAAAGCCAATTTAATCGGGCCCTGAAACACCTCTTACATGCTTTCTACCATTGACAACTTATAAGCCTTAAACAAGCTTTATATCCTTTTCGGCTAAGCTTATTTGGAGTTTATAAGCTGCAACTAATAAAAACATGTAAGTAGTACTTTTTCTAAAAACTTATGAGCTACAAAATAAGTGTAGCCAAATAGGCTCTTAGCCAAAAAACTATTATGAACTAAATTACTAATAATTAAACAATAGTCTAATTAACATTTTTGTCTAAAAACTAATGGCACAAATAAAACCTCCCTTATGCTTTTCATCATCATGTACTTTTCTTGTGCAATTCTCATTAGTTTTTAGACAAAATTCATTAAATAGACTAATATTGTTCAATTGTTCATAATCAAGCACTAAAGACACATTGTGATAGTTCATGAATCAAATTGACCCCCATACTATAATTCAGGAACTATAAAAGAAATTAATCAAAAACATGACTTGTAAAAAAATAACGATATTTTATAAGTTTTATACTTCAATAACAAAAGCCTTGAGAAAATGACAAAAGTAAGTGACTTGTATAAAACTTATACTAAAATGATTAACTTCTCAAATAAATAAGTTAAATTACTACCTTCTAGTGTGTTTGGTATAAATGAATTTTCAAAACTTAGATTTGCTCTAATAATACTCAAATTCTAGCTCAAGAGATTAAATTTGTAATTTCTAATAAGCCAAGTAAACAAAAAAATTTTAAAAAGAGAGAAATATCCCCATAAATTATAACATAATACAATATTATCTTTCTTTATATACTTCTCTTCTTAATAAAATTATATGTTTTTCAAATTTAAGATTTCAGATAAGCATATAACCAACACAACATAAATTGTTGGTTGGTAAGATAGTATTTCAAATAGCTTTTAGCATTTCAACCGACTTTTCACAAATGCTTAACATTTTAAGGTTTCACAAAAACTTGTATTTTTTCATCCTTTTTTGACCATTCTACCATTTCTCCAATTTTTCAGATATTAAATCCTAGTTTCTCTTCAATCTTTCTCTACATTTTTACCGTTTCTTTCATAAATATAAATAAAAATAGCACAAAATTAATATAAAATTCTATTCACATCAAATATATTAAAAATGTATACATTTTATTAGTCTATTTACTATCTTATTTTGTCAAAATAAATTTTGAATCTAGTAAAAGTATTTTTTATAATATCGATACAAATTCTTTATCAAAAACTAATTTTATTATGTTTTCATAATAAAATATTATTATCAAAAAAAAAAAAATATATATATATATATAATTATAGTAACACTAATTATAATTATCATAACAATAATAACGTGATATCAATATCATTTTTATTATTTTACTTTCATCTGCTAATCCAATATCTAATTTTACCAAACAAAATTTTATTCAATAGATACTTAAACAATTATCACTAACAGCTATTAACTACCTGATCCCACAAAGAATCAAATAATGTTCTTGTGTTCTTCTCTCACAAGTGTTGACCTGTAAAACAATCAAACTAGACACTCATGTGGTACTAGCCAAGGTGCCTCTAATGCCTAAGTCAGTTTTTCTTTTTGAAAGAGTTTTTTTAGAAATGAAATATAGTGGGTAAAGTGAAGTTCCCTTATTTGGGTATAAGGAAGTCCTATTTATAGTTTGTGGCTGAGGACACGTGTCTTACTAGCTAGACTGATTGGCGATCATCGAATCTGCTAATAAGATTATCAAGAGGAACCTTGGTTTTGTTAGTCGAGCTAATCCCAAGGATGCTCAATCGGGACAATCCTGATAAGGCAGGTGACCACGGTTGGCCAATCCCATATCATTAGTCCCTATTTGGGGACCTGCGACATCAAGAAGTCACGAAATGCTTCCACATCAATAGGTTGTTTACCAGGCATTTTCTTGGGCTCTTGGCATGTGTAAGCAAGTCATCTTATCTTTCCCCCCGTGCGTGTGCTGTATGATTCAACATGCCTGCTTCTACAAAGATTGTGCTTCTTGGGAACGCGCAACAAAATTGCCTTCCTAGTCACAACATTCGTCTGTTTGGCGTTTCTCTTTAATTTTTTAAATTCAAAAAGCTTTAATTTCTAGGTATAAATAGCATTTCCTCTTCTTTTTTCATTTTTTTAGCTTTTTCATTCACATTTCCTTAGCAATTTTCTCTGGTTTCAGGTCTTTTTTCCCCAACTCTGTTTCTTATAATTCCACTCCGTCGCTTCCAAGGCTTCTCTGGTGCAGTCATCTCCGCAACTCTTTTCTCTTTAGGAGTTGTTCCTCTCTTCATCACTAAAAGCTTTTTATCCACTCTCTTTAGATACGCTTGCCCTAAACCCTCCATCTTGTTTCTTTCCTTTGATTATTTCCAGTGATATAGTTTATTCATTCCTTTTTCCTTCTTTCTGGGTGTTTGATATCTAGTGGCCCAAACCTGTCTAAGAATAAAGAAGAGGACCCCTCACCTTCTAGGTTTGTTCTCGAGGATCGTAAGGTTAGGGATTCCCTTGATTTCTTATATATATATTCGATAAACTAGGTTATATCTAACACCCTATATGTAACATCCCTGATTTTCTTGAAGAGGCTTTTGCCTAAACTTTCGGCATCGACTTCCTTTTGGATTCATATGAGAAAGAGTTTGTTAAGATTGTAGTTGATTTAAGGATAGATCCCAATATAGACGGTGTTCTCGGTGGTTTAGATAAGAACCTAGGAACCCTTGGTCTACAGGACTAGGCTACTGGAGAAGGTGAAGTGGTCTAAGGCTTAAACACCGCTGGTCCTTTATCTGCTGAAAGGGATCACTCATTAGGGGTAGATGAGGCCGCAACCTTTAACCAAGAGGATGCTGACGGTGAAGCAGGTGCCTCTGTTGACGGCAACGACATAAAGGAGGCCTTTGTGGAAGAAAACCTTGAGGCGATCGGGGGAGAGGCCCCTCCTTTAACTGTCGGGTTAAGGAGCCTATTCTCGACCCTACTATCTTGGATAATATTGCCCTTTGTTGGGGAGTTCCCTACAGTTACGTAGTTAGGCTCCCAATCCTAACAAGTATGCTTGCCAAAGGGAGGACGGTGAGATTGCGTTTCACGAGAATTTCTTTGCCATGGGCCTTAGGCTGCCTATTCCCAATTTTATTCAGGGTTATCTGAACCATTATGGCATCTGCCCCAGCCAGTTATGTTCGAATGGATGGGCAACTCTTATCAGGTGGTGCTCATATCTTAGGCAAACCAGATCAAATCAACTGTCAATCTGTTCTGCTATATGTTCTGCCTCACCCAAAACCGAGAGAAAGGCCGGTACTATATCGCTACAAAGAATCGAGAGGTGTTTCTAAAAGGAAACCCCACATCTTATAAGGGCTAGCACTACTGGTATGTTTTTGTTTGTTGTTCGAGCCTTTGGGGAGTGAACTTAAAGTGATCCCAGCTTGATGTCACACGAGGGATTGAGAAAGAACTTAACAAGGTCCCCAAACTTACTCAAAGGGAAAGAGAAGGATATATCTTGCTTAAGGACAAGGGGAGAGCTTTGTTTCCCGATTAGCAGGCTCTTGATAGCGTTAAGGCCTCCAGGCTGTACCCAGGGTTCTTGCCATGACCAATCGTCTATGGATGGGAACCTCTTCCTTCATATTTTAGTTGCGTCTATTATCTTGCATTGGACTTGCCCTTGCACTTCACTTTTTGCACGTATGGCCAGTTACCAAAGAAGACAACTCACTCCTCAATAGGAGGAGATCCAGCGTTAACTCTAGGCAAGGGTCAAGCTGCGCGGGCACCATCGTTAGCCAACCAAGGTGATCGCCTTGGTCGGGCTGTACTATAAAGGAGCGAGGGTGCTCATGCTAGAAGGCCCGCTCAGGGAAGAAGGTAATCTTCTTCCTCGCCCTACCCGCAACCATGACTAGCGGATCAAGTGCCCCATCGTGGAAGTCTCTGATGATTCAGAGGAGATAAGAGGCCCAACCTCTAGCCCCTGCAACATGTCAGGAAAGGCCCAGCTCGGATGAATGGGATCGAGTCCTTCCACACTGCCAAGTACAGGGGAGGACCATCATCTTCTACTACCCCACTTGCAACGACAGCGGCGTCTTCGGGCAACTTATGAACAGGATCCCAAGATATCCCAATAATTGACATGGGGATACCGGGTCGGAACATATTCGCCCCAGTCACCACCGCCAAGACTTCAACTCTTTACTACTTGCTGAGGACAGCTAAACATTGGGTAAGTTTTCCTATTTCTTCACGAATTCAATCCTTCTTTTATTTTTACTCAACCCCTCATTTTGCTTATCATCTCGTTTCTTTTCCGCAGCTGGGCCAGCTCTTGTTGAAGGCCCTTGAGCTCGTCAAATCCTCTGACCATACTGTTACAACCATTCCTTGGATAAGACTACCAGCTCTTTTGATTAGAGAGACTCAGGAAAGAAGTTGATAAGTTGAAGATAGTCAAGGAGAATGCCCGATCCAAGCATCTCTCAGACCTTTAGAGCTTGAAGCAGCATCACGTCAAGAAGCTAAAAAAGAAAGATGAGGAGTTGTAGTAGAAGGAGGCGTAGGATAGAGTCGTTATCGGCATCTGTCAATAACCAGTGATTAGCCTAAGCAAAGGCACACAATGAAGTGGTAGGGCTCTAACGGAAGCAGGAGGCCTTCCAGTTAGCCAACCAATCGACCACCTACCATATCGCCCAACTGAAGAAGGAGCTCAAGAACGCCAAGGAGGCTGCAATTGCGGACTTCAAGGTTGCACCTGAGTATCTATCTGAGCTCCTCAAACAGGCAGCTTCTAGTTCAAGACTAGAATTGAAGAGGGCCTCAAAAAAGCTATTGGACTGTTGTAAAAGGATCCTTCTGTGCCTTTGCATTCCTTGGTAGATGCCGTTTTAGACGGGTTGGTCCCTGTTGCCCTCAATGCCGTTGATGGAGAAGTGGAGGGGGTGTTTTCAATCCTCCGGCAGTGTCATCTGATGCAACCATCGATGTTGAAGAGGGAGGCAATGAGGAGGTCCCTCTTACCTCTTAACATCATTGACCCTTAAGCCGCTATGCCTGTTGCTACTGATGGTGGGGCTGTCGAAGTGGAGGAGGTGCCAGGAGCTCATGACATGGCCCCCTACCACTTAAACTTATTAATTTATTTGAAAAAGTTATATAATTTTGAATAGATATTTCTTCTTCTCTATTGGCAATAATGTTCCTTTTTTTTATACAACCTTTTGGTGGCTATCTTATTAATGTATTTATGTGTTACCTTACGTATATGAATGCGTTTGTTTGTGAAGTCTGCACAATTATATGTTATAGAAAATTTGTCATTCCTTTAGTATGGCCGCAAACCGGTTGTTTGCAACGAAGTGTTCTCAATAAAAAGTAATTGTTAGAGACCAAGTAAGTTGTAAATTTGCAAGAGCACTTATATCGACAACGTGGAACCATGACTTGTCATTAATTCAATGAACATTTGTTTAGTACATGAAAAATTCTATGACGTTTGTCATCAAACATGGTACTTTCTCAAGTGTTCTAAGTTTCATGCACTCGGGAGCATTTTCTCATTGGCTCTAGCCAATTTGAAGGTTCTTGGTTAGATGACCTTCATTACCTGATAAGGGCTTTCCTAATTCTTATCGAGTTTGTTCATGTTGCCTTTGGCAAATTGGTGTTTTCAAAGAACCATGTTTTTTAGGCCAATATTCTTTGGCTTCACTTTCCTGATCAAGTGTCACTTCAATGTCTCTATGGTCGCCTCATTCTTGATCCAGGCATTTTCCCTTATCTCATCCAGCAATTCCATCTCAGTCTTTAAAACTTCATCATTTTCTACTTCATCGAAGTGTTTTACTCGTAATGTTAGGAAGAGAATTTCGATTGAGATCACTGCTTCTGATCTATATGCCATTTTGAACGGAGTTCCCTGATACTACTATAAATCGTTGTTCGATAGCCCTATAAACCTCCGATTGCACTTTCAGCCATAAACCTTTTGCTTTTTTAATCTTTGCATAGAGTGCATTCAAAATAGCTCTATTAGTAACTTCTAACTGGCCATTCGTTTGAGGATGCACCAGTAAGGAGAAATGTAGATTGATGCTCAATTCTTTAGCTCTTCCTCTGAAGTACTTTGAATCAAACTATCGGCCATGATCCATGATGATGGCCTTGGGTATGCCAAATGGCATATGATGTTCTTCCACACAAAGCTCTATGCTGCCTTGTCAGTTATTATAGCCACTGCTTCTACTTTGACCCATTTTGTAAAGTAATTGATAGCCACAGGTGAACTTTGGCTATGCCTTTCCAATGGGCATTGGTCTAACAATGTCTAGCCTCTATTTAGCGAACGACCATGCACTCATTATCGAGGTTGGACTTACGAACACCACTTGTTGAATGTTGGCATTTTTTTTGACATCGGTCATATTTTGTGACAATACCCTTAGCTGCTTTCGTAATATTTAGTTAATAATATCCCTATCGGATTGCTTTTTGTGCCATAGCTCTTGCCCCTAAGTGATTGCCACATATACCTTCATGCATCTCCTTGATTATGTATTCTTTTTCTTAATGATTGACTCATTTCAAGAGTGGTCATCCAATGGTGTGCTTGTATAACTGATCTTCAAGGATGACAAACTGTGATGATTAGTTTACCACTTTCTGTCCTTTTTTGTTATTGTCTGGCAGGGTACCTTCTTGCAAATATTATACTATCAAGTGTCTCCAGTCTGTCCCATCAGTGATATTTATGACTACAATGTTAACTGAAGGTTCCATAAGGCGTCCAATGTTAATGACTTCTCCTTCTTTGAAGGCAGAGGCAATTTTGGATAATGTATCGGCTTGGGTGTTGTCCCTTCTTGGGATCTACTCTAATGAAAATGACTCGAAAGTCACAAGTGCTTCACTGACTCGCCTTTGGTATGCTCTCATCTTGTCATCTTTGGCTTCAAAGGTCCCATTGACCTGCCCTTCAATTAGCTGTGAATTTGTATAGGCTTTCACTGTTCGTGCCCAGAGTTATTTCAAGAACCTCATTCCTGATAATGGGTGTATGATAGAATTAGATGTTTATTTTTTATAATCATATTGTAATATTAAATATAACTAATTTTTGGATAAAACATTTGTATCAATATTATAAAAATTAATTTTAATATATTCAAATTTATTTTGTCAAAAAAAAGTACTAATAAAACTTATACTAGTTAGTAATGTTGATTATGTAGAGTTTGAAATTTGTTTTTTACATTATTTTTTATTTATATTTGTTAAAGAAAAGGTAAAATATAGATAGAGATTGGTGTAAGAACAGAATTACCAAAAAATATGAACAAAGGATAGATTGTCAAAAAAAAAAAAGAAAAGCTAAAAGTTACCTTAAATGCTAAAATTTTTAACTTCTAAGAAATGCTTGTTGAAACGCTAAAAGTTACCTGAAAAGCTACTTGAAACGCTAGTTTACCAAACAATAATAATTTGGAGAAAATAGTGTTTTGATTGGTCAAAATGCTAAAAGCTACTTGAAAAGATGTTGTCGAGCAAGACCTTAGTGTGTTGACTCAAAGTTGTTGTTGTTCGATAAAATAGTGTCTCAAGTAACTTTTAGCATTTCAACCAGTTTTTTTTCAAAAGCTAACGATAATAACACTTCCAAAAAAAACTAGCAGTGTTTCATCTTTTTTTGGAATTCCACCCTTTCTCCATTTTTTAAGAAATCGTAGTCTCTCTCCAATCTTTTCTCTACATTTTTGTCTTTTCTTTCACAAATATAAATTAAAAAAGCATAAAAAATTAATTTCAAATTCTATTCTAATCAAAATATATTTAAAAGTATAAGTTTTATCTGTTCATTTAATTTTTATTTTGAATAAATGAATATTGAGTCTATTTAAATATTTTTTTTACAATACTAATACAAGTGCTTTATTAAAAAATTAATTTCCATTATGTTTTAATAACAAAATATTATGATTAAAAAAATATATGTAACTATAAAATAAATTATTTTATTCTAATAATAGTAATATTCATTATAATTATCATAATAATAATAACGTGATATCAATGTCCTTTTTGTCATTAGCTAATCCAATAGCTAATTTTACTAAACATATTTTGTTTAATTGGCTAATTGAAGAACTATTAGCTACTTTAACAGCTAAGAGGGTGTTTGGGAGTGCTTGTAAGCAAGTCAAACCACTTGTAAGCAAAAAAAATAAGATTTATGTGTTTGGTAAATTCTGCTTATAAGTAGGCAATGTTGTTTATTTGTTATTTGCTTATAAACATTAAAAGCTATTTATAAGCATTAATTACTTATAAGTAGTTTAGGAAAAGCAAAGCCAAACACCCTCTAACTGTGCTGAACAAACCCTTAGAAATTCTAGATTTTCAAATCTTAGATTTGTACCAGCTTTGCTAAATCGTAACCCTAAGAGGTGGAATTTGGAATTACATGAAAGTCAAATCTACAAAAAAAAATCTTAAATAACAAAAAATTCTTGTAAAATATATGATGAAGCAAGATTATCCATTTTTTTTCCTATTTTCTATAATGCCTAATATAATTGTAGATAAAGAACTACAAAAGTTAACACTAACTACTATACTTTTGGTAAATTTAATAGCAACAAAAAATAGCAAAGATAATTGTCCTTGTATTATAAATTTAATGGCAATATAGTAGAAAAGGGTATTTAAGTAATATATACAAATTAATTTTAAACCTACATGTACTCCAAACACAATTTAAATTTATAAATCACAAAATTGACTAAAAACTCTTTAACAATTCTAAATAACAAAATTCATTTTAAACGGCAAATTCGTGTAACATTTGTTTATCACCAATATTTTCTTTTTTTCTTTTTCTTTTTTTGGTGTATGATACCACAAGTATTTTCGAGCACTTGTAATCATATACATCTAAACATGCCATGAAATCATTCCTCTTTTTCTTTGATTTTTCTTTTCCTCCCAATTTTTATTTTTGTAACAATATATTTATAATAAATAAAAATTATTTAAATGTCTTTTTTTTATGACAAGGGAAATTCAGCTAGTGGAGCCCAATCGCCAGTACACTCGGAGAAGCCCGACTACCAACTGGCAAATCTCGGGTACACAATACATCCCCTATACTATGCACCTGTTAAGCTGAGGGCACTAGACCTAGGGGACTGGATTAGAGCCCAGGTCATGAGCTGTCTCTATTTTCAATTCTTACCGTTGAGGCATATTGGGGGAAAAATATTTAAATGTTGTTGGTAATGTTAGCGACAATTCCATTTTCACGTTTATCACGCTATGGTGGTTGTGCAGTATGGTGGTCTTCCAGAGCATTATGCTCCTTCCCGTGTTTCTTTCTTTTTTTTTTTTAAAAAAAATACATAGCTCATTAGATGTTCATTGTTTTTTCTCCTCTTATTTCTCTCTCTCTTGTATTCTCTTTCTCTCTCCTCTTCTTTCTCTCTTCTTCTCTTTCTTGCTCCACCGGTGACACCATTGGTTATCCCATGCCGGACAAACACAACCAAAAAAAACCACCTTGTTCTGCTGATCATAACAATGTGCACCATGTTCAAGAAAACCACCTCATGCTGATGAATATTTTGGCCTTCTCTTGCAGCGCCGCAACCACCCATTTCTTCCTTTCCTTGTTGCACTTCTAACTGTACCTCCCACGAGGTATTTGGATGCTTCAAGCTCCATCTGCCATTAAAGCTCGCTTCACCGTAAGTGTTTGAGTATTTTCTGTGTGTTTTGTGAACAAATAGAGTGGACTGGTGAACAAACATATGTGCTTCTGTTTGTATGTGTGAGAGTGGTGAACAATTATATATAAAGTGATGAACAAATAAACATAGTTGTGAACAAACATATAAGCTTGTATTTGCCCGTGTTTCGTTGTGCGTGAGTACGGTGAATAAATATATGTCGAGTGGTGAACAAATAAAGGTGTTTGTATTTGTGTGTATCTGTGTGCATGAGAGTAATGAATAAATGTGTGTAGTTGTGAGTAAATATATGTAGAGTGGTGAACAAATATGTGGACAAATAAATATGTGTTGGTAAACAAAATATATGTGAGGTGTATATAATAAAAATGGAAAAAAATTCGTGGCCAGAAAAACTTGGTTGAAAATGCCCAAAATGGGAACAAATTTGTAATTTACTATATCTTTAGACATATTTACCCTTATTGAATAACTTTGTAACTTTTTCTTTTGTCTCTCATATGTCATTATTAGTTGTCTAACTACCATAAAACTTTTTATAGTCTACATATTTGACTACTTTTAACTTACACTAAAAGTCATGACTAAAGCTAAAAGCACTTCTAAAAACTATGTAATTAAAATAATTAGAGTATAAGATTCTTTTTTTTAAAGAAAGTACAATTAATTATTTAAAAAAGACAAATTGGGAAGCCAAACATAAAATAAGATTTTAAGAATACCTAAAACTTGAAAAATAATATTATTGTGTGTATGTTTAACTTGTCATCTATCACTTTCTTTTTTTTTTTTCCTCGTATTTTCATTTTTCTTAGCTTCTTTTCTTAAACATATAACAAAAAATTGGGATGTCTCAAAAGAAGTAGATAAGCATTATAAATTCAATAAAGCAAATCTTTTTTCATGAAATTATTGGATTATGCAAGAAGCTTCTTATGAAGACAGCTATTCACACTCTAAATTGTAAAGACAACTATTTATATCTTATTTGATTTGTTCACATGCATTTTCTTTTTTATGGATATCTTTTTCTTTTTTTTTTGTACCATGACTCCAAAATTTGAATATGATAATTTTGTAATACTTTAGAAGCTATTTTAATGTAAACAATTCAATAATAACAAAATTAGATCATAATTGTCATGTATCATTTTCCTATCAAGATTTTAAAGGATGCTTAATGAAGGCATTTCAGTGGATTAGTAGCAAGCTCTAGCTATTTATAATTTATAAGAATGTGGCTACATAATGTTTCATTGAGATGCATTTTAGTATTGACGAAATTGATAATTATCTACTATTATATTGTGCATATTAATTTCTGTGGCACTACTTCAATGTAATTGGAAAATAAAATTATAAATTGTTCTCTTATTATCATGTTTAATTTATATATTAAGGAACGATTGTCGTTTAAACTAATATAAATTACTTGTAAACTTTAAATGATATTTTTTTATACTTTGGATTTATCACCATTTCATGTGAATTATATTATATATGTTTGGATTAGTTATATGCATGCTAATGGGGCAAGTATATTTCTCATTGTGGTTCACCTTCATATTTTTCATGGTCTATATCATGCGAGTTATAACAGTCCTAGAGAATTTTTCGGTGTCTCGGAGTTGTAATCCTCCTATTAATGATTGTGACAGCTTTTATAGGATATGTACCACCTTGGGGACAGATGAGCTTTTGGGGAGCAACAGTAATTACAAGCTTAGCTAGCGCTATACTTGTAGTAAGAGATAGCATAGTAACCTAGCTTTATTGCGTGAGTGAAGAAGGGCAATGCCTCTTGTAAAGCTCTTTCGTCGAGTGCGCAATCATGACAGGACTCGAGGAAGAAGCCTTGGTTAATCCAGCAGCCGCAGTAAGACGAGGTTGGGGAGGGGCAAGTGTTCTTCGGAATGACTGGGCGTAAAGGGCACGTAGGTAGTGAATCGGGTTGAAAGTGAAAGTCGCCAAAATTTGGCGGGATGTTCTCGAAACCAATTCACTTGAGTGAGAAAGAGGAGAGTGGAATTTCTTGTGTAGGGGTGAAATCTGCAAATCTACGAAGGAACACCAAAAGCGAAGGTAGCTCTCTGGGTCCCTTAAACTAATTTTTCTTCTAAATTTTTAAATATTTCTGAATCCACACTAATTCATTTTCTTTCTCTGAGTCTTAAAAAGTGAATTAGAGTTAGGGATCAAATAAAAAGGGTAACTCATAAAAATTGTCTCTAATTTTTGTCATGTATAACAATCATATCTTATCTTTTTTTTTTTTTTTACAATCTTACCCTCTATTCTATATTTTTTTGGCAATTATACCATTATGCGGTCCAACACAAAGCTTTATTGCCAAGAGTTTTACAATATAACAACTGAAATTTTACGATTGAGTCAAACAGAGCTTAAGGGTGGCACATTTGGCTTTTAAGGTGTTATGATAACTGTTTAAGTAGCTAATAGTTATTTAGGTAGCTCATAACTATTTAATTAATTGTTAGCTAATAACTGTTTAACTAATTAATTAAACAAAATGTGTTTGGTTAGATTAGTTGCTGGATTAGCTAACAAGAGCTCTTTTAATGAAATTGTGGAAATGATCACTGATTAAGGACCTGTTCAACAACAATAGCGTTTGAGATAGTGTTTGTAAAAAGTTAATATTATTAGCGTTTTAGGATAGCGTTTAGTGATAGCATTTAGTGTTTTTTTTCTTAATAATTTTGAGTTACTTCCTTTTCTCTAATATCCTTTTGGCTATTCTCTCCTCTATCCAATCTTTCTCTACATTTTTATATTTCATTTCACATATATAAATACAAATATAAAAAAACTAATTTAAAATTTTATTCACATCAAAATATATTGAAAAAGTGTAGGTCTTATTCGTTTATTTATTATTTTTCTTTGAAAATATAAATTTTCAATCAATTAAAGATATATCTGTAATTAAAAAATATTTGTTTATAATATTAATAAGATTCCAATATTTGCAATAGCCTACTAAGTTAATTTCTTCGACAATGACAATAATTACATACTTCATTAAAATAAAAGTCTTTCATTAATTTATGCCAAAAATATAAATTTTCGCTTCATATTTAATTATTTAAGATATAAATTTTTTAATCTAAGTTATAATATTGTAATTTATAATAATCAACTAAGTTACAATATTGTAATTTATAATAATCTACTAAGTTATAATAATAATGTGAGTTTAAGATAAATAAATAACCAAAGAGAAAGAGTTATAATGATAAAAAGGAGAAAGAGCTATAATGAAGAGAGAAAATGTTCTTATAACGAGGAGAGAGAATGTAAATAAATAATTATTTTTAATTAAAACTTAGGATAGAAAGTTTTTTTATCCACTTTAAAAGTATTTTGGCCATTTTTGATTAAGCACTTTTTGATCGTTGAGCGTAGTCTAATAAAATATATTTATTACAGTGCGCAAATAATAATGTGTACTATTGCATGGTGCCCGTGTATCACCATAAGCGGCGGAATGCAAAAGTGAGAGTATATTAGTCAGAGCAGAAGAGAAGCAAAGCAAAAGTGTATTAGTCACTGTCGCCTCATGATGCACGAGCAAATAAAAGCCCTAATTTCTTTAACATTCTACTAAAAAGCAAAAAAGCGTCCTCAATTCATTCTTTAATTGCTGCTAAAGTAACCCAAAGCAATGCAGCAAAGACCCCACTTCTTAAAACAGAAGGTAAAGTATCATATGCTCTCTCTCTTTTTCATGTGTATATATATATACACACACACACAAGTTCATGCAGAAGAAGGGAGTTTACGTACACGCATACTTGCATAACCCATAAAAAAAGAGAAAACCCTTGTTGCTTAATTTCGAATTTGAGTGGTGGAGTTATGATATTTTCCATGGCGAGTACCAGTGGAACAAAGAAAGACAAGGGTGGTGCACCACCAACAAGGTTACCCACTCGGGGGCTCACCAAGACACTCTCCATGGCTGCCGCCTTGGACGCGGTCGATAATTTGCGTGTGCCGCTGCCTTTAGAGTCGGCCATTGCGCCTACTCTTCGCGTTGCCAGTGAAGTGGAAGAAGATAACCCAAGGGTCGCTTATTTGTGTAAGCATTGCCGCCATTTACATTGGAACACCAATTCTTTTTCAATTACATGTCTATGCATGTCGTGTTTGTATATTTATTTATTTCTTTCCGCTAATATTAATGAATTATCTAGATTTTAAGTTAAAATGGTATAAATTAAATAGTTTATCATGAGGATAAAAGTAATGTGAGGGTCTGGTGGAATTTGCATACTAATGTTTTTTCCATTGTTGATACATGCTTTACTTTCAATATTTATGGTAAACCAATATAAAGTAGATGGAAATAGAGATGAGGAAAGAAGAAAGAAACAGATTTTGAGAACTCAAATCATGAGTCAAGCAAGACATTTTTGTTAAATTTCCTTAAAAAAATGTACAACTTAGAGGTCCTTCTGTATTTTCAACCCGAAAAGAAGAGTATCTACTATACTGATTAATTGCAGCGAACTTTGGCAGTAAAATGAGCAGTAGCATTCGGTATGTATCATATAGCAGGATTGTAGTATAAGTATTTCTTTGTCTCCTAAGTTAGCAAGTGCTTATGTATCCTGTCTATTATCTGAAATGCTTACTTCATGTGATAATTGAAGCAACATTATCTTGCAGGGATGAATTATGGAAAGCACATGTTAATTTGCATCTTAGTGACCACAAGAAAATGATACATATTATTAATCTATTATCTGGAATGCTTGTTTTATTTGTTCTGCTATTAATTTCCATGTACCAATGATGATATAACAAGGGAGGTCTTCTCTGTAAGAATGAATTTTACAGATTGGTTTCTATTTCTTGTCCTTATTTTGTGAAACTTGCTTTAATTAGGCTGGTTCCATGCATGGAAAAAGGCTGATCAAATGGACCCTTGTCGAATTGGACGTGGTGTTTGGCGGTTTCAGAAAGAACTCGAACATAAGTATTAGAAGGTAGAACTTCTCCAATGCACTATTTACTTGAAGCTTTTTTTCATTTCATATTTATAGTTCTTGTAATCTGCCTAACTTTAGAGTTATGTTTGGAATTTTAATTTAGACTATGCCAGAATTTATCTACTCAAAGTGATGCTTATTGCATTAACTCTGCATTGCTAAATGACTAATCTCTCTCTCTCACTCTGTATTTTCTTTATGCTTAGTAGACAAGGATCCTTGTTAACAAATGGACAGATTGTTTTCATCTACTTGCTTGTTGCAATCTTTTGACTGGTATAGGAATACTAGTTCACCTAGAATTCATCTGTACAACTCATACCAGCTTATATTAGAATATTATATCCTTCAATACAGACTGAGCAACCTTTTCCCTGGCTAGGATTGTTCGAGATATTAGCCGTAAATTATTGGGAATATGAAGTGATAAATAAGTAATTGATGTGTAATAAGAAGGAAATGAGATGGTCACCTGATATGCATATTCATTGGAGGAAAACGTACTTTGCAATGATAGTGTATTGCTGGACATAGCTGTACATCATCATTTTACATGGTAGAAATTCATTAACTTTGTCCTATATATGTCTGTTGTATAATAGCAAACAATTAGTTGTGTTGAGACTGAGATGAACTCAAGAGTGATTGAAGAGTAAAATTAAAAGTGAGTAGACAGAAAGTAGCATGAAGGCTTGTGTTGATGTTTAAACAGAGAACTACAGTATAATCCAGTACTCGAGCTATTTTGGCTTCAAAAGAAAGATATTTCATTATTAGAAAATTATTACAGTCCTTAGTATTTATAGACAACTACCACTGCAAGACAGTTAGTAAAAACTGCCTTATATCTAACTAATGCTGAGCTGACAAAATGCTCTCCTAACTAACTCTTTATAACTAACTAACAATATTACAAATATAACCCTGTACTCTAATATCCCCCCTCAAGCTGAACTCTAGCTCTGGCCAAAGGAAGCTTGTTGAGAAGATATCCAAACTGTTGTGTAGGAAGAGCTTTAGTAAATAGATTTGCTGGCTGCTCTATAGAAGGAAGATAGTTGACCTGCAACTTTTTAGAAACAACCTGCTCTCTTATATAATGATAATCTAATTCTATATGTTTAGTTCTAGCATGAAATACAGGATTTGATGCTAGAGCTAAGGCAGATAGATTATCACAAGCAAGAGTAGGCAAAGAAACTGGAATATGCAGAGCAGATAATAGGTATGTGAGCCATGTAATTTCTGTAGCAGTCTGAGCCATAGATCTATACTCTGCTTCAGTAGATGACCTGGCAAAAGTTGGCTGTTTCTTAGAACACCACAAAATCAAATTTTGTCCCAAAAAGACATAATAACCTGTGGTGGATTTCCTGTCCAAAGGGTCACTAGCCCACTGTCAGAATAGGCATGAAGATGAAGTGGTCTAGGAGTAAAAACAATGCCCTGAGTGATTGTACCCTTAACAAACTTAAGAATTCTTTTGACTGCTGCAAAATCAGAATTTGTAGGAGCATGCATACTCTGGCAAACTATATTAACTGCATACTGAAGTTCTGGCCTAGTTACTATAAGATATTGTAAGGCACCAACCAAGCTCCTAAATAAAGTAGGATTTGCAAAGGGTAAATGACTATCTGTAGACCCTTTTGTATACTTGGAGATGGTTGGAGTTGCAGCAGACTTACAGGTTACCATTCCTGCCTTTTGTAAAAGATCCCTTGCATATTTTGTTTGATGTAAAAGAATCCCTGTAGGTAACTCTTGAACTTCTAAGCCAAGGAAATAGGAGAGATTACCTAAATTCTTCATGGCAAACTGAGAACCCATAGCAGAAATAAGAGTAGAGATAGCATCAGAAGAAGACCCAGTGATGATTATGTCATCAACATACACAAGAAGAATGACAATTGCTATAGGAGTCTTCTTAATAAACAATGAAGTATCTGCTGGAGTTGTAGTAAATCCCTGACTAAGTAAAAAACTAGAGAGCTTAGAATACCAAGCCCTTGGTGCTTATTTTAGGCCATACAAAGACTTTTGAAGCTTGCAAACATGTGCAGGTTTGGTAGGATCTTGAAACCCTTGTTGTTGTTGCATATATACCACTTCATCCAAATCTCCATGCAAAAAAGCATTTGAGATGTCCAATTGATGTAAGGACCACCCAAAATGTAAAGCAAGACTCAGAACAGTCCTAATAGTAGGTGGTTTAACTACTGGACTGAAGGTTTCTTCATAGTCCAAACCTGCTTCTTGGTGAAAACCTTTGGCCACTAACCTGGCCTTGAACCTAGCAATTGATCCATCAGCTCTCCTTTTTATCTTGTACACCCACTTGCAGCCAATTGATTGCCTATCAGATGGTGGAGGTAATAAAACCCAAGTTTGCTGCTTCATAAGAGCCTCAAATTCCTCCTTTATAACCTGTTGCCAACAAAGCACTTTTGCAGCCTCTTTATAAGATGTAGGCTCAGTATCAGTTGCAGTGATGGTAGTGGAATGTAACTGGTATAACGGAGGTGGCAAAGAGCCTGTTTTAGACCTAGTTAACATAGGATGAGTGTTTGTGAGAGGAGAAGAAGAAGACTGAACATTAGATGATGTAGATGCTACAGATGACTGAGATACTAAAGAAGAAGAAGACTGAACATGAGGTGATGAAGGCTGAGCAGAATACTGTGACTGAGTATGTGATGTGGGAGATACCTAAGTAGGTAAACAGACACTAAGGGAGAGAGGATCATGTTCTGCTAGTGATGATAAAGTACTAGATGACAGAGAAACAACTCCTGGAAAATTTGATGGTTCAGGAGAGGAAGTGCTGTGAAAAATAGGAGGAAAAATACTGGCAGAGGCAGGAGATTCTGAAACAGTGCTAAATGGAAAAGTATTTTCAATGAATTTTACATGTCTAGACATGTACACCCTATTTGTACTCATGTCCAAGCATTTGTAACCCTTAGTAGTAGATGAATATCCAAGAAAAACACAGGGTTTGGACCTGTTGTCAAGTTTATGAGAAGTGTAAGGTCTTAACCAAGGGTAGCATAAGTAGCCAAATACTCTAAGAGAATTGTAATCAGGAATTGCATGATAAAGAGCTTCATAAGGAGACTTATTATCAAGAGTAGGAGTGAGAAGTCTATTTATAAGAAAATTGGTAGTGGCCAAGGCCTCTAGCCAATATTTTACTGGCATTTTACTGTGATTTAGTAGAGCCAGTGTAGTCTCTATAAGATGTAAGTGTTTTCTCTCCACCTTGCCATTTTGCTGAGGTGTGTAAGGACAAGAAGTTTGGTGAAGAGTGTCAAGAGACTGCAAAAATATCTGGAATTTATACTCACCTCCATTATCAGTTCTGAAAGTTTTAATTTATGATTGAAACTGAGTTTTAACCATGGCAGTAAATGAAAAAAAAGCATGGTATGCATCACTTTTGAGCTTTAGAGGATAAATCCATGAAAACTTAGTAAAATCATCTAAAAAGATGATGTAATATTTTTATTGCATACAAGATTCTACAAGGGAAGGCCCCCATACATCAGAATGTATCAACTCAAAAGCTCTAGAAGTTTGTGTTACAGAATGAGAAAAAAGACAATCTATGAGCTTTTGATACAAAGCAATCCTGACAGTTTCCTATAGAGTAGCCTAGCTACTTATTGATATTAGTAGAAATTACAGTTGAAACATGTTTATTAGGATGGCCTAGTCTTAAATGCCACACCCTATCTTCAGTAGAAGTAGAGTTAGTACAAACACAATGAAAAACAAATGATGGCTGAGAGGAATGTGACTGGAGTTGGAAGGGAATGGGATAGAGTCCTTTATCACAGGGGCCCTTGAACAGCACCTTGTGGGAATTGTTGTCCAGCAGAGTAACATCCTTAGATGTAAAGGCAGCAGTACAATCATTGTCAAGTGTCAATTGATGGACAGATAAAAGATTTGAAGAAATAGAAGGAACAAATAAAACATTAGAAACTAAAAGATTAGAGGAAGGTGTGTGAAGAATACCAAAACCAGTGTTAAGAATAGGTAAAGTAACTCCATTACCCACTGCAACTGAACCTGGTCCCTTGTAAGGCTGAGTGTTGTGCATCTATTGCATATCTGAAGTAACATGACTTGTAGCACTTGTGTCTAGAAACCAAGGAGTGGTTGCTGCAGAAGTGGAAGGCCAAGTAGTAGACAATTAAGAAGTAAAAGCAGCATGAGTAGATGTCTCAGGCTTGACTTCAGAGGTCTGAGCAGTAAGTGCTGCTTGTTCAGGCTTGACATAGTAGTAATTCTCAGTGTCAAGCCTGTGCCAACACTGTAGAGCATTATGATTTGGCTTACCACAAATTTGACACATAAGACCAGTAGGTTGACTGTTAAAACTATTTGATTTCTGAGCTCTTCCTTGACCTTTTTGTCCTCTGTCTCTAGAGTTAGAATTGAAAGCTCTACCCCTTCCTCTGCCTCTTTAAGCAGTAGAATTAGCATACAGGGCAGTTTGAATCTCTTGATTGTTTGGAGAGACAGTAGAATCAGATAAACTCAATTTAGAGTTAAATGAAAGATTCAGTTCTTCATTGCTAAGAAGACTGATGAACTCAGAGACAGTCACAGGTTCTGGTCTAACTCTAATGGATGTCCTGATAGTGTCAAAGGCAGCAGGTAAACCTTGAAGAATATAATAGACAATATCTTCATCTTTGACTTCATCAGTGTAGGCTTGAATAGTCTTAGCTCTTTTAGTGATGTTCTGCAATCTATGCCTTAGCTGATACACTAAGGATCTACTACTAGATTGAAACCTTTGCTCTATAGCAAACCAGATCTCAGAAGATGTATTGAGTTGATAAATGTGACTTAAAATAGAATTGGACACAGAAGCATAGAAACAACTCTTCAGATATTGATCAATGTCCTGCCAAATTGTGTATTCAGGATTAGGAGAAACTGATCCATTATATTGTCTCAGCATAGGATTAGGACAAGGATTTCTTCCTATGACATGATCAAACAGTTTACAAGCCTTGAGAAAGGACTGAAACTGAGTTTTCCAAAAAAGATGATTTTGAGTGTCCAATTTGATGTTCACATAAGTAGGAAAATACTGCAAAAGTAATTTCACAGCTGGGAGAGTGATTGATCAGAAGGCAAAGCCATGAATATTCTGGTTAGGGTTAGGGTTTCAAGCTAAAAAGTGAGATTGAAGGTGATTTGATGATTTTGTGATGCGATTTGAAAACTGAATGGATTGATATGCTCGCAATGAAGAAACAAAGCTATGAACAAAAATTAAAGACTGGGCAACAAGATTTGAGTTGTTTTTGAGAAGAATTTTGATGAGAAAAACCCTAAATTCTGAACAAATTGACCAAAAAAGAAGATTCTGAAAGAGAACAAAAGAAAAAATGAGTGGAGATCTATTCACAGAAAGCTAACCAAGCAGTTTGATGGATTAGAAACCTTGTTTGATAAGTTTGGAAGCCATTGAAGATGAGCTTCAAAGCTCAAGAAAGAACCAGGACCATGCCTGCTCTGAATACCATGTTAGCTTAAGAGAAAAGAAAGATATTTCATTATTAGAAAATGATTACAGTCCTTAGTATTTATAGACAACTACTACTGCAAGACAGTTAGTAAAAACTGTCTTATATCTAACTAATGCTGAGCTGACAAAATGCTCCCCTAACTAACTCTTTATAACTAACTAACAATATTACAAATATAACCCTGTACTCTAATAAGCTAATGGTAAGCTCCTGAGAAGAAGAAGAAAGGGAGAAATAGATTTTTTGAATGAATACAATTTTAAAATGCTTCATTCTATAATTTCTGATTGTATTTATAGTTCTAGCCGTGTCTGCCAATTTTGCTTTTAGCTTCACACCAATTTTGCCTACTCAAAGCCTCATGAAAATTGAGTCGGGTAGGAGCTCTCTTGTTACACCAACCTTTTCCTAACTGAATATTGTTGTGTGTTTTATTCTTCGTTGATGCCAAGTCACCACAATTATTCCCAGCTGCCACCTTATCTTTCCTTCTGTACTGACATGTTGCTGAGTGTATTAGAGTACCCTCCACTTCTTCAACAACCTAGTCCTCAAGGTTCTTAAAGTCATGACTATTTTCCAAGGAGCCTCTTCTACGGGTAATTCGCCCCATTGAACCAACACTTGGGCTGATGTATGGGAGAAGAGTTATCTGAAGACTCTGGTAGAGGAACGGGTTATGCATCTATCACCCCCTTAGAGCGCTTAAGCAAGGACACATGGAACTCAGGGTGTATCTTAGAAGTTGGAGGCAAGGCACAGCTCCAATTTTCTCTGCGATTGGAAAAGGACCATAAAACCTTCTGCCTAATTGTATTATGCTTCCTTTAAATGGATAATTGCTTATATGGCTGCACTTTCACCCACACCAGTTGCCAACTTCGGATATGAGCATCCCAATGGCTTTCATCTGCATAAAACTTAATCCTGGCTTCTACTTAAACAAAGTTCTTCTTGAGTTGCTGGAGTGTAAAATATAGGATGAGAGTTGTTAAAGTGTTTGAGCTAGACTCGGCAAAAGAGATATTTTTTGTCAAAAGGTGAAAGTCTTCAATAATGAGTAAACTCGAGAGTTCAATAACAGTGATAGCCTGAGTGTTGACTCTTATGGAAGCTTTGAAGTGGTTGTACTTTGGTGGAAGCCTTTTGAGAATGTAAAGTAGAAGATCATCATCAGAAATGACCTCATTGACAGCAGCTAGACTATCTAAAAACGGTTTTCACGTCATCCGTGTACTTTCTCGTTTAGTTTTGAGTTGATGAATGTGTGGTTTGGTCATAAAGGCAAATGTCTTTTCTAAAGTCTCCTATAGTGCACTTGAAGTAGTCAAATTCATGAACTGAGGTAAGATTAGAGGTGAAATAGAAGCTGTGGAAAATATATAAAACGTAAAATGTGGAGAGAAAAATGTGAAAGTGCTAAAAATGATTGGAGCCACTACCAACGGTGGCTCTAGAAGAGAGAAAGACTCATAAAGATTACATTGTGAATTATTGATGTTTCATGAATATAATAGAAGAGTCTATTTATAGGCATGATAACTTGGTGAGCAAGACTAGAAGCTAAACTAATAAGGTAACTAGAATTCTAAGGAAACTAAAATAATAAAGAAACCAATTTGACTAATTACCTAATCTAGACCATTGCCAAATTTAACACCATAAGATAAGGAAATACATTAATAACTAAAATATTCTTCAACACCCCCTCTCAAACTCAAGGTGGTATTTGAAATATGATCTTGAGTTTGAAAGGTCTTCAAAAGAAAACTTGATCTTGATGGAAGGGACGATCACCATGGCTCGTATAACTCGAAATTCACCACGGTCACCATGACTTGTTTGACCATGCTTACAGCTTGGAGAAATAGAATTTGGATTAATTTAGGGGTTGTGTGCACCACTTTGGTGTGATGAATCCTCACAACCATTAGACGGAACTTAGATTGAGATTGTAACTGGAAACTGAATTGGACTTAGATTTGGACTAGACTTGGATAATAATTAGAAACAGGACTTGGATTTGGATTTGACTTGGATTTCGATCCAGATGTGGATTTGGATTTGGATCCGAATATGGATCTGGATTTGGATTTGGATAGTCGTGTGACCTATAGGTTAACACGACCACTTGGATTGACGTGAGACCCGTAGGCAGACATGACTGCTTGGGTTTTTTTTTAATGGTATCAGAGCCATGTTGAAAGAAATAAGACATTAGAATTGAAGGGAATAACTTTAGGGGTGGAAACTGTTATAAAAGCTATAGAAGAATTAGTATCAAGGTAGTAAAGGCCACCAGATTCATGCACTGTGCCATTCTGCTCGCGCGTTCTCTGATCCTGAATAACCACAGAATTAGATGTAAAAGTGACAGAACAATTAAACAATTTAGTTAATTGACTGATAGACAATAAATTGTAAGGGAAATCAAGAAGGTACAAAACGGAAGAAAGGGAGATAGAGGACGTGGGAGATGACGAACCAATATCAGACACAGCAGCAGAAGAACCATTTGTGAGTCTGATCAGGGAAATAGACTTAGGGGTTGAATAGGAGAGAGAAGAGAACGATTACCGCTCATATGGTCTGAAGCACCAGAGTCTAAAATCCACTTACTAGCACTGGATGAGGACTGGGAAAGATAGGTAGTTGTAGAAGGGGAAACATGTGCAAACGAAGCAGTGGAAGGTTGGGCAGCTTGCTGCAAAGCTTGCAGCTGAAGATAATGCTTGTACTCTGCTTCAGACAAGGTAAATGTGGGATAACTGGAGTTGGCTTGCTGCGGTGGCCGAGCTGTCGGAGATGATTCTTCATTATTTACGTGGGCGGCATTAGCACTGTTAGAGGGTCGACCATGCAGATCCCAGCATTTGTCCTTAGTATGTCCCAACTTGTTACAATAGGTGCATTGTGGTTAAGAAGTATTACCGGATCGCCCTCCTCCACGATTACCACCACTACCACGACCACGACCACCACGGGGAGCATTATCTTGACGTCCACTAGGCTGAGGTTGAACAAGCAAAGTGGATTAGTTTGACGGATTTTGGACAGGATTCCTAATAGATGCACGATCAAGGTGCGAATAAACTTCAGACATTGACGGTAGCTCTGGTCCCGAAAGAATCTGAGATCGAACGGACTCATACCGAGGAGGAAGGCCACGAAGCATAAGCACAACAAAGTATTGTTCACGTTGTTTTCGTATAACATCAGAATCAGTAGGGAAGATATCATTGTACTTAGACATGGCATGTTAAAATCGACTAAAATAAACTTGAAGACCACGATCATCTAACTGAATGTGGAGGAGATCATTGATGACATCATAGATGCGACTAACATTGTTGGTATACACCTCTTTCGCCAAATTCCATATAGCCTTACAAGAAAGACACTCATCAAATATATCATGCAATTCGGGTTCAATGGATTGTAATAGTAAACTGATAAGTTGTGCATCAACGCGTCACTACATTCGTTTATTGGCAGCAGACAAAGTAGCTGGAACATCGTTAGTTAAATGGTCTTCCAAGCCTTGCTCTCGAAACCATAACATAACGGCAAAACACCAACGGGAGTAATTTCGACCAGTGAGTTTGGTTGTAGTGATAGTAGGGGTGTCATTGAATATGGGTACGACAACAGAGGTAGCAGACTTAGTAACGGTAGTAGAATTACTAGTAGTGTCGTTGGAAGGATCCATACAAGTCATCAACACTCAATCAATACAAAGGGACAAGGCAAGAAGACTGATTAATAAAGTACAGAGAAAAAAAAAGGAACAACTACACTAACAATCTGTCATAACAAATTCCCTGTTGGGGTATTACTCCTCTATTCCTCGATCTCTTTTTCTTTCTTTCTTTCTCTCTCTTTTTTTTTTGGGTTAAGAGAGGCAAACAACCAAAACCATAGACAAATTAAACAAAAAATTCACCTACGTGAATAGTAACTGCGACATGAGTAGTAGCTTTGCGTGAATAGAGGCCTCCCATGAACAGTGCCTCCCGTGAACAGTATCTTTTTTTTTTTAAGAGTGTTCTGGTGGATTTTGTGGGTGTTAGGGTGGATGGGTGTTTTGAAAGAAACCCTAATGTCTTGACCTAGCTCTAGATATCATGTGAAAAATATATAAAACATAAAATATGGAGAAAAAAATATAAAAGTGCTGAAAATGATTGGAGCCACCACCAGCGGTGGCTCTAGAAGAGAGAAAGACTCATAAAAATTACATTGTGAATTGTTGATGTTTCATAAATATAGTAGAAGAGCTTATTTATAGGCATGATAACTTGGTGAGCAAGACTAGAAGCTAAATTAATAAAGTAACTAGAATTCTAAGGAAACTAAAATAATAAAAAAACTAACTTAACTAATTACCTAATCTAGACCATTATCTAATTAATACCATAAGATAAGAAAATATATTAATAACTAAAATATTTTTCAACAGAAGCGAATAAATGTGTCCCCAAGCGCTTGTCCCTAGTACTCAATTCTGTTTACTCAGGATTAGCACTGTAGCATTCTCATTGCGCAACAACTTCACAGGGCATGGTTGACTCCCAATTACATGATTGAGAGGCTTATAGGCTGGGAAGATGCCTTGAAGCTTATGACCTCCATCAAAGATGGTTGGAGTTATCTAATTTTATCTGAATTAGTGAATCAGATTTTGGAGAAATAGTTTGAGATGAAAAGGAAGCTTTTTAGTTGTAGTAGGAGTTGTCGAATTGTATATGTAGTGTTTCAAGAAATGTGAAGAAGATTAATGAGATTAGAAAACCCAGATTTGTGAAAATTGAGTTGCAGATCTTCAACTTCCTGGAGAAGTTGGAAGAAGGAAGCCTCCGATGATCAAAGCTTGACGATGAATTGCTGAAGCTTTTTTGATGGTGAAAAATGGTGAATTCAACTGGAGCAACCTTCGAGAAACCCGAAGTTGTAATATTACAGATTGTCAAAAAGTTCTCATGCAACAGCTTCAGTTTGAATGAGCTGTGCATTAATAGTCACTTGAGCTAGTCGAGAAAGAGAAAGTAGCGACGGATGCTTGCTTTCTTAAATAAGATCAGGATTAAGAAGCTCTAGATACCATGAGAGAAAAGTAAGCTGACAGAGAAATGAAATGTATTTGTATTGCAGGAATAAATCAGTATATGAGTGACCCTAATATTTGTAGGATCTGAAATATGTCCAAGAAGATACTTCCAATTACTGATAGCTGTACAAACTTAACTAATTACTTCCACTACTTATAAGTAACATTTTAAATAATCTGACAGCTAAGCACTATGTAACTAGCTATATGTGCCTCTGAATTGAACCTTAAGTTCGAGCAGTGGCTTGTAATATCTTTGCCTTACGAAATGCTATGCCTCCTTTAATTTGCAAACTTTCTGAATCATAAGCATTGAAGATTTTGTAAAAGAGATTTTATTCATTCTCTTGTGTGTCTCTACAAGTAATTTACAGAGGTATTTATACACAAAATTGAGGACAAAAAGGGTAATAAAATCTCTACAAATTAGGAACTAAATTGCTACTAATTAGGGCCTAAAAATCTGCCCAAATCAAATAAGATCAATCAACAAGCATATTAGTGAGGACTTAAATGGATTTCCAAATTATTCTTCTTGCACATGTGTATGAGTTCTATCATTTATTTAGGTCTGAAATGAGATTGGAATACACTATATTCCATATCAGGTTGATGTCTGAATTATCTTTCACAATCTACTGTTGTTGGACTTCATTAGATGTATCTTGTGGAAATGTTCATATTTCTCATGAATATTTGGATTGGAATGAAGACATCCACATCTTTTTGGTGGTTTCAGGAGGAAAAGGAGACTAAACGGCAATTTGCAAACAATGATCATATGGAAATTGTGAAATACTACCATAACTTCTATGAGAAAAATATTTTAGAGGGCCAGTACACAAAAGGGCAGTGAGAACTTAAAGTTTTTCATGACACTTCTTTCAATTACTCTTATAGTATCTTTTCTCGTCATCTGATTAGTCACTTATTCTTTTACTTGTCTTTTGAAGAAAGGAGATGATCAAAATGATTGAGACAGCTTCAGTGTTATATGATGTCTTGATGACTGTGGTTCCTTCTTCAGAAGTAGATGAAAAGGTTTGCTTCAAACTTTACAACCTTTGGGATTTAAATGAATGTGTTTCTTGACATATGAATTTAATAAATATGAAGCTCAAATGCAGATGAAGAGATATGCAGAAGATGTTGAGGAGAAAAGGGAGCAATACGAGCTCTACAACATTCTTCCCTTGCGTGCAGTTGGGCTTAAACCAGGAATCATGGAATTTTCTGAGGTGTGCCACTGTCATTGACTATGGCTCTTTTTATGAATGCATAAAGATAAGGATGAAGGATACTGTGCTTCTAGTCATTAACTCTATATATTGGAGGGAAGCGTTTGTTAGAGGGGACGTCAGTTAATGCCAACCAACTAAAGGTTTTGTGATTGGCCATGTAGCAACTGAGTTTTCTTCTTTGTATTCCCCTGCTTTTTGTAGCTTCCTTCAAAATTATTTCTTTTCCATGTTTATCAGATTAAAGCTGCAATTCGAGCTTTGCATAATGTGGATAATCTGCCAATCCTTTCAATGCCCGGGGAGCAGCTTAAACCACCTAAAGATATTCTTGAATGGCTTTCTTTAGGCTTTGGGTTTCAGGTAGCATATACATTCATTTTATCTTCTATACAAGGGTATTTTCTTTGTCAGATATTCTTGAATGGCTTTCTTTAGCCTTTGAGTTTCAATTAGTATATACGTTCATTTATCTTCCATTTGAAGTTATTTTTCTCTGTATTCTGGGCATGCCCAAAACTTTTTATTCTCTTTTCTCTTCATTTGACTCTTTCCCTCTCTCCTCTTTGAATCATTCTCCTTCTTTGACTGATTCCAGGTACTAATTCAGCTAGAAATTCAGTATGTGAATTGAGATTGTGCCCTTTCCTTTTCTTCTTCTTTGTTACTTTTCCATTCTCCCAAGGGAAGGGCTAATTTACAAAGCTTAGTATCAGTTTTCTAGCATAAGCATATTGCTAATTTGATAAAATCTGAAAAACCCTGTATTGCCCTGTTTCCGTTTTCTTTTTCTGGGCTTCCAGCATTTCAATTTTTGAATTTGGTGACTTTAGAAAGTGGAAAACAGAACCTTTAACTGATGATCATATTTTTTGATATAACACGAGACACAAAGTTGGTAAGATCCCTCCCATGCAAACTTCTTTATCTAGGTGTAAAAGCTCTGCATCATTGAGTTGTCATATTAGGAAGTTACAATAGTTATATATTTCTAGTTCTTTTAGGAGAGTTCCTAGTCCTTTTAGCAAGTGAATGCTTACTTTTGTTTAAGGCTTTTGTTTAGAAGTCCATGAGGGTTGAACGGTACTTACAGCCTGTTTGGTTGTGCTTAAAATAAAATGTAACTCCTGCCACCTTCTTACAGGAAGTGCTTATAAGCACCCAAAATAAGCATTGCCAAACACCCTCTTAATTTTCTTATTTGAGTTATTGAGTATAAGCAGCGCCTAGATATTTTTCCTACATCTAATAAAATTCCTTTAGAAGGCTAACAAGGCTATCACTCGAAGGGATCTCCTAAAAGACATCAACCTACCGATCGTCTCTACTTTTTCTTTTCGGTTATATAACTGTAATCATAATTCCTAAGTTCCTACTTTTTAACTCATATATAATCTGCTATTGGAACCATGTTTCTGTTGATACCATTAACTCTCAAACAAAAAGGAAGTCTAGGAATCACAGGTTTAGATGCACATACCATGTCTTTCTCTCATGAAACAGGGATCCTACATGTAAGGAAATGTTAAAAATTCTCTATATGTTGGGAGAAAGATAGAGAAGTTGCCTAAGCTAAATAGATCCTAGTGCATGACTCTTTCATCCTAGCCATTAAAATGTTTAGATATGGAATCTAATGATCTACTGTTGGAAGTTGACACATTTCTCACCCTTTCCTGATAATTTTTGGGACAAAATCTTACTAACAACCACAATACATTATGGAACCCAGTTCTTTTGGAACATCGGTAAATTGTAAGTAAAGATAACCTCTGATTATAGAGTGTCTTGTCTTCAAAAGAACTGGAAACCATGATATTCTTTGAGAAGTCCTGAAGCCGCTTGGAGAATTTTGAAAGAGTTGTATTTCACTTGAGTTATTATTCCCATAGGTGGTCAAAACTACGGGAGCAAGGTTGTAAAGACCCAGTTATTTGTGGACAAGCTTTCTGCGAAGATTTAGCATATATTCATAGATTACTTGGATGCCAACTATGAACTAAATTTCTTAGCGGCCACAGATTTCACTATTCCAATTATTTCTGCTCTTTATTCAATTGCCATAGCCACTGTTTGTTCATAATCCATCGCGTTTGACAATAGTTTATTGCCTTCCATTTGTGGAATGCAGAAAGGAAATGTTGCAAATCAGAGGGAGCACTTAATACTGCTACTTGCAAATATGGACATGAGAAGCAACAATCTTGATCATTATAAGCTGGTAAGTTTTACATGAATTAGTTAACATGCAACAAATTTAAATATATATAAATCTTTTGTGATCCAAAATTTTTTTATGGATTATTCTCTTTTAATCTCTTTGTGCTCATAGTTTGAAATTTCATCAAAATTTCTGCGGTTGGATTCCACAGTTAAGCAGTTGGAGGAAAAAATGTTTGCAAATTATAGGTTATGGTGCGATCATTTGCATTGTGAATCAAATCTGAGTTTGACTACTTATGGCTAGAATTTTGATCAACTTCCTATAAGTTACATTCTCTATTTCATGTTTAACACTTTATAGAATATTACCACATTTCATCACAAGTTACTGCCCTTTCTTGAATAACATTTTCTGTTGAACTAATAGAAGGGATGGCTCCTGATGGGAACGATAGCGGTTGTTAGATTTATATATAGCTGAAATGCTTTGTTTGGCTTTGTTTGGTACTCTTGGCGATTAACGTTTTATGCTGCAGATATCCACAGGGCCATCACACACAACACCTTAAGCCGCTTTACATTGGACTTTATCTTCTTATATGGGGTGAAGCTTCAAATATTCGATTCATGCCTGAATGCCTTAGCTTTATTTTCCACAGAGGATGTTCTTTGTATGTTTCAAGCTACTCTTATATTTGGTTAATATTAATGATAAGGAAGTTACTGAAGCTGATTAGAATCTAGAAGATTATATTGTTTTTCTTTAAAAATGTTATTTGACATGTGCTTCAATTAGCTGTAATTTAGTTCTGGCATGCAATTAGAGACAGCTGTAATTAGTTACTATATGTGGAGACAAGTTAGTTTGGACTTGTCTATAAGTAGTGGTTGTAACTAAACACATTTCAATAACAATGCATTTCATCTAATCAGTTAACACTTTGCTTGCTTTTTCATCTTGTTTATGTTTGTTTAGTTAAAACTCTGATAAGCTCTCTGATTGAGTTTTAGCTTTCCATCCAACTTTGTAAATCACCAATCTTGTAAAAAAATTGAAATGTCTGAAACTGTAATTATTTACCTGGTGGTGCTTGATCCATCAGTCTATTACACTTTGATATTAATATTTGGCTTATAGTCCATAATTTTGATGTTGTCTCCTTTTCCATGAAAGGTGAACTCTTTTTTCTTTTCTTTCTTTATTTATTTATTTATTTTTAATAAATGATCAAATGGCAGATGAGCTATATGGAATTTTATTTAGCAATGTCCAACATGTAAGTGGAGGTCTGTATAAAACAGCAGTAAATTGCAAGGAAGCATTTTTGCAACAGGTTGTGACCCCTATCTATAAGGTCCTGCAGGAGGTAACTAATCATTGCTGCTACATTTTGTATTGCTACTTACTGATTGTTTCTCCTCTTCAAAGTTGGTATTTCCATACTATTGGTGTCTTTTTGGTGAAGGAAGCCAAAAAAGCTACGAGAAACGGAAAGAAAGCGAGCCATTCAGCTTGGAGAAATTATGATGATATAAATGAATACTTTTGGTAATCTATTGCCACGAAAAATTGTCATAACTCTCTATATAATATTTAGTTTCTAATCACTTCACATTCTATTTCAGGTCTAACAAATGTTTTGAGCTAAGCTGTCCATTGGACGTAAAAGTTGACTCTTCTGTCAAGCAAGATGTGAGTAGACCAGAAAAATGGTATCGGCACTATTTTGATGAGATTAGTCAAATTGTTTAGCAATATATTTCCATCTATAAATATACTCTCTGTTTCACAATACCTTTTCTGGATATATGACCTGACTGAAGAGTGGCCTGCCATTTTGCATTTAAATAATACTGCTGACAAGTTTTGATAATGTATTGGAGACATAAGTACAAAACTGACACTCTTGCTTAATGGTTCTTTTCATAATTAGATGAAAACCTTCAGTAACATCAACTTTGATGTTATTCTTACTCTTAAGTGTAGGTAACTTGTCATGTTATGCTTCAATTGTTTCAACCAAGTGGTCATTGATAATTACTTGCTTATTTTAAATTCTCCTATTGTTCATTTTCAATGTGCATCAATCAGCAAGATTCTTTCTTATCTTGGATGTTTCTTTCATACTAGTACTATCATGTAAACTTATGACATAATTTTGGGTTTGGGCTTACAAACCAAGGTTTTTTGCAGAAGTTGGGGAGCTAGGTTTAGGGTCTATAATATGGGAAGGGGAAAGGTTGATATTTTCAAGAGAATGTCTCTGATAATCATTTTGAAGGCGACTTGCTTCCCCTCTAAAGGGCTAAAATAATATCATTGTTGAGCCTAGGACTAAACTAATATCATTGTTGAACCTATGTAAAGTACCTATAACAGTTACACTATATAGGAGCTTTTACACTCAAAGAAAGGAAACTAATCATTGTCCCTAATGGAGTCCTAACAATAGGCTAAATAGGAGGAAAGTAGAGATTTCTTTTCCAAAAAGGGATCCAAAAAGTATTATATAAGAATTATATAATTGGAAGTGAAATATTAACTGTTTTAGTTTCCTAAGAATTCATTTTCATCGAACTCATAAATCAACTTAAACTGACTCCAAACTTCAACTATTGACAGTAAGAAGAGAAATCAGCAAAACTTTGTCTGTCTTCGAATTTTAGTCCTCTAGTTCGGATATCATTTAGTGACAGGTATTTTTCACATTAGACTTGCAGAAAAACATTGCTAAATCATCTTGTATGCTGCAGGAGAGAAACCAGGTTCTTGCTGGAAAGCCTAAGACAAATTTTGTTGAAGTTCATACATTTTGGCACATCTATAGGAGTTTTGATTAGCTCTCCAGGTATATCTTGGATTGATTAAAAATGAGTTTGATCTCCCTTGTTGGGATATATGTTTCGCCTTATTCTTTACTTGATGACTAGCAATAATAAACATTTTCTTTGGCTACATTTAGAATGAAAGAATAAGATAAAACGGAGAATAATAGGAAGAGTGATGGATTTATTAGGTGAACACTTCATCTAAAAGTTTAAGTTCATAGATATGGTTTTGTTATATTTTCTTATTGGTTTTAAGGGAATTAACTTTTCTAGGAGTCGTATTGTCCGTATGGTAGCTCTTGCCAAATTCATGATCCTACTTGAAAAAATCATTAAGTACCTACTTGAAAAATAGACCTTTAAGAGATTCTTTATCTGACTAGTCACCCCCATTTGCAAACCAACATACCTTTTGTTTTCTTCTTTGATGTTCTTTTATTCTTCTTAGTATGAAATGAGTGGAATTTGTACTATACCTAGGTCATAATTAAAACAAATTGTTGAGTATCTCATCGGAGGATATTAGTATCCTCTATACAAGTTTAAACTTTTAGGTGAGATGATAGCTTAAACAAGGTATGGAGCTAGCTTATATATTCAACTACCCTCCTTCCCTATCATGACGACTAGCACCAACTCCTCTACCCGTCTCCTTGACCTTTGCTGACCATGGTCCCACATTGCCGGCCAGGGTTGGTTGGTGGGTTAGCCACTGGAAAACGACGAAGATTTTTTTGACAAAAAATAAACCCCAGATCTACGACACTATCTTCTGTTACTTAGAGCACCAAACAAACACACTACCTTCTCCATCAAGGGCATATGGGATTGTTGGGTACTCATATGCTAATTAGGCAGGTAATCATACTAATAGGAGGTCAACCTCTGGATATTGTGTATTTGTTGGAGAAATCTTGGTTTGTAGAAAAGTAAGAAACAAGATATGGTTGTTCGTTCTATTACTGAGTCAGAATATCGAGCTATGGGTGTGTCTACTTGTGAACTATTATAGGTGAAGAATCTACTTAAAGAAATTGGATTTGCTTGTTTTGGTCCAATGAAACTTGTATGTAATAATTAAGCTGCCATTCACATTGTTACAAATCCAAAATTTCTCAAATGAGCCAAGTACTTGAAATACCCTACCACTTTGTGTGAGAGATGCTATTGTCAAAGGAGACTGACATCACTTTTGTTAGCTTTAGTGACTAATTAGTTGATTATTTACAAAGTCTCTTATGGTTCTCGGGTCAAATATATTGGTAACAGGTTGGGCACTAATGATATATATGCTCCAGCTTGAGAGGAAGTCTTGAGTATTGCATTATTATTATTGTAATAAGTCTCTCTCCCATATAGGAAGAGATAAAATATTTTGTCTTTCATTAATAGTTTAAATAGAGCAGGCTAGTACTATGAGAAGTACGAATCCTTTGTGCACTTTATATCCTAACAGTTGCATAAAATCAGGTCAAAAATAATTTCATAGATTGTGGATCTTTTTTCAATCATGTTCTGCGTACAAATAACTTTGTATTGAGTCGTATAACTTATAATCATTTGTTTCTTGTTTCTTGAATTTTCGGGTGATGATAATCATTGCTTGGCATTATAATGGTAGTCTTGCTGTGATTTTTGATGAGGACGTTTTTAAGAGCATTTGGAGCATATTCATCACGGCTGCTATTCTGAATTTTCTACGAGGTACTTCACTATACCTTTCTCCTCTTAGTACCTATTTTGTTTCACGGGATAAAAATGAGTCCTATAGTTTCCCATTTGAGAGTGCTTTAGAGTATTGTTTCTAGAAAGTAATTGTTTGTAGCAGTTCAGGTATAATAAGCATATTTCTTTCTTCTCCTTTGAATTTCTCTAATCATCTTTCCATTTGTTCATACCTTCTGTTATTTCTCTTTGCAGCTTTTCTCGATATTATTTTTAGTTGGAATGCTTGGAGGAGCTTGAAGTTTAACCAGATACTTCGTTACATCATGAAGTTATTAGTTGCTGCATTTTGGGTTGTTGTTATGCCTATTACATATCGTGCGTCCATTCAGAACCCAAAAGGAGACTGGAAAATTTTTAGTAATTTGGAAGGGGATTGGCGCAATCAGTCAGTATACTACTATTGTGTTGCTATATATTTAATACCCAACATACTGGCTTTGTTCCTCTTTCTCTTTCCATCTCTATTGAGATCCCTGGAAAATTCAAACCAGTTTTTAATTACACTCCTCATGTGGTGGGCTCAGGTAAGCATGTATATCATTGTTAATATCTAAATGGGTAATTTGATTTAGACACCTAACATTAAAATAATATCTGCTACTATATGCTGTGCTATCTGATGTTCTGACTCCAGCCAAAGTTGTATGTTGGAAGAGGTATGCATGAAGACGTTATATCTCTTATGAAGTAAGATAGACAACATCCTCATTTTCTACATCTTTAAATTGCATTGACATATATATTATGTGTCACTTTGGTATTGGCCTTCCTTCTTTTTCCTTATCCAGTTTAGTGAGGTGAGGTTTTGTGTTTCTACCTTTGCTATATGTTATTGCACTTGCAGTTGATCTTAAGTTTTACATAGTCCTGGCACCAGCTCTGAGACGTTAAATTTTAATGCAGGTACACACTTTTTTGGATCATATTGCTTATAAGCAAGTTAGCATTTAGCTTCTATATAGAGGTGACTTATCTTTCCCGTTAGTTAACTAAATGTAAATTTTTGCTGAGTGATATTATTTAACTCCAGAAATCATTCACTTACCTTGTTCCTCTGCCTATCAATTTCTACTAAGGTAGAAGAATTAGCTCAGTCAGCTAAGCAGAAGCAAAGCTGAAATGTAATATAGAAGTGTATCTTGTTAGTTGATGTATCAAGTTAGTAGTTAGTTGAGTTGAGGTAGTTGGACAGCTAGCATAACTGCCTTGGTTGATTGTAGAGGTAAACTACTGCTATCAATACATCAAAACATGTAATCAGAATCAATACCAATTATACAAATCACTTCAGTTTTGTTTAGTTCTCTCTTCTCTCTTCTCTCTCTCTCTCTCTCTCTCTCTCTCTCTCTATCTCTATTTCTAGCATGGTTTCATGAGCTATGATCCTGCAAAAATTTTTCAAAACTAGTAAATTGGCCATTGGTTTCTTCCAATTGGAGTTGAATCACGATTGCTGATAGCTTCAGAAAGCTTCGGCAGATCTTCTCCAGTCACTAGAAAAACATATTAACCCCAACAACTCTTGGGGTTTCTTTTTCTTCATAATTAGTAGCTTCATCCATTTACCTAAAGCACATTCAACTTCTACATGGGGTAATCTTCCTTCTATTGACTTTGCAGCAACTTCATATTTTCTTTTGCATTTTTTTGTCAACTTCTTCAGTCGTCCAGGATTTCATCCTCCATTTTCCTTAGCTTCAATATCTCTTCTCATGGCACTGCGGTCTGAATCATTGCTGGCTGACACAAATTCTTTCTACAAAATTTTACTCAGTGCAAATTAAATTGGACAATTGCCAGCTGACACAAATTCTTTTTGCAAAATTTTATTCGGTGCAAATTAAATTGGACAACTCCAATAATACACTATGGAGAGCATAAAAGAATGCCAACTCTATGCCTATAGTATGCTTGATCATATTACTGGCGTTTCACCTTGTTCAAACAAAACCACAACCGATGCCATAGGAACGCCTTTTTCTTTCTGTTAATAGTATTGGTAGTATTATGGTAATTGTCTATTATGGTAATAGTGTTATGGTAATTATCTGTTATAGTAATATTCTCACATTGGAGAAATAGAAAACTTTGTATTAGGAAACTTTGTATGTTATGGCCAAGTACACAATACGTACTAAGCCATTCTCTTCAATTCTAGTGTCTTATCGACTTCAACATGGTATCTAGAGCTAGGTCAAGACAGTAGGGTTTCTTCCAACCAAAATTCTTTTCATCAACAAACCCTAAACACCCACCCTAACACCCACAAAATCCACCACAACACCCGAAAAAAAAAGTTACTATTCACGCGAGGTTACTGTTCATGTAGATTTTTTTCTTGAATTTTTTGTTTAAAATGCCATGGTTTTTGTTGTTTGCCTCTTTTAACCCAAAAAAAAAAAAAAAGAGAGAGAGAGAGAGAGGGAAGAATAGAGGAGTAACACCCAACAGGGAAGTTGTTAGTATAGTTGTTCCCTTCTTTCCATGCTTTATTAATCGGTCTTCTTGCCTTACCCCTTTACATTGATTGAGTGTTGATGACTAGTATGTATCCCTCCAAAGACATTACTAGTGCTTCTACTACCTTCACTAAGTCTGTTACCTCTGTTGTCGTGCCTACATTCAATGGCACTCCCACTATTACTATGACCAAACTCATTGGTTAGAATTTCTCCCTTTGGTGTTTTGCCGTTACGTTTTGGTTTCGAGGGCAAGACTTGGAAGACCATTTAATTAATGATGTTTCAGCTACTTCATCTGTTGCCAATAAACGGATATGGGGGCGTGTTGATGCCTAACTTACCATTTTACTATTGCAATCCATTAAACCTGAATTGCATGATATCTTAGATGAGTGTCTTTCTCGTAAGGCTATATGGACTTTGGCGAAAGAGATGTACACCAGTAATGTTAGTCACATCTATGATGTTGTCAATGATCTCCTTCGCATTCAGTCGGATGATTGTGGTCTTCAAGTTTATTTTGGTCGATTTTGACGTGTCATATGAGTATAATGATATAATCTTGGTCGGATATAATCTTGGTCGACTTCGACATGCCATATGGCTTCTTCTTGGTGCGTGATGACATAATCTTCTTCTGTTTCTTCTTTTGACTTGTTTCTCCTTGAGTATTGCTTTAAATCAGGTCTATCCAATTGTCCAATAGTCTTCCCCTCAATAGTAGTCTCCCTTAAACTTCCTTGATCACCAGAACTCTCTCATGAGGTAAAGTCATCAAGGGATACAAAATTAGGTACCATACCTATTCTGTTTGATTACTCTTCCTCTGAAGAGGTGATTAGGTTGTACTGAAGTAAGGCTCATTTTCTTGAAAAGTAATATCTATACTGACAAAATATTTCCTCGATGGGGGATGATAACATTTGTAACCCTTCTGCATTGGAGAATACCCAATAAACACATATCTGAAGGCCTTCGGATCTAGTTTCCTAGTTGTTCTAGTATGAACAAAACAAACACACCCAAAAACCTTTGGAGGAACAATATAATAATTTTTTTCCTTGTAAGATCTCTAAAGGGCTTTTAAAGTTGAGAGTTTTGGGAGGCATTCTATTGATGAGATAAGTAGTTGCTAGGACTGCATCCCCCTAGTAAGATTTTGAGAGATTCATGGTGAATGTAAGAGATCTAGCGACTTCCAATAGATGCCTATTCTTCCTTTCAGTTATTCTATTCTATGTACTAATGTAAGGACAACTAGCTTGATGTATTATCCTATTGGACTGCAAGTGGGTTCCAAACCTACTATCCATGTATTCTGTGCCATTTTTTGTTCTCAATTTTTATTTTTGCATCAAATTGAGTACAAACTATCTTATGAAAAGATTGAAAACACAAAAATACATCACTTTTTGATTTTATCAAATATAATATCATCCTGGTGCAACAGTCAACAAATGTGACAAACCATCAATTACCCGACAATGATATAGTCTGAGTATGACCCCAAACATCAGAATGGATGGTCAAAAATGGAATTGTGCTTTTATTATCGTTCAGAGGACAAGAGTTTCTTGTATGTTTGGCATACTTACAAGTATCACAAAACAAAGAATCAAGCTGAGTCTTTCAGAACAAACTTGAATATAATTTCTCTAAGACAAAAAAGGATGGATGTTCCAACCGTCTATGCCACTGTATTATTTCCTCGTTTACATCTTTATTTCCTCCAAGAAAAGCTTGATATCGAATAGAACTGTGACTCCCTTCCAACATATATAAACCATCATGCAATCTACCACTGCCAATCCTCTTCCCTGTTTGAAGGTCCTCAAAAACAAAATGATCAGGAAAAATCTCAATTTTTGTAATTTAGAGTTTTGGTGATGGCACTGACAGATAAAAGATTAACAGGGAACTGAGGAACATGAAGGACAGATAATAGCGTAATATTGGAAGCACAAATAATAAAATCTGTTCCAGATATAGGGGTAAGAGAACCATTGCCTATTCTGACATTATCTTTTTCTTGACATGGAGAGTAGTTAAGGAAGCCTTTAGAGGAGTCTGTCATGTGTCTATTTGCACTAGAATCAATAATTCATGAATCAGTATCAAGGTGGACATTGAAAGCATTACCTGACTTAACAAAGTTGGATGTTGCACCAGTGGAAGAGACATTGTGATAGAAGACACCAGAGGTGCTGGATTTCATTAGCGGAATAAATATCGGTGGAGGTTGTCTCCTTGGAGGACTCTACAGTCTCTGACAAATTTGCTTAAGCCCTTGTTGAGTTAACTCGTTTTCATCCTTGACCTCTAGTGGGTCGGCCATGCAACTTCCAGCAAGTCTCCTTGGTATGCCGTAATTTCCCACAATAATCATAGTGTGGATGGTCTTTATCAGAATTATTTGTCTTCTGTTGCTCATGAGAGCCACTAGCAACCAACCCAGGCTTTTCAACTGGTGCTATGTAGAGCATGGTGTTCCTCCTACTTTCTTCTTGCTGAACATAGGAATAAGCATGCTCAAGAGAAGGAAAAAGGGCTTTACTGAGGACTTGAACCCTTATCTGATCATATTTATTGTTCAACCCGGCAAGAAAATCATAGACCCGTTCCTTTTCAACCAATTTTTGAAATTTGACTGTGTCTCTAGTATAATCTGCTTGGAAGTCTTGATAATATTCAAGTTCCTGCTATAAGCCGCACAGTTCAAAAAAATACTGAGAAATTGTCATCTCACCTTGCTTTGTACCATGGACTTTATTTCGAATTTCAAAGATCTAAGCATCATTCCCCATTCGTAAGTATGTGAGAGCAATTACATGCCATATTTTTGTTGCAATGTCAAGTAATAAATATTTTCTCAAAGTTTAGGTTTGCATAGAGTTGATAAGCCATGCCATAACAAGTGAATTTTTTGAGTCTCATTGATTGTAGGTGCGATCAGAGGGTTCTGGCCTCTTCTTCTCACCATTAATATAACCCTGCAGCTCTCTCGCTTTGATAAATAATAAGCAAGATCTAGACCAAGCTAGGTAATTTGAACTTTGATCAAATTTTATAGGACTAATTTGTAAAGAGGGGTTATCATTAACAGGGTTACTCTTACAGTCTACTACTTCTATGTCTGGCATAGTAGTAAGGAAAAGCTAAGATAATAAGACAGAAGGAATAAATAGAGAAATAGAACTTGGACAATGTTGGGGCCAAAATGAAAGTGTCTAGAAAAGACCAAAAATCTGCTGGCCGATGCTGGAAAACCCAAGCAAGGTGGTTAGAAGGAGTATAACTAGTGCTGGGAGAGAGAAAAGTCTATCTACAAAAGGAGGACAGGCTCTTGATACCACGAAGATTTTGTAAAGAGATTTTATTCATTCTCTTGTGTGTCTCTACAAGTAATTTACAGAGGTATTTATATAGAAAATTGAGGACAAAAAAGGCAATAAAATCTCTACAAGTTAAGAACTAAATTGCTACTAATTGGGGCCTAAGAATCTGTCCAAATCAAATAAGATCAATCAACACCAATCCTTTGTTATATGACAGGATATAATACATAGAGATTGACTATAATTTCATCAGCGAATAAAGTCACAAACCCTGCAGCTTGCCTATCTCTCTACTTCAGCGCAAATTGTAGATCTCTTTACAAAACACTCACTCAGAAGCGATTCCATTATTTAAGGAGCAAGTTGTCCTTAGTTACTAACCAAGTTCATCTTGAGAGGGACTAAGAGATTAGTTAGGCGTGTTATAATAACACTTGTTGACAGTTGTACAGTTAAATGTATTTTTGACATGTACTCAATTAGTTAGTTAACCATTACTTGTATCTCCTGACTACAACACTTCTATAAATACCAGATGTAACTACTATATTTTAATAATGGAAAACATTTTACTCTCTCCAAAAATATCTATTCCTTCAATTATGTACACATCATTCATAGAAAAATAGTAAATATTTGTTGTATAATCATAAATAAGAATGCATTATGTACAGATCATTCATAGAATGGTAGCTAGTTAATGCATCTACATATTTGCCTACAATTTCAGATGGAGAATAGACACCCTGCCATTTTATCATGAAGAAAATGAGGGGAAAGCTTGGTTGGAGAAAAAATGTTCAGCAAGTGTTAAAGTAGCTTCTGGTTGCTAGAATTAATGGAACAAGAAATGTTCAAAGACTTTTAGAGTATTCGTCAGTTTGTTTGGCCTATAACTATTAAGAACTTGCAGATGCCTAGTGTCTTGTACTCATCCTATTGATGCTAAATATTTGCTTTTCTTTGTAGTTATTGCCCTTAGTTCAACCTATAAAGATAATCATGAATATGCCAGTCAGTAACTATGAATGGCATGAGTTCTTTCCACATGGTAATTTCTGAACTACATTTTTCGATATTCCTAATTTTTGGGGGCTGTAATAATTTAAACTTCCAATTTAACATGATGCAGGAACCAAGAATTTTGGGGTTCTAGTGGGTATATGGGCTCCGATTATCCTGGTATGTATAGGATGCATATGCATTCATGGGAATGATAACTTGCTTTTATGTAATATGTTTCAAGACCATTAAATATTTTCAATTCCAGGTTTATTTCATGGATACCCAAATATGGTATGCTATATTCTCTACTATTATTGGTGGGATTTATGGAGCATTCAGCCACCTTGGTGAGGTTAGTTAATGATTTATCAGCAATGGATGAACAATACTACTGTTGCTGTGCTCTTATGGAATACATTAGTTCTTTGTTAAGTAAATGCCATGTTGCCCCATGAGTTTTATATTATATCTTAAACTTCCCCATCAACCATTTGATTTATCTATATTCAACCCATGAGTTATAACAGAGTTAAAAATTTGAAAATTTGAAGGATAAATATGTCGTTTGCAGACAAATGAAAGAAAATTTGCTGTAACATGGACCTATCACAAGTCACCATAATGTCCATGTGAAAAGAAGGGCTTGTTTCTCTTTTTTCTATCTTATTTTTTTTTTTGTATCTGTCTTCCCTTTCTTGTCCTTTTCTTCCTGTTGCTTTTGCCCATCGATATCTGCTGTTACCTGACATATGCAAGCAAGAATAAAATACACCATAGTTATCCTAGAGCTAGAGAACACGTAAAGGTAAATGAGCAACCAAAACTTCACTTTCACTCATAAAACTTGTTTATGATTAATACATAGAAAACAAATAGAAAACAAATAAAGTAAGCACCTTAATTGGTAAACAATGTGGAATGACTCGCATAAGAAAGTTTTTGTGGTAAAGAAACAAGTAGATTGACTAGATTTGGATTCAAGGAGGAATACAGGAACAACCACAATTATGCAACTTTCTAAAATCCATTTATTGCTATTTGCAACTTAATTGTAATGACAAAAAATTTAGCCTTAAAATTTCAAATCTATCTATGGTCCTGTTTTATAGAATTTAAGCATTTGTTGTTGGCAAAGTGAATGGCTATACCTCTGATTGCATTGAAAACTTTCTCCATTTACAAGATGCCAAAAATTGCTTATAGGAGTGATGAAGAATGAAAGGATAGAGGGGATGGCAATGGCCGCCACAAAGTGCTGCAAGCAAAGGTGTATGAGGTGATTGATGAGGGAAATTGGGCGGCGAGAGCATGAGAGGTAGATGACAAGAAAAGGAAGATGATAGAAAGGAAATGAGAAAAGAAGGAAAAGGAGGCTTCTCTTTTAGCTTGGACACATATTGAACTGTGATAGGTAGACTTTGCACCAAATTTCTTTTTTTTCTTTTCCCCCTTTGTTTTTTTGTCACTAAATGCAAAATGACAAATTTCTTTTTCAAAGTTAACAGAATTTTAACTCTATTATGCCTTATGTGGGAATCTGGGTAAATAATAGTTGATGAGGGATTTTGTATTTTAACACAATCATGGGGCAAAATGGCTTTTAAGCATTCTTTACTGCTGACGCATTGGGTCTCCAACATACAAAAGTTGGTCATCTATTGTTGATTCTTGTATCATGATTCCTTTTACCCTAAAATCTATTGCTTAACTTATCCCCATATCATTTTCTCTATTTCTAGATAAGAACACTTAGGATGTTAAGGTCGAGATTTGAATCAATTGCTGTAGCTTTCAATAAACATCTGGTGCCATCTTCAACAGGGGCAACAAAACAAAGTCATCAGGTTGTGCACTTGTCTAATATTCTCTTTGTTGTTTGCTTTCTGCTGCCCATGCTAAACAAATACGTGTCATTTGTCATATCTTGTGAATTGATATTTTCATCTGCAATGAAGGACTAGCAGTACTGTTGACACGCTTTTGTGGAGTGTTAGGTCTTTTTATAACTAACTCGTTGATGCTCTAACATAGAAAAATTATCCATCTATTACTGATGCTTTATACTGTGATTCCATGAACATGTATTCCTTAATTCTTCTGTGTAACTTTTTAGCTTATCCTAGAGATTAATATTTGTATTAGTCACTATGGCGTTCGGTAAATCTTTGGTGCCATCTTTGGATAAGGCGTTGTATCAAAGTCATTGGGTTGTGATATCCTCTTGGTTGTTTGCTTTGAGTTAACCATGTATAACCAATATTTAATTTGTTATTTCTCTTATTCTTGTGCACATTGAGTCTTTGCACCGCTCCTAGCAATAGGTTGTGGTATTTCGCTGCACTAAAACTTGTGCTATTATTACAGAATGATTTAGTGGAGAACATTGCACAGTTCTCTAAGGTGTGGAATGCATTCATATCATCCATGCGAGAGGAAGACTTGATTAACGATAGGTTGAAACTTATTCACTGAGACACATGTCACACTCATAGATAGAGTAAACACTTCTGAATGAAATCAAATTCTATTATCTTCAAATTGCAAGTGAGTTGAGATTTGCTCTAAAGAGGATGAATTTCCTTAAACTTGAATCTTAACTATACCACACTAAATCCTTCCATTTGGAGTTTGTCACTTGTTTCTTTTTTGCCTCATTTGTGACTCGGAATTACCAGCGAAGGAAACATGCTTTGCATGCCAGATTCCTCCAGTGAAGACTCAGTTATCCAATGGCCTCAATTCCTGCTGGCCAGTAAGGTGAAAGATCAGGGTATTTCATATTTTCTGTTTGAGGGTGAATTCTATTCTGGCTCCTTAATTTCCCTTTTTTTTTTTGGCACCTTAGGTCCCGATTGCAGTGGAAATAGCAAAAGACTGTGAAGGAATGACAGATGATTACCTAAAAAAGAAGATCAGAAGTCATGATTATATGCTTGCGGCAGTTAATGAATGCTATGAGACACTCAAAGATATAATGTTTAAACTTATGAAAAGTGATAGAGATAAGACGTAAGCATACTCAAGCAACCTTCATCCAAAAATATTTATTTGTATTCAAACATATCAAGTATCTTTAATAATCATATGTGGCAACAACATATAGTACGTGGCAAATGGAAAAAAGAAAAACCAATAACTGCGTGAATTTTCAACACCTTTTACAGGATTGTCAAAGGTATATGTGATTTAGTAGATAATCGCATACAACAAGGACGTTTTTTGGCTACATTCAGCATGAGTGGCTTGGCTTTACTTAGTGATAAATTAGGGGCATTTTTAGAACTTCTCGTAAGTTTTACTTAGATATTTACTGAATGTTTCCTCGGTATTAATTTCGTATTCACTAACTTTGTTGAGGTTTTAAGTTTTTATACTACCATAATATTTAAGCTGGAATATTGACAGGTAACAAATAATCAAAAGGAGGAGTGGCATAGAAGCGATATTGAATATGAGTTCCAGCATATTATGGATGTTATTACCCATGATCTTATGAAGAATGGTCATGAGTGAGATTTCTTTATGAGCAAAAAGAATATTTTAAGTGGCAAAAAAATTATTTGTTTGTGTACTTTGATAACCTCAATCTCTCTTTTTCTAGAACCTTGCAAGAACGCCATCTTGTTGAGATAAAAGATGATAGAATTGACATTTCTATCACACGTGAGAAGTCTTGGAGGAAAAAGGTCTATATCCAAGCTTTTAATTATCTCTGTTACGTAGACGATAGTGACTAGATTCATCTTATGTTTCAAGTCGTGCTATGGCTTCGAGTACAGGGTATGCCGCTTAAGAGTTTATCGTACTTTGAGGTATACTTCTTTGGTATGCTAATTAGGTTTATGGCATGCTGTCAAGAACTATTAGATTTATTTTTTCGAATACTATGTAGGGCAATTATTTATTTTACTTACTAATTATTGAATCAATATTATCCAAAATCCAAATGTAATAGCTAAGATATTCTCTAATGAATAATATAAACTCAAAATGAAGAAAAATGTATTACTTTAACTTGGTCAAACAATTACTTTAGTGAACTAGAACATGAATTGCATGTTTCGGTGCATAAATGCATTGTGAATCCGTATGTGTGATCTGGTACATGATTCTAGAGTGGTTATAGAATGTGGTAATATGTTGTAGTCCCTAATAAAAGGTAAAATGCGTGTTACCTCCTTGTGATTTGTATAACTTATTACCCCCTGTGATTTAAAACACACATGACCCTCTATTCTTTTCAAAAGTGGCACATAATCCCTAACTTTAAACTTTTTCGTCTAACTTAATAGAGGGTGCATTGCACTCTCCTTTGTTGCATGTATGAATGTCAAATTTTAGACTCTGCAAAACTTTTTTTACTAAAGCACTTATTGAGAGTTATAGCATAATTTATTTATCTTCACTTTATAAAATCAAAAACTTAAAAAATAGAAAAAATAAAAAATAAAAAATAAAAAATATGAAATTAAAGAATTACAAAATTAAATTAAAAACTTAGATATAAAATTGAAAAATAAACATTATAAAAAATTTGAATTTAAAAATTAAAAAATTTTAATCTAAAAGATTTAAAAATTAAGAAGTGTTTAATTTAATTAAAAATAAAAATTAAATTTAAAACTTAGAAATTTTTAATTAAAAATTTTAAAATTAAAATTTTTTTTCAAGTAAGAAGGTTTTCTAAGGGCAATTTCGGTCTTTAAAAGTCTCATTTAACGGTGTTAAAATGTTAATGGAGATGAGAAGATTGTGCCACTTTTTAAAAAACACAAAGGATAATATAGTATATTTTAAATTATAGGAGTTAATGAGTTACTTATATAAACTACAGAAGGGTAACGCACATTTTGCCCCTGAAAAATGAACTTATGCATTTTGTGCTCTTGTTCCTAATATTTTGAACTCTTTTCCAGGTTGATAGGCTTCGTTTTCTTTTCACCGAGAAAGAATCAGCAATAAATGTTCCAATGAACTTGGACGCTCGCAGACGCATGGCTTTCTTTGCGAATTCAATGTATATGACTATTCCAAGTGCTCCAAAAGTTTGCAATATGCTCTCTTTTAGGTCAGTTACCAGCTAAACGCCTTGAGATCGTAGTTTCTTGTATGATTACTGATCTCAGTGCTCGTGCTTCTTGCTTCTGGACTTTGAGATCTTTTCATTAGGTGCTGATGCCTAGGAAAGTCAATCATTAAGAGATACATCTCAAATGTTGATCATTGCCTATTATTTTTCATTTCCAAATAAGCTCATCATTATTACATGATAGAATTTCATTTTGTGTCAAACAAGTCTATTTGGGTCCTATTTGTCTTGTAATTTCACATTCCCACGTAGTATGTAGGTTAGAGGTACTCTCTAAACTACCAAATGGTTTGCTAGTGGCAAGTTAGGATTTCCTTATTATATATATATATATATATATATATATATATAGGTATACTATTTCTGATTAATATTTGGGACTTGAATAGAAGTACTTTATGGGTTATGAATGCTAAATTTCTTCATTTATTTTAGTTTTCTTTGTCGTCAAATTAACAAGGGGAAGAGATTAATCACCTTGAAGTGACTATTAGAAGTGATCCATTCAAAGAGATCTACCTATTCCGTAACATATTTATTTCACCTATTAATTATATTTCTAAATCTCAAAGTTACAACCCTAGGTTTATATCATAGTTGAAAGTTGAGATTTTAAGCAAATGTAACGGCTACTAGTAGTAAGTTTAAATGTAGCCAAACTCCTATAATTAAAGAGTTCAATTCTCTAAAATTTAGGGATATCGTATTTTGCCAATGTTGTCTTTAACTATAAATTCAAAACTTATATTCCAAGACTTATTTAGAGGTCTATACCTGCCTTCTTACAAATGAATACTATTTGAATTATTTCATTCTTAACCGCATTCATCTTTGCGCCAGAGCTATTCATTCCTGCGATACCCTTGACAAAAATAGAAACCTTAAGCCTAGTCTACATCCAAAATCATCTAAGACAAAATCTAATTTTTCTCTAGGGATAAGAACTATTTAATAGAATAGTTAAACAGAGAGTTGATGACAGGTAGATGCCAGCTGTATATGTTAGTTACTGTTTGTTATTAGTGGTGAGGGTCTGATAGATGTTGACATAACTATTATTTCACACCTATAAATATCTGATGGACTCTCTCTCTCTCTAGAATTAATGAGAATGATTGCATTTTTGCCTAAATACCTATTTCCTCATGGTATCTAGAGCTCTAAGATCCTAAGTTCCTCATTTTTTTTTTGTCCCGCAATTGCCATGGCTAACAGCTTCAAAGCAGCTACCATTTCTTGATCTCTTTTCCATCTCTCTTTTTTCCTCCAATTTTGCCCACTACATCGCGAGCCTATCGAGCTAAGTTTCATTCAGTTTTACCATTTCTATCAAGCTCCATCATCTTTTCTCACTTTGTGCTAGTTAGGGTTTTTGCTATAGTCAAATTGTTTTCAATGGTGAGAGTTCGTTAGTTAGTTGACATAACTAACACCTCACACCTATAAATATCTGATGTACTCTCTCGCTTGAATTAATGAGAATGATTTCATTTCTACCTAAATATCTCTTTCCACACTATTTAATATAGTGGAGTGTTAATAAACCAAGAGGACTTTACACTTAATCTAACCAACCATTTAACACCTTCCATTTCAGCCCATGGCAACACCATCTATATCACAGGAGAAAGGCCAAGCAATTTCAACGCCTAAATCTAAACTTGGACCCGTGCAACTTATACCTGAACTTGGACCTACAATTTCAATGCTCTTGTTTATTGTGCATATTAGTACACATGGTGGCTCGTCTGTGCAAGTAGCTCACCAAAGCTTCATCTCATCTGTTTCAAGTTGTGGTGACTCATCCATGCAAGTAGCCTACCAAAGCTGCATCTTATCTGTTTAATAGGTGCAAACAATGTTCCGGGTCACACGTCCATCCAAGTTTTGTCCAAGTGGTACTTGCATTATTCTGGGTCACACGTGAAGTGGGTGTTATAACATATATTTTACCAGATCAGAAAATCTCTAGACAAGTCTACCATATAAGATGCTGAGCCATTTTTCCATTAACTAATCTGTTTTTTAGATAGAACCTTGGTGACTCTTAACACGGTACTGAAGTTGTGGTTGGCCTAGTTTCTCAAGTTATGCACATGTGGCTCATCTCTAGTTGATTTGCTTGTATGAGCTATTGATTCTTGGTCGTAGCTTCTCGATTCTTGTGGTGGGTCATAAGTGAGAGGTGTGTTGGAATATGTGTTGCTCGCGCATAGGAAAACCACAGGTTTCAAGTCCATCACAATAGGTCTTGGACTATTTATCACATTGACTAATTGGTTTTTGACCAATTTGTTTTTGAGATGTCTTAGAGTATTATGTTATTATTAAATTAAGTCTCTCTCCCACATCGTAAGAGACATAATATCTTTGTCTTTATAATATTATAAAATAGATTGGCTAGTACTATGCATAATATCATGTTGTTGACATGTTTGCAAAATTGCCTAATTCATAAAGTTATTTGGGCTCCTGCCAAAGTGCGATATTCTCATCAGGTCACTCAAGCCTTTAATGTTGTGTCTAATATGTTACATGGTAAGTAAAATATTTATTTAATGGATTTTTATGCCAATTTTAGAATACCATGATTGAATTTTGTGATCTCTTCCCTCTTAGTATAGATCCAAAGGTGATTGAGCAACAATGGGTTGTGTTTGGTTCTTTGGCTGCACGGCCTCCAATGAAGGTTTACTCAGACATAAATCTGCAATCAATATAGGTCATAATCAAGTTCAATATGATAGAAGTAAACACGTTGAAGTTGACAGACACTTTATAAAGAAGAAGCTTGAAAGCGGATTTCAGCACAACATTTTTACGTAGGGCCAATTAGTAGACATCTTTAATAAAGGACTGAAAAGTTTAGCATTTTAGATGATTGTTAGCAAGCTAGGGACTAAAAATATCTATTCCTCAGCTTGAGGGTGCGTTTGGAAATTCAGAATTAAATGAACTCCCAAGATTTTTGTTAAATAACAGTGATTTTGGGTATAGATTTGTATTATAATTATAGAAGATTAGTTGTAAGAGATATTATGTCCTTGATTTTTAGGAAATAATAGAATGTCAAACTTTCCTAGAAAAGCTATATCTTGTTGTGTAACTTCTATGTAATCACAACATTCTAAAGGATCTTTCCCGACTTTTCTTCAATAGAGAATTAGATCGACATCAGAAATTGGTTAAGACGCAGCAACAAGACTATTTGTTATGGCTTTGACCTCATCTAAATAGTCTGTCGTTGATTTTGATCCTCTAGAAAGTGTATGAAACTGGTTCTTGAGTTGATATGTGTGTTTTGGACATTGAACTGCACCTCTTCTCTAGAACCTCCTGGATTCCTGTGGAGATAGTGAGATTTGTTAATTGTGGTGCGACTTGTGCCGAGACTGAAGCAAAGATCCCTGTCCTCAGGTTTTGAATTTATATGTGTTGGATTTATGATGTAACCACCATATTCATAGGGAAGAAACTTAGCTGGACAAAGTGATATCCGTGACATGATCGAGAAGGTCGTAGGTAACCAAAACTCCTTCGATTTGTGATCTCTACGCAATGTAATTTAAATTATCAAATTTAATTGGAGTAAATGCACTGAAACTTTGTAGAAGTTATTTCAGCTGATCCGGTAATGGTGTTGTTAGAGAAGTTGTAGATGAGTATACAGAGAAAACTCTTAAACAATTTTTGGTTGGTAATGAGATTGATGAAAAACTTCAAGCTAAGAGCTTGCAATCTGCTTCTGAATATGAGGCGAAGCTAGTTGCAGCTATGGTGAATGGAAACCAATATAGTTTTGAAAAAATTGAGATCAACTATGGAGGATTGAGATGAAGGTCTCAATAACCTTTCAAAAAGGCTTTTATAAATGTCAAGAATTAATGGACTTTCATTTTGAAACCAATTGGTCAATGAGAGGAGTGGTCTAGGATCTTATATGGTGAACTTAAAGATATTTTCCAATGTGGCAAGAATGTATATCCTGACACCCCTTATGTGTGACCCATGACAAGAATCGAGAACCAAGGACCGAGTGCTCAAATGACTGTAATAGCTAGAGATAGGTCACAAGTGGATGACACGAGAAATTGAGCGAAGATCTAGTTCAGTTAGCATGTTAAGAAGCAGTGAGGTTCCATCTCGAAAACCCATTGGTTAATGAAAGGAATAACCTTGGACCTTATATGTGAACTTGAAAATGGTGATTTTTCGATATGGGACGAATGTATATTCACTTCATGTCTAGATCGTTCTTGAACTTCTGCATAGGCTTGTTGATTCTACCCCTTGCCAGTGGGGATGAGCTGCCTCAGCTTCTCAAGGGTGATCTTGTTGCAAGCTAGGCCTCTATCAAGCAGCTTCCTTACAAGCATCATATGTGTCCGAGTTTGCTATTGTTGATTGGGTATACTCAGCTTCAAAGAACATATCAGCATAGTATTATATTGTTTAGACTTGCTTATAGGTTTTAATTTTCCTCGACTTCATGTCTGTTGCTTGAAAGTCTAGTGTATATGTGCTTGTGCAACATCATTCCAATCTTAAATGGAGTAACATACTTGGTGTCCATCCTCAAGCTATCCTGCATTGATGAACCAACCAGTTCAAATGTTGCATAATTGGGGTCCTAGTTTTATTGTCCTATTTATCAGTTGATATACAAGGGCATACTAGTGGGCAAGGGGTTTCATCAGGGACATGGCATTGACTGTTCAGAGACATTCAGTCCTTGTGGTGAAAGAACAAACTATTAGGACTGTTATGGCATTAGCTTTGCATTTTGATTGGTTCCTTCATCAAACAAATGTCTCTAATGTCAATCTACATGGCCATTTGGAAGTAGTCTATATGACTCACCATGGGGATTTGTTGATCCTAATAACCGTAATTTAGTAGTTTCTACAACTTGACTTTTGAATTTTATGACATTACTACTCATCATATTGCAATAACCTGTTACCAATTGCTAAACTATCAAAAAATAATCTGATGATATATATCTATCCTAAAGAGCCTTCAGTTTCTTATTGAAGTGTTTTCGTGAAGCACTTCTAGGTGAAGAAGATGTGGAGATTGTGACCGTTCCCATGAGATAATGCTTTGCTATTAGTTGTGGCACATGACATGCATGATTATGCTCAATGACGTGTTACACCAGAGTTAATTTGAGTTTGTTATGGTTCAGCGTTTTGACTCCATTTTATAAAGAAGAAGTCATTTATTCGGATAAGGAGCTTAAACAAGAGAATGAGGATGGAATATCAATTCTTTTTTGCCTTCAGAAAATATATCCAGGTTAAGTTTTGAAGTAATTTAAATCATCCTTTTTCTGGTGGTTGTTCTCTAGTGGGGAAGGGCTGACACTGTTGCTGTTTCTATGACTTCGAAATAGATGAGTGGACGAACTTTGAGCAACGAATGGAAAATCTGAATATTAAAAGGGACAGCAAAGAAAAGATTGAGTAGATACGTATGTGGGTGTCCTATAGGGCACAGACACTTTCCAGGACAGGTTTGATCAGAAACATATCCTTCTAGTTATTGCATTTCAAGCTGAGTCTGTACCCATTTTTTCTTAATTATTTTCCCTCTGGAATATTAGTTAGGGGGATGATGTACTACAGAAAGGCACTTGAAGTTCAATCCCTTCTAGATTCTGTGGGTGAAGGTTAGTGAAATTCTTTTCTAGTTCTGTCATTGGTGGTGTGGTTCATTACTTTCACCTTTAAATTTCAGATTCTTCCTATGATAATGAGCACAAGACGCTATCATGTTCAAGCTATTTACGACTCAAAAGTCTCATCTTTCTTTTGTAGACACTTTTGATGGCTATCGTGAAGCTTTGGCAGATTTGAAGTTCAACTATGTCATATCCTGCCAGGTTTATGGTGCTCAGAAACGATCCAAGGAACTTCGAGATCGTAATTGTTGCAAGGATATGTTGAATCTCATGACAATGTGCGTTGAAGTAGCTGATGTTAATTTATGGTATGTTAAAAATTGTGAATGAACTACTGATTGGAATTCGCACAATGAAATTCCAGGTATCCATCTTTATGTGTTGCTTATATTGATGAGAAAGAGGAGATAGTTCAGGGAAAATGTTAACAGGTCTACTACTCTGTTCTAGTTAAGGCAGAGGATGAGTTTGATGAGGTATGAAGTGTATCTTTGAGGAAATCATTGAAAGAAGAAAAAAAAAGATTTATTGTGACGAATCACCCTGACAGAAAAAAGGTATAAATATGATAAAGATTAACAATTGGCCAAGACTAACAATTGATCCAGAGAATACATGCGTTCTCTTGTAAGCGTAACCATGACTTACATGTATTCTACCATGGTACCAGGAAATATACCGCATCAAGCTACCAGGCTCTCCAATAATTGGGGAAGGAAAACCTGAAAATCAAAATCATGCTATTATTTTTACACGGGGAGAAGCGTTACAGACCATAGACATGAATCAGGTAGCTTCAGCTTTAGTCTTTATTTAATCCATGAACCAAATTTGTTTCTTATACATCACAATGTCGATTAAATTTGTCATAGGATAATTACCTTGAGGAAGCTTTCAAGATGAGAAATGTTTCAGAGGAATTTCTCAAAATTCACCACCGGCGACGAGCACCAACAATATTAGGAATAAGAGAGCATGTTTTTACTGGAAGGTCTGTCTACCTATCTTTGATGTGTCTACTGGATATAGGCAGATGTGTTCTCCTGTGCGGATATATAATGGATAATCTATATTCTTGCTTTATCCTCTTGCATTTTCAGTGTTTCGTCTCTTGCTTGGATCATGTCCAATCAGGAGACCAGTTTTGTGACCATAGGACAACGGACTTTGGCAAACCCATTAAGGTAATGTTTCTTTTCCGGAATTAGGAAATAGAAATTTTTATCTTAGTGAATGTGAAAACATCCAGGGAAGAATAAAAGAATGTTAAAATATTAACTTTATGTTGTTGTATACTGTAGGATTCTAATTGTTTTTGGATGTTACTATATAATTTCATATTACTATTTGGAGCTTGCATGTTGCGAAAGATGTAGAGAATTTTAGTGCGTATAATAGCAACAACTGCACAAATCAACTTAAGTCATTGTGAGCACTACTCGTGGCACCTCTTGATCCTTTCAGGATCATTTCCTTTTATCATATTTTGCTCAAGCAAAAGCTTTCTATCTTCTCGTCTCTTTCATTTTTGAGTTACATAACTCATATGTGTCTTCCTATTGTTCTAACTGAGAGCTATGAATATCAGTGCAGAAACTTTTTAATGGTTGCTGTACCTTGTCTTCTGTGCCTGCAGTATAATTTCTCTTTTTCAGTCTATGCACAATTTTATCATTGGCTTTAATTCTGTGAGAATGGTTAGCCTCAGTTGTTGAACTCTCTTGGCAAGTGTAACTGAAGAACCTAAGCGTTGAGTTTCTAATTTATGTTATCGAAAGTCTCAACTTTGCATTGATAACGATTTAAAACTCGTAGAATTTACTTCTATCTCTAATCTTCGTTCTTCTTACGGCGAATATAATAAATTGTATTTCTTAGAGATAATTCTGAATCCGTCAAAGCAACAGGTCAAAGAGAATACCTGAATGATGATCCTTAAGAAGGATGTTCAAACGAAGATGTGAAAAGAGAATGAGATATTAGGATTACAAAAGAATGGCTTCATACCCATTATGTAGTACATAGCCTTATATTTATACTACTACATAGTAACACAAAGGTCTTTCATTCTCCAATGTGGGAGAATTATAATAATACTAGTAAGACTTTACTTTGTCCAAATCTGAGTATATGCACTATCTTCAGCTTCAAGCTTCTCAACAGGCCACCCAGTCTTCCACCACTCCAATTGCCTATTTATCCCACTCATTTTCATGCTCCGGTAAGTGGATATTCTGTTAAGAGTATAGGCAACTGCAGCTGTTATTACTTTACTGATTATCTGTTATGGTTGTTTAGAATAGCTGTTATGTCAGTTAGTAAGTGTAGTGGTAGTCACTTGACAGCTCAACACAGGGTAGTTATCATAACTAACGCAGGACATGTAATCACCGTCTATAAATACTATAGACAGAACTCTTATCAAGTTACTGAAACGAATAACATCTTCTATCTTCATATCAGCTTCAACATGGTATCCAGAGCAAGTTGAAGATCCTGACTCTTTTTTTCCAAGCTTCAAGCTCACTTCTCCAGTGGCGGCTAATATCATCCGTTGATGATTCTACTCCATTAAACTTCTAGATTCCATCATTGCGAGTTGATCTTCATACTCTTCTCCCACAAAAACACTCTTTGATCATCTGATCCCCAGTTTCTCACAAATTAGGGTTTCTGATGTCTTTGATCCGTTCAGATTCCTTTGATTTCTTATCCCTAGCTTCTAAACTTCGCTTCTACCCTAATCTGCTTGTGCGAACCTATTTCTACCATCAATTTTCAGTTTATGTCGCAAATTCTTTACTTCTCCAGTGATCTCATCTAGCTGCAAACCCTAGCTATGGCACTACCTTCAGATCAAGCAATTTCTTCTAGCCTAAAGCTTCTTTTGTAACATTTTCCATCTTTTGTCAACATTAAGCTGGATACCCAAAATTATTTGTTCAAGGAAACACAATTTCAGTCTTTTCTTATGGCCTATAAGCTCCTTGATCACATCAAAGGTCTTCAAACATGTCCTCATCCTACATTAAGACAACCTGGTGGCACTTTGGTGCCTAATCCTGACTATACTGCTTGGGTAGATACAGATGAACACCTCAAGAGCTGTCTCTTTGCCTCAGTAGCACCTTCAGCAGTTTGCATATCTTAAGGGCAAGCTTCCTTTAGAATTCTCCCAAAGTTCAGCTGGGGGCGCTGTTAGAGTATAGGCAAGCAATTGCTGCTGTTATTACTTTACTGATTATCTGTTATGGTTGTTTACAATAGCTGTTGTGTTAGCAAGTGTAGTGGTAGTCACTTGACAGCTCAGCACAGGGTAGTTATTGTAACTGACTGAGCACTTGTAATCACTGTCTATAAATACTATAGACAAAGCTCTTATCAAATTAATGAAATGAATAACATCTTCTATCTTCGTATCAGTTTCAATAGATTCTAGACTTTGGTGCTTCTGACCACTAGTGGTAATCTTTCTTTACTGACCGATGTTCGCTCATCTGATTCCTATTCCCTCGTGACCTCTACTGATGGTTCATCTACCTTGGTCTTAAGGGTTAGGACTCCTTATCTTACTTTTCTCTATTTTATCTCACTCTAAATTCCCTTGTCATTTATTATCTATCAGCAAGTTAACTAAGTTGTTTAACTCTTTCGTTACCTTCTGATCACGTGATTGTCCAGGATTGAAAAATTGGCTAGTAGATTGGCACAGGCCATGAGTATAATGGTCTTTACTACTTCGATATCTATTCCAAAGTTGCTTGTACTGCTATCCCATCTCCTTGCCTTGTTCATAGTCGTCTTGGTCATCCGTCTCTTTCCATTTTGAAGAAAATGGGTCCCTACTTAGATAATGTTTAAAAAGTTTTATGTGAGTGATGTCAACTAGGCAAGTATTCTTGTAGTTCATTTGCAAATCATAGTAATAAGCGAGCTAATGTCCCATTTGAGTTAGTTCATTCTGATATTTGGAGACCTAGTTCTCATGTTTCTAAAATTTGGTTATAGATATTTTGTTAGTTTTATTGATGATTTTTCGCGCGGTGACTTGGTTATATTTATTGAAAGATTGTTCTAAAGTTTTCTCTGTGTTTCAAACTCTTTGCAATGAAATTCATACCTAGTTTAGATCTACTATTCGTATTTTACATAGTGATAATGCCAAGGAATATTTCTCCTCTTCTTTTTATTCTTTCTTGTCACCTAAGGAACATTCATCAATCCTTTTGCACTTACACTTGTCAACAAAATGGAATTGCTGACCGCAAAAATAGGCATCTTATTGAGATAGAAAGCATTTTACATATGAATGCTCTAATTCGGTTTTAGGATGATGTTGTTTTTAGTGCATGTTATCTTATTGATAGGATAACATCGTCCTCCATGATAATCTACCTTTTTTAGTCTTGTATCCTCATGAACCTATTTATCGCCTAACTCTTAAAGTTTTTGGTTGTGTCTGTTTTGTCCATAATTTCTTTTCTAGATCGAATAAGTTAAGTCCTTGCTCTATCAAATGCATACATTCTAGGATATATTCGTACTCAGAAGGACTACCCTTGTTATTCTTCTGAATTAGATAGATTATTTTTCAGTGTTGTCACCTTCTTTGAATCTCAATCATACTTGGTTCCCTCTTTAGATTCGCCCGGCACAATCATTGATGATTTGCCGCTCCCAGTTCCTTTACTTAGTCCTTTTCCTATTCTAGCTGCCTCTTCTATTGAAGACTCCTTATCCTCTCCTGACTTGTTTCATTTGGATTAGCCAGATTTGCAAACATATCAACGACAAAATCGCTAGCTATCTTTGGTTGAGGCTCTATGCCCTTTATCTCATCTTTTTCAAATCCTCGATTTACATCTCAGTCTTTTGACTTAGATAGTCCCATTGCTCCCAGGAAAGATACTCATACTTGCACTACTAAAGACTGCGGTTCTCAGTTTGTTTCTTATCAAGCTTTATCCCCATCATACATGTCCTTCGTCACTTCTCTTTCCTCTATTTCTATCCCTAGTAATGTCTTAGAAACACTTGCACATTTGGGTCGGCACAGGAAAATGATGGAAGAAATGATGCCACTATAGTCTAATAGTAGTTGGGAATTGGTTAACCTTCTTGTTGGCAAAACATGCGCTGGGTTTATAGTGTGAAACACTTTCTAGATGGTATGATTGATAGGCTGAAAGCTCTCCTGGTTTTTAGAGGGTTTACCTAGGTTTATGGCATTGACTACGATGATACTTTTTCTCCTTTTGCTAAAATGTCATATGTTCGTATTTTCCTTGCCTTTGCAGTTGTGTTTCAGTGGATTATTCATCAACTTGCTATAAAAAATGCATTCCTTTGGTACACTTGAAGATGAGGTTTCTATGGAGAAACACCAAGGTGTGTTGCTTAAGAGAAGTCCCATAAGATTTGTTGTTTGAAGATATTATTATTATGGATGATGATATGATGAGAATAGTGCATTTGAAGGCATTTCTCCATCGACAGTTTCATATTAAAGATTTTAGGGAGTTGCATTATTTGCTAGATATCGAGGTTGCACATTCTGCTAATGGTATCTTTATCTGTTAGAGTAAGTATGTTCTGGACATGCTTGATGAGGTCAGGATGCTTGGTTCAAGACCATGTGACTCATCAATGGATCTAAATGTGAAATTGGTACCTAATGAGGGGAGCTAATATAAGACCTAGGGAGATACTGAAAATCAGTCAGCAAATTGAACTATCTTACAGTGACTCGTCCAAATATTTCTTTTGCTGTGACTGCAGTCAAGTAGTTTCTTAAGTAACCATGATAGAGCCATTGAGATGCAGTTATCTGTATCCTTCATTGCATCAAAAGTGCACTAGGTTAAGGAATATTGTACGTGAATCAAGGTCACACTTGTATTGTAGGATATTCTAATACAAATTGGGCAGATTGTTAGATTGATAGATGATCCACTTCTGGGTACGGTAATTTCATCGAAGGCAATCTCATATTATGGAAGAGTAAGAAGAAGGCAGTTGTGACTCGCTCTAGTGCTGAATTTAAATACTGAGCTATGGGTTTAACCATGTCTGAATTGATATGGGTAAGACATTTGCTCGAGGAGGTTGGGACGGATTGCACTCAACCTATGAAGTTAATTTGTACTAATTAGGCAGCAATATATATTGCCCCGAATCTTGTGTTCTATGAGCGCACTAAGCACATTGAGATTGGTTGTCATTTTGTAAGAAATAAGTTGCTAGCTAAAGAGAATGTCACTTAAAATGTTAGGTCAAACAATCAGTTAGTTGATCTATTTACTAAATCTCTGAGAGGTCCTAAAGTCAAGTATATTTGTAACAAAGTTGGGCATATATGATATATATACTCCAGCATGAAGAAAGTGTTGAAGTATGTTGAATTAGAATTGTGTTCTATGTCCTATATCAGGATAGTAGCTTTATATTCCTTTGTATTTGACCCTATATAAAAGGTCTAATATGTTATGTTAATATATAATACCTTTCTCTTAATGTCTCTCTCTTAACTTTAATAGAAACGAAATTAGATACTGGACTTTTAGTAGTACAAGAATGAGTATATTTGCAGGGTGCAATGGGAACATTCCTAGGACCCTTGGATAGAACTTTGATGGCTGTGTGGCCCGAAATAGGGGATGGACCACTATGACCCAAACTGGATGCAGCTCGACTGCTTGCAAGAAGGGGCCACCACGTGAATGGATATGCTCAATGAACGAGCTTGGCGAGTCACACGTGAACATATGCGGAGCGGGGAGACTGGACCAAAAGCCCAATCCTGATACCATGTGAAGAATCACTAAAGTTCTATTATAAAAATTATTGGTTAATATAAGAAAGGCCTAGGACCTTTATATAGTGATGTAGAATTCTAATGTGAGACATTTTATATGTTGTAACACCTTGAAAGCTAAAACAATGACTAGCATAATTCGTGTCCTTCGCTAGTCTTGTTTTTTCTTTTATCTCCGAGTGAGGAACTTCCTTATTATTAATAATCTTGTTAGGAAATAAATAAATCCAATAATCCCCTTTCTACAAGTTTAAAATTTTAAATCAGGTGGTAATCAAACATGGTATGGGAGCTAGGTCCTTGTTTTAATTTTGTTCATCGTGCATCTATCCATGTATTAACTCATCTCTCTTCTGGTTAGCTTACCACAGCTACATCTCAATCCTAATTTTGTTCCCATGTTAATCACTGGTTATTAATTATTTCAAAAGCTACACTTCAAACAAGGCACACACGAGACAAGTATTAAAATATATTCTTATTCCGCGCATTAAAACCACAAACTCCAAGTTCACCATATAAAACCTTGGGATAGTCCTGTTAGTACCAATTAGTTTTTAAGATGGTAGCCCATGATTCTTAATCGCTATTGTTTATAAACGTTAAAATTGTCCAGGTATAAGGCTGAAAAATAAATATCCCCTGCACTTGGGGGGAGTGTCAAGATAATAAATAAATACAACAAAACCTTTTTACAAGCGTAAGCTTTTAAACGAGAGAGTAACTTAATAAGATTCAATGAAGATTTTTGACATTCAAAAAGTTGCGAAAACGAAAATGGTGCGGGTCTGACCTCCTCTTAAAGACATTAAATAAATATAAAAATAATTTAATCTTTTAGATGAGATGGCTATTCGACATAGTCCTAGAGTCCAGTTAACAAAAGGTCCTGAGTACAAAGTCTCACCGGCCCGTATTTGAAAAGAATATTGTCATTTGAAGGGCACAGTCTTGTTTACATGTTGAAAATAAATATAAATATTCCTCTTTAATAACGTAACTTTTAGATAAGATTGTCAATTTACATGATCACAGATGGATGTTCAAGTTATGCATGGTTCTTCCCCAAATCTACTCACAGTGGGCTTGGTAACCAATGATGTCGAGATAATTAAAGAGTGTAGCTGTAGCTTATATGTATTAGCATTATAAATCGATTAGATACAGCTGTAATTAGACATGTGATAAATGTACTTAGTTACAGTTTGTGGGAATTTTTCTGTTAAGAGTTATAAGTTTGAGATCCAAGCTACTGATTCGTCTATATGTAGCAAATGTAACAATCATTTGCAATCAATGAACAAACTCTTTTTTCTTCTCATCTATCACTTCTTTCAGAGCTTTTTGATATGGCCGTGTCCTGATTCAACTTGATTGGAAACTAGCTGAATTTTGTGGTATACCTGCATAAGAGGTTTTCAACTACTATTCTTTCATTTTTCTTACAGGGATGGTCATCCAGATATATTTGACAGAATATTCCATCTGACAAGGGGTGGCATTAGCAAAGCGTCAAAGACAATTAACTTGAGTGAAGATATATTTTCTGGTAAGTATCGTTGAGAAAATCAGTGCATTGATGAAAACTATTCCATATCTTACTGCCATAAGATTCTCAGGCTATAATTCAACTTTGCGAGGAGGGTATATAACACATCATGAGTACATCCAAGTAGGCAAGGGGCGGGATGTGGGAATGAATCAAATATCTGCATTTGAGGCAAAGGTTGCAAATGGAAACGGAGAACAAACACTGAGTCGTGATGTTTATAGGCTTGGGCGTCGCTTTGACTTCTTTAGGATGTTATCATTTTACTTCACCACGGTTGGATTTTACTTCAGTAGCATGGTGTGTAAGATTGATCCCTTACTCTCTTACAATTCAGTTAACTATATTCGTTTCCATGCGAGCAACTTTAAGTCTTGGATTGATGGCTGTTAAATGATCAAATCCTGCTAAATTTTGTACTTTTGTTTCTGTTGTTAAATTCATTCCATATGTCTCTCATTTATTTAAATGCTGCTTCAAGTTCCTCTTACGGGATCAGTGGCCAGAGACAAAAACCCGAGTCCAGTAGAGAGGATATTTGGAGGAACTTGTGATCGTATTAGCTCTTAAACTCCATATCTATTACTGATTTAGCGTATGTGAGAATATCATTTGAACCAATGTCCTCCTTCCTGACATATATTAACATAATAGCTCTGATAAGTAGATAAAACATGTGGTCTTGTTGTCCATCACTTTGTGATTCAGTAAGCTTGTACTTAAAAAATTCATGTTAAATACCATTTACCACTTGTCGGAGGCTCCCTAACAGCTTTATCTAGACTAACTGAAACAATCTCTCACAATTTTCAGAGTCCTCTTATAGAAGGCTACCAATGCAATTTGCCAAGACTACTGTAGCTAACTGACTACATCAGTGCTTAAATGTCAGTTTAGCATTTGTGAGCCACAGTTCTTCTATTCTTTGTTACGGTAGTGATTAATGAGGACTCAACAGAAATAGAAACTAAATACTGGCCTAAATACTTTTTTATCTCAGCTTGTATCTTTGAAAATTTAGCCTTCACTCGAGATTCTTATGCAGATAGTGAACATCTGAAATTTCTTATGGTCCTTATAATATCTGAAGACTCTTGGTGTGGCGATGCTTGCTATGCAATGTTTGGTTATGCTATGAATTGTATTGTGCCACTTGATATTCAACTTACTAACTTTGGTACCTTGTTTGTGGGAGTTAAATGGGGGAACTGTGTCTAGCATCATTCTTCCAAAATGATCTTAGGAATAACTTAAAACTCATCAGGTTGAGTAAGTGAAAATGGGTCTGGAGTTGTAACTTCTGATTAGTAACTTACCATCCTTTCCAAACTTAACTTACCTGAACAGAGTAACAATGATTAGGATTAGGAAACAGAAACTAAGAGTTACAGTATTGTTGTTTTGGTAGGTATTCCTATACTACATAGGATCCATAGGGTGTTAACTCGATGGTGTGGGTAGAATTCTTACCTTGACACTGAAGAAGGATGCATCTGGATAAACAAAGATATAGGACTGATGCAGTTAAAGTAAGGTTGATGTGCCTATCTGACCCTTGTCTCAGATTTGGGGCATTTTTCCTTTTCGTGTGGGACTCTTGATCTTTTGCCTAATTTCTTGTGTTGGATTTTCTTACCATGTTTCTATCTGAAGATTTGGGTTATCATATTTCTCAATGCCATATTGCTGCATAGAGTTATAGAGAAAACCAATCAATTATTTCCCTTTTCCAATTGAATCAATTGTGCTTTATGCCAGAATTTTGCCTATATAGCATGTTGACAAGATGCGTATTTCAGGTCACTGTGCTTATTGCCTACATATTCTTGTATGGACTGATGTATTTGGTTTTAAGTGGATTGGAAATGGAAATTCTTGAATATTCAACTATCCGTCAAACCAAAGCTTTAGAAGAGGCTATGGCTACTGAGTCAAATTTTCAACTTGGTGGTCTACTGGTGCTGCCAATGGTTATGGAGATTGGCCTAGAAAAAGGCTTTTGCTCTGCTCTGGGTCATTTGATAACTCTGCACCTTCAGCTGGCCCCGGTATTCTTCACTTTCCAGCTTGGAACAAAGGCACATCATTATGGGAGATCAATATTACATGGAGGTTCTAAATATCGAGCGACAGGGCGTGGTTTCGTTGTTAAACATGCAAAATTTGCTGAGAATTATAGAATGTACTCACGCAGTCACTTCGTGAAAGGGCTTGAGCTGTTTATGCTGTTAATTGTTTATGAGGTCTATGGGCACCCCCGCAGCTCAAAGGTGTACTTGTTTGTTACTTGGTCAATGTGGTTCTTGGTTGTTTCCTGGTTGTTTGCTCCATTCATATTCAATCCATCTGGATTTGAGTGGCAAAAAACAGTTGACGATTGGACAGACTGGGTCAAATGGATGAGAAATCGTGGTGGTATTAAGCTTGCACAAGAGAAAAGTTGGGAATCCTGGTGGGATGCAGAACAGGAACTTCTGAAAGATACCAGCATAAGGGGAAGAGTGCTTGAGATAATCCTTGCTCTTCGCTTTTTTATTTACCAATATGGAATTGTCTATCACCTTGATGTTGCAAATGGAAGTAGGAGCTTAATGGTAAAAATTATTTCCTTTGTCTACTTTCTTTTTGTTCTTTTCTTTTTTCTATCCTTTTTGTCTTCAACTACTCTGTTGATCCTTCTATCTTTTCGCTAAAATCATCTTTTCAGGTATACGGACTTTCGTGGTTTGTCATGATAGGTGCTCTTCTTGTGTTAAAGGTATGAAATTGTCTTTTGAAGTTGCTGTAGATTTCTCACAAGCTGGGAGATCGAAAGATGTAATCACTCACATCTTACTAAACTTCACATAAACTAAATATAATCCTTGGCTTCAATTTAATGAACAAGACTTGACAGGCTTCAATTTAATGAACAAGACTTGACAGGCTTCAATTTAATGAACAAGACTTGACATGCTGCATAATCTGTATGAAAAGCCAAGCTGCTGCTTATTTTTATGCGCTGTTTGTTATAGTCTTATTTTAAGATACTTATCCTATTGAAATGATGGTACATCTTATAAGATTTAAGAAATTTTATCATGCATCCTATGAAAATTCAAAACAAAACCATATTTTTTATCTTATAAGGAAATAAGTAATCATCTTATCTTATTTTTTACAACTATAGAATGTATGTTGCATGTAATAAGATATCTTAAATCTTATAAGATATCTCTAAATTTCAATAGGATAAGCATCTTAAAATAAGATCATTCCAAACACACTATTAATACTACTGTTGTCATGTTTGTTAGCTGTTTTCTATTCCTAGAGAAGTTCTAATCATTCTCATTTACCTTCTCTTCCTTTTGGATTTTGATCCAGATTACTTCTTTCTATATATAGTATGCAATTGCACAATTTATATAATAGCATTCAACATTAACCAATAGATCTTCTTTTTTCATTTAACATTTATCTTTTCTGAAAAACTAGTATGTGACCAATTTTAACAGGTGGTATCGATAGGAAGAAGAAAATTTGGCATTGATTTTCAGCTTATGTTCAGAATTCTAAAAGCACGTCTGTTCCTTGGGTTCGTCTCGATCTTGACTGTCTTATTCGTGGTCTGTGGCCTCACCACATATGATCTGTTTGCTGCTATTCCAGCCTTCATGCCCACAGGATGGGCTTTTCTTGTAGTAAGTTCACTTGTCTCCATATATCTCTATCTCTATCATTCCATGAATTCATTCTAGATGTTCAGTATTATCTTATTATCGTGTAAATCTCTCTCCCACTTGAGAAGAGACATCTTTCATAATATTATAAACAAGTGAAATTTCGAAGTCCAAAACTGCTAAATTGAATCCAAATACTTAAAATGTTCATCCAACTACCAACATAATTGTCCTACTTTATAGTTTAGTTAGTAGGATTTGTAAGTTCATGGAAACTGGAGTAACATATAATGTAATCAAGTCTTATATGGCGGGTAGAATTGATTATATGAGATCATTATATCAAGGGCTCTTGGTCCCTCTCCCCACTCTCCAAAAACAATTCATATATAACTTTGCTTTTCTCATCACTTGACAAACATAAAAATATGAAGGGAGAGAAGATCAAATTAGGCCATAAGTGATATTAAAAGTTTATAGAATTGTACGATGAATTAAGTTAAAAATTATTGACAATATTTATTAACTAAATTTTATTGATAAATAGTAAACGGAAAAAATGACTAACTTATCTAATAATTTGGATGTAACATTTTCAAACTTATAAATTCAATATTCTCGTCAACTTCATAAATACTCTAATTTGGATTTAACCGTTTTCATATTATTTTATAGATATACATAAAAGTGAACATTATATGCAAAGTATAATCAATCTATGTGTCTAAATGTATTGAGTCATCAATGCATGTATGTAGTATATGATATTGCTTTCATGCATGTATGTAGTATTTGATATTGCAATCATGGCATGTATATACATAGTATCTCAAATTACATTCATTTCTTTACATAGTATATGATATTTACATTCATGCATGTACGTAGTATTTGATATTGCATTCATACATATATACATAATATCGAATATCGCATTCATGCTTGCTAAAATCAATATATCCAAAATAATATCTAATAAAATTAACAAATAAAAAATACTTAATTAATATTTTGTACTAATGTGTCAAGTTCTCATATACTCAAAAAGCTGATATGTAAATTTCTAGTGACGTTCTTTGCCTTTAGTATATAGATAGATGGAGTAGGCTAGTATTATGACAAGTACTAAAGCCTTTATTTTATTTCTCGACATGGTGTGGCGCCATTATAAATTAGAACCTCCCTTCCTTAACCCGTCCTCTATTTCCCTTTCTCTACAAGGAAAACAGGGGATTTATGAAGATTTTTTAAAAAAAAGGTATGTGTGTCAGTCTTGCAATTTTGAAACCTTGAGTCGAGTAGATGAGAGAAAACTTGTAAAACCATGCCCTTGGGGCCTGTTTAAAACCATGCACTGATTTCCTTAGATGACACACCCAAGTAGGATGGGAAGAGTCTTGAAACCACTGAGGCTAAACCACAAAAACTGTCTAATAAAGGTTATCATGCAAGAAGGCATTAGAGATATCTATTTGTCGCAATGGCCAATGATTTTGTAATGTGAGTAAGAACCAACCTAATAATATGTGGTTCAATTACTAGTCTGAAGGTTTTAGATACCCCAAACCTTCTTCCTGAAAAAAAACCTTAGCAACCAATCTGACTTTTTACCTAGCCACAAAGCCATTAGCATGCCTTTTGATCTTATATACCCACTCGTAGCCTACAAGAATTCTACCAACTGGCAAAGTCACTAATTCCCAAGTATGCTGGTCAACGATAGGTGGATACTCTTGTTACATAGCGTTAACCCAACATGAGCGCTGAGAGACTTCCTTATAAGTATAAGGTTCTATGAGGGAAAAAGTATTAATCTAGAAATGCAATTGATATAATAGAAAAGTAGAAAGAGAAAATATGTAGTTTCCATTATTATCAAATAAGTAGTAGTTGTGCTATTTGTAGAGATTAAAAGATACTTGACACACTAGTTATAACTAACAAAATATCTACATCCTGTAACTAACTCAATACATCTGTCTCTTACTTAACTATCATATACTAACTGTATTGGTTCTCAAAGGGTTAGGATTAGGTTTTTTTAATATATATATATTTTTGTGTGTGTGTACGTATATATATTATAATATGTGTTTCTAAGAATATCAGATCCTCCTTCCTGAGGCAACATAATATTGCACTTCCATAAATATAAAGTCAACACATCTAATTATAGAATTAGCCATTTGCTGAAATCTCCTTAGTTGATTGCAATCATGTATATAAACTATGTACCATTCATTCTTTGTAATACATGGAAAATTATTCCTAACACGGTGTAATCTAGCTTAGGGTTCATGGCAAATTCTTTTGAGAGTGTGTTAATAAAGTTAGCTACACAAGTATGTGAGCTACCAGTAATGATGATGTCATCAACATATATAAGAAGGATAATAGTGTGAATGGAGGAATGTTGGACAAATAAGCTAGCATCATGGTGTGCATTTAAGAAACCACAATTTTGTAAGAAAGTGCTAAATCGTTGAAAGCACGCCTTGGGATCTTGTTTAAGGCCATATAGGGATTTATTCAATTTACAGACATGATGGGAAAACTAGGGATTGATGAAGCCAAGAGGTTATTGCATAAAAACAATTTCAGAGAGTTCATTATGTAAAAAAACATTTTAACATCGAGTTGGTGAAGGGACCATTTTTGAGAAATTGCTAGAGTTAAAACTAATCTAATAGTGCCAGGTCGGACTACTGGACTGAAAGTTTCATTAAAATCACGTCTAGGTTGTTGATTATAGCCTTTCGCAACTAATTTGGCTTTAATAACGTTAAATGGAGCCGTTAGATTTTTGTTTTATACAGTAGACCCATTTACATCCTATAATATTCATGGAAGATTCTTTGGGTACTAAGGTCCATGTATTATTATGTATAAGGGAATTAAACTCTTCACTCATTGCAGAGCACTAGAAAGGGTATGTTTTAGCTTGATAATAACTAGTGGGGTCAATGGGTATAGATTGAAGTGCAGATACAAGACATTAGGGGATAGGGTATTTGGAAAAATAAGTTTTGCGTTTGCATGTGCCATCCATAGTTCATGTAATCATGTGATGAGTGCGAGAAGCATGGGCATCATGGTTAGTGGCAAGTAATAGAGAGCTAGGGTCTTGAGGAATACATACCTCAGTAGGAGATGGTGCTGTATCATGACTTACCGTAGCTTTGTGAGGAGTCTGGGCATGGGGAAGGGAACTTGTCGTGGCAGTTGCATCAAGAGATGATGGAGGCATTGCATTATTAAGTGAAGTTGGGGGTTAGGAAGTGTTGTTAACGAAGGAATTCATATGGGAAATATTGTTATGCAAAGGGGGGTGATGGGGGTGGCGGCGGTAGTAGTAGTAATACGACGAAGTGTAGATACCAGAAACTTTGTGAGAGAAAAATTAAGGGTGTTGGGAGATGAAATGTCTTGAGTAGAAAAATTATAAAACTCATTTTCATTAAATATGACACGGCAAGATATAATGATTTTCTTAGTTTGAGGATTAAAACACTGATAACCTTTATGACGAGGAATATACCCGAGAAAATGCGTTGGCAACTTTTAAGATCTAATATTGCTTTACCAAGAGGGGTTAAACATGGATAACAAATTGCACCAAAAACTCGTATGTCATTATAATTGGGTTTGATACTAAAAAGTTTTTCATAGGGAGATATATTTTGAAGAAGTGGGGTTGGCATTCTGTTAATTAAAAATACCACCGTAGAAAAAGCATAAGTCCAAAAATATTTAGGTAAGCTACTATGGGCAAGAAGAGTCAAGCCAGTTTCGATGATATATCGATGTTTGCGTTCAGTGATTCCATTTTGTTCCGGGGTGCCTAGGCATGAGAGTTGGTGAATAATGCCATGCTTTTGGAAGAGAGTTTGATTTTGTCAATTGACAAATTCTCCCCCTCCATCAGACTGAAAGTACTTAATAGTAGTGTCACATTGATTTTGTACCATGGTTATAAAATTAGGTAAACTAGTACAAACATCAGATTTGCGATCAAGAGGATAAAACTAGCAAAAACGACTATACTCATCAATCATAACTAGATAATAATGAAAACCAATTATAATGACTATGTAATAAAAATGGAGTAGTCAAAGTTCGAGGGGTAAAGGAGAGTCTATGATTTGCCATATTGGCAACGACAACAAGCATTACTGTTATTAATAATAGAAATAGGTAGAGCAAGTTCTTTATGAATAGATGCAAAAGTATGATTTGAAGGGTGTCTTAATAGAACATGCTAAGTACTAGAGGACACTTTATTCGTGTTATGGGCCTGCTTCCAGGATAGAAAGAGTCAATAAAGGCCATCGTCAATGGTCCCGTGATCGAGGATTTTGTGTGTCTTCATGTCCTTAATAAAGAAACCATTAGCTAGGTAATACGAAATAACAATTAAACTCTTTTGTTATTTGAGCAATAGATAAGAGATTATTTGCTAAAGATGGGACGATTAAAACAAGACTATTAAAAGTGGAACTATGATTTAAGGGAATAGGGGAACCACCAGTATGAGCAATAGTTAGATTATCATCATTACCAATCATTAATTTTATCATGACCAAAGTAAGAGTTTTTACCTTATCACCATTACCAATCATTAATTTTATCATCACCAAAGTAAGAGTTCTTACTTGTAACGGCAGTAGTAGTAGGTACCATGTTATGCGTTGCTCCAGAATCAACATACCATGAAGGGTCAGTGGGTTTCGTGACATTTAGCACAGAGAACGCCTTTGTCGTAGATTTAGTGACTTCATCGGGAGTCCAGTAATTATTCACTTTGTGGTATGGATGACCATAGCGATAGCATACCACAGAAGCATCCGAACGTCCTCTTCCACAAGAATGCCCACCTCGGCCTCGACAGCCCCCATCGTTATTGCAACTAGGAGAATTATTAGCAGAAGTGGATGAGGATGACTTACCAGGAGAGGAGTGAACTGGTGAAACAGCAACAGTAGAGGACTTCGTAGCGCCATGGGAGTGACGAGCTTGGGAAAAAAACGCTATAGTTTTGTCCATTTGCACATTGGCTTCAAGATAGAGCTCGTAGTTGAGTAAAAATCCACAGACCTTAGTCAACACAGGTGAGATAGGGGGAGAGTTGGTGGCTGCAATTGTAGGGTCGAACTCAGCCCCTAGTCCTCTAAGTGTCCAGAGAATGAGATCGTCATCGTCAATGACTTTGCCGGTGCTAGAGAAAGCAAGGGGGAGAGATTTTACTTGCTGAATGAAGGAATGGATCAACTGTCTTGCCTTTTGAATGGATTGAAACTCCTTTTTAAGGTGTTGTATATGTGCGCGAGAGTGGGGGCCATATAGAGAGCGTCAAGTGTTGTTCAAACATCGTGTGAAGAATGTTTGTCAACTACCTGAGATAGAGCAGCATCTGAGAGGGAAGTGAGTAGCCATCCAAGAAGCTTTTGATCAAGCTTTAGCCACTGGGCGAGGTGAGAGGAAGAGTCTTGAGGGCGAGGTATCGAGTCATCAAGAAAACCCAGAAGGCCATAGCAGTGGTATAGGAAGTATTTGTCTTACAAAGTAAAAAATTCTCGCTCGTTAATTTGAGCGAGATTTCTTGATGAATGGAATCCACTTTCGGAAGAGCGTCATGGGTGGTCGAGGTGTTTTGGGCTGGAGATGGTGAGTGGGAGTCAGTTGTTGCAGTGTCGACTACGGTGGAGGCAGCCATGGGTATACACAAAAAAAAAAAAAAAAAAAATTGTAGAGGCAAAGAAGAAGATGATGTGTGGCAACGGAAGTATTGTAGGGCAGAACAAGAAATATTTCCAGGAACAATAAACCCTAAGCTACGGTGATACCACGTAAGGAATAATTTTTCATGTATTACGAAGAATGAATGATACATAGTTTATATACATGGTTGCAATTGGCTAAGGAGATTTGAGCAAACAGCTAATTCTATAATTAGATGTGTTGACTTTATATTTATGGAAGTGCGATATTATGTTGCGCTATGAAGGAGGATCCGATATTCTTGACAATATGAAGGAAGACGTCTAACAATGTAAAGTGTCAGCTCGTCATTAGAGATGACTTCTAAAACTGCAGCAAGACTATCTGTCTTAATTAAGATATTGTTGCATTGACAAGGGATCTTTAGATAGAGTGTGAAGCTTGGTTTTTAGTTGATGAATATGTGTTCTAGACATGGAATTGCATCTCTTTGTAGTGTTCCGGAAGAGGCAGTAAAGGTGAAGTGATCGCTTAAAAATCTGTTGCCTGTCAATGGTGATCCTCTCTATGTAGTCTGCATTGTGGCTATATCCTCCATTTTCATTGCATGAGCTTCACAGAACATGGTAGGAGACCTTTGACATGATCTAGCAAGTCATGTGCCAGCAAAACACCTTCTAGTTGTGCCTGCCGCACTATGTAGTTAGTGTTAATGAGTTTAATCTAAATTTTGCCTCCATAATTAATCTAAATTTTGCCTCCATAAAGTAACGTATTTTATATATGAATGTTAAATTGTGCATTCTAGCATCTACTAAACAATAACCTTAGATTCGCTTCTTTCCTAGAATAAGTTGCTCTTTCTTGCATAACTCAAATTTCTCAAACATATAATCTACCATGGCTCTTGCTCAATTAAAGATATTTAAACTACAAGTTGAGATTGGCTTAGCTCAAGCATACCATTTTCAAGACTAACCATTAAGTTTAAGTGAGTCGCAATATGCAATTTAAAGGCTTAGCCATTTAATTTTATAGACGAATGTATTTCTCGTTACCAATTCCTTGGTAGTCCATGTCTAAGTCTTCAACTACACATATAGCCCCTGTTTACTTATAGAAAACTAGAGCTGTTTTCTTAAAAAAATTTCTACAGAAAATAGAAAACAGAATATCATATTTACAAAGAAAAATTTTCCAAAATGAGAACTGGAAAACAATTTTTCAAATAAAAGAGGAGTAGTGGAAAACAACTCTGGATTGTTATCCAAAGTTTTCTTTGATAATTTTGGAATCTTCTAACAATTCTCTATCTAGAAAACACCCTTAAAATTCTGGAATTTAAGTTGATTCTTAATTCGATTCTCCTAATTGTCTTATTATTTGTTTCTTTTCTATTTTTTTTAACTTCATCTAATTCTTAACCACACACTTTTTAAAACTTTGGAAAATGATTCCAAATTTTTTCAATATATTTTCTAGTTTTATAAAAGAGAAATATTTAAAACAAAAAAGAAATCAATGAATTTTTTTGTCTTATTGTAGAGAAAATTGTTTTCTATTTTTGATTGGTAAACGCATTTTCAACTATTTTTCAGTTTTTATAGAAAATAAGAATTCCGTTTTCTTAGAAAACTGGACTTAGAAAACAACAAACAATTTTTTGTAAGTAAACAGGTCCATAAGTTTGTTATCTTATGCACTCTAATCGGGAATGTATCACTCGGTGAAAAACATTAACCTAGAGGATAAGAAATTCTATTTAAATAAAGAATATATTTCATATTTGGGAAGTAAGTATATCTTTGCTTTTCTACATGTGGAGTACATTTCATTGTTATTTTTCTTGGTCAGCTGCTTCCTCCATTTTCTTCAGTGAATTAGGATTGTGACTCCTTAGGATATATATGGATTTGAGTCAAAAGCTATACTATTTATGTAGACATTTATCAACTGAGTTGTAGTTATAGGTTCTTGCATTTCAAGGCTGCATACCGTTTACAGATAAGCTCATATGAGCAGCAGAGCTCACTACAGGATATGTTTCTCTTTTGTGTACACAAATCAAGATTCTATACTCTATGCAAAAGAAATGAATATGATGAATAACAAGTTATATATGGACTTTTTTTACTTTCTTTTCATTCTCTTTCTTCAAAGCATGGTTCATGCATCTGCCACTACTAATGCTGTTAACCTTCACATTCCCCATGGACAGATCGCCCAAGCATGCAGAGGCTGGTTGAAAGGCACATGGGATTCGGTGATGGAACTGGCAAGAGTATATGAAGCGATAATGGGAATTGTTATATTCACGCCTGTTGCCATATTAGCCTGGTTCCCTTCCGTATCAGAATTCCAAACACGGTTGCTTTTCAATCAAGCATTTAGCAGAGGTCTTCAGATTTCAATGATCCTCGCTGGCAAGAAATCTGACTGAAACTATGAAAGTTCCCATTGTTTTACTTCCTTAATATTAAAGGTTCTCTTTCTTGTCATAGAAACTCTTGCTTTTAGATTCTTGAACTATAGCTTCTATTCTGTAAACTTCCCGGCTGCAAAATCGTTGTGTAAACACCCACCAAATTAGTGAACGGTAAAGTGGTCTTTTCAAGATAGGAAAACATATTGAGAAGACATCTTTGGGAGTATTCTACGAGTTTTTTTTTTTTTTAAAGAAACCCCAAACCCGTGAATAGAACCCAGTGCCTCATGTTTGGGAAAAATAATTTTAACCACCTAAGATATTCTCTAATCTCTTTCTTTTATAGGGGAGTTTTGTTCAAGGAATGGTGGATACCATCTGCAATGCGTGGTTTCGGGATTAGTTGGGGTTTTGCATTGATTGTCATTCTCCCTTTCTTTGAGATATAACACAGCGGATAATTGACGAACATGAACAAATAAAAGAAAAATCAAGGAGCTCAATTTTAAACCTAAAATTTGTCAAAAAATATCTAAAATAATAAACTCTAAAAGAGAGAATAAAATATTATTGAATAATTCTGGAAAAAGTTGTTTACTGAGTCTAAGAAACCTTACATTTATATAAAAAATCCTATTAATGATTAAATGTTGACTGATTGGCTAAATTCTAGTTTTATCCATCTAAAAAGAGCAAATAAATGAAAGTCCAAAATGCGTGAATAGTAACGCTTGAACGGTAAAAATTAAAAAAATAACTCAAACAATAAAATTTAATTTGAGTGTCGGATTGCATCGATTTTCTTAGGTGAGAAAAGAACTTGTCCTTGAGTTTCACCACCATCGTCTGCCAAATTACCATGATATGTAACAAGAAGCTTGACATTGAAAACATTTGAAATAGTAACATGACAAGAAAGCTCCAAGCAGTAGGTATTATCATTTATCTTCTCAACAATCTTATAAGGTCCAATCTTCTAGGCACTAAGTTTGTGGTATTCTCCAATAGATTAATGATCACGTGTCAAAATAGCCCATGCATTGTCTCCAACTTCAAACACAATACTATGTCATCATCGTGTTGCCGTTGCCACTTGTTTGATAACTCAAAATGCTTTACGAACCATTTGTACAACCCATCTCATCTTGAATGCAGTTTTCCTTTCATCACCTGTGCAAACATGGATCTAGTGACCTCCACTTCTTAAAATAATCTTCGAAAAGATCTTTGCGGATGTCAATTGATCCAATATGTCATCAAGTCTAGAGATAGAAAAGTTGTACTTGACTATGATCTTATTAGTGGCTCTGCTATCAACTCATATGCGCCAAATTCCATCTTCTTTGGAACTAACAATGCTAGAACAGCACACAGGCTCATACTTTCACAAAAAATAACCTCTTTCCAAAAGTTCACTCAATTGTCTCTTAAATTCTTCTTGATGTTTTGGACTCATCCGATAGTGAGCTTTATTGAGCAAACTTGCACCGAAAATCAACTCAATACAGTGTTGCATGTCTCTCATTGGAGGTAATTCTGGTGGCAATTCATCAGGCATGACATAACTAAATTAATCAAAAATAGGTTGTACCTTATTTGGGATAGTAGTTGGGGATGATATTTCCTTTCCAATCAAAGTGAATTCAATTCCATAATCCTCGAACTCTTTAGCAAATTTGGCCCTCAAAAAGAAAATTAACAGAATTTGATTTCTTCGAATTTACCACATTCTCGTCTTTAATAGGAACTAAAATAATGTTCTTATTGTCTTTATACAGCATATAAGTATTTTTCCTAGCATCATACTTCACATTACGATCATATTGCCAAGGTCTACCCAATAATATGTGAAATACATCCATAGCCACCACATCACAAAACCCCTTGTTGAAGTATTTATTAAACTAGACAATCTTTAGTATTAGGTACCTCACTCCTTTTTTTGAACCATGCAAGCTTGTAAGGTAGAGGGTTTGGCTCTATTGGCAAATTTAGTTTGGAAATAGCCTATTCAGATATGATATTCTCACAATTTTTACTATCAATAATAAGCTTATACACCTTTCCACCAATAGTACAAGTAGTGTGAAAATATAAGTGCAAAGCCAATTAGCCATAAAGCTTTGTTTTGGAGAATTAAGGCTATGTTTTTTTTTTTATCACGAGAGACAACATCTTCAAATGCCATATCAGCTTCATCATCTTCACAACATTCAACATAAATAGGCTCTTCTTCTTCTACATTCTCTTGATCATCATTCTCCATCATCAAGTTCGTTCCTTCTCTAATACAGTGTTTCCAACACTCAACGGACATATGATTAAGATCCCCACACTTATAGTAATGATTTGCTAATCCACCAATTTGATTTCTATAATTTGGTGTCACATTAGTTTTTTGAATTGTTGAATTACTCCTTGGTGTAACTACTTGTGTCTCATGGTTGCCAAAACCTGTTTCTTGACCTTGTTGATTTGGCTTGCAGATCTAGTCAAAAAATCATGATTATTTCTAGCCCTATTATTGCTTCTATTTTGCTATTTTCTGCAACTAACGCATGTTGTCCAAACAGTCTAAACCCTTCCTCACGGTGTTCTTATAGTGGCTCTCTCTCAATCTAGACCTATTGCAAGACGTACCTGTTAACAAACAATTAACGCTAGAGTCCTATTTATAGAAGAGACTTCTTTGTCCTCTAATACAAGGATTTCCTTTCTTATCAATCCTACCATAACTAAAACTCTTACCATAACTAGAATTTTGACTTGCATTAAAACTCTTTCCTATCTTTAGTATGGACTTGGGCTTTACACTCAAGCCACAACCTAACAATATATGTATATCCATATAAAGATAGATATATTTGTGTCATATATATAAAATATATATTAAATATAATAGTTTTACTTGCATATTGTGTAAGTGAGAGAGTTCCCCACATATGTTACCTGATGCCAGAGTCATTGAAGGCTGAGTAATCAAGTTCGCCATCATGTTCCAGTGAGTGTATGTTTTGTAGTATGAGCCAAAGAGGGATTATGGCATGATGAGATTTCAAAATGGTTAAGTGTTGGTATGGTTTTAAAAAAAATTGGGGTTGATAGTGGCTTCTAGCATAAGCTTGTGCACTTTGAAAGAAATAAAAGAGAAAAGTTTGGCATGCTGTTTGACAAAAAGCGTGGCTCATTAATCCACTCATGCAGAGGCCACGGGTGTATACATCGGGAAAAATAAAATTTTGAATTTTTTTTGAAAAAGGAAGAGGCAGTGCTTTGAAAGCCATTTTCAAATGTTTCTAGTTGTACAATATTTAAAGATAAGCCGTAAGCTTTGGGAAAAGCAAAAAAAATAATTGCATTTTGGCAACAGAGTTGAAAGCTGGAAGCAACTGTGGCTGCGACATATTTGCACAATGTGGGGGCAAGAGTGTACTAATGCAAAGATTAAAAGTTGAGGAAGCCTGTGGTTGCTACATTTTAGCAAGATCCGGTAGAATTGGGTTTCTCAACAGAAAATTTTTATAAATAACACCATTTGTAATATTATTAACAAAAATAGTCTTGTTTTGGAATCCATTTTAAAAGTAGCACTTTCAGTTATTAAAAGGCCGAATAGGCAATTTTAACTACTGTCAAACTTGCTTTTTACATGCTGGAAGGCCACATAGTGATTTCAGTTATTCAATAGCCGATTTTGGGCTTTGAATAGCCCAAACTGAATTTCGGCTATTCAACAGCGAAAAATTATTGGAGAATATATTCCTCTATCAACCTGGCAGATTTCTAGTTTTCAATAGCCAATTTTGGCTATTAAAAAGCCGAAAGTTTGTCCCGTCGTTCCCACTTTACATCAACAAATATATGGCTGACAAGGTGGCAACCATATTCGTTTCTTGAATAGTCGAAATCCCAATTTTGGCAAATTTCGGCTATTCAACTAATGAACTCAGCCTCACAACTAGCTATATAAACCCTTTCCTCCTTCACGTTGCTTCCAAACATATAGCTTTTAGCTATTGCTAGTAAAAAAAAACTTGCAACTATTTTGTTAACAGTCATTTCAGCTAGGCCAAAATGTTTCAAACCCCTAAATTGTACTTGTAAACCACCCAATATTTCATACCAATCCTAAAAAATAATATGAATCCAAATGCAGTAACTGTTATTTTACATCATGGAGGCCAAAAAATAAACGGCCCTTTCAGTGTATAGTACGAGACTGTAAAGCCAAGGCGCAAAGTAAAAATAACAGAAGAAACATCGTACAATGAGTTCGTTTACAGTGTTTATGAGAAGCTTAATTTGCATTACAACGTAGACAGAGTTCTATTACATCACCGTTTTCATCGGCACTTATCAACTCCTAATATCCATATTTCAGCGTTAATGCAGTCAGTTTTGATGAAGAGTTGCAGGACATATACAAGATTGCTTGTCATCCTAATTACATGTGTAAGGCGGATGTTTGTATGGATATAGACATGGATGACGTGTACATTCCCTAGACAGTCAGTGGTACTCCTTCTCACGACGGTCTCCCCAATTTGAATGGAAAATTTACTGGTTACTGAGATGAAGGCGTCGACATAGTGACAATTGTGCCAGAGTCTTCCAATTTAAACGTGTCTCTTTAGGACACGTTTAATGTTGTAGGGACATTACATGCCCAAGGCCCGCATGCGAAGTTCAACTTGAATATGGACACATTTCAATCCGAGCCAGAAGAAGAGGACGAGGATGTGGAGTTGAACCAACAAAATGCATGGTACGATGATGATAAATATGATGAATATGCAAACTTTAACATAGAGGGTGGTCCGAGTAGCGGTGGAGTACCTATTGTCGAGGAGGTGGATCATGTTGAGTTACAAACTGCTATGCAGGAGTACTACATGGATAGCATGGATGCACCAGCAACCAACCCATTTGAGACCCAAATAAGAAGGAGCTTGCATTGAGCATGGTTTTTCCTATCAAAAAAAGATGTGTAGAGGGCCATACATATGTACGTAGTCAGTGTACAATGAGAATGCATGGTCAACCGATCCACACCGAGCTTGTATGTCGTTTCTTGCAAGAGTATCAACCACGATAATCCATGTAGATGGTACTTTCGTGCCATAAAAAAATCCACACACCGACAATTCGAGATTACAAAGTACTATGGGGTACACAATTGCTTAGCTCCTAATAGACGGTGTGGGCACAGAAATGTTACCGCTGATCTGGTCGGATTTATGTTAAGACATTTTGTATAATACAAACCCGATTTCGAGGTAGGTTTTGTTCGAGCTCATATTAAGGAAACACTTTAAGTGGATATCTCTTATGGGAAGGCATGATGCGGGCGAAATAAGGCAATCAAACTTGTATATGATGATTGGGACACTTCCTATCAGTCCCTTCCACGGTTCTTTAGAGCTTTGAAGAGAAAGAACCCGAGGATGATAGTAACTTACAAGTTCTTTCCGGGTTCGATGACAGAGTATAAAATTTTTGACTATGTTTTCTGGGCTTTTGCACCGTGCATCACAGCATGGAAGCATTGTTAACCCTTGATGACACTCGACAGTACCCACTTACGGGGCCTATACAAGGGTCATCTTCTTACAGTATTAACGACAGATGCAACAGGAAAAGTTTTGCCGTTGGCATTTGCCGTCGTTGATGCTGAGACAACAAATAGTTGGCCATGGTTTCTACGTCTTGTGCAGTAACATTTTCTTCATCATATGGAAGAGGTTTGTATAATATCTGATCGTCTTCCAGGGATGCTTGTTGCTATGGAAAATATCTCATCAGACGAGCATTTACGTGTAAAACATCATATTGCCTTTGACATCTGAAAAGCAACGTGATAAAACAAGTTCGAAACCAATATGTGAAAGACTTGTATTGGGTAGCTGGAAAAGAACATCAAATTCGCAAGCATAATGCAATCATGCAAAAAATTCTTGAAGTTGACCCTACACTAGGCGAGGTTGGGAGGAAGGCATATGACTATTTATCTAAAATCGACAAGGAAGTTTGGACCCTTTCTTCAGATGGAGGGGCCCGTTGGGGGTATGATGACAACGAACAGTGTCGAATGCTTTAATGGTGTTCTTGTTGGTGCAAGATGTTTACCAATAACTGCATTAGTTAGTCACACTTTTATGAAGTTGGTGGAATACTTCTACAATCGATCCATAAATGCTAGCTATTTGGCTGGACAACAAATGCTACTCCCAAGTAGAACAAGGGAACTTTTTGAGAAGTGGGAGTCTCATTCACACCATTACTGTGTTTTTAATTTCCACCCCCCAACTGGCAAGGCACAGGTCGAGCGTTTACCGGCATCGTTCACTTAAAGACCTCCAATACAAGTAGTTAAATTCAATGGGAAGACGTGTACTTGTGGTAAATGGATAGCATATCATGTGCTATGTTCGCATGCACAGGCCTTAGCATGGTATCTACAGAAACCGTAAGGTGAGTTAATACCAAAGGAATATATAGTGGCAGTGTACATTGCAACATACTCAATGCTGTTCGAGCCTTTAGGACATGAGGATTATTGGCCACCAGTACCCACATGGCAATTGGGACCCAATCCAGGCCGATTGCGGCAAAGAAGGAGAGGTAGACTAGGTGGTAGACGTTTCCACAATGAAATGGACCAGTCGAATCAAGTAGGTCGGAGAAGGTGTTCAAATTGTCATCAGCAGAGGCACAACTATTCTAACTGTCCAGGTGATTGTAAATCTTTAAGAGTGTTACCCGCAAGCGCACGAGTCGTGGTAGTATAATGTGTGCGAGTACGAGGTCGTGTCCATGGGGAGGCTATCAAAGTGCGGTTCTAATGTAAAAGTGCGTCTTACACTAGCTACGTGTGGTCCTACCTATACTTTTTTTAGGTTTTTGGATTGATTGGAGCTCTAATTTAAACCTAAACTAAGGGAAAATAAACTTGACTAATGGGAATGGTGGATTAATCAAGCTATGGAAGTGAGAATTTACAAAGTTTTTGGGGGAACTTAGGGGTGATTGCTCAATCGGAATGGATTTGGGTTCTTAACTTTGTTTTGAGATTATTGATTGTTTGATTACTCTAATTGTGGGCTTAGATTACTAGACTTACCATCTCTAACAATCGGTGCAATCCTATTTCTAATCGGGCCCAATTAGAAGTATAGGTTTGTCTTAGCTAACTATGGCTTTTGGGTCTAGTTCTAAGTCCCTTGGGTGTTGATTAATGTCCTAATAGGGAGTCTAACCTTTTAGTTATGTTTCAAACTAGAGATTAAGTCTCCTAGGTCAAGCAAGTGATAGCGGTACCCTTTTAGCCATGTTTCATACTAGAGGTGATTACCTACTATATTAAAGGCATTAAGAACACAATTAATAAACACAAATGTAGTTGCAAGTAGGGCTCATGCCATTAATATGGATTAAGGCTAAGGTGAGGCCACTGCCATTAGAATCTAAGCACAAATTGCACATGCAAACTCATAGAGGCATTTCATCAAACACCTTGACATGCTCAATTTCGAGCCATAAGAATATAAGAACAAAGCATGTATATAGAACCATCAATATCTCAAAACAAGTGTTAAAATCTTAATCCATTACAAAAATATCAATCCTCTCTAATTTAGAGCTAATCTAACATAATATAGATAAGAATAAAGAGAAGAATATAGAGCTCCCTCATTATCCTTACTTGCTCTTTGCAAATCTTGCTCCAAACCCCTCAAAATCCTTGTTTGATCTTCAAATCCAAGCTTGTTTATGGATGGAATTGATGTGGGATTTAGTGTGTGAGGTGGGTTTTAAGTGGATTTTAGGTTCATGGAAATGGGTGTTTGATTTGGGTGTTGTTCTCTTCAAAAAGGGCTGAAAAGTGGCTTAAATAGAGCTCTTAACGCGTCCAATCGGGGGCCTAGCCAGTTGATCGGCTTTGGGGCTAAGTTGTCTGGCCAAAATTGGCCCAGATTCTGATTCGGCCGGTCGTCCGGCCTAGACAAAGGCTAACCGGTCTTGACAATAAAATGGTCATATCTTACTCGTTTTAGCTCCGATTCGCGCACTATTTTTTTCTATGGCTTCGTATCATCGTGGGGGATCTCCCAAGTCATATTTTGCACCCTAAAACATATCTAGAATTTGTCCATGTCCATTTTAGGTTGCAAGATCCAAATTTGGCTCACGTTGCGCTTGGTTTCGCCTCGGTCGCTCCTTCTTTCGCCCGGCCGCTTCCAAAAGCACTTTTCTTCATTCCTTTACGTCCAGAACACTCTTGGATTTGTTCCACACTTCAAACACCCTCAATTAAGCTCCAATTATCTCTCCAATCACACCTAAAACAAGCAATAAACGCACATTAGTGTAGCATTTAAGTCTTAACTTCAACTATGAACATGTAAACTCTAATATGCACAAGTATGACCTAAATGCTATACTAATACACCAAATGAAGCTCAAAACACCTCAAAACAAGTATATACTTACAATACATAAACACACAAAACAAACACATTAACACCCCCAAACCTTCTCCTTGCTTGTCCCCAAGCTAGCCCAAACCTAAGTTTACCTCTATAGTCAATTCAAAGGGTTGCCTAAGGAATTGACTCACTATCATGGTTAACCTAAGAGGCATGAAGGGGGCATTCCTATTGTAGAGAGATCCTCAAGTCTTTTCAGATCCTCCCTCTAATCATAAAGGGCCTCGAACCTTGTGGAAAGTTCCTGAGTAGCCAAACCACCACGAGCCTAGGATTCTAACGCACGCACTCGGGGTGTTGAGATTTCATGCCCCTTCAACTAACATGGCCTTCCTAGCATGCACAAAGCCTCAAAAACAAGAAGAGATAGAATATACAAACACAATGGCTTAAAACATGCCTTATTCACATATCTACATAGAGGATAACTTGTGCTAAGTTGACATTGTGTCACTTATGCACTTATTCACAAAACTTTTTGGTGCCTTTGGCTTTTTCTCTTTTTCAAATTTTTTGGGATATTTTTGCACCTTTTTGCCTTTTTCAATTTTTTTTTGAGTTTTTCATACTTTTCATTGCGTAACAAAAAGAGAGAAAAAAAACGGCTAAGGCATATAAAAAAAGAACCAATCAAGAAAGAGGCACTGACATCAAACAACCCTTTTTCAACATTCTTTCCTACCAAGCTGTGGGGTGCCTACAAGGGTCATTCTCAAAGGTTTTCACTCCCCACAACTTCCAAGGGTATCCCCTCTAAGACCTGATTTTCAATCCACTCCATTCATTCCCCACAATGCAACTCATATTCACCAATCAATTGAGGCAATCACAATAGCCAATACAATGATCAACCAAGAAATAAACCACTTTGCATGAGCCAAAATTTGAAAAATTTTCACCATTTTAAAGCACATAATGCAATTTACCCTGATCAAAGCATAAAATAATAAAACTAAATTCCCACACCCCCAAACCTAAACTTTGCTTGTCCTCAACTAAATAAAGTAAGGACACATAACAATCAATTAAGCATTACAAAGCACGTAAGGGTGTTGGTGACAGGGTAGATAAGAGGGGACAAGTGGAGGGTGGATAGATACAACCTTGTGTAACATTAAGCTGTGCATGCCATGTTTTGATAATTGTGTCCATTAACTTCCTTTGTACCCAATTTCCACTCAACTCAAAAGATCTACAAAGGAAATTAATAAACATAACATTAAAAGCTCAATATGGCAAGTGTAAATGACAAGACTTTATGTATAGAAAAGCAATGGATATGAGGGAAATGAAAATGAAAAGAAAAGAAAAGAAATGTGCTAAGAAAAACAAAAGTAAAGAACTCATTAATCAAACTGTAACTATCAAAATATCTAGGGTGCCTCCTAGTAGCGCTGGATTTTACGCCCCCATCTGGGCAGTAATGTTAGGGCCAGTGGCGCTTAAAATCCTTGGGCACATACTGCCAGATAAGCAAATTGGAATAGAAAAAAGCAAATGAATGCAACACATGAAAAATGCAATCAACACCACGCATCCAACGCCTTGAAGATCTTAACTCACGCCCTAAGAATGTGTACACAAAATCATGCTAGGCATCCTCAGATGAAAGAAATGGATAAAAAAATGTGCATCTCATAGGGTAGGCTGTAACAAATGACGCAACAACACATTCTTCTATGCCTGGGTCGAACACTCGAATCTCTTCTCTCAAACTCCACTCACTCGTAGCTAACCTAAACTCTATCGGAATCCAAGGAGAAAATGAAGCATTATCCTCTATATGATCAGGAACAATAAGCACAGATAAGGACTCTGAAAGAGTAAGAGGCATAGTTGGTGGAAGCTCAGCACTACTCTCAACTAAGGAAGGATCTATAGCAATGGTCTCACTAGATCTAAGAGTAGAAGAGGCAATGACAGAGGTATTCAATTTAGAAAGAGAGATGCCAGAGTTAATCAGAGCAATGATCTCATCAAGTTCACCAATATCGCTCGGGGCTAGAAAAAAAAATGACTCCTCAACACAGGAATTATGAGTATCTATTAATGAAAACACGTCACTCTCTATGTGAGTCTCATTAGAAGCCTCTAAATTTAATTGCTCGATCATCATGTTAAGCACAACTCTATCTTCTAAGGACAAGAAAGTATCATGTGAATCATTATCACTAGAAGCTACAGACTCTATGAAGAAACAATTCTCCTTATCACCAGCTTTATCCTTAGTGGTAGACTCGGCACCCCTAACCTTTGCCTTCAAATTCCCAAATGTGAACTCAATGATCCCTATCCTACAATGAATCACTGCATCGGCAGTGGCTAAAAATGGTCTCCTCAAAAGGACAGGTGTCATATTCTTAGTGTTATTACCTAGATGAATGTCTAGAACAATGAAATCCACAGGATAGTAAAATTCTCCAACTTTAACAGTGACATCTTCAACTATCCCTCGAGGTCTTCTCTCACTCCTATCGACCAACTGTAAAACCACACTGGTGGGTTTCAACGCCCCCAAACCTTATTGTTTATACACCGAAAAAGGAATAAGATTAACACTAGAACCTAAATCAAGCAAGGCATGGGTTACCGAATCATCATTAATAGCACAAGAGATGGTAAAAGCTCCTGGATCGCTAAGCTTAGGTAGAACACCCGTGGTGCAAATACTACTAACTCTCTCAATAAGCTTCACCTTCTTAGGTAGGCGGGTGGCCTGTCTCTTCCTAATGCATAAATCTCTAAAGAATTTGGCATAAGCTGGTATCTTCTTAATGGCCTCAACTAAAGGTAGAGTGACATTGATATCCTTAAGAGGCTCTAAAATCCTCAATTCTTTATCGTCCTCAACTTTCTTGGATCTCTCTAATGTTAAGGGAAAAGGAACTCTAGGAGCAACATCATGAGATTCAGCAACTTGTTTCCCTTCTCTACATGGTGGATCAACACTCACCTCAATGTGATTTCTCTCTTTCTCTTCAGACTCTCTAGTCTTCTCCTAAGGCACACTAGTCTCTTCATCAACACATGTTGTTTCAAGCCTAGCTCTACTCATGGACTTTTCCACCTGATTATCAATAACCTTACCACTTTTCAAGGTCATAACAGCCTTAGCCTGTGCATAATCACTTAGAGAAGGGCTAGAAGTGATTCACGGATCTCTAGAACTTGGCACAGGATAAACGGGTAGCTTGCCTGGGTCTTTATGATAAACTTTTTCAGCAAGATGTCCTATTTGATTCTTTAAATCTTCTATTGCACTCTAAAACATCTGATGTTGGGCCTGTATCATCTCAGTAAGTAAGTCTAACCTACGGTCAACTACAGGTTGAATAGGTGAAGTGGAACTGATGGGAGTAGATTGAAATGACTGCTGTGACAAATTATAATACCTAGGCTCAGAAACTGCTTGATGAAACCCTAGAGGACTAGAAAGTGATGGAATAGGATGATTCTGGAATGAATAAGAAGAATTTGTGTTGTTGTGAGACTGCACTATCCTAGAATGATCTCACCATTTGAGTCCAGGTGGGTAAGAAGGAATGGATAAGTGACCTTGATTAGCAAGAACGTGTTCTTGTATAAAATCAGGGAACTGTGGGGCGAGAGGGCATGCTATAGTGGTATGGCTAGACTCGGAGCACAAAGCACACACCTCTACAAGACTAGGAGAATGAGGAAAAGATGCACTAGAAGTAGACCTATGAGTGGATGTAGCTCCTAAAGACATAAACTGGTCAAACTTCTTAGTGAGAGCTTTACCTCAGAAGCTAAATCATAATTTGAGTCAACCCCAAACACACTACTAAGATTTGTATTCCTAGTTCCCTTCCCTACTCTCTCAAAATTAACATTCTAGAACGAGTCCTCCGTCATAACCTCTAGTTTTGACCAAGCCTTCTCGGGTGTTAAATCTAAGAACCCTCCACCACTCGAAGCATTAACCATTAGCCTATAAGGTGAAGTTAAGCCTAAGTAGCAAAACAGGAGCAATTCATGTAAATCATACCTATGATGTGGGCATTAGCGACAAAGCTCATTGAATCTCTCCCAAGTCTCGTGAAAGGGCTCTAATTCTTGTTGTGCAAATGTCATGATCTCTGCCCTAAGAGTGGCTGTCCTAGCTATTGGGAAAAATCTATGAAGAAATTTAACTTGAAGCTCATCCCAACTAGTGATAGACTCATGGGGTAAGGACTTGAACCATTGCCTTGCTTTATCTTTTAAAGAGAAAGGGAACAATCTAAGCCTAACGTTCTCAAAAGAGACATCCCTAAAATGAATGGTAGAGCATATCTCAAGAAATGCACCTATATGTGCATGGGGATTCTCATTATTATGGCCATAGAATGATGGAAGCATTTGCAAGGTCTCGGGCCTAATCTTAAAGGTCGCATCTCCTAGGGTCGCTAGTTGAATAGGTATGCAAGGTTGATAAGTGTCAAGCTCAAGATATTGCCTTAAGGTCTTGGCTCTAGGTGGAGAATTGGGATTAGGATTAGCCATCTATTCAATAATGCAAAATAACCTAATTCTTCTTCCACACTTCAACCCCCAAAACTTCAATTCAACAAGCAACTACTTATCACAAACACCTAAGTCCTAAGAAAAGCACAAAACAAAGCACAAATGAAAATGTAAACTAAACTAGCAATATAAAAAAAGTCAAAGCAACAAACAATGAAAATAGATATATACATGATAGGTAAACTCGAACTGTATATACAACACATAACTAATGAAAAACACACAAAAACAAAGAAACCAACAACCGCGCCTCCTCGGCAACGGCGCCAGAAACTTGATCGTAAATCTTTAAGAGAGTTACCCGCAAGCGCACGAGTCACGATAGTCATCTTTATCGATGATTAAACCTTTGTTATTATGTGAACTTCATTGGTGATTGAACCTTTGTTATTATTTCCACTTTATTGGTGATTGAATCTTTGTTATTATTTCCGCTTTATTGGTGATTGAATATTTGTTATTATTTCCACTTCATTGGTGATTGAAACTTTGTTAATTTATGTTGTATAACACAAAAAAAAGAAACCTCGATAAGCAAAAAAAAAAAAAAAAATAATAATAATAATAATAATAAGTAATAAGGAAATAAATAATGACATAAAAATATTCTAGTTACATGTACATAAACTGTCAAATGAAAACCAAACATTGAACCCTATCCCTTACGATGTCTGGTGCCACAATCTGGAAGGTGTCCCTTTTTCTCTCATTGGGACTGTCGCCTGCTTGGACCCTGATCGCTGGTGCTTCCTTTTATGTTGTCCCTGCTCAGGCTGTGATGGTTGAGTCTCAACCTGTGGGTCGTCATGTAGATAGTCCTCAACTCGTATGGCATCATTAGGGGGTTGCCCAAACCCCTGATGACCAGATCTACTAGCAGGGTCAAGCGTCTATATCCGAATAGGATCGTGCACAAATTGAGAATGCTGCATATGTTAGATCGGCGCCAATGGGGTCGTCATGAACGAGAATAAGGGCTAACTACCTGGAGTGTACTGGTGGAACCCAGACGACCCACCAACATCGTGGGTAAACGAAGACGACTGCGATGAATAAGCTGTGGGGCTCGATGTGGGCTGAGTGGGATGTGTGAGTTACAGGGACAACTGCGTGGGCTAGCTAGTCCAATATGCTGGGATAGTCCACTGCGTCGGCGGGTACAGCCATGTGGGTGTGGGCTATGGCAGTGTCAGCTGCGGCTGCGATGCCGTCGGGATATGCGACTGCGCTGATGCAGGGACATCAGAGTCTGTTGCTGTATCGAGCACATGCTGGTGTTGTGCTTGTATCAACATCTGCTGCATCTGGTCCAGCACAAAGTGCATCTCTGGCCAAAAGCTCGTAGCTAAGAAAGTGCCCTAGGTATGCTACTAGTACCCGCGCTATAGGTGGTGATACACAGTACCCATAGTACTAGCCTACACACCAAGTACTTCATAATTACATTACATAATATGTACACAAAAGACTTAACAAAAGTTATGAAGATGTGGTGATACTCTACTTACCAAACGATCTGTGTCCCGGAACTGTGTTTGATAGCCCCTATGTGTCTACTCCGACAGTGACTGACTAATGACTGTGATGGAGCGAAGTTGGTACTCCCGTATATACTGAGCTAGTGGGACTACATTTGGGCTCTCCTTAGCGATAACCCTCTGGTCTTCTTGCCAAAGACAACGCAATCGAACTAACTCTTGAGGATCTTTTATTTTCTATTTTCCTTTGATGTGGTCCACTGTCGTCAACAGCAACGGTAGGGTTGGGATCGACTGCAGCAAACCAAACCACCGCATTACCCTGTTGGGTCTATGATACTCCACCATTTTTCTGAAGATGAGTGGGACACATGCTCTCCATCAATCAGACCCCTCCGTGCAATACAATGGCAACTGGTTAATGGTGCTCATATACGGCTCTCAATCAAGTTGTAATGCCATTATTGTTGCTTAGATAAGTTAAATAGCTATTGACTTAAAGAGTATATGTAATATGCAAGTATACATCTTAAGATGCTTATCAAACTAATCCGGCTGCATCTTGTCCAATGCATCATGAATCACCAATAAACCGCCATTAGTAGTATCTCAAAACTCCTTCGACTGCTGATATACGGCACCATGGTCCTTGCCCGGTAACCTAACCCAATTACCCTCTACTGGGTGTGTCCCCTGCGTTTACTGTGCTGGTAGTGAATGGAGTCTGGGTCTGAAAATGTCGGATCTATCGAACAGCCACCACTGCACGTAAATAACAACATTAGTAACATAACTCATTTCACAAATTTCACAGATACATAAAATAAAATAAATATAATACCTGCATAAAACTGAATCCACTGCATAAGTTCACTCAATTACCATATGCACATAGATCTAACTGATGGTAGATGTATGCAAGTGGTGTAGCGCCCTAATTCAACGATCTAATAGTCCCAAACACTTGCAGCACAAATAACCAGTTTATGTCTCCCTAGTTACTGCTGGCGTCGACAAACATATGGCAATTCAAGAACGAGAATATCCACAAATGGACACGATACTGAGCCTGCTCCTGGGTGTACTTCTTGAGACGAGTCGAGTTGTATACATTTCTCAACTCATGCAAGTTTACCTTGCCAGATCTCGCATTAATGGCCTCCTGAGGAAGTGCAACACCACATACATCATGGAATAGCTACTGCCACTCGTCAATCGAACGCCGCACTTTACCAATATCCAGCATAGGATCACCCTGTATGGGTAAACCCCATAAAATACCTACATCCTGCAATGTGATGGTGGCCTCTCCGCAAGTGAGGTGGAATGTATGTGTCTCTGCTCTCCACTGCTCAACTATGGCAGTCAGCATAGGATAATAAAACTCCTGCCCACCCGCTACATAACACCTATAAAACCCTGTAGTCGCCAATGCCTCTTGAAGACGAGGGTGCTCAGGCTCGTCATATAAAAATGCTTATCGCATCTAGGTAGTCGAACCTCCCTAAGATATGTAATGGTCGTCATCAAATTAGTCCTATGCTGAGCATAATGAATGAGAAAGGAGGTGTCCTCTGGTACTGGTCTGTGGGCCATAACGTAAACTACGGACAATAAATGAATTGATTAATAAATATATTAATAGAAATTATATTGATAATAATCATAATAATAACACTAGCAATATTATTAACAACAACAACAACAATAATAATAATAATTTGGGTAATAATAATAATAAGAAGAACAACAATAATAAAAAAATGAAAATTATATTAATAGTAATAATAATAATGAAGGTAAATAATAATAATAATGATAATGATAATGATGATAATAATAATGATAATGATAATAATGATGATAAAAATAATAATGATGATGATGATGATGATGATGATAATAATAATAATAATAATAATAATAATAATAATAATAATAATAATAATAATAATAATAATTTCAACATGATGATCACAACATCAACAACTATATCAATATTTAAAACTAAACTACATGATAACAACATCAATAATTATACCAACATTTATATATAATAAATACATGCACAACATACATATACATACATAACATGCATATATACATACACATGATTTACATATACAACTATACATACATATAAAACATGCATATACATGAAAAAAAATTGAAAAACTTGAAAAAACATAAAAACAATAATTTAAATCTGTAAAAATTTGAAAAAACTTACAACAAGAGGCAAAATCCTAGGCTTGAAGCTTATCTTGAGAGAGATTGAGTGTTTGAAGCTAATATTTCGTGGGGTAAAACAAGGGGGGAGAAAAAAAGTTTGAAATCGCGTGCGGAACAAGAAGATGGGAAGGGGGTTAAATCTGATTAACGTTCGGCTTTTGAATAGCCGAATTCGGCTATTCAATCGCCAAAACCGTTAAAATCGAGGCTGTTAAACTGGCGCATTAATCGTTGTACCGTTGGGGGCAAATTGCGAAATCGGCTATTCAAAAGCCGAAATTTGCTCTCCAACAGTACAGTATTTATTGCGTTACTTTTTGTATTTTCAAATGCCATTTTCGTTTATTCAATCTCCGAAAACGCTATTTTTGAAATTTCTACTCAGATAAGGCTATTTTCGAAACTAATTTGTTTAAGTGTGTTATTTATAAAAAAATCCTTTCTCAACAGGCTGGGTTTTTGTGCTTTAATAGTATAGTAGATTTGTTTTTGCAGCATGCTCTTCGTAAGAATTTTTTTAGAGGATATCTTCCTTTAATGATTGTTAAGTAAATATTTATTTGCATGCCCAATGGCTTCGTAATTTGCAAAGGATGAAAGAGAGGGCAAAAGGATTGCATTCTTTTTCCAAATTTACACCAAGAGGGTTGATTATGTCACTAAGGTTTAGGTCTCTCAATCTTATTTGCTTCCTTAGTGTAAACTTTAGACATGTTGATCAGTAACAACTTGTGTGGATTTAAGGTGAAACTTGTACCAAAAGGAAAGGATTTCGTCTAGGCTTTTTGATTGCAACCCTTAATCAAAAAAGAATATTTTAGTCTTTAATATTCATCTTTAAAACACTATTTTGTCTTTCAATGAAATGCACGTGGTGTCAACCATAATAACCTCATGTTATTTATTACTTTCCGATTGTCAAACCAATTAATAGGCGAAAGAATTTTCCCAATCTTGGTACAGTTGAATATGGGGAATAAAGACCAATAGAGTAGGCCTAAACTAGTGGAAGTTGTGCATATTCTAACAATCTCTTTGTTTCTCTTCATTGTTTAATTAAAAAAGTTTTGGACAAGCGAATGTAACTTTGATGAAAGACTTTTGAGTGAGATCAATAATTGTGATAAGGCAATCTGTTCATAGGTTTTACACTGCCCAGGCCTCAGTAGGAACATGGGAAGTGTTTGTGTTTGCCTTTTGGGTGCTAGTTTGTGTTTGTTTTTTAGGAAAATGCTTGAAAAGAACCTGGTTGTTCAACCCATTTGAACAATTAACTATCTCTTTTTTCTTTCTTTTCTTTTGTTGGGTTAAGAATGATATATTATATATATAAATTAAAGTCTGTAGTTAGGAATGAGAATAATATTTCGCTCCATTCCGCCTATGTTCTGCACGAGTACCACAAGGATAAGGGCGGGATTTTTGGCAAAAAAAACCCTGCTAAGGACGGGGTGGGCTTTTCTTCCCCTACCTCGCTGCAAGTAGGGCAAAGCGGGGTGGATATTTTTAATATAAGCGTTATATTATTTTGTATATATTTTAAAGATATATATATATATATAATATCATTAGAAATATTTTTGGTTTAATGGTAAAAGTTAACTTATTTTAATATGTTCTTATGTATTAGTACTTTTTAAAAAAGTAAATGTTTTTGACTTTATTAATTGGAACTCTATGAGGACGAGGACGTGTAGAGTTCTTTCATCTAGTAGAGGTGGGGACAATAGTAGAAGTTTACCCTAACAGGTATATAGTAGAGTTAGGGGTAGAAATTTTATTAACAGGTACGAAGTAGGGATAAGTACGCCTTGCTGCTAGGATACCTATACCTCGCTTTATTGCCATTTTTAATATGTACAACTGATCACATAATTACATCAATAGCACAAATATAAAAATTAATTGGGTTTATTATGTTGGTCCTACACGTCAGTAGAGTTTATAACACCATACCAAATGCTGATTTCGCTAGGTCTCTCACCATTGTCTTTGTTAATTGTTTGTTTGTTTATTTTTTATCTTTTGCTTTTGGATGGGGTAAGGGAACTGGTTACAATTGAAGCATATTTATAGAAAAGTCAATAGATACATTGATTATTTGGCGAACACGGGGGTTATGAAACTCATTGGTTATTGGATTGTTGATAAGATGATTAGACAATTCCAAATACCTTTGGAGAAAGATAAAGGAGGTGAAACTTCACATAGGAAGGTAATCATATAATTGGTCTTGGCTTCCGTTGTAACCCAAAAAAAAAAAGAGATTTAAAAAACAATACTAGATATTACCTTGTTATTATGTCTGTACTTAGTTGGTATGTACACTAATGGGTATATAATAAGAAGTAATATTTAGATGATAAAAATAGAAATACATCTAGTATTAGTCATTAAGCAAGGGTTTGGGAAAAGCAAATGAAATTCAAGTGACTAGAAAAACCTCATGTGTAGGCAACAACAAAGATGTTATTGTATTGGAATAAAAATGAGAAGAAGACACTCAAGCCCCTTATTTTTAGCCATTAGACCAAACAGGTCCGTTAGTTTCTTTTTCCCATTCCAAGTCCCTCTAACTTAACACCATTAGTTACAAAGTTAAAATAAAAATAAGCTATATTCAAAATGTCATTAATGCCCCTAGTAAGGCAAATTACATGGCAAAAATCTAATATCTCTTAATATCTTTTTTATTTTTGCATTGTTCATTCGCCACTTGGATTGGCCCCAAAAAAAAGTCTAATATTTTTTGTTTTTCATTATTTATTTATTTTTTAATTATTCAATAGCACTTTGTTGGCCATTTTAAAAGGTTCAAAATTTTCTTTTTTAAAAATAAACCTTTGTTGAAAATGTCTCTTAACAAAGTTATTTTGTAATGAAGGTATTTAGTCCTTCGGAGACAGTTGCCTTGGGGGGGGGGGGGATTGCCAACTTCTCTTCGGCATCTCTTCCCCAAACAAAAGAAAAAAAAAAGTGATGTCACCAAAAAAAATAGAGTTATTTCAAATATCAAAAGTTCAATGGAGACCTCTCGAATTTTATTTGTACATTTAAAAGAAATATGAATATATATACAATTATTTTTCACAATCCAATCATTAATAACTAATTTATTTAGTTAACGCAATAAGAGTTTTTTCAAAGTGATAAAAATATCTAAAACGTTTTTTGAGCTTCTAAACTAAGGATGACATTCCCTTAAAAGAAGCAACCACCAATTGAGAAAAAAGTGTTCTTGAAGTTCATCACATGTTCTATTTTGCCCCTAGATCAACTAAGGATGACAAGATTGGGTGTTAATAAGCGCTTATTATGTATTATATGCATAAGAAAAAAGTGGACCCTGAGATCAAACATAGAACATCTAAAAACATTAGAAACACCCTCAGTTAATGCGGTCAACCCTCAGACAACGTAAAAAATGGTGGTCAAAGTCTTCTTAATCACAAAATGTATATTTCAGGTTAGAATCATACAAAATGAAGCTTAAATTTGGATCAGGCATGCCCAAAAAGGACTAGGATCCTCTCCTATATTTCTTCTCTCCTATATATAGGAGGTAAAATCTCAACCATTCACATACAATTTGAAGTTAAAATATTAACCATTAGATTAAGTTAATACAAATCATTAGATTAGTTATCAAATAAATCTCAACTATTATTAACCATTAGATTAATTTAATATAAACCACTTGATTAGTTACCAAATAAATCTCGATCATTATTAGTAATTAGATTAATTTAATATAAACCACAAAATTAATTACCAAATAAATCTCAACCATCTAATTCGAAAAACCTAAATTTTTCTTTCTTTTGTTCGGCATCTCAACCATCCAATTCAAGAAACTGACTTGCAGCTTCTTACTCATTACAGGAAAAAAAAAATAGAAAAAAGAAACTCACTTGCAGCTAGGTTAATATACACTACGAACCTTTAAAAAAACTCGTCTTCAGCTCCAAAAAATAACCAACTCGTCTTCATCTCTTAAAAAAAAAAACCAACATACACTAACAAACTTAATCACTATAAATGAGCCTAGGAAACTTCTTAGATAAACCAAATTAGATTGGTAGCTATAATGTTAAGGTTTGGGTCATGGGCAAGACTAAAACATGGGAGAAAAATTTAGGTTTTTGAATTGGATGGTTTAGATTTATTCAGTAATTTAATTTAGTGGTTTATTAAATTAATTAATGGTTAATAATGGTTGAAATTTATTTGGTAATCTAATCAAGTTATTATATTAAATTAATCTAATAATTCATAATGATTGATATTTATTTGGTAACTAATCTAGTGGTTTATATTAATTTAATCTAATTGTTAATATTTTAACGTCAAACTTTATGTGAATAGTTGAGATTTTACCTTCTATATATAGGAGAGAAGAAATATAAAGGAGGATCCTAATCCACCCAAAAACCTTAGAAATAGTTTTGGTCAACTCAATTAAGGCTTAGTCAAACCCAGGTTAAAGTTCTTAAGTTTTTGGTCAAAGTGAGCCCACAAATCAGTGCGTGTGCATCACACTAAATCAGCTCTACCCTTCATCAGATCTTCAACAAGATCCTATGGTACAAATTTGCAAGCTCACTTTATTACCTTTGTATCGAGCCGCACATAACCACAACCGATGAGATCATTTCAATCAAGATTTGACAACTCACATTGTGCAAGCTCACTGTACCTTCTATACCGTAAAGCACTAGATTGCAACCAAGCTTTCTCTCAGCTATCAAGCACAAAATGATAGACCCGTAAATCCTTTGATCTAAATCAGCCATAGCATGAGATCCATCCATGAAATCTTTAATGGGCCAGCACCCTTACGATCCTGAACGATTGGCAACCCAAACATCTTGCTTCGATCTCTAACCAGGTGCCACTTCACTGTCCACTGTGGACCACCTCAGCAGCGGTTTTCCTTTCACGCCAGTACCATGTTCAACCACTTAACGTTGCGCTGCTACCACCATTGCACTCCTCTCCAGTGGCAGTGCCATATTAGGCTCAAAGGGGGTCCAGGCACCCCCTGGATTTTTGGGGGAAAAAATTATAACTATTATTTTTATTTTATCTTATAATAGAAGGTTAAATTATATGAAGTGCACTTCCTTATAACTAGAGTGCACCCTCTCATGATCGTAATCAGAAAATTATTGTTATTGTTTTTTGGTTTTAGCCAAAAATAAAAAAAATTAAGGAGAAAAGAAAATATTTGTAATTTATCGTCTTATGAAAATTAAGAAAATAAAGAACAAGCGAGAATAGAAAGAAAAGAAAAAAGAGAAAGAAGAGAAGAATTAAAAAAATAACATAACAATAGATTGAATTTTCACTTATATAAAGAAAGGTATTTTTAGTAATTAACTTCGATAACAAATTGAATATTTAATAATTTCAAAATATAAAGTTATGTGAGAGGACCATTATAAAGTGTAGTTACTTATAGTTTTCGTGTATTAAAATATTATTATTGTATTAATTATTATATACTTTTATAATTAATTTTTAAATTTTTCATTAAAAATTATGTGCTCCCCTAACCTTGGGGTCTTGGCTCCACCACTGCTCCTCTCAACTTTGTAATGGCACCTTGCATGGATGCTTTGGAGCACCCAAACACCTTCTGTCATGACAACTTCAAACTCCATTTTGAAGCTCACGGCTACTTCATTTCTTTCCATGCTAAGCTGCTCTGGTGGCTCCTTTAAGCCGTATTCATTATGATGGTTCTTATGAGACCTTCAACACTTGACATGGTTGCTCCGATTGATATCCACTACTGGAGTATGGTCCATTAACTTCAAGCGCACACCGGCAGCTTTCCAAGTTGTGGTCAAATTCTTCGATGTCACCATCGGGCTCTTTTCATCACCAAAAAACTTTAGGTATCTCTTAATTAAAAACTTCGAGCTCTTATCTGTTAATGGTGAAACCCACGGCAATATCAATTTTCTGCAATCTCTACAAATCTTTAAAATTATGTCATTAGTATGACATCATCTTACCATATGATGTCAATTAATGTCAACTCTTCTCTTCTACCTCCATGTTTTTTTCAACGAACCTTTTTCATTCTCTTTAGCTGCGATAACTTCACCAGTGGTATTGACATCGATTTCTCCCTCACCTGGATGCCCTTCGTCACGACAAGTTCCTTGGTTTCTCCTCTTTGCGTCATCGTCATGCCCAATTCACCAACTAGGCTCTGATGCCACTTGTTAGCAAAATCCAGGACACATGCATATAAATATCACTACTTAACAGAAAATACACCCAAAGAACGTGTAATATTTTTAACGTGGTTCGGCCTTCTACCCACGTTTACGATCCTGGATAAGATCCATTATTCAACAATATTGGGTCTTATAGTTTTTGGACGAATAAAACTCTAATAGAAAACCCTCTCTAACACTCTTAAGCTCTCTTTTTCATACCCCCATGGGGTGTATCCTCTAAATCATATCTAATACAAGCTAGAAGACTCCTTATTTATAAACATATCTTGATCCCTCTAGGTTTAGAAATTTTATTTCCACTCTGGGTTGGACTTCAATTTGTCTCCAAAATAGGTTTAAACTTTGAACCATAACCCAACAATATGTTTCCATCAAAATTCAAGTATGTAATAAGCTAGCTAGATTATAATCACATATATGCCTTTATTAAGGGTTTGCAGTCATGGACACAATGAGAAGCAAGGATGAGAAAGCCAAAAATGTTAGCTAAAGCTATGGCCATAAGAGAATTCTTGATAGAAGATGTTTGTTGAATTTGTAGTCGGGATCCTTCATAGAGTTCAAGAAGAAGAATGACTCCGCTAACATTTGCTGAAGTTGTTGATATAATGGAATCCTTGATAGAAAATGTTTGTTGAAGTTGTTTCCATAACGAGAACCCTTGATAGAGCTCAAGAAGAAGAATGATTCCCCCAACAAACCCAAGAATAACTTCAACTAAAAAGATGAGGGGGCCGAAATCCAAAAAGCCAAAACAAGGATGGACAAAACAAAGTATCCTCCAACAAAGATAAGAAGTAAAAGAAGAAACCCTTCAGTTGTTACTTTTACCAAGGATGACATGGTTGGCATGAATGTCTCAAAAGACGGACCCTTAACACAATGTTAAAGAAATAGAGACTCACATTTCCTACAATTGCTCAATGCTTTGAGTATCAAGCCAGTGACAAAGACCATTACAAAAGAAGACTTAATGAATGTGGAGGTATGAATTCATGGCAAGCCTACCATGGCCATGTTGGATGCTAAAGCTTCTCAAAACTTCATGGCAGAAGAAAAAGCTAAAATATTGAGCTTATCATGAATAAGTCCCTAGTGTTACTGAAGACAGCCATTTCAACCCTTTATCCCTTAACAAGTTTGACTAATAGTGTGTTTGGAATGATCTTATTTTAAGATGTTTATCCTATTAAAATTTGAAAATATCTTATAAGATTTAAGATATCTTAACACATGCACCATGTATTCTATAATTGTAAAAAATAAGATGGGAAGGATTGCTTATTTTTTATAAGATAAAAAATATGGTTTTGCTTTGAATTTTCATAGGATGCATTATAAGATTTCTTAAATCTTATAACATATACTCTCATTTCAATAGGATAAGCATCTTAGAACAAGATTATAACAAACAAACCATAAGTGTGTTTGATTAACCATAGGTACATGGCTAGGAATGTTAAATTTCATGATGGTTCTAATGGATGACTTCAAACTTGTCCTAACCATAGGTACATGGCTGGGAATGTTAGATTTCATGATGGTTCCGATGGATGACTTCAAACACATCATTATCATAGAGTTCTTTAGACATGCCAAGGCTATCCTTAGTCCTTACCTTGAAAAGATGTTGATCATGGAGGAAAGACCCCTTGCATAGTAGCAGCAATAGTTAAAGCCTAGCTAGAGATGAAACTTTTGTTGGCTGTGCAAGTAAGCACAGGAATACATGGTGAAGTGACTTACTTGGTGACCATGAAAAAAGACATAGGTGAACTAATGACAAGTGTAGCGTCTGAGTAGATTGCCAAAGCCTTTAGGGAATTTGAAATTATCATGCCACTTGAGATACCAAAGAAAAATTTACTTATGAGAGAGGTGGATTGTCAAACTGAGTTGACACTTGGTACCAAGCCTCCTGCCAAGGCACCCTATTTTGTGGCCCCTCCAAAATTAAAAAAAAAATAAAAAAATAACTAAAGGAGTTGCTTGAAGTCGGGTTCGTTTGATTGTCCAAAATTCTTTATGATATACCAAAATAGAAACAAGTGCAGTAAATATGATGCCCTCAACGTGGTAAAAAACAAGTATCATATTCCTTGGATAATTGATTTATTTGATCAATTGAGGAAGGTAAGTAATTTCACAGAATTTGATCTTCGCTTGGGATATTATCAAGGGCAGATTACTCTTGGGGATGAATCTAGAACAACAAGTATAACCAAGCATGGCTCCTAAGAATTCTTAGTCATGTTGTTTGGTCTTAATAATTGCTGTGCTACCTTTTATACTTTCTATTACATAACATCTTGAGCATTTTTTCCTTCTTGATTTGATGCTTTTATGTAAGTGTTTACTTACTCTCACTTATTTGGCACTTGGGTGGATCGCCTAATACTATGTCCCTGCATGCAATTTTTTTCTTCAATTTTTAGTATTGTATTTATTTTCTTAACAGTTAATATTAATTTTTTATTAATAACAAATTGTCAAAAAATTGGATAGATAACATATTGTTTCCACTTTTATTCTCTTATTTTAAATCTCATAACTATATAAATTAAGAAAATACATCTAACGCATTAATACAATAAATTGAATTCATTTTTAATTATATAAATAATTAAAATACATAAAATATAAAATAAAAAATATATAACACTCTATGCTTGCGTAAGTATTAACAATGTTTACAGATCGTCACGTCCATCGCCATTAATGAGATCTCTTCCCTCCGCATGATCTGCCACCCACTCGCATGCAACCCCACTGACATTTTCACACACAAAACACGCACACACAAAGAAGCATGCATAGTAGATATTTTTGATCCATCAAAACCTCCATTTTTTTTTCTTCAAAACCAAGAGAAAGAACACCATCGCTGAAAATCTCAAGCCTCTTCTCACTTTCCTACTGATTCTACTCCTCGGCAGCCGCCTTTCATGCGCTCGGCCCTTAAGTTTGCATCTCGTTTCCGATGGCTTCCATGTCGGGGGAGGAGAAGGCGGCGACGTGTGAGCAGACGTACGGCTTCATGCCGTGCACCACGACTGCTCTTGGTAATTTGTTCTTGATTGTTGTGTATGGTTACTTGATGTTCCTTGCCGCCACTTATCTCTCCACCGAAAGTGAGTTGTTGCTCGATATTCTCGGGCCGGGCATTATTGATGGCCTTTTTCTACCTATGCTCGGCGTTCTTCCCGACGCTATGCTTATTCTCGGTATGCATCTCTCATTGTTGCTGGCCACACACACACGTATATATTTATGTGAGAAAATTAGTTAAATATCTCGTTTGTTTAAAAAAAAACCATAATGCCATCTTTTTTAAATTAACGATCAAAATTCCACAAAATACAATTTTGAGTTTTCAAAACTCAGAACTTTGGGTGACAATTAAATGGTGCCAATTAAACGACTCTATGTGTGGAAGTAGTGTTGCCATGTCATCTTTAAATTTTGAAACTAATGTTAAAGCCGTAAGCGCGGTGGGGTCTTTCCGGAAATATTAAACTAATGTTTTTCCACTCGCATCTTGGACTATGGATAGACAGAACTACAGGGGCTTGATTCCGAGGTTGAACCGGATATGTAGGTAAGTTTAATACAAAAAAGAAGTTAGACCCCAGCCCCGCAGGTGTATGCATGAAGTCTCAGTCAAGATGAAGTAAGCATGTCCTTTTTTTTAAAGGAGCCTAGGCATACTGTATCGATGCGCGTCTTTACAACGACGGTACTGTTTTAAATTTTTTGTTTTAGCATCATCATGACCTGGAGCGACCAAAAAGATAAAAAGTAGATCTGAATCTTTGTCAAAACTTGAAGATGATGTGGCCATACTACTTCTAAGCAGATTTCAGTCGCTTAGTTAGCAACTATGTGTTTGGAGTTTTGAAAACCCAAAGTTCTGTTTCGTGGCATTTTACTCGTCAGGCATTTTGGTCTTTTTCTTTTTTTTTTTAAGGGTATTCATCAAGTGATGTTTTCATTAAAATTTAACTCTGTGTTGTTACCCTGAGTTTGTTTCAGTGATAATTAAACAAAATTGTGAGAATGGGGTGATAGTTTGATCTAACTCTTGAAAATTGGTGCTCTAGACACACAGTTTAGGCGGCAAACATACAATTCTAATTATTGCCTGAAATTTAGCATTGTGCTATGCTTATTCTCGGTACGCACCTTTCATTGTTACTGGCCACACACACACGTACACACACACACACACACACACATATATATATATATATGAAAATTAGTTAAATATCCCGTTTGTTTAAAAAAACAACTGTAATGCCATCTTTTTTAAATTAATAATCAAAATGCCACAAAATAAAATTTTGAGTTTTCAAAACTTGAACTTTGGGTGCCAATTAAGCGACTCTGGAGTCTGCATAGAAGTAGTGTTGCCATGTCATCTTCGATTTTTGAAACATTTTTGTTTTATTTTTTATTTTTACCATCATCACGACTTGAAGCGACTAAAAAGAAAAAAAGTAGATCTGAATCTTCGTCAAAACTCAAAGATGATATGGCCATGCTACTTCTACGCAGATATCATTCGCTTAGTTGGCAACTAGTGTTCGAGTTTTGAAAACTCAAAGCCGTGTTTTGTGGCATTTTACTCGTTAGTTTTAGAAAGATGGCATTTTGGGTTTTGTCTTTTTTTCTTTTTCTTTTTAAGAGGTATTCATCAAGCGATGTTTTCACTAAAATTTAAATCTGTGTTGTTACCCTGAGCTTGGTTCAGTGATAATCAAACAAAATTGTGAGAATAGGGTGATAGTTTGATCTGACTCTAACAAAATTGGTGCTCTAGACACAGTTTAGGTGGCAAACATAGAATTCTAATTTTTGCCTAAAATTTACCATTGTGCTTGCTTGGACGAACAGCCTTTGACGATTCAAAGTCATTGTATGGGCATATGTCTCAAAAGTATCAGATTATCCATTAGTATGGTAGCTACAGAATGTGGATACCTTGTTGGATTTGTTGCTAAAGGTCCAAGCTTTAGTAACAATACATGTAAAATTGTTAAATGAATACCATGTACAATTTTTAAACGTTTTATGTCTATATATCATGTGAATTGAAGTATCATACTACTTTTTAAAATATGTCCTAAGCAAGAAGGACGTATTGAGAAAGAATGAATGCAAGATAATCAAGAACGATAAATTAATCTACTAAAAATTTAGGCACTAAAGTTTTGGACTATCAAATATCAATCAAACACTTTGAAGTAATGAACTATGAAATATCAATCTATTCATAATATATGTACGTAAGTCTTGAACTATGAACGTAACGTACAAAATTGGAATGAAGATGGATGTTTGGCATAAAACTTTTTCACTTTCAAACTAGCATGCTTATAAAACAAATCAATTATTATTGACATGCTAAATGTTGATAAGAGATATCAAATAATTTGTATTACAAGTAACAAAAAAATCTGCTTTGTTGCTCTGATGGCATCCAATATTTTCCATAATTTTCTTACCATCTTGATCTAGTATTGAAACCAATCTCAAGAAGGCAATAGCTGGTATGGTCTTGTATTCATTATGATTAAGTTTTTGTGTATTCTATTCCTATTGTTATCTTGGTTGATGAGGAACTTAATAAAAATTATGAAAATGGCATGAAGGATATTAATGAAACCACACAGATGACTAATATTGAGATAAGGTGAATTACTCCAAATGACATAAAGTCTGCGAATTGAAGTAGGTCAAAACGTCAGGGTGAAGAAAATTTCTAGCAGAACTCCATTGTTTGATTTTTATTGCAAAAGCATGCTTATTATCTTCTCAAAGTTGTCTGTTGTTAGTTCAACTAGCACATCCAGTCACAAAATGGAGAGAAACTATCATGGTGGTCATTCTTAATCATATTATCATTTTTCTTGTTGTCTTTGTGATACCATCTGTACTTAGTTGTTTTCAACTGTTTTTGATCTTTAGGGAAAAATAAATGCCAACAAATTCAGTGTGATATCAACCTAAGTTGTTAATATCAATAGCCACCACAACTACCACCCCTACTACTAATAATAGAGCAGCTGCTGATGTATCACAAATCCCAATCTGATTTTCTTTACTATTGCTATCTATGCTTGTTCACAGTGGCTACTTCCTGTTGCTATAGTATGCAATGACATATGTCTAATACAAAATCCAAATTCAAAACTATATGGATTCAGCTAAAGGTCATTGTTTGAAGTAGGAGATGGGCAACTCATGTAAAATGGTCACGTATTCCCATCTTTTCTCCTCTTGTTACTTCTGCACATACTGTAGCTTTGAATTAGTAAGCTCAAACTAACAAAGGCTTTGATAATCTTTTGGAAAGAGAAATTTAGTAAAAACTTTCAGAATATATGATTTGTGTATATAGGTACCTACTTTCATGCAATTGTGAAGGTAAAAGTCTACAGTTGTTTCCAGTTTGAAGGTCTTTGTAAGAAAGTTATTGCCGAGGCCTAAGGACAAGGAAGACTTGTAATAACTTGTGATTAGTGCAGAAGTAACTTTAAAAGCAAACTATTTGTTGCAGATTACGATAGTGTTGTGATTAGGAAAAGCAGTTTAATGACCAAGGATATGAGCTTGAATGGGTTTAGTGGAGAAGGAAACAACAGTCAGTAGTTGTTTTAATTAATAATATATAAGCATCAAATGGGATTCAAAGTGATGTTTCTTAATCTGAGCTAGATATTTGGATGAGACAGGAGGATGGAGAGAAGCCTAATGCAGCTAAATTTTCTTATTCTAAGTCTATCTCTCGATGTCGTGGTTCCACAACACTCCTAATTCTGGTGTATTCTAAAAGAGACTGTCTTTCCTACTAATCTTGATCTCACATCTTTCATATCTCTTGTTTGTCTTTTCAATATTTGGGCTTTCTGGGAGTACAGAAACTGCTCAAAGCCAAGTATCTATTGGAATGGGCTTGCTAGCTGGGTCAACTGTCATGCAATTTACATTAATATGGGGAACCTGCATTGTTGTTGGAAAGTGCAACATACAGAACAATGTTGCCGTTGACTTAAAAGATACTAAAGGGTTTAGCTTAACTGGTTTGTCCCTAGCATAAATCTTTTTAAACTTATCTCTGTTCCATTAGTGTAAACCCTCATAAACTTCTTCATTACTTGATATCTCTTTTATATCTGCACTTTATGATTGAATCTAGTTGTCTCTTGCCTATTCTTTACCAATGCAAACTTGGGAAGTTTTATCCTTCCCTACCGCTAAAAAAATTCATGGTGAAACTTGACAATGTCAAAAATAGTTTTTAAAGGCAAAGCAATACAAATTTTCTTCTCTTTGAAACTTGGTCATATCCATCTCTCAGATCCTAGTTTACTTTTTAAAATTATTCTCTCACTTAACATCTTATTTACATAGTTCTGATATAAGGAAGGGACTTGCTGCAGGTTCTGGTGTTAGTACTGATATCTGGACAAGCTATGCTGGAATAATTATGGCAGTGTCTGTTATCCCATTTGTGGTTGTCCAATTGCCTCAACTTCTCAATTCCACTTCCGGAAGGCACTTGGCTATTTTGATTGCTCTTATTATTTCAGTTTCACTTTTGATTTCCTACTGCATTTATCAGGTACATTGTGGCACACATTATTTTCTTTTCTTTCTTTCTTGATTTATTTAAATCATTTTGATCACATGCTAACTTTTGATATTTAAGCAAAGTATATTGCAGATCTGCATACTTGTATAAGCTACCACTAAGTTTAGAATATTTTGTCTTGAAACCTTTATTGACCCTAAAGCTATAACCTTGCCAATTAGATGATTCAGTCACAGAATGTCATAGGCAGGCATCTTTTAATTTTGTAGCTGATTTGTTTCTTGTTGGAGTCAATATTCTAATCTGTTGACTGAGCTACTGAGGATCGATTACTTCATTATGCCGTTTTTATATTTATATTTATGTTTTCATATTGCTAAGCTTGTCCACAACTTCTTATGCAGGTTTTCCAACCTTGGATACAAAGGAGAAGGCTTGCTTATGTTAAGCATAAGCATGTGATATTAGGGATCTTGAAACATTTAAAAATGCGTGCTCTGGGAAGACTTTGCACAGAAGAGGGTGCACCTAATGCAGAGGTTTTGCAAAAGTAAGTTTGTGTGCTTTGCTCTCTTCACTAACATTTAATGTCACGTGTATTGCTTAATGATTCCGTTTTAGGCTATTCAAGGCAATTGATCAGAACAACGATGGATATCTTTCTCTATCTAAATTAAGATTACTGGTTGTAGGCATTAGGTTTGATGAGATAAATTTGGATGAAGATGACGCCGTGGAAAAAGTGATGAAGGATTTTGATACCACTCATGATTCTCGAATTAAATTTGCCGAATTTTTTAGTGGAGTAGGAAAATGGCTTGAGGAGGCAAGGGGTGCCAGAGCTTATTCCCTTGTAGCTGGTCCTAGAACAATGAAGTATCTAACTCATTTTCATGAGGTATGCTGTCTCTTGGAATTGTCTTTCGATGCCTGTGTCTATGTAGCCTGTGGAAAACTAAAATTTTAATGCCATGAGGATGTGTTTGTAGCAAACAAAAAGAGATCATTATTTTTTGGGTGATCAAAGTGATGAGGTTGTTAAGAGAGTTGAAAATCCCCGATAGACCTCTTTGAAAGCTAGATTATTGTTATTGCTCGGAACTATTACTGCAACTGCATTTGCAGATCCTCTGGTAGATGCTGTTGATAATTTTTCTAGTGCAACAAGCGTCCCGACATTTTTCATCTCATTTATTGTGCTGCCCTTGGCAACAAACTCCAATGAGGCTGTCTCTGCAATCATCTTTGCTACACGGAAGAGTCTAAGATCTACCTCATTGATATTTTCTAAGGTTTTGTTTTTCCTTTTGGCTTGCCTGTGTGATTTTATTAAATTAGTTAGTTATAGCAAGCAAGGCATTTCCAGTTACTTTGTTTCATTGCAACATTAACCACTTAGAAGAATTTTTGAGATATGGCCAAAAAGGCAGGTAAGCTCAAGGTCGACAACTCTATTTGGGTTTCGTGCATATGTAGTTGTCAGTTTTGAGTTCAGTATTACTAGGTTTAACTGGATTAGTATAATGAAGGACAAAAGGATTATCACTTCTCTCAACAGACTGATAAAACTTCTAAAGATGACGCGGTTGAAGAAAATAATAGTTGTCAAAAGTTCTCAAAGTTTCTCATTGAATTTGTCACATATAGAAGCAGTTTTACTGCTTGATGTCAAGTACATTGCTTGGAGGCACGTAGTCGTAGTCTGTTTATACGACAGGTGAAGTTGGAAATTTTAAGGTGTTTTTAGTTTTTGTGCTTATATCTCTTTATGAGTATGCAACATAACACGAGAACTTTAGCATACTTCCTAGTTGAAGTTATGATTTCTTAATGAGAGTGAATGATGCATTACGTCGAATCACTTTTTTTTACCCATACATCTGATGTTCATATCTTTCGTTTTGCAGTTATACGGTGCATTAACTATGAACAATGTTCTGTGCTTGTCAGTGTTCCTTGCTCTTATTTTTATCCGAGGATTGACATAGGACTTCTCATCTGAAGTTCTTGTTATCTTAATTGTTTGCGTTATCATGGGAGTCTTTACCAGCATTCACACCACATTTCCCCTGTGGACTTCTCTAACAACTTTCCTGCTTTACCCGTTCTCCCTAGCACTTGTTTATGTTCTTGATTATGTTTTCGGTTGGTCTTAGAAATGCAAAGATGATATCTCAGGGATAGAAATTCTTTTACCCTGTCTTTAATAGTGAGGGGTCTTCCAGGAGTGTTTCTACAATTTTTGGACCAAGAGTGCATATCTTCCTGTAAAAATCCTGGTCTTCGGGTTGTCATGTTCCGAAATTCTGACATGGCGACAACCTTACTGATTGGTGTGTTTGTGGTGTTCATAGATGTTCTGTTCCAGCTTCAATGACATCTACTGCATAAAGCTTGAAAAGAAAAAAAAATACATTTTGAGGCTTCCTCATTATTTTGTGCACGTGAAAGAGCTTTTGGATCTGTTTGGATTTTTTTTTTAAGGAAAAAAAGTATTTTGTTTTTGAAATAAATATTTGACTTGACTTTCTAAAAAGGTAAAACTTTGAAGAAAGTTCAAATATAATTTTTTTTTTCAGAAGTCAAAATTTTTGGCTTTAGATATTTATTTAACTTTTAAGCTTATTGTTAAGAGTGTTAAGAGAAAAGAGTTGGGCAGTATATTATATTGCTATTGTAATAAGCCTCTATCCTATATTGGAAGATATATAATATTCTTTACCTCTTATAATATTATAAATAGAGCAAGTTAGTACTTTAAAAAAAGTACGAAGCCTTTAAACCTTTTCTCTCTATTTTTATGACTTCTTCTTTTCCTTCATGGTATCTAAAGTCAGGTTCAACCCTAACCCTCATTTAAAATACCAAATACCAACCATCACCAATAGCTTTGCCTTAAAAAAAAAAAAAAAAACCTAACCCTAACTCTAGATGCCATCTCCAATTAGCTATAATACCATTATTTTTTTTTCCCCAAATCTGAGCCCACCAATAGCTTCGCTGTGCTTAGGCAACCTTAGCAGTGCCCTTCTCGTAGCCAACAGAAGTCCCACGCACCGCCACCTGTTGCCATGCGCGACCACTAGCCATCAGGCTTTATCACCGAAGCTCCGGCCAGTCACCATCTCACACCAATTCGGTCGCGCCGACCTGCCTATCTCATCTGTTCGATTGTTTTCCAGAAATTCTTCCTTGATCATGCCTTTTTGTGACCAATAGTGTATTTTATGATTAAAAAAAAAAAGAAAAAATGATGCCGAAGTGATTTTTCCTTTGCTTGATCGTTGAATTAGCTTGTGGAAGTGCCATTGTTATAGTGTAGGCCACTGCACATTCGATTCATCTTTTGTTATCATGGAATTTCACTCTACCGAGATAACAGAGACTCATTCCATGATTGAATTTTGTGACCTCGTCTCTCTCAGTACAGACCCCATAGTGATTGCACAATAATGGGATAATTTGTTCTTGATCTTCTGGTTACACGGACTTAATCCTCGGTATGATGCTGTACATTCTCAATTGCTATCTAGTTCTACCTTACCCAAGCTAGATGAGGCTTATGCTCGAGTACAGCGTGCTCATCCCCACTCTTTGACTTCTAGTTCACAAGACGATCAATCTGCTTTGGTTGCTCCTATCTTGACCTGTGATGATAACTTTGATTGTGATGGTCGTGGTAGAGATTGTGGTACTTTTGGAAGAGGGGGAGGTCGCTCAAATGGCCAGTGTCCTCGTTGTAGTTATTGTAATAAACTTGGTCATGTTTGGGAAAATTGTTGGACTCTTCATTGTCGTCCTTCTAAGGTTGCTAATGCAATCCAGATAAATTCAGTCGAGCCTTCTGCTTTTACAGTTCTTACTTTGGTGACTGTTATAGGGGATGAATACTCTAAGTTCCTACAATTTAAGGCATTTAAACAAGCTATGCATCCCAAGTTGACTGCCTCCTTCGCCCAGGCTAGCTCATCTACGACTCGTATGACCCATACTGTGCCTGACCATGGACCTTGGCTTCTTGATTTTGGTGCATCTGATCATATTTATGGTAATGTTTGTCTATTCTCTAATTTTAGACCTGGTCTGTTCTCAAATGTAACACTTGCAAATGGGTCTTCTACCTTTGCTCATGAAATTGGTATTGTACACCCTACATCTTCTATTCCCTTATCATCTATTCTGTATCTTTCGAAATTCCCTTTTAATCTTTTATCTATTAGTCAGCTTACCAAATTACTTCGCTGTTCTGTAACATTCACCTGACTCTGTGTCAATCTAGGATCTGAAAACCAGAGCGAAGATTGGTATCGACCGTGAAGAGCAAGGACTGTACTATCTCGATGTCCCTTAATCTACTACTTGTGTTGTTTCTCCCTCACCAGAACAGGCCACTCTTGTCTTAGTCATTCTTCTCTGCCCAATCTCAAGAAAATGGTTCCTAGTTTAATGTCAATCAAAGAATTGTCTTGTTAGTACTGTCAGTTAGGCAAGCGTAGTGGTAGCTCTTTCAACAATCGAGTCAATATACAGGCTGCTGCCCCCTTTGCTCTTGTTCATTCTGATATTTGGGGTCCTTTTCAAACTACCTTTAAATCTGGATTTCATTATTTTTTTACGTTTATCGATGATTATTCTCGTGTGACATGGTTGTTTTTAATGAAAGAACGTTCTGAAGCATTTTCTATTTTTACCCTATTTTATGATGAAATTCACAAACATTTTGGGGTTTCCATCCAGATTCTTCAAAGTGATAATGCAAAAGAATACTTTTCTTCTTCATTTGCTTCGTTTCTATCTTCTCATGACATTCTTCACTAGTCATCTTATTCGCATACTCCACAACAGAATAGGGTGGCTGAGAGGAAGAATCACCATCTCATTGAGATGGCTCGTACACTTCTTCTCCATATACATGTACCTCTTTGTTTCTAGGATGATGCGATTCTTACATCGTGCTATCTTATCAACCATATGGCATCATCCATTTTACATGATCAGATACCGTTTTGCTTTTTGTTCCTTTGTGATGCTATTTATGTGCTCCCTCTTTGGGTTTTTGAATGTGTCTACTTTGTCCACAATCTTTCCCTTGGGCCAGACAAGTTAGGACCTTGGTTTATCAAGTGTGTGTTTCTTGGGTACTCTTGGTATCAAAAGGGTTACCGTTGTTACTTCCTGAGTTAAATCGATGGTTTGCGTCCGTTGATGTTATCTTCTTTGAACACACATCTTTTTTCCCTTCAACCACCACTTCTAATATCGTGGTCAAGGCTTTACCGCTTCTAGTGCCCACCTTTGATATGCCTTCGGCTCCTTCTTGTGCTCCGGACCTCGCTTCTACTCCAGGTTCTACTTCTTCGTTGACCCTTATTGCATGTCTAAATAGATCGGACCTATAAGTCTGCTTACATCGTCCACGTCCATTGCTACCCACCCCGGTATCATCTGATTCGCCATCTTTAAATCCAGTTCTTGCACAGTCATCTAACCTTGACCTGCCCATTGCTCTTTGTAAAGGTACTCATTCTTGTATTACTTGGCACCTTATATCTAACTTCGTTTCTTATGCCTCTTTGTCACCTTCATTTACATCCTTTATTGTTCTCGTTCTTTTGTTTCCATTTCTAAGTCTGTGGCAAAGGCTTCTACTTACCCCGATTGATAGGCTGCTACGCTTGAGGAGATGTCTGCTTTATACCATAATGGGACTTGGGAGTTAGTCGATTTGCCAGTCGGCAAGTCTCTTGTTGATTGCCGATGGGTGTATATAGTGAAGGTATCACTAGATGGTTGGGTGGATCACTTGAAGGCTCGCCTTGTGGCCAAGGGATATACACAGGTGTAGAGACTTGATTATGGCGATACTTTTTCTCCTGTTGCTAAAATGTCTTCTGTTCGTATTTTTGTTTCCTTGGCAGCTATTCACCATTGGCCATTTCATCAGTTGGATATCAAGAATGCTTTTATGAATGGTGATATCGATGAGAAAGTGTATATAGAGTAACCGCCAAGCTTTGTTGCTCAAGGGGAGTCTTAGAATGTATGTCGTTTACAGAAGGTATGTTGTTTAAAGAAGGCTCTATATGGTCTCAAGTAATCTCCAAGGGCGTGGTTTGGATGCTTCAGTACTGCAGTTCTTGAATTTGGCATGACTCGTTGTAGTGTGGATCATTCAGTGTTCTATTGTTGCTCATCTGGAAAATGGCTTCTTTTAATTGTGTATATGGATGAAATTGTTATACCAGGTGACGATAGCAAAGGGATTGATGAGTTGAAGGCCTTTCTTCATTAGCAATTTCAAACCAAAGACCTAGGGTCGATTCACTATTTTCTAGGTATTGAAGTTGCACAGTCGAAACAAGGGGTTTTTATTTCTTAACGTAAATATGCATTAGATATGCTAAGTGAGGCAGGTTTACTTGGTGCACGACCTTGTGACTCACCTATGGACCCAAATGTGAAGCTTTTTCCAGATAAGGGGGAGTTGATATCAGATCTGGGGAGATATAGAAGGTTAGTTAGAAACCTTAATTACCTTACTATTACTCGACCGGATATCTCGTTTGCAGTCAGTGTTGTCAGTCAATTTCTGAACTCTTCACGAGAAAGACATTGGGAAACAATCATTCAAATCTTAAGATATATTAAAGGTTCACCTGGGAAAGGCTTACTTTACAGTGACCACGGGCACATAGAGATTGTTGGGTATTCAGATGCTGAATGGATAGGTAGTCCTACTGATAAAAGGTCCACCTCTAGTTACTGTGTGTTTGTTTGAGAAAATCTTGTTTCTTGGAAGAGTAAGAAACATGATGTAGTTTCTCGGTCGAGTGCTGTATCAGAATATCGAGCTATGGCAGTAGCTACTTGTGAGTTAATATGGGTGAAGAATCTTCTCAGGGAAATTCAAACGCTGATTGGACAGGTAGTCCTACTAATAAAAGGTCCACCTCTGGTTACTGTGTGTTTGTTGGAGGAAATCTTGTTTCTTGGAAAAGTAAGAAACAAGATGTAATTGCCCGGTTAAGTGCTGAATCAGAATATTGAGTTATAGCAGTAGCTACTTGTAAGTTAATATGGGTGAAGAATCTTCTCAGGGAAATTCGGATTGCCTGTTCCAGCCCTATAAAACTTGTTTGTGATAATCAGGCTACAATACATACTGCTACAAATCTGGTGTTTCGTGAAAGAACTAAACACATTGAGATAGATTGCCACTTTGTCAGAGAGAAGATATTGTTATTTCTTTTGTTAGCTCGAGTGATCAGTTAGCTGATTTATTTACAAAGTCTCTTGGTGGTTTTCGGGTCAAATATATTTGTAACAAGCTAAGCACTTATGATATATATGCTCCAGCTTGAGAGGGAGTGTTAAGAGTGTCAAGAGAAAAGAGTTAGGTAGTATATTATATTGCTATTGTAATAAGTCTCTATCCCACATTAGAGGAGATATAATATTCTTTATTTCTTATAATATTATAAATAGAGTAAGCTAGTACTTTAAAAAAAGTACGAAGCCTTTAAATCTTTTCTCTCTATCTTTGTGTCTTCTTCTTTTCCTTCACTTATATTAGCAAAATATTATAATTTAATGATTTAATTTATGTGATGTATAATATAAGTATATAAAATAATTATTATAAATTATAATAATATAAATAAAAGCTAAAAATATAATATAAAAGAGTAAAAATAATATAGTAATAAAAATAAAAATGCAATGATAAGATAATAAATGTTTTATTTTTTTTTTCTAAGAATTCAAAGCAATAAAAAGTAGATAAACTACGAATGACGAATTCAATTGGGGTACCAACAGCTTTATCCTTATTTGGTGATCAACCTAGAAGTCAAAGGTTATTGGAATATTACTCTTTTAGGATTTATAATACCTAGCTTTGGGAGTTGGTACTCAATCATCAATAAATACTCTACATATTTAGTTTCTCTACTCGAGTACCCTGATTTGAGAATTAACTTAGGCATCAAAGTCCCTTCAGTTGGCACCACACCGATGTACATTGATTGACTTGAGTAGCTTTTTGTTCATTTTGCATGTTAATTTGTTTAAGGAGTTTGAGCGGGTTGAGAAGCTCTAACTCACAATCTGTATTATCAATTGGTGCTGTAGGTGGGAAATGAGGTCAACACACTCATTGAGATCCATATGTCACAAGAGATTTAACAGACGTCACAGGGCTCTGGATTAGGACTACGACATGAGTTAAGCGGTCAGAATAAGCTATTTTATCACCCAATGGGAGTTGGAGGACTTTCATATCCAACCTAGTCCTCGATGGATCTAGCTTGGACGTCACAACCATGCACCCAGAACAACACCATAAGCATAGATCCATGCTCCCAACCTTGCCCTAAGCCAGCCTGTTACTATTGTTCAACATTAGATGCCTATGCACACTCTTGATCCTGTAAGGAATAAACCCTTTACAATGAGAGGGCAAGGGACATTACCCTTAACAACTACCCCCTTGCACCTGTGGATTCTTTGTCCGCCATCGATCTCAGAGGTCTTCTAGGGTTCCTGCCATATTTCCAACTATCATATGGCTCAATATTTCTATGTGTAGGGTTCCTGTCCCTGGTGTTCAGGTGGATATCTACCCAATGAAGCATATCAAATGCTACAAGCAACCATATCCGTAGTGTACACATCGTCTACGCCAGTTTTGTATATTGACCTTCTAGTGGCATCCATACTTGGGCTAGTCACGTCTAAAGTGTTGTTGACTTTTTGCTGAATATATGTTTTTTATGATAACAAATCAAGGAAATTTGGACTTATCAAGTGTGTTAGTTCTAATACGGTTGCATATCTTAATACACACTCAATTGGCTTTTAGATTGAATGTTTATATCTTTATAACTAAAATTATATTTGAATGCTTAGCTTGTGAATTATATTGACATATTATTATAAACTAAACTATTCTTGAAGTGCTTGGTGTTAAGAGAAGAGAACAAACTTGAATGATAAGTAGCAACATTTTTCATCAAAAGAAGATGCAAGTGGAAGGAGCAAATTGATCACCACAAGAAAAGAAGAAAAAGTCTTAAAACATTAAAGAGTAAGATCTCAAGATCAAGACTTGAAGATGGTATGGTGACATTAGGATAGAGAAGAGGTGCATAAGGGCTAGCGGTAATATTATTGTCGCTTGTCTTAGATTTGTTCATTTTTGCTCTAGCTCTTGGTGTTTATCGTTTCAAAATGGTTTTAATTTTCAAAAATGATTTGAAAAGTTTTTCCAAAATTGTTTTGTGGATCAAAATGTCATTTGAAGAAGTACTTCGAATATCTTAACCATGTGTCTTTAAAAGAGAGTTTTCAAAAGAGTTAACCATGTGTCTTTAAAAGAAAGTTTTTAAAAGAGTTTGACAGATCGTCATTTGCTATGAACACTTTGAATGCTAAATGTGCACATGACAATCATGAAATGTGAACACATCAGCTGTCTCAAAAGTAGTCGTTATTTGAACATTACAACCTTTTCTTTATATACCCAACTCACCCACTTCATTAATAAGACTCGAACTCATCTTTTATCGTCCTACATTGAGTCTAAGCTTATATTTCATCAATTTACACCAAACAAGAGCTACAATCTTCATATCTATTTAGCATTCAAGTGAGCTATCATTTGTTATATATACTTATTGAGGCATATTTGTTGTAATCACTTTGTACACCCAAATTTCTATCATTATTATACACTCTTGAGCTAGCATAGATTGTGAGGATCCTGTATAAGCAAAGAATGCAGGGAAATCCTTGGTGTGGGGAACACTTAGGTTTTTTGAAGAGAAGCTTCAGAGAGTTATATAGTTGGTTTGTGCTTCACCAATAATTGGAGAAGTATTGACATCTAGTGGAGGTGTTGTAAAGTCCTAAGGAGAGTATCACCAATAATTGGAGAAGTATTGACATCTAGTGGAGGTGTTATAAAGTCCTAAGGAGAGTATCTTTGGACAGTGGACGTAGGCGAGATCGAACCACATAAAAGATCGGGTGTCTTTTTTACTCTTTTACTTGGTCTATATTTATTTTAATATATTGCGTGCTAAGTGTTTGTGAAATTGCCCTATTAGCCATATTTGTTTTTAGTTGGAATTTTTATTGCAAAAAGTTGTTGTAATCTTAATTCAACCTCTTCTCTTAAAATTATTTTCCCTTAAAAAGTGTCAATGGGACCAATCCCAGCTGTAGCTAATCTCCATGCACATCCCACTGTAGTTAATATTCCAACACTGATTGGGGGGTGGATGATCCTTGCACCAAGTTTAGGTCAATTGACCCCGATCAATTCAAACACATTCTGCGATTCCTGAATCACTCAATAAACTCAAGAAGTGTAGCAAATGACGGGCACGGTAAATCATCTTTTACAGAGAGAGCAACAGAGAAGCCATTGAAGGCGAAACATGCTTTGAGAAGTTCTTCCTCGAAGTCAAGGTCAGGAATAAGCTTAGCTAAAGATGAGAATCGTCAGGTCTGGAGAAAATATAACAAACTAAAGCTTGGGGCTCATCCATTCATCATCCTGTTGGAGAAAGACAGGTTAGATGACTTGAGCAACTATGTTAGTTTGATTGGTTATAAGATGATGTGGCATAATGCGAATGATGAGACCAGATGTATCACTGGTTGCAACAACTCAACCTTGTTTCAACAAACTCCCTTCCAACTCAATATCAAACTTTAAGCAATTGACAGTCTAGTTTGTTGATTAGTTTCTATAAGCAAAAAGGTCCAAAGACCTCAAGCATATTGTTACAACTATGTTTGCTTGGAAAATCTCTTGTAATGCCTATGCAGCCTCCTGGTTCCTTTAAGTAAACTTACTAATGAAAGGTTCTTTTCTTGCCCCAAATTCGACTTGAAGACTTGTACTGTTGTAGTTCATGGACTTTCCAAGTGTGATGAATCAATAGTGCGATAATTCAAGTACTAATTGAATTTAAAATAATTGAACGAGACAAAAACCCAAAGCATATAGATGAATGAACAGGTGATGCACCTATAGCGAAATTTTATTACCATAAATGCAAGATTACAAAGAGCCCATGATAACAACTCTATTTGAGTACAATCTGATACAATGAGATCAAAATTATGGTGATGCCATAGTGTTTCCTAGATAAAATTATTAGTAAACTATGCTAGATTAAGCTATGACTAAGCTAGACTTATCTATGAAGAGCTAGGATAGAATATTAGGATAAAGATTAGTGGTTGTAGAACCTCGAGCTTCTAAGCCTTGCCCTATCATTATTCTTTAGGCTCACTAAAATTTCTCAACAACTTAGCTATTTCAGTGCCACAAAGGTTACTGGGGTTTGCTTGATTTGGCTTTGATCTTCTTCCCTATTTTTCTCAGAAGCTATTAATAAATCCTCCGCATGTGCACTATATTTACTTGACTTAGTCTGTTATATGCTTAGCCAAGTGCGTCACACCTGTTAATTTATTTGATCTTGGCCACATATCGACCTCTTAGATGCCTTAGCTGTGCTTTTGGCCTTAATTCTTCCACTTCATGGTCGTAATCAGCCTTTTCTTCCTTTAACCATCCCAAGTGCCAAGTTTAAATTTAGTGTGTAAACAAGCTGAAACAGGGAAAGAATGAAACCGTTAGGGAATTCATGAAATGGTTCAATAATGCTACTTCTCAAATATCACATTACAATGATTTAGTAGCTTAGAAGGCTTATCACTATGGGATAAGGCCTTAACTTGATTAGTTCACTAACAATGAAGAAGCCATCCAACTTCACCAAAATATGGCTTGGCTGCCAAGTTTATTAGTGCAGAAGATGTTCGCATATCTAGAAGGAGGCATATCTAGTAGGAGCTAAGAGCAAGCAAGGAAAAGCTCGGGAAACCAAGATGATTAAAGAAACCCACGAGAAATTATGGTCTTGCTCCAAGCCCTCTGAGTTTAAGAAGTTGAGATATAGTGAGTACATACCCTTGGCAGGCCCGCAAACCCAAATCCTGATGGTGCTCCGAGTCTAAGAAGTTGAGATATATTACAAATTTTATTGCCTAATATTTTATGCATTTGAGCAAATTAGGAAGGAGTGCTTTTGAAGGTTTGGAAGAAGATGAGGCACAATCTAAAGTACTTGGAGCTTGAAGATTAAAGTTTCTAGCTTATAGAATTATTGTACATTACTTATTGTAAAGAACATTTTATAGCTCAAAATAATTTTGCATGTTCAAGACATATGCTTTGTTTGTTATAATCTTATTTTAAGATGCTTATCCTATTGAAATAGAGGAAAATCTCATAAGATTTAAGACATCTTATCATGCATCCTTCAAAAAAATTCAAAACAAACTATACCTTTTATCTTATAAGAAATAAGCAGTCTATCCTATCTTATTTTTTACAACTACAAAATACATGATGCATGTGATAAGATAATTTAAATCTTATAAGATATTTCCAAATTTCAATAGGATAAGCATCTTAAAATAAGGTCATTCCAAATACACTAATAGTCTCAAAAATTTCATGCTTTAAAAGGCTTTCTAAATCTAGTTTCTTAAAGAGAGGATTGTGATTTGAAAAGCTTTTGGACTTTTAGTTAGCATTTATATATATATATATATATATATATATATATATATATATCTATCTGAAAAGTTGGTTAAGTAAAAGAATGACTTTGCATAAAATGGATTTTGTTAGCTTTGCATTTAAATGAGGATGAGATTTATGAAGAAAAGGTTAGTTTCTAGCCCAAATTGCTCATAAGATTTTGTGCATGGTTGGTATCTGAAAATGGTGGCTAAAAAGTTGTAATTGGTGGAAAGTTGCACTTTTTTCTTACACAACCTGAAAAAGTCTTCCAGGTCAAAGGGTTGTGTCTCTTGGTCGATTGACAAGTTTTGATAGGCACTTCTTTCGATCAAAGGCCTGGTCGACCCCGTAGGTTGACTTGCAAGTCCAATTTTGTAACTGGTTCCTCCCAGTCAAAGACCACGACAATGCAGTTTAGTTTCAAAATATAGTTGTTAAGGTTGCCATTCTCACTCCTATTTATAACCCTCTTTACCACACTTTCTCTCAACTTGACATTGAGTTTCCAAAGTGTTTGTACAAGAATAAGGTCCCGTTTAGATTGACTTTTTTCAAAAGCGTTTTTTTTATTAACTTTTGAGAAACAGTTTTTTTTTTAAAAGCTGAAAATTTTGGCTTTTTTCAAAGTTTTAGCATTTTTTGAAGCCAAGTAAAATAGTTATTACAAATTTAATGTAACTTTTTTAGGGAAAAAAAAGTATTTTTTTCCTAAAAAAGCCAATCCAAACAGGTCATAAAAGCAATTCTTCTTGCATTGAATATACTCATTTATTATTTTTTATCAAGTTGTTGAGCTATAATCTGTCCATGCACTTTAAACAATACAGGAAAGTATTTATACCATGTAATCTACTTGCTCTTCAAGAAGTTTTATTCTAAATCTTGTACAAATACTATTTCATTGCTTTCTTAACTATTGTGTATTGAATATGTTGTGTAATCAATCTTTTGAGTTATTCAATGAAGCATGAAAACCTTTAAGTGTTGAGTAAACACTTCATGTCCTTGGGCTAAAGTAAGATTTGTAATTTGTTGGTCTACGCTTCTCCAACACACATAGCAAGAAGCCAGTTCATAGTGAAGTTTTTGAAATCCTAAGGTGGTGAACCTTAGGTGGTGAATTAGGACCAAAAGAGTTTGAACCACTTAAAAATATCGTGGATGGATCTCTCTTTCCTAATCTCTCTATTTTGTGTTGTGTGGTTGATTAATAACTCTAATTTTCTTTCACCATAGATTATTTTTTCATCTTGGAAGAAATTTTTTGTATGTTAATATTTGTCATAAATTCAATTCACCTATCTCTTGGATTAAGTTCTTGGGTGAGATTATGCTATAAAAAATTTCATGAATATCCTATTCTATGTTGCAATGCCACATGTCCTCATTTTATATTTAGTAATGTCACATGTCCTCATTTCATGAATATTTTTTCATTGCAAAATTTTCCCCTCATTTCATACCATAGTCTAATTGAGCATAAGTTTTTTTTTTTTCAAATAATTGATACTAATACAATTATTTTCAAATTTAAATTAAGCATAAATAATCTCAAGGAAAGTTATTTCTTAATCTAATTTTTAAAATCATAATCTATATCTATATATTATATAAACTAATATCCATTATTTTATAAGTAGAATCATCAATATCAATATCCATGTACGGGATTTGAATTAAATGCTAATATTTCATCCATGAATGATTCTTTGAAAAGTCTTTTTCTTGCATAAATTGTAATATTCCATATTTACAAAATGAGCTAGACTCCTATATATTATTTATCTTCTATTTTTCTTTTTCGTGTCAAATTTTTTGAAATAAGAAGAAGAAAATAGAAACGAGCAAGCATGGGGACAAAATACATCTATATCTAGAAAATAGAGACTGATAATTATTATGTTATGGATTCTAGGTATTACAATATCTTAAGTTTGCTAAGATATACATAGACTAGGTTGCTTGGTACCCAAGTAAAGTTACTTGGGACCTAAGAAGATAATAATCTATCTAATCTAATACCTAAGATAACAACATATATTAAAATCAAAATACATTTCAACAAAATTATTTTCTAATTTTACTTTCTTAATTTAAACATTTTATTAATTACTGTAGACCTATAGTAAAAAAAACATGATTATTATTGGGAACTTACTTAAAATTAAATTTTATGGAAATTTGTATTTGATATAGATTGCAAAATTGGCATAAAAGATAAATAAAATATAGAATAATGCATTTCTCTTATGTACCATGCGAGTTATACTCTAGCTTAGTATAACTTATGAATTTTCACAGTGTTATTAAAGAAAAATATCTCGTACTCTCTTCTTATCTTAAGTCTTTCTTTTTTTTTTTTAGCTCATTTAACAAAGTTTTAGAACTTTCTAGATAACGAATATTGCATATTTTTTCTCCTTTGACAAAGAGAAATTGAAAGAATTTGTGATTTGATTGCATTTTTTATTTTTTGATGGAACAAAAATATAATCACTCAAATCCAAAAGTGAAAGACATGTTAATAATCTTGCGGTTATTATGAAGCGGTGGGCTTATACATATAAATATAACGGGAGTAGATTGTGGGCTCATTTAGGTTAGTTTTTTTTAGCCACGTAATTTCTAAAAAAAGTATTATTTTTTTTACAAGTTTAAATTTTTGGCTTTTAGAAAAAGTTAAAAAGGGTGTTTGCTTAAGCTTATCAGTTTGACATGTTTGGATAGACAACTTATATGCACTTTTTGATAGCTTACAAGTTGGGAAAAGAAAAACTCCAATATTTTAGCTTATTTTTAGACATATTATAAGCTCCTTGGTCAAACTAATACACTAGTAGAAATTGGTGAATTTGAGACAAAAATTTAGAGACGGATTTGAGACGGAAATTTTTCGTCTCAAATTGGGATAGATTTGAGATGAAAATTTTGGACAAAATTTTTTAATAATTTATCACATATTTGAGACGAAAATTTTTGTTTCAATTATAGACAAAATTTTCCATCTCAAAATTTGAGACGAGGGTTTTTGAGATGGAAAATTTCCGTTTCAAATTCAATTTATTGTCTCAGATCCATTTTAAGATGAAATATTTTAAGTTTTGAGTCTCAAATTCAAATTTTTTTGTAGTGTAATAAAAAGATAATGTTACTATTAAAAAAGTAGCACATTAATTAATGATATGTCTTTTTTAGTCATTTTAATTATCATTACTATTTATAAGCACTTATTTATCAAACATGTCAACAACTGATAAACACATATTATCCACACACATCTTTATTTATTTATAACTTACTTATAAGCAGCTTTTTGCTTACAAACACGAGTTACTTATAAGCACTTAAAAATAAGCTTAGGCAAACATGCTCTAAGATTTTTTAAGAATTTCAACTTTTTGGAAAACTAACTTAAATATTTATTGCAAAATTAAAGTAATTTTATCATAAAAGTGTTTTTTTTAAATAAAAAAAACGAGGTTCAGGGGGTAATTCAAGCGGTTGAGATTACTTTCACAGGAAGTCATTTCATAGTGATGTGTGTTCATTTGGAGCATAAATTGCATGATTTGGAGTACGTGTTTTGGTATTAATTTTGTCTATTTCGAGCTTTTGAATGCTTATTGAGTCTTATTGAGTGTTTGTGTGTTATGTGCTCATTTTCTTATTTTTTATATATATTTTTATTTTATTATCTTGATTTTAGTTAGTATTAATTCAATTTGAGTTTAGCTAATTAATTAGAAGTAGTTAGGTATTACTTAATTAAAATTAATTAAGTAAGTTAGTAATTAGACTTAGGATAGTTATGGTATTAATTGAATTTGAGTTTAGCTAATTAATTAGAAGTAGTTAGGTATTACTTAATTAAAATTAATTAAGTAAGTTAGTAATTTAGACTTAGGATAGTTATTAGAGTTAGTATTAGAAAGTAAAAAAGAAAAAAGAAAAAGAAAAAGAAACTACCTAATCTAACCCGCAGCAACTCACCCGTGGACCCCCTCCTCCTTTTTGACTCTCACATCTCACAAACATACACACACACACACGTGTCACTCTACCTCACAGCACACACATGCACATAGTACATATATTATTATTACATATATAATATATATTATTAACTCTCACACATAAAACCTATCTACCCGTGGACCCCACCCCGCCTACCAATTCAAACACACACATATATATATATATATATATATATATATATATATCTGTATGCTTCCGTGAAAGTAGCAACAGGAAAGCAGCAGCCAAACACGTTGAAAAAAAACAAAGAGAGCTCTTAGCTCCTTCGTTGGCCAAGAGAGAAAAAATTAAAAAAAAAAAAAAATCCAGAAAATTTCCAAAAAAATATCTTTTGTTTTCTTTTTATTGTCTTTACTTTTTATCTTTATTTTGAGCTAATTTGAAATTGTTTTCTGTGGGATTTTTGGGGCTAATATGGAGCTAATATTGGAGAAAAAGGCAGATTTGTACAAAATTGAAACGAGAAGAGGTTCTGAGCTTGAGATTTAATTTCTTGGACATAGAATTAATTTTCATGAGATTAAATTTTAGTTTTGCACTCTCTTGTGACATGTTGAACTAAACCTTTTTAGGGTTGATTACTATTTCTATTATGGATTAAGGATTGTAAAACTTGTTTTGAGATATTTTGATGATTTAAATGCATGTTTGATTTTTATTGTTTAATGGTGATTGTTGAGCATGTCAATGTGTTTGATTAATTACCTTAATGAAGAAACACGTATTATTATGCTCTTAATTTTTTGTATCCGCTTATATGGTGTTGATTAATTGTGCTTGATTTTATAATTAGGTTTAATGTGTGGTCTTTAGGATAAAATAAAACTAATTGGTCACCCATTACACTTGGTTGAACTTAGGTGGAATAGGCCTTAGCTTGAAACACAGTTAATGGTTTAAACCGTATGTTAGTATATTAATCGGTGTCAATCTAGAAGTCTTAATCACTTAGCCCTAAAATCCTAGTTAATAAGGACAATGCTATACTCTAAGTGGAATCCACTTAGGGATAGAATTGCACCGAGAATTAGGAATAATATAGTTAGTGAGTTTAGACCTCTAAAAGAAGCTATCAAAATACTCAAAGCAAGAATAAAATCCCGACCTCATAATGGAGTAGTAATCACCCTAGTTCTTCTTTATTGACTTAATCACCCTTTCCCTAGTTTTTTTGTCTTTCTCTTGCACACCTTAGTTTAGGTAGTTTAATTTAGCCTTAATTTACAGTTCTCTTCAATTCAAAATTAAAAAAAATCTCAAAAAAAATAATTTTGTTCTACACGTACTTAATCTGGGACACGTAGGGCTTAGAACCATAATTCGAGGCCTCCATGAGAAGACGATACCCGTACTCTTGCACACACTGCACTACTTCTGATCCGTGTGCTTGCGGGTTTTTAAAACAACACTAAGTTTTTGGCGCTGTTGCCGGGGAGGCACGTTTGGTTTCTTTGATTTGTGTGTTCTAGTTGGTTACGTGGTTTGGTATTTTTGTTATTGTTCTAGTAGTAGTCTTAGTTTTCATTATTCTCTTTTATTTTTATGATAGTTTGTGTTTTGTTTTTACATTGGGTTTTGTCTGATTTTGCGCTTCTATTTTGTGTTATTTTCTTTTGTAGTTTTTAGGGACTTGTGGTTTTTGTGCTGTAGATTTAGGTTGAAATTGCAGCTTTAGGGCTTGAAGAGTTGAAAGGAGATTTTGTTTCTTTTTGTGCATGCTTGGTAGACATTTACTTAGACCTAACTTAGTTGTCTTAATCTAGAACCACAGAGAATTCACTGTCGTCTTAGGAACTTAGAATGTAATCTAGGTGAAATTGCAGAAAATAGAAATGATCTCCCTCCTCTTGTTCCTCGTAATGTGAATGATAATCCTCCTTCTCCTCCTCCTCCCCTTCCTCCTCCTGTTGTTCCACGTAATGAGAATGTTAAGCTTCCTAGGCTCCCGAATCCACGCCAAGCAGTCAATAACATAACCCTTAGGCAATACTTTCTTCCTCATGCCTTTGAGCTGAGTATGCCCATCTATCCATCGAGTTTGGGGAAGGTGAGCTTTGAGATTAAGCATGGGATATTAGCTATGCTTCCGTCCTTCTATGATAGGGGTAATGAGAGTCCCCTAGCACATGTCACTAATTTTGTGGAGATTTGTTCTACCTTTAATTTTCCAAATGTGTCTCAGGAGAATATTAGGCTCAGTCTTTTCCCTTTCTCCCTCAAGGATAAATCCAAACAATGGCTTCAATCTTTGCCCGATGGAGCCATTACATCTTGGGATGAGCTCTAGTTCTGGTTCTATCATATGTTTTACCCTATGGCTAAGAACGCTGACCTGCAAACTTTGATTATGACCTTCTCTCAGCATGAGTTTGAATCTTTCCATGAGATGTGGGAGAGGTATAATGATTTATTGTGTCAGTGTCCACATCATGGGTACGGCACCGACGATCTTCTGCATTACTTCATTAGGGGTCTTACCGAGTCCCAGCGTATGATAGTGAATGCCATGTCGGGTGTGGGATTCTATAATCTGAGACCTATTGATGCTTGAGGGATTTTAGAGCGTGTTGTTGAGGATTCTTTTCAGAATATGGCGTTGGATAGGTCGAGTAAGAGTAATCCTAGGAGGGGAGTGAATGAAGTAGGCACATCCCATGATCTTTTCGCTAAGGTAGAAGCATTGACCCATAAGCTTGGCCAATTGATTTCTTTAAGTCTAGTGCCTACTCCGAGCCGTAGGGCCAATCCGCTAGTATCGTCATCTTCTTCTTCTGTTGTTGAGATGTGTGCCTTATGTTATGAATCATCCCACGAGACTATAGCTTGCCCATTAGCACCACAGTTTCCAAAATTTATTCAGGAGCAAGTTCATGCTACACAGGGGTACTCACAAAAGTATAACCCCAACTCGAACACATATAATCCAGGATGGAGGGATAACCCTAAGTTTCCTTGGCATAATAACACTTTGAGTGCCTCTAGCCCCAGGTCCTATTCCAACAGAGGCCTCGTCCTACTAAGTTAAATCCACTAGGTTTTGTAAATCCATCTAAACTTCCTGGTCCCCTACAGGACCAGTACCTATCTGTTCTTGCTCTTTCCACTCAGTCTATACCTTTACTTCCTATACCATCCTCTAGCCAGCCTAGTAGTAACAATAAGTTTGATCTTCTATTACAGATGTTTTAGTCACAGCAGTAGCACATGGCTAAGATGGATGGCCAGTTAAGACAGTTAGCTAGTCAGTTGAGTGCTAGAGAGCCAGGCAAGTTGCATGCCCAGTTCTTCCTCTAATTCTTTTTACGCCACTAATGCATATGTGAAAGCAATTATTATGCTTAGGAGTGGTAAAGTCATTGACAATAGGGTACGAGAGAAGGAAAATTCAGTTGAGTCTACACCTAGTATTCCTATAGAGCCTAGTGAGGTTAGGGACCATGAGAGAGAGAAGACCACTAGAGAGAGAGATGAGAGTAGCACTCTTCCACATAGGAAGGGAAAGCCATCTGTAGAATCTAGTGATGTTGTTCCTAGAGCACCTTTTCTAGCCGCTCTAGAGAAGCCCAGACCTACTTAGGACACTAAGATGAGTAAGATCTTAGAGCACTTGAGAGACCTTAAGGTGAACTTTTCTCTAGTTGATGCCATTATGTCAATTCCTGCTTACGTGAAATTCTTCAAAGATCTGTGCATAGGAAAGCAAAACAATTCCCACATGCCAAAAACAGTGAAGCTCACTGAAAAAGTGAATAGAATTTACACTTCAGGCATCCCGCCCAAGTTGAAAGACCTAGGAGCTTTCACTATTTCATGTTGCATTAGAAAGATCCCGATTGATCATGCTCTTCTAGATTTAGGGTCTAGCATAAATTTGATTCCCTACTCAGTCTACCAGCGTCTAGGTCTGGAGAGTTATCTCCCATGTACGTCACTCTACAGTTAGTTGATAGATTTGAGCAAAGACTGCAAGGTATAGTAGAGAATGTCATGGTTTAGGTCGGAGAGTTTGTGTATCCAATTGATTTCATTATCTTAGATATGGATTTTGGCCATGACACTAGGCATTTTACATCTATTTTCTTAGGACGCCCCTTCTTAGCTACAGCTAATGCAGTCATCCATTGTAAGTCAGGGTTACTAGATATTAAGTTTGGGAATTTGAAGGGCACTATGAGAGTCGCGAAGACAGCAAATAGAGCGAGTATAGGTATAGATGATGAGGAGGAGTGTTTTGTTGTTGATGTTATAGATCTATGTGTAGAGGAGCATGCCTGTTAGATGTTATTGGTCGAGGATAAATTAGCTGAGCAGGAGGCCATTTTGGAGCAATTCGATTTTGAGTCATTTATTAGCAAGTATGTAGCTTTCACATCCGTTTCTGTTAATTCTAGGCCTGAGCAATTGATTGAGGTTAGTTAGCCCGAGCCTCTTTCTTTAGAAGTTTCTAGTGATTCCCCTACAATTGAGTGTCCCTCATCTTTGGAACTCAAACCCCTCCCTGAGCACTTGAAGTATGCATTCCTAGGACCTGATAAGACCCTTCTTGTGATTATAGCTTCTGATCTATCTAGTGAGAATGAAGAGCTCCATCTAGGAGTTCTTGGAAGTCATAAAGAGGCCATAGGGTGGACGATTAGTGATTTAAAAGGTGTAGACCCTTCGGTTTGTATGCATAAGATTCATTCAGAAGAAAGTGTGGTACCTTCTCGCGAGATGCAGAGATGACTTAATCCACATATGAGTGAAGTTGTGAGAAAAGAGGTCCTTAAGCTCTTAGATGCAGGTATCATTTATCCGATCTTTGATAGTGAGTGTGCTAGTCCTGTTCAGGTAATACTGAAAAAGTCTGGGATCATGGTGGTAGAGAATAATAAGGGTGAGCTAGTTCCTACGTATATCCCTACGGGTTGGAGAATGTGCATAGACTTTAGAAAGCTCAACTCTAAGACTAGAAAAGATCACTTTCCATTACCCTTCCTTGATCAGATTTTGGATACGTAGCCGATCACGGTTATTACTGCTTTTTAGACGGGTATTCGGGATACAATCAAATCGCTATGTTTCCCCAGGATCAGGAGAAGACTACCTTCATGTGCCCTTATGGTATCTTTGTGTATAGGAGAATGCCGCTCGGTCTTTGTAACGCACCTGCCACTTTTTAAAGGTGTATGATGGCTATCTTTAGTGATATGATTAAGAGGCACTTAGAAATTTTCATGGATGATTTCTCATTTTTTGGTGTGAATTTTAATGAATGCCTTAGTCACGTATCTTTAGTGTTGGACCATTATATTAAAATGAATCTTGTGCTGAATTGGGAGAAATCACATTTTATGGTGTAAAGAAGAATAGTTTTGGGTCATGTAGTGTCTTCTGATGGTATCCAGGTTGACCCGGCCGAAGTAGAGCTTATAGAGAAGTTGCTCGTTCCTAAGACTGTTAAGGATGTGAGATCCTTCCTTGGCCATGCAAGTTTCTATCATAGGTTTATTAAGGATTTTAGCCGGATTGCTCGTCCATTGTCTAAGCTCTTAGCATAAGATGTTCTATTTGTGTTTGATGAAGAGTGCACTAGAGCTTTTGATAGGCTTAAATCCTTGTTGTCCTCTTCCCCTATCATCTAGTTGCCTAATTGCATCCTTCCTTTTGAGATTATGTGTGATGCATCAGATTTTACCATAGTAGCTATATTAGGACCGCGTAAGGATAGGTTGCCCCATGTGATCTACTATGCTAGTAAGACTCTAGATAAGGCTTAGAAAAATTACACGACCATTGAGAAAAAGGTTATAGCAGTGGTGTTCTCCCTTGATAAGTTTCGATCACACATTCTTGGGTCTAAGGTCACAGTTTACACCGATCATGCAGCTTTGAGGTATCTTTTGTCTAAGCGTGAATCTAAACCCCGTTTGATTAGGTGAATGCTCCTTTTGCAGGAATTTAACATGGACATTAGAGATAAGAAGGGTAATAAGAATTCTATTGCTGATCATTTGTCCAGTCTTATTCATGAGTCCCCTAGTGATTCTATTCCCTTTTGTGAGTCTTTTCTAGATGAACAATTATTTGTTGTCTCACATCACACACCATGGTATGTGCATATAACGAATTATCTTGTCGCAGGTTAGTTACCACCCCATTAGGAGAAGTGAGAAAAGGATAGGTTTTATTCATAGGTTAAGCATTTCTTTTGGAAAGATCCTTATCTCTTTAAGGTGTGTACAGATTAGGTGATTCATATGTGTGTCTCAGAGAGCAAGTTTGAAAACTTTTTGAATATGTGTCACGATGAAGTGTGTGGAGGTCACTTTGGAGGAAAAAAGACTACAGCTAAAGTCTTACAAAATGGATTCTTTTGACCCACACTCTTTAGAGATGCCCAGGAATTTTATAAAAAGTGTGTTAGATGTCAAAAATCTGGGTCCATTTCTAGGAGAAATATGATGCCCATTTCCCCTATTCTTTTGTGTGAACTTTTTGATGTTTTGGGGAATTGATTTCACGGGTCCGTTTCCACCTTCATTTGGGTATCAATACATCCTAGGAGCTGTTGAATATGTGTCCAACTGGGTTGAGGCGATCCCTACCCGAACTAATAACCATAAGGTTATGGTCAAGTTCATTTGAGAGCACATTTTTTCTAGGTTTGGGGTAACACAAGCCTTGATTAGTGATGGAGGAAAGCACTTTTGCCATCGGACACTTGAGGCTTTACTTAGAAAATATTCAGTCATTCATCAGATTGCTACCTCGTATCACCCTCAGAGGAGTGGATAGGTTGAAGTTTCAAATAGGGAGGTCAAGTCTATTCTAGAGAAAATGGTTAGGCCTGATAGGAAAGATTGGTCTTGCAGATTGAGTGATGCATTGTGGGCCTATCATACTGCATACAAGACCACTATAGGTATGTCTCCATATATTGGTGTATGGAAAGGCTTGCCATCTACTTGTCAAGTTAGAGCATAGAGCATATTGGGCTATTAAGGCTTTAAATTTTGTCTTGTCTGCTATAGGTGAGAAAAGGAAGCTTGACTTAGTTGAGTTGGTGGAGTTGAGATATGAGGCGTACGAGAATGCCAAGCTTTATAAAGAGAGAATGAAAAAAATGCATGATAGACATATCCTTAGGAAATCTTTCTCTCCTGCTGACAAAGTTTGGTTGTTTAATTCTAGATTGAAGCTCTTTCCAAGTAAATTGAGAAGTCGATGAGATGGTTCGTATGAAGTTATTGAAGTTTACCCTTCTAAAGTAGTAAAGATCAAGGATTTGAAGGATGGATAAGTATTGACTATGAATGGTTAGTGCCTGAAGCATTCATTTGACCTGAGCAAGGCTCGAGCGAAGACCATCGAGCTTCAGGAGCCTTCATATGACACTTGATGAATGGAGCTTGCTTGGCTGACAGCATGGTAGTTAGCGCTACTAAGAGGCAACCTAGATTTTGGTAATGTTGTTCTTTCTTTTTTGTTTCTCTGTGTTTGTCTTTTCCTTTTCCTTTTAACAGTTAGAGCTTTGTTCCCATTCCTTGCATTCCCCTTATCCCTTTTTTTGCATGCATCCTTGTTCTTATTTGTTAATGCTAATGTAGACTTGCATGGCACATGTCTACTAATCTCATGTGCTCTTTAAGTGTTGGTGTATTGATGAGAAATAGGATAGTAGATGATCGGAATTGCATTGGCATTTGTGGAGTCATGCAAACAAAACGTTGTATCTTTCCATCCTCTTGGCCTTATTTTTCTACCCTTTCCACACTTCCCATACGTGTGCTTTATTGTTTGTTTGTTTATGCAGTTAATTGCTATTTGCTTGTGGACAAGCAAAGTTTAGGTTTGGGGGTGTAGTGTGGGAGTCCTATTCATTTTAGATTTGACATAAAGGGGTAGATTTGCTTGGTTTTGCTCAAAATGGTGAAACTTTTTCGATTTTTTGTGCATATAGAGTCATTTATCTCTTTGTTGAGTATTGGCTCTTGTTAAGTATTGGCTCTTTTTGGTTGACTTAATTGATTGGCGAAGATGAGGTTGTACTGTGAGAAGTGAATGAATGGGATAACTAGGACTTTGACGAGAATCTTCTTGAAAACTGTGGGGAGTGAGTACTTTTAAGAATGCACCTTGTAGTTGCCCCACAACTTGATTGGAAAAAGTGTTTTTAGAGGGTTGTTGATGTGAATGCTCCTTACTTGATTGGTTCTTTTAGTGTGCTTTAGCCCTTCTTTTTCTTTTCTTTGTGTTTATGTTATGCATTTAAAAAAAAGGATTGAAAAAAAGTGGGAAAAAATGAGAAAAAGAAAAGGAAAAAAGATGAAAAAAAAGTGAAAAAATAGAAGAAAGCCAAATGGAAAGAAGAAAATGAAGTGTGTTGAGTAAGTGTCAAAGGATACAATGTCAACTTGACACATGTTTAATTCTCTTTCTTTGATTTTTCTTTTGAAGTGGTTGGTGAAACCCGAGTTAGTATGCTCGAGGGGGGTTTCTTCCCCTAGTACCCTAAGCCTTAAGTGGCTAGGATGTGTTGGTTGAAAGCTCGCTACACGGGAGCCCCAATCATCGAGAACGTCATTTCGTTGTATCGTGAATAAGGCTCTTACACCAATTGCGAGCCATTGCGATGTAATTCTCCCTTCTCCTTGTATCTTTAGGCTAAGTGCATGTTGGGAGGCCATGCTAGTGATAGGGGCACGAAATATCGATATCCCGGGTACGTGAGTTGGAATCCTAGGTTTGTGGTAGTTTTAGCTACTTGGTAAGTTCCCAAGAGGTGCGAGAACTCTTGTGATTGAGAGGAGGATTCGAAAAAGGCTTGCATATCCCTTTTACAATAGGAATGACTCCTCAAACTCCTTGGATATGTCAAAATTGCAAGTCAATACTTTTAGCAACCCTTTGAGCATCATGAGATAAACTTAGAAATGGTCTTGCTTGGGGACAAGCAAGGAGAATGTTTGGGGGTGTTAATGTGTGTGTATTTGGAGCGTAAATTGCATGATTTGGAATGTGTTTGAGTGCGTGTTTTGGTGCTAATTTGATCTATTTCGAGCTTTTGAGTATTTATTGAGTCTCATTGAGTGTTTGTGTGTTATGTGCTCATTTTCTTATTTTATATATATTTTTATTTTATTATCTTGATTTTAGTTAGTATTAATTCAATTTGAGTTTTAGGTAATTAATTAGAAGTAGTTAAGTATTAGTTAATTAAAATTAAATAAGTAAGTTAGTAACTTAGACTTAGGATAGTTATTAGAGTTAGTACTAGAAAGAAAAAAAGAAAAAAAGAAAAAAAGAAAAAGAAAAAAAAAACTATCTAATCTAACCCACAACAACTCAACCGTGGAACCCCCTCCTTTTTGACTCTTACATCTCACAAACATTCACACACACACACGTCACTCTATCTCACAGCATGCATGTGCACATAGTACATATATTATTATTACATATAATATATATATATATATATATATATATATATATATATATATATATATATATATATATAGATGCTTCAGCAAACGAAGCAGCAGGAAAGCAGTAGCCAAAACATGTTGAAAAAAAAAAAGAGAGAGAGAGAGAGAGAGAGAGAGAGAGCGCTCTTAGCTCCTTCACAGGCCAAAAGAGAAAAAATAAAAATAAAAATAAAAAAATTCCAGAAAATTTTGAAAAAAATATCTTTTGTTTTCTTTTTACTTTCTTTATTTTTTATCTTTATTTTGAGTTAATTTGGAGCTGTTTTTTGCAGGATTTTTGGGGCTAATTTGGAGTAAATATTGGAGAAAAAATCTTAGAAAAGAAGACGAATTTGTGCAAAATTGAAATAAGGAGAGGTTCTGAGCTTGAGATTTAATTTTTTGGATGTGGAATTGATTTTTATGAGATTAAATTTCAGTTTTGCACTCTCTTGTGACATGTTGAACTAAATCCTTTTAGGGTTTATTACTATTTCTATTATGAGCTAAGGATTGTAAAACTTGTTTTGAGATATTTTGATGATTTAAATGCATGTTTGATTTTTATTGTTTAATGGTGATTGTTGAGAATGTTTATCTGTTTGATTAATTGCCTTAATGAAGAAACATGTATTATTATGCTCTTAATTTTTCGTATCCGCTTATATGGTGTTGATTAATTTTGCTTGATTTTATAATTAGGTTTAATGTGTGGTCTTTAGGATGAAATAAAACTAATTGGTCACCCATTACACTTGGTTGAACTTAAATGGATTAGGTCTTAGCTTAAAACACAGTTAACGGTTTAAACCCTAGGTTAGTGTATTAATCAACGTCAATCTAGAAGTCTTAATCACTTAGCCCTAAAGCCCTAGTTAATAAGGACAATGATATACTCTAAGTAGAATCCACTTAGGGATAGAATTGTACTGAGAATTAAGGATAATACAGTTAGTGAGTTTAGACCTCTAAAAGAATCTATCAAAGCCATCAAAATACTCAAAGCAAGAATAAAATCCTGACCCCATAATGGAGTAGTAATCACCCTAGTCCTTCTTTGTTGATTTAATCACCCTTTCCCTAGTTGTTTGTCTCTCTATTGCACACTTTAGTTTAGGTAGTTTGATTTAGCCTTTAATTTAGAGTTATCTTCAATTCAAAATTAAAAAAAAATCTCAAAAAAAAATAATTTCGTTTCTACGCTTACTTAATCTAGGACACATAGGACTTAGAATCATAATTAGAGGCGTCCATGAGAAGACGATACCTGTACTCTTGCACACACTGCACTACTTTCGATACGTGCGCTTGTGAGTTTTTAAAACAACATCACATGGGTTCGAATCTCATAGAAAATAGAGAGTTAAGTTAGGGGTGGGAGTCTTGAAAAAAATAAAATAAAAGGAAAAAACAGAGGGTTGAGTTAGGGGTAGAGGTTTAAAAAAAGATAAAAGGAAAAAAAAAAAACCCTATCTAACCAAGCCCTGTATATCATATATACACAGTGCATGTAAAGTGAAGTATCATTATTAACTTTACTAAGGCTTTTATATCCTATCTTTTGAACTTCATTTTTTTAAATAATAATAATAATAATAATAATAATAATAATAATATATGACGAATTTAGTTAGGTTGGTTCGTTATCACAAATGACAAATCTAGCCACCAATCTTTTAGAATTCTCAAATTAATCATGTTTTAAGATTTAATTGATTGATAACTACATTCTAAGTTAGAGATAACAATTTTCGTATTAATTATAGTAATAAATAGGAAATACTAGAATAAATAAGTAGCAAAGGTTATGTAGAGCGTTATAGCTAGTTGAACATCTATCATAATAAACTTTAATACTTATATGATTTATCCTTCTATATATATTTTTCATTTACAATTCTAATATAGTTAGCTTGCTTTTGCTATCAACAAAATTTTCCAACTGATTAAATTAAAAAAAAAAAAAAACAGAAAGTGATCTTCACAAACCCCAGTTCACGTCTCGTGGGCTACTAAAGTCACACTGGGCTACTAAAGTCACACTTGACTAGAAAGTTGTTGGAGGAAAGACAAGGACATCAAGAAAATAAGAATACGTTGGACTTTTGAAACGTTCGTGGTCTCCTAAAAACGTCAAGAACCTATACTTGATCAAGTGGCTTACCTTAAGCTTACAGGGAAGTTTCAAGTTCTAGCTTTGATGTACTTATTAGTAAAGAAAGGGTTAATTCCTCCTATGATCCCTGAACTTTGGGCCTTGAGACAATTTGATCCCTGAACTTCTAAATTGTGCTTTTTAGTCTCTAAACTTTAATACATTGGACAAATGATATTTTTCGTCAAAAATTTAACGACATTCAGTTGAGAAATACACGTGCTTGTATTTTCTCAGCTACTAGAGGGACAAAATGGTCATTGCAATATCCAACAGCTTCAAGAGCCTTTCCTCATTTTCCAGCTAAAAAGCCCCAAGTCCTACCCAAAATCTTTAAGCCCCTTTCGAAATCTCTAAACCAAATTCCTTAAGTCCTCTTCAAAATTCAGCTTTAATCGACATATATTCTCTCTACTTTTGTAAGAAATCCTCTACTTTGAAGACGTAATTGACATGTTCGCGCATGTACCACAACTCATGGGCAATTATGCGAGATATGAGAAGCAATAATTCCTTTCTTCTTACCAAATTGGCCAAAACTTTTAAGTTCAATCACGTTTGCACATGGCTATTATAACTTATTTTACATTGCTAACTTGTTTTACATTGATGAAAGCTTACTCAACATTTTACATTGCTAACTTGTTTGTATAGATGGCTCATCACTTATTAGGTTCCAAAAGCGGGTGCAATGAAGACATTCGGCGTGTATATTGCTTCAGGTGCATTGACATTGGCAAAAAGTGGTGCAAATAATGGTGCAAAGAATAGTGCAAAGAGTGTTACAGCCAAAAGTACTAAGAATGGCATATCTAGGAAGGGAAAAAAGCCTATGTGATTGTTACATGAATTTGAATGGTGTTTGTCATGATTGACATTCTATGTGTACTTGTTTAATGGACATGTATTAAATATTTAATGGTGTTTGTTTTAATCCTTACTTATTGAATGTAATTTGATGAACATGGCTTGATGAATGTAATTCGATGAACAATGGCTAGCTTGATGTTGGGTTTGACTTTACGATGTTTATGAAATGAAATTGGGAATGATCTTTCTTCACATCTGTTGGGTATGCTTCATTTATTAGATTCTTGAAATGAAATTGGGAATGATCTTTCTCTACATCTATTGGGTATCCTTCATTTTAATTGGTTTTTTTGATGAAAATGATTTATGGATAAACAAGGTGCTTCATTACTTTTCTTGGTTGATGATTTCTTTTTTGGTTTGTGTTTTGATGATTTCATGAATAAAAGAGTTTTCAACTGATGAAGAGGCAAAAGGCCCAATACGTGGCAATAATTCCAATCTAACATATTTAGCCACAAAGTCTGCACTTCTATTTGCAGATTGTCTAATGATTCTTGTTAAACATCCATCTAATTTCCTTCATTTTTTATGCAAAATTCCAGTGGCTATCTTCATCAAGATTGAATGAATTAAAGAAGAGAGGAAGCATGTCTAGCTATTGAGTTGTTTCATAAAGCAAGCCAAGCAAAAATCTAGCAGCTTTTAAGAGCAAGGAGAATTGTCAACAAAACTTACCACCTAATGCATACCATTTCACTAATGTTTCACCAATTCAACATCATCATAACCATCGAAACACAAACAAAAAAAAAACAAATCAAACTGTCAGCACAAAACACAAACCAAACTTTCAACACCATTTTCTCCAAACTACTGTTACAAGACCATTTTTTCTCATCAAACCAAAATTTCAACACAAGAAATTTCACATTTTGTCCAGCACAACCCATCAAACCAAAAACCAAAATTACAACACAAAAGTCACATTCTTTTCCATCTTAGTAATCGTCTCAGTCATTCATTCCAAAATGATGTTACAACATTTCAACAGCTTACAAAATGATAAAAAATTTACATCTTCCATCTTAAAAAAAAAAAAACGAATCCAAGGTCCTTACCAAAATGACCTATTCTAATACAAGTTAACCTAGCTTGTTATACATAGCTTAAGATTCAACATTTTGTTGATGAAATCACATTCACAATCACAAACATCAAAACCCCAAAAGTTATCTAGAGTAGCATCTTTATACACCTCTTACATTTAACAACTTCCCGCACTTTTTGGTTGAGGGACTTCAACAATTTTGATGTAACACACTTGCTATGATCACACATCAGAGGATCAACCCAAGGGAAAAAACCATAAGGATCAGCCTCTGTATCCTACAAAACATCTTCCAGGGTTGAAATCTTTCCATTAAATCTTCAAAGTAGAGGGTTTCTTGCAAAAGCAGAGAGAATCCATTTGGATTAAAGCTGAATTTTGAAGAGAGGTTAAAGAATTTAGGTTAGGGATTTTGAAAGAGGGGTTAGGGATTTAGGGCTTTTTTAGCTTGAAAATGAGGAAGAAAAAGACTCTTGAAGCTGTTGGATATTGCAATGACTATTTTGCCCCTCTAGTAGCTAAGAAAATACAAGCACGTGCGTTTTTCATGTGAATGTCATTAAATTTTTCACGAAAAACGTCATTTGTCCTTAATTTGTCCAATGCCTCAAAGTTGGGGGACTAAAAGGCACAATTTAGAAGTTTAGAGACCAAATTGTTTCAAGGCCGAAAGTTTAGGGACTATAGGAGGAATTAGCCCATAAAAAAAAAGAAAAAAGTGAAATTAGTGTTGTAAGTATAAAATATATTGTGTGAGATTTGGTATTATTGGTATAATATTTGGCCATCAAATTAATTAAATGAGAATAGTTACTTGAAGTTGCTAGTTATTTCAGCAATATTCACTTATAGACCACCCAATACATAAATTCTACCCGTGTGACACATTATATATCGAAAATACTTCCAATCGGTCCGCCCAAAGGACCACCCCTTTATAAAATGATAAGCCTTGCTAGGATTTTTGGCTTTTTCTTTTTAACTTGGGTGGTCTTGTATGGTATCGGTAATTGGAATACCAATCCCATTACGTACACACCTTATAATTATGTTATGATTACATATCAAGCTTGCTTGTAAATCTAAGAACTTAAACTTGAAACACAAAAATGTCAGTTCGCATTCGACTGATTTGATAATGAATCTTGGGTTAATTCCTCCCGTGATTCCTGAACTTCGGGCCTTGGGACGATTTGGTCCCTGAATTTCTAAATTGTGCCTTTTTGTCCCTAAACTATGAGACATTGGACAAATTAAGAACAAATGATGTTTTTTGTCAAAAATTTAACGACATTCACAAGAGAAACATATGTGCTTGTATTTTCTCGACTATTAAAGCGGCAAAATGGTCAATTGAATATCCAACAGCTTCAAAAGTCTTTTTCTTCCTCATTTTCAAACTAAAATGCCCCAAATCCCACCTAAAATCCCTAACCCCTCTTTTGAAATCTCTAAACCAGATTCCTTAACTGCTCTTCAAAATTTAGCTTTAATCCACATGTATTCTCTCTACTTTTGCAAGAAACCCTCTGCTTTGAAGACGTAATCAACATGTTCGGGCATGTACCACAACTCAAGGGCAATTATGCGAGATATGAGAGCCAATAATTCCTTTCTTCCAACCAAATTGGCCAAAACTTCTAAGTTCAATCAGGTTTGTGAATGTTTATTATAACTTGTTTTACGTTGCTAACTTGTTTTATATTGATGAAAGCTTAGTCAACATTTTACATTGCTAGCTTGTTTATGTAGATGGATCATCACTTATTAGGTTCCAAAAGTGGGTGCAATGAAGACATCCGGCGTGCATATTTCTTTAGACACATTAACATTGGCAAAAAGTGGTGAAAACAGTGGTGGAAAGAATAGTGAAAAGGGTGTTATAGCAAAAAGTACTAAGAATGACATATTTAGGAAGGGGAAAAAGCCTATGTGATTGTTACTTGAACTTGAATGGTGTTTGTAATGATTGACATTCTATGTGTGCTTGTTTAATGGACATGTATTGAATATTTAATGATGTTTGTTGTAATCCCCACTTGTTGAATGTAATTTGATGAACATGGCTTGATGAATGTAAGCTTGATGAATGTAATTTGATAAACAATGGCTAGCTCAATGTTGGGTTTGACTTTATGATGTTTGTGAAATGGAATTGAGAATGATCTTTCTTCACATCTATTGGATATACTTCATTTTTAGTAGGTTCTTTGATGAAAATGATTCATGAATAAATAGGGTGCTTCATTACTTCTTTTGGTTGATGGTTCCTTTTTTGGTTTGTTTTTTGATGATTTCATGAATAAAGGAGTTTTCAATTGATCAGGAAGGCAAAAGAGCCAATTAAGTGGTAATGATTCCAATCTAATAGATTTAGCCACAAAGTCTGCACTTCTATTTGCAGATTGTCTAACGAGAGACATCACAAAATAAGGATTCCTATTAAACATCCATCTAATTTCCTTCATTTTTTATACAAAATTCTAGCAGCTATCTTCCATAAGATTGAATGAATTACAACACAAAAGCCACATTTTTTTCCACCTTAGTAATCGTTTGGGTTGTTCATTCCAAAATGAGGTTACAATATTTTAGTAGCTTACAAAATGATAAAAAATTTACATTTTCCATCTTTCAAAAAAGTAAAAAATAAAAATAAGAAATCCAAGGTCTTAACCAAAATGATCTATCTTAATACAAGTTAACCTAGCTTATTACACATAGCTTAAGATTCAACATTTTGTCGATGAAATCACTTTTACAATCACAAACATCAAAACCCCAAATGTCATCAAGAGCAGTATCTTCATGCACCTCACCTCTTACATTGAAAAACTTCCTATTCTTTTCGGTTGAGAGATTTCAACAACTTCGGTATAACACACTTGCTATGATCACACATTGGAAGATCAACTCAAAGGAAAAAACCACAAACATCAGCCTCTCCACACTTGTTGCATCCCACACAACATCTTCTAAGGTTGAAATCTTTCCATTGCATCTTCAAAGTAGCGTGTTTCTTGCAAAAGCAGAGAGAATCTATATGGATTAAAGATGAATTTTGAAGAGGGGTTAAGAAATTTGGGTTAGAGATTTCAAAAGCGGGGTTAAAGATTTTGGGTTAGGGATTTGGGGCTTTTTAGCCTAAAAATGAGGAAGACAATGACTCTTGAAGCTATTGGATATTGCTTTGACCATTTTGCCCCTGTAATAGCTAAGAAAATACAAGTACGTGCATTTTTCGCGTGAATGCCATTAACTTTTTGACCAAATAACGTTATTTGTCCTTAATTTGTCCAACTTTCCATAGTTCAGGAACTAAAAGGCACAATTTGAAGGTTGAGGGACCACAAAAGGAATTGACACATGAAACTTTTTATGGATTCACGCAGTAGTTTTGTAACTTCTTTAGAAATTATTCCGAGCAATGCATTTAAAAAGATCACAAAGTCAACGCCGTATTAAAATACACCAAATTAAATCAACCTTGAAAGTCACCGAAAGGTGCGTGCGTATGAAAATTTCTACGAGGGAATGACTGATGTGCCAATGCCAATTCATGGGAAGAACTATAACTTAGTAATTTACTTCAAAGTCAATTGTCAAGAAATGTTTTATTATTGTTCTATGCTTTCATTCAAGTTTTTAGAATTTGACTGGTCATACTTGTGAAGCTACACTAGAATTTACAATTAGGACGTATCATTCACGACAAAATGACACTAACACACACACACACACTATATATATATATATATATATATATATATCATTGATTTGTCTTTTGATGCATATATTCAAGTAGATCATGACCATAAATATGAATATTCGTACCTAACTAACACGTTGTCCAATGTGAAATGTCTTAGTCTACTGTACGTAAGGGAGAACTTGGTTTTCGCAATAAATAATCATACCTTGAATCAAATACTATCTTTTGAAAATTTAACTAGAATTTAACTCGTGTAATGCACAAAAAAATATATTTTAATATATTTATATATTTTTGATGGTCAATTTTTATATTTTATGTCACTATGAAAACGTATATATCTTTTAGAATTTAAGCTTTGGTAAGCTTCAACATTAGTCATATTTTTATGAGAGCTTTCAATAGTTAAATAAAATATTTAAATTTTAAAAGTAAAATAAAAAAATAATCTGATATGCAAAAGAAAAGTAATAAAAGATTTTTTAGTGTTATTTTTAGAAGAAAAAAGTACTATTAATTAGTAACTAAATATATTTAAATTATGTACACATATAGAAGAGTACACTAAATACTTTGTTGGACGAAAGAGAACACTTAGAAGATGGCATGCATGGACATATACCGAAAAGGTGTATATTTTGTTTAATATAATGTTTAGATTTTATCTGTATTTATCAGTTATATCAATGAATTACTCTTCTTAATAAGCAAAATAAAGTTAAAGAAATATCTATATGTAATAAATATAAATTTTACCTGAATAGTTTGGTAATATAAATAGATAAAAATACCTTTCAATGTATAATTTGCCTAGACAAAGTTTAATATCGTGTTGAAGAATATGAACAGAACATTTTCTCCTATAAATAGTGTTGGGGTGGCAGCTGTAGTTGCACATTGAGCTGCTGCAAGATGGATACGCTTTCCTGTCTTTTTATCCCTTTCATATGTTTAGCCTTGGCTTTTCAACACGCAGAAAAAGCTGGTGGACAAAATAGTAGTATTACGCAACTAAACCATGCAAGTGGGGTAGTTATAGGTGCAATTCTGGACACTGGTTCTCGTGAGGGAAAGGAAGCTAGAGTGGCTATAGAGATTGCTCTCCATAATCTCAACACCAGCACTAATCAAACTTTTGCACTTCGTAACAGAAACTCACGGAGCAGTCCTCAACGTGCAGCTGCTGCAGGTAAAAATCATGTCTTCTGCATATCGGAAAAATGATATCGAATATTGGGTTGCTATTAGATCGGAGTCCGATTGACAGATACCAGTCTAGCGGATCTCAACCCTTTGCTCTTCGAGAGTGAAATCAATCGCTGAGATTCACTAAACTCAGCGGATCTCAGCCATTAATTTTACTCTCAAAAAATGAACGGCTGAGATCCTCCTCTGACTGATTTTAGTCGCACAATGTTAGAGTCATCGTTGAATATGAAACATGATCAACAAACAAGGAACCTAAACTCTCAGAGCAATTCTTAACTAGTAGTTTATTTAAAGTATGTTCAAACTCTTTGTATTTGAAAATTCACCCATAATTTTCCTCTACTTTTGAAATCGTTTAAAAGGGACCTATGTTATGTTTTATAAAGCAAGAGAGGATTATGACAAAGTTTTAGTAACATAAAAAGTCCAACAACTCTTTGGCAGTACCGTAACTCCTACTAGTTTTATGTAGTAAATATCTGAGTTTAGCCATATGTGTATATGCAGCGAGACATCTCATGGATAAGCAGCAAGCAGAAGCTATTATAGGATTGCATACATGGGAAGAGGTATCATTGGTTGCGGAGGCAAGCGTGAAATGTAATGTACCCGTTGTTTCTCTAGCAACTTCAACTCCACAGTGGGCGACCGCGCGATGGCCCTTCTTTGTTCAATCCTTTCCGAGCCAATATGCACAAACGAAAGCTCTGGCTGCGATTATTCAGTCTTGGGAGTGGCATCAAATCACTGTCATATACGAGGACGGCAATTTGGGAGCTAATGAACTCTTTCCGCACCTTAATGATGCCCTGCAAGTAGCTGGAGTCCAAATAAATCTGGTACCAATTCCTCCTTTTGCTTCCGATTCAATGCCTGATGAACTGCAGAAGCTTATAGAACAGCAATGTAGAGTTTTCGTGGTTCACGCATCGTTATCCACAGCTATTCATCTGTTTTATCATGCAAAGAGAATGAAGATGATGGAAAAGGAGTATGTTTGGATCACAACAGACATGGCTACAAATCTTTTCCATTCTCTCAATGCATCTACCATTTCGTTGGTGCAAGGTGTTCTAGGGATCCGGAGTTATTTCCCTGATACGGGGCCAGATTTTCAAAATTTTAGGGATAGCTTTCGAAGAAAGTTCAGTATTCAGTACCCTCAAGAAGAAAAACACGAGCCTGGAATTTTTGCTGTGCAAGGGTACGATGCTACATTGGTGGTAGCTCAGGCATTGAGGAAAGCTAACATGAGCCCCTGGCTTCTGCTTGAAAAGATTCCAACGGTTGATTTCAATGGTTTATCTGGTAAGATCACACTAAACGAACGCAAGGTTGCTCCAGCAAGCATTTTCCGAATTGTTAATGTGGTCGAAAAGAGTTTTAGGGAGCTTGGCTTCTGGTCTGATGGATTAGGCCGAGGCTTCTCGGAGTTTATTGATGAGAGGGGAATTTTCAATTCTTCCATGGCAGAATTGGGGCCTGTGTTGTGGCCTGGTAAACAATGGCATACTCCTCGAGGGTGGATTCCTATCACAACTGGAAGGCAATTGAAAGTTGGCGTCCCCAATAGGCATACCTTTAAGTATGTTAACGTGGAACAAGATCCAAACTCCAATAATTATTCTTTCTCTGGATTGTCTATTGACATCTTCAAAGAGACCCTTGCAATGTTGCCATATCATCCGCAATATGAATTCATGCCGTTTAACGGGACATATGATGAATTGGTGGAACAAGTCTATTTAAAGGTGAGATTGGGCATACACATTTGTTTTGTTTGAAATATAAACCTCTCAGTAAGATAACTGCAAGATATTGGTTTTTCATTGTTGATTAATTAGTGTTATCCTTCTACTCAGATGTGGACTTCTTTTCATTGCAGAAGTTTGATGCTGTAGCAGGTGATGTATCCGTTATTGCTAGTCGATATAAGTACGCTGAATTTACACATCCTTACACTGAAACAGGACTAGTGATGATAGTACCTGTTCAATCAGAGTTAGGCAACAAAGCATGGTTGTTCATGAAACCCTTCACAAAATCCATGTGGGCTCTAATTCTAGTGATTACCATCTACAACGGCTTCGTCGTCTGGTTCATAGAGCGAGATAACTTCCCCGAACTTGAAGGCTCCTCTCTGAACCAAATAGGAATCTTGATTTGGCTAGCCTTCACCTCTCTATTCTCTTTACATGGTAGTTGATGGAATAAACATGCTTTCACACATTCCTTGGAAATTTAAGATGTTTTTCTTAATTTTCTTCATTAATCATCTAGCTAATTGTGTATTATCTTTTGTTAATTAATAATCTTGCTAACTGTCTACTTCTATCCAGGGGGAAACCTTCATAGCAATTTGTCACGGATAGCGATTGTGGTATGGCTTTTTGTCGCATTAGTCATAACTCAGAGTTACACAGCTAGTCTCAGCAGCATGCTCACAGTCCAAAGGCTTGTACCAACTGTGCCAGACGTTGAGACACTGAAGAATAGCAACGCAGTAGATGGCCATGGTCGAGGTTCCTTCGTAGCCGATTATCTGAAGAAAGTGTTGGGCTTAAAATCCGACAACCTGAAAAGATTCATTTATCCGGAAGATTATGTTGCAGCCTTGAACAGCGGGGAAATAGCAGCTGTCTTTCTTGAAGTTCCTTATGCTAAAATATTCCTTGCCAAGTACTGCAACAGCTTCATGATATCAGGGCAAACATACAAAGTGGGAGGCTTTGGATTTGTAAGTCGATTCCCTTGTTTCACTTGACAAGCTTTTTATCTCATGCCCATATTTGCCTCTTGAGATGCTGTCCAAAACGCATAGAAACTTCTAAGGTAATATATAGATTGTGGTTAGCCTAAACCACGTTGGACACCTTTTCTTATTTTGCTAAGGAAATAAGTATATTCATTGATTTAGTAAAACACGCAAATTACACTTCACAAATTACCAAAAAAGGAAAAAAAAAAAAAAGTAGAGGATCAAAAACCATCATCCCTAACTAAGAAGGTTAACATAAGACTCCATCCATCACATTAGAAGAAATAGCAGCGTAATTGCAGAACTTTCTATTAACCCAATTATTCAACTTGACGATGTGAGAGATATCATCAATAATCTACTCCTCTGTATTGAATTTCCAACCTCATATAAAAGCTTAAACTTGCACAAAAGATTTGGTTATACTGATTTATTATACTTAACGTGCCCCCTTTTGTGCAACTTGATTTATTTATAACTTACACATAGACAATTTAATATTTTTAAATGAGTAGCAATGAGTTTCAAACCTGAGACTGTTTGGTTTCTAAAATCCTACACTGCTTGAACCCCTAGGACAATATTTTTAATGAAGTTGTCTGAAGATGGCAGGCTCAGAGAACTTGAGAACAATGTACTTAGATCAGTAGAATGTGTGGACCTAGAATTGAAGAAGGAAACAAGTCTCAATCCCAATAGCTTTTTTATTCTATTTATTTTTACAGGAGGCACATCGACAATTTCTCTCATAATATATATCATTACAACTAAGTGGAAATTCCGAAATGGTTTGTTAAAGCGTGGAACAATATTTGCTGTCTTCTTAGCAATGATGAAAATTTGGGAGCATAGAAGGAGGCGCTTTTCCAAGAGGGTTAGTGATGCAGAGACTGTTGCAAATAATCATCCAAGCATGTTAAATTTCGTCTAAGGGAGTTTGGATTTCAATAATCTCTTGTTTTGGATTGTGTTTATATTTACTACTTCTGATTGTTTCGTCTCTTACTTTTAGGATTACACATTTTTGTTCCTCATTTTAATACCATAGATTACTATTAATCCTTTTTCATAACTCTGTTAAAAAAATTTAGGTTCATGTATATTACATATGTAAAGCAAATCTCAAATTTTGATATTTTTGTCCATACAATACAAGGTTTAGACCTAATCTCTCTCTCTCTCTCTCCCTCTCTCTCCCCCTTCTAATTCTTCACTTCTATTTCTCTCACCACCTTCATGATTACTTCTTTCCTCTCCATGATTAACCATTTTCATCCCATGCTAGATAATTGACTTTGCTAGACACGCTTGCGCTTATATAATGGGAACCAAAATGCACATATATTGTAAGGCATCTATTATCCAATTTTTGCCACAAAGATAATTTAACAAATATTAAAAAGCTTTTTTTTTATAGTATTTTGGTCGAAATAATATAAGTGATTTGATATGGCAAATTTATAGAGTACTTGTTCTAATTGAAACCATAGATTGGTTATTGAAAAATCAATGAGATTGATTTGGCGCATCTTCAAGAATTTTTCTAAGGCTTTATTATGACAACTTGAAGAAGAATCAAAGAGGGATATGCGCATTGGTTTGGAATGGAAGCTAAGGGCTTGTTTGGCAAATTTAGCTGTTTGAGTAGCTGATAGCTGTTGTATTTTAGTTGATAGCGGATAGATGTTTAACTAGCTGATTGAACAAAATGTGTTCGGTAAAATTAGCTGTTAGATTAGCTGATAAATGTTAAATGACGTAAAAAGACATTGATATCATGTTATTATTATTATTGTTATTATGATAATTGTAATTACTATTACTATTATAGGAATAATATAATATATTTCATAATTAGATATTTATTTTCATAATCATATTTTAATATTAAAGTATAACTAATTTTTTGATAAAACATTTATATCAATATTACAAAAATTAATTTTAATAGATTCAAAATTATTTTGTTAAAAAAATGTACTAATAAAATTTATGCTTTTAGTAATGTTGATTATATAGAAACTGAAATTCATTTTTATATTATTTCTTATTTATATTTGTGAAAGAAAAGATAAAAATATACAGAGAGATTGGAAAAAGAATAGAAAAAAAATTGCAAAAGGGGTAGAATTGCCAAAAAAAAAAAAAAAGCTACCTGAAACGCTAAAATTTTTAGCTTTTGAGAAACTCTAGTTGAAACGCTAAAAGTTACCTAAAAAGCTACTTGAAATGCTAGTTTATCGAACAGCAATAATTTAGCAAAATAGTGTTTTAACCAGTCAAAACGCTAAACGTTACTTGAAAAGTTGTTGCCGAACGCGCATTAAGTGTCATTAGCTTACTTAAAGTCCAAGTTTAAGAAAACCCAAATGTATTGTGTTAAGCCTTGGGTGTTATTTTCTTTTAAATAAATTCTTAGTGGGAGTGAATGATGCATTACGTGGAATCACTTGTTTGTACATATACATATGACATCCATATCTTCTCTTTTACAACTATACGGTGTAGTAACTATGAATAATGTTCTATGCCAATTGGTGTTCCTTGCTCTTGTTTATATCCGAGGATTGACATGGGACTTATCATCTGAAGTTCTCGTTATACTAATTATTTGTGTTGTTGTGGGAGTCTTCGCCAGCATTCACATTGATGGATCTAGATGCTATTTCCATGGCTTGTTGTTATTCCAAATTTACCAAAAAAAAAATCATATTAATAACAATAGGAGCAGAAACATAGCATAATAAAATCTATTATACACATAGGCATCACTTCAAGCAAAAAAACAAGAGTAAACTTAAAACTCGTTACTTTTGTAGTGTGAACTGGATGCCAAAATGGCTTCTTCACTAAATACCCACTACATATTAACCTCCTAATGGTCTTCTTCACTATTTCCAAATTTCTATTGCTTAGATACGATTTGATATATAGTGGAAAAGGAAATTTTAAGGCTAAATTGAGGTTATGGAATTTAGTGTGTAGTTTTGGTGCTATTGTGTGAAACTTCTTGCACACACCTACCAAGAAAAATATCTCAGTCTCTCTCATTCTTTTTCTCACCTACCAAGAAAAATATCTCAGTCTCTCTCATTCTCTTTCTTATTTGGGTTATGCCTATCTTGTACTATTTATAGTACAAGGCAACCCTAATAAGAATAAAGTTACTAGAATATTATGTTTTACCATAATACCCCTCATTAGTCCTTCTAGAAATAGAATATTCCCTAGGGATAAGAATATCCCATTTATTCTACCTCACACACTAAATATCTTCCATGTGAGACTCGCTTATCTGATTAATATATTCATGAGTTATATTAAAAAGACTCGAATAATTAAATCTCTTCTTAATTTTAAACTTAAAATTTTAATTAAGCAATGTACATAATTAATTTATCTCAATTAATGTATCCAATAGAGTAATGACTAGTGGAAGGACCAAAAGACATAATCACCCTTGGCTCCCAACATAACCAAAATGTCCACGTCACTACTTTGGTGACATTAAGGCCATTTTGATCTCGGTCTATTTCCACTAGAAGATCAAAGTTATACTCCAAGGATATATACTGGTTAAGCAAGAGCTTGTCACCCGCTCTACAGACCTCTGTCCTTAACCAACCAAGTGAAATGACCAAAACGTCCCTATATGTATCCTGTAGTCAAGGCCAATCTCAACAAGTACCATCACTCCCAAGACTACATATAGAACCTCAGAATCTCTAGTCCCATATAATGATCATCCACTGGTTATGGATCTCTTGATCTGGGGAACGAACCACAAGCCAAATGACTAATATACCCTTGAAGGGCAATATCACTAGTACTAAATTTCCGATGATCAAGTAGACAAATCTAAAGGGGCACATAGACTCTACTGTTGCATATACATGTCCCAAAAAAATTAGAATACAACATCCCTCGTATGAGACAAACAATCATATCACTCAAGATCTGTCCTGGTGGTAAATTAAAGTGTTACACTCTAACTCAGTCAGTTCATCTAGACATACTCAAGATTAAGATTATTGGTCAATCGAAAGCAGTGAGTATCCCGTCTTTTTTATGTGATGGTACAATTCTCAAAAGATATACTTACAGTGGCCCTATTTAATGTATGACACTCCACTAGAAGTATAGTCCGAAAAACCATCTAATAACTTAGGTAGATCACCATTTCTAGAAGACTTGTCCATTATAGCCTTTTCTCGATAGAGTGTCTAGCACTACCATATGCTATGAACCAATTTCTGATATCATCAAATCTAAACCTGTACCTACAGTGCGTTGAGCCTCACTACACACCCAAGTCATTGGTCTATATCATTAAACTTTTATAGTTTGCGTCAATGCACAAATAGAGAAATATAGTGTGCAAAACTCAATCATATGAACAATATCATAGAATTATGTCTAGTATCCAATAATCACCTTGTGCTGGTGGCCTTTAGGGCATACAATCTCAACACACACCACATATCCCCTTTGGACTTCTATGACAGCTTTCCTACTTTACCCATTCTCCTTGGCACTTGTTTATGTTTTTGATTATGTTTTCGGTTGGTCTTACAAATATGAAGGTGATATCTCAGTGGCAGAAATTCTTTTGCCCTTTCTTTAACAGTGAGGGGGTCTTCCAGGAGTGTATCTACAATTTTTGGACCAAGAGTGCATATGTCTTCCTGTAAGAATCCTAGTCTTCAGTTTGTCATGTTTCGGAATTTTGACATGCCAGCAACCTTACTAATTGGTGTCTTTGTGGTGCTTATAGATGTTTTGTTCCAGCTTCAATGACATCTATTGCATAAAACTTGGAAAATAAAATAAAATACATTCTTAGGCTTTCTCCTTCCTGTTTTGTGCACAAAAAAAAAGAGCTATTAGACTTGCTTGGATTGGTTTTTCTAAAGGGAAAAAAAAACTTTTTTCTTTTAAAAAAAAAGTATTTTGTTTTTTAAACTATTTGGCTTGACTTTAAAAAAAATTAAAACTCTGGAAAAAAGTTCAAATCTAGTTTTTTTTTTTTTTTTGGAAGTCAAAATTTTTAATTTTTTAGAAAAACACTTTTTTTAAGTGTAAAAAAGTTCCTTTGAAAAAAGTCAATCCGAACGAGCCCTTTGTAAAGTATGTTGACAGTTTAATGATGAGTTTGGCTAAAGAGGGTCTTCGGATTGGGTTATTGAAAAGTTACTTGAATGACTTTTTGCTTAAGTGATTTTCTTTTTTAATTTTTTAAATTTAAATAGTTACCTATTTGAATAAAAATAGTAATTGTAAAAAAAGAATTTACATGTTTGGTTAAAGTGTATTGAAAAATAAGATAATTATTGAAATAATTATTAAAAACATGAAAACAGAATATCAATTAAAATATAATATAAACAGAGTTATCTATTAAACTTTTAAGCTTATATTAGCAAAATATTATAGTTTAATAATTTAATTTATGTGATGTATAATATAAGTGTATAAAATAATTATTAAATAAATTATACTAATATAGATAAAAGTGCAAGTACAATATAAATGAGTACCGATAATTTAGTAATAAATGCAACGATAAAATAATAAAGGTTTTAGTCTTTTTCGTCTAAGCATTCGCGGCAATAAAAAGTAGATAAACTATGAACGACACATTCAATTGGCGTTCCGACATCTGTATCCTTATAAAAGTCAAAGGTTATTGGAATATTGCTCTTTTAGAATCTATAAATACCAAGCTTTAGGGGAGGTGCTTGTTCATCAATAAATACTCTACATATCTTGTTTCTCTACACGAGTATCTCGATCTGAGTATTGACTTAGGCGTCAAAGTCCCTTCGATCAGCCGCAGCCTGATGTACCCTGATTGACCCGAGTAGCTTTTTTGTTCATTTTGCGAGTTGATACGTTTAAGGAGTTTGAGCTCGGGTTGAGAAACTCTAATTGATAATCTGTGTTATCAGTTGGTGTCATCCGTGGAAAATGAGGTCAGCGTACACTCATCGAGACCCACATGTCACAAGAAGTTTCCTAGAAATCACAGGGCTCCGGATTAGGACTTCGACATGACTTAAGTAGTTAGAATACGCTATCTTATCACCCAATGGGGAGTTGGAGGACCCTCAAATCCAACCTGGTCCTTGACGATCCAACCTAGACGTCACAACCATGCGCCAAGAACAACACCATATGCACAGATCCATGCTCCCGATCTTGCCTGGAGCTAACCTGTTAGTACTGTTTAACATTAGATGCCTATGCACACTCCTAATCCTTTAAGCAATAGACCTTTTACAGCAAGAGACCATGGGACCTTACCCTCAACAACTACCTCTCTTCACCCGTGGCTTCTTTGAAAAGTATTTGGACTTTTAGTTAGCTTTTCGCTATACAAATATATATATATATATATATATATATCTGCAAAGTAACGGCTTTGCATAAAATGGATGTTGTTAGCTTTGCATTTAAATGAGGATAGGTTTTATGAAGAAAAGCCTAGTTTCTAGCCCAAATCGCTCATAAGATTTTGTGCATGGTTGGTGTGTAAAAATATAATGATGGTTAAAATGTTATATTTGGTGGAAAGTTATACTTCTTTCTTGCCCATCCTGGAAAGGTCTTCTCGGTCGAAGGGTGGTGCCTCCTGGTCAATCGGCAAGTTTTAATAGGCACTTCTCTCGATCGAAGGCCTTGTCGGCCTGGTAGGTCAACTTGCAAGTCTAATTAGCACCTGGTTCCTACTAGTCGAGGACTACGACCATCCAGTTTACTTTCAAAATAGAGCTGTTAAGGTCGCCTTTCTCACCCCTATTTATACCCCTCTCCACCACATTTCCTCTCAACTTGATATTGAGCTTCCTAAGTATTCATACAAGAACTAAAGCAATTCTTGATATTGAGCTTCCTAAGTATTCATACAAGAACTAAAGCAATTCTTCTTTTATCCAATACACTTATTTGTTGTTTTTTTTATCAAGTTATTGAGTAGCTCAAATAGTTGAAATTATTTTTACGATGGGTGATTTCATAGGTTTGAATCTCGTAGAAAACGAGAGTTAAGTTAGAGGTGAGGATTTCAAAAAGATAAAAGAAGAAAAGAAGAGAAAAAACCTATCCAAGCAAGCCCCATGTATCACATATACACAGTGCATGAGAAGTGAAGTATCATTATTAAATTAACTGAGACTTTTGTATCTGGTCTTTCGAACTTCCTTTTTTTTATTTTCTAATAATAATATATGAGGAATTTAGTTGGGTTGGTTCGTTTATAATAAAAAACGACGAATCTAGCCACCAATCCTCTAGAATTCTCAAATTAATTATTTTTTAAGATTTAATTGACTGGTAACTATATTCTAAGTTAAAGATAACAATTTCCATACTAATTATAGTAATAAACAGTAAATAATAGAATAAATAAATAAATAAAGTCTTAATATATTACTTAATAATAAATTAAGAATAATTATAAGTGCTGATATGACATTTTAAAATTGATTGAAAGAAAAAAAAACTTATTATACATAATAAAGATTATTTATAGCGTTGTAACGAGTTGAACATCATTTTCAAATGGCTGGCATTATTAGCGTAGGTAATCCGTAATGCAACCAATCATGTGAGGTTGAGTAATTATGACAAGGCATCATTTATAAAATAAAAAATAAATAACATACATCATTTATAAAATAAAAAATAAATAACATACTTATATGATTTATCCTATTATATATTTTTTCGTTTACAATTCTAATATAGTTAGCTTGCTTTTGCAATCAACGAAATTTCCCTCCCTGGTTAAATTATCAAAAAAAGAAAGAAAGAAAAAAGTGATCTTTAGTAACCCAAGTACACGCATCGGGGGCTACTAAAGTCACACTTGACTACAACGTTGTCTGAGAAAAGAAGAATACAACGTTGGACTCTTGAAATGTTCATGGTCTCCTAAAAATGTCGAGTATCTAGACTTGATCAAATAGCTTACCTTAAGCTTACAGGGAAGATTAGTAAAGAAAAACAAAAAAAGAGGTGAAATTAGTGTTGTAAGTATAAAATATATCGTGCAAGATTTGATATATTATTGATATGATACATAATTATTTGGGCATCAAATTAATTAATTTATAATAGTTAATTGAAGCTGTTAGTTTTATCAATGATATCCACTTACAAACTCGCAAAAACATAAAAAAAAGTGATATCCAATTACAAACCACCCAGCACACACTTGTTCTATCGATGTGACATGTTACGTACTGGAAATACTTCCAACTGGTCTGCTCAAAGGACCACCTCTTTATAAAATGATAGGCCCTGCTTGGATTTTTGGCTTTTTTTTTTTTTAACTTGGGTGGTCTTGGATTGTGTCGGTAATTGGAATATTGATATCATTACGTACACTCCTCATAATTATGTTATGGATATAATATCAGGTTTACTCGCAGATCTATGAACTTAAACTCCAAACACAACAATGTTTGTTTGCTTTCATCTGATTTGATAATGAATCTTTCGAGGAATTCATGCAGTGATTTTGTAACGTTTTAAAAATTTTTCCGCGTAATATTAATCAACACACCAAACCAAATCAACCTTGAGAGTCACTGAAAGGTGCTCGTGTACGAAATGTAAATTTCTAGGTAGAACTAACTGATGTGCCAATGCCAACTCATGGGAAGAATTATGACTTAGTTCACTTGGAAGTCAATTGTCAAGAAATTTCTTATCACGTCATATGCTTTCATTCAACTTTTTAGAAGCGTTTTTTTAATAAATAACACACTTTAAAATTTTAATTTAAAAAATAGCTTTGTTTTGGGTTGTATTTCAAAAGTAGCACTTTCGGTTATTGAATAAACGAAAACGGTGTTTCAAAAAATGAAAATGGGAGTAATAAATAACGTATCGTAACAGAGGAACTTTCGGCTATTCAAAAGTTAAAATCGGCTGTGTAACGGTACGCTATTTATGGGCCTCGTTTTTAACGCTTTTGGCTATTCAATAGCCGAATTTGGCTTTTGAATAGTCGAACGTTAATCAATTTAAAACTCTCGGCCCCCCCCCCCTTTCTTTTTCTTCTCCACACGATTTTTAAGTGTTTTTTTTTTCTCCCCCTTGTTTTACCCTACGAATTTTTAATTTAAAACACTCAATATCTCGTACAAAAGCTTCAAGTCTAAGATTTTGTCTCTTATTGTAAGTTTTTTCAAGTTTTTACCAATTTAAATTATTGTTTTTCATATTTTTTCAAGTTGTTTAATGTATATGTATGTTTCATATGTATGTATAGCTGTATATATTGTATTTATGTATATATTCATCCTGTATGTACATATATGTTGTGCATGTTTATATCACGTATAAAATGGGTGATATGATTATTGATGTTATTGTCGTGTAGTTTATTTTAGATGTTAATATTGTAATCACCATATTGAAATTATTATTATTATTATTATTATTATTATTATTATTATTATTATTATTATTGTCATGATCATTATTAGTTTTATTGTTATTATAATTATATTTATTATATAAATTATTATTATTATTATTGGTTTGCTTATTATTCTAATAATTATTATATCAATTAGTTTAATTATTATTATTGGTATTATTATTATTATTATTATTATTGATATTGTAATTATTATATCAATTAGTTTTATTATTATTATGGTTATTATCATTATCATTATCATCATCATCATCATCATTATTATTATTATTATTATTATTATTATTATTATTATTATTATTATTATTATTATTATTATTATTATTATTGATATTGTAATTATTATATCAATTATTTTTATTATTATTATGGTTATTATCATTATCATTATCATCATCATCATCATCATCATCATCATTATTATTATTATTATTATTATTATTGATATTGTAATTATTATAATTATTATTATTGATATTGTAATTATTATAATTATTATATCAATTAGTTTTATTATTATTATGGTTATTATAATTATCATTATCATTGTCATTATAATTATCATTATCATTTTTATTATTATTATTATCGTTATTATTGTAATCATTATTATTATTGGTATTAGTATTCTTATTGTTATTATTATTTTTACTATTATTATGATTATTATCAATATGAATTTATATTAATATATTTATTAATCAATTTATTTATTGTTTGTAGGTGATGCAGATTGAAAACAGTGATGCAACACAACTCTGTCCACGTCGTAACGCAAATTAAGCTTCTCATTAAAACTGTAACCGAACTCATCGTACGACGTTTCTTCTGTTATTTTGATTTTGCGCATTGGCTTTACAGTCTCGTGCTGTACGCCAAAAGGATCATTTATTTTTCGGCCTTCATAATGTAAAATAACAGTTACTGCATTTGGATTCATATTATTTTCAGGGTTCGGTATGAAATATTGGGTGGTTTACAAATACAATTTAGGAGTTTCAAACCTTTTGGCCAAGCTGAAATTACTGTTAACAAAACATATGCAAGTTTTTTTTTTGCTAGCAAAAGGCTAAAGCTAGATATTTGGAAGCAACGGGAATGAGGAAGGGGTTTATATAGTTAGTTGTGATGCTGAGTTCGTTAGTTGAATATCCGAAATGTAGATTTCGGCTATTCAATAAATGAATATGGCTGCTATCTTGTCAGTCATATATTCGTCGATGAGAAATAGGAATGACGGGACAAGCTTTTGGCTATTCAATAGCCGAAATTAGCTGTTGAAAAGCAAAAATCTGCCAGGTTGTCAGGGAAATATATTCTGCAACCATTTTCGGCTGTTGAATAGTCGAAAATGAATTTCGGCTATTCAAAGGCCGAAATCGGTTGTTCAGTAACCGAAATTCCTACATGGCTTGCCAGCGTGTAAAAAGCGAGCTTGGCGATAGTTGAATTGCCTATTTCGGTCTTTCAATAACTGAAAGTGCTACTTTTGAAATCCAATTCAAAATAAGGCTATTTTTTAAATTAATTTTTTTAAGTATGTTATTTATAAAAAAAAAACCTTTTTAGAATTTGTGGCTGTTGATACTCATGAAGCTACAATAGAATTTACAAATAGGACGTATCATTCACGACTAAATGACACTAATATATATCATTTATTTGTCTTTTCATGCATATATTCAAGTAGACCATGACCATAAATATGGAATATTTCGTTCAATGTGAAATGTGTCTCTCTATTGTAAATAAGGGAGAACTTGGTTTTCGCTATAAATGATCATACCTTGAATCAAATACTGTCTTTTGAAACTTTAATCAGAATTTGACCCATATAATGCACGAAAAAAATATATATTTCAATTCATGGGAAGAATTATGACTTAGTTTTCTCGAAAGTCAATTGTCAAGAAATTTCTTATCACCTTGTATGGTTTCATTCAAGTTCTTGGAATTTGTAGCTGGTGATACTCGTGAAGCTACAGTATAATTTACAAATAGGACGTGTCATTCTCGACTAAATGACACTAATATACATATACATATACATACATACATATATATATATATATATATATATATATATTTCTTTTTATGCATATATTCAAGTGGACCATGCCCATAAATATGGAATATTCCAGTCTAACTAACAAGTCGTTTAATATATATATATATATATATATATATATATATATATATTTATATTTATATGTATGTATATGTATATGATTCATTTGTCTTTTCATGCATATATTCAAGTAGACAATGACCATAAATATAGAATATTCCAGTCTAACTAACAAGTCGTTCAATGTGAAATGTCTTGGTCTATTGTAAATAAGGGAGAACTTGGTTTTGGCTATAAATGATCATACCTTGAATCAAATACTTCTTTTCAAACTTTAACCAAAATTTGTCCCGTGTAATGCACGAAAGAATATATATTTTCAATATATTTGTATATTTTTGATGGTCAATTTTTATATTCTATGTAACTATGAAAGCAAACATATCTTCTAAAATTTAAGTTTTGGTGATCTTCAATACTAATCGTATTTTTTTGAGAGATTTTATTAAATAAAATGTTTAAATTATTTCTTCATAATCTGAATAAATATTTAAATTTCCAAAGTAAAATAAAAAAAAATTTGATATGCGAAAGAAAAGTAATAAAAGATTTTTGAGTGTTATTTTTAGATGAAAAATAATATTCACTACAAAAAAAATTGCTTTCCTGACGCACTTTTTAGTTTCTAAGACGATTTTTTGTGTTGCCATTTTCGTTTCAAATGATTTACTAGGTGTCGTCTTTTTTGCTTCTTAAGACGATTTTTTGCATTGCCATTTTTGTTTCCAACGATTTACTAGGTGTCACCTATAAAGTTGTCGTCTTTTGGCTATCCTGATGGCTTACAAGGTGTCGGAAATGGTAAAATTTCCTAACAATTTTACCAACCGTTGTCTATTTCATACGTAATTGCCAATGATTATAGTGAATTATTAAGGTAGGCAAATAGGAATAGGCGGTGCTTGAAGAAAAGCGTTGGCATTTGATTTCATGATTTTCAGACGATTCATTTCAAATTGTTATTGTTGACAAAGTGTTATCATTGGCGAATTGCTATCAAGTGTTGTTATTCGGTTGAGTTATTATTGTCGGTGAAAATGCAAGCGGTACGATTTGATCTCAATTATTATCGACAATTCTCATGTAGCGTTGTTGTTCACATTGTGGATTTGCCAACGCTTTCTTAACGAGTGTTACAATTTGGTGTCAAATATTTTGCTTTCTTTTTTTGTTTTTTTGTGGATAGTTTTTATAACCATTTAGTAATAGTGAAAATTGTCTTTACAATTTTAAGCATATAGAAACTCTTCAATTTGTTACATAATAAATAGACAATATTAAATTCATAAAACAAATCTAAGATCAACTATGTATTATTTTAAAGAATCCAAAAGAAAACAATAATAAACCCCACAATAAATTATTTTACAAAAAAATCTAAAATAAATCACTTGATCGCTCATATCACTCTTGACATTAATCAAAATAGGTGTAGCATCTCCATTTGAACCAACTTGAAGAATCAAACTTGCACAATTTGAAGCCTGTAAAAAAGACAAGAACGGGGTGCAAATATTAATAAGTATATATACATATATGCTATGGAGCAATGATAAAATAGAGTAATTTATATTTATCTAAAATGAATTACCTGAGAACGATTTTCCCATAATTATTTGTTCTTGAAATTTTTGAGACTCATGAAACTAACAAGTTATTTAATATGAATTGGTTTAACAATGAAAACAATACATCATCAAGCAATCTAATGTTCCATTAGGCTAACAATTTTTATAGATACCAAAAGTACACATGTTCTAAAGATTTCTAACTAAACATCTTATATATCCTTGTAACTAATTGTGCATCTCTTCCTTATCATAAATTCATAACTGCAAAATTCTATCTCTACACTAAGATGGAGGGAAAGGAAATGGAATAGGAGAGAAGGGGGGATTTGAGGACTGATTTTGTTCAATAGAAAGGAAAATCCCCACATTTATTTGAGTAATGACTAGTGCAAAATGTCACTAATCAATAAAGGATAAAAAGATAATACAAAAACCAGTTGGCTTCTTTTTGATGCAATATATCTCATTAAAAAAGATGCCACCGAATCAACTAGAGAAATCAAACCCCAGTCCAGTAAACTGTCTGCAATAAATCACCGCAATAAGTAATTGGCGACAACACACTCAAATATCGAATAAACCTATAGCCTTAAATGCATGCGTGCAAGATATTCGGAAGCCATATAGTATTCATATAGTCAATAGTAGATTGTAGAAAATATAAGGACCTACCCTCATATAAAGTGATGTACATTCAGAAAAAGGCATTCCTTTTTCTACCGGTATCAGGTGTCGCAAGTGATCTTAATACGAAATATATCAAGGAACCAGCAAAATATGATGTTCCTAATTGATGTATGATGAACATAAAACGTGTACTTCTGGTATCTATAATCTAATATGTATATAACAATAGCATACACAAAAAATTTTCATCACAAGCAAAAGCATCAGTAAATAGAGACAACTAATAAATTCCATGCTAAACAGACAAATATAGATATACATAAAACTCACCAAAAAAGCAACTATACAACCTATGCACCTTGGTGGACAGGGAGATGAAAGCTTTACTAATTTGAGAGGAACGCGGATCTCGTTGTAAAAGATGAAAGTTTTTTTTGATTAAAGCTCTGTAAACGTGTATCCTTAGAATTTGAGAATAATAATAGTAATTGGTGGGTTGCAGACTCCTAGCTTTGGTAAAGTTTGCATATTGCGGCAAAATAGTTTTGATATAGGCGGGAAGTTAACGTTTTGGCATTAATTTCATCTTTCATGAACAAAATGTTTTGGATTCTTTTTTGGCATTTAACAAACTGAGGTATATTAAAATTTTTAAAATGTAGCCAATGCTGACATTTTTTTTCAAGTGAGTGGAGTTAATTCTAAAATTCAATTTTGTTAAAAAATTAATTAATTATAAATTTATATAATTTTTTAATTTTTAATTTTTAGAATTTTCTAATTTCCAATTAATAATTTCTTTGTCTACAATTTTTGAATTTCAAATTTTTTTAAACTTCTTAGTTTCTAATTTTAATATTTAAATTTTAAATTCTTATATTTTTTATTTTTATTCTAAATTTTATTTTTTTTATTTTTCTAAAACTTTTTTTAATTCTTAAGAGATTAAGGTCAGAGTAAGGGTAGGGATAAGATGGGGTAGAGGATAGGGGAGATATATATATATATATATACATATATATATATATATATATATATATGTATGTATGTATATATATTGTGCAACAAGGAAAATCCAGTTGGTGGAACCCGACAATGAAACACATGTGGAGCTCGACCCCCAACTAGCAAACCTCGGGTGTATAGCACGTCCCCTATACTATGCACCGAATAAGTCGAGGGTATTTAATGCAGGGCAAGGGACTAGATTTGGACCCGAGTTTTAAGTCGTGTCCATCTCCAACTCTTACCAATGAAGTATCCCTAGGGGACGGGGCGAGAGTTACTATTGGGAAATTTTTTTCTTATTCTTGGTCAGCAGAAAACCTTTTCCTTTATTTTGAACAAGAGTTTTTTTTTGACCGGAAAATATTTTTCTGTTGATTTATTTCCCTATATTACCAAATGCCAAAAAACCTAGAGAATTTTTTTATTGAATTGTAATTTTATTAAATTATTTAATTTTTATTTTTTTTTAATTTTTATAGTTTCCAATTAGTATTTTTTATTTTTTAAAATTTAAAATTTTCATTTTTAATTTTAATATTTTTAACTTTAACTTCTTATATTTTTAATTTTTAATTTTTTAATTCTTAAGTTTTTTATTTATTATTTTCAAATTTTTTTGACTTTTAAATTGTTAGGAGGTCTAGGGGTAAGGAGAGGGTAGGGGAGGGGGGGGGGGCGTTGCATGAGTTACTATTGGGAAAATGTCTTTTTCTTCATAGGCACCAGAAAATATTTTCTTCTATTTTGAACTAGAGTTTCCGTTTGACCCAAAAATGCTCTCTTATTGACTTTTTTTTTTCTGTCTTACCAAACTCTAAAAAATCTAGAAGACATTTTTATTGAATTGAAATTTTGTTTAATTTTTTTAATTTATAGATTTTATTCTTTAATTTTTAATTTTTAGATCTTTTATAATTTCCATTTCGTGTTTTTTATTTTTTAATTTTTAAATATAATTTTTTAATTTTAATATTTTAATTTTAAATTCTTACAATTTTTAGTTTTTAGTTTTTAGTTTTAAATTTTAAATTTTTAATTTTTTTATTTTTTAAAAATTTTAAATTTAGGAGGTTAAGGTTACGGTAGGGTAGGGAAGTGGGTAAGGTGGGGTGATAGGGGAGGGAGTTACTATTGAGAAAATGTTTTATTCTTTTTGGCCACCAGAAAATATTTTCCTCTATTTTGAACTAGAGCTTTGCTTTGACGAAAAATGGTTTTCTGGTGACTTATTTTCTTGTGTCACCAAACGCCGAAAAAGCATGAGTAAATTTTTATTGAATCGTAATTTTACTTAGTTTATTTAATTTTTAATTTTTAATTTTCTTAGAATTTTCTTAATTGAATTTAATTTTAATAATTGTCTTTTGTTTGTATAAGAGATCTTTTTGTTAATATTTAATTTATAATGTTATCAAATAAAATTTAATGGTGTTATATTAATTTGTTTTGTGATGATTTATGATTATCGTCGGTAATAGTAAAACTAAAAATCATCGAACATGACGAATTAGTCTCACCGTTGAAAATAGTAATGCTAAAAACTTTATGTCAGTGCTTTAGCATAATCGTCGATAATTTTATTTAAGCAAACGCCAACAATTGTTATGTAACCATGAAGGTTTTTTATTTTCAAGACTCAACGCTGATGATTCTTATGCAAGCGTTAGTAATAAATAACCCAATTTTGTGCTAATCAAATTGTACCCAATACTGACAGTATAAAAGAGACGTTTCCTTGAATCATTAAGGAAAAAAACCATCCAATTTACTTTGATTAATGATTATGAAATCGTTAGACTTTAAGTATCATCAATATTATAACTTTCTTAAATATATTTAAATTTGGTAATAACTGTACATGTATGGAAGAGTACACTAAGACCTGTTCGGCAAATTTAGCTGTTAAAATAGTTGATAGCTGTTTGAGTAGTTGATAGCTATTTGGATAACTGATAGCTGTTGTAGTTTAGTTGTTAGTAGATGTGTTTGGTAAAATTAGCTATTAGATTAGTTGATGACATAAAAGGACATTGATATCATGTTATTATTATTATTGTTATTATGATAATTATAATTATTATTACTACTATATAAATAAGATAATATATTTTATAATTTGATATTTATTTTCATAATCATATTTTAATATTAATGTATAACTAATTTTTTGATAAAACATTTGTATCAATATTACAAAAATTAAATTTAATGGATTCATAATTATTTTGTCAAAAATAAATTACTAATAGAATTATGCTTTTAGTAATGTTGATAATATAGAAATTGAAATTCATTTTTATATTATTTATTATTTATATTTGTGAAAGAAAAGGAAACAATATAGAGATTGATTGGAGAAAGAATAGAAAAACTAAAAAATGCAAAAAGGATAGAATTGCCAAAAAAAAAAAAAAAACATGAGAAGTTAAAAGCTATTTGAAAGGCTAAAATTTTTAACTTTTGAGAAATGCTAGTTGACACTAAAAGTTACCTAAAAAGCTACTTGAATCGTTAGTTTATCACACAACATACTTTATTGGATGCAAGACAAGACTTAGAAGATGATATGTGACATGTACCAAAAAGCCATGTATTTTCTTTTATATAATATAGAGATTTTACATGTATTTATAAATTATATCAATGAAGTACTCTTTTTAATAAGAAAAATAAAATTAAAGAAAATCTTTATGTAACAAAATATATAAAACTAAATAGTTTGATAATATAAAAAGATAAAAATACCTTTCAAAGTATAATTTGCTTAGACAAAGTTTAATATGGTCGAAGAATATGAATAAAACATTTTCTCCTATAAATAGTGTTAGGGTGGCGACTCTAGTTGCATATTGAACTGCTGCAAGATGGATACACTTTCTTGTCTTTTCATCCCTTTTATATGTTTGGCCTTGGCTTTTCAACAAGCAGAAAAAGCCGGTGGGCACAAGAGTAGTAGCATTACTCAACTAAATCATGCAATTGAGGTAGTTATAGGTATAATTTTGGACACTGGTTCTCGTGAGGGAAAAGAAGCTAGAGTGGCTATGGAGATTGCTCTCAATAATCTCAACACCAACACTAATCAAACTTTTGTATTTCATACTAGAAATTCACAGGGGAATCATCAGTGTGCAGCTACTGCTGGTAAAAGTCATGTCTTTTGCATATCTGAAAAATGATATTGAATGCGAAACATGATCAAATAGACAGGTAAACTAAACTCTCGAAGCAATTCAGAACTAGTAGTTTACTTAAAGTATGTTCAAACTCTGTATATTCTTGAGTTACCACTTCATCTAAAAGCTTATGTTTGAACTCTTTGTATTCTTAAGTTACCACCTTATCTAAAAGCTTAAACTTATAAGAAGGATATTGGTTTATATTTATTTAGCTTAGCATGCCCCTCAGGTACAATATGATACATTTAAAACTTGCACATGGACAACTTAAAAATTTTTAAATGAGTGGCGATGAGTTTTGAACTTCAAATCATTTGATTTTTAAGCTTTGATACTATCTTGAATTACTACCTCATCTAAAAGTTTAAGCTTATAAAGAGAATATTGGCTTATTAAATTTATTTATTGTGTTTAACATGTATATCAAAGTTCACTTGTAATTTTTCTCTCCCTACTTAAAATTGCTAGATTTGAAATGGAAAATTTTCGTCTCAAATTGAGACAAAATAGAGATGGATTTCTTGCAAAATTTTGTAACATTTTCAGGCAGAATTTGGCACAGAAAACTTTCCGTCTTAAAGTATGTTCAAACTCTTTGTATTTCGAAGTTCACCTATAATTTTCCTCTACTTTTAGGATCGTTTAAAAGGGACCTATGTTATGTTTTATAAAGCAGGAGAGGATTATGAGAAAGTTTTAGTAACAAAAAAAAGTCCAACAACTCTTCGGGAATACCTTAACTCCTACTAGTTTTATGTGGTAAATATCTGATTTTAACCATATGTGGATATGTAGCGAGACATCTCATTGATAAGCAGCAAGCAGAAGCTATTATAGGATTGAAAACATGGGAAGAGATATCATTAGTTGTGGAAGCAAGCGTGAGATGTAACGTACCCATTGTTTCTCTAGCAACTTCAACTCCACAATGGGCGATCGCGCGATGGCCCTTCTTTGTTCAATCCAATCTGAGCCAATATGCACAAATGAAAGCTCCAGTTGCGATTATTCAGTCTTGGGAGTGGCATCAAATCACTGGCATATACGAGGACGACGATTTAGGAGCTAATGAACTCTTTCGGCACCTTCATGAAGCCTTGCAAGAAGCTGGAGTCTGAATAAATCTGGTACCAATTCCTCATTTTGTTTTTGATTCACTGCCTCATAAACTATAGAAGCTTATAGAACAACAATGTAGAGTTTTCGTGGTCTACACATCGTTATTAACAGCTATTTATCTATTTTGTCATGCAAAAAGAATGAAGATGATGGAGAAGGAGTATGTTTGGATCACAATAGACATGTGTTGGTATTTGAAAATTTATTGGGCTAGAAATTTAGTTGGTAATTTTTAGAATATGGAGAAGACAATAGTACTAAATATTTTGCTTGGAGAATAGTTGGAGAAGAATTAAATATGAGAAAATGTGGGAGAAAGATTTTTCATTCATCAGATGATGACTACTATCATTATAATGACTCAAGTCATGCTTTTATAGACATGCAAAGTTGGTTAAGCATGACCTGGACTTATCACCTTAATGGTGGTGGAAACTTCATAAAAAATGTTTATTGCAAGTTGCCGATTCTAAAGCTTATAGATTTGTACAACTATCAAGCCTTATCACATAATTTGGTCAATTACTTAATCGTCTTGACAAATTAGTTGTCCAGATAATTCTTGCAAGTTGATGGTGAAGATTAATTTGGAAATTGAGCATCAATTTTTAAGGCCCCCCTTGATGCTCAATTATGTAATTCCAAGCATCTCTCGTAACATCTCGAACTTCGATTTGAGAAGTGCTTTTGTGAAAATATCTGCAAGTTGATCTTCTGTGTTGATGTACTCGATCTCAATTTCACTATCATTAATTGCTTCTCATAGCAAGTGATATTTGATAGCAATGTGTTTAGTTCTACTATGTTGAATAGGATTTTTCACCATTGTTATTGCTGATTTGTTGTCGCAGTAGATTTCGGTAGGTTGTTCCCGTTGTTCTCTCATATCTTCGAGTATACGCCTTAATCAAATAGCTTGACTTGTTGTCAATGTTGCTGCGACGTATTCTGCTCCTGCTGATGACTGAGCTATGCAATCTTACTTTTTCAATGACCAAGAGAATTTGCGTGAGCTAAGTGAGAATGTTTATCCGAATGTACTTTTCATATCATTGGCTGATCTGGCTCAGTCACTATCAGTGTAGTCTATCAGTTTTGAGTCTTTTGCTAATTCGTATCAGATGCCACAGTGCTTAGTGCCTTGTAAATATCTTAATATTCTCTTTGCAGCTCCAAAATGGACTTCGCTTGGTCTTTGCATGAACCTTGATAGCAAACTTGTTGCGTACATAATATCTGGCCTTATGGCCGTTGGATACAGTAAGCTGCCGATGAGACTTTTGTTGAGTGACACATCTGTATCTGGTGAGCCATCTTCTTTGCACAGCTTCTCATTTGGGACTAGAGGAGTAGCGACAGACTTGCAACCATATATCTTGAACTTCTTTAGCAAAGTGTCTGTGTATTTCTTTTGTGAGATAAATATTCTTTTCTCTTCTTGATTCACCTCAATGCTAAGAAAATAATGCCTCAACTGAAGATACTTCATCTCAAATGTTTTCATCATATCATCTTTGAACTCCTTAATCATTTTTTCATTGTTTCCTGTAGATATAAGATCATCAACGTATAGAGAAACAATGAGTTTTTTGTTGTTACCTTGGGTCTTAATATAGAGTGTAGGCTCACTCTGGCTTTTTTGAAAACCTCTGTTGATGAAGTAGTTGTCGATTCGGCTATACCAGGCTCGTGGAGCTTGCTTTAAGTATTACAGTGCCTTTTTCAGCTTTAGGACCTTATTTTCTTGTCCCACGACCACAAACACTTGAGGTTGTTCATTGTATATTTCTTCTTTTAGATAGCTATTGAGAAAAGTTGACTTGATATCTAACTGATAGATTTTTCGTTGTTTTTGAGCGGCCAATATGAAAAAAGCCCTTATAGTGTCCAAACGTGCAATCGGTGCAAATGTTTCACTACAATCAACACTTGACAATTGAGAATAACCTTTAGCGACCAATCGTGCTTTGTGTTTTTGAATTGAGCCATCTGAGTTAAGCTTTGTCTTGTAGACCTATTTTGCTTCGATGACTTCTTTATCTGTTGGTCGGTCTGTCAACTCTCATGTCTCGTTCTTTTCGATCATTTTGATCTCTTCCTCCATAGTTTTACCATTGACCTTGTTTGACTGCAACCTCAAAACTTTCTCGGTCTAAAGTCATGAAATTGCATGTCGCATATATCTCACTCAGTGCCTTAGTTCTCCTTGGTGGCGTCTCTATAGAAGAGTCGTCTGCACTTGAAGATGATGATGATGCTTCTGTTGTTGGGCTTGAAGGCGTAGACATTATTCAGGGAGTTTGTGATCCTTTTGCCATTTCTTTTGTGTGGTCTCTGTTCGAGCGTTGTAATCTTGGTACCATAATATTTTGTTTCTCAACCGTCTCCTTTTCCCTGTTTCATGCTGCATTTTCATCGAACTCGATATTGCGATTGACAATCAGCTTCTTAGTTTTAAGGTTATAAATCCGATAGCCTTTTGATTAAGTGCTACGGTTGAGGAATATGCCTTTCTCGGTTTTTTTCTCTAGCTTGTGCCTTTTTTCTTTTAGAATACGCATGTAAAAAATGCTATCGAAAACTCGTAAATGTTGTGCTGACGGCTTTCGACCACTCCAGGCCTTTATTGGAGTTTTACTCTGCACTGCCTTTGTTGGACATCTGTTAAGTAGATAGACTATTGTGTACACTGCTTTTGCCCAGAACTCCTTTGGCATGTCTTTTTCTGCTAACATCGTCCGTGCCATCTCTATCACGGTTCTATTCTTTCTTTTTGACACGACGTTCTGTTCTGGAGCACAGTCAACTGTTAGTTGATGCTCAACTCCTTCGTCTTCGGAGGACTTTTTGAACTCTTTTGAGGTGTACTTTGTTTCTCTATTGCTTCTTAACACCTTGATCCATTGACTGCTTCGGTTTTCGACCAAGTTCTTGAATTTCTTGAATATGTTGAAGATTTCTGATCTTTCACGCATAAAATAGACAAAGGTCATTCTTGTATAATCATCAATAAAGAGAATGAAGAACAAATTTCGTTTAAAGGTTAGAGTCCTTATTGGGCCACATATATCAGTGTGTACTAGCTCCAAGATCTGTTTGCCTCTCCCTGAATTGCCTAAAGGGAATGATTGTTGGTGTTGTTTACCTTCCAGGCAACTTTTGCATACATTGTCTTTTAAACTGATGGCTGGTAGGTCTTTCATCAGATTTTTTTGATAGAGATTTTTCAACCCGTGGAAGTTGAAGTGCCCGAACCTTCAATGCCACAACCAGGATTAATCTTCATGAGCTTTTAAGGTTGCCTCAATGTATTGCCAATGAATTAGAAAGATCCGTTGTTACTGCATTTTGTGTTCTTATTTCTGTTGTCATATACTATGCATGAGTCTCCTTTGAAGTAAAGGGAATATCCTCTCTCCATCATTTGACCTACGCTTAAGAGATTGGTGTCGAGTTTAGGGACCAGCAGTATATCTCTGATTATGCGCGTGCCTTTTCTAGTGTTGACTACAATCGTTCCTTTCCCTTTGATGTCCACACGTTCTCTATTTCCAAGCTTTACTTGAGATTTTACTGATCTGTCAATATCTTGGAAGATTTTTTCATTACCGGACATATGATTGCTATAACTGCTATCAAGATACCACGTCTCTTTTTTAATTTCTGTTGCAGTGTGACATGCATAGAATAGGCTATCTCCATTCTCCTTCTCTTCAGAGAAGTTTGCCTGTTGCTTTTGTTTGGACCAACACTCCTTCTCAAGATGACTAAATCTACCACAACTTTTACATTGTGGTTTTCCATGGTACCAACAATCATTTTCATGACGGTTGGTCTTCTAGCAAAATACCACACGATGGATATTTGCCTCTCTTTTGCTCCTGATTAGATCTATATTTCATTTATTTTTAAAAAAAGTAAATGGCATATTACCCCCTGTAATCTGGCATAAATTCGCAATACCTCCTGAAGTCTCAAAATTATCTAATTACCCCCGCGAACTTCTTAAACGCATGCAAATTACCCCCTCCCCCGCCATCTGTTTTTGGTTAGTTTTGACAGGAGTTGGAGCCTACGAGCATGTGTTGCGCATGAGTTACGTTTTTCATTGCATAATATATAGAGTAAATGGCATATTATCCCCCTATAGTCTGACATAAGTGCACAATACCCCTCTAAAGTCTCAAAATTAGCTGATTACCCCTCTTGAGTTTTCAGGGAGTAAATGAGTTAAGCGTTTTTATAAAAAGTGTAAGGGTTTAAATGGTCCAAAATATTTAGTTTATATATATATATATATATATATATATATATATATATATTATGCAATGAAAAACGCCACACATGTGCATAGAATTTAATTCCCGTCAAAACTAACCAAAAATGGACAGCGAGGGGTAGTGAGCACACGTTTAAAAAGTTCAAGGGGGTAATCAGATAGTTTTGAGATTTTAGGGGGTATTGTGCACTTATGTCAGATTACAGAGGGATAATATTCCATTTACTCTTTTTAAAATTTCCTCCAAACTTTCTCCCCCTATTTCTAGAATTCTGAGAACTTATATTGAGTTTAGACTGAAATACATTTTCTGTTGATTCATTGTGATGCATACTCAGTCTTATTTCATATGCTTCTAAAGAGCCTACCAACTCTGTTGTTGTCAGAGTTTTATATCTTTTGTTTCTTCGGTAGTAGTTACTATCAATCATTTTTAGCAGGTAGGGTGATTAAGATTTTTTCTACCCCCTGGTTATTGGGAATATCTTCCCTAGAGGCTCTCAATTGATTGAAGTTCAATTGATTGATTACTTCTCTAAGTTTAGAGTAGTAATCTTTTATAGTCTCAGATTTTTCATCTTCATATTTTCTAATTCTCTATGTAAAGTTTGGCATTTTATATTATGTACCTTGACGCTGCCAAGAAATTCTTTCTTCAACGTGTCCTATGCTTGTTTAGCTGTTGTGGCTCCGCTTATTCTTGGAAACAGTGAATCTGCCATCGGCATCTATATGCTGTCTAGAGCCAAATTATCCTTCTCCATATCCTTGTTTAATTTTTTCCTTATCAGCTTAAGCCAAACTGGTCATGTCTTCAGGGATTGTGTATCATGTCTTAAATATATCCCACAAACTTTGGGACATGAAATATGTCCTCATTTTTGTTGCCTAATACTCATAGTTTTCTCTAGAGAAAAAAGAGATTGAAATTTGGGTATCATTTATGAAAGTGGCCATTTTTTAAAGGCTAGAAAATATAAGAGAGTATTAGCATAAGGTAATATTGCTCAGTTAATAACCTAACCGGGCTCTGATACCACAATTGGTATTTGAAAAATTATTGGGCTAAAAATTTAGTTGGTAATTTTTGGAATATGAAGAAGACAATAGTACTAAATATTTTGCTTGGAAAATAGTTGAAGAAGAATTGAAATGAGAAAATGTGGAAGAAAGATTTTTCATTCATCAAATGATGGCTACTACCATTACAATGGCTCAAGTCATAATGATGGCTACTACCATTACAATGGCTCAAGTCATGCTTTTATAGATGTGCAAAGTCGGTTAAGCATGACTCAGACTTATCACCTTAATGGTGGTGGAAACTTCATGAAAAATGTTTATTGCAAGTTGCCAATCTAAAGCCTATAGACTTGTACAGCTAAGCAATTGCTAGCATCTAGATTGGTCGAGCCTTATCACATAATTTGGTCAATTACTTAATCGTCTTGACAAATTAATTGTCCAGATAATTCTTGCAAGTTGATGGTGAAGATTAATTTGGAAATTGAGCATCAATTTTTAACAACATGGCTACAAATCTTTCCATTATCTCAATGCATCTACCATTTCCTTGATGCAAGGTGTTCTAGGGATCAGGAGTTATTTCCCTGATGTTTTGCTCTGATGAATCTGATGTTTTGATGTCTTTGGCTTTGACGAAGAAGAAGATACAGATGATGTCTTTGGATTTGATGAAGAAGAAGAAGACTCTGACCAAAAATAAAAAATAAAAAAAGGTGGAAGACTTTAGTCGTCCACGTTTCCAACGATACACGCAAGCACACAGACATAAGGGCTTCAGTAATAATATTTGACCATTAATGTTCTAGAACTTCTCTAATTATATCATTAATATCTTTTTCTAATAATATGACAAAAAGTTTAAGATAAATAGCGATATCAACTATTCAAAAAATATTGACTATTTAAATAACTAGTTGTGCCAAACATGACCTAAATTGCAAAAATGTGCATTATATTTCAATAAGAATAAAGAAGGTCTATTTGTAGTTTTAATATTAATTATATTCAAAGTAGTGTTTCCTACAAAACTTTATGCTTAGAAGACAAATTCATGACTAGCTAAATCTACATAATATATGCTCATGTTTGTAGGACTTGCGTACGAGGAAAAGATAAAATGGTTCTAGTCTAGTCGAACTTCTCCAAGTTGAATGGTCCAGTTGAACTTCTCCAAGTTGAACTTCTACATAATATATAATCTACATAATATATGCTCATGTGTATGTGTGTGTTTTTACTTTTGAGCCTGACGGGTTAGCTTGTATCAGATATAAGTCATAGTCATATAACATGAAATCAATTTTTTAATCTTTATTATTTTATATTTAATTCATGTTTAAATGTTAATTGTTTATAATTATATATTGATTTATACTAAATGTTTATTTCTTTTAAATTACTCTCTAATCTCTGAAATAATTTTATAAAAAATTTTATATTTATCTTAAATTATAGATTATTACTAAAAAAAGTAATAATATTATGATCACTTTATATCTATCTTAAATTATAGATTGTTACTAAAATGAAAGTAATAATTTTATATCTATCCTATAAAATAAAAATATAATTTGTTTTGAGTTTTCATAAAGTACATGTCTTATATCTTATAAGACGAGAAAAATTGCCTCATTCATTTTTGTCTTTATTGTTTAATTACAATCATATATTGGATAAAAATCATTAAAATCATAGTGTATCTATAACAATTGAATATCTATTATACATTATTATAACAATAATACATATAAATATCTTCTATCTCTAGTATACATTAGAATTCTTTTGCCCTAATAAGATAAGCATTTTCTTTCTTAAAATATGCATGGTTATTAAATGTAATAGAATAAGTACATCAAATGCAGTATAATTAAGATCAAATAATTAAGTCAAATGCACTGATATAGCTATACACAAAACCATCAATTCACTGGTAAGTAGATGCTATGATTAAATATATTCATTAATTAGATAACAAAATTTGACTTAAAAGAAAAAAAACTTAATAATTTTGATAGAGATATTAACTAATATAATATGGCTAGATTTTTAGTATGTAGTATGTATAATACATAATCTTGTAAATATAAATATGGGTCTATGTATATATATAAAGCAAGGCTAAACAATAGGGTGTAAAATATTTGTATTTTTAAACTACATGTCCTTTAAGAATTTAATTAAATTCTTTTTTGAAATTTCAAATTTAGTTACCGATTTCAAATCGATCGCTAAAATTAACTACCGATTTCAAATCGGTCGCTAAAATTAGCTACAGATTAGAAAATTGGTCGCAAAATTGCAAATCGGGACCAAATTTAGCTACCGATTTCACCAAATTTAGCTACCGATTTGAAATCAGTAGCTAATTTTAGCAACCTATTTGAAATCGGTAGCTAAATTTGGTCCAGATTTGTAATTTTGCGACCAATTTTCTAATCGGTAGCTAACATTAGCGACCGATTTGAAATCGGTAGCTAAATTTGGTCCTGATTTGCAATTTTGCGACCAATTTTCTATCGGTCGCAAATTTGTCGATATAGTTACATATTTAGCGACTGAAATATTGGTTTAGCGACCGATTAATTTCTTGGCCACATATTTAGAGGCCGATTGTGTAGTCAATCGCAAGGTCGGTCGTAAAAATGAAATTTAGTAACCGATTTTCATCGGTAGCTAATTTTCGGTCGCTATAGACTTGTTTTCTAGTAGCGTGATACGGGGCCAAATTTTCAAAATTTTAGAGGTAGCTTTCGAAGAGAGTTCAGTATTCAGTGCCCTCAAGAAGAAAAATACGAGCCTGGAATTTTTGCTGTGCAAGCGTATGATGCTACATTGGCGGTAGCTCAGGCATTGAGGAAAGTTAACATGAGCCCCGGGCTTCTGCTTGAAAAGATTCCAACGGTTGATTTCACTGGTTTATCTGGTAAGATCACACTCAATGAACGCAAGGTTGCTCCAGCAAGCATTTCCCGAATTGGTAATGTGGTCGAAAAGAGTTTTAGGGAGCTTGGCTTCTGGTCTGATCGATTAGGCCGAGGCTTCTCGGAGTTTCTTGATGAGAGGGGGATTTTCAGTTCTCCGATGGCAGAATTGGGGCCTGTGTTGTGGCCTTGTAAACAATGGTATATTCCTCGAGGGTGGATTCCTATCACAACTGGAAGGAAATTGAAAGTTGGTGTCCCCAATAGGCATACCTTTAAGTATGTTAACGTGGAACATGATCCCAACCCTAATAATTATTCTTTCTCTAGATTGTATATTGACATCTTCAAAGAGACCCTTGCCATCTTGCCATATTGTCTGCAATATGAATTCATCCCGTTTAACGGGACAGATGATGAATTGGTGGAACAAGTCTATTTAAAGGTGAGATTGGGCATACACATTTGTTTTGTTTGAAATACAAACCGCTCAGTAAGATAACTGCAAGATATTGCTTTTTCATTGTTGATTAATTTGTATGATCCTTCTACTCAGATGTGGAGTTCTTTTCATTGCAGAAGTTGGATGCTGTAGCAGGTGATGTATCTGTTACTGCTAGTCGATATAAGTATGCTGAATTTACACTTCCTTACACTGAAACAGGACTAGTGATGATAGTACCTGTTCAATCAGAGTAAAGCAACAAAGCATGGTTGTTCATGAAACCCTTCACAAAATCCATGTGGGCTCTAATTCTAGTGATTACCATCTACAAAGGTTTCGTCGTCTGGTTCATACAGCGAGATCACTTCTCCAAACTTGAAGGTTCCTTTCTGAACCAAATAGGAATCTTGATTTGGGCAGCCTTCACCTCTCTATTCTCTTTACATGGTAGTCGATGAAATAAACATGCTTTCAGACATTCCTTGGAAATTTAAGATTTTTTTCTAAATTTTCTTCATTAATCATCTAGCTAATTGTGTATTGTCTTTTCTTCATTATGCTAACTGTCTACATCTATCCAGGGGGAAAACTTCATAGCAATTTGTCACGAATAGCGATTGTGGTAGCGATTGTGGTATGGCTATTTGTCGCATTAGTCATAACTCACAGTTACACAGCTAGTCTCAGCAGCATGCTCACATTCCAAAGGCTTGTACCAACTGTGCCAGATGTTGAGACGTTGAAGAATAGCAACGCAGTAGTTGGCTACGGTCGAGGTTCCTTGGTAGCCGATTATCCGAAGAAAGTGTTGGGTTTAAAATCTGACAACCTGAAAAGATTTATTTCTCCAGAAGATTACGTTGTAGCCCTGAAAAGCGGAGAAATAGCAGCTATCTTTCTTGAAGTTCCTTATGCTAAAATATTTCTTGCCAAGTACTGCAACAGCTTCATGATATCAGGGCCAACATAGAAAGTGGGAGACTTCAGATTTGTAAGTCGATTCCCTTGTTTCATTTGACAAGCTCTTTTTCATCTCATGCCCATATTTGCATCTTGAGAAACTGTCCAAAACGCATAAAAACTTCTAAGGTAATATATAGATTGTGGTTAGATTAAAGTACGTTGGACATCTTTCTATTTTTCTTTTAGGATAAATTGCATGGAACCCCTTGTGGTTGGACATTTTTTTTTTCTTATAGTAAATTGCACGAAACCCTCTTATAGTTTGTCATAAGTGTGCGTTTATCCCTGTAATGTAAAAATTAACTAGTTACCTCTCTATAATTTTCAAAAGTAAAGTACTTTATCCCTTCGTCCCTTTTTCCATTGATTTAACTGAGTGTGTGGCAAAGGCACTGGGCCTGTAACTACGTTTAGTATTTTTGCTTTTAAACTTGATTTTGGCCCAAATTGTCCTTCCTTTTTTGTTTTCAAAACACAGTTGCAAGGGAAAAGATTTGAATCATTGACCTTAGTTTAAAATATGTAAATTTTAACTAAGTATACTACAAACATGTTTGTTTTTTTTTCGTTACTACAAGTAAATATTTTTTGTCATCAAAAAATGAAAAATAAAAAAAGAAATTAACCTCCACTGTTATCATGATCACACAACCACGGGCTCATTAATTAAATTAATTATGTAATTAACCTTAATTTTTAATTATTTATTAATTAATTAATCAATTATTAGATTATTAATAATTAATTGTTTAATTATTAATTAATTATCTAATTATTAATTACTTCATATTTCTAATAAAATAAAAAGAGTAATTAGTCTTTTTGCATTTTCATTAGCCAAAACTAATGAAGTTAAAAAAATGGGCATGTGTGCTTCACTTTTGAGAAGAATAAGGAGTAACTACCTAATTTTTAAATCATAGGGGCTAAACGCACACTTATAATAAAACACAACGGGTTCCTTGCACTTTTCCCCCTTTTTTTTATTTTGCTAAGGATATAAGTATATTCATTGATTAGTAAAACTCCAAAATTACACTTCAAAATTACCCAAAAAAAAATAATAGAGGATCAAAAACCATCATTCCTAACTAAAAATAGGTTAACATAAGACTCCATCCATTACATGAGAAGAAATAGCAGGTTATTGCAGAACTTTCTATTACCCCAATTATTCAACTTGACAATGCGAGAGACGTCATAAGAATTTGCTCCTCTGTATTGAATTTTTCACTTTATCTAAAAGTTTAAGCTTGTACAAAGGATTTGGCTACATTTATTTATTATATTTAACACGAGACGCCCTCTTATATGCAGGGTGATTTGTTTATAGCTTACAAATAGACAATTTAATATTTTTAAATAAGTAGCAATAAGTTTCAAACCTGAAACTGTTTGGTTTCTAAACTCTTATACTATATCAGATTTACCACTTTATCTAAAAGCTTAAGCTTTAAGAAAGAATTTGATTATCTTTATTTATTATACGCTTAACACTCTAGTGCAAAATTCTAGCCATATAAACGGTTGTTTCTTTCTCTCTATATATGATGTAAATTAAAGCACCAAAGACAAGTTTAGTCAGATTATCTTTTAGATCATTCCTAGGGCAATGCCTAGTCACCAAGTTTGTAAGCTATCCCACTTTGGTAGGCCGTGAAAGATACCAACCTTTGCAAGGACTAAAATCCATAATCTTCGGCTGAAATCATACTCATGGAAAATGTGTTCCCATCCTCTCCACATCCATTCTACAATCAAACAAAAAAAAAAAAAAAAGACGAAAAACTCTGTAGTTAAACCACATGAGACAAATTTGATTCCATTTGGAAGTTTGCCTTACAGAGCATGCCAAAGAATCATATCATGTTAAGTGTCCATACGTTAGACACTTCCGTATCATTAAAATTAAAAGCTCTCATAACCCCCTTCTATTTTTTAAAACTCTCTTACAAAAAGTTCTCATAATCTTCCTCTACTTTTTAAAATTCACTCATAATTCCCCTCTACTTTTTGAAACAAGCATATATCTCTTTCTTAAAGGGAAGTCATTTTTTTTAAGAAACTAGAGAGAATTAAGATTTTGAAACTTCAAATAAATTCAAGGAGTTTAATTTTCACCCAAAATTCATATCTTGTGTAATGTTTTACATCGATTTGTGAGTTGAACTGTGACTTGTTTATAAGTGGGTGGTGTAAGTATAATTAATAATTTGGGTTGACCATTTTGGTCCAATTGATTTGAGGGTCTAAGTAATAATTAGTTGTGCCTACAACACTTATCTTGTTAGCAGGCCTGGGGGTTCTCGGCTCGGGGACATGACAAAATGGTATTTAGAGCCAGTTACTAGTCAGTTGCAAGAGCTAAGTGTTATTTACGGCAAAGTGCTACACCAAGTATGCAGTGGGAGCCATCTCTTGGGCCCGTAGGAACCACCTCTAGACTCTTGCACTACTTAGTCCAATGTGATTGTGATTTTATGCCCTTGACGAGAATGTCAAGTGCTCAACGAGGCAAAATTGTAATGTCCTACATTGGTTTGTGAGGTGAATTGTGACTTATTAAGGAGGAGATATGGGTATAACTAATAAGTAGCTTGAACATTTTGGACAAGTTGATTTGAGAGGCCAAGCAGTTATTAATTATATCTATAATAATAGTCTCGCTTGTAGGACTGGGGGCTTGGAGTCGAGGGTGTGACATCTTATCTGCTAGACTATAATAGTTCTAAATTAAATATTATTCAATTACCTATTAATGAAATAGATTGACATTTTCTTTTAGGTATTTCCAAAAGGTTCTCCAATGGCAGGCTCAGAGAACTTGTGAACAATGCACTTGGATAAGTAGAATGTGTGGACCTAAAATTGAAGAAAGAAACTAGTCTCAATCCCAACAGCTTTTTTATTCTATTTATTTTTACAGGAGACACATCAACAATTTCTCTCATAATATATATCATTACAACTAAGTGGAAATTCCAAAATAGCTTGTTAAAGCGTGGACAATATTGGCTGTCTTATTAGCGATGATGAAAATCTGGGAGCATAGAAGGAGGCGTTTTTCCAAGAGGGTTAGTGATGCAGAGACTAAAGCAAATTATCCTCCATGTTAAATTTCATCGAAGGGAGTTTGGCATTTAATAATCACTTGTATTGGAATGTCTTTATATTTACTACTTCTGATTTTTTCATCTCTTACTTTTAGGATTAGATATTTTAATTCCTCATTTTAATACCATAGACTACCATTAGTCCTTTTCACAACTCCGTGGAAAAAATTTAGGTTCAGGTATACTACATATGTGAAACAAATCTCAAATTTTGATATTTTTGTCCATACAATACAAGATTTCGACCTAATTTCTCTCTCTCTCTCTCTCTCTCCCCCCCCCCCCATTCTAATTCTTCACTTCTATTCTTCCTCTCACCACTTCTACTACTACTTCTTTCTCTTAGTATGTAGTTTTTGACATGGAGATCAAAGCTACATTGACTCTTTAGGTCAGGTCCTACTCATCGAATGCGTTGGTACTTGATAGCTTACGATCCTCGTTCTGAGTAGTTGAATACGGTAAATTTACATGTCAAATACAAACTTGTGGTAAATGAGAAATAACAATCAAAATTGAGTGTAAAACTAATTTGGTTGCTAAGTTAGGTTTCCTATGGAAAGGAATCCCATGGAACTTTTCCTCACATTATATATAGGAGCATTTATGTGTAGGCTTCGATGGAACACTATGCATAATAGGCTTGGTATTTAGAAACACCACACGTGCACGTGTGCCTACACGACATGCCCTGGCTGGATCCAAGGACGTGGTGCGGGTGTGGGTGTGGCTAGGCTTTTGGCTCCGTATTATCGTTTTGGGCAAAATACTCAACAAACAGAATTTGAAAAGCTTGTATTAGGAAGCATTAAAAGCTAAGTTACAAATATGTGTACGTTGAATCTCGACACCACAATTGAATGAACATAGACATGTTTTTAGTAATATAGTGGTTACAAGCATGAAATAGGGGACGGTTTTAACTGTTTAGCATGTATTTTGTGAACATTTTTGACTATTACAAATCTAAGCATTGGCCCAATAATTGAAGGGTGCTGATCATTCCATTACTATATATATTCGTTGATAGGTGCCGAATCAACCAAAAATAAATGCCAAACTCTTACATCACAAATTTAATTGTGCACATGGTGAGATAGGGTCAAATCCTCAAGAACTGGATGAGTTAATTTATGCTTATTATGCCAATCAAATTAATCGAGCAATCTGCAAGCAAATAAAGGGGATTCAATTCAAAAAATTAAAATAAACAAATTTGTCCAGCGTCCTGGACCACTATGCGGGGCACATAAACTGGCCAAAAATTATAAAAATTAACTAACAACAAAATAAAATCTATTTATGCAATCTAAATTCAAGATAAAGCTGGAAAATCAATAATGAAAGAGACATTACTGTAAATTAAGCCTAGCCTTAGGTATAATCCTAGTTTTGGTCTACAATTCCAATTCTAGATACAATAATAACTCCCACCTTTTTTGATAAATCAGTTATGGTTGTCAGCACGAACCTAATCTTTCCTTTCAATGTTGATAATGGTTTAAATCCCATGTAATTTTTTCCCACTATCATCTTATAAAGTAGATGGTTTAACCCCCAAAAATGTCTGCAAAGTCTAGCTAATGACAACAATGAAATCTCTAGACAGACCTAATTCTAAAAGTCGATTTCTTGCAGCAATCGCTCAGTTAAATTATGTGTTTACATAGGAGAACTGGTTATCACTATTATTAGATTAATTAAATTAATCTATTTGGTTATCTATGATCAAGCAATTGAATAATCATGCTGAGAATTAAACAATCACTAGATAATATTAATTCTTAAATCAGTAAATACACAAATAGAGAGAAACAATAGATCTCGTGGAATTGAAGAAACCAGAGCTCCATGAACATGAAGTAATGCCTAAGAGAAATAAAAGTCTGTTGAAAAATTACAAATAAAAGACTAGATGAATCCAATGTAGTTTTTTAGCGAACATATATAAAATATCTTCACTAAGAGTCCTTTTTGATAGGAAACTTTGTAATGACTAATCTTAAAAGAAAAGGTAAATATCCTTAAACACAATTCTTAATAAAATAAAAGTGTTTTATATCAATCTCCTTCTTTCTAGAATAAATGGCAAGTCTTTAGTCACAATTCCTTTCCAAAAGCGCTGCAAAATATTTCCAAGCTTCAACCAAATCTGGTCAATCCCGCGTAGAACTTCCAAACCCATTTCTAAGGTGGCAAAATCAATTTTAATAGCTCCAAACATGTCCAAAAAGTCTCTTGAATCCATATATAATGCTTCTAGCTCATTTTCCCAGCTCAATCATGCAAAAATACACAAAATAGCGCTAATTCAAAAGCATCTAATTCTAGAATCAAGCGCAAATAACTACGAATTCAATGCTTATTTCTAACTTATCAGTCATCCATGTCAGTTGAGTCCAAGATATAGAAAATTCTATTAGTATAAGCATTCCACTTTTCATATAGTGCATTTTACGGAGAGAGTTCTTTATTTACCAATTCACAAGTCTTTAATATAGAAGTGCTACCAACATCAAGAGGTATATAAGTATTCTGGGAGGGATGCGCCACACCCCTTTAGCACCAGTTGAGGGAGCGTAAATCCCTTGGGGACATTGTTTACAAGCTTTGTCTATTTTCTGTTATCTTATTTCTGCATCTTATTTTATCGTTTTCTATTGTATGCTTATTTCAAATCTAATAAAAGTTTTTTTTCTTCTTTTTGTTTATATTCTAAAATTCCAATTTTACATACTATTTTCCAACACTTTTCTCTCCTTGATTAACCATTTTCATCCCGTGCTAGATAATTGTCTTTGCTAGAAAGGCTTGCACTTATATAATGGGAACCACAATATGATGCACATATACTGTAAGGCATTTATTACTTTTTTCTACCAATGTTGATGGTATCGAATACTTCACAACAATTTATATTGATACCAATGGGCCAAAACGAGATATTTAGGAAATTAAAAAAAAAAGTGTTTGAGGACAATATCTCGATACGTAGTTTTTGAAAACGAGAAAGCTAAATGACTTTGAAACAACTCATGTTATCATCCAACAATATATACACGCAACTTGATGTGACCGAAAAGGAACTAAAGGGTAGAATTGATAAATAACAAAATTTTGTCATTTTAAGATCATGGTCTATATAACACTAGATTCAAACCATCAGAATAGACCTCAAATAAGCATCTACAATAAGGAGAGTAGGGCATAAAATGTGTCCACTGACTAATAGACATTTTCTTTACAATCTTTTGATAGAAGTCAGACTAAAACAAAATTGGACTTTTTGTATAAACAATTACCTTCATAAAGCCTACATCTACTGTTTCGCAATTTCTTATTGATGTATTTTGATTTTAGCTTCATAATGACATTAATTATTTTACTTTTTTCACATAATGTCGTGTGTGTGACTAAATTATGATAAGATATATGTATATTGTCGGAAATACTCTCAACACCTCAATAGTACACCGAAATAAAGGTATAATTAAAAAAATGTCCACTTTTTTGACACAAAGATATATAATTTAACACAAATTTATTGAGCTATTTTGTTATTAGGGCTTTATTTATGTTTATTCCTTTTCAAATAGATTGTTTATATAAGAGGTGATTGTGGCCTTTGTAAGATAACAGGTTTTGTTAGTTGATGTTGTTTTAATCTGCAAGCGTACTGATTATTCGTGGTATAGCGAATACGAGTGCAGGTATTATGTCCACATGGAGGCTATTTGTGTGTGATCCTAAGCTATGTACATCTTAGAAAGCTACATGAACTAACCTATTCTACCAATATCGTTGGGGTTTTAGATATAAAGAAGCTCGACAAAAAGTAAACCTAACCTAAAGACAAGAAAATTAAAGCGTAGATGTGTGAAGATGAGGGAATTAAGCTATCTAAGGGGAAACAAACTTTGGAAATAAGGATAGGGTGATCTTAACTTGCTTGTAGGCCATTACTACACTTTTGTTTAGGGCTTTTCGATGGGTTTCCTAGATTGCTCTTGTCTAGAGTCCTAAATAACCACCTTATTATTCTCTAGGCCTCAGTGCGGATCTATCCTTAGGTCGATCGTCCCTAGAGTGTTGCGTGGTCTTTATAACCTAGTATTTTTGGGCTAGTTACTTAAGGCTCTAGGTGATGTTGCTTGATCTTACCCTAGTTTCTAAACCTTTGGCTGGGTTTAAAGCCAAGACCTAATCCATCTAAGGTTAATTAACCCTAACCAGAAACCTATTGGCCTGGTTTAAACTTAAAGGAGACTCAACTAGGCCTAATCTTTAATTAAGCACTATCAATCACATATCACTTTAGCGGTTCAAGCATTAAAGCACAAGTTCATACACATTTTAGGGCTTGACATTTGTGAATACATAGACATATCCAACTACTAAACACATAGACATGTTTAGATTACACCATATTAAGCAATAACACCTAACATGTATGTTATTGAAGCTAATCTTGCTATTAAGGCATGTAAACACACATGTAGACATGTACGAGCGAATTACCCACTTCATGGATTCTTCATATAAACACATAGCAGTGATTAATAGCAAATAAGCTTATATATATATATATATATATATATATATATATATATATAGTTGAGGCATATTATTAAACACTTAGACATGTATGAAAATAGCCATTGAAACCCTAAGAACAAAGCAAACTATAAATCCATCAAATACCCATTACAAGAATGTAATAAATCAACCCATAAAATAAGTGTTAATCACCCTAAAATGCTCTTTTCAAACATAGAATAAACTAGGACGCAAGGGGTATAAAGAGTCTTCCTCTTCATCCTTAGCAATCTCTTTACAATCCTTGAGCAAAGCCTTAAATCCAAGTGTTTGATCCACTAAAGATGCTTGATTCCTAGTGTAAATGTGTATGGGCGAGTGTGTGTGAGGTGGGTGAGTGTGAGAATAATTTAGGGTCTAATGGGTGTGAAAGATGGGTTGATTCCTCTCAAACAAAAGGCCTAAAATGAGTTTTTAAAGCTGTCCTATAGGCATTACCAGTAAGGCCAACCAGTCGACCGGCAAGAGGCCTAGGGTGACCGGCAGCTCCTACTTAATGCTTCAAAGTTTGCTAGTTTTGCTCTGGTCTTCTCCTTTCACCTTGAGCGTCGTCTACATCCTTCCAACCTCATTTTTCTTGCTCTTTTGATCCTCAAAACCCTTTTCACGCTTTGTTTATGTCCTCTTCATCTTTAACGAGCACTTAGTGTAGTATTTTCTCTATAAACTCAACTATGAACATTTATATCCTCATATGCACCAATATAGTATATATACCACATTAAAGCTATCAAATAAGCACAAGACACCTCTAAAAACATAAGAAAATGCCATGCAAACACACATACAAAACCAACACTTCATTAGTGGCAAATAATCTTAACAAGGGGTTGAATTAAGATTATGCTACACTTTTTGAAAGCAATTTCCAAGTAAATATTAAGTGACAAGAAGTAATTCTTTTTAGATAATTTATCAAGCACCTTGCAAACAATAAGCCAAACACTAATAGAGAGATAAAGAAAGAAAAATTGCACCACAATTTTTAAGTGGTTTGGCCTTGCTTATATCCATCGCCCAAGGATTTTTCCCTTAGGACTTCAACACATCTACTATCAATACTCCTTCAAAAGTTGGTGGAGTGTAAACCAACTAGTACAACTCTTTGAAGCTCCTTCAAAGAACCCAAGTGTTTCCCACACAAAAGATTTTCCCACAATTTTGCTAATTAATTTCTTACAAAACTAATCTAGCCCAAGATTATGTAAATACAATAACAGTGAATATCAAAGTGCATCAAAGTATTTCTACTCTCTCAAAGAATTAGAAAATAAAAACTCTTGTAGTGTTCAAGAATATAACAATCTATAGCTCAATGATTGTATAAATGATTTTACTTGTGCTATTGTATGAATCAAAGGCTCAAGATGTGTTTAAATAGTTGTAGAATGAAGCCTTAGAGTGCAGATTTTCACAATCAGCTAAGGATATGAAAAATCTTGCCAAAAATAGATTAAAACGGCTATTTTTCAAACTGGACTGGACTTGGCAATCAGAGGGTCCAGTTGACTAGATGTCCTGCCGGCAGAGGTAAAAAGTTTTTCAAAATTTCACTCAGAAATCTCTATCACCCGGTAGGCCTGCTCCACCAGTCGATCAACCAGCTAAGGCAACCGAGTAGACCAGAAGCTTCAATTTTTTTAGCTCAAATCAACTCTTTTCAAAAACAAAGTAAATCCAAGCTTTAGAAAATATTCTTTATCAAAAAACTTGGTTCAAAAGAATGTGGAAGTCTCAAGGATGATACAATCCAAAGTTCAAGATTTTTTAGAACAACTTTCAATCAAGAGTTTGCGCTATAGAAAGATGTATTCAAGACAAAATACAAGTAGACCATAAGCCGGTATCCCTTATGTCACCTTCATATCCTTCCTTGTGTCTCCACTAGGTGCTTCCAAGATTACAAATGATTGATCCTTATGAGCTTGATCTCTTATACGTAAGTACTAATAATTACTTTAATTGAACCAAGAATAGGTACTTAAACAAGCCAAAGAATAAGGAACAACCAGGAATAGTGCTTATATGAGCCAATAACCAAGAACAAGTGCTCAAACGAGCCAAAGAGGGTGCTCAAATGAGCCAAAGAACCAAGAATAACTAGTAATAGTGCTTATACTAGCCAAAAACCAAAAATAAGTGCTCAAACAAGCTAGAAAGGGTGCTCAAATGAGCTGAAGAACCAAGAATAGCCAGAAATGCCAAGAACCTAGAACAATTAAAAATGGGGTTAACCTCATACGAGCCAAAGCGAAAAAAACCAACAAACCAATAAACGAGACCAAAATGGTCTAAATAAGATTGTAGTATAATAGTGATGGGAACAATGAGATAGCATTGACACAAACCACTAGGATGGTGACTCTCATACCATTTTGAAATAAGAAGAAGAAAATAGAAAAGAGCAAGCATGGGTGGAGAAAATACATGTATATTAAATAGGAGCCACCACCAATGGTGGCTCTAAAATAGAGACTGATAATTTCTACATTATGGAATCTCGGTATTATAATATCCTAAGTTTGCTAAGTTATATATAGCCTAGATTGCTTGGTGACCAAGTTGCTTGGTGCCCAAGTTACTTGGAACCCAAGAAGATAATAATCTACCTAATCTAACACATAAAATAACAACATGTATTAAAAATCTAAATACACTTCAACAAAATTATTTTATAATTTTACTTTCTTAATTTAAACATTTTATTAATTACTCTAGACCTATAATAAAAAAATGATTAGCATTGGAAACTTTCTTAAATTAAAATTTATAGAAATTTATATTTTATATAGACCGTAAAAATTGCCCATCAAGAATAAATAAAGAATAATTAAATAATGCATTTCTCTTATGTACCACATGAGTTATACTTTAGCTTAATATAACTTATGGATTTTCATAGTGATACTAAATAAAAATATCTATGTTCTCTTTTTATCTTCAGTCATTCTTTTATTTTTGCTCATTCAACAAAGTTTTAGAGCTTTCTAAAATAATGAATAGTGCATATTTTTTCTCCTTTGACAAAGAGAAATTGAAAGAATTTTTCATTTGATGACATTTTTTATTTTTTGATGGAACACGAATATAATCACCCAAATCCAGAAGTGAAAGATGTGTTAATAATCTTGCAGTTATTATGAAGTGTTAGGCTTTTGTATATAACATGAGTAGATTGTGGGCTCATTTAGGTTAGTTTTTTTAGATATATAATTTCTTAAAAAAGTATTTTCTTTTTTGCAAGTTCAAATTTTTGGCTTTTAGAAAACATTAAAAAGGGTATTTGCATAAGCTTATAAGCTAGTTTGACATGTTTGGATAGATAATATATAAGTGCTTTTTAATAGCTTATAAGTTGGAAAAAGAAAAACTCCAATATTGCGGCTTATTTTTAGACATCCTATAAGCTCCTTGGTCAAACTAAGCACTAGGAAAAAATTTTGAATTTGAGACCAAAAAACTTAAAATATTCTGTCGCAAAATGGATCTGAGATGGAAAATAGAATTTGAGATGAAATTTTTTTTGTCTCAAAGACGTTTGTCTCAAATTTTGAAATGAAAATTTTGTTTCTAATTGAAACCGAAAATTTTTTGTCTCAAATATAAATTAACTTATTAGAAAATTTTGTCCAAATTTTCTGTCTCAAATCCATCTCAATTTGAGACAAAAAATTTCAATCTCAAATCCGTCTCAATTTGAGACAAAAAATTTAAGAAAAATTTCCGTCTCAAAATTTTCGCCTCAAATTCACCAATTTCTAGTCGTGAACTACTAGAAATTGCCAGATTTGAGACAAAAAATTTGAGACTGAAAATTTTGATCTCAAATTGAGATGAAATAAAGACGGATTTTTTTAGCAAAATTTGTAACATTTGTAAACAAATTTTGAGATAGAAAACTTTCTGTCTCAAAATCAGTCTCAAAACCTAGGAAGTAATTTAGGGACGAAATTTGAGATGGAATTTCTACCGCAAAACTTTGGGACAAAATTTTTTACAGTTTTTGCTTTTCTTAATTTTGAGATTTGAATAGAGAAAGATTTATAACCTAATTAAACTAAAAATTATACATTTATTTATAACTCTCTAATTTTAGCCATATGTGTATGTGCAGCGAGAGATCTCATTAATAAGCGGCAAGCAGAAGCTATTATACGATTACATACATGGGAAGAGGTAACATTAGTTGCTGAGGCAAGCGTGAAAATCTCACGTATCCTTTGTTTCTCTAGCAGCTTCAAATCCACAATGGGCAACCGCGTTGTGGCCCTTCTTTGTTCAATCCTTTCCGACCCAATATGCACAAACGAGAGCTCTGGCTGCAATTATTCAATCCTGGGAGTGGCATCAAATCACTGTAATGTACGAGGATAACGATTTGGCAACTGATGAACTCTTTCCACATCTTACTGATGCCCCACAAGAACCTGAAGTCCGAATAAATCTGGTACCAATTCCTCCTTTTGCTTCCAATTCACTGCAAGATGAGCTGGAGAAGTTTGTGGAAGAACACCATAGAGTTTTCGTGGTTCATGCATCGTTGTCAACAGCTATTCATCTGTTTTATCATGCAAAAAGAATGAACATGATGGAGGAGTATGTTTGAATCACAACTGACATGGCTAGAAATCTTTTCCATTCTCTCAATGCATCTACCATTTCCCTGATGCAAGGTATTCTAGGGATTAGGAGTTATTTCCATGATACGGGACTAGATTTTCAAAATTTTAGAAATAGCTTTCGAAGAAAGTTCAGTATTCAGTACCCTCAAGAAGAAAAATACGAGCCTGGAATTTTTACTGTGCAAGCGTATGATGCCATGTTGGTGGTAGCTCAGGCGTTGAGGAAAGCTAACATGAGCCTCGGGCTTCTGCTTGAAAAGATTCCAACTGTTGATTTCAATGGTTTATCCGGTAAGATCACGCTCACAGTCCAAAGGCTTGTACTAACTGTGCTAGACGTTGAGACACTGAAGAATAGCAACACAGTAGTTGGCTATGGCCGAAGTTCCTTCGTAGCCAGTTATTTGAAGGAAGTGTTGGGCTTAAAATACGACAACCTGAAAATATTTGTTTCTCCAGAAGATTATGCTGTAGCCCTAAAAAGCGAGAATCAAAATGAAAGATAGGTGAAACTTGGTCTGTTGGTTACAAAGAACCAAGAATCAAAGTTATAGTGAAGAACCCATAGCTATAAATGAGAACCAACACTATAAATTGAATGGCTTTAAAAATCCATTTGAACACCAAAAAGCACCGAAAAACGGAAAGAGAATGTTTATCTCACTTACAATTATGAAAGAAAACCTATTAACATTATATGAATTATATTAATGTTTTGATGATGAAAATAAGAACATGTGGTAAACCTATTTGTGCATAATTTTTTAAACGAAAGTTTGGTTTGAATGCCTTGTTTGTATACTGTATGTTTATGGATGAGATGAACATAGATATTTTTGAATGGCTTGGTTGTATTTGGATATTTGTATATATACATATCATGATTAGCAAGCTTGAAGGATGATGGAAGTACTTGTATATGAAAGATCAAGCTCATAAGGGTCTATAATTTGTAATCTTGGAAGCACCAAAGGGAGATACAAGGAAGAATACGTAGGTGACATAAGGGATACCGACTTATGGTCTACTTGTGTTCTGTCTTAGATATATCTTTTTGTAGCTCAAGCTCTTGATTGAAAGCTTTTCTTAAAAATCTTGAACTTTGGATTATATCGTCCTTGAGACTTTTACATTCTTTTGAACTAAGTTTTTCAATAAAGAATATTTTCTAAAGCTTGGATTTACTTTGTTTTTGAAAAGAACTAATTTGAGTTGAAAAATTAAAGCTTCTGTCTACTCGGTCAATCGGCTAGTGAAGCAGGCCTACCGGGTGAAACAAATTGCTAAGCAAAATTTTGAAAAGGTTTTTGCATCTGCCAGCAAGGCGTTCGATCAACCGGACCCTCTGACCAACAAGTCCAATACAGTATGAAAAATAGCCGTTTTAATCTATTTTTGGCAAGATTTTTCATATCCTTAGCTGATCATGAAAATCTACACTATAAGGCTTCATTCTACAACTATTTAAACACCTCTTTAGCTTTTGATTCATACAACAACCCAAGCAAAATCTCTTATACAATCATTGAGCTATAGATTGTTATATTCTTGAACACTATAAAAGCTTTTATTTTCAAATTCTTTGGAAAATAGAATGTAAAATTGGAAGTTTAGAATATAAACAGAATAAAGAAATAAAACTTTTATTAGGTTTGAAATAAGCTTACAACAGAAAATGATAAAATAAGATGTAGAAATAAGATAACAGAAAATAGGTTAAACTTGTAAACAATGTCCCGAAGGCATTTACGCCCCCTCAACTAGTGCTAAAGGGGCATGGCGTATCCCTCCCAGGATACAGTAGCTATGTACCTGGATATTGGTAGCACTTCTACGATAAGGACTTGCAAATTGATAAGTAAAGAACTCTTTCGGTAAAAAAGCACTATATGAAAAATGGAATGCTTATAGTAATAGAATTTTCTATATCTCGGACTCAACTAACATGGATGAAGATAAGTCAGAAATAATCATTGAATTCATAGTTATTTGTGCTTGATTCTAGAATTAGTTGCTTCTTAATTACTGCTATTTTCTGTATTTTTGCATGATTGAGCTTGGAAAAGAAGCTAGAAGCATTAGATATGAATTCAAGAGACTTTTGGATATGTTTGGAGCTGTTAAAATTGATTTTACCACCTTATAAATGGGTTTGGAAGTTCTATGTGGGATCGACTAGAATTGATTGAAGCTTGGAGATACCTTGTAGCGCTTTTGGAAAGGAATTATGATTAAAGACTTGCCACTTATTCTAGAGACTAGGAGATTGATATAGAAGACTTTTATTTTATTAAGAATTGTGTTTAAGGATATTTATATTTTCTTTTTAGATTATTCATTAAAGAGTTCCCTATCAAAAGGGACTCTTAGTGGATATTATATCTATTTTTTCTAAAAAACTATGTATGATTAATCTAGTCTTTTATTCATAATTTCTCAGCAGACTTTTATTTCTCTTAGGCATTACTTCATGTTCATGGAGCTCTAAACTTCTTTCTAGCCAAGAATTAATCTGGATTTTGGTTTTTTCAATTCCACGCGATCTATTATTTCGCTCCCTTCACTTTTATTTTTTGGTATTTGTGTGTTTACTAATTTAAGAATTAATAGTCTTGTGATTGTTTAATTCTCCACACGATTATTCAACTACTTGATGATAGGTAGTCAAATATATTAATTTAATTAATCTAATAATAGTGGTAACCAGGTCTCTTGTGTAAACATATAATCTAACTGAACGACTGCTGGGAGAGAATCTACTTTTAGAATTAGGTCTTTCTAGAGGTTTTATTGCTGCCATTATATAGACGCTACTGGCATCTCTGAGGGTTAAACCATCTAGTTTGTAAGACGATAGTATAAGACGATAGTAAGGAAAAATTATAGTGGGTTTTAAACAATTATCAACACTGAAATAAAATATTAGGTTGTTAGGCAATACTGACAACCATAACTATTATATCAAAATAGGTGAAAGTCATCATTGCATTATAGCCAAGGCCAGGCGTAATTTAAAGTGATTTCTCTTTTTATGTTGATTTTTCGGCTTTATTTTGAATTGAGATTGCATAAATAGATCAAAATGTGCCCACGCTAAGTGGTCCGTTGGACATATTTGTTTTATTTTAATTTGTCACATTAAATCCACCTTATTTGCTTACGGATTGCTTGATTAATTTGATTGGCATAATAAACATAAATTAACTCATCCAATCCTTGAGGATTCGACCCTAATTCACCAAGTCAACAATTAAATTTGCAAGGTAAGAGTTAGGCATTTCTTTTTGGTGGATTCGGCACCTATCAATGAATATATACATACATACATATATATATGTATATATATATATATATATATGTATGTATGTATTTATACACACATATATATATAAATACATACATACAAATACTCATACATACATATATGCATATACATATATACACACACACACACCAGGAGATAAGATCGCAAGGTTAGCAGTCTGCCAACATTACTTAGTCCTCAAGCTTAGGCTATGCATTAACCAGAGCTAATGGAATAATTTTACCATAATATATCACCTAAATTCTTATTAAACTCAAGTCAATACACACAGTCCATGAAAATGCCGAAACAAATTCAGAAAACTGGCAACCAATGAACCAAAGTAAGCTTATAAGTTTAACGAGAACCTGGCCATATATTAAGAACCATAGCTACAGGCGGTTAAAGTGCATAACACCAATCTTAAGTTACTATTAATGTTATTGGAACATTTAAGCGTTATCTTCAAGGACTAAAATGGCCTAAGACATGATTAATAATAATGTAGAGTTATTACAATCCATCAGAGATTTAGCTTGCCATTCAGGCCAATCACACACAATCAAACTAAATATTCATAAAAGTAAAGTTAAGAAGAATACCTCCAATTGGAGTTGAATATTCTCAGATTCTTATTGCAAAATAAGATGTACACCAAATTTGTTTACAGTGGAAAATTAAAGAAACTAAAAAAAATGGAAAACCTCGGGCTTCAACTCTATCCGATTCTCCTTTAATAGACACTTGAGAGACGGGATTCTTGAATTTAAAAACAAAATGCAATACAATTTTTCACGGATTTCAACTATTTTGAATCTAGGAGAATAATTTACATCTACTATGTATGACAATACAAAGACCATAATGGAGAAGTGTCTTATTGCTCCTCTTTATGTCATTTCCATTATAATTTCTTGTCTTCCACCTTATTTTGTCGAGAAGAATCTTCTTGTTCCTACTTTATCTGTAAAGGACCTTTTAATGCATCTTCAAACGAATTAAACACGTCTTCCAAAGTATAACTCTCATTTGGATCTTGTGATTCTTCAGCCAAGTAATAATATATATTCCTTTGTCGTTGACTATCCACAGTTTGATGTAAAATGGGATTCTTCTTTCTTGGTAAACTGGACCATTTCTTTTTTGATTTGTGCCATGTATTTAACCATAATATCTTTTTGGGATATGCTTGGATTGTTTTTCTACATCTGCGAAACAAATTGCTCAAAGTGAGATTTATAGTGTGTTTGGAATGATCTTATTTTAAGATGCTTATCCTATTAAAATTTAGAGAAATGTATTCTATTGTTTTAAAAAATAAGAAAAGATGCATTGCTTATTTCTTATAAGATAAAAAGTCTAGTTTTGTTTTGAGTTTTCATAAGATGCATGATAAGATTTCTTAAATCTTATAAGATGTACTTCATTTCAACAGGATAAGTATCTTAAAATAAGACTATAACAAACAAAGCATTAATGCTCTGTTTGTTATAGTCTTAATTTAAGATGCTTATCCTATTAAAATAAGGGTATATCTTATAAGATTTAAGAAATCTTATCATGCATCCTGTGAAAATTTAAAACAAAACCATACTTTTTATCTTATAAGAAATAAGCAATCATTCCTATCTTATTTTTTACAACTATAGAATGCATGGTGCATATGATAAGATATCTTAAATCTTATAAGATATCTTCAAATTTCAATAGGATAAGCATCTTAAAATAGGATCATTCCAAACACACTATAATTGTGGCTATGACCTTTTCCTTCCCTTTAATTTCTCCTTTCTATTTAAGGATAGTCTATCCAATTTGATTAATTTGGTCTTGGGAGTGATATTGTCCTATAATGGGATTCTTCTGTACTATCTTTTGCAAGAATTTCATTAAAATGTCCTCTTAAGACAAGGGATATGTTGTTGGGTATGTCCAACCTTTGGCATCCATTTAACAATCCATGGAATTGAGAATTCAAGGAAGAAATGCATTGATGCTGTTCCTTCAATATATTGTTGGTTGTCTTCCAAATTTATTACCTTTGGAGAATAGTTTAACCATTCTGCGTACAAACCTTTGAATGGTTCTAGTGAAATTGTTGGGCTTGGACCAAAATAATTCCACCATATTAGAAACCAAGTTGGTATCTCCTTCTTGAGTACATTTGATGTGATTTTTATGAACCATGAATGTTTTCTCTGTTCATTTTCAAAATAGAAAACTTTTGTGAATGATTCCACATAATCCCAATATGTAAATTAAATTGGAGTCCTTGATAGAGGGACAATATATTCCCTGAGCTTATGGGTACTTAACCCTTATTCTCCGGCACTTATTATGCCTTTGATGAAGATCTTACTATAAGCAAAATCTTTAGCTGTTATTTTAACTCTTCCATTTTTTTGAAAATGTTCGAAATCTACAGAATCTATCTTTATGAGTATATTCCCATAATGTTGCCTGGACTTATATGACAAGGCAGGATACACAAAATCATCAAGATACTTTTGCATCAGTATCCATGGATTATTTTGCTATGTCAGATCTTTTTGTGCTAAATACAAGATTATTTCCTATTGAGATCCTTGTGAATATAATAGAGAGTCATCTTGCTCTGTATTGAGTGTAGTAGCAAAAGAAGTTTTATTCTTCTCTTTAATCTCTTTCTCCTGATCGTCATTTATTTTGATAATCTTTCCATAAAGAGGAGAATTTCTTGAATGTAACCTGATATTCAATTTTTTAGGCCCAAAGTATATTTCTTCGGTGTTCAACTTCTTTGCCACCGCTTTATTAGCATATTGATAATTTGGGGAGTATTTTTTCCCCTCCCTCTTCCTCTTCCTTTTCCCCTATCAGGGGGTTGCATCCGACAAATATTCCCGTGTGATAAAATCAAGGAGAGCATTATTTTCCCCCTTTATATATTTGATTTCAAAATCAAATGTGGCTAAATGTGTCTGCCACCTTGCAAACATTTGTTTTAAAATATCATGTTTAAAATCTTTTTTAAACATATATATAGTAGCTTGGCAATTAGTTTCTATAAAAAATTTTTGGTTAAATAAATCATCTTGAAATTTTAAAACACACTTGAAAATTGCTAATATTTCCTTTGCAATCGTAACATAATTTTGCTGACTCTTATTCCACTTCCCCAATTGATATTTTTAACAAGGTATTCTTGTTTAGATATAGGATGAACCTGTTTGAGAACACCACCAAATCCAATATTAGAAGCATCTATTTCAATAATTTTTTTTCGCATGAGGGATTTGCAAGCATTAAACACAGTAATTTGTGACCTTTTTTTATGGTCTTAACTGCCTTACTATGATTTTTCGTCCATGGGACTAGAGATTTTTCAATCTATCATATAATATAGCAGTAACTGAAACAAGATTTTTATAATATGGAGAAATATAATTTAAACTTCCCAAAAATCTTTGTAGTTATGTTTTATCTAGTAATATTTCTGGAAATTTTGAAGCAAATTTAATACTTCTATCAATAGGAATTATTTTTCCATCCTTAATATTATGTCCTAAAAACCTTATCTTAGTTTGGAAAATTTGCATTTTGGGTTTTTAAAACATCAAGTCCATTTTGAATAATTAGCCTTTTTAATATATCAAGATGTTTAAAATGTGTTTCAATATCCTTAGAAAATACAAGAATATCATCAATGTTCCATTCATATATGGTTTTTCCATCATAACAAAATTAATTCATAGATGGTTCTTCTATTAATAAATCTTGGACACTTGGCCTAGGATAATAATATTTTTTATTAATAGGCTAAGAAGCAAATTTCTTATTATAAGATTGTAACTTATTAATCTTGTTTTTTATTATTTCATTATGTTTTTCCTGATCCATTATGTTAGGAACTAATTCTTCTGTTATGACATTAAGGTTTAATTTTTTAAATTTGTCATCTAGAAGTTTACTTATTTCATTTATTGGTTCCATTATGAAATATTTTACCTCAAGTGGAGGTTGAATTGGAGTTGCTGGTATATTACCAATATTTTTATTTTTAATAGTTGTTTTATTTTTTATTTGGGTTCTTAATTCTTCTATTTCTTCAAGAGTTTTTAATAATCTATTATTTAGATATATCAGTTGTTCTCCTAAAGCAACCAAATACAAATTGGAAAAATTATTTTGTTTTATTGCATCATTTATTTGTTTTGTAGTGGCTTGCAAGATCTCATTTTCTTGCATGTTAAAGAAAGCATTGACATATAACTTACGTTTTTCTTTTTCTATTGTTATTGGCTGAGTTATTGGAGGATAGATTGATTCTATAACCTCTCCATTTTTTAATTTCCATGGTCTCTCTAAAATAGTTATATATTGTCTTAGATAATTATCTAAAAACCAAGGAATAAAATCTCTTATTGTATTTATTTCTTCCAATTGTTTATAAAACTAGTTTTGAAGGATGTTTCTTTCTTCTGAAGGGAAATTTTCAAAGAACTAATCTCTAAAAGGCTTAAATATTGGCCGAAGAAATTTAGTTTGGATTGTTTTTTTGGCTGCACTGCTAGGATTGAAATCAATTTTTTCACTATCGATTAAACTGGAAAATTTAATTCTAATTCAGTTATTTCTGATTCCTTAGTGTTATAAACACCTTTAGTTATATTTCCAAATACCTTTAATTATATTTCCTTCTGCCATTCTTAATCCTTGAGCTTTTTGATTTAGAGTTTCTTCACTCATGGATTCTTTCTCTATTTCTTTTTATTTAAGAAGTTGAACTTCTACTGGGGAACTTGACTATATAATCGAACGAAGAAATAAAAGAATGTGTAGACATAGATCTAGGTATTTTACATGTTCCTGAAGAAGATCCTATATGTCTTCTATTAAATTGTATTTGAACATTTCCTTTTGATGTCTGTATTACATCAACAAGGTTTTCATTCATTATAGGTTGAGCAAAAACTACCGTCTCTGCTAACCATGTTTCTAAAAAATTTATTTCATCCTATTTAATAGATCTCCTAGTAGTTATTTTGGATCTATTAAAATTAGTTTAAAAAATGATTGTTTCATTTTGATTGGTATTCGTTATCCTACATCTAGGATTCAAAGTATATAAAGGTTTATAATAAACCCTATAATAGATACATATAATTTCTATACCTGGATCATAATTATATCCATGTGTTCTAACATATAATGTCAAAGCATCAAGTATATTTACATTAGATAAAGATAATTGCAAATTAGGGTAAGCATTAAAATAAATAGAACCATGTGCTAAGATTGATTCCATGATTCCTACTAGAGATTGTCTCCAATTTAAGTTACGTGCATCTCATAAAACTGCCATAAAACTTTCAGGCAAACTTGATAAGGTTAGTGGTTTAAATGCAAACCTATACAAGTCCTATATGCAAGAACTTATGAGTAGATATGTATGCATCAATGTCATCTTGGGATAATAACCTTTATGGTTAATTCTTCGTTATATATTGGGACAGAAATATGACTAATCAAATCATTTTTGGTACCCCTTTTCTCCAAAAAATATTTCCAAGAAAGGAAATAACTAATAAAGGAATAATAGGAACTTATGAAGGAAAATTAATAACATTCTCATTCATGCTTGACCCTATCACAAAAGTATTAATTCAAATAACAGATTTAGTAAAAGCAAAAGAAAATCAATTAATTTATAAAACAAGAAATTTGATCATTAAATATGAAAGAAAAGATTGATAATCCAAAACTTAAAGAGAAAATAGAAATGATCATAAATCAATTTTCATTAGAAATATGTAGTGATCATTCAAATGCTTTTTGGAATAGAAAAAATCATATTGTGTCTCTACCATATATGAAGATGGTTTTGATGAGAAGAATATTCCTACGAAGGCAAGACCTTCTCAAATGAATGCAGAATACCTGGAACTGTGCAAAAAAGAAATTTCATCTCTCGTTGATAAAGGATTAATAAGAAAATCTAATTCGTCATGGAGTTGTACAGGATTTTATTTAAATAAACATGCAGAATAAGAAAGAGGTATTTCTAGGTTAGTTATTAACTACAAACCTCTTAACAAAGTTTTAAAGTGGATTAGATATCTCATTCCTAATAAAAAAAAGGATTTATTAGATAGAGTAAATAATGCTTATATTTTCTCAAAATTTCATTTGAAATCAAGGTATTACCAGATTCAAGTTGTTGAAAAAGACAGGTCTAAAACTGCCTTTACTATCCCTATAGAACATTACGAATGGAATGTAATGCCATTTGGATTAAAAAAATACACCTTCTGAAATTCATAATATTATGAATGATATATTCATTCCTTATAGTGAATTTATAATTGTTTTTATTGGTAAGGAGATAAGACTGCAAGGTTAGCAGTTTGCGGACATTACTTAGTCATTAAGCTTAGGCTATCCATTAACCAATCCAAATGAGCTAATGGAATAATTTACCATAATATATAACCTAAATTTTTGTTAAACTCGAGTCAATACACACAGTCCATGAGAACACTGGAATAACATCAGAAAACCGGCAATCAATGGACCAAAGTAAGACTTATAAGTTTAACGAGAACCTTGCCATATATTAAGAACCATAGCTACAGGCAATTTTAGTGCATAACACCAATCTTAAGTTACTGTTAATGTCATTGGAGCATTTGAGGGTTATCTTTAAGGTCTAAAATGGCCTAAGACATGATTAATAATAATGTAGAGTTATTACAATCCATTAGAGATTTAGCCTGCCATTCAGGCCAATCACACACAATCAAACTAAATAAATTTTAAAATAGTAAAGTTAAGAAGAATACCTCAAATTAGAGTCAAATATTCTCAGATTCTTATTGCAAAATACGATGTACACCAAAATTGTTTACAATGGAAAATCAAAGAAACTAAAAAAAATAATGGAAATCCCCTTTCTTACAACTCTATCCGATTCTCCTTTTATAGACACTTAGAGACAAGATTCTCGAATTTGAAAAGAAAATGCAATACAATTTTCCACGGATTTTAACTATTTTGAATTTGGGAGAATAATTTAGATCTACTGTGTAGGACAGTACAAAGACCATAATGGATGAGTGTATTATTGCTCCTCTTTATGTCATTTCCATCTTTATTTCTTGTCTTCCACCTTATTTTGTCGAGAAGAATCTTTTTGTTCCTACTTTATCTGTAGAGGACCTTTTAACGTGTCTTCAAATGAATTCAACACGTCTTCCAGAGTATAACTCTCATTTGGATCTTGTGATTCTCCAGCCAAGCAATAATATCTATTCCCTTGCTGTTGACTATCCACAAACATTTCTGATGCAGAACGGGATTTTTCTTTCTTGATAAACTAGACCATTTCTTTTTTGATTTGTGCCACGTATTCGACCATAATATCTTTTTGGGATATACTGGGATTATCTTTCTACATCTGCAAAACAAATTGCTCAAAGGGAGATTTAATTATGGCTATGACCTTTTCTTTCCCTTTAATTTCTCCTTTCTATTTAAGGATAGTCTGTTCAATCTGATTAATTTGGTCTTGAGATTGATATTCTCCTGTAATGGGATTCTTCTGTACCATCTTTTGTCAGAATTTCATGAAAAATATCCTCTTAAGATAAGGGATATGCTGTTGGGTATGTCTAACCTCTAGCGTCATCAAACAATCCATGGAATTGAGAATTCAAAGAAGAAATACATTGACGCTGTTCCTTCAACATATTGATGGTATGATAGATCAACAAATTTATAATACCATAAACAGAATATTGAAGTATTCCACAATCTGTAAACAAAATAATAATACAAATAAAACAATTGCCTTGATGATAATTGCTGGGTTTATTGGCCAATTAAAAGAATGGTGGGAAAATTGCTTGAATGAAATGGGAAAAACTACCATTCTTAATGCGGTAAAACAAGAAAATGGTCAGCCCAGAGGTGATGCCATTTATACATTAACAGTGAATATTTGTGAACATTTTACTAAAAGATTTACCAGTAATATTGAAAATATTAGAACACTTTTGCAAAATCTTAAGTGTCCAACTCTCACCTCATTTTGGTGGTATAAAGATGTATTCCTTAGTAGAGTGATATAATTACCCGAGGCAAGTCAATCTCATTAGAAGTCTAAATTTATAGATGAGCTTCCCCAACTATTTGCTAAAAGGGTAAAAAGGACTTTGAGAGATGGAACATCTCAAAGAGACTATGATAATCTTAGTTATGGAACTATAATTGAAAAATGTATCCAAGAAGGATTAGCTCTCTATAACGATATCAAGCTAAACCAGCAAATTGAAAAGCAAAATTTAATAGAAAAAAGACAATTAGGTTATTTTTGTAATCAATTTGGAATAGATATGCCTTCCAGTAGTAGAGCAAAAAAATCTATAACCAAAAGGGAAAAGTTTAGATCCCTCAGCTATCAAAAAAGAATAGCTGGGAGAAGAAATAAAAGACAAAAACAAACAGACGACAAGAAAAAGAGTGGTAAATGGAAACTACCAGTATGTTATAAATGTGGAAAGATTGAACATTACTCTAATAGATGCAAAGTAGAAAAGAAAATCAACTAATTAAATATAAATGAAGAATTAAAAGATTTTTTGATGAAAATATTACTTAATTCAAACCATCTTCTGAAGAATCATCTGATGATTTACATCAATTACATCATATGGAAGAATAAGAATCCATAGTCTCATCTTCTGACAATAAATAAGAGAAATGTCATAGTACTTGTATAAATAACATACAAGAAGAAGAAGAAGAAGAAGAAGAAAACTACTATAAAGTTCTTGCGCAATTTCAAGAATTTCAATTAATGTATTAACAAATGATAACATCATTGAATTATTTGAAATAGTTAAAGATTATATATATATATATATATATATATATAGTGATGGAGTGATCAGCACCCTTTAGTTAGTGGGTCAATGCTTAGATTTGTAACGGCTGAAAACACTCACCAAAACGATGCTAAATAGTCAAAATTGTCCCCCTTTTCATGCTCGTAACCACTAGAGTAGTCAAAACACGTCTAGGTTGAATCGATTGTGGTGTCCAGGATCAACGTACACATATTTGTAACCGAGCTTTTAATGCCTCCCGTTACAAGCTTTTCAAATTTTGTTTGTTAAGAATTTTGCCCAAAATGATAATATGGAGCAAAAAGCTAGGGCCATGCCTACACCCACGCCAACCCAGATCCAGCCTAGCTATGCTGTGCAGGCGCACGCGCATGTGTGGTGTTTCTAAATACCAAGACCATTATGCATAGTCTTCCCTCCAAGCCTACACATAAATGCTCCTATATATAATGTGGGAAAAAGTTTCATGTGATTCCTTCCCATAGGAAACCTAACTTAGCAACCAAATTAGTTTTACACTCAACTTTGGTTGCTAATTTCTCATTCACCACAAGTTTGTATTTGACATGTAAATATATCGTGTTCAACTACTCAGAGCTAGGATCGTAAGATATTAGGTATCAACGCGTTAGACAAGTGGGACCTGACCTAAAGAGTCAATGTAACTTTGATCTCTATGTCAAAAACTGCAAACTAAGGAAAAGAAGTAGTTGCGGAAATGGTGAGAAGAAGAATAGAAGAATTAGAAAGGTTGAGAGAGAGACAGAGAGAGAAATTAGGTCTAAACCTTGTATTAAATGGACAAAAATTTCAAAATCTGAGATTTGCTTCACATATGTAGTATACATGAACCTAAAATTTTTCCACGAAGTTACAAAAAAGGACTAATGGTAGTCTATGATATTAAAATGAGGAACTAGAATATCTAATCCTAAAAGTAAGAGACGAGACAATCAGAAGCAATAAATATAAAGACATTCAAATACAAGTGAATTTTAAAGGCCAAACTCCCTTAGATGAAATTTAACATGGAGGATAATTTGCAATAGTGTCTACATCACTAACCCTCTTGGAAAAGTGCCTCCTTCTATGCTCCCAGATTTTCATCATCGCTAATAAGACAGCCAATACTGTCCCACGCTTTAACAAACTATTTTGGAATTTCCCCTTAGTTGTAATGATATATATTATGAGAGAAATTGTTGATGTGCCTCCTGTAAAAATAAATAGAATAAAAAAGCTGCTAGGATTGAGACTAGTTTCTTTCTTCAATTCTGGGTCCACACATTCTACAGATTCAAGTACATTCTTCGCAAGTTCTCTGAGCCTGCCATCTTCAGCCAACTTCAGTAAGGCCTCATCGACATCAGGAAGCATCGGAGAACCTTTTGGAAATACCTAGAAGAAAATGTCAATCTATTTTATTAACAGGTAATTGAATAATATTTATTTTAGAACCAATATAGTTTAGCAGACAAGAAGTCACACCCCCAAGTCCAAGTCCCCAGCCTTGTGAGCGAGATTATTGTTATAGGTGTAAGTAATATCTATTCGGGCCCTCAAATAGACTAGCCCAAAATGTTCAAGCCATGTTATTAGTTATACCTACACCACTTACTTATAAACAAATCACAATTCACCCCACAAACCGATGTGGTACATTATAATCTTGCCTGAGCACCTGACATTCTCATTAAAGGCATACAATCAAATCACACTGGACCAAGTACTTATAAACAAATCACAATTTACCCCACAAACCGATGTCCCACAAATTGATGTGGGACATTACAATCCTGCCCGAGCACCTGACATTCTCATTAAGGACATACAATCAAATCATACTGGATCAAGTAGTGCAAAACTCTAGAGGTGGCTGTCACGGGCTCAAGAGATGGCTCTCACTGCACGCTTGGCGGGGCACTTTGCCATGCATAACACTTAGCTAGTAACTAGCTTTAATAACCATTTTGTCATGCCCCTAAGTTGAGAACCCCCAGGCCCACTAGCCAAATAAATGTTGTAGATATAACTAATAACTACTTGGATCCTCAAATCAATTGGGCCAAAATAGTCAACCTAAGTTACTAATTATAGCTAAACTACCTACTTATAAACAAGTCATAATTTACCCCACAAATCGATGTGGAACATTACACAACATATGAATTTTGGATGAAAATTAAACTCCTTGAATTTATTTAAAGTTTCAAAGTAATAATTCCCTCTAGTTTCTTAAAAAAAGTATGAATCCCTTTGAGAAAGAGATATATGCTTGTTTCAAATAGTAGAGGGGAATTGTGAGTAAATTTTAGAAAGTAGAGGAGGATTATGAGAAATTTTTATAAGAGAGTTTTAAAAAGTAGAAGGGAACGCAGGGACACTTACACATGATATGATTCTTTGACAAGCTCTGTAGGGCAAACTTCCAAATGGAATCAAATTGGTCTCATATGGTGTAACTACAGAGTCTTTCGTCCTTTTTTTTTTTTTTTTTTTTTTTGGGGTAGAATGGATGTGGAGGATGGGAACACCTTTTCCATGAGTATGACTTCAACATAAGACTATGGATTTCACTCCTTGCAAAGGTTGGTATCTTTCACGACCAATCAAAGTGGGATAACTTGCAAACTTGCTGACTACGCATTGCCCTAGGAATGATCTAAAAGATAATCCGACTAAACTCGTCTTTGGTGCCTTGATTTACATCATATAGAGAGAAAGAAACAAGCGTTTATATGGGTAGAATTTTGCACTAGAGTGTTAAGTATATAATAAATAAATATAATCAAATTTTCTTTACAAGTTTAAACTTTTAAATGAGGTGATAAATCAAATATGTTACTATCGCCTAGAAATTAAACGGTCTCAAATTTGAAACTCACTGTCGCCGAGAAATTAAACAATCTCAAATTTGAAACTCATTGTCACTTATTTAAAAATATTAAATTGTTAACATGAAAATTATAAACAAATTACACTGTACATAAATATTAAATTGTCCAAGTGTACGTTATAAGCAAATCACGCTGCATATACATAAGGGGGTGTGTTAAATATAATAAATAAATATAACTAAATCCTTTTTACAAGTTTAAGCTTTTAGATGAGGTGACGAGCAGATTCTTGATGATATCTCTCACGTCCTCAAGTTGAATAAATGGGGTTAATAGAAAGTTCTGCAATAACCTTGCTATTTCTTCTTATGTAACGGATGGAGTCTTAGTTAACCTTCTTAATTAGGGATGATGGTTTTTGATCCTCTATTTTTTTTCCTTTTTTGGGTAATTTGTGAAGTGTAATTTTCGAGTTTCACTAAATCAATGAATATACTTATTTCCTTAGCCAAAAAAAAAAAGAAGGGTGTCCAAAGTACTTTAGTCTAAACATAATCTGTATATTACCTTGAAGTTTTTATGCGGTTTGGACAGTCTCTCAAGATGCAAATATGGGCATGAGATAAAAAAGCTTGTCAAGTGAAACAAGGGAATCGACTTACAAATCCGAAGCCTCCCACTTTGTATGTTGGCCCTGATATCATGAAGCTGTTGCAGTACTTGGCAAGGAATACTCTAGCATAAGGAACTTCAAGAAAGATAGCTGCCATTTCTCCGCTCTTCAGGGCTACAACATGATCTTCGGGAGAATCGAAAGGCTTCAGGTTGTCGGATTTTAAGCCCAACACGTCCTTCAGGTAATTGGCTACGAAGGCACCTCGATCGTAGCCAACTACTGCGTTGCTATTCTTCAACGTCTCAACATCTGGCACAGTTGGTACAAGCCTTTGGACTGTGAGCATGCTGGTTAGACTAGCTGTGTAACTCTGAGTTATGACTAATGCGACAAATAGCCATACTACCATTGCCATCCGTGACAAGTTGCTATGAAGGTTTCCCCCTGGATAGAAGTAGATATTTAGCAAGATTATTAGTTGAGAAAAAAGAGAATACACAATTAGCTAGATGATTAATGAAGAAAATTAAGAAAATCATCTTAAATTCCCAAGGGATGTTTGAAAGCTTGTTTATTTCATCAATTACCATGTAAAGAGAATAGAGAGGTGAAGGCTAGCCAAATCAAGATTCCCATTTGGTTCAGAGAGGAGCCTTCAAGTTCGGGGAAGTGATCTCGCTCTATGAACCAGACGACGAAACCGTTGTAGATGGTAATCACTAGAATTAGAGCCCACATGGATTTTGTGAAGGGTTTCATGAACAACCATGCTTTGTTGCCTAACTCTGATTGAACAGGTACTATCATCACTAGTCCTGTTTCAGTGTAAGGATGTGTAAATTCAGCATACTTATATCGACTAGCAATAACAGATATATCACCTGCTACAGCATCAAACTTCTGCAATGAAAAGAATTCCACATTAGAGTAGAAGGGATCCTACTAATTAATGAACATTGAAAAAGAAATAGTGATAACAAAAACATAGGTTTTGGTGGAGAATATCTTGCAGTTATCTTATTGAGAGATTCATATTTCAAACAAAAACGAATGTATGTGCCCCATCTCACCTTTAAATAGACTTGTTCCACCAATTCATCATATGTCCCGTCAAACGGGATGAATTCATATTGCGGTTGATATGGCAAGATTGCAAGGGTCTCTTTGAAGATGTCAATAGACAATCCAGAGAAAGAATAATTATTGGAGTTTGGATCTTGTTCCACGTTAACATACTTAAAGGTATGCCTATTGGGGACGCCAACTTTCAATTGCCTTCCAGTTGTGATAGGAATCCACCCTCGAGGAGTATGCCATTGTTTACCAGGCCACAACACAGGCCCCAATTCTTCCATGGAAGAATTGAAAACTCCCCTCTCATCAATAAACTCCGAGAAGCCTCGGCCTAATCCATCAGACCAGAAGCCAAGCTCCCTAAACGTCTTTTCGACCACATTAACAATTTGGAAAATGCTTGCTGGAGCAACCTTGCGTTCATTGAGTGTGATCTTACCAGATAAACCATTGAAATCAACCGTTGGAATCTTTTCAAGCAGAAGCCCGGGCCTCATGTTAGCATTCCTCAATGCCTGAGCTACCATCAATGTAGCATCATACGCTTGCACAGCAAAAATTCCAGGCTCGTATTTTTCTTCTTGAGGGTACTGAATACTGAACTTTCTTCGAAAGCTATCTCTAAAATTTTGAAAATCTGGCCCCGTATCAGGGAAATAACTCCTGATCCCTAGAACACCTTGCATCAAGGAAATGGTAGATGCATTGAGAGAATGGAAAAGATTTGTAGCCATGTCTGTTGTGATCCAAACATACTCCTTTTCCATCATCTTCATTCTCTTTGCATGATAAAACAGATGAATGGCTGTGGATAACGATGCGTGAACCACAAAAACTCTACATTGTTGTTCTATAAGATTCTGCAGTTCATCAGGCAGTGAATCAGAGGCAAAAGGAGGAATTGGTACCAGGTTTATTCGGACTCCAGCTTCTTGCAGGGCATCATTAAGGTGCGGAAAGAGTTCATTGGCTCCCAAATCACCGTCCTCGTATATGACAGTGATTTGATGCCACTCCCAAGACTGAATAATCGCTGCCAGAGCTTTCATTTGTGCATATTGGCTCGGAAAGGATTGAACAAAGAAGGGCCATCTCGCGGTCGCCCATTGTGGAGTTGAAGTTGCTAGAGAAACAATGGGTACGTTTGCTTTCGCGCTTGCCTCGGCAACTAATGATACCTCTTCCCATGTATGCAATCCTATAATAGCTTCTGCTTGCTGCTTATCAATGACATGTCTCGCTGCATTTACACATATGGCTAAAATTAGATATTTACTGCATAAACTAATAGGAGATAAGGTACTGGCAAAGAGTTGTTTTACGTTTTTATGTTATTAAAACTTTCTCATAGTCCTCTCCTACTTCATAAAACATAAAACTTTCTCATAATCCTCTCTTGCTTTATAAAACATAATATAGGTCCCTTTTAAACGATTCCAAAAGTAGAGGAAAATTATAGGTGAACTTTGAAATACAAAGAGTTCGAACATACTTTAAATAAACTACTAGTTGAGAATTGCTCTGAGAGTGCAAGGTGTGTTTAGTTTGCCTTTTTCTGTTTTCATTTTCATGGACTTTGAAATACAAAGAGTTCGAATATACTTTAAAAAAAAAAAAACCTCATTTGGCTAACTATTTTCATTTTTATTTTTAGAAAAAACCGTTTTATGGGAAAATAAAAAATATCAAAAAAATATTTTATCTGGAAATAAGGTGACAATTTTATAAATAACTCTAAAAATTTTAAAAACAAGGTAGTAATTTTGTAAATAATTCTAAATGAATTAGAAAACAAGGTAGCAATTTTATAAATAACTCTAAAATATTTCGAAAAACAAAGTTGCAGTTTTGTAAATATATCTAAAAGATTTATAAAATAATGTGACAATTTTGTAAATATCTCTAAAAAAAATTAGAAAACAAGATGGTAATTTTGTAAATAAATATAAAAAAGAAAAAAACTTTCTTAACCAAACACAATTCTAAATTTTAAAAAATAAAAAATAAAAACTATTTTTAGGAAATGAAAATAAAAATAAAAATAGAAAACAAGCAAATCAAACGTACCCGAGTTTGTTCGATCATGTTTCATATTCAACGATGACTCTTACATTTGTGTGACTAACATCATTCAACAGATTTCAGTCATTCGTTTCATGAGAGTAAAATTACTGGCTGAGATCCGCTGAGTTCAATGAATCTCAGCCATTGACTTCACTCTCAAAAAAACAAAGGGTTGAGATCTGCTGGACGGATGTCAGTCAGTCAGACTTGGATCTAATAAAAATCCCATATTCGATATCTTTTTTCAAATATGCAGAAAACATGATTTTTACCTGTAGTAGCTGCACGTTGAGGACTCCCCCATGAGTTTCTGGCACGAAGCACAAAAGTTTGATTAGTGTTGGTGTTGAGATTATGGAGAGCAATCTCCATAGCCACTCTAGCTTCTTTTCCCTCACGAGAACCAGTGTCCAGAATTGCACCTATAACTATCCCACTTGCATCTGCATGGTTTAGTTGAGTAATACTACTATTCTTATGCCCACCAGCTTTTTCTGCGTGTTGAAACGCCAAGGCCAAACATATAAAAGGGATAAAAGTACAGGGAAGTGTATCCATCTTGCAGCATTTCAATGTGCAACTAGAGTCGCCACCCCAACACAATTTATAGGAGAAAATGTTTTGTTCAAATTCTTTGACCGGATATTAAACTTTGTCTAAGCAAATTACACTTTGAAAGGTACTTTTATCTATTTATATTATCGAACTATTTAGTTATATATATTTTATTACGTATAGAATTTTCTTTAGTTTTGCTTTGCTCATTAAACTGAGTAATTTCATTGATATAATTAATAAATACAAATAAAATCTAAATATTATATAAAACAGAATACACACCTTTTTGGTATATGTCACATGCATGTCATCTCCTAAGTGTTCTCTTTCATCCAACAAAACATTTAGTATACTCTTCTATATATGAACAAAATTTAAATATATTTAGTTACTAATTAATAATACTTTTTTATCTAAAAGTAACACTAAAAAAATCTTTTATTTCTTTTCTTTCACATATCAAATTATTTTTTTATTGTACTTTTAAAATTTAAATATTTTATTTAATTATTGAAAGTTCTCATAAAAATATAACTAGTATTGAAGATTAACAAATCTTAAATTCTAATAGATATATACGTTTCATAGTGACATAAAATATAAAATAATTGATCATCAAAAATATATAAATATATTAAAAAAAAATTTCGTGCATTATATTACACCAGATAAATTCTAGTTAAATTTTCAAAAGATAGTATTTGATTCAAGGTATGATCACGTATTGCGAAAACCAAGTTCTCCCTTATTTACAATGGACTAAGTCATTTCACATTGAACGACTTGTCAATTAGATACGAATATTTTTATTTACGACCACGGTCTTCTTGAATATATGCATCAAAAGACAAATCAATGAGATATATAATATATATGTATATATGTCTGTGTGTTAGTGTCATTTAGTCATGATGAATGATACGTCCTAATTGTAAATTCTAGTGTAGCTTCACAAGTATGACCAGTGACGAATTCAAAAACTTAAATGAGAGCATAGAACAATAATAAAAAACTTCTTGACAATTGACTTTGAAGTAAATTGCCAAGTCATAGTTCTCTTCCCATGAATTGGCATTGGCACATCAGTCATTTCCTCGTAGAAATTTACATACACACGCACCTTTCAGTGACTCTCAAGGTTGATTTAGTTTGGTGCGTTTTAATACTGCGTCAACTTTGTGATCTTTTTAAATGCATTACTCGGAATAATTTCTAAAAAGTTACAAAACAACTGCGTGAATGCAGAAAAAGATTCATTGTCAAATCAGTCGAATGCAAACTAACATTGTTGTGTTTGGAGTTTAAGTCCTCAGATCTACCATCTAAGAGCAAGCCTGATATTATAGCCATAACATAATTATGAGTTGTATGCGTAATGGGATTAGTATTCCAATTACCGGCACCATCCAAGACCACCCCAGCTAAAAAAAGCCAAAAATCCAAGCAGTGCCGATCATTTTATAAAGAGGAGGTCCTTTGGGCAGACCGGTTGGAAATATTTTCAGTACGCAATGTGTCACATAGGGAGAACAATTATGTATTTGGTGGTTTATAAGTGGACATCGCTGATCTAACTGGGAATTTAAAGTAACTATTCTCGATTAATTAATTTGATGGCCAAATAATTATGTATTTATACCAACAATACCAAATCTTGCATGATATATTTTATACGTACAACACTAATTTCACTTTTTTTCTTATTTTTCTCTACTAATAAATACATCAAAGCTAGAACTTGAAACTTCCCAGTAACCTCAAGGTAAGCTATTTGATCAAGGACTCGTTTGGATTGGCTTTTTTAAAAAGTGTTTTTTTTTTTATTTTGAAAAATAACTTTTTTTATAAGTTGAAAATTCTGACTTCTAAAAAAAATATATTTAAGCTTTTTTCAAAGTTTCAGCTTTTTTCAAAGTCAAATCAAATAGTTATTGCAAATCGGTAATGAGGGGTTGTTATTGGTACGGAGACTGGAAAGTCTAATAAAGATGACTCGAACAAACGAAATGAAGAGGCTAATTGTTTTTTAGGTTATTAAAGGAAGTGGAAGAGCAATTATATCCCAATTGTGAAAAATACTCTAAGTTGACTTTTATATGAAGGTTTTCAATATAAAATGCCTGAGTAGGTGGAGCAACAAGTCAAGGGATATGTTAGTTGAGCTATTAGCATAGTACTGCCAGAGGGTAATAAAGTTCCAAGGTCCTATAACAAGGCAAGAAAAACCATACATGATGTGGGACTTGATTATGTTAAAATTGATGCATACAAGAAGGACTGTGTTCTTTTCTAGAAGGAAAATACTGATAAGAAGGAACATCTTGCACGCAAGAACATAGATGAAAATCAGAGAGGGATAGCAAAAAGACAATTTCAGGGCAGAGTAAGAAACGAAAAGTTTGCCCCCAGGGGCATAGGTGAGTTGGTAAGTGGCCAGGTGATTAGGGTGGTGACACCCTGACAACGCGGGATCGAGTCCGTGTGGCGGCAGTACTCCGCTGAAATATTGCGGGGGCTGTTGCTGGATTTCCACGCCCGTTGGTCCTCTCCCTGGTCGGGCTGCCACTCACGCACATCCCTCGATTTACCTCCCGCCTGGTTAAGGGGCCTCTGGCCAGGTGGGAAAGGGGTTCTCCTTTGGTTAACCCTTTTTAAAAAAAAAAGAAACGAAAAGTTCACCATAAAGTTCTACGCTATTTTCCATTGACACAGAGATTGAAGAGGTTGTTTATGTCGTCGAAGATAGCTGCCGCGATGAGGTGGCATGCAAATAAATGTTTAAAAGGTGGATTGATGAGACACTCAACTGACTCACTGGCTTGGAAAGATTATGATTCCAAGTACCCTTTATTTTCTTCAAACAAATACTTTTTTAAGACTTGGCCTAGCAAGCAATGGGTTTAATCCTTTTCAAGACTTGAGCATTTCATATAGTATATGGCTTGTCGTCTTTATCCCATATAATCTTCCATCTTAGAGGTGCATGAAACATCCTTACTTTAATGTCATTGTTAATACTTGGGCGAAGATCTCTAGGCAATGATATAGATGTCTATCTCCAACAATTGATTGATGAACTCAAACAATTGTGGGCAAATGGTGAATAGACTTGTGATGCCTCAACAGGGTGTAATTCCCAATTGCATGCTACAATCATATGGACTATTAGTGATTTTTCTACTTGTGCTAACTTGTAAGGGTATAGCACAAAAGGGGCATTAGCTTGTGATTTGTGGGATGGAAACTCAATGTTATGAACTAAAACATTGTCATAAACAATGTTACATGTGTTATCATTGTAGACTACCATTAGAACACCCTTGGAGGAGTGATGGAAAAGCTTTTGATAGTACAAAAGAAAATAGGCCTGTACCAAGGCCTTTGACAGGAGACGAGGTATTCGAACAATTAAGTGGCTTCTAGCAAGTGACATTTGGTAAGGCTACAAGAAAGAGGAAACGAAGAGAACCGATTCTACCTAGAAATTAGAGAAAGGTGAGTATTTTTTTTTTTTGAAGTATCATATTGAAAGTTTCTGAAACTACGTCATAGTTTAGATTTCATGGATATTTAGAAAAATATTTGCGATAGTATCTTTGGGATGTTATTTGATGTGCCTCGAAAAAGTAAGGATACTTTTGTAGGTGCAAATATCTTAAGAAGGGGGGGGGGGAGTGAATTAAGATATAATTACTAAATTTTGTTTTAAAAAATTCTCAGAAAATCAACAATTTTTTTCAAACAATATATCAAACACAATATAAGCAATTTAAACAAGTATGATAATAAAAGTATAAGGAGATGAGAGACAAATGATTTAAGGTGGCTCGGCCAAGCCTATGTCCACCGCCCAAGAATGCTCCCCTTAGGACTTCAACAAGCTTCACTATAATGCTTTTTCAAATCTTGGTGAAGCACAAACCAATTTCTTACACCTCTTTAAAGCCCAACTTCAAAGAACCCAAGAGTACCACTCTTTACGATTTTGCCACACTTTACAAACTTTAAAGAATTGATCTCACTAGATTTTAGCTCCTAAAGTGTGTATATATTCAAGGAATAAGAAAAGATGGAATCTGAAATTTTTCTTCAAGAAAAAGATATTGCAAATGAATAAGCTCTTGAAAGCTCAAAATATATTGCAAGAATGGCTTAAAGCTTGATTGAATGATAATAATAAATTTTGCACACTTCACTTGATGATTTGAATGTGTAATGAATGTGTATTTAAATAGATTTTGGGGGTTAAGGATTTGGTAGGTGAAGAAAAGAGGGAGAAATAAGCCAGAACGGTAATAAACGGCTAGTGTATTTATTATAGCAGCCCATCTTGCACTTAACCCTCTTTGACTAGGCCAGACGCCTTAGCCGGTCGACCGGCTAGAGAGTCCGGCTTTGTCCTTCAATTTCTGTTTTAGTCGGGCGACTCACCCAGGTCAGCTGGTCCACCGGCTGAGGGGTCCAGCTACTCTAGAAAGGGAAGTAAAGCGAAACTTTTGCCAAAACTTTTTCAAGTTCAATTTTCACAACTCCAAATCATTTTGAGATATTTTGTAAATACATGTTATGACTTGAAACACCCTAAAAACACATTTTTACTCTATGTGTGCATTCAAATTCATTTGTGCCTATGTGAAATCAAATATGCAAGAGTTTAAAATATTGTTTAAATAATGAAGAAGAAAGTTTGAGCCAACATATACAATATTTAGGCATTTCACAAAAGAGCGAGAAAGAAAAGAACACCCGGTACCTCTTATGACATTTCTTCTCCTCCTTATGCCTTCTCATCTTCTTGTTCTTCAAATAATACGTTTTGCACATCTTCTTCCATCTTTTGAAGCATCTACTTACATTTAAGCACTTATTTTCATAAGATGCTTTTAGTCAAATAATGCATATAAATTTTCATCATCAAAATTAATAGCGAATATTTAGCTAACAATCTCTCCCATTTTGATGATGACAAATTTTTAAGATATGAGTAAAAGCACTCCCCCCTAATATATGCATTCCTTAAAAGATGTATTTGGGAAAATACTCCCCCTGTCAAAATTTAACTCGTGCATATTTTGAAAACATTTTTTCACCAATAATCAATCCATCAACTATCATGCAAACAGACATATAATCTTATAAGTATATCATCATATAAGTATCCATCTAGGTGAGCTATATCATCAACCACAACAAGCATATCACAAAAAGTATATCAAGTAGCAAATCAACAAAGCATATCAACATTATACCATTCTCCCCCTTTGGCATCATAAAAAATTAATAGGTAGGCAGGAAGAAAATGAAAGTTAAGGTGAGATAAAAGTAATATGGTTAGTCAAAGTTAAAAGCAATGTCAAGAGATTTAAAACCGACTAAAAGTGAACTAAAAATGTTTTCTAATGCTAAAAACGAGTTTTTGAATATGAAATCAGGGTGCTTGATCATGATGATCTTTGAAGTACTCATGCATGTCAGAACGCATACTGGCCATTTCCGAATCAATGTGTTCTCTCCAGAGAGTGAGCTCATTCCATTGGTTCATCATTGTAGTCCTCATTTCTACCATTCTTGTGTTCAAGGCCAGCAGTTGTGAAAGAGTCTGAGCCATCATCGAAGGGTCTTCTTGTTGACCCATTGAGCTAGACCCTGCACCTCGTCGAATCTCTGCTCGGCATTGCTCATCAATGACCCCCTGTACCCTTGATTCTCTCATCACTTGCCTAAAAGTAGCTTCCTCAGGATCTGCCTCTTCTTCAGCAGAGGTACTAACAACCATGGGTATCGTGCCTGGTATGCTTATGTCAGCTTTACCCTCAAGTTCTAGCCCTACATCTTCTTCAAATGTGATGTCGATTCCCTTAAGTATATCATCAAGTTTTTATGCATCAAGGCCATAGACAGGATTAGTGAAAGTTCTTCCCTTCTCAGTTCTATCCTTAATCGCTGCCTGAGTGCTTCGAGGCAAGTTCTTGAAAGTTTCTAGGTTTATAGGCTCCCTATTGCACTATTAGATGCCCATAAAATTCATATATAGCATATCAAAGTTCTAGGCAAACTTCCTATATAGAGCAATCGAAGAAATCTTGAAGTGTGAAAAAATATGCATCAAGGCCTTACCATATCCAGGAGTAGTAGTTTTTCCTCTATCCTTTCCACTAATATGCAACATGTGTTGAAGAATTAGGAAAGGCAATGCTATCTTAGTTTTCTTCCTGAGGCTATAGTAAATGTAAGCATCCATAACTGGAATTTTTCCATCATTAATGTTCCTAGGGAGAATTACTTCACTAATGATTTTAAAAGCAATTCTCATATTAAAATTAACATCCCTCAATAATGGAAGAATCAAATCTGGAGTCTTAGGTCCTACATCCTTCCACATATATTTTATAACCTCTCCCGGGATGCCAGTCTTCTTGATTCCTTCTAGCCATCCTTAACTATTATAATGTCCTTCTCCATCAACAGGCGTATAAAAAATTTTTTGCAAGGTTTGCTCCTGAAACACAAAGTTTACCCCACACACAGTTGAAGTTAACTCAAGTTTTGGGCTCCTACAATGTATTTTAAGGTTCTCATAAAATTCTATCACCAATTTATCTTGAACATCACAATGTAGATGCATAAACATATACCAATCATCAAATTGTGATTGAACATCGATGCCAGCAAAATTTGAGTCAACGAGACATTTACCATACAACATCGAATGCTTCCCTTGAATCTTTGATATGGGAGGTGGCGGAGGAGATTGTGTCCTTGTCCTCTTTCCTTTTCTTCCACGTTCTTGACTTCTGGTCCTCGAATTCACCATGATTTTGGGTTGTTTTTTGAAAATTGAATTGGTGAAAACTTGTTTTTGAAGTGGGTAATCAAAATGTAGAAAGAATTTTGGAAGAACTTGGTTGGAAATTGAAGAATCAAGAATGGGTTTGAGAGAATTTTTCCCTAAGGTAAAAAGAAATTGGGAGATTTTGAGTGAATTTAGGGTTAAAACCCCCAATTTTAACCTTGTCCGCATTCAGTCGGTCGACCAACTGGTCGCGGGGGTTAACCGGCTAGGTCGACTGGCCGGATCAAAGAGCACAAAAAAATTTCCCTTTTAGTTGGACGCCTTATAACTTTAGTCCATCGACCTAGCCGATCGACCGATCGGGTCAGAAAGTGCAAAAATGCATACTTTTCCATGCCCAAGCCATATAAACACATATGCATGTATTTCAACCACATTTTATCATTCCAATTTCTCTCCTAATCTTACAAAATTGATCCTCATGTAATGGTTTAGTAAAAATATCAGCAACTTGATGCAAAGTATCAACAAATTCAAGTATGATATCACATTTTTGTACATGATCTCTAATGAAATGGTGTCTAATCTCAATATGCTTAGTTCTTGAATGTTGAAATGGATTTTTTGTGAGATTAATTGCACTAGTATTATCACAATATATAGGAACATGATCATATTGCAATCTGTAATCAAGTAACTTTTGTTTCATCCATAAAATTTGAGCTACACAACTATTAGCTGCAATATATTCTGCTTTGGCAGTAGAAATAGCAACAGTATTTTGTTTCCTACAAGACCAAGATATTAAGGAATGTCCTAGGAATTGGCATATTCCACTAGTGCTCTTACGGTCTACTTTGCAACCAGCATAGTCAGCATCAGAGAATCCATACAAGTTGAATGACATTCCTTTTGCATACCAGAGCCCTAGATTAATTGTTCTCTTAAGGTATCTAATGATTCTTTTTACAGCAATTAAGTGAGTTTCCTTAGGGTTAGATTGAAATCTAGCATATAAGCACACTGCAAACATCATATTAGGTCTAGAGACAGTTAAATATAATAGACTACGGATCATACCTCTGTATTTCTTTTTGTCTACAGATTTACCTTTCTCATCCTTATCCAGCTTTGTTAAGGGGCTCATAGGAGTTCCATTCTCCTTTGCATCTTCAAGTCCAAATTTTTTGATAATTTCCTTGGTGTATTTGGCTTAATTTATGAAGATCCCCTCCTTTGCTTGTTTGATTTGGAGTCGAAGGAAGAAAGTTAACTCTCCCATCATGCTCATCTCGAACTCCTTATGCATACACTTGGAAAAGCTCTCACATAAAGACATATTAGTAGCACCAGAAATTATATCATCCACATAGATTTGGACAAGTAGAATGTCATTCCTTTCTCTTTTAATAAACAATGTTGAATCAAGTTTTCCTTTTCAAAGTTGTTTTTCACAAGAAATCCACTGAGTCTTTCAAGCTCTAGGAGTTTGTTTAATACCATATAATGCTTTTTCTAGTTTAAAAACATGATTAGGAAAACAAGAATCTTCAAAACCAGGAGGTTCTTCAACATAAACTTCTTCTTAAATGAATCCATTTAAAAAAGCACTTTTTGCATCCATTTGATAAAGTTTGAAGTCCATGTGACATGCAAATGCAAGTAACATACGAATGGATTCAAGTCTAGCTACGGGAGCATAGGTATCATCGTAATCAATTCCTTCTTCTTGATTGTATCCTTGCGCTACTAGTCTAGCCTTGTTCCTAGTCACTATTCCAGTTTCATCTAGTTTGTTTCTAAATACCCATTTTGTTCCTATTATCCGTCTATCTTTAGGCCTTTCAACTAGCTTCCATATTTTATTTCTATCAAATTGATTAAGTTCTTCTTGCATGGCAATTATCCAATTTTCTTCAAGTAAAGATTCTTTTACATTTTTGGGTCCTATATGAGAAATAAATGCAGAATGCTCACAAAAAGTATTAATATTATGCCTAGTTCTTACACCTTCATTTGGATCACCGAGGATAAAATCTTGAGGATGGTTTCTTACGAACTTCCAACTCTTTGGTAGGTCTTCATGAGGTTCTTTTGTTTCAACATTTCCTTTGCTTGAGCATTGTTCGTTTTCCTCATTGCTTGAGACCTCCTTTCTTTATGTTCTTCTTCTTGCTTTGCATCTTCTTGTTTTGTTGGTTTTTCTTTGTCTTTTGGAGTTGGATGTTCAAGTGTTGTCTTTTCCAAAAGATAATCTACATCATCAATTTACTTTCTCAATTCAAATGGATTAGTCTCATCAACTGTAACATGTATTGATTATTTCACAACAAGAGTTCTTTTATTATATACCCTATATGCTTTGCTCTTTGTGGAATAACCTAAAAATAGTCCTTCATCTGATTTAGCATCAGATTTCCCTAAGTGGTCCTTAGTGTTTAGAATAAAGCATTTACAACCAAATACTTTGAAGTACGATATTTTAGGTGTTTTACCATGCCATAATTCATAAGGAGTTTTATTTAAGATACTTATAATCAATACTCTATTTTGTACATAGCATGCGGTATTTATGGCTTCACTCTAAAAATATGTTAGCAAGTTGTGTCCTTTTAGCATAGTTCTTGCCATTTCTTGTAGTGTACGATTCTTCTTCTCTACTACCCCATTTTATTGAGGAGTATGAGGGGCCGAAAAGTTGTGTTCAATGCCATGTTCATCACAAAAGTTCATGAAAAGAGTGTTCACATATTCGGTACCATTATCACTACGGATGCAAGTTATAAAATAGCCTTTCTCATTTTACACTTTTCTACACAATCTTGCAAATTTATTGAAGGCATCATTTTTATGTGCAAGAAACATGATTCATGTAAATCTAGTGTAATCATCTACTACAACAAATGTATATCTAGATCCTCCTAAGCTAGCCACATCAATAGGTCCAAACAAATCCATATGTAATAGTTGCAATGCTCTATTTGTTGATACTTTATTTAGGGATTTGAAAGATGTCTTATGTTGTTTTCCTAGTTGGCAAGCATCACAAATTTTGTCTTTTTCATTTTAGCTTTGATAAGTCTCTAATTAGATCATGCTTTGACAAATCATTCAATAAGCTCATGCTAGCATGTCCAAATCTTCTGTCATAACCTAGCATTATCATGCACAACGGATAAGCATTTAACATGTTGACCAATTTCAACGGTGTAAAAATTTTCATTTCTCTTAGCTACTAATAATACATATCATTTCCACATTCATAAACAATGCATCTAGAGGATTGAAAAACTACTTTATGACCTTTGTCATATAATTGACCAATGCTAAGTGGATTAAATTTTAGACCTTCTACAAGTAAGACATTATGTATATCAAGAGAATTTTTGTTACCAATGCTTCCTTTTCCAATAATTTTTCCTTTGCCATTGTCGCCAAAGGTAACGTCTCCTCCTTTTGTCCTTTTTAATTTGTAGAAGAGTGAAGAATTCCCCGTCGTGCGCTTGGAGCAACCACTATCCAAGATCCATTTCATTTTGCTTGATTTGCTTTCATTGCATACCTACACACATGAAATTCAAATGCAATTCTTTATTTTGGGGTCTCCAACACTTTAGGTCCTTGGCGTTAGTTTCAATTTTTGTTTTTGACCACCTATTTAGGCCTTTGCCAATGTGGAACATGTAATCCTCTATCACAAAGTTTCTTGTAGTACCTGAGTAGATACATGTCCTTTCTTTTCGCAACAGGTACAAGTGATATTTGATTTTGATGAAGAGAAGAATATAGAGGTGGAAGCCTTGACAAAGTAGGTTTTGAAATACTTTTGATTAATGCTAGGTTTGTATCCAATACCACTCTTATCAAAAGACATTATTTGACTTCTAAGAAGTTTTTCAAAATTTTCTTTTCCATTTGTAAATTTTTGGATAATTCAATTCAAATCCATATTTTTCTTTTTCAAGTCTTTAACCTCTTTTTCAAACTTCACAAAATCTTTGGCGTATGAATCATTTTTTTTTCCTAGATTTCTATTTTTTCTATAAGAGAGGCATTCTTCTTTTTCAAAATTTCTTTTTCGACAAGAACAAGTTTCAATTTTTTATGCATTTGCTTGTTTTTGCCAAAGCTAAAGATAGATCATCATGTAATTTAGCAAATGCATCTTTTAGTTCATCAAAACTATATTCGTCTTCCTCTTGTTCACTAGATTAATAATAGATAGATGGAGAAGGTGAATATAGTACCTCATCCTCATTAGCCATGAGACAAAAGTTGGCTACCTCATGTTATTCTTCCTCATCTTCTTCACTTTCGGAGAAGTCCCACGTGGCTTTGAGCACCTTGCCTTCTTTCTTCTTTGAAAGTTTTGGACAATTTGCTTTTATGTGTCCTAGCTTGTTGCAATTGAAACACTTCAATTCGTCTCCTTTTGCATCTTTTGTCCTCTTGAAATCTTTGCCTTCTATTCCCTTCTTCTTCCAATTTGTATTGCTTGAAGATGCCCCTTTCCTCATCTGTCTAAATTTCATGAATCTTTTGAAATTTCGGGCAAGAAGTGCAATTTCCTCATCTTTCGGGTCCTCATCATCTTCCTCATCGTCACTCGATCGGTATTTTGATGCAATGAGTGCAATGGACTTCTTTGCTTTCTTCTTTTCTTCTTCATGGTCCTTTATCTTAAGCTCATGAGTCATGAGTGATCCAATGATCTCATTGAGCTCCAATGCATTCAAATCCATGGCTTCCTTTATGGCTGGGACTTTTGGTTGCCATGATGATGGCAAGTTCCTTAGCACATTCCTTACTTTCTCTACATTAGAATAATCCTTTCCAAGTGCTTTCAAACCATTAGAAAACATTTGCTCAACATTTTAATTTGAAATCATCTTAAATAATTCATATCTATGTACAAGTATAGTAATTCTAGATTCTATTACTTGGCTAGTTCCTTCATAAGTTACTTCTAATTGGTCCCAAAGTTCCTTAGCCAAAGTACACCCTATTACTCTAGCAAATTCGGTTGCATTCATAATGTTGAATAAATAATGTAATGCCTTTTGATTTAACTCAAATAATTTAATATCTTCATCATTCCATTCATTTTCGGGTTTTGGTATTCTTCTATCACCTTCTAATTTTGTAGGTAAAGTAGGCCCATTTTCTATGATATTTCAAGTTTTGTAATTATGTGATTGAATAAATACTTTCATTCTCATCAAAGGGGGGGTGCTTGTTTAATAGAAATTCCCTCCATATTTGCTAAGATTCTACTAGGTGTTAAACTATAGATAGAACCCCAGCTCTGATACCAATTGTAGGTGCAAATATCTTAAGGGGGGTGAATTAAGATATAATTACTAAATTTTGTTTTAAAAAATTCTCAGAAAATCAACAATTTCTTTCAAGCAATATATTAAACACAATATAAGCAACTTAAACAAATATAATAATAAAAGTATAAGGAGATGAGAGACAAACGATGAAAGGTGGTTTGGCCAGGCCTACGTCCACCGTCCAAGGATGCTCCCTTTAGAACTTCAACAATCTTCACTATAATGCTTCTTCAAATCTTGATAAAGCACAAACTAATTTCTTACACCTCTTTAAAGCCCAACTTCAAAGAACTCAAGAGTACCACTCTTTACGATTTCCCCATACTTTACAAGCTTTAAAGAATTGATCTCACAAGATTTTAGCTCTCAAAGTGTGTATATATTCAAGGAATAAGAAGAGATGGAATCTGAAATTTTTCTTCAAGAGGAAGATATTGTAAATGAATAAGCTCTTGAAAGCTCAAAATGTATTGCAAGAATGGCTCAAAGCTTGATTGAATGATAATAATAAATTTTGCACACTTCACTTGATGATTTAAATGTGTAATGAATGTGTATTTAAATAGATTTTGGGGGTTAAGGATTTGGTAGATGAAGAAAAGAGCCAAAAATAAGCCAGAATGGTAATAAATGGCTAGTACATTTATTATAGCAACCCGTTCTACCGGTCGACCGGCTGGGTTGTTCGGCTTGCACTTAACCCTCTCTGACTAGGCCGGACGCCTTAGTCGGTCGACCGGCTGGGTTGTTCGGCTTGCACTTAACCCTCTCTGACTAGGCCGGACGCCTTAGTCGGTCGACCGGCTAGGGAGTCCGGCTTTGTCCTTCAGCTTCTGTTTTGGCCGGGCGACCCACCTAGGTCAGCTGATCGACCGGCTGGGGGTCCGGCCACTCCAAAAAGTGAAGTAAAGCCAAACTTTTGCCAAAACTATTTCAAGTGCAATTTTCACAACTCCAAATCATTTTGAGATATTTTGTAAATACATGTTATGACTTGAAACACCCCAAAAACACATTTTTACTCTATGTGTGCATTCAAATTCATTTGTCCCTATGTGAAATCAAATATGCAAGAGTTTAAAAAATTGTTTAAATAATGAAGAGGAAAGTTTGAGCCAAACATATACAATATTTAGGCATTTGACAAAAGAGGGAGAAAGAAAAAAATGCTTATGATATTTCTTCTCCTCCTTATGCCTTCTCATCTTCTTGTTCTTCAAATAATGCATGTTGCACATCTTCTTCCATCTTTCAAAGCATCTACTTATATTTAAGCACTTATTTTCACAAGATGCTTTTAGTCAAATAATGCATATAAATTTTCATCATCAAAATTAATAGCGAATATTTAGCTAACAACTTTAAATTCGCGTTTGGATTTAAAAAGTTTTGGAATAAGATAGAAACTTCAACCAATCTTGAGTGAAGATAAAAGCAAGTACATATATGAATCTGCATGCTACAACTTGTCAATGACAAAAAAGAGTTTTTTTGTGAATCCTTGGATGCGCTAAAGGTCCCAACTGGTTACTGCTCAAATCTTTCTCATTGTGTCAACACAAAAGAATGTAAGATTTCTAGGATGAAGTCCTATGATTGCCACATGTTTTTGAATCGATTTCTTCCACTTGCAATACGTGGTATTCTCAGTAAAAAAGTACATCCATTAATTGAGCTTAGTGCATTTTTTAGAGAACTTGGTTCCAAGACATTGAGTGTAGAGGTCTCGAATCAACTACAGAAGCCCACTGTTACAACCCTGTACAAGCTTGAAAAAATATTTCCACATGTTTTTTTTATATAATGGTGCACCTAACTATTCACCTAGCAAATGAGGCTAAGATTGGTGGACCAATGCAAGCATGCTGGATGTTTGTAATTGAGAGATACCTGCGTCAATTAAAATCTTATGTTAGAAACAAGGCCTAAACAGAAGGATCACTTGCTGAGGGTTTTGTTGCAAATAAATACATATCTTTTTGTTCGAGAAATTTTCATGGTGTGAAGACAAGATTTAATCGAGTAGGAAGAAACTATGAGGGCAATAATGATAGATCTCTAACGGGTTTAAGCATTTTTTCACATGCGGGAAAGCCATTACATGGGACAACATATGAAGAGATGAGCTATACAGAATGGCAACAAGCTACAATGTATGTTCGAGAAAATTGTGAAGGGTTTCAAGTTTCATCAAGATAACTTGTTAATATTTCTTGTCTACTATATTGGTGTTACTTTTAAACATACAAGTAGTCATTTATTTACTTGTGTTTTCTTTCTTATTTCTTTTTACCCTAATAAGCAAGTTTGTAGTAGGCAAATCAACTTAAGAGGGGGGCGAATTAAGTTGAAAACAAATTTGAGAAATAAAAATGCAATAATCAAGCAATCAATAACTATTTAAGCACATAAAGACCTAATCAACAACAAATTTTCTCAATGAGGTACTTTTACAAACACTAAGCAAGCAATATATGAAAGCAAGTAAAGAGCAAGCAAAAGAGTAAAGAAAACAACCGATTTACGGTGGTTCGACCTTGTCTACATCCACTGCCTAAGGATCTCCCCTTAGGAATTCATGCAAACTCGACTAAGTGCCTCTTCAAATGCTAGTGAAACACAAACCAACTATTACAACACCTTGAAGCCTTCTTTAAAATACCTGAGTGAGCCATCTCGACAAGGATTTCCCTACACCCTTTTCTAGCTAAAAATATAAATCCCCAATCAATTTCTAGCTTTAGAGTGTGTACAAGCAATAATTGAAAATAGAAAGGTTTTAGGGTTTTTAAACTATGAAAAAGATATAGCAAAAGTAAGCTCTTGTTTGCTCAAAGAAATTTCAAATTGTAGCTCAAGATTTGATGATTTTCAAGCTAAGAAAGTGTTTGAAAGTGAAGAATAAGCTTTGAAAATACTTTGAAGATGCTATGTAAAATTATTTCAGCTCTCATGCATAAATAGGGTGAAAAATGGTTTAAATGGGCAACCAAAACATACTGTTAACTGTCAAAAAATTTCAAATCTGTGTGTTGCCGAAAAGAGGGATCGATTAAGGTGACTAGTACCTTCAGAGAGCTTTAGGCTCTGCCGGTAGCCTCAATTGTTGGGAATGGTGTCCTAAATTCAGTCATCTATTGTAGACTTCGTATTGAGTTGTACATGAACTGTCTCTCTTCCGATTTTACATCATATCATGCATATTCTCTTTAATTGTTAGATCATGATGTAGTCCTTGGGATGATCTAATGGGGCTATGTAAATGAGGGATAGCTCAGTTGTCCTTAACCATAGTTCATAACCAAATGATAGAATCGATACTTGGACATCAACTCTATCGAGAGTACGTTATAGTACGTCATGTGAGTTGGTTATCCTCATGACCAATGGGTGTGGAGACACCAATGTGACCCACGGTGAGGTGTAGAAACATGCTCACTAAACATGACTCTATTACGAGCATCCTATGGTATCTACCCTACTGTCAAAGGATAGCTTGTGATGCATATGGATTTAGGTATTCCGTCAGACCTGAGACTGCCATAGAGACTTACAGATTATTCCTTATGCCTTGGTACTAGACTATCCAAATTTCTAATCTAGTAACGACAGGCTGCTGGTTATGGGCAAGGGCTGCAACATCAATACGTAGATCAAGATGGGATTGACTATACTAGGTATTAGGAGAATGATATTTGTTTAATAGCCAAGGAGCACCGATGGTCGAATTGGTTTTTTTTTCATAAAGGTTCATTTGTGCTCGTGAGAGGACAAGGAGTTGTTCAGTATTGGTGATGTAAAGAACTGACATTGGAGTCACCGGTGTAGGGTGCTTGAAATTTGGTGTCACAGTCTTCACTGGTAGATTGCGCATAGAGTTCTCAAACCTTGCATGGAGCACGCGAATGTGATCGTTGAAGCACAAGGAACAAGGTGGTCCTGTCAGCATAGGTTGAGGTTGCTGGTGGTGACACTAGCGAGGAGAAGAGTTCAAGGTCGCGGCTACCATGGTGAAATGTCATCAGAGTTGTTTTGGTGGTTGTGGTAGACACCAAAAGACTCGCAGCATTACAAGGAAGCTTCCTGTAGTGGTAGTATGAAACGGTGTCACTGGAATCAACACTGACAAACTATTGAAGGCCACAATGTTTGGTTGTGATAGTGAGATTGGATCTTAGATCCAATGGTTGGAATGGCTCCTAGCGTTGTTTGGGTCATGTCGATTGCTGGTGAGAGATGGTCGACACTTGTGTGAGGCTATGGACTCCAGTGGCCGTCGCTAATGGCTTAAGACTGGGCAATGGTGCAAGGGGTGGTGGCGTTAATGTGTACATGGCAAGCTAAAGCTTAGGACTTACCTAGATTGGGGTCAGGTTTGACCCGTATTCCAACCTATTAATCAAATCTAGATCTAGATTGTCTCTTTTGTTCTGGGCTTTATATATTAGGTCTCTTATATTTATAAAGTGTTTTATAATGTTTTGGGCCATATAAAATTATAGTAGGTTTAATTGGGTACGACTTTAATAATTATTGGGGCCCAACTTTTTGTTAAGTTTTGACTTAATTAAAACAATTAGATATATAATTTGGTTAAATTGGTATTGACTCATTATAACCAATATGAATCCAATTAATTCAAAATAAAATGTATTTTAAATTTGAAAATTGATAAATTGCTTATTAATCTTTAAAGTGTATTAATTGGTAATTACACTTTAATCTTGTTTAATTAAATGTTACTTAAACAAAATATTAATAAATAGTTTATCTAATTGCACCATTACCCATATTAGTCTTCAAATTTTATTTTGTCCTATATGTTTTAAATTAAATATTAATTTAACAAAATCAATAAATTGTTTAATGAGTAACTTTATTTGATAAAATTGACTTTGGCCTATGATACAAATATGTGATATTTAATATGAAACTTCTAATTTGTTAAAAGAAAAGTTTTGTTTTTGACTCCAATTAATTTAAAATATGTTTTAATTAATTGGATCAAACCAAAAGTTTTTGAAAATTAATTTTGGCCCAATTATTTTTTAAAAATGTGTTTTAAATTTGTCAAAATTTGATTTTGACCAATTAATTGGAAAATAGTTCTAATTAATTGGAATGACCCACAATTAGTCAAAATTGAGATTTTTTTACTTCAATTAATTTAAAAGGGATTTTAATTAATTGGAAAAAGCCCATTAATTAGTTCAAAATTATGATTTTGACCCCAATTAATTTAAAAGGAGTTTTAGATAATTGGCTAAGCCTTTTAATTGGTCAAAATAGTGATTTTGAACTTAATTAATTAGAAACGAGTTTTTAATTAATTGAATAATGTCCTTTAATTGGTCAAAATTGTGGTTTTGACTCCAATTAATTTAAAAGGAGTTTTAATTAATCGAAGGAGTTGATTTAATCATATTAAATCAATCCAATGATTGTGCGACAAAATTCAGAAATTATTTGTCTTTCTTTTATGAAGTATGACATATATTGAAGTGGTTATGGGCTTGCATCACGTGTATACTATTATAAGGTTAGATCAACTAAAGTAATTATTTTTGGGATTAAATTGGGTTTGTGAGTTCAACCTTCGCTTTGATTTTGGTTGTAAAATCCCTTCCTCAAGTAATGTATCCCCTCCTTTCTAGAAGGAGTTCTTTTTCTAGTAAATGTAATTAGTAATTAGAGTTCTATCAAGACAAGGAGATGGAAAGCAAAAACTAAAAGGCCTGGCCCTATCCATGTTCCCCAGTATTAATAGGTAATAATTTAGTTTGTATGATAGAGTGGCCCATGATGGCTGCAGCAGGCCACACTAGGAATGCCCATAACCACCCATATGTGTTTACATATATTGATATTTATATACATATATATATATATATAGAGAGAGAGAGAGAGAGTACACTACTTTAGTAAACTTCGTTTCATTTATCATTTAGTTCAGTTTTAGTTAGGGTTATGTTGTAAAATAAAATTTTTAAAAATATAAAATAAATAAGAATTCAATTTATTCTAAACAAGGAGTCTTTTATGTCACGTTACCGAGGACCTCGTTCGCACCAAAAATTCAAGTTCCTTTTTGATTTCCTTCTTGATCAACAACAATTGTAGCATTGTCATCATATCATGCTATTATATCATTGTCACGTTTGAGTTCTTTACAAGTACGCACAATTATAGCTCTGGGCTAAATATATACTTATCGATATAGACAAGATTTGAAATACAAAATCTAAGACTAAATCAAAATCAAAGACTCAAATGTTTCTATTATTGTCTTGGACCCACAATTGATCCTCTGGATCCTTAGGATTGAGTTGGCTAAATTAGCTAATTATTCATATCATACCGATTTTGATGATGAAAATTATGTTTCACTTACTAAATAGCATCTTGTGAAGCTTCAAACAAATATCATAAGATAGATGCTTAGAAAATACAAGAAGATGGTTAACTTTGAACTTGACTACATGGAAGATTCATTGATCAAAGAATAAAGTTCAAGTTTGAAGAAAAAGAAGATGAGAAGTCATAAGGTGGAGACGAGGCGCCATAAAAGGGTACTAGTTATTATGCTCTATTATGGATAGCCCTTATTTCACTTTTAATAACTCAAGCATTTCATCTTTGTTTTTAAAACCTCATGGATATTGTATTACAAATGAATAACTTGGTTTGATTACATAAAATGCATGAGATACTTCAAACACATGTTTTGGAATGACTTTTAGCTTCAATTGATCCTTTAAAACTTGTTTGCAGTTGATTTGATGTTGTAAAAATGAGTTAGAATGATTTTGAACAGCTTTTGGCTTGCTTTGGCTTTAGTTTGAGTATTTTAGTCCAACTGGACTCGCTAGCCGGTCAACCAGCTGAGCTGGGGGGTTGCCCAGCCTAACCAGAAAATTGGGGCCTTAGCCAGACCCCCTAGCTGGTTAACCAACTGAGGCGTCTGGCCTAGGAAGAAAGGCAAAGGGCAAGCCAATCGACCTAGCCAGTCGAATGACTGAGCGTGTTGCTATAATAAATGCATTAGTCGTTTATTACCGTTAGCCCCAGTTTTTCTTTTTTCTTCCACCTGCTAAAGCTCTAACTCAAATACTCTTTAAATATACCTTCCAAAACATCAAAATATATCAATCCAAGCTTGTAAAATCGTTTATCATCATTCATTGCTGAAATCCCTGAGCTATTATTTATGAAATCCTTGAACATTCAAGAGCTTTATTTTGCTATACTTACTTTTGAGAAGTTGTAGCTACTACACACATATTCTTTTTCAATTTTGTTGTATACATACTCTTTGAGCTAGAAAATCTTGTAAAATATTTTTTAAGCTTGAGAAGAGTGTGGGGTAATCATAAAGATAGTATCTCTTGGGTTCTTTGAATTTGGATTCAAAGAAGTGTAATACTTAGTTTGTGCTTCACCAAGCTTTGAAGAAGCATTATAGTGGAGTTGATTGAAGTCCTAAGGGGGAGCAACCTTTGGGCGGTGGACATAGGCAAGGCCAAACCACCTCAAAATCATTTGTCCTTCTCTTCTTATCTTTACTTTACTTTAACTGCCATTTTTTATTACATAGTGTTTGATATATTGCTTAAGTAAAAGTGTCTGATTTATTTGACAAATTTTTAATTGCAAAAAGTGTTCAATATCTTAATTTATCCCTCCCTCCCCTTTAAGATATTAATTTACCCCTCCCTCCTCTTTAAGATATTTGCCCCTACAAGTGGTATCGAGCGCTAGGGTTCTACCTATAGTTTAACAACTAGTAGAACTATATTGGGCAAATATGGAAGATATTTCTATTAAGCAAGCACCCCTTTTTGATGGAACAAACTATGCTTTTTGGAAAATGACGATGAAGTATTCATTCAATAACAAAAGTATTCATTCAATCACATAATTATAGTGCTTGGAAAATAATAGAAAATGGACCTACATTGCCTACTAAAATGGAAAGAGATTGAAGAGTTCCAAAACTTGAGAATGAATGGGATGATAAGGATATTAAGTTATTTGAATTAAATCAAAAGGCCTTACATTATATGTTCAATGTCATGAGTGAAACCAAATTTGCTAGGGTGATGGGATGTACTTCGGCTAAGAAACTTAGGGATCAATTAGAAGTGACCTATGAGGGGACTAGCCAAATAAAAGAATCTAGAATTGCTATACTTGTACATAAATATGAATTTTTTAAGATGCTTCCTAATGAAAGTGTTAAGCAAATGTTTTCTAGATTTGTTGAAATTACTCTGAAGACACTTGGAAAAGATTACTCAATTGTAAAAAAAGTAAGAAAGGTGCTAGGAAGTTTGTCATCATCATGGCAACCCAAGGTGACGGCCACCAAAGAAGCCAAAGACCTTAATACTTGGGAACTCAATTAGCTTATTGGGTCACTTATGATTGATGAGCTTGAGATAAAGGACCACAAAGAAGAAGATAAAAAGATGAAGAAGTCCATAGCACTTGTTGCATCAAAATATACATCAAGTGAAGATGAAGATGACAAGGAGGAACCAAAAGATAAAGAGATTGCACTTCTTGCTCAAAACTTCAAAAATTCATGAAATTTAGAAAGATGAAGAAAGAAGCCTCCTCCAACAACAAAAATTGGAAGAGAAGAGAAAAAGAAGTGAAGGAATTTAAGAAGCAAAAAGAAACAAGAAGTGATAAATTAAAGTGCTTCAATTGCAACAAGCCAGGTGTTGCAGGACACATCAAGGCAAATTGTCCAAAGTTTGTGAAGAAGAAGGAAGGCAAAGCACTTAAGGTAACATGAGATACTTCTGAGAGTGAGGAAGACATTAAGGAACAACATGAGGTTGCAAATTTTTGCCTCATGACCAATGAGGATGAGGTACAATCTTCTCCATCTATTTATTATTCATCTAATGAGGAGGAGGAAGAGGAGTATACTTTTGAAGAACTAAAAGAGGCATTTACAAAATTACATGATGACTTCTCATTGGCTTTAGCAAAAAATAAGCAAATGCATAGAAAACTAAAACTTGCATATGATGAAAAAGAAATTTTGGAAAAAGAAAATTGCTTTTCTTATTGAGAAATTTGAAATTTTGGAAAAAGAAAATGACTCATATACCAGAGATTTTGTAAAATTTGAAATAGTAGTCAAGGGGTTGAAAAATAAGAATGAGGATCCAAGTGGAATTATTCAAAAATTTAAAAATGGCAAGGAGAACTTTGAAAAACTTCTTGGATCTCAAAAAATGGCTTTGACAAAAGTGAAATTGGCTATAGACCAAACATTAATCAAAATTATTTCAAAACCTATTTTGTCAAAGCTTCAACTTCTATCTCCACCTCTTCACATCACTAAAGTCAAATATTACTTGTACTTATTGTGAGAAAAAAGGTCATGTGTCCACACATTGTTACTATAAACATTTTCAAGATAGAGGATCACTTGTCCCACATTGGAAAAGACCAAAATGGGTGGTCAAAGCAAAAAGAATTAATACTAACATCAAGGATCTAAGGTGTTGGGGACCCAAAATAACGAATTGCATTTGAATTTTATGTGTGTAGGTATGCCATGAGAGCAAAACTAGCAAGATGAAATGGATCTTGGATAGTGGTTGTTCCAAACACATGATAGGGAACCTATCACTTTTCTATAAATTGAAGAGAAACAAAGGTGGAGATGTTACCTTTGGGGACAATAGCAAGGGAAAAATAATTGGAAAATGTAGCATTGGTAATGAAAATTCTCTTGCTATTTATAATGTCTTACTTATAGAGGGTCTTAAATTCAATTTACTTAGTGTAAGCCAATTATATGATAAAGGTCATAAAGTAGTATTTCAATCTTCTAGTTGCATTATACTTGAATATGGAAATGATAATGTGTTATTTGTCACTAGAAGAAATGAAAATGTCTATACCGTTAAAATTGATCAACTTGTGTGCCAACATGTTAAATGCTTATCGGTTGTACATGATAATGCTTGGTTGTGGCATAGAAGATTAGGGCATGCTAGCATGAGTTTATTAGATAGTTTGTCAAAACATGATCTTGTCAGAGATTTGCCAAAACTAAAATTTGAAAAAGATAAAGTTTGTGATACATGTCAACTAGGAAAACAACACAAAACTTCTTTCAAACCCATTAATAAGGTTTTAACTAATAGAGATTTACAATTGTTGCATATGGACTTGTTTGGACCAATTGATATGGCAAGCATAGGAGGTTCTCAATATACCTTTGTTGTTGGGGATGATTACACTAGGTTTACATAGGTCTTGTTTCTTGCACACAAAAATGATGCCTTCAATGAATTTGCAAGATTGTGTAGAAAAGTCCAAAATAAGAAAGGCTATTTTAGAACTTGCATTCATAGTGATAATGGCACGGAATATTTGAACACTCCTTTTATGCATTATGATGAAAATGGCAAAGAACACAACTTTTTGGCCTCTCGGACTCCTCAACAAAATGGGGTAGTTGAGAGAAAAAATCATACACTATAAGAAATGGCAAGAACCATGTTAAAAGAACACAACTAGCCAACATATTTTTGGAGTGAAGCCATAAACACCACATGTTATATGCAAAATAGATTTTTAATCAGACCCATTTTGAACAAAACTCTTTATGAACTTTGGCATGATAAAACCCCTAAAATTTCATACTTCAAAGTGTTTGGTTGCAAATGTTTTATCTTGAACATCAAAGATCATTTGAGAAAATTTGATTCTAAAATGAAGAGATATTTTTAGGATATTCCATTAAGAGTAAAGATTGTAAAGTCTACAATAAAAGAACTCTTGTTGTGGAAGAATCAATGCATGTGACATTTGATGAGACTAACCCATTTGAGCCGACCAAGGAAATTGATGATGTAGGTTATCTTTTGGAGAAGACTACACTTGAAGATCCACTTCTAAAAGACAAAGAAATTCCGACCAAACAAAAAGATACACATCAAGAAGAAGAGTCTCAAGCCAACAAGGATAACGGATAATGCTCAATAAAAGTAACATGGAGATGAAAGAGACTCATGAAGATTTACCAAAGAGTTGGAAATTCATGCGAAATCACCCTCAAGATCAAATCCTTGGTGATCCATCTCAAGGTGTAAGAACTAGATGTAATATCAATGCTTTTGTGAACATTATGCATTCATTTCTCATATAGAACCTAAAAATGTTAAAGAGGCCTTACTTTATGAAAATTGGATAATGTCCATGCAAGAGGAATTAAATCAATTTGTTAGAAATAAATTTTAGAAATTAGTTGAAAGACCTGAAGACGGCCCAGTGATTGGAACTAAATGGGTATTTAGAAATAAACTAGATGAAACCTTGTAGTAACTAGGAACAAGGCTAGACTTGTAAGTCAAGGGTATAATCAAGAATAAGGTATTGCCTATGATGAGACCTATGCCCGTGTAGCTAGACTTGAATCTATTCTCATGTTACTTGCATTTGCATGCTATATGGATTTTAAACTCTATCAAATGAATGTCAAGAGTGCTTTTCTAAATGGTTTTATTGAAGAAGAGGTATATGTTGAACAACCTCCTAGTTTTGAAGATCCTTGTTTCTGAACCATGTTTTCAAATTAGAAAAGACTTTATATAGTTTAAAGCAAGCTCTTAGAGCTTGGTATGAAAGACTTAGTGGATTTCTTATAGACAATGGTTTTGAAAGGGGAAAAATTGACTCCATATTGTTTATTAAAAAGGAAAGAAATGACATTTTACTTGTACAAATTTATGTAGATAAAATAATTTTTTGTGCCACTAACGTTGCCTTGTGTGAAAGCTTTTCAAAGTGCATGCATAGGGAGTTTGAAATGAGCATGGTGGAAGAATTGACATTCTTCCTCAGACTCCTAATCTAGCAAACAAAGGAGGGTATTTTTAATCAATGAAGTAAAATATACAAAGGAAATCATCAAAAAGTTTAGGCTTGAAGATGTCAAAGAGATCAGAACCCCAATGAGTCCATCAACAAAGCTAGATAAGGACAAAAAAAGGTAAGCCCATGGATGAGAAAAAGTATAGAAGTACGAGTGGTAGCCTACTCTACTTGATAGCCTCTAGGGCAGATATTATGTTTGCTGTATGTTTATGTGCTAGATTTCACTCTAATCATAAAGAGACACACCTAGTTGCTGTAAAAAGAATAATTAGATATCTTAAAGGAACTAGTAATCTAGGGCTTTGGTATGCAAAAAGAACTTCATTTGACTTGTGTGGATTTTCTTATGTTGATTATGCCAAATGTAAAATAGATCATAAGAGTACTAGTGGAACTTGTCAATTTCTAGGACACTCTTTGGAATCTTGGTCATATAGGAAACAAAATAGTGTTGTAATCTCTACTACGGAAGCTGAATATATTGCTGTTAGTAGTTGTGTAGCTCAGATCCTATGGATGAAATAAAATTTACTTGATTATGTGTTGCATTATGATCATGTTCCCATTTATTGTGATAATACTAGTGCCATAAATCTCATAAAGAACCCCATTCAACATTCTAGAACTAAGTAAATTGAAATTAGGCACCATTTTATTAGAGATCATGTGTAAAAAAGTGATATTGTGCTTGAATTTGTTGATTCTTTGCACCAAGTTGTTGATATTTTACTAAACCCTTACATGAGGATTAGTTTTGTAAAACTAGAAGAGAGATTGGAATGATATATTGTGGTTAAAATGTGTCAATGTGCCTGGTTGTGGATTGAATATGCCAAAATATGCACTTCTACATATTCTGACCCAGCCAGCCATCCTAGTTGGTCGACCGACTGAAGCCTTAGGGCGCTCAGCTGAATGTGCTTATTTTTCAACCTTTCTGATCTAGCTGGTCGACCTACGCGACCAACCAGTCAACTGATTGAACGTCGATGAAGGTTACAAACAAGGGTTTTAACCCCAAAATTTCATTTCTCTCCAAATTTTTAACCCTAACTCTATTTTTCTCTCTAACCCACTCCAAAATTCTTAATTCTCAACCAATTTTCTTCAAATTTTCTTCCATAATCTTCAAACCCATATCAAAAAACAAGTTTCTGTCGATTCAACTCTTCAAAAATAACATAAAATCATGTGAATCCAAGGGGTAAAGGATGTGAACGTGGAAAAGGAAAGCGGGCAAGAACTTAATGACCACCGCCATCCGAGGCCAAGATTCAAGTTAAGCAAACAATACTGTTCGGTAAATTTCTCGTTGATTCAGATTTCACTGGTACGAATGTGCTTTAATTGTTTGCTGGTCAAAATTGGTACGTGTTTTTGCACCTACTTTCTAATATTAAGGTCAATATGATTAGGGAATTTTATAAAAATTTAGAGATTTATAGTAGAAGCCCTAAGCTTGAATTTGCAATCAACTGTATGCAATAAAACTTTTGTGCTAAATGAGGATAAATTAAGGGAGATTTTTGGACTACCAGTTGTAGGGGAAAGGCATTATAATAGCCAAGGATGACCTGACAGGATAAAAGCAGTGGTCTATCGGGCAAAGTTATTAAGTATATATGGAAAGATGTAGGCCCAAAAAACCCGGATTTGATTCTTTCTTTGTAAAGGATGTAGATATAAACAAAAGAATTACTCTTAAGTTGATTAGTGAAGTTTTGCTTCCTAGGAATATAAATGATGGAAAAATTCCAATTATGGATGTACATATTCGCTATAGCCTTACGACTGGTATTAAGATTGCTTTACCTTTTCTTATTTTACAACATATGTTACATATAAGTGGAAAAGGTGGTGGAAAAACAACAACTCCTGGATATGGTATGGCTCTTATGTATATCTTTGATCACTTCAATATAAAATCCAAAGAGTCGACTAAGACATTTGCTTGAAATTTTAACATGCAGTACATGAACTTTTTGGGGATTTATTGGTATAGCAAGAATCCAATAAATCGAGCCACATACGCAACCTTGCCTAATGAAATTAAAGAGGCAATCAAGCAACGGGGAAGAGATGGAACCACTTTTAGTAATTTGGTGTTTAGACCAGTTGTGCAACATATGGATGAAGTCTAAATTCTTAGATGAAGCTATAAGAGAAGAGAAAATTAGGCAAGGTGGGCTTGAAATTAATGAGCCACGGATGATCCCCATGGAAGTAAGCTCGGAGGAGAAAGACCCCGAAGAAGCTACATTTTAGGAAGCAGTGCAAGCCTTACGGGCACAAGCTCGAATGGAAGAACAGCGGCATACAGAAATGAGAAGAGGTGCAGGATCTAGTTCTACTGCTCAATAAGAGGATCCATCTATCATGGCCCAAATTATCACTCAACTATAAGCATTGAATACAAGAATAGGTGAGATCAAAACTACAATAGATGGATGGAATGCACAGTAGGTGGACCTTTCAGAATGGAAACAGCACATTGATTCTGAGATTGCAAGAATGTGCTTAGATATAAAGAAGCACTTCTCCAACCCCAGTGATCGTGCTCCTTGAGTTCACCATAACCTTTTCATGATTTACTTAGTTTTCATTCCCACAAAAACTCAATTTCATTACTCTGATAGCACTTTTTGGTTTTTTTTTTAATGCTAGTTTCCTTGGTACTTTTTTTTATATAATGCTCCACTTATTATGCTTTACTCATTTTTCTTCTCTGCATGCTTTACTTGATTTTGATGATGTCAAAGGGGAAGAAGAAATTATGATATTGAATTAGGATGAGAAATTGTAATAATGATGGCCATTGTGATGGGTGTTGTGTTACTTGTCTAAGTTAAGTTCCATATGTGTCATATGTGATGGTTGAGTATTACTAGATATGCTATATGAGCCATATGTGTCATATGTGATATATGAGCCATATGCATGACTCAAAATTGAAAGGGGAAGTAATCCCCGAAAAATGACTTGACTATTTTATATATACTTACATTAAGGAGGAGTCAAAATTTTTTAACTCCAAACTTTTTTAAAGATAAATTTGTCATCATCAAAAAAGAGGAGATTGTTGGCTAAATTAGCTAATTAATCATTATTATATTGATTTTGATGATGAAAATTATGTTTCACTTACTAAATAGCATCTTGTGAAGCTTCAAATGAATATCATAAGATAGGTGCTTGGAAAATAGAAGAAGGTGCTTAACTTTGAGCTTGACTACATGGAAGATTCATTGTTCAAAGAATAAAGTTCAAACTTGAAGAAAAAGAAGATGAGAAGTCATAAGGCGGAGACGAGGCGTCAAGGGGTACCGATTATTATGCTCTCATGTGAATAGCCTTAATTTCACTTTTAATAGCTCAAGCACTTCGTCTTTGTTTTTAAAATCTCATGGATATTGTTTTACAAATGCATAACCTGGTTTGAGTACATAAAATGCATGAGATACTTCAAACACATGTTTTGAAATGACTTTTAGCTTCAATTGATCCTTTAAAACTTTTTTGGAGTTGATTTGATGTTGTAAAAATGAGTTAGAATGATTTTGAACAGTTTTTTGCTTGCTTTGGCTTTGGTTTCAGTATTCTGGTCTAGCCGGACCCCCTAGCCAATTGACCGGTTGAGCGGGGGGGTCACTCGGCCTAACCAAAAAGTTGGGGCCTTAGCAGGATCCCCTAGTCGATCGACCAGCTGAGGCGTCCAGTCTAAGCAGAAAGGAAAAGGGCAAGTCGATCGACCTAGCCGGTCGACCGGCTAAGTGTGTTACTGTAATAAATGCACTAGCCTTTTATTACCATTCAGCTCCAATTTTTCTTCTTTCTTCCACCTACCAAAGCCCTAACTCAAATACTCTTTAAACACTCCTTCCAACCATCAAAATATATCAATCCAAGCTTGCAAAATCTTTAATCATCATTCATTGTTGCAATCCCTAAGCTATTATTTATGAAATCCTTGAGCATTCTAGAGCCTTATTTTGCTATACTTACTTTTGCGAAGTTTTAGCTACTACTACACATATTCTTCTTCAATCTTTGTTGTATACACGCTCTTTGAGCTAGAAAATCTTGTGAGATATATTTATTAAGCTTGAGAAGAGTGTGGGGAAATCTTAAAGAGAGTATCTCTTAGGTTCTTTGAATTTGGGTTCAAATAGGTGTAATACTTGGTTTATGCTTCACTAAACTTTGAAGAAGCATTATAATGGAGTTGATTGAAGTCCTAAGGGGAGGCAACCTTAGGCAGTGGACATAGGCAAGGCCGAACCACCTAAAAATCTTTTTTCATTCTCTTCCTCATCTCTACTTTACTTTAATTGCCATTTTTCATTACATAGTGTTTGATATATTGCTTAAGTAAAAGTGCATGATTTATTTGACAAATTTTTAATTGTAAAAAGTGTTCAATATCTTAATTCACCCCTCCCCCCTTAAGATAGTTGCCCCTACATATTGGTATATTATTTCCTGGCTTATTAGCTTTGAACTTTGAACCTCATGAACACCTGTCTTTTATCAAATGGGGTTTAAAGCACTACTAGTTCATGAACTCTACTTTGGTGACTCTACCGGTCCTGAGTCAGTCCTAAGTCGCTCCCAATAGAATCCTAGAGCTCCTCGTAAGGCTTGTTAAAAAACCCGATCTCGTACTTGATTAATTTTTCTTTGCTGTTCAAGAGAGCTTAACCAAGAATTCTCTTTCTTTATCTTCAATTGAATCACTGTTCGTGACCTAGAATTCTATTTTATCATCAATTCAATCCCCATTTAGGTAAAAATAACATTGCCAAAAATTCACAAGGCAATATTTCCATTTATTCATCCAAAGAGAAGTCCCTTTTGAAGGCCAAATAGATTTTCCTTGATACCTAACATAATAGATGAATGGATCCTTGAACAACCAAAATAAATAGAGTTTTTCAAAAAAACCTGCTAATAGAGGAAGACCTCTTAGTGATAAGAGACATAGGGCTAAAGAGAGAGCCAAAAAAGGATCTTTTGTGTATAATCCTGCAATTCCATTTTCTCGCCCTTTCTTAGAGTATCCATTCACTCGAAATTGCTCGGCTTCCATTTCTATTTTCCATAAGCGAGACCGGGCTTTTTCCAACTATTCAATCGCCTCCCATGCAGTTCTTTGGAATTTTGAATGGTATTTAAGTCACTATGGGCGTATTTGCCCAATTGACACATATAAAGGAATCAATGTTGGACTTATTGCATCCTTAGCTATTTATGTGAGGATTGGTCAGTGGGGATCTCTAGAAAACCTGTTGTATGAAATTTCTGAGAGATCAACATGGGTACGGATGCTTTATTTATCACTAGGTAGAGATGAATATTATATGGTAGCGGCAAAAAATTCTTTGGCCTTGAATCAGGATATTCTTGAGAGCAAGAAAAGGCATGCCTCAAAGTTTCAATTCAATTTGTCTATATAAATTCCCAAAGAGCTCCCCTCACCCTCATCAAAACAGAGCTATGCCAAAATCAAAGACGTCTCGCTAGTGCAACTCTTGATACTCATAAAAAAATCTTCCTCTCCATAAAATATACATATATACATGCATACATACATACATACATACATACATACATACATATATATATGTATGTATGTGTATATTGATTTGTGTGTCAATTGTGATTAATTAATTGGATTAATTAAAAAGTTTGGCTAATAAAACAAATACGCTTATCATCTCTATTAAATCCTCTAAATTATTAGGTCCATTAAGTGGTTTAGACATGGGGATGCCTAAATCATTGTCTCCCATTAAAGTAAATAATAATGGACTCTCAAGACTAGCTTTTATTGGAATATTGGGACTATTATTCACTATATGATGCCCTTGGAATCCTTTGAGACTAATGAGTAGGTGGGCCAACCTCAATTAGGCTTGCTCATTAGATTTAGATGTAAACCTTGGGAGTTTATGTTAATAGTTTGACCTAACCGAGTTTTTTAGTAGAGGACCTTAATCCTAGTGAAGAGATGCTTAGGGCAGAATTGACTATCGAGAGTTGTTTGGAGTAGCAATTGGTTATGAACCTATAAACCTACCAAGCAATGTCTATAGTTGGACCGATCTCAGTCAGGCTTATGTACAATTGTTATAAATCTCAGTACCCGCTAAAGGGTTTGGATTCAGAAATCCCTTCAGATTGAAGGTAGAGGCTATCAATCCAAATAAAATAATGGGAGAATCCTTTTGACATTGGCCCATGTCTTTAAGAATGATGATTTTTGTACAATGGTATGTTTACATTCTTAGTATTTGTTATTTGCTTTCACAAATCTCAACAGGTTTTGGATATATTACTATTTGATAGTGATATGATTAATGGCGATTATAAATGTGTTCTGTATGTTCTAAACAAACTCTTCATAAGTTAAATCAATTAGCTACGGAGTGTCGAGATAATCATCAATTAGTTGATGAGGTATAAGGTCTGTAGTGAAAGATCATCTTCATCACAAATATGCACATGCTAGCTTATAGATCAGCATTCAAAGGTTGGATGAGTCTTTCTATACTTTTATGGTGTAAAGAGACATAAAGATCTATATGCTGTCTTCAACACTTAGTTGAGGGATAGAACGACTATGTACTATACAAGACAGAAGAGATTGAGAAGGAAATGTCACTTGACTACTTCTTTAAGAAGATAGTTAGGTATATTATTCTTAGTTCTCACCCCTCAATATCACTTTCCTACTTGAATTGGTTCAAGACATTTAAGTCAATTGTTGACTATAATGGACCTTTCGAGCTGCTAGGGATCTTGTCGTAAGATAACCAGCTTCTAAAGATAACATTATTTTAATGGGAGACGAATCATCCATTAAATTACTAAGTGAGGTTAAGATTCCCACCAGGTAATAGCAACTAAGAAGAGTCTTTAAAGTCCAGCGTTATTCTATCCTGAGAGACTAAAAGTAGCTAGTGGTTGCTACATAAGGTGCATGTATCATAACACCATGCAAATTCAGTGGATTCTACTAGCTTTATGTAAGATACAAACAGTCCCTATAACTCATTATAGTAGAACCATTTGCTAGTAGAAATAAGCATGATATTAGTGTTGTTATGAATAAAGTTATTATCATGCATTGTAAACTGGATTAAGCTCATCCTTATAACATGGCATATGTTGGCTAGAATGGTATCGTTCTATGATTTCATCATAGAAACACATATCCTTCAAGTCAGTCTCTTGTTGGCCTAGAAGAGAATGAGATTCTTTTATAATGGACTCCTATACTATACAATAGTTGAATGATATGCCAGAAAGGAGAAATTAAACATTGTTGGACATAGTTTTATCCATTATGTAACTTATGGTTTTGACCATATCCTTGAGATGTATATTTGAGACAAACAATTAGATGCTGAGTTAAATATCTAGCAAGTTAGTAGAAAAGAAAACATATCAGATATGACATAATAGTAAGCTAATACTCTTTCTCCGTAGGGTCAAGAGATATTTAGCATACATCAAGAATCTTATCATTAACAGGCTAGAATTGAAGTTTGTCAAGTGTTTGGAGATTCTCTAAAGAGTCTAATAAATTCAAGTTCTACAAAGGTGATAAGTAATGAGTATTTATTGACCTCAAAAAGAATCTTTTGAAGAAAGTGTTTCTTAAACAAGTTTCCTTTGATAATGAGCTTATCAAGTTCTAGGTAGAAGGATAGAACACTAATAGTTGAACATACAAAACAAGTTAAGGTTAACAACCAAATCTTGGGCCTATTAAAGAAGCATCACTAAGGTGATTTGGTGAGGTACCACGTCTAATGGAAAAGTGTCAAATCCTTGTCCAAGGAAAAAATTCCATTAAACTATTAGAGGACGATGTGAATTCGATCACTTGTCAAGATGCTAGATAGAGGCATAACTCTAAGAACTTGCTTAATCCGAGGCAATCCTTCAGGAAACCACAAATGTCAACAATGTATGGACATTGGTTGGCTACATATTGGGTAAGACTCATAGAGTGAAAAATGGTTTACGAAGGGGTTTTAGTAGGTTAAGACCTACAATACCCAACTAGTTGTTAGGAGCCTTGTGAATGTTATAGTTTGACTATGACAAGACATTTCCAATAATAATGATGCTTGAGTTTATTTGCATTGTTCATGTATGAGTTGCGTACTTGTATCATGAACTCTAATTAATAGATGCCTAGATGGCTTTCCTTCAAGTTAAGCTAGAAGAGGATGTGTATGACGCAGCTAAATAGTTCACATCTACTACTGAGATTATAAAGTATATGTCTATTTGACTTATAAGTGGTCTTGTGCCAGTATTTTGGGTTAATACTTACTTTTGATAAGGTATCAAAATGTATACCTTCATTAAGAATGAAGTATGCCCTATATCTATTAGTAACCTAATGATCTTGTGGCTGTTTATAATACTGTAATGTGGATGACATTTTTTATACTATAAAATGGAAAACTATATATATTATCTATGATCTCCATAAAAGTTTCTGAAAAGGTATCATATCTGCTTAGGATCATACCTATGTGGATACATTAGGGAGGGTACTAGGATTGTCCTAGTATATGTGCATTGACTTTGTGTTGAAAAGGGTTCAACATATTGAATTTTCAAAAAGGTTTTTTGGAATTCATTGTTCAAGAAAAATTTGTTTGACAAATTTCTTGGAAAAGGAATGTATGAGAAAAACCCTAATTGCCTAGACAATAGGATATACTAAATACATTATGTCATGTCTGAGGCCTCGTGAGGCTTACTCTCCTTGATTACCAATAGGTATCATCATGACCCCAACTAGAGGCATTGGTACTTAGTGGAGACCATTCTTTAGCACATTGAGTGCGGGAGTGCCAATGGCTCGTCTACGGAGAAGTTTAACTTGAAACCACTCAGATGAACTGATTCTGGCTTTGGGTCAGACAAAGATGATAGTCACAATATTTGAGATTATATTTGCTAGAAGAGTTCTAAGCATACGGTTGGATTGTTACCATCTTCTTTAAGCTAGAGGTGATGATCTTTTACAAATAATGTATAACAAAGAATGTTTTGTCAACTCCTTAGCTAAAGCTTTCGGGATCATGAGAAGATGAGTATAAGATACAGATTCGATTGGCTTTCATCGAAGTGGGAGATTGTTGGGAATGGTGTCCCAAGGTTAGTCATCTATCCTAGACTTCATACTAATTTGTACATGAATCGTCTCTCTTTCGATCTTACATCATATCATACATCTTCTCCTTAGTTGTTAAATCATGTCGTAGTCCTTGGGATGACCTGATAAGGCTATGTGAATTACAGATAGCTCGGTCATCATTAAACATAGTTCTTAACCAAATGATAGAATCGATACTAGGATATCGATTCTACAGAGCATAGGTTATCCTCATGATGAATAGGTGTGGAGAAGTAGGTGTGACCCATGGTGAGGTATGGACCCTATTATCAAAGGACAGCTTGTGATGTATATGGATATAGGTATTTATCTCAGACCTGAGACCACCATTGAGACTTGCGGATTACTCCCTATGCCTTAGTACTAGACTATTCAAATTTCTACTCTGGTGACAAAAGGATGTTGGGTATGGGCAAGTACAACGAAGTCAATGCATAGGTCAAGAGAGGATTGACAACTCCAGATATTAGGAGAATATATTCTGATTAGTCCTAATTCATTAAGACTTTGGCCGAAGCTTTTAGAATGATGCATCACGTGGTTACATCACGATAAGTCATGATGAGATCAAGTTTCGATATGGAATAGCTAATTAGGAGTTTGACAATTTTACCATACCTCTAGGGTTATTTCAGAATATTGAAGGTCATAGGAATCCACCACAGTGCCTAGGTTCGTTGAATATTTTCTCGCAACTATTCAGCTTATCCAGACGTCAGGAATCGTTACCAGACGGTATCATCAATTAGCACAAGAATAGTCCTTGTATTACCAATTTAAATTTGAACCTACAGAGTCACACATATGGATGAGAATTTGTTGAAGAATTGACCCTATTGTAATTATCTCAATCATGTCTAATTGAGAATTAGACGTGTTATTATTTAATTATACATTAAATAATATTATGGGTAATTAACACTATAGATATTTAATTCAGAATTAAATATTACAATGTTTAATTACTTATTACGGATCACGGAATTAATTTTGGCTATGTCCAGCTAGCACTGGATATCTAGATCAAAATTAATTCATGAGCTATTGTTTATAAATTAAATATGGATTTAATTTGCGCTTTAATTTGGATTTGAGAAGTCCATATTTTGAGTCCAAAGAGTTGGACTTATTGGGTTGTCGGAATGGTCTTTATGGAAAGCCCATATCTCTCTATATATAAAGAGAATTCATTCTTCTATATATGATGGTTTTGAGAAAGCCTTATCACAAGAATAGTTGTCAAAATTCTCTCCCAAAAATCCTAGATCAAAATTAGCCTCGTCCAACAGTTCTTGATCGGCGTACAAAGAGAAAGAGCTCAATGTTTCCGCAAGGTAAAGTCTTTCAGCACGAGAATTACGAGGTAATTCTTGTTCTTTATTCTTGAAATTTTTATTTACAGAGCTTGATCCTGTGAGGAAATCTGGAGAAAATCTCTATGATTTCCTGCATCAACCAGTCGACCGATTGGGGTGACCGGTCAAGCCAGAGAATACTCTCTGAAGCAGGGCTTACTAGTAACCCCCCTAAACCAATCAATCGACTGGCTAGGGTGACCAGTAGGTCTAGAAAGCTTCTTTTCAAAGTAAAACCATGCTCTATACACTCTTTTGAAAATCAAGCAAGTTTGGCAAAATGAAAGCACTTCAAAAAGACTTTAAATAGCACAATTTAAGCCAAGAACAAGTTTAACAATTTAAACCTAGAACAAGTTTAAGCAAGATATTTCAAGAAAATCATTTCAAAAAGAGCTATAAGATGCTATCTAAGGCTAAATACAAAAGACCACACAAGCCAATACACCTTACCACCTCGTCTCCTTCCTTATGTCTCTATTTCTCATTCTTGAACAAGTCTTGAGCTCTTCACTCTTGGCATCAAATAGGGTTCTCTTCTTGACAATTTTCAATCCTATGCCAAATCATGAATATCCAATGCATGCTTTCACTTATCCTTAAGATTTTGTACATGACAAGATTGCAAGGTGCATTAGCTTTCAATTGACAACATTTATAATTTTCATCATCAAAATAGCATAAAAAGTAGCATTAAGCCAACAAGGGTACATATTCAAGAACTAGAGAAAGATAACCCGAGAAGAGTACAAGAAAGACACAAAGAGACTTTCCAGAAATGGTTTTACACACTTGCAAGTAAAATGATAATATACTAATATATTCATCACTAACACGAGATTAAATGTTGATATGATTTCTTAGTATTATTTAGGTTTCTCTAAGGTGCAAGACAGGAGGTGATTGTATAAACAATCAACTATTTAATTTAGCATGTGGCCCTAATCGATGAGTTTATTGCTTTACAAGCTACCTTATAAATGATTGGAGGTTTAATGTGAAACAAAAGGATGAGTTTCTAAAAACTCAAAATAGTGGAGTGTTAATGAATGGAGATGAAAGCAATGGCAATACTGATTATTTTGGTGTTTTAACTGATATTATTAAGTTGAGCTATCATGGAGGAAATAATGTAGTTCTTTTTAAAAGTGATTGGTGGGACGTTTATCATAAAGGGTGTCAAAAAAGATAGCTATGGATTTACTCTTGTAAATGTGACCAAAAATTAAAAATTGATGAGCCTTATGTTTTAGCAAGTCAAGCTCAATAGGTTTATTATGTGGGTGATATCAAAGATCCTCAGTGGAAAGTTGTTGTGACAAAATCACGAGACATCTATGATATGCCACTTGAAGGAAATGATGATGAGCCGTGTCAGGAAATTGAAGTTATTGATTCTACGCTTCTTGCAACTTGTATTGGTCATATAGATGATGAGTTAGCTTTGAACAAGTCTGACTTAGAAAGTATTCATGTTGAAATAAATCTTGCAAGACCTGACTTGACAACCACAGGGGTAGAGGATATGGACAACGAGGATGAAGAAGTTAATTTCTTCATCAAAGATGAGGATGATAATATTTCATTGTCTATTGATTCTAATGATGTTAATTTAAATTGATTGTCTTTCAAGGGTCAAATTGAGAATCAATTTTTATCAAGGGTCATATTGAGACATCAATTTTTATGTTTCATTACTCACATTTTCTTAGTGTATTAATCATTATGGATTTTGTGTCCTATTTCTATTTACTATGAGGAATTATATCATATATGAAATATTTATGTGTCATTAAAAGTATCTTTACTTATGAAATTAGATGACATTACTGAAATTATCACTATATCCATTTTTTATTTTTCACATCATGTTTACTTTATAATGTATTAAACAACTTAAAATGTAACTACTATCACCGTTAACACTGATTTATGACCTCAAATAAAAATAAATAAATAAATAAAATCCCCATTTTTTTGTCACTAAAAAAATTTCATTTATGAGCTTTAAGTGATATTCATAAAATTGTCACAATTAATTAGTGTTAGTGACAAATAGTTTTGTTGACCAAAATAAATACTTTGACCATCAACAATGATGATATCTATGTTGTCACAACACATCCAATAAGTAAAATCCTAATTATTTTTTTAGTGACGATACTTATTTTGTAGTGACGATACAAAATTATCACTAATATAAAATTTGTAGTAGAAATAATGAATTATCAAAAATACAAGTATAGTGACAAATTATTTTAATTGTCACAAATGATTATACTATTAGTGATTGTATCGTATTTGTCACTAAAAGTATATTGAGTAACAAAATTATAGTGACATTAATGAAAGCGTCACTATTAATAACTTTTTGTGACAAAATTACAGTGATGCTACCAAATTGTCACTGTTAATATTTCTTAGTGGCAAAAAATTATTTTGTCACAAACACTACAATATTATTGACAAAATTATACATTAGCGCAAGCATTACTATTACTAATTTTTAGTGACGAAATTATAGTGACACTAACAAAATTATCACTATTAATATTTTTTAGTGACGAAAAATTTATGTTGTCACAAATACTACAATATTTTTGACAGAACATTTAGACCGTCGCTAATATTACTATTCTATCGACGATAACATCGTCAAAAAAAACTCGTCACTAAATATTGACTTTCTTGTAGGCACCCCAACATTATTCATAGGAGAAAATTTTTATTGATATTCTTCGACAATATTCAATTTTTGGCTAAGCACATCATGTTTTGAAAGGTATTTTTATCTTTCTATATTATCAAATTATTTAATTATAATTTTTCTTGAATTTTATTTTGTTTATTTAAAGAGATGATTAATTGATATAATAAGAGAAAACAAGTAAAATTGAAGTTTCAAAAAACTGTATCCCATTCAAGCTATAGTCAACTACAGCGAAAATCACATTCTCCGCTATTTACAATTGACAAAGACTTTGAAGTTGAACGGGTCGTTGGTTAGACACGAATAACGACTCGTTAGTTAGACACGAATATTTTATATTTATTGTCATAGTCTACTTGAATATATGTATCAAAAGACAAACCAATGATATGTTAGCCGTGTATTTTAGTCGTGCATCACAAGTCCTTGTAAATTGTAGTGTAGCTTCAGGGATATGACCAGCACAAATTCTAAAAACTTGAATGAAAAGCAGACAACGTAATAAAAGAAGTTTATTGACAATTGAGTTTGAAGTAAACTAACTCTTACCATTTCGTATTTTTGAAATCGTAGTTCTTCCCATGAATTGGTAATGGCACACATGTTCTTTCCGCGTAGGAATTTGCAATTCTTACGACCTTTCAGTGATTCTGAAGGTTGATTTTGAGGAGAGCTTCTAGTTTGGGTGTTGAATACTAAGTCAATTTTGTCTTTTTATGTATTGCACGTAATGATTTTTAAAAAAATTACAAAATTACTGCATGCAATGCATAAAAGGATAAACCATCAAATCAATCGAATGCAGACAAACATTGTTGCATTTCGAGTTTAAGTTCTTCGATCTGCAAGCAAGCCTCGTGTTCTAATCATAATACAACTATGAGGTGTGTACATAACGTGTCACAGGGGGAGAACAAATGTGTATTAAGAGATTTATAAGTAGATATTATGAGAATAACTAACAACATAAGTTAAGTATATTTGATTAATTAATTTGACTGGATTATACCAATAGTACCAGCCTCGCGCGATTATATATTACGCTTACAACACTAATTTCACCTTTTCCATTTTTCTCTATAATAAAGACATCGAAGCCAGAACTCGAACACATGTACAGTTGACTTAACTAATAACGATTTTCTCTTCCTCTTCTTACCGATTTTTATCAGATATTACCGAAATGTGTGATTGGAGATCAAAATCTATAATATATATATATATATATATATATATATATATAATATAATATACTCTAAGTAGAGACATTTAGTTTTTAATTAATTAATTCTTAAAATAATATTCATTTGTGAACTTTAAAGGATTAAATTCGAGTAAATTTAACGTTACTATTAAAAATACTTTTTTGAGTATTATGAGAGTGTTATGTCAAAGATTATATGGCAGTAGTTATTTTATTATTAATTTATACAACAAATTTTTATTTATTTTATGTTTATTATTTTTATCTTTACAGATATAATTTAATTATTAGTTTTAATTGAAAAATTAAATAACCAATCAATTAATATTTTAAATATAATTCATTTATGAATCCCAAAAGATTCTCTTATTATCTATTATAGATATATATTCTTAGTTTTAATCTAAATTTTTAATTAAAAATTAATTTTAAAAATAATTTTCATTCGTGAATTTCAAAAAAATTATTTCTTATTCATTATGGATATACATTATTCGCTTTAATTTAGAAATTTAATTACTAATTAATTAATGCTTAGGAGCCTTAAAGTATTTTTCATTTGTGAATTCTAGAGATTAAATTTAAATAAATTTAATATTTATTATTTAAACAAAACCCTCCAGAGCATAGAACAATTATGACTAAATTCGTCGTCTTTTATTAAAAATGAATAAGTTTAACTTAATTTAACATTTTCTTTAAAAATAAATCTATGCGAAGCACGGATAAAAGTACACTAGTTATTTTTATAATAGAATCTCCAGTCAATTTGCCCATAAGCTAAAGCTAAGCTATTTGATCAGGTCTAGGTTCTCGACATTTTTAGCACACAGTGAACATTTCAAGAGTCCAAAGTTATATTCTTCTTATTTATTATTTTTTTCCTTCTTCAAATAATATTGTAGTTGATGTGAGTATAATTCAACTAACCTAACACTTTTAGGTTACTGACACGAAGTAGGCACTAGCCAGTTCAAGGCCTAATGCCCTCTAGGGCACTGACCTCCAATAGCTCAGAGCTCAGAATTGAAAGATTAGGGATTTAGCCTTAGTTGAAGGAAGACTTATATCCAAATTCTCTTATCCCATGATTTATATGGGTAATAAAAAGACCAGCTTATTCTGATAATCTTGATGTTGTTTGATCCAAAATCTCTACCCAGGCAGCTATAAATATCTAGGCAACACAACACACCAGGTACACACAACCATACAACTTTCAGCTACAATATTTATAGCTTTCTAGCTCGGACAACCATTTGCTAACTTGAGCTTCAAAGTCTCTTTGGCTTGTAGCACAAAAGTAGACCAAGTAATTTTGTCATCACTTTCTCTCTTTTGCAGACCTTTGAAGATCGAGAAACATTTTGTTTGAGCTCACTTGTTGACTAATAATGTTTGTTGAATATATTAGTTTTAATATATTAATTATGTTAATTATATTTTGATGATGCCATAATTGTATTTTTATATTATCTAATTACTACTATTTTTAAGAATATTGTATATCTTGAAGCATTATTAGAGCAAAGAAAAAGAGATAGAGCATGGTTATGGAGCATGGTTCATGAAGCTTAGGTAACTTGTAGTTATAGTTCTTTTCTTCCTTTAGTCTTATGTTAAGTTGATCTTAGTACATAAGCAAATGCTATGAGCTCAACAAACTTAGTACATTGCATGCGTTCTTCGTGCATTTTGTTCATAAGTCTTGTTCTCTTATATTTGACCATCTTTTCTCCTTAATACATATTTATATATCCTTTCTATTCTCTTATAATTATTATTATATGTGTACATGCTTTCATTTACATTTAAAACAACTTTTCCTACAGAAAATTTAGCTTTGAAGTCCATATTTTTGCATTATGGAGCTGCATGCACTATAGTACTCTCTATTACATTGATGTTTGATACTTTGATGGATATATGTGCTTATATGTATTTATGTCTGTATATATTTGCATAGCTTTGCAGTAAAAGTGCACTATTTTGAGTATAGAGTTTGTATTATAGGGAAATGAGTATTCTTGTATAAGACTATTACCTATTAGATAAAATTATTACATATAAAAGCTTTTTCCATGAATAAAATCTCAAAATCTTGTTTTAGGTTGATTTGATCTTACATTTATTGTTTGGAAGATAAGTTGGTATAAGCATTTATTATTGAGTTGATCTTATATGAATAGTGGTTGCCTTGAGCTGCAAAATTCTACAGAGAAACACCTCTACTGTTGATTTGATGTGTAGTAGCTTTTTGGCAAAAAGTAAACAACTTTTTCAAATTTTTTCTGCAGCTACAGGCCTACATAGGTGGTCATCCAGTAAAAACAGTGGGCATTATTGCTCTACTAAAAAAGCCTACCAATCAATTGGTAAAGTGTTCCGATATAGCCCTTTTGCCTACTAGAACCACCGACACACCCAGGAGGTTGACCAATAGAGTATTCCGATAACCCCTTTGAGTTATTTTTAAAATTTGACCGTTGGGAGACATACTTTTTGGGCTGATAAATATACTCTTCTCCTTCCAATTAAAATACAACTGAGCAAAACATATTCACAAGCTCTCTAGCATTCAATACACTCTTTTTCTGCAATCTTACTTCATTTATTACTATCTTCATTGATTGCATATTATTGGCATTCATTGATCAAGTTCTTGAGCTTATAAATTGCTTATCTACTTAAAGCAACATATGAAGGTTTAAATACCTTTGTATACTTGCTCACAAGAAGTTCTTGTATTCCAAACTCTCTACTATTACATTGGGTGTGAGTTTCTCTACTCTTAGGTAGCATAATTGTGAAGAACATCTCTCAAGAGTGAAATGTTGAAATCCTTAAGTATTGAGTTAATACTTGTGGCCCTTGTGGCAAAGCAAGAGTTGTGATCGGTATTCTACACTTCTACAATGTACTAAGCAAGAAGCCGTTTCACTAGCGAAGTTTTCAAAACCCTAAGGGAAGACCTTAGATAGTGAACTAAGCCTGTTCAAACCACTCTAAATTACTGTGCTTGATCTTCTTAACTTTATACTCTTTATATTTCAAGTATTTACTTTGAAGTTTGTATGTGCTTTTGCTTGAAATACTTGTTAAAGAGTTTTAATTACTAATTTGTGCCAATAATCCAATTCACCCCTCCCCCCCCCCCCCCGAATTCATTCACTGGGCAACAATGTTTACATTATTAGTTTGGCACAATCTATGGGAAAGAATTTAATCCCATGGAGAAACCACTATGTCAACTCACAAGCAAAGAGCGCATCATGGTGAAGCTAGTCCTGAGCCACGAGAGGTGTCATCTAACTTTAACCCACAACCAGAGCCAGTCAAGGAGACACTAATAGCCACAGTTCTGGCACAAGGGATCCCGGTCCCGAACTAGCACCCACAGCCAACGCCAAGGTAGACACTGCCGCAATACCCTTAGTACGCTCTATATCCACCAGCAAGATGGAATTTGTATTGCCCCCATGGGCGGGACCATACCCAACGGTTCCTCTGGCCTCCAGCTAGACCTAAAGAGGGTATCAGACTCCAAGACCTACTCTTCCAGTGGTCGAGAACCAGCCGACGCCCTGTCGTAAGAAGGGAGCGCAAGCAACGAACCCCAATGCTACCATGGTGATGCCTCCATAAACAATATGCAATTGCCTATGTCACTTATCATTAAACAATATATGACTGCCTAATATCAAACATAGCTTAGGTGCTTTGGCAACTCTAAAGTCATTGATATTATGTTTTCAACAACGACATCAATAGAATTAAATAGCAATGAAATTCTGACATTTGGAGTTGATTGATTAAAAAAACAGCCTATTTTAAGCCTTTAACGATAATTATATGTTGCATAATATTTACAATTTCTAAATAAGAGATGTGATAAATGCAGCATTTCGGGTACAAATTGAATAGTTGAGGAAAGTATAACCTAATGCTACTCACGTGTGTCCTTATGCTTTGCCAAGGTAATCCATGTTATTGTTGGTTGTTCTTTCCGGGGCTTCCCAAAAGACGAAAGCTTTTTGACCATTTCAGTTGTGCCAACAGAGATTGAAGAAATTGCCCCAACCTCTCTCTTTGTACGGCAAGTATTGATCTACTGTTGTGACCTTATGAACAAAATCAAACAATTATGAACAATTAATACAATTATACTAAAATGACATAGATAGTTCACAATAAATTACTCTCTTAAAATTATTACACTAAAAAGAAATCTTTTGCTCTTTTTTGTAACCCCTTCTCTGACAATTCTAAACACAGTGAACTATCTAAAAGTCCAGCCTACCAGTTGATTTAGCCGAGGACACTTTAGAAGAATATGTTCGACAAATGTTGGCCCTGGTCACGAATCCGCAGATTGTAGAAATAACTCAATGTTACTTGAATTCGGTTTGGTTTGTATTGAGAGGGATTGGTAGGTTCCCAATTCCAGAAGGGTGCACCTAAAGACTGATCTGGCGGCGGGTTCAAAGGTGAGTGACTTATATTTGTGCCAGGAGAGAAGGCTTGGAACACCTCTCTTGTGCAGCAATCTTTTGGTAAAGTTATAGGGGAAGCCGTCCTCTCCATCTTTTTCCCCGGTCACACCCATTAAGGATAGAGTCATATGGCCCTTCTCTTCATCTGGAGAGCGCTGTTCCATCGAGAATTAAATTCTTTGTGTGGAAACACTGCCGGGGTCATTAAAGGTCAGTGCTGTTTGAGAATGCACGCAAAATCAAGTGTCAGGGTGCCACTGAGACAGAAGCTATTGCTATTCGGGATGCTTCTCACTTCGCCAAGAAACTTCGTGTTAAAAAATCACTTCAAAAAATGATGCGGAGATCCTTTTTATATCTTGCCCAGTCAATGTTCATCGTGGAAAATTGACCACATTGTTGAGGATACTCAAAAAATTGCTGCTGAAACTAACATGTTCAGATTTCAGTGTGTTAAGTGATCGGCTAATGCCCTAAATGACTGGATTGCTGGTAATGCCGCTTGTAACTCTCTGGCATGTAACCGGGTCGAAGCCTGCCCCCCTCCCCTTCTTAGATATATTATTTGAACAACCAGCAGATCCACCGTTCATCCACCCACTCAGCTGCAATTTCGTTCGGTGGGACTGTTGGACGAACTATGCATTGCTTTTTGGCCAGCTGTTTATTTTCCCTTTTTCTTATTTGTATTTTTTCTATTTTCTTGATTAGTCAAGGATAGCCGTCGATTCTACTTTCAACCGTATGCATGTGCTGTGCGTTGGATAACACAGTTGACCACATTGTTGAGGATATTCAAAAAATTGCTGCTTAAACTAACACGTTTAGGTTTCAATTTCAATGTGCTAAGCGATCGGCTAACGCCCTGGATGACTGGATTGCTCGCAATGCTTGTTGCAACACTCAGGCATGTAACTAGGTCAAAGCCAGTCCCCCGGCCCCTTCTCTTTTATTGTGAAAGACCACAACCCAACAGGGGTCTAATAACTGATTGTAATCTTTATCTTTGCAATTGAAGCCTTTGTTCAAAGAAACAAAAAACGATGGTAAAGACATTTCTGGCATGCTATCCAGATCACAATTGAAAGAACAGGCACACCAAAATATCTTCAATTACCACAAGTTGATATTTTCTTCAATCTACAGGCACATTAACAGGTACAAATTTTGGTCTCCCATAGTCATTTGTTAATATAACTCAGGTTTCTTTTTGATATAGTAATAGATTATATATACGTGTCTATAGTGTCTCACAAGTGAAGTGGCAAATCAGAAATTATAGCAACTAACAAACCAAAAATTATCACAAATAAGACGCAGAAATTATCGTAACTCATCTAGTGTACAAACTCGTGCATATAGAACAAAGCTACATGATATGAACTGCAATCTAAGATTGCTATAGTTTCATAAACAAATTGAAACAATTATCTGAAACTGTCTTATACCTCTCTGGAAGAGCAGGAAATACTGCAACACTATCTCCTAGAGCCAGTCTCTCGATGTTGCATGGTCATCTACAAACTACAAACAATAAAAAAGTTACCGTAAACTGATAGAACGTATGAGATCAACTGAAATAGCTAACTTTCTGATTTCTTTAATACCTCTACGTTGTACACTGGAAGTTAGCTGTTCTACCGATAACCCCTTCCTCTTCCACGTCCTTGCCAACCTCTACCTCTCCCACCAGTCCTTCCCCCATTATTCAAACCTGCAAATGCCTTGTTGAGAAGTTGGTTTTGTATACCACCAGCTCCTCGGCCCTTTTTGGTTGTAGTAGAGCTTGATCCATTAGGCGCGGAAGAACTTCGTTTTTGGCTGGTAGAACAAATTCGGGGAAACCATCAAGAACATCACTAACTACGCTAAAGGATAAAAGAATAGAATTAAGCAACAACTATAACTAAAGATAGTTGCATAGTCTCGTCATACCCAGCAACAGAAGCACCGGATGTCACTGGGGGTTTAGTTACTTCTTTCCATGACAAGTTAACTTTCTGATCCCCAATAAATGAAGGTGACTTTGAGTGCAACGGCTGAATCACGTACCCTGTCAGTAATTAAACACATAAGGCATACCAAAAGAGTGAGTAGGAAAATAATCACCTGGGTCATTGACAGTATATTGGTGCATGCTCGGAGCCCAAAGGTCGAATTCTGCTTCTCAGTTTTCTGCAGTTTTGGAAAGTCAGGATCATTAGTTTAGCAAATCAACCATATGCAGTGAGAATAGGCAAAGGATTCCAGACGGGAATAGGAAACAACAGATGGGAAACCCACAATAACATCTTTTTCCTCTTCAGTTTTTGCAGCTGCCATGGCTTTGTTGTGATCTGCCATCCCTTGGGTCAATTTCTTTATTTTTGCCCTTGCTAAGTCCCCAATGGTGCTCAATCTGTTTCATCAACTCCATAGATGTCAGCTAAACAATAGCACTAGTAACAAAGATGAGAGCTCAACAGCATTACAATAATCATTTAACAAGCGGAAAAATGCAATGGATGCAGATTACAAGCAGGGAATAAGAGATGAAAACAGCAAGATGGTAAAGCTCACCTCTCAGTAAAGTCTTTATATTGCTCTGAAAAATCTTCTCCAAGCCTATCTGATGGTTGGCCAGTGACAATTTTGTAACCACACAGACTATTTGTGGCATTAGGAGTCTGACAGAGAAGATTTAAAATTATATTAAAAAAATAAAAAATAAATTATTTGAGAGAGAGAGACTTGAAGGTTAATCAATTACATTGTCTATCCAAACAACAAAGGCGCCAGCAGGAGATTACAAGTTACCTTGTGAGCCAAATGGTGAAAGGCATACAATAGACACTCAACAAATGTGAAATTAATCTCTTCAACCTTTCTCCGAACCATGTATTTCTGAGAACAAAAACAGAAAAAGAGAATTTCATAATGTTGGTACCATCCATTTTAGTAACACATAAATACTGTGTGCCATAATATGGTAGCAATAAACCAGAACTCTGCTAGCAATGAAATTCAGTAAACCCATGGTTAATACAGAAGCGCACGTAAACAGATAATACTAAACGTGGCCGTTAGCTGTAGAAAAAAGCCATGATATTTGGCTCCATATTTGTAAAGAGGTTGGGCTTCTACTAGGATGAAAAACATCACAAGCTATTGCTCCATCCCCACAGTTGGAATGACTAACCAATTGATCTCCATCAATTTTTCTATAAACAGCTTACTTTCATTGGAATAACCCATTTTCCTTTCCAACTGAATAAACTACAGAATCATCAACTAAACAATCTACCTCATCATTTAAGATATATAATATATACATCAGACAAAAACTAACACATACATCACATAGTCATTGTTGGGTGCAGTGTGGGTTTTTTTTTATCATGAGAAAAACCAAGTGTGGAGTGGTGGAAGTGCAGTGAAGGCACTTGTGTTGAGTAATAAGGCTAAGTAGAGTGTTGGACGTGAGACTTGCAGTTAATGGGGTTTGCAAGGTCAGGATAGGATATTTGGTGCATGTGGTAGATAGGGATGAAGAAGTAAGGCAACATTGGTGCCTGGGTAAGAAAGCAGATGAAATGTGGAATATTCAGCTTGGGAAGGCTGGGAAGTTTTGGCGCATCAAGTAGCTACAGCCCCCGGGTCGGGGGATGAACTTGTCTGCTTCCCATAGTGGAAATCAAAGTACGGAAACGTACAGAAAGTCATTCTCACTTCTATCATCTAGTCCACTTCCCGAGAACATGGGAAAATCAGGCAAACAATCATCAAGTGGATATTTTCCCTGGTTCAGGCAAAAAGAAAACTGAGAATTCTCATTCTTGTAAACCAAACACCACCGAAGCATCTTACTCTAAGTTTTCTATGAGCAGTCCCCGACCAGGCACTCCATAACTTGAAATATTTCTACATGAGCCCTCAGTTTTGATGCATCTTTCAGCAATAAAATTAACAGGAAAACCTAAGGCACTATAATACATCTCAGTGTCTAATGGTATTTACAAGTTACTAAAAAATATCTGAACCAGTCCCCCAAAGCGAAAGATTATTATCTTGTCGAAATATATAATTTAATCATTGCAGTCAATGTGCTACTCATAAATTTATCCTTAAGGAGAAAAAGATCATAATGCACTTGAGCAGAAAGATTTCTCGTACCAATTATCCAGAGAGAGAAAAGATAAGTAGGAAGAGAATCAAATATACTTTCCAAATAAACACAAAACCACATACATATCTATTATGCACAGAAGAGGAGACAAGATGTACAAAAGCCAAATATTCACAAGATCACTTATAAAAAGATACCTTTAAAAGTTGAACAACTGAAGGTAAAAGCTGGCGAGAATCCTGTGGTGTTGCATAAAGTGAACATTCTGCAAAGTTCTTGAGCAAATCTAGTTTTCGTTCTTCTGGAAGCTGATATGAAGCCAAAAAATGATTAGCCCAATTTAGATTTTACAAATAAAATAGGAGAAGATGTGTCAAATTGTGAAATAATTCAATCTCCATCCCAGTATAATCTTGACAAAAGCTAAGCAATAATCTGATGCAATATCTTCAGAAAATAGTCAACCTAATCTAAATGCCTAAAATCTTAATATATATTCTGATTCTGCTTTCCCTTCCTATAATATGGCATGATAAAACAAACAATAAAGAATAGAGCAGCAGCCTCTCTTCGAGAAAAGATGCAAAACATGGGAAGGCATGAAGGGTAGAGCATAAGCTCGAAAGTAATACAACCTAAAATACAAAAGAATCCCTTTCTAATTGATAGTAAACATAGTTTGGCATTTCAAACACAAAAATGCTTCTCAAAATCAATAGGTACATCCAAAGGAATTGCACTCAAAAAGTAAATAGAAAGTTATCATAATTACAAAGAAAACTTATTTTGATACTATGGACGCATTTTGTCATCTTATCTGAATCTTGGAATTTTGTGATACAAAGTGTGCTTTGGCTCACAGTACCCATTAAAAGTCATGTCCACAAGAAGTTCAAAAGCTAGATTTCCACTATCCTTACTTTCAGATGTGTTCATAATGAACACGTAGGTTCTCCTGAGGATCAATTAATGGGCTAATAGCAGAATGCCTGGATGCAATTTTAATATTCATCCTTTACAGCAAAAAATTAGAGAAAATGTGGTATGTGGAAACTTTCAAGTCTCATTGATGTGGAGCTGGAAAGATGAAAGTCGAGCAACTTTTAAGGAATATCATCCCGATCTGTCAGGACCCCTAGTCCTCAGCATCTGTAAATTACCACTTCTGCAAATACTTCACTCTTCTACTAAAATATCTAGCCCACAGGTTCCAAGGAAAATAACAAAAAGATTGACTGATCTTCTCCTCTCCTCACTCGAACTAATTTTCACAAGAGGATACCTAAATTCTAGACCTAGATCTTTTCTTCCAGCCTTTTCATTATATGTCTGTGTAACTCGTAAGAACATATCATCTATACAACATTTTCCAACACCACATATTCTACATTCTCCAAAAATAGCGTACGCACATACTTATACTTACATATACATATAAGCTATATGAGGACAAATCATGAGAAAAACATGATGAAAGAAAACTCACTGCATGTTGCTACCAATAAAGGCAATGCTACATATTACACGATAATGCAAGATAGTTTTGTCTCTACCAGGATAGTAACATTACCTTGTCAAAGACAGGCAAGATTTGCTTGTTCAGATAGTTGAGGAACTTGCCGCTTGAGGCGCCCCTCTTTCATTAAACAAATGTGGAAGTTAGAGAGCATGATCCTAATATATAGTAAAAACTCAGAACATCTAGACAAAGTACAGTATTTACCATGAAAAACGGCAGGGCCATGCGCATGCAAGATATATATCTGTCTACATGTTCATTATCTGAAACCTGCACAAATTAGATGTTTTGAAAGGAAGTAGAATTTCTCATATTAAAAGCATATTTCTTGTAAAGAGCTTGAAAATAGCAGATAAAATTTACAAGGCACCAGAAACTCAACAAAATCATAAAAGCTCATTCAGAAATAGTATTAGCATTGATGAAACAAAATGTTATCCGATGACACATTATGTGTAGTTATAAATATCAGGCCTTTTAATATGGAAGCAGCCTTATCCTCCTTCATAGTGATCTTTTGCAAGTTGTGGGATTTAAATATCAGGTCAGATGAACATTAAGTGAAAGAAAGTGCAACAGAAAGGGAAAGTCCTCATGTTACTGCAACTTCTCTTTTCGTGAAGTTGGGGAACATTAGCAACAAAAAGGTCTTATTTCAAGCAGACATTATGAAATTAGGATAAATACAAATACAGACTTCCTAAAGAAGTAATCAACTAAAGCACACATAAACTACATCCGCTTCCAACTTCTTATGGAGTTGACAAGGGACACTTACATTAAACTGTGCATCAAGATCAGCCTGACTTTCAATGATCTCAACAAGTTCTTGAATTCGCTCTACAGGAGCATTTTGACCAAATAAGCTCAAGCTTTTCAAGAAATCTATGAACATTCTGAACTCAGTTGCAGTTACATCTTGCATATTCTGCAAAAGCAATCATAAAATTCAGACAAAACAAGCAAGTTATTTAATCAGTCAAATCATCGACTCCTTGACCAATGGATGAACATGTACATCCAAGACTAGCCAATTTCAGGAAGGTTAAAATGGAGGGATAAATGCTGAACTATGGTACATTTGTGCACAAAGAATACCTGTTTCACCAAATCTGTTATATGCCTCTCCATTTCCTCTTGTGGTTTTAACAACTCCGACTTTAGAGGAAAAACCTGCAAAACGGTATCACATGTATGCTCAGCTACAGTAAACAGAAGTTGTAACTGATAAGGATGAAAACAGAAGCTTCTAGTAGTTTCTAGATTAGATATTTTATGTATTATAGTTGTTAGTTAGTTAGGAGAATTGACAGCTAAGATAGTCATCTTCTCATGTATTATTTCATTTAACAGAAAATAAGAAACAAAATATCTTCTCTCTACTTTTCATTATGGTAATTAGAGCTTAGGAAACATCCCTGGTTTTTTTTTTCGAAGACTATCTTCATAAGTCTTCTTCTCTAACTCCTCCATTAGGGTTTTTCCATTGGAGAACTCCATTAAAGTTCTCTAGAAGCTTCCAAATCTCTTCAAACTTTGATCGAAGGTTCTTCTCCTTTAGGCGCATTAATCTATCAATTCAGATCTTCAATTCATTTCTTCCTCTCACAAGCCCAGCTCTTCTCTTTTTTGCAATACTATTCAACTTTGCTCATGGCTGTTGCTCTTAATCCAGCAGGAACTGAGGAAATCCCTCCAGGTCTTCAAAGATTTATTCAAAATATAGGTAATCTAGTTCATCTTAAACTAGATAACACTAATTTTGTGTTATGGAAGTCACAAGTTCAAGGTGTTCTTCAAGCTTCAAAGCTTCTTGATCATGTACTTAGTAAACTTCCTTGTCCTCCGATGGAAATTGAAGATGCAAAGGGCAAACTCATTCCAAATCCAGTCTATGATAAATGGATGGTTCAAGATGATAATCTGAGATCATGCTTGTTTACAACAATGACTCCAGCTGTACACTCTCAACTATTTCATCTTCCAATAGTAGCTAAGGTACGGAGTGCTCTTCATCAGAGGTTTAGTTCTCTTAGTAGGACACACATCTACCACTTAAAGTTCAACTTCTTCATTTGTCCAAGGGATCTATGACAATGCAAGCTTATCTTGATCATGTAAAAACTATCATAGATGGTCTAGCCAGTGTAAATGAGTATGTATCTCAGGAAGATTGTGTCATGTATGTTCTACGAGGTTTACCCTCAGAATATAACTCATTTAGGGCTTCCATAAGGGTTAAACGTAGTCAAATCACTGTTTCAGAACTTTCCTCACTTCTCATTTCAGAGGAACTCCATATGAAGATGGAAGGTTCTCTTTCTATCACTGATTCTTCTGGACAAAATGTTCATACAGCACTTTACTCTAACTCAACCTAGAGGAGGTCAATCAAGAGGTAGATGTTTTCCAGGAAATAGAGGAGGAAGGACTGGCAGAGGCAACAATAGAGGAGGTCTGGTCAGGCCTCCAGGTCAACCAGTTTCTAGTGTATCTTCATCACAAATACCAGGAACACCACCTACTGCCTCTCAGTCCCCACAATCTCCTTCAACACAAATCAAATTGTACTGTCAGATTTGTGGAAAAGCAAATCATATTGCTCTTAATTGCTGGCACAGGTTTGATCATATTAACTATGCTCCTCAACGTACTGCCAGAAAGCAAGCCTACACTACTCAGACTTCTTTAACTTCCACCAGTGAGCAGCAATGGGTTCTTGACTCAGGAGCCAACACACATGTTACAAATGATCTCAGTCAGCTTCAGGCACACCAACCATATGCTGGCACTGATACAGTAGCAGTTGGTAATGGCCAAACTTTGACCATTCAAAGCATGGGTGATGGTACTCTCTCTACTTCTTCTAAACCTTTACTTCTTACTAATATGTTATATGTTCCTCATATTGCAACTAATCTTGTCTCCATTTCCAAACTTACACATGACAACAATTGCACCATTTGTTTTAATTCCAAGGGAGTGGCAATTCTGGACAACCTCACACATTCTACACTGTACAAGGCCCCCTATAAAGGAGGATTGTACTGTCTGCCTATCTCATTATCTTCCAACAACAACTCATCATCAGTCTACAATGGTGTTCAAGTTCTTATTGCCAACATCAAAAATAAAGAGATTTCTACAGAGATCTTATGGCACAAGAGACTTGGTCATCCTTCTTCTTCTGCTGCTGCAACTTTGTCTCAAATTCTAGGTGTTAGGTTACCTACAAACACTATTCAGTGTGAATCATGTTCTTCAGCGAAATCACACAAGTTGCTATTTGATTTGTCTGTTTCTATTTCTGCTGTTCCTTTTCAGTTAGTGCATACTGATGTATGGGGTCCTGCCCTTGTTCCTTCTAATCAAGGTTTTAGATACTATGTAGCTTTTGTTGATGAATATACAAGATTTGTGTGGCTTTACCCAATGAAAAATAAATCAGAAGTGTTTTCTATATTTCTTACCTTTCATGCAATGATCAAAACTCAATTCAAGGCTCACTTGCAAGTCTTAAGAACTGATTATGGGACAGAGTTTATCAATAAACAATTTCAGTCCTATTTGCAATCTATTGGTGTTTTACATCAAACTAGTTGTCCATATACTCCAGAACAAAATGGAAGAGTAGAAAGAAAGCATAGGCATCTTCTTGAAACTACTTTGACTTTGCTTCATCAAAGTAATCTTCCCCCAAATTTTTGGTTGGAAGCATTGGCTATGTCCAATTTTTTGATTAACAGGCTTCCAACTCCTGTTCTTAATCATAAGTCTTCTTATGAACTTCTATATTCCATTCAACCTAACTGTCAAGATTTTAAGTCTTTTGGTTGTCTCTGTTACCCTTGGTTAAAACCTTACACCAAACACAAACTTGAGCTAAAATCAAAACCCTGTATTTTCATAGGGTTCTGCCGACAAACAAAAGGCTACAAGTGTCTTGGATATAGAAACTCACAAAGTCTATATATCTAGGCATGTCAGGTTTGATGAACATGTCTATCCCTATCCTAAGTTTGCAGCAGTCACTGATACTCTTCATCAATTCCCAGTCACAGAACTTCGTTCATCTTGTCCAGATGCCATTTCCTCTCAATTTCCACCAATATTCAATTCTTTATCTTCTACATCTAGTACTTTCCATTCTCTACCATCTTCTAATTCATCCTCATGCTCAGGAATTCAAAATAACAGTCCTGCAGAGATTCAATCTCCTGCCCCTCATACTCCTCCATTTAGCTCCTCTTCCCAGTCCTCAGGTGCTTCTTTGCCATCTCCTATACAATCTCAATCTAATCATAAATCTGATCACTCACATCATCATTCCCATTCTATATCTTCATCTCAGTTATCAGTCTTCATCTCCAATATCATGCACTGAGCCTTTTCAAAACATGGCTCCAGTGTCAAATCATCCCATGCTTACAAGGTCAAAAACAGGTTCTTTACCTCCTCCACTGTATCAACTACATAGTTTAATCACAACTCCAACAACTCATGAGCCTAGTACATACAAAGAGGCCTCTAAGTATCATTGCTGGGTTCAAGCTATAGCAGAAGAATACAAGGCATTACAGGATCAGGAAACTTGGGACTTAGTTCCTCTGCCTTCAGGAAGACAAGCAATTGGTTCAAAATGGGTGTTCAGGATAAAGACACATGCAGATGGGTCTGCAGCTAGGTACAAGGCTAGATTGGTAGCCAAAGGCTACTTGCAAGAACAAGGAATTGATTATCAAGAGACTTTTAGTCCTGTAGTCAAAAGTCCTACTACTAGGACAGTTATATGTCTTGCTCTGCACAATCAATGGCCTCTTAAATGTATCCAATGCTTTTCTGCATGGTACACGATGAGGATGTTTAGATGTCTCATCCTCAAGAATTTGAGGATTCTACTAAGCCTGGATATGTCTGCAAGCTTAAGAAGTCACTCTACGAGTTGAAACAAGCTCCCAGAGCTTGGTAATATAAGTTTTCTAGCTTTCTGTATACATTGGGGTTCATTTCTAGCTCTGCAGACGCTTCACTTTTTATTCACAAAACTTTCACAAACTTTACACTTTTATTGGTTTATGTGGATGATATTATTGTCACTGAAAACAATAATGCTTACATCTTTACTTGCTTGCAAAATTGAGTACTCAATTTGCAATGAAAGATCTTGGACCTTTTTCCTATTTCTTAGGCATTGAAGTAAAGTATACTTCTAAGGGTCTAATATTGCATCAAACTAAGTATGCAAAACAAATTTTCAATCAAGCAAGAATGACTGATTGCTCTCCTATGCAGACTCCTTTAGCTAAAGCAACTCTGAAAAATGCAGATCATACTCCCTATGCTAATGGAACTCAATTCAAGAGTTTGGTTGGTGCTCTACAGTACATTACTATGACTAGACCAGATGTTCAGTATGCCATTAACTCTCTTTGCCAAAAGATGCATAGTCCAACTATTGCAGACTTTGCATCATTAAAAAGGGTTCTAAGGTTTAGAAAAAGGACATTAGGTCAAGGCCTTTTATACAAGGCAGGCAATCTTCATCTACAAGGTTATAGTGACTCAGATTGGGCTTCAGATATAGTAGACAAGAAGTCTACCACTAGCTATGTAATCTACTTAGGACCTAATATTGTTTCCTGGTCTTCTAAGAAACAAAATACAGTGACTAGATCTTCCATAGAAGTAGAATACAGGGCTACGGCTCATTCAGCAGCAGAGATTTGATGACTTACATATTTGCTTAAGGATCTATCTATTCCAGTTTTTACACTTGTTCTGCACTGTGATAATATCTCTGCAATGGCTTTGGCAACTAATCCTGTGTTTCATGCCAGGCCCAAACATATAGAGATTGACTATCATTTTGTTAGAGAACAGGTTGTTTCAAAGGCTCTTCATCTATCTTATATTCCAACACATCAACAGGTTGCAGATCTATTCACTAAAGCATTGACTCAGCATCAGTTTGACAGTCTAAAGAGCAAGCTTCCCTTGATCCAAGCCCAAGCTCAGCTTGAGGGGGGGTGATAAGGATGAAAACAAAAGCTTCTAGTAGTTTCTAGATTAGATATTTTATGTATTATACTTGTTAGTTAGTTAGGAGAATTGACAGCTAAGAGAGTCATCTTGTTGTACAAGTAAGGCAGTTACATGTTAGTTACTGGAGTGTCTATAAATACTCTTCTCATGTATTATTTCATTTAACAGAAAATGAGAAACAAAATATATTCTCTCTATCTTTCGTTAGTAACAACTTGAGGAAAATTATGGAAATATTAAATTCTTAAAAGAGGGAGTCGCACCTTATCTCTAATAAAGCAAAGGACTTTTTCTCGAATACTTTCCCAAGTGGCAAGATCTTCTGCACTTCGATCCTCATTGCTTCCAACATGTTTAAACAAAGCCGTCAAGGATGCTGCAATACATGCATGCATTTATGTGTCACTGAATAGCTATATTACAACCAGACAATAAACTCAACATTACACATAGGATTTGACCAATGAGAGGCAAATTTGACTGGTCAGGCATATATTACTCATGAGCATTGGAGATCCAAATAAGGAAATCTTTGAATGTTAAACGCTTAGGATCACTAATCAAGCATTTTTACACCTCTCTTTTCTTTCCCTTTCTGAACAAAGCATGAAGTACTATCTTTCAGATTTTTGAAGATGTTCCCTCAGCAGTAAGAAGTAATGTATCTTTTGATAGTTCCCATGTAACCCCCTCTGTGGGCTGAGATAACTTATCAAAAAGAATGGACAAGCATTCAAAGCAAGAGGCCCTCATGAATCAAGTAGCGATAATTTTCAAAGAAATGTTTTTCACAAAACATTATCTTGGTTTCTGCATACCACATTTGCATCCTGATAAAGAGCAAAATCGAAACAAAGCACAACAAGAAAAAGCCTATATTCACCACTTTAGCGCAGATTAGCTCCTTTACCATGGTATTCTAACTTAAATATAACACCAACTGCCAGTTGTCTTTCTCTCCCATTTCCTTTCTATGGTCACATAGTGTTGTATTGACTACTGCAACAAGAATTAGTTTTCATGGTGAAATGAATATCTTTTTCCGCTGAATATTAGTTACAGTTTGGCCTTATATTTTTTATTGGCGGCTAAACAGATTAAAACTGGATCAAATACTACTTTCAAAATAATGAGGACTAAAGTGAGACCAACCCAAATAATAAGCACTAAAACTTTAATATTCCTTTATACTTTGCTCTACACAGATACCTTCACTTTTTCCTTTTCCCTTATGGAGTGGGACAGTTAGGATATGGGGATTTGGGGAGTGGAAGAGGGGAACCCCTCTTAATGGGTATGTTCTTATATTAGTTGATAGACGCAACATTCAATATAAGAGCCTACTTCAAACCTCAACTTGAAATGGATTTTCATTTGAGGAATAAGAACAACTTAGGTTCTACAGCCCTCATAGTCATAGATCTTAAAAACTCCAATCCCAGTCAATAGCATATGCCACAGAGAAGTCAATCAAGTTATATGTAATATGGGAGCTTTTTCCTCTTCTAATAAGGATTCTAAATAAACAAATTGGAAAAATAGAAGTAACACTTAGTTGAGAAATTATTGAACAAGTACTGAGAGAGCAATTCCGGCGATTGTTTTGTTGATGAAGCAATATGATGCAATATAATTGGTACAAACTCAAAGTTGCAAAATTTTAATCCTTGTGAGTAGAACTTACTCTTAACTTCCTGTCGCAACAAAGACAGAAGAGCCTTATGCACAGAGTCACGCTCCACATTTTCTCCTGAGAAATCATTAAGGACACTCCCACGTCAATTGAAGTAATTATTAACAACCAAAGAGTCTCAACTCGACCTGGAAAAGTCATGTACCTGCTACTAGGAGTTGCCCAAGAATGTCAACAATTTTGGACAAATATTCTGGCGTATCCCTGCAGAAGAGAGGAAGTCCACGGATTGCTTGCACACGTACCTAAAACACTCCAAAGAGGAAAAAAGTTATGAAGCTTAGTAGCTTACTGACAACCTCCAAACACAAACTTGCAATTATTACAAAACTCTTTTCTCTTTTTGATTCTCCAAAACCTCATTCATTTTCTCCTAGAAAAACAAACATCTAAAATGAAATTTATTCGAGTAAATGAATATTCAAATGTCACAAGAAAAAGTACTGCTGCAAATTTCCGAAAGCCCTTTCTATTTTTTCTTTGGTTCATATCTTAATTACTCGCTCCCCTTTCCTATTAATCATATTACCAGAATCCAGGTGAACAAGCTTCAGTCTAATTCATGCCATGCCCCCCTAATCAATTAAAAATATCTCTCATTGACATATACAAGCCACATATGAGAACCCACATACATCTGCATCTTAATTACAAGCTTTCATTTCCTATCAGTTGTATTCCCAGAGTCCCAGGGTGAAACAAGCTTCAGTCGAATTCAAGCTCCCTATAAACAGCAACCTCTCAATTAAATTATATCTCCCTAACATATACAAGCCACATACAACAAATCGCCCACATCAATAAAACAGAGTGCACCAGCATATTGCAGATATTTACACACACATACATATACATAATTACATGAATTAATACGTCATATTGAGAGCAAGAAAAGGGGAAAAAAAAAAGCAAAGACAGAGCTCAGAATTACAAACCGCAAGCTCTTCATCTTCACACAAGTAGAGATGCTGATCAAGAGCTTGCTCAGCCAGCTGAGGAAAGTACTTGAAGTACTTCGGGATAAGCTGCGCCGCCAACTGCTTCGCCTTCACTGACCCATTCGCCGCCGCGATTATGCCCTCGTAATCCGTTCTGTGCTGCTCAAATTCCAAAATTCAACCAAAAAAAATTTTAAAAAAACATTTAAAGTAAGCCATAACAGAAAATCTTCGAAAAACAAAAACAAAAGCCAAAAAAGAGAAGTAGAGAAGAGTTACTTGTGACTTGTCCTTGGCGTCGTTGAGCCGCTCGCCATACTCATACAGCTTCTCGACGTCACTAGAACCTTCGCTAGCTTCAGCCATTCAGTACACAGCTATATATATATATATATATATATATATATGTACACAGCTATATATATATATATATATATATATATGTACACAGCTATATATATATATATATATATATAAAAATAAGTAGTATACAAAAAATATGTGTGTGTAATGTGTGTTATTTTGTTGTTAGGGTTTTTCGAAGGTGGAAGAAGCGGAGGGGAAGCGGGTGACGGGACTGTTATCGCTGTTTCTCGGTAGAGCCAAAAACGGTGAGAATTTATATAATTTTTTAATACGTTTTTGCTTTTTATCAGATAATTACTTTTGATTCAAGTATTTAATGAATGATTTATATAATTTTTTAATACGTTTTGCTTTTTTTTCCAGATAATTACTTTTGATTTAATGAATGGTTTGGATTTCAACAGGTTAGTAACAGTTTTGTTTGGAATAAATTAATTTTACAAAATTGTGAGGAATTTGTTTACAAATTTAAATTTTATATATGGTATTATTTGTTTAAAATATAAACATTATTTAGAAATTTAAGATTTATAAATTTTAGATATGTATGTATATGTATATAATTTTTTTTTCTAACAATTCTAGGATGCCATATAACTTTCTTGCAATTGTAGTAAAGTGTCACATCATTACTTCTTTTTTAATCTGTATAAGGTGCCACAACAATGCTTGTATGGCCTATGCTAAATTCTTTTATCTTTTAAGTCATTATAATACATTGTCAGTTACATAATATAATATATTCTATATAGTAAATATAAAGAATTAAAATGAAAGAACAAAAATATCAAAATATTTAAATTAAAAGCCAAAATTACAAATTAAAATTTACAAGTAAATAAATTAAATGAATAAATAAACAATAATTTTAACCAAACATATTAAAAATTATTTTTTATACAATAATAAGTTTTCATTCTTTCACCAAACAATTGGACAAATTTTTAATTATAAAATTGGGTTCAACACTTTTACATTGGAATAGCATATTACAACAATAATACCAAAATGGTCATTAATTATTAATTAATTAATGATAAGAACAAATTTTGTTTGTTAAAAAGGGAAGAAAAAAATTACAACTTGTTCAATTGAATGAGAAATTAGTGGTTTCTTAAACACTCATTCATTTTGAAGCCCTTTGACCTTACCATTATATTGGTTATGGAGAGTTCAATGCATATGAATTTTGAGAATTGGGTATCTTCTTTATGGTGAGTTTTAAGCTATAAGGTTAACACAAAAAGGGTTTGACACCCTTAGAATGTCTTATTTACACTAGACTTTATGTCATACTAATTCTTCCATCTATAAGTAATTGTATTGTCAAAATTTTAGGACGAACAAAAGAAGCCCGAGTACTTTCTGCATGTAATGCTTCTCATAGTTTATAGGCTTACATAATTGAGAGAGTTTTATCAAATTAGCACCATTGTGAGGGCTAAATCCCTTAAGGAAATTGAATTTTTTGAGCCTCGATTTAACAAATTTATATTTTGTATTTATGTATTCCTATATTTCTGTCTTTACATTAATATTATTTAGTTTCATCTCAATTTAGTTTTTACTATTCCAATATTTATTCAATATAATTTTCAACACAACTACATTTAATGTTTAATATAAAAAATAAAGAAAAGCCATTCAAAGCACGGAATACAGTTGAGCTAGTTTTACTCAAATATAGCCCACAAGGTGGTCTGTAATTCCACAAGATTCTAATTATCCTCATAAATTATAATATAATACAATATTATCAGATTTTGTACACTCCTTCTTTCAATGCTCTAATAAAATTATAAATGAAAAAAAAAACAAAAGTTGAGTACAACAACATACTCTTTCTCATACCCTTTTTTTTTAATGGCAAAATACTTACTTTTTATTTTAAGGATAATAGCTTTACTAGTCCCTCAACAATTAGCTTTGGGACAATTTGATCTCCCAACTTTTAAAATGGGTTGCTTAATCCCTCAACTTTTAATTTAAAATTCTTGTTAGTCCCAAAACTAACTTTGATCCAATTTTTACAATTAAACAATCTGGTCAAATAAAAGGGGAAAAGATATTTTAGTCCTTGAGTTTTGAACAAATTTTCATATAGGTCCTTCAACTATGAAAAATACTCTTTTTAGTCTCTCAAGAAAACAAATAATTATCAAAACTAATAGTCAATCATTTGACTTGTTAGAGAACCCCAAAATATCTTTGAGCAACTTTTATGTGTACTTGGGCTCTGTATGTTTGCTTGAAAATATTTTTCTGAAAAATAATTTTTTGGGGGTTTGGTAGCACTTAAAAGTAAGTCAACTGTAAAATATTTTTTGCTCAACAAAATACTTTAGTTATAAACAAAGGAAAATACATTTCTGTGGCCAAAAAGACGAAAACATTTTTCACACAAGTCCAACTACTTTCTTCCTCCAACTTCTTTAGCCACTTCTGCATCTGTCGTATTCAGAAAAGCTTGCTTCACGGTGGAGCATTTAGCAATGCCAGTAGCCTAGTGAGGGCTAGCTGTCTGAGGTTAGGTTAAGGCAGGGCCTACTGGGCTTGCTTCTCATGAGATTGGGTGAGAGAATCGGAAAGGAGCTCATCAACCAAGCGGTCAGTCTTTTGGACACACAAAAAAAGGGAAGTGGATGAAGGGTGCTTCTCAGCGTTAGTTGGGGTGGGGTTGCTATAGTGGCTAGGGTGAGTCTTCCGATGCAGTTGGACGCCTGGTTCTAGACAAAGCTGCGAGAGTTACCACCACATCCTAACTGCCTCTCTTTTTGTTCCATTAAGTCTATACTCCCCTCGTCTCCAACCCCAACCCCTACCCCACCCCTACCCTCCCCTACTCCTTTAAAAAAGTAAAAATTAAAAATTAATCTTTTTCAATCCTCTTAAAAAAATATTATTTAAAGAGTAATTGAAATAATTTTTAATTTTCAAAGCAGTAGGGGTAGGGGTAGAAGTATAGGTGGGGCAGGATGGGGGGGGTGGTGGGGGAAGAGGCCTAGTGGAAGAAAAGAGAGGAAATTACTATACAAAAAATGTTTTCATCTTCTTGATCACTAAAAAATATTTTTCAGTTGACTTATTTTACAATGCTACCAAACACTGAATATATATATATATATATATATATATATATATATATATGTGTGTGTGTGTGTGTAAGTTGTTCAAGGGTATTTTGAGGTTTTTTCAATAAGTAAATTGTTGACTATTTATTTTGATAATTGTTTATTAAATTGAGGCACTAAAAAAGGTATTTTTCATAATTAAGGGATATATTTAATAATTTATTCAAAACTCAAGGACCAACAAAGAGAAGAAATTAACACCTTTATAAATTTCAATTTTTACAAGAAAAATGTAAACGTAAATACAATTTCTTTAAGTCATTTCAATAAATTTTTATTATATATATATTATAAATTTGATACTACAATAATATTGGGCAATATATATTTTAGTGGTTATTATTTAAAATAAATGTCTTTAACTCGTCCTCGTCATAACTAAAAGATCTAAATTTATACCCTACCTAAACATTGTCAGGCACTTGACAAATCTAGATTATGCGCAAAAACACACTACTGTGTTACAAGGTTTGTGACCTTAGAATGAGTTTTCCGTCGTTAAAAACGAAGGAAAAAGAAAATTGTTTGTCTTAATACTCAGCAACAGACTGCAGCATTTGTAGAGTTTTCTATACTCTTTGACATACATAACTATGTCTTTATCTACAACATTGCACTAATTGAGCGTCCATAGAGATGGAATTTTTTGCGCCCATATGCATATGCAAGCTGTCGCAAAGTCATTGGTCCACGGTTGATTAATTCTGGCCTTTGGATTATCCACTCCACTCTTTCTCTTACATAGCTGATGATACTGGTCATAGGGCATAAGACTCCTAGTCAGTTTTCACACTCTTAATTTTACGATAAATCTTTTAATCATAATGTAAAGGATAAACACATAATCAAACAGATACATTATCAGTTATTGAATTTTTTTTTTTCTTGTAAGTAGAATAGTAAGGCCCTGTTTGGCAAAAATAGCTGTTTAGATAGCTGATAGCTATTGTAGTAGTGGATAGTTATTTAAATTTTAGGTGTTAGCGAATAGCGATTTCACTGGCTTATTGATACAAAATTACATAAAAATACATGGGTATCACTTTATTATTATTACTATTTTTTATTATTATAATTATTGTTGATCATAATATTGAAATAAGACGATACATTTATTATTAGATATATATTTGTGATAATAATAATAATTGTTTATTATTAAGCGATAAAAATAATTTCTTAATAAAATGTTCTTATCAAGATTACAAAAAATATATCATTATAGATCCAAAGGTTTTGTTGGTCAAGAAAAATAAAAACCAAACGGATAAATTATTTGCATAAAAAGGTTTATGCAAGATAAAGTAGAATAATAAATTATTATATGAAAGTGTATGTGGGATACATAGGTTTGAAAAGAAAACACGGATAAGATAAGATTGGAAAAAAAAGGGGTAAGATTGAGAAAGAAATATGAAACGCTATTCTACATTTTGACTCGTTAATACATATAATGTTTGGAAAACACTAGTTGAAACTCTAAATGCTTCATAAAACTTTTCTTGAAATTTTATTTTACCAAACAACATTAACTAGACAAAATAATGTTTTAACCCAATTGAAACCCTAACCGCTACTCCAAACGCTATTGTGACACACAAGCCTAAATTAAAAAAGATTGTATTTAACCATTACTCAATTTGTTTCCCTTTCCTTGTCTTTCATTTCTTTTTATTGCGGATTTTTGTACTGTCTAACATTTCTTTGCTTTTTATTGTTGCAATTAGAAGGAAAAAAAAACGTTGCTTGTTTAATCTACCTTATAAACACTTTTAAAAGAAAATATTTTAAAAGTAAAAGAAATATATATTCCATAAATATTCAGGTTGCTTTCTTAACAAAATTAATTGATATTTAAAAGATGTCATTTGGAAGCAAATTCTACATTTATGTGTTACAACAATATGCAGCACATATGACGTACAAAATACTCTAATATTTAATTAGACGATCTACACACAAGGCTTTAGTACTTTATTTTACACTCTTTACTAGATGACATGACTTCTAGCATGTTTGGAATAGTCTTATATGAAATCTGATAAGTATCTTATTTGATAAGTGTCTTATAAGAAATAAGTATTTAATATAATAATACTATTTGATTTGTTAGTTGAAATGCTGTTATAAGTTACTTTGATAATAATGTTATCAATTTTAACTCATAGTATTTTAATTTTATAATTAAATAATAAATTATAAAATATAAATATTAATTAATTTTTATTTTTGTTTTAAAAATTTTAAATTTTTAATATTTAATTTTTAACATTTTTAATTTTTTAGTTTTTAATTTTTTAATCTTTCATTTTTTAATTTTTTTAATTTAATTTTTTTAAATATTTAATATTTTATTTTTAAATTAAAAATTTTTATTTTTATTTTAAAATTTTAAATTTTCTTTATTTTTAATTTTAAATTTTTTTATTTTAAAAATTTTATTTTTAATTAATTTCTATCTGATAAGATATAAGTTAAGATATAAGTATCCTAAACCCAACTTATTTTTTATAACTACAAATAAAATATTTTATGAAAAATATCTTATAAGTGTCTTATAATAAGCTGATAACAAACAATCTTTTTCATATAGGTTGTCAAATAAGATAAGTGTCTTATAATAAGCTCCAAACAAACACAATATTCATTTGCATGACACTTAAATTTACTTAGTTGAAATATCAATTAATGTCTCGTGTGTTCTTAATAACAATATATACGCTTAAAATCTTGTAATATTTCATTTAGTATGTAATAAATATTACAAATTCTTCTCGTGCAATGCACGAAGGAGCAACTAGATATGTATATACATATATCTATTGTTCATTAGATGAAAGCAACAATTACTAAAAGACAAATTTAAAGTATTTTCCCGTTTATTCTTGAACCCAAATTTTGGGCACATCAATTAATCTAACCATTCATTTGCATCCCATCTAAAAATATACTGCCAATTGATCAACGGTTAATATTCGTATTTTCACCTACATTTAAAATGCCAATATTTTTTCTCTTTACTTTTATGTACAATTAGTTTTATTAATTATTTGCCACTTTTGTCCAATATAGTGCACGAGCAAGAAACAAGTTAATAAGTTGTCCTCTTATACACCAAATTTTCTTATTTGATAACTTTTAATATATCGCTTTAATATATAAAAATGATTGCTTTAATATATAAAAATGAACTTATTTATGTATAATTTTTTTCCTAAAAAAAGTTATAACTTTGCTAATAATTGATAGTTAATTTGTCATTAATTCTTATATTACATTTTCTCCCAATTAAAATTAACAATGATTATTACTTAAAATTAACAATGATTATTTGATTTATTCAATGATTACTTTTTCTAAAGAAAATTATTAGTATTAAAAGCTTAACAATAATTAAAATTTACCAAATATATTTGCATTTGATCTTGTCGTAGACAGTAAAAATATAGTTAACTATTAACAATAAATAAAAAGTTCAAAAACACTCATTTCACGGGATTTTGTCTAGTATTATTACATTCTAGACAGTTTATTTCATATACAATATTCTACTATCTAAAATACGAGGAACAAAGTGTTTTAATTCTCCTCGTGCCCATTTTCTAGATCTTGGCTTCCTATGTTTGAAGCTTCACATGTGAAATGGGACTTCAAACCAATCCAGCATTGATAATAATCATGATCCATCAAGGGAGAATCAAGGGCCCAGGGGCAGACCCGACTTATTAGACATGACTCGAACATGAAAGCCATGGTGTTGTCAATTTTCCGCGGTCCTATATCATCTCCGAGGGTGACTGTTCTCTGTGAACCAAAATAATTTTGGTTAGATCAAAAGACTAAATGAACTAATGCGTGTTGTGTAAAGTGATTTCTGAAAGGGTTAAACCTTTTGGATTAGTCGTCAAACAAGCCGTCTTGTGAACATATAGTGTTAAAAAGATAATAGAATCAGGCATCACGAGACATTCATGTCCAAGCGTGCATTCACAGCTTTTATAAGCCGGCGTATTACCTCGTACGTTTTGGTATCAGGACCGTGGGGAGTCATGCAGCTATGCAGGCTTCCACCACCTGGGAGAAATCCACCAGCTTTTGCCTGGAAAGAATAATGAACATGTAAACATCAAATTGTATGAATTCTCTTCAGATATACATGATACTATCGTGTCTGTCAAGGTCAAAACATCATATATTTTAAAGCGATCCTCCATTTGATACCTTGAAGAAACCACTTTTAAGCTCACTAACATTCTAATCAAATACTTCATTTGATAGTCTCCATTCTTAGCCATATGTATACACTTTAGTTTTAGTACACAAAATCGTCAAGATCTATAATAAACAAGAAATGCAAAAATATAAAAGCCAGTTAGGTTTTACCTCATATTTCCCATGAATGAGACCCATGAATTCGCTCATACAATTGCGATGGAAATATGGAGGACGGAAAGTATGTTCAGCAACCACCCAGCGGGGAGGGAAGATGACAAAATCAAGTAGTGCCACCCCTGGTTTATCTGTTGGTGCGGTCAGAACTGGAGAAAAGAAGGAAAGAACTGAGAATTTCCACGCCCAAAAAAAAATACAATAAAGAAAATGTGCACTACATCTGGTGAACTAACAAATAAACCGACCCGCTACCCACCTGTGTTTATAGATGGATCCCCGTGATCAATCAGGACAGTGTTACAAGGGCAGAACTTGCTCAAATCATACTGCAAAGGATAAGAACTAATTCCATCAGATCCACATCAGAATGCTATTTGTCATGTTTGTTAAAAGGTTTTTGCTCAAGAAATCTGCCTTAAGACCATGATTTCTTCAGGGAGAGAGAGATTGATGGCCAAAACTAGTCCAGTGGGGTACACACCTTATAAGGGGCATAATTCCCATGCCAGGCAACAACATTGAACGGTGAAAAATCTTGTTTTGCAGTAAATAGTTGGCCTCCAAATTTCTGTATTACAGTGTAACCTGGATAAGTGCGATGATCAAACCAGGCCACTGGAACAAGAAAATCCCTAGGAGAAGCCAGACCATTAGCACCTACACAAATGAAAACAAGTATCATATCTGTGGTCAGCTATGTAAAACAACCTCAATTAGCAACACCCAATGAACAAGCTCAGCTAATATCAAAACTGTGTATTTCTTTGACCTATTAGCCCAAGATCTGGAAGTTGAAAATGAGTTCCGAATATCTCAGCAACATAACCACGCGACGGTCCATCTGGCAGGTCGATTGAAAACCGAAATCCTTGAGGTATAACAACAATCTCACCAGGAGATACTTGTAACTTTCCACATTCAGTTGTGATCCACAGCCCTGCATAGCCAGCACAGGAGATTAATAAATCAGAAAACTTTCCTACTGCAGTTTAGCAGTTACTATATCATGAACTCCCTTCCGGGCAGAAGAAGAATTCAAATCTCACAGAAAAAACTTTCTAGATATTGGAATATAATGTCACCACTCATACAGCCAAACTGGCTATAGGGAATGCTTCTCATGAACAGATACATAGAGCAGACTAAGAGGAACAGTGTCCTAAGACTTAAATGCCAAATTTGTTGATCAAGCTTATGAAAAAAATAAAGTTTTTGCAAGACAGTAAGGAACACTTACAACAATGAAGAAGATCTCAAGTTGGCAGGTATTGTACTGGTATTGGTGGACTAAATGCTACTTGTTTCCCATTTCGTATAAGTGAATATAATTAATAATACTATTACTGATTTTAAAAAGATTAACTAACAAAGGACAGATGTTGTCTACAAGTACGCTACAAAATTCAGATATCTGAATTTGTATCAGTTAAAACTTACAGCAAGCCATCTAGTAAATCAAATTTGTGAATTACATGTGAAGCTTTAGGGATAGGAACTCTTAACTGCTTTTAAACATATTTCACAGAGAGAGTGAAAGAGAGAGAGGTCAACCAGGACTTACTTCCTTCCTGAGGAACAATCAAAAAGTCCCCATCAGCATTGCAGAATGCACAATTGTCCATTGATTTGTTGGCTGTGTACCTACAATTTAGAAATGCCCCCGCCTATTAAAGAGCCAATAGATCCGCATCTTTTCTACATCAATCAAAAGTGTATGCCCATAGGACTGAAATTCCCAACATAATAAAGTGATGCAAACCACCAGCTCTCTCTCTAATTATCATACGTCACATGCAGAGGACTCTGTTATCCTAGGGGGGAGTGATCATGTCAATCTATATGATATGTCTGAGATATATCCATGTCTTAGGGAAAATGGACGCATGATTTTCAAAGACAACAACATGAAAATTCTTACCCAAACCTCCTCAAAAATCTTGATCTCAATCCGACACTTGATTTTGATATAATTCTGAGTTATAAGCCATTTAAACAAAACCAAGGACAAATCATCCATTTCCAACTTTCCAATTTCCAGCAAACTAAAGAGACAAACTCTCAAGGCTGACAGGAAAACATCAGCTTATCGTGTTCCTAGAACTGCAACCAATAGTCACTGCAAATTATTCTAACAAGATATGAGAAAACTAAAATCTGTTCACACTTACCACGAGGGGCAAACCCCTATGAGAGGCAAGCAGAGCAATTTCTCTCCCTCATCTCCGCCTCCTCACCCCTAAAAGAAAATTTGTAGACTTTTCCCCTCTAATTTATAACTTAATCCATCGCATCATTTAAATAATAATTTTGACCTCCCAAAGTTTTAAGTAACACCCTATCAGTATGCTCCGATATTTTTAGAACTAAGTTCTCAGAAGCACCAAGAACAAAAAAATTAAGAGACACCAGATGCAGATTCTAACAGAACCAAAACACGAGGCTTAAAATAGCAGTTACATGTGCACGGCAAAACCATGTCGAAGATACGAGCTGCCTGCCCCACACATGGTATACAATCCATCGATGAAATCAGTTGGCACTTCTGGGATTTCCGCAGGCTTCCACCGCAGCTGAGTAGGTGTAGCAGAACTGTTGGATTGATTAAATTCACTCACAAGCTTCCCATGACTCGGCACTCTTGGTTTAAATGGTTCATGTGTTACTGATGGCTTAACACGATACAACCAACTGCAATAAACAGATAATCTTATCCATAAACTAACAATACTCAAACTCACCAATTTCTTTCAAGAAAAAAATAAAGACAATAATGATTATGAGATCAGCACTAATAATAATAAATGCTGGTAATAAGCAGTATAGTTAACAGGGCTATTAAGTTTCATTGGCAACAATTCATTTAGAGGCTCATTGGTCATTTAAGGTAATGAAAACAGTTATTTGTAATCCCCAAACTAATACTAACCAAATAAAATCAAATTAAGCCTCGTCTTATTAGGTAGGACAGACCATAAATTTGATAATGCAACTCATTCGCATCTCGTTTATTAGCTCCATACACATTAATTCATCAAATGTTTAACACTAATAAAGTAATAATCAAATATATTTCGGTGACTTCATCTTTTAACTGGCATTTACATGATAATGGTATAATTGGAAATCAGTGTAAATTAGTGGTATACTCATAAATTAAACAACATCATAAAAACAAAATGATAGAAAGTTAATGCATTCAGGGGCTCATGGGAATATCTTTCGTTGCAAGTTGCCCATTGGTTTGTTGCCATAATGAACGTATTTCTTTTTTGGGTCAATAAAAATGAAAAATAATAACAATTTAGCACTAATAAATTAAATAAAATTAAATCAAACTATTTTTTTTTATCTCATTAAATAAAACTTTTCTTTGGCCAATATTAGATAAAACTGGATATACAAATTTAGTAGTACAAGTCATTCCTCTAGACAAGCATATCCTTCAAAAGGATAAATAGTATATGGTACTTTCTACTTGGAAAGTCAAAACTTTTTACAGTTAAAAAACAAAGCACATAGAAATTCAAAAATAACTTATGACAAGTAGTCAGTGGTTTGCCTATAAATAAGTTGTAAATAGTAAAAAATATATGAGTAACGCTTATAAGCTGCAAAATAAGCAGGGACAAACAGGCTGTAAAGCAACATCATGAAACAAGATGACAGAAAAGTCCGGTATATGTCACTCTTCACATTCATGATAAACCTTTATCGTAAAATAATTTGACGTGTAACACAGTGAATTTTCCTAGATAACAGGAAAAAAAAATTTATTTCATTAATTCGAAAAAATGGGGTAAAATTATCCTATGTTCTACAAAGTGCATAAAATTCTATACTTTCAAAATTTGCTAATACATCTTTAAATAATATAAAGAAGGATAAATTTTGCACTGAACGCATGTTATCCCTGCATTTTCAAAATATGCGTGAACCCCCTATGTAAAAATAGGCACCAAACCTCCAAACCTACGTGTAGTTCTCAAAACGTGTAGCACATATATCCAAAGAGTATTCGTGTCTATTTTGAAACTACAAGTAACATTGACCTATGCTAAATCATATGGGTTCGATGCAATTTACAATATAAAGAATGTTATACAATCATTTCAAAATGCAATTCATTTTTAAAAAAACAATAAGAAAACGAAAGAAAGAAAGAAAAAATGGAACCTGCGCTGGTTAAGTTTGCGTGGGGTGGTAAAAGAGGAGCCGGAGAGTTGCTCGGCGTAAAGGCCGTAGGGGCAGTTAAGGGGGCTGTTTTGGCCCTGAGGAAGAGCTCCGGCGAGCGCCTCCGACGAGAAATGGTTTCCGAAGCCCGATTGATATTCTAGCTCCGCAAAATTGGTGCTTTTGGAGCTGCTAACGTTCTTCTTATCCATTCTCAGCAAGTCTTTTTTGGCTATTTTTTTTTTGCAGTAGCTGCGTGTTGTGTGTGCCTTGTGCTTAGCTGATGGGCATTTCATAAGTGGATGGATTAGTTTTAGTTAAAGTTAGTATTACGTGGATTTGATGGTTATCGATTCGAACAAGGAACTGTTTGGATACTCTCGTGCAACGTTAACTTCGAAAAAGACTGCGCGGTGCAACGTGCGTTTGTTAATTGTTGGTCGAGTTTTGTCGGTTATATTAGTAACGAATCTCATCAGCTGAATTTTTTTGTTACCAAAAAAAAGAAATTTTGAAATCGTTTGATATATCACTTATAAAAATTACATAAAATTAAATTAAAAGTGTATATATATATATATATATATATAAATAAGACTTATTTCCTCATAAATAAATTTTAATTTATTTTGTTTAAATTCTATTTTCAAAAAATTACTTTATTTTTTTTCAAAAATTTAGTTTTTAAAAATCTTAGTTTATATAAAGTTATTTCTAATAAAATTTTTAATTATTTTGGAAATTATATTTGTAAAATTAATTTTGATTTAAAAAGCAAATCACATTTCTTGCTTACTATTTGGGTCGAATTTAAGATTTTTTTAAAAGATCAAATTTGTAATGCATAATGATAATATGTATTGTTCTAGGTCATAATTTGTTTGATTGTTATTTCTTTTATCGAATTGCTACCAAAAACTAATTCGGTAAGTTACAGTGGAATATTTTCGAACTAGAATTATTGTACACCCCTGTTTTTTGCATTTCTCCTCACATATAATTATAAAATCAATTTAGGAATTACGTAGATACTAATTGAAAAAAAAAAATAATAATTATTATTATTATTATAAAAATACAAAGTGAACTTAACCATCAAAATTTTTCAATTTAAAAATATCTTTAAAGATAAACATTTTAGAACAGAAAATCTCGTGATTGTCTCCGTTCATGAATAAGGAAATTGGCTGTAACTGACAGATGCAAAATGTTGGAGCGTGCCAACTAGTTGTCTTTTTTTTTTTTTTTTTTATTTGTTTGAAAGCAAAACAAAGAAATTGTATCCTTATCTTCTCATCCCATATTCCAGAAAAATTTGTATCCTTATCTTTTCCTCCTTTTCCTATGGTCTTTGCCTATTTTAGTACACATTTTATCACAAGATTTTAGAGTAAATGGCATGTTATTCCCTTATATTTTGATCTATTCATATTATACTTTTTAAGATATCAAAACTAACTAATTATTTCCTGTACTATAACATATGTGCACCATATTTCTTGTAGTATTAAAATTAGTTAATTATTCCCCTGAAGTTTTAAAAATATGCAAAATACTCCACTACCTTCATATATTTCAAGAGGTATTTTGCATGCCTTTAGAAACTTCAAAGGGATATTTTGCACACTTTTAATAAGTTCAAGAAGTAATTAACTAGATTTGATATTACAAGGAGATATGGTGCACATAAAACAGAGTACAGGGAATAATTAACTAGTTTTGATATTATAAAGGATATGGTGCATATATGTTAGAGTACAGGAAAATAATATGCAATTTACTCTAAGATTTTATTGTAGATCAAAAGACATAAACCAATAGTCAGTATATATCTAGAGTCTATTTGACACGGAAAAGTATTTTTTGTAAGTTTAAAAATTAAAATTTATTCATTTAATTTTTTTTTAAAAGTGACTAAAAAAAACCAAAAGCTCTAAATTAGAGCTTTTTGAAAAACTGCTTATACATCATGTTAGAAATTTATTTTTTTTCTTTTTTTCTCAAAAATATTACTCTGTAATTTTGAAATTCTAATATTGCCCCTCAAAAATAGCTAACAGCTCAAATTTAAAATATCAAGCCAAACAATCAACGACTTTTATTTACTAGCATTTTTAATCAAAACTATACAACTCAACAACTCAAACTGTGTAACTAGTCCAAACAAAGCTTTAGTTCGTTTGTTTTTTTAAGACTTTAGCAAGTCAATGTGTTACCTTGTTAGCTAATTTTTGACAAAATCAAATGTAATTCGTCAGCAATTAATAAGTAATTCTTTAACGTCCTGCAAGATGGGGGTATGCTTAGTTAATTAAGGAAGAAGTGTATCAAATTTACTATGCATTTCCTTTAATCAGAGTCTGGTTTTGATGTTTACCCATAATCGCAACAATCACATTGTGTTGATTTTGTTCGCCCGTGCTTCACTGTCGAATTTATGGGCAGTTTGGCATTGCTGTGTAACATGCTTTTACTATTTTAAAAAAATATTTTATTTTTTTGTAACAATTACAAAAACATATTGTTGGATAAAAAGAAACAATTTGCAATTTATTTGGTTAAAATTTTTTATTTATTTCATTTTAACATTTTAGATTATTTTAGTTTTTGAATTTCTAGAACTTTTTAATTTTTAAAATTTTAAAATTTTCATTTACTAATTTTCTTCATTTTTATTTTTAATGCTTAACATTCTTAATTCTTAATTTTTAATTTATTAATTTTTATTTTTTAATTTTAAATTTCTAAATCATTAAATTTATATTTCTAGTTTTTAATTTTTTCAGTTTTTAATATCTTAATTTTATTTATAATTTTTAACTTTTTATTGTTCAATTTTTAAAATTTTCATTTTATAATTATTGAACTTTTCATTTTTATAATTTATTAGTTTTTAAATTTATTAATTTTCTAATTTTTAAATGTATAATTTTATTTTATTTTTGAATTTATAATATATTTTAAAATTTTAATTTCTATCCTTATTTCTTATTTTAAAATTTTTTATTTTATTTTTTAAATTCTAAATTTTTATTTTTTAATTTTAAAATTTTTATATTTTAAATTTTTATTTTTTTATTTTTAAAGGTTTTTGATTTTATATGAGTAATATATTTAATCTTTATTTTTTTAAAAAGGTTTTTGATTTTATAAAAGCAGCATAATTGATACTTTTCCAAAAACTCCGTTTTAGGTTACTTGAAACTCATTTTCATCCATAATTAAACGCCTTATGTACGTGATGAAGGATTTTATACAACCTAGGTCCATCACTTTTTGAGTTTTAAAACGATTAACCAAACTAGTGGAAAAGTAACAAATATAACATCCATTACACATATAAGCACAACAATATATAACATAACTAGAAATAGGATTAAGAGTGTCACTCTTGAAGCATGAAATCATTGTTGTGTGGCCTTTTTGATTGATTAACACCTTAATGATGCCCCTTTTTGGCCTTATTCCACAGCACAAAAAAAATAGCTTTTTTTTTTCATGTAATTTTTAGTGTTTTGACCCAGTCAAAACACCATCTTTCCAAATTATTGTTGTTTGGTGAAATAGTATTTCAAGTAACTTTTTACGTGACTTTCAGCATTTAAACTAACTTTCTTCAAACGATAAAATTTTAGTGTTTCATCACATATTAATTGTCCTGTTGCCTAGAAATCTTCTCAATATGACCAAGCTTTGGTGCACTGGTAATGACTTGCTATTCATCCGTCCATATATCAACAGGTACGTTAGGAAATTTTTATGAAATCTCTTCAAGAATAACTCCAAAATCCAATTTTTACTGCTTTGGATCATATTATACATATTTATCTAATAGACTAAAGGAAGACATGCCTTAACAGTGTTTGCCACGTGTCAGCTTCAGAATCATCTACACCAACTTCTACCACGTGTCTTCACCATAAGCATTTTTAGCCCTCTAGCTGCGCGTTGGCTTCTCCTCCCTTCTCAGCCTTATTATTATTATTTTTAGGCATCTAAGTCTGACAATTTTCTCTCTCACATTTGCAGCTATATGCAATCTCTTTCTCTCTCTCTCTCTCTCTCTCTCTCTTTTTTTTTTTTCAAAATTCAAACTTAACTCCTTGACAAGATTTGCACCCTTTTCCATGTACCACCCTATTTTCTTTTGTCTTCTCTATCTTCTTTCCGGTTTTCATCTCTCTCTATATCTTCATTTTTTTCACTTGTCTCTTCTCTCCTTTCTACTCTCTCTCCAGGGAGCTTCAACTCCACGAACATCGTCACTACCACTGCCATTGTCATCCAATATTCCACCAATATACACATATATTTTATCTTTTCTTGGTAATGTTTGCTGAACTTTCCTTTATTATCTTTAAAATAATTTTTGCTTTTTTGGTATATATATATATATATATATATATATATATGATGTGTTGTGTTTTTGTGTGTGTTTGCATTGTTATTTGCCTATATTTAAGAGGTATTCAGTGCTCTAAAAGATGCATATATATATATATATATATGATGTGCTGTGTTTTTGTGTGTGTTTATATTGTTATTTGCCTATATTTTAGAGGTATTCAGTGCTCTAAAAGATGCATTAGTGTAGTGCTTTTGATAAGAATAGGGCTTAAGCATAAACAAATGCACATATTGAGTTTAAGAGACAAATTGCTACACTAATTACTCGTTTTCAATGATTTAGGTGAACGTTGGGTTGAGATCGAGATTGAATGATGATAGGTGATAAAGATGGGAGATGTACGAGTCAAAACGAGAAGATCAGAGGCCGGAAGGACAAAGAATGAAGGAAGGAAGTCAGCCAGACAACTTAAGAGAAGGAGCCGGTCGACCGGCCAGTCCAGACAGCACCACCAAAAAGCCAGTTGAGCTAAGAGGAGAAGCCGGTTGATTGGCTAGGTAGACTGGCAGTTTGTGAAAAGCCAATATAAAAGCCCAATTTTCAAACTAAAAGAGGAGGGGATCATTTTGATAATTGTAGAGAGGATCTTTACACACCCATCACACACACACACACATACACTTAACCCTAGTCTTCACCCACATCACACACACTTCCTTACAAATTTCATCACATTGAAGCAAGAAGATTTAGAGGGTTTCAAAATTTGGATTCAAGTTTGCTCAAGAGCTTTATATAAGATTAGTTAGGATAAAAGGGAAGCTTCATAAACTCTCTTTCATTCTATCTCTTATTATGATTGAATAGACTTGCGTAGGGTGATTTAGCTTATGTAATGGATTAGCTATATACTCTTATAATATGTGATTAAATGACTGAATATATACATGTTTGATTTTCTTGTTTAAATGGTTATTTTCTCATTCATGTCTAAGTGTTTGACTAAATGCCTAAATGAGTAGCATGTGTATAAATTGAAGTCTATTTATTACTAAACACATCTAATCCATGCTATAATCATTCCTATGTGTTTATATGTCGATGCTATGAAGTAGGTGATGCTTATATTCATGTCTATGTGTATATTTGCATGCCTAGTAGTGAATATGACTTCAATAACGAATACATGTTGGTTGTTAATTGATTTTAATGGTGTAATCTGAGCATGACGATGTTTGGTAGTCGAATAGATTCATTTATTCACGAACACCTTGGCCAAGAACATGTAGGAATGTGCTATCAAGTCAAATCTCGCTATAGTGAGCTTAGAATGATGGTAAGCAATTTAGGGCTAGCCTAGGCCGAGTTTCCTTTGGCTTTAAACCCAGCCAATAGGTTTCAGGATAGGTTTAGTCGACCTAAGTGACATTAGGTCTTTGCTTTAAATCCAGCCAATGATTTAGGTACTAGGGCAAGTTCATTCTAAGTCACCTAGGAAGCCAATTGGTCACTCTTAAGGCCCTAGGTTATAAGGACCACGCCGTAGTTCTAGGAGGCGTTGCTTAGGGACGGACCCGCACGGAGACCTAGAGGGAAATTAAGACACTAATTCAGCAACCTAGTTAAGAGCAATTATGCAAGCAAGCCACCATTCTTTAATCCCATAGCATTTGAGTATAGAATTACCCATTCATAAGTTGAACTCACCTTAACCCCTTTCCATTTGTTAGTTCTTCTAGATTAACTTGTTTCCCACTTCCCATTCCCATAGTTTAATTTATTTCATTTTAGTTAGAGCTCCCGACCATCAAAAATTCAAAATCCCAAAAAATTGATTGTTTAGGTTTCTTCTTAGGCACACTTTAGAACACACACGAAAAATCTATCTCCCAACACAGCCTTTCTGTGGAATCGACCCTGTACTTGCATACACTTTGTTACACCGATCCGTGTGTTTGCGGGTTTTTAGAGCTTGCACTCGAGAGATATACCAAGTTCTTGGCGCTATTGCCGGGGAGGCACGGTGGTTTACATTCATTGTTTGTGTGTTTTGGTAGTTTCTTTTCTTACTTTCTTGCTTTTCTTTTATAGTTTGTTTAGTTTTTGTTTATCTTGTTTATTGTTTATATTATCTTGCTTTGATCCTTGCTTATCTATTTCAGCTTTTGTCTTTATTTTTAGTAGACTTTCTAGGATTATGGTTTATTTACTGTAGTTTTAGGAATATTGAAGTTTTCGGGGCCCGGAGTTAGGATAGTTTGTGCATGCTTGGTAAGAGATCCCTTAGAAATCTCTTAGTTCCTCTTCATCCCGAACCCGATAGAATTGCAAGACATTTTAGGAATTTAGGAGATCTTCTTGAGGAGATGGCCGATCCCAATCATCCTCTTAATCTTCCCAATCTCCCAATGAATCCCATTCCATCTCATGATCACCTTGGGCATCAAGCCTAAGATCATTTTAGACGAGAGCCCCGTAGACCGGATCCACTCATAGATGAGGAACCCACTCTTAGGCAATTCTTTCTCCTCGAAGCCTTTGAGCCTAATTTGGCTATTAAAATTTCGGGTTTGAGGGAGACGAACTTCGAGATTAAGCCTAATATGTTGGCTATGCTTCTTTCCTTTTACGGGAGAAGCAATGAGAGTTCTCTAGATCATATCACTGATTTTGTTGAGATGAGTTCCACTTTCCATGTCCCCAAGGTCTCCCAAGAGGTCATACATCTAAGATTGTTTCCTTTCTCTCTTAAGAATAAGGCTAGGACTTAGTTGCATTACTACATAGGCTGAGCTTCAATCTAAGTATTTTCAAAAATTTTATCCTATGGCCAAGACGGCCGACCTTAGGACCGCCATTATGACTTTCTCCCAACATGACCTAAAATCCTTTTATAAGGCTTGGGAGAGGTTCAAGGATCTTCTTAGACAATGTCCACACCACAGGTACGGCAATCATGACATAATGCAATACTTCTTTCGAAGTTTAAATGAACAAAATAGGATGAATAGTCAATGCCGCCACCGGTGGTGGCTTCTATCTTTTGAGACCAACCGAGGCATGGGAGAAATTTGAAATAATGGCTAAAAATTCTTTTCAAAATTTTTCCATGGAAAGGTCTAGTCAAGGAGATAACAAAAGAAGTGTTAGTGAGGTTGGAGTTTCTTTAGATTTACCCGTTAAGGTTGAGGCCTTGACAAATAAGCTAGATCAATTCATTTCTTTATCTCTTTCATCCCAAGGTCATAGGACTAGCTTTATAGGTTCTTCCTTCGCCCCTTTAGTTGTTGAAGTTTGTGCATTGCGTTCTGAGTCATCTCATGAGACTACAGCTTGCCCTTTAGCATCTCAATTTCTTGAATTCATGAAAGAGCAAGTGTGTGCTATGCAAGGTTATTCTCGTGAGTACAACCCAAACTTGAACACATACAATCCGGGTTGGAGGGACAACCTAAAATTTTTCTTAGAGACAAGGCCAGCATGAGTCTAGTTCACATCTTTAGGTTCCACCTTAGCAGCGACCCCGTCCTCAATATCCCCAGGTTTCTATCATCTTAATCAGCCCCGTCTCACTAATGCTCCTCAACCTCAGGCTTTGCCTACTCCCTCTAGTAGCCAACCTTCTAGTAATGACATGATGAAGATAATGTAGTTCATTCAGAACCAACAACAGGAATTGGCAAAAAATAGGTAGCAAATGGCGAGGTTTAAGGCACAGTTAGGACAGATTGCTAGCCAATTGAGCGCTAGAGACCTCGAAAAATTACCTTCTCAGCCAGAGGTAAACCCTAGAGTCCAGTCCTATTCCTTCACCGATACCACTTATCCCCCTCAGGCCCAGACTAAGGTCGTCACCACTCTTAGGAGCGGTAGGGTAGTGGATAATAGGGTAGGAGTTGACTTTGCAGTGCTTGTACCTAGTGGTTCTTTTGAGTCTAGAGCAAAACATAGTAACCCTGTTGAGGGAAATTTTAGATAGGGCCTTCTTGAGAGAGATAAGCCCATTAAAGACCATGGAGAGAGTAGTACTTCCTGCCCACATCGAGAGGGAAAGGAGCCCATTGATGATTCCCATGTGTCTAGAGGTGTTGAGCCAAGATTTCCCTTTCCATCCGCCTTAGAGAGGCCTACACCTAGTGAGGATTCTAGGTTATTCAAAATTTAGAGCATCTTAAAGACCTAAGGGTCAATCTTCCTTTGATAGATGCGATCCTTTCCATCCCTCCTATTCTAAGTTCTTTAAGGATCTTTATACAAGGAAACGTAGGTCATCGAACATTCCTAAGAAGGTGAGGCTTACGGAGAAGGTGAGTAGTATTTGTACTTTGGGCCTCCCGCCCAAGATGAGTGACCCCGGAGCCTTCACCATTCCTTGTGGGATTCGTGAGACCTAGATTGATCACGCTTTGTTAGATTTAGGATCTAGTGTGAATCTCATTCTCTATACCATCTATTAACAGCTAGGTCTAGGTGAGTTGTCCCCTATGCATGTTACTCTTCAGCTAGCTGATAAGTTTGAGCATAGACCTAGGGGTGTGATAGAGGACGTTATGGTCCAGGTAGGTAAGTTTGTGTACCCTGTTGACTTCATAGTGCTAGATATGGATTCGGGACATGACTCTAGACATTCTACACCCATTCTTCTAGGTCGCCCCTTCCTTGCCACCGCAGATGCTATTATCCATTGTAGGTTGGGGTTATTAGAGATGAAATTTGGGAATTTAAGGTCCACCATGAAGGTTACCGAGATGGTGAATAGAGCTAGTATAGGAGGAGGAGATGATGGAGAAGAGTGCTTTATGGTGGATGTGATTGATTCGTGTGTCGAGGACCTTGTAGAGAGGACTATGACTAATGGAGAAGAATTGAGGAAATTTGAGGAATTGATGTCTAGCTTTGATTTGGACACCTTGGAGCGGAAATGTGTAGCTTCTACTTCTTTGATTGAGAGCCCTTTGATTGATAAGTCACTTGAGGTTAATTCTTCTAGTCTTGATTCTAGTGACGTCTCCATTAATGATGTTAAGGTTGAGTCCCCCTTGGTTGAGCCTAGCTCTTCTTTAGAGCTTAAACCTTTTCCCGATCATTTGAAGTATGCATTCCTAGGCCCTAGTGAGACCTTTTCGGTGATTATAGCTTCCGATCTTTCTAGTGAGCACGAGCAGCGTCTCTTAGAGGGTCTTAGGAAACATAGAAAGGCTATATGGTGGAAAATTGATGATTTAAGAGGTATAGACCCTTCGGTTTGCATGAATCGTATTTACCTTGAGGATGAAGCCATTCCTTCTAGGGAGATGCAAAGGAGGCTAAACCCACACATATGCAAAGTAGTTAAGAAAGAGATCATTAAGCTTTTAGATGCAGGTATCATTTATCTGATCTCCGATAGTGAGTGGGTTAGCCTGGTTCAAGTCGTTCCTAAGAAGTTCGGGATCACGGTTATTGAGAATGAGAGAGGAGAGCTTATCCCTACATGCACTCCCACGGGAGAGGAGAGCTTATCCCTACTTGCACTCCCACGGGGGAGGAGAGCTTATCCCTACATACACTTCCACGGGGTGGAGAGTTTGTATTGATTATAGGAAGCTCAACTCCAAAACTAGGAAGGATCATTTCCCATTGCCTTTTCTAGACCAAATCTTAGATAGAGTAGCTAGGCATAGCTACTATTGTTTTCTAGATGGCGATTCGGGTTATAATCAGATCCCCGTGTTTCTCGAGGACTAGGAGAAGACCACCTTTACTTGTCCCTATGGCACTTTTGCCTATAGGAGAATGCCCTTCGGTCTTTGTAATGCCCCAGTGACTTTCCAGAGGTGTATGATGGCCATTTTTAGTGACATGATTGAGAGGCATTTAGAGATATTCATGGATGATTTCTCAATCTTTGGTGATAGCTTTGATGAGTGCTTGAGTCACCTCTTTTTAGTCTTAGACCGATGTGTGGAGAAGAATCTAGTGTTGAGTTGGGAAAAATCCCACTTCATGGTGCAAAGAGGGATAGTGTTGGTCACATAGTTTCATCTAGTGATATTCAAGTTGACCCAGCTAAGTTAAAATTGATTGAGAAGTTGCTGATTCCTAAATGTGTCAAGGATGCCTAGGACATGCAGGATTCTACCGTAGATTCATTAAGGATTTTAGCCAAATTGCACGTCCCTTGTCTAGGCTCCTAGCACAAGATGTCCCGTTTGACTTTGATGATGAGTGTGTTAAGGCTTTCAATAGGCTTAAATCCTTATTGTCTACATCCCCGATTATCCAAGCACCTAACTATAGTCTCCCATTTGAGATTATGTGTAATGTATCCGATTATGCGATAGGAGCTATTTTAGGTCAAAAAAAGGATAAGTTGCCCCATGTTGTGTACTATACTAGCAAGACTCTTGAGAAAGCCTAAAAGAACTATACCATCACGAAAAAAGAGCTTCTAGCAATAGTCTTCTCCCTTGACAAGTTTAGGTCATACATCCTAGGGTCCAAAGTGATTGTTTACACCGATCATACGGCATTGAAGTATTTGTTGTCTAAGAAAGAATCTAAGCCCCGCTTGATTAGGTGGTTGCTCCTCCTTCAAGAGTTTGACATAGAAATCCGGGATAAGAAGGGTAGAGAAAATTTAGTTGCGTATCATCTTTCTCGTCTTGTTAGCAAATCTTCTGGTGATCCATCTTCTTTTCATGATTCATTCCCTGATGAGCAATTGTTTGCTATATCTCACCACACACCATGGTTTGCTCATATTGTCAATTATTTTGCTACCGGGCGTTTTCCTTCTTATTAGGAGGAGAGAGAAAAAGATAGGTTCCTAGTGCAAGTTAGGCATTTCTTTAGGGAGGACCCCTATCTTTTTAAAGTTTGTGCAGATCAAATGATTCGCCGGTGTGTGCCCAAGGATGAATTTGAGAGTGTTTTGAGCATATGTCATGATGAGGAGTGTGGGGGTCATTTTAATGGGAAAAAGACCACCGCGAAGGTCTTGCAATGTGGACTGTTTTGGCCCACTCTCTTTAGGGATGCCCAAGAGTATTGTAAAAAGTGTTTTAGATGTCAACAATCTGGGTTTGTCTCTAGTAGAAACATGATGCCTTTATCCCCTATTTTTCCATGTGAGTTGTTTGATGTTTAGGGTATAGATTTCATGGGTCCATTTCTATCTTCCTTTGGGTACCAATACATTTTAGTGGCCATTGATTATGTATCCAAATAGGTTGAGGCAATTCCTACACGCACTAATGACCATAGGGTAGTGGTTAAGTTTATTAAGGAGAACTTTTTCTCTAGATTTGGAGTACCTAGGGTCTTAATTAGTGATGGGGGTTTGCATTTTCGCCATAGAACTTTAGAGGCCTTGTTGAGAAGATATTCGGTCACCCATAAGGTAGCCACTCCTTATCACCCGCAAACTAGTGGATAAGTAGAGGTGTCCAATAGGGAGATCAAGCACATTTTAGAGAAAACGACTAGTGGACAGTAGAGGTGTCCAATAGGGAGATTAAGCACATTTTAGAGAAAACGGTTAGGCCCGATAGGAGAGATTGGTCTATTAGGCTAAATGATGCTTTATGGGCCTACTGGACTACCTTTAAGACTCCCATTGATATGTCTCCATATAGATTGGTTTATGGGAAAGCTTGTCACTTGCCGGTAGAACTGGAGCATAGAGCTTATTGGGTAATCAAAGGCCTAAATTTTGACTTGGTAAGAGCGGGTGAGAAAAGGAAGCTAGACCTAGCGGAATTGAAAAAGCTTAGATTCGAGGCGTATGAGAATGCCAAACTTTATAAAGATAAGATGAAGAGAATTCATGATAAACACATTATTAAGAAATCATTCTCTCCCTCCGATAAATTTTGGTTGTTTAACTCACGATTGAAACTCTTTCTAGGAAAGCTCAAGACAAAATGGGATGGTCCATATGAGGTGATGATTGCCTATCCTTCTGGAGCAGTCAAGATTAAAGACCTGAAGGATGGCCAAGAGTTAACGGTGAACGGGCAGCGCCTGAAGCACGCATATGATCTGAGCATGGCTTGTGTGGAGGCTTTAATGCTTTAGGACCCATTTATAGAAGTTGAAGATGAGTTTGGCGTTTGCCCGGCTGACGGCATGGTGGTTAGCGCTACTAGGAGACAACCTAGATTCAATTTTGTAATTTTGCATTTAGTTCACTTTCTTTTCTTCTTATTTTCTTTCTTTTTCTTTCACCCACATCAAAGTGTTGAATCCCAACCCTTTGTCCCATAAGATACACCATTGCTTATTATTGCACATGTTAATGCAGACATGCATAGGCAACGCTACTAATCTTGTTTTTTTTTGTGAGTGTTTATGAATTATGAGTCACAGGGTTAGTAGTATGGAGATATATCATTGGCATGGAAAGCTTTGAAGAAAATACAAGGTTGTATCTATCCTTTCTACACTTGTTCCTCATGTTTTTACCTCATCCCCACCACCCTTACTTGCTTTGTAGTGCCAAAATTGCTTGTTTATGTGTCTTGATCTATTTGCTTGAGGACAAGCAAAGTTTAGGTTTGGGGGTGCGGGAGTTTGGTTTTCTTGTTTTATATCTTGCTTAAGGTAGATTGCATTATGTGCTTAAAAATGGTGAAAATTTTCAATTTTGATGCATGTAGAGTCATTTATTTCTTTGATTGACCATTGTGATTGACTCTGTTGATTGGTGAATATGAGATGCATTGTGGGGAAATGAATAAAGTGGTTTGAAAAGTAAGTCTTGGAGGGGATGCTCTTCAAAGTTGTGGGGAGTGAGAACGTTTAAGAATAACTCATGTAGCCACCCCATAGCTTGGTAGGAAAGAGTGATGAAAAAGGGTTGTTGATATGAGTGCCTTTCCTTGCTTGGTTTTTTTATGTGCTAAAGCCTTTCATTTTCTTTTCTTTTTGTGAATATAATACAAAGCATGAAAAATTCAAAAAATTTTGAAAAAGGCATAAAGGTGTGAAAATATATATAAAAAAATGAAAAAAATGAAAAAGAGAAAAAAAGCCAAGGGCACCAAAAGGTTTTGTGAATAAGTGCATAAGTGACACAATGTCAACTTAGCACAAGTTATCCTTTATGTAAATATGTGAATAAGGCTTGTTTAAGCCATTATGTTTGTATATTCTCTCATCTTGTCTTTGAGGCTTGGTGCATGTTAGAGATGTCATGTTAGTTGAGGGAGCACGAAATATCAACATCTCGTGTGTATGAGTTAGAATCCTAAGCATGTGGTGGCTTGGTTACTTGGGAAATTCTCACAAGGAACGAGACCCCTTATGAGTAGAAAGAAGATCCAAAGAGTCTTAGGGGTCTTTCCACAATAGGAATGCCCCCTTCATGCTTCTTAGACTAACTTTGATAGAGAGTCAATCCCTTAGGTAGCTCTAGAAATAAACTTAAGATTGGACTTGCTTGGGGACAAGCAAGGAGGAGGTTTGGGGGTATTGATGTGTTGTGTTTTTGTGTGTGTTTGCATTGTTATTTGCCTATATTTAAGAGATATTCAGTGCTCTAAAAGATGCATTAGTGTAGTGCTTTTGATAAGAATAGGCTTAAGCGTAAACAAATGCACATATTGAGTTTAAGAGACAAATTGCTACACTAATTGCTCATTTTCAATGATTTAGGTGAACTTTGGGTTGAGATCGAGATTGAATGATGATAGGTGATGAAGATGGGAGATGTATGGGTCAAAACGAGAAGATTGGAGGCCGGAAGGACAAAGAATGGAGGAAGGAAGTCAGCCGGACGACCTAAGAGAAAGTGCTGGTCGACTGGCCATTCCAGAGAGGTGCTAAAAATAGCCGGATGACCACCCCTCCAGAGCCGGTCAACCTCAATCAACCAGCCAATCTAGAGAGCACCACCAAAAAGCCAGTTGGGTTAAGAGGAGAAGCCGGTCGACCGGCTAGGTAGACCGGCAGTTCTTGAAAAGCCAATATAAAAGCCCAATTTTCAGACTAAAAGAGGGGGGGTGGATCTTTTTGATAATTGTAGAGAAGATCTTTACACACCCATTGCACACACACACACATACACACTTAACCCTAGTCTTTACCCACATCACACACACTCTCTCACACATTTCGTCACGTTGAAGCAAGAAGATTTAGAGGGTTTCAAACATTTGGATTCAAGTTTACTCAAGAGCTTTGTACAAGATTAGATAGGATGAAAGAGAAGCTTCATAAACTCTCTTTCATTCTATCTCTTATTATGATTGAGTAGACTTGTGTAGGGTGATTTAGCTTATGTAATGGGTTAGCTATATACTCTTATGATATGGGATTAACTGGCTGAAAATATACATGTTTGATTTTCTTGTTCAAATGGTTATTTTCTCATTTATGTCTAAGTGTTTAACTCAATGCCTAAATGAGTAATATATGTATAAATTGAAGTCTATTTATTTCTAAACACATCTAATCTATGCTATAATCATGCCTATGTGTTTATATGTCGATGTTATGAAGTGGGTAATGCTTATATTCATGTCTGTGTGTATATTTGCATGCGTAGTAGTGAATATGACTTCAATAACGAATACATGTTGGTTGTTAATTGATTCTAATGGTGTAATCTGAGCATGACGATGTTTGGTAGTCGAATAGATTCATTTATTCATGAACATCTTGGACATGAACATGTAGGAATGTGCTATCAAGTCAAATCTCGCTATAGTGAGCTTAGAATGATGGTAAGCAATTTAGGGCTAGCCTAGGCCGAGTCTCCTTTGGATTTAAACCCAGCCAATAGGTTTCAGGATAGGTTTAGTCGACCTTAGTGACACTAGGTCTTGGCTTTAAATCCAGCCAATGATTTAGATACTAGGGTAGGTTCATTCTAAGTCATCTAGGAAGCCAATTGGTCACTCTTAAGGCCCTAGGTTATAAGGACCACGCTGTAGCTCTAGGAGGCGCCGTTTAGGGACGGACCCGCACGGAGTCCTACGGGGAAATTAAGACATTAATTCAACAACCTAGTTAAGAGCAATTATGAAAGCAAGCCATCATTCTTTAATCCCATAGCATTTGAGTATAGAATCACCCATGCATAAGTTGAAGTCACCCTAACCCCTTTCCATTTGTTAGTTCTTCTGGATTAACTTGTTTCCCACTTTCCATTCCCATAGTTTAATTTAATTCGTTTTAGTTAAAACTCCCGACCATCAAAAATCCAAAATCCCAAAAAATAGATTGTTTAGGTTTCTTCTTAGGCACACTCTAGAACACACACAAAGAATCTATCTCCCAACATAGCCTCCCTATGGAATCAACCCCGCACTTGTATACACTTTGCTACACCGATTCGTGCGCTTGCGAGTCTTTGGAGCTTGCACTTGAGAGATATACCAATATATATATATATATATATATATATATATAAAATTAAAGTTTTGTGATTGGGATAAACCCTTCTCTCTTCTCTCAAAGATATATGTGTATATGTGTATGTTTTTCACTAAATGTATGTATATACCCGTATCTGCATAAATTTATAATTAATTGAAAGGCATTTTGATGTATGGTGCAAAGGGAGAAAGCATTCTTTAAACAGCCCAAGGTTTTCCATTGGTAAGATTTCTTAACCTTTTGTATGTATGTATGAGTTTGTGTCTGTGTTTGTGTGTGTGTTTATGTAAGATTTCTTCTTCACCAAATTTATTCTTGTCTAAAATTGTGACTTGTGAGAAATCTTTACAACCAGTGGCGAAGTAATCTTTCTCGGTTCTAATCTTTACTCTAATATAATATACATATATATATGTGTATATATATCTGCCTCTTATTAATCTCACTAGAGAAAAGTCTTGAAGTATAAACATATCTTTCTTTGTGAAAACATGAATGATTAGTCAAGTCAAACAAGCACATGAAAACTTACTACTGGACCATTCAATTCGTCCCTCCTTTGAATATTCTACTTCGTGTGCTTTAATAGCATTCCATTAAGCTTCCTCTAATTTGACTTTCTGGATTAGTTGTCATATTTGTTCTACACTAGATGAAAAGGTTAGTTGTTCTTTACATCTGGATTTCTACCCTTTACGCATGTTAGTTTAGGTAAACTTGATGTTTGATTTTTGGTGTTTGGTAAATGAATAATGATTTTTTTGAAGGAGCTGATTGCCTTTGGCTGATTTATTCTTAGATCCATGCTCTACTATAAGAACATCATCTTTTTGCTCTCTATTTATTACTCAAGGTTAATTTGCTTCCAATTCCCTTTTCATTGCACTATAAATTGTTTACACCTATAACTTCCCCTTATGTTTGCTGACCATTTATATACTGTAAGTTTTGAACAAATGGATTTAAAATCCTGTTGTTAGTTTCTTTTCATATAGTCTCGTTTTTGTACCCATTTGGATTGTAGGTGTGTGATTATAATCTTTTTAAAAATTATTGACTTTTTATTTCTTTTAGTTTACATGGTTTTTGTATTGGCTTCTTTCTTGAGTTATATATAGTATTCTGTAGTTAGATTGATATTCTAATTTGTGATTATTAATTCTACATTAGTTTGAATCTCAACTTGTAAATTTGTTTTCTTTACTCTTTCAAATCTATCTTTGGTGATTAACTTTGATGATAATGTTGTTGGGTTTTTATGCCCTAAAGACCACAAGTGCATGATGTTTATTGGATGCTATCTGTAATACACCAAGTTTTTGTTAATATGATTGAGTTTTGCACATTATATTCTCTCTATTGTGCGTTGGTGCGATGCATGAAGGCTCAATGATATTAACTAAGGACTTGGGTACGTAGCGAGGCTGGACGTGCAGTAGGTCTAAGTCTAGACTTAGTAATGTCATAAATAACTCCATAACTGTATGGTGGTACAGAGCACTTTACTGGGATAAGGTTATAGGGAGCACGTCTCCTTGTGAGGGTGATCTACCTAGGTCATTAGATGTCTTTCCAGACTTGTCTCTCTAGTGCGTGCGGCACGCATTAGACCGAACCACTGTAAGTTAGTTTTCTTGTAACCGTACTATCAAAGTTAGAAACACAATACTCACTACTGTTAAGTGGCCATTGCTCTCAATCTTGAGCATATGTGGATAAACTAATAGAGTCAGGGTTCAACACTTTGATCCACTATGAGTGAGACCTTGCTTGGTTAAGGTCAATAGCTCTGTGCGTTGGGTGTTGAGTTCTGGTTAGTTAGGACATACATATGCAATAGTAGATTCTATGTGTCCCCTTGGACTTGTTCATATGATTATCTAAATCTAGATTTAGTGGTATAACCCCTCAAGGGTATATTAGTCATTTAACTTATGGGTCGCTCTCGAGATTAAGAGTAATGTGACCAGAAGATGATTGATATGCTGGACTGGCTATTCCAAGGTTTAGATGTAGTTAAGAAGGTGATGGTATAGTTAAAGGACCAACTTGACAATGAGCGTACATAGAGGGCGATTTGGTCATTTTGCTTAGCTAGTCAAAGACAAAGGTCACTTATTGTTGTAACAAGCTCTTGACATCCAATAATTATCCTTGGAGTGCAGTTTTAGTCTTGTGGTGAAATAGACTAGGGTCAAAATAGTCATTATGTCGTCTAAGGGGTAAGGGCATTTCGGTCATTTTGGGAGCCAAAGGTAGTTATATCTTTTGGTCTCTCTACTAGCCGAATATTGTTTTAAACATGAGAAGTCATTGCTTGGATATTTCTTTGAATTGGTTGATTGCTAAATGCGTGTTTTCACAAGAGTTCTAATTGCATTAGGATTCTTGGAAATAAGAAATAAGATTTGTTCTTGATTCTTATTGGTCCAAGATTTAATGTAGATAATTAGAATGTGACTTAATCTCTTTCCTAAAGCTTCTAGGTGTACGAGATATGACTTTTGAGTAAGGTTTCCAAATTAAGATGGAGTTGCTATATTATACAAGATAATTCAAATACCTTGAACTTCAAGTTTTCTATATTGGAATATTCATTTTTGTCGAGTTGTCTTGTATGAAGGCTTCCAAATTTGGAAAGAAGAAAGAAAGAGTGGGCCTTACTTATTCTAGCAAATTTGTTAGGATTTAAATTCTAGAAGATTAGGTCAATAGTTGTTTTTAATTTGAAACTCTTATCATCTTCTATTTGAATTTAAACTCTTGAAGATAAAATCCTAGTCTACCTAGGAGTTCTATTGTTAAGAGAACTCTTAAAATGGGGTCAATTAAGTCTAGAAAATAGCTGAAATAATTTTGTATGCTAGAAAATATTAGAGGCATGTACGTTTTTGGAGAAGTTTAGAAAAGAAAGAATTTTCTTCTCTTTATTCTCTCCTTATCTTGATCGACCAAAACAAAGAATGAACTTCTACAATTCTAAAACTGAATTCTTTCACCAAAAATTTGGTTCTCACTTATAGATAACATCTCCCTAGTTATAGTAGGAAATATCAAAAGCATTTTGGGTTGTTCTTGTAGAGGTTTTGAAGAGAATAACACAAGAGGATAGAAACTGTTTTTTTTTCCCCTTCACTGTGTACGCAATCTCAGAACTAGGCTTGAACAAGTGTCCATCACTTATTTGATCGTGCTGAAATTTTAGGAGGCTATTCTATACTTCTAGGGCTTCAAATCCAACGGTTGGATTTTCAATCAGATGTCCAAAAGGTAGTAAGATAACCAACACAAGTTTCTAGTTGTTTTTTTTGCTCCAGGAGGTAAATTTGTTCTAACAATTTTACTTTGTGTTCTTGTTTATCTATGCATGCGTGGTATTATTATACACAAGAACTTATTTTTCCGCTTTGCTTAGGGTTAATAATTTAAAAATTGACCTAAGGTTAGTCTTGCATGCCCCATTAGATCTTTCAAATGTTGTATATAAATTCTAATTCACATCTCTTTTTACTATCTTTTTATATCACTTCACAGATTTTGCCTTTGCAAAAGAGAAGGCAGAAAAGAAAATCTATCTTTCAAATCTTGAAATTTGTATCCAAGTTCATCATTCTATAGTTTTTTTTAGAATTCTACTCATAGTAGCCCAAGAAGCATGAGCAAATGACTCAAAATAAGGATGAGACATTATATGGCAATGCTAATCACTAATTCCTGCAAGGTCTCATTTCATTAGTAACTTGACTTTGAGAATCTAATTTTTGATACATAGTCAAAGTGGATTGTTCCTTTGCAATTAATCTTTTGTTTAGTCAAATTAAATAGCTCTCTGTAATTAGTCTTTTATTTCTCTTTCTTCCTATGAGAATCTTTTCATACTTTTTGTGTCATAAGAATCTTCAATTCTCTAGCTTCTTTCTTTGCAAATGAATTATATAGTGATAAAAGAAATTGTTATAGGCACTGATCATTCTAAAAACCTTTAAGTGTACAGATCGAAAGTAATGCAGTGTGTGCAAGAGTACAGGTATCGTCTCCTTAGGGAGGCCTCTAACTATGGTTCCAGGTATTATGCGTCTTAGGCTAACTACATGCCAAAAGGGAATTCTTTTTGTGTTTCTGGAATTAAAGGAAACTCTAAATTAAAGACACTAAATTAAGCTACCTAAACTAACGTGCTCAATGGAAAGACAAACAAACTAGAGGAAGAAGGGTCAAACTCAATAAACGAGGACTAGGGTGATTACTACTCTATTATGGGTTCGGGATCTTATTCTTGTTTTGGGTACTTTGATGGCTTTGTTTGCTTCTTTTAGAGGTCTAAACTTACTAACCATATTATTCCTAATTCTTAGTGCAATTCTGTCCTAAGTGGATCCTACTTAAAGCATAGCTTTGTCCTTATTAACTAGGGTTTTAGGACTTAGTTGATTAAAACTTCCAGATTCATTCTGTTTACTGTGTTTCAAGTTAAAGCCTAATCCACCTAAGTTCAATTTTGTTTCAAGTTAAGGCCTAATCCACCTAAGTTCAACTAAGTGTAATGGGTGACCTATTACTTCTATTTCATCCTAAAGACTACACATTAAACCTAGTTATAAACTCAAGCATAATTAATCAATATCATATAAGCGGAAATGAGAAATTAAGAGCGTAATAATACATGTTTCTCCATTGAGGAACAATCACCATTGAAACAATAAAAACCAAACATGCATTTAAACCATCAAAATATCCCAAAACAAGTTTTTCAATCCTTAACCCATAATAGAAATAGTAATCAATCCTATATAAATTTAACTCAACACGTCAAAAGAGTGCAAAATTGAAATTCAAGTTCAAAAACATTAATCCCATGTCTAAGCAATTAAATTTCAGGCTTAGACCTTATTGCCTTTTGTCCTCGCGCAAATCTGACTCTAATAGACAATTTTTAGCAAAGAATCTTTTTGTTCTAGCCTCAATTTTGCAAAATTTTCAGCTCTAGATTAGCTCCTAAATTAGCTCAAAAACGTTTTTGAAATCTCCTTGACCTCCTTTCATTTTTTTTCTTGTTTAGTGCTGCTTTTTTTTTCCTCCAAATCAGGGCTCCCCCCAATCTACTCGCTGTCCACTCGTATGGGTGTGGTGCGTGTGTTTTTATAACTGCCAAGAAATGGTCAAATCAAGAAAAGAATGGACCATGTGGTTAAATGGGGATTTGATGGGTCGGTGCTATGAGCTTTTCTTTTTTTGATGTGTATGCGTGTGTTATATAGAATTGTGGTACATGTGTGTTGTTTAATTTTGGTCAGCATAGGTCAAAGGTTTTGGTGTTAGTTAGTAATATAATATTATACATAATATATTTGTGTGTGTGTATATATAGACATACACACACACACATATCAAAGTGTCCATTGTATACTTCTATAGAATATATAATATATATTTGTATGTACAGAAATGGTGCTGGCAGGAAAGTGAGGGGTGTGAGTGCATTTTATTTTAATTTTTTATAACTTACTTTAAAACTAATTCTAATTAAATGCTCACTATTGACTATCCTAGAATGTCCTAAAACCCTAGACTCTAATAAATATATCCTAGAACTAATTACTTAATATTTTAATTTAATCTAACCTAGTTAACTAATTAATTTAATTTTATAATTCCTAATTAAACTAAGTTACTAATTAATTTAATTTTATAATTCCTAATTAAACTAAGTTACTAATTAATTTAATTAGTTCTAATTAAACTAATACCTAACTATTCCCTAATTTATTGATTAAAAATACTAATTAAAATAATAGAAAAGTATTAAAAGATAAGAAAAAGAGCACACAACATCAAACACTAAATGAGCACTCAAAAGCTCAAAATAGACAAAATTAACACCAAAACACGCAATTAAACACATTCCAAATCATGCAATTTACGTTCCAAATCACACACATCAACAACCTTAAATCTTCTTGTTGGTCGTCCTCAAGCAAGATCACTCCTAAGCTTATCTCATAATGCTCAAAGGGTTGGCAAAGGTATTGACTTGCTATCTTGATGAATCTAAGGAGTATGAGGGTTATTCCTATTGTAAAAGAGATCTCTAAACTTTTTTTGGATCCTCTTCTCAATGACAAGGGTTCTCACACCTTTCAAGAACTTACCAAGTAGCTAGAACCATCACAAACCTAGAATTCAAACTCACGTACCCGGAATGTTGATATTTCGCGCCTCTATCGCTAACATGACCTCTCGACATGCACTTAGCCCAAATATACGAGAAAAAAGGATAGTTACATCACAATGGCTCACAATTGGCATAAGAGGCTTATTCATAATACAACGAAATGACATTCTCAGTGATTAGGGTCCTCGTGTAGTGATCTTTCAACCATTATATCCTAGCTACTTAAGGCTGAGGGTACTAGGGGAAGAAACACCCCTCAACCATACCAACTCAGGTTTCACCAACTACTTCAAACATAAAAACAAAGGGAAAGAGCTATACATGTGTCAAATTGACATTGTATCCTTTGACACTTATTTAACATACTTCATTTTTTCAAAATGTTTTTATTGCTTTTTGGCTTTTTTCTTATTTTTCACTTTTTTTCAACTCTTTTTTCACTTTTTTTGCCTTTTTTTTAAATACATAACAAAAAGAAAAGAAAAAGAACGGCTAAGACACACTAAAAGAACCAATCAAGGAAGGGGCACTCATATCAACAGCCCTAAAAACACTTTTTCCAACCAAGTTGTAGGGCAACTACATGGTGAATTCTTAGAAGTTCTCACTTTCTATAGTTTTCAAAAAGATTTTCTTCAAAGTCTTGATTTTTCCTTCACTTCACTCACTCTTCACAAAATAACCTCATTTTCGCCAATCAATTAAGTCAATCAACAAATGCCAACCTTACAATCAACAAAGAGATAAACAACTCAATATGCACAAAGAAATTAAAAAATTTCACCATTTTAAGCAAAACCATGCAAATCTACCTTCGTATATTAAATATGAAAAACAAATAGAACTCTCACACTCCAAAATCTAAGCTTTACTTGTCTTCAAGCAAATAGCAACTAACCATGCAAACAAGCAAGGAATAAAGCATACATATGGGAAGTGTGGAAAGGGTAGAAAAATAAGGACAATAGGAAGAAAAGATACAACCTTGTGTTTGCGTGACTCCACAAATGGCAATGAAATTCTAATTATCTATTAATCTATTTCTCTTCAATACATAAACACTTAAAAGCCACAAAAGATTAGTGTACATATGCTGTCACACCCTCGAGCCCAGCTCATCAGGTCTACAAGTGAGACTGGTATTGTAGGCATAACTAGTAACTACTTGGGCTTCAAATCAACTAGACTAAAATGGTTAACCCAAGTTATTAGTTATATCCACTCTACCCACTTATAAACAAGTCACAAGTCACCCTACAAACCAATGTGGGATGTCACATTCACCTCCCGTTGAGGACCTGACGTCGTTCTCAGGGGTACATAATTACACACAAGACCAAGCGGTACGGGACTCTAGAGATGGCTCCTATGGGCTCAAGAGATGGCTCCCACCACATATTTGGTGTAGCACTTTGCCCTGTATAGCACTTAGCTCTCGCAACCAATTGGTAACTGGCTCTGATACCATTTTGTCACGCCCTCGAGCCCAGCTCCTCAGGTCTGCGAGCGAGACTGGTGCTGTAGGCATAACTAATAACCACTTGGGCTTCAAATCAATTGGCTCAAAATGGTTAACCCAAGTTATTAGTTATACCCACTCCACTCACTTATAAACAAGTCACAAGTCACCATATAAACCAATGTGGGATGTTACATATGCCATGCAAGTCCGCATTGGCATTAACAAATAAGAACAAGGATGTATGCAAAAAATGGAGAAGGGAAATGCGAGGAATGAGAACAATGCTCTAGCTATAAAGAAAAAAACAAATACATAAAAACAAAAGAAAAGAACGAAATTACCAAAATCGAGGTTGTCTCTTAGTAGCACTGACTATCATGTCGTTAGCTAGGAAAGCTCTATTTATCATGTATCATAAGAAGGCTCTTAAAGCTCGATGGACTCCACTCGAGCCACGTTCGGGTCAAATGAATGCTTCAGGCACTACCCATTTGTAGTCAATACTTATTCGTCCTTCAAATCCTTGATCTTTACCACTCTAGAAGGGTAGGCTTTAATAACCTCGTATGGACCATTCCATCGATTTCTCAATTTACCTAGAAAGAGCTTCGATCTAGAATTAAACAACCAAACTTTGTCAGTAGCGGAGAAAGATTTCTAAGGATATGCCTATCATGCATTTTCTTATTCTTTCTTTACAAAGCTCAGCATTCTCTTATGCCTCATATATTCAACTCTTCCAGCTCAGTTAAGTCCAGCTTCCTTTTCTAATCTGCAGTAGACAAGACAAAAAATTTAAAGCCTTACTAACCTAATTTGCTTTATGCTTTAACTTGATAGGTAGATAGTTGCCTTCGCATACACTAACTTATACAAAGACATACTTATGGGGGTTTTATACGTAGTATGGTAGGCCCACAACGTATCACTCAACCTGCAAGGCCAATATTTCCTATAAGCCCTATCCTTTTTCTCAAGAATGGACTTGACCTCCCTATTTGAAACTTCTACCTTTCCACTCGTTTGAGAGTGATACAGGGTAGCAATCTTATGAGTGACTGATATTTCCTAAGTAAAGCCTTAAATATCTTCTGGCGAAAGTGCTATCCTCTATGACTAATCAAGACTCGTGGTCCCTCAAACCTAGAAAGAATGTGCCCTCGAATAAACTTGACTACAACTTTATAGTCATTGGTTCAGTAGGAATCGCCTCAACCCACTTGGACACATAGTCAGTAGCCATTAAGATATACTGATACCCGAAAGAAGGTGGAAACGGACCCATGAAATCAGTTCCCCAAACATTAAAAAGTTCACACACAAGAATAGGGGAAAGAGGCATTATATTTCTTCTAGAAATGGACCTAGATTCTTGACATCTAACACACTTTTTACAAAAGTCCTGGGCATCTCTAAAAAGTGTGGGCCAAAAGAATCCACTTTGCAAAACTTTAGCTAAAATTTCCTTACCTACAAAGTGACCTCCATACGCCTTACCATGACACATATTCAAAATACTCTCAAACTCACTTTAAGGAACACATTTGTGAATCAACTAATTTGCACACAGCTTAAAGAGACAAGGATCCTCCTAAAAGAAATGTTTAATTGGTGAATAAAACCTATCATTTTCTCTCTTCTCCCAATGGGGTGGCAGCTAACCTATAGGAAGAAAGTTCATAGTGTGCCTACCACGGTGTATGATGTGAAAGAGTGAATAATTGCTCATCAGGGAATGAATCGTGGAAGGGAATGGACTCATTAAGGGACTCATGAATAAGACAAGACAAATGATCAACAATAGAATTCTCTCTACCCTTCTAATCTCTAATCTCCATGTCAAATTTGTACAAAAGGAGTATTCATCTAATCAAGCGGGGCTTAGATTCACGCTTAGACAAAAGATACCTCAGAGCCGTATGATCGATGTAAACTATGACCTTATAACCTAGAATATATGATCAAAACTTATCAAAGGAGAATGCTACTGCTAGAAGCTTTTTCTCAGTGGTGGTGTAATTTTTCTAAGCCTCATCTAGAATCTTAATAGCATAGTGAATCATATAGGGTAACTTATCCTTATGTCGTCTTAGTACAACTCCTATGGCAAAATCTGATGAATCACACATAATCTCGAAAGGAAGACTATAATTAGAAGGCTGAATGATAAGGAAAAAGGAAAGTAAGGATTTAAGCCTATCAAAAGCTCCAGTGTATTCTTTATCAAGCACAAAAGGGATATCTTACACTAAGGGTAGGGGTGTACAAGAAGTCGTAAAAACCGCAATAACCAATTTAGCCAAATCGAATCGATAAAAAACCATTAGTTTTTAACGTAATTTGGTCGGTTGTAGATTTAATTTTGAAAAACCGCCAAGGGTGGTTCAGTTAGCGGTTTCAAAAGGAAAAATTTCAGTTTAACCAAACCGCCCGCCTATATTGCTATTATATATATTTATATATATTATACATGAATTATATATTAATAAATATTTAGAATATATATATATATATATATATATATATATATATATATATATATATATAGGAGACAATTGGTTATGTGTAATTTGTGTTTCTCATTGTGATTTGAGAGATAAGTTGCATGTATTTATGTTGTGTGGCAGCTGCTTGGTTGAAAAAAAAAAAAAAGAAATGGCCAACTGTTATATACTTATACTTGAGCAATGGCCAACTATTATGTTTGAGCAAAGAATTTGGAGAATAGATGACATTATGAACAAGTGTAGTGTTGTGTATATTTTTTGAATGACTATGACCAGGTGTAATGTTGTGTTATGTTTTTGAATGATTATAAATAAGTGTACTTCTTGGGTCTATTTACTTTCACAACAGCTTACCTTCCTCGGGTCAGTTTCATTTTGTTCACGAACAAGCACTTTTCATCTTAAAATCGACAGTTTCCTAATTGAATTGGGCAGCTTTGGTTTTAGAAAATAAAAAATCGCAAATTTTGGTTCAATTAGAAATTTCATACAAAAATCGACCGAAACCACCTGCGTATACCCTTAGCTAAGAACGTAGACAATGGACGAGCACTTTGGCTAAAATCCTTAGTGAATCTCCGATAGAAACCTGCATGGCCAAGGAAGGATGTCACATCCTTAACAGATTTAGGAACATGCAATTTCTCTGTAAGCTCTACTTGGGTTGGGTCAACGTGGATACCATCAGAAGATACTACTTGACCCAAAACTATTCCTTTTTACACCATGAAATGTGACTTTTCCCAACTCAACATAAGATTCATCTTAATACAGTGGTCTAGCACTAAAGATAGGTGACTAAGGCATTCATTAAAATTTGTACCGAAGACTAAGAAATCATTCATAAAAATCTCTAAGTACCTCTCAATCATGCCAGAAAAGATAGCCATGATACTCTTTTGAAAGGTAGCAGGTACATTACAAAGATTGAAAGGCATTCTCCTATAGGCAAAGGTACCATAAGGGCACGTGAAGGTGATCTTCTCCTGATCCTGGGGAAACATGGGGATTTGATTGTATCCCGGACACCCATCTAAAAAGTAGTAATAACCGTGACCAGTTACTTTATCTAAAATCTAGTCAAGGAAAGGCAGTGAGAAGTGGTCTTTTTTAGTCCTAAAGTTGAGCTTTTTATAGTCTATGCGCATTCTCCAACCCATAGGGATACGTGTAGGAACTAGCTCACCCTTATCATTCTCTACCACCGTGATCCCAGACTTTATCGGTACTACGTAAACAAGACTAATCCACTCGTTATCAGAGATCAGATAAATGATACTTATATCTAAGATCTTAATGACCTCCTTTCTCATAACTTCACTCATATGTAAGTTAAGTCTTCTCTATATCTTACAAGAAGGTGTTGCACCTTTTTCTTGATAAATTCTATGCATACAAACTGAAGGGTCTATACCTTTTAAATCACCAATCGTCTACCCTATAGTCTCTTTATGACTTCTAAGGACTTCTAAAAGATGCTCTTATTGTCACTAGATAGATCAGAAGCTAAAATCATAGGAAGGGTCTTATCAAGTCCTAAGAATGCATACTTCAAGTGTTGAAGGAGGGGTTTGACCTCTAATGATAGGAGAGACTTAACTATAAGAGGGATCACTAGAAACTTTTAAAGGAAGAGACTCGAACTGATTAACCTCAATCAATTGCTTAAGCCTAGAGTTAGTAGATGTGGATGGGGAAGCTATATACTTGCTAACAAATGACTCTAAATCAAACTTCTCTAAAATGGCCTCGAGCTCAACTGAGTCTTGCTCAACAAACAACATCTCATGGGCATGCTCCTTTGTACACGGATATATAACATCAATAGCAAAACACTCCTCCTCATTATCTATACATACATTCACTCTATTTACTGCCTCTATGACTCTCATAATGGCCTTCAGATTCCTAAACTTAATCTCTAGTAAGCCCGACTTACAATGAATGACTGTATTAGCTATAGCTAAGAAGGAGCATTTAAGAGAATAGGTGTAGAGTGCCTAGTGTCATGGCTGGAATCCATATCTGAGATAATGAAATCAACTAGATACACAAACTCTTCAACCTAAACCATGACATTCTCTACTATACCTCGTGGTCTCTGCTCAGATCTATTAGCCAACTGTAGGGTGACTTACGTGGGAGATAACTCCTTCAAACCTAGATGCTGATAGACTGAGTAGGAATCTTATTTATGCAAGACCCTAAATATAGAAGAGCATGATCAATCGGGCTCTTCCTAATGCAACAAGAAATAGTGAAAGCTCCTTGGTCTTGTAACTTGGGCGAGATGCCCAAAGTGCAAATGCTACTTACCTTTTCGATGAGGTTCACTATTTTCAGCATATAGGAATTGTTTCATTTTCGTGTGCAAAGATCTTTGAAGAATTTTGCGTAAGTAGGAATGGACACAATGGCATCAACTAGAGAAAGGTTCACCTTAAAGTCTCTTAAGTGCTCTAAGATCTTCCTAATCCTAGGGTCCTCAGTAGGTTTGGGCTTCTCTAGGTGGCTGGAAAATGTGCTATAGGGATGACATCACAAGATTCTACGGACTATTTCCCTCCTTATATGGAAGGGTACTACTCTCATCTCTCTGTGATGATCGTTACTAGACTCAGAACACAAGGCACATACCTCAGCGCCAGTAGAAGAAGACGATGATACTAGTGGATTGGCCTTACGGCCAGAAGTAGGTGTTAGACCTAAAGAAATCAACTAGTCAACCTTATAGGTCAATGTTTCTACCTTAATAGGAAGATCATAGGATGTGCCTACTCTATTCACTTTTCTCCTAGGATTACTCCTACTCGACATATCTAACGCCATATTCTGGAAAAAAATCATCAGCAACACGCTCTAAAATCCCCTAAGTGTCACTAGGTCTCAAATTATAGAATTCTCCGCCTGACATGACATTCACTATCATACGCTAGGACTCGGTAAGACCCCTAAAGAAGTACTGCAGAAGGTTATGGGTACTGTATCCATGATGTGGACGCTGACACAACAAATCATTAAACCTCTCCCACGTCTCACGAAAATATTCAAACTCGTGCTGAGAGAAGGTCATAATTGAAGCTCAAAGGTTAGCGGTCTTAGCCATAGGCAAAACCTCTGATAGACCCGAGATTGGAGCTCGTCCCAAGATGTAATGGATCCATTGGGCAAGGATTGAAGCCATTTCTTGGATTTATCCTTAAGGGAGAAAGGGAAAAGTTTGAGCCTATTGTTTTCCTACGACACATTTGGAAAATTGAAGGTAGAACAAATCTCCACAAAATCAGTGATATGTGCCAGGGGACTCTCATTACTCCTATCATAGAAAGATAGAAGCATAGCTAATAACCCATGCTTAATCTCAAAACTTGCCTCCTCTAAACCCAGTAGGTGGATAGCCATATTCAGCTTAAAGGCATGAGGAAGGAACTATTGCCTAAGGGTCATATCATCAGTCTCTTGGCATGGATTAGGAAGTCTAAGAACCTCAACATTCTTATTACAGGGAACATGAATAGGAAGAGGAAGAGGGGGATCATCATTCCCATTATGGGGAACAAGAGGAAGGAGATCATTCCTATTTTCTACGATTTCACTTAGAGTGCTTTATAAGTTCCTAAGATAACAGTGAATTCTCTATGATTTAGGATTAAAAGGAACTAATTCAGGTCTAAGTGAACATCTACCAAGCATGCACAAAAAGAAACAAAATCTCCTTCTAACTCTTCAACCCCCGAAACTGCAATTTCAATCTAAATCTACAACATAGAAACCACAAGTCCCTAAAACTATAAAATAAAATAACACAAAATAGAAACACAGAATTAAACAAAACATAATGCAGAAAGAAAACATAACTTACCCCAAAAGTAAAAGAGAACAAAGAAAACTAAGAATACTACTAGAACAAAAATAAGAAAAATAGAAAAGATAAACAAAGCACGTAACCAACTAGAACACACAAGTCAAAGAAACCTACTGTGCCTCCTCGGCAACGATGCCAAAAACTTGATCGTTCTAAAAACCCATAAGTGTAAGAATTGGAAATAGTGTAGTATGTGCAAGAGTACGAGTATCATCTTCTCAAGGAGGCCTTTAACTATGGTCCTAGATGTTATGCGTCCTAGACTAACTACGTGCTCTTTTTGTATTTTGGAATTGAAGGGAACTCTAAATTAAAGGCACTAAATTAAGCTACCCAAACTAACGTGGTCAATCGAAAGACAAACAAACTATAGGAAGAAGTGCTAAACCCAATAAATGGAGACTAGGGTGATTACTGCTCCATTATGGGGTCGGGATCTTATTTTTTCTTTGGGTACTTTGATGGCTTTGATTGCTTTTTTTAGAGGTCTAAACTCACTAACCGTATTATCGCTAATTCTCAGTGCAATTCTATCTCTAAGTGGATCCTACTTAAAGCATAGTTTTGTCCTTATTAACTAGGGTTTTAGGACTTGGTTGATTAAAACTTCTAGATTGATTTTGTCTAATACACTAAAATAGGGTTTAAACCGTTAACTGTGTTTCAAGCTAAGGCCTAATCCACCTAAGTTCAACTAAGTGTAATAAGTGACATATTACTTCAATTTCATCCTAAAGACTACATATTAAACCTAGTTACAAACTCAAGCACAATTAATCAATATCTTTTAAGCAGATATGAGAAATTAAGAGCATAATAACACATGTTTCTCCATTGAGGCAATCAATTAAACATATAGACATGCTTAACAATCACCATCAACACAATAAAAACCAAACATGCATTTAAACCATCAAAATATCCCAGAACAATTTTTTCAATCCTTAACCCATAATAGAAATAGTAATCAACCCTATATAAATTTTGCTCAACATGTCAAAAGAGAGTGCAAAACTGAAATTCAAGTTCAAAAACATCAATCCCATGTCTAAGAAATTAAATTTCAGGCTTCGAACCTTATTCCCTTTTGTCCTTGCACAAATTCGACTCCAAGAGACAATTTTTAGCAAAGAATCTTTCTATTCTAGCCTCAATTCTATAGAAGTTTCAGCTTTAGATTAGATCCTAAATTAGCTCAAAAAATGTTTTTGAAATCTCCTTAAGCTTCTTCTTTTTTTTTTTCCTTGTTTGGTGCTACATTTTGTTTTTCTCCAAGTTAGGGCTCCATTCCCCCGCCCCAATTTTCTCACTATCCTTTTGTGCGGGTATGGGACGTGTGTTTTTATAGCTACCAAGAAAGGGTCAAATAAAGAAAAGAATGGGCCTTGTGGTTAAATGGGGCTTTGATAGGTCAGTACTGTGAGCTTTTCCTTTTTTGATGTGTTTGCGTGTTTTATATAGAATTGTGGTGTATGTATATTGCTTAATTGTGGTGTATATACACATCAAAGTGTCCATTGTATATTATTATAGAATATATAATATATATTTGTTATGTAAAAGAAATAGTGTTGACGAGAAAGTGACAGGTGTGAGTGCATTTTATTTTAATTTTTTTATGTCTATTCTAGTCTAACACTTTCTTTAAAGCTAATCCTAATTAAATGCTCACTATTAACTATCCTAGAATTTCCTAAAACCTTAGACTCTAATAAATATAGCCTAGAATTAATTACTAATATTCTAATTCTAATCTAACTTAGTCAACTAATTAATTTAATTTCCTAATTCCTAATTAAACTAAGTTACTAATTAACTTAATTAGTTTTAATTAAACTAATACCTAACTACTCCCTAGTTTATTGATTAAAACTCAAATTAGACTAATACTAATTAAAACAATATAAAAATATCAAAAGATAAGAAAAAGAGCACAAAACACATAAAACTCAATAAGCGCTCAAAAACTCAAAATAGACAAAATTAGCACCAAAACATGACTCAAAACACATTCCAAATCATGCAATTCACACTTAAAATACACACACATTAGGCACTCGACATAGGGTTTTAATTTGGAACTATTTCGTGATTGGCTATGGTATGCAGGACTTATAATCTATATCACTTTGAGAAAAAAAAATGTTCCATTGAGGTGTCATGATTAAAGGCATGATTTGGTTTTCTATGCTTCATATTCATTATGGTAGTTCCTATAGTGTCTTAAAATAGGTCAATTAGATGCATTTAATAATTTTTTGGTAAATAGTCTTTTTTCAACATCCTTTTTAAATGATTATAATCTTTTTTTTTTGTTACTTTTATTCTGGAGTTTGAGTAAGTAAATTGGTTCATTTGAATTAGGAATGATGGATTGATCACTCTATTTTTTGAAGCTTGAAGACTCCTCACACTAGTATGATTCATGTGTCCAGCATCAAGACGGCTGCAAGCATATATTAGAGGCCTTAACAATTGGTTAGAAGTGTTACTAAAACGTTTTACGTTGCATAATTTTATTTGTATCTTTTAAGGGAGTAATTTTCAAATGATCTAAAGCTTATCAAGAATCTCAATTTAGTTTGCTTCTCAAAAAGTTATCTTTATGTACTTGGCATAATAAAGATCTTGGATATCAATAATCGGCAAAAGCTTTAATGGCAGAAATGTTTGACCTACTTTAAAGTTTAAACATTAGGCTATGCATGTCTATTATTTATTTCAGTGCTTGGTGATAATATAAATAGATGATTGGAAATTAGCCATACTGGGGCAATCTAACTGATATCTCTCATATACCCTTATTGATTAAATTTGTTAAGAAATCATTATGTACCAGAGTATAATGACTAAAGGTGCCATTTGGCATGTAGGAGCCTCTAAGTAGGGGCATCACATATACTAAGACCTGGAAAATCAAGTTTTGCAGTTTGAATTTTCTATTTTCCAATAGTTGTCACCTGCTATATGTTAATGCAAGTCAATTTGTATATGTTTTCATTGATTTGCTTTATAGTTTTGTGGGCCACTATAACATCAAATTATTTTCTCTCTATCTTTTGCATTGTATGTACCGGTTTTTATATTTAGCACTTACTTGATTATACTTTCTTCTCTATATCTTACATCATATTTTTGTGCAGATGGGAATGCTTATCCTATTCATATGGGTGTTCTGATTGATTATTGGCTTAGGGTTTATTAGAATTTTACTTTCAAGAGCATTGGAACTTGGTAAAGATATGTAAGGATCTAAACTGGGTTGTAGCTTATTAACATTTTGATTGATCAATTTTATTTTGCAATCTTCTTTGAATTATTAAAAAAATCCATATTATTACGAATTAATTCATTTATGAGTGTTATATGTAATACATAGGTTTTTCATAATTTTCAGGAAATGAGGGATATAATTAGTTGAAATATATTCTAAAGTTCATGGTATGCGGCATCTTTTGACTTAGACTAGGTATATAGGTATTTGTTTCCTGTTAGATTATATTTTAACCATGGGATGTAATGCAATTAGTGGCCAATTTATTGTTGCTTTTGTGGTTGTTGGTGAGTGTATGCTTTATCTTACATACATGTTAACTAATCCTAATTTACAGATTATCGTCCGGTACACTTCAAGTAATCCTAATAATATTTTACTGATATATACTCCTTATTGTTATCCCTCTCTTTTTTTTTTCTTGCTACTTAAAGTTATGGCTAAATTGCTTTGATATTAATCACATGATACATAGCTTCTATTGTCCAAACATAAAAGAATATTGTCCAAGAAAAATTAGATTCCACCTAATTCCTTGGCAATTATCTTTTCACAATGCCTTATATTGCTAGATGACTCTTTAAGTTATTTAGATACATCTTCTGCGACAATATCTATCCTATGTTCCCAAGGTAAAAGCTACTCTTAAACAATAAGGGAATCCTATGTTGCCAAGATGGTTAGGATCACTTTTGCTCCTTTTAACATTACATGAGTAGTATATTTTACATTTTTGTCTCATACAGAGGTCTGATGGTCCATTTCTGTCTCATTCATTAAGTAGTGATGTTTTGAATAATGTCTAATTCCTTTAGTAACATTGATTTGAGCATCTTCTTGATGTCTTTTTTTGCCAGATCTGCTTGTGATAAGAAGACTAGAAATTTGTAATCAATATAATAAGTCTCAATGAGGTTAACAAATGTATATTTAGAATGCATGATGGGTTAACAAATCTACATTTAGAATGTATGATGATTTCTTAGAAATGGATTGTTAGTTGCTAGATTTTTGATGTTACAGTTTCAAGATGTTGATTTTGACAGGTCTTTAGCTGTGAAACGTGATAATATTATAAGGTTTCCTCTATGATTAGCATCAGTATAAAAGCTTGGACCATTATAATTATCCTTAGCATTTGTCTTTTCATTCCTCTTTTGCATCTAGAACTCCTTAAGATGGATGTGGGGTAGGTGGCAAGGTTATTTTTGTTTGCAGTTGATGAATATATGCAATCAACATGAAACATGCTAAGTAATCTCATATTGTGAGTGATATGTTAATGTTTAGGTGAAGATTCAAGTGAAAATAACATTTGCTATTTTTTACAGATAAGCAAATTGTGAAACTGCTAGAAGAGAGAAATGGGTAGTTTCTGCATCTACCCCTGAGTAGGTAAAAAATTTATTTCTTTTCTTTCATATATATATTTTACAATACTCTTTGGTTAATTCTTTTGCATTTGAGCATATAATTTGTTGCAATTAAGTCATCTAATTTCACTAATAAATTATAAAATATAAAAATTTTATATTAGTCTAACTGATAAAATCTAAACTTAATGTAACATTTTGTTATGGCTTTGGTCACTTTGCTGTGAGAATTTGGTGGTTTTAGTGAATTTTTTCCCCTTTTAGTAAAGATTGTATTTGGCGATGAAAGTTAGATTCAAAATCTCTGTCTTATCTCTACATGGACATTGTTTAATTGTTGGTTGATGGAAAATGAATTTTATAGATGCCAAAAAGTTCAAGTACACTTATTTTGCTGGTTGATTTGCATTGTGAAGGTTATGGTAGGAAAAAAGAATGTAATATTCACACGCCTCTGTAACATTACCCTTTTAGCTTTGACTTATAAATAGGTGTTGGATAATTGAACAAGAAAAGGATGGTTGGGTTTGGTCATAATACAGTTAGTATTATTTATTATAATATACATAACCACATGGTGTTTGCCAAATGTACCATGGCTGTATGATCAACTTAAAATATCTTGGCCTCTATTTTTCCTTCTTTGTTCCTTTTTCTTTTTTCACTATTTCTCCAATTTGTTTCTCGCAGCCGCCATTGTTTGTACCCAATCTATTGAAGAAGACTTTTGCTAATATTGATTGATAATGAAGTAGTTATAAGATCTCTTCTAGAAGCATCATTCGATTCAAGATATAATTGTGCAAAGGTGATATTCTAGTGGGGGAATCATTTGGAGTCCAACTTTTGAGGGACTAACTACTAAAGCCATAAAGATTAAAGATGTATAGAAATTTGCTTTGGATGCTAATGAGTTTGAGCATTGCAAGGAAGGAATTATATATTGGTTTTTGGCTGAACATATATAGGTTATGATCCCCATCATATGCTATACGTGTGTCTAGAGTATTTTTTGCTTTTTGGTTACAAGGTTTTTTTTAATAAGGAATTTTTTTTTTTCAATTTTATGTGGATTTTGGTCCTTATGATGTCAATGGTCAACGGGTAATGTTCATTACCTATGGTGTGTTGTATAGCTGGGTGAATGCCTTTTTGTGGTTTTTGTATGAATATAGTCAATATTTATTTTGTATTTTATCATTTGCCCATGCATTTAATCAATATAATTTGTCTATTAGAAATTTTATTTATCTGAAGTTTATTTATTTGTTTCTTATTTACTGACAGTTAATGCAACACATTTAATTTCTGTTATTTCCATTGAGATGGGATTGAAGTTAATACATTCCATTTGAGATGAATTAACAATACCTTAAGATGCACTGTTCTAACTAAATTTTATTTCATGAAATGTGATTAAAATTTTACCAACAAGATTGTCAATATAATGATATTGTTTGTGAGTTTCTTTCTTTGAGGATTTCAGGTCAGTTACTTATTTGTCAATGAACATAAAAAGAAGTATTTAATGGCTATTTGGATTGATTTTTTTCAAGGAAGTTTTTTTTTCTTGATAGAAATATATTATTTTTGCAATAATTACTTCATTTGGCTTTAAAAAATGCCAAAACTCTTTAAAAACCTTAATTATAATTTTTTTTTCAGAAGGTAAAATGTTCAGCTTTTCAAAAAAAATATTTTTTTTCAAAAGTTCTTAAAAAAATACTTTTAGAAAAGAGCAATCCAGACAAACTGTAAACCTATTTGTCAATCAAACATAAAAAGAAACACTTAATCTTCAAAGATTGCTGGAAAGTTTAAAGAGCTTTAAAAAAACCTTCTATGTTTGAATGAATAAAACTCCAAACATAAGGGCACACAGTCATTTGAGTAAAAGCACATAGTCATTGTGTTTGGCCTAAGAATTATAAATGTGTGAAATAACTTATATTCAATCATATTTAACTTTTTATAATTGATTAATATAATATATAATTTATTTTGTAATTAATTATATAAATTTGATAATATTAAATTTATACAGATACCGCGCATCACACGAGAGTTCATCCTAGTAATTATACTAAGTAAGAAAAGCTTCAACATACGTTTCCCACCTATTTACCACTTCTGCCATCTGTCATCATTTGATGCCTTTTTGCCACTTTACTTTTTTCTTTTTTGCCCCTTAGAACCCTAAATCACCTTTAAAGTTGTATAGGCCCAATACCATTTGTGTCCAAAACTACTTCCAACCTTTATTCGTTTTGTTTTTTGTTTTTTTCTTTACATCTCTTCTTACCTCTTTGGCTTCTCATGTCTTTTCGACATCTATTCTTTCAAAAATTTTCAATGTTTTTTCATTCCAAAATGCTTATGACAGAAATATAACAAATAAATTATCTCTACTCTTTCTTTTTCTTTTTCTCTCTAAAGTCAATATTTTCAAAAAGGAACGATTTTTCCGATTTTTAAATCAAAATCTGTAACAACAAGTAGTGCTCTTTTTTCATTTTTTTTAAAAATTAATTTTCCATCATCATGGCTATAAATTTTTCAATTTTTTAAAGTTTACTATTTTCCTATAGTTGTACTGCTAATGCTATAGAGGTATGTGTTCTTTTCTATCTTTTTGATGTTTGATGTTTTGCATGCGCTTCTAAATACAGGATTAATGTACCAATCGGGATTCTATACCACAAAACACATTTGCATGCTGTTAAGTTCTAATTTTTTAGATTAGTCAATGACTTTCTATATGTTATTTGGATTATAGCCAAGATTATTCCAATGTTCACAATTTTTTTCATTTTTTGTGTTTATTTTTCTATATTTCTACTTATAAGTTTTTCGATGTTTTTTAATGTTTTTTGTTTCCTATGGTTGTACAGCTAATGCTGTAGAGGTATGTGATCTTTTTTCTCTTTTATATTAATTTCATTTTTTTGGTTTAATTTTTCATGTTCATATCTATAAATTTTTCAATTTTTTAATGTTTTCCATTTTCCTTTGGTTATATTACTTATTTTCTGTTTTTCTAATTAATGTTTTCCTTTCTCTACTCTTGATTCAAGATGACTTATGTTCCATATTTTCCATGCGCTTTTAAATATGGCTGTAATGTACAAATCAAGATTGTATAGTATAAAAGATTAATTTCCAATTTTTGAGACTAGTCAGTGCTTTTCTATATGTTATTTGGATTATATAGTTTTCTGGAGATTCGAGAATAATCTTTTTTTATGTGATATTTATGAATATTGGAATAATCTCTTGGATTTTATTAGTATAGGTCGTCCTCTTTACTACTTAATAGGTACTATATACATTCTTCTTATTTTAGCACCATAAAAATAGATAGATTGTGTATATCCATTATTTACTCTCTATATGTTTATAATAAAGAATGCTTTTTGGTTAATCTTCTATCCGCTACCTATTTTATATGTTTATAAAAATTTGACCATTTCATTGTACGGTCAAATAATAACAATTAAATCAAGCAATCACAAAATCACAAAATTTATCCTCTTTATCACACGAAAGCAACTCGAGGGTCGAATCACGGGGAATCGGGATTGCTATCAGATATTGAAAACAAAATAACTAAAATTAAAAATTTAAAATAACTAAACTAAATATTACGAATGAAACGATTTTTATATTAAACAAAAAAGAAAAAGAAAAGAAATTAAATTAATTAAAAGAAAAATAATTGCAAAAATTAATCAAAGAAAATTACGAAACTTAATTTTAGGGGAAACGTGATTCAGGGTGATAGCCAAGAAATTATCCTATTCATGTTCGTCAACTTCAGGATTTCCAATTAAGCACAAGGGATCAGGCTACAAGCTCTAATTCACCTAGATTAATTAACTAAAGCTATTGAGGCATAATCTATCTCAATGGCATAAATTATCTCTTACTTTTTTCTTTAATTAATTAATCTCACAAATCTTAGAAAATTAATTGAGACTACAAAGGCATAGGCTATCTATCTCAGTGGCATAACCTATCTCAATCTTGAAACAACTAATTAAATCTAGTTCTGTTAATTGATCTATATTCGTACCCACAAGAACCTACAAGATTCTTATATGGCAAAAGGTATAAATTCTTGACCAATAAAAATTAGCTACAAGCATAATAATGATTCATCAAGAACTTAATACGCAATAAACACAAATACGAATAATCAAATAAATCCCAAAGAATATGAAACATGAATAAAAATAATCATTAACTATCACCCCAAATCATGAGGATTTAGTTCATAATTAATTTCAAAGCAAAAATTGAAAAGAAATTGAGAATGAAAAAACTCATCTTATTATTCCTAGACAAATAAGTTGATGAAATTCTTTGTCTCCAATTCTCTTCAAGAGTTGCTCCCCAACTTCTTCTTCAATTCAATCCTCTGCAAATTCTAAGGTTGGAGTCCCCTTTTTCTGTTGTGTATTGTAGGTATTTATAATGGTATCGAATTCCTTTTCAAATTCCATTTGAATTAGGAAATTGCTACCAGTTTTAATGCTCTCGTTTGACCGACGTTTTTGACTATCTTAAAGGCAGATCTGGGCTGAGCTCAAAGAAAAAAATTTGTAGCTCTATGAATTAGCTTTCCATAACCGCAAGAATCACCTAATTTGGGCCTCTGTAGCCCAAGTTATGCCTAAAATACCAAAATGTGTCCAGCAGGTGATGAGAATTTTCAAAATGTGTTGTGACTGATTTTTCACCTTGATCCCCCTTGAATTTGGAAAGATGGTCTTCATAAAAATTATAGTGCTGCCTCTTAGGAGTCCAATGGACCAAGAATCACATGATTTTGCCATCTGGAGTTGTAGTTATGAGTAAAATACCAAAACTGGTCTGATAGGAAAAATTTTTCAAAAATTAACACCAAGGTCACTTGCCATATTCATTCACCAACAACTTGATTTGCAAGAAAGGCCAAACTTTATTGTTTTCTATGAGGAATTGATCCTTGATCCAAATATTTGAGCCCAATACTTTTATATTAAATTAGCCCAACTCAAATTATAATTGATCTTCAACTTCAATTGCATAGAATCTTCTGCTAATTGTTCTTGTAGGCCTCCACAAAATATTTTCTTCTCTCGAACGAGACTAGATCAAATAATTTAAAATAAATCACTTTAACCACTTTGATATACGTAATTGCATGCAAAATAGTGAAATTTATTACAAAATATGAAGACATATCACACCTTCAAACCCACTCTTTGCTTGTCCTCAAAGCAAAGGAACAAATAAACTCAAGGAATGAGATATTTAGTTAAGTGCAATGAGAAGAACCACACAAACAACAATGAATCAATAGTGAGACAAAAATCACACAGTCAAGCATGCATGCGACGCAACACTTACTAGGCATGTACCCCTCAATTACTGAACTTCAATCATGTCACCCCTTTCAGCCAATTTAAGCATATTATGTAATTAACAAGAATAGGAAATTGACTCCACAAAACTTTGCTAGACCTGGAGTTTTCATGTCATAACAAGAGAAAAGTATTATCCCCACAAATTTTTTCACTCATTTTTTTTCATTTTTTTCCAACTTTTTCTACTTTTTTCTGTTTTTCACACTTTTTCACTTTTTAGAATATAACAGAATAATAATTGAGTACACATGAATAACAATTGTGTCATTTTGACACTTGTTCAACTTTTTTTCTTTTGATTTTTTTCACTTTCATCTTTTCGCCTTTTGGCTTCTTTCACTCTTTTTTTCAAATGGGGAAACACAACAAAAAATGATATTACCACAGAGTAGCACTTCAACAAACTTCCTACCAGGTCTATCGTAGGCTTACGAAGTCGCCTTCTTCTCCCTATTAATCACCCTTTTGACGCTTACAGAAAATGACATAATCAAAGGTAGCAATGAGGGATTTACAGCAAAGACAGAACAACTACGCCAACAAATTCACTCACCAATCATGCAAGTCTCACTATCAAGTCAAAGTCACCTGTGCAATTCAAACTCATATATGCTAAAAATTTTCAAATTTACCCTTTTTTTTTCACCTATCTTATTGACACATAATCATAGAAACGCATTGTTATTCATTCTCACCCTCACCCCCAAGCCCAAGTCTTGCAATGTCCCCATTGCAAGAAACATTAAACATTAAAAGGACCCCATTTCAAGAAACATTAAACATTAAAAGGAAAGGGTTAGAACGAAACAACCTGATGGATGATGCTAATAAAACGATGCGTTCAACCTCAGATGACAGCTTTTTCGCATTCACTTCACAATCCTACAAAACATATACCTTTCTCGCAAATGATAGCATCTTCAGTTAAACACAAAAGACAAAGATAGGGATAATCGATGAGTTTTCTTAAAACAAAACAAAATAAAAGATTTTTTTTTCCAGCCAACCCTATTTACATCCCCATACAAAGGCTCCGAACTCTGGGAGACACTTAAGCCGACTCACAAAAACAATAAGAAAAACAAAAATATCATAACAAAACAAAGTTTAAGAGAAACACAAATAAAAAATCTATTCAAATATCCTAGGTTGCCTTTTAGAAAGCGCTAAGTTTAACGTCTTCAGCTAGACGACACATAGCCAAATCTTGTTAACCAGGATTCCTAGAGACTTCTAAACAACCATCCCCAAAAGCATTATGTCCTCCTACATGTGAACCACTATGTGAACCACCTTTTATAGAGATACAGTTATCCTTAAAACTTTCATCATCCTCATAAGTCTCTAATCTCTCTAAACTGTTCCCCAAACTATTAACCAAAATTTTAGTCTTTCTGTTGCCAAAAGACACCTTCATTAGGCCACTTCTATAGTCTATCTTCGAATTGGCTGTGGCCAAGAATGGTCAACCTAAGATCACAAGTGTATATCTCTGTTTAAGATCTGAATGCTCAAGATCCAAAACAATAAAGTCCACAGGGAATAAGAATTTATCAACGTCAATAAGCACATTTTCCACTATTCCTCTAGGTACCCTAGTGGATCTATCTGCCAATTGAAGTGTAACAGGGGTTGGCTTCATCCCCTTCAAACCTAGTTGCTCATAAATCGCAAAAGGTAAAATATTAACACTAGCACCTAAGTCAAGGAGTGCTCTATCAATGCGATGCTTACCTAGAAAGAATGGAATAGTGAAAGCCCCTGGATCTTTACATTTAGGTGGAGTTGGAGAAGTGATAATGCTACTAGCTGCCTCAGTTAGCCTTACCTTCTTAGGAACATGTGCTTGAATCCTATGCTTTTGAGTGCATAAATCCTTCAAGAACTTAGCATATGCAGAAATCTGTTTAATCACTTCCAAAAGAGGCAAATTAATATTCACATGCTTAAAAGTCTCCAAAATTGTATTCTTCGTAGATTCTTTTTCTTTGTCCCTACCTAAGGCTTGAGGAAGCAGTGCTCTAAGGGCATATTGTGTTTTTGATAAAGGAAAAACAGTGTCATTTAATTCTCTAGAGGCAGTCACATATGAATCATCTATTTTCTCTTGTCCTTGATGCACACTTGCTTATGTGGTGCATCTAGATTCACCCCATTATCCACTTCATTTCCATCCCTAAGCACCATGATTGCATTTGCCTGTTCATGTCTCTTAGGATTCTCTATGATTTGTACTGGTAATCTATCCTCAAGTCTTGCCAACATACTCGCAATTTGATCCATTTGTGACTCCAACTTTGTTACATACTGTGCAGTATTAGCAAATTGACTCATTTGTTGTTCTAGTTTAGCTATGGATTGTGAGTGCGAGTGCAACAATTGAGTTTGATCATCCAATTTTTGCAAAGCCTTTAAAACTTTATCCTCAAAACTAGAACTAAATTGACTAGTAGGCATAGAAGAAGGGGGTGAAGGATGAGCATACCTTGGCCCAAGTTGAAAACTAGGAGGTCAAGACATACCAGAAAAGTTAGGATGGCTAGGTTCGCCAAGATTGTAAGTATTCACATAAGAAATACTCTGTGCTTGGCCCTGAGCAGCATTAACATGCTCTCGCCCAAATTCAGGAAATTGACTAGCCATAGGACAATTAATCAATGCATGAGTAGGACTATCACATAAAGCACATTGTTTTCCTGAATTTACACCTATAGCATGAAATGGTTCTTTTTGCGTTGCTAATAACTGATCAAGTTTCCTAGTTATAGCATCAACTCTCAATGCAAGATCATGATTGGGTGCAATCACATAGATCCCTTTCTTAACCCCTCTATGTTCACCACTACGTGCAAAAGATGCATGTTGTTGTGAGTTCTCACTTAAACGCTCAAATACCTCCCAAGCCTCATTCTCATTCTTATATAAGAACATCCCTCCACATGAAGCATCAACCATTTGTATGTTTATAAAGAATGCTTTTTGTTATCTCTATTCTATAGTTTCTTATATAGTTGATAAAATACTATTGCCTATTATTATGTTAACTACCGTGCATTGCATCAATTGCTCTTCTTACCATAACACAACTCTTAATCTTTTCAAAATTGCAAGATTTCTTCTTATCCCTTTTATCTTTGTTAGCATAATAATGTTATCCTTTGTCTTTAACACCTTAACTACGCCATAGCCAAAGCTTTCTAAGTTTTGTCATTTTCTGCAAACCAATTATAGTTGTCTTTATCTTAGTATCAACTTTATTCATATTTTTGTGCTAAATTATTGTTATGTCCTATTGTTTAAGCAATTTACTGATGCACAACTGATTTCTTCTAAGAAATGGGATTGGTAATACACGAATACCTCATTAATTATTTTTGTTTCCTTCTATTATTGATTGGAACATATGTGTTTGTATGCAATTGATATACGGATGATGTGTAGGCGATGATGATTTTAGTACATGTTTTTAGTTATCCATTGATTACATTGTTATGTAATTTGGCAAGACCATTGTATCTTTTGGTAAGTTGATATCTTGAATGTGCAGCCATAACATGCCTTTTTTAAATGGGTAATTAAAATTTGTTCTGAGCCTACTCTGTGTTATATTTATTGTGCATTGGTCTTAGCCTTATTCTTATTTTCATATTATTTTATTCTTAATCTTATTTTTTCATTTGCTCAATTTTGTTTGGGTTGGGCTTCTTTGCAAAATTTCGTTTAATCTTAGTGATATCTTTCATATTTTGGTACTTAGTTTTTATTACATATGTGTTAATATATGACATAAATAGACTAGAATGGGTGAATATAGTAGTATTTATATATGATATAAATATACAAGCTCCAATCTTTAATTTAATAATGAATTGGTTGCTAAAACTGATTTTGCTAAAACCTAATTGTTGCTAAAACCTTACAATCCAAAGAAAGCAAGCAATGACTCTGACAAAGAGCCTAGCAAAAAGGAATTTATATATAAAAAAATACCATTAGAAATACTTGGTAATATGCACTTATGTATATGAATATATTTATTTTGTTTTGGAAACAATAGTAGTGTTGCTAAATGCATATTTTTGGCTTATTTTCTTTTTTTGGTTTGTGAACTAATAAATTACCAAGGAGCTTGCAAAAGATTATGGCTCAATAAATTGGATGAAGTTGTATTAGAAACTTTTGAAAAACACTTATTCAGTTCGTGTTGGTTATCGCAAAGGAAGGCACCTGTTTTCTAGGAAAGGGATAGGCTATAGTTTGTGATAGTAAGGGATTAAGAAGAGGATATCTTATCATACTTAAAACTACTATTGACTTAGGAATTTTATTAATTTATATCATTGCAAAGGAATGTCTTTAAAATGTTTGCTTGAATGGAACAAGAAAGTTTGTTCAGTGGAACAACTAAGAGTATACACTATGTATTTGTATTTCCAGGACAATTCCAATTTCATGTTTCTGTCAACCTAATGTATGATGGTAATTATGTTATATGAACTATGTATTATGCTGTATGAGAGTAAAGAAGGTGGCTCCATATGGACCATTTCCTTAAATGGAGCCTTTTTCTTGAAAATGAGGAAGATAACTAACTTTTTGGACTCTTTTTGGAGCTCTCAAAGAGGGCAAGGAAGATTCCTTTCCCTCCCTGGAACCCCTTACCTAAGCAAGCCTCCCTTACTCAATTATGTATCCGAAATTGCGGTCAGGGTAGCTCCCTCTAAAGTACTCCCTTACTCAATTCCTGTTGCCAAGAATTGCGGTTGCTCAGTGGGGCAAGGATCAAAATCCTTTCCCCTCTGTGGCCTTCTTATCCTATAAGGATGCCGCTTACCCTATTGTCTAGTAGGAATAGCGGGGCGGGACATTAATACGCCTCTTCCTCTCCTTCAAGGTTAAGAGGCTACCTGAATCATTTATATGATTGCCATTTATTACTATTTGAATACTAAATGTAATTGTTAATATTTAACTAAAGTTGATTATTTGGAATCTTCTCAAGGAGATGTTCTTTCAATAGATTGCATTGTTCATATGATTTATAAGACATCACCATCATGCAAAATTTACCATACATCCCATGCCTTACACCACCCTTATATTGTACACACATTAGCCCTCATAGAAAAAACAAATCACTCACTCTTTTTGTCAGTAATTTTTCATATTCTCTTTCTCTCTGTTCTTTATATGTCTCTGCCTTGCTTTCAATTTTTCCTCTTTAATATTCTCTCTAGGAAAAATCTTACTGTTACTACTATTGTTGCCTCGCTGTCGTCACCACCGCTGTCATTGTCGTGGTATAGTCCTTTTCTTTTTTTGGTCAAGCACTAATAAATCTATTTTGTGTATATACATGTATATAACACTCCAACCCACAAATTCTTGACCTCGAGGCGTGACACGCCATAGACTCGAGCTTGCAAGGCAACTAGCACAAAACTACACAACATAACATAACATTTCATAGAATACCTAGGAACTTATAGGCCAACCGAGCCATCTATTTACAAAGTATTTACTGAGAGCAATATACACATGATCATGTTCTCAGTGGTATGTGAAAATGAAGCACAAATACAACCAAATTTTACACCCGCAAGCGTACGGATTGTGTCTACTATAGTGCGTGCGTACGGGTATCGTTTCCACATAGAGGCTACCTTAGTTCAATCTCTACGTGCTCGGTGCCTAAAACTAGCTTCGACTCTACGTGCTCGGTGCCTAAAACTAGCTACGTGGGTGTGTGTGTGTGTGCTTTCTTTAGGATCAAAGGAAGCTTGGGGAAAGGAAAATAAACGTAAGCTAACCTAGTCTAATGGAGAAACTTAGGATGCCAAACTAAGGAAATAAAGCTTTACAAGGTTGAAGGGGATCTCGGGTGATTGCATTGCAACTAGACTCAAGCTATCATAACGATTCGGTCTATCTATAGCTCGGTTGCTCTCTAGAGTTCTTAACTAACTAACCTCGAGTTTAATTAGCTAAGTTCTCCTTGGTGTTGATTAATGTCCTACTCGAGAGACTAACCTATTAGTATTGTTTCAGACTAGAGATTAGACTCTTAGAGCATTAACTAGTGCTAACGGGTACCCTTTTAGTATTGTTTCAAACTAGATGTATACTCCTATCACACAAGTCATTAATTAAGCATATCAATCAACACACTTAGTTGCAAATAGGGCTCATTCCATTAGCATGGATTAAGGCTAAGATGACATCACTACCGATAGTATTTAAGCACAAAATAACACATGCAACTTGACTTGGGCATTTTAACAAACACATAGACATGTTTGATTATTAACACATAGACATATTGATTCATGCCATTAATCAATGTAAAGAAACATGTATTAATAGCCAAAGATATTCACAAATCAATGTTCATAACCCTAATCTAATATACAACATCAATCATCCTTAGATCTAACTCAAACACAAAGCATATTTACAAGAATAAGAAAAGGAATAAGAAACTCCCCTTCAAATCCTTGCTCAAATCCAAAGCAAAACCTTTCAATCTCTTGTTATAAGCTTCAATCCTTGCTTGGTTTGGTGTGGGATGGTGGTTTTGGGTGTTTGGTGAAGTGGGTAAAGGGTTAGGGTTTATTAGGATTTACGAAAATAAAGTTCCTTTCCCACAAATGAGCTTAAATGAGTTTTAAATAGGCCTTTAGCACGACTACCGGAAGACCTAACCAGTCGACCGGTACTAGGGCATCACTCAGCCGGTACTTTTGATAGAGCTTCTGGAACTACCGGAACAATGTACCAGAAGACACTACCAGTGCACCGGTACTGTAACAGGGGGTCAGCCTGTATCGGTAGATCTTCTTCGTTTTAGCTCCGTTTCCAATTCTGTTTTCATCGGTGCTTCCTTCTTGGCCTCGTGCATCATCTAGCATGCTCGAATCTTGTTCCAGAACATCAAATCTTCGTCAATCTTCTTCCGAAATTCTTCGTGTAAGCTCAAGGATCAACTTCACCCAAAATGCACTTAAGTTATGCAATTAGTGCACTTAGTGTAGTATTAATGCAATTATTCACCTTATGCACAACTATTAACAAATATGCATAAAATCTATACTAAATGCACACCAATAAGCTTTAAAACACCCTAACAAAGTATGCAAACAATATATACAAACATACACAAAACACACACACATCAACACACACACACATGATATTACATTTTCAAAAAAATATGACTAATTCTAATTGTACAGTCAAAAATAATTTACAACACGTTATAAGAACTTGGGCCTGAGCTGCAAAAAAAATATACCAAACAACACATTCTAACACATGACCTTGAACAACACAACAAGAAGCCAATAATTAGGATAGCTAAAGAAGGCTACAATCGGTGCCCTCCCTACTAGACTGGCTCACTAGCAGCTGCAATATAGGTTAACCAATGTTACATGACATATACACCTTAAAAATTGAGCACAACACAATAGAGAATATATCTTGCGCAACAAGTTCAAGTACGAGGCACAACACACTACATAATAGATCCCATAACTCATATCATTTATTAGACTTTTATACACATTACATCTCAATCCACATAACTACCCCTCGAAATCAGATATATAATTTAGATTCACACCACACATAACACATCACGTGTCACAACATATAATTACCCTCAAGGCTTTTACCCTAAACATATATCAACTACGTCGAGCACCCTTAAGGCCTTTTACACCAAACATATATCCCACTAGGCCAAGCACCCTTAAGGCCTCCTATATGAAATAAACACGTCACATAAGATTTTCATGCTTAAATGCATGACACGATCTCGAATAATCCCAAACCAAGCACTTGATTTGAATTAGAAATGACAAGATCATATGAGTTTTATAGAGATCAACCATGATACTCAGGATAGTTTTTGCAAAAGTGGTTTAGAAAGAATGTCCAACCTTCCTCGATCTAGCTAACAAGTAATATAAAGCTTCTTACTGAGGCCTTAGCTCCAAAGCTATGTAAAGGCTGTCACAAGTGAAATAAACTAAGACTTTCAGAAGAAAGTATCCATGAATAAACTTTCTTCTCTATATATATAATCATAAATCCACAACACATGTATTAGCGTAGTAAACCACTGTTTGCAAAATTGTAGCATTTAATTTATATTCAGCATAAAAATGAACTTGAGTTCTTCTCTCATCAACACATACACATACATATGTGGCAAAACTAAATGAATCACATAATATAGTAAAAAAGATTTAGTCTCGCGTGATTACTTTAGTCATTACATTTCATCCTTATTCTTTCTCAACCTCTCCTATGCATATACATCACACATCTCATTTTACCATTTTCATACAAACATACACTGTTTTTCACTTTCTTTCCTCACAATTACCACATAATTAAGACATGCATCTTTAACTCATGTTTAAAATAAAACCACATTTATTCTTTGCAATTTCCTTAATTGATATACAAAACACAACCTTTCCAACTCCAAGCTCTTTTCCGTAATAACAAACAATATTATGATATACTTCTATATTTAGGCCATAAATTAAAGGTCATGTTCATATATACATATATATAAATATAATTAATATATATAGGAATGGGTTGCTAACACTATGTTTAATTGATTACTGAATTTAAAAAAAATTAATCAACAATGGTAGTGGAATATAGCAACTAAACATCTATTACACACATGTACACAGTATCATTGATGAAGCTTTCTTACACAATTACCCGTCTCGTATTAGCCGCCTAATGGTCTTTGCCGCTATAATCAATCACCAATAGCTAGGATGTAGTGTGCTATATAGTGAGCAAGCACTAATTAGGGATTAATTAAGGTTTAGGCTAGGTAGTATGTGTTCTTGGTGTAACAATGTGAAAAATTCTGCACACACACCAAAGAGAAAATAAGCTTCTTATGTTATGTATTCTTACTTGGGTCTTGTCAATTGCCGCTATATATAGTACAAGGTAACCCTAGTAAAGATAAGGTGCTAGGAAGATTATTATTTCCAATAATGCCCCTCCTTATCTTCTAGAAAAGGAATATTCTCTATGGATAAGTCTGATCCAAAATATCCCATTTAACACACTATAAATATCTTCCATGCGGACCCTGCTTATCTAATTAAGACATCCATTGATTATATTAAAAAGACCAAGATAATTAAATCCCATCTTGATTCTAAACTCAAATCTTAATTAAGCATTCTACATAAGTAGCCATCCTTAATTAATGACATCTAATTGGAACATGACTAGTAGAGGGACCAAAAGACATAATTACCCTTGGCTCCTAAAATGACCAAAATGTCCTCGTCACTGCTTTCACAGCATCAAAGACACTTTTACCTTGGTCTATTTCCCCCAGAAGACCAAAACCGCACTCTAAGGATAATCATTGGCTAAGCATGAGCTTGTCAACTATTCTGGTGACTTCTATCTTTGATTAACTGAGTGAAATGACAAAAAGACCCCTCTATATATGCCCATAGTCAAGGCCGGTTGCAATAAATATCATCACCTTTAAAACTTCATCTAAACCTTGGAATCTCTTGTCCTATATTATGATAATCCATTGCACAAGCCAAATGATTGATATACCCCTGAAAGGTAATATCACTAGTACTAGATTTCTTGTGATCAAGTGGACAAATCCAAGGAGGTACATAGACCCCTACTGTTGTATATGTATGTCCCTACTAAATTAGAATATAACACCTAACTTATGAGGTAGATAATCTTATCATTCAAGATCTTTCCTTATGGTACATCAAAGTGTTGCACCCTAACTCAATCAGTTCATCCACACATGCTCAAGATAGGAGTAATGGTCACACAAAAGCTATGCGTATCTCGTCTTCTATATTTGACAATACGGCTCCTAGAAGACATACTCACGACATCCCTATTCAATGTGTGGCACATTCACTAGGAGCGTAGTCCAGAAAACCATCCAATGACTTAAGTATATCATCCTTTCTACGAGACTCACCCATTATAGCCTTATCCCGATAAAGTACCTAACACCACCATCAGGCTATAGACCAATTTATGATATCACCGAATCTAGAATTGGACATACCTGTATCCCGCCTCACTAAGCACCCAAGTCATTGGTCTATATCATTAAACCTTCATATATTGCACCAAAGCATAAATGAAGAGAATATGATATGCAAAACTCAATCATATGAACAATATCATAAGCATATTATGTCTAACATCCAATAATCACCATGTGCTTGTGGTCTATAGGGCATACAAATATATACACATATACACTTTAACAACATTCACACTTTTAACCTATATACTTAAAGGTACATGTATTTTAACTAAACCCAAGATTTTAGAATGGATCATGTTATATAACCCTAAAATGAAATGATGAGTAAACCAAACTTAAAACTTAATAAGAACATAATTTAGTAGGAATTACGTAGAATATTTGTTCCATAAAAATTCACCCCAAAAAGCTAAGCAAGTTTTCTCCTCCATTTTTCTTCCTTCTTGTCCGTCTTAGTTGGTGTTGTGTATGCATATATGTGTGTTTTCTATCTTTCTTGAAAATGATAGGATAATGATGTTTAAGAAGAAAGTGTCTGGCTTAGCTTCTTCTTCACTTAATCCCTTTTTTTCATTTTCAAAGAACTTTTTACTTATTGCATTTTTAACTGTTGAACATGATCTTTTTGCTCATAAGAAACCATAACAATGTTTAAATAATATATTGGCCACATAATATACAAATAATAGTATGAGCACATTTAATTAATTAATTAATTAATTAATATTATTATTATTTTCTGGTGCCACATCTTTACCCATTTCAAAAAGTTTCATGACGAAACTTTACTTACCATGATCTTCGAACAGGAACAGATACTTTTCTCGCATTTCTATTATAACTCCTGAATAACTTCTCTAGTTGTACGATTATTGCTCTGTTGAACCTTCACATACGAAATGGTATGACATCGCAAACCTAATCTTTTTGTTCAGCAATAGCTACTGGTTGCTTTAGATACGTTAAATTTTGCCTTATCGGGATCTGATTATACTGTAAAACATGATCTGGATCTTGGACATACTTTCTCAATTGTAAGACATGAAATATATTTTGGATCTCTGATAAAGTTGAAGGTAAGGCTACTTTGTAAGCAACTTCTCTAATCCGCTCAAAAATCTCAAATGGGCCAATATACTTTGCTCTTAGTTATCTTGGGCTTCCAAATCAGTTTACACCTTTCGTGGGGGGATACTTTCAAGAACACATGACTCTAACTTCAAATGCTAGTTCTTTATGCCTAAGGTCGGCCCAACTTTTTTGTCCATCTTGTGCTTTCATAAGTGTGGACTGTATAAGCTTAACTTTATCTTCAGTGTCTTCGAGAAGTTTGATGTCCTATTACCTTCATTTCACCCAAACCCAAATGTAGTGGAGTTCTACATTTTCTACCATATAAAGCCTCATAAGGAGCCACACGGATACTAGACTAATAGCTATTCATCTACTTATATGTGTTATTTATATATCTACTGCAAATATATGTTTTGTGTATACGTAAGAAAGATTTAAAGAATAAATTGATGAAATTAAAGAAGAAGATGAATATGAGAAAGAAATGATATGTATTTTAATTTTTTTATATTGGAATTTGTACAATCAAAATTTGTAAGATGTGTCCTTATCGTTCACATATTGTAAACATAGTGTTCCCAAATCTTGAATATATAGTTTGCAAGTCATGAACATACCTTAAAAAGTCATAAACAAGTAGTTTATCATTGTAAACATATAATGTAAAACTTCTGAACATATAATATAAGAGTAGTAAATAATTAAATTGTGAACAATTAAAAGTTTTGAATATAAAATACTATCATTGTGAACATGTACATGAGATCTGCAAATAATTAAAAATTATGAACATATAATATAAAAATTATGAATATGTGTATTGTTCACGACTATGAACGCTATGTTCACAAAAAAATTTTACCAACTCCCTACTAGAAAATTTCCAAGTAGCTTGAAATCCAACAAATCAAAAAGAGTAACACAATTTTTTATGTCTTCTTGTTAGCTGGTTTCGAGCAGTGGCCATAGTGATATAATTACTGCAATCAATACCCATCGAGTCATCAACCTACAAGGCCCTCGATTATGTCAACTTTGAGCTTAACAAGTAGTCTGGCAATGTCGTGCTTCTGCTTGGTTGTCGTGGTGGACACGAGGGTGAGAGGCTTTGCACACCGAGACACATTGTTGAATGCTTGTAAGCTTTTGGAAAAAAAAAAAAAAGAGTGGAGAGAGAGAGAGAGAATAAGATGAAAGAAGAGTTAAGACCGTAGTAATAAAGAAAAAGATGGTGGTGAGATGGGGGTAGAGTTTGTTAGATATTGGAAAAGAGTGAGCTACTGGATTTTGTAGAGAGGAAGCGATGAAAAGGGAGAGAGAAGGCAAGAGATTTTCTCTTTTTTCGTTTTTTAAATAGAAGCGCTTGTTTTGCATGCGATGAAGGGGTGTATAATGCTGTGAATGTGCACAGTAATTTGGGCATACAATATCTACACCCAAATCATCAGTGTTGACATGTATTAGTCTTTATACTCGAGACAAGACAAGAAGACTGAATACCATACTAAGGTTAATAATCATTATCTATCAAGACTAAGCTTTAGTCCTAATTGTGCTGCAAATCTTTTAGATGATTCTTCAATCTCCCAGAATCAAAAAGTAAAAGCCGAAGAGTTTTAAGTTTTTTTTTATTTTTTACATGGTTAACAACATTCATCACTCTCCTATTAGCTTTTGTGCTGGTGTCAATAACCAGGACATCATCGTTATATAAGGTTTTATTATTAATATTATTGTATTAATTTTTTTATTAATATTTATATCAAGTCTAGGATGTTGCACAGAATCATACTATTTTTTTTTTAAAGGAAACAGCGCCCAAGTTAATTAGGAATCATCCTAGGCAAAGAAATCCCTCTAGCATCTTCCGTAATTAGTCTTTTAATGTCTTGGGACAGTTCTTCGAAAATATGTATTCCTTAAAGGTAGAGTAAGTCAAAAGTTTATTACCCAATCGATATATTTAATGACTTTTTTATAAATATGTGAATTTTTGAAACCCAATAGATTGGTAATCTTTTGCATTCAACAACACCAACAGGATGCTAGATCCAAATTGTTGGCATGAATACAGTGAGCAATGTGATTTTCTTGCTTGCTAAAAAAAAAAGCAAAAAAGGTAAAAGAAAAGAAACCCGTAAGGACAGCTTACCCTATGCTTTTGTAATTTTATTCACACCCCCGTTACTGCTGGATTAAGACACACGCTTGCTCACCCACGTGATTCTCTGCTCGCCAACCCATTTTCCCATCTCCTTTCTCCTCTTTCGTTTCTTTCTAACTCTCAAAACACAAACACCACCACCCCCCCCCCCCCCACAAAACCCCCCACCACGCACACCAAACACACACACGCACTCAATTACTATGTTATTCCATTTCCATCTCTTGACGTCCCTTGGATGATAAAACACCGGGTACAACAAAGGAAAAACTGAAAAAGAAAAAAAAGAAAAAAGCAAAATCTTGGTTTTAGAAAAATAAAAAGTAAAAAAAAAAATAAACACACACCCACACACATACAGAACAGAGAGAGGTGGTGGGTAAATGGCTGGAGGGTACAGAACAGACGAGGATTACGATTACTTGTTCAAGATGGTGCTGATAGGCGATTCGGGTGTGGGCAAATCCAACTTGCTCTCTAGATTTACGCGTAATGAGTTCAGCCTCGAGTCAAAGTCAACCATCGGCGTTGAGTTCGCCACTCGCACCATCCGCGTCGACGATGATAAGATCGTCAAGGCCCAGATTTGGGACACTGCTGGCCAAGAAAGGTTCTTCTCTCTTCCCCTTCATTTTCATTATTTTTTTTTTCTTTTTTGATGGTTTTAATGATATGGATGATCTTTTGCATTACCCGAGTAAACAGTAGAACTAGTATATACTAATTTGAAAATGCGAGTAAATATTAGCACTAAAATATTGACTAGCAAAGGACGGAGCCATTAAAAGGGTGAGTTGCCCATTTTTTTATTTTTTATTTTTGGAAAATGGGTTGGTAATTTTAAGGTAGTTTAGTCCCTTCTTTGTTAAACAAACCTTCACACCCAACCCAACCCCGTCCTGCACATAGTCTCAACCACTTGACCTACCCTTAATTCCAAAATTTGTGGGATCGCAAGGATCGGAGATAATTTTAAATATCCTAATTTCTTGATTTTAAAGAAATGCTGCTAAATCCTAGGCTGAATAGTTTAATTTAGTGAATTAAGGTGCTAAATCCTAGGCCGAATAAAAATTCTAGATCCACACGTCCTGGGGGCTTGTTGAGACCACTTTGGAGGCCCCGAGTATGTATACATCAACACTACTGACTGGGGACTACTTTGAAAACGCAAGTATATTTGTGGATTAGTTGAGAATACTTCGAAAAATCAAGTAACCATTGATTTGATAAACTTAGAAACCATGGGCACTAATGGGAGAACCAAGTACGCATCTTGGCGAGTAAGGGCTAGTTTGGGCATTTGTGTAGACATTGCGATTAGTAGGGACAGATTTTAATATTTGAGTAGGCATTAAGAATTGATGAGAGGGTGCAACTATGTGGATGTGAGATTTATGAGTCATGAATTTGAGTCACCCTTGGGGTTGGTGGGGAACCCCTCTTGATCTCCTTTAATAAAAGAGCAAAAAGTGTAGACATTGAGAAGTAGCAGTGAACTAATATAAAAGTTTGATTAACCATCGAGCACTGGTATTGTTAGATATTATAGGCTGATTATGCTTTGCACTTATTATTCTTATTGTAATCCAAACCGATTTCTCTCTCTGAAAAATGTCTGGGTTGTAGTGGCACACCTACTGTGTTTTTTTTGGAATTCAGGCACACCTACTGTGTTTTTTTTGGAATTCAATGTTGTTTATCTAAAGTATTCTTTTTTTATTTTAATTGGATTAGATTGCATGGAAAAAAAATTAATGAATATTCATAGTTCTTATAAGAATGTGGGGTAGTTGTTCATAAGTATGGCATATACTTTATGTGTCTATAGTTAAATAGGTAATGGAATTTGTGAGGCATGGGCTAAATCTAGTTTTTGCATATATGTCAACTTACAAAGTAATAAAGGATGCGATCAGAATTGTCATGCAAAAGAGCAATAGATATTGTGTAGCTATGTCATGCCAATTTGGTCCATCTTGTGGGGGCTGTGTTGCTAGTTAGCCCTGGCACTCCTATCTTTTTATTGGTTCCATACAATTCCCACATAAATCGATTGCGCACTGAATAGTTGCTCGAGTATGTATCTAGGGATGACTGGTGCTAAGCCCTTGTTAATGTTTTAAAAATCTTATTTGCACCTTGGAAAGATCAATTGTCTCAAATTGCACCCACCAAAATGTTAGAAGTCCTGTATTTTCTCATGCCATAGGTGAAAGTAATTTCAAAGACCTAGATCAAAACTCCTGATATTAGTTAAATTAGACGTTTGGTTTTCTGATGGTGTGCGAAACAATTTTCGCACTTTTAGGGGCAATTTACAATTGAACTTTTAGGGGGAAAAAGAAGCTTTTAGACATCTCTCAGACCAATTTGAATCTCTCCCTATATATATTGTACACATAAGATATATGGTATATGTGATACTTATACCAACATATATGTAGATTTAGGTTAGTACTGATGAGATATATTGAATATTAAAAATGAATTGCCTAGCGTTATGGACTATGGACTTGCTTGTTCTTTTATAAGTAATAACTATATATTTTATTTTTTGGGAAGGAGGCATGGTAGTGGATTATTATAAGTACTATTGGAAGTTCTATAAATGCTGTTGTTATTTTGTGTAATCTATTGTACGCTGATGGCAATTGGGGATTATATTGAAGAATTTTTATATTGGCAAATGTTGTAATGCTTGCACTTATTAGCTTGAGTGTCTAGTGCTGTGATTACTAGAGTGGTTGTTAAATTTACCAGATTGATAAAAACATGGGAAAGATACTAGCTACAAGATGATAAAAACATGGGAAAGATACTAGGTGATTGAAAGTTTAGATGAATCTGTCTTACTACATTCTGTTTTTGTGGTATGACATAGTACACAAAAGATGTCTGGTTCTCCCCACGCCCCCAACCCCATAGGATTTGTGCCCAAGACCTTACTTCTGGGAAAGATAGTCTTTACCCCTTGAGCCATGCCCTTGAGATGTCTGGTTGAATTGAAGTACTTCTTGATCTTCATTTGTAAGAAAAGTACGAGCTTTGGTAGAAATGCACCCTAGACATGATATATTAAAGAGAAATCTGCTGCTTTTATGAAGTTAAATTGAGGGGCTGGGGAAGAGTGGGTACTCAAAGGTAAAGTTTTCATTTTGGAGATTGCAATGATTTGGCATTTTGCACTAAGTTTTTTCTTCCTTCTACCTGATGCATGAAATAAGGATGCTCTCTCCCAATGCATTCGTTGTTCCTGTCTTCTTCTTAGAATTGTCCCATTGTCAAAAGACATCTCTAAAATGTAATTTTCAGCTTGTTTTATATTTTTAAGTATACTTGCAATTTCCAATTGCTACCCTGATAATATTTGTCAGACTTGGATACATCTGTTTTGGTACGTAAAAGTTTGACCTGGTTTATAGACACTACGATTTTGAGCTCTTTAGTCTCTGGGTGCTTCCTTCGGCTCCCTGTTAACATCCTAGTTGAACTTTAAGATATGATTTATGTTATTGTCTCTTTGCTTGTAGATACCGTGCAATCACAAGTGCTTATTATCGAGGAGCTGTCGGTGCTTTGCTTGTATATGATGTCACCCGACACGTAACATTTGAAAATGTGGAGAGATGGTTAAAGGAGTTGCGGGATCACACAGATCAAAACATTGTAATAATGCTTGTTGGAAACAAGGCAGATTTACGTCACCTGCGTGCTGTTGCCACTGAAGACGCAAAGGCCTTTGCTGAGAAAGAAAACACCTTTTTCATGGAGACTTCTGCCCTCGAGTCTTTGAACGTTGAGAATGCATTCACAGAGGTACTCACTCAAATATATCGTGTTGTCAGTCGAAAAGCCCTCGAGGTTGGGGATGATCCTGCAGCCTTGCCCAAAGGGCAAACCATAGACATCGGAAGCAAGGACGATGTTTCAGCCATTAAAAAACTTGGATGCTGCTCCGCATAACTGCAGGAGTCAAAAGGATTGGTGAGCACCACACCATATTTCTCTCCTACTTGAAGGGCTTATTGGACACTATTGTTCCTTCTGTGGATTTGCTATATTTCAGATGATCAAGTTAGGCTGGCTGCAACTTTTGGAGGTCGAAAGGAATACATATGCAGTTGTGTACCATTTCATTTGTTAGTATTTTGTAACGTACTATATATTGTCCCGTATCGCTATCATTGCATTTAACGGATCGTGTATCTTTGACTAAAATCAATACAATGAGTTTGTTTTGCTGATGTGTTGCAAGATAGGGCAAACCCCTTGTCTTCGACTAAATGATCTATGCAACGAGTTTGTTCGCTTATAGCGGGTTGGTTTTGACCAAACTGAATCTTTCGATGAGAGTGGTAGGACAAGTGCAAAACTTGTTGGATTGATATACTTTCTGTACAACCTAATATATAAAAATTGACATAAAATGGTTTAGAAGAAGGTGACTTCACGGCACATGGCTTGAGAATTGAAGTGGCGCTTGCTTCGATTAGACAATTACTTGATCTTCAATTTTGGTATGGTACTCTCTCCAAGATCCCTTTTAAGTGACCCTTGCTTAGATTAGACAATTTTACTTGCCTTTCAATTTTCTTCCCTTTTTTCGTTGATGACTTAAATTCGAAACTTATAAGTCTCAAATAAAAGCGATGTTCTCATTGAGCTCTACCCCTTTGTCTACTTGTCTTTCAATTTGTATCGTAGTCCTTTTAAGACGTCCATGGTTCAAGTTTAACAACATAAGCGCAGGTTGATGTCATGTTATGACTGAGATTTTACTAGCGACAGTCGACCAGCAGCCACATACAAATTTGTAAACCAATTAGATAAAATCTTATTTCTTTATTCATTCTTGTCGTGAATCCTCTAGAATTTTATGAATATGAAATCTTAATTCAGTATCTCCCCCATCATCCCCCACAAAGCAAGAAAAGAAAAGGAAAAAGAAGGAAAAAAAAAAAAGAGAGAGAGAGAGAGAACTGAAAAACACAACACAGGAGATAGCACTACGGTGTCACTGATGGGAAAAAAAAAAAAAAGAATCAACTAATAAGATATTTTTACAGTATTTGGCGGCAGGTGTTCACCACCCTGAAATGTATCCTACACAAATCATGGCAAAAATAACCCCAAGTTTTGTACATTATCATGCATGGATGTAACAACAAATATCAAAGTCTGTAGTCTGTACAACTTCGAGAGACAGACAAGGCCAACAAATAATGTTTTTGGACAGCGTTGACTGTAGTCTATATCTCTGCAAGTATATACATTCATGAAACACATTAGGAGACGAGTTTTACTCGTTTTGAACAATAAATATGAAGCGACGATAGAAAGATGATGTCGATCAAGTGCAGTTTCATCGACCCTTCACTCATGGTTGTCCTTTCTTTTTGTGTTTAGTGCTGTGGATTTGCAGATGGGACAGGTGTTCTTCACAAGCAACCACTTCTTCATGCAATCCACATGATACTCATGCCCGCAATCCAGCGTGCCAACAATCTCTTGATCCTTGTAATCAGTCTGCAAATAGCAAGCACATTCGAAAAAAGAAGCGATTACTTACAACACACGCTCAGAGAAGCCAACTTGACCACAGTCCAAAGATAATGTTTCATGTTATGTTTGAGTCGTGATCCAAATATGTTTGGCATGAAAAGTGAAAGACTACAATGAGTTGTCTCGGGATTACAGAAGGTGAGCAGGGAAAAGGTCTAGAAAAATTAGGAAAAAGCCAAAGTAAACTAAGAAAGCAAACAAAATTATAGGAGCAGTTGCTGATTTTTCAGCAGCAGATAAATAAAAAAATACAGGGTGGTAAATGACAAAGTTAAAAAAAACTTGCAACTGAATAACTGAAATTCAGCAGTGGTGTAAAGCTAATAGTCGGCAAGGAAGGAAATAAAACTGTTGCTAGTTTCAGTACAGATACTTTTGAGATGAGAAACACGTTACTACTACCATAGGTCCTTCCCATTTCTGGTGTGTTAAGATCAAGAAGCCAAAATAATGAGCAAAGCCAAAAAAATCCAGCAAAATTTGCAGCCATCTTAATGGTATATATGATAGGATGCATGATTAGTTTTAGCAAAGGATAACTTCACACCCACACACACACACACACACACACACAAAGTGAAGGATAAACAAATATACTCTGCCAGGGGAAAATTTTTTGAGAAACATGTACCAGAAAAGCTATTAATATTTTAATTAAAAACTAATTATGAAATTCATGTTATTTTGGTATTTCCTGGATATCATTGACAATATTTCCAAACTTGCATCTGAAGATGTATATATAATATGAAAAATACCTGGCATATGACACAGAAATCAAAGTGCTTATCAGTCGATGCTGCCTCTTCCTGACCACATCTGGTTGCAGAGGATACAAGAGATCTTGTCTTCAAATGGCTTGCAATAACTTCCTCGGATATGCCGGTTGTTACACTGCCAATCTGTTCACCCAATGCAAGAAGTTCCTGGTAGTATGTTAACATAAAAGGTTTCCGTTACTTTCTCTTCATTTTAGTCCAGCAAAAAGCAAACCAGAAGACACTGCTTCCATTCATCACTGGCTTGTACTACTTGTAGAAATACAGATACACCTTTTTATGATCCATTACGCAATTTATCATTCATAAATAAGGAGCTGATCCATTTTACAGCTTACCTCATAGGACATGTGATCTATATCCAAGCGCATATCTCTGTGCTGATCAACAGAATCTACAGCTTCATGGTGGGCAGGAACCTCGAGCATGGCCACTCCCTGCATATCAAACCACAAACAACATAAAATGCAAATTATATATCACTAAAAAATCACTCCACGAAATGAAATAACAAGAGGTTGATGAAAAGGGTGAAAATAGTACATCTTCTGGAAGAACCCTCAAGTGAGGAAGGTTGCGATGCCTAGCATTCATATCAAATGAGTCTTCTCTTTGGTGTGGCCAGTATAATCTAAAACCAGTCGGTGGAACAGGTCCCATATATCGAGGCCCAGTCTCTACAACACCTTGGAAAGGATTTATAGAGGTACTTCGTGAAGATGTAGCTTGAGGAAAACTCATACTGTGCCCTCTCCCTCCCCGCATAGGTTGTGGCAGATGATGAAGATTAGGGTGCCTCTGAAGAAAATGCGGATACAGAAAGCCACCAGAGCTTCTATTGCCGGCAGAAATTTGATAACTTTGTATACCCATGATCCCAGCCTCCACGCGACCTCCACCAATGCTGCCTAGAACATGATGGAAACAGAAGCGAGACACATAAGGTCATTTGCAGTATAAATAAACAATATAGACATGGAAATACTAGGAATGTGGAAAAGCTTTCAAATTGAGAATGAAAATAACTAGCAACATGGAAAAGCTTTCAAATTGAGAATAGAAATAACCATCTCAACCCAAACAATGACCACATGACTACATGAATTTGAAGTTGACAAAGTCAACCATATATAACAGAAAATAAATCCTGATATGAGCAGAAAGCATTTTAAAAACATAAAATTGCACAAAAGGATCAGACCTTACCCTGCAGATAGGGTAAAGCAGGTGCCTGATTCCAGGCCAACGAATCATTATCACGACCATTATTGCTGAGATGCATGTCCAACCAAGGATTACCAGGCAACCGAAAAGGTTGAACTACATAGCTTCCTTGAATCACATGATTAGCATTATGAGCCAGTATAGAACCAGAACCAATAATACCAGCTCTGTTCCTTATACCCCTATGAGATTCTAACGATGTCGCATTCCCTCCATAATCAGGGGGAGCAAAATTGGTACCATCCATCAAATCAACATCAGATTCAACTGGCCATGCACCCATTGGAGGAACAGAAGAACTAGAGGCTTCCAATCCATTTTGATAGGGGAAAACTCCAGGAAATCCTTCCGCATTTTTTCTCTTAAAAGACTCTCGTACACCATCCATATAGGGATAACTCCCTCCATAGCTGTCTGTTGGAATTCCAACAACCCCATGCGTGCTCGAGAATGATACCTGTTCATTTGCTCCATGATTTACTCGAACAGGGAAATCTCTGGAAGCAGAAGGTGGAGCTATGCATGCACCAGCTAGATCAAGATTTCTCGCCGGATGCTGATGCTGGAAACCGTTGTAATGTGTCATCCCAAAGAACAAAGAACTATCATGATGTTCTGTTGGATGAGGCACACTTAAGTTAGTTGTATTTCCAGGAGCTGGTAGCACTGGGTGGATATTAGGCCCCGAGAAATTTGAAAAGCTCCCATAAAAGATGCAAGGTTCAGGAAGGATATAGTCAAGGCCACGCTGATCTGTCTCCAGATCAGTCAGTTGACTAGTATATTGAATATTCCTCTGGCCCATGCTCAACAATATTTTCTTGCTGATGCCTACAGATAAGTAAGACCATCATTAGGGAATGAAGCTCCAAAATGCATTTCATCAAGACTCAAGCAAAGAGCTTAATCAAGAAGACTGGTGATATAACTCCAGCTAATTATAAATTCCACAAAATAAAATAATTCAAAATTTTGTATTATAGATTAAAAGAAAGATGCAAGTCACTAAGTTCAGCATCTCAATTGAGCAACCCAATCAAATTACGAGCAAAAGTTTGAATAACATTCTGGGAAAACGAAAAGTAAAAATGAATACCAAGAGAGAATTTACAGGAACATCTGTTAGATTCCCTTGGCTATTGTAGAAATTATTTTTGACATGTAAAAAGACAAACTAATGAAATAAGACAAATAGAGAATCACCAAAGTGGCTAACTCATCAAAAGCTCAAGCTGTTAGAAACTGCTAGAGCTTGTTAATTATGCTGTCTTAAGCAAAATAAAGGCACAAAGATCCCTCTATGAGAATAAGTTACATCATCTTTTCACTAGATGTAAGAGGATTTTAAAGAAGATATATAAGATTACAATGGAAAGTGAATAGCAATATTACATATCATTTATTTGTGAATTTGACGCTAACTACATTTGTCAAACAAGATCCCTGGCATTAGAGACTCAGAAATCCTCTGCCAGTTCTTAGGTTTTAATGGCAATATATTGCACCATATACAGAAGACTGTCAGTCTCATGTCAACGTACTCTAAAATACATTCAAGGGACCAAAGAACTTGAGGAACCCCAGTTGGCCTGCCTCTCACAACCGAGTAGGGCTGGATGACACTCTAAACCCTGAACCCCACAAAAAGAAAGAAAGAGAAGATGATATTTGAAAAGCACAAAGTGTCCACACTTTTGAGAAGAACATCTATCTACAAGAAACAGCAGCATAGTGAACATGCAATTCCAGTTCCCAGTGATATAACTTTCTTAAATTAAACCCAGATGTGGACAACTGACCAAATTTGAGAGGTGAAGACAAGACTAGCAAACTAGCATCTCAAAAACTACATTAAATCAACACATAGAAAGCATGAGTCTAGCAAAACTTCTTTTTCTTTCTCCTCTGCTCCATATAAATCAGAATTTGCCTCTAAAAGAAGTCTCAACATGCTTGTGAGCCTTCACAAATGAGGTAACGTTCCGGTGAAACATGCTAACAATGTAAATATGAAAGCAGTGTGTAGAAAGTCAATAGCTAACCACATAGTAGCAAATGACTAAAGTCAAACCTCCTCAAAACCATTAATGAAATGATCAGAAATCTATTTTCTGCCAAACCTTTTTAGTAGAATCAACGAATAACAGGAAACTTTAACAGGGTTCACACACTACATGCATTAAAACCTATATAAAAGAAAAAGCTCAATCCTGTGTATAAATAGTTCTCTATACTCCCTCAATGAACACCTCAGAATTAGTATACAGGAAAATACAATTTCAAGCCTATTTAGCCAAGCAAACATTCCTTTCCTTTCTTTGAGTCCTTCCCATTACCAGCAAAACTTAATACTGATAGTCACGAATGGAATATGCTTGCTTAAGATACACTTAATATTTCTCTGTGCCCCAAGGAGCACATATGAATTAGTATATGGGAAATAATATTTGCCAAGTAATTTAGCCAAGCAAAGGGTCCTTTTCATTAACAGGAAAATACTATGGTAGTCATGAAAGGAATGCGCTTGCTTGAGATATCACTTGATCTATGATATGTAATTTTTTCCTGGAAGTTATCAATACCTTAAATTTTAAAATTGAATTCGTGCTCACATACATATAGGACAGGTAACAAGAATAATGGAACTTCTCAAAAGAAATGCAATTAGCAGGCACAAAATGATCTAACAATAGCAATCATGCAGATCTGATACAGTACATAGCATTACTATGATCCAGAATGGAGATCAATAGTTGTCACAGGAGGCTTCAAAACTCAGAAAATTATATCCTCACTGTGCTATAAAGACTCAAAAGTCATTCAGAATCAAGGATACATACAGAGGAAAATTGGAATATCATGAGATAAGGTCTAAGACCTGACTGAACCAAGTCCAACATTTTAAACATATGCCATGGCCAATAAACAAAAGAAAAGAAAAGAGCTATTCGGTTCCCCTACATTATGAATCCTCAAACTTGAAGCTCGAAAGAAAAGAATATCTACAGAAGCAAGAAACAAACTGTAACTACTGGTCATGAAGAATTGTAATTAAATTCATTAAGTCATAAAGCTAATCTCAACTTCTAGAAGAAGCACTTATATCCAGTCTTATACCTGAATTCCTAATGTGCAGGGAAGATATCCACTTGAAAATGCATGCTTTTTTTATTCTAAACCTCCATTGATCGACCAGGATAAGAGAAGCAAAGTCAGCAAGCAATTACTAGAATGCATGCCCCAGTACAAAACATATGACCAAGTTTACCAGACGACCGTTCACAGTGAGAAAATAAAGTGACAACATATTAAGTTTCAGGGAACAAATCCTAAATATTGGTCTGTTGTATTACCGTTAACCACATGTTGTCAGAGAACTCGATTCAGGTCAATTTGTACCATACTGTACTATATGACAACGCAAGACAAAGAAACAAGCAACCATATAATTAGGAAAAAGTATGTGTTGGGCAACACGGTCTACCACATTAAGAAAAAATGATAAAATATGTTGCTGACATACTCAGTTGATGAATGATTACGATCTTGACCTTTACCTAACCAATATTTTCATTTATGAAGTCAAACAGATGCAATCCAAAGATTAAGACTGAAAGGCCAGTAGACAGACAAGTCATTAATGTAATAAGAATATTACGTTTTCGGAAAGACGCACATGCCAGCGAGTCATCAAGTATTTCAGGAAATAAACCAACACTCACAACTAAGAGGAGCACTAAATTACATTCCTTTTTTCCAATATATCCAATCTAATCTCCCTGTCATTTAGTATAGCCCAACATCCATTTAATGCAAAGCGAGCTCTAAACAATAACATAACAACCACAACCACAAAAAAAGCGTTCATGAAACACCTAAGTATAACATTCTCAAATTTTCAAAATATGAAAAATAATCTGAAAATGAGAACCAAAGTTTAATAACCTCCAACAAGGAAATGTACATTGATACTTCAGAGAAAACTCAATCTAAAAGAATGATCAAAAGGAACTTGACTCATAGCTCCACATTCATTCACAGCAAACATGAAAAACCAAAGTTTAACATTCCCAAATTTTTGTTCAAAAACACTGAAAATGTCAAATTGGCTTAACTTTCTCGTTACCATGGCCAGCCATATGGATTCTAACTTTACCCAAGATTTCCTCTTCTTATGGCTAGATTTTTCCACCATTAGCTTTTTCTAGCCCTCAATCATACTCCATTTTTCTAAACTCACGAATAAACGTTTAATCAGCATTTCATCAGAAAAATAAATAAATAAATAAACATGCACGTATGAAACATCAAAGGAAAAGCTGAAAAATTACAAAATCTTACCCTTTCACCATCAAAATTATACAAGGCTTCCAAAGAGTCAAGTTTGATCGCACCAACCCAAAAAATCCAATAAACTACCTTTTACCCCCTACATAAATTCCAAAAAAAGGCAAATAAATTAATTAAAAAACCCTAATGAAAAGTCAAAATATCAAACATGATCAATGATCATCAAACTAAATATCTAACAAAAACCATTCAAAGATACAATCTTTACCTTTCAAATGCATGCATTTACATAACCAGATACATTATTATGAACAAGCAAAAAATTAAAACATAAAATTTGTCAAAAAAATTTTTAAATGAAAATTTAATTTAAAATATGGAGAAAAAATCCAACCTTTCTGCAAATGAACAAAAGGAGAAAAGCCAACGGATCTTAGAAAAGGAAAAAAAGAGACAAAAAAACCTCTGCAAAAATAAATAATAGAGACAGAAAGAGAGAAAAAGAGAGAGAGGGAGTTTATTTTGCAAATGGGGAGAATCACTATTCTTGCAAATATATTTATTTTTTATTATACAAAAGAACTGCCACGTGGCTTTTTCTTTTGTCAAGAATGGCCCCACTGTTTTTCTTCAATTTCGCAATGTATATTATGCGGACCATGTAAGCAGGGTCCATTTGTTTTCGCATTTATTTGGAGTAATACATAATTTATTCACAAGACTTTGTTTTTAATATTCGGATTTCTTAAGGTATAGTTTTTAGTGTCTTCAAAGTCACAAGGAAAAATTTTCTATAAGTTGGACTAATGTCAATTCACAAAAAAAAAAAAATTATAATTTTTGAACAAAAACTCATAGTTCAATAAAAAAATTATAAGTAAAAATTTTTTTCTCTTGGCCTACAAATTTTCGTCCTTAAACAATGAATTTTTGTTTAAAAACTATAATTTTTTTTATGGACTGACATGAGTATAGAAGAGTTTCTCACATCACATTGATAAGTTATTATTTATTAAAGTAATATCCATTGTTCTTATGCTAGAATCAAATACAAAAATTTATGTATGCTTATTTTTCAAGGACAAATTTAGATTTTTAAGTAAATATTGATGATTACCTCAAAATTTTGGATGATTAAATTAATGTAATTAAAAAAAAAGTTAATCTTTAATATTTCAACCACTTGATGGAAAGATAATAAGAAGAATTACCTCGAGACACTAGTGAAATTTATGGTTAAAGGAAGCGTTAAATTTTTTTAATACGTTGTTCAAACATATATATATAGAGAGAGAGAGGTGGGGTTAATCATTACTAAAAAGAAAAAAATGTGCATTTTGATTGTCTAAATGTGAATAATATTTTGACCTTTTAACCAATATGCATAACTGATTAATTAAATGGTTTAGAGAAAAAATGGAATCTTAAAAGAAAATCTAAGAGAAAATAATTTAGTATATCTCTGTAGCATGTAAAGCATATCGTGAATTGGTCAAACATAATTTTTACCCCGCACAACGATTATGGTACACTTTCTTGACATTGTGCACCTCTTGCGAGTGGGGTGCATGCTCCTTTGAAAAAAAGTATTTGAGAACCTATCTTAAGTTACCCTGTCTTCTCATTTCTCTCTCTCTCTCTCTCTCTGTCTCTTTCTCGCCCTCATTCTCTAGATCATATATGAAGTATTTCTCCTCCATCTCTATTACTCCTCTTTCTCTCTCACTTACTCTTGTTTGTGTATATGTGTGTATGTGTTGTATATCACACACAAAGAAGAGACATAGAAGGTAGATCAATCAAAATATAGATGGAGATGGAGAAATCAATGGCACCAGAAAGATTGTTGCCCTAAAAAAAAACTCACCTCCACGAGGACAATGAGGGTGTCCTATCCACCAATCCATACAAGGTCTCCTCATTGTGCATGCCCTCTTATTGCTTTTCTCGAGCATTTCTTTGGTGGTGATGCCCAAACATATGTTCAACCTACTTCAAATTTGCTTAGGCTGAGTGTCACAGATTTTAATGTATTGAAGTTGCAAAAGAGCCATGATTGATTTTACTTCCAAAGTTTGCAAGTAACATCAGCATTGTTTTCTGATGTGTGTCTGTTTACGTGGAGAAGATTCAAGGGAAAATTTGATAAGTGTGTGATATGTACATATACATACACACACACACACACACATATATATGTTTGGATATGTGTGTTGATATATGGATGTGCAGCTAAGAATGTATTTATGAAAAATAAGATTAGTAGAATATGACAACTCAAAGAAAGAGTTTGAACATATCACTTATTAGTTGTGAACAAATGTAATAGAGTTGTGAACATTAACATACAAATTTATGAATATATAGTATAAAATTTCTAAACATACATTAAAATTTGTAAATATGTAACATAAATTGTGAATTTAAAGTTTAATCTTGTGAATGTATAGAATAAAACTTCAAATATGTATTGTTAATATATATGTAAATTTTATAAACATATAGTATAAGAGTTTGGAATAATTAAAGTTTAAGAAAATATTGAATAAAAATTATGAACAAATAATAAAAGAGTTGTACGTAACTAAAATGTAAACATTATTTAAGGCTCTATTTGGTGTAATTGTGTGATTTCAGTTGTTGAGTTATATAGCTTTTAGCAGTAAAACTTTGACTAAAAGTATTGTTATATAAAAGTTGTTAATTGTTTGGTTGATATTTTATAAATTGAGTTTTAAATATTCTGAAACAATATTAGAATTTCAAAATTATAGACTAATACTTTTGAGAAAATAAAAAGAAAAATAATTTTTGATATAGTGTAAAAACAACTTTTCAAAAGCCTTTTCTCGAAAGCTTTAATTTGCAACTTTTGTTTTTTCAGCTTTTTTCAACTTTGGCTTTTATATAAAAGCTCTATTTAAAATGGGTCAAACAAGTTACATTCAGCTTTTAAACTCATAAAAAGCACATTTGAGTACTTAAAAGCTACACCAAATAGACTTCAAGTGTTATGAGCATTAATTTTCTTTTTAATTGGTGTGTTAGGTAAAATTGAGGAAGGGTGTACTTTGCACGTATAAAATACAAGTTGTGAATATATTGAATAAAATTGTGGGTGTGCATACTATTCAAGGGTGCATATTGTTCACGCATTATGTAGTGCACACTGTTAATCATGTATATAGTGTCTTTGGTGTACGGTATAGGCTCCCACATTTTTTCTTTCTTATTTAATAAATAATCCAACTCCTCTCACTCTCCCTCTCTGTCTATCTCTTAATATCACCAATCTAATAATATAACAATATTGATGTCTCATGCAAAAGTAATTTTTTCCCCTTTCTCTTCAATTTTCAATCTCCAAATTGTATCATCGATGTGCTCTCTATCCAATTGTTTATCCAACTTTTTTCTTTTTTATTTTTACATATAAATAAAATTAATAATGTATTTGTGTTCTTTTGGTAGTTAGTATGGGATAAGACATCATATTGATTTCTAAATACAAATAAAGCAACCTACTATAAAAATGAATATTATCATAAAAAAAATTATAGCTCATAAAAGTTTCATGATATGCTCATAGAAAATATAACTTCAAATTTATAGTGTTAAAATATGCTCATTCTATTTTTTTTTTTTTTGGGTAGTTTAAAGTGATAGGTTAGCTTGTCTGGTATATCCTAGCTTTCTTTTCTTAAACAAACTAGTTACAATTTTATTCTCGTGACTGGCTTTTGACTTGATTACAAACAACTACATATGAGACTTCTAGTACATAAAAGATAATAGTGTAATTGCATCTCTTTTCTTGGACATTGTCATAGATTGTCAATGTAATTTTTATGAAACATCATGTAATTAAACATCTATATATACGTGTGAAAATAGTTATAAGGAATTAAACATTGGAAATAAAGTGATTTGAAAATTTTGTTATCTTATAAATAGGAGAGAGATCTTCATTTTTGAAATGATAGAAGCAGCAAAATGATCTCTTCTCATTTAGATGAGATACTTGTCAAAACAAATAATTTATAACTTAACAAACAAACACTTTATAACTATGCTCCAAGAATTACAAAAAAAAAGAGCTGCATTGTCAAAACACACACTTTAATCATTCGTGCTTGCACAACTCCAAAAATAAAGAGTTGCAAACTGAAAACTTCAAGGGTCATCCTCCCAAAGGTGAGCCTCTTTCTTAAGACTAAGAGTTAATGTATCAAAATCCTTAACCATTTCAAGTGTGCTTCTTTTATGTTTGTGAATTATTGGTTGTTTGTAAAACTTGTATGTTACTCTTAATTCTAAAAGATCTATATATTTCATAAATTGATTTTGATATTTTATTATCATACCACACAAGAGATACCATAACACAATGACCTAAATACACCTAAAATGTTGGACAGAATTTCTAGTGAGATTTATTGCACTTGTGTAATCATAGTAAATGACCACATGATCGTATTACAATCCATAATCAGTCAAATTTTGTTTCATCCAAAGAATTTGCGCCACACAACTACTAGCAACTATGTATTCGGCCTCAATATTAGAAAATGCAACACTATTTTGTTTTTTACTAGACCAAGGAATTGACATGTACCATTAGTGCTTTTATGATTAATATTACATCCAGTAAAATTAGCATCAGAGAAACCATATAGATCAAAAGATGTGTCTCTAGGATACCACAAATCAATATCACATGTTCCTTTAAGATATCTAATTATACACTTCACAGCGATCAACTGGGATTCTTTAGGATTGGATTGAAATATTGCACATAGACAAACAATAAACATTATATCAGGTCTAGATGCTGCCAAATATAAAAGACTTGTGATCATACCTCGATAGAGTTTCTCATTAACCAACTTACCATTTTTATCTTTGTCAAGCTTAATTGATAGGCTCATGGGAGTTCTAATCTCTTTTGTTTTTTCTATTTCAAATTTTTTTATTATTTTCTTTGTGTACTTAGCTGGTCTATTAAGATCCATTATTTAATTTGCTTGATTTGCAATCTAAGAAAGAAAGTTAATTCTCTCATCATACTCATTTCAAATTCCCTATGCATACACTTAGAAAAACTTTCGCACAAAGAGATGTTAGTAGCACCAAATATGATATCATCTACATATATTTGAACAAGTAGGATATCACCTTTTTCTCTTTTAATGAACAAAGTAGAATCAAGCTTACCAATCTCAAATCCATTTTCAATAAGAAAGCCGCTTAATCTCTCATACCAAGTGGCTTGTTTCAAATCATATAATGCTTTCTCAAGTTTATGCACATGATTAGGAAAACATGTATATTCAAAACTAGGAGGTTGTTTAACATAAATTTCTACTTCAATGAAACCATTCAAGAATTTACTTTTTACAGCCATTTGATATAACTTGAAATTCATATGACAAGTAAATACAAGTAGCATGTAGATGGATTCTAATCTAGTAACAGGTGCAAAAATTTCATCATAATAAATACCTTTTTCTTGATTATATCCTTGTGCAACTAATCTTGCTTTATTTCTAGTTACATTATCAGATTCATCTAAATTGTTTCTAAAACCCTTTTAATACAATAATAGGATGATCTTTGTGTCTTTCAACCAAATTCCAAACTTGATTTCTAATAAATTGATTAAATTCATCTTGCATGGCATTTATTTAATTCTCATCTAGCAAAGCTTCATTCACATTTTTAGGATCTACATGAGAGACAAATGCAACATGTTCACAAGAAGCATTTATATTATTCCTAGTTCTTACTTCTTTTGACAGATCACCAATGATTTGCTCTTTCGGTAATTCTTCATGTGGATAAATTGGTGTGAGTTGATGCTTGCTATATTTGACGATTTTGAGTTTTTTTATTCATTTATTTGAGAGTTATCATTTTGGATTTTACCTTTTTATTCATTTGATATTTCTTTTTCCTATGTTTGCTCCTCTTCTTGTGTAGTCTTTTCTAAAAGGTCACCTACATCAATAATTTCCTTTCTCGGCTTAAAAGGATTAGCTTTATCAAAAGTAACAAGTGTAAATTCTTCAATAACTTGTGTCCTTTTATTAAACACTCAATAAGCTTTTCTTTTAGTTGAGTAACCAAGAAATATTCCTTCATCAAATTTGGTATCAAAATTATGTAAATAATCTTTGGTATTCAAAATGAAACATTTGCAACCAAATGCTTTAAATTATGAGATCTTAGGAGTCTTACCATGCCATAACTCGTATGGAGTTTTATTGAGAATAAGTCTAATAAGAATCCTATTTTGCTCATAACAAGTAGTTTTTACAGCTTCACTCCAAAAGTATGTTGGTAAATTGTGTTGCTTAAGCATAATCCTTGTCATTTCTTGTAATGTTCGGTTCTCCCTCTCTATTTCCATATTTTGTTGAAGAGTTCAAGGGGCTCAAAAGTTATGTTCAATAACATGCTCATCACAAAATTGCATAAAAAGAGAATTTACATACTCAGTGCCATTATCGCTGTGAACGCAGTTTATAAAAATAACTTTTCTTATTTTGCATTTTGTGACACAACCTTACAAATTCACTGAATGCTTCATTTTTGTGTGCAAGAAATACGACCTATGTGAATCTAGTATAATCATCAACAATAATAAAAAGTGTATTTAGATCCTTCTAAGCTTGCAACATCAAGAGATCCAAACAAGTCCATATGCAACAATTGTAAAGCTCTAGATGTCAATACCATATTAATTGGTTTGAAGGAGGTCTTGTATTGTTTTCCAAGTTGATATGCATCACATACTTAATCTTTTTCGGACTTGATTTTAGGCAAATCTCTAACAAGTTCATTTCTATAAAGATTTTTTAATAAACTAATATTTGTAAGCCCAAGTCTTCTATGCCAAGAGTTTTTGTACAAAGCAGATAAACAGGTAATATTTTGGTTTTCAAGTTGATCAAATTTAACAGTATATACATTATTATTTGTACAAGCAACAAAGAGCATATTAACATTATTACAATCATGTACTACGTACTTAGATGATTTGAAAGAAACTTTGTAACCATTATCACATAGTTGGTTGATGCTAAGTAAGTTAAAATTAAGACCTTCTACAAGTAGCATACTATGAATAGCAAGTGAATTCTTGTTAGCAATGCTTCCTTTGCCAATGATTCTTCATTTGCTATTTTCTTCGAATGTCATGTCTCTTCCTTTATTTCTTTTAAGATCATATAATAGCGAGGCGTTACCAGTTATGTGTTTTGAAATATTCATTATCTAGAATCCATTTTTCCCTTCACTCTTTACCTATACATTAAGAAAACACAAGAGAGCTTTATAATAGTTCCCAATTTCTTGGCTCTATGAGGATAGTCTAATTTTTTGGCTTTTACAACCCATTTGGGATTTTACCAATGTGGAACAAGAGTACATCTATAACGTAGCTTCTCAAAATAACATTGATGAGAAATATGACTTTTTTTTCTACAATATGTACAAGTGATAGAAGATTTTAAAGGTGCAGTAGAAGATGATGCTTTCACAAAATAGTTTTTTAGATACTTCTGTTTGGTTGTAGACTTATAACCAATTCTACTTTTGTCATATTTTTGTGAGCCAAGCAATTTTTCAAGATTTTCTTGTCCATTTGTAAACTTACTCACAATCATTTGTAAGTCATTGTTTTTCTTTTTCAATTTGTCTATATTTTCCAAAAAAGATGTATTTTTCGTTTCAAGATCTTCTTTTTCTTTTAAAACAATTTTCATACTCTTTTGTAATACCTTCGTTTTCTTTTCAGTTTTTGTATTTTATGAATTTTCTGAAGTTTTTTGTGAGTAAGGCCATCTCTTCATCTTCGAAGTCATCATTATCTTGTTCATCACTTGGAGAACATTTGAAGACAACAAATGCCATGAATTTCTTCATCTTTTTATTCTCTTCTTTGTGTGCTTTGAGTTCTAACTCATGTGTCATGAGATAACCAACTAACTCATTTAGAGTAACCATGTTAAGGACTCTTGCTTTTTTCATGGTCGTCACTTTTGGTTGCCATTAAAGTGATAGACCTTTTAGCATCTTTCTCACCATTTTTGCAGTTGAATATTCTTTTCCAAGTGCCTTCAGAAAATTTTTTATTTCAACAAATCTAAAAAACATACATGCAATATTTTATTAAGTTCCATTTTGAAACTTTCATATTTTTGAACAAGTATGTTGATTCTAGATTCTTAAACTTGATGAGTACATTCATAAGTAACTTCAAGTTGATCCCAAATTTCTTTATTAGAAGCATATCCCATAACTCTAGCAAATTCAGTAGTATTTAATCCAGCATACAAGATATGTAAAGCTTTAGCATTCAATTCAACAAGTTTATAATCTTTTTCTTCTCATTCATCTTGAGTTTTCAATACTTTCTTATCTCCTGCTACTTTCATAGAATATTATGGTCCATCTTCAATTATTTTCCATGCTTTATAATCATGAGCTTGCACAAACACTTTCATTCTCATTTTCCAAAAAGAGTAATTAATGCTATCAAATATGAGAGCTTTATTAATTGACAAACCTTCAATGATAGTAGCATTAACGTTATTTGCTATTATCAATTCTACTTGTTGTTAAACTATAAGTAGAATCGTAGCTCTTAATACCACTTGTTATAGGGCAAAAAATCCAAATAGGAAGGGGGTGAATTAAGCTTATGCTACTATTGCAAAAAATAGAACAATTCAATACAACTTCAAAAGCAAGACAATAAACACATTTCACACTAGCAATTTAACAAATAGGTTGTAAGCAACATGAAATTCATTGAAGTAGAAAGAGAAAGAAATAGAATGCACTGGATTTGAGGTGGTTTGGCCAAGCCTATATTCACCATCTAAGGATTCTTCCCTTAGAACTTCACAACACCTTCACAGATGAAAATACTTTTTCAAATGTTGGTGAAGCACAAACCAACTCTTTGAAACCAACTTATTTAAAAAACCCAAGTGAAAGTACCTTACTAAGGTTTTCCACACTTTTCTATAGCTAAGAATTCACTCAATAATATGTCCTAACTATAAAGTGTAACTTCAACTGATAATGATGTGAGAAAATACAAATCTTGCTCAAAATCTCACCAAATAGATATGAAAATGAATAGTTCTTTATATACATCAAGAATAGAAAATCTGAAGCTTAAAGATGATTTGTAATGCTCAATTGTGTGTTGAAAAGCTTTAGAATGGTGTTTATACAGTGTTAGAAATAGCCAAGGAAGAGCCAAGAATGAGAAATTTTCAATTTAGGTGAGAGATATAAGAAAATCCTGCTAAAATTAGCTTCTAATGTGTATATTTTAAAATTACTGTGCAGAGACCTGTCAATCGAGCGGGGAGTCCTGCCTTTTCTATGCGTTTCTAGTTAACCCCTCGTCACCTAGGTCGGTTGCTCGGCCTGGGAGTTCGGCGAGGTCCAGAAAGCGGCAGTTTAGAAGCTGACAAAATTGCTCAAATTGTGAGCACGACTATAGTATCCGATCTTTATTAGAAAAATACAGTTTTTGGCCATTTTTTATATTCCTTTGAGATGATAAAAGATTAGCCATTCAAAGCATAAATTTTGGGATCCAAATAAATGATCAAACGATTTGATATCACTTTGAAATCTCGAACAACTTTAGAAAGAAACAAGATTTTCAAAAATCTTTTCAAACTAGATATGTAACAGCTAACTTTTCAAATAAGCTTTGCAGTCTTAGAAAACCATATCTAGAGGACTAAAATTATTTTGAAGATTCTAGGAATAAGATTAAAATAGGTATAGGACGAAAAATTAAAATGAAAAACAAGAAGAGAAAAAGTCAAGATAAGAAATCAAAAAATCAGGATAAAAATCAAGATTAAAAATTGTGGTAAATGATCAAGATAGAAGATCAAGATTAGACAATGTTTGAACTCTAAAAAACAAATTCAAGGATATATACAAATAAGAGCAAAAGAACAAACCGAGCCATTACCCCTTATGGATTCATGTCTTTGGCTTTATATCTCCATTTGCTCCTTGTCTTTGTAAAGCTACCTTGATCTTCATCTTCTAAATTCATTATCTCTTAATATCATGAGAATTCAATATGATCTTTATGTGAGCTTTTATAAGACACATACTTTGCAAAAGCATAGCTAATCACATCAAACATTAAATTAATAATCAATTCAATTCAATCATTATGAATCATAGAATATTACTTATTTTCAACATCAAAATTGATTATATCAAAACATATATATGTATATACATATGTATATGTGTGTGTATATATACATATGTATATGTGTGTGTATATATACATATGTATATGTGTGTGTATATATATGTAAAGTTTTTTGATGATATTAGAGATTGTTTCATTTTGAATTGAACAATGTACCATTTACAAAGTTCTTATAAGCATTACCTCTTGAAATAGTTTCCAATTTTTTATTTGTCCATTGTATGTCTGAATATGCTTCATTGCATATATTCTACAATTAACTAAATTTTTGTCATTTTCTCCATTCCATTTGAAGCATAACTGTACCAAAGTGCTTCACTTGTGATTTAGGATGATTACGTCCTTTCAAAAATAGAAATTGGCTCTTCCTGTAATAAATTCCAAACAAATGGGTACAATTTTTTTCACTTCAAAATAGTGATAGCCTAAAGTTATATTGCTGTTTTATGTTTGTCTTATTGCAAGTTCAACATAATCTGCATATGTGCTTTCATTATGGTTGATGTTGTTGTCTAGGATTTCCAGCATTTTCTTCTTGAAATTGTAGCAGAAGATGAAGTAGTGTTTGTGTACAATTTGTTGAACAAAAAGCATTTCATCTACTTTTATCCATGGACAAGCATTTACTTCATCATCAATTCTTGATTTAAATAACTATAACGTTGTTTCACGTGTCTATTTCTCAGTCTCTTTGAATATATAGAGGTTGTGTATTTCAATGCGGCTTATTATCTTCTAAATGTTGATAGAGAATGTAATGTTCAATTCCATTATAACATAATAACATGATAACAAAATGGAAGTTTGGAGTTATGAGTGTTTTGACATTGTTATTCTTTCCTTGCTGATTAAGATTAGTAGGTAGTAGAACTAAGAAAACTTTTGATACTGTTGTCTAAAGTCTAATTTATTTTATAATATTTTTTTTTGCTCCATTAGTCTTTCACTTGTGCGATGTATGGGGATGATATGAAAATTTATGCAATTAAATTTTAATAAGCAAAAAAAGGCATCTTAATTGAAATATATACATACACACACACACACACACATATATATAGTTCATGAAAAATTACAATGATATCAAAATTACATAAAAACACACTTGTTAATCTAGTAACTAATAACACGAATTGAAAAGTTGATATGTTATCAGTGGCGGGAATTTTAGAATTAAAGAAGAGTAAAACATCTCATACAGAAAAAAAATAATGGCCTAGTATTAATTTATACTGGGGACACCCAAGGAAATCAGCTTTTTATTAACTTTGCATTTGCAAAACAGATCAATATTGATATTTCATATATATATATATATATATTGTTTTGCAACCATTTTGATTATTTAGTAAATTAGTAAAAAGATTATATTTATTGGAAATGTGAAATCAGCATTGCAAAAAAATCGTGCAAGCCACATATGCTCGCATTTGGAGTAAGCCAAACCCCTACTGCTAGACATATAGCACTCAAATCAGATTAATCGTGTCATTACTTTAGCGGATGATTGAATGGTAAAAGATTCAATAGCGTGGCAATACCTTATTGTAAAATTGAATTTGGGAAAGTATTGCCTGTCCCTAGTAGCAACATATTTGAGACCAAAAAATCATTTTGTGTGGAAGTGTTCACCTTCTTTCGTGTATAATTTTTTCACTTAAAATATCTTAAATCGAGTTCATTCCTAATTATATTTCTATGCTATGTCATGATTTAAATATAATATTTTTTGTCAAAAATAAAGAATAAATGTGATTTAGTGTTTAAATATAAATTTAAGATCTCCATTTCAGATCTTTCACTGAAGAGTTTCTAGACCAAAAAGGAAAATTAAGGGTTTTAAACTAAAAAGCTTCTTTATATTATATAAATTAGTTGTTATGCTATTTAACCTATTTTTCCTTTTAACTTGTATGTGACATTTTCTTTTTCTTTTTAAACACTACATCAATAATTTTAGAAAAATAGTTCTTAAATATCATCAATTCATTGATTGGATAATTAAGTTTAGCTTCTTTTTAAAGCTTAGAGGAAAAAACCAACTTATATATAAAAGTAGACATACATAACTTTTTCTTTTTCTTTTTTGTGAGTAACCATTTCCATAAACATACACACATCTCCACAAATGGGTACTTATGCGTTTATATACATCACTTAGCTTCAACTAGAAAAGAGGAAAAAAGATGTATAAACTTGCATATAGCTTATGTATGCTATAGGCATAAAATTAATAATTGAATTTACAAAACCCTGAAACATATAAAAGAAAAATCATAGAATAAAATTTATCAGATTTTTTTCTTTGAAAAGAAAGGAAAGGGTTTTTTGCTTACCGAACATCTATGTTTAGGCTTAATATCACCGCTAGTCATTGAATTATTGAAATAGGTTTATAAACACCTTGTGTTTTTTCAACATTTGCAAATGGACCCTAAATATCCTTTTCTGTTGTTTCATTAACGGATTTGCTAAAAAGTCCAATTTTCCCTTATGATATTTAGAAAAATTTTTAAAAAAGAAAAAGAATGGTAAAATATGGATCGTCTTCTCCACGCATCCCCTCCCCTTTGCTGCTACCCCCGTTACCCCCATCCTACCCTACCCCCATTCCTGTTGAGACCCTCTACCCACTCCCACCCCCATTGTCACCACTACTCTACCCCCATTGCCAGTATTCGACCACCTGATCCCTAACCTCCCCCCCCAATGCCCTCCATCACCACTAGCCATCTCTCTCTCTCTCTTTCTCTCTCTCTCTCTCTCTCTCTCTCTCTCTCTCTCTTTCTCTCTTGTGTGGTGTTGGGATTAGTATGCCCTAAAGCTCACTTGTATATAACATTTTGGATGTTAAACAATTTATAATCATTTTGTTAAATGGAATTATGAGTTCTTTACATATTATCTCTTGTATGTTTTATTAATATATGTATAAAGGTCCCTTGACTTGAACTAATGACTTGGGTGTACAGTGAGGTTGGACATATAGTAGGTCCAAGTCTAGATTTAGTCACGTCATAAATTGAGTCTGTAACCAAATGGAATTGTTGGGCACTCTACCGGGATAAGGTTATATTGAGCAAGTCTCCTCGTTGAGGGTGATCTACCTAGGTCATTGGAGGACTTTCCAGATTTGTCTCAATAGTACGTGTGTCACGTATTTGACAGGATTATTGTGAGTATGTTTTCTAGAGACGTACTATCAAAGAAAGAAACAAGATACTCACTGCAACTAAATGATCATTGCTCTTAATCTTGAGCATATGTGAATGAACTAATGAAGTTAGGATTTGGTACTTTGATTCACTGTGGGTGAGATCTTACTTTATTAGGATCAACAGCCTTGTGCATTGATTGCTAAGTTCTAATTAATTGGAATATGCATATGCAATATGAAATCTATGTGCCCTCTTTGGATTGTCCATATTTATCATCCCAATCTAGATCTAGTGATACTACCTTTATGGGTGTATCGGTCATATAGCTTGAGGGTCGCTCCTGAGATCAAGAGATTTCATAACCAAGGATAGTTGGCAATAGGACAAGAAACCCAACGGAAAAAGATACAGCTAAGAAGGTGATAGTACACAGGCCAAAGGACCGGTCTTAGCTGTGGGTATACATAGAGGGGCATTATGGTCGGTTATTTAGTAGGTCAAAGACAAATTTCACATTCTTTTGTAACAAGCTTTTAGGTAATGGCAATTATTCTTGGAGTGCAACTTTGATCTTATAGTGGAATAGATCGAAGTTAAAAATAATTATTATTATGTTGCTTAGATTGGGCAAGGACAATTTTTTTTATTATATTTGGAAACCAAGGTTAATTGTATCTTCTTGATCCCTTCCCTAGTTGAAATGACTTTGAGAGAGTAATCTTGAAAGAGCAAATTCCATATTGTGGTAGTAGCCTTATTGGGCCAAAGCTTGGAATTGGGTTTGGGCTTTCTTTAGAGTCCAAGATAACCTAATTGGGCTTGGATGGTTTCTTATTGGGATTGGGCCTCCACATGGATTATGGACTATGTGTTGGGCTTAGATTGTGGGCTTGGCCCAATCTTCCAAGACATATGCTAGAAAGTTACTATAAGAAAATTTCAAATTATACAAGTAACTTCCATGACATGTGGCAAGCATTTACTATTAGGAAAAAGTTTCCCACATGGAAAGTTTACAAGGTTTAGGTGCCAAACTTTTTCTATAAATAGGTAAGACCTTAAACCATTTCTAGCATCCAAAAATTTTGTAGTTGATCTCTTCCATTTTGGCAAGAGAATACTACAACACATAGTATACACTTATTGTGTGGTTTTTTTTGCTCTAGATTTTCAAGAGCATATTACTTTGCTTCTTCCCATACAAGAGGCTATTCTTTCAAGATAAGTCTCTTTAACCATAGGGAAGAAGACCAGGAAGTTGCATATTGCGATACCCTTATAGTAAAATTTTTTGGTGGCCTTGTTTGTGAGCGAGAACAAAGCTCGCGACGGTTTTAGCTTTATCAAAAGCCCCATGCTTCAAAAGGTTAGCTTTACATATTTGTAAATACTAGTTATGTTCTATATGTTCTTAAGCATGTTCTTGTGTCTGATATGTGGTTATTTTATTTTCCTAGCATGTTTTTTGATAGTATTTTTGAAAAAATGGACTAGGATAGCCCACATGTAATGTTATCGATCCTACATTAAGTTGCTCACAAGCGCGCACACACACTTCTTCAATTTCTTCATTCTTCGATCTCTCTTACACATTCATATATATATATATATATATATATATATATATATATATATATATATATATATATATATATATATATAGACATGTTGCTTTATAGAGACACACATAACATATAAATCTGAAATCTTAAAAATTTGAAATGCAAATTCCTGAAGCAATGACTATTCTTGAGTCTAAATTGGTTAGGTCACACAACATCGATTTTCCCTTTCTTCTCCATCAGTGTTGCTAAACAACATGTAAAAAAAGCTATTGAAGCCACCACCAAGCTGCTGTCGAAATTCTAATTTGAAGCCATTACCAATCTGAAGTTGTCGCTATTTGCTGCTCAAACATCTTTGTAAAATTTTCAAGCTACAAGGATGACTTAATTTTTTGTTTTTCTTTTTAATTGTATTTTCATTCATGGCCTTCAGAACATGTTATGATTCATGGCCCTCAAAACTTTGCCAACAAGATTATTTGCTTGTTTTTGTGCATTAAGGTAGTGGTAGGGCCTACTAGGGGTAGGGGTGGCGGTGAAGGGTAACTGGTGGTTATTTTATTTTATTTTTTCAAAGATGATGAAGTAATTGAAACATAAAGAGGCGGACTACGTGGGCAATTAATGGCCAAAAAGAAGAACCACACTCATTTTTAGTGTGTAGCACAATTGCCATTAAAATAGATGGAGAACTTGACGGAGAAGGTCTTTATGCAGGTTTCGAAAAAATTCAGGGGTGTATAAGTCTATTTTGAGAATTTAGGGACCAGTGGTGATATTAGGCCAAAACACAAAGGGCTTGTAAGTAAAAAACCAAAAGAAAGTACCAAATCCATCCTTCCTTGGGTGAATGGATATCTCACTCCCATAAGTGCTTCATGTCTGGTAAATTAATAAGAGATAATGTCATTTAATTTTTTTAGGAAATCATGCATGACTTCAAAAAGAAGAGAGATGACTTAGGGTTCATGGACATTAAACTCGATCTTGCGAAAGCTCAGGATAAACTTAATTGGAACTTTATTGAATTACTAATCAGCCTGCTAGCTAATTGGATATCCATCATTATGTTCTTAGCTCCTATGAGAATCTTAGGAAATGGTGAATAGATAGGAACGTTTGCTCCATCTAGAGGGATTAGATGGGGTGACCCTTTGTCCTTTACATTTTCTTTCTTTGTTTGGAGCATCTTTTCTAAATGGGACGCCACAAAGTAGATAGAAGGGATTGACACCCTTTCACTTTTTACTCTTCTTGTCCTTTATTTCTCATTGTTCCTTTGCTGATAACTTGATGATTTCTGGAGATATGGATGACAACCAAATGAGGTTATTCCTAAAGCTAACTAGAGATTTTCTTGTGGAGTTAGGCCAGAAGGTTAATCTTTACTTTTTTTCTCTGCCAATTCAGAGGAGGCCTTGAACTACAACCTTATTGTCATGAGTAATATTCAGGTCTCCCATAATGTTGATTTTAAACCCCAGAGTCACCAAGGGTACTTATAGAGATGTGATGTCCAAGTTTTAGTCAAGATTAACAAGATGGAAGGGAAAAGTTTTATCCTTGGCAGGTAGGGTTACCCTTGCTAAATTAGTCCTAGGTGCTCTCCCAATACACACAATGCAAACAATGGCCAATCCTATTCAAAGTTGTGAAGAGATCAATTTAGTCTAGCATAAGTTTATCTCAGGTTCCACTAGAGATAAAAAAAACATATTCATTGGATTGCTTGGGATAAACTTTGCCTAAAAAAGGATGGTATAAAAAATATATTCACTAAATTGCTTGAGATAAACTTTATTTACATAATAAAAGATGGAGGCTTAGGCTTAGGATCTACATAGTCAGTTAACATAACTATGCTTACAAAATTACATTAAAAGATTTGAATGACCAAAAATTTTACTAGGTTAGGGTCTCAGGAGTGAGTATTTTGGGAATAATCTCCTAGATTATATAGCCAAGTCTACTTAGTTACATACCATAACAATTTCAAGCCCTTGAGGTTCTTTCTGAAAGGATTTGATGGGTGGTTTGCAGTGGCTAGAGATGAAATTTGGGAAAGACATTTGAGATGGCGATAGACCAATGTAGTGCTTGGCTACAAAACCTATCTTGGATACAAAGGTTGACCTTCATGTTGCTCATTCCATGCTTTTTGACGAATTTTGGTACCTGGATAGTCTCCAACTTAGACAGTCACTTCCTATCATCATCTAATTCACAAACTCAAAAAGTGGAGAAAAGAGGCGACAGAGAAGATTTCACTTCTTGAATCTTGATTCTATAGGTATGTTTATGGTTGCCACTACCTTTAAAACACTTTGTGATAATCTTCCTCTATACCTAAAGTTGGGATTATATGCCCTACAGATCATTTATACATGGATACTGAACTAGACATCGATCATGTATATATTTATAAGCATGTTTTCATACATTATCTCTGGGAGGGTGTGTGTATATGATGCATTGTGTAAAGGTCTAATGATGTAGGCCAATAACTTAGGTGCACAGTGATGCTGGATGTACAGTAAGTCCCAGTCTAGTTTTGGATATATCATGAATGGGATCATAACTAGATCGTATTGTTTGATGTTCTATAGGGATAAGGCTATAGTGGATGAGTCTCATTAATAAGGTGATCTACTAGGTCATTGAGGGGTCTTTTCAGACTTTACTCCTTTTGTATGTGTTACGCATTGACTGGGCCACCATGAGTATGTCTTATGAGAACTATACCATCATTGATAAAAGACAGCACACTCACTGCTTTTGAGTGACCAATGCTCTAAATCTTGAGCATGTGTGGATGAACTGAGGGGGTAAAGCTTTGATGTATCATGGGAAAGGTCTTATTATGAGTAGATCATTTGCCTCGTACATTGGGTGCTATATTCCCATTACTCTAGACATACATATGTAATAACATAGTCTATGCGCACTTTTTTATTTGTCTGCTTGATCATGTAAATCTAGATCTAGTGATGTTACCCTTCGGAGTTATATCAGTCATTTGGCTTATGTTTCGTACTGTCATTTAAGAGATCCATGACTGGTAGATGACCATTCTTCGAGACTAGAATTTCAAGGTTTGAGATGTAATCTTAGAGGTAAAGGTACAAAAAAGGATCAGCATTGACTATGGGTATATAGAGGGGCATTTTTGTCATTTCACTTAGTTGGTTAAAGACAAAGGTCATTTCATGTGGCGAGCTTTTGCTTAGCCAGTAATTATCCTTGGAGTGCTGCTTTGATCTTCTAGCAAAAATAGACAGAGATCAAAATGACTTTAGTGTGGCCAAAGTGGTAGCAAGGGTGTTTTGGTCATTTTGAAAGTCAAGGGTAATTATGTCTTTGGGTCCCTCCGTTAGTTATATTCCATTTGGATGTAATTAATTGAGAAATATTAATTATGTCGGTTACTTGATTAAGAGATAAGTTAGGAATTACGAAAAGGATATTTCTAATCGATATTTCTAATCTAAGTTTTCCTTAATCTAACTTATGGATATCTTGATAGAACAAGTAGACCCCAAATGAATTTACGTATTTATATGTGTGAGATGATGGAATATTTTGGACAATCTTATCCATAAAGAATATTCTCCTTCTAGAAAGGTAAAGGAAGCATTATTGGAAACAAAGATATCTTTAGCACCTTACTTTTTTAGGGTTATGTGTTATATATAGTAGTGATGTGACAAGTTCATTTGAGCCTCTTTGATATTTTCTTTTTAGTTGTATAGAAAAATACGCATAGTACACCTAAAAAACACCCTGCCGTGCCTTATCCTGAATTAAGCTCTTATTCTGCTTGCCTACTACATAACACAGTACATCATAGGTATTGGAGGTTGAGTACAAGTATCTATTACACATGTTACTGGCCCAGAATGCATAATTAACATATAGATATGCTAAATATCTTGTGGGTGGTAAGATTTCTATGTTTCTTGGTGTGTTTGTGTTGGGGAAACCTTTGTGGGTACATGACATGTCTGATTTTGGTCCTAGTCAATGGTTCATATGCTAATATAATTTCTTGCCTAGAAAGAATCATTGTAACTTCAAGTTGAGAAGCATAGGGTTAAAATTTGGCTTGTATATTGGGGTCACTTTATTTTCTTCCTTTCATAGATGAAGCTAGTATAAGCATTGCTTTTTGCCTTGTAATTCCTTTTAAATATGTAATGGAGCCAAAAGGAGTTGCAGAGATCATGTTTTGGAGTTTTTTAGTGCAACCAGTTAGACCATCCGATCAATCAATTATTGGGGATTACTAACTCGCACAATGTTTTTGCTTGCGGGAATAATTGGTAGGTACTAATTGGTCAACCAACTAGAGCCATACTATCGACCGATTGAGGCAGGAAAGTAGTTTTGGCAGTTGTTTACATCGGGCTTTATCCTAGTGCAAGATTTATAGGGAACCATATCTTGTGGACTAATTCTTGTGCTATAGCTGTTTAGTTTTGTGATATTTATATACATTTTTTTTATTATATATATGTTCTATTGCAATTTGGTTATACAACCATAAGTCAATCCAAGTAGGATTTCGAATTGGTCAACCCTTACATCTTGATTAGGCTTAAGTTTGATAAGTACATTAAGATTGCTTAGACTAATTATTTAGTGATTAGAGATTCAACATAGCAATGCATGGAATTGGTCAAGAACATTAGTTGTTTTCAACACTAATTAAACAACGAACTTATCAAGACAACTTAAGCAAGCTAGCCTATGGATTTTCAATCCGGATATAGGTCTAAAGGTCTATTTATTTTATTAAGGGTGTTTTAGTAACACGAGGATGAATACAATGACCCCAAAGAGTAGTTAGAACTAAAACAAGACATTGAGATAAATAGAGGATAAGAAAAACCCTTAAGTCAAATTATTGAGTAGAGGTGGGGATCGGAAAACCCCGTAGCTTTCCATGTTTGGTTCACGCTAAGTGACATTAACCTCCCATGAGAAGGTGTCACAAGTACCCAGATTTAGTAAGGTGGACTTAACATACACATTTATAAGGGCGTTGATGAGTTTCAACCATCCCATCGACGGAGTTTATCATCATAGATCGTCTTACAGTATATGGATGAAAGTCACTACCCTATAAAAGGGCTCAAATCTAGAACACAATAGGGAATGAACATTAAGGAATAGCAATTACATTCAACTCAAATGGTAGGTTCAGTAATCCCATCGATAGAGTTCTTTATAGTATTTGAGAAGCTAAACAAAATAATGGTTGGATAATACGAGATAGTGCCTATCTATTTAAGTGTTGTTCATATAAACTAAGCTTAACTATTCACTAGTTTGACCATCCCATCAATGAGGCTCAAGTGATAGAGTAGAGACATTATTACATCACTATAGTTTAAGGGCAACAAATGATGTAAAAGGTTCGATGTACGTTGTTTTCCACTGTAACATACATATTACACTTATATCCATTTATTAATGTTGATCTATTGTTTGATATCTAGTAGGACTTATTTTAGTCTCCTAGCTACCAATTCTAAGGGAGCATAAGCTCACTCAATAGAATTTTGTGAACTGGAAAAGGAATCTGGACATAGTACTTATTACCGAAGAATACAAGTATATCTTGACTTTTCCTTGTCTTGTTTTAAAGGCGAACTCTTCAGATGCCATTTGAGATGTTGAGTGAAAATGGCAAAAACCTAATGATTTGTGTCATTTATGCGTGTTTGCATCTAGTTTTGCATGCACATTTAGAGGTGTTTAATTGAGTGCATTTAGTATAGAGTTTATGTATAATTGTTAATATTTGTGCATAATATATTTAGATGCATAAATACTATACTAAGTGTTATATGTTGTGCTTTAGGTTAGAATTGGAGCGATGATCGGAGCTAAATTGATGATGCTTAGGATGTGGAGCAAAGTTTGGAGGTGTTTTGAGGATAAGAAAAATGAAGAAAAGGCACTTTGGAGGCCCCCGAATGAAGCACTAAGCAAACGGAGAAGACCGGGCCAAAATGGTGAAGATTTGGGCCTAAAATAGAGAAGGGCGGCTAATCTCCCATGCACAGGATAGGTCCCTCAACTGAAAGCCGGTCGACTAGCTAGGTCCCCTAACTTAATTAGAATGTCACCTATTTTGGTCGGTTGACCTCCCTCTGACCGGTTGGTCTCTCAGCTATACGCGAGAAAGCCCTATTTAAGTGTACTTTTCAACAAAATTAAGGGAAGAACTTTATTTTCTTAAACCCTAATAAACCCTAACCCTTTTGCCATTTCACAAAAAACCCAAAACCACCATCCCATACCAAACTAAGCTAGGATTGAAGCTTGTAACTGGATATTGAAGGGTTTTGTTTAGATTTGAGTAAGGGTTTAAAAAGGAGTTCTTTATTCCTTTTCTTATTCTTGCAAATATGCTTTGTAATTGAGTTAAATCTAGGGTTGATTGATATTGTATATTAGATTAGAGCTTTGAATAAAGGATTCATATGTATCTTTAGCTCTTAATACATGTTTATTTACATAAATCTATGGCATGATTCAATATGTCTATGTATTGAAAATCAAACATTGACTTTGCTTAGTAGAGTAGGTTTTGGCATTAAATCTAACTAATAGGTTGCATGCTATGCTTAGTCAAATTTAAGTGCTCTTCATTGGCTTTAAACCCAGCCAAGCAGATAGGTTAACCTAGACTAGAGTATTCCCCACCTATGTTAGTGTTGGTTAATCGAGCCTGAATATCATATAGTGTTTATGTGCTAGTCTTGGGCTTTAAATCCGACCAAGAGGAAAAGTTCAAGCACAAATTACGTAGGCTAGAAGGGATTGGCCCTTAGCTTTAAATCCAGCTAACGAGAAACCAGTAGTATTGGTTAAGAGACACCCAATCAACACAATGGTAATAGAAATCCTGAGCCATAGAATGACCTAATTCGTTATCATAGCCCAAGTCTAGATGCAACGTAATCGCCCTACGTCCCTTTCTTCTTTGTTATAGTTTCTCCATAGCTTAGGTTTTATTTTTCTTTTCTTGAGCTCCCTTCACATCCTAAAGAAAGCACACACACGGACAAAAGTAGTTTGAGGTACTCGAGTACATAGAGATCAAACTAAGGTAGCCTTTCTATCGAGAAAATACCCGCACTCGAATTCGCTATATCACAAATGATCCGTATGCTTATGGGTGTAAAACTTGAGACATAATCAGCTAACAACATGTCCAAGTGCTATATGTTGGCCTTTATGTCGGATGTTCTATAGAATAAGCATTAAAGACATGGCAGCTGCCAGGGAGTCATGACCTTGTTGTCTCTTATGTTTGTTGACCAGAGCAGACCCATAAGGCAAACTGTTCTGAGAGAGATTATACCACTAAAATGGCAGAAAGAGCACCCATTAGATGGCAAGTGCTTAAGATAATGGATTGCTTTAACACAATCCAAATCCCTGGAGCAAATATTGATGAGCAGTTATAGGTGGATATAATCTTAGAGACTCTTCCCTTGTCATTAAACCAATTCAAGCTTAACTATAACATGGGCAAGTTAAACATGAATCTGATAGAGTTGATGAAGGGCTCTAGGTATTAAAGGCAATCATGAAGCCTTCGGGTCAAGTACATTTTTCTCACACTTCTACTTCTGAGCTTAACTTGGACAGGAAGAAAAAGCCCAAGAGAAAAAAGAAGCAATAGCCTCGGCAGAAGAATAAGAGAGCCCTAAGGCCAAAGTAGGTAACAGGTGTTAGGAAGCCAAAAGGGTAGTGCTTTAAGTGTGATAAGAAGGACCATTGGAAGAAGCACTATCCCAAGTACTTAGCCTTCAAGCAGAAAGGTATACCCTTTATACTCTTCATTGAAACCTGTGTAGTGATAGATTCTGCAAACTTTTATATTGTAAATTTAGGAGCCACTAATTATATTTTTAATTTTTTGCATAGATTTCAAGTAATGTAGGAGCTAAGTAAAAAGAAATTCTCTCTTAAAGTTGGCACAAGAGCTAAAGTTTGGGTTGTTGTGGTTAGTCGAGTTTGTTTGTCATTATCTTGTAGTAGGAGTTTGACTTTGACAATGTTTATTATGTTCTAGACATTCGAAAAAACCTTATTTGTGTTAGTTGTTAAGGGATGGTTTTGTAATGTGTTTCCATTCTGGTATGGATGTCAGTAGAGATAAAAATGTGATATCTTCTATTAGAATGCATGATAACTTATCTTTTGACTTTCGCATTTAGGAATATCAGTCTAAAGCGCATTTAAAGTTTAGTTGAGGTGAAACCCTAAGGTCATTAGATCTCAAAGATCTATCTTAGTTTGTATCTTGTCTAAAGGGGAAGATGACAAAAAAGGTCATTTTCTTCTAAGGCACAAAAGGATGAAGAAGTTTTAGAATTGGTACATACCTATATATGTGGTCTTATGATTATTACTTCAAATATGGTTTGCGATGCAAGTCTAAATCCTTTGAGAAATTCAAGGAGTTTAAGGTTAAGGTGCAATGAAAATTAGATAAACAAATAAAAAGCCATTTGATTTGATTAATGTGGTGAGTACCTCTCAAGTGAATTCAAAGACTATCTCATAGAGTGGGAGATTGTGGCACAGTTGACTACTCCAAGCACTCTTCAACAGAATGGTGTGGCAGAGAGGAGAACTACACCCTTTTGGATATGGTGAGGTCTATGATGAGTCATGCATCATTGTCTTAATCATTTTTGGGCATGCCCTAGAGAGAGTAGCACCTATTTTGAATTTGGTCTGATCTAAGTTAGTGCCTCGGACACCACAAGAAATATGAACAGGATGCTTGTTGTATCTAATATACTATTACCATACTATTAGGTGTTCTAGACTTTAAAAAATCTAAACCCAATATTAACATATGGTTGCAGAAAATAGCAAATATAACACATTACACATTGTTCAAATCTAAAACCCTATTACAAGAGAACGACAAACAAACTTGACCAATTGAAACAACCCAAACTCTTGCTTCTGTGCTAACTGTGAGAGCCAACTCCCATCTACTTAGCTCCTGCAAGACTTGAAACCCATGCAAAAAATTACAAATATGATCAATGGCTCCTGAATCTACAATCCAAGAATTACTAGAATCTACCACTAGACTAGTTTCAGCATAGAGCATGAAGGATGTACCTTTTTACCCACCAACTAATTACTTGGGATAGTCCTTGTTCTAATGGCCCATCTCACCACACTTGAAGCACTTCCCTTGGGCTTGCCAACACCTGTTCCCTACTTTGGCCCAAGGATCCTCTTCTTCTTCTTCTGGCCATGCTGTTGCTTTCCTTTCGTCTTGGGCTTCTTTTTCCCTTTAGAGTGATGCTTAAAAATGGAAGCCTTAGCGAGATATGCATAACTTGAAGGCTTCATGATAGCCTCTGCTGCCTGGAGGTCCTTCATCAACTCCATCAGATTCATGTTCAACTTCCCATGTTATAGTTGAGCTTGAACTGATCGAATGACAATGGAAAGGTCTTTAAGATAACATCTACTTGCGACTGCTCATTAATGTTTGCCCCTAGGATCTTAGCAATACTTAGGCACTCCATCATCTTGAGTATATGCTTTCTAACACAAGAATAGTGCGATGTAATGGATTCAATGACAGCATCCCTCTTTCTGTCTTGATTTAATTCTTCCATGGGATATAGAGGTTGCATGGCAAGACTCCCAACTAATTGTATCGATATACCCTTTGCCATCTTAGACGTCATAAGCTCTTTCATAGTAGCTTGCCTAACAGGCCTGCTCTAGTTAGTAAACATAAGAGATAGTAAAGTAATGATCTCGCTGGCACTTGCCATGTTCTTATGCTTGTTCTGTAGAATATCCGACATAGAGGCCAACATATAGCACTTGACCATACTATTGGCATTCTTCCATTTCTGCTCAGCATCGCGTATGGTGCCAAAAGAGTTTGCCTTTATAATAGGACAAGGAGTAGTCAGGACATACTTGTACTCCTCAGTGGTGAGTACTATGTCCAGATTCCTTTTCCAATGCATAAAATTCAAACCAGTAAGCTTATTCTCTCTCAGAATTGTTGCTAGTGGACTAAAGAAAGTCATACTGGACATCGAATAATAGATCATAATTAATATCGAGCAATATAAACATGATACATGTGTAATATGTATGTAACAGTGAAAAGAACAACATACATCACACTTTTACATCGCTTGCCATTTTGTAGTTTAATCCTCAAACTATAATAATGTAATAGTGTCTCAACCTTATCATACACACTTCATCGATGGGATGGCCGAACTATGAATAGTCAATTTAGGCATAGCCTATTTGGATAACGTTTGTCTAGATAGATGCTATTTAACGAAATCCAATCACTACTTGTTTAACCTCTCAAATCTCCTAGGGGCCTCTACTGATGGGGTGGCTGAACCCATGATTCAGGTTGATTGTAATTAACTATCTAGACTTGAGCCCTTTGATGGGGTAATGACTCTCATTCCCATGCCTTGAGATGATCTATAATGATGAACTCCATTGATAGGATGGCTGAATGTTATCAACACCCTTATGAATGTACTCGTTAAGTCCACCTTATCAAATCTAGGTACTTGTGACATTCTCTAATAGGAAGGTCAATGCCACTTACCCTTGAAGTGAACCAGACCTAGAAGGTCATAGGGTTTTCCATTTCCCTCTTCCACTCAATATTTTAATCTTGAGGGTTTTCTTTATCTTCTATTAATCTCAGTATTTCGTTTTAGGTCTTAACATCCTTAGGAATTGCCACATTCTACCTTGTGTTACTAAAACATGTTTGATACCATCAATAGATTGGACCTATATTCGGATTAAAATCCATATGCATTGAGTTATCTTGATAAGTCCATTGATTAATTAGTGCAGAAAGATAAGTAAATTGTCAATTACATGCATTGCTTCTTTAGGATCTCTAATTACTAAAAATTAGCCTAAGTAATCTCGAAAGACTTATCAAACTCAAGCCAAAACAAGATCCAAGGGTTGGCCAATTTTAAACCATACTTGGGTGGACATGTTGCTGTGATAGATTGCAATAACCATACATACAATCAAACATGTATATAAATATTACAAAATAAACATCCATAGCATAAATAATAAATGGTCCCCAATTGATAGCTCCCTGTAATACTACTCTAGGCTCAAAGCCCAAAGCAACCGAAATGCCAAAATCAATCTTCTACTACAAGACTTTTAGATAGTAGATTTAGGAGCCACTAATCATATTTGTAATTTTTTCCATGGGTTTCAGGTAATGCAGGAGCTAAGTAAAAAGGAATTCTCTCTTAAAGTTGGAACAAGAGTGAAAGTTTGGGTTGTTGTAGTTGGTCGAGTTTCTTTGGCATTCTCTTGTAGTAAGAGTTTGACCTTGAATAATGTTCATTTTGTTCTAGACATTTGAAAAAAGAAGTCTTATTTGTGTTAGTTGTTAAAGGATGATTTTGTAATGTGTTTCCATTATGGTATGGATGTCAATAGAGATAGAAATGTGATATCTTCTAGTAGAATGCATTATAACTTATCTTTTGACTTTCACATTTAGGACATATCAATCTAAAGCGCATTTAAAGTTTAGTCGAGATGGACCGATAAGCTCGTTAGATCTCAAAGATCTACTTTAGTGTGAATCTTGTCTAAAGGGGAAGATGACCAAAAAAGTCATTTTCTTCTAAGGGACAAAGGGCTAAAGAAGTATTAGAATTGGTACATACATATATATATGGTCTTATGATTATTACTTTAGATATGGTTATGTTTATCCTTTGTGATGCAAGTCTAAATCCTTTGTGAAATTCAAGGAGTTTAAGGTTGAGGTGAAACAAAAATTAGTTAAATGAATAAAAGCCATTCGACTTGATCATAGTGATGAGTACATCTTAACTAAGTTCAAGGACTATCTCATGCAGTAGGGGATTGTGGCATAGTTGACTACTCTAGGCACTCTTCAACAAAATGGTGTGGCAGAGAGGAGAACTGTAAACTTTTAGATGTGATGAGGTCGATGATGAGTCATGCATCATTGCTTTTATCATTTTTGGGCATACCCTAGAGATAGCAGCACCTGTTTTGAATTTGGTCTGATCTAAGTCGGCGCCTAGGACACCAGAAGAAATATGAACGGGATGCTTGTTAGATCTAATATGCTATTAACAAACTATTAGGCATTCTGAACTTTAAAAAAATCTAAATCCAATATTAACATATGGTAGTGGAAAATAGCAAGTATAACACGTTACACACATGGAGATAAAAAATCAAGCATGAATATGCAAGATCTAGGTAAGAAATCATTACCCTTGATGCGTGATTCAAAAACTAGTGACCTTTTTGTGTTGGATCTTCCTCGTAATAGTCTTCTTGTAGTTTTCTCCGCTATATCCCTTTCCCTATATCTAGGAAGCACTTAGCTATGTGGTGGGCAAGCTAAATATTAGGCTAAAATGAGGAAAATAGATCTAGTATGTGTTCTTGGTGTTTTTGTGTAAAAAATCCTGCACACACACCAAGCGAGAAAAATATCTAAGAGGCTCAAAATTGGGTCTTGCTCATCTAGCACTATATAAGCTAACCCTAAAAGGATAAGATCTAGGGAATATTGTAATTCTCTCAGTACACTTCCTTAAACATTCTAGATAAGGAATATTCCCTTGGAATAAAAAGACACTCAAATATCCCATATAATGCACACATATTAAATATCTTCCATGTGGTCCCCGCTTATCTAATTAAGATATCTATGATTTATATTTAGAAAACTCAAACAATTAAATCCCTTCTTAATTTCTAAACTGAATTCTCAATTAAGTAACCCATATATTAATTTTCTCAATTATATATCCAATAGAGTAATGGCTAGTAAAAGAACCAAAAGACATAATTATCCTTGACTCCCAAAATGACCAAAAAGCCCTTGCCACCACTTTGGAGACATTGTGGCCACTTTGACTCCGATCTACTTCACCAAAAGACCAAAGCTGCATTCCAAGAATAATTATTGGCTAGGCAGGAGCTTGTTACATGAAGTAACCTCTATCTTTGACCACCCAAGAGAAATGACCATAACGCCCCTCTATGTATACTCATTGTCAAGGCTGGTCTAAAAGGCAACATCACCTCCAAGACTACATTTGGAACCTTGGAATCTCTAGTCCAAGAAGTGATCACCAACTAGTCACGGATCTCTTAATCTAGGGAATGACCCATAAGGCAAATGATCGATATACCCCTGAAAAGTGATATCACTATATCTAGATTTATGATGACTAAAGGGACAAATCCAAGGGAGCACAGAGACTCTGTTACTGCATATGTACATCCTGATTAATTAGAACAAAACACCTGACATATGAGGTAGACAATTTTATCCCTCAAGATCTCTTCTCTTGGTACATCAAAGTGCTCCACCCCAACTTCGTCAATTTATCCACATATGCTCAAGATTAAGAGCATCAGTCACTCGGAAGCAGTGAGTATCTTGTCTTCTATAAATGATGACACGATTCTAGAAGACATACTCACGGTGATTTTGTTTAATGCATGACACACGTACTAAGAGCAAAGTCCAGAAAGACCTTTCAATGACCCAGATAAATCACCTCTATTGGGAAACTCGTCTACTATAGCCTTATCCTGGTAAAGCGCCCAACATTAACATCTAGCTATGGACACCTTTTATGATATATCCAAAACTAAACTTAGACCTACTGTGCGTTTAGCCTTACTGTGTACCTAAGTCATTGGATTATATCATTGGACCTGATGTGGGAGTTTTTGGAGCATTAATTGCATGATTTGGAGTGTGTCTGAGTGCGTGTTTTGGTGCTAATTTTGTCTATTTTGAGCTTTTGAGTGCTTATTGATTCTCATTGAGTATTTGTGTGTGATGTGTCATTTTTTTTCTTTTCTTTATTTATTTATTTTCTTTAGTAATTCTGATTAATTAGGAATTAGGTAATAGGATTAATTAGTAATTTAGTTTCAGTAGTTAAATTAAAATATTAGTTAGGTTTAATTAAGATTCATTAAATAGGTTAGGACATTATTAGGTTAGAATTTATTAAGTTAGTATAAGGATTTTTTTAAATTAATAATTAGTTAGAATAATTATAAGTTAGTTATTTAGTAGGAAAAAAAAAGAAAAAAAAAGATGACCATGCATATATTATACATTATCTATATTATCTATATATATATATATATATATATATATATATATATATATTACATATAACATGTACACACACATGTAACTCACAGCGCACACATGCACATATACATACCAAATGCCATCAACCTTTGACTTTGTGGACCCTACCATTCTTTTTCTTTTCCTTTCTTTCTTAACACCACACCACACACACATATATATAGCTAGTAGCCCTAGGAAAAAAAGGAAGAGAGGGGAGAGTAGCTACACAGTGACAAAGGAAAAAAAAAAAGATCTCAGCTTCTTCTCAGGCCAAGAGAAAAAAAAGAAATAGAAAAAAATTTCAAAAAATTCTAAAAAAAATATCTTTTTTTTTTCTTTACTTTTTATCTTTATTTGGAGTCAATTTGGGGCTAGCTTTTGCAATATTTTTGGGATTAATTTGGAGCAATTATTGGAGAAAAATCTTGGAGAAGAAGACTGTTAGCTAAATATTCATTATTGATTTTGATGATGAAAATATATATGCATTATTTGACTAAATGGCTTCTTGAGAAAATGAGATGATATTTAATTGAAGCTTTGAAAGATTGAAGAAAATGTGCAAAAAGCATTATTTGAAGAAAGAGAAGGTGAGAAGGCATAAGGAGGAGAAGTGAAGTCATAAGGGGTACCAGATATTATTTTCCTTCTTGCTATTTTTGTGAAATGCCTACATATTGTGTGGACTTGGCTCAAACTCTTTTTCTTGTTCAAAGCAAAATTTTCAACTCTTGCACATTTAATATAACATATGCACAAATGTATATGAATGCACACATAGAGATAAAATGAGTTTTTGGGGTGTTTCAAATCACAACATGTGTTTACAAATTATTACAAAATGATTTGGAGTTGTGAAAATTGCACTTAAAATGGTTTTTGTAAAACTCTGGCTTTACTTCACATTCTGGAGTGGCCGGACCCCCCAGCCGGTCGACCGGCTGACCTGGGTGGGTCGCCCGGCCAAAACAGAAAGGTGAAGAAAAAGCCGGACCCCCTAGCCGGTCAACCGGCTAAGGCGTCCGGCCTAGTCAGAGAAGGAAAGGGAATAGCCGGACAACCGGCTGAACGGGTGCTGTAATAAATGCACTAGTCGTTTATTACCATTCTGGCTGAAAAATTCATTTCTTCTTCATCTACCAAATCCCTACCCCCCAAAATCTTTCTAAATACTCATTCAATACACATTCTAATCAAGAAATTGAAGTGTGCTAAAGTGTTTATCATCATACAATTTATCTTAGGGCCATTATTGCAATATATTTGAGCTTTCAAGAGCTTACTCATCTTCTTCTTGAAGAAAATTTCAGATTTAATCTTTTCTTAATTCTTGAGTATATACACACTTTGAGAGCTATAAACTTTGTGAGATTTATTCTTTAAAGCTTGTAAAGTGTGGGGAAATCCTAAAGAGTGAATCTCTTGGGTTCTTTGAAGTTAGGCTTCAAAGAGATTGTAAGAACTTGGTTTGTGCTTCACCAAGATTTGAAGAAACATCTTAGTGGAGATTTTTGAAGTCCTAAGGGGAGCATCCTTGGGCGGTGGACGTAGGCTTGGCCGAACCACCATAAATCGTTTGTTTCTCCTCTCCTTATACTTCTATTTTTATACTTGCTTATTTTGATTACATTGTGTTTGATATATTGATTGTTAGAAGTTGTAAATTTTCTGAGAATTGTCTAGAGCAAAAATTAGTACTTATATCTTAATTCACCCCCCCCCTCTTAAGATATTTGCACCCACAATTGGTATCAGAGCTAGGGTTCTACATATAGTTTAACAACTAGTAGAATTTCTAGCAAATATGGAGGGAATTTCTATTAAACAAGCACCCCCTTTTGATGGAACAAATTATGCATTTTGGAAAACGAGGATGAAAGTGTTTATACAATCACATGATTATAAAGCTTGGAAAATCATAGAAAATGGGCCTACCTTACCTACAAAATTAGAGGGTGATAGGAGAATACCCAAACCAGAAAATGAATGGAATGATGAAGATATTAAATTATTTGAATTAAATCAAAAAGCATTACATTATTTATTCAATGCTATGAATGCCACCGAGTTTGCTAGCGTAATGGGGTGCACTTCGGCTAAAGAACTTTGGGACCAACTAGAAGTAACTTATGACGGAACTAGCCAAGTGAAAGAATCTAGGATTGCTATGCTTGTACATAGATATGAATTATTCAAGATGTTTCCAAATGAAAATGTTGAGTAAATGTTTTCTAGATTTGTTGAAAATACTAATGGTTTGAAAGCTCTTGGCAAGGATTATTCTAATGTAGAGAAGGTAAGAAAAGTATTAAGGAGCTTGCCATCATCATGGAAACCTAAAGTCACGGCAATAAAGGAAGCAAAGGACTTGAATACATTGGAGCTCAATGAGCTCATTGGGTCACTCATGACTTATGAGCTTGAGATAAAGGATCATGAAGAAGAAGAGAAGAAAGCAAAGAAGTCCATTGCCCTCGTTGCATCAAAATACCCATCAAGTGACGATGAGGAAGATGATGAGGACCCAGAAGATCAAGATATTGCACTTCTAGCCCGAAATTTCAAAAGATTTATGAAATTTAGAAATATGAGAAAAGGGGCTTTTTCAAGCAACACAAATTGGAAGAAGAAAGGAAAAGAAGGCAAAGAGTTCAAAAAGATAAAAGATGCAAAAGATGAATTGAAGTGCTTTAATTGCAACAAGTCAGGACATATAAAAGCAAATTGTTCTAAGCTTTCAAAGAAGAAGGAAGGTAAGGCGCTCAAGGCCATTTGGGACTTCTCCGAAACCGAAGAAGATGAGGAAGAGCATCATGAGGTAGCCAACTTTTGCCTCATGGCCAATGAGGATGAGGTACTATCTTCACCTTCTTCATCTATTTATTATTCATCTAGTGAAGAAGAGGAAGAAGAATATAGTTTTCATGAACTAAAAGATGCATTTGCTAAATTATGTGATGATTTATCTTTAGCTTTGGCAAAAAACAAGCAAATGCATAAAAGTTTGAAACTTGTTCTTAATGAAAAAGAAATTTTGGAAAAGAAAAATGCTTCTCTTATTGAAAAAAATAGACATCTTAGAAAAGGAAAATAATTCACATGCCGAAGATTTTGTAAAGATTGAAAAAGAAGTTAAAGATTTAAAAAGGAATAATATGGATTTGAATGGAATTGTTCAAAAGTTTACAAATGGGAAAGAAAATTTTGAAAAGCTTCTTGGAAGTCAAAAAATGTCTTTTGATAAGAGTGGTATTGGATACAAACCTAGTATTAATCAAAAGTATTTCAAAACCTATTTTGTCAAGGCTTCTATATCTACATCCTCTTCTTCGCCAAAGTCAAATGTTATTTGTACCTATTGTGAAAAGAAAGGACATGTATCTACTCATTGTTATTACAAGAAAATTTGTGATAAAGGATCACATGTTCCGTATTGGCAAAGACCTAAATGGGTGGTCAAAAACAAAAATTAAACTAACGCCAAGGACCCAAGGTGTTGGGGACCTCAAAATAAAGAATTGCATTTGAATTTCATGTGTGTAGGTATGCAATAAAAGCAATTCAAGCAAAATAAAATGAATCTTGGATAGTGGTTGTTCCAAGCACATGATGGGGAACTCTTCACTTTTCTACAAATTAAAACGAATAAAAGGAGGAGACGTTACCTTTGGGGACAATGGCAAAGGAAAAATTATTGGAAAAGGAAGCATTGGTAACGAAAACTCTCTTGCTATACACAATGTCCTACTAGTAGAGGGTCTAAAATTTAATCTACTTAGCATTAGTCAATTATGTGACAAAGGTCATAAAGTTATTTTTCAATCTTCTAAATGCCTTGTGTATGAATGTGGAAATGATAATGTGTTATTTGTAGCTAAGAGAAATGAAAATGTTTACATTGTTGAAATTGATCAACTTATATGTCAACATGTTAAATGTTTATCCGTTGTGCATGATAATGCTTGGTTATGGCATAGAAGATTAGGACATGCTAGCATGAGCTTATTGAATGATTTGTCAAAGCATGATCTAGTTAGAGACCTACCAAAGCTAAAATTTGTGATGTTTGCCAATTAGGAAAACAACACAAGACATCCTTCAAATCCCTAAATAAAGTTTCAACAAATAGAGCATTACAACTATTACATATGAATTTGTTTGGACCCATTGATGTGGTAAGCTTAGGAGGATCTAGGTATATATTTGTTGTAGTTGATGATTACACTAGATTTACATAGGTCATGTTTCTTGCACATAAAAATGATGCCTTCAATGAATTTTCAAGATTGTGTAGAAAAGTGCAAAATGAGAAAGGCTATTTTATAACTTGCATCCGTAGTGATAATGGCACCGAATATGTGAATACTCCTTTCATGAACTTTTGTGATGAACATGGCATTGAGCATAACTTTTCAGCCCCTCATACTCCTCAACAAAATGGGGTAGTAGAGAGGAAGAATTGTACATTACAAGAAATGGCAAGGACTATGCTAAAAGAACACAACTTGCCAACATATTTTTAGAATGAAGCCATAAATACTGCATGCTATGTGCAAAATAGAGTATTGATTAAACCTATCTTAAACAAAACTCCATATGAACTATGGCATGGCAAAACACCTAAAATATCATACTTCAAAGTTTTTGGTTGTAAATGCTTCATCCTAAATACTAAGGACCACTTAAGGAAATTTGATGCTAAATCTAATGAAGGAATATTTTTTGGCTATTCCATAAAAAGCAAAGCATATAGGGTATATAATAAAAGAACTCTTGTTGTGGAAGAATCAATACATGTTACATTTGATGAGACTAATCCATTTGAGCCGAGAAAGGAAATTGATGATGTAGGTTATCTTTTGGAAAAGACAACGCTTGAAGATCCAACTCCGAAAAACAGAAAAATCAACAAAGCAAGAAGAAGAGCATAAAGAAAAGAGGTCTCAAGAAAATGAGGAAATCAAACAATGCTCAAATAAAGATGCTGAAACAAAAGAACCTCATGAAGACCTACCAAAAAGTTGGAAGTTCATAAGAACCCATCCTTAAGATCTTATTCTTGGTGATCCAAATGAAGGTGTAAGAACTAGGTGTAATATTAGTATTTTTGTGAGCATCATGCATTTATCTCTCATATAGAACCCAAAAATGTAAAAAAAACTCTACTTGATGAAAATTGGATAATTGCCATGCAAGAAGAACTTAGTCAATTTGAGAGAAATAAAGTATGGAAGCTAGTTGAAAGGCCTAAAGATAGATCGATAATAGGAACTAAATGGGTATTCAAAAGCAAACTAGATGAAGCCGGAATAGTGACTAGGAATAAGGCTAGACTAGTTGCACAAGGATACAATCAAGAAGAAGGAATTGATTACGATGAAACCTATGCTCCTGTAGCTAGACTTGAATCCATTCGTATGTTACTTGCATTTGCACGTCACATGGACTTTAACCTTTATCAAATGGATGTGAAAAGTGCATTTTTAAATAGATTCATTGAAGAAGAAGTTTATGTTGAACAACCCCCCGGTTTTGAAGATTCTTGCTGTCCTAATCATGTTTTTAAACTAGAAAAGGCTTTATATGGTTTAAAGCAAGCTCCTAGAGCTTGGTATGAAAGACTTAGTGGATTTCTGGTAGAAAATAATTTTGAAAGAGGAAAACTTGATTCAACCCTATTTATCAAAAGAAAAGACAATGACATTCTACTTGTCCAAATCTATGTGGATGATATAATTTTTGGTGCTACTAATATTTCTTTATGTGAGAATTTCTCAAAGTGTATGCACAAGGAGTCCGAGATGAGCATGATGGGAGGATTAACCTTTTTCCTTGGACTACAAATCAAACAAGCAAAAGAAGGGATCTTCATAAATCAAGCCAAATAGACCAAGGAAATTATCAAGAAATTTGGACTTGAAGATGCAAAGGAGATTGGAACTCCCATGAGCCCCTCAACAAAATTAGATAAGGATGAGAAGGGTAAATCAGTAGACGAGAAGAAATATAGAGGTATGATCGGTAGTCTATTATATTTAATTGTCTCTAGACCTGATATCATGTTCGCAGTGTGCTTATGTGCTAGATTTCAATATAATCCTAAGGAAACTTGCTTAACAACTGTAAAAAGAATCATTAGATATCTTAAGGGAACAATTAATCTAGGGCTTTGGTATGCAAAAGGAACGTCATTTGATTTATGTGATTTTTCTGATGCTGACTATGCTGGTTGCAAAATAGATCGTAAGAGCACTAGTGGAACATGCCAATTCCTAGGACATTCCTTAGTATCTTGGTCTTGTAGGAAACAAAATAGTGTTGCTATGTCTACTACCGAAGTTGAATATATTGCAGCTGGTAGTTGTGCGGCTCAAATTTTGTGGATGAAACAAAATTTACTTGATTATGGATTGAAGTATGATCATGTTCCTATATATTGTGACAATACTAGTGTAATTAATCTCACTAAAAACCCAATTCAACATTCAAGAACTAAGCATATCGAGATTAAGCACCATTTCATTAGAGATCATGTACAAAAAGGTGATATAATACTTGAATTTATTGATACTTTACATCAAGTTGCTGATATTTTCACTAAACCTTTGCATGAGGATCAAGATTAGGAGAGAAATTGGAATGATAAAATGTGGTTAAATTGCATATATATGTGTTTATGTGGCTTAGGTATGAAAAATAAGCAATTTGTGCACTTTCTGACCTAGCCGGTCGACCGACTAAGGCCTTAGGCGTCCTGCTAAAACACAATTTTTTATAAGCTCTTTGATCCGGCCGGTCGACCTCCCGTGACCAGCCGGTCGACCGGCTGAACGCGGACAGGGTTAAAAATTGGGGGTTTTCACCCCAAATTCACTTTATTCATTCAATTTCTCTAAACCCTAGCAAAAATTTCTCCAAAACCCATATCAAATTCTTCAACTTTCAACCATTTTCTTCCAAAATTCTTCCTATAATTTGCTTACCCACTTCAAAAAACCAAGTTTTTACCGATTAATCTTGCAAAAACAACGTGAAATTATGGTGAATCCGAGAGGAAGAGGTCAAGCATGTGGGAGAAAAGGGAAGAGGCCAAGAACACAATCTCCTCCACCACCACCACCTCCAGTATCCAAGATTCAAGGCAAGCAATCGATTTTGTACGGTAAATATATCGTGGACTTTGATTTTGCTGGCACCGATATCTTGCCATTATTTGATAAATGGTCTATGTTTCTACATCTGCATTGTGATGTGCAAGATAAATTAGTAGTTGAGTTTGATGAAAATCTTGAGATACATAGTAGAAGTCCAAAACTTGAGTTATCTTCTACCGTCTGTGGGGTAAATTTTGTACTTAAGGAGGAACTTTACATGAAATATTTAATATATCTGTTGATGGGGAAGGCCACTACAATAGTCAAGGATGGCCAGAAGGAATTAAAGAAACTGACACCCTGGGTGAACTCATAAAATATATGTGGGAGAAAGTAAGGCCTAAGAATCCAAATTTAATTCTTCCATTATTGAGAGATGTTGATGTTAATACGAGACTTGCTCTTAAAATCATGAGTAAAGCAATTCTCCCTAGGAATATCAATGATGGAAAAATTCCAGTCATGGATGTTTATATCTACTATAGCCTTAGGGAGAAAAAGGAGATAGCTCTGCCTTTCCTAATCCTTCAACATATGTTACATATTAGTGGAAAGGATGGAGGAAAAACGACCACTCCTGGTTATGGTATGGCCTTAATGCATATTTTCTCATATTTCAACATATGGTCAAATGCTCCATATACAGAGTTTGCTTGGAATTTTGACATGCTGTATATGAACTTCATGGGCATTTACTGGTATAATGGGGAGCCCATAAATAGAGAGACCTTAAAAAATTTGCCCCAAAGCACTCAAGCTGCAATTAAGCATAGGACTAAGAAGGGCACTACTTTCACCGATCCTGTCTTTGGCCCCACTGCACAAAACCTTGATGATATACTTGGCGGGGTAGACATCACCCTTGAAGAAGATGAAGGGCTAGAAATTGAAGGTGATCCCGATATAGGCATACTAGGAACAACACCCATGGATGTTGGTACCTCTGAAGAAGAGGAAAATACTGAGGAGGCTACTCTTAGGCGAGTAATGAGAGAATTTAGGGAGCAAGTGCATATTGATGAGCAACGCCGAAGAAAAATTCATCGTGGTGCTGGTTCTAGCTTGATGGGTCAACAGGAAGACCCTTCTTTGATAGCTCAGATTCTGTCACAGTTGTAGGCGTTAAACACTGGTATGGGTGAAATGAGGGCCACCATGACAAGCCAATGGGACGAGCTCACTATTTGGAGGCAACACATTGACTCAAAAGTGGCTTCTATGAGATCAGACATGAGGGAATACTTCAAGAATCACCATGATCGCGCACCTTGATTTTCTTAGTTCAGAAAAACTCTTTTCATTCCACTTGAAAACATTTTTTTAGTTTTAGTTAACTTTCAAATTCTTGACTTTGGTCAACAAGTTATCTCTTCTATACAATCTTAACTTCTTAACTTTCGTTTCTTTTCCTGCCTTTATATTGATTTTGATGATGCTAAAGGGGGAGAAGTGAATGGTTGGTTGAATGGTGAATGGTGCATATATGTGTTGTTGGCTGTTGAATGGTAAATTTGCTTTATGGTTTGTTGATACTTGTGTGGATATGGCTATTTGTTGTGACATACTTATGTGGATTTGGCTATTTGTTGTGACATACTTATGTGGATCTGGCTATTTTAGTGATGAGTTGTTTATGTTCTCAATATGCATGAGCTTAAGCTTGATAGGGGGAGTATTTTCCCAAAATACACTTTATAAAAGAATGCATATATTAAGGGGGAATACTTTGGTCACATATCTTAAAAATTTGTCATCATAAAAAAGGGAGAGATTGTTAGTTAAATATTCATTATTGATTTTGATGATGAAAATATATATGCATTATTTGACTAAATAGCTTCTTGAGAAAATGAGATGATATCTAGTTAAAGCTTTCAAAGATTGAAGAAAATGTGCAAAAAGCATTATTTGAAGAAAGAGAAGGTGAGAAGGCATAAGGAGGAGAAGTGAAGTCATAAGGGGTACCGGATATTATTTTCCTTCCTGCTGTTTTTGTGAAATGCCTACATATTGTGTGGACTTGGTTCAAACTCTTTTTCTTGTTCAAAGCAAAATTTTCAACTCTTGCACATTTAATATAACATATGCACAAATGTATTTGAATGCACACATAGAGATAAAATAAGTTTTTGGAGTGTTTCAAATCACAACATGTGTTTACAAATTATTACAAAATGATTTAGAGTTGTAAAAATTACACTTAAAATGGTTTTTGCAAAACTCTGGCTTTACTTCACATTCTGGAGTAGCTGACCTGGGTGGGTCGCCCGGTCAAAACAAAAAGGTGAAGAAAAAGCCAGACCCTCTAGCTGGTCGACCGACTAAGGCGTCCGGCCTAGTCAGAGAAGGAAAGGGGATAGTCAGATGACCGGCTGAACGAGTGCTGTAATAAATGCACTAGCCATTTATTACCGTTCTGGCTAAAAAGTTCATTTCTTCTTCACCTACCAAATCTCTACCCCCGAAAATCTCTCTAAATACTCATTTAATACATATTCTAATCAAGAAATTGAAGTGTGCTAAAGTGTTTATCATTATACAATCTATCTTAGGGTCATTATTGCAATATATTTGAGCTTTCAAGAGCTTATTCATCTTCTTCTTGAAGAAAATTTCAAATTCAATCTTTTCTTAATTCTTGAATATATATACACTTTAAGAGCTATAAACTTTGTGAGATTTATTCTTTAAAGCTTGTAAAGTGTGGGGAAATCCTAAAGAGTAAATCTCTTAGGTTCTTTGAAGTTAGGCTTCAAAGAGATTGTAAGAACTTGGTTTGTGCTTCACCAATATTTGAAGAAGCATCTTAGTGGAGATTTTTTAAGTCCTAAAGGGAGCATCCTTGGGCGGTGGACGTAGACTTGGCCGAACCACCTGAAATCGTTTGTTTTTCCTCACCTTATACTTTCATTTTTATTCTTGCTTATTTTGATTATATTGTGTTTGATATATTGATTGTTAGAAGTTGTAAATTTTCTGAGAATTGTTTAAAGCAAAAATTAGTACTTATATCTTAATTCACCCCCCTCTAAAGATATTTGCACCCATAGTTGGTATCAGAGCTAGGGTTCTACATATAGTTTGATTTGCAGGAAATCGAAACGGGAAGAGGTTCTAAGCTTGAGATTTAATTTCTTGGACATGGAATTGATTTTTATGAGATTAAGTTTTAGTTTGATACCCTCTTCTAACATGTTGAGCTAAATTTGTTTTAGGGTTGATTACTATTTCTATTATGGGTTAAGGATTGTAAAACTTGTTTTGGGATATTTTGATGGTTTAAATACATGTTTGGTTTTTATTGTTTAATAGTGATTGTTGGGCATGTCTATGTGTTTGATTAATTGCCTTAATGAAGAAACATGCATTATTATGCTCTTAATTTTTTGTATCCCCTTATACGGTGTTGATTAATTGTGTTTGATTTTATAATTAGATTTAATGTGTGGTATTTAGGATGAAATAAAACTAATAGGTCACCCATTACACTTAGTTGAACTTAGGTGGATTAGGCCTTAGCTTGAAACACAGTTAACGGTTTAAACTATAAGTTAGTGTATTAATCATTCCGATCTAGAAGTCTCAACCAACCCTAAAACCCTAGTTAATAAAGACAAGACTATGCTCTAAGGAAGATCCACTTAGGGATAGAATTGCACCAAGAATTAGGGATAATACGGTTAGTGAGTTTGGACCTCTAAAATAAGCTATCAAAGCCATCAAAATATTCAAAGCAAGAATAAAATCCCGACCCCATAATGGAGTAGTAATCACCCTAGTCCGTCTCTATTGATTTAATCAGCTCTCCGTCTCTTGTTTGTTTGTCTTTTTATTGCATACGTTAGTTTAGGTAGTTTAATTTAGTCTTTAATTTAGAATTCCCTTCAATTCAAAATTCAAAAAATTTCAAAAATAATTTCGTTTCTACATGCAGTTAATCTAGGACACATAGGACTTAGAAACCATAGTTAGAGGTCTCGCTGAGAAGACGATACCCGTACTCTTGCACACACTACACTACTTCTGATTCGTGTACTTGCGGGTTTTTAAAACAACATCTTTACATAATGTATCACACATATACACCAGAGATAATATATGTAAGAAAGGCTCATAAATATATATACAACGATCAAATATCTAGTCCAATATCTATATACAAGTGATTTTTAGGGCATATAATCCTAATAATACAAACATAATTTAAGTCACGTACATATTTAAGGTTGTCTAGCCTATCTACTGAGCAGTTTTGCTACAAAGTTGAAACCTAGGCAGAATTATGCTATTTCAGTAAGTATCCTTGCAGAACTAGAAGCGGGAACTTCAATAATCTTAAGAAGTAGAAGGTGCTTATTAACACTAACTCTAGATACTTAGAGAATGGTAGTGTGATCTCAAGAACACTAGAGTTTGGAGTAACTCTTAAAGAGATTTCTGATAAATCTTACTTATATGGAAAAGAAAGAACAACTAATTGCTACTAGTGCACCAGAGCCTTGTCATAGTAGGAGAATTCCTAGATAACTTAATAAATATTATGAAGAGTCTTCTGAGAGTTCTTAAAAGGTTTTGAATAAGTATCGTGCTAGTTACGATGAAGCAATTTCTGAGGTAGATGCTAACCAGTGGCATAAGGAAATGGATTTTAAGTTGGAGTCCATATACTCTAATGATGTTTGGAACTTGGACAAGTACCTACAGGGGTAAAGCCTATAGGGTAAGTGGGTTTACAATAGAAAAAGAGGAGATGATGGAAAGGCTGAGACTTTTAAAGCTAGGTTGGTGGCAAAGAGTTAAATCTAGAAAAAAGGTGTCAATTACGAGAAAACGTTCTCAATCATAGACATGCTAAAATCCATAGGATACTCCTTGCGATTGCATGTCATTATGACTATAAAATATGGCAAATGGATGTCAAGATAGCTCTTCTTAACAGAGAGCTTGACGAGACCATTTATATATCCCAGCTAGATGGATGCACTATAGCAGGCCAAGAACATATGGTTTGTAAGCATAATAAGTCTATTTATGGACTTAAGCAAACATCTAGAGCATGGAACATCAAATTTGATTTGTGGTCAAGTCTTTTGGCTTTAACCAAAATATCAAAGAGTTGTGTTTGCATAAGAAGGACAATGAAAATGCTATGACTTTTTTGGTTTTGTATATGAATGACATCTTGTTGATAAGTAATAATGTAAGGATGTTAATGTCTAAAAAGGTCTGATTCTCTTCTCAATTTCAAATGAACGACTTGGGAGAAGTTAGTTATGTTTTGAGGATTAAGCTTTTTCAAGAGCGGAAGAACAGGATGCTAGCACTATCTTGTGCTTCATATATTAAGAAGCTGTTGGTCAAGATCAATATGGAAAACTCTAAGATGGGTTTCTTGCCTTGCAAACATGGAGTTACTTTATCTTGGAACAAATGTCTTCAAACACTTGAGGAGATAGAGAGGAAAAAAGTTCCATATGTTTCAGTTATGGGAAGCCTTACGTAAGCCATGTTGTGTTTTAGGCTAGATATCTATTATGTCATTGGCATGGTCAACAAATATAAATCAAACCCTAGACTAGATCATTAGACTTCAATCAAGCATATATTCAAGTATCTTCAGAGAATGAAAGAATATATGTTGGAAAACTACATTGATAATCTAATAACATTGGCCTATACAGACTCAGACTTCCAATTAGATAGAGTTTGTTTCTAGTTTTGTTTTCACCCTATCAAGGGGTCTAATTTCATAGACGTGTGTGAAGTAGAAATATATAACAGGCTTAACCATAAAAGTTGAGTATATAGCATCTGAAATTGCAAAAAAGGTTGTGTGGTTAAAGAAATTTCTCAGAGACCTAGAGGATGTCCTAGCTATACAGAAGCCCATCATTTTATATGGTGATAACACTACTGATATTTCATTGTGCAAAAAGCCTAAAAATCATAATAAGGGCAAGCATATTGAAAAAAAGGTACCACTTGATCTGGAAGTTCATATAGAGAGATAACATAGTGGTGAAAAAGATCGCTTCAACTGAGAACTTAGCAGACCCTTTCCTTAAGACTCTTACAAAGAAAGTGTTTACCGTGCATGTGGAGTATATGGGTGTTAGGTTATAGGTAGTGATTTTTATTGTTAGTAGGATTTCGTTGGGATTATATGCCCTGAAAACCACTTATACATGAATATTGAACTAGACATTAATCACGGTATTTATTTATAAGCATATTTTCATTCATCATCTCTGGTGTGTGAATTTGATACATTGTTTAAAGGTCCAATGATATAGACCAATGACTTGGGTACGTAGTGAGGCTAGACGAACAGTGAGTCTAAGTCTACCTTTGGATATATCATGAATGGGTCCAGAGCCAAATGACAGTGTTCGGTGCTCTACTGCGATAAGGATATAATAGACAAATCTCCTTGATAGGGTGACCTACTTCATTGGAAAGTCTTTTTGAACTTCGCTCCTAGTGTATGTGTCATGTATTGGACATGACCACCGTGATTATGTCTTCAAGGAAACTTACCATCACATACAGAAGATGAGACATTCATTGCTTTTGAGTAACTAATACTATATATCTTGAGCATGTGTGGATGAACTAATTAAGTTAGGGTGCACCACTTACATGTACTATAGGAGACGTCTCATTGTGAATAGATCATTTCCCTTATGCGTTGGATGTCATATTCTAATTAGTCTGGACGTGCATATGTAATAGCAGAGTCATCTTGTTATGCATCTCACCATAGGTGCCTTAGTTAAAGATGCGTGCTATTGGCCATGGATACGAGATGATTTAGAGACATATCTAGGGACTTGCTTGGTATGCTAGTAAGATAAGATTGAGCAAAAGTGTCCAATAGGACTTGTCCAATCTTTGTCAGTGCCATAGTATCTATTTGAGAATGTGACGATGTGATGATGGACTTCATAACCTATTTGCTAAAATTTGAAAGGTATGGCATGATCTTGGTTTGGTAGACAAGTTGTCCAAGTATGCTTATTCTTGCATCGCCAAATGTGATTGTACAAGAAACAACCTAACTCTTTATAAGATATACGGTGAATTGGTAGGGTTGCCAAAAATAATCATGAGTGATCGCGACCTTATTTCACTGGGAAGCTCTAGGATGAGTTATTGAAATTGCTTGGCTTTGACTTGGCACTCTCTACCAACTTTCACCCACAAACGGATGGCAAATGGAATGGGTAAATGCTTTGCTTGAACTCTACTTAAGGCACTATGTGTATGCTAACTAGAAAGATTGGGTTCAACTTATAGACATGGCTCAATTCTCTTATAAACTCCAAAGAAGTGACTCTACATGTCAAAGTCCCTTTCCACTTGCCACTGGCTGTCAACCGTTAACTTTACACACAGTTCATTCAGACTATGATAAAAATGTCCCAGATGTCTACAAGTTTGCTAAGAAAATGCAAGAAGAATGGGGGATGACTAGAGCTACATTGAAACGTATAGCTTAAAAAATGAAGAAATTGGCCAATAAGAAAAGAAGACTAATGGAACTCAATGAAGGAGATACGGTGATGATAAAACTAATCCCTTCACAATTCAAAACCTTACAGGTGGTGTATAAGATGTTATTTACTAGTATGAAGGATCACTCAAGGTGTCAGACGTGTGGCCAAAGTTTTCTATCAACTAAAGTTGCTATCTAAACTAGACATATTGATTTATGCCATTAATCAATATAAATAAGCATATATTAAGAGCCGTAGATATAAACAAAACCTTTATTCAAAGCCCAAATGTAATATATAACATCAATCAACCCTAGATCTAACTTGATTACAAAGTGTATTTATAAGAATAAGAAAAGGAATAACAAACATTCCCTCAAACCCTTGCTCAACTCCAAAGAAAAACCCTTCAATCTCTTATTACAAACTTTAATCCTTGCTTTGTTTAGTGTGAGATAGTGGTTTTGAGTTTTTCGTGAAGTGGAAAAAGGATTAAGGTTTATTAGGGTTTAAGAAAATAAAGTTCCTCCCTAAAAAATGACCTAAAATAGGCTATTTGTAAACTCTTCAGCGCGAGTATTAAGGGACCCTACTGGGTAGCCGATATGAAATACGATACTTGACTGGCAAAAATATGAGCCCTCTAGATCCACCAGGGGACCATGCCAGATAGCCCCTAATCCTTTGACAACTCAACTTGAAACTTTATTTTTGGCTCATTTCATCTTTTTGCTTCCGATCTTCAACATTTAGCTCGTTTCATTCTCTTTTAAGCTCGACCCATCCTAAAACTTACCTAAAATGCAAAATATAATACTTAGTATAGTATTTATGGATCTAAATACATTATATACAAATATTAACAAATATGTATAAACTCTATACTAAATGTACTCGATTATGCTATAGAACACCTCTAAACGTGCATGCAAACGCTATGTATAAACACACATAAATGACACACATCAACACCCCTAAACCTTCCCCTTACTTGTCCCCAAGCAAGCCTAAACCAAGTCTATCTACATGCTTTTCAAAGAGTTACCGGTTGCATTGACTTGTTATCTTTTTGCCTTCAAGGGGTATAAGGGTCATTCCTTTTGTGTAAGGGTTTCCTTAGCCTTTTTTGGATCCTCTTCTTAATCATAAGAGGTCTCGCACCGCTAGGGAAGTTGCCAAGTAGCTAAAACCACAACAAACTTAGGATTTCAACTCACACACCAAGGATGTTGATACTTCATGCCTTATCAACTAACATGGCCTCCTAATGTACACTTAGCCCCAAAGATACAAGGAAGAGAAGAACACAGCACAATGGCTCAAAATTGCTGTAAGAGTCTTATTCACAATACAACAAAATAACAAAAGAAAACACTCATGTCAAATTAACATTGTGTTACTTGACACTTATTCAACATACTTCATTTTTTCCTCTTTTTGTTGCCTTTTTGGCTTTTTCTCATATTTACTTTTTTTTTTTTTTGCTTCTTTTCATTTTTTTGCTTTTTTTTCCTCAATACATAACATAAATAAAAAGAAAAGAAAAAGAAGAGGCTAAGGCACACTAAAAGAACTAATCAAGGAAGGGGTACTCATATCAACAACCCTAAAAAACACTCTTTTAAACCAAGTTATGGGGAAACTAGAAGGTGTATTCTTAGAAGTGTTCACTCCTCACAGTTTTCAAAAGGATTATCCTTAAAGTCTAGGTCATACCCCACACTCTATTAATTCCCACAATACACCATCATCTTTTCCAATCAATTAAGTCAATAGCAAAGGCTAACTCTCCAACCAACATGGAGATAAACAACTCAAAACATGGAAAAAAAAAAGAAAAAAAATTGAACACATTTTGAGCAAAAACAAGGCATGCTATACAAATCTACCCCATAAATAATGTAAACAACAAAGGAACAACCACACTTCCAAACCTAAACTTTGCTTGTCCTCAAGCAAATAGCATCCAAGCACAACAAGTAAGCACATGAAACGCATATAGGGAATATAGAAGGGATAGATAGGGACAAGTAAAGAACGGAGAGATACAATCTTATTTGCATAGAAGTCCATGAATGCCAATGATATTTGATCATCTATTAGGCCCCATCTTTATAAAAAGCACTAATGCTCAAAAAAACAAAGAAGAGATTAGAAGATAATAATATGGCAACTCATATTGATATTTGAAATGATAAACAAAGATGTATTAAAAGGGTAAATGGTTGATGCACAAATGATGAAAAGGAGCAAGAACAAGTAAAGGAACAAAAATCTAACCTAATAAGAATGATAACAAAAAGAAAATAAAGCCTAAATTATCTAAAGGAAAAAGAAAAAAAAGCAATCTAATTCTACTATATACAAAGCAAGAATAAGTAAAAAAAACTAATCTACTATACACAAAAGCAAATGCAAGTAAATACAAGAAGAACAAGAAAAATATGAACAAGTCTAGGGCACCTCCTAGTAGCACTAGATTTAATGCCCCTAGCCGGGTGCCAATGTTAGAGTAAAACATGCTTAAAGTTGTATGGCACAAATTGTCGGATAATTAATGAAGCACAAAAGGTAAAGGGAAATAGATCATGCAATAAATGATATGGGCAAGAATGAACAATACAAGCCCATTCCAAAATGTCCCACCCTAAAATGTCAAATATAGATGTGTACTTGTATGTGGTAAGGACCATGTAACAATGCAAATGCTCATGCCTCACTTGTGAGGATCGAGATTGTTGCACCGTAGTCTCTAAATCACCATGCTTTTGGCAGAAAAAACAATTAAAAAGCTATTTGCTCACATAAGCACAACATGATTAAACATGTAAGCAAGAAGATGAAGTGATATACATTCAAGAAGTTGAAGATCCAAGTGGGTGGTCTCTTTGCTTTGTAAAAACTCCACCAAAATAGCTTCCTAATTAGCCGTCTTCACTATAACCACCTTTCCAAAGCTATGATATGTGATACAATGTAGTGAACAAGCACTTATGAGAGCTATAATTGAAGATCTATGGAGTAGTGTATGTTCTTGGTATACTAGGCGAAAATTCTTATACACCTTTATGAAAAAAGGCAAAGAGACTCAAGGGTGTATTGTTGTTAGCTTACTATTTATAGTGCACAATGAGCATAATTGGGTAAGTTACTAGAAATAATTAAGTTTTCAACTATACCCTTTCTAGAATGGAATATGCCTTATGGATAAGATATCCAAGATATTCTTTTCTTTCTCCTACTTTATAATATCTAATTTCATGGGAGTCGCCTATCCTATTGAGACGCCCATAAAATTAATAAGGAAAATTTTGGATAAAATTCTTTTTCCTTCTCTATTAAATTTATATCCCAATAAAACATCTGTAGAATTAGATGACCTCAATTAATTACATCTATTAGAAAGATGACTAGTGAAAGGACTAAAAGACATAATTACCCTTGGTTCCCAAAATGACCAAAATGCCTTTGCCACCACTTTGTTGACATGAAGGCCATTTTGACCTTAGTCTATTTCCATCAGAAGACCAAAAGTGCACTCCAAGGATAATCACTAGCTAAGTAGAAACAAGCCACAACAAGTAACTACTATCTTTGACCAACCGAGCAAATTGACCAAAATAACCCTCTCTGTCTACCCGTAGTCAAGGCCGGTCAAAAGATACCATTACCTCCAAGACTACATCTTGAACCTTGGAGTCTTTAGTCCAAAGAGTGATCACCACCTCGTCATGGATTTCTTGATCTAAGGAGTAACCCACAAGCCAAATGATTAATATACCCTTGAAGGGTAATATTACTAGATCTAGATTTATGATGACCAATAAAACAAATCCATAGGGGCACATGGACTCTGCTGTTGCACATGCATGTCCTGATTGATTAAAACATAACACCTAGCATATGAGGAAGAAGATCTTGTCACTTAAGACCTCTCTTTATGGTACATCAAAGTGTTGTACTCTAACTTCATCAGTTCTTCCACATATGCTCAAGATTAAGAACATCGGTCAGTCAGAAGCAGTGAGTATCTTGTCTTTTATATATGATTGCATGGTTTCAAAAGACATACTCACGGTGATCTTGTCCAATGCATGATACATACATTAGAAGCGAAGTCTAAAAGACCTTATAATGACCTCGGTAGATTACCTCTATCAGGAGACTTGCCCATTATAGTCTTATCCTAGTAGAGTGCCTAACACTATCATCTGGCTATGGACATCTTTATGATATATCCAAAAACTAGACTTGGACCTACTGTGCGTCCAGTCTCACGGTGCACCCAAGTCATTGAATTATATTATTGGACCTTTACACAATGCATCACAAGTATATACCAGAGATAATATATGTAAGAAATGTTTATAAATATAAATAATGATCAAATGCCTAGTTCGATATCCATATACAAGTGGTCTTTAAGGCATACAATCCTAACATTACTATCTAACTAACCATCTTATGGTCTTCTTCTCTTGATCAAGGGCTAAGAACACACCCTTCCTAGTCAATGAAATGTCCAATACATGCAATGTAGGAAGTGTATGCTCTAGTTCTAGATAGAACTGTTCCATACAAGAAGGCACAAATGTGAGCTCCAAAGAAGGGGAAGACTCAACGAAATGGGAGTGGGGAGTTTGGGCGACATTCGGAGAAGAAAGGTCAATTAGAGAAGACGTGGAAGCACTAGACTCTTTTGCTCTATGAGATATGGCGTAATCAAACAAGGGTCACTGCAATCCCTCACAAGGGGTAGACATGCATAAAGGTGGTAAAGTAGACTCAAACAACTTATCATGCAGATAAGTAAGTGTAATAGGAGTGTGCACTCATCTCTCTCCAGAAGGCATCAAAGTTGAATTGAGCAATAATAACATAAAGTTCATCCTTTAAACATGGTTAAGATATAGGAAGAGAGGGAAGGGTAAGCTTAAGAGACCCAGTGGAAGAAGGTGAAAGCACAGGAGGATAGAGTACTACTTCCTCTAAAATATAACCTATGTCATCTTAAAATAGATTATAATCATGCTCATCCTAATCCTCACTAAAGAAGTAAACTTTCCATCAATCTCTCTCTTTATCTCACTCTCAAAACATCATCATTTTCACCATTAGTCTCCTCATCCATAGATCTCACTCCTATCCCTTTAACCCGGTTTAAAGGTATCTCAACTCTCTCACTTGCGGGTTGCTCATTCTCAACTTCTGTACTCAGACACTTGACTATTCTGGATAATTGTTCGGTTATCTTCTTTAGTCTTTCATGGTTGGAATGAATTAGAGATTTGGGTATTTAATCTTTTCATCCTTACTTGATGGAGACCCAAAAGAATAGGGCTCAACTGAGTGGAAATTGTAGGTGTTTTGAAAATCATTTTGAGCATGACCATTAAAAATCTCGAGAGATGAATAGATGGGAAAAGGTGGTATAAAGAATAGCCTCTGAAAATAAGAAGGTGCATAGAATGAAGAGTCATTTTGACCCCAAGATGGATATGCATGATATGACTCCTTATAATCATGAAAACAATGTGTAGATGCATGAGAGGGCATATGACCATAGGGATCATGCCTCGAATAGGCACTAGATAGGGGATTTCCATATATAAGGGGACTATATGTGGTATGATGCTTACAACTACCATATAGAACACAAGCACTAGGAGCATAAACGGGAAGTAGGGAAGAGGATACAAATGACCACCAAGAAGGATTAAAATTATCTATCTCAAGCAACACAAGTAAACCTCTTCTTAAATCAAGATTTTTTTTATTTTCCAAATTTTTCTATTTTTTGGTTTTTTTCTATTTTTTTATTTTTTTTTGGTTTGTTCAAATAAGAAAAGCAAATAAAAATAGAACAACATGCAAGCAACTAATCACAAACACAAAAGCACACAGAAAACCAATATCGTGCCTCCCTGGCAACAACGCCAAAAACTTGATGTGTATCCGTGGAGTATGGAAACGAAGCACAAATACAACCAAGTTTTACACACACAAGCATATGGATTGTGTCTAGTATAACAGATTCGAGTACAAGTATCGTCTCTATAGGAAGATTACCTTAGTTCGGTCTTCTATGTGCTTGGGTGCTTAAAAGTAGCTATATGATTGTGTATGCTTTCTTTCAGATCAAAGGGAGATTAGAAGAACGGAAAATAAACCTAAGCTAGGGAGGAACTTAAGGTGCCAAGCTAAGGACTGGAAGTCTAATAATGTAGAAGGGGATCTAGGGTGCTTGTGTTACAACTAGACTAGGGCTATAATAACGTATTAGGCCTACCTATGGCTTGATTGCTCTAAGTAGTTCTTTGCTACTTAACCTTTTTTGCTCCTAATTGCAAGTGGAGTCCTATCCATAAGCATCGACTCTTAAAAGCATAGGATTCTTCAAGTCAATTGTAGTTTTTGGGCTTAATTAGCTAAGTTCTCTTTCGTGTTGATTAACGTCCTACTCAAGAGACTAACCTATTAATATTGCTTCAAACTAGAGATTAGACTCCTAGAATATTAACTAATGCTACTGGATAACCTTTTAGTATTGTTTCAGACTACAGATATACACCTATCACATTAAGTCATCTATTAAGCATATTAATCAACACACTAGTTGCAAATAGGGCTTATGCCATTAGCATCGATTAAAGCTAAGGTGAGACCACTACCAATAGCATTTAAGTACAAAAGAACAAATATATCTTCACTTAGACATTTTAACAAATACATAAACATGTTTAATTATCAACACTTAGACATACTCATTCATGCCATTAATCAACATAAAGAAGAAGCATATATTAGAGCCATAGATACATATAAAACCTTTATTGAGAGCCCGAATCTAATATACAATATCAATCAACCTTTGATCTAACTTAATTACAAAGCATATTTACAAGAATAGAAGAAGGAATAAGAAACTCATCTTCAAACCCTTACTTAAATCTAAAGCAAAATCCTTTAATCTCTTGTTATAAGCTTTAATCCTTGCTTGGTTTGGTACGGGATGGTGGTTTTGGGTGTTTCGGTGAAGTGGAAAAAGGGTCAGGGTTTATTAAGGTTTAAAAAAATAAAGTTTCTCCCTAAAAAGATAACCTAAACAGGCTATTTATAGACTCTTCAGCACAAGTACCAGGGTACCTTACCGGGTAGCTGGTATGAAATATAATGCTCCATCAGAAAAATATGAGCCCTTTAGATCAACCGGGAGACCCTACTGGGTAGCAATACTTACCAAGAAACCTTCCCGGGGAGCCCCAGTGCTTTAACAACTCAACTTGAAACTTCAATTCTGGCTCATTTCTTGATCTTTTTGCTTCAGGTCTTCAACATTTAGTTTGTTTCTTCCTCTTTTAAGCTTGACCCATCCTAAAACTCACATAAGATACAAAATATAACACTTAGTATAGTATTTATGTATCTAAATACATTATGTATAAATATTAACAAATATGCATAAACTCTATACTAAATACACTTAATTATGCTCTAGAACACCTCTAAACATGTATGCAAACACTATGTACAAACACGCACAAATGACACACATCACAAGTCATGAAGAATTAAGCTGTGCCTCTATTGTAGTAGTTACTTCTTTCAATCGGCAAGTGAAAACAATTCTATTTGACCAAATGATTAGGAAATGTGGTATGCCTAGGTGGATATGGAGTAGTTTAAGTAGACCTAGGCATTAGGGTCAACACTAAACTAAGTGGGGGAAGATGTAACACTTGGTATATTTTGGCCTTCAATCATTTTCTTACCAAAATGTTGCTCACACTTTGTTGGAAATTGGTTGGTTCAAGAAGACCACCGCTTGCTGTTCATTTTAGCTGGGATTGAACCAAACTTCCTCTACTAGCTTACATAATTTTTTAGGCTAATCTAATAAGCCTTGAAGGTGAAATATGATAAGCAACAAGCATTTATCAAGTTCTAGAAAAAGTTAACCATTAGAAGCTTTTATGCTACCTTTGTCTACTGCCATTGCTGACCAACAATGTTTACCTTTTCCGTAGCTGCCCATACATGAAAATTGGAGGGAAGTCATTAGATATTTGTACAATTTGTTGTTATTACATTTGACCTTGTACATGAAAATCTCATTGGAGGAGGATGTATCTAGATAACAAATAGGACCTAGCCAAGTGGCCAAAACCTTGGCCATTTATTGTGCTTTACACCATAAAACACTTGTAAACACACTCATGTACTTTAATATACTCATATTTCTGTCCAACAATACTTAGCTCTTCTTTGTGTACTCTCCAGGTGGCTTAGTCTTAATTTGCACCTAAGCTAAATTTCTATTGTGCCGATAACCTATCCGACACTTGTTGGCCAATTCGCTTAAGCTTGCAACACTAAAATCATGTGTCTAAATTGGCTAAGTTTTGAAATCTTCTTGGACTTCTAACACGCCTTTCTTGCTACCTAACTCGATCAAACCCTCATAGGCTTACTTAGTCAAGTTTCTACTTGGTTAAATGTTGCATGATGGTAAGTTTTTGCTCTCAACCTCTAATCTCATGATATTAGCTCCCCTTTAATCGGGACAAAAAAAAAGAAATATCATTGGTTAATGGTGTGTAAAGTAAATATTTTTTGTATAAAACTTGAGTTTTTAATTAAAATATTTGAAGTACAAATCCTTAATCACATATATTAAAATAATTTCATGTTGCCTAATAGCAACAGCAGTAGCAATAACAACAACAACAACAACAGCAGCAACAATTGTATAGGTTATTATTATTTTAATAATAATTATTATCATTATAGATAATGTCCACTACCTCATTTTGCCCCCTAAAATTTCAAATGTCGTTTGTCACCACTTGGTTCATACCATAATGCCAACATAGCATATCATGACCATCTTTGTTATTATATAAATGTAATTTTTTGGGGTTCTTATATCTATATGGTGTAAGTGAACGAAAGGATTTGATTTCATAAAAAAATTAAATAAAAAAGAAAAGTTGATGTTAACAAGTTTATTCAAACAATATATTGACAAACTATTACTTCAATTTATTTTTTATAATGTGATTACCTTAATCAAAAGTCCATTAATGATAAAATTTGAAAATTACATTTTTATACAAAAATATATTCATAAATGTAATTTTAGCCATATTTTTTAAAGTAATTTAAAATGCAATTTTGGCTTTGCTTTCCTTTCTTTTCTTTTTTTTTGGGTAAGCTGGTTATAAACAATTGATGCTTATAAGTGGCTTTTGATACTTATAAGCAAATAACAAATAAGCACATAAATATTTGGATATGCATTATAAGCTGTTGATATGTTTGCAACATATATATTTATAAGCAACAATATTTGTTAAAGTAACTGGAAAAGACTTTTCATTAATTAATGGGTACTTATTTTTGTAATTTTAAATGGTAGAAATGTAACTTTATTTGGGGCCTGTTTGAAATAGTCTTATTTTAAATTTGAAATTTGATAAACATCTTATCTGATAAGTGTCTTGTAATAAATAACTGTCTGATATAGTAACACTATTTGATTTGTAATTTTGTTAACTTGAGCTGAAACACTATTATAAGTTAATTTGGATAATGTTCTCAAATATGAGTCATGATATTATAATTTTTTTGACTAAATAATAAATTAGAAAATATTAATTACTTTTTTAATTTTTATTTTTTTGTATTATCATGTTTTAATTTTCTTACTTTGTAAAATTTTAATCAATTAATTTATTATTTTTAATTTTAAATTATAAAGTTTTAAATATTTCAATATTAAATTTCCTAATTGTAGTTTTTAATTTTAAATTTAAATATTATATATATAATTAACTTATGATAAGTTAATAACAAAAATTATTTTTTTATATAAGTTACCAAATAAGATAAGTATCTAAAATAAAACCAAATCAAAAACAACATTGGTCAATTCTCATGGCTTACACAAGTAGCTTTAGAACACGATGGGAGATGATGCACTTTTAGTTGTTTATAAGCTAACTTTTCTTACTAACAAACACAATTTACCAAACAAATAATTTTATTATTCTACTTACAAGAAAGTCTAACCGACTTATAAGTACACCCAAACCTCATCTTTTAACACCCCCAACCCCCCTTCTTTTTTTTTTTTTTTTTTCTCTCCCATTACTTCAACGTGGGAGGAAGATCCCCGATCCGGCCCGCCCGTTTTGAAACCCGACAGTCACCATAAAAGGCACATATACCTCTTCCCTCAATTCATTTGAAATATTATTTCGATTTCTCTTCTCATTTTTCGCTTTTTTTTCTTTTCTTGTGAACAAATAAAAAAAATTAATCAGAAAGAAAAAATATTAGTTGAAGAGAGCAACTCTTATGGGGCGACCTCCAGGCAACGGTGGCCCTTCTTTCCGCTTTAACGCTACTGAGGTCAGCTAATTCTTCACAAACACACACACACGTATACGTATATATATATGTGTATATGTATATGTATATGGATGTGTATGTATATACTGCAAACACTCACATTTGCGCAGGCACAAACACACATACAACCTGTAAATTGGGTCAAGTTCTTGATGCACAGTCCTTGTTGCTTATTTTTGTTATTTTGTTCGAAATGTATGTTGTCTTTTTTTTGTTTTTTGACTTTTTGATGACTGCCCATTGTCTCTTTTATGAGTTCATAAACTGTTAGTTTTTATCTGGAAATTCAGTTTATGTTAGTGATTTTTTTTTTAATAATTTCTCTCTCCCTTGGTCATTTGGTAATTTGGTTTAAGTTTCCTGTAAAATTTGGTAGGTGGGTTTTGATTAGAAAGTTGAGAATCAACACTATTCGCTTTTCTTTTCATTATTGTAACCGAGGCGATAGGCAGACGCCAGACTTACTAAGTAGTTGGAGGAGAGTGGGCTGTTGGCAGTTTTTATTTTTTTTTTGGGAAAAGTGCAATTCTTGCATCAATTGATATACCATTATATGAACTTGAAGAAAATAGGGCTTGGTACAGTTTGGATATTGATATGAGGAGATAATGAGTTAAAGAACCCTCTTTTTATACTTTTAAATGAAAATAGCAAAGTTCCGAAAGTAATGAGTAAAATAACCAACTTTCAAAATCTTGTGTTGAAGAAATGATGTCAATAAAGCCACGTTAGTATGTCAGTTGATCGGAAAAAAACTGATGTGGAAGTAGTGCACACGTTCAATTTGCGTGTTTAACCCACAGATTCAGACTTCATGAGGTGGACACACGGAGCCTACCCCAGTTTCTTTTTTTTTTTTGCATAAATCACCTGCACATGAAATTGACTTCTTTTTTTTTTTGGATAAAGGTTATAATCGTTAACTTTCAGAGAATATTTTTTGAGAGATCTCAAGATGGCTATTAGGTGTTAGTGTCCCACTATCATCAATGGAGAAAAAGAGGAGCTTGGAAAGAAAAATGAAGAGAAAAGCTTAAGGGGCGGTTTCTGCTCCCAAACGTCCATGCTTTCTCAATGCTTCCTTTGCAATCTCACCTTCAGCTAAAATATGAACCAAGCAGTATAGCAAAAGTAAAATTTTTTTGTAGGTTGAATTCACGAAGATTGACATCGTGGGTTTAACTCATGAAGTCCACCTATGTTGCATTCTTCCATGTCAGTCTCTTCTTATCAATTTTGGGCTGACATGGATGTCTTAAAATTGTGTCTAAAAGATGGTTATTTTACTCATTTATTTTAAAGCTTGGTTTAGTTAATATGTTTTGTAGGGTGTTTATTTTACTCATTAAATAATTTGTTGTCTGAATATACAAAATAACTTGTAGTCTAAGGATGAATGTCTAAATCTGGTTAATACAATGTAGAAGACATTTGGCGTGGAAAGTTGATGGTTCTGGTTGAATTGTGCACAACACGTGTTCTTGAAGTATTACCTAGATGTATAACTTTGGAAGAAGAACACGTGTCTTTATAAGACGCTGAAGAAACGCAATGGATTTTTGCTTTAATAGGTTAAGTTTTACTTCTAGTGTTCCAAGTTTGGCTAACATTTTGAGTGAATCAAAGCTCAGCATCTTATCTACATTGTAGAAGAGTGGTAGAGCTGGAACTTTCCCAGATTGTATTTGTTTGTCATTGATTACTAATGGTAGTCTTGGAATATCAAATTCAAAAATAAATCTGACTATATCTAATCCCACACATAAAGACTTAGATAATTAAGTCACCAGCTGCAATGAATTATTAGAGGCTAAAAGGGGCATCCTCTATTTGTTTTGTTCTATGTTTTCTTTCTTCCTTGTTTACTTATATAACTTCATATGCAATTTAGTTGCACCATGCTCTCTTTATTAATCAACTTCTACTGACAGAGCAATTGCTTTTGACAATTATGGATATTCTTAAAGTTCTAATATGTGAAAATTACACCTTTCTGTCTTTCCATAGCTTATTGTTCATGTACTAGCTGCACACTGATATATTCTCTGCTGTTTAACGTAATGGTGTAAGGCCCCTATTTATTTTTATCACTAAGACTGGTAATAATTTCTTGAGATATAAATTGCATACAACAGCCTTAATGTTTTCTTATTATTTAAAACTTTTCATGCACTATAGGTAGCCGAGATGGAAGCTATCCTGCAAGCACACAACACTCAGATGCCCGCGCGTGAAGTTCTTGTTGCACTTGCCGAGAAGTTTAGGTATATAACTAATGCACTAATTCATGAATTAGATTCATTATATTAACTTATAATCATCAGCAGATTGGTAATAATGTTTTCCTTTTGGTTTAGTTCTTCGCCTGAAAGAAAGGACAAGTTTGTAGTTCAAATGAAACAGGTAAGAAATGTTTCTCCCTTGAAATGAGGATCATGGGTTTGTAATGATATCTTTATGACTAAAATTGATTGTTACAGGTCTGGAACTGGTTCCAAAACAGGCGATATGCTCTTAGAGCAAAAGCAGGTAAGGCTCCAGGAAAGTTGAGTGTAGCTGTGCCTCAAAATGATTCTGCTACTGTAAGAAGTGTGCCTCAGGCCCATCAATTGCTCCCTTCTTCTACAGGTATGGTGTTTTCTTCTGTTAACACTTAATGCCATTTCACAATCAATTTTTCTAGTTTTGATGGCACACTTTATTTAGTTTTTCCAAGCATTTCTAGATACTATTTTCAGATTGTAAAGTCAAGTCATTTATGGTTCAGCTACAGTGAGAAATATACCTCAAGCCGCCCAGCCTATTCCTGCTCTTACAGGTACCACTGCTAAGTGTTATTTATGTGTATAAGATATATGTATATACCAACAGATTTTGAGCGGAGACAAGAATATTGATTTATGAATTTTCCATGTTTGTTTATGATATGGGAAGCGAATAGGATGATGAAATATATTTTCTTCTTAAGGCCTCCATCGCTTAGCTTACGTATATTAAAGGTTGGCCAATCTGAATGACTTCCCAAAGGGAGAGGATGATTTTCCTCTTATTGTTGTCCATGAGGTTTTCTGAACCCCAAAAAGGAAGTAGTCAACTTCCCTCCACTCATCATGAGTTCTTGCATTAAATGACAGCTGTCCGAGGCCTTGAGATTGCTAAATTTAATCACAAATTCTCTCTGTGTTCCTTCCTTTCGTTTTTTCTGGTCCTTTTTGTTTTCTTCGTATTTATTTCCTTTTCCATGCTAGCTTCTATCTAGACATAACACTTCCTTGCAGCTTGGCAAATGTGTATAACCACCGACTACTTTGTTATTTTTAGTTGAATGTGTGTGCGCGCTTTATCTTTCATTTTTTTTCTTTTATGTATTTGAGCATAACGAAGGAGGTTGAGTCTACCTACCCTTTTTTGATAAGAGAATATTATGAATAAAGCATAAAGAATGAATTTGAGTGTCTATGCCCTTTTCCGATAAGAGGATATTTTGAATAAATCACCAGAAAGGTGTGCCCCTTGTGTACCTACCAATAACAGTTGATCGGTAGAGTGGAAGCTCCATTAGATTCAGCTCAAGCCATAGACATATAGCAAATATCCAGAAAATCTATATGTGAGCTGTTATCAATGGAAAAAGGATAGCGTTTGAGAAGGATTGATTTTATTGCTGCAATGGTGTGTTGTGCTCTTCAGAGTTCTTTTTAATTCTTTGCTTACGCAACACTATCTTATTATTTGGGACCTAACACATTTCTAGTTCTTTTCTGGATTTCTCTGTATGAGTTTTACAAAATACGTCGCGTAACCAATATACTTGTCCACAAGTTGAACACTTTAGTAAATTTCTTGAATCTGTACAGTGTACATCATAATGTTTCAGGAGTTAGCAATAAATGCTAACTAGATTTGACTTTAAAAGCAAATTTTGACAAGCCATGTGGTATTCCTAGAAATTATTGCCTATGAGGAACAGCCAACAATGCTTTACAAGGTTCACACGTTGCGACAATCACATGTTATTAAACCTAGTCCTCAATCAGGAGTTAAGTCATCGTGTTTTCCACCAGACACAACAAAAACAGGAAGCCATGATGCTTTTGTAGGGAAGTATTCTACAACCTCATAGAAATGAATCATGGATCCTGATTGCAGTTGATACTCAAGGCAGCTTTATAATCTGGCAAAAGTTAAGAGTTCAAATGTTTGGGTGTAGTGCTGAATTTGAGGTTGCTTCTTTAATCTCTGTAGAAAGTTTGTAGTTCTTGGTAGCACAGAGGAAATTTTATTCAGAGAGATCTGGAAGCAGAAGCATAGTAAGAGACTTGTAACTTGAATTTGCCAGATTCATTTCGTGATGGATCCTATTGTTTCACCCACTCTGTTGCTGGATTTCCAGGGGCAGTCTGGATCCATTTCTGGTACGAAATTTGTGTCTGAAGGTTCTTTTTTTGGCTCATGGGAGCAGTAGGTTCTCGTCAGAATAGGATGAGATAACTATATATCTTGTTGGAATTATCTGTCTGGGGGGACAAAAAGGAGAAACATTTGCTTGATGATATCTATAACCTGAAAGTAAAGGAAAATAGTTAATTAACAATAGTGGCAAGTAAAGCAACAATAGTTAATTAACAATAAAGGCTCATTCTTCCTAATCATTTTATTATTGGTGACCACTGCTGTGAGATTCTGGTTGCCTTCTGTTACATTTTCTGTAATATATGGTAATCTGCATAGTAGTTATGCTCATTTATTTATGTTGCTAAGCTTGCTTTGTGGCCTTGGTCACCAACTTGTGAACTTATAAGTAGGCTCTCCAATTGTATTCACAAGACATTAAGAATTCACCATGTGTTCTTTACGAATTTTCTTTTCTAGATCCATTGATGGTGGTGGCTACAATGGTCTTTAAACTACATATATTTTCTATCCATACTTTTTCTTTGAATCTTATTTTCTTATTTCCACATGGTATCAGGGCTGGAATTTTGATCCGGTCTTGTCCATTACACATCTGTCCTCGTAAACCAACCAGCCATTTTGCTGTCATACCTTGCTTGACTTTGTTGTCACACTCTACTGATGTTTACTGGTCATATTGTCATTTATTGCTCGGCCATGTTGTCACATCCTACTGTCGTTTACTGATCTTACTATCCTTTACTACATGACCATATTGTTACACCCTATTGTCTATTATTGTCCTCACTGTTGTTTACATGACCATGTTGGTATACTCTGATATCTTCTACATTACCATCCTGTCCACTGAACTCTCATTTTGGGTCACACATGGTGATACTCTGTTGGGTAGCTGCATTCCAATTCTAAGTTTTCAAGCTTTTCTTCCAAGTTTTCTCATTCTTCTAGTTCGAATTTTGATTCATATCAACTCAAGGATCAGTTTATGCAATGTTGCCAAGACATTCCAATAATTTGACTATCAAACTCAAGTTGGTCTTTGTTGAAGGAAATAAGACATTAGAATTGAAAAGAATGGCTTGGTATATATTGTGTACTTAGCCTTATTTATAACATTGGGTAATAACACAAAGTTTTCTAATCCTCCGATGTGAGAGAATTACCATAACGGAGAATTACCATAACACTACTAACATTACCATAACAGAGACTTACCATAACACTACTAACAAATACTAATAACTACTAACACTCTACCTCAAGTTGGAGCATAAATATCGTATGTGCCTAGCTTGTTACAAATATATTCAATACAAGGACCTCTTAAGGATTTAGTAAAGAGGTCAGCTAACTGGTCATTTGAACTAGCATGTGATGTAACAACCTTCTTAGCTAACACTTTACTCCTCACAAAGTGACAATCTACTTCAATATGCTTGGTTCTTTCATAGAAGACTGGATTGATCGCAATATGCATTGCTGCTTGATTTTTGCATATTAACTTTATAGGTTGAGAGCAATCCATTTCAAGTTCCTTCAGCAAGTGTTTCACCCAAATCAATTCGCGTACTGTTAATCCCATAGCTCTATATTCAGATTTTGCACTTGAATGAGCTACGACTGGTTGTTTCTTACTTTTCCAAGAGATGAGATTCCTACTAATGGAAACACAATATCCAGTAGTGGACCGCCTATCATTTGGGCATCTTGCCTAATCTGCATCAGAATAGCCAATAATGCTCATGCTTTCTCTCATTTTTTATGGTAGTCCTCTTCCTGGAGCACTCTTAATGTACTGTAGGATACGAATAACAGCATTCCAATGACATTTTTGTGGCGAATTCAAGAATTGACTGACCATATTCACTGCAAAGGAAATATCTGGGTGAGTTACAGAAAGATAATTGAGCTTGCCGACCAACCTTTTGTATCTTCCTGGATCTTGTAATGGCTCCCTTCATTTGGTACAAGTTTGACATTTGGGTCCATTAGGGACTCACAAGGTTTGCACCCAAGCATTCCTGCTTCTATCAACATATCAAGTGCATATTTATCCTGAGAAATAAAAATACCTTGATTAAAACGGGCAACCTCAATGCCAAGAAAGTAGTGTAATTGTCCCAAGTCTTTCGTTTGAAAGTGTTGATGTAAACGAGCCTTTAAGACACATATACCTTTAAGATCAACTCCAGTTATGATAATATCATCAACATAAACAATTAGTAATAAGTGTTCCCAATGGAAATGTGTCTATAAAAGACCAAGTGATCAACCCTACATCTCGTCAATCCAAACTTGATGACAACCCCACTGAATTGACCAAACCATGCTCGAGGTGACTGTTTAAGGCCATACAAAGATTTCTTTAACCGACATGCCTTACCAGACTCCCCCTGAGCAACAAACCCTGGTGGTTGCTCCATGTATACCTTTTCTTCAAGTGTACCATTAAGGAAAGCATTTTTTATGTCAAGTTGATAAAGTGGCCAATCCAACATAGCTGCAAAAGCAAGAATAATACAGATTGAAGGCATCTTAGCAACAGGGGAAAAGGTATCATCATAATCAACATTATAAACCTATATATATCCTTTTGCAACCAGATGAGCCTTCAAGCGATCCATAGTGCTATCGGGAGAACACTTTTCTGTGTAGACCCAATGACAACCAACACCAATCTTCCTAGCAGAGAGATTAACCAAATCCCATGTATCATTAGCTTGTAAAGCAGACATCTCTTCCACCGTCACGGCATGCCAACCCGGATGACCAAGTGCTTCTGTTAAATTAGACGAGACAGACACAGACGAGAGAGATGCAACAAACGACTGATACGAGGCTGACAGAGAGTGATAGAAAACAAAATTAGATATAGGATGTTTGGTTTTACAAGAACGAGTACCTTTATGAAGTACTATAGGAAAATCCAAGTCGGAGGGTGAAGGAGGCAAAGGATTTGGAGAGCACGAAACTTGTGGCATAGAAGCATCAGCAGGTGGACTAGCATGTCAATGATAGGTCTTAAGGTTTGGACGATCTAAGCGTGACAGGCAAGATCAGGAGATGGTGGCGTAGATGAAGGCAGGACAACTAATGGAGGACTAAAGAAGGGCACAGGAAAAGGAAGATCATCAACCACCAATATAGAGGAATAGGACGTAGAAGAAAAGAAGGGTTGAGACTCAAAAAACGTAACATCAGCACAGGAAAAGAACTTATTCAACCCAGGAGAGTAGCAACAATAGCCTTTTCGATGACTTCTCTCGTGTTAGTTGGTTATATTTAATGAAAGACCATTCTAAGTTATTTCCCGTGTTTTCCTTCTTTTGTGTTGAAGTGGAAAATCAATTTAATGCGTCTATTCGTATTTTGAGAAGGGATAATGCCAAAAAATATTTTTCGGCATTCTTTTTTTCTTCAAAATAATGGCATTATATATCAATCTTCTTGCATTTACACCCCTCAGCAAAATAGAGTTGCTGAGCGCAAGAATAGGCATATGATTGAGACTGCTTGTACCCTTTTTATTCATATGAATGTTCCTTTTCATTTTTGGGACGATGCTGTTCTCACTGTGTGTTACCTCATCACTCGCATGGCTTTCTCAGTTTTTCAAAATCAAATATCGTTTAAGAATCCTGAGGTTCTATTATAAAAACCAATTGGTCAATATGAGGAGTGGCCAACTTTGATGACTGGATTCGGATGGCTGACGACCTGGACTGCAGGGATGGGCCACCATGTGACTGGATTTGAATGAACGAACTTGACGGGTCACACATGGACATTAACTTGATAGGTCGCACATGGATATGAGCGCTCGGAGGGTCGATGACTTGGCCGGCAGGGATGGGCCACCATGTGACTGGATTTGAATGAATGAACTTGACGGGTCACATGTGGATGTGAGCGCAACGCATGAATTGGACCAAAAGCCCAGCTCTTATACCATGTTGAAGGAAATAAGACATTGGAATCGAAGAGAATGACTTGGTACATATTGTGTACTTAGCCTTATTTATAAGATTGGGTAATAACATAAAGTTTCCTAATCCTTTGATGTGAGAGAATTACCGGAGAATTACCGGAGAATTGCCATAACACTACTAACATTACCATAATAGAGACTTTCCATGGCACTACTGACAAATACTAATAACTACTAATAGACTCTATTTGTCTACTTGAGTTTGAGAGAGGTTGTTAAAGTATATTTAGGTTTTTAATGTTATTCCTTATGGTATTAGATTAGGTAATAGTCTCAACTTATGCAATAATCAAGGTTTCCTTATCTTGTTATTTTTTCTTGGTATATTAGTTACTTTATTAGTCTAGCTCTATAGTCTTGGCCACCAAGTTGTTAAGTCTATAAATAGGCTCTCCTATTATATTCACAATACATCAAGAATTCACCATGTAGTTTTTGTGAGTCTTTTTTTTTTTTTCCTGGAGCCACCATGAACGGTCTTCAATGTACATCCTCAAACTGTTGCTTCTTCATAACCATAAGTAAGTCTCCATTGTTGCTGATTACATTATATTACCAGATCAAGCTGCCGGTGGGAATGCCTCAGATAACTCTCAGATGGAGTTTGAAGCTAGATCTGCAAGAGATGGTGCATGGTTAGTATTTCGAGGCTTTTAGTTTATTATCTTGGTGCTGGCTATTTATTTTGTGCTGCTATTGTTAGAATGGATACTATCTTTTTCTTATGTTGCGATATTCGATATTAAGGTGATCTCACTCCCTTGTTCAGGTACGATGTAGCAAGTTTCCTATCTCATAGATCTTTAGAGACTGGTGATCCGGTAATTCTTAAACCTGAGTTTCGCTATGAATGTTCTTTAAATTAATTTACTATGGACTTCCCACTAGATGGTATACGTGATGATTATTGTCATCATGTGGCTGGTTATGCTGTTCTTGCTTCATTTTTACTCCATGTTGCTTTGATGCGTAAAACATGGCAAGTTTTTGATGTACGACGATCTGCGCATTTTGGATGAATAAACTTTTAACTCAGGATGCCTGTTGATTTTGTTTATGATTTCTTTACGTTGCATATTAACATCTTGCCATTATGTGGTTCAGTGGCCATATACCATATGTTCTGAAATGCTGGGGTTTTTTGACGTTGTGAAAATAAGAAGCTACACCTGCATGAATTACAGAATTAGTATGTTTCAACCCTATGATTTCTTTTTTCTCTGTTTTCTCCGCTAATATGCTGGGCATTTTAGGAAGTTCTTGTTCGCTTTTCTGGTTTTGGACAAGAAGAGGATGAATGGGTTAATGTTCAGAAGCATGTCAGGCAACGGTCTCTGCCATGTGAGTCGTCAGAGTGCATAGTAGTTCTTCCTGGAGATTTGATACTCTGCTTTCAGGTTTGTTGTCAAATAGGTGGACTTGTGTTAAGGGGAAAGAGAAACAATATGATAAGAGTACCAGAGGAGCTGAATTTGGTTAGTCCTTCTCTGTAATGTTATTAAGGCTGTTCTATTTTCAGGAAGGCAAAGAGCAGGCTCTGTACTTTGATGCTCATGTCCTAGACGCACAAAGGCGGAGGCATGATGTAAGAGGGTGTCGTTGTAGGTTCCTGGTGCGCTATGATCACGATCAGTCTGAGGTAAGCAGACCTATATATTTTCAGGTGAACTTTTCCCCGTCTATTCTTCTTCCCTATAGCTCTGTAAATTAATTAGGTTATTATATTCTGAACTTCTGTAGCACATTCACTGATCTGTGTGCTTTTTAATTGTGATATGTCATAAACCTGAAAAGGAAAATATAAAGGAAGACAAGCTGCGTGTTCTGACAAGCAGAACATTGGAAATTTCTTTGGTTTCTCTATTATATTCTTCTTTCCTCTTTATAGTTCTTTTTCAAGATTATTTTCTTCTTCCTCTTTTATTGCCAAGGAACTGGCAGCTCCTTCTATTTGTCATGGCTTTTACATAATGCGAAGAGATCAATCTGATAGTTGTAAGAGAAATTGATGCCAGCCTTAATGTGCTTAAATTTGGGTAAGATCATTATTTTCCCAAAATGGGAAGGAGGAGAATAAAGAGCATATATACGACGGATTAAACACCAAGCAGAATTGGATGCTATCTGAAGAACTGTTCTCTGGATGAGTGGGTGATGCTGTTACCTATGGCATTTGTCTAATGAGTTGCAGAACAGAATTCTAGTTATTTCAATCAGAAGAAATCAGGGGATTGTGATGAGAAATTGTCTTACATTCGTAATATGCGTAGTTCTAGGATCATGTGTTTCCTCAAATATTTTTAGTTTGGTATTGTATTCTTCTTCAATTTTTGTGCATTTTCAAGCATACGCTGGAGGTGTAATTATACAGAAGTTACCACCTAAAGTTGCATGAGAACTAGCTAATCTGTTCTTCTTTTACTATAATTGAAGTTGGTGATGTTTTTATCGTTTTATGTATCTGGCACTTCCCGTAAATGCAGGAAATCGTCCCATTAAGGAAGGTTTGCCGTCGGCCTGAAACTGATTATAGGTTGCAGCAACTTCATGCTGAGTCTGCTAAGGTGAATATGCAGAAAACCAGTGGAGATGCTGGTAACAGTGTGAGGGTCAATCCTCCTGTTGAAACAGCTCAAAATCAACATAAGATGGAGGAACGTGCAGATGCTGGAATTATGGCCACTCAGACTGATAACCAGCAGAAAACTGCTACTGATTCTCACTCAGGCAATATCGTTAAGGTTAATCCCCCTGCCAAAACAACAGAAATGCAGCCCCTGAAGGAGGCCCTTGCAGATACCGGATCCGTGGATACTCCAGTTACTCAAACCAGTGTTCCCGTTTCCAATGACTCTAAATTGTTGCCGGCTAAAGCCTCCGAGACTGGTGCCACTACTCCTTCCAATGTTCCATGACCCCTGAACCCAATGTATTGCCTTCCAGTACTACATTGTCCGATGCCAATAGCAGAAATAAAGCTCTAGCAAGCAGTGAATCTGTTAGCGATGTTGTACTTTCAATTTTCAAACAATACAACTACCAATACTGCTTACCGGTGGTGCGGCTACCAGCCTAAGTTTACTAGTGGGCCTGCTGAAAATATTACAGGAAGAATGGTTGTTGATATTTCTAGGGTATAGGTGGAGGGTAGTCTTGTTAAGTTATTTTGCGTTTTAACTCTGACAAAAACTACAATTACTGGATTTTCTGTGGAGTTCACCAGGGCTTTTATGTAAGTTCTTTTCATGCTTCTGTAGACAAAAAGCAGTTTTTTCTTCTGTGGTTTGGATGTTTGGGGAAACTAGAAAACTGAGGGTCCATTTTAATTGACTTCTTTTAAGGAAAAAAGTATTTTTTCTTTAAAAAAATTGAAGTAATTTTTCACAAATTCAAGAATTGTGTTTTCTGTTCTTTTCCACTTGTTTTTTTATTTTTTTCCCTGCACAATCTTTTTTAACAAGTTTGATATTTTTTTTAAAGCTTTTTTTATTTAAAAAAGTCCCTTTTTTTAAAGGAACAAAAAATTTCAATCCAAACGGGTCCCAAATGGGCATTATTTCTCGATTCCAGAGACATGGCATGAAGTCATGAACACGGGTTTTCATTGTGAATTTCCCAACCTGGATTACATATTTCAATTTTTTCAAAATAATTTTAAAGGGCACTTTTATATTGATTTCCGTCCTAATTCATCATTAGAGAATACAATGTTGAGAATTGGGGATTAGAGAATTTTCGGAATCTCAAAGAAAAATAATTCAAACATAATCCATATAAAATAATTATCAATCGAATGCATGAACTAAAAGATATAATCGATAGTTTAGAAATTATTTACTAGCTTAAACTACTATAGTTTCTCAAAATTCAAAATATAAATTAAACATACCAATGAGTGGATCACTTCTAGTTTCATTTTCCTGTAAAAAGGTATCAAAGTAGTATTACAAATACTCATGCACATGAAATAATAATAGATAATTCCCGTCTCGTTAGTTATGCTTTAAGAAGCATTATCGGTAACATATCATGCTTCAAGTTAAAGTTGAAAGTTATACTTTTTGTTATATACACACACTCACACACACACATATATTTACATATACGTATTTATACATAAATATATGTGTGTGTGTATATATATATATATATATATATATATATATCACACATCACATTCTTTTTAGTAATATTATGATTTAGGTTTCAGATTCTTTTTCCAAAATTTAAAATTTGTTTCTACTCTTAATTCGTTTACTGAAAATAATTAAGAAAATTTGATTTTTTTTTTCGCTTCCTCAAATTTGATTTTTTCATACCCAAAATTTCTAGCTGGTAATTATGAGTGCTTTTGAATAATTAGGAAGTGAACCTTTATTCATGTATATCACATTAGATGATTGAAATTCAGAAAAAATAAAGAGAATAGGAGTGAACAAAAAGAGAAAAGATGATAATGAAGTAAAATATTATTAATGTATATTACTTTGGATGATTGAGAATGAAAGAAATAATGAAAAAGAAAAAAAAAAGAGAAAAGAGGATAGGAAGGACATTAAAAAATTTGGCTAAAATTGATTCATTTATGATGTACACAGGGCAGGGATAGGATTCCAGGCAGTGGTAGAGTTAGAATTTTTTTTTTAAATCGAAGTCAATAATAAATTAATAAACTAATTTTGAGAAAAGAAAATGTAAAAGAAGTTTTGACATCAATGATATGCCAAAAACCAAAGAGTGATGTGTGACTGTGTAAATATTTATCAACATATTTTTTTTTCACAAATGAATATTGTAACTTATTTTGAGCATTAACTACTATTGTTGATCAGGAACTTGAGTTTATTTTTAGAAGTTGAGACATTACTTTAAATATAAATGAGTTTTTCTTTAACAATATTTTTATTTTTATTTAAGAGGATTCAATAAAAATATTTAAACGAGGTCAACTAAAAAAATTGTGCATATTAGTCTTATTTCAAAAAAGAAGGGTCAATTGACTCCCCATATTTGCATATGCATCCACCAGTGTCAATAGGCACATTTATACGATGCGTACATTTTTGTATAAATCATAAAAATATATAATATTGACTCGGTAAGAACTAGTAGAAGTGGACGATCCAAGTAGCATGGGTCTAACAATGGTGGCCGAGCTAAAATTTTTTTCTTGTCAAGTCAAAATTAAATAAATAAACTAATTTTGAGAAAAGAAAATGTGAAAAAAAAAGTTTTAATGCTAATGATGAACTGAAAAGTGACGCGTGACAATGTGAGTATTTATCAACAAAAATTCATTTTTTTTCTTTTTCTAAATGAATTATTTAACTTGTATTGAGCATTAATTACTATTGTTGATTGAGTTCAAGTTTATTTTTAGAAGTAGGTCCATGACTTTAAATATAAGTGATGTTTCTTTAACAGCGTTTTTTTCAACAAAAAATATTTAAATTGGGTCAATTAGATACTTCTTTTTTTTTTTTTTTGAAGAAAAAGAGGTGTCAATTGACCCCCATATCTCCATGTGTCTCCACCAATGTCTAATGGTGAGAGGTCCTACAAAATAAAGAGAACTTGACATTGGTGTGGCATCAGTCGAAGGCTCTTCGACGACGAATTTAGAAAGTATTTAACGAAATTTATTATGAAAAGAGAGAGACGAGGGAGAGAAGAGTGATTCTCAAATTGGAAGGTTTTATATATATGGAAAGTCTTACCTCGTACTGAATGCAAGTGAAATATTTATAGAAATTCTGGTGATATCACGTATTGAGTATGAAAAGTGGTAGGAGGTCGAACATGCACATCAAGTCGGGATTGGCTCCCAATCAATAGTCCTTTTTAATTACTCAATACTGGGTTACCAAAGTCATGCGTGACTAAACATTTTATCATTTTGTCACCTGATCTCTTGTACTTGGTGATTTTTTCATTGGGGATTTTTCCCACTCTTTTTTATCAAAGATTAAAAAGGTTTTCCTACGAGCGTGATACACGCCATTTTCTCTTCACCTATCGATTCAAGCGTAATAAACACGTGTGTTGTTATGATGGTTGTAGTTAGGCCTTTATCCAAAATAGTAGTTGCGTCACTTGGAAGTTTGTATCATTTTATTAATTGGTGCTTTCCCTTGTAAATACCCTCCCTTTTCCTTCTCTTTCATTCTCTACTTTGAAATATTCTTACTTTGCACTCTTAGCTCAGTCTTTCTTCTTCTTGCATCCTTGCTAGATATTCACATTGCAAGTTCCCCCTCTTAATTGTTGTCTTGCTGTCTTTCCCTCCTTGATAGTAGTAGGTACCTCGTCTAGTATTCTTGCTTAGCCTTCTTTCTTCTTCTTTGTTAGAGCTCGCTTCACTTTTGTTTTTCTTGTTGACTATGCAGCTTAGTTCTCATAACTTTTTATATTCTTTTAATAAGGAAGATGTATCTTCCCCATGTAGAACTTCTCCTCTCTCTCCTTTAAGCCCTTAGATTGATCTTGGTTGAGAGTCCTTTTGTTTCTTTGGAAGACCTTCAGAACTTAGAATTTTTTTTCCAAAATTTTCCATTTTTGATCCAAGGGTCAATTAAGGAAGCCATCTTAGACATCTTTTAGTATAGTTTTGATGCCCAGAGATTAAATCCAAGAGGTGGGGTGAAATGGATTTATTGACACAAATTAGCACTTAAAACTCTTAACAAGTAGATCAAGCAAAAGCACATACAAAATACAAAGTAAGTACTTGAAATGTAAAGAGTATAGGGTTAAGAAGATCAAACGCAACAATTTAGAGTAGTTCGAACTCCCGAGGGCCTAGTCCACTACCTAACGTCTTCCTTTAGGGTTTCAAAAACTTCACTAGTGAATCAGCTTTTTGGTTAGTACATTATAGAAGCGTAGAACAACGGTCACAACCCTTACTTCACCACAAGGACCACAAGTATTAACTCATTACTTGAAGATTTCAACCTTTCACTCTTGAGAGAAGTTCTTCACAACTATGCTACCCAAGAGTAAAGAAACTCACACTCAATGAAATAGTAGAGAGTTTGATATACAAGAACTTCTTGTGAGCAAGTGTACAAAGGTATTTAAACCTTCTTATGTTGCTCTAAGTAGATAAGCAATTTATGAACTCAAGAACTTGATCAATGAATGCCAATAATATGCAATCAATGAAAATAGTAATAAATGAACCAAGATTGTAGAAAAGAGAGTGTATTAAATACTAGAGAGCTTGTGGATATATTTTGATCAAGTTGTATATGAGTTGGGAGGAGATAGGTATATTTATAAGCCTAAAAAGTAAGTCTCCCAATAATCAAATTTTAAAAACAACTCAGAGGGCTATCGAAATACTCTACCAATAGACCCTTTAGGTGTGCCGGTAGTTCTAGTAGGCAAAAGAGCCATACCGGAACACTCTACCGGTCAATCGGTAGGCTCTTCTAGTAGAGCAACAATGCTCACTATTTTTGCCGGAGCATAGAGCCGGTTGACCACTTGTGTAGGCTGGTAGTTGCATAATTTGTTAGAAAAGTTATTACCTACTACAAAAAGTGTGGCCATATTCAAAAAAGTTTATAATAGCTAGTTTTTGTACAGATTTAATAGCTCAAGATAATACCTAATATTACATACGTCTAATCTCATTAATGCAACATCAACCAACTTGCAAAAACATTAAATGCAAAGCTAAAACTTGCACACAATCAAGATTTTTACAAATTTTGCATAGAGAAATGGTATATACAAGTTGTTTACCTATAGATACACATATATTATACAAGATAACTCAAATATCTATAGTATAAATATATGCACTTTTACTACAAAGCCATGCAGATATATACATATATTCATACATATAAGCATATATAATATCAAAAATATTAAGTAATGTATGTTACAGTACATGCAACTTCCAAAATACAAAGATATGGACTTCAAAGTTGTATTTTCTGCAAGAAAAGACATTTGAATGCAGCTGTAAGCATATATATACTTGTAATGATAAGAATAAGAGAATAAAAGAAGATATAAATATGTATTGAGGAGAAAAGATCAAATATAAAAGATTCAAGACTTATGAGCAAAATGCATGAAGAATGCATGTAGTGTACTAAAGTTATTGAGCTCATGTCATTTTGCTTATGTACCAAGATCAACTTAACATAAGACTAATAAAGAGGAAAAAAGCTATAACTATAAGTTACACAAACTTCATTAACCATGCTCCATCTCTTTTCTTTGCTCAAGAATGCTACTATACAAGATATTCAATATACTAAAGTTGTAGCAATTAGAGAGTAAAAACAAAATTATGGCATCATCAAAGTATAATTAACATCAGTATATTAACATATTAAACTAATACGTTCAACAAGTTTCATCCTTGATCCTTTCGAGAAAGAGGCCGATAAGGTTAAGGTTAGTTTACGGATGAACATCGACCTTAGTAACGTGTTTGATAGATTTGAGGAATATCTTGAGGCTGAAAATACTCAATTCGAGGTAGAAGTAGGGCCGAGCAAGAAGGAGACAATTGTAGACATTACCGATGTCAATGGGTTATACTCTAAGGGCTACGAGGAACCTTTTGAAGCTTTATCGTATGAATGTGACACCAACCAATTAGTGCTATGGTATCCCTTTTGATTATGAAGTTCAAGTTCCCAAGTTTGATGATTATTCTTTTATGTCTTGGGAGGGTAAGATAGCATTTTACGAGGATGTTTTGCTATGGGTTTGCATTTACCAATCCTTTCTTTCTTTTCCAATTTCCTTACCATTACAACATTTCACCAAGTCAATAGTGCCCAAATAATTGTGCGACTATGGTTGGGGTCTATGTTTATATTGTAGAGAATGAATTCGTCCCTACACTTAATTATTCAAAAAAATCTACCAATTAGTCAATGACAAAGAGGGTTTTGGTTGGTATGATATTTTCCTGACTTTCCCGAAACATCTTAAAGGTAACCTTTTTATCATAACGGCTGGCACCACAAATATGTCTTTGTTTTGAGCCAGACCATTAGGGTAGTTCCTACTGAGTGGTCTAAATTAAATTAAACCTTCAATCCAAGAAGGGAAAGAGAATCAACAAGCCTTTATTGTTGTCACCAAAAGAGAAAGACGTCTAGAGGCAACTGTTTGATTGGAAAAACCTTTACCAAGCCACACACCTAGGGGTCAAAGTCTCAGCCAACTGCATTAAGAGCATGAAGGGCGAACCTTATAGCGAAGCCTTTTTGGCCTGGGAGTTTCCGCAGATAATTTTACGATTGTGTGTTCTTTACCCCAAACTCTGTCTAAGACTTTGTAAAGAACAAGATATGGGCTGCTCAATTACAATAAAACCGAACTAGAATAAAAGCAATAACATTTGAACTATAATGAAACCAAATTATAACTTTTATTATAATCAAAGTAGCGCATGTAAACAAGACGAACCTCAAACAAATAGAAAAATACGAAGTAAAAGTTTACCATATTGCACCACAAGGTTAATTGTAATGAATTGCTCCAGCCATAAACTTAATTATAACTCGAAAAAATGATAGGGGGTAAGCCATAATGCTAATTGGAACTAAAGCTGAAAAGGTCATAACCTTAATTACAGCAAAGCCATAAATTGAATTACAGTGGAAAAGGAAAAATCTAGACTGTAAAGTATATGACAGTGTTGTTTGGGATAAAGCCAAGCTAACATTATGCTAACTAAGACTAAGCCACGAGCTAAGCTAAGGATAGGACTAAGCTATGGAGCTATGAAGTCAGGGTATAGATATACGGTTAAAGCATGGTGGTTTTCGAACCCCTTTCTCCTTGGTCTCGACCAGCTTTATAGTTGTTGCTCTTTGAAATCTTCACATCAGTTGGTGATGATTCTAGCTTCTTCTGGATTGTTAAAGTTGACTGAGTTCCTTTTCCACTTTTGTTTCGATGTTGCACGTTCCAATAGACTTGGTCTTCTTTGTTTGAATTAGGCACATGCTCGTCATACATCGATTTATTACTGCTAGCCGAAGGTCGGCCTCAAAATCAATGCTAGTCGTGGCGTTGGTCTTAAACATTTTTTGTCCTGTATTCTCTTCCTCAGCCATTAGGTCGATTATTTGCGGACTTTGGATATAAATGACTCTTCTCGTCCTAAATCCTCCTCTTCGGCCATTAGGCCAACTGGTTGCAGATTTTGGGTGTAAACAGCAGTTAAAGCGCTTAGGTGTTCAGAAGTACAGGGATTTTTGGAAATTGATAAGATAATAACATCAAGATTATACCCTAATTCTCAACCTTGGCCCTCTAATTGGAACGAGTAGGCTAGATTTTTTTTTTTTTGTGTTTTGTTTAATCATTTATTAGTCTTAGGTCAAGAACTCATTTATTTCATTTGTATTTTGATTTTGTAGAAAAGTCAAAGGCTACTAAGGGTAGAGGGCCAAACCTTTTTTAGTAGAAGAAACTTCAAGACTAGAAGAGAAAAACAAGTGGCATTAATATAGGAGGTTTTAGGAGTCCAACACTCTAACACTCCTAACTCCAATAGATCAAGTCAAGCCTCACTTCAACACATGACTAGGGATTAGGATTGACCCCTCAGCAGGCAATACGTGTAGAAACCCTATATCCTCTTTTGAAGAGCTAGCTCGGGGTCCTCGTCCTTAGGGACCTTAGGGTGGAACACCTTTAGTCCTTATTCCTTAGGTGGTCATTGAGGAGAGGAGTCAGTATAGGGAGGTTGATGTCTATTATGTCTAGACCTTGACTCTGTTCGGGTTCTTGATCAACTACAAGGAGAAAGTTGCAGTTCAATTGCGTTTATTTTGATTATTTCATCATCCTAAGTAATTATCTCATATATTTTTTATTTTTGTATATTCACTCATTAATGAATACTATGATCGAGGAGGCTTAGTAGGAGTTCAATACCAAAAGGATGGTTTTGAATGAACTGGTCGGGAGAGAGCCGGATGAGCCCTAATTTGGCCGAACTCTCCAAGCTCAAGGAAGAAATTGCTAAGCTACAGTTTGATGCTAAGAAGGCCAAGAAGCACCTTGAGGCCGATATTGTGATCATGACCCAAACATCTAGAGAATTTCGATCTGAAGGCCAAGCAAGTTGTTGAGTTAAACTCTCGACTGGAGAACTTGAGCAAAATATTCATTAAGGATAAGGAGCAACCTAAGAAGCTATCCACTCAATACGAGAAGCTAGAAAATGACTTCTAGCATGATGACCACAAGAGATAAAAGGCTTTATTGAGGATCAAAGCTTTGGAAAAAAGTCTAGGAACTGGCTCCAGAAATATAAAAAGATGGAAGACTTTGTTAATGAAGTATATGTCGAAACTATTCCCAGGAGAATATGGATTTCAAGGATGACTTGAGAAGGCCAAGGAACTTTTTTCAACCAACTCACCTATTAGCTTGGATTTGCTTGTGGAGACTCGCTAAAGTTTTTGTCGAGTGATAGCCCGATACCCTCTGCTACCCCGATCCTTAAAAATGACATTTGACACATTTCATTTTATATGTTTATGGACATCGACTTTCATGCCCTTTGACATTTTTCATATGTTTATGCCGATAACTTTTTTATGGTAATTTCTTGGTCGGGTAGTTCAAATCTTGAATGTTAAAGTTTGTTTCCTTTGATGCATAAGTTCGATTATTTCTTCTTATGAATGTCATGAGATTGAATGGCAATATGCCTTATAGTCCATATGTATTCTTAGATTCTATATGTCGATCAACTTTGTTGGGCATCTTCGTAGTTTTTTATGGGGCATTTGCCTTGCCTCAACCATTTGGAGCTAAGCAATTTGATTGGGAGATGGGCTTGGTCTAGGCTTATATGATTTGAGATGAGTATCTAAGTATTGGGCATTGGACAATTGCGTTGCCTCAACTTTGTGTAGTTGAGTTGGACAATGACCCTGGTTCGGCCCAATGTCATTTGAGACAAGCATTATATATTAAGTATCAGGGATCGGACATTCACTTTGCCTCGACTTCATATAGTCCAGTGAATGAGATATGAAATGGCCTAGTTCGGGCCTATTGTCATTTGAAATGCACTTTAAGCACTGGGTATCGGGCGCTTGCCATGCCTTGACCTTTCATATTTAATTGGAAACCTGTGTAGAGTCTTTCCTTGTGTGGTAATTTCTATACAGAATCCTCTATATACAGTCTTCCCTCTAAGTCACTAGTTGCAAACCTCCAAAAAGGGGTGTGTGTGTGCACGCGCGCGTGTATATAAAGTGGTGGAAATGCTCATAGTTTCCATATGTAGGAACTAATCTCATAGAAAATTTCACTAAACCAAACATTGAACAAATCAACTTTGATCCCTAATTCTCATTCACCACAGGTCTATTTTTGACATGTAAATCTATCACGCTCGTCTACTCAGAAAGAAGAACACAACAATAACAAGATTCGACCCAATCGACAATCGGGGCCAAACCCAATTTTAGGTCAAATTGGCTCTGATCTCATGTCAAAAAACCACTGATAAGTATCACTATTTGGTCTTTATATTTTAAGTTTTAAATTTTTAGGGTAATATTGAACTTTCAACAATATCATATTGATATTTTTGACAAGAGAAAGAAAAAAAAATTTGGCACAATGTAAAAACAATTGCTCAAAAGTCTTTCCTAGAAAACTTCAATTTGTAGCTTCTATTTTTTAACTTCAGTTTTGGCTTTCACTAAAAACTTTTATAAAAATAGGCCAAATATGTTTCTCTAGGTTTTTAAATTCACATAAAAATAATTTTAGATATCTAAGAGTTAGGATGAGTAACGGAGAATTAACCAAAATAATATGGAAAAAAAGAAAAATTCCCATACTAACACTTTTTAAAATGGGTTGCTTAAAATAGTATGTTTCCCCAATGATTTGGCAACTAGCTTTTGCCAACGATGCCCTTTAACTTTTTGTCAAATAATTTGGCAACAAGTGAAAAATTATTTTTTCCCCAATCGTTAAGATTGATTTTTTATTTTTTTAAAAGGCACCTAACTGTTAAAATTTTTCTTCCCCAATCGTTAAAATAATTGCACCAAAATTGATTTTTTCTTTTAATTTTAGAAGGTTCCTAACCATTAGGTACAATTTTTTTTAACAATACATTGTTACTATTTTTCTACACTTTTTGCAGAGTAGTTCATCCATAAGTCACCAAACCTGTTCATTGACTGAATTCAGTCATCAAGAATATTATATGATGAAGAAATTTGTTACATCTCGTGAAAATGACTTATATTTTGCAATTATGGAGGCTAAAGTAAACAATGTCAAAGACAAATTGACAAAAATTAACAATGTTTTGCACCAAATAACTGTATCGCAAAAAAAAAAAAAATGGTTTACCAAGAAGTTTTGAAACTACTAAAAGAGAAGATGCACAACTCCACGTAGTTGCTTTTTCCATTCATTGCTGGGTAATCATCCAAAATATTTCTTGAATTCATTGTTCAACTTGCATTATTATTTTTTCAAGTAATACGCTCGAGAGTGGTAATTATCAATAGTATTGTTTGGTTTGATAAATCATGCTCAAAGTATTTATATGAAATGATAGATATGGATTCTCGATTTAATAGAGTTGATGGCTTTGTTAGAAGTACTGTTTTGGTGCATTTCGAATTGATTTGTACATGCTCTCAACTTGAGATCCACATACGGTACCTCTTCATTTATCTTTTGAAGACAATTATTTAATAACTGTTGATGATTATCTCGAGATTTAGAGTTTGCAAGGTGGTTCATCTAGAGCAGAACAACCATGTTATCGTTTAGGTTTTAAGATTTAGGGTATTATTATGTTGAAGGTTTAGTTTGTAAATGAGACCAAAATCAACAGTTTACGTAGACTTGTTAACCTAAAAAACCTTAAACAGGATTAATAAAATGCTAGAGAAAAAAACAAAAATAAATAAATAAATAAATAAATCGCCTAATAGGTTGGAAAAAAAATATTTTTCCATGCGATGCCAAGTCATTTGGCACTGTTGATAAATTAATTGGCAAAAGATATTATGTCGAGATATTCTTTTTTTAAAAGTGTTAGTTTAGGAATTTTCTTTTTCTTTTTTCCCCTTCATATTATTTATGTTAATTAGCCAATTAGCAACTTGCACCACCGGGTGGCTGCACTTAACAACTTGGAAGATTAGTGTCCAAAATTAGAAATTCGAGTAAATACTGGGACCTATACACCGTGAATTAGAGAGCTTATAAGCTCGCGTTCCAGAACGCGTCCACGATGCCAAATTTCGTAATTGGCGGCTAAGGGAACACAAACAAAGCTACTCATATAACTTTGACAAAATCTACTAAAAATCTACATGCTGCATTAATTAATTAAATTTAATATTTTATAAAATAATTATTAGCAAACAAAGAAAAGGAAAAAAAAAAAAAAAGAGGCTATGAGGTGGTTGTTGCGGAGGAGATCGGCGGCGGTGATCGGAAATGGGGTAGGGTTTGGGAGTAGTCGTAGGAGTATAGTGAGCAGCTGCAGAGCGGTGCTTCTGCCGCGGTTTGGTGGGCCGGAGGTGCTTGAGCTTAGCGACAATGTCAGCGTTCCTGAGTTGAAGCCTAACGAAGTCCTCGTCCGCACTCGCGCCGTCGCCATCAATCCTCTCGACAATCGTGTTAGTCCATTTTGTTTCAATATATATTTTTTTTCCGTCTTATTTGTTTATTTCAAGATTTCTCATGTGTACAAAGAAAACATGGAAATTTTTTTTTTGTTGTTTCCATATAGTAAAGGTGGTAAAACTAAAGAATTTATTAATATACACATGTAGACTCGAGACCGGGTTGGTTTGGATGGTCTGAATTCTGTAAATGTGTGGTGAAAAGGTATTGTGATCAGGTTTTTGTTTGATCGAACAGCATAGATGAACATATTAATTGAATAGATTGCTATGTATTAAGGAAAACAAATGATCTATTGAAATTAATTTTACGGTCCTCTGTGTAATCTTTAGATTTTCACTAATAACGGTTTTGATAAATTTTTTAAACTTGAAATTCTGTTAAAATTTGTGTCTGGTAAGTCCGAAAGCATGTTTTGACTGCGGAATGAGGTCTTGGAGGAGTATTTGGCCACATGGGTAAAACCCATGTTTTTTTCTAAAAGCTAGTTACAGGAAATGTAGTTGTTATAATCGTGAGTTGATGCCCCAAATAACAATGATATTGAAACATTAGGGAATTTTTGTTATGAATAATATGCCGACTCTTATTGTTAGATTACGACGCTTTTGTATTAGGATGTAAGTTGTGATGATGATGTCATATTCATAACTTGAAAGGATTCATATGTTTGGTTCGAATTTGGAGTCAGTAGATTTAAATTTGACCATTGATGTAGCTTATAGAGGGAGCAAGAAAAGTTGAATATTTAATAGCTTTGAAGAATTCAAGATTGTTGCTTTTCAAAATAATAACTAGGTATATTGCATATCCCCCTTGAGGTATGTGGAAAATGTTGGGAGTTGGTGGTGGTGGAAGAGAAGGGGGGTCGGGGGTGGACAAACACAGGCAAGCTGCCTGTGGAAGGAAATCCTACTAGATACCTAATTGGCATCATAGCAAGTGGTAAACGAGCTGGTATTGTGGAAAAAAATAGATGGGTGCCTTGGTGGTGTTTCAAAAGTGTGAGAAGGTTGGTAACTTGTGTATCAGAAGTGGAAAATCAGCAATACTGGAAAATGGCCAAGTGTAGCACACAATACGTGGAAGTACCACATTGGCTTTTTTTGCAGCCTTTTTTGCGATGTCAATGGCTTTTTTGATAAATCAACCTCGTGGAACATCCGCTTCCCTCGCTCACTCCTCTCTCCTCTCGTTAGCTCAGAATTTGTGGTTGATACTTTTTCCTTTCCTAATACATCCAAGTCTGCATGTTTCATATGTCAATTTTTATGTTTTTTCAGATGAGATCAGGCTATGGCCGTTCAGTTTTTGAACCACATCTGCCATTGATTTTGGGCCGTGATATAAGTGGTGAAGTTGCAGCTGTTGGAAACTCTGTGCAGTCTCTCAGTGTTGGGCAAGAAGTTTTTGGTGCACTTCATCCAACTGCTATTAGAGGTACTTACACTGATTATGCTATTCTTCCACAAGATGAACTTGCTCGAAAGCCAGCACATATCTCATTTGTGGTAAGTTCTGGACCATGGGCTATCTGTAGTAATGATATTTGTATTTATTAATCATGGGTTATAGTCTTCTGATTCATTGAGTGCTTTTGGCAATAAGAATTATGTTTTCTTTCTTACTGCTCCATCTTTGTTTGTGCTGTCCTGATTGTAAACACTTTGTTAGCTTGCAAAATTGTGAAAACATTTTATTTTGATCTTCTCTCCTTTTCTTTACGAGTATAGGAGTGTGTCAACTTTAATCAAATTCTATGGGTCAACAGCAAACAACAACAGAACACACACACACACACACATATGTACTAAAGAAAAGAAAGAGCCAATGTTTTCTGACCGAAGCATTATTCTGCAACACTTTAATGTTTACAGGAAGCAAGTGCAATTCCTTTTGCTGCTCTAACTGCTTGGCGGGCATTAAAGAGTACTGCCAGAATAGCAGAAGGGTAGGTTATTGATGCTGATACATAAAGTTTCTGGTTTGGGAAGGATAATTGATACATTCTAATAAACCAAACTAAACCAAGCCTTTCTTGTCGAGAGTGATCTTCTTTGTTAGCTCTAGGCTCCTCATATCTTGTTCAATGTCTTTGTTCAAATCATCCTAGGCCTTCTGCTGCCTTTCTTAGGGCCTATTTGCAAGGAGACATTTAGACGAGATATTGAGTGTATGGAGCTAAGAGGGAAGACGGTTCTCATCAAGCCATTAAATTTATATAATAATCCATTGAAGCTTCCAGAATGAGGTACAATTGGAGGAATCATTATTGACCATGTATGACTGATGCTTTTTTAGTGAATAACATTTAACTCTGGATTATTTGAGTTTCTAATAAAAAAGTGTAACTATTCAGATTATAGCATGACATTGTTTTCAGAAAACATAAGTCAATGAATAAAGCATATTTCATTTTTGAATCTTTTAGTCATGAAACTGGCATTGATTGATGATGCTTGTTGCTGGCATATGTGCATAGAGTGGTTTTATGTGCAAGGATTTGCAAAATTGGCTCCTGTTGCTGAAACAAGTTGTTTCGGGTAAAAAGTAATAACTTATGATGTGAAGAAGTTGGATCTTGGTAGTTTCTTTTTCTCTTTGGTATATCAGGGTGGGTAGGTGAATTGAACCCATGACGTCATTGCTGTCCTTTTGGTGATGGTGAAAATTGATTTTCAAGAAATTATGTTCCGTCCAACGAAGAAAGCAAATTATATCAAGTGGCTGGCCTGGTTTGTTTATTTACAATAAAAAAATAGGAGATCGTAATTCTAGTTTTCTTTAACCGGGCAGTTGAGGTAAAGGCTTGGTTTGGTTTGGCTTAGAAGAACCTGATAACAAGAACAGTACCTAATTTTTGTGAGTTTATGTTCTTTTTATTCACTTAATTTCCTTTTCCTAATAAAATTTCCTCAGGCAAAGAGTATTGGTGATTGGTGGGGGAGGAGCTGTCGGTTTCTCTGCAATTCAACTTGCAGTTGCTGCAGGTTGCCATGTTTCAACTACTTGTGGGGGTGCAAGCATAGATCGCATTTTGGCAGCAGGTGCTGATCAGGCTGTTGACTATACCATTGAGGTGATAATGCAATTAGAGAATTCACATAGATAAAGTTTATATATTTATGGCAGAATTAACTTGTCTCCATTCTTTAACCCTTTTACTGCTACCTGGTCAACATCACCTCTATGAAGCTAATGGATTTCTTTTCATTACAGGATATTGAGATCGCAATCAAGGGGCACTTTGATGCTGTTTTGGACACAATTGGTGTTCCAGAGACTGAGAGAATAGGTGTCAATCTTTTGAAGAAAGGTGGACATTACATGACGTTGCAGGTAATATTTAAAGCTTCCTTAAGATCTTTGTATTGGCAAGGAATCTCAAACATAATGATGTAGCATATTTTTCTCCTTCACTTTAGGGAGAGGCTGCCTCATTGACTGATAGATATGGACTTGCTGTGGGCCTTCCTATGGCATCGGCTATATTACTGAAAAAGCAAATGGAATACAGATATTCGCATTGCATAGGTATGTGATATATGTAGAGTTACACTGAAATTAGATTACTTTGATGATATTACTGAAAGAGCAAATGCAATACAGATATTTGCATGGCATAGGTATTTGATATACGTAGGGCCACATTGAAATTAGATTACTTTGATGAAACTTATCATAGGAAAAATCATTTGTGCCAAGTTAACATAGTACTCTACTTCACATGAATTGTATGATCTAATGAGCCATTGGCTTGTAAACCTAAAATCTAGCCATAAGAAAATGAATGGAGTGCAGAGGAATGATTCATCCAATGCTGATACACAGAGTTGAATCATTTCCTTGCAGCTTTCTAGTCAGGTTTGGCAAATTGTCTCTGGTGTCATGTCATCTTCCTTCACTCAAGCACTGACACGAACATGTGCATGACATTTGGATGTGCTTACTAAACTGGCCTTGTGACGCACATGCACTCATGAATATAATTAAAATACATAACATTTTTAAGCCCAATTAACCTGTAAAACATTTATTTATTTTTTTCTTTTTCCATACTAATCCATTATAAATATCATATGATAGCATGCTAGTATTACATTTACATGGTTAAATTTATTTGGTTAGACATCATGAGTGGTTTTAATGAATCATTTGGTAATCCAAAAAGAGTATTTTCCAAAAATTTAACAAAACCTAGAACTAAATATGTCAAGCTGTTAAAATGAATCTAGTAGTCCAGAATTCCACAGCCCACTATAATGAAGGGTTAAGCATTTTGCAAATCTAAAATCCTGCTTGTTGATTAAGTGCATGATATCTCAAGCATATCCTCTTGTGTGTCTTTCGGCAATTCGTTAATGAATTTTACTCTTACCAGGTGGCGTGGGTTATTGACTTATGGCTTCTGCACTAGTATAAAACTAAAGATTCCCTATATTTTGAATAGGTCATTCTGGGCAATAGCGTTCAAAGATTGAGGTGGATAAATTATCAAGTTTCTGAGTCATCTGTGTTACTTATTTTTATCCATAATTGATCTATTTAAATAATAATGTCAAAGAGGCTATCTTGATTTGATTATGGACATGGTAAGGGTCAACCCTACCACTGTAAACAAAAAATCCTAGGCAAATAATGTACAGGGTTGAAGTCAGCTCTGTATCACAATTGTGCTATCCTAATGTTCGATAGCTTTGAGATTGACCTTCATACAAAGGACAGGAGGTTAGCGGACTTTTTATGTTTTATCCTGCCTCCACTGTAAATCCAAATTATATGTAGGTCCTCCCTTAGCTCTACAATTTTTTGCATTTGGAAGTTGGAGTAGTTGTTTGTGGCTCTGTTTGGTCTAGTGGTGAGATTTCAGCTGTCGTGTGTAAAGCTTTTAGTAGTAGAGCTTTAGGTAAAAGTGCTGATGAATAAAAGCAGATGACTGATTGGCCTTGTATTTTAGGAGTTCAATTTTCAGTTATCTTAAGGGCAATATTGAATTTTAGAAAATATGGAGTGGTATTTTTGAGGAGAAATGACGAAAAACAATATGTGATATGATGTATAAACAGTTTTTCAAAAGCCCTTTTCCTGAAAAACTCTAATTTGGAGTTTTTGGTTTTTCAGTTTTGTTAGTTCCAACTTTAAGATAAAAGCTCTTTCGGAAACAGGTCAAATAGGCTAGTTTCAACTTTTGAACTTACTAAAAGCACTTTGGAGTGTTCAAAAAATGGGCCAAATAGACTCTATGTCTATGCGGTCTAAGGTTAGGATCTCTATCTCATATTTTAGTAAAAATTCTTAATTATGATTGGACATTCATAGGAGTAAAATGTTCCACCTGTTTTACTTTTCAAAAATAATCTTCCACCTGCTTTAGTGTTGGGATGGGGAAAATGATATTCCCTGTCTTTTTCCGTCTGTAAGACATATTTCTAAACTACACATACTAACGAACACTTCTTTCCATGCTACCTTTGTCTGCAATCTGTGTTGGTCTCATGAGAATTTGATGCCCTTCATAAAGATTCTTGAATCTTGACGCTTACTGCTTATCCAACTATTCAATTATGTGGCAACGAGTGTATCCATAGATATTTTGTGCTCCTCTTTAAGTTTTCTTCATGTGTGATCGGTTGTTTCCTTGTGATAATCTTACAGAATACTCGTGGACATATATGAGGGCTGATGCTGAGGGCATGGATGAGATTCGAAGGCTAACTGAGATCGGCAAGTTAAAAATACCAGTAGACAAAACGTATTCTATTACACAAGTGAGAGAGGCTCATGAGGCGAAGGATAAAAGGATAATTCCTGGTAAAGTTGTGCTGGAAGTGGACTAAAATGAAACGAACCGGTCCAGCAGAAACTGATAACCTAACATGAAGAAGAAGCGTCTGTAAATTGGCCGTCCCTTTGTTACCTGGGATGCTGATGAAACATTGCTGGTTGTCTGTGCAGAATAACGACGTCAGTTCATATTCGGTAATGGAAGATCTACAGGTTTAAGTTTCGACAAGCAAATTGGAAATGTGTAAGACCTGATACGTGCTCAGTTTTGTAGTGGCGCTTAGATTAAGTAATCTCTGTAGCTTCTAATTTGAGGCTTTCAGGGTCATTTTAATTGAAACATTTCTGATAAACATAGCTTTTGTTTGCAAGTTAATTATGCATAATATAAAAGCCCGGGAATTCACTGCTTGGCGGTTTCATTGTGCCACCCGTTTCCTTTTCACGTCATGTTAGTTTCTGGGATGATTGCATTATATTAAGGGTAAATTACTCGTACAGTTTCTCAACTATAGTGTCAAGAACAAAGTGGTCCCTGATATTCCAAAATTAAGGTTTAGTCCCCGCCTCAAATTCCGTTAGTTTTTGGCATAAAGTTCATTACAGATATGTTCATCTCATGACAAAAGTGAGGTTCTTTGAATGATGCTGACTTTGTGCTCCGCATTCTTACAGCCTGTTTGGCTGTGCTCGTCTCGGAGCTTGTAAATTTTTTGAAAAAAATATTTTTTCACGTATTTTTTTATTATTTATAACTTACAGGTCCTAAATAAGCTTAGCCAATCAGGCTGTTAGTCAAGAGGGCAGTAATTCAGCTACGGCGAATTCAATGTTTGGCCATTAGTGTTGTGCCTTGTCCCTTTCGCATGTGGAAAGTGATTTGACTCCATCGTGAGTTGGAGTGTTATTGGGGCGTGTTATTTAAAATTAAATATGTGAGTTGTATTACTTGTTATAAAAATTATATGTATATACTACAGGTCTTGTATTAGTATAAATATCTATGTAAAACCCTTTTGGGAGTTTTGTGTTCGATTGTGCTTACTAAACTTCTATATGGTATTAAAAGCCAAAAGATCCTAGCACCCAGGAAAGAAAAAAAAAATTCCTTTTTTCCCCCCTTTCTTCCTTCTGTCCTGATTTTCTTTTCTCTTCTTTTCTCGTTCTGTTGCATCTTGGAACCCCGAAGATGTCTTTGTACCCAAATTCTTGGTTTGCGGAGCACCAAAATCTCCATCTTCTTTTTTGTCTCCACTACCTTCTCTCTATGTCACAATTGGTGCCAATTCCTCCTCCAAAGAAATTGACACCAAAGCTTCTTCGCTGGCCATATAAAAAGTACTGCCATGACCACTTTTCTTTACCGTGCAGCACATGTTTTTTTGTTTCTTCAAAAAAAAAAAAAAAAAAGGCGAGGGGTTTTGGTTGGAAAAAAAAAATCCTGAGCCCTAAAATTTTCTTCTCCAATTTCTTTTTCATCTCCTTCATTGTTTGGTGCCAACCGACCTCACCTTGTGTCATACGATGTCCACAGTCACGAAAAAGAAAAGAAAAAAAATCTTACTTGTTGGTTATTCAGCAATTCCAAAAAAAAAAAAAAATTCTTCTCTATTTGAAGATTTTTTTTGGAAAATCCCTTTTGAAAAAAATTCACAATTTTCCTTAATCACCTTCATAAAAATCAATCAAATCTCTCGACTTTTTCTCTTTTTGGTGATACTTACAATTACCACATTACTACTTCTTCATGGTCTGCTACACCGACATGCTCATGACTTTTTATCCTCAGAGCACCCATCTTCTAACCAACTTGCTACTTACTTTCTGTAGTTGTTGCTTATTAAATTTCTCCCATCATGGCTGCAAAATTCGTGTGTGTCTCCTCTTTCTTTGTCCACACACCCGTTCCCTCCCATAGTATCTCTCTTTCTATTATGGTTGACTCCGAATCTCTCCTTTTTATCTTTTTCTTCTTTTCTCTCCCTAGAAATCTCAACCTCTCTCTTGTCAAGGCCGAATATTGGTCCCTTGCCTATGTCGTAACCAAGACCTCTTGGGTTTGCCAGTTGCTTCGCCTACCAACTTAGATTTATATGCGAGAACCAAGCATGTGGAGCTTGATTGCTTTGGGAGATATTAAAGTCAAGTTTGTTCCTTTAGATTCTTAATTGGCCACTGTCTTCACCAAGGATATTCCATCCGCTCGTTTTCAAGCACCGAAGAGCAATCTTTGCATCTCAACCTGCTCAGATTGAGGGAGGATATTAGTGTATCGATATATAATATATTAGGGCATATTATTTAAGGTTAAATATGTGAGTTGTATTACTTGTCCTAGGCATCATATTTCTTGTACTATGGGTCTTGTACTAGTGTAAATATCTATGTAATACTTCTTTGGAGTCTTGTACTTAATTATGCTCAATAACTTTATATATACCAAACACAACTTGCAAGGTATTTTTGTTGCAGTAAATTTAAAATTCAAAACAAAATTTAAATTTTGGTATTTTAAAGGCTTAAAAGGATAGTTTTGAAGACACTTTTCAAAGTAAGATATTTTTTTTTAGGGATTTCAAAAAGAAGGGTAAATATAAAAAAAAAAATTCGTTTCTCTCATCAAGTGCTTTCCGGCCCTAGTGGTTCTTCTGTCTTTTTCTAATATAAATGTTGGTCCGTTTCTCTCATCAAGTACTTTTTAGCCCTAGTGGTTCTTCTGTCTTCTTTTGATATAAATGTTGGTCGAGACTTATTCTTGAACCAACCACTGACCAACATTTATATAAGATATATATGTGGGCTAATTATTTTCAAAATTTATCGATCTAAATAATTGAAATTCTGAGCATACTGAAAGGATAATGAGGTCCATAAAAAAAAGGTACTAAATCTATTAAAAATTGACATATGGCATCATCTGAAATACATATTTTTGGCAATTGAAACACTTGCAAGTAAATTCCTTTTTTTTTTATATGTAACAAGCAAAATCTCATTTTGCCCCATGCGATTTCATTTAAAATGTGATGCCATGTAAAATTGTGTAATCCCAGTTAGGAAATCTCTTACATGATAATCTTCAATTCATTGCCATGGTGTTGGTACGCGGATCGGACACGGGTGAATGGGGTATACCGGGAGGATAGTTGATAGTGGTAAGAGAAGGATAGCAGTTGGATGGGCAAAGCTTAAAACTTATAGCCTGTTTGGAATAGTTTTATCTGAAATTTGAAATATGATAAGTATCTTATCTGATAAGTGTCTTATAAGAAATAAGTGTCTGATACAATAAGACTGTTTGGTTTGTTAGCTGAAATACTGTTATAAGCTACTTTAATAATAATGTTATCAATTTTGACTCATGGTATTTTAATTTTATAAATAAATAATAAATTATAAAATATAAATATTAATTAATTTTTATTTTTGTTTTAAAAATTTTAAATTTTTTAATTTTTAATTTTTATATTTTTAATTTTTTTTATATTTGATAAGATATAAGTTTCCTAAACCCAACTTATTTTTTATAACTACAAATAAGACATCTTATGAAAAGTATCTTATAAGTATCTTACAATGAACTGATAACAAACGATCTTTTTTACATAAGTTGTCAAATAAAATAAATGTCTTATAATAAGCTCCAAATAAACAAAACATTAGAGTTTGGGTGGGTGAGCTTTTCATATTTGGTTGTGAACAATGAAGATGTATTTATAGGCATTTTAGCTCTATATTCGAGATTTAGCCAAGAAAGCTATCTAACATGGCACTGTAATGAGGTGACATGGAATTTCTTCAAAGCAACAAGTGGCCTGTCGTCTCTGTCAGAGTCAAGGAATGTGCGTTCACCTTCCCTCTGATCCCGTAAGTGATGGATGCAATTGACTTCTCATCGGGCCTTTTTGATACTCGGTTCGTTTAGATCTCAAAGCGAGCTGGGCTACGTCAACTTGTTCTTCAGTCAGATAACAAAGCATCTGCCCTTTTGATCTCCTCTATGGCGACTTGCTACGTAAAACTGGCACCTCTCTCTTAGTAGGCATGGTAATATCAAAGCAAAGAAGGGTACCCCTAAGTGCTGCATCTATTCATGAAGAAAAGCAGACTTGTTTGACTAAATTCAACAACGAGCAACTTTTAGACAATCTCTTAAAAGTGAAGGAAGGAATACGAGGGGTTGGACATTGTAATCTTGCTTTTGACCCAACCAAAATGAAGAGGAAGGGTGGTGGACCTGTAGCTTATGCGTCCACTAGAGAAAAGAAAAGAAAAATAAGCTGCAGGGATGGTTCTTACGTTCCACGTGCCTTATGGTCCAATTTTGGCTTGACATGGGTGGACCCTAAGGCTATTGAGGTGAAATACAATGGCTTCCTAAAGGAGTACGAAGGTTTGAAAAATGGTGTATGAAGATACAAAGGGGTCGATCCTTTCTTGAGGGGTTCAACATTACGAGTATATAAAGATATAAATGGGTTAACCTTCCCTTACGGGGTCTAACCTTACATTATTCCAAGGTGCACCTATACCCCCAGGTCTACCATACTTCGTGCAATTAATAGTTTCACTTCCATTGATATTATTTTACCTAAAATGGTAAAATATGTCAAGTCATGAATATATTGAGATTTCCATATCTTCATATCAAAGCCTTTGAATCTTCAACTAACTTATGCATCGGAGGTACAACAAGAGGAAGCCCTGCTTTGTTTATTCCTTCAATGTAGGTAATTGTATCCGGTAGCACACTGTCCACCATCCACCAGTTGCACTCCAAAGTTGACCCTGTGGCACACCGTCAACCGCCATACCCCGTGGCACATTGTTCACCATCCACCACTGGCACTCTAAAATTGATCCTATAGCACACCGTCCACCATCCACCATCCATTGGATGTGCTCCAAAGTTAACTGCCCATCTGATACACAATCGAGACTGAAGAAGACTTTTTTAAGTTAATGACGTGAATAGCAATTTTTAAACCATATCAAATTGTTTTCTTATAATATTAATAGCTTATTTTATGAGTAAAATTTAATATCAATTAATTGATAATATAATTATATTAAAATAATTTTAATAATTCAAAACGTCAGGTCTCGCTCGCATAATGTAATGAAGTTAGTAAGTTACCGAACTATTGTCACTTGCAGGGTGTTATGGTGTCACGTGCGCCTTTAGATTCCTCTCTTTCACCTCATTCTGTTCGACTTTTCCAAGTTAGGCTCATGTGGTTCAGACAAGAAAAACAAAAAGAAAAAGAAAAAGAAAATGAAGAACAGGTGTATTCACATGATTCTCTACGTACAAACAGGCCTAGAGGTCATTTGTTAATTATGAAAATGCCAGTCATCGGTCTTGTGTTTGACCCCAAAAAATAAATAAATAAAGTTTTCAGTCTCTTAATTAACTATTTCCAGTGAGGAAAAAGGATAGTTCTTGCCCCAAAAATAATTTGCTTCCTTATGTGGAGGAATACTGTACGATAATGAAGGCGAATTGAGGTTTTCGTATCAATTATATTTACAAAGGAGTTAATCAAAGCATGGATTAATTTGTTAATTATAACTTTCGGTTACCTCTTACAGTGCTGTATATATCAAAATTTCAGAGACTTCAAAATTATACTCGAATAGGAAATGAGATGTATATCCGTTCTTAGACCTATCCTAATTTAATTTGGTTTTGCGTTCAATTGGGAAAAAAGGTCCTTTTTGCCTCCAATTGGGAAAAACGGTTTTTTTTTTTAACTGTCATATTATTTATTTTACTTTATTATAATTATTTTATAATTTATGATCATCAAATTTTGTTACATTGAGGTTGTAGACCACCGGAAAATTGTGTCAACCCAAGCGTGAGTTTTCTGATGATTGAAATTCCCAAGATCGGATTCTAGACCTCATCTTTTGTGTTGACTTTGTCAGCTTGCTACACCATCCATTTGATCTGGCCACGTTTAAGGAGGATTTATGGCTCACACGGGAAAAAAAAAAAAAAAAAGAATCATTGGATATTAAATGCCTCCACGTTTGTCATTCTCATGTTTCGAAAAACTTTTGTTTTTGTTTTTGTTTTTTTTTCTTTTTTCATGTTTCAAGTTGGCCAAATGTCACGTTTGCATGCATTGGATTTTAGTGTCTTTGAGGGATATGGGGTGAATGGCCTAACTGGCTTGAATCTTCCATGGATATTTTCTTAAATTAAAATTTTACGCTTGAGAGAAAATTATTATACATAAGATTTTAGCTTTGTGAGACTAAAAAATGACCAAATTGTCAAAAGAAAAACAAAAAGCCTTTACAAATTTTGGTTTTCATACACTACAAGCAAATTTTCTATTTGAAACGAAAAATTTTCTTATCAAACTTTAAAAATTCCGTCTCAAAATAGATTTGAGACAATATATGAGATGAAAATTTTTTGTACCAAAAATTCTCGTCTCAAATTTTGAGACGGAAAATTCCGTTTCAAATTTTGAAAGGGAATATTCCGTCTCTAATTGAGACGAAAAATTTTCCAATATCTTTTAACTTATTATAAACTTTTGTCCAAAATTTTCGTCTCAAATCAATCTCAATTTGAGACGGAAAATTTTCGTCTTAAATTAAGACAGAAAATTTTCGTCTCAAATTAAGATAAAAAATTTCTGTCTCGAAATCTTCGTCTCAGATCTGCCAAATTCTAGTAGTGATAATAAGTGAATTTGGCTTTGATAATATTTAGCAAATTGTGGACATAATAGTACATATAAGACTTTCCTATCATTATATAATTGCAAGGTCATTTAAGTGATTAAAATTATCTCTGAATGAGTGAGGTACTTGGTTTAAATTTCATGAGAAATGGGGAATTAGATTGGGGATGGGAGAAGGGTTCAAAAAATGGTAGATATTGATAATTTAACCATAAAAAAAGTGAAACGCCAATTGCAACTATATATATATATATATATATATATATATTACAACTAGTAAGATAATTAATGCCAGGATCTCTCCAATCCAATTAGACCTCTTGATCTAGGGTGACACCAATATTTTCCATGGCAGAATATAATTTTACCACACACGTTATAGTTTAGTCAGAGCAGTAAAAGAAACATGGACCGAGAAAAATGGACACTGATATCAGTGCACTACAAGTTCACGCAGCCTGAGCACTCAGCTCCTCATCTGCTTCACTTCACACCTACTGTCTTCATCTTCCATGAAGATCTCTAAATCAATACTCAAACCGAGTCTATCATGGTCGAGGTCATCACGGTCACGAAGCCAACCAATGTCTCTCCCCAGTTGTTTCAGCAGAAGGCTCCACACCAACGGTAGCATTAAAAATGGACAATTACCTTCCTCTATGATGTTCACAACCACCACCATAGGCAAGAAGCGTGGCAGCGCGGTCGAGAATCCAGAACCCTCTTCACCAAAAGTCACTTGCATCGGTCAGGTTCGCGTCAGGACTAGAAAAAAGAAAAGGCGTAACATGGTTGACGGAGATCAAGTGAGTTTCAGGAAAACCGAAAAGCAAGCAAATTATAATGGCGACCATTTCAGCAAGGCTGGTGGTACGAGTCGTTACCGTCAACAGATGCAGCAGCAGCAGCAAGAATGCGTGGGGCAAAGATGGGTGCATTTTCCGCATACGATATATGAAGCTTTGAGGGCTGAGTTGAGCTGCTTGTTTCCATGCAGAAGGGAGAAAGAAGAAGATGACAAGGCCAGGAAGACATCAATCGGGGAGAGGAGTTACTCATCATGCGCGCAATGGCTCGTTATGTTGCAAGATGGGGGCGGAGGGAAAGGGAGGGGGGTCGAGTTGGTGGTGGGTGGAGATGCAGAGAGAAGAGAAGTAATGGGAATGACAAGAAGGCGGCATGTGTTGGAAGATTTTGAGGTAAAAGATGAGGTTTCTGAAGCAAGAGTGAGTATTTGCATACCACCCAAGAATGCTTTGTTGTTAATGAGGTGCAGATCTGATCCAGTTAAAGTTGCTGTCCTCACTAGCCGCTTCTGCATGGAGGCACCTGTGGATGATCATGAAGATGAAGATAATGAAGAAGCTAGAGAGGAGATCAAAAGTAACATTGAAGAACAAGAGATCAGTGATGCAAAGGACGAAGATTCGACAAAGAAAAGGGAACTGCAAGATGGAAAAGAACAAGCGGTTGAGGCAAATTTGTGTTCCTCTGAAACTCCTATTGGCATCTCATTACACAAAAAGCAAATTCAAGATGAAAATAGAGCATGCTTAGACAAAGAAAATGTTGAGGATTCTGAACAAGGTTTACAAAATACCCACAAAAAAGAAGAGGTTGAAAATAGAAATGGAGAGCTGAATGTAGAGAGAAAAGATGAATGCAAGATGGAGCCAAATGATGAAGAAAAAAAAGATGGGAACTCATCATCATCAGGTTTGCCAGATTGCTTACTATTGATGATGTTTGAGCCAAAATTGTCCATGGAGGTGTCAAAAGAAACATGGGTTTGCACCACAGATTTCATCAGATGGTTACCACAAAGGCAACAAAGGCAAAAGCAACTAAAGTCCTTATCATCCTCGTCAGCAGCAGGAGGCAAGAAAGATAATAATCATTCTGATGAGCCCAACAAAAGGGTCAGCATTGATTCTAAATCTGATGACAATAATAACAATAACAATAACCATAAATCTCAGCTCGTGGCGCAACAGGAGCCGCCGCCGCCGCCGCCGCCGCCACCAGCCCTGCCACCGAGATCATCGTGTTCTTTGCCGGCTGCGTCTGTTTCAATGGCAACCATGATTGAGCATAAGCTAGTGAATGGTGTAGGGTATGAGCCGTTTGTGCTGACACGGTGCAAGTCTGAGCCGATGAGGACGGCGGCTAAGCTTGCGCCGGACTCTCGTTTCTTGACCAAAAAGAAGCTTGAACCGCTTCGTCGAGCTGCTTCTCATGTTGCCGCGCGACTGGAGTCGGGTTTTAAGCCCAGCTCGTAAAACGGTATTTCTTAAGCTGTTTTTTTTTTTTGCCTAAAATGGTTTTGTAAATCTTACTATTTTTCCTTTTCTTGTTCTTTTTCTCTATTATAGTAGTAGGAATATATTTCTTCTTTAATTCCAGATTGCCATAGTATGCTTTTTCTGCAGTAGCGTGTTTTTAATTCTTCTTTTTTTTTTTTTTTTAAGGTTTGCATTTGTAGTAGAACAAATTAAATAGTTAATAGTGTGATATATTATGAAGTCCTGTTTTTGCAAGATTTTTTATTATATATTTTTTTATTATTAATTTTTTTGGAAAGCTGCAAGGAAGAATGAGATGGCCCGCACTGAAAGACGAGCTGATCAGCACAGAATTCAAATGGATGTCCCTGGGCATTCAGGTGGATCCCCACCGTCCCCTTTGTAATGTCTACATGAAAGATAAAGGATATTTCGTTAATTATAAATTATCAAAAAGTAAATTTTTGAAGTGTAAAAAAGCCTTTACAAATGGTTAAATTCATCAGCTTATAAGCTGTAAAAGCTCACTTGCCAGCAACTTAAAAACTCACTTTACCAAGTATGTAGATTTTTCTTTTTAACTTATAAGCTTAGCCAATCGGGCTCTTAATGTTAATCTCTGCTTGGAATGGACTTGTAATATTTCTGCGCAAGAAATATTTGATGACATCCAACCAAATGTCATTGGATAATCTAGGTATATATTTGTCGTGATTAGTAACTGATTCATTTTGTCAAAATAAAAAAAAATGCGGTTATTAAGTGGATTATCCACTTTTGTAAAGGTACAAGTCTCTTAATAATAAGCAAGTATCTTCCCATAATATTATGAGTAATATTCAACAATTATTCAAAATATTAAGGACACGAGCATGCACACAATGCATAGCAAACACACACAAGAACAAGCGATTTTCTCTACTTACGTCCACAATCGCTCTTTGAGATAAATTTCACTATACAACAATAATCGGTGTAGCAATTTTTCTACGGACAATACTCTAACGAAAAACCTGAACCCTCCCACTTGGCTTTTTCTAGCGAAAGCACGAAAATTTGATACTTTCAAGCTCTCTCATCCATCCCCCATGGGGTGTGGCCCATAAGGCACACCAATACAAGCTAGAAGACTCTTTATTTTCAGGATTATGAATCCTACTTCCGCTCTAACGTGGACTTTTACCTATTATTTAATTTATATAGCCTATAACTTTGAACCGCAACTTAACAAAAATAATTATAAATTGTACACAATCTTTCACTATAACTTATCAACAATTTACAATGGTGAGATTCCGTGCACTCGTATTCCAAGAGCTATCCTTAAGCTCTCTTTCCGTGATTTTGGTCCGCCAAATTTGGTAGGAAAGGAATCTTAGACTGGATAGCAACTAAGCAGGGTCCGAGGACCATACCCTGAACAAGATCATAGGTACGTTGAGGTAATCTAGTTGTATTGACAATTGCATGTAGCTCAAGTTGACCAGGAAGATTTTCGTAGAAGTGGTTTTAATTATAGCAAATAATTATGTCTTAAAATACACATTTTTAACTTGTATAAGTTTACGGTGTTCTATTTTTTCGAAACTGTATCTTAAATAAAAAAATATATTACGCCCTCTAAAGACAGCACAACAGAATTGTATATTTGTGGTCTATTTTCTTTTTCTCTCTTATGTAAAGTGTATTTTTTTTTCCCCTATATCCGTTCATTTTCTTCCCTTTTCAGTGCAAGGAAAACAAGATGAAATTGCTCAATCTGGGAAAGGTCGCTGACAGATAAAAATTTCGCACCTTCTCCTAACTCTTTTTCAAGATTATCATCCTCTGCATTCTTCTGCATATTTATTTCCACATTTTAATCGAACCCCGGAAAGGAAATCTAATTTCAATCAGTCTACTAACATACGTATTTATAATATAATGTCTCTGAATTTGATTCTCTTAAATGAAATCAAGTAACAAAAAACTGTGTGGGGTTAGGGGATATTTTCCCCACGAGTGAGGTGCTAGGTTCAATTCTGGTGAAAGTGAGGGGTTTCAAAAAAAAAAAAGTGAAAAAAGCCTTGTACGTGTCCCGGTTTGGAAGAAGATGTAATCCAAATGCTGCATTCCAGGCGACTAGATTGGGAACACTCATTATCCTTGGGCACTCGTAGGTAATTGATATGGTATTGGTCGAACATACTTTAATACTCAAGTCAGGTCCAAAGTAGATAAATTAGGTTGTCAAGGTTGGTCGAGAAATAATTTGAAACCGAAAAATAAAATTTGTGTCTGGATTTTATATACGCCTCACATAAGGTTTGAAAAACACTCACATCATTTTAGATCGAAATAAGGAGCAACTCGGTCATAAGATACAAGTGAATCCTATATGCACTTGTGCATAGATATTAGAAGGTCAATCCATAGTTAAATGTAAGATATTCCATGTTATGCATCGATCATTAATATAGATTGTTTTTTTTTTAAATTGGATAGAAAAGTATAATCTTTTGAAATGCTATGCATAACATGGAAAAAAACAATGTATATACACCCCACTTAGATATTTAGATATTTGAAGGAGACAGACTGGATTTTTATGGAGACATTTGCTTCATGCTTGCAGAGGAGTAGTAGGACGACATGTGAAACTGAGTCTTGGCAGGCAGCACTATCATAGATTTTATTTCCCCAACGGAATAGTCTCACTTGGAATTTGGCCAACCATGCTCACTACCAGAGAAATTGATCAGAACAAAACAAAGAGACAACAAACGAATGAAAAGGAAAAAAAAAAAAAAAATCTAGGGTTGATAATTCGGTCAAAATTGATTTGAACTGAATCAAATTATAAGCAATCAATTTTCGAATTTAAAAAAAATGAAAAATTGAATTTGAATACAACCACTTTGAAAACTGAATTTTATTAATTGAATTTTTGTCTTGGTTTAGGCCAATATTTAAAGTAATTGAATTGCAAAAGAAGAAGTAAAAGTACATGACAATTTGAATAATCAAAATTTTAAAATACCAAAAGTGTAATAGAAAAAGAATTTGAATAACTGAATTAATTGAAATAAAAAATGAAAATGTGAATTTTTTTTTGGTTATTTTAACTATTAACTGAAATTTACAGATATTATTCATAATAATTGAAAATAAATTGATTTTATTAATTGAAATTGAACCCAAAGAATTTGAATAAGGATTCTGTTCAATTTCTATTGTCCATTAATTGAAATATCTTACCTCGAGAAAAATGTCATTAGCCCATGTATGATATCAATTACTTACTCCTCTGTACTTTTCAAAAGTGGATCGTAATTTCCAACCTTTAATTTTTTTATCTAAACTAATGGAGAGTACGTTACACTCTTCTTTGTTGCATGTATGAATGTCAAACGCTAGAATTTGTCAAATTTTTCATTAAAATACCCTTATTTAGAATTATAGTGTAATTTATTTATCTTAACTTTATAAATAAAAAAACTAAAACAATAATGGCAAACTTATTTGATGAAGCGGGGACAAATTCTTGAAAATGAAAAAATTGACATTCGATGATCTATATTTATCATGTATACAATGCAAGGTAGTCTCCAGTGTTTTTCTTAAGGGTGGAACTCTTATTGAAATTTTATTAATGACCAAAAGTTATCTACATTTCAAAGGAATATATATGTGTATGTGTGTGTATACATACACACACACATATGTGTGTGTGTGTATATATATATAAAAGGTTAAAAATTATAAAATATCTACAAAGTAAAACAATTAAAAATTTAAAATTAAAAAAAACAGAGATGTGTTTGCTTGGAAAAACCTTTGCCAGGCCGCAAACTCATGGCAAAGTTTCAGCTAAGCTCCTTTTTTGCATGAAGACAGAATCTTCCTCCATTGCCTATGTAGCTTCTTGGTCTTCTCACATAATTTTACAAAAATAGATTCTTTCCTCGCCTCGAATTCGGTCCAAGGACTTGATCCAATATAGATTACAAACTCCTTAATTGTAATGGAATCAAAGCTAACAACAAAAAGCAACTAAGGTAAGAACCAAGTCAACAACTAAGGTAAGAACCAAGTCACTGAATTTATTACAGAAATTGATAGAAAATACAAAAGATCCACTAGCTAATACAAGGAATTGACACCGTAAAGGACCGTCACTTTGTTAATGTTGCCGTATACCTAATTATAGTGAAATTAATTCTTGTCGTAAAGCTAATTGCAACGAGGTTATAAAGTCTTAAGACACGAAGGTAATTGCCACAAAGCTAATTGCAACAAAGGTGCTAAAAGCTATAAAGCTAATTAACAGATTGACAGTCAACTTAATTACATCGAAAACATATGTGCCGTAAAATGGATTATAGTAGAGATGAAGGCTAAATTACTGTTAAGTTATGACTACACTAGGACTCTACTAGGATTAAACTATGATTAAGCTATAGCTAAGTTATTGAGCTCAATAGATAATAAGATTAAATCATGGTGGTTCTGGGACCCTTTTCCACTGAGTATCGGCCAGCTTCTATATTTGATTAGTCCTTGAATTTACTCAAAGATCAAAACAGCCCTAGAGCCTTCTCAAGCAATTGGGTTTCACTTGGTTCTTAGCGATTTTGCTTCCTTATTCTTGCTTAGCCGTTATTGTTGCATGTCTTTATTATGACTTGATTTTGTCTTATTTTAAAAAGGTCATGCACGCTGCATATGTTTATTTATTCTCCAGGTCATGAGTCAGCCGCTATGCACTCCCAGGTTGTGTGTTCAGCCTTTAATTCTTTAGCCTCGTTTGGCCATATTCTCCTGTTGCCCAAAAAATGAATTCAAGAGGAGGGTGAATTGGATTATTAGCACAATTAACCACTTAAAACTCTTGACAATTATCTCAAGCAAAACCACATGCAAAAATCAAGGTAAATACTTGAAAAATAAAGACAGTAGGGTCAAGAGTATCAAACACAGCGATTTAGTATGGTTCGAACTCCCGAGGGCCTAGTCCACTACCTAAGGTCTTCCCTTAAGGTTTTGAAAACTTCACTAGTGAATCGGCTTCTTACTTAGTACGTTTTAGAAGCGTAGAATAATGATCACAACCCTTGATTCACCACAAGGACCACAAGTATTACCCCTATACTTGAGGATTTCAACCCTTCGTTCTTGAAAGATGTTCCTCACAACTATGCTACCCAAGAGTAAAGAAATTCACACCCAATATGATTGTAGAGAGTTTGGTATACAAGAGACTTCTTTTGAGTAAGTACACAAAGGTATTTAAACCTTCTTGTATTGCTCTAAGTAGATAAGCAATTTATGAGGCTCAAAAGAAAACTTGTTCTTAAATGCCAATGATATGCAATCAATGAAGGTTGCAATTAATAGAGCAAGATTGTAGTAGATGAAGTATATTGAATGCAAGAGAACTTAGAAAGATATTTTGAACAAGTTATGTCTAAGTTGGGAGGAGAATGATGTATTTATAAATCAAAAAAGCAAGTTTCCCAACAGTCAAAATTTGAAAACAACTTAGAGGGCCTACCGGAGAACTTTACCGGTCGACTCCCTGGGTGTTCCAGTAATTCCAGAAGCTAAATGACCTTACTGAAACACTCTACCAGTCGACTGGTAGGCTTTTCTGGTAGAGCAACATTGCTCTCTAATTTTATCGGACCATTGAGCCGATCGACCGCCTGTGTAGGCCGATAGTTGTAGAAAAGGCTGAAAAAGTTGAAAAAGCTGCTTTACTTTTTACCAAAAAAGTTGCTATATATGTAATCAATAGTAAGTAGCATTTTTTTGCATATTTTTACAGCTCAAGACAACTACTATGTATATAAGATCAAGTCAATAATAATTGCTAACACCAACTTATTTTCCAATCATTAAATACAAGTTTAAAACAAGATCTTCTAATTTAATGCACGAGAAAAGCCTTCTATATGCAATGCTATTATCCAATGGATAATAATCTTATACAAAGATGCTTATATACCAATAATATAAACTCTATACTCAAAATAGTGTCTTTTACTGTAAAGCTAAGTTGATATATACATATATACATATATATAAGCATATACATCTGTCAAAGTACCAAATATCAATGCAATTGAGAGTACTATAGTGCATGCAGCTCCATAATGCAAAATATGGACTTCAAAGTTAAATTTTCTACAGGAAAAGTTGTTTTGAATGCAAATGAAGAATGTGCATATATAATACTGAGTATGAAAGAGTAAAGATGATCAAGTATAAGAGAACAAGACTTATAAAAAAAATGCATGAAGAATGCTTGCAATGTACTAAGTTTTTAAGCTTATAGATAATTGCTTATGTACAAAGATCAACTTAACATAAGACTAAAAAGAAGAAAAGAATTATGGCTACAAGTTATTCAAGCTTTATTACTCATGCTCCATAACCATGCTTTAGATCTTTTCTTTGCTCCAATAATGCTATTGTGTAAGATATTCAACATACTACAAATAGTAGCAATTAGATAACAAAAACAAAACAATTATCGCATCATCAAAATACAATTAACGTAATTAAGCTAATATATTCAGCATCTCCATCTTTAGCCATTCGGCCAATGTGATGTGAACTTTAAGTGTAAACAATAAGAAATTAAATTTTTTGGGAATTGGAAAGTTAAAAATAAAAATAAAAAATTTATAGAATTAAAGAAGTTAAGAATTGTAAAAATTAGAATTCAAATATAGAAATATGAAATTGCAAACGATTAAAATTAGAAGCTGGAAATTAAAATTTTAAAAATTCAAAAAGAAAATAAAAATAATGAATAAATAAATAAGTATGTAGAAGTTTAAATAACAATTCAACACTCTTTTTACGCAATACTAATTTTGTATGACTATTTTCTATGTTTGTTACTAAAAAAAAAAAAAAGTCATGCACAACACAAAATAAGAAAGTGCTAGTAATACCATACAATTAAAAACTCTTCCTAAATAGAGTGCATTCCCTTCAATTTTACAAAAGCACTCACCAACCACAAATAAAATTAAAAGAATACCCAAGAAATAACGAACACAGAGAACAATTAAGAGAGGAAACATGACATCCATCTCTCCAACCAAATCAACCTAAAATACTCAACCAATTCCCTCAACAATCCCCCTAAAAAGTTTTTATACATGTAGTCTGTCCAAATCCCTCTTTTAAGCAATGGTATTTGATTAGATAAGTAAAAAAATATGTAAGACAATAATTCCACTGCCTAAATTAGCCAACAGGTAAGTACCTGGGTTGGCCACTATACATATAATCAGTCATAGTCAATTGCAAATGATTCAAATAATAAAAAAATCTTGGCCAGCAAACAAGTCATTATCTAATTCTCCAGTGCCTTATGTTGTAGCAACAAAACCACAACCTATCCATCATAAAAGAAAAAAAAAATCAAGAGAGTAGTGTAATTCTTGAGAAGCTTAAACTTTGTGAGATATGTTAGGATTAGTGTGCCTTAAAGACAACTTGTATATGATATTTTAGATGTAAAACAATGTATAATTGTTTTATTTGTGGCATTGTGAGTTTCTTGCATATTATCTTTGGTATGTTTTGTTGATGCATATATAAAGGCCCTTTGACTTGAACTAATGACTTGGATGCACAGTGAGACTGGACGCACAATAGGTTCAAGTCTAGATTTAATCTTTTCATAAAAGAGTCCATAACCAAATGGTAGTATTCGGCACTCTACCTTGGTAACGTTGTAGCAATCAAGTTTCTAGTTGAGAGTGATCTACCAAGGTCATTGAAGGCTTCTTGGACTTGTTTCTTTAGTGCAGTAGTGGTGCAAATTTGTGACATCTTGAACTTTACGTTGTGATCGCCTTTTGGATAGAAACTTCTTTTCCATATTTGGAATTTCAGTGTCATGAATTACACAAAACAAAGAGACTTCCTTCAACAAAGGCTCCCAACCACTATCTCTTAAAATTTGCAATCGCTGCTTTGATATGGTAACTAATTTCATGACATTGATTATATTTGATTTTTTTCTCTATAGTGCAATTGATAATTCATTAGTGATCCCCAACACATTTTTTATCAGATGCGAATTGTATGCAAAATCAAATGTTTGTAACATGTCCAATAAGCCATTAGCTTCAGCTCTTTGATCTGGATTTGATCCATCCTCCATGATAATTCCAAGCACATCAAGCATCGAGGAGTACATCAGAATCAAATTTATTAAAGTACCGTAATGTGAGCCCCAACGAGTATTACCATATCATTTGAGACCAATTTCTTGATTCATACCACGTCCACTAATAACTTCCCCATTTTTTAATGCTTATTTAACCTTTTCAACTTGTTTTTGACGAAGCATGTCATGTCGTTTACAAGAACCTCTAACAACATTCAATAAAGTAGCAACTAGATTGAAAAATGAAGCAACTTGAATATGATTCTTAGCAACAGCAACAAGTGTGGGTTGCAATTGATGAGCAAAACAATGAATGTAAAAAGCGGTTGGATTTTCTTTCAAAATCAAACTTTTCAGACCATTGAATTCACCTTGCATATTACTAGCTCCATCATAACCCTGTCCACGAATTCTTGATAAACTCAATCCATATTTATTAAATAATGATTCAATTCCCCTCTTTAACGATAGTGCACTAGTATCACTTACATGTACTATACCAAGAAATCACTTAACCATACTTCCTTTCTTATTCGCATAACGTAAAGCAACTATCATTTCTTTTTTGTTTGATATATCACGCGACTCATCAACAATAATGGAAAAATGTTAATCTCCAAGATTATTTATAATAGCATTTAAGTCTCAATTGTAGTAGCTTTGACAATATCTTTTTGAATCTCAGGAGCAGTTAATCAATTGTCCTCAGGAGCATTTTGCATAACAACATTATTTATGGATTCATTATGATCAGCAAGAAACTTGAGAAGCTCAAGAAAATTACCTTGATTAGCAGAACTTTCTGATTCATCATGACCATGAAATGCTAACCTTTGCTTCAAAAGAAATCTAATGCAATCAATTGATGCAGTTAATTGCCTTCTGTATGTGTCCCGAACTTGATTTAACTGCTTAAACATAGCAGTTTCAATGTGTTGACTTTGTTTCATTAAATCTTGACATCTTTTATAAGCATTATTATGTGCACCATTTGGTCCTTCGACATATCCAAAAAATATATCTTTCTTATTCCAATTGACAAACCCAGTCATAACAAAAATGTCTCCAGTTGCCTGCTTATCGAAATCAGGCTTAAAAAGATAACAACATAAACAATATGTAGCATCTTCTATTATGCTATACTTTAACCAATCGCCAAATTCATTGAACCAAGATGGACAAAATTTTCTAAATTTTTCTCCAAATTTTGTCCTAGGAAAATTATAAGTACGAGGTTGGCAAGGTCCTTTTTGTAAGTAATATCTTCTTATTTTATCACGGTCATTAGGATGATAATCTATGATTCTAGGGTGTAAACCAGGATCTGCTGGTAGATCTTCAAAGTTGATCTCAGTTTGAGGTTGCTTTGAAGAGTTTTGCACATTATCTTGAACATTCATGTCATTAGGTGTAAAATAAGATTGCCCAAAAACTGGAAGTCTTTTGAGAAATTTGTCCATAATTCAAGTCCTATTTAACAAATTAAAATATAATTAACTTCTAAAGACTAAAGACAAGTTAGTTTCATATTATTAACTTGAATTCTTGAAAGTAGATTGCTTTTAGATTTTAACTAAAGACTAAAAACAAGTTAGATTTTACAAATTACACTTAACCATTAAGTAGACATTAACCATTTGAGCAATTATTTAAAAAAATTAGAAAATTAAAGAACTATTATTTCTAATTAACTTTAGCAAATATAACTTATAATAATAATATTTAGTTTTATATATTAAATTTAATCATTATCTATAAATCATAAATAAATCAACTAGAAACTAATTTAATATATGCCACTTAATAAAAAATAAAATGGTATAGCAATATTTACTTGTAACTTAGCATGAAAAAGAAAGAAGAAACTAGTGCATGTAGCCTGCTGGTGCTTTGATTGTTAGTCAATCTTCAATTTGCTCAATCTTGACAAGAGGTGGATTGTTGAAGACTTGAAGTTTAAAAGAATTGAAGGAAAAAAAGAGAGAAAGAGTAATATAGATAAACTCATACACAATTGAGTTGGAAAAAAAAATTTATTGCAAGTCCAAACTTCTTTTCTCATTTCAGTGGAAGTAATGTTTCTCCATAGTTTTTTGTCTTTTCATGTTAAGTCTTCCAGGCCAACTACATGCGCCAAAAAAAAAAAAAAAAAAAAGAAGGGAAAGTTGGTTCGGCAGGTGTTAGGAGTGGATGTCCATTTTTCTAGCGGGTGTCGGGGGGTGGTTAATGCATTGGCAGGGAGGGTTGTCAGCTTTGGTTTTATAATAACAACCCATGGCAATTTTTTATTTTTAAGTGAGAGCGTGCACGTGTGCACCATCACATAAACGTGCCTCCGCCCTTGTGCATATATCATCATTGCGTAAATCTTTTTAACGAATATTGAACCTTAAAAGCATGATAATATGCATGTGAAGCTTGCCATTTCTTCCTTATTTGCAACTCATACTGTATTAGAATAGTTTGAATAACACATGACCTCATGTTTTATAAAAAGTGTAATGCTTAACATCACATGTGCCTATGTAGCATGACAAAATCACATGCATTCCTCATGTGTTGCATAATGAACATAATATCACATGGCCTTGGTATGAATAAATGTCCAACAAACAATGACTTAACATATTACGCATAGTGTAACATGTCGTATATCATATTTATGCACTCTAGGTGTTTGATAAAACTCCAAGGCGAACACTTGGTCAGCTCCCAGCATAACAAGCATTTGGTGAACGTTCAAGGCAACCACTAAAACCCAGGAAGCTTTCCACCTTCCAAGTGTGTGGCGAAAGTCCAGAGTAAGCAAGGCAAATAAAATCAACATTCACTAAGTGTTTGGCTAGAATCCAACGTAATCAAGGGATGAAACTGGAATACCCATAAAAAAAAAAAGAAAAGAAGGAAAAAGAAAGAAAACTAAACAAATGGCTGCCTTGCATGTTTGCCACGTGTGTGTGTGTGTATTAATCTATTTGTGAGGTTGCCATTGTTGGGACATTTGGCTAAATATATTATACGATAGGGGGCAAAGAGCAAATTGGCTAACATCTAATCTATACATATCTGATAAGAACAGGGAAAGATTAATTTGCTTCCCAATTTTTTCCCTAAACCCATGCCTAAATCCTTACCATACAAGCATGTCTTCGGCTGCGAAACTGAAGAAGAAATTGGAATTAAAAGGTTTGGTAGAACCATTTTTGATTAACCAAGTACGTATTATTTCTTTATTTTGGGTATAAACATCTTGGTGAGCTCCTCTTGCGTGAGTATATATGCATATTGCTATTCATATGAGCTTAACTCATTTGATAATTAAGATAAATGATAATCTTAAGGTGCATAAACATGGAACTATTTAATAATTCTTTCAGAATTTAGAAAGAGTTAGTCATGGTGTAGCCGTGTGCGTCTATACGTGGGTGCCCGTGAGTATGTGTGTGTCTATGTGTGTCTCTGTGTTTGTGTCTATATGTGTGCATATACGTGAGGGCTAGTTTTGGTCTAATTGTGATGTGCTTACTGTTGGCAGAGGGAAGAAGAAAAGAAGAAAAGGAAAATTAACAAGGGAACCAAAACAACTCACACTTTTACCAGGATGGATTTTGCTACAAATTAAACAGACTAATATAAAGTGAACCAGGAAAGTCAGATTATTACGTTATCACGGGTAATTGTTAAGGCTGAGCGAATTGATAGATGTTGGGTAATAATAGTGAGTGATGAATCTACTTGGTATGGAGATGCTACTTGCCTTGAGTCCATTGCTAGAACAAAATAGAACTAGTACTTTAATACTTTTATTAAAAGTAACATTATGATTTTATTTTAGCATGTATTTAATGTTTTAGGTTACTATTTTCTTGGAGTTGTGCGTTGTTTTATTATCAGATAAGAGTGAGATTGTGCCCTTGATACTTGTACTGCTTAGTTAACTAGAATTCTTGTGATATTAGGATTATGGAGTGTTGACTTGATTTGAAGCCGGTAAGATAAGTTAGACATTCCTTCTAAATTACTTTCCTAAAAGCCACCTGGATGCTATGATCGATTCTTACATATAGTTGGGTTCATTCCTCTCTTTGTCAGTTATGTCCATTTTTAGCTTGGGAATTATATGAGATTACTTTGAGCACTTGGGCTTTGAAACCCTATGTTATATGTGATGTGTGAAATTTGTGAATATGATGAGTTATGTGTACTATGTGAAAATCCCCGGGGCTATGACACCCATCTGGCTAGTGAGATTGCCTAGCATCTTAGTATGAAATAGGATTCCTATGCTCGTAGGTGGGAGATGGTTCACTGTACAGAGGTATGTGGATATTAGGTGGTCCTTCTATGCCCGAGTCGGTGGGAGATGTTTCACCAGACCAGAAAAGGCCTAGTGATGAGGTCTAGGCCTAGTGTATTTGTGAGTGGTGTTGAAGTATGATATATATCTGGGCCCCAAGAGGTAGTATGTGAAATTATATGTAATGTGCTTGTGTGAAAGGAATATGATTGCGTGTTTCGAGTGGTTGAAAAATTGAGCGGTACCTTGTATGAGAAGGATGAGCTTGGGTTATAAGTGATATATACTTTATTTACATTTTATCTGCTTTGGTGTTATGTATGATGCATATGGTGGTTAGCCTTGCTTTCTCATCTGGGGTTACCCTGAGGCTGACTCTGGGTGTCCAGCTTATTGAGCATTGTTTCGCTTATTATATTATTTACATATTCTACAGGGATGCTGGTTAGGAATTGAAGAGAGAACCCCAATGGCGATGTAGATGTAATTTAATTAGTCTTGATTTCTTTATAGCTTGGATTATATGTAATTAATTTGAACTTTATAAATAATTGGCCTTGATGGTGCTAGAGCTCTGATGCAATTTTTGTGAGTTGCCTTAGCTTTTTGTACTATGCTTTAGAGCCTTGCAGACTTAGAGGGAGCGATCTTCTTAGGCTCATGGTGGTCACGACCCTGAGTTCAGGTGGGTAGACTAAACTCACTATGCATGGCGACTAACCACTCATAAAGCACTATACATGTGATTTATATTTAAGAGCAACGCACTGACTACTTTTCCTCTATGCACAAGTACAATTACGTTGAATATATATATTGTAAGCTCATTATCATTGTAGGCATTCATGTATTACATACAATTACGTTGAATATATATTGTAAGCTCATTATCATTGTAGGCATTCATGCATTACATCATATTAATGTGATGCGAAACCATGCATACGTTAGTGGCACACTACATGTTTTGCTTTAAATGACATGGTGACCATTAATCAAACTTTAAGAAGCCAAAATGCAAGCAGCTTATTACTTCGCTTATGAATATAGTGCATCTTTATTTTTTACCTGTTGACGACAACTGTCATGCCCTACTCACTAATATCAACACCTGGGCGTGGCATACCGCAAGGCAAGCAAGAAGACACCTAAACACAATATATGCCTATAAATATAGTTTAGAACACGATATTTACATTCCACCAAAGAAAATTATTTACCAAAACTGGGGTTGCATTCACACAAGCTATAAATAAGGATTTACATCAGGCTAGGAAAACATACCAAAAGTTATATTACATTAACCATTCCAGACAACGAGAAAAGTTCGTCAGGGTAGGCGTGACCCAAATCCTATGACTGGTTCTCTCCCCTTGATTCTGGCCTTCCACCTTCTACAAGGTAAAATAAGACATGAGTCAAACAAGCTTAGTAAGAATGACACCCCAGAGTTAGGCATAGGGTAGTCCCAAGACAAGAAAGCAAGGCTATCCATCACATCACGCGTACATAATGACCATTGAAAATGGAACCAAGATAGATACATACTCTACCATTCAAGCTCAGAAATTGACATGCAACATATCTTAGAATCATCACTATTTGCATCACATGGTTTATTCACAATCCTTCTAGGAATAATAAGTCACCAAGATCACAAAGAATTCCCCGGGAACCATGATACATAATGTACTTCCACATTGTTCGCAAATACACTAGGCCTAAACCTCCCCACTAAGCCCCTTTTGGTCTGGTGAACCATCTCCCACTGACCTGCGGATGGCCACCTGTAGCCTCACAGCTCCGTACGGTGAATCATCTCCCAGCTACAGGTTCAGGAATCACATCACTTCCTCAAATATCAAACAATCTCGCCTGTCATATGGGTGTCACAACTCCAGGAGTTTACACGTATCACATACAATCCACAATTCATAAACGCAGGCTCAAGCATATCCATTTGCCATGTAATTGAGATAACTTAAAGTAATAGCCAAAAGAATTGTGAAAGAAGTGAATATGATAACCATGGTAGCTTCTAAAAGATGGTTTAGATGGAATGTCCAACTTACCTTATCTAGTTTGTTAACAAAATAAATCCGCCTTCTAAAACTTAGTCTCCGACGCTACTTCATGCTACCAACAATAAATGAATTTAATTCTTAGGGAGAAAGCACACAAAAGTAGGTAAATAATGATTTTCCCTTTTCATTTCCTATACAACCAGGGCACTACATAACTTGTACCAGTGCAATAACGCCCTTATAAACAAGTTTAGCCATTTTAATTAACATTCTCTAGCTATGAAGAATATATTTACGCTGTCTTTATCTAATATGTAAGAAAAACACAAGTGCACCATACCTACTATAAGATGACTTGAATTTCACATGTTATTCTCACTTTAGGGCCACTACCTTCACACTTAATCATGGCAAATTAATTCCAAATAGCCTTTTTATTCAACAAACTAATATGATTCCATGTCCTTATCATAATTATATAATATGCATACATGTTCTTTATCAGATTCTTACATAACACAACATACAGAACTCTTAGAGTGCAAACTTACACATTTACTACTTCACATACCCTATTCTACCTATTATTTTCAATCACCATGTTTTTCACGTATCAAAACTTACACCACACACCCACTAGTTGCAACCTGATAGCATTATTTTAGCAATTTTATGAATTACACAACATGCAACATATAGTATTATCCAAACTAATCAAACAAGTGAACGTGCAGGCTTCAATTTAGAGATGCATTCTAGCATATGAACACATAAATATCCCCAAGGAATACATCAAGTAATCATATTTTAGAAGTCAAATCAATTAACTAAACTTACCTAAATCACTCTATTTATGATTATTCTTGTTTTTCTTTCCAATTCTTCGAGCAATTGATGGCCTAGAACTTTTCTTTCTCTATATCTCAGTATAATGGGGTCTTGCATCTTCTACCATATAATGCTTCATACAGAGCCATCTGATTACTAGACTGGTAACTGTTATTATACGCAAACTCTACCAACGGCAGATATAGATCCCAGTTACCACCCCATTCCATGGCACATGCTCGAAGCATATCATCCAAGGTCTGAATTGTCCTTTTTGTTTAGCCATCTATCTGAGGATGGAAGGTAGTACTTAATCTCAATTCAGAGCCCAGAGCTCGTTGTATACCTTGTCAATGTTTGGAGGTAAATTTGGCATCTCTATCGGACACAATTTCTTTCGATACCCCATACAAGCTCACTATTTCATCTAAATAACGGTTAGCCAACTTTTCACAATCCTCGTCTGCCCAAATTAGCAAAAAGTGTACTATCTTAGTCAATCAATCATGATTACCCAAATAGCATTATTTTTATTCCTCGTTTTAGGCAACCCCCCACAAAATCCATAGATACACTGTCCCATTTCCATTCTGGTATCTCAAGAGGTTGTAATAACCCAGCAGGTTTCTGATGCTCGGCTTTTACTCTTTGACATGTCAAACATTTAGCTATAAAATCCCCAATATCTTGCTTTATATTATTCCACCAAAAATATTGCCGAAGGTCACGGTACATTTTTGTGCCCCTTGGATAGAAAAAAAGGGAGTGACGTACTTCAATTAAAATTTCTTCCCTTAACTCTGGATCTTTAGGAACAGATAACCTATTGTTGAATAGAAGAGTACCATCGCCCCGTATGTGGAATTCCAGTTTATTTCCCTTATTTACTTCATCTCTGATCTTCTCTAGGATGGAATTATTCTTGTAGGCCATTCTAATTTTCTCTGCTAAAGTAGACTAGATAATTAAAGAAGCTAACACACTTTTCTCACTAGGCAAGATTACTTCTAACTGCAATTCCTCAAATTCTCGGATTAATTCTCTTGTGCAGTCACTAAGTGTGCCACGGCTGTCATTGGTCTTTTATAAGTACGTCTGCTACCACATTAGCTTTTCCCAAATGGTAATGAATATTCATATCATAATCTTTGAGGAGCTCCAACCATCTCCGCTACCTAAGATTTAGTTTTTTCTAGGTAAATATATATTTAAGGCTCTGATGATTAGTATAAACATCACACATTACCCCATAAAGGTAATGTCGCCAAATTTTCAATGCAAAGATAACTGCTACCAATTCCAAATCGTGCATAACATAGTATTGTTCAAAGTTCTTCAACTGTCTGGAGGCATAGGTAATTACCTTTCCATGTTGCATCAATACACACTACAAACCACTCCTAGAAGCGTCACCGTATATCACAAAGCTCTCTAAGCTAGATGGAAGAGCTAATATTGGTGTAGATATTAACCTATTTTTCAGTTCCTGAAAACTTCTTTCACAAGCATCAGTCCATTCAAATTTTACATTCTTCCAGGTCAGATTTGTCAAAGGTGAGGCCAAGCAGGCAAATCCTTCCACAAATTTTCTATAGTATCCCACCAAACCCAAGAAACTATACACCCTAGTGGTTGAGGTTGGTCTTGGCCAATTACTCACTGCCTTGATCTTGTGAGGGTCAACTAAAATACCATCCTTGAAGATAACATGCCCCAGGAATGCCACCTGATTTAGCCAAAACTCACATTTCTTGAGTTTTGCGAATAACTGATTTTCTTGGAGTGTTTGAAATATGGTTCTCAGATGCCGTTCATGCTCTTCAGAACTCTTGGAATATATAAGTATGTCATCAATAAACACTACTACAAATTAATCTAAATATGGCCTAAACACAGTGTTCATCAAATCCATAAAAGCTGCTGGGCATTAGTCAAGAATAAAGGCATCACCACAAATTCATAGTGCCCATAATGAGTGTGGAAAGCAATTTTTTGAATGTCTTCGGTCCTAACCCTCAACTGGTGATAACTGGATCTCAAATCTATCTTCGAGAACATTGAAGCACCTTGTAATTGATCAAATAAATCATCTATTCGCGATAGAGGATATTTATTCTTCACAGTGACTTTGTTCAATTCTCTATAATCAATACTAATGTGTCTCATTTGTGCGTGTTTGCATCTTGTTTTTGTATGCACATTTAAGGGTGTTTAGAGTATAATTAAGTGCGCTTAGTATAAAGTTTATGCATATCTGTTAATATTTGTACATAATGTATTTAGGTGCATAAATACTATACTAAGTGTTATATTCCATGTTTTATGAGTGTTTTGGAAGGGTTCAAGCTTATCCAAGGAAGAAATGAGCTAACGAATGAAGACCGGAAGAAAAGAAATAAAGAAGAGATCATTCTGATCCAGTCGGTCGACCGGCCGCTCCAGAGAATAAAAGATTTGAAGCCGGTTGAGTTCCTCAAGAAGCCGGTCGACCGGCCAGTCCAGAGAGCATAATGATTGAAGCCGGTCGAGCAAGAAAGAGGAGCCGGTCGACCGGCTAGGTCAACCGGCTGTGCGCTGAAGAAATCCATAAAAAGCTCATTTCAGCTCATTTCAAGGGAGGAACTTTTATTTCTTAAATCCTAATAAACTCTAACCCTTTACCCACTTCACAAAACACCTTAAACCACAATCTAAACCCCACACCAAGCTAAGATTGAAGCATTAAACAAAGATTGAAGGATTTGTACGGATTTGGAAGCAAGAATTTAGGGAAGTTCTTCTTGTTCTTTCTCTATTTCTTGTAAATATGTTGCTAGATTAAGCTAGATTTAGGGTTGATTGTTGTTGTATACTAGATTAGGGCTTTGAATAATAGATTTATGTAGATCTTTGGCTCTTAATACATGTTTATTTACATAAATTTATGGCAGGATTCAATATGTCTATGTATTGGAAATCAAACATGTCTATGTGTTTGTTAAAATGCCTAAGTGAATATGCATGTGTTATTTGTGCTTCAAATGCTCTTATCTACTTATTTGGGTGATGTGATTGTGCTTAATCTCATGGCTTTGCTTAGTAGAGTAGGCTTTAGCTTTAAATCCAGCTAATAGGTTACATGCTATGCTTAGTCGAGTTTAGGTGCTAGTCCTTGGCTTTAAATCCAGCCAAGCGAATAAGTTAACCTAGACTAGAGTATCCCTCACCTACGTTAGTGTTGGTTAATTGAGCCTTAATGTCACGTAGTGTTTAGGTGCTAGTCCTTGGCTTTAAATCCAGCCAAGAGGATAAGTTCTAAGCACGGATTGCGTAGGCTAGGAGGGATTGGCCCTTAGCTTTAAATCCAGCTAACGAGTTGAACCACTAGTATTGGTTAAAAGAGCCCCCGATCAACACAACGGCAATAGAAGTCCCGAGCCTTAGATAGACATCATCTGCTATCATAGCCCAAGTCTTGTTGCAATGCAATCGCCCTAGGTCTCCTTCTTTTTTATTAGTATTTCCTTCCTTAGTTTGGTTCCCTTAAGTTCCTCCATAGATTAGTTTTTATTTTCCTTTTTCCGAGCTCCCTTCCATCCTAAAGTAAGTACACACACGCACGTAGCTAGTTTAAGGCACCCGAGCACATAGGGACTAAACTAAGGTAGCCTCCCTGTGGATTCGACCCCATATTTGCACACACTGTACTACACACGTCCCATGTACTTGCGGGCTATTTAGGCTTGTGCTCAAATAGCGATATCAAATGCACAACCGTAAGCTTCCATCTTTCTTCTTGTCGAATAACACTGGGGCACCCCATGGTGAGACACTAGGACATATCTGACCCTTATTCAACATTTCTTGTAGCTGAATTTTTAATTCTTTAAGTTCTGTGGGGGCCATTCTGTATGATGTCTTGGATATAGGTAGGGTACCTAGTAAAAGTTCAATCTGAAACTCCACCTCACGCTTTAGGGGTAACCTTGGAATATCATCTAGGAACACATTTGAAAATTCTCAAACCACAGGGATATCTTCTAATTTCGGTTCTTTCTGCTCAATAATTACCTCATGAACTAGGTATCCTACACAACCTTTTTGTAGCAACTTTTGTGCCTTTAAAGCAGAGATAATGTAAGGTGTTTACAATTGCCTTCCCTAAATTTCAAATTCCGACTCCCCAACAGACAGAATATAATTTTCTTCACAAAGCAATTCACGTAACCATGATAAGTAGATAACCAATCCATTCCCAAGATAACATCAAAGTCTTTCATGTCTAAGTTGATCAGATCAACTAACAATTCTTTTTCCCCCATATGCACCACATAGTTCTTATAAACTATATTTGTTGTAATAAAGGCCCCAATAGGAGTTTCAACACACAATTTTATCTTTAACGGCTCAGGTGTAACATTCAATAAGGATGCCAATAATGGGATATAAAGGAATACGCTGACCCAGTGTTAAATAGAATATGAGCACAAATATTATAAATTTGAAAAATACTTGTTACCATAGTATCTGATGCTCGTGCATTCCTATATGTCATGGCATATACCTTAGCTCTCGCCTGAGGTCGATGGCTACCACTTCTGGCCTCTGACTGTTGTGCTCGCCTAATCACTAGAGGCAGAACCTGACTTGATGCAGATGATTGAGTAGGTTGCAACTCAAGGCAATTCCTAACACAATGGTCTAATAAACCACAGTTGTAGCAACCTCGTGGATCATATGTTTAGAAAGCAAACAATTGTGGTGCAATTCTTAAAGGTTCTGGGTAGTTTCTAACCCGAGGCCTTATAGATCCACATTTAAAACATCTACCATCTATTCTCCTACAAGGCTCTATTGGATGGGATCGACTGCAATTGTGACAAATCGATCCCTAGGACACACTCTGATCCACAAATTATTGCCTCAGTGGTATTCGTGGAAATCCCCGTCCTCTGGCCCGTGGAGTAAATGGCCTAGGCTAGAAGCCAAACTGCTGGATGGGAGGCCTTCTCGAAGTACTAGAACTAGATCTGCCACTCTGCTGCATCATCCCTAACCTTCTTTTACCTTCACTAGATGCTAAATTCTAAAAGTGTTGTTTCTTCAGGTTTTCTCCTCTTTTTGCTATTAAGGCTATTTCTAGGACACCTTCATAGGTCTTACAACAGTGGGTAGCCATAAATCGAAGAATAGATGGTTTAAGGCCTCTGTCAAACTTTTTTACTCTAGACTGATCGCCGGGTATCATATATAAAGCAAATTCTACTAACTCTCTAAATTTATTAGCATATTCACTGACGGTTCTATTACCTTGGGTCAAAATAGAGAACTCAAGAATCTTATTGGCACAGTACGACCCTAGATAAAATTTAGCTTCAAAGAGTTCCTAGAATCTTTTCCATTCAATATCTCTCAGCTCTTGGGACCATTTCTAATGCCACCACAAGTGCATGCAAGACTTGTGAAAACACTAGTAGCAAGGCGGACCTTTATCGCTTCATCAAATCGCAAAACACTCCATAAATCCTCCATTACTCCCATCCATTCATATGCTTCTTGAGAATCATGCTTCCCTTTGAACTCGGGGGGATTATTTTCTTTAAATCTCCTTAATGCCTCTGCGTCTTCAAGGCCTTGATTCTTACTACTTGCTTGGGAAATATCGGCTACTATTTGTTTTAGCATCTCTCCAGTGATAGCATGGTGTGAGCTAGATTCTTCTTGGGGGCATTTCCCTATTCTCTTACTCCTCTGTTCCTCCATAACTTCAGCCAAGGGAATATTGTCACCTATTCCCACATCAAAAGTCTCCTGATCCATATCTTATATATAGTAACAAACAACAACCTTCTATATCGTTAACAAATAATAGGATAAAACACAGCACGCAAGGCCAACACCAAAAAAACCTAAACCCACACTGTACGCCTCATAGGTCATAATCTTTTGCTCTGATACCACCTATCTCATGCCCCTAGCCACCAATTCCAATACCCGAGCGTGGCATGCCGCAGGCATAAACCCACAATGCAGGCAGAAAGACACCTAAACACAGTATATGGCTATAAATATAGCTCAGAACACGATATTTACATTTCACTAGAGATAATTATTTACCAACACTAGGGTTGCACTCACACAAGCTATACTTAAGGATTTACATCATACTAGGAAAACATATCAAAAGTTATATTACATTAACCATCCTAGATAATGACAAAAGTTCGTCAGGGTAGGCGCGACCCAAATCCTATGATTAGTTCTCTCCCCCTAATTTTGACCTTTCACCTTCTAAAATAAGACATGATCCAAAAAAGCTCAGTAAGAAGGACACCCTAGAGTCAGGTTTAGAATAGTCCCAAGCCAAGAAAGTAAAGCTATCCATCACATCATGCATACAAAATGACCATAGAAAATGGAACTAGGACAGAATGCACACTCTATCATTCAAGCTCGAAAATAGACATGCAACATATCTTAGAATCATTACTATTTGCATTGCATGGTCTATTTACAACCCTTCTAGGAACATAAGTCACCAAAATCACAAAGAATTCCCCTGAAGCCATGATACATAATGTACTTCCACATCGTTCACAAATACACTAGGCCTAGACCTCCCCGCTAAGCCCCTTTTGGTCTGGTGAATCATCTCCCACCAACACGAGCACAGGATGGCCACTTGCGGCTCCACACCTCCATACGTTGAATCATCTTCATCTATGAGCACTAAAATCACATCGCTTCTTCAAATATCAGGCAATCTCACCTGCGAGAAAAGTGTTACAACTCTAAGAGTTTACACGTATCATATACAATCCACAGTTCATAAACACAGACTCAAGCATATCCATTTGCCATGTAACCAAGATAACTCAAAGTAATAGCCAAAAGAATTGTGAAAGAAGTGAATATGATAACCACGGTAGCTTCTAGAAGGTGGTTCTGATGGAATGTCTAACTTACCTTATCCAGTATGTTAACAAATGAATCTACCTTCTAAAACTTAGTTTTTGATCCTACTTGATATTGCCAACAATAAAAAAAAAATTAATTATTAGGGAGAAAGCACACAAAAGTATGTAAATAACAATTTTCCCTTTTTATTTCCTATACGACCAGACACTACATAACTTGTACTAGTGCAATAAAGTCCTTATAAATAGGTTTAGGCATTTTAATTAATATTCTCTAGCTATCAAGAATATATTTAAGTTGTCCTCATCTACTAGGTAAGAAAAACACAAGTGCACCACACCTACCACAAGATAACTTGAATTTCACATATGATTCTCGCTTTAAGCCACTTCCCTCATACTTGATCAATGCAAATTAATTCCAAACAGCCCTTTCAATCAATAGACTAATATGATTCCATGTCCTTATCATAATTCTATAATATACACACATGCTTTTTATTAGATTCTTACGTAGCACAACATACAGATTTTTTAAAGTGTAAGCTTACACCTATACTACATCACATACCCTATTTTATCTGTTATCTTCATTCGCCAAGTGTTTCACGTATCAAAACTTACACCACACACCTACTAGTTGCACCCTCATAGCATAATTTAATCAATTTTGTGAATTACTCAACATGCAACATATAATAGTATTCAAACTAAATCAAACTAGTGAACATGCACGCTCTAATTTAGAGATGCATACTAGCATATGAACACATAATTATCCCCACGGAATACATCAAGTGATCATATTTTAGAACTCAAATCAATTGATTAAACTTACCTAAATCACTCCATTTATAATTATTCTTGTTTTTCCTTCCACTTCTTGGCAAAAAGAAGAAGGGAGAAAGAGCTTAAAAATAGGGAGGTTTGGTTCGGCAGAGAAGAAACAAGCAAAAGGGGGTGGGTTTTGTTGTTCTATAATTTTTTCTTTCTTATTCTTATGCTTATTTGATTATATTTTACGTTGTTTGCCTCTAAGTCCTTATAGCTTTACTTATTTACTTATATACATATATATATATATGCATATATGTAATCCCACATGGCCCTTCTACTTGCTGGGTGTTACAACAACACAAGACGGAGGAATCACAACAACTTTCATATTGTCATTGTCAGGTAAGTAATTATTACAAGGCACTAACGCTCAACCAATTCTCCGTATACTAGCTGTTCGACAAAAGTTCTAGGCTACCATAATTTGACAAGCTCTTTATATGCTCTTTATATGCTAGGTGTTTGTCAAAAGTTCCCAACAAGCTAGCAAATCATATAGCAAAGCTCCAATATGATCAAGGTTTTATATTCTTATGAATGGCCAAGCAAGCAAGTGCAAGAGAGGCGCATTTGATTGGCAACCAAAGTTGGTGAACATGTCAATTTCGTATAGGCTATTCTTGTCTTAAAACTTAACAAACTATGGTAAAAATATGTTTGAACTAATATTTTTACTTGATTTTGCTTAGGTTAGCACCAATTTGTCTATCATGGTAAGGACCAAGAAAGTGGACTTCAACAATCTATGTTTTACTCTCTAACTTGGAGTGTAATGTCAAGCTTAAAGAGGGGAATTCGCTACAGAAGAAGTTAAGTACACCTTTATAGATGATAAGGGCAAGTTTTATAGCTAGTTTAGCCAACTAAACAATGTCGTGGTTAAAGTGACCAACACTAATGACTCTTGGGTAAGGGTAACTAACTGGCTAGGGCATTACTGTACTAGTTAACCTCCTTCAACTTAGCAATATAAATATATCAGTTCCCTGTTCCTCCTTCCTATAGTGAGGGAAGCGTCTTACTTGTCCCATAGCTCCTTCCTTGGATGCACTCAAATAGTATAACGAAAGTCATATGAGTAAGAGTAAGGTGCTTCCATCCTCAAAGAGCATATACCTGATAAATAGACTTGCTCTGGTAACCAGTTGCTCTTATTCTCGGGCTTTGAGTTAAGAGTGGTCGGAGTACTTCAGCCTTGTTAGGGCACAACTCTATCAAACTTCCCTTGCTCCAATGAGGGGATGGCTAACCACCTAACTAGTTAAATCCTTTATCTTTCAAGCGAAGCATATTCCTTTGGCTAGAGCTAGTCCTGGTATCAGTTCCTTATATTTAGCTTCATTTTTTGTTGATACACTACTCAATCAGATCCCTTTCAGATCTCTATAGTACTAAATCAAATCCACTACCCTTTATTGTTCAACTTGCCCTTAGAAGGAATCCATCTTCCAGAGTTTGCACCATTAGTGAGGTACAACATCTCCTTTTCTGCATAAAAAGAATACAACAAAATCTATAAGGACCTAGGATTTAGCTATCATCTTAGGCTGAAATGCAATATCATATTCACTTAATTGAATTGCCTATTTGGTGAGACAACTAGAAAGTTTAGGCTTACGAACTACCATCTACAAGGGTAATGTGGCTAGTGTGATGGGATGGCTTTGAAATTATGGCCTTAACTTGAGAATGGTCATGACAAACGCAAAAACTAACTTCTCTTGTTGGTCATACTTGGTCTCAGTATCTAGTAAAGATTTACTTGTGTATTACACTAGAGGCTACTTTCTATCTTTTTACTGCATTAGTATGACACTTACAACAGCCTTTGAGACTGCTAAATAGATAAACAAAGTCTTACCTTACTTGGGTTTGGACAACAGTGGTAGGCTAGTCAAGTAAGCTTTCAACTCCTATTGTTCTTTTTGGCGTTTGCATGTCCATGTAAAGTCTTTATTTTTATGGAGGACATTAAAAAAGGATGCAATTTGTCTGAAGACCTTGAAATGAATTTGTTGAGGGTCATAATCTTACCTGAGAGTTTCATTTCTTTGACATTCTTCAGAGATGGGATATTGAAGACGGATCTTATTTGGTCAAGATAAGCTTTAATTCCTCAATGAATGACAAGGTAGTTGAAGAACTTGCCAGATTTGACCTCGAATGAGCATCTAATACAGTTAAGCTTCATGTTGTACTTCCTTAAGATGTCGAAAGCCTACTTCAAGTATTAATAAACTGCTTGGCAACAAAAGACTTTACCAACATGTCATCAATATACACCTCCAGGAGATGTGTTGATTGGAAAACATTTTGTTCACAAGGCATTTGTAAGTTACTCTAGAATTTTTATGGCCAAAAGGTATGACCTTATAACAGTATATGCCATGCTTAATGACAGATGCGATTTTTTCTTCATCGTTTAGGTGTATTAGAATCTAGTTGTGCCTGAAGAACGCATTCATAAAACTAAGGAGCTTATGCCCAGCAGTGGCATCTACCATCATGTCAATGTGTGGTGGGGGAAATGAATCCTCAAGGCAAGCCTTATTCAAGTTAATGAAATCAGTATAGACTCTCCACTTGCTGTTCTTCTTTCTTACCACTACATTCGCTAGCCAATTAGAATAATGCACCTTGCAAACAAAACCTACATCAATTAACTTCTGCACTTCCTCGTTAGTAATATGATACCTCTTGGAGGCGAATTTCCTACGCTTCTACTTGACTAGATGAAATGTCAGTTTTAATGTATAGCTTATGCATAATAACTTCTTGATTATGCTAGTTATGTCAGCATGCGACCATGCAAAGTAGTCTTTGTTGCTGCTAAGAAAGTCTATGAGTTTGCTACACAGCTCTGTAATTTGGATTATACAACTGGTCCGTCAGGATTATTTTGAACTTAGTCCAGTTCTTCCATTCCTGGATGGTTAGGTAAGGTCGGAGCTGCTGCCACTTTTACGTGATACAAGATGACGAGGTTGAATCCTCTAATTACGGTAGAATAACATTTATGAGAGTTCAGTTGTTATCCTTTTATTTCCCTAACTCCCTATCTGGTTGGATATTTGATGACTTAGTGATACGTAGACAAGATTGCCCTCATGTCACGGATCTATGGGTTATCTAGTATGACATTGTAAGGGGACGAGTTGTCTATTACTAGGAAACTAATGTCCAAGTTGACTCATTTAGCATAAACTGCAAATAGATTTCTCCAATTGTGTTTATCTTCACCGCTAAAGCCTACTAGAGAGGTTGATCATCTCAAAAAATGACTTTATTGATTCCCATCTCTGTGAGAGTGTTGAGCATTAAGATGTTAGCTGAGCTGTTGTTGTCTGCAAGAATCCTTTGAATCCAACAGTTGACTATCAAGAGTGTGATGATTAGTGTATCATCGTAGGAATCATTCAGATGTGTTATCTTGTAGTTGGACAATGAGATATGGACCCATATGCCTTGGCTGTGAAGCATATATGTCATGGTCAACTACAAGGTGAGCGTGTTTCCTTGCCTTATAGACGCTAACTCCACTTATGTACGATCCTCCTATAATGTAATTCACTATCCGCTCACATTACAGTGAATTAAGTGGGGCATATTCTTCAGTCTTTTGTCCCTTCTCATTTGGCCAGAGTTTCTTTTCATTTATCACAAAGAAACTTCGTTAAGTATCGTTTCTTCAGCAGTTCAGCCATTTCCCATTTTAGGTCATTGCATTCTTCTCTTGTGTGTCTGTGATCAGCATGGAATTCGCACTACTTTGTCCTATCTCTAAGCTTTTCAAGGGACCTCAACTTTCCAGGACATTTAACAATGTCTCCCATGGCTCTTAAAGTATGGACGAGCTCAGCTGGGTCTATGTTAAGGTTATACACTGGGTCTTATCTGTTATCTATTCTATGCACCAGTTCTTGATCAAGTAGGCATCTTCTATCATGCAGCTTACTATCTTGTTGACCTTTGTCATGTGTCTTGTTCTCTAGCTAATTTTTGACAAGGTACGACTCGTGCCTCCTAGATCGATGGTCAAAATAGTGGTATCTTTGGCCGTGATTCGGGAGGGACTGGCAGTGGTTGGCTCAATCGTCTTACCATTTGATTTGTGCCCAAACTTTAGCCAAATATCATCTATTGTTTTGCAAGGATACTAAGTGAGTTCCTTGTAGAGATCTAAATCTGGCAGAAGACCTCTTTAAAAGGCCAAGACTATCATGACCATGTTGCAGTGAGCTGTTGATACCTTTTCTTAGTTAAATCTCCCTACGTATTCGTATTCTTTGAGGGATTCTCCTATTTTTTGGACAATCAGATGCAGGTCGTCTAAGTGCTTTAATTTTCTACTGCTAACATACTACTCCACGAGCATGTCCGTCAATTGAGCGAAGAAAAAAAGAGAGGCAACTATTCAGCAAGTTAGTGTACCGCAAAGTGGGTACTATCAGACTTGAACCAAAGGTTTTGCAATGCAAGCTTCTCTCTTGTCTTGTGCGATGGCCACGGTCTACAAAGATGCAATTTGAGTTTGATCGTAATGTATTATTATTTAAAATTCTCAAAGAGTATAAGGTTAGAGGTTCAATATATATATATCTGTATGTATGTATGTATGTGTGTGTACATATATATTTATATATGGACACACGCATTATGACACACAGACATTTGTATGTCTATGGACACATTTATATATAAGATTCATCATAGGAATTGGGTGTCTATTTCCAGATGGACATGCATGTAATTTGAGGTTAATCCTAGTCCCACCCAAACCTTCAACAGGTATTAAAAATAATTTCTTTCTTGTTCCAGGTTATTAACGAGATAGATTTAATTAATAAGGTTCTAAACGGGTTAATTAATCTTGAATAGCCTAAATTATTCATCCCATTGTTATCTCTAATCAGATAAATGTGTTATCACATTTTTTTATTATCAAATTTTAAGACCTATAAATAAATTATTATATTATATTTCACATAACAAAGATTATGCGATGTGGTTATTGACTTCGTTTTCTCGGCAAGCTCGAGTAGGTAAAACCAAAAGTAGTATTGATTTCTTGTACAACTTTAATATATATAATAAAATGAAGCACCCATTTACAGATGGACAGCTCTTCTTTGCATCCATAACACGTTATTACGTTTTATAGTAGGAAGAAACGTCCACACACGTAACATATATATACATTTATGCCTCAACTTGAGGAGTGATGAAAGTAGCATGCCTAATTATTTTAACCATCAACATGACGAGATAATTCACCGGCGGCCTCGTACTATCACTATTTTAATCCTCACCACAACCACCATGATTGACCATCGGCTTAGCATTTTGAAGCCGCCAAAAATTAATCCAATATATCCAGCATAGGAATATACTTTTGCATTGAGTCTCCACTCGCCGCCATAAACTAATCCAATATATCCAGCATAAGAATAGACTTTTGCATTGAGTCTCCACTCTAAGGTTGGCAGGAAGTATGACATTGACATGGAGAAAGGAGCATTTGGATATTATTTTGGTCCCTGCAGGTTTATTGATCATGTTCGGATATCATCTTTTCCTTCTTCATCGATGCCAAAATTTCGCAGAGTTTACAGTCATCGGTTACGAGAACCACAACAAGAAAGCTTGGATCGACAGAATACTCCAGGTCAGAAACTTGATTTTAATTTCTGACATTGGTTTGTGAAGTGGTTTGAAACTTGTTCAGAAATGAGCTTAATGGGCGTAACTAATAACTATGATTGATCATTTTGGGCCTGCTGATTTGTAGGCCCAAATAGTTACTGATTATGCCTTCAACACCAGTCTTGCTCCCGAGGTTGGGAGTTTGGATTCAGGGGCGTGATATGTTTAATTTGTAAAAATTTTTGCAGATCGATGCCAAAGACAGAGGGCCAGCTGTATCAGTGATCAGCAGCAACATAGCAGCAGCCACTAACTTGTCATCAATCTGTCTAGCATTGATCGGTTTGATCGGAGCATTGATCGGGAGCAACTCCAAGAGCATTTTCACAAGCAATCTAATATATGGAGCTACAAGCAGATCTGTTCTGTCTCTCAAATACATTTCTTTACTTGCCTGCTTGATGGTGGCTTTTGCCGCATTCGTGCAGGCAATGAGATGCTTCGTTCACGTCAACTTCCTCATCAGCATGCCGAATGCTGACCTTCCTGTGAGCTTTGTCGAGAACGCAGTAATACATGGAAGTAATTACTGGACAATTGGGATAAGAGTACTTCACTTGGCAACATTAATCCTGCTTTGGATATTTGGTCCAATTCCAATGTTTGTATCGTCTGTGGTTATGGTGGCACTGCTGCACGCGCTGGACAGGAATAATAAGCCATTGCATCAGTATCAACCAAAACCAACAAGTCCGAATAAAATTGGCCACGAAATAATTGCAACGGATGGAGCAATTGGGCATCAATCAAGAGCACAAGGAAATTCAAGCGGAACATCAGGGACCTGAACAAATGACTATTGCTTGTAACCTTGACACAGACTCACAGAAATTTGCATCTTTTGATGCTCTGCCTTGATTATGAACTTTCTAATTATCTATACTTCTTCACATGCACTGTTACGATGGATTTCGTCTTTTCTTACCAAGGCTAGATCTATCTACGTGCTAGCAGGGATTGCAGCTCTTATTAACCTTGTGGCCGTATCGTTTAGGGGTGAGTTGAAATTGTATTTCTATCCAAAAAAAAAAACAATTACCCTGACAAGAGTGTGTGTTAGATTGTGTGTTTCGGTCTTTGTTGTGAAAAACATGCAAATACAAAAAACACGAGAAGAAGACGGACGCAAGAGAATTACGTGGTTCGGCCTTAAAGTCTACATCCACAGACAGTAGAGAACAATTTCATTATTGATCAGCAAATATTACTTGCTCATACTCTGGTTTCTCTCTCACACATAATACAATGAATATTGTCCCATATGCATAATACACAAGTTTCCTAAAACCTATTGAACAGAAAAAGCAGCGTATTAATTATGTGCTAATAAGATAACAAGCTTATAAGGTAATTAGCTAATAAGGCAATTTGCTATTCTTGTTGTCCAAGAATATGGGCCACAATCAACAAATCTCCACCTTGGCACGTATTCGCTCCAATCAACACACGAATCATCCCCGCTGCCAAATACCACTAAAGGCTCAATGCTCCACAAAACTAGGTCCAAGCAATGCTTGAACTTGCTGACTAGAACCACTTTAGTCATCATATCTGCTGGATTCTTATGGGTAGAAATCTTTTGCACCGATATGATACCTTGTGACACAACATCTCTAATAAAGTGATATCTAATGTCAATGTGTTTAGTCCTCTTATAATACATCTGACTCTTTGTCAGATGAATTGCACTCTAGCTATCACAAGACTATATTTGTATTCTGCTACAGTCCAAGATCACAAAACCAGGCCTTGTTGCCACATAGTCTCATTCACAGCTTTTATAATTGCCATGAACTCCACCTTAATAGCCGACAATGCCATAGTAGACTGTAATGTCGCTTTCCAACTGACAGCACACCTAAAGAAAGAAAACACAAAAGCCATCAGAGATCTCCTCTTATCAAGATCACCTGCAAAGTTTGAGTCACAATAACCTATCAACCTCGCGCAATCACTAGCCATCTTGCTAAATAGCAAACCTACATTCGTAGTGCCACGTAAATATCTCATTATCCATTTCATTACTTCCTAATGTGCTTTCCCAGGCGAGGTCATAGACCTGCTCACAACACTAACTGCATGTGAAATGTCAGGACGAGTGCACACCATAACATACATCAAGCTATCAACAATACTTGAGTATGGAACACGAGACATATGCTCCACTTCCTCTTGATTTTAGATGACAAATTTGCAGACAACTTGAAATGACTAGCAAGCGGCACACTCACAGGCTTTGCTTTATGCATCCCGAAATGCTCCAACACCTTCTCAACATAACTCTACTGACACAAGAACAGCTTTCCAGCGTTTCTATCCTTATGAATCTCCATGCCAAGAATTTTCTTCGCTGCACCAAGATCCTTCATCTCAAACTCATCACCCAGTTACTTCTTTAATTCGTCGATAGCAAACATGCTTTTAGCAGTAATAAGCATATCATTGACATACAACAACAAGTACACAAATGAGCCATCTAAAAGCTTCTTGAGATACACACAACTGTCATAGGCACTCCTTGTATATCTAGCGCCTATCATGAATGTGTCAAATATCTTGTACTATTGCCGAAGTGACTGCTTCAACCCATATAAGGACTTCTTCAATTTGCAAACATGGTTTTCCTTACTAGGAACTATATACCCCTCCGGTTGCCTCGTGTAAATCTGCTTCTTAAGATCAACGTGCAAAAATGCTATTTTTCCATCTAGCTACGCAAGCTCTAAATCATACAGAGCAACCAAGGCAAGTAAAACCCTGATGGAATTATGCTTCACAACCGGAGAGAACACTTTGTCGAAGTCAACATCCTCCTTTTGTGTATAGCCTTTCGCCACCAACCGTGCCTTGTATCGAGGACCTTCAACCCCTAGAGTACCTTTCTTTTTCTTGTGAACCCATTTACAACTGACAACTCGTTGTCCCTTAGGCAATTCAACAAGCTTCCATGTTTGGTTCTTTTGACAAGACTCAGTCTTCTCACTCATGATACCTATCCACTAAGTAGAATCTTTCCCAGATATAGCCTTCTTGTACAAATTCAGCTCATGTCCTTCAATTGTTTTAGCAACAGTCAAGCACATTTTTCAAAATTCAGTATTATACCAAACTTTTTCATAGTTTGAAATACCTTATTCAGGTCGAACACGTGGTCTAATGCCTTTTTGCTTTTTTTAAGCAAGTCGTCAATATACACCTTTATGTTGGGACCAATTTGGTCTTTAAAGCCCATGTTGACCATGCACTAATATGTTGCCTCAATGTTTTTCAACCTGAAGTGCATGACTTTAAAGCAATATAGGCCTCGATCATTGATGAACGAAGTGTGCTGATGATCGGCAAGTGCCATTTTGATCTAGTTGTAACCCAAGAAGACGTCCATGAAAGAGAGCATCTCAAATCCTATAGCCGAATCCACCAGTTGGTCAAATCTTAGTAGTGGAGAGCTGTCTTTCGGACATGCTTTGTTTGAGTTAGTGAAATCCATACAGAGTCTCCATCTCCCATTGGCCTTTTTTACCATTTATTACATTAGAGACCCATGGTGGGTACTTAATTTCTTTAATATGGCTTGCTTTTAGCAGTTTTTCCACTTCTTCACAAATGGCTTGGTTTTTTTTTGGCACTAAACGGTCGGCATTTTTGCTTAACCAGTTTGTAGCTTGTGTTGATATTTAAGTAGTGTTCGATGACTCTCAGATCAATCTCTGTCATGTCAACTGGGTCCCAAGCAAATATATCAGAATCTACAGTTAAGAATTCGAAGATATCTCTTCAAATTTCTTTGGTTTGTTCTGCCCCAATAAATGTCTTCATGTCAGGTTGTGCTAGCTCAATTGCTACAAGATCCTCAATTGGACTCCTTCACCTATGATCATCTTTGGTTAGCTCTATCATCATATTCTCAATCTTCTTTTGATCTTCCTTTGGCTTTAATACTGCAACATAACATGCTCTTGTATCGTGTTGACTTCTCTTTACAATGATTACCCCATCTCTTCTCAGGAACTTTATCATTTGGTGGTCGGTTGACATAATTGCTTCCAACTTGTGGTTACTCTTCCAATAATACCATTAATTGTGCTTGGGCAATTGACCACCATGAAATCTACAAGGAGATCAATGTACCTGCTTTCACCTATGATACTAGGGAGAGGTTTATCACTCCTTTAGCCTATATGTCATCTCTGGAGAATCCGACAAGCTCTTATTTGCAGGGGGTAAACATGGCTCTATCGAGCTTTGGGTGCTCAAACGTTTTGAAATCTAACACTTCGGCAATACTGCCAGTGTTTACTAGTACCTATGCATTTTGTAATTAGCCAAAATAATAGTAATTACAAGAGGGTCATCATGATTCACTGGAATCCCAATTAGGTCTTTACTGGTGAAGGTGACGTCCTCCATTCTCCTCATTTTGTTTGATGAAGCAACTTGTAATGACCGGATGTACATTTTCCTCTTCGTGGCGAACTTACCTCTTATTGCCAGTCCTCCCGATGTCATGGTGACTGTCCCGAGCACCTTCTTCTCTCTTCTTGACCTACGAAGGAATTCTTTAGGAGCTTCGCCTTGTCGCTTGACAAACTGGTCAACTTGTCCTTCCTGATTAAGAATTCAGTTTCACTTTAGGTTCTAACACTTATTGGTCGTGTGATTGTGATCTTTATACAAGTGGCAATATTTGCTTGTATCCCTTTTATCAAGATTTCCTTTCATCTTATCGGGCCACTACACATCCTGTTCACGCCTCATAGCTGCTAATACCTCAGTCCGCGAGGCCTTAGTCCACGAGGCATTCAGAGGCATAAACATCTCTGTATTCTCTCTCCTTTACTCTGAATCTACCCGCTCTTGATAAGCGTCCGATTGCTTTTGCTTCTGCTTCCCACTACCTCACACTCTTTCTTATGTCCCCTCTTCAACAATATCACATCCTCCACTATAATTTATTTTTCCACTCTCGCCATCAAATTGATCAGCGAGGTGGTCTTCTTTCTCATCAGAGAGCTGGACAACTTGTCATCCGAAACCTCATGAATGAAGGCTTCCATAGCTACTAAATCAGTCAAGTCAAGTACTCGTAAGGTTGCTTCATTAAACCTCTTAGCAAATGCGCGAAGAGTCTCGTCATTTAGTTGCCTCATGCCGATGATAGACACTGATGACTTAGGCACTATCTTCCCACTAACGAATCAGTTTATTAAGGTATTAGGATTGGTATGCCCTAAAGACCATTTGGACATTGTTTTTCTAGATATTGTTATAATCATTTTTGAATTTCAATTTCGTACATTGTCTTTGGTGTATGATTATGTGGTGCATTAGTAAAGACCTAATGACATTAACTGAGGACTTGGGTGTGTAGCAAGGCTAGACGCGCAGTAGGTCTAAGCCTAGACTCAGTAATGTCATAAATAAGTCTATAACCGTACAGTAATGCTGGGCACTCTACCAAGATAAGGTTATAGTGAGAAGTCTCCTTGTAAAGGTGACCTACCTAGGTCATTAGAGGCATTTCCAGACTTGTCTCTCTAGTGCGTGCATCACGTATTGGACCGGACTACTGTGAGTTAGTTTTCTTATAACCGCACTATCAAAGTTAGAAAACACAATACTCACTATTGTTAAGTGGCAATGCTCTCAATCTTGAGCATATGTGGATGAATAGATAGAGTCAGGGTTCAGCACTATGATCCACTATGAATGAGACCTTACTTGGCTAGGATCAACAACTCTATGCATTGGGTGTTAAGTTCTGGTTAGTTGGGACATGCAAATGCATTAGTAGATTCTATGTGTCCCCTTGGTCTTGCCCGTATGATTATCTAAATCTAGATCTAGTAATATAACTCTTCAAGGGTAAATAGATCATTTAACTTGTGGGTCGCTCCGAGATCAAGAGTAATATGACTGGAAGATGATTTATATCTTGGACAAGTTATTCCAAGGTTTAGAGGTAGTTAAGGAGGTGATGGTACAGTCAAAGGACCGACCTTGACTACAAGCGTACATATAAGGGCATTTTGGTCATTTTACTTAGTAGGTCAAAGACAAAGGTTACTCGTTGTTGTGACAAGCTTCTGGCATCTAGTAATTATCCTTGGAGTGCGGCTTTAATCTTGTGGTGAAATAGACTAAGGTCAAAATGGTCATTATGTCGCCTAAGGGGAGAGAAGGGCATTTTGGTCATTTTGGGAGCCAAGGGTAGTTATGTCTTTTGGTCCCTCTGCTAGCCGGATATTGTTTTAAGCGTAAGAAGTCTTTTCTTGAATATTTTCTTATTGGTCAATTGCTAAATATGTGTTGTCATAAGAGTTGTAATTGCATTAGGATTCTTGGAAATAGGAAATAAGATTTGTTCTTAATTCTTATTAGTCCAAGTTTTAATGTAAATAATTAGAATGTGTCTTAATCTTTTCCCAAAGCTTCTAGGTATGCGAGACGTGACTTTTGAGTAAGGTTTCCAAATTAGGATGGAGTCGCTATATTTTTACAAGATAATTCAAATATCTTAAACTCTAAGTTTCCTATCTTGGAATATTCAATTTGTCAAGTCGTCTTGTAGGGAGGCATCCAAATTTGGAAAGAAGAAAGTGATAGTGGGCCACGCATATTCTAGAAGATTTGTTGGGATTTAAATTCTAGAAGATTAGATCAAGAGTTGGTTTTAATTTGAAACTCTTATCACCTAAAGATCTTCTACTTGAATTTAAACCTCTCAAGATAAAATCCCAGCCTACTTAGGAGTTCTATTGCTAAGATAAGAGTTCTATTGCTAAGATAACTCTTAAAGGGAGTCAACTAAGTCTAATAAAATGCAGAAGTTTTTGTACGTCAAAAAATATTGGAGACACATACATTCTTTGAGAAGTTTAGAAAAGAAAGAATTTTCTTCTTCTTTTGATCGACCAAAAACAAATAGACTTCTACAATTCGAAAACCAATTCTTTCACCAAGAATTTAATTCTTGCTTATTGATATCATCTCCCTGGTCATAGTAGGGAAGATCAAAAGCTTTTTGGGTTGTTCTTATAGAGGTTTTGGAAAGAAAAACACAAAAGGATAGAAACTGTCTTTTCCCATCACAACCTGTGCAATCTCAGATCCAGGATTGATCGAGTGTCCATCACTTATCGAATCGTGCTAAAATTTTAGGAGGACATTCTTCACTTCTAGGGCTTCAAATGCAACGGTTAGATTGTCAATCAAATGTCCAAAAGGAAGTTCGATAATCAATAAAAATTTCTAGTCACTTTTTTGCTCAGGAGGTAAATTTGTTGTAACAATTTTCCTTTGTGTTCTTGTTTATTCTATGCATGTGTGGTATTATGGTATGCAAGTTTTTTTTTTCTGTTGTGCCTAGGGTTAATAATTTAAAAATAAACCTAGGGTTAGTCTTACATGCTCAATTAGATCCTAGAGAAGGCTGCTACCAATTGCCTAAAAGAATGGATTAAGTGAGTTGGTAATTCATTATACCATGTTCGAGCAGTACTTAGTAGTGTAGTAGGAAACGCCTTGCATCAAGCAGTGTCAATGGCATTATGGAATAACATCTTGTGATTGAACACAGAGATGTGGTCGGCAGGGTCTGTAGAACCATTGTAATAAGGCAAGTTTGGAATGACAAAATTTCTTGGAACTAGCTCCTTAATAATATCCTCCAACAACAAGCTACTAGCTACTTCCTCCATGTTTATAGCCTGTAAAGGCCGCGGGGTAGGGATGATTTGGGTGTTAGCTGTAGCTATTGTTGGGGCCTTAGTGATCGTGTCTCCTTAACACAATGACTCCTTTTACATATCCAATGGTGGTTGATGGGTAGGGTGTTGCATGTTTATGGGAGTTTCAATATTTGTTTGAGGTATTGGGTTTGGAAAAAGAAATGTGTATGGTTGAGTAGATGATTGGGCTTGTGAAAGGAAGGTCTGTTGCATATAGTTTTAAATGTTGGCAACATGTTAGCTATAGCCGCCAGTTGAGTTGGTGAGCAAAGTGATGGATCCATGTATACTGGCTAGGTTAGCCTTGAAGACAAAGAAGCAAAGGTCAAGGACTCAGAAGAGGGCTCCGATTAGTGCCTTGGCGGCTGAGGGTTGTTTCAAAGTGGCTATGAGCGGGGTCTGGGTGATAGTAGATGCTGGCACGATTGTTGTTGTTCGCTACTTTCATCTTCTTCTCTAGCATAAGACTCGCCGGCAGCTTGGCTACCGATGATAGCCATGTAGACTCAATGGGATTATCAAACCGATAATTCCCACAGACGGCGCCAGTCTAATCCTGCAAAGAATCAAATAATCTCCTTGATGAATTGTCACTTACGTGACCTCCAAAACAAAGAAAGTTAGGCACCGATGTGGTCCAGGTCGACGAGCCTCCGATGCCTAAGTCAATATTTTCCTCTTGAGGTGAGTTTTTTGATAGAGTAAAAGATGTAGAATGGAGTTACCTTATTTGGAAGTAAGGGGCTCTATTTATAGTTTAAGGGGGAAGGACATGTGTCGCCAAACTGTTCATACCGGTGGTCATTGGATCTGCTGGGGTTATGGTCAGGAGGAGCCATCGAGTTGGTCAGCCAAACTTGTTTGGGGGAGATCTCATCGGGAAATTACAGATTAAAGCGGTTGTATTGTCCGATCCCGTATCAAGTAGATAATATATTTGTGAGATATGCAAAATAAATCGGATATACTCGAAAAGATATTCACAAATATTATTGGACTCTATATGGATTAGAATGATTAGATTGTGTAAAATTCTATTTCTAAACCCTTTCATTGTAATATTTTAAAGCCAAATTATTTCCTTACAATGATAATTGCTCACATACCATGTTAAACAAAACTGTACTTTATTGATAGGCAGCAGAAGGTGAAGATCGTTAGGTCTGTTCGTCTACTTTGCTGCTTAGTTTGGCTTTTGGGCCTCTGGTATAATGGGTCTCTTTTGGGCCCTTGTTTTCTGTTTGGTCTCTTGCGGCCTTTTTTTTTGGGTTAGCTTTGGACTCATTTGTATCCCTGCTTTATTGATGAAAGTATTTGTTTGACCGATAAAAAAAAAAGTGTAATACATAGAGTACAAAAGCTAGTCAGCAGATAACTCCTCGTCGAGACTACAGTACACTGATATTGGTTACAATTTTATCCATATCAATACTGCAAATACAAACAACAAAACCACGTGAGTTAAGCCAAAAGTGATAAGTACGAAAACTCGATACGCCTAGTCGAACGATATCCAAACTTCACTGCGTTAATTCAGCAGAAACTAGTACGATCATTAGTGGAAAGACAGCGTAGACTGACCAATCGGAGAACAAAGATGGGGGGGGCTCATTAATGAAGATGGTCAACTTACTAACTCTTCTAGTCAACTTAGACCAGATTCATATACTCAGCATTTAATATTGTGTCGGTGTCCATTGTCTATATTCAATTCCTTGTATTTTTGTTTAATTTTAGATGGTTATGTACCATATTTTAATTAACTGATTGGTATTCTTGTATAATAATTCTCATTTTATATAGCAATAATCTTCAATATATATCGACAGAAAAAGAAAAAATTCTTCAATATATAAGTAAGATCAATTACTCCTACCTCTTATTAAGGTTGCAAAAAATGTCATGTGATTGCAAAGCTTACGAATATCTTTATGTTAAAGAAAATATTATTGATACTCCTATATTATAAAAAATTATTATACAATAACCTCAAATAATGAATGATGTACAATAACATTTAAGGGTAATTATGATGGAGTCACTGTACAATATTCTCTATAATATATATTAACAAATTTTAAAATATAAAAAATTTTATATAGCTCTAAAGAAACCCCAAAGGATAAATATATTTTACCGTGTAAATAATTTATCCATCTCTTTTCTCTTTCTTTTTCTTAATCTTGATAACAAAGCCAGTATTAGTGGTTACTCTCTCGAATATCTCTTTTCAGGCACTTTGAGCTCGACCCAATATATAAAACTCGTGGCGCTTTTGATTAAAAAGGGGCAAATGACATAAATGAAAATTATATAGTTACAAAGCAAACGAGTACTTCATTAATTAGTTCATAGCTATAAGACTCGTGGCCCTTTTAATGTACACTTTCCAGGATGGCAATAGAGTCATGAAATTAATATAGACATGCATGAAGAAATTCCTCGTTTGGTGGTAGGAATATCACCTACTAATAGTGCAAGTCCATCTAAGAAAATCTAATAGCTACTTGTAGAGGATGTAAATCGAACTTTTATATGATACCTTATCACTTTTTTTTATTTTTTCATAGACAATTAAAGTCAATTATACAATTTTGTCTCTTATTCTTTTCCAAAATATTATTGAGTTCCATGAGGAAATCAGAGATAACCAAAAGGCTTGCAAAACATGTTCGCGGGTCAATCCATACAACTCTAGGCTTCTCTAACATAAAACTCCTCTTATCATTGATGATCCTCTTGAAATCTTCTAATATCTAAAAAAGAAAAAGAAAAGAGATATGGCTAATAAATCAGTTTCAATAGTGAGATTTTCTAAAAAAAGGCCATTCACCAAATTAAATATGACTAATAAATCAGTCTCAATGGTGAGATTTTCTAAAAATCAAGAGAATCCACCATACGCAATCCTTTTCATAAAGCATTCAACTAAACTCTTTTGTTGGACGCAATCTCCCCAAATTCAACTGCTCTCCGTTTACCCAATTCATCTCAAACTTTTATGTAAGTATCTTTGAGGCACTATCAATCCCTTTGCCACATCAAGATGGCATGCATATTTATGCGGACAAAGTTGATGGGTAATATTTTATATTACCCCTTCATTTTCTTATGTATGAAAGAATTTGTGTATAGAATGTCATATTATATATATATATATATATATATATATCAAATTTTATAAGAAACGGTAGATGAGTACATATAAAAATGCTTAGTGTTACGGGTAATTTGGTGGATATGAATTATGACAGGATGCATTGGAATACTTACCTTATTTCTTTAGATTCAAAATGAACAATCATGCGACTACAGTAAATAACATTACCATTCATATTAAAGAACAATCATTTTTATTTCCTCAAAAGAATATTCTACAACAAATAAATAGAGAACAATGTGGCCAAAATTATTAATTAACGTCAGTAGACATAATTTGACAATAAAAATCCTAAATACAATGAATATTATATTCATACCTGATATGGAGTTAGATTGGAAATTAAGTTAGCAATTTATCAACACTCCTGACGCACATTTGATGCAACAGCTCTAGCCCAGAACTTGAGTCGTGCTTTCATCATGTCTTCTGCAGACTTCTTATTGCCAACATTATTAATATGATCCCTTTTCTCCTCTTGCAAACCTGGGAGCGTTTTTACTACACTTGGATTCAATTCTTTTTTGACAAAATTGAAGCCTAATTCTTTAAAACCTTCAACTTCTTCAGACTCAAGATCCGGCAAGCTCTTTTTCTTCTTCGCCTGGTTTAACGCATACTGCCGTCTCCTCTCCTCGGTCCCATCTATCTTTCTGTTTTCTAACTCCAGTTTTCTTTGCGGCCGATGTCTCGGGACAGTTGATGGTATCGTTATCTGCAGTTGAATTGTTAATACAATAAATAAATAAATAAACTAATATTCTCTTTATAAACTTAAACTTTTAGACAATGTAGTAACTCCAATATGAAATATAATAAATGGTAGAAGTTGAGATATTTCAGTTGAGAAAGAGAATAAATTGCAATCATTTTGACCCAAAAAAGTAAAATTACAAAGCAGTCAGGCCACAGGCGAATAGAATTATATTTAGTAACACCATATTCATCGGAAAGTTCATGATATTTAACATGGCATGTTAAGTTGGTTTTAGGTCATTAAGAATCATATATTTCATCCTACTAGCTGATAAGCCTGCGCCAAATGACCAAAACAAATCAATGAATGTAACATCTGATGAGCACATAGCTCTTCATTAATTCTACGTTGGTTTTATGTTCATATTAATATAGACGTCTACTTAAACATTTCGAACTTCCATATTAATTAGACTCAACTATATCGAAATACAAGTAATTGAATCTAGGTCGTTACCTTTAAAGTACTACTACGTCGTGGAGGAAGCATGTCTGAATGACCCAGAGATGCTTGCCTGATCAACCTACCCATGGAATAGTCACTCTCTTCATCTTCATCTTCATCCCTGTCCAATACAGAAAGCGGCAAAGATGGTTCACGACGCAGATTATTTCGCGGTGATGGTTGGCGCGATTCGCTTCCCGGAGGATCCCTTCGTTTAGCTTGATGAGGAAGCGATACTTGTCTCGGCATACAAGGCGGCATAGATGGTGCTTTGATCAAACTAGGACGAGGAGCACTTATAAGTTCACCATGAGTTTGATGATCATCCCCTATTTGGAGTTTCTTTATGGATGAATAGGTTTCTTCATATGATTTCTCAGTCAACACCTCTTGTCTGTGCTTTGAGGAAGGACAAGGATCAGAAAAGCATCTAGACATCCTTGTTTTTCTGTCAAGCAAGTTACCAAAAAACCAGTTTTCTTCTAAAAGCTCTTCTGGCTCCACTCTTTCTTCTTCATCTCTCAATGGAGTGGACATTTTTGAGTCTTCACAGAGATCCATGCCTCACACAGCTTCTCTGAAGCTATTTGTTGACCCACATGAAGTAAAATGGTTGTCTAGACTTTTATATGGTTATCTAGAAAAGGCTGTGGCAAAAACAACTGCTCACAATTTATTTAAAAAAAAAAAAAAAGGATTATATACTAATTTAGGAGAAACGACATTTATCTCTTTAGATTTGTCTAATTATTATTTATTCTTTTATGTTATAAAACGTACTTCATAATTCTTATGCCTTTCAAAACGTTATATACTTGTTTTTTTTTTTTCATTATTTTTCCAATATTGTTAACAAAACTATCGGAAAGACGATCATTGAGTTAATTTAAAACATTAATAATAAGACTATATACTAATTTATTAGGATAAAATAGACATTATTTTTTTGAGTTTATGATTTGTGTATTAACTTTGACCCAAAAAGTGATCTGTGTATTAACTGTCTATCTCTTTATATTATAAAAGGTACCTTATAACTCCTTATGCTTTTGAAAATAATTGGTACATATATTGGTTTCTTTTTCTATGTTTTCTTAATTCTGTTAGTAAAATTATCGAAATCAAAAGACCATCATGGAGAGGGCAAGTTCCTAATTGGACAAAGTACAAAGATTAAGTACCTAACCATTCGTAAACATAGTGGATATTTAGTTTTCATCCAAATTATATATTTGCACACACGCTTCTCTAATAAGTTGGATGAAAAATGTGATTGGAAAAAATTATATGACACTTTTAAAAATCACAAATAGTTATTAGATGAATTTTTTAAAAACAAAGCAAATAAAAAATTTGATAAAAAAATAAAAAAAAAATAACGTCTATTTTACCCACTAATTTATATTAAAGTGAATTGGACTATTGTCAAGTTCCACGGCCTTTTTTTTATGTAGAAAAAGCTGTTGAATTGGCTGCTTATGAGATGGCCATGTGAGATTGGAAACCATGTGGGATAACATTGGCAAGACTTTAAATTATATGCTTACATTAGATTGAGTGAGATGTTTAATAACCTTGAAGCTGACAGAAATATTTAGTTATTATATTGAAGAAACATATAAATGTCTATGATTTGAAACGTAAGTGTTATATATTTCAAATAAGGACAGACAGCTAGATGAGGTGGGTGCACTTGATTGGAAGAAGTGATGAGAAATATGGGAATACTTAGAGCCTGTTTGGCTAAGCGTATCTTTAAGTGCTTGTAGGCAACTCATGCTTATAAACAAAAAATTACTTATAAATAAGTTATAAATAAGTAGAGAAGTGTTTGGATAATATGTTTTTATAAACTACTGATATGTTTGATAAATAAGTGCTTATAAGTAGCAATAACAATTAAAATGACTAAAATAGACGTATCATTAATTAATATAATACCTTTTTAACTGTAAATTGGTCTTTTTATTGATTTGACGAATGAACTTATAAACTATAAAAAAATAAGTTGGTATGAAGGAGCATTTCTTTTATCAACTTAGCTCCTACAAGCAGTTTAAAAGCTCACTTACCAAACATGTAGGTTTTTTTATTTTTTATTTTGGCTTATAAGTTCATTTGATCAGTTTATAAGCTCAGCCAAATGGGCTCTTAATTGCTTGGAAAGATTGGAGAGAGAGATAAGTATAGCTCATCATGCATGCCAGCATCAACCCCCCATGTGATTGTCTTGTGTTCATGGACTATTTTATATCAAGGAACCTAAACCACCACTTTGATGTTGTTTTCTTCTTCTAAAAACGTGACAGCTAAGATTAGGAAATGTTCACATATTACTTATCATAATGATAACAACGAGATGGTCAATGTAATCCTATGTGTTTTCATATTGCAGATGGTTTTTACTTGTCCATAATTAATCCACACAAGCAGTTTGTCCCTACTAAAACCATATTTAATGTGTTTCAAAAATTATTACGAAATGATCTAAAAAATCGTGCATTATTGTATCTCTTTCATAAAATTGTAACGTCACAAGAAGAAAATTTCATAAACTTGTAAAATTATAAAAGAAGATCTAATGACCGCAAATTCTCGACCAAGTATGATAAAAATGATGGGAATAATAGAATACAACTTGATCTCTCTCATAAAATTGTAATGCTTGAAAAAAAAAACTAATGATAATAAACTGTTTAGGGCCTATTTGGATTAGTTGCTTTCATGAAAAATCATTTTTCAATCACATGTTTTTGTTCACACTTTTTTTACAATAAGTATTTGAATTAGGTTTTAGAAAAATTAAAAACTCTGAAAAAAAATAAAAACCAGAATTTTAAATTTTGGAAAGAGTATTTTTTTCAAAAATTACAGAAAAAAGCAATTTAGAAAAAAATAAAAATAAAAGTTAATTTAAACGAGCCCTTATACAATTATGACCAAGTGATCGAAACATTAACCAACTATGGAATCTCTTTCTAAGATTGTAACATTAAAAAAAGACGAACCAACAAAAATAATTTTTTTTTATTATACCCTTGCCACCTGCCCAACGGGATTTGAACCAACAAAAATAACTTACCAATACAGCTATAATAAAATAATTGAAATGGTAAAACACTAATATTAATTCTTTTTTTTTTAAACATTGTAATATTTTAAAACATCTAAATCTGATCTGATCAAATTTGTAGAGCCATTTGATGTCATTGATATATATCTGCAGCCTTAGATCTAGTTATAGCCAAGCTGCTTGTCTAAATAATCAGACGAAATTATCTCGAAACACATTCGATGTATACCGACTGGTAGCAGGTCCTGACCGGCATCATTTTATCTCCATTCTTCGTTTGTCGTTCCTCACGTGACAAGTGAGGCCAACTTCTCTTCTTCTTCTTAAGAAGGATATGTAGTAATTCCCTACTTACTCTTAGCAATGATTCTAGTTTGAGACTTATTAGTCTTAAGTGTGTGTTTAGCAACAACTTTTTAAGTAGTGTTTAGCATTTTGACTGGTCAAAATACTATTTTGCTAAATTATTATTGTTCAATAAGTTAGCGTTTCAAGTAGCTTATTAGATAGTTTTTAGCATTTCAACTAGCCTTTCTCAAAAATTAAAAATTTTAGCCTTTCAGGTAGTTTTCAGCTTTTTCATTTTTATTTTTATTTTTACAATTCTACCCTTTTTGCATTTTTTTTATTTTTTTATTCTTTCTCCAATCTCTCTCTATATTTTTACCTTTTCCTTCACAAATATAAATAAGAAATAATATAAAATTGAATTTTAATTTCTATGTAATCAACATTACTAAAAGCATAAGTTTTATTAGTACTTTTTTTTGACAAAATAATTTTGAATCTATTAAAATTAATTTTTGTAATATCCATACAAATGTTTTATCAAAAAATTAGTTATACTTTAATATTAAAATATGATTATGAAAATAAACATTTAATCATGAAATATATTATCTTATTCCTATAATAATAATTACAATTATCATAATAACAATAATAATAATAATAACATCATATCAATATCGTTTTATGTTTTTTTACATTCATCAGCCAATCTAACAGTAAATTTTATCGAACACATTTTGTTTAATCAACTAGTTAAACAGTTATCCGCTAACAACTAAAATATAATAGTTATCAGTTACTCAAACAGTTATCAGCTACTCTAACAGCTAAATTTACCGAAAAGACCCTAAGTGAAGGGCGCTACCACTAAACTATAACTTCAAGTGAGCCCAACTTTTATTGTTGAATGTTGATAGAGAAACTGCAGAAAAAAATAGTTTAAGAATTGCATAAATCTTACTCTCAATTATTTGTGGAGCATTAGGCCTACACTTGCCATCACTTATTGATAAATTTGTAAGATTTTGTTAAGGGTAAATACTTTAACGATTTTCTATTTCTTTTTTTGGGGGACATTTTGCACTTATGTATTTCAGAACGAACTATTTAAAGTTTGTTGATTAGAACACTTTTAGAGGGTATTTGGCATTGTTTTTTCTTAAGCTACTTATAAACGATTGGTGCTTATAAACAGCTTTGATACTTATAAACAAATAACAAATAAACAGAGAAGTGTTTGGATAAAATGTGTTTATAAGCTGTTGATAATGATAATATTTGAAACTTGTAGGGGGAAAAAAAAAGTATGTACATAATTAACATGTCCAAATAATGTTAAACTCTGGACAAGAATTAACTTTTAGATTAATGGTGTTCTAATTTACAAACACTAGGGACTAAAAAATTTATTCTAAAATATATAAAATAAATTGTTGTTAAAAAATATAGCATGATTATTAGAAATAGAATTAATACTGTAATTATTATTATTATTATTAATATTATTATTATTAATATGATCATTATCATTATTATTAATGTTATTATTACTATATGAATATTATTAATAATAAATGTTATCATTATTATTAACAATATTATTATTTTTATGACAGCCATGTTATATATTAGATGTTATTATCAATTTAATTAAAACTATTATTGATATTATTATCATTATTTATTATTGTGATGATGATGACGATAATGGATGATTAATGTTATATGTTAGATGTTATTATTAATTTTATTATTACTATTATTGATATTATTATCATTATTTATTATTATGATGATGATGACGATGATGGATGATTAATATTATCTTTGTGTTATTATCATTATTATTAATACTATCATTGATATTATTATTGAGAATATTTGTGTTATCATTATTATTATTTGATAAAATTAGAGATTTAATGTTTATAGTGAAGTAGTAATACTTAGTTAATCGTTATTATTATTTTTTATGTTAGAAGTCATTATGGATTCACGACCTGCACCAGTAGACGCCACCTTACTGCGCCACTATATGGATAACCGGGTACAGTATTTGCAGGATCCACACCATTTGGGTACTGTTAGGTGCTATAGGTTAGATAGGTCTTTGTTTAATGAGTCGGAGCACCACCCATTAGTACAGCAGCAGTTGGTGGGGACAGGATTCTACAGGTGTTATAAATCCTGATACTATCAGCTGAACCGCGGATTGATTATTGCCATGATAGAGAGGTGGCGGCCAGAGACCCACACATTTCATTTACCTATAGGGGAGGCTACTATCACCCTGTATGATATGGCCGTGTATTGGGGTCTTCCCGTGACTGGTGCTCCTATCCCAGTGATTGATACAGTCCCACGGTCAAGGGAAGATTGGGTTGCCACGATCCAGGATTTGTTGGAGATTGATGCGGATGTGGTTGCGGATGACGGTACTGGCCATATCGACATTGTGGGGAACTCAGTAAATTTCGTCCAGTTGTGGGAGAGGTTTGTGATCCAGGGCACTCCAGATAACCCCACTCAGTACCAGGCATAGCAGCGAGCATGGCTGTGGATATTTCTCGTGATTTGCTGTCACCTTTTTGCGAACACGAGCACGAATGACGATAATTTGGCCTGGTTGATTTTATTGGCCGACTTTGAGCGTATCCGGCAGTACAACTAGGGCGCTACTATACTATCGTATTTGTACCAGCAGCTTGACCGCGGCTCCTTCCGTCAATGTAAGGGTGTATGCGAAGCTGTGACACTAGTCCAGGTATTGGTTTGCATTATGTAGTAGTTATGTTTATATTTTATGAATGTTAACATTATTATTACAAGCGTTATTATAACATAACACATGTTTAATGCTTGCAGTTTTTTGCATGGGATACATTCACGGCTTTTGGCCTCAGCTCCTAAATCCCACACGAGAGCGGCTACAGCACCAGCAGCATAATCTGGAGCCTATGTTTTAGCTCCCTGGCATTCCACAGGGTGCACTGTTTTACGTCAAAAAGGAAATGACAGATGCATCCGGAAAGTCAGGTCAGGTAGAGTGTCGGGATGTTATAGACCATCTACAGCCAGACCAGGTATAGTACACTCAAGTTGCTTTATTACATATTCATTTCCTGTACTATTGAACACGTGCGTGATGCATGTAATTAACTATCCGGTGCTTGTTTTGGTTACAGGTCATGTGGCAGCCGTTCAGGGCAATAATAAGCACCCTCCCACCGTATTGTGTTGCCGACAGTGACGTATGGCGTGCCCGGATACCGCTAATATTTAGGCATACTGTTGAGTGGCATCGCCTGGCTCATGTCTTGTGGCAGTTTGGACTGAGGTTGGCAATCCCTCCTGATCCTCCTGCACATGAGAAACATAGGGACGGGAAAGAAAAGGTTGAGGGAGCTGAGCTGACAGAGGCTGTGGATATGTGGGGGAATTGGCAGTACCGCTTTTTACATGGACAAGTGGAGGATGCGCCGCTTGCAGCAGCACTCAGGTCTTACATGACTTGGTACCGTCAGGTGACCATATTACATGTCGGTCATCCAGGTACAAGTCATAGGCGAGATGGTTACGTGGCGTCTACACATGACGAGACGTCACTGGTGAGCTGCCTTTGTACTCTTGTTTATGTTCCTCAATGAAAAATGTAGACTATTAGCTAATATTAACCACAGTATGTTGTGTTTGCCTACAAGCCGTTGTTGTTCAGCATGTAGTCCATCATTCTCGTGATTTGCTGCAGCGTTATGAGGCGGGGGACCTTGGGGGCGGTGTACACATAGAGCATGTGAGGCAGCACTTGCAGCTTATACAGTTGCATGGCGAGAGCGCACTCCGACACATACAGCACGAGCATCTCATACAGTAGGGAGCCGTGTAGGAGTTGCCCAATACGCCTCCGATGCATCCACTACAGCGGCATAGATAGCATCGTTCACATCATGCTCGTCCTTCGCACCGCACTCACACGTATCCCACCAGGTCATCACAGTCATTCGCCCCCGATGCACCATTGCCAGCATATCGTCCACCCACACAGCTGCCATTGCATCGACCCACGTATCGTTTGTTCCCCTTTGACTTTTCCAACGGGGGTGTTGAGCTGATCAGTCACGATAGACAGGGTACGTTCAAGGATGACGGATCATCCAGGCCGGTGATTGATGAGGTAGATGACGCCGAGGATGATGATGAGGCGACACATAGCGAGTCATCAGGAGGGTCTCCGAGTAGATACATGGGATCCCGAGACTACGTTCACGAGTAGTTGGTGGACAGTAGTGTTAAGCAACAGGACCTGCCGCCGTAATCCGAGGCACATGCGACCCAGGCACCAGCCACACAGCCACAAGCACAGGAGCCTTCGCCACATCAGACACGTTCATCCAGAAAACGCAACGCACCATTCCCCATTAGATGTCATTTACCTGACCGCACTACCAGGGGGAAGGGGCCTGATCATTACACACTTGGATGATGTATTCAGTTTTCTTGCACTTTTTTTTCATATGTATTTAGTGACACACTTATTTTTGTTGATTGGACTTTCATTTGGTTTTTTTATTTATTTTAGACACGTTATCATTTACCTAACAACGTTAATTACATGTTAACATTACAACGTGACAACAAATAAGCATAAAATGATTACACAATAACATTACAATGTCAAAACAAATAGACATAAAATGATTACAGATGGAACTTGTGGCAACTGCTAAACATAACGTATTACGCATTTTTGTTGTTGGGGCAAATTGGAGCAGTGTGACTTGGTTGACCACATGCTGTACACCTTCGTCATCCACGACAGTCTGAGCGATCCATCTTGTTTGGGATACGCCGGCCTCCAGCTCGTCCTCGTCTCTATCGAACAAGACTTGGGTTCGGATGCAACGTCCATGCAGGCGCTGGAGGCTAATAAAATTGGTGTCTAAGAGGCTCGAATGTCCGCCAATAGGTATCTTTGTATGATTTCACTGTTAGCTGTTGAGGTATCATGTTCTCCACATTAAACTCCCTAAACCGAGCAACAGTTTGCACATGCGAGCATGGCAAGTGATATTCAACCCATTTGCCACAAGTACACGTACTTTCTTCCCAGTTAACAACCTGGTTTGGTGGATTCTTGTTCCATCGCACTGGCAACCGACCGATCTGGTATCTATCATCCTCTTTGAAACTAAGTATGTGATGGCATGTGATGAGGTCTCCCACTTCTCAAAGAGCTCCTTCACACTAGGAGGGAGCCGATGGCCTTCACTTTCCAACTGCATGGCATGGACCAACCGATCATGAAAGTAACCTTTTATCTTCATAAAAGTATTAGTAACAAGAGCCGTGATGGGTAACCCCATGCACCGACGAGGATACCGTTGAAGCATTCGACATTATTTGTGGTCATCACACCCCATCTGAACCTCTCATTGCATGCAAATGTTTGCGTGCTTGACATTCTCGGCCAGCTATCCAACACATGTCTTTAATGAATTGATTCCGCCATCTTTTCATCACATTGCTTTTCAGATGTCTCAAGCAAACACGATGTTTTATTTCAAGTTGACCATCACGTGTAACCCGTTCGATTGCAGATGCAATGCTTGCATGCCTATCTAAAATGATACACACTTGGGGAATCCCAGTGAAAAAGTTCTCATGCAACTAATGTAAGAACCACGACCAAATACGAGTTGTCTCTGCGTCCACAACGGCAAAAGCTAACGGCAACACTTGGCAGTTGGCGTCTGTGGCTAATGCAACTAGGAGATGACCCTTGTACTTTCCCCGCAAGTGTGTGTTGTCTAGCGAAACAACGGGCTTACATGCCTCCACGCTACGATGCATGGACCGAACGCCCAATAAACTATGTCGAAAATTTTTTCAACCTGCGTTGAACCTTTGGTGAACCGATATCTTACAACACTACTTGAATTCTTGGCCATCACGGCACTAAGAAACTATGGGAGCATTTAATACGACGTGTCCCAATTGCCATACACTAGTTCAATTGCTTTACTCTGGCTGTTCCATGCTTTTTCGTAACTGACATTCGCGTTAAGCTTCTCCTTCATGTGAACTTGGATAAGCCCGACCTCGTAATCAGCCTTCTTAGCTATGAAATGCCTCACCAAATATCCAACCAATCCCGAGGTCAAATTTCTGTGTCCCGACGCAATTATTTGTGCCATACATACATGTCTAGCGTCATACTGCATGATCTCCCACTATTTGTGCATTGATTTCCTTATTACACGTATATACCATGGGCATTCTACAATTCCACTGTCTGCTTCCCTACATCGCACCTTCCACAGGGTCTTACTAGACTTGACGACCCTATATTCCTTTTGTATTCTTATCGCGTTCTGTTGAACAGCCCTTATCCCATCCACTTTGGATGGGAACACCATTCCTTTGGCCAGCTCCATCCTGTCCGGGTCCCATACTGGACATTTGGTGACCTCGTACCTATTTGTCGTGTAGAATTCATTCCTAGCAGTATGGAACTCCACTGCTTCCTCCTCATCTACCTCTGCCTCTGCATCGACATCCGGTCCTTCTACCTCGTTCTCAGTTTAGTAGTTCAAACTTGCTTCTGAGACTGCATCTTCTTCTTGATCGTTCAATTCACCATCCTCGTTTTCTTCGTCTGCCTCTGACAAAATAGTATCTGCTGCAACGTCACATCTCTCCTCCGTGCCACCGCCATGATGAGAGGATCCTCCAACTTCAAAAGTGGAATGTGGTTGCGGGGAAATGGAAAAAGTAGCAAACTCCGCCACTGTTGTTGCAATATTGATATGTTCATCTTCTTCATACGATAGTGCTGCATTTAGGTCCAGCATGTTAGACTAGTACGGGACGTCAGGCATTATTTGCAGCACATACACGTCGTCAGACTGAATGGACTAAACATCCACTATTAAGTGCGCACACAGCGATTTCATTCACAGCGAGCTGTGCCATACATCTCCCGCATATCTTCATCATCAATTATTGCACTTGGATAATAATATATCTGCTGCAATGTAGCATCCTATCTAGGGTCACGATAGAATAAGTTAACCCTATCGATACTCAGACGCAAACCTAGTTTTCTAATTACACGAGAAACAAATTCATCGTAAGTTGTATCTGGATGAATTTTGATTTTGCGTGGTATATTTGGACTTCTATAATCAAGACCGTAATTGGTCATTATTGTGTGACCACCGTAGTATAAAAGAACAGTAACATCGGTTGAATTCATTCTTTTAGGTGCTTTGGTAGAAACTTATACTAACAAATTGAATGAATTTGGTAGAAAGTTTACATGGTGGAAAGTTATTGTGATGGGTAACAAATTGAATGATCCGGTGGAGGAAGGGATTGGAGTTTATATAGGCAAAAAACGCATTCTGAGAGTGCGATTTTTAAAATTTCCCGTGACGTGAAGTGACTAAAGCATGATTTGTGGCAGCGAATATATTCCGGATACTGCAAACGTACTCCCAGAATGCGTTGCTAAAAATATTTTCTTGTCCTCACAATCAAATCAAATCGAAATCAAATCAGATTTGGCAGGGTTGCAGGGAAACCCAGAAAATGGGTTCCGAAAATGCAGAATGCATTCCAGGAATGCGGGCGCACTCCAAGAGTGCACTCCAGGAATGCGGGCGCACTCCTGCAGCGGGGCAGCGTTCCCGAAATGCGTTCTGCATTCTGGGATTGCGTGTCACGCGTTTCTGAAACCAGATTGGGTTATTTTTCAAAACGCTTTACAAACGGGGTTAATTTTGCATAGCATTTTAATTTTTGGGTAAAAAAAAAATAAGGTCCCCTATATGGGTGTTTTTTTTTTTTTAAACATCGCCTACATATAATTCTAAAAAAAACCATATCATATTTCATCTATGATTTGAACTTTTGAACATTCCATATTACAACACTCTATAATCACACTTTTTACCAATCAAGGCTCTATTTAAAAAAAAAAAAAGAAAAGAAAAGAAAAGTAGGTACTAGGTGGTTGTCAAACCACTACCTATATGGGTGTCAGTTTTTTTTAAAACGTCGCTTACATATAATTCCAAAAAAAAACCATATCATATTTCATCTATGATTTGAACTTTTGAACATTCCTTATTACAACACTGTATAATCACACTTTTTACCAATCAAGCGAAAAATACATCTATTGATTATCTCGTATGACAATATATCTACGTATTATTAAACCCCCGTCTATTTAATAAAACCATCGTTCATTCTTTATTTTTTGCAGTGAAACCACCATCTCTTCTTAGTTTTTTTAGTGTAAATTTTATTAGGTCATATGTAATATACAGCATGCACTCCTAGTTAGGGGACAAATGGGGCGCATTTGGCGAGCTTCACGTGAGCAGCAAGCTTATTGAGGCTTCAATCTTTGGCTTGGTTTATGGTGGCCAGCTTTTGTCAACGGAAGAACAGTTTTCATTAAGCAGCTCAACTACGAAACCAAATTCATCAAGCCCTTTTTCTTCCTCGAGTTGATAAACGGAATGATATCTTATTTTATCGTGTTTGTCTATTTTTTCCCTTTTTTTCATCTTTCACACACAAATCTTGCAATTTTTTGTCATCATTACTCTTGAACTTCAATTTCGTCAAAAATAGATTGTACAATCACGGGTAAGTAGGAATGCGGAATCCCCATGAATAGGATCAAACCTTATTTTATGGTATTTACATGAGATTTCTCTTTAAGAAAGTCCTTGAGACGGCTTAGTTGATCCATGATTTATGTTTCATCTTTCGTTTCCTTTTCGTTTGTTTCAAGAAATGTATCGATCAATTCCAATTCTTTTTTTTTCTCTTGATTCTTTTCCGATCGAGATTTATAGATCATGTTCATGGATTAACGAAAATATGCAAAAGCTCTATTTGCCTCTACCATTCTATGAGTCTTCCTTTTTGCATATGGCATCGCCACTCCCTTTGGCAGCATCCACTAATTCGGAACATGCACATATTTTGTTTTGGTATGTGAATTTGGACATATTTTAAGCTAAACCAATTGATTTTTATTTAAAATTAACTAGATATTTCTAACCATGTTTAGTAACCAAACTATACCTACATTCTAGAGTTAGTTTGGTTTTATTTAGTTTGATTTTGGTTTTTTTTAATAAAAATATGAATTTCAATTACAAGAAAGTCTAACTATAATAAAATAGAACTTTTTGGAGTAAAAATATATTTGTTTATTATAAACACAAGTAGAATCATAGCTTAGTGGTTAAAGTTTAGAAAAATAAGATCTTGTGTTTGAGTCTACTAACGTACACTTTTATATACGCAAAGAGTATATATATATATATATATATTTATTTATTTATTTATTTATTTATTTATTTATTTATATATATATTTATATATATATATGTGTGTGTGTGTGTGTGTAATATGATTTAGCTTTGGCTTAACTGAAAACTAAACCTAGGCCTAATTAGCAATCGGTTGGTTTTGATTTAAAAAAATCATCCAAAATTTAATTTTTAGGGAAAAAAACAATTAATCCGAATTTTTTAATTAATTTGAATAAATTTAATTGATTTGAATAAATTTAATTGATTTAACCAAATCATGTTCGCCCCTACATGTAAGCCACGTGGGTTCAAACTCCTTGGTAAGTTCAAAACTTTACCGTCTCTTTTTGTCGACTTCAAGTTCACGACTAACAACAACAAAAAATTGTAAATTTGAGACAAAAGTGTCACAATCAAGAAGATAAGGAAAATAATTAACAAACAGGACGAAGATAAAGGACAATTTTGCATTATTAACTTCACTTCAGTGATAAATTTTCCCAGCCAGATAAAGAGAGGGAGAAAGAGGGTGGGTCTTGGGGCCCCGGGGGGGGGGGGCGGGTGTTTGGGTTCTCCTAAGCCTGTTCGAACAAGGACCTCAGTTTGGGTTTGGGCGTGGGCGGGGCTTGGCTCCGTTAACCCTCTGGGCCCTAACACGACTTTAACAAAGAGTAACCCCTGAAATATTTTACAAGGATCAGAAAGTGTGTCAGAACTTTTTCGTAACGTGAAATTCATTTGAAAGCCAATCCCAAACTCTGCTTAACCTGACTCAGGGTTTACCTACCCACAATGATTTCTGGTTGGCAGAAATCATCTTTTGTTTCAAGTGGATACTGGATACCTAATCAGCATACATGACCCACAAAGGAAAAATTTTATAAACAGTCTCTGCTGTTTATATATATATATACATATATATATATATATATATACACACACACATATATAATGCCTATCGTTTCAAAGTGACTTATTTAGTTCTTAATATATTCAAAAGGTGTCTTTCGATCCCTATTATTCAAAAATAACTAATTTAGTCCTCTATGTTTGTAAAGACCTAATCGATCCCCATTTTAACCCTAAAAAGAAAAAAGTCATGTGATAACCACACAACTAATTAATGGAGATGGAAATGGGCAATATTTGCAAACAATAAACACCAAATGAGTTAATTTTGAAACAATAGGAATTAAATAGACTTTTCTGCACACATTGAGGGTCAAGTAGATCACTTTTTGAAATAATAAAAACTAAACTAACTCTTCCTATAAACAATAAGGACCATTTGTGAACTTTCCAATCCAGAACTCTTAACACCCTTCAATCAACAAGAACATACAGGTAGCCTTAGCCGCAAAGATAAACTGACCAGATTGATCACAACCAGTATTCAACTATGCAAGCAAAAATTGATGGTTCCTGTGAAGCCCTCAAGAATAGTAACTTTAATAACCCTACATGCTCTCTACTTACATGGTATAGACAAGCTTTCGTTAGTCTAAGAAAACATAGAAAGTAGCGTAATATATGCAAAAATAATATTAAACTGTTAAAAGGAAGAAAGGGAATTTAACAAGAAATGCATTGACCTGTATAAAGAAAACAAAATTTGAATTTTTACAATTACCTATTTCAGCTTCTTGTCCATTTTCTTTTCTTCTCTTCTCTTTTCTCGCCTCCTAACAGGAGAAGGTATTGCACGCCAGATTCCTTCGTAGCTCTTTCGCGTACCAAAATTTGCCAGAAGTGATGCCAATCAAAGCTCTGACAGCATGAGTTCATTCTAAATGCTCCTTGCACATTACTATGATCTCTATAAGAGAGCTAAGGCAAAAAGTTTTGAAATTACAGTGAAAAGAAATATCACAGTTGGTATCTAAATTGGCCAGTACACCATCTCTGAAAATGAATTTTAGATCAAGCTCATGGTGAGATGGCTGTGTCTCCCTAAGGACACTACCGTTTGTTGAATGGCAATGACATACCATTGGTAGTTGTCCAGAATCATTACAGGAAGTGACTCCGATTTCCTGACAGTTTTTTGTGGGTTTAGCTTCCATCAGCTTTTTCTCACACGAGTGGCTTGTATTTTCAGAGAGAGACAATCTTCTTACTGCTGTATGAAGTTTACTAGAAAAGCAGGACACAATATCATGAACATCCTCCACTGTGGAATTGTTTCCTTTAAGACTCCAATAATGATGAAGAATTTCTTTAACCAAATGGTTAAGTTTGACTACACATTCTGAACAACAATGGTACAAGCACATGATGTCAGAATGAGGAGTACCTCTGATGGACCTTGAACAGTGATTTCTACCAATGCTGTACCCATTTGTGTTTTCTGTAATAGTTTCAGATGAAACATTGTTCTCAGCCAAGGATCCACCATTCTCATGTTGACAACCATGGGATTGAGTACCACATTGATCGCCAGGACCACAGACACTGTCATCTTTAAGGTTACCAGATTTAGTCTCCACAGACCCATTGGGATGTTTTACGGGTACAGAAACTTTGACAGCCTCCACACCATTTTCAGAAGCGTCCCCAACATGTTGAAAATCTCCCCCATCTTGCACAAAATTTTCATTATGTGCGACAGGTACAGAAGAATCCAAGACAAGCAACTGTGCCTTCTCCCCTTCTTGAGGTTTAGGTTCAGGAATTGTGCTTTGCCGAGAAATATCACCATCCCCTTTCAGGTCACTGCCACCAATGTTACTAGCCTTGAGTTCTTGAGGGTTTTTTGCCAGTAATTCTGGTTCATGCAAAACCTGATACGGAATATCCTTCTTGCTGAGGTCAACTTCAACAGGACAGTTGTTGCAGGCACTTTCATAACCCACAGATGCTTTACAAGGTAGTTTGGAGTCCACCTCGGAAGGTTGAGCATCCACCTCTAATCTGAATGGAAAGAATTCCAGTTGAATGAAAACATTAGTAACAGTCGAAAGAATTCACCAAGAAACTAAAACATCAACAACAAGAAGAATACCTCTGCAATGAATGTGCCCAACTAAGAACTATATCTTCGAGATATGCCACCTGTGACATTAGTCGCATATAGCAATATCTGTCTTTTCCAGCCTGAATTTTAGCATCGATGCGTCCCACCAGAAGTTCTAGAACTTTTCGAACCTCAGATACGACCGCTCTAAGAGATGTGTATTCGCCCCTATATGCAGATAAACCAACAGCAATCAGCCCTCTCACTACGCTGGACTTCTCTTTGATTTTGATAAACCCCGAGCCAGAAATAGCAGCAACCTTTTCTACAGAGTTAATAGGACGAACTATACAAGAACTAAACGGCCAACCCTTCCAAGGACCAGTTATGTTAGCACAAGGACCTTCTTTCAACTTGGATGTGACCCAACAAAGCTCAGCGAAATGAGGATAGAGCAAGATTTGATAACCAAATGTGGATATCGCTAATAGCAAACTGGATTTCCCTTTCACAGAGACATTTCCAAGCACTGTGGAGGAAACAGGAACGACAGGACATAGCTTGCCTTCAGTTTTGTTGCGAGGAAGTCTGCCTTCAGTTCCAGTCACTGATACTATATCTGACTGGGAATATGCTGCAGTGACATTCTCTTGAATTTCATTGCAAACTTTATCCTGCTTGGATGTATTAACATGGATATGAGTTCTATAATACAGCATCTGAACAAAGTGCTGGGCTAAATCCTTTGACAACTTTACCACACATGAATCAAACACCATATCACAATCAAACTTTCCATCAACTTCCACCAGAAACCGAGGTACCGTATTGCCCACATGAGTTGAGACATTACCTCCCAATATCTCAGCCCTGAAAAACTGCTTTAATCTAGAAGGGAGTTCTGAAAATTGTACTTCGGATGTTGCCTGTTGTTAACAACAAGAAAAAGGTAGGTTAGCCTTTTTCCCTCGTATCATTCTCTTTCTTCGGTAAAAGCTCATTACATTATCAGAGAAAAGAAGGCATTCCCCCACCACTAGAAGATGAATCGAAACGTAACACTACTTGCAGTAGCAACTAAATAAGAAAAGAAGAGGAAACAAAAGCTTAGTTTGGTTTGTTTAGCTAAATGCTTTTGGCTGCTTTCTATACACTAATATACATAATGGAATCAAATAGTCTGAAAGCCAAAAGGACCACATAGTGAACAAATGGAGGACAATGCACATAAAGGGCAAGAAGCTTTGCTAAATATGATGCTAACTGTCATTTCAGATCCTTAGGAGAGTGGACTACACCGCAAACCAGGAAGACCGAGGCGGCTCCCACGTCAAGCTGTCTCTTTACGATATATACCATTGAAAGCACATGCAAACAACTTTATACTAACCCATCAGACCCTTCAACTCTGCAAAATCCACTACAGCATATATCAAGGTATACACAACCAACTAACCTCTTTGTTCTTTTCCTTATTCATATATAAAGTTAAAATCACCTAGCTAAATTCAGCTGAACTCCAACATTGTTGGATCTGGATTACTTGCAAATTTTCTGAAGTCTCTCACAAGTACATGAGAATTAACTAAGATCCACACATGAATGAGACCAAACTGTTGGATTTTGAAGCCTCTAATAACAGATAGTAATTGAAGGTCCAACCACATATCAGAATCTTTACTGTAGGTTGTCCATATACTTCCTTTACAGCCACAGCATATGTATTTGTTGGAGAATAAGCTCTATACCTATTAAAGCAATTACCTTAAGAAGTCATTACTATAATTTTGACAGAGTTGCCTAATTACATGGTTGTCTATAATTTCATGATAAGATGATACATGATAGTATCCATGTCAAATGCAACATTATCTTTCTATATGTTAATTCAATAATCTGGATGTATCAGAAAATCCCAATTCTATTATGGAGGTTATAGGAGCCAAGTTCATTCTAGTTTCATGTCACATTGAATAAAACTCTATTGGAATTCAAGCACCCAGGACATGCAACAGCTAAGGAAACTGGTTCTTTCACTGCACCTCTTTTACTTTACCAGCAAAATTTTCCAGTTATATTTGCCCAAGTTGATAAAAAAATTGAGGGAAAATAGATCTGGTAAAGCAAATACAGAATAATTTAATTTGTTTAATCCTATAGCAATAGTAGCTAAATAAAACAGCATCAAATGAGAAATAAGTAGGAATGAATTATCAGAAGCAGATAATCGATTCCCAATTGTTTCCAATTGCACACCAACATAAACAAAAACATAATTGGAGTTTATGTAATAACATCTGAACTTAACTCAGAATATGAAAACTTGCTTGGTTTTCTTCCCCAAAACAATGAATTATACAAGTCCATTATATATTAAAGGAGAGAAACAGGAAAAGTGAACTCACCAGAATCATCAAGGATGTGTTTACACATATAGAATCCACCTGTTCAATAAAGGAATTCCAGAGATAAGACGCCCTGGCAACAGTGCTTTGAGGCAGGGCTGTATCCGCTAATTGAGCATTTGGACAGAGTTTCCCTTCCTTATCAATTTCAACATGCTTACAGCAGGCTGTCTCCTGAGATGGGTCAGATTGTGTTGAAGGGGAATGACTTTCCAGATCACATTCTTCATCTAAAATATCCATGGCCCATAAATCCATCCTTGGCATATAAATCATGCAAGAAGGCAGACTTGCACATCTCACTGCCACAAGAAATTGAAATGGTGATTATCAGTTTAAACAGAGGTGGGTAGAAAAATTACATGGACACTCAAGGCTACAAGTTGCTTTAGGACGAGATATTAACTAAACGATCCATCTTTCTCCTTGCAGTTTACAGGCAATTACAGCCAACAAATATGTTAACAGCACTGTAGTACCTCAATCACCAAGATAACTGAAAGAGGTGGAGAATTAACTTGTGATTCAAAAATACATTATAAACTTGCAAAAGCTATATGGAAATGCAAAATCTACAAAAATCTTTCAGACAGGAAAACCCCACACATAACACAAGCACATAGAAAGAATTCTATTAAGTACCGAAGAATTCTATTGAGTACCAACTGGCAGGATTCTTTTTTTCTTTTCTCTGAAAAGTACTGATTGGCAGGATTTCACTCATAACAGTAGGTATAAATGAAATTAAATGACACTTTAAAACTTCTACTTCTAGCCATGAATCATCAATAAGATATAGCAAGATCAGCAAAAAGGATGCGTGAGAGAAGAAAATGGGGTAACATCACACCTGAAAACCTCTTGCACAAAGAACATTTAAGTTCCAGATATTCAATATAAAACAATGGTCAAATGACTGAAAACATGAAAAAATTTCCCAGGGGACAAGCGAAGCTATCGTACACAGGAAAAAGAAATACAACAAGCTGACTCATAAATAAGAACCTGTCAGATACAAAACTCATAAAAACAAATCGCAAGTATTCCCAGGCTATTCAAATCGCAAAAGATGTTCTACAAGCATGTTTGTACAGCGGCTGAGTATTTTACAGATTTGTTACATATGATATACTAACTATGCTCCCTTTGCAAATAAAGCAACAGTGTCATGCACAGATACAGACTTCACATGTTTTCGTCTAGAATCTATGGAAGTCAGAGTGCTTAACAAGTTGAGAGACATTATGCATTAATCTGGTGCCACAGCAGTATTTCACTCAAGGAAAGAAATGATAAGAAGAAAAGCCGACATACTCAGTAATTGTGTTAGCCCCTGAACCATATCGCCATGTCCTTCTTGAGAAATTGTCGCCAGATCAACCTTTTGCACTTCAACACTACCTACAAAATAATTAAGAAGACTTGAAGCAAGATGCCTCTGGCCGGATCTCGGATTTCCAGAGATCAATATTCGAAACCCTGATTTCTCTCTTGAGGCATAAGATATATTTTGCAACAAGCCAGGGCGAGTGAACTGCACTCTAGAAGATTCAAGCTTTGAAGGACCATCATCAGTATCATCTTCTAATGGGCAAGCACTATCAAAACAAGTATCTGCAATCACAATCCCTGCACTTCTGAGCTGATCCTCTATTTGACTTCTAACATTTGTTTCTTCAAGCAAATCATGAGCGTGGGACAACCAATTATCTCTGTTCAGTTTCTTCTTATCCAAAGCAGAAAGAATCGCATTTTCTATCAATGTGGCAGCTTTAGAAAGGGGAGGTGGCAACCAGACACGTTCATCAAGATAAAGGGAAACAAGCAATCTGGAAAGTGGTTGCAATAGGCAAGGAACAAGATAAGTGTGAAGGGGCAAGGATACCAAGCCGTTTGCAGCCATTCCAGCTTCTCTTCGAGAGCACGGAGGGGGTGCACGTGAAAGAGCTTCCAGCCAATCCCGCTCCTCTACTATAACAGCAGGAAGAGGAAGGCGCTGACCATGAGGAGTTTTCTCAGCAGCTGTCGTGAGAAGATCTTGTAAAGGAAATCTCCTCCTTAGAGCAATAATAGCTGCTTGAGTACAGAGAGCCTGAAGATCGGCACCAGCATATCCCACAGTTTTCCTCGCCATACACTTGAGTAGTGAACCAGTAATTGGTTTCGGCCACTTCTGCGTGTGCAGTGAGAGAATTGCTTCTCTGTCCTTGACTGATGGCAACGGAAAATATATCTCACGGTCAAACCTCCCGGGCCGCCGCAAAGCAGGATCAACGGCATCAGGCCGGTTAGTTGCCCCTATTACGACAACTGAACCTCGAGATTTCAAACCATCCATTAGAGCAAGCAATGTTGATACAACTGAACTATGTGTCTGATCTTGCCGCCTAGAGCGGCAAGGGGCCAAGCCATCTATCTCATCAAAGAAAATGATAGAGGGTTGAGACTTCTCAGCAACCTGAAACAGAAGTCTCAGCTGGCGCTCAGCATCACCAACATATTTGCCTAGACAATCTGCCCCTTTGCGAGCAAAATATGCTATCCTTTTGTCTCCACGAGCACATGAACCAATTAAAGCACGCACTACCAATGTTTTACCTGTTCCCGGATATCCATGCAAAAGGACACCCCTGGGAGGCGTAAGCCCTAGATTACTAAAGAATTCTGGATACAGAAGTGGTAAAATGACAACCTCCTTCATACATTGGATGACATTTTGGAGTCCAGCAACAGATTCCCAACCTTCAAACTGCATCTCCTGCTTGCCGCTTGAACCTCCAATGTAGGTCGGGGCTATTCTTAGCAAGTCACGATGAAGCCTCTTGCTCTCACGCTTCAAAAACTCTTCATCTTCACCACAATTCTCTAACCATTTTTCTTCTGCTTCAACATCCTTCCGCCATGCATCATTTGACGTCTTTCTAATTTCCAACTTCATTTTCTTCGCCTTCAGTTTCTTCAAGCGGTCAAAATATTGAGTTCCAAGGGGTTGAAAGAGATGTCTGTGATCCGTGCAAGCTATAAGAAATTTGCGATGATCAAAGATGCAGCCATTTGCACGTGCACAGGGCTATAATGGCAAAGAAGATTGCAGTTAAAATAACAACAGAATATATAAAAATAAGCAACAGGAAACTACATCTCTACATAGTCAAACCAAGGAGGAAATAAAAAAAATAAAGCAAAGAAGACACAAATAGTGCAGCGAAAGCACCAAGCTACTAACCAGATGGTAAGTTTTTGGACATCGATCAACACGGCACCCAATTGTTGCCCCTGGTCTCCCACAACGGCTGCATTTTAAAACCCTTCCCCTGCAAAGTGCTGCTCTCAAATTTTTCAAGCATCCCAAGCCAGCAAAGTAAACCTGAAATATATGGACGGATACCTCATAACATCACAGTTGGACCACAAGAGAAACAGAAAGCAAAAGAACAAGGATGATTGCAGAAAGTCCATCACCAAAAAAAAGAAAAAGAAAAAAAAAAAGAGAGACATTTAATATCAATGCCATAACACGTCTATGGTGACTATCAACTTTAATTACTTTTTTTTTTTTAAATAAAAAAATAAAAGGAAGAAGAAGAAGAAGAAGAAGAAGAAGAAGAAGTTGAGCAGTTAAAGTTGTTGCTTACTTGCTACTAACATATCCACAAGCAAGACTTAAGATGGTATAGAGTTCATTCCTCGTAATCTTTAAAAACTCATGGATTCAATGAACATATATAGATAAGTAATGGGATACCCTCACAAAAGTTTGGAGACGATGGACCTATTTGGATAGGCTTTTTCCCATGGAAAAGCACTTTTCCCCTGAAAAAAGCACATCTTTTTTGCAACATTTATTTGGATTAGATTTCCAAAAATGTTGATCACAAAATATCTTGAGAGAAAAGTATTTCATTTCACACATTGTTTGTTACAATTATCAGGTATATATAAGCACCTGACTTCAAGAGTTAGTTAGTTGTAACTAACTATCAGTACAATCTGAGCTGTCAACTCATTTAATGAGTTGACTTTGACTCTACAAACAATAACTGCTCTACAGTATATAAACAACAACGATAACAATTTCCTATACTCTAACAGCCCCCCTCAAGCTGATCTCTGATGAGTAATCAAGGGCAGCTTGCTTCTCAAGTACTCAAATTGTTGTGTTGTGAGAGACTTGGTGAAGATGTCAGCTACTTGATCTTCAGAGGGAACAAATGAAATAGATAGCTTTTAGCAAAAACTTGCTCCCTGATGTAGTGATAGTCTAATTCAATGTGCTTAGTTCTTGCATGAAAAATAGGATTAGTGGGAAGAGCTAAGGTAGAGACATTATCACAAGCTAGAGTAGGAACAGAAACTGAGATATGTAAAGCTTGTAGAATATAAGTCAACCAAGTTATCTCTGCAGCAGTAGTTGCCATTGACCTATACTCTGCTTCTGTACTGGATCTAGCTACTGTAGGTTGTTTCTTACTGCACTATGATATTAGATTATGATCTAAGAATATACAAAAACCAGTAGTTGATTTTCTGTCAGATGTGTCACTTGCCCAGTCACTGTCTGAGTATGCTGCAAGATTTAGTGGACCTGGAGTGAGCCCATAGATAAAGTCCCTTTAACATATTTGAGCACTCTTTTCAAAGTAGCGAAGTCTGCATTTGTAGGTTAATGCATCTTCTGGCACAGAGTATTAACAGCAAATTGTATATCAGGCCTTGTTATAGTGAGATATTGTAAGGCACCTATTAGACTTCTGAATAAGGTAGGATTACTGAAAGGCTCACTAGCATTTGCAAACTGCTTGACATACTTAGAAACAGTAGGAGTGGAGACAGATTTGCATCCAGACATGCCTGCTTTTTGTAGTAGGTCCACTGCATACTTCCTTTGATGTAACAAGAGCCCGGAATTTGTTTCTTGGACCTCAAGACCTAGGAAATATGATATCCTTCCTAGGTACTTCATTGCAAAATTATTATTCATGACTGAAATCAATTGAACAATGGCTTCAGGTGATGAGCCAGTGACAAGTATATCATCTACATAGACAAGAAGAATAATAGTATGTGTAGATGTCTGAAGAGTAAACAATGATGTGTCAGTTGATGTTGTAACAAACCCTTGCTGCAGAAGAAAAGAAGATAGCTTGGCATATCAAGCCCTAGGGGCTTGTTTAAGGCCATATAGTGACTTATGGAGTTTGCAGACAAAATGTGGCCTTGTAGGATCTTGAAACCCCTGAGGCTGTTCCATGTATACTGTTTCCTCTAAGTCCCCATGCAAAAAAGCATTAGATATATCTAGCTGATGTATCTGCCAACCATAATGTAGAGCAAGAGACAAAACAATCCTAATTGTAGGAGCCTTAACCACTGATTGAATGTTTCAGAGTAGTCCAATCCATGTTCCTGATGAAAACCCTTTGCTACCAACCTGGCCTTATATCTAGCAACTAAACCATCAGGTTTTCTTTTGATTTTGAACACTGACTTACACCCTATAGGTTGTCTATCAGTGGGAGAAGGTACTAGACTCCAGGTTTGTTGATTCATGAGAGCATCATATTCCTCCTTCATTGCAGCTTGCCAACATGGCAATGTAGAAGCCTATCTATAAGTTTCAAGCTCAGATTCAGTAGAAATGAGCTCTAAAGAGTGTAAAGGATACAATGGTGGTGGAAGAGATCCAGTTTTGGATCTGGTCATCATGGGATGTGTATTGTGAGGAGAAGTTATGGCAATAGAAGACTAAGAAACTGAACCAGTGGATGAATTATGAGAGGAGTCAAGAGACTCGGAGGAAGATGTACCACGCTGGTGAATATCTGTGTTTGGATGGTGGTTAGTGAGAGTTTGAGTATAAGTGATAGACTGACCTAGGCTATTAGCCTGATGTGAATGGAGATTTGAAAATGACTGAGTGGAGGATGTAGAATGGACATAAGTAGGAAAACTTGGCAAAGAATCCACCACGGAAGTCTCTGAAGCTGATTCAGAGAGGGAGACTCTAAATGGGAACTGTGCCATAGTAAGATTTGGTAACGACTGAGATGAGCTGGCAAAAGGAAAAGTTTCTTCAACAAATTTAACATGTCTAGACAGATAAACTCTATTAGTGTCTAAGTCCAGACATTTATAGCCCTTAGTAGTGAAAGAATACCCTAAGAGGACACATGGCTTAGTCTTATTCTCCAATTTGTGCGCAGTATATGACCTAAGCCAGGGAAAACATAAGCAGCCAAACACTTTTAAAACACTGCAATCAGGTAATTCTGCATATAAGCACTCAACAGGTGATTTATTTGATAAGTTAGGTGTTGGAAGCCTGTTAATCAAGTAGTTAGCTGTGGCTAAGGCTTCCAGCCAATATTTGGAAGGCATACAACTATGATTAAGTGAGGCTAAAGTGGTCTCAATCAGGTGTAGATGTTTTCTTTCCACTTTCCCATTCTATTATGGGTTATAAGGACAAGTAGTGTGATGAATAGTCCCCAAAGACTGAAGATTGGACTAAAACTGGTGATTAATGTATTCACCACCATTGTCAGTCCTGAACATTTTGATATCAGTATCAAATTGTGTTTTTACCATGGAGTGAAAACTTAAAAAGGTAGTGTAAGCCTCACTTTTTGCTTTCAGAGGATAAATCCAAGAGAACTTAGTAAAGTCATCCAGAAAAATGATATTGTATTTATATTTCATACAAGATTCAACAGGAGATGGTCCCCATACATCGGAACGTACTAAAGCAAATGGCTTAGAAGTCTTTGTAGTAGACCTAGGAAAAGGTAGCTTGTGAGCTTTGGTTACAAAACAATCATTACAATGTGCAGAAAAATAGCCTAGCTACTTATTTATGATAGAAGAAACAACAGTAAACACTTGTTTAGCAGGATGCCCCAACCTCAGGTGCCATTTTCTACCAACAGTTGCTTCTGAGTTGGTGCAAACACAATGGAAAGCAGTAGAGTTGGATGAAGAAGTGATGAATGACTGTTTTGCAGTAGAAGGATGCAACTGGAATGGAACAGGATAGAGGCCTCCTTCACAGGGCCCCTCGAAGAGTACCAAATTGAAGTGATTGTCCAGAATGATCACCTCCTTGGAAGAAAACACAATGGTACAATTGTTATCCTTGGTTAGTTGATAGACAGATAACAGATTTGATGATAAAGTAGGCACATATAACAGATTAGAAACAACAAGGTTAGCAGAGGATGTCTTAAGAATACCAGAACCAATATTTTGGATAGGAAGTTGAGCACCATTTCCTACTACCACTGAGGAAGAACCTGTATAGACTTGAGGCTGATGAAGTTGTGTGTAACCAGAGGTAACATGACTTGTGGCTCTTGGGTCCAGATACCAGGGCTTTGGAGTTGAATTAGTGACCTATTCAGTAGTAGAAACCTGTGCAGTCAGTGCAATTTGTGTTGGCTTCTCATAGTAGTAATTGTCTATGTCAAGCCTATGCCAACACTGTAAGGCATGATGATTAGGCTTGCCACAGATTTGACAATATAGTCTGGATCCTGAAGGAGCTTGATGTGATGGATTAGAAGTAGAAATGTTCCCAGTCCTGCCTTGACCCCTCTGTCCCCTGTCTCTATTATTGAATGATTTACCCCTGCCTCTGCCTCTCTGAGAGCTAGTGTTTGCATACAGGGCAGTTTGAAGATCTGAGGAAGAGGAGTCTGACAGCTGCATCTTATTATTGAAAGTCAGATTGATTTCTTCATTAAGAAGAAGACTAGTGAGTTCAGGAACTCCAATAGGCTCTGGCCTTACTCAAATAGTGTTTCTAATAGAATCAAAAGCTGATGGCAGACCTTGAAGTATATGGTAAACTAGATCTTCCTCCTTAAGTGGTTCACTGGCTGCAACAAGGTGATCAGCTATGGCCTTCACCTCATCAACATAAACCTGAATTGTTTTGGATCCTTTGGAAATGTTCATCAATTTATGCCTGAGATGATAGACCTGAGATCTGCTGCTAGTTTGAAACCTTTTTTCAATTGCACTCCAAATTTCAAAAGAGGTAGGAAGATGATAAATGTGTGAATATAGAGAAGAGGTCACAGAAGCATACAAACAAGATTTCAGATACTCATCAGTGGTTTGCCACACAGCATAATCAGGATTAGAAGAAATAGATCATCTGGTTCAGTGATGGTAGGAGAAGGACATGATACCAGTCAAGTCAAATGATTGAAAAGCTTACAAGCCTTCAAAAAACCTTGGAATTCTGTTTTCCAGAACAGATGATTAGTAGTGTCCAGTTTAATTGTTACATAAACTGGAAAATGCTGAAGAAAAAGCTTCACAACTGGAGCAACTGCCTCATCAGATAGTAAAGCCATGAATTAGGGTTTGTCGCAGAGTAAGATTTGATCAAAAAAGGAAATATGAAGTGAGAATCAAAATAATAAACCAGCAGATTGATTCGCACTGAGGAGATGAGTAAGTTGATATAATTTGAGATCTGGATGTAGAGATATGAAGAAGTTATGAGAAATCAATGATGTGCAAAACCCTAATTATGAAGCTGAAGAAAAAATTTTTAAGAATTTTGTGTTTTTGGATGATAAGAAGCACAGCTTATTGATTGTTTGTGCTTCGCTTGATTGAGACAGACCTAAGCATAAGTAGAGATCAGAGTTTAGTAGCCATGGAAGCCATGGTTATGGAGATTCAAGCTTTGAGAAGAGAGAGAAGACTCGATCCCTGCTTTGGATACCATGACAAAATATCTTGAGAGAAAAGTATTTCATTTCACACATTGTTTGTTACAATTATCAGGTATATATAAGCACCTGACTTCAAGAGTTAGTTAGTTGTAACTAACTATCAGTACAATCTGAGCTATCAACTCATTTAATGAGTTGACTTTTACTCTACAAACAATAACTGCTCTACCGTATATAAACAACAACAATAACAATTTCCTATACTCTAACAGTTGAAACTCCAAAAAGGCTCAATTTCAGCTTTTTCTAAAAGTCAAAAATTTTAGCTTCGAAAAAGCGCTTTTTTCTAAAACTAAAGTACTTTTTTCAAAAGTTTTAAAAAGAAGCGCTTTTGATCCCAATCACAGGGACACAAGATAGGCACGCTCAACAACACATGTAGATGCACGCAATGGTGGACCCAGGATTTTCAATTAGAAGTGGCAAAAAAGCATCTAAATCAAATAACAACTAGGGTCAAGTTTTCAATCCAAATTACAAAATAGTCACTTCTAAAATAACAATGAACTATAAAATAAGATTTATATATAAGTAAAACTTAAGTTTTCAGAACCACTGAATATAAATAAATCACGAAAGAACAAAAATATGAAAATTGTATTTTTACATTAGGTATTGTAAATTGTGCTCAACGTGTTTTCATTCTTTCAAATTCTTCAATCACTAATTCAGTGTCAAAAGCTGTCTATATCAATGACAAAAAAGTAATAACTATAATAATAATGAAAAAAGAAAAGTCTATTTTTAATGGTTTAGAAGATTGCTCTGTGATGATATATGCTTTTATTTGTCCACTTTAATGTTAAGTTTATTTTTTCACCTTATATTCCAAGTTCTAGATCAATGACAAAAAAACTAATAACAATTATAGTAATAATAAAGAATAAGAAAATCCTTATTTTTTACACAATTAACAAGAATGAAAAAATAAAATAATTAATTCACCAAAAATACATAATTAATTCACCAAAATTGAAGTGAAAAATACTAACTTGGTTCACAAGGCAAGAAATTTCGTAACTTTCATGATGGTGATTGCTAAACAACATTATAACTTGTGAGAACTAGTTAAAATAATAAATATTTAATAAAATTTAAAAAACTGAAAAGAAAGTGGTTCATGAGAACTTAAAAATTTTTTAAAAGAAGAGTGATTTATAATTATATAAGAACCTAGATTTCTTTTTCTTTTTAATGTCAAATGTGTTGATGACGAGTGATGGCTGCTGATGACTTTTGTGTTTTAAGTGCTTTGTTGAATAGTTGAAATTTCAGGCTTCTTAAAAAAACTGAATTTGAACTTTTTTCAATGTCAATCCAATTACTTATTGCAAAAAAAAAATTGTCTTTTCTCAAGAAAAAAGGTCAATCCAAACTGGGTTAGTTGATACAATTGACCAATAGATGGTGGCAATTTGAGAATGTGCAATTGATCATTTGATTGGATGGGGGCAATTTGAGGATGTGCAATTGATTGGGAGTTAACTAGAACTAGCACTAACAAAACTGTTGCTTTTGCTTATAAAAGAATAACAAGCAAAAGATGCACGCAGGAATCGAACTCATAACCTTCTATCCACATAACATACGCATGACCACTAAGCTATCTCAGCATATGTTGGTTACTAAGGGGTGGCGAAATATATATTTAAATGCGTTTAACTTACAAAAGTAAAAAATAAATAAAAAATATTAAAACTGAGGGGTGGCGGCCGCCATCGTGCGCCACCACAATCGGTCCGCGCCTCATGCACAAAAAGAGAGCAATAAGATGATTCATCAATAAATTGAAAGAAATAGTAATTACAAGATCAATTGGCATTTCAATGTGAAGAAGAATATGCAAGGGATCTGCGCAATGTTGCTGAAGGTTTGCTTTAGTCGATACAGACAGAGAAAAAAATTTGGATTAACAGGCAATCTGATGAAATCTCATTGAGAACTACATATAGGGCATAGAGAATATCACAAAATAATAAGCTACTAATGACATCAGATAAGCTTAAGAATCAACTAAGGAGCGATAGGTGCTAGAAAAGTTATGAGATCCAAAATTAGAAGATTCCAGGACTCATCAAGAGTCAACTTGACACACAGTAAAACAGAAAAGAGAATTACACTCTTCAAAATGATAAAACATCAAGAAGCTAAACCTAACTTAATTTTTATCCAGATTAAACATTTCAGACCAGATAATCTCCATTAATTTCAATGTGAGGTAGCATGCACCAAAGTATCCAAACCAACCATAACAAGTGGCTGATCCGGAAGTCCTGATGATGATGATGACATATGAGTATGACACGTGCAGGAACTTAAGATGAATTCATGAGAGAGAGAGTTGAGACCGCACTCTGTGCAAAAGTCACTTCCCTCAAAATATGTAATGTACAACAACAATGATTTATATAACAACTATTTCTTATTTCTTAAACCATTAACACTCTTCCATGGACAGAAACAAGATTTGCAACTTTAGTGCAACAAGTCATGACATTAATAATAAAGCAAGTAGAAGAAAGACATTACTGAACCATGTCTGGTCAACTATCTTAATATTTCACCAAACTTGCAACGGCGTGGTGCATGCAATTAGCAAGATGCGCATTTTCAGAACAGCAAGGTTCACCAGACAAACAAAAGGAAACATTAATGAAAAAAATGAGACTGAAAAGCACTCGCATCAACTATACCTCTGGACTCCACACTGCACATTGCTGATGAACCCAGATTCCAGCTATGCCAAAACGATCATTTATGGGACCTAAGAGACGTCCAAGCCAGCCAGGTTCATCACCAAATCCATCCCATATGTCATAGGTGGGTTCTTCAGAAGCAGAAGACCCACTGTATGCCTCACTGTCACTACCAGCGCCATCCTGCTTCATCTTTTTTGGAGGCTTGCCATCATTACCTGTCCCACACAAACCACAGTGTCTTCCCTCCTTAATCCGCAGCTTTCCAGATGGACCATCAGAAGTATAATCCTTCTTTCTCAACTTCTCAAAGGTCTCGTTTTCCAATGGTTTATCAGAACGCCGTCCATCTTTATCCGCATCAACCGTGGATTCATCAACTTCCATAAGATTCACCTGGTTTACACCAACAGTACATGCTTGCTTTTCTGCCTCCATGTCCTGCTCAATGATTTCTAGCTTCTCCCCCTGGCATTCTTCTAATTGTTTATCAGCTTCAGTTTCACTTTTCCCTATATTAATCAACTGCGAAAGTACATTATCATCATTCCCTTTGCTATTATCTCTGCATTCAGTTTTATCCCTCAAAAGCAATTTAGCTCCTTCATCCCTCAGTTCTGATACCTCCCTCTCACTACTCTCTTTGTCATCCTCCACAGGACACCCTAAATCAACCTCCTTATGCTCATTTCGGGGAACATTTGAAGCTTTAACTCGCCCTGGTCTCTGCGACTTCACAACAGTTGATTTCTCAATGACCATCTCGTCTTTCATCTCATTCTCATCAAACTCTCGAGCCTCTGAACTTGATTCTTCATTCCCTCCCTCCAACTCATCAAACAGTTTCCTTTTACCTTTAGGCGATGAAATCTCTCTCTCCTTCACTTTGAAACCCACACTTTTACCCCTAGTTCTCAACCTCGACTGCCATGCGCCCGAACCTTCTGCAAAATCCCTTGAAACTTTATGAGCCAATTCCCTCTTAATGCCAGCTTCTCTCTTTACACTATCAACACTACTCACCCCATTTCTCTTCTCAATCTTCCGCCTCTTCTTTGCAGGTGGAGGCGATGTATCCAGCAACTCCGGAGGCCTACGAACCCTACCGCTACGACGCAGCTCTGTTTCATCCGCTCCAACATTAAGCTCACTTGGCTCTGTTGCTCCCACCCCACTGTGACTCTTACTATATGCTTTCTCACAGATTGCATCAAGCCTTTTGTGCTTCTTCCTGCCCAACTTATCTTTCCGCCTCTCCTCACCTGACACAGACTGCCCCAATCGCATGACCAGAATCACCAATCTTCTATACAATTACAAATAATCCTCCTTCCCCAAAAACACATATATATTAGTATGCAATCGTAGACATATCTTTCTATGACCAAAATGGTATTAAATAATCATGTTATTCTTTCCACAGAGTCTCTGAAAATATGCAAATTAAAGGCAATCACTCTATATATCAGCATATATATATCAATAGACATACATTCCTACATTAATACATAAGTACATACAAATATACATACAGGTTACATATCAGTGTATATATTTATAAGTAAATAAATATTAATATGAGCAAAAGGGTATTGAATAATCGTGTTATTTGAACAATTGGCTGTCTGAAAAATCTGTCAATTGAAGGCAATTAAGCAATAGAATAAACTGACCTTTGATAGTTGATCAAGACGAAAATGAAACCCTAGACAACATTTTTGATTTGAAGTCAAGATTTTGAATTTTTTATGCTTTCATAATGTTGTAAAATTATTTTTTTTAAGTTTTTTTGGGGATTTTCCTTCTCTTTTCTTAAGGTTTTTGGTGATTCTCTTCAATGGCTGTTTTTATTTTTTCCTCCGAAGTGTTTTTGCTGTTTTATATCAGGGGGAGAAAGACTAGGGCGGAGGTGTTCTAGTGCTCAGAGTCGCAGATAAAATTTTAATTTTGGGGATTACGAACACGCGCGTCTAAGAGCGTGATAAGCACGTTGCAATGGTAACTTGGTAAAGGCGAGTTTGGCATTCAATTGAAAAATTCAATTTTATGAAAAAATCTTTACAAAATAAATTTTTAGTCAAATGGACTTTTAGTGAAAATAAAAATATATTTTATTATTTTTTTATGAAATGAACTTTTACATAGTATTTGATTTTATATTTGAAAATAATTATTAATTGCATAAATTACTGAAATGAACATTTTGAAATAATATTGTTGGTTTTCTATAACATACTATTTTATTCATATTTCTATTTGTTTGAAAAAACTCTTTAAAAAATTATAGTTATAATTCAAAATATTAAAACAAAAATAAAATATCTTAGCAAAAATAAAATAATATATTATTATAATTTGATGAGAAGCTAAGAACACCGAATTAAATAAAATAGGGATAGCAAAAAGTGGGGTGGCTATTATGCATATTGAAAATTTAAAGGGAATATTTTTGTTCAAAAAATATATTAAAACACTATTGGCAAAAAAGCAAACACTGTTTAGTCTCAAAACTCAATTGACTTTTAATCAAAATTAACCTTTAAAATGTAAAGCCTAACACCCATATTTCCTTCAAATGAACTTTTAAATTTTAAAAAGTTAGTTTATATATATATATATATATATATATAGATAGATAGATATGTATGAGTTAAACCTTTTTAAATATTGTGAGAGTGTCCTGTCAGCGCTTATATAGTATGGTTATTTTATTATTTATTATTTCTTATCTTTATGAATATACATTATTAGTTTTAATTGAAATATTAAATGATCAATCAATTAATACTTAAGATAAAATTCAATTGTGAATTCTAACAGATTTATTTTTTTATCTATTATGTATATATATTATTAGCATTAGAAATTTAATTTTCACTAAACTAATTCTTAAATAATATTCATTTGTGAAATCCAAGTAAATTTAATGTTTACCATTAAAAAATACTTTTTTTGAGCATTATAAGAGTGTTATATCAACACTTATATGGCAATGAATAATTTTTTATTAGCTTATATAATAAATTATTATTTATTATTGGATGTAATAAATTATTAATTAAAAATTTAAATAATCAATCAATAAATGCTTAAAATATAATTCATTTGTGAACTTAAAAAGGTTCATTTATTACCATTTATGGATATATATATATATATATATATTTAGTTTTAATTTAGAAATTTAGTTACTAATAGATTAATGCTCAAAAGCCTTAATGTATTTTTCATTTGTGAATTTGAAAAATTAAACATTAGTAAATTTAACATTTATTATTTAAAAAAATCCGTGCGAAGCACAGAATATTCATAATTAAATTCTTTATATGTTATTGAAATTAAATAAATGCAACTTAATTTAACATTTTTAATTAAAAAAAATCCGCGCTCCGCTCTAGTTTCTTCAAAATGAAAAACCAAACTGGTTCTAGGAGTTCTAGGTGATGAAGTGAGAGACTTGGGGCTTATTTGGATTGGTTTTTTTGGGGGGGAAAAGTAATTTTTTTTTGTAAAAGTTATATTAAATTTGTAATAACTATTAGATTTGGCTTCTAAAAAAATTGAAACTTTAAAAAAATCTCAAATACAATTTTTTTTAGAAGTCAGGATTTTCAACTTCTCAAAAAAAATAGTTTCTCAAAAGCTATTAAAAAAGCGCTTTTGAAAAAAGCCAACCCAAATTAGGGATGTCAATGGGGTAGGGTTCACAAACCCCTACTCCGCACCCGGTATTTTTTCACCTGCCCCTACCCCACCCCTATATCTGTATCGGAGTTTTCTCCTAACTACCATCCCCGCCCTTATCGGTGTTTTTTATACTATGCCTCTACCTACGGGGCACCTGTCAACAAAAGTCAAAGGGGTCGTATTATCAAGACAAAATACCTACTTATTAAACCCCTATTTGTCAAGTGAAATCCCTACTTTTTAATTAGATAAAAATAAATAAAAAATAACATAAATCATGCACCAAACCTTAACACATTAAATTCAAACTCTAATATTTAAAATTCAACATAATTTTACAACAATAACACATTAAATCTAAATTTACTTCTAATTATAATTATTAAATATAACATATAATATACATACGTACATACATATATATACATATATACGTACATACATATATATACATACATATATATATGGGTAGATCAAGGTCACCCAACCCGCCAAGACTGGTGTATAAAGAAAAACCCCACCCCGCCTGCCCAAGTGTTTTGCAAACACCCCTACCCTGCACTGCATGCATGCATGCACTATCGACATCCCTAATACAAACGAGTCCTTGGTGTTACTTTATAGGAGGGTGTATTATACGGCATGTTGGGGGAGAGTGGGAAAGCTAATAGATAAATTAAATTATTTATTTATTTTTAATTTTTTTCCCCACCAAGCCTACCGCGGAATTTGTGTGTACTTTCACTTTTTTGCTGATTTATGTGTTAGGGAAATTATATAAAAGGATCAATGTTAGCATATTTTTAAAATTAGTTTATTATTTGAAAATTTTTAAATTAATTTTCAATGTTTTATAAATTTGTCAAATTAACACTATTGTTTGAGAAGGTTCAAATTAATACTTGACCAATTTCAAACAATACGTACTAATTTAATATATTTGAATAATTCAGACCTTTTCAGACGATTAATCCTGATTTCAAATATCCTTTATTCATTAAACAAAAGCAAATACGGCATCTTTTCCCGCCTCTTCACCCAATGTTTCATGTCAATGGTATGAAATAGTTTTTCCTTCATTTGCAGTTCGTGGGTGCTGTTTGGCCACTTCGTTAATGATACGTGCTTTTCCTTTTGTGTTATATATATATATATATATATATATATAGTCATTTTGCAGTTGCTTTTGTTTTATTGAATCTGCTTCCTATTGATGATATGTTCTTTGCTCGGGGTTTGATAGCATTTGCTTCCATATAAATATTTTAACTGTGTCATGCTTTAAGTTTTATATTAATATAAGAATTATTGGCATGGTTAACATAAGGTCAAATATTGTGAAGAACTTCATAGGTTATTTGATTTTAACTTTTAAGTTAGGGCTTTTTTGCTCACGGCCTCCTATGTTATAGTAAAACTACGTTGTTAGTCCTTGTATTTTTGAAACTTTTTACTAACCATTTTGTCTTTTTTCAACTTTTGTACACATCTCCTCCATCAATTTTTCTATCCATTCTAACGATACCTGATGTATGCTCGTCAAACTTGAGATTAGATTTGTATTTTGCCTATCAATTGCACATTACCCCTAGTTTTAATTTTATTTTTCCTAAAAGAATTCCTTTATCATCACTATCATCAACGAGACCCGATTATGACCACCATCATCAACATGACCCCTGCTTTTAGTTCTTGTCATCTCCGGCGAGCTCGACGGCAATGGTGATCTGAACCTTATTGTCATTAAAAATTACACTTATCATATTTAAAAATTATAAAGAAAAAAACAAAACAAAAAAGAGGGAGAACCCACCCTCCCACCAATTAAAAAAATTAAAAATTTTTAAAAAATAAAAAATTAAAAACATTGAGCCACCATTGATGGTGGCTGCCGAATGTCGGAGCTTATTAAAGCCATTAGACTTACTCCATTGACTTAAACCATCACGATTACAAGCTGGAAAATTAACAAAAATATTCTTTTGCTCATCTCTCTTTGGATGTGAAGATCTGCAAATTTTACCTTTTCATCTTATAATCATCACCATCAATACCAGAAAGTTATTAGGGGCATATCAGCAAGTTTTCGCATTAACATTGGGCTCAAGGATTTCTATCTCTAGATGAAGGTCTACCTTTGTGCATACAAAATTTGAGATCATTTGCGCATTAATAATTTTGTTAATTCTTTTGACCTTAGGTTTTATTATGAGCCATCATTTTCAAATTTATTATGTGCTGAATTTTGATGTACGATCAAACATGATTATACATTGGGGCTAATGAGCATTTAGCAGATATCTTTACACCAAGCTTGTAGAAGATTTTTGCTCACGAAAAGCAAATATTTTTCAGCTGGAGTTGCGAAGAAGGAGGCGCTGAGAGGTGGTGGAGGTAGACGGTTGTTTCACAACAGATCGGAGGTGGGGTAGGGCTGGTGGAAGTGGGTGGAGATGGTGGGGCTGGTTTCTTTTGGGAGTGGCCACGACAGGGGTAGGGTGGGGGTTTTGATGGAGAGGCTGGTGGAAGAGGTGGCGGAGATGGGTGGCAGTGATGGTGGTGGTGGTAGGCATGGTGGAAGAGGGTGTTGGGCGAGGGGGATGGGGTGTCTATGGAGCAGACAACCTCTCTTTTTCTCTATTTTTAAATAAAACAAGGGCAAAATGGATATTTTATTGAAATATGATAAGGGCAAAATAAATATTTTATCAAATTCGTTAATGAATTGACAGAAAAATATTATTTGGGGTGTGTTTGTAAAAGTAGAGAAAATTCAATGGATTAAATAAAGAGTTTCGTGAATACAGGGACTAGTAACATAATTTCATCATAACATAGAAGGTCCGTTATAAAAAAATCCTTCAAATTATTCACACGAGTAATCTTGAAACGAATTTTAGTAGTACCAATGCACCAATTGTCATTCACGAGCTATATTCATATCCAAATTGTATATTCTTTTTATTGTTTACTTACCTCTTTTCTTTTTCAATGGATATTCAATTTTTCTTACGTATAATAACTTCATATAGTTTAGAAAAATTTACTAAATAGAAACTATACAACTTCTCAGGAAGAGGCCGATTGGGATGGTCTTCCATTTGTATTGCCAACTGATGCTCCTTTGGAAAGCATTGACCTAATAAACTGGCAATATAGCTAAAACAACATTGAATTATTTACTACATTACTTAATAATAACATCATATGTGCTTATATATATATGTATTTTGTTTTCTGTCATGGTTAATGTTCTTCATGAACTCAAGCATATACGCTTCAAAGTGAGAAAACAGTATACATTTATTTCTTTCGCCTATAAAGATAAGGGGATTTCATGCACGCTGCTAACTTCCAATAAGGTGTCCCACTTGATCTTACTCGAATTGCTATGAGAATTTTGAGGTATTATAGTCCAAATATGACTCTGTCATATCTAAACGATAGATAGATCACTTATTGATATCATAACATGCTTTGATGTTTAATATGTAAGTTGCACTCTTTTTGCTTATATTCAAGAATCAATCTTATATAAGTTAAATTTGGCTAATGAAATAATTTTCTTCCTTTCAAATATAAAATGATCATACCCATGATTTGTAGGATGAGGATAATATATACTATTGTAGTTACCAAAGTATGCTCCCAGCGCATGTCACGGCCTATAAAACTATTTAGGTGAAAAATATTTACCATAGTTATGTAAGTGCTGAATGATAATCTATGTGCTTTACGTATAATATTTCATTTGATATTGTATACATAAAATGTTCTCTATCTTTGTTTTCCTCAATGCATGCATAATTATACAATTCAAAGTCAGCTAACCAAAAACTTTATTTTACGTTAAAAATTCATTTTGTTCGACCTTGAAGGAACCGAGTGATGCCTATGAAGCTGGTATGCACAATTGTATAGCTATTGATTTTATTAGGACTAATAGCTAGGTTATATGTACACAAAGTAATCACTGTCCCATTAGGGACAAACTTTTGGTTGTTTTCATGCAATGTTTTCAGAATATCAAACTACAAGTTGTGTGTTTATTGTATTCATTTCTATGTCGATCCAATTTACATAATATGAAAGTAAAAGCCATCTTGCATTAGCTGACTTTGGCTTTTCCCGCCTATTCCATCCCCTCGACTAAACCCTACATGTGTCACTCTATCATGCTGTCTAGTTAGCTTTGGGCTGCCATTATTTATCGACAGGCCATACGTCTTTATATGTTATTAGAGTCCATTTACATTTTTTTTCCAGACGACCCACGGGCATCCAATCACACTATTGGTCAAACATTCTTTTAATATATACTATTATTAGTATTGATATTAAAGTTAATATAGAAATTTATTTTCTTATTGCTATCAGTTTGTTAAGAGTAATAAATGTTTGGGCTAGATTTTTACAAAATATTGAAACACACAAAAAAAAATGAGCCAATTTTGGGTTTCTTTTCATTGCGTAAATAATCAACTTCGAAAATGAATTTTTTTAAAAAGTTATCAAAAATATTTTTATATAAGCTAGCACAAATCAATTCTAGATTCAGTTTTATTATAAACTAATCTGTTCAAAATAAAAGATAATTTGTTACTTTCAATGATTTATTCAATCCAAACTGTCTGTTTATATATTAAAATTAGTAATTTCAAAATCCGTGCCCTGCACGGGGCAATTTTTAATAAAGTTTTTATTTGTTATTCTAAATTTAAGAAAAATGATTAACTAAATTTTTTAATATAGATTACAATACAAAAGGAAAAGAAGCAAGAAAAAGCAAGGCTTGAGCATACTCAATCATCAAAAGACTTTTAACGCTCTATTATAGTACTGATAATATTTTAGCGCAAATCTCCCAAAATACAACTATTCACACTCTAGCAATAGTAGCCAGCCAAATTTCAAAACTAATAATACAATAATTATATTGATATAAACTAAAGTTAAACAAAAATGCTAATGCATAAAGAATTAAATTGTATGGTAAACCAATATAGATTAAGTCTTTATATATAAAAGGAACGGAACATTTTCTGACCAAACATAATTGCACCCTATCTTATAACTTTGGCTGGCTAAAATAGATAAACATTATATGGCAACAAAAGTAAGCTAAAATTTTTCATTGTAAAAGCAATCTATCACCTTAATAATAGCAATCTAAAAATATATAAATATGTGAAAATAAGGTTATAAAAGCCAAACCGAAATCATAACTTTAGTACAAAATAATGACAATCAAAAGGGCTTTTTTTCTCAATATGAGAAAAGAAATTGAAAGTATATAAGAGACACAACAAAAAATCACATTACAACCATCATTTTTTTGTAGTGGTAGCTCTCCAAACTACGAAACTATAAAACTAAAATAGGTTAACTTTAATCTTATATGTTCATTAATTTTTTTCCATGTGTTGAAATGCTAGAAGAACAAACCTCATATAGACCGAAAATATACACCTTAAGCCATGAAAAATTAAATAGCTTTAAAGTTCTCGTCTTGAGTTGGAAAAGTAAGAATCACAAAATACCACAAGTACTTGAATTTGGTAGAGTAAAAGACATGTATTTTAATTCCTTGTGTTAAGAAGAGTAATAAAGAAATTAAAATATAATAATTGCTAACAATCAGAAAAATAACAACCCGTTTGGCTAAGCTTGCTTGGGGCTACAAGCTACAAATAGTAAAAGCATGTGAGAGAGTGCTTTTTCTAAGAGCTTATAAGCTGAAAAATAAGCAAAGCCAAATAGGCATATATATATGTGTGTGTGTGTGTATGTATGTATAAAACTTTAGCTTTATTTTTATATGAGTTAAACCCACTTTACCAATTATTTATCTTAGTATTGTTCTTTCAACTTTGTAATTTTTCACTCACTACTCAATAATAAATAGATAATTGCTATATATTATAATTTTTTTTCTTTTTTTCTCTTTCTTTTTCTTTAATTATATTGACCAACTATCATGTCATCTTTAATACGCAATTTAAATAACATAATAATGTTTTATATATTTAAATATTGATGACAACTGCATTTGCAAGATTACTCTTTCTTTTATAAACTTACGTGGTATTCGAAGAGAAGTTCATATGGCATTCAAAGTGGAGTTTAGGTGGCATCTAAATAGGAGCTTATGTGGTATTCAAAGAGCTCCTAAGTTCTCTTGTGAAACAACTTTATATATTATTATTATTGGTGTTCTCATACCCTGTGCTTTGCTTATTTAGGTTTTGTGTGTTTTCTAGTTTTTTAAAATATTTATAGATGTAATTTTTTAATTGTTTTTAGGTTTTTTTTGTGTTTTTTTTATTTCTAAATATCTATAAAAATTAATTCTAGTGCTTTTTTATTCTTATTTTTAGTTTTTTAATAAGGATATGATGCATAAATTAATTAAATTAATGAGTATTTTTGGACTTTATTACTTTAAACTCATTAAAAAGAAATATATATAAGTGGTGCATAAATATAATTAAATATCTTGTAACTCCATTGCAATGATGAGGTTAAGAAGTGGTGCACAAATGTAATTAAACACTATAATAGAGATAACAAGTAAAATAACTATAATTTAAAAACTTTTCACTAAAATGCAACATTCTGAAACTAATGAGGGAAATAGCCCACTTGCAACTTCGTATTTTGAAGATCCGAAGTTCTTGTTTCCATGTTAGCAGCGATTTCGTCGCGGTAGGCTGATCTAGACGCCTTGACACGTTAAAATCGTGGGTTAAACCCACGAACTTGAACTTTGTGTTTTGAACACAAGAACAAATTATTTGTATTTTGTAGATCCGAAGACCTTCTTCGGATTTTCAACTCACGAACATCATGTTCGTGGCTTCAAGTCACTAAGAAACAAAGCAAAGTCATTAAACAAAGCCAAGTCATCAAACAAAGCAAAGTCTTAGTCAAAAAAGCAAAGTACTCCTAGTAGTTGTCGGTGAAGAAGAAACAAAGCAAAGTCATCAAAATCTCAAATGGTGGTCTTGCTTGGAAAGGGTCAAAAATAAAAAATAAAAAAAAAGAAGCAAACAAGGCGACAAGGTGGTCCTTCTTCAAAAAGGTTAGTGCTTTCTCTCTCTTGTGTATACATTGAAGTTTGTATATATATATAAAGTATGTATGTGTGTGTGTGTCTCTCTCTCTTTATATATATATATATATATATATATATTTATGCATGTTGAATAGCTATGTACATGCCTGAATAAGTTTAAGAAACACAACTCTGATGAATTTCAGACTTATCAGTTTCTTGAAGAAACTTCATGTGTACTATAATACTAATTAATATTAATTTGAATTTTCATTTACTATGACTTTGTGTTCTTTTTAAACTAGAAGGCAAAAGTTGAAAATAGCTTCATCCTCTTTGCTTGTCTTGTTTTATCTACTACTACTTGTCTTCTTTTAAACTAAGGTGATTTTCTTTAAAATTTTTATAGTAATCCAAGCACTGTTTATAAAATATTGAAAAGAGTTCCATCATTAATGTAGCATATGAATTAACATTATTTTGAACATTTTCATTTCTTTTCCTACAATTGTCAAAGATTAGAAATTGATTAATAATATGGCATAATCCTTGGTTAATGTTTACTAGTAGACATCTTTGCTGTAAGTAAATATATTTATAATAGTTATGTCTTACTTTGTTCTTTTCTCAAAAACTGATAATGTCCTTGCGTAATCTGGTTTACTTTGACTTAATACGTTAAAAGGAGGTCCATGAGCACCATTGCACCAAAACATAAATAGTAATTCCAATTTAACCCGATGCGTAAGGGCCTAACGAGCTATTGGGTTTGGACTGCCAGTTGGTTCCTTTAGGAACATCACCTTCAAACTTTTTATTGACTGAATAGGAACTATAAAGAAATAAAAATCTTTTATGTCATTCATTTATAGTAATAACTTGTAAATGTAGTTACGTTAAGAAGAGAAAAAGTTAAGAGAAGTAGTTGTAAGAAGAAAAGAGACAGAAGTAAAAAAAGTGTTAAGAGAAAAGTAGTATCTATAATACATATTTGGATTGAGTTTATTCATTAGTTTATTTTTATAAATTTGAATGACATGTTATTTGATCCAGGTGGTAATGGTTGACTTATTTACTAACTTTTACTAAATGAATAGGGAGATATGTTGGGATTCTAATGGGGTTTATTATCTGCTTAGAATTCCTTTGAGGGTTACTCGAGTGCATTGTATGTTGAATTTTACCAAAGTGTATACTCATCTCTGCAAAGATCTACAAGCTGATGTATTAACTCACAAGATAGAGATCCTTTATAGATACACGACAGGACCGGGTTAAATGAATCCCTGCTATTATGTTATCCTTGTGGCTAAAGATGATGTCGTAACTCTTATGTTTGATACATGAATAATGTTAGGTATGGGTGTACCGATTGAATTGTATTTGAAAATCATCACTCTCCAATTAGAATCAGAATTGAACTATGATGTTGGTAGGCCGATCACGATTGAAGATGAGAATGTGATTAACCATGAATTGGATGAAGCTCTTAAAAGAAAGAATGAAATGCTTGACCAAAACAATATCAACCTTGATCTTCATGATGATGATCTTGCTCCAATAGCAGAACAAACATGGACTAGAAGAATGTGAGTATGTTCCTCCAGTCATTCCTGGTGCTAAGCCTCTTTCTCCAGACATTCCTCATTCTACATCTAGTTTTTCAAATGTTTGTGAAGAATCAAATGTACCGAGTTTTTTCACTAATTTTGATTCGAGTGGTATGTACGTGGAGATGGACAATTGCTCCATTATTCCAGCAACTAACTGGGGATTTCAACAAGAATTCTATGTAAAGCAAGTGTTTGCAAAAGGAGAAGCAATGGACATAATCAAGCGATGGCATGTTGCTAATCATTGGGCATTTATGGTCCATAAGTCCACACGTGATGCATGGGATCTTCGATGTAGACTACATGAGAACAGTGAATGTAAATGGAGACTTCAGTTAAAGCAAAAAAAAAAAAAAGTGTTTTTGAGGTTACCCGATATGTGGGTCCTCACACTTGTGTGCTTGCATAATTTGATTCTGATCACCCAAACTTGGATGTGAGCTTGATTGCTAGAGCAATTTGAAGCCATATCGAGACAAATCCAACCACTTCAAAGGAAACTTTACATCGTCATTTATTGGATACTTTTGGTTATTCTGTGAAAATAAAAAGGGTTTTGGGATGGAAAGAAAAAAACGATCAAGAATGTGTATGGGTCCTGGTCTGAATCGTATCAGTAGTTGGATCATTTTATGACAGCTTTGATGAATGAAAACATGGAACTCAATTCTTTTACAACACAGAGACAAGGGAAGTGGACGGAATTGAGTCACCACACGTTTTAAAGCGGGTTTTTTGGGCTTTTGGTTCATGTATTGAGGCATTTAAATATTGTTATCCTATTATAAGTGTGGATGGAACACACTTGAATGGAAAATATTAGGGTAAATTTAGCTTGTCATCATATATGTCAGAGTGTTACATCACTCCTCTTCAGCCGACTGGAGCATATATGGCACATTCCTCCAGTACACAGTATGTATCTTATTTGCCACCTGTGTCCTTTGAGTTTTGAGACGAGGATCTAGATAATAAGGCATTTAGAGTTGGCAATGCCGATATCATGCATGAGAAAAGGGTTGTTGTTGAGAGTATGTAGCCTGACATTAAAGTGCCTATCCAAATGTTGAAAATTTATCATAGGCGTCCAGAGCGCAAGAAAAAACCAACGCGATGTAGTACTATATCACATTTGCTATAGATACTCTTATTACTTTTAGTATTGAAACTATTAGAAGTGTTGTAATATATTATTAAGTTTCTCTTTGTGTGTTTCAACTCTTTATGTTATTTAAATATTAGCTTGTCATGTACAAGTTTCTATATCATAGGTAAAACGTGAAGAATTAGGGGAGACTTTGCCGAATTTTTAATAATTATTTAATAACTCAAAACACACTAATCATAAAAATAATCAAAAGCAAAAAAATAATAATGGAATTGCCAAAGTCTCGTCGTCTAATATGTATTCAACTAAATATCAATACTCATGGCCTTGACATGTCAAATATTTCATTGAGATGTATAATCCAAGTCATATTAAGTGGTTGGTGACGTTAAGCATTATGTCACTAATTCTGTTGTTCTACTTCTTGTTGTCCTAATTCACTAATGCTATTGTTATGCTTGTTATTAACATAATTTACCATGTTGATATTTGTCAAAGACATTATCACCATAGATTAATATAGAACTTCCTTTTCTCCTAGATAAGCAACTTTTGAATGCAAGAGGCATCTTACATATGGTATAAAAAATCACAAGGAATGATGAGACAAAGAAAAACAAACTTACTAGAGGTATACACCGTAAAGTGTTTATCATCAGAAAAGCAATGAAATAATGTATAAATGTTGAATTGTAAACCTTACAAAGACATCTTAATTTTTAAAATATGTGATAACACTAAATTATAAACTTTTTAAAATTATTGTAATGTTAAAATTTTGAATTTTTGGTTTTCAATTTTTAATTTTTAAAATTTTCAATTTCCTTTAAAATTTTTAATTATTTCAATATTAAATTTTCTAATTTTTAGTTTTCAATTTTTAGGGTTTTTACTTTTTAATAATTTCAATGTTAAATTATTTAATTTTTATTAATATTTTTTAATTTTATTATTTAGTTCATATATTGTTACTATTTTTAATTTTTCCATTAAAATTATTATTGAAATTACAAATATACACACCACACTAGTGTGTTATGGGAAAAAGAAAAATAAAAGACGACTTCGTGTCTTGAAGACACGAAGTCTAACAAGACATGAAGTCTACACAAAGTTTAATCATCTGCTAATGTGGCCACTTTTGCCACGTGTGTTAGCCATGTCATGGTGTTTTTATTTGAACTTCGTGTCTTCAAGATACAAAGTATCTTAAGGTGGTTATTTAACTCATTTTTTTTAGAAGTTAGTTAAGGTGGTTATTTAACCCATTTTTTTGAGAAGTTCAAGACATGAAGTCTAACTTTGTGTCTTCAAGACAGGAAGTCTACACAAAATCTAATCATCTGCTTATGTGGTTGCTTTTGCCACGTGTGTTAGCCATGTCATGGTGTTTTTATTCGAACTTCGTGTCTTCAAGGTACAATGTATCTTAAGGTGGTTATTTAACTCATTTTTTTGAGAAGTTAGTTATTTTGGTGTAAAAGTTATAAAATATAGTTAGTTTGGTCATTATCTCCACTATCATATATTGATTTATGATATGTAATAATATTAAAAATAGAATTTATGATGACTTGGCAAATAGATGGGTGCTGATGTGGCACCCTTCTTTGAGCTCATTTGGGTTTAACTTCTATGCTTATTTAGGTTCCATATGTTGTTTTAGTTTTTTAAATATTTATAGATGTGATTTTTTATTGTTTTTAGGTTTTTGTGTGTTTTTATATTATTTCTAAATATCTATACATGTACACCTTATAATGAAATGAATGGATCAACCCTAACAATGTAAGTGTTTTGTCCATCCTCAATTTTACAACTATGTGTTGCAAGCCTTTCTTTATAGCATTGTGAAAGAATAACTGGGAGAGTAAAACACAAACAAGTGCTATTGAGCACTATAATGTTCTTAACCTTGAAAAATATAAGAAGAAGAAGAAGAAGGATGAGACTACAGTCTCCGATGAGTAGTTGATGCTATAGAAGGCCTTCAAGGAGGTTTATACCCTACCTAAGGGGTCGTGACGTTGGACGGGTGGCTTTGTAAAGTGTAAAAAGAAATGGTCAGTAGATGAAAAAAAAGAAGAAGAAGAAGAAGAAGAAAAGAATGAGACCATCATCTCAGATGAGCGGAGTTTGCTTTTGTTAAAGGCCTTCAAAGACGTTTGTACCCTTAAGGGGGTTTGGGAGACATTAAAGGGATGGCTCTATAAAGTGTTAAAAAGATGATTATTAGTATATGGAATAAAGTAGAAAACAAAGGGAAAAAAAAAAAGAAAAGGATTAGACCACCATCTCTGATGTGATTTAGAGGTTGGATAGAATGGTCTTGGAGGTCTTCAAGGAGGTTTATACCTTGGTTAAGGGTTGTGACATTGGAGGGGTGGCTCTATAAAGTGCAAAAGAAATGGTTAGTAAAATATAAAAAGAAACAAAAAAGAAGAAGAAAAGCATGAGAACACCGTCTCTGATGAGCGGAGCTTGCTGTTGCTAGAGGCCTTCAAGGAGGTTTATACCCTAGTTAAGGGGTCATCTGGGAGACTTTTGAGGGGCGGCTTTGTAAAGTGTTAAAAAGATGATTATTAATATGTAGAATATAATATAATAAAAAACTGAAAAAAAGAAAGAAAAGGATTAGGCCACCATCTATGATGAAGGGGTTTATAGGTTGGATAGGATGATAAGGGAGGCCTTTGATGATTGGGGAGACTATCAATAATGGTGGCTATTGAAGGAGGTTAGCCATCAAAGCTTTTGCTATGTGAGGAGGATGTGAATAGTGTATACGACATACCCATGAAATAATGCATGGGCACTATGTATAAAGCAATGCATGGAGGCTTAGTACTGAGATTTTGACAAGTGGACGGTGAGGAACGGGGATGGTACAATAGTGGACGGTCAGGGACGAGGATGGTACAATGTACAATGGTGAGTGGGAGGAAAAAGTTGACTGATATGGATAAGGATAATGGGGTGTATACTCAGAAATTTTCTATTTTTCACGTGTAATTCAGATATTTTCTATCTTGCACGCATCGAGTAGAGGAGGTGGCAATGTTCTAGATTCTTCTATTGACGATGAAGAGGTTGGGCCAAAAAAGCTAGCCAGCATGTTGAAGCTATCCCAACTAACGTCCTAAATACATTTTTAAAACTTAACTCTACTAAAACCTCTCAAGCATAAATACACTATTGAGCCCCAGTCTATACCCAAATACCCAATTGCACTTAATTAGAGTGACATCATATGAGTTGGTGAATATGTCGTGTAATTGCTAGGCGTCATTTTTTGTCCCCTCTGTCAATTTCCTTTGAAGTAGATCTATACTATTTTATTAAGCAAGATGTTGTTGCACATTCAACTTGAAATTTTTTGTAAGGAGTTTGCATTAAGATTATCAAGAACTTGTAGTTTTGAGCACTATTTTGTATTTGTGTCAAAAATGTACTTGTGGGCGCAAATATCTTAAGAGGGGGGGGGTGAATTAAGATATTAATACTAATTTTTGTTTTTAAAATTTACAGAAAATTTACAACTCTAACAAGCAATATATCAAACACTATATAAGCAAGGTAATAAGAATGAAATTAAAAGCAAGGAGAAGAGAGACAAACGATTTTTAGGTGGTTCGGCCAAGCCTACGTCCACCGCCCAAGGAAACTCCCCTTAGGACTTAAAGTATCTCCACTAAAATGCTTCTTCAAAACTTGGTGAAGCACAAACCAAGATTTTTACAACCTCTTTGAAGTCTCACTTCAAAGAACCCAAGGGACTTTCTCTATAGGATTTCCTCACACTTTTACAAGCTACAATGAATATATCTCACAATGAATAAAGCTCTCAAAGTGTGAATACTCAAGAATGAAAAGAGATTGGATCTGAAAATTTCCTCAAGAAGAGAAAATAATAAGCTCTTGAAAGCTCAATATATTGCAAGAATGGCTCAAGAAGTATTGAATGATGATAAAAGCTTTTGCACACTTCAATTGATTGATTAGAACTTGTATTTGAATGTGTATATATAGAGATTTGAGGGTTAGGGATTTGGTAGGTGAAGGAAGATTGAAAATCTCGGCCAGAACGGTAAGAAACGGCTAGTGCATTTATTACAACCCCCGTTCAGCCGGTCGACCGTCTTGGTCGTCCGGCTTGCCTTTCTCTTCTCTGACTAGGCCGGACGCCTTAGCCGGTCGACCGGCTAGGGGGTCCGGCTTTTTCTTTCACTTTCTGATTAGGCCGGGCTACCACCTAGGTCAGCCGGTCGACCGGCTTGGGGTCCGCCACTGCGAATGTGAAGTAAAGCCAAATTTTTTAGAAAAACAAGCTCAAGTGTATTTTCATAACTCCAAGTAATTTTGAATAAATATGTAAACGCATGTTGTGAATGAAAACACCCCAAAAACTCATTTTGTCTCAATGTGTGTATTCAAATACTTTTGTGCATATTTTAAAAAGTGCAAGACTTGAGAAAAATTTTGCAATGATAAGGAAGAATGTTTTGAGCCAAGTCTATACAGTATATGGGCATTTCACAAGAAGAGCAAGAAGAAAAAAATAAATCCGGTACCCCTTATGTCTTCTCTTCTCCTCCTTATGCCTTCTTATCTTTTCTCTTCTTCAAATAATCCTTTATGCATATCTTCATATTTTCCAAGCTTCATATAATATCTCATTTCACAAGAAGCTGTTTAATCAAATAATGCATATACATATTTTCATCATCAAAATCAATGAAGAATATTTAGCTAACAGTACTCTATTACCTCCAAATAGAGAAGTTTTTCTTATATTAGTCTTTCACTAAATCATTTCTTTTTATATATAATCAACAGTTATATTCTTGGACTATTATAACCCCATCCACAAAAACAATAACTCAAATTTACACATGCAAATAATATAACAAATTACCCTTTCTAATTATATGTCAATTTTAAAAAATGTAAAGTCATGTCTTCTTATTTTTATATATTAAATATATAGATAAATATTTAATAAGCCACTTTCGATAAATTTAATTCAAATACATTTCTTATCTATGTATATAGGAAGCATTATATTCAGTTCAATTCACTATCAAACTACTATGTATTAACTTTTTAGGTACTTAGATTGATTATCTTATTATCTAATGGCGTATTTTGTAATCACCGTCATGATGGTTGTTGTCTATTGGGTTGTTATCATGCTAAACTATAATGCCTATACATCACATGTTTCAACTACTACGAATCTCTTTAATATTTGACTCCATACATCATGTTATAATCAGTACTTCCCATCACAATAATTCAAAATTTATAATTTATTGTATCAACTATAATATCATGGTTGCTCATATACCCATTTATAAATAACTAGAAATAAATATGACAATATATTCAATATTATCTTAAACATTCTATAATTTTTAGGAACTAAGTAAAAACATTTATATCTTAAAATTGTATACTTTTAGCATATTACTAAAAAAAACTTGTAATTGTTAATATTTACTTATTTTGTGCTACACGGATATTAATTCCTCATGTATCACACAGGTTACTCCCTAGTTTGTAAAGTGTAAAGGTTCAAATTAATTTTCAATATTTTACAAAATCATTCAAATTATTCTCAAAAATAGTAAAAAAATGGGGAGTAATTTGAATAAGTTTGTGAAATATTAAAAACTAATATAAAATTTTTGAAATAATAAGGATTAATTTAACTATATTTCAAAATTTTGAGGGTTAATTAATTTTTTTTTAAATAATAGGAATTAATTTGAGACTAAGTGATAACTTTGGAGACTTTTTCTTAAATTAATCCTATGTGTTAAGTGAGTGTTTTCAATGCAAGTGAAGATTTAAAAGGGTGTTTGCCTGTGCTTATTTGGGAAGCACTCTTTACCTAAATAGTATCGTCAAAACTATCTTACTCTGGTCACAAAAAGGCAAGGGTTGCTTGAATTTCTGTTTGTTGTCCTTATACGGAGGGAGGATAAAGAATTAAAAATCCCTATGAAATCCATCAAGCTACAATATAAAATATCTTTGGATTCTTCATACAAAGCAAAAATCTGTGTGGACTGAATGGGTCAATGCCAATTATATCAATAATTAAGGGTAGGAATATGTGGGAGTTATCCCTACTCTCTGGAACATCCAAGGCACAGAGAAACATTCTTAATCTCAGATTGTAGGCAGAACTAACATTCTTCATATTGTTGGTAATGGTTTAGACACTTCATTTTGGAATGAAAATTAGCACTCGTCGGGTATTCTTGGTGAGGTTTTTGGGTACCATACCATGGAGGACTCAGGCTATGATCTAAACATAATTGTTACAGTGTCATTGATTGGAATTCTTGTAGATTGATGAATGAATTCTCTGTTATTCATATTATCCTTATGACAACAAACTGCATTTCTAATAGCACTCAGGATGAGAATATTTTAGAGTAAATGGCATATTACCCCCTATAGTCTGGCATAAATACACAATTCCTCTATGAAGTTTCAAAATTATCTGATTACTCTCTTGAACTTCTTAAACGTGTGCAAATTATCCCCTGCCGTCTGTTTTTGGTTAGTTTTGATGGGAGTTGGAGTTTACGTGCGTGTGTTGCATTTTTCATTGCATAATATATAGAGTAAATGGCATATTACCACCCTGTAGTCTGACATAAGTGTGCAATACCCCCTAAAGTCTCAAAATTAACTAATTACCCCCCTTGAGTTTTCAGGGAGTAGGGATGTCAATGGGGCGGGGTTCATAAACCCCTACTCCGCACATGGTATTTTTCCACCTGCCCCTACCCCGCCCCTATACCTGTACCGGGGTTTTCTCCTGACTACCATCCCCGCCTCTACCGGTGTTTTTTACACTATGCCCCTACCTACGGGGCACCTGTCAACAAAAGTCAAAGGGGTCGTAGTATCGGGACAAAACACCTACTTGTTAACCCCCTATATGTCAAGTAAAATCCCTATTTTTTAATTAGATAAAAATAAATAAAAATAACATAAATCATGCACCAAACTATAACACATCAAATTCAAACTCTAATACTTAAAATTCAACATAATTTTACAACAATAACACATTAAATCCAAACTTACTCCAAATCATAATTATTAAACATAACATATAATATACATACATATATACATATATATAAGATATGTATAGATATATATACATATATATATATATATATACCGGGGCGGGGTCACCCAACGCCGACCCTGCCTTACCCTGGCACCGGTGTATAAAAAAAAACCCACCCTGCCCCACCCCAGGTGTTTTTTGGCAAAAACCCCGCCCCTACCCCGCCGGTAACCCTGCGGGGCGGGCGGGGCGGGGCGGGGCGGGATACCATTGACATCCCTATCAGGGAGTAAATGAGTTAAGCGTTTTTATAAAAAGTGTAAGGGTTTAAATGGTTCAAAATATTTAGTTTATATATATATTATGAATGAAAAACGCCACACCCGTGCGTAGAATTCAATTCCTATCAAAACTAACCAAAAATAGACGGCGAGGGTAGTGAGCACAAGTTTAAAAAGTTCGAGAGGGTAATCAGATAGTTTTGAGACTTTAGGGGGTATTGTGCACTTATGCCAGACTACGGGGGGTAATATGCCATTTACTCCAATATTTTATGTAGCAATGCTGTGGACGGAGATTACTCTCTGAAGACCACTTCGAAGCTCATTCATTCAACCAGTCCTAAGGCGCCTTGGTATAAGGTAATTCGGTTCAACAATTCTACACCCAAGAATTCCTTCTGTTCTTGGCTTTTCTGGCTTGATTGTCTCTGTGTTAAATCTTGATTGGTTTCTTGCGGAAGGGTTACGATGCTAGTAAGACAGTTTTTGACAAGGAGGTCAAGACTATTTTGACCCAAAAATTGAGGTAGGTCCCACGTGACAAATGGGTCGGTTTTTGGCACTACCACGTTTCTCGTCTTGAGGGTATGAACTTAGTATATTTATATGTCAAAATCGGACTTTTGGTGAATGAGAAATTAGTAACTAGAGTTGAATGTAAAAACTAATTTGATTGCTAATTAAGCTTTCTCTGGAAAGGAATCTCATATAAGAAAACTATGAGACTTTTGCCCACTTTATATACAAAAGTCTTTATGGGTAGTGCCAGAAGACAAGTAGAGAGAAGACTATATACATGTTGGACTCAATGTTAAATATCAATATAAGTGAATGCACGTGCTAGGCTTGCCTGGGGACACGGCATGGGTGTGGGTTTTTGCTCCGCATTAACTTTTTGGGCAAAATTCTTTTCATGAATGGGTGGGTGTAGGTTTTTGCTCCATATTAACTTTTTGGGCAAAATTCTTTTCACGAATGGGTTGAACTTGAAGAGTTTTGTAATGGACAACAAATTGAAGGCTTGTAGCAAATCTTATGCACGTTGAGAGCATGCCACAGATTTCTTTTTACTGTTGCGGACTGTTACGAGCTAGAAACTGGGCGCTGTGGTATATTATGATTTTGACCACAAAATAAAGGCTGCTGACTACTCCAACACTTACATATGTAGCCTCCAGTCCAATTCCGGTCCCAATTCCTTGCACAGTCCTAAAACCCCACACAGTCATATTTCCACTAGAAGCGTTGGTGGCTATAAACCTCGAGACATTGGCCACGTTTCCAGTTTATCCAATTGGGTAACTTAAGGGGTGTTGCTTGACATCCCATCCGAATAGTTCCAGTAGTCCGGGTATTTTTCCCAACTTTTCCAGTCTGGTTGTTATCAGTGTTATCATTGTTCCAAGACATTCTGTCTCAATCAGTTAAGGCAGTAAAAAATCTACACTCAAGGAAGCAAAACACGTTAATAGTATATGAAACACGAATAAGAACTGAAATACAAGTTCAAAACTAACAACATTCTTGAAATTCCAGTTTATGTTCAAAGCAATTTCTAAAAGCAGTAGGAAAATTCCTTAAGGTTGTCGGAAAAATAGTACTATAACACGAATCTAGAATTTCACAAACAAAGAAATAATATTAAACTATTAATTTAGAAAAAAAAAAACGATGCATAAACAGTGTAAACCAACAATTAAATAGTGTAGCCGAAGCTCGATTGGAGCAGTATTCTTAAGAGAATTACACCCCTCATACAGTAGCTAAAGGAATCAGGTACTGTATCAGGATACAACGGTTATACTTCTTATGATGTTAGTAACACTCCTACGTAAGAGCTTATGAACCAGCGGTGGTGAACTCTCTTTGTGATCAGTGATGCAACCTAGTTGTTACAAATATGCAGATGCTATGAATGCAAAGTGGGTTTCGAAAATTCTATGTGAGGAGCTCTAATGAAAATACTATTTATAGATAAAGAGGTGTTGTTAGCAGGATCCAAAACGTTGGATAAGGCTTACTTATAACTACCAAAACGTGGAGAAATGGCGCAGAAGTGGTGTAAGATATTAAGATTAGTATCAATTATAGTTGACCGCAAAACTTGTCATTTTTAATTATGTAACTAAAATCAATATCGTAAGGTTAATGTTTTCAGTAATTGACTTGACAGCAAGATTACTTAATTCTGCTATTTTATAATTTGAAACTTTATATCTTTTTAAACTATAGTTGAACTTTATACATATAGCGGGAGACACGTGTCGAGATATTCTTTTTAGAAATTTTCTTATCAAATTGTTAACGGTAGAAAAAAATTAAAGGTAACTATCAAAAGAAACTGAATGAAATAGATAATTATATATATGGTTAAAAGTTAATTTATTCTCTTGAAAAATAATTTTATAAATTTATTATTTTCAATTTAAATATTTATGAGATTTAAAAAAATTAAAATATTTTATTTGGTGGAATTGCTTTGTGAACCTGCATTGATGTATTCTTTTTCTTTTTTAATTTTAATAAAAAGGAAAAGTTGGTACCCTGCCTTATCAGTTTATTGTAAATATAAATTCGTACCCACACTGTTGTCCAGGTAAAATGACATTTTAAAGAGAGGTAGCTTTTCCATTGTTCCGAACTGACATCAATTCAGAAATAAATTTATAGGTTTATAACAAAAATTTCTAAGTCTACAACAAAAATTTGTAGGACTTTTTAAAAAAATTTGTTGTCCCACAAATTTTTGTTTGGAACTACAAAATTTTTTATGGACCAATGAATTTTTATTTTAAACTTACAAATTTTTTATGAACTGATGTTGTAAATTTTTCTAAAAGGTTCTATAAATTTATATTATAAACTTATAAGTTTTTGTTCTAAACCTAAATTTTTTATGGACTAATAATAGTCTAAATGGATGGAAGAGCTTCCATTTAAGGAGTCCATCCAAGAATATGACCCATACAACTATCAAGAACACTGAACACACTTTTGAATAGGACTATGCGCTTTGACTAGAACATGCTTAGGACAAACGGTAAAATACTTGCTTATTTCCATAACATGTTGCTTTACAGGCAGGTTCAATTAAAAATGCTCATAAAAGACATGGAACTCTTGGGATGGACTTTTGGTGGTTAACTCTTAGGTCGCGATTAGTATGTTAAAATTCATTTAGGCTCTATTTGTTTTGTAAAAAACATTATATATGTTGCCATGCTAAAAATGAAAAAGTTAAAGGAAAATATTTTGTTGGTCAATAGAAAATAGGTTGATTTTTTCACACACTTATCAAATCTCCCTCAACCCCCCTCCCCATAAAAACACATATTAGATCTCCGCTTCGCTCCCCTTATCCCCTTCCCAGGCACAGTTATTATCACCCAACCCCCAGCCGCTCTCCGCCCCTGGCCCCAAACCCGCCAAACACAGTAGCCCCTGGGCCCTCACCCATGCTTCCACCCTCGCGCTCTCGGCCTCTTGGACCCATTGGTAGGGAAAGAAAGGGAATTGGGAATGGAAAAAAAAACTTGGGAATCAATATATCGCCCTTAGTATGCTTAGTAATGACGATGAGAATACATGTATTGATTCTAAATTTATGTTTGCGAGTAACAATATTATCTTTGTGCTATAACATTTGTATTATTGTAGTAGTTGTAGCAGTAGTACTAGTATTTGTTGTTTTGTTGTTGTTGTTGTTGCTACTACTACTACAACAACAACCAACAACAACAAAAACAACAACAAAATTATTGGAGATATCACTAGAGTACTGGTAATAAGATAATCATAAATCTTAATAAATCTTCGTCTTTTCAATTATTTTAATTTTTTAATTTTTAATTTTTAGTTTTAGTTTTAATTTTATTTTTTATTTTTAATTTTTTTTCTCTTTTTTAATTTTCTAATTTTTAATATTTCAATTTTTTACTTATTATTTAATTTTTTTTATTTTTTAAGTTTTTCTTTTTTAAATTTTACAATTTGTAAAACTTTTTAATTTGTTGGGTGGAGGCTGGCTTACTCTGTAGGGCGCAGTTGATAAGGGCCTATTATTGTCTCATTTTTTGTTTGTTCATGGCTATTTGTTTTCTATTAAGGCAACTATGGATGAAATCTAGGTGTTTAGAGAGATAATATAAATTCTATGTGTTTGCGTCTGGGCAAACTTGAATCTTAGTAAATCTAGTGTGGTGCTTAGTGCTAACAATTCACTTCAGATACAACGTCAGATATGACATCACCTTTGCATGCCTCGGCATGGACATTTGGGGAAATATCTAGGATTGCTTACCAGTTACGGTGGTTTGAAGGTTCAAGCTATGCAATGGCTTCAGGATCGCATCCTGTCTAAGATTGAACGGTGGCGTCATCTCCTTCTTTCAGAAGGGGGAAGAGGTGTTGATAAGAGCTGTGCTACAATCAATTCTAAATTATGCAATGTTGTCCAAAGAATGAATCCAAAAGAGAGGGTGAATTGGATTAATGGCACAAATAAGCACTTAAAACTCTTAACAAATATTTCAAGCAATAACACATACAATATATAAAATAAATACTTAAAATATAGAGAGATCAGGGTTAAGAAGATCAAATGCAGCAATTTAGAGTGGTTCAAACTCCCAAGGGCCTAGTCCACTATCTAAAGTCTTTTCTTAGGGTTTCGGAAACTTTACTAGTGAATCAACTTCTTGCTTAGTACGTCGTAGAAGCATAAAACAACAATCACACCACAAGGACCACAAGTATTTACCTAATACTTGAGGATTTCAACCTTTCACTCTTGATAGAAAGTTCCTTACAAACTATGCTACCCAAGAGTAAAACTCACACCTAATGAAATAATAGAGAGTTTGGTGTACAAGAACTTCTTATGAGCAAGTGTACAAAATGTATTTAAACCTTCCTATATTGCTCTTAGTAAATAAGCAATTTATGAGCTCAACAAACTTGATCAATGAATGCTAAATGATACGCAACCAATGAAGATAACAATAAATAGAGCAAGATTTCAAGAAAGAAAGAGTATTGAATGCTTAAGAGCTTGAGTAAACGTTTTGATCAAATTATATCTGAGCTGGGAGGTAAAAGAGATATTTATAAGCCCAAAAAGTAAAGCTCCCAACGGTCAAGTTTTAAAAAACTCATAAAGGGCTACTGGAGCATTCTACCGGTCAACCCCCTAGCTCAGCTGGTACTTCTAGTGAGCTAATTGGCTGTACCGATCAAATGTCTAGCTCAGCCGGTAGAGCAAAAATGCTCATTGGTTCTACCGGAGCACTAACTCGGTCAACTAGCTGTGTCAGCCGATACCTGTAAAAAAAGCTGAAAAGCAATTTCACTTTTTATCAGAAAGTAACTTTACATCTCATCAACAGTAAGCAACATTTTTCTGCCGCATTTTATAGCTCAAAGCAACCACTATTCATATAAGATCAAGTCAATAATAAATGCTAACACCAACTTATCTTCCAAACATTAAATGCAAGATCAAATTAACCTAAAATAAGATTTTCAAATTTTATGCATGTAATAATTTTATCCAATAGGTAATAGTCTTATACAAGAATACTCATACAACTATAATACAAACCCTATACTCAAAATAGTACACTTTTACTACAAAGCCATACAAATATATACATATAAGCACATATATCCATCAAAGTATCAAATACCAATGTAGTAGAGAGTATTATAGTGCATGCAACTCCATAATGCAAAAATATGGACTTCAAAGCTAGATTTGCTATAGGAAAAGTTATTTTATGCAAGTGTAAGCATGTGCACTCCTATAAAGATAAGAATAAGATGATAGATAAGATAATATATGTGTGTGTGTGTATTAAGGAGAAAAGATGATTAAGTATAGAAAAACAAGAATTATAAGCAAAATGCATGAAAATGCATGCAATGCAATAAATTATTGAGCTCATAGCATTTGCTTATATACTAAGATCAACTTAACAAAGATTAGGAAAGATGAAATGAACTACAACTACAAGAAAACTTCAAGGCACTCCAATCTTTGTGAACCATGCTCCATAACCATGGTTCATCTCCTTTCTTTCCTCAAGAATGCTACTATACAAGATATTTAATATACTCCAAAAGTAATAGCAATTAGATAATAAAGCACAATTATAGCATCATCAAAATATAATTAACATAAGTAAATCAATATATTAAACCAATATATTCAACATGCAATGTTTCTGTTACACTTTCCAAAGAAGCTCAGAGATACCCTCAGCTCTCGAGTGGCAAGGTTTTAAAGGAACACCCGACGCTTTAAGGATTTTCATTTGATGAATAAGGCCCTTGTCTCAAAACAACCATGGCATTTGCAGTAAAGGCCTTTTCCTTTGCCTTACCATGTGCTCTAATCATTGTATTTCCTGAACACCTCTTTCTGGAATGCAACTCAAGGTCGTAAGGGGCCCTAGATTTGGAAGAGTTTATTGAAGGGGGTGTGAATTGCTTAAGGAGGAGGGATGTTTGCTTCTTGGTGATGGCACTCGTGTGAATATTTGGCTAGACTCGTGGGTGCCCGGGACCCGTTGTCTACCTAAGCCTGGTGATTGTGCCTCAGAATCAGTCTTAGAATTGTGTTGTGGTGATGGAACTGCTTGGGATCCTACCATGTTGTCGGTGCCTGTCATTTTATGGTGCTCTCCTTGTGGTGTCTTGTGTCGGGTCAACAAGAGAGGTTAATTTGGCCACTTAATAAATCTGGGGTTTACGAGGTCAAATATGGCTAGCATACACTTTACTCAACTAAGCAAGTTCTTATGATTTCTTCTGCTGCTGCTACGCAGTCTCATGTTAAGCTTTCTTGGTCTCGTATCTGGCACTTAAAATTGCCATCGAGTGAAACACTTCCTTTGGCGCCTTGTGTGAAATGCTCTGGCTATAGAAATGAACAAGCTTTGTCAAGGCATCACCACTGATGGTGTGTGTCAAGTATGTTCTTTTGGCCAAAGACTGTGGAGCATTTGATCATCCCTTGCTACTTCTGTCATTTGGTCTAGAGTTTATCCCTACTGCAACTCCATTTATAGTGGTTCTCTTGTCCAATGGTCTCTGAAAGTTGTGGATATGGGGGTCGATACTGGTCATGGTTGTCATTTTGTGGATTGCATTATTATGATTTTCTCCCGCAACTTGTTCGCGTTTAAGGGCCAGCTACCTGTGACTCAGAAGATTATTGATCTGTTACGGGAATGGTTAGTCCGTCATATTAGAAAATGCCTTCTTCTTCTTGAAGATATTTTTCCTTCTTCGTCTTAAAGATATTTTTATCTCTCACTAAGATAGGGAATTAACAAACGAGAAATCTAGTATCAAGAAGTTACTGAAAATGGTTTAATTTAGCTCGAGGGACAAGTAGAATCTCTTCATAGTACGATTCGATGAAATATCTTCTCATGCTATGAAGTTGGTGGGGGAATACACAAAGGCTTCTATAGTGGTGGGAGGGACAGTGCATCCTTCTTTGCCTCTTGTCATATCACTCCAGTTTCATGTTGCTGATCATTCTCAATGGATCTGTCTTGACTATGGCATGGCTGGCTTAAGTGCTCTATGGATGCTTCCCATTCTGCAGAGGATCATGATGTGGTCTAGCGTGCGTGGTGGGAGGTCCAGATAGGCCAACATCTGATCGGTCTGCAAAAACAACTTGAGCCAAGGATGTGTCTCATACGGAGGCGATGGCTTTCTGGCATGGTTGTGGCTTGGTTAAGGAAGTTGCTCCTGCTTAAGTTGTTATTGACTGTGACTCAAAGTGTTGTTTTCCATGTTTTGCTTCCAAATCCAGAAATGACTGAAACGACGAAGATGATTTGAAGCTTCCTCCATGACCCCCCTAATGTATTGGCCTCCTTAGTTAGGCGTGGTACTAATTTGGTTGCAAATTATGTTGCCAAACAATGTTGCTTGGGGTTGTGGAGTGAGGATTGGGCTGTTAAACACCCTCCTTCTTGTCTTTGATTCATGCTGATATCACTCTTATGTAGGCTGACTAATGTAAACTTCTTTAGAATTTTAATGTTTTGCTGCCAAAAAAAGATTATGTATACAAAAGACTAATTTTGTAATACCTCAAGGGATATCTTAGTAATTTATCAAAAATTCATTCATGTGAACTTGGAAATAAGTCATTCCTATGTATTGTAGCAGGAATGGCCATTCTTATATTTATTGGAATGAGATTTTTTGGGAAATAGCATTTCTTGTCATATTCTACCATACCAACCATGAGAATTAAGAAACATTATTCCATTACTAACTCATACCCTTATACCAATCGCCATATTAATTTAGTCCATGGTTAACAGACTTGGGGGCTAAAAGATACTAATAGGTTCCCCTTTAATTAAACTAATAGTGTAGATCTTATTAGCACGCAAAGCCCATATGCAAGATGTATAATAGACAACGAGCAATGATCATGAGAAGTGTTTAGTAGTGTTTGCTTTGAGTGCTTCAGATATTTTTAATTCTATTTAAAACAAAATTGGTGCAAGTTATTTTTTTGTTTTAGATACTTATAAAGGCTTAAAGCAAATACAACCAAGCTGTGAATCATCATCCCGGACTTAGAGTTACCAGCAGGATAAATTTGAGGAAAGATGCTCCCAAGTGACCTCATGGGAAAGAGGAAAAGAATATATGTAACAGACTAAATCAGAAGATCATATCACATGGTAAAGTCCTCAAAATGACAAAGGTTAATCAATTGCACTTCTAAGAGATACTGACAAAATAGAGTCAATTACTGTTGTAGTCTTTTATCTTTTAATCAAATGACGCATTGGTCCTTTATCTTTTAATTGAACCTTTTAATCCTTTAGCTTTAACTTTGTTGCCGCTATTAGTACATTTCCAAATTTCTGTCCAACTTTCGTCGTTATTCAATACATTGCATGCATATGCCATGTGAGGATAATAACTAAATTTGGATGGAATTCAGAAATGGACTAGTGATGACAATAGAGTTAAAACTAAAGGATTAAAATGTGCAATTAGAAAGATAAAGGGCCAACGAGTCATTTTGTTAAAAGATAAAGGATTACGGGAGTAATTTACCCTGACAAAATATACTAGCGAGTGAAACCTAGCAATAATCAATCAAAAGAACTACCATTTTCAAGAAAACCCCTATTGAATATTGAAAGATAGGGCAAATTCCACAAATAGCCCCTATCCCTGACGAAAAAAGTGTTATTTTAGTTTTTATTATTTCAAAAATGACTCCGTCTTTGTTGTTTGTAAAATGTACTAATTTGGTCTCTATTATTTTAAAAATGACTCATTTGATCCCTAATGTTTACAAAAATTATCAACTTAATTCCCATTTTGACTTCCTAAAAGTGATCATATAACTAACATATGACCAGTTAATAGAAATAAAATTGACATCTTTTAAAAAAAAAAAGAGGACCAAATAAGCCAATATTAAATTGACATATTCTACAAATATTAGAGACTAATGGGTCGCTTTTAAAATAATAAGAACCAAATGACATTTTTGTAAATAACAAGGATCATTTGTAAAATTTCATTATTAAAATGCATAGTAGTAACTTTCTATTTGCCTTCAATCAATACTATGTTCAGTGATGATTTGAAGGACTTTGAGATGTGCAAATTATTCCAAAAGCCGAGCTCAATTGCTACATACACAAAATGGGAAAGTAGTGAATAAACATGCTACCATATTGTTAATGTTGAGGCTCTTATAATCTGTTGAAAAGAAAAGGATTTATTACCTCGACAATCCCTCATGTTTAGCATTTTTGCCAACTTAATTCCCCATATTCAGAAGTGTCACTTTCCAATCCCTTGCCTTTTAAAATTGTGCCACCGTTAGTCTTTTTATAATATACATTAAAATTTGGATAGAATTCGCTCGTGAAAAGCACGTCTCCGTTAGCTTTGCTCTTTTTGAAGGCAAAATCAGTCCTTTTGAGGGCATTTTCATCCTAATAATTGTTATAAAAAAATATATGCTTCCATTTGAGCCTTAAAAAATTCATAATTTCCAATTCAATAGTTCAAATTCACCCCCATTAAACAAAAAATATAAAAAATAACAAAAAAAGGAAATCTAAAAACCTAAACCAAAATAAAAAGAAAAAAAAATTCCTAATTCTCGTATCCCTAAATCCAATTCAACCCATTAAACAAAAAAAAAATCAAAATACCTAATTTCAAAATCCCTAGTTCCCAAATTCTAAATTCCAATTCAACCCATTAAACCCAAAAGAGCACCAAGATACCTAATTCCAAAACCTAATTCCCAAAATCTTAATTCCCAATCAACCTATTAAACGAAAGAAGAAAAAGTGGAAAAAATATCAAAATCCCTCATTGAGGGTAAAGAAACAGAGTCGAAACCCAGAACTGAATCGAACTAGGGATCTGACTCGCACAACTCAATTGAAGGAAATGGTTTGTCTCCATCAAAGTCGTTGAAAGATGATACTTCTTCACCTTCCAAGAAAAACCCAGGTTGGAAAATAGAAAGAAACCCAAAATTCCAGCTCAAAAGCTCACCATATGAACCCAAAACTTTGTTGAACTCGGACTCTAACTTGGATAAAAACTCAGTTGAGAAAAAAGAGTGCCTCTCGCTCAAAATTTTTCCAAAATGATATATTGCTACCTTCGAAGACAAACCCAAAAAGGAAAATGGCCAAAAGCTCCAAACCACCATCTGGGTCATCATCTTCATCTGAGTCAACATCGCCACCAGCAGCTCATAAAAGTGGTTGTTTTTTGTGGTCTCTGAAACAGGCCTCAAACGAGCATGAGTGGTAAGGAAAACAAAAGATTGGTGGGTATGGGCATTGATCGGGAAATGGAGGATGAGTTGTTATCATATTGGAACTGTAATTTATCTACAACAAAACAGAAACGGTGGTTGAAGAAAGCTATGAAGGTAGAGGAAAAGATTAATACAGAAGCTGAGAAGATTGCTAAGTGATCAAAACAAGTCTCTGCTTTTGCTAAAATGGGTTACGGATTTTGATTGGGTAAAATGAGAATATAAAGTGTGGGAGGATGATTTTGCGCCCAAAAAATGGTAGCTCGCCTGGTCATGTGACGAGCATGCGTGATTTTCGTCCAAAATTTAACGGAAAGTGCAAAAAAGACTAACGGTGGTGCACTTTTGAAACGTGAGGGGCCGAAAAGTGGCACTATTCAAGATGGGGGACTAAGTTGGGAAAAGTGCTAAGCATAAGGTACTGCCGGGGTAATAAACCCAAAAGATTATTACCATCGGCCACAAAATATGGTACTTTGCTGAATTTTTGGCCCAGAATGAGTCTTGAACCTAAGAATGGTGGTAAGACACTTGCAGGCAAAAGAAATTGTTGACCATTTAAAGGGTTCCCCTGCTCCTCATAAGATCAAAACATGTATCTAATTTCCGCCAAGTAATCTTTTTGTTCCATTTCCTTTTGTGAGGTGGGTGTTTGTGTGTGTTGGTGGGGAGGGGTTGGCGAGAGCAGAAGGCGAGAAGCTATATACACAAAAATGACAAACAAGTGTGAGAAATGCAAATAAAACTAATTCAATGATGGATTACTAGATACGGTTTTTGAAGCAAAAGTCAACATGGTCTGGAGAAGCAGGGCTTCTTCTGGCGGTAATTTGCAGATGGGCGCCATCAAAAAGCATATGCCGCAACACTCTTGCTATATTTTTTGTGTCATCAACTCCGAGATGGTGACTTCCAAGTAATGGGATCTGGAGTTCTCGCATCATTGAAAGCATTCCTGGTGCCTACATCAAATAAGAAGATACTAACATAAACTTCTCTGATATGAAAGGGAGAATCAGATTGATGCATTGGAAAATATAACTGAACTTTCAAATTCTCCATGCAAATTCATAATTTGTAACAACATGCTATGCAAATCAATTACAGTCCACTGCATCACCAAGCCACCTATCGGGAATGTTCATCTGTTTAAGTAATATTAAGCATCATCTCTATTGCTTGGTAAATTCACTACTATCAGAGGCATTGAACCATTATAACCACATCAGTGGAAACACAGGTCTACCAGTGTAAAGTATACACTAGTATAACTCCCCACGCAATATTTTTTTTGTTTTACGTTTTATATGATTTAAATGATCACATAATTAAATGTCAATTCATTTTGTTGAGAAAAATTTATCAATTTATTGAATATATATTTCTTTTATTCTTAAAATATTTGCTTTATAAATATATCTAAGGTAGATTAAATCATCAGCGTTTTCTTAATGCAGCAATAAAAAGCAAAGAAAAGTTCAAGAGTAAGGAAAGCCACAAAAAGCAAAAAAGAAAAAAAAAAAGAAAGAAAAAAAGAGAAAAAAGAGAAAAGAAACCGTGCAGCAGCAATAAAGAAAAGAAAAAGAAAAGAAAGAAGCTGCATAGCAGCCCAAAAAAAAAACAACCAAGGGCAAGTAAAACCAACAAAAGTAGCTGCCAGATGGCAGCAATATAACTGCCACTTGGCAACATTTTAGACCCCTTTCAGCATTGCAATATGGCAACACAATTAGTATAATGTAAGTAGATAACCTTGAAGTTGTTCTATAACTCAAAGCTTTAAATAATCTTGTCTACTAACCCTTCTCTTGTAGAAGTTCAGAAAGATGTCCTTCAAATTGATCCATTCCAAGAAATAGGGTGGAAGTTTCATCCCTGATACTTTGCACTGCTGGGGTATTTTTGTCTTCACGTCCCAATTCCCACTACCAGGTACAGATAAACATCTGTCAGTTTTGCAGTTAAGGAATCACAAACAGAAAATACTATACATATTCATGATAAAACAGGAGTAAAAAATTATCTTGATGCCGTGCTCTTATTTCTTTGATTGAGTACAAAACAATGCTATGAAGTTAATTATCAATGCAGCTTCATGCCTTCTACAGTTCCTTGATAACCAAACCATGCCCTTCCAATTTCAAGTCGTTTGAGCAGTTTAAGCCCAGTAAAACTTGAAGTTAAGAATCCAATTAATTGCAAAAGTAAAGAATATATTTCAAACATTACAAGCTATTCAGCTTACCATGTTACAAATGCAGCTTTATTCAGATGGCCACCAGACTCGTTTTCCCTCAACTGATGTGCATTCAGCCAAGCTTCAAATTGTTCAATAACTTCCTCAAAAGGGATAGCTGTATCATGCCAAACACTGCAAAACTAAAAAATTATGTCAGCTTTGACGTGTGTGGGAATGTTTGTTTCTTCGCTTGTAGAAAAGAAGAAAGCCAACACTCTTTTAACTATTTAGACCATATGTACATGAGACCATATTTGTTCAGAAAAGTCTCACCAGCAACAAGCAATGGTCTAAAAGCTGCAAAAAGAAATTAACTAAAGGCTAAGCAGTAAAAAACACTCTCCCTTTCCAATTTACCCAACTAGGTTTATGTTGAATGCATACAAGTGCAACTAAAGTCTAAGATCCAAGGCTCAAAACACATTTCCAACGCAGTGCAACAATCTAAAGAAAACTGCCCACTAAAAGAGCAGGATTCTGAATAATACTCTCTGCCTTTGCAAAACACATTTTGCTTTATTTACCATCTTTTTGCTCCATGAATTACTTCTCAAGGGCAAGAATGAAGAAAATGGGATTCAGTCAAAAAGCATACAGAAACTGGACTGAACATGGACGGTAGATTTCTAGATTGGATTATACATCCGATCACAGCGTTACAGTAAGCAAACTATTCTTCAAACAGAAGCTCCATACTCCAATGCAATAACAGAATTGTTGAATATCAAATTTTATAAATGGAAAAGAAGTATTAGAACTCTTTGTACAAGTTATTTCGGCAAGTTTTTGAAAGAGAAAAGAAATGGTTGATCCATGAATATGTCTGTCTTAAATCAAAATATGTTTGAGAATTTACAGTCAACAAAGTTTATTATAAACCATTCATCCTGTGCTGGAAAAACAACATTTTCATCCATCTCACCTTCTGAGATAACTTAAACTTTTCTGTTCTTTACTTTTCCATTTCTTTTCGGAGAGTATAATAAGCAAGCACGCACTTAATGAGCATCTAAAACAGAACAGATTTTAGGAGCAAAGGAAAAGGGAAAGCTGGTTAGAGATACTCATATATCTACAGGGTCAAGCGTGTTCTAATGGTTGATCTGAAAAGGAAAAAGGACCTGAGCCAGTGACATCAAATCAGATAAATAAAAACTCTAAAAAGGAATAAGCAAGTGGCAGAGAAACAATTCAAGGACAAGAAGTAATTACCGGTCAACTCCTATTTTTCCATATTTCCCTTCAATATACTCGTTAATTCTGTGTTCATGCATTTTGGATGGTCTTACAAACCTGTACCAATATACGAAAATATTACAAATAATCAGGGAATGAAAAATAATAACATGCACCCACAAGTACATAGACACTCACAAACAGATATATACCAGTAAACACATAAAAATTCTCACATTACCAACTAAACATTTTGTAATCTATCACATCACCTATCAAACTTTTATTAAGATAAATTTCACTATACGCCTTGTGATTTACGTAAAGTGAATGACACCCTCATGGTATCGCAATTAGCTCACAACCCCCTCGTGCTTTTTTAGTGATGCAAAATACCTGCCTCCAATCCACTAAGACTTTGAGTGTGCTTGACATATATGCGTACCCATAATCCTTTGCATATATGAACTGAAGTTATTTACATAAATATATACAGGGGTGGCCATTACGGATTTTCAAATTACCCATTAAACTTATCTTGTTTCAATTCATCAATGCTAATTAAACACAGAACTTTCTCTATACACATAACTAATTGAAACAAAATAAGAGTTCAGTAAGCAATCTGAAATATTCCAGAATGTTCAGTTGTCCTCTAGTAGACCTTATTCTGAAAATAATATAAACACGAAGCGCGCAAAACCTGTGGAAGAAGTCGACAACATCCATGGCTTTGACGTCGAACAACAGAACAGGGAACTCCAGAATTTCAACTTTGCCCTCCAAATCAAGGACTAGAAAGTATTCCAATTCCTGCCCTCTAATTTTGCTCAAATCGTTTTCGTTTACCTCAAAATCACCAAGACCACACACATTATGGTTGAACTTCTCTACATGAACAGCATCATCCATCTACAATTCAATGAACAAAAACAAAGTTTACAAAAAATCAGATAAAACTTTCTCAATAAATAACAAAAAATGCAAAAAAGGAAAAAAAAGAAAAAGAAAAAAAGAGATTATGCTTACCTTGGTACACTTACCTTGAGTGTAGTATAAACAAGTTGGCTTCCATTTTGTTGTTATCATCTTAGAGGGTAATTCTTGTGTGTGAAACGAAGCGGCAAAGCTAATTGGACGGTTGGGTTGATGAGAAAATGCCATTGGCGACAAGAGAATGCTTCGTCTGAACCGAGGAAGAATCCTACAAAACGCCATTCCAAAAACAGAAGCTAGGGTACGTTTGGATTAGGGAGTGAGAAACGAAAATACAGGGGGTTAGGAAAAAGAAAGGCAAAAAAGAGCCAAGGAATTATTGAGAAATAATTTATATGCATATATATATATATGTATACATTAATGTGGCGCTCGTACTATGCATGAGTTGTCACAAAAATAAATATATTTTTTGAAAAATGTAATGAAATTAATCAAAATTAATATATAAACAATATTAATTTTTTTATGTAGAGTTTGTAATCCACCCGTACATGCAAGGGTTTTAATGTTAATTTGATATAATCAATATTTTAAAGTAGTAATACTATGATCATTTAAATGTATTCTATTAATTATATATATTTGAAATGCATACAAATATTGCAAAATCAATGGTATATATTAATAAGTTAACCAAAATGAAAATGATATATTTACATATGATGTATAAATTTAGGATGAACGGACTAAAACACTCAATAGAAAGGTAAAAAAATTAATTGTACTATATTTTAAATACTTTGGTTAATACTTTTAAAGTTTAGAAATTGTACATATCCAAAATATGTATTTTTCCTTTAAATCATCAATGGTGAATGTATACCTAAGTAATAAATAGGTAATTCCTTCCTAGCTAGTATATATTTGACCAACATAACATAGAAAAATTAATATGTAAACCATGGGCAAAGTATTCAATATACCATGACCTGATTGAAACTAGAATTAGAATGGTAAGCTACTTCCTTATTAGTTATCATACTAAAAAATCGATACATGAACCTTCTAGTATATACATGGAGAAAGAATTGGATCTATTTTGATATTGCAAAAATCGTACTTGGAGAAAAGATGACAAAGGAAATTAAGTTGTATTAACTTTACTCAATATATTGACTTACATTGCTTAGAGTTGCTTATTCAACAATAAAAAATCTTATCCCTTACACAAATTGAAAATGAAGAAAGAACTGGTTAAAAAAAATAGAGGAAGAAAAGAGAGAGATAAGATTGAGGATGGACTCTATTATGAGAGTTGGTAGTTTCTTGCGAAATCTTTTACCCAGGAGTGAGGATAGCCATGGGACTTGCCTTTTTCTCAACAAATCTCATCCATTTATTCCCAAAATGCTACTTCCACTTCTCTCTTGACTCATAGTCTAGAAGATATAATGTGTAACAAAAACCATGCCAATTTGAGCAATGCCACCAAGTAAAAAATATCGTCTTTAGTAGAACTGTTGATGTTCTGTTATAAACTCAGTTGAACCACATATGAGCGATTTTATCATGAAAAGCAAAAAGACAATTGTCAAACATGTAGCAAATATTAGAAATCCAAAATAGTAATAAACAATATTTAGACAATATTAATATATCTTTGCATGAGAAGAAAGCCATTTTGTGCACATGAAACATAAGATAATTGATTCCATTGTGGATAATCCTATACATAAGCAATTCTACTTGAAAATACATGCTGCAATGTGTCCTTTTTAACAGTAAAGGGGGAAAAAAATCAAATTTTGTTTAGGCAGTCAAATATCACGTGAATCTTCTCTCTTCAACAATAAAAATCTTCATCATAAATCACTTATCCATATTTCTTCTCCATCTCTTTCTATGTGCATCTTTCTCTCCATCATTAAGGGCCCATTTGAATTGGTTTTTTTTAAAAGTGCACAATTGCTTGTTTTGAAAAGTTGAAAATTCTATCTTCTAAAAAAAGTTGTATTTGAGTTTTTCTCAAAGTTTGAGCTTTTTGGAAGTCAAATCAAATAATTATTACAAAAATAATATAATTTTTTTTTTAAAAAAATGGTTTTTCTTTAAAAAAAAAATCCAATTGAAATAGGCCATAAAAAACACTCTATAAATAATTAAAAACCACAAATGAAGCACTCATTCACCTCCTCATAACAACACAACACCCAGCCAAGCACCCATTTTGCACTCCTAAGCCCCTCATACCTCACAACTTGACACAAATACTACGCACATTAGCACATCCCCACAAACAAACTGGCATATGTACTCCACTCAGCCATAAAAGATATAAAAAATTATATCATAGAAACACATGATAATAACAATTAATTTATTATACCACCGAATATAGATATGTGTAACAAATTAATTCATGCAGAGCATGAAAGATACTTCTAGGAGATTCCTATATCATTCAATACCACCGAATGAGATGCAGGATAAATTACTTAGGTTGGGTGGAAAACTCTAAATTAAAATCCTACATCAAAACAACATGGAATAGATTGGATGGTGAACACAATTAAGGATTTGAAAGAACATGACATAAATCAAGTGAAATATGAAGGCCTATGATGATAAGATATAAGAGCGGGATTAGAAAATATTACAAAATTTGAAAACATACCTGAACAAATTGAACGATTAGGGAGATGCTACCATGACTTAGACTAAACAAACACATCAAAAATATGAACAGGACATACTTGAATTTATAACACAAAATCCTTAGCGTCAAATTTTGAAAATGATTAGTTGATCAATATGCCAGATTATCATAGATGCCAAATTGGAATAAGGTATATATCATTTATTTTGGAATCCATCAGTGATCATAGTCCGAGATTTCCGCGGTGGACTTCAAACATTATTGTCAAAAAAGTGCAGTAAAAAAATGGAATACCAGTAGGTGAACATCAGCGGGGGTATAGAAATTTAGGGCTATAAGGTATGCATGTAATATTTTGACACTAAACTCGCATAAGAGATATGGTTGAAATCACGGCACAATTGTAGCAATTGTAGTGTCATGATACAGATTTGCAAAAAAATGGAAAAATTGAAGAACTTTCTATTATAATAGAATGAATTGAAATCTGCAGAATTATAATTTGAAATATAATATGAGATTTGCGAAGAGAGATCAAGAAATATGGATGGTAAGCGCTGGGTATAGAATATATATCATGAGATAGGATTTTTGAACCTTCTAGTTAAAAGAACATTTGGGGCTTAAATGGAAATATCGGTATGAAGTTACGGACAGAAAGGTCCTTTTAACACCAATTGTGAAGCTAGTTTATTAGAGTGCCATATGGCAGCATGAAATTGCAGCATATTTTGCTTTATTATAGAGTATAGATGTATGTCTGCATATACATAAAACATATATAAGTGCATGTAATATTTAGGGGTATACATGGTTAGTTTGAGCGATTTTATTAGTTATTATTTAACCAAATCGATCTTGGCAGTTTTATAAATTTATAAAATCGAAACCAACCAAAATAATAGAAATCTCCATGATTTCTGTTAAAGCGGTTTTTGGGTAGTTTTGGGCGGTTTGGATTGTTTTAAAATTTGATTATTGCATACTTAAATATGTAACATAATCATATTAATCAAGGAATAATTTTTTAAATCCCAACAACAATTATAAACTTAATAGTTCAATACTTCAATATTCTCTTAACTATCAAAAGCATTTCCTTTTTTATTTATTATTTTATTATTTTATTTGGTACACACATCTAAAAATTGACTCAAGTATGAAGAGAAAGCTATAAAATTGAAGAGTAGAGATTAAAAAAGTAATTATGTGATTATGCATTAAAAGTAAGAAACTTTAAGTGTATGTCATTAATTATATATACTTGTTAAATTCTTGAAAATTAAATTAATATGTGTGTCAATTGAAACAAGCGTCGATCACAACTGATAACACAAACAAGTAGGCATGCAAGTGTATAAGACTAGTGCTTCTCACACAAGATAAGCACACCATCTAACGAATCGAGGTTCTCTAGGTTGATTAGAGGTTCGGCTTCCTTCTCCGCTTCTAGCGGGATTAGAAAAAGGTTGTATTAAAGTTTTGATCGGTTAATAACATGGTAATATATATACACACACACACACACACACATATACATTGGTGGTTCGGTTAGGCTACTGTCTTTTTACTTCTAAAATCAAAACCAAACCATTCATTTCAATTTTTAAAAATTAAAACCATAATCGATCGAACCACTCTAAAAACCACCAACATATGATGGATTTGATTCAGCGTAAACGGCTTTTTTGTTTTATCGGTTTTATGTTCATCCCAAGTAATATTAACATCTCAGCCAAAAAGAAGTATTGAATATGAATCAATTTCATTTCTAGACTAAAGAAAAGAAGAAAGAAACTGAATCTATTACAAGCATCCAATAGTATGTGTCCTACTATTTCTAATCTAGTGATCGAAGGTTGTTAGATATAGACAAGTGGCACGAAGTCAATGCATATGTCAATATAGGATTGACCTTTCAAGTATTTAGGGAATGATGTTCTACCTTGGTCCGATTCTAGGTCTTTGGTTAAAACACTCTCTGTGATAAGTCACAATGTTTTGTGACATGATCAAAACTCGAATGGAATGACTAATTAAAGGTTTGACAATTAACTATGCCCTTAGTGTTATTCCAGAATATTGAAAGGTTAATAGAAAATCCAATATAGTGCCTAGGTTCATTACATATTGCTTTGTTTAGCTTATTTGGACATCGAGAACCTTTTCTTTACGATATCATTGATTAATACCAGGATAATTCTCATATTACCAGTTTAAGTTCGAATGTAAGAGGTCATATATATGGTTGGGAATTTGCTGGACGATTGACCTTGTTATAAACATCTCGGTCACATTTAATTATGAATTAAATATGCTATTATTTAATTATAAATTAAATAATATTATAAGTAATTAATTTTATAGATATTTAATTGAGAATTAGATATTGTTATATTTAATTACTTATTATGAGTTATGGAATTATTTTTGACTATACATAACTAGCACTGGATATGTGGATCAAATTAATTCATGGAGTATTATTTATGAATTAAACATCGATTTAATTTGGACTTAGTGGGCATTAAGAGGTGGGTTTATGGAAAGCGCACATCTCTCAATTTAAAGAGATCTCATTGTATTTTTAGGATAAAAGAACTTAGAATAGGTTTTAAAATTCTCTCAAAAGTCAAAAGAGAAAAATAGCCTCTTCCTACAATACTTGATCTCATACAAAGAGAAGGAGCTAAAAGCTTCAACAAGAAAATTTCATAAATGAGTTTCAAAATTTTGATACACTTATTGAGGTAATTTTGTACCTTTTTTGAAAAATTTAAAATTGTATAGAACTTGATCCTGAGATAAAATTTGTTAAAAGTCTCCTCAATTTCTTACATAGCAAATCCATACAATTTTGGTGGCAAACTAATATTAGTGCAAACAATTTATATTATGTTGTGAAATGGACAATCATCAAAAGGAGGGAAAGTTGTAAAGCTCATTTTTGGAGTAAAAGTCAAGTAGTAAATCTTGAAAATGCATGCAAAGTTTGAAAATAAAAATCAAGCAAATCTATAGAGTATGCAAAAGTTGAGAAAAGGTGAAGCTATATGCATACCAAGAAAAGAAAATGTACATGGCATTAAATGTGACAAAGAAAATGAAGCCAAAGCATTTAATGGCTTGTCTTGAGCTTTTGCTTAAAAATAGCAAGTCCCGGGAGAAGGCAATGGATCTAAGCAAGAAGAAATAGAAAAAATTTAGAGTGATATTAGAAAGGGATTTTATTGTGTTCAAGTTACTTTACTACATATTGTATTCAAGTTATTTTATAACACATTATCAGCACAAATCTCTCCCAACATGAAGTTCTGCCAATTATTAAAAAGGATAACGACTCTATAAAATTTGGTAACTTTTCTTATTTTATTTTTGGTATTACATTATATCTATAGCATTTTTTTTAAACAACATATTCTATTTATTTTATAACATTTAGCAATTTCTGAATTTTTAGCCTCCAGAAATGCTGCTGAGAATTTTTCCCAGCAATCAAGTGTAGATGGGGTTTTCTACAATTTCGTAGACAAGGACTGTTGGGCTTTCGTAACCTGCAAAACCAGGAAAGCGGGGTAAGCGGCGAAAGATCTTGACACCAGTGTGGTGCCGGCCGAAGATCCTCCGACGCTCAAGTCAGCACTTTCTTTTGCGTTGTTTGAACGGAGATAGTTTTTAGAGGGGAAAGAGATACCTCTATCTTGTTCCTCGATCATGCTTTTATAACCTTTAGGATTTCTTCCTTATCTCACTCTCTGCACCGTTATCGACTAATGTGATGATTAACTCTGTTATCGTAAAGATATCACATACCTCTCTTTGTAGGTGTCCTCATGAATAAACAGGATAAGTTTATCATGATGTTTATCCTTACCACAATAAGTAACGTCAAGGCTTGTATCATGTCGAGCAATATTAAGGCCTGGGCCTTGACCATGGGTCTTTCCTCGTTTGGGCCTTTATATGGCCTCGCTTACTTCTAAAGAATAATAGAAACTTCTTTGTCCCAAAGGTTTCCTGGCCTAAATAGTTTGCCCCCCCCACTCTCTAATTTGATGTTCTCAATTTAGAGAGTAGCTATTGTACATCCTTCGTTTCCTGTTTACATGTAATATCTTACCTCTGCCATGCACAGGACAGTGCGATAGTATTTTACTTGCACCATTGTCAGCTTTACTCACGTGGTGTAAGACGGCTTGTTTCATCAGACATGCCCATGCCCCCAATGCTTGACCCCCACTTTTCCATTAGCTAAGCATCATATCACTAGTGTTTTGTGTCCTGCGATGCAGTCTTTAATCATGACCCTTGTCAGCAAACTGAGCTAATGTACTGGTGGCCAGCATTGTATTTTCATACTTGTATGCTCTCAGCACACAGCGAAGCCAACACCACTTCGCGCAAGACCCGGCCGATACTTACAAGGTCAGAACGCCATAGCCGAACAAGCTGACGAAGAATCTTTCTTATGCCCATATTGCTGTAGCGGTGCGAAGGGTGTGATTATTAACTTCTCTATATCATCACAAACCTCCTCCCTTCCCGTGAGAGTGTTGCCGAGTAGATCAAGCACCTTGTTAACTACACAGACAAGGTGTTTGAGCAAAGTTCTAAGTGAGGTGCCTTACTTTGATGACATGTTAAGGTGGTGCTCAACACGTGTTTAATAGAATGCCTTAGAAACTTTGCTGAAGACTTTATGCTTACTGAGGCAGTGAGTTCCATGTGTTTGATAAAAAGTCTCATAAACTCATTTGAAACCTTACGGCCTACTCATGCTTGCGAGGTACCTAACAGAGCCTCGTTCTCAGCCATAACTCGCCATCACTCCATGCTCACTTACCATCCTCTTTATCCCCGAATCACCTTATCTTCTATGTGTGACCACCCAGGATGTGCAATAGGTGCGTTGCGTATCTAACTGAGATTTTGAGCTTAAGGTGTTTCGCCATCCTTTCGTACGCCAGCTCGTCGGATGGTGAGGCCAGCTACTTACCCGTTTATCGTTTTCTGATACCAAAGGAATACCTTGATTCTTGCTCACTCAACGCAACTTAAACTTTCCAAAGGTAACGAGCTCGCTATTCTTCCATTATGAAAATATCTCTTCCTCCTTCTCTTTCTCTCTTTAAAAGTGTCACCGCGTAGACCCGGCACCTTGTTGCTTATGTAGACCAAGTGTTTGATAAAATTTCTCAAAGACTTACCTCAACCCTTTTGCTCCTCTCACACCTGATAAGTCCTATCAAGAACTTATACTCGGCCATAGCCTACAAACATATCATGCTTACTCGTTGGCTTCTTTATCTTTGATCACCATGCTACTCGTGCCCAAAACTAAAGAACGCACAGTAGGCGCAACACATTTCTGATAAACGTCTTAGGCGCAACGTGCTTCGACATTATTTTGCATGCACGTCCGTCGAACGGTGAGGCCAACTACACTTTCACTGACCGCTACCCAAAACTGAAAGAGCACCACAACCTTTGCATGCTTGTAGCTGTCTACGCCTAGCATACATCGGTTCGCTCATCCATTCGTTATCCTCTAGCAAAGGTGACACGCAAAGCTTACTACCTTTCTATATATATATATATATATATTATAAACCTGTAACCTCCGGGGCATCCCCTTTGTCGTAGGTTTTGATTGGTGGACTCCCTCTGACTATCCTCTTTGCCGAAATGCCTTGTTGCAAGCAGGCTGAACGAACCGAAGCTAACCCCAAGTTACGCATCTCAGCTCGGCTTGACATGCATCTCCGTGAACCTACTGGGGAATTCTTTGCTAAAGGAATCCGATGTACCACTACGGAAGAGGAGTTTAAATTTTACAGTGAATCCAGCCAACTGAGCGAAGATGTTGTAGTAGTTCAACCGAGACCCGGTGATCGGTCGAGCTCTTCTCTTGAGGGAAAATTAACCATGTTTCAGACTGTTCTTGACCTCGGTATCCGGATCCCACTTCACCCACACTTGTGTGCCATTTTCAACTCTTACGGAATTAGTCTTGGTTAGCTGCATCCCTGCGGATGGAAGATTATGTTAACGGCACTTGTCCTTCTTCGACAAAAGGGGATCCATTTTTCTATACCCATTTTCAAAACACTATTCTCTGTTATTCGTTCTGCCAACAAACCTGGTTGGTTTGTCCTTTCTGCTCGTGGGTCTCATAAGCTTTTCAACCTCGCTCGATCTGACGATGATAGTTCATGGCAAGGGAAATACTTGTTTTTTGCTTGAGTACACGGTGTTTGGGATGTTCCTCAGATGTGGGTCACAGCTGCAAAGAACGAACTTCCTAAACTAAGCGAGAATACACAACAAGCTCTCCTTGCCTTAGCCATGGAGTGTAAAAGTCAATTGTACCAAATGAAGGATTTAATCACGCGTGACAACCTTGTTACACATGGTTTTGCCGTCCCCGCAGAGCCTAGGATATGCCCACTTGTCACAACCAACCTTAAGTTGAGACCCTCAGTACGCTCGAAGAGGAACACTGGACAACGATCTCGCAGCTCTGCCAAAGGCAACTTGGCCCATACGGGGGATATCACTCGCTTTGCTAGGTTAGACTCCCCTCCCAGCTCAAAAATTTCTGGTGAAACAGAGAGCGATAATGGAGATTACGAATATGGCTGCAATTACAGAGAAGGTGAAAACATGGAAATTTCTTCAGACAGTGAGCTTCCTGAGCCCCCATTCGTCTTGGATACAGTTGGTTCCTCCCCCTCTGAAGGTTCTGGTATGATCATACATACCCTCTCTTTTTTTTTTAAAAACGATATGCATTTTGCGACTATCCATATGCATTTTGCTATCTTTTTTTTTTACTATCTTTTTTTTTTTAGATGAGGAAGACAGACAAATAGCCACTGTTGCCGTGGTTAACAAACTCACGCAGAGCCAGAAGAGAAAAGATGCATCGTCGTCTCGAACCCCATATGGAGACAATGTCCCTACCAGCTGCCGTCAATACTCGACAGCATCTCCAGTGGCTAGCCTCGTTCCTGCGACAATTGTAGGGGATTTCTTTGCTAGCTTTACCAAGAAAGGCGTTGCGGTGCGTGTACTGATGAGTTGTGATTTGGTGTGTGTTTGCATCGCCATTTACTTATATTTTAGAGGTGTTGAATGCTTATAATGATGCATTAGTGTAGTACTTTTGATAGGAATAGGCTTAAGTGTGAATAAATGTGCATATTGAGTTTAAGAGATAAAATGCTACACTAATAGCTTATTTTCAATGATTCAGGTGATTTTGGGTTAAGATAAAGATTGAACAATGAAAGGTGATGAAGATAGGACATACACGGGTCTAAGGGAGAAGACTGAAGGCCGAAATGACGAAAAATTGGATGAAGGAAGTCAGCCGGACGCTAAGGAAGAATAGCCGGTCGACCGACTAGGTCGACCGGCCACTCCAGAGAGCTTCGTCGAAAAGCCGGACGACCCCCCTTCAAGAGCCGGTCGACCGGCCACTCCAGAGAGCCCTTGAAGAAAGCCGGTCGAGTACTCCAGAGGCCGGTCGACCGGCTATGCGCGAACCTATAAATAAAGCCCGACGCGGAGCAGAATGAAAAAGGAGTTTTTACACACACTTCACACCTATTCTCACACACACTTAACCCTATTCCCTAGCCGCCTCACACACCCTTTTCACATACTTTTTACGAAGAACCAAGCTTCGTTAGAGGATTCAAACGCTTTGGAATCGAGATTGTTTACAAGCTGTGTTCTAAATTCGCTAGGATGAAAGGGGAGTTTCGTTATATCTCTTTCATTCTATTTTCTATTATGTCTGAGTAGGCTTGTATAGGGCGATAAAGCTTATGTAATGGGTTAATTTTATACTCTTATGATATGGGATATGATGGCTGAATATATATATATATATGTTTTGATTTGTGTTGTTTAATTGGGTGTTCTTTCATTCATGTCTATGTGGTTGATAGAATACTTAGATGAGTACATATATATATATTAATTGAAGTTTGTTTGTTACTAAACATATCTAATCCATGTTGTACTCATGTCTATGTGTTTATACATGGATGTTATGAAGTGGATAGTGCTTTTATTCATGTCTATATGCGTATTTGCATGCCTAGTAACAAGCATAATTTCAATATCACATGTGTGTGAATGTTAGTCAAATCCTGCTGTAGTGATCTTAGAATGACGGAGTATAATTTAGGGCTAATCTAGGTCGAGTTTCCTTTGGCTTTAAATCCAGCCAATAGGTTTCAGGATAGATTTAGTCGACCTTAGCAACACTAGGTCTTGGCTTTAAACCCAGCCAACGGTTTAGGTACTAGGGTAGGTTCATTCTAAGCCACCTAGGAAGTTAGTTAGTCCCTCTTGAGGCCCTAGGTCATAAGGACCACGCCGTAGCTCTAGGAGACGTCGCCTAGGGACGGACCCGCACCGAGTCCTAGGGGGAAATCAGGACACTAACTAACAACCTAGTTAAGAGTACTTTTGATAGTTAGCCATCATCTCTTAATCCCATAGCATTTGAGTATGGAGTTACCCATTCATAAGTCCAAGTCACCCTAATCCCTTTCCAATTGTTAGTTTCTTCTAAATCAACCTGCGTCCATTTTTGTTTTTATTCATAGTTTAGTTTTCTTTAATTTACTTAGAGCTCCCGACAATCCAAACCTTTACAAGAAAAAGTACACTTAGTTTAGATCTTTCTTTTTAGCTCTTTTAGGACACCAAGCATAGGATACATTCACGATATTCACGCCTCTCTGTGGTTCGACACCCGCACTCGTAAACACTGTATTGCACGATCCGTACGCTTGTGGGTCTTTTAAAACTTGCACTCGTAAGAAGACATCATGTACATACCTTTACGTTGCAAATTACCTTCGCCTATCAGGTTGTCACTTTTTTTTTTTTTTGCAGCTTGTTTCGGATATCTCGTCCTTTGCAGCGATGGTGCCTGATGTTGCAAATAAATACCAGGATCTTAATCGTTTTCTAGGGGACGAAAGAAAGGCTCGTGCTATTGCCGATAAGGAACTTGCAGACGAGAAGGTGCGGCGCGTTGGATTGGAAAAAGAACTCGAAAGAGAGCGTTCGACTCAGATCAAAGCAGAAAAAGAGCTCGCAGCTGCTAAGATTAGCAAGGAGGTTCTTACGTCCAAATTTGATTCCTTAATTGAGAAAGCCAAGAAAAATGCAGTAAGTGAGTATAAGAAAAATAAAAATTTGGCAAGTATGTTGCCAGTGTATCGAAGCTTAGCTCAGAGAAGGCTGCTGAGCAAGCCGTCAAGAACTGCCTACGCGAAGTTCAGTGGGCGTACTCAAATGTTGATGTTGATCTCTTGAAGGCCGTCATCACCCCGCCTACGCCTCGTCTTGATCAGGCTTCGTCGAGTGTTGTCCCTTCTTCAAATCTACCGAATATTGATGGGGGAACTTCAGCAGGTTCTACCGGCATATAACGCTAGATGGCTGAAGTATTCTGGATATTTCATCCTGCTTCTCTTCTCTTTTTTGAAAGATCATCGCACTTTTGCTTTGATATCTGAAGCACAAAATTATTAATTATGCTATGCTAGTTTCTTTTTTGTGTATGTGATATATCAATGGTATGCTTTCGCGTGTATCACTTGTGATACCGTTTTTACAATTGTGAGTTTTGAGAGCATCATTGGGCGTCGTCGCTCTACTCATTTTTAAAACTGCAGCTCAGGTTCCACGGCACACTGAGTTTTCGTAGAACCCTTTGGCTAGTATTCCCAATGTCGGAACGCAAATTGCATTATTCATAGAGCGTCATGCCCCATTTTCCCTTTTCGTTCGTAGTGAAGTTAAGGGTTCGTCGTCTGCTTGTGAAGGACAAGCTGGTTTTCTACCCCGTAGGTATTAAGGGCTAGTATGTTAGCCAATTTATTAGTTTGCGAGAAATAGAAATTAGCCATAGGCCATGCATGGAGGCGCAGTTATTTCTGGTCTCAGAACATGCTCCTGTTATCCTCGTAAGGAATAACAAGGATTACTGCTATTGTCGATTGTCATTAATCTGTGAGGATTATCTCAAAAATAACAAAAGCTGTTGTTAATCTCCGTGGAGAGCAATTGTCATACCTAATCACGGTATAACAGTAGATGGAAGCAAGAATTACTGTGTAAATTATGCTTTTTCTATCATCAAGGTCTAAGCCTTATTAAAGAAATAAATGGGAGATTGGGTCCGCCTGGCGGTACCCTATTGGGCCTAGCCCTCTAGTTTTAACTAACTAAAACAAACTTTCTTATTAGAAATGATACCTTTTTAGATGGATTGCGTTCCAGCTGTTTGACAGCTTCTTACCATCTTTAGTGTTGAGCTAGTATGCCCCTCGTCCAACCACCTTGCCGACCTGATAGGGTCCTTCCCAATTTGGGCCTAGCTTCCCTACGGTCAATTCCCTGGTATTTTCGAAAACTTTCCTAATTACCCAATCTCCTTGCTTGAATGACCTTACCCTTACATTCTTGTTGTAATACTTGGCGATGTTTTGTTGGTACGATGCCATACGAATAAGGGCTTGTTCTCTCCTTTCATCAGCTGCATCTAACTCTCGGCTCATTTCCTCCCTGTTTCGCTCTGCAGTGGTTTGCGTGACCCGAAGAGTTGGCAGTCCAATTTCTGCTGGAATGACTGCTTCGGTGCCGTATACCAATGAAAACGACATTTCTCCAATGGAAGTCCTAGTGGTGGTTCGATAAGACCATAGCACTGCGGGAAGCTCCTCTGCCCATCGCCCTTTGGCACTCTCTAACCTTTTCTTCAGAGTAGACATTATGGTCTTGTTGGATGATTCAGCTAATCCATTAGCCTGCGGGTGTCTTGGAGTGGAAAATACAAACTTGATCTTCCATTCTTTACAGAAATCTTTGAAATTATGACTAATAAATTGCGAGCCATTGTCTGTAACAATCTCTTGAGGAACTCCAAACCTACATATTATGTTTTTCCATATGAAGTTCTTAACCTCCCTGTCTCGGACTTGATGATATGACTCAGCTTCTATCCATTTGGAAAAATAATCCGTGGTCGCTAGCATATATACTTTCTGGCCTGGCGCAGTGGGCAATTTTCCAACAATATCCATTCCCCATTTCATAAATGGCCATGGTGAGGTAATGGAAATTAATGGCTTAACTGGCTGGTGTGGGATTGGAGCGAATCTTTGACAGCTATCACATTTTCTTACATAGCTGGTTGCATCAAATCGCATAGTTGGCCAATAATAGCCGGCAGTATGAGCTCGATTGGCCAGACTTCTTGCCTCCGCATGATTCCCACATTGTCCTTCGTGCAACTCAGCTAGAACATAATTCGCTTTCTCTGGGCCTACGCACCAAAGATAAGGCCCCAGGTAAGACCTCCTGTATAGGCTTCTATCAATAATGCAGAATCGGGCTGCTTTGGTCTTGAGCTTCCTTGCCTCTGCTCGATCTTGAGGGACAATGTCGTCTTTAAGATATTGGATAATTGGAGTCATCCAATTTGGTTTGTTATCCAGACATGTAACCTCGACAGCTTGTTCTTTATTAATAGCAGACCATTGTAGATATGCAATAGGGATGACCTTGGAGGTTGTAGATTGTATTGTCGTACCCAAGTTCGCCAGGGCGTCTGCATGGCAATTGTCTTCACGGCTTACCTGCTTTATTTCGATCTCTTCGAACGAAGTTGACAACTCTTTAACGGTAGCCAAATAAGCTGTCATTCTTTCGCCTTTCGCTTGATAGGTCCCTAAAACTTGATTCACAACTAGCTGAGAGTCACTATTTATTGTAATGCGTTTAACGTTCATTCCCTTGGCCAGTGCTAAGCCTGCTAATAGGGCTTCATATTCAGCTTCATTATTTGTGGCCTTGAAGCCGCATCTTACAGACTGCTCAATTACGTCCCCTTCCGGAGATTGTAATACTACTTCAAGCCCACTGCCTTTTGAATTGCTTGCACCGTCCACAAAAAGTATCCATCGCCCTGGCTCTGGTCTCTTAATGAGACAAATCATTTCCTTCTCTGCCTCTGATTGGATGCTTGGAGTAAATTCCACTACGAAATCAGCTAGGACTTGGGATTTTAGTGCGGTTCTTGATTGGAACATGATATCGTATTCACTTAGCTCAATAGCCCACTTGGTAAGGTGTCCGGATAGTTCTGGCTTATGTAAAACTGCCTTCAGGGGGAAAGCAGTTACCACCACAATAGGGTGACCTTGGAAATATGGTCTCAATTTGCGGGTGGACACAACAAGAGCTAGGGCTAGCTTCTCCAATTGGTTGTACCTGGTTTCCACATTGAGTAATACTTTACTAGTGTAGTACACAGGCGATTGTTTCCTGCCTTCTTCCCTTACTAACACGGTACTGACGACGACTTAAACAGAGTTTCCCCACTCTTTGGTTTAGATAACAGTGGTGGGTTTACCAGGTATTCTTTTAATTCTTGCAAGGCTTTCTCACATTCATCTGTCCATACAAAGCCCTTGTTTCGTCGAAGTACGCTGAAGAACAAGCGGCACTTTTCCAACGACTTTGAAATGAATCTACTAAGAGTTGCCTACCCGTGAGCTTCATTACTTCCTGGATGTTCTTTGGGGATGGAATATTAAGAACGCCTCTGATCTAATCAGGGTGCACCTCGATCCCTTGTTGTGTAACCAGATATCCCAGGAACTTTCCAGACTTGACCTTAAATGAACATTTGGTAGGATTTAGCTTCATGTTGTATTCCTTTAGGACATTGAAGGCTTGTTGCAAATGGTTGATGTGCTTCTTTGCCACCAAGGACTTTACCAACATATCGTCAATATATACCTCCATGGTACGCCCTAACTGATCAGCGAACATCTTGTTGACAAGGCGCTGATAGGAAAGGAATCTTTGGGGCACGCTTTATTTAAATTTGTAAAATCAATGCAAACCCTCCACTTGCCATTCTTTTTCTTTACTACGACCACGTTTGCCAGCAATTCTAGGTAGTGCAGCTCTCTGATAAATCCTACATTTATTAGTTTTTGGATCTCATCATTGATGATATGATTTCTTTCAGGGGGGAATTTCCTCCGTTTTTGCTTGACTGGAGTGAATGTTGGGTTCACTTTTAGTTCGTGGACGATTACTTCTAGGTCTATTCCCTCCATGTCTGCATGCGACCATGCGAAGCAATCTTTGTTGTTGCTGAGGAAGTTTATCAGTTGGTTTCTCAACTCCGGCTCCATCCCTGATCCAATACGGACTGTGTGACTCGGCTTTTCAGGATCAATTTGTACTTCGTCCAGCTCTTCTGGCTGAGGATGATCTAAGGGTGTTGGTGCGGGAACTTCTTCCACATGGTAGGAGGCATCGTGGTGGGCCTCTCTCATGGCGGTGCAATAACATCTGCGGGAGTCTGATTGTTGCCCCCTTACTTCCCTGACTCCCCACTTGGTTGGAAATTTGAGTACTTGATGGTAAGTGGATGGTACTGTTTTCATGTCATGGATCCATGGCTTTCCTAATATGATGTTATATGGGGAGGGACAGTCTATCACCAGGAACCTGACATTTAAGTTGACACATTTGGTGAAGATTGGCAAATGTATTTCTCCCACAGTGTGTTTGTGCTCTCCGCTGAAACCTATTAAGGGGGTAGATCATCTCACAAGACGACATTCATTGATTCCCATTTCACTGAGAGTCTCGAGCATCATAATGTTGGCCGAGTTCCCATTGTCCACTAAGATTCTTCGAATCCAACAGTTTGCCACCATAAGTGTGATAACTAACACATCATCATGTGGGTTGTTTAAATGAGTCGTCTCGTAACTGGAGAATGACACCACCATTTCTGGACCAAGATCGACCGACGGCGACGAGTAATAGCCACGTCTTTCTGCTGATCGGGCATGTCTTCTGGCCGCAGAAGTACTAACCCCACTGATATACGATCCCCCCATTATGCAATTCACCGTTCGCTCTCTTCGTGGCAGATTTAGTGGGGATAGGTCCTTGGCTTTTCGTCCCTCGTCATGCCGAGTCAGGGTTTGTTTCCCTTTGTCGGAAAGGAATTCGGTTAGATATCCTTTCTTCAATAACTCAGTCACTTCTCTTCTCAAACCATGACATTCCTCAGTAGTGTGGCCGTGATCTGCATGGAACTCGCACCACTTTGACCTGTCCCGTGCCTCTGTTGGTGACCTTAATTTCGTTGGCCACTTGACTGTGCTTCCTATGTTCTTCAGGGTGTGAACGAGTTCAGATGGAGACACAGAGAGATTATATTCTGGGATCTCTGTTTTTTGCTTCGGCCTTCGATCAAGTGGTCGCCTTCTGTCGCGCGGTCTTTTTTCAACATCTTTAATCTCACGATGATCCCTGAGAGTGTAAGGTTCGTGTCTCCTTGTATGGCGACCCAAGTTGAGATCTTCCCTCTTGGGATTTGGAGAAGTTCGTCGAAGGTTGGCGCGATCATCTTCCCATTTAATTTGCGCCCACGCCTTTGCCAGAGAATTCTCCATGGTTTTGGAAGGATATTTCGTTAGCTCTTTATAAAGATCTGAGTCCGGCAAAAGACCTCACCGAAAGGCCGAAACTGCAGTGGCCATATTACATTGAGGTATGGACACCTTCTCTCTATTGAATCTCCCTACATAGTCTCTAAGAGTTTCGCCCTTCCTCTATACGATCAGGTATAAATCGTCTGACTGCTTTTCCAACTTTCTACTGCTCGCATATTGCTCCACAAACATGTCTGTTAATTGAGCAAAGGAGGATATACAACCACTTGGGAGGTTAGTATACCACTGTAATGCTGGACCTGCTAAACTCGAACCGAAGCTCTTGCACATGTAAGCTTCTCGCTTATCGCGAGGGATAGCTATGGTGTACATCTTCCATTTGTATTGCATTATGTGATTGTTAGGATCTGTGGTCCTGTCGAATGGCTTCATATTTGGAAAAGAAAACTTGGTAGGCAGATCTACCATTGCAATGGCGTCTACAAAGGGAGACTCTGCGTAGCTGTCTGCTGCGCTTCTTTTAATAGGTGCAGATACCCCTGGAATCCTTTGGATCAGGGACTCCAATTTGGCGAATCGCCTAAGCACGTCTGGGTGTGACCCTTCTCTTGCAAGGACTGGTTGCTCCTCGAACCTTTTTTGCTGGTTTGAGGGTCTGGCTGCAGTGATGCTAGTTACCATAGTGGCTGTGGGAATAGCTGGGTTGGTCCCAGCTATCTGGACTCCCCCTCTTGAAGTCTGGTGAGGTGTGGAATCTAGCAACTACATCAGATCCACCGTCTCAATCAGCATAGCCTTCCCTTTGTCTCGCGGTGCTGCATTCAACAAGAGGATATTGATCTTCTCTAACAGGTCTAAGTTCTCTTGTCGTATTGCGTGGTTCTCTGCTTCCATGTCTTTGAACCTATTCTCGTACATTGCAATCCTTTCCTCGTAAGCTTCCATTTTTGCCAGGGCAGCTCTTAGGCTAGCGTCCTCATTGGAGTTGGGGCTAGACATCTTTGAATCGTTGGTTGAAAGGGAACGTGTCGCTTCTGGTTACGATGCTTGATTACCAGGGCCCCACGGTGGGCGCCAAATTGTATATGGGGTTTTCTAAAATTTCGTAGACAAGGACTGTTGGGCTCCAGTAACCTGCAAAACCAGGAAAGCGGGGTAAGCGGCGAAAGATCTTGACATGGTGTGCTGCCGGCCGAAGATCCTCCGACGCTCAAGTCAGCACTTTCTTTTGCGTTGTTTGAATGGAGACAGTTTTTAGAGGGGAAAGAGATACCTCTATCTTTTTCCTCGATCATGCTTTTATAACCTTCAGATAAAGAGTTCTTCCTTATCTCACTCTCTGCACCGTTATCGACTAATGTGATGATTAACTCTGTTATCGTAAAGATATCACATACCTCTCTTTGTAGGTGTCCTCATGAATAAACAGGATAAGTTTATCATGATGTTTATCCTTACCACAATAAGTAACATCAAGGCTTGTATCATGTCGAGCAATATTAAGGCTTGGGCCTTGACCATGGGTCTTTCCTCGTTTGGGCCTTTATATGGCCTCGCTTACTTCTAAAGAATAATAGAAACTTCTTTGCCCCAAAGGTTTCCTAGCCCAAACACCAAGCAAAACAGAAGCAAATCTCTTTCAACAACATAACAAAACAATCTCGGCCCTTTCTCATTTCAACATGCTTCGGCTGGGAATGAAAATGGTGAAAATTTTTAGAATCATGGTCAAGTTTATTCATGCACTCAACCTCACCAAGCTTGGACATCAAACAAAGATTGGCATGAAAAATCATTGGTAATCTTTTTCAGTCTCGAAAACTTGAATTTCATGAGCCATACATTGAAAATGGTTTTATTGGTGCAATAACACTGGAAGAGGTTTTTGTTGAAGGGGATGGCCATTGAAGGAGTTGTCTTATAGGCCAATTCCTTGATAAACCTCCTCGATTTTTTCATATCTGAAAAATGGTTGACTTTCATTGGAAACAATATGGGCATGTGGAAATTAAATCTTGTGAAAATGGCATTGTTGTTTTCAAATTTGAGAATGATGAATTGTGTGATCAAGTGATGGAACAATTATGGCATGTTCATCACCACCCATTTTTACTTGAGAAATGGGATCCTGATGCTCAATTGGTGAATTTTAGTTGGAATCATGTGTTGTTATGGGTAAAAGTTAGAAATGTGCCTTGCTCTCTTATTACTCGTAGAAGGGAAGTTACATTCCAAGCATAATTAGCATTCCTTTGCAAATGGATAAACTCACTGAATCATGCACTTTTGTTGGCTTTACTAGAGCATGTGTCATTATGGACCTTTTCAAAGAGTTGTCAGAATGTATATATGTGAAAATGAGCAAGGGAGAATGGGCCAAGATTGATTTGGAATATGCATGGAACCCCTTTGTTTATTCCTCATGCAAATTAGTTGGACATACTCTCTCCTCATGCCTCTTAAGCCATAAAACATTGCTCCAAAGCAAGTTCCCCGCCAAGATGTGAAGAATGAATGAGGAAAGAATGATTGCAAAAATGTTAGAACTAAGAAAATTTGAAAGCCAATTTGTAATGCCACCCTTTTCCAAGGAACAGTTGTTCTAGGCTCCAATGTTCCTAAATCATCAAATGATTTAATCAAAGGTTCAGCCAATGCTCCAAAATGCTCCTGAAGGTAATAGGTTTGCTACTCTTGATGAAAAGGATGAAAACTATAATGGAAACGTTGAAGTTGAGTTGGAAACCCAAGTGGCCATCTTGGCCAATAATGATAAAAATGTGGGAATTGTTGAAGATCTTGAAAATGATGGCGGAGATGAAATTGTGCAAGTTTGTGAGAGTGTGGCTAGAGATAATGGTAAGTCAAAAGCCACAGATCCCGTTGGACCGCATTTGGTTACTTCTCTGCCCGACCACTTGAAGAAGATGAACCTTGATTTCTTTCTTGTTTCTTCTCTTTTTTGTACTTTGTACCTTCTTTGGATGTTTCCATGATATTTTGCTTATGCCTCTCAAGCTTGATTTGTTTTGATTTGATGTATCTTTGGCTTGAGGGGTAATGTGATGTCTTTGTACAAATTTGTGATTAATAAATTCTTACTTAATTCGCAAAAAAAAAAAATACCAATTTCTTAAAAAAATACATAATACAGACACAACTTGCATGTGTGCAAATAGGATTATTAAGTCACCATGATATGAACACAATTGAAAATGATTGCACTGCACTTAGGTTTCCTTATGAGTGGTTCGGCTTAGCAAGTCTTTATAGATATGCATGCATGTGAAAAAATTTGAACCTATGCAGCATCTACCTTAGGTAATTATAAAAGAACGTTTAGGTGTGTGCTTCCTTTTCCCTCTCAAAGTCTCTTGTATTTCCTAATATCGTTGCACGTTATTGCCATGGATATGGCAACCAAACATAAGTCTCTAGATGTCAACAATTGGTTACCCTAAGTGAAAACCCATCTTGGTAGTAAGTCGTTTCAACACATTGGCATCATACACGTCACAAGATGCACACTTCTACGCCCTAAGATTTTCATGTTGTTCCGTTCGCTATAAGAGCCGTAGCAGCTATCATTCTCCAGACAAATAAGGTTCCACACATAGCCAACTAGAGTAAGCATTAGGCTTGGTTTTTCGATAGGTGTTTCTGGTGCTGGCATTGTGTATGTAACACATGTTGGTGGTATATCTGTCCAAGGTAGGCACAAATTATCATGGTACCCATGACTTAGGCCAAGCCAATGCAATTTCTCATCGTCATGTTCTTTCTGCTTGTTTCAAAGTGTTTTCGCTTACTAATTTGTTGTTTTAAATTTTTTTGACTCCTATACGAACTGTGCATCACAGAGACTTAAAAAGAAATTAAAGAGAAGAGAAAAATGGTTCAAGAGTTGTTTGAAGGTATCGTGCTTCTTCGTCTATGCTCTCTGCATAGAGAGAAAAACGAGAATAGACAGAAGAAGGGGAAATCACGTTTTGGTTTTTGTTCTTTATTTTCCTTTTAATATTGTTCACCTTTGCTTAATTATATTTTGTTGTATCTATCTCTTTGTTTCTTTAAATCACAGCTAATTAAAAGTAGTGCAGCCAAACATGGTGGATTGATTTTGCAAGCAAAAGAGTAGAATTGTGCTTTGAAAATATTTGACAAAATGCCAATGAAGTGGCACTGCAAAGTTTATTATCCAACTTGTAATCCAGTTGAAGTACTATTTACTCTTTCTCCCACACACACGGATGGACAACATACCAGAATGGATGACGTGAGTAGATGCAAATATACTTTAGGGGAATAATTTCATTTATTGAAAGAAAAACTAATTGATGTCCTTTTTTTTTTCCTAACATTTGACTTTAACCCTTAATTGTTTTTTGTTGAATTCCATTAGGGTTTCTGGATTTAATCTGTCTCTGGACAGTGTATTTGGTTAGCAAGTAGAATTGAAAGAGTAGGCTTTCTATTGAATTAATAAACTTAAATTTTTACGCATTGTTTAGAATGTATCTAAAAAAATATCTTCACAATATATTGTATTTGTCTTGAATATATACATGTTATCTACAGATATGAACTATTACGAATTAACATTAAATACGTAAGATTACATTTTTACATTTTTAATTTTGTATAAAATTGACGTTTAGACCATCTGCCGGGCATAGACATTCAATTAGTATGTTGAATTGGTGCAACTAAATCTATAATTTTTATAATAAATATCAATTATGCCCACACTTCGTGCAGTACATGGGGCATAAATCTAGTATATATAGTTTTATGTGAATACCCTTTTTAAGCCATCCAACTAAAATTAGTACTCGTTATCATTATTAGAATTTTTCATTTATATTGTAGTATTATTAATATTAAAAAAAGAGGGGTAAATAATAATAATAATAATAACAATAACAACAACAACAACAACAACAATAATAATAATAATAATAATAATAACAATAACAATAACAATAAGAATAATAATAACAACAATAACAATAATAATAATAATAACAATAACAATAATAACAATAACAATAATAATAATAACAACAACAATAACAACAATAATAATAACAACAACAATAACAATAACAACAACAATAACAATAACAATAACAATAACAATAACAATAACAATAATAATAATAATAATAATAATAATAATAATAATAATAATAACGACCATGACTTTTGAGTACCTGATTGCCGTGACTTTTGAGGACGTGATTACCATGACTGTTGGACACTTGATTATCATGACTTAAATAAAATAATGACTTCTAAGGACATAAATACTAATATAATTATATAATCATTAATTATAATAATTACACTAACACATTATTTACCTTTGAAATTCATATCTTATGTTATATTATGCCATACTTAAAAGTCTTATGTGCCATATTTGTAGGATCGATAATATTATATGTGGTCTATCCTAGTCCATATTTTCGAAAATAAAATAACCACATAACACACACACGAACATGCTTAATAACATATAGAATACAACTAGTATTAGCATAATATGTAAAACTAACCTCTTGAAGCGTGAGGACTTTGATGAAGTTATAACCGTCACGAGCTTTGTTCCCGCTCACAAACAAGGCCACCAAAAATTTTATTATAAGGATGTTGCAATATGCAACTCCCTCGTCTTATTCCCTATGATTGAAGAGACTTATCTTGAGAGAATACCCTCTTGTCTGGGAAGAAGCAATATGTCCTTAAAAATCTAGAACAAAAACCACACAATAAGTGTATACTATGTGTTGTAGTATTCTCTTGCCAAAATGGAAGAGATCAACTACAAAAGTTTTTGGATGCTTGAAATAGTCTAGGGTCTTGCCTATTTATAGAAAAAGTTTGGCACATAAACCTTGTAAACTTTCTATGTGGGAAACTTTTTCCTTGTAATAAATGTTTGCCACATGTCATGGAAGTTATTTATACAATTTGAATTCTTCTTGTGGTAACTTTCTAGCACATGTCTTAAAAGATTAGGCCAAGCCCACAACCCAAGCCCGACACATAGTCCATAATCCATTTGGGGGTCCAAGCCCAATAGAAAACCAACATAACCCAATTAGGTTATCTTGGACTCTAAAGAAAGCCCAAACCCAATTCCAAGCTTTGACCCAAAGAAGCTACTACCATAATATGGAATTTGTTCTCTCAAAGCCATTTCAACTAGAGAAGGGATCAAGAAGACACAATTAACCTTGGTTTTCAAAAATAATAAAAAATGTTGTTGCCCGATCTAGGCGACGTAATAATTATTTTTAACTCCGATCTATTCCACTATAAGATCAAAGTTGCACTTTGAGAATAATTGTTGTTACCTAGAAGCTTATCACAAAAGAATGTAAACTTTGTCTTTGACCTATTAAATAATCGATTATAATGCCCCTCTATGTGTACCTACAGCTAAGGCTAGTCCTTTGGCCTATGTACTATCACCTCCTTAGCTGTATCTTTTCTTTTAGGTCTCTTGTCTTATTGCCAACCATCCTTGGTCATGGAATCTCTTAATCTCGGGAGCAACCCTCAAGCTATATGACTAATACACCCATAAAGGTAGTATCATTAGATTTAGATTCGAATGATAAATTTAGACAATCCCAAATAAGGCACATAGATTCCATATTACGTATGCATGTCCCAATTAATTAGAAATTGGTACTCAATGCACAAGGCTATTGATCTTAATAAAGCAAGATCTCAGCCATAATGAATCAAAGTATGAAACCCTAACTTCATTAATTTTTCCATATATGCTCATGATTAAGAGCAATGATCATTTAGTAGCAGTGCGTATCTTGTTTTCTTTCTTTGATAGTACATCTCTAGAAAACATACTCACGATAGTCCTGTCAAATACGTGACACACGTACTATTGAGACAAATCCGAAAAGTTCTCCAACGACCTAGGTAGATCACCCTCAAAGAGGAGAATTGCTCAATATAACCTTATCTCGATAGAGTGTCCAACACTACCATTCGGTTATGGACTCAATTTATGATGTGACTAAATCTAGACTTGGACCTACTGGGAGTCCAGCTTCATTGTGCACCTAAGTCATTAGTTCAAGTCAAGGGACCCTTATACATATATCAATAAAACATACCAGAGATAATATATACGAAACTCGTAATGCCATTTAACAAAATGATTATACATTGTTTAACATCCAAAATGTCATATACAAGTGAGCTTTAAGGCATACTAATCCTAACAATATTTGTAATATTTTAATTTCTTTCTATGTACTTATATTTACTGGTCAACAAGTTACGTTAGGTAAATATATTATTATTATACTTACTAATTTGTTTTTGAAATATGCTAGATTTATAATGTCAAATCTCATGAAGCTTGAGTTTGTGACCCTTGATATTTTTGGCAACAATTATTTATCATGGATCCGTTATGCCAAAATACATCTTAACATCAAGTACCTTAAAGAAATAATTAAAGAAGAAAATAATGCATCCTTACAAGATCGTGCTAAAACATTGATATTTCTTCATCATCATCATGATGAAAGACTTAAAGCCAAAAATCTTGCAGTAAAGGATCCATAAGTCCTTAGGCAAAATTTGAAGGAAAGATTTAACCATTATAAGATAATGATCCTTTCTAAAACTCGTTATGAATGGATTCACCTATGATTGCAGGATTTTAAAACTATAAGCGAGTATAATTCGGCTTTATTTAGAATTACTTCACAATTGAAATTATATGGAGAAAAGATCACTGATGAAGACATGTTAGAAAAGACATTCTTTACTTTTCATGCATCCGATATGCTCTTACAACAACAATATATAGTGCGTCGTTTCAAAAAATATTATAAGCTAATCTCATGTCTTCTTATTGCTAAGCAAAATATTCAGCTTTTGGTGAAAAACTATCAAATACGACCAATTGGCTCAGAACCATCCTTAAAATAAGTAAAATTGCATCTCTTAAAGTGAATGCTATATCATCAAATAATTATGGTCATGGATGTAGTCGTGGATATAGTCGTGGCTGTGGCCGTAGCCATAGACACGGTAATGGTCGTAATTTTCATAAATCAAAAAGATCAAATTTCAAAAGACAAGAAAACCACAACAAAGGAAATAATCACGAAATAAATCTTTTCAATGTATCGAAAGTACTTGCCATAGACGTGGCATGAAAAGGCATTGGCATCAAACATGTCGTATTGCTAAATAGCTAATGGAACTTTATCAAGGTTCGTTGAAAAGAAAAGGAAAAGGTGTAAAAACAAATCTTGTTGAACAATATACTCAAATGAATTACACACATCTTGACTAATTTGATTTCTCTGAGAATGCTACTGAAAATATTGAGCAATTGATTGGTGATGGAAATGTCCATCCAAATTAATCTTTATATAAAATTAGAACATTTTTATTATGTCAGACTGTTTGCCACTTTAATGCTTAATTTTAGTTTGAATGTAATCTCTATCTTTTATGAAACGAATATCATATCTTTACTAATATTTGTGTATTTTCTTTATTATTATTGTCAAGAACTATGGATTAGCATCACATTAGTCATAGAGAAATATGTTTTTAGTGTTACAAGACATACTATTCTCAAGAATAAGAAGTATTTCTACCAACTGAAATTAGATGATGTAAATGTCAATACAATAGCTAGTTCTGCAAAGTTAATTGAAGGCTCTGTAGAGTGTATGTTATGTTCCCTGTAGGAACAAAGATTATAATAAGCGATGTCTTATATTCAAGTAGATCAAAAAGGATTTTACTCAGTTTTAGAGATATACGATGGTTACCATATCGAAACTATGAATAAAGGCAATAAAAAATATGTCTATATATCTGGCAAAAAGCAAGATTTTATTGTACTTATATAAATCCTGTGGAATCATATATCGTGATAATCTAGAAGATAATTGATCCAAAGAGTTTTATTCTTTGGCATAATCGCCTTGGACATCCAGGCACAATAATGATAAGAAGAATTATTGAAAATTCACAGGGGCACTCATCAAAAAATCAAAAGGTACTCTCATCAAGTGAATTTTCATGCGCTGCTTGTGCCCACGGAAAATTGATTATAAAACTATCTCCAACTAAAATTAATGTTGAAAATCTTGCATTTTTAGAATGAATTCAAGGGGACATATGTGGGCTTATTTTTTCGGCATATGGACTATTTTGATATTTTATGGTATTAATATATGCCTCCACACGTTGGTCACATGTTTTCTTATTACCCATTTGAAATGTGGCATTTGCAAGACTCCTTATACAAATAATCTGCTTACGTATATAATTTTTGCATTATATAATCAAGAAAATTCGTCATGATAATGTAGGAGAATTTACATCCCAATCTTTTAATGATTATTATACATTAATTGGGATTATAGTTAAGTATCCTATGGCTTATGCTCATACTTAAAATGTCATAGTAGAATATTTTATTAAACACTTGCAGTTAATTGCTAGACCATTGTTTATGAGAATTAAGTTGCCTAGTCTTAGGAACATGCCATATTTATATGCTGCAGCGCTGGTTTGTATAAGACCAACTGCTTATTATAAATATTCCTTTTTAGAATTGATCTCTGGCTAAGAACTAGATATATCACATTTAAAAATTTTTGGTTGTGAAGTATATGTTCTAATTGCTCCACCACAGCGCACAAAAATCGGACCACAAAGAAGATTGGGAATATATGTTGGCTTTGAATCTCCATCAATCATTAAATATCTTGAACCCTTACCTGCAGATCTTTTTACAATATATTTTGCTGATTGCCAATTTGATGAAACAGTATTTCCAATATTAGGGGAGAAAAACAAAAGTTGGAAAAGCAAGGTCTTACATTTAATATATCATCTATGACTCATTTTGATCCTTGCACAAATCTATTTAAACTATAAGTTCACAAAATTATTCATCTACAAAAGATTGCTCAACAATTGCCAAATCCATTCACTGATACAAAGAGAGTGACTAAGTTACATGTTCCAGCTCTAAATGCTCTCGTTACAATTTATATTTCAAAATAGCAATCTAGTAATACTCTAGCAAATGAGTCTATGGTGTGCCAAAAGCTTGGTGGACCAATTGGTTCCAAAGATAATAATCTTCGAAAAAGAAGGGAGCTGAATAAGCAAGCTGGCACTTTCAAGGTTACTGACAATCTTGTAGATGTCGTAGAAATAACTGGAAAGGCAACTCCAGCAGAGAATCAGATACGTGAGTACGAGAAAAATATCGACAATATTGAAAATGAAAAGATCTCAATTAATTATATCTTTATTGGAAAAAGATGGAACTGAAATGAAATTGTTGTTGATGAAAAATTTTCATATACAGTAACTACTAAAGTAATGATAAAAATCGAGGATTATGAACAAAAATCCATTTAAGAATGTGAACAAAAAAATAATTGACCCAAATATAAAGATGCATTAGAGTTCAAATTAAATTTGCTTGCAAAACATAAAATTTTTGGATCTATAATCCAAACACCTTAGAATGTAAGGCTTATAGGCTAAAAGTGGGTATTTGTGCAAAAACAAAATCAACATAATGAAATTATGAGATATAAAGCACGACTTGCACAAGGTTTTTCGCAAAGGCCTATAATTGATTATGAGGAGACATTCTTCCATGGTGGATGCAATTACATTTATATATTTAATCAGTTTAGCAATTTCTGAAGGACTTCATATGGGTCTTATGGATGTAGTGACGGCATATTTATATGCGTCACTTGATAATGATATTTATATGAAAGTCTCTAAAGGTCTGAATATGCGTGAAACATATACATCAAATCTTGGGATATGTATTTCATTAAATTTCAAAGATCCTTGTACAGATTAAAACAATCTAAACGAATATGATATAATCGTCTGAGTACATACCTTCTAAGAAAAGGATATGTTAAGAGTCCCATAAGCCCATGTGTTTTATCAAGAAATCAAAAAATGGGTTTGTTATTATTGATATATGTATGTTGATGACTTAAATATCATAAGAACCATTGAAGAGCTTACAACAGTAGTTGCACATTTATGTAAAGAATTTGAGATGAAAGATCTGCACAAAACTAAATTTTGTCTCTGCTTGCAGATCGAACATTTGTCAAGTTGAATTTTAATCTAGTAAAAGAGTTATATTGAAAATTTTTTGAAAGATTTAATATGGACAAAGCTCATCTATTGAGTACCCCAATGATTGTCCGATATCTTGATATCCAAAAAGACCCTTTTTGTATGCATTTTTTTATAAATCTATTAGCAAGATTTAGTGTTGCATTAACAAGAACACATTGGGTTGGTATTAAATGTATATTTCATTATCTTTATGGAGTAATTGATATGGGCTTATTATATTCAAATCATGCACAACCTGCATTGATTGGGTATGTAAATGCTGAGTATTTATTTAACTCGCATAAAGGACGATTCCAAAATAGATATCTCTTCATGTTGATAGTATAGCTAATTCCTGGCGCTCAACAAAATAAACTATTGCTATCATTTCCTCAAATCATGTTGAAATACTTACACTACATGAGGCAAGCTGAAAATGTATGTGGTTGAGGTCTTTAACTCAATATATTGAATGAGAATGCAACATTTTAACTAGCAAAAGGGGACCAACTATATTATACAAAGATAATTCTGCATGTATTGCTCAAGTTAAAGGAGGTTATATCAAGGGTGGAAAAAACTAAACATATTTCACCAAAGTTCTTCTTTACACATAAATTCCAAAAGAAAGGTGAGATTGTTGTTTGCCAAAATTGGTGCAAGCGAAAATTTAGCAGATTTGTTTACAAAAGTATTACCTACAAGAACATTGGAGGAATTGTTACACAAGATTGGCATGCGACGACTTAGAGATTGCTCCTGATTATATTTATAAGGGAGAGAATTATATGCGCTGTACTCTTTTTCTCTTAGTCTAGGTTTTGTCCCATTGGGTTTTCTTGGCAAGGTTTTTAATGAGGTAACATGAAGCATATAATAAGAATATTGTACTTTTTTTTTCCTTCACTAGGTTTTTTCCCACTGAGTTTTTTCTATTAAGGTTTTAACGAGGCATATTCTTGTGATGAATGTCTAAGGAGGAGTGTTATAAAACGGACAATCATCAAAAAGAAGGAAAGTTGTAAAGCTCATTTTTGGAGCAAAAGTCAAGTAGTAAATCTTAACAATGCATACAATGTTTGAAAATGAAAATCAAGCAAATTTGCAGAGTATGCAAAAGTTGATAAAAGGTGAAGCTATATGCATTATGAGAAAAGAAAATGTGCATGACATTTAATGTGATGAAGAAAATGAAGTCAAAGCATTTAATGGCTTGTCTTGAGCTTTTGCGTATAAATAGCAAGTTCCAGAAGAAGGAAATGGATCTAAGCAACAAAAAGTAGAAAAAAATTTAGAGTGCAATTAGAAAGAGATTCTATTGTGTTCAAGTTACTTTATAATATATTGTATTCAACAAAGTAGTCATTTTTCTCATACTATATTTAGGGGTAGGAAAAGGAAAATAAGTTCTAGTAGTCTCTTATTCCATCCCTCAAATTTTAAGGGCTCCTTTTTAATTTGTTCTTTCTCTCCAGATATAGGGGGTTTCAAATCCACCTCCTAAATCTAATAACGTAAAAAAGAAATTTAAAATTTAAAATTATTAATAATTATTTGTAAAAAAAGATCTACATATATATTAAAGCAAAATGGATAATACGAAAGTTTAGAAAAATGCTATTTAACTAAAATAAGAAAAGATCTGAAGATAGGGTCTTTTTGAAATAGGGAAGCTATTGTAGTAAAATTAAAATAAGGAGTTTTTAAAATAATGGTTTGATTAAAAATAGGGAAACTATTAGAATGAAACTAAAATAGAAGATCTTTAACCATAAGAAAATGAACAAAAACCCTTGAATATAGAAAAAAATAGGTAAGCTGTTGGAGTTATCCCTGTTGATTTATTCAATTAATTAAAATGTTAAGCATGGTCTTTAAGTTTTCAAGCACACCTGTTCTTAGAGTTATTCATCAAATACAAAGCTGATGAAGAAACATTGATCACAAGATATTAATATCTTTTATTCAATCTGATACCATAACACACTATGATTTTCGTGTGTGAATACCAAAAACAACATTATCATTTTGCCAACGCGAAGATCCATCTCCTCCCTGCAAGAAGCAAGGATAATACAGCTGATCATCAGGCTGTAAAGCCTGATGATGATGATGATCACCATTTATAGCCCAGGAACAACTTACATCATCATTATATAAACTCGCGCTGCTTCCACCTCCTTCGTAGCAACTAGAAAGGGAAGAAACAGATGGATAAAGTTCTGCAGAAGCTTGCTTCTGTGCCAAAAATGCATTCCGTGCCTTCTGCAATTCTTCTCGCAGATGTTTCACTTCTTTCTCGAGCTCCCTTTTATCGGCTAATGCGCCTTCTAGCTTTACTTGCAGGGCACTGTAATCAAGCTCGAGACTCTGATTCTTCCAACGGGCGCGCTTGTTTTGATACCAAATCGCGATTTGTCGCGGAGGCACGCCGAGCTCACCAGCAAGCTGGAGCTTGCGCTCAGGTTCAAGCTTCTTGTTACAATCGAAGCTTGCCTCAAGAAGCTTTATTTGGTCTTGGCTTAGCCTTTTCTTCTTGTTCTTGTTGGGAGAATGATGATGCTGCTTTTGGTTCTGGGTGTTCAAAAGACTCATACTATTGCTGTTCTTATGAATAGCATCAATGGAGATATATATGGAGAAGGTTGAGTGTTCAGAAATGGTGTCTTGGAGGGTTTTTATATACTTGATCACATAAGAATGAAAAGTAGAGGGGGCTTGAGAATTCTTCACGTGGGTTTGGTCCTACCAAGGCAAGTAAGAATAATCTTTTCTTTCATAAGTAGATATTCCATTATAAAAGTTTATCTTCTATACATGGATTATATAAGAAATTGGATAATGTTAAAGTAACGTTATCAGGAGAGCTCTCTAAATGGAGGATCATGAACTTGGCTATCTTTGCGTTGTTCCTTTAGATGAGGAGTATTATATTATATGATCACCATGAATCCATTAATGTATCTCAATTATATTTTTCTCATAATATTATAAAATTATAATTACTACTGATCTTCTATTTCCTTCTATCCGAGTCTTCAATGGCAATGAGAGTTCAGATTGACTTTTTTTAGAATTGTTTTTTCTAACAGTTTTTAAAAGAAGTGTTTTTCTTAGAAGTTAAAAATTCTAATTTCTAGAAAAAAAATCATATTTGAGTTTTTTCAAAATTTTAACTTTTTTAAAAATTAAATGAAATAGTTATCATAAAAATTAAATATTTTTTCCAAGAAAAAAGTATTTTTTCTTTTAAATAAAACCAATCCAAACAGACCCTTACTCATGTTTGGAACACTTCTCTGGACTCCCTTTTGCAGTGGAAACCCCACTCTATGCCCCCGAGTAACGACTACGATTTGGACTACTTTGCCAGAAAAAAATTTAAATTATCTCATAAAAATACAATGTTATAATAAAAGCTTATAAAGTTACACTCAAAAAGCCCTAGATGTTAGTTTTCTTTTAATTGCTATATTTTATCCTTAAACTGGAACTACTTTGCTTGACTTGTTCATTAACAGAGTTGTTGTGTGCCTAAAATTTGATTTCCCTTTTCAATAGAATCATACACTAAAATCAGAAGAGTTGCATAAGACCTTGACACATCAACTAAAAAATATATTGAATTTTACTAATTATTATTGATGCTATACAACGTATTGGACTAACTTCAGAAACAATGTATATTGTGCTAATTTTATTTAAATAGATTAATACATTTAGTCACATGTATTTACATAAAATACTAATACATGATATTAAGAAATACTATGTATATAATATCATTCATGAACATGATCTTTAAAATGGTGAGAAAAGAAAATCTATATAAGAACTATAATAGATTCTTACTTTTTATATGCATGATAATAAATTTTGAAAAAGTATTAAGATATTTCAAATTAAAGTTGTGACGAATTCATTAGTTTCTATATGCATTTTTTTGAATTATAAGTCAAATTGTCATTTTTTTCTTTATTAATTGATACATAAAAGTCTAGCTGAAAAATATTATTAAAAGTCCTAATTTTTAATTTATCAAAAAATTTACCAAGTACTTTCTAATATTACTTACAAAGGTTATACAACTAAATCTGGAATTTATTATTAAAAAACATACTATAACCGTGCTTTGCACAGGAATAAATACTAGTACATACTACATATTAATACGTTGGCTGAGAAGTTAAGGAGAAAAAAGAAATCAAGCTCATCATTTATTATTTTATGTTACTACTTCTAATTATATTATTTATACTTCTCTCCTTTTAAATTACAACTCCTACGATCTACACCAAATATTTTTAAGCTGATTTCGTTTTCGTCCTTAATACTGTATATGTATATGTAAGCAGATGTGTGCATATCTATATATCTATCTATCTATCTATCTATCTATCTCTCTCTCTTTCTCTCTCTCTCTCTCTATATATATATATATGTATGTATGTATATAGGTTATTTGTTGTAGAGTTAATAACTTAATTTATGAGAAATTCTTTATCATTGTCACTTTAGTTCCCCAAAGTGGTAAAATCATAAAGGATAAAAAAAATGAGTTCGTATGTTGATTCTTCCTATTTTTGGAATCTAACTAAAAGTTGAAAATTACAGTTGCATATATTCAATTCCGGACAACTTGACCTTTTGGAGTTTCTCCATTTGTTTAGATGGCCTCTCTAGTCGACCACCAAAGATAAAAGCAAAGTCAATGCACAAGGTACCAAGTCTTTCCCAGGCTGGAGCCATATGCGTGCAGACCACACGCACGCACCTTCGGACCCCATAAAGAGTCTATTTGGCTTTGTTTATTTTACAGCTTATAAAGTTTTAGAAAAAAAAATATTTTTACACATGCTTTTCAGTTAGCGATGTTACTTGTTTTCTCTCAAAATGTTATCTTGTTATAACACAAATTTTACCATACATTCCCACATCATATACTCATTTAGTACCATGCATTCTCCTCTACGTGTGGAACATGCTCTCCTACCTTAAAAAAAATCTAAATCTTGCTATCAGCCATGTTTGTCGCGATTCAGCCACGAGCCATTGCAGAGAAAAATGGCCTTGTCGTGAGAAACCACAGCCAACAATTTCACCATGGTAAGAGGAGTCAAACGAAGGTGCTTTGGTCGAGCTTCGTCATCGATAGAGCCATCGGTGAAAAGAAGGATCTCAAGTTGGCGGTAATGGTGGCCTAAAGTCGAAGCTTGGATTGCGGAATTTGAGCATGGCAAAACGGTCTCCAGTCAACGAGAACGGAAGTTGTGGAGGATGAGGTGACTGAAATCGACAATAGTGATAACACAGTGGATATTTGGAGAACATAACAAGAAAGGAAGAGAATTAAGGAACTCAATTTCAAGGCTAAAATTTGTCAAAAAAATCCTATAGATAATAAACTCTAATAGAGAGAATAAAAATGTTATTGAATAATTTCTGAAAAAGTTATGTAATAATGAAAGTTTTCACCCTTATAGGCTAGAAATCTAAAACTAAATAGGAAACTAAAATTAATTAGGAAACTAAAAGTTCTACCAACCTTTTCGATAACAAAATAGGCAATAAACTAATCATAATATAACTAGGACTCAATAAGAAATAACAAATCCTAAACCCTAACGAATTTTAATTACTAACTAAAATAATAAAACTTTGGGCTACATCAGTCTTCTCAGGTGCGAAAAGAACTCATCCTCGAGTTTTTACCACCATCGTCGGCCAAATCACCATGATATGGAACAAGATGCTTGACATTGAAAACATCTAAAGTAGTAACATGATTAGGAAGCTCCAAGAACTAGGCATTATCATTTTATCTTCTCAACAATCTTACAAGATCCAATCTTCCGAGCACTAAGCTTATGGTATTCTCCAATAGGGTAACGATCACGTATCAAAATAGCCCACACATAGTCTCTAACTTCAAACACAACACATCGTCGTCGTCATCGTCGTCGCTGTCGTCTTTGTCGTTGTGATCTTATTAGTTGCTTTTCTAGCAATGCACATGTGCTAACTTTGATCCTTTTTTGAAACTAATATTGTTGGAATAGGACAAGGACTCATATTTTCACGAATATAACATTTTTCTAAAAGTTCACTCACTTGTCTGTTCAATTTTTTTTGTTGTTTTGGACTCATTCGATAATGAGCTTTATTTAGTAAACTTGCACCTGGAATCAAGTGAATACAGTGTTGTACATCTCGCATTGGAGGTAATACTGGTGGTAGTTCATCAGGCATGAAATCACTAAACTCATCAAGAATAGGTTGCACCTCATTTGGTATAGCTCTCAAGGATGATATTTCCTTTCCAATCAAACTGAAGGCAATTCCAAATTCCTCCAACTCTTCGGCAAATTTGGCCATAGAAAGAAAATTATTAGAATCTAATTTCTTTTGTTTTGACACACTCTCATCTTTAGTAGGAACTAGAATAATCTTCTTATTGTCTTTATACAACATATAAGTATTTTTCCTACCATCATGTTTCACATTGCGATCATATTGCCAAGGTCTACCCAATAACATATGACACACACCCATAGCCACAACATCACAAAGCACCTTATCAAAGTATTTATTACCAATAGAAAAAGAAATGAGACATCGCTTAGTAACAGGTATCTCATTCCTTTTTTTGAACCATGCAAGCTTGTACGGTAAGGATGTGGCTTTACTGGCAAACTTAGTTTTTGGAAACAACCTCTTCAGATATGATATTTTCACAACTTCCACTATCAATGATAAGCTTACACACTTTTCCACCAATAGTGCAAGTAGTGCGCAAAATGTTAATGCATAGCCAATCATCCACAGAATCTTGTTTCGGAGCAATAAGGCTTTTTCAGACCATGAGAGATTCACCAACATCTTCGAATACCATATCAACTTCATCATCTTCACAACTTTCATTATAAATAGGCTCTTCTTCTTGTTCGTTTTTTTGATCATCATTCTCCATTAACAAATTCTTTCCTTCTCTGCTATTGTTTTTTCTACACTCAGCGGATTAATGATTAGGATCCCCACACTTGTAGCCACAATTTACCGAACCACTACTTTGATTTTTATTATTTGGTGCTACATTAGTTGTTCGATTTACTAAATTACTCGTTGTTGCACCTGTTTATGTCTCACGGTTGTCAAAACGTCTTCGTTGACCTTGTTGATTTCGGTTTGCAAATTTGGTCATAAAATCACGATTATTTCTAGCCTGGTTGTTGCCCATGTTTTACTATTTTTCTGAAACTAACACATGTTGGAACGCTTCTGAAACAGTCCAAAAATTGTGCATAGCGAGTGTGTCTTGAATGTTTTGCCTGAGCCCACCCATATATCTTGCTACTAACTGTTCCTCATTCTCAAATAAGTCATTGCGTGTTATTAATCGATAAAACTCCTTTGTATATTCATTAACAGTGCGGTTGCCTTGACGAAGGTTTTGCAACCTTTGATACGTGTTTTGGACAAAATTGAAAGGTAGAAAATTTTCGCGCAACTTCTTTTTCATCTTTTCCCAATATGAAATTTTTTACTTTCCCCTTCTTTGGCATGTTAAATTAAGTTGGTCCCACCATGCTGATGCACGTCTTCTCAATCTTAAAGTTACTAATTTCACCTTTTTTATTTTTAGGAACATCTTTAAAATCAAAGATCCTCACAATTGCAGCCAACCAATCAATAAATTCTTCCGCTTGAATTCCTCCACTGAATTTAGGGATTTCAATTTTAAAACCTCCATCCCACTTTTGTCCTTCCCGTACATAAGGCACAAGTTATTGTGCACGATTATGAGACGTGTTTTCAATTATTTTTTCGTCCGACTCATCATAATCACTATCAAGAGTTAGAGTTTTAAGTTACGCAAGGCGCTGAGTTAATGCTTCAACTTGTCTTCTCAACTCTTGCATTTCTCCATCTTGTTGTTGTTGATTAGTGGATAGAACTCCAGCTGCTACAACACAACCTCTTCCTCTCCTTGGAGGCATTGTGAACTTGAGATTAGCTGAAGAAAAACCTTGCTCTGGTAACTAACTAATGCAATGAAAATTTGGAGAACATAACAAGAAAGGAAGAGAATCAAGAAATTCAATTTCAAGGCTGAAATTTGCCAAGAAATCCCATAGCTAATACACCCTAAGAGAGGGAATAAAAATGTTATTGAATAATTTCAGAAAATGTTATGTAACAATGAAAGCTTTCACCCCTATGTATGGGCTAGAAATCCAAAACTAAATAGGAAACTAAAACTTCTACCAACCCTTTCCATAACAAAATAGGTAATAAACTAATCCTAATATAACTAGGACTCAATAATAAATAACAAATCCTAAACCCTAACGAATTTTAATTACTAACTAAAATAATAAAACTCTGGGCTACATCAAGTGAGATTTTGAAGTTTGGCAAGGCAATAGGTGACGATGGACGTTGGCCATCCACCTAGAAAGAGATCGGAGCATGCCGGAATGGATTCAACCGAGGGTGATCAAGATGGTGTAGATCGATTGGTGATCCAATGGTTGGATCATGTCTGGTGGATGGATCTAGTCACGGGCTATTTTCGTTAGATGTGTTGCTAGGTCAAAATTGTATCAATTATAAACATATAATGTTATAGTTTTGAACATATAATGTAATTGTATAAGAGTAGTGAATAATTAAACTTATAAACATATTGTAAAAATTGTGAACAATTAAAAGTTTTAAAAATAATATATTAAAATTGTGAACATATAATAAAAAATGTGTAAATAATTAAAAGTTGCAAACGTATAGTATGAAAGTTGTAAAGGTGCATACTATTCAAGCACTATGCAGTGAAAAGTGATAATTGAGTACACAATATAAGCACCCTTGTTATTACCGCAATATATTCTTTTATCTAAGTTCATTATATAAAATATTGGATTACTTTTTTTTTTTTTTTGTCAAGTCTTGTTTATCACATTCATTAGCTTAAGTGTAATCCACTATGTAGATAATCCGATACTAGTCCAGTTTAGTTTTAGGCCATCAATGTTGTTCACCATTGGTCTAATTTAATTTTGGTCCATTCACATAGCTCAGCCAATTTGGTCTTACTTCAAGCCATTCAGGTGGTGATTTCATGTCATATTAGAAGAAGTTTTTAAATATATTTTTATCCTATATAAAAAATATCTTAAGCTCTAAGTTCATCGTACAAGATCTTGAACTACTCTTTCTAGTACCAATTAATTTTAATATAGAACCCTAAAATTCCTAGTTGTTAGAAAATTATGAGACAAAGAAACAATTTTGACAGTCTGATTTGATAGTAACTAATAACTTAATTCTACAAGATCCTTAATCCAATTCTATTACATCTATTTCATATTGATGATGGTTCAAATCATCAATATCGTTATAGTTGTTAGATACTTGCACAAAGAAGCTAAAGACAGGGCTTTATACCCCTGGAAAGCATTCTGACACCCAAGTTAGTGGGGATTTTTGGCAAAGAACTTGATGTACAAGATGGATAGAGATTGCTTACCTTTTGCAGTGTTGTTGTTAGGTGTATTTATAGAATAGCTCAAATGGTTTGGTAATGATTATGAGTCACTTGCCATTAGCCAACTTGCTCCTACTTTCCTCGCAAAGGAGGAAAGTTACACACCTTGTTAGTTTGTAGCCCTCAATCAAGTCAATTCACGTCGAGCTACCTGTGTTAGGCTACTCACTGACTAATGATGACCTCTTCTTGAGGTCTGCCGCTTCTCTATTATATGATTCCTCTGAATGTCTAGTAGACACGAACAAATTGCAAGTTAGGTTGGCTTGGATGCGTTAAGCGCGCGCGCGCATGCACACGCACATATATGGGCATTTTTGGATCACACACCTGACAGATTTTTGAATGCCCCCATCACATGCCTTCTGTAGATTAGAATGCATAGCTTTTCTTTAGAATGTTCTCGACGCGCATCTCTATGTTTCTCCCTAGTTGTTTAGGAAACAACCTTATTTACCATCTACTGATATGTTACCCTTGCATTCTTCAACCGAAATAGCATAACTTTATAACAATACAACCCTTTATCGGTTATGAAGGCCATATTCTCTTCGTCCTTAAAGGCTACTAGAATTTAATTGTACCACTTAAATGCATCCATAAGTAATAGTAGCTCACACCTGAATGTCGCATCTATGGGTTAATCTATTCTTGGGATAGGAAAAAATCTATCTAACATGCCTTGCCTAGGTATGTTCAACCAATGTGCATTTGTAAACTTCTATTGGGTTTCTTTATCAAGTTTAGATTTGCTAGCCATTTGGGATAGTTGACCTCCTAGATGTGGCCCATTTCCAACAGTCTTGTAGTTTCCTCCTCCATGGCCTTGTTTTCTCATACGAGTATAGATTCCATTTTTGCTGGATAGCCCACTCTTCGGGGTCTACATTGAGTTGGTAAACCGCAACCTTCAAGTTAATACCCTTTATGTCCAATACAGTATAGGTGAAGAGATCTTTGTTTCTATACAGTAGATGTCGTATCTGATTTTCTCCCTACGTGTGCAAGCGTCAACAGCCTCTTCACGTGGTTCTCAGGCTATTAGGGCAGAAATATGAGATCTAGTTCTCACCATAGTGGTTCTCAGTTGGTAGATATCTAGGATCGTTTCCCATGAATGATGCAAGCTAATGACGGTCCAATCACCAATATTGTTCCGGTCAATAGATACCTACACAAAGAAGCAAATGGCAGGATTTTATCCTCTGGAATTTACTCTGACGCTCTAGTCAGTGGGGTTCTTGGGAGAGAACTTGAGGTACAAGATGGGTGGAGATTGCTTACCCTTTGTAATGTCGTGGTTAGGTGTACTTATATGATAGTTCAAATAATTTTGCTATCGACTGTTTGTCATTGACTAACTTACTCCTGCCTTATAATTTTGCTATCGACTGTTCGTCATTGACTAACTTGCTCCTGCCTTTTTTGACAAAGGTGGAATGTGACACATCTTGTCAACTTGTAACCCCCATCAAGTCAACTCACACCGAGCTCCTTGTGTCGGGTTACTCATTGACTAATGATGTCTTCTTCAGTTCCGCGGCTCCTCCATAATGTGATTCCTCAGGATGTTTAGTGCACGCGGACAAGCTGCTCATCAAGTCCGACACAAATGTGGCTAGCACGGTTACCTGTGCGTTTTTGGATCACGCGGGAGATAAATTATTAAATGCCCCCATCACGTATTGCTATAAAACATACGGTTGATTCACGTTTACTCGATCGTCAATCTATCACCAAGTTTCATTTTATGTTACTTTATTTTCGTTTAGCTGAAGTGGCTCGGAAAATTATCTTGGTATCATACGTCAGTCAATAGGGGTGGAAATTCGGATCGGGTACCCGAACCCGAACCCGAACCCGAACCCGATTACATAATGATTGGTTGTTGAAATCTTTACTGTTGATATGTTGATAAGAGGTTGCATAGTCCCTACGGTTACGTAATGATTGGTTGTTGAAATCTTCGTTCATGCACCTGAGCTACGAAAGTTCCCATACCTAATCACCATATATATGCATTGAAGAGCTCGAGCCCGTGTTTTATTATTATTGTTATTGTTTTATTATTATTAGTACTATTATTACTACTATCGTTATTAGTACTATTTTTACTATCGTCATCTTAGTCTGAATATTTACAATGAATATATTATAAATTATAAATCTTATGACGTAATGACGTATCTTAATATATATTTTAAATTCATAAAAATTTAAATAATATTTATAATTAAAAATATATATGGGGCACCACATTATTGACAAAATGAGGGATGGATGTAAGATTGGTTGAATCAACACATACACACATATATATATATATATATATATATATATATATTATTTATATCACACCTCGAGGCGTGACGTTCAAGGTATAGCATGGTATAACTATTATTCATTATTCACTTTGTATCATAAATGATGAGCTATGCAAGACACATCAAAGTGCTGGCATTTTATAAAATTTTTCAGATAATATAAACAATATGCTCGGTGCAGGTATGACTTGTTTGAGTGACAACATAGTATGCTTAGTTTCCATTTTGTTTCTGACTATGCTTTTATTTCCACATGCAATAACCTTTAAAAAGCTACATGAGATTTATAGGTGTTCTTAATTCTCTTGAGAAATCAGGTTTCTAAAATCGTTATTTTTTTCCCCTTTCAAGACAAGCAAAATTCTAATTAAGGCTCTGTTTGTTTCGTAAAAAATATTTTTCTAATTTTTTAAAAAAATTTATATGTTTAGTTGCTAAAAATAAAAAAGTAAAAAAAAATTCTAATAAAAAGAATAGGTTAATTTTCTTGAAAAATAATTTTCTTTTCTCAAGAAAAGAAAACATTTTCCATATAGTTATCACATCTCCCCAAACACCCCCCCCCCCAAACACCCCAATGCCTATACATTCATTTCTTTTTGTGTCATTAAAAAATATTTTCCAATTAATTTTATTATGACAATCAAATAATGAAAATTTTTTTTTAGAAAAATACTTTTTAGAAAAAAATATTCACAAAAAAAATATTTTTCGAAACAAATTATTTTCCATAAATAAACGGAGCGTAAGAAATCACATATCTAGACGGGAGAGTTTTCTCAAATCTTTTCCCGGGCCACTCTCGAAGCTCTTATTAACTTTCGTATTTGACCTACAAGCTGGCTCTCTCCTTATCATTCTGATGTCATTTATGGGTAGAGAAACTCAAAAGTCGCCAGAAGGGTATTAAAAGAATGTCAAACTGAGGAAATGTCTAAGCATGCATTGATGACATTAGTTTGCAATTGCTAGAAAAACATAAATCATACACAGTCGTATATATACTTCATATCATGGATTCAATATACCTTCTGAAGGGCTAATGCATGTAAGTTAAGTTGGATCTTATCCTAATATTATGATATTAGGAGAGAGATAAATTATTATGAGATTACCATTATATCAAATAATTAATTATTCAGATTTTTTTTTGTCAGATTATCATTATAGCAAATAATAATTATTCTATTTTTTTTCCTTAGAAATCGAGTTGGTGGAACCGGACACCCGATACATTTGGTGGAGTCCGACCATTAATTGGCAAATCTCGAGTGCACAACACGTCCCTTATACTGTGCACCTGTTAGTCAACCTACACTAATTTGCTCAAAAATAAAATGGCACTCAACTTAGGTTGGGGATTGAATTTGAACCTGAATTATGAGCTATGTTGGTTTCTAGCTCTCATGAGTGAAGCCTCCTTAGGGGACAATAAATTATTCAGATTTGTTTATTAATATTAAGAGATGGTGGTTGTCATGGGAGGATCCAATATATTGAAATTTTATGCAGCTGTTACAAGAGAATCGATCCCACAACGTTCACATTGTACTTGGGTCCAGGGATGGTTTTGTCAAAATTGTACGATGACGGCAGTGGTTAGATGTGCTCATGTGCATGAACGAGGTCCAATTTTTGTTTAGACAAGCTGGGCGTGGGGCTTGTTTCGGCACATAAAGGGCCATCATAACAACCATTTGCCTAATAGGATTAAATTAGGGCTAAGACGTTCCAGTTTGCCTCTTTGTTTCAAGTGTGAGTCGTCCAATCGATTTCTTCAGACATACAAGTTTGCCTCCCGGTTGTTGGAAAAGGTTTCAAAATAATGGTGCGCATGGAGATCAAAAAGCAAGATAACATGCAAAAGGAGATAATAATTTGTCATCATATCATGAGATTCAGTGTCGATGTTGAATCCGCGTGCATGTAAAGTCATTACTCTCATATTATTCACTTACTCTAGTTGTTTGTCAATATGTACACACTTCTCTATAAAATCCACAAACATATTAGAATGTTAAATGCTTATTTGCGACTCTTCAGATGTCAAAATTTAATGACTACTTTGAGATTATTGAATAGTAATAACCATTCCCAAAAGAATAATAATAATCATCTATATCTATACTATATATAGAAGTTATATATATTTATTTTTTGGTGCATTTTGAGAGTGTCATGTTTAAGCATTGTGAGAGTGCCATCGCTTCCATGGGATGGTTATTTTATTTTTTATTATTTTACTTTCTTTTATTTCTTATCTTTACGAATATACATTATTAGCTTTAATTAAAATATTAAATGGTCAATTAATTAATGCTTAGAATTAAATTCATTTGTGAATTCTAAAAAATTTATTTCTTATCTATTATAGATTAGAAATTTAATTTTCAATCAATTAATTCTTAAAATAATATTCATTTGTGAGTTTCAAAAGATTAAGTCCTAGTAAGTTTAATGTTTATTATTAAAAAAATACTTTTTGAGCATTATAAGAGTGTCATATTAGCACTTATATGGCGATGGATATTTTATTTATTAGTTTATAAAATAATTTATTATTTTATTAATATTATTTTTATCTTTGTAGATACAATTAATTTATTAGTTTCAATTAAAAAATTAAAAATTTAATTAATTAAGCTTAAAATATAATTCATTTGTGAATTCCAAAAGGTTCACTTATTATCTATTATGGATACACACACACACACATATATTCTTAGCGTTAATTTAGAAATTTAATGGTCAATTAATTAATTTTTAAAAATAATTTTCATTCATGAATTTCAAAAGGCTTCATTTCTTATTTTACAAATATACATATACACACACACACACACTATATATATATATATATATAATACTAGCTTTAGTTATAAATTTAATTACTAATTAATTACTACTTAAAAAATTTAAAGTATTTTTCATTTGTGAATTTTAAATATTAAACCTAAGTAAATTTAATATTTATTGTTTAAAAATATCCATACATAGCACAAAATATTCATGACTAAAATTTTTATATGCTATTAAAAATTAATAAATTCAACTTAATTTAACATTTTTAATCAAAAACTAAATCTGTCCGAAGCATGGATAAAATTTCACAAGTATAGTTTAAATTTGTAAGGTTGTATAGCTCAAAGAGGTATACCATATCAGTTCTCATTTGTTTGCCAAATCAACTAAAATTGTTATTAGTATTATAAATTTAATTAATAACAATTTTAACGTTATTCATTTGCAAGATCTTTGATCTCCCGAGTATGTTGATTATAGAGGTTAATGCATATGATTTTTCAAACCCTCAGAGTGTCATCTTTAAGGTGACTTTTAAGTCATAAGGTTAATGTAAAGCGATTTTGAGACCCTTGGAATGCCTTGTTTATGGGAGAGTTTATGTTATGCCAATTCTTATATCTATATATAGTTGCATGTTCAAAACTTCAAGACATACAAAAGAAAACAAAGTTCTTTTGCGGCAAATAGTGCTTATGATAATCTACAAGCTTGCATAGTGAGAAAGTCTTAACATCGTTCTTATCATTCACTTTTATAATTTGAGTGATACATTCATAAAAGATAAACCATTGTCTCTTCGCATGTTTGCGCGAGAAGCTGTCAACATTGTAGTAGTGTGTTAAAATCTTACGGAGGTTGAATCTAACTTTAGCCTTAATCCTAATTTACATTTGATATTTTCTCACCTTTTTATAAATATTTTCTTTTAATTTCTTGTTCATTTTATTTTGTTTAAATAATCTACATTACTCGTGTACTCAATTGGTTATTTTAATTTTATTTTAATTCTTTAATATTACTATATGTTTTGTTTTGCGCAAGAGAAGCCAACACATATAAAAAGAATTTTTTGAATTATTTTTAGTTTTATTTTATTCGTAATTATCATGTTATTTACACACAAGTAATATACATATACATATATACATATACATACATACGTACATACATGCATATACATACATATATATATATATATATATAAACAATTTGTTATCTTTAATTAAAAATAAATAAACTCAATGAAAATTTAACATTTCCTATTAAAAATAGATTAACTCATATGAAGCACGAAATACATAATGCCAGTTCTCTCAAGAGTAATAATTTGAATTTGAATCAGTAGTGTAGAGAATGAATGGGGATGGGGGTTAAAAATATTAATAATTAGAAAAGGGATTTTCTTTTCTCTTTTGTTTAGTTAACACACTTCAAGGCAAGACCTTAAGCATTAAGGAAAAGAAGAATTTTTAAAAATATGAGATTTCGATCCCAAGAGTAATTGATGTTTGGAGGAATCTTATGATTTTTGACATGGTATACAATGGTTTGCTTTTCATTGATTGAATTTTCCCTATTTCATTTTTAGTAAAAATCTCATGCTCCACTTTTGTTCTTTCTTTCTTTTTTTTTTTTTTGGGATGGGTTGGGGTTTCAACAACTTGTACATACATTCATATAAGAAAAGATCAACCTACACTATTTTGCTCGAAGACAAAATACAGTATATGGTAAAGCCATATCAGAAATCATCAAATTAGATGAAAGCAATCCTAGTCCAACGTTCCTAACTAGCTAATTAGCCACCTTATCTGCATCTTGGTGAATGCAAACAATCTACAATCTCTGATAGGATATACTTTATGTTTTCACAATTATCTTTGTTGTTTTTATCCAATAGAACCTTCGAAGTTCATCTCCTTTGTGTTTTATTGTATTATAAATACTATGTAATGCTCAAATGAGAAAACCACACAGAAAAACATTTTTTTTCCAAATCTCTTCATGGTATCAGCAGTACATCTTCAGACATGCATCTACCTAATAGCGAGTCTGCTCCTTTTTTTTTTTTTCCTTGAATGGCAACTGATCCAACGAAAGTTTTCTCTCTACGCACATACAATATAAAAGCTTTTGTCCCTGTTAATTTGGATCATTCTAATTGTCTTACCTGGAAACAACAAAATCTCAACTTTCTTCATTTTAATCATCTAAAAAAAAATTTATTGATGGCTCTTTTCCATAATCAACTCTACCTACTTCAACTAAAGCCACTACCACTTCCTCTACAACTCCAACCAAAGTTAGCTCATTTGCATCTATGGCAGTTGATAAATGGGATTGTTTTAACTCATTCGTCCTTGCTTGCCCTATGGCTACACTATCTGAATCCCTTGCACAACAATCTCTTGGATATTCCACTGCTAAGGAACTTTGGGATGCTTTACAATAGTCTTTTCCTCATCAAGCAATGGCTCAGTGTTCTTTTCTTTGATCTTAACTCCGAGCACTTGAGAAAAATAATCTTTCTATTGTTGAATATTTACAACAACTTTGCTTTCTTTCTTCTTTGCTTGTAGCTACTGGGGATCCTATTGGGGAGAATAATAACATAAGTTTAAAATAGTCATTTATCTCTTGTAATTATCATGTAAATCTGTATATCTTGTAATCCTTATCTTGTTGTATATTGTATCTATTTATGCTCAATAATACACAGTCAACATTCTTGTGGCTCAAATGCTTCATATGGTATCACAAGAGCAGTCGATCCCTAGGGCATCATTTTTACGTCTCTATCAGTGGCCTTACCACAAATAATGATACTACTTCTGATGCTACCATCATATCATCTTCCAGTGTGTGGCATCTCTGCCAACTATCAATAGCATTACCAAAGAGCTTTCTCTTGAACTCAACCATGAAAATTTTATTTTATCGATGACGTAGGTCTTTCCTGTCTTGCATTGCCATAGTTTATTAGGCTTCGTTGATGGAACCATTTCTCAGCCTTAAGCACCTAATGCAATTTTTGTACAATGGCTGAACTTGACCAATTGGTTTTTGGTTGGCTTCTTCTATCCCTCTCTGATTCTATTCTCTCACAGGCTGTTGACAAGACTATTTCATGAGATGTAGTCTATTACTAAAAGTTCCATGACTTTGTATGCCTATATTCAACAGTCAAAATCACTCTTTCTCTCTCTCTCTCTCTCTCTCTCTCTCTCTCTTCACAATAGGCCATTACTGGTAAACTAATGGATGATGACAATCTTGTGTTATTGGCCTTGAAAGAATTAAGATCTAAATATGATCCTATTGTTGCTGCAGTCAACTCTAGGTGTAAATGTCCTTTCTTTGCAGAAGTGTGTAACATGCTCGTAGATCATGAAATTCGTCTTCAAAATTCAGCCTCTCAAAATGATACTCAAACAGCTCTTGTCACGACTTGGTCCACCAACAATTTTGCTGTTTCTTCACCAAAGGAGTTAGACTCCTCCCTTTTGCGGCACCTATGGTCAACATTGTGGTCAATGATGTGGTAGGGGTGCGCGGATGTAGACAGCAAAATACTTTTTAGCATACTAATTCTTCTTGTGCTGTTAGTTGTAGGTGTAGTCATCCCTACCATAAAGCTAATAATTACTTTGCCCCTAACGAAGTTCTCTTTACTATAATGAAGCCTTCTCTGCTTTACAAGTCTGTTATCCTACTGATCCTTTTTGGTATTTTGACACTAGTGCAACAAACAACATAACCGCTGATGACACTCTGGTTAAGGGTAAACAACAATATTCTAGCACTGATAAAATACTTGTTGATAGCAGTGATATTTTCCCTATTTTGCATACTAGAGTTGTTTCTATTAGATTGTCGCATGGTTACTAAACATTCTCCTGTTTTGATTGTTCTTAATTGCCAAAAATTTACTGTCTGTAGCACAATTCACTAAGGACCATGATTGTTATTTTATATTTACTTCTTTTGGTTACTTTATTAAGGATCGAAAGACAGGCCAAACAATCTATCAGGGTGATCTTTACAATGGTCTTTACTCTCCATTCAAATTTCTGTCATGTGGCTTTCAAGCAAATAAGGTGTCTGTAGACATATGGCATGCTAGGGCATCTTTTTGTCAAAGGGTCAGCATCAGCTTCATCAATTTATCCTAGAAATAAGTGTCTTTTCTCATATGCAGCAGCGTGATGGTTGTAATCTTGGGAAGAGTCATCAACTATCATTTTTGCATTCCGCTTCACGATCTTCTTCTTTTTTACATATTATTCACTGTGATGCATGGTGCTTGCCCCCCAAAGCTATTTGGATGGTTTTTATTTTTATCTAATACTAGTTGATGATTATTCTTAGTATTCCTAGTATTTTCCTTTAAAAAAAACATCTGATGTTGCTGTGGTGTTTTTTGAATTTATTACTGTGGTTGAGAATATTCATAATGTAAAAGGAAAGATTGTTCAAAGTGATTCTGGTGGAAAGTTCTTATCTCATATGCTGGAAACATTCTTCAAATCCACTTTTTCAGCGTTTGTCATGCCTAAGAACACAATAACAAAATGGTATTGCTGAGCATAAACATAGATATTTAGAGGAAACAGACTTAACGATGTTGCGTCAAAGTAAATTGCCTAATATATTCTGGAATTACGACTTTGCTACTGCTATTTTCCTTATAAATCATATGCCAACTCAAACTCTTGGTGGCATATCTCCATAAGAATTAATGCATAGGCATAAATCAAACTACATTATTTTGCGTGTCTTTGGATCATTGTGCTATCCCTGTTTGACCACTTTTGGGTGGTCAAAGCTTTGATTCAACAACATTAGTTGTATTTTTGTTGGTTATAGTTCTAAGGATAAAGGGTATCTTTGCTTTAGTCCTCGTAATAAGAAGGTTTTAATCTCACGTCATGTTGTTTTCGATAAGATGCAGTTTCCTGGACTTGAGATTGATACAACTTCTATAGAAGGACATCTTAATTTTAGATTTTGCTAATTTCCAACATTAGCTCTTGATCAGAAAATCGAACGAGCACCTGCTCCTATTTTATCTCCACAACTGCAATAAGCTTTATTGCCACCAGCTCACTTACCATCTCTAATCCAAACACCTTCACGCCAAGGTAATCCAACACCTATACCTTTACCAATCTAAACATCTTCCTAGATAATTCTTAACTCTTGCATACACATCCAAACACCTGATAATCCATTACACACTCCAACATCTGACAATCCATTTGTCAATTAAACTTCTGACCCTCAACAATTGTCCTCACCCTTACATACAGCCTCACTTGATTCGTCTTCTCAAGCCTTTCCCTTACCTCATGACACCCATATGCAATTACTTTGACATATCAACCTAAACATCTCAGCGCATAAACCTTCACCTACTTGCACCCATACAATGGTTGCAAGAACCATGGATGGGACTTGACGTACCAAGCTTATGTTTTCCACCAAATATCCACTCAATCAATGCTTGCTCAATCTGACACAAGATATTCCACTTGAACCAACTTTCTATTCCTAGGCCTAAAAGGATAAAAATTGGTGTCCGATGATGGAGAAGGAACTCAGTTCTCTTCTTTAGAATAAAACTTGGGAGCTGGTTCCTTGAACTCTTGATATGAATATCTTAGGCTCCAAGTGGGTGCTATAAAGCATCGACACTTGTTTAGGGTCGCATATCTCGTATCAGACCTATGTCAGACATCGGCATGAGCCGGACATGCTCGGACACATGTCTAAATTTTTTTTTTGGTTTTTCTCACACGTCTCGGACACGCCAGGACATGTCATGACATGCTCAGACCCATCTGGGGGACATGCATATTCCCGATTTTAGAAGCTTTGAAACCAAAAAAAGGGAAAAAAAAGTTTCAAACCTAGGAGCTCGGTAATCGGCACTTGGCAGCACTGCAACAAGCCATCTTGAAGCACCTCTTCAAACTTGGGATGGCACAAACTTTGGCATATATACATATATTCTTCTTCTTCCTGCTTCTTTCTCTTAAACGACAGTGCATGTATTTTGTGTTTGGGAGGTTTAGGGTCTGACGGGAAAAAAAGAAAGGGCAAAGTAGGGGTTGATGGGGGTGATTTGACAAATAATTTCTTTTTGGGTCTTTTCTTTTCTCTTTTTTGCATTTTGACCCCCAGAATACCATTTTGCTCATGAATGGACTCCAATGCATTTAATAACATAAGTACATATAATTTATTTGTTATAACATGTAACACTTTACCACATAAAATACATTTAATCACATAAACACATATAATTTATTTGTTATATTGTTAATTATAACAAATAAAATAAGTGCAATGAGGCACTCGTGTATCTTGACTTAATTGTTTTAAAATAAGTGAATTCCTTTTTGTAAAATCAAAATGTTCTTATCAACATGTTATTTTCATGACATTTAATCTTTGATGACTAAAATTATATGTTAAATGTTAGGTTATTTAATCTTGTTTATTCTTTTTTATGATGATAAAAATGGTATTTGTACACCATATGTATAAATTTAAATATATTTTATTTAATGTATCTCAGTGTATCATATTCTAAATTTTTGAAAAAAGACGTATCGATGTGTCGCATCGTGTTGTATCGCGCGTCTACCTATCGTGTCCGTGCTTCTTAGAGTGGGTGTATCACATGAAACAAAAGTCTGATGGTTCAATCGAATAGTACAAAGTATGTCTTATTGCAAAGGGGCTATAATCAATAATAAGGGCGTGACAATGTTCATACTTTTCGTCCAGTTATGTGGTTTGATATAGTTTGTCTTGTGCTTAGCTTAGCTGTGACATTTTAGGATTTTTTTTATCTTGGTTTTAAATTTTTATGGAAAAAATACCCTACTTTTTAAATTCATTTTAAAAATGCCCTTTTCGGTAAGTCACCTACCGAAAACGGTAGGTGACTTACTATTCACGAATCCCGAAATTTGAAAAAAATTTAAAAAGAAAACAATTGCATCTTTAATGAAAACGGTAAGTCACCTACCGAAAATGGCAACAAGAGGAAGATAGACGTAATAACCAGCCAAGGTCTTTACCCTTTGTGCATTCGCATGAAGCTACTAACAAGTTAGAATAGGTCGAGCATATTGGCATCCAAAAAGGTACTTTTTCTGGTTTTAATTCTCCTAGAATGACAACACATCTTGACCCGAAGGGTAATAATGATTCCCGCACATCTTTTGCAAAGAACCTCGGGTCAAATGTTGAAGCAAATAATTGCATGAAATAACTTGTTTTTCTAATTATTTTTTTGTGATTATTTTCGGTAGGTCACTTACCGTTTCGGCAGGTGACTTATCGTTTTCATTAATGACGCAACCATTTTCCTTTTTAAATTTTTTCAAATTTTGGGATCCGCAAACAGTAAGTCATCTACTGTTTCGGTGGGTGACTTACTGAAAAGGGAATTTTTTAAATGAATTTAAAAAAATAGGGTATTTTTGCCATAAAATTTTAAAACCTGGGTAAAAAAATAAAATTTTTGACATTTTATTAGAAACTACTGTAGCTTGATGTGAAGTACGCATTTTTCTATGTGACTTAAGTGTATTTATGAGTCAACTACAAGGATATATGGATGCTAAACACCCAGATTTCTTTTGTAAGCTGTGTCGATCTTTATATGGCTTAAAACATGTTCCTCAAGCCTAGTTTCAAAAATTGAGCAGCTATCTTCTTTCTAGTGAGTTTTCTAATTATCACCATGATATCTCTATCTTTGTTCACAAAACTGGTTTTAATATTTTGATTCTCTCAATTTACATTGATGATATCGTAATGACAAGAAATAGGACTTGTGTCATACAGAAGCTTATTTCTACTTTGTCAACCTAGTTTACAGTGAAATACCTTGGAGAACTCCATTAGTTCTTAGGGATAGAGATGTAACAAACTAAAGGAGGGACAAATTTAAGCGAATGAAAATATGCTGTTTAATTACTCTAGCAACATGAGCTTGATAAAGCTAAGCTAGTGACGACTCCAATGGGTCTTAAACCACTCGCTGAACTAATACAAACAAGTTTGGGGACCCAACTCCTCTCTGTCAACTTGTTGGCTCACTGCAATATCTAGCCATGACCAAATATGATATCTTTCTTGCAATCAATAGTATTTGTCAATTCATGTCATGAACATATAGTTGTTGCAAAGCATATACCTCACTATGTCAAAGGGACCATAGACTTTGGACTTCAATTTCGTCCCTGTACAAAACTTGAGTTGATTGGCTTTAGTGATGTAGATTGGGATTGCTGCATTGAAACTAGGCACTCGACGATGGGGTACATAGTCTATTTTGGTGAAAATTTAGTTGCTTAGGGGTCGAAAAAGCAAAATACATCTTAAAATCAAGTTTAGAGGCTGAGTATCGCGTACTAGCAATGTTATGCTCAAAGTTATTATGGTTTCTCCATATGATATAATTCTTGCATGTTCCTTCAGATCAAAAAGCAACCATTTTTGTGATAATGCTAGCACTTTGGCCAAGAATGTCATCGTGCATAAGCAAAGCAAACATATTTGTTGGGGAAGAAACATGCAAACACGAAGAATACGAGAAGAAAACGGACACGAGAATTAGGTGGTTCGGCCTTAAAGCCTACGTCTGTGGGCAGTAGAGAATAATTCTATTATTGATCACAAATGCTACAAGGCTTACTCTGGTTTCTCTCACACGCGTTACATAATGATTATTGCCACATATTTATAATGCAAAGGTTTCCTAAAACCTATTAAGCAGAAAAGACAACTAATTAATTATGTGCGAAAAAGGTAATAAGCTAATAAGGTAACGTGCACAAAAGGCAATTGCTATTCTTGTTGCCCAAAAATACGATCCACATTCAACAAATCTCCACCTTGGCACGTATTCGCTCCAATTAACACACCATCGTCCCTACTGCCAACTGCCCTTAAGGGCTCAATGCTCCGCACCGCAAATAGTAACCAGGTCTAAGCAATGCTTGAACTTGCTGACTGGAACCACTTTAGTCATCATATCTGCTAGATTCTCATGGGTGGATATCTTCTGTACCGATATGATTCCTTGTGATACCTGATAAAGTGATATCTGATGTCAATGTGTTTAGTCCTCTCATGATACATTTGATTTTTCGTCAGATGGATTGTACTCTGGCTATCACAAAAGACTGTACTTGTATCTTGTTGTAGTCCAAGATCACGAACCAAGCCTTGTAACCACATGGTCTCCTTTACAGTTTCTACAATTACCATGTATTCTGCCTCAGTAGTCAACAATGCCACAGTAAACTGTAATGTCGCTTTCCAACTGATAGCACATCCAGAGAGAGTAAACACGTAACCCGTCAGAGATCTTCTCTTATCAAGGTCACCCGCAAAGTCTGAATCACAATAACCCACCAACCTCACGCAATCTCTAGCCATCTTGCTAAATAGCAAACTTACATTCGCAGTGCCACGCAAATATCTCATTATCCATTTCACCGCTTCGTAGTGTACTTTCCCAGGCGATGCCATATATATGCTCACAACACTAATTGCATGTGAAATGTTAGGACGAGTGCATACCGTAGCATACATCAAGCTACCAACAGCACTCGAGTATGGAACATAAGACATATGCTCCATCTCCTTCTCGATTTTAGGTGACAAATCTGCAGACAACTTGAAATGAGTAGCAAGCAGCATACTCATGGACTTTGCTTTAAGCATCCCGAAACGCTCTAGCACATTCTCAATATAACTCTGCTGAGACAAGAACAGCTTCCTAGCATTTCTATCTCTATGAATCTCCATGCTAGGAATCTTCTTCGCTGCTCCAAGATCCTTCATCTCAAACTCATAACTTAGCTACTTTTTTAATTCGTCGATTGCAGACATGCTTTTAGCAGTAATAAGCATATCATCGACATACAACAACAAGTACACAAACGAACCATCTGGAAGCTTCTTGAGATATACACAGCTGTCATAGACACTCCTTGTGTATCCAGCACCTACTATGAATGTGTCAAATCTCTTGTACCATTGTTGAGGCGACTACTTCAACTCATACAGGGACTTATTCAGTTTGCAAACATGGTTCTCCTTACCAGAAACTACATGCCCCTCCGGTTGACTCATGTAATCTGCTCTTCAGGATCACCATGCAAAAATGTCATTTTCATATCTAGCTGCTCAAGCTCTAAGTCATGAAGAGCAACCAAGGCAAGTAAAACCCTGATAGAACTATGCTTCAGAACCAGAGAACACTTCGTTGAAGTCAACACCCTCCCTTTGTATATAGTCTTTTGTCTCCAATCGCGCCTTGTATCAATGACCTTCGACCTCTAGAGTACCTTTCTTTTTCTTGTAAATCCATTTGCAACTAACAACTCGCTATCCCTTAGGCAATTTAACAAGCTCCCATGTTTGATTCTTCTGAAGAGACAGAATCTCTTCACTTATGGCACCTACCCACTGAGCAGAATCTTTTCTAGATATAGCCTCTTTGTAAGAATTCGACTCATGTCCTTCAACTATTTCGGCAATAGTCAAAGCATAAGTAACCAGCGTATCCATACCTTTGAGGCTCTCTAATCTGTCTCCTTTCTCACGCAGTAGCAATTCTGAACTTCTACTGTTCGGGCACATTTTGATCATGCACCTCAGTTGGTTGATTGGTTGAATTGGACTGCTACTACTGCTAGATGGAATATTTGAAATATCAGCAAATATCTCCACCTGCTCTTTGACACCGTGGTCCAAACCAACTACCGCGTTCTCATTTTCTTGGTCTAATGAAGCAGACTCATTGAATGTGACATCCCTTCTGACGAGGAAACCTGGAGACTTTGGATCTATGCACCACAACCTGTAACCTTTCCTCTCGGACGTATAGCCTAGGAATATGCATTTCTTTGCCCTTGGCTCCAACTTGCCATTCTTCACGTGAGCGTATGCAAGGCAAACAGACACCCTCAATCGAGAGTAGTGAACAGACTTACTAGACCATAACTTAAAAGGAGTTTTCAATTCAATAGCTTTGGATGGAGACCTATTAACCGAGTAGCACGCCATATTAATAGCTTCAGCTCAAAAGTCTTGACTCAAGCCAGAATGGGAGAGCATACAACGAGCTCTCTCCACCAGAGTTCTAGTCATGCGTTTTGCAACTTTATTCTGTTGTGGTATCCCTACACATGTGTGGTGTCTCACAATGCTATGTTTCTTGCAGAACTAATCAAACTCTTTATTGCAGTATTCCAACCCATTGTCAGTTCTAAGACGCTTGATCGGTTTACCAGTCAGCTTCTCAATCAACGTCTTTCACTCGACAAATGTTGGAAACGCCTTATCGTTAGTTTTTAAGAAGTATACCTATACATTTCGAGAGTATGCATCAATGAAAGTGATTTAATACCTGGCACCTTTCTTAGAAGGAACTTTATTAGGACCCCAAAGATCAGAATGAATGCAATCAAGTGTACCTTTGGTATTCTCCTGCCCCTTGCTGAACTTCACCCTGGTTTGCTTTCCAAAAACACAATGCTCGCAGAATTCAAGCTTTCTCATTTTTTTGCCCACAAAGCAAATCCCTCTTGCTTAGCTCGGTTAGTCCCCTCTCATTGATATGGCCCAACTTTTTGTGCGATAACTGCATAGTGTCATTATCACTCTTCTCGAATGCAACAACTGCAACACCTATAACTGTACTATCTCGAAAGACATACAGGGCGCTAGTCAAGTTCCCTTTCAAGAGCACAATTGTATCTTTGGTCACCTTTAAGACACCATTCTCACTTTGGAATTTGTACCCATGAGAATCCAAATGTCTAAGAGAAATCAAGATTTTCTTTAGTGCCGATACATGCCAACACTTGAGACATCTTGTAATACCATCAATATCTTGATATTTACGATACTCATTCCCTCCACCTTTAATGAAAGATCATTGCCTAGAAAGACTTTCACTTCTCTTTTGGAATAAGAAGGGAACCAGTCACATCTAGGACACATATGGAACGCTGCATCAGTATCAAGAATCCATTGATTATGCCACTGTGATACACTCACAGTCAAAACTTCCCCAGTACTACTTGAGTTCTCCCCATCACTGTTAGCACTTTCCATCACATTGGCTGAATTCTCCACCTTTTTCTTTACCTTTTTCAGTTTTGGACATTCTTTCTTAATGTGACCCTTTTCACCACACTCGAAACAACACAGCTTCCTTGCTCTTGATTTTGACCTTGACTTGCTTTTCTTTCTATCGGAAGATCCCTCTCTATTCTCCGATCTCCCTCTACTCACTAAACCCTACCCATGAACTTTTTCTCTATGTCCCAGAATATGTTTGAAGATCCTTCGATTTTAATAAAGCAATCACATCTTCAAAGGTAATTTTATCCCTCCTGTACAGCATAGAGTCCACAAAGTTCATATTTAAGAAGGTGATAAGGAGCATAATAGGATCATTGGTTTTCATCATCAATTTTAACACCTATATCATTCAAAGCAATAAAACAAAAGGTAAATTCATCAAGGTGTTGTTTTAGTGATATACCTTCTTTCATTTTAAGATGATACAATCGCTTCTTCAAATAGAGACGATTTGTGAGAGATTTAGATGTATACAATTCCACCAAAGTATTCCAAACCTCAACTGTTTTCATCTTCTCAGCAATCTCCAGCAATACTTCATTCGCCACGGACATATGTATTGCACTCAAGGCTTTCGCTTCGAGTTTTTTTCTTCCTACTGGTTCCGTTTTTTTCGGGATCACTTCTTCAATGAATTTCCAAAGTCCTTGCATTGTCATAAATGCTTTGAATATGATCCTCCATAGACCGAAACTTATTCTTCCGTCTAACTTCTTGATTTCAAACTTTCCACCTGTGGAAGACATCTTCGTTTGCCCAAAACTCGCACTTCAAGATGGAATTTGGCTCAACGGACAGCAAAAACGGATTCAGCACATCGAAAAAACTTAGGAACACCCCCGGTCAACTTTGCTCAACACCGGTCAATGTCAAACCTATTGGTCAAAGTCAACACCGTCCTTAAACACGTACTTCGGAGCAGAATCTGGAAAAAAAAAGAGCCCAAAAACGGACTCAGCACTCAAAAAATGTGGGGTAAGGCTCTGGTCAAACCCGGCCAACCCTTGGTCAATGGTCAATGGTCAACGGTCAAAGTCAAACCCCGGTCAACCCAGTCAATGCGGTCAGATAGGTCAACTGGTCATTTTTTTTTCAGGACTAAATCTAAGTCCAAATAAAAATTTCTTTTTTTTTCTTTTGGCCTAAACGAAGACCAAACCCAAAAAAGAAATTTATTATTTTTCTGGCCTAAAACCCAAGCCCAACAAAAAATTAATTAACCTAAGACCCAAGACCCAAGACCTAGCCAAAATTGGACAAGGTCACTACCCAGGCCCGATCCAAATAAACCCAAAGACCCAAAGCCTACTAACCTTAAACCTGCTTTACAAACTTGAACCAATTTCCAAAAAAAAAAAAATACTTGAATACTCAAAAACTAACCTCAAGAGCACGTGAACTCTATATTCTTCGCTTGTTCTTCAAACCCAAACATGAACCACAACCTGCCGACGTAAGCTTCTACTCCACCTACCAATGCATAACGTAGACAGCACTGGAACACTCCTCGCCAAGCAAAGACCTTTGTTGGTTAGGCACCGTTTGGTTTGAGCAATTTTTGATTTCACAGTGAATTTTGATTTTTCTTTTTTCCCTTACAGCGGAATAAAAAATACATATGCTCTGGATATCAGTTTGTTGGAGGAAAAACATGCAAACACAAAAAGTACGAGAAAAAAAGGGACACGAGAATTACGTGATTCGGCCTTAGAGCCTACGTCCACGGGCAACAAAGAATAATTTCTTCTTAATCATGAATACTATAAGGCTTACTCTGGTTTCTCTCACACACATAACACAATGAGTACTGCCACATATTTATAGTGCAAAGGTTTCCTAGAACCTATTAAGCAGAAAAGACAATTAATTAATTATGTGCTAAAAAAGTAATAAGTTAATAAGGTAACGTGCACAAAAGGTAATTTACTATTCTTGTTGCCTAAGAATACATGCCACATTTAACAATATTGATATTAATATCCACTTTGTGCGTGACAAGTGGACGATGGCACTTTTGAGCTCAAGTATATCTCAAGCAAAGACCAGTCTACTGACATGTTTACGAAGGTAGTTTTTTGACCAAGATTTTAAGAGCAATGATCCATGCTTCCAGTCATAAAGTCCCTCAGCTTGAGGGGGTGTGAAGGATAATAAAGAAGTTTAAAATAATTATTTATCTCTTGTAATTATCATGTAAATCTATATATCTTGTAATCCTTATCTTGCTGTATGTTATATCTGTTTATGCTCAATAATACACAGTCAATATTCTTGCGGCTCAAATCCTTCACATCTATATCTGATAGTGATTTGGTGCTGGATGGTTTACCCTTCATCATACACGTAGTTTAATGTCGTAATTGAGAATTTGCCTCCCTCACCAACCTTTGCACAATTAAAACCAAAATTACTTGTCTATGAGCAAAGGCTGTTGTCCACTCCTGTGTTTGTCGCCCAACAGGCTCAACTAAAAGAAAATCAGATGTTACAATTGAAAGGTATAAGGCTCGCTTAGTGGCTAAAAATTAGTCAAGAAGAAGGGGTTGACTACATAGAGACATTTCGTTTGGTAGTGAAACCGACAACAATTTGAATAATTCTTTTGATAATCATTTCAAAAGGATGGCTTTTGAGACAATTAGATGTTAACAATGCCTTTTTTCATCGTTTTCTAATTTAGAAGGTCTACATGGCTCAACCTCCGGGCTTTGTTAGTCCGGCATATCTAGATCATGTTTGCAAGCTTTAAAAGGCAATTTATGGACTCATACAAGCTCCACGAGCTTGGTTCTCGTCTCAGTGGATATCTTCTGTCTATTGGGTTTACACCATGAAAATCTGATTCATCATTATTCACCTACTTACATACACGATAAGGTTATTCTATTTTTGTTGTGTATCTTGATGACATCATTCTTATAGGTAGTTGTATGTACACTATTGCTTCAGTTACTGAAAAGTAGCATAATCAGTTTGCATTTAAGGAGTTGGGTACTCTTACTTATTCTTTGGCATTCAGGTAGAGTAACTGGATAAAGGCATATTACTCTCACAAGAAAAATATGATCGTGGTATACTTTGCTCGAGCAAAACTAGAAAATGAAAGCTAGTTTCATCACCAATAGCTTTGAATATGCAGTTGTCTCTATATAATGGAAACCCATTCTCAGATCCTATAATATATAGAGGCATTGTGGGATCCTTATAGTACCTCATTATCACTCGTCTGGAGCCTTACTGTATCATACATGACACTGCAGAAATTTGTTGGCTACAATCTCTGTTAGCTGAGTTACGCATGCCTCTTTCACAACCGTCAATGCTATAGTACAATAATATTGGAGCTACATATTTGACAGCTAATCCACGTTTTCACCAATGAACAAAACATATTGAGGTGGACATTTATTTAAAGGACTTTCGGTTGAATAGTCCAAAGTTCTTTGTGGCAAGCTAAATCTCACATCTCTAGTTTCACTTGAGGGGGGCATGATAAGATATACTTTACGTTATTTTTCACAATTATCATTATTGTTGTTTTTATCTGATAGAACGTTTTGTAGTTTATCATTATTTGTATGCTATTGTATTATAAATATTGTGTAATGCTCATATGAGAAAAACACATCCGAAAACATTTTTTTCTAAATCTCTTCAATCTCTATCACACGGAAAAACATTTTTTTTTGCAAATTTCTTCAATCTCTATTGTAATTAGAGCTTTAGCATCTTTCACAAGGTGATCTGACGGTCTGACTTAATGTAGCTCGACAATTATAGCCTTGAACAAGCTCAAGGCAGTCATATTCAATGGTGACATTAGACATGTTTGCACTCCATCTTGCAAGCTTCTCTCAATGCTAGCACCTTTACTAGAAAATGTTGAATAGCTCTCAGTTCTTAACATACCCATGCACAATGCCCCATACCGATTCCTATAAATGACTATGATACTTGCTTGATCTTTATTCTCAACATAGGAACCCTTACAATTATTTTATAGATTTCCTCGTGAAGGCAGAGTGGAATATTCTGAGATAAATCCCAGTATCTCTATCATGATTATGTTTTCAATCATGGGCAAATGCTTTTTCATTCCCATCATTGCTAGTATCTCCATGATGATTATTTTTTATCACGGGCAAATGCTTCTTCATAGGTTAAACATGATTTCCTTCAAATAGGCACTGGTTTCGACCTTTCCATATGTTTCAGTAGGTAATAATGACAAGCACTTCTGCCTTTTTCCTATTCTGCCTGCCTTAATAAGCTCATCAGTAGTCTAAACTAGCCGTTCTTCCAATATTGTGACACTTGTTTTTATAACATTGCGCTAAAGAACTGACCCAGCATTGGACACTTCATTGAGAAAATGAGAACAAGTGTTTTTATCTTTTCTCTTTCTATACAGATCTGATAAAAGTGTGAAGGAGCACACTTTGTTTTAAAAAGTTTTGAAGCAGTAGGGATGGCATGTCCACAAACCTTCAAGATGAAAACTTTGATTTTGCTTGGGACTTTTGAATACCAAATTCACTTCCATAATTTCTTCGGATGTTGATATGAAGAGAATGAACTATACTTGCAAGGTTGCTTATTGCTAGCTATAAGCCTCTAGTATCCAGTCTTCACTATAAATTCTCCATTCTTCGCAAGAGGATAAACCAATTTATTGTCACACTTAGTCACTGGGAGAGAAATTTGACGGATTTTGCTAACAATTTCTTCATTGTATATACATCTAATAAGCTACCAGTTTCACTGTCTATTGTCCACATCGATCAAATCATTCACCTTCTCAATATAACATCCATCTGGTTTAGTCATCTCATACACAGTGATCTCTTTGAAGATTAATGCCCACATCATCACCCACTCGCCAATATGTGCAATCAAGTCTGATTTCCTAGGTGAGGATTAAAATCTTACACATAAACATACTATAAATGTAATATCGAGTCTAGATGTCATAAGATAGAGTAAAGTTTAAATTATACCTTGATATAGCTTTTCATCTACTGATTTACCTTTTTCATCTTTGTCTAACTTGATTGAAGTGCTTGGCTAAACATCCTTTGCTTGCTCAGGCCCTAATCTCTTGATTAGCTTTTTTGTGAACTTGACTTGGTTTATGAAAATGCATTTCTCTATTTGTTTGATTTAAAGTCCCAAGAAGAAGTTAAGTTCGCCTATCTTGCCTATCTCAAACTCCTCAGTCATGCATTTGGAGAAATACTTTCATAGAGATATCAGTAGCATCAAAGTTAATACCATTAACAAATATTTACACATCCAAGTCATTCTTTTCATGTTTTGACAAAGAGAGTGAAATCAAGCTTGCCTCTAGAGAAACCTTTTTGATCAACAAAACCACTTAACCTTTAATGCCATGCTCTTGGTGGTTGCTTCAAACCATATAAAGTTTTTTGAAATTTGTAAACATAATTTGGAAAGTTAGGATTTTCAAAGCTAGATAGTTGTTTAACATAAATTTCCTCCTTAATGTAAAGCACTTTTCACATCTATCTAAATCAACTTAAGATCCATTTAGCAAGAAAAAGCAAGTAGCATGCAAATCAACTCTAATCTAACTATCAGTGCATATCTTTCATCATAATCTAAGCTTCTTGTGGAGCCTATAATCTACAATTAAGTTTTTAGGTTAATTGCTTGGCTTAAACCCTTTGAGTATGAGAGGGATAAGAGGGTTTTTAGCACCAGAGACAAAGAAGTTTAGGAAGAATAGTGATGGGGGTTATTGTATCCCTCTTAGCCTTGCTTACCCTAGCTTTTAAAGAAAGATATGCCTCATTTATGGCTAAAATCACTATACACAAGAAACCCTCAATTTGGATTAATCAGGGATTCTCAATCACAGGCCTTTCATCGTTAAAGCTGCTCTTAGCCATTTAGGATCGATCAAGGATTCTCATATGGGCTAAATATGAGATATATAGTAGCCCTACGATTCTCATGCCTTTAAAGTCTTAAAGGTTTGAGGAGTAATCTATATTCCACAGCCATTGGCCCATGTTAGTACTCTAAATTTCATCAATGCCTGCGTGTGATATAGACTTCACTCAAGAAGCATGTAGCCTTTTGATGAATCTAATCAATCTGGTCCCCTGTCCTTAAATACAAATTATTTCCCGTACTATCTTTCATTTAAGTTGTGTTTCAGGCCATTTGTGACCTAAGCTTGTTTATGGACATGATAGGCTATAAGCAAGAGATCTACAGGACCATATTCTTGGATTTATATTGGGATTAAAATACAGATGAAAACAAGTATAATGGGCCGCAGATACGTTAGGCTAAAATTGTAACTTGAATACTTCTAGACCCAATTATTGGGTTGTGAAGACACTAAGATTTTAAGCTGCTAATACGCATGGACGTGATTCCTGAGTTACAGATGTACTAGGCTGGGCTTATCCTACTATCTAAATGTTCGTGGACCTGATTCTTGGGTTGCTGATGCATTGGGCTTAAGCTTTACTTGTATAAGTATGGACCTAATTCTTAAGTCCAAATACATATGGGCTTAAGCTGCTACTTGCATGTGCTTGGACTCGATTCTTGGGTCCCAGATATATTAGGCTTAAGCCACTACTAGAATGTGTATGAACCTAATTCTTGGGCTGTAGATATTTAGGGCTAAGCTGCTACATTAATGTGCTTAGACCTAATTCTTGGGTCTAAAAATATATTACGCTTAAGCTGCTACTTGAATATGCATGGGCCCAATTCTTGGGTCACTGATATGTTAAGCTTAAGCTATTCTTTGAATGCATGCAGACCCAATTCTTGGGTCGCACATGTGTTGGGCTCGAAAGAAAAACGTCAAGCCATACTATAATTATCTAGGCCTAATTTATGGGTCGCAGACATGTTCCTGTCTAGTTAAAAGGTGATACTCATGTAAACGCATAGCGTTATTAACACAAAGTACTAGCTTTTGTAGATAAACAAACTTGCCAGTGAATGAAAATCTTAAATATAAGACTAGAACTAATACTTTCTCAAATGTACCGCTTTTCAGCTATTCTGAATTTTATATTCTGGAAATATTTCTCTATGTCTTAGATATCTGAGTTTGAGACGCCTTTTTTCTCTCGCTACCTTGTCAATCCCTGATTAACCCCTCTTTCCATCTAAGTCCCCTAATCTCTGCCTTCTCACTTTATCTTTCATACCTCTTTGTTTTTGGTCGCAACTCCTTGTCTCTATACCACGTGTTGGTTCCATTAGATTTCCATGTGAACTCGACACGTCATTTGGATAAAAATGAGTCCTAGATTTTTCACTAGCTCGTTGATAGCTCAGAGTCAATCACGACTCTTTTTGGAATGATGCGACTACTCCCACTTCATTAAAATAAAAAGATTAATAACAACAATTGGTTATAAATTACTGGGAAAGTGAGCCATTTTATTTTGCTTTAGACGTGTTATCAATTATTGGGAAGTGAGTCATTTTATTTTGCTATAGACATGTTATGAATTATTGGGAAAGTGAGCCATTTTAATGGCTCCACAATATGCATTATTGAAATCAAAATTGTTATGATCTCTAGTTTTGTATAACAAATACCTATGCTCCCAACATCTCTCTGAATTAATAAAACAAGGAAGCACACATCGTTATTCAATCTCACATTAAAGTTTACTTTCAAAGGTTAGGAAGTGAAAACATAAAGGGAGTTATTAGACAAATAAATTTTAGACATAATTATATTGGTGATCAAATTTATTCAACTTGGCACTCAAATTGAAAATGCCAAATTAAGCTGTCCCTTAACTTCATTGACAGGCTTTATTTGGGAAATGTTGGAATATGCAAAAATAATAAAACTCCTACCTGTATATAACACAAGCAGAGTTGTTGAATAAATTAGGTAAACTTCGTCGAAAAGCATGGGATTATTAACTATTGAAATTTTCTGCAATTCTAAGTGAAAACCAATAGCATAAATAACTTATTTTAATATATATGGTGTATATAGATGAAAATGAAAAAGCACTGTCACTCCTCTAAAACCAGGCTTGTGAGTAAGAATGGTGTTGTAGGCATAACTAATAACTATTTGGGCCTTAAATCAACTGGCCTAAAATAGTTAACCCAAGTTATTAGTTATACCTACATCACCCACTTATAAACAAGTCATAATCTACTCTACAAATCGATATGGGATATTACAATAACCCCTTGTTAAGGATCTGACGTCTTTATAAGGGGCACATAATCACAAACAAGACTAGGCGATGCAGGACTCTAGAGATGGCTTTTACGAGCTCAAGAGGTGGCTCTCATTACACATATGGTGTAGCACTTTGCCCTACATAGCACTTAGCTCCCGCAACCAGTTGGTAATTGGCTCTGATACCATTCTGTCTTGCCTTCAAACTCAGGTCCGCAAGTGAGACTAGAGTTGTATTCATAACTAATAACTACTTGGGCCTAAAATCAATTGGCCTAAAATGGTTAAGCCTGTGATGATAGTAGTAGCAATCCCAAGCCATTATAAAGTGCACACAAATCTCATACAAAACTGATGTGGAATGGGGCATTACAGACTCCCCTCTTAAACACTCGACATCCTCATCACAACTCAAACACAAATAGAATAAAACCACAGTCCAAAACCCTAGGTAGTGTGGAATCTATCCACAGCCTGCTCTGTTAGGAAATTAGGACGTATAACGCACACTTATGCAGTGGAATTAAAGCATGAGTAACAAAAAAAGAATACGCATAATTAAATGTGGTTCGGCCCTTTACCTACGTCTATGAAAACCTCCACTAAACAGAAAAGAGTACAAACTCAATAGGACTTTTGTACGGATAGAAAAGTCTAAACCCTCCCTCACGGTGTTCTTACAATGGTTCTCTCTCTCTCTTAATCTAGACCTATTATAAGACACATATTACAACTAATATAAGAGTCCTATTTATAGAGAAGACTTCCTTGTCTTCTAAGACAAGGGTTTCCTAATCTATCAATCCTCTTATAATTAAGACTCTTACCATATCTAGAATTTTGACTCTTATTAAGACTCTTTCCTATTTTCAATATAGGTTTGGACTTAGCACTCGAGCTACAACCCAACAAATTCTTCCCTTGGCGAGAAGTGCCAAAAATCTCCACAACCCAAAAAATTCCTCCCTTGGCGAGAATGTCACTCTTTTCTTCTTCGCAACCTTCACTTGAGCTTCTTCATACTTGTCGCATTCACTCTTAGCAGAGTGCATCCCTCCAAGTAGCACATGTGCTTCTCGTTTTTCCTCCTTTCAAGAACTAGCTCCTCTCTACAATACACTTTGCGGAAGTCTCCTTCACCAACGTACTTGTACCCTCTTGATGCCAACTCACCCAATAAAATCATATTGGACACACAAGATGGCACATACCTCATATTGAAGACAGTCTTGATACTACCATTGTTGAGCCTTAGGCAAATTACCCCAATTCCAGCAACTTTCATCTTCTGGTTGTTCCCAACAGTGATGTATGTGAGCTTATTACCCAAACGCAAAGTGTCGAAACTAGCTATATCATTGCAAATGTGAAATGGTCTCGCTGTATCCAACACCCAGTCAGTCTTCTTCCTCTTTGAGCCTTTATTAGCATCCCCACTTACTGCCATCAAAACAGTCTCACTACCATTGCTATCATCACCTTAACCAGGCTTGCGGAGTCCTCGCATAAACCTTCTCCTTGTCCTTGGATCTCCACTCTCTAAGCTCTTTATGTCCTCTCTCAATCTAGGACATCTTGGTTGGATATGGCCTTTTCTTTACAGTAGTAGCACTTTCGATCTTCCTCTCTATCCCGAGCTCGGCTTTTTGATCTCGATCTACCTCTACGAAAATTCCCTCTTCCAGAACTCCTTCCTTGATTCAAACCTTTAATAGTTAGTGCTTGATCTCTACTAGGCACACTACTTCTTCCCAACATCCTCTCGTTCTCTCTAAAGAGTGCAGTCACTTCGTTCAGCTCGAGAGTCTTCTTCTAAATGAGGATTGATTGCACAAACGACTTGTACGACTTCGGCAAGAAAGATAGTAGTATGAGCACTTGTTCTTCTTCCGTAATTCTCTTGTTAGGCTCCTCAACACTTATGAGCTTGACCACTAACTCATTGAATTTGTTTATGTGATCCTGGATAGCGGTTCCCTCTTCCATCTTGAACAAGTAGAGCTCCATCCTCAAATACAATAGGTTGGTGATCGACTAGGACTCATATATGTTCTCCAACTTGTCAAACACATTGGTCACTGTGGTCTCATCAATCACATGACATTTAATTTGTGGTGCTAAAGCCAACCGAATGGTACTTACAACTCCTCGTTGTAGGGACTTCCACTTCTAATCACTGACTTCTTCTGGTTTCACCTTTTCTAGCACTTCATCAAGTCCTTGCTGCACCAAAAGGTTCTCAATAGTATTCCTTCATAAGTTGAAGTTCATGTTCCGACCGAACATTGGAATTTCAAATTTTGTACCGGTCGTCGTTATGGCTCTTATGCCCAAATTCGCTAAAACTCATCAATCTAGCAAGAAGTTGGCAAAACTAACCTCAAAAATAGATTCAGGACGTCGAAAAATAATAAGAAGACCCTTGGTCAACACAGTCAAACCCCTACAGCCCTACGGTCAACACTGGTCAAACCCTCTGTTTGATATTTTGACCACAAACTCACAAAACTTGACCTGCTTGTATCTCATAATCCGATAGTCAGATCGTCGTGAAATTTTAGCAGCTTACTCTCTTTGCTGAGATGAACACACAATAGCAAATGTATCATCTATCAAACTCTAGGAAAGCCTCTAAATGTGACCAGCAAATCTGTGAATTTTTAACTCCTGTTTGGCGTCTCTTTTTTTGTTTTTCATGCAAACCAGCGTCCTCCCTCCAACCTAACTTTCGATACCACTTGTTAGGAAATTAGGATGCATAACACACACTCACACAATAGAATTAAAGCACGAGTAATAAGAAAAGAATACGCACAATTAAACGTGGTTTGGCTCTTTGCTTACGTCCACAAAAACCTCCGTTAGATAGAAAAGAGTGCAAACTCAATAGGACTTTTTGCATAGATAGAAAAGTCTAAACCCTCTCTCACGGTGTTCTTACAATGGCTCTCTCTCTCTCTCTTAATCTAGACCTATTGCAAGACACACACCTTACAAGTAATGCAAGAGTTTTATTTGTCCTCCAAAACAAGGGTTTCCTGTTCTATCAATCCTCTTATAATTAAGACTCTTAGCATAACTAAAATTTAGACTCTCATTAATATTCTTTCATAATTTCACTATGGGCTTGAGCTTAGCACTAGATAGGGCTGAGTATTCAATTTAAACCGAACCGAAATAACCGAAACCAAAAACTAAATTTTGAAAAATTTAACAACCGAAATCGAACTGAATAAGGTAAATAACTGAAATTTTGGAACCTAATTTTTTCGGTTCGGTTCCGGTTAATAACCGAAATAACCAAATTATTAAAAAAATTAAAGAAAAATACATGAAAATAATCAAATTACAGAATTTTGAAAATAAACACAAATATTAAGCAAAATAAATAAATACACAAAAAAAAGAAAAATAAAAAACTCACAAAAATAAATTTAAAACATTAATCTTGTTACTGCTGTTACTTGCTTGAAACTGATTTAAGAGATTTTTTCTTTTTAAAATTCTTCATCTTAGTTCTTGTCAAACTTCATTTATTCAAATTTCAAACTTTATTCACTTAAAGATTTGGATATTTTTCTTAGAAGTGCTATTATTTTTTTGGGGGTTATACATATAATTAAAGGCTAAGGTTATTTTTTTGGGGGTTATACATAAAAAGCATAAAATATTAATACAAGATTATTTTATAATTTGGTCATTTCGATTAATAACCGAAATTCTAAACCAATAACCGAAACCGAAACCGAAACCGAACACCTAAATATTAAAATTTTTACTAACCGAAACCGAACTGAATTATTATTTCGGTTCGGTTTTCGGCTAATAACTGAAATTTGCTCACCCCTAGTGATATCGCTAATTGAGCACAAGCCTAAATAGCCCGCAAGCGCATGGGTCGTGTGTAGTACGGTGTGTGCGAGTGCGGGGTCAAATCCACGGGGAGGCCTAATGTGTATGGTGTTCTAAGCTAAGTGCGTCCTAAAGAGCTACTTGTTAGGGCCCTAACTACAATGTTTTTGGTGTTTTTGGTTTGAGGGGAGCTCGGGAAAAGTAAACCTAATCTAAGAACAAGGAAATAAAAAGGTAGCGCATATGTGTGTGATGGGGGAATCAAGTCATCTAAGGGGATTCAAACGTTGGAAATGGGAGACTAAGGTGATTACATCTTGTTTATGGTGATTACTACGTCTTTCTAGGGTTACTTGATGGATTGTACTAAGAGCTCTAATCTAGACCTATAATTAGCCTCCTAATTGGTACCCTAAGCTTCAGTGCGGGTCCGTCCCTAGGTGGCAATGCCTAGCAGTACGGCGTGGTCTTTATGACTTAGGAATTAGGGCTAGCCAATAAGATTCTAGGTGAGTCGAGATCGATCTAACCTTAGCACTTAGTCCTCTAATTAGTTCTCCAATCTGGCCCTAGGACTCGGTGCAAGTCCGTCCCTAAGCTTCGCCTCACTCAGAGCTACAGCGTGGTCCTTATGAACCTAGGGTGTTAGGGTGGACTAACTAGCCTTCCTAAGTGAACTAAGGTCAACTAAACCTATTCGGACTCCTATTGGCTGGATTTAAAGCCAAAGGGGACTCGACCTAGGCTAGATACTAGTTGTGCACCATCGATCGCATCACAATTAGCAGAAATTGACATTAAAGTGCATGGCAAACACATCTAGGGCATGGCATTTGAGAATACACCGGTATATTCTACTACTAAACACATAGACATGTTTAGATTACACCAATTTAAGCAATAGCACCTGACATACATGCAATAGAAGCTAGTTATGCTATTAAGTATGCTAACACACACATAGACATGTATATAGTCATACCCACTTCATGTAGTCACCACACAAACACATTGACATGCTAGCATAATGATTTAGAAATGGTTAATAGCACAATAGACTTCAATATATATATGCTACATTATTGAGGCATTTCAACAAACACATAGACATGTATGTAAAATAGCCTTTGAAGCCATAAGCATAAGGCATATATACATAAATCCATCAAGTTTCCATTAATATAAAGTAGTAATCAATCCATAAATACAAGATATAATCACCCTACATAGCTCTAATTAAACATAATTAGACTTAGGATAAAAGAGAGATACCCTTCTATCCATAGCCAAGCTTTACAAACCATGAGCTATGCCCCAAATCCTAGTGTTTGATCCTCTTAGATCCTTGATTCCAAGTGTTAAATGTGTTTAGAAGTGAGTGTGTGAGGTGATTTTTGGTGGATTTTAGGTTTAGGGAAATGGGTGTTTGATTTGGGTGTCCTTCTCTATCAAAAAGGGTTGAAAAGTGGCTTAAATGGAGCTGTTAACGCGTCCAGCCGGGGGCCCAGCCGGTCGACCGGCTTTGGGCCTAAGTCGTCCGGCCAAAATTGGCCCAGGTTCTGATCCGGCCGGTAGACATAGCCGGTCGACCGTATTTGTCGTCCGGCCTAGACAGAGGCAAACCAGTCTTGATAGTAAAATGGTCATATCTTGCTCGTTTTAGCTCCGATTCGCGCACCGTTTTTTTCTATGGCTTTGTATCATCGTGGGGGATCTCCCAAGCCATATTTTGCACCCTAAAATGTATCCAAAATTTATCCATGTCCTTTTTAGGTTGCAAGATCCGAATTTGGCTCACGTTGCGCTCAGTTTCGCCTCGGTTGCTCCTTCTTTCGTCCAACCACTTCCAAAAGCACTTTTCTTCATTCCTTTGCGTCCAAAACACCCTTGGCTTTGTTCCACACTTCAATCACCCTCAATTAAGCTCCAATTATCTTCCTAAATCACACCTTGAACAAGCAACAAACGTACATTAGTGTAGCATTTAAGTCCTAACTTCAACTATGAACGTGTAGACCCTAATATGCACAAGTATGACTTAAATGCTATACTAATACATTAAATGAAGCTCAAAACACCTCAAAACAAGTATATACATGCAATACATAAACACACAAAACAAACACATCACCTAGCACTAGAGCTACAGCCCAACATGCTCTGATACCAATCTATCATGCCTCTAGACCCAGGTCGGCGAGCGAGACTGGTGTTGTAGGCATAACCATTAACTACTTCAGCCTCAAATCAATTGGCCCAAAATGGTTAACCCAAGTTATTAGTTATACCCACGTTACCCACTTATAAACAAGTCGCAAAACCTAGGGCTTCCACTCGAACTAATCCTGGAAAGCTAAGGTTACCAATCATATTATCAGCTTTTTCTCCACTTGTAATTGTCTTTTATAATTGACTAATAATTTCTTTGGGAGAATATTATTTTTATCTTGCTAAGGTGATTATGTAAAGCTAAGCTTTGGAAATAGAGCCTTGTTAAAGAAATCTTGAAGCTTTGCACTTGAAGTAAAGACTTGGAGCATGGAGCTTGTTTGATGACTCTTAGAGGAATCTTATGAACTTTGGTAGTATTTATCTTGTCAAATTTCCTTTAGTACTTCAGCTATATTATGAGCTCAAAATTCCTCATTGCATTTGCATTTGCACACATTTCATGTTGTTTTTCATGTGGATAATTTGTCTTTAAAATAGATCATCTTTTCTCCTTAATATGTTGCATGCTTTGTTTTCCATAAAATAACTTCTTTAAAATGCAAACTTTTTGCTCTATGCAAAATTTCTCTTATAAACAAAGGTTTTTGTCTTAACCTAGCATATAGTTTATAAACCCTAGTTAAAAGCTTATATTTTTACTCTTATATATATATATATATATATATATATATGTAAGTATAGATACATACATACATATATATGTGCATGTGTCTGCCTGTGTATATGTGTATATTGATTTCCTACAGTAAAAGTAAGATTCTTGGCTTTAAGCTTTTACATATTGGTGTCGAGTGTGTTTTACAAAATCTTTCAGCATTGGGAAGTGTTGTATATATGTATATGTATGTATATACATACTATACATATATATATACATATATATATGTATGTGTATATATATACATATAGTTTATAAACCCTAGTTAAAAGCTAACTTATATTTTTAGTTATATATGTATATATGTAAATATGTAAGTATACATACATATATAAATGTGTGTGTGTATGTTGATTTCCTACAGTAAAAGTAGGATTCTTGGCTTTAAGCTTTTACATATAGGGTGTTGAGTGTGTTTTAAAAAATCTTTTAGCATTGGAAAATGTTGTGTGTGTGTGTATATACATATATGTATGTGTATGTATATATGTAAGCTTTTCAAACTAAAATTTGAAAAGATCTTGAGTTAAGAAGAAGTTTTTACCTTGCATTAATGTTTACTTAAGTTGGTTTGCATTGTATTAATTGAGTTGATGTTTGAGTATACAATTTTTGCATTAAGCAGCTTGTTACTTACAATTTGTGGCTTTCTAAATATTGCATTTATTGCTTCCAACTTTTCTTTACTTTTCATGAGTACCGGTTGAGGGAGTTGGTCAACCGGTATATGCCTGTTTTAGTGGTGCTTAATTGGTATTGGTAGTATGCTCTTGCACACTACCGGCTGAGCCTAGTGGTTAACTAGTATAGTCAACCGCTTTGGGCAGTGAGCTTCCTTTAGTACCAATTGAGGCATTGGTCAATTGGTAGCTATAGTTTGTTGTTTTAATACTAGCCATTGTGGTTTCACTTTTTACATCTATTTATACCTCATTTACTCTCCAACATTCTCACAACTTGATCTGAGCTTTTGACACATTCTAAGAGCATTAAAAGCCATCTTTAAAAATGTTCTCTATCATTTATTGCTCTCTTCGCATTCATTGATCAAGTTACCTTGAGCTCATAAATTGCCTATCTACTTAGAGCAATATAGAAAGGTTTAAATACCTTTTATACTCTTGCTCACATGAAGTCTTGTAACCAAAACTTTTTATCATTATATTGGGTGTGTGTTCCACTCTTGGGTAGACTAGGGTGTGTGGTCATCCTTGTAAGAGTGAAAGGGCTTAAAATCCTCAAGTAAGGAGTATACTTGTGGTTCTTATGAAGAAGTCAGAGTTGTGATCATTGTTCTATACTTCTACAATGTACTATATGAGAAACCAATTCACTAGTGAAGTTCTTGAAACCCTAAAGGAGGACCTTAGGTGGTGGACTAAACCCTCGGTAGTTTGAATTGATCTAAATCATTGCATTTGATTTTCTTACCCTTAAATACTTTGATTTACTTGCATATTACAATCATTGAATATTGGAATTTCTTGAAAAAGAGTTCTAATTGGTAATTTGTGCCATTACTACAATTCGCCCTATTTCAAATTCATTGTCTAAGCAACACATATCTTAGTGAATTTCATGGGATGTTTACTCTACATGAGTTAGCTCAACCTCATTAATTGGTGCATTTTCTTGAGATGTAGCTTCCTTATTTTACTCTTTAGTGTAACCAACTTGTTGAACAGTCTTTTGAAGTTGATTTTGCATTAGAACAATACCCACATGATAATCATCCTTTCTTGACCCGATGGTGTTAGTCTCATCAAACTTAACATGCATTGTTTCCTTTAAGGTGCATGTGTGCTTGTCAAAAACATGATATGTTTTACTTGTGATAGGGTAACCAACAGATATACACTCAGTAGATTTATCATCAAACTTATCCAAATGACCTTTAGTGTTCAGGACAAAAAATTTGTGACCAACTTAAAGTGTCACACCCCCTTCATGGCACGTGACTTGCTGTATGCCCAAAAGAAATAACCTTTCAAGCACACAAGGCGTTCTCACAAGACTCACTCAGTTCAGAGCAGCTAAAACCACAATTTAATAATTCTCCAGAAAAAATATTAAAAAAAATTCTAGGAACAATCTCTACAGAGAAAGACCCAAATTGTGAGGCCACATTCCTCAATTATTATAATTACTAAATCTCATTCGGAACTTCTAAGTTTGGTAAAAAAAATTAAATAAATAAATAATTAAACAATGTTTTCGGTTCTCCAAATCAAAGCTTCTGTCAAACAGTCATTATCTTGACCCAAAGCCAGAGCTTAATCTATCTTAACTGCAAAGAAAGCAGACGAAAACAAGAGAATGAGCGAACGAGTGCTCAGTAAGAGAATTAATCCCAAAAAAATATATGATAGATGATCAAGTCAAGTATTATACAGTTGAAGGAAATAATCTGAAAATGCACTACACGATAAAGTCACTATTCACTTATTATACCATTTCTCAAGCCAAGGATCTGATAACAATGTGAACTCCAAAACACATAACTATTACTTCCACCAGTGATATTCTCTTTACCCATATGCTGTGACTGCATTAAACCCGTGCAGTACGGTTCAGTAATTGAAATGGGGGCCTTAGTCACACCACAATGGTAACAGTATCTGCAAATATAACACGGTAATAGTATCCGTGTTCGGTACTGTAATAGCATCAGTACCTTCAATACACAGCCAAAGATAGGTCACTGAATATGAATAAAGGCATGAAAACATTTGATGGAAAAGACGATTTAGAGCCGAGAGTGCTAATGAAGAGTATTATGTTATTAGGAAAGCACTTTAATATAGAAGTGATCAGTAAGAATACAAACACAAATAGCAAAATAAGCTAAGGCAGTGGAGGAAAGACATTAAGGATGTCTGACTGGAATTACAGTAGATCGAAAGCATGGTAAAATAAGTTTCCAACAAATAACTCAAAGCTGAATATTGAATATTAAATTATAAAATAATTTGAAAGAAGAAAGGAAAGAAAAAGAAACAGGAAAAAAAATACTCCAAGGGACATGAACACTTTAATAGATCAGAATGACAAATGAAAATATATATTTACAGAGAGAGTATCTAAACAAAGGAATAATATAATACAAGGTAGTAGCACCAAATCATGTGACTCATTTTGTATATAAACATTTATATTATAAAAGCATGTATGACTGCAAACCATAATGACGTTGATCATTAAAAAAAAGTACATGCATTTATATATATATATATATATATATATATATTATGAAGAGAGATAGACATACTAGTATTATTAGGATTTGAACAAAAGTTAAAAGAAATAAAGTGAAACTTCGTTTTAAGGCCATAAGACCGTGAAACCATCTGAAAAATAAATATGACCAAGCTGGAATGATTCTACGAGCACGGACCAAACACGACTGCAATTGAGAATTTGGATATGCTACGAAAATGCAGTAATGCATGACCGTGTTGATGGATTATTTTATGATGTTCGAATTTAGATTTATGACTAATATGCTATACATGATATAAATTCCGCAAATCGAACTAAGAAGAGAGAAATTCCACTTACCTCAACTCAAATTTAGAACTTTAACCACAATTCTTTAAATCCCCAGGAATCTTCAATTCTTTCAGAACCTAGTTTATTCAAGCAAAATCCTATTTGATCAAAACCTAATATTCTTGAAAAAAAATTCCTCAACTTAATTTCAATCAAAACTACCATTTGATACTTACCTAAGTCCTTCACCAATCTCTCCGTTAATCACCAAGGGTAGGAGGAACCCCTTCCTTTTCAATTTCTTCCCCTACAAAGAAATTTTTTTCTAGTGAGCTCTCTGTGCTCTGAGAAAAGCGTAACGCTCAATAGCCAAGTCTTTTGTTTCTTTTATACACAAAACAAAAAGAAAAAAAGAAGTCCACAAGAACTAGGACTTCATTTACCTAATACTATATATTATATATATATATATATATATATATATATATATATATATTTTAAAAAAACCCCAACTTAATAGCCCCCGAGTACCAACTATATAGGTCATTACATAAAGTAAGATATATTACATTTTCTAAGATATTAAATGTTAAGCTATACACGGAGACCTAGCTCGATACCACACGTAATGGCTAAGGGAAATTCTGAGATATGGTAGGGGTGAATTAGAACTTAGACAAATATTGAAAAAACAATCGCAAAATAATATCATTCTACAATCAACAAATGAATATAAGTGTAAGAGCGTTTTGAGGCAATGTATTGAGCACATAGCGTAGTAGAATAAGTAAACTTAAAGAATACAGAGAAGATAAAGGCATATAGTGATATAGAGTGGTTCATACTCCCAAAAGCCTGATTCACTAGCTAAAGCCTCCTACTGTGAAATTTCAAGCAATCAACAAGTACTTTGTTCAAAGGTTGGTAAAGTACTCACACACCAACTACAAAGCTTCTTTGAGTAATTCTTTACTTAAATCCCCGACCTCAATGCTCAAGAGAGAAAGATACATAAATTTAAATACAAACAAGTAGTTTTATACCCCTTTTGGTACAAGTAAATATAAGAATGAAGCTTCAATTAGTAATCTATTTATTTACTATAAAAGGGATGATTTTTGCACACTTTTCAAGAGAAATAAAGCTTTCTAATGATTAGGAATAATCTAATAAAGTTTGTAACATTTCAGAGGATCTTTTTATGATGTCTAAATGATTGGTATTTATTTATAGAAATGTGTGCAATAGCTAGTTAATGGCTTTATTTTCTTTTGAAACCAGGGTCTTTGGTGGTCGAGGTTTGCTATCATGGCAGTTGACCACATGCCTTGACCTCATGGTTCGTAGGAAAATCCCTTAGCCACTGAGAGTCAAATGTGCATCTAGTCTAGTCAATTTGGTGCTCGACCTCATCATTTCCTTACCTCACTAAAGGTTAAAGTTTACCTTGATGTAGTTGAACATAAAATTCCTTCCTAAAGAGGACATGATGTTCTAAAAACATATTGAGCAAACAACAATCACACTAACAAGCTACCTACAAAGAAAATTGTACACATAAAAGCAAAAAGATAAGCCTAACACTCTAAGCTTCTAGACCTCCTTTATATTCCTTTCTAAGCTTGGCACAAGGCCAATCTTTTTCAAATAAATGTATTATTCTTTCCTTGCTTATAAACATATAGACACTTTAAAGCTTAAAGGAGTTAATTGCTTATCATTAATTCCACAATAATCATCCAAATCATCATTAGAACATATACATATGCTAATAATTGCAATGAACATAGTGAAAATATGACTATATTTACCTCAAACCTATTTACCATTCAAGAAATCTCCGTATAATGTCATCAAAAGATGTTAACATAAAGTTGCAATTTTTTTATTAAAGTATCGTCCTTATATAGGCTATATTTGTTGCAAAATGGTAACTAACTTTATAAGGATGTTGAGTAGTCATATAGTCTTTGGTGTTAATGACCTATTGTGAGATTTGTAATGATGTACATTTTCATTCAAGATATGATGTTTGAACTTTTGGATACATACCTTATCTGCATTGACTAGGAGTTAAGGCGTTTGCACCATAGCTACCATTACAGGCTTTCCCTTTCTAGGGCCACCCAACTTAGTTTAACTAGCCTTGGGGAAAGGTGCTACCAGAGCTATAGTAACATTCCTTCTTGTGCCCTTATCCACATACCCTCAAGCACGTTCAATCCTATAGCTCAGTAACACTGGACATTTCAACCTAGCTGTTTTCCTTATCATCAAGGTCAACCACTTAGAATTAGAGTTGAAGTTCATCTTAGGCAACGGATCAGTTACCTTTGGGATTATGGTTGTAGCCCAAAGACATGTCAAATCATTGTTACCACCACCTCAAGGTTGGACCTCGCACTTTTTGGAGTTAGACTGGGAAGACATTATGGCTAGATGAGGTCAAAAAGTGTAAAGCAGGAAGAGAATATGAAGATTAGAGGCATACCTTGGGGCAAAACAATGCGGGAAAAGGGAGTGAATAAAGTAATTAGTTGTTGACAACGCAGAAAGCTTTGAGCTTTTCGATATTTTGAAGGTTGTAACTGAAGAATTAAGGCCAAGACCTGGCAAATTTATGGATGAGTGTAACAAGCGGTCACATAACTATTCTAAAACATTGCCCTTGGGAATTTAAAATGTTGCGTCCTGACAAAGGATGCCCCTAGTGGATGACATGTGTTCAAGGTCATCATTACTTATCACCAGTCAGGGCTTTCTATGAGGAAATCGATCATCCACTCAGCCATAAAGGAAGTTAGTTCCATCCGACTCGCTTCACAACTCGAATAAAATGAAAGGGGCTATGATATAGATCAATCTTGACCCAACCTGTGTATTTTAAGTCCTAGGTCACACTTGACCCAAAGAGGGTTTCAACTTATTAGTTGGGTCTCAAAATCTCTACCCACATGCTTTAATTCTGTTGCGATCAGGCCTAAGTATGTCAGGATATGCCCTAAGCCAGCCAAAAGCTTATCTTCTACTGTGATTCAAGCATATTAATTCTATTAGAACTCTACCACTCAAATAGCTACCATTTAGGCAAATCCTAATCCATATTCTGTTAACCAAGAATCAATAAATATCCCTCTGCGTCACAAGTCAAGACGTGATAAGATAGGCACATGAGTCATGTGAATGAAGAAGCAAATATATCAGCTAGCACTTGGAGTTAATTATTAGTCCTAGTCAGCAAGTTAGTTAAGAAAGGCCATGTGCTTATAACAGAAATTGATGCTCTATAAATAGTGAGCACAATTGTAAACTTGTTGGTGAAGATTAGATTAATAAAAGATATTTTCTTTCTTCTTCTATTTCCTTTCATGGTTATCAAAGCATCAAGATCCTAAGTCATTTTTTTTTAGCTCTAAAGTTGCGTTAATGCCTGAATAAAATCTTACTTTCATAACTACGAAGCAATTGTTCGGTTTGTTTTCTGGTTTTTCATCACTATAATTCTTCTTTTTTGGCTTTGCACGTCATCATCAAACCCTAGGTTTTCAATTTTCTACTTTACAAACGGCTGCTTCTTCGTCTTCAGTTCAAGAAGACTTCTCTTTTAGTCTTAACTACTTACTCCAAAATATTAATTCAATGTATCAATTCAAACTGGACAATACAAATTACATGATGTGGAAGTCTCATATGGAAGGCATTTTTTATGCTAGAAATATGCTTCATCATGTTACTGGAAGTGCACCTTGTCCTCCTAAAGTCATTACTAACACGGAAAGTTATATAGAAGTCCTACTTAGGACCTTACTTGAGGTGCATCAGACCAGAAGAGGCCGAATACGTCCTAACTGAATTATATGAAGGGCAATGTGGAAACCACTCAGGAGCAAGAAGTCTGGCCCGTCGAGCACATACCGTAGGTTACTATTGGCCAACTATGCGATCTGATGTGCATAGTTACGTAAAGAAGTGTGACAGTTGTCAAAGGTTCGCTCAAATCTTGCACCAACCGCCCGAGCCACTAACCTCCATCATCTCACCATGGCCGTTCATGAAGTGGAGAATGGATATAGTCGGAAAGTTGCCCACCGTCCTAGGGCAGAAAGTGTATATGTTAGCCGCCACAGATTATTTCTCCAAGTGGATAGAATCAAAGTCGTATCATCAAACTCGAGATAGGGAAGTTAAGAACTTTGTATGGAAAAATATAATATGCAGATTTGAAGTCCCTAGAGAGATCGTCACAAATAATGGTTCACAGTTTGTTAGCCAAAATTTCAAAGATTTCTGTGAAGAATGGAAGATCAAGCTCGCGTTTTCTACCCTAAGGCACCCTCAGGCTAATGGGTTGGCTGAGTCATCTAACAAGACTATAATCTCCATTTTAAAGAAAAGGTTAGAGCGTGCTAAGGGAAGATGGGCAGAAGAACTCCCGGGCGTCTTGTGGGCGTCCCGAACCACTGTTAGAACAACCACCGGAGAAACACTGTTTTCGCTAGTGTATGGCGCTAAAGCAGTTATCCCAGCAAAGGTAGGACTGCCAACCGTCCAAGTCACCAAGGCGACGGAAGAGCAAAATGATGATGTAGTGCGCCGCGAGCTGGATGCCGTTGAGGAAAAAAGGGAGCAAGCCCTCATCCGCCTGTCGATGTATCAGCAAAACGTTGCCAAACATTATAACAAGAACTTGAGAGCTAGGACATTCAAACAGGGGGACTGGGTGCTCAGGCGAGTCTTTGAAAATACAAGGGAAGTAAACGCAGGAAAGTTAGGCCCCAAATGGGAGGGCCTTTATCAGATTACCAAGGTAATCGGTCGGGGGCATACCGACTTAGTACAAAGGATGGAAAGGAAATATCTAATAGTTGGAATGCTATCCCATCGGTCGGGGGCATACCGACTTAGTACAAAGGATGGAAAGGAAATATCTAATAGTTGGAATGCTATCCATCTTAAAAAGTACCATTTCTGATACAAAAGTACGCTTCGGCTAGTGCCTTAGAAATATGGTGTTGTTATAGGGCTAGGTCCAGGGACTGCTAGGTAGCCCTAGCAGAAAGGTTCTTGACTGAACAAAGACCTTAGCAATAAAGAAGAGCACGACTCAAATAAAGGTTCTTTTTCTTCCAAGTTTGTGATTCTTATCTTTTTTCTATGGTCAAATATCATAATAAATAAAGGTTTTTACTTCGCAAAAAGGTATCTTTACAGGCAATCCTTGCTTAATTGCGAGACTAACAACAGTCTTTACTTCACAAGAGGCTAACTACAGTCTTACCTTTGTCTACTTACAAGAGGCTAACTACAGCCTCAGCTTTGTCTACTTCATAAGAGGCTAACTACAGCCTCAGCTTTATCTACTTACAAGAGGCTAACTATAGCCTCAGCTTTGTCTACTTCATAAGAGGTTAACTACAGCCTCAGTTGCACCTACTTCATAAGAGGCCGACCACAGCCTCAGTTTTCGTATGCTTCGCAAAAAGCTGAATTTTTTATAGGCAGTCTTCGCCTAGCTGAGCCACTAAGCAATAATCTCTACATCTTCAAGAATGGCAATGGTTCCTTCATGATTATAGGACTAGCTACCATCTCTTGCTCAATTACAAGATCAAAATGATTTGGACTAATAATATATATATATATATGTATATATTTGTCGTACTAAAAATTGAAACAACTCAAGGCATTTCACGAGAATCTTTGGCATTTCTGGCATAAGCATCTAAACGCAAGAATACCAGGCAAAGAGCTCCTAGAAAGCATAACAAACCTTATGACAAAGAAAGTGGTCGTCATGGCTTAACAAGAAAACACTAGACAAATGGATAATCCATTACTCAACCACAAGTAAAAAAAAAAAAAACATGAGTCTAAGTTCGCTTATAAACTGATAATTCATAGTCTCGCGTTAACAAAAAAGGGCAAGACAAAGGATGCTTAGCTGTTAGCCAGATAGCCTAAGTCCTTATGTATCAGCAGAACCAGATGAAGGATCAATACTCAAATGGGCATGATCATGATGAGGAGTTGGGGGAGTAATAACAGCCTTGAAGCGACTAATGTCAATGTTTGAGTACACCCGTTGAACTTCTCGCAGACAATTCTTGACAGCCTGCTCAGCAGCCTTCTCGGAGCTAAGTTTTGACACGCTAGCAACATACTTACCAAATTTCTTGCTCTTCTTATACTCACTTATGGCACTCTTCCTAGCCTCGTTAACTAGGAAATCAGTCCTCAATTCAAGCTCCTCTTTGGCAACCTCAGCATCCGCGAGGTCCTTCTTCGCCTTGGCCCGGGATAGTCTTTCCCCCTTCAGTTTCTTTTCTAGCCCAACACGACGTATCTGATCATATGAAAGTTCCTGCTCAACTTTGACACGTGCCTCCTATTCATTAGCAAGAAGATGCTGAAGGACTTGGCATTTGTTTGCAATTTCAGGAACCATCGTCGTAAAGGAAGAGATTTCTGAAACCAGCTGCACCTAAAGAAATAGTGAGGCAAAAAGAAAGGGGGGAGCCATGTGAAACACAAGGGTATGAATACACGTACCTCAACGCCTTTCTTAGAAAAGCTATCGAACAGGTCCTCCTCGCCCAATATAGGATTTGGGCGTATGGTTGAGAGCGTGGTCAAATGCTGACGTCTGTTAGCAGGGATTTCTCTCGAACGTAGAGGTTGAGATGGCGATTTACCTTTTCTCTTTTGGCTTTGTGCGAGTCTTTCAACCACAGCCAGGGCGGCTTGTTGTCTCTCTCCTGCATCTGAATTGGAAAATCAAAAGAAACTCAAAAGAAAAGTCAGTAAAAAATAGAGTAGTGGAAAGAATGGAAGAGTAAGTATGCCCGTACCCGAATCATCTGAAGATGAAGCTTCATTTGTTTCCAGAATAAAGGGTGAAGTTGGAGGCTTGATGTTTGAAGAATCCTCTACACTCTCACTTTCTTCATGATTGGGGTTGCCTTTGCCTTCCTCGTCGTTCTCATGATCGTTCTCAGTCTCATCTGAGCTCCTTGAATTGGGGAACGAGTTCGGCCTAATAACGCGGGAAAAAACAGCAACAAACGAGGAGGCTATGCCTCCGATAAACGATCTGTGGGTCTACTGACCAGCATCTTTCCTGGAACGAGCTTGAGGTCTTACTTTGGGATTAGCCATAATAGGGAAACACAAACCAGGCTTTAGTAGGACGGCGAAATCTCTTACGGCAAGGTTGTCGTGTGAAATCAGATCTTTCACACGGTATGATTGTCCTCTGCACTCCGCAGCCAGGGCAAGGAGAGTTCGACGGGTATCCTTGCTTAATTTCGGGAATTCATTTTTTGCTGCCGTAACCCATAACTGCGGGATGTCCCAAACATCGTGGATCCGAGTGAGAAATAAATATTTCCCTTGCCACGAGCCGTCATCGTCGAACCGGATAGAGCTGAAAAGCTAATAGGATCCATGGGCTAAAAGACCAAACTAGCTGGGCTTATTGGCAGATCGAACGAAGGAAAACAGTGTCTTGAAGATTGGTAAAGAAAAGTGAACACCCTTCTGGTGTAAAAGGACGAGTGCTGCTAGTATATTCTTCCACCCACGTAGGTGTAACTGTCCAGGGCTGATCCCGTAAGAATGAAAAATGGCACACAAATGAGGATGAAATGGAATTCGGATCTCTAAGTCAAGAACATCTTGGAACATAGTAATTTCCCTTTCCAGGGAGGAACTTGCCCAATCCCTGGGCCTTGGCTGAACTACTACGACATCTTCGCTTAGTTGGCTAGATTCACTGTAAAGCTTGAGCTCCTCCTCCGTTGTGGTGCAACAAATTCCTTCCGCAAAGAATTCTTCGATAGGTTCCCGGCATCGCATTCCAAGATGGGGCGGAATGCGTAATTTAACATTGTCCTCCGGTTGCTCGGCTTGCTTGCAGTGTGGCATCACGGCAAGAGAAAAAGGTAGCTACAGTCTCCCTAATTAGGTGACGCGGTCAGTGTTTAAACCTGCACAGTAATAGACACCTAGTGTTATTAAAATTGTTGGAAAACACATTAAAAAGGTATCTGCGCATATTATGAGCTCCAAGATCATGCTTGCTAGGTGAAGCCGAAGGTATGGTAAGTATGAGCGATGTCATGATATAGACAGAACACGGTGGTGCACATGAAGGAAGAACGCGTAGTGTGGAATTTTGACAAATGTGTGACGGCCATTGGCCAAGACGCTTATCATGACAAAGAGGGAATGCAAACTTAACTTCTCTTGGTTATGTTTGGTTCGCGAAAGCAAAACACGATGGAAAAGGCGTTCCACTATAACAAGTGAAATGGCAAAAAAATGACGGATGTAATTAAAAAAGAAAACACGCATGAGCGCAACCGAAAGATGACGCATGAAAGCCAGCCTCACGTACCTGGAAGAGCAACGAGCTACTTAGGCGAGACGGTTTTGGGTCGAGTGCTTGAGCTGTGATGTTGGAAGTTTATTGAAGAATTTTGTCGAGCACTTAGTAGATGTCAAGCTAATATGTTGGCCTGCATGCTTGCAACCCAAGTGAGCTTTGATGTTGGAAGTTTATTGAAGAATTTTATCGAGCACTTGGTGGGTGTCAAGCTAATATGTTGGCCTGCATGCTTGCAACCCAAGTGAGCTTTGATGTTGGGAGTTTCTTAGAAGAGTTTTGTTAAACGCTTGGAAGGTGTCAAGCTAATATGTAGGCTTGGCATGAGTAGGAGCTCCGGTAAGTGTATGGTGTTCGACAAGTTAGCATGCTAGTTCGGCGAGCCAGAAACACACAATACATCTTATGCCGATGCAATGAAAACTTTGTGGCAATTGGAGACAGCACAAATGCTAGCGGAAAGCTATATAACATCACATTATATTCAAACACCAAGCAAGCTAAGAAGCATATCAAAGAGAATCTGGGACCCTGAAAATGTTGAGAAAGCAGACGCTAGCCAGGCTAATATTGTTCGAGAATTACGGTTGCAGTCCTTACGGGCACTTCATCGTTTAGGGTTTCAAAAAGGGATGTTTGACTCGATGTAGAAACAAGAAAGCAAAAAAGTCAAGGGGCTTGGATAAGTAACGTTGCTTCTCAGAAGGACGAGATTGTAGAAGATATAATATGGCTGCGTCTCCCTACTCTAAAGTGTCAAAGTATGGTTGGAATAAGGTGCTAATCACATGAATAAATGATTACAGATTTGACTAAGTACAAGGCAAGATATTAAAGTCAAGCTGCAGCAAGCAAAATGTCATTTCTAGTCAGAACCATGTAACGACGAGCTCATTAAAGTAGAGTGGTCATGTTGAGTAAGCACACGTAAAGTTGATAGCGTAAACATGGATAGCACTTTTGCACGCGTATGTTGCAGCTACGTCTGAGATTCTCCAAGCCCTGTTCGAACAACACGCTAGAGGCAGAGAAAGGCCTGATGATTGAGAAGAGGCCCGCAAACTATTACTCTCTAAACTTGAAGACGCTTTAGCTTAGAGAGTGGGGGGACAAACTATTATGGACGAAATTAGCTGAACATAGAGGCCCAGCTTATTCCTTGATGGACCCACTGAAAAGGCCCATTCTTTGTGAAAGTCCAAAGATAAAGTCCACTCTCCTTAAGGAAGTTACAAGGAGGATAAGCTCAAAGATGATAAGGCTCAACCTTTTACGATGAGGATAGGTGTCACAAATAGAGTTGAGTTGGAAGACAAGAACCCTTTTGCACCCAAGTTATAAAAGGGACTTCAAGGTAGGAATGAAAAAACAAGCAAAACCGATACACAAGAAACATTTTCTTCTTTATGTTCTCTATTAGCCTAATTCCAAATTGTTCTCTTTTCCCCAGCCGACACTGACTTGAGCATCGGAGAGTCTTTGGCCGGCGCTACACCGGTGTCAAGATTTTTCGCCGCTTACCTTATTTTTCTAGTCTTGCAGGTTGCCTGAATCCCAATCAAATCCGTCCATTCAATTGTAAGAAAACCCCCTTACATTACCACTGAAGTTTTTTAAAGTGCGCAAACTCGCTGAAAATTACTACCTCCATCAAAACACCTGATGGACCCTACCAGTTGACATACTAGTCGACTGGTAGAATCAATATGCTCAAGGGGAGGGAAGGGGATAATTAGCTAGTTTTGATAATCGTCACCCTAAATTCCTTGAAGCTAAAGGGGAGGGAAGGGAAAAGAAGAAGAAGTAAGCTACAGTAACTTATGTAGACGGACTTCTTCCGTCTACAAATGGAAGAGTGACATAATTAACAAGGCAAACACTTAAAATTGGTTGCAAATATTTTCCAATTACAGCCATATTTGTTACCAATTTTGTACAGTAAGCAACCAACAAAGCGTTCTTTCAGCACCAGGCCACACTTTGATCTGAATAGTGAATTGTGTTTTATTGTCTACACATAAGGAGCTGGAATCCTTTTGGTTTCCGGACCAGCTACCATGTCTTCCCAAAGCAAGTCCAAGAGTGCCATCGTCAATTCTCCAACCTTGCTTGTACTAATCACTACATTGATCAATTCTTTAGTTATGGTTAATCAAAACAATGACAAACTAGTAATAAGTAGTGTTATGCTTCGACTCAGAGTTTCGAGTAATTCAAGATGAGACGTTTACATTGAAAAAAATTGGCTTTTGCTTAATCAATATCACCATTCTTGAATGGTTTCAGAAGTATTACATAAAAATATCATAATAGCCTCCATTTGAAAGACCCTCAAGAAAGTTTGAGTAGACTTACCATCTCCAACGGGGTTCTCATCCCACATGACAATAGGTAATATGATGATTATGCTTCCGACAAGCATCATCTCTGCAGCTTTTTTAGCCTCAGTCACAGCTAGATTGGCTGTTTGAATGCTTTTCAAACGGCCCTGCTCAACCAATTTTCGAGCTAGTTCAAGGAGCCTCAATGCGGTGCACCCTCTTAAGATTTTGTCAAAGCAAGGAAAAATAAGCTCCTTTTCTTGTGTTACGAATGCCACATTCGCATATGGACCCTCTGCAATATAACCTTCTCTGTCAACCCAGATCGATGCTTCTGCTCCCTTCTCCTCAGCTTCCATTTTGTTAAGGACATTTGGGAGGTAGTTCACGTTCTTCATTGTTGCAAAGAAAGGTGATTTCATGGGGATAGTAGATGTTACTACTTTAACCCCGTTTTTGCATTGTGAAAGGTTATCATCGGTCACCACAGCATAGAATGCAGATATTGGGCATCCTGCAGGAGACAGTAAGAAGTTCCCAGGCCCTGCACTCAACCAGTATCTTACAGTCCCTTTCCTGCATTTTGACACTGCTGTAAGCTGAATAAGAATGCTTCTAAGAGTGGATCAAGGAAAAAGAGAGACAATTTTTGCTTTTGATGCTGATCTGAGGAAACGGTCAATGTGTTCATCCAGCTCGTAGAGGAATCTGTTTCGAACAATGATTAGACAATGTTAAACTCAACAGCACAAAAGAGAAGACGAATATATACGACTACATGCAGCAAGCATCTAGTTTTTAAAAGATTCTCTGTGGAATATCTATTAGCTGAACTCATAGACCTTTCTTGAGGTATGCTAAATGCCTAATTCTATGGGGTGAACAAATTCAGACAAAATTCCAGATTAAATGTCAAGGATGTGGAATTCAATAGATGACTCGCATAAGCTGTTTAATTTAACATTTGAAGAATGTAAGCAGAGAAGTTGGACAGAGTAAGCATACCCATTGATTATCATAGTTGTGTCAAACACACCGTGCCCTCGATGAACCATGTGATCATCTATTGGGATAAACATCATTGATGGATCAAGAATGATTCCACCAAATACACTTGAATACATGGCTAGGTACCGCTGTGCCTTCTCTAAGCTGCATTTCTCATGCAGCTTTTCAAGCAACTGATTATGAGGAGAAAGACAGTAATTCAATAACAATTCTGGAATAAGATATCTCCAACTTCTGAGCTCGACTAATACCTGAAATATTTCTGTAAAGTGCGGTACATATTTATTATCCAAACACGCTCCCTCATGTGCAAACGGGATTTCTTTTCTAATCTTATATGCGAACAGCGTTAATGTTTTCAAAAGGGTAGTTCACAATGAGTTTTGAACCCATGACATATATATATATATATATATATATATATTTATTTATTTATTTATTTATTGTCTTAACAGCACCAGTGAAGATCACGTCCTACTAGACCAATACAAGATTGATAAATCCATTCAGACAAATCTAGAATAGCATAATTCTCGCGAAATATAGCTATTATTAAGCATGTCTATGTATCCTTTTTGGCTCAAAAATCTCTATAACATATTGTCTTAATACAATGCTTTTGCTAACAGATGAAAACATAAACTTAATTCAGAATTTAAGTCCAGAAGAAATATATATATATATATGTAATAAGTGCTTTTCATAACATTTACCTCTGATGATGATGAGAATACGTGAAGTTTGATGTCTTCATCATTCTCGACGTTTTCTGCAACCACTGAAAACAAGATAACATAAAAGAGTATTTATAGACACAGCTAAAATTTCAAGAAAAAAAAAAAAGAAGAAGAAGAAGAAGAAAAGTGAGAGCTTACAGATGGTACCTGATCTTTTCCCAGAAGCAGAGCTGATGGTTGCCATAGCCAGAGTGAGAGAATTTCAAGTGTGGAAGAGAGAGGGATTTCTGGTAATTCTATATTGTTATCAAGAATAAATTTACAAAATATTCACCATTATTTTAACAAATAATCATATAATAACTTGTAATTATTAAAATTTAATTAATACTTGTAACATTTTCACATTAAAAGCAATTAGATGATGCAGTATTATTACACTTGTAATGACACGATGAGCAAGACGAGAGCTGGTTGGACTGATGTACACTTGTTTGATGGTCAATGTTGGTTTTGTCATCAGGTGGTGACACGTATCATTCACTGAAAAGTTATGTATTTTAATTTTAAATAATATATATATATATATGTATATATATTTTTCTGGGCAAAATATAGATATTTTATTTTCCTAAAATTGCTGAATTTTGACATTTTTGGTCCATGGAAAATTTCTTCAAAAACGATTGATTAGCTGTGACATGTCTTACTAGATAATCATATAGCTGAAAATGGCTCAATTTTATAAATAAAAGAACTTATTAATATATTAAAGGTTTATTTTGTAATCTTAATATTTATAAGATTTAAAATAAAAATAAAGTTAGAAAATTAATTTATTTTTTAATTTTCTTCAATTAGTCAATCACAAAGAAATTAATGTTAATGATTAATAAGTAAATAAATTAAAGAAACAATCACGCGACGTGAGGCTAGGATGTGACAATCCACCAAGCACTAAATGAAAATTTTATACCATATAATAAGGTGGAGTCTACTAGATTATATGATTGCCCAATGTCGTATTAATATTAGTTTTGTTATTTTTTAGTCACGTGTCATGTTTATGAATTTTTTTTTTAAAGAAAAAGACTATTTTCTTTTAAAAGAAAAAGACAAATCTATTACTTAAAAAGATAGTCTAATAAATAATGAAAATGTATCAATATATATCATCCATGATTTTTTGCTAAAATTATTAGATTTTACAAAAATGTAAAAGTTATATTCAATGTAAAAAATTATATGACAAAATATATTTACATTTTATCTCTTACATTAATTGTCAAACTTGACCATTAATAATTATAAAAATATAAAAATGCCCATTTTTTTCGAATATCATATGAGTATTATTATATTATATAACTATCAAAATAATTGTAAAAAATATTTTTTATTCATATCATATTATATATACATTGAAATCGATACAACAAGTAGACATGCTAATCTCTAAAAAGTCCTCCTTTTGGAGTATCTTGATCTGTGGACAACACGTGTCGGGTTTACTTTTGCAATGTTTTTAACTTCGACGAAAATGACGGCAATGGCCCAAGATAGAAAAGCTCACACTTGCATATACATTTCATTTCCCCTTGAAGCTTGACTTTTTTTTTATTTATACCCTAATTTAAAAAATTCCTTTAAACAATATTCTTGTTTTGAATTCGTTTTTAAATTTACCTTTTTCAATATATGAATTACCAGTAAAAGAATTACTGTTTTTAAGACGTTTCAGATTCTCATATTTAAATTTTAAATTAATTGCATAATTAATATAAGTTCGATAATTGAATTACCGATAACGATAGGTGAATTATCGAAATGGTAACTCACCTACCGTCCTGCACGAATGTCATACAGTAACAGATGCAAGAGTTGTTGCCTACTTGATATCCATTAGTGTGGCACCAATGACTAGTCCATGGCCCTGGTTTATATATACAAGGAGTTAAAACAATGGAAATTGTTATGCACTGACCATAATGACATAATTTTGATGTTTAGAAGAAAGGCATATATACCTGCTACAATGCAAAGGAAACTATAAACATGGTTAGGAAAAAAGAGCCAGCATCTTTTCTTAAGCCAGCCGTGATACATATGACAAGAAGGGAAAGAACCGGAAGGAAAAGGTGAAGTGGGAGGTCACTTGTAGTCCTGGCCACAAAATATGCACTTAGCCTGTACATATCGGCCGCTAGCTCTTTGCACGGTAGGTGAGTTACCATTTCGGCAATTCACCTGCCGTTTTGGTTATTCAATCATCAAACTTGCATTAATTATACAACTTATTTAAAATTCAAATATGAGATTATGAAACGTCTCGAAAACAGTAATTCATTCACCGTTTCAGTAATTCAAACAAAGAAAAGACTAAATTTAAAAATGAATTTAAAACAAGGATATTGTTAAAAGAAATTTTCAAAATCAAAATCAGAGTATAAATAAAAAAAAACCCAAGCTTGTTTGCCTTGTGCTATCCATGTCAATTCATGTTTGCATTGACTTGACATGCTCTCAGTCGAAATCCACGCAATTGAAAAGAAAAAGGAAAAAAAATTTAGTCTGAATAGCATCTTACAATGTGAAACTTCCACAAACAACAAAGTTTAGCTCATCAAATTAGTGGTTGTTAGTAAAGGTGACTGAATATAACCACCCTCATAATGGTGAAAAATATAAAATATATTTGTATAAATAGATAAATATATTATCAAAATTTTTAATTCAACTACTCAACAAACACCTATTAACAATGTACAATGGAAATATGCTTATAGAAAAAAAGTATTAGTTAATAGCTAAATAAATTATAAAAAATTAATGTATCTCAATTCTTTAATTTATTTGTAGCTATTCAACTCAGTATAAGTGTTTAAATTAACATGTATATTTTTAACTTGAAAGAATTAAGAATGATATGCACTTCAACCTTATAATTTTTTTGTTTACACCCAAAAATCGCAATCTAACGGCTTGTAAGCCAAAACAGGGATTAGAGGTCGAATCGGGTTTGATAAAGGAAGGCCGAGGACACCACCAAGGGGGAGTTGAGGTGGCTAACATTCAGTCTAAGAGAATAACATATGCGGTGCACATGATATTCAAATGAGAGATTGAGTCAAATAAAAGACGTGTGGCGTCAAGATTGAGAATAAGAGAGAGAATCTGTGTGGAATCAAAGTCAAATCCTATGACCTAAAATAGCTCCGAAGTCAAGCTAGTCTATTGAGAAATTTTGGGGGCCAGCAAAGTATAAAAGTAGGCCAAAATTCAGGAGGAAGAAGTCCTAAAACCACCACACCTTTATTCGATATTATCTATCTTGCTCTTCATAATTTAGTCTTAGCTTAGTCATAAATTAATCCTAGTTTAGTCATAACTTAGCCATAGCTTAATCGTAGTTTAGCCTTATCCACTGCTATAACTCACTTTACAGGCTACATAGTTTATGCTGTAATTTAGTTTATGACTATTTTACTATAATTAATTTAACGATTTTTCATACCTTACACTGTAATTCATTTTATAGTTTAGGTCCTATCAATTCTGTTGTAATTCATTTTATGATTAGAATAATTTCTCATTTTACTTTTGTAATCTAAGTATTTATAGGATTTAAAATAAAAAATTGAAATTAAAAAGTTGGTTTATCTTTTAACTTTCTTCAATTATCAATTTGTCAATCGTAAAGAAATTAATGTCAATAATTTATAAGTAAATAAAGTGAAAAAAAACAATCACGGAATGTGACGCCACGACGTGACAATCCCACCAAGCACTAAATGAAAAATTCTTAAAAAGGTCCACATTTTAGGAATGTCTCGATCCGTGAACGAGATGCGTCAAGATTTACTTTTGCAATATTTTTCACTTTAGCAAAAATGACCACAATTCCCCAAGATAGATTAGCTTACACTTGCTTATACATTTCATTTTCAAATGCCGCGTAGAAGCTTGTTTATATAACATAAATGAGACACATACTCTCTTTCATATAATATATAAGCAAAGGGAGAATATCTATTTTAACTTCTGACTTAAAAAATCATCTCATTTAAATATATTAACAATCTATTTGGATTAAGAGAATGGGGGAGGGAAGAGATAATAGAGAGATTAAAGGAATCCTATTAAAGTAATCCTTCATTTGTTTGGTTTGGGAGTAGATGGAGGTGAGAGATAAAGACGGGATGAGCTTCATCCTCTCAAATTCTTTATTTTCAATTCCTCTAAATTGGAGGGATAAAGAGGGAATGAGCTTCATTGTCTCAAATTTATTTTCAATCCCTCTAAATTGGAGTAAAATATAAGGAGAAGATTTTTCAAATCTTTTATTTTCAATTCTTTATATATAAAATTTATCCTTTCTTTCCATTTTCTTCTTCATCTAAATACAAAATACTCATAATCATTTATATTCCTTTCTCTCATTAAAATACCCAATCTAAACATAGATTACCCATTCTCTTTCTTTTCGTTTATAATCGTCTCCTTTCTTTTCTTTTACTAAATTTTTCCCCTTAATCCAAACAGGGTGTAAATGTCGTACGATGCCGCCTCTTTACATCAACCAATCTCCCTCTTGTCTCGTTAATTACTTGAATTCATTTGTGAATGGGAATAACTCACGAGGTTTTTTTTTTTTTTAAACCAAGCGAAACTAATATTATTTTAGAATACATATAACAAGAAACATTGAATGAAAAATACAATAAATATAAAAGAAACATAATTGCAAATATATGTTACAAAAATCAAACATCCAATTAGACTGCTAATATATGTTTAGCATAGTCTAATTTCAAAATAATACAATATGAAAAGGGAATTAACAGGATGATAAAGTCAAGGATTGAAAGATCTCCAATTAATATTATTTCTTGACTTAGCCCCATTTCATCAATGTAAAAGAAAAATAAAAAGTCATAATTTTGATTTATTTGTTTTGAGAACCGGACAATAGATCTACTCATTGCATTCTCTCTACATTCTTCTAGTGCATGATAAAATACCATTGTTTTGGTTGATTTAGAGGGTGTTTGGATTGGCTTTTATAAAAGTTACTTAAATTACTTTTGACTTTAAGTGATTTTTTTTTTCATTTTTGACTTCAAATAATTACATGTTTTAATAAATATTATAGTTAAAAAATAAGTATTTACATGTTTGGTAAAGTGGGTTGAAAAGTGATTAAGTTGGTTAAGTGGTTAACGATTTAAAACTAAAGTTTAACAGACTAATTACAAGATAAAAGAGTAAAATTATTTTAGTATTAATAATTAAATAGTAAGGATAAGAAAGTGAAAGATTTGGTCAAATTTGCTATTTTTTAAAGTAGTTATTAAAGCTATAAAAAACAAAAGTTTGGGATAAGGAACTTTTTATGTTTTGCTTAAAGCAAAGAAATCACTTTTTTTGGACTTTAAGCATATTTCAAACACCCTCTTTCTTTTTTTTCTTTGGTCAAACTTACTTAAAGTATAATTTATGCTAATAGAAGTACTTTTTTTAATAAAGAAAAGTGTTTTTTTAAGTGGCTAGTTAAAAAACAAAAGTTCTTTTATGACTTTAAACACTTTGAAAATTTTTTTTTTGATTAAATCATTTACTATTTTATCCTTACCTTTTTATATTTATTAAGAAATTATTTTTACTTTTTTATCTTATACTTACCTTTTTAATTCTTTTTAATGTCCTTAATATTTATTTTGACCATATAACTTTTCAACGCACTTTAATCAAATATGTACATACTTATTTTTATAACTACAATTTTTATTCAAATACGTAACTAAATTGACAATTAAAAAAAAAAAGAGTTGCTTGAAACCAAAAGTATTTTAAATAGCTTTTAAGCCAATCCAACCATTACAGATCCTCTAAAAACCATAAAAAAAATTAAATATATAAAGATATAAAAAAATTAAAAAATAAAAAAGTTGAAAAAGAAGAACCAATCCAGACACCCTCTTCATATTCCACATTGACTGGATACGTAATAATAAATGAGTAATCTACAAATGAGTATGTTGTGATTTAATTAAGAATTTAAATTAACCTTTTAAAGTCTATTGTTTTTTAAAATCACGATAATCTTAACGTTGGATAGTGTATAGGATCAACTTCCCTTAGTCATAAAAGTATACTTCTTTCACTTATAAAATTATATTTCTTTCTAATACTCCCCGCCTTTTTTTTTCCATTTAATATATATATATATATATATATATATATATATATATTCATGTCAAACCCTGCATTTTCAAAATCCTTATAATCATATAACAACTGATTAATAAATTCATAAGAACAAGAACCTTAAAATAAAAGAGGATACTGCAAATCTCATAGTCCACCCCAGTACTTTGACGGAATAGATCTACACAAGGGCAAGGTATATAACTACATAAGGAGAGATCAGATCTACCACTGTCATATATCTTCATATATTAAGAAAGAATCATAGTAAGAATTTAACTTCAAAGTTCATTGATAAGGTGAATAGACAAGAATCTAAAAGCTTCTACGATTCATCATATCATTAGATAACTTCAAAGTTCATTGATAAGGTGAATAGACAAGAATCTAAAAGCTTCTACGATTCATCATATCATTAGATAACAAGTAGACTTTCTTTGAGAGCGAAAGCCCTGGTTGAACAAAGACATCCTTTGTACTGAAGATCCATCCATTGTTCAGTAACAAGATCAACCATAAACATCTCTTATTCACCGTCGAAATCTTGGAAAAGAATCCTTCCATCTTCAGAAATTCCCAAGGGGAAACAACACCGGTGCACGTTCAAGAGAGAAGAATTTTATCCATCTGTTTGGTTCTGCAGAAAAGTTACATAACTCGCCCATATATATATATATATATATATATATATATATATATATATATATATATATATATCAAACAATGCCATAGGTCGTTTGTCAACAATTGATCATAACATACAACAGCCAAGGAATCTCTGAATGGCACGACTATCCCCTTATGGAGGGCGATGTACTCCTTACAGTTTCATTTGTGAAATTTCTATTTTCCAGCCAAAAGAAAAAGGCAATTTCTATGACCGCACTCGTATTCTGTTTGCTTTTTTCATTGGTTGATCTTATTTATCTTTGCTTTTTTCATGTTATATATCTTCTTTACTGTAGCACATAGACACCCAATACACACGCCCACACCCACACACTAATCAGGCAACAAAACTCAAGGCATATACTGTCTTCTCTAGACATACAGCCAGCTACATATTGGCCACCTGGGGCACAAACCAAATAGGGTAAAAATCCCATCCAACAATCATGTGGAAGATGTCAATAACTAATTAGTAAATCCACAAGAACAAGAATCTTAAACAAAAAAAGTAGAGTATGATCGTTTCACAAAAGCATAACATTATATTTCAATCTTCCATTCTTTAAATAAGATCACATAGTTGACAAAATAGATCCATCTTTTCTTAAAGAGATGATCATCTCAAACCAACATAACATTGTGAGCTTCCATTCTCCAAAAAAAAAGCACACAAAAATAGAACAGGCTTCAAGAAAAGAGATGATCATCTCAAAATATGAACTCTGAGCTTCCGTTCTTCAAAGAGGCACTTGTAGCTAGCAAACAGACAAGAATCCAAGCTATATGACATTCATCATGAGATGGCAATTAGGCTCTCCTTGAAAGTGAAGGTATTGGAAAAGGCAACAAGTCGTCTTTCGAGTTGAAGATTCATCGATGTACCAGTACGAGGATCAAACAAGAACTCCCCTCCATCATAGAAAGACTGAAAAAGAATCCGTCCATCTTCAAGAATCCCCATCGGACGATACGCAACTGGACCATGTTGATCATCAATGGAAAACAATTTAATCCATGAGTTGGGTTGTGCACAAAAGTTAGGACTTAGCCAAATGTCGGATGACACAATGGCGTCCCTGTCGTCCGAATGATGAAGACAGACAAGAGCCAAGGACTCTTTGAATGAGAAGAGTCCCCAGTTATGCGACTTTTCTAAACTTTCAGCAATCTTCGGTGGCAACCTTATGACGATGAATTTCTCCTCGCTCACATCAAACAAAACCATCTTCCAATGATCCCAAACCTGGTCATGTTCAGCGAGCACGAGCCAGCAGATATTTATGTTATCTCCACACGAAATACTGATGGCTTCCGGCCTTTCCATAAAATCCATTTCAAAGCTAGGGGGCACGCCAATGTTGGAGTTCAACATTTTCCAAGAATCACTACGCAAACTGTATAATTCGAATTGCTCAAATCCATTTGTATTGAACATCACTACTTGTAACACCTTGTAGTCATTGGTTTTAGCATCAAAACCAAATCCCACTCCGGAGACCCCGTAGAATCGATCCCCCAAAAGTTGTGGAAGATATCGATAAAATTGAGATCGTGGGAGAAGCTTGGATTTCTTGGTTGCTGGGTTCCACAAAGCAATCTCATTTCCACGATCCGATATGCAAACTATGCCATTACAGGAACCATGAACGTTGACGGGATTAAATCTCTCAAGCGGATACGCCTTAATTGATGCTGGAAGTGGTAAATCCACAACCATAGCACAACCATTCGTGTTATGCATAGTAAGTGAGAGCATAGAGATATTGGGTTGGCCTATCTTGTGTACTAGGAGGCAGGTTGGTGCATAATTTTTAAGGTGCATGAATATGAAATGTGGGCTAGCGATGAGCGCGTACCATGATTTGCAAACGCACTTGAAACGCAACAATGATTTTACGGGTAACCTGGAAAGAATTTCTACTAATATCGTTTCATGGACATGATCTTGACCCTTCTTTCTCCTCTGCCGTTTGCTGCGGTGGCAGCGACGGCAGCCATGGGCGGAAGGAGCAAACATCATTCAAGTTATGACCTAATACGGAGAGTGGGGAGGTGTTAAATATTCTTGTAAATGTTCACAGGATGCAAATCAGACCTTTGATGCAAAAAATAATAAAAAAAAAAGTTTCAAAAGAATATCTTAAATGCTCCTGGATCAAACAAACCCAACAGACATAGAAACTAAATAAATAACCCCCTAATGGAGCTTCCAAATTTGAATGAAAATCTCTCTCTCTCTCTCTCTCTATATATATATATATATATATATACATATATCTATATGTGTGAGTGTATCTCTGTTTCTTGGCTGGTATTGAGGTTCAATTTTCTGGGTGACTGAGGTGGGAAGAATGAGAAAAGAGAGTAAATAGCGGATATATATACAAATTTAATCGAATCGGTACATCATTTCTATCACCAAAAATATTATCACAAAGATAGAATCTGCTTGCTTCCTTGCAGTACTCAAGAAGTAACTAAACCGCCTTCGAGTTTATCTCCCCCCAAATCGTTCCTAGTTGCGTGTCTGAGCTGCTACTTTTTTTTTTTTTGGTCAAGAAAACAAAAAAAAAAAAAATACAGACGGGACCTGACAAGGCCCAATCACAATGGGCCCAAACACGGGCAAAAAAATACACACCCGGAGGGCTAAGGTCCGATACAGCAGAACAACAAGATGCCTGGCCAAAGACCCAAAATAATAAAACAACAAATACAAAAACATAGCCAAGATTCAGTAGCCTGTAGCCGTCGCCGCCGATGCTGCAGCGAGAAAATCCCATGAACCGATGCCATTTAAGAGTTCCAATGCACCACTTTTTTTTCTTTTTTTTTGGTTAGGACAATATATTTTGGGCTCGTTTGGATTATTTTTTTAGAGGCACTTTTTTTAACAGTTTTTGAGAGAGGTGTTTTTTTTAGAAGTTATAACTTTTGGTTTCTGAAAAAGACTGTATTTGAGTTTTTCAGAATTTTAATTTTTTTATATGCCAAATCAAATAGTTATTATAAAAAAAATACACATTTTTAAAAAAAATATTTTTTATTAGGAAAAAAACCAATACAAACAAAGCTGTTTTTCTAGTGAAAATAGGGTGAGAAAGGGAAATCACTCATTTTTTCGATTTATAGAATGTGTGAAATTTCAAAACGAAAAATAAAGTAAATACGAAAAAATGCACATGGATGTTACACAGAATCAAACATCAAAATAGACTGCTAACGTTCTTGTACAACAACCTAATTTGCAATTTACGAGAAAACTGAGTATTTTTATATGAATTTTTATAATTATTATAAGATAAAATATAAATATAAATTTTAAAATTTTATTTTTGTTAGTTTTTAATAATAATTATGTAATTTTATGAGAGGTTTAAAAGAATAGATAGAATTTTCAAGTTGAAAAAATAAATTCAAAAGTGAATAAATAGATATTTCCGAATCATGTGTTTTTATCACCTCGTCTAGTGATCTTGATTGGTTTTTGAAGACATTATGGCTCTGTTTGTTTCACGGAAAATTACTTGTTTTGGAAATTTTTTTTCCTAGAAAATGTTTTTTTTGAGAAAAATTTTTCGTAGTTTAGTTGTCACAATAAAATTAATTAAAAATTATTTTTAATGACACCAGAAAAATATATTTATGTGCGCTAACGCAGGGCAAGCCCTTCGGACCCGGCTCTACCCCCGGGTTCCGGCCCCCGAGAACTGGTAACACGACCCTCGGGACCCAACGCCCCTGGTAGGGTTGCATCCCTGGGTGTCAAGGGCCTGATGCCGAGGGCCACAGTCGGGGTGCCAGGGATTGAGGCCGGGTCATGGGGGTCAGGGATCGAGTCTAGGAGGCTAGGTCGCTAGGCCTGGGGCACCAACCCGACTGATTAGGGCCGGGTCTCGGGGCCCGTGGCTTGTGGCTGCTCTTTTTTAATTTTTAGCAATTTGCTGAAAAATGCGAAAAATATCTTTCAGAAAAATGTTTTTCGCAAAATAAACTGAGCCTATATCACATATCGTGATCTTGATGCCACGACATGTAGACTCAATGTTAAATTACAAGTGAGCTTCGTATAAATATAAAATAGCATTATTTATTACTCTACAAAAGTTTAGATTATAAAATAATTTTAAATGTATAGGACGAATTCAATATTTTTTTATCAAGAAAAATATTATAGAATAATAACATATAATATAAAAAAGACATGTATTCTATATTATATAATATATAAACAATGCAATAACATCTATTTTACCGTCCAACTTAAAAGATCGTCTCGTTTAATATTGGATGTCAGTACATTACCGCCTCTTTCCATCCCCCAGTCTCCACTCTCCTCTCATTAATTACCCAAATTCATGGATAATGGGAATAACTCACAATTTTTTTATTTTTTTAAAACTAGTCTGACACATATAACTTCAAACCTTGAATGAGAAATACAAGAAATACAAAAAGAAACATAATTGCAAATATATGTTACAAAAAATCAAACATCTAATTAGACCGCTTATATATTTTTCACAGTAGTCTAATTTCAAATGACTACTATATGAAAAAGGACTTAACAGGATGATAATGTTAAGGAATGAAAAATTGCCAACTAATATTATTTTCTTGGCTTATAAACGATTAATTTTGAAGCTCAATGCAACAATGATTTCACAAGGACCTGTAAAGAATTTCTGCTACACTAAGCTGATACAACTGCAATCCCATTCTACCATGAATCTCATCCCCACGAGTGTAGGAGCAAACAACATAGGGAACATATGCAATATATGCATCTCTTTTGAATTCATTGCCTTATGCTAGTCTGGATTGCATTACAGTAATCTTAATGTTTGATAGTAGAGTCGACTTCTCTTACTCATAAAATTATATTTCTTTCTCAATAATGAAAAAACTCACATGAATAAAAACTATATTAGATTCACACTGAAACTAAAAAAATCTAGTAGTGTACTCTGGTACTTTTATACACTAGCTAGATCAGTAACACAAGGCAAGATAAAAACATAATTAAGGAGAGACCAGTGTGATGTATCTTCGTATGTTAAGAAAGAAGCTTAGGACAAGAATCTAAGCTTCTATAATTATCATAATTAGATAAGTTTGAAAGTAAGGCCTTGGATGAACAAAGACATCCTTTATATTAAAGATCCATCTATTTTTTGGAAGCAGGTTTTATCAGACACATACCTTGTTTACCATCAAAAATCTTTTTTCATTTATATTTGAGTTGAACTGTTAAGATAGGGGTTGCACTTTCTACTCCTAATCAGAAGAACGACTCTCATTTTCAGGGTTCACCCTCCTCAACCATTTCTACTCTATTTATTACAATCTTATTTTAAGATGATTATCCTATTGAAATGAAGGTAACCATACTTTTTATGTTATAAGAAATAAGCAATTTATCATATCTTATTGTTTTACAACTATAGAATACATAGTACATGTGATAAGATATCTTAAATCTTATAAGTATATTCAAATTTCAATAGGATAAGTGTCTTCAAATAAAATCATTTCAAACACACTATTCATCTTGGTTGGCCGAATGGGAGAATTCTTCCCTTAACATATGCTAATAAGGACATCATCAATTCTTGACAAATTCTAGCTGGGAAACCAAGCTTGTTCTGCAAAGGGCAAGACTTAAGCTTGCAAATTATGGGCTACAACATTCACAAGGATAACACATTTAGAAGACCGTTCTAGTTCAAGTTTTCAATAGGAGATAAAAATTGAGAGTCACCTCTAAAAAGAATAATAATACCATATAGAGCATAAAATATTAAAGTATGCATAAGACTTCCTCTATGAGTACAAAAGAATTTATAAAATTCTTCGTTTCTAAAAATTGTGAGAGATTTTGTATAAGATCTTGCATGGTTATTATTGACTTGGAGGTTTAGTTATTAATCAATTAATATTCAAAAAGAATTAATTCAGGAGCTTCAAAAGAGTAATGACTAAATTCAATCTGCTAATAAAAGCAAATAAGAATTAATTCAGGAGCTTCATTAGGATTGAAGAAATTGAAGAGGAGAACAAGCCACTCCAGCTATTGAGTTGTTTCTTAGAGCAAGCCAAGCAAAAGTCCAACACCTTCTTAGACCAAGTTGAAAGCAAGGGGAATTGTCACCAAAACTTACCACCTAATGCATACCATTTCACTAATGTTGCACCAATTCAACTTTATCATAGCCATCAAAACACAAAACAAAAATACAAACCAAACAGTTAAACCAAAACCAAAACTAAACTTTCACCACCATTTTTTTTTCAAACTGTTGTTACAAGACCATTTTTTCCATCAAACTATAAACCAAAATTTCAACACAAGAAAAGCACATTTTGTCTAGCAAAGTAATTCTTCGACCCCATCAAACTACAAATCAAACTTACAACACAAAAAGGCACAAAATTTTCTATCTTAGGAATCCTTTGGATCATTCATTACAAAAATGAGGTTACAACATTTTAGCAGTTTACAAAATGATAAAAAAAATTTACATCTTCCATCTTACAAAAAAGAAAAAAGGAAAAAAAGTAAGAAATCCAATGGTCTTCACCAAAATGACCTACCCTAATATAGGTTATTATACATAGCTTAAGATTCAACATTTTGTCGGTAAAACCACCTTCACAATCACAAACATCAAAACCCCAAATATCATCAAGAGTAACACCCTTATGTGCCTCCTACATTTAGCAACTTCTCGCTCTTTCTGATTGAGTGAATTCAACAATTCCATTATGACACACTTGTTATGATCACACATCAAAGAATCAACCCAAAAGAAAAAACCACAAGCATTAGCCTATCCATACCTATTGCATCCCAAGAAACTTCTTCTAGGGTTGAAATACGTCCATTACATCCTCAAAGTAAGGGGTTTCTTGTAAAACCAAAGAGAATTCATGTGGATTAAAACTTAATTTTGAATAAGGGTTACGAAATTTGAGATAGGGATTTCTAAACAGGGGTTTCGTATTTCAAGTGGAATTTGGGGCTTTTAACCTAAAAATGAGGAAGACAACAACTCTTAAAGCCCTTGGGTGTTGCATTGTCCATTTTACCCCTCTAATAGCCAAGAAAATACAAGCACATGCATTTCTCTTGCAAATGCCATTAACTTTTTAACATTTGTCCTTAATTTGTCCGATATGCCATAGTTCAGGGACTAAAATATATAGTTTGAAAGTTTAGGGATTAAATTATTCCAAGGTCCAAAACTTAAAAATTACTAAAAAAATTAACCCTTACAAATATTATGAAAGAGCCTAATATTATTAGTATGTTTGGAATGATTTTATTTTAAGATGCTTATTCTATTGAAATTTGGAGATATCTTATAAGATTTAAGATATATGATCACATGCACCATGCATTTCATAATTGTAAAATATAAGATAGGATGTATTACTTATTCCTTATAAGATAAAAAGTATATTTTGTTTTGAATTTTTTAAAGGATGCATAATAAGATGTCTTAAATTTTATAAGATTTCCTCCATTTCAATAGGATAAGCATCTTAAAATAAGATTATAACAAATAGAGTATATATATATTACGAGAGATCCATATGCAAATTCATACTTTGGTTTTTTTTTTTTTTTAAATAGAACCATCACTTTATCCATTTAACTATAATTTAATAACTTCTGATTTGATTGAATGGTAGGCAAAAGAAAAAAAGAGTTACCGGATAAAGAAAGAAATACTAAATTGACTCACGTATCTGACCAAATATGAAGATTAGATGCTATTCTGATTTTGTCAACAAATTATTTTATTATAAGCTCACCTCCCCAAGATAGCCAACAAGAATCAAACGTACTCTGGTAGCTTCTCTAGACTGATTTCTCCAATTGACAAAAGGACGGGAACATTGTTAACAAATACCAGCCAAATATATCCGCAATTTCATACAATGAGCAACACACGTAGCAATCTTTCATCATGGCCACTTTCATCTGAATAGTGAATATGTAAATTTGAATTTTCTACACATATGGAACTGGAATCCTTTTAGTATCTGGACCGGCGACCATGTCCTCCCATAGCAAGTTCGAAAGCGCCATTGTCAATTCTCCAACCTTCCCTGTAACAATTTCTACTTTATCAATCTTTCGTCACGTGTAATATTGAAAACAAATTAGTAGCAAAACGATTATATTTCTCGAGGGGTATATATGATTTAGCTTACATGGAAGAACCAAGAGAAGTTAAGAGTAGATTTACCATCTCCGATAGGTTTATCATCCCACAGGACTATTGGTAATATGGGAAGTGTGCTTCCAACATACATCATCTCAGCAGCATCTTTTGCCTCAGCCAAAGTGAGATTGTCTACTCTAACGCTCTTCAGACGGCCCTGCTCAACCAGCCTTGGAGCTAGTTCAAATAGCCTCAATGCGGTACAGCCACTTAAGATTTTATCAAAAGATGGCAAAATGAGCTCTTTGTCACGTGTTATGAAAGCCACATTCACATTCGGACCCTCTGCTATATAATCTGCTTCATCAACCCAGATAGACGCTCCTGCTCCCTTCTCCTCGGCTTCCATTAGTGAAAGCACATTGGGGAGATAGTTCACATTTTTCATTGTCGCAAAGAGAGGTGATTTCATGGGGACAGTAGATGTTATCACTTTAACCCCTTCTTTGTGTTGTGAAAAGTCATCATCAATCACCACAGCATAGAATGCAGATGTAGGGCATCCTCCAGGAGAGAGTAAGAAGTCTCCAGGCCCTGCACTCAACCAGTATCTTAAAGTCCCTTTCCTGCACTTTGACACTGCAGGAAGCTGAATGAGAATGCTTCTAAGAGTTGACCTAGGAAAAGGAGAGACAATTTTTGCTTTTGATGCCGATCTAAGAAAGCGATCCAGGTGTTCATCCAGCTCATAGAGATATCTGTTTAGAGAAATCATGCTACATCTTTAAATTCCAGTTGTTAAAAGAGAAAGGACAAGTATGGCAAATTAGATAGGAAAGCCATAACATTCTTAGTTATCAAAGATTCTCTTTAACAAATCCTACTACTCAACTCATAAACCTTCCCCAAGGTATCAATTATTCCACAAGGAAGAGGAATTTTAAAGGAAATTCGATGCAAAAAGTCAAGTATCTGCAATTTTGTGTGCTCGATCTGTCCAGGAAAACCATTATTTATATCTCAACTAGATCACTGGCTTAAGCTATTTAATCTAACATTTGGTAGAATGCAAACAGTAAGGCTGACAAGGGGATGTATACCCGTTAATTAACACAGCCGTGTCAAAGACACCATGCCCTCGATGAACCATGTGATCATCTATTGGGATAACCATCATGGCTGGATCAAGAATGATTCCACCATATATACTTGAATACATCGCCGGGTAAGGTTGTGCCTTCTTTGAGCTCCACTCCTTATGCAGCTTTTCAAGCAACTGGTTATTAACAAAGCAGAATTTTATTTAATACAATTTGTTGCAAGATATCAGAAAGATTTGCATTATACTGGTATCTTATCGGTGAAGACCATGTCCTATTAGAGACCAAGACAAGATAGCTAAATTCATTCAGACACATCCAGAATGGTTTAGTTCGTTCAAACCACGTCCTATTAGACATTGTTAAAGATCCCTCTTGACTCGAAACATCTTTATTGAAGATGGTCATTCTACATTTAGGTCTCAATGCATCAAGAATTGCTCCGTTCTACCATTACAGAGGTAACAACCTATGCAAGTTCTCGTTTTCGGAATATGAGTTTGAGAGGTGCCAGCGAGGGGTAGGAAACGATGGACAAGAGAAAAGTTCCCCCAGGCAGTCCTTTTAAAGGGAAGTTGAAGAAATGTTACACAATGTTAATCCACAAGCGGGAAGGTAATCTAATATTTTACACAATGAGTTCATCCTTTCACATCAATCAAGAATTCCGATTGGCTCAAGGTTTATGCTTCAAAATGTTTTTTCCCTCATTCTTTATATGGTGTTTATAAATTGCATGATCGCTCCTCTCTCAAACTTGGACCATGTCAATTTATTTCATATACATTAAGAAAGAAACACTAATGACGCAATCATCAATGAACTGTGTCTAATAACCCTATGATTCATGTTAACTTTCTATTGCCATCCCATTTTCTTAATCCAATGCTTTTGCCAAGTGCTAACCAATAAAGAGAGTAACTTAAATTAGAATCAAGTAAAGAAAATGTCAAGTGTTTTCATAACATATTACCTCAGATGATGATGAGAAAACATGAACTTTGAAGTCTTCACCACCCTCCACTTTTTCTGCAACCACTGCACATTGGATAACAAGACACCAACACAAGTGACAATTTCTTCTAAAGGCTTTAATTAGTTTAACATTCTAAACATGCCCTTCAAGTACATGTATGTAATAAACAGAATGATAGTGACAGATTCCAAGTCCATCTGGAAAATAAAGGGGATAATGTACCAACCAGTCCAACTATTGGCTTACTATCGTATCAAGTAGTCTTGCTCGCGAGCCTGGGGTCACGGCTCGAGGGCGTGACAACTGAAGTCACAATGTCTTAGAAAACACAAAAAAGATACAGAGAATAGTAAGAACAAAAGATGTTACCTGAAGCAATATCAGAAGGAGAGTTGGTGGTTGCCATATTCAATAGAAATTTGAACTGAAAAGCAGATGGGGTATATAGAGCAGTTTTGGGCTAGAGTACTGAAAATTATGAGTGATATATGAATTGAAGATAGCTAACTATATATGAAGACACAACAGTAATAGTGACATAAAGTATATACATGAGATACAACAAGCAGCAGAGGAATCTATTAGTTGGTGTACAAAGTTTTTGTTGCCAGCAGGCGGTATCGATGTTTGTACTTAGGCTAGCGGTCTGATAAGCAAGACAAGGCCGGTTTGTACTAGCGTCTTTTAGTTCTACGTGCTGATTACGATGAATCTTGGCTTTGTCATCGGGAGAGATTTTCTTTACCAAAAAAAAAAGAGTAAAGAAAAGAAAACTCGGGAGGGAGCGGGTTAGGATACTGTAGTAACATTAGTTTCCTCATATTATATATGAGAGATTTTGACCATTCATTTGTGAAGCATATTATTTTAATTACTTATGAAATTTAAATTTCATAAAAAGTGAATATTGGGAGAAAAAAAATTATTTTAAAAGAATTATTCCTTTTTTTTTTAAATTTAAATTTCTTGAGTGACTAAGATGGTATGCTGTACATATGAAGGGTAAAAAAATTTTCATATCAATATAAGAGAGCATTTAATATGAAATAATCTTAATCGGAAGAGAAATATGTATATATATTGTAAGAGAAAGTACATGCCTTCTAAAGTTATGATACGTTTCAATTCTTTAACTAATCCAACTCATCACTTTATTATTAATAATTTCTTTCATCAAAGTAATTTCCTTCATTAAAATAATTTCCTAATTTAATGAATTTATTCCCAATTTATATATTATACAAAGTAGAACCAAACAATTTTGATAAATCAAAATTTGGCAGGTAATTCAAGTTTTTGATATATTTCCTTCATCAAAATAATTTCCTCATTTAATAAATTTATTCTCAATTTATATATTATACAAAGTAGAATGCATATATTTTTTGTCAATACCAAATGTACATGTCATTTTTATCGACGTGAATGCATTTTTTCAATTTCACTTTCAAATTAAAATGTTGTATTCAATTATTATAGATCTCTCATTAAAAATAGAAATAATATTAAAAATCTTAAAAATTTCAAAATATATTTATATTTTATTGTTATATACACTATAAAAATATAATTAGCTATCAACAATAAATAAAAATATTGAAAATATCTCCCATGCGTCATACGGGTTATTCCCTATTTTGTTTTTAAAACTTAAGTACAATTGGCGTGGTGGAGTACAACAATTGGATCGTTTGAATTGGTATAGATGTTTACATTGATTTTTAAAAGAAGTTTAAGATTTTCTCAAAAATAAGTTGGGCTTTTAAAAAATTATATAATAATAAAATACTTTTTTATGATTCAATACAAATGAGCCCAAACTCATTCGGACGGTTGTAACGCAACGAGGAGTGACTTAGCTTTTTTTTTTTTAAGCCGCTTATGAGTAATTGATGCTTATAAGTGAATAACAAATAAACATAATAGTATTTGGATAAAAAGTAGTTATACCAGCAGTATTTATTAAAATATCTAAAAAAAATCTTTCATTAATTAAGGGGTACTTATTTTTGTGTTTTTAAGGGGGTATGAATGTAATTTAATTGGTCAACTCTTGTAATTTACAACTGTTAAAAAAAAGTTGGGTGTGATGCCAGACCTTATATTATGCATCTTAAGGACTGTACACCTACCATGCACTTATGAACAAAGACCATAAAACTTATGAACAAATAATATAAAAATTATTAACAAACACATCAACTAACTTGTTCACAACTTTTATACCATTTGTTCATAATTTATTAGTTCACTATTTAACGTATATTTATTTACCACTCTTGCATACATATATACACAAAAGAACACTCATGCACATAAATCTACAATATTAATATTGTGAACAAACAGTATTACTATTGGAAACAAATAGTATTAAGATTCTAAACAAACAGTATTAATATTGTGAACAAAAGTGAGGAAGCATGGGGAGCATGATGATGAAAGAGCATTGTATAAATTAAGGGTGTGATGCTTTTTTTCTTTTCGTTGCTTATATGCCAACTTTACCTGCTTATAAGCAGAATTTACTAAATGCATAAATCTTAATTTTCTACTTATAAACAAGTTAAACCAACTTACAAGCACTAATTGGTACGAGTAGATTGCATTTACTAAAAACAAATTATTTGTGAAAAGCAAAAAATAGTAATGAATTTGATTGGACAAATAATTTCCATGGGATGAATAGTTGACAGCCCAAATTCTCGAGTGGTTGAAGTTATCTAGTGATATCACTGAAAAGATTAACCGGAGCCATTATTGATCGATCTTGCAAATAAATAGGTATATTATTTTGACTACTTGGTACATGATTTGGCTTCTATTATGCTATTGTTATCATTACTATTATCATTCTCATTTTGTCCAGAAAGGAGCAGGGGCATATTCTGCAGCAACAAGACACCAAAAAGGCGGCTCTAAATTAGGACAAAGAAAAGCGGCTCCATTAAAATGTTACCATAATTTTATTGGACTTAAATATTCTCATAATGGATAACGTTATGCAACATATTTTTTTTCTTTTTTTGGGTAGAAAAATAGGAAATTTTATTCAGAGGAAACGATTACAATCTAGCCAACGTCTCTATTGCCATGATCAGCCTTGACTAGCGTAACAAGAGAATGAGGCTGATTAACCATCCAATAAGCAGGCAGTGTTCCTTTTCTAGCCTCTTTAGCAAGGAAATCGCGCAATTGTTTGCTTCCCTAATAATAAGCCTCACAGATAAGTTAGGATTTCTATTAAAGTACATTTTCATAAGCTGGATTTCATTAGCTATTTTCCAGCTGCGCTGACCACCTCAGAAGCATTAGACTCAAATATAATCGCATGTATGCCCCTTTGTTTAGCGATATTGCAACATTGAAGTTGTTAGCACGATAAATAAATAAACCTATATCCTCTTCACTGCTTGGGTTAAAAATAATTGAACTTAAGAAGGCCCAAGAGGCCCATGATTACGATTGGATCAAGGGCTTAGTCAGTTATGTCATACGTTGAAGGGCCTGGGGTCAAGGCCCAGAATGGGGTTACCAGCCTACACGTTGGATAAAACTCTTAAAGATAGTCATAACTGGAAGGAAGGCTTGATCTTTTACCAAGATGTGCATGGGAATGATATGCATGATCTATATATGGTAAGGCTAAGCATGACGACTAAAGGGACGTTGATTGAAATATGTTAGGGGACTTGAAAATCTAGAAGACTCTTCCACCTAAGGAGCTATAAAAGTACCACTCGACAGTAGAGGAGGTAAGAGCGACACAAAATATCAACCTATTCATATATGTGGTTCACCTACAACCCGTCACATAGCAATTCCTCATTTTATCCAAGACTCAACGCTGACTTGAGCGTCGAAGTGCCTTTGGCCGACACCACACGGGTGTTAAAGGTTATGTCATTCACCTTTCTTGGTCTTGCAGGTTATTGGGCCCAGGTCGACCTTGTCCGTGATTGTAGAATTCATCCTCTACAATTTATAATCAGGCACTGTGACTAAGAGCTATATTCTTGCACTCGATCAGCAACCCTCATGACATCCAACCCCTGTACTAGTACTAGTGAGGATGTAAAGGTAGAAAATAACGCCATACGTCAAGAGAACTTGGACCTGACAGAAAAAATCACTGCCCTCTTAGCAAACACAATACCCCAGGACAAGGGAAAGGCCGTGCTGATTGAATCATTGGATCCAATGCATTCGTTGGACTCCACACCCCACCAGGCCCCCAGAGATGGAATCTTGACATTCGCAACCAACGCGGCTGGCACTTCAAACCAACAAAAAGAAGTAGGGGAACACACGAACCCCACGCAAGATAGGTCACACCCAGACATGCTTTGGCAATTCGCTGAATTGGAGTCCTTAATTCAAAGAATCCCAAGGGTACCTACGCCTATTAAAAGGAGTGCCGCCAACAGTTATGCAGAATCCCCCTTTGTAGATGCATTGCAATGGTAGACTTGCCCACCAAATTTTCCTTTACAAATATGAAGCCGTTTGACGGGACCACAGATCCAGATGACCATATAATGCAATACAAGTGGAAGATGTACATTGTGGCCATTCCCCAAGACAAAAGGGAAGCCTACATGTGTAAGAGCTTTGGTTCAAGTTTAGCAGGCCCTGCTCTGTAATGGTACACCAACCTCCCAAATGGGTGCATATCATCTTTTGCCCAGTTGACTGACATGTTCGTAGAACAATATGCAAGCAGCAAGAAATTAGAAAAACAATCAAATGATCTATAGCTAATCGTATAGAGAAAGGGGAAACCCTCAAGGACTACGTAAGAAGATTTAATAAGGAGAAAATGTCCATACCTCGGTGCAACATGGCAACAGCAATTTTCGCCTTCCGTAGAGGGCTTTTGCTAGACTCAGACCTTTACAAAGAGCTCACAAAGTATCTTTCCAAGACTATAGAGGATGCCTTAGCAAAGGCGTAGGCTCAGATTAAATGGGAAGATGACCGCGCTAACCTTCACCAGGCCTCCACAAGTCATGGGCAAGGAGACCTCCACTTGTGACGTCAGTTGAGGAGGCATGAGCCCTACCTCCTTAGGAGCTGACGTGAAAGTGAGGCAACTGATGGAAGGGCTCATGACAGAAGGCGACTCCTTGATCGGGACTTAGAATGAAAACTAAAAGCTCTAGATTATAACCTTTTTGTAACCCTGTAAGAACTCATTCACACACTAAGGACCATGGGCAATACTGTAAAACGACCAGGAAAATTGAGATCCCCTGCAGAATTAAGAGACAGGTCCAAGTGGTGCGAGTTCCATGCTGATCATAGACATACCATAGAGGAGTGCAATGGTCTCAAGTGGGAAGTTGCTGAGTTATTGAAGAAAGGATATCTGACTGAGCTCCTCTCTAACAAAGGGAAACAGACCCTAGCCTGACAAGACGGGAAGCTAAAAGCTGAAGATCTGGTTCTACCAGAGCCACCACGGCGTGAGCAAACAGTGAACTGCATTATGGGGGGATCGCATATCAATGGGATTAGTGTTTCTGCAACAAGAAGGCATACACGCCTGGTCGTAGAACACAATCATTGTCCCCACAACCAATTGACATGGGTACAAAAAAAATGATATCATTCTCTAATTATGAGACTTCCCATCTAAATAACTCGCACGATGATGCATTAGCAATCGCCCTTATGGTGGCCAATTGTTGAGTTTGGAGGATCTTGGTAGACAATGACAGCTTAGCTAATGTTTTGATGCTGAATGCCCTCAAGGAAATGGGGATTGACAAACGACGTCTCGTGAGGCGATCCACCCACTGGTAAGACTCAAGGGAGAGCACACGTACACTATTGAAGAGATACGCCTGCCAGTCTTTGCTAAGGTAGTCAACATGGATGTTAGGATTTTAGTGATAGACAGTCCATCCCCATACAACATCATCTTAGAAAGACCGTGGATTCATGACATGAAGGCAATCCCATCCACTTACCATCAAGTCCTAAAGTTTCCAACCAGGTGGGGAATCAGAGAGACAAGGGGGCAGCAATCAGACTCTTGTAGATGCTATTGCACTGCGATGAAAGGGGCCCGACATGATGCCCTATACCATATAGAAGATGCTACTGTCTCAACATCGCCTGATCGTCCTCAACCAGAAGAACTAGATGAAGTACAAATTGATCTTGAGGAACCAAGCCATACAGTCCAAATCAGGTCAGGATTAGAGCCAGAACTAAGAAGCCAGATGATAAACTTTCTCAGTAGCAACTGAGTGCTTCGCATGGTCGCGTACCGATATGGTGGGGATAGACCCAGAAATAACTGTTCATGAGTTGAAAGTAGATCCAGCGTTTCACCCGGTCAGGCAAAAACGCGGGAGATTTGCCCTTAAAAGAAATCGAGTAATCAACAAAGAGGTATAGAAACTGATTGACGTGGGGTTTATCAAAGAGATACATTACCCCGAATGGCTGGTAAATGTCGTTGTAGTAAAAAAGAAGAACGAAAAATGAAGGGTTTGCATTAATTTTACAAATTTGAATAAGGCATTCCCCAAGGATTCCTTCCCCATCCCTTACATTGATATCATGGTAGATGTGACCGCCGACCACGAACTACTCAGCTTTATGGATGCGTTTTTCGGGTACAACCAGATACTGATGCATCCCGACAACCAGGAGAAAATGTTGTTCATTAATGAACGCTGTACCTATTGTTACAAGGTCATGCCTTTAGGCCTAAAAAATGCAGGAGCAACTTACCAGCGTTTCGTCAACAAGATGTTCGCTGATCAATTAGGGCGCACGATAGAGGTCTATATTGATGACATGTTGGCAAAGTCCTTAGCAGCAGAGCAACACGTCAGCCATCTACAACAAGTCTTTAATGTCTTAAGAAAATACAACATGAAGCTCAACCCCACCAAATGTTCCTTTGGAGTCAAGTCTAGGAAATTCCTTGGACGCCTTGTTACCCAGCGAGGAATCAAAGCACACCCTGATCAAATAAGAGCTATCCTCAACATCCCGTCTCCAAAGAACGTCCAGGAAGTTATGAAACTCATGAGCAGAGTCACGGTGCTCAGTAGGTTCATTTCAAGGTTATCGGACAAATGTCATTCATTCTTCAACGTACTCCGAAAAAATAAGGACTTCGTATGGACGAATGAATGCAAAAAAGCCTTGCAAGAGTTGAAGACATATTTAACCAACCCTCCGTTACTATTCAAACTGAAAGATAGAGAGATCTTGTTCATTTACTTAGCGGTCTCGAAGGCCACTGCTAGTGCTGTGGTAGTTCAAGAGGAAGGCAGAAGGCAGTTCCCTGTATACTACACCAGAAAAGCCTTGCTTGATGTTAAGACCAAGTATAGCCAGCTGGAAAAATTGGCATTAGCTCTTGTCACTGCTGCCCGCAAGCTAAGGTCATATTTCTAAAGCCATGCCATCGAAGTGATGACCACTTTTCCTTTGAAAGCAATTCTACACAGTCCTGAACTATCCGGCCGTCTTGCTAAATGGGCCGTCGAACTGAGCAAGTACGATATTACATTCCAACGAAGGACAACAGTAAAGTCCCAGGTACTTGCAGATTTTGTGGCAGAATTTACACCATGTATCCAGTCAGAGGCAGAAAATAAGGTGTTATGCTTCGTTGAAGATCCAAAGTTAGGGAGATAGGTACTTTTTGTAGATGGATCGAGCAATACAAGAGGTAGTGGGCTCGGAATTATACTACGGTCACCCGAGAGAGATGAAATTGAACAGTCTGTTAAATGCGAATTCAAGGCCACAAATAATAAAGCAAAATACGAAGCCCTCATAGAGGGTTTGACGTTAGCTACAGATGTAGACGTCAAGCATATCATGGTGCATAGCGATTCGCAGTTGGTGGTAAACAAATTTTGGGAACCTACTAGGCAAAAGGCGAAAAGATGATAACTTACCTTACCGCTGTTAAAAAGATAGCATCTACATTCGAAGAATTTGAGATAAAACAGGTAAGCCGTGACGACAATTGTCACGTTGATGCACTGGCGAGCTTGGGAACAGTAACGCAATTCGTTACTTCGAAGAATATCCCAGTGATATATTTAAAATGGCCAGCCATTGAGAGCGAGCGAGCAGTCAAGGTCCCGTGCATGGATGATGAGCCAAACTGGATGAAGCCAATTGCCCAGTACATAAAAAATGATACTGTACCTAAGGACCGTGTAGAGGGTAGGAAGCTTAAGGCTAAAGCAGCCCAGTACTGCATCATTGACGGGAGTTTGTATTGGAGATCTTACCTGGGGCCTTATCTGTAATGTTTAAGCCTAACTGAGGCCAACTACGTTCTAGCTAAGTTACAAGAAGGGTAGTGTGGGAATCATACGGGAGCAAGGAGTCTAGCTAACCGAGCACACACTGCAGGATATTACTGGCCAACCATGCAATTCAATGCCCTTAGCTACGTAAAAGAATGTGATAGCTGTCAAAGGTTTGCCCAAATCCCATACCAGCCGATTGAGCCATTGACTTTCGTCACTTCTCCTTGGCCGTTCATGAAGTAGGGAACGGATATCGTCGGGAAGCTGCCCACCACATCAGACAGAAAGTGTATATGTTGGCGGCTACAGACTACTTTTCCAAATGGATAGAGGATGAATCTTATCATCGGGTTCGAGACAAGGAGGTCAAAAACTTCGTATGGAAGAACATAATATGTTGTTTTGGAGTTCCTTCAGAAATTGTTACAGACAATGGTTCCCAATTCATTAGCCAAAAATTTAAAGAGTTTTGTAAGGAATGGAAGATTAGACTCACGTTTTCTACCCCAAGACACCCTTAAGCTAATGGGTTGTCTAAGTCATCCAACAAGATCATAATTTCTACTCTGAAGAAAAGGTTAGAGAGTGCTAAGGTGCACTGGGCAGAAGAACTCCCATGAGTGCTATGGTCCTACCACACCACAGCCAGGACTTCTACTGGAGAGACACCGTTCTCATTGATACATGGCGTTGAAACAGTTATCCTAGTAGAGGTTGGCTTACTAACTCTGCAAATTACCCGGGCTTCCGAAGTATAAAACGATGAGGGAATACGTTGTGAGTTGGATGCTGTTAAAGGAAAGAGAGAGGGAGAGAGAGAGAGAGAGCAAACCCTCATTCGTATGGCGGCATATCAGCAAAGAGTTGCCAAGCATTACAACAAAAATTTGAGGGCAAAGACGTTTAAGCCAGGAGACTAGGTGCTAAGAAAAGTCTTTGAGAACACCAAGAAAGTAAATGCAGAGAAGTTGGGACCTAACTAGGAAGGACCGTACCATGTTACTAAGGTAGTCAGTCAAGGGGCGTGTAGGCTCAGCACCAAGGACGACAGGGGAGTGCCGAATAGCTGGAATGTTGTCCACCTGAAGAAGTATCATAATTCTTGCTTTGGTAAGTTCTTTGGAAATTAGTTGAAAAGTTAGACTTGAATAAGTACTGCTAGGCAGGTTAGACGAAAGGTCCATTTTCTTTTCCTTTAAATTAGTTCATAAGCCCAGGTGGAAAAGGAGAATGACGTTGCGACACTAATAAATGTCTTTTCTTTTAGTTTGGCGATTCCTTTTTGACATCCCAACATCAAATATTGCAATGAATTTTGTAAGACTTGCAAACAGTCTCTGTTATTTCTGTGAGATTAACAAACAGTCTCTATTTTTGTAAGACTTGCAAACAATCTCTGTTATTTCTATGAGACTAACGAACAGTCCCTATTTCCGTAAGACTTGCAAACAGTCTCTATTATTTCTATGTGACTAACAAACAGTCTCTATTTTTGTAAGATTTGCAAACAGTCTCTAAGGCTTGCAAGTAGTTTCTATTATTTCTACGAGACTTTCTAGCAGTCTCAACAAACGGTCGTGAGGCAGACAAACGGTCTTCGTTTTCACGAGACTAACAACAGTCTCTATTTTCACAAGGCAAAACTGGATATAATGTCTACCGCGATAGTCTCTATCTCTACAGCTTAACTAGTCAGGCTCCGTCTCACGGGGTAGGTGAGTTGGCCTTTTAGCTATTGAGTCATGGACAAGCAATAGGCATTACTGGCTAACGGGCTGAGACAGTGCCCCGCTGCAACGCCCTCGCACCCTTTCTAAACACTGGCATATAATCGCTGGTGATCTAAGAAAGCAGTCCCCTCAAGGTTCATAAACAGGATTGTGATCAACATAAATAAAGAAGGCACAAAGGAGAATGAAAGAGCATACAATAAGAGCTAACATAATTTGCAGTCTTGTTTTTCAGAGAGCAAAATAGAGTGAAACACATATTAGTTCAAAAGGTAACATATCCAAAATAGCTTGGTAACCCAGCATTATACGTCAGCAGAACCCAGAGAAGTAGTCCCATCTGTATTCAGCGGGCCAGATATGGATGGAGGATTAATGTTCGATGGGGCACGATCAAGACGAGGCATTGGAGGAGTGATTACGGCCTTGAAATGATTAATGTCAACATTTAAGTACATCTGTTGAACCTCTCGTAGGCAGTTCTTGACAGCTTGCTCAACAACCCTATCTGAACTTAGCCTCGACACACTAGCAACATACTTATCGAACTTTCTGCTCTTCTTGTAATTACTCACTGCAGTCTTCCGGGCCTCCTCGACTGAAGAATTGAGTTTGGACTCAAGTCCCTCTCTGGCTACTTCGACATCTGCAAGACTCTTTTCCGCCTTGACTCGAGACAATCGCTCCTTCTTGAGCTCCTCTTTTAGCCTAACACAGTGTATTTGTTCATTTGCAAGCTCCTTTTCAGCTTTAACACACGTTTTCCGTTCATTTCTAAGTAGACGTTGGAGATCCTAGCACTTGTTCGCAATTTCGGGCACCATCGTCGCAAAGGAGGAAATTTCAGAAACAAGGTTCATTTCAAAAGACTGTGAGTAGTAGTAAGAGTTAAAATGTTCCATAGAAGGGTATATACATGTACTGCTACGCCTCTCTTGGTAAAGCTTGAGAATGGACCCCTCTCGGCTATCGTAGGAATAGTGCTGGCAACAGAATGCATGGTCAAATGTTGACGGCTGCTAGTGGGGGCGTTATCCCCCGGCAGAGCTTAGGATGATGAATCGTCTTTCCTTTTTTGATTCTGCATAAGCCTCTCGACCACTGTTAAAGTAGTGTTTTGACAGATGTATTACAAAAGGAGAAGTCAAGAGTAGTAAAGAAAGATAAAAGGTAAAAAAAAGGGACAAGGGATAAGCGTGGTTATACTGAGCCGTCAGAGAAAGAGGAGCCAATAGTCTCCAAGTCAAGCGAAAGTTCAGGGGGCTCACTGTTTGAGAAATCTTCTGCACCCTGACCCTCTTCATTGCTGGAACCCTCTTCGTTCTCCTCACCGCTCCTATGATCGCTTTCCTTCTCATCTAGGCTTCTCGAACCAGCAGAAGTGTTTGACTCGACCAGGCGGGGAGTAGCTGTGGAGGAAGACGTCGGCCACCTTTGCGAGCTTACTGGCCCGATGGCCAGTGCTTCTCTTCAAACGGATTGAGAGTCTCACCCTGGGACTGGCTGTAACAGGTGGGCGCATCCCAGGCTCCGATGGAACAGTGAAGCCTCTCGCAACAAGGTTGTCGCATGTAATCAAATCTTTCATGCGATATGACTGGCTTCTACAATCTGCAGCCAAGGTTAGCAAAGTTCGACGAGTATCCTCTTTAATGTCCGAAGTTCGTTCTTTGCAGTGGTAACCCACATTTGTGAGATGTCCTAGATGTCGTGTATTCAAGCAAGGAACAGGTATTTTTCTCTCCATGAACCATTGTCATCATACCGTCTAGGGTTGAAGAGCTTGTAAGATCTGCAGGCAGAAATGACGAACCAACCAGGTTTCATAGCGAATCGGATGATAGAGAATAATGTCTTAAAGATCGGCACGGAGAAATGGACTCCTCTTTGCTACAAAAGGATAAGTGTCGCTAACATGATCTTCCACCCATAAGGGTGCAGCTAGCTAAGACTGATCCCGTAGGAATTGAAAATAACACACAAGTAGGGATGTAATGGGATCTGGATTCCCAAATCAAGGATGTATTGAAACATCGTTATTTCTCCTTCAAGAGAGGAGCTTGACCAGTCTCTGGGCCTTGGTTGAACCACCACAACATCTTCTCTCAATTGACTGAATTCGCTGTAGTATTTGAACTCCTCCTCCTCCGTAGTGCATCAAATCCCTTCGACAAAAAACTCCCCAATAGACTCTCGCCGTCACATCCCAAGGTGAACAGGAATGTGTAAATTGGGGTTATCCGCAGTTTGCTCAGCTTGCTTACAGCGTAGCATTGTAATAAGTAAGAAGGGGCAGTTGAGAACTCTTTTTAGATGGGTAGAGCGAAGGACAAGTTGGGTAGCCAAACCTTTGAAAGGCATAAAAGAAAGAAAAGCATGTTGAAAATTAAAGGTTACAAATTCGTGTCACCCTTAAGCATGTTTGTTTGCTAGGGACGGCATATCACCTTTGAGGTGCGAGTGTGACATGTGAGGGCGCTTATAAAAGTTAGCTAAGCATTTACTGCGGGGAGCTACTTCACGATGTGCACGTATGGACCGCAAAGCCGTGCCCGCACGAGTTGGTAAGGTCCGTTTAGTTCACATCAAGCATTGTCGGTTATGATGGCATTGCCTTCAACCATGGGCACCAACCGTCGGCCTTGTTTGTTAAGATACCTGTTGAATGAAGCAAACATGTCAAGTTTTGGCAGAGGAAAATGGAATGTATGGCTTGGTGTTATATAAAAGATGACTAGATTGATGCTACTGTCGTCCTTGATAAGGCTTTGCACTTGGGTTTTGATTGCTTGAGAATTTTATTAAACACCTGGAAAACATGGAAGGTTGCAAGGAACGTATGTGAGGAATTTTGTCAAATACCTTATGACTGTCACCTTAGCATGCTAGATTACATACCATCCTTACATCCTTTCTTAGGAATTTACTCAAACACTTGGAGTAGAGACAGTCAATGAGACACTTTATTGAATTAAGCTCGCTTTTTGAAGTAAGAGAGAAAAGGAAGTCCGATTATTAGCCCGTTGTTTTGCTCTCAGTCGCTTAAAGTGTGCTTAGATCATATGGTCTTACGTCATCACCTAAACGTGGTCCCTTGACTCGTTAAAACCAAGGGGTACACGAGTAGCAAACCTATGCTACATCACGTCGTTGGGGACGATTGATGTCCTAGGCTCTTGCTGAAGGTTATGCTGGGTCGGCGCTCGGATGAGTTGTCCCCGTAAGGGAATTTTGACAAATACGTTGTTGGCATAAAGGAACGTGTAAACCTTTTAAGAAAAATGTCTTTGGGATTTTTGTCAAGCAGGTGGAGTACGTTATGCTTACTTATTGCCCTTGGCAATTGTTCTTGACCAATGCACCAACTAGTGGCCTCTATTGTGTTGTTATACTTGGACCTTGTGCTAGCCTGGAGAGAAAGAGGCATGCAAGGGTGACGACCGACAGCTGAGGACGTTCAATGAGCTCGAGCATACCAGCGATTGTTCACGGTGAAGTTGCGGGGTGGCGCATGGTTTGTGGGTTGCCTCTCAGTGTGAATGCTTGCAGCAAATCTTGTGAGTATGCTGTTGTATGGTCCGTGCTTACTGTATAAGCTTGTGTATGCACGCTTTGGGAAGAACGTCGTGAACCGCTAAGGTGCCTATTGCCAACTTGTCAAGGTTACACTTTAGGTAGCCTATTTTAAAGATGACTAGTTAAACTTCAGAGCCTAAAACGTCAAAATGCAGTGCACGAGCACATTAGGCAGCGTTGACATGTTTGCAGCATTGCGTGGCTTATAGTGCACGTTGGAAGCATTGCATACTAGCTGGTCTCTAATGCTTTGACATTGCCGGGTCTTATCTGGGGGGTTACTCTCTAATTTGAGGGCCCCTGATAGGCCAAGGTTGCTAGCCTGATGTGCAAATAGGTTACGTAATGATTACCGCGTGCTTGTGATGTTAAATGATGCAAGTAACCATGCACGACACGTTGTGGCATTAAATGACTAGTTGATTTTCATAGCCCCAATATCAGAGGGTCTCGTTTGACAATGCTACTCTCTAATTCGAAACGCTTCAACTTATAGAGTGGGGGGGACAACTGTTTAGGCCAGAAATAATTGAACTTAAGAAGGCCCAAGAGGCCCATGATTACGATTGGACCAAGGGTTCAGTCCGTTATGTCATGTGTTGAAGGACCCATGGTCAAGGCCTAGAATGGGGTTACGGCTCTACGCGTTGGATAAAACTCTTAGAGACGGTCGTAACTGGAAGGAAGGCTTGATCTTTTACTAAGATGTGCATGGGAATGATATGCATGATCTATATATGTTAAGGCTAAACATGACGACTAGGGGGACGTTGATTGAAATACGTTTGGGGACTTGAAGATCTAGAGGACTCTTCCACCCAAGTAGCTATAAAAGTACCACTCGACAGTAAAGGAGTTAAGGAGCTACAAAAGTACCACTGGACAGTAGAGGAGGTAAGAGAGACATAAAATATCAACATATTCATATATGTGGTTCACCCACAACCTGCCACATAGCAATTCCTCATTTTATCTGAGATTCAACGTTGACTTGAGCGTCAGAGTGCCTTTGGCTGGTACCACACCGGTGTCAAAGGTAACGTCATTCACCTTTCTTGGTCTTCCAGGTTATTGGGCCCAGGTTGACCTTGTCCGTGATTGTAGAATTCATCCACTACATTCACAAGATTAAACTTTTAAATGAGGTAGAAATCCAATAGAAGCAAAGCTGTTGCTTCTGCTTGTGTCACGTCCTCAATGTTGCATCTCCATGCTTTGCCTTCGATGATATTCCCCTCATGATGACGAAGAACACACACAAGTCCTGCAAAAGTTGCATCTTTCGCGATGGAAGTGTGAAGTGTCCACATTTGCCTTGATCACTCCTTGGAGAGGTCTGCTCCAACATGTTCACCGTAGCATTTCATCATTAGGGGCCATACCCTGCTGTGGCCTTTGAGAAACATTTGGCACATTAGCTTCAATGTATTCAGCTACCAATTTGTTTGCTTTCAGGACAATCTGCTGTGGAATTGAAGTCCTTCCTTAGAAGATAAATTCATTTCTAGCTTCCCACAACTGCCAACAGTATGTCATAATCATAGCTTCAACCCTCAATGTCTGGTGGCTTGCTTTAGAGAAGCTATCAGCAATATCAACAAACCACTTGCCAAAATTAACATGTTGCTCCTCAGGCGTTCTGATCTGCATAGGTGAAAGGCTCCAGGTAACTATACTAGAGTTACATTTAAAGATGATATGCTCAATGCTTTCCGTCTGGCTTCCACAAATTTTGCATGATGGATCACTGGAACATCTTCTCCTAAATTTGTTCTCTTCAGTGGCAATTGCATTCATTGCTATCCTCCAGCAAAAGTGTTTCATTTTGGATGGTATTTGGCATTCCAAATTCGACTCTAGAAATAAGGCGGTGTTATGGCTCAAAGATGATGCCTTCAAAGTATCCACTATATTCCAGGGTTGCTTAACACTCCAGTACTCACTTTTGACTTGGTACGAACCATCTTTGATATGCGCCTAAACAAGCTTATCTGTAGAACCATCAAGTGGAATCAGGGTTGAAAAGAAATTTTTGCTTTGCACATCCTGAGGAAACCACATACAAACCAGCTCGCTTTTCTGTTGGTGATTGTCATGACCTATATTAGTTCCCACACCTTGTCAAGTTCACAGCCTGCTAGTTTACAAATTATGTTTAGGTCCCCAAGCCACTTGTCTTTCCATAGGTTAATATTTGCTCCATCTCCCTGTATCCAACGAGCTTCATTCTCGATAAGATCTCTCCCTTTGATCAAGCTCTCCCAGGCCCAAGATCCTGAAGGTTTTGCTTTAGCCTCCCAGAACTGATCTCTTGGGTGGCAAATGCTTCTAATGACTCCAGCTATCAGGGAGTTTGGATTTTGAAGTAACCTTCACGCTTGAGCAGCTAGCAAAGCTTCATTCATGGCTTCAAAGTCTTTAAAGCCTAAACCTCCTTTTGCCTTTGGATCCAAAACTTTAGAGCATTTCACCCAATGAATTTTCTCTTTAGCTCCTGAACTCCACTAGAATCTTGCAATCCTGGAAGAAATTGCCCTACAACACAGATTCTAGAAAATGCAATATTGACATTGCATAAGTGGGGATAGCTTGGAGCACTGCTTTTATAAGCACTTCTTTTCCTCCTTCAGAAAGTAGAAGCTGCTTCCATCCTTCAATTGTAGTGAGATCTCTGTCCTGGATCCAGTTGACTGCTTGTCTCTCCGATTTACCCCAAGTAGTTGGTAGCCCAAGGTACTTTCCCAGATTACCCAAAGGTTGCATCCTAAGCCTTCTGCAAACAAGGTCCCTGATTCTTTTTGGTGTGTTAGCACTAAATGCAACAGATTTGTTGAGGTTAATGGTTTGACCTGTAGCAAATCCATAAAGACACAACGCATTCTTGAGAGTATCAACCTCCATTCCATTAGCCCAAATAAAGAAAAGGGAGTCGTCTTTGGTATTTTACACATTATTATATCGTAACTCTAAGAACATATATTCGCTATCACTGGTCTCCTTCGTAATTACATGAGAAGATCAAAGTCCAGTTTTATCGCTTAAGATCAAGAGGACAATGACAGAATTATCAATGGGATGATCTTTTTGTAGCATTTACATCTGGACTAGATATAAGAAACAAGCAACTGGGTATATAATGGAATGAACCATCTGGTATACATGCTAAAAACAACTTTAAGAACTAAGAAATAGTCTTATGGCAACAATTAAATAGATCAACTTTGCAAAAGATCAGAGCTGGTGAGGTATACATTAACTAAAATAAAGACAGGGTTGAGATGCATACACTACTAGTTGATTTTAGAACTAAATGCTTACAATATAAAGTTGGATCGTTATTAGAATTTGATAAATTTGAATGGTGGAGACAACAGATGGATCAACCCAATCCTGCATCATTTCTGGTTGTTGATCTTCAGAAACTGCATGAATCAACCATTGTTCTAGACTTCTAGTTTGAGAAACAGATCGGCATATTTCAACACCAATACTTAGATGCCTAACATGCAACCTTGTTGAATTCTCAGTGTCCGTTTTGTTGACTGGAGTACCTGTTGCAGAAAGACTTCAACCTCCCCAGTGCTTCCTCGAGGGAAGATGGGTCAGCGGCAAAAGTAATACGGATCCAGTCCTTCAGACCAACTGCAATTCCTGGAAGAATGATAACATTTTCCTCTTTGGCCAGCTTGAAGCAGAAGTCAATGTCATCAGTTATGTCCCTTAGCATGGACAAGTTTAGCTTCATCTACAATGCAAACACCAAAATATTTTAAATAAACAAGACACTGTTTATGTACAGTAATATACTTTTTCAACTTCTGGAATGTCTGGAGATTTTATAGGTTTGGGTCAGTTCTCACCATCACTGCCATTGATCCTTCCGGTTTGTATGGACAAGTGATCCAAGGGATTTCCTTTACTTTTTCACAGCAAATATCTGCAGTATGCTTCAGCATATTGACGGTCTTTTTGAAGAAAACCTCTTCAGTCTGCTCAATAATTGTGGGAACTGCTGCCTGTAACACACATTAAAGAGAAAGAAGATATAACAATCATGCAAACTGGAGTTCTTTGCATGCATCTAAGCTTGCATCAATACTCAAATTCAAGAACTAGAATTTGTATATTATACATTTTGGCTGCTAACGAAGGTTAGAAATGTGATGAGGTATCTTTTAATGGATATACATATTTCCCTAAAAACTAAGAGCATGCGCTCAAGGATGGATTAGCATAATGATGGCTGGAAACCTTGTATAAAAGCTGGGACGAATGATCAGATGTAAAAGAGGGCATACTTGTCCCTCTACCAGCAAAAAAATGCTGACAAGGTGATTAACTGAGTGGTGACTATAGAAAGAGATCCATAGCTAAAACAGATTGGATTTCTTTCCCTCCATGTGGACTGAATCATGTGCATATATATAAGGAAATGATCTAACCTGTTTTTATTGTATCATTGGCCATAGCTCTCACATTACAGCAAGCAAAGTGTTTTCTCAGTCGGGTAAAGTAGCAATGGAATGCCAGAGTTCATTATGTTTAGCAAAGTGTTTTCTCAGTCAGGTAAAGTAGCAATGGAATGCCAAAGAGTACTTTATGTTCTTCTGCGTCCTAGGTTAGACAATTGGAGATGTAACTTTTCTAGATAATGCATTTTTGAAACGCCAAAATGAATAGCTAAATTAACTATTACTGTTTTTCCACCGGAATATGGCAGTTAATGATTTTTGTTTATCAATTTTCAGCTGGTAGAAGCTCGGAATTTTTGTCAGTAGAAATCCAGAAACAAAAGTGTGAGAAAATATTAGTGGATAAGTAGTAACAAGCTTATGTCCACTTGGAACATCAAACAAGCATACAAGCATTGAAGTGCAGACCTGAATAAACGTTGCCGGACCTCCATTAAGATCACAGTACTTCTTGAGGCGCTCTACAAACTGAAAGGAAAGGAAAAGATATTTCAGTAACCATCTTAAAATAGATGAAATTGCTAATTCTGAATCAACTATCAATACCAATAATATAAAAAAGATATGCTGACAAACCTCGAGGATGGTGAAGAAATGTGCTGTTGAATATATTGTCTTCAGCAAAACAACAGATGGGGGTAAAGGTGTAAATGTGATAAAGAAGATGAGGAAGTTTGATTAATAACATTTAGAATTATGAGTGAAGTTCTGACTACACTTCAACCTTTGCCCTTCCTCCCCATGTGCAGCCCAGCAAGGGAAAGAATAAGAAACAAGAACAAATATATACATAGGAGAATTATATTTCAACATATATACATGTAGGGTTGTAAAAATTGCATCAAAAGATGTTGCTGCAATTATTTCATGTACAATGAGAAGACAAACCTTGAGGTTTTTGAAAGCACCATTAGGGTCATTTATCACAAACCAACCCAGACGCCAACCTGGGACTAAGTATCTCTTGGATAAAGATCCAAGAGTAATGACCGGAGCAATTGATTCGAAAGTTGCCAATGGCACAAATGGAGTAGCCCCAAAAACAAGATGTCCATAAACTTCATCAGCAATCACAATAGTCCTCAGCCTCTTTGCAGTTTCCGCAATCTGTGTTAGTGTCAACAAATTACCATGATCAGACACCATTGCAAATGCAAGCAAAAGCATACAGACAAATATATCAAAGTATGAACTAACTTTAGCTCTAAACCAACCTTCTTTAAATGCTCATATGAGTATACATTGCCACATGGATTTCCAGGGTTTATTATAACTATTGCAATAGTGTCATGATCTGCAAGAGCCTTAACAGCATCTAAGTCAACCTCCCATCCCTTCTCAGGAAGAAGATCATAATATCTAACTTCAAGGTTTCTAAAAGCAGCACAAAGTCCATAAATTGGGAATCCTGGCTTTGGAATCAAGATATTGGCACCAGGGCGAGCTAGAATCGACAACGTAGTTTCTATAGCTTGTGTGCAACCAGCTGAAACATAAACATCATCTGGTGATACTTCTTCTGGAAGATCACGGGATAAATATTGTGCAATTGCCCTGTTTAAGGAGCAAATCATCATACTATTAGATGTTGAAAGAAGTAGCTAATAGCCATTAGCCAGTGAAGTTGTAAGCAGTTCATTAACAATTGACAAATAGGAACAGTGTGAACAACCATGAAACAAAGCCAACATTTATAAATTTCCACGATCATTTAGCATAAGAATTAAATAACTTATTCCAGTCGTTAAGCAATCTCGTCTGCTTAATGCGTTCAACTGTAAAAGTAGGAGCAGAAAATGAGATGACTAGCTATCAAAACAGAATGTGATCCAGTCAATAGATCTTGTTGTCGCCAAAATTTGACTCAATTATGCAGACCACCACTTGTTGATGTAGAAAAAATCAAGTCATGGTTGATGAATCTAAATCTAAAACACAAAAATTAATTTCAGTTTACGTCCACTTCATAAATAAAAAACGTATGTTCATATTTTATAACACTTGAAATGCCGACGTGACACTTCAAGGCTTCTACTTTTTTTATTTAAATCAGAAGCCGTCCAGACTAAATCAAGGAAACCAAATTATCACTGAAATTATATTCCAATCTGGATAGTTTTCTATTGACACTGACTTCTTACTAACATTCTTGTAAGTCTCAATTTGGTGAATGTATTAAACCTTTAGACATTCAATATCTGTCATATTGCACCAAGCCTTACCTGTCCTCTCTCAGCTATTCAAATTCCACTTGCTTGGTGTATTAAGTCATGGAAAATGGTTGAAAACCGACGACTAGGCCCTACTGTGAGAGGTGCATGTGGGCCCCAAGCACAATGGAGCCCACAGGCACCTCTTGGCTCTTACTACTGGATCACTCCTCTATATTAAGAAAAAAGACATTGTACCACTTCCCTATTTCGCACTAAAAATGGAGCTAGAATATTTTATCAATGAATTATTTTAAAGAGTATTACAAGACAATTTTACAGGTCAATTAAAATTACAGCAGAAATCCCAGGAAATAATTCACCTGATACTTTATTACAGAGGGTCCAACTGGTGACTCAAGCTTTTCCATATCAAATCAAGCAAGGAAGAACCAGCAGAAATTACCAATGGTATCCAAAGACAATAAAACGATAAAAGAGGACAACCTTTAGATTTTACCCTCTCTTTCTTTGTTTTCTACCCGAGCTGGAATGGTGTGACTATGTTACCATTGCCAGAGTACAATATAATAAATTGTATCAATACCTAAATAAAATCAACTTCTACTAAATACAGGATATAACTGATAGTACGAATAAATGCGGGAACAAATAATTCTAGTAAGGATTATTCATTTTCCTGGACTTTTGACTTTATGTCAAAAGAGTAATGATTCTTGAACACTCTGTTCATCAAATCCTAGCTCGGTTCTAATCTTCTTAGATATATCAAAACATCTTTTTTTACCTTTTTCTACATTCTAACATGCAAGGCAACTTACAATAGGTCGTCCTATCTTTTTTGTCGAACCGACACATAAGAGGAGCGTTTATTTTTCCTTCTTTTTATAGCATTCGACAAACGACCCTGAGACAATAAGATTGTGCAATAATAGTCTGGGATTTAATGTGCCTCGACAACTTAAACAAATAAATGTGACAACTCACTCTCTAGAAGGTAGTAACAACCACCAATATTAACTTAAATTAACAAATGAATCCGAAAATGATGTGAGCTAACACAGCAATAACAATTTGATAGAAACAATAAATGCACCTTCAAAGTCACATCGATGAAATAAGACACCTGACACTAGTAGCTGAAAATTCACAAGCAATCAAACGGATAACTATTATTATATTCCTTAGGCAGACACAAAAAATTGGCATCATATGACAACCAAAAGAACAAATTAAAAAATGTTTATTGTGGGACAAATCAATGCATAAATTTCCTAACGTATCTTGGCTTAACATACCCTTTTAACTTGCTTATAATTAACAGCACATATCTCTGTGACTATGATTTCACTAGAAGAACTTAAGAGTAAATGTTGATTATAATAAATAAATATAACTAAATTTTCTCTACAATTTAAATTTTTAAATAAAATAGTATCTCGAAAAGGTGTTAGAGCTGGTAAACTAAATGGTCTCTGACACTCACTAACACCAATTTAAAATATTAAATTATCAGCATACATTCTTTGAACAAATCATGCTGATCATGAAAAACATGTTAAATATAATAAATAAATATAACCAAATCTCCAAGATTATACTTTTAGATAAGCAAGTAACTCAAGAACATACACTAAAGTTGAGAACTTTATAAACAACTTGCTGATGTATGGAAATGTGAAGGGAGAAATTAATTACTTTCTGGTTTGAGGGAGGCCAACAGTTGGAGCATAACCATTGAACTTGTTAGATCGAAGGGTGTCAAGAACAGCTTCTTGAACAGCAGATGTGGTGTGAAAACATGTGTAAACAGTAGGGTCACCTATGCCCAAAGATATCACTTTCTTCTTATCATTAGGCTCAGTTTTACCCATCAGCAAGCCAAGGATGGCCTTAATGGTGATTGTGGTTGGTGTTTCAGAATGGTCTTTTCCATTTGCTCCATTAATAACAGCAGCCCCATTTTGCTTAGTCCCATTCTCCATGTCTAACCCTTCCAAGAACTCCCAGAGAGAGATTAGAGATTGAGAGAAAATACTTGGAAGCTGATGAGAAGATAGAGCAAAGGGAAAAGCTGAAACACCCGCAAGCTATGACGACATTGTACTAGAACTAGAATATATATATACTTGCATGGGGAAAAAAAATGTTTTAGAATCTGTTTGGCTCAGTTTATTTTGAAGTGCTTATAGTAAAAAGTTATTTATAAAAGAATTACAATGTGTTTAGATAATATACTTTTATAAGTTATTAATATATTTAGTAAATAAATACTTATGAATTTTAATAATAGTTCAAATAAGTAAAAAGATATCCTTTCTAAAGATAAATTAGTCTTTTATTGGTTTGAATCCTCCAAAATAAAACTGGTAAATTGGTGCATTTTTTTTTTCAACTAACAAGCCGTGTAATTTTTTTTTTGTGGACGTACAGTAAGTTAGCGAAACAGGCTCTTAGTATCTAGTAGCGTTAGAAAAAGAGACCGTTGGGGAGAAAAACACGCACAAACACGCAGTAGCGTGTGAGGCCGCTGGGAAAAGGGGTTGGTGGCAACCCCGTAAACGTCTTTTCACAATACATTTGTTATGGCCTTTACGTGGTTGAGAAAGTCTGACCGTAAACGTGATGGAAATTAATCTCGGATCAAACCTACTAATGAAAGCCGAACACGTCCACACCGCCTTTCAACAATCATCCTAGCTAATTATCTTCTTCTTATTATTATTTGTTTTTCGTTTTCGTTTGATAAAGATTAGTTTAATTATTTTTTTATTACAAAATCCGCATATGGTAAACAAAATTAGGATCAATCAGGGATGGACGTAGATTTTACTGTGCAAATTGTACCCCTCCAGAATACTATGCACCTTAAATAAGGTTAAGACATGCGCTTAAAAAAAAAATCTAAAGTCTCTCGTTTCATTCTCTCCCTCTCACTCTCTTCCTCTTTCTTTTTTCTAGTTCTCTCCAACAAAATCAAGCTATTCAATTTTAAATCGGATATTGCCATAGTAGATCATCATCTTTGCGTGATCATAACCATAGTTTTCAATCTTCATGTCGATTTCTTTTTATCGTCATGGTGGTGGTGTGTGTTATGATGGTGGTGGTGTGTAGTATGTGGTTGGTGTATATGAATGAAAGGATGGAGAATTTGGCTGTTTAACAAATGATTTAAATAATATAAATTAAGTGTTTGATATTTTGGCTAAATCAAATTCGTTTATTCTATGTATTAAAGTTTTGAATATATAATATAAGAATTTTGAACATATAGAATAATAGTTTTACTAAGATTATTAATTAATTAGATAGTACACTTATTCATTTTAAACCAATAGTGTATTGGTTTTGAATATATAGAACAATAATTTTGAACTAAGATTGTTAATTGATCAGATTGCAAACTTATTCATTTTGAACCAGTAGTGTATTGGTTTCAAACATATAGAACAATAATTTTGAACTAAGACTGTTAATTGATCAGATAGCACACTTATTCATTTTGAACCAATGGTATATTGGTTTTGAATATATAAAATAATAGTTTTGAACTAGGACTGTTAGTTAACAGATAACACACTTATTTATTTTGAACCAATAGTGTATTAGTTTTGAACTTGTAGATTAATAATTTTGAACTAAGATTGTTAATTGATTAGATAGCAAACTTATTCATTTTGAACCAATAGTGTATTGATTTTGAACATATAGAACAATTGTTTTGAACTGGGACTGTTAATTGATCAGATAGCACATTTATTCATTTTGAGCATAGAAAATAATAGTTTTGAACTAGAACTATTAATTGATCAGATAGCAAACTTATTCATTTTGAACCAATAGTATATTGGTTTTGAACATATAGAATAATAGTTTTGAACACATACTAAATCTACTCACTTATCTTTATCCATGGACATGCATAAAATTTGTGATATTATAATTTTTATTTTGTGAACTTACTTTTAAATTTGTAAACATGTAATATAAGAGTTTTGAACATATAATATAAAAATTTTGAACATAGAGTATAATCTATGAGCATATAATATAAGAGTTTTAGACCTATAATATAAAATTTTTAAACCTATAATATAAAAATTTGGACACATCTACTATTACGTACTGTATACGTACTATTTATGTACAGTACGTTGTACAGTGCTCATGCAGAGTGCTGTGCATATGGTGCACAGTGTAATGTCTGGGCACGAACCTTCTTGGTGGCCTACCGACCTACCATCATGCGCCAAAGATGGACATGCCAAGACTTCGTCTTTACGGTGGGAAGCATGAAGCCAAGGAGGTAAACAACCTCTTTTAGTAGGTTGAGCAACACTTTGATGCGGTTGGACTTATAGACTATGCAAGTCCTGTCATGTTAGCTAAATATTCACTATTAATTTTGATGAAAAAAATATATATACATTATTCGACTAAAAAGCTTCTTGTGAAAATGAGATGATACTTAAGTAGAAGCTTTAAAAGATTGAAGAAGATGTGCAAAACGCACTATTTGAAGAAAGAGAAGATGAGAAGGCATAAAGTGGATACCGGATATTATTTTCTCTCTTCCTCTTTTGTGAAATGCCTATATATATTGTATGTGTTTTGGCTCAAATTCTCTTCTTTCTTCAAGAAGATATTTAACTCTTCCACATTTGATCTCACATATGCACAAATAATTTTGAATGCACTCATAGGTAAAAATGAGTTTTTGGGGTGTTTCTAATCATAACATATATTTACAAATTATCACAAAATGATTTGGAGTTTTGAAAATTGCACTTAAAATGTTTTATGCAAAAAGTTTGGCTTTACTTCATTTTCTGAAGTAGCCGGACCCCCAGCCAGTCGACCGACTGACCTAGGAGGGTTGTCCTTGGCATGGAGTTCTTTAGACGAGCCAAGTCTATTCCCACCTCCTACCTTGAACAAGTAGTAATCATAGAGGAGAAGACCCTATGTATGGTACTAACCAAAGTTCAAACGAGGGCAGAAACGAAACTTCTATCATCCATGCTAGTTGACAAAGGTCTACGACATGGAGAGGCAACTTACTTAGTAACCATGAAGGAGGACGTGAGTTAACAAATGGCAAGAAAAATGCCCAAGGAGATTGCCAAAGTCCATCTGGAGTTTAAAGACGTTATGCCATCCGAGTTGCCGAAAAAGTTGCCACCTAAGAGAGAAGTGGACCACGAGATTGAATTGATTCTTGGTGCCAAGCCCCCCGCTATAGCACCCTACTGAATGGTTGCCCCTCTAGAGTTGGAAGAATTGAAGAACCAACTGAAGAAGTTGCTTGATACGGGGTTTATTCGACCATTCAAAGCTCTAAATGGCGTGCCTGTGTTGTTTCAAAATAAGCAAGACAACTCAGTCCACCTATGTATCGACTATCGTGCCCTCAACAAGGTAATGATAAAGAATAAATATGTTATTCCTTTGATAGTAAATTTGTTTGATCAGTTAGGTAAAGCAAGGCTCTTCACCAAACTTGACCTTAGCTTAAGATACCATCAAGTGAGAATTGCCGCAGGAGACCAATCTAAGACGACTTGTACAACAAGGTGTGGATCGTTTGAATATTTGGTTATGCTATTTGGTCTCACTAATGCCTTGACAACCTTTTGTACTTTGATGAACAAAGTTTTCCACCCTTAACCTTTATTTGGATCAGTTCGTAGTGGTTTATTTGGATGATATTGTGATCTATAGCAAAACTTTTGATGAGTATGCCAGCTATCTATGCACCATTTTCAAAGTGTTGAAGGAAAATAAAATGTATATGAAGAAAGAAAAGTGCTCTTTCTCTTAATAAAGAATACATTTTCTTGCCCATATCATTGAGGATTGAAAACTAAAGATGGACCCAAAGAAGATTCAAGCTATCATGGATTAGGAAGCACCAATCAAAGTAAGTTAATTACGTTCTTTCATTTATTTGGTGAATTATTATAGGCGATTCATCCTTAACTACTCAAAGAAGGCAGCCCACTTACCAAACTTCTCAAGAAAAGCACTTCCTGGAAGTGGAGTAAGGCTTGCCAAGATGCCTTTGAAGAGCTCAAGAATGCCGTTACAAGTGAGCCTATCATGAGCTTAGCTGATCCTGACAAGCCGTATAAGGTCTACATAGATGTCTTAGACTTTGCCATTAGAGATGTTCTTATGCAGGATTACCACTCAGTTGCAGCCCAAAGCTCAATGACACTGAACGGAGATACACAGTGCAAAAGAAGGGAGATGATAGATCCATTTCTTAAAGGTGTAGCGCCATTATTTGTTGGAATTCACGTTCATGGTCAAGACAGACAAAGTTGCTACAAGTTACTTTGAGACCCAAAATAAGCTAACTCCAAAGCAAGCAAAGTGGCAAGAGTTCCTTGTAGAGTTCGATTACAAGTTGGAATATAAGCAGGGAAAAGCCAACTTGGTGGCCGACGCCTTAAGTCACAAAGCAAAATTCCATCACATGATGAAAGATGACACTCTGGTTGACAAGATCAAGGGAGGTATGTCCCAAGATTCTGTTGCTTTTAGCCTGCTCACCTTTGCTAGGGAAGGGAAGACAAGATAATTTTAGGAGGAAGATGGCTTGCTCTATACCAAAGGGCATTGCATATATGTCCTAAAGTGAGGGAACCTACAAAGAGACTTGATGAGGGAATGTTATGACTCAAAATGGGCTAGTCACTAGGGCCAGTTGCGCACGAGGGCATTCTTGGAAGCTGCAAACTACTAGCCACACATAAAGGATGATATTGAGTCATACGTGAAGGCATGTTTGATTTGCCAACAGCACAATGTTGACAATCAAGCACCTAGATGACTACTTCAACCCCTTCCTATACTAGAGAGATCGTGGGAGATGTTGACCATGGACTTCATTAGTGCTTTACCAAGATCAGAAGGGTGTGGGAGTATCATTGTGGTAGTAGACAAGTTCTCAAAATATGTCACATTTATACCAAGCCTAGCCCATCGCACTGTAGAACAAATAGCCAAGCTCTTGTTCAAACATGTGGTGAACTATTGGGGCAGCCACGACACATTGTTTCTAATTGTGATCCAAAGTTTACTGGTGAGCTATGGTCTAAAGTCTTTAAACTCTTGGGGTCAGATCTTCACTACTTGACAAACTTTTACCCCTAAACCAATGGGTAAACTGAAAGGGTAAATGCCTTGTTAGAGCTATATTTAAGGCACTTTGTGGGGGCCAACCAAAAGAATTGGGCAGGCTTAGTTGATGTGGCCCAATTTTCCTACAATCTACAGAGAAGTGAGGGGACGGGAAAGAGTCCATTTGAAGTTGTGACAGGTCAAGAACCCCTTGCCCCACACACTATCACATTGGAGTCCACTTACCAAGAAAGTTGCCTCTCAGCCTACCAAATAGCTAAGGAATGGAAGGAGCAAGATGATTTGACAAGGGCCTACCTTGACAAGGCTGCTAAAAAGATGAAAAACTGGACTGACAAAGGAAAGAGAAATGTTTCATTCCAAATTAGGGACAAAATCATGGTAAAGCTTCTACCACAACAATTCAAGGCATTTAGAAAGGTTTATAAAGGACTCATCCGTAAGTATGAAGGGCCTTTCGAGATGATCAATAAAGTTGGTGACATTTCTTACAAGCTAGACTTACCATAAAAATTGAAGATCAATCTAGTGTTCCATGTATGAATGTTGAAACCATACTATGAGGATAAGGAGGATCTAAGTTGAGGGGAATCCAAAAGAGTACCAATGGCCATGGTAGACTCTTGTGACAAAGAGATTGACTTCATAGAAGCCAATCGCATGATTCACAAGAGAGGAGTACCTCCTCGACACAAGTTGGGAACCTGCAGACTCTATGTGGCAATTTACAAAGGAGATTGAAGGGTATCATGAAGGGAACGTGATGAGGACATTCGCGAGAATGGGTGGGGGAGAATGTCACAACCCAATGATGCAACTGCCATGTAGGTTGCCACTTGGTAACGATAACGAGGCTCACAAGAAGACACACATGTCACTTTCCTTTCTTGGAGCATCTAGAAGATTCTCTAAAAAAGAACAAATATGGTAAGGATTTTGAATTAATCTCAATCCCCTTGATTATGGGATTATCTATTACAATTAATTGTAAAAATCCCCCTGATTGATTGCAAAATCCCCTACTAGTGTAGAATAGTCTAGAAGCTAGTGTTAACTGTTAGATCGAGATGATCCTAGCCATTCATTTGTTAGAAGATATATATAAATAGCCTAGCTTCTCATTTGTATAGAACACACTGAAAGTCTGAGAGTAATACAAAACCTTATTTTCTCATCTCTTTATTCCGCTGCTTTACTATTTACTTTGCAAAGTTCTTTTGGTCGTGGTTTTCAGGCTGATTTAGCTACTTGTGTCATAGAAAAGTGTCTAAATGCTACACATACCGCGCTTGGAATAGGCCAAGGGCGTAACAATAAGCTTCCATGCTATTGTTAAACGAGCCAAAGCCAACTTTTCCATTCCACTATACCAAAGCTTGGCCTCCTTTTAAGATTTTGTTAACATAATAAATAGGCAACTGAGCCTTTTATCTTCTTGCATTCCATTGTACCAAAGCTCAACCTCTTTCAAGATATTACTAACATAATAAGTAGGCAACTCAGCCCTTTTGCCTTCTCTAATCAACAATGCCGCAACAACTACATTGGAATTAGAAAGATAAAGGAGTAAGTTTTCTCATGCTTTAGGTTAAGAGAAGATCAAAGGTCAGCTTAAGTAAGCCTTCAACCCCTCGAACGCCTTCCGACATTGTTCGATCCAAATGAAGTCCTTTGGTTGTTTAGAGTATTTTGAAGAATGGCGCACATTTGTCTGCTGACTTGGATATGAGGGTACTTAGTGATGCTATCTTTTCAGTTAATGATGCACATAATTCCTTGCTCTTAGTGACTCAAGGTTGAATATGACTTTGATTTTCTCTAGATTGGCCCCAATGCATCAATGGGTCACCATAAAACCAAGAAACTTTCCTTCTGAACCTCAAAGGGACATTTTTCATTATTAATTTGATCTTGAACTTTCTCATTGTTTTGAAGGCCCCGTCAAGGTCAATCAGGTCATCTTTTGTGCTTCAACTTTTCACCAACGTGTTATAGCCGTAGACTTCCATGTACTCGTAGTATGAACACTATATTGAATTTTATAATTAAGACCAAAGTAAAGTTTGATTAATATCTGTTTCTTGGCATTCAAGCCTATTAAGGATTCCAACTTCTTACGGAATTAGACTAATTCAAAGCATGAAAACCATTCAAAGCCTTCAAGTCTGACGCTTCATATGACTATCTGTGTTCTTCTTTTTTCAAAAATATAGTGATCGTTGCGTCACTCTTGTTCTAATTAACTTCTGTTTTTAAATGGCCCAATTTGTTTTAATTAAGTGAAGTTAAAATATTATTTAAGAACAATTAGCTGACATATATCTTTACTGAGATTTAAGCATGAGAATACCCTCTGATTATAACTTTCACTAACTCTACAAAATGTGATAACGTAATACAAAGATACCTTCTTCTTTTTGAACTGACACAATTTAACATCTTAGTACTACTATTTTTTATTTTAAAATTGCTTTCTACTTATTAACAAAATATCTTTTATCTATCTTCATCATCAGATTGCTTGGGAGGGGTAGTATGTCTCTCCATTAAGACTAAAAATCGGGGCTATGACGAGCCTGAATATCTCTACAACTTTACATGATGTCATATTCATTTGTAAGACTTCAAGATCATCGTTGCTCTAGTATGAAGGGTGGATTGGTACCAAAATTGGGGCAAGGAATTAATGGTCCGTTTGACATGATGGAATGATTTAGAAAAGAATGGTCATTCAAAACAGAAAAGAATTCAAGGTAGAATGGTCATGAAATACTTTTTCTTTTTCTTATGTTTGGTTAAAACTATAAAAAAAATTAAAATGGAATGACTATCTTATTTGATATATTTGGTAAAATTATTTTAAAAGAAAATTAGAACGGAATAAAAATCAATTCAATTAACCAAATACACTTATTCTTTAATTTGCATAAATTTAGATTTATACATTACAATTATTTTTATATAATATTAACATAAATTAAAATACTTTGTCTTCTGATCAATGATAAAACATAGCATTATTTGTTCAATCATTTTTTTATTTTTATCACCATATTTCAATTTATTTACTTTTCTAACATAATTGGGAGAAAAGTTAATCATCCAATAAAACTACACCTATTTTTGGGTGAAAAAAAGTTAAAAATGAAAAAAAAATGTGTATTTTTAATTTTTTAATTTTTTATTTGTTTAATAACAATTGAAGATTTAAACAAGGAATTATAAATAATTTTTTTGTTTTATTTTATTTTCTATGATTGGAATACTCATTTTTTTGGTTTAGCTAAGGACTGGGTTTTCCTCCTTTTTCTTGTAAAGGCCATTCTATAGAAATGGGGTTTCCGACTTCAACTAGTTCCACCAAACAAAAGAAAGGGAACGAGAAATTGGAATGACGATTCCATTCCAGGCCATTCCTGCATACTAAACGTAACCGAAATGGAAACAGAATTAAATGAATAATTTATTAATTAAGGGCAAAATAGGTAATGACATATATATAGTTCTCTTTCATTTGGTTATCTTAATGACAAAATATCATCTTAAACAACAGGCCTGTTTGGATTAACTTTTTTTTCCAAGAAAAAGCGTTTTTTTCCTTGAAAAAGTTACATTACTTTTGCAATAACTACTTGATTTGATTTTCAAGAAAACTAAAACTCTCACAAAAACTAAACTTTAGCCTTTTTTAGAAGCTAGAATTTTTAACTTCTCAAAAAAAATTATTTTTCAAAAATTATTTTGAAAAGTGTTTTTAGAAAAAGGTAATTCAAATGGGCCCAAAATAACATTGGATCATAGCACATAAGCCCTGTAGACGCACCCCCAAGACATTCAAAACTTCTAATTGTAATATGTTTGTTACCGCGATCAAGCTCCGCCAACTTAATTTTTCTTGTCGTGCATTAAAAAAAAAAAGAAAAAAAGTGATCACCTATAAATTTTTCTAATTCTCCGCAGCAATCTTATCTCTTAATTTAAGCATGGAAAAGACCATTCTTTAGGTGTGTAAATAGAGTGGAAATAGAATTTTTAAAAGAGACAAGAACTACCTAAAGAATAATATTTTGGACAACGTCGAATGTACCCGCCACATTAATCAAACGACCTTTTTTGTTTTTGGGTGAAAAAATGACTATCATATTTACACGACCTTAATTTTGTCATTGCCTACGTATCCGAATAAAAAGATAATTATTACTATGACTTCTACTCTTACATTGCCCCACAATTTCATGTCACGCACATGGAAAATCTTGCCCACACACGATCAAATCTTAGCCACGTGAAACACTGATTCCTTCTTTTATGTGAAGAAAACATTGAATATTCCTGGAAATAATAGTATTGGGTGGTTGGTGGGTTGGTGTCACAAAGAACCACATATATTCCATAGTTGATTCTTTAATTTTTTTTATTATTTTGTTGTTTTTGTTTTTCTAGAAAATAGTTAGCCTCAATTTTTATCACAATTTTTTTTAATAGTTAACTTTATTTTTTTTACCTTTGACCAATTAATAAAAAGAAATTCGAAACATAAACTAATTTCTCGATTTTGAACCAATTTTATTTTTAAATTTCATGAACATTTAAATTGAGAAAAAAATATATGTATACTCTCAACAACTTAAATTATATGATTATTTAAATTATAAAACATATAATACATACTGAAGATATCACGCAGATATATACAGTAGTTTGCATTACAATGCTCTCGTGCATGCACAATGTCCTTTATGTACAACTGTGCAGTTTTTTTTGTCTATATATATATAATTTAGAGAAAATAATAGTTTTAGGGCTTGAACTATTAAGGGCTTGAATTTCAAAATCTTTAATAGAAGGGCTTAAAATTAGGACAAAGTGAGATTTTACACACTATTAAATAACGATATTAATTTTTAGCTTACTCAGCATTTTATTTTATATTCTATCTTAAGTGGATTTCTTACATAGCAATCTAACTCTTATGTGGCATATAAACGCGCAAACTTATAAATTCTAAGCTATTACGTACTTGTACCCATAAATAAATTTTGAAAATCTTTTTTGTTGGCTATAAAAATATAAATTAGTCTACATTTTTTTCTTTTGCTCAATATAAATTCTTTTATACATTTTTAATTAAAAATTTTAAATTAATTCTGCATTTAAGTATTAAAATAAAATTTTTAAATCATTTTCAATAAATCAACAATTAATTATACATTTAAATAATTTTGTTTAAAGTTTAGACCAAACAATTTAAATGCACAGTTAATTTAAATTATTAAATTAATAATTAAATTAATGCAATAAAATTTTTGTTTATTAATCTTTTCTTAATAAGCAAAACATATAAATTAATTATTGTGCATTAATTTAATACTTAATTCTTTCCCCAGAAAAGTATAAACTATTGTGTCAACATGACACTTCAAAGTTAAAGTTTTTGTTTATCAATTTTTGTTTACTAAGCAAAATGATATTAAACTTTTGTTTAGATTGATATAAACCAATAAATTTAAAAGCACAATTAGCTATTGGTTTACTGTAAATCATTTAAATATTTTATTTTAATACTTAAATGCACAATTAATTTAATTCTTTAAATTTTAAATATATAAAAAATTTATATTACGTAAAATAAAAAAATATAGATTAATTTATATTCTCGTAGCTAATTAAAAAGATTTCAAAATTTATATATGTGTACAGTACATAATATCTTGGAATGTATAAGTTTGTGTGTGTGCACCTCATAGGGGTTAGATTGACATGTAGGGAAAGTCATCTAAGATAGAAAAATAATATAAAATACTACGTAAGTGAAAAACTAACACCATTATTTAACAATGTATAAAATCTCATTTTTTTTGTAAGTTTAAGCCCTTCTATTAAAACTTTCAAAGTTTAGGCCTTAATTCTATATTTTACAAAGCTTAAACCCTAAAATTATCCTTTTTCCCTTTTCTTTTTTTTTTTTCTAATAAAAACTATGCGACGATGCTAAGAAAAGTTTGCTTCACCATGTTCATATGACAGAGCAATTTTTACAAGCCAAAGCCTTTGTTAGGTGGAAGCTCTAGATTAATTACAAAACATGGAAAAAAAAAATCGTGCAATTAGTGCAAATATTTTACCGGCTCAAGCTGCTTTCGTGCATGAGGACGAAGTAATAAATGTCAGTTTGAATTAACTTTTTCTTAAAAAAAATAAATTTTATTAATAGAAAATTTAAATTGACTTTTAAAAAAGTGAGAAAATTTTTTAAAAAAAATATGAATTGAGCTTTTCTAAAAAAATAACAAATTGGAACTTCTCAACAGATACTTTTTCTAAAATTATATAAAAAAACGTTATTTTTATAAGTCGATCCAAACCACCCTTAAGCTACTCTCTAAATTTCCTATCCGTTGTCAAGTTAGACGTTTTTTACTTGTGTTATTGTTTTACGATCACTGCCATTTATATATTGGTTTACTTTTTTTTTAAGATTTTTGAACTTGCTTATGCTTCATGTTTGTTGTTGGGACTTAAGCACTTTTTTTTTTTTTTGGGAAAAAAGAAAAGGGTTAGTTTTAGGGCTTAAATTTTGCAAAATATGAAATTAACACCTTGAATTTTAAATGCTTTAATAGAAGGGCTGAAAATAATGAAAAAGTGAGATTTTAGACACCATTAACTACCAATGTCAATTTTCGTTTATGTGACATTTTATTTTGCTTTTTTATCTTAGATGAATTTTCTTACATGACAATCTAATTCTTACGTGGCATATACATAGATAAATTTATAAATTCTAAGCTGTTATATACATGTGCACACATACAAATTTTGAAAATCTTCACTACTAGCTTTGAGAATATAAAATGTAATCTACAATTTTTTTTCTTTTGCTTAATATAATTATTTTATATATTTAAAATATAAAAATGTAAATCAGTTGTTCATTTTAATATTAAAAATAAAAAATTTAAGTAATTTACAATAAACCAATTAATTTAAAATGCAAGATTAATTATTTAAATTAACTAACTAATAGAGACATGATTTTAAAACAATATTATAAAATGATTAGTTGTTATTCTAAAATGCACAATTAATTTTAACTTTCTAAATTTTAAATATATAAAAAAATTATATTAAGAAAAAGAAAAAATGTAGATTAATTTTTATTATCATAGCCAACAAAAAAGATTTTTAAAATTTATACATGTCAACATATATATAATAACTTGAAATTTAAGTTTATGTGTGTATATGTCACATACGAATTAGATTGTCATGTAAGAAAATCCACAAAAAATAGAAAAAATAAAATAAAATGTCACATTAGCAAAAAATTAACAATGGTGTGTAAAATTATCACTCTTTTGTAAGTTCAAGCCCTTCTATTAAAATTTTTAAAGTTCGGGACCTTAATTATATATTTTGCAAAGTTCAAGTCATAAAATTACCCCCTTTTTTTTCCACTTCAAAGGATATCAAAGGCCGATTACATTACAATTAGCAAGAGTTGATCCTTGGACCTACTCATATTAAAAGTCAGAGACATACTACTTGACCAATAGGGTCTTTGGTTTGTTGGGACTTATGTACTTTTTTTTTAGGATTAGCCTTTTTGTAGCAATTTAATTGTTATATATATTATATTGTTTTGAAAACATCATTTTTGTTAAAAAAATTTTATTTTATATTTATTGTTTATAAATTTTGAGTTGTATTATTCTTTGTTTTTGACAATATTTAATAATTGTTTATAAATTTTATTGATGAATTCACGTGTTTTATATAATGGTTAAAAAATATTTGCTTTAGAAAATCGAAAGAATATATTGTTAACATTTTGTGACTAATTAATGACTAAAATTTCTGCCACCTGTCTCCAAAATAATAATATACCCAATTAATGACTGAAACTTCAATCACTAAATAGCACTAAATAAAACAATTAGTAACTGAAATATCTTGATCACCAAATACACTATCAATTGACCCATATCGTGGTTAACGATTTGATGACGAAATTATTGGGTCATGAAATCTCAATTAGTAACTCAAAAATTGGTCACTAATTGAGATATTAGTGACCGATTGCTTTTAGCCACTAAATTCCTCAATCAATAACTCAAATCCAAGTTCATTGATTTAGTGATCGAAATATGGGCACTAAAATATCGATTAGTGACGGAAATTATTCAGTCTCAAATATTTTCATCAAAATACTAGTGATCGATTATTTTCGGAAGCTTATTTAGATACCAAAATCTGATCACTGAATATCTCAGTTAGTAACTGAATCAATGAACAAACAATTCAAACACTGAATGGGGTAACAAATAGTTACGTTAAACTAATCAGTGATTGAAATTTCAGTCACTGTTTTCTGATCACCAATTTGTGATCAATTTGTGACTGATAATTAATATTTGGAGGGATAAAATTTGTGACAGATGTATAAACGGTTTTGACCAAAATTTTGATCACTATCTTTGTAATAGAATTAAACTTGGGTTACTAAAGAAATTAGAAACGAGACTCTTTTTAACCAAAAAATCCAATCACAAAGTGATTACAACCTCAATTCTGTTATAGGTTTTCACTATTTGCTGACTAATTTGGGTCCTTATACCTATATGTAAAAGTGAATGAAAGCAATTGACTTTATCCAAAATTTAAAGCACATTTTCTAATATTATTAATTAAATGTATATATTTTAATATTAATATTATTAATATTTTGACAATATTTATTATTATATGTGTAATTTTAACCATATTTCATAAATTAATCTAAATTATAATTTTTTAATACTAATAGCTATGTAAAATTTGATATATCAAAATTAAAATTGAAGTATGTGTACAGCAAGAGTCACATACTAGTGTGTATATGCACATGTAAATCATTAAAAATAATAAATTCGAAACTAGCTAATAGAGAAGTAAAAAACTGTGGCTATTGAGGATACGAACTTGGAAGAGAATGTGATGGCAAGGGATATAAAAAGTAGAAAGAATATAATCATTGATTATTGAACATAGATATTTAAAATATAAAGATTGAAATATAGGACATAATTTTTCTTTTTTAAAAAAAAAACATAAAACTACTATGTTAGCCAAAAAATGGAGTGTTGATTAAGGTGAAGAATCTCAACCATTCCCAATGTATCATCCTCATTTTATTAGATAACTGGTGTCTATGTCAATTGAAAGGATGAAAGAAGACCAAGAGAGAATAGGAAGCTCCAAAAAGTAGACAAATCCAATTTCAATCCCTCAACTCAAAAAAGAAAGAAAACGGGCCGCGTTACTTTGTTCACCTAAGTTGTCCTTCAAACAATTAAAACTCTCTCGTTTCCGTGTGTTCTTTCAAATTCGGCTGGCACGTACTTGAGGTTATTCTTTCAAACAACCACAAGGTCAAATTCATGTGTAATAATATTCTTATATCAGCATTTAAGAACATAACAATGGGTCGTTCAAAACTACAACATTGGTTCCGAAAAAAGATTTAAGACTCCGTTTATTTCGTGAAAAATAACTTATTTTGGGACATGTTTTCTGTAAAACATTAATTTTTTTGAACATGTTTTCCATAAAAATTTTCTTTCTAAAAGCATTGTTTGGTTGTTACAATAAAAATTTTAATTAAAAATTATTAATTTTTTTTTATGATACAAAAAATTGTATGTGCGTTGGAGGTTGTTGGGTGCCAAGGGGCGGGGGCCAGGGGGCGGGGGAGAGGGTGTTTGTGTATGTGTGCTATGGGTTTCTAAAAGGAAAACATTTCTCAAAAAAAAATTAACTTATATTTCTTTGATCAAAGGACTACTTTTTTTTTTTTTTTGACTTTTTCAATTTTAACAGCCAAATACAAAAAATGAAGAAAACATTTTCCATGAAACAAACGGAGCCTAAGTATGTTTTCTTAAGTAAATTGCACGTTCAATGTTCTTATGTTTTACTAGAAGTTGCATTCAAAACTTTTCAAAGGTTGCACGAAACTTCATGAATGTTACATAGGTATCTCCAGTTTGCCGTCCATTTTCTTGTCTGATTTAACAAAAAATGTTTCTTACACATGCATAATGCAACTATGCTTTGTGATAACGCGTGGTCCATATTATTGTACTTCGAATTTTGACTGTGATAAGGATGTGTTTGTAAGAAATGCTGAATAGTTTTGAATTTGTAAGTAGTTGAAATGAACATTTATCTGTACATATTTGTAGACTTGTATACCGTTATAAATATCTCTTTTATTGTATGTGTAATACATCAGAATGAAAATGAAATCATTTTCTATTCAGTTTTAATTCTTTCATGGTATCAGCTAATTTACGAGTAACGTTTTATCATTTGTCTTCTTTTATCATGGCCCCATCAACTTCCTTTCTGACCTCTGATCTTGTTACTCTTCCAACTTCTAATGTCAAAGTTTACGTCACCCTTTCCCTAGATCATTCCAACTATCTCACCTGGAAACGTCAAATTCTCAATTTCTTCACTTTCAACAAACTTTAGGAGATCATTCCAACTATCTCACCTGGAAACGTCAAATTCTCAATTTCTTCACTTTCAACAAACTTTAGGGATATGTGAATCGCACCCCAGATCTTCTACCTCAGACACTAGTGACAATGCCTCTCTCTCTCTCTCTCTCTCGAACACTGGACTCAAGTTGATTGTTGTGCGGAATCTTGCATTACTGCTACACTTTCTAAATCCCTTGTTCATTACTCTCTTAATTTTGACTCTGCTCGAGATCTTTGGCTTTCTCTTGAAAAGAATTTTCTCCAGCAATCTCTTGCCTACCGTTCTCTTCTTCGTGCTCAACTCTGAACTTTCAAGAAAAATAACCTTTCCATGGCTGACTATCTTTAACAATTGTCTACTTTTTCTTAGTCACTTGCTACTGTATAGGAGATCCATTATCTGATCAAGATCTAGTCTTGTCTACTCTCGATGGAATACCCATGTTCTATCATGCTTTTGTAACTTCTGTTGAAAATCTGGCGTCTGCCCATCATTTTTCTCAGTTAGAGGATAACCTGTTTACCTTTGAATAGTGGCTTTTACTTGGCTCCACCTCTTTGTGTCTGTCTTTTGAGTCCGTGTCTGCTCATTCCTCTCAATTTCAAGCGCTTGTTGTAGATCGCACCAATACCTCACAAAATAACCAGCATAACTCCTCCTCCTCCAATAATTCTCAACACGGTCGTTCGTCTACCTATAAAGTGAAGTGCCAGACTTGCTATCAAAAAGGACACTAGGCACAACGATGTAGACTTCGATATGCAGTGACTCAAAATGCAAACTCTTCCCAACAATTCGTTAGCTTGCATCAAACTTCTTCACCAAATCAATTCATTGCCAACATGCACGCTCCCTCTATTCTTAGTGCGCTACCTTGGCAATTGTCTCAAAGGTCCTTTGCTGCTTCATCTACTTCAGGTCTTGTGTCGTCTTTTTCATCACAACCAGTGAGTGCTTGGGTTCGTAATTCCGTTGCCACCGCTCACATGACAAATGATGCGGCACATCTTCATCAATCTCAACCTTATTTCGATCCTGATACAGTGTCTGTGGGTGATGGTGATTCTCTTCCGATTGCTCATATTGGCTCTGGTGTTCTTTATCATCCCTCTTGCAATTTTGCATTAAATAATGCCCTTCATGTTCCTAAGCTTACTCGTAATCTCCTTTCTATTTCTTAAGGGATAATGGGGTCCACCACTAGAATTTTTTCCTTAACGTTGTGTTGTCAAGGACCTCCATACAGGGACTCAACTTCTGAAGGCCCACTCTGATTCTAATTTATACACCATACCTGTGGTATCACCTTCTTTTTCGCACTGTTTTTGCTGCTTCTCATGTCTCAACTCCAACTTTGCATGCTCGCTTGGGCCATCCGTCAAACAAAGTGTTGCAACAAATAAGGAGTCAAGCATCTCTTAGTATATCAGATATTAATGCTTTGAATAACTTTTGTATTGGTTGTATGCAGGAAATAGTCACAACTTACCTTTCTAGTTGTCAACTCATTGTGCTCATTTTCCCTTAGAAATAATTCATCGTGATATTTGGGGCCCTGCCCTTGTTAACTCTTGTTCTGAGTTACATTATTTCATCATTTTTGTGGACAATTATACTTGATTTACTTGGATACGTCCTCTGTTGCACAAAAGTGACTGTGTTTTTGCGTTTCAAAAGTTAAAAAGTTTGGTTGAAAATCAATTTTTGCTCCACATAAGGTCGTTCCGGTGTGATGGTGCAAGAGAGCTTATTTTTTGGTTCTTTAAAACCTATTCTAGATGCAAATGGCATTAATTTTCGTATATCTTGCCCTTACACTCCCAAGCAAAATGGCTTAGTTGAGCGTAAGATCTGTCACATTAGTGAAATGGGAAACACTCTCATTTCTCATTCCAATTTACCTGAGAACTTTTGGTTAGAAGGATATAATATTGCAGTTTTTCTCATACATCGATTACCAGCTCCAGTATTGAAAAAATGCTTCTCTGTACTTTAAGGTTTTTGGGATTAATCCAGATTATACCTTTTTAAGGGCATTTGGATGTGTTTGTTATCCTTTTCTTGGTGATATACATGCAGATAAGCTTAGTCCTAAGTCAAAACCATGTATCTTCTTAGGTTACGCAAACCAATATTTAGGGTATTGGTGTTTGGATCCAATTTTGAATGGAATATATGTCTCTCACCATGTAGTCTTTAATGAAACTCAGTTTTCCTACCATCAATTAGTTTCATCTGAAACAAAGTCCCTGTCTTCTTTAGAGTTGCAACACAATCCAACTTCTCCTTCTCAAAATATGGTGTTATCCAATCTCCAAGAGTCGTGTCCTATTTCCTCTCATTCGAGTCATCTACCTGATAATTTCTAAGTGGTGCCTCATATGTCATGTACTAACTCTAGTTCTAATTCTTTTCTACCATCTGAGTTACACCAAATACTATTTCTACACATGATGTGGTACCCAATTCAGACCCAAACACTATCTCTTCTGTCCAACTACATGAAAATCCAACTGTCACACCACATACATGCGTTTCTTCCCAACCATCTACATCAACAGCTCCATGCATGCCTCCTTCAACTTCAAACTCACAACATAGTCCAACAGGTACGTCATCTTTGCCATCGCATGCGCCTAATTCTTCTGGTCTCTAGCTGTCACTCATTGTGCCTAGCTCAAGTAATATATCATCATCGCTCTCACCTTTCCCTCAGTCATTCTCTACCATTACAAATCTTCATCCTATTATTATGAGGTCTCGAACTAATAGTTGTAAGCCTCGCTAGTACCATGATTATGTAACCTTTAATGCTTCGAAAAAGTTGTTGATCGTGATTTTACAGAAACTGAACTTGTGACTTTGGCAAACAAGTATCAAGAGTGACATAAGTCATTGAATAAATTGCCTTAATTCAAAATGATACATGGACCTTAGTTCTTCCACCAGAGAATGCAAACCATCGCTTCAAAGCTCATTTGGTTGCAAAAGGGTACAATCAAGAAAAAGGTGTGGATTGCAGTGAGACATTCAGTCTAGTTGTTAAGCCAACTATGACACAAGTGGTTCTGACAATTGCACTCTTCAACCACTGGACTATTCATCAATTGGATGTAAATAATGTGTTCTTGCATGGTTTACTTGATGAGGAGATTTATATGATGCAGCCACCTAGTTTTGTTCATGAACCTTTTCTAAATTGTATTTGCAGGTTACAGAAGCATTGTATGGCTTGAAACAAGCCCATACACTTGGTTTTTGTGCTTGAGTACTTTCTTGGGATAAATTGGGTTCACATCCTCTAAGGTTGACACATCTTTGTTTATTTGGAGTTCAGCTGATGTTATTTTTATATTAATAGGTTTTGATGACATCTTGATCACAGGTATTAGTGACATATTGATCTTTAAAGTCATTGACATGTTACATAAACAGTTTGCTTTGAAGGACCTAGGAAAGTTGAATTATTTTTCGGGTGTGCAAGTTACGCGTATGTCATCAGGATTGCATCTTAGCTAATGCAAGTATATTAAGGACCTATTGACTTGTACTTAAATGGATACAACAAAATCAGTTACAAGTCCAATAGCTCAAAATCAATAGCTGCAAAAAGGAGCGGGAGATCCTTTTTTAAATCCCACGTTGAATAAGAGTGTTATTAAGGCATTACAATATTTGACGATCACTAGACCAGAAACTGCCTTTGCTATCAATAAAGTTTTTGAGTTCATACAGGAGCTGACAGTTATTCATTGGACAACTGTAAAATGGATTCTCCGTTGTTTAAAAGATACTATCAACCATGGACTACATCTCAAGATGGCTTCTGAACTTGCATTACATGGTTATTCCGACTCTAATTGGGTAGGGTATCCTGATGATAAGCATAGTTCACATGGATATTGTATTTATCTTGGGCCAAATCTAATATCATGGTCCGCCAAGAAGTAAACGACTACATCTCAATCAAGAAGCGAAGTAGAGTATAAGGCAACTGCTTTTGCAACAGCTAAATTATGCTGGCTATGGTATCTATTATAGGACTTGTGTGTAGTCTCCTCTTTCTACCAACTTTGTGGTGCAATAATGTAGGCACTACTTACCTTATAGTGAATCCTATTTTCCATGCTAGGACAAAGCACATAGAAGTGGGTGTTCACCTCGTTCGTGACAAAGTAGCTTCTGGAGATCTTCTAATTTGCAAAGAATCAGATGAGGTGATGACGGTCTTCTTCTCTAGCAATGTGGGACCTGTAAGGCAAGGCTTCACGCCAGTAGGTACGGCGTTAGCCCCTCCGACGATCAAGTCAGTAAGTATTTATTAAAAGTATATATTAAAAAGGTAGAGAGAAGAGAGTGAGGAGAGAATTCTATATTATGAGTCTCTTTTCTAGATAGAATGGCCTCTTTCTCTTAGTTGTGCTCTAGGTATATTGATAGCACGTTCTTTAGGATAGGTGGACTTGAGAGATATCTTTATAGCTGGCCAAAGAGAGTTCATTGGGTCTCAGGCACCAGGATGACACCTTATGGTCGGGAAGACACCTCATGGCAGGGAAGACACCTTATGGTTGGGTAAACCCCTCATGAGAAGATATCTCATGGTCGGGATGCGACACCTAAATGTGATCAGGACGCGACGCCCTCTTAATCAATATGACGCTTCTCGATCAAGATGATGCCTAGTAGATCGGGACGACATCTAGGGCCAGGACAACTTTATAGATGACTGTATTTGGGTAATTCCGATCGAGTCGGATTGAGCTATAGGGCATAGCCCGATCCCTATCAATAGCCCATTGAGTTTGGCTGTACATGGAGTTTAGCCACGTCGGACATGACTAAACTACTTTATATAATTGCCTTGATCTTGATAATAGGCGTCTAATCCTTTATTCTAACTAGGAGTTCGAGAATAACTCAGTCATGCCACCTTAGCCTCTGGCCGAGAGTTCGATAACAACTCGGTCATGCCACCTTAGCCTCTGATCGGGAGTTCAACAATAACTCAATCATGTCACCTTAGCTTTTTACCAGGAGTTCAATAACAACTCAGTCACGCTACTTTAACCTCTGACGAGGAACTCGACAACATTCCGGTCATGCCTCCTTCGCCTCTAACCACTAATTTTATATATATCAAAGACCAAGAGCCTCAAAAGAGCTAAAAGCTCAAAATATATCAAAGGCCACGAGCCCTTAAGGTAAGCTATGGATTGAATCTACTAAGGTCACGAGTCTTGAAGATAAGCCAAAGCTTGCAATATTAAAGGTCATTAGCTTATACTTGCGAGTGAATCCCAATAAAAGACTCTTAACATGCAGAATTCAAGTATGCAAAGGGATCCCGACGAGGAATTATTAATTTGAAACACCGAGCATGTAAGCTAATCCTAAAAAGGGACTCTCACTAATTGAAACTTAAGCGAATTTTGATAAGGGACTCTTAGGTCGAGACTCGAACCCTTCAAAGGTTGCAAGAATCGATGAAGCTACAAACCATTAAAGAGCCATTAGCTTTAACAAACTGTGTATCAACAATTCTATTGTGCTATGGTACAATTTAGAAAACTTATCGACCTAAGGCCTTGACAAATCAAGACATCAAGAAACAAAGGAGAGACAAAGAAAGAAAAGTCAAATCCTAACGAGGCCCAATGGAACTTGATTAAGGGCTTAGAAAACAAAGGAAATACACCTATAAGCCAAATCCGATCATAACCACAAAGGAAATACGCAAGGGGCTTATCCCAACTGACACTTTCCCATACAAATTGAAGATTTAAAACCATAACACTTTTGATTTTAAGACTCTTTGATTAGTTCCACTGAACCCATTTCGCGGTTGGACTAGAACTAAAGGTGCTATATTGATATGATAAGTCTGGCTAGCTTTAACGAGACCGTCACCCTTAAAGAAAAGTATATTACTTAAAGAAGGTCTCTTAGCTACATGGATTACTAATATCAGAGCCCCAAGTCCATAGCCGATAAAAAGAAAAAAAACACTTGCATTAATATGTACACATCATAATGGAAGAAATATTCAGCTCAGATAAGACCAAGAATTTCTGGTTAGATCATATTAGAGGCTCCTAGTCCAACCCTGTTCTCGACACGATCTTAGTCTACAAATAAATTGCAAAAAACAAAGGCTCAAAATTATGAAACAAGGCAAACTTTGGCAAGATCCCAGATAGGTAATTTTTACTAGAAATATGGATCAAACACTTACCATCAGGAGTAAAAATCAACATATCAAAAGGTGAAGAGCCTCTAATGAGCTAGAAGCTCCAACACATCAAAGGCCATGAGCTTCAGAGAGAGCTATATCTCAAATTTATACAAGGCTACAAGTCTTGACAAGCTACAACTCAAATTGATTGAAGACCACAATCCTCGATAAGCTACATTTCCAATCATTTGAAATCCACAAGCCACGGCAAAGTTGCGGATCAATAATCCTATCATACTATGGTGACCTCAAGCCAAAATGAATGAATCTTATCAAGCCAAAAGTCTTAGCGAATTAAGGCATGGAGAAATAATACAGAGAAAGAAGAAAGAAAAGTTATAACTCAACGTTCTTCAACGAGCTTCAACTTCCAGAAATGATGAGTCAATCCAAGGGGCAAGGTTATAAGTGCACAGCTCAAACTTGATAAAAGAAAGGAAACATAGCTACAAGCAAAGAAAGTGAGGAGCTTGGTCCCTAAAAATAGATAAAAGGTTAAGACAAGCTAAGAGTCATCTGGGCTTATGGTAGAAGTCATAATTTCAAGCTTTCATCAGCTCAAAATTCTAGACTCACTAGTTAGTTTCACTCGACCCACTGCATGGTTCGATTAGAACTAAAAGGGCGACTGACTTGGTAAATTTGAACTGGTTCATATTTTGCTGAGAATGTCCTACTTGAGGAAAACATTAATCAAATCAGGGCACAGAATCTAAACTACATAGCTTAAGATGAGTTAACTCAAGATTTGTAGTTGGCCAAAAAGAATAACTCCTGCTTAAATCAAACCCAAGAGTTCTAAATATAAATGTATCCTGTTAAGGGCGTTGGTGAACATAAATCAAAGAACTCCTGATTGGATCATTTCAAAGATTCTTAATTCGATCATACCCCCGACATGATCATAATTTACAAATGAGCTACAAAGGATAAAGGCCCAAAGTTATGAAGCAAGATGAAGTCTAGCAAGGCCCTAATAGGAAATTCTTACTAAAAATAAGGATTGGATGCCCACTATCAAGAGCAAAACTGAGGAAGGCGACTATGTAAAAGATCAGACAATTAAACAAAGTAGTTTAGTCATGCTCAACCTAGTTAAACTCCATGTATGGTCTTAACTAAAGGGGTTATTGATAGGGATCGATCTATGCCCTACCCCAACCCAATACAACTCAACTGGAATTACCCAAATATGGACGTCTATAAAGTCGTCCTGCCCTTAGATGTCATCCCAATCACCCAAGCATCATCTTGATCAAAAGGGCATCGTATCCTGATCATAGGTAAGCGTCGCATCCCAACCATGAGGTGTATTCCTGACTGTGAGGCGTCTTCTCGGTCACGTGATGTTTTCTCATGAGGTGTCTATCCGACCATGAGGTGTCATCCCGACGCCCGAGACCCGATAAACTCTCTCTTAATGAGCTCTTCGTATGCCAGTTGTAAAGATATCTCTCAAGTCTACCTATCCCAAAGAACGTGCTATAAATATTCCCAGAGCACAACTAAGAGAAGGAGGCCATTCTATCTAGAAAAGAGACTCATAATATAGACGTCTCTCGTGTCTCCCTTCTTTCTGCCTCTTTAATATATACTTTCAATAAATACTTACTAACTTGATCGTCTGAGAGGCTAATACCAGATCCCTTTTGGTGTGAAGCCTTGCCTTACAAGTCCCACATCGCCAGAGAAAAAGACTATCATCACCTCATCTGATTCTTTACAGGATCACCGGCATTTTGGGATAATAATGACAACAAGTACATTCAAAATCCATACATTGAGTAATTAAATAAAAATTTAGGCAATCTGGTGGTAACATTATCCTAGATAGAAATATAGATCAATGATTAACATATAAAAACATTTATAACTTGTTGGGCAAAACAAGTAAAATAATGCCCCTACAAAATTTTAACAAACTTATTCATACCATCAAAACTTGTAAGACTAAGACAATATGCAATTTAGATCAACATATCAATATCCACCATAATACTTTGGTGTACGACTCATCAAATAAACATTCCGATGGAAAATTTCAAGTGAATGTCATAGAAAAGGCTAGAAAAGCTAATTTTCTCGAACAATATTTTTTATAAAATAATTAATGCTTGATATAAAATATAATTTTTCATAGAAGATTAACACCAAAACAAAAAAGTGAAGAGACATTGGATATAAGCAAAAAGAGAAAGAAAAGAAGGAAACTTAATTAAGAAGAGAAAAAGGAAATACAAAAAAGAGGAGAAAAGGAAATAAAGAAGATTGGGGAAAAAATAAATAGTTGAGAGATTAAGAAAAAACATAGTTGGCATGCCAACTAAGCATGTCAAGTAGGTGGTGATAATAAAGTGGAAAAGTAGAGTGACGTTTAGCATTACTTTAACTGAGATATCCACTACCAGCTAAGCTTACATAAGAGAGAGAGAGAGAGAGCTTGGTTAGCCTATTGAAAGCTTACATGCATGTGTATGATGTATCCAAAAAGATTTTAATATTTCAGTGTCATTTAAGGTAGTTTAAGAGGTTTGGAGATCTAAAATAAAAATGTAAAAGGAGGCTTTTTTCAAAATTTTATAAAATTTATTTTTTAGCTTTCTAAGATGCAAGTTTAACAAATTAGTATAATCAATTTCGTCTAACATTTCTTTCTTAATTGAAATTATAGCCAATCCATTTAATAAGAGCTATTTTTTGAGGCATTCTATAAATGTTTTACTTAAAATTTATTTCTCGTATACTTGTTAAAATTTATTAAGAGCTCCTTTTTAAGATTGCATTAAAACTTCAACTATTTGCTCTTTTTTAAGTTTTGAATAACCAGATTCATATTTTCAAGTTGACATATTTGAATTCTTACAAGCTATAAAAAAATGAACATACTTACACAAAATATAAAATATACCTACAAAAATATAAATTAAAAAATTAATAAAAATAAAAATATTTAAATATTATAACAATAGCAAATGATATTAAAAGTTTGTTACCAAAAATAAATGATTTATTGAGAGTCCTTTAATTAAAAGATAGTGTTCAACAAGAAAAAAAAAAGTTGATAAAGATAAATCAAGAACAAAAAGTAGAGGCTGGGGGGAAAATGATTTTAAACCTCAAAATACTTATTTTAATTAATAAATATAACATTGACGCCGATTCTGGTAGATAGAAAATTAGAAAGAAAAAGAATGGTGATTTGATAGAAGTCTGCATAGTGCTTGAGGATCTGTATAATTCTCTTAACCAAAGACTTACACCTGTTAGAGAATTAATAAAGACAAGAGTAGCTTTTCCTTTCAAAGAAGGCTTCCAATGCTCAAGCATAGATTATTGCTGAAACTAGGGTTTTTGACGGGCCCCTTTTCCAGTGAAATATCTAAGGATTCAACTGAACAAGGGGCAAAAGAAAGTGATTTTGTTTGAAGATATGCTCAGAAGCATTGCACGGAAATCAGAGGGTTGGGAGACGAATGTGCTCTCTCTCTCCCAAGTAGGTTAGTTCTTTTGAAAAGTAATCTAACTTCCATGCCTATCTATTTGATGCAGCTGATCTAGCCCCCCGAGTCGATTATCATTCAATTAGAAAGGATTTGTAATGGCTTCCTATGGGGCAACAAGGGGAACCTAAAACATGTCTGCTATTGTGCTTGAAATAATGTCTAGCACCATTTTAAAGAAAGTGGTTTGGGTTTCAAGTTTCTGAGAAATGCGATAAAAGGTTTTGAATACAAGCTGTGGTGGTGATTTTGTACAACTAATAGGTTATGGAGTTCTTTTCTGAATAATAAATACTATCATGATATTTATCCGTCCTTGGTAAATGACGCCTAATTGACTTACCGACTTGGAAGAGAATGTTGAGTATCAGAGAAGAGGCGAAAAAGCTGATTAGTGGAAATAGTGGAGAAGATCACTAGAAGGTTAATACAAGGTGGGTATTGCACAAAGAAGCCATTTTTGCATCCAGGTCACACTACAAAGGCAACGGGTCTTAACTTTACTCTTGTGTTTTTTGCTCGAATGTGATACCTATGTGTATAATAGACTTTATTTATGTTATGTTTCTGTTCCCATTGTTGTTAATACGATTTTGTTTTTTAAAATCTGGAATAACGACTAGCTATGGGAATAACATCTAGACCTAACAATTAGTTGGAAACTTGGCTTTAGGGAGGTGTTTTTTTGGTTAGACCATTGACTTAAAGATGGTTACTTAATGGATGAAGTTCAGCATGATATAGATGGTTCACATAAAGTCAAACAAATATGGTCGAATGGGAGTTGGGATCAGGAGAAGCTTAATTTGACTCTTCCATCGATTGGTTAGTAAAGTTTTGGAAGTCCTACTTGATTTGGAGATCATTATGTTGCTTTTTAGAAGTCTACTTGGAATGGCACTTTTGTCATGAAGGATACAATTGAATGTTTCAGACAAAGCCGAGCCACCAGCTTTGTGTATAAGCGTTTATGACACGAAACAATTCCTTTGAACATCTCATTTTTTAGTTAGCAACATCTTTATGGGTGGATCCCAGTGGATGTGAGACTTTAGCGCAATGGCATTTCTTTGGCTTCAAACTGCAATTTTTGTTCTAAGCTAGAAACACTAAATCATTGTTTCATTTCAGGTCCTAAATTGGTCCAGGTTTGGCGTCATTTTTTTACTTTGTTCGGTATAGGGTCTGGCATTCCCTTGGGGATTCGACAATGCCTCATCTATTGGTATTCCTTAAGCAGGCACGTTAGTTTGGGCCATGTTGGGGTGCTTCTTCCTCTTATCATATTGGTAAAGACCGTATATGGGTCAAGTTAAACTACATGTAGATGGGAGTGTTAAACTGACTCAAGAGGGTATTAGTGGTATCCTCCGTGATAGCATGGGAAATATTATTTTTGGCTTCTATGAACCTTTGGGTGAACAATCAATCATTGCCACAGAGATTAGAGCTTTGATTTGTGGTCTTCAACTTTACCATCAGCGTGATTTCTACCATGTTTAAGTGGAAATAGATTCTCTATGGTCGTTAAAACTCATGCAAAGGAGTGGCGTATTCCTAGGTGCTTTTTCATGAAGTTGTTAAAGCTAGAAGGCTTATTCAAGATCTCCAGGCAACTGCCATTCATATTTGTAGAGAAGGGAAAAAGCCAACGGATTTCATTTAAAATATAGGAGTTGAGGCTTAGGAGTTGATTGTTTTTGATACTTGCAAGGGCCTTCTTTACGGTTTGGTTAAGTGTGATAGACTAGGTTTACCTAACCTTAGATTTTAGGTTTTGCATTTTCTTTGTAAAGATAGTAATTCTATCTTATTTATTTTTTGTCTGCATTTGCATGCCATTTTTTATTTTGTATGAAGGATGGTCTATTAACCTTTCATCCTTAAGAGTAGACTAGAAGGTAAGGTTTGTGTTCCCCCTCTATTTTATTTTCTTGTGGCAATAAAATTTCGGGAAGAAGTACCTTCCCTTTCACTTAAAAAAAAAAGATTTGATTGAAGTAACTGTTAACAATTTTGATGGAGTTAGATATTGCGGAAAACTAATGATAAAATTGTTGATGATTAACAAGAAGAGAGAATGAGATTTATTAAGGATTGTGGAGGGTTTTTCTTTATGATTTTTTTTAGAAAACAAAACTAAATTTGATAATTCTTTTTATATAATCATATAAAGTATAATCGTAAAATTTTAAAACTTGAAGCGTAAAATGTTTGAAGTATTAAATTAATGTTTGAAGTATTAAAACTTGAAGCATAAAACTTGAAGTATTAAAACTTGAAGCGTAAAATTTTTAGTTTACCTTGAACCAATCCCTAGGTGTCATACAAGTAATTAAGGCATAAAAGTCACTTCAAGAATTATTGTGCATTTTAAGTATTAAATTAATGCAAAATAATTAAATTAATATATTTTTTCTTATTACACAAAAATTAATGAAACAAAAACTTTAAATTTTTTGTATCGCATTGACACAATAATATATCTTTTTTTGGAAAAACAAACATTTTGCATTTTAAGTATCAAATTAATACGAAATAATTAATTTAATATATTTTCTCATTAAAAAATTAATAAACAAAAACTTTATTGTATTAATTTAAATATTAATTTATCAATTTAAGTTAATTGTGTATCTAAGTTAATTAGTTTAAACTTTAAACAAAAATTATTTAAATGTATAATTAATTGTTGGTTTATTGTAAATTATTTAATTTTTTATTTTAACACTTAAAATGCACAATTGACTTTAAAATTTTTAAAATATATAAAAAGATTTTATATTGAGCAAAAAAAAAATTTAACTGATTTATATTCTCATAGCTAACAAAAAAGATTTTCATAATTTATATATGTATACATATATGTAATTAGAATTTATAAGTTTATGTGTGTACTTGCTAGGTAAAAGTTAGATTGTCATGTAAGAAAATTCACCTAAGATAGGAAAATGGAATAAAATGTCACATAAGTAAGAAAGAAATACTATTACTTAACGGTGTGTAAAATTTCACTTTTGTAAGTTCAAGCCTTTCTATTAAAACTTTTAAAGTTCAGACCCTTGATTTCATATTTTGGAAAGTTTAAGCCCTAAAACTATCTTTTTCCTTTTAGGAAATATAACGCAAGTTATATGTTGCTCTTGCAACATCACTTTGGTCCTTCATCACAAAAACACACACTCATGCACACACACTCACACACAGGAACTCCTCATTGACGTGTTCAACCTCTAACCACCATGTAGCAAAGCCACGTCAGTCCTTACCCTTCAACGAACCCAACCACACTCTTCAATCATCACGCCGACACCACTACACCGTTCACTGCCAAACCACCATGCTGCGAGCTTCATGCTCTGTTCGACGCTGTTTGTCTCCACTATTGCTCGCGTTGACACCATCAATCTTCTCATTGTAGCTTCGCTATTCTCATGGTGCCTTTAATTCAGAATTTAATTGCTCAATTCTATATTCATCATTAACGGACACTCAAGCAATTTTAGGCTTTTTAGATTGTGATTCATGGCAGCACCACCACCAAATGATTCTTCGTTGCTCATGGTATATTCCACACGAAACATGGAAGCTCCTTATGTCACTTGCCTTTATAGCATACTTCCAATGGAATCAAGCTTTTCCCATCATCGATCTATACTCAACGGATACCATAGTTCAACTCCCCTTGAGTTGAACTGGTTTAATTTAATCATGGCACTAAGGCCTTGTTTGGTTTTCCAAAACTTCAAAACTTTGTTTGTGTTTATGTGCGAGAGGGTGGTGAATAATTAAAATTATATATTGGGTGAACAAATATATGTGGAGTGGTGAACAAATGTGTTTGTATTTGTGTGTCTGTGTATGTGTGTGTGAGAGAGTAGTAAACAAATATATGTGGAGTGGTGAATAAATATATGTGAAATAGTAAACAAATATATGGAGAATGGCGAACAAATAGATATGTGTGTCTTCGTATGTCTTTGTGTGCGACTAATGAACAAATATATGGGAGAGTGGTAAACAAATAAAAGTGTTTGTATTTCTGTGTGCAAAAATGGTGAACAAACATAAGTGGGGTGGTGAATAAATATTCAAGGTATGAGAGTCAGTAAACAAATAATTATACGGTGGTGAACAAATACATGCGGGGTGAGCATAATAAAAATATATTTTTTTTATTTTACTGTGCGTGAACAGTAACACATACTATTCACACATAGTAGGTGCAAAGTGTTTCCGCAGCATCATGGAGATGTAGGACTATGATATAAGGTCCCGAAATACAACAACAATTAGAGTAGATTTTGTAGGCCTTTTCTTAAATTTTTTTTTTTCAGTTAAAACCCCCCACTCTCATAAGATTGAATCCAAAACCTCATGCTTGGGAGAAGATAGTTTTTGTAGGCCTTGAAATACGGAAAGTAATCTTTTGTAAGACATGGTTCATTTGAATTGGCTTATTCTGGAGAAAAAAAAATAACTCTTTATACAGACAAAAGTGTCTTTTTTTAATAAAATAAAAGATTACGACTTTTCAAGAAAAAAATTTTGTGTGTTTTTTTTATTATACCTTTGTGTCTAAACAATAATTCAGATACAAGTAAAAATTAAAGAATAATTTTAAAAAAAAAAACTCTTTTCCCTTAAAATAAGCCAATCCAATTGGCCACTGGGAACTCAACGACACGTGTCTACACACCTTACAAGTTGGGCCTAGACGGTTAACTGCCCGGACCAACCTTTATTGAATTGCAGCATCCAACACATGTATCAAGAAGGCAAGTAGGGCTTGATCCATAATTCTGGACTATTTAAACTGCCAATAGTTTGGGCAGCCGGTAAAAGAGATTTTAGAAATGGCGGCCCAACATTAATTAATTGGATTAATGACCGAAATAAAATAAGTTGAGAATTAGGTGGTAATTGAGTTTCATCAGATTTTTCTTCTAATTCAAATTGTCTAACTCACTCGTGAATTTGTGTAATTTCTTCAAGATAAAAAGTTGCTTATTATTTACAAGAATTTCTTTGTTGTGTGATATAGATTGTTTTTGTGATGAAGATACCATAACGAAAATGATTATGAAAATAAAAAATAAATAAAAAATAACTAAACAAACAACATAGTGAATAAAATAAAATAATGCAACAATTAAATTAGTTATGAAGACAACTAGAAGAATTAAGGAATCACCGTACCAATTTGCAGTTAACCAAAGCAACTCGAACTGAAACTTAAATTAGCTTATCCGAAAATTATCTTGAATTTGAACTTTTAGATTAGCTTATCCAAAAATTATCTTGAATTTGAACTTTTCTATGAAATAATGAAAATATTAGACCTTAGAGAACTAATCATGTACAAAGAATTGACAGCGAATTGAGTAAGGAAAAATGAATTGGGTTGGGATACTTATGAATTGGTTAGGGCTAAAATGGAATTTTTGAACTTCAAAGATCAAATAAAAAACCTTTTTAAGGCAACGGCTATTGCATTGGTTTTTATGTTTTTTAATTTTAAAAACCTTTTTTTTTGGGGTCAAATTTTAAAAACCAGTTAGCCAGTCCATTTTTTAACAAGGCTGGCGCGAGCTTGGGTAAAAAGACCAATTATAGTAGATCGAACCGGGGCAGCTGACCCTTTGGCACACTCTGCGAACCTTTAATCTTGAGGCAACCCATAAATTGGCTGGTTTTCTTGTGTTTTCTTTCGTTTTTCTTATTTTAATAATCTCATTCTTCAATTAACCACAAAAAAAAAGGATCTATCTGAAAAATTTAGGGTGTGTTGGTTTGTCTATTTTCTAGTTTTATTTTCATAGAAAATAAAAATTAGGATAGGAAATTCATTTAGTTAACCTATTTTTGTTTTCATTTTTAGAAAACTAAAAAAAATTCTAAAAAATTAGAAAGCATAAAAAAAATATTTTTTTAGAAAACTTTGAAAACAAGGCAGTGATTTTGTAAATAATATTGCTCTATAAAAAAAATTAGAAAACAAGATAGTAATTTCGTAAAGATCTCTAAAAATTTTAGAAAATATGGTAGTAATCTTGTAAATATCTCTTAAAAATTTTAAAAATAACGTGATAATCCTGTAAGTATCTCTATAAAATTTAGAAAACAAGATGACAATTTCGTAAATATTTCTAAAAAAATTTAGAAACCAACGTGACAATTTTGTAAATAAACATCAAAAAGAAAAATATTATGAGTGCGTGTTTTCCTAGCTTTTATTTCCTAGAGAACGATTTTCACTTTTGTTAACAAAACTCATTTTCTAAATTTTACAAAATTGAAAATAAAAACCAAAAATGAAAACCGTTTTTAGAAAATGAAAACAAAAAATTGAAATTAGAAAATATTGCTAACCAAACGCAATCTTAGCAACTTTATATTCTTCCTCCATTTCTAAAACTTCATTTTATCCATTTTTCTACGTACTGTATGTATTAACTTTTTATGGCAGTTGGCAGTGGTGATGATTTGCTAGTTTGAAAGACGAGCCATTGAAGATTCCACGCGGATCCAGGAGAGGGATGAAATCAATCAAACCAACAGCAACATGCATGCTCACTCGGAGAAAACCCCTGCTGTGCCTTTTTCTGTATATGTATAACAAGATCACATCAACATGCAAAGCGTATCGTCTTCTCAAATGTTATTTCATGCCGTCCACAATTCCACATATTGAAAATAACCTCATCTTCCTTTCACTCCATTGATGTTCACGTAACGTACTTATCTTGGGTTTTGCATGCAAATATGTACCCTGGATTACCAAATCAATCGTACTTGGACAAGCAAAAAGCATCTTTAGATTAGAGAGAGAGAGAGAGAAAGAGGTTTTTCCATGTCTACCAGCAGTGTGTTCTTTTTTTTTGGGTCAATGTATCAGAAACTTCATTGCAGGATGTTGGATTTTTGTAGACTATCTTAATATGACACATTTAGGTACTTGTAAGTTTATCTTGAATGAATCAAATCTCATCTTCCTAATATCTCTCTAATTTAGCCATCATGTAACTCGTTCTTCCCCACGCCTGTTTTCTCTTTACCTCTATCTCAACTTCTTCACCAAGTTGTTACAGTCTTGCCTATAAATAAAGACCTTCAATTCAATTTATAAATACACTAAAAAACACTTTCTCTTCTACTTTTTTCTTCTTTCCTGAGTTTAATTACTTTACTGCTTTTGTTGTTTCTGCTTCTAGTTCATGACTAGAAAAGCTTGTTGAATTTTGGAGAATACACCATTGCTCTATTCATTACTGTTAGGCGAAATATCCTAAAAGATAGTGTTCTTAACACTCCTTAAGCTTTCCAATTGTTTAGTAATTGATTTTTATTTACAACAATCTTAAGAATATTCCCATTCTGTTCTTATGGAGTTCATTGATGCTAAAGCTACACCCTAAGCTCCCAATGGCATATCTTCTGTCATTGTCATCCCTCTGCAATAGCCTCTTGCTACTACATACCTGTGCAACCTATCCTTACTGCCATCCCCATCCTACCTATGGCTACTTTACCAAGCCCTTCCCTAACATCTTCAAAATTGAAATCTTCGGTGGAGACAATTTCAAGCAATGGTAGGAATATATGTACGCTATCCTTAATATGCATGACGTGGCCTTGTGCTCATTGATCCAAAACCTAATCAAACATCCTTCAAGTAACTGGATCTCTGGAGTCACGCAAATAAGGTCTGTAGGCATGCTATAATAAGTATCTTTTCCAATGAGTTGTTCAACATGTGCTGTTCTTATAAGGAAGAAAAGGAAATTTGGAACTTGTTGATAACCAAGTACACTGCTGAAGATGCTGGCAAACAGAAATTTTTCATTGGTAACTACTACAATGGGAGATGACCGAGGACAAAGATATCAAGACTCAAATCAATAAGCACCACAACCTGATTAAAGATCTTAAATCTGAAAAAAAAAAAAAAAAAAAAAAAAAAATATTACCAGAAAAGTTCGTAGTGGGTATACTAATTGAAAATTTGTCACAATCTTGAAGTAACAACAAACAACACCTAAAGCATAAACATTAGCAACTATCACTTGTCAACTGGGTTACTATATCACCATAGGAAACACCAACCAAAAGAAATCCACTACTAGTAAGGAAATCACTTCAAAAGCCAACTCGTGCAAGACAATAAGCCATATAACAAACCAAATAAAAGATATGAAAAGAAACATGATTATAAGCCCAAAACAAGGAACCAAACCTTCAAGATAAAAGACAATTAATTTTTATGTGGCAAACCAAGCTACCATGCACCTCAATGCAAAAAAAGGACGAGGAGAAATGACAATCCTATTAAACAAAATGCAAATTTGGCCGAAGTAGATAATATTATTGTTGCGGCCATTTCTTAAGTCAATATTGTAGCCAATATGAGAGACTAAGTGATAGACTCTGGTGCTACTAGGCACATTTATGCCAACAAAATGATCTTGTCTCTTACACTCAAGTTAATGAAGGAGAAGAATTTTTTTATCTTGGTGACTGAAGGACTACTCAAGTTGTTGGTGAAGGAAAAGTTCTTATCAATCTCACATCTAGAAAAACTTTGGCATTATGTGAGGTACTACATGTCCCTAATATTCGAACTAATTTGATTTTTGTGAGATTATTAGAAAAAGTTAAGAGTGAAGGTTTCATTTGAGTCTCCGAAGGTTGTATTGATAAAAAATAATAATTTTGTGGGAAAGGAATATTCTAACCATGGCTTTTTTGCACCTAATGTTTCTCAAATAATGAATGAAAATGCTAATTCTTCTGCTTATTTGATTGATTCTTGTGATTTATAGCATGATAGATTAAGACATGTCAGCTTACCTTATATCAAGAAAATGATCTAAAGGTCTTATCTCGAATATTAATTATTTAAGCATGTATAAATGTGAAATATGTGTTGAATCTAAATAAACAAAAAAATCATATGTATCTGTCTTTAGGGAATCCAAATTATTAAGCATTGTCCATTCTAATCTAGGAGACTTGAAATAAACTATGATAGAGGTCGTAAAAGATATTATGTGACGTATATACATAACTTCTCCAGGTATACAAAAGTATATTTATTAAGAAATAAAAATGAAGCTTTTGGCATGTTTCTTGTATACAAATCTAAAGTAAAAGATCAATTGAATAAGAAAACTAAAAGAGTTAGATTAGATAAGGTGGCGAATATGTTTTGCTTAATGGTTATTTTGAAAAAGAAGCAAAAATTCATGAAATTACACCTACTATATCCACTGGAATAAAATAGTGTAGCTGAAAGGAAAAATAGAACTTTAGAAGAAATGATGAATTGTATGTTTGTTAGTTCATGTTCACCTGATAATCTTTGGATTGAAGCTATCTTGTTTGCATGTCATTTACAAAATAGAATTCCTTACAAAAAAACTGGAAAAACCCCTTATAAACTATGAAAAATTTATTCTCCTAATTTAAAATATTTGAAAGTGTGGGAGTGCCTTACTAAAGTTATGTTACTTGACCATAAGAAAAAGAAATTAGGCTCTAAAATTTCTTATTTTATGTTCACTAGGTATGCTAATAATAGTGCTGCATATAGATTTCTTATAATTAAAGGTGATGTGATTGAATGCAACATTATTGTTGAAACAAAAAATGCTAAGTTTTTTAGAACATCTTTCATTTGAAAGCTAATAATATTTCTCGTGCACCAATTATTCAAAATGATTTTAAAAATGAGAATTTAAGAAGAAGCAAGAGACCAAGGAAAGAAATTCCGTTGTAATGACTTTAGAGAATGACTTTCAACTTTTTTGATGCAATTTCTTCTGATGAAGCACCATTTTGGAAAGAAGCCATTAGAGTTAAAATTAATTTGATTTACCTCCAGAAGCTAAACCTATTGGTTACAAATGGATTTTTAAAAGGAAATTTAATCCTATTGGTTCTATCGACAAATATAAAGCTAAAATTATTACAAAAGGCTTTACCCAAAAAAAAATTAGTGACTATTTTGACACATATGCTCCTGTAACTAGAATTTCTTCTATTCTTATTTATATGTTTTAGCTTCTATCCATAATTACATGAAACAACCTGAGGGCTGTGTGGTGACTACTCAAGAAAAAAAAGCTTGTAACTTACTAAGGTCATTATATGGTCTAAAACAAGCACCTAAATAGTGGCATGAGAAATTTGATCAAGTGAATTTGATCTCTATAGAGCCACTTTCTTCACCCCGACATCCTTACCTGCTTGCAAAGTTTCACCCCAAAGGGTACTTGACCGACAACAAGCCTCAAGCTGCATTTTCAACCCAAGGTCTTTTTGTTCACTAGTCGAGCGAATCACAGTCATTTTGTCACTAAGCTTCCTCAAAGACACTCAGGTTAGACCCTCTAACCCGAGTAACTAAGAAATAGGGAGTCCCTTTGTAGGATAATTGGCCAAAGTGTGACATGTTAGCCCATAAGTAAGTATTGTGACGAAGCAATTCTTGCTCACCCGACACAATTGTATGAGGCCTTCGATGATCCACATCTCAGGGTCAGCACCGATGAGCACATTGAACTAGTCATGTGGCTAAAAGCCCTCGCGGCCCAAGCACAACAACATAATTATCAGGGGCGCACTCTACCACTAGGCTTTTTTTTGTTCTGCTTTTTTATGGATTCTTTGATTCGGGGTTTTTCATCTCTTGAACTAGATAAATATGTTTATTCAAAACTTTTTGACGGTGATTGTGTGATTATCTGCCTTTATGTGGATGACATACTTATTTTTGGCTCTAGTCTTCATGTAATACAAAGAATTAAATTTTTTTGTCTTCTAATTTTCATATAAAAAACATGGGAGAAGCTACTATTATCTTAGGCTTAAAAATAGTAAGAGATAATCATGGTTTAATATTAACTCAAGGACATTATGTTGAGAAACTTCTTAAGAGGTTTGAGAATTTTGATGTGATACCTATAAGCACCCTTTATGAAGCTAACAGTCTGAAAAAGAATATTGGAGATGCGGCCTTTTAGAATAAATATGCTCAAATCATTTAGGCATATTTAATGAGTTTTACTCGATCTAACATATCTTATGTTGTATGTAAGTTGACTAGGTACATTCAAAATTCAAACTATGATCATTGGAATGCATTAGTAAATATAGTATTTACTAACCATGAAATACTTGAGAAGCACCATGAACTATGGTATTAAATATAGTGGATTTTCTCGCTGTTAGAAGGATAAAGTGATACTAACTAGATATCTGATTCAAATGAGACAAAATTCACTGTCTATGAATATGGGTTTATGGCATTAGAGATAGCTAGTAATGACGCTGAGTGGTTAAAAAACTTTTTGCCAGGTATTCCGTTGGGAATAAAACCAACACCTTCTATGTCTATGAATTGTGATTGCCAAGCTACAATAGCCATTTGAAAAAACTCATTAATTTGAGGAGTCATGCCATTTTAACTTATTCATTTGATTTTGGATAAACTTCTTTTCACTATACGCTTCGTCACCACTTTGTGAAAAATCATTTAGTGTGAATATGTTAGATACCTCTGAGTCAATTAGTGACATAGTAACTCTTCCCAAAAAGCTTTTTTTTTTTTTTTTACCAATGCACAAAGAGAATATTTTGTTACGAAGCTTTGCGCTTTCTTTCCTTTAGATCAAAATTCAATCAAGTAGAACACTAAGTTCAATTTTTTTATTTGTGGCAAATAGGTAGTTAGTTTAGTGGAATCAAAAATAAATAAGAATGATGTTTTCTTTGGTCAGATAAGATCTAATTGTGGAAAGAACAAAAAGTTGCAGATAACTCTTTTTTTTTTTTTACCTAAAAACGTTCAAGGGAAAAAATAAACATATTGGCTTGAGACACAATGTGATAAAGCAACTGACTAGAAATAGAATTATTTCTATAGATTATGTCAAGTCAAAAATGAATTTGGTCGATCCTCTAGCTAACCTTTGGGAAGAAAACTAATTAGTGAAACATTGAGGTATATTGGACTTCTGCTAGTTTGGAATATCAACAATGATGGTGACCCGACCTATGTGAATGGCAATCCCATGACTTAGGTTCGTATCGGTAATAATTAGTCATTAGTTGATCTGTTGGCCACTATTAAATTTTCTCTCTTATAGTGTGTAGTGTAAAATTGCAATGAAAGTAAGGTTGAGTTAAACTCTTAATCAAATCCATATCCTTTATAGGCAGTGTATTAAATTGCAGAATACACTTGATGGATATATGAGTTAGAGTGGGGCTACTTCTATGAAATTTGTGGCAAAAAATTTCTTGAACAGTCACGAATAATCAGGCACTCGTATGGCCTATTAGCACAAAAAAACGTGATGAACAACAAAATTGTAAGTGTATAATGTGATAAATAAGGATCTTAGCTTATAACAAGAGTTTTAATTCCTTCTAGGTCTGGTTCATATTCTAGAAGACACCAGATTCAATGCATTATACTCAATTGAAGAAAACCCAACAAAGTATTCTTTTCTTATAGCCCTTTTGAGATATGTGGGAGATTGTTAGATTTTTGTAAACTATCTCAAAAGGATATACATTTAGCTAGTTGTAAGTTTATCTTGAATGAGTCAAACCTCATCTCCCTAATATCTCTCTAAATTAGCCGTTGTGTGACTCGTTCCTCTAAATGCTGATTTTCTCTCCACCTCTATCTCGACTTCTTATACCAAGCTATTACACTCTTGCCTATAAATAGAGACCTTCAACTCAATTTATAAGTACATTGAAAAACACTTTCTCTTCTACATTCTTTCTTCATTGCTGGGTTCAATTTACTTTACTGCTTTGGCTATTTTTACCCCTACTTGATAACAAGAATAGATTGTTAAATCTTAAGGGATATGTTAATACTCTTCTCTTAATTGTTGGGCAAAATATCCTTAAGAATCATGTCCTTAACGCGTCTCAAACTTTCCAATTGTTCTATAATTGATTTTTTTTACAACAAAGATACATTGTAAATAAGCCAAATCAATGGTATAACAACAATTTTCTTTATCATTGCTAATTCTTTAAATGAAAGAGCAGTATGTATAATTCAAAGTCTCTAGTAGCATATTTAAGTTTTACGCAGTAACAGTGTTTCAATTAACATTTATGCGTTCCATTTTCTTTCTTTTTTTTTGCAAAATCAGTAAGCATTGTATAAATCACAAGTAAAGTACATGTACAATGTGTGGAAGAGAACAAAAAATATAAAGCCTATACAAGAATGTCATCTAGTTTCCACAATTTACAAAAGGCTCTGTTCATATTACAAGAGCTAAAATTTCTTCCAAAAGAGACCTTTGTCCTAACTTCATTAAGAATTACTTCAAACAAATACTCCTCGGTCTTGAATTGTAAGCTAAAAATATGCATGTTACACTCAAGCCAAATATTGTGTACGGCTACTCCAAAATAGTGCTTCAACAATATTTCCTTGAGGTTCCTTTCAAGTGATTTTGGAGTGATGAAAACAAGGATGTCATCCCAATTGATGAGAGTGTCCTAGATAGCAAGAAGTTCAAGCCCTTTTCTCTAGATTCTTCTTGTGAAGCAACACTCAAAGAGTAAGAGATCTCTTGTTTAACTTTCCAAGTTACAAAAAGTGCACTAATATCAATGCTCCATTCAAGTAATCTGAATTTTAGGCTAAAACAATCAAGACATGCAAGCAAATAATGAAGCTGTGCTTTGGAATATGCCCTTTGAACCAAACCATGTTGTGTCAAGGTGCAATGTTTGCCTTTTATTCTCAATTGTCCTCAAGTGCTTTTAAACGTGAAAGTGACGTCAATTATGAGGTCCCATTTAATCAAATCCTCTGCTTCATCATCAAAGTGCAAGTTGAACCTGGTGGGAGATAAATCCTAAAAATGTATAGGCCAATTCTAATTAGAGTTAAGGATGACTTCACTAACCTCGGCATAAAACTTTGGTTAAGGAATAGTGGTGCTCCAATGTTGTGAGAGGACGCCACTAGTATGCTAATGGTTATGCCAAAAGTGTGTGGATATCCATTGCCAACAATATGGATAATGTGATTTCTTGCAAATTCTTGGCTCTTCAAGATTTCTTTGATAATCCAACTCCTATCTAAAGGCCATGCCATAGTCCAAATAGATTTTGCCGTGATTTAATTTGTGCGCACCAAGTGCTCTAAAGAGTATCTTTGTATGTATAGATTCCTTCAAAGGGAAACAAGCATCTTGCCATACAACTTTAGGTCCCATGCCTCTTCAAAGGAATGCTTTGAATTTAGGCTCAATTGCTTGAATAATTCCTTTGGAAATAAGGATAGCACTACCCCAATATGCCATAATTTGAATGAGAGTTGACTTGATTAGAAGTACCATACTGGCAAATGAAAACCACTTGTTTGTCCATTGATTAAGCTTGTTGGAAATTTTCTCAAGAAGAGGCATGCAATTAGCCTTTCTAAGTTTCTTAGAGACAAAAGGAATGCGAAGGTATTTAATAGGGAGAATTACTTCCTTGAAGCTCACATTTTTGATGATTTCCTCTTTATCAATGTTTCAAAGACCACCAAAGAAGATGTCACTTTTAGAAAAGTTTACCTTCAGCTTGGGCATATTATAGAGGTCCTCCAAAGTATCAAAAATGCATTGAAAGACGCTCATATTAGCTTGGCAAAAGATAAAAAGATTATCTGTAAAACAAAGACAATTAAGCTCAAGCTTGGCACATGTAGATGAAAATCAAAATCTAGATAGTTCTTCAAATTGTTTAGCATGCAAGAGAGAACTTCCATATAAATGACAAAAAGGTAACGAGAGATGGGGTCCCCTTGCCTTATGCCATTTATACCTTTAAAATAACCTCCCAAGCTCTCATTAACAGCAATCGAGTACCTTGGCCTAGTAATGCATTCCATAATCCACCTAACAAACTTATGAAGAATGCCAAAAGCAAGAAGAGTATTTTTCAATAAAGATCCAATTTAAAGAATCTGTTGGGGAAATTAGGATGCATGAGACACACTCACGTAGCAGAATTAAAGCACGAGTAACGAGAAAAGAATGCGCACAATTAAACGTGGTTCGGCCCTCTGCCTACGTCCACGATCCCCTCTGGGATAAATTCCACTATTCAATAATAATGGTTACAACTCAAGTGATGACTTTTTGCACAGACAGAAAAGTCTAAACCCTCCCCCACAGAGTTCTTATAATGGTTCTATCCTCAATAGGACTAGAACGAATATAAGATACTCTTGATACTTTCAGGCTCTCTCTCTCACCCTAACTCAGGTGATGACTTTTTGCACGGACAGAAAAGTCTAAACCCTCCCCCACAGAGTTCTTATAATGGTTCTATCCTCAACAGGACTAGAACGAATATAAGATCCTCTTGATGCTCTCAAGCTCTCTCTCTCACCCACACCCCCCCATAGGGTGTGGTCCTAAGGCACACTCCTAAGGCACACCTTATACAACTAATGCAAGAGTCCTATTTATAGAGGAGATTTCCTTGTCCTCCAAGACAAAGGATTTCCTCATCTATCAATCCTACCATAATTAAGACTCTTACCATAACTAAAATTTTAATTCTCATTAAAATTCTTTCATAATTTGTATGAGCTTGGACTTTGAGCCATAACCCAACAAATTCCTCCCTTGGCGAAAAGTCCGAAGCTTCTTTTCCGTAACTAGAACCTCTTCACAGTCTTCATGATAGAGCCCTCGCTCGACAACACTCTTCACGGCAGCAGCTACCAACACATCCTAGCAGGTTTTCAGAGTCATCCCCAACATCCCTCTTCACGCCGTCTAACCTCGACCTCTTAAGGTTGTTTGCGTCATCCCTCGACACAAGGCATCTCGGACATGGTCTTCTCTTCCAGCAGTAGTATTCCTTATCAGTCGTCTGGCCAGGACTCTGATTGTTTAGCTATGTAGACTCTCTTCGCGCGACTCCTCCCCCGAATCGAACCTTCTTCAACTAGTCTACTCAACCAAACTTCTCTCCTCTAGAAGTTTGTTCACTAGTCGGCTAAATGTGTTTGCTCGCACAATGCTTCAAAGACTTCCGCAGAATTTCATCACCACTTTATCGTTTTACCTAATTTCAAGGCTCGCCCACGATACATTAAGAAATTTGGCAAAACGGACCTCAAAAAACGAACTCAAGACGTCGAAAATGGTGAGGAGACCCTCGGTCAACGCGGTCAAACCCCTGCAGCCCTTCGGTCAACACTGGTCAAACCTTCCATTTGACTGTTTGACCACAAACTCACAAAACTTGACCTACTTGTATCTCACAATTCGACCGTCGGATCGTTATGAAATTTTAGCAGCTTACTCTCCTCTCTGAGATGAAAACACAGCAACAAACGGATCATCAATCGAACTCTAGGAAGCCTGCCAAACGCGACCAGCAGATCAGCGAATTTTTTTTTACTCCTCTTCGACGTTTCTTTTTTCGTTTTTCGTGCAAACCAGCGTCCTCCTTCCAACCAGGCTCTGATACCACTTGTTGGGAAAAATTAGGACGCATGACACACACTCACATAGCGAAATTAAAGCACGAGTAATGAGAAAAGAATACGCACAATTAAACGTGGTTCGGCCCTTTGCCTACGTCCACAATCCCCTCTGGGATAAATTCCACTATTCAATAATAATAGTTACAACTCAAGTGATGACTTTTTGCACGGACAGAAAAGTCTAAACCCTCCCCCATAGAGTTTTTATAATGGTTCTATCCTTAACAGGACTAGAACGAATATAAGATACTCTTGATACTCTCAGGCTCTCTCTCTCACCCTAACTCAAGTGATGACTTTTTGCACGGACAGAAAAGTCTAAACCCTCCCCCACAGAGTTCTTATAATGGTTCTATTCTCAACAGGAGTAGAACGAATATAAGATACTCTTGATGCTCTCAGACTCTCTCTCTCACCCACACCCCCCATGGGGTGTAGTCCTAAGGCACACTCCTAAGGCACACCTTATACAACTAATGCAAGAGTCCTATTTATAGAGGAGATTTCCTTGTCCTCCAAGACAAAGGATTTTCTCATCTATCAATTCTATCATAATTAAGACTCTTACCATAACTAGAATTTTAATTCTCATTAAAATTCTTTCCTAATTTGTATGGGCTTGGACTTTGAGCCATAACCCAACAGAATCAAAGGCTTTCATGAGATCTACCTTAAGGGCACATCTTAGTGAAATATGACGTCTAGAATAACCCCTTAGAAGATCATGACCAAGCAAGATGTTTTCATTGATAAGCCTTCCTTTAAGAAAGCCGATTGATTGCCAAAAATGATGAAATGTAAGAAATTTTTAAGCCTATTTGCAATCAACTTAATAATGCACCTATAGATGATGTTGTAACAAATGATTGGCCTATATTCTTTCACTATAGAGGGATTTTGAACTTTAGGAACAAGAGCAACGATTGTACAGTTTACCTCTTCAAGGAGCTTACATGAAATATCAAAGAAAGAAGTAATGGCGTTGATCACACCTCTTCAACGATATCTCATGAGGTGATGCAGAAATGTGAAAAGTATCTATCTGGTCGGGGCTCTTGGTAGGATTGAGTGAAACAAGAATGGCTTTGATCTTTTCTTCCATAATAGGTGCAACAAGATTTTGAGCTTCCCTTTCCCTAATAGACTTTCCCAAGATTTCTTTGATGAGTTCAATACTTGAATGAGAATTTGTTGGAGTACCAAGCAAGCCTTTGAAATAGTTAAGGAATTCGACCGCCCTCATCTCTTTATCCTTAGTGAGCAAGTTACCCTTTGAATCTTAAATGACATTGATTGTATTTTTGGTTTTTCTCCACTTTATGGCATTGTAGAAGAATTTAGTGTTGGAATCTCCATAGTTCATCTAATCAATCTAAGACTTTTGATGAAGCATAGCATTGTAAATGTCTTCGAGATCTTCGATTTCCATCAAAATGTCATTTGGAAAAGGATAGTAGAGAAGTGCTTTTTGTAAAAGTCCATCCCATGTTCTTTATCTAGCAAATTGAATGACTTTAAGATCTTTTTTGAGGGAGTTAATCTTGCAAGGGATAGTAGAGAAGTTCTTTTTGTCAAATTCCTTAAGAGAATTATTGAGAATTTTTTGCTTTTGAAGCATCTTGTACATTAAAGTACCAAAGACCCGTGCACTCTAATGAATATTGAAAATATCCAACAAGGAGTCATGTCCTATCCAAGCATTGTAGAACTTGAAAGGTTTGAAATGGGAAGGCCGAGGCACATAATTGTGCATGATAGTCGACAAGGGTCAGAAATGTCCTCGAATTTTCAATGAAGAGAAAAGAGCTTTGGAATATTTTTATTTGAAATAGTATTTTAGGTAATGTTTAGCAAAACGAGATTTGTTGTTTGTTAAAATAGTATTTTAGGTAATGTTTCTACGTAAAATAATGTTTGATGCAGTGACTTTGAAAGGTAAACATTATTAATGTTTCAAGTTAGATTTAGTGTTTCATTTTTTTTTTTTTGGAAATTTTACCTTCTCTTTAATATTTTTTTAGCTATTCTACCCACTACACAATCTCTCTCTACATTTTTGTATTTTTTTTTCATAAAAATAGATCTAAAATAACGTGAAAGTTAATTTTAAATCCTATCTATATCAAGATATACTAAAAAAAGTTGTAAATTTTATTCATTCATTTATTAGTTTTCTTTGACAAAATAAATATTTGATCAATTAAAAAATATTTTTGTAACAAAAAAAACTTTTATAATATTAATAAAACTAATTTTTTAGAAAGTTAATTTTGTTATGCTTTAATAATAAAATATTATTATAAGAAACATATATCTAATTATAAAATAAATTATCTTATTTCAATAATAGTAATAAAAATTATACTTATCATAGCAATAATAACATAATACCAATAGCTTTTTATATCATTATTATTCATTAGTTAATCTAATGATTAATTTTATTGAACACATTTTATTTAACCACCTAGCCAAACAGTTATTCGCTAATAGGTAAATTAGAATAGTTATTAGCGACTCTACAACTAATTTTGTTAGACAGACTCTTAGTATCATTATTACTTAATTAATAATATGTTTATGTACAAAGCCTTAAGGCCATCTTCAACGTGTTCCCTAAATCCTTCTTTTCATCACATACAAAGATACATCTAAGAAATAAATACTTCTAACGGATTATCTAAATTATCATTACATGTGAAGATAATACAAGACATAAAAATGAAATAACAAATTAAAATAAAAAAAATAAGTATAAGAAAAACTTAAAGTTATCAAAAGAAGTTTTAAACAAAGAATAACATTAAAATATAATAATAGAAAATAAATATTATACTTGTAATTAAAAATAGAATTTCATAAGAACAAATATAAATAAAATAAATAAATATATTATGTTTAATTAAAAATAGATTAAATATATTTGGTTTAATTAAACCAAATTTATGAAATTCTTAAAATAGGGAAGCTAATATAGTGAAAGAAAAATGAAAATTTTTCTGAAATAAGAGTTTGATTAAATGTAAAAAATTGTTGAAGCAAAATTGAAATGTAGAATTCTTATATGTAAAAAGAAATGTTATAAAACTAGATATAAAGAAAAAAAGAAAATTTGTAGAGTTGGCATAATGTCATGCCACGTGAAGAAGTATGTTAAATTAATAAATAAATAAACAAGTTGTTTTTAAGATTTTAAGTTTTTAAAAGATGATAGTTTTTTTTTTTTTTGGCAAAAAGATTTGGGGTAAAACACAAACAAGAAACCATTAAGGTCTAAGGAACAAGAAAGAAAAAATAAAGTAGAAGAGAAAATTTTTCTAACTTATTGAAAAAACAAACTATATTTGAAGTTTTTTTTTTTTTTCAGAATTTTAACTTTTTTTTAAAGTCAAGACAAACACTTGTTACAAAAAGAATGTGATTTTCTCAGGAAAAAGAATTAGTGCATCTTCATAACAAAAAATTAATTCAAATAGGCCCTTAAAACTTGTTTGGCTTTGCTTCTTTTAAGCTATTTATAAACAAATGAAGCTTGTATATAAGCAATTTTTCTTTTTTTACGCAGCCCTGGAAAAAAAAACCAGCATCGTGGATTACACAACATGGCTGGCTCACATTGTCCCAGAAAGAAAATAATAATAATAACAGAAGGTTAAACCAATTGGTCACGTTAAAGGGGAAAATATTTTAGTGGGTATAGGGACTCGCACCCACGAATCGTCGTACGTGGAGGGCGGCGCGGCTGACCTCAGATTGTCGTCATGCAGCGATACGATTACAGTGAGAGAGGTCTCGATACTTGAAACTCCTTGTGTTCTGCGTCACACCTAAAAATAGCTAAAGGAAAATTTATTCATGAAATAAAGAAACTTTTAACGTTTTACAGAGAAAGTCAACTGCCATGTCTACGGTTTCAGAAGCCAAAGAAACAGCAAGATACGCCAATATAGCATCACCGAGCTCAACAGGCCTGACCACAGCTGTCCGTCAAAAAAAAAAAAAAAAATGGAAGAAAATTGCTTCAGAGCAATCTCTGCTATGATTGTTAATGGAGAGAAGAAAAGTTCAGCGATGAAGGAATTTATAGTCCGTAGCCATACTTTAGTTTGTAAGATTCTTTAGTTTTGAGAATCTCGCACCACGAGTAGAATTTAGAATATAATATATATATATTTATTTATCTATTTATTTTTATTATTAATTTTTTTGCTATGAATTAATATGTTCGTATGTCACAATAAACTTGAGATTAATACCTATTGAGTCAAGAGCGGTTAGAAAATATTTAGCTCCACTGTTTTTATAGATCATTACATCTGGCATCACAAATTCATTGAAAGATTCTATATATTTGGATATTATCGGCTCTTTTAACTAATTATTAATAGCTTTGGAGGAAACTCTTTAGTTACGATTAAGGGTAATTATTTGATTATAACAAAATTGGAGTGAATCAAATTTTAAATAACTGAAAAGTCAAGTTTAAAAAATTTTAGTAAAAGGAACTGAACCAAATTTATTTGATAACCGAAAAAAACTGAATTGAATGTTTCAGTTAAGATTTTGTTCATAACCAAATAAGTCATGTAATGTATTAATTTAACCGAATTCTAGAGTCTTAATCAGATAGTTAATCAAAATCCAAATTATAATATCTTCTCTTTCCGATAAAAAAAAAATCAATTGAAGTTATAAAACTAATTTTTGAAATTCCAACTTTATGCTGTAAGCTCTAAGTTTAAACTAAAGAAAAAATATTTATAGAAAATATTTTGGTTATTTAGTTTATTAACCAAAACTAGTCTAATCCCCGCGCATCAGCTAGCAAAGCCAGATGCAGCCGTCAACTTACCAAGATGCCACGTTGGCTGAATTGGAAAACTTGGATAAGATAAGGCCTACGGCTTTCGATCATATTGAAGCACAGGAAAGAAGGGTTGCTAGAGCTTACAATAAAAAGGTGAAGGCTAAATCCTTCAACCAGGGCAATTTGATTTGGAAGCTAATCTTGCCATTAAGCCACAAGGATAACGAGTTTGGAAAGTGTTATCCGAATTGGGAAGGTCCTTCAATTGTAGATCAAGTATTGCTTGGGGATACTTATAGACTCAAAAAACTTCACGATGTGCTTCTTTATTCAAGAGTAATAAAGGACAAGTACTTAAAGTCATATTATCCTGACTCATGGGTAGTAGCGTGGAGACAGGCCGAACAAAGTTATCTTTGAGTTAATTTCAATTCTTTTATATTCTTTTGGCCTCTTTTACTTTATTTTTGTGAATGGTAAGTGTGCTCTAGAGAGGGGGTGAATAGTGCGACAAAAGTTAATTTGTGGACTTCGAAATATTTCTTGATTTGCAAAAGCTTGTAACATGTGGAATTGTGATGAATAAAGAGATCGAAAAGAGAAAAGCAAAAAATCAAGACACAACAATTTATAGGCCTACATCTACTCCTTGAGTACCCTATTTGAGATTTTCAACAATCCACTACAAATGTGAGCTTTTTAAAAATTGGTTAAGCTCAAAAACCAACCATACAATCTTGATTTATGCCCAAATCAAGAAACCCAATTGTAAAAATTTAATCTTTGATCACACCCAAGACTAATCTACCCAATTTCCAACAAATAAAATAGATCAATGTGAGATTTACTCAAGTAATCTCAAAGAAATAGTAAGCACAAGTTGGAATTTGGGTTTACAATGCAAGCCCTATAGTTGCCTTGAGAAATCTTATATATGTGTGTGTCTGTGTGTGTATGTGCATTTATATATATATATATATATATATATATATATATATATAAATGCATATGTATATACATATATGTATATATACATGTAGATCTATATACATATACATATATGTATGTATATTCTATATACATATATATGTATATATACATATACATATACATATACACATACATATATATATATATGCTCAAACAAAAATATGGCTATTAGCTACACTAATTTTTTACCAAAATTGATTTTTGAATGCTATAGAAAAGGCTAGGAACAAGATCGTACAAATAACAAGTAGTTTTGTTTAAGATTTTAAAAAATCTGTACGATTTGAACGAAATATCATCTTTCCGGTCACCCAGATAGCTATGCCCAATAGCCATCAGTTCAAAAACCAAAAGTGCACTGTCAGGAGGACTCTTACTCTTCCAATAGCCCAAATGGCTTCATCTGTTAGTGACAACTTTGCTGTAGTAAAATCTGTTCTAGTTCAAAATCAATTTTCTTCAAGACTTGGTTCAAGAATACTTTTTAGACCTCAAAAATTTTTGAAAAATATGTACCATTTTCAAAAAACATTTGGGGCATATAATAAATAAATTCTAAGCTAATTCAAGACAGGAAGATGCAAGGAGGCAACTTTACAAGATTAAAACTACAACCACTCCCCTTATGATTTCCGTCTCCATCCTTATGTTACTCTGCTAAGTCTTCAAGAATCAAATGAATACGTCCAATGATTAATGCATCCAGTGGTATAGGATTTCTTTTCAAGGCATAATGTGACTCCAAATAGCTCAAGAACTCTCAAAACATATTAGCAATCTCAATAGTTCACAAGAGTTCTATAAGCAACTATAATTTTTGTAGTATACCATAATACTCATAATGAATTAATATTAAATCATCCATTCATTATAGGATTCATCACAAGCACATCAATCATTCATCACGAGCATCATCATAAGTATCTTAATCATATACATACATAAATACATACATATATGTATTTATATATACATATTATATTATATTTTATATATATATATATACATATATATATATATATATCAATTTAACCCTTATCATTAAAACATAAATAATCATATAATAATGCTAACAATTTCCCCCTACATATTTTCTCCCTTCATACTATACATCCCCCCATAAAGGTTTTGGGCTTGTTTAAAATAAAATGCGACAATACGCATACAAAATATTTTGAAAAATCATGCAAAAGAAAACCTCTTAGCAAAATCATTCAAAACCAAATCCAAGCCCAGGGCCTACCATTCCTTCATATATGTACAAAAGAAATAGAGGGCTAGATGAGTTTCCATTAGCCAAGAGAAAAAGAACTACTCAAGAAATGGCAAAAGAACTATTCAAGAAATGACCGAGGCCGATTAAAGGAACTAAAACACGGGAACGAAAGAGAGCTAGGGAAAGGATATGCAAATACAACAACGACAACCTCCAGGAGTTGTTGCCATTATATCTTATGGTTATGGAGCTGGTTGATAGCTGTCTGTACTTCAATATCTTAATTGGTAGTCCAGTTTGAAACATCAACTAGCTGATGGTGCAACTTATAATAATGGTGTAGCAAATTAGCATAGTTTGTCTTAGCGTCCTGAAATTCTTGTTCTAGAGTGGTAACTCGAGATTAGCTAGTTTAACTTCTAGCTGAGTAACTCATGATCTCTAATAGGCCAAGTCTTGTGGACAACTAATCTACTTAATTTGTTCGACATGCCCTAGTAGTGTATTAGCCTGAGAGAACCTACTGATCGAGGGTATATCTTAGTTGAATTTGTCATGATCTTTAAGAGGCCAAGTCTTGAAGGTAGGATGAGTGTTAGTTGAATTTGCACTGACTCTAACGCTAGTGTCAACTAGGCGAATTACGGAGACAGGTGAAGTGCTAGCAGAGAAAAACGTTGATCAGCCTAAATGATATAAAGGATTATGTTGAGTTGTGGCTCAAGTGCGAAGCCCAAGCCCACACTGAAATTAGGAAAGAGTAATAATGAGAGTCAAAATTTCAGCTATGGTGAGAGTTTTAGTTATGATAGGATTGATATAATAGGAAAACCTTGTCTTGGAGGACAAAGAAGTCTCTTTCATAAATAGGACTCTTGCATTAGTTGTAAGGTGTGTGTCTTACAATAGATCTAGATTGAAAGAAAGAGCCATTGTAAGAACTCCATGAGGGAGGGTTTAGACTTTTCTATCCGTGCAAAAAGTCCTATTGAGTTTGTACTCTTTTATATCTAGTGCAGGTTTTCGTAGATGTAGGTAGAGGGCCAAACCACGTTTAATTGTACATATTATTTTTTTGTTACTCGTGCGTTAATTCCTCTATGCGTGTCTGTGTTATGTGTCTTAATTTCCTAACAAGTGCTATCAAAGCTAGGTTGAAGGGACGACACTGGCTTGCACGAAAAACAAAAAAAGAGATGCCAAAAAGGAGTTCAAAAATTTGTAGATCTTCTGGTCACGTTTGGAAGGCTTTCCTAAAGTCTAATCAATGATCTATTTATTTATGTGTGTTTGTCGTGGTGAGGAGAGTAAGCTTCTCAAATTTCGCAATGATCTGACAGTCGGATTAAAAGATACAAGAAGGTCAAGTTTTGTGAGTTTGTGGTCAAAAAGTCAAACAAAGGGTTTGATTAGCATTGACCAAAGGGCTGCAAGGGTTTAACTGCGTTGACCGAGGGTCTCCCCACCATTTTGCAACATCCTGAATCCATTTTTGGGGTTAGTTTTGCCAAATTCTTGTTGGATTGCTAATTTTTAGCAAATTTGTGTATAAGAGCCATGACGATGACCGGTACAAAGTTTGAAATTCCAATGTTCGATGGGAACATGAACTTCAACTTGTAGAGAAATACTATTGAGGACCTTTTGGTGTAACAAGGCCTTGATGAAGTGCTAGAAGAGGTAAAACTAGATGAAGCAATTATAAGAAGTGGAAGTCCTTACAATGAAGAGCCGTAAATACCATTCAGTTGACTTTAACACCACTAATTAAATGTCATGTGATTGATGAGACAGTGGTAAGCAATGTGTTCGACAAGTTGAAGAACATTTATGACTCCAAGTCGATCACCAACTGATTATATATGAGGTAGAAGCTCTACTCGTTCAAGATGAAAGAGGGAACCGCCATCCAGGATCACATCAACAAATTCAATCAGTTAGTGGTCAAGCTCATAAGCGTTGAGAGGCCTAACAACAGAATTATAGATGAAGAACAAGCACTCATACTAGTATCTTCCTTGCCAAAGTTGTTCAAGTCGTTCGTGCAATCAATCCTCATTAGAAAGAAGACTCTCGAGCTGAACGACGTGATTGCACTCTTGAGAGAGAACAAGAAGATGTTAGGAAGAAGTAGTGTGCCTAGTAAATATCAAGCAGTAACCATTGAAGGTTCAAATCGAGGGAGGAGTTCTGGAAAAGGGAATTTTTGCAGAGATAGATCAAGATCAAAATACCGAGCTCGGGATGGAGAAGACGATCAAGAATGCTACTACTGCAGAGAGAAGGGCCATATCCAACCAAGATGTCCTAAATTGAGGAGGACATGAAAAGTCTTAGAGAGTGGAGATCCAAGGGCAAGGAGAATGTGTATGGCGAAGACTTTGCGAACCTTATTGAGGGTGATGATAGTGATGATAGCGAGACTAGTTTGATGGTGGTAAGCAGGGATGCTAATGAAGGCTCAAAGAGGAAGAAGACTGACTAGGTGTTAGATTAGTGAGAATGTTTGATGTTTGCAATGATAGAGCTATTTTTGACACTTTGCGCTTAGATAAGAGGCTTGGATATATCACTGTTGGGAACAACTAGAAGATGAAGGTTACTGGCAACAATGGTAGTATTAAGGTCATCTCCAATGTAAGGTTTATGCTATCTTATGTGTCCAACATAATTTCATTGGGTGAGTTAGCATCAAGAGGGTACAAGTACGTTGGTGAAGGACACTGCTACTAAGTGTATTGTGAAGATGAGATAATTCTTGAAGAAAGAAAGAACGAGCAGTACTTGTGCTACCTAGAAGGATGCACCGCGCTAAGAGATGAATCCGACAAGTGTAAAGAAGCTTAAGTGAAGGCTGAAAAGAAGAGAAGAGTGATGTTTTTGTCTACTATGGAGATTCTTGGCACTTCTACCAAGGGAGGAATTTGTTGGATTATGGCTCAAGTGCTAAGCCCCAGCCAATATTGAAATTAGGAAAGAGTAATAATAAGAATCAAAATTCCAATTATGGTAAGAGTCTTAGTTATGGTAGGATTGATAGAATAAAAAACCCTTGTCTTAGAGGACAAGGAAGTCTCCTCTATAAATAGGACTCTTGCATTAGTTGTAAGGTGTATGTCTTGCAATAGGTCTAGATTGAGACAGAGAGAGTTATTGTAAGAACCCTGTAAGGGAGGATTTAGACTTTTCTATCCGTGCAAAAAATCCCATTGAGTTTGTACTCTTTTCTATCTAGTGGAGGTTTTCGTGGATGTAGGAAGAGGGCTGACCATGTTTAATTATGCATATTATTTTCTCATTACTCGTGCTTTAATCCCATTGCAAGTGTGTGTGTTATGCATCCTAATTTCCTAATAGATTGCTTGTTGAGAGAAAAGCCGTTGGTTCGAAGAGGTATGAGACTTGAGTAAAGAAATTGGAGAAATTGTCCTCTATTTTGTTTGAACAGATCAATTATTGACACCTAGGGTGTTCAAAAATGTATTTTAGAATGTTGTCAATGGCTCCAGAAAACTCAAGGGCAAGAAGCTATAAAATAGGCTAAAGAGAAAATCGAATAAAAAATTTTGTCGACTAGTAAAGGACAAATAACATTAGGGACTTACCGGAGCTTTAGGGCAGACTGAGGCCATGGTCTCCGTATCTATTGTTGTTTGGTTTGGAACTTGAGGTTACCAATGGAAAGATCCTGGTAGGCATCAGTCTCTTCTGTTTAATTTGGCTCATTGCTAGAGCATGAAGAAGAACCCTTAGATGAACCTATGTCACAAATGGCTTGATCATCAATCATAGAGGCTAAAGAAGCGGCCACTAGTGATTGGACTAAAACTTGAGATATGGTTTGTGGGACATGAATAAGTGAGTCAGGGGAGATCATAATACTAAAAGGAATGAAGAAGCATAAGAGCAAAATGCTACCTATTCTGACACTTACGCTTTAAGGTAGTGACTTGAACATCTAGGAGGAGAATGATTTTTAGGGGGGCGTGTAAAAACGTCCTTTGGAAAAGCATGCCTTTTCTTAGATGAAGAAGGGGTAACAATATGACTTTTGGTGAAAGGACCTGGCAATAACCAAATTGAACATACATATGAGTTTGTTCTAGAATTTGGGAACACCAGTAAGGGATAAAGCTTATCTGTTAATGGTCTTTTGTTCTAGAGCCAAATTGTAGCAGAAGATGGGAAAGGAACACGAGGATTTGATATAAGCTGAGTAACGCAAGCTTCTATGGCATTTGGAAAGATTTTTTGCTATTTGCTTTGCCATCAAATGTCAAAGCTTAGGAAATAATCAAAGTAAAGTTCCACCTTAACCAGTGTTTCAAGGCACCGTAGTAAGGTTCGTAAGACGCTAACTTGGCAGGCTTCGTTGAATCTTTGAAGATTGACAAGTTGGCAAAGCCTTGATTAGTGGTAAAGGTAAGAGAAACCGAGGCAAGTTGGGCGAATCCAAGCTGACAAGCAACAAAATAGGATTGGTAAAGCTTAATGCCATAGGTACTATTAGCAGTTTCAATGGTGGGCATATAATAGAGATCCCTGCCTACAAGACAGCTAAACAAAACTCATATCTCTCAGTATAGGGCCTCTAATTTCCAAAGTGTTCTTACCACTAAATTTGACATAAGCCAACAAGGGCTATAATGAGGCTTGTTGAAATAGCAAAAGACAAAGTCGCAGCTAACTAAAAAGAGGAGTCGAGTATGCAAGTATCTCAGAGACCAAGTCCTATATGGGTCATAGTAACGGCTTAAAAATAAGGCATAGGTTAAGAAAAGATTGCATAGTAATGGCCGGTGACCAAGATTTTTAGAGAGCGTAGGCAAGTAGGCATAAAGCCATATTGTAAGATCCAAATATGGGCCCTAGAGTTCTTTAGCATACCTTTTTCTTTTAGTTTATAAGTGGTCTGAAACAGATACCTATACAGATGGGCTAAAATGAATGGCCTTAAGGCAACTGCTTTTTAACTAATGAGGGCTTACAGTTTGGTGACCTTCATAAAAAGGGAACATAAAAGGTATTTGCATAGCCAAAAGATAATAAAGGCTAGGTGCTGGACATTAGGGATGACATCATCACCAATTCTTGCATGAGTCTAAATGAAGGCTTTGTAAGTAAGTACCTTTTTCTTTAGGGTAAGACCGTGGTTGTCATTCCTGGCACAGTTGTTAGTAGAGATAATTCAACCATAGGACCAAAGTCTGAGAAAGGTGTCTAGGTATTCTCATGGTAGCATAGCCAAAAGGGAAAAAAAAAGTAGTTCATGGTCATGGACCATAGAAATAGCCTAGAGGCGAGAAGTAAAGAGTCTGGAATAAGGGGTTCGGGAGAGAGTTGAATGGCATCAAAGAGATTCCCATCGCAACCCATTAATCTTAGTTGGCTGCTTGCACACTATCAATCCAGGCCAAGTATAAGGAGTGAATGTCTTGCTCTTTAGAGGACGGCCAGGCTTTGGAGGGCCGTCTTTTGATATCCTTTTTGGCTATCAAAAGGTATTGGCCGTAAAAAAGAATTGACTCGTGAATGAAACAAAGCCCCAGGGTAAACCAATAAAGAGAGCCTAACTTCAACTAGAATGGCGACTGAGATTTTAGCAAAATTAGTAGTATAAAGATAATTAAGTAGTCTACACAAGTTGCCTAATTTGCCCATCTCCAACAAAAGAAGAGTTTTGGCATTAGAACAAAAGCTTTTCTGGAGATTTTGTAGGGACGAAAAGAGAATAAAAGCGAAATGAGTAGAATACGACGCTTCAACACTTTTTAAAGAGAGATCAATGATGATTAATTTGCACTAATCAAGGCCGCACCATATGGACTCTAGGGATTGTGTCTTGTAATTATGGAGAAATTCAAAAGACATAAAGACATTTCAATCACAGTGCTCGATATCGATGGATATCTGTGGTAATAAGATTAGTAGGATACGTAAAGGCCCTAAGTTCGCAAGTATAGAGTTCACGGGTGATATACTGCAATGTGCAATTAATGTGAGCAGAGTCTAATGAAAGGTGGATCTCATAGGATCTAAAGAGTCCAAAAGACTAACTGCGTTAAGGAAGCGTGCGAAGCATGTGACCATGAACATAAGCACTCTAAACTCTTTGACATTGTTCGAATAGCTTATGGGAGACACTGTTTACACTCAAAATTTGCACTAAGTCGACCTAATGGATGAAAAAGGACATTTTAGCCGAAAAGAGGCTAAGGAATTAATATTCAAGTGCACAGCCTAAGGAAGTGTAACAGCAAACTTATGGCTTAGAAGACAATCAACATGTGCGGTGTGCATGAGCAATTTTCAAATAAAATGACTAAGTCATAATAATACACATGTAGCCATAATAGTTAAGCAAAGATGCAAGAGTGAATCTAATCTACACCAAGTCAAATGTAATGGCCTGGAGAAGCTCTGGAGTTGTTTGATAGTTGAACAAAATCTGGGCTAGTCAAGTATAAAAGCTGATCGATATTCAAAGGGAAAGGGTCCTAGAACCACCATGACTTAATCCTTTATCTATCTAGCTCACTAAGTAATCTTAGTTTATCCATAGTTTTGGCTTTAGTGTAATGTTAGCTTAATCACACACTCACTGTAATTAACTTTATGGCTTAAAACTTTTTTGCTGTAATTAATTTTGCGGTCAGTTTGTTGTAATTAACTTTATGGCCGTTATCACCTTAGCTGCAATTGGCTCCGTGGCTTAGGATTTAGTCTCCCTTGCTATAGTTAGTTTTATGGGGTGATCAATTTTGCAGTAATTCAGTTTACAGTGTCATTTGCAAAGAGTTCCTTGTAACAGTTTGTGGGTCCTTTATTTTTAAAACCTTTTGTAATAAAATTCAGTGGCTTGGTTTCGTTGTAATTGTGTTGATACTTGCTTTAATTTTATTATAATTGAAGACTCCATAACCCATGCCATAAAAAGTCCTTGGACCAAGTTCGGGGCGAGAGATAAAAAACCCACTCTCGTAAAATTGTGTAAGATAGCTACGAGGCCACGTAGGGAATGCGAAATGATTTGGCTTTTGCATACGAAGGACGCTTGGCTGAGCCTTGGGCCAAGGGTATGCGGCTTGGTGAGAGTTTTTCCAAGTCAACAGTGAACACAAAGAACTGCAGGACGAACATAAGGAGAATTTAAAGACACAGCGGTACAAAATGAAGGGGCAGAAAGCTTGGGCAAGGTTTAGGGAAAGAAAAGTGCAACTAAAAGAAATATAACATTTCAAAAATAATTTTCGCAAATAATTTCGCTATACATGATGAGATAGAGAAATGGGCAAGTCCAAAGCCCTTCGAATACAACCCTAAATAATAATCATGATTAAGGGCTTGGTCTAGAATGCTAGGGCCACCATTGGAGATTTAAGCTTTTGGCATTTGAAAAGTTTGATTAACATGTACCATATTAACTTTGTGGCTATTATAGAACCGTTGGTTGCAATGAATAAGTTGCAAGAGGTTAAGCAAAAGCTAAGATTTCCTAGTGGTATGGGTAATGTTGTTAACAAATGTGGGTTTTTTGGAAGGAAGATATGGACTTTCAAGTCATCAAGGACAATATTCAATGCCTCATTTTTAAGGTTAATACCCTACGGCTTCTCTCTGAATTCTTAGCTTCTTTTGTCTATGCTAGCTATTACAGGTCCAAACGTATAGTATAATGGCAAAAGAGATAGAGAACAGTTCCAACCTCCACATGCCGTGGTGTGTTGATGGAGATTTAACACTATCTTACACATTGACCAATGTAAGTATAAGGTAGCTCCAATAATCAGTTCTATAGATGATTTTGCACATTGTTTAATGAACTGTGGGTTGATAAATGCTAGCTTCGAGGGACATACATACTCCTAGATGAACAAGAGCATGTTCCAAAGGAATTTTCTTAACCATATTTTGGGTGAGAAGTTTGTGGCATGTAGACTGCAACATTTAGCAGGAGTAGGAGTAGGAGCAGACCATTGGCCTCTCTTTATTCTCTTGTGCAAGCGATATGAAGAAGGGCCCTTCAGCTTTCAAATTTTTAAATGTATGGACTAGGCATCGAGACTTCCTAAACATAGTAATAAATAACTGGAATTTACCCACACATATACAAGAGATGAGAAAATTCTGGGCAAAATAGCAAAGACTAAAGAAGTCTCAAAAGTAGAATAAAGCTATCTTTGATAACATTTTTAAAAAGGTGGAAGAAGTCGAAAGAAAGTTTGTGAGGCTAGAAAAGTTTTTCATTAGTATCCCACTCTTGATAGATGAGAAGAGCTGCACAAAACTAATGTGGAGTTGAACCGGGTCTTAGCTATTGAAGAAGCTTATTAAAGGCAAAAAGAAGGATGTAAATGGCTGGCAGAGGGTGAACATAACAAGAAATACTTCCACTCTTTGCTACTTCAAATGCATATAAAAAAATCATATATAGTTTATTCAGGATCCTGATTTGGGAACCATTGAGGTGAAATTCTACAGTTTGATATTTTAAAAATCTTCTTGCGCCCAAGAAGGTTGAACTTGAGCATAGAATTTAGGACTTGATCCCTAAAGTGATTGACGATATTAATAATAAACAACTTAAGTGTTACCTTGCAATGGAGGAGATCAAGAAGGCAGTCTTCGATACTGACAATGATAGTGTTGCAAGTCTGGATGGATTTTCGGTAGCCTTTTATAAGGTGAGCTGGGATGTCATCTAGGAAGACTTAATTGAGGCCGTAGGTGAATTTTTTCATGGAAGGGGGCTGCCAAAAGGAATTATCTCAACTTCGGTAGTTCTCATTCTGAAAAAAGATAGCCCATAATCTTAGGGTGATTTTAGATCGACAAGCCTTTGTGCAACCTTGAAGAAAGTTATCACTAAAGTGATGGCATTTTGGTTAGGGGATCCTGCACAAGAATATATCTCCTAATTAGAGTAGTTTCATCACAGGGAGGTTGATCTCTAATAACATTCTTCTTGCTCAAGAGATAATCTAAAACATTGATGCTAGGTCTCGGGGGTCTAACACTATCTTCAAGCTCGATTTGATGAAGGACTATGATAGGGTAGATTGGGAGTTTGTTTGGCACGTTATGGAAAATTTTGGTTTTTACTGGGATTAGATTGCTAAAGTGCAAAAATATGTAGTTAATTGTTAGTTCTCACTAATTATCAGTGGAGAAATCAGAAGCTACTTTAAATCCACTCGTGCGCTGAGACAAGGTTATCCCATCTCTCTACTTCTCTTTATCATTGTAGCGGAATATTTTTCAAGACGTCTTAATCGGTTGGCTGAAAACTATTCTTCTATGAGGTACAAAGTAACGTGTGATTTGACTATCTCTTGCCGTGTGTATGCAAATGACATCATTATCTTTTTGAATGGCAGTAAAGGTTGTAGGGTGATAACGGGAAATTTTTTATTTTTACTCTATTTTTAAAAAATTATCTCAAAAATATCCTTATTTTCAAAAGTTTTTCAAAAATACCTTTTTCGGTAAGTCACCTACACTGTTCTCTCACGTGTTAGAGGATCTCTCAAGAAAACGGTAAGTCACTTACCGTCTACCACGCTGTCAGGAGAACGGTAAGTGACTTACTGTTATTCCCCTTTGAACGGTAAGTGACTTACTGTTCGTTTGTGCCATTATTCTCCTTGATTGGTAAGTCACTTACCGAATATTTATGGCTTGAACTCCTATTTAATCCCCGCTCTTTCATCCTCGAAAGACCCAACACCAAAGATCCAAATTTCTTATAACCCATATATGATCCGCCTAGTATCCTTAATTTTCAAATCGCCCAAAATCTTTCCAATTATCTTCCGCACATACATACTTGTACACTATTCATCTAATATTTTAGTTAGTAAGAAAATATGAATACAGTCTCTGTTCTTTTATATTATGGTGGAGAAAAAATTAATGGCCCGTACTGTATCAAATATAAAAGTACGAAGCCTGTTCGTAAGATCAAAATAACATATGAAACATCATACAATGAATTTGTTTATAGTGTTTATAAGAAGCTTAATTTGCGTTATGGCATCGACAGGGTGGAGCTATCTCATCGTTTCCAATCAGGGGTCGTACAGTTATTGTATCCATATTTTAGCGAGGCGGCAATCAGCAACGATGATGATTTGATGGACGTGTTTCGAATAGTATGCAATGATAATAACATGAATAATGCTCATGTTATTGTTGAAGTAAAGGCTAACGACGTGTACATCCTACAACGAAGCAGTGATTTCCAGTGTGGTTGCGCTGTTCCTGACTTGAATGCCGAACCATCACATTACGTTGCTGGGAGTGACATAGCGGGGCCATCTTATAATGTGAGGATGGACTTGAACATGGACACATTTCCGTCTAAACCTGCCGAAGAAGATGAGGACATGGCCCTAAACGAGAACGATGCCTGGTACGACGATAATGATGTCTTCAATGTAATGAAAACAATGCGAACGTTAATGCGGAATGTGAGGGGCTGTCAGCTGGTGCAGGGGGACCTTCGTGTGCCGTACTGATGCACAGTGTACATGAAATTGCTCAACTTTATACCGTTAGTCAAGAATACTATATGGATAGTATGGAGGAGCACAAAACGCAAATATTTTGGGATGAGAAGAATTGGCCAAAGGAATGATTTTCCCGTCAAAGAAGGACGTGATTCGGGCGGTTCAGATATACTCGATAAAGGTACAATGTGAATAAAAAGTCAAAAAGTCTAAACCAGATTTATGGGCTGTTTGTTGACTAAATGCTTCCAAGGTTAGAAATCCATGGAGGTGGGAATTGCAGGCAATTCGGAAATCCACGCTTCGCTAGATTGAAATAACAAAGTATTGGGGCGTGCATAATTGTTTCAGTGATAGGCGAAGGGCCAACCATAAAAATGTTACCGTTGCACTGGTCAATTATATGGTTATGCACTTCGTAAAACACAAGCCTGATTTCAATATGGGTTTTGTACGAGCACATATTATGGACACCTTTCACGTGAACATTTCATATGGAAAGGCATGGCGTGGCCGAAATAAGGCCACTAAAATGGTGTACGGCGATTGGGACGAGTCGTACCAGTTACTTTCGCGATTTTTTAGAGCTGTTAAGGCAACTAATCCAGGGACAGTTGTAACATACAAGTTCTTCCAAGGGTCGACGCAAGGAACCAAAATTTTCGATTATGTGTTTTAGGCATTTGCACCATGCATCGCAGCGTGGAAGTATTGTCATCCAGTGCTTTCTCTCGACGATACTCACCTACATGGGCAATATAAGGATCATCTTCTAACAGCATTGACAGCTAATGCGAACGGTCAGATTTTATCGTTGGCGTTTGCAGTTGTCGATGCAGAGACAACAGAAAGCTGGCCATGGTTCCTTTAACTGGTACGGATGCATTTCCTGCATTACATGGATGAGATTTGTATAGTGTCTAATAGACATGCAGGAATTTTTTCTGTCGTGAATCGTATCTCAGCTGATAGGCAATTACAGGTGAAACATCGGATATGCTTGAGGCATCTCAAAAGTAATGTCACGAAACAATTCCACAACCAACATATAAAGGACTTATGTTGGAGAGCTAGTAAGGAAAATCAAGTTCGCGAACACGTAGAAGTGATGCGAAAAATTTTGGAAGTTGACTCAACAGCAAGCGGGCTGGTAAACGGGCATACGACTATCTCACTTACATAGACCGGGAGATGTGGACGCTATGTGCTGATGGAGGTTCAAGGTGGGGTATGATGACTACAAACAACGTGGAGTGTTTCAATGGTATCCTTGTTGGGGCGAGGTATTTGCCTATTACAGCGTTAGTGTCGCACACTTTTACGAAGTGTGCTGAATACTTCTACAACCGGTCTATACATGCGAGGCACTTGGCAGGACAAGAATTTGTCATCCCCATTAGAGTCACAAAATTGTTTGACAAGTGGGAGGTAAAGTCACACCTTCATAACGTGTTCCATTTTCACTGCGAAACTGGTAGAGCACAGGTCGGCCGCTTGCTAAAATCATTGACTGACAGACATCCTGTACAAGTGGTCAGATTTAATGAGAAGACATGTACCTGTGGCAAGCGGACAGCCTACCATTTACCATGTTCACATGCACAGGCAGTTGCACGCTATTTGAATGTAACGTTAGTCAACATGTTCCCTCTTGAATATAAAGTCGAAGCATACACAAATACGTATCCCATCCCATTTCAACCTCTGGGACATGTTAATTATTGTCCAGCTGCACCTGCTTGGCAATTGCAACCCAATCCAGGCAGATTGCGGCAGAGAAATAGAGGACCCGCATGGGGTAAGCGCCTCCTTAATGAGATGGATCACTCAGACCAAGTTGGTAGACAAAGTGTTCAAATTGCGATCAACCGAGTCACAACATTTCCAGGTGCCCTCAAAATCAAACTAGCATTACATAACAATAGTTCTGATAATGTTTGATTGGGATGTATCGTATTATAATCACTATGTGCAATGTTTAAAGTATTGAATGGCTTTAATGTTGAATGTGGGCCGGGATGTAATGTTTGATGTAATGTAAGTGGGTTGCTTTAATGTTTATATAATTTTGTCATACACAAAATTATTAAACAGAAATGTAATGCAAGTAAAACTTGTTTGTTAAAGGTAACCAATTCATATACATACATCAAAAAATAAATTACTTATATTAATAAATGACAAAAAAAAGTAATTAAAAACCAAAGCTACTGTGTCCCACACCCCAGAGGATGTCCCTTCTTCGCGCGAGGGGGCTGAACTCGTTGGGGCTGCGAGGTAGCCGGGTGTTTCCCAGCTTGCTGTGGCGGTAAATCCTTGGCTGTGGACTGCTGATCCCCACCCTGTTCACCACTGCCCTGATGACCACCCTGATTCGCACCCTACTTATCCTGTGATGGGGCAAGATAGTCTTCAACCCGTAGTGGGGAGGTGGACGGGTCAGTCGATACCGATGGTGGCATGGTCATCTGTGTCAGCTCGTACACAAACGGAGATAACATGAGTGGACACGATGGGGTGGCCGATATTGATGTAAACGGATGGATACCCTGAGTAGATGGGGTATACTGCATGTAAAACAATCCAATTGACCCCGGCTGACCCCACTGTGGGGTCTGAGACCACTATGTGGGAGGTGGTGGATATGATTGGCAACCTCAATGGTAGGTCGATGGGGGCTGCTGCGGTGGGGTGTGTACCCATGGGTATACGGGGGGGGGGGGGAGGGGCTACTGTGTAGGTGTTTGGGCAGGTTGCGAATAGTATGAGAAGGCGGGCTGGGAGGGCGTATGGGTCTATGGGTACGTCGGAGGCGGCTAAGACCACTAAGGCTACATCGATGGCTGGGTCGATGTATCTGGTATGTCAAAATACAAGGGTGTTGCCACAATGTCGGTGTGCCTAGTCTGTTCTAAGGCCCGTTGCATCTGGGACACAACATGATCCATCTCCGGCCAGAAACGTTCGTGTGCCAACGTTCCCTAGTTGTACTGCTGTGAGGCGTGCCGCATGTGATGAAATGCACGGCCCAATGTCGAAGCCTGCAAAACATATTTAGTAAAAGGGATTGACTTCATATAATACAGCATTGACAAATACGTTATGAAGCATGCCAATAACCAATGTGGTACACTTACCATAAAATGCTTGTCTTGCGCTGTCGCCATATATCCCGCACGACGAGTCACCTAAGACGGATTGCCAATCCGAATGATAGAACAACGTCGGTACCATTGCATGTACTGCTCCAGGTGCACCGGATCTGGCCTATCCTCCATGACACCGTTCACTATAACTACCTGCACATTGCCCCAATGCCCATGCAAAGGCTCCACGTCCGCTGGCTTCAACATCTCCCTCCCTTTCAAATGTGACTGTGACACGAACGGCTCAGGGGCGTCTGGGATCGGTTGGTGCATCCCAAACTGGCGCAACACACGATCAACTCGATGCCACTCAACCAATCCACCGCATAGCAGGGGGACCTTCATCCTCCACCAATCTGACCCCTCCGTACAGTAATCCGGCAGATCCCCGATAATGTCCTTATACAGCTGCCAAAAAAACTGCAAAGTAAAAATGCATAGATACTTCGGGTTAATACGATTTCGCTAACATTGAAATAAAAAGTTAACATACGGTCTAAATTTGCTATCACAAACAAACCTGGTCCGGCTGAAGCTTGTCAATAATATCGCGGTAAAGTAGTAGGCCCCCGTTGGCAGTGTCTATAAAGGACTTTTCCATAAGGTACAACACCCCGCTGGCGCGTTCGGTAAGTTCCATCCTACCTCGGCAAAGTGCATCCTGCTCTGGATGTCTTGGGGCCTGGACTTAACGAGTGTGGGCTGGAAACACTTGAACTTGTCCCATACCCACCACTACAGAAAAATATCACAGTTACGTTAATACAGTTATGAAATCATATGATGTTTACAAACAAGGTTTAATTGACTTATGCCAAATACCTGCATCAAGGTGAGCTCACCACACAGGTATGTCCTATCAGAAAAAACAAATGCATCCATCCCTTTGTACAGATGTGCAAGCATTGCAGCACCTTAGTTCAATCCCTTCACGGACTCAACGTCTCGTAGCAAAAGCAGCCAGTACATGTTCCCCCAACTATCACTGGCATTGACAAAGAGATGAGAAACTATGTAGCCGAACATCCATAAACGGGCACGTCGCGCTACGGATGCACCATCGGGCTCCTGCTGGTAAGTCATCTCATACAACCTCTTAACCTCAGATGGCCTGATCTTTCCAGTTTTCACCTCAATATGTGATTCACCCACCATAATGCCACAAAGATCAAGGAAAAGCCCAGCCCACTCACCATACACCCGTCTCGTGGTATTTAAGTGCGGGATGGGATCACCAGACACGGGTAACTCCCATAAAACGGCAACATCTTGTAATGTGATAGTGGCCTCTCCAACAAGCAAGTGAAACGTGTGTGTCTCTGTCCACCACCTCTCAACGACTGCTGTCAATAAGGCGTGGTCGAGTTCATGCCAACCTGCCTTATAACACCCATAGAACTGTGCGCAACTCCTTGACGAGGTGTCCCCTGTCAAAATCTGCGTCTTGTGCTGGGCATAATGTACCAAAAGGGATGCATCCTGGGGTCTAAGGCAGACATCCATGCTGTATCTTACGATCAAACAGTTTTCATGCGTAAATAATATTAAATTACATAATATCTTAAAATAATATTAAATTACATAATATCTTAAACTTTCTTATAAATTTCTTATTTAATTCCATATTAAATTATATTACTTTTCTATTCAAATAAACTACATTCAAATCTTAATAAAACACACCATACTTCTGTTAAATTGTAATCAACTATATTAACTTTTTATTCAAATGAACTTTGTTAAATTCCTAAAAATTATAAGAAATTCCTAAGGAAATTTCTTATATTTATTATTTAATAAATTATTTTGTACTTTGTATTAAATTATATTACTTTTCTATTCAAATAAACCATATTCTTGTTCCTAATAAATTGTACAATTTTCCTAATAAATTACAAACAATTTTATTAATTTTCTAATCAAATAAATTTTATTAAATTCCTAGTACATTTTAAGAAATTCCTAAGGAAATTTCTTAGAAATTATTTTCTAATAAATTATATTAATTTTCTATTAAATTATATTACGTTTCTAACCAACTAAACAACATTCTTTCCTAATAAATTACAATCAATCACACTATATTCCTACTAAATTTGCATAAGTTTTAAATGTCAAATGGGCAATTTCGATTCTATGAAATTTCTAAAATTCATAACTTTTTCTAAAATATTTTTGCATACTATATATCTCTAGCAAACAAAAAGGTCATACATTACAAAATTACGTTTAATACGGTTATTCATGTGCATGTCAAAAATATATATACATATGCATGTAAAATAAACACACACACACATACATATATATATGTATACATATATAACATGTATATATATATATATATGCAACTAAAATAAACACATATATATTAAAACACATATAATTATACATAAATAGTTATAGACATATTAATGTCACATGTACATATACTATATACATACATACATGCTATATACATTACACATATACATACGATCGCATATTAACAACACGTATATATACGTAAAAATCAATATATAACAAATAAAAAGGCGAGAATTTAGAAAACTTACCAGTAAAGGCACTTTCCTGCGCGTGGGGCCAAACTTTTTTACAAAAAAAAAGGGTTGGGGGGTATTTTTTTTGCTCAAAATCACAACTACGAGCGCACCGGGGGGGGGGGGCAAGGTTCAGTGGTGGGGAAAAATGAGGAGGGGAAGGGGGGTATTTAAAGGCAACATAAACGGTAGGTCACCTACCGTTCGGTAGGTGACTTACCGAAAATATTAATTACCCAACGGGAACGGTAGGTGACTTACTGAAAATATTAATTACCCAACGGCTTTTTTTTTTTTGAATTTTGTCAAATCCCGGGATATGCGAGAACGGTAAGTAGAGAATTATGAAAAGCTGTTTTATGCTCTCCTCTAAAACTCTAATTAGTAGAGAAAGGATCATTGCAATAACTATAGGTTTTAAGCAAAAGCAACTTCCAATTACTTATCTTAGAGTTCCGCTCTTTAAGGGTAGAAAAAGAGTTATGCTTTTCAGAGACATTATTAAGAGAATTCAGAGGAAATTGAAGGATAAGAATAAAAAATCCTTTCTACTGGAGGACGATTAGTCTTGCTTAAAAGTGTCTTTATAATTATTCTGCAGTATACCATGCAAGTCATTAAGATCCCGGTGAGTGTTATTGAGAGGATTGAAAGACTCTTCAATTAATTTTTGTGAGGCAATAAAGTGGGGCAGAATAAGATTTATTGGTTGTCATGGGCTCGTGTCTATTTCCCTATGGAAGAGGGAGGTCTGGGCCTCTGCAGCTTAATAGATATTAGTAATGCCATGGAATGCAAACTTTGGTGGCAATGTAGAATGGAGAACAGTTTGTGGGCTTAGTTTATGTGGTTGAAATATCTTAAGGATCGAACTATTCAGCAAATAATTGCTAGATAGAAAGACTCCAGCACTTGGAAATGATTGACCAGGAAAAAAAAAAAAGCACTTGGAAATGGATGTTGCAAGCAGGATGGAAAGCTAAGGAATGTATTCATTGGACGGATAGAAAAGGGGATGTTTCTTTTTGGTTCGATGTCTGGCATGGGGACATTACTTTCACACAGCGCTTTCTAATCGTTAGAGATGATGGTCTACAAGTTAGTAAGATGAGACATGGAGGCTCTTGGGATGTTGAGAAACTTAAAGTTCTACTTCCTAGCCACCAGCCACAAAGCATACAACAGACTATGGATGAGGACATAAAGAATGATAAGCACATCTAGGGTCTATTGTAGAGCAGAGAGTTTTCCTTAGCTAGCCTTAAGAACTGGGTTCAGACTTGGAAGGGCTCTTCATTTCTTTTTGCTAATATTTGGCATAAAATCATCCTCTACAAGATCTCTCTTTTCATTTGGAGAGTGCTCAACAATTGGTTGCCAATAGATTTGAATTTGAAAATGAGAGGCTTGTAGATGGCTTTTAAGTGATGGTGCGGTGCTAGAAAAAGAGAGTATTATTCATGTTTTTCTATCGAGTATAACAGTAAAGGAAGTCTGATTTTACTTTAGGAGCGTGTTTGGAGTAAATATCCATCATCCACAAATAACTCAAAATACCTTGATGTTGTGATTCACTTTCGGGTCTTTATACCTCCATGCATCTTATGGTTTGTGGATCGAAAGAAATGACGTGAAGCATAAGTGGGCTGGTTTCAGTGCGAGAGTGATATGGCGAGTCCAGCATATGATAGCACAGCTTGGCATTGTTGGTTTAATTGAAGACAAGCAATAGAAGAGGGATGTGTGCCGTTGCCTACTTTTCTATTACGTGATGCATAAGAGGCAGGGGCATAAGGTTCAGGCTGTAATTTGGTACAGACTATGACGAGGAAGATTCAAGCTAAATATGGATGGCAGTTTACATTCCTCTACTGGGAGAACAGGTGGGGAAGAATTGATTAGAGATGAAGATGGTTAGCTAGTGAGGGGTTTTCTTGTGCCTTTTGATACGAAGATTATGGTAAAGGCTAAATTAAGAGCTCCAGTGCATGGTTTAGAGTTACGTGAGGTGTTGGGGTTGTGTGAAGTTTTGAGGAGATAGATTTACAAGTGGTGTGAGAATGGTGCCTAGTTTTGTCTATGGATCATGGGATTTTGTCATGATCTATATAGTGCAAGGGCCTTGATAAATAAGATTGAAGCGGGTAACTTACATCTATAGGGAATGGAATGCAATGGCAGATTTCTTTCCTAATTTGGGAGCATCATCACAGCGCACACAGGTATTTCAAGCAGATAACGTTCCTAGCAAGTTGCGAGGCATTTTAATGTGTGATAGATTAGGTTTACCTTATCTACATATGTAGTTTGGTGATGGTAAGGGTGGTAGTACCACCTTATTTGTTACGTTTATAGTTTATTTTGCATGAGTTAGGCGCATTTGCATGACATTTCCTTTGTATTAGGACTGGCATTTCAATCCTTATATAGGAGTAGAATAATGAGGTATGGTTGAACATAACACCTAAAACTTACACTAACCTTGATTAAGTCTCAATGAAGCTTCTATTGTGCATGCTCACTAAATAGAATTTCACATTCTAGCTATTAGTGATTGATCATGGAGGAAAAGAACAATTGGGGGCTATTATGAGGCAAATATTGAGCAAAGAGGCCATCAACAACGAAATCATGCATCAAGGGTGGCAGGATCTGTTGTTATTTTACATTATGTGTTATGCTGATATGTGTAATATGCTTGTCCTTGCTACTTTTTGCTGCTTAGTTGATTTTACTATTTTAATAAAGTTTTAAAATTTGGTAATGAGCAAGAATAGGCATTGGCAATCCAATCTCACAAAAATAACAAAACTTAAAATATTTTTCAAATTATAATTGTCTTGCTTTAAAAGACACAATGAAATAATAATGACACCAATTTGTCACTGATCCAACAACAAATTAGATAACTTTCTTGGATCCAATCTCCAGTGACGTAAACCTACAAGTACAAAAGAGTTAGGAATCAATATGATGCCGACCAACAGCTCTTCAATACCTAAGTCAGAAAAGGTCGATTATAAAGGATGAAATATATTGAAAGTAGGGTAATTATATTGGGCAGTGACGGCTTACCTTGCTTTTAGTGCAAATGGTGATTCATCTGGGGACACTTATTGGCCTAGGATGCCTGCTGTCCCTCAGGAAGTGATGGATTTTGTCTGAGATATGTCCATATTAAGCCAAGTTGACAATTTCTTCCTTGGGCGGGTTCGGTGGCCGTGTGGCCCGAGAATGCCGTGGTGTCCTGATCCCTTATCATTTGCCCTTATTAAGTGACAGGTTGCATTGGGGTGTCATTAAATATCATGCCCAAGAATTTGCCCAATTGTGGACTCTCTCAATCCTTGCGGCGCGTGTTGTCGCGTCCCAGAATTTTTCCTGCACACGCGTAGCACCCACTGACCTGACACGTCTACTACCATGATTTTTATTTTCTTGGAACTACGCATCAACAACGACGCTGTAGTTGCGTCTCTTCATTTTTCCTCTGTTTTTTGAATTCAAACTGATTTAATTTGAGGTATAAAAGGCGATTTTTTACCCTCTTTTATTTACTTATTTTCTATTTGACTTAGTCATCAGCATTTTTCTTTTATCTTTCTTAGCCTTTCTGCATCCTTATCGCTTCAGTGGTGCTTTTCGCAACTGCATGGGTTTGCCTTTATGTTGTTCCAGGTATGCTAGTTAGCCTACATTACTTTGCATTTTTTCTCTTCATTTTTTTTTCCATATTTTTGCTTACTTTCTCTTTCTTTGATTCTTTGTATTGGATGCCCAGTAGCTCTGAAGCCCTTAGGAATAAAAAGGACTCAACCTCCCTTCAAAACCCTAACTCTGAAGACTCGAGCCCTAAGGTTCCTTTCAACTCTCATTTTGGTGACATTAGTAATCTAGATAGCCCTTTCTTTGACTTCCCTGACTCTCTTGAGGAGATTTTCCTACAAACTTTCAGGGAGGATTTCACTTTAGACTTCTTTGACGAGATTCTACTAAGAGTCAAAACAGAGTTAGGTATGTCTTAGGAATTGAACGCTGCTATCGATAGTGTCAAGGAGGGCGTGGAAGTCCCTGCTCCAGATGATTGGGTAATGTAAGACAATGGTGCCATCCCAAGCACCGAGGCTGCAGTATTACATGAAGTGTAGACATTTAGTCCTTCAAGGTCTATCGAGCAAAGAGCCTCAGTGGTGGCAATAAACAAATAAGGAGACTCTGTTTAATTGCCTTTCCCGGAGACCACTGTCAGACGAAAGGGTTCTGGAGAATATTTTTTTTTTGTATTGTCGGATTCTCGATGATTATGTAGTTTGCATTCTGGATGCGAATAAATATGCGTACTTGCGCCCAAAGGTGAGATTGCCTGGAGTTTTTTGCAATGGGCCTGAGGCGCCCACCTCTTCAATTTCTATGTGACTTGTTAAACCATTAAGAGATCAACCCTAGTCAGCTTTGCCCGAATAGTTGGGCCGTAATTAGTAGGTGGTATTTTTACCTTCATGCCCATAACTTATCTCCTACCTTGTACCTCTTCCACTATGTGCATCACTTGGCACGTAACAGCCAGTATAGGTGGTATCATGTATAGGCTAGAAAATATAGAAAAAAGGTATTAAAAGGCAACCCGACTTCACAAAAGGGGTGGCACTACAAGTATATTTTCTTTCGTTCATTATCCTAGACCTAGGGCGTGTCAATAGTAGGTTAGGCGCTATCGTGTAAGCTCGACCATCTGGCATTATCTCCCCTTCCCAATGTTTCTATGATTGAGATCGAACAGGGGGGTTCCTCCCGAAAGGTCCCCATCAACACTGCGAAGACTTTTTTCTTTACCTTTCTGTGACGAATTCAACAATCAGGTAATATGTTCTAAAGTTTGCCCGACTTATAACGTTATATTTCCTTTTTCTTGCTTTTAACCTCTCCTGTTTTCTATCTTATTCTTGCAGTTTGAGGCCATCCTTAAAGAGGCCCTTGAGCATCTTCTCTTAATTGGGGGAAATATCAACGAGGTTGCTGGGCGTGCCTTCAACCAAACTATGGAGACGAAGGCAAAAAAAAACTGGCAAAAGAGATGGATAAATTGAAGGAAGCCATGTAGGATACCCGAAGGACGCACAATTAAGAAGTGAAGGAGTTGGTGTGGCAACACAAGGAAGAGTTGGAGAAGAAAAAGCAGTTGATTGAATCTTGATGAAATAGCAAAAGTCAGAATCGATTCTGAGCACTCACGAGACTGCTCACCAAGCTATTACCCATCAGATTGTCGAGCTCGAGAGAGAGCACAAGGAGGCTAGGGAGAAGGCCATTGAAGCCTATAAGAACTCTAGTGCTTTCCAAGGTGATGTCTGGGAGGACACAATTCCCCTATATGAGTTGAGGCTTAAAGATGGTCTTAAGAAGGCTTTGGCATCCTCCCATCCCCCTTGATGTTCTTGTGATGGTGTCGGTAAAGATGAAATCATTTTAGACGCACTGATAGCGATGAACAATGATCAAAACAGGGCTCCTCCAAGCAATGCCAGGTTCATGCCCCCGATGTTCAAGTCCCTGCTTCTCCCGCTGGTATTCCTCTTGCCGATGCCATGGCTCTTGATGACATTCCTCTAGCTGACACTACCACCCTCTTGATGCCGCCCCCCGCTGCTTGAAGACTGTTTATTTTTGCTATTTTAAGATAATTTACTTTGATGCTTTAACTACTTTGCTATTTATGTGATCTCATCCATTTACATCTACTTAAATGGTGTGTTGTTTGTTACACGTATGTTTATGTGATAATTTCCTTTGCTTGTTTTGTTCTGTTTTACCTTTTGATTAACATTTGTCACTGGGCGTCACTTGTTTGTGAAATATTGATTGCTAATTTTCTTGTTGATGTTTATCTACCCACGTTTGCAGTACAATTAAAACATACACAAGTGCACTTTCGCTATTTAGGCGTAAATGGTAATAGCCTTTCATTGAGAAAGAATGTATGTACATCAGAGGGGTTTATACATTACATAATATTTTTTGAGATGTTCTTCATTCCATGCATTTGAGAACTCGATTTCATCGGTTCATGCTAGCTTCAAGGTTTCTGGTCAAATGACCTTGATCACCTGATAGGGTCCTTCCCAATTTTCATTGCGTTTTAGGAGGTTGCTCTTGGCAAACCGATGCTTACAAATACCATGTCCCCTAGCCCAATTCTTTTGGATTCGGTTTTCCAAGCAGATGTCTATGGAAGGCCTTCTTGGTAGCATCGGACCTGATCCAGGCCTCCTCTCTGATTTCATCTAGCAACTCCATCTAAATCCTCAATACGTCGTCATTCTTATTTTCGTGAAAGTGTTTCACCCTCAGAGTTGGGGACATGATTTCGATCGGGACTACCACCTCTCCCTTGAAGTTCATCTTGAAGGAGGTCTCACCTGTACTACTATACAGTGCCAAGGGTACTTCAAAAAGTAGTTTGGGCCAGAGTCTTTTGGCACTTCATCTTTAACCCATTTATTATAGCCCGGTTAGTGACTTCTACTTAGCCATTATTTGTGAGTGTGCTACAAATAAGAACCTGATGTCAATGTTAAGCTCCTCAGCCTACTCTATAAAATACTTTGAGTCAAACTACCTCCCGTGGTATGTTATGATGACCCGAGAAACACCAGCCTCCCGTCGTCTGTTATGATAACCTAAGAAACACCAAAGTGATAGATGATGTTTTTCCACACAAAATGCCATGCGATCTTTTCGATGATGGTCAATACTATCTCAACCTCGATCCATTTTGTGAAATAATCCATTGCCACAAATGCAAATCTTCTTTGCTCCTTTCCTAGAGACATAGGCCCCGATACTGTCGAGCCCCCATTTTGCAAATGGCCATGGACTCGTTATTAAGGATGGGAGTAATATAGGTTGATGCTGCACATTGGCATTCTTTTGGCACGGGCACATCGGGTTATTATCTCTATCGCCTCTTTGATAATGTTGGGCTAATAATAACCTTGTTGTATTAATTTGAGAGCTATTATCCTTGCCCTTGAGTGGTTGCCCTATATTCCTTCATACATCTCCCTGAATAGTAGTTTTCTTCTTTCTTACTAACATATTAAGCAACAACCCATCGATAGTCCTCTTGTACAACTGATCATCATAGATGATAAACTTTGCTAATCGGGCAGTAACCTTATGCAATTCTCAAGGGTCATTAGGTAAATTCCCGTGTTGTAGATATTGCACAATGGGCCAACGTTGATCATTTTTGTCCGTTATTTCTATGGCTAAAATTCTAACCGGTGGTTCCGATAGTTGGTCAATGACTACCATCTCCCCGTCTTTTATGGCAATTGCTATCTTCGACAAAGCATTAGCCTTGGGACTTGCTGCAACATGAAGGACTCAGAAGTTAGTTAGTACCCTTCTAACTTGCTCAAGGTACGCCTTCATCTAATCACCCTTCGCCTCATAGCGTCCATTCACTTGTCGTTCCATAAGTTGAGAATTAATGTATGCTTTGATATACGGGGAAACCCATGTCTTTTAATATCTTCAACCCTGATAGTACTCCACTTCATTATTGGTTGTTTGGAATTCATATTTTTATTGCATACTTCTATTCGCACTCATCAGGACTTTGTATCACGATCCTTGCTCTTTAACCACAAAGTCTGCCAATGTTTGAGCCTTGATTGCTGTTCTTGGGTGGCAGGTTATATCATATTGCCTAAGCTCTATTGCGATTTTAGCAAACTTCCCAACACCTCATGTTTATGAAGTACTTGCTTTAATGATTGGTCTGTCATGAATTTCAGGTAGCAATTACTAAGGCCAAAGCCAACTTCTCGAGGCTACTATATAACATCTTTGCTCCCTTCAGTGTCTTATTGACATAGTATACAGGTTGTCATCTCTCTTCTCCCTTTAATATCAGTACCACAACTACAACTATGTATGAATTTGATAGGTATAGGAAGAGACTCTCTTCATTCTCTGGTCAAGCCAACACGAGAGGTTTCGTTAAATAGCACTTGATCCTTCGAACACCTCCTGGCATTCCTCGGTCCACTTAAAAGCCTTCGAGTTGCACAGAATTTTGAAGAAGGGGCACACCGGTCACCAGATCAAAACATCAATCTGCTTATTGCTACCACATTTCCAGCTAATCATTGCCCATTGTGCACTATTTTGGGCGACTCTATATCAATGATGGCCTTTATCTTCTGGAGATTTCCCCCTATTCCTTGATGGGTAACCATGAAGCCTAGGAACTTCTTCGCATGTACGCCAAAGGCACACTTCTCCAAATTTAATTTTATCCCGAACTTCTGCATGGTTATGAAGGCCTCATCAAGGTCGGACATGTGGTCCTTTGCAAGTTTGCTCTTAATGAGCATGTTGTCAATATACACCTCCATGTTGCACCTTATTTTGTCCTAAAATGCCATTTTCACCATTCTCTGCTATGTTGCACCTACATTCTTTAGACCGAAGGGCATCACCTTATAGTAGTAGAGTTCCTGATCGGTTATAAATGAGGTATGCTCCTGGTAAGTCACGGCCATTTTTGTCTGGTTGTACCCCAAGAAAGCATCCATGAATTAGAGCATCTCAAAGCCCATAGTCAAATCCACTCATTGGTCAATTCGTGGTAACAAAAAGTTGTCCTTTCAACATGCTTTGTTTAAATTAGTGAAATCTCCACATAGTCTCCACTTCCTGTTCATTTTTTAACTAACACAATGTTAGTAACCCATGTTGGGTATTTTGCTTCTTTTATGTGGCCTATTTTTAGTAGTTTTTCCACTTCTTTGTGGATAACCCTTATTCTCTTCTGCACTCAATGACCGTCATTTTTGTCGAATTGGTCGAAATTTGGGATCTATATGCAATCGGTGCTCAATAACCCTCGAGTTAATACCCGTCATATTAGAGGGATTCCATGCAAAGATATCTTTGTTGCGAATTAAAAATTCGGTAATATCTTTTCGTATTTCCTTGGGTTGCTTTGATTTGATGTATGTCTTGTGATCGGGCTTCCCCAACTCAATTGCAGCTAACTCCTTAACCGAGCTTCCTTTTTAGAATCATTTGTGTCTTCTTGTATTCCTACCATCATATTCTCAATCTTCTTCTGTTGATTCGTCGGTTTAAGGGAAGCTACATAACAAGCTCTGGCATTTTGATGATTTCCTCATACAATGATTATTCCACCCTTGTTGGGAACTTCATCATCGGGTGGTAAGTTAAAACTATGGCTCCCAACTTATTGATAGTTACTCACTCGATGGTCCCATTGATTGTTGTTGGGCAATTCACAACGACAAAGTCTGCTGTTAAGTCTACATACCTTCTCCCATCACCAATGCTAAGTGTAGGCTCATTACTCCTTTTGCTCGAACTCCATTGCCCGCAAAGTCCACCAATTTATTCTTCAATGGGATCAGTTTTGTTTTGATGAGGTTTAACCTCTTAAATGCTTCATAGTATAGGACATCTACTACACTTCTGGTATCGACCAACATTCTATGCATAGTGTAATTAGCCAAAATAACATTAATAATTAAAGGGTCATTATTGTTTACCAGGATCCTAACTAGGAACTCATTGGTGAAGGTGATTTCCTCGACCCTCTTCATTTTGTGGGTCGGGGCTATCTGTAATGATCACACACATTGCTTTCTCCCAGTCAAAGTTTCACCCTCTGCAGCTAATGCCCCGGCAATCATGATGACCGTCCAGAGGATCTTCTTCTCCCTTTTCGAGCTTGAAGGCATATGATCCTCTTGATTATCCTATCATTTGATGAACTGAGCCAATATATCCTTCCTCACCACTGACTCGATTTCATTCTTCAAATTCTAACAATCCTCTATTAGATGTCCATGATCTTAATGAAAGTGATAGTATTTAGTTTTACCCCTTTTCTCTGGATTACTCTTTTAACTTGTCGGACCATCTTACCTCTCAGTCGTTCTTCAACGCCAACAATCTTTGTCTGGGACGCGTTCAATGGTGCATACGCCTCAAACCTTCTCCTAATACCCTCGGGTTCTCTATTTTTCATTTGGCATTCTATCGTTCTTGCAGAGCCTCCTAGTACATTTACTTCTACTTTCCTGAGGCCCATTCTACATCATATTCCTTCTCTCTTTCCATTTTTGAAAGAATGACATCTTTCCTAAGTATATACTTCTCGACCCTTTCCATCATGTCAACCAAGGATGTGGACGTCTTCCAAGTTAGGGCGTTAGACTACTTATCGTCCTGCACACCATGTATGAAGGCCTCTACGACTACAGAATTCGCCAAGTTGGATACCCTCAAAGTGGCTCCATGAAACTTTTGGCAAATTCACGTAGGGTTTCCTTGTTCCTCTATCTCATTCCGATCACTGAGGATAATGATCTCGGAGCTATCTTTCCGCTAGCAAATCTATTCATGAAAAGTGTCGCCAATTGTTGAAAAGAGAAGATCGAATGCGTTGGCAACTCATCGTACCATGATCGGGCAGTGCCCAACAATGTGGTTGGAAAGGCTTTACTCCTCGCTGCATCTATCGCGTTATGAAATAGCATCTTGTGATTTAGGACCAATATATGGTCAGTGGGATCTCCAGATCCATCATAATACGAAAGTTTTGGAATGACGAAGTCTCTGGAGGACAGGTTCTCTGATAATTTCCTTTGACAATGGACTGTTGGCAAACTCCTGTATATTGATGGCCAGTATAAGAGCTGGCTTTGGGACTATTTAGGTGTCGGCGGTGGCCGTGGTTGGTGCCTTTACTGTCGTATCGCCCTACTACAACGATTCCTCTTAATCCTCAACAACTTGATGTTGGTTTGAATGACAAGTATTGGACGAATTTTCACGGTGAGAGTGATAGGGTGGATTTTGAAAGGTAAAGCTAGGTGGATTAGAGTCAGTAGTCCTTGCGTGTTGAAGATTTGGTTCATCATTTTCTGGATGTTTGCGACCATGTTTGCCATGGCGGAGAGCTGTGGTTCTGGGGAAACAGATGGTTATTGTGGGAATGGTGGTGGTGGTCTTAAGGTTGAGGGTGCGAAAGTAAAAGATTCATGTGATTGTGTTGTTTGACGAGATTGGTTATGGTGATTTACCGATGCATGTTGCTCAGTCCCCACATCTTAACATTTTCCTTTGTCGCCAGACTCTAGGTATAACCCCGCTACCATGTGACTCCTCCTTCATGCTATTTGCTTCTCAATGGGAGTTGATTTCAATGCTTCCCATAGACAACGTCAATCTGATCTAGCAACGAATCATATAACCTTCCTGGATCCAATCCCCGATGAACGTCACCCTACAAGCACAAAAGAGCTAGGCACCGGTGTGATGCCGGCCAACAGCTCTCCGATACCTAAGTCAGTAAAGGTCGCTTATAGGGGATGAAATATATTGGAAGGAAGGTAGCTATATTGGGTAATGGCGGCTTACCTTGCTTTCAAGGCAGATGGTTTATTTATAAAATTCATCTGGGACACGTGTTGACCTGGGACACCTACTGTCCCTCGGGAAGTAATGGTTCTTGTCGGGTTGGGTCCTTGCTAAGCCAAGTTGACAATTGCTTCCTCGGGCGAGTCTGGTGGCTGTGTAGCCCGAGCGAGAATGCCGCAATGACCCGATCCCTTATCATTCACAATTTTTGGAATTGTTGTTGCTGAAAATGGGTTTTTGACCTAAATAATATGAAAAAAAAAAAGATTTGTTTCCAAACCACCTATAATGGTCAGTCATTCTCGAAATGGCATAAATGCCAAATCATTTGGCATAGAATTTATTCCTTTTTTTTTTCTTCTTAGGCCTTCAGCCAAATAAATTTGTGCGAGGCAACTTGTTTTTTTTTTTTTTTTTTCCTTTTTTCCCCTTTGATGCCTATTCATTAGGCACCCCCTTTTTTAAGGAAAAAATCATTCAACTTTCTTTTGTATTTTTTTTACAATTTATTAATTTGCTAAAAGAAAACACTCAGAGAAATGAAAAAGATAAGAAAAATCTTTCTTCAAACTTATGCTTGCCTTCTTCAAGTTGGCTCTCCCTTTTATTAAAAAGTTTCTGTTGTGAACCCATTTTTTAAATCTTTTTGTTAGCTTGGCTCCTAATTTGATATATTAAGAAACAGAAAAGGGATATTCCTAATTTATAATGTGGTAGAATTTATTCCTAACATTTAACCCTTACCCATATTATGTTAGTTTGGGATTTTTTTTCTTGTTGGGATTAAGGATAGCTCAAGTAGTTGAAACTACTTCTCTCATAAGTGATGACCATGGTCCAAATCTTGTGGGAGACGGGGGGGGGGGGGTTTGACTGAGGGTGGGGTGAGGTTTGCTTTTTTTTAAAAAAAAACTAAAGATTTGTTCAAAAAGGCTTTAAAATGTTTTTTGTTCAAGATAAAGGCACCAAAATGTTAAATTTTGGAATAAATTCTATCATATTGTAAATTAAAATCCATTTTCTTTTTCTTGCTACACCAAATCAAGAGTCTAGCTAACAAAAAGATTAAAAAATGGGTTACGCTCAGAGCACAAATGTTCCTAGAAAAGGGAGAGCCAACTTGATGAAAGTCAAGTATACATTTGAAGAAAGATTTTTTATATTTGTTTTCTTTTCCCTGAGTGTTTTCTTTTAGCAAATTAATAAATTCTTTTAAAAAAATCAAAAAAGCTATGAGTTTTTTTTTTTTTTTTAAAGGAGGGGTGCCAGATTATGTTAGTTTGCGAATAATGTTTTTTTTTTGTTCAAATTAAAGGCACTAAAATGTTAAACGTTGAGAATGAATTTGACCACATTCTAAATTAGGTATCCTTTTCCTTTTTCTTACTATAACAACTTAGGAGTCCAACTAACAAAAAAAGATTTAAAAAAATGGGTTTTGGGCACTTTTTTTTATAAAAGGGAGAGCCAACTTGAAGAAAGCGAAGCGTAAGTTTGATGAAAGATTTTTCATGTTCTTTTCTTTTCTCTAAGTATTTTCTTTTAGTAAATTAATAAATTTAAAAAGGTTCAATTAAAAAGCTACATGATTAAAAAAAGAGGAGTGCCTAATGAATGGGTGTTGAAGAAGAAAAAGTTTGGAAAAAAAAAAAGGGATGCCTAATAAATAGGAGTTGAAGGGGAAAAAAGAATATATCCCTGTGTCAAATGATTTGGCATTTATGCCATTTCAAGAATCACCGACGACAAGACATTCGTTTGAAAACACACTATTGTTTCATATTATTTAAGTTAAAACCCGCTGCATATTTTGCCAACTTAAAAAAGTAAAAAAAAAAAAGGCATTGATGATATTATTCGGACTTGTTGTAGATCTGCAGCTATGTACATTTGGCACAATTGACTTTTTTTTAAGATGCGCTGCTGTATACTACTCTTGGTACAATTAAAAATTGAACCATCGCAATCTTTTTTTTGAAAGATAAAATCAAACTCATTTCAATTTTGTAAAATAGAATTTTTCTATAAATTTTTTTAAAAAAATATTTTTTTGCAACATTTACAACTTATTTGATTTTTTCTAAAAGAATTTTAGTTTTTTTTTTTTGGAAACTGATTCAAATATTTATTCTTGCCTATTTTTTTCTTTTCACAAAAGATTAGCTAACTATTTTGGGGAAAATAATTGGCATTCTTAATTTTTATGATGATTGGCATTTGAGTGCGATGAATTGTGTTTATTTCTCAAAAAGCAATAAGTTACTCATTTAAAAATTTTTAGCTAAGTATTTGAATTAATTTTTAAAAGATTAAAGACCTTTTTTAAAAAATGGTAAAGTTGACACTTAAAAAATATACAAAACTTATTTTTCTAAAAAGAGTTATTTGAAATGAGTTTGACTTTATCTTTCAAGAAATATTGTGATGATCTATTTTTAGTTGTGTCAAAACATAATACATAGCAGCACATTGAAAAATAATAATAATTATGCCAAATGTACATAGTGGCACATTTGAAACAAGTCCGAATTGCAACGAGTTTGAGTACTATCAACTGGATGTTTTTTTTTTTTTTTTTGGAAAATAAAAATAAAAGCTGGCACAAAGCAATGCCTTTTTTTTTTTAAGTTGGCCAAAAGTAGCAGCAACAAGCGAAAATTGCAACTAGCGTTTCTCAACAAGCTACTTATATCACATTCTCGAATGGGTCCAACCAGGTTTTGAAGACGTGGCAATATTGGAATCTATTGTTAAACTAATAAAATAATAAAGTTATACTAAAGAAAATAAATAGAGAAGAAAGAATATTAGAAGAGAGCAGAGAACTCTTATGTTGACGTGTGAAAAAATACAATGCGAAGGGCCCTATATATAAGGGCAATATAGAAATAATTAGATAACATCCAACTAAATAGTTCCAAATCAACTATATTTTTGTAGAGATAACCATATCTCGTATGTGATAATTTCATAACACTCCATCTTAGACATTCGTCTTTTAAGAATTGTCCTCATTAAAACCTTACTACGAAAAAATCTATTGGGAAAAAATCCTAGTGAAGCATAAAAACAGTACACTATTCTTATAAGCACTTGAAACTGCCTCATTAAAAACCTTACTAGGAAAACTCAATGGGGAAAAACCTGAAAAAGAGTACAATGAGCATGATTCTTCCCCTCATGAAGGCAAAAGCAATCTTTAAGTCACCGCATTCCAATCTTATGCACCAATTTCTCCAATTTTGTTATAGGTAAAGCTTTTGTGAATAAGTCTGCTAGATTTTCAATTTAGCGAACTCGATGAATACCAATCTCACATTTCGTTTGGAGCTCATGTGTAAAGAAAAATTTTGGTGAAATATGCTTAGTTTTATTTCCCCTGAAATTACCCCCTTTAATTGGAGCAATACATGCAGCATTATCTTCAAACAATATAATTGGTCATCTTCTGTTGGCTAAAATGTTGTATTCTCCTTTAATATGTTGAGTTAAAAACCTTAACCACACCCATTCTCGGCTTGCCTCATGCAATGCAAGTATTCCAACCTGATTTGAGGAAGTGGCAGTAATAGTTTATCTTTTTTAACGCCAAGAAATAGTAATGCCACCATATGTGAAAAGATATCCAATTTAGGATTATCCTTTATGCAGGTCAGATAAATATCTAGTATCTGCATGCCCAATTAATTCAGGTTGTGTCTGCTTTGAATATAATAATCCTATATCTATTGTTCCATGAAAATAACGAAATATATGTTTAACACCAACCCAATATTTTCGTATTGGTAGATCAGTAAATCTTGCTAATAGTTTTACCGCAAACGTAATATCAGGGCGCATATTGTTAGCAAGATACATCAATGCACCAATGACACTGAGATATGGTACTTCAGGACCAAGTATTTCTTCATTTTCTTCTCGAGGACGAAAGGGTTCTTTTGTATTTCAAGAGATTGGACAACCATTAGGTTACTCAATGAATGAGCTTTGTCTATATTAAATATCTTCAAGATTTTTTTAGTATAAGTTTTTTGGTGGACTAAAATTCCACTTAATAAATGTTCAATTTGTAGGCTAAGACAAAATTTAGTTTTTCCAAGATCTTTCATCTCAAACTCTTTAGTTAAACAAGCAATTGCTGATTTATAAGCTCTTCATTTGTCCTTATGATATTTAAAACACCAACATATACAGCAATAGTAACAAACTCATTTTTGGATTTCTTAATAAAATTACATGGGCATATGGGATTATTAACATATCCCTCCTTTAGAAGGTATGTACTGAGATGATTATAACACTTACGTCCAAATTGTTTCGATCTATACAAAGATCTTTGCAATTTGATGGAGTACATTTTCAAGGAATTTGATCTATATGCTTCAAGCATATTTAGTCCTTCAGGGACTTGCATATAAATATTATTATTAAGTAACCCATATAAATATGTTGTCACTATATCTATAAGATGCATATGAAGTCCTTTAGAAATTGCTAGGCTGATCAAATACCTAAATGTAATTGCATCCACCATAGAAGAATACGACTCCTTATAATCAATTCCATGCCTTTGTGAAAAACCTTGTGCTACAAGTCATGTTTATATATCACAATTCATTGTTTTTATTTAATTTTTGCACAAATACCAACTTGTAGCCTACAGGCTTTACATTTTCAGGTGTTTAAACTATAGGTCCAAAAATTTTATGCTTTGTAAGCGAATTTAATTCTGTCTCAATTGCGTCTTTCCATTTTGGCCAATCATTTTTATATCAATATTCTTGAACGGACTCGGTTCAAGATCCTTACTTTCATTCATCAATTCAGTAGGTACTACATATGCAAATTTTTCATCAATAACAATTTCATTTTGATTCCATCATTTCTTTGTAGAGATATAATTAATTGAGATCTTTTCATTTTCAATATTGTCGCTATTCATCTCATGCTGAGGTACCTAATATTCTGCCAGAGTTCCCTTTTCAGCTCTTTGTGCAACATCTACAGGATTATAAAAAATCTTGAAAATGTCAACTTACTTATTCAGCTCCCTTATTTTTAAGGATTTTTATGTTTAGAACCAATTAGTCTATCACGTTTTTGGCATGTCGTAGACTATTTGCTAGAGTATTAGAAGATTGCTCTTTTGGAATATCAATTTTAGTGGGAGCATTTAGAGTTGGAATATGTGACTTAGTCACTCTCTTTGTATCAACGAATGCATCTAGCAATTGGTAAGCAATCTTTTGCAAATGAATAATTTTCTGAACTTCTAATTTAGATTGGTTTGTGCAAGGATCAAAATGATTCATATGATGCATTTCATGTAATTTATTGCTTTTCTAGCTTTTGCTTTTCTCACCCTAATACTGTGAATATTGTTTCATCAAACTAGCAATCAGCAAAGCATGCTATAAAAAAAATCTCCAGTTAAAGGTTTAAGATATTTAATAATCAATAAAGATTCAAAGCCAACATATATTTCCAGTCTTCTTTGTGGTCTCATTTTTGTGCGCTACGATAGAGCAACTAGAATATATACCACACAACCAAAAATTTGTTAATGGAATATATTTGATTGTTGACCAGAAACTAATTGCAAAAGGGAATATTTATGAGCAGTTGGCCTTATTCAAATAAGTGCTGCAAAATGTAATATGGCATGTCCCGAAGCAGAATCAAATAAGTGCTGCAGCATGTAATATGGCATGTCCCCAAGCAGAATTTGGTAACCTAGTTCTCATAAGAAGTAGTCTAACAAGTAGCTGCAAGCGTTTAATGGAAAGACTTAGCTAAACCATTTTGAGTATGCATGTGAGCCACAGGATGCTCAACCATAATCGTAATTGATATATACAATAATCATTAAAAGATTGGGATGTAAAATCTCCCACATTATTAAGATGAATTTTTTTTATTGTATAATTTGAAATTTGTGCACGAAGCAGATTATTTGTGCAAAAAGTCTTGCAAATGTCATATTTCAAGTGGATAATATGGAAGCATGTGATTAACATGTGGAGGCATCTATTAATACCATAAAATATCAAAATGGTCCACATGGTAAAGAAATAGGCCTACATATGTCACCTTGAATTCTTTCTAAAAATATAAGATTTTCAGCATCAATTTTAGTCGGGGATGTCTTATAATCATTTTCTCTTGGGCACAAGCAGCACATGAATATTCACTTGATGAGAGGATTTTTTTTTTTTTAAATGGATGCCCATAGGAATTTTCAATGATCCTTCTGATCATAGTTGCACCTGGATGTCCAAGGCGGTCATGCCAAAGGTTAAACTCTTTAGATCAAATATCTTCTAGTCTACCACAACATGTGATTCCATGGGATTTATATGTGTATAACATAATCCAGAAGATAATGCTAACAATTTTTCTAATATTTGCTTTTTGTTAGATGCAGGGGATGTAATATAGAGATATTCTTTATCACCTTCATTTATGGCTTCAATATGATAATCATTTTTCCGAATATCTCTAAAACATAGTAAATTTCTTTGTGGACTACTTGAATATAAGACATCGCTTATTACAACTTTTGTTCCTCTAAAGAAAACAACACATGCTCTTCTAGAACCTTCAATTAACTTAACAGTATTAGGTATGATATTCACATTTGCTTAACCCAAATATAGTTGGGAGAAATAGGTTTTATCTTTGAGGATAGTATATGTTATAACACTATCTGCCAAGCATATGTCTCCACCACCGATATTATGCAAGTCTATATTTCTTCAAAAAATAAAACAAACATAATAAATATAAAGGCATTCCCATCAATGAAGCTAAAACTAAAAATATCCATAATGAGCATGATAAAAGTGTCCATAAACTTTTAATTAAAAAAATTTATTAAGCTAAATAAAGCTAATCTAAAACTAATCTAAAAGAGTAAAGTTCTTATGAATGAATATATAAAAATCAATCATGATGGACATTTCTATCGCCAATTACACGTTCAATATTGTTAGTAGAGTCCTCGAAAAAATCAAAGCAATCTAGATATGTATAGTTAGTTTGATTTTCAACAAGATTTGTTTAGCATTTTTTTTCTTGTCCTTTAGTGAAGCTTGGTAAAGATCTACGAAATGTTTAGAAGTATGAAAATTGCGATACCAATGCCCTTTCATGCCATATCTATTGCAGATATTTTTTGTACAGTGGAAACACTTGCTTTGTGGATTATCTCATTTGTCATTGTTTCCTTACCTCTTGAAATTTGATTTATTTTGTCCATTAATTCGGCCATGATTTTGACCATGACCACAATTACGACCATGTCCACGACCATAGTTATTTGTTGACGCAGCATTCATCTCAGGTTATGCAACTCTATTCACCTTAGGGAATAGTTCTGAGCCAGTTGGTCGTGTTTGATAATTTTTCATCAAGAGCTCATAATTTTGCTAAGCAATAAGAAGACATGAAATTAGCTCAAAATATTTTCTAAAACTACGCTCTCTATATTGTTGTTGCAAGAGCATATTTGATGTGTGGAAAGTAGAGAATGTCTTCTCTAACATGTCTTCATCTACGATCTTTTCTAGCGTAATTTCAATTGTGAAGTAATTCTAAAAGCGGCAAAGTTATACTTGTTTACATTTTTAAAATCTTGCAATCGCAAGAGAATCCATTCATAGCGAGTTTTAAGAACAATTACCGATTTATGATGGTCAAATCTTTCCTTCAAATTTTGCCAGAGAACTTCTGAATTACTATGAATCCTTTACAGTAAGATATTTGGCTTTAAGCACTTCATGGAGATGATGATGAAGGAATATTAATGTTTTAGCGCTCCAAGGTCATTTAGATGTATTTCGGCATGAAAGATCCATGATAAATAATTATTGTCAGAAATATCAAGGGCAATAAATTCAAGGTTTGTAAAATTTGACATTATAGATCTACCATATATCAAATTAAAATGAATCAGTTTGTATAATATAACAGAATATCACCTGATAAATATCAAATAGGTGCAATAATTATATGTGTAAATAATATCAACTAGTAGTATATGCATATTCATTAAATATCCCTCAAGGTAATAATGAATGTAATAATCATCATTTATAATAACACATGTATTATACGTATAGGTAGGGTACAGATCATAACAATTATAATAAAAAGGAAATAAACATGCGTTTGCATCCCGTAAGGTCATACGTGCTTAGAAACTTAAACAAATTATATGCTAATGTCATGCGACCACAGTAAGCTTTATAACTTGCATTATAATGTTAAAATAATTAATAGGTTTAAGTTCGGACATTATAACATCACCGGAAATCTATTTAATAATATTAAATATGAAATTCTCTTTTTTTCTAAATAATTTTTTTTATGAATTTACTTACGGGACAAATCATAATATAACTGCATATAAATAAAAATATAACTTACTTGGTATTGAAGGTTGGTAGAACCTCATGGTGATGATGCATTGTGAAACTAATAAAATTATAAAGCTATACTAAAGAAAATAAATAGAGAACAAAGAATATTATAAGTGATGAGAGAACTCTTACATTGAAGTGTGAAAAAATATAATGCAAAGAGCCCTATTTTTAGGGGCAATATAAAAGTAGTTAAATAAGACCAAACTATATAGTATCAAACCTATTCTATTTCTATAGAGATAAAGATAACCATATTTTATATGTGATAACTCATACCATGATGAATATCCACATATATTAATAATTTCATAACAGAATCATTATTACTTGGCCACATTTTTAAAATACAAATTATACCATGCACCATCCTCATTGTGCATCACCGTGCAACACCCCACTTGAAAAAAAATTGAAATACATAAAAACTCATTTACACACACAGTGAACATATTGATCTGAGATCACCATTTTCTAAGCTCTCCATAAAAAATAAAAAGAAATCATATAGATCTCCGTTGATCATGGACCCTTTAAGCATCTCAGGTTGTTCTTTCTCCTATATATTTCCTGTTAGACCCTGATAATCTCAATAATCTTATGGAGTCATTAAGGTAGCATTTTATGTTGGGTTTTGGGCTTTGGTTTTAAAACTCCAATTGTTGCAAACATGAAGATGACAAACGAAATAGTTCATACATCTCTCTATACATATTCTAATTACTATTTTCTTTTCTATTTTTGGATCAAATCTAGGTTCACACACTTATTATAGAAACAAAATTTCCAGAAATTTGTTGTTTATCGGTGAATCGGTGACGAAGCTCTCGATGGACATTGAGCACACCAAAATGATTGCAGCAACACTATCAATATTTAGTTAATTTTTGTGAATATATGTCTAAAACTTATGAACTTACACTTGTTATTTTGTGAACATACTTATAAAACTTATAAACATTTCTTAAACATACTTTAAAAACTTATGAACATTTCTTATTCTTTTATTCATTTAGTTTTTGACTTGAATATTTAGTAAGCTTGTGAACTATCAGATATTGTTTTGTGAATACATACTTTAAAACTTGTGAATATATATTTGTTATTTTGCAAAAATTTAGTTTTGAATTTATGAAATTTTTGTCTTTCTTTTGTGAACACAAAATTTAACACATGTGAACATACAATTATTATTTTCTGAACATTTGAGCTTAGCTTGTGAATATAGTTTTTTTTTCTTGTGGACGGATAGTGCCTGAACAGGGAGAGCCCATATTTGGATTGTGGGCTCTTGGGCCGAATAGCCTACACTAGCCCAAGTAAGGACTCATTCAAACAGGACCAATGAGAAGGATTTAAGGTTACGTTTGGTATGTTGAAATGGCCTAGAATGAAATGATTATTCCAACTTCTAATTCTTTTTCTTTTTTTTGGTGGCATTAATTGAAGTTAGAATGTCCACTCTCATGGAATGACTTTTTCGGAAAAATGTTAGAAAACTCATTCCTTAGCCAAATGCAAGAAATGGGTATTCCAACTTAAGTAGGAATCAATAAAAAATAAAATAAAACTATAAAAATAATTTATTTCCCATTCTCAATGGTTATTTGATCATAAAAAATTTAAAAAAAAACTAAAAGTTTGAAAAAAAATAAAATTTAAAAAATTAAAAATAAAAATTTGAAAATTTAAAATACCCTTGTCTCTTTCATTTTTGATCTTTTCTATTTAGAAAATACGTCTACTTTTATTGGATGGTTAATTTTTTTGTCTCTCAATTATGTTAAAAATTAAATAAATTGGAATATGATGTTAAAATAGAAAAAAAAATAGCACAAGTAATGCTATATTTTATTACTGATCAAAAGACTAGCAAAAGTATTTTAATTTATGTTACTATTGTTATAAAATTTATTGTCATATATAAACTTAAATGTTTGTCAAATCAAATGACAAGTGTATTTTGGTTAATAAAATTGATTTTCATTACATTCTAACTTGTTAAAATAATCTTATCAAATGTATTGAATAAAATGAGTATTTCATTCTAACTTTTTATAGTTTCAACCAAACACAAGAAAAAAGAAAAAGATTCCATAAGTGTTCTGCCTTGAATGGTCATTCTTTTCCAAACCATTTCGTCATACCAAACGAGCCATAAGTACCCAAGGATATAAATAGCAAGGCCTCAAATGAGTGCAAGTCAACACAGTCACGATGGAACGTCTGCAATCATCGGTCTGTGATGGATCTCAATTAGGGGAACCAAATATTCTCACTGAAGAAATTGCAGCCATGAATGGGGCAAGCTTCCTCTTAAAAGGACAAGAGACATGGCCTTTAGACACATAGAAAATCCTAGTACTATCTTACCTAAGCTTCCTTCTCTCCAATGCTAGAAACTCTCTGGTCCCTCTCAGCCTTAAATGGGAAAGGCTACATAGTTATTGATAAGATTGTATGCCCTAAAGACCACAAGCACAAGGTGATTACTGGATACTAGACATAATTCGCTAATGATATTGTTCATATGATTAAGTTTTGCACACCATATTTTCTCCATTTGTGCATTGATACAAAGTATGAAGATCCAATGATATAGACCAATGACTTAGGTACGTAATGAAGTTGAATGTACAGTAGGTCTAAGTCTAGATTTGGTGATATTGTAAGTTGGTCCATAGTGGGGTGGTAGTGTTGGGCACTTTACTAGGACAAGGTTATAATAGGCGAGTCTTCTTGAAAAGATGATCTATCTAGTTCATTGGATGGTTTTTCAAACTATGCTCCTAGTACGCGTGTCACACATTGGATAAGGCCACCGTGACTATGTCTTTTGGAAATTGTATCATCACATATAGAAGACGAGATACTCACAGCTTCTAAGTGACCAATGCTCTTAATCTTAAGCATGTGTGGATGAACTGACTAAGTTAGGGTGCAACAATTTGATGTGCCATAAGGAGAGGTCTTGTGTGATGAGATTGTCTACCTCGTATGTTGAGTGTTGTATTCTAATTTACTTGGGAAATGCATATGCAACAACATATTCTATGTGCCTCCTTGGATTTGTCCACTTGATCACTAGAAATTTAGTACTAGTGATATTGTCCTTTAGAGGAATATTGTTCATTTAGCTTATAGGTCGCTCCCTAGATCAAGAGATCCATAACCAATGGATGATCATTATATAGGACAAGAAATTCCAAGGTTCCAAATGTAGTCTTGGAGGTGATTGTACTTGTTGCAAGTGGCTTTGACTACGGGTATATATAGAGAGGTATTTTGGTCATTTTACTTGGTTGGTCAAAGACAAAGGTCACCTGATCGAGTGACAAGCTCTTGCTTAGCCAATAATTATTCTTAGAGTGCAACTTTGGTCTTCTGGTGGAAATAGACCAAGGTCAAAATGGCCATAATGTTGCCAAAGTAGTGGTTAGGGCATTTTGGTCATTTCGGCAACCAAGGGCAATTATGTCTTTTAGTCCCTCCACTAGCCATTACTTTATTAGATACATTAATTGACATAAATTAATTATGTAGATTACTTAATTAAGATTTGAGTTTAAAATTAAGAAGGGATTTTAATTATCCGAATTTTCTTGATATAACTCATGGATATCTTAATTATATAAGCAAGTCTCACATGAAAAATATTTAGTATGTTAGGTGGAATATTTGGGATAGTTTTATCCCTAGAGAATATTCTATTTCTAGAAGGACTAAGGAGGGGTATTATGGTAAAACATAATATTCTAAGAACTTAAACCTTAGGGTTGTCTTATACTATAAATAGTATAAGATAAGCATAACCCACAAGAGAATGATATATATATATATATATATATATATATATATATATATATTGGTAGGTGTATGCAAGATTTTTCACACACTAATACCAAGAACACACATTAAATTCCATAACCTCAATTTAGCTTTAAAAATTGCTTGCCCACTATATAGCAAATTATATCCTAGCAATAGAGATTTGGAAATACTGGAGAAGATCATTAAGAGACTAATACGAGGCAGGTATTGCATGAAGAAGCCATTTTTGCATCGGGTCATGCTACAAGGGTAATGAGTCTTAACTTTACTCCTGTTTTTTTTGCTTGAATGTAATGCTCATATGTATAATAAGCTTTATTTATGCTATATTTCCGCTACTATTGTTATTAATATGTCTTTGTTTTTAAAATCCGAAATAACAACTAGCCATGGGAATAGCATCTAGATCCAACAGTTATCCTAAACCTTAATTGTAGATTTTAAGCTCTATAAAGTACTTAGACTGTTCATGCACTTTTTGATACATAATGCTCAAGTGGTACACCATATTTGTGATGCAGTATATAATTTTCTTTTCAAAACACAAAAATTATATTTTGAAAAATGTTTAAAAATATGTTATATTTAAAGAAAGACTAGAAAATTAATGTCGTGCAAGGCACGACTATATTGCCCAATATTATTACAATACAAAATTTAAATTATGTAATAAATAATTATTAGAAAATTCAATAATCTTGTATAGAGTTAAATAAGTAATACTTATCTTTGCACATCTCTTTGAAACAATTGAAACCGAGAAAGGTGTTCATTTTGTCTTTTTGCTATTTTGACAAATTTAAAATAAGATTGATTGTAAAGTAGAGAATTTTGTAGAATTAGAGGAATTGGGTGCATATGAGGTGGAAATATCTAATTTTCTTTTGGGTTTTACTTGATTTAATCAAATTGGAATTTTATATTTAAAATTTATATAGGAATATTGAAAAGTTAATTTTTTTTATTTTTATTCTCATAAGTACTTTAATGTTATTTGAGATGATTTTGTAATTATTTAATTTTCTTCCAATTTTAAATCTTTTTAAATTTAATCTCAATTAGTATAATACGATTTAATGAAAAACAAAAGCATATAAGAAAAAGGATAATGAGAAACTTGAACACCAAACCCCGGGTACTTAAATTATTATCGGGTTTTCTAGTTTTTATTACCTAATTGAATTGTTTATTTTTGCTCTTGAAGTTTAAAATTCTAAAAGTTTCATGATTTTAAATGTTTAATTTAATAATTTTTAATTTTAAAAATTCAAATATTTGAACTTAAAAATCCAACCAAATTCTCATCTTGAAACCGATCGAATAGTTTTTGGACTTAAAATGAAAAAAAATAAAAATCAAACGGAAAAAGTCTGATGAGCAGGGAAATGAAAAAGAAAGTGCACATCATTTTGATTAAGAATGAAGGGCAAAAAAGATATATAGTATATATAAAATCATCTAATCAAATAGTTTCTTTGATTTTAATAATAAAATTTAAAATTTTGAACTCAAACTAATTCTTTTAACTAGATTTGAGCTTTATGATTTTTAATACTCTATCGATTTTTTATCACAAAACTCGCAATAGTAAAAATTCAAACCAATTTCTACTCTAAATAAAATTTGAAAGACGTAATTAACAAAGAAGTAAGAAAAAAAAAGAATATATCATTTTACTAGAGAAGAAAAAAGAAAAAAAAGTAAATATAAAATTTTAATTTTGTCATGAGATAGACATAAAATTACAAATATTATATAAATTTGTATTAATAATTACACATTTTTTTAAAATTTATTACAATATTTTTATTCGTAAGAATTATTTATTTATGGAGGAGAATTATTTTGAAAAAAAAAAAAAACCTCTAGAAAGTGATTCTTTTTAGGTTAGTAGAGATAACAGAGGTAGTAAAGATAATAATAATATTTCAAAAGCAAAAGCCAACTGTGAAACTGCTCTTGAGGCGCCGCGCCGAGGGGCGGGGGGATGTGTGTACAAAAATGCCGAAAAATGCCAAATTTCCAGCAGCCAAAAACAGGAGAAGATCGGGGGACGATTTTTGGCCTTTTTTGGTAACCACTGTTGACGTAGCTTTGTCAACATGAAAACATATGGGGGGTTTAACACATAGGGATTGTGTGTGTGTGTGTGTGTGAGATATAGAGAGAGAAGAGTGGCCATACATACTTTGACATGCAGATTGATGAGATGATTTGATATAAAGCCTGGCTAGTAGCTTAGCTCTATCCCTATTTCCTCTTCTTCTTCCTCTTTGTAATCTCAAAATCCGAGCATGACGCGTCAAAATCTGAGGCATCAAAAAACCCACCTTTTTCTGAGGGTGATGGATTGAAATTGAAGGACGTGTGGATGGATGGGATTGATGAAGAGATACATGCATGAGATTTGAGATTGGAGATCATTTCCACTGTTAAAATATTTATATTGCACCAACTCCAACTGCTCACAGATTTTCTTGCCAAAATTGTGTCACCATAATTCACTGTTATTGATTTTCTTTTTCTTTTTTGTAATCATACAAATATAATAATGTTATAGAAATATGAATAAAATTATTAATGATATTGAATAATTTGTGATTATTTTAAAATGATATCATTAATTAGTTTATAAACTGGTCTGCTAATTATGACATTAATTATGAGAGAATCTAGTTCCTTCTAATAGTCCAATATTGTACTTTTGGTTGCATTTTTCCGAGAAAAAAAAAGGAAAAAAGGCTTTTTGCGACATCTTAGCTTTGCTTCCAATGTTATAATACGATGAAGTAGTCGGAATCTAAGCATCTTTTTAACACTTACAAATGTTTGGATGGAGGGAAATGGGGGGAGAGGAATGGCTATGGAGGGATATTTAAATCCTTTCACTTGTTTGGATCGGAAGGATATGGAGGGTGAAGATAAATAAAAAATTGCTCTCATCCCCCATAATTGTTACATTTAATTCTTCCAAATTGAAGTCAAAGGGAGGAAAAGGAAAGGATTATTATAAAAAATGACTACTTTAACTTTTATATCAATGTTTACATAAAAAAAAAAGGCATAAAAGTCAAACTGTATATAAAATGTATTCATTTCTTCTATTTTTTTCTTAATCCAAACACAAGATATTCACAATCCTTTATGTTTCATTTCTTTGTAAAAACACCTGAATCGAAACACGAATTACTCAATTCTTCTTATTTCCTTTATAAAACTTTCATTTCTGTTCCTTTATTAAACATCCCCGTAAATCCAAACATAGTGTTAAATTTGGGAATTGATAGGTTTAGAACGATAATAAATGTTCATAAAGCATATATGGGATTATAATAGTTGGGTATTGTTTATTACTTTATTATTGGAGATCTTCATAGACTTAAAATATGTACGTCCGATTGCAATTTAAGAAAAACTAAAACTAAAACTTCAACAACTTCTTACAGCTTTTCTCCTACTTCTATTCCAACTGTTTTTGGTGTAAAAAATTCAGATTTTTCCAGTACCACTTTCTTGCCTGCTGTTATGCATTGTTCAGTGCAAATAGTAATGCCACTGGTAGTGTTAGATACTGAATAAGATATGCAAATTTATAGTTTTTTTAACGGAAAGAAATCTCTGCTTTGGTAATTGATATTTTCACGTATACAAACGTGCCTGATCCGAAAGCCTTTTGTTTTTGATACTCTATAAACATATATAATTTCAGAAAGAAAATAATGGCTGGTTAGATCAAATGAATGACTAGCCAATATATCATCTGATTTTCTTTCTTGATTGTTGAAAGCCTAGAGGTGGCTAGGACATCAAGATGGGTGTTACAGCTAAAAGTCAACACAATCCAGGACAATAACTTCATTTTTCGTTTTTTAAATCGTGATTATTGTACGTCATTTCTTTACTTTTTTATTTTTTTTATATAATGAAATTTAAGTAAAATATTTGAATTTTTATAATATATTAAAGAAAAAACAGAACGAAAGACCAATGAATCTTTTGACCAACTCAGATAGCCATCATTTAAAAGTTGCAACAAGCCATTCTGATAAACATTTACTTTAATCAAATATATGATTAAACGCAAAATTTTGAACATTTTGCCCTGCACTAAAATGGTCTAGAGAGGGATTATAGTTAACATATGGCACAAGCTTAAATTAAAAAGAGGAAAGAAAAAGGAACAAAAACCGCAATCAATACATGATAAATGAGTTAGGTATAGACGAATTTGAATTTACAATTTTTATTAAAGATATTATTTCACTCCAAACTTAATATGAAATTTATAATTTCGAAATAATTTCAATATGAGATGTTTAGCGATATTATTAAAAAGAAAAATTAAAGAAAGAAAAAGGCAGAAGAAGAAAAGGGGTATGGGCCTCTAGAGGCATAGATGAGTTGGTAAGTGGCTAGGTGACTGAGGTGCAGACACCCTGATAACGCGGGATTGAGTCCGTGTGGTGACAGTACTCCGCTGAAATATTGCGGGGACTGTTGCTGGATTTTCACGCCCGTTGGTCCTCTCTCTAGTCGGAATGCCACTTATGCACATCCCTTGATTAACCTCCCGCCTGAATAAAGGATCTTTGGTCAGGTAGAAAGGGCTCTTTTGGTTAATTTTTTTTTAAAAAAAAGAAAAGAGGTATGGATCTACCTTGTCTCTGTCAAAATTGATAATTTAATATCGTACGCTGAGGACAGACAAGATATGATAACAGCTTTATCGATCCATGGGTGATGTTGAAAAATCTACTCCCTTGTGTCTCTCACTCTCTCTCCATCTCTCTCAATCTCTCTCTCATATTTCTCAACTCTAAAAGGACCCTCTTTCTTTAAACTACTTTCTGTTCCCTCCCTTTCATTTTCTTCACTGACACGAGAGAATACCTGCGCACTTCCTCACACACGCACGCATACTCAAAACAGAACCCACAGAGCCCACTCCTCAGATATATACATCACCCCCCCTACGCCCCTACGCCCCTACGCCCCTCCCCTCCCCAACTACACATGGATATGATAAGTAGAGTACACAGAGAGATCAGAGAAGCAGAAAGAGGACAGGCCAGAAAGGGCAGAGATTTTTTTTTTAATTTTTTTCTTTTTTTCCAGCTATATATTCTTACTTAGTGTGTTTTCTCTTGCAACTTGATTCATCAAATTCCTATGAATACTCCCTTGTAACCCTCCTCCAATCACTCAAACTTCTCCATCTACCAACCCCCACAAGAACACCCCACAAAACCTCATCATGCATTTTTTTTTTGTTTTAGTTACTGACTTTAATTTCCAAGCTCAGACTTTGTTTAATTTTTGACAATTTTCTTGTTAAGATGCAGTTTTAAAGATGAGGAGTGTGTTAAACTTTCTCATGATGTAGTAAAACTTATTTACTAGGTTTGTTTTTTTCCTTGAAAACCCTAAAACCCCAGTTCAGCAAAATTAAACCCTTCTTTTTTCACCTTGTTCTAGAACTGATTATCAAATGGAGTACCCTTATCAGTCATACCACCACTATGATAACAGTGCTGAAGCTAATTTGCCACCTGGGTTTAGGTTTCACCCAACAGATGAGGAGCTCATCACCTTCTACCTTCTCAGGAAGGTCATTGACAGCAGCTTCACTGGCAGGGCCATTGCTGAGGTTGACCTCAACAAGTGTGAGCCCTGGGAGCTGCCTGGTATAATTTCCTTGCTAGATTTTCTTTTATTTTTTTTTTATACGAAACCCTGTCCCAATGGCATTTGAACTCGGGACCTTACACCTAAGGAAAAGTAGCAAGTAGCAAGGGATAAGTATAGTTATTTATATCCTTATAGCTCAATTATGTGATAAATGATTCCAAGTTGTTGATTTCTTTTGTTTTCTTTTGCTTAGTGTTTTTCTGTGTGTGTGTGTGTGTGAGCAGAGAAAGCAAAGATGGGTGAGAAAGAGTGGTATTTCTTCAGCCTGCGGGACAGGAAATATCCGACAGGGCTGAGAACGAACCGGGCAACTGAAGCTGGCTACTGGAAAGCCACCGGAAAAGACAGGGAAATTTACAGTTCAAAGACTTGTGCACTTGTGGGCATGAAGAAAACCCTAGTTTTTTACAGAGGGAGAGCTCCAAAGGGGGAGAAAAGCAATTGGGTAATGCATGAATATCGCCTGGAAGGCAAGTTTGCATACCATTACCTCTCCAGAAGTTCAAAGGTATGGTGGCTTCATCTACTAAGCTAAACTTGTAAATGTTCTTGTGTCACTGTTTTATGTTGAAGTATTTTAATGCTAATTCCACAAGGGGATACAAAAAAGAAAAAGTAATAAGAGAGGCGCAAAGACCCATCAATAGTTGTTGGTTGTATTCTTGAATTTGGAATGGAAAGAAAGTAATGTCTCTTGGCACGGGACACAGAATAGGACCGATTAGTTCAGCAACGCTATGAGACACCACGAAATGTTACACTAGGACCTTAGCTTATACTAACATGAGAAAGATGTAGGTTCGTGTTTTTCCCAGTACAAAGGCAAATTAATTGCTTCTTTTGGTTCTCTTCCTATTTATCTATGTATTAAGTCCTTTATCAAACAAATTGCGTTAAACTATTATATGAGTGGCCATCGCTAGTAAACAAGAATTGACGATAATGAACTATTACATAATACTGATCAAAAAATATATGATCACTTTAGAGTCTGTTTGATTACGTTGTTACAATGTTATGGTGACTACTAATAAAGCAATACTGCATGTCTGGTCTAGAAAAAATGTTTCTATCATCATTATGTAAGAAATTTTGATAGACCACGTCTGCACGCGACAGATGATTTGAGGGTAATTTCTTTTCTTTTTTTTCAAACGATATCCTTGCGTAACAAATCATTCATTCTATTAATACCGGTATGTATTATCATTTCTTTTTTTCTTTTAGTAGTACTAGTAACATAGCTAAACTTTGATTTTCATTTCAAGTGATTGTTTTGATGTAGAAATCTTATCCATATTGCAAAGTCACTGCAATATAAAGAATAAAGTCTCTGACAGAAATGTTGCAATCTAGCATATGATTTGATGTTTACAGTTCTCAGGAGCATGTCAACATCGATTTCGTCACGTTTCTTCACGTTTTTTCATCATGTGTTTGTCACAGTAAAAACAAGAAAAATCACTAATTTTGCTTTGCTTATGCAAATCTGTTCCTATACCATGTTAGCATGTTACATCTTTATATGCAATTTTTTTGCACATTGGATGTGATGTTGTCTTGTCCTGATAACACATTCAGGACGAGTGGGTCATTTCCCGGGTGTTCCAAAAGAGTGGCTCCGGCGGCACAGGCGGCTGTGTTGCCGCCGTTACTGGCGTCAAGAAAAGGTTGAGTTCCAGCATGAACCTGTACCCGGAGATCAGCTCTCCGTCGTCGGTCTCTCTGCCACCACTTCTTGATTCCTCTCCCTACACCACGACCACAGCCACCTCCGCCGCCGACCTAGAAAGCTGCTCCTACGACGACGGAAACACCACCTCCAAGGATCACGTGCCCTGTTTCTCCACATCCACTGCTCCAAGTTTCAATGCCAACTCAATGTTCGACATTCCAACTGCAACACCTCAGCCGCTGCCATCAGCCACCGCCACCACCACTTTGAACGCTTTTGTCGTTGACCCTTCCCCGTCTTCAGCTCACTTGATCACAAGAAACAACAACTATGGAGCTTCAGCATTTTCCAGCCTGAAATCTTTGCAAGAACATCTTCAGCTCCCTTTCTTCTCCTCCACCGCCTCCGCCGTAGCTCCACCGCCAATGCACGGTGGTAGTGATCGTCAGATCGGTGGTTTCGGGCCTTTTGGCTATCTTGGTAACTGGCCAGCTGCCTCAGAGACTCGGAAGGTTGTCCCATCGGAGCTTGATTGCATGTGGACTTACTAACACATGTTGATCAATTAACATTTTCCTATTCACTAATGTTTGATGTAATAATGTACTCAAGACTATGCATGGTTAGCTTTCACTACTAGGCTTTAGTTTATCTGCTAATTGTGTTTCATTTCATGGAATTTTAGTTAGGTAATTAATATTTCCATCCTTTTTTATGCTATTTGTTATTAAATGTGGTTAAGGCCGTTGGTATTGTTCGATGCACAGCTTTTAGTATTACCGGTCTGCTATTATGATATAACATTTTTCCTTATCTCTCTCTCTCTCTCTTTTTCTTTTTAGGAAAGAGAGAAAAGCCAGTAGCAGAGTTATTATTGCTGGAAATGTTGGTTTTTTTTTTAAAGATAGTGTATGTTAAATCACTTTAAATATTTAGATTTGAGATTAATTTTTATTAGAATGAAAACTATAAAAGAGGTGTTCTTTTTATAAGCTAGACTTTCAAAAGTATTGTTTCACATCTCTTGTATTTCTTCAAATTAAATTAAATGTCTTTTTCATAAAAAATCAGAACACTCATATATAAGGAATTTTTTACCCTCCATAGTCGTATAATCATGAGAGTCTTAAAAAATAAAGGAATTCTTGGAGTGAAATTAAAATGAAATAAGAATTCTTGAAATTTGAGTGTTTGGTTAAAAAAATAGAAGAGTTATTAGAATATAATTAAAAATAAGTTATTTTAAAATATTAAAAAAATAATTTAATAAAATCACTTAAATTTAGAAAAATAAGATAACGATTGAAGACAGTCTAATAATCGTCTCCGGTGATGGTACATCTACACGTGCTTTTTAGTTGTATGAAAGTAGAGAATTATCTGTGTGCATTCTATGTGTAACCTAATTTAATAGGTTACACTATTTGGGCAGCAGCTTTTTGGCACGATTTGAATTGTATTGTCACAGTATATTAAATGTTTTGTACGGCTAAAGAGGAGTGAGAAGGGGACATGTCTAGCCTGACTAATCAACTTCATATTTGTATACAAAAGAAAAACACACATACACACAATATGTGTGTGTTGGTGTGGCAAGTGGTGCCCATGTCATGTAAACATCCAAATATGGTCCACCGATTTGTGACAAAACAACCGTCCGTACACTCAATTGGTAGATCACTTCGGCTTTTAGCCTTTAGGTGCCGCGCTAAAGCAGATGTGTCACTGTCTTAAATATTTTCTGCTGCCATATTCTTAACCTTTATTGTTTTTGTTCAATGATTGGCAATCATCTCGCTACACCCCAATTTTTCTTTTCTTTATTTTTAAAACTTTTTTAGTCACTAAAGATTTAGCAAGATTGCCCGCGATTCAGTCAAAAGAATTTAATCACATAAATGACATTGCCAATAACAAGGAAACGTTTGAATAGATTCATTCTCATATAGTTAATATATTTCAAAACGAAGTATAATTCAAATGGTTAAAACTATCTTCTTTCAAATAGTTCTGAGTTCAAATATGTTACAATATAAAAGAAAGTCTCACATAAAAAAATTTCAAAATTCAAGATCATCATATAAAGATCATGAGCTACTACTCATATTAACTAATTGTTTTTTAGGATAGAAAGTTAGGATTTTTCACTGGTATAAAAGCTGGGCTTTTGGTTTAATTCTCGTGCTGCGTATATGTCAAACTGTAACTTTTTGAGCTTGCTCATCGTGCACATCTGTTTATATGGTGGCCTATCCCTACAAGTATCTGAGTTGCATCTGTTCTGGGTCGTGGTAGTCCATTCCTAGTCCAGGACACACGACTATCCAAGTTTTGTCCTGGGCCGTGATGATCCATCTCTCCAAGCCGTAAGCCATCAAGTGTGCAGGCCTTCTAGGCCATGGTGACTCATCCCTGTGTCACACGTCTATCTGTCAAGTGGTGCAAGTACTATTCCGAGTTATACACGAGGGGGGCGCCACAACATAAAAGAAAGTCCTATATCGGAAAATCTCAAGATTCAAGATTACCATATAAAGATCCTAGGTCACTCCTCGTATTAACCAATTAGTTTTTGTGATAGAACATCAGTGATTCTTAAGAAAATGCCATAGAATACAAGGAGTGAGTTGACTTGAGGGATGGGGGTTCGTAAAGAAAAAAAATAGTTAATATATCTCCTTTGGAATTAAGCAAAATTCTTTTGGGCATGTAAAGTAGAGCCAGTGATACTTCTAGTAGTGGAGAACATTATCTCACATGTTAATATCTTGTTATATACGTAATAGAAATACAAAAGAGGTAAATCGTAGAACGACATGGGAATAAGTAAAAAAGAACACAGATAAACAAGACTTATATTCTGGTTTTGCTGTTCTTTTTCTTTATCATACACTACTAGGAACTGATAGTTTAGAGGCGCAAAGTTTGAGACGAAAATTTTTCGTCTCAAATTGAGACGGATTTGAGACGGAATTGGGACGATCTCTTGCACAAAAAGTTTATCATACTTGTAGATGGATTTGAGATAGAATTTGTGATGCAGTTTTTTTTTGTCGCAGAATCTGCTTCAAAAGGTGGAAAGATAATATTTAGCGATGGAATTTGTGACAGAATGTGTGCCGCAAATCTTTGGGACAGATTTGAGATGACTTTTATGATGGTTTTTCTCTTTTGTCAGTTTTGAGATGGATTAGAGACGAAATATATATTACTATTTTAATATTTTTGAGACGGAATAGAGATAGATTTTTTCTATAATTTTTTTAGAATATTTGAGATGGAATAAAGATGGAATTTCAATTGAGTATTATTCTTTGAAGGGAAAAAATATTTTTCAACGGAATAGAGACGGATATTTTTAAAATCTTTTTAATTATTCTGAGACATGTGAATTAGAGACGGAATAGAGACGAATTTTTTTTTTTAAATTTATTTATTTTATCTTGAGACGGTTTAGAGACGGAATGTATATTACAAAGTTTGATAATATTGCGACGGAATAGAGACGATTTTGTAAATAAAAATTATTAAATCTGAGAAGTAAATTATTTAAGACGAATCTGAGACAGAATTGAAATTTAAAATTATTAAAAATTTAAGACATTTTAAAGTTTGAGACTAAATAGAGACAAAAATTTAGAGAGAATTATAAAAAAAATTTAAAACTAATTGGCATAAATACTAAATTACTATAAAATATTACCCAAAAGAATATAATAAATCAAAATGATGAATAATTTAGAGTGTGAAGATAGTTATCTTGAATAAAACTATAAGACTTAGATTGTGTACTCTTACAATTTGCAAATTTCCTAAAGACTCTTTTACATTTCTTTTCTTTAAGTTGGTCTTCATACTCTGCAATGTGAAACACATCTCTCTTAACTTGTCAATTGCTTTTTTTCCCAATATTTTATGGCTTCATTTTTTAATTCGTTTGTAAAGCATCAATATTTCTATTAAGTTGTTCATTCGAACATTTTCATGTTATAATTCTTGTAGTAGTAGTAGTAGTAGTAGTAGTAATAGAGACAGAACACAGAGTAGTATATAAAGAGAAAGTTTTTCAAAATAATTTAACTACAAGTAAAAGAAATTAGAGTTGAAATTGAATAAAAATTAAATTCTAATTAGAGACGGAATAAAGACGAAATATGCGCCTCTAAGCTTTTAATTTTTTTCCTAAAGAAAAAGGGTGGAAAAAATTTAGAAGGGCAGAAAATAATTAGGCCAAAACGACGTCGTTTTGATCTTGGCTTAAAACAATGTTGTATTTGTGATCAAAATGACGTCATTTTGAGCTTAACCAAAAACAATTTTAGCATTTTCACTTTTATTCCTTGTAGCCCTAACTTTTTTCCCCCTTCTCTGTTGTTGATTCTTCTAGGTCTTTCTTTTCTTCTTCTTCTTTTTTTTTTTTTTTTCCTTTTAATAATTTTTGTCTAAATTCTGCACATGGAATTTGAACATGCCTAGCAACTCCATGCTTAACAAGTTTGTCTCCAGCTTCGTGCTTACAAGTAAGTTCTCTATTTTTTTTTAAATTTATTTCAATCTGGATTGATTGGATGTAGGTTTTTTAATCTGCATTGATGGATGTGAGTTGAGAAGAATGTTATGATTAGTCTCCTTGTGCTGCCTTGTGAATAAAACGCTCAGAATAATGCCTATGTAAATAGATGCAAAAACTTATCTTAGCGTGTTAACTCTTTCCCTTAATCATGTAGCCAGCACCTGAAAATTTCTATTATATTTATCTTTCCTTGAATATTTTAGTACTTCAGGATTGGAGAAATAGTAAGAAGTCATGACTTATTTCACAAAAATTTTGCGTATTAAATTGTCATTGAAAAGAATTGCCTATTCTTTATGGAGATGTCCTTTATGGTTGCTTTTGGTTGGTTAGATGATGTCATTCCCATGTCTAGCTTTACTTGAGTTTATAGGTGGAAGTGGGTTGAACTTTTAAACATCTTAAAATTATAGGTGGAAGAAAATAGGCTACAGACAAGAATGTGTGGATTTTGTCATTTGATGACAGAAAAATGAGACTATTAGAGTTGGACTACAAAAACACTAGGCAGCATTACTTTGTCTCTATTAAAGTTGTGATTTCTCTTTTTCACTTGTATCAACTTGTCATCTGAAACCGGAAATTCCAAGAGGTTCATACAATGCCTACTTTATACTCCGAGAGGTTCATACTTTCTTGTCTCTATTTGTTTACTTTTTCAACATAGCATAGACTTGATCCTAGGGGCTTTTTAAAGATGAAGTAAGTTGCTGGCGTTGCATAAATTTTATGCCTAATAGAATGAATTGTTCTTATACTTTTTCTTTATGTCTCTAGGATATAGCAATGAGTCTTGCAAGATGTTACCAAGATATTCTTGGTCAAGCTACTTTTCCTTAGCTATAAGTATTCTTACTGTCTGGAAAATTGCTTTTCATAATTAAGACATATGAGTTAAAATGCTATGTATAATCTTTGACCTAAAAAAAAAATTGCGTTGTATAATTAAGACATATAAGTTAAAGATGAGTCTCTTTTTACTATTTTTTCTTTAAATTATTAGGATATCTCAAATTATATTGGACTTAAGACTAATCTTTATTGAATTGGGATTCGAGTCGTTTTTTGTATATGATAGTCGTTTTTTCTTTAAATTGTTAAAGATAAAGACCAAAACCATATGTAATAAGAGTGCCTATATGTTTGTATTAAATAACATACTGGTAAGCCTTAATTTGTTGTTTTCTTTATCAGATAGATATGCTTACCTCAAACACAAAGCATAGTATATCAATACATGTATAAAATACTCTCTGACATGACTTGTGAACATCATCATTGAAATATGATTGCTTCACTGCTTTGTTATCGTCTTCACTATGTTGTGTTTGGTTAGGACCTATTGTTCTATGACTTTGAACCCGCACATAGTTACAACAAGTAGTATGAGCTTTTCCCTTGCGTAGAAAAGCAAACACTATTTATATGGTGTCTAGAGTTTGTCTATTAGCGTTGATATTCTTTCACTAGTTCATGACTTTGATAGTATTACTTTTTGTGATTTACCTTCTTTGCTAGTTCTTTAAGTCAAAATTAATATGTTTTTAATTTATAGACCTGATGAATAGCGAAAGGTCACAGATGTATTGACATAGATCTGGTGGGCTCATAAGTCCTGCAATTGAAAATCGACTAAAACAAATCTTGGATTTTGCTTACTCATAAAGGCACAGAGTATTGACTAGAGATGGTCATATACAATGCCCATGTGCAAAATGTAGGAATGTAAAAAGACATCTCGAGATGTCGTCGAGTTGCAACTGTACAAGAAAGGTTTCATGAGTCATTATACTGTGTGGGATTGCCACGGTGAGGGTTTCCAATTTGAAGAACAAGTTAGAGAAACGTCATCTTTGCTAGTTAATGATCAGGACAATGGTTCGAAGTATAAGGATATGGTAATTGATGCTACTGGCCCCAATTTTGATTGGGAAGCATATCCTCATGGAGATAGTGATAGAGAACTCCAAGCTTTAATATTAATGGATAAACCCCAAATCCTGAAGCAGCAAAATTCTTTCAGTTATTGAGTGATGCTAGTGAACTGTTGTACGGAGGCTATGATGGCCACACTATTCTTTCATTTGTCTAACAAATGATGACTACAAAATCTAATTACAACTTGGCAGAGGATTGTTTTAATCGGACAATGGCTTTAGTTAAAAAGGCATTTCCACGTGATAACAAGTTGCCAAAAAACTTCTATGAGTGCAAGAAGATATCTTCGAGACTTAGGATATGATACGTCAAGTATGATGCATGCCCAAATCATTGCATGCTTTACTACAAAGAAAAGGAGCTTTTGACTTGATGTGAAGTGTGTGGGCATGAAAGATATAAGGACTCAAATGGAAACACTTAAAAAAAGAGTCCCTTATAAAGAGTTGCGCTACTTGCCTCTGATCCCAAGGCTTTAACGACTATTCATGTCACGCCATATAGCGAAATGCATGTCTTGGCATGCAACTAGCCATTCACGTGAAGGACATATGACACATTCGTTACATGGGGAAGTATAGAAGCATTTTGATCGGACTTATCCAGATTTTTCTTCAGAGAGACGGAATGTTCGTCTTGGTCTATGTATAAATGGGTTTAGTCCATTTGATATGACCACAATGCAATATTCATGTTGGCCTGTGATGCTAATAGTATATAACCTTCCTCCGAAATTGTGTATGAAACAATAATACATACTCTTGAACATGGCTATTCCAGGCCCTTAGGGACTGGGGAAGAGCATTGATGTGTACCTACAACCATTGATTGACGAGTTGAAATTATTGTGGTTTCAGGGAGTACCAGTTTATGATACATCAACTAATGAAAACTTCATCTTGCAGGTTGCACCTTTATAGACAATACATGATTTCCTTGGATATGGTATGGTGTTCCGATGGAGTACTTATGGGCGAATGTCTTGTTCTGTATGTATGGAGCATACAAAGTCATTCTTTCTAAACCATAGTAGGAAAAATTCTTGGTTTGATTGCCATCGGTAGTTTTTGCCAGAGGATTATTGTTTTCAATTTCAAATGAATGCTTTCTTGTGAAATAAGGTTGAACATGATCCTTTGCCTCCTAGATTGATTGGGCCACAAATACGAGCTCGAGTAGAAAGCTTGAGGAATGTTGCTTTTGGGGTCCACATGAGGAATGATAAAAAAACTGGGATACGGGTATGATCACAACTGGATAAAACAAAGCATATTTTGGGAACTGCCATATTGGGAAACACATTTACTACCCCATAACTTAGATGTTATGCATATAGAGAGGAATACGTTTGAGAACATCTTTTACACTATGATTGATATACTTGGGAAAACCAAGGACACAGCAGCTGCCTGTAAGGACATAGAGATGCATTGTAATCAATGTGGTTTGCATTTACAGTCTCTACCTAATGAGAAAATCTTAAAGCCAAGGGCTTCATTTTGCTTAACAAAGGAGCAAAAACTCGAGGTTTGTGCATGGGTAAAACAATTATGTTTCCCTGATGGATACGTGTCAAACATTGGTCGATATGTGAATTAAAAGGAATGCAAATTTTATGGCTTAGAAATCCATGATTGCCATGTATTTATTGAAAAAAGATTGATTCCAATTACTTTTCGTGACATGTTGCTAGCAATGGTTTGGAAGGCAATTGCGGAGTTGAGCAATTTCTTTAGGGATCTATATCATATAGAATTAGACGTGAAGAATCTTGAAAAGCTTGGGGCAGACATACCGGTTTTATTGTGTAAACGTGAGAAGGTTTTCTCGCCACCTTTCTTCAATTGTATGGAGCATTTGCCTATTGATTTTCCATATGAAGCTAAAGTGGGAGGTCCTATACAATATCGATGGATGCTTTCATTTGAAAGGTAAATTCACAACATAATTTTTTTCAATGATAGCAATTTCTAGCTTTTAATTATGAAAACTATCCGGAACATTTCAGGCTCTTACATAGTTGCAAGAAAAAGGTTACAAATAAGGCTCGAGTTGAGGCTTCAATGTTGAAGCATATATTATCGAGGAAACAACTACTTTTTGTGTACACTACTTTAAGGAAAACGTGCCTATATGATTGAATAGAGTCCCACGAAATCTAAGAGGTGAACAAGTGAACACTGACGGGATTTTATCAATCTTCAAACACCAAGGAAAGAAGTTGGGTGGTGCAATAAAAAAAGAAGTTATCAGTACAAGAGTATAAAGCATAATGTGGATATATTGTATTGAATTGTGATAAAGTTGCTTCCTTTTTAGGGTAAGCTTGTTTTTCTTGTAATAATTGAGATTAACACATGCATCTTTACAAAGAAAGATAAAATTTTCAAATATGACTGTGTAGGATGTTTATATAAAATACAAAGAATGAATATCCAGATTGGGATGATATATAGATTGCATAATACAGGGATCAACATTTTCCAAAATAGTTCAAGTAATATGTAAGATTTGTGTCATTCACAAGAAAAAGTGTGTTATAAACACTAAAATGTATCAAAATTGACTAAGTTGCTTTGCTTATAACAGGCGACAAATGAAGATAATAATATTGAGGAAAATATTTAGAAGTTAGTTGTTAGCCCGGATAAACTCGTTCAACCTTACAAGAGTTATTATACCAATGGGTTTAAATTTCATATCGAGAATTATGATCGACCTAAGGTGATAATGAATAGTGGCGTGTATGTCTTGGGTAGTAGTGTCAGATTTGATGGTGATGATTACTGTGGATATTGCAAGAAGTTCTTGAATTGGAATTTTTTTGGTGGTAATAAATTAGTGTTATTTAACTGCTCTTGGTTTGGCACTTATACAAGTTTGGGTATGAGAAAACATGAACGTATTGGTTTAGTAAAGATAAATACCCGTCAACGTCTTACAACCAATGATCTTTTTATTCTAGCATCCCAAGCTCAACAAGTGTACTATATATCTTTCCCGAGCAATCGAGTCGAAAGGCATATGTGGCATGCAGTATGCAAAACTAAAGCTAGAAGCAAGAACTTCAAATTTGAAGGTGGAAACATAGATAATGATGATGTCATTACGAACAATGATGGGGATGCTTTTCAGGAAGAAGATGTTCAAAGTCCAAATTGTGTGTATGATGATATGGAGTTGGATTAAGAAGACATATTACTTGATCAGAATAGATATCTAGATGAAATACCGAAAAGAGAGATTGCTCGTGTAAGACAAACTAATGAAGATGACGAAGAAGATGAAGACTTGTCAAATGAAAAGAAAGGCTATGATTCAGACAGAGATGGGGATAACCAAGAGACAGATGAAAATGAAGACGAAGATGATAGATTTATGGGCTAGGAGTAGGAAATTATAGTGTCCAAGAACTTCAACTTTGTACAAGTTGAATTTTTTTTTTTTTGGTTGGGCTTTTACAAGTTAGAACTTATGGATTAATGGATATATAATTGATTTTTTTTATTACAATCATGAATATGTCTTTTATTTAGGTTCAATCGTGAATGGATTATTACATATTACACTTTAATATCTTGACTTGTTTTACATATTACAAGATGGTTATGACATCTACTATAGGTGGTCGTGAACTCCATAGAGGCGGTCGTGTTGGCTGAGGGGGTTACTCCAGTCACCAAGTTACTCCTCCAGACACCCACATGCCATTGTCGGACCAATCGCCTTCAATTGCACCCCTATCTTCCTTAGTTTTAGTTCAACAATCACCACTTCCATCACTAGCTTCATCTTCAACAACACCATCTTTAACTGATGGAGGTGAGAAATTGGCTGATATTTCATTAGATGAAGATATGCTGTCTCAGAAGGCCGAGGAGTATGAGGCGTCGACAGGTACCATGATTGTTACCAATGGGTTAAGGTAAGTTATGTTCATTTTACGTATAAATTATGTGTATGCGTGTGTGTATTATACAAATACTTATATGAGAATGTTAATTCTTAAATAATGTTTTGGCATAGATTTATAACGACTGGAGTTATAAGCTTAGTTGTACGTGACTTGAAGGCATAATGGAAGGAACTATGGACTAGTTGGAAAAAGGACGTTCCAAATCGTGTGAAGGATAAACTCTTTGAAAAGTTCTAGGTAATTATTTTGTTAGCGTATATGTTGAAACAAGTGTCAACCCATGTTTATACTTCATAAGTTAAGTTTCCTAATTTTTCACAAAATATTTTAGAAAAGGTAGGGGAACTTGGAGTCCAATAAACCCTGAGTAAGAGCTGGATGGAAGTCTAGCATTAAACCTAGATTTAGACAAATCTTGCATTTGGCAAAGACGAAGTTTGTGAAGCTCGCCAAATCTGACAATGTGTCATGAAGGCTCATAATCTAGGTGATTTTGATCCAGATGTGTGGGCGAAAATAGTGGATAACTATTATTGCAATGGTAATAAGTTGAAAAGGTCAGAGCAGAATAGGAAAAATCGGATAACAGAGGTTGATGGTAGTGTCTCAAAACATATTGGGGGTTCAGCTCCATTTGTTAGGCATAGAGTAAGGCTGGTTAGTATGTTCAAAGTTTTAAATAATCAAATTACGTTTATACAATGTTATTATGTTATTACTTTTAAAATAATATATACAGGTGAAGGCAAAGAAGCGTCCAATCTCTGAGATAGAGTTATACTTGGAGATACACAAGAATAAGGACGGACATATTGTTAATGAGCGGTCAAAGAAGGCATATGAAGCTTATAAGTGACTTGTAGAGGAGAAATATGGCGCAGAGGTCTCAGCTGAGAGTGTATGGGATGGAGATTGTTGGACACAAGCTACCAGCCAACTCATTAAAGGTCGTGTATATGGCTTGGTGCATGTGATGTTAATAAAGTGCTTCGCATAGGTACCTCACATTGCTCAGTAATCAATTCTTTTGGTGTCCCTTTTTAATTTATCATATCTAACGAATGAGATGCTTCATGGATCTATCACATTGTAGGATCTACCTCATCAAGCTTTGTTTATGGCAACTATGGTAACGATTCGGCAATAAGGGCTGAGCTCAAATCAACCAAGGAAAAGCTACATTTAACTGAAGAAAAGCTTAACTCAAATACAGCAGAACTTAATAAATTGAAAGGCTCTATCCCACAATTGATCTCATCTTATGTCGATGAGAGACTTATTAGGCTTGGCATCAACCTACCTCCTATGCCTATTACTCCTGCTCGTACTTTTACAAATAGTTAGCTACTACTCCTGTTGGTGCTTTTTCAAATAGTTAGCTGTGTCTCTTTTTACTCTATTTGACAATTAGTCTGGATCATTATGTTTATATTAGTTCTAGTTTTGGTGAACTATATAACTATGTGATATTTTTATTTTGGTGAACTATTTAACTATGTTATGATGAATTTGGAAGTTGGCACTATGTTGATGACTTACTGGTTTAGTGAAATGTATGGTTGGTTGGATGTAGACCTAGTATGAGTTACATTGTATGGGTTGAATGGTATATTAGTGGAATGTATGAAGGCATATGCCTTTTATGAGTTGTAGTGGTTGAATGGATGGATTGGTACAAATAGATGGATTGGTATATAATTATAATTTAATAGGTGTGGATAACAAAATAAATAGGTAAAATATTTTAAACAAAAAACATATTAGAGACAGATTTGAGACGAAAAATATTTAAAAAACATATTAGACACGGAAAATATTTTAGTCAAATTACATTAGCGACGGATTTGAGACGGAAATAAATTTAGTTAAATTGTATTAGCGACGGATATGGGACGGTAATTATTTTAGTTAAATCACATTGGAGACAGAATTGAGACGGAAATTTTAAAAAAATGTGGTGAGGTTTGTGACAGAATAGAGACGGAAGTATTTAGCGATGAATAGAGATGGAACATTTTGTCAACATCTTTCATTTAGTTTAAGACTAACTTGGGCCGGAAATTTTTGTCTCAAATTTGAGATGGAAATTTTAGTCGTTATATTTTGTCAACAACAAAATAGCTTTAACGCAATTAGAGATGGAAATTTCTGTCACAAAGTAGAGACAGACTTTTGAAACGAAATATTCCGTCACTGTATGTTGTCAGTGGCGAATTTTAACAAAGTGTTTGAGATGGAATTTTCCGTCTCCGTTTGAGACGGAAACGATTTCCATCTCAAATTGAGACGAAAAATTCCGTCTCAAAATTTGAGATGGGGCTTTTTGCAATGAAAATTTTCTGTCTTAAATTCCATCGCAAACAAGTTTTGGATGGAACTTTACATTTGTTTGCAATGGAATTTTACATTTTTAAGATGGAATTTTTTCGTCTCTAAACTGTTAGTTTCTAGTAGCGATATATCTTAACTGAAACCTTTGTGAGTATTTTGGAATTAATTGAACACTAGTTAGGCTAGAAAAGAAAACGATGTGCTTGATATTAGTTCTAAGCAAAGTATAGGTTTTATCTTAAAATTATGACAATATACGGTGTCAGAACATCCCTTCTCGCCTCCCTGCAGTGTGGCTAACGCGGGATAAAAGTAGGGTTTGCTAACTCCTATTTCATACTTGGTAGAAGAACTTACACCCTTATCCCTGTCCAATAATTGATATGCAGATAAACTCTTAACACCATTTCTGTTCTTATTAGATGAAAAGCACTCTATCTCACCCGTTATGAGGCACTGATCAACAGGATAAAATTAGATTAAAACTTTCACCTATTAGTAACACATAAATAAATCCTAACACAAAAACAAAACAAAGTTTTACTAAAGAAATTTGAACTTTGATTTTTAAAGAAGCATAAAAAGGTAATCCATTAAATCTTGTAATATATTAAAGTATATGTAAAACCATATAATCAGATAAAAAATAAAAGATATTGTATTTATACAAATGTATCCGGGCAAGGTAAGGTTGGACAGATTTGATAAAACCCTGCCCCTATATATCCCTGTAACAGGATAGGGATAAAAGACGCACTCCACCCCAGACAGGAATTTGGTAGAATACCCGACCACAACTCCTACGGTACTCTTACAGAGTAGTTGGGAAGAGTGGATTACCACTACCATCGCTAGTTAACATACAAAAATGAGTCGACAAAGTAATTAGTTTGACCAAACAAAAAAGGTAATTAGCAAGATGTGGATGGACAAAATAGTGTTTGTCAGCCTGCTAGTGATCGGATATAAATTGATAAAATTTAATTAGGGCTAAACCTTACACCATGTTAAGAAATATAAAATTCTATTTTAGAAGTTATTAATATCAAATTAAAAACTTAAGATATTATATAGTGGTTGCTATAAGATTTTAGGTCAGTAATTACATATTTTTGTTAAGTTTGGAGTAAGCGTAAAAAAATATAATAATGACTTTTTTTGTAATTACAATTTTAGCCATAAAAATATTTGTGACATTTTCAACTATCAAAATGATATTGAAATTTTTATATTTAACTTTTTTAAGATAGAAAAAAAATTATTATATTTAAAAGTAAAACTAATATAAATTTAAAAAATGTATTAGTTGCATGACAAGGTATTATAAAATTTGAATTTCATTTGGTGCATGCTTACATTAGGTACACTTCTAATCATAATAAACATAGCTAAGCTTTAATTGTCACAAATATTAGCTACACTTCCAAGTTAAAGATTAATTTTTAGTTACATTGAAAATCCTTATGTTTGGACTAAGTATAAATAATTAATTCTTTTATACTTTTAAATATAATTAAGAGACAAAATATATATAATTAACGGGTTGATTTTTTGCAGTGGGTATTGAAAATTTTAATTCATTCCGAAACTATTTTATCTCCTAGCAATCGGTACCAAAATGGTTGTTGGCAAAATGGAATGGTCAAGTGCTCGTCTAGATTAACTTTTTTAAAAGCGCTTTTTTTTAAAAAAAATCTTTTGAAAGAAGTTTTTTTTTCTTTTAAAAGCTAAAATTTCTAGTTTATGGAAAAAGCTGAAATTGAATTTTTCTCAAAATTTCATTTTTTAAAAATCTAATCTAAATACTTACTGTAAAGAAAATGTGATTTCTTAAAAAGAGTGATATTTTATGTTAAAAAAATTAATCCAAACAAACCCTTTTAAAGTATTAGAGAAAGGGGTAGTTTTGCTCACAATCGTTTTGGGTCTACATAGGGCTCGTTTGGATTGGCTTTTTTCAAAAGTACTTTTTTAACAGTTTTTGAAAAATAACTTTTTCTAAGAAGCTGAAAATTCTGGCTTTTAAAAAAAAGCTATATTTGAGTTTTTTTTTTTAGAATTTCAGCTTTTTTTAAAGCCAAATCAAATAGTTATTACAAATTTAATGTTACTTTTTCGAGAAAAAAAGTACTTTTTCCTGAAAAAAAAAGTCAATCCAAACAGGCCTATAGGCTCGTTTGGATTAGCTTTTTTCAAAAGCGCTTTTTTTAACAGCTTTTATAAAATATTTTTTTTTTAGAAGCTGAAAATTTTGGCTTTTAAAAAAAGCTGTATTTGAGTTTTTTTTAGAGTTTTAACTTTTTTAGAAGCCAAATCAAATAGTTATTGCAAATTTAATGTAACTTTTTAATGAAAAAAAAATATTTTTTTTTCTGAAAAAAAACCAATCCAAACATGCCATAGAGGAGCTTAATGTGCATGCACGACTTCTGATTCTTTCTTTCCTTTATTATTTATGTACCGGCCAATTTACAGAAATCCCCAACCCACTTTTTGTCAAGACATTCTATCGTTCGAAATGATATAACTTCCTCTCAAAACATTTTACCATCACTACATGTGATAGTAACATGTTGCCCTGCGATAAGGTCCACGCTCTAGTGCAGTGGGTTCCACAATCTTACGTAAATGTTATCTAGTATAATTTATTAACACAATAGATAAATAAATCAACATTTTTTCTATATGCTTAAGGTTTAGATGAAAAGATAATTTTATCATGGTATCACAGCACAGATCATGTGTATATTAAAATTGTAACGTGCAAGCCTTTAAACAAATTATGTTGCATGTGAAAGGGCACGTGAACATAATAGATAACTAAACCAATAACTAATTGTACACTAGGGGCATATTAACACAATAAGTGGGTGTTGGTTATAAGCCAAAAATACTTATATGCATGTTTGGTAAATCAGCTTACAAGCAATTTTTTTCAGCTTACAAGCACTTATTATTAAATACGTCAGTAGGTTATAAGCATATTATTATCCAAACACATATTTGTTTGCTTATAAGCACATAAAAATAAGCTTAGGCAAAACGGACTCTAAGTGAAATAAACCAATATCCTTTTTACAAGTTTAATGTTTTACATGAGACGATAATTCTATTACATTTCTCCTAAATTGCACTCCCCATAAAAAAAAAGAAAAAAAAAAGAAAAAAGGGGAAGTTTCTTCTGAATCGCAACAAGGTTGACACATTTTGTCTGACATGAGGCAATTAAGCATTCAGAAGAACAAGCATCGTAGTCATGGGCTCATGATGATGGTGAGGCATGGTCCAGCATCTCTGAGAGGAAACTTGACTTAAAATGGGCTACCAAATCTGTTAAACCCCGCAAACGCAATAACTATAGCATCAATTCTGAGCAAGTGATCACTGTGGTGGGCCCAACGAAGCCATCACGTGCATGGAAAAATGGCATTTGCACGCGAGCTGCCATATTTGTGCAAATGTTTTGGAGTTTCACTGTGATGAAAAAAACTCCAACCTCTGCAGATAGACATATATACTGGGGGTACACACATATATATGTATAGTTCTCTAGTGAAAAAATGAGGCTATGACAAAAGTCCAATAACCAAAAGCTGGATTTTGGAAGTTGTTTTTGGGGGGGGGGGGGTGTGGTGCGCGGCCTTGGGGCTGAAGATAATTATGAGTATTGGTTGTTACAGGTCCTCCATTGCCGTGTGATGTGATCTGCCAATTTTTTGTTGGTATTAGACTGGTTGAAACTGTTGAGCAGTGGAATAGGTAACTGATGGTGAATAGACAAGTTACATAGCTGGGTGCTTACGGGTTTGGATTCTCTTGACCTTTTTTTTTTCCTTTTCTTCCCTCCGAGGATCAACAGTAATTTTCTATTTACCCCATTGATGGTTCAAATTCAAAATCCATAGGTCCGGTGAGAGGGTGCTATCATTGATTTATATCTTTTTTTTTTTTCTGTTGTTTTCAGATAAACGATCATTAATTTATGAACAATAATTGCACAAACTACGTGCCTATAGGATAACGTTGGTATAGGAATGAAGCACACTTTTGCATCCATTAGCACCTCTGTTTTGTTGTACTTGAACGTTCAAGCTCGTACAAATTAAATAAGAAGTCCCAATCCAAATGGAGATAAGATTTTGGAGTCTTAAGGAATTAAAATATATTTCTTATAAATAAAGAGTCTCCTATCTTATATTAGGTGTGCTTTAAGGTCACACTCCATGGGAGTGTGGATGAGGATCTGAGAGTATCAAAAAGAGTTTTGCGTACTAAAGCACAAAAAAGTGAAAGATTTAAACTTTGTCCATTCATATAGAGTTTTTTCCATGCAAATAAACTTTAACTCCAGCATTTGTTGAGATAATAGATTTTATTTGAGAGAAGGTCGTGGATGTAGGTAGAGGACTGAATTACTTAAAATATCCTGTGATTTTTTGTTTGTATGCGCGTTTTCACTACACATCGTTGTGTGTGCATCTCTTTAATTTTCCCAACATTCTCCGTGAAGCGAATCATGGGTCACCAAGTGTGACATTTCCAAATTTGTCTACTCATTCGAAAGGCTATGCCCTTATTATTTTGTCACAAGTGTATGATAAGTTGTATAAACTTTAAAATTAGATAAGATTCTCTTGTACTTTTCAACATTAGAGGATACTTAGTGCTCCAATTAGTAAGCCATTAATTTTTTTCAGCAGAAAAAAGTAAAAAGTCTAATGTATCCTTCAAAACAAATATTAAATATTCTTGCATTGTGTTTTTAAACATTAGCTAATTTTGAAAGTTAAAACTATAGAAGTATCAACACTTAGAATCAAAGCATAAAGGGGTTAGCTACAATTTATCACGTTTTAAAAGGCGAAAAGATGGGACAAGTGAGAAAATTGTTTAAAATAAATTTTAAAATAGATAGATGAAATTAAAAAGAATAATATGACTCATAATTCACTTCATTCTGAAAATGAACGAGTAACAAAAGCAGAGGAATCTTAAACTGTTGCTCAGAAAACAGTTGGAAAATAATGGTAACTTTGGCAAAAGGACTCTCATGTGTCATTCATATTTACACTATATATAGGTTAGCATGGACAAAAATGTATCTGCTGTTGAGACACAGTACCAATTTAATTCATTTTCATGTTAGTATTTTTGTTCTGATATTGGAATCTTTATTATTTTTTGAAAAATATAAATTTCATCCAAAAAATTTAAAGATATTAAATGGAACCATAAAAATTTATGTACGATTGAAAGATGATTCGTTGGCGCATAGAAGAAGTTTGCACAAGTGGGTGCCCCAAGGTGCTAGGCAGTGCACGGATTGGTGCCCAAGGTGCCTAGGCCATGCTTGCATCGTGCCCCAAGGAGCCTCGGCCATGAGTGCATTGGCGGCCATGCTTGATGCCAAGGTGCCTAGGCCATGCACGGGTTGGTGCCCCAAGGTGCCCAAGCCCTGCACAAATTAGTGCCCAAGGTGCCAAGGCCGTGCTTGCATCGCACCCCAAGATGCCTCAGTTGTGTGTGCATTGCTAGCATAGTTGACGTCTGAACAATTTGGAACAACACATTAAAACAAGAATGAATTATCCGTAGATGAATAAGATTGGATCAAAAGGCAACTCTAGTACCATAATAGAATATTTAAGCCCTGTTTATTTATAAAAATTTATAATTCTAAGTTTAAAAATTTTTAGTGGAGAATAAAAAATAGAATCAAATGTTTGTAGAGTTTTTTTTTTTTGAAAAGAAAACTAAAAGATATTTTTTTCAAAAATTTCAAAGTAAAGGAGAGTAATAAAAAATAATTCTAGGTTGTTTTTAAAGTTTCATTTGATAAATTTGTAGAATTTTCTCATATATTTAGAAAATATGCCTAAAGATCTAGAACTTCAATTTAATTCTTGATTCGATTCTCTTCATTGTCTTACTTTCTGTTACTTTACTGGCCTTTTTTTTTTTTACTTCATCTAATTCTTAATTCCAATTCTTACCCATCTCAATATATATATAATTAGGTCCTTGAAAAGATTTAACAAAATAGTCAATAATAATGAGAAAAACGGATCAATTTAACAATGAGAAAACGTAATGCAGTTTCTGCGCAGTATTAAACTTGAAAAATGGTCCTAAACTTTTGAATGTACTTCCTAGATTTATAAATAAAAAAAAAAGAAAATATTTGAAAGGTATTAATAAATAAATTCATTTTTTAAATTATATAATAAAAACATATTTTAAATTTTCAATTAGTAAATACATTTACAATTAATTTGTTGAGTTTTTTAAAGAAGAACTCCATATTCTTAGAAAACTGGAGTTAAAAACTTTTGTGCAGGGCCTTAGTTTTCTTTTCACTTGTTACTTTGGGCCAAGAGTATTCATAACCCTAAAGGCCCGAGAACACAAAAACTTGGAATGACTAGAAAACAAAAAGAGAAGTTCTTTAATGCTATTTTATTGAATTGAATTATTTGTTTCATGATTTATGTCTCATCTTTCATTCCTTTTCATTTGTTTTGGTAAATGTGTCTAAATAATTTAGAATATTTGTTTGATTATATTTACAAGTTTTTTTTTTCCTTTGACGTAATTTGTAATGGTTTATTAGTGTTTAAAAGCAATGAGTTTTGCATTTTCCAAATTTTCCTAAACTAGTCCTTGTCTAGTTGATAGAGGGATCTATAGTAATTTCCAGGGGATTAGGCTAGCAAAACTCTACAAAGAAAATTAAAGAAAAGAAAAAATGCTGACTCTTGGTGAATTAAGAAATGAATGGAATGAACTTGAAAAGAATGGAATGAGCTTGGGAATGGAATAGACTTGGTCATTAATATACCATACTTAGTATACTTTACGAATGATGGTAGGAACAATTGTATTGATTCTAAATTTGTATTTCATAATTAGTATATTAACATAGTATTATAAATGATTTATATAAAAAGCCAAGATTACCACTATAATATTATATTATATATACACTATAGTAATAAAATTAATTTTACAAAATATTACTAAATTACTACCAATACTAATATAAAGTATATTTATATTAATAACTTGAAATAAAAATAATAACAATGATAATATATGTGTACATAGATGAATATATAATATGGTAAACTTTTTTTCTTTTGGTTTTGTTTTTATTTTTTATTTCATTTTTAATTTAATTTTATTTGTATTTCTTATTTTTGTTTTTAATTTAAATTTTTATTTTTATTTTCTTTTCTATTTTTATTTTTAAAATTTTATATTTTTATTTTCATTTTTAAAATTTATTTTTAATTTTCTATTTTTTTGTTTTTGATATAAAATGCTAAATGTTAATTTTTGAAAAATTATTTTAGTTTTTTGACCAAAAATCTCATTCCATGAATATGATGAATATGAGAATGAGTCATTCCCATGGATTAACCAAAAATCTCATCTCCATGAATATGTGAATGAGTCATTCTCATGGGGTTTTGTCACGAATAGGATTTCCTCGAGAACGGAATTCCTTGAGTTATTACATCATATCAATTATGAAATTTAGAAAAGAGCTAAGAATGTCATTCCATTCCTAATCTACCCTCGCATGTCAATCACCATTTTAGTAAATTTCAATCATTAATCCAATTAGTGAATGTTGATTGACAATAAATAAAAAAATAAAAAAATAAATGTTGGGCCTCCTGACCCTACGATGTTTGTTTGGTAGGCCACTTTTAAGATCTCTTTTACGAGCTGCCCAAATTATGGGCATTTTAAATAGTCCAAACATTATGGATCAAGCCCTAGTTGCCATCTTAAACCATGTGCCAGAATGGTGCGATTCATTAAAGGTTCGTCCGGGCGGTTAACCATCTAGGCCCAACTTGTAAGATGTGTAGACATGTGTCGTTGAATTTTCGTGGCCAATTGGATGGACTTCAGGGGAAAAAGTATTTTTTTTAATTATTTTTTTAAAATTTTCACTTGTAGTTGAATTATTGTTAAAAAAATACAAAAGTATTTTTTTGAGAAGTCATAATCTTTTATTTTATAACAATAATACACTTTTGCTCTTTAAGAAAAGTTATTTCTTCTCTAAAGGTAGTCAATTCAACTGAACCATCTCTCGTAAAAGATCAGATTGCGTTTGGTTTGCAAAATATTTTCCAGTTTTTTTGTTTTCTGACTTTCATTTTCTGAACACAGTTTTAGTTTTCAGTTTTGTAAAATTTAGAAAATGTATTTGGTTAGTAAAAGTAAAAATTTCCCTCTAGGAAATGAAAATTAGAAAAATAGGCACTCCAAACATTTTTTTGATGTTTATTTACAAAAATGTCAACTTATTTTCGTAATTTTTTAGACATATTTATAAAACTACCTCCTTATTTTTTAAATGTTTTAGAGATATTTATAAAATTGCCACTGTATTTTCTGATTTCTTAGAAATATTTGCGAAACTACCACCTAATTTTCTAATTTTTTTTAGAGAACAACTTTGTTTATAAAATTGCCACTTTGTTTCAGAGTTTTCTAGAAAACACTCAAAATATTTTGTTGATTTTTTGATTTCTTAGACAACTATTTTTAGTTTTCTCAAAATGAAAATGAAAATAAGTTAACCAAATGAGTTTTTTTATCGTAATTTCCATTTTCCATGAAAATGAAAATAGAAAACAGTTTGTAAAATATTTTCCATTTTTTCTGTTTTTGTTTCTGAAAATAGTTTTCATTTTTAATTTTGTAAAATTTAGAAAATGTGTTTGGTTAACAGAAGTGAATTATGTTCTAGGCAATGAAAACTAGGAAAATAGGCACTCAAATTTTTCTTTTTGATGATTATTTACAAAATTGTCACCTTTGATTTCTAAATTTTTTAGAGATATTTAAAAATTTGCCACCTTATTTTTAAAATTTTTAGATATATTTACAAAATTACTACCTCCTTTTTTAGAATTTTTTGAAATTTTTGTAAAATTGTCACCTTGTTTTTAAAATTTTTTAGAAATATTTACAAAAATGTTACCTTATTTTCTAATTTTTTTTAGAAAACAACTTTAATTACAAAATCACTACCTTGTTTTTAGAGTTTTCTAGAAAACACTCAAAATATTATTTTGATACTTTCTAATTTCCTAGAAAATTGATTTTAGTTTTCTAAAAATGAAAATGAAAATAAGTTAACTAAATGAGTTCTCTATACTAATTTTTATTTTTTTATGAAAATAAGAATAAAAAAAGCAAACCAATCAACTCTCATCTGCATGGAATCGCTCTTTGTTAATGTTGTATAAATGGACTGGGGTGATTAGCAATTTGGGTTTAACATGCAATTGCAAGAGAGCACGATATGATATTCTTCTATAGTTTTTTCTAGCAAGAGTACTCGGAAAGCTCATTCAAGAGGGTAATTAGCTTTGTTTATAAGTCAAACGTAGTTATAAGTTAAAAAGTAAATAAATAAAAGTTATTTGTTTGATGGAATTGATTTATAACTTAGAAGCAGGTAAAAACAAAATAACATGCCTTACTTTTCTTTTCACAAGCTTATAAGTCAGGTACTTTCACCAAATAAATTTTTTTGTCCCTTAAAAAAAACCCTATTGAGCAGTCCTTTCTTTTTAAACATTGATACCTATAAGCATATATTTACTAAATATGCCACTAATTTATAAGTACGTTTCATCAAAATACTTCTTACTTATTTGTTATTTACTTATAAATATAAAAAAATTACTTATGTACAAGTATCATTTGTTTATAAAAAACTACTTATAGCAAGGATTGTAGTATAATTTAGTCACATAACTATGAATGAGTATAATATGTAATTTAATTCTAATTAATTTAAACGCATAACTATAATTAGCACAATTTCTAGTATAATTCTAATTAAATTAGTCATATTACAAGAAATAAAATTTTCTTTAAGTCATTCTAATTAAGTCAGTTATATAACTATAAGTAACATAATTTCTAGTATAATTCTAATTAAGTTTGTCATAAAACTATAATTAACACATTTTGTAGTGTAATTCTAATTAAAATTCTCAATTAACAAAAAGTTAATGTTTAATGCTTTATGACTTAAAATTCTCAATGAGCAAAACGTTAAGGTTTAATGTCCATTATTAAAAATTTCTTTTCAGTATTTTCTAAAGTAAATTGTGGTATATATATAATAAGGTTAATTCCTCCTATAGTCCCTCGACTAGTAGCGCATTTTAGTTGCTCAACTTTCAAAATGAATCTTCTAGTCCTTGGACTTTGATAAGTGGGACATCGTTAGTCCTTTTAGCAAATTCTATCAGAAATTTAATGTTTATGTCACGTGAAATGCATGAGCTGCTTAAAATGGCCATTTTGCGAGGGCAAGTTTGGCATATTAGGTCTGTTAGCGGGAATATAACACATATGTATACAAAATCGATTCGTTTGGGATTTAGGGTTCCTTCTCTATCTCTCTCATTTGGAATTTAGGTTTTCTCTTTCTCTTCTCAATTAGTGAAGTTCATGTGCAATCGAGTGTGAAGAATTAAACTTTCGACTATGGCGAAGTGTTCCAAAAAGTGAAGCTCATCAATTGTTGTAGCATCAAACCCGAAATAGAGTATAGTAAGCTCAAATTTTGTCTAATTCTTGCACAAACCTGGTATAATTATGCAATTTCTGCAATATGAGAAACTCGTTTCATAATGTTTGCTTGCTAATATGCATTTTTTCTTCCTTTAATTCCAAAACCTTTCTTCATAATGTTACACTATGGTAGGAAATTTATGAAAATTCAAAGGCATATATATGTGGGAGGGAACATTATGTTTCTTGATTATTGTCACTACAGTTCATTGAAGCTAGAAACATTACTTAAATTTGTTGAATAGAAAATTGGCACGAATGATGATGGTCTGTACATTGGGTTGCATTATAGGAAACCTGGGTGAGGATTAGAGAACGGGTTGTTTAGCTTGACTTGTGATGATGATGTATTGGAGATGTGTAAGGTAAAGTTTGAAAATGAAATTGTTGATATGCATTATGAAGCGTTTGAGAATGAGTCGATTGCAATCAGTCAATTAACTCAAGAAACTCAAATTAGTTCATTAGCAATATAGATAGGGTAACCAATGTCTCTTCTAATGGGCTAATGGGTGATGTAGTTAATCAGGATATAGTGATTGAGGATATGGTCAATGAGGATAAAGTTAATGATGATATGCTTATGGAGATTAATGATGATATGTTTATAGAGAATAATGATGATAGAAAGGGGAAAAGAAAAATAGTTGAAAAGTGAGTACTGACAATGAATCTGATAGTGATGCTTCCTCCTTTCATGATAGTGAGTTTAGTTTAAGTGAGGATGATGATGATAGGCTTTATGAGCAAAATATTGATTCTCTGGTGGAGTTGTTAGAATCTATTAAAGCTAGCAATGAAAATGTTGAATTTAGAAGTGAATATGGAGAGGATATCCATGTAGTAATGGCTTTGTTAATTTAACAAAGAGTGAAAATGAGTTTGATAGCCATGAAAGCTCAGGAAGTGAGGAGAACAAAGAAAAAACCACCCCAAAGCATAAGGTTTTAGGCTGATGTTGACACGAAGAAACCAAAGTTTGAGTTGGGAATGATCCTTAGTTTAGGTGAAGAGCTTAAGCAAGCACTGAAAGCATATGGCATTGTAAAGCGTAGGGACTACATGTTGTTGAAAAATGACAAGAAGAAGATTCGAGCCAAGTGTAAGAAGGAAAATTGCAAGTGGTTTTCGTATGCTTATTGCCTAGAGGATGGAAGCACATTTCAAATAAGATGCTTGTTCAGAAAGCATTCATGCTCTTAGTCTTTGAACCATAAATTAATATCCTCAAAAGAGTTGTGTAGATTATACATTGAGGATATTAGATTGAATTTGTATTGCAAGGTAGGTGACTTCATAAGCAAAGTACATAAAGATTTGAATCTGAATGTCGCTCGAAAGCAAGTTTATAGGGCATTTGCATTGGCCAGGGAAAAGATTGAAGGCCAATGCAAAGATCAACATAAATTGCTTTGGAATTATAGTGAAGAAATCAAGAGAACCAACCTAGGGTCAACCATTTGCATGGATACATGTGTTGCTGAAGAAAGTGGTGAAGAGAGATTCTTAAGATTGTATGTTTGTTTGGATACTTGTAGAAGAGATTTTCTGGATGGTTTTAGACATGTTGTAGGTTTGGATGTATGTCACTTGAAAGGACCATGTCAAGGAATTCTATTGACAGTAGTTGGCGTTGATCCAAACAACTGCGTTTATCCTGTGGTTTATTATGTTGTAGAGGCAGATAATAGAAACAGTTGGAGCTAGTTTCTCAATTGTTGGTCCAAGACTTAGAGATTTATAAGTAAGAGAAGTGGACTTTCATAAGTGATAAGCAAAAGGTATATAATTCCTTCAATTATTTTTGTTCATTGTTCCATTTGTTCTCATTAAATTTGCTATACTAATGAATTACCCTTACTCATATGTTGTAACTTTGATTGAAAGGGTCTCATTCCAGCACTTCATGACATTGTTCCAATGTAAAGCACATGCAATATGTATGGCACCTTTATAACAACTTCAAGAAAGTTTACTCTGGCCTTGCACTTAAGGATCATATATGGATGGCAGCCAAGGCCCTATTTGTTCAAAGGTTTAAAGCTTGCATTGCCGCATTGAAAGAATATGATGTCAAGGCATTTAAATGGCTAGCCAAAGAACCAGTAAAGTATTGGGCTAGGTCTCACTTCAAGACTGGAACAAAATGTGACATTCTTCTCAATAACTTGTGTGAATGTTTCACTGCTACAATACTTGAAGCCAGGGACAAGTCCGTACTTGTAATGCTTGAGAAGATTAGAGTTTATTTGATGAAGGAATGTAGTTTAAGAGGAAGTGGATGAGAAGGTGTCAAGGATTTGTTTATCCCAAGATTTGTAAGATTCTAGAGCAAATGAAGAAAGATAGTGCCCTGTGGAATGCAATTTTTTGTGGACACAACAAGTTTGAGGTCACATGCCTTGGTAATGAACAATACATTGTTGATTTGACTAGAAACACTTGTTTATGTAGGAAATCGAAGTTGTTAGGAATCCCATGTGCACATGCTGTGACTTGTATTTGTTATATAGGGTTAGAGCCAGAAGGGTTAGTGCATAATTGCAATAGCAAGAATGCTTACTTGAGAGCATATGAACCAGTAATATATCCAATAAATGGGCCAGAATTGTGGTCTATTTCTAAAAGGACTTCAGTCATTGCACCAAAGGTGTTAAGGCTTCCGGGAAGACCAAAGAAAGCAAGAAGAAGAGAGCTTGAAGAGCATTAACAAAGTCAAAGAAAAAGAAGCAAAAGACCTACAACTATGGAAAGATTTTATAGGAGAGTTGTGGTCCTAAAATGCAGTTTGTGTAAGGAAACATGTCACAATAGAAGGAGGTGTGGTTGAAATATGCAAGGTAATGAAAATGCAAGTGGAAATGAAGCAACTGATGGCATGCATAATGTTCCACCAGCAAATGAAGTCAATGATGATGCTAACGACGCAGTACATGTAGATGAGCCTCAAAACATACGACCTATTACTAATGAAACAATGAATGCACCAGTCAATAAGAGGGATAGTGAAGTGCGTGTGAGACAAGAAGAAGTCGTGTTAAAGTAGATTTTGTAGTTAGTAAGGTTCAAGTCAAAGCATCTTTGAGCAAGGTTGACATAGATTCTATTAAAGTGATGTTGATGTCAATACTACTAGTAATCATCCAATAAAAGGTGGAAGTAACTTGGTTCGTTGTGAAGGTGTTTCATCTCAAGCTGGAAAACAAGCCTAAGGCCAAAACAAATTGTCAATCTAAAGAAGAAGATGCAGCGCTTATCTTAAGGAGGGACTTGATATTTGAACATGTCAAAAAACCCAAGGTAATTATACGAGACATATGAGAGCAAATGACATGATTCTTCCTACCAATTTAGAGGCATTGAAACAAGTAAGTCTTCTTTCAAATTTTGGTTTCTTTATACATTTCAGGTAATGTGTTTAACACCAATTAATGACTTATTTTAGATTTCGAACATGCCTAACACAAGCAAGAAGCATCCTTTTATTCTAGCTGGACCAGGTGTATACATCTGACCTTTACCATCGAATGCATTGACCAAATCATCCGTTAATAAAAGCATCTTGCAGCCTAAAAAATCTGGCCCATCTACTGCACTATCAAATGCATCGACCAAATCATCCATTAATAGAAACATCTCGCAGCCTATCAAATCTGGCCTATCTAATGCCACTTCCAAGAAGAATATTTAATGAAAGCGACTTTCTGTGTTTGTGTGACGATTGTCATCTTTCTATATGTCATGTAATGGTTGTATTTCAAAGACAATTAAATGTTTGTGTGATGCGACATTTCTAATGTTATTTTTGATGAACATTTTGTGTAATGGTTGTATTTCGAAGACAACTAAATGGAATGGCTTTGTTAGGTTTAAGTGCCTTGAAAATTGTTCATGTTGTGAAATTTACACTCGCATTTTCTGCTTAGTAAATTTAAGCACCATTTTTTTGCAAAAACAATAGCAATTAAACACATAAAACACTAACAAATTAGTAAATCCGTCTTATATTATACCAAAATGATTATATACAACAATCTTGATGAATTAGTCTTCAGACCAACATTACAAAAAGTTACAATTAAAAGCTGCTGCAGCTGCGTCCCAAAAAAAAAAATTCGTCCCAAAAAAGAGTTGCTACAGCTAATAAATCTTTAAAGCAACATACAAAACGTCAAGTTAGCTAGCTATAATACATAAAACCTTCACATATACAATTTCTGCTACTTCATCAACATTACAACTTCACTTCATTGCTTTCTATTGCTAAAATCAACAGCTCAAATGAAGTAGAAAAACACCAACACAATGAAGAAAAATGCAAAAAAAGCCAGCTTTCAAAGTCACGCACACTTCTTCAACTTTGCAATTTCACCATCTTTACGATCCATCGACCCCAACAAACCAGGTATTACCTTCTTGCTACGGTCACACATGGAAGGGTTAACCCACTCAAAAAAACCACATCCATTGGGCTCTCTATACCTCTCGCATCCAAGAAATCTTCTTCTAGGGTTGAAATCAATCTAGAAGTATTATGTTTTGAAAGTTTGTTGCAAAAATAATGGCTCGCCGTACTGCAACAATGGTTGAATCGATTAAGATAAAGAGGGGTTAGGGTTAGTGCTTTTAATTGAAGATGAAATCTGGAATGGGGATTAAATATGGGTTGGGGGTTATTTTTCCCGTTGAAAATGTGTGACATAACTGCCCTTCGAAAATGACCTGATATGCCAAATTTGCCCACGTTAAATGGCTATTTTTACGAGGCTCGTGTGTTTGACATGATATAAACGTTAAATTTCTTACAGAATTTACTAAAAGGACTAACGATGTCCCATTTATCAAAGTGGAGAGACTAAAAGGTTCATTTTGAAAGTATAGGGACTAAAACGCGACAAAATTAATAGTTTAATAACTACAGAAGGAATTAACCCTAAATAATATATACACATAATTTGGGACAGGAATTGGGTACAGTTCTCGGTACTCGGAACGCTACCTAGTTTCTAGAAATTGAGTTTCAGGAGGGGAGTACTTGGGAGCCAATTCCAGTTTGGGCCTAAACTTTATATTATAAATTGTTCCATTCTCGTTCTAGGTTTTTAACGAGATGGGTGTTAAATAGGTCGGTTGACCCCAAGCATCTTAAGCTTCTTGTTCTATTGTCATCCCTAGTGGAGTAGGGTTGGGAGGTGGATAGTGGGTTTATTTTCCTTGACCACCGAAAAATAGTTTTTTGCATTTATAACTAAAGTTTTCAGTTGATCAAAAATATTTTTGACCGGCTTATTTTCTGGTGCTGCCAAACACCAGAAAATCAAGAAAATATTTTCTAGAAAATGTTTTCCTACAAACAAAGCCTACATCAAAATAACAATTTTGGCTTTGCTTATAAGCTAATACAAATCGCTTATGAGCATCAAATAGATATTCCCCTGTAACCAGACAACTCCTGGTTGCCATCAGAGTGGATAAGATAGACGCACACAAAAACTACACAAACGTTGGCAAAAGCATCAAAGGAAAAGAAAAATGGCATTAGCCGCTGCATCTTCAATGCAATGCATCTCTTCGTGTTGGAGCCTTCCATCAAGATTCAACTCCCTTTCTCTTCAACATACCAACAATAAAATTAATGCTTTTAAGCCCCTCAGCTTCTCTTCAAACACTTCTCTCAACCTCTTCTCCAGAGGTAGCAAAAAGCAAGAACCCATTTTGTTTTCCTCCAATTTTGTTTTCTTCTTTTTTTTTTTCCCTTTTTATTTCTGAATAACAAGTTATGGGTATTTTTACTTTTTTTTTTTAAATGTTTGATTGTTTTTGAATTTTTGGGATTTGTTTCAGGTGTTGTTACAGTGCAAAGGCCGGCTCGCCATTCCTTAATAGTATGTGAAGCTGCGCCGAAGAAGAAAGCTGATTCAGCTGCTAAAAGGGCGCGCCAAGCCGAGAAGAGGCGGCTTTATAACAAAGCTAAAAAGTCTGAAGTTAAAACTCGTATGAAGAAGGTAGCCCCCATCTATTTTTATTTTCAAAAGGAATTATCTCTTTTAAGGGTTTTTTTTTTTTTTAATTTCCAATGTATGTGTGAAATATAATGTGAGATTGGTTTCATGAATTTAAATAATAACTTAGGTTAATCATTTCTTTTGCCATTTCTATGTGAGTTGCAAGACAATTATTCTTTAAGCAGTCATAGTATCGCTTGTGCTCCGGGGTTGTTGACGATTCCGGGTTTTCTTATTTATATTTTAGTTGGGTGGTTACTTAAGCTTATTGTATGGGCGGAAACTTTGTAGAAGTGTTTGTAGGTTAGCTGCAATTTGTTGGTTAAGTTGTTTGGTAGTTTGTAACTTCTATTTCTTGTGATTAGAGAAGCTTGGAAAATTGATGTGATTAAATGCGTCCGGATATTGATGATTTGTCGATAATGCTTGGTGATTTGGGATGTTAGGACTGCTCTGCTGTGTATCTTATGGAGTCATAGCTGTTTGTCACATTGTGGTGACTGAAGCATTCTAGGCATCATTTTTCTGTTTCCATTATTGATGAATGCTTTGGTAGTGTTCATTTATAATGAACGTCCAACAATAGTATGAGATTTACTTTTGAGGTTATGGAACTGTTCCTTGGCAGCATGTTGGCTGAAGACAACAGATACTTCTGTTAGAAAGCATTCGAAAAAATTGTTTTGTCTTCTGATTTTTGTGTTTGTAAGATTTAGAAAATTGTAAGAATGGTGTAGGTACCTGTCATGCATCTGAACACACAGAATGAAAGAAGTCGTCCTGTCAGGAATGTCTTTCTGCTCTCCCTCTCTTTTTGATTTGTGAATAATTAGTTTTCTTAAGAGTTTAATTTATCCTTAGCCTTACGGATGTTGACAGTCCTTTCCAGTGAAAGGGTTCTCTCAATCTACTTCTGTATTAATCCTCATAAATGAAGCTTAAGCCTACAATTAACGGATGCTTTGTCCATGAAAACAATATATTGATATGCTTCATTTATCATGTAGGTTCTAGAATATTACCCTATATAAATGTCTTTGTACTATTTATGTGTCTTTGTACATCTTTCTCTTCCTTCTATTTGTTTGTACATCTTTCTCTTCCTTCTATTTGATTAGTCCAATGTGTATGTGCATATATATCTGTCGGTAGTTATGTGATTATGTAAAGCTTGCTTGTACTATTGATATTGAAGAGGAGTAACTAGTATGTCCGCATAATATTTGCATAGAGAAGATATAAATAATAAATGAGTTTGGTTGGCTTGTTAGAGAGAAATCATTGGCTGACATCTGAAAGGACTTGGTGCATAGAGACTTGCTCCAGAAAAAGCAACGCATACCATAATTCTCCCTTTATTTCCTAAGAATACTCTTGTTCTGTTTTAGATTGAGAGGATTTCCTTTCTTATTTTGTTAGTCGTGGTAAAATTGGAACATGACTGGAGTTCTTACTAAACTGCTTCAATTAGCCATTGATATTCAAGTAACAAAGTTATTAAACCTGGCTTGGTCAGGTCAAGCAGGAGACAGGAAAACTGGGCCAGTTCAACAATTCAATCTTTTGAGGAATTAATCCACTGTAATCTGGCTGAGCTGTACAGTGTTGTGAAAACTGGATGACTGGACGGGTCAATCGGCCATTGCTGATTCACTCTAATGCTAAAACTTTAGTTTAGATAGGATGCTCAAAGGACTCCAACTTGGGACTCCTGTACCACATCTGCTTTGACAGCTTAAAAGCTAGCTTGTGGTTACTGCTTCAAGCTTGTGCATTTACATAATATATTTTCATTTGTACTTCACCTGCTGATGCTTTCTATTGAAAATGATATAAAATCCAAGTCACAGTCAAAAAATATACATTTGCATATAGAGTTTACCCCCATCTTGCTGCTATTTTGTATAATTTTTTTCTAATAAATTGTAGTTTATGTTTGAAAGACACAAGCATGTGACTGTAACTCTTCTGTTTATAAATATTTATCGATTATGAAATATCAAAAAGTAAATTGCTTATGTCATTTCTTAATGATAAGGCCAAATCTTTGTTCTAGGGTACTATTTTATTGATATGGGAAAACATTTTAGCGCAAGCATCACTGTTATTACCATATTGCAACCTAGACGAGTCCGACCACCAAGAAATTTGATGCTTGAATCAGTGACCGTGGACTTGGTCCCTTCACTGATTCAATATCCGGGCTGGATTCACTACTATGACTTAATTGGTTCCTATTTTCTCTAAAGAATGCATATTACTTTGATTCTCTTTTTGGTGTATCAATGCTCAAGTGCTTTGCGTGGAAATACTTAAGCTTTTTTTGCTGGTTGAGACTTAACAAGGAATGGGAATTTGGGATGTAGGTGAAAGATCTAAGAAGTACTAAGCACTCCTTGATTTCATTCAATGTGGAAACATATTTGTGCTTTCAAGCACATTTTTAGACTACTTGTCTAAACAAGATTTTTCCTTTTTGTCATTTATAAGCATCTGGTGCATCATATATATACACACATGAGCAGGGATAGTGTGCTCTCAAAAGTGCCGATCATTTACAAGTATGATGCTTTGTCTATATATTTTGAGTAGATATTGATCATTTTTCTTCTTTTGCTTGTACGCATATCCTCGTTTCTGATTTGCATGTAGACATGAGATCATCTCAAAAATATCATGATTCATGGGTTAATATTATAAATTGAGAGGACTTGTGTTGTTGCAATTGCATCTTTTCCTGTCAATCTTTATCCCATCATTATGAGAGACATATTTAGAAACAACAAAAACTTTATAATTAATTAGAAAACATAAAAACTTTATAATTAACATGAAGAAAAATGGAATGCTGTTGCACGATCTTGTTACAGTGTGTAGGATGTGTTGTTTTCATTAACTGTTACATCTTGGATCAGTTTGTCAGCCTGTTAGAATCTGAAGTAGGTCCTTACTATTGATAGGCTGAATACAGTTGTCTCACAATAAATGGATGGATCTGAATGTGTTATTTATGAAAACACAATAGCATATCCTTCTCTAATTATAAAATTAGAGGGCTGACTCATGGTTTCTGAAAGTCTTCAATGATTTTATGTTACAATTGAATGACATGGTTTGATTCATTTGCCACCATTTGACACATACATTTGCTTCAGGAGAATTGGATTCTTGAAGTCTTTATGCTTTTCCGCAGTCTTTTGTCTTTGTCATAAATTCACAAGTGCTTTTGTGCTAAAGAAAATCACTAGCTTGATGTGATCAGGCAGATGAAATGTTGCACAGAGAAAATGCAACACACTAATATAAAGTAAAAAAGAGGAAAATAAATGAGATGCTGAATTTCGATTTTATGTTTTCAGGTTTTGGAGGCATTGGATGTGCTCAAAAAGAAGTCTGACGCACAAGCTGAGGAAGTTCTTTCTATTGAGAAATTGATTGCTGAAGCATACTCGGCTATTGATAAAGCCGTAAAAGCAGGGACACTTCATAGAAATACTGGAGCAAGGAGGAAATCTCGTCTTGCAAGAAGAAAGAAAGCAGTAGAAATTCACCATGGCTGGTACACACCAGCTCCGGTTCCTGATCCAGTCCCTGCTACCGCAGTATGATTGGCCTTTTCCACCTTTGATGTATTGCCCAAGTCAAGGAACCCATTTTCCTTCTTAGTGTCAGAGATAACACACTAATATTTTGCTATAGGCATTGTATATTTGCTTATTCTGCAACAGAGCCTCTTGAACTCTTGCCATATCAAGAGTTTCATTTCATTCTAAATGCTTTTTCTTTGATAATTTACTTTTAACTTGCGAAAAAGTTAATCACAAGTTTCAATCAGATCTATAGCATATTCTGAAAGAAGGATCTGATCCAATCACAATATGTTAAATGATGTTTCCGTAAGCACTTCTGTTTCATATGCAAGTTTCTTTCAGGATCAACAAGAGGCCAAACTGAAGATCTCCATGACTTGATCCAAAGATTCTTATGAGAGAACATACATTACTTAGCAACCTTGTTCTGCTTTCCCTTCTTATCTGAAAGCTTCAAAGAACTTTCTCTCTTCTGCAGCCCCTTGTTTCTCTCCTTCAACTTCATCTTCATAGCATCAACCAACAGTTTGGTCCTTGGCTCGGGAACCATTCCCTTCGATACCATCTCCTGGAAATACTGCATAGCCTCATCTATTCTTCCCTTGTCGTATAATCCATGAACCATAATGGTATAAGATCGTTGATCGGGTCCTAATCCACTCTTCTCCATATCATCCCAAGTAGTCTTCACTCGGTACTCGACGTCCCATTCCATGAACAATCTCAAGAGTAAATTGTAGGTATCTCCAAGCATCCTACAGCCCTTCCTCTCCATTCTTTCCAGGATCTCATAAACATAATCTGGCTTCTTTGCAGCATTCAACAAGTAACCATATGTTCTAGCATTCGGCATACAATCCTCCCCCCTCTCTTCCATCTCATCCAAAAGCTCGTAAACCTTCTCCATCCTTCTAATCTTGCACAAGTGCTTAATTAGGGTGTTATATGTCGCAACATCTGGGAAACAATCCCTCTCATTCATTTCGCGGAAAATCTCAAGCGCCTCAGGAATCCTCTTCTTGAAACATAAACCATCCATGATAGTGTTGCATATGGCGACATCCGGCTTGCACCCTTTCTCCCACATTGCCTGAAACAACTTCACTGATGTGCTGATCTTACCGGCCTTACTCAATGAGTTAATAAAAATCCCATATGTAAACTTATCCGGCCTACAATTAGATGTCACTATATCATTCCAAAACCTCTTGGCTTCGCGCAGATTACCCAAAACACACCATCCATTTAGAATAATGTTCCATGTCTTGATATCATCTTTGAACTCTTTTTTCTTATTGTGGAACAAAAACTCAGCCGCCTCAACATGTTTGTATCTACACAAGGACATCAAAAGCGTCTGAAACGCGATCAAATCACACTCTAAACCCAACTCTTTTCTCCTGTAATAGAATTCTATCGCGTCTTCAATCTTATGCCCGGCAGCGTATCTGTTAACCACAATCCCATAAGTCGTCTCATTGATCACTACCTTTCTCTTGAGCATTTCGTCGAGCACTCTATTTAGTTCATCGAAACGCTTGTTCCGGCCAAGAACGTCGAGCATTTCGTTGTACACACCAGTATCCGGTGAATACCCATTTCCAGTCTTGACATTATTTACCCAGTTGAAGAACGTGAGCGCCGGTTTCGCATCGGAACGATGTCGCCTGAGGACGTTGAGAACCAAGTCTTCGGATAAACAAAGTGTGCATTGGTTGAGAGATCGTTCGATTTCGTTGACTGGCTTGTCGGCGTGGAGCTTGAGGAGATCTTGAACTTTGAGTGCTTCATGGTCAGTTTCGCTTGGGCTTTGCGAGGAAGGTTTGAGGCGCCCATCGCTGTCAGTGGGCATATTGTAATTCTGGTGAGGGTTTGGGTTGGTTTGGTGAGTGGGGACTAGAAAAGAGAAGAATGCTCTAAAAGTGGGTTGACAGAAGAAATCATTTCTCAATTGAAGGATGGTGTGAGATCGGAGTTTGGAAAGTTGGAGGCGGGAACGCATGGCGCCTAGCCCTCCTTTTTTTTTTTTTTTTCTTCTCTTAGGATGAGTTTGGTTTCAACTTTGAGGAATTTGAACATCCAAAAGCCAAATATGGCCGTCTTTGAAAGAGGGCATGAGCGTTTGACGTGTTCGAATGGCATGGACAGAAATTATGTATAAGCCCGTTTGGCTAAGCTTATAAGCGGGTTATAAGTTCAGAAAGAAAAATTTACATATCTGTTTAGTGAGCTTTTAAGCTGTTTGTAGGAGCTTGTAACATGATAAAAAAAGTCCCTCCATACCAACTTATTTTTTTGCAACTTATAAGCTGGATTGGTTTGACCATTGGTAAAGACTTTTTTGTTCTTCAAAACTCACTTTTGATAATTTATAATTAATATCATGACTTTTTTAGTTATTGTAACTACTATTGCTATTTATAAATACTTATTTATCAAATATATTGACAACTTATAAATATATATTATTCAAACATATTTTCACTTATTTATCACTTAGCTTATAAGTAATTTTTTGCTCATAAGCATAAATAACTTATAAGCACTTAAAAATAAGCTTCGACTGAATAGAAGCTAGAATCAAATTCTCTTGAAATATTTATTTATTTATTTTTGTGTTTGATTATAACCACAAAAAAAAAAAAAGGGCAGATTGAAATGTCCACTTCATTTTATGCGTTTGCTAAAACCACCCTAACAAGGTACGGAATGGTTCAAGAGACGACAACAAGGTCTCCCTTGGCAACAATTTTTCTTGGAGTGGAAAAGCCTTTTAGAAAAGTATTTTAGGATTTTCAAAAAGTAATAAGTTGGTTGTCATAATATTTTTAATGGCTATTAACCAGAGAGACCAAAATGGACAATTTTCAGTCGGTGGACTTGTTTGAGAATTGTCCATTAATTTAGAGACTAAAATGGATTTTTCTTTATCAAATAAAATATTTTGTTACAAAATCAAACACAAAGTTACATCACAAAATAAAATAACAAGTTACAATAAATAAAAAAAACACAAAACTACAACAAACAACACAAGAAAGAGCCTAGAACCACCAAAAGACACCTTCTCTCAGGTTGTACAAGATGTTCCACGAAATGTATGCACTTGAGATTTGGTTCAAAGATTGTGTTGGTGGCAAGTGCGCTCTGAGGGGACTAGCGCGATGGGAGTGGATTAAAACTTTTTCCACGCGAATTGATAACGATTGAAATTATTCGGAGTGAGAATCGAAAAGCTAAGCAATACAAATCAAAAGCAAAGAGAGTAAAGTAAACACCTGATCGACAATGGTTTGGCCACCAGCTTCACTAATACCGTGCTTTTCAAAAGTTGGTTTAGCATGAGCCAATTCATAATTCTTGATCCTACCTGAATCATGAAACCCAAGTTTACACAATTGATTTTTGCACAATCCGTAGATTACCCAAAATTAATCTGCCGAAATAACGAGCTATATAGTGTTTAATACAATGATTTGCAAGTTGTAAAGCTCAATAATGAAGCACAAAGCCACTAGACAAAGATACAATTCAAGATCCTATAATTGCCTTTTACAAATTTTAGCTCAATGTTCTCTCCTTATTTTGGCTTGTGATTTTTATATATATATATATATATATATACATGCTCATTTGAAAAAGTAGCTGTTAAATACATTTGGCGAATCCCCAAATTGAGTTTTGAACGTTTGTGAGTGGATAAAGTTAGGTGAGAATACAAGAAACGACCAATTTTGGATAAGATTCTTTTGTAATAGTACTGATTCAAAAGAGGATAGCGTACTGATCGGCCGCACATCTCTTCTGTCAGGAGTTCAAAGTATCCAGTAGCCTTTGTACATAACAGGTCGTTTGGTTGGGCTTACCCGAACACACCAAAAGCTCACTGTGAGATTAGGGTAACCATAACCAGTTACCTGATTGACCCCTTCCAATTGTGATCTTAAGTTGTGCTCAAAGCACTTAAAGTTCCATACTCCATTTCTCATTAAAAACAAGATTTCCAAAGCACTTTTTGAAGCATAAAAACTTTGGAAAATATGCGAGCACTTTGAAAAACAGTTACAGCATATATTATCATTAACTAAAGCCAATCACGACAAGAAAAGCATAAGAAAAGCAACCTTACAAAAATGAACTCTATGTCCAGGCCCCTTATATCTTTCGTTTCCATCCTTTGTCACCACACTTCTAGTCTTCAAGGTTGTTCACATTTGGGCTCTCTGACTTGACAATTCCAGGCGCGGGATGAATGTTCTCCATGGCCCATAGAATAATTTCATTCTCATGAACTCAACAAATAGATTAGTACATTCAAGATATATAATGAGTTCATAAATCATCAATTCATCTATTTATTCATTTAAGATAACATCTCAAGCATTTATATTGTCAATCATTCATTATATCCATTATCATCATCAACTCATCATCAAAAATACATGCATATAGATCAGTAATGCTAACAATCTCCCTCTTTTGGTTGATCACAAAACCATATGTTGTTTATGGATGAATGTTTGATAAGTTCATTTATAGCACATAATGAATTAATCATTTTGAGCATATGCTCCCCGTGAAAAGATGCATTTCAATAATTAAGCTTATACAATCTCCAACTCCCCCTCAATATATGCATTTTTCAAGACGTCATTTTGAGCACTTCATATGGATGTCTAACATGAATAACGATGCTCATTTTTAATCACTTTTTACACGAACCGCTTGTTTCTTTGGATCAATAAAATCAAGGTATTCAAACACACATGGTATTCAACAAATTTTCAAGAATATAGATTCAAGAAATATTCACATATCCATAACACACATTTATCGAACATATCAACACATATCTCCAACCCATATGTATCGGACATATCAACATATGTCCAATTATCCAACACATGACACACACACATCCATATTAATCCATGATACTAACGCAATGGAAATTTGGAGAACATAACAAGAAAGAAAGAAAATTAAGGAGCTCAATTTCAAGACTGAAATTTGCCAAGAAATCCCATAGATAATAAACCTAAGAGAGGGAATAAATATATTAATGATTAATTTTTGGAAAAAGTTATCTCTGTAATGAAGCTTTTACTCTTATATGTAGGCCATTATAGGAATCTAAAACTAAATACGATTTGGTTCTCTCAATCCTTTCCATATTAAGATAGCTACTAGACTAATTCTAATATGAATAGGACTTAATAACAAATAACAATAACAGTCAATAACAAATGACAAATCCTAAATCCTAATATAACTCGATTGGGCTGCATCAGATACCCACATATCCATATTTGTTTCTCTTTTGGCATCATCAAAACAAACAAGAAATGAGGAGAAATAATGAAATTGAGCAACCAATGATTAAGCAAATATGATAATTCATCTCATAAGCCATAAATAGATCATGATATTACCATTATAAACTACATGTCGACCAAACAAATACCTGGTAATAATAAGGACGTAAAAGTATGTAGGAAATCTTTAAATACATCCACTTGATTTGTTTTTAAAGGAAGTAAAGAGCTAATGGAGTTAGGGATAGGATGTCCAAGGTTCAATAGAAGGGACCGAATCAAATGCAGATCGCAGAAACCATCCCGTCTTTGAGCAAGGGATTGTCGTTTGTTAGATCACCTTCTTTCCAAACTTGAACATATCCTCTTCTAGTTATAGCTTCCTATAGATGCTGATTCCTTAGGGCTCAACTCTTTATTGGTGACCTTTTCTTTACTTGTTCTTTTGGACTAGCTGTAGGAGAATCATCATCAATCACTCGTGTGATTATATTTTTGGACCTATTTTAGTGATTTTTTTGGAGTTAGTTAGGCATTAAGTGAGAAATTTTAACCACTTTATTGTGTTTTCGGTAGAGGTAAGAATGAAAAGAAAAAGGGAGCAAAGTAGAAGTAAAATTTGGATAGAAGAATTCTTTGAGAAAAGAAGGAAAAAGAAGAGGTTGACTTTTGACCAAGACTTGTCAGAAGGATTAAAGGAAAAAGAAAATTTTCTTGCAAGCAAAGAAAAGAAAAGAATTTGGAAACAAAATAAAAAAAAGAAAAAGAAAAAGGAAAGGCCAATTAACAAAGTGACCCATGTGGGCTTGGGATTATAAAGCCTTGGGGTCTTACCTTTCATTGTGAGTCTGATTGGATACCACGGTGTAATCAGTAGGTAATGTCATTATTAGGGTAGTAATTACACTACCTAGTAATTACACATTACTTTAAATTACACGGCGTATTTGGTTACCACAATGTAATTACACCTTATTTTCGTATGACATGTTTGGTAACACAGATGGTAATTACATAGTTAAATAATTTAATTTTAAAAATAAATATTTATTTTTAAAATTTATATTAATGCTAATAAATATTTAAAGATGTAATTTATTAAAATATTAAAAATAAAAATATTATTTATTATAAAATAAATATGACTAATTAAAAATATATGAATTATAAATATAAATATATGAAACTAAAAATTATACTATTAATATTTTCAAATTTAAAATATTATCTTATCAAAAATATTATTTATTTATTTTTTATTTATTTCATATTTACATATTTTGATTTATTTATTTAATATTTTTTATTTTAATTTTATTTAGATTTATTTATTTTTATAATTTATTTATTTATTATTTATATTTATTTTATAGTAAAACATGTCAATTATAAAAAAGAATAAAAGAGTATAAGAAGTTGTTAGGGAGTAATTACACATTGTAATTACACCAATTCACACTTGTCCCCATGAGAATTAGCGAGTGTAATTGAGGAGGTCCAATTACACTTAATTCATCTCTAACTAAGTAATTGCTTGGTAGGACAAACATGTCTAACTGTGTAATTACTTCCAATTACACCCAAATCAATTACAATGTGGCTTTTCAAACATGCCCTATATATAACCACACATTAACAAGAATCAGAGAGATAGAGACGTACAAAGCAGAGAGCAGTAGCAGTAAACAAAGCTTTATTTTTCTTTTCTCTTTCAATCATTATCCAAATTGAGAGCCAAAAACACCAACGGGTCAAAATCAAGCTACAAACAATTAAGAACATATTTAGGCCAACTTTATGGGGAAGCTTTCTAAAACTTTCTCTCATATTTTTGGTCTAATTTTATTGAACATGTCTGAGTAATTTGTTATTTAAAATAGGATGACTATGTGATAATTCTCGTTTTATGGTCTCAAACTTGGATGGAATATTTTGATGTAATTTTTTATACGATTGATGTTCTTCATTATTTTATTTCTATTGTTTCATTATGACTGTAGCTAATGATTTATAGATTTCTTCTATGCAATCATATAAATATTTGTTTGTGCTTCACTCGAAAACTATAGGTTGTACCATAGTTTTCTACACATAATTGATTGATAAATTGTCCTGAGATTTTAGGATAAATCTATACTAAATCTAGATAAACGACTTGGGGATAGAGTTATACCTCTAAGCTAGGACTAATTCATTGATTAATTAAGTTTAGGTATATAATCAATTAGACTTGTAGTCTAATTTTCACATCAAAATAGGAAATCCTATATTTGCCTGAAACTTGAATTTCCCATAGGAATTCGATCCCTGAATCAGACCAAAAGAAGTTTTCAAATATCAAATTTTGGTTTTCATTCTTGGTTAAATTTTCTTTTAGATCTAATTATAGTTTTAATTTAATTTTAATTTTCATAGTCAATTTTTTTATTTAAATTCTCAACAATCACTTAGGCACTACACAGGCATTACCTTTCTTCGAGTTTTCTAAAATTGCCTCCCCGTGGTTCGACCTCGCATTTAGTGCACTATACTACAATTACTTGTGCACTTGCGAGTTAAAACTTGACTTAGAATTTGCACTGAAATTTCTTATCGTAAGTCAAGCACATCAATCACAATGATTTCATGCTTCTTGGTTGATTTTCCTCGCTTGCTTTGATCTCTTCTCTGATTGCGTTCTTTGCCTTATTTTGGCGTCGTGCTATCTTCCAAATCTTCTTGTGGGAGTGTTTTCAGCCATGATTTTGTGAAGAACGACTAATAGGAGGATTGTTTATGAAGTGTGTTGGATGATTTTTTAGACAAATCAGGCTTCGATTGGTGAAAATTCAAGGGTTCTAAGGAGGGTTTGAGAGACAATAGTCTTTAGAGGGAAATGCATGGGGTAAAAATGAGTAAAAGTTTGAAAAATAACTATTTTTGACTTAACTGGAGATGAATTCCGGTCGTCCAACATGTATAGGTGCTCTGCTGAAGGGTGTACCTCATCCACCAGCGACCAACCTTTTCCAAGGTCTGGTTGAGCACTACTAGATGTGTGGCACGGCCTAGGGCCCGTCTGATAGAGAGAAAAGTAGTTTTTCAAAGACCTTTCATGAATGCACATGTAGTGCACATCCAAAACATTTACCCTACTCATTCTAAACACATAATTCATCAAAATATACACAATTATGATTCAAATCACTGAAATATAGTGCTCTCCAACTAAATCAATCATCAAACATAATCAATCAAGTTCAAGCATTCTAAGATATTTTCTAATCATACAAAATCTATCTTCATTAAATGGTTTAGTGAAAATATCAATCAATTGACACTATGTATCCACAAACTCAAGACTAATATCACCTTTAAGCAGATGATTACAAAGAAAACAATATCTAATTTTAATATGCTTAGTTCACGAGTGTTAAATTGGATTACGAGTTAAATTTATAGCACTAGTATTAACACAATAAACAGGAGTACAATCAATAAAATTTCAACAAAAAATAAAAGTCAAACAAATTGAAAAATCAAAAGTGAAAAGTCAAAGTCCAAAAGCCAAAATTAAAAAATAAAAAAATTATAAGATTCAAAACTAAAAAATAAAAGATAAAAAATTTCAAAGAATGAAGATCAACAATAAAAAAATCAAAAACTAAAAAAAAAAAATTTAGAAGATCTTGAAAAATTGAAAAAGTTTCAAACTAACAAATTAAATGATGAAAACATGTGAATTTCGTTTATATTTTTATATTCATTTTTATAAATTATATATATAAGTCGGATAGTCAAAAGACAAGTGCTAAATCTGTAACTAAAGTTGAATGTTTATCAAACTTGATGGTAGTGTGGAGTTGGTTTTGGTCAATAAATGAGTAATTTTCTTAGTGATAATAACTATCAATTTCCTTTGAAATAATGTATGTTCTAGTTTTACTGTGACTATTTTATTGTATGCTTGCGAATTGATAATCTTCAAATCATTACTCAGTGGGTTTTTTTGGCTATTCATGTTAGTTTTGTAATGCATTGAGAGATTTTATAATAACGATTTAGTGGCTATTTTTTCATCTTATAAATAGCCATTATTGTATATATTCCTTGGTATCATGATATTGTATTAATTTGATGTAAGTCCCCACCTAATAATGTAATAAACATTCATCACAAATGGAAAATTTTCTTGTGATGTGTGAGATAGGTTATGTAACAACATTATATTCTTTTTTCCTTTTTCTTCTCCTCTTCCTCCTCCTCCTCCTCCTCCTCCTCCTCCTTTTCTTGTGATTATGAGATGGGTAACATAATAAATCTTTATATGTAGTAAAATAATTAAGTGAATTGCATTCCCTCAACTCATTTTACTTTTTTAATTTTTTTTTGGTTATATGAATCATAGAGTAAAGATACATGATATAAATGTATAAAAATTAAGAATAGCTTTATGTTTACAATTCCTGAGACATGACAAATATTAATTATTTCTTTTTTTTGTATATTTTATTTTTTTAAACTTTAACATTAATTTTACATTTCATTTTTAATTGATGAGCATATGTTATAACTAGATAAAAGATTGATGTTAAGTACTAACAGTCCAAAAATATTTAGATCCAAAGAAATATAATTAAAATAAATTGATGAATTCTTCTTAAGAAACTAATTAAGTTATTTAAATTATATAAAATATAAAATAAAAGTGTAGTACAAGTGGGGCAGCACGTGAGTGTTGATTCTATTATACACTAATTCGTAGAGTGCTTGCGCTAATAATACCGTAGCTCCATGTGTCTTTTTCATCCTATTGGTCCACATTTCTATCCCATTGATATATTATTATTTTTTGTTTCATTCCCCTATTTACTAAATGCAGCAGTAATCAATATTAGACCTTGATATTTAATATTTCTTGAAAGTGAGATACTAAGTTTGACAATAAATCATTTTCAACCAACAATATAAGAAGCAAACGGAGTTGGCAATTAATTAGACCTAGAGATTATCGAGATAATAATTATCATTTCCCTTGGTAAAGAAAGACACATGATCTTTAAGAGGCTGCGATATTGTCAAAGTAATATTTGTTTTGTTATGGGGTTTTGAAATTAAATTATAATGTTTAGTCGAACAATGTGATAAGGGGATGTAAATTCTAGGATAAGTTGGGGTTCGATTATTTTATTTGAGCTGAATTTTTCTAATAAATATTTATATTTTTAATGCGTATTTCTCTATGATAATTGAGTGCAGATGTAGACGTAGCTTATCGTTACTGGGAGCTTAAAAAATTCCATAGAATAGTTATGTATATTTTGTTCAAAAATTTTAATTTAGTCTTTGTCCAGATGATAGTGACTTGATTATTTAAAAAGTATCTACCCCAACAATGGATTTTAAGGTAAGCATATTCCAGCCTGATCAACGCATAAGCAAGTTACGAGCCTAGCAGAAAAGAACGCACGACACTATGGAGGCCACTCACCCCAACGAGGCAGCAGAACAACCCCACACCGAGCCACTCAGCAAGTAAGATTTTTCTATTTGATTTAATTTTCTAAGCATTTTTTGTTTTCTTTTTTGGTTGAGTCTCCTTCAATGGTTTTTTTTTTTTTTTTAAGAAAAAGAAATGATTATTACGGTCTAAGCATAATTTTGAGCTAAAATATCGTAAAGTCGTCTTGCCTTCTTTTGTATGTTTTGGGGTACTTTTGTAATGTTCCATCCCACTTCGATTTGTGTGGACTTTTGTAATAGTTTAGGTTCACTATTACCATCATCACGGATTTAAGTATTTTGGGCTAGTTGAGTAAGCTCAATATATTGGTAGGCTAGTAGTTGGGTTTGAGTCGTTTCAAGTTTGATGAATTTTTAAGGAGGGGGATGTCAAGCTGGTGATTTCATTTAAGTTGTGTGTAATTAGTTTCTAACATTTTGGGTATTTGTGTGTGTGTATGATGAAACATGGGGAGTTTGGTGAAACTTGAAGGTAGAACATACAACTGCAAATTCTGCAAAACCAACTTAGCTCTAGCTGAGGACGTTCTTTACAAGGTACCATTTCTGGTTCCATATATCTTATACCCCTTTGTTTAGTTAGACATGTAAAATTGCTTCTATTCAATCAATATATCTCATATTTGATTTGATAAGATTTTGAAGAATATGCTTATGTTATTATTTTAATTGAAACAATATGTATTAATGTTTTTTTTTTTTTCTGTGAGGTAAGTGAAAGTTTATTTCAATCGCAAATTGGTACAAAAAGACCATTCACGACCCCTTAAGTCAAAGATAAAACATTATAAGCGAGCACTAGACTTAGGGCGCATGAAATATATACATAAGAGGAGTCTCAACAAAACAATAAGTTTAGAAAAAGTACATCAAAATGAAAAGGAGAAAAAAAGATTAAGAGCCTGGTTCTATTGGTGGAGACACATCCATAGCAAGCAAGTTACGAGAATTCGGGTCCAAGGCTCCTTTTCCAATTCCATGAGTAGCGTTCTCATCAGCACCTATCTTCACAATATCTTCAAATGTTGAAGCCTCGGCTACTTGGTTACCTCCATGAGTTTCTTCATGATCACAACTTTCTATTTAGTTCTCATCTTCATTAGTAGCAGCACTCGTGGCTTCCACACTTTCTTTAATAATAGAAAATCTATTGCTAGTTGAAGTATTGACATGTATGGTGGCCGGGGGCACATTTTCTTGAGAAACTAAAGGATTATTTGTACTATGGACAACTGTTCCTCGAAATGGTGTAGCATTAGAAATGGATCTCCAAGCTTTCTTTAGCCTAGCATTCTTCCAATCATTTTTGTTTTTCTCATTCTTCACTTCATTTTGGGTGCTTTGCCTTGGGGCATTTGGTGGCTTTTGGGGGCAAGTAGAAGTGGAATGTCCAACCAACCTACAAGAAGAACAAATAAGGGGCTTCCATGCATATTTAATATCAATTTTAGTCCACTCTTCATTCCTCAATTTCACAAGTAAAATCCGGGAGATCTTTAGATAAGTCCATAACTACACACACCCCAGCAAAGCCAACAAAAGTACGCGATTTCGTAAGCTTATCCATTTGGAAAGGTAGCCAATAGTGCTAGCTATATAACTCAAGCCTCTTTGAGTGATGAGGGAGCAAGGGACATTCCTAAATTTTATTTGATCCCAACTAAAATTTACAAGTTGGGCATCGGGGTCCCATTTCCTTAACAATAAAGGCCGATTATTCACATGCCATAAATGTTAATGTTAATATATGAAGATTGGGGTAAATTGCATGCTACAACCTATGGCTTTCCATATAAGTCCATGTTATTCTCTATATTTTCGAAATTAATTAAAACTCTCTTGTGCTTTTCAAAATTAGAGCACATTTAATTTAATCCCTCCATCATATTTTAGTCAAAATGCAAAGCGTGTGTTTGGGCATGCAATGCATCTGCGATTTTTCTCTAAAAGCAACTCATTCTTAAATAGTATACTTGCACTCAACCCTCTCTCCGTATTTTTCATAAGTGCATGATACCACTGTTTTAAGGATATTTAAGATATTTTGCATTTTTCATAACTAAAACAAATGGCATTTTATTTTAGGACACGTGTGCTATAGTTTTAATAAGCAGAGGAGAGGTTCTTAGCTAATTTTAAAACTAACAAAGTAACATGTATTTAACAAAAAACACAGGGGAATTAGGTGCAATCAAGAAGACTGATTGCTAAGAAGTTCCAGCTATGCGTGGGGTTCTAGAAAGGGTTGAAGCCATCTATGACCTCAAGGTCCCTCAACTACAATTTTATCATTATCTTGAGACTCAATTTTCCGTTAAGGTATATAACATGTGAAAATGGGAACTTTGTTTTGTTTTAGGAAGTAACCGTATAGCAAAAATTGAAGTGTGTATTTTGAAATTACTTGGGTGTTGAATTTTACGGAATATGCTAATTAAGATGTTATGTTATTCTTTAAAGAAATAATTTTGACACTAATGCATGAGGATGGTTTCTTAAACCTTATCATATGTGAAAGTTTTGGTCTTAAATGCATAAAAATTGTCTAACCGTAGGATTATTTTAAATTTCTACAATGTTACTTGCACCTTAAAGTTAGTATATTGTTCTTTACTATTGTAATTTGATGCTATTTTGTTATTATTTAAAAAAAGTGCAATTGGTTTAGGCGTTTCACTGTCGCAGCGGGAAGGCATACCTTTTCAATAATGTGTAAGTTCGTCATTGCTCTTTCTTGGTTATCATGCTGGTGGACATGGACGAATGTATTGTTCTTCCACATCGGTCTTGCACACGCACGCACGCACGCACGTGCGCACACACATTTCACCTGTGTTCAAGAAACTCATTTGTATACGAGTATTAAATTAGTGTTTTTAATGGTTACTAAATAAAAATCAGGCTCTTGTCTTGCTATTTATATGAATTTGGATGTTTATACTTCCAATTCTTGAAATACTAGTAGTCCTTGTGGCTTATATTGAATGACTGACTAAAACTGACTGATGTCAAAAGAGACATGTAATAACTGGCTAGAATTAAGAATATATATGAAGGTATTAGCTGATATCAAGTTAACCGGTATTGCTACTGATCCATTTTCGTTTAATCAATAGATGTGACATATCATATATAGTATGACTTCAACTAATTACAGAGAATTAGTCATATGATCATTAATGGAAAACAAGGCTAAGGGCCTATTTCGATTGGCATTTTTTTGGAATATATATATATATATATATATATATATATAAGTGTATTTTTTGCAATAACTAATTTATTTAGCTTTACAAAAAAGATGGAACCCTGAAAAAAATTCAAATACAACTTTTTTCAAAAGTTAGAATTTTTAGCTTTACAAAAAAATATTTTTTTAAAAAAACTGTTGAAAAAAACCCTTTTAGGAAAAGCCAATCGAAACGAGTGCTAAATATATGTTTTGCTTTTATTCAATTCAATATTTCTATCAAATGACTCTATCTACTTGATATATATAATGTGTTTGGAATGAACTTATTTTAACGTGTTTATTTTATTGAAATGAAAACATATGTTATTATAAGATTTAAAAAATCATATTGCCCATACCCTGTGAAAGCTCAAACACACCAGACTTTTTATTTTAAAATTTAAACAATCCATTCTTATCTTATTTTTTTATAGCTATAGAAATAATCTTACCACAAATATATTATTGAAACTCAAAACAAACTATATTCTTTTATATATGAAGTAAAATATGATAAGCATATACCAAACAGAGCAATAATCTCCTGGAATTTTGAGTCTTCTTCAAATGATGATTATTTTGCATATATTCAGGGTGAATATTACTCTTGGACCTCGTGCGGAGAGGATGACGTTTATGGGAATGTATACAGTGGCAGAGACCTTTTGCTGCTGCTGTCGCCAAAGTGTTGGCTGGAAATACGTAATCTACACTCTCTCTCAAACACTTCCTTTTTATAGCATGTAACATACGAGTGACGTACAATGATCTTAAAAATTATAAATTGTACGGATCAACATTATGCCTATATAATTAAATTTTGTTTATAACGTTATATATAACATTGGAAGAATACAAGTTGGCTTGAATAGTTAGTTATGCTTTTTCATTTTTTTTCCTCCTATTTTTCTATGTTCCCTGAATCAGGAAGTTGCACAAGAGAAAACCCAGAAGTATAAAGAAGGCAAAGTCGTTCTTGAGAGGTATGCTTAGGCGCCCTAATCAACAACATGGGTAAATTACCATATGATTCTATATATACCGTCTTTTGTGTTATCTAAAGGGAATAGTTCACGTTATTTTGGAATAGATCACATAAATAATATTTTGGAGAGTAAATTATATATTACTCCCTGTATTATAATCTATGTGCACTATATTCTCTTATAGCATCAAAACTAATTAATTAGTCACTTGTACTGTAACTTACGTGTACTATACCCCATGTAATATTAAAACTAGCTAATTACTTCCCTGAAGTTCCTAAAAGTGTGCAAAATGCCCCTTGAAGTTTTTAAAAGTGTACAAAATATCACTCTGAAATATATGACGGCAGGGGATATTTTGCACACTTTTAAAATTTTTTGGAGATAATTAGCTAGATTTGATATTTTAAGAGGTATAGTGCACATATGTTAGAGTATATGGAGGTAATTAATTAGTTTTGATACTTCAGAGGGTATAGCATAAATAGATCAAAGTACAGGGATAACATGCAATTTACTCTATTTTGGGCTTTATACAGGTCAACCTTCAATTGTTTTCCAAAAGCGTAAAAAAATTTCAATCATTGGTAGCCCGCAATTTAATAAAAAATTTCTAACATATTTTGCATTTACTTGATTGGAACAATTACAGAGAGAGTATCATTCATGGAGTCGACTCGACGTCAGAATCGGGTTCGGATAATTCTCCTCGATTGAACCATGCTGATAAGATAATGCATAGAATTTCTTTTCTGGAGATATAGTAGTGCAGTAACTGTAACTGATGACAAATAGAGATGCCTTTTGCTTGTAAGATATAAGAATGTGACACAGCTGAGAAGTCATCCTTCTAAATGTGTTAGCTTAGATAGTGTGGTGTGCCATTCTCTGATCAACTTCGGCTAGAAAAGACCTCCAGGTTATGAGGATCCCATCATAGTAAGATAATGTTATGGATCAGAATTATAATCTGTTTGTTATAAGCTTATTTAAGTTGCTTTTTTTAATATAGAAAAGTATGGTATATTTTGTGTTCTCGTAAAATGTTTGTGATAAGATATCTTATATAAATATGGTTTGTTTTTAATTTTCATAGAATATTAGTGAAGATTTCTTGTAAGACAAAAAGAGAATAAATATTGGCTTGTTCATGTCAACAAGATAGCATCGTGTAACAAGTTTATTCCAAACACAACATTAATAGCCATGAAATATTTATTATATTATTCCATCATAATTTATGGATCTACTCCCCAGCTTACTAGCTGCTGCAACAAAATTTAGGGCTTGCTATTTTTTATGGTTTTTGAAAAAAATATTTTTTGAGAAATTAAAATTTCTAACTTTCGAAAAAAGTTGAATATGAGACTTTTTTTTCACAAATTTTTTTGAAATTCAAGATAGATACTTATTTAAAAAAATGAACTTTTTTTTGTAAAAAAATACCTTTTCTTTTGAAAATAGTCAACCCTAAAAGGCCTTTAGCTTGTTACTTTTGTCTATGGACATCACTAGGTTAAAGGGACTAGGTTAAAGGGACAAGTTTACAGTACTTAAAAATAATTCACATGTTATAAAATACTATAAGTAAATGAGTATTATATTCAAAATAGTTACCATCAATGATATGTTTTACATTCACAATTGCTCTCTGTAAATCTGCACTCCCTGATAACTATGCATGACAACTAAGGGCTTGTTTGGATTGGTTTTTTTCAAAAGCGCTTCTTTTAACAGCTTCTGAAAAATAATTTTTTTTTAGAAGCTAAAAATTTTGGCTTCTAAAACAAGCTATATTTGAGATTTTTTTTTCAGAGTTTCAGCTTTTTTGGATGATAAATCAAATAGTTATTGCAAATTTAATATAACTTTTTCACGAAAAAAAGTATTTTTTTCTTAAAAAAAACCAATCCAAACAGGCCCTAAATCTCATTCTCAATAGTGCTAATTCACCACTAATATTCCAATAATATGATTATAAATTTTATTAGAGTCTTAGAAATTCTCTATTATATTATAGATTTGAGTTAAAATCACATAAGGAAATACACCAACATGTATCTAAGTCGTTTAGATTTTGTCTCTTAGAAAGTATAATTGATAGGAAAATGATACATAGGAAGGCCTATAAGACAATTCTTTGGGTTTTCTTTTTTAATTTTGAAATGTATATATATCTTCAATGTAAAAAATCATAGTTTTTTAATTGTTTAAAAAAGATCATGGCTTACTCTGGTTGATACCAATTAGTTTTAAACTAGAATTTATGTTTCTAACAGAGTATATCACCAAGTTGATCGTTCGTTAGGGACGGTTTATAGATCATCAAATTCCCACAAATGGAATGAGAAGTGGGTCCATGTAAATGATCGAGACCTCGCAAACAACAACGCTCCTTCCCCATATGGAGTTCGGAACCCAAGGGCAATCGTTGAGTGAACTGTATCTTCTTTGTGTTAGTTGACCTAAGCCGCACCCTGACTGCTGGGGTGGGGCTCGGCCTCCGAACCGTACGTGGGATAAGAGGTAAGTCTTAACTCAGAATTTTATCTCAGTGTAATCTCGTATCATCCACATGTGGCTTATATTATAAACGGTAGTAATGGAGATGACAATTGGCAAAGAAGGTAATATGAATGGAAAGATGGCGAGGGCGGAGACGGGTGGCAGAGGGGGGAATGTGGGAGAATAAGGTGATTGCGATGGAGGTGGGGTGGAGGCAATGCTGTTGGTATGGTTGTGGAGTAGAGAAGAAGAACAAGAAGTGAAATGCTCAAAATTCACCTTATTATGATCACCTGCATCACACATGATGACACATTGACATGAATAAAATTCAATAGGAAAATGACATGTAAGACTGATTACCTATATGACTTTAGCTTACAACATAAACCTTATTATCATAATAATTAGTATAATCTAGTATCTGATATCTATATCTATATATATATATAAAAGTTAAACCTAAAGGAGCTCAAAGAAGTAAATTATATTTTTAATATTATTACATTATTATTAACCTCATCATTGCAATGGAGCTACAACATATTTAATTATATTTATGCACCGCCGATATATTTCTTTTTAATGAGTTTAAAGTAATAAAGTCCAAGAAAACATATTAATTTAATTAATTTATGCATCATATCCTAATTAAAAAATAAGAATAAAAATAAAAATAAGTATAAAAAAGCACTAGAATTAATTTTGTAGATATTTAGAAATAATAAAAAAATATACGAAAACCTAAAAACATAAAAAAAATACATCTATAAATATTTAAAAAATAAAAAAACACACAGAACCTAAATAAGTTTGTGCAAATCATGGGGTATGAAAGCACTAGTATATATAAAACAGAAACAGTTGAACTACATTACTTCCCTCTAAAATTTTTTAGTTCATGTAGAGTTGCAACGTGTCTATTCCTATAATATTGACATGTGTCCGTTGTAAATTACGAAGGAAATGATTACTCTATGAATTGAAAAGGAAAAGACTATGGATATATCTAATTCTATAGCATGGCCATTGGAGGAGGATCTTGAAAATATGGCCTATTTTTAAGAAATTCTTTTTCCATAGAATTGGAAATGGTGAGAACACTTGCATATGGATTGACAATTGGCAGCCTTTGGTGAACCTTTTGGATTATTTTGGCATTGTAGCGGTTAAGGGAGATGGCTTTAACGTGTATGCACGGGTTGGAGAATTTATTGCGCAAGGAGAGTGGAGCTGGCCAGAGAACTCGACCATTTTTGATACGAAGAGAGCTAATTTGGATGGTATCTTACCTTGTATTCAGCGTGAGGACCGTGTAATTTGGTTGGGTAACAAGAATGTGTGTTTTACAACAAATTCGGCGTGGGAGGCGTGTAGACAGAAGTTTGACAAGGTTAGCTGGGACAGGATCAGGTGGTTCAAAAATCATATTCCTAAGCATGGTTTTTGTATGTGGCTAGCATGGTTCGATCGGTTACCTACAAAGCGCAGACTGATTTTTTGGGGTTTGTGTGAAGTAGTTGAGCTGTGAAAATATTCTTTGTATATTAACCGATCGAACCATGCTACAAAGATTTATACAATAGTTACAAGAGATAATCATAAGTATAAATAGATATAATATACAATTGGATAAGGATCATAAGTTACAAAGATTTGTACAATAGTTACAAGAGATAATCAACAATTTTGAACTTTCGTTATTATCCTTACACCCCCTTTCAAGCTGAGGAAGGTTGATGACCGGAAGCTTGGAATGCCGCTCATGAAATCTTGGGCGATAAACTGATTTTGTGAAAATGTTGGCAGGCTGGTCTTTGTTGGAGATGTATTTTAGCTCAAAAGTGCCATCGTTCACCTTGTCGCGTACAAAATGGATGTCAATTTCTATATGTTTACTACGTTGGTGCACAATGGGATTCTTGGCCATATATAAACTGACATTATCACAATAAACCATCACCGTCTGATCAGAAGGGACATGCAAGAATTTGATCATATATAGAAACCATAACATCTCAGAGCACAATGTTGCCAACGCACGATACTCAGCCTCCGAACTTGATTTAGAAACTGTCGTCTCCTTCTTTGATCCCCAGGTGACTAAATTCTGACCAAGAAACATTGCATACCCTGTCGTTGATCTCCTAGTATCAACACATCCTCCCCAATCTGCATCGCTAAAACCAACAAGCTCAAGTTTGGTACAGGTGGACGAAAGTGGAGACCAAAATCTATCGTTCCTTTGACATAAGGCAGTATACACTTAGCAGCCACCATGTGTTCTTGAGAAGGTTCATGCATAAATTGACACGCACTATTAATAGCATATTCTTGAGAAGGTTCATGCATAAATTGACACGCACTATTAATAGCATATGAAATATCAGGTCGCGTCAATGCTATATATTGGAGCAAGCCAACAAGTTGACGAAATGAAGTTGGATCTTCGAGCTTGTTTGAGTCAGATACAGCAAGTGGCTTGGGTCCCAATGGAATCGACACTGGTTTAGCTCCATCGAGATCAAATTGTTGCAGCAACTGAATAGCATATTTGCTTTGACTTACATGAATGCCGTCTTTGGTGCGCTGTACTTCCATCCCCCAAAAAAAATGAAGCTCACCTAAGTCCTTCATTGCAAAGTGAGTGGACAAGGTAGAAATTAGCTACTGGATGTCATTGAACTTATTCCCTGTCATCACAATATCATCAACATAGATTAAAAGAATCAAGATATTACCACCAATTTTGCGAGCGAAAACAGAAGCATCATGGTGAGAATTAGAAAATCCATTTGAAAGAAGATAGCTGCTAAATTTTTGGAACCAGGCTTGGGAGCCTGTTTCAAACCATATAAAGATCGGTGCAGCTTGTAAATGTGATCTGGGTGTGTAGCATCCATGTAGCCCTGCTGTTGACTCATAAACACAGTCTCACTCAAGTCACCGTGAAGAAAGGCATTCTTCAGATCAAGTTTCCTAAGTGTCCAATTGAAAGTCACAGCCAAGATAAGCACAAGTCTAACAGTTCTATGATTATAATCACGCCCTTTTTGTTGATTGTAACCCTTTGCAAGAAGACATGCCTTGTACCATTCGATGGAACCATCAGCCTTTGCTTTATTCGATACACCCATTTCGAGCCAATGATGTTCATATCAGGTGTGCGAGAAGATCCCAAGTCTTATTTTGAAGAAGAGAATTGAATTCCTCATCTATCACTGCACGCCAATTTTTGTCCTTCTGTGCTTGAGAATAGCAAGATGGTTCTGGTGGAATATCTTGTGTTAAACTAAGCAAGCATGGATGGTGTGGGTATTTAGTAGAGAACAGAACTTTGGGACAACGAGATCCATTCATGGTTCTCGTAATCATCGTGTGAGTGCGAACAGGCTGTAGTATTTGAGTGAGAGATGGAGGAGACATTGGTGAGGTGTTAGGATTAGTATTGGATAAGGATGGTATCTGGGTGTTGTCAAGTTTAGGGGAAGCGTGAGGCGTAGTGGGTATTGAGTCTGATGAGGTAGGGTGAGAGAGATGGGGTAATTTTTATTTTTAACTTTATTTTTTAAAATGCTTTTAAAATTAACCCAGTTATTAAAGGATTTGCAAAAATAAATTTTTTGAACTTTCGAAATTCGAATTCGAACTCCAAAAATTTGAATTCGAACTTCAAAAGTCCGATTATTTTTTTACCCCCGTTCAAAAAAATTTTTTTTTTCAAACAAAAAATACGATTTCGAACTTGAACTTTCAAAGTTCGAACTTAGGCAGAAACTTTACTTAAAATCTAACAAATATTATTGCAATATATAGGCAAGATATGAATAATAAGTATTATTGCAATATATTGGAACAACAAATTATATGTCAGCAAACAAACGAACTCCAAACACAAGGGCAAGTCAACCAATTAAACTCAGCAAAACCTGATCTGTGATCACCTTTTGAAATTAGCCACCTTTGGAACTTTGAAAGTTCGGTTTCGAACTTTGATAGTTCGAAATCGAACTTTCAAAGTTCGAAATCGTATTTTTTTGTTTGAAATTTTTTTTTTGAATAGGGGCAAAAAAAATAATCGAATTTTTGAAGTTTGAATTCAAATTTTTGGAGTTTGAATTCGAATTTCGAAAGTTCGAAAAGTCTATTTTTACAAACCCTTTAAAAACTAGGTTAATTTTGAAAGCATTTAAAAAAATAAGGCATGTGCAACTAGACTTGCTTTTATCATTCACCACCTGTCATTGTATGTAGCTACGTGGCTCTTAAAAAAAATGAAAATCACATGTTAGATACATATATTACACACATTCAAAAAAATTAATAAATAATTCAAATATTTATATAAACCAGTCTATACTAGTCTTCGGACTTGTTTGGATTAGTTTTTTCAAAAACGCTTTTCTATAGAGCTTTTGAAAAAAGAGTTTTTTTGAGAAGTTTAAAATTATGACTTCTGGAAAAAGGTGAAATTGAGTTTTTTTTTCAGAGTTTTAATGTTTTTTGAAATCTAATCCAAATACATATTACAAAAAAGACGTGCTTTTTTCAGGAAAAAAAATATTTTTCTATAGTAGAAAGTCAATCCAAATAGGCCTATAGAGAATGTTTGACTTTGCTTTTCTAAGTTGCTTATAAGCAAATAACAAATAAGTGGCGAAGTCTTTGAAAAATTGTGCTTATGAGCCATTAACATATTTGGTAATATGTGCTTATAAGTAATGGTGTTTGTTATAATGACTAAAAAGGATCTTATATTAAAGTAGGAGAGTGTTGTTCTTCTTATTTTTATTTTTTTTAATTTTTAATAAATGACAGAGTTATCCTTTTATTTGGTCAAATTACCTTAGTTATAAGCACGTAGGAAAAAAAAAAAAAAAAAAGTAGGGTGAGTGTTGCTTTTGGTTTTTACATGCTTATAAACAAGCATTGATTTTACTAAACACGTAAATTTTCTTTTTCTACTTAATTATAAGTAGGTTTGCAAAGCCAAACACAGTTTTAAATCCATCAATTTATTAAACTAATTTATTTAAAATACAATTTAATTTATTGCTTTTTATAATTTATTAAATTTATGAATTTACATACTTAAATTAAAATTATAAAAATCATAATACATATATAAATTCGTGCATTGCACGAGTTACATAGTTTCCTTAATTCTCAACCTTGCTTTTGCTCAAACCTAGGAAAAAAAAAAAGAAAAAAGTAAAGATTGGGTGGAAATCATCAATCACACACATAGCCATCCGCCATGTGATAAACCTTGGGATATTCGCTTAGTTTGAACTTGTTACTTCATTTAGCCATCTTATTACTACAGATCGTTGAAGCAGTTCTTTTATCTTTTTTCATGGTCGTGTGCTGACCTTTTACCTTAACTTCCTAGATCCTTAAGGGACGAAGTTAGTTTGATTTGAGAGTCAAATTGATTTTTAAATTTGTAGTCTGAAAGTCTATTTTAAAGAAAAAAGGTGTTTGGTTTTCCATCTCCAAATTTAATTTCAGTCCAAAATCAATAGAATTTTTAGAGTTAAACAAAGAAGTTAAAATTTTTTATTTCTCCATTTATATTTTGTAGGAAGGAGTTTTAAGAGACACATTAGACAAAAATATCCTCATTATTTTCATCACTTATGTTTCTTGAATTACCAATTATAATTAAAACATGAATTAACTAGTAAATATAATAACTAAAAGAAATAAAAAATAAACTTATAATTATAAATTTAATGAAAGTAAAATAAAAATTAATAAAATATAATAAGCATATTTAAATTAAATTAATAGTGAATAATTTAACTATTTATCAATTCTTATTTTTTAATTTAATAATAATTTATTAATGTTTTATGTTACTAAATAAATTTTAATTGTTAAAAAGTTACAACTATAATTTATATAGAAATTGTGCAAATAAGTTAAATTATCATTAATTATTAGCGCCAACTCATGTCAACTTGCAAGATTACTTATTGGAATTGGATTTCACTAGAAATTAGTGGCCCTATTTCAAGGACCTAGCCCAAAATCGAAGATCAAGCCTAAACCAAGGCCAATTGAGTTGTCAAGAGCTTAAGGCCCAAATCCAATTATTTAGCCTTGGCTGAATAACACTATTACGATAATATGAAACTTGTTCTTTCAAGATTACTTAGTCAAAGTCAGCCAACTAGAGAAAGGCTCTAGAAGACATAATTATTATTGGCTCTCAAAATAACCAAAATGCCCTTGCCTTCCTTTACGTGATGTTATGACCATTTTGACCTTACTCTATTCCACTAAAAGACTAAAGTCGCATTCCAAGGACAATTACTAATTGTCAGAAGTCCATCACCCATGATGGTGACCTTTGTCTTTGCCCTACTAAGTAAGATGACTAGAATGACCCTCTATGTATATCTGTAGTTTAGATTGGTCCTTTAAATGTACTATTAGCTCCTTAACTATAACTAAACCTCAGTATCTCTAGTACAATAGAATAGTCACCCACCAATCATAATACACTTGATCCAAGGTAGTGGCCCACAAGCAAAATGATCGATATACCCTTAAAAAAATATATCACTGTGTCTTGATTCTAATGACCAAACAAACAATAACAAAGAAGGCACATATATTCTATTATTGCATATGCATGTTCCCCGATCAACACTCAACACCTAACGAGTTTTTGACCCTGGATAAGTAAGATCTCCCCTATAGTGTATCAAATTGCTGAATCCTAACTTTATCAGTTCATCACGTATGCTCAAGATTGAGAGCCTTCGCCACTTAGTAGTAGTAAGTGTCATGTTCTACCTTTGATTGTACGGTTCTAAGAAAACAAACTTTAATGGTCCTATCTAATGTGTGACACACGCACTATTGAGACAAATCTAGAAATATCTCTAATGACCTAAGTAGGTTACCTAATAAGAAGACTTGCTTATTATAGAGAGTGCCCAGCACTACCATATGGTTAAAAGTACACTTACAACAAAACTAAAACTAGATTTGGACTATTATGTGTCTAGCATTATTGTGCATCTAAGTGTTTAGGTTATGTCATTGGGTTTTTACATATGCATCCCATTACATTCATTTAAGACAATATATGAATGGGAATTCAAATAATATTAATAATACAAGTCATTACAATGTCTAATACCCAAAAATGCAGCGCTCAAGTGGTATTTGGGGCATACAAATCGCAATACGTATGCCTATTTCTTTGGCACTTATGCATGATGAATCGAGCTGTAAACTTCTTAAACAGGACTTGATGCTTCCCATTTGTGGTCACTGTAAGACTTAACTGAAAGATTTTACACATGCAAGCTTCCCATAGATGTGCCTTGAGATTTACAGTTATCATGACCCATTTGAAGTGTGCCACGTGTTCATTCAAGTGTGACTTTCCATTGTGTTGCTTCAACTGAGGAATCTAAATCTTGTCAAACATGACCACTTATTTGATCCTTTTTGTGAATGAAGTTTTGTCGTAACCTAGTGACATTTGTGCATTTTCTACTAACTAGAGAATAGTAAGTGTAGTACTTGTTCCTTTTTTCTGAGGCTAGTCGTGCCTCTGGAGTTGCCACCGTATCAAGTGACTGCATCATTGGGATGTTATTAGACACCCTTATCGATTTGCAAAGTGATAAGGTCTTGATTAACACTATAGTAAATAGTTGTTAGAGGGGCTTCCAACTTTTGATACAACTCATCATTCTTGCTAGGCTACTAGCATTATGTTTTCAGCATCCTCGCCTTCGCCTCTTGTTTATCGATTTGTGACTAAACCATGATATCTTGACTGTTAATTGTCACGAGTGACGAGAATCGAGTTTTCTTATTGCTAATACTCAGTTTTGAGATTTGAAAGCTCTAATTGTAGCACTAGTTCCCTATGGTGGGCACCAAATTGCAGATCCTCCGATCAACAAATAAGGTCTTGCCTGGAAGAAGGTTCGCAAGACCCCTCTAGTTGATAGGTTCTTGTTGGTAAGAAATAGTGGCTCTTATGTTGTGTCCTTCGCAATTGCTAGGTTGAGGTTATATTGGGTCCTAAGTACCTTGAGATCTTTTCCCTTTTTGTGTCATCAGTGCCATACCATTAACCTTCATGCCACTACTCTAGCCTCAATGACTATTACCTAATGATTCTCAACGTGTATGATATTGATTTTATTGCTCTACATTGGCCCTGCTCAAGATTTTGGTAATGTCGCATTAAGAAACATCCCTAGAGGTTAATAGGTGATCAATTATCTAAGCCCAGTTATAATTATTATTTCTATTATTCAAATAAAATAATTTAATTTACAATTAAATATATGTGTACGATAATAATACTATGAAAAATAGTTTTTCAATATATTTAAATTTTTTTGTCTAATAAAAATATTCAGTTGAGTAATAAAATTATACATTTCTTTTAGTAAATTTTGGCATGGATAGAATTTGCAATTGATTTTTGTGTTATATTAGATTTATGTTTGTGAAGAAATAGATAATGTTGTAAAGATATTAGAAAAGATAAAAAAGAGAAAGATTGGAACATGGGTAGGATTGCCAAAAAAAAAAGTTGAAATACTAAAAGTTGGTATGAAATATTAAAAATTTTAATGTTTATGAAAAGTTACTTAAAAAACTACTTGAAATACTATTTCACCTAACACAAAAATTTGATGAGTAGTACTTGGATTAGTTAAAATACTAAAATTTGTTTGAGAAACTCCTTTCAAGTATTGCTGAACTGGACCTTAGCCTTTACTTATTTTGGATGCCAGAAAGTCTGAAACTTGGTTTTTGTAATATCATTTGTTATATAATTGGAGGGATACACCTCGTTGTACCATTCATGCTTGTCTTTGTTCATATCTTTCATACTTTATTTTTATTTATTATTTGTTATAATGTCAATTTATCTATGTCGGCTTAATATTGATTTTATATTATTTTGATGATGCAAATTATAGTTAATAAATTGCTAATCATACCTTGAGCTTGTCTTGAGCATATCTTTGAGTTAGGTGGTTGGATGTCTTAAAATTGAGCCATGTTTAAGAGCATAAGAAGAATTCATCAAAAATAGATTAAGTTATTCAAGACAAGAAGAGTTCAAGATAGAAGAAGAAGGACATGAAGTCATATGGAGAAGATGAGGCGACATAAGGGGTACTAGCTCAACTGCTCTCCTGTGAATGCCTTAGAATAGTCTATTATAGCTCATTCAAGATTTCATCGCATTGCACTCTTCCATCACTTCATTTAAACTTGAGTATGGCATATCTTGATTGCTAAATTCATTCCAGAAAGCCTTAAAATCTTTATAAAATCTCTTACTATGTTTTCAAAAGGCTTTACAATCTCTTTGAAGCATTTTCACATTGTCTTATTGCCTTAGATTCAAAGAACATTACAAAATAGTGCTTAAATTGCTTGAAATTGAAATTTACTGGGCATAGTCGGACTCTAGGCCGGCCGCTAGACCTAGCACATCTGAGCCCCACTTTTCAAATTTGGCTTCTCACCAAGGTTGGACCCCAGGTTGGTCGACTGGCTTAGCGACCAACCTTAATTAGTAAGCTTGGGGACCAAGGCCGGTCTCACCCCCGGTCGACCGACCCTGGCTCTGCAACATTGAATGGCTTAGCAGTTTACACCCATTAGAGCCACCTTTTCTTCCCCAAATTTCGCCTACTTTACCCTAACACTTCAAATTCTCTTTAAATACATATTCAAAGCATTTAATACACAATTATCTAAGCTTGCAAACTCTTTATCATCATTTACTGCTTAGAAATCTTGAGCTATAATTTGCTATACTCTTTGAGCATTCAGGAGCTATATTTTGCAATATCCACTTTTGGAGAAGTTTAGCTATATTACACATTTATTTCTTCAAATCCTTGTTGTATGCACCCTCTTTTAGCTAAAAAATCTTGAGAGATACATTTATTGAGCTAGAGAGAGTGTGAGAAAATCCAAAAGAGTGGGACTCCTGGGTTCTTTGAAGATTGAGCTTCAAAGAGTTGTACACTTAGTTTGTACTTCACCAAGCTTTGAAGAAACATCATAGTGGAGTTGATTGAAGTCCTAAGAGGAGCATCCTTAGGCAATGGGCACAGGCAAGGCTGAACCACCTAAAAATCATTTGTCTTCTTCTTCTTTATCTCTATTTTAAGTTACTTGCCATTATTGATTCTTTGGTGTTTGATAATTGCTTAAGAGAATTCGTGTGTATTATTTGATAAATTTTTATTTGCAAAAATTATCCAATATCTTAATTCACCCCCCTCTTAAGATATTTGCCCTAGCAAGTGGTATCGAGAGATAAGGTTCTACCTATAGTTTAATAATTAGTAGAATTATATTTGACAAATATGGACGGTATTTCTATTAAGAAAGAACCCCCTTTTGATGGAACTAACTCTGCCTTTCGGAAAATAAGGATGAAGTTTTTCATTCAGTCACATGATTATAAGGCTTGGAAGATAATTGAAAATGGACCTACTTTGCCCACTAAAATGGAAAGGGATAGGAGAGTTCCTAAACTTGAGAGTGAATGGAATGATGAGGACATTAAATTGTTTGAGTTAAATCAAAAGGCTTTACATTATTTGTTCAATGCCATGAATGCAACCGAGTTTGCTAGGGTAATAGGGTGTACTATAGCTAAGGAACTTTGAGACCAATTAGAAGTGACCCACGAGGGGACTAGCCAAGTAAAAGAGTCTAGAATTGCTATGCTTGTACATAGATATGAATTGTTGAAAATGCTTTATAACAAAAGTGTTGAGCAAATGTTCTCTAGGTTTGTTGAGATTATTAATGGCTTGAAGGCATTTGGAAAAGATTATTCAAATGTAGAGAAAGTAAAGCAAGTGCTATAGAGTTTGCCATCATCACGGCAACCTACAGTGACAGCCATTAAGGAAGCCAAAGACCTCAACACATTGGAACTCAACCAGCTTATTGGGTCACTTATGACTTATGAGCTTGAGATAAAGTACCATGAAGAAGAAGATAAGAAGATGAAGGAGTCCATAACACTTGTAGCATCAAAATACACATCAAGTGAAAATGAAGACGATGAGGAGAACCCAAAAAATGAGGAGATTGCACTTTTTGCCCGAAACTTCAAAAAATTTATGAAGTTTAGAAAGATGAAGAAATGATCATCTTCCAACAATTAGGATTTACAATCTCTTGCTATGTTTTCAAAAGGCTTTATAATCTCTTTGAAAAGTTTTCATATTGTCTTGTTGCCTTAGATTCAAAGAGAATTACAAAATGGTGTTTAAAATGCTTGAAATTGAAATTTGCTAAGCATAGTCGGACTCTAGGCTGGCCGCCCATCCTAGCACCCCTAAGCCCGGCTTTTCAAATTTGGCTTTTGACCAAGGCTGAACCCCAGGCCGGTCAACTGACCTTAGTCGACAAGCTTGGGGAACAAGCTGGCCACACCCTTGATCGACCGACCCTGGCTCCACAGCATTAAATGACTTAGCCGTTTATACCTATTGAAGCCACCTTTTCTTCCCCAAATTCCACCTACTTTACCCTAACACTTCAAATTCTTTTTAAGTACACTTCTGAAGCATTCAATACACAATCATCTAAGCTTGCAAATCTCTTTATCATCATTTATTGCTTAGAAATCTTAAGCTATAAGTTGCTATTCTCTTTGATCATTCGAGTGCTATATTTTGCAATATCCACTTTTGGAGAAGTTTAGCTACATTACACATTTATGTCTTCAAATCCTTGTTGTATACACACTCTTTTAGCTAGAAAATCTTGAAAGATACATGTATTGAGCTAGAGAGAGTATGGAGAAATCCTAAATAGTGGAACTCTAGGGTTCTTTGAAGATTGAGCTTCAAAGAGTTGTACACTTGATTTGTGCTTCACCAAGCTTTAAAGAAGCATCATAGTGGAGTTGATTGAAGTCCTAAGAGGAGCATTTTTAAGCGATAGATGTAGGCAAGGCCAAGCCACCTAAAAATCGTTTGTCTTCTTCTTCCTTATCTCTACTTTACATTACTTGCCATAATTGATTGTTTGGTGTTTAATTAATTGCTAAAGAGAATTTGGGTGTATTATTTGATAAGTTTTTATTTACAAAAATTGTCCAATATCATAATTTACCTCCCTTCCCAAAAGATATTTGCCTCAACAATCGACTTGTAACTAAACTCAATATCACACATTTTGGAAGAATAATAAAAATATTACAAAAAAAATTCTTTTCCTTATTAGGATTAGGGGACTCGAACAATAAGGTGCGAGATACGAGAGTAAGGAAGGTGTTGAGGTGACCATTTGGTAGACTAGGCAAAACAAAGTGATAAGTCTTGCATATTTACTCTATTATAATCCTAATGTAGTCTCTAATTAGAATTCTATTTCTTTATAAGCAAGAAACCTAGACTAGTTAAAAATTTTTGAAATATGCACAAAATTTCACTTATAAATAGGGAAAAGAAAGGATACATAGATTATCAAATTTATTTGTCTGACAGATTATTTGCAAAACATAATATTAATTTATTTGGGTAAGTATCATCGTCAATTGAAGAGAAAGGGTTTAGCAAACTTATTTTGGTCATCAAGCTAATTCTCATATTAAGCCAAAAAAATTAAGGTGGCGATTCGTACATATTGTATGCCGTAAAGACCACAAGTACATGGTGATTACTGGATACTAGACATAATATGCTCATGATATTATTCATATGATTGAGTTTTGCATAGGATATTCTCTCCATCTATGCATTGGTGCAAAGTATGAAGGTCCAATGATATAGGCCAATGACTTGGGTACACAGTGAGACTAGACGCATAGTAGGTCCAAGCCTGGATTTAGTGATATCATAAATTGGTCCATAGTCGAATGACAGTGTTGGGCACTCTACCAAGACGAGGCTATAGTAGGTGAGTCTCCTTGAGAGGGTGATCTACCTAGGTCATTGGATGTTTTTCTGGACTACGCTCTTAGTGCGTGTGTTACGCATTGGACAGAGTCATCGTGAGTATGTCTTCTAGAAACCGTACTATCACATATAGAAGACGAAATACTCACAGCTTTTGAGTAACCAATACTCTTAATCTTGATCATGTATGGATGAACTGACTAAGTTAGAGTGCAACACTTTGATGTAACATAAGAAGAGGTCTTGAGTGATAAGATTGTCTGTCTCGTGTATTGCGTGTTGCATTCTAACTTAGTGGGACATACATAAGCAACAATAGAGTCTAGGTGCCTTCTTGGATTTGTCCACTTGATCACCAGAAATCTAGTACTAGTGATATTATCCTTCATAAGTATATCAGTCATTTGGCTTGTGGGTCACTACCTAGATCAAAGATCCATGACCAGTGGATCATCATTATATGGGACAAGAGATTCCAAGGTCCAGATGTAGTCTTGAAGGTGATGGTACTTGCTAGGATCGGCCTTGACTACGTGCATACATAGAGGGACATTTTGGTGATTTCAATCAATTGGTCAAAGACAGAGCTCACCGGAGCGGGTAACAAGCTCTGCTTAGCCAGTAATTATTCTTGAAGTGTGGCTTTAGTCTTCTGGTGGCAATAGACCGAGGTCAAAATGGCTTTAATGTCGCCAAAGCAATGGTGAGGCCATTTTGGTTGTTTTTGGATCCGAGGATAATTATGTCTTTTGGTCCCTCCACTAACCATTACTCTATTGGATACATTAATTTAGGTAAATTAATTATGTGGTTTGCTTAATTAAGATTTGAGTTTAGAATTAAGAAGGGATTTAATTATCGAGGTCTTCTTAATATAACTCATGAATATCTTAATTAAATAATCAAGGCCCACATGGAAGATATTTATGTTCTATTTGTTATAGTCTTATTTTAAGATACTTATCCTATTGAAATAAGGGTATATCTTATAAGATTTAAGAAATCTTATCATGCATCATATGAAAATTTAAACCAAAACCATACTTTTTATCTTATAAGAAATAAGCAATCCATCCTATCTTATTTTTTACAACTATAGAATGCATGGTACATGTGATAAAATATCTTAAATCTTATAAGATATCTCTAAATTTCAATAGGATAAGTATCTTAAAATAAGATAATTCCAAACACACTATTAATGTGAGGTGGAATATTTAGGATATCCTTATCCCTAGGGAATATTCCATTTTTAGAACGACTAAGCAAACGTATTATGGTGAACCATAATATTCTAGGAACCTTATCCTTATTAGGATTGCCTTGTACTGGAAATAGTATAAGATAGGTATAACCAAGACAAGAGAGTGAGATTTATTCTTGATAGGTGTGTGCAGAATTTTACACACACTAGCACCAAAAACACACTAAATTCCATAACCTCAATTTAGCCTTAAAAATTAGTTGCCCACTATATAGCAAATAGTATCCTAGTAATAGAGATTTGGGAATAGTGGAAAAGACCACTGAAAAGCTAATATGAGCTGGTCTTGTGTGGAGAAGCCATTTTGCATCCGGATCATGCTACAAGGGTAACGGATTTTAACTTTACTCTTGCGTTTTTGCTTGAATGTGATGCCCATGTGTATAATAACCTTTAGTCATGTTATGCTTCTTTTCCCATTATTGTTAATATATTTTTAAATCAGGAAAACAACTAGATATGGGAATAGCATCTAGATCCAATAGTTCGATAGAGTGAATTTGACAAGAATGGAATGAGATGAGGAATAGAATGAGAATGAATATCCTATGCTTGGTATACTCTAAGAATAATAGTAGAAATAGATGTATAAATCCATTTTTCATTTCTTATATTTATTCTAAAACTATTATTTTTATTTTCTATTTTTTATTTTTATTTTATATTTCTATTTTTGTTTTTATTTTTATTTTCTATTTTGAAATTTTTATTTTATATTTTTATTTTTAAATTGTATTTTCATTTTTAATTTTATTTTCTATTTTTTATATCTTTTTTATTTTATTTTTTATATGAAACACTAAATGTTTATTTTTAAAAAGATATTTTTGGTCCTTCAACGAAAAATATCATTTGTACGAACATGGGAATGATTCATTCCCATGTGTTTACTCATGAATGGCTATTTCCATGTTCGTGAAAATGGAATTTTCCCAGGAATGGCATTCCCTACTTCATTACTGCATACTAATCATTAGATTTTAGAAGAGAGCCAATAATGCCATTCTATTCCTATCATATTCTTACATACCAATCGTGACCTAAATCTTTTCTTTTATTTTTTTCTTTGAAATAAAAAATTCATAGTCATGCATGACTCTTGGACAGTGAGGCCGCCAACAATATATTTAGTATTGTAAAATTAATAGATGCATGTCTTATTTGTATATACGTTGATGCTTTTCGGTCTAAGATTATCCGTTAATATGGACTTCCATCAAAATACATATGATACAATATGTGGTACATTTTAACTTAAAATACAGTATCAACACATGCGCAAACCTAATCGATAAGTCTATTTGAATATTTTGAAAATCAAAGTTATATACGATACTTTAAAATCCTATAAAATCTATGCTTTTGTTTCAGATGTGTTACTACTCGGTCTTTCAAACACTGTAAGTCCTTTTTCCTATCTTTATTTTATTTTATAATAATTTTTAATTCAGGACATTCTAATTTACAGTTAAAAATGGATTAAGGTATTCCTTTTTTTTCTTTTCTTTTCATAGTTAATGGGTCCTTCATTAAATATGATATATATAAAATTTTTTGGGGTGCATGCCTACCAACTGGAAGATTAAAGTTTTTTTGAAAGATTTTTTTCTTGTGATTTTCTTAAGATATATTTATAATCGAAGGTGTAAATTTACTTTATCGCTTTAAAATTTAGTACTGAAGCGCTTAGAGATTTTTTTTTTTTTTTTGCGTAATTTCAAACATCAGTCTAATTCTTTTCTTTAAGATTTTGAAAGTGAATTTGATGAGCTATTTACTTTGATATTGTTGGAAGATAGAATTTGAATGAAATAACTTCTTTGGTCTTCTCTCGCTCCTTTCTGCTTCGATAATTTTTAATGAATTCATTTTTTTAATGATTTATTCTATAAGCTGATAGCATGCTATTGTTTAGAGAGTTTATTCTTTTAAATCTTTTTACCAATAAAAATATATTATTAATTTATCTAATTTGAATTTCAAAAAAAAAAATTGTTCATTCTTTTAATGATTTATCATACAAGCTGACAGCATGGCATTGTTTAGAGAGTTTATTCTTTTAAATCCTTTTACCAATAAAAATATATTACTGATTTATCTAATTAGAATTTCAAAAAATAAAATTTATTTTTAATTTAAATATATAAATAACAAAATTTTAATTGGCAATATATAAAAAGTAGACAAAATTATTCTCTAAATAATGATAATTTTCATATAGACAAATTTACAATAATTGTTCAAGATTATAAATCATATGTAGATTTTTGTTGTGCTTAATAAGAAGAATATAAAATTGATGATTAAAGCTTTGCAAAAATGTAAAATTTAAATGCTCTTGATAATGCTGTGAGGGTTATATCCTATATGAGGATAATGTAGAAATGTCAAGGAAATATATGGTGTAAATGAATGATAACTAAACTATAATTGAGGGTAATATCTTTACTAAAATCCCCAGAATTGATAAAAGTATAGTTGCAGAATGTATGGCATAAATGAAAAGTCACACGAATGTAGTTTTCACATACAAAAAAAAAAAAATCAATATTTTTATGATGTATATCACAATTTATCATAGTATTTTATAGAAAAACTGCATTGCATGGGTACAATACTAGTATTATATAAAAGAGATTACATGCCTCTGGCATGAAGGCACGTATCATGTGATTCTTTCATAACTTTCTTTTCTATCCAACAAACATTGAATCCATCCTTCATATTTGTCTAAAATTATTTCCTAATCTAAATCAATTTTTTTTTTATTTTACTTTTTGAATTTAAATATTCTATCGGATTACTCTAAATATCTCACAAAAACACATTTATTATTTAAAATTTACTAAAAATTTTTATAAAATATGTTTATGTTTTATCCTACCTTATACTACGAAAATCTATGTATTCATTTTTGCCATGAATCGCACTGAGTTATATTTTAGTGTTAATTAAGGGAGTGTACTATTTCGTATATTGTACCCCTAGCATGCTATCATTGTGTAATTCATACTTTCAGCTGTATGATTTCTGAAAGTTTTCAAAAACTAGCCACATGTCTTATAGCACTGAAAAATTCGTCTAGTACCATATATTAAATGATGGCTAAATAAGATATATAGTACCACGTGTTTAGTAGAATAAGTTTTACAGCGTATATTGACTATTACAATGGTGGCTAGCGAGAATTATTTGTCCGGAAATATTACTATGCACCACAAATATTATGCACAACCATATTACTGTACACCTTAGGATGCGTGATTCTCACGTTTCTCAGAAAAAAAAAATCAGATATTATTATCTTCTCTCCCCTCTCTTTTCTCTCATCCCTTCCTATCTGCTCTCCTCTCTCCTCTCTCCCTATCGATCAGCTCTCTCTCCTCCTTTCTGATCTCTCTTCCCTCTTTTCCCTTCATCATATATATACATACAGATATGTATGTATAGATATATATATACATATATATGCCACGAAAATGCTTCAAAAAAAAAAAAAAAGAAGAAAAGTGCTCAAGGAGAAAACCTTTGTTTTAGAAAACAATGGAAGAAGAGAGATCGCTAAATAGCAAGAGATTTTGAAGGTAAACCAGAAAAATAAACCAATGTCGTGCTTTGTCTCCAGCTAAGGAAGCTTTCTAGCAGTTAAGGACGGCGGAGAACCAGGAAAAGAAGAAAATAGCTTTGTGATATCGTTGTAGAAATTGTAAACGTACATAAAAAAAAGGTTGTAAATATGGTATGAAAGGGTAGTGAAGTTAGTTCAGAAGTAATGAACATATAATTTATAACATACACCAAAATGGTCATAATATGTTGCGAAAGAGTCGTGAATCTATAGTTATAATATATAAATTTTGAATAATGAGAAATTGTGAAATCTATGAGCATAGATTTAGGCTCTGTTTGGCCTAATTGTGTGATTTTAGCTGTTAAGTTGTTGAGCTTTTAGCAGTAGAGTTTTGGGTAGAAGTGCTGCTGAATAAAAATAGCTAATTGTTTAAGTTAAACTTTCAATTGTTTTGAGTGTAATATTAGATTTTAAAAAATATAAAATAGTGTTTTTAAAGAAAAATAATTTTTGACATGACATAAAAATAACTTTTCAAAAACCTTTTCTGAAAAGCTCCAATTTGGAGCTTTTGGTTTTTCAGCTTTTTGCAGCTTCAGCTTTTATTTAAAAACTCTTTTAAAAATGAGCCAAATAGGTCAATTTTAACTTTTAAACTCACAGAAAGCACTTTTGAGTCTTCAAAAGTTGGGCCAAACAAACTCTTAGTTGTTTAGTTGTGACCATATATGGTAAAATTTATGGAAGTAATATTATAAGGTGGTGACACATAAAATATCAAAATTTGTGAATATAAAAATTTTTGACTGATCAGAATTTATAAACATAATAAACAATTTATAGAATAATGAAAATATAAAATATATAGCTTAATAATAATTCTCTAATTTTCTTAAATTTAAAATAAAACATAAAAGAAAATCAAGTTAAACATAAAAGAAACTGAAATTAAACATAAAATAAAATCAAAATAAAACATAAAAGAAAATCAGATTAAACATAAAAGAACATGGGAAAAAACAAGGTTGATCTTCGAGGTTTATAAATTCGAAGAATAACAATCTTCGAGTTTTGAAAAATTGAAATACTTTTGTGGCATTTTTCTTATTAATTTAGAAAAGATGACATTTTAATTATTTTTCCTAAAAAAAGACATTTAACTAATTTTCTCAAGAATTACTTTTATTTTAAAAAAAAAGAAAAATGCATTTGCATGTTGTGTGGTGGTTACGCAGACGCCATTAACGGAGCCATCTAACAGCCCCTACTTGGAGACCGCCAATTAAGCCTGAAACAGCGGTTGAATTTAACGCCGTTGTTTGTCAAATGAAGAATAACTAAACAACTCGAGTAAGAATCGGTTGAATTATGTTGCGGTCAGGAAGAATCGCAGCGGAATCATGAAAAGTAACATCGTATAATTTTACCGTAATCCCAGCCATCCTACCCTTAGCCCTTACTAAAGCTTACTTTAACATGTCGAGAGCAGAACGCTCGCTAGCACCCAGTTCGCTGGAGCTTATACTATGAGGCTAGCCAACTATACCTAGTTGGCAAGCATAAGATCCAGCGATATATGCTGTGTTTGTTTGGAGCTTATTATAAGACACTTATCTTATTTGATAATTTATGTGAAAAAAATCGTTTGTTATCAATTTATTATAAGACACTTATAAGATATTTTTTATAAGATGTCTTATTTGTAGTTATAAAAAATAAGTTGGATTTAGGGTACTTATATCTTATCAGATAGAAAATAATTAAAAATAAAAATTTTAAAAATTAAAATTAAAAAATTAAAAATAAAGAAAATTAAAATTTTTAAAATAAAAATAAAAAATTTAAAATTAAAAATAACATATTAAATATTAAAAATTAAAATTAAAAAATTAAAATAAAAAATTTTAAAATTTAAAATTTAAAAACTAAAAAATTTAAAAATAAAAAATGTTAAAAATTAAATATTAAAAATTAAAATTTCAAAAATTTAATATTTTTAAAACAAAAATAAAATTTAATTAATATTTATATTTTATAATTTATTATTTAATTATAAAATTAAAATACCATGAGTCAAAATTGATAACATTATTATCAAAGTAACTTATAACAGTATTTCAGTTAACAAACCAAACAGTCTTGTTACATCAAATGTTTATTTCTTATAAGACACTTATCAGATAAGATGCTTATCAAATTTTAAATTTCAGATAAGACTATTCCAAACACGCTAATAATCAATCCATAAAGGTTGGTAGTAGTTTTTACGTGTATCATAATTTTCATATTTTAGTACGCAATAGGTGTAAGTTGCATCCCATATGGCCAGAGGTTTCCCTTTTTTTAGAGTCTCATCCTGTACCGTCTCGAATTTCAAACTTTGGGACAAGATAGGGATATACCTTTTATCTCATCCCGTCCCATCCTAAAACCATATATATAATATTACTCTCTTTTTCCTTGTTACAACTACAAAAATCATATAAGATCCTGACATCCAAGCAAATTGTATGGCTAACAGTAGAAATCGATGTCTTGAGAAAGTTGCTTTATCAAAAATCTAGTGAAGGTTCTTAAGTTATTTATCTTTAATTTTTGTCTCACAATGGACATTATTTTTTATTTTAATTATATTTTAACTTGTTTGAACAATTTTTAAAAAAATTATATTTAACTAATAATTTTTAGTAATTATTACATCAAATATATTTTTTTATTAATTTTACTTATTATAAAATTATTAATTATTTATTACTAAATTGATTTAATTATTTATTATTATATTTTTATTATTTTATTTAATTAAATTTAGACATTTAAGTTTATTTTTATTTTTAATTATTATACTATATTTATTTTTAATTGTAATTATAATTCAAAAAAATTAATAATTAAAATAATGAGGACATTTTTTCTTAAAGTTTTTTTTTTTTTTGGGATGGTTATGATATGAAAATGTGAAGGGTGTATGCAGTTTATATAGAGATTGATTGAAGAAGCCCTACATGCATGGACCAGTCCATTTGCGAACGACAAAAAGGTCAAATATCAAGTGATATAGCAAAGTTAACACGTGTTTCGTATATTGTTTGTTCTTTTCTCCTCACGATACAAACTTTCATATATGACTCGGAAAAGATATTTTTCTAATTCTAAACCAACAAATGAATAAGTTTTCACTCGTACCTCCGAAGTGGCACTTCAAAATTTAGAGAATGTTTGAATTGGCTTATTAAAAAGTTACTTAAATATTTTTGATTTTAAGTATTTCCTTTTTTTTTAATTTTTGAATTTAAGAGTTATCTATTTGAATAAAAATTATAGTTATAAAAATAAGTATTTATATATTTGATTAAAGTAGGTTGAAAAGTAACTTATAATGTTGAAAAAACTATTAAGAATATGAAAATAGAATTTAAAAGGTAAGTTTAAGGTAAAAAAAATAAAGATATTTTAGTAATAAAAATAAAAAAGTAAGAATAAGATATTAAATAATTTGGGTAAGTTTGTACCCTTACAGGTGGTTGATATAATTTGCATTGTGTTGATAAGGCACGTGTTTAGCATTCGGGAAATCCTTGACCGTGTTTTTGGCTAGATCGTTATGCAAAGTGTATATTATATTATTTTACCTTTTTTAAGTTAACTAGTATTGTATCCGAATAGTACAGGTGAAAAATAAGTATGTTTTCATGTTTTTGTTTATTGCTTATGGTCAAATAATATTTTCAACACTAATTATAATTTTTTTATTTTTATAAAATCAAATAATCTAAAAAAAATTATGAATTTATGAATAAAGTAGATAGATGCACTCCATATATAATACAATAAATTTATTATAGAAACAAAATCGGCCTTATAATTTTTGTCGTAATCTATACATCCAAAATCTCCTCCACCTATATTTTCTTATAAGCTCGATTAATATTATTGCTTGAATAAAAGGAGATGAACTCAAGTTTTGGAGGGAAAAGATTGCATGACATAATAACATGTATTATCGATTAAAAGGGTAAGAATATTACTTTATAATATATAAATAGAGTAGAGCATAATTCGTGCCACGCACGGAATAATTAAATAAATTATTTTATATAGACATTTGCCGACTATGCAAGGATAGAAAAAAAATAAATATATTTTGTTTCACTTTTGATAAGTTTTCAACGCACAGATATATATATAAAATTTAAGTGATATAGAATTATGAAATAAAATAATTAAGTTAGAAATTAAATCATAAGAAGATATGGCTAAATTATGCACTTGTAAGTTTTATTGAAATTAAAATATTTCATTAAAGTGCATAAAATATTTTGTAACAAGGATTGAAATAATTCAATCGAAGAATGTAATGTTGTGAAGACATTATTCCATTCACGATTAGAAACTTGACAGTAAATCACGTTATGATTTTACTAACATAACTTTTTGGTATTTTCTCAAATACACAACTTAAATTTCTTGATTTCAAAATGTCAAATAATCTTAGAAACAAAAATCATGAATGACAGTTAAGAAATAATTTTGCATTACATGAGGGATGGACTCGATGCTCTTATAGAGAAAAAAAAAAAAAAATGAGGACATGTAGCATTCTCAAAAACTTGCCACACATCTTATAGCCTAAAAAATTCGTCTAACAGCATCTTCCACTACATATAAGGCTCATTTGGATTTTTTTTTGGGTTTAAAAAAGCAATTTATTTAATAACTTTAAAAGAATGCTTTTATGAGAAGCTTGAAATATTGGCTTTTGAAAAAACTTTTTTAAAAGGCAAGCCAAATAAATATTATGAAAAGAATGTACTTTTTCGAAAAAAAAAGTATTTTTCTCAAAAAAATCAATCCGAACAGACTCATGTTAGATTATGGCTGCACAAGATAGTATAATGTGTTTAGTAGAAAAAATTTTAAAATATATATTGATTATCACAAAGGTGCTAGCGAGAATTATTTCGGATAAAGAGGGATAATTGTAAAGGAAATGATCTACAAATCAATAACAAAAAACTGCAATTTACTCGAGGCATTTATCAGGAGTAGTTTTAGAGTAATTTTACTTCTCTATCTTAAGAATTGGTTGAAATTTAGATCGATCCTATTCTAATTATAATCCATCATATAAAAAATGAAATAATTTCATACTACTACTACTATTGCTGTTGCTGCTACTACTCCTCTTATTCCAACCCCTCCGCCGACTACTACTACTATTGCACTGCTACTGCTATTGCTACTACTCCTAGTCCTAGTCCTACTCCTACTCCTCCTCCACCTACTACTGCTACTAATGCTACTCCTCTTCCTCCCACACCAATTGTTGTTGTTGCTGCTACTACTACTACTACTGTTGTTGGTGCTATTACTACTATTGCTACTATTAGAGTTGAGCATTCGGTTATAACTTAACCGAATTAATTGATAACTGAAATAACCAAAAATTGAATTTTAAAATTTTTTAGGAACCGAAATCGAACGAATTACCAAAATAACGAAACTTTCGGAATCGATTTTTTTGGTTTGGTTATGGGTATTTAACCAAAATAACCGAATTATATGGTGAGGTCACAATCAACCATTGATGATGTTAAATCAAAGCTGAAGTATTGTTATTCAAGATAGAATTCTTCTTTATCAAAGAATTAATACATTCTCTCCTCTACTTTTTGCAGATTTCATGTACTCTTGTCAAAAAGCGCAAAGAACTACACAGATAAGGAGAATACATGTTGGTTAATGGATATAATAAACTCAGCATATATTCTTATCCAAAAATAAGATAGATAAACAGAAGGCTAATCTCAAGATAATCAAATATCAATTATCAGCGATTACTCAGAATATGTATGGAATGCTAATGCTTAAAGATGATCATCAAGAATCATATATTATATTGTGGTTTGTTACCACTAATTAAAGCACCAAACCTCTCTAATATCTGAAAAAAAAAACGTAGAAAAAATTTAAGCCTAATAAATACGCGTGATTGAGTACATGTGATGCTGAAGTAGCTTATATGTATATGCAGCGTCAACTAGGATGGTACCAACAGCATAACAGAAAGTGATGAAGAATATTTCGGTTAATAACGGAAAGTGATGAAGTATCTACTTCTGCTGTTGCTACTACTAATTCACAAAATTAAAATAATATAGATGTAAATGAAAATAAAGATTATATTTGTTCCATAAGATACACAATTGAAAGAAGTGAGAAAAATGATAGATATGTTAGCACTGTAAAATAAAAGCTATTTATTTTTATATTCTAATACATATATATCAATTTATCTTATGCCAAAGTAATACAGGCAATAATTGTACGGCATCTTGAGAAACATGCTTGGAATTGTAAAAAGAAAGCACGGAACAAATAATACTGGGTGAAAGAAAATTTTAAAGTAATCACATGAACATTTAATAGATTAAAAAAAAACAAAAAGAAATTAAAACCGTTAACATGGCCTTGTGCAAGAGGAAAGTGCAACTAGCAAATGATAACGTACGATTGGCAACAAAATAAGAGGGAAAACATGTGGTGGATCTCATTTTATTTTAGTACACGTTAATTGATGCCAACTATAAAGGACGTGATGTCTCATCATCAACCCACCACACAACACCTCTTTAATTAGACCTGGAAAAATAAGCATTTAATCCTGTTCTAAAGAAGCGGCTTCCTAGGCACACAACAAGATGAGAGCCTCGCACACAAGCGGCTTCCTAGGCACCAAGCCAAAACACCTCGATCCACAGGCCCAAACGAACAATCTTGGATTGCCTTCAGAAGAATGCTTGTCAACCGCACTTAAAGCACACATACTTCGACCACCCAACATCAACACTTCCGGGTCACACAACAGAGAGTAAACATGATTGACAATAATCCAACCGACGGGACCTACCAAGCAAATGAGCTATTTTAAGTTTTAAATAGCAAAACGGGCTTCCTAGAGAAGAGTTTTAAGCGTGGATCACTGGCAACATGTTTTTACTTTATCATTAACAGGCAATTAATATTTCATATCTTGTTTGTTTATATACTATATGAATAACAAGTCCAATCCCATAGATTATCCTAAATTGCTTCTCGATTTTAAGAATACCAATTGTGTATTCGATTTCTAAGAAGGTCGATGTATGAGTTTGCTTCCTTGATTAGTATAGAGATTACAAATTGTTATGGTGATGAGTTTTATGCTGTAAGCTAGAGAAATCTTATGGATAATTAGTACTGCATGCCATAACTTTATTCTCCCCCAACATTAATTCCTCCAGCTGCCACCCGCCTCCACACTTGCCATCATTCCATTCGTATTACCTTCTTTACCAATTGCCATCAGCAGTACTACTTTTATAGGATAAGTCACATGTGAATGATGCAAGAAGACATTGAAATACAATTTTGAGGCAACACTTAATTAGCTGTGGTGATACTCTGTCCATTCAAGTCAGACAAATTCGTTCTCCATAATACCTTTCTGCATTCTACTCAATCTTGTCGACTAAATCAAAAAATTATAAATTCTAATTTAAAACCAATTGGTAATTAAAGAAAGAATGCATTGGTCCCTCCAACAAAAATGAGGAGGACCACTTATCTCTATAGCCACAGGTCAAGTCTCAGTGGATCGGGTAACATACGATCAATATTTGATATAATTATAATTTTCAATCAAGAATGTCTCGTAACCATATTGTTGATAGTGTACGTGTTAAACATTTGGAGATCATTGAAGAGGCATTAAGCTGTTATTTTGCACTCTTCCAAGACATAGCCCCTCTAACTAATACAAAGATATACCCAAAAGTAGATTTTCAATATCTGAGCATCCAACATAGTCAAAGGTAGAATATCCAACCAACTTTAGATAATCTACTTTATAGTAAACAAGCTTATAATTTTTAGTTTTTTGTAGGAATTTTATTACCTAATTAGCAATAACCCAATAATCCACTTTAGGATTTATTATCAACCAAAACTCTTACTGCAAAAGCGAAATCAAGTGTAGTGCATACTAGATCAAACAACAGGCTCTCAACAGTATTAGCACAAGGTATATCTTTCATAGAATCACTCTCTATATCATTTTGAGGATATTGCTTCAGGTTGAGTTTATCACCTTTTACAACAAATACACACAAGACGTACAATCCTTCATACCAAAAAAGTTTTGAAAACTCAATCAATGTAAGATTTTCATAAAAGATTCAAAAATTCCAAGAGACCTATTTCAACAAAACTTAGTACCAAGAACAAAAGAAACATAATCAAGATCTTTCATATCAAAAGCCTTAAGTAAATATTGTTTAGTCTCATAGAGCATACCCAAGTCATATATAACTAGCAGAATATCATCAACATGCAATATTAGGAAGATAAATTTACTCCCACTGATCTTAAAGTATATACATGGATCAACTCTATTTTCCTCAAAATAATAAAAAGTTATCATTTCATCAAACTTCAAATATTCATTACCTTGAGGCCTGATTCAAAACTATAAATGGATTTTCTAAGTCTACAAGCCATGTTTTCCTTACAAATAATAGTAAACCCTCAAGCTATTTCATGTAGACTTATATATATATATATATATATATATATATATATATATCACTGTTGAGAAAAACTATTTTCACATCCATAGGAGCCATTAATAGCTCAAAGAATACTTTATAGAAACATGTGAAAAAGATGTCATTGTAATCTATACCTTTTCTTTAGGTAAAGCCTTTTGTTACTAATCTCACCTTTGGCCTCTCAATCTTCTCTTGGGGATCTCTCTTGGTCTTGAAGACCCATTTGCAACCAATAAGATTATCTCCTTTAAGACGATCAACAAGTTCGCAAATTCATTTTCATCATAGGTTGCATCTCATCTCTCATAGCATTCAAGTTAATAAGCCAATCATTATAATGGAAGGTTTTTTTCTCCAATGGACCTTTTTAAGTGTTGTTCAGCATTAAACTCATAAGGTTGTGAGATCTCAACATGTAGATTGTCATTAGCTATAACATCATCATCTATTATAGGGTACCTAGAAATATCTCGTCTCTCAATGTGAGTAAAGTACTAGCTTGACTACTTATTAGTAGTGGAAATGAGACAGTTTCTCTATCATTACCCTTAGTAGTAGGTTGAGGACATACAACATTACTAACATCCAATTCTAAGAATTTAGGCATTTAAGATTTAACAATCTTCAAAACAAATGTAGAAGAGTAAAACCTATATTATTTAAAATGAGCCAAATGCCTAATGAAATAATTCATAGTCTTAGGGTCAATGGTTTTCTTATTGAAAATCCTTACCTAAGCAGGACAACCCCAACTTGAAAATCGGTCAAACTGGGTTTTCTCACTAACCAAAATTCAAAGATAGGCCTTAAGGACAAACTTGTGAGAGCATGGTTAAGTATTTAACAAGTCACTTTAATGGCTTCACTATAAAGGTATTCTAGTAGGTCAGTAACACTCATCATACTCCTTATTATATCTGTAAAGGTGCATTTTCACCTTTTGATCACACCATTTTACTTAGGGATACTACACATAGTATATTGGGCAATAATCCCATAATTCTATAAGTACTTGGTGAATGACCTTATATGTTGTCCAGAGATCCAAGCCTACCATAGTACTCTCCTCTTCCATTAGATTCAACAATTTTGATAACCTTCCCAAGTTATTTTTTTACTTTTGTCTCAAAAATTTTAAATTTCTCAATAGCGTAAGATTTCTCTTTAATTATATAAAGGTATCTATAACGAGAAAAATCATCAATGAATGTAACAAAATATTTATTACCACACAATATAATAGAATAAAGTCCAGCAGTATCTATGTTTATCACTTTTAAAAGGCAAAACTGTGGGTACTATGTTTCTTTTAGCTTTAGTGCGCTTACCCCTTATGCAACCAATATAAGTTTCAAGATTATCGAAAATTCAGAGAAGGAAAAATCTCACTGTTAATGAGTCTTTCAACTCTTTCCCTAGAAATATGACCTAACCTTTTATGTCACGGCAAAGAAATTTTTTTTTAATTAAACTCCTTTTAGAAGCAAAATTTATGTATAAAAAGAGTCACGAGAACTTCCTGGGAATAAACACAATTGGTATAAAACTATTTGATAAAACACATTCACCAATAATTCTGGAATTAAAAATAATTGTACTTGGTCATTTCTAAAGTGAAAATCATAACCAATCTTGTCTAAAATAGAAATAGAAATCAAGTTTCATCTAAAACATGACATCTAGAAAACATTTTCTAAGATAAGTTCAAAACTAATTTTTATATTCAAAACTAATTTTTATATGCAGACTAACAGTCCAAATGTAAGACTCTAATCCACTTGCCTCTCATTTATTTTCTCTTTCTTTAACCAAAATTGAACTTGTGCAATGAACTCTTTTATGACCTTTTCTTACAAAAGTAAGAGTTCTTATCAAACTTAGTGGTAGCTGATTTAGGACCTCTTACATTGTGATTTCGATCTACGATCTAGATTTGACCTTTACCACCCTTTTTAAAACCATGACCTCTCTTAGGAACATGACCCTTAGAATTCAAGGTACTAACGCTATAAGAATCGGGCTTAAGCTTGGAAACACACTATACAACCCTTGGGTTTCTACCCTTAATTTTATTTTCCTTAGTAACATAATGGGTAATTTTTGGTCATTGATATTCCAAGATTCCTTGGTATTTCTCTCCTGTAGCTATTAAGAGTTCTTTGACATTCTTAGTTCAAGACAAGCTATTCACTAAATATTTAGTTATGGTCTCTTCATAGGCATTAAGCAAGACAGTTAGCCTTTCCTATTGCCAATTATATTCCCTTTTCTTTATCATCATTTTTATCAACCAAAGCGGCATATCCATCAAATGTAATATACTCAGATAAAATCCAATATCCGTTTTTATTTCATAATAGTTTTATCCATTCAAGATGTCTAAGTAATGATTGTTCAAAGCAAAGGAAACAATCTAGGAAAATAATGCATATCAATAAACATTATGCATACATGCTATATTACAAGAGTGAGCATTATAAACAAAAAAGTCCAAGCACATTGTTATCATATCTGCCTTTGGGCAAATAATTCAACATGTAAATAGGCATTCTTTTAACATCAAGTAATACATATAAGATCATCCCACTAAAAGAAAAGTCAACCACCTTTGGGCAATTGAACTCCCTAACAACATTGTAATCTTGGTCCACACTTTATGTTTATGCTACAGGGCTAAAGCCATATAATGATCTCCTTTGGGAGAACATTACGCACTTTACCGTGATAGTTTCCCAAACAAAATGAGAAAAGCCATAAATTTAATTGAGCAAATCACTTTGGTGCATTTGCCTACTGAAATCTATTCTTTCAACTCATTGGGAAAAATTAATGCTTAACTTTAACCACAAAATGATATGTATGCGATTGACCATACAATATGAAATAATTCAATATGACGTGTCTCAGTGATCAAATTAAAATTGCATTTTTCAACAAATTTCACAAGCACATATGAATAATCTAGCAATAGGAGATATATAAAATTTTAAATTGAATAAAGAAAATAAATTGTTTTGTTAAACTTAGAGGACAAATAAAATAAAACTTTAAGATCAAATCTTAATTTATAAATCATAAATAGAAATTGCTATGAAAAGAAATACAAAAAATTTAATTTATTTCCATGACAACAATTTGAGACCATAATTGTTAAATAGTAAGTCAATATCGTAATTATTAAAGGAAAAAAAAAACTCCTTGACCGCAAACAAAATGGTGTAACTTCATTTAAAAATTAATTCATTACCTAATCAAGATTTGTCCACCAGATCTATCTTCAAAAATTAATAACCCATTAAGGGTTACTAGATGAGTACATGACTACATGACCTTTACAATAACCACATGTTTAGTCATTAAAACCAATAAACCAAATATCAACATGATAATTATTTTTATAATTCTTATCACATCTTTTAGAAGATAATTTTTTTTTGTTATATTTTATTTAAATATGTCATCATGATTTTGCCTAGCTATGTGGCAAACCAAAACCAAATAGAACTCCGATTGCGTTCGATGGTAAAGGACTTGTCATCAAAGTCCTTAACTAATTACAACTCTAAAGTTCAAACCTATTTTGCCTCATGCCTTTTATCTCCTTTTTTTGTTAATAATGATTAATGCTCAATGAAATCCATATCTAGGATTAAAGCTTTGCTGACCGAACCCTCTAGATCTGCCACATATTTTTTTTCTTTTTTTATTACATGACTAATATACAGCAAAAGGGGAAAAAAAAGAAAAACAATAAAAAAAAACTTTTTAGATTATGTGACACCAGATTACCAATGCAAGATGAACCGAAAAAGATAAGATGAATGTGGCTATCCTTTTTACAAAATAATATTGTCGATGACAGATTCAGGAAGTCCACAAAAAAAGAAATTCTAGTTTTAAATCAATTCAATAGTTTCAAAAATTGATGTCCGCAAGATTGATAGCAATAAATATAGCATTTTATTTGCTTGATTCAAATGTGGCATGAGAAGAACAAGATTTAGGACATATATCACAAAATATCATATATAAATAGAATGAGCAAAGAGAGTTTTATAAAACACTTAAATGAATTTTATAAAACAATAATTTAATAATCACAAAATAAATCAAGAACTCTCGTAATCTTTATGCTCAAACAATTATTTGGATTTTTTTTCCTCTCTTAAATAAACACATGTAAATCCATGTATAAATGGCTCTGATACCACATATAAGCATAATATAGGATTGTATACATTACAATATAAAATTCAAAGATATAATTGATAGTGGAAGCACGTATCTGTTTGAACCATTATTGTTAAAGAATTGTTGTTGAAGAAATAACTATCACCCAATCTAGACTTAAATCTTCCTCTCCCTGTTCTACTCAATATTAATAGATGCTTATGGGAACAATTGTTATGTTAGCTTAAGAGTAGGAGATGTGACTTAGTCCTATTTATAATATATTCTGATAGTCCTACACATAAAAAGATTTATCAGAATAAATGGGCCTACGCACAAAAGAACTGTATGGATTCATGAGATGGGTTAAAACCAATATGATCACAAAGCCCACTTATGAACAAGATATTCAGCCTATTTTATAAAACCAAAAATAATTAACAGTAGCCCACTTTAAAGAGAAATTTTCCAACAAGATACATACATTACACACATTCAAAAAAATTAATAAATAATTCAAAATTTTATATAAGCCAATCTATACCAATCTTAGGATTCGTTTGGATTAGCTTTTTCAAAATCACTTTTTATAGAACTTTGAACAAAGTGTTTTTTTGAGAATTTTAAAATTTTGACTTATGGAAAAAGGTAAAATTGATTTTTTTTTTTTAAAGAGTTTTACTAAGTAAAATGACCCTCTATGTATATCCGTAGTTTAGATTGGTCCTTTAAATGTACTATTGCTTCCTTAACTATATTTGAACCTTAGTATCCCTAGTACAGTAGAATAGTCACCCATCAATCATAATACACTTGATATAGGGAGCAACCCACAAGCAAAATGATGGATATACCCTTAAAGGGATATATCACTGTGTCTTGATTCTAATGACCAAACAAACAATAACAAATGAGGCACATATATTCTATTATTGCATATTCATGTCCCCCGATCAACACTCAACACCTAACATATACAGTTTTTGACCCTAGCCAAGTATGATCTCACCCATGATGTATCAAATTGTTGAATCCTGACTTCGTTAGTTCGTCACATATGCTCCAGATTGAAAGCCTTGACCACTTAGTAGTAGTAAGCATCATGTTTTGTACCTTTGATTGTACAATTCTAAGAAAATAAACTATAATGGTCCTATCCAATACTTGACACACGCACTAGTGAGATAAATCTGAAAAGATCTCTAATGACCTAGGTAGGTCGCCCTAATAAGGAGATTTGCCTGTTATAGCCTTATCTAGGAAACGTGCCTAGCACTACCATACGGTTAAAAACACACTTATGACAAAACTAAAACTAGATTTGGAGTATTGTGCGTCTAGCGTCACTGTGCATTCAAATGTTTATGTTATGTCATTGAGTTTCTACATATGCATCTCATTACATTCATTTAAGACAATATATGAATGGGAATTCAATTAATATCAATAATACAAGTCATTACAATGTCTAACACCCAGAAATGCAGTGCTCAAGAGGTATTTAGGGCATACAAATCACAATACAGATGCCTATTCCTTTTGCGCTTATGCATGATGAATCGAGCTATAATCTCCTTAAACAATTATTGAAAGGAATCGATGCTTCCCATTTACGGTCCCTGTAAGACTTAACCCAAAGGTTTTTACACATGCAAGCTTTCTCTAGATGTGCCTTGAGATTTACAGTTATCATGACCCATCTGAAATGTGCCACGTGTTCATTCAATTGTGACTTTCCATGTGTTGCTTCAATCGAGGAATCTGAAACTTGTCAACATGACCGCTTATTCGATCTTTTTGTGAATAGTTTTGTCGCAACCTAGTGGCACTCGTTCATTCTCTACTAACTAGAGAATAGTAAGTGTAGCACTTGTTCCTTTATTCTGAGGCTAGTCATGTCTCTGAAGTTGCCACTATATCAAGTGACTGCATCATCGGGATGTTACTAGACACCCTCATCGATTTGCAAAGTGATAGGGTCACGATTGATGCTATAGTAAATAGTTGTTCGAGGGGCTTCCAACTTTTGATACAACTTAACATTCTAGCTAGGCTACTAGCCTTATGTTTTGATACAACTCAACTTTTGATCTCTCTTCCCTCTTTTCCCTTCTTCATATATATATATATATATATATATATATATATATATATATATATATATATGCCACGAAAATGCTTCAAAAAAAAAAAAAAAGAAAAGTGCTCAAGGAGAAAACCTGAAACAAAGGAAACAAAGGAAGAAGAGAGATCACTTACTAGCAAGAGATTTTGAAGGTAAACCAGAAAAATAAACCAATATCATGCTTTGTCCCCAGCTAAGGAAGCTTTCTAGCAGTTTAGAATTGAGCAATTAGGAATTTCTTGTGAAGCTCCATTAATGGCAGCGGAGAACCAGAAAAAGAAGAAAATAGCATTGTGATACCATTGCAGAAATTGTGAACATACATAAAAAAGGTTGTGAATATGGTATGAAAGAGTAGTGAAGCTATAGTTCACAAGTTATTAACATATAATTTGTAATAGACACAAAAATGGTTAGGACACGTTGCGAAAGAGTCGTGAATCTATAGTTATAATATATAAATTTTGAATATTGAAAAATCATGAAATCTATGAACATATATTTAGTTGTTTAGTTGTGAACATATATGCTAAAACTTATGGAAGTAATATTATAAGGTTGTGACACATAAAATATCAAAATTTATGAATAAACAATCTATCATATCTTATTTTTTTACAACTAGTATATGATACATGTGATAAAATATCTTAAATCTTATAAGATAACTCCAAATTTCGATAGGAACATAGGTCATTGAAAGGATCTCAGAGACTCACCAAAGTACGAACGCCTGGATCTTTCAGAAAATGGATTTCTATTCAAAGAGTGCATAACCGCATGGATAAGCTCACGCTAACCCGTCAATTTGGAATCCAATTCGAGATTTTCCTTGGGAGGTACGAGGAAAGAATTGGAATGGAATAATATCGATTCATACAAAAGAAAAGGTTAATAAGATCATTCCAAACACACTAATAATATAGACTTTGATAGTCCCAAAATACATGTATGCCCTCCAAGACAAGAAAGAGAAGAAAGTTGGTCCCTATGGACAATGTTATTCACAAAAAGACGTAGGTTAGTGGCAACTTTAATTTTGTCCGCCACATGCATAATTGATGGTTTTTAAGCCATGTTTTTTAACACTTGAGAGATACTTGAAAATTATCATGTATTTAGTTGGATATCATTGTGTAAATAGTGTACGTCATTTCATGTTTTTTAAGTTAGTTTTAAACTTTTTTAGAAGGTAAAAATTAAATAAGTCTTTAATATTTAAAAGTGATGAATTTAGTCTCACACATTTAGTTTTTTTAGTGGACATTAATATTTGTGGATTGCAATTTCCTACCTTGTTATGTTGCATGGTGAAATAGATTTTTCTGATTTGCATTAATGATTATTTCAAAATTTGAATTTGTCAACTTATTGTCGTTTATTTTGAATAGAGAATTTCATCCCGAACCATCCTGTCCTGAAATCCTTAAAGCATTTTGGATAGGATGAAATGGGATACAAATATTTTGGATAGGAATCGATAATGAAAATTCAAATGTCGAAACTTTGGAAAGAGTTACAGATTGACTGAAATCACAAACCACCCCTTTCTATGCTTAGCCCTAGTTTTCAGACACAAGCCTACCTGAATTGTTTATGTGTTAATGGTGGTGTCCCTCATGCACGGGCGACTTCTTAAGCATCGAACCGAAACACCTTAATCCACACCCGCCCTTTGCAAAATCAACAATATTGGCTTGCCTCGATCAGAGTATCATTTGGAAATTGGAAAATTAATAAAATTTTATGCTCTTTTAGTAAAAACTGTTATGAAATGTTAAATTTTACTGCGATAGAAACTTTTACACTAGTTTGCACGGTCTCCTTACAGTCAAATAAGTCCGGGAAGCGGTTGAGGTGACCATTTAGAGCTAATTTGGCTTTCAGTTTAAAAACACTATTTTAGAAAAATACAATTTAGAAACGGACTTTTGGTTGAAAGGACTTTTGGTAAAAATGGAATTATGTTTGGTTACTTTTATATGAACCAGATTTTTATTAAACAAGATGATGTTTGGTTTTATATTTAAAAATAATGGTTGATTGTTTAAATTACTAAAAGAGACATTTTGACACTTTTAATAATGAACTATTATTTTCTCTATAAATATAATTTTATTTTAATTATATTTTCACTTGTTTGAACAATTTTTTAAAAAAATTATAGTTAACTAATAATTTTTTTTTGTAATTGTTAAATAAAATATATTTTTATTAATTATAATTATTATTAAAAATTATTAATTATTTATTACTAAATTGATTTAATTATTTATTATTATGTTTTATTAATTTTTATTATTTTATTTTAATAAAATTTAGACATTTAAGTTTATTTTTATTTTTAATTGTTATATTATATTTATTTTTAATTATAATTATAATTCAAAAAAATATTAATAATTAGAACAATAAGAACATTTTTGTCTTAAAGTTTTTGAAAACTCCTTCTTGCAAACTACAAAGCGAGAAGTAAAAAATTTTTAGCTTCTCTATTTGAGCCAACAACTCAGTTGACTTTTGATTTAAATTAACTTTCAAAATAAAAAACCAAACACCCTTATTTTTTCAAAACTAACTTTTAAGTTACAAAAGTCAATTTGGCTCTCGATAACAGAAAACCAAACTGGCTCTTAGTAGGTTGGTCAAAACACAGTGATAAGGGGATAATTTCCTTTTTCCACATGGGTTATTGGTTAAAACCCAAACTCCCTCACGAACTTTTTATATTACTCAAATTCTCCATGGTATGAAGTTGTTTCAAACAAAGACTTAATAATAAGGATATTTTGTCTTTTATTTTATTAAAAGAAATTAAATTTTCTCAATACATAGTCACTCTAAAAATTATACTCAAAATATTTTTTGCATGTTTTTGTCTTTTTTATTTTATGAATAGAAAAATATAAACCCAATATAGAGATATGCTGCACATTACACTGTAAAAGTTTTTTTTTTCTTTTTTATATATTTTTGTCTTCTTATATACTTTTTAAATACTATAATATCTAAATATATATGTAGAAACACTGCGTATTACCCCACAAAACTTTGTGTATATTAATTTGTCTTTAAATTTTATTAGAAAAATTATAATCCACAACTACATAGACAAATAACACACTACACTACATTTTTTTTCCTTTTATTTTATTGAAGAAATATAATCTCTTAATATATAAGACATTTTTCTCTTAAAATTTGAAAATAAAAAATTCAAAATAATAAAAAGATTTGGAGTGACCAAATTATTTGCCTACGTTAAAATACCCAACCCTTCAATACCCAACAACATAGAGTTTGTCATGCATAAACTTTGAAAAAGAAAAAACCTATAAGAAGAATACCACTACTATGGTGTAGAATAATTAAAATATATATGGTGTAATGTGTAGTGTAATATGTAACTTGTCTATTTACCTTGTGGATTGTAATTTTTTAATAAAATTTAAAGATAAATATACACAAAGTTTTGTGGAGTAATATGTAGTGTTTCTATATGTTTGGGTGAGTATCAACCTCAACTGAAGAGAAAGGATTCAGCAGATTTTGGTCATCAAGCTAACTCTTATATTAAGCAAAAGAACTATAAATCTTTTCTTTTTTCTTTCTTTGAAATTCAAAATTCATACTCATCAAAATATACAATTGAATTATGTCATGCGTGACTTTTGGATAGTGAGGCCGCCAATAATGTATTTAGTATTGTAAGATTAATAGATGCATGTCTGATTGGTATAGATGTTGATGCTTTCGGATCTGAGATTGCCATCCTATCAAATTACTACCTCATCTAAAAATTTAAGTTTGTAGAGAAGATATTGGTTTATTAATTTATTTTATTATACATCCATTAATATGGAATTTAATCCATATTAAAATACATACGATGCAGTAGTACGAAGTACATCTTGTTACACGACCTTATTTAGAAAGGGAGCCAAAATAGGCTCCACATTATGGTCGCCAGGCGTAGTAGTAGTTTTGATATACACAAAAATGGTCATGACATGTTGCGAAAGAGTCATGAATCTATAGTTATAATATATAATTAGAATTTATAAACATAATAAACAATTTATAAAATAATGAACATAAAAAATATACATCCATCTAAAAATTTAAACTTGTAGATAAGATATTAGTTTATTGATTTATTTTATTATACATCCATTAAAATGGAATTTAATCCATATTAAAATACATACGATGCAGAAGTACAAAGTAAATCTTATTACACGACCTTATTTAGAAAGGGAGCCAAAATAGACTCCATATCTTACATAGTATGGTCACCAAGAGTAGCAGTACTAGACGCCCTTTTGCATTCGAGAGCAACGAAACAATTACATTGTTTCGACAGCAGGCCTGAGATAGGTACGATTGGATGCCAAGCTGGTAAATGTGTTGATTGCCAACTTCATGAGAATGGACACCTGATCATCTCCAGGACATTGGCTTTGACAATTGCCAGGGCCGCAGTAAGCATCACCTGTGCTACACCATGCATATTTGCTGCAACACAAGCCCTCTCTGCATGTTCCATTATAGACTGTACCAGTTGAGATATCAGTACCACACCTAGGACATTGGCCTTGACAATTTTCGGGGGAGCAGTAATCATCGGTGCTACCGCAGAATCCCCATTTGCTGCAGCACAAGGGCGCTGGACACTCCCACCCTGGACCACAGCTTCCAGGAGGTGGAGGGACAGCATCGTCCTTAGCAAGAGTATCGACTCTTGCTGAGGCGATTAGCAAGAAAGATAATAGAAAACAAAATGCTAGTTTGAAGCAATGGCGCCTCATTCTTGATTATTGTTTTTTTTTTTTTGTTGGGATGGTTATGATATGAAAATGTGAAGGGTATTTGCAGTTTATATAGAGGTTGATTGAAGAAGCCCTACGTGCATGGAACAGTCTATTTGCGAACGACAAAAAGGTCAAACATCAAGTGACACAGCAAAGTTAACACGTGTTTCGTATGTTCTTTGTTCTTTTCTCCTTGCGATACAAAATTTCATATATGACTCGGAAAAGATATTTTTCTAATTCTAAACCAACAAATGAATAAGTTTTCACTCGTACCTCCCAAGCGGCACCTCAAAATTTAGAGAATGTTTGGATTGACTTATTAAAAAGTTACTTAAATACTTTTAATTTTAAGTTTTTTTTTAATTTTTGAATTTAAGAATTATGTGTTTGAATAAAAATTGTAGTTATAAAAATAAATATTTATATATTTGATTAAAGTAGGTTGAAAAATAACTTATGTTATTAAAATAACTATTAAGAATATGAAAATATAATTTAAAAGGTAAGTTTAAGGTAAAAGGATAAAAATATTTTAGTAATGAAGATAAAAAGATAAGGATAAGATAATAAATGATTTGAATTTGTTTGGACTTTTTTTTTAGAGGAAAAACACTTTTTCCTGAAAGAAGTGTATTATTTTTGCAATAACTATTTGGTTTGACTTCTAAAAAAACTGAAACTCTAAAAAAATTTTATTTATTTTCCAAAAGCCAGAATTTTTAACTTTTTAAAAAAATATTTTTTTCAAAAATTATTAAAAAAGCACTTAAAGAAAAGTCAATTCAAATGAGTTTTTAAAGCCATAAAAAGCAAAAGTTGGAGGTAAAGAGCTTCTTATTTTTTGTTTAAAGCTACTTAAAAAAAGTACTTTTTTTTTTTTTACTAAAAACAAATACTTTTGTTAGGTTAAATTTGGTTTTAAGCAAACTTGACCCAAAATAAGCCAAACCAACCACCCTCCTAATCTTATGAGAGTGTGTTGAATTGTATTTTGGTCATAGATTTGTAAATTGTGCCAAGAAAGAGGAGGAGAAATTAATGACTCAAGCCCAACTACTATTTGTCATGACATTGAGCCAGATCAATTGGTCTAAAATGCTTAAACCAATGATGACAGTAATAGTGAGTTCAAGTTATTATAAAGAGCACACAAATCTCACAAAAAATCAATGTAGGAAGGCTTTACAGACTCTCCCCTTCAAAGACGTGATATCCTTGTTATAGCCGAAATGAAGTGGCATCCTTGTTGCGATCAAAACACAAACAAAATAGATCATAGTCCAGAAACCCGAGTAACGTGGAATCTGTCTAGAACTTACTCTGATATTATGTAACCAACCAAACCTAGCTACTGGTCTGCCAACACATTAAATTTAATCAACTAATCCAAAATGCTTAAGCTCTAATGATAATAGTAATGAACTCTAAATCATTATAAAATATACAAAAATCTTATAAAGAACCAATGTGAGAGGGCTTTACAAAGTTTGTTTCACAAGTCTTTATTCGTTGGATTAAAGTGATGAAAAATAGTTACAGACCATCCTACCTTACGTTGAAACATGCAACAAGATACTAAATCACAGAAGTTTCAATCTTTTCGTCATATTACATGGAAAAAAGCTAACAAGTGTGCTAATTTTGGCTTGCCAAATTTGATTTGACCCTTTCGTCAGATATACACTTATTTAAAGACTCTATATTCAATCAAAAGTTTGCTAGCGGATGTGCATGAGAAGTCTCTGTTAGAATTTAATAAATCTAATACCTGAAATAGAAACATTGCAATAATAAAATTAAATAAATTAGTCTTAAAGCTTACCTTTTTTTGGTTGAAAGTGTACCTTGATTTGAAGTCACTAAAATTGCATTTTATAATCCTAAAACTAAAGCAGCTTGTTATGGTAGACACAATTAGACTAGGCGCCCCCTCTCCTTCTCCAATTTTATGGCGGCCATCAATAGGGTAGGCCCACTATAGTAATATATCTATAGACTATTAGTATTATAAGTGGGAGAGATGGCCTAAGTTTAAAATTTTTAATTGGGTCCCTTATCAAGATTTCCTAATATTTTAAACAAGTTCTACCCTTTTTATATCACATCACTAAAAATAATAATATTTTGGGCTTTATTAGCCGACTTCAACCCGTTTTTCAAAAGAATAAAAAGAAGTCTTAATCAATGGAACCCATAGTTTAATAAAAATTCTAATAGTTTCATCTCCAAAAATGTCACCAATTAATTTAATGGCCTTCTTAAAAAAGAAAAAGGAGAAGAAAGAAAGAAACATGAGAGAGAGAGAGAGAGAACAGGAAAAAAATGAAAAATGTTGAGGCTACTGGAGAAGAATTAGCGTAATTAGCAGTATATTCTGAAAGACTAAAAAGCACTCTTTGATATCTTGAGCATACGTATCTTTTTTGGTCAATAATAAATGTATATTGAAATTTTATATGTTGAGTTGATTGAATAGGATGGTTTCATCCTCTGTATACATAAAAGCAATAAGCACAAAAATATGTCAATGAGGATAAGATAATAAGAATTCAAGAAGATATGTGTTTTACACAGTCACAGGATTCGGTGCTCCAGATGAAAGTTATGCAGCTAGTTTGCGGATTAAAATAGAATTGGCATAGTATGTCAATGTGGCCGTCCTTGCACAATATTATGCTTCAGACCTTAATGATAGCGTTGATTGGAGCTTGCGTTTGTGATCGGGGACGGCCGTGGATTAAGGTGCTGAAGTCCTAATGGATATCAGGCCGTTGGATTGTGATGTGGAGATGAATTAGTACACAATGACATGTGGTACACAAACATTAGGGTGTACGGTATCCTTACCGTTAATTATCCCATAATTTATGATTTACGTTCCAATATATGAGGACTTGTATTCCCAATTTATTAACTTAAAGATGTTTCGCTATTGCAAAAGTATGATATAATTTGCGTTCTGTTGATAAGACACGTGTTTAGCATTCGGAAATCCTTGATCATGTTTTTGGCTAGATCGTTATGCACATAGTGTATATTATATTATTTTATCTTTCTTTTTAAAGTTAACTAGTATTGTATCCGTATAATGCATGTAAAAAATAAGTATGTTTTCATGTTTTTGTTTATTAATTATGGTCAAATAATATTTTCAACACTAATTATAATTTTTTTCTATTTTTATAAAATCAAATAATCTAAAATAAAAATTATGAATTTATGAATAAAGTAGATAGATCGACTACATAGATAATACAATAAATTTATTATAGAAACAAAATCTGCCTTATAATTTTTGTCGTAATCTATACATCCAAAATCTCCTCCACCTATATTTTCTTATAAGCTCGATTAATATTATTGCTTGAATAAAAGGAGATGAACTCAAGTTTTGGAGGAAAAAGATTTCATGACATGTATTATCGATTAAAAGGGTAGGAATATTACTTTATAATATATAAATAGAGTAGAGTATAATTCATGCCATGCATGGAATAAATAAATTATTTTATATAGACTTTTGCAGGCTATGCGAGGATAGAAAAAAATAAATATATTTTGTTTCACTTTTGATAAGTTTTCAACACACACACACACACACACACATATATATATATATAATTTAAGTGATATAGAATTATGAAATAAAATAATTAAGTTGGAAATTAAATCTTAAGAAGATATGGCTAAATTATGCACTTGTAAGTTTTATTGGTATTAAAATATTTCATTAAAGTGCATAAAATATTTTATAACAAGGATTGAAATAATTCAATTGAAGAGTGTAATGTTGTGAACATATTATTCGATTCACGATTAGAAACTTGAGAATAAATCACGTTATGATTTTACTAACATAACTTTTTGGTATTTTCTCAAATACACAACTGAAATTCTTGATTTCAAAATGCCAAATAATCTTAGAAACAAAAATCATGAATGACAGTTAAGAAATAATTTGCATTATATGAGGGATGGACTAGATGCTCTTATAGAGGGAAAAAAATTATAAAATGAGGACATGTAGCATTCTCAAAAACGTGCCACACAACTTATAGCCTAAAAAATTCGACTAACAGCATCTTCCACTGCATATGAGGCTCATTTGGATTTTTTTTTTTTTTTCGGTTTGAAAAGGCAATTTATTTAACAACTTTAAAAGAGTGCTTTTATGAGAAGCTTGAAATTTTGGCTTTTGAAAAAACTTTGTTGAAAGGCAAGTCAAATAAATATTATGAAAAGAATGTATTTTTTTTTAAAAAAAGTATTTTTCCCAAAAATAAAATCAATCTAAACAGACTCATAATAGATTATGGCTGTATAAGATAGCACAATGTGTTTAGTAGAAAAAAATTTAAAATATATATTGATTATCACAAAGGTGCTAGCGAGAATTATTTCGTGGCTATTATTTTGGATAAAGAGGAATAATTGTAAAGGAGATGATCTACAAATCAATAACAATAACGAAAATACCTGCAATTTCCTCGAGACATTTATCAGGAGTAGTTTTGGAGTAATTTTACTTCTTTATCTTAAGAATTGGTTGAAATTTAGATTGATCTTATTCTAATTATAATCCTTTATTTCAAAAATGAAATAATTTCATACTACTACTGCTATTGCTGTTGCTGCTACTACTCCTTTTATTCCAACTCCTCCACTGGCTACTACTTCTATTGCACTGCTACTGCTGCTACTATTACTACTAGTCCTACTCCTACTACTCCTCCTACTATTGCTACTAATGCTACTCCTCCTCTTCCTACACCTATTGTTGTTGGTGCTGCTACTACTACTATTGTTGTTGGTGCTATTATTATTATTGCTACTACTGGGATTGAGCATTCGGTTATAACTGAACCGAATTAATTGATAACCGAAATAACAAAATTATATGGTGAGGTCACAATCAACCATTGATGATGTTAAATCAAAGCTGAAGTATTGTTATTCAAGATAACATTCTTCTTTATCAAAGAATTAATACATTCTTTCCTCTACTTTTTGCAGATTTCATGTACTCTTGTCAAAAAGTGCAAAGAAATAACAAATAAGGAGAATACATGTTAGTTAATGGATATAATAAACTCAGCATATATTCTTATCCGAAAGTAAGATAGATAAACTGAAGGCTAATCTCAAGATAATCAAAAATCAATTATTACTCAGAAAATGAATGGAATGCTAATGCTTAAAGATGATCATCAAGAATCATATATTAAATTGTGGTTTGTTACCAATAATTAAAGCACCAAACCTCTCAAATGTCCCAAAAAAAAAAGTAGAAAAAATTTAAGCCTAATATGTACCTGTGATTGAGTACATGTGATGCTGAGGTAGCTTATATGTATATGCAGTGTCATCTAGGATGGTACCAACAGCGTAACAGAAAGTGATGAACAATATTTTGGTTAATAATCAAAATTTTAAAACGCTAACCGGAACCAAAACCAAACAAAGAAAATTTTAATTTTCATTAACTGAAATCGAACCGAAATACTGAATAACCGAACCAAATTGTTATTTTTGTTCGGTTTCGGTTCAATTAGTAACCGAATTATATTCACTTCTAGCTACTTCTGCCGTTGCTACTAATAATTCACAAAATTAAAATAATATAGATGTAAATGAAAATAAATAATATATTTGTTCCATAAGATACATAACTGAAAGAAGTGAGAAAAATGATAGGTATGTTAGCACTGTAAAATAAAAGTTATTTATTTTTATATTCTAATACATATATATATATATATCAATTATCTTATCCCAAAGTAGTACAAGTAATAATTGTATAGCATCTTGAGAAACATGCTTGGAATTGTAAAAAGAAAGCACGGAACAAATAATACTGGGTGAAGGAAAATTTTAAAGTAATCACAGGAACACTTAATAGATTAAAAAAAAGACACAAAGAAATTAAAACTGTTAACATGGCCTAGTGCAAGAGGAAAGTCCGACTAGCAAATGATAACGTACGATTGGCTACAAAATAAGAGGGAAAACATGTGGTGGATCTGGTATTATTTTAGGACACCATAATTCATGCCAAATATGGAGGACATGTCGTCTCATCATGAACCTACGACACAGCACCTCTTTAATTTGACGTAGAGAAATAGACACAACACCCGTCCTAAACAGGATTTTTTTTACAAATAACACAAATTAAATAATAAATTTAAAAAATAATCTTATTTTTTGCTGAGTTTCAAAAATAGCACTTTAGGTTTTTCAATAAACGAAACCGAGTATTCAAAAAATAAAAACGTGCAAAATACACAACAGATGTTAACGTAAGATTTTTTGGCTATTGAATAGCCGATTTCGGCTATTCAATAGCCAAAAAATTCACAATATTTAATTTTGACGTCTCTATAAAAAAAACTATAGAATGACAAGTTGCATGATTGAGCCAGAGTCAACTTTGAAAACTAAGCCTGTATGATACACCAGCTATATGATTACCTTTTCGCAATTCATATCTAAAGATAAAGTTTCCTACGACAACAATCTCACTGAGAAAGAGAGATGATAGACGCTGCTGTGGAATTTATCCTAGAGAACCTAAAGGAGATAGTAGTCTATAATGCTAAACTATTGAGCGATTCGGGGGCTCAAGTTGAATTGCTGTGCAAGCGTCTTTCTCTGTTCATGGCCTTCTTAAGGGACACGAGAGAAAATCCCAGCACTAGACACACTCGGCAGGCGTTGGTGAACGACGTCGTAAGTGTAGTTTACAAAGCTGAAGATACCATTGAACAATTCGCCGTCCAAAAGGCGATATTTGAGGCGATGAGTGCCTTCAGGAAAGCTCTCCATGGAGTTTGTTATCTGATAACAATTAGGAATTTAGCTGAAGAAATTGGATCCATCTTGGATGAGACAAACAACATTTACCAAACAAACCTGCCTATTTTCCATTCTTTGCAGCTTGGAAACCCTGGCGCACCTGAAAAAAATTGTGCCGTTAGGCCGAGATTTTTCGGCTATTCAATAGCCAAAAAATCTTACGTTAAGATCCACTGTGTATTTTGCACGTTTTCGTTTTTTGAATACCCAATTTCATTTATTGAAAAATTGAAAGTGCTATTTTTAAAACTTAGCCAAAAATAAAGATATTTTTGAAATTTATTATTTAATTTGTGTTATTTGTAAAAAAAATCCTCCTAAACAAGTTTAGTGGACCACAAAAGGCCTGTACGATATTTCCTTGCAAATGATACAAACCCGAAAGAGACAAGGTGCCGTGGTTACATTCATCCCCTCTAGGAGAAGAAAGAAAAGGATACTGGTCCAAATGGATAACGTTACTTAAAATAAAAAAGAAAGATACAGGACCGCTGTCAACTTCAAATTTTTTCAGCCACATAATTGATGATAACCATTCAATTTCTAAGGCACGTTTTTAACATTTGGGAGATCCTTGAAAACGGTCATGTATTTGGTTGGATATCATTGAGTAAATAGTCTACATCATTTCATGTCTTTTTAAGTAATTTTCAAATTTTTTTAAAGAAAGTACAAGTTAACTAAAAGGCGCTTATTATTTTTAAAAAGTGGTTAATTTAGTCTCACACATTAAATAATTAATGGATATTGTGTAAGATAACCCAACCACTCTTATTGAAATCATGCAAATTACCAACTTATATATGCCCTTACCATAATCCCATCACCATCTACTAAAAGCTTAATTGAACATACCGACAAATCGCTCATCGGTGCCCAGTTCGCCAAGGTTTAGGATAAGACAAGCCAATGCCTAGTCGGCTAGCATGAAATCCAGCAATACAACCAACTTAGAGCAACTGGCAGTAACCTTTACGTGTATTATAATATCACATATTAATATACAATATGTACAAGATGTATCATATGAGGCCAGAGGCCTTTCTGCTAGTCCTCTGAGTCTTGGGTGATCTGTCATGATATGATAAAGCCTATAGCCAATACGCTAAGGCCCTCATAGCTAACTAGCTTACAGTTCTCATACATGGGGTACTCAAATTGTTTGGGTGCAACTCTTTACAATAAGATGAGGGCCAAGGTGGTGACCCTCGCACACAAGCGGCTTCCTACGCACCAAGCCGAAACACCTCAATCCACACCCTCCTCTAGCAAAACCAACAATCTTGGATTGCCTTCAGAAGAATGCTTGTCAACCGCACTTAACGTACACATACTTCGACCACACAACAAAGAGCAAACATGATTGACAATAATCCAACCGACAGGACCTACCAACCAAATGAGCTATTTTAAGTTTTAAATAGCAAAATGGGCTTCCTAAAGCAGAGTTTTAAGCGTGGATTACTGGCAACATGTTTTTACTTTATCATTAATAGGCAATTAATATTTCATATCTTGTGTGTTTATATACTATATGAAATAAGTGCAATGAGATATGTTAGAGTGACCGTTTGAGTCAATCACATAGAAAATCCTAAATTACTTCTCGATATTAAGAATACCAATTGTGCATTCGATTTCTAAGAAGGTCGATATATGAGTTCACTTACTCGATTAGCATAGAGATCACAAATTGTTATGATGATGAGTTTTATGCTGTAAGCTAGAGAAATCATATGGATAATTAGTCCTGCATGCAATAACTTTATTCTCCCCCAGCATTAATTCCTCCTGCTGCCACCCATCTCCACACTTGCCATCATTCCATTCATATTACCTTCTTTGCCAATTGCCATCTGCAGTACTACTTTTATAGGATAACTCACATGTGAATGAGGCAAGAAGACATTGAAATACAATTTTGAGGCAAAACTTAATTACCTATGCTGATACTCTGTCCATTCAAGTAAGATAAATTCATTCTCCATTCTCCATGATATCTTTTCAGTCCTTTTTCGGATTCTACTCAATCTTGCTGACTAAATCTAAAAATTATAAATTTTAATTTAAAACCAATTGGTAATTAAAGAAAGAACGCATTGGTCCCTCCAACAAAAATGAGAAGGACCACTTATCTCAATAGCCAAAGGTCAGGTCTTAGTGGATCAGGTAACGTACGATCAATATTTGATATAATTATAATTTTCAATCAAGAGTGTCCCGTAACCATATTGTTCATAGTGTACGTGTTAAACATTTGGAGATCATTGAAGACCAAGGAACGGATTAATTATTAATGTTACATGTGGTAATTCTATAAATTTGTTCCATTCTAAAAATAAATTATACTTTAACAAATATATTATTTATATTCTATTGTTTGTTTTCTTTTTTTCTAATATAATATCATCTTCTGATTTACTTTGCCAATTATAGATTCTATTTGATTATTGTAAATCTCTCATAAAAAATGATAAACTTTACAAAATTTAAATATATCTTATTCTAGTATAGATCGTAAAAGTTAACCATCAATATATTGTATATTGAAGAAGATTATGTGATTTTATAAGTGTGCTCAATGGACTGCTAGTCAATTTGTTTATTCATTAATTTTTTTTATTCTCTTTGATGGTTGGGTTGGGAGTTGGGATGTTGGGGGTGTTACGAAAACCTCCACATATGGTGGGTTGTAGACTCTCTAAATTTGTAATTAATTAACTTCATTGCACTTTTAAATATAATTGAAATTCATTATGCATATGTATAATTATTGACTCAATTTCTTGTAATATCCACGTCATTTTTGTTTTGCTTTTGATTCTAAACTAGCTAACTTGCGGACTGAGTATAATCAGGCCTATGTATAAAACCTTCTAGTTGTGTGGGTAAGAGTTAATGCATGATAAAAACTTTGATTTTTATATTCTTATTTAAATTTAAAAGTTAAGTTGGTTTTGAGATGGTCCAGTATTTATACCAAAGATTATATTGAATGTATTATCGAAAAAAATAATTTCAATATAATATTTGTGCCATGATTTATGAGTTCCAATAGATAAGGACTCATCCTTTTTGGTTAACTTAAAGAGGCTTTACTACTTAACAAGTGTTATATCGAATACATTAAGAACTAGCAGAGAGTTGTCAATTCAATTATGGTTACTTGTCCTTTCTTCAAGTGGTCAGGAGTCCATAATAATAATTAAGAAGTAGCAGAGAGTTGTCAATTCAATCATGTTTACTTGTCCTTTCTTCAAGTGGCCATGAGTCCATAATAATAACTAAGAGAAGAAAAGGGGAAAAAACATAAAATTTTGTTTGAAAGTAGTTGTTTTTTTTAATTATTTTTAAAAATTATTCTAAAAAAATATTTTTAAAAATAAAAAATAAGAAACGTATTTTTATTATTTTCATATGTTTTTGACATATTATTTTAAAAAGAGTAATTTTTTTTTTATTATTCAATAATTTTTCTTCCCCAACGTACCCCGACCCTAGCCCACCTCCTCACCCCACCTACACTGACCCTCACCCACCCTACCCCACCAACCCCCCATCCTTGTCCTCACCCCAATTTATGTCTATTTTAACCTCTTTTAAAACACACACATTATACATACACACACATATGTGTATATACATATATAGATATATGTTTATTAGTGGAAAAAATCAAATATAAAGAAAAAAATAAGGGTGTAATAGCCATTTTTATGCAAGATAAAAAAAATAAATTTATCTTCTATCTAAATAAATTTTTTACTATTTTATATTTTTAAATAATTTTTAAAAATTATTCTGTAAAATTATTTTACAAAACAAAAAAACCAAAACACTTCTAGACAGGCCCTTATCAGATTTCATAAGCAATGGGACAAACCTAAAGAGGAGGGATGCCGCGATTCTAGCACAAAATAGGATGGTCCCTAGCAATAGACAAGAAAAGAAAATGGCATTGGTCCCTAGGGACCATTATTTGTCAAAAAAATGACATTGGTCCCTATTGACAAAAAAAGTCCATCTAGGCACAAATTATGATATACATTTATATTATAATACATTAAAAGATGCATAGTGCATTGTTCGGTATATTTATAATCCAACTGTCATATTAACGTAAAATTTAACGAGTTCACTCATTTTACGATGAACATAACAAGTTAGAGTTACCATCTTATCTAAAAGCTTAAGCTTGTAGAGAGAATTTGGTTATATTTATTTATTGCACTTAACACGTTCCCTCAAGTACAAAGTAATTTTGTTTTAAATTGGTAGCGGAGAGACTCAAACCCATGACTTAGACTCTGATACCAAGTTAGATTTACTATATCATCTAAAAGCTTAAGTTTATAGAAAGAATTTGATTATATTTATTTATTGTACTTAATACAGCACAACAATCTAATCTTTGATCAAACACCAGTAATATTATGAGCTCCAAAACTATTTCTAGATAGTGAACATAACGTTCACAAATTGTGAATATATCGTTCACAGATTTTAAGCATATCTTAAAGAGTAGCAAATACGTAATTTATCATTAAGAACATATGATATAAAGCTTTTGAAACATGTAATATTCAGAGTAATGAATAAATAAATTGTGAACATTTAAAAGTTTTGAGCATAAAGTATTAAAATTATAAACATAAAACTGCAATTTGTAAATATTTAGAAGTTGTGAACATATAGTACAAAAATTGTGAAAATATAATAATGAAGTACGCGCTACTTTAAGGTTCACAATACTAAGGTAGATGCACAATATTTAAAGTGCATGACATCCAATCTTCTGTTCTAGTGAAATGCTATGATCCACCATAAATTTATAAACCACCCATGTCCCATTATCGTTCTACTCTCTCGTGAGGTGCACAATACTAAAGCGAATGCACAATATTTAAAGTGCATGATATCCAGTCCTCTGTTCCGGTGAAATGCTATGATCCACCATAAATTTATAAACCACCCATGTCCCATTATCGTTCTACTCCCTTGTCACCCTTGGCCTTTGTCCAATCCCACCCCTAGCCCGGCAACTATGTCTTTGTGTAAATGCATGGTGTATATGCTTATGTGAACGCGTGGCATGTGCAAATTTGGCCATAAATCAGGAGTGGTTCAACAAATTTGGAGGCCTAAAGCCAAAAATTATAATTGTTTTCTGCCACCCGCCTCCACACTTGCCATCATTCCATTCATATTACCTTCTTTACCAATTGCCATCTGCAGTACTACTTTTATAGGATAAGTCACATGTGAATGATGTAAGAAGACATTGAAATACGATTTTGAGGCAAAACTTAATTAGCTATGGTGATACTCTGTCCATTCAAGTAAGATAAATTCATTTTTCATAATATCTTTTCGGTTCTTTTCTGGATTCTACTCAATCTTGCTGACTAAACCTAAAAATTATAAATTTTAATTTAAAACCAATTGGTAATTAAAGAAAGAATGCATTGGTCCCTCCAACAAAAATGAGAAGGACCACTTATCTCTATAGCCAAAAGTCAGGTCTAAGTGGATCGGGTAACATACGATCAATATTTGATATAATTATAATTTTCAATCAAGAGTATCTCATAACCTTGTCGTTGACAATGTGCGTGTTAAACATTTGGAGATCATTGAAGACCAAGGAACGGATTAACTATTAATGTTACATGTGGTAATTCTATAAATTTGATCCATTCTAAAAGTAAATTATACTCTAACAAATATATTATTTATATTCTATTGTTTGTTTTCTTTTTTTCTAATATAATATCATCTTTTAATTTACTTTGCCAATTATAGATTCTATTTGATTACTGTAAATCTCTCATAAAAAATGATGAACTTTACAAAATATAAATATATCTTATTCTAGTATAGATCGTAAAAATTAACCATCATTATATTGTATATTTAAGAAGATTATGTGATTTTATAAGTGTGCTCAGTGGACTGCCAGTTAATTTATTTATTCATTAATTTTTTTTATTCTCTTTCATGGTTGGGTTGGGAGTTGGGAGGTTGGGGGTATTACGAAAACCTCCACATATGGTGGGTTGTAGAACTCTCTAAATTTGTAATTAATTAACTTCATTACACTTTTAAATATAATTGTAATTCATAATACATATGTATAATTATTGACTCAATTTCTTGTACCCACGTCATTTTTGTTTTGCTTTTGATTCTAAACTAGCAAACCTGCGGACTGAGTATAATCAGGCCTATGTATAAAACCTTCTAGTTGGGTGGGTATTAATACATGATAAAACCTTTGATTTTTAATATTCTTATTTAAATAAAAAACGTTAAGTTGGTTTTGAGATGGTCTAGTATTTATACCGAAGATTCTATTGAATGTATTATCGAAAAAAATAATTTCAATATAATATTTGTGCCATAATTTATGAGTTCTGATGTATAAGGACTCATCCTTTTTGGTTGAGTATTAACTTAAAGAGGCTCTACTACTTAACAAGTGTTATATCGAATACATTAAGAACTAGCAGGGAGTTGTCAATTCAATCATGTTTAGTTGTCCTTTCTTCAAGTGGTCACGAGTCCATAATAATTACTAAGAGAAGATAATTATTTTTTTATTTTCGACACGTTTTGAAAAGTAACAACCACAAAAACCCCATATCAGATTTCATTGGAAATGAGACAAACCTAAAGAGGGGGGATGCCGCGATTCTAACACGAAATAGTTTGGTCCACAACTGTAGACAAGAAAAGAAAATGGCATTGGTCCTTAGGGACCATTTTGTGTCAACAGTGACCAATGTCATTTTTTTTAGCTCGCAGAAAAAAAAAATGACATTGGTCCCTATTGACAAAAAAAGGTCCGTCTAGGCACAAATTATACTATACATTTATATTATAATACACTAAAAGATACACAGTGCATTGCTCAATACATTCATAATCCGACTGTCAGATCAATGTGAAATTTAACAAGTTCACTCACCTTAAGCTGATGAACATAACAAATTAGAGTTACTACCTTATTTAAAAGCTTAAACTTGTAGAGAGGATTTGGTTATATTTATTTATTGCACTTAACACATTCCCTCACGTGCAAAGTAATTTGTTTTAAACGGGTGGCGGTGAGACTCGAACCTATGACTTAGACTCTGATACCAAGTTAGATTTATCACCTCATCTAAAAGCTTAAATTTATAGAGTCGATTTGATTGTATTTATTTATTGTACTTAATACAGCACAACAATCCAATCTTTGACCAAACACCAGTAACACTATGTGCTCCAAAACTATTTCTAAAGTGTGAATATATCGTTCACAGATTGTAAACATATCTTAAAGAGTAGCAAACACGTAATTTATCATTAAGAACTTATGATATAAAGCTTTTGAAACATGTAATATTCAGAGGAATGAATAAGTAAATTGTGAACATTTAAAAGTTTTGAACATAAAGTATTAAAAGTATAAACATAAAGCATGCAATTTGTAAATATTTAGAAGTTGTGAGCATATACTACAAAAATTATGAACATATAATAATGAAGTGTGCGCTACTCTGAGGTGCACAGTACTAAGATAAATGCACAATATTTAAAGTGCCAGATATCCAGTCCTCTACTCAGGCGAAATGCTATATCCACCATAAATTTATAAACCACCCATGTCCCATTATCGTTCTACTATTTTGTGAGGTGCACAATACTAAGGTTGATGCACAATATTTAAAAAGCATGATATCCAGTCCTTTGTTCGGCTGAAATGCTATGATCCACCATAAATTTATAGACCACCCATGTCCCATTATCGTTCTACTCTCTTGTCACCCTTGACCTTTGTCCAATCCCACCACCAGCTCGGCAACTATGTCTTTGTGTAAATGCATGGTGTATATGCTTATGTGAATGCATGGCATGTGCAAATTTGGCCATAAATCAAAAGTGGTTCAACACATTTGGAGGCCTAAAGCCAAAAATTATAATTTGAGGCTTGTATTCTTATGACGTTTTTAAATTCTACGAATTAACATATATACACACACATACACGCATACACACACATATATATAAATTGTCACCCCCCAAAAATATAATCAAAGTAAACCTAATGACGTGACCGTCACAAGTCTAGAAATGTAAAATTCCTAAACCTGCAAGGGTAAATCCACAATTAATTCAAATCTTTTGCAATCCTAGAAATTAGAGCTACCAACATTTTCACAAGTATATGATGAAGGAATTGTGTGAAACATTTTCACAAATTCTTCCAGGTATTGGCTCTTGAAAATTAAAATTTTTCAAGAAGAACACGAGAAATACTTGAAGTAATGACGTGCGTTCTTGACGAGTAGCATTGCGGAAGCTTGATCTTCCTCCTCTTCATATGCAACCAAGAAATATTGATGGAGGCTAGGGTTTTTAAGGGAGGAGAATATTTTTTTTTTTGGTAGAAAATTGATTACCCTAATCAAAATACGTACAATACCTCTCCTTTTATAAAGCAAAAGGAGTTGGGCCTTCACAAGTCCCAAGCTCATTTCCTCCAACCCAATTGGGCCCAAACCTTTTTAAACCTAATTAATAATTAAACCATTATTAATTCTTAACCCATTTAGCCCAGATTTAATTCTTGCCACATTTTCTGTGCTAGCAGAAAATAGTTAAAATTAAATTCGTGGCCTTTTAATAATTAATGTTAAATATTTAATTCTCAATTAAATATAATAACATATGAATTATTAATTCTTTTATTTAATTCACAATTAAAGAATGGAATATTTAATTCTCAATTAAATATAATAGCTCAATCCATCAATAAAATTCTCGACCTTTTGCATGAGTGGGTAGGTTCAAACTTAAGCCGGTAATACAAGGACAATCTTTGTACTAATCGGAGACACTGTCTAGCAACGGTTCCCGACGTCCAGATAAGTTGAAAAATTGCAAGGCAACTATCAATGAACCTGGGCGCTATAGAAGATCCCCTATGACCCTTGATGTTCTGAAACAACCCCAGGAGCACAATTAACTATCAAACCCCTAATTAGTTATTCCATATTAAGTCTTAATCTAGTCATGACTCATCACGACACATCTCCATGACACATCACGTAGAGAGCTTTGGCCAAAGACTTAATAAGTTAGAACTAGGTGGAACATCATTCTCCCAATACTCGGAGTGGGTCAATCCCATCTTGTCCTGCACATTGGCTTTTCGGCACTTGCTCCGACCCAGTAACCCTTCGTCACCAAATTGGAAATTCGGGTAGTCTGGAACCAAAGTACGAGGAGTAATTTGTAAGCCTCTGTGATAGTCTCAGGTCGAAGGGAATACTACAAACATGTGCACCACAAACAATCCTTTGACAATAGGGTAAGTACTATAGGATGTTTGTAAGCGAGTCATGTTTAGTAAGCATGTCTCTACACCCTACCTATGTATCATACCGGTGTCCCAACACCTATTAGTCATGAGGACGACCAACCCATGCGACAAACAATAACCACTACTCAAAGGAATTGACGTCCTAGTACCAATTCCATCATTTGGTTACGAACAGACTTTAAGAACAATTAGAACCAAGTCTCATTCACATGATTCCACATAGTTGTTTTAAGGAACTACATTATGATCAAAATAAGAGAAGATGGTGTGATATGATGTAATGGCCAAATATTATTAAGAAAATTCGTATGTAAACAATTCTAGAAATATAATAGATGACTGACTTTAAGACACTATTCCTAACATATTATCCACAAAAGAACAGTAAAACATCACATAATTATTGTCCTCAAAATTGAGATTATATTATATTTACTAGCTTTAAAACTACCGTAATCCTGAATACAGCCTATCGAGCTCCAACTTTTCAAATGAACACTCTATAATGATCCAAATGCTCTCCTCAATATTCTTTTACTCGTTAAAGCTTATTATTTCCTCTGCAAAGAAAACACATAAAGAATACAGTGAGCAAAATCATGTTCAGTAATTGAAAACCCCGTAAGAAGGCACACCTAGAGCAAGACTTAGAGATTTGGGATTAAAGAAACAAATTTCAAAGCAGTTAGAGAGTTTATAAAAACTTAATAATGGACCAATTATATAGCCGACAAAGCCCTAAAGAAATTTGATAAAGATGTAATAATGAGTAAAAGGATAGCTAGTTACAGGGGAAGTACCAAAAGGTGTACCAAACACTTAACAAATAGGCAAACCTAGAAAGTGGGTTAATGTCAAGTTTAGAACGATATTAAGAGATTCAAATTTTAGTTTTACAAAGTTATAGACTCAACAAGTGAAACATCTAGGATTAGTCCAAAGATTGTCCAAACATCTAGGATTAATCATCGGTACTACCGCAGAATCCCCATTTGGTGCAGCACAAGGGCGTTGGACACTTCCACCCTGGACCACAGCTTCCAGGAGGTGGAGGGACAGCATCGTCCTTAGCAAGAGTATCGACTCTTGCTGAGGCGATTAGCAAGAAAGATAATAGAAAACAAAATGCTAGTTTGAAGCAATGGCGCCTCATTCTTGATTATGTTTTTTTTGTTGGGATGGTTATGATATGAAAATGTGAAGGGTATATGCAGTTTATATACAGATTGATTGAAGAAGCCCTACGTGCATGGACCAGTCTGTTTGCGAACGACAAAAAGGACAAACATCAAGTGATATAGCAAAGTTAACACGTGTTTCGTATGTTCTTTATTCTTTTGTCCTTACCATACAAAATTTCATATATGACTCGGAAAAGATATTTTTCTAATTCTAAACCAACAAGTGAATGAGTTATCACTTGTACCTCCGAAGCGGCACCTCAAATTTAGCGAATGTTTAGATTGACTTATTAAAAAGTTACTTAAATACTTTTGATTTAAATAATTTTTTTAATTTTTGACTTTAAGAGTTATGTGTGTGAATAAAAACTGTAATTATAAAAATAAGTATTTATATATTTGATTAAAGTAAGTTGAAAAGTAACTAATGTTGTTAAAATAACTATTAAGAATATGAAAATAGAATTTGAAAGGTAAGTTTAAGGTAAAAGAGTAAAAATATTTTAGTAATAAAGATAAAAAAGGTAGATAAGATTATAATTGATTTGGGCATGTTTGAACTGACTTTTTCTAAGGAAAAAACATTTCCTAAAAAAAGTGTATTTTTTTTGCAATAACTATTTGTCTTGGCTTCCAAAAAAATTGAAACTCTGAAAAAAAAAAAAACTCATTTACTTTTCGTGAAGCCAAAATTTTTAGCTTTTCAAAAAAAAATATTTTCTTCTACAGTTGTTAGAAAAGTACTTTTAAAAAAAAATCAATTCAAATGATCTCTTAAAACCATAAAAAGAAGAAGCTGGGGATAAAGAACTTTTTATTTTTTTGCTTAAAACTACTTAAAAAGAGTACTTTTTTTTTAACTAAAAACAAATACTTCCATTAGGTTAAATTAGGTTTTAAGCAAATTTGACCAAAAAAAGAAAAAGCCAAACCAAACACCCTCTTAATCTTATAAGACTCTATTGAATTGTATTTTGGTCATAGATTTGAAAATTGTACCAAGAAAGAGGAGGAGAAACTAATGACTCAAGCCTAATTACTGTCTATCATCACATTGAGCCTAATCAGCTAGTCTAAAATACTTAAGCCAATATGATAGTAGTAATGAACTCAAGCCATTATAAAAAACACACAAATCTCACAAAAAATCGATGTAGGAGGGCTTTACAGATTTTCCCTTTTAAAGATGCGACATCCTTGTTAAGGTTGAAACGAGGCAACATCCTTGTTGCGATTGAAACACAAACAAAATTACCATAGTCCAGGAACCCGAATTACGTGGAATCTGTCTAGAGCCTACTCTGACACCACCTGTAACAATCCAAGCCCAACTGCTGGTTGCCACCATATTGAGTCTAATTAACTAGCCAAAAATGCTTGAGCTCTTATGATAGCAGTAACGAATCCAAACCATTATAAAATACATACAAATCTCACAAAAAACCAATGTGAGAGGGCTTTACAGAGTCAGTTTTGCAAGTCCTCATTCGTTGAATTAAAGTAATGAAAAATAGTTAGAGACCATCCTACCTTGCATTGAAGAATGCAACAAGATACTAAATCACATGAGTTTCAATCTTTCCTCATATTACATGGAGAGAGGCCAACAAGTGTGCTAATTTTGGCTTACCAAATTTGATTTGACCCTTTCGTCAAAAATACATTTGTTTAAAGACTACATATTCAATCAAAAGTTTGTTAGGGGATGCAATGAGAAGTCTCTATTAGAATTTAATAAATGTAATGCCAGAAATAGAAACATTGCAATAATAAAAATAAATAAATTAATCTTAAAACGTACCTTATTTTGGGTCAAAAGCGTACCTTGATTTGAAGCCACTAAAATTGCATTTGATAATCCTAAAACTTAAGTAGCTTGTTATTGTAGACACAACTAGACTAGGTGCTCCCTCTGCTTCTCCAATTTTATGGTAGCTATCAATAGGGCAAGCCTACCGTAGTAATATATCTATAGACTATTAGTATTCTAAATGAGAGAGATTCCCTAATATTTTAAATAAGTTTTACTCCTTTCATATTACACCACTAAAAATAATAATGTTTTGGGCTTTATTAGCCAACTTTAACTTGTTTTTCAAAAGAATAAAAAGAAGTCTCGGTCAACGGTAGCCTATAATTTAATAAAAATTCTAACAGTTTCATCTCCGAAAATGATCACTAATTAATTTAATGGCCTTCTTAAAAAAGAAAAAGGAGAAGAAAGAAAAAGAGAGAGAGAGAGAGAGAGAGAGAGAAAGAACAGGAGAAAAATGAAAAATGTTTAGGCTACTGGAGAAGAACTAGCGTAATATTAGCAGTATATTTTGAAAGACTAAGGGCCTGTTTAGATTGACTTTTTTTTCAGGAAAAAGTACTTTTTTTCCTGAAAAAATACTTTTTTTTTCTGAAAAAGTTACATTAAATTTGTAATAACTATTTGATTTGTGCTAATAATATGCTTAAGACCTTAATGCTGCATGCATGAACAAGCTGCGGAAATGAAATTCCGATTCCCAACATTTCAAAACGAGACTTTGAATTTTGTGCTACAAGCGATGTAGAGTTGTTCAAGGCTTCAAAGCTTGGTTTGGAAGCTGCTAAAAGAACGACACCGGCATAAGGAACGCGTTAGTGGCAGCGACATGGTGTAAGTTAACCGGAGGTGTCGCCGGGGAAGCCAAGAAGAAGGTAGCGCGGTTGAGTGACGGTGGACAGAGGAGATTGATGACGGCGTTGACTCGGAAGACCCCACCATAAGAAGAAAGAGGCGTTTGTCCCTAGAGATAAGAAAACCTCATTAAAGTAAAATGATATTATTCACAAAAAAAGATAAATAGTCAATGTCAAATTTAACTTTTCAAGCAATGCTAGATTAATACTGGCACGGTAACAAACGAAAAACAACAATTTAGGCAAAAATGGAATTTTCTGGGATCTTGGAGATTGACGGCAAGGCCAGCTCAATACTTTCGGAGGCCTAAAGTCGACATTCAAGATGAGATCTTTTATGATTTTTACTTAAAATTTATTTAATTTTTCTGAATACAAAAGTATTAGCTAGATTTTTGTAATCAATTTATTCTAACATTTTTTGAATTAGTATTATGACCAATCACTTTAATCTCTTGTTAGTCTCAGAGCCTATTTGGATTAGTTCTTTTTTCCTGGAAAAAATTTTTCCTCAAAAAAGCACATCTTTTTGCAATAACTATTTAAAAAATTTGCTAGTAAATACTAGAAAAAAATAGGCTTTCTACATATGCAACGTCTAAAACAACAATTTTTATCAGTTGTAGCAAAGAAGAAACTTCATAGAAGTCGAAATAAGTCATAATTCATTGGTTGATTGTATCATTAAGCATCTTTTTGTTTTTTTTGGTACGAGGAACTTATCATGAAAAAAATAAAAAATAAAAGATCATCTTATTCAAAACCCCAATAATTATGCCATCCCTTGTCTCCCACTTCACACCTCAGAATGCACCATTCTTACAACGATAAACGCGCTTTTACATCTTCTTAACCCAAAATGGTTGGGGAGTTCCTTTTTTGGGGGGTACTCCCAAAAGCAGATCCAATGGAGACGAGGTGGAGCCTATAGCTCAAAGGATTAGAGCACGTGGCTATAAACCATAGTGTCAGGGGTTCAAATCCCTTTGATTAGATTTCAAAAAAAAAAAAAGCTAAGCAAAAAAAACACTCAATTTCATCTTTTTGCAAACACTAGAACTTTTAGCTTCTCAAAGGAGCACGCTTTCGAAAAGTTATAAAAAAAACACTTTTGAAAAAAGTCAATTCAAATGAGCCCTTAGTAAGATTTTGTTAATTTTAGTTTTGGAAAAAAAATTCTTGTTGAAGCAACAACTACTAAATCCATTAACATTAATTATTCTATAGGTAATATAAGCATTTGCAAAAGAATTATGTCTTTTTATATGATTGATCATATATCAATTGAAGTATTATCTTTTATAATGTATATTTTTCCCTTAAAACTTTTAATTTTAAAACTAAATCTAAACCATCAATATCTAAATAGCTAATGATAGAGTTAGTGTTGTTTAATTAGGCAAGGGAATGAAATTTATTATGGAATGGATTTGGGCCTTCTTCTTTAATTTATGATTTTTATTTGCTAAAAACAAAACTAAATATGATAATTTTTTTGTAATTATATAAACTATAATAATAAAATTTTAAATTTTGAGGCCTAGAATTTTCGGGGGGCCTAAAGCAATAACTTTACTTGTTTTTACCCTTGAACCACCACTGAATGACAGGTTGTGTTGAGAGAACTTATATCGTGCACTCGTAGGTGCATAGTACAAAGTGCACTTATAGTTGTAAATGTACTAAACAAATAACTTATTAGTATTGAATAAAAATGAACTGTGAATTTAATGAACAAACTACTTATGAATATTGAACAAATAGTCTTTTTCTTTTTCTGAACAAACATATGTGGATATCTTTATATATAGATATCTGTTAATTTTATACTTGTCAACAGATATTGTGATGACCCGTGGATTTTATTGGACAAATAACTTATGAATACTGAACAAATAGTTTTTCTATTCTGAACAAACATCAATGAATGTTTTTATGTATAGATACTTGTCAAATTTACACTTGTCAACAGACATTGTAATGATCTATAGATTTTATTGGACAAATAACTTAAGAATACTGAATAAATAGTCCTTTTATTCTGAACAAACATCTGTAATTGTTTTCATGTATAGATGTTTCTGTGAATTTTACTAGGCAAATAGCTTATAAATACTAAACAAATATCTGTGACTGTTTTTATATATAAATATTTATATGGATTTTACAAGAGAAATAGCTTATAAATACTAAACAAATAGTCTAACACACCATGTTCTGTGCTCCTACAAGTGCATAATATAATTTGTATTGTGTTAATAAGGCGCGTGTTTAGCATTTGGGAAATCTTTGATTATGTTTTTGGCTAGATCGTTATACAAATAGAGTATATTATATTATTTTATAGTTTTTTAAGTTAACTAGTATTCCATCAGTGTAATGCAGGTGAAAAATAAGTATGTTTTTATGTTTTGGTTTTTTGCTAATAGTCAAATAATATTTTCAACACTAATTATAATTTTTCTATTTTTATAAAATTAAATAATCTAAAAGAAAAATTATGAATTTATGAATAAAGTAGATAGATGCACTACAAAGATAATACAATAAATTTATTATAGAAACAAAATCTGCCTTTTAACTTTTGTCATAATCTATACATCCAAAATCTCTTCCATTTATATTTTCTGATTAGCTCGATTAATATTATTGCTTGAATAAAAGGAGATGAACTCAAGTTTTGGAAGGAAAAGATTTCATGACAAAATGACATGTATTATCGATTAAAAGGCTAAGAATATTACTTTGTAATATATAAATAGAGTAAAGTATAATTCGTGCCATGCACGGAATAAATAAATTATTTTATATAGACTTTTGCAGACTACGCTAGGATAGAAAAAGATAAATATATTTTGTTTCACTTTTGATAAGTTTTCAACACACACACACACACACACACACATATATATATATATATGTATATAATTTAAGTGATATAAAATTATGAAATAAAAAAATTAAGTTAGAAATTAAATCATAAGAAGATATGGCTAAATTATGCACTTGTAAGTTTTATTGATATTAAAATATTTCATTAAAGTGCATAAAATATTTTGCAACAAGGATTGAAATAATTCAATTGAAGAGCGTAATGTTTTAAAGACATTATTCCATTCACGATTAGAAACTTGATAGTAAATCATGTTATGGTTTTACTAACATAATTTTTTGGTATTTTCTCAAATACACAACTGACATTTCCTGATTTCAAAATGTCAAATAATCTTAGAAACAAAAATCATGAATGATAGTTACGAAATAATTTTGCATTATATGAAGGATGGACTCGATGCTCTCATACAGAGGAAAAAAATCATAAAATGAGGACATGTAGCATTCTCAAAACCTTGCCACACATCTTATAGCCTAAAAATTCGACTAACAGCATCTTCCACTACATATAAGGCTCATTTGGACATTTTCTTTTGTTTAAAAAAACAATTTATTTAACAACTTTAAAATATTGCTTTTATGAGAAGCTTGAAATATTAGCTTCTGAAAAAAAAAAACTTTTTTGAAAAGCAAGCCAAATAAATATTATGAAATATATATATATATATATATATACTTTTTTAAAAAAAGTATTTTTTCGAAAAAAACTAATCCAAATAGACTCACATTAGATTATGGTTGCATAAGATAGTACCATTTGTTTAGTAGAAAAAATTTTAAAATATATATTGATTATCACAAAGGTGCCAGCAAGAATTATTTCCTGGCTATTATTTTGGACAAAGAGGCATTCTTGTAAAGGAAATGATCTACAAATCAATAACATGTGCTTTCATTCCCCGGACTTTACACAAGTTTATTTATGTTCTTGTGTGTTTTTCTAGTTTTTTTAAATATATATAAAGATGTGATTTTTTTTATTGTTTTTAGGTTTTTGTGTGTTTTTTTTATTATTTCTAAATATCTATAAAACTTAATTCTAGTACTTTTTTTCATATTTTTATTTTTTGAAATGTCCTATGAATATGATACCATTATTACGTTCAAAAATCAATTATGACTATTAATATTCACTTGAATAATATAATGACATGTCTTAACCAATTTATTTAGTAAATATTTACAATCAAAAAATAATTTAATTTTACGAAATTAGTAAAGTTTTTTTAGTCATATTTGGTTAAATATTTAATGGCCAGAGTTCAATTGAATGTTTCTTTAAAAATTACCGGGGGAGGGGGGGCTTGTAGCGTTCATAGAGATTTATTAGTAATAAAGACTATTTAATAGAAATAAACAAAAAAAAACTTAATTAAAAGATGGCATGGAATCTCTTAAAGTCTCTTAAATTTTGACGAAGTATAATCATCATTGTCGTTGTCATAGTAATAGTAGACAAAGACGATGATTATACATCATCAAAAACTATTTAATAGAAATAAACCAAAAAACTTAATTAAAAGATGGCATGGCATCAAAGACAATTTATACGACAACGATTATACTTCATCAAAGACTATTTAATAGAAATGGACCAAAAAACTTAATTAAAAGATGGCATGGCATCAAAGACTATTTATATGACGACGACGACGACGACGATTATACTTCATCAAACACTATTTAATAGAAATAAACCAAAAAACTTAATTAAAAGATGGTATGGCATCAAAGATTATTTATATGTTGACGACGATGACGATGATTATAGTTCATCAAAGACTATTTAATAGAAATAAACCAAAAAACTTAATTAAAAGATGGCATGGCATCAAAGACTATTTATACGACGACGATTATACTTCATCAAAGACTATTTAATCGAAATAAACCAAAAAACTTAATTAAAAGATGGCATGGCATCAAAGACTATTTATACGACGACGATTATACTTCATCAAAGACTATTTAATCGAAATAAACCAAAAAACTTAATTAAAAGATGGCATGGCATCAAAGACTATTTATACGACGACGATTATACTTCATCAAAGACTATTTAATCGAAATAAACCAAAAAACATAATTAAAAGATGACAAGGCATCAAAAACTATTTATCCGATGACGATGATCATACTTTATCAAAGCCTATTTAATAGAAATAAACAAAAAAAACTTAATTAAAAGATGGCATGGCATCAAAGACTATTTATCCGATGACGACAACGACAATTATACTTCATCAAATACTATTTAATAAAAATAAACCAAAAAACTTAAGTAAAAGATGACATGGTATCAAAGACTACTTATACGATGACGACGACGCTAATTATATTTCATCAAAGACTATTTAATAGAAACAATCAAAAAACTAAATTAAAAGATGGCATGGCATCAAAGACTATTTATACGACAATGACGATGAGGACGACGACGACTAGAACGATGATTATTCTTCTTCAAAGACCATTTAATAGAGATAAACCAAAAAACTTAATTAAAAGATGGCATCAAAGATTATTTATACTATTATGATAGTGACCATTATACTTCATCAAAGACTATTTAATAGAAATAAACCAAAAAACTTAATTAAAAGATGGCGTGGCATTAAAGGCTCTTTATGCGATGATGACGATGATGATTATACTTCATCAAAGGCTATTTAATAGAAATAAACAAAAACACTTAATTAAAAGATGGCATAGCATCAAAGACTATTTATACGACCACGTATATGTCGTCGTCGTTGTCGTCTTCTTTGTGTGTTTTTTTTTTAGTTTTTTAAATATTTACATATGTGATTTTTTAAAATTATTTTTAGGTTTTTTGTGTCTTTGTGCTTTTTTTTTTTGCTATTTCTAAAGATCTATAAAAATTAAATTTAGTGTTTTTTTGTTCATATTTGTATTTTTCGAAATATTCTATGAATATGATACCATTACGTTCAAAAATCAATTTCGCCAATTAATATTCACTTGAATAATTCAATGACATGTCTTAAGCATTTTATGTCGTGATTGTCGTCGTCGTATAAATAGTCTTTGATGCCATGCCGTCTTTAATTAAGTTTTTTGGTTTATTTCTATTAAATATTCTTTCATGAAGTCGTCATCGTATAAATAGTCTTTGATGCCGTGCCATCTTTTAATCAAGTTCTTTGGTCTATTTCTATTAAATATTCTTTGATGAAGTTGTTGTCGCCGTCGTCGTGATTATCACAAAGGTGCTAGGGAGAATTATTTCTTGGCTATTATTTCGGACAAAGAGGAATACTTGTAAAGGAAATGATCTACAAATCAATAACAACTAGTGCTTTTATACCTCGTGCTTTGCACAGGTTTATTTAGGTTCTTTGTGTTTTTTTTAGTTTTTTAAATATTTATATATGTGATTTTTTTTTATTGTTTTTAGGTGTTTGTGCTTTTTTTTTTGCTATTTCTAAATATCTATAAAACTTAATTCTAGTGCTTTTTTGTTCATATTTTTATTTTTGAAATATCATATGAATATGATACCATTATGTTCAAAAATCAATTTTGCCTATTAATATTCACTTGACTAATGCAATGACGTGGCTTAACCGTTTTATGTCGTGGTAGTCGTTGTGGTCGTGGTCGTGGTGGTCGTCGTCGTATGAATAGGTTTTGATGTCACGCCATCTTTTAATTAAGTTTTTTGGTTTATTTCTATTAGATAGTCTTTGATGAAGTATAATCATTGTCGTTGTCGTCATCGTAAAAATAGTCTTTGGTGCCATGCCATCTTTTAATTAAATTTTTTGGTTTATTTCTATTAAATATTCTTTGATGAAGTCGTCATCATATAAATAGTCCTTGGTGCCGTGCCATCTTTTGATTAAGTTCTTTGCTCTATTTCTATTAAATAGTGTTTGATGAAGTATAATCATCGTTGTCATTGTCGTCGTGATTATCGCATAGGTGCTAGCGAGAATAATTTCTTGGCTATTATTTCGGACAAAGAGGCATACTTGTAAAGGAAATGATGTACAAATCATTAATAACTAGTGTTTTCATATCCCGTGCTTTGCAAGGTTTATTTAGGTACTATGTGTTGTTTTAGTTTTTTAAATATTTATAAATGTGATTTTTTTATTGTTTTTAGGTTTTTTGTATTTTTTATTATTTCTAAATATCTATAAAAATTAATTCTAGTGCTTTTTTGTTCATATTTTTATTTTTTGAAATATCCTATGAATATGATACCATTACGTTCAAAAATCAATTATGACTATTAATATTCATTTGAATAATGCAATGACATGTCTTAACCATTTTATTTAGTAAATATATACAACCCAAAAATACTTTAATTTTACGAAATTAGTAAAGTTATTTTAGTCATATTTGGTTAAATATTTAATGGCCAAAGTTCAATTGAATGTTTCTTTAAAAATAACACCGGAGGGGGGGCGTGGGCTTTAGTGTTCATAGAGATTTATTAGTGTTAAAAATTATTTAGTAGAAATAAACCAATAAACTTAATTAAAAGATGGCATGAAAACTCTTAAAGTCTCTTATATTTTGATGTAGTGTAATCATGTTCGTCTTCGTTGTCGTCGTCGTCATTGTAGAAGTAGCAGTAGCAGTAGTAGTAGACAATGATGATTATACTTCATCAAAGACTATTTAATAAAAAATAAACCAAAAAACTTAATTAAAAGATGACATGGCATCAAAGACTATTTTATACAACTATGACGACGATGAGGATTATACTTCATCCAAGAATATTTAATAGAAATAAACCAAAAAACTTAATTAAAAGATGGCATGGCATCAAAGACAATTTATACGACAACAATTATACTTCATCAAAGACTATTTAATAGAAATGGACCAAAAAACTTAATTAAAAGATGACATAGAATCAAAGACTATTTACTAGACAACGATGCTTATACTTCATCAAAGACTGTTCAATAGAAATAAACCAAAAAACTTAATTAAAAGATGGCAGGGCATCAAAGACTATTTATATGACGACGATGATTATACTTTATCATACACTATTTAATAGAAATAAACCAAAAAGCTTAATTAAAAGATGACATGACTGTTTATACGACGACGATCATTATACTTTATCAAAAACTATTTAATAGAAATAAACCAAAAAACTTAATTAAAAGATGGCATGGCATCAAACACTGTTTATACGACGACGACGACGGCAATGATTATACTTCATCAAAGACTATTTAATAAAAATAAACCAAAAAACTTAATTAAAAGATGGCATGGCATAAAAAACTATTCATATGACAACGACGATGATGATTATCCTTCATAAAAAACTATTTAATAGAAATAAGCAAAAAACTTAATTAAAAGATGGCATGGCATCAAAGAGTATTTATACGACGACGACGATGATTATACTTCGTCAAAGACTATTTAATAGAAATAAACAAAAAAATTAATTAAAAGATGGCATGACATCAAATATTATTTGTACTATTACGACAACGACGATGATTATACTTCATCAAAAGACTATTTAATAGAAATAAACCAATAAACTTAATTAAAAGATGGCATGGTATCAAAGAGTATTTATATGATGACGACTACGACGATGATTATAGTTCATCAAAGGCTATTTAATAGAAAAAAAAAACTTAATTAAAAGATGGCATGGCATTAAAGAATATTTATACGACAACGTATACATCGTCGTCGTCATTGTCATCATAGTCTTCTTTGTGTGTTTTTTTAGTTTTTTAAATATATATAAATGTGATTTTTTATTGTTTTTAGGTTTTTTTTGTGGTTTTTTTCGTTATTTATAAATATCTATATAAATTAATTCTAATGTGTTTTTGTTCATATTTTTATTTTTTGAAATATTCAATGAATATGATACCATTACGTTCAAAAATCAATTTTGCCTATTAATGTTCTCTCAAATAATGCACTGACATGTTTTAACCATTTTACGTTGTGGTCCTAGTCGTCATCGTCAAATTAAGTTTTTTTTTTTGTTTATTTCTATGAATTAGTCTTTGATGAAGTCATTGTCGTTGTCGTTGTCCTATAAATAGTCTTTGATGCCATGCCATCTTTTAATCAAGTTTGTGGGTTTATTTCTATTAAATATTCTTTGATGAAGTCATTGTCATATAAATAGTCTTTGATGCCACGCCATCTTTTAGTTAAGTTCTTTGATTTATTTCTATTAAATATTCTTTGATGAAATCGTCGTTGTCATTGTGATCATCACAATGGTGCTAGCTAGAATTTTTTCTTGGCTATTATTTCGGACAAAGAGGAATACTTGTAAAGGAAATCATCTACAAATCAATAACAACTAGTACTTTCATACCCCTTGCTTTGCACGTGTTTATTTAGGTTCTTTGTGTTTTTTTTTAATTTTTTAAACTATTTATAAATGTGATTTTTTTAATTATTTTTAGGTTTTTATGTGTTTTTTTTTATTTCTAAATATCTATAACAATTAATTCTAGTGCTTTTTTGTTCATATTTTTATTTTTTGAAATATCCTATGAATGTGATACCATTACGTTCAAAAATCAATTATGACTATTAATATTCATTTGAATAATGCAATGACATGTCTTAACCATTTTATTCAGTAAATATATACAATCCAAAAATACTTTAATTTTACGAAATTAGTAAAGTTATTTTAGTCATATTTGGTTAAATATTTAATGGCCAAAGTTCAATTGAATGTTTCTTTAAAAATAACACCGGAGGGGGGGGGTGGGCTTTTAGTGTTCATAGAGATTTATTAGTGTTAAAAATTATTTAGTAGAAATAAACCAATAAACTTAATTAAAAGATGGCATGAAATCTCCTAAATTCTCTTAAATTTTGATGAGGTGTAATCATCATGGTCATCGTCATGGTCGTCGTCGTCATCGTTGTCGTGGTCGTCGTTGTCATCGTCATCGTGGTCTTTGTTGTCATCGTTGTCGTGGTTGTCGTCACCGTTGTGGTTGTGGTCGTGGTTGTCTAAATAGTTTTTGACGCCATGCCATCTTTTAATTAAGTTTTTTGATTTATTTATGTTAAATAGTCTTTGATGAAGCATAATTGTCATTGTTGCCGTCGTTGTCATCGTAGCAGTAGTAGTAGTATACGACGACGATGATTATATATCATCATAGAATATTTAAAAGAAATAAACCAAATTAAAATATGACATTGCATCAAAGATTATTTATACAACGATGACCACAATGACGATAAGTATAATAGAACTATAATTGTCATCATCGTAGTCATAATTGTTATTTTTTTATTGTTTATATCTATTAAATAGTCTTTGATGAAGTATAATCATCTTCATCATCGTCGTCGTATAAATAGTCTTTGATGTCATGCCATCTTTTAATTAAGTTTTTTGGTTTATTTCTATTAAATAGTCTTTGATGAAGTGTAATCATCGTCGTCGTCGTACAAACAGTCATTGATGCCTTGCCATCATTTAATTAAGTTTTTTGGTTTATTTCTATTAAATAGTGTTTGATGAAGTATAATCATCGTTGTCATCGTCGTCGTGATTATCACACAGGTGCTAGCGAGAGTTATTTCTTGGCTATTATTTTGGACAAAGAGCCATACTTGTAAAGGAAATGATGTACAAATCATTAACAACTAGCACTTTCATACCCCGTGCTTTGTAGGGTTTGTTTAGGTTCTTTTTGTGTTGTTTTAGTTTTTTTAAATATTTATATATGTGATTTTTTTAGGTTTTTGTATTTTTTTATTATTTCTAAATATCTATAAAAATTAATTCTAGTGCTTTTTTGTTCATATTTTTATTTTTTGAAATATCCTATGAATATGATACTATTACGTTCAAAAATCAATTATGACTATTAATATTCATTAGAATAAACAGTGTTAAAAACTATTTAGTAGAAATAAACCAATAAACTTAATTAAAAGATGGCATGAAAACTCTTAAAGTCTCTTAAATTTTGATGTAGTGTAATCATGTTCGCCGTCGTCGTCGCCATCGTAGAAGTAGTAGTAGTAGTAGACGACGATGATTTTACTTCATCAAAGACTATTTAATAAAAATAAACCGAAAAACTTAATTAAAAGGTGGCATGGCATCAAAGACTATTTTATACAACGATGACGACGATGATGATTATACTTCATCCAAAAATATTTAATAGAAATAAACCAAAAAACTTAATTAAAAGATGGCATGGCATCAAAGCCAATTTATACAACAACGATTATACTTCATCAAAGACTATTTAATAGAAATGGACCAAAAAACTTAATTAAAAGATGACATGGAATCAAAGACTATTTACAAGACGACGACGACGATGATTATACTTCATCAAAGACAATTCTATAGAAATAAACAAAAAAACTTAATTAAAAGATGGCAGGCCATCAAAGACTATTTGTAGTACGACGACGATTATACTTTATCATACACTATTTAATAGAATAAACCAAAAAACTTAATTAAAAGATGGCACGACTGTTTATACGACGACAATCATTATACTTTATCAAAAACTATTTAATAGAAATAAACAAAAAAACTTAATTACAAGATGGCATGGCATCAAAGACTGTTTACACGACGACGACGACAATGATTATACTTCATCGAAGACTATTTAATAAAAATAAACCAAAAAACTTAATTAAAAGATGGCATGGCATCAAAGACTATTTATATGACGACGACGACGAAGACAACGCGATGATTATCCTTCATCAAAGACTATTTAATGGAAATAAACAAAAAGCTTAATTAAAAGATGGCAAGGCATCAAAGACTATTTATACAACGACGACGATGATTATACTTCGTCAAAGACTATTTAATAGAAATAAACCAAAAAACTCAATTAAAGGATGGCATGACATCAAATATTATTTATACTACTACGACGACGACGATGATTATATTTCATCAAAGACTATTTAATAGAAATAAACCAATAAACTTAATTAAAAGATGGCATGGTATCAAAGAGTATTTATATGATGATGACTATGACGATGATTATACTTCATCAAAGGCTATTTAATAGAAATAAACAAAAAAAGCTTAATTAAAAGATGGCATGGCATTAAAGACTATTTATATGACGATGTATACATCGTTGTCGTCATAGTGTTCTTTGCGTGTTTTTTTAGTTTTTTAGATATATATAAATGTGATTTATTATTTTTTTTAGGTTTTTTTTGTCTTTTTTTCGTTATTTCTAAATATCTATATAAATTAATTCTGTTGCTTTTTTGTTCATATTTTTATTTTTTGAAATATTCTATGAATATTATATCATTATGTTCAAAAATCAATTTTGCCTATTAATGTTCACTTGAATAATGCATTGACATGTCTTAACCATTTTACGTCATGGTCCTGGTCGTCGTCGTATAATTAAGTTTTTTTTTTGTTTATTTCTATGAAATAGTCTTTGATGAAGTATAATCATTGTCGTCGTTGTCATCATATAAATAGTCTTTGATGCCATGCCATCTTTTAATTAATTTTTTGGATTTATTTCTATTAAATATTTTTTGATGAAGTCGTCGTCGTATAAATAGTCTTTGATGCCATGCCATCTTTTAGTTAAGTTCTTTGGTTTATTTCTATTAAATATTCTTTGATGAAGTCATCGTTGTCATTGTGATTATCACCAAGGTGCTCGCTAGAATTATTTCTTGGCTATTGTTTCGGACAAAGAGGAATACTTGTAAAGGAATGATCTACAAATCAATAACAATTAGTGCTTTCATATCCCGTGCTTTGCACGTGTTTATTTAGGTTCTTTGTGTATTTTTTTGGTTTTTTAAATTTTTATAGATGTGATTTTGTTTATTGTTTTTAGGTTTTCATGGGTTTTTTTTTAATTATTTCAAAATATCTATAACAATTAATTCTAGTGCTTTTTTGTTCATATTTTTATTTTTTGAAATATCCTATGAATATGATACCATTACGTTCAAAAATCAATTATGACTATTAATAGTCATTTGAATAATGCAATGATATGTCTTAACCATTTTATTTAGTAAATATTTACAATAAAAAATATTTTAATTTTATGAAATTAGTAAAGTTATTTTAGTCATATTTGGTTAAATATTTAGTGGCCGGAGTTCAATTGAACGTTTCTTTAAAAGTAATCGCAGGGGGGGTGTCACTTAGTGATCATAGAGATTTATTAGTATTAAAGACTATTTAATCAAAAAACTTAATTAAAAGATGACATGAAATCTCCTAAATTCTCTTAAATTTTGATGAGGTATAATCATCATGGTCGTCGTCGTGGTCTTTGTTGTCATCGTTGTCGTGGTCGTCGTCGCCGTTGTGTGTCGTCGTTGTGGTCGTCTAAATAGTTTTTGATGCCATGCCATATTTTAATTAAATTTTTTGTTTTATTTATGTTAAATAGTCTTTGATGAAGCATAATTGTCGTCGTTGCCGTTGTTGTCATGGTAGCAGTAGTAGTAGTAGACAACAACAATGATTATATATCATCAAAGAATATTTAACAAAAATAAACCAAATTAAAAGATGGCATTGCATCAAAGATTATTTATACAATGATGACCACAACAATGACGATAAGTATAATAGCACTATAACTGTCATCGTCGTCATCATAACTGTTATTTTTTTATTGTTTATATCTATTAAATAGTCTTTGATGAAGTATAGTCATCGTATAAATAGTCTTTGATGCCATGTCATCTTTTAATTAAGTTTCAGGGTTTATTTCTATTAAATGGTCTTTGATGAAGTACAATCATCTTCGTCATCGTCGTCTTATAAATAGTCTTTGATGTCATGCCATCTTTTAATTAAGTTTTTTGGTTAATTTCTATTAAATAATCTTTGATGAAGTGTAATCATTGTGATCGTCGTCGTATTAATGGTCTTTGATGCCATGCCATCTTTTAATTAAGTTTTTTGGTTAATTTCTATTAAATAGTCTTTGATGAAGTGTAATCATCGTCATCGTTGTCGTATTAATGGTCTTTGATGCAATGCCATTTTTAATTAAGGTTTTTGGTTTATTTCTATTAAATAGTGTTTGATGAAATATAATCATCGTTGTCGTCGACGTCTACTACTTCTACTACTAATATCATTCCTTTTTCTATAGTAATTTTTGTACCATTATTTTTATTTGAATCTTTAAAAATAATAGGGACTATTTAAGAAAAATATTGATACTTTTAACATAATTTCCTCATTTGTTAGTGCATTATATCACTAAAATCTATATCATATAATATTATATTGTATAATGGGGCTAATTTGAATATTTTGTGAAATATTGGGGACTAATATAAATATATTGAAATAATAAAAATTTTGACTATGTTTACCAGCTAGTTTGACTATGTCCTTAAAATATTATCCACTAATTTAAATAGTTTAAAAGTCCTCATTATTTTTCACATATCTATACTAATTTGAATAACTTTATTAGATATAAAGAACCAATATAAATTTTCTTAACTAATAAAAGCTATTGATTGTTTAATTTAGGGACTAATTTGACTATGTAGTAAAATATTATGAATTAATTTTAACATTTTAAAACAATAAGAGCTTAGTTGGAGAAAAATAACAATGTTAGGGGCTTATAACATAATCTATATTTTTGAAATTAATGATCTTTTGAACCTTGCACATCATTACTTGCGAGAGTATAAAATTAGCCTGTACTCTCTCAATAGAAGTTAATGTGGCATGCCTATGCATATATATCTATATATCTATCTATCTATCTATCTATCTATCTATCTATATATATATATATATAGAAAATAATTGCAATTTTCTCTAGGCATTAATTAGGAGTAGTTTTTAGAGTAATTTTTTACTTCTCTATCTTAGGAATTGATTGAAATTTAGGTCGATCCAATTCTAGTTATAATCCTTCATTTAAAAAGTGAACTAATTTCGTACTACTATTGCTACTGCTGTCGCTGCTACTACTCCCAAAAAAATCTCTCCCAAAAAAGATAAAATTTACAAAATATAAATATATTTTATTCTAGTATAGATTGTAAAAGTTAACCATCAATGTATTGTATATTCATTAAGATTAAGTGATTTTATAAGTGTGCCCAGTGGACCGCTAGTCAATTTATTTATTTATTAATTCATTTTTGTTTTCTTTCTTGGTTGGGTTGGGAGTTGGGAGGTTGGGGGTATTATGTAAACCTCCACATATGGTGGGTTGTAGAGCTCTCTAAATTTGTAATTAATTAACTTCGTTACACTTTTAAATATAATTGAAATTCAAAATACTTATCTATAATTATTGACTTAATTTCTTATAATATCCACGTCATTTTTGTTTTCCTTTTGATTCTAAACTGGCTAACCCGCGGAATGAGCATAGTCAGGCCTATATATAAAACCTTCTAGTTGGGTGAGTAAGAATTAATACATGATAAAACTTTTGATTTTTAATATTCTTATTTAAATGAAAACGTTAAGTTGGTTTTGAGATGGTCCATTCATATTACTTTCTTTACCAATTGCCATCCTTCCATTCATATTACCTTCTTTACCAATTGCCATCTGCAGTACTACTTTTATAGGATAAGTCACATGTGAATTGTGAATGACGCAAGAAGACATTGAAATACAATTTTGAGGCAAAACTTAATTAGCTGTGGTGATACTCTGTCCATTTAAGTAAGATAAATTCGTTCTCCATAATATCTTTCCGGTCCTTTTCCGGATTCTACGCAATCTTATCGACTAAACCTAAAAATTATAAATTCGAATTTAAAACCAATTGGTAATTAAAGAAAGAACGCATTGGTCCCTCCAAAAATGAGAAGGACCATTTTAACTTCATAGACAAAGGACAGGTCTCAGTAGATCGGGTAACATACGATCAATATTTGATCTAATTATAATTTTCAATCAAGAATGTCTCATAACCATATTGTTGATAGTGCACGTCTTAAACATTTGGAGATCATTGAAGACCAAGGAACGGATTAATTATTAATATTACATGTCATAATTCTATAAATTTATTCCATTCTAAAAATAAATTATACTTTCATAACAAATATATTTGAATTGTATTGTTTGTTTTCTCTTTTCTAATATAATATCATCTTCTGATTTACTTTGTCAATTATATATATATATTCTATTTGATTACTATAAATCTCTCATTAAAAAATGATAAACTTTACAAAATATAAATATATCTAATTTTAGTATAGATCGTTAAAGTTAACCATCAATAATATTATATATTCATAAAGGTCATGTGATATTATAAGCGTGCCTAGTGGACTGCTAGTCAATTTATTTATTTATTTATTTTTGTTTTCTTTCTTGGTTGGGTTGGGGGTATTATGAAAACCTCCACATATGGTGGGTTGTAGAACTCTGAATTTGTGATTAATTAATTTCATTATACTTTTAAATATATTTGAAAGTCAAAATACATATGTATAATTATTGACTTAATTTTTTGTAATATCCACGTCATTTTTGTTTTGCTTTTGATTCTAAACTGGCTAACCTGCGGACTGAGTATAGGCAGGCCTATGTATCAAACCTTCTGGTTGGGTGGGTAGGAATTAATACATGATACAACCTTTGATTTTTAATATTCTTATTTAAATAAAAAACGTTAAGTTGGTTGAGATGGTACAATACTTATACCAAAGGTTATATTGAATGTATTATCCAAAAAAATAATTTCGATATAATATTTGTGCCATAATTTATGAGTTTCAATATATAAGGACTCATCCTTTTTGGTTGAGTATTAACTTAAAGAGGCTCTACTACTTAAAAAGTATTACATTGAGTACATTAAGAACCAGCACAGAGTTGTCAATTTGTGCTTCCTTCAGGTGGTCATGAGTCCATAATAATAACTAAGAGAATATAATTATTTTTTTGTTTTTGACACCGTTAGAAAAGTAACAACCACAAAACACCACACCAGATTTCATTGGAAATGCGACAAACCAAAAGAGGTGGAATGCCGCGTATCTAACACGAAATGGTATGGTCCCTACCCACTTGAAATACTGTTTAACCTATACAAAAATTTGATGAAAAAGTATTTTGATTAGTCAAAATGTTAAAAGTTACTCGAAAAACTTATTTTAAGTATTGCTGAACTGGACCTTAGTCTTTACTTGTTTTGGATGCTTGAAACTTGGTTTTTGTAATATCTTTTGTCATATAATTGAGGGATACACCTCGCTATTTCATTCATGCTTGTCTTTATTGATATATTTCATACTTTATTTTTATTTAGTATTTGTTATAATGTTAATTTATCTTTTCTTATAATTAAACTCAATAGTGCACGTTTTAAAATAATAATGAAAGATTACAAAAAATTCCTATTCCCAATTAGGACTAAGGGACTCCTACAACGAGGTGAGAGATGCAAGAGCAGGGAAGTTGTGGTGTTAAGTCTTGGTGCTTCATGTCTACTCTATTGTAATCCTAATTTACAAGTCTCTAATTAAAATTATTCTAATTAAGCAAAAAACCTATACTAGTGAAAGATTTATAAAATTTGGATAAAATTTCACTTAGAAATAGGGAAAGAAAAGATACCTAGATTGTCAAATTTATACTTTCAACAAACTATCTATAAAATAGTATTGAATGTGGCTTGTATTCTTAAGCAACAAGAATGGCAAATTTCCTTATTAGTATATTACCTTATTAGATTGTTACCTTTCTAGCATATAATTTATTAGTTGCCTTTTCTAGTTAATAGGTTTTAGGAAACCTTTGCACTATAAATATATGGTAATACTCATTGTGTTATGTGTGTGAGAGAAACCAAAGTGAGAGCCTTGTAATATTCACTGATCGATAATAAATTGTTTTCTGCTACCCGTGGAATAGGTTTTAAGGCCGAACCATGTAATTCTCTTGTATCCATTTTCTTCTTGTATTCTTTGTATTTGTATGTTTTCCCCCAACAAAATGGTATTTAGAACTTAGGTACTAATTTGCTGCGAGAGGGAAAAAGGAAAAATCAAAACTCACTGTAAAATCAAAATTGCACAAACCAAACGGTGTCTAACTAAACAAAGGTCTTTGCTCGGCGAGGAGTGCTCTGGTGCTGTCTATGTTGAGCGTTGGTGGCTGGAGTGGAAGCTTACGTTGGTGGGTCGTGGTTTGTGTTTGGGTTTAAAGAACGAGCGAAGAAGATAGAGCTCGCGTGCTCTTGAGGTTGGTTTTGAATATTCGGGTCCTTTTTTTGGGGGTATTGATTCAGGTTTGTAAAGCAGGTTAAGGGTCTAGGTTTTTGGGCTTTGGGTCTAGGTTTTTTGGATCAGGCCTGGGTAGCGGTCTTGTCTAGATTTGGTTAGGTCTTCTAAGTCTTGGGTCTTGGGTCTTGGGTCTTAGGTCTTAGGCTTTGAAACTTTTTTGTTTTAGCTTAATTGAATCAAAAGGTAAAAGAAAAAAAATATTTATTTCCTTTGGGGCCATACTGTTGAGTCTAGAAACAAAAAAAAAAGACCAGTTTGACTAGTTTGATCACGTTGACCAGTTGACTAGGGTTTGACCGAGGGTTGACTTTCACCGTTGACAATTGATTGAGGTTTGACTGAGTTTGACCAAAGCCTTACCCTATGTTTTTTTGATGTGCTGAGTCCGATTTGGGGCTCTGTTTTTTTCATATTTTGCTCTGAAGTGCGTGTATAGGGACAGTATTGACTTTGACGAATAGGTTTGACTTTGATCGGTGTTGACTAAAGTTGACCAGGGGTGATCCTAAGGTTTTTCGATGTGCTGAATCTGTTTTTGCAGTCCGTTAAGCCAATTCTATCCCGAAGAATGAGTTTTGAGCAAACGAAGATGTTTTCCACAGATGGAAAGTTTGTAATCGAGAAGTTTGACAGGAGAATGAGTTTCAGTCCATGGAGGATCAGATTCAAGGCATTTATGACAATGCAAGGACTTTGGAAAGTCATTGAAGAAGTGATCCCGGAGAAGACAGAACCAGCAGCAAGACAAGAACTCAAAACAAAAGCTGTGAGTGCAATACATATGTTCGTAACGAATGAAGTATTGCTAGAAATTGCTGAGAAGGCGACAGCAGTTGAGGCTTGGAATACTTTGATGGAATTATATGCATCAAAATCTCTCATAAATTTTCTCTACTTGAAGAAGCGGTTGTATCATCTTAGAATGAAAGAAGGTACATCTCTAAAATAACATCTTGATGAGTTTACCTCTTGTTTTATTACTTTAAAGGATGTGGGTGCTAAAATTGATGACAAAGACCAAGCTATGATCCTATTATGCTCCTTACCGTCTTCATATATGAACTTTGTAGACATTATATTGTATGGAAGGGATAAAATTAGCTTTGAGGATGTGATTGCTTTATTAAAATTGAAGGATCTTCAAACACATATTCTGGGACATAGAGAAGAAGTTCATGGGGAGGGTTTAGTGAGTAGAGAGAGATCGGAGAATAGAGAAGGATCTTCAAGTAGAAAGAAAAGCAAGTCAAGGTTAAATCAAGAGTAAGAAAGCTACGTTGTTTCAAGTGTGGTGAGAAAGGTCACATTAAGAAAGAATGTCTAAAACTAAAAAGGGGACAGAAAAAGATGGAGAATTTAGCCAATATTGTGAAGAGTGCTGATAGTGATGGAGAGAACTCAAGTAGTACCAGGGATGTTTTAACTGTGAGTGCATCACAGTGGCATAATCAATGGATTCTTAACACTGGTGCAACGTTCCATATGTGTCCCAGGTAAGAATGGTTCTCTTCTTATTTCAAAAGAGAAGGGAAAGTTTTTCTAGGCAATGATCTTTCGTTAAAGGTGAAAGGAATGTGCATCGTAAATATCAAGATGTTTGATGGTATTACAAGATCTCTCAAGTGTTGGCATGTACCAAAGTTGAAGAAAAACTTGATTCTCTTGGGCGTTTGGATTCTCATGGGTACAAATTCCGATGTGAGAATGGTGTCTTAAAGGTGACCAAAGATGCAATTGTGCTCTTGAAAGGAAACTTGACTGGTGGCCTATATGTTCTTCAAGATAGTACGGTTGCATGTGTTGCAGTTGTTGCATCTGAGGAGAATGATAATGACACCACGCAGTTATGGCACAAAAGGTTGGGCCATATGAGCAAGAGGAATTTGCTTTGTGGACAAAGAATTGGAAAGCTTGAATTCTGCGAGCATAGTGTCTTTGGAAAGCAAACCAGGGTAAAGTTCAACAAGGGGCAGGAGAATACTAAAGGTATACTTGATTATATTCATTTTGATATTTGGGGTCCAAATAAAGTTCCTTCCAAGAAAGGTGCCAGGTATTACATCACTTTCATTGATGTATACTCTCAGATGGTATGGGTGTACTTCTTGAAAACTAAAGATGAGGCATTTCTAACATTTGTCGAGTGAAAGATGTTGATTAAGAAGCAGGCTAGTAAACAGATCAAGCGTCTTAGGACTGAAAATGGGTTGGAATACTATAATAAAGAGTTTGATGAGTTTTGCAGGAAACATGGCATTGTGAGACACCACACATGTGTATGGGCACCACAACAGAATGGAGTTGCAGAATGCATGAATATAACTCTGGTGGAGAGAGCTCGTTGTATGCTCTCCCATTCTGACTTTAGTCAAGACTTTTGTTCTAAAGCCGTTAATACGGCGTGCTACTTAGTGAATAGGACTCCATCCAAAGCTATTAAATTGAAAACTCCTTTTGAATTATGGTTCGGTAAGCCTGCTGACTACTCTCAATTAAGAGTGTTCAGTTGCCCTACATACGCTCACAGGAAGGATGACAAGTTGGAGCCGATGGCAAAGAAATGCATATTCCTAGGCTACACGTCCGAGAGGAAAGGTTACAGGTTGTGTGGGTGCAAATATCTTAAGAGGGGGGGTGAATTAAGATATTAATACTAATTTTCGTTTTTTAAAATTTACAGAAAATTTACAACTTCTAACATTCAATATATCAAACACAAGATAAGCAAGGTAAGTAGGAATAAAAATAGAAGTGTAAGGAGAAGAGAAACAAATGATTTTAAGGTGGTTCGGCCAAGCCTACATCCACCGCCTAAGGAAGCTCCCCTTAGGACTTCAAAGATCTCCACTAAGATGCTTCTTCAAAACTTGGTGAAGCACAAACCAAGTTCTTACAACCTCTTTGAAGCCTAACTTCAAAGAACCCAAGAGATTTACTCTATAGGATTTCCCCACACTTTACAAGCTTTAATGAATAATTCTTACAAAGATTATAGCTCTCAAAGTGTGTATGTACTCAAGAATAAGAAAAGATTGAATCTAACATTTTCTTCAAGAAGAAGATGAATAAGCTCTTGAAAGCTCAAATATATTGCAAGAATGGCTCAAAGATGGATTGAATGATGATAAATATTTTAGCACACTTCAATTGATGATTAGAAAGTGTATTGAATGAGTATTTAAAGAGATTTGGGGGTTAGGGTTTATGGTAGGTGAAGAAGGAGTGATTTTTTCAGCAGAACGGTAATCAACGGCTAGTGCATTTATTACAGCACCCGTTCAACCGGTCGACCGGCTGGGTCATCCGGCTTACCCTTCTCCTTCTCTGACTAGGCCAGATGCCTTAGTCGGTCGACTGGTTAGGAGGTCCGACTTTTCCCTTCACCTCTCTGTTTTGGCTGGGCGACCTACCCAGGTCAGCCGGTCGATCGGTTGGGGGGTCCGGCCACTCTTGAATGTGAAGTAAAGCCAGATTTTTGCAAAGTTCATTTAAAGTGCAAATTTCACAACTCTAAATCATTTTGAATAATTTTGTAAACACATGTTGTCATTTTGAATAATTTTGTAAACACATGTTGTGAATTGAAACGCCCCAAAAACTCATTTTAACTCTATGTGTGCATTCAAATACATTTGTGTATATGTTATTTCAAATGTGCAATACTTGAAAATTTTTGCTATGAATAAGAAAAAGATTTTGAGCCAAGTCCACACAATATATAGGCATTTCACAAAAAGAGCAAGAAGAAAAACAAATCCGGTACCCTTTATGGCTTCTCTTCTCCTCCTTATGCCTTCTCATCTTTTCTTCTTTCAAATAAGGCTTTTTGTACATCTTCATATCTTTCAAAGCTTCATATTGATATCATCTCATTTTCACAAGAAGCTTTTTTGTCAAATAATGCATATATATATTTTCATCATCAAAATCAATAATGAATATTTAGCTAACAATCTCTCCTTTTTTGATGATGACAAAATTTTTAAGATATGAGACAAAAGTACTTCCCCTTAATATATGCATTTCTTTAAAAAGTGCATTTTTGGGAAAATGCTTTGACTATCAAATTTAAACTCATTTGCAAAGACAGACAAGTAAACATAAACTCATTTGCAAGAACAAGTAAACATATCAACAAAGCATACCATTCACTATTTACTTCTCCAAACAGAGCTTATGCATCCACCATTTAAACTAATGCAAATAGGCAATACCATTAACCAAAGCATAAATACCACACCATACTTCTCCCCCTTTGGCATCATCAAAATATATATAAAGGCAGGAAAAGAAATGTATAAAAGAAATAACTTGGTAACCAAAATCAAGAATGTAAAGGTCAATTAAAACTAACAATTGTTTTCAAGTGGAATGAAAAATGTTTTTTAAAAAGAAGAAAATCAGGGTGCGCGATCATGATGATTCTTGAAGTATTCTATCACGTCTGATTTCATAGCAGCCACTTCTAAATCAATATGTTGCCTCCAAACAGTGAGCTCGTCCCATTGGCTAGTCATAGTAGCTCGCATTTAGCCCATACCAGTGTTTAAAGCCTGTAATTGGGACAGAATCTGAGCCATCAAAGAAGGGTATTCCTGTTGTCCCATCGAACTAGAACCAGCACCACGACGAATTTCTCTTCGGCGTTGCTCATCAATGTGCACTTGCTCCCTAGATTCTCTCAACACTCGCCTAAGAGTTGCTTCCTCAGTATTTTCCTCTTCTTCAGAGGTACTAACAACCATTGGTGTGGTTCCTGGTATGCCTATGTCGGGATTACCCTCAATTTCCAGCCCTTCATCTTCTTCAAAGGTGATATTTACCCTACCAAGTATGTCATCAAGGTTTTGTGTAGTGGTGCCAAAGACAGGGTCGGTGAAAGTAGTCCCCTTCTTAGTCCTCTTCTTAATTGCAGCTTGAGTGCTTTGGGGCAAACTTTTGAAGGTCTCTCTATTTATGGGCTCCATATTGTACCAATAAATACCCATGAAGTTCATATACAACATATCAAAATTCCAAGAAACTTTCTATATGGAGCATCTGAAGATATGTTGAAATGAGAGAAAATATGCATTAAGGCCATACCATAACCAGGAGTGGTCATTTTTCCTCAATCCTTTCGACTAATATGTAACATATGTTGAAGGATTAGGAAAGGCAAAGCTATCTCCATTTTCTCCCTAAGGCTATAATAGATATAAGCATCCATGATTGGAATTTTTCCATCATTGATATTTCTAGAGAGAATTACTTCACTCATGATTTTAAGAGCAAGTCTCATATTAACATCAACATCTCTCAATAATGGAAGAATTAAATTGGGATCCTTAGGCCCTACTTTCTCCCACATATATTTTATGACTTCACCCGGGGTGGCGGTTCCCTTAATTCCTTCTGGCCATCCTTGACTATTGTAGTGGCCTTCCCCATCAACAGGTATATGAAATATTTCATGTAAAGTTTCCTCCTTAAGCACAAAATTTACCCCACAGACTGTAGAAGATAATTCAAGTTTTGGGCTTCTACAATGTATCTCAAGATTTTTATAAAACTCAATTACTAATTTATCTTGCACATCACAATGCAGATGTAGAAATGCAGACCATTTATCAAATAACGGCAAGATATCGGTGCCAGCAAAGTCAAAGTCCACGATATATTTACCGTATAAAATTGATTGCTTGCCTTGAATCTTGGATACTGGAGGTAGTGGTGGTGGAGGAGATTGAGTTCTTGGCCTTTTCCCTTTTCTCCCACGTGCTTGACTTCTTCCCCTTGGATTCACCATGACTTCAGGTTATTTTTGCAAGAATAATCGGTGAAAAACTTTGTTTTTGAAGTGGGCAAGCAAATGTTAGGAAGAAATTTGGAAGAAAACGATTGAAAATTGAAGATTTTGAGATGGGTTTTGGAGAGTTTTGGCTAGGGTTTTAAAAAATTTGATAGAATGTAGTGAATTTAGGGTGAAAAACCCCCAATTTTTAACTTTGTCCGCGTTTAGTCGGTCGACCGGCTGGTCGCGAGGGTCGACCGGCTGGGTCGACCGGCCGGATCAGAGAGCATATTAAAAAGTTGTGTTCTAGCCGGACGCCTAAGGCCTTAGTCGGTTGACCGGCTTGGTCGGCCGGCTGGGTCAGAAGGTGTACAAATTTCTTATTTTTCATACCCAAGCCACATAAACACATATATATACCATTTAACCACATTTTATCATTCCAATTTCTCTCCTAATCTTACAAAATTGATCCTCATGCAAAGGTTTAGTGAAAATATCAGCAACTTGATGTAAAGTATCAACAAATTCAAGAATTATATCACCTTTTTGTACATGATCTCTAATGAAATAGTGCCTAATCTCAATATGCTTAGTTCTTGAGTGTTGAATTGGGTTCTTAGTAAGATTAATTGCACTAGTATTATCACAATATATAGGAATATGATCATACTTCAATCCATAATCAAGTAAATTTTGTTTCATCCACAATACTTGAGCCACACATAATCACGGTGTCAAAGAGCAGGCGGAGGTATTTGTTGATGTTTCAAATGTTCCATCTAGCAGTAGTAGCAGTCCAATTCTACTGACTCAGCCACTTGAGGTGCATGATCAAAATGTGCCAGAATAATAGAAGTACAGTATTGCTACTAGGCAGGAAATGAGACAGATTAGAGAGACTCACAAGTATGGCTGATCCTGTTGTTTATGCTTTGACTGTTGCTGAAACAATTGAAGGACATAAGCTGAATTTGTACGAGGAGGCCATATCTGGCAAAGATTCTACTCAGTGGGTAGGTGCCATGAGTGAGGAGATTAAGTCTTTTCAGAAGAATTAGATGTGGGAGCTTGTTAAATTGCCTAAGGTACAGCGAGTTGTCAATTGCAAATGGGTTTACAAGAAAAAGGAAGATACTCCAGGGGCTGAGGGTCCTCAATACAAGGCATTGATGGTGGCAAAAGGCTATACACAAACGAAGGGTGTTGACTTCAATAAAGTATTCTCTCCAGTTGTGAAGCATACTTGCATGGGTTTTACTTGGCTTGGTTGCTCTTCATGACTTAGAGCTTGAGCAGCTAGATTTGAAAATGGCGTTTTTGCATGGTGATATTGAAGAGCAGATTTATATGAGTCAACTAGAGGGGTATGTAGTTCCTGGTAAATAGAACCATGTTTGCAAACTAAAGAAGTCCTTGTATGGGTTGAAACAGTCATCTCGGCAGTGATATAAGAGATTTGACACATTCATGGTAGGCGCTGGATATACAAGGAGTGCCTATGATAGTTGTGTGTATCTCAAGAAGCTTCCAGATGGTTCATTTGTGTACTTGTTTTATGTCGATGAGATGCTTATTGCTACTAAAAGCATGTCTACCATCGATGAATTAAAGAAGCAACTGGGTGATGAGTTTGAGATGAAGGATCTTGAAGCAGCAAAGAAGATTCTTGGCATGGAGATTCATAGGGATAGAAACTCTGAGAAACTGTTCTTGTCTCAACAGAGTTATATTGAGAAGGTGCTGGAGCATTTTGGGATGCTTAAAGCAAAGCCTGTAAGTGTGCCGCTTGCTGCTTATTTCAAGTTTTCTGCAGATTTGTCACCTAAAACCGAGAAAGAGGTGGAGCATATGTCTCATGTTCCATACTCGAGTGCTGTTGGTAGCTTGATGTATGCTATGGTGTGCACTCGTCCTGACATTTCACATACGGTTATTGTTGTGAGCAGGTATATGGCATCGCCTGGGAAAGCACATTGGGAAGCGATAAAATGGATAATGAGATAATTGTATAGCATTGTGAATGTAGGTTTGCTGTTTAGCAAGATGACTGGAGATTGCGCAAGGTTGGTGGGTTATTGTGACTTAGACTTTGCAAGTGACCTTGATAAGAGAAGATCTCTGACGGGTTATGTGTTTACGCTCTCTGGATGTGCTATCAATTGGAAAATGATATTACAATCTACTGTGGCATTGTCGACTACTGAGGCAGAGTACATGTCAATAGTAGAAGCTGTGAAGGAGGTCATGTGGTTACAAGGCCTGGTTCGTGATCTTGGACTGCAGCAAGATGCAAGTACAGTTTTTTGTGATACCCAGAGTGCAATCCGTCTGACAAAGAATTGGATGTATCATGAAAGGATTAAACACATTGATATCATATATCACTTTATCAGAGATGTTATATCATAAGGGATCATATCAGTGCAAAAGATATCTACCCATGAGAATCTAGTAGATATGATGACCAAGATGGTTCCATTGGTTGCTATTTGCGGTGCGGAGCGTTGAGCCCGTAGGGACATTTGACAACAAGGATGATCAGTGTATTGATTGGAGCAAATACGTGCCAAGGTGGAGATTTATTGAACGTGGCCCCCGTATTCTTGGGCAACAAGAATAGCAAATTTCCTTATTAGTATATTACCTTATTAGCTTGTTAACTTTATTGCACATATTTAATTAGTTGCCTCTTCTACTTAATAGGTTTTAGGAAACCTTTGCTCTATAAATATGTAACAATATTCATTGTGTTAGGTGTGTGAGAGAAACTAGAGTGTGAGCCTTGTAATATTTGCTGATCGATAATAAATTATTCTCTGCTGCCCGTGGACGTAGGCTTTAAGGCCGAACTACATAATTCTCTTGTGTCCATTTTCTTCTTGTATTATTCTTATTTGTATGTTTTTTCTCAACAAATAGAATATTGATTTATTTGGGTGAGTATCATCCTCAACTGAAGAGAAAGGATTCAAATTTATTTTGGTCATCAAGCTAACTTTCGTATTGAGCAATATTTAATTTTCACCTTTTTCTTCTATTGTTGTTTGAAATTCAAAATTCAGACTCATCAAAATTTTCAATTAAATTATATCATGTATGACTTTCAAACAGTGAGGTCAATAATTTATTAAGTATTATAAATTTAATGGATGCATGTCTGATTTGGATATATGTTGATGCTTTTCGGACTGAGATTGCCATCCAGTAACATGGATTTTTATCAAAATACATACAATAGGGTACCAAGCACATTTTATTCATTTCACGACCTTATTTAGATACGAAGCGGAGCCAAAATAGACTCCGTATCTTATATATAGAATGGTCACCAACAGTACTAGACGTCCTTGGGATCTGAGTGCAGCGAGAGTACATTGTTCCTTTCGACCGCAACCTTGGCAAACGTGAGATTGAATGCCAACTTGGTATATGTATTGAGTGTCAACAGCAAGAGCTCGACTTAGAAGCAGCAAGACATTGGCTTTGACAATATGGAGGATTGCAGTTAAGAGAGCTGCTGCCACACCATCCCCATATGCTGCAACAATCGTCCTCTGGGCATTTAACATCTCCGTAGTCAATACCAGTTGAGATGTCAACACCACACCGTCCAGGAGGGGCAGGAGGCGGAGGACTGGGAGGACATTGGGTTTGTCAATTTTCGGAGGCGCAGTAAGCAGGGGTGTTGCTACAGAAGCTCCATTTGCTGTAGCAAAAGCCCTCTTGAGGACATTCTGCACCACCCCAGTCAGCCCCAGAGCTGCTGGGAGGTACAGGAACCTCGTCATCACAAGACTCAGTCTTTTTGATGAGGAGGCTATTAACAACAAAGATAACAGAAGAAAAAATGCTAATGTCAAGCAATGGCGCCTCATTCTTGATTTTGCTTGGGATGGTTAATTGGTTATGATATGAGAATGTGAAGGGTATATGCAGTTTAGAGATTGATTGAAGAAGCCCTAGATGCATGCATCATGAGTTTATTTGCGAACGAGAGAAAGGTGAAACCTCAAGTGATATCGCAAAGTTAACACGTGTTTTGTATGTTCTATATTCTTTTCTCCTTGCGATACAAAATTTCATTTATGACTCGGAAGCGGCACCTCAAAATTTATAGGATGTTTGGATTGGCTTATTAAAATGTTACTTAAATACTTTTGATTTTAAGTAATTTTTTTAATTTTCGACTTTAAGAGTTATATGTTAGAATAAAAATTATAGTTATAAAAATAAGTATTTATATGTTTGATTAAAGTGGGTAAAAAAGTAACTTATGTTATTAAAGTAATTATTAAGAATATGAAAATAGAATTTAAAAGGTAAGTTTAAGGTAAAAGAGTAAAGATATTTTAGCAATAAATATAACAAGACAAGGATAAGATAGTAAATGATTTGGGTTGACTTTTTTTTTTTTTCCCTTAAGAAAAAGCATTTTTTTCTCCTAAAGAAGTATGTTGTTTTTGCAATAACTTCTTGGATTGGCTTTCACAAAAGTTGAAATTCTGAAAAATGTTTAGGCTATAGACAAGACCTAGGGTGATCGGCGGTATTCTGAAAGACTAAAATTTATTTCTTGGTTTGTTGAAAACTTAAAATATCCCTTTTTGGTCAATAATTCTTAGATGTATATCGAAATTTTATATGTTGAATTATTTGAACAATTTGATATTCGATATACATATAAATAATAAGCATAAAAATATGTTAACGAGGATAAGATTACAAGGACTCGAGAAGATATGTACTTTGCTTTCTAGACTTTGATGAGCATGCATGAATAAAATACGTTTCAGTATTTCTTTAACTGGTACAGAAATTAAATTTTGATTCCCAACATTCAGCATGTTAGTATTTTTTTTTTTTTCTGGGACAAGGACACTGGTCCTTATCAATAACGTTACTCACAAAAAGACGCAGAGTCAGTGTCAAATTTAATTGATTTTGACCATTGTAATTCTAAGACACCTTTTTAATATTAGAGCATTTCTAAGACCAACTTCAACAGATTCTCTATTTTTGTTTATATTTAAAAGATTTGTAGTATTTTCTTATATGTAAGAATTCTCTATTTTAATTTTACTCCAACATATTTTCTATATTTAATCAAATTCTTATTTAAGAGAATCCTTATTTTAGTTTTACTCTAATAATTTTCCTAGTTTAAAATTTCTCTAATATTATTTAGGGGATGGAATGGCTGTCTCCAAACTTGTGGATATCAAAAAGTAGTTTTTGGGGAGTAAGATTTTATCACCAAATTTGTGGATATCAAAAATGATCTAAAACGCTCTTTACTTCACATATAAGGACACATCTACTTATAAATAATTTCAACAAATTTCCTACAATTATTCTTGTATGTGGCGATAAAAATTTCATCCTTGAATTGATTTTTGACATCTCTACATCTAAAGATAACAAACTCATCCCCTAAGACAATATTAGGGAAATCTTGGAATGGGAAAGTTTTAGAGTAAAATTGAAATAAAGATTCTCTTAAATACAAATGTAAGTAAATGTAAGGAAATTGTTGAAGTAAAACTCAAATAAAGAATCTCTATATGTAAGGAAATGCTACAAATTTTTTAAGTGAAGAGAAAATATAAGAAAGATGTTGGATTTAGTGGGGTCTGCCTATAAGTGGTGCTTACTTATCTAAAGATTATTTTAGTTTGTTTAAGTAACTACTATATAATCCTAAATAGGTTAAGATAAAGGCACATTGAGGAGGTACTGCTAAGTATATATAATCCCTTACATATCAAATACGAATATTTTTGAGAAAAAGCTTGCAAGAATTCTACAATGGCAAAGAGGAGATTTAGATTGTGGAGACAAGAAAATTCATCCAATATACCGTGAAGATGTTCACCGATCAGTAATTCCAACCGCGGTTCGTCGAACTTCCATATTAAGGAGAAACTGGTAAGCCTCCTAACCTTTGTATTTAATTATGTATAAATTATATTTTCTTTCATTGGTATCAGAGCCACAAGCTACTTTTTGTATCATTAGATTCGGTGAATAATTCTATTGATGTTGTGTAAATCTAGAATCAGATATGAATTTTGTCTCTTATTTGATTTCTTGTTTTTTGTGCATGATCATTAAGTATAAGTCTGCCATGAAAGTTATCATAATTCTACTTTTAATTATCGATTAAGTGTATATTGAATTATATAGAATGATTAATTTGTGTAATTAATTAACCTATATTATTTTATTAATTTGTAATTGTATTTAATTGAAAATTATGTATTTTCAGTTAGGGCTAAAATTAGGGTGTTGGAATTTTTCTGAAAATAGTTTTGCAAAGTTTCTAAAAATCATTTTGGAATTTCTGAAAGAAAGTTCTGGAAATCTTTTTGAAATCATTTTGAAAATTCTGAAAATTATCTTTGACTTTTTTTTATTCCTAAAATTGTTATGGAAATTTTTTTTCTTGAGCCTACGAGAACCTCAATCTGTTGATCCAAAGGTTTTAAAAGTTCACGTTTTTTGACTGACTAGACATCATGATTCTTGAAATTTTGACTGGCTAATTTTGTTAATTTTCTTCTCAAACCTAGTTGAGCTATTTGAGCCATTGACCGTGGTCAACCAAGCTTTTTGATTGAGTCATGAGCTGTAGTTTAAGCAACAGATTTTTTTAAAAGGTTTTAGATTTTATGGTGGGCCTTGGAAAAGTTGGCTTGCAGCCTATTTCTTAAATTTTGGTAAAGGCCTGTATTTAGGGGTGTACAAAAAGTCAAAAAAATTGTTGCGCATTTCTATGTATGCCTAGCCTTTCTAGGTATGTAGGGCCTTTGTTAGGTACGAAGCGCCTCTTCCCCATATTATATGTTATTGCTCGTATTCATTTGATTCGTATTTAGTCTTATCTGGGGCATGGTGTCTCGCTTCGCACATGTTAATACTAACTTTAATTGGTGTAGACGCATGCTTCAATCCTTTATTTGCTCCGCTTAGCTTTAGAGTCTATCGCATTAACATGCGATGTGCAAAACTTGGCTTTTTGATGCTTTGTAAGTGATATTCTTCACGTTTTAATAGTGCGCTCATTGGTGTACGAAGCCTAAGCTTCATGCCTCAACCTAAGCTTCATGCCTCAGCATAGGCCTTACTCTGCCTTACCTTAGTAGTGTTGTAGATCCTTGGATCTCACTATAACATTTTGATGGATCTTTAAGTCCTTTGGATGTGAATGAAGAAGCCATCTTTTAGCTTTGTCTATGCATTATTATCCGTTTATACATCTTTCATGCTCGTCCCTTAGCTAGGACTTGTTGTTTTCTCACTTGATCATCTTATATGCTTTATAGCCTAACTCATATACGTCATTAGTTGGTTTGGCCATTTTACTCGGTGCATACCCCATCTCTTATTTTGAGGTTGGTTTATGTAACAACCTTAACTTTTGCCATGCCCTTAGTGACCAAGTTGGCTATGTTCATTGGAGCACCTAAGTACGTGATGACATGTGCTTTGTATATGACGTGGGTTGTTTTGCAGTTCGATTCGTATATAGCATGGGCTGTTCACTGTATTCAATGTCTACCACATCTTCTTTCTTTGAGGTTGGTTTATGCACCTTGGCATTACCCTTATCCTTAGTTATTACTTTGCCCCCTAGTAACCAAGTTCTTTACCTACGCAAGGTAGGTGGATTTGGCCTAGCGTTTTACCACTTCCTCACTTGAGGCTAGTTTATACACTCTTGCCACACCCTGCGAGACCTGTGCCCTTTTGGTAACCAAGTTCTTTACCTATGCGAGGTAAGTGGGTTCAGCCTAGTATTTTACCACTTCCTTACTTGAGGTTGGTTTATTCACTCTAGCCACATCTTGCAAGGCCCTTGCCCCTTTGGTAACCAAGTTTTTTACCTACATGAGGTAGACAGGTTCGGCCTAGTATTTTACCACTTCCTCACTTGAGGTTGGTTTATGCACTCTAGCCATACCTTATGAGGCCAATGCCCCCTTGCTAACCAAGTTGGTGGAGAGTAGGCTAAGGTGTGCGTTGCACTTCAACCTCTTAGGCTTATACGAGTTTTTCCCTTACAAAGTTTTCCCTCTTTGTTTGTATAGCAAATGTTACAATGGGATGACATAGATTGACATTCAAACTGTAGGGTGAACTCTTTCCATTGAATCTTAGTGAGAAAACAACTGGCTCTGTGGCCTTGATCGAATACAACCACATGGCTTGTAGGCCTTAATTGAACACGATAGATTCACTTTAAAAATAGGCTTAGCATAATGGAGACGGAGGTGTTCACATTCCAAGCATTTTTTAGCTCTTTGCCATCTATCTCTACTAACTTGTACGTGCCATGACGAATTTCCTTTGTGACTAGGTATAGACCCTCCCAATTAGGTCTCAACTTGCCATCTCTTTCATCCCCTTTGAATCTATCTTTTCTCAAGACTAAGCGCCCTTTACGAATCAACTTTTCAACTTCTTTCATCAAGCCTATGAAGGAACGATAATCTTGCCTTGTGATGCTGGACTTGAAAGGTCCTGGTTTCAACCCTTAGAAATAGGCTATAATGATTGCTCTTTCGTTTGGGTCTGCTACGTTGAGTGCTGCATTGTTGAACTTTTCTGTGTACTTATGAAGAGATTCATTTGGTTCTTGCTGATATGAAAACAAAGTTGCAGCTGTTTTTGGAATAACTTGACTGTTGACAAGCCTGTCAATCAATCCCTGAGTGAATGGATCAAAGCTGGATATCCACCTGTTGGGTAGGTGCTTATAATAGTGATACACAACGTCTATCAATGGCTGGAGGGCTTGACACTCCAGTGCATATGATAGTCTATGAATTGTAAGAGTGCTTTTGAAGATGCTGATATGGTTTTATAGGTCTGTAGTACCATCATAGTGGAAGACAGGGTAGGAAGATCCTAGGTGGGAGCCTTTCCGCTATCTTTCGCACAAAAGGCTTTGCCACCTTTCTCGTCATTGAAGGGGCATTTGATCCATTATTAGTCCTTTGATCGGTACTCAACTTGTGACTATCATGGCAAACCCCCAAGCTACCATTCCTTCTTCTCTCTTCCCGAGACAAATGTGTGCAGTGAGATGATGAGAGTTGTCATTCATTGGCTCAGGAAACTTGTTGGGATTGAAACATTGGTAGCCTCGGGCACAAGTGATACTGAGGTGGCAACGAAGGATACTTTGGTAGGAAATGCATCGGATAAAGGCAGTAAGTTGGGGGCGGAAGTTGAGTGTGCCCGATCGGCTGTGGCATTGTGGATTAGCCTTCTATCCCTGTTACTCCATCATTAATCCTTACATCAGGGCATAGAGTTTGTTTATTGCTTCCTTCGACAGATCTGTCTTCCTTGGCAAAGAGTTGAGTGTTTGCCTCCACCTGAGAGTCTTGGTGCCTTGGCAAGCTAGCTTGTCCCATTCTTCTTATGTCAATTTTCTTACTTACCTTGGTACTCCGACTTTTCTACCTACTCAGAGTGCTCGAGTAGACCTTGTTGTTGTTTCCTCGACTTCACCATGGCTTTTAATCATGTGGATATGGATTCGATACCCACAGATAACTTCAACTGATGTGGTAGGGAAATTGATTACCTCCACATTAGTAAATTTGACTAAGTCTTCAATTATTTCAAAGAGAAGTGGTAATACTCTGCATAATGATAGTACTCTATGTAATGGTAGTACTTTATGTTGCTTAAGGTTTCTCAATAGGAATTGTTTTCTACTTCCCACAGATGGCACCAATTGATATGGTAGGGAATTGATTATCTCCATGTGAGTAAATTTGACTAAGTCTTCAACTATTTCAAAGGGTTATGGTAATACTTTATGTAATGGTAGTAATATGTGTAATGGTGGTACTCTACATCGCTTAAGACAAATTTGGATGCTTAAGACCTTTAAAGAGTTGCAAGTGTAAATGTGTCCTCTGTAGTGTGCCTTTGCGAGTTCGCCCTTCGAAGAGATGTTGATATTCACCCTCCAAACAGTTGATGAGTGGCTTCACCCTCTGAAGAGTTGGTGTGTGGCTTCACCTTTCAAAGAGTTGGTGAGAGGCTTCGCCCTTAGAAGAGATGATGTAGGACTTTGCCCTTTAAAGAATTGGTGAGAGGTTTCACCCTTCACCCTCTAAAGAGTTGGTGTGTAGCTTCGTCCTTGCCCTCTGAAGAGTTGGTGTGTAGCTTTGCCCTAACGAATGTATGGGTTGCTTCGCCCTCCGAAGAGTCTATAGGTGGCTTCGTCCTCTGAAGAACGCATGGGTTGCTTCGAATTACAAAACAAAAGAGCGGGACGTTTGCCTCGTTTCACCTTTGATACTTAAGTCAGTGAAGGTATTGATAAAATTTGTAGGGAAATACTCTAAATGAGTTGAGAGAAATGGTCCCCTTCTTCATGAAATGAGAGGGTATATATAGGTGTTTGGGGTACCCCTTACTAGACTTACCTCTTTCATAGTATCTTAAATGCTCTGACCATTACCATCAGTCTTGTGTCCCATCAAATAGGGAAATAATGATGTCATTGTTGAGTACTCTTGAATGGGCGAAGTAACACCCTTGGGCGTCAGTCATTCAATGGTTGGCCAAATGAAGAGTACGAACCCTTGTCATATGGCTTCGGCAAGGGTTGACTTTATCAAAGAGGTTAGCCATATCATACTTTATTTGCTTCATCTGGAGGGTGCCCACCATGATAAAATAGGCCAAAGCCTCATGCATATGTTGCGGTCATGGTGAGACAACCACCAAACACTGGCCGAGGCTACACCTCTTGGGTTCAACCATGACCATGGGGCCATGTCTCTTGTACACGTGGTGTCATCCCATTGGTTGGAGTATTTTACCCATATCAATTTTCTTGTTTTTTCTTTGATGGGTTGGGGGTTGGGAGGCTGGGGGTGCTGTGGAAACCTTCACATATAATGGTTGTGGATCTCTCTAAATTTGTAACTATTTAATTTTGTTATACTTTTATACGTAACTAGAAGCCAAAATACATAAAACTATTGGCTTGATTAGTGTCGACCTCATTTTTATTTTGCTTTTGTATCTAAACTAGCTAACTGGCGGACTATGTGTAGGCAGGTCTATGTATAAAAGTTTCCAGTTGGTTGGGCAAGAAATATCTTTGCTCTTCTTGCCTAGCTTCAACCAAATGATTAAGGAAAAAGAAAAAGAAAAAAGAAAGAAAAAAGACAATATGGAGTTTTATTTGTATGCAAATTCCTTCGTACAAAGGAAACCTGATCCATGACCAAAAACAAGTAACCTTTTGTGCTTTGTAATGGAACTACGTACTGTCACATGCATTGTCCACTTTTTGTTTATGTGATGGGCCTGTATGGTCATCCTTCATGGCTCCACTGTCACATGTGACTTTAGATGTTCTTGTTAAAATATATAGATATTCCACATGAAAAACTATCAAAGCTCAAGTACTTCATTTAAGGTTTTGGGCCATTTCTTATATTGAATCTTGATTTTTGTGATAAAAACTTAATGATTCTTAACTTAGTATCAGAGTTGGGCTTTGGTTTAGTCTTTCACGCATCGTCCATGTGTGACTCGTTAAGTTCGTCATCATGTACATCCATTTGTGAAGTGATCTATCTCTATAAGTAACCCATAGAACTTATATCATGTACCTGTAGGTACATGGTGTAAGGTACACCACTTAATAAATCGTTATGGGGTGCTGGACAAACAATTGTGGAGTACTGAACAAACAGTCACTGAACAAACAATTGTAGGATACTGAACAAACTATAGGTGCAGGATATCATTTGTGAGTAACCCATCAAAATGGCAATCTCGTCTATTCTGGAATGTGGTGATCCATCCCTTCAAAGCTGTAAGCTGTCAAGTACACTGACACTATTCTAGGTCATACCCATATAAACTCCTAAGCTGATCCTCATATTAACAAATTGGTTTCTATAATATAACCTCAATGATTCTTAACCATTCTTATTTAAATTAAAATTCTACATTGGCTTTGAGATGGTCTAATATTTTATACCAAAGAGGGTATTGAATTTATTACCAAAAATGGATTAGATTGAATGTATTACTAAAAAATAATGTCCATGTATATACATTTGCGCCATAATTTCTTTTTGGTTCTAATGGAGTCAGGCCAGTTAAGCAATGATCCTTCTTGAACGGGTTACCCCTCTCTTGTCTTCATCCAAAAGACTCTGAAGTTGCCCCAGAATCTCCCTGATGATCCAATACCCAACAGGTAGATTACGATTGTGATTCACTAGCCAATCCATACATCTATTGGTTTTTCTATACACATGTCTGATTTTAAATCTAGTTCTGCAGTAGAGAATACTACAGTAATCTTCCAATAGAAGTTTAAACGGGCTCATACTCAGGAGAGGACCATCTATCAATTTGAGAATCATCATCAAGTCTGCTTCAATAATGAGCTCATTCAATTCCAAGGCTTCTGCCATGCACAATCCTTCCCATAAGGCCATAATCTTTGATTTCCTGATGGGCAACACTCCAAGATTCACTGAAAAACCCGTTTTCTAGTCTCCTAGCTCATCCCGAAAAAGACCTCCAACTCTTGTAAACCTTGGGTTCCCTTTAGAGCAGTCATCAATATTCAATTTCCATCCCCTCTCAAGTTTAGCCCACCCAATATGTTTATTAAGCCATGCCTGTGGTCTTTTGCAAGTTGGTCTTCGTAAGCCTCCGTAATCTCTTTGGCTTGAGAAATGATGAATAAGGCTAGTCTTACAACGTTAATAAAGGCTATTTGGGCCATTGACCATGGTCAACCAAGCTTTTTGATTGAGTTGCAAGCCATAGTTTAAGCAAAAGATTTTTTTTAAAGGCATTAGATTTTATGGTGGGCCTTGGGAAAGTTGGCTTGTAGCCTATTTCTTAAATTTTGTGTTCTAATAAATGGGTTAAGACTTGTATTTAGGGGTGTACAAGAAGTCAAAAAAATTGCAAAAACCGATTCGGTTGAAACGAATCAACCATAAACCATCGGTTTTTAACGTAATTCAGTTAGTTGCAGTTTTAATTTTTAAAAAGCACTTTGGATGGTTTGGTTAACGATTCCAAGGAGTCAAAACTGCAGTTAAACCGAACCACCCGCATATATATGTATTATATATTAATAAATATTTGGAATATATATATATATATATATATATATATATGTATGTATTAGCCATTATGCACTAGGGTTTTAAATAAAAGCCAAATATTTCTCTGCATTGCTAATATGTCTAATGCTGCATCAATCCTACTCATCTCACTATCTCAGGTAAATTCCAATCTATAATTTTTAACCTCTAATCTTTAATCACTAATCTCTAACCTCTAATCTTGAATTCTCTAATCTCTTAATCAATGAATGAAGCATGATTGCATGGTTCTGACTCTGGAAAAAAAATTGAATTATTATTTACAGGAATTAATAGTCTAAGAATTACCCAAAAATTGGACCAAATCACTCGAGATTCCATCTTAAAATCGGCCGCTAAAATCACACCAAACCGTGTTAATCGAAATAATTGATTTCTTAATTAAATTGGGCAGCTTTGGTTTTAGGAGATGAAAAATAGCAAATTTTGCTTTGATTACAAATTTCATGCAAAAACCAACAGAAATCACTTGTGTACACCCCTACACCCCACCTGTATTACAACTTAATAGGGCTTAATAGTTTATTTTAAAGGCTTATGGCCTAATTAAAATAAATAAATTGGAATTATATTTCCATTAAGAAAAAAATATAATAAATAAATAAATAATTTGAAATTAATTTTCAATTTTTTATTTTTAAGACTTTAATTAATGAAAAATTGACTATACGAGTAAGTTGCTTCCGCACAAATTTAGTTTTTATATTATTACTCCAACCAAATAGAATTAATATTAGTTGCCATTTCTTTTAAAAGAATTTGTGTCTTTCTTTGCAAGGTGGCATGAAAATTTAAATTATTCCAATTGTTGGCATGAAAACCTTAATTATTAATTATTCATAATTTTGAATTTTTTCAAAGATTACAAAAAATTAGTTTTTATTAGTAATAAATTGTAGAAAAATTAGAAAAATTATTTTCATGCATGAGGAAGATGTGGATTAGTCTTACTATCTCCTAAAGTGGTTAAGAAATTGATATATCTTATTATGTGTTAATTTGTTTAATATATTAACGATAATTAGTTTAACATCATTTAAAATCAATGTTAGTTTATTTCATATATTTGATATATTTATTTAAATGTTAATTTGTTTAACATTATTGTTCAAGTGATTATAAAAATCCATGCTTGACGAACAAGTTGTTTGGAGCATGATTAGAAAAGCTTCATTGTATTTTTGATTGGGTTAATTCTCATAAATTATTCAATTTTTGGACGAAGATTGAGAACTTAGTGAACTTTTGATTCCAAGTCTTGCATGTATTTATTAACCTTGTCAATTACTGCTGACTATTTTAAGTATATTTATATTAAACATCATACCTTGCGTATATAGATTAATAAATTCTCAAAAATAATTCTTTTTAGTAAAGAAAAGAAACCGCTTTCGAGAGTATTGTCACAAATATCAACAATGGTTGAAACATGAATATGTGTTAATTATGAAATATGGAATTAGAAACTCCATAAAGTTGCTAGAAGAGCAAAACCATCCTAAGACTCAAAATTTTGTATTTTATGAGCCTAAAACTGGCAAAATAGCTCAATAAAGAATAAGCCGTGAAACTTATGACAATTGGAGAAGGAGAACTCAAGCTCTCACATTAGTTGTTAAGAATTATGGATAAAGAAATCCTATTAGAGTTCAAGACTAAGAAGTTGCTATAAAGCTGCAATGAGCTGCTGATCAAGTTTGATGCTTATAAGAAGCATCTGGGACAAGCGATGAAGAGTCATCTACTGTATATGTCAAAAATGATCGGAGAATAAAGAGATGAAAGCCATCCTAACCGATTAACAACTAGTTCAATCAGTTATACTCTTTTTTTTTCTTTTGAGTTGGGAGTATATGAGAACTTTCTAACTCACCATGAGCATTTAATGAACTTGGGAGATGCCTTTGGGCATCTCAAGTCAGAGGAAGAGCTAATTGTTGAGTTGCATTTGGTTACCACCAACAATGACAATGGTTCAAGGTGAAAGATATGGGTTAAGAAAAATAGCTCGGCACAACTTAGAAAGAAACTAAAAACAGAATAACATGACATCAAGTTGCGAAAAAGGAACACAAATGTAGCAAAAGTACTCTAACAGTGACCTAAAGGGTCATATTGGTCGTATTTGTACTGAGCAATCTAAAATGATGACTCTTATTGCTAATACTAGGGACATTTTGTTTCTAGTTCAACTTGATTGACTCAATTTAATCCCTAATGGATTGTAAACATAGGAGTCCCCCAATATTAATTTTGTAACGATTCTACTTAGGTTAGAATCAAAATCTATAATTTTAGGTAAACTTTATGAAGTTTATTTAGTTTTTGACTTTCTATAATTTTGGTTTATTAATTAAAGGTTTTATTTGGACATTGATTCAAATAATAGCAGAGTCAATTTTAATTAGAATGCTAGATTTGGTCATATTGGCCAGCATAACACATAAGGGTGACAAATGAAGTTTGTTTTCCTATGTAAAACAAGTGGAATTGTCTACTTGAGAGTATTATATAACTGAAAAATTTGCAACAAAACCTTCTGTACACCAATGAGAGCTGAATTGTTTCAAATTTAATCCATAAACATGACATCTATAAAAATTCGTGAACCTAGGCATGGAGCGAATAATTTCATCACATTTATTATTATCACACTCGTTTGATTATGTTTGTTTGTTTTTCTCATAACTATAAAATATTAGTTGTTTCAAATGCTATATGAGCATAGAGAAAATCAAATGATTCTTAGTGGATTAGAGATAAAAGATCTTTAAATCAACTGAAGCCACAAACGAAATCGACGCAAAACTGATTTAGTGCATTAGTTGACTATTCCAAACATTTCATAGCAAAATGGTATTGTAGAATGAATAAATCAGTATTCTTAGAAGTGGTTTGGTCAATGATGGTACAAGCTCTATTATGATTTTTAAGTACTTGCAAGTGCACGAATCTTATAACAGTATAGTTTAGGCAAATACGAGGTCAATCTCACAGGGACTTTTTATGTGAAGGACAAGTTCTAGACAAAAATTGGGACTTCCTAATCTAGTTGGAGGGGTTTTATTTTGAAGAATAATTATAAAAATAAAATTAAATTGAATAACAAAAACTAAACTAGAACACTAATGAAAGCAATTAATTAAACTATGAATTAAGAAATAAAACATTAAATCTAAAACTAAATCAACTAATGAAAGAAATTAAAAAACAATAGTCGCAAAACAGGAATAAATTAAATTAAATTAAAAAAGACTTGCAAGACAAAATAACAAATTAAACTAGTGAGAACAAATGGTTAAGGTCTTGGACTCCACCTTGCTAATCCTAACTTCAACTATATTCGAGCATTAATTTTTCCCAAGTTTTACTACATGATAATCTTACGATTAGGCTTTATCATGGAAAATATCATCGTTAAGCTTTGAATTACTAAAAACTAAGGTATGTTTATTCTAATTTCAAAGACCATCAAATCATTAATTGTAACTCAGACCCGAAATCACAATTAATATCTGGCATTAAAAATGAAACTATCAATTGTCAAATATTATTTGAAGCATGAGAAAAGCATGATTGAACTCATCTAAGAAATTATTTTGAACAACTAATAGGCGAATAAACAATAAACATGAACAAACAAATTCATGGGAAAAATTAAATCTCAAACATAGAATCAGTTAAATTAACAAGGTTGTGTCCTAACCTTAGTGTGAAAAGCTTAGCCTAGCATGATATTAAAACTAAAAGAGTAAACTTGAAAATAAAACATAAAACAAAACTAAATTAAAGGTAAAGAATATGTTACAGGAATATCCAGCTTTCAAACTTGAAGCGATTCCAGCTCCATGACATAAATTACTTGAAAGAAAGAAGAAAAGAAAGAAACAAAATAAAATCCTATTCTAAGTCTCACAGGTGATGGCTCGTGGGGCTCTCTTATGGAACCTGATACCTATGGCCAACGAGTTGTCATTTTTTCGTTTTTAGTTGTTTCCCTTCTCTTTCTTCTTTCTTTTGTCCAGACTTTTCCTTTTCTGTTGCTTTCCTTTTCTTTCTTCTTTCTTTTTTTTTTATTTCTTTTCCTTCAAGCCTTTGACTCTCTCCTCTTGTTTTCTTCCTTGTTGGCTTTGACTTTCCATATTTGCTTTTAAGAAATTCCTTTCATCACTTAAATAATATCCCTACATAAATTAAAATAAACCATTAAGCTCAAAATATGTAAGAAAATTCTAAATCAATTAAAATTCATGCCAATACCCAAAAAACTCACAAATTAGCACTAAAGTAAATCCATGAACCCCAATTTACTAAAAGATTAATACTAAAATTGACTTAACGTCACAACTCCCAATTAGCATATTGCTAGTCCCTAGCAATGAAAGCGATCAAACAACATTGCCAAAAATATATTGAAAACATTTTGGTTCTTCAATATGACAAGCAAAAGCTACAACTGTGAGAAAGAGTTCACAAATCATCAACTCGGTGTGTGTAAAAGTTTTATCCTGCACAACACAAACTTTTCATCTCAAGATGTCATGACTCAAGTTCCTTTTAAAGAATACATTCCAAATCAATTCTCACATATGCTATCACTCAACAAGAAATTTCACTTAAAAGATTGGGGGTAACACTTTTAACTAGTATATGCAAAGGGAAGTGATGTAAGCAAATAACAATCTCTTATATAAGCACATATGAAGGAAAAGATAGAAGAAAGAATAATAGTCTTATGGAAAGATACCAAAATTGCTTAACATCACACCTTTCAAGAATAGTCATGCTGAAGGAACATTATGGCCATGCAACCTCTAAGATCAAGTAAGGACTTTTTTAAGGACACAATGTAGGGTTAAAGGATAAATTATAAGGGTTTGGATCAAAATGATGAATATTAAAGTGTTTCAAGACAATTTAGAGAATAACTTCAACTTAACCTTTCAGTTCGATACCCCTTCTTCCTTTTTGCTCAAATTACTGCAAACATTACCGTTAGATCACTATACTCTCAATTTTTCTCTTTCTTTTTTCGTCATCATTTTTTTTCAAGAAATCATCCCTTTCAATATTTCTCGTCTCTCTTTTCTTTTTTTTTTTTTTTTTTGTTTTTCAACAAAGGAATAACTTCTATATATATCTCTCTCTCTCTCTCTCTCTTTTTCAAATATATATGAATATCAAAGCTCATTTTTCTCCTCTTTTTTCCTCTCAAGTATATGAATAACAAAAACTCATTTATTTATTTCTTTTCAACTCTACTTTTTTTCTCTCTCAAATACATGAATATAAAAAAAAAAACTCAACCCTTTTTCTCAACTCCCTTGACACTATCAAACAAATTCAATTATTTACCAATTAACGCTCCAATGATATTGTTGAAAATAAATGAATTCTCTTCTCTCTTGAAACACTTCAAGGGGAAGGGTCTACAAGAAAGAAAGGCGAAGTCAAGGTGCAACTGGGCTATTAGGGATAATATATACATGAGAGAATGAAAAAAAAAAAAACTCTCTGACTCGAGAAAAGAAAGAACGCCTAACTTTCATTTCTTAAAGATCTACTTGGCATCTATAAGCTGCATGATTGCATGATTTTTGTTCAAGGCTTAACATTTTTAGTCAATGGACCAACGAATGAGACTTCTTTAACAAAAATAACAAAGTTTGACTTCCAAAGAAAATTAAAGGGCCAAGAAAGTAACTCTCAACAATAAATGATTGGCTAAAAAACTCATAGAGGTTAAATAGTTTTCACAAATTCCCTTCAGGAGTATCAAATCATTCCAGTAATCAACAAAAAGCTCATGGTGTGTAACTACGTGAAAGTGCAGAAACCCAAGAATGATAAAAGTAAACTTCTTTTCATGGAATTAGCCAATTAACCTGACATACACCCAAAAAGAAAATAATGAACGATAGTGACTCTCACCCCAATCAAAACCATAAAGAATGCATAGAATAAGTAATGTAAAGGGAAATCCAAAAAAGATTAAGGCCAGGAAGAGGATACCTGGACAGTTAATAACAAAATTAAAAGCTCTCAACTTGCAGCTAGCTAGTGACAACGAAAAACAAGGTAGATTTTTTTATATTTTTTTTCAATTTTTTCATTTTTTTGTTGGTTGACCCTATTTACATCCTCATAAAAAGGCTTCAAACTCTGGGAGGCACTAAAGCCTCCTCTCAATGACTAAAAGAATTAAAGTAAGTGGATAAAAATGATATGAGATAAGAAAAGAAAAGATAGAAGTACGTACCTGGATCCATTTACCGTCAACCAAAAAGATAATTCTTATGAACTTCAGGAGTAGAATTAAATAAGTACTTTAAAAATGTGAAGGAGAGGCCATTAATTTCAAACCACCAGCGTACTTAAAGCCTAATTAATCCCCCAACTTAGGAAGGAAGCTAGGTATCTTACGCTTTTAGCCAATGGTTTTACTTTCATAGTATATCCATCTCAGTTAATCCCAAAACTTCCGTTACAAAAGACAATCCATTTTCGAGAAAATGGCAAAGCCCACTATAACCCAGTAGAGGTCCAACCTAAAGGTCGAAGAAATAACAATATATAATGACATTCTGTTAATCCTGGTAAACAGGATTGCCTACCATGACTTCTTTGATTTCTGGATTTTTCAACTCTAAAAATGGTTTCAACCATTGCCTATTTACTTTAAACAAATTGCCATTTTCAAGATTTTCAAGTTCAACAGCACCATGCAGATAAACAGTATGCACAATATATGGATCAAACCACCTAGACCTCAATTTTCTAGGGAATAAATGCAATAGAGAATTGTAAAGCAACCAAGCTCAAAAGTTTTCTAAGAATGCTAGAATCATGCACCTTTTTCATTTTTCCTTTATATGACTTGGCACAATCATAAGCATCATAGGGAATTTCCTCTAACTCAATGAGTTGGAGTTTTCTTTGCTTACCTGCTTTATCAAGTTCAAAATTCAATTGCTTGTTGCCCAATAAGCCTTATGCTCTAACTCAATAAGAAGATGACATGTCTTACCAAACACTAACAGATATGGGAACATCCCAATGGGAGTTTTGAATGCAGTCTTGTAGGCCCACAATGCATCATTTAACTTCAAAGACCAATCTTTCCTAGTAGTATCCACGGTTTTTTCCAAAATTCCCTTTATTTCCCTGTTGGAGATTTCAACTTGACCACTAGTTTGTGGGTGATAAGTGGTAACTGCCTTATGAGTGATGCCATATCTTTTCATTAACTGTTCAAATGCCTTATTGCAAAAATGTTTACCCTTATCACTAATAATGGCCCTTGGGGTGCCAAATCGTGCAAAAATATTTTTTTTCAAGAATTTGACAATAGTTTTTTGATCATTATTTCTACACATTTTGTCTTTACCTATTTTGAAACATAATCAACTCTAACCAAAATATAAAGATTACCAAAAGAATTAGGAATAGGAAAACGACCCATAAAATCAATACCCTAAACATAAAATATATCAACAATTAAAATTGGGTTCAAGAGCATCATATTTCTTTTTCCGATGCTCCCTAACTTTTGACATCTTTCGCAAGCTGAGCAATAAGGATGGGAATCATGAAAAATAGAAGGTCAATAAAATCCACATTGCAAAATTTTAGTAGCAGTTTTTCTAGAACTAAAAAGACCTCTACATGCATGATTAGGACAAAAAGAGATAATACTTTGCTACTCATGTTTAGGAATGTACCTTCTAATAATCTTATTAGGACAATATTTAAATAGATAAGGATCATCCCAAGAGAAATGTTTTACTTCAGATAAGAATTTGAGCCTATCATGCTTGCTCCAATGAAAAGGTAGTTGATTTGTAACTAAGTAGTTCACAATGTCAGCATACCAAGGGGTTTGAGAGACCTGCAATAATTGTTCATCCAGAAAAGACTCAACAACAGGGGATTTAGAATCATTGTGCTGAACTACCAATCTAAATAAATGATTCGCTACCATATTTTTTTGACTCTTTCTTATCCTTAATATCAAGACCAAATTCGTATAAAAGTAAAATCCATCTAATGAGCCTAGGCTTAACATCTTTCTTTCAAAATAAATATTTCAATGTATCATGATCAGAATATATTACAATTTTAGAGCCTAGTACATATGGTCTAAATTTATCCAAGGTAAAAACAACAACTAGCAGTTCTTTCTCAGTAGTAGAATAGTTCAATTGAGTATCATTGACTGTTCTACTAGCATAATAAATCACATGAGGAAGTTTATTCACTCACTGCCCCAAAATAACACCAATTGCATAATTAGATGCATCACACATGATTTCAAAAGGAAAATTCCAATTAGGTGGGTTTAATGAAAGGTGCCAAAGTTAATTCATTTGTCAACTTGTTAAAAGCTTTGAGACATGCATCATCAAAAACAAAGGGCACATCTTTACCTAGAAGGTTACATAAAGGCCTAGCTATTTTACTAAATTCCTTAATGAATCTTTTATAAAATCCTGCATGGCCTAAAAATGATCAAATTTCCTTGACATTCCTAAGAGGAGGAAGGTTAGAGATTAAACCAATTTTAGCTTTGTCCACCTCAATCCCATCTTTAGATATGACATGTCCAAGCACAATTCCTCTTTTAACCATGAAATGACATTTTTCCCAATTAAGCACCAAGTTTTTCTCCTTACACCTAGCCAAAACCATTGACAAATGATTCAAACAATCCTTAATGTGGCCCTAAAAATAGAAAAATCATCCATGAATACTTCCAGAAAAGCCCCTTTTGTATCTGGAAAAAAATACTTACCATGCATCTTTGAAAAGTGGCTGGAGCATTGCATAACCCCAAAGGCATGCCTCTATATGCAAAAGTGCCAAATGGACATGTGAATGTAGTTTTCTCTTGATCCTCAAGTGCAATGGCAATTTGATTATAACTAAAATGTCTATCCAAAAAACAATAATATGCGTGACTAACTAACTTCTTTAAAATTGATCAATAAAAGGAAGAGGGAAATGGTCTTTCCTTGTCATGGAATTCAACTTATGATAGTCAATGCACATTCTTTATCCTGTTTTTAGCCTTACTAGAATAAATTCATCATCTTCATTTTTAACCACAGTTATTCTAGTTTTCTTAGGAACTACTTGCATAGGACTCACCCAACTACTGTCAAAAATAGGATAGATAATGCCTACATCCAAAAGTTTTAGAATTTTTGCCCTTATTACATCCTGCATGATGGGATTCAAATGCCTTTGTGACTCGCATGTAGCCTTAGCATTGTCCTCTAAATGAATTCTATGCATAACAACCGATGGACTAATACCCTTAATATCCGCAATTGTCCACCCTATAGCTTCTTTATGCGCTTTTAACACCTTCATCAATTTATATTCTTGAGCCTCATCTAAATCAAAATCTATAATAACTGGCAATGTCTCATTAGTACCTAAGAAAACATACTTAAGAGTATCTGGCAAAGGTTTTAACTCTAAACTAAAAGGCTCCATTGTAAAAGGTAAAGTTGGGGATAAGGGGAAGGGAAGTGACAACACTTTAGGCTATCATTTATCAATTGCCATAACTGGTATAGAGTCTAGCAATGAATTCACTTCACAAATAAATTGGTCAATTTCAAAATCAGCACCAAACTGAGCTAAGAATGCTTCAAGGGGATCATCATAGCTACTCAACACAAATTTATCTTAGACAAAACTTTCAACCATGTTAAGTTAATGATCATCATCACTATTAGGCATTTGCTTGCATACATGAAAAATGTTAAGTTCAAGAGTCCTTGGTCCAAAAGTAATTTTCATCACACTACTCGTAAAATTAATTAATGCATTTGATGTGGCTAGGAATGGACGACCTAAAATAACATGAACTTGAAAATTAGGATTATGAACATGTTCAGTATCAAGCACCACAATATCAATAGGATAAAAGAATGTGTCAAGTTTGACCAAAACATTCTCAACAACACCCTCAGGGATTCTCGTAGATCTATCAGCCAACTAAAGTGTCATCTTAGTCGGTTTTAACTCATCCAAACCCAATTGCAAGTAAATAGAGTATAGCAACAAATTCATAATTACACTTAAATATATCAAAGCCTCCACAACATGATTTTTACCAATTTCACATTCAATTGTAGGAGATCCAGAATCCTTGTATTTGATAGAATGCTTATTTAAAATTACAGAACTTACTACTCTGTTAGAAAAGCTCTCTTTGGAACATTGGTCTTCTTCTTAACAGTAACAAGATTTTTTAAGAATTTTGCATAAGAGAATACCTGCTTAATAACATCCAAGAATGGCATGTTGATTTGCACCTGCTTAAAAACATTCAGAATATATTGTACTAGGCACTTTCTTTTGATTTTGTAAGCCTATGAGGGAATGGTGCCTTAGGTACAAACACTTTATTTTTAGACTTAGCAGTTCTAGGGTGAGATTCTTGAAAATCATGACTCACACTTTCTTTTTCCTCCTCTTTCTTATTCTTAGAACTTTCAGCTTTTTTTGGTTAAATTACATGCTTATCAGTTTGTTTTCCAGATCTAAGGGTGATGATAGATTGTACATGCTCTTAACCTTGTGAAGACCAGAAGTCTCAACCATATATTGTCCTATAGGATTAGATACAAGCTGACTTTGGGAATTTTACCTTTCTCTCTCTCTCTCTTTCTCTCTCCTACTTGAGTAGTCAATTGCCCAATTTGTGTCTCTAACTTAAGAATGGAATTAGAACTCACCTAATTACAGTTTTTTAACTCTTGAATTACTTGAGTGGTGGTCTGCATGAATGCCCTAAGAGACTCTTTTAATGGTGATTGTTGCTTGGACTACTAGGAAACTGTGGTGCTAGTTGGGGAAAGGGGGCAAAATTCTGATTAGGTCATCAAAATTGATTTTGAGGTTGCACGTGTGGACCACCTGAATTAATGGAAGGTTGATTCTATCTCCAAGAAAAATTTAGGTGATTTCATCAACTAGGATTGTATGTCTCTAAAGATGGATTAGCATATGGCCTTCCCAAATTATTAAGTGAATTTGCTTTCTCAAAAAAACACTCATTATGTAGGCATAGAAGGACACTTGCAGTTATGTGCATAGGATTAGCACATAGAGAACATATTTCATCTTGAACATGTTTAACAGAACCATCCCCTTATTCATGCTTAAAGCTTCTATCTTTCGAGTGAGTGCTTCTAACCTAGCCTTTATGTTCACATCCTCACTAATCTCATACAACCCACCTTTCCTAATTGATTGAGCAGGTTTTCCCCTATGATTAGTAAAATCCCATTGTTGGGAACTCTCAGCTAAACTTTCTAGAAAATTATAATCTTCTTCTTCTCCCAAACTCAATAAATCTATACTATTCATAGATTCAACAATATTCCTATTAGCCTATGTTGAACCATTGTAAAAATATTGCACTAATCTCCAAGTTTCAAAACTATGATAAGGACATTTTAAAAGAAAATCCTTAAACCTTTCCCAACTTTCATAAAATTTTTCATGCTCTTCTTGGTGAAAATTAGAACTTTCTCTTCTTAATGCATTCATTTTGGCCATGGGAAAAAATTCAAATGAGAACTTTTTAACCAATGCATCCCAAGAAGTAATGGATCTAGGTGGACGAGAGTTTAACCATGCTTTTGCCTTCTCTTTAACTGAAAATAGAAATAAGCGTAGACGAACATATTCATCACTAAAATTCTGAAATTTAAATGTGGCACAAATTTTCAAATATTCTTCCACATGCAAATACAAATCTTATCTTTCAAAACTATGAAAAGTGGGTAGAAGATTTATTATCTGTAGTTTTAACTCAAATTTCGCTGCAGTGGTCACAGCTAAAATAATACATGATGGGGGATTAGTGGAGATGGGGGAAAGCAGCTCTCTAAGAGGTTTAGTTTCTTCTCATTGTTCACAAATGTTGGACTCTAATTCAAAGCTAACTAACCACTATGTGTGATCTCACACCCAAACTTTCATGCAACACTAAAAACACTCCAATTAGAAAACAGTAAAAACAACTAGCAGAAGAAAATCCTAACCAAGTCTAAGAACTTAGTCTAAACAAGTCTCTGACAACGGCACCAAAAACTTCTTGTGATTTTTAATTACTCGCAAGTGCACAAATCTTATGACAATATAGTCAGGCAAATACAAGGTCGATCCAACAGGGACTTGTTACTTGAAGGACAAGTTCTAGACAAAAATTGGGACTTAAAATAAAATAAAACTAAACTAGAACACTAATGAAAGAAATTAATTAAACTATGAATTAAGAAATAAAAAATTAAATCTAAAACTAAATCAACTAACAAAAGAAATTAAAAGACAAGAATTGCAAAACAGGAATAAATCAAATTCAAATAAAGAAGACTCGCAAGAAAAATAACGAGAAAGTAAAATAATGAGTTAAACTAGCAAGAATAAATGGCCAATGTCTCGGACTCCACTTTCTTAATTCTAACTTCAACTATATTCGAACATTAATTTTTTTCCCAAGTTTTACTACTTGATAATCTCGAGGTCAGGCTTCGTTATCATGGAAAATATCTTCATTAAGCTCTGAATTAATAAAAACTAAGGTATGTTTGATCTAATTTCAAAAAGATCATCAAATCATTAATTGTATCTTAGACCCGAAATCACAATTAATATTCGGCATTAAAAACAAAACTATCAATTGTCAAATATTATTCGAAGCATGAGAAAAACATGATTAAACTCATCTAAGAAATTATTTTGAACAATTAATAGGCGAATAAACAATAAATATGAAAGACCAAATTCCTGGGAAAAATTAAATCTCAAACATAGGATCAGTTAAATTAGCAAGGTTTCGTCCTAACCTTAGTAAGAAAAGCTTAGCCTAGCATGATATTAAAACTAAAAGAATAAATCTAAAAATAAAACATAAAATTAAACTATATCAAAGGTAAAAAATATGTTACAGGAATATCCAGCTTTCAAACTTGAAGTGATTCCTGCTCCGCTAAATAAATTACTTGAAAGAAAGAAGAAAAGAAAGAAACAAAATTGTTGCTAATGGCCCGTATTCTTAGGTAACAAGAATAGCAAATTACCTTATTAGTTAGTTACCTTATTTGCTTGTTACCATAACGGCACATAATTAATATGTTTTCTTGTAGTATATTGTTTCCTTTTCCTTGAAGTATATTGGTTAGGATACTTGTGTACTATAAATAGGGGCTAGGGCATTGTATTATGAGGTGTGAGAGAAAATAGAGTGTGAGCCTTGTAATATTTACTGATTGATAGTGAAATTGTTCTCTGGTGCTCGTGGACATAGGCTTTAAAGCCGAACCACGTAATTATCTTGTGTCCATTTTCTTCTCGTGGTCTTCATGTTTGCATGTTTTTTTCCCAACAAACTGGTATCTAGACCTTTGATTTTTTCTGTTGCTTGAGGGAAAAGGAAAAATAAAAACTCACTGTAAAACCAAAATTGCTTAAACCAAATGGTGCCTAACCAAAAAAAGGTCTTTGCTCGGCGAAGAGTGCTCTAGTGCTATCTTCATTGAGCATTGGTGGCTAGAGTGGAAGCTTACGTCAGTGGGTCATGGTTTGTGTTTGGGTTTGAAAAACGGGTGAAGAAGATAGAGTTCGCATGTTCTTGGGTTTGGTTTTTTATTATTCGGGTCTTTTTTTGGGGTATTGGTTCAGGTTTGTGGAGCAGGTTTAAGGTGTGGGTTTTGGGCTTTGGGTCTAGGTTTTTTTGGACTGGGCTTGGGTAGAGGCCTTTCCAGATTTGGTTAAGTCTTTTGGGTTTTGGGTCTTAGGGCTTTGGAATTAATTTTTTGTTAGGCTTGATTCCTTGAGTCCAAAAGTAAAGAAAAAAATTATTGTTTTCTTTTTGGGCTTCGGTTTAGTTCTATATGAAAAATTTTTTTGACCACTTTGATTGTGTTGACCAATTAACGGGGGTTTTGAACGGGGGTTTGACTTTGACTGTTGACTTTTGACCAAGGGTTGATCGAGTTTGACCACAGCCTTATCGCACGCTTTTTGACATGTTGAGTCCAATTTTGGGCTCTGTTTTTCCAGATTCTGCTCCAAAGTGTGTGTTTAGGGACGGTGTTGACTTTGATCAATAGGCTTGACTTTGACTAGTGTTGACCAAAGTTGACCGGAGGTGTTCTTAAGGTTTTTCGACATGTTGAATCTGTTTTTGGGGTCCATTGTACCAAAGTCCATCTTGAAGTGTGAGTTTTGAGCAAACGAAGATGACTTCCACAGGTGGAAAGTTTGAAATCGAGAAGTTTGATGGGAGAGTGAGTTTTAGTCTATGGAGGATAAGATTCAAGGCATTTATGACAATACAAAGACTTTGGAAAGTCATTGAAGAAGTGATCGCGGAGAAGACAGAATCAACAGCTAGATATGAACTCGAAGCGAAAGCCTTAAGTGCAATACATATGTCCATGACGAATGAAATATTGCTGGAGACTGCTGAGAAGGCGATAGCAGTTGAGGCCTGGAAGACTTTGGTGGAATTATATGCATCAAAATATCTCACAAATCGCCTTTACTTGAAAAACTGATTGTATCATCTTAGAATGAAAGAAGGTACATCACTAAAACAACACCTTGATGAGTTTCCCTCTTATTTTATTGCTTTGAAGGATGTGGGTGTTAAAATTGATGATGAAGACCAAGCTATGATCCTATTATGCTCCTTACCGCCTTCATATATGAACTTTGTGGACACTATGTTGTACGGGAGGGATAAAATTAGCTTTGAGGATGTGATTGCTTCAACTAAATTAAAGGATCTTCAAACACATATTTCAGGATATAGGGAAGAAGTTCATGGGGAGGGTTTAGTGAGTAGAGGGAGATCGGAGAATAGAGGGGAATCTTCCGGTAGAAAGAAAAGCAAGTCAAGGTCAAAATCAAGAGCAAGAAAGCTATGCTATTTCGAGTATGGTGAAAAGGGTCACATTAAGAAAAAATGTCCAAAACTAAAAAAGGGAAAGAAAAAGGTGGATAATTCAGCTAATGTGGTCGAAAGTGCTGATAGTGTTGAAGAAGTACCGGGGAAGTTTTGACTATGAGTGCGTCATAGTGGCATAATCAATGGATTCTTGAAACTGGTGCAATGTTTCATATGTGTCCTAGACGTGACTGGTTCTCTTCTTATTCTAAAAAGGAAGGGAAAGTCTTTCTAAGTAATAACCTTTCGTTGAAAGTGGACGGAATAGGCATTGTAAACATCAAGATGTTTGATGGTATTACAAGAACTCTTGAGTGTTGGCATGTACCAGAATGAAGAAAAACTTGATTTCTCTTGGGTGTCTGGATTCTCAAAGCTAACACCTAAATCTCATCCCCTATTCCGATAGCTTTGACACTACAATATTTTAAAATAAGATATCCGTTGAATGAAACTAAAATAGGGATTTCTTAAATTGAGAGTTTGATTAAAAAAAAAATAGGAGAGCTGTTAAAGTAGAACTAAAAATAGGAAATCTCAAATTATTAAAAAATGACTCAAATCACTTAAATTTAAGAGAAAAATAAAAGAACTGTTAGTGACAACCTAAGAACTAGCGTAGAGTTGTCAATTCAACCATGTTTACTTGTCCTTTCTTCAAGTGGTCACGAGTCCATAATAACAACTAAGAGAAGTTAATATTTTTTTTTTTTGTTTTTGATACCTTTAGAAAAGTAACAACCACAAAAGCCCCACATCAGGTTTCATTGAAAATGGGACAAACCAAAAGAGGTGGGATGCCACAATTCTGAGACGATATAATATGATATCTAGCTTGGATTTTTTTAACCCAAAATTTAATATGTCATGCAAAAATAAGCCAATCTGCGAAAGGGTTTAAAAAATAACTCATTCTGGTTTCCAAAACGCGCAAAACGCACTTCGAGAATGCGTATCTACAAAATAATTAAAAAATTCAAAATTTGAACGCGGCGCGCTCTAGGAACACGGACTGTGTTCTAGAAACGCGCTCCCAAATGCTTAATTGATTTCAAAGATTTCCTCCTACCCCCAGTCGAAAAATTCTTAATTTTCAGTCTCATTGTGAAGGATTTAGCCTCTATCTTATAAGTTATTTATTTTGTGTTGTATTTTGTAATTATATTTTATGTTTTAAGTTATATAATTTGTTTTTAGTTTGTATAATTTTGTTTGGTAGTTTAATTTAATTTAATTTTGAGTCATGATGTTGATTTGTTAATTTGTAATTTAATTGTTGTTAGTTTAAAAAATTAATAATTTAAGAAGTTAGTTATTTAATAAATTAGAGATTTAAATTTTTGAGATTAAAGTAAAGTTAGTTAATTGTAGAAAATTTTGTAATTAGCAATTTAAAAATGTTAAGTTAGTTGTTAATTTATAGCTTAGGTTTTATTATTATTATTATTATTATTATTATTATTATTATTATTATTATTATTATTCTTATTATTATTACGATTCTGATTATCATTATCATTGTTATTATTGGTATTATTGCTATTATTGTTTATACAATGTTGTTATTGTTACTATTGTTATCATTATTGTTATTATTATTATTGTTGTTGTTATAATTATTATTACTATTGTTATTATTATTACTACTACTAATAATAATAATAATTTTACAACAACTATTACTTAAAATTGAAATTTTTTATTTTAAGATTCATTATGGATAGTCGACCGAGTGCAATAGACACCACATTGTTATGCCATTATATGGATTACCGGGTACAGTATTTGCAAGATCCAGATCACTTGGGTGCCTTTAAATGCTATAAGTCAGATCAGGCTTTGTTTAAGGATCCAGAGCACCCGTTGGTACAGCAGCAATTGGTTGGAACGGGATGCTATGGGTGTTATAAATCCCGCCACCATCAGCTTAACCGCGGGCTAATTACTGCTATGATTGAGGGGTGGCTACCGGAGACCCACACCTTTCATTTGCCCATAGGGAAGGCCACCGTGACCCTACAGACCCTACAGGATGTGGTTATCTATTGAGGTCTTCCCGTAACTGGTAGACCTTTTTTGGTGCTTGATACGACTGTACGTTTAAAGGAGGATTGGGTTGTTATAATTCGTGATTATAAGGGGATTGATGCAGATGCGGTTGCAGATGACGGTACTGGTCGTATTGAAATAGTCGGGAATGCAATAAATTTCGTCCAATTACGGGACAGGTTTGTGATCTAGGGTACTCTGAATAACCCCACTCAAGACCAGGCTCAGCAGCGGGCACGGTTGTGGATATTTCTTGTGATTTGTTGTCACCTATTTGCGAACACAAGTACCAATGAGCATAATTTGGCTTGGTTGCTCCATTTGTGAGACTTTGCACAAATCCGATAGTTTAACTGGGGTGCGGCTGTACTAGTATATTTGCACCAGTAGCTTGACCGTGCCTCCTTTTGTCAGTGTAAAGGCGTATACGAAGCCATGACACTAGTCCAGGTATTGGTTTTCATCATGTATTTGTATTTAAACTTTTATGAATGTTAACTTTATTATAATAAGTGTTTACTGCTTGCAGTTTTTGCATGGGATAGATTCATGGCTTTTCGGGCTCAGCTTCTACATCCCGCATGAGAACGGCTACGATGACAACATCATAAGCTTGAGCATTTGTTTTAGCTCCCTGGTGTTCCACGAGGTGCTATGTTTTATGTGAAGAAAGAAATGACAGATGCATCTAGAAAGTCAGGGCAGGTTGAATGTCGAGACGTTATCGACCATTTGCAGCCTGGTAAGGTATAGTAAACTTAAATTTTTTATTAAATATTTTTATCTTGTAAAATTGAATATGTGCATAATGTAAATAACTCTTTGGTACTTGTTTTGGTTATAGTTTATATGGCAGCCATTCGCAATAGTATTGGACAACCTGCCACCATATTGTGTTCAGGACAGTGACGTTTGGCATGCCCGAGTCCTGTTGATATTTGGGCATACTGTTGAGTGGCACCGTCCTGATCATGTATTGCAGCAGTTTTGACTATAATTGGCAATCCCTCGTGATCCGCTTTATTACGAGAAGCACAAGGACAGAAAGAAAAAGGTCGAGGGAGATGCCTTGACACAGGCAGCAAATATGTGGGGGAATTGGCAGCAGCACATTCTCCATGGACAATTAGAGGATGCGTTGACGGCAACAGCACTCTGGACTTACATGACTTGGTATCGTAGGGTGACCATATTACATGTTGGTCATTCGGGTACAAGTCATAGGAGGGATGGTTACGTGGCATCTGCACGTGATGAGACTTCATTAGTGAGCAATACTTGTATTCGTTTTTGGTCTTTATGAAAACTTTGAACTATTAAATAAAATTAATCACACTATGTTATGTTCTCATCTAGGTGATAATTGTACAGCATGCAGGCCACCACTCCCGTGATTTGCTGCACCAATACAGGCAGGAGGACCTTCGCGGCAATGCATAGTCTATGGATCTAGTGATGAGGCACTTGTAGCTTATGCAGCTACATGGCAAGAGTGCACTCTAACACACATAACATAAGCACCTCATACAGCAGAAAGCGGGTGGGAGTTGCCTAATACGCACCCGATGCAGCCAATACAGTAGCACAAAGAGCATCGTTCACAGCACGCACATTCTTCGCAGCGTATAAAGCATCATACTTATCCCACTAAGTCATCACAGTCGTCTAGTGCCCATCTGCATCATATGTCGTTCACCCCCGATTTACTATTGCCGCATCATCCTCAGCCCACATAGGCCTTATGGCACTGATCCACATATTGGTTGGACCTCATTGATTATTCCAGCATGGAGATAGGTCAAAGCAGCGGCGATAGGCATGGTATGCTCCACGATGGCCAATCCTCTAAGCCGGTGATTGACGAGCTAGATGACGACCAGGAGAATGACGAGGTGACACAGAACGAGTCATCCGGGGGGTCTCCTAGCAGATACATCGGGTCCAGGGACTACGTTCATGAGCAATTGGTCGATAGTGGTGTTGAGCATTAGGACCAGCCACTGTAGTCCTAGGCACCGGTGACGCAGGCACCTGTTACACAGTCACCAGCACAGGAGCCTCTACGCCATCAGACACATTCGTCCAGGAAACAAAACGCACTATTCCCTGTTAGACGTTAGTTACCTTATCGCACTAACAGGGGAAAGAGCCCTTAGCATTACACACTTAGGTGATGCATTTAGTTTTGTAGCACTTTTTCTTCGTATGTATTTATGACACTGTGTTATATATTGATGGGACTGTGTTATTTTTTTCATGCATGTTTTTCATTTATGTGGTTGTTTATGATCCATACATGCTTTTATTAAACCATTGAGTACTTAATGTTTCCAATTAGACGTTGTGCACATGTTCTTTTTGGTTGAAGTAGACATTACAAGATTAATTACATAATAACATTACAACGTTACAACAAGTAAATAAAACACTATTACAGATACTACACATCACAACTAGTAAACATAAAAACATTATCAGGTTACGCATTTTGATTATTGAGGCAAATTGCAGCAGTGTGGCCTAGTTGACCACATGCTATACATTTTCGTCGTCCATGGCCGTCCAAGTGATCCGTCTCGTTTGGAATACGCCGGCCTCTAGCTCGTCCTCTTCTCTATCTAACACAACGGGGGTTCGGATGCAATGTCCATGTAGGCGCTAGAGGCTAATAAAATTGGTGTCCAAAGGGCTCGAATTTCCTCCAATAGGTATCTTGGTACGATTTCACTGTCAGCTGTTAAGGTATCATGTTCTCCATATTAAACTCTCTAAATCGAGCAACAGTTTGTGCATGTGAGCATGGCAAGTGGTATGCAACCCACTTACCACAAGTACACGTACTTTTTTCCCAATTGACTACCTGGTATGGCGGATTCTCATTCCATCATACTGGCAACCGACTGACCTGATATCTTCCATCATCTCTGAAACTAAGTACATGATGGTGATGTGACTTGGTCTCTTACTTCTCAAAGAGCTCCTTTATACTAGGAGGGAGCCGACGGCCCTCACTTCTTTCCAACTACATGGCATGGACCAACCAATCAAGAAAGTAACCTTTTATCTTAGTATTAGTAACAAGGGCCGTGATAGGTAACCCTCTAGCATCAACGAGGACATCATTGAAGCATTCGACATTATTTGTGGTTATCACACCCCACCTATATCCCCCATCAGTGCTCATGGTCCATGTATCGGCAGGGATATTAGATAGGAACTTGTGTGCTCGTCTGCCAACACCATTCTGACTAGGGTCGACAGTAAGGATTATGTTCATTGCATGCACATCTTTGCGTGCTTGACATTCTCGATCAACTATCTAACATATGTCTTTAATGAATTGATTCCACTATCTTTTAATCACATTGCTTTTGAGATATCTCAAGCAATATGCGATGTTTTATTTCAAGTTAAACGCCACGTGTAACCTGTTTGATTGTAGAGGAGATGCCTGTATGCCCATCGGATATGATGCATATTTGGGGCATCCCAATAAAAAATTTCTCACTTAACTATTGTAAGAACCATGACCAAGTACGTGTTGTCTCTGCATCTACAACTACAAAGGCCAACGGCAATACTTGGCACTTGGCATCAGTGGTTAATGGAACTAGGAGATGACCCGTGTACTTTTCCTGCAAGTGTGTACTATCCAGTGAAACCATGGGTTTGCAATGCCTCCACGCTGTGATGTATGGACTGAATGCCTAATAAACCATGTCAAAAATTTTTTTCCCCTGCATTAAACCTTCGTTGAACCTATGTCTTACAACACTACCAGGATTCTTGGCTACCACAGCATCAAGAAACTATGGGAGCATTTGGTATAACGTGTCCCAGTTGCCATACACTAGTTCAATTGCTTTATTTTGGCTGTTCCAAGCCTTCTTGTAACTGACATTCGCGTTAAGCTTCTTCTTCATCTGAGCTTAGATAAGCCCGATCTCATAATCAACCTTCTTAGCTATGAAATGCCTCACCAAATATCCAATAAACCTGAAGTTAAATTTTTGTGTCCGGACGCAGATATTTATGCCATACAAACATGTTTGGCTTCATACTGCGTGATCTCCCATTGCTTATGCGTTGCTATACTTCCACTGTCCATTTCCCTACATCATACCTTCCACAGGGTCTTACTTGACTTAAGGACCATGTATTCCTTTTGTATCTTTATCGCGTTTTGTTGAATAGCCCTTATTGCGTCCACTTTGGATGGAAACACCATTCATTTGGCCAGATCCATCCGGTTGGGGTCTCATATTGGGCGTTTGGGTGGTTCGTACCTGCTTGTCGTGTAGAATTCGATCCTAATAGTATAGAACTCTACTGGTTCCTTCTTACCTACCTCCGACTCTGCATCTACATTCGGTCCTTCTACATCGTTCTCAATTTTGTAGTTCAAACTTGCTTCTGAGACTACATCTTCCTGATCGTTCAATTCACTGCCTTGTTTTCGTCATCTACCTTTGACAAAACAGTATCTGCTACGGTGTCACATCTCTTCTCTGTGCCACTGCCACGATGAGAGGGTCCTCCAACTTCAAAAGTGGACTATGGTTGCAGGAAAGGGAAAAAGTCGCAAACTCTACCACTATTATTGCAATATTAATCTGTTCATCTTCATTATACGATGGTGTTGCGTTTAGGTTCGGCATGTTAGACTGGTACGGGACGTTGGCCATTGGCTGCTGCACATACATGTCATCACACTGAACGTCCACTATTACGTGCACAACACAACTGTTCCAATCACATCGAGCTGTGCCATACATCTCTCGCAAATCTTCATCATCAATTATTGCACTTGGGTAATAATAAATCTACTACAATGTAGCATCCCATCTAGGGTCATGATAGCATAAGTTAACCTTATTAATGGTTGGACACAACCCGAGTTCTCTAATTACACAAGAAACAAAATGATCGTAAGTTATATTGGGAAGAATTTTGATTTTGCGTGGTATATTTGGACTTCTATGATCAACACCATAATTGGTCATTATTTTGTGATCGCCGTAGTATAAAAGAACAGTTATTTCAATTGAATTCATTCTTTTAGATGCTTTGGTAGAAAGTTATAGTAAGAAGTGGAAGGAATTTGGTAGAAAGTTAGTGTGTGAGACGCTATAGGATGGGTAAAGGATTGAATGAGCCGGTAGAGGAAGGGGTTGGGGTTTATATAAGTAAAAAAAATGTATTCTAGGAATGAGATTTTTGAAATTTCCCGTGATGTGAAGTGACTAAAGCATGACCGATGGCAGGGAATATATTTCAATCACTGCAAACGCACTCCTAGAATACACTGCCAAGAATAAATTCCTTGCAACCCAATCAAATCTGCCAAGGAGTAAGTGAAAAAGCTAGGAAAAGTAGGCTCGTTTCGGGAAGGCGATGTGTTGTGTTTTTGTGTGTGTTTGCATTGTTATTTGTCTATATTTTGGAGGCATTCTGAGCTTAAATAGTTGCATTAGTGTAGTACTTGCGCTAGATATAGACTTAAGCGTATACAATTGTATATAGTTAAGTTTAAAATGTAGATGCTACATTAATGGCTTGTTTCGGATATTATAGGTGAGATTGAGGATTGTTTGGAGATCAACAAAGATGGAGATGGCTTGGGCAAGGACTGGAAGCATAACTGAAGATGAAAAGTGGAAGAAAATCCAGTTTGGAGGCTTTTAGACAAAGGTCAAAGCAACCGGAAGCAAAACGGAGCTAAAACAAAGCCAAAAGAGAGCAAATAGGCACTACCGAAGCATCGGCTCACTATTCCGCCAAAAACAGAGAGCAAGTTTCTACTACCGAAATAGAGGCCCCTTGGTATCGGTGTTTCGGTAGAGTGTTCCCATAGTCGTAGAAATTGGCTATATAAGCCCCTTTTTGGCCATTTTATGCAACAACAAGACATATTCTTTCACACCCATCTCCTAAACCTTGATTCCCCTCTCACCAACCTCTAACACACACACGCTTACACACTTTTCACCTAGATTCAAGCTTATAATTAGGTATTAACACTTGTAATTACAAGATCAAGACAAGGATTTCAAGAGCAAAGCTAAGCATGAAAGGGAGGTTTATCTTTCTTCTTTTATACTTAGTTTTCTCTATTCTAGAATCGGTCTTTTATGGGTGATTGAAACTTGTATTATGGGTTGATTGAGTGCTACTTTGCTATGAGATTTCAATGGTTTAATATATATGTTTGCCTTTAATGCTTCAATGGCTACTTACATACATGTCTATGTGTTTGTTGATATGCCGAGGTGAAAGAACATATATACTTAGACACTTGATTGCTATTCAACACTTCTATATCATTGTATGAGCATGTCTAGGTGTTTATGTAGTGATTCCATGAAGTGGGTCTTGTAGCTATGTATGTCTATGTGTGTTTTTACATATCTTAATATCAATTTTAGCTTCTATGACATACATGTTGGATTTTAATGGGTAAGTTGGTATGACCTAAATATGTCTAAGTGTTTAGGACTAGAATATGCTTTATATTCATTCGTACCATGCTCGAGAACATGTAGGATGTGCTTTATTGTCAAATCCTGCTTGCGTGATGCTATGATTGGTGGTTCTTCACTAGTAATTAGGCCTAGTTTAGTCTCCTTTGGCTTTAAACCCACCCAATAGGTGTCGGGCTAGCTTAATTGACCTTAGGAAGCCTAGTTCTTGGCTTTAAACCCAATCAATGAGTTAGAACCTAGGGTACAACCAATTATCATCACCTAGGAATGTAATTAGCTAATTCATGCCCTAGTTCATAAGGACCACGCTATACTTCTAGTTAGCTAGCACCTAGGAATAGACACGCACCAAGTCTAGGGATTGTAGGAAAGGTTGATTAGATTCCTAGCTTAGAGCATCCTTCTTAGAGAAAACCATCAAAGTTAGTCCCATAGCAATGTTAGTACTCGAATCACCCATAGTTAAGCAAATTTCACCCATTGCCCAATTTCTTGTTTTAATTCCCTTCTTACTTGCTTGTTTTCTCTTATATTTATTTTATTTAGTTTGTTTAGAATAGTTTAATTTACTTTGAGCTCCCTTCACATCTAAAACAACTAAAAAAATTCTTAGTTTAGCTTGTTTTCTTTCTAGCTTTCTAGGACACACGCCTAGCTTTCATTCCCCATTTCCTGCCTCCTTAAGGGATCGACCCTACTTTTGCACATTAGACTACATGACCTGTGCACTTGCAGGCTTTTAATTAAGGCTCAGTGCTTAATTAGCGAAAAAAAGCATCAGCACGCACTTCGAGAATGTAGCACACACTTTGGGAGTGCGGTCAACTTTCCAGGAGTATGTTTTGCACATTTTGGAAATCGGAATGGGTTATTTTTGAAACCCTATCGCATATTGGGTTAGTTTTGCATGACATATTAAAATTTGGGTAAAAAAATTGCCATCCGATCTTTGATCAAACACCTGTAATACTACGAGCTCCAAAACTATTCCAAATAGTGAACATAACGTTCACAAATTGTGAACATATCTTAAAAAGTCGCAAAAACATAATTTATCATTGAGAACATATGATATAAAGCTTTTGAAACATGTAATATTCAGAGTAGTGAATAAGTAAATTGTAAACATTTAAAAGTTTTGAGCATAAAGTATTAAAATTATAAACATATAACATGCAATTTGTAAATAATTAGAAGTTGTGAGCACATAGTATAAAAATTATGAACATATAATAACAAAGTGCCCGCTACTCTGAGGTGCACAATACTAAGGTGGATGCATAATATTTAAAGTGCATGATAGCCAATCCTCTGTTCGGGTGAAATGCTATGATCCACCATAAATTTATAAACCACCCATGTCCCATTATCGTTCTACTCTCTTGTCACCCTTGGCCTTTGTCCAATCCTACCACTAGCCCAGTAACTATGTTTTTGTGTAAATGCATGGTGTATGTGCTTCTGTGAATTGCGTGGCATGTGTAAATTTGGCCATAAATTAGGAGTGGTTCAACACATTTGGAGGCCTAAAGCCAAAATTATAATTTGAGGCTCGTATTCTTATGACATTTTTAAATTCTATGAATTAACATATATATATATGTATATTTTGTCACACCCCGAAAATTTAATCAAGATAAACCTAATGACATGACCATCGCAAGTCTAGAAATATAAAATTCCTAAACCTGCAAGGCTAAATCCACAATTAATTCAAATCTTTTACAATCCTAAAATTAGAGCTGCCAACATCTTTACAAGTATATGATCCATAAAAGAAAAGTAAAACATCATACTTAATTATTGTCTAGATACAATCCTCAAAACTGAGATTATATTACATTTACTAGCTCTAAAACTATCGTAATCCCGAATGCAACCTACGAGCTCCAACTTTTCAAATGAACACTCTCTAATGATCCAAATGCTCTCCTCAATATTCTTTTACTTGTCAAAGCTTATTATTTCCTCGGTAAAAGAAAACATGTAAAGAATATAGTGAGTAAAACCATGCTCAGTAAGTGAGAACCCCGTAGTAAGGTACATCTAGAGCAAGACTTAGAGATTTGGAATTAAAGAAATAAATGGACCAATTTATATAGTCAACAAAGCATTAAAGTTATTTGATAAAGATGTAATAACGAGTCAAATGTAGCTAGTTATAGGGGAAGTCCCAAAGGGTGTGCCAAACACTTAACGAATGGGCAAGCTTGGAAAGTGGGTTAACGTAAAGTTTAGAACGATACTAAAAGATTCAAATTTTAGTTTTACAAAGATATAGACTCAACAAATGAAACATCTAGGATTAGTCCCACACCATCATAAAAAAAATGCACTTTACACATCAAAGTAAAGGCTTTACTTAAATGATACTATGCAATGTTTCGTAAAGGGTTTAAATGAAGGTTTCTCACGTCATCAGAGAACCCAGAAACTTTCTTTTAGCAATGGGCAAAATACCAGGTGAAGAAGGATAGTTGTGGTAGCAAGACAAAGATGGGCTCATAAACCAAATTATCAAGTTACAACATAAGACAAATTACTGATCAAGATGTCATTAAATAACTTTGCTAAAGACAACTAACAAATAGAATATCAACATAGCTTGAAAGGACCAAACTGAGCTTATGGATAAAGACTTGGCCAAGATGCGAATTACAAAACTTGTATCTACGAAATAATAGAATGTAGCACTTCATAGGCGTGATAGCCAACTCAAATATACATAGCCGATAGTGAACTAAGAGATACTCGAGGACACTAAGGAATTGATCGAAACAAAACATTATTCAAGCTGACCAATGTTAGATCCAATAGTAAACCAACCCATTTTAATTTCGAAACCAAGGCCTAAATATGGAAGCATGCTTACCGTGGAATAGAAAAGATAACCTTTCTTTCACCAAGCACCTGAACTGGCTCCAAGACCTGAACTAAAATGGAGTATGAGTTGGGTTCTTCTTTCTCTTTCTCTCTCTTTGTTTCTTACATTCTCCTCCTCCAGAAGAAGAAGTAACATATCTTCTTTCTTAAAAGAATTTTCTAGAATCTCTCTTTTTTTCTTGCTCCTCTTCTTATTCATATGATGCATCCAATATGGCCAAAGAAAATATCTCTCCTAAACTTTCTAGAATCAGCCTATTAAGTTGCCAAAATTCTATGTTAACCCCAAATATTTTAAAATTTTACTTATTGAGCCCAATTGAAAGTTTATAATATTATGATTTGCCCTAACTTGGTTAAGGGTATTACATTATTCCCCCCAAATAAAAAGTTCCATTTTCACAAAACTTACTAACTCTAATAACACATCCCCAATCTAATCCTCAAGCCAAATTCTTATTTCCTCAAATATAAGTTAAAGAGATCGCAAACTCTTACATTTAAAGCTTAGACATTCTTGTTGAGGCAAATATCTTAAGAGGGCGGTGAATTAAAATATTGACTAATTTTCAGAATTAAAAATTATCAATTAAAACACGTAATTTCACTTGGGCAATTCAACAAACACCAAACAATCAAATATAGCAAGTAAATTGAAAGTAAAGAGTGGGAGGAAGAAAACAAACAATATTTAGGTGGTTCGTCTTTGTTTATGTCTACCGCCTAAGGATACTCCCCTTAAAACTTGAACACCTCCACTATTTGATGGCTCTTCAAGACTTGGTGAAGTACAAACAAAGTAATATACCTCTTTGAAGCCCAACTTCAAAGAATTCAACACTTTTTAGGATTTTCTCACACTCTCTCATGCTCAACAAATGTATCTCTCAAGAAATTCTAGCTTATAGAGAATGTTTGCAACAATAATTTGAAGGAATTTGAAATTTAAGGTTACAAGCTTCAGCAAGAAAATATAGCAATGATTGACTCAAATACTTGCAATGTTTTAAAATGGCTAGTGCATTTAATGCAACAAGCTCTGCCAGTCGATGGTCCGGTCAACCGATAGGGCGTCCAGCAGAAATACTTAGCTGATTGGTGGTGCTGGTCAACTATAACCTTTCTGTCGATCAACTAGAAGAAGGTGGCCGGTAGCTCTAGAAGCTAAATTCTAGCTAAATTCTATTATGGTAAAAAGTTTTGGCCAAGTAAGAGCTATTCAAAGATCAAGTTATACGCAAAAATTGAGACCAAACAACATGTTTTTCAAATGATTTGAGGTTATTCAACAATTTTAAGAAAATAGAAATATATTCAAGATAATTTGACATTCTCAGACAAGATATTTGCAAAGGAGCATTCAATTAATAGTTTTAAAGGAAGTGAAGCAAGTAAAGAGCTATAATAGGCATAAGCAAAGTCAAGCAAAAGTGAACAACACCATTGCCCTTTATGACGCCTTATAACTCCATTTTCATACAATCCTTGAGCTCTTCCTTTTCTTGTTCCAAGCAAGCTTCTTTTGGATGTGAAATCTTTTGCCACAAGCATTGAATCCTTCTTTTTCATATGGATATAAATATACTTGGCTAAGACCATAAACAAGGCAGCTCACAAGGTATATGTATATTAGTAGCATTCAGTTATTCCATTATAATTTTCATCATCAAAATAATTTTAAGCAATTAAGCTAACAATCACCCCTTTTTTTATGATGACAAATTATCACACAAAGTTGGAGTTCAAAGAATTTGACTCCCTACCCTTAATCACGATATTGGAGTTAATAAAACTTCCCTTAAATTAAACATCATTTGTATTTCATCATTCATCACCCTCAATCAATTTACCAAAGCACATAAATTTTCTCCCCCTTTGGCATCATCAAAACACATAAAACATGGGAAGAGAAAAGAAAGCCATACCAAATGCTACAAATTGAAAACACAAAGGAAAACATAGTACAATACTAAGATTAGATAACGTTCAATGCTAAACTATAGTTAAACCAAAGCAACATGAAGAATTCATCCATCTCATGACATATTCCTTTAACTTCGATCTCTACATGACCGACTCATTTATTCATCAATGTCATCTGATCCAGAATTTGAGAGAGAATAGAATCATCACCCAGAGTGCCTGAACTAGAGCCAGCGCCTCACCTCAGCTCTTCACAAAAAATTTCCTCGACCATAGTTTGTTCTCTAGAAGCCCTAGCAGCTGCATGGAACATCTGAGCCTCTGTGTTGCCCTCGTTCTCACTCTCATTGATAACCATAGAATCACCTATTCTTGGATCGTGTATAGCAACACCTTGCTCCCTAGGTTGTGCTTCTTGTGCAGCATGATCTAGTTCCTCTTAAACCTCATCATGAACTAGGGCCATGACAAGATCAGAAAAAGTAGTACCACTCTTGCTTCTTTCCTTGATTTCCTCTTGAGTGTTCAAAGGTAATGCCTTAAATTGTGCCTTTGAAATAGGATTTCTATTGTACCAATAGATTTCCATTTGGTTGATGTAAACCATGTTAAAGTTCTAATGGAATGGAGTGGATTTAGTAGATAATGGCACCTTAAAGTGATGGAAAATATGCATGAGTGGCATAGCATACCTTACATGCTGTCCCAATTCTGCTGAGTGCAACATATGTTGTAATATGATATATGGAAAAGCAACATTCTTCTTTTCATACACATGGTACATATCGTATGCATCAAGAAAAGCAACCCTATCATCATTCATTTTGTGGGGCATAAGTCTCTCATTAAAAATCTAATTCATAACCCTCCGTTCTGCTTTTAAAGAGATTCTAAATGGTGTCAACTTAGCTATCAATTTATTACTAATCCCTTGCCATATAAATTTAACTGTTGCACATCCAATATGATCTTTCTTACTTGGCCAACACTTGGGATAATATTCACCCTGTCCTTCAATAAGTAAGTTAAAATTTTTCTTTAGTACTTCCTTATTTGGTTTAATCTCAACACCATGGACCCATGACCTAGTTGTGAACTTTTGTTTCCATGTCACTTCTACCACATGCAAATAGAATTCAAGAACCATATCATCATAAACAAGACAACTAAGATGAGCAAATTTTTACCAATCTTGTTCTATTAAAAGCTCAATGATATTGGTGCCTCTCAAGTCCTCATCAACCAAGCATCTCCCATATTAGATTTTCCTCTTGCTCATATCACGCGTAGCAGCCCAATCTGGTGGTGGTGCATAGTAGGGTTGTGGTGGTGGTGAACTTCCTCTTGGCCTCTTTGAAGGAACCTTTCCTTTGCTTTTCCTTGTATCCACCATGGTTGTTTTTGAAAGAAATCTTTATGCTAAAATGCTCTATGTGATGTGGGGAACACAATTATGCAATCAATTTGCTGTAAGAAGTGATGTATTATGAAGATTGAAAATTAGGTTTGAGAGATTGTGAGGTTAGGGTTTGAGAAAATTGTAAAGAAGATGAAGAAATTGGGAGAAAAAGAGATTTTAAATGGCCTTTCTCAGTTCTGTTGGTCGACTGGTAAGATTACCAGGTCTACCAGATATGCATCTGGCGGTAGCAGTGACCATTCTACCAATGTGAGTTGCCTAAGCCCTTCTGTCGATTGACCGACAACATCCACTAAGTCGATTGGTAGCCCTAAAACATCCTAAAAATGATTTTTTTTTGCTGCTCCATGTCCTTTTAAACGGTACTTTGAGTTGAAAAACTTCAATTTTTTGTCAAGAGAAAACATTTTAGCCATAAATTTGCATGTCAATCTCTCTCCTAATCTTACAAAATTGGTCCTTATTTAAAGGTTCTGTAAAAATGTCTGCAACTTGATGCAATGTATTAACAAATTCAAGCACAATGTCACCTTTTTGCATATGATCTATAATGAAATAATGTCTAATCTCAATATGTTTAGTTCTAAAATGTTGAATGAGGTTCTTAGTGAGATTAACGACACTAGTATTATCGTAATAGATGGAAACATGATAATAATGCAAATCATAGTCAAGCAAATTTTGTTTCATCCATAGTATTTGAGCAATTCAACTTCTGGCAGCAATATATTCTGCCTCTGTGGTAGATATAGCTATACTATTTTGCTTCCTACTAGACCAAGATACTAACGAATGACCAAGAAATTGACATATACCACTAGTACTCTTACGATCTACCTTACAATCAGTAAAATCAGCATCCAGAAAACCATATAAATCAAATAAAGTTCCTTTTACATCCCACATTCCTAAGTTACTCAGTTCTCTTAAGATATCTAATGATTAATTTACGGCAACTAGGTGTTTTTCCTTAGGGTTAGATTGAAATCTAGCACATAAACACACGGCAAACATAATATAAGGCCTTGAGGCAGTCAAGTAGAGTAGGCTACCTATCATACCTTAATACTTTTTCTCATCTACCAGCTTATCCTTTTCATCCTTATCTAGCTTTGTTGAAGGTTCATCAGGGTTCCGTTCTGCTTGGCATCCTCAAGCCTAAATTTCTTTATAATCTTCTTTGTGAACTTGGCTTGATTGATGAAGATGCCCTCCTTTGTTTGCTTGATTTATAGTCCAAGGAAGAACGTCAACTCTTCCATCATGCTCATTTTGAACTCTCTATGCATACACTCAGAAAACTCTCAACAAAGTAACACTAGTAGCATTAAATATTATATCATCCACATAAATTTGTACAAGTAAAATGTCTTTTCCTTCTCTTTTCACAAGTAAAGTGGAGTCAAGTTTTCCTCTTTCAAAACCATTTTCTACAAAAAAATCACCAAGTCTTTCATACCAAGCCCTAGGGCTTTTTTTAAGGCATATAAAGCCTTTTCAAGTTTGAAAACATGGTTTGAAAAACAAGGATCTTCAAAACCGAGAGATTGCTCAACATAAACTTCCTCTTTAGTAAAATCATTTAAGAAAATACTCTTGACATCCATTTGGTAAAGTTTAAAATCCATATAACATGCAAATGCAAGTAACATGTGAATGGACTTTAATCTAGATATGGGGGCATAAGTCTCAACATAGTCAATTCCTTCTTCTTGATTATACCCTTGAGCTACAAGTTTAGCTTTATTCCTAGTTACTACACCAGATTCATCTAGTTTGTTCCTAAATACCTATTTAGTTCCAATTATCGGGTGATTTCTAGGTTTTTCTTCTAACTACCAAACTTTGTTTCTAGTGAATTAATTTAGTTCCTCTTGCACAGGAATTATCCAATTTTCATCAAGTAAGGCTTCTTTTACATTTTTAGGCTCTACATGAGAAATGAATGCAAAATGCTCACAAAAAAGTGTTAAGGTTACGCCTTGCTCTTACGCCTTGTGATGGATCACTAAGGATTTAGTCCTCAGGGTGATTCGGCGTGAACTTCCAACTCTTTGGCAAGTCTACATGAGTCTCCTTCTCTTTCAAGGTAGTTCTTTGATTTGAGCATTGTTCATTATCCTCCTTGACTTGAGACTTTTCTCCTTGATGTATACTGACTTGCTTAGTTGGAATCTCTTTGCCATTTGAGGGTTGATCTTCAAGAATGGTCCTCTCTAAGAGATAACGTACATCATCAACATCCTTTCTCGAGTCAAAAGGGTTAGTCTCATCAAAGGTTACATGCATTGACTCATAGACAAGATTAACTCATCATCTTTAGTTGATATGTCAAGTAGTTTTTTTCAGTCAAGTTTTTTTAGTTTTCAAGAAAAAATTAAAAAAAAAAAAGAAGGAAAAAATGAGAAAATTTCAGAAAAATAAAAAAAATATTTTTAAAGTATCTTGTGTCTTAATTGTTTGTCTTGAGTCCTTATGTGTGTGGTTGAGTCGTAAAACCATCTTTATTGCAATCAAGGATGCCTTCATGCTCCTAACTTTCAAAAATAAAAATATCTTGGCACTTTTCTTTGAGAATTCAATTTCCCCATCCTTAACAATGTTTTAATTCTTTCCAATAGCAAGATGGTTACATGTGAGCACCCATCCCCATGGTAATTGGCCTTTTGATATCTACTTTTGAGCACTTAACTGTTTGAACCTTGCTTCAATTCATAACTTGGGTTTAAAGTTGCATATGCTTAATATGGAAGCCAATGTGTGGTTAAATGTTTGATGAATACTTGCCTTGATTTTTTTATGATGGTATTATGGAAAAAATAGTTAGTGCCTTGGATTGAGGATGCTAGGTTGAAAATTTATCTCTTGTTACAATGTGGAATAATTATTGAATGATGAATAAAGTTGAGTTTTGAATCTCTTGGTACCGCTACCAATTGTACTTAAGGGTATACTCCCTGCGAACATGTGCCGATGGTGACAAGGTTTTAAGCCTTGGTATCTTGGGCAAGTAAGGTACGCAAGGGGCAATGACCAAAATAACCAAAAGGTCTAAAAGCCTAGTAACCTAAGCCTCCATGAGAGGCTGGGATTATCAATCAGAAAGCCTGTTACACGAGATACCTTAAAAGCTAGGTGGAGCGGAGCATAACAAAAAGAGATTCTTACTCCAAAAGGTCACCCTAAAATGGGCCCATAATTGTGCTAAATTGTGATATAAATTTAAATTTAATGAATTGATTTCTTGGCTACTTAAGACTTGGCATAAACTTTGGTTTTTTTTAAGGAAAATTGCACATCTTGGCTAGCACTTTTGATTTCTCTTCCATGCATTGGCATAATTATATTGGGGCAATAAACTTGTGTGCTTAATTTGGTGCAAGGTTCTTTGCTTGGTGTTTGGGGTGCCATTGGAAGTATCTAATGCTTCTGTGGACCACTCTTTTGTCTTGCTAAACATTGTCTTGCTATTGTTTCTTTCTTTGGTTGAATTGAGTTGTGGTGCATAGATCTTTGAAGGACTTTTGCTAGAATTGTGGGAAATATGGAAGGTTGGGAGTGTGCTTAGTGTTGTGGAGATTTGAGAGTCAAAATTGGTTTTGAAAAAAAAAATTCTTGCTAAAGTTGGTTGGAAAACCTAGATTCTTAAGTGTTTGTGTTGATAATTGAAGAATTTGTGCTTGAACTTGAAAGTGTGTGACTTGTCCTCAAGGGTGTTAGATGTTTGTTCTTATTTTTTTGGTTGAGCAAAGATAAAGAAAAGTGTTGAACTTTAGCATGCTTTTTATGTTGGTTGCACTTGTTTTTGAAAGAAAAATGCAAGGTAGAAGCTTTAGTCTTCTTACTTGGAAGTTTGTGCTTATTGAGTAGCATGCATTTGTTGCAATCTCCTAGTCATAGATGCTTGTGAGTTGTGCTGGTATTTGAATATGAGTTTTTGAAGGAAAGATCTATTGATAGTTTTTGAACTTTTGGATTGATTTCATGCTTGAGGGCAAGCATGGTCTAAGTGTGGGAGAATATGTTAAATCCTAAGTATTCCTTAATTTCATAGCAATTTATGCTTAATCTTTGGATTAGATGTGTCCTAATTGGTGATATTTTGTCTGTTTTTGCATATTTATACTTGGCAGAGGCAAAGGAAGTGATATATATGGATTTGGGGAGCTTTTGGGCACAAATTGAGCTATGAAGGAATTAACGTCACCACACCAAGAGCTACGTAAGAATTGCTGTCAACAGATGTCTGGAAGATATTTTGGAGATCTGTTGAAGATGAATTAAGTGCTTAATGATGTAACTTAATTATGAAAGGAAAGGATTTATTTTGGAAGAAGTTTATTTTGGTGAGGACTAGTTTTTATGAGACTTACCTTATCTTTTAGATTAGTATTAAAGAGTTACCATATTAGTTAGAAACCCTTAGGTTTGTATTATTCCCTAGTGCCTCCATAGGGATTATTCGACTTTTCAACCTTACTTTTCAGCAAATATTATTTTTCTTTTAGGTGTTTTAAAGCTTGTGTGAATTGCTAAACATCTTCATCTAGTTAGGGATTAATTCAAGTTTGAGGTTTTTCATAATCCATGAGATCTTTCTCCTCTCATTAAGTTTTTGATATTTATATGTTTTCTACTTTAAGAATTAATACTATTGTGTGATTATTCAATTCTTTACATGATTGATTAATTGCTAGATAGTAGGTGGCCAATTGATTAGATAATTAATGTAATTAAAATAGTGGTGAACTAGGAACTAGGTTCCCAGGAAAATATATAATTTAACTGAGCGATTACCGTGAGAAAATCGACTTTCTGAATCGGGTCCTTCTAAGGCTATAGTACTGCCTTTAGATAGACCCTACGGGTATCTCTAGGGTTTAAACCGTCTAATAGGTAAAGGTAGTAATTGGGGAGAGAGTGCGGAGTTCTTGAACTATTACCAATGCTGAATGGAAGGATTAGGTTGTTAGGTCGTGCCAACAATCATAACTTGTTTATCGAGAAGAACGAGAGTCATCCTTGCATCTAGGACCGTGTTTGTAGTCCCAAACGAGAATTATACCCTAGGCCAGATTCCACAATCCTTGAATCTCTCCAATTTTTATTTCTCTTATTTTTATTTGCAATTTTAGTATTAATTTCGTAATTCATTAGTTTGCTATCTGATTATTTTATGTTGGCATGTCCTTGGGCGCGACCTTGTCTAAGGGGACTGTCATTCTTCATTTTCCAAATTTATATTTTCTTTGTTTATTGCATTAAACCTCTAAACCTCCCTCCCTTGCCCCCGCACGCGCAAACCTTTGTAATTTACTTGTTTGATGATTTTGGCATAATTTTATAATCGTTACATAGTCTTTGTGGGTTTGACCCAACTCATCACTTGCACAAATTATGGGGTACGAGTTGGAATTTATTAGTTTTGACACCTACTAATGATTCTTAATCATTCTTATTTAAATTAAAGCTCTGCATTGGTTTTGAGATGGTCCAATATTTTAAACCACTGATTTTATTGAATGTATTGTCCAAAATTGATTAGATTGAATATATTACAAAAGAATGATGTCGATGTATACAATTCGTGCCATAATATATAAGGACTCGTCCTGTTAGGTTAATTCCTCCATTGGTCCTTGAACTTTGGGTCTTGAGACAAAATAGTCCATGAACTTTCAAATTATGCCTTTGAGATCATCTCCAACAACTGCTCTAAATGACCCCCTATCCTACATTTAGGGGGTAGAAAGGGGAAAATAAGCTTTGATAGGCCTTTATCTCACTCCTCAAATTTTAGGCGCCCCTATTCAATTTGGTCTCCCCTCCCTTCCCAAACCAAGCCCACATATAGGAGTCTCAAACCCATCCCTTTTCCAACCCCTTAAATCTTATAACATAAAAAATTAATAATTAATAATAATTAATTTGTAAAAAATTCTACATGTATAATAAAATAAAATGGATACATAAAATTTTTTTAAAAAAAGTGTTTAACTAAAATAAGAAAAAATATAAAAATAAGGTCTTTTGAAACAAGAACATTGTTGGAATAACACTAAAATAAGGATTTGACTGAAAGTAGAGAAGTTGTTGGAATAAAACTAAAATAGGAGGTCCCTAAATGTAAAAAATAAATTAGAACCCCCAATAAATATAGAAGAAAAATAGGTAAATAGTTGGAGTTAGTCTTAGTCCCTAAAACTATGAGTCATTGGACAAAATAAGAACAATTAACATTCTCGACAAAATTTTAACAACAAATTGATGGAAAACTTTGATTGTCTTTATTTTGTCCATTTGTTCATAATTCAAGGACTAAAAGACACAGTTTGAAAGTTCAATGATTAAATTGTCCCAAAATCCAAAATAAAAAAATTGACCTTGTCCTTTTAGTTGAGTATTAACTTGAAGAGGCTTTACTGCTTAAAAAATATGTGCTAGGATTGATTGCGATATTCCATTAACACCTATCCCACTGCACAGTTGTCCAATCTTTTTCATCTGTCCTTTCTTCAATGGTCACAAGTCCATAATAATTAGTTTTTAGTTGATGAATTGAGCTTTGGTTAATCATTTAAATAATGAAATTTTTGTTCTATATTTTATCAATATAGTGAGACTGGTAAAAGAAAGGGATTACAAATTAAAGCAGCACATGAAATTTCATTGGAAATGAGACAAAGCAGAAGAGGCAATATGCAGCGATTCTAACACGAAATATTGTGGTCTGTATGGACAAGAAAAGGTCCATTCAGGTTAAATGCTATGATCTACCATAAATTTATAAGCCAACCCTCAACATTTTACATTTCTTCTTCCCTCCTTTGGACTCTCCAAAATCTTATTTAACGACTATTAAAAATTGATACAAATATAATATTTTGGATATTTATTTTTAAATTATCTAAAAATTTTTTCCTTATCCATAAAAATTCTGGGTCCATAACAACATTTACACCCCTACCTCTCCTTTTGTTGTGTGCACACACGCACACACACATATATATGTGACATTTATATCTATGCATATATACATATGATATTATCTAACAATAATAAAGCATACTAATTGGAATATGTATATTAATGAGACTTCCAAAGGCTATAGGCTTGTGGCAGTTATCATGCAAATTAAATCTTTCTTGAATGTTGTTTGTGATAAAAAATTACAACTATTCTTAGAATTTCATTCAGGCCATTGCATGCACTGTCAAAAGATATTTTTGCTTTGTATTGTCAAGAATGCAGCCTTGTTAAATTTTAGTATTAGATATTGTACTCTAAGGACAGCATTTTCAAGAGTCCATCTGCACCTATAGTGGAGAAATCATTATCCTTAAGGAAACTTCTTTGAAGAGCCTTAACTAATTTAATTTCTATTTATTAAGTTTTTCTATTTTTTCCCCTCTCGCAATTTTCATATACAAGAATTTAAAGATAGTGAAATTTCCTTCAATGGATTCTGCCATTATTAAGACTCAAGTACAAGATATGGAGAAACTTGAAAAACTTAAATGTATCAACTTTAAGAGATGGAGTGTGAAGATTATGTATCAATTTGCAATCACGAAGGTTAACTATGTTTTGCATTTTTCGTACCCATTAGATGATCCTGAAACTATGGAAGTTATTGAAAGGCAAAAAAAGTGGCCGGAAGATGATTGTGTTTGCCAATTCATGTTGCTTAACTCTGTGACAAACAATTTGTTCAATGTTTTCCACAATTAACTAATAGCTTTGCAAATGTGGCATGCTATACAATACAGGTACGTTAATGAAGATGCTAGTAATAAATGTTTCCTTGTTAACAAATACATTGATCTTAAGATAGATGATTCTAGGCCTGTCATTGATCAAGTAAATAAATTAAATGCTATTTGCTATTGAATGTGCTGATACTGGTGAAACCATTTCTGAGACTTCTCAAGTTTCTACTATTACTAAAAAATTACATCCATTTTGAATGATTATCAAAGGGTTTTAAAACACAAAAGAAAGCCTTTGAATTTGGATGAACCAATTCAACACATTTAAATAGAAAATGAAGCACGCAAAAGAGATGTAATTGTTAACAAAGAAAAAATTGAAAATGTGCATTTTATTGAAGGGCTGGCATATTCTTCCTCTAAACTCAATAGCTAGTTTTCTAGAGACAACAACAGCTCTTCCAACAAGAGAAAGAAAGATTGTTCAAATTTTTATCAAAAATTATTTTGGATGGTGTGATACATGATTACATGGGGCATTTTTTGGCCGTGTTTGCTGAACTATACCAGACCTATAAGGTTCTTAAGGCAGAGATAAGTGCCTTTATTAGGGGACTTTAGTTATGTCGTGCACAGGGATGAAAGCATGTACGAGTCGAGATTGATTCCATAGGAGTAGCTAACTTCATGTGTAATAATTTACCAGGTCCGTGGAGTGTGTTATGATTTAGCAAAGGCTAGGACTCTTATCAAGGAGGTCAGAGAAGGAAATGTAGTTGCTAATATGTTAGTGAATCTAGAGGCCAAATCTTCGAAGTTCAGGCTGATAATCGAGAAGGAGGATGTTGCGCATTTGAGAGGTCTCATTCATGGTGATAGGGCAGGGCTACCATACTTGTGAAGAGAAGTTATTTGCATTATTTTTTACTTATTGCACAATTCATTGTAGTTTCCCTCAGTGTATAATCTGAACACTTGAGGTTTAAGACTTGCATTTTGGCTGGTAATAAAACTAGGGGGTTTCCCCTTTTAACCCAAAGTAAAAGAGAGAAAGAGAGAGTGAGAGTGAGAGAGACAAGAATGGGAAGAACAACAACAAAATGAAAAGTCCTTGCCTTTTTTGTGGAAAGTTAGGACATATTGCAAAAGAATGCTGCCATCGTAAAGGGCAAAAGTCTAGTAATACAAATAAAAAGCAAAAGACTGGCAAAGCAAATGTGGTGGCTGATCAAGATGACTTAGTTCTAGTGCTCACTGAGTTTCTAATGTTTAATACAAAGAAAGACTAGAGGGTAGATTCTGGTGCAACTTCTCATGTAACTCCATTCAAAATTGCCTTCAAAACCTATGAAGAACTTAATGAAGAAATATGTCTTCATGGGTAACAAGTCCACTAGTTCTGTTGTTGGCAAGGGGATCGGATTGTGTAACTTTCTCTTACATTGGAAAAGTGCTTACTCTAAAAGATGTGTTGCATATCCCAAGTCTTAGGAAGAGCCTAGTATCTGTTAAGAAACTTGATGACAATGGGTTTAGAGTTGGTTTGGCTTCCAAAAAGTGTCTAAGAAGGGATCCTTTGTTTGGAAAGTTTTGCTAAAGATAACATGTATTTGCTAAGTATCAATAAAGATTCTTCTATCTTTACTTATACGGTATATGCTAATGATGTGGATTATGTTGGGATTGTATGCCCTAAAGACCATTTATACATAAATATTGAACTAAATATTTGATTATTTATTATATTTATGAGCACCTCTTACATATATTATCTCTGGTATATATGCATGATACATTGTGTAAAGGTCAAATGATGTAATCTAATGACTTGGGTGCACAGTGAGGCTAGACGTGTAGTAAGTGCAAGTCTAGTTTTGGATATATCATAAAGATGTCCATAGCTGGATAGTAGTGTTAGGCATTCTACCAGAATAAGGCTATAGTGAGTGAGTCTCCTGATAGGGGCGATCTTCCTAGGTCATTGAAGGGTTTTTCTGGACTTCACTTCTAATACATGTATCACGTATTAGACAGACCTACCATGAGTATATCTTCTAGACTGTACCATCATATATAGAGGACAAGATACTCACTACTTCTAAGTGACCGATACTCTTAATCTTGAGCATTTATGGATGAACTGGTAAAGTTAGGGTGCAGCACTTTGATGTACCATGAGAAGAGATCTTGAATGATAAGATTGTCTGTCTCGTACGTTAGGTGTTGTGTTCTAATCATTCAGGACATACACGTGCAACAACAGAGTCTATGTACCCCCTTGGATTTGTCTTACTGGTCATCATAAATATAGATCTAGTGATATTACCTTTTAGGGGTATATTTGTTATTTAGCTTGTAGGTCACTCCTTAGATCAAGAGATCCATAACCAGGTGATGATCATTTATTAGACAAGAAATTCCAAGGTTCTAGATATGGTCTTGAAGGTGATTGCGCCCTTTGACCGAACCTGACTGCGGGTATACATAAAGGGTATTTTGGTCATTTTACTCAATTGGTCAAAGATAGAGGTTACTATATGTAACAAGCTCCTACTTAGCCAGTAATTATTCTTAGTGGGGCTTTTGGTCTTTTGGTGGAGTAGACCGAAGTCAAAATGGCCACGTTGTCGCCAAAGTAGTGACAAGGATATTTTGGTCATTTTAGGAGTCAAGAATAATTATGTCTTTTGGTTCCTCCACTAGCCACTTCTCTATTGGAAACAAAATTGAGAAATTTATTATGTGAGTTGCTTAATTAATATTTGAGTTTAAAAGTTAAGAAGGGATTTAATTATCCAGATCTTCTTAATATAATTCATGGGTATCTTAATTAAATAAATAAGGACTACATAGGAGATATTTAGTGCGACATGGAATTGGGTGTCCTTTTATCCCAAGGGAATATTCCTTATCTAGAAAGTTTAATAAAAGGTATTGAGGGAATTTCTACATTACCTAGATCTTATCCTTTTAGGGTAAATTTAGTACTACAAATAGTACAAGATAAGCATAAGCCAAGTGAACCTCTTTGATATTTTCTTTCTTGGTGTGTGTGCAGTATTTTTCACACACTACCACCAAGAACACACACTAGTATCATCTTCCTCATTTTAGCCTCTATGTTAGCTTGCGAACTATGTAGCTAAATATCCTAGTTCTAGAATAGTGGTCATAGTAGAGAAAAGCAAGGCAGCTACTTCGACGAAGATTTGATGCAAACAAGCCACCAATCTTTGAATTACACATAAAGGGTAACAAAATCTACACTTATTCTTGTTTATATTTATGTATTTTGCATTGATTCCTATGTGTATAACATGTGATTATGCTATTTTCTACTACTATGTATAGATTATGGATTAAAACTAAAATCCAGTACCTAATCTTGAATATAGTAATAGCGTATTAGATCCAACAAATTATGTTTATCATTTTAGATTAGGACACATTGATAGGGTAACGCTCTAAATTGCATGATTTCTTATGAAATAAAATCCTAAAAGTAAGATTTCAACCACTAAAACTTGTGATTATTGCACATAAGCGAAAATAGCAAAATCACCCTTGAAATCAGTTAAGAGGTCTACATCTTCGTTGGATTTAATTCATACAGATTTATGTGATTATAATGATAGATTAACTAGTGAAGGAAGAAAATATTTTATAAAATTTACATGTGATTATTCTAAGTATACATATGCATATTTACGTAGAAATAAGTATGAGGCATTTGATAAATTCATAATTTTTAAAGAAGAAATTGAAAATAAAACTAGTAAGAAAATTAAAAGAATTAGATCAGATAGACAAGGCGAATATCATGATAATGAGTTTAAAAAACTTTTGTGAACAACATGGTATTGTTAGAGAAGTGTTAGCCCCTAATTCTCCTCCTCAAAATGGCGTAGCAGAAAGAACTAATATTATAACATTATTAGAAATTACCAGCATTATGCTTTTACATTCTAATTTGCCAATTAATTTTCGGGGTGAAGCACTTTTAACTGAATGTTATATTGACAATAAAATCATACATAAAAATTTAGATAAGACTCTTTATGAAATGTTAACTGATAGGAAGCCTAATATTAATTATTTTAAGGTATCGGGTTGTATTGTTTATATGTTAGATTCTACACGTAAAAGACCCAAATTTAGTAAGGCAATACAATCTATTTTAATTTCTTGGGTCATGCTATGCATATTAAGGCTTATATATTTCTTAATCTTGAAACTAACAGTGTGTTTAAAGCTATCCATGCCATTTATTTTGAAGATTTAATTATTAAGGACCTTGATCCATTAGAGTTAGAAAAAGATTTATCTAAGGAACTTAATGATATATTTTTCATTTCTATAAGCAATAATCCTATTATGGAATATTCTCCTTTATATGGTTCAAGTAATGAACGTAGATCTGCATTGAACATGGTAGTACTTCTTCACGACAAGGAAATAAAGTGAATAATAATGATAATTATGAATCTATACACGAAAATTTAAGGAGAAGTAAAAGATGCAGAATTGAAAAGGATTTTTGTCCTAATATGGTCGCATATATGATAAAAGAGGATCCTAAAACTTTCCAAAATGTTATGTCTTTACCAAATGCTAATCTTTTGGAAAAGATTATGCATGATGAAATTAAGTCCATTCATGACATGGACTTTGAAGGATCTTCTTCCTAATACTAAACCTATTCGCTACAAATGGGTTAAAAAAAAAAAAAAAACTCTAACCAGATTGAAGTATTAATAAATATAAAGCTAGATTAATAGCCAATTGTGTTATATTCAAAGGGAAGGAAAAGATTACTTTGAAACTTTTTCTCCTGTTACTAAATTTTCTTCAATTAGAATTATGTTTGCTATTCCTTCTATGTTCAATCTTGAGGTAAATCAAATGGACATCAAAACAGCCTTCCTTAAAGGTGAGTTAGATGAGGAAATTTATATTCACCAGCCAGAAGGGTATGTCATGATGTTCCAGGATAAGAGAATAAGGTATGTAAACTAAATAAGTCTTTATGGCCTTAAACAAGTACCTAAACAATGGTACAAGAAATTTAAAAAATTAAGAAATTTTATTCCAAAAGTAGTAAGGTAGAAAATTGTGTGTTTACTAAATGTAACAATGATTATAACGTTTTAATTACTTTTTATGTTGATGACTTGCTAATTTTTGGTACTAATATGCACTGTATAAATGAAACTAAGAATCTTTTTACTCAAGCTTTGACATTAAGGACTTAGGTCTTGTAGACGTCATACTAGCTATCAAAGTTATTAGAAAGGATGGTAAATACATTTTAACACAATCTCATTATAATTAAAAAGTATTAAGGAAATTTAATAGCTTTAATTGTAAACCTAGTGAAACGCCTATTGACCCTCATTGTAAATTAGTTCCTAATATAGGGTCTCCTTTTAATCAAAAGGAGTATACTAAAATAATTAGAAATTTGATGTATGTGATGAATTATACAAAACCAAATATTGCATTGCAATAGGCATACTGAGTAAATTTATTAGTAATTTCAATGTTGCAAATTGGAAAGAAATTAATAGAGTTTTGAGATATTTAAAACATACTTTAAACCATGGTTTATAATAAAATTGTAATACTCCCACTTTGGAACATTATAGTGATGCTAATTGGGCTTAAATCTATACTGGCTGGCTATTTATTTTGGGTGGTGGCATAGTTTCTTGGTCATCTAAAGAACAATCTTGTGTTGCTTTGTCTTCCATAATTAGAATTTATTGCCATATCTCTTGCAAGTAAAGAAATTCTTTAGGTCAAAATATTCCTAAGGTGTATTCCTTTTATTGAACCACCTAAAGGTCCAATTACCTTGTAATGTGATAATCAAGCAAAGATTCAGAATACAAGTAACAAGAGGATGTCTGACAACAGTAAACACATTGCAGTGAGGTACAACCATCTACGAAGAGTTGTAAAGAAAGGTAAAATTGTACTTGAATATTTACTTACTCATCAAATGTTGACAGACCCCCTTACAAAACCTTTATATGGTAAAAATATCAATAAAATTATGATAGGTATGAGACTATTATTGATTAATTAAAAATAATCTTGTTGAAACCCGCTATAGCATAATGATGTCAGTTATTACTGAAAATCATACATAAAAGTTAAATGGCAATTCAGTAAAGTATTATCTAACAAATGCTAACATGTGGTTGCATTTCTATTACATTGTATTTCTTGATAAATAATAAGGTGAATTATTTTATTCAAAGTCCCGTATCTAATCAATACAGTGTCATTTTCGACAACAATTATGAAAAGTTGGATTTTGTTCCTTAACAAACTCTTAATGAGTTTGCCTATGCAAGTATGAAAGTTAGAGGCCACTTTCTATGAGTTATTTGGTAAAATTCTGAAGTATTTCGTAATACAGGATTAGTGTAACGCCCATTAACATGCTAGTGTGGTATATGTTTCATTTTGTCTCATCATGTTAAATCCAAAAGTCTAAGCATTGGTGACCTTCGGACAAACATTACATAGTTACTCAAATCTCTCCAATCTTTCCTTTCAGCGTATCTTTGTATTTAAGTATTTATATTATTATTAGATAAAAAAGTAGGGGATATATATATATATATATATATATATATAAAATTTATATCTATGTGTATATACATATTATTATTATATAATAATAATAAACTATATTAATTGGAATATGTATATTAATGAGACTTCCAACGCTCTATGGGCATGTGGCAATTATAATGCAAATTGGATTTTTCCTGAACGTTGCTTGTGATTAGGAAATAGAACTACTGTTTAGAATTTCACTCCAGTCGTTGCATGCATTGTCAAGAGCTACTTTTGCTCTGTTAATTGGCAACTTAGCTCCTATAAATAGGTGATCATGTTCTAGAAAATTATAAGTGAATTTGTTTTCTTCCAATATTTTGTAAACATCTTCCTCTTCTTACAATTTTCTTAAATCACTTCTTGAGTTGGCTTTCTTGTTCAAAAAATTTACTAGGAATACAGAATTTTTAAATTCTTGTATTAGGCATTGTATCATGGAAATAGCATTTTCAAGAGTCCATATGCACCTATAGTGAGAAAATCACTATCTTTAAGAAAACTTCCTAAAAATACCTTGCCTAATTTAATTTCTATTTATTAAATTTTTCTCATTTTTCCTATCTTGCAATGTTTACATACAACACCTTTTCCCGCCACTCCCTTGTCACCCATGGCCTTTTTGCAATTCCCCCCTCCCCCGCCCGGCCCCCAGTTACTATGTTTTTGTGCGTAAACATGTGGTGTATGTGCATCTGTGAATGCATGGCATGTATATATCTAACCATAAATGCTTGGTGTTTATATATATATATATATATATATATATATATATGCATGTATATATCTAACCATAAATGCTTGGTGTTTATATATATATATATATATATATATATATATATGCATGTCTATTTCATATTGAAGATCCCTTTTCTTTCAGTTTCTCAAAAATCGATATTAGGTGTTATAGTGGCTGTATGTTTTTGCTTATACAATTAACACAAGGTTGTTAAAGTTGTTTCCCGGTTAAAAAGGTTGCTAAAATTGTTGCTTTAACTTATTTTTCAAATTTATTTAAGAATTATTAGATTATAGTTTACTTTTTCATTAATAGGATATTAATATTTCACATCTTGTGTATTCAGTTAAACCGTATAAAACGGATACAATGAGATATGTTAGAGTGAACAATACGAGTAACAAAATCTTATCCCATAATTTATCTTAAACTACTGCTCTACTTTAAGAATAGCAATTGACAAGAGAGTATAGCTCAATAGTAACACTCCTCACTCGGGACTTGTAAGTCTCGAGTTCGAATCATTTATGGGGTAAGCGGGAAACCACAACAACAGCAACAACAGCAATAATAATAATAATAATAAATTCTTTAAAAATACCAATTGCATATCAGATTTCCATAGAGGTCGGTGTATAAATTTCTTTCCTTCTTTTATATATTAACTAGTCTTTCTTCTGCGCAATGCACGGGAAAGTGAAATATAATTTTATATATATGTAATGTGTAAAATAATTAAAATATATCTCATTAGATTAATAATAAAACAACAACAGCACCAACAACAAAAACAACAACAACAGCAACAGCAACAACAACAATAATAATAATAATACTAAATACTTTAAGAATACCAATTGCATATTGGATTTCGAGACAGGTTGGTGTATAAATTTCTTTCCTTCTTTTATATATTAACTAGTCTTTTCTCCCGTGCAATGCACAAGAAAGTGAAATATAATTTCATGCATATGTAATATGTAAAATAATTAAAATATATCTCATTAGATTAATAATAAGTATTCAATAATATAAGAAAAAATAATTACACTTATGTTAATTGAATTCACAATGCATAATTTAAATAGTGTCGTACCCGTGTGATACAAGGGAGAAATAAGTATTTTCATGTTTGATTTTTAATGGTCAATTTTGACAATTAACGTGGGGGATAAAACATAAATATATTTTGGCATATTAAATTTCTAATATTTTACATATTTTATATTTTGTAAAATCTAATAATTTTAAAAAGAAAAATCGTAAGTGAAGTAGATTGATACATTTCTATCATTTATTGAGCATCTTTTTTTTTTGGCTAAGTAAGCGAGCTTTGTATTAATCAAGCATATATAAGAGATAATTACAAAACATGTACTCTATACAACGAGTACACAAAATCCCAAAACCAAAATGTTTCTGTCAATTCCCCAATTCCTACAAATCATTCTATTCAGCCTGCTATTCTTGTATCTCCTTAACTGATAAAGCTTATATCTAATAACAAAAGCATCTTGATAAAAAAATGCAATCTTCTATATGCGCTACCTCCTAATGAACCCTTAAGTTCCTCTCCTTCCAAAGATAAAAAAATAAGTGCAGAGAAGAAGAAACGAGGAGTGATGGACTGAAGTGTGTTTTGTTTGCTAATGCTGTAGAGCCCATTTATAATCTGCTACCAAGATTTCAGCCTGGTGTAACATTTAATTAACACTACACCCTTGCACCATAACTGATGCACAAAACCATATTCAAAGAACAAATGATCCCTTGTCTCCATGTGCCGCCGACAAAACACACATACTAGGTCAATATTCATACTGTGAAGGATAATAACAGAAGTTCAAAATTGTTGATTATCTCTTGTAACTATTGTATAAATCTTTGTAACTTATGATCCTTTTCCAATTGTATATTGTATCTATTTTTACTCAATAATATACAAAGAATATTTTCACGGCTCAAATACTTCACATGGTATCATGAGACCAGGTGATACCGAGGGCATAATTTTTTACGTCTTTTTCAATGGCCTCTACATCTAACACTAAAGCTATTTCAGCTACTACCACCATACCAACTTCTAATGTGGCGACTCTGCCGCTATCACTAGCATCACTCAAGAGCTTTCTCTTAAACTCACAAATCAGAACTTCCTCTTATGAAAGACTCAAGTTTATGCAGTTCTTCGTAGCCATGGTCTATTAGGATGCATAGATGGCACCATTTCTCAACCTAAGGATCTGATGATGCTGTTACACAATCGATGAAGCTCGACCAATTGGTTCTTGGTTGGCTTCTTTTCTCTCTATCTGATTCTGTTCTATCACAGGTAGTTGACAAAACTACTTCAAGAGATGTTTGGAGGACGCTGGAACTTCTGCATGGCTCATAGTCTCGGGTTCGTATTCAGCAAATAAGAACATCCTTATATTCTCTTTCCAAAGGATCTTATCTATTCATGCGTATGTCCAACAAGCCAAATCTCTCTCTCTCTCTCTCTCTTCAACTCGCCACCACTGGTAAACCTACAAAAGATGAAGATCTTGTGTTGTGGACTTTGAAAGGCTTAGGATCAAAATATGATCCTATTGTTGCTGCCATCAATTCTAGGCCTAAATGTCCTTTCTTTGCTGAAGTGTGTTGTATGCTCTTGGATTATGAAATTCGTCTTCAAAGCTCTATTTCTCAAACTGATAGTCCTACTGCTCTTGTCACGACTCGCTCTACTAATAATGCTCCTAATAATTCTACAAAGCCAACGGAATTCTCCTCTCGTGGTGCTTATGGTCGACGCGGTTAGAGGTCACGGCAAGGGTCGAGGGCATGGATGCCAGCAACTACAACAACAGCAGCAAACTCAAACTTCTAATTCCCATTCTCATGTGGTTTGTTACAGGTGTGGTCATCCTTATCATAAAGCTAATAATTGCTTTGCTCCTGAAGAAGTTCTTTCTGCTACAATGAAAGCATTCTCTGCCTTACAAGTCTCTGATCCTAGTGATCCTTCCTGGTATTTTGACAGGTTAAGGGTAAGACACCATATTCTAGAACCGATAAAATTCTTGTTGGTAGTGGTGATACTTTGTCCATCTTGCGTACTGGAGTAGTTTCTATTCCATTGTCGCATGGTTTAGTCAAGCATTCTAATGTTTTTATTGTTCCTGTATGGTCTGGTCCGTATTTTAATAGTATCTAAAAAATATGAGAAGACTTATCATATTTGTTTTCTTGCCTTTCTTCTAGTTATGTCTTATTTGTATTTTTACATTAATTTTATACTGCCATATCTTGTAGTCTCTGAATCCTATAAATAGGTGCTTAGCCTATTGTAATAAGTGTGAGGGAGAGAAAAAGACATGAGGCATGTAGCAGAGAGCGTTTAGAGCTAGAGTCCATCTTGTATTCATTATCGACGTTGTCTTAATTAAATTCTCCTTTTGCCAAAGGAGTAAGCATTGGCCAAACCATGTAAAACAGTGTCGTTAATTTCTTGTTTATTTCGTCTCGGTTTACATCATGTTTTCCCCAACAAACTAGTATTGAGAGCTTAGGCTGCGAGTTGGGCATCATTGTCATGGGTGTACGTGAAAAACACACGAAAAATTTGTTGAATTTGGTGCGTGATGTTGTGGCAAAATTTTGGACGTACAAGAGCACGAAAAACGTGAACGGAGAAGGAAAATCTAGTATAATGTACGTGTGCGAGCTGCTATGACAACTTTGACCAGAGTTGACCAAACTTTGACTTTGACCTTTGTCCATTGACCAGGTTTGATCGAAATTTGACCGGACCTAGCCCAACATTTTTCAAAGCGCTGAGTCCATTTGTGCGCATCATTTTGCAAAATTCTACTCCGAAGTATGTGTTTTGGGATATCATCAACTTTGACCACGGATTTGACTTTTGACCAAGTTGACCAGATGGGGTATCCTAGGGTTTTTCGGCATATTGAGTTTGATTTTGCAATCAGTTTGACCAAATTTGGTTATGAGGTATGTGTTTTGGAAGAGACGAAGATGAGTTCAACTTCAGTGAAGTTTGAGATTAAGAAATTCAACGGTAAGGGCAATTTTAGTATTTGGAAGATCAAGTTCAAGGCTTTGATGGTCATGTAAGGACTTTGGAAAGTGCTTGAAGGGAAGATTAAGACGGAATTAGAACCAGAGGAAAAGAAGGAATTAGAGAAAAGGGCTATAAATGCAATACAGATGAGCGTTACTAATGATGTATTGATGGAGATAGCCGATAAGGAGACAATGGTTAAGGCTTGGAAGGCTCTAATGGATCTCTATGCATCTAAATCATTGACAAATAGTCTCTATCTCAAGAAAAGATTGTATACCCTCAAGATGAAAGAAAGTATGCCCGTGAAAGAACATCTTGACGGGTTTAATTCCATTGTGATGGAGTTGAAGAATATAGTAGTGACGATTGACTCGGAAGATCTTGCCCTTGTTTTGGTGTGTTCTCTACCGCTCTCATATGATAACTTCATAAATACTTCGTTGTATGGACGAGATAAGATCAGCTTGGATGATGTTTGCTCAGCATTGAAGTCCAAGGATTTGAAAAAAAAAATTCCGAGGAATGGAGTAGAGGTTGAAGGAGAGGGATTAGTGAGTAGAGCATTGAAACACGAGGAAAGGAGATCTTCACGAAAGTCAAAACCAAAAGCAAAAGATGTGACGTGTTATGAATGTAGGAAATGAGGTCATGTTAAGCACCATTGCCTAAAGAGAGGTAAGTACGAATCAGCAAACGTTATGGACGATGCGGAGGACGAAAGTTCTAATGGTACTGGAGATGTCTTGTCTATCACTACAAGACAATGGCAAGACCAGTGGATTCTTGATTCTCGTGCTACGTTTCACATGTGTCCCAGGAGAGATTGATTTTTTACTTATTACAGCAAGAGTGAAAAAGTCTATATTGGGAATAACCTCATGTTAGAGATGGCTGAAATAGGCATCGTGAAGATCAAGATATTTGTTAGCACTATCAGATCTTTTGAGTGTTGGCATGTCCTTGAGCTGAAGAAGAATTTGATTTCTCTTAGGTGATTAGATCCTCGCAATACAGGTTTAATTACAAGAATAGAGTACTTAAAGTGCATAAGGGTTCCCATTTGCTCTTGAGAGGATTTTTGATAGATAGTCTCTATGTACATGATGGTTGTACAGTCAAGGGTGTTAGGGTGAAAGATGGACAGAACGGTGCTATCGAATAGGTGGAGCTGTGTGGTGATGTTCTTAGGCCTCTGGAGGATTGCAATAGAGGTTCAGTTTGAGAAGAGATACAAGGTGAATGTGTATCTCGAAGTGAGCAGTGCGATGTTGTTTCTGCGTAAAGTAGACATGATAAAGAATCCCTCGGAGATGGAACAAGTGATTAGGCTTATGCTATGAATGCCGCGGTGGTGGGTATGCATGAGCAAGGGTTCCATGGTGGGGTTGAAGATGGTCCAAGGGTGGCTCAGTTGAAAGGCATTGTGAGTGAAGAGATGCAATCTCTTCGTGGATCTGAGGACGAGGTAGAGCATGTGTATGATGTTTATCGAGTGGTGTTAGCATCAAGGCTAAAGATGTTGTAGAAGACACTCAAGGTGTTTCACTTGCAAGCAATATAGGTAGCAAGGATGTGGCGCTACGAGGACGATGGAAGGCAGTGAAGAGGTCGCTCAAACAGTTGCGAGGCCCAGTTGGGGTTGATTTGCAAAGGAGGAGAGAATTTTGGTTGGTCGATAGGGAGTGAATACAGTCTAAGGTAGATATTTGTATGGTCTGGCTCGTATTCTAATGGTACCTAAAGAATATGGGAAGACTTACCATATTTCTTGTCTTGCCTTTTTTTTCTAGTTCTGCCTTATTTGTATTTCTGCATGAACTGCTTACTTCCATATCTTGTAGTCTATAAGTCCTATAAATAGGTGCTTAGCCTATTGTAATAGGTGTGAGGGAAAGAAAGAGACGTGAAGTAAATAGTAGAGAGCGTTTAGAGTTAGAGCGAGAGTCCATCTTGTCTCTATTATCGATGTTATCTTAATAAAATTCTCATTTTTCACGTGGAGTAGGCATTGGCCGAACCGCATAAAATAGTGTCGTTAATTTCTTGTTTATTTCATCTCCGTTTACACCAAGGTTTCCCCAACAATTTCTTCAGTTGCCAAAAATTTATTCTCTGTGCACAATTTACTAAAGACCATGATTGTTATTTTGTGTTTACTTCTTCTTGTTATTGTGTCATGGATCAGAAGACAGGACAGACAATCCATCAGGGTGATATTTGCAATGGTCTTTATTCTCTACTAAGAGTTCAGTTATGTGGTTTTCAAGATAATAAGGTGTCTATAAATTTGTGGCATGCTCCATTGGGGTATCCCTCATCCAAGGTCCAGCAGAAGCTTCACCAGTTTGCTCTAGAAATAAATGCATCCTCAAGCACCAACCAATGTAATTGTTGTAATATAGGGAAGAGCCATAACTTGTCATTTTCACGTTCTATGTCACGATCTTCTTCTATTTTACAACTTATTCACTATGATATATGGGGACCTGCCCCCCAAAATTCTTTGGCTTGTTTTCGTTATTATCTAATTCTAGTTGACAATTTTTCAAGATATTCATTGTATTTTCCATTAAAGAGAAAATCTGATGTTGTTGTGATATTTCTTGAGTTCATCATAATGGTTGAGAATATCTACAATGATAATGTCAAATTTATTCAATGTGATTCCGGTGAGGAGTTCTTATTTGCTCTTTTACAAAATTTCTTCAAAATGAAAGGCATTCTTCAGCACTTGTCTTGTCCAAGAACACTTGAACAAAATAGTGTTGCAAAGCGCAAACACCACCATTTAGTGGAAGCTGGATTGACAATGTCGGCTCAAAGTAAATTTCCCACTATATTCTGGAATTTTGTCTTTGCTACTACCATTTTTCTCATCAATCGAATGCCAACTCAAACTCTTAATGGTGCAACACCTTATGAATTATTGCATGGGCAGAAACCGAATTATAATATTTTGCGTGTCTTTGGCTTTATGCTATCCTTGCCTGAGTACTTCTGAGCATTCAAAGTTACAATTTAAGAGCACACGCCGCATTTTTGCTGGTTACAACTCTAAGCACAAAGGATATCTCTGTTTTAGTCCTCTTAATTAGAAGGTTCTAATCTCTTGGCATGTTGTTTTTAATAAGATCCAGTTCCCAAGACTGGAGATTGACAAGGCTTCCTCACCAGGACAAATCAATTTCAAGCTAAGTAGATTTTCTACGTCAATCTTCAATCACATTACAGGTCAAGCTCATGAGCCTAATTTTTCTTCACAGCTACGTCAAATTCCATCGTCCTCAGCTAGCTTACCAACTCCTATTCAAACACCTTCTCAGCTAATCTCAAATTCTTCTACATCTATCCAAACTTCTGAGCCTAATCAACCACCTGCTTCTTCACATACTTAAACACCTTTACATATAATTTCACAAGGTTATTCTTATTTTTAACCTTATTTTTTAATTTGCTTCCAAAAATAGTCCAGTTTTAAGAGGAGTTGCAGATTTAGACTTTTCGAAGTTCAGAAGGTCGATCTCGAATGATGAAAGCTCGATATCGGACTTCGAAAGTTCGAAAATATTTTCGAATAATGGAACTTCAATATCAAACTTCAAAAGTTCGAAATCATCAACAGTAACAACATCGAACTTATGAAGTTCGAAAATAGGGTGCTGCAGTTCCATTAGGGTTTGCAAGATTCTTTCTGCGATGATGTGACGGAGGGCAGAGAATAATATTAGAAGGCAGACAATAATATCGTGTTTCGAACTTTAGAAGTTCGAGTTTACAAGATTCCGACGTGATGGAGGGCAGAGCAGAGCAGAGAATAAAATTTTTATCAGAGATGTCCTTTTTCGAACTTTTAAAGTTCGAAGTTTTGAAAAGTTCGAACTTTCGAAGGTCGAATTTTTCGCACTTTCGAACTTCTGACGTGCGATTTTGTTGTTTCGAGTTTTTAAAATTCAAGTTAGGTTATAAGTTGAAAGTCAGAAGTTCGAGATGGATATTTTGAACTTTTAACATTCGAATTACGGTTCCGCCTTTTTTTCATCCAGGGCAACGATTTGACGGCGTGGCAGGGAATCTGACATTTGAAATTTAAAATCCGAATTTCTAAGTTCGAATTTGTTACTATATAATGCACACACCACTTCTCCCTTCATCATCTCTTTCCAAAATCACTAACCCTACAAACGTTCACACGATAAGTCACATTACGTAGCATTTTCAAAATTTGGATTTGCTGCTATACCACTAACCACTCCACTTCCCTCCCTTCTGCAACTCATTCACATCTAAGTCATGTTATACATTTTCTTTCACCCAAAAAGATGAATGCAAATGTTGATGCAGTTAACGTATATTTATATTACAGTGGCAACAAAATTGAAACAAATCATGGGCTCGACTATGTAGGTCCAAACTTACCACGTAAAATAAAAATTCTTCCTGGAACGACATACAATCAGTTTGTATCTCGTATATTCACAAAACTCCAATTGCGGCCTACTATCGATAGAGTTGAGTTGTGTTATCGTGATCCCAAATGGGACACAAACCTACAACAAATATATTATTACCCTAGTGGCATTAAGGATGACGAAGATGTACAGGACATGTACGAAACAGCTTGCATGGATATGAATAGGAGATGTGCGCACGTTGTCGTAGACGTGCAAAGTGATGTCGTGTACAATCTACAGCCTTCAAATGAATAAGCAACACTACAAGAAGTTGTTGGTGATTTGCCAGATTTGAATGTGGAACCACCTTATTGTGTCAACGCAAAAGTCAACATTCCAACCACAATGGCAGGGTTTGCCATATTTTCCCTTTCTCCACCGCCATGCCCCATATTTGAAGTTGGAGGACCCTCTCAAGCTAGTGACATTCAGGAGATGTTCGAGGTGGGATTAGATTCTATTTTATCTTAACCGGAAAAAATAGATGAGGACGTCCAGTTAAACGAGGAGGAAGATGTTGTGTCAGTAGAAAGTTTAATCTATGAAAACGAAGAGGTTGATGTAGGGCCAGGCAATGGCAAAGAGCTGGAGCCGAATCTAGAGGAGGAAGAACCAGTAGCTTTCCACACAGCTAGGACAGAGTATTACATCACTTCAAATGAGCCTCCAATGGAGAGACCAATGTGGGACGAGAGACGGATAGAGTTGGCCAAACGCATGGTGTTCCTGAAAAAGGTTGATCTTATACTGGCTGTCCAACAAAACGTGATCAAACATAAACGAGAATACAGGGTGGTGAAGTCGAATAAGTCCTTGTGGGACATACGTTGCTACAAATCAAGCAATCCTAGGACACCATGCAAGTGAAAGGTTCATGTAGTAAAAAAATCCACACACAAGATGTTCGAGATTACGAGGTACCAAAGCATGCATATTTGCATGGGAGATAAATGCGGGCCAAACCATAGAAATCTAACATCTGGTTTGGTCAGCTACATGGTTAGGCATTTTGCTGCAGAGAAGCCTGATTTCGAGGTATGTCTTGTTCAAGCCTACGTAAAGAAGCCTTTAAATGTTGATATAACATACGGGAAAGCTTGGCGTGGTAGGAATAAGGCAATCCAACTAGTTTTTGGAGACTGGGACATGTCATACAAGATGCCATGCTTTTTTGCCGCCGTAATTGCGAAGAATCTGGGAACCGTTGTCCACTACAAGTTCGCCCAGGGTTCAACTGAAACAGAAAAAATTTTGCACTATGTTTTTTGGGCTATTGGTCCATGCATCATGGCATAGAGGCACTGTCGACCTGTACTCTCGTTGGACGGAACACATCTGCATGGGAAGTACAAGGGCCACCTGCTCGTCGCCTTAGCGACAGATACCTACAACCATATATTACCGTTGGCATTTGCTATTGTCGATGGCGAGAGTACAAATAGTTGGAGGTGGTTCCTGGAATGCCCAATATGTTGCCCGTTATAGGGGTAGAAACGCTTCAACCATGGTTGATCTTCATTATACGGTAGAGTCATTCGAGACAACATATAATATGACATTTCAACCCCTTGGACATGAATTTTACTGGCCTCCAGGACCCAGTTGGACGTTACTCTCGAATGCTTTACGAGTGCGTGATAGAAGACGTGGGCGGGAAAGAGCTCGGCATATACCAAATGAGATGGACAATTCCAACCAAGTAGGTAGAAGAAAGTGTGATTATTGTCGTAACCCTGGGCATATTGCGCCAAATTTGTCCCCTAAGAATAGATGCGTAGCTTCGAATGGTTATCATGAAGTTGTAACATGTGAAGCTAATTGGTCTTTTCCACTATGGTGTGTAATGTTTTCAATAAAAGATATTGTCAAATCTTTCCATCTCAAAATATTGTCAACATCAACACAATTTATATCGAGACATGATAATAAGTACGAAAAAACAATGAAAAATGCAAGTTCAATTACATAGAATTACTAAAATAAGTTTGAAATGTAAAATGTTTATTCAACTACATCAATACTGAGAAGGAGTGTAATAATCGGGCCTCCGACCCCTGCTGGTCCGGTCGGGTAAAACGCGTGGCGGTGGATGCGGTGACTGTATGCGTCTACGAGTACGACGCAGTGGATGGTCCTCCTCGAGCACCAGCTCAGCAGTCTGATCATCTATCAGATAATCACTAGTAGATAACAGCCTCTGCAGTGGCGTGTTCGAGGTGCTGGGCTCCTAATGTGACGGACCGCCATACTCAAACTGGCTAAACCTGCCATGGTGTGGTGGCATGTATGAAGCGCTGGGATCCTAGTGTGACAGACCGCCATACTCAAACTGGCTAAACCTACCAGGCTGCGGCGGCGTGTACGAAGTGCTGGGCTCTTGAGTGGGATAATGATAACGGCCCCGTTATCCCGACCGATGTAACGTTTGTGGAGGCGGTTGTGGACATGGGACGTCATACATGACTGTCGTGTCATCCAACAGGTGCTCCTGCTGGGTCTGCTGAAGTACGGCCTAGCCTCTAATTTGCAGGACCTGCAGATGACTCACTATAAAATCAAGAGCAGCTGCATCTACTCATAAGTCTCCTGCCTCGTACTGTCGTATAATACTCCCACTGTGGTTAACCGCATGCTGAGCGTATACCGCCTAAAGAAAAAGTTACGGGCACTGTCAATAGGTATTGCATCAATGCATACTAAATTCGAATTTATGGGAAAACATTCATATTGCATTAACCAGACTGTTCTCATCATGGGCCGACGCAACGTAGCCGTCGTCTGTATGACCAGTCCGAGGGTGTCCAGCATGTAGTATGGTTATCCCTCGGTACCATCTCATATACGCCCTCAAAGCCCCATGATCAGGAAAGTCCTCTAACTCCGTCGCCACAACAATGTTTTCCCAATTGACCCACATGTCGACTGCTGAATTATATTGTTCGGCTGTAATCTTCTCTTTCCCGTCCCGGTGCTTCTGCCACGCTGGTGGATTACCGGGCATCGTCTGTCGTATGCCGAAGTACCCAATCAGGACGGTGCCACTCAACCCGCCTTCCAACAATGAGGGGTACACATGCTCGCCACGCTTCCGCATTTTGCAGACAATACTGTGGCAAACCACCCATTGCATGCTCGAATGGCTGCCAAATAAATTGGGAACACAACAATAACGCCAGATTAGTTTATAAAACATACAACGTAAATTAACAAGGGAGAGTAATAAATGTGAGATTTAAATTTTTTCAAACCTCGTCGGGTTGCAAACAGTCAATCATGTCCCGCGCCTCGTTCAAACCAGCCCGGCCAGCAACCCACTTCAGATCGTTCCTCGCAAAGAACATGTAGCCGCGTGGCGAGCCTGGCAACGGGAAATCAGGGTGAACAACGTGCCCATCCCTCTGATGGTGCCTATCCGTCTGCTCACACAGTGTTGGCCTAAAAGCCATGAGTCTGTCCCAAGCAAAAAATTGCATTGTACGAGACAATTATATTATAAGCAATAATACGTCTTCAAATATCATTGACAACAATAAGATGATTAAGTGTGCTACCTGAATGAGCATGACGGCCCCGCACATGCCTCTACAATCACGGCAACAAGCCTTACAAAGCCATCTATACAGATGCGCTAGGCATGCTGCCCCCCAATTATATTCACTGATATGATCAAAGTCAATCAAAAAGTCTAACCAATGTAACGATAATTTATTTCCTGTCGTATCAGTGAACATATGGGTGCCAAATAACAAAAAAATCCACAAACGGGCCCGCCGTTTTGCTTCCTCCACCTCAGGATTCTCCGGAGTGCCTTGGGCTACGTACAATTCCCTCAGATGGGGTATGTTAATCGAATTTCCACTAATTTTGTCCAAAGATACATATACCCCTATATATTGATGAATAGGTGTCCGCCACTCTTTCGGAGTTCGACTAGTATCGTCGAGCACCGAGACAACCTGACCAACAATCGGCAATCCCTAATATACAGCGACATCCTAGAGTGTGATCGTGGCCTCGCCTACGGGCAAATAAAATGTATGCGTCTCTGGCTGCCACCTCTCAATCAAGGCAGTAATAAGAGGATTGTCAACCTGATGGAAGCGCGCCGCATAACATCCAAAAAATTCGGCTCTCAATAAAGCTGTCTGCACAGCAGGATGCTCCGTCCATAGGAATAACTCTCTATCACTCCTATAAATCTTGTGTTCCTCTAACTGATGGGGTGACGACAAATAATTCACCCGGTGGTCATAGTAATAACATAATACTGAACTATCGCTAAGAGCCGGTCTATGAGCCATTGATCCTACGAGCATTAAGTAAATTAAAAAATATATAAAAGTACTAATTATTACTAATTAGTTTAGAACTGCAACTTTAATATTTAACTAATTTTGCTAACTTTGTAAAATTCATAATATTTTAATTTTTCTACATTCATACAAATTAAATAACTAGTACCTACATTTTCTAATATTTATAATTTCACACTAATTATATGCACAGTGATTAATACATCCCATCATCATAAAAATATTAATATTCCAAATAATAAATCAACATATAATTAACATATAAAATAAACCAACATGATTAATATTCCACTAAAATAAACAATAGTCTAATTTTGAACTTTAATGTATTAAGCAACATAAAATTAATATATAAAATAAACCAACACGATTAATATTCCACTAAAATAAACAATAATCTAATTTTCAAATTAAAGTTGCACAACAAATAAAATTAATACCGCTTAACATTATATAAACGTCATAAAATTTATTACTAATTACTTTAGAACTACAACTTTAATATTTAACTAATATATCAGTTCATCTTAAAATTACTAATAATGAACATAATTAATCCTAAAACTCCACTAAAACCGTAACTTCAATTACTTACTATATGCCCTATAACTTTAATTTTCTCATTTCTTAAATTTTATATTATTTAAAATTTATAAAAATTCATATTAAATACTTTAGAACTACAACTTTAATACTTAATTAATACATAACGTCATCTTAAATTGACTAATAATTAACATAATTAATCCTAAAACTCCACTGAAACCCTAAAACTCCATTTGATTAATTGAATAATTATAAATTCACACTAATTAATACATCCAATCATCATAAAATGATTAATATTTCAAAAATAAATCAACATATAATTAACATATAAATTAAACCAACAGAATTAATATTCCACTAAACTAAACAATAGTCTAATTTTGAAATTTAACGTATTAAGCAACATATAATTAACATATAAAATAAACCAACATGCTTAATATTCTACTAAACTGAACAATAATCTAATTTTCAAATTAAACGTATTAGGCAACATGTAATTAACATATAATTTTGAAATTTAACATCATATAAATTAAACAAACAAACACATTAAAACATATAAATTCGGTACCAAAAAAAAAAAGAGAAAACTTACAAGATTTAGGCAAAATCCTAGGATGTGGAAATTTTGTACTAAATTTTCGAGTTGGGTGGGAGAAAAATGAGAGAGGGATCAGAAAGCACTGGAGAGAGTAAAAGAGGTGAGATTTCGGATGGGAGAGGAGGGTTTGGGTGGGGGGTTTAAATACTAGACGAGTTGAACTTCAGAAGTTCGACATGTGAAGTTCGAGTATACAGACTTATCGAACTTCTGAAGTTCGATTTTATGTATTTCGAATTTCAAAAATTCGACATCGAGTTTCGAGATTCTGCTATAATGCGGTGTCTAGTAGGTGCAGTGACAGTCGAACTTCAGAAGTTCGACATCGAGGAACAAAAGCTAGATTTTGAACTTCTGAAATTTGACATCAAGTTTTGAGATTCTGCTTTAATGCCCTGTCTGGTAGGTGCAATGACAGTCGAACTTCAAAAGTTCGACATCGAGGAACAAAAGCTAGATTTCGAACTTCTAAAGTTTGACATCGAGTTTCGAGATTCTGCTTTAATGCCCTGTCTGGTAGGTGCAGCGACAGTCAAACTTCAGAAGTTTGACATCAAGGAACAAAAGCTAGATTTCGAACTTCTGAAGTTCGAGTATACGTTATTGAACTTCCGAAGTTCAATTTTATGTATTTCGAATTTTAGAAATTCGACATCGAGTTTCGAGATTCTGCTTTAATGCCCTGTCTGTTACGTGCAGTGACAGTTACTCCAAGACGCTCGCATTCGAACTTTCAAAGTTCGAAAATAGCCAGCTTCCTTATCCGGTTTTCGAGATCCACGCAGTCGAACATCAGAAGTTCGAGTCCGAGCTTCTAAATTTCTAATTCTTTAGACGAATTTCTCAAGTTCGAAATCTCATATTATAAGTTCGTTTTTTTTGTCCTTGACATAGTCGAACTTTGTAACTTCGTTTTTGAACTTCATAAGTTTGAAAAGTTTACTTTTGCAACTTTCCTCAAAACTGGGTTATTTTTGGAAGCAAATTAAAAAATAGGGTTAAAAATAAAAATTTTCCTGATAAGTTCTGGAATATAGGTGGTAGTCTTAAGTATAATGGAGTTTTGGTGGGAAGAAAATTTGAGAGTCAGGGTAATAACTTTAGTATATAGTATAAATAAATAGATAGATGTTTTTATTTTTTTATTTTTTATTTTAATTTTTTTAGGTTATACTTTTCACTTTGTGTGTTTTAGAGAGTACTAGACCCATAGGACAAAAAGCGGGTTTTGGTTCTCATTTGGTAACTAATGCAATCAGCCAATAACAAATTATCAAGGCATAACCTCAAAGTAAATGACAATTAGGCAGAATAAAGTATTTGAACTCATGCAATTAAAAGCAAAAATGTGTTCAAGCAATTAAAAACAAAAGTGTGATGCTAAATGTTTCACAAACTTTACGCCCAAAACCCTTTTTTTTTTTTTTTCCTCTTTTGGATCCGAGATGAGGTTGAGCCATAAATCTATCTCCTCACAAGTTGAAAGGACATTTCTCCTTGTTTATCATTCTATAATTGTACTGAATCTACAAATTAAGCTACGTGTTCTAAAAACTGTTTGGCCAATGAGCAATGACGGTATTTGGCTTTGCTTATTTGATACTTGTAAGTACTTAAATAATAAAAAACATGTGAGATTATTTTTTTAGGTGTTTATAAGCACCTAAAATAAGCAAAGACAACCACCCTTGCCTGAAGCCCTTCAAGAAATAGATCTTCTCTTATTTTTAATCCGCTCTAATACATAGAAAAATGAATTTTTAATCATTTAAATAAGATTAAATTAGTCTGAACCTTTTATTTTAAAATTCAAATTTTATTAATATCTTCCTTCCCCCTTTTATTTTGAAATGAAAGGTTTAAATTAATTTAATCTTATTTGAATGGTTAAAATTACCCCTTCTATATATTAAAAAATGAAGCATTAAGGTACTAATGGCCCATTTGGCAGTGCAGTTGAAATCTGTTGTTGATGTTGTGGTTGTGATTGCAGTTGCGATTGCGGTTGTAGTTGTGTTTCAAGGTTAAGAAAATTTGCTTCACTACATGTAAAAAAAATATAAAATTGCTGTGGGATAAAAAAATAGTTTGTAATATGTTTGGATAAAATTGTTGTAAAATAAAACGGTAGTTGGTGAAATTGCTTTTTAAAATTTTTTGTAATTTTTAATGGGTAAATAGCACCACACCCCCCAATGGTTAGTCATAAATGAACAGTTAGTCTCTATTGTTTAAAAATAGGCACAAAATAGGCACTGAGGCCCTCTGTTGTCTTAAAAAATAAAGCACAATACCCCCTTCGGTCAAAGAATTCATTAGTTTTAACAGAGAGCGTAACACACTCACCTAAATTGCAGTTGAATTTTCTTTTGTGTCTGGCAAATTTAATTTTGTAAAAAAAAAATGCCCTTCTCTTTTAACAAAAATTTGTAGGTACAAAGATTTGAACCCTTGATTGTGAAGAACTAAAATTACATACAACTAACTAACTAGACTACAAATAATATTGAAATTAATTTTGTCACGAAAATTAGATATCACCATTTATGTTGGAACAAAGAAAAAAAAAAAGTGAATTACTCAACTCCCCCTTGTGATTTGACTAATATTCACAACTTTTCTTTGTGTTTTAAAAATTAGCTACTTAACCTCCTATGGTTTCAACATTAGTGCACACGCCCCCTAAAAGCTAACTGCCGTTAACTTTTTAACGAATTTTAGTAAAATATCATTTTTGCCCTTGTCTAATCTAATAAAAAAAATCTATTTTACCTTCATTTAATTTTAAAAATAAAAATAAAAAATAAACTTTAAAAAAAGTCTTAAAAAGTCCATTTTGCCCCTAACTTATTAAATAAAATATCTATTTTACCTTTATTTTATTTAAAAATAAAAAATTAAATTAGAAAAAATACAAAAAAAAGGAAAACATGAGGGATGGGGGGTGGAGGCGACTAGGTGTGGGGGCGACGGGGGTGGGGTTGCTGGGGTTGAGGGCTACGAGGGTGGGGGCGGCTGAGGGTGGGGCTAACTGGGGTTGGGGGCTGCTGGGGTTAGGGGCTACTGGGGTTGGGGCAGCGAGGGTTGTGGAAGTGGTAAGGAGTGGGCCAACGGGGGTAGTGTAGGTGGTGGGGAGTAGGACAGCGGGGGTGGTGAGGGGTGGGGGTGACGGGCGTGGGGCGCAAGGGTGTGACGGTGGTGGGGCGGGTGACGGGGTGGGGTTGGTGGGCGCAGGGTGATGGAGGCTGGCTGGGCGTGGGAGTGGGGTGGTAGGGCTAGTGGGGGTTGGTGGGCTTGGGGGTGGCTGGGGCTGGGCTAGGGTGGTAGGGGTTTTTGTCCTTTTTTTTAATTTAATTACTTTTTTATTTTTTAAACAAATTAAAGATAGAAAAGTTTATTTAATATATTTATTATGAAAAAACAAACCAAAATTACATAAGTCGCACGTACATGTCAAAACACGTTATTTTAGACGAAAAAATTAACGGAAGGGTCTATGTGCACCATCATTAAAGCTACAAGGGGTGACTTAGCTAATTTTCTAATCACAATGTATTGTTGTGCATATTTATCAATGAGATGAGTAATTCACCCAAAAGAAAAATAAAAACCTTCATCGTCACAACCACCATAACAACCATCACAGCCACGTCAACCACCATCTTCCCTTAGCACAACTACACCACCAACACAGTCACACCAACCACCATCTCCCCTTAACACCATAACCCCATAAGTAATGTCACTTGCAATTAAACCAAAAACATATATTCTTTCTTGAAAAAATTAAAATAGAAAAATCAAAACCCTAAAAGTGAACAATTAATATAATATAATAATACCAAGGATTCTAAATAATGCTGCCTCTATTTCATCGTTTCTTCTCTCGCCTGCATCGCCAAGGTGCTTCAATGGAGCTTCAATTGCATACGGAGTTCGGGAGGACCAAACCGTGCATGTAAGGTGCTGTTAGAACCGCATCGACGTGAAGAACGCGTTGCCGGCATAGGTGAGGTGTTTAATGGCCAAGATTAGTGTCGGAGAAGCTTTAAAAGCTGTAGCAATGGTGGTTCAGGCTCCATGGTGGATTTAGCCAGAGATGATGATTAGAATACGGTGACATGGTCGGCACACGATGCGAAGCGTGATGGTGGCTTGAGATTTGAAATCCGATGGTGGCCAGAGATGATGATCGCGCTACAGTGCAGAGGAAGGTCGAGACAAGGGATTTTGACAAAGAAAAAATATAAGTCTAATGCTTGAGATCTAAAAAGGAATTTTGACCGAAAAAAAATTAAGAAAAGGGATTGATCAATATATATGTAATATTATATTTATATATTGAAAAGAGAAATACATCATGCACAATTAGCTAATGCTCAAAGGGCGTATAAGTCTTTTTACATATTCTATTAGCAAAAAAAACAGAGTTAAAAAATGGAGCGTGTGTGCATTGTTTTTTTAACGTGACAGGGGATTTCGGTGCCTTTTTTTTTTTTAACCATACGGACTAATTGTACATTTATTGCAAATCACAGAGCGGTATGGCACTATTTACACCATTTTTAATTTTCAAATTTTAAATTTTTATTTTTATTTTTATTTTTATTTTTATTTTCAATATTTTAAATTTTGTACTTTTTATTTTTTAAAATTTTATTTTTTTCATTTTTCATTTTTAATTTTAAAATTTTTATTTTTGAAATTTTAAAATTTTATTTAAATAATATGATGTAATTACTATAATTAATAAAGAGTATAATATAAACTTACTGTTTAAAAAATACAGTTTGAAAATAGTAGATACCTTTTCAAAACTCGGTTTTGGGCCTTTCAAAACTTAATTTCATCTATAACCCAAACCAGTCAGGATCCTCACACACCTACTTTTTGTCAAACCTACGTTTTTAGTGCTGAACTACGATTCCTAGCAGGCTTTAAGTTTTGTTTCAAATATCAAGGTCTTATAGGATAAAAGGTAATTGCTTAAAGGCAGGAACGTAGTTTGGTCAAACTTCGTTGAGTGCTGCATTTGCATAATTAATAATCATGTGAATTGAATTTGTGCAACTAATGTCATGGGAGTGATAAGCTCACCAAAATTGACCCAGGAAAAAAAGAAAAAAAAAAAAAGAGAGAGGGAGGGATAAATTAAACTCCCCAAAACTTAGAAATATGCAGATAATTAATAACCATATTGTGAATCTGAATTTGTGCATCTGAATTTGTGCGCCTTAATGTATGGGACATAGAAGCTCACCTAAATTGACCAAAAGATAAATAAAAAGGGATAAACGCTCCAAAACTTAGAAATATGCACATGACAACTCACCAAAATTTTAACCCACACGAGCTTTTGTGATTTCAATAAAAACCCAAATATTGAGACTATATATTAAGTTTTTGTACACGTAGACAAAGTAAAATTTACGAAGAGTCTATTAACGTTTATTGAAATTATCAATTTAGTTTCCACTATTTTTCTATAGCAGATTATTTGGTTTGCAATATTTGCAAAAAGAATTAATTTGATTTTCATTATTTTAAAAATAATCTATTTTAATTATTAATGTTTACAAAAAGTGTCAATTTATTCTTATTTTAGTCCTCAAAAAATAGTTATTTGATTAGGACGTGGCCCACTATAGGGATAAAAATGATATCTTTTGCAAATATTGAGGATCAAGTGAAATATTTTTAAAATAATAGGTGCTAAACTGATACTTTTTGCAAAAGTTTAATATAAAGTAGATAGCTTTTTAACTAATGTAAATTAAATTGAATACTTTTCTTTATAAATATTGGGAACGATTGAAATACACTCCTCTTGCACCCAAAAAAATAAATAGATAAATAAAATTTAACACTACCTTATAAGGTCCTCACCACTCCACATATTAACTAATTAGTTTTTATTATGAAAGCTCTGTACCTAATTTGGGCTTTAGTCCGGTCTTTCACGTATCTGTTCACATGTGACCTGTCCATATCTCGTTTATTGTGCACATTTAATTCATTTATCATGCACATCCATTTGTGTAGTGGCTCATTCCTGCAAGTAACCCACCAAAGATGTGTATCATTTATTCCTACATCTCAACCGTCCAGACACTATTGCGGGTCATACGACCAGTGGCAGAATTAGGATTTTTAATTAAGGGTGGCAAAAAAATATATACACCCAATTATAATCCGATTCAAGTTTTCAATCTAAATGACAAAAGAATCACTTTTGTAATAACAATTAAGCATAACATAAGATATTGTTTATATATATATATGTAAATAAATAAATAAATGAAACTTATTATTGTAAGTTTTCAAAATCATTGAATATAAATAAATTTTTATTTACTTACTTTGATGTCAAGTTTATTTTCACGCCTCATATGCTGAAGTTTAGATCAATGACAAAAGAGCTAATAATAATTATAATAACCAAAAAAATAAGAAAAGTACTATTTTTCTACGATTGGCAAGAATAAAAAGAGCAATTATACTAATTCACCAATTCAAATATAAATAATATTCATATAAGAATGAGCCATGTACGTGAAAGTAGTTAAAAACTAATATCAAAGCAAAATACTAACTTAATTTATGAGGCAAGAGATTTTGTGATAAGGATTAAATATTTAATAAATTTTAAGAAAATTGATTCAAAAATAAAAAATAAAAAATGGTGATTTGAAATTTTATAAGTAAGAAACTTACCTTTTTTCTCTTTTTAGACGTGAGAGGCAAATTGATAGTGGTCATGTCAAACAGTGAAAGTGGTGTGCGGTCTTTTTTTTTTTAATTGCCAAATGGCTTGCTGTTACTTGCAAAAAAAGCAGTAAAAAATAAAAAGTCCATGAAAAGATTTGAACCCCCAACGCTTTCAATGAATAAACCACATTTGGCCACTGAGCAATCCTAACTTTTATTCTCATATGGGTGGCAAAAATATATATTTACCTGCAAAAATAAACAATAAATGAAAAAATTTAAAAACCAAGAGGTGGCGGCTGCCACCACACGCCACCATTGTAGCTCCGCCCCTGCATACGACCATCCACATTCAACCCATTCGTCAAAGTGGTGTAGGCACTATTTTAGATCACATGGTGACCTAGCCCAGCAACCAACCCCACCAAAGTTGCATTTTATCTATTCTTGGTCTTGATGACCTACCCCTGCAAGTAGACTATCAAAGTTGCATCTCAGCCATTTAGGCATTATTGTGGGTCATATAAGCATCTAAGTCCAATACGTTCATTAAAGTGGTACATACACTATTTCAGGTCACACGTGAAGGGGGTGTTAAAATATATATATTGCTCATATGGAAAATTTTCAAGACTCAAGTCCACTATATAAGGTCATAAGTCACTCCTCATATTGACCAGTTGATTTTTATAATTGGATTTGAGTGTAATAGGCTTGTCAAAAGGTCGTTTATCGTGCACATTTGTTTATATGGTAGCCCGTCCTCACAAGCAACCCACAAAAGTTGCATGTCATCTATTTTGGACTGTGGTGACCCATCCTTGCTAGCAGGCCCATTAAAGCTGCATCTCTACCGCCCAGACACAGTTTTGCATCACATAACTATCCGAGTTCAACTTATCCGTCAAAGTGGTGCAGATACTATTTCAAGTCACATGTGAGAGGGCGTTAAAATGTATAGTTTATAGATGTCCCACGTGGAAAATTTTGAAAACTGAAGTCCACCAATAAGGTCCTAGGCCACTCCATCCAAGTTCAACTTATCTGTTAAACTGATATGGGTACTATTCTGGGTCACGCGTAAGGGGGTAGTTAAAATATATAGGTATCCTACATAGAAAATTCTGAAGACTCATGTCCACTAAGGCTTAGAGCCACTCCTTATATTGACCAATTTAGTTTTTATAATTGAATTTGAGTATAATAGAGAGTAATTGTATAGTTAGTGTATTTGTCTAAGTAAGTAATTGCTTGTTCAAACGAAAGTAGGATATAATTGAACATGCTGAATTACACTCCACTGTCATGGGAGAGGTGTAAATGGGTGAAATTACTTAGTGTAATGACTCTCTAATAGTTATTCATACTCTTTTATTTATTTTATATTTACCATGCGTTGCTATAAAATAAATATAAATAATAAAACATAATAAAGAAAATTTAAATAAATAAATACTAATTAAATAAATAATTAAAAATATATAAATATAAATAAATAAAATATAAATGTATATGAATTTTAAAAAGACATAAAATTTATTGAATTCTATAAATTCTAATCGAGTTGTTTATTGTAATTAAATATTATTATATTTTTGATAAATAATACTTAAGTCTAAAATGTTAGTGGTAGATAATATTTTGTTTCATATATTTGTATTTACAATTCATAATATTTTTACTAAGTCATACTTATTTTTATAATAAATAATATTTAAATTTTAAATACTTTTAGCAAATAGCATTTTTAAATATTTGATAGTATTAATATGAATTTTAAAAATTAAATTTATTTTTAAATTTAAATTATTTAACTGTGTAATTACTGTCTGTATTACCAAAGATGACGTGCAAGTAACTAAATATGTCTTGTAATTTAAATTCCAATGTAATTACTAAGCAATGTAATTCTACTATAATCATTACACTGCAATGTCGAAATAAACCTTTAATATATATTTGCTTTGTGTAAAGCATTCATAATTATGAAAATCATGTGAAAAGCTACTCGTAGCATCTATTTATACGATAATTATTTAATATTTGTATCCGTACTTTGTATGAGTTGATTTAAATTGTCAAATTAAAAATAATAATGCACCGAAAATGTTTAATAAATAACATATAATAAATTAATATATTAGCTACTAATGGATTAAAGTCGCACAATACTTGAAATTTTTTCAAATTCATAAACAGGTCATGTTTTAAGCACAAATTGATAAATAAATTAAATTCTTAAGTTAAAATTCAAATAGCAATGTATATAGATAATCGATAATAAATTAATGTATTTGCTGATAATAGATTAAGGTCTCACAATACTTGAAATTTTTTGAAATTGACAAATAGAGCGCGTTTTAAGGATGAATTGATTGATAAATTAAGTTTCTAAACTAAAAAAATATGAATAAATAATGGACAATAGAAAATAGATTTATACATTAGCTGATAATACATCAAAGCTCACCACATAAGTGTGATATAGACCTCATAATGGTGATGATTTTTTTTTGGTAAAGAGGATTTATAATAGTTCCCTACTTATTCCTTTTGATAATTTGAACTCGAGAGTTATAAGTTTTAAATAAGGCGTGTTACCATAGAGTTATACCCTCTTGTCGTTATGACGATGATGATGATGGCGATGACGTTGATGATGATGGTAAACAAATGAATGAATAAGAGGTGACTATTCTCTCACAAGTGGTACTTGGGTCCAATCACTATTGGATGAGGGATTAGGTTAGCAATGGAGTTGTAAGAAAAGTCCAAAAAAAGTAAATGAATAGTGTCAAATAATTATTAACTATCACAAAATTGTCTTTGTGATTGTATATGACTCATCGCCACGTTCACGAGTCCGCCAATAATCAAATCCTAGTACAAAGATTCGCCGGTCTAAGTCAGCAATCAATGAATTCCCCATCTCTTTTAAATAATAAAGTTTTCCAATTCCAAGTGGGGACCAATTTAGGATTTTTTTTTTAACCTAAATTTTAAAATAACATGCAAAACTAATCCTATTCGTAAAAGGATTTGAAAAATGACCCAAACTGGTTTTGGGAACGCGTAAAACGCGCTCCGGGAGTGTGGCCGCGCTCCTGGAGTGCACCCGCATTCCAGGAGTACGTTCCGCACTTCCGAAACCCGTTTTCTGGGTTTTCCCTGCAACCCTGCCATATTTGATTTGATTTTGATTTAATTTGATTACAGGGAAGAGAAAATATTCTTGGCAGCGCATTCTAAGAGTGCTTTTGCAGTATCCGGAATATATTCCCTGCCATTAATCATGCTTTAGTCACTTCACGTCATGGAAAATTTCAAAAATCGCACTCCCAGAATGCGTTTTTTTGCCTATATAAACCCCAACCCCTTCCTCTACCGAATCATTCAATCCATTATCCATCATTCCACTTTCTACCAAATTCATTTAATTTGTCAGTATAAGTTTCTATCAAAGCACCTGAAAGAATGAATTCAACCGATGTTACTGTTCTTTTATACTACGGTGGTCACACAATAATGATCGATTACGGTCTTGATTATAGAAGTCCAAATATACCACGCAAAAACAAAATTCATTCTGATACAACTTGCGATCAATTTGTTTCTCGTGCAATTAGAAAACTAGGGTTGCGTTCGACCATCGATAGGGTTAACTTATGCTATCGTAAACCTAGATGGGATGCTACATTGCAGCAGATATATTATTATCCAAGTGCAATAATTGATGATGACGATATGCGGGAGATGTATGGCACAGCTCGATGTGAACGAAACAGTTGTGTGACGTACGTAATAGTGGACGTTCAGTCCGTTTAGTCTGACGACGTGTATGTGCCGCTACAAATGCCTGACGTTCCGTACCAGTCCAACATGCCGGACCTAAATGCAGCACCATCGTATGAAGAAGATGAACATATCAATATTCCAACAACAGCGGCAGAGTTTGCCACTTTTTCCCTTTCCCCGCAACCACAATCCACTTTTGAAGTCGGGGGACCTTCTCATCATGGCGGTGGCACGGAGAGGAGATGTGATGTCGCAACAGATACTATCTTGTCAGAGGCAGACGAAAAAAACAAGGATGGTGAATTAAATGAACAAGAAGAAGATGCAGTCTCAGAAGCAAGTTTGAACTACCAAATTGAGAACGAGGTAGATGGATCGGATGTCGATGCTGAGGCGAAGGTAGATGCGAAGGAAGCAGTAGAGTTCCATACTACTAGGACTAAATTCTACATGACACGCAGGTACTAGATCACCAAACGTCTAATATGGGACCCCAACAGGATGGAACTGGCCAAAGGAATGGTGTTCCCATCCAAAGTGGATGGAATAAGGGCTATTCAACAGAACGCGATAAAAATACAAAAGGAATATAGGGTCGTCAAGTCGAGTAAAACCCTGTGAAAGGTACAATGTAAGGAAACACACAGTAGAAGTGTAACATACCCATGGTATGTCCGCGTCATAAGGAAAGCAACATATAAGCAGTGGAAGATCACGCAGTATGACGCCAGACATGTCTGTATGGTGCAAATAACTACGTCGGGGCACAGAAATTTGACCTCGGGTTTGGTTGGATATTTGGTTAGGCATTTCATAACTAAGAAGGTTGATTACGAGATCGGGCTTATCCAAGCTCACATGAAGGAGAAGCTTAATGCAGATGTCAGTTACGAAAAAGCATGGAACGGCCGGAATAAAGCAATTGAACTAGTGTATGGCAATTGGGACACGTCGTATCAAATGCTCCCACAGTTTCTTGGTGCCGTGATAGCCAAGAATCCAGGTAGTGTTGTGAGATATAGGTTCGCCGAAGGTTCAACGCAGGCTGAAAAAATTTTCGACATGGTTTACTGGGCGTTCGGTCCATGCATCGCGGCGTGGAGGCATTGTAAGCCCGTTGTTTCACTGGACGGCACACACTTACGGGAAAGTACAAGGGTTATCTCCTAGTTGCATTAGCCACAGACACCAACTGCCAAGTGTTGCTGTTAGCTTTTGCAGTTGTGGACGCAGAGATAACTCGTACATGGTCGTGGTTCTTACATCAGTTACGTGAGAACTTTTTCACCGGGATGCCCCAAGTGTGTATCATTTCAGATAGGCATGTAGGCATTGCATCTGCGATCGAACGGGTTACACGTGACAGTCAACTTGAAATAAAACATCGCATTTGCTTGAGACATCTAAAAGGCAAGTGATGAAAAGATGGCGGAATCAATTCATTAAAGACATGTGTTGGATAGCTAGCCGAGAATGTCAAGCACACAAACATGTGCATGCAATAAATATGATCCTTGTTGTGGACCCTAATCAGAACGGGACAAGTACACAACTTTTTATCCGATATCCCTGCCGATACATGAACCATGAGCGCTGATAGGGGATTCAGATGGGGTATGATGACCACAAATAATGTCGAATGCTTCAACGGTGTCCTCGTCGGTGCAAGGGGGTTGCCTATCACGGCCCTTGTTACTAATACTTTTATGAAGATAAAAGGTTACTTTCATGATCGGTTGGTCCATGCCATGCAGTTGGAAAGTGAAGGTCATCGGCTCCCTCCTAGTATGAGGGAGCTCTTTGAGAAGTGGGAGACCTTGTCACATTGCCATCACATACTTAGTTTCAGAGAGGATAACAGATACCAGGTCGGTCAGTTGCCAGTGAGATTTAACGAGAATCCGCCAAACTAGGTTGTCAATTAGGAAGAAAGTACGTGTACTTGCGGTAAGTGGGTTGAATATCACTTGCCATGTTCGCATGTGCAAATTGTTGCTCGGTTTAGGGAGTTTAATGTGGAGAACATGATACCTTAACAGCTGACAATGAAATCATACAAAGATACCTATTAGTGGACATTCAAGCCCCTTGGACACCAATTTTATTGGCCTGCAGCGCCTGCATGGACGTTGCATTCGAACCCAAGTCCTATTCGACAGAGATGAGGACGAGCCGGAGGCCGGCACATCCCAAACGAGATGGATCATTCGGATTGCAGTGGATGACGAAGGTGTACAGCATGTGGTCAACCAGGTTACACTGCTCCAATTTTCCCCAACAACCAAAATGCGTTACGTTATGTTTAGCAATTGCCACAAGTTCCATATGTAATCATTTTATGTCTATTTGTTTTGATGTTGTAATGTTATTGTGTAATCGTTTTATGCTTATTTGTTGTGATGTTGTAATGTTAATGTCTAATTAACGTTGTCAGGTAAATGATAACGTGTCCAAAATAAAAAAAAAACCAAATGAAAGTACAATCAACAAAAAATAATGTGTCACCAAATACATATGAAACAAAAGTGCTCGAAAACTGAATGCATCATCCAGGTGTGTAATGATCAGGCCCCTTTCCCCCTGTTAGTGCGGTTAGGTAAATAACGCCTAACAGGGGATGGTGCGTTACGTTTTCTGGATGAACATGTCTGACATGGCGGAGGCTCATTTGCCTGTGGCTGTGTGGCTAATGCCTAGGTCGCATGTGCCTCGGATGAACGCGGTGACATGTCCTGCTGCTCAACACCATTGTCCACCAACTGCTTGTGAACGTAGTCCCGGGACCCATGTATCTGCTCGGAGACCCCTCCAATGACTTACTCTGCGTTGCCTCATTATCCTCCTCACCGTCATCTGGCTCATCAATCATTGGCCTGGATGATCTGCCAGCCTCGAACATACAATGTCTACCGCTACTGATCTGACCTACACCCCCACTGGAAAAGTCAACGGGGAACAAACGCCACGTGGGTCGCTGCAATAGCGGCCGTGTGGGTGGACGATATGCTGGCAATGGTGCATCGGGGGTGAATGGATGTGATGACCTGGTGGGATACATGTGAGTGCGCTGCGAAGGACGAGCATGCTGTGAACGATGCTCTCTATGCTGCTGTAGTGGCTACATCAGAGGCGCATCGGGCAACTCCCACATGGCTCTCTGCTGTATGAGATGCTCGTGCTGTGTGTGTTGGAGTGCACTCTCGCCATGCAATTGCATGAGCTGCAAGTGTTGTATCACATGTTCCATCGAATGTGCATCGCCACGAAGGTCCCCATGCTCATAACGCTGCAGCAAATCATGGGAATGGTGGACCACATGCTGAACAACAGACACCTGTAGGCAACAAAACATATCATATTGTTGTTAATATCAACTAATAGTCCACAATTTTCATTAAGGAACATAAAAAAGAGTACAAAGGCAGCTCACCAGTGACATCTCATCACGTGCAGACGCTACGTAACCATCTCTCCTATGACTTGTACCTGGATGACCGACATGTAATATGGTCACCCAATGGTACCAAGTCATGTAAGTCCTCAGTGCTGCTGCCGTCGACGCATCCTCTACCTGTCCATGTAAAACGTGCTACTGCCAATTCCCTCACATCGCCACAGCCCCTGTTAGGGCATCTCCATCAACCTTTTCCTTCCCGTCCCTATGTTTCTCATGTGCAAGCGGATCATGAAGGATCGCCAACCTTAGTCCAAACTAACGCAACACATGATCCGAACGGTGCCACTCAGCAGTATGCCTGAATATCAGCGGGATCCGGGCATGCCATACATCACTGTCGGCAACACAATACGGAAGGAGGCTGCCCAGTATCGTCCTAAACGGCCGCCATATGAACTATAACCAAAACAAGCACATGTTCAATAATACAGGATATGAATATTTAATAAAGCAACTTGAGTGTACTATACCTCGTTTGACTGCAGATGGTTTATAACATCCCGACACTCAACTTGACCTGACTTTCCGGATGCATCTATCATTTCCTTTTTCACGTAAAATAGTGCACCTCGTGGAATGCCGGGGAGCTGAAACATAGGCTCCAGATGATGCTGCTGTCGTTGTAGCCACTCTCGTGTAGGATGTAGGAGCTGAGAGCAAAAAGCCATGAATCTATCCCATGCAAAAAACTATAAGCATTAAACATGTGTTATGTTATAATAGCAATTGTAATAATAAAGTTAACATTCATAAAATCTAAACATAACTACATGATGCAAACCAATACCTGGACTAATGTCATAGCTCCGCATATACCTTACACTGACAGAAGGAGATGCGGTCAAACTGCTGGTACAAATATGATAGTACAGTCGTGCCCCAGTTATACTGCCGGATACGCTCAAAATCTGCCAATAACGGTAACCAAGACAAATTACCGTCATTCGTACTCGTGTTCGCAAAAAGGTGACAGCAAATCACGAGAAATATCCATAGCGTGCTCGCTGCTGCGCCTGGTACTGAGTGGGCTTATCCGGAGTGCCCGACATCACAAACCTGTCCTGCAACTGGACAAAATTTATCGAATTCCCCACAATGTCAATACGGCCGGTACCGTTATCTGCAACCGTATTCGCATCGATCCCCAACAAATCATGGATCATGACAACCCAATCGTCCCTCGAGCATGGGACCGTATCAAGCATCGGAATAGAAGTACCAGTGACGGGAAGACCCCAATACACGGCCATATCCTGCAGGGCGATGGTAGCCTCCCTTACGGATAAATAAAATGTATGGGTCTCCGGCCGCCACCTCTCTATCAGGGCAGTAATCAATGCGCGATTAACCTGATGGTAGCGAGATTTATAACACCTGTAGAATCCTGTCCCCACTAACTGCTGTTGTACCAATGGGTGCTCTGGATCATTAAACAAAGACCGATCTAACCTATAACACCTAAAAGTAGCCAAATGGTGTGGATCTTGCAAATATTGCACCCGGTGCTCCAGAAAGTGGCACAGTAACGTGGTGTCTACTTGTGCAGGTCGAGTATCTATAATGAGGCCTAAAATAAAAAATAATAATAACGATTAACTAAGTATACTTGACTCTAAACATTAAATCTCCAATTTTATCAAATAATAATAATGATCTTATTAATAATAATATCAATAATAATAATAATAATAATAATAATAATAATAATAATAATAATAATAATTCTATTTCTAATGATAATGCTGAAATTATGTTCAAAAACTTAATCTATAATTCTAACAACAATTAAAATACAAATTAACACAAACTAAAATTAACTATCAAAACAAAAATTACACAATCTAAAAACAAATTACATAACTTAAAACGTTAAATACAATTGCAAAAAATAACAAAAAATAAAGATAACTTACAAGATCAAGGCTATATCCTCGCAATGACGTTGAAAAAACTAAAAATTTCGTATGTGGGGGGGGGGTTGGGAGAATTTTTTTCAAAATGCAAAGAAAAGAATGAGAGGAAAGGGCTAAAGTTGCGAATTTATGAAACGTGGCCGCGTTCATCCTTCCATTACACTTCGCGTTTCTCGTTCACGCGTTCCTAGAACCAATTTGGGTCATTTTCAAATCGCTTTACAAATGGGGTTAGTTTTACATGCCATTTTCAAATTTAGGTAAAAAAAAAAATCCACCAATTCACCGAAGGGGACATTCAGTATGAAATTTTAAAATGTTAAAATAATATATGTATTTTATAAATTATTAATAACTAAGGGGTGCAGATCAGATCGACTATGAGGTTTTCTGAAATATTTCCTGTGGTTGCATTTATGTACTATAATTAGAAATTTGGAGTGTTATTGATGCTTTGAATATTTCTTTGCCTCACACATTGGTTCCAAAAATTGCGTCTCGCTATCAACCTGAACTTCATCTTCAAGAATTTGTTATCATATTTTATATTAATAATCGTATCTTATAATAATCAGAATCTCTAAACTGGAAAATATTACACATACCAAGATATTGTATTGGGTTAAATATTTCTTGCTTTGACAATAAGCATGGTAATTATACACTTGTTTTAATAAAGTTGAATACGTTGGATGATGAAATCTAAAACTAGGGGCTTTTTTTTTTTGTGGGCAAAAGGGGACGGCACCCTTGAAATTTACTCCTCACAAAAATTAAAAATATGAAGTAGAGAGGGAGGCATGAACCTTACCCTCTATTCTACTTCTAAGGATATATGATTGACAGGCCAACCATAATTTAAAACAAAGGATGTATGCATGCAACTGCTGAAAGTATAAACAAGGTATTACTCTTACAAAAAAGAATATTAAAAAATAAACAAAGCAATACTTCCTATCCTTACAAAGACCTAAAACTAGGCAGACCTATACTATCACAATGAATCAATCCTCAAAGTCATGGAATTGCACCCGTATCCTCTAAAACATGCAAACGATCAGCTTCCACCCCTTTATTAGCCAACAAATCTATAGCTTCACTGCCTTCACAACAAATATGATTAATCGTGGCAAGCATATCATAAATTAATTTTCTCGCTGGAGCTTATGAACTCGTAACTCGTTAATATGTATAGAGATAATAGGCTGAATCTTAATTTGGTCACTTGGATGTGATAAATTTAATTCATGGAGCCTTGATAATTGAATAAATATTACGTATTTATGTTAAGCCAAAACAAGTAAAGATATAATTGTAAACTAATAATTATTAATTTATAAATAAATGATAAATTAATTAATAGAGTTTAGGAGGTTCTAAAACTATTAATTTAAAGACGTCCCGTATTACTACATGGCAAATTTTGGCATACACCCCCACACCATTTACCACAATAGCTCTGTACAACCACTGAAGTGTGAACCACACTTTCTATATAAACAAAAAAAGAAACAATAGACCAGTTTCTCTCTCTTGCTCTCAACCTTCTCTCTTCGTTTTCTTCTCTTTTGCTTCTTTCAATTTTCTCTATTCACTATTCTCTGAAAATATTGAGAGAATATTTTTGGTCAAGCGATAATGGATCTATTCAACAAATTTCAATTGTAGTAGTTGATTTTGTGTGTAAGTAAATAGTTTGTGCTATAATTATGAAAAAAATTATTAAGAAGTACTTTAGTGTTAAGATGATAATGTAGAAGTGTGTATAAAATCAGTGAGAAAGCTTATAATGTTAAAGCTAATGCTTGATTGAAAGAAAAATAATGCAAATAAAGTGTTTGATGCTTTGTTTGAATTTTTTTTTTTTTTGAATTTGCAAGTTGTGAACATAGCTTCACAAGTTATAAACATATTTTAAAGAGTATTAAATAGGTAATTTATCATTGTGAACATATAACGTAAAATTTCTAAACATATAATATAAGAGTAATGAATAATATAGTTGTGAACAATTATAAGTTTTGAATATAAAATATTAAAATTGTAAATATATAACATGAGATATGTAGATAATTAAAAACTGTGCACATATAATACAAAAATTATGAACATATAGTATAAAAGTTGCGAACGCACTATTGTTGAAGTACTGTGCATATTATTCACACACTGTGTGATATACAGTACTAGGATGGTGTGCGATGTAGGGGGTTTACAATATCTAGACTGATTACCACATGTTGCTATATGGGATTTGAGTCAGGTTTACAAAATAGATTTTACTTGCTTTTATTTAAAACGAATTCAATTGGTGTAAATCCTACATAAGAATTAAGTCATTCTTTGTTCCTGACTACTCTTCTTGTTATCGTTATGCTTCTTAATTATTGAAATCACCGTCAAAATTTTTGAAAGCCAACACAACTTTAAAACCACGTAAAATGTGTTTTTGAAGTTCCTTTTTAAAGTCAAGCAATAAGAATGATGAATGCTAGAGACTATTAAACCTGCTCTTTTGGGTAATACGTGGCTGTAACTGATACATTGAAAACAATGTTGTATTTCTACTGAAATCGTATTATTTGATACTATGGAATTTATGACCAAATACATGCCGGTGGTGGAGGGGAGTTTTTTTTTTAACCAAAAAAAAAAAACATTATGCAAAACTAACCCCGTTTATAAATCGATTTGAAAAATAACCCATTTTGAGTCCGAAAATGCGTGGCATGCATTTCAGGAACACGAACGCGGCCGCGTTCCTGGAACGCGGATGCGGCGCATTCCTGGAACGCGGATGCGGCGCATTCCTGGAACGCGGATGCGGCGCATTCCTGGAACGCGGCCTCGTTCCATATATTCGTTGCCCGATCATTTTTTTTTCCATTCTCCCCCAACCCCACTTGCGATTTTCTCTTGTTTTCTTTCAACCCCTCACACTAAAGTTTTAGTTTTTTAGCGTTTTAGCGAGGATATTGCCTTGATCTTGTAAGTTATTTTATTTTTATGTTATTTTTTGCCATTGTATTTAACGTTTCAAATTATGAAATATGTTTTTAGATCGTGTAGTTTTTGTTTTGATAATTAAATTTAGTTTGTGTTAATTTGAATTTGAATTGTTGTTAGATTTGTAGATTAGAATTTTAGTTTTTTTGTTAATTTATATTGAAATGTTAATTGTTGCGTAAAATATAATATGATTATTAGAAATAGAATTAATATTGTTGTAATTAGTATTATTAGTAATATTATTAGTATGATCATTATTATTAATCTTATTATTACTATATGAATATTATTAGTAATAAATGTTATAATTAAGATTATCATTATTATTTACAATATCATTATTTTTATGACAGCCATGTTATATGTTAGATATAATTATTAATGTAATTATTACTATTATTGGTATTATTATCATTGTGATGATGATGACGATGATGGATGATTAATGTAATATGTTAGATATTATTATTAGTAATTTTATTAATACTATTGTTGATATATTTATCCATGTATTTATTTTATTATTATGATGATGATGACGATGATGGATGATTAAACATGTTATCTTTGTGTTATTATTATTATTATTATTATTATTATTATTATTATTAATACAATCATTGATACTATTATTAATAATATTAGTGTTTTTATTATATTATTAATACAATCATTGATACTATTATTATTAATAATATTAGTGTTATAATTATTATTATTTGATAAAATTAGAGAGTTAATGTATATAGTGAAGTAGTAATATTTAGTTAATCGTTGTTATTATTTTTTATTTTAAGAGTCATTATGGATGCTCGTCCTGCACCACTAGATGCCACTTTACTATGCTACTATATGGATCACCGGGTCCAATATTTACAGGATCCGTACCATCTGGGTATGTTTAGGTGTTATAGGTCGGATAGATCGTTGTTTAATACGCCGGAGCACCCGTTAGTATAGCAGCAGTTGACAGAGACCGGATTCTATAGGTGTTATAAATCCCGATATCACCAGCTTAACCGCGGACTTATTACTGCCATGATAGAGCAGTGGCGGCCAAAGACCCACACGTTTCCTTTACCTGTCCAGGTGATTGATACGGTCTCACGCTCGAGAGAGGACTGGGTTGTCAGGATACAGGAGTTGATGGGTATCGATGTGGATGTGGTGGCAGAGGACGGTACCGGCCGTATTGACATTGTGGGGAACTCTGTGAATTTCGTCCAGCTGCGGGACAGGTTTGTTATGCAGGGCACTCCGAATGAGCCCACTCAGTACCAGGCTCGGCAGCGAGCACGGCTGTGGATATTTCTCGTCATCTGCTGTTACCTTTTCCTGAACACGAGCACGAATGACGGTAATTTGGCCTGGTTGTTATTACTGGACAACTTTGAGTACATCTGGCAGTACAACTGGGGCGCGGCTGTACTATCGTATTAGTACAAGCAGCTTGACCGCGCCTCTTTACGCTAGTGTAAGGGTGTATGCAGAGCCATGACACTAGTCCAGGTATTGGTTTGCCTTATGTAGTAGTTATGTTTATATTCTATGAATGTTAACTTTATTATTACAAGTGCTATTATAATATAACACATGTTCAATGCCTGCAGTTTTTTGCATGAGATAGATTCACGGCTTTTCGGCCTCAGCTCCAGCATCCGACAAGAGAGCGGCTTCAGCGTCAGCAGCATCAGCTGGAGCCGGAGTTTCAGCTCCCTAGCGTTCCATGGGGTGCACAGTTTTACGTTAAGAAGGAAATGACTATTGCATCTGGGAAGTCAGGACAGGTAGAGTGTCGGGATGTCATAGACCATCTCCAGCCTGACGAGGTATAGTACACTTAAGCTGTCTTATTAAAAATACTTTACATGTACACTTAAGCACATAATTAACTATCCGGTGCTTGTTTTGGTTATAGTTCATATGGCAGCCCTTTAGGGCGATACTGGCCACCCTTCCACCTTATTGTGTTGCCGACAGTGACGTCTGGCGTGCCCAGATACCTCTGATATGTAGGCATACTGTTGAGTGGCACCGCCCGGATCGTGTCCTGCGGCAGCTCGGTCTTAGGTTGGCCGTCCTTGCTGATCCCCCTACACATGAGAAACATAGGGATGGCAAGAAGAAGGTTGAGGGAGCTGCGCTGACTGAGGCTGTGAATATGTGGGGGAATTAGGCCAAGCGCGTTTTATATATGGACATACGGAGGATGTGCCGCCTGTAGCAGTACTCGGGTTTTACATGCAGTGGTACCGGCGACGGACCATATTACAGGTCGGTCATCCCGGTACCAGTCATAGGCGAGATGGGTATGTGGCATCCGCACATGACGAGACGTCACTAGTGAGCTACCTTTGTTCCCAATGTTTATGTTACTCAATTAAAGTTGTTGACTATTAGTTTTTATTAACCCCAGTATGTTATGTTTGACTACAGGTCGCTGTAGTTCAGCATGTCGTCCATCATTCTCGTGATTTGTTGCAGCGTTACCAGGAGGGGGACCTTGGGGACGGTGCACACATGGAGCATGTCATGCGGCACTTGCTGCTTATGCAGTTGCATGGCGAGAGTGCACTCTGACACACGCAGCACGAGCATCTCATACAGCAGAGAGCCATGTGGGTGTTGCCCGATGTGCCTCTAGTGCATCCGTTGCAGCGATCCGGACAGCAACGTGCGTAGCGTTCTCCATCTGTGCAGAGCACGCACAGCCATCGGGGGGGTCACCAAGGCTGGGGCACGTTCTCCAGTGGTTTTGGTGGCCGGGGCACGTTTGAGGCTGGTGGATCATCTCAGCCCTATGTTGAGGAGTAAGAGAATGACGAGGTGACGTAGAGCGAGTCATCAGGGGGGGTCACCGAGTAGATATATGGGATCCCATGACTACGTTCACCGTCAGTTGGTGTCCAGTGGTGGTGAGCATCAGGAGCAGCCGCCGCACTTCGAGCCTCAGGCGACCCAGGCACCCGCCACACAGCAGCAGGCACATAAGCCACCGCTTCGCCAGACATTTTCATCCTGGAAGCGCAACGCATCCCCTGCTAGATGTTATTTACCTGACCGCACTAACAGGGGGAAGGGCCCTGATCATTATACGTCGGGATGATGTATTCATTTTCAAGTGCTTTTTGTTTCATATGTATTCGTGAGACATTATCTTTATGTTGATTATTATTATTTCATTTTGCTTTTTTATTTGTTTTAACCTTTTTTTTCTTACACATGTCGACGTTGATTAAACATGACCGTATCATAATGTCACAACAAGTTTACAGACAACGTTAATTACACAATAACATCACAAAGTCACAACAAATATGTATAAAATGATTGCACAATAGCATTACAACGTCAAAACAAATACACGTCGTCAGGCTGAACAGACTGAACGTCCACTATTACGTACGCCACACAGCGGTTCCATTCACATCGAGCTGTGCCATACATCTCCCGCACATCTTCATCATCAATTATTGCACTTGGATAATAATAAATCTGCTGCAATGTAGCATCCCATTTAGGGTCACGATAGCATAAGTTAACCTATCGATCCTCGGACGCAACCCCAGTTTTCTAATTACTCGCGAAACAAATTCATCGTAAGTTGTATCAGGATGAATTTTGAATTTGCGTGATACATTTGGACTTCTGTAATCAAGACCATAATCGATCATTATTGTCTGACCGCCGTAGTATAAAAGAACAATAACCTCGATTGAATTCATTCTTTTACGTGCTTTGGTAGAAACTTATACTAACAAAGTGAATGAATTTGGCAGAATGTTTATTTAGTGGAAAGTGATTGTGATGGTAGAAATTTACAGGGTAGGATTGAATGATTCGGTGGAGGAAGGGGTTAAGATTTATATAGGCAGAAAACGCATTCTGGGAGTGCGATTTCTGAAATTTCCCGTGACTTGAAGTGACTAAAGCGTGATTTGTGGCAGGGATTCTCATTAGCGTACTCCCAGAATGCGCTGCTAAGAATATTTGGTCATCCCCGCAATCAAATCAAATTAGAATCAAAATAAAAATTGGTAGCTTTGTAGGGAACCCAGAAAACGCGTTTCCAGAATGCGGAATGCACTTCAGGAGCGCGGGCGTATTCCTGGAGCACGGCCACACTCCCAGACTGCGTTCCGCATTCTGGGAATGCATGCAGCGCATTTCCAGATTCAAAACGGGTTATTTTTCAAATCAATTTATAAACAGGGTTAGTTTTGCATAATGTTTTTTTTTGGGTTAGAAAAAAAAATCCGTGGTAGAGGTGGTTGGGCAGCAGGCGGGGGCACTGGTGTTAGTGGTTAGTTTCAATTTCAAATGAAAATCAACTAGTTTTATTTGGATTGAAATAGGTCAATAAATTAAACTAAATTAAATGAAATTATATTCATCATTAATTTTATGCGTATATTAGTCAAACTTATATAAATTATGTTCACTCTTAATTTTTGTGTATATTAGATAAATTTGTAAGTGAATAGTAAATTAAAATTAATCTATTGATTAATGTTTTTTCCTTGAAGTTATTGAGTAAAATTTTATTTCTTTGCTCTTTTGATAAAATTTTAATATTTTTTTATAAAAGTGAAGCAAAACCAAACTAGGCCAGAGACGTTGGTTTAGTTTGATTATTTTATATAATTAAAACCAATTGATTAGTTTTTCATGTAAACCAATAGATTTAATTTAATTTAAAATAAATTCAAAATGAAACCAAATCAAACTATGTTCACCTCCACTCCCAATCTACTTTCTTTTCTCCCACAACTGTCCCAATCTACTTCTTTTTCTCCCACAACTGTAGGATGCCTCCATGGCACCTTTTCCTGACCCTTTAAATCTAATAACATCAACAAAAAACTAATAATAGAATATCAATGTATACAAAGAAGAAATATGAATGTCATAAAGATTAAAATGATTTGTTTAACTAAAATGAGGAGAGTTATTAAGGTAAAATACAATAGGGGCCCCTTGAAGAAAAGGGAAAGCTATGAAGTGAAATTGTAAGTCCCGAAAATAAAAGTTTGATTAAAAGTGAAAAAATGTTAGAGTGAAAACTAAAATGAAGGGTCCTTGCACATAGATAAATGAATCAAAACCACTAAACATATAAAAATTTTAAATAAACAAGTAGTTAGAGTTCATCAAATGTTCATCTAGCTACATCACTATAGAAATTCCCTGTTGAGGTAAACAATGTTCACTTGTATGGAATATGTCACCTCCAAAATATAATGCAACGCAAAGTCATTTCATGACGGAAAGATATTTGGGGTATACAACGTTTAGTTCGTACATTTTGGTCTTTCACGTTTTAAATGAGAGATTTTCTTCATCATTTTTTGTCCAAAATATCATGAGTGTGTATTTTACTATGAACCAAAAAAGAAAATGCCTTTTACCATGTAAATCATGCAAGGGTGGCTCAATAGTTAAGGAGGTTTAAAGTTAAAATATAATATAAAACTTTTTATATTTTTTAATTGTCATATTTATGTTCTTCTAAATTATAAAAAATAGATATGCTTATAAGAACATCAATTAAGAACTAATATAAAATCTTTAAAGGACTGAATAATAGAATTTAATAATGAAGGTGTGATTATAGAATAGATTATTTCTTGAGAGTCATCTAATAGAATGATAATGCTTCTCAACAAAGAAAAAAATTATTTCATTGCCTTCACTATTAGAAAACTAGTCTATAACGATTGAAAATTAGCGAACGATGAAAATCAGTCTCTCAATTTACGTTTTGCAATTGAGACAAAAATTGGTCTCTAAATATATGGCCAATAAATTAGCGACCAAAAATCGGTTGCTAAACTAAAAAGTTGGTCGCTAAAAATCAAACTAAATTGACAATTTTGGGCCACTAGAAAATTAGTTGCAAATTTGTAAATTGCTACAGAAAGCAACCAATCTCCAAATTAGTCGCAAAATTAGCTATCGATACACAAGTCAGTCGCAAAATTAGTGATCGATTTTTTAATTGATCGCTAAATTTTAGCTATCGACCTTACATTGGTCTCTAATTCAGCTATCAATCTTTAAATCGGTCGCTAATTTAGCTACCATTGTTAAATTGGTTGCTAATTTTGCGATCGATTTCAAAATCAGTAGCTAAATTTGAAATTTCAAAAAAAAATTTAAATAAATACTTGAAGGAATTGTAGTTTAAAAATGCAAATATTTTACATCCTATTTTTTGGCCTATATATAATGCATATTTACTTTATATGTATATATATATATATATATATATATGTACATATGTATATTTTCAAGATTATGTATTATACATACTACAAATCTAACTATATTATATTAATGAATATAATATTAAAATTAATTTGGTTTGTTTTCTTTTAAGTCAAATTTTCTTATCTAATTAATGAATAAATTTAATCATAGCAACTATTAATTGATGGTTTGTGTATACTTAAATCAGAAAATTTTTTTTGACCCAATTTTTAAAATACCATGCAAAACTAACCTAATTCATGCTAGGTTTTCAAAAATAACTCAAACTGGTTCCCGAAATGCGGTTCACGCATTCCGAGAACGCGAATCATTGTTTGTAACGAAAAAATTCAAACTAAGAACACGGCCATGCACTAGGAATGCGGGCCACGTTTCGAGAATGTGCTGCACATGGTGCGCGGCCGTGCTTCATAAATTCGTCCCGAAGCTCATTTTTTCCTGTTCCACCAATTGTAATCCAAAAAAATTCCCCCAACCCCTAGACAAAATCGTTTAGATTTTCAGCCTCATTGCGAAGGATATAGCCTTTATCTTGTAAGTTATTTATTTTATGTTGTGTTTTGCAATTATATTTAACATCTTAAGCTATATAATTTGTTTTTAGTTTGTGTAATTTTTGGGCAACCTGCCACTTTATTGTGTTCACGATAGTGATGTTTGGCGTGCTTGGATCCCATTGATATTTGAACATACTGTTGAGTGGCACCGTCCGGATCGTCTCTTGCGGCAGCTTGGACTACAGTTGGCAGTCCCTCATGATCTGCCTGCTCATGAGAAACACAGGGACGGGAAGGAAAAGGTTGAGGGAGCTGCGCTGACACAGGCTGCGGATATGTGGGGGAATTAGCAATAGCACGTTCTCCATGGACAGTAGAACGATGCGCAGATGGCAGTAGCACTCCGGACTTACATGACTTGGTACCGTCGGGTGACCATAGTATATGTCGGTCATCCAGGTACAAGTCATAGGAGGGATGGTTACGTGGCGTCTGCACGTGATGAGACGTCATTGGTGAGCGGCCTTTGTATTTGCTTTTATTTTCCTTAATGAAAACTATTATTTGAATTAACCACAATATGTTATGTTTTCCTCTAGGCATCAGTTATTCAGCATGTGGTCCACCATTCTTGTGATTTACTACAGTGTTACGAGCAAGGAGACCTTCGCGGCGATGCACAGTCCATGGAACATGTGATGTGACACTTGCAGCTTATGTAGCTGTATGGCTAGAGTGCACTCCGACACATATAGCACGAGCATCTCATACAGTAGAGAGCAGTGTAAGAGTTGCTTGATGCGCCTCCGACGTAGCCATTGCAGTAGCATAGAGAGCATCGTTCATCATAGCCATTCACCCCTGAGGCATCATTGCCACATTATCGTCCACCCACACAGCTGTCATCGCATCGATCCACATATCGGTTGTTCCCCATTAATTATTCCAGCATGCATATAGGTCAGAGCAGTGGCGGTAGACACGGTACGTTCCAGGGTAGTGGATCCTTCAGGCCGGTGATTAACGAGCCAGATGACGACAAGGCGACGTAGAGCGAGTCATCGAGGGGTCTCCGAACAGATACATGGGGTCCCAGGACCACGTTCACAAGCAGTTAATGGATAGTGGTGTTGAGCAGTAGGACCAGCTGCCGCAGTCCGAGGCATATGCAACCCAGGCATCAGCCACATAGCCATAGGCAAAGAAGCCTCCACGCCGTCAAACACATTCGTCTAGGAAACGCCACATACCATCCCCTATTAGACGTCAGTTACCTGACTGCACTAACAGGGAGAAGGGCCCTGATCATTACACACTTGGATGATGTATTTAGTTTTGGAGCACTTTTTTTTTCATATGTATTTATGACACATTGTTTTGTATTGATGGGACTTTCATATGTTTTTTCATTTATGTTAGACTATGTTATGTTTTTTATGGTCCATTGAGTACGTAATTTTTCCAATTAAGTATGTTGTGCACAAGTAACCTACGGTTGAAGTAGACATTGCAATGTTAATTACATAATAACATTACAACGTCACAACAAATAAACATAAAATGATTACATATAACACTTGCGACAACTGGGAAACATAACGTATTACACATTTTGGTTGTTGGGGCAAATTTCAGTAGTATGAACTGGTTGACCACATGCTGTACACCTTTGTCATCCATGGCGGTTCGAGTGATCCATCTTGTTTGGGATGTGCTGGCCTCCGGCTCGTCCTCTTCTCTGTCGAACACGACTTGGGTTCGAATACAACGTCTATGTAGGTGCTGAAGGCCAATAAAATTGGTGTCGAAGAGTCTCGAATGTCCTCCAATAGGTATCTTTGTACGATTTCACTGTTAGCTATTGAGGTATCATGTTCTACCACATTAAACTCCCTAAACCGAGCAATAATTTGTGCATGCGAGCATGGCAAGTGATATTCAACCCACTTACCACAAGTACATGTACTTTCTTCCCAGTTGACAACCTGGTATGGCGGATTCTCGTTCGATCACACTGGCAACCAACCCACTTGGTATTTACCATCCTCTCTAAAACTAAGTACATAATGGCGATGTGATGAGGTCTCCTACTTCTCAAAAAGCTTCCTCATACTAGAAGGGAGCTGATGGCCTTCACTCTCCAACTGCATGGCATGGACCAACCGATCATGAAGTAACCTTTTATCTTCATAAAATTATTAGTAACAAGGACCGTGATAGGTAACCCCCTTGCACCGACAAGGACATTGTTGAAGCATTCGACATTATTTGTGGTTATCACACCCCATTTGTATCCCCCATCAACGCTCATGGTCTATGTATTGACAGGGATATTGGATAGAAACTTGTGTATTCGTCTGCCAACACCGTTCTGACTAGGGGCCACAACAAGGATCATGTTCATTGCATGCACATGTTTGCGTGCTTGACATTCTTAGCCTACTATCCAACACATGTCTTTAATGAATTGATTCCACCATCTTTTCATCACATTACTTTTGAGATGTCTCAAGTAAATGCGATGTTTTATTTCAAGTTGACCGTCATGTGTAACCCGTTCAATTGCAGATGCGATGCCTGCATGCCTATCTGAAATGATACACACTTGGGGCATCCCAGTAAAAAAGTTCTCACGTAACTATTGTAAGAACCATGACCAAGTACGATTTGTCTCTGCGTCCACAACTGTAAAGGCTAACGGCAATACTTGGCAGTTGGTGTCTGTGGCTAATGCAACTAGGAGATGACCCTTGTACTTTCCCCGCAAGTATGTGTCATCCAGCGAAACCACGGGTCTACAATGCCTCCACACCGTGATGCATGGACCGAACGCCCAATAAACCATGTTGAAAATTTTTTTCACCTACATTGAACCTTTAGCGAACCTATATCTCATAACACTACCTGGATTCTTGGCCATCACAACACCAAGAAACTATGGGAGCATTTGGTATGACGTGTCCTAATTGCCATACACTAGTTCAATTACTTTATTCCGGCCGTTCCAAGCTTTTCCATAGTTGACATCCGCGTTAAGCTGCTTCTTCATGTGAGCTTGGATAAGCCTGACCTCGTAATCAACCTTCTTAACTATGAAATGCCTCACCAAATATCCACCCAAACTAGAAGTCAAATTTCTGTGGCCCGACGCAGTTATTTACGCCATACAAACATGTTTGGTGTCATACTACGTGATCTCCCACTGCCTATGTGTTGCTTTCTTTATAACACGTACATACCATGGGCATGCTACAATTCCACTTGCATTTCCCTATATTGTACCTTCCACAGGGTCTTACTCGACTTGACGACCCTATATTCCTTTTGTATTTTTATCGCATTCTGTTGAACTACCCTTATCACATCTATTTTGGATGGGAACACCATTCGTTTGGCCAGTTCCATCCTATCAGGGTCCCATATTGGACGTTTGGTGATCTCGTACCTACTTGTCATGTAGAATTTAGTTCTAACAGTATGGAACTCCACTCCTTCCTCCTCATATACCTCTGGCTCTGCATCGATATCCGGTCCTTCTACATCGTTCTCAATTTGGTAGTTCAAACTTACTTCTGAGACTACATCTTCTTGATCGTTCAATTCACCGTCCTCGTTTTCTTCATCTGCCTCTGACAAAACAGTATCTGCTGTGACGTCACATCTCTCCTCTGTGTCACCGCTATGATGATAGGGTTCTCTGACTTCAAAAGTGGACTTCGGTTGCGGGAAAAGGGAAAGTGGCAAACTCTACCATTGTTGTTGCAATATTGATAAGTTCATCTTCTTAATACGATGGTGCTGCATTTAGGTCCGTCATGTTGGACTGGTACGGGACGTTGGCCATTTGTTGTGACATATACACGTCGTCACACTGAACGTCTACAATTATGTGTGTGACACAACGGTTCCAATCACAGCGAGTTGTACCATACATCTCCCACAAATCTTTATCATCAATTATTCCACTTGGATAATAATAAATCTGCTGCAATGTAGCATCCCATCTAGGGTCATGATAGCATAAGTTAACCCTATCAATGGTCGGACGCAACCCTAGTTTTCTAATTATGCAGGAAACAAATGGATTGTAAGTTGTATCGGGATGAATTTTGATTTTGCGTGGTATATTTGGACTTCTATAATCAAGACAGTAATCGGTTATTATTTTGTGACCACCGTAGTATAAAAGAACAGTAACCTCGGTAGAATTCATTCTTTTAAGTGCTTTGGTAGAAAGTTATAGTGACAAGTGAAATGAATTTGGTAGAGAGTTTATTTGGTATAAAGTGGAATGATGGGTAATGGATTGAATGAGTTGGTGGACGAAAGGGTTATGATTTATATAGGTAAAAAAATGCATTCTGGGAGTGAGATTTCTGAAATTTCCCGTGACGTGAAACGACTAAAGCATGATTGATGGTAGGGAATATATTCCAGTTACTGCAAACGCATTCCTAGAATATGCTACTAAGAATAAATTCCTTGTTCCACAATCAAATCAAATCTGGAATCAAATCTGCCAGGGTTGTAGGAAAAACCCAGAATGCGAGTTCCGGAAGTGCGGAACTAGTTCCTAGAATGCGGGCGCATTCCCAGAATGCGGCCATACTCTTGGAGCGCGTTCCGCATTCCAAGCATGCATTTCACGTTCTCAAAATGCATGAACCATGTTTCACGAATTGGTTTGGGTTATTTTTTAAAACTTAGCACGAATTGAGTTAGTTTTGCATGGTATTTTAAAAATTGGGTAAAAAAAAATCTATTAAATTACTACAGTTAACTTAATTGATTTTAATTATACTACTAACTGCACTGATAAGTTTTATTTAAACTATAACCTTTTTTACTTCTAATTGTATTAACAATCATATTAACTAAATTAACTTTTTAATGTCTGACTTAACCATGATTAGTTAATTAACTTTAATTATGACATTTTAATATATAATATAATCGCATTAAATATAGTATTTGTTTATTAGTATATTAAAAATAATATATTTGTATATTATATAATATCTATACTATCATGGTAGTATATAGTATCATATTATTTTAGCTACATTATTATAATATTATTATTTTTGTATTTTTATTATTAGCATTAATTAATTAAAATTATAATAACAAATATTAATTATTTTACATACTATTCTAATTCAATTTTTTTTTTACTATTTTAATTGGAACTATACAAAAATTCTAATTAAGTATATTTTGTTAATTTAGTTTCGTAAACTTTAACTTCATAGTTTCAAATTATATATCTAACCTAAATACATAATAGGATAACATTAATAATAAATAAATCATTTAAATATAATAAGTAAATCATTAATGTCTAAAATATTTATAATTTACCAAAATAGTAATTAATAAAACTATTGGGTCAATATTATAATTAAAAAAAAAACTTAACTTTATATATCACATACCCAAAATCCCCAAAATTCCCTCACTTCTATCGTTGATTGTGTCACCTCCAAAATCCCCAAAAATCTCTAAATCCACCCCTGTGCCATCTTACTTGCTTCTCCACCACCTTACTGCGCCTTCTCTAGGTATTTCTCTTTCTCTCTCTCTCTCTCTCTCTCTCTCTCTCTCTCTCACACACACTCTCTCTCTCTCTCTTTCTCTCTCTATATATATCTATTTATCTATCTATCTATCTATCTATCCATCTATATATCTATATCTATATATATATATATATATAGATATATATATATATATGTAATTTGTTTTTAAGGGTAAGCCAAAATACTCATATATTTGATTTGAGGAACAATTGGTTTATGGAAGGGGACTTAGTTTTATAATTGCATTTTGCCTATAACTTCTTCAGTGAAAAATGTAGGCAATATAGCTGATTGAATCGATGAACGTCTCTTACTTTTTCTCCAACAATATTTCTTTGTTTCATTTGTAATAGAATGTGATATTTGGAATGTGAAATTAAGCAATCTAGTTTGATGAAAGCTGTTCAAAAAAAGATTGGAGTATAACGCCTGGAAATGTCCTTAAAAATAGGGCCTAACCATGCATGTTCGAACTAGTACTATTGCGTGAACTTTGATTATGAATTACTTCCACATGATAGTTATCTGATTGTGTACTCTTCTTCTGATGAAGCACAGTATACTATTCTTTCGAAGTCTATTTGTGGTTTGTAGTTGAGATGAGCTCTGGAATTTGAATTTGGAAAAAAAAAATTGCATGTTTATGTTTTCTTATTTGTCACAATTCCAGGGGACAAGCCTTCTTTGTAAGGTATAGACTCTTAGAGAACAATATATGTGCATAATGTGCCATTATATGGCAAAATCTTTATATTGCCATGTATATATCCTTACTATTGGCCCTTGGCAGCATAAGCAAAAGCTTTGTTAGATTGTCTAGAATCGGATTTATGTCACCTCTAGCTTTTCTCTTCTTCCCTTTAGCAAATAATAGTTAGTTTCAATTTTTTGATTTTTGCATCAAGAAATTTAGAAATTTGCTTCTGGTTATTAATGTTTTCTTTCCTAAATCTACTAGGAAGGCTCCATCTTGCACATGCTTTTGTAGTAGGACTTGTACATGCATTGATGTAGATGTTTGCTTTATGGAAAAATAATCAAGAGGTGAAGCATAAGTGAATACGTCAAGTGCTGCTAACGAGCTTATGTTAGTTGAGATAGCCTAAACGAAGAAGGTATATGAATTTTCATTAGAGTTGTTCAATTGAAAAGGAATTAATAATTAAAAGCAGCTTAATGTAGCCAATTCACTGCTCATTTGTAAATCTTTGACAACAGATGATGAAGGCCCCTATAGACTAAGAACGGCAACTAGAAATATTAACATTAGTTATAGAAACATACCTGTATCAATATTTGAAATAAATCCATGCCATCCTTATTTTCTTTGTTCCTTTCTTCTAAAATAAACAATTCCTCTTACTGTTGTTCTTGTATTGGTTATAAAGGTTTGATCATTTAGCTTCTAATCTACTTTTTCCTACTCAGAGAATTAGGATGTGGATAACAAAAAAGAAAGATAAAGTACCATCTTATGTCTACTAAAAGTCTGGTCCAACATAATTGAATAATTTGCTACAAGTTTATATATTTCCATATCATGTGGCATATTTTTATTTCATCTAATTGCTAGGGTATTGTTCCAGAACACGTTCAAACTGTTCCTTGCAAGTAACTGTTAGCTTCAAAATAAATTCTCATGTATATATATGGCTAGTATGATGTCTTCCTACCATCTTTTAGTATAGAATTGCATCTTTTCTATAGCTTGTTAGAGGTTAAACTTCTAATTAGTTATAGTCAATTGAATTATAGTTAACAAGCAATAGTACTTTCTCTCCTTCTCTTCTACATCTAGAGTTATTAAAATTTTAGATCTAATTATGTTATTGACCTGTACTCTATATGTGACTTGAAGTTATTTTTCTTATATTTCTTAATGTTATGGTTGATCTCCTTGGATCCATACGCAACTTTTCTTTTTGCTTCAATCTTTACCAAAGTAAAGAAACTTATTGTTATGGGGGATTTATTATAGAGGTTTTGCTAACTTTGCTTTGTTTACTGTTAAGCGTGCATGCCACTATCGTATAATGTGAAAGATCCTTAACATAGAGATGGAACATATGTAAGCCTTGGTCACTTAGTACTAATGACATGTTTCACAATAGAATGATACATTAAGCTTAGTATTCTCTTATCCTTTGATTTCTTTCTTTCTTATTAACTTGTAAGAGTTATACTTAGTAAAGGTTTAGCTTTGGATTCAAATTGCACATTTGGGCACTTAATTTGTAGAGTAAAAGAGAGAGAGAGAGAGAGAGAGAGAGAGAGAGAGAAGCTATATTTGGTTTGAGCTTGGGATTAAAGGTAAATTATTTAATAAGTTTAGAAGCAATCAATTTGATGAAAATGATTATAAAATAATGGTTCAATTTGAAGCTATATCTGTGTTTTGCAATCAGAATTTTCTTTCATAATTTTCATTAATTTGTTACTTACGCATTCTTTTTTAATTTAACATAAAAAATCTCATAGTATATCGACATATTCGGAAAGCTTGTTCTATGTGAATCAGGAGTAATACAAATTGTTTAGTAACTTCAAATTGTTCTAGTTTTGATATGATAAACACAAGTAACTTAAGTTAGTTAACGAACATAAACAACTAAACAACTACATATAGGTTTTAATCTAGTATTTTCATGAGTTGGATTATTGATTGTTTAACTTTGTTAGGAAGACAATGTCTCCAGATTGAAGTTGGATGCATTGTCGATAAGGAACAACTGGATAACTAATGAATATATTGCTGAGGTGAAAGCGTTCCTTGATTTTGCATACAATAATGGACCAGTAAATAATAAGAATATAAGGTGTCCTTATACAAAGAGCAAAGTAAGGAAGTTTCTGGGTAAGGATGAAGTGGCAAATCATCTATTGCATAACAGGTTCTTACTTGGCTACACTAAGTGGGTGAGACATGGGGAAGATGATATATCCATACAAAGTAGTTCATCTGTTCAAACAGAATCAAGAAATCCATATGCAGACATGGTAATTGAAGCTGCTGGACATCAATTTGGCTAGGAGGATAAGAGTGAGATAGAAGAACCGAATCTTGAAGTAGCAAACTTTTATAAACTATTGACAGATATAGAGCAACCATTGTGGGAAGGATGTAAGGCACACAATACATTACTGGCATTCTCGCAATTGATGAATATTAAATCTGAGCATAACATGAGTGAATGTTGTTTTGATCGTGTTATTAGTTGCTCGAAAAGCATGTTGCCTCCTAATATATTGCCAGACAATTTTTACCAAGCCAAAAAGATGATGAAGGCATTAAGGCTTGAATATATCAAGATTGATGCACGTCCAAATGATTGCATGTTATATTAGAAGGATGATATTGATCTTTATTCATGTAGAGTATAGGGGCATAGATGTTACAAGGCACAAAGCACATCTAAAAAGAAGAAGAAAAACATTCCTTTCAAAGTATTGCCATATCTCCCAACCACACCTAGACTTCAAAGGTTACATATGTCTAAGCAAACATCCAAACATATGACTTGGCATAAAAGTGCTTGCCGAGAAGAAGGTGAATTAATCCACTCGTCAGATGGATAAGCATGAAAGCATTTTGATTCATGCTATCTGGAGTTTGCTAATGAAGCTGGTAATGTAATATTGGAATTATGTACGGTTGGTTTTGATCCATTTGGTAACAGATTTGTCCCATATTCATGTTAGCCAATTTATGTGACACCTTACAATCTTCCACCGACCATGTGTATGAAAGATGATGTGTTGTTCTTAACACTACTCATTCTTGGTCTTTATAGCCCAGGAAACAATTTTTGTGTATACTTGAGGCCATTAATAGATGAGTTAAAAATATTGTGGAATCATAGGGCCCTCATGTATGATGTGCCCACAAGTATAAACTTTGTAAAGAAGGCCATACTAATGTGGATAATAGATGATTTTCCAGCATATGGAGTGATAGCGGGTTGGAGTACTCATAGGAAAATGGCTTGTCCTTATTGCATCGAGCGATCTAAGGCATTTATCTTGAAAACAGTGGTAAGCCTTCTTTCTTTGATTGTCACCATCAATTTTTTGCCTCAAGACCATCTATATAGAGATTTAACATGTTTTCTAGAAAAGGTAGGGTTGAACATGATACTCCTTCGCCTCGGTTGATAGGTGATGAAGTGTTATCTAGATTATCATGTTATGAGCAAATCAATTTTGGCAAAGCATCACAAAATCAAAAGTGGCCAAGCTATGGTTTATCTTATAATTGGAATAAAATTTCTATTTTTTTGGAGTTGCCATATTGGCAAAACAATTTGATTAGACATAATCTTTATGTGATGCATATTGAGTAAAATGTTTTTAATAATATGTTCAATACAGTGATGAATGTAAAAGGCAAGAGTGAAGACAATGCAAAACCTCATAAAGATGTGATAGAATATTGTAATTGTGACAAGTTGCATTTGTACCTTGATAAAAGGATATACAAAAAAAAAAAATGCCGAAAGCAAAATATGTCTTGTCACGGAATATAAAGAAGGTAGTATGTGCTTGGGTGAAGGATCTAAAGCTTCCAGATGGATATGCATCAAATATTGCCAAAAGTATGAATATGAATGACCTGACATTTCATGGGTTAAAAACATATAGTTGTTATGTATTTATGGAGAGGTTGCTAATGATTGCTTTTCATGACTTGTTGCCACAACCCATATGGGAAACAATAACTGAGCTTAGCATATTCGTCCATGATTTGTGTACAACAACCTTAAAGATAAAACCATGTGAAGAAGAAGAAAGCAAGCATCCCAAAAATCCTTTGCAAGTTTGAGAAATTCTTTCCGCCAGGATTTTTCAACTCAATGGAACATCTACCAATTCATTTGCCTTATAAAGCGAAAGTCAGTGGTCTTGTACAGTACCATTGGATGTTTGTGTTTGAACAATAATTATCTATCCAATTACATTGCATTACCTATTAAATTCAATGATTATCTTTTAAAAAGAAATGCTTGTATAGGTGTATGGGGAATTTAAAGAAAAAAGTTAGGAACAAGGCTTGTACGGAAGAATCCATTTTGGCGGCATACTTAATTCAAGAGACGTCTTAGTTTTGTTTGAAGTATTTTGAGTCTCATATGCCTACAAGGAGAAACCGAGTGCCAAGGAATGATGATGGTGGAGAAGTGAAAAGAAATGGGAGACTATCGATTTTCACATACCCAGGGCATCAACTCGGGCAAGGGATTTCTCGGTATTTGACTGAAGAAGAGTTTAATGCTATCTAGTTATATGTTCTTCATAATTGTAATGAAGAATTAGTTCAACAATACATAGAGTAAGAAAATTCAAATCTTAGTTCATTTATTTGTTTTGAAACATAGATTATATTTAATTTAACAACATTACTATACATTATTGTTTTGTTCTTTTTTTGACATAGGGATTTTGACAATAAAATGTGTTGTACAAATTGTACGCTTAATGATGATCGTTGTGCAAATTTGCACAACAAGAACTTGATTCAATGGTGTTGTACCAAAGTGTTAAAAGATAATATAGATATTAGTCTACAATTGAAGGAGTTGATTTTTTATCCAAGTAGAGTTGTTACTAGTTATCAAGGGTATTTTATGAATGGTTACAAGTTCCACAATGAGGAAAAAGGACAATATATGAAAACACAAAATTATGCTGTATGTGTACGAAGTAATTGCTATGATGATTGCGAGTATGACTATTATGGTTTAATTGAGGAGATCATTCAGTTGCACTATTCTGATTTCAATTTAATTATGTTATTCAAATGTAGGTAGTTTGATTACAAAAAAGGTTTAGTAGTTCACCACAAATATGCCTTTGTAGATGTGAACCACCAATCAAGGATTAGTTCTTACAAGCCATTTATATTAGCATTTCAAGCTCAACAAGTGTATTACACTTCTTATCTTATTGGGAGAGAGAATTGGTGGGCAGTTTGCAAATTAGAGCATGAATGATGTTTCCTGTAGCTGCATATCTTGGTTTAGATGACAATGAAAATAATATTATTAATGGTGTTTATCAAGAAGATGAAGTGTCTGATCTAATTCAAATTGATATTGACACCAAGTTAGATAGTGCTGATGTTCTTTATGGTAGAGGAGTGGAAGATAAAGAAGTTGATATAAAGGCATTATTAGTCTAGGATCTTAATTCTTCAAAAAAAAAGAAGGGTTATAAATGAAGATGAAGAACTTCAAGAAGATTACGATGGAGAAGATGAATAAGATAATTATGATGATGAAGATGACCTTGACGAGGATAACTCTGATGAAGACTCTAAACAAGAAGACTTTGATGGGGATAGTGATCATGAATTCAACTAATTCATAGATCATCTGTAATTTGTAATCACTAATAACTGACTTTTTGTTATGCTTAATTTCATGAATTTTCGTATTATGTTATATTCTTTTTACTTGTATCTAAATGCTACTTCTTTTAATGATATCCAAATGCTACAGGGTAAAGGGAAAAAACAAATTGTTAAATCTTCAACGAGATCGAGATTACGTGATAAGGGGCGTTCAAACTCTTCACATGATGTTGAAGAGCAAACACTTACGTCTTTGTCTTCTGGAAAAGGTGGATCATTTATTTCACAGACACGAAAATCACTTTCATCAGTCTGTGTAAACACCACGCTCTCGCATACTTTACATGCTCAGCCCCTTATACACCTTTACAAGGTAAATGTTATATTCAACTTTGCAAAGTGCTAATTTGATGTTTTTCATAGTTAGTTCACTAAATTTTATCATTCTTGCCTTACATGGGACCTTAATTTGCTTGTCAACGTTCTTTTATATATTTATTTATGGATAACATTCTTTTATCTCTGTGTTTTGAACTGTGATAACTTCAATTTGACATTCTTGTGATTGGCTTGTGTCAAAATATAGTTATGCTAGCTGCTTTAGTGGTTCGTGGATCATTTTCTTGTGTCTCATAGATGGATTAGTAGTTTTAACATCATTAGAGGCAATAAATGGTAGCCTGCAATGTCATCAGTTAGGGCGTTATAAAGATCAATGTTGAAAACTGCACGCAAAAAGACGAAGAAATGAGCAAGATATGAAGTTTCAAAGTTAAGCTATCAAGTGTGAGGAGGTTAGCCGGTAGAGTCCCCCGGTACGTACCTGCTAGCCGATAAGATCCTTGGTGGCGTCCCTTGATAAATCTAGAATGTGCATTTTTTGTACCGATCAACCCCCCAAGTACTGGCTGACCGCTTGGGTCAGCCAGTAGTGACGTTGAAGGCTATAAATATGGCCCAATTTTAGCATTTGAGGGGACTCTTTTCAATCTATCTCTCGCATCCATTTCACACACACTTCTAAACACACAAACACTTTGGAATCAAGCCTCTAAAAGGATCAAACATAAGGATTTAGGCATAAGCTCTTGGATTGTAAAATATGGCTATGGATAAAAGGGTATTTCTCTTTTATCCTAAGCTAATCTACGTATGATTAGAGCTATGTAGGGTGATTTACTTTTGTATTATGGATGATTATTACATTATTGTTATGGGTACTGGATATATATATATGTGTGTGTGTGTATGTGTGTGTGTATTTGTGTGTGTGTGTGTGCTTGTACTTAGGGTTTTGAAGGCCATTTTATATACATGTCTATGTGTTTATTGAAATACCTCAATGAAGTTGCATATGTATATTAAAGTTTATTATGCTATTAACCATTTCTAAATCATTGTGCTAGCATGCCTATGTGTTTGTGTGGTGATTACATGAAGTGGGTATACTTATATGCATGTCTATGTGTGTGTTTGTATACATAATAGCATAAATAGCTTCTATTGCTTACATGTTGGGTGCTATTGCTTAAATTGGTGTAATCTAAGTATGTCTATGTGTTTAGTAGTAGGATAAGTCAATTTATCCTCAAATACCATGCCCTTGATGTGTATGCACGTGCTTAATTGATAATTCCCACTATTGTGATGATGATCGATGGTGCACAACTAATTGCTAGCCTAGGTCGAGTCTCCCTTAACTTTAAATCTAGCTAACGAGTTTTAGGGTAGGTTAGTCGACCTTAGATAGACTAGGTCTTGGCTTTAAATCCAGCCAATGGTTTAGACGCTAGGATTAAATCGATTAAAGTCACTTAAAATCCTAACTAGCTAGCCCTATTGCCTTAAGTCATAAAGATCACGCCGTAGCTCTTGGGTAGTCGACGCTAAGGAACGAACCCATACTGAGGCTTAGGGTGTAATTAAGAGGTTAATTAGGAGTCTAGAGGAGAGCAACCAAGTATAATCCATCAAGCAACCCTAACAAGAAGTAGCAATCACCCAATTACAAGACGTAATCACCCTAGTTCCCTATTTTCACGTGTTGGATTCCCCTTAGATTGCTTGATTCCCTCGTTTCACACATACACACACCACTTTATTCCCTTGTCTTTAGGGTAGATTTACTTTTCCTGCACTCCATCCTATCCCAAAACCCCCAAAAGATTATAGTTTAGGGACCCAACACATTGCCTTTTAGGACACATATACCTTAGGACACTACACATGTTTGGCCTCATTGTGGATTTGACCTCGCACTTGTACACACTGTACTAGACACAACCCGTGTGCTTTCTGGCTATTTAGGCTTGTGCTCACGAATAGCGATCAAGTTCTTGGCGCCGTTGTTAGGGAGGCAACAATTGTTTGGTTTCTTTGTTTTTGTGTGTCTTAGCTTGTTGTATGTTATTTTATCTTTTATTTTCTTGCTTTCTTTATTTTGAATAATGAAAGAAAAGTTCAAAAGAGAATTTGTTGAGCATTGTGAAGAGGTTCACTTGTGTCAATTAATCATGAATGATCCTAATGCATCATGGTGATCACTTGTATCCTCTTCCTCACCACCAGAACGTGTTTCCAATACTTATTGCTTGTATGGAAGTTGTTGGCATAGAACTATTTTTTGTCCCCATGACAATCCCCAATCTAGGGCTAGTACCAGCTATGACCCCTATAGTCATGTATCATCTTATACATCTTCATTTAGAAATCATGACTATAGGGATGTGTATTCTTGTTATTGCAATCATTGTGGAAGCAGTGCACATTTTTCTAGTGCTTGTCTTACCTTCCAACATCATCCTCCCCGATTGCATACAACGCCCTATGCCCCTAGCAATCACATGCTCATGCATGTATCCTCATCTTATCATCATGATTCTAGGGAACAACATCATGCATTTTCATATTGGGGTCAAGATGACTCCTCATCTAGTCTATTTCCTTGCATTGAGAGTGCATCTTTTACACCATCTTTTCCCACCCACCCATCCTTCGAGTATTATAATGTTGTGCTTATAGTAATCCCAATCAAGATGTTTCCTATTTTCACTCGGTTGAACCCTCTTCCATTAGGCCTACATCTTAGGACTTGTTAGACTAAATGCTTGAACAAACCCAATCCTAATTCCTTCTTTTCACTTAAGAAATGCATTTCGATCATGACAGGCTACATAGGATTCGAAAAGGATATCCCAATTGGCTGAGTGCTTAAATAGGGGAGTTGAGAATAAGCAACCCATTGAGAGTGTTGAGATTCCTTTAAATCGGGTTTTAGGGATAGAAGAGGGACCTATAGAAAAGCGAACTAAGGATGAAAAAGATGATGTTTTGGATAGACAATTAGAAATAGAGGTTGGTAGAGAGTTTACATAACCTAGTGAGGATGAGAATGAGCTTGATGATAGTTTGGTTCTTGATGACTCTTATGTTTATGTTTTAGAGGAAATAGTACTCTTTCCTCTTAAGCTTTCAACTCCTTCCATTGAGTCAAATGAGCCTATCTTTTTTTCTCTTCCCACATATTCCACACGCTTGGAGGTTGAGTCTCATGTTGATAAAACTCATTTGCATTTTGAGTCATCATTTAGGGAGTCTAGGGCACATATCTCCTTCGAGCATTAGTGCATACATGACCTAAAATCCTTTGAGTCTCTATTGTCCCCTCCTTTTGTGCATGCCTCTTGTAAGATACATGATAATATGATGACACCCACTAGCAATAAATGTGTGGATGTATTTGATGAGACTTTAGCTAGTGATAGTTTGAAGTCATCCGTTAAGGAGAACAAGACATCAATTTTAGATGTTTTAGATGACAAGTCTCTTGGAGTTAAGGATTATTGTGTTGAGGCACTAGTAACTCTAAGAAGACAACTAAGACAAAGATTGGTGGTCTTGGAAGATTAATCTATAGGTCTTTTTGGATGTTTAATGAATCATTTTTGGAGAAAGAACCAATTAAGATTGAATCCACCCCTGATAAAGAGTTAGAGCGACTAGGCTTAATAATGTTATATCTTGTGGAGAAGAAGAGTGTAGTACTTTGACTTCCCTTATCTTTGCTCCTCTTTCTTCAAATGTGGTTTCTACTCCTCTTTCCTATTCTATTGAGTTTCCCTCTTTGAATCTCACGTTTATGCCTTCATGCATAGAACACTTTCATCTAAGGTTCAAAAGCATGTTTCCCATGTTGCATCCATTAAACCTATCTTTGACCCATAGGGATGATGGGTTTTTAGCCCTTGATTATAAGAAGAAAGCCATGGGGTGGTTGATTAAAGAGCAAATAGGGCATGATATTTCACGCTTATGCATGACACCTTCTATACTTGTGCACACATTTTCATTTGATGGTTTGGGGTGGGAGTTAAGAAAGGGGTACATTGTGTACGCATTGAGCCATCATATAGTACATGACCCTTTTCATTCTATGGTTTGTGCATAGTTGAATATCTGACAATTTGTGCCTCTCAATTTAAAGCATGGATTATTTTAACATTAGCACTCGGTTGGAGGCGTTAAATCCAGTGCTACTAAGAGGTACCCTAGACATATTTATATTTCTTTTTGCTTTCCTTTTCTTTTTACTTGTTTTTACTTCTTAGTATTTTTGTTATTTGATTTTCATTCATTTTTCATTTGTTTTTCTTTTTCACCCTCCCAAGTGTTGATCCTCTCTATCATTTCCCATTTTCCATACACCTTGTTTATCCATTGATGATGCCAATGCGAACTCGTATAGAAATACAACTAATTGTCCACTTTGAGTGTTTGTAGTTTGTTAAGAAACAAGGTTAGTAGATGAATCTTTAATCACTAGCATCGAAGAGCTTCAATAAGAACACAAGATTGTATCTATCCTTTCTTCACTTGTCCTTTTTATCTACCTTGTCCCCACAATCTTTACTTGCTTTGTGATACCTATTTGCTTGTGGTGTGTCTTTGTTCTATTTGCTTGAAGTTTAGGTTTAGGAGTATGGGTGTTTGGTTTTATTGTCATATGCTTCATTAGGGTAGATTGCATTATGTTCTTAAAAATAGTGAAATTTTTTTTATTTTTGTGCATATGGAGTTGTTTATCTCTTGGTTGTTGGAGTGTTGGCTTTTGTGATTGATTTAATTGATTGATAGAGATAGGGTTGCATTATAGGGATTGAATGAAGTGGAGGGAGATCAAAGATTTGGAAGAGATGCCCTTAAAAGTTGTGGGAAGTGAGCTCCTTTAATAATGCACCTTGTAGCTACCTCATGGTTTAGTTGGAAAAAGAGTTTGAAAAGGGGTTTTGATATGAGTGCCTCTTCCCTGATTAGTTCTTTTTTGTGCCTTTCTCTTCTTTCCTTTTGTTATGTAATGCAAAATGTGAAAAAGCCAAAAAAAAATTGAAAAAAGCAAAAATGATGAAAAAAAGATTGAAGAAGCCAAATAAATATGAAAAAGAGTGAAAAATATGAAAAAGCCAAAGACACCAAAAAGTTTATTGAATAAGTGCTTAAGTGACACAATGTCTACTTAGCACAAGTTGCTTCTTTTGTTCTTTATTGTTATGTGAATAAGGCTTTTGCATCATTTGTGAGCTATTGTGTTTGTTTATTCTTCTTTCTCCTTGTCTTTAAGACTTTGTGCATGTTGGGGAGGTCATATTAGTTGATGGGGCACAAAATATCAACATCCCATGTGCGTAAGTTAAAATCCCGGGCATATGGTGGTATAGCTACTAAGGAACTTCCCAGAGGTGCGAGACCTTTTATGAGTAAGGGGAGGATCCGAAAAGGTTTGGAAATGCCTCTATGGAAGGAATGACCCCTTTATACTCCTTAAATATACCATGATATGAGTCAACCCTTTAGGCAACCCTTTTTGCCAACTTAGAGATAAAATTAAGTTTGGGCTTGCTTAGGGACAAGCAAGGAGAAGGTTTAGAGGGTGTTTATTTGTTGGTTTTGTGTGTATTTATATATTGCATTCTTATTCTAATTTTGAGGTGATTTGTGCTTATTTGGTAGCATTAGCGTAATACTTATGTAACAATTGTGCATATGCGGAGTTAAGTGTTTATATCGGGTTTAGTGATTAACTACTATAGTAAATGCTTAATTTTATATTGTAGATGAGTTTTGGGATGGGATGAGCATAAATGAGGAAGAAACAAGCTCAACATTGAAGACCGCATGCGAAGTGAAGAAGAAATAAGCAAGATATGAAGTTCTTTTAACTTCATTAAAGGCAATAAATGGCAGCTCTACAATGTCATCAGTTAAGGGGTTATAAAGAGCTTGAGATCAGGGTTTTCTATTAGTTTGGTGGTTTTGTTATTGTGTGCGGGGAAAAGAATGGTTGTTAGAAGCTATTTTACTTCTATTTGATAATCCTACTTGGTTATAAAAGCAGACATCGAATTGAATAATTGTGACCAAAGGGAACCTAACTCTAATCCTTAGAAACATCCTACTTGTCATTGTATTATATCCCTTGTTGAGTTTTTATTGAAGGGAAACTTTGACATGTGTAGAGTTTTGGATTCAAGAAAGTAGGATATTCCTTTAGGGGAGGGGACATTGGAACTATTTAAATTGAATAAACTGGATCAGACATATGGGGACTGTTTAAATTAAGTAAACTGGATCATTGCTGAGTTATAGCAAGTACAAATATGTCTCCTAAACTTATATCTTGCTACTATTTAACTCCTAAATTAAAACTTCCTAAACTTGACTAGAAAAGAAAAGAAAAAAAACTAAAATAAGGGTTATAAAATATATAAGATGCCATAGTTGCTGCATAAAAAAAAAAATTGCTATATGATGTGTTGGTTTTGTGTGTGTTTATATATTGCAATCTTATTCTAATTTTGAGGTGATTTGTGCTTATTTGGTATCATTAGCGTAGTACTTATGTAACAATTGTGCATATGTGGAGTTCAGTGTTTATATCAAGTTTAGTGATTAAATGCTACACTAAATGCTTTATTTTATGTTGTAGGTGAGTTTTGGGATAGGATGAACGTAAATGCTTTATTTATGTTGTAGGTTAGTTTTAAATGAAAATTAACTAATTTTGTTTAGTTTGAAATAGGTCAACAAACTAGGGGTAAAAGTTGAAAAAACCATGAAAACCGTTTGGACCAAATCAAGTCAACTATAAACCAAGGTTTTTAAAGTGGTTCGACTAGTTATGATTTTGTTTTTAAAAACCATAGTAAGCAGTTCGGTTTTTGGTTTTATAGCGATTTAAACCAAACTGCCTGCTACAATAATAATAATAATAATAATAATAATAATAATAATAATAATAATAATAATAATAATAATAATAATCTGTGAATGATATGTTCACAATTTGTGAACGTTATGTTCACTATCTAGAAAGAGTTTTGGAGCTCATAGCATTACTGGTGTTTGATCAAAGATCGGATTGTTGTGTTGTATTAAGTACAATAAATAAATATAATTAAATCCTTTCTACAAACTTAAGCTTTTAGATGAGATGGTAAATCTAACTTAGTATTAAACTCTAAGTCATGGGTTTGAGTCTCACCGCTAACCATTTAAAACAAATTACTTTGCACGTGAGGGAATGTGTTAAATGCAATTAATAAATATAACCAAATCCTCTCTACAAGTTTAAATGAGATGGAAAAGGAATAATAATAGTTTACTACAACAGGCCTTGATTCATGATTTATCATCACGAACAGCAACATAAGCTACACACTCCCGGCCAACACAGCAGAAAATTCATCAGCCATCGAGTTATCTGCATTTACATGAGGATCATTAAAAAAAGTGCAATTATTTTTTTTTTAAGTTTCTTTTACATTAATCATGACCAGATTTCGAGTATTTTAATGAAGCCAATTCGAAATCTTAAGAAAAAGCAAGATTCTCTGTAACAGAATAAAAAGAATAAGCAAAAAGAAGGTCACGGGGTTAATAGTGTGTTTGGAACGATCGATACTTATTCTATTGAAATGAGAAAATATCTTATAAGATTTAAGATATTTTACTACATATATGTTATGACAACTCAAAAAGAAATTATATTTTTTATCTTATAAAAAATAAGTAATTAATCCTTATATTATTTTTTTACAAATATTTCATAGGATGTATGTGATAAGTAAGATGCCTTAAATTTTATAAGATTTCTTAAATCTTATAAGATTTCTACATGTCAGAATTGTATTAAAATGAAGGTGTTTACATATGGACAAATGAATCGAAACCACTAAATATATGAAAAATTCAAATAAATTACTTAGAGTTAATCAAAGGTTCATCAAGCTATATCACTATTGAAATTCTCGTTTCGGTAAACAACGTTCATTTGCATGCCTGGAATACGTCACCTCCAAAATATAATGCAATTCAATAATGCAATTTAAAGTCATTTCATGACAAAAAGATATTTGTTGTTTTCTTACATTTTGGTCTTTCACGTTTTAAATGAGAGATTCACTTTAACATTTTAAATCATGCACGATTGGCTCAACAGATAAAAGAGGCTGCTCAACGCATAAAGAAACTTAAGGCCAAAATATAATATACGATTTCTTTTATTTTTTTAAATGTCATATTTAAGTTCTTATGAATTACACAAAAGAATAATTATATTTAAGTACTAATGTACTTACAGTTTCTAGGAGTGAAACTTCTGATAATCTTGCTTGATTCGAAAAACCTGTGTGTTGCCCAAAGAAAACATCAGACTACAAAGCCTTATACGTGTGACCAGAAGCAAGGAAAAGCCCCAAAAAAAAAAAAATAGCGTTAAAGAAAGTGATGGAAAAAGAATAATAATAATTTACTACAGCAGGCCTTGATTCATGATTTATCATCACGAACAGCAACATAAGCTACACTCTCGGCCAACACAGCAGAAAATTCAACAGCCATCGAGTTATCTGCATTTAGATGAGGATCATTAAAAAAAGTGCAATTTTTTTTTTTGTTTCTTTTACATTAATCATGACCAGATTTCGAGTACTTTAATGAAGCCAATTCGAAATCTTAAGAAAAGCAAGATTCTCTGTAACAGAATAGAAAGGATAAGCAAAAAGAAGATCACGGGGTTAATAGTGTGTTTGGAATGATTGATACTTATTCTATTGAAATGAGAAAATATCTTACAAGATTTAAGACATCTTATTATATATATGTTATGAAAACTCAAAAAAAAATCATACTTTTTATCTTATAAAAAATAAGCAATTAATCCATACATTATTTTTTTACAAATATTTCATAGGATGTATGTGATAAGTAAGATGCCTTAAATCTTATAAGATTTCTCCTTATTTTAATAGGATAAGCATCTTAAATTAAAATCACTCCAAACACACTATAAAACATGTTGGGTTATGGCTCAAATGCTAAGCCCAAGTCCATATTGAAATTAGGAAAGAGTCTTAACGAGAGTCAAAATTCTAGTTATGGTAAGAGTTTTAGTTATGGTAGGATTGATAGATTAGGAAATCCTTTGTCTTGGAGGACAAGGAAACTTTTTTTATAAATAGGATTCTTGTATTAGTTAAAAGAGTGTGTGCCTTGCAATAGGTCTAAGTAGAGAGAGAGCCATTGCAAAAGCACCGTGAGAGAGGGTTTAGACTTTTCTATCCAAGCAAAAAGTCCTATTAAGTTTGTACTCTTTTCTATCTAGTAGAGTTTTTCGTGGACGTAGGCAGAGGGTCGAACCACATTTAATTATGTGTTTTCTTTTCTCATTACTCGTGCTTTATTTTCACTACCTGAGTGTGTGTTATGCGTCTTAATTTCATAACAAATGGTATCAGAGCTAGTTTGGAAGGAGGACGCTGGTTTGAGCGAAAAACAAAAAAGAAATGCCGAAGAGGAGTAAAAAATTCGCTGATCTGCTGGTCACGTTTGGCCGCCTTCTTGGAGTCCGATCGATGATCCATTTATTGTTGTGTGTTCGTTTCGGAGAGGAGAGTAAGTTGCTAAAATTTCGTGACGATCCAATGGTCGGATTGTAAGATAAAAGCAGGTCAAGTTTTGTGAGTTTGTGGTCAAACAGTCAAACAGAAAGTTTGACCATCGTTGACCGAAGGGCTACAGGGGTTTGACCGTGGTGACCAAGGGTCCTCCCATCATTTTCCGATGTCCTAAATCCGTTTTTGGGGTCAATTTTGCCTAATTCTTGCAAAATGTGTTTTTGGGGTGTTTCTAATCATAACATATATTCACAAATTATCTCAAACTAATTCGGAGTTGTGAAAATTGCACTTAAAATGTTTTATGAAAAAGTTTGGCTTTACTTCATTTTCTAAAGTGGCCGGACCCCCCAGCCGATCGATCGGCTGACCTGGGAGGGTTGCCCGGCCAAGTCAGAGGAGGAAGGAAAAAGCCAGACCCCCTAGCCGGTCGACCGGTTAAGGCGCCCGGCCAAGTCAGAGAAGGTGCAGTGCAAGCCGAACAACCCAGCTGGTCGACCGGCTAAACGGGCTGCTGTAATAAATGCACTAGCTGTTTATTACCATTCTGGTCGAGATTTTCATGTTTCTTTCACCTACCAAATCCCTAACCCCCAAATCTCTTTAAATACTCATTCAATACACATTCAAAATAAGAAGTGAAGTGTGCAAAATTGTTTATCATCATTCAATCAATCTTTGAGCCATTCTTGCAATATATTTGAGCTTTCAAGAGCTTATTCATCTTCTTCTTGAAGAGAATTTTCAGAATCAATCCTTTCTTATTTCTTGAGTATATACACACTTTGAGAGCTATAAACCTCGTGAGATCTATTCTTTAAAGCTTGTAAAGTGTGGGGAAATCCTAAAGAGTGAAACTTTTGGGTTCTTTGAAGTTGGGCTTCAAAGAGTTGTAAGAATTTGGTTTTGCTTCACCAAGATTTGAAAAAGCATTATAGTGGAGATTATTGAAGTCCTAAGGGGAGCATCCTTGGGCAGTGGACGTAAGTTTAGCCGAACCACCTTAAATCGTTTGTTTCTCTTCTCCTTATACTTCCATTCTTATACTTGCTTATATTTCTTACATTGTATTTGATATATTGATTATAAGAAGTTAATTTTTCTAAGAAATTTTTTAAACGAAAATTAGTAATTATATCTTAATTCACCCCCCTCTTAAGATATTTGCACCCACAATTGGTATCAGAGTTAGGGTTCTACCTATAGTTTAACAACTAGTATAATTTCTAGCAAATATGGAGGGAATTTCTATTAAACAAGTGCCCCCTTTTGATGGAACAAATTATGCATTTTGGAAAATGAGGATGAAAGTGTTTATATAATCACATGATTACAAAGCTTGGAAAATCATAGAAAATGGGCCTACTTTACCTACAAAATTAGAAGGTGATAGGAGAATACCCAAACCGGAAAATGAATGGAATGACGAAGATATAAAATTATTTTAGTTAAATAAAAAAGCATTACACTATTTATTTAAGCTATGAATGCAACCGAGTTTGCTAGAGTAATGGGGTGCACTTCGGCTGAAGAATTTTGGGACCAATTAGAAGTAACTTATGAAGGAATTAGCCAAGTGAAAGAATCTAGGATTGCTATGCTTGTACATAGATATGAATTATTTAAGATGCTTCCAAATGAAAATGTTGAGCAAATATTTTCTAGATTTGTTGAAATTACTAATGGTTTGAAAGCTCTTGGAAAGGATTATTCTAATGTAGAGAAGGTAAGGAAAGTGCTAAGGGGCTTGCCATCATCATGGCAACCAAAAGTCACGGCAATAAAGGGAGTAAAGGACTTGAATACATTGGAACTTAATGAGCTCATTGGGTCACTCATGACTCATGAGCTTGAGATAAAGGATCATGAAGAAGAAGAGAAGAAAGCAAAAAAGCCCATTGCCCTCATTGCATCAAAATACTCATCAAGTGATGATGAGGAAAATGATAAGAACCCGGAAGATGAAGAAATTGCACTTCTTGCCCAAAATTTCAAAAGATTTATGAAATTTAGAAAGATGAGAAAAGGCGCCTCTTCAAGCAACACAAGTTGGAAGAAGAAAGGAAAAGAAGGCAAAGATTTCAAAAAGACAAAAGATGCAAAAGGTGAATTGAAGTGCTTTAATTACAACAAGCCGGGACATATAAAAGCAAATTGTCCAAAGCTTTCAAAGAAGAAAGAAGGCAAGGCGCTCAAAGCCACGTGGGACTTCTCCGAAAGTGAAGAAGATGAGGAAGAGTAATATGAGGTAGCCAACTTTTGCCTCATGGCCAATGAGGATGAGGTACTATCTTCACCTTCTCCATCTATCTATTACTCATCTAGTGAAGAGGAGGAAGAGGAATATAGCTTTGATGAATTAAAAGATGTATTTGCTAAATTACATGATGATTTATCTTTAGCTTTGGCAAAAAACAAGTAAATGCATAGGAGATTGAAACTTGTTCTTGAACAAAAAGAAATTTTGAAAAAGGAAAATGTTTCTCTTTTGGAAAAGATTAAAATCTCGGAAAAAGAAAATGATTCATATGCCAAAGATTTTGTGAAAATTGAAAAAGAGGTTAAAGACTTGAAAAAGAAAATTGTGGATTTGAATGGAATTATTCAAAAATTTACAAACGGCAAAGAAAATTTTGAAAAACTCCATGGTAGTCAAAAAATGTCTTTTGATAAGAGTGGTTTTGGATACAAACCTAGTATTAATCAAAAGTATTTCAAAACTTACTTTGTCAAGGCTTCCACCTCTACATCCTCCTATTCACCAAAATCAAATGTTACTTGCACCTATTGTGAAAACAAAGGACATGTATCTACTCCTTGTTATTACAAGAAAATTCGTGATAGAGGATTACTTGTTCCGTATTGGCAAAGACCAAAATGGGTGGTCAAAAACAAAAATTAACACTAACGCCAAGGACCCAAGGTGTTGGGGACCCCAAAATAAAGAATTGCATTTGAATTTCATGTGTGCAGGTATCCAATGAAGGCAAACCAAGCAAAATAAAATGGATCTTGGATAGTGGTTGTTCCAAGCACATGACGTGGAACTCTTCACTCTTCTACAAATTAAAAAGGACAAAAGGAGGAGACGTTACCTTTGGAGACAATGGAAAAGGAAAAATTATTGGAAAAGAAAGCATCGGTAACGAAAACTCTCTTGCTATACATAATGTCTTACTTGTAGAAGGTTTAAAATTTAATTTACTTAGCATTAGCCAATTATGTGACAAAGGTCACAAAGTAGTTTTTCAATCCTCTAGATGCATTGTCTATGAGTATGGAAATGATAATATATTATTTGTAGCTAAGAGAAATGAGAATGTTTACACTGTTGAAATTGACCAACTTATATGTCAACATGTAAAATGCTTATTCGTTGTGCATGATAATGCATGGTTATGGCATAGAAGATTAGGACATGCTAGCATGAGCTTATTGAATGATTTGTCTAAGCATGAACTAGTTAGAGATTTACAAAAGCTTAAATTTGAAAAGGACAAAATTTGTAATGCTTACCAACTAGGAAAACAACATAAGACATCCTTCAAATCCCTAAATAAAGTTTCAACAAATAGAACATTGCAACTATTACATATGGATTTATTTGGACCCATTGATGTGGCAAGCTTAGGAGGATCTAGATATACATTTGTTGTAGTAGATGATTACACTAGATTTACATGGGTCATGTTTCTTGCACATAAAAATGATATCTTCAATGAATTTGCAAGATTGTGTAGAAAAGTGCAAAATGAGAAAGGCTATTTTATAACTTGCATCCGCAGTGATAATGGTACTGAATATGTGAACACTCCTTTCGTGAACTTCTATGATGAACATGGCGTTGAATATAACTTTTTGGCCCCTCGTACTCCTCAACAACATGGGGTAGTAGAGAGGAAGAATCGTACACTACAAAAAATGGCAAGAACTATGCTAAAAGAACGCAACTTGCTAACATATTTTTGGAGTGAAGCCATAAATACCGCATGCTATGTACAAAATAGAGTATTGATTAGATCTATCTTAAATAAAGCTCCATATGAATTATGGCATGGTAAAACACCTAAAATATCATACTTCAAAGTATTTGGTTGTAAATGCTTTATCCTAAATACTAAGGACCACTTAAGAAAATTTGATGTCAAATCAGATGAAGGAATATTTTTAGGATATTCCACAAAGAGCAAAGCATATAGAGTATATAATAAAAGAACTCTTGTTGTGAAAGAATCAATACATGTTACATTCGATGAGACTAATCCATTTGAGCCGAGAAAGGAAATTGATGATGTAGGTTATCTTTTGGAAAAGACAACGCTTGAAGATCCAACTCCAAAACACAAAGAGAAGCCAACTAAGCAAGAAGAAGAACATCAAGAAAGGAGGTCTCAAGCCAATGAGGAGAACGAACAATGCTCAAACAAAGGAAATGTTGAAACAAAAGAACCTCATGAAGACCTACCAAAGAGTTGGAAGTTTGTAAGAAATCATCCTCAAGATCTTATCCTCGGTGATCCAAATGAAGGTGTAAGAACTAGGCGTAATATTAATACTTTTTGTGAGCATCATGCATTTATTTCTCATATTGAACCCAAAAATGTGAAAGAAGCTTTACTTGATGAAAATTGGATAATAGCCATGCAAGAAAAACTTAATCAATTTGATAGAAATAAAGTATGGAAGCTAGTTGAAAGGCCTAAAGATAGACCAGTAATAGGAACAAAATGGGTATTTAGAAACAAACTAGAAGAAGCTGGAACAGTAACTAGGAACAAGGCTAGACTAGTGGCACAAGGATACAGTCAAGAAGAAGGAATTGATTATGATGAAACTTATGCTCCCGTAGCAAGACTAGAATCCATTCATATGTTACTTGCATTTGCTTGTCACATGGATTTCAAACTTTATCAAATGGATGTGAAAACTGCTTTTTTAAATGGATTCATTGAAGAAGAAGTTTATGTTGAACAACCCCCTAGTTTTGAAGATTCTTGCTATCCTAATCATGTTTTTTAAACTAGAAAAAGCTTTATATGGTTTAAAACAAGCTCCTAGAGCTTGGTATGAAAGACTTAGTGGATTTTTGGTGGAAAACAACTTTGAAAGAGGAAAACTTGATTCAACCCTATTTGTTAAAAGAGAAGACAATGACATCCTACTTGTCCAAATCTATGTGGATGATATAATTTTTTGTGCTACTAATATCTCTTTATATGAGAATTTTTCAAAGTGTATGCACAAGGAGTTCGAGATAAGCATGATGGGAGAATTAACCTTCTTCCTTGGACTCCAAATCAAACAAGCAAAAGAGGGGATATTCATAAATCAAGCCAAATACACCAAGGAAATTATCAAGAAATTTGGACTTGAAGATGCAAAGGAGATTGGAACTCCCATGAGCCTCTCAACAAAGCTAGATAAGGATGAGAAGGGTAAATCAGTAGACGAGAAGAAATATAGAGGTATGATCGGTAGCCTATTATATTTAATTGCCTCTAGACCTGATATCATGTTTGCAATTTGCTTATGTGCTAGATATCAATCTAATCCTAAGGAAACTCACTTAACAGCTGTAAAAAGAATCATTAGATACCTTAAAGGAACAATCAATTTAAGGCTTTGGTATGTAAAAAGAACGTCCTTTGATCTATATGGTTTCTCTGATACTGACTATGCTGGTTGCAAAGTAGACCACAAGAGTACTAGTGGAACATGCCAATTCCTAGGACATTCCTTAGTATCTTGGTCATAGAGGAAACAAAATAGTGTCGCTATTTCTACTACCGAAGTTGAATATATTGCATCCGGTAGTTGTGTGGCTCAAATTTTATGGATGAAACAAAACTTATTTGATTATGAATTGCAATATGATCATGTTCCTATCTATTATGATAATACTAGTGCAATTAATCTCACTAAAAATCCAATTCAACACTCAAGAACTAAGCATATTGAGATTAGGCATTATTTCATTAGAGATCATGTACAAAAAGGTGATATAATAGTTGAATTTGTCGATACATTACATCAAGTTGCTGATATTTTCACTAAACCATTACATGAGGGTCAATTTTGCAAAATTAGGAGAGAGATTAGAATGATAGTTGACCGACTGAAGCTGGAAGGCATCCGGCTAAAATATATTTCTTTAGGTGCTTTCTGATCAACGGCTGGTCGACCTAGCCGGTAGACCACCCGTGACCAGTCGGTCGACCGGGTGAACGCGGACAGGGTTAAAAATTGGGGTTTTAACCCCAAATTCACTTCAATCACTCAAACTTTTTTTAACCCTAGCCAAAATTTCTCTTAAACCCACCTTTAATTCTTCAATTTCCTACCGTTTTATTCTAAAATTCTTTCTATATTTTGCTTACCCACTTCAAAAAACCAAGTTTTCACCGATTAATCTTCAAAAAACAACGCAAAATCATGGTGAATTTGAGGGGAAGAGGTCAAGCACGTAGGAGAAAAAGGAAGAGGCCAAGAACACAATCTCTTCCACCACCACGACCTCCGGTATCAAAGATTCAAAGCAAGCAATCAATTTTGTACGGTAAATATATCGTGGACTTTGATTTTGCTGGCACCGATGTCTTGCCATTATTTGATCAATGGTCTACGTTTCTACATCTACATTGTGATGTGCAAGATAAATTGGTAATAGAATTTTATGAAAATCTTGAAATACATAGTAGATGTCCAAAACTTGAGTTATCTTCTACTATATGTGGGGTGAATTTTATGCTTAAGGAGGAAACTTTGCATGAAATATTTAATATACCTGTTGATGGGGAAGGTCATTACAATAGTCAAAGTTGGCCGAAAGGAATCAGGAAGATTGATATTCCGGGGAAAGTTATAAAATACATGTGGAAGGATGTAGGACCTGAGGATCCAGAGTTGATTCTTCCATTATTGAGGGATGTTGATATTAATAAAAGGATTGCCTTCAAAATCATGAGTGAAGTAATTCTTCCTAGAAATATCAATGATGGAAAAATTCCGGTCATGGATGCTTATATCTACTATAGCCTTAGGGAGAAAAAGAAGATAGCTTTGCCTTTCCTAATCCTTCAACATATGTTGCATATTAGAGGAAAGGGTGGAGGAAAAACGACCACTCCTGGGTATGGTATGGCCTTAATGCATATCTTTTCACATTTCAACATATCGTCAAATGCTCCATATAGAGAGTTTGCTTAGAATTTTGGCATGTTGTATATGAACTTCATGGACATTTACTGGTATAATGGGGAGCCCATAAATACAGAAACCTTAAAAAATTTGCCCCAAAGCACTCAAGCTGCAATTAAGCATAGGACTAAGAAGGGTACTACTTTCACCAATCCTGTCTTTGGCCCCAATGCACAAAAGCTTGATGATATACTTGGCAGGGAAGACATCACACTAGAAGAAGATGTAAGGCCAAAAATTGAGGGTGATCCCAACATAGGCATACTAGGAACAACACCCATGGTTGTGAGAACCTCTGAAGAAGAGGAAGATACTGAGGAGGCTACTCTTAAGCGAGTGATGAGAGAATCTAGGGAGCAGGTACATGTTGATGAGCAACGGCGAAGAGAGATTCGTCGCGGTACTGGTTCTAGCTCGATGGGTCAACAAGAAGACCCCTCTTTGATGGCTCAGATTCTTTCACAATTGCAGGCTTTAAACACTGGTATGTGAGAAATGAGACCCACCATGACAAGCCAATGAAATGAACTTACTATTTGGAGGGAACACATTGATTCAGAGGTGGCATCTATGCGATCAGATATGAAGGAGTACTTCAAAGATAACCATGATCAAGCACCTTGATTTCCATACTATCAACAAGAATTTTTTTACTATTCAAAAACATTTTTGAGTTTTTTAGCTGACTTTAACCTTCTTGACTTTGCTAAACAAGTTATTTCCTTTATCCAATCTTAGCTTTCATTTCATTTCCTACCTACATATTAATTTTGATGATGCCAAAGGGGGAGAAGTAAATGAGGCAATGGGCGAATGATATAATGGTTATATGCTTTGTTGACATTCTTTGGTGATATGTTTGTTGTACTTGTTGTGGAATGTTTGTGTACTTGTTGTGGAATGTTTGTTGTGGAAATGGCTATTTGTATGATTGTTGATAGGTTGATTACTGGTGAAAAATGTCTTCAAAATATGCATGAGTTAAATCTTGACAGGGGGAGTATTTTCCCAAATACTTTTTTTAAAAGAATGCATATATTAGGGGGGAGTCTTTTTGCTCATATCTTAAAAATTTGTCATCATCAAAAAGGGGGAGATAGTTAGCTATATATTCACTATTAATTTTGATGATGAAAATATATATGTATTATTTGACTAAAAAGCTTATTGTGAAAATGAGATGATACTTAAGTTGAAGCTTTGATAGATTGAAGAAGATGTGCAAAATGCACTATTTGAAGAAAGAGAAGATGAGAAGGCATAAGGAGGAGAAGAGTTGACATAAGGGGTATCGGACATTATTTTTTCTCTCTTGCTCTTTTGTGAAATGCCTATATATATTGTATTTGGCTCAAGTTCTCTTCTTCATTGTTCAAATAAACTTTCAACTTTTGCACATTTGATCTCACACATGCACAAATGAATTTGAATGCACTCATAGAGTAAAAATGTGTTTTTGGGGTGTTTCTAATCATAACATATATTCACAAATTATCTCAAAATGATTTGGAGTTGTGAAAATTGCACTTAAAATGTTTTATGCAAAAGTTTAGCTTTACTTCACTTTCTGAAGTGGCCGGACCCCCCAGCCGGTCGACCGGCTGACCTGGGAGGGTCGCCCGGCCAAGTCAGAGAAGGAAGGAAAAAGCCGGACCCCCTAGCCGGTCGACTAGCTAAGGCGCCCAGCCAAGATAGAGAAGGTGCAGTGCAAGCCGGACGACCCAGCCGGTAGACCGGCTGAACGAGCTGCTGTAATAAATGCACTAGCCGTTTATTACCGTTCTGACCGAGATTTTCATTTTTCCTTCACCTACCAAATCCCTAACCCCTAAATCTCTTTAAATACTCATTCAATACACATTCAAAATAAGAAGTGAAGTGTGCAAAATTGTTTATCATCATTCAATCAATCTTTGAGCCATTCTTGCAATATATTTGAGCTTTCAAGAGCTTATTCATCTTCTTCTTGAAGAGAATTTTCAGAATCAATCCTTTCTTATTTATTGAGTATATACACACTTTGAGAGCTATAAACCTTGTGAGATCTATTCTTTAAAACTTGTAAAGTCTGGGGAAATCTTAAAGAGTGAAACTCTTGGGTTCTTTGAAATTGGGCTACAAAGAGTTGTAAGAACTTGGTTTGTGCTTCACCAAGATTTGAAAAAGCATTATAGTGGAGATTATTGAAGTCCTAAGGGTAGCATCCTTGGGCGGTAGACGTAGGCTTGGCCGAACCACCTTAAATCATTTGTTTCTCTTCTTCTTATACTTCCCTTCTTATATTTGCTTATATTGCTTACATTGTGTTTGATATATTGATTGTAAGAAGTTGTTAATTTTTTTGAGAAATTTTTTAAATGAAAATTAGTAATTATATCTTAATTCACCCCCCCCCCCCTTAAGATATTTGCACCTACATATTCCATTATTTAATTTTGAATTAAATAAAAGAATTAATAATTAATATGTTATTCTAGTTAATTGAGAATTAAATATTTAATATTAATTATTAAAAGGTCATGAATTTAATTTTAACTATTTTCTGCTATTACAGAAAATGTGGCATGAATTAAATATTGGGCTAAATGGGTTAAAAATTAAATAATGGTTTAATTCTTAATTGGGTTTAAAAAGGTTTGGGCCCAATAGGTTAGAGGAAATGAGAGGTATTGTATATATTTTGATTAGGGTTATCAATTTTCTACCAAAAAAAATTCCTCCTCTCTTAAAGACCCTAGCCTCCATTAATATTTCTTGGTTGTATACGAAGAGGAGGAAGATCAAGCTTCCACAAGGCTACTCATCAAGAACACGCATCATTACTTCAGGTATTTCTTGTGTTCTTGAAAAATTTTAATTTTCAAGAGCTAGATCCTGGAAGAATTTGTGAAAAAGTTTTGCACAATTCCTTCATCATATACTTGTGAAAATGTTGATAGCTCTAATTTCTAGGATTGTAAAAGATTTGAATTAATTGTGGATTTAGCCTTGCAAGTTAGGAATTTTACATTTCTAGACTTGTGACAGTCACATCATTAGGTTTATTTTGATTAAATTTTTGGGGCGTGAAAATATGTGCATATATATGTATGTGTGTATGTGTGTGTGTGTGTGCATATATATGTTAATTCGTAGAACTTAAAAACGTCATAAGAATACAAGCCTCAAATTAGAATTTTTGGCTTTAGGCCTCCAAATGTGTTGAACCACTCCTAATTTATGGCCAAATTTACACATGCCACACATTCACTTAAGCATATACACCATGCATTTACACAAAGACATAGTTGCCGGGCTGGTGGTGGGATTGGACAAAGGCCAAGGGTGACAAGAGAGTAGAATGATAATGGACATGGGTGGTTTATAAATTTATGGTGGATCATAGCATTTCACCAGAACAGAGGACTAGATGTCATGCACTTTAAATATTGTGCATCTACCTTAGTATTGTGCACCTCAAAGTAGCGCGTACTTCATTATTATATTTTCACAATTTTTGTATTATATGCTCACAATTTCTAATATTTACAAATTGCATGTCTTATGTTTATAATTTTAATATTTTATGCTCAAAACTTTTAAATGTTCACAATTTACTTATTTATTACTCTGAATATTACATGTTTCAAAAGCTTTATATCATATGTTCTTAGTGATAAATTACATGTTTGCTACTCTTTAAGATATGTTTATAATCTGTGAATGATATGTTCACAATTTGTGAACGTTATGTTCACTATCTAGAAAGAGTTTTGGAGCTCATAGCATTACTGGTGTTTGATCAAAGATCGGATTGTTGTGCTGTATTAAGTACAATAAATAAATATAATTAAATCCTTTCTATAAACTTAAGCTTTTAGATGAGATGATAAATCTAACTTAGTATTAAACTCTAAGTCATGGGTTTCAGTCTCACCGCTAACCATTTAAAACAAATTACTTTGCACGTGAGGGAACGTGTTAAATGCAATTAATAAATATAACCAAATCCTCTCTACAAGTTTAAATGAGATGGAAAAGGAATAATAATAGTTTAGTACAACAGGCCTTGATTCATGATTTATCATCACGAACAGCAACATAAGCTACACACTCTCGGCCAACACAGCAGAAAATTCATCAGCCATCGAGTTATCTGCATTTACATGAGGATCATTAAAAAAAGTGCAATTTTTTTTTTTTTTGTTTCTTTTACATTAATCATGACCAGATTTCGAGTATTTTAATGAAGCCAATTCGAAATCTTAAGAAAAAGCAAGATTCTCTGTAACAGAATAAAAAGGATAAGCAAAAAGAAGATCACGGGGTTAATAGTGTATTTGGAACGATCGATACTTATTCTATTGAAATGAGAAAATATCTTACAAGATTTAAGACATCTTACTACATATATGGTATGACAACTCAAAAAGAAACTATACTTTTATCTTATAAAAAATAAGTAATTAATCCTTATATTATTTTTTTTCCAAATATTTCATAGGATGTATGTGATAAGTAAGATGCCTTAAATCTTATAAGATTTCTACATGTTAGAATTGTATTAAAATGAAGGTGTTTACATATGGACAAATGAATCGAAACCACTAAATATATGAAAAATTCAAATAAATTACTTAGAGTTAATCAAAGGTTCATCAAGCTATATCACTATTGAAATTCTCGTTTCGGTAAACAACGTTCATTTGCATGCCTGGAATACGTCACCTCCAAAATATAATGCAATTCAATAATGCAATTTAAAGTCATTTCATGACAAAAAGATATTTGGTGTTTTCTTACATTTTGGTCTTTCACGTTTTAAATGAGAGATTCACTTTAACATTTTAAATCATGCACGATTGGCTCAACAGATAAAAGAGGCTGCTCAACGCATAAAGAAACTTAAGGCCAAAATATAATATACGATTTCTTTTATTTTTTTAAATGTCATATTTAAGTTCTTATGAATTACACAAAAGAATAATTATATTTAAGTACTAATGTACTTACAGTTTCTATGAGTGAAACTTCTGATAATCTTGCTTGATTCGAAAAACCTGTGTGTTGCCCAAAGAAAACATCAGACTACAAAGCCTTATACGTGCGACCAGAAGCAAGGAAAAGCCCCAAAAAAAAAAAAAGTAGCGTTAAAGAAAGTGATGGAAAAAGAATAATAATAATTTACTACAGCAGGCCTTGATTCATGATTTATCATCACGAACAGCAACATAAGCTACACTCTCGGCCAACACAGCAGAAAATTCATCAGCCATCGAGTTATCTGCATTTAGATGAGGATCATTAAAAAAAGTGCAATTTTTTTTTTGTTTCTTTTACATTAATCATGACCAGATTTCGAGTACTTTAATGAAGCCAATTCGAAATCTTAAGAAAAAGCAAGATTCTGTGTAACAGAATAAAAAGGAAGAGCAAAAAGAAGATCACGGGGTTAACAGTGTGTTTGGAACGATACTTATTCTATTGAAATGAGAAAATATTTTACAAGATTTAAGACATCTTACTACATATATGTTATGAAAACTCAAAAAGAAACCATACTTTTTATCTTATAAAAAATAAACAATTAATCCTTATATTATTTTTTTACAAATATTTCATAGGATGTATGTGATAAGATGCTTTAAATCTTATAAGATTTTTCCTTATTTTAATAGGATAAGCATCTTAAATTAAAATCACTCCAAACACACTATAAAATATGTTGGGTTATGGCTCAAGTGCTATGCTCATGTCCATGTTGAAATTAGGAAATAGTCTTAATGAGAGTTAAAATTCTAGTTATGGTAAGAGTCTTAGTTATGGTAGGATTGATAGATTAGGAAATCCTTTGTCTTGGAGGACAAGGAAATCCCCTCTATAAATAGGACTCTTATATTAGTTGAAAGGGTGTGTGTCTTGCAATAGGTCTAAGTAGAGAGAGAGCCATTGTAAAAGCGCCGAGAGGGAGGGTTTAGACTTTTCTATCCATGCAAAAAGTCCTATTGAGTTTGTACTCTTTTCTATTTAGTACAGTTTTTCGTGGACGTAGGCAGAGCACCGAACCACATTTAATTGTGCGTATTCTTTTCTCATTACTTGTGTTTTAATTCCGCTGCCTGAGTGTGTGTTATGCGTCTTAATTTCATAACAAGTGGTATCAGAGCTATTTTGGAAGGAGGACGCCGGTTTGCGCGAAAAACGAAAAAGAAACGCCAAAGAGAGTAAAAAATTCGTTGATCTGCTGGTCAGGTTTGGCAGCCTTCCTGGTGTCATATCGATGATCCGTTTATTTTTGTATGTTCGTTTCGGAGAGGAGAGTAAGCTGCTAAAATTTCGTGACGATCCAACGGTCAGATTGTAAGATAAAAGCAAGTCAAGTTTTGTAAGTTTATGGCCAAACAGTCAAACAAAAAGTTTGACCATCATTGACCGAAGGGCTGCAGAGGTTTGACCGCGTTGACCGAGGGTCCCCCCACAGTTTTCTGATGTCCTGAATCCGTTTTTGGGGTTAGTTTTGCCTAATTCTTGCTGGATTGTTGAATTTTAGCGAATTTGTGCATAAGAGCCATGACGACGACTGGTAGAAGTTTGGAATTCCAATGTTTGATGGGAACATGAACTTCAACTTGTGGAGGAGTACTATCGAGGACCTTTTGATACAGCAAGGCCTTGATGAAGTTCTAGAAGAGGCAAAACCGAAAGAAGTCAATGATAAGAAGTGGAAGTCCCTACAACGAAGAGCCATGAGTACAATTTGGTTGGCGTTAGCACCGCAAATTAAATGTCGTGTGATTGATGAGACAACGGTGAGCGGTGTGTTCGACAAGTTGAAGAATATTTATGAGTCGAAGTCAATCACCAAACGATTGTGTTTGAGGACTGAGCTTGATGAGGGGTAGAACTTGTTTAAAATATTAGGGAATCTTGATGAGGGGCCCAATAAAAATTTTTAAACTTAGGCCATCTCTCCCGTTTAGAATACTAATAGTCTATAGATAAATTATTATAATGGGCTTGCCCTATTTGATAGCGCCCTAAAATTGGAAAAGGAGAGGGAGCACCTAGTCTAGTTGTGTCTACCATAGCAAGCTGCTTAAGTTTCAAGATTATCAAATGCAATTTTAGTGGCTTCAAATTAAGGTTAGCTTTCGACCAAAAAAAAAGGTAAGCTTTAAGACAAATTTAATTAATTTTATTATTGCAATGTTTCTATTTCAGGCATTAGATTATTAAATACTAACAGGGACTTCTCATGCGCATCCCCTAACAAACTTTTGATTGAAAATGGAGTCTTTAAACAAGTGTATTCCTAACAAAAGGGTCAAATCAAATTTGGCAAGCCAAAATTAGCACACTTGTTAGCCTCTTTCCATGTAATATGAGGAAAGATTGAAACTCGTATGATTTAGTATCTTGCTGCATTCTTCAACGTAAGGTAGGATGGTCTCTAACTATTTTTCATCACTTTAATTCAACGAATGAGGACTTGTGAAATAGACTTTGTAAAGCCCTCTTAGATTGGCTCTTTATGAGATTTATGTGTACTTTGTAATGACTTGGGTATGCTAATACTATCATTAGAGCTTAAGCATTTTGGGTTATTTGATTAGATTCAATATGGTGGCAGGCCAGTAACTGGATTTGGGTCATTACATGTGGTATCAGAGTAGGCTCTAGACAGGTTTCACGTTGCTCAGATTCCTGGACTGTGGTATATTTTTTTTGTGTTTTGATCGCAATGAGAATGTCACATCGTTTCGGCAGCAACAGGGATGTTGCGTCTTTAAAAAGTAAGAGTCGATAAAGTCCTCCCATATTGATTCTTTGTGCTTATTGTTTATATGTATACAGAGGATGAAACCATCCTACTCAATCAACTCAACATATAAAATTTTGATATACATCTATTATTGACCAAAAAAGGATATGTATACTCAAGATATCAAAGAGTGCTTTTTAGTCTTTCAGAATATACTACTAATTATGCTAGTTCTTCTATAGTAGCCTAAGCATTTTTCATTTTTTTTTCCTGTTCTCTCTCTCTCTCTCTCTTTCTTCTCCTTTTTCCTTTTTAGAAGGCCATTAAATTAATTGGTGATCATTTTTGGAGATGAAACTATTAAAATTTTTATTAAATTGTGGGTTGCTGTTAATTAAGTCTTCTTTTTATTCTTTTGAAAAACGGGTTGAAGTTGGTTGATAAATCCCAAAACATTATTATTTTTAGTGATGTGATATGAAAGGGGTAGAACTTGTGTAAAATATTAAGGAATCTTGATGTGGGGCCCAATAAAAATTTTTAAACTTAGGCCATCTCTCCCATTTAGAATACTAATAGTCTATAGATATATTACTATAGTGGGCTTGCCCTATTGAAAGCAGCCATGAAATTGGAGAAGGAGAGGGAGAATTTAGTCTAGTTGTGTCTACCATAGCAAGCTGCTTAAGTTTTAGGGTTATTAAATGCAATTTTAGTGGCTTCAAATTAAGGTACGCTTTCGACCAAAAAAAGATAAGCTTTAAGACTAATTTAATTAATTTTATTATTGCAATGTTTCTATTTCAAGTATTAGATTTATTAAGTTCTAACAGAGACTTCTCATGCGCATCCCCTACAAACTTTTGGTTGAATATAGAGTCTTTAAACAAGTGTATTTCTAATGAAAGGTTCAAATCAAATTTGGCAAGCCAAAATTAGTTGCGTCTTTAAAAGGAAGAGTCGATAAAGTCCTCCCATATTGATTCTTTGTGAGATCTGTGTGCTCTTTATAATGATTTGAATACACTACTACTGTTATCATTGGCTTAATCATTTTGGACCAGTAAATTAGGTTCAATGTGATGATAGACAATAATTGGGCTTGAGTCATTAGTTTCTCCTCCTCTTTCTTTGTACAATTTACAAAACTATGACCAAAATACAACTCAACACGGCCTTATAAGATTAAGAGGGTGTTTGGATTGGCTTTTTTTGTGTCAAATACCTACTGGAAGTATTTGTTTTGAGTAAAAAAAAAAAAAGTACTCTTTTTAAGTAGCTTTAAGCAAAAAAAAAAAGCTCCCTACCCCCGAGCTACTTCTTTTTATGGCTTTAAGGGCTCATTTGAATTCGTATTTTTAAAAGTGCTTTTTTAATAATTTTTGAAAAAAATACTTTTTTTTAAAAAGCAAAAAATTTTGGCTTCCAGAAAGGCAAATGAAGTTTTTTCAAAGTTTCAATTTTTTAAGAACTCAAGCCAAATAGTTATTGTAAAAATAATGCACTTTTTTCAAGAAAAAAATATTTTTTCCCCAAAAAAAGCCACTCCAAACATACCCAAATTATTTAATATCTTATCCTTACTTTTTTTATTTTTATTACTAAAATATCTTTACCCTTTTACCTTGAACTTACCTTTTAAATTCTATTTTCATATTCTTAATAGTTTTTTTTAATAACATAAGTTATTTTTCAACCTATTTTAATCAAATATATAAATATTTATTTTTATAACTACAATTTTTATTCAAACACATAATTCTTAAATTCAAAAATTAAAAAAAACTTAAAATTAAAAGTATTTAAGTAACTTTTTAATAAGTCAATCCAAACATTCTCTAAATTGAGGTGCCGCTTGGGAGGTACGAGTGAAAACTTATTCATTTGTTGGTTTAGAATTAGAAAAATATCTTTTCCGAGTCATATATGAAATTTTGTATCGCAAGGAGAAAAGAACAAAGAACATACGAAACACGTGTTAACTTTGCTATGTCACTTGATGTTTGACCTTTTTGTCGTTCGCAAATAGACTGTTCCATGCACGTAGGGCTTCTTCAATCAACCTCTATATAAACTGCAAATACCCTTCACATTTTCATATCATAACCATCCCAACAAAAAAAAAAAAACAATAATCAAGAATGAGGCGCCATTGCTTCAAACTAGCATTTTGTTTTCTATTATCTTTCTTGCTAATCGCCTCAGCAAGAGTCGATACTCTTGCTAAGGACGATGCTGTCCCTCCACCTCCTGGAAGCTGTGGTCCAGGGTGGGAGTGTCCAGCGCCCTTGTGCTGCAGCAAATGGGGATTCTGCGGTAGCACCGATGATTACTGCTCCCCCGAAAATTGTCAAGGCCAATGTCCTAGGTGTGGTACTGATATCTCAACTGGTACAGTCTATAATGGAACATGCAGAGAGGGCTTGTGTTGCAGCAAATATGCATGGTGTAGCACAGGTGATGCTTACTGCGGCCCTGGCAATTGTCAAAGCCAATGTCCTGGAGATGATCAGGTGTCCATTCTCATGAAGTTGGCAATCAACACATTTACCAGCTTGGCATCCAATCGTACCTATCTCAGGCCTGCTGTCGAAACAATGTAATTGTTTCGTTGCTCTCGAATGCAAAAGGGCGTCTAGTACTGCTACTCTTGGTGACCATACTATGTAAGATATGGAGTCTATTTTGGCTCCCTTTCTAAATAAGGTCGTGTAATAAGATTTACTTTGTACTTCTGCATCGTATGTATTTTAATATGGATTAAATTCCATTTTAATGGATGTATAATAAAATAAATCAATAAACTAATATCTTATCTACAAGTTTAAATTTTTAGATGGATGTATATTTTTTATGTTCATTATTTATAAATTGTTTATTATGTTTATAAATTCTAATTATATATTATAACTATAGATTCACGACTCTTTCCCAACATGTCATGACCATTTTTGTGTATATCACAAATTATATGTCATAACTTGTGAACTGTAGCTTCACTACTCTTTCATACCATATTCACAACCTTTTTTATGTACGTTCACAATTTCTGCAATAGTATCAAAAAGTTATTTTCTTCTTTTCCTGGTTCTCCGCCGCCATTAATGGAGCTTCACAAGAACTTCCCAATTGCTGAATTCTAAACTGCTAGAAAGCTTCCTTAGCTGGGGACAAAGCATGACATTGGGTTATTTTTCTGGTTTACCTTCAAATTAAAACCTCTTGCTATTTAGCGATCTCTCTTCTTCCATTGTTTTCTAAAACAAAGGTTTTCCCCTTGAACACTTTTCTTTTTTTTTTTTTTTTAAGCATTTTCGTGGCATATTTATGTGTATATATATATATATATATGTATGTATATATATGATGAAGGGAAAAGAGGAAAGAGAGATCAAAAAGGCGGGAGAGGAGAGCAGATAGGAAGGGATGAGAGAAAAGAGAGGAGAGAGAAGATAATAATGATCCGATTTTTTGTTTTTTTTTAAGAAACGTGAGAATCACGCATCCTAAGGTGTACAGTAATATGGGTGTGCAAAATATTTGTGGTGCGTAGTAATATTTGCGGACAAATAATTCTCGCTAGCCACCATTGTAATAGTCAATATACGCTCTAAAACTTATTCTACTAAACACGTGCTACTATATATCTTATTTAGCCATCATTTAATATATGGTACTAGGCGAATTTTTCAGTGCTATAAGACATGTGGCTAGTTTTTGAAAACTTTCAGAAATCATACAGCTGAAAGTATGAATTACACAATGATACCATGCTAGGTGTACAATATACGAAATAGTACACTCCCTTAATTTACACTAAAATATAACTTGTGCAATTCATGACAAAAATGAATACATAGATTTTCGTCGTATATGGTAGGACAAAACATAAACATATTTTATAAATTTTTTTAGTAAATTTTAAATAATAATTGTGTTTTTATGAGATATTTAGAGTAATACGATAGAATATTTAAATTCAAAAAGTAAAATAAAAAAAAGTTGATTATTAGAAAATAATGTTAGATGCATAGGAAGGATGGATTCAATGTTTGTTGGATGGAAAAGAAAGTTATGAAAGAATCACATGATATGCGCCTTGATGCCGGCGGCACGTAATCTCTTTTATATAATACAGTATTGTACCCATGCAATGTAATTTTTCTATAAAATGCTATGATGAATTGTGATACAAATCATAAAAATATTAAATTTTTTTTTAATTTTTGTATGTGAAAACTACATTCGTGTGACTTTTCATTTATGCCATATATTCTGCAACTATACTTTTATCAATTCTGGGGATTTTAGTAAAGATATTACCCTCAATTATAGTTCAGTTATCATTCGTTTACACCATATATTTCCTTGACATTTCTACATTATCCTCATATAGGATATAACCCTCACAGCAGTATCAAGAGCATTTAAATTTTACATTTTTACAAAGCTTTAATCATCAATTTTATATTCTTCTTATTAAGCAAAACGAAATCTACATATGATTTATAATCTTGAACAATTATTGTAAATTTGTCTATATGAAAATTATCATTATTTAGAGAATAATTTTGTCTACTTTTTATATATTGCCAATTAAAATTTTGTTATTTATATATTTAAATTAAAAGTAATTTTTATTTTTTGAAATTCTAATTAGATAAATTAGTAATATATTTTTATTGCTAAAAGGATTTAAAAGAATAAACTCTCTAAACAATACCATGCTGTCAGCTTGTATAATAAATCATTAAAAAATGAACATTTTTTTTTTGAAATTCAAATTAGATAAATTAATAATATACTTTTATTGGTAAAAATAATTAAAAGAATAAACTCTCTAAACAATAGCATGCTATCAGCTTATAGAATAAATCATTAAAAAAATGAATTCATTAAAAATTATCTAAGCAGAAAGGAGAGAAGACCAAAGAAGTTATTTCATTCAAATTCTATCTTCCAACAATATCAAAGTAAATAGCTCATCAAATTCACTTTCAAAATCTTAAAGAAAAGAATTAGACTGATGTTTGAAATTACGCAAAAAAAAAAACTCTAAGTGCTTCAGTACTAAATTTCAAAGCGATAAAGTAAATTTACACATTCGATTATAAATATATCTTAAGAAAATCACAAGAAAAGAATCTTTCCAAAAAAACTTTAATCTTTCAGTTGGTAGGCATAAACCTGACCACAGACATATGCATGCACCCCAAAAAATTTTATATATGTCATATTTAATGAAGGACCCATTAACTATGAAAAGAAAAAAAAAAGAAAAGAATACCTTAATCCATTTAACTGTAAATTAGAATGTCATGAATTAAAAATTATTATAAAACAAAATAAAGATAGGAAAAAGGACTTACAGTGGTTGAAAGACGGAGTAGTAACACATCTGAAACAAAAGCATTGATTATAAGATTTTAAAGTATCATATGTAACTTTTGTTGCATCTTAAAAATTAACAGTTGATTTTCAAAATATTCGATTAGGTTTGTGCATGTGCTGATACTGTATTAAAATGTACTACATATTGTATCGTATGTATTTTGATGGAAGTCCATATTAACGGATAATCTCAGACCGAAAAGCATCAACGTATATACAAATCAGACGTGTCTATTAATTTTACAATACTAAATATATTGTTGGCGGCCTCACTGTCCAAGAGTCATGCATGAATATGAATTTTTTATTTCAAAGAAAAAAACAAAAGAAAATATTTAGGTCACGATTGGTATGTAAGAATATGATAGGAATAGAATGGCATTACTAGCTCTCTTCTAAAATCTAATGATTGGTATGTAGTAATGAAGTAGGAAATGCCATTCCCGGAAAAATTCCATTTTCACAAATATGGAAATAGCCATTCATGAGTAAACACATGGAAATGAACCATTCCCATATTCGTGGAAATGATATTTTTCATTGAAGGATTAAAAATATCTTTTGAAAACTAAACATTTAGTGTTTTATATAAAAAAATAAAATTAAAAGGATATAAAAAATATAAAATAAAATTAAAATTAAAAATAGAAAATAAAAATAAACAAAATTAAAATAGAAAATAAAGATTTGAAAGTAGAAAATAAAAATAAAAACAAAAATAGAAATATAAAATAAAAATTAAAATAGAAAATAAAAATTATAGTTTTAGAATAAATATAAGAAATGAAAAATGGATTTATACATCTATTTCTACTATTATTCTTAGAGTTTACCAAGCATAGGATATTCATTCTCATTCCATTCCTTATCTCATTCCATTCTTGTCAAATTTACTCCATCAAACTATTGGATCTAGATACTATTCCCATGTCTAGTTGTTATTCCTAATTTAAAAATATATTAACAACAATGGGATCGGAGAAGAAGCATAATATGATTAAAGTCTATTATACACGTGGGCAACACATTCAAGCAAAAACACAAGAGTAAGGTTAAAATTTGTTACCCTTGTAGCGTGATCCGGATGCAAAAATGAATTCTCCGCACAATACCAGCTCATATTAGCCTTTTAGTGGTCTTTTCCACTATTCCCAAATCTCTATTACTAGGATACGATTTGTTATATAGTGGACAACAAATTTTTAAGACTAAATTGAGGTTATGGAATTTAGTGTGTTCTTGGTGCTAGTGTGTGAAAAATTCTGCACACACATATCAAGAATAAATCTCACTCTCTTGTCTTGGTTACACCTATCTTATACTATTTACAGTACAAGACAACCCTAATAAGGATAAGGTTCCTAAAATATTATGGTTCACCATAATACCTTCACTTAGTCCTTCTAAAAATGGAATATTCCCTTGGGATAGGGATATCTCAAATATTCCACCTCACACTAAATATCTTCCATGTGGACCTCGATTATCTAATTAAGATATCCATGAATTACATTAAGAAGACCCAGATAATTAAATCCCTTATTAATTCTAAACTCAAATCTTAATTAAACAAACCACATAATTAATTTACCTCAATTAATGTATCCAAAAGAATAATGGTTAGTGAAGGGACCAAAAGACATAATTATCCTTGGCTCCAAAAATCCAAATTGCCATCATTGCTTTGGCGACACTAAGACCATTTTGACCTCTGTCTATTTCCACCAGAAGACTAAAGCCACACTCCAAGAATAGTTACTGGCTAAGCATAGCTTGTTACCCGCTCCGATGACCTCTGTCTTTGACCAATTGAGTGAAATGACCAAAATGCCTCTCAATGTATGCCCGTAGTCATGGCCAATCCTAACAAGTACCATCACCTCCAAGACTACATCTAAAACCTTATAATCTCTTGTCCCATATAATAATCATCCATTGGTCATGGATCCTTGATCTAGGTAGCAACCCACAAGCCAAATGACTGATATATCTATGAAGGATAATATCACTAGTACTAGATTTCTGGTGATCAAGTGGACAAATCCAAGGGGCACCTAGACTCTGTTGTTGCTTATTTATGTCCCACTAAATTAGAATGCAACACCCAATGCATAAGGTAGACAATCTTATCACTCAAGACCTCTCCTTATGGTATATTGAAATGTTGCACTCTAACTTAGTCAGTTCATCCATACATGCTCAAGATCAAGAGCATTGGTTACTCAGAAGTTGTGAGTATCTCGTCTTCTATATGTGATAGTACGGTTTCTAGAAGACATACTCACGATGGCTCTGTCCATTGCATGGCACACGCACTAGTAGCGTAGTCCAGAAAAACATCGAATGACCTAGGTAGATCGCCCTCTCAAAGAGACTTACCCACTATAGCTTTGTCTCGGTAGCGAGCCCAACATTGCCATTCGGCTATGGACCAATTTATGATATCACTAAATCCAGGCATGGACCTACTGCGCGTCTTGCCTCACTGTGCACCCAAGTCATTAGTCTATATCATTGGACCTGCATACTTTTCACCAATGCATAGATGGAGGCAATATGCTGTGCAAAACTCAATCATATGAATAATATCATGAGCGTATTATGTCTAGTATACAGTAATCACCATGTGTTTGTGGTCTTTAAGGCATACGATCCTAACACATACGAATCGCCAACATAGTTTTTTTTTTTGGCTTAATATGAGAATTAGCTTGATGACCAAAATAAATTTGCTAAATCCTTTCTCTTCAATTGACAATGATACTTTTCCAAATAAATTAATATTAAGTTTTGCAGATAATCTGTTAGACGAATAAATTTGATAATCTATGTATCCTTTCTTTTCCCTATTTCTAAATGAAATTTTGTGCAAATTTCAAAAGTTTTTAACCAGTCTAGGTTTCTTGCTTATAAAGAAATAGGATTCTAATTAGAGACTACATTAGGATTATAACAGAGTAAATATGAGGCACCAAGACTTATCACTTTGTTTTGCCAAGTCTACTAAATGGTCACCTCAACACCTTCCTTTCTCTCGCATCTCTTACCTTGTTGTTCGAGTCCCCTAATCCTAATGAGGGAAAGAATTTTTTTGTAATATTTTTGTTATTCTTCCAAAACGTGTGATATTGAGTTCAGCTAAAAGTAGATTGTTGAGGCAAATATCTTTTTTTTAGGGGAAGGGGGCGGGAGAGAGAGGTAAATTAAGATATTGGCCAATTTTTGTAAATAAAAATTTGTCAAATAATACACCCAAATTCTCTTAAGCAATTAATCAAACACCAAACAATCAATAATGACAAGTAATGTAAAGTAAAGATAAGGAAGAAGAAGACAAATGATTGTTAGGTGGTTCGACCTTGCCTATATCTACAGCTTAAAAATGCTGCTCTTGGACTTCAATCAACTCCACTATGATGCTTCTTTAAAGCTTGGTGAAGCACAAACCAAGTGTACAACTCTTTGAAGATCAATCTTTAAAGAACCCTAGAGTCCCACTCTTTAGGATTTTTCTACATTCTCTCTAGCTTAATAAATGTATCTTTCAAGATTTTCTAGCTAAAAGAGTGTGTACACACCAAGGATTTGAAGAAATAAATGTGTAATGTAGCTAAACTTCTCCAAAAGTGGATATTGCAAAATATAGCTCTCGAATGATCAAAGAGTATAGCAAATTATAGCTCAAGATTTCTAAGCAATAAATGATGATAAAGAGATTTGCAAGCTTAGATGATTGTGTACTGAATACTTCGGAAGTGTACTTAAAAAGAATTTGAAGTGTTAGGGTAAAGTAGGTGAAATTTGGGAAAGAAAAAGTGGCTCCAATGGGTATAAACAACTAATTCATTTAATGCTGTAGAGTCAGGGTCAGTCAACCGGGGGTGCGGCTAGCCTTGTTTCCCAAGCTTACCGACTAAGGTCATCAACCAGCCTAGGGTCTGGCCTTGGTCAAAAGCCACCTTTGAAAAGCTAGGCTCAGGGGTGTTAGGATAGGCTGGCCGCCTAGAGTCCAACTATGTCTAGCAAATTTCAATTTTAAGCATTTTAAACACCATTTTTTAATTCTCTTTGAATCTAAACCAACAAGACAATGTGAAAACTTTTCAAAGAGATTGTAAAGCCTTTTGAAAACATAGCAAGAGATTGTAAATCCTAATTGTTGGAAGAGGCTCATTTCTTCATCTTTCTCAACTTCATAAATTTTTTGAAGTTTCGGGCAAAAAGTGTAATCGGGTCCTCCTCATCATATTCATCTCTACTTGATATGTATTTTGATGCTGAAAGTGCTATGGACTTCTTTATCTTCTTATCTTCTTCTTCATGGTCCTTTATCTCAAGCTCATAAGTCATAAGTGACCCAATAAACTCATTGAGTTCCAATGTGTTGAGGTCTTGGGCTTCCTTGATGGCTGTCACTATGGGTTGCCGTGATGATAGCAAACTTCTTAGCACCTTCCTTACTTTCTCTACATTTGAATAATCTTTTCCAAGTGCTTCAAGCTATTAATAATCTCAACGAACCTAGAGAACATTTGCTTAACACTTTTGTTATGAAGCATTTTAAACAATTCATATCTATGTACAAGCATAGCAATTCTAGACTCTTTTACTTGGCTAGTCCCCTCATAGGTTACTTCTAATTGGTCTCAAAGTTCCTTAGCTGTAGTATACTCTATTACCCTAGCAAATTCGGTTGCATTCATGGCATTGAACAAATAATGTAAAGCCTTTTGATTTAACTCAAACAAATTAATGTCCTTATCGTTCCATTCACTCTTAGGTTTAGGAACTCTTCTATCCCTCCATTTTAGTGGCCAAAGTAGGTCCATTTTCAATTATCTTCTAAGTTTTATAATCATGTGACTGAATTAAAACCTTCATCCTTATTTTCCAAAAGGCATAGTTAGTTCCATCAAAAGGGGGTTCTTTCTTAATAGAAATACCATCCATATTTGTCAAATATAATTCGCTAATTGTTAAACTATAGGTAGAACCTTAACTCTTGATACCACTTGTTAGGGCAAATATCTTAAGAGGGGGGTGAATTAAGATATTGGACAATTTTTGCAAATAAAAATTTATCAATAATACACACGAATTCTCTTAAGCAATTATCAAACACCAAACAATCAATAATGGCAAGTAATGTAAAGTAGAGATAAAGAAGAAGAAAAAGACAAATGACTTTAAGGTGGTTCGGCCTTGCCTGCGCCCATTGCCTAAGGATGCTCTCCTTAAGACTTCAATCAACTCCACTATAATGCTTCTTCAAAGCTTGGTGAAGTAGAAACTAAGTGTACAACTCTTTGAAGCTCAATCTTCAAAAAACCCAAGAGTCCCACTCTTTAGGATTTTTTTCACACTCTTTCTAGCTCAATAAATGTATCTCTCAAGATTTTTTAGCTAAAAGAGGATGCATACAGCAAGGATTTGAAGAAATAAATGTGTAATGTAGCTAAACATCTCCAAAAGTGGATATTGCAAAATATAGCTCTTGAATGCTCAAAGAGTATAGCAAATTATAGCTCAAGATTTCTAAGCAGTAAATGATGATAAAGAGTTTGCAAGCTTAGATGATTGTGTATTGAATGCTTTGAAAGTGTATTTAAAGAGAATTTGAAGTGTTAGGGTAAAGTAGGTGAAATTTGGGGAAGAAAAGGTTGCTCTAATAGGTATAAACTGCTAAGTCATTCAATGTTGCAGAACTAGGGTTGATTGACCTATGGTGCGACCAGCATTGTTCCCCAAGCTTATTGATTAAGGTTGGTCGCTAAGCCTGTCAACCAACCTAGGGTTCGGCCTTGGTGAGAAGCCAAATTTGAAAAGTGGGGCTCAGAGGTGCTAGGTCTGGTGGCCATCCTAGAGTCCCACTATGCTCAGTAAATTTCAATTTCAAGCAATTTAAACACTATTTTGTAACTCTCTTTGAATCTAAGGCAATAAGACAATGTGAAAATGCTTCAAAGAGATTGTAAAGCTTTTTGAAAACAAAGCAAGAGATTTTATAAAGATTTTAAGGCTTTTTGGAATGAATTTGGCAATCAAGATATGCTATACCCAAGTTTAAATGAAGTGATAAAAGAGGGCAATACAATGAAATTATGAGTGAGTTATAATAGACTATTTTAAAGCATTCACAGGAGAGCAGTTGAGCTTGTACCTCTTATGTCACCTCGTCTCCTCCATATGACTTCACGTCCTTCTTCTTCTATCTTGAACTCTTCTTGTCTTGAATAACTTAATCAATTTTTGATGAATTCTTCTTATACTCTTAAACATGACTCAGTTTCAAGACATCCAACCACCTAACTCAAAGATATGCTCAAGACAAGCTCAAGGTAAGATTAGCAATTTATTAACTATAATTTGCATCATCAAAACAATATAAAATCAATATAAGCCAACATAGATAAATTGACGTTATAACAAATAACAAATAAAAATAAAGTATGAAAGATATCAACAAAGACAAGCATGAATGGTACAACAAGGTATATCTCTCCAATTATATAACAAATGATATTACAAAACCAAGTTTTAGACTTTCTGGCGTCCAAAATAAGCAAAGGCTAAGGCCCAGTTCAGCAATACTTGAAAGGAGTTTCTCAAACAATTTTTAGTATTTTAACTAATCAAAGTACTACTTCATCAAATTTTTGTGTTAGGTGAAATAGTATTTCAAGTAGTTTTTTAATTAGCTTTTCATAAACATTAAAATTTTTAATATTTCATACCAGCTTTTAGTATTTCAACTTTTTTTTGTGGCAATCCTACCCATTTTCCAATCTTTCTCTTTTTTATCTATTATAATATCTTTACAACTTTACCTATTTCTTCACAAACATAAATCTAATATAACACAAAAATCAATTGCAAATTCTATACATGCCAAAATTTGCTAAAAGAAATGTATAATTTTATTACTCTACTGATTATTTTTATTAGACAAAAAAATTTAAATATATTGAAAGACTATTTTTCATAGTATTATTATCATACACATATATTTAATTGTAAATTAAATTATTTTATTCGAATTATAGAAATAATAATTATAACTGGGCTCAGATAATTGATCACCTATGAACCTCAGGGGATGTTTCTTAATGCGACATTACAGAAATCTTGAGCAGGGCCAATGTAGAGCAATAAAATCAATATCATACACATTGAGGATCATTAGGGAATAGTCATTGAGGCTAGAGTAGTGGCATGAAGGTTAATGGTATGGCATTGATGACACAAAAAGGGGAAAGATCCCAAGGTACTTAGGACCCAATAATACCTCAACCTAGCAATAGCAAAGGAGACAACATAAGAGCCACTATTTCTTACCAACAAGAACCTACCGATTAAAGGGTTCTTGCGAACCTTCTTCCAGGGAAGACCTTATCTGTAGATTGGAGGATCTACAATTTGGTGCCCACCATAGGGAACTAGTGCAACAATTAGAGCTTTCAAATCTCAAAACTCAGTATTAGCAATAAGAAAACCCAATTCTTATCACTCGTGACAATTAACAGTTGAGATATTGTGGCTTAGTCACAAATTGACGAACAAGAGGCGAAGTCGTGGATGCTGAAAACATAATGCTAGTAGCCTAGCAAGAATGATGAGTTGTATCAAAAGTTGGAAGCCCCTCTAACAGCTATTTACTATAGCGTCAATCGTGACCCTATCACTTTGCAAATCGATGAGGGTGTCTAATAACATCCTGATGACGTAGTCACTTGATGTGGTGGCAACTCCAGAGGCATAACTAGCCTCAAAAGAAAGGAACAAGTACTAGACTTACTATTCTCTAGTTACGAGAGAATGCACGAATGTCACTAGGTTGCGACAAAACTTCATTCACAAAAAGGATCAAATAAGTGGTCATGTTTGACAAGTTACAAATTCCTCAATTGAAGCATCACAACAGAAAGTCACACTTGAATGAACACATGGCACACTTCAGATGGACCATGATAACTATAAATCTCAAGGCACATCTACGGGAAGCTTGCATGTGTAAAATCTTTGGGTTAAGTCTTACAAGGACCACAAAAGGGAAGCATCGAGTCCTATTTAAGAAGTTTACAACTCAATTCATCATGCATAAGTGCCAAAGGAATAGGCATGCGTATTGCAATTTCTATGCCCTAAATGCCACTTGAGCACTGCATTTCTAGGTATTAGACATTGTAGTGACTTTTATTATTGATATTATTTGAATTCCCATTCATATATTGTCTTAAATGAATGTAATGGGATGCATATGTAAAAACTCGATGACATAACCTAAACACTTGGATGCACAGTGATGCTAGACAGACAATAGTCCAAATCTAGTTTTAGTTTTGTTGTAAGTGTGTTTTTAACCATATAGTAGTGCTGGGCACTCTCTATAACAAGCAAGTCTCCTTGTTAGGTAACCTACTTAGGTTATTGGAGATATTTCTAGATTTGTCTCACTAGTACGTGTGTCACACATTGCATAGGACCATTATAGTTTGTTTTCTTAGAGCCATACAATCAAAGGTAGAACATGATACTTAATACTACTAAGTGGCGAAGGCTCTCAATCTTGAGCATACGTGATGAACTAATGAAGTCAGGATTTAGCAATTTGATACACTATGGGTGAGATCTTACTTATCTAGGGTCAAAAACTCGTTAGGTGTTGAGTGTTGATCGGGAAACATGCAAATGCAATAATAGAATATATGTGTCTTCTTTGTTATTGTTTGTTTGGTCATTAGAATCAAGTGTATATCCTTTTAAGGGTATATCTGTCATTTTGCTTGTAGGCCACTCCCTAGATCAAGTGTATTATGATTGGTGGGTGACTATTCTATTGTACTAGAGATACTAAGGTTTAGATATAATTAAGGAGGTGATAGTACATTTAAAGGACCAATCTAAACTACAGATATACATAGAGGGTCATTTTGGTCATTTTACTTAGTAGGGCAAAGACAAAGGTCACCATTGCGTGTGACAGACTTCTGACAATTGGTAGTTATCCTTGGAATGTGACTTTAGTTTTTTAGTGGAATACAGTAAGGTCAAAATGGTCATAACATCACCTAAAGGGAGGCAAGGGCATTTTGGTCATTTTGAGAGTCATATGTCTTCTAGTCTTTCTCTAGTTGGCTGACTTTGAGTAAGTAATCTTGAAAGAACAAGTTTCATATTATGGCAATAGCCTTATTCAGCCAAGGCTCAATAATTGGATTCGAGCCTTAAGCCCTAGACAACTCAATTAGCCTTGGTTTAGGCTTGATTTTGGATTTTAGGCTTGGTCCTTGAAATAGGGCCACTAGTTTCTGGAGGAATCCAATTCTAATAACTAATCTTACAAGTTGACATGAGTTGGCGCCAATAATTAATGATAATTTAACTTATATAGTTGTAACTTTTTAACAATTAAAATTTATTAAGTAACATAAAACATTAATAAATTATTATTTAATTAAAAAATAAGAATTGATAAATAGTTAAATTATTCACTATTAATTTAATTTAATTATTCTTATTATATTTTATTCATTTTTATTTTACTTTCATTAAATTTATAATTATAAGTTTATTTTTTTTTATTTCTTTTAGTTATCATATTTACTAGTTAATTCATGTTTTAATTATAACTGGTAATTCAAGAAACAGAAGTGATGAAAATAATAAGGATATTTTTGTCTAATGTATTTCTTAAAACTCCTTCCTACAAACTATAAATAGAGAAAAAAAAATTTAACTTCTTTGTTTAACTCTAAAAATTCTATTGACTTTGGACTGAAACTAAATTTGGAGATGGAAAACCAAACATTATCTTTTTTCTCTAAAATAGACTTTTAGACTACAAATTTAAAAATCAATTTGACTCTCAAATCAAACTAACTTCGTCCCTTAAGGATCTAGGAGGTTAAGGTAAAAGGTCAGCACATGACCATGAAAAAAGATAAAAGAAATGCTTCAATGATCAGTAGTAATAAGATGGCTAAATGAAGTAACAAGTTCTAACTAACCGAATATCCCAAGGTTTATCACATGGCGGATGGCTATGCGTGTGATTGATGATTTCCACCCAATCTTTAATTTTTTCTCTTTTTTTCTCCCCCTAGGTTTAAGCAAAAGCAAGGTTGAGAATAAAGGAAATTATGTAACTCGTACAATGCACGAATTTATATATGTATTATGATTTTTATAATTTTAATTTAAGTATGTAAATTGATAAATTTAATAAATTATAAAAAGCAATAAATTAAATTGTATTTTGAATAGATTAGTTTAATAAATTGATGGATTTAAAACTGTGTTTGGCTTTGCAAACCTACTTATAATTAAGTAGAAAAAGAAAATTTACGTGTTTAGTAAAATCAATGCTTGTTTATAAGCATGTAAAAACCAAAAGCAACACTCTCTCTATTCTTTTTTTTTTTTCCTACTTGCTTATAACTAAGGTAGTTTGACCAAATAAAACAATAACTCTGTCTTTTATTTTTTTTAAAAAAAAAAAGATAAGAAGAACAACACTCTCCTACTTTAATAAAAGATCCCTTTTAGTCATTATAACAAACACCATTACTTATAAGCACATATTACCAAATATGTTAACAGCTCATAAGCACAATTTTTCAAAGACTTCGCCACTTATTTGTTATTTGCTTATAAGCAACTTAGAAAAGCAAAGTCAAACATCCTCTATGGGCCTATTTGGATTGACTTTCTATTATAAAAATATATTTTTTTCCTTAAAAAAAAGCACGTCTTATTTGTAATATGTATTTAGATTAGATTTCAAAAAATATTAAAACTCTAAAAAACATACAATGACAGGTGGTGAATGATAAAAGCAGGTCTAGTTGCAGGTGATAAGTTCGGGTATACATGTGGTAGTCTCAGGTAAAATGGAGTTTTGGTGGGAAGAAAATCCGAGAGTCAGGGTAATAACTTTAGTATATGGTATAAATAAATAGATAGATGTTTTTATTTTATTTTTTTATTTTTTAATCTTTTTTAGGTTAGACTTTTCACTTTTGTGTGTTTCAGAGAGTACTAGACCCATAGGACAAAAAGGGGTTTTTGGTTCTCATTTGGTAACCAATGCGATCAGCCGATAACAAATTATCAAGGCACAACCTCAAAGTAAATGACAATTAGGCAGAATAAAGTATCTGAACTCATGCAATTAAAAGCAAAAATGTTTTCATGTAATTAAAAACAAAAAATGTGCAGCTAAATGTTTCACGAACTTTACGCCCTAAACCTTTTTGTTTTTTCCTCTTTTGGATCCGAGATGAGGTTGAGCCATAAATCTAACTCCTCAAAAGTTGAAAGAACATTTCTCCTTGTTTATCTTTCTATAATTGTACTGAATCTACAAATTAAGCTACGTGTTCTAAAAATTGTTTGGCCAATGAGCAGTGACAGTATTTAGCTTTGTTTATTTAGTACTTACAAGTATTCAAATAGTAAAAACCATGTGAAATAATTTTTTTTAGGTGCTTATATAAGCAAAGACAACCACCCTTGCCTGAAGCCCTTCAGGAAATAGATCTTCTCTTATTTTCAATCCGCTCTAATACATAGAAAAATTAATTCTAATCATTTAAATAAAATTAAATTAGTCTAAACCTTTTATTTTAAACTTCAAATTTTGTTAATATCTTCCTTCCCCCTTTTATTTTGAAATGAAAGGTTTAAATTAATTTAATCTTATTTGAATGGTTAGAATTACCCCTCCTATATATTAAAAAATGAAGCATTGAGGTACTAATGGCCCATTTGGAAATGCGGTTGAAATCTGTTGTTGCTGTTGTGTATTGCAATTGCGGTTGCGGTTGTAGTTGTGTTTTAAGGTTAAGAAAATTGCTTCACTATATGTAAAAAAATATTAAATTGTTGTGGGATAAAAAAGTAGTTTGCAATATGTTTGGATAAAATTGCTGTAAAATAAAAAGGTAGTTGGTAAAATTGCTTTTTAAAATTTTTTGTAATTTTTAATGGGTAAATAGTACCGCACCCCCCATTGTTAGTCATAAATGAATAGTTAGTCTCTATTATTTAAAAATTGGCACCGAACCCCGCTGTTGTATTAAAAAATAAAGTACAAGACCTCCTTCCGTCAAAAAATTCATTAGTTTTAACGAAAGAACATAACACACTCACCCAAATTGCAGTTGAATTTTCTTTTGTGTTTGGCAAATTTAATTTTGTAAAAAAAATACCCTTCTCTTTTAACAAAAATTTGTAGGTTTAAAGATTTGAGCCCTTGATTGTGAAGAACTAAAATTACATACAACTAACCAACTAGACTACAAATAATATTGAAATTAATTTTGTCACGAAAATTAGATATCACCATTTATGTTGGAACTAAGAAAAAAAAAAAAAACCTTCATCATCACAACCACCATAACAACTATCACAGCCACGTCAACTACCATCTTCCCTTAACACTACTACACCACCGACACAGCCACACCAACCACCATCTCCCCTTAACACCATAACACCATAAGTAATGTCACTTGCAATTAAACTAAAAACATATATTCTTTCTTGAAAAAATTAAAATAGAAAAATCAAAACCCTAAAAGTGAGCAATTAATATAATATAATAGTATCAAGGATTCTAAATAATGCTGCCTCTATTTCATCGTTTTTTCTCTCGCTTGCATCGCTAAGGTGCTTCAATGGAGCTTCAATTGCATACGGCGTTCGGGAGGACCAAATCGTGCACGTAACGTGCTATTAGAACCGCATCGACGTGAAGAACGCGTTGCCGGCAAAGGTGAAGTGTTTAATGGCCAAGATTAGTGTCGGAGAAGCTTTAAAAGCTGCAGCAACGGTGGTTCTGGCTCAATGGTGGATTTGGCCAGAGATGATGATTAGAATACGGTGACATGGTTGGCACACGATGCGAAGCATGATGATGGCTTGAGATTTGAAATCCGATGGTGGCCGGAGATGATGATCGCGCTATACTATAGAGGAAGGTCGAGACAAGGGATTTTGACAAAGAAAAGATATAAGTCTAATGCTTGAGATCTAAAAAGGGATTTTGACCGGAAAAAAAATTAAAAAAAGAGATTGACCAATATATATATATATATGTATATTTATATATTGAAAAGAGAAATATATCATATGTAATTAGCTAATGCTCAAAGGACGTATAAGTCTTTTTACATATTTTGTTAGCAAAAATAAATGGAGTTAAAAAATGGAGCGTGTGTGCATTGTTTTTTAACACGACGGGGGGTTTTGGTGCCTCTTTTTTACCATAGAGACTAATTGTACATTTATATAGTAAACCATAGAGCTATATGGTGCTCTTTACACCATTTTTAATTTTCAAATTTTATATTTTTATTTTTATTTTTTATTTTCAATATTTTAAATTTAAAATTTTTTATTTTTTAAAATTTTAATTTTTCATTTAATTTTTTATTTTTTAAAATTTTAATTTTTCATTTTTAATTTAAAATTTTTATTTTTAAAATTTTATTTAAGGATATACTTAATCTTTAATTATAAATAATATGGTGTAATTACTATAATTAATAAAGAGTATAATATAAACTTACTGTTTAGAAAATACAGTTTGAAAATAGTAGATCGATACTCTTTCAAAACTCCGATTTGGGCTTTTCAAAACTTAATTTCATCTATAACCCAAACCAGTCAGGATCCTTACACACCTATTTTTTGTCAAATCTACGTTTTTACTGCTGAACTACGATTCCTATCAGGCTTTAAATTTTGTTTCAAATATCAAGATCTTATAGAATAAAAGGTAATTGCTTAAAGGCAGGAACGTAGCTTGGTCAAACTTCGTTGAGTGCTGCATTTGCATAATTAATAACCATGTGAATTGAATTTGTGCAACTAATGTCATGGGAGTGATAAGCTCACCAAAATTGACCCAGGAAAAAAAAAAGAAAGAGAGGGAGGGATATATAAATTAAACTCCCCAAAACTTAGAAATATGCGCATAATTAATACCCAAATTGTGAATCTGAATTTGTGCACCTAATGTATGGGACTCAGAAGCTCACCAAAATTGACCAAAAGATAAATAAAAAGGGGTAAACGCCCCAAAACTTAGAAATATGCACATGACAACTCACCAAAATTTTAACCCACACGAGCTTTTGTGATTTCAAAAAAAACCCAAATATTGAGACTATATATTAAGTTTTTGTACACGTAGACAAAGTAAAATTTACGAAGAGTCTATTAACATTTATTGAAATTATCAATTTAGTTTCCACTATTTTTCTATGGTAGATTATTTGGTTTGCAATATTTGCAAAAAGAATTAATTTGATTTTTATTATTTTAAAAATAATCTATTTTAATTGTCAATGTTTACAAAAAGTGTCAATTTATCCTTATTTTAGCCCTCAAAAAATAGTTATTTGATTAGGACGTGCCCCACTATAGGGATAAAAATGATATCTTTTGCAAATATTGAGGATCAAGTGAAATATTTTTAAAATGATAGGCGCTAAACTTATACTTTTTGCAAAAGTTTAATATAAAATAGATAGCTTTTTAACTAATGTGAATTAAATTGAATACTTTTCTTTATAAATATTGGGAACAATTGAAATACACTCCTCTTGCACCCAAATAAATAAATAAAATTTAAGACTACCTTATAAAGTCCTCACCACTCCACATATTAATTAATTCGTTTTTATTATGAAAGCTCTATACCTAATTTGGGCTTTAGTCCAGTCTTTTGTGTATCTATTCACGTGTAACATGTCCCATATCTTGTTTATTGTGCACATTTGGTTCATTTATCATGCACATCCATTTGCATAGTGGCCCATTCCTCCAAGTAACCCACCAAAGATGTATATCATTTATTCCTGCATCTTAACCGTCCAAACATTGTTGCGGGTCATACAACCAGTGGCGGAATCAGGATTTTTAATTAAGGGTGGCGAAAAAATATATACACCAAATTATAATCCGATTCAAGTTTTCAATCTAAATGACAAAAGAATCACTTTTGTAATAACAATTAACCATAACATAAGATATAATATATATATATATATGTAAATAAATAAATAAATAAAACTTTCAAAATCATTGAATATAAATAAATTTTTATTTACTCACTTTCATGTCAAGTTTATTTTCACACCTCATATGTTGAAGTTTAGATCAATGACAAAAGAGCTAATAACTATTATAATAACCAAAAAAATAAGAAAGTACTATTTTTCTATGATTGGCAAGAATAAAAAGAGCAATTATACTAATTCACCATTTCAAATATAAATAATATTCATATAAGAATGAGCCATCTACATGAAAGTAGTTAAAAACTAATATCAAAGTAAAATACTAATTTAATTTATGAGGCGAGAGATTTTGTGATAATGATTGAATATTTAATAAATTTTAAGAAAATTGATTTGAAAATTAAGAATAAAAAATAAAGTGATTTTTATAAGTAAGAAACTTACCTTTTTTCTCTTTTTAAACGTGAGAGGCAACTTGATGGTAGTCATGTCAAACAATGAAAGTGGTGTGCAGTCCTTTTTTTTTTTTTTTAAATGCCAAATGGCTTGCTGTTACTTGCAAACAAAGCCAGTAAAAAATAAAAGTCCATGACAAGATTTGAACCCCCAAACCTTTCAATGAATAAACCATGCTTGGCCACTGAGCAATCCTAGCTTTTATTCTCATGTGGGAGGCAAAAATATATATTTACTTGCAAAAATAAACAATAAATGAAAAAATTTAATAACCAAGGGGTGGCAGCCACCACCACATCCACCACTGTAGCTCCACCCTTGCATACGACCATTCATGTTCAACCCATCCATCAAAGTGGTGTAGGCACTATTTTAGATCCCATGGTGACCTACCCCAACAACCAACCCACCAAAGTTACATTTTATCTATTCTTGGCCTTGATGACCTATCCTTGCAAGTAGACCATCAAAGCTGCATCTCAGCCATTTAGGCACTATTATGGGTCATACAACCATCTAAGACCAACACATTCATTAAAGTGGTACATACACTATTTCAGGTCACATGTGAAGGGGGTGTTAAAATATATATATATATATATATATATATATATATATTACTCATATGGAAAATTTTAAAGACTCAAGTCCACTATATAAGGTCATAAGTCATTCCTCATATGGACCAGTTGATTTTTATAATTGGATTTGAGTGCAATAGTCTTGTCAAAAGGTCGTTTATCGTGCACTTTCGTTTACATGGTAGCCCGTCCTCACAAGCAACTAACAAAAGTTGCACGTCATCTATTTTGGACTGTGGTGACCCATCCTTGCTAGTAGGCCCATTAAAGCTGCATCTCAGCCGCCCAGACATTGTTTTGGGTCACATAACTATCCAAGTTCAACTTATCCGTCAAAGTGGTGCAGATACTATTTCAAGTCACATGTGACGGGGTGTTAAAATATATAGTCTATAAATGTCTCCCATGGAAAATTTTGAAAACTCAAGTCCACCAATAAGGTCCTAGGCCACTCCATCTAAGTTCAACTTATCTGTTAAACTGATATAGGTACTATTCTGGGTCACGCGTAAGGGGGTAGTTAAAATATATAGGTAAACCACATAGAAAATTCTCAAGACTCATGTCTACTAAGGCTCTGAGCCACTCCTCATATTGACTAATTTGGTTTTTATAATTGAATTTGAGTATAATAGGGAGTAATTGTACAGTTGGTGTATTTGTCTAAGTAAGTAATTGCTTGTTCAAATGAAAGTTGGGTATAATTGAACATGCTGAATTATAGTCCACTGTCATGGGAGAGGTGAAAATTGGTGAAATTACTGAGTGTAATTACTCTCTAATAGTTATTCATACTCTTTTATTTATTTTATATTCGCCATGGGTTGCTATAAAATAAATATAAATAATAAAAAATAATAAAGAAATTTAAATAAATAAATACTAATTAAATAAATAATTAAAAATATATAAATATAAAATAAATAAAATATAAATAAATATAAATATATATGAATTTTAAAAATACATAAAATTTATTGAATTTTATAAATTCTAATCGAGTTGTTTATTGTAATTAAATATTATTATATTTTTGATAAATAATACTTAAGTCTAAAATGTTAGTAGTAGATAATATTTAGTTTCCTATATTTGTATTTACAATTCATAATATTTTTATTAAGTCATACTTATTTTTAAAATAAATAATATTTAAATTTTAAATATTTTTAGAAAATAGCATTTTTAAATATTTGATAGTATTAATATGAATTTTAAAAATTAAATTTATTTTTAAATTTAAATTATTTAACTATGTAATTACTGTCTGTATTACCAAAGATGACGTGCAAAATTAACGTTTATGAGTTAAATATTACACATACCAAGATATTGTATTGGGTTAAATATTTCTTGCTTTGACAATAAGCATGGTAACGTTTATGAAGAGTCTATTAACGTTTATTGAAATTATCAATTTAGTTTCCACTATTTTTCTATAGTAGATTATTTGGTTTGCAATATTTGCAAAAAGAATTAATTTGATTTTCATTATTTTAAAAATAATAGATTTTAATTGTTAATGTTTACAAAAAGTGTCAATTTATCCTTATTTTAGTCCTCAAAAGATAGTTATTTGATTAGGACGTGACCCACTAAAGGGATAAAAATGATATCTTTTGCAAATATTGAGGATCAAGTGAAATATTTTTAAAATAATAGGCGCTAAATTGATACTTTTTACAAAAGTTTAGTATAAAGTAGATAGCTTTTTAACTAATGTGAATTAAATTGAATACTTTTCTTTATAAATATTGGGAACGATTGAAATACACTCCTCTTGCACCCAAAAGTAAAATAAAATAAAATTTAAGACTACCTTATAAGGTGCTCACCACTCTACATATTAACTAATTAGTTTTTATTATGAAAGCTCTATACTTAATTTGGGCTTTAGTCCAGTCTTTTGCGTATCTGTTCATGTGTGACCTGTCCATATCTCGTTTATTGTGCACATTTAGTTCATTTATCATGCACATCCATTTGCGTAGTGGCCCATTCTTGCAAGAAACCCACCAAAGATGTACATCATTTATTCCTGCATCTCAATTGTCTAGACACTATTGTAGGTCATATGACCATCCATGTTCAACCTATCCGTCAAAGTGGTGTAGGCACTATTTTAGATCACATGGTAACCTAGCCTAGTAACCAACCCACCAAAGTTGCATTTTATCTATTCTTGGCCTTGATAACCTATCCCTGCAAGTAGACCATCAAAGCTACATCTCAGCCAGTTAGGCACTATTATGGGTCATACGACCATCTAAGTCCAACACATTCATTAAAGTGGTATATACACTATTTTAGGTCACACGTGAAGGGAGTGTTAAAATATATATGTTGCTCATATGGAAATTTTTCAAGACTCAAGTCCACTATATAAGGTCATAAGTCACTCCTCATATTGACCAGTTGATTTTTATAATTGGATCTGAGTGCAAGAGGCTTGTCAAAAGGTCGTTTACCGTCCTCACAAGCAACCCAAAAAAGTTGCACGTCATCTATTTTGGACTGTGGTGATCCATCCTTGCAAGCAGGCCTAATAAAGCTGCATCTCAGCCGCCCAGACATTATTTTGGGTCACATAACTATCCAAGTTCAACTTATCCGTTAAAGTGGTGCAGATACTATTTCAAGTCACACATGAGAGGGTGTTAAAATATATAGTCTATAGATGTCTCGCATGGAAAATTCTGAAAACTCAAGTCCACCAATAAGGTCCTAGGCCACTCCATCCAAGTTCAACTTATTTGTTAAAATGATATAGATACTATTTTGGGTCACGCGTAAGAGGGTAGTTAAAATATATAGGTATCCCACATAGAAAATTCTCAAGACTCATGTCCACTAAGGCCCAGAGCCACTTCTCATATTAACTAATTTGGTTTTTATAATTGGATTTGAGTATAATAGGGAGTAGTTGTACAATTAGGTGTATTTGTCTAAGTAAGTAATTGCTTGTTCAAACAAAAGTTGGGTATAATTGAACATGCTGAATTACACTCCGCTGTCATGGGAGAGGTGTAAATTGATGAAATTACTTAGTGTAATTACTCTCTAATAGTTATTCATACTCTTTTATTTATTTTATATTCGCCATGCGTTGCTATAAAATAAATATAAATAATGAAAAATAATAAATAAAATTTAAATAAATAAATACTAATTAAATAAATAATTAAAATATATAAATATAAATAAATATAAACATATATGAATTTTAAAAAGACATAAAATTTATTGAATTTTAGAAATTCTAATCGTGTTGTTTATTGTAATTAAATATTATTATATTTTTGATAAATAATACTTAAGTCTAAAATGTTAATAGTAGGTAATATTTAGTTTCATATATTTGTATTTACAATTCATAATATTTTTACTAAGTCATACTTATTTTTATAATAAGTAATATTTAAATTTTAAATATTTTTAGCAAATAGCATTTTTAAATATTTGATAATATTAATATGAATTTTAAAAACTAATTTTATTTTTGAATTTAAATTATTTAACTGTGTAATTACGGTCTGTATTACCAAAGATGACGTGCAAAATTAATATTTAATTATGCTATGGTAACTAAATATGTCTTGTAATTTAAATTCCAGTGTAATTACTAAGCAATGTAATTCTACTATAATCATTGCATTGTAATGTCCAAATAAACCTTTAATATATATTCGCTTTGTGTAAAGCATTCATTATTACGAAAATCATGTGAAAAGGTACTTTTGGCATCAATCTATACAATAATTATTTAATATTTGTATCCGTACTTTGTACGAGTTGATTTAAATTGTCAAATTAAAAATAATAATGCATACCGAAAATATTTAATAAATAACATATAATAAATTAATATGTTAGCTACTAATGGATTAAAGTCTCACAATACTTGAATTTTTTTCAAATTCGTAAACAGGTCATGTTTTAAGCATAAATTGATAAATAAATTAAATTCTTAAGTTAAAATTCAAATAGCAATGTACATAGATAATCGATAATAAATTAATATATTTGCTGATAATAGATTAAGGTCTCACAATACTTGAAATTTTTTGAAATTGACAAATAGATTGCGTTTTAAGGATGAATTGATTGATAAATTAAGTTTCTAAACTAAAAAATATGAATAAATAATGGACAATAGAAAATAGATTTATATATTAGCTGATAATAGATCAAAGCTCACCACATAAGTGTGATATGCACCTCATAACGGTGATGATTTTTTTTTTTTTTGGTAAAGAGGATTTATAATAGTTCCCTAGTTATCCCTTTTAATAACTCGAATTCGAGAACTATAGGTTCTAAATAAGGGGTGTTACCACAAAGTTAGACCCTCTTGTTATGATGATGATGATGATGATGATGGCGATGACGATGAAGATGATGGTAAACAAATGAATGAATAAGAGATGACTATTCTCTCACAAGTGATACTTGGGTCCAATTACTAGTGGAAGAGGGATTAGGTTAGCGATGGAGTTGTAAGAAAAGTTCGAAAAAAGTAAATGAATAGTGTTAAATAATTATTAACTATCACAAAATTGTCTTTGTCATTGTATTAGACTTGTCGCCACGTTCATCAGTCCGACAATAATCAAATCCTAGCACAAAGTTTCGCCTGTCAAAGTCAGTACTCAATGAATTCGTTCTCTCTTTTAAATAATAAAGTTTTCCAATTCCAAGCGGGGACCAATTTACCGAAGGGGACATTCGGTATGAAATTTTAAAATGTTAAAATAATATATGTACTTTATAAATTATTAATAACTAATGGGTGCAGATCAGATCGACTTTGAGGCTTTCTTAAATATTTCCTGTGGTTGCATTTATGTACTATAATTAGAAATTTGGAGTGTTATTGTTGCTTTGAATATTTCTATGCATCACACATTGGTTCCAAAAATTGCGTCTCGCTATCAACCTGAACTTCATCTTCAAGAATTTGTTATCATATTATATATTAATAATCCTATCTTAAAATAATCAGAATCTCTAAACTGGAAAATATTACACATACCAAGATATTGTATTGGGTTAAATATTTCTTGCTTTGACAATAAGCATGGTAATATACACTTGTTTTAATAAAGTTGAATATGTTGAGTGATGAAATCTAATTTGGGGCTTTTTTTTTTTTGGTGGGCAAAAGGGGACGGAACCCCTGAAATTTACTCCACACAAAATTAAAAATATAAAGTAGAAGGAGGCATAAACCTTACCCTCTATTCTATTTCTAAAGATATATGGTTGACAGGCCAACCATAATTCAAAACGAAAGATGTATGCGTGCAAATGCTGAAAGTATAAACAAGGTAATACTACTACTTTTACAAAGAAAAATATTAAAAAATAAACAAAGTAGTATTTCCAATTCTTACGAAGAGCTTAAAACCTAAAACTAAGCCGACCTATGCTATCACAATGAATCAATCCTCGAAGGCATGGAATTGCACCGCATCCTCAAAAACATGCAAACGATCAGCTTCCACCCCTTTATTAGCCAACAGCTTCATTGCCTTCGCGACAAATATGATTAACCGTGGCATGCATATCATAAATTAATTTTCTCGCCGGAGCTTGTGATCTCGTAACTGGTTAATATGTATAGAGATAATAGGTTGAATCTTAATTTGGTCACTTGATGTGATAAATTTAATTCATGCAGCCTTGATAATTGAATAAATATTACATATTTATGTTAAGCCAAAACAAGTAAAGATATAATTGTAAACTAATAATTATTAATTTATAAATAAATGATAAATTGCTAAATTAATAGAGTTTAGGAGGTTCTAAAACTATTAATTTAAAGAAGTCCCGTATTACTACATGGCAAATTTTGGCATACACCCCCACACCATGTACCACAATAGCTCTATACACCCACTGAAGTGTGAACCTCACGTTCTATATAAACAAAAAAAGAAACAACAGACCAGTTTCTCTCTCTTGCTCTCAACCTTCTCTCTTCGTTTTCTTCTCTCTTGCTTCTTTCAATTTTCTCTTTTCAATATTCTCATAAAATATTGAGAGAATATTTTTGGTCAAACGTAACGGGAATGGATCTATTCAACAAGTTTCAATTGTAGTAGATTTGATTTTATGTGTAAGTAAACAGTTTGTGCTATAATTATGAAAAAAATTATTAAGAAGTACTTTAGTGTTAAGATGATGATGTAGGAGTGTGTATAAAATCAGTGAGGAAGCTTATAATGTTAAAGCTAATGCTTGATTGAAAGAAAAATAATGCAAATAAAGTGTTTGATGTTTTGTTTGAATTTTTTTTTTTTTGTTTTGAATTTGCATGTTGTGAACATAGCTTCACAAGTTATAAACATATTTTAAAGAGTATTAAATAGGTAATTTATCATTGTGAATATATAATATAAAATTTCTGAACATATAATATAAGAGTAAAATGTGTTTTTGAAATTCCTTTTTCCACTAAAGTCAAGCAATAAGAACGATGAATGCCAGGGACTGTTAAACCTGCTCTTTTGGGTAATTCGAGGCTGTAATTGATACACTAAAAACAATGCTCTATTTCTACTGAAATCGTATTATTTGATACTCTGGAATTTATGACCAAATACACGCCGGTGGTGGAGGTCGTTGGGTAGCAGGCGGGGGCACGGGTGTTGGTGGTTATTTTCAGTTTCAAATGAAAACCAACTGGTTTTATTTAGATTAAAATAGGTCAATAAATTAAACAAAATTAAACGAAATTACATGCATCATTAATTTTATGTGTATATTAGTCAAACTTATATAAATTATGTTCACTCTTAATTTTATCTATATATTAGATAAACTTGTAAGTGAATAGGAAATTAAATTAATCTATTGGTTAATGTTTTTTCCTTGAAGTTATTGAGCAAAATTTTATTTCTTTGCTCTTCTGATAAAATTTTAATATTTTTTTTTAAAACTGAAGCAAAACCAAACTAGGCCAGGGATGTTGGTTTAGTTTAATTATTTTATATAATTAAAACCAATTGATTAGTTTTTCATGAAAACCAACGGATTTAATTTAATTTAAAATAAATTCAAAATGAAACCAAATCAAACTATATTCACCTCTACTCCCAATCTACTTCCTTTTCTCCCACAACTGTAGGATGCCTCCATGGAACCTTTTCCTAACCTTTTAATCTAATAACATCAACAAAATACTAACAATAGAAGATCAATGTATACAAAGAAAAAATATCAATGTAATAAAGATTAAAATGATATGTTTAACTAAAATGAGGAGAGTTATTAAGGTAAAATACAATAGGGGCTCCTTGAAAAAAAGGGAAAGCTGTTAAGTGAAATTGTAAGTCCCAAAAATAAAAGCTTGATTAAAAGTGAAAAAATGTTAGAGTGAAAACTGAAGTGAAGGGTCCTTGCATATAGATAAATGAATCAAAACCATTAAACATATAAAAATTTTAAATAAACAAGTAGTTAGAGTTCATCAAATGTCCATCTAGCTAAATCACTATAGAAATTCCCCGTTTAGGTAAACAATGTTCACTTCCATGGAATATGTCACCTCCAAAATATAATGCAACGCAAAGTCATTTCATGACGAAAAGATATCTGGGGTATACAACGTTTGTTTCGTACATTTTAGCCTTTCATGTTTTAAATGAGAGATTTTCTTCAACATTTTCTGTCCAAAATATCATGAGTGTGTATTTTACTATGAACCAAAATGCCTTGTACCACATAAATCATGCAAGGGTGGCTCAACAGTTAAGGAGGTTTAAAGTTAAAATATAATGCAAAACTTTTTATATTTTTTAATTGTCATATTTAGGTTCTTATAAATTATAAAAAAATAGATATACTTATGAGAATATCAATTAAGAACTAATATAAAATCTTTAAAGGATAGAATAATAGAATTTAATAATGAAGGTGTGATTATAAAATAGATTATTTCTTGAGAGTCATCTAATAGAATGATAATGCTTCTCAACAAAGAAAAAAACATCATTTCATTGCCTTATTACTAGAAAACTAGTCTATGGCTACTGGAAGTTAGCGAATGATGAAAATCGGTCGCTAAATTTAAGTTTTGCAATTGATTTTACAACTGAGACAAAAATTGGTCTCTAAATATGTGGCCAACAAATTAGCAACCAAAAATCGGTTGCTAAACTAAAAAGTTGGTTGGTAAAAATAAAACTAAATTGACAATTTGGGGCCGCTAGAAAATCAGTTGCAAAATTGTAAATTGGTACCGAATTAGTGACCAATCTCGAAATTACTCGCAAAATTAGCTATCGATACACATGTTGGTCGAAAAATTAGTGACCGATTTTTTAATCGATCGCTAAATTTTAGGTACTGACCTTACATCAGTCGCTAATTTAGCTACCGATCTTTAAATTGTCACTAATTTAGCTACCAATTGTTAAATCAGTTACTAATTTTGCCACCGATTTCAAAATCGATAGCTAAATTTGAAATTTCAAAAAAAAATTAGATAAATAATTGAAGGAATTGTAGTTCAAAAATGCAAATATTTTACATCCTATTTTTTGGCCTATATATAATGCATATTGACTTTATATATATATATATATATATATATATATACATATATACATACATATATTTATATGTATATTTACAAGATTATGTATTATACATACTACAAATCTAACTATATTATATTAATGAATATAATATTAAAATTAGTTTGGTTTGTTTTCTTTTAAGTCAAATTTTCTTATCTAATTAATGAATAAATTTAATCATAGCATCTACTAATTGATGGTTTTGTGTATAGTTAAATCACTACATTTAACTTAATTGATTTTAATTATACTACTAATTGCACTGATAAGTTTTATTTAAACTATAAACTTTTTTACTTTTAATTGTATTAACAATCATATTAACTAAATTAACTTTTTAGTGTCTAACTTAACCATGATTAGTTGAATTAACTTTAATTATGAAATTTTCATATATAATATAATTGCATTAAATATGGTATTTATATATTAGTATATTAAAAATAATATATTTGCATATTATATAATATATATACTATCATGGTAGTATATAGTATCATATTATTTTAGCTACATTATTATAATACTATTATTTTTGTATTTTTATTATTATCATTAATTAATTAAAATTATAATAACAAATATTAATTATTTTATATACTATTCTAATTCAGTTTTTTACTAGTTTAATTAGAACTAGACTAAAAATGCTAATTAAGTATATTTTGTTAATTTAGTTTCTTAAACTTTAACTTCATAGTTTCAAACTATATATCTAACCTAAATATATAATAGGATAACATTAATAATAAATAAAGCATTAAATATAATAAGTAAATCATTTATATATAAAATATTTATAATTTACCAAAATAGTAATTAATAAAACTATTGGGTCAATATTATAATTAAAAAAAAAACTTAACTTTATATATCACATACCCAAAATCCCTCACTTCTATCATCGATCGCGTCACCTCCAAAATCCCCAAAAACCTCTAAATCCACCCCTGTGACATCTCACTCACCTCTTCACCACCTTACTGTGCCTTTTCTAGGTATTTCTCTTTCTCTCTCTCTCTCTCTCTTTCTCTATATATATACATATATATGTATACACACACACAAATATATACATATACATATATATATATATATATATACATACATATATGTAATTTGTTAATAAGTGTAAGCCAAAATACTCATATATTTGATTTAAGGAACAGTTGGTTTATGGAAGGCGACTTAGTTCTCATTTTGCCTATAGCTTCTTCAGTGAAAGATGTAGGCAATATAGCTGATTGAGTTGATGAACGTCTTTTACTTTTCCTCCAACAATATTTCTTTGTTTCATTTGTAATAGAATGTGATATTTGGAATGTGAAATTAAGCAATTTAGTTTGATTGAAGCTATTCAAAAAAAGATTGGAGTATAGTGCCTAGAAATGTCCTTAAAAATAGGGCTTAACCATGCACGTTCAAACTAGTACAATTGTGTGACCTTTGATTATGAATTACTTCCACATGATAGTTATCTTGTTGTGTACTCTTCTTCTGATGAAGCATGGTATACTATTCTTTCGAAGTCTATTTGTGGTTTGCAATTGTGATGAGCCATGGAATTTGAATTTCGAAAAAAAAAAATTGCATGTTTATGTTTTCTTATTTGTCAGAATTCCAGGGGAGAAGCCTTCTTTGTAAGGTATAGACTCTTAGAGAACAATATATGTGCATAATGTCCCATTATATGGCAAAATCTTTATATTGCCATGTATATATCCTTACTATTGGCACTTGGCAGCATCAGCAAAAGCTTTGTTAGATTGTCTACAATTGGATTTGTGTTACCTCTAGCTTTACTCTTCTTTCCTTTAGCAAATAATAGTTCGTTTCAATTTTTTGATTTTTGCATCAAGAAATTTAGAAATTTGCTTATGGTTATTAATGTTTTCTTTCCTAAATCTAGTAGGAAGGCTCTATCTTGCACATGCTTTTGTAGTAGGACTTGTACATGCATTGATGTAGATGTTTGCTTTATGGAAAAATAATCAAGTGTTGAAGCATAAGTGAATATGTCAAGTGCTACTAACGAGCTTATGTTAGTTGAGATAGCCCAAAGGAAGAAGGTATATGAATTTTCATTAGATTTGTTCAATTGAAAAGGAATTAACAATTAAAAGCAACTTAATATAGTCAATTCACTGCTCATTTGTAAATTTTTGACAACAAATGATAAAGGCCCCTATACACTAAGAACAGCAACTAGAAATATTAACATTAGTTATAGAAACAAATCTGTATCAATATTTGAAATAAATCCACGCCATCCTTATTTTCTTTGTTCCTTTCTTCTAAAATAAATAATCTCTCTTGCTGTTGGTCTTATATTGGTTATAAAGGTTTGATCATTTAGCTTCTAATCTACTTTTTCCTGCTCAGAGAATTAGGATGTCGATAACAAAAAAGAAAGATAAAGTACCATCTTATGTCTATTTAAAGTCTGTTCCAACATAATTGAATAATTTGCGACAAGTTTATATATTTCCATATCATGTGGCATATCTTCATTTCATTTCATTGCTAGGGTATTGTTCCGGAACACATTCAAACTATTCCCTGCAAGTAACTGTTAGCTTCAAAATAAATTCTCATGTATATATATGGCTAGTATGATGTCTTTCTACCATCTTTCATGTATAGAATTGCATTCTTTTCTATAGCTTGTTAGAGGTTAAACTTCTAATTAGTTATAGTCAATTGAATTGTAGTTAACAAGCAATAATACTTTCTCTCCTTCATTTCTACATCTAGAGTTATTAAAATTTTAGATCTAATTATGTAATTGACCTGTGCTCTATATGTGACTTGAAGTTATTTTTCTTATATTTCTTAATGTTATGGTTGATCTCCTTGGATCCATACACAACTTTTATTTTTGCTTCAATCTTTACAAAAGTAAAGAAGCTTATTGTTATGGGGGATTTATTATAGACGTTTTGCTAACTTTGCTTTGTTTATTGTTAAGCATGCATGCCACAATCGTATAATGTGAAAGATCCTTAATATAGAGATGAGATGGAGCATATGTAAGCCTTGGTCACTTAGTACTAATGACATGTTTCACAATAGAATGTTACATTAAGCTTAGGATTCTCTTATCCTTTGATTTCTTTGTTTCACAATAGAATGATACATTAAGCTTAGAATTCTCTCATCCTTGGATTTCTTTCTTTCTTGTTAACATGTAAGAGTTATACTTAGTAAAGGTTTGAGCTTTGGATTCAAATTGCACATTTGGGGACTTAATTTGCGGAGTAGAAGAGAGAAAGAAAGAGAGAGAGAGAGAGAGAGAGAGAGAGAGAGAGAGAGAGAGAAGCTATATTTGGTTTGAGCTTGGGATTAAAGGTAAGTTATTCAATAAGTTTAGAAGCAATCAATTTGATGAAAATGCTTATAAAATAATGGTTCAATTTGAAGCTATATTTGTGTTTTTCAATCAAAATTTTCTTTCATAATTGTCATTAATTTGTTATGTACACATCCTTTTTTAATTTAACGTCAAAAATCTCATAGTATATCGACATATCCGGAAACTTGTTCCATGTGAGTCAGGAGTAATACAAATTGTTTAGTAACTTCAAATTGTTCTAGTTTTGATATGATAAACACAAGTAACTTAAGTTAGTTAAAGAACATAAATAACTAAGCAACTACATATAGGTTTTAATCTAGTATTTTCATGAGTTGGATTATTGATTATTAACTTTATTAGGAAGACAATGTCTCCAAATTGAAGTTGAATGAGGAACAATTGGATAACTGATGAATATATTGCTGGGGTGAAAGCGTTCCTTGAATTTGCATACAATAATGGACCAATAAACGATGAGAATATAAGGTGTCCTTGTATTAAGAGCAAAATAAGGAAGTTTCTGGGTAAGGATGATGTGGCAAATCATCTATTGCATAACAAGTTCTTATTTGGCTACACTAAGCGAGTGAGACATGGAGAAGATGATATACCCGTACAAAGTAATTCATCTGTTCAAACAGAATCAAGAAATCCATATGTGGACATGGTAATTGAAGCTATTGGACATCAATTTGGCTGGAAGGATAAGAATGAGATAGAATAACTGAATCTTGAAGTAGCAAAATTTTATAAACTATTGGCGAATATTGAGCAACCATTGTGGGAAGGATGTAAGACGCATAGTACGTTATCAGCATTCTCACAATTGATGGTTATTAAATCTGAGCATAACATGAATGAATGTTGTTTTGATCATGTTATTAGTTGCTCGAAAAGCATGTTGCTTCTTAATACATTGCCAAACAATTTTTACCAAGCCAAAAAGGTGATGAAGGCATTAAGGCTTGAATATATCAAGATTGATGCATGTCCAAATGATTGCATGTTATATTGGAAGGATGATGTTGATCTTGATTCATGTGAAGTATGTGGTCATAGATGTTACAAGGCACAAAGCACATCTAAAAGGAAGAAGAAAAACATTCCTTTCAAAGTCTTGCGATATCTTCCAATCACAGCTAGACTTTAAAGGTTGTATAAAACATCCAAACAATATGACTTGGCATAAAAGTGCTTGCCGAGAAGAAGGTGAATTAATCCCCCCATCAGGTGAAGAAGCATGAAAGCATTTTGATTCATGCTATCTGGTCTTTGCTAACGAAGCTAATAATGTAAGATTGGAATTATGTACGAATGGTTTTGATCCATTTGGTAATAGATTTGCCCCATATTTATGTTGGCCAGTTTATGTGACACCTTACAATCTTCTACCGACCATGTGTATGAAAGATGATGTGTTGTTCTTAACACTACTTATTCTTGGTCTTCATAGCCCAAGAAACAAATTTTGTGTATACTTGAGGCCATAATAGATGAGTTAAAAACATTGTGGGATCATAAGGCCCTCACGTATGATATGTCCACAAGTATAAACTATGTAATGAAGGCTATACTAATGTGGATAATAGATGATTTTCTAGCATATGGAGTGATAGCGGGTTGGAGTACTCATGGGAAAATGGCTTGTTCATATTGCATGGAGCAGTCTAAGGCATTTATCTTGAAAAATGGTGGTAAGCCTCCATTCTTTGATTGTCACCATCATTTTTTGCCTCAAGACCATCTATATAGAGATTTAACACATGTTTTCTGGAAAGGTAGGGTTGAACATGATACTCCTTCACCTCGGTTGATAGGTGATGAAGTGTTATCTAGATTATCATGTTATGTGTAAATCAATTTCGGCAAAGCAGCACAAAATCAAAAGTGGCCAGGCTATGGAGTATCTCATAATTGGAATAAAAATTTCTACTTTTTGGGAGTTGCCATATTGGCAAAACAATTTGATTAGACATAATCTTGAAGTGATGCATGTTGAGCAAAAATGTGTTTAATAATGTGTTCAATACAGTGATGAATGGAAAGGGCAAGAGAAAAGACAATGCAAAAGCTCGTAAAGATGTGACAGAATATTGTAATTGTGACAAGTTGCATTTGTACCTTGATACAAGGACAGACAAAAAAAATGCCAAAAGAAAAATATGTCTTGTCATGGAATGAAAAGAAGGTAGTATGTACTTGGGTGAAGGATTTAAAGCTTCTAGATGGATATACGTCAAATATTGCCAAAAGTGTGAATATGAATGACCTTAAATTTCATGGGTTAAAAACATATAATTGTCATGTATTTGTGGAGAGGTTGCTATCGATTGCTTTTCGTGACTTGTTGCCATAACCTATATAGGAAGCAATAACTAAGCTTAGCATATTCGTCTGTGATTTGTGTACAACAACCTTAAAGATAAACCATGTAAAAAAGTAGAAAGCAAGAATCCTAGAAATCCTTTGCAAGTTTGAGAAATTCTTTCTGCCAGAATTTTTCAACTCAATGAAACATCTACCATTTCATTTGTCTTATGAAGGGAAAGTCGGTGGTCCTATACAATACCGTTGGATGTTTGTGTTTGAACAATAATTATCTATCCAATTACATTGTATTACCTATTAAATTCAATGATTATCTTTTAACTTGTATAGGTGCATGGGGAATTTAAAAAAAAAAAGTTAGGAACAAGGCTTGTGTGGAATGATCCATTGTGGTGGCATACTTAATTCAAGAGACGTCTCATTTTTGTTTGAAGTGTTTCAAGTCTCAAATGCTTACAACAAGAAACCGAGTGCCAAGGAATGATGATGGTGGAGAAGTGGAAAGAAATGGGAGACTATCGATTTTCACATGCCTAGGGGGTCAACTCGAGCAAGGGATTTCTCGGTATTTGACTAAAGAAGAGTTTAATGCTACCTAGTTATACGTTCTTCATAATTGTAATGAAGAATTAGTTCAACAATATATAGAGTAAGAAAATTCAAATCTTAGTTCATTTATTCATTTTGAAACATAGATAATATTTAATTTAATAACATTACTATACATTATTGTTTTGTTCTTTTTTTGACATAGGGATTTTGACAATAAAATGTGTCATACAAATTGTACTCTTAACGATGATCGTCGTGCAAAGTCGCACGAAAAGAACTTGGTTCAATGGTGTTGTGCCAAAGTGTTAAAAGATAATACAGACATTAGTCTGCAATTGAAAGAGATGATTTTTGGTCCAAGTAGAGTTGTTACTAGTTATCAAGGGTATTTTGTGAATGGTTACAAGCTCCACAATGAGGAAAAAGGACAACACATGAAAACACAAAATTATACTATATGTGTACGAGGTAGTTGCTATGATGATTGCGAGTATGACTATTATGGTGTAATTGAGGAGATCATTAGTTGCACTATTCTGATTTCAATGTAATTATGTTATTCAAATGTAGGTAGTTTGATTATAAAAGGGTATAGCAGTTCACCCAAAATATGGCTTTGTAGATGTGAACCACCAATCAAGGATTAGTTCTTACAAGCCATTTATATTAGCATTTCAAGCTCAACAAGTGTATTACACTTCTTATCTTATTGGGAGAGAGAATTGGTGGGCAATTTGCCAATTAGAGCACGAGTGATGCTTCCTACAGTTGCATATCTTGGTTTAGATGACAATGAAAATAATATTATTAATGGTGTTTATCAAAAAGATGAAGTGTCTAAGCTAATTCAAATTGATATTGAGACCAAGTTAGATAGTGCTGATGTTCTTTATGGTGGAGGAGAAGAAGATGAAGAAATTGATATAAAGGCATTGTTAGTCTAGGATTTTAATTCTTCAAAAAAGAGAAGGGTTATAAATGAAGATGAAGAACTTGAAGAAGATTACGATGGAGAAGATGAAGAAGATAATTATGATGATGAAGATGACCCTAACAAGGACAACTCCGATAAAGACTTTAAACAAGAAGACTTTGACGGGGACAGTGATCGTGAATTCAACTAATTTATAGATCATCTGTAATTTGTAGTCACTAATAACTGACTTTTTGCTATGCTTAATTTCATTAATTTTCATATTATGTTATATTCTTTTTACTTGTATCGAAATGCTACTTCTTTTAATGATATCTAGATGCTACGGGGTAAAGGGAAAAGACGCCTTGTTAAATTTTCAACGAGATTGAGATTACGTGATAAGGGGCAGTTCAAACTCTTCACATGATGTTGAAGAGTAGACACCTACGCCTTTGTTTTCTGGAAAAGGTGGATCATTTATTTCACAGACACGAGAATCACTTTCATCGGTCCATGTAAACACCACGCTCTCGCATACTTTGACATGCTCGGTCTCTTCTACACCTTTACAAGGTAAATGTTATATTCACCTTTACAAAGTGCTAATTTGATGTTTTTCATAGTTAGTTCATTGAATTTTAGCATTCTTGCCTTACATGGGACCTTGATTTGCTTGTCAACATTCTTTTATATCTTTATTTGCAGATACCATTCTGTTATCTCTATGCTTTAAACTGTGATAACTTCAATTTGACGTTCTTGTGATTGGCTTGAATCAAAATATAATCATGCTAGCTGCTTTAGTGGTTCGTGGATCATTTTCTTGTGTCTTATAAATGGATTATAGTTTTAACATCATTAGAGGCAATAAGTGGTAGCTTTGCAATGTCATCAGTTAGGGGGTTATAAAGAGCTTGGGATTAGGGTTTTCTATTAGTTTGGTGGTTTCGTTATTGTGTGCATGAAAATAATGGTTGTTAGAAGCTATTTTACATCTATTTGATAATCCTACTTGGTTATAAAAGTAGAAATCGAATTGATACATAATTATGACCAAAGGGGACTTAACTCTAATCTTTGGAAACATCCTACTTGTCATTGTATTATATCCCTTGTTGAGTTTTTATTTGAAGGGATACTTTGACAGGTGTAGAGTTTTGGATTCAAGAAAGTAGGATATCTCTTTGAGGGAGGGGGCATATAGGAACTATTTAAATTGACTAAACTGGATTAGACATATGGGGACTATTTAAATTGACTAAACTGGATCATTGTTGAGTTATAGCAAGTAAAAATCTATCTTCTAAGCTTATCTCTTGGTACTATTTAACTCCTAAATTAAAAACTTCCTAAACTTGACTAGAAAAGAAAAGAAAAAAAACCAATATAAAATATATAAGAGGTTGCAGCTGCTGCATTAAAAAAAACACTTGTTGCCTGATGTGTTGGTTTTGTGTGTGTTTATATATTGCATTCTTATTCTAATTTTAAGGTGATTTGTGCTTGTTTGGTAGCATTAGCGTAGTACTTATGTAACAATTATGCATATGCAAAGTTAAGTGTTTATATCGAGTTTAGTGATTAAATGCTACACTAAATGCTTTATTTTATGTTGTAGGTAAGTTTGGGATAGGATGATTGTAAATGAGGAAGAAATGAGCTCAACGTTGAAAACCGCACATAAAAAGACAAAGAAATGAGCAAGATATGAAGTTTCAAAGTTGAGCTATCAAGCATGAGGGGATTAGCCAGTAGACTCCTCAGTAGGGTCCCCCAGTACGTACCTACTAGCTAGTAAAATCCTCGATGGGGCCCCCTTGTAAATCTAGAATGTGCATTTTTTTGTACCGGTTGACCCCCTAAGTACCGGCTAGCCGGTTAGGTTAGCCAGTAGTGACGTTGAAGGCTATAAATAAGGCCCAATTTTAGCATTTGAGGGGAATCTTTTCAATCTATCTCTCTCACCCACTTTACACCCATTTCACACACACTTCTAAACACACAAACACTTTGCAATCAGGCCTTTAAGAGGAACAAACATAAGGATTTGGGCATAAGCTCTTGGATTGTAAAGCATGGCTATGGATAAAAAGGTATCTCTCTTTTATCTTAAGCTAATCTACATATGATTAGAGCTATGTAGGGTGATTTTCTCTTGTATTATGGATAATTATTACATTATTGTTATGGATACTTGATGGATCTATATATATATATGCACATATATATGCTTGTACTTAGGGTTTTGAAGGCCATTTTATATGCATGTCTATTTGTTTGTTGAAATACCTCGATGAAGTTGCATATGTATATTAATGTCTATTATGCGATTAACCATTTCTAAATCATTGTGCTAGCATGTCTATGTATTTGTGTGGTGATTATATGAAGTGGGTATGTTTATATATATGACTATGTGTGTGTTATAGCATAAATAGCTTCTATTGCTTACATGTCGGGTGCTATTACTTAAATTGGTGTAATCTAAGCATGTCTATGTGTTTAGTAGTAGGATAAGTTGATTTATCCTCAAATGCCATGCCCTTGATGTGTATGCACATGCTTAATTGATAATTCCCTCTATTGTGATAATGATCAATGGTGTACAACTAATGGCTAGCCTAGGTTGAGTCTCCCTTAACTTTAAATCCAGCTAACGGGTTTCAGGGTAGGTTAGTCAACCTTAGATGGACTAGATCTTAGCTTTAAATCCAGCCAATGGTTTAGACGTTAGGATTAGATCGATTGAAGTCACTTAGAATCCTAACTAGCTAGCCTTATAGCCCTAAGTCATAAAGATCATGCCGTAACTCTTGGTTAGTCGATACCTAGGGATGAACCTATACTGAGGCTTAGGGTGTGATTAAGAGGTTAATTAGGAGTCTAGAGGAGAGCAACCAAGTATAATTCGTCAAGCAACCCTAACAAGAAGTAGTAATCACCCAATTGCAAGACGTAATCACCCTAGCTCCCTATTTTCACGTGTTGGATTCCCCTTAGGTTGCTGGATTCCCCCGTTTCACACATACACACACCGTTTTATTCCCTTGTCCTTGGGGTAGATTTACTGTTCCTACACTTCATCCTATCCCAAAAACCCAAAAAGATTATAGTTTAGGGACCCAACACATTGCCTTTTAGGACGCACATAGCTTAAGACACCACACACGTTTCGCCTCACTGTGGATTCAACCCTGCACTCGCACATACTGTATTACACATGACCTATGCACTTTCAGGCTATTTAGGCTTATGCTCACGAATAGCGATCAAGTTCTTGGCGCCTTTGTCTGGGAGGCAACGATTTTTTGGTTTCTTTGTCTTTGTGTGTCTTTGCTTGTTGCGTGTAGTTTTATCTTTTCTTTTCTTGCTTTCTTTATTTTGAATGATAAAAGAAAAATTCAAAAAAGAATTGAGCATTGTGAAGAGGTTCACTTGTGTCAATTAATCATGAATGATCCTAATGCATCATGGTGATCACTTGTATCCTCTTCCCTACCACCCGAACGTGTTCCCAATACTTGTCACTTGTATGGAAGTCGTTGGCATAGAACCATTTCTTGTCCCCATGACAATCCCCAATCTAGGGCTAGTACCAACTATGACCCCTATAGTCATGCATCATCTCATACATCTTCATTTAGAAATCATGATTGTATGGATGTATATTCTTGTTATTGCAATCATTGTGGAAGCTGTGCAAATTTTTCTAGTACTTGTCCTACCTTCCACCATCGTCGTTCCTGAGTGCATACAACGCCTTATGCCTCTAGCAATCAGATACTCATGCATGCATCCTCATCTTATCATCATGATTCTAGGGATCAACATCATGCATTTTCATATTGGGGTCAAGATGAATCGTTATCTAGTCTACTTCTTTGCATTGAGAGTGCATCCTTCACACCATCTTTTCCTACCCACCCATCCTTTGAGTACTATAATGGTTGTGCTTATAGTAATCCTAATCAAGATGTTTCCTATTTTTACTCGGTTGAACCCTCTTCCATTAGGCCTACATCTTAGGACCCGTTAGACCAAATGCTTGAACAAACCCAATCCGAATTCCTTCTCTTCACATAAGAAATGCGTTTCGATCATGAGAGTCTACATAGGATTTCGAAAAGGATATCCCAATTGGTCAAGTGTTTAAACAGGGGAGTTGAGAATGAGCAACCCATTGAGAGTGTTGATATACCTTTAAATTGGGTTTTGGGGACAGGAAAGAGACCTATAGAAGTGCAGACTAGGGATGAAAAGGATGATGTTTTGGAGAGACAATTAGAAAGAGAGGTTGATGGAGAGTTTAAATCATGTTGTGAGGATAAGCACGAGCTTGATGATAGTTTGGTTCTTGATGACTCTTATGGTTATGTTTTAGAGGAAATAGTACTCTTTCCTCCTAAGCTTTCAACGCCTTCCATTAAGTCAAATGAGCCTATCTTTTCTTCTCATCCCACACATTCCATATGCTTGGAGGTTGAGTCTCATGTTGATAAAAACTCATTTGCATTTTGAGTCATTATTTAAGGAGTCTAGGGTACATATCTCCTTTGAGCATTAGTGCATACATGACCCGAAGTCCTTTGAGTCCCCATTGTCTCCTCTTTTTGTGCATGCCTCTTGTAAGATGCGTGATAATGTGATGACACTGACTAGCAATAAAAGTGTGGATGTATTTGATGAGACTTTAGCTAGTGACAGTTTGAAGTCATCCGTTAAGGAGAACAAGACATCAATTTCAGATGTTTTAAATGACAAGTCTCTTGGAGTTAAGAATTATTGTGTTGAGGCAACTAGCAACTCTAAGAAGACAACTAAGATAGAGATTGGTGGTCTTGGAAGATTAATCTATGGGTCTTTTTGGATGTTTAATGAATCGTTTTTAGAGAAAGAACCAATTAAGATTGAATCCACCCCTAATGAGGAGTTAGAGCAACCGAGGCTTAATAATGTTATATCTTGTGGAGAAGAAGAGTGTAGTATTTCAACTTCCCTTATCTTTGCTCCTCCTTCTTCAAATGTCGTTCCCAGTCCTCTTTCCCATTCCATTGATTTTCCCTCTTTGAAGCTCACGTTTGTGCCTTCATGCATAGAACACTTTCATCTAGGGTTTGAAAGCACGTTTCCCATGTTGCATGCATTATACCTATCTTTGACCCATAGGGATGATGTGTTTTTAGCCCTTGATTATAAGAAGAAAGCCATAGGGTGGTTGATTAAAGAGCAAATGGGGCATGATATTTCACGCTTATGCATGACACCTTCTATACTTGTGCACACGTTTTCATTTGATGGTTTGGGGTGGGAGTTAAGAAAGAGGTACATTGTGCATGCATTGCGCCATCATATAGTATATGACCCTTTTCATTCTACGGTCTGTGCGTGGTTGAATATTCGACAATTTGTGCCTCGCAATTTTAAGCATGGATTATTTTAACATTAGCGCTCGGCTGAAGGCGTTAAATCTAATGCTGCTAAGAGGCACCCTAGACATGTTTATATTTCTTTGTCCTTTCCTTTTCTTTTTACTTGCTTTTACTTCTTAGTATTTTTTTCATTTGATTTTCATTCATTTTTTACTTCTTAGTATTTTTGTCATTTGATTTTCATTAGCATCGAGGAGCTTCAATAAGAACACAAGGTTGTTTCTATCCTTTCTCCACTTGTCCCTTTTATCTACCTTGCCCCTACCATCTGTACTTGCTTTGTGATACCTATTTGCTTGTCATGGGCCTTTGTTCAATTTGCTTGAAGTTTAGGTTTGGGAGTATGGGAGTTTGGTTTCATTGTCTTATGCTTCATTAGAATAGATTGCATTATATTCTTAAAAATAGTGAAATTTTTTTTATTTTTGTGCATATGGAGTCGTTTATCTCTTGGTTGATTGAAGTGTTGGCTTTTGTGATTGATTTAATTGATTACTAGAGATAGGGTTGCATTATAGGGAGTGAATGGAGTGGAGAGAGATTTGAGATTTGGAAGAAATGCCCTTGAAAGTTATGAGAAGTAAGCTCTTCTAAGAATGCACCTTGTAGCTACCTCATAGTTTGGTTAGAAAAAGAGTTTGAAAAGGGGTTTTGATACGAGTGTCTCTTCCCTGATTGGTTCTTTTTTATGCCTTTCTCTTCTTTCCTTTTGTTATGTAATGCAAAATGCGAAAAATAAAAAAAAAATTTGAAAAAAGCAAAAATGGTGAAACCCCTTATGAGTAAGAGGAGGATCCGAAAAGGCTTGGAAATGCCTCTATGAAAGGAATGACTCCTTTATACTCCTTAAATACACCATGATGTGAGTCAATCCTTTAGGTAACATTTTGCCAACTTAGAGATAAAATTAGGTTTGGGCTTACTTGGGGACAAGCAAGGAGAAGGTTTAGGGTGTGTTGATATGTTGGTTTTGTGTATGTTTATATATTGCATTCTTATTCTAATTTTGAGGTAATTTGTGCTTATTTGGTAGCATTAGGGTAGTACTTATGTAACAATTGTGCATATGTAGAGTTAAGTGTTTATATCAAGTTTAGTGAGTAAATGCTATACTAAATGCTTAATTTTATATAGTAGATGAATTTTGGGATGGGATGAGCGTAAATGAGGAATAAACAAGCTCAACATTGAAGACCGCACGCGAAGTGAAGAAGAAATAAGCAAGATATGAAGTTCTTTTAACTTCATTAAAGGCAACGAGTGGTAGCTCTGCAATGTCATCGGTTAAGGGGTTATAAAGAGCTTGAGATCTGGGTTTTCTATTAGTTTAGTGGTTTTGTTATTGTGGGCGGGGAAAAGAATGGTTGTTAGAAGCTATTTTACTTATATTTGATAATCCTACTTGGTTACAAAAGCATACATCGAATTGAATAATTGTGACCAAAGGGAACCTAACTCTAGTCTTTGGAAACATCCTACTTGTCACTTTATTATATCCCTTGTTGAGTTTTTATTTGAAGGGATACTTTGACAGGTGTAGAGTTTTGGATTCAAGAAAGTAGGATATTCCTTTAGGGGAAGGGGCATAGGAACTATTTAAATTGACTAAATTGGATCAGACATATGGGGACTGTTTAAATTGAGTAAACTAGATCATTACTGCGTTATAGCAAGTACAAATTTGTCTCCTAAGCTTATATCTTGCTACTATTTAACTCCTAAATTAAAACTTCCTAAACTTGACTAGAAAAGAAAAGAAAAGAAAAAACTAAATTAAACCATATAAAATATATAAGATGCCATAGCTGCTGCATTAAAAAAAAAAAGAAAAGAAAAAAACACTTGCTGTCTGATGTGCTGGTTTTGTGTGCGTTTATATATTGCATTCTTATTCTAATTTTGAGGTGATTTGTGCTTATTTAGTAGCCTTAACATAATACTTATGTAACATTTGTGCATATGCAGAGTTAAGTGTTTATATCGAGTTTAGTGATTAAATGCTACACTAAATACTTTATTTTATGTTGTAAGTGAGTTTGGGATGGGATGAATGTAAATGCTTTATTTTTTGTTTTAGGTTAGTTTTAAATGAAAATTAACTAATTTTGTTTAGTTTGAAATAGGTCCACAAACTGGGGGTAAAAGTTGAAAAAACCACGAACACCGTTTGGACCAAATCGAGTCAACTATAAACTAAGGGTTTTTAAAGTGGTTCGATTAGTTATGGTTTTGTTTTTAAAAATCGTAGTGAGCAGTTCGATTTTTGGTTTTACAGCGATTTAAACCAAACCACCTGCTATAATAATAATAATAATAATTATTATTATTATTACTACTACTACTACTACTATATATACACGTACATGCACATACAGTTTATATGAATAAATATCTAGAATATATACATATACATATACATACATACATACATACATACATATATATATATATATATATATAGACTAATTTATTGCATGTTATCTATCATCATACTTGATTGCTTTGTTAAAGTATTTAATTCTTTGGTGATACATTTTGGAAATGAGCATAATGATAATTATATTTCTTATCTTGAGAAAAATAAAAACTAAACTTTGTAGGTAAGTAAAGTTGAAGGATTTCAATTTATCAAGTTGTTTTAATACTAATTACAGGTGCAAGATTTCTATATTATAAGATACATGTGAATTTTTAATTATTGTTGTACTTTAATGACGAAAATATTTTGTCTCAAAAACCGTTCAAAACTGCATCAAACTGTATTAACCGAAATCATTAGTCCTTAGTACTTTGGTCTGTTTGGTTTTGTAAAATAACAAGTTGCCTAAATCAGTTTGATCAAAAAATTAGTGCAAAAACTGTACCAAATCACCTGTATACACACCTATTACAAACCAAATCGAATATATTCGTTCCTGATTCTATGTGTATATCAATCAAACTTGTAAGAATTATGTTCACTCCTAATTTTATATGTATATTAGATAAACTTGTAATGTGGATGGTAAATCAAAGTTAATCAGTAGTTAATATTTTTTCCTTCAAATTATTAGGTAAATCTTTGCTTTTCTGAATCTTTCGAAATTTTTTTAATGTTTTTATAAAACACAAAGCAAAACCAAATTAGGCCAACTTTAGAGATGTTGGTTCAGTTTAGTTGTTTGATACAATTAAAAACCAGTTGGTTAGTTTTTAATAAAAACTAACTTATTTAGTTTGCAGTTTGGAAAAAAAATTCAAAACCAAACCAAACCAAAATCATTTTCACCTCTATTCCGAGTCTATTTTCTCTTCTCCCACAAATGTAGGATGCCTCTGTGACACCTTTTTCTAACTCTATAAATCTAATAATATTAAAAAATAATAATATATAATTAATAAGAAAATATCACTGTATACAATGAAAAATATAAATGTCATAGGGATTAAAATGATACATTAACTAAAATGAAGAGAGTTATTAAAGTAAAATACTATAAAGGCCCCTTAAAAAAAAGAAAGCTGTTAAGTGAAATTTTAAGTTTTTAAAATAAGAGTCTGATTAAAAGTAAAAACATGTTAGAGTAAAACTAAAATGAAGGGTCCTTACATATGGAGAAATAAATCAAAACCACTAAATATATGAAAAATTCAATGAATGAGTAGTTAGAGTTAATCAAAGATTCATCTAGCTACATCACTATTGAAATTTCGGCAAACAATGTTCATTTGCCTGGAATGTCACCTCCAAAATATAATGCAACTCAAAGTCATTCGGTGAGAAAAAAGACATTTGGGTAACGAGGTTTGTTTCATATATTTGTTTGGTCTTTCAGAGTCTTAAATGAGAGATTCTCTTCAATTATTCTTTTGTCCAAAAGACTATGATTGTATCTTTTACTGTGAACCAGAAAAGAAAATGTCATTTACCATGTAAATCATGCCAGCGTGACTCAACGGATAAAGGGCGGCTCAACACATAAAGGGGCCTAAAGCCAAAATATAACATAAGACTTTTTATATTTTCTAGTTATTATATTTAAATTCTTATGAATTTCAAATTAATAAATATATTTATGAGAATATATAAATTAAAAGCTGTTATAAAAATATTTAAATGTTAGAATAACAGAATCTAATAATGAAAGTTTGATTATAAATTGGATCACTTCTTGAGAATCATCTAATTGAATGATAATATTTCTCAACAAGGGGGAAAATAAATTTTTTGCCTTATTGCTGGAGCTAAAAAAGTTTGACTGAGAAGAAGGTTGCAAAATGGTTATAAGATAGTGAATAATATTTAAAACTAGAAGAGAGAGTACAGCTCAATAGTAGCTTCATTCACTTGGGACATATATGTCTTGAGTTAGAGTTATGATAGAGGTAAGTGAAAAACCACTATCAATGAAAATATAGATACTATGGAACCAGTGAAGGTTAAAAATTAAAACATTAGCTTTAGCTAATAAAAACAAATAGTCGATGATTTAGTATTATAAATGAAAGTATTTATTTAGAGAAGATTGAAGAAGAATAGGTTTTGTGAAAAATATAATAATGTGATTACAATTATTCATTAATTAACATAAACAAAACAAAGAATCCTTAAAATAAGAGTTGATTAAAAGTAAAAACATGTCAGAATAGTATTAAAATGAAGGGTCAAAACCATTAAATATATGAAAATTTCAAATAAATTACTTAGAGTTAATCAAAGGTTCATCTAGCTATATCACTATTGAAATTCCCGTTTCGGTAAACAACGTTCATTTGCATGCCCGGAATACGTCACGTCCTGTAGAGGATAAATTCTACAATCATGTACAAAGGTTGACTGGGGCTCCGATAACCTGCAAGACCAAGAGGAAAGGTGAGCGACGTAACCCTTGACACCGGTGTGGTACCGGCCAAAGGTACTCCGACGCTCAAGTCAGCGTTGAGTTTCAGATAAAACGATGAATTGTTACACGACGGGTTATGGACGAACCACGAATATGAATATATTGGTATTTCGTGTCTGTCTTACCTCCTCTGGCGAGCGGTACTTTTATAGTTCCTTGGGTGGAAGAGTCCTTTTTTTGTTTTAGATTCCTTCCTGATCGTGTTGTAATGAGTCTTTGCCAGCTACTATGCTCAGCTATATATAATATTTAGATCACGTATATCCTTCTTTGTGCATATCTTTGAAGGAGACCAAGCTCATCCCTAATTGTAGTCACGTTCCAATACTCTAGAAGCATAGAGCGAGCAACGCATGCTAAGAGTCTGGGCCTTAGCCCTAGCCTTTTCAATACATGGCTCAACAAATTGGGCTTCGGACTAAGCATAATATGGACCTTCTTGGATCCTAACAACGTTTGGCCCAAACAGTTTGTCCCCCCACTCTCTAACTTTGAAGCTTTTCAAGTTAGAGAGTAGCATTCGCGTACAAAATTCTCTGACATTGAGGTGATAGAGACTAGCTTGTCGTTCAATGCCACAATGTGCCATGCAATGCTACTTGCGTCATTTCAACATCGTAAGCACGTAGCACAATTCATCTAATTTGTCAATACACTAGCTTGATAATTACTACTGCTACTTACGTGCATGGGTTCTCCCTAAAATAAATGCCTACACGTCAAGTTTAGGCCCTTCTTTGCGTATCCCTGGCATGCCCACCTGTCACGCTTTGTTGTCACGAGGCACCGTTCCCTGACAAATATTTCTGACAATAGTGACCTAGAGTGCGGTCCTGTTTGCTAAGCACGGCCTTGCCAACAGAATAAATATAACACCGTAGTGGGGACTTATATCAACGAGTAGCTTGCAGAGTACGTGCTATCCCACGACCCATTGTGAGGAGCCGATTCCACACCAGAGTTTGTGGGGGGCTCCAAGGTGATGTGCCAAGATGACATACTAAGGTGACGTGCCAAAGTGACATGCAAGGTGTTGTGCCAAGGGGACATGCAAGGCGGTGTGCCAAAAGGACATATAAAGGGGTGTGCCAAGGGGACATGCAAGGGGACTCGCTACGGGGACACGCCAAGGTGACGCGCGACGGCTACAGGCGACGGCAACACGCCAAGGCGACGCGCGACGGGGACACGCCAAGGCGACGCGCGACGGCGACACGCCAAGGCGACGACCGACGGGGACATGTCAAAGTTACGTGTGATGGCGACATACAAGGGGACACACCAAGGTGACGTGCTATGGCGACATGTCAAGGTGACATGTAAGGGTGACATGCTACGATGACATGCCAAGGTGATATGCTAGGGTGACATGCCAAGGTGACATGCAAGTTTAACAGGCAAGTTTGATAGACAAGTTTGACATGTACCAAGCGTTTGTCGAAAAGCCAGAGTGAAGGTAGGTGTGTATGTAAGAATGACATGCAAGAATGACCTGCTAGACTTGCACCCACCAAGTGTTTGACAAAAGGCCAAAGAAAGCTACCATGCAAGGATGACATTCAAGATTGACAACACCAAGTGTTTGATAAAATGCCAAGGTAAACTACCATGCAAGAATGATACTCAAGATTGACAACACCAAGTGTTTGACAAAATGCCAAGGTAAACTACCATGCAAGAATGACACGTAAGATTGCGCTTGACACCACCTCACTCTCGCCTGTTGCGCCTCAGCATGCATGCTTACAGGCTCGAATCGACTTAAACCTCGATTCATCGTGTCTTTATTGTCTTCGCTTACCACGGACTCTCCAGCTCAAATTGTAATATAGCTTGACCGTAGACCCAGGTACTATCCCACAGCAAGAACCAATGGTAATGAATGACCTCAGATGCGGCATAGTGTCACACCTCTCAGCTTGACCTTCGCCACCATAGCGTCGTCCTTACTTGGCAGGGTGCCTTTTTTTTTTTGTTAGCAACTAAACCAAGCCAAGTGTAATATTGTCGTGCCCAAGGTGCTCGTACAAGCGTTAGTAAGCTACCTGTCATGAGCTCACTAGCGTGATCCCCCTTTTGAGGTTGAAGCTTATTAGACTATGATTCGGTATACCAGGCATTCGATGTAAGGTCAAGGAGAGCAAGCGTGCAAGAATGACAGGGGAGTTTAATAGCCACCAGGTGCTCGACAAAATTCCTCAACACTAAGGCTCAAGTATTCAGTACAAGCTTGGCAAGATTCTAAAGACTCACTAGGTAAGCAATACGATCTCAAGCTAATTCATGATTAACTACGCTGGCACATTTGTGAAAATTTTCACCAAAGATCCCTTCCTACTTACAAATTGGGTTATCTCCATCTGACGAGGAAGGTGCTATCACTCAACCAGCTCCGAGCGCTACTGCAGTAAAAATTCGCCTATATATGGTTACGTTAATTACGCTGCTAAGATTCATTCTTTCATAATGATTAGGAGGTTATTGCAAGCAACATCTTCTGCTTTATGGTTAGCAGATAGTTGATTGTTACAAGGCACCAAGGCTGAACTAGTCCTCCGTGCACCAGGCGTTCAACAAAAGTTCTAGGTCACCATAGTTTGACGAGCTCTTCGAATGGCAAGTGTTTGTCAAAAGTTCCAATCTAGGCAGGCTCATTAAGCAGAAAATGTTGACAAAAGTGCTAAACTACCAAGGCCTAGCAAGCACACATATAGACTATATGCCAAGAAAGCATAAAGATAAGTATTCATGACACCTCTAATGGTCTTGACCGTCACACTATCAGTGACCAACAAACTGTTCTGATTATTAAAATCTAGCCATTACTCTTCTTGTGGAAGTGCATACATCAACCAGCTAAGCCAAGATGCTCAGACTAGTTTTACACATATTATCTCCATATCAAAATTCTTGCTAAAGTTAATTAAATTAAGGTTGCTCATGTAGTAAATTCAATTTTAACGTCATGTAAATACTACAAGTGGCATATATGGTGTTGCGTAGATATGTATGACACCTTGTAAGCAAAGATTGCATTACATTACATGTTTAACATTGTGGAGACATGTGTGAAGCCTCCTAGACATGAGTAAGACGTATTGCCTAAGGCATATATTTTATAATGTTTAGGGTCCAAATAAAGCTTATCATCTAAGTTGAAAGTTTATCATCCGTGAATGAGTTAAAGATCACGTGATATATAGGCAAGGTAGAGCCTGTGTAATGCACGAGAGAGTTGAAACTCATGTCATGCGAAACAAGCTGGAGTTCGTGCAACACGCTCACAACTTGGAACATATTTAATATGCGTGCAAGCCAATGCTCATGTAATGTGCAGGCAAGCTGGAACTCACGTAATACGTAGACAAACTAGAGCTTGCATAAGATACTTATGTGCTAACATTTGTTTATTGTGTAAGGACTAAGTAAGCCCTAAGATGCTAATATATGTAGGGGTGTGTGCATGCACTTCTATCCTTCTAGTAGGTATTTTAATTTATCAGGACTAGATTCACAGGGCAACTATCAGACAAGTTGTTGGCCATATATAATAAGTAATTAAGCACCTTACCCATAAGCAAGCGATTCACCATATTCAAAGAAGTAAACTACCTTTGGGATGATGGAATGTCTAACACTACATTTCATTTAGTAATTATTACTATTCGCATGTAACCATCACTGAGGAAAGCTGAATACTCAAATAGACAAGACTTTCAACGAATAGTATTAGAAGATATGACATGTCTTCTAACCCTTTGATATGAGTTGAACACCTTCCTACGTGATAGTTGGCCTTAGTAGTAATCTAGAGGCTTCGTAATCCTTTCCTTTGCTAGAGGTAAACAAAGACCACACAGTCCTCTGTACGATATTTTACCCAATTCATTCTTGGCACATGGGTATGTCAGAAGTTAAGACAAGGTTTTTATGAGTTACACATTGATAAAGTAGATTAGAGAGCTCACCTCGACAAGAAGTATAAGTAAGGGATTCTGTGGGTTTTCTCTTAGTAAGTCTTATAAAAGAGAATACTCAAATGTAGTTGTCTCATAGTCATGTTTGATGCTAAGTTGGAATATCTAATATTTCTTGGATATATTTGGTAGTGTATGGACTTATTCAGCATTAAAATTTAATGGACAAATTTATCTGTCATGTAGATACATGTAGTGTATATTATGTTGCCTAAGTATGAAATGTGTCACATAGACAAAAGTGATGCCACGTAGGCATGAATTGTATCGTGTAGACAACGGTGACGCTACGTAGGCATGTTTTGTGTCGTATAGAGAAAAGTGATGTCTCGTAGGCATAAACTATGTCATGTAGACAAAGACGATGCCATGTAGGCATGTTTTGCGTTGCGTAGAGAAAAGTGGCGCCGCGTAGGCATAAATCGTGTCCCGTAGACAAAGGTGACGCCACGTAGGCATGTACAAAAGGTGATGCTGCGTAGGCATAAATCGTGTCACGTAGACAAAGGCGATGCCTCTTAGGCATGTTTTATGTCACATAGACAAAAGTGACACTGTGTGGGTATGAACTGTGTCATCTAGACGAAGATGATGCTGTGTAGGCATGTTCTTATACATAAGTGATATGGCATTTGAGAGTTGCATATACAGAAGGCTGAGCAGTGCCTGTATAATGTGTGAAGGCAAACAAGCCTGGTCGTGAGCAAGAAAATCTCATGAAATATGAGAGGGATAAGTAAGCCAATTGCATGAGTCAAGAGCTTACGTATAACAAGCAAGATAAGCTTATTGTATGAATAGAGCTTTATGCGTAATGCAGCTTAGTTATGAGATAATGGCTTTTGGATCTTCGCTATAATTTGATTATTGTGGAAGCAACTTAACTATGTAAACCATCTACTAAGTTTAAGCATATAACAAGTAGGGTTTTTGGCTGACACGAATTCAAAATTCTACCAAAGCAACTAATTGAAACCCCCTATGGGCCTAACACTACGAGTTCAAAACAATTATGGAAGTCGTATACTCTGCTTATCAAAATTAAGCTGTAATTTAACCATTAATAGAGACAGTACCTTTCACGCTAAATGGAGTTCCACTTGTTGCACACATCCTCGTGACTTTGGTACGCAGTTGGTGTGTCCCTTGTCCAACCATCCTAGTGACCATGTAAGGTCCTCTGTAGTTGGTTGCTATAAAGTTGGTTGCTCTTTGAACTGTCTAACTGTATTATTCTTGCTATAACGTTGCAAGATATCCTACTGACAAGCTCTGTTATGAGCTCGTTTTTTCCTTCATCTAGGATGTCTTGTTGATAATGAGACATTTGGTTATCCCTTTTCTCAAATGTTTGTCCAACTTGAAAGGTAGTTGGTTTTACTACGATCGGGATGACCGCTTCAGTGCTTTGGCCTCTAATCTCTCTGAATTCGCACCTTGTGGAGAACTTTATCACTTGATGATAGGTAGATGGGACAGCCTTCATCTTGTGTATCCATGGTCTTCCATCACAATGGCCTCTACAAAAGAGACTCTGCATAGCTCTCAGCGACGTTTCTTTTAATAGGTACTGGTACCCCCGGAATCCTTTGATCAGGGATTCCAATTTAGCAAATCGCCTGAGTACATCAAGGTGTGACCTATCCTATGAGGAAGGCAAATGTTCCCCTGACACTTTTTATTAGCTTGAAGGGCTGATTGCGTTGATGCTGGTTACAATAGTAGCTGTTGGTATGGCTACGTTGGCTGCGGCTGACAGGACTCCACCTCTAGAGTTTGATAGGGTATGGAGTCTAATGATTGCATCGGGTCCATCAACTCAATCATCACGGCTTTTCCTTTGTCTTGGGGTGTCACGTTCGCCAAAAAGACATTGACCAGATCTAGGTTCTCCTGCCGTACCGCACTCGTTCTTATACGTTGCCAGTTTCTCCTCATAAGCCATTATATTCACCAAGATGGTTGGCATATTGCTACCTTTATTAGCACTAATACCAGGATTGGACGTCATGGAGGTTGTTGGTTAAGCGCAAACGTATCGCACTTAGTCACAGCGCCAGTTTATTGAGGCCCCACGGTGGGCGCCAAATTGTAGAGGATGAATTCTACAATCATGTACAAAGGTTGACTGGGGCTCCAATAACCTGCAAGACCAAGAGGAAATGTGAGCGACGTAACCCTTGACACCGGTGTGGTTCCGGCCAAAGGTACTCCGACGCTCAAGTCAGCGTTGAGTTTCAGATAAAACAATGAATTGTTACACGGCGGGTTATGGACGAAACATGAATATGAATATATTGGTATTTTGTGTCTGTCTTACCTCTTCTGGCGAGCGGTACTTTTATAGTTCCTTGGGTGGAAGAGTCCTTTTTGGTTTTTGGTTCCTTCCTGATCGTGTTGTAATAAGTCTCTGCCAACTATTATGCTCAGCTATATCGTATTTAGATCATGTATATCCTTCTTTGTGCATATCTTTGAAAGAGACCAAACTCATCCCTAATTGTAGTCACGTTCCAATACTCTAGAAGCATAGAGCGAGCAATGCATGCTAAGAGTCTGGGCCTTAGCCCTAGCCTTTTCAATACATGGCTCAACAAATTGGGCTTCGGACTAAACATAATATGGACCTTCTTAGATCCTAACAACTTTTGGCCCAAACACCTCCAAAATATAATGCAATTCAATAATGCAGTTCAAAGTCATTTCATGACAAAAAGATATTTGGTGGATACAACTTTTCTTTCGTACATTTTGGTCTTTCACGTTTTAAATGAGAGATTCACTTCAACATTTTAAATCATGCAGGATTGGCTCAACAGATGAAAGAGGCTGCTCAACGCATAAAGAAACTTAAGGCCAAAATATAATATAAGATTTCTTTTATTTTTTTAAATGCCATATTTAAGTTCTTATGAATTACACAAAAGAATAATTATATTTAAGTACTAACGTACTTACAGTTTCTATGAGTGAAACTTCTGATAATCTTGCTTGATTCGAAAACCCCGTGTGTTGCCCAAAGAAAACATCAGACTACAAAGCGTTATACGTGTGAACAGAAGCAAGAAAAAGCCCAAAAAGAAAAAAAAAAAAAAAGTAGCGTTAAAAAAAGTGATGGAAAAGGAATAATAATAATTTACTACAACAGGCCTTGATTCATGATTTATCATCACGAACAGCAGCATAAGCTGTCGAGTTATCTGCATTTAGATGAGGATCATTAAAAAAAGTGCAATATATATATATATATATATATATATATATATTTTGTTTCTTTTACATTAATCATGACCAGATTTCGAGTACTTTAAAGAAGCCAATTCGAAATCTAAGAAAAAGCAAGATTCTCTGCAACAGAATAAAAAGGATAAGCAAAAAGAAGATCACGGGGTTAATAGTGTGTTTGCACTACAACATTTTATGCTAGTAATTACATTTTTCCAGTTATACTTGAAGCAAGTACAGAAAAATAGTTACACTTTAAAGTGTAACAAAATATCTTGGTATAATTTTTTATATACCAAGCATTTGGTTACACTTTCAAGTGTAGTTAAAATAGTTATATTTTTAAGTATAATTAAATATCTTTGTATAATTTTTAATATACCAACCATTTGATTACACTTTCTAGTGTAGCTAAATTAGTTACACTTCCAAGTGTAGCTAAATAATTGGTAAATACAGGTGACATGTGCTTGATACACTTCAAAAGCATGAAGTTGAAGGCTATACCATGTGCTTTGTCTCATATCAGTGGATCTGAGAATGTTACAATACCATATTATCTATAAAACCAATTAAGGCAAAACTCTCTTTTATTGGTTTTTCTTAATTCAATTTTTATACACATTGAACCATTATGTTATAGTTCAAGTTTTACTCTAATTTTAATTCTATTTTTTTTTTTGTGTTCACACATTAAACTATTTTATTTTAGTTAGAGTGTTTAGGATACAATAATTTTGAGTATGTACGTATGTATGTGTGTATAAAGCAAACCTTAGCTACATTTGAAAATATAATTAATATTAGCTACATCTTTAAATGTAGCAAATAGTAGCTACATTTTTAAATGTAGCAATATTTTTTGTTGCATCAATATTAGTTACACTTGTAGCAAGTGCAACAATTTTTGTTAATTATATTTTCAAATGTAACTAGAGGTCAAAATATACGTAATTATTGGCATCATTTCTTGTAGTGTTGGAATGATCGATACTTATTCTATTAAAATGAGAAAATATCTTATAAGATTTAAGACATCTTATTACATACATGTTATGGAAACCCAAAAAGTAACCATACTTTTTATCTTATAAAAAAATAAGCAATTAATCCTTATATTATTTTTTTACAACTATTTCATAAGATGTATGTGATAAAATGTCTTAAATCTTATAAGATATCTCCTTATTTTAATAGGATAAGCATCTTAAGATAAAATCACTCCAAACACACTATAAAATAGTTTCAGATTATGTTCCTTTAATAAAGTGAAAAAAAATTCAAAATGTAAAGTTTTCTTCTTTTTCTCGTGTTTGGTACTCAATAATGTCTTTAGCGCTAAAATTGATTTGGAATTTCTGATTTTCTATAGTCCATTATGTTGAGAAAGTGCGTTTTGTTATACACATTTGAGTGTTCGAGAATTTTTTTGTTTTTGTCAATTATTATTCACTTGTTTGACCCAAAAAAAAAAAAAAGAAGAAAATTGAACGAGTAGATAAGATTATTAATATATTTTTGTTGTAAACTTTTAACTGGATGAGGTTATTAAGGTCTTTTTGTTGTAAATTTTTAACATTGTTAAAAAGTTTAGACGGTAAGGAGTGTGCATACAACTTTTACTCGCGTCAGAGATTTGTTGTGAGACTTTTGACACCATAAGAGAATGTTGTGCACGTAAAATAAATCACAACAATATCAGGTATATTTTACCCTTCTTTTTAACATTTTTTGTTCAAAAGACTACGAGTATCCTCTACTATGAACCAAAAAAGAAAAGATTGTTCACCACGTAAATCATGCAGAGGTGACTCAACAGGCAAAGAGGCGGCTCAGCACATAAAGAGACCTAAAGCCAAAAAATAATACAAGACTTTTTGTTTTTCCTAGTTGTCATAATTAAGATCTTATGAATTAAGAAAAATAAATATGCTTATGAGTATATAAATTAAAAATTGGTGTAAAAATATTTAAACGTTAGAATAATAGAATCTAATAATAAAAGTTTAACTATAAAATAGATCACTTCTTGAGGGTCATCTAAATAAATGATGCTACTTCTCAACAAGAGAAAAATTAATTTCTTTGCCTCATTGTTGGAGGAGAAATATAATAAAGATTAAAATATATAACTTTAGTTGCTTTATACTCGAATCACCACTTGCTGTTGGTGACGCTGGTGGAGAGAAAAAGGAAAAGATAAAAAACAAAGAAAAAGAAAAAAGAATATTTTGTCAATCAAAATTCACCTTATTATGATCATTTGCACCAGATACGATGATATCAGTAAAATTTGGATGAGAATGGCATGCTTGAGAACTTCTCAGAATATAAATTGTAGATACGTAAGAATTATTTTGACGTAAGTTAGAATTTCGAGAATTTCGATCCCTTAAATCGTAAACTAAAGAGATGTATATAGATGTTTATTTTTACGATGCAAAGGGATATGTAAAACGGTGCAAAGAGTAATTTTTAATCTTTCAAAATACTACAAGAGAAAAGAAAAGAAAGCATACACAAAACGTGTGGCAATATATTTCCTAAGAGTCACTTTTTTGGATCAATTCTCTCTAATCGCATGTAATCAATCTACCTTTAAATTTAGGGAAGAAAAAAAAGTATATCAATATATATGCAACTAATGACACCTCAGCCATGCCCTTGCGTAATACGTCGCCCTCAATTGAAAAATACTCAAACAGTTTAACTAGTTATTAAAAAAATAGAAAAAGGAAATGATCAGCCACTTCTCAAACTCTATATAAACTGCGTATATCTTCACATTTGCATATCATCACCATCCCAACAAAATCAACAATGAAGTGCCACTGCTTGACACTGGCATTTTGCTCTCTCTTATCTCCATTTCTAATAGCCTCAGCCCAGCAATGTGGCCCTGACGGCCCATATTGCGGGCAGAACCAATGCTGCACTGAATTTGGAACCTGTGCTCCCATATTATCTCGTTTATGTCCGCCACCCCCTCCTGGAAGTTGTGGTGCCCAGTGGGGGGGTGTGCCGTGCCCGGCGGGTTTTTGCTGCAGCAAATGGGGATTCTGTGGCACCACGGATGCATATTGTGCCCCCGAAAATTGCCAAAGCCAATGCCCTGTTGGTCTTCATTCTTCTGGTCCATCTCCTGATGTTCCTGTACCTCCTCCTGGAAGTTGTGGTCCAGGACCGGACGATCAAAAATGCCAAGACGGCTTCTGCTGCAGCAAATGGGGATTCTGTGGCAACACCTCCGCTTATTGTGCTCCTGAAAATTGCCAAAGCCAATGTCCTCCTGTACCCCCCGGAAGCTGTGGTCCAGCAGTTGGGGGTGCTGAATGCCCAAAGGGCTTATGCTGCAGCAAATGGGGATTCTGTGGCAGCACCGAGGCTTATTGCTCGCCTGAAAATTGTGAAAGTCAATGCCCCCCTTCTCCTTCTGCTTATAAGTCGGGGCTTTTGCTCAACACATTCTAGTTTCGATGCCTGCAAATCAAAATGGCATGTGCTGATCGTGACCATACTGAGAATGGAGTCTAGTTTTGCGCCATTTCTAAATAAGGTCATGAAATAAAATGTACTTTCTACTGTACATTATTTGTCTCTAATGAAAATCCATGTCCGTGGATTGCGATCTCATGCCGAAAAGGACTAACATCCATCTTCATATATCTTTCACTGATCCAGGATTTTACTTTGCAAAGAAACTAGATCAATATTAATCAGCAAAGTATATTAGGAACGGAAAAGAGTAGGTCACCGAATCCACATGGAGAAGGAAATTATCAGCAGACTTCTTTTTCATTTTTATTTTCTAACAACCCGATATTGAGTTTAATTGAAGTACTTGATTTTAGAAGATAAATTGAAATTATGATAAATAATAAACATAAATAAAAAGCTGTTAAATAAAGGTCAAGAGCGAATCATATAGTGAGTTCCAATATTCCTACGATTATATAGCACATAGTATTTACAAAATCAAACTTTCAAATGTCCGAAACGAGTACAGACTAAAACGAATATGTGAGAAGTAAGTACTTTTCTTAATTATTAGATGTGCATTGATTATTACAAACTTCTTCTTCTTTTTCTTTTCTGGATTAGCTAAGATCAGTAGTGATCATAACTATTTTTGCCTTGAATATTGATACATTCGATCGATGTGTTACTGAATTATATCTTCATTTGATCGATGTATTACTACACCTCTCTACTTGATTGGCTGTCTCCGGAATTCTTACACTTACAGTTAAAACAAAATTAAGTTTAACTAGGTATCTAAAATCTCCGATATTGTTGATTGGTTAATACATTTTTAACGATTCAATCTTAACAACAATGCTATATAACATGTTGCTGGAAATTAGCTAGTGATATTTAAGTTTTAATTAATTTCTTTTTTATTTCTTTTCTTGTACGGAATAATATATTTTTAGTAGCAAAAGAGATATACGATTTGATTCTTTATGATTTTTATGACATGAAAAAGAAGATAACATGAAGATGTCTATATAGATATGCACTTTATAAATTTTTAAGGGTCAATAGATGAGGAATAATTACTTTTTGTATACAAAAACATGTTCGAAGAATACAAAATATTTTCTGTTCATTTGTTGTACCATGCATATTTTGCTTATGAGAATAGTTGAAGTATAACCTTGTAAGATATGTTATTGGAAAAGTTTGTCATTAATTTTTTAGTGAAATATTTAATTGGACTTCTGCAACCCTAACCTAAACTCTTGGCTCCCCACTAATGCGAGCGTTCGTCCAATGTCTTGAAAGGGAAAAAAGCAAACACCTAAATAATAAAAAAATTCTCTCTTGACAGTGATATATGATGTATTTGTAAATTTTAGATATGAAAATATGTAGAATTCGCCTATAAAAAGGTATAAAAAACAAGAAAAAAAAGAAAGAAAAAAATAGACTAGGCATAAATCGGTACGACGTTTGCTTTATTTCTTTGCTTCTGAAACGTGGGTATTGGCCGACAGCTAGGTGGATTGATGTTGCCATTAAAAGACAAGAAGAGAAAAGAAAAAACTAGTAAGCTCTAATATTACATGCTTATAATTTTTATACTATACATTCATAATTTTATATTTATATTTAAAACTTTATATTATATATTCACAACTTTTAATTATTTACAAATTCATATTACATGGTCACAATTTTAAATGCTTACAGATCTCACATTATTTATTTCTAATTTTTATGCTATATATTCATTATATATATTCACAATCTTATATTATATTATTGCAAAATTTAAAATGAACTTGTACAAAATAATAGCAGTATATTCACAAGTTTAGAATTAAACGTTTACAACATAAAAATATATGTTCACAATTCATCAACGCAAAGTCTAAATTATATAAGGTATATTCTCAACTATAACTTCATACTTTGTCAATTATAATTCACAAATCTCAAACAACGCAAATTACAAAATCTTAACCAACAGATGGTCTTCTCATTCATACACATAACTTAGTAATGATTGGCCAAAAAAAAAAGGAAAAAGAAAAAATGACTTGTGTGGAGTCTAGAGATAACTTCCAACACAGCAACTCTGCTCCCCGTATTATTCATTAATGACCATGAAGATAATTTGGATGAGGTTCACACACCATAAATATATACTTCCAGCACAAATTCGCGAAATGGGAAAACTAAAGAGATGAAAGTATTAGCTCAGAGTGTAGCTTTCTTGGCTGTCCCTTTGTCGCCTACAGAACCATGGTCATGGCAAAAGCCAAAGCTTCGCAACTCTCCACATACCCAACCCATCACCCCCACAGAACTTCTTTCTATGACAATTCCCCACAAATATAATGTTGTTGTCTGTGGAAGCAGTTCTAGTGACCCCAAAGAGCTGGTGTTCTTTGATGAAAACGATATGGTGGAAGACATGCATGGGTATCTCAATTACCTCTTAAAAAAGCATGTGGAGAGAATCAATTGTAGAGATTAGGGGAAAGAGAAAGAGAAAGGAGATAGAAGGAAAAGGAGGATATCTGGAATAAGGAGAGAAGAAAGAAAAAGGGAGAGGAGGGAGAAGAAAGAGATAACCTTGCATATTCTTTCCTTCTTTTTTTTTTAAATAGGAGTGAGTTACCCATGCTCTAAGGAGGTGACCAATGTTAAAAGGTACACAGTGACATTCGTGCACGATAAAATTTGTTGCTAAAATAAGCGTAAGGGCAGATCTTTTCCTCATGGTTGGTAATTGGACAAAACAATTTATCAATCTCTGGACTTTAGCTACTAGGGCTAAAAGTAGCCGATCTCAAATGATTGTAAGAGTTTATTTTGTTTTACTTATTTGGATATAAATAAATTTTTTTTTGGTGAAATGAGAGGTTCTTCTGCTAGATTTTATTATCACAAAAAACCAAATATGAATAGAGGGAGACAGAAACCAAACTCTCTAGTCTACTCTTAGGCATAGAATGTTGACAAACCAACCTTCGTACAGAAGTAAGATGGAAATGCAAAATGCAAATGCACAAAAAAGGAAATAAAGTAGTATTACTATTTTTGTAAAAGAAACCAATAAAAAATAAACGAGATAGTACTACTATCCTTACAAAACACCCTAAACACCTAAGGTCTAAAATTGAGAATATTCATTTTATCGCATCTCACAAGAGCGCACAAGATCCCTAAGTCCTCAATTGTATCAAACACGATTAATCCTGCTGTATTTGCCCAAAATTCGCAATATGCTCTGGTGGTCTATTACCTTCTCGACAAATATGCTCCACTTGAGCTTGAAGATTGTCACACCCTCAAAACCCGCCTGAGCGAATTTCATGAATCGAGACTGCCACGCATTTGAGAAGGGACATCCTTCCTAAGTTTGCAAGGCAAAAGCACCAAATCTAAAAGCCATAAATATCTTAACATGTTTAGAGCATCTAAAATCCCAATATTTTCCAAAAGTCCAGATCTCCAAAAAAAATTCAAAACAAGAATCTCCAAAGTTCATCATCAAGTAATAGAGGAACCAAAGAAAGAAAATGCTCAACATGAAAATAAATAGACCTAAACAAATCAACCATCTCTTTATTCTAGAATCCTAATAACTTTAAGACTAAGGTGGTCTTCTAGCCCCAACTATGTGAACTAATTCTCCACATTTACCATAATATAATTCAAGATTACAAAGAAAAACAACAAAATGAGATAAGAGAAATCTCAACAAGTACTAGACCGCACAAACAAAAATTTGAACCACCCGGACAAGCTCATATATACATGTATACTTTTAAATGTGAGTAGACTTAATAGAGATAGGAATAAAACATGACATCATAAGCATAAACACTAAAAACTTCTGACCAAAGCATAAAACAACTGACGCTTATTAACAAAAATAAATACATAATTTAATTTATTTTTTCCCCTTTCTTTTCCCAACTATGCCAACAAACATAAGAACGGATAAGATTTCATGAAATAAGGGTTAAGGCTACAATTCTGGTAGTATAGGTCAAAGAGTGGTTTGTTGTCGCACATACCACTAAAAGTAAGATAAGTCCCAATGAAGACATATTGCATTACACAAGGAATGGTGTATGAACCCCACCACCGAGGGCTAACGAAGACACGGCCTAAATAGTAATGGCATAAAAGGGCTACTCATAAGTTGTAAAGGACTATTAGAAAACACGTTTATCACTTAAACACCATTAAATAGACATTTATGTTATTTGTTAGTTTTCCTTTTTTTTTTTTCTAAACAGAAAAAAAAATACATGAGTTACATGACTAACTTTAAAGAACCAGTTTCAAGTTTCATGAATAAAAAATTAAATTCGTACAGACAATTTTTTTTCTAAGAAACCCTTTTTTTAAATATATATATATATATATATATATATATATATATAAATTCATAACCTAATTTAAATCATCTATTCAACTAATTATATAAAGAATTTCCCCAAATCTAACATATAACCAACAAAATATCAAATAATTCAAATGAGAGGTCTTCGGACTTACCTTATTCATGAGTAGAACCTAAAAGCTAACTCTCAGTCTTGCAAAGAGACAACCTAAGAATCACAATCCTAATTTAAAAAGCGCAAGATTAACACTTGAAATATTGTCTAGAGGCCTCATCGGTATAACCTATAATATCGTAGACCTTGGAAGCACTTACCTAAGAACGTAGACACCGCAAGTCTTTATTGGTTAGATTCGTGCGTTATAACTGTATCTCTAGTTCTTGCTCCCATATTCTTTTGTAGAACTATAGAATAAACGTAATTTTTTTAGTACTCTTCGTACATATCTTTTTTCATATATATAAGTAAGTCCTTTACCCAAGTAGAAGTCTTCTTATCATTTATATATGTATATTTTTATTTTATTTTATTTTTAAAATGATGGTTAATTTATTTTATTACCCAAGTAGAAGTCTTCTTATCATTTATCTATATATATTTTTATTTTATTTTATTTTGAAAATGATGGTTAATTTATTTTATCATTTCACAAGGATAATGCTAATTTAAGTGGGAACAAAATCCCATAATTTTAGCCTTGCACAATGGTGGGTCATTACATCTTTCCCCCCAAAGAAATAGTTTTGTCCTTGAAGCTACATACCTTGCTCTTCGACGATATTGGGATATTTCTCTCGAGCCTCAGTATTGACTAACCATATCACCTATCTTTCTGTTTGGCCTCGGCATCGAACTTTGATATAAGGGATGATTTTTCTTCTCAACACTTGTTCTTTGCAATCTATAATTTCCACTAATTCCTCTTTATAAGACAGATCATTCTTTAAATTGATATCCTTATGACAAATCACATGACTTTCATCTAGGATATACTTCCTTAATTGAGAGACGTGGAATACATTATGCATACAGGTAAGGGAGGGTGGCAAAGCTAGTTGACAGGTGACCTTACCAGTATGCACTAAAACCTCAAAAGGTCCAATATATCTGGGATTTAGCTTTCCTCAGTTTCCAAATTAGACCACCTCTTTTTTTGTAGATACCCTAACAAAAGCATGCTCTCCTACTTGAAACTCTAATATTTTTCTCTTTGGATCAGCCCAACCTTTTTGTCGATCCTAAGTTTCTTTGATGCGAAACCGGACTAGTTTGACCTTATCTTCCATTTCCTCAATTAGTTGAGGTCCCAAAACCTTCCTCTCACTTAAATCCCAGCATAGTGCTATGCGGCACTTGCTTTAAATGGAGCCATTTTTATGCTTGCTTGATAGCTATTATTGTAAGCAAATACTACCAAAGTGACAAACGTATCCCAATTTTCACCAAAATTCAATATACAAGCCCGTAACATATGCTCAAGAATTTGGATGGTTTTTTTGCTTTGACCGTTTGTTTGTGAATGATAAGCAGAATTCATTATTAAGCAAATACACAAAGCCTTTTGAAGACTTCCTTAAAACTTTGAAGTAAACCTCGTGTCTCGATTAGATACAATCTCTCTAAGAACCTTGTGCAATCTTATAATCTCCTAACAGCTAGCTTCTCTATTGAAGTCCCTAATTGAAAAGGTAAAAAGTGAGTAGACTTGGTCAACCTATTCACAATTGCCCATATGGCATCATTCTTGTCACGTGTCCTGGGTAACCCAATCATAAAATCTCTTGCTATACTCTCCCATATCCACTCAATGTCTAGTGGTTGCAGTAGTCCCAATAGTTTCTGTGCTATGTGTTAATTCATTGACATATACGACACTTAGCCACATATTTTCCCAGATCTCTCTTCATGTTACGCCACCAAAAGTCACCCTTCAAATTACAATACATCTTTGTTCCTCCTGGAAATACTGTAAAGCGTGAGTCAAGGGCCTTATCTAGAATTTCTTTCTTAATCTCGGGGTCATCAGGAACACATAGTCTCTTATTAAATCTCAAAGTCCTATCCTCGTGCTCTTGCAGATAAGATATTTTCCCACTCTTCAATTGAGCACGAATCTTCTCCAAGTATGGGTCTTGCCTTTGAGCTGTCCAAATTTCATCAAACAATGTAGATTGAGTAGTGATATGTACTAACATAGAAAACCCTTTGCTCACGAACACCTCAATTCTTAGCTTCCTAAATTCAAAAAGAAGTTCCTTTTGTAAAGTGAGTAATGCAACTGATACGTCGTCTTTTGAATGCAAGCTCTAAAGACCCGTAAGCGCACGGATCGGTGTAGTAAAGTGTATGCAAGTGTGGGGTCGATTCCACAAGGAGGCTATGTTAAGAGATGGATTCTACGTGTATGTTCTAGAGTGTGCCTGAAAAGAAACCTAAACTAACTATTTTTGGGATTTTGGATTTTGAATGTTCGAGAGCTTTAACTAAAACGAATTAAACTAAACTATGGGAATGGAAAGTGGGAGACAAGCTAATCTAGAAGAACTAACAAATGGAAAGGTGTTAGGGTGACTTTAACTTATGAATGGGTGATTGTATACTCCAATGCTATGGGATTAAAGAATGATGGCTTACTTTCATAATTGCTCTTAACTAGGATGCTAAATCAGTGTCTTAATTTCCCCCTAGGACTCGGTGGGGGTTTGCCCCTAGGCGGCACCTCTTAGAGCTACGGTGTGGTCGTTATGGCCTAGGGCCTTAAGAGTGACCAATTAGCTTCCTAGGTGACTTCAAATGAGTCTGCCCTAGTTCCTAAATCATTGGCTCAATTTAAAGCCAAGATATAGTGTTGCTAAGGTCGACTAATCCTGTCCTGAATCCTATTGACAGGATTTAAAGCCAAAGGAGACTCAGCCTAAGCTAGTCCTAAGTTACTTACCGTCATTCTAAGGTCACTACAGTGAGATTTAACTTGATAGCACATTCATAAATGTTCTAGGCCAAGGTGTTCGTGAATAAAAAGATCTATTCAGTTGCCAAACATTGTCATGCTCGGATTACACCATTAAAAGCAATCAATAACCAACATGTATGTGTCATTGAAGTCATATTCACTACTAGGCATGCAAATATACACATAGACATGAATATAAGCATTACCCACTTCATAGCATCCACATAAAAACACATAAACATGATTATATCATGGATTAGATGTGTTTAGTAATAAATAGACTTCAATTTATATACATGCTTCTCATTTAGGCATTCAATCAAATACTTAGAAATGAATGAGAAAATAATCATTTGAACAAGAAAATCAAACATGTATATACTCAGCCATTTAATCCCATATCATAAGAGTATATAGCTAACCCATTACATAAGTTGAATCACCTTACACAAGTCTACTCAATCATAATAAGAGATAGAATGAAAGAGGGTTTATGAAGCTTCCATTTTATCCTAGCTAATCTTGTACAAAGGTCTTGAGCAACTTGAATCCAAATATTGAAACCCCCTAAATTCTCATGCTTCAAGGTGATGAAAATGTGTGAAAGAGTGTGTGTGATGTGGGTGAAGACTAGGGTTAAGTGTGTGTGTGTGTGGGATGGGTGTGTTAAGATCCTCTCTAGATTTGTCAAAAAGATTCCCCTTTTTAAGTCTGAAAATCGGGCTTTTATATCAGCTTTTTACGAACTGCCGATCGACTGGCTTCTCCTCTTAGCTCGACTGGCTTTTTGGTGATGCTTTCTGGACTGGCCGGTCAACCTAGCCAGTCGACCGGCTTTGGAGGGGTGGTCGTCCGGATATTTTTAGCACTTCTCTGGAGTGGCCGATTGACCTAGCTGGTCGTCCGGCTGACTTCCATCCTCCATTCTTTGTCTTTTCGGCCTTCGATCTTCTCTTTTTGTCCCTTACATCTCCGATCTTCATCACCTATCATTGCCCAATCTCGATCTTAACCCAAAGTTCACCTAAATCATTGAAAACAAGCAATTAGTATAGCAATTTGTCTCTTAAACTCAATATGTACATTTGTTTACGCTTAAGCCTATTCTTATCACTACACCAATGCATCTTCATGAGCACTTAATACCTCTTAATCATAGGCAAATAACAATGTAAACACATACAAAAACAAAACACATCAATACCTTCAAATTTTCTCCTTGCTTGTCCCAAAACAAGCTTAGCCTTAAGTTTATTTCAATAGCTGCTGCCAAGGATTATCTAAAAGATTGATTCTCTATCAAAGTTAGTCTAAGAAACATGAATAGGGCATTCCTATTGTGGAAAGATCCCTAAACCTCTTTGGTTCTTCCCTCTACTCATAAGGGGTCTCGTTCCTTGTGGGAATTTCCCAAGTAGCCAAGCACCACGAGCCTAGGATTCTAACTCATGCACTTGGGATGTTGATATTTCACGCCCCCTCAACTATCATGACCTCCCCAACATGCACAAAGCCTCGAAGACAAGAAAAGAGAATATACATGCACAATGGCTTATAAAAAGCCTTATTCATATATCTACAAAGATGATAGCATGTGCTAAGTTGACATTGTGTCACTTATGCAATTATTCATAAAACTCTTTGGTGTCCTTGGCTTTTTCTCTTTTTCATCTATATATATATATATATATATATATATATATATATATATATATATATATATATATATTTTGGCACCTTTGTGCCTTTTTCAATTCAATTTTTTTTTTGATTTTTCATACTTTGCATTGTATTTATAAAAAGAAAAGAAAAAGAAAGGCTTTGGCATATCAAGAAGAACCAATCAAGGAAGGGGCACTCACATCAACAACCCTTTTTCAATACTCTTTCCTACCAAGCTATGGGGTGGCTATAAACATTATTCTTTAAAGGTCCTCGCTCCCCACAACTTTGAAGGGCATCCCTTTCAAGACTTACCTTTCAAACCACTCTATTTATTTCCTCACAATGCATCTCATTTTCACCAATCAATAGAGTCAATCACAATGATCAACAAAGAAATAAATGACTCTACATGTATCAAAATTGAAAAATTTTCACCATTTTTAAGCACATAATGCAATCTACCCTAAACAAAATATATGACAAGAAAACCAAACTCCCATACCCCCAAACCTAAACTTTGCTTGTCCTCAAGCAAATAGATCAAAATACATAAACAAGCAAGTTGGCATTACAAAGCATGTAAAGGTGGTAGGGATGGGGTAAAAACGTGGGGAACAAGTGGAGAAAAGATAGATACAACCTTGCATCTTCTTCAAAGCTTTCCATGCCAATGATATATCACTATACTACTAATCCTGTGACTTACAATTCACAAACACTCATAAAGAAAACAAGATTAGTAGTATTGCCTATGCATGCTTGCATTGGCATGTACAATAATAAGCAATGATGTATCTCATGGGACAAAAGATTGGGATTCAACACTTTGATGTGGGTGAAAGAAAAAAGAAAGAAGACAAAAAGGAAAGAAAGTGAAACAAATGCAAAATTACGAAATTGAACTTAGGTTGCCTCCTAGTAGCACTAACCACCATGCCGTTAGCGAGGCAAACACCAACTCATCTTCAACTTCCATAGATGTGGTCCTGAAGCATTAAAACCTCCATACGAGCCATGCTCAGATCATATGCATGCTTCAGGCGTTTCCCATTCATCGTCAACTCTCGACCATCCTTTAAGTCTTTAATCTTGACCGCTCCAGAAGGATAGGCAATGAACACCTCGTATGGACCATTCCATCTTGTCTTGAGCTTTCCTGGGAAGAGTTTCAATCGTGAGTTAAATAACCAAACTTTATCGGGGGAAGAGAATGATTTCTTAATAATGTGTTTATCATGAATCTCTTCATCCTATCCTTATAAAGCTTGGCATTCTCATACGCCTCAAATCTAAGCTCTTTCAATTCTGCTAGGTCTAGCTTCCTTTTCTCACCCGCTCTTGCCAAATCAAAATTTAAGGCAATGATGGCCTAATAAGCTCTGTGCTCAAGTTCTACCGGCAAGTGACAAGTTTTTCCATAAACCAATCTATACGGAAACATACCAATAGAAGTCTTAAAGGCGGTACGGTAGGCCCACAAAACATCATTTAGCCTAATAAACCAATCTCTCCTATTGGGCCTAACCGTTTTCTCTAAAATGTGCTTGATCTCCTTATTGGACACCTCTACTTGTCCACTAGTTTGCGGGTGATAAGGAGTAGCTACCTTATAGGTGACTGAATTTCTTCTTAACAAGGCCTCTAAAGTCCTATGGTGAAAATGCAAACCCCCATCACTAATCAAGACCCTAGGGACTTCAAATCTAGAGAAAATGTTCTCCTTAATGAATTTCGCGACTACCCTATGGTCATTAATACATGTGGGAATTGCTTCAACCTATTTGGACACATAATCAATGGCTACTAAAATGTATTGGTACCAAAGGAAGGTGGAAATAGACCCAAGAAATCTATACCCTAAACATCAAACAACTCACATGGAAGAATAAGGGATAAAGGCATCATGTTTCTCTTAAAGATGGATCCGAATGTTTGATGTCTAAAACAATTTTTACAATACTCTTGGGCATCCTTAAAGAGAATGGGCCAAAATAATCTACATTGCAAGACTTTCGCAGCAGTCTTCTTCCCGCTAAAATGACCTCCACACCTCTCATTATGACACATGCTCAAAATGCTCTCAAACTCGTCCTCGGGCACATACCGGCGAATCATTTGATCCGCACATACTTTAAAAAGATAGGGATCCTCCCAAAAGAAATGCCTAACTTGTGCTAGGAACCTATCTTTTTCTCTCTTCTCCCAATGGGAAGGAAAACGCCTTATGGCAAGATAGTTAACTACGTGAGCAAACGAAGGTGTGTGATGAGAGACGGTAAACAATTGCTTATCAGGAAATGAATCACGAAAAGGGGATAGATCACTAGAAGACTCACTAACAAAACGGGAAAGATGATCCACAACTAAGTTTTCTCTACCCTTCTTATCCTAGATTTCGATGTCAAACTCTTGAAGGAGGAGCAACCACCTAATCAAGTGGGGCTTAGACTCTTTCTTAGACAACAAATACTTCAATGCTGCATGATCGGTGTAGAAAATCACTTTGGATCCTAGGATGTATGACTTAAACTTGTCAAGGGAGAAGACTATTGCTAGAAGCTCTTTTTTCGTGGTAGTATAGTTCTTTTGGGCTTCATCTAGAGTCTTGCTAGCATAGTACACAGCATGGGGCAACTTATCCTTCCTTTGACCTAAAACAGCTCATATCGCATAATCATATGCATCACATATAACCTCAAATAGGAGACTGTAGTTAGGTGGTTGGATAATCGGGGATATAGATAATAAGGATTTAAGCCTATTGAAAGCCCTAACACACTCATCATCAAAGTCAAAAGGGACATCTTGTGCTAGGAGCCTAAACAAGAGACGTGCAATGTGGCTAAAATCCTTAATGAATCCATGGTAGAATCCTGCATGTCCTAGAAAAGATCTAACATCCTTGACACACTTAGGAACAAGCAACATGAACCTTAGTTGGGTCAACTTGAATACCACTAAATGAAACTATATGACCCAATACTATCCCTAGTTGCACCATGAAGTGGGATTTCTCCCAGCTCAACACCAGATTCTTCTCTACCCATTGGTCTAAGACTAAAGAGAGGTGACTTTAGCACCGTTCAAAACTATCACCAAGACTGAGAAATCATCCATGAATATCTTTAAATGCCTCTCAATCATGTCACTAAAAATGGCCATCATACATCTCTGGAAAGTCGCTAGGGCATTACAAAGACCGAAGGGCATTCTCTTATAGGCAAAAGTGCCATAGGGACAAGTAAAGGTGGTCTTCTCCTAATCCTCGGGAAACACGGGGATCTGATTATAACCCGAATAGCCATCTAAAAAATAATAGTAGCTATGCCTAGCCACTCTATCTAAAATCTGATCTAGAAAAGGCAATGGGAAATGATCCTTCCTAGTTTTGGAGTTAAGCTTCTTGTAATCAATACAAACTCTTCATCCCATGGGAATACGCGTAGGGATAAGCTCTTCTATCTCATTTTCCACAACCGTGATCCCGGACTTCCTAAGGACAACTTGAACTGGGCTAACCCACTCATTATTGGAGGTCGAATAAATAATGCCTGTATCTAAAAGATTAATAATCTCTTTCTTAAATACTTTATTCATGTGTGGGTTTAGCCTCCTTTGCATCTCCCTAGAAGGAACGGCTCCATCTTCAAGGTGAATATGATGCATACAAATCGAAGGGTCAATACCTCTCAAATCATCAATTTTCCACCCTATAACCTTCCCATGTTTCCTAAGAACCTCTAAGAGACGCTCCTCTTGCTTACTAGAAAGATCAGAAGCAATGATGACTAGAAGGGTCTCACTAGGGCGTAGGAATGCATACTTCAAATAATCGGGAAAGGGTTTGAGCTCTAAAGAGGGGCTAGGCTCCACCAAGGGGGACTCAACCTCAACATTATCAATTGGGACATCAATAAAATCGAGAAGGATTAACCTCAAGTGACTTATCAATCAAATGGCTCTCAATCAACGAAGTAGAAGCTACACATTTCTGCTCTAAGGTGTCTAAATCAAAGCTAGACATCAATTCCTCAAATCTCCTCTATCGATCATAGTTCTCTCTACAAGATCCTCAACACAAGAATCAATCACATCAACTCTAAAGCACTCTTCTCCATCTTCTCCTCCTATACTAGCCCTATTCACTGCCTCGGCAACCTTCATAGTGGATCTCACATTTTCAAAATTTATCTCCAATAACCCTGACCTACAATGAATAATGGCATCTGTGGTGGTAAGGAAGGGGCGACCTAGAAAAATGGGTGTAGAATGTCTAGAGTCATGTCCCGAATCCATATCTAGTACTATGAAGTTCACAGGGTACACGAACTCACCTACCTGTACCATAACATCTTCTATCATACCCCTAGGTCTATGCTCAGACCTATTAGCTAGCTAAAGAGTAACATGTGTAGGGGACAACTCACCTAGACCTAGCTTCTAATAGGCGGAGTAGGGAATGAGATTCACACTAGATCCTAAATCTAACAAGGCATGATCAATCTCGGTCTCTCGGATCCTACAAGGAATAGTGAAAGCTCTGGGGTCACTCATCTTGGGCGGGAGGCCTGAAGTACAAATACTACTCACTTTCTCCGTCAGCTTCACCTTCTTAGGAATGTTCGATGACCTACGCTTCCTTATACAAAGATCCCTGAAGAATTTAGAATAGGAGGGGATAGAAAGGATCACATCTATCAAAAAAAGATTGACCTTAAGGTCCTTAAGATATTTTAAAACCTTGAAAAACCTTGAATCCTCACTAGGTGTAAGCCTCTCTAAGGCAGATAGAAAGGGAACTCTAGGCTCAACACCTCTAGACACATGAGAATCATCATTGGGCTTATTTCCCTCTCGATGTGGGTGGAAAGTATTACTCTCTCCATGGTCTCTAGTAGGCTCAACTCTCTCAACAGGACCTTCTCTAGAATTTCCTTCAATAGGGCTACTACGTAGTGCTCTAGACTCTGATTGACCGCTAGGTGCAGCCACTGCAAATTCAACTCCTATCCTATTATCCACTACCCTACCACTCTTAAGAGTAGTGACGACCTTAGCCTGGGCCTGAGGGGGATACGTGGTATCGGTTGAGGAATAGGACTGGACTCTAGGGTTCACCTCCGACTGAAAAGGAAATTTCCCAGGGCAATTGACTAGCAATATATCCTAACTATGCCTCAAACCTCGCCATTTGCTGCTTATTTTCTACCAATTCCTATTGCTGGTTCTAAATGAACTGCATTATTTTCATCATGTCATTACTAGGAGGCTGGCTACTAGAAGGAGTAGGTAAAGCCTGAGGTTGAGGAGCACTAGTGAGACGGGGCTGATTAAGATAATAGAAGCCCTGGGGATATTGAGGATGGGGTCGCTGCTGAGGTGGAACCTGAGGATATGAACTAGACTCATGCTGACCTTGTCTCCAAGAAAATTTTAGGTTTTCCCTCCAACCTGGATTGTATGTGTTCGAGTATGGATTATACTCACGAGAATAATCTTGTGTGGCACACACTACTCTTTCATGAATTCAGGAAATTGAGATGCTAAAGGGCAAGCTACGGTTTCATGAGATGACTCGGAACACAATGCACAAACTTCAACAACTACAAGGACGGAGGAAGAACCTATAAAACTAGTCCTATGACCTTGGGATGAAAAAGACATAGAAATGAATTGATCTAGCTTATTCGTCAAAGCCTCAACCTTAGCAGGTAAATCTAAAGAAACTCCAACCTCACTAACACTTCTTTTGTTACCTCCCCGACTAGACCTTTCCATGGCAAAATTTTGAAAAGAATTGTCAGCCATCATTTCTATTTTCTCCCATGCCTCAGTTGGTCTTAAAAGATAAAAGCCACCACCGGAGGCGGCATTGACCATCATTCTATTTTGTTCATTTAAGCCTCGAAAGAAATATTGCAATAGGTCATGATTGCCATACCTGTGGTATGGACATTGTCTAAGAAGATTCTTGAACCTCTCCCAAGCCTCATGAAAGGATTCTAGATCATGTTGGGAGAGAGTCATAATGGCGGTCCTAAGGTCGGCTATCTTGGCCATGGGACAAAATTTTTTAAAGAACTTAGATTAAAGCTCAACCCATGTAGTAATGCAACCATTAGGTAAGGAATGCAACCAAGCCCTAGCCTTGTCCTTAAGAGAGAAAGGAAACAATCTTAGACGTATGACCTCTTGAAAGACATTAGGGACATGGAGAGTGGAACTCATCTCAACAAAATCAGTGATATGATATAGAGGACTCTCATTTCTTCTCCCGTAGAAGGAAGGAAGTATAGCCAACATATTAGGCTTAATCTCGAAGTTCGTCTCCCCCAAACTCGGAATTTGAATAGCCAAATTAGGCTCAAAGGCTTCAGGGAGAAAGAATTGCCTAAGAGTGGGTTCCTTATCTATAGGTGGGTCCGGTCTATGGGGTTCTTGTCTAAAATGATCTTGGCCTTGATGCCCAAGGTGATCATGAGGTGGAATGGGATTCATTGGGGGATTGGGAGGATTATGAGGATGATTTGGATCGACCATATCCTTAAGAAGATCTCCTAAATTCCTAAAATGTCTAGCAATTCTATCGGGTTCGGGATTAAGAGGAACTAAGGGATTTCTAAGGGATCTCTGACTAAGCATGCATAAACTATCCTAACTCTGGCCACTTCAACCCCGAAAACTTCAATATTCTTAAAACTACAGAAAATAAACCACAATCCTAGAAAGTTTACTAAAAATAAAGACAAAAGCTAAAATAGATAAACAAAAACTAAGCAAGATAATATAAACAATAAACAAGATAAGTAGAGACTAAACAAACTATAAAGGAAAAGCAAGAAAACAAGAAAAATAACTACCAAAACACACAAAGAAAGAATGCAAACCACTGTGCCTCCCGGGCAACGATGCCAAGAACTTGATACGTCATCTTTTAAGTGCAAGCTCTAAAGACCCGCAAGTGCACGGATCGGTATAGTAAAGTGTATACAAGTGCGTGGTCGATTCCACAGAGAGGCTATGTTGCGAGATAGATTCTAAGTGTGTGTTCTAGAGTGTGCCCAAAAAGAAACCTAAACTATCTACTTGTGGGATTTTGGATTTTGAATGGTCGGGAGCTCTAACTAAAACAAATTAAACTAAACTATGGGAATGAAAAGTAAGAGACAAGCTAATCTAGAAGAACTAACAAATGGAAAGGTGTTAGGGTGACTTCAACTTATGAATGGGTGATTGTATACTCCAATGCTATGGGATTAAAGAATGATGGCTTACTTTCATAATTGCTTTTAACTAGGATGCTAAATCAGTGTCTTAATTTCCCCTAGGACTCGGTACGGGTCTGTCCCAAGCGGCGCCTCCTATAGCTACGGCGTGGTCCTTATGGCCGAGGGCCTTAAGAGTGACCAATTAGCTTCCTAGGTGACTTAGAATAAACCTGCCCTAGTACCTAAATCATTGGCTGGATTTAAAGCCAAGATATAGTGTTGCTAAGGTCGACTAATCTTATCCTGAATCCTATTGGCTGGATTTAAAGCCAAAAGAGACTTGGCCTAGGCTAGCCCCAAATTACTTACCCGCATTTTAAGATCACTATAGCGAGATCTGACTTGATAGCACATTTATACAAGTTCTAGGCCAAGGTGTTCATGAATAAAAGAATCTATTCAACTACCAAACATCGTCATGCTCAGATTACACCATTAAAAGCAATCAACAACCAATATGTATGTGTTATTGAAGTCATATTCACTACTAGGCATGCAAATATACATATAGACATGAATATAAGCATTAACCACTTCATAGCATCCACATAAAAACACATAGACATGATTATATCATGGATTAGATGTGTTTAGTAATAAATAGACTTCAATTTATACACACGCTTCTCATTTAGGCATTTAATCAAACACTTAAGCATGAATGAGAAAATAACCATTTGAACAAGAAAATCAAACATGTATATATTCAGCCATTTAATCCTATATCATAAGAGTATATAGCTAACCCATTACATAAGTTGAATCACCTTACACAAGTCTACTCAATCATAATAAGAGATAGAATGAAAGAGATTTTATGAAGCTTCCCTTTCATCCTAGCTAATCTTGTACAAAGCTCTTGAACAACTTGAATCCAAATGTTGAAACCCCTTAAATTCTCTTGCTTCAAGGTGATGAAAATGTGTGAGAGAGTGTGTGTGATGTGGGTGAAGACTAGGGTTAAGTGTGTGTGTGTGGGATGGGTGTGTTAAGATTCTCTCTAAAATTGTCAAAAAGATTCCCCTTTTTAAGTCTGAAAATCGGGCTTTTACATCAGCTTTTTACGAACTGTCGGTTGACCGGCTTCTTCTCTTAGCTCTACCGGCTTTTTGGTGATGCTCTCTAGACTGGCCGGTCAACCTAGCCGGTCAACCGGCTTTGGAGGGGCGATCGTCTGGCTATTTTTGTCACCTCTCTAGAGTGGTCGGTCGATCGGCTCCTTCTCTTAGGTCGTCCGGCTGACTTTCTTCCTCTATTCTTTGTCTTTCTGGTCTCTGATCTTCTCTTTTTGATCCGTACATCTCCCATCTTCATCACCTATCATTGCCCAATCTCGATCTTAACCCAAAGTTCACCTAAATCATTGAAAGCAGGCAATTAGTATAGCAATTTGTCTCTTAAACTCAATATGTACATTTGTTTACGCTTAAGCCTATTCTTATCCAAAGCACCACACCAATGCATCTTTATGAGCACTTAATACCTCTTAATCATAGGCAAATAACAATCCAAACACATACAAAAACACAACACATTAGCAGCGATACTTCCTATAGGTTTCCTATTAAGTATATATCCTACCCTATTGGCTTTTCCTGGGTGATAGTGAATTTTCAGATCATAGTCATTCATCAACTTAAGCCATTCATATTGCCTTAAATTCAGTTCTTTTGTGTGAAGAAATTTTTCAAACTCTTGTGATCTGTATAAGTAGCACTTCCAAATCTTTAGTGCAAACATCACTGCAACTAATTCCAGATCATGGGTTGGGTAATTCTTTACATAGTTCTTTAATGCTGTGAAGCATATGTGATAAACCTTCCATTCTACATAAGCATGCACTCTAGCCCATTATAAGAAGCATCGATATAGACAGCAAACCCCTCAGTGCCACTAGGTAATGCAAGCACATGTGCCAAAACCAATCTTTGCTTTAACTCTTGAAAAGCTTGCTCACACTATATTGTCCAATCAAACTTCACTCCCTTATGCATAAGGCGTGTCATTGGGATGGTGATCTAAGAGAACCCTTTCACAAACTTCCGGTAGTAACCTACTAATCCTAGCAAGCTACGAAGTTCAGTCATTATCTTAGGTGTCGACCAACTAGTTATAGCCTCAATCTTTTGTGGGTCCACAAATACTCCATTTCTTGAGATAACACGGCCTAGAAAAATCACTTTTGTTAACCAAAACTCGTACTTTTTCAACTTTGCATAGAGTTGTTTTTCCCTAAGTGTTTGTAGCACAATTCTCAAGTAGGACTCATGCTCTTTAGAACTTTTTGACTATACAAGAATGTCATCAACGAATACCACAACAAACTTGTCCAGGAAAGGCTTAAAGACCCTATTCATTAGATCCATAAATAATGCTGGTGCATTATTCAATCCAAAAGACATCACAAGGAACTCATAATGGCCATACCTCATTCTAAAGATTGTTTTTGGGATGTATTCAGCTTGATCCTTAGTTGATGTTGCCCCGATCTTAAATCAATCTTTGAGAATATTATGGCCTGCTCGCAATTGGTCGAATAAGTTATCAATTCTTGGTAGTGGATATCGATTCTTAACTGTTACTTTGTTTAGTTCACGTAGTCTATGCATAGACGCATACTACCATCCTTCTTTCTAACAAATAGCACGGGTACACCCCAAGGTGATATGATATACGTCAATTGTGCGTGTTTGCATTTAGTTTTTGCATGCACATTTAAGGGTGTTTAGAGTATAATTGAGTGCACTTAGTATAAAGTTTATGCATATTTGTTAATATTTGTACATAATGTATTTAGATGCATAAATACTATACTAAGTGTTATATTTTGTGTTTTAGGGGAGTTTTGGAAAGGTTCGAGCTTACATGAGAAAGAAATGAGCTAATAAATGAAGACCGGAACAAAAGGAATGAAGAATGGATCAGTTTGATCCAGCCGACCAACTTAGCCGATCGACCGACCACTCCAGAGAACAAAGAATTTAAGCCGGTCGAGGGTCGACCGACCATTCCAGAGAGCACCATGATTGAAGCTAGTCAAGCAAGAAAAAGGAGCCGGTCGACTGGCTGTGTGCTGAAGAAGTCCATAAAAAGCTCATTTCAGCTTATTTTGAGAGGAGGAACTTTATTTTCTAAAACCCTAATAAACCCTAACCTACACAAAACCACCATCTCGTACCAAACCAAGCAAGGATTGAAGCATGTAATAAGAGATTGAAGGGTTTTGCTTTGGATTTAAGCAAGGGTTTGAAGGAGAGTCGCATATTTCTTTTCTTATTCTTGTAAATATGCTTTGTAATAGTTAGATCTAGGGTTGATTGATGTTGTATTTTAGATTAACGCTTTGAATAAAGGATTTGTGTGTGTCTTTGGCTCTTAATACATGTTTGTTTACATAAATCTATGGCATGATTCAATATGTCTATGTATTGGAAATCAAGCATGTCTATATGTTTGTTAAAATGTCTAAGTGAACTTACATGTGTTATTTATGCTTCAAATTCCTTTATCTACTTATATGGGCAATGTGATTACGCTTAATACATGGCTTTGCTTAGTATAGTAGGTTTTGGCTTTAAACCCAGCCAATTGGTTACATGCTTTGCTTAGTCGAGTTTAGGTACTAGTCCTTGGCTTTAAACCCAGCTAAGCAGATAAGCTAACCTAGACTAGAGTACCCCTCACATACGTTAGAGTTGGTTAATCGAACCTTAATGTCACATAGTGTTTAGGTGCTAGTCCTTGGCTTTAAACCTAGCCAAGAGGATAAGTTCTAAGCATGGATTGCGTAGGCTAGGAGGGATCGGCCCTTAGCTTTAAACCCAGCTAACGGGTTAAACCACTAGTATTAGTTAAAAAACGTCCCGATCAGCAAAATGGCAATAGAAGTCCTGAGCCTTAGATAGACATAATTCATTAATCTAGCCCAAGTTTAGTTGCAACACAATCGCCCTAAGCTTCCTTTTTTCTTTGTTAGGTTTTCCTTCCTTAGTTTGGCACCATTTAGTTCCTCCATAGTTTAGGTTTTCTTTCTTTTTGAGATCCCTTCCATCCTTAAGAGAGAACACACACGCACGTAACTAGTTTTAGGCAACCGAGTATATAGAGACCGAACTAAGGTAGCCTCCATGTGGAGACGATACCCATACACATGCACTATACTAGACACGATCCGTATGCTTGTGGGTTTTGAATACACTATCAAGTTTTTGGCGCCGTTGTTGGGGAGGCACGGTATTGGTTCTTTGCATGCTTGTGTGTTTATGATTAGTTCTTGCGTGTTGCTCTATCTTCAGTTGCTTTCGTTATTTGAAAAACCACAAAAAAAATGAAAATTTTGAAAATCTAAAAAAAAAATGAATTGTGAAGAGGTTTTACTTGTGATTCATTGAATATGACCGATCCTAATGCTTCTTGGTGGTCACTAGTATCCTCTTCCCACCACCCGAATGTGCTCCAAAGGCATGTCACTTATGTGGAAGTTATGAGCATCCAATTGTCTTTTGTCCCCATGAAAATCCCCAATCTAGGGCTATTACTAATTATGACCCCTATGGTCATGTGTTGGTTCATGCATCTTCACTTAGAAATCATGACTATAGGGATGCATATTCTTATCATGGCAATTTATATGGAAGATGTGATCATGATTCCAATTCTTGTCCTACCTTCCACCCCTATCCCCGATTGCATGCAACACCCAAGAACACCCTTAGGAATCATGTGCCCATGCATGCATCAACATCTTATCATCATGATTCTAGGGAGCAACATCATGCATTTTCACCATGGGGTCAAGATGACTCTTCATTCCATTCACCTTCTACTTTCGATTGTCCACCTGCAACACTTTCTTTTCCCACCTATTCCTCTCCCGAGTTTTTTTATGGTTATGTGCAAAATGCTTTTCAACATGAATAGCTTTTCCACTATGTTAAGCTCTCTTATTTAGGTCATCCTTAAGCTATGATGAAAAGATTACTTATCTATAATTACTCCTCCAATTTGATCGAGAAAGACTAGATAGCATGATGCAACAAGTTGACTATCTAGGTGAGTGCTTGAAAAGAGAGATTGAGAGTGAACAACCCGTTTTTGGAAGTCTTGAGATACCTTTAGACCGGGTTGAGGAGATAGGAGAGAAACCTAGAGATGATAACAATAGGGGTGAAATTAATGGTGTTTTGGAGAGGAATTTAGAAAAAGAGGTAGATGGAGAGATCACATCTTGCAGTGAGGATGAGAGTGAGCATGATAGTAATTTGGTTCTTAATGACTCTTATGGTTATGTTTTACAGAAAATAATACCCTATCCTCTTGTGCTTTCGTTGTCACCCACTGAGTCATGTGAACCTAACATTCCCTCTCTTTCTACACCGCCTGCACATATGGAGGTTGAGTCTCATGTCGATAGTACTTAATTGCATTCCGAGTCGGCATTTAAGGAGTTTGGCATGTATTCCTCCCTTGAGCATTCATGCATACATGATGAGGAATCCGTTGAGTCCTATTTGTCCCTTCCATTTGTGCCTACCCCTTACGAGGAGCATGATGAGGAGATGACGACCATTAATGATGAATTTGTGAAAGCATTTAATGAAATCTTTGCTAGTGTAGATCTAGAGTCATCTATTAGGGAGGATAGAGCATCAATTTCGAAGTCTTTAGACGATAAGTCTCTTGGAGTTAAGGATTGTTGTATTGAGAAGAATAGCCACTTTAAGAAGACATTTATGGAAGAAATGGATGAGCTTGAAATTGCGATCTATGGGTCTTTAGGTGTGTTTTATGAATCATTGTTGATACCTTATGCTACCCTCTCTACCAGGGAATTGATTGATGAGGTAAACATTTTTTAGATGAATATGAACCTTTCCTTAGTGTGAGTAAGCCCATTAAGATCGAATGTACCCCTTACGAGGAGTTAGAGCGACCTAGGCTTGACAATGTTATATCTTGTAGAGAAGAAAAGTGTAGTACGCCTAATTCCCCGATCCTTGCTCCTCTTTCTCCTAATGTCATTCTTACTCTCCTTTCCTATTCCATTGAGCCTTCCTCTTTGGAGCTCATGTTTGTGCTTTCTTGAACTGAACACTTTCATCTAGGGTTAGAAAGCATGTTTCTTATGTTGCATGCATTTGACTTATCTTTAGCCCATGAGGATGGTGTGTTTTTAGCCCTTGATTTTGAGAAGAAGGCCAAGAGGTGGCTAATTAGAGAGCAAGCGGACCATGATTTTTCACATTTAAGCATGCTTCATTCCACACTTGCACCTACATGTTCATTTGATATTTTGGGGTGGGATCTTGAAAAGGGGTGCACTGTGCATTCATTACCCCAACCCTTAGTGCATGACCTTTTTCCCTCTTCTATCTTTAATGATTATCCGACAATTTGTGCCACGCAACATTAAACATGTGTTGCTCTAACATTGGCACCTAGCTGAGGGCGTTAAATCTAGCGCTACTAGGAGGCTCCCTAGGCTTGTCTATATTTTTCTTGTTCTTCTTGTAATTTTCTTGCCTTTGCATTATATATGTAGTAGATTAGATTGCTTTTGTTTTTCTTACCTTTTTGATAGTTTAGGCTTTCTTTTATTTGTTTGTATTCTTAGTAGGTTAGATTTTTACTCTTCTTGCTCCTTTCTTTTATTTGTGCATCAATCCTTTTCCCCTTGTATACATCCTTGTTTATCATTTCGAGTGTCAATGTGAGCTTCCATGATATTATCTTCTAATTTTTTCATTTTTTTTAGCATTAGTGCTTTTTTACAAAAGGTGAAGTCTAGTAGATAATCAAACATCGTTGGCATTCATGTACTTCGACATGGAAACAAGGTGTGTATCTCTCCATTTTTTACTTATCCCTATCTATCTCACTCCACATTCCCTATATGTGTTTCATGTGCTTACTTGTTGTGCTTGGATGTTATTTGCTTAAGGACGAGCAAAGTTTAGGTTTGGTGGTGTAGTAGTCCCTTTATTGTTTATATTGTTTATATCATGTTTGGGATAGATTTGCATAGCCTTGTTTTTGCTCAAAATTTTTTCAATTTTTTCAATTTTTTTTCCATGTTTGAGTTGGTTTATCTCCATGTTGGTTGGAGAGTTGGCTTTTGCTATTGACTTAATTGATTGGAGAAGATAAGGGTGTATTATGGGGAATGAATAAAGTATGGGGTATGACTTAGACTTTGAAGAGAATCCTTTTGAAAACTGTGGAGAGTGAGCATTTCTATGAATGCACTTTGTAGTTTCCCCATGACTTGGTTGGAAAAAGTGCTTTTAAAGGGTTTTTAATATGAGTGTCCCTTCCTTGATTGGTTCTTTAGTGTGCCTTAGCCTCTTCTTTTTTCTTTTCTTTTTTGTTCTATGTTATGTATTGAGAAAAAGGTACTAAACAATGAAAAATGCAAAAATGAGAAAAAAAAATGAGAACAAGAGAAAAAGCAAAAAAGGCAACAAAAAGATTGAAAACTGAAGTATGTTGAATAAGTGTCAATTTCAATTTGACACAAGTGTCTCTTTTGTTCTTTCATGTATTATGCATAAGGCTCTTACATCAATTATAAACCATTCTGATGTACTCGTCTCTTCCTTGTATCTTTGGGGTTAAGTGCATTTCGAAAGGCCATGTTAGTTGATAGGGTGCAAAGTATCGACATCCTAGGTGCGTGAGTTGGAATCCTAAGTTGTGGTGGTTCTAGCTACTTGGTTAATTCCCAAGAGGTGTAAGACCTTTAATGATCAAAGAAAGGATCCGAAAAAGACTAGGGAAGCCTTTACATGAAAGGAATGACCCCTTATACCCCTTGGAGGCAAAAAGATAGCAAGTCAATGAAATTGGCAACTCTTCGAAAAGCATGAGGATAGACTTTATTTAGGCTTGCTTGAGGACAAGCAAGGGGAAGGTTTAAAGGTGTTGATATGTGTCAATTGTGTGCGTTTGCATCTACTTTTTGCATGTACATTTAAGGGTGTTTAGAGTATAATTGAGTACACTTAGTATAAAGTTTATGCATATTTGTTAATATTTATACATAATGTATTTAGATGCATAAATACTATACTAAGTGTTATATTTCATGTTTTAGGAGAGTTTTGAAAGGGTTCGAGCTTTCAAAACTGACCATTCCTGAGAGCACCATGATTGAAGCTAGTCAAGCAAGAAAAATGAGCCGGTCGACTGGCTGTGCGCTGAAGAAGTCTATAAAAAGCTCGTTTCAGCTCATTTTCAGAGGAGGAACTTTATTTTCTAAAATCCTAATAAGCCTTAACCCTCTACCCACTTCACCAAACTCCCAAAACCACCATCCCATACCAAACAAAGCAAGGATTGAAGCTTATAACAAGAGATTGAAGGGTTTTGCTTTGGATTTGAGCAAGGGTTTGAAGGGAAGTTGCTTATTCCTTTTCTTATTCTTATAAATATGCTGTGTAATAGTTAGATCTATGATTGATGTTGTATTTTAGATTAGCGCTTTGAATAAAGGATTTGTGTGTGTCTTTGGCTCTTAGTACATGTTTGTTTACATAAATCTATGGCATGATTCAATATGTCTATGTATTGGAAATCAAGCATGTCTATATGTTTGTTAAAATGTCTAAGTGAACTTGTATGTGTCATTTGTGATTCAAATTCCTTTATCTACTTATACGGGTGATATGATTATGCTTAATACATGGCTTTGCTTAGTAGAGTAGGCTTTGGCTTTAAACCTAGCCAATAGGTTACATGCTTTGCTTAGTCAAGTTTAGATACTAGTCCTTGGCTTTAAACCCAGCCAAGCGGATAAGTTAACCTAGACTAGAGCATCCTTTACCCACGTTAGTGTTGGTTAATCGAGCCTTAATGTCACGTAGTGTTTAGCTACTAGTCCTTGGCTTTAAACCCAGTCAAGAGGATAATTTCTAAGCACGGATTGCGTAGGCTAGGAGGGATCGATGCTTAGCTTTAAACCTAGCTAACGGGTTGAACCACTAGTATTGGTTAAGAGACCCCCCGATCAACAAAACGGCAATAGAAATCCTGAGCCTTAGATAGACCTAATTCGTTAATCTAGCTAGAGTCTAGTTGTAACACAATTGCCCTAGGTCTCCTTCTTCTTTGTGAGGTTTTCCTTCCTTAGCTTGGCACCCTTTAGTTTCTCCATAGTTTAGGTTTTCTTTCTTTTTAAGCTCCCTTCCATCCTTAATAGAGGACACACATACACGTAACTAGTTTTAGGCACCTGAGTATATAGAGACTGAACTAAGGTAGTTTGCTTGTGGAGACGATACCCGTACGCACGCACTATACTAGACACAATCTGTACGCTTGCGGGTTTTGAACACACGATCAAGTTTTTGGCGCCGTTGCCGGGGAGGCAAGGTATTGGTTCTTTGTGTGCTTCTGTGTTTGTGATTAGTTACTTGTATGTTGTTCTATCTCTAGTTGCTTTCCTTATTTGAAAAACCACAAAAAAAATGAAAATTTTGAAAATCCAAAAAAAAAATTTGAATTGTGAAGAGATTTTACTTGTGATTCATTGAATATGACTGATCCTAATGCTTCTTGGTGGTCACTAGCATCCTCTTCCCCCCCACCCGAATTGTTATTTGGATACCGGTGCTACTCATACGATGACCCCTAATGCTGCTGATGTGCATGGTAAGCAATCTTAAGTTAGACATGATTCAGTTATGGTTGATGATGGTAATGGCCTTTGGATCTCTCATATTGGCACCACGCCTATCTCTATATCTGAAGGCCTCACTGTTGACTCTAATGTTCTGCATGTTCCTTCCTTTACGAAATCCTTATTGTTTGTTGCCCAATTTACAAAGAACATAATTGTTTTTTTTTTTTTTTTGTTTAACTTTAATGGTTTTTGGATAAAGGAAGCAAGGACAGGGGCAATACTACACCACCACAAACACTTTCCCTTTTTTCAAATAAAGTAAGTTTAGATGTTTGGCATGCTCGGTTGGGTCATCCATCTCACAAGGTTCTTTGCCATCTTCAGCCAATATTACAGACTTCTGTTCATTCTATTTTACATAATATTTGTCACAGTTGTCAACTAGGCAAGAATCATCATTTATCTTTTGATGAACGTGTTGTTAGATCTACCGAACTTTTGAACATTATTCATTGTGATGTCTAGGGACCTTCTCTGGTTGTTTCCCCAAAAGGATTTCGTTATTATCTTGTCTTGGTTGACAACTTTAGTCGGTTTACTTGGTTTTTCCCTCTTATTTGCAAATCTGATGTTGTGGCCATTTTTTCTACTTTCATTAATATGGTTCACAATTTATGCAATACTACAATCAAGTATGTTGATGGAGGAGAATTTGTCAGTCATGATCTTAAAAACTTGTTTGCAAAACATGGTATTACTCATTGATTGAGTTGTCTTAGTACTCCTGAACAAAATGGCATTGTCAAATGTAAGCATAGGCTTATTGTTGAAACTGGCTTAACACTATTGGGGCATAGTCACTTACCCTCAACCTTTTGGGATCATGCTTTTTCAACAACGGTCTTTCTAATTAATAGGCAGACTTCAACATCACTCAACTTTAAATCACCATTTGTTTTATGGTCTTCATCTGTAATATGATAATCTTCGTGTCTTTGGATCAGTCTGTTACCCATGTTTAACTCCATTTGACTGCAATAAATTGTCTTACAAGGGTTGCAAGTGTGTCTTTCTTGGCTATAGCAAAGATCACAAAGGTTACAAATGTTTGAATCCAATGACAGGCAAAATAATTATCTCCTGGCATGTTTGTTTTGATGAGACGTCCTTTCTTCCTTCTCTTGCATAGGCCACGCATCATTCCTCATCATTAGCACCAGATTTTTGAGTTTCTAGATTTCCTTCCTCCTTACTATATCAACATCTCTATTATGGCTTCTTCTCCTTTTCCTTTACGTTCTTCCTAATCACCCTCATCTCCTCCCCCATTGCACTTACCTACCCCCCAATGTTCCTCTCCTCACACCTCTACATGCCCCAGTCTTTCTCCTAACCCAGACATACCTCCCTCCCTACCCACGACATCACACCATGCCCCCGATTATACTCTTCACAATGAATGTCACATCCTCACTGACCCTACTGATAACCTGCCTACTATACCCATACACGTCGAGCTACCTTCGAACACGCTACTGTAGCCTATGCCAATGATGCTACTCACTCCCGTGCATTTGTGTCACGCATCATACGATGTTTACTCGCAGTATGGATGGCACATGGCAACCAAAGGCTTTATTCTCCACCAAACACCCAATCCCCTTCTTGCTACTATCTACTGTTCACTTAATCCCATTCAAACCCACATGCTTTACCCACGCACAAAAGGATCCTCTATGGCGTGTTGCGATGAAGGAGGAATTCAATTCTTTCATCAAAAATAATACATGGTCATTGGTGCCTCCTAATCTTCACATGAATATCATTGGATGTCGCTCGCTTTACAGAATCAAACAAAGGGTGGATGGCTCTATTGAACATTATAAAGCCAGATTAGTTGCCAAGGGGTACAATCAACAACCAAGCAGAGACTTTAGAGACACATTTAGTTTAGTGGTTCGCCCTAGTACCATTCATGTTTTTTAACTTAAGCCATTACTAACGGATGGTGTTTGCAGCAGTTGGACAATAAGAATGCCTGTTTACATGATAACCTTGTTGAATATGTGTTCATGCATCAACGTCAAGGGTTTACTGATTCTGAGCATCCTAACTATGTGTACAAATTGCACAAATCATTGTATGGTCTCAAGCAAGCGCCACATGCCTAGTATCACAAATTCAACTCTCATCTTTTATCTTGTAGGTTCCGTACATCTCACCATGATGTTTCCTTGTTCTACCGAAGGTTAGATGGTCATGTCCTTATCTTATTGATATATGTTGACGACATTATCCTCACTGGGAATTCATAGACACATGTATCTGAATTTATTAATCATCTATCTTTTGTGTTTGATATGAAAGATTTAGGACCCTTACATTTCTTTCTAGGCATAGAGGTTCACCACTTTTCAACTAGAATGATCTTGACCTAAACAAAATACTCCATTCATCTCCTTCAACAGTATGGTTTGGAAGGTGTTAAGCCCATTGCTACACCAATAGCAGGCGAGTGCCTAAACAATGATAATGGAGAACCTCTTTTAGGTCCTAGGAGTTTCGTCAGTTGGTAGGTGCTTTACAATACCTCACTATGACGCGTCTAGATATTTCCTATGCAGTTAACTCTATATGTCAGTTCATACAAAATCCTCGCACGGTGCATCTCATGGCCGCCAGATGTTTCCTTCGTTACATTAAAGGCATGTTATCTCTTGGTCTCTCTATTACTCCAGCCTCAGCTTGGTGCCTCATTAGCTACTCTAATGCTAACTGGGCGGGATGCCCACCACTCAACGTTCTACTATAGGTTTTGCTTTTTTTTTGGGTTCAATCTTGTTTCTTGGTGCTCCAAGAAACAAACTGTTGTTTCTAAATCTAGTACCGAAGCTGAATACAAAGCTATGCTGCGTTAACTTCTGAACTACTTTGGGCAATGGAGATCTTGGCGTTTCTTGACTACAAGGAATCAACCCTGCCTCTTATTAATTGCAACAATGTGAGTTGGATCTACTTGGCCACCAGTCTTATCATTCATGGTTTCAACAAACACATCAAAATTGATGTGCATTTTGTTCATGAAAGAGTTCTTGAAGCTTAAGTAACTGTTCAGTATATCAGCACCAATGATCAACTAGCCAACATCTTGACCAAACCACTTTTCAAGCCTCGTTTTGAGTCTCTTTGTGACAAGCTTTTGGTGGCTTTCCCCGATCAGCTTATAGGGGCTGATAAGGCATAATATATTCTTTGTAATATATTGATATTCTTTCCATTATTTAAATATGTTGTATCGTGTAAATTAGGCACAAACCATATATTGCTTTCCTAACATAATTAGTTGATAATCTTGAAGAGCGCATCAATCTTGCCCTATATCTAATGTACGAATTGCACAACAACAAACAACAAGTTTTCCTTCCCTTACAAATATATCCAAGCCGTGCAAGCAAGCAGGAGCTATGAGCATACACTTATTTTATACAATGTTATCATTCAATTTATCATGAAGAATGGACATGGACAATCTTTAAGATGGCATGAATTGAAGGTGGTGTTACAAAAGAGTTAGACATTAATATAGTAGTAATTGTTGCAAGTAAAAGTATGATTGAATGAGAAAGGATTGGCAGCTTTTGAAACAGTTAAGAACATTAGAGACCAGCCTAGGTTGAGATTCTATTTCAAGAAAAATTGAGGCTTCAAATAAATGGCGGCAAAAGAAGATTAAGGTGTGTTTATGTTTTTCTTAATTGTATTTTATGTATAAATAAGAGTAGTATTAGATATTTATTTATCTTTTTTCAATTTTTAATTTCTTGTAGGAGAATAAAGACAATAAAAATTTTGAGAGAAAGGTGCATATTCTTTGCTTGAAGAAAAATGGGAGAAACTATATGGAGATTCATATGTAACTTGGGACAGTGTTTATGTTCCCACTATAGAGCCTCCAATTCTTAACATTTTAAGAAGATGGGGATGGTAAGCAAAGGAAAATCATTCGAAAGATAGGTTTGGTGAAGAAGACGATATGTAAGCTTATAATCTTAAGGATAATTCATTTTCTCAATTTACATTTACAAATGGAGAAACTTTTAATTTTTTTTAACCATGTGAGTAAGGGTGATAGTGATGGTACTCATGCAATCAACCAAGGTAATAATACACAAGTAACAAATCAGGTGGAAGAGCTGGCATCCAAGAATCTAAACAACCTCAAAAGTCTTAGTTGAAAAGGAATGCTTTGTAGATGAAACGTAATAGAAGGTAATTAGTAGGATCTGCAATGTTGAGTTCTCATAATAGTGATATGGTATCATGTTGTAGAAAAATGATCAACAATGGTTCAAGTAGCGTGAAAATACGATAACTATCTACAATTTCGATGGCAAGGATGCAAATTTTTAACATATGGTAGAGCATCATGTTTTAGAGAAAGGTAGTGATATTTGGTACCGAACTTTTTCTGTGCTTGAGGATGCTGTGAAGACGGGAAATCTTCTTAAACATGGAGGAGGATGATAGTAGGTTAATATGGTTGAATCATTTCTATAAAATGAAAAACAACTAATCTTCTAAATTTTTTTAACTTTTTAATTATTTTTCTTTTTCTTTGGACAATTGAACTTATTTTTACTTTATGACCAACTTTATTAATTCATTATTACATAGAGATCAGATGTGAACTTTTTCATTATATATAAATATTTGATATCACTCTTATTGGTAGGTGAATCAATGGATTATAATGAGAATAAACATTATAAATTTTGGGCTATGGTTTCATCTATAATGACCCTTATAGCTATTAACCATTATAAGTGTATTCTAAGGAACCATGCATCACTTTATTTCTAAAAAGAGAAAAATGAATGAAAGAGATACTAAATGGACATCCCATTCGAGTGTCAATGATTTTAGAGTGTAACCTGTCTTATTTATAAGATTATGGTGGAAATTATCATCAAAACATGGGTTAAAACTAAATGGTAGAATGTCAATTTATGAAAAAGTAGGCATCTTTCTATATATTAATGCTTTGGTTTTTCAAATAGAGTGATTGGTGAATGTTTTCAATGGTCATGTGACACAATTAGCAGTGTTTGATGAAGTCTTAAATACAATTTGTGGATGTGAATTGAAGGGTTTTGCATATAATATTATAAGACAAAGGAACCCAAACTCCAAGAAAATATCACCTCAGATTGCAAATGACGAAAGATACATGTCTTATTTTAAGGTAAAAATGTATCACTAATCTTATAAAATTAGTTTACATGGGTTTCATTTTATAAGCTATGTTTTTAAACAAGACTGTGTTGGCAAACATGTGGCAAGATGCATTCCCGAGCATGACCAGCTACTGTATAAAGTAAGAAAAGAATATCATATATTCAATGTTATAGCCGCATATGATTTTGATATGTGTTTTACATTTGTGTCAGCAGGAGAGGAAGGCTCAGCATATGATACTCATGTTTTTCTTCCTGCAACTAAAACACCAAAATGAACTTTCCTAGCCCACTTGAAGGTGTGTTTTCATAAGGTTCTTATTATAATGCATATATTTATGACATTTTGTTATTTTTTTTTCAAATTTAATTACATAAGTATTATTTGATTGATAAAGAATATCCAATAAGAAAGGTTATTTGGTACCATATTTAAAGCTAAGGTACCATCAATCATAGTTTCAAAATGAGGCCCCACAAATTGCTAAGTAAGCCTTCAACTGCGCCCACCTTCCAAAGTTGTATCGAGAGGCCATTTGAAGTTTTGAAATAAAGATAGAAAATACTAAATAAAATGCTGCAATTTAGAGTTGATACATAGATCAAGATTATTGTGGTGACCTTCATATTGCAGAACTACATCTAAATCATCCTGATTATACACCTCTTGATGAGCTTTCAGCCAATACTTTTATAGCTAGAGGAAATGTGACAAAAAATCTTAGATAAAGATATTATGATAATATTGCTAATTCTTTGTTGCTTGTTAAACGACGTAATTAATTTAGTTTAAGGTGATTTTAATGTCAATAATGTTGTTTTATCATAAGTATATTTATTTTTGATTAATGCAACAAAATGAAAAAATAATTAAAAATATATGTGTTACATATATATATATATATATATATATATATATATATATATATAAGTATCAAATACTAGCTTTTGTTGCTTCAAATTTTGCTTGATATCATATCTTAAAGAGATGACATTATATAATTGTAATTATATGTGAACCGAAATCAAATTCTATTCATGAATTTTGGCCCAAAAAAAAAAAAGAGATTGAAAAATTTCGAATCTACTGAAGAAAGGTATTTTTTACTAATAGTATTGTTTAAAATAGTTTACTAAAGTTAATTTTACTAATAGTTTAAAAATAAATTGTTATTATCAAATGTATCTTTAATAATTACCTCACTTTAATAAAGTGACAATAATTATAATCATTAAAAAAATAATAACATTAATCATGTAATATGTTGATACCCTTTTTATAATTTTACATTTGTTAATTTATGCAACAGTTAATTTTATATCAAATAAAAATCGCCTACCTAATCTACTTGTTACACCTAACAGCCCAACAATGATTCTCCATGGTTTTTAGGGATGGGAATATCCATATCCGAATCCGAATTCGTATCTGTATCCAATTCCGCTCGGATAGAAAAATTATAAAAATTTCGGATACGAAGGTATCCGAATCCGATATCTAATAAAATTAGTGGATATCTTATAGGAATTCGAATAATTTTTTACTATCCGAATCCAATCCGAAATATAAACACATATAAAAATATATTAATTTTATGTTAAGAGCTTCATTGTCTAAAGATAGTTCAACATTTTATTATTTTATGAATTTTAATTTTATTTTAAATATTTTAGTTTTATGTCTTGCATTTGAGATATTTTATTTTTTTAACTTTTGGTACAAAAAAATATTTGATGACTTGTTGTAAAATATAGATTGTAATAAATTTTGTATTTAATATCGGCTGTTGTTTGTGTGACATATTAATGTACACTATGATTTGTGGTAAACTTATATATATTGGTTATTATCTACTATTATTTTGTATGGCATATTAGTGTGAATTATAGTTTGTGGTAAACTTCATATTCAGTGAAATATTTTAATTTTTTCTTATTAATGCAATTTAATATTATCATAATTCGAGTGGCACTAAATCTATATTTTTATAATGTTGTTTAGTAATAAAATATTGAATGAGAAATTAAATATTTTTTAATTATTAAATAAATTCGAAAATCCGACTATTCGAATCCAAAATTATCCGATATCTAACTAGATAAGTACTTTTGAACTATCCAACCAAATAATTAATTTTTCAATCCGAGATTCAATTATTCGATATCTAAATATTCGTCTATTCGATTATCCATTCCGATCTCCACATTGGTGGTTTTACTTGGATTGAATTCTCGTTTTATTAAAAAGAAAGAAAGAAAAAGATTGAATTCTCGTTTTTTAAAAAAGAGATAAAGAAAGAAATCTCTTGAGAAAATTGCGGCAATACTCCCCCTCCGCCCCTTATTCGCCCTCTCTTTTTTCCACTTTTATCATCATCATCTCTTCTCCTATTAACTCCTTTTTCTGTTTTTTTGGTTTTTTGTTTTTCAATTTTTCTTTTAATTTTTTTTTTGGTTGCAGGTAATTTTTCTTTTCTTTTTTCTTTTTGGTTGCAGGTAGTAGAGAGTTTGGAGCTCAAATGGGTCGCACTGCTTCTTCCTCTAAGAGAAAATCTTCCAAACGAAAAAGCTCCAAACTTTCTCGCGAGGTCTCTCTCTCTATATACGTGTTTGTGTATTTGCCTATTTTAGTATTTGGGTTTGTGTTCATTCTTTAATTTCTTCGACTTGCAAGGATTGAATTTAGGGTTAATGTGGTTATTCATATGTAAGTTATCTTATTTGTTATGTTTTTGGGGGGCGCCAAATTTCGATAGGGTTATTGTTTACTTGGATTTTCATGATAACTTTTGCCCCTTAATGTTCTATAGATTTTGTGCCGCTATATTGTGAATGTCTTGTTATACCCTTCAGCGAATTATGTTTTGGATTCTCAAATTGATCAACTACGTTTACTTAAATTTTCATCATTGCGTGTTCACATAGCGATGCGGTTTTGCGAATTGCGTATTCACATAGCAATGCTTCATAGCATCTTAATTGTTTCAAAACGTGGGATCTTTATTTATTTTTCACCTGGTTAAGAAATTTTCTTAGTATGCATATATTGTGTGGTTAGGCTCGGCGGGGGAAGAAGAGTAGGAGAAATAAATCCAAAAAGCTTCGTCGTCATCGTCATTCTGACTCATCATATTCGGATGATGACTCGATGAGTTTGGCTTTGGTTTCATCATCCAGTTCGGAGGACAATTACTTGTCTAGTTCCAGTGATGATTACATAAGCAGGAAAGGTCGATCACATGGGCGTACTGATGCCAAAAGTAGAAGCAAGAAGTCTAGAAGAAGATCATCCAGTCCAGAGCGCTCAAAGAAAAGAAAAAGATTGAAGAAAGATGTCAATTCTAGGCCTAGGAAATCCCGAAAGACAAAGCGCAGGGGGCACATAAGTTCCAGTTCTGCAAGTAGCAATTCACAGAGCTGCTCTACTTGTGAAGGAAGTAGTAGAAGCAGTGAAGAAAGTGAGCCCGAGATGCGTAGAGAGAAGTCCAGACAAAGCAAGAGAAGTAAACAAGACACGTATAATAAAACTAGAAACATTAGAAGCAGGTCTCCTAGTTATTCTTCCGGTAGTAGGTATAATCGTCACTGTCATAGTGTTAGTCCTGATATGGAGCACAATGTGGCGGAGAATATACCTAGGCGTTTGAGATCCGTTATCTCTGTGGTGGAACGGCGGTATGACGAAACCCATGTTAAATTGGAGAAGGATCCATATAAAGAAGAGATTACTTATGATCGTGATGATTACCCTTCTCCCCGAAGCAATGACAGTAATGAAGGAACAAATAAAAGGGAGTCTGCATATATTTCTCATGTTGTATCCGACAAGAGGCAGGGAGAAAGTGTGACAGGGCAAGAAGTTACTCTTTCTAACCACAGAACAAAGGACCTGACCGAAGATGGTATCGATTTCAGTGGCCAACATACAAGTGCTGCCTCTGATGGGCTTAAGACAACTATTCCTGAGAAAGAAAATAAGACTGAGGTTTCTGGTAAATTTGCTAGTTCAGTGGATGGTGATCTTGAGTTCATCTTGAGGCAAAAAGCTCTGGAGAATCTGCGGCGGTTCCGAGGGGGAAAGCAAATGAATTCCAAGACTACTAGCTGTCAGGAAGATAGAAAAGACACTAGTAATGATCAATTATATGCTGCAACTGATGTTCATGAAAAGTCTGTGAAGTCTGATGCTTCTAACGAGCACCGTCGACCAATAGATGTAGGGAAGAGCAGTGATCCGATGTTGAAGAGAGATTTAACTCATGATACAGAGGTTGAAAGGGATATTTCTACTGGAGAAAATTTTGAAAAGAACCCTGAAATGAGTAAACAGAATGATATCCATCAGCCTCTTTCTTGGAATTCCAAGAAAGCAAATTATAGTACCTCATGTGCTGTTAATGAGATATCTGGATCTGGAATATCAACCTTGAGGCGAGGAAGTTTTAGGTCTTGCTCGGCAGTGAAGCAAGCAACAACAGAGCAGGCACCTTCCAGTTCAAATTTTTTGGCAACCAAGATTACTGTTAGTGACACAGCAGCTGCTCCATCTCCTCCTTTAAACCCAAACAGTAACAATAACCAAGCTACAGGGATAGGAGCTGTCAATACTAGTAGTTCAACTGGCAAAGAAATAACTAATTCCTGTGTGGGATCTACATCTATGGAGCATGGTTCAAAAGAGCAGCAGCATGAATCTAAGGATGGCTCACAGTTTGAGCAAAAGACTATGTCTGTAATGAGGGGTGGCGAGAGGGTACAGGTAAGGCTCTTCAGTAAGATGCTTTATTGGACAAAGATTATCAGTACATGAACGTGGAGCTAAGAATCAGTTTATGTTGTCACTAAGTTTGAAGTATATAATTTTGTGGTTTAAATCATGTTACCAGGTAAGCTACAAGGTTTACATCCCCAAAAAAGCTCCAGCTCTGGCCAGGAGGCAACTGAAGCGGTGACGTTCAGCTCATGTTTTTGTTGCACATATGGATGGCATTTGTGCATATCATGAATCCATGACCACTGACTGTAGTGAGATCAAAAAGAAACAGGTCTGCCTAAAGTGAAATGGTTATGTTATTGCGGAAAAACTGACAAGCAATTGGCTTTTCCGACAACACATAAAGGTTGAAAAAGAAATTGTGTTGTGAAATATATTAATTGAACTTAAGGAGTCTTCTTGCTTTTTCTTTTCACGAATAAAGAACTGTGGTTATATAAATGATCTTTGGAAGGTTAGTTTTTCTTTTTAGTTAAACTTATTTTCTTGCCTGTTGTGTATCCAGTGCATATCTTTGTTGACTGCATCTTAAGGTGCTCTGAGTGTAGGTTGGTGTTATTTTATTCACTCATTAGTACTCCTTTCCTATTAACACTTGGAAGCTTGGAGAAGTCTGTGAGAGAACATTTTTTCCACATTTAGGTGCAATCGCAATTAGCCCATCAAGTATGAAACCGATATCCTGAAGGATTGGCTGTTTTTAACATGGGGATTGGTGGTATTAGCCCCATATTTCTAACAACGGTAAAAGTTTATGAAGCCTCTCATGGGTAAGTGTTGCTAACCCGAGATACTTCGGACTGTTGAGTCTTGTATGCTCTAAACTTTAGGCAGTGTTTGGACTGGATATATGCTGTGTTTGGAATAAGCTTATTATAAGATGCTTATCTTATTGACTTGAAGGACGCAATGTTTGTTGTATCTTTTTATCTTATATTATATGCTATAAGACATCTTATCACAAGTATTCTTTTTTTTTTTTCTTTTTGGGTTATCACAAGTACTTTGAAAACTCAACAATAGTCTTTCCTGATGAGAATAAGCTTTTGTCCGTGCAGCTCATTTGACTGCAAGAATTGTATTGTCTTTCTGCCATGCAACCGCTATAATAAGCCTCTAGTTAGAAGTCTCTCAGAACTGCTTCATGAACTTGATAAAGCAACGGAGAGTCTTGGGGTGTCATTTCTTTACAAAGAGAGATGGTTATGTTAAATTTGGTTCTTGGAAGCAAAATGTTGTTGGCATGTTTGTTAAAATTTTTGGACTGGCGTTGAAGTGGAATCACTTGTGGTTGGGTCTCTCACTCTCTGTCCGCTCTTGTTTCTTTCTCTTTCTCCTCTGTTTCTCAACAAATCCTTCTGATCTATAAAGAGTGTGTGTGTGTGTGTATGTATATATGTATGTGTGTGTGTGTGTGTTTGTGTTCTCTCTTCTCTCTTTTTTATGCAATTAGTATGTGTATATAGTTTTTGTGTTGTTATGTTTACATATGCATACATATGTATTTCTGCTTATTGATTTGTTGATGAAGATGAACAGGGAAAAAGATAATGAGTAGCTACAAAAACATTATGAACAACCAATTGATAATTTGTGAACAAATTGTGAAAGAATAGTAAATATTTATTATATTATGAAATTACAAGTTACAAATTGTAAACGTATAATTATGAATCTTCATAAAAAACCAAAAAAAAAACAAAAAGGAAAGAAACCCTAAATTTATAAATATTTTGTCATAGACTTGTGAACCTTTAGTCCATTTTTTGTAGGCTTAAACTTATGAACTTTCAATTATTATTTCGTGAATGTATACTTTAGAACCTGTGAACATTCTCATATTGTTTTATGAAAATTCAGTTTTGAAGTTATATACCATTAAATTTTGTAAAAGCTCAATTTTAGTTTTGTTTAAGTTTGAGTTTTTGTTTTCTTAGTGAACACATAGTTTGAAGTTTGGAGATATGCAATTGTTACTTTTATTATTTCTGAACATACAATTATTACTTTTGTTATTTTTTTTGTGAAAGTTCAGTTTTAGATTTTTTAAGCTTGAGGTTTTCTTTAGGTGAAAGTATAATTTGAAGTTTGTTAACATGCAATATTAATTTGTGTGAATTTTTAATATCATTTAAAAAGAAAATTAGAGTGCATGTCAGATGCCGTGAGGAGCAAAATGCTTATGGTGTAAGCCCTGTGCTTGGCAGAGGGGTAGGTTGGTAAAGATCAGTAATTGGATAACTCTCTCTTGGAGATCCTGCTCGATTTAAGGTCCATTCCTTTTTTTTTTTTTTTTTTTTTTGGGGAAAAGGTCCATTCTTGAGTTGTGTGTTTTAGATATTATTCTATTTTTGTGTAAAGATTTTTTCTTTTCTTAATCCTCTTTTTACCTGATGAGGTGTATTATGATTTATTAGATTTGATTTTTGAAAATCTCAGCCATAACATGTGAACTAATAGACTACTGAGTTTCGGAAAAGGCAGTTGAAATAAAATTTAAAATTAATAACTGAGATTTTCTCAGAAAAAGTAATAATATTATCACAAAGTAGGAAAAGTGGGCTTGCACCAACACATCAATAAGCTAAAGCCCAAACAAAAAGAAATATACAAGGGAAAGTGGGCCGAAAAATAAGCCGAAGCCTAAGCCAAAAACTTTACTAAACGAGCCTTAAGCAGCAGACTAGGAAATAGGAATCGATGCAGAAGACAGGAAGGGCAGCTGCACAGCATCCATCAATGCTCGTCGAAAGCCACCAGCAAAAATGACAAGTACTAATCGATCGCCCACCGGAAATATCACTATCATGGTGAAAGGCTCGTCAAGGTTAGCTAGAGAATTTGAAAGGATTCACCAATCCAACAGAGGATCACAGTCTAAATATAAAACCGTTTAAAATGACATCCAAGACCTTCTGTGATGAAACGTCCTAGGTTCGAACCCCATTGCGTGGGGGGTTTGTTAAGGGGCAAAAAAAAAAAACACTCAAGGGTGGAGAACAAACTGATGATGAAGACTAGAGACAATCAAGAGAGGACTTGTAGAAAAGAAAATAAAGAACAACAAGAGCAAAGCCATACAAACAGCAAGTGATCATCCCCTTTTAAGATATAAAAAGAAAGTGATATATTTAAAGCTCAACAAAATTTAGAGTGTGTTCATCTAACAGCAATTCCTTTTGGGGTGAAAAGGTAATAACTCCTCTTAGATGGCATGGATGGCTGCCAAATATTTAGAAATTAGATTATGATGCGTGCAATGTAGATATGAAATGAGAATTTTTAATATCTTTTTTTATTGATAATGGTTATTTATATTTTTATAGTTTTGCATAAATTACTTTTTAGTTATTGGTAAGTTTTAAATGCATACATACATATATACAAAAATATATATATATATATATATATATATATATATATAGACACACACACACACACACATGCATACATACATACGTACATACATACTAGTCTAACACCTGTGTCATACATGGGTTGCGAAATATATGATTGATTTTCTTTTAAAAACAAAGTATTTTATATTACTAAACATTGCAATCAAATTACATTTTAAGAGTTCAATAAATGTGGATTCATATATAAATTAAGATATTAAAAATACCAATTTACAATAATGACATATTGTATTAAGTAAAATATACAATATAGAAGTAAAGAGAGTAAATCTAGTAATAAGAATAACAAATTGCATGAAAATTCAATAAAAAATTGAATGGGAAAAAAAAGGAATTTTAAGTAGATAATTATGATCATTATATCAGTTTTATTATCTTTGTTTTGTGTCTTCTAAAAGCGGACCTAGAAATCAATTATATCTAGCAAGTGCATGAAATAAACTGATTTTTACACAAAAAAAAAAATTATTAAAAGGAATACAGTCATGAAACTACCCAATAGTTTTATAGATAAAAATACACATCAAAAACACAAATAAATTGTAAAAAATAAAAACTAAATGAAATATTAAGATAAGATGAGTACCTGCATATGAAGCTATTTAGGAATCAAGGAATACCAGCTATCAACTTTGTAGTAAAAAGATTGTTTTCAAAGAAATGATATATACGATTTCAAAAGAAGACAATTAACCTAAAGGGACAAAACAAAATTAAAATGCTAAAAAATCTATAGTGTGTAATGGTGTATGCGCATGAAAGTTTTACATAAAAAATGCACAATATGTAATATAGGATTTGAATATAAAAAAAGTATGAACAAAAAGGAAATTTGTCAATATTAACCAAAATTCAATTTACCATAAATAGCACTATTTTTTATAGTAAAAGAAATCAATTAAAATAGGCCAAGATTTGATAAGAACCAAATTAATGAGTTACCATAGATATATACAAACAATCCAAATTACGTGTCATGATTTCCGGTTGTAATATGTAGATATTAAAATAAATTAGTAAATCAATATAAATCTCATTAAATAAGGAAATTTTGAATAAATTTGAAATTAAATCTTAACTGTTGGATAAAGTACAATTGGAGTTTCGATATTTGACTAGCCATGGATTGGGAATTGAAAATAGAAGTACATAACAGGTTTATATTTATGTGACACTTATCATTATATTTGTGGAACACTTGTTAATATTATATTAAATTGGATTCTTCTATATAATATAACATAGATGCATATATATACATACATATATATATATATATATATATATTATATAAGAGATATACAATAATTGAATAAAATAAATCGAGAAAGTAAAATAAGAAAATAATTTAATTTGGGAAAACAAGCAATATTAGAGGAATATTGGGTATTTATGAGAGGACGTATGCCAGAGTTCCATATTACAAGGGTTTTGACCAATGGCTTTTGAAGCTTATCAAGTCATATGGTAATGTTGGTCATCCTACGTAGTATTTTGTTATTTTGATCTCTCTTTTTGGGTTGGACCATATGGCGTGGGAGAAATGCAACTGTCTTTGAGGTCCCCAAGCTTAATCCTACTGCGATGGTTTCGCCTGCTTTGTTTCTTCGAAAAGAAATGGACTCGACTCAGTCATTAATTTTGGTTCTTCCTTTCGCGACTCTTTACAACTAGCGGGTATAGTGGCAATATATGTCGTGACTCCTACGGTGACATTTGTGATGCATTAATTAAGAGAATTCAAATGCTATATTTTCTGGCACGTCCTTCATCAAGTCAATCGTGTAGTAAACTGGGTTGCATGTTCAACTCAAATGGATTCTCTGCCATTAATTGGTTCTGTAATCTCCCTGTTGAGTTAGGTTTGCTTGTAAAAAACGAGATGCTGACCCAACTAGTATCAGTTGATGTAATTACTTTTTGGTTATATAAATATTTAATAATGTCCTTGACAAAAGAAAAAAAAAAAAGAAAGAAAGAAAGAAAGAAAGAGAGAACAAATTTTAACTCACAATTAGCATTGCATGTTAAACTCTGGACCTCAAAAATTATTTACTGGAACCAACTAGGCGGTAGTCAAAGTTGCGAAACAACAATAGATGCCAGTAGCACAAGGTGGTGTCAAAATTAATTGTGATACTTTTTTGGTCGACTCTTTACAACAGCAGGTATAGTGGCACGTGCCATGACTCCTATGGTGACATTTGTGATGCGTTAACCAAGAGAATTCAATTGCCAATCGAGTTTACAGGCTAAGGCAATGGCATGTTAGCTACCTTGTCAACTAGTGGGCATTAGAGTTGTTCCCCAGGCTATTATTGAATCTGATGCAGCATTAGTTGTTCAAGCCTTCAATGAAGATTCAGACATTGAAGGGAGAATTTCATCCATAGTTCCGATTTCTCTTCAACATCGATTATCTAATCGTGGTTATATTTTTAAACACATCCTTCAACAAGCCAATCGTGTAGGAGATTGGCTCCCTATCCATTTATTGGCCATGAAATCTCCATGTTTGAGTAAGGTTTGCTTATGAAAAGAGACACCCGTGTAACCTCAGTATCAATTAATGTAATTACTTTTTGGTTATATCGATATTTACTGCTGTTCTTGACAAAAAGAAAAAGAAAAAAAAAAAGGAACTAATTTAAATTCACAATTAGCATTACATGTTAAACTCTGGACCTCAAAATTGACTTACTAGTACCTATATTTGACCCTTCTTCTGAAAGAAATGGACTACTCCGTCATCAACCAACAACAACTAGTTGGCAATCACACCCGAGGATCAATAACAAATGCCACTACCACAAGGTGTTGACAAAATTAATTGTGACGCTTCCTTCCTTCATCGGCTCTTTAAAACTAGCCAGTATAGTGGCAATATATCGTGACCTTATGGTGACATTTGTGATTTCAATTGCCAATCGAGTTTATAGGCTGAGACATAGCTGGCATGTCTACTGGTGGGCATTAGAGCTTATTTCGCATGCTATTATTGTATTTGATGCAGCGTTAATTGTTCAAACCTTCAATGAAGATTCGAATGTTGACCGGAGAATTTCCTCCATAGTTCGGATTTCTCTTCAACATCCTCCAATCCTAACTATATTATGCGGGACGTCCTTCAACAAGTCAATTATGTGATAGATTGGATTACACGTTCAACTTATAGTGTGTTTGGAATGATCTTATTGTAAGATGCTTATTCTATTAAAATTTGGAGATATCTTATAAGATTTAAGATATTTTATCACATGTATCATTCATTTTATAGGTGTAAAAAATAAGATAGGATGGATTGATTATTTCTTATAAGATAAAAAGTATAGTTTTGGTTTGAATTTACGTAGGATGCATGATAAGATTTCTTAAATCTTATAAGATTTAATCTTATTTTAATAAGATAAGTATTTTAAAATAAGACTATAACAAACAGAGCATTAGATATGTTTCCTACCCATTGATTGGCTTTGTAACTCCTTGTTGAATCAGGTTGGCTTGTAAAAGTAGACATCAATCCACCCGACATTGATTGATGTAATTACTTTTTAGTTATATGAATATAAGAAAATAAAATAAAAAAGAACTTATTTAAATTCACAATTGGCATTGCATGTTAAACTCCAGACTCAAAAATTATTTACTGGTACCCATATTTGACCCGGAAGCAATTCTAAATGTCAATCTGCTCCACGCTTCCACATCAATGTTTGAAACTTTCATTGAGGGAGCATCTTCCTCTTGTTTGATTCTGATTGGTCTTATGTTAAAGTTTAGGTTGTTATATAATTGCTGCAAATTATATCCTTTACTTACAAGGACACTTTACAAAGTGTACCTATTTGTTTGTTTAATACGCCACAACTATTTGTTCAATGACTTTTTTATCCAATACCACACATTTGCCCACAACTGTTTATTCAATGACTATTTGTCCAGTACTAAACAACTGTTTATCCAATACTCTACAACTATTTATTCAACGGTGTACCTTACACCACGTATTTACACGTACATGATATAAATTCTCCATAACCGCTCATCAAGATGGTAAGTAATTCAGGTTGGGCTCAGCCTGGCCCACTACTTGTATGGCCCACCTATTGGTAGGCAGCGCCATCCCAGCACGCCAATACTTTTGGTTTGGGTTAGGCCATTAGGGCTTTACGATTTTTCTTTTCTTTTTTTTAATTTGCGGATTGAGAAATTAACAAAATTTTCATTCTGCTCTGAAGCTAATTGCTATATATAATTGTTGGAAGGGTAAAATGAAAAGAAAAAAGAATAAAAAATAATAGGGAAAAAAAAATGATAATCAAGTCTAACGTTTAGGCTTGCCCGCTGTCCCAGCCCACACAGGCCACATCCGGGCCATGCAATTGAATTTGAAAAGCAGCAGAACAATTGGTCGAATATGCATATAATATCCTTGATACGGCAATTAAACGCGATAAAATTCATAGAACAAGCATAAGCATTAATAACTACAATTAGTCTCTAAAGTTACAGGGAAATAATTAAAGATAACACACTGATAGTGTAAAGGTTTTCTTTTTGCAAAGAATAACAAAATTTCTAAGGAAAAATGAATTGGAGGTATAATTGCAATTTTTTTTTACTGATATGTACAAGAATCAAAACCAATTTAGCATCAAGGAGCTATCAGAAGAGTCTAGTCGGAAGACTATTATCTGACCTCTTATTTTTAACTATTCAGATCTCGAGAAACATGACCCTGCCATCTGCATTTCAAAAGCGAATCGTTAGTACACGATAGACTTTATGTGGTTAACATAAGTGCCAAGATTTTACCGAATATAACAGAAATCAAAACCGAAAAGGCAAGATGTGGAGACGCTAGATAATGCTGAATCTCTTTTAGTCTTCAAGTTATGCAGCCTATCCTGATTCATTTCCACCTATCGCAATTCATTTCTGCCTATTGTGTAATATGGAGCTAAGTGCACAAATGGGTCACATCAGAGCCCACCTGTAGTTCCAAGAGGAAAGGATTTTCCACACAAGAAGGGTGATGAAGAAGCTCGTCCAGACCAAGAGCATAAACTTAGGCACCTGGTACGCTAGCAGTCAGGTGGTGGATAAAATAGAATCAAGGACTAACATAGCTTATTTGCTGGGAGAGAAAACTAAGGAGATTGAAAAGCCAAGACTTAAGCCTTGAAATTCTGAAATGATAGATCGAAAAAGGGATTTGCAGAGTCATTAAGGACCTAAAGGTGAACTATGGTGATATGATTGTTGTAATCAGGAGGAAAGAATCAACACTATTAGCATTTGTTTGTCTCGGGTTAGAGTAGGAGGGCAACTCAAAATGAAGCTCTAAGAAGCCCTAAAACGGCTACTATCTCTATAGGAGGAAATTATAATTGTCATTTTGGGAGAGATGCACATGGCCACTTGACCATGTGCGTAGGATTGGCAATAGCAACAGAATGAAAGACCAAATTTGACTTTCATAGGCATATGCCATTATTACCAACATCCTTTTCAAAAAGAGAGGAATACTTTTTCACCTATAAGAGTAGTTCTTCAAGAACACAAATTAATTTCTTTGGCACAAGAAAAAAGAAACTACTTGTGAAGATTGCAAGGTGATCCTCTAAGAGTCTGAAAGTTGATCAGAAGAGAGTCTGACTACCAACTTAGAGTTTTTGACTTTGGATATACACCTTTGAAAGAATGCAAGCCAGGGTGTACAAGTGAACAACGATTATGGTTTAGGGTTTAGGGTTTAGGTCAAAAAGTGAAGCAAGCATCACTGGAAAGTATTTACAAGGTGAATAGGAGTGCTATTGATATGTCAAATCAATACATTAGGCACCTTAGTTCATGATTCATGACTATGAAAATTGACGCCTTGGTTGGTCATAAATCCGATACGGGATCGACTAAGTGGAGAAGCTATTCAGGAGTCTTATGTAACCAAAAAATGGGTCAAAACATTAGGACCTTAGATCTATAGTCCACAGGACTATGAAATTGAAGCCTTGTTGGCCATAAATTCAATATGGGACCATCTAAGCGGAGAAGCCATTCAGGAGTCTTCTGTAACAGAAAAATACACCTCAAGTTGAAAGAGAGCCACAAGACCAGCTTTGTCTCAATTGGCGAAGAGTGCTAGCAGATGAATTGGGGTCTCGACCAAAATGAGAATGGTAAGATAGCTGCAGCATGTAACAGGCAGGAGAAGATCCGAAATAATATGGTTTGAGGAAAGTAGAGATGGGTCCTTTTAAAGAAAACATGGGGAAGAATCCATTGAAATGGTTTGAACACATTTTGAAGACAATAAGACAACTGTTTGAAATATGGGCACAGGGCTCATCCTAAAAGTAGAGAAGCAGATGAGACCCAAGGGAAACTGAACAGAGACACTTCAACAAGATCTCGAATGTATCCAACTAAGGCTATAGCTGTCAACATGAATGAGGGATATTGTGAAGCCTACCCAGTGAGATGAGATCTAGTTTGGTCTGGTCAGCTTTCGTTACGAAGGCGGCACCAGAAGGTAAAGAGGAATTGTTGCACGGTGGGAGAGACAAATACATCAGAACAATTTATGTGGGATAAACAGGATAGGGAGAAGGAATCCAAGCAATTCCCCAGATTCCATTTCTCTCTATACCTCACTTGATGGTGTAGAAAGTCTCTGAGCACTGACGATTAGTGAAGTTATATTTTACCATTTCATACAGATGCCAATCTTCCAGTATTAGAAGTAGGATTATCATCTTTGTTTTTCTATCATTCATGATGGGTGCTAAAAAATTTCTGAGGAGAATTAAGAGAGTTCAGACAAAATCTCATCCTAAAAATCCGAAAGCAACTAGAATAAAGATATTGCAGAAATAGATGTTGGCTTGGTGTATTTCTATATACGCAAAGATTGTCTAATTCAAAAGATGTAAAGACTGTCCAATTGAAACACGATTACTTTACTAGAAAGCAATGTTCTGACAAACCTTGAGAGCAAGAATCTTGCAAGTGGGCTCAAATTGGCATTTGAATGGAGCTCTTTACTCGGATGCTTCTTCTTGCTGTCAGCTTCTGCAGCTGTACTCTCTCCTTCTACCTTTCCTTTCGAAAAGATCCGTGCTGCCAGATCTTGCAGGTCCTTCAGTGATGACTCCTTTGAACTGCAAACAGGTCTTCTATGTAAGAAAGGCAGTTTCTACATTAAAGCTCACCTTTTAAGCATCTTTTATGATTTTCGAAACGATGAATTTTTCACAAACCTTGCCAGTCGCTGAAGCAACCTAGTAACAAAAACTTCAGAAGAACCAGGTTTTACATGCTCCATATCAATAAAAGAGTTAACCACTTCACGCAAGATCGACCCTTCTGGATCATCAGCTATGGCCTACACCACATACATCAACAGTCATGAAATGCTCCCAACAGTTATATACGCAAAGTAATTACTCAGTAGAATGAGGAGTTTCACTCTAGGTGAGATCAGCTATCTTCATTTGCAACCCCTAAACTGACTAAAGAAAGGATTACTTTCCATATCATTCTTTTATTAATAAGGAGATCACCCAACACTCTTATTGATAAAAATTATAACGCATCAGATAGGAAAGCCTTTTGACATTTCTCTGAGACAGAAAAGTTCCCTACTGGGGTATCCCTCCCAGAATTAAATTCAACAAGTTAATATAATCAAGCTTCTTATGCAATGAATAGAGATTATACCTACCGCTTCATTGAAGTTGACTAACTTCCAACAGACATGATCTAAATCTTCTAAAAATTTCACAGTGAAAAGGTATTTCTTTAAATCACCAGAAAATTTTCCAATTAAATAAAGCGTTAAACAGTTCAAAGTGAACCTCTACCAGTTATATCTGAACATCCATCGTCTGCACTGTCATCATGAACAATCTCTCAACTCAACCCCTACAATCTAATCAACAATTTTCCCAACTCAAAAAGATCTAGTTGTCTTTTGGCCACTATCTTACCCCTAAAAAAGATTACGATGATCAACCTCCGTTTCACATTTATATAAAGAAAAGAAAATCAAAAGTATATACAAGGTTCACTTGATCTTAAGGAACTCGAGGATATTTGGATAAAAGTGATTGGCACCACTCCTAGGAGAAGATTTAGGGGGAGTGCCAAGAAAGGTCAGGACTTTGCAAGAACAGGTTCTTGGACCATAAACTTAGGGAGATAGGGGAACATTTTCAGATGACATACACAAGGATTACATTTCTTGATAAATGGGTTACGCTGAACAAATGGCATTACAGAGAGGAAGTTGGGATGATGGATCAATGAATGAAGAAAGGAACATAACATGCAGGTGACAAGGACTGCTTAATTGTCAATAAGACATATGATACTCTTGTTATGCTACTTCATCAAAAACAATTGCCTAATAATGACAAGAACAGGTTAAAGCTGACGGAAGAGAGCAGAACAGTATTTTCAGCAAATTCTTCTTTGCTATTATCCAAGGTGACCCCCTTCAGGACCACAAAATGGTTCCTTATCAGCTGGACGACAGCTTTGAGGATCATTTATGAAATAGTTTATTTTCTTTTCGAGAAACTGTGATAGTGTATTCTTGGTCAGCTGGTGTTGCATTTACCAGTAAATGGAGCACAAAGAACATAGCTGGTGTTGCATGTACCGTTAAATGGCAACATGTTCTTTCTCTCTATTAAGGATCTAGTAGCTATTAGGAGAAAACTAGTGTAAAGAAAAGTAGGATTATTGGTCCATGAAAGAAATCCATATTGTTGTGAAGTGAACTGATGAAGAGTGAAACTTCAGCCTCTTCTACTTTATGGATCATATGAAGAGAATAGAATCAAATCAATGTAAACTAAGGGGTTTATTTTATCAACCTCCTAACTACTTTTCCATAATTGTGGGGAGCCCCCTTCCATCATTTGGAATTTCACTAGTTACCCTAATCAGAGATTTCCAATATAACAAAGTTGATGTTTAAAAGTTTAAATTCCATCTAGACCCTCATATTGTACTTTTTTATATTCATTTTCTAGCTTGAAATTTCAGAACTTGGCTAATCAAATACTATCATAATGGTAAATTTGCTCCATATTTAATCGGTAAAATCTAGCAACAAAAAGAATATATTAATAAGGATTAGGGGGTAGCTCAAGTCGCTGAGACTATCTTACACAAGAGTGATTTCCTGGGCCTGTATCCCATGGGGGACGGGGGTGCTGGGCTGGGAAGGGGGGTTGAAACAAAGGATATATGAATAAAGTAGGCAATTGATTCACAATCAAAAAGTTGATGATTGATGGAAGGAATACTTTTGCAACAATCCAATAACAAATTAAATTACAGAGGATATCGGTGTAATTTTAGAATATATATGCAAGGCTCTTAAATAAAGGTAAAGACTATAAAAGACAGTAAAGACTAATGCAGCTGAACAGACAAGAACTTTTGATTCTGAAAAGACAGTAAAGACTAATAGAGCTGAACAGACATGAACTTTTGATTCTGAACTTGCTTCAACACCTTATGTTTCCATGGCCCTAACACTCTTTTATAGACTTCTTTTCGACACTACATATATGCAGGGTTGCCGATCAAGGTTAGTTGGTAACAAAAACTCAAAGCTAGCAATTTATAAAGAGGTACACTAAAGTGTGTGCATATATGAAAGACACACGTCACTGTCTATACATAATTCTAGCCATTGAGAAAGCACCAGTTATAATTCTAGCCATTGAGAATGCACCAGTTATCACCAAATTTAATAAGCCATCCCTACAAGGAGAAAAGAGAGACAAATCCTTTTATTCTTTTCCTATCACGTATTATATGTAACTTAGGATCTGTAAACTTCGCCAGATTCTGCACTCAGAAGGAGAAAAGAGAAAAATTTTTTACTCCACTAAATAAAATGACTACAGAGTAGTTAGAGACATCTTGCAACCAGAGGCCCATTACCTCTTTCAGTGAAGGAAAGACAAGCATCGATAAGTGAGCTGAAGATACTTCAGAACTTCTAGCACTCTCTTCTGCATCATATCCTTGGCGTGATTTGGGCAATATTTTTTGTGCATCAAAATATTCTCGTGAATGCCTGGAGTTTAAAGTTCCATATTTGAGGGTGGAAAGATATGCAAAGGTTCAATAAGAATGAGAAACTAGAACCCAATTTTCTTCTAAACAGATGGTCTTTTTCATTATACCTAGATGAATCCGAACTTGTGGATGACTGGTCTCTTCCTTTAACTTCTTGCCTATCTCTGCTAACCTTGCCCAACATGGACCTTTCTCTAACATTTCCTTTCTTCAGTCCCGCTTGAATGGCAGCCTTGGCCTGGATAACATAATAAATAAATTACCACAATAGTCATAATAACATGACCATGAGATTTAGCAGTTATCATGATGTGGGAAAATTCAGTAACATGACCTAGAGAATTTTCAGGGCCAATAGATACGGCAAGCAAGATCATAAGTGTGTAACAGGAAGATTGTGGCACGTTCAAGGATCTAGTCACTCATCAAACAGTAACGAATAAAATAAAATTCTCAATAATGCATAATAACTCATCCAACAAATTTTTAAGGAACTAATTTAAATAACAAACTCGGTTGTTGCAATGTTTAACCCACCTTAGTACTTAATTGCTAAATCCTTTAAACCTTTAAACCTAATTTAAAAGCGTAACTACCTCAGCCAGATTTGTTGCACTGTCTTCAGATGCACTTGAAGTTCTTTCCTGAATTCCCAGCCTCGACTTTGGGGTTCTTGGGGAATCTAAATCATCATGCTGTCCGCGATAAGCAATAGTGCCACTATAGGAAGAATCCTCTAAAGAAGTATATGTGCTGGACTGAAAGAAAAGCACAAAAAAAGATAAACACAATATACAGCCGAGAAAGACACAAAGGTCAGTTTTTCATCATCTGAATCAGACTGAAAGCTTACCAGGGAGCTGTGATCACTAAACATGGATGACGACTGACCTCCTCCTGGAGATCGTACAACAACAGTACCCGTCCCAGTCACTGACATTTCATCCTGAAAACAGAAGCATGTACAATCTCAGAAGGAAACAACTGCACCAACTTGTACTACACATGCAGGCACCAAATGTCAAGCTATTCAGCTCAGCACCAGTCCTAAGAGAAATGGGGAATGGGGAATCTTATATTCATAATTGAAACATAGAAATGGATTTGCCCTCATGTGATATAAATGTAATGCTGTGAGGCAAGGAATCAGTATAAAATTTTCATACAACATAACTTCAAATTTCCAGAAGTCCAATTTGAAACATGTATTGTAGCAATTAAGTGGCATGGTCAGGTCCATATAGCTGTCCCCACCTAGTGGGAGAAGGCTTGGCTTGGCTTGGCTTGGATGGTTGGTATACTAAAGACAATGGAAAAGTGGAACTAACAGCTGCAATGCATACATCAAAATTTCCTCATAGCGGAAAACCAACAAACTGCCATGAATAATTGCTTGGTATTTTAACTTTTCCTCACTTAACTCGCCTTATCTGGCAGCCAAAGAAGTGCAATGTTCAAAGGCATATAGTTCTGGTTCCCATTTATATTCCGTTGTAGTTTGAGTTTGAACTGTTCCTTCAAAAATACACTCTCAATTCATATTCAGCTGACAATACAATACAATACACAAGCACTATATGTAACAAACACAGCCAGAGTTCACACAGAGGACATAAGAAATGTGAAGAGAAGAGCAAGGCCATACATCTTCATGGTGATGATTTTGTCTGTTAACATGGGAAGCATCCCTAGCATCCTTTCCAACGGAAACATTGGACGAATTAACAAGCATAGTTCCAGAAGTAGAAGACCGCTTATTATCCCTTTCTATTCCTGAGGTAGCTTGATGTGATGGAATTTCTGGTTTCCTATCTACTACTGGTGGTGGTCTTACGACGCTACGCACAGTTCCAGTAGTAGATGATCCACCAATGCTGAAGTCCCATCCAGCATTTCGTGCAGTTTTTCCCTGGCTACTGTAAATTGGTGTTATTCAGCCGACATTAATCCATAAAATAAAAGTATGCAATTAGAATAGCAGATTCGACTCACCTAGCTCTAACGGTATCTTCGACTGTGTATTCTTTTGTTACCTTTACAGTGCCAGAGGCCTCCCCTAAAGGTTTCAGGCCACTTCTAGGGGTGTCAGAATCATCCTTTATTTGGAACTTAGGGCGCTCCCTGCAGGGTAAAATTACGGGATATTGTCAATCACTTGTCAGAAATAGACTAAATTATGAGGGAACATAACTGCGTACTCGATGCGTGGTTCGTCATTTAAAAAAGAAGACACTAAAATCTTTGTGCACGTTTGAAGAACAGTGACACTGGGTGCTATTAGTAAGTTTACATGATTCACATCAATGTCTGTATCTCCAATCTCTCAAGTCAAAACCTCAATAGCAAAATCATCATTTATGACCAATATATTCTCGCAAAAAGAGAAATTTAAATATTACATTTTTCAATCATATTTGAATTTGTGTGTGCACAACACTACTGAATCAAAGAGAAATCACAACAGAGTATATTTCACTGTCACTTCAGTTTATTGTTTATGCAGTAATAATCATGCCATGTGAAAGGGGATTCATTCTAAACCAGCCAAAAACATCATCACCAGATCAATATGCCAATGTGTCATTCAGTAATTATTATGCCATGTCAAAGGGGATTCCTCCTAAACCAGGCCACAAACATCATGATCGAATTAACATGCCCATGCATCCTAGATCGAGAAATGTACAAGCTGGGAAACAGTCAATGCATGTGTAATACAGTCACATAAATTTGTTAACAAAGTTTTGTTTTATTCGTATTTTCATCTCTCCGTGAAAAAGAAATCACTAGTAGAACAGGTAATTGTTTAAGGCAGGGAAAAACATTTATGCGTTTATACTATGAAAAATATTGGAGCCAACACATTCTTTGGAAAATGCAAAATGGATCCAGACGATGGAAATCATAGCACCTGCTGTAAGGACAGCTGAAAGACCGAAACAGTCTCCCCTTTAACTGTGGTAAGATAAAACAAGAGATGCACTAACAGAAAAAAGACTGACCTGATTCTCTCCAGGAGTCTCGGACTCTTCCTAGGATTTCTTATAAAACGATGCTTCAGAAGTTCCTTTGCACTTGGCCTCTAAAAAAGGCAGTAAAAAGAAATGAAGAAAAACACATATTAGAGCATGCATGCACGTCCAAGACTAAATTGGTTTTGATAAGCAAAAGGGGATCATTATGGATTTCTGCTCAGTGGCAATGTTAAATATTTAGAAAGCCAAGATTAAGCAATGATAATGATCGCATAAAGGATAGAACAAATTATTCATGATCATACAAACTCTTGAGTATCTATATTCCTCCTCAGCAAAAAAAGGAGAACAATGAAAATTTAACATCTCAAAGTACTCGCAAGGATGGTCACCATCTGATGATGTTTTCTACATTCAATCTGCCATATGAAAAGCCCTAGAGATATCTTTTCTGTCTCCAATGTAGAGCCAATCACTGAGTGTCATTAGCCAGAAATTTATTTTCCACACTTCTAAATTGAAAGTGAAAAGGAAACAATTAAACCATCTAAAAATTGGTTGTATGGGGCTAGATAGAGTTCAAGAAGTACATAACAGTGTAGGTGAGGTTATCATACTGTCATCCAATTCCAGCAGATCTGATTAACAAGCAAGATTTCATTCTTAAGATATGGAACTGCCAAAATTCAGAGACCTTAAGCTTCCCAAAATGTCAGTTCTTCTCTATTGCTTTTCTTTTTACTGTTCATATGATGTTTCCTAGCTTATCAAATTCATTCTGCCCAACTTACCTCCCAATACCCAAGAACTACTTTCCTTCATTCAATTTGAAAATCCAGACACCATATGCTAACAAATCTAGGCAGACTACAGAGGTAAGAAGGAATGGGGAAAGTGCTTCTCCACATAAAGCTTCATTCCCGAATAAGTAGCTAATTGAAAAGATTCTATTACAAGATGAGCAAGAATGTTAAAAGGTAATCCAATTTGTAGAGCTTCCCCACAATCAGCAGCCCATTTAACCTCTCCTTTCTGCCCCAAGAAAGATGAAAGCTTAGAAGAAATATGTTGGATGCGTCAACCATATCTTCTTCACCTCAAATATCCCAGTTAAAAAAATTAATACTCCCTCTGTCTCATTGCTAATATCCTACTTGCGTCCTCTGGATATCCAATAATATGAGTCTTACTGCACAAGTCAAGGCATTATTTTACACAATTTCCCTATTTTACACGAGCAATATGTTTTACTTAAGATTGGAGGCTAGATAATGAGAGAGGGCCCCATGTTGTGATTCTGTAAATATGTCAGGCAATACAACTTCTCATGCACGTGTTGAAAACAATCCAGTATTGAGCTGTCATTATGCTTGTCAGTTTTGTTAGGATATTGGCACTTCTATTTGTATCTAACAATTTAATCAAGTTGGCCCACCACGTTGAGTAAACATAAAAGAACAGCAGGTTCAAGAGCATTTGAATTACTTTGGTGTGAGGAAAACTTGGAATATGAAATCTCAAAGTACTACATCTGAAAAATCAGAAACTGAAAAGAAACTATATTTTCAGGCTGGAAGGAGTCCATTCTTTATAGGAAAGTTCAAGATTAGAGAGGAGCTTGCTAACCCATCATCCTGGATCTACAAATTTTCATTCTTGTTACGTTTCTAGGGAGATAGCACAGAAAGGAACCAATATGTGCAGTTTACAAACATTTTCATTCTAAACTGGACAAGTCAAAGCAGTGTTCGAGGTTCAGGTCCTCTATTCAGCAAGTAGAAAGTAGAAATTGAACAGATAAAACAAAGCTGGTTTGATATACCATCTGAAATTATAAAAGGATAATAGATCCTCTTATACATTCTGCCACATTTTGTACATGCAGTTGATTGATACAAATACCATAAACTTCAGACATGCAGCTCCACAATAAAAGTAGATCCTACTGCAGTACATAGGACCACATTTAAACATACACCTGTTGGGATAGAGAAAGGGGTGTGTGAAAGAACTAGTCATAAAACGTACTTCTGCAGGATTCTTTTTCAAACACAATGAAACAAATTCTTTCATAGGACGTGAAAAATGCTCATCTAGCTGCACAACAAACAGAAGATATTAGTCTCCTAGCCATAGAAATGATGATTATTGATATAAAAGAAACAAAACTGACAAGAAATACAACTCTTCAAGTCATTGCGTATTGTAATTACTGGGGAGACAAGGGCAGGTTGAACATTAAAAGGTGCACCTGTGGTGGATTTTCTCGCGGAATGATGAACAGAACTCTCATTGGGTGGAGATCTGCAAGAGGAGGCTCTCCTTTTGCCATCTCAATAGCAGTTATCCCTAAAGACCAAATATCTGCCTGCATCAAGTTAAGGCCACAAGCATGTGCTGATCACTCACAAGTTTAGGAAAACAGAAAGATGGTGGGAAAAGCTAAGACCGAAAAAGAATATGGAGAAACTATCTCAGAACTAACAGAACACACCTTCTCGTTGTATCCTTCTGAATTCTGAATTACTTCCGGAGCCATCCAGAAAGGTGTTCCTACAAAAGTCTGTCATTTAATTGCATGAGCTCAAATTCTACGACTTCTTAGGCCTCACTCCATCTCATTGCCGATAAAGATTTAAGAGGAAAAAGAACCCGGAGAAATCATTCAGATAAGGTATTCAGACATATTTCATGAAGAAATCACAAAGTAGGATTCTGACTTCAGATAAGGATATTTAGGTAGTATCACACAAGGATGGATAAAGTAGCAACTATGGTAAAGCAGAAAGTACTGTCTTCTAAGCCTCAGCACCAAGCTATTGAAGAAAAGCTGATAAGATAGAGTAGGGCCATGTTTTACAATCACAACTCAGTGACATTAGCTTTTGTATCAGTTAGTTTAGTCTGTTAGTTAGTTGACAGCTGTACAAGGCAGTTACTTGCCTCTGCAAATACTTGTAAGCATAACAGAATAACAATGAGAATCTGATAATTGCCTCTCAAATTCTCTTCATGGCATCAAAGAGCTAGGTTCTCCTGGTTCCTTTTCTTTAAAATCCTCACTTATGGTTTCTGACCATTGAATCTCCAGTGGAGATCACCTCGCAAAAATTCCAGAATAGTTTTTCAGGCTCAAAATCATCTTTTTCTACCTCTCCATCTAGTTCTCTTCATTTCACGACCTCAATCTCTTCATTTCTGTCACTTTGAAGCTTCTTCTCTTCATCAATGGCTTCGACCTCCATTCATAGTGATTTTCCTGCTGGATTAAAGTTCTTAATTCAGAATTTCAACACTTTAACCCACACTAAATTGGACGGCTCTCATGTTCTTGGCAAGTCTCCATGTCCTATCAAGCTAATCACTGATGCATCTGGAAAGGAGTCTCTGAATCTAAAGCATAAGGCATGGATTACATTTGATCGGTATCTCCAAAATTGCACGTTTGAATCTATATTACCTTCAGTTCTCCATCAAATCCTCCATCTTCAAACTGCCTCTTCTATTTGGAGCATATTGGAACAAAGATATAGCTCATTAAGCAGGACTCATGTGCATCAAGACTAGTTGATGAATCTCACCAAGGCTCCAGGTCCATGCGAGCTTACCTGGATGAAGTCAAGAGCTTGACTTATAGCCTAGCAGCAGTTGATGAAACAATCAGAGATGAGGATTTAATCTTGAAATTCTTAGAGGGCTTCCTTCAGAGCATGACAGCTGTAAGGAGACATAAGATCAGCTCCCCTTTCTATTTCTGGACTGAACTCTTATCTTATCTCTGAGAAACTTCACTTTCAGCTCAATAAACAAGTCACTCTCTCCAATTCTTCCTCTGTTGATGTTTACACCCTCTTATATACTCAAGCTGGTCAATCGAGGGGCTTTTGTCCTAGGGGAGAGGAGGGGTTAGGAATCAACAATCAAGAAAGGCCAGAGGTCAAAGGAATGCTTCCAGGGGTGGTTATTATTCCAATCCTGTCTCTGTTTCTACACAAGCCTGCTACCAACCCCTACAGAACCTCCATCCACCCCTTATCCACCTCCTGCCACCAAACTCTACTGTCAAATTTGTGATAAGCCCAAACATAATGCAAAAATTGTTGGTATAGGCTGGACTTGACCAACTATGAAGGATCTTAGTCTGATAAGCAAGTCCTACGTGTTCACTCCAATGCTGCCTCTACTAGAACTTGGGTTCTGGACACGGGCTAAAACTCATTTCACAAATGACTTGGCTCAACTGAACACCTATTCTTCTTAGCTAGGCACTGAGACTGTCACTGTTGGAAGTCGTCAGACCCTTCCCATCACAAGCCTGGGCTCTGGTATGCTTCACAAAGTAAATCTACCTTTCTCATATCCATTTTCCTTTATGTCCAACAAATATCCTCTAATTTGCTCTCTGTCTCTCAATTTACTCAGGAAATGACTGTGCTCTTGTTTTTAATGCTAAGGGGCTTCTCATCTTGGATAACTCCACTCATCAAGTTCAATATTAGGGGCCCTATAAGAATGGCTTGTACACTTTTCCTTCCAGTTCTACTCTCACTTCCGATCCTCTTCCTCTGCTGCTTTGAGTTACAAGCTATCCTACACAGACTCAGACACGGGTGTCAGGCACAAATATAGATTCAAGTGCCGAATACAGAAATTGTCAAAATTTAGGATCCTGAAACTCGGAAAATAAGTATCTTGACTTTAGACTCAAACAAGGGGGCTCGATATTGTAAAAATATCAAAATCAACCTCAAGTTTGTCCTGCAAACAAATAGACCTTATGATAAAATATAATAAACTTACCTCACAATCTAACGATTTTTCAATTTGATAACTTTTCTTTTTCAATTTAACGTGTCGGAGAGTTGTGTCTTTTCTTGAAGTGTTGGACACTTTTGGGGTGGAGTGTCCCATGTCGTGTTCCACGAACACAAACACTTACCCCACAATTGAAGAGTTAGAGTAACATAGGTTGCAAGTATACTTAAATACCTGCATCTACAATTATTTGGCATCAAAGACTAGGAGACCCAGCCAAGAAAGTTACTGAAATACCTTCCTCTTTGCTAAATGTAAATTTTGGCCTAATTTGACTGCTTGTAATTCTTGTGCTATATCTCAATTGTCATCTGGTACTACTTCAATACCATCTCAACTTGTTTATAATGATGTATAGGACCCTCCCCTTTGGCTTCATGCATGAGATATAGATATAGCATTCTATTCCTTGATGATTTTACAAGATATACCTGGTTATGTCCTCTGAAAAAGGCTTCTAAGGCTTACTCAGCTTTTCTAAGTTTCAATACTCTAGTTAATACTCCATTCAACACTAAATTTAAGTGTTGAGAACAGATAATGGAACTGAATATGTCCATTCAGTGTATTCCTTCAATCTTTGGAGTCATGCTCCTACACAACAAAATGACAAAGTGGAGAGAAAACATAGGTATTTTGTTGAAACAGCCCAGGCCCTTACTCGTAAAGCTAATCTTCCACCTCATCTATGGTTAGAATCTATTGCAGCTGCTAATTACTTGATCAACAGCCTACCTACTCCTATCCTATGCAACAATCTCCTTATGAAGCTCTTTATAATCAACAGCCAGACTATTCATCACTCAAAGTTTATGGATTATCTTTCTCACCCCTGGGCTCAGGCCATACTCCAAACGTAAGCCGTCACCTAGGTCCATTCCTCTCATTGGCTACAGCCATACAACTAAGGGGTGCAAATGCTTGGATCATAACTCTTAGAGTATCCTTATCTAGACATGTTCAATTTGTGGAACAAGTCTTCCCATTTGCCTCCTCCTCAACCTCTAGTGTCTCTTTTACTTCAATCCATGGGTTTTTTTCCAACTTCTCACACTAGTATTCTTGTCCCTTCACCATCATCTTTGAATTCTTCTCTGTCATCCTGCATTCCCATTATAACTTTTCCCTCTACTGCCACATCTGCATATATTCCCACCACTTCTCCTGCTTCTTCATCTCCAACGCCTATTCCAAATTCTTGGAAGGTCAGAAAACACCCAGTCCTCTGCTTCTAGTGACTCTGCTTAACATACTTCTGTCTCTAGTCAGTTCTGGCCATGATTCATTACCTCAGTCTTTTCCCATTTTTGAATCTTCATCTTCATCTTCTTCCTCTTCTAGTGAACCACCTACTTCTGGGCATCCTATGTTCTCCAGATCTAAAACAGGAAGTCTTATACCTCCTCTTCACAATCTTCATTCTGTTGTCACTACTCCACCTACTACTGAACCATCAACTTCTAAGTAAGCTGCCACCTCAGCCTATTGGATCAGGCTATGAGAGAAGAATATGATGCACTTATCAAACAACTGACTTGTTCTTTGGTTCCCCTGCCCCCCTTCCAGAAATCCTATTGGTTGCATGTAGGTTTTCAAAATCAATCATAATGCATATGGTTCCTATCAATATATAAGCCCAGGTTAGTAGCAAAGAGCTTTCATCAACAGGAAGGCATAGATTACAATAACACATATAGTGGTTAAACCTCAGACGATAAGAATAGTTCTCAGTCCTGCTATTACTAATCGCTGGCCTTTGAGATAATTGGATGTCTCTAATGCCTTTCTTCATGGCTATCACAAAGAGAAGGTTTACATGGTCCAACCCCAAGGCTTTGAGAATCCTGCTCATCCAGATTATGTTGTAAACTAAATAAGCCCTTGTGTGGACTTAAGCAAGCTCCAAGAGCTTGGTATCGGATGCTCTATAGCTTCCTCCAAAGTCGTCGCTCTCTTTGCGTTGTGTCAAACTTCTTTGTTCATCCTCAAGACACCTACTTCCATTACTATTATTTTGGTATATGGGATGATTTGATCATCACAGGGACTTCATCTCACATCAATGCTCTTATCTCAGGTATGATCACTCAATTTGCCAAGAAAGATCCAGGACCTAGGACCTATTTCTTAGGTATTGAGGTGTGCCCATCTCCAGAAGGGATTCTATTGCATCAACCAAATATGCCTTGGAATTATTACGTAAGGCAAGAATGGCAGTGTGTCATCCCTCAGAAATTCCTACTATGGCCAAGCAATTGAATCCCGAAGATCACATTCCTTACTCCGATGGTTCCATTCAGGAGTTTGGTTGGAGCCATACAGTATCTAACTATAACAAGGCCTGATCTTCAATATGCTGTCGACAGTGTATGCCAACATATGCCTGCTCCTACACAGCTGCACTATTTTGCTCTTAAAAGCTTCTCACATATGCCAAAGGCACCTACTCTTAGGGTTTGATATTCAGTCCAGGATCACTTCATCTGCCAGCCTTTTCTGACTCAGATTGGGCAAGTGATCCAAAGGACAGAAAGTCCACTTCAAGCTATTGTCTCTTCCTCGGTCCAAATTTGATCTCTTGGACCTCCAAAAAGCAACCCACTGTGACTAGACCTTCAGCAGAAGTAGAATATAGGCCTATGGCATTTACAACTACCGAGTTAAAATGCGTCACATATATTCTCAGGGATCTAGGTGTTTCCATGCCTACTCTTGCTCTGCATTGTGATAATATCTCAACTCTAGCATTGGCAAACAACCCTGTTTCCCATGGTATAATAAAACACATTGAAGTTGATTATCACTTCATAAGAGAGGTGTTGTCTAAGCATTTACAAGTTGCATAGGTTCCTACTGAAGACCAAACTGCAGACTTACTAAAAAAGCATCTTTCCGAGCCTACCTTTCTCTACTTAAAATCCGAGCTGGGCTGATAAGATATAGAGTAGGCTACTATGATTTGCAGTCACAGCTCAGTGACATTAGCTTTTGTATCAGTTAGTTTAGTTAGTTAGTTAATAAGCTGACAGCTCTTCAAGGCAGTTAATCGCCTCTACGAAATATTAAGCATAATCGAATATCAATGAGAATCAGATATTTTTCTCTGAAATTCTCTCTCTCAAATTCTTTTTAAGAGCAATACCAGATAAACATGATTAAATGCAGAAGTATTCCAAATAGCATTGCACACATTTAAATACTAAACATTAGCTCACAGGATATGATGAACATGATACTTGAGGGAAAGAAACAGAAAAAACACTCCAAACTGTGTATTCACATATACTCTCTCTGGAATTACTCTTCACCATATAGCAAACTTTGTACCTTTCTTCTGGAGATTGTCTTTGTTAATTGTGCAGAGACACCAAAATCTGCAACCTATATCAAAAGTCAAAAAGATTAATGAAAGATTTAAGAAAGAAAACTACAAAAATACTCCATTTAACTCCAATTCAGTGATTACTTTCTCTCCTGAGACGGAAATAGCATGATAAATTTATACATCTGAGAACATACCTTAACATCACCATTCTCTGCCAGCAAAATGTTTGCCGCTGAAAAAGAAACCAAGAGAAATTAAACAACATTACTGTCACTTCATGAACACGAAAAATTGAAATAGAGTCAGAATCTGAATATCATAATGAAAACTGCCAAGACAGACAAGTGTTTTTCGATATTCATCCAGAACAACAGTAACCTGAACAGATCTTCAGTTCATTACTGCTCTGTCAAGAAGAGCTATCCAAAGGAACTGGATTGATTGAGATATCTAGAAGAGTGGTTGTTTGACCAAAAAAAAAAAAGAGTGGCTGAAAGTGGATCATACATGTGACACCAAATGAGACTACATGTGAAACAGAAAACCAAAGAAGTGATAGACAAACCTTTAATATCTCTATGAATCTTCCCTTCATTATGAAGATATTCAATTGCATGAAGCAGGTCACGCAATATACAAGCTATAGACATTTCATCCAGCGGCTGATTAGGTTGAATCTGTAGCATTAATGTATATGTAAGCTTCTGGAAAGAATAGCCTCTTTGAAAGAAGTATGCAATTCGAAAGCAAAAATACGATCCCATTTGGATTTGGAAGTAAGGCATACGGGAGATACAGCTTCAAATTACGAAGAAAAAAGTGGTACTAAATCTTAAGACTATTATCAGATCATGCATAGCATGATTATCAGCAAGGATCTTTTAATCAAATAGAGCTCTTTTTCTTTTATATTATCTTAAGATAGAGATAGCCCCTTGACAAGCGAAAAGGATGATACACTGTTTGTTCAAAATGTCAAAGACCGTAGTTTGATCAATCAAGTTTTCTTTTGCGACCTAGCTTAAACCTTTAAATACTTAAGGTAAGTGCTTAAAGGAATATTTTCCTCCAGCCAAAAGTGTCCACATACTGAAATTCTATTCACAACTCATAAACAATTATTAAAAACTCGGACTGCAGGAAGACTTGGATAAGGGAAGCAGAGCAGGTTAGCTAAGAAGGCCCCACAGAGAATCATAGATATTATAATAATCATGCCACTTACATTTCCCAAATTCCCTTGACTACTGGATTGCAAGTGTAGAAGTCATTGTAGAATGCTCAAAAAGGGTAGTAATTGTTGCAAAGTGTTTTGGACCTCTTCCCATTATAACTTAAAACAGGCAGAGCCTCTAGAAGGCACTTGTACACAGACATCAATAATTTTGTGGATGTAAGGTCTTCATCTGCTTTTTATGATTTTTGAGTCACAATTTCACTCATGAAAAGGAGAATCAGACAAAATAAACTCCCAAGATTGTCTGTTAATGTTCCTGATATTAATCTTACCTAAGAGAGTAGAGACTACTCATCACTAACACTTCATCTAAAACAGAGAGAATTGATAAATAGGAGGTCAAAATAGTATAAAAGATCTGAGATTGTGACCCACTAGATCAGCAACAGAGCCACCAGCCATGTATTCCATTATTATCCACAGCTTAGTTTGGTGGAGAAATGATCCATAGTACTCTGTGATATATTGGGATCGGCATTGTGACAGAACAGCAATTTCCTGAGAGAAAATTCTAGAAATAAAAAAACCCATTCATTTATCTTCAAAGTTACAAAACCAAAGTAAAAAACATTTAGGAGATACCTGTTGAATGTCCTCAACCTCATCTTCTCTGTGCAAGATAAATTCCAAAACATTTTAGAAAAACTCATAAGACAATAAAAGATACAACACAAAGAAGAGGGAGGGAAGGGGGGCATATCACAAGCTGAAAAGGAGTGAGGCTTTACTTCACAAAGAACAAGGACGATCCAGCATAAGAAAAAGAGAAGAATGGAGCAGAATAAATAGGGAGACATGGGGGGTCTTCCCTGATCTTCCTCTAATAGGAACAAAAGAAAAATTATACATGAAAATAAAGCAGAGGGCAATATCTACACATATCTCCATTAATCCAGTTTGCACATGCATCCAGATAATTGCTATTGATATTAAAACCACCTAACACCACCTCCATCGATTTCATCAATACTCAGGAAGATAAAAACATCCATCGAACCAGAATGTTAAACGTTTCAGTAAATAAAGTACTGCCATCTTCATTTCCTAGGAGCAGGCAGTACAACCATTGCTAAACCACTATTAATATTCCACACCCATAATCAACTAATATTAGAAGTGTAACTGTGAGGACCTGGAAAGTCACAAAGTTAAGCTCTCAAAGCCACTTTGCACTATATCAACATCAATGAGAGCTAAATGGCCCATCAAGAAAGTTCACAATGGTTTTAAGCAATTTTGACGATTGAAGTTCATCCCCAAGATTATCATACATAGTGTCTTCAAGTCCACCGCAAAAATTGAAAAGCGTTCAATTACAAACAGATGGCCGCTATCAGGTCAACTACATATATACCTGGGATCTAAAAGGCATCAGGCTGCATAACTAGGTCCTAACAGTGGTCATGATAGTTCATCACAGTCCAACTCAAAAATTTTACCAACTCAAGAATCTAAGGTTCCATTTAGTTTGCAATAATGGCCTTAATAAAATTGGTCCTTCCACCATCCTAATCTTTAGTTTGGTATTACAAGTTGAAGTTGGAAAACTCATTTCATGGAAAAGGCCTTTCCAAGAAAATGTTGGTGAAAGCATTCCTTACCTCAAACCTTGAGCTTTCCAACATGAAATGGAAAACATAAAAAATAATCTATTCCCCATCTGTGCTCTCACAAATTATCAATACTTTTTGCTTCAGCTCAAACCATCTCAAACCTTTTAATTTGTCTCTTGCAACTTATGCAAAATATAGACTAATTTTAGGAAATATTTTAAAACAATAAACTTATATATGTTATAATATTTGGACCGAATAGTTGTTATTGCCCTCTTGACACTATTTTAAAATTTTCTTCTTGATCAACTAATAATCTTTTTTTATTACATTGCATATAAATGATATAGTAAGAAATCCCATGATATTTTTTGTAAAATCCAAAGCCAAGAAATTATATTTGAGTTGAAACTTTAATATTTGAATAGTCTATTAATTCTCCAAAACTTTCAAGTTGCATGAAAGAAAAAACAAATAGATAAATAAATGTCATGCATAAAATTAAATTTGTGCTAAATTAATGAACAGGGGCATTTTAGCCTATTGGATTGATTTTTATTCCATTCTAACTTGTTATATAGTTCGACCCAACAAAAGAACTGAAATAGGCAGCCCATTCCGACTTTTTTACAATTATAACCAAACATAGAAAATAAATAAATAAGTATTTGAAGAGCATTACGGGATGAACTATATTCTGTCTATGACCTTTCCTTTTCAATCCATTCCAACATATCAAACAGGCCACAATAGTTTAACCAAGGTCCATTTGGACTGACATTTTTTTTTACGGAAAAACATTTTTTCCTTAAAACATAAAATTTAAAAAATTTAAAAAAAAAAAACTCAATAAGTATTAGAAATAGTTTTCAGGAAAAAAAAAGTTAAAATTCTTTAGAAAAGGGCTCAATTTCAGTTTTTCCCCAGAAGACAGAAAATTGAACTTCTCAAAAAAGAACTTTTTTCAAAAGTTACACTAAAATGCTCTTTGGAAAAACCAATTCAAAAAAGCCATGAGGCCACTTCAGGTAAGATTTCCTAGAACGATGACCTATATAGTTCTGAAGTTTTGCAATACAACTCTCAGTTATCACAAATTTGTCTTACCTAGCAAGAAAAATTAATTTTCTATACTATCAATCTACATGCTACATATTTGTATCATGATATTGGAAAAGAGTAAACTGTTGAAAATGATCAGCGGATAGTACACATGTAATCTTGTTTATAAATTTGTCCATACCAAGGCCACAATGGAAAATTGATACTCCTTGTACTTGATACTAGTTCTTTTTGCCAAATTTGATTCTTAACACATAACTTATTTGAGATGTAACTGTGCCCAACATCGCAACTAGGCTCTCTCTAGACATTAATCCACACAATGCTTAAAGTTTTATTTCCAGATAATCAAATGCCATGCATGAACATCTTCATAAATTATCTATATCATCAAAGATGTACACAAGAAGCTCCACACAGTCGCTTTACCTAGAGTTCATAAATCACAATCATGCCCTCCGACAATGATATACCTTAGCCTCAAAACGTCAGTAGTTAATTCACTTCCCAAAAGCTTAACCATGGCAATTCTCAGGCATAAAAGCTAAAATCAGTTATATGAACTTCCAACCATGTTCAACGAGCATTTCGGGGCAATTGTAATCATACTACATACTAGCCAAACTATTATGAGTTAGGAAACTTCCAGGCCAAAAGAAAATTCCATTGGAATCCAACTAGCATGCTCTTGCTGGAAACCCACTGTGCAAACAAGGATGACGATTTGCCATCATCTCAAGAACCCTTAATTGCACATATTACTTTCGAATGGCCCAACTAATTAATCAAGAAACAGATGATACAGAGCCACAATATGTCATGAAACTTATGAAGATCACAAGGAGACATAAATTCACATGTAGTTTAGCTCAAAACATTAATATAATATGCACAAAGAAAGTTGTTGGAATTCTATAACTCTGCTGGGGGCAAATACACTAGCATATTGTCCTTTTAAGTATGATAAGCCTCATATAGTTTAATATTTTAAATGGTGAAAGCTCTTCACTGCCCATCTTAATCTCATATGGAATATCATTACCTAGGAACTTATATTATTAACTGCATAATACATATCATCATGTTAATATAGGGACATCATAAAGTAGTTGTCTGATAGACACACATGAGACAATTGCTGATGAGAGGAAAGAATGAAGGAATTTTTAAGAGTCAAAGGTTGCTTGATAATGCAGATAAAAGATCTACAACCAATATATAAAGTAATTTGCACCACGTATCAGAACTTCACTGCTTTCAATTTTTCACTTTTTCACTTTTTCTTTCTTTTGAAATATATTCATACTATTGCTTCCTACAAGTGACTTATTTTCATTGGGCAGGTAATCGTCATGATCTGTAATGTGCCAATTCCCTATAAGTAGAAATCCTACCCCATTATAATAAAGTATGCACAAAAAAGATGAAGGAACCCAAACCAATGAATGAACATATTCTCACACTAGTCTCAAATTCTAAGTACCATTAACCCAACAAAATACCTTTGAGGGCTTGAACGACTCCTATTGAATGTTTCTGGAAAAGCAATTACCCATCAGGCTTGCAGTGTGCATACTCAAATAACCAAGTAAACAAGAAAGACAATGCACATCCTCTATGGTAACTATGATGTATATGCTATTGGAGAAAACATATTCGGCATCTCCGTTATGCCAATAGGCAATATAGCCGCCAGATGCTTATTTGAGATACAATTCGACCAAGAAGATTCAACTCTATCTAAAATCACTTAAAACTTTATATTCCTGAAGTCCTATTTACGTTGTCTGGTTCATGGTCACCATGCGAATTTAAAAAAACTGACTTTTGGATGTTAATAAGAAACCCATCCTTCACTCTACATCCTTCACTCTAGTTTTAGTGTAGAACTTAGGCGGGAAAGAGCAATGATTTTGGCAATCACACTAACATGAAATATAGAAAGTAAGACCAAAAAAAAATATATATATATATATATATATCTTATATAATAAAGGATTATACTCACGATTCTTCAAGATCAATGACTTTAATAGCAACCTCTTTGTTCAGATCCTTATCAAACCTGCAATTCAACCATAGAATTCTAGATCAGTTTTTTGACACCGATTTGATAGATTAGTTTATGCATGAACACAGTAAACTAATAGAAATTATAAACAAAATTGATTAGGTAAAAATGTTACGGATAAGGGAAATGAAATTTCCACATGAAATATTTCTCTCACACAACTTGAGAAACCTTATTCTAAAAGTAATTATTTTCACTACTAGGATCTTCAAATCACACAGATAAAGGAACAGATGGCAGTGGCTAGATACAGAAGTTGCCTACAGAGAAGGGGCTGCACAGGAATGCAAAAATCACCAAGCAATAAAGTTCATCCATAGATGTCTAGCAATATATAGTTGAACACAAAAAGAAACATTGTAAAATGTTCCCCCATCCACACCCACACCCCAGGAGAAGGGGGAGGGGGGAGTGGAGAGAGAGAGAAAGAGAGAGAACATTTAATCAAGAGAATTTTCCATCTTTGGCTCTAATCCGAGGTACTCATTCAACCAATTTTCTCAAGGACAGTCATTATAGCATATATCTAGGTATTTCTACTGAAAAAGTGTGGATGCAAGGGTTCTGTTACAGCTCTAAATCTATTACATTAAGACTCAATAGGATACAAAATGGAAAACAGAAAAATTAATGCACCCAATCATAAAGATATCCCTTTAACCCATGAAAACTAGAGAGAGAGAGAGAGAGAGAGAGAGAGAGAGAGGGAGGGAAGTTTCTTTTTATTCTCTTATGTAAGGCAGTTACAAGTGCAGTATTTATAGCTGATAGTCAGCCACCAAATCTAACTAACACTCTGGTATACAGCTGTACTTATTACTACAGTAGTACACTTTCAAAACCTATAACAACTATTACATAGCTTTTCCCTTATCAGCCCCCCTCAAGCTAATATTTGGTTGATGCCAAAGGAAGCTTGCCCTTTAGGTAGTTGAACTGATCTTGAGATAGAGACTTTGTAAACAAGTCTGCAACCTAGTCTTTAGATTGAAGATGGGCTAGCTGAATGGCTTTTGAAACCAGTTGTTCCCTGACAAAGTGGTAATCTATCTCAATATATTTACTTCTAGCATCAAAAAATAAGATTAAAAGCCAATGCCATAGCTGAGTGTTGTCACAATGCAAGACAGGAACAGGGATTGGGATAGACAAGGCTAGAAACAGGAAGGACAGCCACTTGATTTCTATAGTTGAGTGTGCCATGGCTCTATATTCTGCCTCAGGATATGACCTGGCCACTGTTGGCTGCTTTTTAGAGCACCAAGACACCAAATTAGGACCTAAGTAGATAGCATAGCCTGAGATGGATTCTGTCCGTGACACCTGTGGCCCAATATGAGTCTGTGAGGGCATGAATTTGAAGTGGACCTGACTGTGTCAATGTCCTCTTAAGTGTAGCATAATCTGCACAGGTAGGTGAGTGCACATGCTGACAGACAGCATTGATGGCAAATTGAAGATCTGGTCTAGTGACTGAGAGATACTGCAGGGCTTCAACTATACTCCTGTAATGATGAGGGTCGGCATAGGGTGTTTTATCATGCACTGCTTTTGTAGTTTTGGCCCAAAATGGTGTTACTACTGTAGTACAATCAGTGAGTCCTGCTCTTTGCAGCAAGTTAGTGGCATACTTAGTTTGATGGACTAAAATTCCAGTAGATGAAGTTTTAACTTCTAAGCCCAGGAAATATGATAACTGTCCCAAGTCCTTCATTGCAAACTGTGTACCCGTGGACTAAATGAGAGTACTGATGTAGGACAGGCAACTGCCAGTTACTATTATATAATCCACATAAACTAAAACTAGAGTAAAATCTTAGAGTGGTGGATGAACAAAGAAGCATTTGCAGTGATCGACTTAAACCCCTGACTTTTAGTGGATAGGAATATAGAAGCTGATACCAGGCTCTAGGGGCTTGTTTAAGCCCATTGAGTGACTTCCTGAGTTTGCAGACATGTTGTGGGAAGCTGGTATTCAGAAAACCTTGAGGTTGGGTCACAAAAACCTCCTCTTCCAAACTACCATGCAAGAAAGCACTAGAAACATCTAGTTGTTTCAGTTTCCATTTGAAATGCAAGGCTAGACAAAGCACTACCCTAATTGATTGGTTTTTGACAACTGGACTAAATGTTTCTTCATAATCAATTCCATGTTCTTGTGAGTATCCCTTAGCCACTAACGTAGCCTTATATCTTGCAATAAAGCCATCAGCATTTTTCTTAATCTTGAATACCCATTTAGACCCTATAGGTTGCCTGCCTTCAGGTAAAGTGACAAGTTCCCAGGTTTCTTGAGACATTAGTGCTTGATACTCCTCAGTCATTGCAGTAACCCAACATTGATACTTAGCTGCCCCTTTATAGGAAGTAGGTTCATGAGTAGTAGGGTGGTAATGAGAGTGTTTAATGGATACAAAGGAGGTGCAAGGCAACCAGTCTTAGACCTGATCAGCATTGGATGTCCTGACTGAGATACAAGACTGGAAAAGGATTCAGAAGATGCTGGTTATGACTACAAAGTGGAAGGAGACTCAATAAGAGGAAGAGAGGACATGAGGTGACTCCAAATGTGTGGATGAGTTAGACTCTGTATGTGAAGGAAGACTAGGAGTATGAGACAGTACAGGAGGTGGCTGTGAAGCTGATTGTTGGGATGAGGAAGAAGAATATGAGGCAATAATCATCTGAGGAGTTATATGTGAACTAGAAAATGGAGTGAATGTAGATGGAGGAAATACTAGAATGATAAGCTGTGGATGATCAGACCTCTCTATAAGTGAATCATTTGACAGAAAAGGAGCAGAGAAATTCTCTATGGTTAGATTAGATGAGGCACCATAAGGAAACACTGTTTCTTTCAATTAGAGATGTCTAAATATGTAGACTCTGTGAGTGGCTATATCCATACATGTGAACCCTTCATGGTGTTACAGTAGCCCAGGAAAACACAAGATGTGGACCTGAGTTGCAATTTGTGTAAGATTTATTGCACAAAATTCATTACAAAACCCCAAGTGAAAAAAAAAAGCAACTGATGAAAATCACGTAAATTGTGATAAGAAGTAACAAGAGATTGAAAACAAAGGAGAAGAGTAAAGAAATCAAGCAGATTCAGCCATGGAGATTTCAGGATCATCCTGCTCTCATACCACGAAAACTAGAGAGAGAGAGAGAGAGAGAGAGGGAAGCATCTTATTATTTTGTTATGTAAGGGAGTTACAAGTGCAGTATTTATAGTTGATAGTCAGCTACTAGATCTAACTAACTAACACTCCGGTATACAGCTGTACTTATTACTATAGTAATACACTTTCATAACCTATAACAACTATTACATAGCTTTTCCCTTATCAACCCATATTTGCAGGGTAATGAGGCTTTTGGTAGAACTCAAACGTCAAAACACCTTGTACACCAAACACCAAATTAAATTTGGATCAAAAAACAGCTCTCATTTTGTATTATCATTTTTCCGTCTAGTATGGGACCATCTGGTCATTCTTTTATAAAAGATAAAGCCATTTTAATGATAGGTGCGTCAAATAACATATCTAAGTGTGAATTACTAGAAAGTTTATATGACAAATTACCAAATAGTTAGAGACAGAGACAAAGACAAAGAGACACACACACACACGCAAAGAGTTTACTCTATTAAAACTTGTGATATAGAGTGCACCAACATGTATCCAGAAAATAATGATCATAAGTTGATTATTAAGCATAAAATTGATTCTAATTGAGGAATCAGTATGACAAAATTTCTACAATTAACCAAAGCAGAGGGCTTCAAAGAAAAGAATCTCAACTTTAGTTTTGAACTTCAAAGTGTAGCAATTTTTTCATTTTGTTGATCTTACTAATTCAGCATGATATTTGGCCCAGAAACTGCCAAGGGTTTAAATGAGGTCCACAAATAGAGTAAAGTAGAATCCTAGATGTTTCCATAAATTGAAGTAACTACCAAACATGAGGGATATAAGGTTTAGAACATGAATGAAAACAAAATTGGGAAAAAACATGTATTAGAAACAAGTAGGTATACAATGAAAAGACCACTCATACTGCAATCATATTTCTTCTTGATGGTTGCCAAACAGCCTTTCAACATCATAGTAGGTCCTAGCCTGCTCAGTATATTACTTCCTACATATTGTTGGGCTTTCCTATTTAGTCGAGTTTTGATTAAAAAGAGAAAAGGAAAAAGGAAAAAAATCCGACATATACAACTATCTCCCCAGTTAATTTGACAATAGCATTCATATTGCATTAAAGATACTTTATCAATGTGTTTGGAATTAAAAAATTCCATTAAATTTTGTAAAATTCATTTGCAAATCTAATTTTTTATATTTGGTAGCATTTTTCTCAAATATAGAATTCATTTTTTTAAAATATGGAATTCAAGATTCCATGACAGCCAAGTCTACAAAAAATCTTAAAAACAAAAATATCCTTATAAAATATAACATATTACAATATTATCCTTTTTCATATGCCTTTTCTGTGAGCTCTAATATGATTGTAAACAAAGAAAGCAAAAGTCCACACCAGCCACAGTACTCTTGGCTCAATCTAGGTACGATTTTAAGTAGTTTATTATCATGTTTAATCTAAAGCCAATAAAATAATTACAACGTATTTAAGTAGAATAACATATTAATTCTAATTCTACATGTGTTCCTAACACAATTTAAATTTACAAATGAACGGCATTAAAAATGACAAAGATTTAAAACTGTTTTATAATTCCAATCTATGGAATTCATTTGAGAAAATAAATCCTCATGGAATTCATTTATAATGAAATAAATTCCAAACCACAAGTCTTTCCAAACACTGTCTATATTAATGAACCTCAGTAACCTTGCTCATTATCCATCTCTTTTTCTTACCTTTCTTACTCTGATAAAAATATCATCATTTCTTTCCTCTTTTCCTTCCTTTTCTTCTCCCTGATATCCACGTTAGATTACCTAATAGATTTGTCATTGAGTTCTTTTTTCCCAGCTTACAAAAAAAAAAAAAAAAAGGTGGTTTGGCTAGTGTGGAACAAAAAATTATTCTTCCTTAATTTAACTGTTTACCCCTGAAGCATGATCCAACAACAGAAGATAGACAAGTCAGCATGAGAAAGGAAAGAGAAATGTAGAAAAGGCTAATGTCAGCACCACAGCATTCAAATCAGCCAAAGAAATTCTCAACTACTGCGGCAGAACCTCATTATGTATATACACAATAACACAATGAACCCTAGTGACAATAATATAGCCCTGGGATTACAGACACCATCAGCAAAGAATAACTAAAAGTGCTGCGTAACAAGATACTCCTAACATTTCAATAAGGAGCATCGTATTCAAGAAGATTCAAGTTTTGAAATCCACGACCCAAAGACACAATTCCAAGTCTTTGAAATTGCTAACGGATTTGCAGAATTGACATGAATGTATTTCTCTTTTATTCAAGATATAAGCAGAAGACACATTCATCATAAAAATGTTCACAATGTGAAAGCATTAAGTAACTAAGTAAAAGCACATTAGTTCATACGTATACTAGAAAGGATAACTAAATAAGGCACATTAGTAAACATTTCAAATAAAAAGGATAGGATTTTTTATCCTCACCCTTTATAAACATCCCCAAAAGAACCTCTTCCAATGAGCTCCAAATCACTAAACCTCCCGCCAGAGGCCTCGATAAGCGCTGCAGCATCTGCCATCATTACTCCTCTTCTCTATCAAAACACATAATAAACATCAACACTCCACATGCTCAAAATCGCTTCAAAAATTCGCGAACTAATCGACACTTTCTCTACCGAAACCCGGATCTAAAACAGCACCAGCAAGTCAGGAAACCAATAATCAGCACTTTAATCAACATCCACATAACAAAATGATTAGATTGCAAAAATGGATATCTGTATCGAGATCTAAGCATCTTAAAAAAACCACAATGTGGGAAAGCTTTTCTGGCTCGCAAATACACAATGAAAATAACTCGTTAGGTGAAGTGGGCATCTGCTAAAGTGACAGCCTAACAAATTCTCGACTAAATTTTTTGTCATTTTCACACCATATCAAAAATTCAGTAACTTTAAAAACATGGCCAAAACATTTTTTATATCAATCTTCTTGTGGGGTTATATATGAATCTGACCCTTTTCTCAAACACCACGCATAACGAGAACCCGTATAATGCATCTGAAACCTCAAAAGTTTATTCAGTTCAACATGGATTTTGTAGTAAATTAAACACATGAAAATGGGTAAAAATTACCTGCAAAATTCGGTCTTTATATCTTCAATTTGTGTGTGTGTGTGTGTTTGGTTGTGGGGGGGGGGGGGGTGTTAATATGAAATGTGTAGAGAAAAAGAAGAAGAATTTTGCAGTCCCCTCTCTCCGTGATCAGTTGCAGGCAGGAAGGAATCGAGAAGAAGTATAATTGGTAGTTTATGTATTATACATATTTTAATATATATATATATAATATATAATATTAAGTATATATAATTTATAATTTATGTGTATTTTGTTGGTTTTGTTTGTAATATTTGCTTTGTGTACCATTTATAGAGAGCTGGACCGAGTGACATGAACCGGCATTTGAGGACCCGGTCGGCTTTAAGTCCAACCTTACGGCTGTATAACGTACAATTCCATTTTGTTTTTTATTTTTTTAATTGGTGAAGGTAGAACAAATCTTTTTTGTTCTGCGGGGCAGGTAAAACAGATAATTTGGTATCATTATTGTTGTATTTTTTTACTTTTGTTAACCAAAATTCAAAAATTAGGTCATTTTTTCTTTTTATTGGTGAAGATAAAACAGTTTTTTTTTTTTTTGCGGGGCAGGTAAAACAGAGAATTTGGTATCATTATTGTTGTGTTTTTACTTATTTTTGTTTTCATTTTTAAAAAAAATAAAAACTAAAAGCCTACTTTTACAATTTTGGAAAACAAGAAAAAGTTCCCATGTTGTAAGAGTAGGTTTTCAAAATTTTTTCTTTACTTTGATAGAAACACTTATTAGGATTATTTTTAAAAATTAAAATAAATTATTTAAATTATTTTTGAAAAATAAATTATTAAAACTAAAACTAGTTGGGTAAATTACTAAAGAGTCCTATGGTCCATCAAAAGTGTATTGTGCTCCCTTATGATCTAAAAAATTTGCATAAAATACGCCTAATAGTCTATTAAAAGTGCATTGAACCTCCTTACTATTAAAAATTCCGTTATCTTTAATTATAATTACATTTCGCGTGCATAAATTGATGTTGTGGGACTATTTCTATCCGGATTAGTTTTATTGGTTCAAAACTACCCTTCCCTTCCTACAAAAATTCCCATGACATGCAATTTTGAACTAACAACAATTAATCTGGATAGAAAAGATTCTTACTCCGTGCAATTTGGGCGCTTACAATGCAATTATAGTTAAAGAAAACAGATTCTTTAATGTTATGAGGTTAGATGCACTTCTAATGGACCATAGGAAGATTATAAAGGACTTTTTAAATTGAAGGACGACGCGATGTACTTTTGATAAACCACAATGGGGTCTATAGCAATTTATCAAAACTAGTTTTTAAAAGTATTTTTGAAAGAATTAAAATTATTTTTAAAATATTTTCAACAAAATAAAATTATTTCTAAAATTGAAAATTTCATTGAAAGTAAAATTATTTTTATAGAGTAATTTTAAAAATTAAAATTAACTTGTAAAAATTAATTTCTTAAAAAATTATTTAAAGAATAATTTTAATAAAAATTACTTTTAAAAGTTCAAAAAAATAAAATTTTTAAAAAAATTAAAATTTTGAAAACTTTAATAAATATAAGATAATACAAATAACTTTTTTTTATTCTTGTGTACAAATTATACAATTAATTTTTTGTTTATGTATTTAGTTTACATTTAGGAAATTTTGGTAACATATATTTCGCGAGTCCTTATGTTGTTTGTCTTTGATTTGATTTCTTAAATTAAAATTGAATCCCAATCAAATCCAAGACTCGTTTCCGGAAGTCGAGCTTAGGGCCTATTTGGTTGGTTTTTCCTTTTAGGAAAAAATACTTTTTTTAAAGAAAAATTACATTCTTTTACAATAAGTATTTGACTTGACTGCTAAAAAAGTTAAAACTCTAAAAAGAAAAGGAAAAAAAGCTCAAATATAATTTTTTTACAGAAGAATATTTTTGGCTTCTTAAAAAAATACTTTTTTTCAAAAGTTGTTGAAAAAATATTTTTAAAAAAAGTCAATCAAAATGAGTCCTAAAAGGCTTGTTTAGTACAATTAGCTGTTAGGGTAATTGATAGCTATTATAATTTGGTCTTGTTTAAAAACAGTGTTTCTATTAGCATTTTGTGTTTTGAGTTGGCCATCAAAACACTACCTCCTCCAATTTTTGTTGATAACTAAAATAATGTGATTCTATAAAGAACCAAATAAACTCTTTCTAAGCTTGGTCCGATGGATTCAACCTGCAAAATAGAAGGAACTAGGCACCGGTGTGATACCAGTCAAAGAACCTCCGATGATTAAGTTAGTATTTTTTGTTTAAAAGGGTAAGTTTTAGGAAGTGAGTAAGTAGGAATGAATGAGTTACCTTATTTAGTACCAAGGGGTCTTATTTATAGTTTCGGGAGGAGGGAGTAAGACACGTGTCACCTTTGCCATGTTCTTACAACTGATTGTTGGGCCCTGTGGACCTAATCGGGGATTGTTTATGAGTAGTTGGTCAACTCCATTCAGAGATGATATTATTAGGAAAATCCTTATAAAATCAAGGTGTTGCCCGATCCCGTATCATTAACCCCCATTTGGAGACGTGCCGTGTTGGGATGTTGCTAAATGTTTCCCGATAATCTAGTCTCATACTTAGTCATTTTCTGGGCTTCTAACACGTGTTAGTGAGCCATCTTGTTTCCCCACACACGTGTGGGCTACATAGACCAGTGTGCCTGTTCTGTAATAATGGCGTTTCTTTGAAACACGCGATAGAGCTGCCACCAAAGATATGACCCTTCGCCTAATCGGCATTTTGCCACCCTTTTTTAAAATACAAATGTCTTTATTTTGGAATATAAATACGTTTTTCCTCCTTTTTGTTTCATTTTCTGCCCTCTAGATTTTTTCTGTTCAGAAACTTCTCTCTATTTCTCCAGAGTTTTTCTATTGCTTTCTTGCCTTGCTTCCCAAGATCTACACATATTTGTTGTTAAAGACATCTTCGGTTTCTCATCTGCTCCATTCATCTTCTTTGTTTTAAGGCTCCATAGACACTTCTCTCTCACACAGGTACGCTTTCTCCCTAACCCGTCATCCTCTCATTCTTAATCATTCTTCTTATCCAATGTCATCTTTTGTGTACCTATTTTTTCCCTTTTGCTTTCTTTGCTCTTGCTTACTCGATTGATGTTGGTGTCCCCTAATCTTCCTAGAAATAACAAGAACAACCCCTTGTCGTTAGTATCTAATTTCAACGACCATAGGGCTAGGGTTTTTTAGGATTTTCGTGTATTTTTTACAATCTAAGGAGTGTTAACTCTACTAGCCCTACTAGTCCCACTACCTTTGAAGAGGTCTTAGCTTTAGGTTTTGGCGAAGACTTTCTCCTAGATTCACCTAGTGAGAGATTTTCTCTGACAAGTCATTTATTTGCCATGGATTTTAACCGTAACACCATGCCTGGGAATGCATTTGAGGATTTAGAATTTCCTAATCCCGAGAATTAGGTGTCGAAATGGGCGACATGGCCCAGAACAATGATTCTGATGACCTTCCTATCATGGGCGAAAATCATCAGTAAGGGGAAGAGAAAGCAGGAACGTTCGATTGTGAAGAGCCTGATGACAACACTAGGGTCCCTGCCGAAGAAGAGGGCTTAGGAGATAGAGAGGTTTTAATGGAAGAAGCCCCAATGTCGGCGGAGAGTGAGGCCCCTTTCAACACCTCAATGGGAGAACCAATACCGAATCCAAGCATTTCGGTTAACATCAAACTTTGTCGGGGTATGCCCGATAATTATGTTGCCAGGCTGCCGAATCCTGGAGAATATGCCTATTCAGTGGAGAAATGTGAGATTGCATTCTATAAAGACATCTTTGCCATGGGCCTAAGATTGTTAATAAGCATCGAAACCAGCAAAAATAAATTCGTATCTCTTACCTAGCAAATTTAATTCTAGCACGTGGTGAGAAAGGGTTGAGTTTACAAGGATTGGAGAATTTAGAATATGCTAATTATGTCAAGTAGATTAATCAAACAAGATGCAGTAGAAAAGGGGATTTTTAATGTGAAAAATTAAATTAAATAAAACTGTCCAGCACACTGGACCACTAAGTGTGGACACGCAGCTGGGCAGAAAATAGAAAAACGTAAATAACAATAAAAGTAAAGCCATGGATGCGATCTAGACCTAAATAAATGCTGGAAAATTAGTAGTAAATGAGAAATCAATGGGAATTAAGCATAGCCTTAGGTTTAATCTCAGTTTTGGTCAACAAATCCGATCCTAAATGCAAAGGCAACTTCCACCTATTTTGATAAATCAGTTATGGTCATTGGCATGGCCTAACAACCTCATCTTTCCTTACAGTCTTGATAATGGTTTAAACCCTCTACAATTTTCCCCTTCATTACCTTACCTATTAGATGGTTTAATCCCCGGAGATACCCGCATGGTCTATCTAATGGCAGCATTAGGTTCTAAAAAGAGTTGATTCTAAAAGTCGATTCTTTTGCGGCAATCACTAAGTTAGGTTGTGTGTTTACACAGAAGACCTGGTTACTATTATTCTTAGATTAATTCATTTAATCTATTTGTCTACCTATCTTCAAGTAGTTGAATAATTAGGCCCTAATTAAACAATCACAAGACAATATTAGTTCTTAAACCAGTAAACACACAAATACCAAAATAAGAGTGAAAAGATACAATCAGTTAGATCTCATGGAATTTTCTAGAATCAAAATCTGGATTAACCCTTGGCTAAAAAGAAAATTAGAACTCCATAAGCATGAAGATGGCACCTTAGAGCAATAAAAGTCTGCTGGAAAAGTATTTTTTGAATAAAGTCTAGATATCCTATGAAATAATCGCAGGAAAATATAAAGAAGAAATTCCTAACTAGAGTCGTTATCGAATAAGGAAACCTTTTAGAGCTAAGGAAAATAGAAAAGTAAAAATCCTTAATTAAAATTCTTAATGAAATAAAAGTCTTCTAGAATTAATCTCCTTCTTTTCTAAAATATGACAAGTCTTTAATGCAAATCCTTTCCAAAAGTGCTGCAAAAATATTTCCAATTTGGGTCAAAGCTTGGTCAATCCTAAGTAAGAATTGTATGATTTTTTCAAAGTGGCAGAGTCAATTTTATTAACTATAAACACATCCAAAAGGCCTTTGAATCTATATATAATACATCCAAATCTTTTTTCCAAGCATAAACATGTAAAAACACATCAAAAACATCAACTAAGGAGCATCCAATTTGAGAATTCAGCAAAATTAACTATGAATTAAAGGTTTATTTAGGACTCATCAAATTCTCCCATACTTAGACCATTTTTACTCTCAAGCATGAAAACAGTTAAGAATATAGAGTACACATGCAAGATTGACTATTGACCAAAATGTTGTTTTGCAAAGATCAAATGGTAGCTTTTCAAACAAGGAACAAGCCTATTCATGAAATCAAGAAACCTTTAACAAACATAAAATCAATGTTCCTGCCTTTTCTTTTCAAAACCAATAGCTCGTTTCATAAAGAACACATTACCAAACATATTTAAAACATGCATAATCAAGATTTTACTTCACAATTCAACTTCAACTAACTAGAGATTTTAACAATCAACCATCTTTTAACTTATATCATCATTCACCACAACTATAAATCTATTAAAAACCTTATTCTCAATACAAGCTATTCAACCACAATTACAAGCATGCTGCATCAAACAAACATTCTAAAAATGCTTCCACAATACACAAACCAGACTACTTTCTTTCTCATCAATCATGCAATGCTTCAACCTTTCAATACAAAAAACTTTAGACTATAAAAACTTTTGTAACACTTCTATCAGCAAGACTTGACTCAACCAAAAAGCTTTCAAAAACCTAACTTTTCAGCAAAAGAATTCCCCCAAAAACAAACATGCTCATAGCTAGTATTTACCAAAAGGAATCCCTCTGGAAATTTCCACCAAGCTTTAAAATAACTGAACCTCTTCACAAAGCAAACCATAGGCACATAAACTTTCAAAAGTCATTCCACCACAACTCAAAGAAATGCGAGAAGGAACACAAAGATAAGTCAGTTTCTAGCAAGACATAACAAGTACCACCACACGTATAAGTTATCCTGATGGCGCCTAAATACTATGTAAATGAACCTCGCACTGGTTAAAGCACACACAAAAGATAAAAGCCAAGTATGATTATGCCAATGCAAAGAAGAAAAGTCAAAAGCACTCGCCGCGATGTGCAATTTTCCTTTAACAAAATAAGTTTATGCCTAGGCCCGGCTGCCAGAAGGCTAGATCACTTTAACTACCATCAATCACTTTCACACATAACTTACATGGCTTGCCTAGAATGTCACTCAACCTTTTTATGCGACAACAAACATTTGATATTGAATGCCCCCGGTTACTCAGTTAGTCATAATTCTAGGTGGCTACTAGCTCTACTGATGGTCTTTTTTTTTTGAAGACCAGTGGAGTAAGACGACGCTTATTTAATTTAATTTCATTCATGCACCTTTTTTTCACAATTTGATCAACAACATTACAACAATTGTAGAAGTGACCTTAACCCCAACGTAACTTTTCTTGGCACGCACTTTTCGTAATTTTACTACAAAAATAAATCAAGACAAGTACCCATCAAACTCAAACTAAGCATTGGCCTCCAATTTAAGCGCATGCACATTTTTAAGCCCAAGTTAAGATTAAGCAAAGTTCAAGCACGTCGTGTTCAAAGTAACTACCAAGGAACTAAATACAATGAGGGTGGATTTACCGCATGTACCAACTTACTGTTGCAACCAAACAAGTTTCCCAAGCATAGGGATTAGACTTTTTCTAAGAGAGATGCCTTTTTCACAAAGAAGAAAGTTGAGCAAAAAAAAAAAATGATTTGACAAAAGAGCTTTCAAAGACTTACTAGTTGACTCTTAGAAACTTAAAGAAACACAAAACCAAAGACATTAATGGACTCGAAAAGAAACATTTTTTTACAAAACACTTGACCAAAATTTTTTTTGTCATTTTTCTGGTTTTTATCTTTTTTTTTTCATGAAGACTCAAGAAGACTCAAGAAATACAAAACAAAACACATATATTCACAAGACTTGATGCACCACGTTAAAAACACATCTATGCATAAAAAAATTCTCAAAATAAAGGACTAAAATGAAGCTTTCCTCTCACACGCTTATCACACACATTGTCCTCAATGTATAAAGAAAAGAAAAAACAAACTAAAAGAGAGATAAAACAAAGTTAAGAAAAAAGAAAAAAACAAAAGGACTTCCTTTAAAAGAGGTGGTGGAACTGGCTATCATTTATTCGACTAGGGCTATGGTACTCAACAAGATTCATCAATTTTTGAGCTTTGACCTACATAAACAAAGAAGCATACCTTCCTCCCCTTTTGGATTAAATCAAATCATGAATCAAATCAATTCTCATCTCAAAAATTTTCTAGAAGCTATGCAAGTATTCATCAAAGATTTTTTTTTCATCTAACCTTAATTATTTATAGGCCAAAATAGCACCCAAATCTTTGAAAATAAATCTGCCCGGGGTGTTGAAAATGTATTTTTCATGATAAACATGCCTAATTCTTGCATAAAACTTCTAAGAAAATTCATAGTAATCATAATATACAATCTCTAAGTAGGAAATCCTACCAAAATTGCTGCAAAGGCCATCAACCACATTCTTAAAACACAAAAAGTTCCAAAATCTCAACATGTAAAAATTTTCAAGAATGTAAAGGATCGAGAAATATCTCTTTTGTAGCACCAAATCTAAAAAACAAAGTAGCATACTTCACAAAAATCAAAATCTGGAGTATGCGAGGTTGGGTACCTTGAGTCCAGGACCTACCATGTGAAGGAGTGAATTGAGGAGACTTTAGGGAACTGTGGGGGGTCCAGGCTGCATGTCGCCATCTTTGGTCAGCCGCCAGTGTTTTCGTTTTACCATGGAGGGTCACGAGTGGGTGGGGTTTAGAGTAGGGGGTTGGGTATATTGCGTAAGGTGCTTGGAAAGGTGTTTTGAGATGGCATTGGAAAGTGTATGACCAGTGTGCAGATGGTGGTGCCGATAGTGGCAAGTTGGTGGCGTCGCCAATGGTGGCAAGGTGATAGTGGGTCAGATTTTCACCTTGTTCCTTTGGCTATTAGTGGATAGTATAGTGTTTTCTTGGCTTGCTTTTCTTTCCCATTTGTTTTTGTGAAGTGGGTTTGGAAATTTTTTTGGTGATTTTGATGTTTAGAGCGGTGTTTATGGTGGAAGAAGGTGGTGGTGATAGAAGACTTGGTGATGGGTTTCTTTGGAGAAGAAGAAAGGGGCTAATTTGAAATAAAACCAAGGTTAACGTTTTTAGTAGAAAGCCTTATGTTCTTGCATGCCTACACTTAAGCCCCCAATGTGCCATTTTTTTAGAAATCAGCTCTAAAACTCACCAAAATTCCAAAGCAACTCGTACTTGTAAACATCAAAACTCTCATAGAACATATTTAGACCAAAGTTAGGGTTTCTAAGGAAGACGATGATCAAAATTAATAAAAAAATTCCTAAAAAATTGGAAAAAAATTTGTAAAAATTAGAAATTAACTAGAAAACTCAAAACTAAAATTTCTAGCTCTATGGATTGCCTTTCACCAGCATCTTTGTTTAACATCGTTGACTCGAAGTAGCCAATTCATCTAAACTTTATTTGGAGGCTTCTTCGGCTCAATTCTCTCATGGATAGACTTCAATCAATGGCCATTAACTTTGATAATTTTGTCATTACTCAAGCCCTTCACCTTAACTGCACCACAAGAAAATAATTTAGTAATAACAAAAGGACCTATTTATCTAGTCCATGGATCATTGAGAAACAATTTAAAACTAGAGTGATGATATAAAACTTTTTGTCCAACTAGAAATTATTTTCCGACAATAACTTTTCTTGCAAGCTCTTTTCTTTTCCTTGCAGATTTTTGCCTTCTCATGAGCATTGTTTTTCCTTTTCTTCGATTCTTGGGATGGGTTGTAACTTCCTATATGCACCTCTCTTGTCCATTATAGGTGGATTTGATCAGCTTGAATTTCTCCCATTGGCTTTCTCTGCTTTGTGGCAATTGGTTTCTGCAAGTCAGTGTTACCTGCAAAATCTTCTTAGATTCTTTTAGCTTTTCAAAAGAGGGACTTTCACAGGAAGTAACATTTATCTTATTATCATCAATTGTTTCTAAAGCAAAAATACAAGACACCTCACTAAGACTTTTCATGTCATTATAAACATCAAATTTAACAATGTCTTTATCCAACTCAATAGTGAGAATACCTTTGTACATATCAATTTTAGTCCTAGTTGTACTAAGGAATGATCTTCTTAGCAAAATTTCACAAGACTTAGAAGATGAATCTTCTTCCATATCAAGCACATAAAACTTAGTAGGAAAGACAAAATCATTTACTCATACTAAAACATCTTCTAGGACACTTTCAGGATAAACCAAAGACCTATTAGCTAATTGAATAACAGCTCCTGCTTCTTTCAAAGGTCTTACTTTTCGAGGTCCTGCATTCAAAGCGGAATATGTGGATTTAGGCATGACATTAATAGATGCCTCTAGATCACACATAGCTTTCTCAATACCTAGAGAGCCTATTTGATAAGGAATAGCAAACATACCTTGGTCCTTATATTTTGATGGTAATCTCTCTTTAAGTACAACGAAGACATTCTCCCCCACACTTATCTTTTCATTCCCAACAAGCTTCTTTTTGTTAGTACATAATTCTTTTAGAGATTTTGCAATTTGAAGTACTTGTCTAATTGCATCAAGTATGGAAATATTTACCTCGACGTTGCAAAAAAACTCGAAAATCTCATTCTCTTCCTTCTTCTTTTTAGACTTTGCAAATCTTTTGGGAAAGAAGGCTTAACCACCAGTTCTGTACCATTTTTAGGCTCTATTTCATTGTTGTCCATATCCTTTTCATCATATTCTATGCCCTCTTTTTTGATTTCTTTCTCTATTTTAGGTGCTGTCAACTTCTCAAGGTGATTACACCTGCATTCTCCTTCAGGTTAATAACTGATTGAGAACGTAATTTACCTCTGGACTCTAACCTACCCACAGATATTACCAATTAGCTCATTTGGTTCTCAAAATTCTTCATGTTTGCCCTTGTTTTCTATTGAAATTGTTGAGTGTTAAGAGCAAGAGATTTCATAATATCCTACAGAGAAGTACCTGAAATTGAAGATGTAGGCTGCGGTTGTAGGGCTGGTTGTGGCTGAAAGTGTTATGGATTTGGTGGATTATAATTTTGTGGCCTCATTCCATAGCTCAAATTTAAGTGGTCCCTCCAACTGGGGGTTGTATGTATTTGAAAAAGGATTTTATCTTCGCTGTGTTCGATCGAGAAATCCTCCTACAATATTTTCTTGTTGGGGATCCTCCTCTTGGAATGTAGGGTAGATATCGGTTAGGTGTCCCACCATGGCACAAATTTTGCAAACTTTTTGAATTAGAACACTACCACTTACAACCAAACTTTGAACAAGAAAAGTTAGTTAAGTTAACTTTGAATCAAGAGAAGAAACACTTACCTCATTAACCCTTCATGAAGGCTCTTGTCTACTCTGAAATTATTGAAAATTTGAAGCCATGATGGAAATCAAGTCCCTAGTTTGTTGAGGTCTTTATCAAAATGACACCTTTACTTGCAGCATCCATCATCGTTCTCTCAATTAGAAATAGTCCTTCATAAAAGTATTGGATAAAAGATTATTCAAAAATCTTATGTTGGTGGCAACTTGCACAAAGTCTCTGAAATCTCTCCCAATAATCATAAAGCAACTCTGAATCCCTTTGCTTGATGGCACAAATTTCTTTTCTAATCATAACGGCTTTAAAAGCTAGGAAAAATTTGTAAGGACAACTCTCTCCATCTTTTCTTAAGTAGTGATAAAACCTGATGGAGAATAGAATAACCACTCTTTTGCCGCATCGGCCAAGGAAAAAGGGAAGGCTCTTAATTTAATTTGGTCCTCCATTATACCATTAGTTCTCATAGTTGAACAAACTATATGGAACTCCTTGAGATATTTATGTGGATCTTCATTCTCCAACCCACAGAAAGTGGGCAAAAGACGAATGAATCCTGATTTTAACTCAAAATTCATATTTAGTTTCGAATAAGTGATGCAGAGAGGATGTTGATTTAAAGAGGCAGTGGCTAATTCACGCAAAGTTCTTTTTGCTTCGGTCATCTCTTCTTCTTTTCGGACTCACTAGATGATTTGGACAAAGCTTGTAATATTTCGGCTTGTCTCTCAAGTTGTTTCAGTAACTTCTCTTCTTTTCTCAAGCTCTTTGCAGTCTTTTCAATCTTGACATCAAAATACAACTCACTTGTACAATCTGACCTAGTCATAAAAAGGAAAAAATTCTAGCACCAATCCCTTGTAGCAGCGCCAAAATTTGATGGGCATTGAAACCACCAAAAATAAATTCGTATCTCTTGCCTCGCAAATTAAATTCGAGTACGTGGTGAGAAAGGGCCAAGTCCATAGGGATTAGAGAACTTAGAATATGCTAGTTATGCCAAGTAGATTAATCAAATATGCCGTAGTTGAAAATGGGGTTTTTAATGCAAAAAATCAAATTAAACAAATTTGTCCAGTATACTAGGCCACAAAACGTGGGCACATAGCTGGGCAGAAAATAGAAAAATGTAAATAACAATAAAATTAAATCTCACTACACGCTATAGAAACCAAGCTGCTCGGGCGTCTTGCCTACAGGGTCAAGGAGCTCGTCCTGATCGAGTCGCTCTTCAAGGCCAGGAGGGAGCTTCAGCAAGACGGTTCACTCAGGGCATCGTGATCCGAGAAGGTGATCCCTCCTTGGCCTAGCCCCAGCCAAGAGCAGGGTAATAAGCAGCTAGTCAAGGAGGGATCTGAGGACTTTTATGACAGCAGGCCCTTTCAATGTCGTAAGACGCAGGGGGTTCGCATTCGGACCCTACCTTTAAGTCGGTCCGACAAAAACGATGATCCTTCAATGCTAAAAAGAATCTGGTAATCCAAGAACAAGTGGAAAAATTGCTAAAAGCAAGCCACATTGAGGAGATAAAATACCCAACATGAGTTTTCAATATGGTGATGGTCAGAAAGGCTAAAGGGAGGTGGAGACTCTATGTAGACTTTACTGACTTGAATAAGGCAAGTTTAAAGGATAGCTTCCCTCTACCAAGAATTGACCAACTGGTTGACTCAATTGTAGGATTTGAGATGCTGTCATTTATGGATGTCTTTTTAGGCTATAACCAGATAAAGATGGCACCCGCCGATCAACCACATACGACTTTCATCACCGATCGTAGACTTTACTATTACAAGTTCATGACTTTTAGGTTGAAAAACATCCGAGCCACCTATCAGTTCATGGTGAACAAGGCATTTAAAGACCAGATAGGTCGAAACATGAAGTCTATATTGATGACTTGCTCATCAACAGCAAGAGGGCAACAGACCACATGTTTGACCTCACTAAGGCCTTTCAAACAATGAGAAGGTTCGGGATTAAATTAAATCCAGAAAAGTACGCCTTGGGGGTCAAAGCCAGAAAGTTCCTAGGGTTTATGGTAACACACCAAGCTATTGAGACGAACCCCAAGAAGATTGAGGCCATACTAAATCTTGAGCCCCCAAAGACCGTGCATGATGTAAAGTTGCTTTTTGGAAAAGTTGCACCTTTAAGCAGATTTATGTCGAGGTCGGCGGATCGATGCGCTTCGTTCTTTAAAATTCTCTTAAATCTAAAGCATTTCAAATAGACTTCCAAATGCAAAGAATCATTCGAAGGGATCAAGTCCTATCTGACAAAACCTCCGATCCTCGCTAGGCCCATAGAAAGGGAAATATTACTCTAGTATTTGTCCAATTCCAATCTCGCAGTAGTAGCAGTTTTAATCCGAGATACAGAAGAAGGTCAAAGACCAGTGTGTATTATGTCAGTAAAATATTAAAGGGCCCAGAGTTGAGATATAGTGGTCTGGAGAAGTTAGCATTAGTGTTAGTAATGTTGGCCCAAAACTTAAAGCCCTACTTTGAAGCGCACTCAATAACAATAATGACTGATCAGCCTCTACGTCAAATCTTACACAAACCGGAGTTATTAGGACGGTTGCTAAAGTGGTCAATTGAATTGAGCAAATACCACATCACTTTTCAACCAAGGACCACGATTAAAGCATAGGCTCTGGCTGATTTTGTAGTAGATTGCACGCAGCAAGTTAAGCAAGTAGTCGGAGAATGGAACTTATATATAGATGGTGCTACAAGTAAGGCTAGATCGGGGGCGGGAATTGTGACTGGGAAGCCCAACGGGACAGAATTAAAGTACACAGTGAAGTTTGAGTTCAAGACAACCAGCAACGAAGCTGGGTATAAAGCATTATTGTCGGGGATGAGATTGCTTACAAAGTTGGGGGCAGAGACAGTTAGAGCATACACTAACTCACAGTTGATAGAAGGCTAAATTAATGGGACTAATGAGTTCAAAGATAGTAAAATGAAGGCTTATTAGGGGTGGGTAACCAAGACAATGGCATCATTCGAAGAGTTCACACTTTGACAAATACCGAGAGGAAATAATGTCCAAGCCAATGCCCTATCCAAGATAGCATCTACTTTTCGAGAAGGAGAAGTGATCAATGTTAAAGGGCTTATGGGTCCTGCAGTCAATGTGTCACTCATCAATATCACTGATGAGACTGATTGGAGACGCGCGATAGTACAGCACTTACAGCTTGGCGTACTCAGAGAAAACAATCGGAAAGCCTCGAAGATGATGAATCGATCATCACGGTTCCTTATCCTCAAGGATCAACTATACAAACGTACTATCGGGGGATCTTTGTTGAAATGTTTGGGTGTTTTTGAAGGAGAATTCATTATCAGGGAGATGCATGAGGGTATGTGTGGAAATTACTCCGAAGCTAGAACATTGGTACAGAAAGCCATCAGACAGGGGTACTATGGGCCCAACATTGAGAAGGTAGCTAAAGCAGTTGTTGAGAAGTGTGATCAATGCCAAAAGAATGCCAATATCCAGCATATGGTGGATACTATCCTAAGAGTGATAATAAGCCCTTGGCCATTTGCAAAATAAGAGCTTGACTTTATTGGCCCCATGCCACTCGGGAAAGCCCAAAAGAAATTTGCGTTCGTAGTAGTTAATTATTTCACTAAGTGGGGGGAAGTCAAAGCTGTGGTGACTATAACAGACAAAGTAGCTTGGAATTTTATTTGAAGAAATATCATACGCAGGTTTGGGGTGCCAAGGAGTATAGTCACTGATCATGGGAGTTAGTTTGACTAGAAGTATTTTCGGGAGCGTACTGCAAAGCTTAAAAATCAACTTACGATTCTCCGAAGTAACGTACCCTCAAGCTAATGGGCAAGTAAAAGTCATGAATAGAACCGTCATAAATGGTTTGAAGACAAAGCTTGAAGGTGCCAAAGGGTTATTGCTGGAAGTACTGCCTAAAGTTCTGTGGGCTTATTGGACGACTGTACATAATAGTACTGGAAAAACTCTATTTCGAATCGTCTACGAATTAGAAGTAGTCGGACCGATAGAGATTTTATCCCCAACATTGCAAGTCAAACAATTTTCCGAGAAAAGAACGATGAGGTCCTAAAGATTCAGTTAGATATACTTGATGAAGTTTGAGAGGATGCTCGTTTAAGAAATGAAGAAACAAATGAAGCTCTGAAGCATCAACTAACAGGAAAGGTTCGACCAAAGGACATCAAACTTGGAGATTTAATGCTTCAAAAACACCACTTCACTAAAGTCAACCTTAATAAACTTGACAAAAATTGAGAGGGCCCTTACCGAGTAGTAAAGGTAATCCAACCAGGAACCTTTAAATTGGCCCGCCTGATCCTCGATTGTTGGCATTGGGGGCATCATCACTGGATGAGGCAGAAGCAGAGGCTATTACCTCCTCAAGAACATCATCGCGTGCCATAGTTTCTTCAGGAGCAGCATTGTTGTTGCGAAGACGAATCATGTTGTCGAGGATGCCCTCAACCAAGGACTCAAAGAAGAGAGGAGATTTACCCCGTAGTAACTCCACGCCCCTCCAAACGTCGGCTTCGATGCCGTTTCATATTGAATGCGGCCTTTTTGAAGAGTTCGGAAGTATACTCGACAGAGACTTTGTACTCCGCAATAACGGAGTCTTGGACATTCTAAAGTTCGGTCTCCAGCTAAGTAGCTTACTGAAGAGCATCATCTTTCTCTCGAAGGGTGGCCCTCCTTTCTTACTTATGCGAAGCAATACGTTGAGTAGCCTCTCCTTTGTCTTTCTGGAGGTTTTCTACCCTCTCGTTGAGTTTTTCGAAAGCTGCTCGCTAGTCGGTGTTGACCTCCCCTAAGAGTGGTAATCCGATCACTCCTCTTCTCCACTTCTTCCTCTAGAGCCCTCAACGCTTTGGAGTACTTCTCTTTCAGAGACTGTAACTTTCCGCGATGGCACTTCTTGGCATTCTCCCTCGATGCCCTGAGTTGCTTGACCTCCTCTTTGAGCCTATCAACCTTGCGGGCATTGGTGACATCCAGAGATTGGTTGGCCAATTCATTGATGATGTGGCCCGTGGTCTTACCCACTCAGAAAACTCAGTCTCGAGCTCTCCCATCTAAGAGAAAAAGAAGAAACAAGTAAGATAAATACAAGAGAATGAAAATATAAATATAGGAACAAGAAAAAGAGAGTAAAAGCAGAAGGGAAAGCCTTACCCTGCTATTGACCATGTGCAGTGAGAGATGGAGATTGGGGGTACGAGCAGAAGTGATCGGGGCAGAAAGATTCAGACCTAGGACACTTAATGAATCATCAAGACCCCCAGGGATCTCGATGATCTAGCAACGGTGGTAGATGGAGGTGGTGGGAGTGCAGGGATGAAAGATGATGAAGCCCTTGTGGTAGAAGTTTTCAGTGGTGGAGAAGCGGGAATAGAAGACAATGCTCTATCATGAGCGACGGTGCGAGAGGACTCAACACCATCTGAACGAGGTCCTCTCTGCAACCTATGATGTTGTAAGGGTCTATATTCTTTAAAATCCTCGATCCTTCCTCAATAAGCCTTTTATCCTGTTGGTCTCGGCTAGGGCTAAAGTTGGGCTGAGGAGGGCGAGCATCGTCCCTGATGACAATGCCTTACGCAGCGTGCCTTGTCTGGGAATCTTAAGAAGCTTGATCAGATCTTATTGATTAGCCCTGAGTGTGCGACGATCTAGCGGGCTGGCTATTGCAAAATGCAGCCAGTTGTCGCTGTACCTCCTGTTATAGGGTTAGTTTCCTCCTCCTGCTAGAAATACTTAAAAGCACAAGAAGAGAATAATAAGTAAAAAGGTATACTAATTAGTGAAAAATAGGAAAAGCCTCAAAGGGATCGAAATTCTGACCATCATTTGACCATAGGCAGAACTCAAGATATAATCTTGAGGCCCAATCATATTAGGGCTTTGATAATCAAGAAACAAACCTTGACCTTTAGCTTTTAGGGTATAGAACGTCTTTTCTTCCTTATTGATTAGCTTAGGGGCATTATTGAGTTCCTTTCCGATCTCGTAGGGAACACCTAATGTGGTGTATGTGATATTTACAAACCACGAGACAGGAAAGCTAGCAAAGATGTATCTATTATGCCGGCCTTTGTGGGAGGTTGGATTTCCTTGTAGGATCACCTTGTGGTTCCGAGTTGTTATGTAGTACCACTCTATTTCACGATCTTGGGCCAATTAGGACATGTAGCAGAAGAGGTTGATAATGGGCTCGATATTGATTGCCTTCAAATACGAATACCATCCGATAATGGTGGCCTAGCTGTTCAGACATAATTGGCTAGGGTAAAACCTATAATGATTAAGATAATCTCGGATGAACTCTGGGATCGGTAATCTGACGCCTATAATGAAGAAGTTCCCATAGAACGCAATGTCACCGTCCTTCCCGGCACAAGCATACTCCCCTGGATTGGGTAACTTGATGGCGTAGTTCTTGGGTGCCCCCTGACGAAGCTGGATATTGGTTAACATTCCTTGATCGATGACTGGTTCTCTCTCAAAGGTGTCGAAAGGTTTCTCTTCTTCTCTGGCCAATGAGCCCTCCTCCTTCATAACACCCTCTTCGACCATGTCCTCACCTTCAACAGGGACGTTATCACCATCTATGAGGTCATCACAATAGAACTCTATGACTTCCTCTCCTTCTATTGACAAGTCAACGTTTAGGGCCTATAGATCAACAGATCTACTACCTTGGGCTGCGTCGCCTATACTAGTAACATAGTTATCAAGAAAAGAGATAGGCAAACCATCGGTCACTTCTCTTGGTGAACCTATGTATTCTAAACTATTCGTGGGTACTAGAATGATGAGGTAGAATCTCTGACTTGGGGAATCTAAAAGAAAATCCTCTCCGAAGATTAAGGCTAAAGCCTCTTTGAGGGTAATAGGGCTAGTTGGGGCTAAAGTATTAAAGGTCCCAAGGTTGTCGAAAATACCGGAAAGATCTACAGAAACCCTAATCCTATGGTCACTGGACCTAGACTTTAACAGGCTATTCTCATCATTTGTATGAACTAGGAGAATCAGACATCAAATAGTTGAACCCAAAATGGAAAAGAAGAAAGCAAAGGAGTAGGTACTTAAGAAACAAGACCGTTAATGATGACAGAGAGTGGAAAGCAAAAGAGCAATATAGAAGCTAAAGGGAATAAAGAGAATGTTGGAAAGGCATAAGAACAAATAAGCAGAAAGTGGGAAAAAAGGATGAAAATTTCATATTTATATCTAGCATGAAATATTTGAATTTCAAAAGGAAAAAGACGTCAAAGCACCAGTTAAGCGAAGAGTCATGTCTCTAGTAGTAGCTCTGTCGTGCGTTTCGAAGAAACACTACAATTGTAGAACAGACACGTCGATTCGCAAAGGTCACACGTGTGCGAGAAGACAAGGTGACTTAAGAGCACACGTTAAAAACCCAAGAGAAAAGCCTAAAGTATAAAGCCAGGGGATCGGAAAGCATTTGGCAAAGTCTCAGATCAGCACGTTTCTAAATAGGGCTATTGATATAGGATCGCGTCATACCCGTGACCCTTGACTAGGAAATGGAGTGTAAGGGCAACTCAAGCTTAGGCTGCACCCGAGTTCTTGTCGGGAATTACCGATAAGGCGTCTTCAAAGTAAATGTTGGCCAACCATTTATAAGGTCAACCGATAAGGCTTCATTGCCCGATAATCAGTTAGTACAAACAGTATAGAAGCGATACGTGTCCAACTATTCTTAAACTATAAATAAGACCCCATGATCCCAAATAAGGTAACCAATTCACTCTCTTCAATAAAACTTTCCCCCAAAAGAAATACTAACTTAGGCATTGGAGGTCCTTTAGCTGGTACTACACCGGTGCCTAGATTTTCTTTATTTTGCAAGTAGCTTTAACCAGATATTTTATTAAGAAGCATTATGTGGTTCTTCATAGGATAAAAAACTGCCATTTGGAGATGCTTTGTTTAGGTCGGTGAAGTCTAAACAAAGTCTCCACCTCCCGTTAGCCTTTTTGACTATTAACACATTGGAAACCCATGTTAGGTATTTTATTTCCTGAATGTGGTATGCTTTTAGTAGTATTTTCATTGGGTCATGGATTGCTTGATTTTTCCTAGCACTAGATGATCGGCGTTTTTTTCAAACTAGCCTAAAGGCAGGGTTGATGTTCAAGTTATACTCAATGACTTTTGGTTCTATCCCTATCATATTAGTCGAAACCCAAATAAATATATCAAAATTTAAAGACAAGAATTCAGAGATACCTTATCGGATTTCTTTAATTTGCTTAGCTCCGATGTTGTTTTTCTTATAAGGCTACCTGACCTCAATGGCCTCTGACTTTTCGACCGGACTTCCTCTTCTGGGATCGTCTTTAAGCAACTCCGCCGTCATGTTTTGAAGCTTCTTTTGATCATTCTTTGGCTTTAGCGCTGCAGCATAACATGCTTTGGCGTTGTGTTGATTGTCTTTGACTATAATTGCTTCTTCCCTGGTCGGGAATTTCATTATCTGGTGGTTAATGGATACTATGGCTCTTAGTCTGTTTAGAGTTACCCACCTGATAATTCCATTTATGGTGTTTAGGCAATTTACAAACACAAAATCAGTTTGCAAATCAACATATCTATCGCCATCCCTAATGCTGACAAGGATATTAACTATTCCTTCAGGTTAGAATTTTTTGCCAAAGAAGCCGATTAGCTCGTGCTTTAATAGAGTTAGCATAGCCCGATTTAACTTTAATTATTCAAATGCCTCATAGCACAGTACATTTACTGCATTGCTAGTAGTGCCAACATTCTGCACACTTCATAATTAGCCCAAATAACTGTAATGACAAGAGGATTATTATGATTTATCGATATTCTGACCAGGTTCTTGCTGTTGAAGATAACATCCTCCATTCTCCTCATTTTGTTTGGTGGAGTGGTTTCCAAGGATCGGACATACATCTTTCTCTTGGTGGCCGAATCCCCACCTATTAATGGTCCTCCCCAAATCACGTCAACTGTGCCGAGGACCTTTTTTTCCCTTTCCTAGGACTGCGAGGGCATTCTTCTGGAGCCTCGCCCTACCGTCTAATAAACTGTGTCAACTTCTCTTTTTCTGATCAATGACTCAATCTCGTCCTTTAGATTTTGACACTCATAAGTGGTATGAGCATGATCTTTGTGAAAGTGATAATACTTGCTCTTATCCCTCTTATTGGGATTACCTTTCATCTTATCAGGCCACTTTATGTTCTGTTCTCGCTTCATAGATACCAAGACATCTAACTTAGAAGCATTTAAGGGCATATAGGTATTATAGTGCCTTTTAAACACATCTGGATTTTCCCTTCTTCTTTTCAGGTCACTCTGTTCTTGAAATAACTCTTGCTGTTTCTACTTCCCTTTGCTTTTCTATCTTGTACTCTTTCTCCCATTCTCTTTTCGACGAGATCATATCATCAGCTATGATGTACTTTTCTACCGAAGCCATGAGGTTGGTTAGAGAAGTAGGTTTCTTCCTTGTTAAGAAACTAGACAATTTGTCATCTCTAACTCCATAAATGAAAGCTTCTATGGCCATTGAGTAGGCCAGGTCGGGCACTCGTAAGGTTGCTTCATTGAATCTCTTGGCAAATGTGCACAGAGTCTCGTCACTTTGTTGTCTCATCCCGATAACTAAACTCGATGACTTTGGGGTCACCTTTTTGCTAGTAAATTTGTTTATGAAGCCTACTGCAAGGTGCTTGAAGCAATGGATTAAATGCGGTGGTTGCTCATCATACCACATTTGGGCAAATACCACTAATGTAATGGGAAACACTTTACAATGAGCAGCGTCAGTGGCGTTATGGAATAGCATTTGATGGTTGATTACTGATATATGAATGGTAGGATCACCTAAGCCATCATAGTACGGCAATTTCAAGATGACGAAGTCTTTAGGCACTTGCTCTTTAATGATTTCCTCCGACAAAGGGCTGTTCGCAAACTCTTCCACAATTATAGTTTGAATCTACCACTAGTTTGGAACAATTTGTGTAGAGGCTGTGACTGTTACGCAGGGTTTAGTAGATGTGTCCCTTTAACATAGCGATTCTTCTTGCATGTCCAGAGAGGTTTGATGGGTGGGTTGTTGCATGTGAACAAGAGATTCAAAATTGGCTTACAGACGTAGATTTGGAAAAGGAAAGATGTATGGTTGAGTAAATGGTTGGTTTGTAGGGAGAAAATTTAGCTCATGTAGCTTTAGATATTGGCAAACATGTTGGCTATAGTTGCCATTTGGGCTGGTGAGCACTATGATGGTACCATGCTTGTCAGCTATGTGGGCATTGAGCAAGGTGGATTAAAGGTGAAAGGCTCAGTGGTTGGTTCCGGCTGGTGAGTAGATGGTTGAGGGTGATTTTGTGGCTATTGTGAGCGTGGTCGGGACAACAATGGGCATTGAGTTTGTTGCTATTCATTATTTTAATCTTCTTTTCTGACGTGAGACTCGTCGACAACTTAGCTACGTGTGATAGCCATGTGGACTTAATAGGAATACCAAAATTCGAATATTCCTATAGATAATGCCAATTTGATCCTGCAAAGAACCAGATAAACTCTTCCTAAGCTTGCTCCGATGGGTTCAACTTGCAAAACAGAAGGAACTATGTACCAGTGTGGTACCAGCCAAAGAACCTCCTATGATTAAGTCAAAATTTTTTGTTTAAAAGGGTAAGTTTTAGGAAGTGAGTGAGTAGGAATGAATGAGTTACCTTATTTGGAACCAAGGGGTCCTATTTATAGTTTGAGGGGTAAGACACATGTCACCTTTGCCATCTTCTTATAACTAGTTGTCGGGCCCTGTGGACCTGATCTGGGATTGTTCATGAGTAGTCAATCAACTCTATTCAAAGGAGATATTACCAGGGAGAATCCCGATAAGATTGGGGTGTTGCTCGATCTCGTATCATAATATTTTAGATTATGGTTGAAGTAGGGTTTATGAAACGGTAATAATATTAAGGTTTTCTTTTAATGAAAATGGGTGTTCTTCTCCTTGGGTTTGTATTAATTGAAAGCAAATATACAAGGAGAGGAGGGACATCAACCAAACTCTCTATTTACTCCAAAGATGTGGTTGGACAAATCCCCAACTATATGTAAAAAATGAACCCTATCAACCACCAAATAAATGCAATGCAACCCTAGATTGCTTAGTACTACTAAGTGAACTATACAACATTTAGTGCCTACTCAGTGCAATTAGTTGTTAAGGTAGCTATTAGTTGTTTAGCTAGTTGATAGTTGTTAGCAAATAGCTATTTAACTAGTTGTTAGCAGAGAACTATTTAACTAACTGATTGAACATAATGTATTTAGCAAAATTAACTATTGGATTAGCTACTGAAACTAAAATAACCAAAAAAACATTAATATCATATTATTATTGTTATGGTATTTATAATGGGTATTTCTATTAGCGGAATATGATAACTTTTTTTTAATTAAATATTGTTTTTATAATAATGTTTTTTATTAAAACATAATAAAATTATTTTTTATAAAGAATTTATAGTAATATTATATAAATGTACTTTTAATAGATTCAAATTTCATTTTTTAAAATAAAAAGTAAAAGGATAGTAAATATACTTTTTAATATATTTCAATTTGAATAGAATTTAAAATTAATTTTTGTGCTTTCTTTATTTATACTTGTGAAAAAAAAAGGTAAAAAAGGTAGAGAAAAGATTGAAGAGAGAGCAAGATTTCACTAAAAAATAAAGAAATGGTAGAATTGCCAAAAAAAAAAAAGATGAAACACTACTAGCTTTTTGTGAAAATGTTAAAAATATTTAGCGTTTGAGAAAAGTTGTTTGAAGTGCTAAAAGTTACCTCAAAAAACTACTTGAAACACTATTTTACCAAACAACAATAACTTTGAGAAATAGTGTTTTGACCCAGTCAAAACATTAAAAATTAGTCAACAAGCAATTTTTTGTGACGTCATTATATCATAGTCTCTCACAAGGTGCTCCTGCATGAAGCATTGCGCTCCTCTTGTTACTGTTTACACACAATAAATATTTGTTTACTATCCCACAATTATTTGTTTCACTGACTATTTGTCCATTATTCCACAGCTATTTGTTCACTGATTTTCATATATATATTAAATATTTATTCAATACACCACGACTATTTGTTTACTGCGATACAACTATTTGTTAATTGAGTATTTGTTCATTAATTAACAACTATTTGTTCATTGACTTTCATATATACATCAAATATTTATTTATCACCCCAAAACTATTTGTTCACTGCTCTCACACACACAGACACACAAACACAAAACACATCTGTATGTATGCATACTTGAACGTGAAGGTAGGCTTTAATGGCAAATTGATCTTGGAGTGTCCAAATACTGCGTGGGAGGTACGGTTAGAATTGTGACGAGGAGAGGAAGAGACTGGTTGTTGTGGCGTAGTAAGATGGTGCCGAAAACTTTGCCGACATCAAGAAGAAAACAACAGGTTTTAATGATGGATTAACAACTACGAGGTTTTCTTGGACATAATGCACATTATTATGATCAACAAAAAAAAAGCGAATTTTGTGATGGTCTTTATTCAGCATGAGATAAGCAGTGGTATCACGGGTGAAGCAAAGAAGAGAAGAAGAGAAAGTAAGGAAACAGAAGAAGGGAGAGGGAGGAAAGAGAAGAATAAAGAGAGAGAAATTAGAGGAGAGAGCAATGTGTGTTAGCTATATGCTTTTTTTTTTCTCTCTTTTTTTTAATACATGAGGGAGCATGATACTTAATGAAGGATTACTTTGTGAGGGATCATGGTATAATTTGTGTTTTTTGTGTTGCCAAACACTCATTAGGGTTTGTTTAGTGCAATTAACAGATTAAGTAGTAGATAACTATTTGAGTAGCAGATAGTTGTTTGAGTAGCGAATATTAGTTGTATTTTAGCAGTTAACATATAGTTGTTTCATTAGTGAATTGTTTTATGTGTATTCAATAAAACTAGCTATTAGGTTAGCTGGTGAATGCAAAATGATGAAAATAGACATTGGCATCACATTATTATTGTTGTTGTTGTTATTATTATTATTATTGAAATAATTAAGATAATTTATTTTATAATTAAATATGCTTTTTAAATAATATTTTTTAGTAAAGTATAATAAAATTACTTCTTTCGATAAATTAATTTTGTTAATATTATAGACAAATATTTTTCATCATAGAAATATTTTCAAAGAAAAATAATAAATAGATGAATAAGACCTATACTTTTTTAATATATTTTGATGTGGATAGAATTTGAAATTAATTTTTGTGTTATTTTGTATTCATATTTATGAAAGAAAACGTAAAAATGTATAAAAGGATTAGATAAAGGGTAAAATTGCCAAAAAACATATTAGAAAGGGTTGTATTGCCACAAAAAAAAAAAAGATGAAACACTAAACTCTAACTTGAAATCCTAAGGCCCTGTTCGGTACTAGTGTTTTAAGTAGTTTTTAGTCCAATTTCTATTGTTTGGTAAAATAGTGTTTTAAATAGTGTTTACATCTAAAAGAGTGTTTGAAATAGTTTTTTTGAAACGTTAGTAATATTAACGTTTCAGAATAACATTTAGCATTTCAACTTTTTTTGACAATCTTACCCTTATTTCAATAATTTTTTTGGCACTTTTCTATAAACTGAATCTCTTACTACATTTTTATATTTTCTTTCACAAATATAAATTCAAATAACACAAATTTCAATTTCAATTTCTATCTATATCAAAATATACCCAAAAAAAGTGCAAGTCTTATTTGTCCATGTATTTTTTTGACAAAATAAAAATTCAATTAATTAAAGGATATTTCTATAATAAAAATATTTATAATATTAATAAAATTAATTTATCAAAAATAAATTTATTATGCTTTAATAATAAAATATTATTATAAGAAAAATATATTGCATTATAAAATAAATTATCTTATTTCATTAATAGTAACAACAATTATAGTTACTATAACAATAATAACGCGATACTAATGCCTTTTTACGTCATTTTGTATTTATGTCGCGCCCCCAAAACCCACCTGAACTCGGGGCCGTGATTGCCACAAGCCTAGGAAAATCACTCCTTCTAAGCCTGCAAGGCTCTAAAGCACAGTTCAAAACTAAGACATGTCACAAAAATTCTATCAGAACACTAATACCATCAAGGCTAATTATTTTACAGATTCAAATTAATTACAAATAAATCCAAGCGACATAAGTTAATTACGTTACATCAATAGACGCCAAGAAAAGTCCTCTCTTGAATAACCCAAACCATCACCCCTGCAAAACATGTAAATAATATAATGAGTGAAACAATGCTTAGTAAGCTAGACACCCAGAGTCATGCTTAGGGTAACCCCAGACGAGAAAGCAAGGCTAACTACCACATTCATCACGCATAACACCAAGCAGATAAAATAGAAATAGAGTGTATATCACTTACAACCCAATCTTATCCCTCTCATACAAGGCACTTCTTAACTCCTCAACCATTCGGGACACTCAATCATATCACTTTCACACAAGCATATTACATATTATTTTACATAATAACTCTTGGAGCCACGATATATATCATACTTCAACACCACTCACAAACACACTAGGCCTAGACCTTACCTCTAGGTCTCTTCCAATCTGGTGGAGCATCTCCCACCGACCCCAGCACAGGAGATCCACTTGCGATTCACATACCTCCATACGATAAACCATCTCTCATCTATAGGCACAGGAATCATATTCCATACAAAATACCAGGCAATATCACTCGCCAGATGGGTGTCATAGCCCCAGGGGTTTTCACATAGTACACATAACTCATCACAATCACAAGATTCATGCATCCATATAACACAGGGTTTCAAAGCCCAAGTGCTCAAAGTAATCTCATATAATTCCCAAGCTGAAAATAGACATAACTAACAAAGAGAGGAATGAAACGAACTATCTATAGGGATCAATCATAACATCTAGGTAGCTTTTGGGAAAGTAGTTTAGAAGAGATGTCCAACTTACCTCAACCCAGCCTTCAAGTCAAATACTATTCCCTAGCATGTGCAATAACTCTAAGTTAATTTGCATTTGAAAATAGAACACTTAAATCTTACACGCACTTTATATCAAGATAATATAGAAGAACTCACAAAGATTGACATCAGCAATTTGTTAAAGAATAAGCTAAAACAGAGTTGTAATACTACTCAGCATGGACAACACCACGTAAATAGGTGTAAGCCTTATTCACTCCTCTAAATCTAACCAATTACTCCCATCAGTAATCTTAAGTCAATACTTCGCACCTTTATAACCAGTTTTACACCTAAATTAATCTCTTCAAAGCTATTGATCTTAATTCTCTTTATCTCCTTTTCTTTCCTTCTCTTCCTTTCTCTGCCATACTATTCTTACCCTAACAAAGACTAAATTAAGCCCCTCTAATCCCTTCTATATACCATTCTCTTATAACTAACTTCCACACAGTATATAGACACCCATGCACATATGTACCTAATTAAAATGAGGGAATCAATTTATTTACACCCATACGATAGTACAGTTCAAGTACACATAGGATTCATGCATACAATCACAAGACAATACCCAAGTTCAACAATCCTTAAGACTACAGTAAAAATTTCTCTTTACAGTTCAACTTTGCATCACATATTCACAAGCAGTAACATATACATGTGTTATATCCTTCGATTTTCCCCTTCAACCTATATATAAAACTAGTGCAAGTAAGATAGCATGATTATCTATAACCACAGATATCTATTTGATGTAAGTACAATGCGTAGAATTTATTTATCAATTTTTCAGATTATATACACTTATGAAAGTTTACAAAGGGAACATAATTATAAATACCAAGGCATATCCAACACACACACATACACACAAGGCTACACATAGGAAGCATGCCTATAACAACACTTCTTTTTCCAATAATTTACTATAGTCTAACTTGTAATTCTTAAGCTTAAATTGATCTCTTCCTAATATTTTTGTTTCCTACAGACCCACACATATATATATATATATATATATATATCATAGATATACACACGTATATATATAATAGTCCAAGATGAGACTTCATAATCTAAGTAAATAAATGATACTTGCTTGTTTAAACCTCAAATTTTATGCCATCTCCACCTTTGATTTCACAATCGCAGTCAAAAGAAAGAGAATTAAGTGAAAGGTTTGGGGTTTCACGGGTTTGGGAAGAAAGGAAAGGGAAAGGTGGGTTGGGGTTTTTGGTTCGGCAGAGAGAAATAAGAGAGAGATATGGGTTTTTTTTTTGGTTCTTATCAACCTGATATATATATATATATATATATATATATATATATATATATTAAATTTTATCCACTTTAACTCTTTTTGTCCCCTATTGTCTAGTATATTTAGCCAAATAACCCCAACACCTGTCATAACACCATACCAGATATATGCATACATGGAAGAACTCATGCAATTTTGTTCTATTGTCTTTTCTTTTTTTTCTTTCTGGGTATTACAATATAATCGCTAATTCAATAGCTAATTTTTATCAAAAAAATTATATTCAATCAGCTAGCTAAACATCTATTCGCTAACTGCAAAAATTTTACAGTTATCAGCTACCCAAATCGCTATCAGTTACTCTAGTCGATAATTTTGTTGAACAAGCCCTAACAATATTAATGTTTTTTAAACACTATTTCAAATGCTATTTGGAAAAAAAATACTACGTAAAACACTGTCTTACCAAACAATCAAAATGGTAAGAAGTAGTGTTTTGACTTGGTCAAGACACTAAACAATACTTAAAACATTGTTGCCAGATAGGGTCTTAGTACTCCTAAATAGCATTACAAAGAAAGCTAAAAAAGCAGTAAACAAGATAAAACTCCTACCCTTATAAAAATTAGGTCAAAAACAAATTTAGGGGGACAAAAAAACCCAAATCAACAATAATATTAAGGTTTCAGGGTAGGATTTAATATTTAATCTTTTTTTGCAATTCTATCCCCTCTCCAATATTTTCTTTTATCATCTATTTAGTCTTTTTCTATAGTTTTATATTTTCTTTTATAGATATAAATCTAAAATAATACAAAAGTTAATTTTAACTTCTATTCACTTCAAAATATACTACAAAAGTGTAAGTTTTGTTCATCCATTTATTATTGTTCTTTGAAAAAATAATTTTCAAGCAATTAAAAATATCTTTATAATATTGTTAAAAATGATTTATCAAAAAATAATTTAATATGATTTAATAATAAAATATTACTAATTATAACATAAATTATCTTATTTCGATAATAGCAATAGTAATTATAGTTATCATAACAATAATAACATAATACTAGTGTCTTTTTATGTCATCTTGCATCACGAACTAATTTAAAAGCTAATTTTATCAAACACATTTTGTTCAATCAAGTAGCTAAATAGCTAACCCCAAGGGGTTGGTCTAGTGGTGCGGATCTGGGAATAAGCTTTGCAAGGTCCCGAGTTCGATTCTCGTTACTAGCATTTCTTGGGGCCACCCACCTGGCTTTGCCAGTCTTACCCTATGCATGGGTCTTGTGGGGTGGTTTATGTACCCGAAGGTTTTCCAACTAGTGGTCGGGCTCCGCCGGTTTCCGATGGTCGGGCTCCGCTCAGTTGGCTTCCTCCGTTATAAAAAAAAAAAAAGTAGCTAAATAGCTAGCAACTAACATCTGAAATACAAATATTATCAGCTATTCAAACAACTATCAGCTACTTTAGTAGCTAATTATGTTGAACAAGCCATTTATTTATTAGCGGATAACTGTTTAGTTAGTTAATTAACTAAAATGTATTCAATAAAATTAACTGTTGAATTAGCAGATGAATGCAAATTAATGTAAAAGTACATTGATATCACATTATTATGTCATAAAATTTTTAACATTTGAGAAAAGCTAGTTGAAACACTAAAAGTTACCATTGTGTAATAAATTTTTTAACAATTGAGAAAAACTAGTTGAAACACTAAAAGTTACCTTTAAAATGACTTGAAATGCTATTTTATCGAACAACAATAACTTAAAGAGATAGTGTTCTAAAAGCTACTCAGAAAGTTGTTTCTTAGTATTATTGAATAAGGTCAAAGTAGGGGTGTATATGGTTTGGTTTGGTTTTGATTATATTTTAAACCAAACCAAAACCAATTCGTTTACATTTGAAGGAACCAATTGGTTTTCTTGTCAGGTATATAATCAAACCAAACCAACATATCTATGTTAGTTTGGTTTTTTCAAAAAAATTTTTAAAAACTCCAACTTCATAATAAAATTATTAAAAAAAACTTGATTTAGTATCCATATTGCAAATTTAATGTCATAAGATTTTATCATTAAAACAAAACACAAGTGTAGCTATAGTCTAGTGGTCAAAGTTTGAAAATATAGCCTTGAGGTTATAGGGTCGACTCCTAAAATACATAAAATTTGGGATGAACGGTTTGGTTTGGATATCTATTTTAAGCTAAACCAAACCAGTTGGTTTTCATTTGAAATTAACAGTTGGTTTTTATCCATATAAAATAACCAAACCAACCCTACTTTTTCAGTTGGTTTAGGTTGATTTGGTCGATTTGACCAACCCATGTTCACCTCTAGGTCTAAGTAACTTGATGAGCTTTGATATTTTGTTGACATGATAATAAATAAACCTATCTATCTACCTATCAAATTATTAATTTATAATATCCTAAAAAAAACACATGCAGCACCAAAAATTCTTTTAACCAAATAAACTAAAAGATAAACAAATAAATAAAGATGGATAAGTTTCAAAAAAGGCTCAAACGATTTTGAAGAAACAGTAGTAATCTACAACATAGTACGATTGCAACAACCATAGAGTAATTAAGTTCCTGCTTACATGTGAATCCTTATAGTCATATCCTCATTGGTCCACACGTGCACTTACTTTTGCAGCTGTATATATGCTATCCACTTGGCCCACTTTTGCACACTACCAAAATATGCACATGTTGAATTGCGCGTCAAGTTGCACCGCCATCTGTATGCTTATGGGTCTGTTTAGATTGGTTTTTTTTTTTTTGAGAAAAAAGTAATTTTTTTCATGAAGAAATTACATTAAATTTGCAATAACTATTTAATTTGGTTTATAAAAAAGCTGAAACTCTGGGAAAAGCTCAAATATAGTTTTTTTAAAAGTCAGAATTTTCAACTTCTCAAAAAAGCTATTTTCCAAAAGCTGTTGTTGGGAAAATCGAGGATACATGCACACACATCAAAGCACAGCGGAAAACACACAAAGAATACGTAATATTTTTAATTTGGTTCGGCCCTCTACCTACGTCTAGGATTCCCTCTGGAATAAATTTCACTATTCAACAATAATGGGATTACAACTCAAGTGATGACTTTTTGTACTGACAGAAAAGTCTAAACCCTCCTCCAACAGAGTTCTTACAATGGTTCTATCCTCAACAGGACCAAAACAAATATAAAACACTCTTGATGCTTTCAGGCGCTTTTTTTCACCCATACCTCCCTATGGGTGTGGCCCTAAGGCACATTCTTGAGGCACACCAAATACAATCTATAAGACCCTCTATTTATAGGAGAGAAATCCTTGCTCCTCAAGATTTCTCCTCTACTATTTAGGCAGCTTATATTTTGGTAACACAATTAATTGTTTTCCACAAGTTTTCTAATTTATGGACTTGGACTTTGAGTTATAACCTAACAAATTCCTCCATTGGCAAAAAGTCTCGAGCTTCTTTGCCACAAGTGGAACATCTTCACAGTCTTCATACTGGAGCCTTCGCTTGACAACACTCTTCACAGCAATAGCTACTAGCACATCTTAGCAGGTTTTCGAAGTTATCACCAACATCCCTCTCCGTGCTGTCTAACCTCAACCTCTCAAGGTTGTTTGTGCCCTCTCTCGACACTAGACATCTCAGACGTGGTTTTCTTTCCAGTAGTAGCATTCCCTATCAGTCGTCTGGCCAGGACTCTGATTGTTCAGTTATGCGGACTTTTATCGCGTGACTCCTCCCACGAACCAAACCTTTTTCAACTAGTCTACTCATCCAAACTTCTCTCACAAAAGCTCAACCACTAGTTGGCTGAATGTGTTTGTTCGCACAATTGCTTCAAAGACTTCTGCACAATTCGATCACCACTTCATCGTTTTACCCAAATTCAAGGTTCACCCATGATATATCAAGAATTTGGCAAAACGGACCTTAAAAACGAACTCAGGACGTCAAAAAATGATTGGGGACCTTCGGTCAACTCGATCAAACTCAAATTGCTCTTAGTCAAAGCTGGTCAAACCCTCTATTTGACTTTTTGACCGCAAATTCACAAAACTTGACTTGCTTGTATCTCATAATCCGACTGTCAGATCATTATGAAATTTTAACAACTTGCTTTACTCGCCACAATGAATGCACAGTAATAAATAGATCGTAAACGAATGCTGGGAAAACCTTTAAAGATGTCCAGTAGATCTGTAAATTTTTTATGGACTCCTCTCCGGCAACCTTTTCGTTTTTCCTGTAAACTAATGTCCTTCAACACAACTCTTTATGTGTCCTCCTTGCATTGTCATTGTGCCTAGTTCACTAACCAGGCTCTGATACCACCTATTAGGAAAATTGAGGACACACGCACATACATCAACGCACAACAGAAAACACATACAAAGAACACGTGATATTTTAAAAAGGTTTGGCCTTCTGCCTACGTCCATGATTCCCTCTAAGATAAATTTCACCATTCAACAATAATGGGATTACAACTCAGGTGATGACTTTTTGCATCGACAGAAAAGTCTAAACCCTCCTCCAACGAAGTTCTTACAATGATTCTATCCTCAACATGACCAAAACGAATATAAGACACTCTTGATGCTCTCAGGCTTTCTTTTTCACATTCCTAAGGAACACCAAATACAAGCTACAAGACCCTCTATTTATAAGAGAGAAATCCTTGCTCCCCAATATTTCAATATTTCTTCTTTACTATTTAGGCAGCTTATATTTTGGTAACACAATTAATTGTCTTTCACAAGTTTCCTAATTTGTTTGGGCTTGGACGTTAAGCCATAACCCAACAGCTATTAAAAAAGCACTTTAAAAAAAAGCCAATCCAAACAGGCCCTATATATGCATCTCTTAATGGGTTGGCTTCCCACACATCTTTCACACTGCAAAACCCATGCATGAAACAATAGTTCACATGATCACATCCCACACATCTTTCGTTCCACAAGAACCACGAAGAAATCAATAGTCATACATTTCCCCAAAGATGTTTCAGTAGTAAGAGCTGGAGACAGATATGGTTCATAACCCAGATTCGAATTTTGTTCACTGCTCTGGGTTAAGTGCCTTTGAATTCCATGGTGCACAGGGCATGGGCTATGCATCTGAGGCTTACTAGTTGGTAGTCAGGCTTCGTCTTGTATATCGATAGTCAGGTTTCACCAGCTGGATTTTTCTCATCATGAAAAAAAATGTCATGCATATGATGAATGCCGAAAATCAGCAGAAGCATTTGATAGCTGAGGAAACAAAGTTTTATCCTCCAAATTTGGAGTTGTAGTAGGTAGGGCTTCACGCTTAGCCATGAGCTACAATGAGGAGTCTCTATGTCGCGAAAAATTTTGCTTGGTTAACCCTAGTGGGTGACCTAGTAGTTCTCTTTTTCTTGGCCATAGAGCCAATGAATGAAGGAAAAGGGTTGGGATGGCAGAGGGAAGCAAGAGGAAGAGGGAGGGAGAGGTTGGGTTCTTGAAAAGTTTTCTTGTGTCTTTTTCAATACAAAGTGTTAGGCTTTTTGTGATTTTGATTGATGGGTGGCTTCTATTGGTTTAGGTTCTGTCTATGCTTTTGACTGATCTATGAACCCAAACTTGGTGAATCATCATAAGTAGGTAAAAAGAGTTTTCTTCTTATATTCTACGGTTTGGATTTTTATGATCTATTTAGCCTTGACTTTTCTTCTTATCTTGGAAGGTTTAGATTGTTATCATTTATTCTTCATAAGGTATAGTGTGATAACTTTTTTTTTTTTAACGTATAACTTATTACATTTAAAAGAAATCTTTTTACTTATTGATTTTCCTATATTGTGGGGATTTGGTAAAGATATGGATGTGCATTTTCCAGTTATTGTTGGAGATGAGAATCTGTGGATGGTTTTATCTAAGTTATTTAATTTGGATAATGATGATATAAAAACTCCATTTAATTTAATAATATTGAAATATATAAATACCTTGCTAAATATTTGATATATTTGTCTTCTTTTGAATATGTTGAATTTTACAATTAGAAACCCGTGTGTAGCACGGGAACAAACTAGTTAATCTGTAAGTAATAGATAATTCAATAACTAAAAAATAAGTTTATCAGTTGAAAAGTTTTTTTTTTAAAAAAACTACTCTTAAATCTAAATTGTCAATAACTATTAGTTTTATTAAATCCTGAGACTCCAAAAATTTATTTTTATTTTTTATTGCGCAAGTATTTTTCAAATAACTTAATGTAATCTACTTTACTCTAAAGCATCTGAATGCTAGAAAGTTCTCTTGTTTGCTATCATGATTTTACATGTATTCTTATCTGCTTAAAAGGATAGAATTTCCATGGAATTTTATGGTTTGAGCTCATCTTCTATTTGTATTAGATTGTTCTTAGGCTGATGCTTCTTGGTGAATTGGTCAAGCATGCCATTTTTAGAGCCGTCAAAGCTATCACCAAATTCTCTAGCTCTTAAGATAGTGATTGATATGAGGAAATAGGGTAGGAATGAGATGGCATTTCTAAATTGCCATGATTTGTATGAAGGAATGATATCATGAATGCCATCAAGGGAATCCATTCCTATGTTTATAGAAATAGCCATTCCTAACAAAATACATGGGAATGACCTATTCCCATGAATGTAGGAATGAAATTTTTGACGAATGACAAAAATATCCTATCAAAAATTACAAATTGAAAAATTAAAAATTATAGAAATAGAATTTATAAATTTATATAATTAAAAATTAAAAATCAGAAATAAAAAATAAAGGATTAAAAAATAAAATCAAAAATAAAAATAAAAATTTAAAAACCATAGATAAAAATAAAATTTTTAAAAACTAAAAATAAAAATAAATAAGATTTATTAGGATTTATGAATATCTCATTACTATTACTTTAGTTATACTTCCAATAATTAAATTATTTTTATTATTATTACAAGGATATTCTTGTCATTCACAAACATAGATTTAGAATCAATGCATCTATTCTTATCGTCATTACTAAAGCATACAAAAAATGACATATTCATTCCCAAGTTCACTCCATTCCCAATTTGATTCCATTCCCTAACTCATTCTACTCCTGTCAAAATCATTCCAACATACCAATCGCTTCTAATAGAATTAAGGGGTGGAAATTAGGGGTTTATTTACGTTAAAATATTAACTTTTAGGGACTTTTGTGGAGCTTTATGTGATTGTAGAGTACTTGTTAACTAGAGTAGAACCTATGTAGTGCATAGCAGCATGGGAAAATGAGTGTTTTTAACATTTTTAATTGTCCATCAGTGATTGATTATATTTTTCGTCTTTGTCAAGATAAATTAATTTGTGACAAGCCTTGAATACTAATAATTTTTATAGGGTTTTTTTTGGCTTATAGACCCTTATGTTTAAGCCTAATGACATCGTTGGCCCCTAAATTTACAAAATAGCATTAAACAATCCCTATATTTTTTCGAAGTTTGCACAAATACACCTTCCATCACATTTCCAATCCATTTTAACCGCGACTGTGCAACACGCGCTAACAATGAGGTTGGACTTCTTTTTTTGCTCTTGATTGCACATACCCTCTTTGTTTTTTTTTTTTTTGATCCATCATATTTCAAAATAAATAAATAAAATCTCCACCCTTAAGTAACTGCACCCCCACCTTTAACAAAGTAGCCGATTATGTGTATTCATGTGTGCGTTTGTGTCAGCATGTGTATGTTCGTGTGTGTGTGCATCTGCATGTGTGTGTGTCTCTACATGTGTGCGTGAGTTAATTGAATGGGGTAGGGTAGGGGGTGGCGGGGGCTTGGATGGTGGGGGTGGCAGGCATGGGTTTTGGAGGCGTTGGTAGGGGATAGGAGTTTAGGTCGTAATAATGGCCTGGGATGGGGGTTTGGGTAGTGGGAGATGGAGAGGGATAGTGTTTGAGTAATGGGGTGGTGTGGGATTGGGTTTGGGTGGTAGGGATGGTGGGGGATAGGGATGGGGGTAGTGGAGGTAGTGGCTGATGGCTATTTTTTCTTTTCTTTTTAATTTAATTTTAAAATTTTGTCTAATTTTTAAATAAAACAAGAGCAAGATAGGCATTTTATTAAATAAGACGAGCAAAATAGATATTTCTCAAAATCTGTTAATAAATTAATGGAAAATTGAATTTTGGGGTAAGTGTGCAAATTTTGAAAAAATAGAGGGTGTTTATTGCTATTTTGTAAATTTAAGAATTAGCAATATCGTTAGGCCTAAATGAGGGGCCTATAAGCAAAAAATCCAATGGAGAAAGAGGACCAAAACAATACTAATAATCAGAGTAATAAAAATGAAACCATGCATGCATTATAATTTGTCGATGTGAAAAGAAAATCAACATCCGTGGGATCCCCCAATGACCACAAAATGTGACAACACACATTCACAAAAAATTAGCAGCAGTAGTATTGCTTCAAAGGGAAGGAAAAAAAAAAGAAAAAGAAAAACTTACCAAAATAGCTTACGTCGTCGAAGAAAAGTGGGACATCATCAACACTTATATACAGGGCGGACCCAAAGTGGTGGCATGCGGGTGGCGGCTGTCGCCCCTCAATTTTTAATTTTAAAATTTTTTTTGTTAATTTTGTTAGTTAAACATTTTGTCATATATTTCGCCACCACTCAGAAGATGACACATTTGAGGGTGGATTGGTGATTAAGCGTGTAACTTGCAAAGTGAAGGTTGTGAGATCAAGTCTTCTTGTGTTTCGTATATTTTTATTTTTTATATTTTTAATCAGTGCAATAAGGGTGCCTTGTGATTAAGAGTGGAAATATCCATTCCGTATCCAAATCTGAATTCGAACCTGATCATTTAAAAAAATTGTGAAAATTTCAACTACAGATATATCTAACTCTGGTATTCGGTAAAAATGCTAGGTATCAGATAGAAGTTTGGATAGTTTTTTACTATCCGAATCCAATCTAAATATCCGAAGAAATGCACTAAAAAAATATATTAAATTTATGTTAAGTGCTTGTTGTCTAGATATGGTTAAACATTTTGTTATTTTATGACTTTTAACTTTATGTTAAATATTTTAATTTTATGTCATGTAATTTGGGATGTTTTATTAGTTTGTTTTTTGTACAAACAAAAACATTTCATAATTTGTTATGTAAATTATGGATTATGATAAACTTTGTATTTAATATTGATGTGGTTTGTGTGCCATATTAGTGTGAACTATGATTTGTGGTAGACTTGTACACATATTCTGGTAAATTTGCAACCCGTGATTTGCACCGAGTCGACTTTTCCTTTTTCTCTTTTGAATTTTATACTTTATATAGTTCTTTATTTATAAATCTTTTTGTTATTTTTAGGTTTAATTTACCTCTATTTAGATTAGGTTAAATCATATAATATGTATTGTGTTGAGTGTTGGATGTCTTTTTGGTTAGATCTTTGATGCTTAAATAATACAATATCCAGATAATCCTTTATCAATTTTGTAGGTAAGTTTGGTATTTTGTAGTAATATATATTCTTTTATTTTTTTGAGCAAGTGGTAATATATATTCAGACATTTTGCTTCTTCATTTTGGTGTATTTTTGGAGCCTTTTTTTTTAATTACTTTACCTATTACTAAGTTTATATTATTATTTGTTAAGATCATAATTTATATGTTGATATATTAAGATCTAATGATGTTCCTTTTTTTTTTTCATTTATAATTTGAATAACAATTTATATAAGTTCCATTTCAGGTATGTTCCTTTTCTTTGATTATTTACTTTGGTTAAGATAATAGTTTGCATATACTATATAATTAAAAATAAAGAGTTAAACTTGTGTGTAAATAACATGATCATTACAAATAAACTTAAATTAAAAAATAATTCAATTTTTTTATGTGTATAGGCCTGTGTACAAACCATAACATGTAGTAATATTAAAGAATTAAACTAAAATTAGAATAACCAATTGAATACACAAGTAATCTAGATTTATTAAACAAAATAAAATAAATTGCAAGAAATTAAAAGAACATATTTATAAGAAACAAAGTAAAAGAATATCAAATGTAAATTAGAATGGAGCCTTGAGTTGGATTTAATCTCCTTAAAACTTTAACGCACTATTACGGTATTGACAGCTCATCTCACAAACCTCTTAGGATAAATCGTTTACCTTTTGTTGATATATCATTCAAATTTTTAGAAGCCAATGATGAGGATAGTATTAAAACTCTCTCAACTTTGCAAGTTTATAGACTATAAGAAACACTATATGCAAAAAAAACCTCATTTATTTTGTATGTTTTGAAGTTTGTACAATATTACTATTTTATAGATAGAAGAATTGGTAAGGTATAAATTCTACTATAAATAAGATATTCGAAGGTCTTAAAACTACTTTATATTAACCTTATGGCTTGAAAGTCACTTTAAAGATGACACTCCAAGGGTTTCACAACACCTATGTATTAACCTCCATAACCAACATAAAAGGGAGATCAAAAGTCTTCGAATGAATAATGTGAAAATTGTTATTAATTAAATTTATGATATTGATAAAAAAATTTAGCTAAGTTAGCAAACAAATGAAAGCTAATGTGACATATTTCTTTGAGCTACAATCTGTCATAATAAAAAAATATAACTACGTAAAGTAGAATTATGAATTAGTATATAGTTAAAAAAAACATTGTGCATATAAGATATTGTCTTAAATGGTAAAATGTGATATATATATATATACATACCTACATATATATATATATATATACATATATGTATATACATACATACATACATATATATATACATACATACATGTATATATATACACACACAATGGATTTTGCTTGAATGGTTAGATTTCTTTCATGTTATTTATTACTATAATTGCAATGCCAAGACATGGTGGAGAAATGTAATTAGGATATGGTGCATAAATTAATTAAATTAAATGAGTTTTTTTGGACTTTATTACTTTAAGCTCATTAATATATATATATATATATATATATATATAGGTAGTGCATAAATATAATTAAATATTTTGTAACTCTATTGCAATGATGAGGTTGGAATGTGGTGCATAAATGTAATTAAACACTATAATATATAGATTTATAATAATGTAATATAATATTAAAGATAAAATTCATGATGACTTGGCAAATAGATAGGTGCTGATGTGGCATCCTTCTTTGAGCTCTCTTGGATTCAACTTTTATTTATACTAGAGCACTGAGCATAGATTTTTTTAATTAAAAATGTTAAATTAAGTTGAATTTATTTACCTTTAATAACACATAAAGAATTTAGTCATGAATATTCTGTGCTTTGCATGAATTTTTTTTAAATAATAAATGTTAAATTTACCAAGATTTAATTTTTCAAATTCACAAATGAAAAATACATTAGGGCTTTTGAGCATTAATCTATTAGTAATTAAATTTCTAAATTAAAACTAAGAATGAATATATATATATATATATATATTGAAGTTCCATAAATGGTAATAAACAAACCTTTTGAAGTTTACAAATGAATTATATTTTAAGCATTTAATTGATTGATTATTTAAATTTTCAAGTAATAATTTATTACACCACAAAATAAAATAAATAATAAATAATAATTTGTTATATAAACTAATAAAAAATATTCATTGCCATATAAGTAATGATATAACACTCTTATAATGCTAAAAAAAGTATTTTTTAATGGTAAACATTAAATTTACTTGGATTTCACAAATGAATATTATTTAAGAATTAATTTATTGAAAATTAAATTTCTAATGCTAATAATATATATACATAATAGATAAAAAAATAAATCTTTTTGAATTCACAGTTGAATTTTATCTTAAGCATTAATTGATTGATTATTTAATATTTCAATTGAAGCTAATAATGTATATTCATAAATATAAGAAATAATAAAAAGTAAAATAATAAATAATAAAATAACTATGCCATGTAAGCGCTGACATGGCACTCTCACAATGCTCAAACATGAAATTTTCATAGAGCTTATAAAGGTTTAACTTATATATATATATATATATATAGATAGATATAGATATAGATATAGACATAGATATAGATATAGATATATATTGGTTGCCTCTACTATTATTTTTTGTGGCATATTAGTGTAGACTATGAGTTGTGTAAACTTCATATTTAGTGAAATATATTAATTTTTTATTTTTTTCTTATCCAATATGATTTAATATTATTGTAGTTTGTAGTTATACCAAATTTATGCTATTATAATGTTGTTTTTAGTAAAACATTGAATGACAATATTAATATTTTTTAGTTTATTAAATAAATTCAAAAATCTGACTATTCGAATTCAAAAATATCCGATATTTGAACATTTGATATCTGGTCGGGTAGGTATTTTTCAACTATCCGATCAAATAGTTGATTTCCTAATCCGATATCTAATTATATGATATTCGAATATCCAACTATTCGATTATCTATTCCGATCCCCACCCCTATTCGTGATCAATGCACATCCTTATTGACCAAAAGAAAAAAAAAAGATCAAACAGTGTTTTAAATTTTTATATCAGTTATTACAAATCATTTTTTAACCATTTTCCTTTCCAATTTTTAAATTCTCATAAAGTATTCTTTTTTGAGTTTTTTAAACTTATTAATATTTATTGTCTTAACATTACTAAAGTTATTTTTCCTTCTTCACTTAAACAAAAGTAAACTCTTATTCCTCCTACTATTTACTTAGTTATAATTTTTTGTTCATCAATTACCATTACAAAAATCACAAAACTTCTTACTTCATGGATCAAGTTAGTATTCTTCACTTTGATTTTAATTTTGAATTACTTTTTGCATTGTGCTTATATGTATATTGTTGATATTTTATTTTGGTGAATTAGTAACTTAATTTTTATTTTCTTCAATTGTAAAAAATAGAGCTTTTCTTGTTCTTTATTATTTCAATAATTGTTATCAACCTTTTGCCATTGGTATAGACTTTGGCATATTAGATGCGCTAATAAACTTGACATTAAAGTGAGCAAACAAAAGTCTATATCATCTTAGAGAAATCTTGTGAATTGTTAAAGTTAGGACTTTTATTTATTTTTTATTGTTATAATTGTTATTTTTTTGTTATTGATATAGACAACTAGTTCACATTATATTAAATATATAATTTTCAGATTTTGTCTTTTATATGATTTATTTGTATTTAGTAATTTTGAAAACCTATAGTAAGTTTTATGGACATATAAAATCTTATTTTATAGTTCTTTATTATTTTTAAAGTTACTATTTTGTAATTTGGATTAAAAATTGAACCGAATCATAAGTTAGTATAAATACTTTTTTGCTACCCCTAATAAAAAATTCTGGGTCCGCCACTGAGTTATATATATTTGCAATCGTGTCACATGCCAAATGAAACATCTCCAATGCACTTTACAGTGTAAATAAAGCAAAAAATTATTATTAACTTTTGATTTGTAGCGAAACGGACAACAGGATAGCAAGATATGTGCTTTCATCAAAGCAACCCAAATAGGCGGGAAAACCTGCTCCACATTGGCTTTTGCTTTCATAGTATGTAGTAAAGACTATTGAATGAACGGATTTACTTTCAATGATGTCTCTTTGATTTTTCTACAATCATGACGCAAATCCTATAGCCTTTGGTATTCAATCCAGCCATTCTTTTTATGACATTCTTGGATTTTTACTCTGCTGAAGAATCAAATTTCCTATTCAATTATCCTTTGTTATGTAGCCTTGGCTCTATTTGGTTCACCAGTACGTAGGCCATTAGTGTGGTTCTTGAATGGTCTAGCAAACGTCACAACATTTCGTCCAGCTACCTTGTCGTTGTGGCCTGCACTATGTGGTTAACATCAACCAGGCTAACAATGCTTACGGTGTTGAACCTTACAATCCGGACTTCACCGCCCACCAGCTTGGTCACATAAAATGGGTCTGAATTCCTTTATCTTTGTCTATAAACACTAGTAATCTAATGTTTGACCTGGGTGCTCCTCTTGACCACTAAATGAAGCAGTTGCCTCCCTCGAGAGCGTCAATTTGGATAACATTCCAAGAGTACTCTATCCTCTGGCTACCCCTGGCACGTTTTCATGTACCCCAATTGGCGAGTTTCCTGGTCTCTAGAATATACTCTGTTGGTGGCAAACGAACTCTAGAGAGGGCAGGGAGAGGGGTGAATAGAGCGATTGGGATTTAATTGCACTTTTTGCCCCAAGATTGATATCTCAAAGTTTTCACTTGATGTTGAAAAATAAAGTATATACAAGATTTATAGTAGTTCGGCGCCTAGGCTACATCTACTTTCGATTCTCCTAATTGAGAATTTGAAAAAACTCCACTCAAACCCGTGCTTTTTATAAGTTGACTTAACACAATCCAACTCATAACCCTTGATTCTTCCCGAATCAAGTAGCCCAAGTATTTCAAATTGTTTTTTGCAACAATTCGTAGATAACTCGAGATTAGTGTACCTGCAACCAGCTATTTTATGAATATTGCAAAGAATTGAAAGTGTTTTTGCTCAAAATGGAGCTCATAGCTGTAGAATAAAGTTGCAACTTTAGATCCCATGCTTGCCTCTTAGAATATGTAAAATTTGTTTTTGGCTTTTGAATATTGCTGTTAGATACATTTAAGAAAGCCCTAAAATCCAATTAGAATATTTAGGAGTGGAAAAGATCAGGTCAACTTACAAAAATAAAAGGCTAGTTTTGGATAAGATTTTTTTGCAACAGGATTTCCAAGTGAGGTCTTGATCGTTCTGGTCGTCGGAAGCCTCTCTTGTGAGAGGATTTCAAGCTCTTGTCTGGTAGTTTATACACATAACCAGCTGTCTTACAGGGCTTCCCCGAACACAACTCCATATTCACTATCGGGTGAAGGCTATGCCATCCAATTGCCTAGAAGTACCTCTCCCGATAAAGAGCTTGGAATTGTGCTCAAGCACACCATGATCCAAATTCTCTTTATCTTAAAATCCAATTTTCAAAGTATCCTTTTCAAGTATAAAAACCTTTGAAAAGTGCATAAATACTTTGAAAACATTTATAGCATATATTATGACACATTTTAGCCGAAAATGACAAGGAATACGTAAGAAGGGCAATCTTACGAGTTTGAATTTCATGTCTGCACCCCTTATATCTTTTGTCTCCTTCCTTATGTCATCCCTTCTCTTCAAGTTTTGAAGATATCTCACGATTAAGCTCTTTGACATAAACATTCTGGGTGAATGACAAATAATCTCCATGGCAAATAGGATCAAAGCTTTCTCAAAGATTGAATAACCACATTAGTGCATGTGAAAGCACAAATTGATTCTAAGAATCATCAATTCCAATAACCATTCATTATCTCACACATTCACATTCAAAGTTATTATCATTTATCAATCAACATTTATCACCAAAAAAGAATGTAGGTTAGTAGTAGTACTTCTTACTTAAGATCTATAGGTCTGGAGTTCAAATCATCATAAAAGATAAGTGGAAAATCACTATTAATCCTCTTAAAAAAAAGGAAAAGAATAAAAAATCAACATTTAGCACATTTATCAAATCATCAATATATAACATCCCATTACATCGTCATTAAAACACATTTATAAGGCTCAATAATGCTAACACAGTCCAATACTAACCATCTCGCTTACTACAAGTTCTTCAAGGACGGTAGCTACTTCACCATCAACTTCTTCCTAGAGGTGACCCCCTAAGCTTTCAATTTAGAAGAAGCCAAAAAAGGGTGGCTCTTACTCTCTCAGAGAGGTGTCAAGGAAGTCTCAATGCATTATGATAAGTAACTGCAACTCACTATATTATGGAAGCCAAATTGTTGACTAACCATAATGCCTTAAATACTACCATCTAGAGTTACAGTGAAGGGCTTAACTGCTGACCCTGGTTCTTCCATTTAAATTTCATTTGCTGAAGCTGGGGACCAAGGCAGTCAATCATATGGAACTAAAGCCACCACAATCTTGAATTACAAAGACTCTAAGGGACCATTTGGATTGGCTTTTTTCAAATCTTTTTTTTAACAGTTTTTGAAAAATAGTCTTTTTTGAGAAGCTGAAAATTTCGGCTTCTAAAAAAAGCTGTATTTGAGCTTTTTTTTTTTCAAAGTTTCAGTTTTTTTTTAAAAATCCAAATCAAATAGTTATTGCATATTTAATGTAAATTTTTCAAGAAAAAAAATATTTTTTCTTAAAAAAAAGCTAATTCAATCAGGCCCCAAAGCTGTTTGCTTGAAAAATCACCCTTGTAACAAGTACTAGGCTACAACTCTAACCAAGCTTTGGCCTTGCAAACATGAAGACCTGGTCTCCTTGTGAAGTCTATGCAACCTCTTGATCTCTCTATGCAAATGCAAATTAAATGGTCTTTTTCTCAGCCTTAAATTTTATCTAAGGTCTTTTACTGCTGTGGGTCACGGACTTTTCAATTATTTAAACAAAATGCACAAAGAATCAATTGAGAATGATTAAACAATAGAATGAACCAAAGCAATTAGCTATGACAGGCTCCAACCTGAGTGTTGAATTTATTATCGTGAAAATGAGGTTCTAAAAAACCCACGATAGCAACTTTCTATGTAGAATATTTTTGGGAACCAAAATAAGGTGATTCCATATAATAATTTAATCTAAGCTAAGCTAAGTGATTATGCTAAGGTTAAATTATGAACTAAGCTATAAAGCTAAGATTACAAGCTAGATAATAGTGACAAAAGGATATTAGTTGTAGAACCCCTTGCTTTTGAGGATCCCATTGTTTTTATTTCCAAAATGTCCCTAAAATTCTCAATTATCCATCACAAGCCTTAATAAGCTTAAGGAGTCATACATGATTATCGTTGATTCTCTTTCCTCTTATTGTTAAAAGTTGTTGCAACTTCTGCGTGTGTTCCTTGCACTTTGACTCGATCGTTTATTTCAGTGTTCCAACATCATATGCCTCCCATGTTGTTTGCTTGGAAAATCACCCTTTTGGCAACATACACTTGACCAAGTTTCGGCCAGACCTTGACCTTGTAACATAGAGACTTGATCTCTCTACAACGCTTATGTGTTCTCCTGGTTTCCTTGTGCAAACACAAAAAAAATGATTCATTTATTGCCTTGAATTTAGTTTAGGGACTTTTGCTACTATGGATCATAGACTTCCCAATTATTTGAAAATGATTGCATAAATAGCCAAAAGTAAATGAAAAATGATTGAAATGAAATATCTAGAGAAATGATTTAAGGTTAGGTTTTGAACTTGGTCATGGCTTTTTTTACCATGAGAAGTAGGTTACAAAGAGCTTGTGATAACATCTCTATTTGAATATAAAAATTTGATTTGAAGAATCAATTGCCACGATGATGCTGTATTATTTAGCTAATAAGAGATTACGTTAAGCTATGACTATATTAAGGCTAAGCTAAGAAGTTAAGATAAACTAGATAAAGGTATAAGATTGGTTGTTATGGAACCCTCAACTTCTGAGCCTCTCATTGCATTTATTTGTGCACCTTCACAGAAAATATTAACCAGCTGGCTAAACTTTGGAGCTACAATGGTCAGTGGAGATTATGCTTGATTCTGGACTGATCATTTTCCTCTCCAATCACTCAAAAGTTATTGTTGGCCTCTACACTTCCACAGCTCATTAACTTGGTCATTTTCTTCTTCAATATTCCTTCAATCTTTGCTTTAATCACCTACTTGACACCATGTATGATCAATATTTACCTTACTTAGTAAATGACCTTCTTTTGAAACCCAGAACCTGTTTTCACCTTTCTTAAGAAGAGGTCTTCATGGGCATGGCCATCCAGAAAGGACAAGGACATCCATCCTGCTTACATGGCCTATCTTAACCATGCCCAGGCAACCAAGAAAGATGGCTAATTTACCATGGGCATTTATGATATCATTCAGTTCTCTTGTGAGCCCTTGCTTCTTGAATATCCATTACTCACTGCTATTCTCATTCTATGGTCCACGACCATGAACTACTTTGTATTCAGTTTGGCTATGCTACTATTATCCTTTTTCATCTTGTTGTCTTTTTTGGCCTTTGGCTCCATTAGGGGTGAACATAAAATCGCAAAAACTGAAAAAACTGCTTAAGTCGAATCAAATCAATTGTAAATTAGTGATTTTTAGAGTAGTTTAATTAGTCATGGTTTCAATTTTTAAAAACCGAAATGAACAGTTTGATTTTCAGTTTTAGGAGTAAAAAACATGGCCAAACCAAATCGCCCGCTATAATATATATATATATATATATATATATATATATATTGACGCAAACTCACATTCTTTTATGGTCTTTCTTTTGACTTAATCTTTAGATTTGTGCATCAAATAAATAATAAATAAACAAAATAGGAAGAGCTCTTGATAGTTAAAAAGATATTGGAAGATTGAACTATTAGGTTTGTAATTGTTGTTGTAATTTATGAAATTAGTGCTAAATTAGTATGATTATATTACATAACTAAGTATGAAATAAATAAATTTTAAAACTGCCTAGACCGCCAAAAATCGTTCAGAAATTGCTCTAACCGAAACTATTGATTTCTCTACTACTTGGGTGATTTCGGTTTCACAAAATTATAAACCCCCAAATTCGGTTCGGTTAAAAAATTAGTAGTAAAACCGTTGAAACTGCCCATGCACATCCCTAGGCTCTATGGCCAAGCCATTTTGGCTGAAGAATAAGTTCAGACCTCCCATAGCCTGAGTGGCGAAAGGAACTCGTGTTCCTACTAGACCTTCTTCAAGCTTCGTGCAGGCAAAGACAACGATTCTATCATTAACTCTGAACATCTGGCCTTTATTCTCTTCTGGTTTTGTAGGTATCCTTCTCCGCAAAGGTTACCAAAACCTAATCCCCTTGGCACAAGCCCTCAGATAAGGTACAGTTGTGGCCTTAGGCCTATTGGTTCTTGCTTTCCCCTACTGATCTATCCATCAGTGGATGAAAAGTTTGAGCACTGAGAGGGTCCTATAATATTCTAGTGGCCCACTTTGAAGTTTGCAACTTTGGTTGTATGCATATTTGCCTATCTTTTCAAAACACTTATATAGAGCACTGTAATCTATGGGACCCATCCCCAACTATAGTACACTTCTTATCCATTACAATGTCCCTAGTGGGAATGGGATGCCAAGTCATCTACTTTTTCTTCTTCTTGTCCTTACTGTTGAAGCCTTTGATGTTCACTTCCTTAAGGATCTACTCTTTGGCCCTGACTGGTTCAAGTTGCACATGTTAGTAAGAACTTCTTTAGAATCCACTAACGTTAAAAATGAAATATTTGACATCCCTTCTAGTTACCTGGTTCGTCACAACCTTCATTGCATAGTCAGCGTAAAGGTTCAAACCATTACTGTGGAGTCAAAATTTATCACCCTCACTTTGTAGCAAGCCAGTTTAGACGTGTTCAAGGCATTTTCATCTTTTCACGTGTTCACGATAAACACCAATCTTGCTAAAAGACCCATCCTTAACCAGTCTAGTAATGTGCACCTAGTTAATCAAGTTTTAGGACACCAAAATATTGAACCATGAATGAAGAAAGGCATAAGATAAAATCATATTGGCTAGTGAATTTGAGGCCCTAATTCTTGACTGGAGGGGACACCAAAGGCCTCTGCCTTTTTATCCCCTGGATAGATAAAGAGAGAGGGCAGAGCTTTTGGTTTTTTCATATTGTCAAAGAGTTGAATAATTTTCATGTTATCAAAGATTTGAAAAATGAAAATAGATGGTGAGTGCCTAATTGAATTAATCAGGTTAAGGCCACCCATAATCGGACTTCTATTGCTCGTTGCACCAATCTGTTCCCTAGTCTTCCCTTCAATCCAATCTGTTCCATAGTCTTTCCTTCAATCTCTTATGATTGTGTCTTTGGCCTCTATAGCTAATAAATATTCAGACAATGGTTCTTATGCTTTAGAGACATCTTCTTCCCATATTAATAATGAATCTAGCCATACTGAAAATGCTAGAGATGACACTTTTATTGGCACACCTTTGACTTCAGAGGGTGCCGCTATTATTGATATTCCCTTTACCTTTTTAGTAGTTCAGCTCCATGGTTAGTATGAATTCACCATATCCCTTATGCTTTATCTTGTGATAGCATTATGACTAGGTTTTTCTATAGCCTGTGGTGTATGATTTGTTTAAGGCACTTCAAGACCTTTCCAAAACCTATTTGTACACCCTGGCACCAATGTGGATGATTGTGTAAATTATAGTTTTGTAGACAGTCTCCCTTAACTTCCTTCTTCTACAAGCCTTGACTTTCTATCTTCGCAAATGGCCTATAAATTTGTAAACTTCATTGCTCTCCCATCTTAAACCCCAAAATTTTATACACGTTGTTCATGCCCTTGCTATTATTGCTTTGGCCCCAAGCCTTTAATGCTAATATTCATAGTTAGGGCTCTTGTAGTTGAGGCTTAGTCTTTGACTAATACTTGCTCTTAGGCTGATACCATATTAAACTATGTATAGTATGAAAGGTAGTAGTTTTCCTCTCTGGCTGTGTATATTGAAAAGGTGTTTGCTTGGAAAACCTCCTTACTGGACTACGCTCTTGGCCACAGCTTTGACCAAACTTTGACCTTGTAACGAGGAGATTTAATCTACCTACAACATCTATGAAGGCTCCTAGTTCCTTCTCTTACCCTGAATTCGATCTAGGTACTTGTACTGCTTTGGGTCATGGACTTTTCAACTATAAATAATCAATTTGTATGAAAGTTTTGTTAGCATAATTTTCATATATGCATGTTTTTTTATGATGATATGATGAGGCAATTAGTAGTAATGACGAATGATGCTATCTATAGATGAATAAATGTATTAGATAGTGCTTTAAATGAATGATTAAACTGATAAATGAATCTTAGACTCAATTTGTGCTTCTACTTGTAGTAATGCGTTTGTTGAGTCATTACAAAAATCTTTGATCTAATTTGCCTTGAAGAATCTTTGTTATCGCCTAGACTCTCAAGTTAAGAAACTTAATTGAAATATGACCTCTGTTAGGAGAGGGCGTCATTATGTCACTTCAAGTTTTCAAGATTTTTCAGATTTGAGCTCTTTGACTTGAGAATTCCAAGTAAGGGACAAACGTTCTCCATGGCACATTAGATCTGTTGGTGGCAAGTTAGATTTAGAAGGGAGGTGACTAGAGCTTTTAAAAAAATTTTAGATACATTGCTCACTTTTCTTCTAACACAAGTAGTTGTTTATATAGTGCTTGAGATTATCAAAAAAGCAAAGCAAATGCAAAAGCGAAAGTAAAGTGCACAATCGATTTATAGTGGTTTCAAGCCCAAGCCTACATCCACTACTTAAGGTATCCCACCTAGGATTTTAATCAGCCTTCATTAAACTTGTGCTTTTTCAAATGGCTAATCATAAACCACTTTACAACCTTTGATTTTCCTAAATCAAGAAAACCCAATATTACAATTTCAAGTCCCTCATAAACCCAAATGTTATTCTACCTAATAACCAACTCTCAAGTGTTTAAATACATAGATATGCAAGATATGGAGCTCAAAGATAAAGCACAAAGCTGGAATTAATAGATACAATACAAGAACTATAGTTGCCTTTTGAAAGATGTAGCTCAAGGAGTGTTTTTGATGTTTTTCTTGTTATATTTGGCTTTTATGTATGAATATGCTCATTTTGGAAAAATAGTTGTTAGATAAACTAAGGTATCTTCCAAAACAAATCTCAACATTAGGGAAAGGATAAAGTTAGGTGAGAGTACAAATAACGGCTAGTTTAGGATAAGATTTTTCAAAAAAATCCTTGATCAGGTCAAGGTAAAGATTATCACTCGATTGGTAGCCTTGCCTGATAAATGTTCATTAATCTCATCTGGTAGTGCTAGATTGTTGTTGGTCGCCTGACAAGACTCACATATGTCCAAATTAAAACTCATTGTAGGGTAAGATATTTTCTCTATCGATCTCTTAGTAAGCCCTACCTAGCAGTGGACTTTAAGTTGTACACTTATACACTTAAGCCCACCCTCCATTTCTTGACAAAACAAGTTTACAAAAATACTTTTGAAGCATAAAACCTTTGAAAAACATGAATTATTTTGAGAAAGCTTTCTGAGCATATATCATCATGATTTGTAAGCCAATCAAGATGAGAAGAACATAAGCAAGGCAACCTTACAAACAAAATTCTAGTCCATGCCCTTTGTGTTTCCGTCTCCATCCTTATGCCGCCATACCTCTTCAAGTCCTCAAGAATTTTGACTTTTGAGCCTTTTGACTTGAATTCTTTGGGTGATAGATAATCTTTTGATCTTTCTCAAGGTGCATAAGCTCTTTAACGTCTCATGAACTCAATGATTTCATTAGTAACATTTAATAGCTCATAAGAGTTCATAGATTATTGATCTTTTGTCCTCATACAATCAAAGTTCCACTGCAGACATACATAATCAAATTTAAGCTTGTAATCAAACCTTTATCATCATATCAATCATTCATCATTATCACAATATCACATATCATAATCAACACTTCATCATTAAAACAAGTACAACATGGTAATAATGCTAGCAGGATCATTTCGTTCTCATAAACTCAACAAATAGATTAGTACATTCAAGATACATAATGAGTTCATAAGTCACCAATTTATCTATTCATTCATTCAAGATAACATCTCAAGCATCCATATTATCAATCATTCATTATATCCATATCATCATTAATAAATCTTACATCATAACAGAGGCACAAAGATCAATAATGCTAACAAATAAGAACCCCAGAAACTTACCAACTTTGACCCCAAATGAACACTCTGCTAGGTTTAGCTTCATTCCATACTTTCTTAGAGTTTCAAGAGTTTGCTTTAGATGAAGTCACATTCTCTTTCAGCTTTGCTGGACTTAACTAACATATTATATATACAAACCTCTATTGTTTTGCCAAGTTGCTCTTTGAACATTTTATTAACTAGTTGTTGATATGTAGCTCCATCGTACTTAAGTCAGAAATACATACAGTTGTAGCAGTATACCTGCTTATCAATAGTTAATGATGTCTTCTCCTGATCATCAGGATGTATAAGAATCTGATTGTACCCAGAGAATGCATCCATAAAGCTAAGAAGTTCATGTCTCGTAGTGGCATCAACCATCGTATTGATATGAGACACTAGGAAGGGATCTTTTGGGCATCCTTTATTCAGGTCTTGGAAACCTATGCATACCCACAATTTCCCTCCTTTCTTGGGGACTACCACCACATTGGCCAACCATTCTGGGTAGACGAACCTAGTGGTGTACATGTACCAAACCAACATAGATATGGTGATTTGATTTGGTTTGGTTTTCAGTTTTTTAAAAATAAAATTAGAAAACTCAAATATCATGATATAACATTATAAAAAAATTTGATTTACTATCTGTATTACAAATTTAATCACATGATTTTTACCATTAATTCAAAACAAAAGTGTAGTTATAACTTAATTGTTAAAGTTTGGAATACATAAAATTTGGGATGAATTTAAATAAAATTTTGGATAAAAAATAGTTCGGTTTATTTTGGTTTGGATGTCTATTTCAAACCAAACCTAGTTGGTTTTCATTTGAAATTAACGAGTTGGTTTTTTCTCACATAAAATAACCAAACTAACCCTAAATTTTTGTTTAGTTTGGGTTGGATTAGTCGGTTTAACCAACCCGTGCTCATCCCTAGTCGACCCTCCTAATAGTTCCATTTTGCAGTAGCTTCTACACTTCCTCTTCCACCATGACGCCCTATGCCGGGGTTATTTTGCCCCTCTTTTGTTGCACTGGTTGAATCTTAGGGTCTACATTAAGCTTGCGTGTTATCACGTTCAGACTGATGCCCTACATATCAACTACGAGACCACGCAAAGTAATCTTTATATTCTTGTAGAAATGCTACCAATTGGTGTCGTATTTCTGCCTTCAATCTCGCGGCATTTCGTACCACCTTTGTTGGTCCTCTAGGCAGAGCTAAACTTTGTCTAGACCACATTCCGAGGGGTGAGGGTCGTCGGGATGTTGTAATTGCTATAACTCTACTAATGAGAGGTTTTGACATTTCATGGCAGTGGCATAGCATTTCTTCGCACTATCTGGCTCTCCTCTTATTTCTCTGATCCCTCCTCTTAGAGCACAAGACCTGATAAGTTGGTGGCAGATGGATGGCATTACTGAAGAGCGTGAATCCATGGGCACCCCAGAATGATGTTGAAATAGGATGGCCAGTCCAACACCAGAAGCATAGTCATTAGATATACGTCTGCAACCCAAGTCGAGAGAACAATTTCCCCAATTGAGCTTGTGGATTCTCTATTAAACCTGTAAGGTGTGCTATTTTCTTCACCAAATTTTTCTGGTCTCAAATTCATTTCCTTCGAGGCTTCTAGCATCAATATGTTGGTTGAACTTCCATTGTCAACTAGGATTATGCTCATCAAACATCCAGTTACATTAAGGGAAATCACTAACACATCGTGGTGCACCTCTAATAATGGCTCATCGTGGTTGGTGAAGGTGATGGCATACGCTGGTTGGGCTAAAACGGTCCTATTAATTTGGACCACCTGACGTTGCACCTTCCGCATTTGTCCCTTCGCATCTAAAATGATATGGCCGTTAATTTCTGACCCACCTGTTATGCAGGTGATGGTCTTCTCTAGGCTAGGGGGATTCAGTTACCCATTTGGTGCTTGGGCTCCATTCCCATCCTTCTTCTTCTTTATTCTGTTAAAAACTCTGTCAAGAAGCCTTTCTTTAACATGTGGAGGGCCTTGTTCCAAAGAGATTTGCAATCAGCCGTCAAATGACTGCACTGGAAGTGGAACTCGCACCACTTGTTCTTGTCCTTAGGCTTTGGCGTGGTTCAGTTCTTCTTTGGCCAGCTTAACCTTAGTAACTTCCTCAACTCATATACACATTCAGAATGGTTGATACTCAGTATACTCAAGGAGGTGATCTTTAGGTATCAACTTCTGAAACTGTGTTCTCCTATCATTTCGAAATCTTTCCATCTTTCCCCTGCTTGCTTGATCGTTCCTCGACTTATTTAATTCTCTGTCCCAATACCTCATTCTGCTAACCCAGGGTTGTATGTGGTCGATTCTTTTCTCATTGTATCTAAAATTTTAGGCTTTATATGGTCCTGCACGGATGCATGGAGGAGGTCTTCGTAAAGCTTAGAGTTGGGGTTCAAGCCCATACGGGAATGCTGATATGACAGTTTCACATGGCACCGTGGTATTGCCGACACTTCGTCATTGAAGCGTTGCACATAGCTCTTCAAGGATTCATGCAGCTTCTGCACGATATCATAGAGCCTGCTCTTTATGTTTCTTAAATAGTCCATACTAAACCACAAATTCCCATGCCAACTGCCCCAAAGGCCGAATACTCTTCGTAGCTTTTCAACGATTCGTGCAGCCTCCGCACAATCTCGTAGAGGTTATCAGCCTGCTCTTTATGTTTCTTAAGAAGTCCATACTGAACCACAAATTCCCATCCCAACTGCCCAAAAGACCAAATACCCTTTGATGGGAGTTCCATCAACCATGATACTGCGTCTCTGGTGAAGCTGGACCCAAAATTCTTGCACATGCATGCTTCCTTTGGACCTACTGACTTGAAGTTGGTAGTCATTAGACTCTATTTGAAGAATACTCTAGTGAATTACTTTTCCATTAAATATAATTTCCACCTCAGAGTTTGAAATTTTTCGAGCATCTTCATTTACAGAGGGTGTACGAGAAGTCGGAAAAACCACAAAATCGATTGGACCAAATCAAATCGACCGTAAACCATTAATTTTAAAAATAATTTGGTCGGTTGCGATTTTTATTTTCAAAAACTGATCCGGACAATTTGTTTAGTGGTTTTAAGAAGATAAAATCGTGGTTAAACCAGACCACCCACATATATTACTATTATATATAAATAAATAAGTAGAAAATATATATAAGGCTATTAGGGTTTTAAGCAACAAACAAAGTGTCTCTCTCTCCTAAGTCCTATTCTTCTTGTGCCGCAGAGCATCAAAATTGATCTCTCTCCTCTAATATTTCTCACTTTCTCTAATGTTCTGTGCTTCTAAGTTCTAATTAGCCGAGCCATCAAGGAGATGAAGATGAAGATGGTGATTGAATCTCTGAAAATAGATTTTGAAAATTAAAATTAGTTCAATCACCATCAAGGAGAGCCATCAAGGAGATGAATCTCTGAAAATAGATTTTCATGGTATAACTAACCCAAAGCTATGATAAAATTTTCAAAGGTTCAACGTTATACAAACTTCATTAATAATTGAAATATCACTTCTTTAGGCTTAAAACACATAACATAAATTTGAGATTTTAAAATTTGATTATCTGATTAGATTTGATAAATTGGTGAATTAATATAGTGTTTGGCTTACTCAATCATTAATCGAGACCGAATTGAAAAATATGATAAATGAATAACTTTTCCTTAAAATCTTCACAATCCACATACATGCGTAAACATTAGATTTTTGTTTTCTTGCCAATGGCTGAGGAGATATAGTTCTAGAAATAATTATCTTCATATTAGTTAAATAACAAATTGATACTTCAATCTTTTTCTTTGCTTAAAAAATATGGCACAACATAATGACGATGTTCTCATCATAAGAAAATGACAATGTTATCACATGATTGAAGCATGTGACAATAGATAATGATGGTTATTGCCATATTCTATTAATAGGGAGCATTGTGCTTTGCAATTTTGTTTATACATTTGCTTGTAAAATAGGTTTGTATTACTAGTGTAACATCTATTGGTAATCATTAGTTGTTGGTCATTTTTTTCTTATTGCTGTACTACAGATCATCCAAACAATCAATCTTTTAGGCAGCCTTCCCTGACAAATCAATAGAATAGGTGTTATATGGATCTACTTTGTCTTTCAAAAAGGTTTGTTTGACTCAATAATAAGATCCTATGTTTTTATATGCATGGACAATAAAACTGCTGATGTAGACAATTTGATCTATTAAAGACTGATTTGTTTTTTCATTGTTTTTATTTTGTAGTTTGGAAGCAAAAATTTTATTTTGTGATTTTATTGTTGCAACATGTTGGAATTATTGCTATGTATTGATGATGTAATTGATTTTATGAACTAGTAATTGTCTTGAATCTTTTAATGCATAATAACCATTTGGATGATTTGTGGAGATTGGATGAAGAACGGTTGAAGCAAGACCCTTAATTGAAGTATTAGTAGCATGAACAATCCTTGAAGACTCTAGCATTTTTGTTAAATTGATCTTTGTGGATACTCACTACTATGAGCATAATTCTTCATGAGTATAACATGTTTGAATTCACAAAAGCTTATCTTTTATATTTCAAAGTGAACATTTACATAAGTTGCATGTTCCGTGGCTTTTACTCTTTACCTTATATTAATGTACAAGATCAATGGTTCAAAGTCTTTTCAAAATGCACCTTAGCATTTGAGTAAATAGCTTTTAAACATTTGTTCTCTATAGATTTTTAAGCAAAAAGAGTGTTTTTCAACCTATTTAGTTGGTTTTCAAAGAGTTCTACTCCTTTTAGTAAAAGTGCAATAGTAGTAATTTTCAAAACTTGTCATAATAGTGCTATGACTTAAGGTCCTTGAGTGTATTTTGCAACTTGCATTGCTTTGAAAAATGGCTTTCTTGTATATGGGAGAGGGAGAGGGTGTACGTGCATGTGTATGTATAGAGAAAGAGAGAGAGAGAGAAAGAGAAACAGAGAGAGAGAGAGTATACTCTTCTATGGATAAAATCTGAAAAATAGCTTTGAAAATTGTATTTTTGAGTGTTTTGCATATCGTGCATTAACTAAAAGTGATGTGTGCATGCAAGTTGGCTTCTTGAGCACTAAAATTTGCAAAAGCGTGTATGCGTGAGTATTGGGTGTAAAATTTGACTTTTGCTAAAATTTGTCAACTTTTTCTACTGTGGTTGTTGGCACTAACTGATCGTGCTGGTTGACCAGTAGGGTCAACTGGTAAGCATTAGTTGAAGGGTGCTCAACCGAGTGAGATCAGCCGCCTTAGTCAGTGTGTTCTTTTTTGGTTAGCGATTGAAAGCACCGGTCAACCATACTTGCTGATCGGTTTGGTAAATTTGTTTGTTATTTTTATTGATTGAGGCACCAGTCAACTTATACTGGTATTTGTAGACTTGTTTTAAAATATAGTTGTTGGGCACTTTACTTTTTGCATTTATAAATACCTCTTTTACTCCTTAGCATTTCAAGAACTTGATCAATCTATTCTTTCAAATATAAAGCATCCAAAGCTATCTTTCTATCATTTAATACTTGAATTTGCTCTTGCACTCATTGATCAAGTCACTTGCGCTCATAAATGGTTTATCCACTTCTAGCGAATATAGCAAGGTTCCTATACCTCTTGCATTCTTGCTCTTGAGAAGTATTATACACCAAACCTTTCCTTTACATCAATTGTATATTCATTCCTGGGTAGAATTAGATTATGTGATAATTTTGTGAGGATAAGAGAAAAGTTGAAATCAAGTGTTAGGATTGCACTTGTGGTCCTTGTCGTGAACAAGGTTTGTAATCGTTGTTCTATACTTTTACAATGTATTAAACAAAAAGCCAATTCACTAATTGATGTGTGCCATTTGTGTGTGTTTGCATCTAGTTTTTGCATGCACATTTAAGGGTGTTTAGAGCTTAAATTGAGCGCATTTAGTATAGAGTTTATGCACAACTGTTAATATTTGTACATAATATATTTAGGTATATAAATGCTACACTAAGTGCTATATTTCATGTTTTAAGAGAGTTTTAAAAGGGTTCGAGCTTACACGAGGAAGAAATAAGCTAAAGGATGTGTTAGCTTAAACATGATTTAAGTAATTATTTTGATGATGCAAATTAATTTTATGTAATGCTTGCTTGAATAAATTGGTAATGCTTGCTAATAGTCTTTTCAAGAATGCCTTTAGTATGTTAGTCTTAGCAAGATGTTGAAGTACAAAATGAAGATATTTTTAAAATTATGGAAGATATCAAGATTAATTGTGTCTGAAGTGAATCTCATGGCATGGAGAAAGTATTCAAACAAAGATTATGGAAGAAAAAGAATAAGGGAATCACAAGGTGGAGATAAGATGACATGAAGGGTACCAGTTATGCTCAATTGTGTTTAGCCGCAGTTATGTTGTTATAGCTCTTGTTTGCATGATTTCCTCTATAACTTGATAAATGCTTTACTCCCAAAAATTGTTTATGAAAATCAAATGTGTTTTAAGTTTTTTTTTTTTTAAATCTTTGACAAATCTGAAAATGATCTTCAAAAGTATGTCTTTAATCTTAAACATTATTTTTCAAGTGCTTCTTGAAGTGTTCTTATTTTGTTTAATTGATTTAAACCTTCAAAAAAGTGTTAGAAACTTATGCAAAGCAAAAAAGGGGTTTTGATGAAAATTGGCAGCCAGAAAATATTTCTGGAACTACTGGTCACTCTCTGTTGGTCGACCGGCAGAGCCTTGTGGCCAACCGGCAATTCCAGTGAGGAATGGAAATGCTGTTGGTCACTCATCCGGTTGACCGGACTATCAACTAATAGCTACGCTGATTTTCTATTTTAAACCGTTGGCAGTAGATTTCTTACTCTTATAAATACCTCCTTCACCCCCAATTCGGAAATAACCCTAGAATTTGAATGTCGAGTATTTCCTAAGCTATTTTTCATCTTTTTAAAACACTTTTCACTTGGGAAAACATTCTTGTGAGCTATAAATTTGCATTAATCTTGAGCAAACTTCGAGCCTTTCATTTTCATATCTAGCTTTTTATAAGTTATAGTGATTTAGCTTGGAAAAAATTTCCTTTTGTTGTTGAAACATATATTATAGCTTTTGTTGTTTAAACCGTTGGCAGTATATTTCTTACTCTTATACAAATTTCCTATCGTGGGAAAATTGTAAAGCTTTTTGGGTGCAGGAAAATCCTTAGCAAAAGAGGTTTTTGCTTGGGTTCTTTGGAGTGGGATCCATAGAGTTGTAAAGAGTTGGTTTAAGCTTCTCTAACATTTGAAGAAGCTTGATATTGGAGGATTGATTCAAGTCCTAAGGGGAAAATCCTTAGGCAGTGAATGTAGACTTTGTTGAACCACCTAAAAATAGTGTTGTCTTTCTCTCTTTCTCTTCTTGATTTCTAGCTATTTTCATTATTGCACTCAACATGTTCGATGAAATGCCTCAATTAACGTGCTTGTTGTTTTTATGCTAAAAAGTTGGTTATTTTGCTTGATTATATTTGTATCTCTCTAAGCAACTTTATATTTGTGCTTTAAATTGATTTGGTTTGTATTTTGTGAACTTGATTTTAATTTACATAAAAAGAAAGTATAATAATCCTCTATAACTAAATTCACCCCCCTCTTTAGTTATATTGCCACCTACAGGATGACGACCAGAAGAAAAAGAACGAAGAATGATGGCAAAAGAGACCTACCGATCGCCCTAGAAGTAGAGCCGGTCTATCGGCTAAGTCACTGACTGGATCCGAGAGCAAAGATGTTAGCCGATAGACTTTCTCCAGAAACTAGTCTACCGTCTAGGTCAACCGGTGACCCTAGAGAACCAATGTTGATTACCGGTCAAGCACTCGAAGGAGCCAGTCAACCAACATGACAATTATAAAACATTCTTTTCAGCTTATTTATAAGGGAGGAGCTTTAATCCTAACCTTTTCCTTTTTCACCAAACACCCTAAACCACCATCTAAACCCCATACTAAGCTAGGATTAAAGCATCTAACAAGGATTTGAAAGATTTGTACGGATTTAGAAGTAAGATTTAAGGGAGTTCTTCTTGTTCTCTTTCTATTTCTTTTAAATATGTTGCTAGATTAGGCCAGATGTTTGGGTGTTTATTTTTACATATTAGATTAAGGTTATGAATAAAGGATTTGTGTATATCTTTGGCTATTAATACATGTTTGTTTACATTGATTAATGGCATGAATCAATATGTCTATGTGTTCGATAAAATGCCTAGGTGAACTTGCATGTGTTCTAATGTGCTTAAATGCTATCAGTAGTAGTGTCATCTTAGCCTTAATCCATGCTAATCGCTTGAGCCTTATTTGCAACTAATGTGTTTTGATTAATATGCTTAATTAATGACTTAGTATGATAGAAGTATACCTCTAGTCTTAAACAATACTAAAAGGGTACCCACTAGCACTGGTTAATGCTCTAAGAGTCTAATCTCTAGTTTGAAACAATACTAATACGTTAGTCTCTCTAGTAGGATGTTAATCAACACCAAAGAGAGCAATCGAGCCATAGATCTCGTTATTATAGCCCGAGTCTAATTGCAGCGCAACCACCCTAGATCCCTTCTACTTTGCTAGGCTTCCATTCCTTAGCTTGGTGCGTTAAGTTCTTCCATTAGCTTAGGATTAGATTTAGGTTTACTTTTAGAGCCTCCTTTTATTAAAAAAGAAAAAACAAAGACTAAAATTATGCCAACATGTGCAGTGATCAATTTTAGACACCCGAGCACATAGAAAATCGAACTAGGGTAGCCTCTCTATGGAGACGATACCTACAATCAAATTCGCTATACCATGAATGATCCTTATGTTTGCAAGTGTAAAACTTGGTTGTATTTGTGCTTTATTTTCACATACCACCGAGAACATGATCAAGTTTTTAGCGCCATTGTCATGGAGGCACGGTATTAGATCTTTATTTGCTTTTTTGTTTGTGATTAATTGCTTGCGTGTTATTCTATCTTTACTTGCTTTCCTATATTTGAAAAACCACAAAAAAATTTGAAAAATTTTTGACAATCCAAAAAAAAAAATTTTTTGAAAAATCGAAAAAAACTTTGACTTGAGAAGAGGTTTATTTGTGTTACTTGAGTATAGATAGATTTAATGCTTCTTGGTAGTCACTTGTATCCTCTTCCCCCTCCCCCATATATGCTCCCAATCCTTGTGTTCTATGTGGTAGTTGCGAGCATCATACTACATATTGTCCCCTTGCATATGGAAATCCTCAATATCGGGCTAATGTAAGTCATGGCCCCTATAGTCATGCGTCCATTCATGCATCTTTATCTAGCTTTCATAATTATAGAGAGTCATATTATTACTTTTGTGATCTTTGTGGAAGCCATGACCATGACTTTGATTCTTGTCCCACTTTTCTTGCAAAGCCCAATAGTGCCCTTAGTAATCACGTGTTTGTTCGTGCATCTACATCTAGTTATCATGATTATAAGGAGCCGCATCATGCATATTTGTCTTGGGGTCAAGATAACTCTTCATTCTACTTGCCTTTTTGTTTTGAGAGTTCATCTTCTACACCATCTTTTCCCACTTATTCTTCTCCCGAATTTTAAGATGGTTATATTCAAAATGATTTTCAAAATGATTACCATTTTTATTTGGGTGAACCCTTTTCTCTTAGGTCTCCCTCACACAAAGATGAGAAGTTTGAATTCCTTAAATCCCTAATTCATTCCAACCTTGTGAAACTAAAAGGGATGAACGAACAATTCTCTAGAACGGTGGAGATGAAGGAGTAATTCTCCGAAACGGTCACGTACTTGAATAGAGAAATTGAGAATGAGCAACCTATGGGAAAAAGTGTCGAGATACCTTTAGATCGAGTTGAAGGAATGGGAGTGAGACCTATAGATGAAGAGATTAGTGGTAAAAAAGATGATGTTTAGGAGAAAGAGATAAAGAGAGAGGTTGATGAAGAGTTTACATCTTGTAGTGAGAAAGAAGATGAGCTTAATGGTACTTTGGTTCTATATAATGACTGTAGGCATGTATTAGAGGAAGTGGTACCCTATTCTTCTGTGCTTTCGTTGCTTCCCATTGAGTCATGTGAACCTATTTTTTCCTTTCTTCCCATTTCTCAAACAAGTTTGGAGGATGATCTTGATGTTTTGAGCACTCAATTGCACTCTGAGTCCACTTTTAGGAAGTTTAGTGCGTACACCTCTCTTAAGCATCTATGCTTGCATGATGAGGAATCCATTGAGTCCCATGTCCCCTTCCAGCCATGTGTTAACCAACCCTATTAGAAAAGGTTATGGAGTAGGACTTTGAGTTTGATGAGCTAGTGATGAATTGAAGGAGTTTGACGAGCTTTTGTCAAGTGTTGATTTGGAGCCATTTGTTGGAGAGAGCATAGTCTTTCCTCTAAGTGTAACATTTGAGGATGAACTAGAAGAATTTGAGAGACTTTTATATGACTCTTATTCCCCTTTTGAATGCACCATTCTTGATCATAATTTCTCTTCCTCCAAATCCATTCCTTCTACTTCTCCAATTCATATCATTTCATTTGATTATTCTTCCTTTTCTTCCGTTGAGTCTTCCACTACTTTAGAGCTCATATTTGTGTCTTCTTGCATGGAACACTTTCACCTAGGATTAGGAAACATTTTTCCCGTATTGCATGCATTAAACTTTTCATTGACTCATGGGAAGAGAGTGTTCTTAGCCCTAGATCATGAGAAGAAGGCTATGGGGTGGTTAATTAGCGAGCAAGTGGGGCATATACCTTCTAATTGTTACATAATCCCCACCATATGTGAGCGCACACACATACTTCGAGGTGGGATTTTTTAAAGGAGTACGTTGTCCATTTGTTGCTTTATCCTATGTGGCATGATCCTTTTCCTAATACGTTTTGTGCTTTGATGATCATCCTGTAATTTGTGCCATGTAACTTTAAACATGTCTTGCTCTAACATTGCCACCCAGTTGAGGGCGTTAAATCTAACGCTACTAAGAGGTACCCTAAGCTTGTTCGTATTTTTCTTGTTCTTCTTGTATTTACTTGCCTTTGTTTTTGTATATAGTAGATTAGTTTTCTTTCATTTATTCTTGCTTTATATATAGTAGATCAGGTTGCTTCTGTTTTTCTTATCTTTTAATAGTTTAGGATTTCCTTTGTTTGTTTGTATTCTTAGTAGGTTAAATTTTTGCTCCCTTACTTGTTTTGCTCCATTCCATCATTTGTGCATCAATCCTATACCCTTGCATACATCCTTACTTATCTTTTAAATGCCAATGTGGACTTGTATCATATAGACTACTAATCTCTTCTTCGTTTTTTATGTATTAGTGCTTTCTACTGAGGAGTAGAGAAGTAGATCATTGGATTACCGTTGGCATTTAAAAGAATTACATGCAAATAAGGTTGTATCTCTCTATTCTTTACTTGTCCTTGTCCATCCCCCTCCACATATCCCATAAGTGTTTCCTGTGCTTGCTTGTCCTGTGCTTAGTGTTATTTGCTTGAGGACAAACAAAGTTTAAGTTTGAGCATGTGGTTGTTCCTTCGTTGTTTATATTTTTTGTGGGGTAGATTTGCATGTCATGCTTTGTTTTTGCTATATGTTCAATTTTTATATTTTTTTTACATGTTTTGAGTTATTTATCTCCATACTAGTTGAAGAGTTGGCTTTTGTTATTGACTTAATTGATTGAAAAAGATGAGGGTGTATTGTGGGGAGTGAATGAAGTGTGGGGTATGACCTAGACTTTGAAGACAATCCTTTTGAAAACTGTGGGGAGTGAGCACTTCTAAGAATGCACATTGTAGTTTCCTCACAACTTGATTGGAAAAAAGTGTTTTTAAGAGCTGTTGATATAAGTGTCCCTTCCTTGATTGGTTCTTTAAGTGCGCCTTAGCCTCTTTTTTTTCTTTTCTTTTTGTTTATGTTATATATTGAGAAAAATGCAAAAAAGATAAAAAAAAATTGCAAAAATGAGAATAAAAGTGAAAAAGATTGGAAAAAAAAGTGAAAAATGAGAAAAATCCAAAGGGCAACAAAAATATGAAAAAGTGAAGTATGTTGAATAAGTGTCAAGTGACACAATGTCAATTTGACACAAGTGCTTTCGTTTGTTATTTCGTTGAGGTGTAAATAAGCTCTTACATTAAACTGTGAGCCATTGTGATTTACTCTTTTTTTCCTTGTATCTTTTGAGGGCTAAGTATATATTGGGAGGCCATGTTAGTTGATAGGGCATAAAGTACCAACATTCCGGGTCCGTGAGTTGGAATTCTAAGTTTGTAGTGATTTTAACTACTTGGTAAGTTCACAAGAGGTACAAGACCCCTCGTGATTGAGGGGAGGATCTGAAAAAGACTAAGGAACCCCTTACACGAAAAGAATGACCCTTTATACCCCTTGAAGGTGAAAATATTGCAAGTCAATGTAGTCAGCAACTCTTTGAAAAGCATGAGGATAAACTTTGGTTTAGTCCTGCTTAAAGACAAGCAAGGAGAAGGTTTAGGGGTGTTGATGTGCGTCATTTGTGCATGTTCGCATCTAGTTTTTGCATGCACATTTAAGGGTGTTTATAGCTTAAATTGAGTGCATTTGGTATAGAGTTTATGCATAACTGTCAATATTTGTACATAATATATTTGGATGTATAAATGCTACACTAAATGCTATATTTCATGTTTTAGGAGAGTTTTGGAAGGGTTCGAGTTTACATGAGGAAGAAATGAGCTAAAGGATGAACACTGGCAGAAAAAAAAAATGGAGAATAAAGCCAAAAGAGACCTATTGGCAGCCCTAGGAGCAGAGCCGGTGCACCAGCTAGGTCGACCGGCAGGATCAAAGAGCAAAGATGTTAGCCGATCGACGTCTTCTAGAAACTGGTCGATTGGTGACTTCAGAGAACCCATGTTGATTACCGGTCGAGCACTCCAAGGAGCTGGTGGACCGGCTAAGCCAACCGGCAGAGGCCGATGACAGCTATAAAACATTCTTTTCAGCTCATTTACAAGGGAGGAGCTTTAATTCAAAATCCTAATAAAACCCTAACCTTTTCCCGTTACACCAAACACCCTAAACCACCACCTAAACTCCATATCATGCTAGGATTAAAGCGTCTAACAAGGATTTATACAAATGGGAAAGCAAGAATTAAGGGAGTTCTTCTTGTTCTCTTTTTATTTCTTGTAAATATGTTGCTAGACTAGGCTAGATCTTTAGGTGTTTGTTGATGTATATTATATTAGGGTTATGAATAAAGGATATGTGTATATCTTTACCTATTAATATATGCTTGTTTACAATGATTAATGGCATGAATCAATATGTCTGTATGTGTTAAAATACTTAGGTGAACGTACATGTGTTCTTATGTGCTTAAATGCTATCGGTAGTGGTGTCACCTTAGCCTTAATCCATACTAATGGCATGAGTCCTATTTACAACTAATGTGTGTTGATTAATATGCTTAATTAATAACTTAGTGTGGTAGGAGTATACCTTTAGTTTGAAATAATACTAAAAAGGTGCCCACTAGTACTAATTAATGCTCTAGGAGTCTAATCTCTAGTTTGAAACAATACTTATAGGCTAGTCTCTCAAGTTGGATGTTAATCAACACCAAAGAGAGCGATCGAGCCATAGATAGACTAAATCGTTGTTATTGTCCGAGGCTAATTGCAACACAACTATCCTAGATCCCCTTCTACTTTGTTTGGCTTTCATTCCTCAGCTTGGCACCTTCAGTTCCTCCATTAGCTTAGGATTAGATTTAGGTTTACTCTTAGAGCTTCCTTTTATCCAAAAAAAGACCAAAAATATACCAACACATGCATATGGTTAGTCTTAGGCACCCGAGCACATAGAAGACCAAACTAAGGTAACCTCCCTGTGAAAACAATACCCGCACTCGAATCCGGTACACCATGAACAATTCATAAGCTTGTGTAAAATGTGGTTGTATTTGCGCTTTATTTCCGCATACTACCGAGAACATGATCACTAATAACATACCGAAATCCTAAGAGGAGGCCTTCAAGAGCTCAAACCACTGTAAATCACTATATTTGATCTTCTTACCCTTAAACTCTTTACATTCAAGTGTTTTTGTCTTCAATATTTGTTATACTTGAATATTGCATCATAGATTGTTTATAGTATTTGAAAAAGAGTTTTAATTGCTTATTTTTCCATTAATCCAATTCACCTACTCCTCCTCTAGATTCATTCTCTGGGTAGCACAGCACCTGTTGTACAAGGTCTGGATTCTATATTGCTATTTGCTATTGCCAAGAAACTCATCTGCTCTTGTTGTTTCATTGGTTTCAAAAAAGCTTAGTACTCTATTGTACAAGGCCTGGATTTTATATGTCATCTATAGTTAGCTTAGAATTGCGAAATTAGTGGCTTTTGCTGGTTTGCTATATTGTGTCTCACATGATGCTAAGCTGAAAGTCAAAAGGCTCGTTTGGGTTGTTTTTTTTTCTAAAAGTATTTTTTTTATAGAGCTTTTCTTAAAGAGCTTTAAGTAGTAGTAAAAGCTGCTTTGTGTTTGGATTCATTCAGTTAGAAGCACTTTTTAAGTTATAGCAAGCATTTGGATAAAGAGTTGTAAAAGTACTTTTTTTAAAGCAAATTACCAAAAAAAGGCAAGTAGAAGCCCTTTTAGTGATTAGCATTTAGATAAAAAAAAATAGTTATAATAAAAAATAAATGAATGAATCATTACTTTTTAATTTTCCTTTTATTTTATCACACATATTAGGTATCTAATTTTGAGAAAATAATTTTTTTTCAAATTTAAATATTTTGCTTAAAATTTGAACTTAAATAATAAAACATGAAATAAAAATAAAAATCATGTCTATTTTTTTATTTTTCTTTTCATGGCAAAGAGATTACATAATAATTTTTTTTTATCATATAGAAAGAATCCAATTACTTGTCCAATATCAAATGGACAATTCAAACTCATATCCAATTTTGAAACACCAAAAATACTATTGAAAAACATATTAAATTTCAAATTACTTGTTGTAAAATATGACAATATCCATTTAACACCACATTCTACAATTTTAATGATGCACTCATCCTGGTAATTGATCTCTAATAGCATCTCTTGTTTCCTCTATCACTTTAGTATCTTCTAAAGTTTGGCTCTTCCTATTCTTGATTTGGCACTTCTTCATTATCAAGAAATGCTTGTTCTGCAGCCTTTAACTCAAATAAATCTTCTACCATTAGAATACTTAAATCAGGTGAATCTCAATTTGCCATTACTTAATTGTGAAGATCAAAGCACATCTATATAATGGCAAATTGAGTTTCAAGTTCTTCCCTTACAAACTCCAAAAGTTCTTTCATTAAGACTCCTCATGCTTGAATGATGATAATTAAACAATTTATTTCGTGATCTAAAAGTTGGGGCTAACTTGAATTATGAAAGATGGGATTAAAGGATAGCTCAAGTGATTGAGACTATCTCTCCCAAGCGTGAAGTCCTAGTTTCAATCCTATGGTGGTAGGGGGTTATTTAAAAAAAATGAATTGTGAAAGATGATATCTTGTATTTTTATATGTCTCTAAATATCCTTTAAAAGTTGGACATCCAAAATCAATAAGGTAATATTTACCTGTAAACAAAATATTGCAAATTAAAAGCAATGATGTATATTAATATTGATAAATTAAATAAAAATAATTTGAAATATTACTAACCTTTAGGTAGACAAGGAAATTGTAGTTCTGGCTTCCAAAGAGTAATTAAAAAATTTCTTATATCATGTACGGAAAATGTGAGACACATGTTAAAGTCAAATGTAGACAAAATATTTGTACTAGTTTATCCCTTTCTACAAGTGAATGGTATCTCTTTGTTACTTGGAACATTAATAGCAATGTGAGTGTCATCAGTAGATCCTATGCAATCCTTAAACCATGGCCAATATCTTGAATCAACGTCTTCCACCCCTCTCTCTTAAAATGTGAGTGAGGCCTATTACCAGCAATCACCTTCTCAACACACGCCTTCAAGAATTCTTTAGTGTTATTGTCATTCTATTTTGCTTTCCCTGTTCCTTCACCTTCACCTTCACCTTCACCTTCATCTTCACGTAGGGGTAGAAATTCCGATCAGGTATCCAAACCCGAACATGAATCTGATTGGATGGAAAAAATACAAAAATTTTGGATTCGGATATATCCGATAAAATCACCAGATATCGAGTAGTAGATCGGGTAGTTCTTTCCTAGCTGAACCCGATCCAAAAAACCCAAAAAAATATACGCACACCACTCCATAGTAAATCATTCACCATAATATTCTAATATAACACATATATAAACACACATTTTAGATAATACATTAATATTAAAATGTACAACTAAAAAAAGAGAAAAAAAGATATCTACAAAAATAATAAGTTAAATAACATAATTAAGCTATTTGTAAATAAGTTAGACAACTGAATTTAGTAATATAATTAGAATTAACAAAATGTAACATTAATTTAGCATAAATATTTGTTATGTTTAAGTTAGATAAATGTGGAAATATATTTGAATTGTTAATATTTATTAATTTTTTCCTTTTTGTTTGGTTTGTAGTTATGATGAAAATGTCTTTATATTTTAAAAAGAGTTGATTTGTCTATCGCCATTTTAAACAATCTCTTTTTTTTATTGGAGCCGATGCTTAGTTTATTGTATACACGACATCTCTTGTTTATTGAAGCCGATACTTAGTTTTGAGCATGGTGTTGTTTGCTACTTGTGAACATGGATGTAATTAGTTTGACTATCAATGAATGTATTAGCTAACTTAACGCAAAAAAAATAGTAAACAAATTTGTATCTTTTAGCTTCATAGAAATGTCGGGTATCCAAACATCCAAATCCGAAAAACTCAGCATTCAAAAGTTCTGATATCCAGCCAGGTTGTTACTTTTTAACTGTCTGATCGAGTATTTTTTTCCTATTCGAAACCCGGAAAACCCAAACCCAAAAAACCCGATTATCCAAAAACCTGATTCGATTTCCACCCCTGCCATTACCTTCACCTTCACTTAAGTTTGGGTCATCAATAACCTTTTATTTTGTAGTTTTTTTAGGAGCATTTTTTGAAGCAATTCTATTCAAACACAAAATTTAGAATAAATCATTGCGAAAGAACAAGATAGATTTCAAAAGTTTATCAAGGCCCCAATTAGATGAAACACATGGGGATGGAAAAGAAATATTTTTCTTTAAAGATTAAAAGTTTGGTAGAAAAGCATGCTTTGATTGTTAACTACCCATGTCTTAGACATTAATAACACTTCTTTTAATAAAAATTAGTTGTTTAATTCTTTAATTAAAAAGCAAATGTTTAAGTATCAACTATGCATTATAACTATCCATATCTGTGGACAAATTTGAATGGGCAAATGTCAACTATAGTAAATATACATCAATTCCATCTACATTGGAACATGTAACTTTTTAGAGCTCATTTTCCTTTATTCTTTTCCTTGCTGCTACACTCTCATGTACACAACTATATGCAACTCCAATCAATTGTCCAAGAAAGAATATGATCTAAAGATAATATACCAAGCAAGAAATTGTAAATCAATAGTCAAAGAATGCCAAGCAAACTGGGACCGTCATGGCAATGGGAATTTTTACCAAAGAAGTAAGACATGCACTACAATCTACAAGATTTCAAGATATTAGCTTCAATAAGAGTTATACAGGGCAAATATAAATATCAAAGAATAATGATACCAATGTTTAAAGAACATCCAATAGATACTTTTTAGAAATGTGGGATTGACTAGAGCCTATTGTCAAGATAAAGAAAATCAAGATTCAAATAGGTAAGATACAGATAAAGAGAGAAGAAGAAAAATTGCAAATGTCAAATGATGTTTTCTTTCAAGATGTGAAAAAAGATAAGCAAACTGTTTATTCAAAGCTTCTATTTGTCTGGCTGCATCTGTCTAAGAACTTAATTGATACGAAAGTAAAAATGGAGAAATAAAAAATAGCCAAAAATTGAAAATTATTAAAATGGAGAAGTAGAAAACAACCAAAAACAGTGTGAATGAGATAATAATAGAATTAACAATAATATAAGAATCTTGGGAGCAAACAAGGACGAAAATCTTGTACCAAGTGTAACACTTTTCTACTCTGGGCTACTTTTTCTTTTTTGTGCAAGATTTTGATTGCTGACGACACAGTTTTAACGTTCTATAAATCACTAAAACCACGTCATCTTGATTGCTTTTTTCTCTTTTTTCCCCTTATTCACCATAAAGACCTCATCTCCATTCACATCCACTTCAAGATCACAAGAAACACCCATGGCACGAAAACGACGCAAAACCCTTGAAAACCCAGCATATGAAAACTCAGTATGTGCAATAGTTAAAAAGAAAATAGTAAATAAAAATAGAGATTTCAACCAAAAAAAAATTGATAGATAGATCTTGAAAAAATAAAAAGAATAATGTAAGAGAGAGAGAGAGAGAGAGAGAGAGAGAGAGAGAGAAAAGGTTACCTAAAGATGAAGATTTGGCAAAGAGAAGCGGAGAGGAAGAAGATGGCGTTGGAGAGTTGAGAGATATGTCTTCTGATGAAAGAGATATGTTTTCATAAGAGCGAGAGGGTAGATGGGTCAAGTCAAATTAAAACACCGCATTCTTGTAATTTCTCTTCCATTGGAGAAGCTGAAAATTTTAGCTTCAAAAAAAGCTCTCCTTTATCTTTTTTTTTACTAGCTTTTGCTTTTTTCAAAAAAATTCAATCCAAACACCTCTTACGGAAAAAAAAAAAAAAGTGCTTTTATCTCTTGAAAAGTGCTTTTCTTTTTGGGCAAAAATCCAATTCAAACAAGGCCTAAAACAAATAGGCCATTTAAGTGAAAAATAAGAAGAACAACTAATTTGAAGCTTTTGTTTCCCTAGATTTTCTAGTTAGGAATAGCATATCTTTTAATGTCATGTTTAGATGAAGGAAGATTTAAGTGTTAAAGATTGTGTAAGAAGTTCAAATCCTCAATCAAATAATCCTACCGAAAGTACTTCAAAAGAACCTAATTCTCTTAAAAATAAATAAAAGAAAAAACATGTTCATAAAGGAAAGCCACAATTCCCCGCATTAATCAAAAAAGAAATGAATGGAAAAAAAAACGGTCAGTTATATAGGACCATTTTACTAGGATAGAGGATAGTGATCCATCTAAGACTGCTTGTAACTATTGTGGCCAAGATTATGCATCCTAAAATTAATGGCATTAGTAGTATAATGGCTCACTTAGAATTCTCATGCAAGGGAAATAGATAGGGCCAATCTACTTTATCTTTTCAACCTAAATGTGAGTAAGGTAATGGTCCAACTATTGGTACCATTAAGGTTGTCGTCTATAATGCTGAGGACTGTAGAAAGGAATTGGAAAAAAATGCTAGGTTATTGATTAGCTCCCTTTTAGAATGGTAGAAGGTGAAAGGTTTCATAGTTATTTTAGAACTTTATAGCCTAGATCCACAATTCCATTTTAAGTTACTATGGCTTGGAATTGTTTAAATCTTTATCTTAGGGAGAAAAAAGAAAATCTGAAGAAGTTGCTAAAGAATGAAAAAGTATGCCTAACAATTGACACATGCAGCCTAACAACTGACACATGGACATTAATTCAAAATTAAATTACGTGTGTCTCATAGCTTATTGGATTGAGAAGGATTAGAAGCTAGAAATGAGAATCCTTAACTTCTGTTTAGTTTTCAATCACAAAGGAAATACAATAGGAAAAGTTCTTGAGTGAGCTTCATTAGATTGGGGCATTGACCAAATATTCATAACCACAGTTGAGAATGCAAGTTCTAATGATGGGGCAATTAGGTACTTGAAAAATAAAACAAAAAATTGGAAAGGTACCATTTTAGGCCATGAGTTTTTGCACATGAGATGTTCAACTCATATCATAAATCTAATTGTGAAGGATGGTTTGGAGGAGCACAATGAATCAATTCTTAGAATTAGAATTGCCATAAGATATGTGAGGTATTTCCCTATTAGACTTCAAGCTTTTAAGAGGTGTATGGAGAAAGAAAAGATGCAAAACAAAAGCTTAATAGGTGTTGACATTGAGACAAGGTGGAATTCCACTTAAATGATGCTTGAGTTGGTCGACAAATTTGAAAATGTCTTTGAGAGACTTAAAGAGGAAGACCCAAGATATGAGTTGTATTTCTTTAATTAGCATAGAGAGGTTGATGATGAAGAAGACATGGAAAGTACTAGAAAATAGATAGACAAAGAGAGAGAAGAACATTGGCCCTCCAAGTGAAGAAGATTGGGCTGTTGCAAGATGTTTTGTTCAGTTTCTAAAGTTGTTTTATTATGCAACATTGCAATTCTTTGATTCATTATATGTCACATCAAATAGTTTCTTTTGTGGGCTTGTTACAATATATTCAAGATTGAATCGCTAATCAAAAGGGGAGATTCAAAGCTAACTATAATTGCCATGAAAATGAAATAAAAATTTTATAACTATTGACATTCTCTTGATAAGCTCAATTTCTTGTTGAGATATTGCCATTATCTTAGATCCTCGATATAAGATAAAGTTTGTGGAGTTTTGTGTCTCTTCATTATATAAGAATGACACTCTCTTGACTAAATCAATGATGCGAAAGATTAGAATTGTTGTGGGCCAATTATATGAGCATTACCATAAACTTCATTCAAAGATCAATGTTCAAAAAGTGAAGTCAAATTCACAATGGTCAAGTGCAATCAACATTGATGATTATAGGGATAATGCCAAATTTTTAGAGACTCAATTTGCACAACATCTGGAAGAGAAAGAAAATGTGGAAAACAAGTCTAAGGTGGCAAAGTACTTGGCTAAGAAAATGTGGAAAACAAGTCTAAGGTGGCAAAGTACTTGGCTAAAAGTTATGAGAAAAAATATTGAATCATTTGATATCTTAACTTGGTGGAATGTAAATTCTTCAAGCTATCTATTTTTTTCTCAAATGGCAAGAGATGTGTTGGCAACTCTAGTCTCCGTTGTTGCTTCCGAGCCAGCATTTAGTACTGGTGGACGCATCCTTGATCCTTTTAGGAGCTCACTCTTTCCCAAGATGGTGGAAGCTCTCATATGTTGTCAAAATTGGTTACAAAGCAAGCCAATTTCCGATTGATCTTTGTGAAGATATAGAGGATGTGGGAAAATATGAAGAGATTGAAAAAGGTAAGTCTCATTTTTTTTTAATTTAAGCATTTATACCTTATATGATTGATCCTAAACTTCTATAATTTCAGATTTTTCAAGTTTGGTTAATGAGTTGAATGTTACTATGGAGGACTAATTGTGGATTTTTCTTTCAGGTAATTTTAATATTTCAAAGTTATAAATTTATATTGATTTTTATTCTCATCTGATAATTTTTGATTTTGTTGTCTTTTTTATCTTTTTTTTTTAAATTAAGAAATATATTGCAGGAATATGGCTTGGTGATGAAGGAAAGCTATCTAGTTGATGTTCTTGATGAGTGATGTTGTTGATATTGAATGAATGAAGTCTTTTTGTGTCTTTCTTATATTGGACATTTGGTCTTTTGTATGAGATAGCTTGTTATGTGTAATTTGTGTTTTTCATTGTGAGACAAATTGTTATGTACTTATATTGTGTGGATGCTACTTGGTGGAAAAAAGGAAATGGAAAACTGTTGAATTTGAGCAAGGAATCAGGAGAATATATGACATTTGGAAGCTGGATATTGTAGATTTATTGCTAAGCTTTATATGAATTTTTTGTTTTTATATGCCTTTGGTTTTTATCAAAACTCATACGGTTGTAATTTAAGACCTGATGTATGTTGTGTTATATTTTTGAATAAATGAAGTATCGTTTTGACTAAAAAAATTTTAATTATTGTTTGCAAGAAAAAGTCTGAAAAAAGCCCAAAAATGGGACCAAACCACCTAAAATTCCGTGTTAAAACTAAAGAAAAAATCGCTCAAATCCTATTAAATTGTACTAACCAAAACAGCTAATTTCTTAATTAATTTGGCAGCTTTGGTTTTATGAAACGATAAACCCCAAATTTTGGTGCAATTAGAAACTTTATGCAAAAACTGGCCAAAACTGCTCGCGTACACCCCTATCCATTTTTTCAATTTTATCTATAAAGGATGACCAAACATACAACCCCAAGTCATGTTCTTTCTTGCCTCATTCATCATCGGTAAATCCCTGTCACAAGATTCCAACGGGATCACAAGGTTGATGTTGTTGAGGGTTTTTCTCTGTGAGGAATAAAGAGCCATAGAAGTGTGTATTGGTGTGGCAAGTGTTGTGAGATAAGATATCTGTGCTATTAATGCTTCAAACTTTTGCTACAATTCCTTGTTTCTAACTTCAATTTCGTTTCCTTCTGTGATTCAGCTTTATGAGTCTTGATGAGGGGTGGGTGTCGACATGGTTGACTGTTGGGTTGCTTTATTTTAAGGTAGGCTTTCTCTCAGCATCACTAGTTTCCCACAAATGGTGCCAAATTGTAAAATCCCCTAGGGTCTTCTACAATTAAGGTTACAATCTGAGCAAGGTAACCTGTTTTCATAACTGGTTTTGGTTGCACTAATAAGTAGAGCGTGGGTTCTTGGTGATGAGATGGTGACTATGGTGGCTATGTGTTTTTCAATGCTTGTCCCTTTGTGTAGGTGGCCTATGAACCTTTTTAAAAGGGTTATCTCTTCCATAACAGCATCAAAAGAGGAGTGTCCCCTCCATAATGGCCTTTTTTCCCAAGAGTCTTTGCCCATTAAGCCTTGATGCTAGCTCCATATCATATTACCAAAGATCACGTTGCACTATCATCTCTTTAGCCTACAATGATACGTCTTATCTATCATCATTTCCCATTTCTTCTTGTGGGTAAATTCTTTGCACAGGGCTTCACAGAATTAGGCCTTCCCTAATCCCCTATGCATTTCGTAAAATTGGACCTTCAATGCCCAATACAAGTGTAATGTGTGTACTCGTGTGTAGTATGTGTAGTGAGTGTGTAGTTTGTGTTGTGTATGTTGTATGCATGGCATATGTAATGTATGTAGTGCATGTAGCATGAGTAGTGTGTATTGTGTATGAAATATGTTGCAATTTATGTTTAGCATATGTAGTGGGTATAGCTTGAGTAATGCAAGTGACATGTAAAGTGCATACTACATGTGTAGTTTGTGTAATATGTTAGTGTGTGTAGGTGTGTAATGTGAAGTCTGTGTTATATGTAATGTGCATAGTATTAGTATGTGTAATTTGTGTTTAGTATGCATAGTATATGTAATTTGTCTGTAGTGTGTAATGTGCGTAACATGTGTAGTGGGTGCAGTGGGTATAGTGTAAGCAGTGGTATAGTGTGAGTAATGTGTGTATAATATGTATAGTATGTGTGTAATATGTGTAGTGTGTATAATATATATGTAGTATGTCTATAGAGTGTAACGTGTGTACAGCGTTTGTAGTATGTAGCATAACCAGTGTGGGCAATGTGTTTAATTTATGAAGTGTATGTAATATGTGTAATGTGTGTGTAATGCGGGTAGTGTAGGTATGTAATATGTGTAGTTTGTGTAGTATGTAACATTTGTAGTTTGTGTGGTATGAGTAGTGTTTCTAGTGTGGGTAAGGTGTATAGTGTCTATAGTGTGAGTAATGTGCGTAATATGTGCAGTGTGTGTAGTGTATGATGATTATTGTTTTATCAATTTTTTATTTTCTTTTAATTGAGGGCATTATTGGAAATATAAATATTATTCTACATTTTTAAAATATCTAACATGTGCCAATTATAGCTTATAAGATATAAGTATTCTAGAGTTATCTTATTTTTTACAACTACAATTAAGATATCTCATGAAAAGTGTATTATAAGCATCTTATGAAAAGTTCACAACAAAAAATATTTTTGTAGGGGCCTGTATGGAATAAAGTTAGCTTAAATCTGAAATCTGATAAGCACTTTATATGATAAGTGTTTGATAAGAAATAAATGTCTGACATAATAAGACTGTTTGTTTATAATTATTGTTAAGTTGATATAACATGCTATCATAAGTTAATTTAACAATAATAACCTCAATTCCGGGTCATAATATTACAATTTTATGGTCATGCAATAAATTATAAACTATAACATATTAATTTTTTAATTTTAATTTTAATTTTTTTTGCATTTGTGAATTTTTAGTTTCAAAATTTTCTAATATTTTTATTATTTAATTTTTTTGTTTTTTAATTTTGAATTATAAAGTTTTAATTATTTTAATTTAAGCTTTTTATTCTTAATTTTTATTTTTGTAATTTTTAAGCTTCTAACTGTTTATATTTTTATCTTTTAGATGTTTATTTTTAATTTTCTAATTTTTAATTTTTTAAAAATTTTTTATCTTTTTATTTTTAATCTTTTATTTTAATTTTGTAATTTTTAATTTTTTAAAGTTTCTAATTTTAAATTTTTTTATTTTAAAATTTTCAATTGAATGTCTTATTAAATGTACCAACCATAGTAATTTTTTATAACTACAAATAAAACATCTTATGAAAAGTATCTTATAAATGACTTATGATATGTTGATAACAAATAATACTTTTTCCCATAAGTTACCAAATAAAATACGTGTCTTAGACTCTGTTTGGCCTAGCTATCAAATTTCAGTTGTTGAGTTATAAAGCTTTTAGCAGTAGAGTTTCGGATAAAATAAAAGTCGTTGATTGTTTGGCCTAATATTTTATGAGTTAAGCTTTTAGCTGTTCTAAGCGAAATATTAGAATTTTAAAATTATGGAGTAGTACTTTTAAGAAAAGAAAAAAAAATTCTAAAATGACGTAAAAATAGCTTTTCAAAAACTTTTTTCAAAAAGCTCCAATTGATTTTTCAGTTTTTTCCAACTTTGACTTTTATGTAAAAGCATTTTTAAAAATTTGCTAAATAAGTTAACATTAACTTTTAAACTCGCGTAAATTACTTTTGAGTGTCTAAAAGTTGAACCAAACATACTCTTAAAATAAATTTCAACCGGACAGAGCATAAATAAGACATCAAATAAGATTAAGCATTTTATAAAATGCTCGAAACAAACACAGCATTTGCCTTGGTGGCGTATGTTTGTGACCGCGCCAATGGAGGCTTCCGATGGCTGTGTTGGTATGGGGTCCGAGTTGTGGTTGGGCTTGGTGGCTGGCGTAGGCCTAATGTTTTGTTTTATGTTGCATTGCTGGGCTTGTGTTTTGTTTGGCCCATTGTCTTGTGTTTTTAATTTTGGGCTTGGACCATTTTTCTTGTGTTTCGGTTCTTATTTGGTGTCCTGTGATTATTGTTGGCATTAATGAAATTTCTCTTCCGAATCAAAAAGGAAAAAAAAAAAAAAAAGAGAGAGAAAGGGTAGTTTTAGGTAGGGGTGAGACTATGAGATCGGTATCAGAACCCATATCGGCATCCGAATTCAAACGGATAGAAAAAAATAACATATTTTCTAATTTCGGATTATTTGATCCGATATTCAAAAATCCTTTTTGGATTTCTGATAACATTTTCCCTACTCGATCAGATATGGGTATCCGCTTTCTTTTTTTAATTAAATTAAAATATATACTAAAATATAAGTACTAAAGTTTTTCACTTTCATTTTTGCCCTAAGCCCTAAGCGCTGCACCATTGCATGCCTACATCTCTGCAGACCACCACGGCACAGCAGCAACCCACATCGACACCGAAAACCGACCACTACGAGTCCACGACACCAGCATTAAACACGTATTTGTTTCCTTCCAAACAGGTGCTCGCATTATGTATGCTTCCAAGGGTTCAGCCTTGTTAATAATTGATGCAACAACTCTGCTGTGAACATTGATGAGGTTCAAAAGTGAAGATGCCCTGGAAAGAATTTCGTTATTCCACTTGCATCGTGCTAACATGGAAAGAGCATGCATACAAGCTTTTGAGTTTCTAAACAGATCAAATATATTAGTTATGTTAATCTCTTCAATGTTGTTAAAATTACTTGTCTAAGCATTGCAGTTTCTAAAAGATATTTAAGGCCATTCTTTTTTGCAGAAAATAATGGCCATTCATTTTGAAATAATGGTCATCTTGCAAAATCTTTTTTTAAAGAAAAATATCCGAAAATCTGTATTTGAAATATCCGCTATCCAAAAATCCGGTATCCGGCCGGATAGGACTTTTTAACTATCCGATTGGATAGTTGATTTCCCAATCCAATATCCGACTATCCAGTATCCAATTATCCGAATATCTGAATATCCAATCCAATTTCCACCCCTAGTTTTAGGGCTTGAACTTTGTACAATATGGAATTAAGGGTATCAACTTAAAAATCTTTGATAAAAAGGCTTGAACTTATAAAAAGATGGTGTTTTACATACAGTTAGGTAAAGGTGTTACTTTTTACTTACGTGGCATTTTTATTTTTCTTTTGTAACTTATGTGGAGTTTGCATCATAATATTTCAAATTTACATGGTGTCTATCTATCAAAACTAAGTATAACCAAAAAGTAAAAATGAGTCGAAAAAGAGAGGAAAAAAAAACCAAATCAGCTCTATGTTGTATCTAAAATTTAAAAACCCTTCTCTCAATTTGCAACATAAAAATTACTTAGTAAACTACTCTCAATTTATGCGTTCTTTTTGTTGGTTTATTGTAATTTATTTAATTTTTATTTTTTAACATTTAAAATGTACAATTAATTTAAATTTTCAAATTTTAAACTATATATAAACTTTTATATTAAGCAAAAGAAGTAACTGTCGATTTAATTATATTTTCATAGCCAACATAAAATTTTTCAAATTTTGTATACATATACATGAATATGAAAACCTAGAATTTATAAATTTGTGTATATATACCACTAGAAGTTAGGTTGCCATATAAGAAAATCTACTCAAAATATGAAAGAAAAATAAAATGACAAATAATATTTGAAAGGAAAAAAAATTACCACGTAAACTTAAAATTAACACCATTACTTAACCGTGTATAAAACTTAATCTTTTTTATAAGTCCAAATCCTTCTATTAAAGGTTTTAAAGTTGAGGCCCTTCATTTTATATTTTATAAAGTTGAAGTTTTAAAACTACCCTTTTCTTGGGAAAAAAAAAAAATTGAGGTACAAAAATATTGTTAAATTCATGATAAAATCACGCTTGCTGATACGAAATTAAAACCTAGGGAATATCAATTTGTGTCATTGGTCTGGATCTAACATAGTGCAAATATCGAAAGAAAGGAAGACGATGCAAATGAATGCAAGGAGAGCAACCAATGTGCCATCAATGATAGTGCTAGAATATTTCAACCCTCTATAATCATGAACAAAGAAACAAATATACAATGCAAAAGAATCAGAAGAAGAACAGATTTCAATTGGAAAATGAAATAAAAACGTGACATCACGTGGGGAGAGCTCATCTCATACAAATTAAGAAAATAAACTTGATTGTCCCTGAGGACTTTGTCCTAGTGAAAGCAAAAACTACTTGACCTAAACAAGAACAAAAAATTATTTTGGTACGAATTTACTTGAAACATTATAATTTCATAAAAAAAGTTAATAATAGTAATAATAATACGATATAATGATCTTAATGAAATATTAATAGTTTATAACCATTAAATGTCGCTCATAACGTGATAACATCAGAGGGAATCACCCTCAAACTACTTATAGTAAAAAAGAGCCATCTCTTATGAAAGCCGCAAGGGATTGGTCTTTCAACCGAGATTACCTCCACCACCTTTCGCACAACTAAGCTAAATAAAAAATCATGCAGGCTTCATTGTTTCACGGTGGGCGGTGACTTGGGTGGATCGATTTGAAAATCTTTTGGTGCCGCAACCAAATCAATATACGAAGCAAACGTGTGGACTCTATAAACACGTGGATTGCACGCACCCAAGAAAAAAATAAGAATAAAGTAGTACCAGCTTCATGAACTGGGGCCAGTGTCTAATGAGAGAACCAAATATGATAAACTGAAAAAGAAAAAAAAAAAAAAAAAAAGGGGAAGATCAGTAGCAGTGGCACACGGTGGTGACTGGCTACAAAAGGTCTAGATTTGGTAAGGGATGTGGGGCCCACTACGACATACGGTCGTGTGGGTGTGGGTTGTATCCGGACCCTGGGGCGGTCAATGCGGAAGGGTTGAGCGTTTCTGATTTCTAGATTAGATTGACGTCCTACTACCAGTGCTAAACCACCTCTCTGAAACATCAAAACCCACGCGCTTCTTTGATCCCTTGTCTTTTCTCCAGTTCTTTGCTGCTACAGTTATAAAAATTAAAGACGAGCACAGCTCATAACCTGATTCTGAATTCAATTTTTTGTCTTAGATTGAATGTTCTCGACTTAATAAGTATACAGTATAAAAGACGTACTATTTACCCAAAATTTGTTAGTTATTGGTTGAGTTCTAGCGAGTGTACTAATGATCGGTCTTGCCAGTTAGATTTTCTTCGTAAAAAAGAATAATTTCATTTTTTTTCTTTTCCCACTGTTGGTAGAACTTCAAAATAAGTTAATAAAGTATTTTGCCTTGACCTTCTTTTTGATTGACCTAATATATATTTTGAGATGTATGATGGCATCACTATGCTTATAATTTTGAGATAAACTAATATTCGGAGTGACTTGACCTTCTTTACTAAATTACAAATAATCCAATAACTGAATTTGTATATCACTAACTAAAATTCAACGAAACTACTTCGACAATTGAATTTCGCTAACCAAAATTTTCTTATTCTATTTCTGTATGTGTTATCCAAAACAATCAAGTTGGATAACAACACAAAAGTATGATTGGGAAAAACATAGAATAAACGAATTTAAAATAATAGGAATATTGTATGATATTTCGTTCTTAATTGGTTTTAATGACCCATCTCAAATTGATTTTTTTTTCTTTGACCAAACTAAAGGAATATTAGAATAAAAGTTCACAAGTTAGCCAATTTCTGTGGCATTAAGTACACAATTTAATATATACAATAAATCAATAGGAGGTATAATTTTCTAATTAGAGGGAAGAGTACTAAACTTAACATTCCTTGTTAACTATTTAGCCACCCTTTTGGCGCTTCTAGGCACAAGCAACATTCCAGTTTGCAACCCACTAACAACTAATTAATCAAACCGAATGGACCGAACTTAATTCAATTTGTTTCAGTTTTTGATTCGATTTAGTGTTTGTTCACCTTTTATTGTCACGATTAAATTAATCCTGCATCGTATTAACAACTTTCAATTGGAATTCAATTGGACCACCCTCAGACTAAAACTTGTTACCTCCAAATACAATTAGACTATGGCACTGTTTGGCAACAGTGTTTCAATTAGTGTTTAGTGTTTTAATTTAGTCAAACCATTATCACCTCCTATTTTTGTTGTTCGGTAAAATAGTGTTGTAGGTAGTGTTTTTGGTTGAAATAGTGTTTGGAGTAGTGTTTCTGAAACATTAATATTCTTAACATTTCAGGTAGTGGATAGTGTTTCATTTTTTATTTTGGCAATTTTACCCTCTCTTCATTATTTCTTGGCAATTCTACCTACTATACAATCTCTTTCTACATTTTTATATTTTCATTCACAAGTATAAATCTAAACTAACATAAAAAGTAATTCTATCTATATCAAAATATACTAAAAAAGTGTAAGTCTTATTCATCCATTTTATTATTTTTCTTGACAAAATAAATCTTTGATCACTTAAAAAATATTTCTACAATAATAACTTTTTTTGTAATATTAACAAAATCAATTTATCAAAAATAATTTTATTATACTTTAATAATCAAATGTTATTACAAGAAACATATATCTAATTATGAAATAAATTATCTTATTTCAATAATAGTAATAATTATTATATTTATCATAACATAATAACATAATACCAATGACTTTTTATGTCATTTTATATTCATCAATTAATCAAACAGCTAATTTTATCGAACACATATTATTCAATCAACTAATCAAATAGCTATCCGTTAATAGCTAAAATACAACAGCTATCAGCTACTCAAACCACTATATGCTACTTAAACAGCTATCAACTACTCTAACAGGTAATTTTGCCTAACAGGCCCAATGAAGCTTTTGAATACACTATAGGGACCAAAGATTTAGTGGTCAAATGGTTTAACTCGCACATTTAGTTTGAGTAAGTCCAGGTATTAATTTTCACTAAATGTATGTTATATTCGACTTTTGATCTCTCTTAAAATAATAAAAAATGCAAAAAACTGTGATAGTTGTTAATTTGACTCTTTCGTTAAAAAATAATAATAATAATACACCACAGGGAATTGAACATGAAAGCCTTTGCATATCGGGTTTTTTTTTATTTTTTTGACCCAATTTTTAATATACTGCACAAAATGACCTGCTTTTGGATTGGATTTAAAAAATGACCCAATCTCGTTCTGGGAACGCGTCGGGCGCGTTCCCAGAACGCAGCTAGTGTTTTTGCAACTTTTTTTAACATACCTTATTTTTTTTATTATGTATTTATAGGACGGTATTATACTTTTCCCTTATGCAGCTATTTATGATCCGTGAATGCTTTTATTTCAGCATTATGGATATTATTTTAAGCTGGAGGCCAGTGCATTCGAAACAAGATGGATCGCTAAAACCAAGGTGGATGACGAAGGTGTACAGCATGCGGTCAATAAGGCCACACTGCTCCAACTTGCCCCAATAATCAAAATGCGTAGCGTATAGTTGTAATCTTGTAATGTTGTTATGTAATGTGTATTAGTTGTAATCTTGAATGTTGTTATATAATATATATTAATTGTAATCTAAGTAATCCTATTTAGTTGCAATCTTGTTTTGTTTACTTAGTTGTAATTTTGTAATGTTTTGTTTACAATTACAATATAATGTTCACTTGAACAAAAAGAATTAAGTGTATAATATCCAATTGATAATGTAGTATCCATAATGCTGAAATAAAAGTATCCACGGATCATAAATAGCTGCATAGGGAAAAAGCGTAATACCGTCACATAAATACATAATGAAAAAACAAGGTATGTTAAAAAAAAAAAGTTGCAAAAACACCAGTCGCGTTCTAGGAACGCAGCTGCATTTTGGGAATGCGACCGCGTTCCCGGAACGAGATTAGGTCATTTTTTAAATCCAATCCAAAAGCAGGTCATTTTTGCCCAATATATTAAAAATTGGGTCAAAAAAATAAAAAAACCCTTTCATATCACCTGTTGTACCCTGCTCTAGTTATATAAGTAAATTACGGGTAACCAAAGTAGTGCATGTTAAACGATAAATGTATTTGCATATTCTGAAATTGATGTCTTTTTGATATTTTGGTTATTTTAATTAATAACTTAAATTTGTATACGGTAACCAAAACAGGAAGCAAAAGACTGAATTAGCTAATTTCTATAACTTGAAATAAATTTAAAAGTAAAATAATATTTTAATTCGGATTGACTTTGATTATTAGCGGAATCATGCCCGCCCTTAGTCAATACGGCTTCGTTTAGGGTAATTAATTAAAACAAAAGAATTCTAACTAACCGTCTTAGTTTTTCTCGTACTTGATATTTTGTCTTTCCTTTAAACTTTTACGTGACATTTTGTTTTCTGTTTTGCAATTTTTATGTAGCTTTTTTTTTCCTATTCGAAGTATAGTGTAATTTATTGACCAAAAACAAAAAAGAAAAAAAGTAAGTAATTTTATTATTTTTTTGTGACAAGAAAAATTCAGTTAGCACTAAAATAATCGGTTAAGCCTGATCACCAACTACAAATTTCAGATACGTAGCACATCCCTATATTAAGCTCCACTTAAATCGAGAATGTCTATTTAAAATAGAGGACTGAATTTGAACAGAAATAATAAATTATATTTATTTTTAGTTTTTACGCATATCCTTAAAGGATAAAAGCAAGTAGTTTTGTGCAATTGGTGAAGCGTGAAGTTGGACGCGCGTGTGGGCAAGACGAGGAACGTGGAAGGGGGAAGGATACAGTGCTCCGCAATTCGTGCGCCCCTCTTACTTTATTTATGAGAAACGATGCACCGACTCACTGCAACGTCACGTGAGCACGTGCCTCCTTCAACTCCATTCTCACCTTTTATTGCTATTAAATTAATAATAAATATACAGTTCCTTTAACTAAATTTGTACAACTCTGGCTTTTGATTCGAGCACCCACCATCAAATTAATTTTTTTTTTTCCTCACCCACTCTCATAAATTTATATTTTTGTTCGAGAGCGTATTGAGCTTTACTTTTATGTATAATAACAGTCTTATAGAGCACAAAAATTAAAACAGCATTATATGCAATGTGTTCATGCTTCTTACGACTCGTTTGGCATGATAAAATAATTTGAAAAGAAATAATCATTTAAAGTAGAGTCAAATTTAATGCAAAATGGTTATGAAATATTTTTTCTTTTATTTGGTTAAAATCATAAAAAAATTAAAATGAGATGTCTTTTTTATTTCATATAGGTTGGTAAAATTATTTTAACAAATCAAAATAGAATGAAAAATTAATTCAATTAACAAAATATTTTTGTTCTTTTTTTGACATAAATTTAAGTTTGTGTGTGATAATTCATTTTATAAAATATTAATATAAACTAAAATAGTCTTACCAATTTTTTGGTCAACAATAAAACATAGCATTACTTATTCTAATATTTTTTTATTATAACACTATATTTCAATTTATTTACTTTCTAAACCTAACAGGAGAGAGAGAGAGAGAAAAGTTAACCATGCAATAAAAATACATGTGTTTTCTAGGTAGAAAGAGTAAAAAATGAAATAGAGACGTGTATTTTTAGTTTTTTTTTAGCTTTTTAATCTTTTAGTTTTTAGTTTTTACTTTTTAATTTTTAATAATAATTGAGAATTCTGAAAGAATAGATGGGAGATAAATTACTTTTGTGGTTCTACTTTATCTCTATGGTTTCTATTAAGTTGGAATGCTCATTTCTTGGTTTGATTAAGATGGTGTTTGGCTTTGCTTATTTTAGGTGCTTATAAATACTTAGAAAAAAAGCATCTAAACACATGCTTTTTACTATTGGAGTGCTTATAAGCACCGAATAAGCAAAGCCAAACACTCTCTAAGTAATGCGTTTTCTGACTTCTTTTTCTAGAAAGGGTATTCCATGATAATGAACTTTCGTTTGGTATAATGGAATAGTTTGCAAAGAAATGACCATTCAAGGTAGAATAGAATTTAAGGCAAAATACTCACGCAGTACTTATTTTTTTTTCTTTTTTTTTTATTTGAAGTTCCACGAAACAAAAGAAAGAAATTAGAGTTGGAATGATAATTTCTTTCTAAACCACTCTAATATACCAAATGAGCCCTTAGAAGAGTCCATTTAAAATTAAGTAACAGCATTCATTAATTGTTTATATCCTTTTTCCCTTCTCCCAAAATCTTCGCATCAAACATAAACTGTTACATTTTTGTCCATTAATTTATATAGTGATTGTTAAAGAAGCAGATACACATCATGTGAAATTTTTGTTGAATTTTAGACAAATTTCATCTAGAGGACTAATAGCCTCCTAGGAATGAAAGATAGCAAACACTAGGTCTAATTTTAAAAATTAAAAATTTAAATTTCAAAAGAAGCAAAGATAACGCAATAGGTGGCCCTAGGTATCATCTACCCATCTTCAAAATGATAGTAATTCCAAATGATGTCATGTACTAACAAGTACGTATTGACTTCATATTTATGTTGTATTAAACGACATTTAGAGATTGTTTAGGTTGATTTTTTTAAAAAATATTTCTTTAAAAATGTATATTATTTATATAATAATTGTTTGATTTGACTTTAAAAATGCAAAAATTCTAATAAAAAAACTTAGATACAATTTTTTTATAAGTAAAAACTTTTAGCTTCTTAAAAAACTATTTTTTTTCAAAAATTGTTAAAAATGCTTTTGAAAAATCAATCCAAACAAACCCCTACTAATATCAACTAGTTGCAAAACCGATCTTATAGGATAATATAACAAAGTTATTGGTTTAGTAGGCAGTAAGGAGTAGTTTATATAGTTGAGATTATCTTTTTTTAAGTATAAGGTCTTGGATTCAAATTTTATGCGAGATGAGAAATTAGATTGGGACAAAGGTTAGAAAAAAAAATATTGGTCTAGTATCGATTGAAAAACAAAAATGTATGGATGCTACAAACAATTGAACGGATTAAGATGCACAGTGCAATTAAAATTTAATTAGGCCTCGGGATGGTCAGATGCCTTAGCTGTGAAGGGAAGATTGCCGAATTGATACAAAGGAGTGCTCGAAGCACAAAACTTTGCCATTCTGTGGCCGTACAATATTAAAATGATCAGTCCACTAAATTAGTCTTTGCGACTGACAAATTAACTCATATAATATTCTGCCAAAACTTTAACCAAATCTAGTCGCTCGTAGCCCAACCTATTGCTTTTGACTGGAAAAAAGATTCCTTTGCACCTCAATTGTTTTGCTTACCCCTTCATCTTATCCGCCTAGCACCCGCATTTACTTTCTTGATAAGGACCCATTCTTTTAAATGAAAAGTTCCGAGCAGAGAGATTGGTCTTACAATTCTAACTATCAAATAAATTATGACTCTCAATCTAAAGTAAAAAATTTAGGATCAAATTTGGATTTTGAAGCGTGTATAACATTAATTCTTATTGTTGGAACGTCCTCAAAAACAACTACATATATATATGCAAAGATGAAATAAAAGTGTTTGCTATATATGATCAAAATCCAAGATGACTATTAATAGTAACTTGAAATGTGAATAGATCCTTGGTAGATTACTATTAAACTAATTTCTCCTTTTTACAAAATATTAAAATAGATCAATCATAGGGGCTTCTATAATCGTCAATGTGTATGTCAACGCGAGACTTTAAAAAACAGAAATATGGATTTCCTAATATTGGAATAACAAAGTCGGCTGTCTTTATTCCTTTGTCAAACTAGTTGGGTAATAATTAGTTATAATTAAAGTTCAGAATTTAAAATTAATTTTTTTTATCACAAATATCGTTTAGTTTTAATCAGAAGTATGTATTAGAGGATATTGTTACTTATATCATTTGAAAATAAGTTAAAAATTTTATTGAAAATGAAATTTTCGTCATTTAAAAGAAAGACTAAGAGGATGTTTGGTTTTGCAAATTTAGGTGCTTATAAGCAATTAAAAAAATATTTAAAAACATATTTCTTATTATTTAGGTATTTATAAGCACCAAATAAGCAAAGGCAAACACCCTCTAAGTCCGGCTTTCTATATAGTCACAAGTTTGTTACAAGCACTCATCACAATTATTGGGCAGTTCATTGCATTTTTTAGCTTGAAATTGACCTAAGTTAACATTCACTAGTTATTACAAGGCGTCACTCTTTAATTGATGTTTGAATTGTTTGCGAGTTTATCGGGTCTCTTCCACTTCTAGGATGAGACAATGAATTTGGGGCTTCAAATGACACATTGACTATTTCTTAGGGGGCCACAGTCGTGTATTCAGAGTTGTACGTTGTTTCAGTTCACACTAAAATTAAACAGTTCAAGATTTTATAGTCACTGGCTAATAGTAATAAATTTGATAGTATTCACTAGGGAAGATTTAAAGTCAAAAACTACCTATCTTAAGACAGTATCTTTTTGCAGACTTTTTCTTACATTTGCATGCATTTTAGTCTGCTACTTTTCATTCACATGGGGAAGTATTTGTCGGGTGGTTTTTGATATAGAGGTCAAAGTCACTTTGACCCCAAAATTGGGCCGAGTCCCCCTTATCAGATGGGTCAAATCTTGGGATCATTACGATTCTCGTTCTGAGTAGAAGAATACGATATATTTACATGTAAAAAACGATTCCAAGTAGATGAGTGTGATATATTTATATGTAAAAAAGGGGCTTGTATTGAATGAGAAACTAGTAATAAAAGTTAACATTTTAGCTAGTTTGGTTGTTAGGTTTCCATTGGAAATTTTAGAAAAGTTTCTTTCACCTTATATATGGGAGTCTTTATGTGTAGTGTCAAGAAATAACTTGCAGGGAAGATTATACATAGTGGGCTTTGTATTAAAATTACCAAGCACCCGCGCCCTACTGGCCAAGGTGGGTTAGACAACTATTATTTGCACCTGTTACTCTCTTACTGAATGCATATGTTACTGGCCACTCCTCCATGGTCTTATATAAAGTAGATTCTGGTGCACCTGGAAAACACAGAATTCTCGAATCCACTCAACATACATTGCATACTCTAAGCAAATAGGTTGCATCTTTGTTTCCAGATAGAGTTCGTCACAACTTGCATATTTGTTTACAAAGAGAGTTCACCACAACCAGTTCGCAAACTCTTACACTTGCGTGCTTTCAGAATTCACTTAGTGTACACCTTATTGTTAGAAAGTGGAAGAGGCTATTTTGAATATGGAGAGAATATATTAAATTTTATTATCTCTTCTAACTTGGACATTTGCAACTGAAAGCTCTCACTCCTATATATAGACTAATCTAGAAATTTAAAACTAAATAAGATTTGGTTAAACCAACCCTTTACATAGTAAATAGCTAATAGGTCAATCCTAATTTGACTAGAAAAATAACCAATAAACTAATCCTAATTTAATTAGGACTTGTAAACATATCCAAATCCTAAAATCAAGTTTATTTTCTAACATCCCCCCTTAAACTTGATTTGATTCTTGTAATTCCAAGCAAAGCTCTCAGCTGGATAAACACGTCACACTTGTGGGGCTTTATGAGAATATCGACAATCTCTCACATATATTATCTTCAATCATTTTTTTTTTGCAACACATTCTTCAACTCTTTCGCCATTTCCCTTTTGAACTATCATCACAAGCAATACCAGCTCTATAGCCTATTGTAACCCACCTTGTCTTGTATCTTTCTACTTCACCATTTGCATTCCTCTTTATTTTGTAAACTGGCTTTACTCTAATGACTTTGTGTCTTTTGGGTAAAGTCGCAAGCTTCAAAGTATCATTCTTCTTGATCGTCTTGATCTTTTCATCCATAACTCCTCTCGTCCTTTTGCTCTTATCAGCTTCCTTAAATGTTATTAGCTCACAATTAGCATGGAGACAAAAGAGATTTGTATCTTTATTTAAATTTCGAGTTACTTCGTAGATTTCACTCAAACTTCTAAAGCGAGGAGCTCTTTCCTTCAGACTCAAACTTGTTGCAGAGCAGTTTCCTTGACCTATAGTTGGAGTTGGAGTTGGAGTTGCAATTGGAGTTAGAACTACAATTGATGCTGGAGTAGGAATTGGAGAAATAGAATCCCTATTTGCTTCTACTTCTTGCTCTCGTAGAGATAAAAATTTATCTTCTTTTTGCTTATTAGTGCCTCAACCTCATTTTGTTTCTTCATCAAATTGAACATCTCTGTTAATTATAATCCTTCCACTAATAGGATTGGAGAGCTTGTAACCTTTGAAGCGTTTGTCATAGCCAATAAAAACAAGCTTTTGACTCTTGTCGTCAAGCTTGGATCTAACTTGATTTGGAACATGAGCATAGGCTATGCATCCAAAAACTCGTAAATGCTTGATGCCAGGCTTCTTTATATACTAGGCTTCCAATGGTGTCTTGTTAGAAAGACTCATTGTAGTACAACGATTCAAAAGATACACAACACAATCAACAACTTCAGTCCAAAATTCTTTCGGCATTCCTTTGGTCTTCAACATGCTTTGTATCATCTCAAGAATTACTCTATTTCTTCTCTCAGCAACTCCATTTTGTTGAGGCGATCGAGGAACTATAAAAGGACGTCGAATACCCTGATCTTCACAGAACTTTTCAAATTCTTTTGATGTGAATTCTCCGCCTCTATCAGATCTCAAGACTTTTATCTTATAACCACTTTCCTTTTCAACAAGGGCCTTAAATATCTTGAACGTCTCAAAAGCTTCAGATTTTTCTTTTAAGAAATAAACCCAAGTTTTATGGCTATAATCATCAATGAAAAGAATAAAGTACTTGTTTTTACCATAAGAACTTGGATTTATAGGCCCACAAATATCAGTATGGTCAAGTTCAAGTGGCCTCCTTGCTTTTGATGTAGCCTCCTGTGGAAAACTTTTCCTAGCTTGTTTTCTAAGAAGACAGCCTTTACAGATTTACTCCAGATAATTGATGAAAGTCAATCCATTCACCATATTATTTTTTGACATTAAAAATTTTCAAAATTTATATACCAAATCTCAAGTGCCAAAGCCAAGCTGTTTCTTTTACACAAGCTTTAAAACATTTTGCTGTATCATTCTGAATATTTAGTACAAACAATCTATTTCTTGTCATTGGCACTTTTGTTATCAAAACATTGTTTTTATCCCTTATTACACAACGCACTGTTTATCTTCCAATAAAATTGTGTAATTTTTCTCAATAAGTTGGCCAAGACTCAAAATATTACTTTTTAATTTTGGCACATAATATACTTCAGAAATAAGAAGATGCCTTCCATCTTTCAAACCGATTAGAGTCTTGCCTTTGCCTTCCACAGAGATCGTAGAGCCATTTCCAAATTTTACATTGCCCTTGACAGTTTCATCGAGCTCTGCAAACATACTTTTTTTTTCCACCATGTGACTGCTAGCTGCTGTATCAAGATACTATGAAGTCCTATCTCCATTAGGATCACCTTGATGGGCCATTAACAAGGTTATTTCCTCTTCTTCTTGTTTCTCTACGTAATTTGCTTTCTCAGCCACAACTGTTGGATTTTTCCTGCATTCATAAGAATAATGCCCAAATTTCTGACAATTGTAACATTGAATTTATGATTTATCATACTTTCTTGAATTGTTGCCTCTTCCATGCCCAGGTCCTTGTGTATTATTCTCTTCTTGAATGGATTGATTAGATTCTCCTCTTCTGCCACGTCCTCGCCCTCTTTGTCCACGACGACATCCTCGTCTTCCTTGGCCTCCATTATTATTGGGGTTTTCTTCTTTCTTCAAAGTAAGATTGCTTTGAAGAACCTTTTCAAGGACTTCGTTATCCTTCTCTTTATGTCTTTCTTTATCGGCTTGTAACGAACCCATGAGTTCATCAATGGACATGGTATCTAAATCCTTTGATTCTTCAATGGCTACAACAATATATTTATATTATGGATGCAAAGAACGAAAGATTTTTTCTACTATATGAACATCTTTCAAATCTTCTCCATATCTTTTTAATTGATTGGAAACTACCAATACTCTTGAAATATAATCTGATATAGATTTAATATCATTCATATGGAGAGATTCGAATTCACCTCTTAAAGTTTGAAGACGAACCTTTTTCACCTTGTCAACTCCCTTTTGGGATTTTTGGAGAATCTCCCATGCTTCTTTCGCAATAGTGGCATACGAAATCTTCTTGAACATTACTTCATCCAAACATAGATGGATGATAGAAAGGGCTTGTTGATCTTTTTGACGAGATCTTGTCAACACGTCTTTTTGTGCTTGACTCAAGGTTGCATCTTCATCCGGTTCTATGTAGTCTTTTTCTACAATCTCCCAAGCATCTTGAGAGCCAAGAGGGGCCTTTAGATGAATTGCCCAATTATCATAGTTATCTTTTGTCAGCGAGGCAATTGAAACGGAAGTATCCCATTAGCCATCATATTTACCTAGGTCTAGATACCACTTTGTGAGAAAGTGGAAGAGACTATTTTGAATATGGAGAGAATATATTAAATTTTATTATCTCTTATAATTTGGGCATCGATAACTGAAAGCTCTCACTCCTATATATAGGCTACTCTAGAAATCCAAAACTAAATAAGATTTTGTTAAACTACCCTTTATATTAAATAGTTAATAGATCAATCCTAATTTGACTAGGAAAATAACCAATAAACTAATCCTAATTTTATTAGGATTCCTAAACATATCCAAATCCTAAAATCAAGTTTATTTTCTAACACCTATACCCTAAGCAAATAGGCTGCATTTTTGTTTCCAAAGAGAGTTCACCACAGCCTACATGTTTATCTCCAAAGAGAGTTCACCACAGCCAGTTTGCAAGCTCTTACACTTGAGTGCTATCAGCTTATAAGAGATAAACAAATTCTGGTGCACCTGGAAAACACAAAATCTTTGAAACTCTCTGCGTACTCTAACGCTGCATCTTTATTTCTAGAGATCTCAATTTGCATCTTTGTTTTCAGAGAGAGTTCACCGTAGCTAGTTCGTAGGCTCTTAGACCAAAGTGCTGCCAACTTGTAAGAGGTAAACCATTGTACCACAGTGAGTTCGCGGGCCCTTACATCGGAGGGCTACTAGATTGTAAAGAGGGATATGTCAATACCATTAGCACTATTACGGGGGCGAAAAATCCTCAAGGAAATCGTGCTACGAGTTTCGGTTTAAATTGTTTAATTTCTGTTGTATTTTATATTTCCTCATGCTACTGTAGTGTTACGAGCCTTGGTTTAAATCGTTTGATTTTTGGTGAATTTTTAATTTCCTCATGCTACTGTAATTCGAATTCTAGTTTAATAATATTCTGTTTATTTTATTTATGTTTGTTTCTGAAATTCCAGTTCCACATTTTCCTTGTAATTTTTCGACATTTATAAGATACCCTCGATAGTTGAATTAAATGTTTAAATTATTTATGAGTGATCTTCAATAATTGAATAAAATATTTAAATGGAGAAACTAAAATTAATATGGAAAAAATTAATAAAAAATTTTGAATGCCATTCTTAAATAGAAAATTATGTTATTAATTGGTAATTAAATAGATTTAAATTAAGTAATAATTGTATATATAAATTAATAGTATTATTAATTATTGGATGAAAAAGAACGTTTCGAATAGCGACATACGTAACATGTACTACAAAGATATATACTTTTTTTATTATAATATATAAATATGTGATAATAATATCTGTCATTACAATTATATGAGATGGTGAAACGTGTTCTTTTTTTAATAGGATCCAACACACACACACATACATATATATCTATATATATATATATATATTTGTAACCAACAAATATTTTTCTTTGTTTTTTTGATATTTTAAAACAAGACACTTTTCTTTCTTGTGAGTTATATCTTGTAACTAACACATACTTAGCAATATATCAGCGGGACAAAAGAAAAACAAAGATATATAGATGGGAATGATGAAAACTACAAGAAATCAAACCAATAGTTACACATATTTAATTTCTTAATTATATTTAGAAGTGTAGCAAAATTAACTAATTATGCTTGGTTCAAGCAAAAAGATTCTCAATATAACCAAAAATAGATACTACACTTAGAAGCCCAGTTAATTTTTGTTACATTTGGCAAAGTAGTTAATATTTATTACACTTGAAAATGTAGTTAACGTAGGCATATACCAAATGAATAAATACAAATTTTATCATACTTTCACATTTAACAAATGCATTTTTTTTCAAATTTATATTATTTACACTTTTAAATGTAATAAGTTTCTTTATATCTTAAGAAAATTAAATATAGAAATTCTAATATCATTGTTACACTTCGCAACGTAACTAAAATTTTGCTCTATTTAAAGCCATAACTAGAATGAAAGTTGTCATTTTACTGTTCTAAGCTTACTCTTAGTGTAACAAAAATACGTAAATACTGACTTAAAATTTTGTAAACGGTAGATTATGGGCTATGTGCCTAATAACTTTTCAACAAATCAAACTATACAAATATTTAAAATGCTTCATGAACATTCTAAAATGTCAAAAATAAGACATCGTAGTCATGAAAGATTCTCTTCAATTAAGCTTGAGGTGTGTTAATGATTGTTAAGTTCTTCATTTTCCATCTATCCCTTCCGTAGGTTCATTACATTTCTATTTCTCACGTTCGCTCAGTTTTGGGAAGGAAAGAACAATACCACCTATCCAAAAAAGAAATACTTCGACAAATATTGTTGAATAATCATGGAATTTTGCGTTACACTATGCAAAAGAGTACTATTTTATTTAAAACTATTCATCAGTAAATAATCGTGCCCATTTTGCATTACACCAAACAAAATTGTAGTAAACATCATGTGGATGAATACATGACGGACAAATTTAACACCATGTTAAAAATTGTAGATTCCATCATCAAATCAACTGGTATTAAAAGAATAGCCTAAAATCTTATGTAGTAAATTTGACAATTATCATTTTTTTAAGGAAAAATATACATGTCAACAATTACAAATTCTTAGAAAATGTTTATGTAGTTTCTTTTTAACTTGCTTTAAACTAAGTGAAGAACTCCAATGTGTATTCTATTCTTGAGAAACCTGGAAAAGGAATGAACAAACATAAGTAAAATGGCACATATTATCTTGCCATTTACCTAATTACATGAACTCAACCAATTAGATTATCAAGAATAGCCTCGTGAACTAAAGGAGACACTAGCTATTAAGAAAAAGAAAAGAAAAAGAAAAAGAAGAAGATGACTCAACATGAAATATTTATATTTTTGAACGATTAATTAATTTGCAAATGTATCAAATTCTCAAAGGCTTCATAAAGTTATATTCATGAAGTAAGCAATAGTGTTGACCAAAGAAAAGAAGAAGAAGAAGAAGAAGAAGTAAACAATAGAGATTATCCATAACAGTAAATGATTAACATGTAATATAGATAATGATGTTATTCACCAAATGAAGAAAAACAAAAAATCTTCTATTAGTTATGAAATAACTCATATCGAATTCTTTTTCTTTCATCTATATGTATACTATATTATAAAGTTATAGTTTAAAGGTTAAAGGTTAACACATAAGCATTTTGATTTGTTTGTGTGATGACATATCAACACTTATCTTTCATCCTCTTGGAATGATTTTGCCTTTTCCTTTAGCCTAAAATGAAATTTAGACATCTCATTAATTTTCATTAATTGCCAACGGTGTTCAACTTTATTAATCAAAAGATGTACTATTTCTATTGTCTTATAAATAACCTTATTCTTTCATTAAAAGAAATATTGCTCTATCTTTAGCATTTGTGTGTTATAAGCCAATATTTAATTTAAAACAATTTACAGATTTAGGCATAAAAAATTTTATAATGGGCAATATTATATTATAGGAGATTCTTAATGATACTTTCTTCTGACGAAAGACGACACAAGAAAACGTGAAGTAAGTTGATGGTTGTTGAAGTTACAAAACCGTATGGAGCCCTTAATATCGTAAGGAACCTACATTGCACCATAGATTAAGCGTAAAAGCAATATAGGGAATGAGGGATAAAATCTAAAAGTAGAAAATCTTATCCAAAAATATCATTTTCCCCATCAATTTAGATCTAAATCTTAAATTCCCTTATGAGGTTTTAGTTTTTATTCATAAGTTCTCATAAAATTAAAGTTTATCAAATAAAGTTTTACATTGAGGGCTTTTTATCTTTTTATTTTTTATTGAATTATTTAATTCTATTTTATTTCCATTAAGGTTTCCCTCTTTTTGGAAATATAGCTTTTTAAAGGATAACTTGTTGGAGAAATATTTTATATTGGATTTAAAAAATGAGGTTCAGAAATAAATTGAAAATAGATTTGATTTTTTTCTCTATTCTTGCACAAAATGCTAATTTTATAAAAATAGGCTACTTTTTTGTCTTTTTCTTTAACTGTCTTTTCATGTTTTTCTTTATTTTTCAATATTAAAACTTTTATGACTTTAAATTTAACTTTTTACTATCTTTGATATTAATCTTCTTAATACGTTTTATTTAATTAACTATGTTTAGAGTTATACCTTATAAAAACTTAAGAAGAACTTAAGAAGTCCTAAAATGTGCCATGACATGTTTAAAGCTTCTTCTTTTATGGATAAAAAGGCAGTTTTTAGTCGTTATGGGCTTCACTTCTATTAATAATTCCTTCAGTTAGTTATTCTTTAATAGTAGTAAATCATTTCATCTATCCACTCTTTAACGTCTCTGTAGTTTCTTTTTATTTTTTTATTTCAATTGTTCTTATTTTCTCTTTCACTCATATAATAGCACAATGATTCACAAAAATATAATCTATTTATATGCCTTCTTCAAGAATATTAAAAACATAAAAATTCATACATTTTCCGAATAAAATATTTTAGGTATGTAGGTGCGTGTATATTTATGTGCATATTGGTGATGTATACCAAAAATAGAAGGAAAGAGAAACTTGAAGAAGGTAGACCACTACTCTATTACTCTGTTTGGTATATATATGCTTATTTTAAGATTTTTTTTATATAGAAAATTATAGTTTAGTTTAAATTTTTATAAGATGATTATGATAAGATGTCTTATTTATAATTATAAAAAATAAGATAAGGATGAAATCCTTATATTTTATAAGATAAAAAGTATAATTTATTTTGAGTTTTCATAGAATACTTGTGATAAGACGTTTGATATTTTATAAGACAAAAATAATTTTCTGTTTGACATCAATAAGAAAAGCATCTATAATGAGCTCAACCCAAAGAGCATATATGTCTTTTCTTTTGAGTTAATGGGCTTGATCGAACATTTATTTTTCTTGATGTTTTAAATCGTAATTTATACCATGCTCTTTCACTATTATGTTTTCTCGTACTTCCTCACCTTTGTTTATAATATTAATACTGTTTATTCACAATATTAACATTGTGTGGGTTTGTGTGTGTGAATGTGTTTTTGTGCATATTGTGTGCAAGAGTGGTGAATAAATATATATTAAGTGGTAAACTAAATAAATTATGAATAAATAATAAAAAAAGTTATAAATAATTTAATTGACGTGTTCGTTCATAATTTTATACAATTTGTTCATAAATTTATAATTTTTGTTCATTAAAATGCACAGTACTTAATGAGTGCACAACCCATAAGGTGCATGATATCACTTTCTGTTTTATATTACAACTAATAAACTATAAATATTCAAACTGAAAAATTGTCATTTTGGGATTTGACAAAATATAAAGTTCACTAAATAGATATGATATTATTTAAGGAAATCAAAGAATATCTCAAAAACAACCTATATCTTAGAAAAAAATAAAAATAAAAAGTACAATGTAAAACTTTCATAAACCCACGAAAGCACTTTTGACTCATTATAAAATACATTTAATGTTCATGGCAACTATAGAAATCTTTATAAATTCTATATTTTCCCGTGTACCCCATGGCTTATACTCTAGTTTATTAAGGAGTAGAGTTCCTAAAATTACAAAGAAAGTTTTGGCCCATAAAGAAGATCGAACAATTTCATAATTCAAAATTTTCATAAACCTGGAAAGCACTGTAGATCTCTCATTATAAAAGTATTTTACGTTCTGCCGTGGCATAAACTATAAAAATTTAGAAAGTATTCATTTTTCCGTAGATCACAGGGGTTGTACTTTGGTTTTTAAAGCTAGAGTTCCAAAAATAAAGAAAATCTTAGCCTATAAAAGAGATCCAACGTTTTCGTAAAAGGTGAATAATTAATAATACATATTATTGGGAATCGTTGATCCCCTCCTTTAAATATGTAAAAGCTTATTTTCACAAAAACTAGAACATTTAGAATATATCAGTGTCTACATATATCAATAATGAATATTAATCAGAAATTAGAATATGAATAAAACTTATATAAATTAATTTATTTGTCTCAATATCGTAAAGAGTAAATTTCATGGAGACAACGTATGAAAACTATACCATGCGCCTCCTTCCACTACCATTGTCTCCCTAGTATATCTGTTCACAAATGTTCGTGTTGTATATTTACAATAGTTATATTTTTTTGTTTATAATATGTATTTCATTTGTTTACAATTTTAAGGTAATTTCTCTATTTAAATATTATGCTTAATGTTTATAGAATTTTTTTCATATCTATATTCCATTTGTTCATAATTATCACATTGTCTATTTAAAATTTTTATGTTATGTGTTCTTATGTTATATATCACACTAAATATATTTTTTGGTCATAATCTTTATATATTTATTCACAACTTTGCATGTATTATATTTGTTGTAATGTTATACTTGATAATCATCAAACCATATTTGTTCACAATTTACATTGTGTTTGTTCACAATTTTTAGATCATTTGTTCATAAATTTACTTGCATCATTTTTTATAATGTTATGATCAATATTTACAAAAAAAATATTTGTTCACAAATTCATATTATGTTGCTTGTAATAACTATAGTATTTGTTTACAACTTTTATATAATGTGTTCATAACTTTACATGTATGATTTTTATCAAAGTGTTATTTTTTAATATTCATATAAGAATAAGTGTGGCACATAGCAAGTATAAGAATAAGTGTGGCACATAGCAAGTAATACAAGGGAGAAATGGGCAATTTTATGTCTTTATCTGTTAACAATGGACAATTTTCATAGTTTATGCAAGAATGAAATATAAATATATTTTCTCTAATTTAATATTTAGCAAGCTTTTAACACTAATCATCATTTTATTATCTTTGCAAAATCAAATAGTTTCAGAAAGAAAAATCGTGAATGAAGTAGACGAATACATTTTCATCATTTAGTGAGTATTTTTAGATAAGTAGATTAGACAATAAATTTTTCATTAATTGAAGGGCTGGACCTAAGCCGACAACACGTGTTATTGATAAAAAAAACATAAACATTACTATATATAAATACATATGTATATATATACACACACATTCCATTGGTTTAGAATAACTGTATTATTTGTTCATTATCTACTTTTTATTTGTTTATAGATTTACATATAACATGTATTAAGAATTTTGTTTATTTATGACAACAACATTTCATATTCACAATTTGTATGCTATGTGTCCATAGATCTTGAATATATGCAAGTATATATATATATATTAATATTTTTCTAAAAAAATAAAGAATAGAGTTTATAAGATTACAAGACAAATTTTAGCCTAAGAAAAAAAGATCCAACCATTTTGTAAATCATGAATAATTACTATTATGACATATTTTTGGAAGTCATTTATCCCTCTTTAAGTTACATGAAAGCTTACGTCAATAAAATAAAGAATATTTAGAATATACCACTGTCTACATGTATCAATAATTAATAATATTCGAGAATTAGAATATGAATATGTAGTTATACAAATTAATTTCTATTTCTTTATACCATGAAGAGTAAAGCTCTATTTGGCCTAACTGTTAAATTTTAATTGTTGAGCGGCAGAGTTTTTAGCAGTAGAGCTTTTATAAAAGTGCTGTTGAATAAAAGTAATTGATTATTTGGACTTATATTTTTAGAATTAAACTTTTAATTGTTTTGAGGTTAATATTGGACATTTAAAAATGTAGAATAGTATTTTTTTGAGGAAAAAAAGAAAGAAAAATAATTTTTGACATGACAAAAAAGTAATTTTTGAAAAGCCGCAATTTGGATCTTCTAATTTTTAGCTTTTTTCAATTTCAACTTTTATATAAAAACTCTTTTAAAATAGGTCAAACAAATTAGTTTCAGGTTTTATACTCACAAGAAACATTTTTGAGTCTCTAAAAGCTAGCCAACATACTCTAAATCTCAAGAAGCCAACACTGTTTAGGTTCAGTCAGCGATTTCAACTTTCAAATCCATACTAATAGTTCAAGCAAATCCAAGTCTTTGTCAAACAATCAAATATAAAGCTAACTTCTTTTGGACCTAAGGTGTCGCTTGGTATTTTGAAATATCTTGGAAATAAATGGCTATTCCAACTTCTTCTTTCCTTTATGTAATTTGGTATAACACATTGAAGTTGGAAAACTTATTCTGTGAGAAAAGATATTTCTAACCGATCTACCCTCTTACAAATTCTCAATGGTTGCTTCAATTTAAACCCTATAACATCCTCTGCCTCCTACATATAGGATATGCTACGTTTTGATAGTTTTAATCGCTTTGTTGTCCGTTAAATATATAAATTTTAAAGGTTAAAAGATAGATGTTGGGCATTTTTGAGGAAAAAAATGTATGAGCTAGTTTATGTAAGTGATACAATTTACTTTGACGATATGGAATCATAATTATTCGTTAAATTATGTAAGATGGCTCAAATAAAAGAAATATTGATAATTATATTTTAAATAGACCTTCATCCCTTAGTTTTTAGATTCTTTAGCGATATATTAATATTAATTGACCAAACAATTATCAGTAATGTTCCACCATATTTACTAAAATTATGATATGTTATTCGATATATCCCAATTGTATTGATGGGAGTAAAAAAAATTATCATACGTAAAATTAAATTTATACTAAATCAATTAGTAACAATCAAAGAGCAGAAACATTTTGGCGTATTGGCTTAGTTTTCAATTTGGTCCAACTTATTAAGATGATTTTACCAAATAACGGAAACAAAATACAAATCTTATTCGTTTCTTAGGAATGTCTTAACGGTAAAAATCGAGATTGGATGTGACTCGAGAATCGGATTTGATCCCAATTTTCTGTTCTCCATTAAGTGTTCTGATTTACCTAGTACTCGGGCTGTGAGACTGAACCTCCCGCCCGAAGTTTACCATCAAGATGGGTTCCTGGGTCAATAGGAAAAAAAAAAAAAAATTCCTATCCAACTTTTCTTTTGGTCATAACTAACATCAGGAAAAAGTAACTTTAAATAACTTCTTTTCTCAAGAAATATATTCTATTACTTTAAATAACTCTTTTTTTTTCAAATCATTTGAGCATACAAAAAGAAACAATAAGTGTAAATACGATAAATAAATATATCAACACCCTTCTATAAGATTAAACTTTTAGATAAAGTTGTAATTTTAACAAGGTATCAAAGTACAGGTCACAAATTTGAAACTTACCATCAACCATCTAAAAACATAAAATTATCCACGTGCAAGGATAAAACACAAACCCGCTTACACATGAAAGGACATGTTAATAATACAGTAAATAGCATGATAATATAATAAATAAATACACCAATATCTTTTTTACAAGCTTAAGTTGCCTGCATGTAAAGGGACGTGCTAATACGACAAATTTGAAACTTAACACCAACCATCTAAAAACATAAAAGTTATCCACGTGCAAGGGCAAAGAAAAATCCGCCTACACGTGAAAGGACATGTTACTACAGTAAATAGCATGTTAATACAATAACCAAATACACCAATATTTGTTTTACAAGCTTAAGTTGCCTGCATGTGAAAGGACGTGATAATACGATAAATAAATACACCAATATCCTCTCTACATGCTTAGGCTGTCTGTATGTGAAAGGGGTGTGTTAAATGAATATACCAATCCCCTCTACAAACTTAAGTTACCTACATGTGAGGAGGCGTTTTAGTACACTAAATAAATACGCCAATATCCTTTACACCAATATTCTTTCTACAAGCTTAATGGCTCTTTTGGATTGGTTTTTTTCAAAAGTATTTTTTAATAACTTTTGAAAAATAATTTTTTTTGAAAAATTGAAAATTCTGGCTTCTAAAAAAAAGCTATATTTGAGCCTTTTTTTTTTTTTTTAGAGTTTTAGCTTTTTTGGATGCAAATCAAATAGTTATTACAATTTTAATGTAACTTTTTCAGAAACAAAAATGCTTTCCTAAAAAAAAAAACCAATCCAAACAAGGCCTAAGTTGCTTGGATAGAGAGGGAGAGTGTTAATGCAATAAATAAATATAACAATATCCTATTTACAAATTTAAGTTATACTTGCACATGAGAGGGTATGTTAATACAATAAACAAGTGCACTAATATCCTGTACATCAATATACTCTTTACAAGCTTAAGTTGTCTGCACGTAAGGGGCCTTTTAATACGATAAATAGATATACCAATATCATATTTACATGTTTTCTATATAAGAGAGCATGTTAATATAATAATAAAAAAAAAAACTAATATTGTATCTACAAACTTAAATTTTTAGATGAGATGGTAACTTTTGTTCACGTACAAAATTTAAAACAAACCTTGTCTGCACGTAAGGAGGTGTATTAACACAATAAATAACATAATAATACTATAAATAAATATATTAACATTCTCTTTGTAAATTTAAATTTTTAATTGATATAGTAACTTTGATATAAGCATTTTAGTTCCGTATTAGAATTGGATACTCGTGGAGCAATGTATTGGTAGAAAAAAACAGAAGTTGAAATTGTCAACCTGTGGTGAAGGATAAAGAGGTAAATACAGCTTGGAAGCCATCCACACTCCTTTCCTTTTCTTTTTTCTTTTTTTGTTTGTTTGGGTCGAAATCAGACTCCTTTTTCTTGGCCTCCTGGTTATTACCAGACGGAGCTTTTGTTGGGAGACAGAAGTATGATAGATAAAAGCTGACCCCACTCATTTTCATGGTAAAAAAATATACCCCAAAGCCACCCCTCACCCCCCCGAAGTACAAACAAAAACTCCAGTTATCCTTCACTATTCTCACACACAACACACACATACACATGCGCACACGCAGAAAGAGAGAGAAAGCCACTGCCCCCCCCCCCCTGTCTACTTACTGTTCCTTTTTATGATTCCCCTCAAGTAATCAGGTTTGGTAATCTGCTATCCAGTAAAGGTTAAAAAAAAACAAAAAGAAAAAGGAAAGAAAAGAAAAGAAAAGTGAAGTCTCAAAAGAAAACACAACACACAGTGTAAGAGAGATGTAAAGAAAGAGAGAGATGAAGTAAGAGAGAGCTAGCTACTCATCATCATCCAACTTGTTGGTTGATAAGCATTGTTGAGTTTAGCTAAAGAAGACAAAGAGACCAGCAAATTTTAGGAGAGATTTATTTAAGGGGTGTTGAGTTTTGCTGAGTATTAAGTGGAAAAAATAAAGCAAGAAAGAGAAAGAGAGGAAGAGATGGTGGGCTCAGGAGCATCAGATAGGAGCAAAGAAGCAGTTGGGATGATGGCCCTTCATGAGGCCCTCAGAAGCGTGTGTCTCAACTCAGACTGGACTTACTCAGTTTTCTGGACCATTCGTCCTCGCCCGTATCTCTCTCTCTCTCTTTCTCTCTCTGTGTCTATATATCTATATCTATACATATGATTATAACTAAAGCCCCACCTAGTACTAAAGCTTCTTTCTTTCTTCCTCTTTTGCTGTTTCTTGACTGTGTTTTTGTTTTTCCCTTACATTTTCTGCAGTCGTGTCAGAGGTGGCAATGGTTGCAAAGTTGGTGACGACAATGGCAGCTTGTAAGTGCAATTTTCTTCTTCTTCTTCTTCTACTTGTTTTTTGTCTGCTTGCGAGTAAATGAGTAGATGAGAGATGGGTTGTTTTAATTAATTTTTTACTGTTTCTTGAATTTATTACTAATAGTAAAAAGTGGGTAGTTCTTAACTTTCGGTTTTGTTTATGTTTGTTGTTATGAAGTGTGTGTGTGTGTTTGTGTATTTGTGTGTGTGTGTGTATATATATATATATATATATTCTTTTTTACCGTTTGTGTTTAATGGATCGGGTTGTTTGTTATGACGATGGTGCAGGATGTTGATGTGGGAAGATGGATTGTTTTAATTAATTTTTTACTTTTTCTTGAATTTATTACTAATAGTAAAAAGTGGGTAGTTGTTAACTTTTGGTTTTGTTTATGTTTGTTCTTATGAAGTGTGTGCGTGTGTGTCTATATATATATATATTCTTTTTTACCGTTTGTGTTTAATGGATGCGGTTGTTTGTTATGACGATGGTGCAGGATGTTGATGTGGGAAGATGGATTTTGCAGAGGAAGGAGTGCAGAAGGATTGGATGAGATGGATGGGGAAGATCCTGTCAGAAAAGCCTTCAGCAAAATGTCCATTCAATTATATAATTATGGAGAAGGGTGGGTACTTGGTAGGTGCTTTTGTGTTTGGACATATTAATTCTGTCATACTTACTCCTCCTCTGCTGTCTCTGTAATGGGCATAATTGGTGGGAATGTATATAGAGCTGAAGAAAGACACACAACTTTATGCATGTTTGGTTTCTGATCGGGTACCTCGAACAAAAATTGGTTGCAGGTTGATGGGGAAAGTTGCTTCTGATAAGTGTCATAAATGGGTTTTTAAAGAGCCTACAGAATGTGAGCCAAATATCTCCAACTACTGGCAGAGTTCATTTGATGCTGTATGTATATCATCAAATTACTAATCTTTCCATGGTTGTTACAATTTTAATTATAATGGATTGTACTGCGTTTCTGTGGCGTCGTCATGGTAAGTTTAGATAGTTGACTTTCTGATTATTGGTATACTTCTAGATAGTTGACTTTGTTAGTGTTGGTTTGGTGAGATCAAAAGAATGATTAATGGATGCTTAACCCCTTGATCTATTAATTGCAGCTTCCTCCTGAGTGGACTGATCAGTTCGATTCGGGCATTCAGGTCATAATCGGAACGCTGGAACACTTTTTGCTTCTTTTCCTTGCCTTGTGTTGTTTTCAGTTTGTATTTGGTCTTATTGTCTCTTGTACCAATTAGCTAGTCCGTATTTTGATTTGTTTTGATCAGACAATAGCGGTGATTCAAGCTGGGCATGGCCTTCTGCAACTGGGATCCTGCAAGATTGTGAGTTTTCTTTTGTTGATCCTGTGTTTACTTATTCTTACTGCTGAGCTTATGTTTTAGAATAATTCTTGGGATTTGGAAACGTATACACACACTAAAGACTTTTTCGAGTTTGTTAACTGATTGTTGTGACTGCTTTGATCTTATTGAGGGATGATGTGTATCCTCAGATTCCTGAAGATCTCCATTTTGTGCTGAGAATGAGACACACCTTTGAATCCTTGGGCTACCAATCTGGCTTCTATCTATCCCAGCTATTCTCGTCGACAAGAAATGCTACATCATCTACCCCTGTACTGAAGCAGCTGACTATTCCAGTTCGTCCGCAGGGTCCTCCCTTTAATTGGGGGCCAAGGCCACTTCCCACAGCAACTTCAGTTCTTGGGTCTCCCAACTTTCAAAACTCTGCTAGCCTTGGCATTCCACCATCCAAAGATGAGACGCACATGTTTCTTATGCCTCATTCCTCGGAAGCTCCGCGATTGGATGATATGATGGGGGATCACGAGAATGATATCAAATGGCCTAATGGTCTAACCTTCTTTAATGCTCTTACTGGTAGAACTGATGAAGCCAAGCTTCTGTTCAATCCTGATGGCTTAGGTAGCAAACCAGAACAAAATCATCACCTGCTGCAGAACACAAATCCAAATTCCGATGCTTCAAATTTGCATGGCAATGGTGGCACAACTCCTAATGAGTTCTTAAGTTTAGATAGCCACCCAAAGAATATGGAGAACAAATTCAAGAGGAGCTTTACTTTGCCTGCTAGAATGGCTTCATCGTCTTCATCAACTTCGCTCCATCACCACCAGCACAACCCCGGGGAGTATAGAAATGAAGGCGGAATGTACCCTGATGTCATGGAAACTTTCTTGGAGTAAGTTTAGTTTTGCTTAGTAAGGAGGATGAAGGGGAGGACTTGTATTTAGCAAAAAGCTCTAGCTCTATTTTCCTGCTCACAGTTGTTTGCTTGCTGTAGTGTTTTCTAAATCTTATTATTCCTCAATCTGATAAATGTTTTCTGCAATTTCTTGAACACTTGTGGTTTGTCTCATCCAGAAAGGAAGAAAGCAGGACACTGAATGAACTCACAAGTGCTCTTTTATTTGCCAAGAGAACAAACTAAAAGGAAATAATTTTATTTCTGAGAGAAATTTTCAGGTGAAGATGAATTTTGAGTTGAATGAATCAAATACTGATGGTATCCTGCTTGTATTTTTCAGTGTTGGCGTCTCCGTTGAAAATCTTTTTTCTTTTTCATTTTCTCGTAGATTATCTTGGATGATGTGACCCCTCTAATGATCGTTGAAAATCTTGATCAAATATATAGAAACTAGTAGTGATGAATGGTAGGTTGGCATTGGAACCAAGGTTCAAAGTTAGCTGCTTGTTTTTCCTATTGGTAATAGCTGGTTTGGGTCTTCTCAACATCGAAACTTAAGCAGAGAACACAAGTAGTTAGAAATCGAGAAAATTGACTTAAGGTACATGATGTAAAACTGTTGAGAAATGTAACATCTTGTGGGGAAATCAACTGCACTGTCTTAATGAAGTTGGAGTTCAAGGAATAGTTCAAATAGTTAAGATAATCTAGATTTGAGTCTCGTAAGAGACGAGAGTTGCATTAGGGTTTGAAAAGAAGTAGAAATAATCTTGATGATGGAACTAGAACACCTTGAAATAGCTGCTTAATTGGAATCAAATATATGAGCCCTTGTTGGAATGGGGGCTTTATATTGACAAAATACCATTCCATGCATGAGAATGCTGTACAGGTACTGACTTTCTTAGGTTTTTCTTTCTACGGGTTTAAAAATGATTCGACCTAATAAGATAAGATTTAATTTTGTTTGGTCGATCGTAACAATAGCATGTGCTCTCGTTGAAATTCTATTGCGGTAAAAGTAATCTTATCTTTAAGTATTCTTGCCCAGATAAGGAAAATGAAGAAGGAAAAGAAAGGTGATGCCAATTTAGTGGAGCCTTTCAATGCCTATTGATGCACCATAACTATTACTCTCAAAAGCTGTAAAAGCACAAAAGGAGCATAAAGACATCTTGAATATATTGTCTTTTTCTGCTACTGCCGTCAATCTTCACCCGAAACTAGAAAACTTTGCTTTGCACAATAGAAGTCACAAATGTATTCATTTTAGGAAATGTATACAATGAATTTACTCATAATGATATGGATGTCATGAACAAAAATCTATTGATTGTAAATAATTAATAACTTTTATAACGATATGGATGTTATGAACAACATCTATTGATTGTGAATAGCTAACAAAATTGTGATACAATATTTTATCGATATAAATTTTAATAATGTAATCTTTTGACGTTATAAGTGGTTCCTGACTCTTTCGAAATAAACAAAACCTTAGAAATCAGTAACAATAATGCTATAAAATAGCAAATTAACGACACATGATAGTATCGATCACAACTTTGATCGAATAGCAGCAAGCGATTAGTAGTTTTTTTTCTCATCAGAGGCACGTATTACGACGGGTGCAGGAATTCAGAGAAGAGAAAACACAAAGAAGCAAAACAACTCTCAGTCCTCAATTTTCATCATTCAGCAAGTAAAATGATGAAAGATATGATTGGGATGATTGGCTGCTTATATTTAAGTCGTCATGAGAACAAACCAAATTAAATCAAAGAAATATAGGCATGAAAATGACAACTAATATGATAAAGAAAAGTGAAGCAAAACAGCTCACTCAATTTCTTCTGCCATCAATGGGAAAATATGATTACATTTCCAACATTTTTACGGCTTACAACTCATCAACACCCTATATTGTTAAGTTTGCTGATTCATTTTAATTACGACTCATCAGCTTAAGCTCAAGAGTCAAGAAAAAGTTCTCTTACAACACATACAATTAATAGATAAGTGATGTGTAACGAGTCAAGTCCAACTGGTGGCCTGCTATCACATTGATCCTAATTAAGTGATCCAACAGCAGTAGTAAATTCAAGTCATTATAAGGTGCAGACAAATCACACAAAGAATCGATATAGGAGGGCGTTACATGATGACTGTATATTGAAACTCTACCTCGCTGGGCAAGACACATCCACTGGAGATGATGTTTTAATGGCATGACACTCTTTGCATGCTGACACAAATGACGTGAAAATTCTTTGCCCAAACCATGCTTTTGAAGCACTAGTCTTACTATATTCCTCGGCTTGCTTCTTTGATTTCATTCTTTTTCGATCAACCTGATGTGTCAAACCAGCTGGTACAGGTGTGACGAATTGCCACATTTGAGAAGAGCTATATTGCCTATTCAAAACAGGCCTTTTTGGTATTTTATTGGAAACTTTGGCTTGATTTAATAGCACTTTCCTTTCAGAAGCCTCGCTTGTGCTTGTTCTAGCACTGCTGCAGCTGCTGTTTCTACTGTTACTACTACTGCTGCTGCTGCTGACACTGCTTCTTCTGCTTGTTGATCTTGAATAAGAAATGCTGTAACTGTTCGTATTCGCGGGTTGAAATGGGAAGGCATGAGGCAAGAGCTGGCCGTTGAGGAACAAATGATCAGCGGGAGAGCTCGGCGAGCCGCCGCCCGACGACGTTTTGCAGCTGCCAAATTCAAACTCCTTCTCTTCAACTGATGGCATGATTGGAAAGCTGAACTTCTCACTTGAACTGTGATTTTCCATGGAATTTTGTGAATGTTCTATGCTCGTGAGGCCAAATTTTATACTATGCAAAAAGGTGGTGACATGAGGAAATGCATAGGGGTTGGCCTTTCCTCCTAAAGAGGCTCCATCTAGCTTGAAATGGACCCCCTTGTTGGGTTATCCTGATCATGCCTAGTGGTGTATATCATATGTACTTTTTAATTGGCCAAGTTCAGACTTCGATAAATTACTATGCCGTGGAATGATACTAGTAGCCTGTGAGTTGTTCTAAAGTTATATCAGTTGTGCATCAGTAAACCACCCGTAGAACTCAAAATTTACAATATAATCCAAACAATTAATGCCGATTGACAAGAGGGTATAGCTTAGTAGTAGCGCCCCTCATTTGAAACTTATGGGTCTTAAGTTTGAGACATTGCTAGGAAATAAGTGGGAAACCAATTCAGATTCTCTTAAAAAATCATCAATGTCGGTTTTATGGTCTAATTTAAAGCGGGAACTAGTGATTTGTTGCAATCTGGGTTGTGAATAACTTTCAAGAGGGCCGTTCAATTTTAGTTGGAGGGGTCGGGTAAGAAGCATATTCACATGTTATATGATGGATGAGAAATTTAATGACAACGTTGAAAGATAACTTAGAAAAATAATTAAGAAAGCGGGTCTATCTCACGTACATGAAAAATATCATTACAAGAAATCTGTTAATAGATAAATTTGATTTGGAGTCTAGTTATGAGTCCTAGTTAGATGGTAGAGGATTAATAAAGCAAAATCCTAGTTTATAAGTCAATTCCAACAGTTTTTTTTATCTTTCTTTACATATAAGAAATTTGTATCATCTCCTCATATGTAGGACATCGTATTTCAGTTTTATTCCAACAGTTTTCTATATTTAGTCAATTCTTGTTTGAGGGAATTCATATTTCAATTTTACTTCAACAGCTTTCCTATTTTAAGATTTCCTGAATACTGTTTTAAGAGATGGGTTGCTATCTCTAGATGTGGGGATATAAAAAATTAGTTTAGGAGATGAAATTTTTATCTCTCCATGTAGAGATAGTTGTAGGAAATATGTTGGAACCATTTATCCCTATATATATAAGGTAAAGAATAGTTTAGATAAGCTTATTGAAGATGTAACTGATTTGTTGATGCCCTATGGGGAAACTTGAAATATGGTACAAGGCATGCTGCAAATACTACTTTCCTTAAGAATTATTTTCTTCTACCAATTTGATTTGTAAAAGGATTTGTACAATATCCTTTGGGATATTAATAAAGCCAACAACTTGAATTGATTTGTAATACCAATTCAAGTTACTAGCACTCGTTAGAATGACAGGGATATCAAAAGCTTTAAGTATATTTTCTACAATAAAATGAACTCAAAGGTGAATCTGGATGAATGTAGGTAGAAAGGGATTGATAATAGATATTTTCATGCCTTTGAAGGCCTCTAGCACTTTCCATCTATAGAGAATTTCATGTTTGATACGAACAGATATTACTGTTAGAGGTTTAACTGTCAATACCAATTTAAACATACACCAATAGTCATATTCTGACTTTACCAGTCGACTCTACTAGTTGATCGATAGCATCATCTGGTAGAAATAATATGCTATCTAAACTTTCCGGTTGACTGGTAGAATTAGTTATCAGTTGAGCCTATTGGTCGACTGAGACTTGTACTACTCGTCGAGCCAACCAATCGACCTACCAATCAACCTGTACAATAAGTGACAGACCAGTGACCTTTGAAAATTATTCCAACAATCTTCCTCCCTCCTCCCATTTTCAAAATGTCCATATTATCTACATCCCTAGGAATTTTATGCATAAATAGACAGATCTATTAAATTTGAATCTTTACTTAGTAAAATGTGTTCATTACTCAAAATTGTATGGTTGACTAAGCATTAAACCATTGATTCTCTTTGACTAGTTCGGCACAGATCACATGTACTGAGTGACTAGTATCAAGTTATACTTTAAAGGCCATATGTCTATATTCTCTCATGAGTGCTATTAGAGCCAAGCCAAAACTCCTAGAAGCGGCCATACTTCTCACTCACATAGGTAGACCTATCAGAATACTTTGTAACATAAGTACCCTAATAGACATGTTATAGGTCTATGAAGAATATAAGTTCAACTTCTTCTTTAATAGTTATAGTAACTAAGCACTTATACCTTACGATGGCAAAAAACAATCAAGTGTTTTCCTGTCACTTAGTGATATACTATGACTCGTTGAACTTTAGATTTGTAGCAATTACCAGCATTAAGTTGAGCTTCTATCACGAATAACTTGTGGTATTGGCTTGAGTCCTATTGCCCTTGAAGTCTTACAAATCAAGTCCTTTGACATAGCTTTCACGAGTGGATTTGCTAAATTCTGATCTAATCTTACAAAACTTACTAAAACCGCATGATCAGTAATGCATTGGTGGACCATACTATGTCTAAGACCAATGTAATGATTTTTACCGTTATATACTTGATTATATGCTTGTGATAGTGTAGCTTGACTATTATAACATATAGAAATAGGAGACACCGATTTTGGCCAAAGTGGAATTTTATAAAGTAAATCCCTTAGCCACTCTGCTCCTTGTGTTGCGGATGCCAAAGCAATAAATTTTGCATCCATGATAGAGTATGCTTAATATGTTTGTTTCTTAGAATCCTAAGATATTATACCCCCATCATTCATAAAGATCCATTCTGATATAGACTTATTTCTTTACTATTAGAATTCCAACTTACATCACAAAAACGTTCTAAAATTGAAGAAAACCAACAATAAGATATGCCAACATCTTTAATTTTCTTCAGAATTCTATTCTAGCGAATAAAATTTACTTGGCTTACTTGTAAACCTTCGGTCCATTCCAACTACAAAGACTATATTAGGTCTTGTGCATGTCATAGCATACGTAAAACTTCCTATTACCTTGGCATATTCAAGCTGTGATACAAGAGTTCCTTCATATGGAACTAATTGCTAGTTTGGATCAAAAGATGTTGACACCAGAGTACTTCCACTCTTCTCAAACTTTTTCAAGATCTTTTATATGTAATGTGACTGTGATGAAATAAGACTATCATTGTCTCTAATGATTCTTATTCAAAGAATAACATCAATCACTCCCATATATTTCATATCAGGATTTCTTGAGAGGAACCTTTTGGTATTTTCAACTTGTTCTCAGCCAGTACCAAAGACTAACATTTCATCAACATATAAACAAATGATGACACCTTTTCCAGTTTGGAATTTACTATAGACATATTTGTCTGACTAGTTTATTTTATAGCCATTTGTAAGCACCACTTCATCAAACTTTTGATGCCACTGTTTTGGTGCTTATTTTAACCCATATAAAGACTTAATGAGTTTGCATACTTTCTTTTCTTAACCAGGAACAAAAAACTCTTAGTTGTCTATATACACCTTATCTTCTACATCTCCATTTAGAAAAGGAAGTTTTTACATCTATTTGATTGGTAACCAACTTGTATATCGATGCTAATGCAGCAAATAGTCAATCTTGATTATAAGTGCAACTGTATCAAAGTAGTCAATCCCTTCTTTTTGCTTAAAGCCAGAGTAGTCAATCCCTTCTTTTTGCTTAAAGCCTTTGGCAACTAGCCTGACTTTAAGCTCGTTGACGATTCCAGTAGCTTTCATTTTTCTTTTGAAGATCCACTTAGAACCAATTGGCTAGGAACCATATGGGAGATCAACTAATTTCCATATTTTGTTCCCCATTATAGAATCCATTTCACCTTGAATGGCTTCTTTCCAAAAAGAAGCATCCTGGGATTTCATAGCTTCCTCAAATGTTTGAGGATCTCTTTTTGTACTGAAATATTAAGGAATGTGTTCACTTGTTTCTTCTCCTGTACCTTTTACGAGACACATGAAAAAATCAGAACCAAACATCTTTGCTTTTCTAACTCTTTTTCTTCTTCTAAGTTCTTCAACTTCTTTTTCATTAGAACTCCCATCATTTGAACTTGAACCTTTACCCATGACAAGTTCCTTTTGGAAATGATTGAATCTTATCTCATCAAATATTGCATCTTGTGATTATATTATTGTGTTAACAGAATATGAATCATTGGGTTCTGTTACTATAAAATGATACGCTTTACTATGCCTAGTATATCCAACAAAAATGTATTCAATTCCACGTTCTTGTAGCTCACCTCCAATTTGTCGCGTAATTCTTTTGTAGTGGCTTCATTTTGGTAAGTGTCAAAAAGTGCATCCGTCATGCCATTTAGAATATGTCCCTTACGTATATAATCATTGTTGTCCCGTTTCTGTCGAGCATGAACTTGCTCGAGTATTTCTTCTTCATTTAGCTTGGGTCTTGTAGTGATTAACATAGGCCACTTTGAGAGTTATGAGAAAGAAATGCATCTTCTTCTGCTAACGGATGAAGTTTCCTCCTTCAAAGTGATCAAGCTTCACAGAATTGGTTGCCGTCTCTTTTAGCAAAGCCATTTCCAAGTTATGGAACAAATAATCCTTAAGAATGTTGGTGTATTATGGGGAAACTTGAAATATGGCTTCAAGGCATCCTACAAATGCCACTTTCCTTAAGGACTATTTGTTCGCAACAATCTAGTATGCATACGGGGTTGTGCAAATATCTTTTGGGATATAATGAAACCAACAAATTGAATTGATTTGTACTACCAATTCAAGTTCCTAGCACTCACCTGAAAATGGCTGGGATATCAAAAGCTTTAAGTATTTTTTTAAGCAGTAAATGTACTCAAAGGTTAATCTAGATAAATATAAGTAGAAAGGGCTCAGCAATAGATGTTTTTCATACTTTTGAAGGCCTATAGTGCTATTTATTTATAGAGCATTTCGTGTCTAATATGAATAGAAGCTATTGTTGGAGGTTCAATTGCCAATACCGGTTTAAATTGACACTAATGGTCATATTTTGACTTTACCGGTCGACTCTACTGGTTGACCTTGGTAGTATCGTTCGATAGAAACAATATATTCATTAAACTTACCGATTGAGTCTATCGGTTGACCTGGACTTGTACCATCGGTCAAGACTATAATTCCAATAGGATTTCTAGGACTCCTCATTTGAGTACTATATACGGGTTAATTGTTTCAGTTATTATAGCATAATTTAGATAAAGTAGCAAAGTACTCTCAGCTTCTCTATATTCTTCCATATAGTTTTTCTATATATAAAAATCCTTTTCCGCTTTCTAACAAAGTTGTATTGAGCTAGAAAAAGATTATGGCTAATTGGATGCTTCTGTTTCAATTTTCTTACCTCATGACAGAAAATTATGATAATCTATCATTTCATTTGAAGGCTCTCCTTGGCTCACAATGTGCTTGGAAAATTATTAAAAAGGCTATAGAACCTAGAAAAAAAGCTACTTTAAGTGAAGCTCAAAAGGATGCATTGATAAAGGCTCATAAGAAAGATCAATAGACCCTTTCTATCATCCATTTACATCTAGATAAAACTATGTTAGAGACAATCTCATGTACAACTACTATGAAGGAAGCATGGAAAATTATCCAAAAATCCCAAAAAAGGTTGGCAAGGGATAAAAGTTTATTTTCAAACATTAAGAGATCAATTCAAAATTCTTCATATGAAAGATAATGAATCTATTGCATATTATATCTCAAGAGTTTTGGTAGTTTCTAACGAATTAAAAAGATATGGAGAATTTTTGAAAGATACTCGAGTCATAGAAAAAATTTTATGTCCATTGCATCCAAAATATGAATATACTTTTGTAGCCATTGAGGAATCTAAAGATTTAGATACCATGTCCATTGATTAACTCACGGGCACATTACGAGCTTATAAGGAAAGACATAAAAAGAAGAATCATGGAGTCTTTGGAAAGGTTCTTCAAATTAATCTTCTCTGAAGCAAGAAGAAAATATTGGCAACAATAGAGGCCAAAGAGGATGTGGAAGTGGACATGGATATCAAGGACATAGTAGAGGTTGAGGACATGGTGGAAGAGGATGATTCAATCAATCCAATCAAAAAGTTAAAAATCAAAGATTTAATTCACAAAGACCTAAGCGTGGAAGATGCAATTATTTAGGACAAAGGTTTGATAAATAATCAATTCAATGTTATATTGTAAAAATATGGTCATTTTTAAAGGACAGAATATGTTCAAATTTTGTTGTTAAGAAAGCAAATTTCCTAGAAAAATAGGATGGGAAGAAGAGGTAACCTTTTTGATGACTCATCTAGGAGAAAGCAAAAAAAGGAGAAGAGAACTTGTTGTATCTTGATACAAGTGCCAATAATCGCAAAAGTGAAAGTTGGAGTAAGTTCGTAGACTTCAATAAAATTGTCAAGGGCAATTTCAATTTTGGGGAAGACTCTGTGATCTTAGCAGAAGGAAAAGGTAAAATTCTAATATATTTGAAAGATGGAAGACATCATTTTATTTTTGAAATCTCTTATGTGCCAAAACTAAAAGATAATATTTTGAATTCGGGTCAAGCTTTTGAGAAAAATTACGTAATTTTATTGAAAGATGAACGACTGAAAGATAGACATTGTGCAATTATAGATGAAAATAATTTTCTGATAACAAAAGTGCCATTAACTAGAAACAAACTACTTTTAGTAAATATTTACAAAGATGCAGTTACATTTCTTAAAGCTTGTGTTAAAGAAACTTCTTGGCTTTGATACTTGAGATTTAGGCACTTAAAATTTGAAAATTTATCTTTGACATAAAAAAAAAATAATTTGGTAAATAGATTGCCTTCCATCAATCATTCAAAAGAAATTTGTTAAAGATGCCTTTTTGAAAATAAGTTAGAAAAAGTTTTTCAGAGAAGGCAACATTAAGAGCAACAAGGTCACTTGAACTTGTCAACACTAGTATTTGTTGGCACATTAACCCAAGTTCTTATGGTGAAAATAAATATTTTATTCTTTTTATTGATGATTTTAGTCATAAAAAATGGATATATTTTTAGAAGAAAAATCTGAATCTTTTATTAAGTTAAAAAAATTTAAAACTCCTGTTGAGAAGGAAAATGGTAGGCAAATAAAAGATTCGAGATATGATAGAGGTGGAGAATTCATATTGAAAGAATTTGATAATTTTTGTAAAAATCATGACATTCAACGTCCTTTAATAGTCCTTGATCACCTCAACAAAATGGAGTTGTAGAAACAAAAAAAATAGAGTTATTCTTGAGATGAAAAAAAAGTAGGTTGAAAACTAAAGGAACGTCAAAAGAATTCTAGGTTGAAGCTGTTGATTATGCTACGTATCTCTTGAATTGTTATGCTACAAAAATTATCTCCAACAAGACTCTATTAGAAGCATGGTATCAAAGAAAATCTGGTATCAAGCACTTGTGGCTTTTGGGAGTATAGCTTATACTCATGTTCCTAATCAAATTCGTTCCAAGCTTGATGATAAAAGCCAACAACCTATCTTTATTGGCTATTAGGCATTCCAAATGTTACAAACTCAATAATCCTCATAATGAAAAATTATTATTAGTAGAGTGTTGAATTTGATGAAGAAGTTGAATCAAATTAGAGTACCAATAAGCAAAATGAATATAAAATGTTACATTTGGAAGAGCATGAAGTAGAAGCCAGATGGAGATTTTATCTCTCCACCTTTAACTCCAACTTCAACAACAACTCCAACTTGAACAGCAATTGCAACTCCAACTCCAACTCTAGTGTAAGGAAACTCCTCTTTAACGAGTTCAAATCATGAAGATAGAGTTCCGCTTTATAGGAGCTTCAGCAAAATTTATGACGTAACTTCAAGTTTAAATGATGAACTAACTCTTTTTTGTATACTTGCTTATTGTGAGTTAATAGCTCTTGAGGAAACTAATGAGAGCAAAAAATGAAAAGAAACTATGGAAGAAGAGATTAAACCAATAAAGAAGAATCACATTTGGGAACTTGCAACTTTACCTAAAGGCCACAAAGCCATTGGAATAAATCGGGTCTACTGAATTAAGTGAAATGCAAAAGGAGAAGTAGAAAAGGTACAAGGCAAGACTAGTTACAAAAGCTATAGTCAAAGAATTGGCATTGAGTACAATAACGTATTTGCTCCTAATGCTCACTTAGAAACTAGAAGATTTAGTATATCTTTGGTAGCTCATATAGACAGAAAACTAATCAACTAGATATTCCTAGATGGTTTTCTTCACAAAGAGATTTATATTGAACAACCATTGGGCTAAATAGTAAAAAGAGGTGAAATAAAGTTCTAAAGTTGAAAAAGGCTCTTTATGGCAAAAAAAAAAAAAAAAAAGCTCGAAGAGCTTGATATAGTAGAACTAATGAACACTTCCATAATAATAATTTCTCCAAGTGTTCACATGAGCATGATCTTCAACAAAGTGTGAGAATGGTGATATATCAATTGTTTGCTGGTATATGAATGATTTATTTTTATTGGCAACAATCCAAGATTGTTTGAAAAATTCAAAAGGACAATGGCAAAAGAGTTTGAGATGACCAATGTAGAGCTTATGTCTCATTATCTTGGAATTAAAGTGAAGCAAATATATGGAGGAGTAGTTATTTCAGAAGAAGGTTATGCCAGAGAGATCCTCAAAGAGTTCAATATTGAAAATTGCTAAAAAAAGTGATATAGAAGAATAGGTTGATCCAACACTTGTCAAGAGTCTACTTAGAAGTTGAAGGTACTTGATGTACACAAGACTTGATATTCGCTTTGGTGTAGGAATTGTTAGTCGCTTTATGGGGGCTTGCCAATACACATCTAAAGACTACTAAGAGAATAGTTCACTACATCAAAGGGACTTTTCATTAAATGGACTACTATACTCACATGACATGATTTCAAACTTGTGGGTGACATGATAGTGATGCAGCCTAACACTCAAATTAAAATTTATTATTTTAGTTAGTAATTAGACGTGGTTAGAATTTAGGATTTGCTATTTGTTATTAAGTTCTAGTCATATTAGAATTAGTCTATTAGCTATTTTAATATGAAAAGGATTGGTAGAACCAAATTCTATAGAGTTTTGAATTCCTAAAATAGCCTATATATAGGGGCAAAACTTTCATTAATAGACAAAATTTTCCAAAATTATTCAATCATATTTTATTCTCTCTCATAGGGTTTATTATCTTAGGAATTTCTTGGAAAATTTTTATCCTTGAAATTAAGCTTCTTGATTTTTCTTTGTTCTTGCTACATTCTCCAAATATCCACTGCGTAGTTGGTAATTAGAGTAAGGTTTTTTTTAGCTAATTTCAAGTTCACGATGCCTCCAAGGAAAGGAAAAGGTCATGGTGCAGCAGCTGGAGTCTTTCCCCCTGATCAACAAAAATGAGATGGAGAAATACAAGAGTTGAGAAGACAAGTTGAAGCCTTAACCTAGCGCCTTGCACAACTGGAAACTCCAACTCATGATGATGATAATGATTATGAGTCAGAGGAAGAAATAATTGAAAACCCGTTTCATAATCGTGCACAACGACATGTGCCTTATATACGGGAAAAAACGAAAGTGGGATGGAGGTTTTAAGATTGAAATCATTGAATTCATTGGTGGAATTCAAGCAGAAGAATTTATTGATTAGTTGGTTGCAAGTGTGAGAATTTTTGATTTTAAAGATGTTCATGAAAATAAAAAGGTGAAATTAGTAGCTTTGAGATTGACAGGATGTGCATCTACATGGTGGGATCAACTTAATTTAACACGCCAAAGAAGGGGAAAGCTGAAAATTTCAGATTAGGTAAAGATGAAAAAGAAGTTGCATGAAAATTTTCTGTCTTTCAATTTTGTCCAAATCATGTACCAAAGGTTGCAACACCTTTGTCAGGACTATCGCACTGTCAATGAATACGCAGAAGAATTTTATCAATTAATAGCGTGCAATGACTTATCTGAGAATGAGGAACATTTGGTAGCAAGATATGTTGGTGGGCTCAGGCAAAACAGTCAAGACACACTCACTTTGCACAATTTTGGACCGTTTCATAAGCATTCCAACGTGCATTAGCTGGAGAAAAATAGTAAAATAGAGGCAACAACCAAGCTAGAAATAATCGTGATTTTACAATTAGATTTGCAAACCAAAATCAATAAGGTCAAGGAAGGGGTTTTGATAACCGTTAGACATAAATAGGTGCACTAAGGAGTAATTCAACAAATCGAACAACTAATGTGGCACCAAATAATAAAAATCAAGGTGGTAGATCAACAAATCATTGCTACAAGTATAGGGATCTTAATCATAAATCTACTGAGTGTAGAAAAAATAATAGCAAAGAAGGGAAGAACTTGTTGATAGAGAATTATGATCAAGACAATGAAAAAGAAGAAGAGCCTATTTATGATGCAAGTTGTGAAGATGTTGAAGCTGATATGGTATTTGGAGATGTTGGTGAGTCTCTTCTAATCCAAAAAAGCCTTATTGTTCTGAAACAAGACTGTGTGGATGATTGGCTATGCACTAATATTTTTTGCACTACTTGCTCTATTGGTGGAGAGGTATGTAAGCTTATCATTGATAATGGAAGTTGTGAAAATATCATATCTAAAGAGGCTGTTTCCAAACTCAATTTGCTAGTGTAGGCATACCCTATACCTTACAAGCTTGCATGGTTCAAAAAGGGGAGTGAGATACCTATTACTAAATGATGTCTCGTTTCTTCTCTCTATTGACAATAAATACTTTGATAAGGTGCTTTGTGATGTTGTGGCTATGAATGTGTGTCACATGTTATTAGGCAGACCATGACAATATGATCATAATATGAAGCATGATGGTAGGAAAAATACTTATATGTTGCATAAAGACAATAAGAAGATTATTTTAGTTCCTACAAAAGGTGAGATTGTGTCAAAACAAAAGAAATTAGATTCTGTTAATTTTCTTTCAACGGCTAAATTTGTTGAAGAGTTGAGGAAGTCTAGAATTGCATTCACTTTGATTGGAAAGGAAATAACATCCCCTATTGCTATATCAGATGAGGTGCAGCCTATTCTTAATGAGTTTAGTGATGTCATGCTTGATGAATTGCCACTAGCATTACCTTCAATGAGAGATGTGCAACATTGTATTGACTTGATACTAGATGCAAGTTTGCTGAATAAAGCTCACTGTCAAATGAGTCAGACATAGCAAGAAGAATTGAATAGACAAGTTAGTAAACTTTTAGAAAGAGGTTATATTTGTGAAAGTATGAGCCCGTGTGTTGTTCTTGCATTGTTAGTTCCAAAAAAAGGATAGAAGTTGGCGCATGTGCATTGGTAGCAGAGCAATTAATAAGATCACAGTTAAGCAATGACAACGAAGGCGATGATGACGTGTTATGTTTAAAGTTGAAGACTATGTTTGGACTATTTTGAGATTTGATCATTAGCTTGTTGGAGAATACAACAAGTTTAGTGCACAAAAGATTGGATCTTGTAAGATTGTTGAGAAGAAAAATGATAATGTCTATCGCTTGGAGCTCCCTAGTCATGTTACTACTTAGATGTTTTCATTGTCAAGTATCTTGTTTCATATCATGGTGATTTGGTGTATGGTAGTGGTGAAAACTCGAGGATGAGTTCTTTTCACACATGGGGAGACTGATATAGCCCAATACTCAAATTAAATTTTATTATTTTAGTTAGTAATTAGACTTGGTTAAAATTTAGGATTTGGTATTTGTTGTTAAGTCCTAGTTATACTAGAATTAGTTTATTAGCTATTTTAATATGGAAAGGATTGGTAGAACGAAATCCTATTTAGTTTTGAATTCCTAAAATAGCTTATATATAGGGGTAAAAGCTTTCATTAATAGACAACATTTTCTAGAATTATTTGATAATATTTTATTCTGTCTCATAGAGTTTATTATCTTATATATTTCTTGGCAAATTTCAATCTTGAAATTGAGCTCCTTGATTTTTCTTCTTTGTTGCTATGTTTTCCAAATATCCGCTGCATTAGACAGTGATTGGGGTGGTGATCTTGATGACAAAAAAAGTACTAGTGGATTTCTTTTCTTTGTGGGAGTTACTTCATTTACTTGGAGTTCTAAGAAGTAACCCAGTGTTGCATTCTTGACATGTGAAATTGAATATGTAGCCATTGTCTTATGTGTTTGTCATGCATTGTGGTTAAGAAATTTAATCAAAGAGTTTAAAATACTTGAAGAAGAACTAGTGGAGATTTATGTTGACAACAAGTCCTTAATTGCCTTCACAAAGAATGTAGTATTTCACAAGAGAAGCAAGCACATTAACACACATTATTACTTTATTTGAGAATGCATGACAAGCAAGGAAGTGAAGATAGAGTATGTGAAGTCTCAAGGTCAAATTACTGACATTCTCACAAAGCCGCTCAAGAGTGACATGTTTATCCAGCTTAGAGCTTTGCTTGAAGCAAGTTTGATTGCGGATATGAGTAGATAAACTTAATTTGGAGTCTAGTTATGAGTCCTAGTTAGATTTAGATTTGTCTATTTAGATATTATTTGTTTAGTCTATGTAATTTCAAATTCCTAGGCAGTAGAAGTTTAGTGGAGCTAAATCTTAGTATGTAATGGATTTTTAGGTGGTCCCTATTTGAGTACTATATATAGGGGAGATTGTTTTAGTTATTATAGCATAATTCAGATGAAGTAATAAAGTACTCTCAGCTTTTCTATTTTCTTCCATATAATTTTTCTATATATGGAAATCCTTTTCCACTTTCTAACAAAATCAAACTACTATTGATGCTTATTTTGACTCCTAAATATATTTACAAGTTGAATGGGGATAAGACCTATTCACCTGACTCGACCCTCTCTGAAAATATAGATCTCTAAGGGAAAGAAGTTAATGAAATTATAGAATACTGTAAGTACCTTTCTTCTACGCTCATTACAAGTTAAGACTTACCCCACTCTTTTCCTCATTTTATTCATTTAATTCATAAGAAAGGTCCAAACAATGAAATTATTAACTTGATACTCTGAGGAGCTTCCATTGATACCCACCAACATTAAGCCTTAACTTGATTAGACAAGTGATAAAAAATTTATTTGCTATAATTATATATTGGTATAACAGAAAACGATACTAGGCTTGAAGCCAGAGCTGAATGCTTCCATGCTTTAGAAAGTGATTTTATATATTTAACGGTTTCTAACAGCACAACCTACAATTTTGTAATAATTGTATATATAGTTGTTATATATATGTTGTAAAATTATAATTCATAGAGTACCAAAAATATTGAACTCTCCTGCATTATATGCTACTAGACAATCATATGTTAAACCAATTATTTCCAAAATAGTAAAATACTTAACATGCTTGTAATACATCTAATATAAAATTATAGACCTAACTATTTATGCTAAAGGAACAAAGTTATAGTTCTTTTGCAAAAGGAAAGAAAAAAAAGGTTAGCGTGAAATCCAACTTGACACTTACCTACATTGACCTACATTGTCATTTTTGTTCAAAATAAAGCATGCACATCAAAAAGTCAAAAATAAGATATGTTAGGTCTATTACCTTTCCAAACTTCACAGGGGATCTTATTCAAGTCTTTTCTAATTATGCTCCGGTTAATTATATAACATGCTATGTTAACTACTTTAGTATGAAATGACTAGTTATTTGTCTGCCGCAATCATAATTCTAGACATTTCTTGTAATGATATATTATTTTTTCAACAACTCCATTTTTTTGCGGTGTATTAGGTGCTAAATAGTGTAATGCCATGGTTTTTACAATATGATTTCATTCTTTGGTTAACAAATGTTGTGTCCCTATCACTTTTAATTGAAGTTATCATCTAGTGCTTTTCATTTTAAAGTCTTTCATAAAACATAATGGATTGATTAGGTGTTTCATTCTTATGTGCAAGTAAGATTACTCATGTCCATCTAGGATAAACATCAACAATCACATAAGCATATAATTTACCACCTAAGTTAGCAACACATTAGGTACAACAAGTGGATATGCAATAATTCCAATAGTCTAGATGTAGAAATTCTGTAGTTTGTTACACATGATCTTCAGCATATTTAGTCTTAGGTAAACCTTTAACTAGTTTAATAACAACCAAATTGTTTATTGATTCCATATTAGTATGACCTAATCTTCCATGCCATAACCAACCATTTTCATTTAAGGTACTCAAGCATTTCATATTTTTATCATGCAATTTATCAAAATCAATAGTATACATATTATCATGTCTTAGACCAACAAACACAACACTACTATCTTGATCAACAATTTCACAGATCTCAGATTTAAACCATCATGTAAGTCTCTACTGCACGATTAACTAATGCTTAACAAATTATGTTTGAAACATACACAAGTAGCACATTTTCAATGCGAAGGTTAAATTCGTTACTGACATTGCCAAAACCAATGATTTTGCCCTTTGAATTGTCCCCAAAATAACAAATCTACCGTTCTTCTATTTGAATAATAAGAACTTGATTTGTTACCTGTTGTATGCCTTAAGCATCCACTATCAACTCTATTATTTCTCCATTGTCCATGTAGGATTTCGAGTACACTTAAGAACAAGATTAAAAAATCACTAGGTCCCCAAGCTTGTTGGGTCATTGTACATCAGGTCTTGTTCCTTTCGGAACCCAAATCTTCCTATATTTCTCAACTCTATTCTTTCTAACGTAACAATAATAAGATTCATGTCCATGTTTACCAAAATAGTTTTTATAGTACTTTAGGTGCACTAAATGATGTTGTTTTCACAAAATATCTGTGAGGACCAGGTAGTTCACCCCTAGTTAGCCACTTACAAACACGTTCATAAAATGGTATTATAAAGTGGGAGTTGTATATAAATAGGACTCTATTTTGATAACAAATAAATAAATAAATAAAAATCATAATTTGACCAGATAGTTATTTCTTGACTTGGGGTCTTTATATATTTGCACTTTTTTTCCAATATTCATTCCTATACCTTCTCTTTCCCCAAAAAAAGAAAAAAAAGAAAAAAAAAACAAAGAACGGTAGTAGAAAGATGAATAAGGACGTGCTTCTCTTTTCGAATCTTCTTAAGGGTGCTTTTTCAGAAATAGATTGAAGAGATTATGGAATTGTTTATGGTTTTCTTTAGGTGGTGTATTTAAGGAACTGATTCAAGATCTAAGAGTTGAGGTACGTGGGATTATCTCGTATTCCAAATTCCCTCATCTAATCCTGCATATGTCTCCAACATCTATTGGCTTGGTTGTGATTTTGTCTGATTTCCTTTCTTGTGAAACTCAAGTAATTTGATTTCGGTATGTTAAATCCCATTCTATATGCTTGAACCAAGGCTCATGTCATCTGGTGCATGCAAGATATCATCACCAATTGGTATATAATGAGATATCTCATCCAAAGTTAACACACGATTTTACTAGTTATACTTTTATTCTTATTTTTCTTTCCGTTCTTTCTCTGCATCGGCTAATCCAACCACACCCATCATTTATATGTAGTCTTTTTGCCTCCTTGTGAATATATAAACATAATATAAGCATATTCTTTTTTTTTTTTTCATGTGATCGCATATTGATCCTTTCTGATCTTGGCCGCACAGTTAGCTAAGAAATTTTCACGAGGCAATATATATATATATATATATATATATATATGTATGTATGTACTTTCCAAGCCTAGTTTGGATTCTTATCGATGAAAAAGTTATTTTCAATACATCTAAATGATTTTGCAACAAATTTCAATTCCAGATTTCATGAATTTTATTATATTTTATTTTATATTATTTTATTGTATTTCTGGTGTACATGCTCTTTCGAGACAAAAGAAAAAAAAACTTAATAATTTCTGGGGTGTGACTTTTTTTTTTTTTGTAATTTTGATTTATGATTATTTTATTAATTTTTAGATTTTATGACGTAAGCTTTTAATCTTGAAGGAAAATTACTAATCTTGATTACTAAGGGTCGTCTGCTTGTGAAAATTTTCTTACACGACTAACCAAAAAGAAAAAGATTCTTATGTTTTCATGCTTCAGTATATCCCAAGTTGAGAAGTCGGGAACGAGTTTTTACTTATTTATTATTATTATTTTATTATTAAATTTGTGAATTTGATAATCATTAATTCTTTTATTTTATTTATTTATTTTTATTGTTACAACTATTATTGTTTTTCTATTAACTCATATTATTTCTTACTCTTGCGTTGCTATTTGACTTTCTTTAAAAGAAAAAGGATAATTCTCACTTGCTTCGTTCAAGTTTAACACTTAGTGAAGATATGGTTCAAAATTTCTCTGTTCACTGCCTTGGCCAGCATGTACGATTTTGACCTTGTTTTGGTGAGTTGGTTTCTTCGACTGGAAAGTTATATCATCCTAACTCATGTCAGTAGCCTACCACTTTATGTTTTGAAACCAAATTCATTGACCAGTGGACTCTTTGTCATGACTATTTACTTATGACATGGTTATTGGATTAGTCATGCTTGGGAAAAGTCAATTCATCTTTATTCTTATTACATGATTCAATTCGATTCCTTTCTCTTGATCCTCAATCCTAAGTAACTATCCTATTCCACTACTATTATCGTGTTTAAGATTGACTCCAATAATATACGTTGTGCTATGATGTAGCGTTTTATCATGATACGATATGACTTGACATGACATGACATGACATGACATGATATGATATGACTTGATTGGCGAATATTCACCTTCTCGTGAAATTTTGGGATCCCATTTCACGTTTGCTTGAGCTTGTTGGGGCACACTCCCCTATCATGTGAGTGCCTGTGGGGGCCTAGTACCCATATCATGTGTGCCAGTGGGGGCGTTATACCCATCTTTTGATATGGTCATGATTGATCCTTGATTGAGATTTGAGGGCCTTGTACGCCCACCATGGTTTTATTATGATTAAAATGCTACAGCATAGTCACAACTCACGTCACATCATATTTTATATACTTTCTTTTACGAGTTAATTCTTGTTATGATTAACATGAATTTTTAATCTATGCGCTCCCATATTTTCTTAATATCCTCTCGGGAACGTGTTTTCCTTGTTTCCGCTTCCCTATTATTCTGATATTCATATTTGTTCTTTCCTGGGAGAAAGACCCTTACTTACTGAGCATTTGATTCGCTCACCCTTTTATATATTTATGTTTTTACAGATGATCACGAGTAAGGGGATGTATGCTTGCGATAAGGAATGACCTTATCTTTATTAGTCTTTTGAGAATTAGACTCCAGTGTTGAGGCACTGCTCTATTGATAGTTTGGTTTATGTTAGATGTGCTGGTTAGGGAAAGATTTGTAACAGTTATTTGGCATTTCTTGCTACATGTTGGAGCTCATAGTTTTTATCTCAATGATTTATGATATTTAGTGCCTTGTTTGATTGTTGAGGTTTTTAGTAGCCTTGTGGTTTGAGGGGTTCACTCCTCTTAGTCCACGGCGTGTCACGTCGTGAGTCTTAAGTTTTCGGGGCGTGACAATATCTTTTGTAGTGCTCTTGTATCTTTTGAACATTTTCTATAGCTTTAGAAGTGTTAGCATTTTTCACAAGTTCTTATGATGTTTTTGCTTTTTAAATGCATTATATCCAATTCCGACTTTACTAAAAACACATCTTTCATGCCAAGTATTTTGTTTAATCTTTTGGTTTCCATTTGTGACTTTAGACAATGTTTCTTCTAACTCCTTTACCTTTTCTTTTAGCTCATCATTCTTTTTTTGTAAATAATCATGTGACCCTTTCTTATTCATGCATTCTTTCAGTTTTTTTATTTTCAACACAAGAATCAGGCAATTTACTTTCAAGAGTAGATATGGTGTTTTTAAGTTCTTTGTTTTTGTTAACAACCTTTGTGAATTCTACAAGAATTTTGTTAAAATCTTCTTCCTATTCTTCATAGATTAGTTTTATCACCAAAAATATATTCGGGGGTTATCTTATCATCCATAGCCACGAGAAACATGTTTGTAACTTCTTATTCAATGGTTTAATCATTATCATCACTTGACTTTGATTCATCTAATAGGCCTTCAATTCTTTCTTCTTGAACTTCTTCTTATCCTTCTTTGCTTAAAGGACATTTGGCCTTGACATGTCTTGGTTTCTTGCATTTAAAACAAATAAGCCCTTTGTTAGTTTCAACCTTACCTCCTTTCTTAGAGTCCTTTTAGAATTGAACCTCTCCTTACTCATGAATCCTTTTGAACTTGATAACATGGCCATCTCTTCATCCTCTTCACTTTCACTTCGACTTAAGTCATCTTCTGGAGTGGCCTTAAGTGCTATTATCTTCACTACTTTCCTTTGCTTTTCTTGCTTCTTTAGCTCCAACTCATATGTCATGAGTGATCCGACTAACTTACTAAAGAGGTAGTGTGTTGAGGCATTTGACTCCTTGATAGCAATCACCTTTGGTTGCTAAGACAATGGCAAGCTTTTCAAGAGTTTCTTGAGAAGCTCAACGTCTCAATAAGTTTTTCCAAGGGATTTCAAATAATTCACAATTTCAATGAATCCAGAATATATCTATTCAATGTTCTTATCATGATTCACTTTAAACAATTCATAATTGTATACAAGCATACATTTTCTTTAACTTGGGTTGTTCCTTCATATGCAACTTCAAGTTGACCTACAACTACTAATTTTGTTAAATCTGATAGGGTCTAAAGCAAGATAGAGATAGTGAATAGCATTAGCATTAGCTTCAATAAGTTTGATATCATCCTTATCCCATTCATCTTCTGGTTTAGGTATTTTCACACTATTTACTTCTTTCATGAAAATGTTAAGTCCATTCATGATTGTCTCTATGGATTATAATCATTAGCTTAAAGAAATATTCTCATCCTAATTTTTCAAAAGGCATAGTTTGACCAATCAAAGAAAAGTTCCCTAGTTGTGGATTGACCTTCAAGAGCTTTATGTGCCAAGTGGTCTTTAGGTCTAGATGATTAAGTCAAATGCACAAAATATGCAATAATCACACCATGCAGTGTGTATATAGAGCACTTGTCTCTGATGCTATGTCTTGCCTTGAAAATTAATCCAAGAGAGGGGATAATGGGATTTATGGCACAAGTTAGCATATAAATAATTTCTTCCAAGTTGGAAAAATAATCTATGAAATTAGAGCAATCAATCAACTATACAACATAAAATAGAGAGATTAAGGAAGAAAGAATCAAACACAATGTTTTTTGGTGGTTTGGACTCCGTTGGGCCTAGTTTACCACCTAAGTTCATTACCTTAGGATTTTGGAAACTTTACTAGAAATTGGTTTCTTGCTTTGTGCATTGGAGAAGCATATGCAAACTTTTTATGAACCTTGTTTGATCACGAGGACCTTAAGTGTTCACTCAGTACTTAAAGATTTCACCCTTCACTCAATAGCCTATAAGGTTGATCACACAATATATTCTATCCATGTATGTGAAAAAAGGCAACAAAATAGTATTTGTGTAGGCTTACAACAATACTTCTTGAAAGCAAGTACAAGGTATAAATGCCTCCCTAAATTGCTCGAAGTAGATAGACAAATTATAAATAAAAAACTTGATCAAAGCAGTGAATTTATTAAATGCAAAGAAGTAGCTTTTAATGCTTGTATAAATGCTTAGAGAGCTTAGACAAAGATAAGAAGAAGTGAGGCAAAGAGGGCTATAAATAGTTGGAAGAAGTGTAATTCCCAACGGTGATATTTTGGAATAGGCAAGTCTTGCCAGTCGACTATACCGATTGACCGGGGCCTTACCCGATAGTACAAAGGACTTGCTGGATTTATTGGTCGACTGGTACCCAGTTAGAAGATGAGTGCTCTAGACTTATAGGTCAAGCAAATAGTTCAACTTGTGCATTGCCTGGTAGAGATTCAAAGTTGTCTGAACTTACCAGTTGACCCTCCCAATCGACTGGTATGTTTGCCCTGCAAGCCAAAAAGTGCAAAAGAAGTTCTTTTTTAAGTATAAAACCAACTTTTTACCAAACCACATGGTACAGTGATATGCATGAAAAATTAGTCATATTTCTGCCCAAAACAACAACTCTTTCATCAAATGGAATCCCTAATAAATGCTAAAACCATTTCAACGTATAATGCATTTAATGATCACCAAGCTATCAAATCCAATTCATAATCTTCTATATATATACACACATGTACATATATATATATATGTATGTGTGTGTATATATATATAGTTTGGTTAAAATAGAACTGGATAGCTAAAGAATCTCTCAAATGCAACCAAGACCCTTTCGAAGTTACTTGCTTTCCTTTTCAAAGTCATGTAATGCACATGCACATGCAAGAATTATCGAGCCATAATAATTTGTCCTCTAAGAGCAATGTACATAAAGTAATTGCTAGCCAGTGCTAAGTCTTCAACCTTGATCTTCAAGCTAAATCTACTTGCTTGATCTTCTTCCAAAGCATCAAGAACGTAGCTCTCAAATTTTCTCAGATACACAAAATAATTGTGCAAGATGATCCATTTATTTAAAATCAAATTATTTGTTATTGTAAAAAATATGTTAATTGCAACAATTCCAAAAATTATGTATTTTATCATTTTTATTTAACATCATATTTTGATTTAATTAATTTTTTAAACATAACTGAATAAGAAAAGTAAACTAGCCAATACAAAGATCTTTTAACACAAAGTGGCAAAATTACAAATTAGAGCCCAAATAGAATATTTCGATCATAGTAAGTTAGTAGAATGGAACATAGGAAACAAGCTACCTACTGTGTTTGCCAATCAATGGGAACACATGGTTACTTGTTCCTTGTCCAAAAATGAAGAGGTAAACAAGTGTAGTTATTTTTAGCTTAATATGAGTATGCCACAATTTATCTTCTTTCAATACCTTTTTGGTTTGACTTTTTCTAATGAAATATCAGCAATACGAGAAAACAGGAATAAAAGGTCGTAGTTACTTAAAGACATTGCATACTACTTGAAAGATGAGTTTTACTATGAAGCACATTCAAATGGTAATTCTCACTAACACAATTTATATTAGTTCTTAAGGATTTTGGTATTATTTCATGATCTCATGATAAGATGTCTTTTATAGGGACCTAATGTAAGTCCAATCAAGTTTTATGAAACTACTCATAAAAAAGAAGACAATGGGTGAAATTCGTGTTGGAGCATCTAATATTTTGGTAATTTTTTAGATCAGTGTGGCAGTTACAAATTGTCTTTACTATTACATTATATCATTAATCTTACACTGTATAATTATTAATATAGGAAGCTGTTAGGAGAAATATAAGAGAGAAAACTGGACATGGAGATTTTGGTGGTTTGAGAGAATTAGATGTTACTGAAAGCAAGAAGTTTGCTCTGGAAATGGAAGCTTTCAGCAAAGTTTTTGATGAAAAGTGTGCTCGATGTGTTCAAAATTTTTTTTTTTGCTCACGCAATACTCGAGAAACTGAAAGTTCTGCCCAAGTTTAACATTTGAAAAGAAAAATAGAACAATAGACATAAGAGAATCAAGAAAAGGAGAAAAGAATGAAAGAAAAGGATGAAAGTATGAAAAGGATCGAAGAGAAAATGAATCACATGACAGAGCTTTGCTCTCAGGTAATCCATTTAGATAAATATTAATTACTCTATTTTCTCAATTGTTCCATAATTTACATGGATATATTTATTAGCATTTGCGCCCCACTCTTTTTTGTTTACAGGCTTGAATTGTGCAAGCGTGATTCCTCAAGTTGGTTTAAATGGAGATGCTACACCTGCTTCGGATTAATGTCAAGAGTGATATGAGTGATTGAGTAATTTATTTTAATTTTTTTTAAAACAATTTATTTTGGATTCATGCATGCTTATGCGATATGATCTTTTGGAGTCTTTAAGATAATAGTTGATTCTAGATTTTTTTTAATATAATTTCAATATTGTCTATTTATTATATAACAAATTGAGAAGTTCCTAATATATGCATAAAATTGCAAAAAGAAAAAAATTTACTATTACTAAATGATAATAAAAATTATCCACAAAATTATATTTTAGCAAAATATTTGTGACTGAATTGTAATACTTATTAAGAAAGCGTTGGTAAAGTCGCAATGTGAACAATGACGTCACATGTGGCTTGTTGGCAATAATTGAGACCAAATCGTTATGCTTGCATCTTTAATATTAGCAATCACTCAATCGAATAATGACACTTAATTGCAAATCGTCATGTTAACACTTTGTCAATAACAATGATATAAAATGAATCGGCTCAAATCATGAAATCAAATACTAACTTTTTTTCAATCGTCACCTGTTCCTATTTACCTACTGTAATGATTCCTTATAGTTGTTGGCAATCATATATAAAGAAGATCATGACTACGAGAATCGCCAAAAAATTATATCATTTGCAACGCCTTGTTAATTTTCGGGATAGCCAAAAAATAACAACTTCATAGGTGAGGCCTAACAAATCGTTGGGAAAGAAAATAATGACACTAAAAATCATTTGAAAAAAGCCAAAACAAGCGTCGAAAAAGCAACGTTTTCTTATAGTAAGACGCATATCTTTTACTGATTTCGCAAAAAAGAGCCACATGACTTGCAACTAGAAGAGTTGAAAATGAAACGGCGCATGTGCTTTTTTTTTTTTTTTTCATTTTGATTAGTTTTTATATTTTTGTGATTTTTTATTTTTTATTTTTTATTTTAAACTTTGAGGTTCAGAAATTTTTATTTTTTAAATGGTTTAATGTTTTGATTTTTAGTTTCAAACTTTTAATTTTTTCTTTGTCTATTCCTTATCAAAGAGAGAGATATACAGATAAGTAGATATGAAGAGAAATTACCTTAATTAGTTGCATGAGGCAGAGGGCTTGAACTAAAATAAAATAATGGAGAATTTGTGAGAGGGTACTTTATTTTTTTTTTTTTAGTACTTCACAATGGAAAGCTCGTTTTTTGGATTGAGATAAGGAATGAACTTCTTAACTTTTTCTAACCATTCTCATGGAATTAGCTCTCCAACTCTAATTTGTTAAACCAAACCAAAGAAAAAGAATTAGAAGATAGAAAGTTTGTTCTCAAAAAAACTATTCCAAAATATCAAACAACCCCTAATTACGGTCTTGACCACATTAGATTCATTGCAAATTCATTCTAATATATCAATTGCCATCCAAGTAGCACCTCAAGTGTGGAAAACCCCCTTGCATCTCCTCGTCTACAAAGAGGAATGTGATCTCGTGAAGAAGAGAGTGACAAATTGGCAAGTGGCTAAGCTACTTTACTCACTCATAACATACATATTAGGCTGTCCTACCCACATCCCCAATACACCGTGCAATGCAATGATGCATTCAAACATAGCTTTCTTTATTTGTGGAAAAGCAAAAGGCAAGAATCACGACTAAGTCTAGATGAGTGCAAACTTTGTTTCAAATGGATCCAAAAAAATATCATTCTTACCAATCCCAAACATGTGACAATTCAGGTCTTAGAAAAATTCACTTGTCTCCCATTAGCGTTTCCTGTAGAGTGGCCTTGAGGGGTCCATTTCTTGCTCATCATGCCTCCGGGACCACCAGGCAAGGGCGCAAAGCGAGCGTTGGTGACTTATTTTAGATTTGTGGTCTAAGAATGCTATAAATCATACTACTTTCTGCCCACCAAAGCTATTCCAGGGGCTCCATTTGCCCCCGCACCCATATTATATATCCTATGTATTTATGTATACAAATAATGGGTTTATATGCACCTCTTGAGTTGACTGAAAAAAGCAACTTTATGCCGAATGCTGAAATACTTTTGTTCAAGAAAGGATTTAAGATAGCATGAAGAAGAACCGAAACAACTTCTTTCTGTCTTCATTTGTGGGGCATTTTGTGTTGGGGGGGGGGGTTAGTCCAAACTTTGAATTTTATTTTTTTTAAAAATAAGATTAAAGGTTGACAACATCTAAATTTGTTAGACAATTGATCTCGTAACCTCTTACACTGAAAGATTGTGACATACTATTAGACCACTAGACATGTGATATTTTTAATTCTCTTTATTTACCTTTCTTTGAATTACTCGTCCAATGTTGACATTCCTTATACTTACGGTATGGTTTTTAAAAAGTTTTTGCAAAACTATGTAATGTCGTTTCATATTGGTTCTGAGTCATTACAAATTAAGATTGTCAATTTGTTGGGTCTAGGTCATTACATATTAAGATTGTCAATTTGTATAGACATGAAATACCTAGATTACAATTTAAACGAGAAAAAAAATTATTGTAATACAATTAAAATTGGGAGAAAGAAAAAGAGTCTAAATTTAGTTAAATATGAAAGATTATTTTCTAAAAATGAGTTATAATTACCTAGACTTTGAATTTTCATCTCATTAAAACTCTGTCAATTGTTTCTATAGTTATGGTATCAGGAAACAAATTAAATGCGTCGGATTGCCAAATGCGTTAATGATTACAACTTTCCAATTAGTTGGTATATTGACGCACATCCTAACTTATCTAAGCTTCTTATTTTGGACATTGATCTAATCGTTATCGACTAATCTTTCCGACAGTGGGTAATCTAAGGTGACATAAATTCATCTTAACGACCAAAATGGAAAAAGAGAAAAAGACTACACCGTACCACATTTTTTTCTTTTGATTGAAAGAGATTTGAACCATCTTATATCATTTTGATAAAAGTATTTTACCTCCCAGCATTTTGTTAAAGTCATATATAAGATCTTTAATGGTTTCAAAATTTTCTAATATATTTCCTTTTATACTATAGAGAATATTAATAATACCTACATATATATATATATATATATATATATATACACATTATAAAGAATATTGTGGCCTTCCGAGTTTTATGCAACAACTTTTAATATAATGGATATTAGTTTTTAAAATATAGGATATTTTATACAATATTACCAAAACACAAGAGCTTAAAATGAATTTTACCCTTCCAAAAATCCACCTTAATTAGAACCTCTCATACACAAAGCAGAATAAGCACCACCACACCAAATTTCTAGTGCACACCACAACTTTTCCAACTCTTGTAATTTGTGAATGATTTTTTGCTGATTTTGTATTAGGCCTTCAACTCAAACTCTCATGCCACAATTTCGGAGAAGGGGGCCTGAAAAAGCCTCCTAGATAAGCAAAGGACACAAACCAAAAGTAGCCTTTATTATTAAGAATATTCACGTCTCACATCTCTCTTCGTTTGTCTTCCATTCTCCCTGCTAATACTATTTCTCAGATCACCATCGTACCTTTTGTCTTGACTGTGTCTGCTTCTCTCCCTCTCAAACGACGTCGTCGCCTAGCTATCTCTTTCGGACTAAGGATTCTTGTGTTCGAGATCTTGATTAAATTTTATACTCTGCAAAACTATATATAAATATATTATTAGTACTTTGATTTTTTCCACCATGACGGGGAAAGAAATCCTCCACAAAACGAAGGTACTCAAAACTTTCAACCTCGTGATATTATTGCATAAACGCATGCATGAAATGAATGTTAACAATATGAACGTAAGCTTTACAAGTTCATCACACACCCACTGCATGTCATTTGACCTAATCTTTACCTTTGATGTATGTGTATTTTGGTCAACCTTTTTTTCTTTTTTCTTGTTCTTTTTCTCCCTCTTTAGAGATGACTTCCACAGGCATGTCTTTTGACCATCGTCTCGAGAGAAACGGTAACTTTATTTAACCATCGCCCATTTGAAACGAAACGTTGTTAAATTTATAATAGGTGACAATTAAGAATTGTCACTAATTATATATATGGAATTGATGACACCAACTACGGAGAAATGGAAATGTTTGCAAAACCATTATTAATTAATAAGCGGCTGTCAGAAAACCACCGCTAATAACAAAAGAAAACACTTGCCATCTTTGGCCTATTTTTTGTAGGGTCTATATGTGATAATGTGTTTTCTCGTTCTCTTTTTCCTTGTTATATAAGATGCAGTGATAATTGTAGTTATAAAAAATGGCTGGGTACCTAAAGCTGTCTATGACTTTGGACTAGTCAATTAGCCTTGGCCCACAACTACAAGACTACCTACCTTTTGAATTATATTATTATGAAAATTCATGATTATTATAAATTTCGAGCAGTCTATGAATACTGAATTTTCAATTCTACAATATGGAGATCTTTGTTTCAAGTTGATGCATAATGGTGGTTCATGTTGAACGTTGAAGTTAGCTCTTTTTCGTTTTCGCTTTCAAGTAAATAAACCTCACAAAAGCTTGGAAAGTTGCATAAAAGCCGAAAGATGTTTTGATGATATGTGAGAAGAAGCTACATAAATCTTGACCAATAATATGGGAGTACGCCTCCAGGGGCATAGGTGAGTTGGTAAGTGGCCAGGTGATTAGGGTGGAGACACCCTGACAACGCGGGATCGAGTCCGTGTGGCGGCAGTACTCCGCTGAAATATTAGATGCATCAGTCAGCAGCACCATTGTCAAAAGAGCCGTCACGCCACTTACTTTGTATTTTTGTTGGGAATTCAAGTTGTTAGGAGGAAGGATAAATAAAATGGAGAAAAATATAAAATATGATGAATATAATATTTTTAATATGTTTCAACCTTTGAGTTATATTAATGGGCAAACAAATAAATTTTATTATGATAAGAACGAATACAACACACGGAGAGAGAGCTTAGGCCTAGAGGCCCTGGCCCTTCACACTCTCTTCACCTCAAGGTCGCCCACTCTCTATCTCACCTCTCTGTTACTCTATCTCACACTAATACAATAGGCAAAGCTCTTATTTATAGAGTACAAGAAACACCAAATATGATAGCACTGCGAATATAGTAATGCTCTAAATATGGAACGACTAGAGATATGGTAAGAGAACAAATAAAATAGGTCTCAAACTTTAAAGCCTTATATTCCTATGGCCAATTAGAATACGGGCAAAACTTTACAAATCTCTACCTTGAATCGTATTCATTCCTCATCAGCAATCTCGAACACCTCTTGCTCTAGCTGCCATCTGCCCCTATGATAGGCTAGCTGCCATGCATTGCCCATATCTTCCATGTCCCTAGTCACCTGCTAGAATTTGTCCCGGCGTTATCTCCTTTCGTCTCTCGTAATCACCTCAAGATCGAACTAACATTTACAATGCTTCGCAGTGATCTAAGGAACTCCTCTGAGCTTCTATAGCATCCTCAATAGCTAATGCTTCCATCGCTCCACCTTTTCATTAGATTCATGTTCACAGTACCAACTCACTGAATCTCACTAGGACTAGGACCTCTCCGACTCATCATCTCATCATTCGATGTACTGCCACATCTATGAGACTCGCCCATCTTAATCTGTTGAGTCAACCTGATTTAACTGCCTTTGGCCATCTCCTAGAGCACTCTCTGAGCTTCTGCAGCAAGCTCCACCTACTGCATGACACTGTACTTCAAATTAGCTCCAAGATGCACCTTATCATGTATCACCAATTATGGAATCACACAGACTGCTCCAGTTGCTACTTGATGGAACTCCTGAGCCTACTAGTTTCACCTGTTCCTTTATTTCATGATCTGCCAGTTACTGCTTCTCAGTCCCTTTTGGGGTCCCACACGTCTCTATTGAAAATTTCGGAGACTCGTTCACTGAACACTATAGCAGGAAACCTCGTCCTCCACACATTGTTCTTTACCTTCAAATTGCCATCCTCCAAGCGAGTAAAGGAATACATCAGCAAGAAAACCACACTAAGAAATGCCTTCAAAAGCTATGGATGGAGACCGTATTACCTAGTAGCATACCTAGTTTCAAATCTTTGACTCATGGCAACACTGAGAAAGTTTCAACTTTCTTCAAAAGAGTTCACCCAACTTTTCACACAAAGCTTCCAACCTACGTCCTCCATGAGACGCAGGTCATTCTCAACTTGACACCTTGTTGAGACGTTTACCATCTTCATGAGTACCCACCGATTACCTCGTAAGTTTGTATCCACAAGTGAGCACCTACCTCCAGAAGGAACCCACACGACCGCTCAACCGAACTAGGCCTCAATCTGCTTGCCCAGGACACACACTCACCCCCGGACTCCGTTTGCCATTAAAGCTTGGCCATTCCTACAAGCTTTTCGCCAGTGCCAATGGCTACCACTAAACACCGCGTGAACATCACCAAGATGCTATGCATACTGCCACGATCCAAAAGAAGGCTTCTTTCGTGATTTAGAGCTCCCAGTTGCTGTTTACCATTCACGTCCGTGAGCAACATTGCAAGCTCCTCGCCCGCAACCATGCTGGTCTTCTCACGCGACAACACCACCACCACCGCATTCCTCTACACGCGGTGGTTCCTTTGGTCTGCTTGGATGGCAAAAGCTCCTCCTTCGTGAACGGCCAGTTCTTGATGGTCACGGTAACAGGTCCCTGCCAAAACTTTCGATGATGTCATTCTCAGGCATTAGTTGATGTCAACAATAGGACGACAACCTCCCTGTTTTCGTTTTTACGCCAAATCTAAGTCCAAGATTTCAAAATAGGTTTTCGCTTTTCATTTACCAGCGCAATGGAACCAAATCGCAAAAAAACAAAATCCGTGTGTTTTCACCCACACGCATGCGCAGTTATGCAAACCGGGCTCTAATACCAGCTTGTTGGGAATTCAAGGTGTTTGGAACGAAGACAAACAAGATAGGGAAAAATGTAAAATATGATGGCATAGTATTTTTAACGTGGTTCGGCCTTCGGCCTACGTCCACAGACGGATAAGAGAATTCGATTATGATAAGAACGAATACAAAATACGGAGAAAGAGCTCGGGCCTAGAGGACCTCGCCCCTCACGCTCTCCTCACCTTTAAGATCGCTTGTTCTTTTATCTCATCTCTCTGTTTCTCTGTCTTACGTTAATACAATAAACAAAGTCCTTATTTATAGATTACAAGAAACACCAAATATGACAGTATTACGAATATGGTAATACTCTAAATATAGTAAGACTAAAGATATAATAAGAAAACAAATAAGGCAGGTTTTAAACTCTAAAACCTTATATTCCTATAACCAATCAAAAAATAGGCCAAACCTCATAATTTTTTTAAGATGTTATTCTCATGATTGAACTCGTTTAGAATGAAAAACTTTATCCTTTTCTTTTCTTTTTGGATCAAAGAAGTTAATTTGATTCATATGACAAATAATGCGCCATAAGTAAACTAAGAAGTTAGGAATTGCCAGATTTTTCTGTCTGAGAAGAGTTTAAAGTCATTCTGTTCGCTGGGATTTCGAGTTTCTTATGCATAAGTTCTACCATTTCTGTTATGAAAAGATATAATTTTATATGTTTTTTTCAGAATTAGGATTTCAGATAAGCATATAACAAACACGGCAGTAGTCCTCTGGTATGCAGTTTCGGTAGAAGCTTAACAATGGATTACTTGACTTTATTTTGTCCAGAGATCCCCATATCATTTCCTAACACCTGAAACTTCTGAATAATGAGAAATCGAAACAAAGATGCATCACTGAGATAACTTATGTTTTTCTCAGGGAAAAGTCGGGCTTGTTTCATTGTATTCTGAAGCAGGAAAAGGAAAGAGTAAGATGGATAAGCACATAAGACATGGATATCAATTGGTTGAAGGAAAATCTGATCATGCCATGGAGGATTATGTTTTTGCGCAATTTAAGCAAGTTGATGATAATGAAATTGGCCTATTTGCTATATTTGATGGTCATCTGAGCCATGAAGTGCCTGATTATTTGCGTTCACATCTGTTTGACAATATTCTTAACGAGGTATATACACAGCAGCTGAACTATGAACCTGACTCATCACCTGGCGGGTATAGTTTTAATACTTTTCGGTTCTTTTGTGAGAGTTTTGTATCAATTTATATTTCATTCTTGAGCAAGTTCTTCTATGAACCTTCGCAAGAATCTGAACGCTGTTTGCTGCTTTTGTTTTTCCCGGTTAGTCTAATACACATTTGGTTCTCTGCAAACTTTTTCTTCCAGCATTGTCTTTCCTTCAATGGCTAAAAGCTAAATCGCTGCACTTACATTCTTCCTTTCAATTCTTTCAATCTTTGTGTTTGCTTGCAGCCTGACTTCTGGACTGAAACAGAAAATGCATTCAGAAGGGCTTACCTCATAACAGATGCAATTATATTGGATAAAGCAGCTGACCTTGGTAACGGAGGCTCGACAGCAGTTACAGCGATATTAATCAATTGCCAGAAACTGGTTGTAGCTAATGTTGGAGACTCTCGTGCTGTCATCTGCCAGAAGGGTGTCGCCAAGCAATTATCGGTAGATCATGAGCCTGGCAAAGAAAAGGCGAACATCGAGAATAGAGGTGGCTTTGTATCAAAATTCCCAGGTATGTGATTCTGAAGAACAATCATACGCTATATACATTTCGGTGCTGTATTCTGTATATACTTGCTTTCTGGAATGTTGTGCAACGAACTGTTAAGCAATTGTTTCGGCAAGAAAAGAAAATTTGTGTTTTCTGCTTACAATGGTGGTGGATGCAAGCACTATCAGCAATATCATTCTAATCTGTAGGATTGGTGATGGTTCTTTAGTTGATGGATACCTGTGCTAATACCAGTTTCCTGATTCAACTATGATGTTCCTCTTGCTGCCCTCCGGCCTTCGCTGATAATCCTGTCATAACTCAGGCGATGTTCCACGTGTCGATGGACAATTAGCTGTAGCAAGGGCATTTGGTGACAAGGGCTTGAAAGTACACCTCAGTTCGGATCCAGATGTGGCTGTGGAGCTTATAGATGATGAAACAGAATTTCTCATATTGGCTAGCAACGGCATATGGAAGGTTAGTTGCTTTTCTTTTGTTCCAAAAAGCTTATTTCTTTGTATTTTACGAACAACCTTTTACCTTTATAAGATGATATTAATATCATTACAGAAGCACTTTGAATAAGAATATATTACTACTGCATATGAGAAAATGTACTGATAAAGACTCCTACAAGATTGTGAGCATCTCATAGCTGGAGTGTATTTTGTTGAATTTCATGTCAGGTTATGACAAATCAAGAAGCTGTCGACTGCATTAAGCACATAAAGGATGCCAAGTCAGCAGCAAAATGCCTCAATGATGAGGCGCTTAAAAGAAAGAGTAGAGATGATATTTCATGTATAGTTGTGAGATTTAGATGATATTTTGGCTCCAATTCTTTTGAGGCAGAGTTGTCCTTGAAGATAGAAGAAACATATTGCTAAATGATGCGTGTAAATCCTGTTCCTGTTTTGTACGCAGAAGTAGAGATGTCTTTCCTGATGTGAGGATCTGATCTTTCATCTTTCCCAAAACCAAGTTGTGTGCAAGCTGTACAGAAAAATTGAAATTCTTCCATAGAAGTTACCATCCAATCTAGTATTCTGATTACAGATCAGATTGTTTCCTATACAGCTTGGGTATGTTTTGCTCATTACTGTCAGAAAACAAGGCGCTATGCACGTATGCCATCTTAACCAAATGAAAGGAAGGTGCATCTAACTCAGAAACATATATAGCTGATTTATTCTGCACGTACTCTCTCAGAATCTTATCAACTTCGGAACTTCATCCATGTCCAAGCAACATAGTCAAACTAAATTGTCTGGCTTGTATGCATCAATATGCAAGTCAGAGATGAGGAAATAGCTTTGCTAATAACAGATCTCTCATTACAGGGTGGGCAAAGGCCATAAGCAGTTGAGGCTGGCTGGTGTTTGCATTTATACCCTTGGTATTGATTCACTGAATGCATTAGGGACAGGTAAAACAGCTGATAAACAAAATGTAACAATAAGTATAAAGTAGCTCTCATGAAGGCTTAATGAATGTCTGGTTTATCTAGATAATTTGCTACATTTACTAGAATAGAGCTGTCAATCGTACTAAAAAGAGTGATGGCCATGGAGCAGCCATCTTCCATCTAGTCGCAACGAGCTGCTGTTCTACATATTCTGAGACAGAGTGTTGAAAGTCATATTGAATAGGGGTATGTTGCTGTGACAGAAGAGAGCAAGCATGCTACATTGGTGATTGGAGGACTTCAATGGATGCCTTCATGGCGGAGCCTCCAGGGAAAGCTCTCTGAGACCTTTGGCTTTCATCAACTTGTCTGCACTCATCCTCCTTTACATATTGATTTGATCCTCCCCGGCCTGAGCCTCCTCCACGACATTCAGATGAACTCTTCCTGCGGCGCTCATTGTGTCCAGCTAAGCGCTGGCGACAACTTCTTTTTGTATCATCAAATTCTGAGAGCACATGAAATCTGAAAAGAAATTTCAAGTGCAATTTTCAAACCCGGAAACTTGATGAACAAACTTGAACCGACTAAATCGAATTAACTCTCCTTGCTTGAAATCATTTGCGGAGATATCGTTTACTACATCTAAATGACTAAATGAAAAAGAAACAGGGTAAACTACTGATTCTGAGGTCCTGGAACTGATTCTACCATAGAGACCACCGGTAGAGAGTAACTCTTCCCCAACCACAGCTTACAAATTTAACCGTACTATGTTCTCCAAAAAGCAACTCTTGTTGAAAAGATAGAAAGAGGAGTTTAACAGTAATTTGCTGTGGCAACCTGAAAGCCACTTTTTGAGTGACTAAGAAAATCATTTCAGGGTGATAATTAGATTATAATGATGATTGATTATCCAAAAAGAAAAAAAAAAGTTCTTGAAAGTAACAATTATGCGCCAAACAAGACGCTGCATCAGCACATAAAAATTGACTCGAGCTTTATTTTGTGCAAGATTATGTCCCTCTTAGCTGCAGCCTAATGATCCGTTGCTACTTAAACTAACAATTACAAAGCATAGATATTGGTGTATTTATTTATTGTATTAACCCGAATATTTAACCACATTCACATTCAAATTATACATAGAAGAAAAGAATACATAAGGGTTCTGAACAAACCTGCTACATTGCTGACAAAACCTCTGCTTTGATCCAGCAACAATGACCACTGGAGCCTTGGCATGGGACTCACACACCTTGTGCCTCTTGTGATACTTCTTAGCATCTGTCAAATCAGCCCCACACTTCTCCACCTGACAACAAGGCCGCGGCGGCAGCGGCAGCGCCACCCCTCCACAGCCACTACTCCTCTTACCAGGCACACCAACAACACTCACTTTTGTCTTCTTTGAATTACTCTCCTCATGATGATATTCTTGTCCCACCCCACCAAACTCCTCTTGATCCTCCTCTTCTTCTCCATCTTCTTCATCTTCCATCACTTTTTGTGTGGGCTTGGTTTTCACACTCGAAGATGGGGCATCATGCATGTAAGGGTCCATTCTTTTGTGGGCACAAAATTGAAGAAGAAGAAAGAAAGTGGAGGATGTATAAGTGTAGTAGTAATCAATGAAGCAGGGAGCATGCTGAGAGAAAGGTGGAAAAGGTAGTGGTAGTACATGAAGGATGTGAGGACCACAACATCAACTACTTCTCACACTCACTAAATAACTACATATGCAAAAGTATGTGTATAGACTCTTCAATTGTAGCATGGGTATGGTGTGACCACATATCAAAAGTGTTGACATTTTAAGAAAAATATGATTGTGTGACACTTTAAATCAAAAGAATTGTTAATTTGTAATGTAGGTTTATTGGATTCTATTGAAGGGTAGGTTGGTTTAGTGAACATATTTGAGGTTTGATGTTTTTGTCTTAAAATTATATGCATGATATACACATTTATTTCTTAGTTTTCAATTTGAAATTCTTTTGTCAGCACGGTGTGAGATCCCATCATGCGATGGTAGACGATATATCAGTTGTGAAATATTTAAGTCAATTCATTATAATCATAGATTGTATTCACAACATGATATATAACAACGTAATCGTATTCATTCATATAATGTAGTAGGAAAAAATTTATAAATGGCCTCAATATTTACCAAAATGGGTTAATTTTGTCCTATCATTTCAAAAAATGATCCAATATTTGTAAAAGAAGTGTCATTTTTATGTTTGTTGTGTATCATGTAGCAGTCACAAGACCATCCTTGGAGGCAAAAATGGGAATGGTGAATTGATACTTTTGTGAATACTAGGGAGTACTTAGTGGTTACTTCTACGGGTGTTCACGCATTAGAGATTCCCAATATTTTTTCGAAACTTTTGAAGGATAGGGAAATTAGATATGGAGAATGATTAATTGGAGAAAAAAGATTGGACATGGGGAATTTTTTGAGGAAAAAAGTTAGAGATTGGATGAAATTCTAAATTTTAGAGATTATTCAATTTATCCAAAATTTAGTAAACTAACTTTTTTTAAAAAACCAAATATACACACTACACATACTTTACACATTACAAACACTAGACACATTTTACACACTACACACATTTCAAATTTTTTCCAAAGAAAATAAAAATAATTTATTTTTCATGAGTGTGTGTACTTTTAGTATCTGTTTACTTTCAAAGTATTTTCTTAAGTTGGAGATCTCCATTCCCCAAGGAGTTTTGTCTAATTTTTCTCATTATCCAAATTGTATTCGCCATTGGGGAATTGTGCAAAAATTGGTGAAAATTTTTTTTTTCTAAAATTATTTTGGAGAAACTATAATACTCTATTTTGAACTGGATGATTTCCAATGAACACCCTAGTTACTTCTCGGAAAACTACTTAGTGGTTACTTCTAGAACAACTGAGACCAACTTCTCCTTGTTCTTCTTCTTCTTCTTCTTCTTCTTCTTATTATTATTATTTTGACATCATCAAAAACAAAGTAGATCACTTTTATAACAATTAAGATTAAATTAATACTATTTGTAAACATTAAAGACTATTTATTGCCTTCTTTTTGTATGAAGAGTTATTGGATTATAGCAAATTATTTTTGTCTGAAGCTAATTGGAGCAGGTAATAGAACGCTTTCGTCTGCTAATGTTAGGTGTTAATAGTTATAATTAGTAGTTAGGTAGATTAACGAAATAATAGGCCTATTCTCATTGTGACCGCGTTACTTGCCCGGCCAATTACTAGAGTTACGAGGGGGTCCATATTAAAGCTAGGGAAAATAAAACCCTTTACATTGTTTTAAACTTGGAAAACAATTCTAAATTATTTCAATGTATTTTGTCGCTTTATAAAACAGAATCCTTTTGAAAGTTATTAACAAATCAATACAATTTTTAATTTTTATAGTAGAGAAAATTATTTTTCATTTTTAATTGGTAAACGTATTTGACTTATTTCTTTTTTCTTTTCTTCTTGGACTTATTTCTAGTGGTCTTTTGGGCTTCTTAGGAAGTGCAAAAATCTGAAAATTCTTAGTTTCGTTTGACAATTAATAAAAAGGATGAAAGGAAAGAATTATAGAAAAGAAAAAAATAAAAGAAAAAGGCCACTATTTGAAATATATAATATCATAATAAAGGAATCAATTAAGGAGTGTGAGATCCCTCGCCTCCTTGGCTCCTTTGGCTCATCAAATCATTGTAAGCATCACTCAACATCATTTTCCTTACTCAACAATCTAAAACAAAAGGCGATGTATTTCTTTTCCATCTGTCCTCTTGCCCATTTTTTCCCATCTAGAATGTTGACCCGAATGCAATACTAGAATAACTTAAATAATATTGGTCATTTAGAGTTTTTATAAAAAACAATTATAAAATATAAAAGAGATGTGAACAATATAATAAATATAATAATGAAAGACAGAAAATACAAGAGAGGCAACGGAATTATCTTATTGCTTAAGTTGATACTTGGTACAACTTTTACAAAATAGAAACCCTTATAGAAGCCTCTATTTATAGGAGGAATACAAAAATAGTTACATGCAACTATAAGTTACATGAACTTAAAGTATATAACTTGATCTAACTTCACCATATGAGAATCCAAATAATCATGAACCATTTCTATAGTTCACATAATGAACTAGCTCAAAGATGAATATCCAAATTAATTAATAGTTCTATAAAACTCTCCCTTGGATGTTCATCTCTCAGGAATATATATGTCGTTAAAACTTTACTAGAAAAAACTCATTAGGATAAAAATCCTAATAAAGGAAAAAGAGTACAATATTTTTATCATACACTTCAGGTTGTTTGATTAATTGGAAGGAAAATCCAAAGGGATAAAATCTAAGCAAAGAGAAAAAGAATATAACACGCATTTGTCTCCCCTCATTTTGACATATTACGAAAAATCTCTGAGTTGATACATAAAAATCTTGTAATTTCTCAAATGTTGTGTTGATGATGCCTTCTCAAATAAACTTTCTAGGTTCTCACTTGAGCAAGACTTTATGAACTTCTATTTCGCTTTCATTGAGAGTCTGTGCACGAGAAAGACTTTTGTATGATATGTTTGATTCCATAACGTAGTCTCCCTTGAGTAACATATGTAATATCATTTACTCATTAAATAAAAATATTATTATGTTTCAAGAAGGTGACAAAAATCATTAAGATTAAGACATATCAACCTATAGAAGTATTACCATATATGAATAATATTCCATGATATGATTGGCAAATTGATGGAGATCTACGTTGATGATATTGTGGCCAAATCTGGCACTAAGAAGGACCACTTGGCAGATTTGCGAAGGGTGTTACGGCGGATATGAAAGTACAACCTTAAGATGAATCCTAAGTGTGCGTTTGGAGTTTTTGTAGGAAACTTTCTGGGTTTCCTTGTGCATCAGCGAGGAATCGAGGTGGATGTCAACAAGGCAAAAACAATTATTAATGCATCCCCACCACAAAACAAGAAGGAGACCACACAGATTGTAATGCTCACCATCCTTGTTGAGCGGGGTTATTGAAGGCTAAAACTTACGTTTTCTGGAGATTTTGTGGGAATAAATATGAGAATGAAAGTGAAATGAGAAGACAAAAACACCTAAGCACTTTAAAGAAAGATAAGTGACGATTGATCTGCACCTATCAAGGCCACAACAAGATGGATTTTAGGAGTTATGTCCTGTAATCATGAAAAGCTTGAAAGACGTAAAGACGTCAAATTTTGTCACAGGCTCAATGGCGATAGACACGTGCAGTGACAAGTATAGTTGGACTTATAGAGGCACCGAGCTGGATTGAAGATCGTGAGAAACAGGTTGCGACATGCATTTAACGCAGGGAGACTCCTATGGTAAGTGTCTTACAAAATCCAAAGAGGCTTGGAAGAATTTAAAGTTTAGATCTTATGTGATTCAATTTAAGTCAACCGAATAAACACCTAAATTGGGTTGAAAAGATATTTCTTTAAAAGGGTTAACCAAAGGAGAACCCCTTTCCCACCTGGCCAGAGGCCCCTTAACCAGGCGGGAGGTAAATCGAGGGATGTGCGTGAGTGGCAGCCCGACCAGGGAGAGGACCAACGGGCGTGGAAATCCAGCAACAGCCCCCGCAATATTTCAGCGGAGTACTGCTGCCACACGGACTCGATCCCGCGTTGTCAGGGTGTCTCCACCCTAATCACCTGGCCACTTACCAACTCACCTATGCCCCTGGGGGCTGAAAAGATATTTCTTGAAAGATGGGTAGGTAGGCTATAAAGAAGATTCATCAGTTTCAAAGCTGAAATCCTAGAATAAAATCAATATTTGGTAGGCTAGAGTGAATTGTGTACCTTAATGCTTTAGCCGTTAATGAATTTCTCCTTGAGTTTGTATTGTTTTTCTTTAATTCCAACTTATTTCTGTTTAAATTTTATTTTCTATCCTTAGTCCTTTAAAGATTGTATCGTTCCTCAGACAACAGTTTAATATCAGAAGAGATTACTGACATAAAATTTTGTCCTTGTAGGAACGATATCTGGACTCTCTTAGTCCTTTTTTTACTAATACAATTAGCACATTTGCAAGGATGCATCAAGTTTTTGAAAGATAAAAATAAGAATTATAAAAATTTGAAAAATGAAATACCAATGTAAACTAGAAGGATATCGAGGGAAGAAGAAATAGTTCTAGTTTATAGTCCTAGCTTGACTTTTCCAATTCTCAATATGTAAACTTCATGATTGTGGCATCTCGATTGAGACCCCCATCCATGTAGGGTTTCAACCCATACCTACCATGCCATTGTTTAGTTCGTTCCTTGTAGAGAACTCTTGGATCGAATACTTTGACACTTTTTCTTTCTTTACCATCTCTTGCAAAGTTGGACTTAATTCCTGTTGTGATTGAATAGTAAGCTCATAGTCATTTTTTCATGAGGTCTTTGTGCATGTAGGAGGATGGATTGATTTCTTCAGTATCTCCAATTATCCACTCTAATGCCTTCTTGCACTTATGTTCTCGATCCATAACATATCTTTCAAACATGCAGGTGCTTTACTGGAGGATCCTCTTAAATCCTTATTTAGCTCATTCTCCAAATTTGTTATAGGCTCCTTCTTTAGCCCTTTAACTCTTTCTTCACATGGACGGTCTTTGTCTCCCAATAAACTTGACAACCTCAAACACTTATCCATGACATCATTTTTCAAAATTTGATGCTTACCTACGTATTCATCATTGAGGTTAGAAGAATCTTAAGCTTTCCCAAGAGACCTAGAAGATTTAAAAGGCTTGTTCATGTTGAAGTAAATCTGCTTATTATTGACCCTGAAAGTTAGCTTCGTTTTATGCAAGTCTATCAAAGCTCTTGTCGTATTCAAAAATGGCCTTCCAAGGATTAAAGATATGTCTTGGTTTACTTCCATGTCCATTACCACAAAATCTACTTGAAAGATAAACTTTCCAACTTTCACCAAGAGATTCTCAATAATCCCTTTTGGTCTATTAATTGTCCTATCAACAAATTGTAACAACATTTTTGTCACTTTGGTCTCGCCTAGATTCAATTACCTACAAATGGACAAAGATATCGGATTAATACTTGATCCTATATCACATAATGCTTTGTCAAACTTGAAATTTCCTAGTTCACAAAGCATATGAAAACTCTCTAGATCATCATTAAGCTTTTCAAGTATGCTGTTATGCAATATGACACTATACTCCTTGTCGAGTGAAATGGTCTCAGGCTCGCCCATCTTCTTTTTCTTAGAAAGGGCTTCTTCCAAAATTCAGTATTATTAGCATTATATGGTTTGACATTAATGTTTTAATGATAAAAAATAATAGAATGGCTATGATTCATAATGATTTTATCTTGAATATATTATATGATTTTGGATAAATGAGTTGATGGATAAATGGCTATGAATGATCAAATGTATGAATTCTCTTATGGATTGAATGCTTCATATATGATTATTCTTTTTGAGCTATGTATTGCAAAGTTTGATTACATGGAAGCTCATGATTTTTTGAAGATGGACGTCAACGCAAGAATCTCAAGACAAGAGCAAAGGGAGATATAAGGCCGAAGACGAGAAGTCATAAGGGGTACAAGCTCGTCTTTTCTTGTTTCTTGCTTTTATTGTGTATAACCTTACATTTACTTTCTAAAGCTCAAAATCTTTCAAAATCCCCTTAGTTATATTTTCAAATATCTTTTTATTTCTTAAACATGTTTTTCTTAAAATCAAATCTTATTTGAAAAATATTTGATTGCACACTTAATCTTGGAAAGGTTTCTTGAAAACTAATCTTTGACTTTTGAAAATATCTCTCCTCTATCAAATCCTATTAAGATTCAAATTTGTATCAAAATTTTCCATCCTTAATTTGAAACGCCATTGTTGCTCTAAAAATTGTTAAAATATTATGCACTCAAAAATGGATTTGAAATACTTGAGAAAAAGTTCAAAATCGGTATTTTCTAGAATGGGTCAAATTCCCTAGTCGGGCTTCTGACTTGGACCTAGTACAACTGACCTTGAATTGGTGTTTTTTGGACCCCGCTGGACTCCGAGGTTAGGTGACTGACCTGTGCAACTGGGGGTGACCTAGATACCAGAGGTACAGGTCGGATGCACCTCTTGGTTAATCGGCCCTGTGTTTTAAAACTTGCTCGTTAGAACCTATTGTTGGTAATTTTTTCAACCCACTCTCATCTTACACGATTTTCTCTCTATCATGGATCTTCCACAGCTCTTTCTAACACTATGTAAACATCATTCTAAAGCTTTTCAACACTCATTTGAGCATTACAAACATTCTTGAGCTTTAGATTGTCAATTTCATTGAGTTACACAAGAGCTATATATTTTCATATCTATTGGGTGACGTTGAGCAAAATTTGTATTCCTTCTTATCATTATCCATTGTAATTACACTCCATAGTTAGGATAGATTTGGGATTGAGTTCCTAGCTAGAGAGGAATGTGGAAATCCTTGGTGAGGAGGCTTTTCTTGGGTTCTTTGAAGAGGGTTTTTTTTTTAAATAGTTGTAATAAGTTGGTTTATATTCTACCAACATTTGAAGGAGTATCAATTGTGAAGAAAGTTGAAGTCTTAAGGGGAGAATCCTTAGGCGATAGACGTAGGCTTGATCGAACCACCTAAAAATTCAGTGCATTATACTTTTTTCTCTTCCTACTTCAATTACTTTTATATTGCTTACAACCTATTTGATAAATTGCTTGTGTAAAGTCTATTTATTCTCGTGTCTTTGAAAGTTGCATTGAATTGAATTAATCTCTGCAAAAATAGCATAATCTTAATTCACCCTCCCTCTTAAGATTATTTGCCCCATAACAAGTGGTATCAAGGGCTAGGGTTCTATATATAGTCTAGCAGTTTAACAACTAATAGAATTATTATTGCAAATAATGTTAATGCTATGACCATTGAAGGTTTGTCAATTAATAGAGCTTCCATATTTGATGGACTTAATTATTCTTTTTGGAAAATGAGAATGAAAGTGCTTGTGCAAGCTCATGATTATAAAGTATGGAAAATAATTGAAAATGGATCATAATATCCTATGAAAATGGTAGGAGATAAGAAAGTATTAAAAATAGAAGATGAATGGGATGAGAAAGATTATAAACTTATCGAATTGAATGCTAAGGCTTTGTATATCGTGTATGTTGGATTGAATGCTACTAAATTTGCTAGAGTTATGAGATGCACATCAACTAAAGAATTTTGGAATCAACTTGAAGTAACTTGTAAAGGTACTAGTCAAGTTAAGGAATTCAGAATCAGGATGCTTGTTCAAAAATATGAAAGTTTCAAAATGGAATCTGATGAAAATATTGAACGTGTATTTTCTAGATTTGGTGAAATTACTAATGGTCTTAAGGTACTTGGAAAGGAATATTCTAATGCAGAAATGGTGAAAAATTTGCTAAGAAGTCTGCCGCTTCAGTAGCAACCAAAAGTGACAGCCTTAAAAGAAGCAAGAGACCTCAACACACTTACCTTGAATGAACTAGTTAGTTCTCTCATGACACATGAGTTAGAACTCAAAACACATGAAGAAGAAGATAAGAAAATGAAGAAATCCATGGCATTTGTTGCCTTCAAATGTCCTTCAAATGAAAAAGATGATAGTAATGAATCTGAAGATAAAGAGATGGCCTTGCTTGCAAAGAATGTTAAAAAATCCATGAAGTACAAAAAGTGGAAGAAAGGAGCAAACTCAAATGCTTGGAAGAACAAAGGTAAGGAAAGGCTAAAATCTAGAGAAGGAAATAATGAAAAACTAAAATGCTTCAATTGTAACAAACCTAGTCACATCAAAGCCAATTGTTCAAAGTTGACAAAACAAAGGGAAGAAAAAGCACTCAAAGCTACATGGGATAGCTCCAAAAGTGAAGGAGAATCTGAATAGTTGCTAACTATGTGTGTCTCATGGCAAACAAAAATAAGGTATATAACTCCTTGAACTATCTCTCATGTGATGATGAGAAATTCACATTTGAAGAACTACAAGAAGCCTTTTCAAAACAACATGATGATTTTTCAATTGCTTTAAGCAAAAACAAGACTTTGCAAAAGGATTTGAAAGTTGCTTTGAAAGAAAAGGATGACCTTGGAAAGAAAAATATATCTTTTTTGGAAAATATAAATGGTTTCCAAAAACAAGTAAATGATTTGATAAAGAAAAACAATGATCTACAAATGATTGTGAACAAATTTACAAATGGACAATAAAATCTTGAAAAACTTCTTGGTTCACAAAAAATATGTTTGACAAAAGTGGAATTGGTTATAAGCCTACAATCAAACAAAAATATTTAAAAAACTATTTTGCTATTTTCTGAAAGTATCATCCTTTATTGCACCTTTAAAGTCTTTTATCACTTGAAACTATTGTGAAAGGAATGGTCATATTTCTTTTTAATGTTATTTTAAGAAATTACGTGATAGAGGCGCTCTTGTTCTACATTGGCAAAAACCTAAATGGGTTGCAAAAGCCAAAAATTGAGACTAACCTCATGGACCCAAGAAATTAGGGACTGATATAAAGCATTCTTGTGTTCTCTTCACTTGTAGGTAAAGAATAAAGGAAAGAAATGAATTTTAGATAATGGATGCTCAAAACACATGATTGGTGACCCCTCACTATTCTATGATCTTAAAAGAGTCAAAGGAGGGAATATGACATTCGGAAACAACAGCAAAGGAAGAATCATTGGCAAAGAAAGCATTGGTAACAAAAACTCATTTGCCATTCATAATGTGCTACTTATAGAAGATCTTAAATTCAATCTACTAAGCATTAATCAACTATGTGAGTCATAAAGTTTCTTTTCAATCATCTAGTTGCATTGTACATGATTGTGATAGTGACAATATGCTTTTGGTTTCTTGTAGAAATAATAATGTATATACTGTTGAGATTAATCAACTTGAAAACCAAAATGTTACCTGGTTATCTACTGTACATGAAAATTCTTCGTGATAGCATAGAAGACTTAGCATGCTAACATGAGTTTACTGAAAAATTTATCTATAAATGACCTATTAGAGATTTGCCTAAAATCAAATTTAAAAAAGACAAAATATATGACGCATGTCAACTTAGTAAACAACATAAAACTTCTTTCAAATCTATAAACATGGTCTCAACATCTAAAGCTTTACAATTATTACATATGGACTTGTTTGGACCTATTGATATTGCTTGTCTATGTGGATCTAGATACACTTTTGTTGTTATAGGTGATTATACTAGATTTACATGAGTCACGTTTCTTGCACACAAAAATGAAGCCTTCAATGAATTTGCAAGGTTGTGTCATAAAATGTAAAATAAGAAAGGTCATTTTATAACTTGAATATGCAGTGATAATGGCATTAAGTACGTGAATTCTCCTTATATGCATTTTTATGATGAGCATGGCATTGAACATGGCTTTTTGGCCCTTTGAACTCCTCAACAAAATAGGGTAATGGAGAGGAAGAACCAAACCTTATAAGAAATGTCAAGGACTATGCTTAAAGAACACAACTTGGCTATATATTTTTGGAGTGAAGCTATAAACACTACATGCTACGTGCAAAATAGAATTCTTGTTAGACCTATTCAAAACAAAACTCCATATGAGCTGTGGCATAGTAAGACTCCCAAAATCTCATACTTTAAAGTATTTGGTTGTAAATCTTTCATTTTGAATACCAAAGATCATTTGCAGAAATTCAACACTAAATATAATGAAAGAATATTTATTGGTTGCCCGACTAAAAGTAAAGCTTATCATGTATTTAATAAAAGAACACAAGTTGCAAAGAATCAATACATTTTACTTTTAATAAAGCTAATCCATTTGAGCCAAGAAAAGAAATCATTGATGCAAGTGACCTTTTGGAGAAGACCACACAAGAAGAAGAACAAAAAAAGGACAAAGAAATGTCAAATGACAAAGAAAGTGAAATCTAAAATAACAACACTTAAGCAAAGGAAAATGAGAAACAAACTCAAGATCCCCACTTGGAACAAGAACCGATTCACACCTATCTATAAAAGAGTTGGAAGTTCATGAAGAATCACCCTAAGGAGCAAATCATTGACAATCCATCTAAGGGAGTAAGAACTAGGAATAATATTAATGCCTTTTGTGAAGATGCTGCTTTTGTTTCTCATATAGAACCTAAGAATGTTAATAAAGCCCTACTAGATGAAAATTGGATAAATGCAATGCAAGAAGAGCTTAATCAATTTACTAGAAATAAAGTTTGGAAATTAGTTGAAAGACCTAGAGACCATCCTATCATTGGCACTAAATGGGTCTTTAGAAATAAGCTAGATGAATCTGTGACTAGAAATGAAGCAAGACTAGTTGCATAGGGATATAATCAAGAAGAAGGCATTGACTATGATGAAACTTTTGCACCTATTGCTATATATGAATCCATTTGTATGCTACTTGCATTTGCTTGTCATATGAATTTCAAGTTATATTAAATGGATGTAAAGAGTGCATTCTTAAATGGTTTCATTGAAGAAGAAATCTATGTTGAACAACCTCCTGGATTCAAAGATGCATATTTTCCTAATCATGTATATAAACTTGAGAAAGCATTATCTGGTTTGAAAAAAGCCCCCTCAGCTTAGTATGAAAGGTTAAATGGCTTTCTTGTTGAGAACGGATTTAAGAGATGTAAGCTTAACCCTAGTTTGTTCATTAAAAGAGAAAAAGATGATATTCTAGTTGTACAGATATACGTGGATAATATCATATTTGGTGCTAGTAACATCTTATTGTGTAAAAGTTTTTCTAAGTGCATGCACATGGAATTTGAGATGAATATGATGGCGAATTAACTTTCTTCCTTTGATTGCAAATCAAGCAAACTAAAAAAGACATTTTCATAGACCAAGTTAAGTACACAAAGGAAATAATCAAAAAGTTTGGAGTGGAGAACACAAAAGAGATTGAGACCCCCATGAGCCCCTCAATTAAGCTTGATAAAGATAAGAATGGTAAGTTGGTCGATGAGAAACTCTATCGAGGTATGATTGGAAGTCTTTTATACTTAACAATATTTAACCCTAACATAATGTTCTCTGTTTGTCTATGTGCAAGATTCCAATCCAATCTCAAGGAATCCCACTTAATTGATGTGAAACGTGTAATTAGATACCTTAAAAGAACTTGTAATCTTGGTTTGTGGTATCCTAAAGGTACTTCTTTTGATATATATGGTTTCTCTGATGCGAATTTTGCTGGATGTAAAGCAGATCATAAAAGTACTTGGGTATATGTCCTTGGTCATTCTTTGATTTCATGGTCTAGGAAAAAACAAAATAGTATTGCCTTATCTACTACTGAAATTGAGTATATAGTTGCTGGTAGTTGTGTAGCACAATCCTTTGGATAAAACAAAACTTGATTGATTATGGATTGTAATATGATCATGTGCCCATTTATTGTAATAACCCAATTGCAATAAATCTCACAAGAAACCCAATCCAACACTCCAAAACAAAGCACATTAAGGTTAGACATTACTTCATTAGGGGTCATGTTCAAAAAAAGAGATATATTGCTTGAATATGTTGATATTTTGCATCAAGTTGCTGACATTTTCACGAAACTTCTACCTAAAGAACAATTTTGCAACATTAAACAAGAAATTGGTATGCAAAACTTTGAATGAATTTCATCTTTCTTAATGTTTTTAGCTAAATTGCATCATAGAACATGGTTTGAATGTTTTGATCTATTAATATCATGTTTTGAAGTTGATTTTGGGATGTTGAAGGTAGTATAATGGCTTCCATTTGATTGCATATTCATAAATTTTGATATTTTGCATTCTGCCTACGGCCAGAAACCTCTTCCAATCGCTTGACCCTTGGCTACATCATATTCCAATCCTCTCTGCCATGTGCTAGTCATCTTAGCTAGTCACCCTCTAGGGCTAACTAGTGCCCAATCCTTCGCTGCCTTGAATCTCAAGAAATCCTTTTCCAGTCCAATTTTTACCTCTTTCTTATCATATCCTTCGTCATCTAAACCCTGTCTGAATCCTATTTAAATCTCCACATTCTCTTATACCTTCACAATAAAAAAAAAATTCAATCTTTGTCAAAACTTCCTCCTCACACCATGACTAAAAGGGCACCACCTCCACGCACTAGAGACACATGCAAGGCCAAACTCAAAGCGAAAAGAGCCATCAAAGAACAACTACATGTTAGAAAACATATTGATCTAGAAATTATCACCATTGATGATGATTCTACTAAAGAGTCCTATACCAATCCTCTGCACCAAGTTGTCAAGAAACTTGAGTTTGATGAAGTTCTTACCTCAAAGATTTCTACCTAACTCTTGATGCCTAGTTAGTTAGGACTAGTTTTCACCAGCATTTCATCATATTTTTAATACTCTTATTATCATGGTTTTATTACCTTTGGCTTATGAACTTATCCTTCTTTTTGATGATGCCAAAGCGGGAGAAGAAAACTCCTATTAATATTGCTTTAACGGTTTATGCTTGATTACGATTATGACATAAGTGAATTATGATTATGGATTTATGATTATTTATGGCTTGTCTCCTTGAATGGCTTTTGCTTTATCCTTGTGTTTATGTAAGGGGGAGTCTATTAAAGACTCCAATTGCATGCACTTATTCAGGGGGAGTATTTCACATTATGAATTGCATGGTTGAATATGAGTATAATTATTTGTCGTCATAAAAAAAGAGGAGATTGTTAGAATTATATGGTTTGATTTTAACGTTTTAATGACGAAAAATAACAGAATGACTATGATTCATAATGATTTTATCTTGAATATATTTTATGACTTTGGATAAATGAGTTGATGGATAAATGGCTGTGAATCGAATGTATGAATTCTCTCATGGATTGAGTACTTCATATATGATTATTCTTTTTAAGCTATGTATTGCAAAGTTTGATTACATGGAAAGCTCATGATTTTTTGAAGATGGAAGTCAATGCAAGAATCTCAAGACACGAGCAAAGGGAGATATGAGGCCGGATATGAGAAGTCATAAGGGGTACAAACTCGTCTTTTCTTGTTTCTTCCTTTTATTGTGTATAAACTTACATTTACTTTTTAAAGCTCAAAATCTTTCAAATTCCCCTTGATCATATGTTCAAATATCTTTTGATTTCCTAAACATGCTTTTCTTAAAATCAAATCTTATTTGAAAAATATTTGATTGCACACTTAATCTTGCAAAGTTTTTTTTGAAAACTAATCTTTGACTTTTGAAATTATCTCTCATTTATCAAATCCTATTAAGATTCAAATTCATATAAAAAATTATCATCCTTAATTTGAAGCCCCATTGTTGCTTTGTAAATGGTTAAATATTATGCACTTAAAAAGGGATTTGAAATACTTGAGAAAAAGTTCAAAATTAGTATTTTCTGGATATGGGTTGGATTCCCTAGTTAGGCTCCCAACTTGGACCTAGTGCAACTAACCTGGGCGACCAACCTGTGAAACTAAGGTTAACCAGAATACCAGATGTATAAGCTGGACACACTCCCAAATCGACCGCCCCTATTCTACTGTGTTTTAAAATTTGCCCGTTGGAACCTATTTTTGACAATTTTTTCAACATAGTCTTTCTTGTACACGATGTTCTCTCTATCATGGATCTTCAACAGTTCTTTCTACCACTATTTAAACATTATTCTAAAGCTTTCCAACACACACTTGAGCATTACAAACATTTTTTAGCTTTAGATTGTCAATTTTATTGAGTTATACAAAAGCTATACATTTTCATATCTATTGGGTAAGGTTGAGCAAAATTTGTATTCCTTCTTATTATTATCCACTGTAATGACACTCCATAGCTAGGGTAGATTTGGGATTGAGTTCTTAGTTAGACAGGAGTGTGGAAATCCTTGGTAAGATACTTTCACTTGGGTTCTTTGGAAAAGATAGTTCATAGAGTTGTAACAAGTTGGTTTATACTCCACTAACATTTGAAGGAGTATCAATTGTCAAGAAGGTTGAAGTCCTAAGGGAAGAATCCTTTCGCGGTAGATGTAGACTTGGCCGAACCACCTAAAAATCCAGTGCATTCTACTCCTTTCTCTTTCTACTTCAATTACTTACAAATTGCTTGCAATCTGTTTGATAAATTGCTTGTCTGAAGTTTATTTATTCTCGTATTTTTGAAACTTGCATTGAGTTGAATTAATTTTTCTAAAAGTAGCATAATCTTAATTTACCCCCCTCTTAAGATTATTTACCCCATAACAAGTACATTACGGCATCTATCTTAAGGCCTCCACAAATGGAAAGTTAATTTAAAGCTCCTCAAAATTTTCAAGCAACTTTTTATATTGCTTATTCATCAAAGACCTTTTATAACTGCCTTCAGAGATGGATCTCCACTTAAATTAGTAGGAAGTCAAAGAGCTTGGAAACTTTACCTTTATTGTTACCCTTTTCCTCTCTATTTACCTCAAGCTCATTCTTGATTTGCTCTTCTTTTGACTGTACCTTCAATTTTTCATCCTTCTCCTTCACCTTTCCTTGTGGTTCAAAATCTTCCAGCATATCTTCTTCCCTCAGAGTTATGGCTTTCACATGCTCTGTTGGACTTTTCTTCAAGTTATTGGGCAACAATCTTTCGGCTCTACCTGCTATTGCATTGGCTAATTACCCGATTTAGATCTCCAAATTTCTGATAGTAGGTTCTTGATTATTGAACTTTGTTTCTGCAGCATTAATAAACTTGGCTAATAGTTCTTTCATACTTGGTTCTTCCTCTTGTGGGGGTTTGAACATTGGTGATTGTTGCCTTTCTTGGTTCGTATTATTATTCCGAGCAAAGTTGGGATGCTTTATTCAACTAGGATTGTATGTATTGTTATAAGAATCATTCTACCTGCGAACATTATTTACAAAATTAGCTTGATTAGGAAAAGAATTCATTGCAAATATATTACCTATTAGGCACTCATGGTTAAAATGTTCTCCTCTACAAAAATCACAAACCGCAACCAACATTTTAGGTTTTTGCATTTGTAATCTGTCAATCTTCTTATGTAGTAGTGCAAGTTGTGCTGTAAGTGTTGTCATTGCATCAACATTTAGGACTCCAGCTACTTTCTTCTCTGATCTTCTTTTAGTAGGCCATCAATATGCATAAGAAGCCATGTCCTCTAACAACTCATAAGCTTTTTTAGGTGTTTTCCTGCTCAAAGTGCTACCTGCCATAGCATCAATCATGCTTTGTGTTTGTCCATTCAAACCCTTATAGAATGTTTGGACTTGCAGCCACATTGGAAATCCATGGTAGGGACATCTTTGAATCTACTTTTTATATCTTTCCCATGACTCGTATAAGGTTTTGAAACCCTCTTGCAAAAAGTTAGTAATATCATTACATATGTCGGCAGTCTTGGAAAGGTGAAATTCTTATTGAGGAATTTCTAAGTCATCCCCTCCCAAGTTGTAATGGATTCGGTTAGCAAAGAGGTAAGCCAACTCTTCGTTTTGTCCTTCAATGAGAATGGAAAAAAGCCTTAGATAGATTGCATCTTCTGTGGCCCTATTGTGTTTAAAAGTGTCACAAATCTCTAAGAAATTTCCTATGTGCTGATTGGGGCCTTTATAACTTAAGCCTCCAAATTGGATTGATTGCTGGATCATTGTATAATGGCTGGCTTGATCTCAAAGTTATTTGCTTGCACCGGAGGTCTTCGAATACTGGTTGTTGTCTTTCCATAGTTGGAATGGCATATTCTTGCCGCTCTATCATTCTCTCCGTTGTTGTGCTGACAAATTTGATTGTTGTTTGTCCATTTTGATTATTTTCCACTTCGGCCATTTTTGCTCTACATATTTATCTCCTTCTCCTATGCAAAGTTCGCTCGATTTTGGGGTCAAATTCTACTAGTAGCCTTCTACTAGCTTAGGTCATACACCAATCAAAGCCCTAAAATTTTAAGCAAAAAACAACAAAATTAAACAAAATCTCAAAGTAATAAATAATATCAAAATTAATCACAAATGAAGCTATGGTTCCAGACAATGGTTCCAAAAACTTGATGCGTTCTAGCAAGTGCATTAATCGCAGGTGTATTAATCGTATCAGTAGTATAGGACTAAGAGAGTCCAGATATCGTTCCTATTAGGACCAAATTTTGTGCTAGCAATCTCTTTTGATATTAAACTCATTATGTGAGGAATCGAAACAACCATTGAATGAGTAAGCGTAGAAAATAGAATTTAAACAGAAACAAATTCGAATTAAAGAAAAACATTACAAATTCAAGGAGAAATTGACTAATGGCTAAAGCGTTAGAGTAGACAATCCGCTCTAACTCATGGATGTTGATTTTAATCTAGAATTTTAGCTTTTGGAATTGGTGAATTCTCTTTATAGCTTACCTACCCATCTTCCAAGAAATAGATTTTCAACGCAATTTAGGTGCTTATTTAGCTAGCCTAAAATGAATCCCATAAGCTCTAAATTCTAAATTCAATCCTATTCAAGTAGAATTTGGCCACAAGTTAACCTAAGGGTGCTTATTTGGCTAGGCCTTAAAATTAATAGGTTATGCGATAAAAAAATGCCGTAACTTCTCTGTTTGAACGTCACTAAGGCTAAATCATGCACATCAATTGAAGTAAAACAAGAACCCTAACTTCTCTGTTTGAACCTCATTAAGGATTTGCAATCAATCAATCATGAACAAGCATGAAGAATAACAATTACTACACCAAATTTGAAATTTATGGAATAAAATCAAATCCATAATGAAAATTAGAGTTTCATGCTTCCCCTAACTAACTAATTTACTCCATGCTAGAAGCAAATAAAACAAAAGAAATAGTGAAATTGTATCCAAAAATGTCCAAAATAATAAAACGATAAAGAGAAAAGTTTATTCTATGAAGAAGTCTTCTTTTGCAAAAGCTTGAAATCCCAAGTCTTCGGCTTCTTCTTAACTCGGACGTCTTTTCTCCCAGAATAGGCATTTTTTCTCTTCTTCCAGTGTTAGGTGCCTCTCCCTTCTCCCCTCTTTTATAAGATGAGGGAAAAGAGTCCTCTTCCAAAAAGGTTTCCTAATTTACACTCTTTCCTTAAAAAAACAGTATGATTGATACTTTCAAACTCTGTTTTAAGCTTTTCGAAACATAGTTTTATTCACAACCAAACACTTTGTATACCAGTACCCCCACTGTGCATCATATGCATGGTGCTCTGCATGAGCACTGTACACTGTATTATACGTGAACAGTATGCGCACACAGTACGTAACAGCACATGTGTTCAAAATTTTTGTATTATAAGTTCAAAATTTTTATATTATATGTTCAAACTTTTTATATTATATGTTGAAAACTCTTATATTACATGTTTAAAAGTAAGTTCACAAAATAAAAATTAGAATCTCATAAATTTTATTTTATACTTTATCTTCAAAACTCTTATATTACATATTCAAATTTCTTATATTATTTGTTCAAAATTTTTATATTACATGTTCAAAATTATTATATTACAAGTTGAAAACTCTTATGCTATAAGTTTAAAAGTTTAAAAGCAAGTTCACAAAATAAAAATTATGCTCTCATAAATTTTATACTCTCTATGTTCAAAACTCTTATTTACATGCTCATAAATTATACTCTTGTGTTCAAAACTCTTATATTACATGTTCAAAATTCTTATATTATATGTTTAAAACTCTTATATTAAGCAGTAAATATAATCACAATTTTAGACTTTTAAAATTCTTATATTATATATTCAAAACTTTGCAAACATAATCATAATTTTGAACATGTTTACAGCTTAATATAATAATTTTAAACATACAGTATAAAAATTTTGAACTTATAATATAATAATTTTGAACAGATGTACTGTTACGTAATGTGCATGCGTACTGTTCTTGCACAGTATGATATACAATGCTCTGCACCATCCTTACAAACCACACTAAAAATTGCACTTTGTATATGTACTTTTTTGGTAGAACCTGCTTTAAATTGCATGTTATCCCTTTGTACTCCAACCTATGTGCACCATACCCCTTATAATATCAAAATTAACTAATTAGACCCAATACTCTGACCTATATGCACCATACCTCTATAATATCAAAACAAACTAATTATCTTCTGAACTTCCTAAAATTGTGCAAAATATCTCCCTGAAGTTTCTAAAAGTGTGCAAAATACCCCCTGAAATATATGACAGTAAAAGAAGTATTTTACACACTTTTAAAAAACTTTAGGGGGATAATTAACTAATTTTGGTACTATAGAGGGTATGATATATATACATCAGAGTACAGGAATAATTAGTTAATTTTAATACTTTAGGGGATATAGTATAAATAGATCAGAGCAAAAGGGAATAACATACAATTTACTCTTTCTTATTTAATTTTGAGAAACTTCATCCTCAAACAGGCTCTAAAACCTCATGTACGTTCACTTAATCATTTGGCGGCGGAACCTTTTTCTTTTTCTTTCCTTATGGGCTTTCAAACAAAAATGTGCCACCATATATAAACCCACGCAAATGAGCACTTCCACGTAAATCATTTCATAATTACTAGTTATATTAATAACTCCTCACGATAAATTCTCTTTAACACATTAAATTTATTAGTTATATTAATAATTTACAGCCTTGAATTCTCTTTTATAACACTAAACTCGGAGCCATTTGCAACTCCGCTAATTAAATATTTAGTCATCTCTCAAAACGTGTGTCCCGGTTCGTTTCCTCACATCTTGTATATTGCTATCTGTACGCTTGTAGCCCTTCTCTTCGTTTTGGTCGCCAGCCGCAGTATCCTCTTCGGCTGCGCTCTTCCATGGATCGTCGTCGCCGCCTTCGCCGTCAACGTTCTCTTTTGCAGTTCCTGCTAATTTCATGGCTTTCTCAGCCAACGAACCTCCTATGCCCCTCGTTTGTTCCGCGTCATTTCCAGCTATGTCCATCTCTCCTCTTCCATTGTTACCCTAAAAGATAAATGAGATATTCTGATTTCAACTTTCTGTTGCATGTTTTTGCTTTTTCGTACATACATGACTTATTACTCTGTTTGGTATATGCTTGTTGTAAGATGTTTTTTTATAGAAAAGTAAATTTTGTTTTAATTCTTATTTTTTATAGTTACAAAATAATATGATAAGGATTGATTGCTTATATTTTATATGATAAAAAGTATGTTTTATTTTGAATTTTTATAAAATGCAATAAGATGTGTTTAAGTATAATGACATATCTTTTCATTTAATAAGATAAATAACTTTTTTTTACATTTTTTCCCCAAAAAAGTACATCTTCTTGCAATGAGAATTTGATATTGCATAAAAAAGTAAAACTTTGGAAAAAGGAAAAAGAAAAAAAAAAAGCTCAAATTTATCTTTGTTTAGAAAACTTTGAAGGCAAACTTGACATATTGATCTTGTAGCATTCCACATTTGAATGCATGATTGGTTTAAGAAAGCTATTAATTTTATCAAAGAGTAGCAGGTTAAAATGATAACATGCCTCACTAATCTCACTTGCATTACATGTTTGATCATGGAAAAAGTACATATGTAATCTCGAGTAAAGATATAATAAAGAGTCAACGAAGAGTGATTCGCCATAGAAGTGGAGCAAAGTAACCTTAGGAAAGAACTGTTGGACTTGAAAGAAGGACGTGAAGAGCCTTCAAAAATGGCGTTGTAAATGTTAAAGATAGCCCTTTTCATTGCATACATTAAAATTGTTGTCCAATTAAGGTATTTGGTGTTATTGTTTTAGTGTTTACCCCTTGAAATTTTTGTCATATTAATGGCAGAACTCACTTGGCGGCACACAAAGAACAGGCCAACACGTTTGTTAATGACACGTTCACATACATCATGACACGTTACTAGTTATTTATATTGTTTTCTTTTCTCGGTACAAATAAGGCATAAAGAATTATTTTTGAAAAAAAAAAAATCTAGATGTCCTCTTAGGTGAATAGCTCAAATAAGAAATTAAAAAATGAATAAACAATAATTTTAAAAAAGTAGATAATTATATGGGATCGGGTATAACCAATCTCGCTTAATCAACCTATGGGTCCTCCGTATGGAGTGTGCAACGACATGAACCCGATGGCCGAAGTCTACTTCCTGATCTCCTCCCCTCACGCGTCTAACACACTTTTCAGTATTAAATAACACGTCCTAACAGGGATTCTGTAAATTGATAGACCCATAGCACAACAAATGAGGTAAGCTGTTTTCACTTATAGAATACTTCTAAACAGAATATTCTCCCTACACTGTCTCTCTCTCTCTCTCTTTAGCTAATATCCATATATAGCTTTCTGAATTGATCGTCAAAGAGCCTTTAACAGGCACCAAACAGGTGTCTAGCTCTCACTGTTTTGCAGGACATCATCACTGGAGAAGACAAATTCAGAGCTTGGAGCATCCATCTTCTTTAACTAGTTCCTCATTAGAGCAGTTTGACACCGTTTTTAGGGAACATTTACCATACCTATTGAGTATGCATGCGTAAAGCTAAAAGCCAAACTATCTTCCAGTCTTCACCGGCGATGAGCAAAGAAGAAAGCCGGAGTGAAGATCGTTTGGAGCAAGAGGTCTCGGCCAATGGCCCTTAGAAGGATGGTTCGCATGCAATCCCCGCGTATGTAGAGCCATTCATGTATGTTCCAGCTCACTCAAGACCGAGTACACCCTGGCCAATCCTGTAATATAATCCGACTCTAGACCATTCTCCAACTCGGAAATCCCCTATCTCTTTTTCCCATAGCTCCCTTATTAGTTTCCTTCAGTTTTAATCTTTTGTTTCCTGCGTTTCAATATCAATAGTTTAGTATCGAGTTCCCTTTAACCAATTAGAGTTTAAAATTTCCACACGCATTGCTTTTTAATTGCACTTAGGCACGAATAGACCGAACTTAGAAGCCTCCCTCTAGAGAAGACTCCACTTTCAAGTATAGTACACTACTCTCGATCCGTACATTTGTGGGTAAAACTTGGTCTAATTTGCACTTAATTTTCTTATCCGACCAAGTTACACACATATGTTTAAGGGCCAAAAAAAAAAAAAAAAAACCAGAGAAGCACAATAATCTTACATTGATAAGATTACATTCATGCCCCTTATGTCTTTTGTCTCTATCCTTATGTCACCCCTTCACTTTAAATCTTCAAATATGCTTTCAAGTGTGCTATATGACAAAAAAAAATTATGCTATATGACTTGTAAACACTGGCAATGACACAAGATCTTTGAGGCTAGATGATCAAACTCTTCAAACTAAGACTCAACACAATTAGTCTGTTTAAGCACACTGGTGTTTGGGCAATCATACTTAACAAGTAATTCATCCATTCATCTACAATCATTTAATACATTCATTAGTCATTTCATTCAAGAGCTTCATCAACATCTTATCATTGTTCATCATCAAAACATACATAATGGCATATAATGCTAATAATTAGGATTAGCTTCTACAAGTTTAATATCATTCTTATCTCAATCTTCTTCTAGTTTGGGAACTTTAACACCATCTACTTCCTTCATGAGGACATTAAGTCTATTCATGATAATTTTCTGTACATTATAATCATTAGATTAAAGAAAATTCACATTCTAATTTTTCAAAAAAGTATAATTGGTTCCATAAAAAAAAAAAAAGATGCTCTAGTTGTAGGTTGAGCTTCAAGAACTCTATGTGCCATTTTGATCTTTAACTCTAGACAGTCAAATCAAATACACAAAATATGCAGTAATGACCCAAAATATGCAATATGTATGAGCACATGATTCTGGTGCCACATGTTGCCTAGAAAATTAATCTAGATGGGGGTGAATTGGATTTAAGGCACAAACTATAGAAAAATAACTTTTCTTTTTCAAATTCACACTTCACAGAATAATTTATGATGGATGTTAACGAAATAGTATGCAATAATCAATTATATAGCTCAATATAAAAAGGTAAAGGAGAAGAAGATCAAACACAATGGTTTTAGGTGGTTCAAACTCCCTTGGTCCTAATCCACCATCTAAGGTTTCCTTTAAAAGCTTTGCTAGAACTCGTCTTCTTGCTTTGATCGTGAGAGAAGGGTAGACCAATGTTGTATACCCTTCACTTTATCACAATGGTGTATATATATATATATATATATATATATATATATATATGTGTGTGTGTGTGTGTGTGTGTGTATGTATGTATGTATATATGTATGAACCACTAAAAGGTCTCTATACACCAATTAATATATATAAAAGTATCAATTTTTAAATAGTATAAAGTGAACCACTTCTTGATTGAAATTACAAATAATTTAACAATTTTTAGATAACTTCTATTTGAACTATGTTACTTATATATGTTGTTAAGAAATTTTTGGTCAATGCTCAAAGTTAAATATTGAGATTGAAACTTTTTCATGAATAGCTATAATAATAAGTTTTGCATCCATAATATAAACATGTATCTATACATAGGAGATGAAAAATAAAATTATTTTTTAAAAATAATCATATAACTTTCTATGTTTATTTGTTATGTAATATTTTAAAAATGCAATAGTATTTTAATTGTCATCTTCAAAAATAAATAAATTATTAATATTTTATTATATGATAATATACTTAAATCTCTATTTTACTCTATATTTAAATAAATTCTATGCCCTCTTTTCTTTTATAATCCATATATAAAATCATACCATTGAAAATTTATCCAATTCAAATATATACCAATTAGCTATTTTTAAAATGTTTCATAATACTTTTACATAATATATCTTATTTTATATATGTACTTTTATAAATATATTTTATTTTAGTGTTTACTCTTTTCATTTTTAAAATTTTTTTTTGACATTTCTAAGAAAGTATTTCATATGTAATTTTTGTTTAAAATATATAAGTATATTCTCATTCAGTAATCAAAAGAAGTATATATACACTTGTGAATGATATAAGTATAATTAGCAATTCCTAGTAATGAAAAGATGAGCATTAAGCATCAATAACATAGTGGATGTAGATTTCTAGCAAAACTTTTAGAAGAACAATTCGTCCAAGTTTCATTTGTAATAATAATAATATTAAGAAGTTCCTATTGATTTTCGAGTCATTCATTCAATCAAACACTTAGTGTGCATAATTCAATCCATGGAAACAATAATATCAAGCAAAAAAGTTTTGCTTTTGTAGTTGACTTTCTTTGCAGGTGAATCGAAACTAATAGTTGACTGCAATGACTAAGTAAAACCAAAGTTGGCTTGATGAGCTAGATTGTTATTGGATCATGCTATTATTTGGTAATTAGATATTAGTATCAACTTGTAATGCGTTGGTGTGTAAAGTTTCTTTTGAAGTTGAGAAATAGACCTTATATATTTCATGGAACTAGATTATGCTCAAATAATAGTTTTTGTTTTTAGTCTGATGCTTTTCATAGGTATTTATGCTGACTTGATAGATGCTATTGCTTTGTGAAATATTAAATGTATTCTTGTTGTATTTCCATCAAATTAAATTGTAAGAAGCATTAGCATATTTTGCTTATGAAAGTAATGTTCTTCATTAGTGAACATTGTACTAACTCTTTGGAATACAAATACTAAAAGTAAATTCTTACTCCTTTCTTACTTGTTAGTTTCAAGTGTTCTAATTGTTTCACATTTTACATGCAAATATTAAAATTTGTATTTTAGAATGTCAATGATCAGTGCATTAGAATCAGCCAACAAAAATGAAGAACAGGCTATCTATCTGTATGGTTTTTGATAACTTAGAAAAGGAATATGCAAGTTATAACAATTATCCTGGAAAGGTTGGATTCAATATAAGGGTTCAGGCTCATGCAAAAATAAATAAAGATTTAATACTAATAAGTTAAGTTATTTGTTTGTTCAAAGAAGGTACCCAAAAAGTTGACAAATGAGATCATCTCATAAAACATCATAGGACTGAGACAAAAACTAGATGTGATGCATTAGAAGAGGTGAAATTGAACAAATCTATAGGAAAATACGTAGTTTATATATTTGTTGTTGAACATAACCACGATGTGGCAAGGTTTGGCCTTTCACATATGCTTCCATTTCAATAAGAAATATCTATCACACAAGGTGAAGAAATAGAGTTAACAGATAATTATGGTATTGCTCTGTGTCACTATTATGAGCTAATAGGAAGATAGATTGGTAATAGGGATTGTGTTGGATTTTTAAAGATAGATAAAAAACTATCTTCGAACTAAGAGCCAAAGAGATCTAGGATATAGTGAATTGGGATGCGTATTGAAATATTTTCAAGAAAACCACTGAAAATGTATCATTTATCATTCATTTCAATTGGATAATGAGGAGAAATAATTAATATTTTCCGGGGTGATGTGCAATTGATCATTGATTGTGGACACTTTGGTGATGCAGTTTCTTTTAACACTACTTAGAAGACAAACAAAGATTATAGGCTATTTGGTTTTTTTTTAGGATTTGATAATTACCGTGAGGTGTCAATTTTCGTAGCTACATTGATGTATGATGGAATAAATGAATCTTTTATCTGGTTGGTTGAGATGTTCTTTCATGCCATGTCAAACAAACAACTAAAAACAATCTTCACTGGTGAAGATGTTGGAATGGCCAAGGCCTTGAAAAATATTATGCCCAATACTTGTCATCAACTCTATAAGTGGCATATAATGGAAAATGCAACAAAATATCTTCGTTCTTCTTTTACTGATCCATGTTAAATTAAAAAAAGGTGTTTGCGTGTCTTTTTGATGAATCGAATAATGAAAATGAATGGCTTGTTAAATGGGATGCCATGTTAAACTAATATGATCTTAAGAACAATACATGGTTGAAATTGATGTTTAAATTAAGGGATTAATGGGCATGGCGATATATGAAATGACATGGTCTACTAGGATGCAAAGTACACAAAAGGGTGAGAGTAACAATGCTTCCTTGAAAGGCTTTTTACAGTTAGATTTTGGGTTTTCTCAATTTTTGACTCACTTTGAAAGTTTGCTTGAAGAAAAATGGTACAAGGAGCCTAATGCTGATTGCTTTTGGGTTATAAATTGTCCAAATATAGATTGTCATGTAGATTGCAAGAGCATGCTAGCACAATATTCAGTAGACAAAGTTTTGAAGAATCTAATGCAGAATTTGTTAAGTTCGTTAACATTTATGTAAAAGATACGAGGAATAAAGGACATTGTCAGTATTTCGTTATATCTCCTTTTGGAGGATGTAATAGATTTTATCGAGTTACAAAAGGTATAACAACATGTTATGATGCAGTTATGTGTTGTTTACTAAGTGAGGCATCTTATGTCGTCACATGATACAAGTATTAAAGAAGTCATGCATCATTTGGTAACTCCTAGCAGTTACATTCTAAAAAGAAGAACAAAGGCAGCCAAATCAAAGAATATAAAAAACATGCATGGTTGTGTCGTTGATAGTGATCCAAGAAGAGAGCAGACTTTGAGATTCAAGACATTAAACTCTATCTTATGTAAGATTTCATGTAGAGAATCTGAAATGGAAGAAACATATCAAGTGACCCCTGGAGAAAGTAAAAATCTATTAGATTGCTTTAAAGTGATGCTTCAAAAAATTTAGAGTAATGAGCAAAGCCATAACAAAGATGTTGAATTAACTAATAATAATTTAATTGGGCAACAAAATCAAGCTAAAGGGTTGCTCTATGCAGATTACTGGTCCAAGTGGAAAGGTTGTATAATTGGCTCATCTTAAAAGGAACATGAAGGCAAAAAAGATTATAGGTGTACCCCTGATATTTATTATTTTCTAGATCTTTTTTTGTTCTTTTTTGTGTAATCTTGTTTCAAGAATCTGTGGTTATGACATGTATTAGGTTATGCATTACAAAGCCTCTATGCAGCCTCAACTAATGCAGCAATATGAGTCCCAACATTAACCCCAATAAATCCCTAATATCAATCTTAGTTCTAACTCTAACCCTAACCTCAACATCATACACAACCTTTTATGGATTAGTCCTCCTCCAACCTCTCATTGTAAGTGATATCATGTAACATGCACGTTAATCATGTTAGGGTATCAATTAATCTATGATAATATTCATATTTCAACATTACTTTTTGACATTACATTTTTTTTATGGCAGGCATTCAATATAAATGCAGACTAGTTTGACTCATATTATAATATGTGACTATGAATTGGTTGGCTAATGTAAAGCATCTCAAATGTCTCATTAGTTTTAAACTATTTTATGCATGATTTCTTCTAGAATTTTTTCACCCTATGTATTCTTCAATTCAAAGATTTCTTTCCAAGTCATTTCTTATTTTTGGTACAAGTTGTTGTACATAATTGATTCACTCGTTTTAATTTATTCTTATTTGTATAGTTAAACCAACACTAGGTGAAGATCAACATATAAGAGCTTTAATTCTCACAATGTGTTTCGAGTGTCTTAAATCCCAAAACATGACCATGCATGTCTTTTAACAGCCATAGCCATTGTTGTGCTCTATTTCTCTAATTCTTGGATAATCATGCTCTAATTCTCTCATTCTTGCATGGTCGTGCTCTAATTCTCTAAAATATGCCACAAAAGAGAATCAAATCTATACATCATATATCTTTTCCAAGAAACAATATTAAAAAAATTAAAGATTTGATTAATAATGTCTAGCTTCTAATTTTTTTCATCTCTTAAGTCATGTCTTCTATATTCAAAGACGATATCAACTTAAATCATTGATTTGTCTAATTCTCTAATTCTTAAAAACCTTGTTCAATATGGTCTTTGAGTTCAAGACATCAAGTCATGTCCTTGAGATCAAATTTATAGATCACATATCACTTTGAGATCCAAGATATTAAATCAATCTTTTAATAGCCACAACCATGATTTCTTTGCAATATAAGATTTTTTATTCTCTGACAATATGTTTTGGGCCGTCTCTTTAAACTTAACACATGGTCATTGTTACTAGTTTACCGGTGGTTTAATATCTTTAAAAAAAAAAGAAGGCGGATGAAAAGAAAAAAGTGTGAGAATTGTTCCAATTAGATCGTGATTAGGGAGAAAATAAAAAAAATAAATGCCTCTAGCAAATTCTGGTTAAATTGTAATTAAAAATATATATAGACAAGACATAAATATTTTTTAAAAATTTATTAATTATAATTTCAACTAAATATTCTAAGTTTATCTATTTGAATATAACAAACTAGAATATAGCTCCTAGTTATTCAAAAAGAATTTCACTCGGAAATGATTTGGATCACCCGTTTAAATCCATCTCATACCTCTAATGTTCAGGGTCAATGACATTAACCCTCTCTTTTAACTTTAGCCACTTATTATTCTTTTACCTTGGTCAACATTAACAAAGTAAAATCCTCTTAATAGAAATAATTCAATTACTATACTATTTTTTTTTTTTTTTTGCTATGACAAATTAATCCTTTCTTGGAAGGAAAGACTACATTCTGGATAGTAATATAGGGATGCACATTGTGGATCCTTATATCCTTATCCCTCACAAGGTGCTTGTTCATTAAGCATTGTGCTTCTCTTGTTATTGTTTACGCATAGTAAATGTTTGTTCATTACCCTACAATTGTTTGTTCACTATCTCACAACTGTTTGTTCATAGACTATTTATTCAATACTCCACAATTATTTGTTTATTGAGTTTCATACATGTTATGTGTGCCTGTGTCCATATATATATATATATATATATATATATATATATATATATATCAATATATCAATATTTGTTTAATACACCACAACTATTTATTCACTGACTATTTGTTCATTAACTCACAACTATTTGTATACTGCTCTCAAACACACAAATACAAACACATCTGCATGTATACATACTTGAAGGTGAAGGTAGGCTTTAATGGCGGATTGATATTAAAGCGTCCAAACACCGCGTTGGAGGTACGATTAGAATCAAGATGAGTAGAGAAAGAGATTGGTAGTTGCGGCGCGACGAGATGATGCCAATCTTCATCTGCATGAGGAAGAAGAGGACGGGCTTTAATCCACCTAGGAAGTGTTTTGGACATGATGCACATTTTTATCATTAGTGAAAAAAAGGTGAATTTTATAGTGGTGTTTATTCAGCATGAGATGACCGATAGTGTTACCGGTGAAGCAAAGAAGAGAAGAAGAGAGAGGTGAGGAAAGAAAAGAACGAAGAGAGAAATTAGAGGAGAGAGAGAAGCATGCGTTAGATGTATGCTTTTTTTTATTTATTTTTAAATAAATGAGTGAACATGATACTTAATGAACAAGCAACTTGTAATGGACCATGATATAATTTGCACACATTATTCTTCTCTTTTTTTTTTCCACTTTAGCCGTTTAACTCTTATAAAAATTTCGCTCTCTTTCTCCCTATTTTGTTTCTCTCATACTCTTAAAATTATTATTTCTCTCAAGTCAAATTCTTAAGAATCCTATTTCTTTCAAACTCATAAATCTAGGATCAAGATGAAAACCCTCTTTTGATGATATTATGAAGAACTCTTTTTGGAATTTTGATTTGGGTCAATTTTTTATTTACATTAATTTAATTTTTGATAGCATTAATTTAATATTTGAAAGTTGAATTTGTATTTTGAAATAGAGATTTGGTATGATATAGTTATAACTCTATCTTGTATACTTAAAAATTCTTGTATCTTTACTTGAGATGAAATATACACAAAAACACCAATTCGTTCGTGGTGTCAGAGCTGGCCACAAGACTTTTTGTCTCTATTCCTGGGTATTTTCTTCCCACAATGGTCGAGTCCACCATCTCTCTCTCTTCTTTCTCTATCAAAGCTTTTGTCACTGTAATCTTAGATCACACCAACTATCTCACCTGGAAATCTCAGTTACTAAGCTTCTTCACTTTTAATGGGTTGCTGGGGTACATCAATGGTTCAAACACTAAACCAATTGCCAAGCCTTCTTCGTCTTCTTCTTCCTCTGCTCATCGGTCTTCGGTTGATACACTTGCTGCTGTTGGCGATCGCCTTTCTAGTGAAGATCTTGTTGTTGCTACTTTGGATGGTCTTCCTAAAGACTATTGTCCTTTTGTCACTTCTATAGAAAATCTTGCTGCCCCTCCTACTTTCTCCCAACTTAAGGCGAAATCGTTGACCTTTGAGTAGCATGCTCTTCTTGATGATACTTCTTCCTTGCCCACTGATGATGGTTCGACTACTGCACTTCATGCTTCTTCTCAATCTTCTGGCTTAAATCAGGTTGCCTTGCTTGCTACTCCTCGTCCTTCTTCTCAGGCTTCCTCTACTACGTCCTCTTCAAATTAGCCAAACTCTTATCCTACTAATTCGCAAGGTTTCAAACCAAAGTGTCAGATATGTCATAAACTTGGCCATACTGCAGTAAGGTGTCGCAAGCGCTATAATCGCAACCATCCTCAGCAATTCTTGAATGGCTCCCAACATTCTTCGAATGGGTCTCAGTAATTCTCAATCAACCCTCAGTCTTATTTTTCTGGCTTTAATGCACAACGTGGTTCTCAATCTCTACCTTTGCCCACCCCTACGCTTGATACTTGTTTTCCTGATTCGGGTGCTTATTCACACATGACTCCTAATCAGTCTCTTCTTCAAAATTTCACTACTTATCGTGGTCTTGATCAGTTGCATGTTGGTGACAGTAAGGCTCTTTTTATTTCTCATACTGGTCAATCTTCTTTTCAAGCTGGTACTCGTTCATTGCATCTTAATAATGTTTTGCATGTTCCTAAAATTACTCAAGAGTCTCTTGTCTACAAAAGACAATCAAGTCTCATTTGAGTTTTTTTCCCGATTGTTGTATTGTTAAGGATCTAGCAACGGGCACACCAATTCTCAAGGGCCGTGTTGATTCCAATCTTTACAAAATCTCCTTACCGTCCTCTGTGTCTACGCTGTGCCCTCTTGCATTTTTTGCTGCACACTGCTCTGCTTTGCTCTGGCATAGTTGGCTGGGTCATCCATCAAAGCCTATCATGTCTACACTTCAATCTAGGAGTCTTATTCAGTTTTCAGATTTTTCTAGTTTTAATAATGTCGGCTCTTCATGCATGTTAGGGAAAGGCCATCGTTTACCTTTTCAGACTTCTTGTTCCTTTAGAAATTATTCATTGTGATATCTAGGGACCTTCCCCTATTTCTTCATTTTCTAGTTTTCGTTATTTTGTAATTTCGTTGATGAATTTAGTCGTTTTGTCTGGATATATCCTCTTGTGCATAAATCTGATTGTGTTGATCGTTTTGTGCAATTTAAAGCTTTGGTTGAAAACTTATTTGCTCATAAAATAAAATATTTTCATTGTGATGGTGCTAAAGAACTCGTTCAAGGATGTTTTAAAACTTTCTTAGATGAGGCTGGTATTCAATATCGCATATCTTGTCCTCGTACCCCTGAACAAAACTGACTTTATGAGCGAAAAAGCCATCACATTGTTGAAATGGGCGAAACTTTATTATTTCATGCTTCTCTTCCAAAACAATTTTGGTTAGAATCTTTTAATATGGAAGTCTATTTAATTAATAGGTTGCCGACACCAGTGTTGTCTAATCTTTGTCCACTCTTTCAATTCCATAAAAATGAGCCTAACTATGATATTTTGGCGCACATTTGGATGTTTATGTTTTCCATATGTTGGTTCTACAAAGCCAAATAAACTGAGTCCTAACTCTTTGGCATGTGTTTTTCTTGGTTATGCACCCAATTATGCTGGGTATAGTTGTTATTATCCTCCTACTGGGCGAGTTTTCATCAGTCGACATGTTGTGTTCTCAGAAAATATTTTTCCATTTGCATCGTTACCAGCTTCGTCAGGACTCTCTAATCAATTGTGTAATGCTTCTCCTCATTTTGATTTCTCCAACCGTGGGATACGTACTTCTAATTCTCTTTTATTGCCTGACAATCCTATTTCCCTTTATCCATTTCGATTACCTTCATCCGCTATCTTTTCTTCTCCACGACAATCTTCGCATATCTCTCCATTAGTTAACACTAACACTAATTCTCAAAGTCCTATTTCACTTCGAAGTCCATCCTTTTCCATTCATCAGCTTCTGAACTCCTTTTCAGCTCAAATATCTTCAGCGGTCTCCACTTCAAGTCCGACTCTCTCTCCCTTACGTTCCCCTGCCTTTTGTCCATCTTTGGATATCACCAACTCGTCTTGTCCTTCTTCTTCTTCTTCTGGTCCACGTGTTTCTGGTTCTGATAACGTTATTCTTCCTCTTGTTTCTAATCCTCCTACTTCAAATACTTCGACACACTCCATGGTGACTAGGTCCCGTGACTGCACTCCTGTGGCAAAATCTTTTCTTGATTGTGTTAATTATGATGCTGAGAGTGGCATGTCTTCTCTTGTTGATCATGAACCCACGTCCTATTCTCAACCATCAAAGTCTGCATATTGGTGTCATGCTATGGACAATGACTATAATGCTTTGATAAAAAATAATACCTGGGTTCTTGTTCTTAAGCCAGTGCATGCGAATGTCATCAGGTGTAAGTGGGTTTACCAAATCAAACGCAAATAGGATGGTTCAATTGAGCGTTACAAAGCTCGTTTGGTTGTAAAGGGGTTTAATCAGGGGGAAGGTCTGGACTATACTGAAACATTTAGTCCGGTTGTCAAGCCAGTTACTATTCGTGTTATTCTTACATTGGCTTTGTCTTTGGGATGGGTGTTACATCAAGTTGAAGTCAATAGTACTTTCTTAAATGGGGTTTTGGATGAAGAGGTGTTCATGTCTCAACCACCAGGCTATTTAATCCGGTATTTCCTGATCATGTTTGTCGACTTAGTAAGGCTCTCTATGGTCTTAAGCAGGCACCTCGTACCTGGTTTTCTAGACTTTCAGCGGTGCTTCACAATCTTGGTCTTTGGTCATCTTGGTCGGATACTTTTTTATTTTTTAGTCTTTGTGTCCATGGCATCTTGTTGGTTTTGGTCTATGATGACGATATAATTTTAACCAGGAACAATTCTGTTTTGGTTGTAACATTAATCTCAATGTTAGATTCACTGTTCTTCTTAAAGGATTTAGGTTCTTTATCATTTTTCCTTGGAGTTCAGCTGCAGGCTACCAAGAATGGAATTGTTTTGCATCAACAAAAATAAATCAAGGATTTGTTACACAAAGCCAAACTGCAAGATGCCAAGCCAATTGCCACGCCCATGGTCTCCACGTTGAAGCTTACAAAGGACGCTGGTATTATGTTTAGTGATCCTCAATTATATCATAGCGTTGTGGGTGTTTTGCAATACATTACAGGGACAAGGCCTGATGTAGCATATGCTGTCAACAAGGTATGTTAGTTTATGCAAAATCCTTCAACAAACCATTGGGTAGCGGTCAAGAGAATTTTACGATATTTGAAGAGAACTTTGACATTGGGACTTCAACTACAAAAATCAGACAATTTACAACTGCATGCATTTTCAGATTCTGATTAGGCTGGTTGTCCTGATGATCAACGGAATTCGCATGGCTACTATATTTATTTGGGTCCTAATTTAATTTCTTGGTCCGCGAAGAAACAAACAACAATTGTCAGGTCGAGTACTGAAGCTGAATACCATGCGGAGTTGTGTTGGTTAATGTCTTTGTTGAAAGAATTAAAGATTGTTACTGTCTCCCAACCAATTTTGTAGTGGGACAATATTGGGACTACGTACTTGACAGCAAATTCAGTTTTCCATGCACAAACGAAATACATAGAAATTGATATTCATTTGTTCGTGACAAAGTTGCTTGTGGAGAACTCGAAGTCCAGTTTATCTCTACAGCAGACCAAGTGGCTGACATCAGGACAAAACCACGCCCATTGTCACAATACAAATATTTGAGGGACAAGCTTGCCATACATGATATGACTACACTTGAGGGGGGCTGATAGGATGTGTTAATATTTGAAAGTTGAATTTGTATTTTGAAATAGAGATTGGGTACTATATAGTTATAACTCTATCTTGTATACTTATAAATACTTGTATCTTTACTTGAGATGAAATATATACAAAAACACTAATTCTTAAATTTTTCTGTTTATTCTTTAATGCATGTGTCTTGTACATTCTCATCTTTGTGGAATTATATGCATTTTGCTTTTTTTTTTATTTATTTTTTTGTGCATGTGTTCAATTTATGCGTGTCATAGTGTAATTTTCGTGTAATTGCTTACACGTGTTTGATTTATGCATGTGATATTGTAATCTTTGTATAATTTTTTATCATGTGTTAAACCCAAAAACACTAAATCCATTACTTCGGTTTGCTCTATTCGCATTCTGCTTTCACTGAATAGTATAAATGTTTAAGTGATGACTTGATTTTGTTGTTACTGTTTAATCTAAAACGAAAAAAAAAAAAACAGAAAAGTGATAAGATAAAAGAGGATAACAATTTGGAAATATCACAGATTTGTGGCAACTTTGCGTGTTAGGGATTTAAATAAATTTCTTTTAATTTGGCTGGCCAGGATTTTAACTGGAGAAAAAATATAAATGAAAAAGACTAGCTTTTGATAGTTCCAGGCACTTCACAGTTTAAGAGACTTGCTTAAGAAGTTGTATTTTTTTTTCCCCTAAAGAAAGTCACATAAAGGTCAAATTGATCTAAAAATTTGCAACTATTAGTTGTTTGCAACAGTTTGACAAAAAAAAAAGTTGTTTGTAACAGGAATATTTAATTTTTAACGACAAATTAGCAAAAGGAGTAATCAGTAACTAAAGTTTAAAGAAAAGATTAATAAGTTTCATCCGCCCTAAATATTTGGGATGCAAAATGAATTTAACCCAAAAGAAAATCTACTCAACTATAGAAGCTCTCATGGGTGATCTGTTACGAAGAACTAAGGACTCTCTTTTTCTGAAAAGTATTTTTTGTGTAACTTTCGCACATTTTGTCAAAAAAAAGCGCTAAAATTAATTTTTCAACTTTCTTTTCTAATTAACTTAAATACTGATTACAACTACACGAACTTTTTTCTTAAAAAACAATTTATTTTTAATTAAAAAGGAAAGAAAAGTTCAAACACGTTTCCTCAAATCCTCGACATTAGTATTCTCTAGGCTGGTGACCCTTTCCCCAATTTTATTGGTATCACCAACAACTACATTTTTATAGCTTGTAAACTATCAATTGCTGTGTTATGAATATAAAATTTAAAATTCATAACTATATAGTCCTATTTTATAAAAATTTATTTTTAAATTTATAAATTTTATTAATTATTTTTTACAATAATATAATTTAACCCCTATACAGACAATAATTGTTTTTTGAATATTTAAATTTAAACTCATGAACATATATTCGCACTCCAACATTGAGTTAAATTCTAGAACATGCAATGCACGCGCTAGAAGGAGCACAGTGCTCCCTGGTGCGTCATATCATTACTTCCTTGTATTTATCTATTTAAACATAATAGTGCTCCGTATCATTACCTCCTTATATTTATCTATTTAAATATAATCGACTAGAATACAACTCATAATTACTCCTAAAAGACTTCCCTGAGAAAGGATCCCGATCACCCGTTTAAGGGCCTGTTTAAATTGATTTTTTTTAAAAAAAATATTTTTTTTTTCTGAAAAAGTCATATTAAATTTGCAATAACTATTTAATTTGACTTTCAAAAAAATTAAAACTCTAAAAAAAAACTTAAATATAACTTTTTTTATAAATCAAAATTTTTAACTTAAAAAAAAACTATTTTTCAAAAATTATTAAAAAAACACTTTTGAAAAAAACCAATCCAAACGAGCCCTAAAACTGCCAAAAGAAAATCCACGCAACCTAACTGCAAAAGCACTCACAAGAGATTTGTTACTAAAAGCTTGTTTAGCTTTGTTTATTTTAAAATTTATAAACCTCAACAGTAAAAAAAATCCTTTCAAATATTTTTTTTCTATTATGGCTTATAAATCTCAAAATAAGTGAAGTCAAATAGAACTTTTTATACTTTTTATTGTTAAGACTTATAAATTCCAAAATATACAGAACCAAACAGGGAGTACAAAAAAAAAGACTCCCTTTTTTTAAAAAGTTTCTTTTTTTATAACTTTGAACATTTTGTAAAGAAGTGCTAAAATTAATTTTTCAACTTCCTTTTTTAATTAACTTAAATACTGATTACAAATACCCGAACTTTTTCCAAGGAAAAAAAATATTTCTTTTTTCTTCAAGAGAAAAAAACAGAAAGAAAAGTTCAAACACGTTTCCTCAAATCCTCGACATTAGTATCTCTTGGCTGGGGACCCTTCTCCCAATTGTTATTGGTATCACCAACCACTGCCTCTTTAACATTTTTGGTGGTCTCCTTAGCTGCATCCCAAGCTTCATCGGCCGTCTGTTTTGCCTTCTCTCCCAGGTCCAGGCCAATATCAGCCATGGAAGCTACCATTTTCTTGGTGTGTCAGCGACATCGTCTGTCTGCCTTTTCACCTCGTCCAAGCCATCCTTCACTGAATCTTTTGACCTATTCGACATCCCTGAGGTGCCATATCCACCGTCTCTCGGATGATCAAGTCCGCCCAGGAAATGTAGAACATATAACATAGCGTGTTAATAGTCATCTACGCTCAGATTGTTATAATTTTATTTTAAGATATATATTTTATTAAAATAAGGGTACATCATTACATGCATTCAAAACAAATTATACTTTTTATTTTTCAAAAAATAAGCAATTCTTTCTATCTTATATTTTAAGACTACAAAATGCATGATTCATGTGATAAAATATCTTAAATTTTATAAGATACCTCCAAATTTCGATAAAATATGAATCTTAAAATAAGATAATTCTAAATACACTATTAAGCTTATACGATAGTGTGTTTGGAATATTTTAAGATACTTATCTTATTAAAATGAGGAGATATATCACATACATGCTATCAAAACTCAAAACAAGCAATAAACAATTCATCCTCATTTTATTTTTCAACAATTATATTATAATATTTATGTGATAAGATGTCTTAAATCTTATAGGATATCGTCTCATTTCAATGAAATAAACATTTTAAAATAAGAACATTCTAAACACACTATTACTCAAAAGAAATTAGCATAATTTTTTTAGTAATTAGTTGCCATATTTTGACTGAGAACTCAATAATTGTTCTTTCTTATATACAAAAAATCACACGTAATCACGAAGCGAAAAGTAACCACGATTAACCAATTCATTGAATTATTATTACATTTTTATTATTTGCAGAACTTTTATTTGTTGCACCTCCTGAAATTGTTATACAAAGGGGCGAAAAGAAAATAAATCCAAAAGTCTAAGGGCTAGCTAGAAAGTAAGTAAAACATAAAGGGCAGAGCCCATTACGTGATTTTTCAACTACTACATTTATTAGTCCCTTGTAACAATTAAATTACAATTTCAAAAACCGCTGCCACATATTAATTTCAAGACCAATAATTGACAGAGTTTTTACATAAACAAATTGACCAAAACAATAATAAAAAAAATAAAATTATATTAAGGTGTAGAGACATATAAACATGTTTATATATAATTTAAATAATTGGAACTACTTTTTTCTCTCGACAACAAACAATATACCGGAGCATGATTGGGTACAACCGAAAAGCAAAGCCTTTGTAATCCACCATTAGGCTGGTGAGGAAGACCTTTGTAGATGGTAAAGATGGCTCGAGTGCATTTTTCCGAAAATCTCCTGTGTCTACCCTTTGTTTACAGTTATAGATAATCTTTCAAATTGTGTTTGCGATATATATATACACATGCACGTTCTTATAGTGGCATAGAAACAAAGGTTTAAATTTGCTGATTGACACGTTTTATAAGACGTGTGCAGGATACGCCACGTTTTTAGATTGCAGAGGGCCACGACTTCTGGTAATGCGGGCATTTCAACGGCCCAACACTTGGCTTGTAGTTTCTTCAGCTGCTTATGAGGATGCCAAAAAAATGAAATAAAGAATTAAGGAATAGATCTGGAGGTGTAGTTGACTGGATACTAAGAGCCTGTTTGGCTAAAAGTTTATTTTTACGTACTTATAAGCAACTCGTGTTTATAAGTAAAAAATTGCTTATAAACAAGTTATGATGTGTTTGGATAATGTATATTTGTAAGCTATTGACATGTGTGGTAATAAATGCTTATAAGTATAATAATAGTTAAAATGACTAAAAATGATATGACATTATTAATTAATGTGGTACCTTTTTAAGAATAAATTAGTCTTTTTTATTTATTTGACTAATGAATTTATAAACCTTTAGAAAAAGTTGGTAGATAATTCCTTTTTTTTTAACAATTTATAATCCATGAAAAGTGCTTATAAGTTTTTTTTTTTTTATAACCTAGGAAAGATTCCCACTCAACCACCTCACAAGATATAGACTAGATTAACCCCATCCAAAGATGTGACTCGCCAGCGTCCCCTTACTTGGCTAACGGCTAAGTATGAACCAAAACCCCAAGGTACAGCAATCTGACCCAAAAAATGCACCAAGTAAGTCAAAGTATAATTCCTGATAGTAGCACCTAGTAATTAAGCCCCATCCCACCTTTCCAGGATTCGAACACGAGACCTCCAGTAGTTAAGGTTTAGATGCGTACCACGAAGACAACCCTTGGGACCAAAAGTGCTTATAAGTTGTGTTGCCAAAAAATATAACTTTTTTTAGTTTATAAGGTGGCTTTACCAGCTTCTAAAACTGGCTTTAAACTTTCGCAAATGTAAATATCATTTTGGATAAATATTTTCTCAAGCAAGATATGAGGTTATTTAGTTTGACTAAATCAAATGAAATTAAGCATCATGTCAGTAGATCCTAGTCCATAATCCCTAGAAGTGATCGATTATGTAGATCTTGAACCGATTGGCTTTGCTTATTTTTAAGTACTTAAAAGCAAGTGCTGCTTATAAGCAAAAAGTTGCTTTTAAGCTAGTAAAAAATAAAAAGAGATATATTTGGATAATATGTGCTTATAAGCTACTAACATGTTTGGCAAATAAGTGCTTATAAGTAACAATAGTAGTTAAAATGACTAAAAAGAACATGTAATTAATTAAAGGAGGGGATTAGGGTGCAGGGGTATTATTATAATATGCTTCTCAAGTGTGAGGATAAACATGTATTTTTAATAAGTTTGACTAATTGGCTTATAAGCACAAATATTTTAAGTAGCTCCTACCTACTTTTTTTTTTACCTGCTTATAACCAAGCTTATATGGCTCATAAACAACTTCACCAAACATGTAATTTTTTGTTTATGGTTTATTAGCAAAGCCAAACGGGCTCTTACATCGTCTCAATCTCATGATTCTTTTGTCGTCTTGTCTCATGACAAACAAAAATTATTTCAAACAATTTTTCTTTTTTTTTTTTCATTTTATCATCAACATGGATCAGTTCTTTAACTTGATTGTCATCTTCCTGAGTCTCTCAAGTTCATTATTTTAAAATGATTAATCTAAATTTTTATTTTCTTAACATACACTTGAAGTACTCAAGTTAAGTGACGTTTATTTCATTACGATGGGATTGTCACCTTAATTAAATGGAAGAAAATTAATTATAATTTAGAAATATAAACCGGTTGGACAACACGTTCAGGAATCATAGAGGAACCCGCCTTTTTTCCCCTCCGTAAGTAATTTTATTGAACAAAAATAATTACAGCAAACCAACAAAAGTCAATAATCAGGCCAACCAGTAAGTATTTACATTAACAGACAAAAAGGAAATGATTGGTGTGACCCGATTAATATTTTCTTAGGAACAACATACATTATACAGGTCATTTACCGATTCAATATTATTGAAGAACTTTTCAAAAGAGAGAAAATATCTTCTTATAATTAACCCCATTAACTCATAAGAGTTAGTTACTTCGCTATTTAAAGAAGGGTAAAATATATCAAACTATCCTGTGTTTTACAATAAGTGCATAATATCCCTTATGATTCTAAAAGTCCCACAATCCCCCAATGGTAAATAAAAGTTTCACAGGACTCCCTTTGCCGTTTACACTTTTTTAACAATATTAAAATTTATAGTAAAAAGATATTAATAACCTTATGAAGATCATTTCAACCCCCACACCAAGTAAAACAAAAATTAAAATGAAATAAAATTATAAAACTTTTTTTATACTCAAAGTGGAAAAAATCGAATTGCTAGTAAACAATTTTAGATGGACTTCATCAATCTTTGCTCAAAATTACTATTAAAAAATTTTTTTTCAGGCCACTTCAAAAACCATATTAGATCATTTAAAAGGACATCTATACTCTGTTTTAAGCATCTACGATTTGGGTGTTTGAGAAATTAGGTTAAAATTAATTTAGGGATTTTTTTTTTGTGCAAGGCTTGATGTTAGAGAGAGATACACGTGTTTGGGTGTTCCAAAAATTTTCTTTTTGTTAATTATTGTGAGTGTTTGACAAAAAAAAATAAAGAAAAATAAAAAAATAGTGGAGTATGATTATTAGTGTCTTTTTTCTGTAAATTTTAACACCATTAAAAGAGTATAAACGATAAGAGGGTCTCGTAGAACTTTTAAAACCACATGAGGGCATTGTCTACTTATAGTAGACGACAAGAGGGTCAGGTACATTTTACCCTTTAAAGAAATGCACTATGGTAGCTTTGTTCTTGAGCAATTAATTTGTCAAACTGGCACTTCTTAACAACCATAACAGCTTGTAACTGAACTAACTAACTCGTAATTGCATCTGTCTTGTTAGCCCCCTTCAAGCTGAGCCTTGATACTACAAAGGGAAGCTTATGCCACGTAGCAATAGCTAGCAAAGTCTGCTACGTGGCAATAGCCAATACTTTAGTAAATAGGTCAGCTAGGTGCTCAGTTGTAGGGATGTATGCCAGAGTTAGTTACTTAGACAAAATTTGCTCTCTAACGAAATGATAATGTAAATCTATATGCTTTGCTCTTCTATGAAAGACTATACTGGCGGCTAATGAAAGAGCTGACTGATTGTGATACCTAATGTGAGGAGGCACCACTGGAATGGAAAGATCCTTGAGCAAAATTGTTAGCCATTTCAACTCTACCGCAGCAGAGGCTAGGCTTCTATATTCAGCCTCTATTAATGTGACAATTGCTATTTCAGTGAAGAGTATGCCAAAAAAGGAATGTCACAGTTACTATTTTAGTGTTAGATCAATATCTGAGCGAAAAAGAATTGAATACTAATATTGACTTTAAATAATTTGATACTAGTAAATTACTTGTTTACCTAAACCCAAAAAGATGTTTCGAATGAATAGTACACTAAATTTAGTATCACTTTTCTATTTATGAATCCAAAAGCTTGATAGTTGAACTGTTTTAATGAATTGGTTACTTCTATTATAGTCCTTATACTAACTACTCCTGCAATTACAATCACTAATAAAAGTCTCTTCTCAGTGTTCGTAGTTGATATAATTTATAAAATTGAAACGATCTCTGCAAAAGTGATGTCTTAAATTAAATCCCGTGAGGTAGAAAAATTAAAAAAAAAACATCTCGTCGTTTTTCTACTATACAATAACTTAAGTCGCATGGTCTAATGCTTCAATTAATGTTAATTATTGAATATCATTTTGTCTTTTGTCATGGGGCTAGCTATTATTTGTCCAATCCCTGATTATCATGATGTGACGAGCATTTGTCTATATTTATTTAGAATATAGTGAAATAAAATGTAATTTACAATTTATTAAAAATAATATGATTGCGAGTAAAATTCAAATTTTGGTAGAAAGGAAAATCAAGAGAGTTATTTTGGTATAAAAATCGAGTGAAGGTGAAAGGGTTCCATAATCCCATTGACCAAAGTGGTGAAGAAGAGCATCCCCCTTCATGAGACGCCAAGCAGTTCGCCACTTCATGAACTCTCATTTTAGAAGTTGAGCACCCATTTTTTTTATTCATTTAATTTGCAGTAACGTAACACTTTTAAAATGGAAACTTTGGACTAAATTTTTTAATAATTTAATACAAATTTGAAACAGGATTTGAGAAGAAAATTTAAAACGAAAAATTTTCCGTCTCAATTAGAAACAGAATTTTCTATCTCAAAATTTGAGACAAAGTTTTTTAGACGAAGAATATCCGACTCGAATTAAATTCGAGATGGGATTCTCTACGTTTGAGATGAAAATTTTCCGTCTCAAATTCAAAAATTTTTTGTAGTGACACCAAGGAACAATTAGTAGGGGGAGGGGTCTCAATTCCTCTCCTCAACCAAATGAAACTAGGTCGTGGCGACCAAAGTTTCTTAGCATTTTGGCACTCACGGCCTGGTCATCCATTAGCCTCAGCGTTATCTCAGTCAGGAAAAGTTTTAGATATTGATTCAGTTTCTATTAGTAAAGTTTGTGAGAACTATCAGTTTGGAAAAAGTAGATTTACCTTTTGATATTGGAAACAACCATGCTACTAAGTTATTTCACACTATTCATACTGATGTGCGAGGACTTGCGCCCACTATTTCTAGAGAAGGCAGTCATTTTTATTTGACTTTAATTAATCAATATAGTCGATACAACTGGTATTATCTGTTAATCTGCAAATTAAATGTTATTACTATATTTCTTATATTTCCTACTAAATTGCTTTTGCAGGACAACTCGGTTTCAATGCCCATCACATGACATAGGTCATGCAAATTCTCCTCAAACTAATGTTGATATGTCCAGTGTGGAGGGAATGAGTCAACGCCATTTTGTGATGCTACTTTAATATAATCAGAGAATGCTTCTTCTCAACCTAATCATGGCTCACCATGTATTCAGATTTCTAGTGACAATGAGGCCGAGCATAATCATGATACTTCACAATCTGGTAATGTGCCCATGCGAAATCACACACATAGGATGGTAACTAGATCTATGCATGGCATTTATAGACCAGATAGAAAAAGAAGTAAAATATGATGGACAAAATATTTTAAATGTGATTCGGCCTTCGGCCTACGTCCACGGGCAGACAAGAGAATTCCATTATGATAAGAACGAATATAACACACAGAGAGAGAGCTCGGACCCAGGGGCCCTCGCCCCTTACGCTCTCCTCACCCTCAAGGTCACTCGCTCTCTATCTCACCTTACAGTTTCTCTATCTCACACTAATACAATAAGCAAAACCCTTATTTATAGAGTACAAGAAACAACCAATATAGCAATACTATGAATATGGTAACACTACACATATAGGAAGACTAGAGATTAGACAGGATATCAAATGAGGGAAGTCTCAAACCCTAAGGCCCTATATTTCTATGGCCAATCAGAATACAGGCCAAACCTTACAAATCTCTACCTTGGACCATATTCGCTCCTCATCAACAACCTCAAATCCCTCTTGTTCAAGCTGTTAAAACTACCCCACGAAAGGCCCATTGCCATGCAGTGCCATACCTCTCAAGTGCCAAGCTACCTCCTAGAACTTACCCCGATGGTATCTCTTTGGTTTCCCACGATCACCTCAAGATCGAACCAATATTTGTAATCCTCTGTAGCAATCTAAGGAACTCCTCTGAGTGCCTATAGTATCCTCAATAGCTAATGCTTCCATCACTTCACCGTTTCCTTAGATTCGTGTCTGCAGTACCAACTCACGAAATCTCACTAAGACTAGGACCTCTTTGACTCATCCTCTGATCAGTTAGTATACTGCCACATCCTTGAGACTCATCCGTCTCAATCTGTTGAGACAACTTAATTTAACTACCTCTAGCCATCTCCTAGAGCACTCTCTGATCTTCTGCAGCAAGCTTCACCTGCTCTATGGCATTGTAGTTCAAATCAACTCCAAGATTACCAATTGCCAAGTCACAAATAGATTGCTCCACTTACTACTTCATGGAACTCCTGAGCCACCTAACTCCACATGTTCCTCTATTCCATGATCTGCCAGCTACTGCTTCTCAATCCCTTTTGTGGTCTCACAAGTCTCTACGAAAAATCTCAGAGACTCATTCTCTGAACAACATAGCAGAAAACCTCGTCCTTCACACATTGTTCTCTACCTCCACTTTGCCATCCTCTAAGCGAGCAGAGCAACACATCAGCAAGACAACTACACTGAAAGTACCTCCAAAAGCTATAGATGGAGATCGTATCACCTAGTAGCACACCTCAGTCTCAAATCTTTGACTTACGACAACACCGAAAAAATTTTGACTTTCTCCAAAAAGGTTCACGCAACTCTTCACACAAAGCTTCCAACCTATGTCCTCCATAAGACACACACCACTCTCAACTCGACACTTTGCTGGAATGCTCACTATCTTCATGAGTACATCTTGATCACCTCGAAAGTCTGCATCCACGAGTGATCACTAAAGAAAGAACCCACACGACTGCTCCACCGAACTAGACCTCAATCTGCTTGCCCAGGACACACACTCACCACATATGAGTCTGATTGTGTTCTCCACAACGCAGCACCTACTAGTTCTCGCAGTCAGTCCTTCTCTCACACGTGACCTATACTGCCACAAGAGCGTAATGTTTCATCACTTCTCCACGATGCGACACACGTGATCGTACTCATCCAAGAAGACGAACACAAACGTCCATCCATCAATCTTTGCATGTTCGCACATTCCCAATGGATGAAACAATTTTTTGGTCACTCCAAAAACACATACAACCACTTGGAACTTGGCCAAGCGGACTGCAAAAGACTCAGCACGTCGAAAAACCTTTGGGAATACCCAATCAACTTTGGTCAACATCCGATCAAAGTCAAAACCACCGTCAAAGCCAACAATTTCCCAAAAACACGCACTTTGGAGACAAATTCTATCAAACGAAGCTCAAAGTCGAATTCTACATGCCGAAAAACATTGGGGTAGCACTTGGTCAACTCACTTTGGGTCCCAAAAAAAAGTCTCGGTCAACATAGTCAAAGTATTATGGTCAAAGGTCAAATTTAGGCTCACATTCTTGCACACATTGCACCACAAAGGATCCAAACCAGCCCTTATCAAATTTGACACTTGGTTAATGGTCCAGATCCTTGCACCCACCATAGTTCATGTAAATGGGCTTCATAGAATCAGAACCTATTAGATCACATTATCTTGCGATCTAACGGCTTACAGAGACCAAGGCCCCAACACCATCATGCGCCACAACACGTAGGATCCCAAGACCCTTCTTCTTTAGCCAACTTAATGCAATCAGGACCCAAAAGCTCCATCATGCGACCTACAAGTTCGACCCAGATTTTGCACGCAATCGGACCACCCAACTGCTGATTTGATCGCACCACCACGATCCTTGGCTCGCCGCAACGACGCCGCCATGCTCCAATCACACTGCCGTACAAAGACCACCATCTACCACCACATCAACTTGCCGCAACCAAGATCACCTCACTGGCGTCACCACTGCCAACCATACACAACGCCGACGCCACCATTAGTTTCCTTGCATCGTCGGGCTTCTAATGGTATACTTCACGCGAGCTCTAAAGCCTTTGACAGTCATCTACCATTTACGCCACCTCAAGGTTTTTCTGGCAACAGCATCTCCTGAAGATAACACCTATAGCCACATTAGGTCATACCCAAAACCGCAAATTTCATCCTCACGGCATCGACATTCGATTGGTACGAAGCACGAGCTTGATCATGGTTTTAATCGTGAGCTCAAACTCCGACAGCTTCCTTAGCAGCAATGACGTTACTTTTGGTGGAAGGATGATGATGTCACACATGACGTCAACAGCAGCCCAGCAACTCCGTTTTCTGTTCTCCAGCCAAACCTCGTCCAAGTTTTCAAATAATTTCTTTTTTCGTGCTCCAACAACGCAACAGAATATCAAAACCTGTGTGTGTTTTCACCCTACTAGTGCCCAGTCCTACAAACCGGGCTCTAATACCAGTTTGTTGGGAATTCAGGGTGTTTGGGATGAAGAAAAATAATATAAAAAAAGATGTAAAACATGATGAACGTAATATTTTTAACGTGGTTCGGTTTTCGGCCTATATCTATGGGACAAATAAAAGAATTCTACTATGATAAGAACCAATACAACACACGAAGAGAGAGATCGGGCCTAAGGTTCTCGCCCCTTACACTCTCCTCACCCTCACCATATAGTTTTTCTATCTCACACTAATACAATAAGAAAAGCTCTTATTTATAGAATATAAAAAATAACTAATATAATAGTACTACAAATATAGTAACACTACACATATGATAAGACTAGAGATCAAAATATCAAATTATACAAGTTTTAAATCTTAAAATTTTATATTTTTATGATCAATTAGAATACAGGCCAAACCTTGAAGAGTAAAACACAAAATGTATAAATTATCCTTTCATGAATAATATTACAACGTTGCTAAAATATTTAAGTTCAAGTCACCATCAAAAGTAAACGTCTCCAAGGAGTCTTTTGCTTTCTCTAAAGACCAAAGCCACCTTTTTTGTCATGCTTTTCATTGTCACCCAAGAAAAAAGAAACCAAAAAAGTATCTTTGCATTTGGAAAAACTCAAGTGCACTTCACATCAGAAACGGCGGCTAGTAGAATTTGTCAAGTCAATGTAAATGCAAGTGAAATAGGATCTCCATTGTTTTCTCTAACTTTTTCCCAGCAGACAAAGGGAAAGGGGAAAAGTTTTTAACCTCAAAGGATCATATTTGGATGAACTTGATGTTACTAATTAAAATGTCAACTCTAAAAAATAATTTTACTTTTGGTGTTAAAGATTTCAGAACAATGGGCACAATCTTCAATGGATCTCACAAATACGTGGAGTCTACCCTATCTCACACTGACTCGATTTGGTTAATAGTGTGAAAGACTAGACTTTGCTTAGTAACGAAGTATTATTCTTGTGCAACAATGTATTAAACTCTGCATAACTTTAAATGCCAACTTTTAAGTTATAACGTTTATAACTTGATGAAAAGAATCCAATTGCAATAAATTGACAATGCGTTAAATCTAAAAGTAAACATTAAAGACTAACTTCACATTTTGTGGAAAAGAATTCAAAGCAGTCTCTTGTTTAGTGATGAAGTATCATTCTTGTGAAACAACATAATTCAACTCTGCATATCTGAATCATACAAGAAATTTTAGTGCCAACTTTTCAAGTAAGTCTGCATATTCAACACTCCAGGACGAGAATGTTCTTAAAAAAAACGGCAGTAATACCAATAGCATAAGCATAAGCATAGGACCATAATCTGTTCCAATGGGCTTCTATAAAGTACCAAACTTACAGAGCTTGTTGACATGCAGAAACATTATTAATCGTTACTAGCGGTGACATAAAACTAGTAGAACTGACATATAAAACTGAAAGGAAAAGAAAGCAGAATCAAATAGGCATCTTAATGAATAATTATCACCTATTACCTCTTCAAGATTCTGTCATCGTGTTAACAAGTAGCCATAGTCAAGCATCAGTCATTAGGGAAAAAGGACGAGCTGCCAAAAAAGGCGCTGATTCTTCCTTCTCTTTCATTTATAACAGTAATGAACAACTAAGATCCATACATAGACGTGACAATTTTGTAGGTACTTTCACAGATACCGTCCTTATTCAGGTAAAAAAATATGGCCAAGGCGGCCCAGTATACAGCAGACTGTTGGTATTCCATGCCCAAAGCACCTAGATGACCAACACAAATTTTCAGTCTCTCCCCTAACATCATAAAACAAATCTATGATCCTTTACACAAACATTTTCATCTTTCGTAAAGCAAGAAACTGAGGTTTTTGAGGAGAAAAATATTAATGAAATCCATTACAAGCTTTTTCAGTTCCAATTGCATCAAACCATGAAACAACTTGATCAATTGAGGGTCTTTGCCGCGGATCCTGGTCTATGCATCTACAAGCTATACTAAGCACCTCCAGAAGTTGCTTTTCACAATCTTTATTCCATATTGATGCATCAATTACCTCCTCCTCCCTCTTCTCTGATTTCATCTGAAACACCCATGATACCAAATTTCTACAACTTTTGCCCTTGCAGACTTCAACAGGTCGTCTACCAGTAAGAAGCTCAAGAAGAACAATACCAAAGCTGTAAACATCACCCCTGAAAGTCGCTGTCAGTGTCTGACTATACTCAGGAGGAATATATCCTAAAGTGCCAACCAGGTCTGTTGTCACATGGGTATCATAAGGATGGAGTAACCTTGAAAGCCCAAAATCAGCAAGATGAGCTTCAAATCTCTCATCCAAAAGAATGTTGCTTGTTTTTATGTCGCGGTGTATAATATTTGGCTCCTTATGCAAATAAGCTAACCCACGAGCTGCTCCTTGAGCAATCCTTAATCTCATCTCCCACTTGAGAAACGAACCTCCCTCAACCTTCTCATGCAGCCAATAATCCAAGCTTCCATTCTCCATATACGAATAAATTAACAGTCTGTCATTGCCACAGCGACAATAACCTTGAAGAGAAACAAGGTTTTTATGCTGAGCTCTCGAGAGGGCTTCTACTTCGGCTTGAAATTCACGTTCTATCTGTCCACAATCCCCAGATAGCCTCTTAATGGCAGCTTTTGAGCCATTAGGCAATTCTGCTCTATAAACTAGACCAAACCCCCCACAACCAACAATATTTGACTCATTGAAATTATTTGTTGATTTTAACAGGTCTGCAACTGTAAGATCCTTGCATTCTGCAGTCTGAAAAAGCACCAACTTAGCTGGGCCAAATGCATCAGACATTCTTTGGGGTCCACTAATTTCATCATCCACGTCTTCAATTGGATGTCCAACATCTCTACGATATATTTTAAGCAGGAGAAACGCCAAGAGCAAAGCAATCCCAACTCCAATACTGACTGTCATTCCAAGAATACTGCCTCGGCCAAACTTACTGCTGGAACCAGATGGGATAGCTGGTGGCAAGCCCATGTGGTTTGTAGGACAAGGAGAATTAATTCTTCCACAAAGTCCAGGATTACCTTCAAAGCTTGAGTTTGGGAAGCTAAAAAACTGACCTTCAGCAGGAATTGCTCCCTGCAAGTGATTATTTGCAACACTAAACTTTGAAAGAAATGTCAGCCTACTTAGGGATGAAGGTATTGACCCGTATAGGTCATTATTTGACAAATCCAACACCTCCAGGTTCGTCATATTTGAAATGGAACTAGGGATGGTTCCAGCTATATTATTCCTGCTCAAGTCCAACACATGCAGCTGTTTCAGTTGTCCAATTTCAGGCCAAATACTCCCATTTATTTGGTTATTGCTCAAGTATATTGATGGAGGGAAACTTGAAACCTGATTGTACTGCAACCCTGAAGCACTCTGATTTCGCTTCACAAACAATGGGATGCCAGTTGAAGAGTTAAGACTGGATAAATAATTACTCCCAAAAACAAGGCTCTTTAACTCGGTCAAACTTTTCGGGATTTCTCCAGAGAGTGAATTATTTGAGAAATCCAAGTAGAACAAATTATCCATCTTGCCAATCCAGGTAGGAATAACACCTTCCAAGTGGTTCCAGGACAAGTCAAGAACTTGCAATTTCCTGCAACAAGGCAACCAAATTGGAATTTGACCTTTCAGGCCACAATTACCAAGCGCAAAAATCATTAAGCTCTCAAACCCACCAACATTGTTAGGAATTTCTTCCCCATGGAAGTTTTTAGTGAGGATAAGAGTACTGAGATTTTTGCTGTGCTGAAGAACTGATAATGCTCCAGTTAGGTTTACAAGGCTGTTATTAGACAGTGACAGAAATACTAGAGATGTAAGGTTCCCATAGTTTGCAGGGATCTGCCCAGTCAACTCATTTTTGGCAAGACTCAAAATCCTTAACCCTTGGCAACTTGATAGTGACTCTGGTAGATGACCAGAGAAATGATTACTCGCAAGATCAAGAGCGCAAAGATTAGACAATGCAGTGAAATTGAGACCAATTGGACCAAGTAACGAGTTGTTTCGAAGATTAAGAATTCGTAACTTAGAGCACAGTGCTAGAGTGGGAGGCAATGGCCCTGAGAAAGAATTTGAATGTGCAACTAATACTTCTAGTTCTCTTAAATTCCCAAAAACATTAGGAAGAGAACCAGAGAACAGATTTCCATAAAGAACTAATTTTTTAAGATTGGAAAGCTTACTGAGATTCGCGCTAAGTGGACCAGAGAGAGAGTTGGCAGAGGCTGAGAGCTGTTCCAAAGAAGACATTGAGTACAAAGACTCAGGAAGGTAGCCTGAAAAAGAATTGCAATCGATTCGCAATCGCTGAAGAGATTTGCTACAGTTGTTTAAGCCTCCAAGCCCTCCAGTGAAATGATTCAGTGATATATCCAGAATCCTAATCTTATCGGACATATTGCAGATTTGAGAGTTGAATCCACCTGTAAATGAATTGTTGCTTATGTTGAATGCAACAAGACTAGGGAATCCCTCAAATTCAGAAAAGTTCCCGGTGAATGAATTGCTAGAAATATTAAGTGACTGAATTGAATCCATTCCAGCAAAAGAACCAGAAACTGATCCAGATAACTTGTTATGACTCAAATCAACAATTTCCAGCATCTTCAAGTTCGAAAAGTACAGTGGCAACCCGCCTTCCAGGCGATTGTATGAAAGGTTAAGTACCTTTAACTGATCCAAATTACCCAAAGACTCTGAAATCACACCTTTCAAGCCTTGTCCAGACACATTCAACTTGATCACTCTACTTGTAGATGAACCATTGCCACCATTTTCACACACAATACCATCCCATTTACAACAATTGGCTTCATCTAACCATGCTGAAATGATGGAACCATAGGTTAGGTTGCCTGCAAATTCCTTTAATGCCAAGAAATCATTCAGATGACAAGTTTGGCTTGTGGTTTCAACACTCAAAGATAAACAGATAAAGCAGGCCAAAATTATCGAACTCAGGAAAGTCATTGGGAAAATTTTGAGAAGCACCATTGCTGAAACCAAAGGAGATTATAAGCTTACAAATCAAATCCAAGACATTACCAGGCACTTGCTCAACTTGACATGATTGCTCTTACAATACTTTCCAGAAGCAAGAAGAGCACCAAATGAAGAAACTTCTCGCACCTATCCCAAAAATCACCTGCCTTAGATATCAATAAAGAACTACATGTAACAACCACTTGCAACTGAAGCAACAAAATTTCCAACTTGGTACCAAATCCCTGTACCACAAACAAAATTCAATCTTTATCAATAATAAACACTGCAAAATAAAGAAATTGACAAAAAAAAAAAAAAATCCAGAGCCACTTTAAAAGTACATGACAGCCAACAAAAAGGACTCAAATACTTACCACTTACAAGTGAAGCAAAAAAAAAGTTTTGCACCCCGAGATCAAAAAAAGTAAAGCCACAAATGAAGGGAAGTCATACCCACATCCCAAAAACACCTCAAAATTCTGAAAAGAAAGTCCAACAAAAACTTTCAACTGAAGGAAAGTCTTACCAGCATTTAATAAACCTGTACAATCTCAAACCTCCATATTGGAAAACCAATCTTTATGCTTAAATTCCATTAACAGCCATAAACGAGGAACAAATACACTTTCCTAATTCAAAACCCACAAAAAAGATTTGATTTTTCAATGCTCCAATACTTGTAAAAAGAGCAAGAAAGTCCACTTTGAACATAAGGCCTCAACAGTATGCTTTATTCTCGACCAATAAATCTTTCACTACCAAAAAAAAGAAAAAAGGAAAAAAATAATAAATGGGTACTGTTAAGAGAATTTAGTTGACAGAGAGAGCTTTTCAACAGTAAGACAAAAAAACCCATGAAAACTGCAGGCAAAGGTACAAGAAAAGGAAAGTGTTTTGTGACTCGTGGCTACTTATTATTTTTATTTTTTTCTCTCTCTCTGGAAAATCTATCCAACTACTATTATGGACAGAAAAAGTGGTGGACTGATTTGAAATGATGGCACGGAGGGCTGACTTTTTCTGGTGGGACAGCAATTTTTTATTCTTTTCCTTGTTTTCCCTTTTCCTTTTTATAATTGTTGGAATAAGGTATTCAATTCTAGACAAATAGGGAGAGCTAAGAACTTTGAACTAGCATAGATTGCATAATTACATTTATATAAATAATTTCATTTATAATAAAATAAAATTTTAGTATAATTTAATTCAAGTCAATTGGAGGTAGAAAAAATTTAAAAATAAGGTAAAATATATTATAAGACAAACAAAGAGTTAAAAGACCTAGTTCAGATAAAGGGCTAATTTTATTTAACTAAATTTACATGCATATACATATATACATGCATATACATATATATATATATATATATATATATATATATTAAAATAGATTTATGTTTCACTTTAAATATTATATGTCTTAATTCTATGAGTTATTGTCGTTTCGAAAATGAGTAAAACTTCAATAGATGCATTATTCATCTTCTGTTATTTTTTGTTTTCTCAAATCAAACTTTTGTTTTTTTATTTTTTAATTAAATATTTTATTCAATTACTACAAATTTTAATAAAAATATAATTAGTATAAAAAATCCTTAAAAATTGAATTTTATAAATAAATAAAATATTTATTCTTAAAAATTTAACAACAAATAAATATATTAAACGCACTGGAGTCTAATTTTCTTGCTGGTCATGGTTGCTTGCCCAAATTTGACCCACATTCATTTGCTCACATTTTGTCTTTTGCCATTTTCACGTAAGGAACTGTGGGTTTTTTTTGTTTATTGGAGGGTAGAAATTGCGTGTTGATGGCGCAGTGCAACATTAATTTTGTGGGTTCCGTCTTTTGCATGAGATGAGTCTCTTTTGTCTGCTCAAGCCCCCACGCACTTATACTGCGCGTGATTACTACATTAATTTTGTTCTGTCTTTGTTTTTTCTTTTGAAAACAATTTTTTAAAACACAATTCAAAAATAATTTTTGAGAATAAAAGTCCTTAAAAACTCGTTTACAAATTTTAAGATAGAATAGATGTAAGGTGGAGAGAAACTTAAAAAAAAAGTGTTTGTTATGAGGGGTGGAAATTCGGATTTGGCATCCGAATCCGAACCCGAACCTGATCGGATGCAAAAAAGCAAAAATTTCTGATTTGGATTATCCGAATTCGATATTCGAAAAAAATAATCAGATATCGAGTAGTTTTTTCCTACCCGAATCTGATCAGAAAAACCCAAAAAAATACGCACACACTATTCCATTGTAAATCATTCACCATAATATTCTAATATAACATATATATAAACACACATTTTATATAATGTATTAATATTAAAACGTACAATTAAAAAAAGATTAAAAAAAAGGTATTCTTCAAAAGTAATGAGAAGCTAAATAACATAATTAAGCTATTTGTAAATAAGTTAGACAACTAAATTGAGTAATATAATTAGAATTAACAAAATGTAACATTAATTTAGCATAAATATTTGTTATGTTTAAGTTAGATACATGTGAAAATATATTTGTATAGTTAATATTTATTAATTTTTCTTTTTTGTTTAGTTCATAGTTATGATGAAAATGTCATTATATTTTAAAAAGAGTTGATTTGTCTATCGTCATTTTGAACAATCTCTTTTCTTTTATTGGAGTCGATGCTTAGTTTATTGTATACCCAACATCTCCTTTGTTTATTGGAGTCGATGCTTAGTTTTGAGCATCGTGCTATTTGCATACATGGATGTAATTAGTTTGATTATCAATGAATGTATTTGCTAACTTACCGCAAAAAAAAATAGTAAACAAATTTTTATTTTTAGCTTCATAGAAATGTCGGGTATTCGAATATGCGAATCCGAAAAACTCGGCATCCGAAAAATCGGATATCCGCCCGGATAGTTACTATTTAACTACCCGATCGGATATTTTTTTTCCATCCGAAACCCCGAAAACCCGAACCTGAAAAACCTGATTATCCGAAAATCCGATCTGATTTCCACCCCTATTTGTTATTACAAAGGTATCTTAATTGTAAATTTGCTTTTAACGAAATAGATTCCTTTTCATTTTTGTGGAGTCTTTTAGAATAAGATCGATGTTGAAAAAATATATTTTTGTTGTTCCTTGTTTTCTATTTTTAAAACAACTATTCTGAAAATTATTTTCTAAAATCTAAAAACAAAAACAACCTGCCAAACAAATTCTTTTGGCTTTTTTTTTTGTTTTTAAAAACTAAAAATTATTTTTGAAAACAGAAAACAAACAGGCCTTTACCTTTTGCATTGGTTTTTAATTTTTTTTTCCTTTTTTAAGTACCTCAAAGTTAAACTGAAACCTCATTAAAATTTATTTCCTCTTTCTTCCCTTTTACTACGCTTCTTTCTCAAAAATACACAACTCACCACACTGTTCTCACTCTCTCTCTCTCTCTCCTATGGTGTGTATAAAATCATAAAAATCATTTCGTTTCAATCAAGTCTTACCTTGTAGTGTTCAACTAATTATAGTTAAAATTTTAAAAATCATAGCAACCTGTTTTGGTTTACGGCTTAGAAAAGTTAATTATGTTAAACAGTCGATTAGTTTCAAATGAGACCAACTAGTTTTCTCTGATTTACGTCCAAAACCAAACCAGACCTTGCTTACTCATAATTTATGTATATATTAGCTAATCTTGTTATATGAATGATAAATAGAAGTCGATCTATTGGTTAAGGTTTTTTTCTTGAAGTTACTGGATAAATTTTTACTTTATATTTCCTAAATCTTTTGATGAAATTTAAATTTTTTTACAAAAATCAAAACAAAACCAAACTAAACGAAATTAATTCTAGAGATGTTGGTTTGGTTTGGTAAAGATGCTGTTTTGGTTTGATTATTTTCTGTAGCTAGAAACCGACTGGTTATTTTTTAATAAAAATTAACTAGTTTAGTCTGGAATGAAATAGGCCCAAAATTAAACCAAACCAAATTATGTCCACTCTTACGCCATTTTTGTAAGACATTATTTGATGTTTTGTGTACGCAGTGCGTTATCAATGTGTGGCTCGAAGCGTAACTACGGTGATGTGTGCATGTGTCAACAGACTTATTCTCTCTCACCCAGTTAAGGTAGTACGCACAATGGGGCAAGGTAGAACTAGAGTTTACTAACCCTTACTTCGTACCTAATTAAAAAACTCCTACCTTTACCCCTATCTTATATCTTATACTGGGATAAACTCCACACTATCCCTTTATATTGGACGAAAAAAAAAAAAACTCTCGTCTTGCCCTTATGAGACACTGGTCAACAAAACCAACAAAGTGAAGCAACGAGGTAAAATTGAACTCAACCCCTTATTTGTTAAAACTCCTAATAACACATAAGTAAATCCTAACGCAAAAACATTACAAAGCGTTGTTAAGGAGTTTTGAACTTCGGTTTCAAAGTGACATAAGAAATTTTAACTACTAAATTAGAAAATTTTTATTAATATATTACTTATAATAAAAGTATAAAACCATATAACTAGATAAAGAAACACACATATACCAGGGTAGAGGTAGGGCGAGATTGATAAACCCTATCCCAATTAGAGCTGGCAAAACAGGTTAAGACCTGCAGTTCAACCCGCCTCACCTATAACAGAAAAAGAGATTAGGGTTGAGGTTTATTGACCTGCCAAACAAATGGGTCAACTCAATCCAACCCACCAAATGGGTGGGTTGTGTTTGTCAACCAGCAAGTGGCCCGCTTAACCTGCCTTTATTTTTTTAAAAAAAATCATATAATTACTCATGTAATTTTTTTTTTGTGATTGGTTATATGGTGTAATGTTATGATTTAAAAGTTTACATATTTGATTTCATTATTATTTTGTTAAAAGATGCATATTTTTAATTTTTTATTTTGAAAATATGGACGGTAAACCCACTTAACCCGCCAACCTATGAATCGACCCGCCAATCCACCAAGGGTCGGTGTGGGTTAGCACTTTTCCAACCACAAAAAATAACCCGACCCAATCCGCCATCCCATCTAACCTACAATTAATAGGTCGGGTCAACCTGACCTAACCCATTTGCCAGCTCTAATCCCTACCTACCCCTTCCGAGATAGGCTTCTTTGCCAAACACCCCACTCCTATTCTCGCGGTACTTCTAAGGAGCAAGGCTAGATGGAATAACATTGATCCCAAGTTTAAGGGCATGTTTGGACAATGTTTTTTTGTTAAAAAGCATTTTTTTTAAAAAAAATATTTTATTTTTTAATAAGTATTTGAATTAAGTTTAAAAAAAATTTAAGACTCTGCTCTAAAAATCAAAAATTTGAGTTTGTCAAAAAAAGCATTTTTTTAAAAAACTATATAAAAAGCGTTTTTTTTTAAAATTAATCTGAACCAGTCCTAAAACTACTATTATGGGATTTTTGTGACAGCTTATCACATCGTGATGGTTTTGATTTATCTTTTTCCTATTATTTCTTTTCTCATCTTCTTTATGTTTATGTCTTAAATATGTTTCTCTTTCTACCTTTTTTTTCTTTGTTTCGGTACTGTACTTATCTTTAAATGCTTCCTTTAAGGGATAAGTCTTAAAGTTTTTAAATTTAGCTATATTTAATGCTGGTTATTGGGCAACGCTATAAATGCCTGCTTTTCAATACACATGATCAATGTAATCTGGTTTGGATTACTATACATTGATGTGATTAATGTAATCTGACTTAGACTCTGTTTGGTCTAACAGTGAGATTTCAGCTATTGACTTATAAAGCTTTTAGTAGTAAAGTTTTGGATAAAAGTGCTGTTTAATAAAAGCAATTAGTTGTTTGGCCTGATATTTTAGTAATCGAGCTTTCAGTTGTTTTAATGTTAATATTAAATTTTCAAAAATATAGAACAGTATTTTTGAGAAAAAATGAATAAAGACAAATTTTGACATAACATAAAACAGCTTTCCAAAATCTTTTTTTTGAAAAGTTCCAATTTGGAGCTTTTGGTTTTTCAGCTTTAGCTTTTATGTAAAAGTTCTTTTTAAAATGGGTCAAACAAATTAATTTTAACTTTTAGACTCATAAAAAATACTTTTAAATCCTAAAAAACTGGACCAAACAGACTCTTAGCAAATCATATTCATCTAATAGTGTGGCAATATTGATAAAGTTATTTGTTCTTTTAACGGACAAAAGACTTGGATTTGTAGATGAAATTTGCAGGTCTTCTCCCAAATAATCTATAAAAAATTATTTTTCAAACTATATTTTGATATGAGGTTTAATTTAATGCTTAGCATACAAATTGATCATGAGTGTTGTCATATCACGAGTACCGCCGACTCGACGGGACCCGCTAACCCTTCCTAAATGGAGTGGATCATTTTTTGTGAGTTGGCAAAGTGCCTACACACCCAACCCTTGGTGGGTTGGAGGGTTTGCGGGTTGGCAAGTTAAGTGAGTTAGCCTTTCATATTTTCAAAATAGAAATTTAAAATTATGCATTTTTTTAACAAAATAATTATGAAAACAAATATGTAAATGCTTAAATTACATTGGACCATAATCAATCACAAAAGTGATAATTACATATATATATATACACACACACATATACATACACACACACACACATATATATATATATATACACATACATACATATATGTATTTATATATATACGTATATATGTGGCGGTGGTTAGCACAGGTTAAAAGGGTTGTGATGGGTTACCCACAGCCGCGGGGGAACCCGACCCACATGTTTGTCAAGTTACATCGGGTTAACTTATTTGTCTCGCGACTTATCTTAACCTCTTTTTTCAGTAAGTTAGGCGGATAGACCTGCAAGTCTCCACCTATTTTGCCAACTCTATATAAATTCATGATTGTTATATCCAAGAGATAACTTTGATGATAAGGAGGATGGTAAATTAAAGAGTCTATTAAATTAAGACATAAGACTGAAAATTACCCAAATATTGGGAAACTAGCATCACCCATGAAATGTGGAATGGAGTTTTATTGCAAATTATACCGTACACCCTATACACAGTATACCCACTTAGCATGATATACCTAACTTTTTTTGTGCATCACGCGCCTTGAAAAAGGATAAACAATAAGCTCATCAGTACTGTTCTCTCTCCTCTCCCTTCTCTCGCCTCTCCTTTTCTCTCTTTTCTCTCTTCTCCCCCTTCTCATCTTCTCTTTTCTATCTTCTCACGTTGGTGACTCTATAAACCACCTCGCACAATGCCATCAGCACCAACAAGTTCCTCATCGCGCGAAGAACCTAATTGCATAAGATCTGGAGCTTTCATACACCATCAAATGCCGCCGTTGTTAAGCTCCTGCTAGCAAGATTCCGACATCTCCAAGGTCACACCACCTACTGGTGGTGCAACTACCATTACTCTTGCAGGATTGTTGCATTTTACTGATGGATTTTGGTCTTGTTGTCATAGTACTTTGGTTGACAAGTGAAACGATTCTAATTTTTCCTTTTTTTATAGAACATAAATAAGTGATTAAGTTTGTACAACCACGATCAGTTCATTTTCTTTGAAACAAAATCAACTAAATTTGGTTATTTCTAAAAAAGGCATACAAAGCAACCATGTTTCTTCGTCTACAGCAAAATACAAAAGTTTGCTTTTCAACTATATAGTTCATGTGTTCTATCAAACCTATAAATTTTTGTTCTTCCCAAAAATTGCAGCAAATGTATTAACTAGATTAGCATGGATTGTCAAAAAATATTTTGGTTAAGGCAGATCCTTATTGATGCCCTTTAAGTGTAGAAAGAGACTCATGAATTAAAAGCAAATCTATAGTGATGTACAAGTAAGTGATATATGTTGTTTTTAGCTCCTCTTTTTTTCCATTCTTTTCTTCTCTCCCTCTCTCTTGTGGTCAAGTTTTTAGATTGATTGTTTGCAATTTGGTAGATTATAGTCATGTTATGGGAGTGAGAGGATATGCATATCTATACGAGTTAGTGTTATTTTGTAGCGTTGGAGATATTGTTGAAAATTTAAAAAGGAAGATGAGGAGGAGAAAAGTTGAGGAGAAAAGACAAATTTTCTTTTCACCTGTGAACATGTGGTATTAAAATTGTAAATATAAAAAAATGTGAAATGTAAACATAGAAAAATTATGAATATGTAATATAAAAATTGTGGACATTTAATATAAAGATTGTGAATGTATAAAAATTGTGAACACATAATATAAAGATTATGAACATATAATATAAAGATTTATGTGTGATTCTATTTAGAGAGTTAATACTAAGAGTGATATGACTTATTAGTATCATTTTCTTTGAAAGGTTGGGATTTGGTGGTTCGCCACATAAGTTTTTTATTTTGAGATTTTTGAATTTGAAACTTGTAAGTTTTGAACATAGCATTAACAAGTTGTGACACATGTCGTTCACAATTACGAACATTTTAGTCAAAGTTGTGAATGTGTCATTTGTTAATTGTGAAAATATAATATAAAAAATTTTGAACATATAATATAAGAGTGGTAAATAATTAAATTTATGAACATACCGTATAAAACTTGCGACCAATTAAAAATTTTGAATATATAATATTAAAATTGTGAACAAGTAATATGAAATATATCAATAATTAAAAATTGTGAACTTGCAATATGAAAATTGTGAATGTATAATATAAAAATTATGAACATATAATATAAAGATTGTGAACGGGTGCACAATGCTATATTAAATATTTTTATGATTTATTTAAAGTGCGTGAAATTTAATAATTCATCAAAATTTCATTTTTGTTTCTCATTTCTCTTTAAACTCTTTCATAATGTATATATCTGACTATTCTTAAGAAGGTATAACGCTTTACTTCAAAATATAAAAGACGATTATTAAAAAAAAGGATAAATTATTCATTTGGTCTCTTGTCTTTAATTTGACTATTTTGACAATTAAAACCCTTATTTCTAAAACACGACCCGTACTTTAATTAATGATTTTGTTAATCCTGAGTTACAAAATCAAAAAAAATAATATTTTTTAATCCCTTATAAATCTTTGTAATTTTTGATCCCATCAGTCTCTTATTTTCACAATTTGTAACATTATTAGTTTTAACACCATTATTTTGTTGTCATTTTTTAGGAAAAGAGGATCATACATCATAAAATAAGAGACTGAATTATTGTATTTTAAAAATAAAAAAGATTATTATTGGAAACACAAAATGAATCATCCACTCTAAAATTTTAAAGAACTAAAAAGTTTAGCACACTTTAAATAAGTTACAAATAGACCCTTATATTTTACCCCTTTTAAAATATGGGATAGCTAGTTTTTTTTTGTTTAAAAAAAAAAAAGCTTCCTTCACATCTTGGCTTTCTTTGACTAAGTCTAACATTACATACAATAGGAGAAAGGAGTCAACATCTTTGTCAGTCTTTGGCGCTAAATGCAACAGCCTTTTTTTTTTTTGGTAAAAGCAACAGCTTCTTTGATAGAGGTCTACTAGCTAATGCGTGTCTTTCACACGGGTACAGGTGCATGTAAAGGGGTGGGTGTACAGTGATTCAGGTGTATGATATACGAACTGGAGTTTTATGTGATCACTTTTTATCTAGTAGAAAAAAATCATATGTTTTTAATATGGGTAGATTTGACATGAACTCATAATTTTAGGCCATTGATTTGAAGGAAACACCGACTAACTCGAGTCCTTTGGTCTCAAGTTATATTTATATTTCATTATCACATAAACCATAAAAATTGACTATCAATAATTAAAAAAATACTAAAACTCTAAAAATACTCATTCATTCGGTGCATTGCACGAATTACACCCTAATTTAATAGACAACAAGACCAAACTTCGCCAATGTCACAGCACATAATGTTAGTTTAAAGTTTAATTAAACAAAAAACTAGAGTTTCAAAAATAACCAAAATAATCAGAACTTTATTTTATCAATATGTAAAATAGATACAATAGTAACATAAGATTTGGAAATAAAACAGTATTCAAATAGAAAATAGTCAAGGCTTGAACGGATCGATGTCCTTAAGGGATTTACGCCACTCACTCGGTGCTAGAGGTTGTGGCGTGTTTCTTCTAGGATACAATGACTATACCTCTTATGTATGGTAACATACCAATGCAAGGGCCTGGGTACTGGTGTGAAGAACTCTCTCTTTATGAATCCTAGAATATAATATGTTAGAATGTGAGTATGATATTTAGAGATTTTTATGTGTTTTAGGACTCTACTGGAAACTATGAAGACAAATGCTCAAAAGTTCTTGTGTCTTACCTCAATGCAAATCTACCACTATTTATAGGAAACCTAATTGACCATTCTAATTATCATTGAAAAATTTAACGAACAAACATCTCTTGAACGTTTTTCATCATATGCCTTACATTGCTACCAAGAGAATAGCTAAAATGCCATATGTTTCTACCATAGGACTTACCAAAATGCCATCAAACCACAATTTCCATAATGATTAGCATAATATAGCCCGGTTGGCATTGCTTATTCTTAAGTGCTTATAAGCAAGTGTCGCTTATAAATAAAAAGTAACTTTTAAGCTAGTAATAAATAAGCAGAGATGTGTCTGGATAATATGTGCTTATAAGCTGCTGACATGTTTGGTAAATAAATGCTTATAAGTAGCAATAATAGTTAAAATAACTAAAAAGGACATGTAACTAATTAATTTGGTAAATAAGTGCTTCTCAAGTGTAAGGACAAATATGTCATTTTAATAGGGTTGACCACCTGGCTTATAAGAACAAAAAAAAGTATTTCCAGGTTGTTCTTTTTTTTTTTTTGGCTTATAAGCAACCTTAAATGACTTATAAGTAAGTTTGCCAAACATGTAAGTTTTATTTTTGGCTTATAAGCTAGTCAAACCAGCTTATAAGCAATGCCAAACACCCTCTTAGTCATGCCTCGAACATTCCAAAAATCAACTGTCATTGGGAAAAGGGAATGAGAGGGTTGCGGTTGAGTCAAGGGGCAACTTCCCTCTCTTGTTATCTGAATTTAAGTTGGTAACAAAATCCCCAATCTTGTCCCTACTTGAAACCGGTTGCACCATTTTCTTTAACCTCTCAGCATACAAGTCATCTAGTGTTTTGAAAGGGTTTGATATAGATGCCTCGTTATCTTTTAACTGTGGGTGTTTGGGGGAGATGCTCCTTGGTTTTCTCCTTTACACCATATTCCATTGCAGGGGTTCTTTATCCTTAGGTTCCCTCAAAGTAATGGCATTTGAATTTGATGACAATCTAGGTCGACTAGGACCACGATTGGGTCCCCCGTCTTGATCTACTCCTATTTTTGTGATTTTGTGATCTCCTCACTTCACCATGATCCAAGGGCCTAGATATAGTATTTTGTTGCAAATCCTTTTTTACCACAATTTGTGTCCTCATAACCAAAGTTATTACAATTCTGACAAAGAACAGGGCACCATAAATACTTAACTTTCACTTCAACAAATTTTCCTTTTACAAACTTTTTTTATAAATAAAACCATTTATTAAATTATTTCTAAAAATAACTTTATCTGAGAATGTATTTCAAATATAGTGTTTTTGGTGATTGAATAACCGAAATCGGCATTTGAATATAGGTAAATTTGCGCATTTAACACAGTACCATTGAGGCCAAATTTCAGCTTTGGGATAGCCGAATTCGGCTATTCAAAAGCTGAAATTTGGCCTCAATGGTACTGTGTTAAATGACGCGGTAAATTAGTCTCGTTTTTAATGTTTCGGCGATTGAATACCCGAATTCGGCTATTCAAAAGCCGAACGTTAATCAGATTTAACCCCCCTCCCAACTTCTTCTTCTTCACCCCTTTGTTTTTGTTTTTCTCCCCTTCCATATTCCCCCATAAAAATTAAGCTCCCAAGCACTCATTATAACTCAAAACAAGCTTCAAACCTAGGAATTTGCCTCTTCTTGTAAGTTTTTTAAAGTTTTTACCGATTTAAATTATTGATTTTTACGTGCATATATATGTTTTATATGTATGCATATGTTATATATGTATATCATGTGTATGTATATATCGTATTTATGCATATATATATGCTGTGTATGTATATATATGTTGTGTATGTATATGTTATATAAAAATGTTGGTATAGTTGTTGATATTGTAAATGTGTAGTTTAGTTTTAGATATAGACAATTGGAAAATTAAAATTAATAGGAAATTTGAAAAAAATGAAAATTAATGAAATTAAAAATTTTAAAGTAATATTTAATTTATTAATTACTATGTTTAGAATATTATAGAATTAAAAAAAATGGAATGGAATGAAATCAAGAAATAGGAATTTTTTAAACTTATAAACAATTGTAGGAAGTATTGAATTTAATAGTTATTAATTAGTGTGATTATTATTAGTTTATTAATAGTTTGTTATTATTTTCATTATTCTAATTATGATTATTATATAGTAATATTAGAATATTATTTGTTTTCTATTATTTTTTATTATTATCATTATTATTGTAATTACTACTACTACTACTATTATCATTATCATTATCATTATCATTATCATTATCATTATCATCATCATCATCATCATCATCATTATTATTATTATTATTATTATTGTTGTTGTTGTTGTTGTTGTAATAATAATAATTATTATTTCTATTATGTATTATTATTATTGTTGTTGTTGTTGTTATTGTTAATAATATTGCTAGTGTTATTATTATGATTATTATCAATATAATTACTATTAATATATTTATTAATTAATTTATTTATTACCTGTAGGTTACATTATGGCCCATAGACCGGTACCAGAGGACACCTCCCTTCTCATTCATTATGCTCAGCATAGGACTTATTTGATACCGACCACTACACATTTGAGGGAGGTTTGAGTACCTAGATGTGGTAAGCATCTATATGATGAGCCTGAGCACCCTCGTGTTCAGAAGGCATTGGCCACCACGGGATTTTATGGGTGTTATGTAGCGGGTGGATAGGAGTTTTATTATCCTATGCTAACTGCCCTAGTTGAGCGATGAAGAGCAGAGACGCATACATTCCACCTCACTTGCAGAGAGACCACAATTACATTGCAAGATGTAGCTATTTTATGGGGTTTACCCATATAAGGTGACCCTATGTCGGATATCGGTAAAGCACAGCGTCCGATTGATAGGTGGCAGCAACTATTCCAGGATCTATGTGGTGTTGCACTTCCTCAGAAGGCCATTAATGCGAGATCTGGCAAGGTAAACTTGTATGAGTTAAGGAATGTATACACCGCAACTCGTCTCTAGGAGTACACCCAAGAATAGGCTCAGCATCATGCCTGTCTACGGATATTCTCATTCTTGAATTGCCATATATTCGTCGACGCAAGCGGTAACCAAGGAGACATGAACTAGTTGTTTGTGCTGTAGGTGTTTGGGAGAATTAGATCGTTGAATTAGGGCGATGCAGCACTTGCATACATCTACCATCAGTTTGATTTATGTGCATATACTGCTAGAGTTAACTTATGCGGTAGATTTAGTCTTATGCAGGTATTATATTTAATCAATTATGTTTCTGTACATTTTGCTAAATGACTTATGTTACTAATGTTGTTATTTATGTACAGTGGTGGATGTTCAATAGATTCTACATTTTCAGACCCAAACTCCAACTGCCGCCAGCACGGCAAGTGCGGAGGACACACCCTGCTAAGGATAATTGGGTGGGGTTACCGGGCAAGCCCTGTAGTGCAATATATCAGCAGTCGAAGGAGTTTCGGGATACTGCTAATTGGGGTTTACTGATGATTCGTGATGCATTGGACAAGATGTAGCTGGATCAGGTATGATAAATCTAAAGATGTATATTCACATATTGTATATACTCTTTAAGTCAATAGCTATTTAACTAATTTGAGTAACAATAATGACATCACAGTTTGATTGGGAGCCGTATATGAGCACCATTGAGCAACTGCCATTGTATTGCACTGAGGGGTCTGATTGGTAAAGAGCATATGTCCCGCTCATCTTCAAAAAGATGGTGGAGTACCATAGACTCTAAGGGTAATGCTGTAGTTTGGATTGCGATAGTCGATCCTAGCCCCACTGTTGTGATAAATGGCAATGGACCACATCAGAGAAAAAGAGAAAATAAAGGATCATCAGGAGTTAGCTCGATTGCGTGGTCTGTGGCAAGAGGATCGGAAGGTTATCGCTAAGGAGAGCCTATATGTAGTCCCACTGGCTCAGTATATGCGATGGTACCGACGCCGTTCCCTCACGGTTATTAGTCAATCACTATCGAATTAGACGCATCGTGGTTATCAGACACAGTCCCGGGACACAAAACGTTTCATAAGTAGAATATATAAAGTCTTCACAACTTTTGTTAAGTCTTTTATGTACATATTATTTAATGTTATTATGATGTACTTGGTGTGTAGGCGGGTACTATGAGTACTGCATATCACCACCTACAGCGCGAGTACCAGCAACATACCTAGGGCACTTTCTCAGCTGTGAGCTTCTGGCTAGAGATGCACTTTGTGCTGGACCAGATACAGCAGACGTCGCGACATACTTTGATGTCCCTATGTCAGCGCAACTGCATATCCCGACGTCATCGTAGCCGACGCCGCCACAACCCACACCCACATGGCCGTACTCGCCAACGCAATGAACTATCCCGGCATATTGGACTGGCCAGCCCACACAATTGTCCTCGTTGTTCACACAGGCCACGCAGTCCACACCGAGCCCCACCGCTCATTCATCGCAGCCGTCTTCGTCAACACACGACGTTGGTGGATCATTGGGGTTCCACCAGTACACTTTAGTAAGTCAACCCTTATTCTCATTCATGACAACCCTATTGCCGCCGATCTGACCCATGGAGCCTTCCCAGTTCGTGCATGATCCTAGTCGGATGCAGACGTCTGACCCTGCTAGTGGATCTGGTGATTAGGGGTTTGGGCAAACCCCTGATGATGCCACACGAGTTGAGGACTATCTTCATGACAACCTACAGGTTGAGCCTCAACCGTCACATCCACTGCAGACCCAGCCTGACACCCAGCAGGCCCTGGTCGAGCAAGAAGGACCATCACAGCCTAAGCAGGGACAAAGGAAGAGGAAGCACCCGTGCGATCAGGGTCCGAGCAAGCGACAGCCCCCACAAGATAAGAAGGGACACCCTTTAGATTGTGGCACTGGACATCGTAGAGGATAGGTTTCATTTTGGTTTTCATTAGACAATTTATGTACATTTAATTGATATATTAATTGTGACAGTATCATTGGACTATTCTTTTGTAATTAATTAATTATTTATTTATTTATTTTTTGCTTATCGGGGTTGCTTTTTCCTGTTATACAACATAGATTATACCTATGGCCAACTAAATCACCAATGAAGTTGATATATTAACAAAGGTTTAATCACCAATTAAATTGATATATTAACAAAGGTGCAATCACCAATGAAGTTGATATATTAACCAAGGTTCAATCACCAATGAAGTTGATATATTAATCTTTGTAATTTTACATGACATCAAATATATTTTACATGATAATAGTTGGATTTTACATCACAATAGATGGATTTACTCCTAATGTCCTACCCTGGGTAGTTAGAACGGTTGTGCCCCTGCTGATGACAATTTAAACACCTTTTTCCGAGCTACTTGATTTGACTGGTTCATTTCGTTGTGGATACATCTCCCTCCTAGTCTACCTCTCCTTCTTTGACGCAATCGTGCTGGATTAGGTCCAAGTTGCCATGTGGGTGCTGGTGGCCAATAATCCTCATGTCCCAAAGGCTTGAATGGCATTGAGTAGGTTGCAGTGTACGCTGCCACTATATATTCCTATGGTATTAGCTCATCGATTTGTTTCTGTAGGTATCGTGCTAAGGCATGTGCATGCGAACACGACACATGATACACTGTCCATTTACCACAAGTACAAGTCTTCTCATTGAATTTAACTACTTGTGTTGAAGGTCTTTCAATGAACGAGGCCGGTAAATGCCCAACCTGTGTTGTACCAGTTGGCAAGTGGAAATTAAAAACACTATGACGGTGTGAATGAGCCTCCCACTTGTCAAAAAGTTCCCTTTTTCTGCTTAGGAGTAGCATTGGATGTCCAGCCAAATATCTAGCATTTATGGAGCGATTGTAGAAGTATTCCACCAACTTTAGAAAAGTGTGACAGATTAACGCAGTGATTGGTAAGCATCTTGCACCAACAAGAACATCATTAAAGCATTTGACATTGTTTGTCGTCATCATACGCCAACGGGCCCTTTCAACTAAACGAAGGGTCCAAACTTCCTAGTCGATTTCAAATAAATAGTCGTATGCCTTCCTCCCAATCCACCTGGTGTGAGGTCAACTTCAAGAATTTTTTGCATAATTGTATTATGCTTGCAAAGTTGATGTTCTTTTCCAGCTACCCAACACAAGTCTTTCACATACTGGTTTCGAACTTGTTTCATCAAGTTGCTTTTCAAATGTCGAAGGCAAATATGATGTTTTACACGTAAATACCCGTTTGATGTCAAATTTTCCAAGGCAGCAAGTATCCCTAGGTGACGATCAGATATTATACAAACCTCTTCCATAGCATGAAAAATATGTTGATGCACGAGACATAGGAGCCATGGCCAACTATCTATTGTCTCAGCATCAACGATGGCAAATGCCAACGGCAAAACTTTTCCTGTCGTATCTGTCGTTAATGCTGTAAAAAGATGACCCTTGTATAGCCCCCGTAGGTAGGTACCGTCGAGCATAAGCACAGGTCAACAATGCTTCTATGCTGTGATGCACGGTGCAAAAGCCCAAAAAACATAGTCGAAAATTTTGTATTCCGCTATCGAACCTAGAAAAAACTTGTAAGTTACAATTTTCCTTGGGTTCTCTGTCTTTAAAGCTTTAAAAAACCATGGAAGGGACTAATAGGAGTGTACCAATTGCCATGTACAAGTTCGATTGCGTCGTACAAGTTCGATTGCCTCATTTCGCCCACGCCATGCCTTCCTATAAGATATATCTACTTGAAGTGCTTCCTTAACGTGAGCTTGAACAAAGCCTACCTCAAAATCGGGTTTATGTTTTACAAAATGTCTTACCATAAATTCGACCAGATCAGCAGTAACATTTCTGTGCCCATACCGTCTGTTAGGAGCTAAGCAATTGTGCACCCCGCAATACTTTGTAATCTCGAATTGATGGTGCGTGGATTTTTTTATGGCACGCAAGTACCATCTCCATGGATTATCATGGTTAGTACTCTTGCAAGAAACGAGGTATAAGCTAAATGTGAACCGGTCGACCATGTATTCTCATTGTACACTAATTGTGTACATCTGTACGGCCCTCTGTACATCTTTTTTGGTAGGAAAAACCATGCCCACTGCAAGCTCCTTCTTATCCAGGTCCTAAATGGGTTTGGTTGCTAGTACATCCATGCTATCCATGTAGCATTCCTGCATAGTAGTTTGTAACTCTACATGATCCAACTCCTTGACCATAGGTACTCCACCGCTGCTTGAACCACCCCCTATGTTAGAGTTTGTATATTCATCATGTTTATCATTATCGTACCATGCATTTTGTTGATTCAACTCCACATCCTCGTCCTCTTCTTTCAGCTCGAATTGAAATGTGTCCATATTCAAGTTTAACATCGCATCTAGGCCTTTGGCATGTGATGTCCTTACAACATTAAACGTGTCTTGAGGAGAAATGTTTAAATTGGAAGACTCCAGCATAGTCATCGCTGTGTCGATCCCTTCATCTCAGTAACCAATAAAATTTGCATTCAAATCGGGGACACCATAGTGAGAAGGAGTACCACTCACTGTCTAGGGAATGTACATGGCATCGGTGTCTACGTCAACATAAAAATCTGCCGTACACATGTAATTGGGATGGCAAGCGATCTTGTACATGTCCTGCAACTCTTTATCAGAAGTGACTGCACTAATGCTGAAGCATGGATATTGGGAGTTGATGAGTGCTGATTGAAAACTGTGATGTAATAGAACTCTATCCACTCCGTAACACAAATTAAGCTTCTCATAAACACTGTAAATGAACTCATTGTACGACGTTTCTTCTGTTATTTTGACTTTGTGCCTAGGCTTTGCAGTCGTGTACTATACACCGAAAGGGCCATTGATTTTTTGGCCTCCATAATGTAAAATAACAATTACTGCGTTTGGATTCATATTATTTTTTAGGATTAGTATGAAATATTGGATGGTTTACAAGAACAATTTAGGAGTTTGAAACATTTTGGCCGAGCTGAAAGAAGTGTTAAAAAACAGTTGAAAGTATTTTTTACGAGTAAGTTTTGGAAGCCAATTGTTTGGAAGCAACGGGAAGGGGGTTTATATAGTGTCTTGTGAGGCTGAGTTCGTTACTTGAATAGCCAAAATTGGGATTTCAGCTATTCAAGAAACAAATAATGCTACCACCTTGTCAACCATATATTCGTTGATGTGAAGGAGAAATGACGGGACAAATTTTTGGCTTTTCAATAGCCGAAATTTGTCATTGAAAACCAAAAATCTGCCACGCTGACAGAGGAATATATTTCCTCACAATTTTTAGTTGTTGAATAGTCAAAATTTGATTTCGACTATTAAATAACTGATTTCGGCTATTGAATAGCTAAAAATGCCACGTGGTCTGATAGCATGTAAAAGCAAAGTTTGACATTTATTCAATTGCTGATTTTGGCCTTTTAATAACCGAAAGTGGTAGTTTTAAAACACATTCCAAAACAAGACTATTTTTGTAGAGAATATTACAATTGGTATCATTTATAAAAAAAATCCTTACAATTTCATAGTCAAATGACTCAAGTAGATCATCATTGACACGGACTTCAACACAAGCACATGCAAAACTCATCTTAGGTGATTTCTTTGCTGGCATGTCTAATCGAACAGGTTTATCCACATCACTTGCTGCATACCCGAGGCCTTCTTTTGTTGGATTTTTTTTCTACCCAAGTTTTAATATGCCATGCAAAACTAACCCAATCTAGACATGGATTTTAAAAATAACCCATTCTGGTTTCGAAAAAGCACAAATTGCACTTTGAGAACGCGGAATGGATTCCCAGAATACGGCCTCATTCTAAGAGCACATCTGCGTTCTTGGAGAGCGGCCTCATTCCCGAAGCGCGTGCCGCCTTCCCAGAATACGTCTACTTGTCCTAGCTTTTCCACATACTCCCTGGCCAATTCCTTAGCAGATTTGATTGGGTTGTAGGCAATTTATTCTTAGCAGCACATTCTGGGAGTACATTTACAGTAATTGAAATATATTCCCTGCCATCAATCATGCTCTAGTCACTTCACGTCACAGGAAATTTCAGAAATCTCAGTCCCAAAATGCGTTTTTTTTTACCTATATAAACCCCAACCCCTTCCTCCACCAACTCATTCAATCCTTTACCCATCCTACAACGTCTCAACTCCGGATAAACTTTCTATAATGGCATAACAATGTGGTGTCTACTAGACTCGGTTGACTGTCCATAATGAATCCTAAAATAAAAAACTTTCAATTTTGAGTAATAGTTGTTGTAAAATTATTATTATTAGTAGTAGTAGTAGTAATAATAATAACAAGAATAATAACAATAACAATAATAATAATAATAATAATAATAATAATAATAATAATAATAATAATAATAATAATAATAATAATAATAATAATAATAATAATAATAATAATAATAATAATAATAATAATAATAATAATAATAATAATAATAATAATAATAATAATAAAACCTAAGCTATAAATTACCAACTAACTTAACATTTTTAAATTGCTAATTACAAAATTTTCTACAATTAAATAACTTTACTTTAATCTCAAAAATTTAAATCTCTATTTTATTAAATAATTAACTTCTTAAATTATTCATTCCCTAAACTAACAACAATTAAATTACAAATTAACAAATCAACATCATGACTCAAAATTAAATTAAATTAAACTACCAAACAAAATCAGACAAACTAAAAACAAATTATATAACTAAAAACATAAAATATAATTACAAAATACAATATAAAATAAATAACTTACAAGATAAAGGCTATATCCTTTGCAGTGAGATTGAAAATTAAGAATTTTTCGATTGGGGGTAGGGGAAAATTTTTTGAATCAATTAGGGAGAGTGGGAAGCAAATGGCCGGGAGACCGAATTTATGGAGAGCGGCCACATTCAAATTTTTGAATTTTTCCGTTATTTTCTATGATACACGTTATCGGAGTGCGTTTCGCGCGTTTTAGAAGCCAAAATGAGTTATTTTTGAAACCCTATCATGGATTGGGTTAGTTTTGCATGACATATTAAAACTTGGGTTAAAAAAAAATCCTCTCAAGTCCAATATTCAGGTGGGACATTTTTTAATTTTTACCCAAACTGGTACCCTCTCAATACGATAATTAAGAAGTTCGATCCTAAGATGCCAATGGCGCAAAAGGAGAGGCCTCTGTGCAGTTTTTGAAGCTTAGAGTTCTATCTGGTTGTCTTTGTTTCTTTAGTTGTAAAGAGTTTTTTTAATTATAAATACAAGTATTTGCTCTCCTAGGAAAAAAAAAAAATCTCATTCATTCATGTTAAATTTTTTTAAAAAATTATTTTCTCTCTCATTATCCACTTTTTTTGGTATTTATTTATGACTGGTTGAGATAATTTTAAGCAACTTATAAATAATTGATATAAGAGGATCTTGATCCATTAAGCTATGTCTTAAATAATTGGTCACATGTTAAGTTATGTCTTAAAAATGGGTCTCTATATCTAAAAGACGATGACCTGAGTTTCTTGTCTTAGGTAATTATAAAATAGAGATTTGGCTTCATTCAAGTAACTTATAATAATCCAACTAGCCGTAGACGGGTCAAATCCATTCACCAGTCGGATTCTTTTGTTTTGGCGAAATGAATTTCATTTAAAGTTCAAAAGAGATACAAAGTCTGTCCGATTGAACGAAATCAAGATCCAAGGATAACATTTAGTAAGACTCACAAAATGTTATCAAAAAACCACTCTACACGTACATAACTTTTTAAATGAGTACGAACAATCCAATGACAGGAGAAATTGACTGTTCAACTCTGTTCGATTACTTTTTTTTTTTTTTTTTTTTTAAAGGGTTAACCAAAGGAGAACCCCTTTCCCACCTGGCCAGATGCCCCTTAACCAGGCGGGAGGTAAATCGAGGGATGTGCGTGAGTGGCTGCCCGACCAGGGAGAGGACCAACGGGCGTGGAAATCCAAAGAATGCAATATTTCAATGAAAGATCGCCGCCACGACTCGATCCGCGTTGTCGAGTGTCTTCACTGTTCGATTACTTGTGTTCAAATGAGGTTGTCAAACGTCAAAATTCGGCCGCCGTTGCTCCCATGGGAAATCAAAGGTCAAAGTAACCAGATTGGATGAGCGGAGATTGAAAGACACGCGTAAAAAAATTGGCAGAGATCGATGATCAGGTTACGAATATTGGTAGCGTTCTTTAATTTTTTTGGACAAAGTATTGTTTTCTAATTGAAACTAGTATAATAATGTTCGTGATGCTACCAGTGTTATTATTATTATTTTTTTTGTATTTAACTATGTATATAATTAATTAAAATAATTATATAATTAAAATTAATTACTTTTTCTTTCAATATCAACATGTCTAAGATTTTGGTTGTTATTATTGTAAACTTAATAATTAATTTTGAATGATCAAGGATTAAGATAAATTTAGTAATTTTCTTCTCCTCCTTCCTTATTCTTTATGTATTCTTTGTTATTGGTGAATAAAAATGGAAGACTTGACCAAGATTGAGTATGCGCTTTGACATAATTCTATTGATTATTTTTAATCGCCAAGCTAAGGAATTTTCTTGCAAGAAAAAAAAAAAAACAAGAATAGTGAAAGGATTGATCAAGTATAGAGATGTTTGTACATAGTATGCCACCTGTTTTTCTTTTTTCTTTCCCCGAAAGGACAATGAAATAGAAGGAGAAAGAGAGATAGAGACTCACACCGTTAATCTAAACCTACTATTCAATGGGAAAGTGACAACTTTCTTTTTCATAGTTTCCACTTAAACATTCTTCATACTGAAACATACGTTATTGCCACTTTAATTTTTACTCAAGTTTTTTCGAAAAATTAATTATTCTGCTTTTTATGGTTAAATTATAAAAGGAAAATTGACGAAGAACTTGTGGCACCATATGTTGTTATTTTATTGTATGTATAAAAAATGACACAATAATAATAATAATAATAATAATAATAATAATAATAATAATAATAATAATAAATTACATTAAAATGACTTAGTACCCATTTAGATTGGCTTTTTTAAAAAACGCTTTTTTTTAAAGTGTTTGAAAATAGTTTATTTTAAAAGCTAAAAACTCTGACTTCTTAAAAAATTATATTTAAACTTTTTAAAATTTTAATTTTTTTAGAAATCAAATTAAATAATTATTACCAATTTAAAATAATTTTTTAAAAAAATTATTTTTTTTAAAAAAAATATTTAAAAAAAAAAATTAAACCAAACAGACCGTTCGTAAATGACGGTTGGACAAACCCAGCAAAGAAGATAATGAAATACAAAGAGAGAGACAGTGACACCCACACGGCACTCTCAGCTCCAAGGATTTTCCCCATCAGCATTACTTAATTTGTGTAAATAATTGACCGTATCAAGCACTCCAGCTGGTTGCAATTGTAAGGACCAGTGCCAGTTAGGGGGTGAGAACATCCATTGTGAATCCAAAATCGGTTTTCCTATCGAACCCGAACCAATTGATAAATTATAAAACCTCCGGATTCAGATATCTAAAAAAAATATCAAATATTAAATAAAAGTTTGAATAATTTTTTACTATCCAAATTTCATCCATATATTTGAAAAAATACACACAGAAATATTTTAATTTTATATTGGAGGCCTGATTGTCTAAGGATGGCTCAATATTTTATTATTTTTGGACTTTTAACTTTCAAATATTTTGATTTTATGTTATATATTGGCATGTTTTATTTGTTTGTGATATTATTGTCAACTATGATTTGTGGCGTGTAATATATATATATATATATATATATATATATATTTGTAGAGAAGATTAATATGGACTATGATTTATGGTAAAATACATATTTAGTTAAATGTGTTAATTTTTTTTATTTTTTACTCAATTCGATTAATTATTGTTTTAATTTGTAGTGGTACTGAATTTATATTGTTTATATATTGAAATATTTAATAAGTAATTTAATATTTTTATTTTATTAAGAAGGTATTTGGCTTTGGTTATTTGATATTTATAAGTACTTAAATAGTAAAAAGCATGTAACAGGGTGTTTTTTTCTATATGCTTATAAGCACCTAAAATAAGCAAAACCAAACACCCTCTAAGTAAACCTGAAAATCCAATTATTTGAATCCGAAAATACTCAATATCCAGTAAGGTATGTATTTTTCAACTATCTGATCAAATAATTAATTTTCCAATTTGATATCCGACCATCCAATATTCAAATATCTGACTACCTAGTTCCAGCGTATTAAGCAACAGAGACTGGCACTTGTTATTCGATGGGAAAATGATAATTTTTTCTGTCACAGTTTTTTAGTTTTATAACATTGCACGAAACATTCTTTCCGCCCAAAGATACCTTATTGCCACTTTTTAGTCAAGTTTTATTTTTTTTTTCTTTGAAAGGTTAATTCTTCTGCTTTGAAAGGTTAATAATTTTTTTTAAAAAAAATTTGACGATGAACTTGTGATACCTCACTTTACTATTTTATTTTATGTATATAAACGATGACATAATAATTTTTGCTAGAAAAACACTATGCATATATATACACACAATAATAGAATAGATATAATATGTATGATATAAATAATAACAGGTACATTAGAATGGTTGATTAACTCATGATACACCCACGCAATCATTTTAATATCTATCTATCTATCTATATTATATATTAAATTAGAACCCGTTGTATCATATTCATTTCCGTCAATTTTTATTTTTCACGTGTGGCTATCACATGTACTATTCATAGACATACCGTGGTGAAAATGCATTGTAGGCATTTTGTTACCATAAAAAAACAAAGATTACTCTGTATATTAAAAAAAGACTAATATGTTATATTAAAAAAAGTAGTTAACAAATGATGAAAATGTATCAATGTACATTATTCATGATTTTTTCTTTATAAAATTATTAGATTTTACAAAAATATAAAAATTGTAATCAATATCAAGTTGGAAATTTAATATGACAAAATATATTTATGTTTTTATTATTCACATTAATTGTTAAAATTGAACATTAACAATAATAAAAATATAAACATACTTATTTTTCCAGTGTATCACACGGATACTACACTATTTAAATTATTTATTAATTGTCTATTATTATATTATTAGATATTTATATTATAAATATAATGAAATTTATTTTAATTATTTTACACATTACATATATATAAAATTACATTTCAATTTTCATGCATCGCATAAGAGAAAAATTATATATATAACTAAAATTGTTACAACTCAAAGTAATTGTGCTCCCTCCTAAATTGTTATAACATCAAGCACTGATACTTGACACATTTGATGACACCTTATTTTTTGCTAAAGTTCTGTGAGCCGACTACTTTTCTCTTTCCTAAAATGTTACTTGCTACCTTTTCAAATTAAGTAAAGAATTTACTTGTACGTTACATACTCTTAATATGACTTTAAAATACTCAATTTAGGGTTACAAGCAAACACGATTGGAAAGTCTTGACACATGACAAGGGTGGTGTTGTCTCTAACAAAACTAAAAATGTTGCTTTCAAAGAAATCTTTTAGAATTTGTAATAAAAAATTTGGTTTGTTTTGAACTATCTATTATACTGTTTATCATATATTCGTTAATATGTATTTTAAATATTAACTATGGTTACTTTTAACTTCCCTTGCTTCAATTTTCTAATTTATGTAATTGTGTGTACTGTATGTTATTTTAGTTTTGATTCTTTTTAATAATAAAAGAATGACATCTAATTTTTACTATCACCTCCGTCCAACGTATGGGTATGGGTATTAGTCACTAGTAGATTTATAAACCTTGACACTACCAGAAGTATGTAGACAATAACTGTTGCCCTGCTAGAAAGCACCAAAGTTTTGTTTGGATTTTTTATATAAAAAGTAATTTTTTTAGAACAGCACATATTTTTTACAATAAGTAATTAATTCATTTAAACAAATTAAAATTTTAAAAAAGTTAAATTTAAATTTTTTAAAAAAATAAAAAAATTTCAACTTCTCAAAAAAAATATATTTTAAATTATAAAAAAATACATTTAAAAAAAACCAATTTAGACGAGCTCTGACAAACACTAATAATTTAGTATCCGCGTTATGAAAAGTTGATTCATTCTTGATGCCATATGTGAAATTTAGTGGGATTCACTTATTTTGATAGTTTACAATGGACGCGTAAGTAATAAATAATAAATTAAAGCGTAAGTTACGTTACTATGTCTAAAAGGGAATAGATTTATACATATATAATAGAAGGAGTTACTATACTATGTCTAAAAGGGAATAGATTTATACATATATAATAGAAGGTTGAAAAAAGGAGTGGTGGGGACCCTAGTGCGGCCGGGTAGGCGCAAAGGCGCAAGTGACGGTTGATATGTTTTTGATTAAATTTAATGAGTAAAAGGCGAATAGCGGCGACTAGGGTGATCCATCCACGAACGTTTTTGTTTGGACGAAGCTCCTCTAATAATTCTTATTTTGGTCCAAACATTTTAATTTAAAATTTCAAAACGTATTTTATATATAAACAAATCTTTACTATTAATTAAGTTAGAATATTATGACCAAATGAGAGTTAAAAGAAAATTCTCATCCTCTGTTTGGGTTTGTAACTATGTAACTAATGGAAGTGGAAAAACAATCTGATAATAATTCATTAGATGATTGTACAAGAAAATGTATGATAGGTTAGGGAATAAAAAATAATAATAATAAAGAAGGTAAACAAATGATAAATAAAGAATTTGGATGAAATCAGATATCCAAGTTTGGATTTGGTATGGATAAAAAAACTTTTTACGTTATACTATTCAATTCTAGTCAACAAATTGATTTGATAGCTCTGATATTATTATTTATAATATTGACACGATTCAAGATCATCTAGAAGTAATTTAATAGGGATGGCCTAACGCCAAGACACTTTAACTGACCTAAACCTCAAACTTGCTACCTTTTTACACGCGAACCTACCAAACCCACTAGAAACTTACTGAATGGTCACTTTTACACTGGCTGGACAGTGGAAACTTATTAGCTCAATATATTTTGGGTTAGTGCACCACAATGTATCCCACTGCGTCTGTATGATTTTTCAATAAATTTTGAGACCTAGCCTAAACAAATATGTAAATCTAGTAAATTCTGTTACATTTTGACGAAGGTTTTCTGACTTTAATCTATTTGTATTCGACATTTTACACTCTCGTTTTTGTTTAATAATTATTTGTAGTTAGTTAACATTCGATCTACCCTGACAATGAGCTTTTGTTTCGAGGTAGAACACTTAGATGACTTGTTATATAATTTAGAGGGTTGGTTGGTGAAATAATAACATGTTAAGAGGATTTTAATGGTTAGGATGAGATTGTCGAGACTGTGTGGCAAAATAGAAAAAGTAAGAGCAGTTCCAATTGAAGATAAGACGATGAAGATTTATTTGTGATGAATTACGCATGTTAAAAGATGACCTATAAAGAAATTTATTAGAAAGTCTGAGGGAATAAATGTAGGATATCATATAAAGGGAGTGGAAGACTTGAAATAATTTGGATAGTTGAGCTAACATGTTGCTGGCAAAATCATACAGTTCACTCCACTTGATGAAAACATTTTGGTTTGGTCAGAGAAAGAGTACTTGGCCTTTTTTATTTTTTTATTTTTGTGATCAATGAGTACTTAATTGGCCTTTTTTTTTTGGGGTCAAAATTAATTGGCCATGTTTAAAGAAAAATTTGGTGTAAAATGAAGTTTGTTTTACTTATACATTAATAAGAAGTGCTTTTTTCTAAAGGAATATTATTCACTTGACCCCTTTTTGCATATGCTGCTAGCTAGCCACATTATGTCCCTCGTGTATATTACGTTACATTAACAATATTGTCAGTTCTATTCAAAATTATGATAGTTTCTTATTCACAGTAAAGATAAACCTTTCTTCGCCAACATATTTGTTGGGAAAATTGAGAACACGTACACACACAACAAACTACAACGGAAAGCACACAAAAAGGAGATGCAGTATTTTTGATGTGGTTTGACCCTCTATTACCTTCACGATTCCCTTTGAGATAAAATCTACTACTCAACAACAATGCATGTTATAGTTTTTGTACGGTCAAAACTTTAATGAAAAACCCTCCACAGTATTTTTTGAATGGACAAAGTCTAAACTTTTTCTACTCGGTCTTTTAACCACAAAAAACTCTCCTGATGCTCTTATGGAGGACTCAATGCCCTTAAAAATAATTTTTCGTTAACAGAATGGATGGACTCAATGCCCTTATGGAGGAAAAATATTCATAAGGACAAGTGACATTGATTAACGACCTGTAATCTACTTATATATATGTTTAGATAATTAGCTACTCGTTGTCATATCAGATGCAGTCCAGATTTCCTCTCATTTTCCGTTCTTGAATTCAATTATCTAGTTAAATGGTCCTTTTCTGTCATCAAAAGCAATATAAAATTTTGTGGAAGTTTTTGAACAAATATGCTAATTCTAAGTGACAGTAGGCGCTATCATCACAAGTTAAAATATAGTTGTTTAGAAGTTATTTAATTTTGTTACAATATAAAGAAAGGTAGTTTTGGAATATAATTGCATAAAAATACACAAATACACCAAAAAAAAAAAAAGAAACTCTAACTAGTTTACTATTAGTCAAATGAAGCTAAAAAGTTATTAATATACATTAAGGAGCAAAGGATCACTAGTCTCTCCTACGTGAAAGGGTTTAAGTGGTAAAATCCTTTTCTTTTGTTAAGAAGTGGAGAATCTAATTTTGCTTTTTTCTTTTTTGTAAGAAGAATCATTTCCTAATTACAAGCAATTCATACAATAATATTTAAAATATATACTAAGGTATCTATCTGTATAGGCAACTCAATTATAATTTTAGGAACTTTTCCTCTCTTTTTATGTTTTAAACATGACAAGAGTAAAGTTGTTAATTTAAACTACTGGTTAAGTATAACAATTAACATAAATAAAATTACAATTATTAAGATGTGACATTATTATAGTTTTAGTAATTTATTTCTCAACTCAACTCGAAAACAAGTTACTTTTCATTTTTAAGTAAATTTGTGTATTTCGGATAATTGTAGAAAACAAAGTTATAGCAATTTTGATGCATGTAGAAACAAAAGGATAAATGGAAAGCATAAAGCTAAAAATAGAATGCTAGCAGTATTATGGGCTTGTTTGAATTGGCTTTTTTTCAAGAAAAAATATTTTTTTTCTTAAAAAAATTATATTAAAATTGCAATAACTATTTGTTTTGACTTCCAGAAAAGCTGAAACTCTGAAAAAAGTTCAAATATAACTTTTTGTAAAAGTCAGAATTTTCAGCTTCTAAAAAAAATTTCTTTTCGAAAGTTGTTAAAAAAAACACTTTTGAAAAAAGTCAATCCAAATGGGCTCTATATAGTAACAACAACAAGAAGTTCACATGATGACGAGATTTAAGTCCAGATAATACGCAATTGCGCATATTGTGTTAATAAGTAAAGGTGGACACAATATGCATAATTGTGTATTATCTGGTACAAAGGGTTTGAAACGTCGATGTTGAGGGAATCCCTATGTTGAGGCTTGTCAGGGAACTCAAAATCTTAAAAGGTGCCCTTAGGGAGTTTAACAACTGCCAATTTAGAAATCTCAAAGTTGAAACTGACTTTTTTCAGGCCCAATTGAGGGATATCGAACAATCTATCTGGGATGAGAGGGCGTCCCCGGAGAAGCTTGAGAAGGAAAAGTGGTTGATTGAAAATATTTGCAGAATTTTGAACATGGAGGAATCCATTTGGAGGCAAAAGTCTAGGGTGGATTGGCAATCTAAGTTCTTAAGTTTTTGCTACGGGTAGGGCTGGTCGTTGTGCAATCTCAGCTCTCCAATCTATAAAGGGTGATGTGTTCTTATCTGATGAGGAATTTGGTATTGAAGTTGTTAGATATTTTGAGGACTTCTTAGCACTTTAATCGAGTATTCAATCTATTGGTGTTAGTAACCTTCAGCATTTGTGTAAACGGAAGACGGATAACTCTGTTGGATCTCTTGTTGTGGCACCGGTCATGGAGGAGGAAATAAGAAGTTCAATGTTCTCATTGGCCATGACGTGGTCATAGCCATCCAATTTGTGTTTCAGTCCTTTGTTCTTTTAAAAGAGATCAATTCAAACATCATTGCCTTGATTCCAAAGAAGCAACATCCAGTTACTCTTAATGATTACCGTCCTATCTCTTATTGTAATTCCATTTACAAGTGTTTCTAAGGTTCTTGTGAACAGTCTGAAACCTATTATTGGTGATATTGTTTCGGATGTCCAATCAGCATTCGTGAGGGACCGGGATATCGCAGATAACATCCATATTGCCCAAGAGCTGATAAGGAGCTATGATAGGAAGCATGGAACTCTAGTGCACTATCACGGCGGATATTCGTAAGGCGTATGGCACCATCAGTTGGGAATTCATCCTTAATGCTCTTAGAGCTCTCAACTTTCCTGAGGTCTTTGTGCAATAGATCAGTATGTGCATGACTTCAACTTCATTCTCTATTGCCATTAATGGGGGACTTCATGGTTACTTTAAAGCTAACAAGGGATTAAGGCAACGGAACCCACTCTCCCTTTATCTTTTTTGTAATCGGTATGCAGGCACTCACAAGTATTTGTGATTTGGTTGCTGAGGCAAGGAGTCTCTCTTTTCATCCGAAGTGTCGTAGGGCCAATTTGACGCACCTCTGCTTTGCAGATGACTTGTTGGTTTTTTTCAAAGCAGAGGTGAGGTGTATTTCTAAGATCAGAGAATGTCTAGACTGTAGGATCGATAATATTGCATGTGGTCTATCCTAGTCCATATTTTCAAAAAAATCTACTAAGAAAATATGTTAGGAAAATAAAATAATCACATAACACACATAAGAACATGCTTAAGAACAAATAGAACTTAACTAGTATTAGCATAATATGTAAAACTAACCTCTTGAACCGTGAGGCCTTTGATGAAGCTATAATCGTTACGAGCTTTGTTCTCACTCACGAACAAGGCCACCAAAAATTTTACTACAAGGGTGTTATAATATATAACTCCCTAGTCTTCTTCCCTATGATTGAAAAGACTTATATTGAGAGAATAGCCTCTTATGTGGGAAGAAACAAAGTAATATGCTCTTGAAAAATTAGAGCAAAAATCACATAATAAATGTATACAATGTGTTGTAGTATTCTCTTGCCAAATGGAAGACATCAACTTCAAAATTTTTTGGATGCTAGAAATGGTTTAGGGTCTCGCCTATTTGGAGGAAAAGTTTGACACCTAAATCTTGTAAACTTTTCATGTGGAAAACTTTTTCCTTGTAGTAAATGTTTGCCACATGTCATAGAAATTACAATTACTTGTACAATTTGAATTCTTTTTGTAATAACTTTTTAGTACATGTCTTGGAAGATTGGGCCAAGCTTACAATCCAAGCACAACACATAGTCTATAATACATTTAGAGGCCCGAGTCCAATAGGAAACCAACCTAGCCCAACTAGGTTATCTTGGACTCTAAAGAAAGCCTAAACCTAATTCCAAGCTTTGGCCGAATAAGACTACTATCACAATATGAAATTTGCTCTTGCAATATTACTCTCTCAAAGTTATTTCAACTAGATAAGGGATCAACAAGACACAATTAACCTTGGCTTCAAAAATAATAAAAAATTTCCTTGTCCAATTTAGGCAATATAATAATTATTTTTAACTCTGATTTATTCTACCATAAGATCAAAGTTACACTCCAAGAATAATTGTTGTTACGTAGAAGCTTATCCCAAAAGAATATCAACTTTGTCTTTGATCTACTAAATAATTGATCATAATGCCTTTCTATGTATACCCACAGCTAAGGATGGTCCTTTGGTCTATGTAATATCACCTCCTTAGCTGCATCTTTTCTTATAGGTCTCTTGTCACATTGCCAACCATCCTTGGTTATGAAGCCTCTTGATTTCGGGAACGACCCTCAAGCCATATGATTAATACACACATAAAGGTCGTATTACTAGATCTCGATTCGGATAATAGATTGAATAATCCTAAAAGGGACACATAGATTCCATATTGTATATGCATATCCCAATTAATTAGAACTTGGCACTCAAAGCAGAAGGCTGTTGACCCTAATAAAGTAAGATCTCACTCATAGTGAATCAAAGTCCCAAATCCTAACTTTATTAGTTCATGTTAGCTAAATATTCATTATTGATTTTGATGATAAAAATATATGCATTATTTTACTAAGTAGCTTCTTGTGAAATTGAGATAATATCTAGTTAAAGCTTGTGAAAGATTGGAGAAAATATGCAAAAAGCATCATTTGGAGAAAGAGAAGAAGAAAAGCCATAAGGAGGAGAAGAGAAGTTATAAGGGGTATCGGACATTATTTTTCTTCTTGTTCTCTTTGTGAAATGCTTGTCTATTGTGTGGACTTGGCTCAAAATCTCTTTCTTGTTCAAAGCAAAAACTTTCAAACTTTGCACATTTGATATAACATATGCACAAATGTATTTGAATGCACACATAGAGATAAAATGAGTTTTTGGGGTGTTTCAATTTACAACATGTGTTTACAAAATTATTCAAAAAGATTTGGAGTTGTGAAAACTGCACTTAAAATGATTTTTGCAAATATCTGGTTTTACTTCACATTCTGGAGTGGCCGGACCCCCCAGCCGGTCGACCGGCTGACCTGGGTGGGTTGCCCGGCCAAAACAGAGAGGTGAAGGGAAAAGCCGGGCCCCCTAGCCGGTCGACCGGCTAAGGCGTCCGGCCTAGTCAGAGAAGGAGAAGGGTAAGCCGGACGACCCTGAACGGGTGCTGTAATAAATGCACTAGCCGTTTATTACCGTTCTGCTGATAAATTCACTCCTTCTTCACCTACCATAAACCCTAACCCCCAAATCTCTTTAAATACTCATTCAATACACTTTCTAAACATCAATTGAAGTGTGATAAAGTGTTTATCATCATTCAATCCATCTTTGAGCCATTCTTACAATATATTTGAGCTTTCAAGAGCTTATTCATCTTCTTCTTGAAGAAAATTTCAGATTTAATCATTGCTTTATTTTTGAGTATATACACACTTTGAGAACTATAATTTTTGTAAGATTTATTCTTTAGAGCTTATAAAGTGTGGGGAAATCCTAAAGAGTGAATCTCTTAGGTTCTTTGAAGTTAGGATTCAAAGAGATTGTAAGAACTTGGTTTGTGCTTCACCAAGTTTTGAAGAAGCATCTTATTGGAGTTTTTGAAGTCCTAAGGGGAGCATCCTTGGGCGGTGGACGTAGGCTTGGCCGAACCACCTTAAATCGTTTGTTTCTCCTCTACTTATACTTCCATTTTTATACTTGCTTATTTTGATTACATTGTGTTTGATATATTGATTGTTTGAAATTGCAAATTATCTGTGAATTTTTAAAAAATAAAAATTAGTATTTATATTTTAATTCACCCCCCTCTTAAGATATTTGCACCCACAATTGGTATCAGAGCTAGGGTTCTACATATAGTTTAACAACTAGCAGAATTTCTAGCAAATATGGAGGGAATTTCTATTAAACAAGCACCTCCTTTTGATGGAACTAATTATGCATTTTGAAAAATGAGGATGAAAGTGTTTATACAATCACATGATCATAAAGCTTGGAAAATTATAGAAAATGGGCCTACCTTACCTACAAAATTAGAAAGTGATAGGAGAATACCCAAACCAGAGAACGAATGGAATGATGAAGATATTAAATTATTTGAATTAAATCAAAAAGCATTACATTATTTATTCAATGCTATGAGTGCCACCGAGTTTGCTAGAGTAATGGGGTGTACTTCGGCTAAGGAACTTTGGGATCAACTAGAAGTAACTTATGAAGGAACTAGCCAAGTGAAAAAATCTAAGATTGCTGTGCTTGTACATAGATATGAATTATTCAAGATGCTTCCAAATGAAAATGTTGAGCAAATGTTTTCTAGATTTGTTGAAATTACTAATGGTTTGAAAGCTCTTGGCAAGGATTATTCTAATGTAGAGAAGGCAAGAAAAGTGCTAAGGAGCTTGCCATCATCATGGCAACCTAAAGTCACGGCAATAAAGGAAGCAAAGGACTTGAATTCATTGGAGCTCAATGAGCTCATTGGGTCACTCATGACTCATGAGCTTGAGATAAATGATCATGAAGAAGAAGAGAAGAAAGCAAATAAGTCTATTGCCCTCGTTGCATCAAAATATCCATCAAGTGACGATGAGGAAGATGACGAGGACCCAGAAGTTGAAGAGATTGCACTTCTAGCCCGAAATTTCAAAAGATTTACGAAATTTAGAAAGATGAAAAAAGGGGCTTCTTCAAGCAATACAAATTGGAAGAAGAAAGGAAAAGAACGCAAAGAGTTCAAAAAGATAAAAGATGCAAAAAATGAATTGAAGTGCTTTAATTGCAACAGGCCGGGACATATAAAAGCAAATTGTCCTAAGCTTTCAAAGAAGAAGAAAGGAAAGACACTCAAGGCCACATGGGACTTCTCCGAAACCGAAGAAGATAAGGAAGAGCATCATGAGGTAGCCAACTTTTGCCTCATGACCAATGAGGATGAGGTACTATCTTTACCATCTTTATGTAAAAGATGCATTTGCTAAGTTAAATGATGACTTATCCTTAGCTTTGGCAAAAAACAAGCAAATGCATAAAAGTTTGAAACTTGTTCTTAATGAAAAAGAAATTTTGGAAAAGAAAAATGCCTTTCTTATTGAAAAAATAGACATCTTAGAAAAATAAAATAATTCATATGCTGAAGATTTTTCAAAGATTGAAAAAGAGGTTAAAGATTTAAAAAAGAAAAATGAGGATTTGAATGGAATTGTTCAAAAATTTACAAATGGGAAAGAAAATTTCGAAAAGCTTCTTGGAAGTAAAAAAATGTCTTTTGATAAGAGTGGTATTGGATACAAACTTAGTATTAATCAAAAGTATTTCAAAACCTATTTTGTCAAGGCTTCTACCTCTACATTCTTCTCTTCACCAAAGTCAAATGTTATTTTTACCTATTGTGAAAAGAAAGGATATGTATCTACTCATTGTTATTACAAGAAAAATCGTGATAGAGGATCACATGTTCCATATTGGCAAAGACCAAAATGGGTGTTCAAAAAACAAAAATTAAACTAACGCCAAGGACCCAAGGTGTTGGGGACCCCAAATAAAAAATTGCATTTGAATTTCATGTGTGTAGGTATGCAATAAAAGCAATTCAAGCAAATAAAATGAATTTTGGATAGTGGATGTTCCAAGCACATGACGGGGAACTCTTCGTTTTTCTACAAATTAAAGAGGACAAAAGGAGGAGACGTTACCTTTGGGGACAATGGCAAAGGAAAAATTATTGGAAAAGGAAGCATTGGTAACGAAAATTCTCTTGCTATACACCATGTCCTACTAGTAGAGGGTCTAAAATTTAATTTACTTAGCATTAGCCAATTATGTGACAAAGGTCATAAAGTTGTTTTTCAATCTTCTAAATGCCTTGTGTATGAATGTGGAAATGATAATGTGTTATTTATAGCTCAGAGAAATGAAAATGTTTACACTGTTGAAATTGATCAACTTATATGTCAACATGTTAAATGTTTATCCGTTGTGCATGATAATGCTTGGTTATGGCATAGAAGATTAGGACATGCTAACATGAACTTATTGAATGACTTGTCAAAACATGATCTAGTTAGAGACCTAGCAAAACTAAAATTTGAAAAATATAAAATTTGTGATACTTGCCAATTCGGAAAACAACAGAAGACATCCTTCAAATCCTTAAATAAAGTTTCAACAAATAGAGCATTACAACTATTATATATGGATTTGTTTGGACCCATTGATGTGGCAAGCTTAGGAGGATCTAGATATACATTTGTTGTAGTTGATGATTACACTAGATTCACATGGGTCATGTTTCTTGCACATAAAAATGATGTCTTTAATGAATTTGCAAGATTGTGCAGAAAAGTGCAAAATGAGAAAGGCTATTTTATAACTTGCATCCGTAGTGATAATGGCACGGAATATGTGAATACTCATTTCATGAACTTTTGTGATGAACATGCCATTGAGCATAACTTTTCGGCCCCTCGTACTCCTCAACAAAATGGGGTAGTAGAGAGGAAGAATCGTATATTGCAAGAAATGGCAAGGACTATGCTAAAAGAACACAACTTGCCAACATATTTTTGGAGTGAAGCCATAAATACTGCATGCAATGTGCAAAATAGAGTATTGATTAGACCTATCTTAAACAAAACTCCATATGAACTATGGCATGGCAAAACACCTAAAATATCATACTTCAAGGTATTTGGTTGTAAATGCTTTATCCTAAATACTAAGGACCACTTAAAAAAATTTGATGCTAAATCTGATGAAGGAATATTCTTAGGTTATTCCACAAAGAGCAAAGCATATAGGGTATATAACAAAAGAACTCTTGTTGTGGAAGAGTCAATACATGTTACATTGATGAGACTAATCCATTTGAGCTGAGAAAGGAAATTGATGATGTAGGTTATCTTTTGGAAAAGACAACGCTTGAAGATTCAACTCTAAAAGACAAAGAAAAACCAACAAAGCAAGAAGAAGAAGAAAAGAGGTCTCAAGCAAATGAGGATATCAAACAATGCTCAAACAAAGATGCAGAAACAAAAGAACCTCTTGAAGATCTACCAAAAAGTTGGAAGTTCGTAAGAAACCATCCTTAAGATCTCATTCTCGGTGATCCAAGTGAAGGTGTAAGAACTAGGCGTAATATTAGTACTTTTTGTGAGCATCATGCGTTTATCTCTCACATAGAACCCAAAAATGTAAAAGAAGCTCTACTTGATGCAAATTGGATAATTGCCATGCAAGAAGAACTTAATCAATTTAAGAGAAATAAAGTATGGAAGCTGGTTGAAAGTCCTAAAGATAGATCGATAATAGGAACTAAATGGGTATTCAGAAACAAACTAGATGAAACTGGAATAGTGATTAGGAATAAGGCTAGATTAGTTGCACAAGGATACAATCAAGAAAAAGGAATTGATTATGATGAAACCTATGCTCCTGTAGCTAGACTTGAATCCATTCGTATGTTACTTGCATTTGCATGTCACATAGACTTTAAGCTTTATCAAATGGATGTGAAAAGTGCTTTTTTAAATGTATTCATTGAAGAAGAAGTTTATGTTGAACAACCCCCCGGTTTTGAAGATCCTTGCTTTCCTAATCATGTTTTTAGACTAAAAAAGACATTATACGGTTTAAAGCAAGCTCCTAGAGTTTGGTATGAAAGACTTAATGGATTTCTAGTAGAAAACAATTTTGAAAGAGGAAAACTTGATTCAACCCTATTTATCAAAAGAGAAGACAATGACATTCTAATTGTCCAAATTTATGTGGATGATATAATTTTTAGTGCTACTATTATTTCTTTATGTGAGAATTTTTCAAAGTGTATGCACAAGGAGTTCGAGATGAGCATGATAGGAGAATTAACCTTCTTCCTTGAACTACAAATCAAACAAGCACAAGAAGGGATCTTCATAAATCAAGCCAAATACACCAAGAAAATTATCAAAAAATTTGGACTTAAAGATGCAAAGGAGATTGGAACTCCTATGAGCCCTTCAACGAAACTAGACAAGGATAAGAAGGGTAAATCAGTAGACGAGAAGAAATATAGAGGTATGATCGGTAGCCTATTATATTTAACTGCCTCTAGACCTGATATCATGTTTGCAGTGTGTTTATGTGCTAGATTTCAATCTAATCCTAAGGAAACTCACTTAACAGCTGTAAAAAGAATCATTAGATATCTTAAAGGAACAATTGATCTAGGGCTTTGGTATGCAAAAGGAACGTCAATTGATCTATGTGGTTTTTCTGATGCTGACTATGCTAGTTGCAAAATAGATCGTAAGAGCACTAGTGGAACATGCCAATTCCTAGGACATTCATTAGTATCTTGGTCTTCTAGGAAACAAAATAGCATTGCTATTTCTACTACCGAAGCTGAGTATATTGCAGCTGGTAGTTGTGTAGCTCAAATTTTGTGGATGAAACAAAATTTACTTGATTATGGATTGAAGTATGATCATGTTCCTATATATTGTGACAATACTAGTGCAATTAATCTCACTAAAAACCCAATTCAACATTCAAGAACTAAGTATATCGAGATAAGGCACCATTTCATTAGAGATCATGTACAAAAAGGTGATATAATACTTGAATTTGTTAATACTTTGCATCAAGTTGCTGATATTTTCACTAAACCTTTGCATGAGGATCAATTTTGCAAAATTAGGAGAGAAATTGAAATGATAAAATGTGGTTAAACGGCATATATACGTGGTTATGTGGCTTGGGTATGAAAAATAAGAAATGTGTGCACCTTCTGACCCAGCCGGCCGACCAAGCCGGTTGACCGACTAAAGCCTTAGGCGTCCAGCTAAAACATAGCTTTTTAATATGCTCTCTGATCCAGCCGGTCAACCCCCCCGACCAGCCGGTTGACCGACTAAGCGCGAACAGGGTTAAAAATTAGGGGTTTTCACCCCAAATTCACTACATTCATTCAAATTTTCTTAACCCTAGCAAAATTTCTCTAAAACCCATCTCGAATTCTTCAATCTTCAACCGTTTTCTTCCAAAATTCTTCCTATAATTTGCTTACCCACTTCAAAAAACCAAGTTTTTATCGATAAATTTTGCAAAAACAACGCGAAATTATGGTGAATCCAAGAGGAAAAAGTCAAGCACGTGGGAGAAAAGGGAAGAGGGCAAGAACACAATCTCCACCACCACTACCACCTCCGGTATCCAAGATTCAAGGCAAGCACTCAATTTTATACGGTAAATATATCGTGGACTCTGACTTTGCTGGCACCGATACCTTGTCATTATTTGATAGATGGTCTACGTTTCTACATCTCCATTGTGATGTGCAAGATAAATTAGTAACTGAGTTTTATGAAAATCTTGAGATACATTGTAGAAGTCCACAACTTGAATTATCTTCTACCGTCTATGGGGTAAATTTTGTGCTTAAGGAGGAAACTTTACATGAAATATTTTATATACTTGTTGATGGGGAAGGCTACTACAATAGTCAAGGATGGCCAGAAGGAATTAAGGGAACTGACACTACAGGCAAAGTCATAAAATATATGCTGGAGAAAGTAGGACCTAAGGATCCAAATTTAATTCTTCCATTGTTGAAAGATGTTGATGTTAATACAAGACTTGCTCTTAAAATCATGAGTGAAGTTATTCTCTCTAGAAATATCAATGATGGAAAAATTCCAGTCATGGATGCTTATATATATTATAGCCTTAGGGAGAAAAAGAAGATAGCTTTGCCTTTCTTAATCCTTCAACATATGTTACATATTAGTGGAAAGGATGGAAGAAAAATGACCACTCCTGGTTATGGTATGGCCTTAATGCATATTTTCTCGCACTTCAAAATATTGTCAAATGCTCCATATAGAGAGTTTGTTTGGAATTTTGACATGTTGTACATGAACTTCATGGGCATTTATTGGTATAATGGGGAGCCCATAAATGGAGAGACCTTCAAAAATTTGCCCCAAAACACTCAAGCTGCAATTAAGAATAGGACTAAGAAGGGCACTACGTTCACCGACCCTGTCTTTGGCCCCACTGCACAACACTTTGATGATATACTTGGCGGGGTAGATATCACACTTGACGAAGATGAAGGGCCAGAAATGGAAGGTGATCCTAACATAGGTATACCAGGAGCAATACCCATGGATGTTAGCACCTCTAAAGAAGAGGAAAATACTGAGGAGGCTACTCTTAGGCGAGTAATGAGAGAATCTAGGGAGCAAGTGCATATTGATGAGCAACGCCGAAGAGAAATTCGTCATGGTGCTGGTTCTAGTTGGATGGGTCAATAGGAAGACCCTTCTTTGATGGCTTAGATTCTATCCCAGTTGCAGACATTAAACACTGGTATGGGCGAAATGAGGGCCACCATGACAAGCCAATGGGACGAGCTCTCTGTTTGGAGGCAACACATTGATTCAGAAGTGGCTTCTATGAGAGCAGACATGAGGGAATATTTCAAGGATCACCATGATAGAGCACCCTGATTTTCTTACTTCTGAAAAACATTTTTCATTCCACTTGAAAACAATTTTTAGCTTTTGTTGACTTTCACATTCTTGACTTTGGTTAACATGTCATTTCTCTTATACGATCTTCATTTTTGTTTATTTTCTTGCCATTCTGTTGATTTTGATGATGCCAAAGAGGGAGAAAGTATATGGTGAATGAAATTATATGGTGAATGGTATACTTTGTAGTGAATGGTATATGCTGTGTTTGGAGAAGTATGGTGTGGTAGTTATGCTTTGTTGATATATGCTTTGGTGATATATGTGAATGGTCTGCCTTGTTAATAAGTTTACTTGTTTGAATATGGCTATTTGCATGTCTTTGCAAATGAGTTTAAATTTGATAAATGGTGAACGGTATGCCTTGTTGATAAGTTTACTAGTTTGAATATGGCTATTTGCATATCTTTGCAAATGAGTTTAAATTTGGTAGTTAAAGCATTTTCCCAAAAATTCACTTTTTAAAGGAATGCATATATTAAGGGGGAGTACTTTTGTCTCATATCTTAAAATTTTGTCATCATCAAAAAGGGGGAGATTGTTAGCTAAATATTCATTATTGATTTTGATGATGAAAATATATGCATTATTTTACTAAATAGCTTCTTATGAAATTGAGATAATATCTAGTTGAAGCTTGTGAAAGATTGGAGAAAATATGCAAAAAGCATCATTTGGAGAAAGAGAAGAAGAAAAGGCATAAGGAGGAGAAGAGAAGTTAAAAGGGGTACCGGACATTATTTTTCTTCTTGCTCTTTTTGTGAAATGCCTGTATATTATGTGGACTTGGCTCAAAATCTCTTTCTTGTTCAAAGCAAAAACTTTCAAATTTTGCACATTTGATATAATATATGCACAAATGTATTTGAATGCACACATAGAGATAAAATGAGTTTTTGGGGTGTTTCAATTCACAACATATGTTTACAAAATTATTCAAAAAGATTTGGAGTTGTGAAAACTGCACTTAAAATGATTTTTGCAAATATCTGGCTTTACTTCACATTCTGGAGTGGCTGGACCCCCCAGCCGGTCCACCGGCTGCCCTGGGTGGGTCGCCCGGCCAAAACAGAGAGGTGAAGGGAAAAGCCGGGCCCCCTAGCCGGTCGACAGGCTAAGGCGTCCGGCCTAGTCAGAGAAGGAGAAGGGTAAGCCGGACGACCCTGAATGAGTGATGTAATAAATCCACTAGCCGTTTATTACCGTTCTGCTGAGAAATTCACTCCTTCTTCACCTACCATAAACCCTAACCCCCAAATCTCTTTAAATACTCATTCAATACACTTTCTAAACATCAATTGAAGTGTGCCAAAGTGTTTATCATCATTCAATCCATCTTTAAGCCATTCTTACAATATATTTGAGGTTTCAAGAGATTATTCATCTTCTTCTTGAAGAAAATTTCAGATTCAATCATTGCTTTATTCTTGAGTATATACACACTTTGAGAACTATAATCTTTGTAAGATTGATTCTTTAGAGCTTATAAAGTGTGAGGAAATCCTAAAGAGTGAATCTTTTGGGTTCTTTGAAGTTGGGCTTCAAAGAGATTGTAAGAACTTGGTTTGTGCTTCACCAAGTTTTGAAGAAGCATCTTATTGGAGTTTTTGAAGTTCTAAGGGGAGCATCCTTGGGTGGTGGACGTAGGCTTGGCCGAACCACCTTAAATCGTTTGTTTCTCCTCTCCTTATACTTCCATTTTTATACTTGCTTATTTTGATTACATTGTGTTTGATATATTGATTGTTTGAAATTGCAAATTATCTGTGAATTTTTAAAAAAAATGAAAATTAGTACTTATATCTTAATTCACCCCCCTTTTAAGATATTTGCACCCACAGTTCATCCACATATGCTCAAGATTAAGAGCAATGATAATTCAGTAACAGTGAGTATCTTGTTTTCTTTCTTTGATAGTATGTCTCTAGAAAACACACTTGCAATGGTGTTGTTGAATGCGTGATACACGTACTATCGAGAAAATTCGGGAAGTCCTTCAATGACCTAGGTATATCACCCTCAAAGAGGAGACTTGCTCAACATGACCTTATCTTGGTAGAGTGCCTATCACCACAATTTAGTTATGGACTCAATTTATGACGTGATTAAATTTAGACTTGAACCTACTGTGCATCCTAATGTGTGTCCAGCCTCACTGTGCACCCAAGTCATTATTTCAAGTCAAGAGACGTATATACATATATTAATAAAACATACCAGAGATAGTATGTAAGAAATTCATAATACCATTTAACAAAGTAATTATACATTGTTTAACATCCCAAATGTCATATACAAGTGAACTTTAGGGCATAGTAATCCTAACATAGATTTGCTCCATTAGAATTTTGGGCTTTAAATTAGCGAAGAGAATAGTGAAATCTTTTTTGGAGCTTGCTCTAATTCTCTGAAAGATCAAATTGTGAATAAATTGGGGTTCAAATTAGGTTCACTCCCTGTGAAACATCTCGGAGTTCCCCTTATTTTGGGCCAGCTCAGGAAAAGGGACTGAAGAACTGATTAATCGCATTATTGCTCGTATTGATGGCTCGGCACTTAAGTGGCTGTCTGGACTGGGAAAAGTAAAGATGGAAAATCGCGTGGTCTATGGTTTGCTGGCCTTTACAGGATGGGGGAATTGGCATCAAGCGGCTTAAGGACGCTAATCAAGCCGCTTGATTAGCAATCATAACTTGTGGGATGTTCCTGTTCCGAACAATGCTGCTTGGTATTGGCATAAATTACTTGGCCTCAGGGAAGTTACGATTCAGATGCTCTGCTACAAAGTGGGCAACGGATGAGACTATTTGCTTTTGGAAGGATCGTTGGCATCCTTTGGGGATTCTATGTGATTACTTTGGTGCTGGCACGATTGAATCCCCGGGGTTCAATCTTGAAGGTAAGGTAGCTGATTTTGTTGTCATAAGTACCTGGAACTGGGATCCCAATTGCCCGATACTTCGCTTTATTTTTGGTCATGTGGGAATTCCTTTGCCTAAGCCCTTTAGTTCTGATTCTTTAATTTGGTTGGACTCTCCTGGAGGCAAACTTCTCATCTCTATCTACGTGGGAGTGTGTTCGTAATCCCATGGCTGTTGTTGACTAGTGGAATATTGTTTGGTTTAAGGGGTTTGTTCCAAAACACGCATTTTGTTCCTGGTTGTTTTGGCTTGACAGGAACCCCACGAAAATGCGCCTTTTGACTTGAGGTATGTATATCGACACTTTATGTGTGTTTTGTCGGTGTAGTAGAAAGGATAGGGCGCACTTGTTTTTTGAATGCTTATTCTCTAGGAGGGTTTGGTGTTGGTGCATGAAATTTGCTAAAGGTCCCTTCTGGGTGCTTAAGTGGGAGTTGCAACTTGGCTTTCTCGTGAGTGCTGTGGTCATTCTCTACATGCGAAGATCATTAAGACTATTTAGGCGGCAGCAGGCCTCCAAGGAATGAGGAACAGTTGGTTTGTGCCATTGAATTTATTGTAAAAACTAGAACAGTTAGTAAAGGGAGGTACAAAATTTGCTTTCTTAATAGATTTTCGTGTAAGGCTTGGAATTTGGATGTAAGCATCCTAGGCAACTGATCTTGAGGCAATTGCTGCCTGGTTGTAAATTGTTTTGGTTTTAATACAACGCCGTGTTTACTTAGCCAAAAAAAAAAAAAAGTAGAGGTGGGAAAGTTATGAGCATATAAGCCGAAAATCTTTAAGATAAAAATAAAGATGGTCATTTTATCGAATATAACATTGCACCACCTTATTCATTAATGTGAAAATTATTGATTAAATTATTTTTCACATTAAATTTATCATTTTCAATGACTTCTTCATTCAGAGTGGTATATTTAATGTGATAATAATGATTAAAAATAATTAATTTTCATATAAATAAAGTCATTTAATTAATCTTAAGAGAACCAAAATTACACCCCTTAGAAAAATCAAATATATACAACACTGAACCATTCTTCTCTATTTTCATCATCTACTCTTTAGGATCAAAAAGGAAAAGAAAAGTTATAACAAATAGAGTTGAATTTGAATACTCTTTTCTTTAACTTTTCTTGTGAGCTGAAAGTGTGAAACCATTTCATGATTAAACTTGCCAGGCAAAGTTTGCGATGTCAAAATGAGAGTTTGGAGTTAAAATGACGGCCGACTATAATAACAAATATATGGCGACTTCCAATATGCTATTGCCTTTTCATAGTTTGACGATGGACGTTGGTGACAAACTTTTCTCCTAAAGCAATGAAGTTCACACCGCATGCTTCCATTAACTAGGACTATAATGTACGGCTGGCTCCGTTTATTTCACGGGAAATAATTTGCTTTATAATATTTTTTATAGAATTTTTTCCAAAAAAAAATATTTTTATAAGAAAATATATTTCATTGTTTGGTTGTCACAATAAAATTAATTAAAAAATATTCTTTAATGATACCAAAAAATATATTTATAGGTGGGGTGCGGGGAGCACGGGGAACAGGGGGCGACGTGGGGCTAGAAGATGTGAGATGTGAGTTTACGTGCCGAGGGGGGGAGGGGTCGCATAACTGTGCAAAATGTTTTCTTTTTCTAAATTAACCTATTTTCATTTGACCAGAAAAATATTTTTCTTTGACTCTGTTTTTTTTTTTTAGTAACCAAACATAAAAAATGCGAAAAACATTTTTCTAAGTAAATGTTTTGGGTAAAACAAATGGAGCCATAGTTTGATGTTGCTAATTTACTTGTTCTCGGTTTTTTTTTTTTTTTTAAATTATATCAAACCCCCATTCCCTCGGATTGAAACTAGGACCTCACGCGTGAGAAAGATAGTTTTAATCACTTAAGCTATCTTGTAATCTTTACTTGTTCTTGGGTTCCAACACTACTAACTTCCGTTTGAATTTAAGAGTCATCTTACTATTTGTTGTGGAATTTACTGTATTTTTCTAATGCAAGTGTATGATTTCTATTCGGAAAACGCGTATATTCATGCAAGTATTAATTATTAGTTAATTAACAGTTATCGAGTATAAGGACTACAATTTCGTGGGTTATATTTGAAAATGAAGATTTTTAATTCATTTTTCGGGAGAAAATTTATTGGGGAATTTATGAGATGATATACGAGAAAAAGTATTGAACATCCACTATTGGGATGGTTTACGTCTCGGTAATTAAAATACTTGATCATCCCAATTAAGGTAAATTTCACGTCATGCATAAAATAGTATTTTGCATTTTGCCAATTAATAAAATACTAAAGCATGAGATTTAGGAGATTTATGTAGAGTTAGTCACCACAAGAGTTTGTGACCATGGTTACAACTGTTATTTTTGCGTGTTTTTTTATACATGGTGTGGAAGAAAAAGAATCATAGGATTCATTTCCTGTCTTTTCTCCAAAGTGGATCATCATCGGAAGAGAAACTTTCAAACTCTGAGAATGAAAATTTTGGTTCGGAATTAATCTTGGAAAAGCCATTTGAACAAAAGTTAGTGATATACGGAGGTTGTCTAATAGTTTAGTGACTTACCATTGTAAATGACTTTGAGATAGTTGACCCACAATGAAATACTTGCTTATTCAGCAAAAATATTAAAGGAAAAAAGAAACAATAAAAGTATTAGCAATGCTGAGGTTAGCTATAGAAGGAACCGCAAGTTATACCTTGCACCAATGCACAATGCATCTCCTGTCCAACCCTCTTAAGGAAAACAAACAAGATCGATGCCGATTTCTCCGTTGATGTTGTTTTCTCGCTCTTCGTTCTTCTCTCACTAGCTACACCTCACAATTCTAAAATAAATAAATCAATCACGTCCCTCTCTTCTCTTTCTTTCTTTTCAATGGCCGTTGTGGTTTACTGATTGTTGCAGCAACAATGGTAGCAGTGAACAGGTACTGGTAGAGACCTACGGTAGAAAAGGAATTGGAAGATGATGTTTGTTGCCGTATATTTATGGCTGTTACTGTTGTTGTATAAATATAAATGTATGTAGAAGATTTAAAGGAAAAATCAATAAAGATAGATGACGAGAAAAATTGATTTAGATTTTAATTTTTGTTCGGTTAGGATTTGTGAAGTTGAAATTTGCAAGTTGGGTAAATATAATAAGAAAAGTTATACACATATTATTCGCAAGTTATTAACATGTTTTAAAGAGTCGTGAACATGGAGTTTGTCAATTATGAATAGTGAATATTTTATGAAAAGATATTTTAGGATTGTACATGAATATACAATATTTGTGAATTATGAACATAATTCTTTTTAAATATACACATACATTGTGCATATTATTCACGCATTGTGTAATGCACAATTAATTGTTAGAAGGAACATGTGCTATGGGCACACAGTGTACATCCCCAGAACGAACTAAGATACCTGAAACTTGCCAACAAAATTGATTTGAGCTTTGAGATCGATTTTGTGAAATTAGCAAACAAGAATGTACATTGCTAGTTTTAAAATCTCGATTTGAACTCTTTGCCATAATTAATTATTATGTTAATATTTAGAGAATTATCAAGGTAGTTAGTTACTCAAGCTTGATTTATGATCAGATGCTTAATGTTTCTCCAATAATATTCTCTGTTGTTCCTGATATCTAATAATGTACATGAGTTTATTGAGATTTTTCCTTGTGTTTTTTCAGATTTTTGTGAGTATCTTCCTATACGCAATATCCTCACATTCAGTAATAATTTTTAATATTTACTTCACTGATATAATGACACACGTAACTTTTTTGTTTAATAATTTTATACAACTTTGAAGTATTCGAGTTTAAGTAATTCGATATTAAAAGAAGTAAAGATAACAAAATTAAATTGACAATAGACAACATATAATGCAAGATGTGAGCCATGGGCCTATGACATAAAACTAAGACGCAAAAATTAAAAGACAAGCTTACAACAGACCTGAACTAAAACTTCTAGACAAGCTTACGCTCAAGTCATGAAGTAGTGAAGGAACAAGGATTCTTGACAACCCTATGTATAGAAAATTGGTACATGCAACTTAGGGCTTAATTTTCAGTCTGAGAACACTGATTCATAAAAAAAGTCTTTTAGAAATGAACATTTGGTTAAAATTAAAAGGTTTCTAGTGAAAACGATAATATATTTGGTTACTTTTATATGAAACGAATTTTATCAAAAGACATGATATTTGGTTTTATATTTGAAAATAATGATTAGTTGCCTAAAAAACTAAAAGGGATATCTTGAAATTTATAATAATAAACTATTATTTGTTTTATGTAATATATTTTTTTATTTTAATTATATTTTATTTTTAAATAATTTCTAAAGAAATTATAGTTGGAGAGTAATTTTTTAGTAACTATTAAATAAAATATATTTTTACTACTTTAATTATTTTTAAGATTAATTTAAATTTTTTATTGTTAAATCAAATAAATTATTTATATAATATTTTATTAATTTTCATCATTTTATTTATTAAATTAAACTTTTAAGTCTATTTTTTATTTTTAATTATTATATTTTATTATTTTATTTATTTTAATTATATTTGTAATTCAAAAAATATTAATAATAAGAATAATGAGGATTCTTTTGTTTAAAAAATTTTTAAAACTCCTTCTTGCAAACTACAAAGACAAAAGTAAAAGATTTTAACTTGTTTGTTTAAGCCCAAAACTCGGTTGACTTTTAAGTCGAACCAAGTTTTAAGATGAGAAACCAAACACACTTTTTTTTTTAGGATGAATTTTTAGGTTGCAAATTCAGATTTCTTCTTCAAAATAGAAGGACAAACTAGCTCTTTCTATTGAAAGACCCTCTATATGGGTCCATTATATATAGTCTAGATTGAATTCTCATATTCCTGAACTTTTTAATTTTTAAGGGTATACTAAAAGGGCTTTATACGTTCATTATACATAATCTACATTTACTTTTAACTTCATGGATTTTTAAATTTTTAATTACATCATGTATTATACATTTATTAGGAAATCCTAAATTAATCATACAAAACTCAATAATGCAATTATTTTATTTAAAGAGAAACAAAATCATTAGCTGAATTATCAGCTAAACATTTTTTTAATTAAGAGTAATAATTTAAGATAACGTGATAATTTCACAATCTTTGTAATGGAAAAAGTCTTATACTGCAATACATAATAAATTAAACTAACAAATTAAACTTAAAACGAAATTTGAACAACCAAGTGTTTAGCTCGGCTAAGCTCGGCTCGTTTGCAATCATAAATATAGATTGGGAAAATATTGGACATGGAGCCCAACTCATTCACCTGCTTCTTGCCATCTGCGATCCGTTGCCCTCGCTTACTTAACTTTGGGCTTCAGTTAAGGGCCCGAAATACACTAATGTTTGGGCTTCATTGGGCCCAGTCGATAGCATGATCCAACTTTTGGATGTCTCCATGTAATCTGTTCTGAACAAAACTTTTGGATATCTCCATGTAAAAGCGTCGAGTCTATCAGTTATCCATCCAAGAGTCCCAATTTAAAATTTAAGCCAGCAAAAATATTTTCTGACCTTGACAGACATATTAATTAGTAATCAATGGAATCAATATTAATTAAAGAATTTTATATGAATATATGTTCATAACAACAGATACGAAGAGTAGGCAACGGGTTTTTTTGGTTGAATTGCTGCTTTGTGTAGACGGCATTTATTAAAAACCGCTGGTCATAATCCCAAATCCGTTGACTATAAAGCCGTCGGTAATAGTAGGGTGCTTTGGTGGCGCCTTAAAACCACAACCTATGTCAATAAAAAATTAAAAATTAAAATAAAATTATTTTTAAAAAATGAAACAATTCAAAAATATTTGATAATCTTTTCTTATGCATTATATTTTTTAATGATAGCTTTATATTAAATAAGTCATTTCTCTTTTATGTATTATATTTTTAATGTTAACCTTACATTAAATTATAGATTTTTTTTGATATGTGGTATTTTCAATGTCAAATTTACATTAAATTAGATATTTCTTTTAAATGTATTATATTTTCAATATCAACTTTACATCAAATTAGATATTTCTTTTATATGTGCTGTATTTTCAATGTCAACTCTATGTTAAATCTGACTTTTATATATATATATATATATATTGTATTTTCAATGTCAACTTTATGTTTATCACATTTTTAATTTATTTTCCATTGCATTTTTATTGGTTTATGGTGGTTGGTAAGAGTTAAATCCTATAAATACTCTTGCAAGAAGGTCATAAAATCCATCAAAAACCATTGCCTTTTTTCCATCATTCTATTTGGTAAATGACGTCTAATTTAACATATTTCGATGAGGAATCAACATTAATCCAACTCTTGGTCAATGAAAGTAATGAACCAAGACACCGAAATGTATGTCGCGGTTCTATTCCTGGCCATGCCTATTTCCAATGAGATGGCTCCAAGGTCATAAAAGACTATTGCGATTATTTTTTAAAAAATTCTATGTGTCATGCTAATACTTTTTAAAGGAGGTTTCGAATGAGAAGTTCATTATTTTATTGAATTCAGTCTATAGTAGAAGGTTACAACCCATGTTCTGTCTGAAAACAAAATGCTACTAGACAATAGGGTTTGTATTCATTGCAAAAGATTACAGTTGCACTAAGAATGCTTGTATATGAAGCAGTTGCAAGTTCGGTGGATGATTATGTAAGAATTGGAGAAAGTAGAACTATCAAAACTTTGAGAAGTTTGTGCATGCAGTCATGGCAATATTTTCTGATAAATACTTGAGATCACCAAATACGAGTGATATTGCTAGACTTCTCAAAGTTGGAAACTGAAGAGGCTTCCCTAAAATGTTCGGAAGTATTGATTGCATGCATTGAAAGTGGAAGAACTGTTCAACTACATGGAAAGGAATGTGTAATGGTCATATTCGTGAACAAATAATTATTTTGAAAGCTGTGGCTTCTTATGATCTTTGGATATGGTATGCATTTTTTAGTTTACCTTGATCCCTTAATGATATAAATATTTTAGAGTGCTTATCATTATTTACTAATTTGGCTAAAGGACAAGCTCCTAAAGTTATTTATTTGACTAGTGGGCATAATTATATTATGTGTTATTATCTTGCGGATTATATACATCTATCTTGGTCTACATTTGTTAAGACTACACTAGCTCCACAAGGCAACAAGATAAAATACTTTGTTGTAGCTCAAGAATCAACTAGGAAGGATATGGAACATGCGTTTAGGGTATTACAATCTCGGTTTGCAATTGTTTGTAATCCTGCATGATTTTGGGATATTGAAACTGACAGATTGATTTGCCAATGATAAGTTTTAGTATTTCATTCCAGTATAAATAGTGCAAAAGAGAGGTTTACAATAAATAGGAGTGTATAAAGTATATCTAATCTATACAAGATAAGTACACGACATTTGTAAATATCTTTAAGATATATAGCCTTTATCTATCTAACACCCCCGCCACAAGTTGATGGTGAAGTAACCACATTCATCTTGGATCGCAGAAGTTCAAACCTGGGTCTAAACAATGGTTTTGTAAAAATATCAGCTACCTGCATAACTGAAGAGATGTAAGCGAGTTTGAAAACACTTTGCTTAAGCTTTTCACATACAAAGTGAATATCTATCTCGATATGCTTGCTGCGATGATGTATGATTGGATTGGAGGCCATATATATAGCACTCACACTATCACAAAAAATTTGTGGAGGCAATGGTAGACAAAGTCCAAGGAACTGAATGATGTGTAGCACCCATAACAATTCAGACGTGAGTGTAGCCAAGGCCCGATACTCTGCTTCATTACTAGATTTAGAGACTATGTTTTGCCTTTTAGCACTCCATGATATCAGATTAGGCCCAAGAAAAATGGACCTTCTTGTTACCAGATAACCTACCCAATCAGAATCACTATACCCAATTACTACAAGAGAGAAAGACCGAGTGAATTCAAGACCATATGTTAAAGTGGCTCCAACATATCGCAGAATTTGGTTTGCAACAATAGGTTCTCATGGATCATGCATAAATTGACACACAAAATTTACAGCATACGAAAGATCAGGCCTCATTGTTAGATATTGCAAGGCCCCAACTAATTGACGATATTCACTTGGATAAAAAAGATGAGCGCTATCATTAGTATGGAGTCGAGTCCTGGCATGAGGAGTATTCATTGGTTTTGCCTTATCCATACCATGCTGCTGTAGAACTTGCATGACATATTTTGTTTGTCGAAGATAAAGCTTTTCCTTATCAAAGATAACCTCCATCCCTAGGAAGTAATGTAGCATACCCAAACTTTCATTGAGAAAACCTGAGAGAGTTGAGAGATAAAATGTTGGACCTTAACTTGAGAATCTCCAGTTAGCACAATATCATCAACATATATTAATAAAATCAAGACATGAGTGTTGGTACACCGAATAAATAGAGAGGCATCATGCTTGGAGTGCTGAAACCTAGAAGATAGCAAGAAAGCACTGAACTATTGGTATCAAGCCCTTGGAGCTTGTTTGAGGCCATAAATGGACTTATGCAATTTGCACACATATTTTGGATAAGCTAGATTAATAAAACCTTGTGGCTGTTGCATATAAATGTCCTCTGTTAGATCGCCATAAAGAAAAGCATTCTTTACGTCTAATTGGCGTAAAGGCCAATTGTTGGAATGAGATAAAGAAAGAACTAAATGAATTGTACCTGTACGGACCATAGGACTAAACATATCATTATAATCCTTGCCAAGCTACTGTGTATATCCCTCGGTAACAAGCTGCGCCTTACCATCAAACTTTTGCTTGACCTTAAAAACCCAACGGCACCCAACTATATTCACTATAGGAGGCTTTGGAACAAGAGACCATGTACGATTAGCTAACAAAGAGTTGAACTCTTCCTTCATGGCATCGTGCCAATGAGCATCTTTTTGCACCTATGAAAAACTAATAGGCTTCGGGGAAAACTTGTAGCCAACGCCATTAAACAAGAAGAAATGGGATGACGAGTTGCAAAATAGCTTATGGGTTTAAAAATACCATGCATAGACCGGGTAGTCATTTGATGAGTGCGAGACTGCAGAAGTTCTGGGGCTGGATCCGAAGCATTAAGATTGTCCATGGTTTGCGTATCTTTAGATGGGAAGTCAAGTGGTGACATGGCACATGGCAAGATGGAAATATTTGCATTTGGAACAAAATGTGTGTCACATGAAGGCATTAATAGGTGGTGATGTAGCTTTATAAGTAGAAATTAGTGAAGAGCTTGTAGGATTGTTATCCTGCAAAAATTCTGGAAGAGGAAAAGGACGAAAATTAAAAGCTTTTGAAGTGTTCATTCTGGCCACATTCTTTTGAAGACCTCGAAAAGTTTTCTCATCAAAAACAACATGTCTTGAGATTATTAGTTTGCTATTATCAAGACTCAAAACATTTGTACCCTTTGTGATGAGAACTATAACCTCCAAAAATGCAGCAACAGATTTTAAAATCAAGCTTCTTTCATCCAAAGGGTGACAAACAAGGATAACAAAGCGCTCCAAAGCTGCGAAGATACAAGTGGTTCGGATATTTGCCATACAATAAAAAATGTGGAGAGTGATAACGCAAAACCTTTGAGGGCAATCTATTAATGAGATATATTACAATCGAAAACGCATACTTTCAAAAATCTTTGGGAAGGTTACTTTGCGCTAAGAGTGTGAGCCCAGTTTCAACCACATGTCTATGTTCGCATTCCGCTAAGCAATTATGTTCCGGTGTTCCACGACAAGAAAGTCTATGCATTATACCATGTGTCACAAAGAATTGACGAAGTGTATTATTCAAAAATTCACCACCAGAGTCACTTTGAATGCATTTAACAGTGGCATTAAACTGAGTTTTAATTATAGTAATGAAAATGGGAAATATAGTCATCATGTCGGACTTGCGAATTAACTAATAGTATCATGTGTATCAGACTATACTCATCAATAAAAATTAAATAAAAATGATAACCCTTTGTTGAAACTGTGGAAGTAGGTCCCCATACATCAGTGGGAATAGTATGAAAAGGCTCACTAGCATGATTGCTCACAAGTTCAAAAGGTAACCGTTTACTCTTACCAAACTGACAATGCTCACAAACTTTATTATTAGAAATTGTATCAAGATCTAATATTCGTCCTAACTTAGATAATACCACAAATGATGGATGACCAAGTCGTGAGTGCCAAACATCCGAAGAGACTTTGTTTGCCATGAACCCAACTTTATTTGGTTGAGAAAAAGAATAGAGGCCTCTATTAATGGATCCTTGGTGCAGGAGTTGATCTGTCCTCATAACCTTAATACAATAACTATGTGGAGTGAATATAAAATAACATGAATTATCTTGAGCAAACTATGAGACAGAGAATAATCATTTGGTAATAGATGGAACAACTGGAACTTTGCAAGGAACATCAAGAGCATTAGAAAGAGTAAACTTTTTGTTACCAATATGACTGATTGGCTGGCAAAGTGGTGCCATTGCCAATAAGAATTTGATCAGTACCTGAATAAACCTGTTTATTTATTAACTTCTCCTTAGAGGGCATCATATGGTGAGTAGCCCCCATATCCAAAAACCACTCTGATTCAGAATTATTAGAGACTTGCATTGCAGAAAACACCTTAATATTCGCAGCTACCACGTTTAGTAAAGCCCAATAATTATTGGCTTTATGGTAGGGAAAGTCACATTTGTAACAAACAATGGGTTGGACATCAGAGGAAGAATTAAAAGTTTGCTGCGAATTAGTTTGAGAGTTGTAGCATCCACGTCTTTACCCTTGAAAGGAAGAGTGACCACCTTGTCGACCATGACTACCTCTGCCAATGTGAGAGGAAGAATTATAGCTTGCCACATTTGAAAAAGCAGAAGAGTTGGGAGATTTAGAAGTTGGAGAAGAATTGGTAATAGCAACAGAAGCAACTTTGTCCATAGATTGAGCTGCTGTATTAAACTGCAATTCATAATCACGTAGTAAACCACAGACATCTGAAAAAGTTGGAGGTGTTGGCCTGAAGTTAATTGTAGAAACTATGGGATCAAAGTCAGAGCTTAATCCCCGTTGAGTCCAGAGCACCAGATCATCGCCATCGACAGCCTTTCTCATGAATAGAAAGTTTGAGAGATAAAGACTTCACATATTGAATGTATTCATAAATAGAGCGAGAGCCTTTAGTCATTGTTTGCAGTTTAGTCTTGAGCAATTGAATTCGCACTTGAGATTAAGAGCCATAAAGAGTTTTGAGAGTAAGCCATACAATCGTGCTGTCCGTTTATCAACATCTTAAGGAAGCACGACATCGGAGAGAGAACAAGGAGCGAGCTAAGAACAAGTTGATCAAGTTTGTGCCATTTTGTAGCACCATCATCATCAGATGGTTTGTTGAGATTTCCATCGGTAATTCCTTCAAGGTTATGATAACGCAGGATAGGAAGAACTTGAGTCTTCTGAAGAAGGTAGTTATCAGCAACCAGTTTGATGGATAATTCTTGTGAAATAGTAGACATGGTAGGCATAGGGGAAGAGGTTCTTGAAGTAGCCTGAAAGAAAAGGAGAAATCTGCCATGGTAATGAAAAAAAAAAAGTTAAAGGGAAGCAAAGATTTATCAAGCGAAAGCAGTAGCAGTAACAAAAGATGCAATCCCTTGAGCTCTATATACCATGAAAGATTGATTTGCCGATGATAAGTTTTAGTATTTCATTCCAATACAAATAGTATACAAGAGAGGTTTACAACAAATGGGAGTGTACAAAGTAAATCTAATCTATACAAGATAAGTATATGACATTTGTAAATATCTTAAAAATATACATCCTTTATCTACCTAACAGAAACACTTAAAAATATCATTAAAAAGGCATAATAATGCATAACATGATTATTGAAGATGAGAGAGATGTCAATAATATCGACTTCAACTATGGTTCTGCTGGTGATAGTTCACATTCACCAATCTCTCATGAACATATGGTTAAGCTTAGGGATTTTATTGGAACTCATTATCAAATTTGTGATCAAGGGACTCACGCTCAATTACAAGCATATCTCGTTGAACACTTGTGGCACTTGCATGGAGTTGAATGAGCTAATTTAGATTTTAATGTAATATTTGGTATTAGATATTTAGTTTTTCATGCACTGTTTGGTATTAGTCACTTTAGTTTTTAGTGTAATGTTATGTGTCAGTTGATTTAGTTTTTAACATAATGTTTGGTATTAGCCCCTTTTTAGTATAATGTTATGAGTTGCTTTAGTAATGTAATTTTTTGTATGAGCTAATTTTTCTATTAATGTAATATTTTAGAATAGCTAATTTAGTTTCTATTGAAAATTTTAAACTAAATAAGTTTTCCATTGAAGAAAAGTTGACTTACATTAATACTAAAGTTCTAACAAAAAAAACTAATTGAATGAAATAATACATAAAATCATATTATGTTTGTGCGTAATTTCTAATTGCTTCTTTCTTCGAAATTGAGCTTGCATTGAAGACTAGACACTTAAATATTTATTCATTACTCATTCCTCCCGTTCTCGTTATTCAAGTTTCATCCTATCTTTGTGCCTTTTTTCTCTTCAAGTGCATCAACTTTTCAATCATATTCGCAACAAGGGAAGTTGATCATTTCCTTTTACTTTGTTCTTTTGGTTTAATTTTTCTTTTCTTGAATTTCTACCTGGTGGTCTCTTAATGGGAAAAAATAGTATCACATTGACTGTTATATTCTTCCAGATATACTAAACATAGAGTTGTTAGCAGATGCACTTGGACTATTATCTTTACTTCTTTTTGATTTTCTCTTTTCACTTTCTTGTATCCTTTTTGTTGAAATCTCAACATATGCCAACAATGCTCAAATTGAAAAGATGATTTATGACATGGTTCATACAATAATTTGACATCTTTAATCTGCATTACAATATTAAACAAGTTAGTTGAATTTAATATTGAATATATACATATATATATATATATATATATATATATATATTTCTCTCTGTGTGTGTATGAGTGTGTGTGTGAGTGTGTGTGTGTGTGTGCATTGCATTGAAAATTATTTGCACCTTATCGTATTCAATTTTGCCACTCTATTGTCTAGATTCGATTTGAGCATAACATCCACAAAATTTATTTGTAGCAAGATTGATAGTTGACCATCGATGCGTGAGAGAATTTTAATTTTGTACAGAGTGAAATGTTCTGTGTTGATGGAAGTAATCATTAATTCTACGCCAGTATGTGTTTTTACTTTGATCACTGCCATACACTAGATCCAAACTAATATTTAACCAGCTGAAATAAGTAAATGATCTTTTCAATGGTAATGTTATGTTGACAAATTACTTTTCTTTTTTTCTAGTTCTTGTGTCAAGAAAGGGAAAGATGGAGTCACCTTGATAAGTTGTTGAGTCATTTACACTGTTGGGTCTGAGAAGTCATTCTCGTCATAATATGAATTTTCATGTAACAAATAAGTATAGTACGCATCATTTTGTGAGTCCATCCCTCGCAAAAATAAATTAATAAATAAAATTTAGTATAATAAATTATAATAATACACAAAAATAATATTAAAATGTAATTAAAAAATTATTTACAAATATTTACATAAAAGATAGTATAAAGAGCAATTAAGGGGAAAAAAAGTAGTAAGTTGTAAATTTAAATAGTCTAAAAGGTGCAATTAAAAAATAAATATATTAAACTAATATTTACATAAAAATATAGTCTAAAATGCAAATAAAGTCTAAAGTGCAACTAAGAAAAATAAATAAATAACAAACTATAAATAATATAATTAAATATACTATAATTAAACAACTCAAAAACCTTACTATGTACTCAATATACGCTTAGTCTAGTATGCCCACCAAAAAAAAAAAGGAAAAAAAATCTAACCTAACGTAACACAACCACTCGTCTTCTCCCCCCCTCTCTCTCTCTCTCTCTCTCTCTCTCTCTCTCTCTCTCTCTTTCTCACACTCATACACCCCCATATCCCCACCTTCTGCCTCCTCCCTCCCTAGTGCCTCAACCTCCCACCCCCTCCCGTACGCACATATATACATACCTGCCTTCCCTCACCTCTGCTCTGATCCAGCGCCTCTCTATATTTTTTTTTGGCTTTTGTTAGATATAACCCAAGGAAGATAGAATGTTATCCTTAATTTTTTTATTTATTTTTTTTTGAGTCACATTTGGTGCTTCTTGTTTTTGCTTTTTCTCAAATTTTTTGTGATTTTTGATTGCTAGTGTGTTGTGATTTTGAACCACCAGTGGCTTTTTACGTAAAGAAGCTCCAACGGCAAGTTTCAGGCTACAATGGTAAGTTGTCAATGTTAAGTTTTGTGACCGTCGTTCTAACATTTTCTTCTTCTTTTTACTTTTCTTTTTTAGGGTATGGGGGATAGAGATGTTGTGTACAAATTTGGGGATAGCAAAAAAATATTTGGGGGATAAAATTTTTATCAACAAATGTAGAGATAGATGCAAGGAAACTGTTGGAGGAATTTATCCTTACATTTGTTGTAGGGAATGGCTTCAGGCAACTATTAGAGTTGGCCACAGAATACTTTATAAATGGTTTAAATTCAAGACTTACTGCACCATTTAACTCTATAACCATATTTTCTACCATTCAAAGTAAGTACTCATTTTTTAATATGTCAACTGTTAAGAATCCTGAGGTCTACCAGAAGAATTAATAGGTCAATATGAGGAGTGGCTTAGGCTCTTATATGGTGATTCTAAATCTTGAAATTTTCTAATGTGGGAAGTCTTTATATATTGTAACACCCCTCTCACGTGTGACTTGGAATAATGCCTGGACCATTTTGATGACTGGATTCAGATGGTCGACGACCTGGACTACAGGGATGGGCCACCACATGACTAGATTTTGATGACTGGATTTGAATGGTTGATGACCTGGACTGTAGGGATAGGCCACCACGTGACTAGATTTTGATGACTGAATGTGCAGTGTGAACGAACTTGATGATTCACACTTAGACATGAGTGCAGCATGAGAACTGGATTAATGTGCGTCGAAACTACCAAAAATATAATTCCACTTTCTTACCTCGTGAATTTAATTTGACTACATGGCGAGAAAAGGGTTGAATTCACGGAGATTGGGGGATTAGGATATGCCAATTATGCCAAATAGATTAATCAAGTAAGTCATAATCAAAGAAGGGGGTTTTTAATATGAAGCAAAATAAGTAAGATTGTTTAGCACACTAGACCACTCAGTGTGGGCACGTAACTGGGCAGTAAAATAAAAAACGTAAATAATAATAAAATAAAAGCTACGAATGCAACTTAGACTTAAATAAATGCTAAAATATTAATATGAAACGAAAAAACAACAGAAATTAAGCCTAGCCTCGGGTTTAATCTCAATTTTGGTCTACAATTCTGATCCTAATTGCAAAGATAACTTTCACTTATTTTGATAAATTAGTTATAGTCATCGGCACGACCTAACGACCTCATATTTCCTTACAGTATTGATAACAGTTTGAACCCTTTACGATTTTTTTCCCATTATTACCTTACCTATTAGACATTTTAACTCCCAAAGATGCTCGCAGGGTCTATTTAATGGCAACACTAGGTTCTAAAAAGAATTGATTCTGAAAGTTGATTTTCTCGTGGCAATCGCTTAGTTAGATTATATATTTACACAGGAGACCTAGTTACCACTATTATTAGATTAATTAAAGTAATCTATTTGGCTACCTATCATCATGCAATCGAATAATCGCTAGCAAATTAAACAATTACAAGGCAATATTAATTTTTTAAATAGTAAACACGCAAAATACCAAAATAAAAGTGAAAGGATAAAATTAGTTAGATCTCACGCAATTTTGTAGAACCAAAATCTAGATTAACCCTTGGCTAGAAAAAAGTTTAGAACTCCATCATTATGAAAGTGGCGCCTAAGAAGATGAAAATATCTTGCTGGAAAATTATGAATAAAGTCTAGATGTGCTAAACAACATATGTAGGAAATATATATAGGAAAAATTCGTAACTGGATCCCTTTTCGAATAAAGAAATTCTTTAAAAGTTAAGGGAAAAATAAAAAGGTAAAATCCTTAATTAAAATTCTTGATGAAATAAAAGGTCTTCCATAGTTAATCTCCTTCCTTTCCAAAAAATGGCAAGTCTTCAATGCAAGTCCTCTCCATAAGTGCTGCAAAAATATTTTCAGTCTTGATCAAAGGTTGGTCAATCCCGTATAGAAATTGTATGATATTTTCCAAGGTGATATAGTCAATTTTATCACTTACAAATGCGTCCAAAAAGTCTTTGAATCCATATATAATGTATCTACCTCCTTTTTCCAAGCATAATTATGTAAAAACACATAAAAACACCAATCAAGGAGCATCCAATTCCAGAATTAAGTACATTTAACTATAATTTAAAGGCTTATTTAGGACTTATCATGAACCAAAAACCCAGTTCTAATACCATGTTAAGAATACTGAGGTTCTATCATAAAAATTAATTAGTTAATATAAAGAGTAGCCTAGGATCTTATATGGTGATTCTAAATTTTGAGATTTTCTAATGTGGGAAGTATTTATATGTTGTAACATCAACAAAAGTATATCTATACAGTTACCAAAACTATCTTGATATAAAAAACCAGCGTCTATGTCAACAAACCATCGCCTATATGATTTTTTGTATTATTTAAAAAATAAATTGTACCCTTATAGGAGGAGGTCCTTAAAAAACCACCACCTATATGCATTTTTTTTTAATTATTTTAGAATATAAGATTTACATTTTTCATTATTTAAAAAATAAAATTTACTATTATCAACAGAAACTCTAAAAAACCAACTGCCTATATAAATTTAATTATATAAAGAATAAATTGAACCACTATAAATGATAGTTTTTGATAAAACACAACCTATATTTACATATAGCTATGATTTTGTCGGGAAATTGTCGCCTATATAAACATTAACTGCAGTTGAAGAAAACTACCATTAAAGTAGCATCGGAACGGTTTTCATTAGCATACTATTAGTTTTTTTAATGGTAATAAATTACAATTAAAGTTGGATTACTTAATTATATTTAATATGGTTTCTTTGACTTGAAAAGTGGATAAGGAAGTGAATTGTGAAAATTAAATCTTGAAAAAATTGACCAGTAAGACATTTTTACATATAATAATTATATTATATGCACAAAAAGTTAATATTAATGGTAATTAGTTTGATAATCAAATATTTTTAGAAACAATTTTGTCCAACTCTTTTATGTATACATATTCCAAAGACAGATGTATCCAAATTATATGTATGTATGTATGTGTGTGTGTGTGTGCGCGTATATATGTGTGTGTGTGTGTTTGAAACAAATAAATCCATAAAACAATGCAGAATTTATTTGTAATCTAACTTTTTCTGTTTTGGAGGTTTTTTTTAAATGTAGAATTCATTTGGAATTTCAAGATTTACAAATCTTGAATTTGCTCAAGTTTTATCTAAATCATAGCTCATGAGGTGAAATTTGCAAAAAAAATCTTATAAAGACAAAAACATCCCTAGAATTGTTTATAAAATATCATATTACTATATTTAAATTACAACCTTCATTGTTTGACATTGTCTTGTAAACCCAACTATTATTCGTTTGATGATCTACCTTGATTGGTTGTTTTCTTATAATTTTTTTTATTCCCTTTGCCCTATGAAAATTATAATAACAAAAAATAATATAACAAAAGACTATTTAAGTAAAATATACATATTAAATCCAATTGTACATGTGGTCCAAACACAATTTAGACTTACAATTGATATAATTAATTTAAAACTATTTTACTGAACCAAACAAGAGAATTAATTTCAAAAGGTAAATCCTCATGAAATTATTTCATTTCATCTATAAATGAAATGAAATTCTACAAGTGCTTCCAAACACTATGTTAAAAAGATTTTATATTAGTACATGTTATAAATTATTTTTACCTTTTCTATGGAAAAATCTAGAGTTGACACATGTCTCTAGATTACCCTACTTTTATAAATATATGTTATTTTTCAGTTTATATTATATTATAATAGTAATCAATGAAATGTATATTGTTTAACAAAATTTTACGTTAGTACATGTTATAAATTATATTTAACTTTTCCAAGGAAAAATTTGGAGCTGACACCTGCGTGTTGATTTATGTTGTTTGTTGATACCATTTGCATGTGTTTTAGAGGTGTTTAGGGTTCATGTAGGTGAATTTGTGTGGCATTTTGTGCATGAATGTTGGTATATTTTGAATGAGCATGAGTGTGCATTCTGGTGGTTATTTGAGCTATTTCAATTGCTTATTGAGTGTTCGTTTTGGCTATTTTGGGTGCTTTTGAATTCTTTGTGTGTGTGTGTGAATTGTTTTTGCTAACTTCTATTATCTTCCTTTGCTTTTTATTTGCTTTTGTTTTAAGTAGTTTCAGTAATTTAAAATAATTAGTTAACTTAGTTAATTGATTAGTAATCAAATTAATTAGTATTTTAAGTTATTATTAATTAGCCTAATTAGTAAATTATGTTATTAGGACTTAATAGTTAGACTTATGGTTTAGGAAAAACCTAGAGTTTCTTAATTAGGTTTAAGGCATTACTAGGTTAGTAATTAATAGGTTAGATGAGTAATTAGGTTAGATGATTTTAAGTTATATCTTTATTAAAATACATACACACACACGCACATATATATATTTATTTATTTGTTGACTTTTTTTTTACTTTGTCTTGCCTTCTGTTCTTTTTGGGTTAGCATTGACACGTGTATACCCTACCTAAAAGAAATGCCAAAACATAAGGAGTTTTCTTTTTATTTGATCCACTTTTTGATGCTGCATGCAAAAAAGACCTATTTTTAGATGGGATTTCAAAAGTAACCCAATCTCTCTTTCAAAATGCATTAGGCATGCTCCCAGAATGAGACCCTCTCTCCCATAACGAGTTCCTATCTCCTAGAATGCGACCGTGCTCCCATAATGAGTTCCTTTCTCTGTAATATTTACCCAATCCAAACAAGAGTTAATTATATCATGCCGAAGAAACCTACTTTCAGGTTTCCTGCACCCATTTTTCCAACAAATCTACTGCATCAGCCCCAAGAAACCTTGCAGAAAATCAATGCCTCAGAGACATCAAAAATGTATTTTTTAATACCAAAAAATTGATTTCAACTTTTGAACCATTTATAGCTGCAAGTTATGATTAGGAAAATTCAGTACAACAATGTTAATCTAAACAATCCGTTTTTTTTACTGAGTATTTCTTCTTTCTTTAAAGATGAATTGTGAATCTAAATTTATTACTGCCCAGATCATTTTATTACTTTACAAAATAAGCTGCGAATCTTGATAAGTTTGAGGGCAAATTTAAATTGTAATATTTTTTAAGTATGAGAAATGATATATTTTGATTAAAATTTTTTTAAGAAGAAAGTATTATGAGCAAATTCGAATTATAAGTAATAATATTAATTAACGGTTTTGACTGTTAGTTAATTGAGTTAAATGGCTATTAATACACAATAAGGGGCAAACTATCATTGATGCTATATATTAAGGGGGTTAAGTGGAAGAATTGCTTTTTAAAGTTTGGATTGTCTTTCATCTTTTATTTGCTTTGGCATTTTTAGTACTTTACGGTTCATTTGGATTGGCTTTCTTTTAAAAATATTTTTTTATATGTTTTTTAGAAAAATGTGTTTTTTTTTCAAGTTAAAATTTTTGACTTTGAAAAAAGTTAAATTTGAGTTTTTCTCCAAGATAACTTTTTCTTGAAAATCAATCAAACCATATATTATAAAGAATATGTAATTTTTTTAAAATTAATTTTTTCATGAAAAAAATCAATTCAAATCGGTCTTTAGTTGAGCCCATCAGCTAATAAACTGAAGCATTTTAGAAATTCAAGAGCCAAGTGCATATACCAACACTTTTTCGTTTGTGTCTGTTAGGAACTACTCTTTTAGAAGTGAAAAATGCTAAGATTAATAAATAATAATCAGTTTGGATTGACTAAGATTTGAGATAACTAGGGAGATATTGGTCTCGTATGGATTGATTTTTTTTTAAATAAATATTTTTTTTTAAAAAGTTAAAGTTTTCAGACTTTTTTTATCTTCTATAATAAATATTTTTTTAATAATAAATAATGAAAATACAATTCGCGTTTTGGGAAGGTGTCTTGCAGTCTAAGAGCGAGAGACATATTCTGGGAGCGCGGTCACTTTCTGGGAGAGAGGAACTCGTTATGGGAGTGAGGGTCTCGTTCTGGGAGCGAGGGATGCATTCTACGAGCTCCTCGTGCATTTTGAAAGTGGGATTGGGTTACTTTTGAAACCCCATCTAAATATGGGTCATTTTGCATGCAATATCAAAAAATAGGTCAAATAAAAAAAATATGTATACTACATAAGACACACCATGCTTATATGAAAAAAAGTATGCACCTTTCTTCTTGAGCTCACGTACACAGCGACACAATAAGAAAAAGGAAAAAGAAAACAGAGAAGAAACAAGCACATGCAACATACATACATACATATGTATATATGTATATATATGTAAATGTAGATATATGTACATATACATATATGTTTGTATATGTATATATGTATATATATGTATATGTATGTATGTATATATATATGTATATGTATGTATGTATATATATGTATATGTATATGTTATAGCCTAAACGTGGATTATGAACTAACAATCAACCATCACAAGAAGCAACTACAGCCTTTAAAGGCTCAGTTTCATACATTCTAAAAAGGGGATCCTCAAAATAACTCATAAACAAGTTGATTTGAAGCCATAAAAACGTTTCATAACTCACATGTATGAAAATTATAGCGTGCTTTCATTCATAGAGGCAATAGCACAAACACATAGACATGCATGTTCCTAAAGCCCTTTTTCATGAACAGCCCTAATTCTAGTATATAGATATACTTAAAATAGGATAAATAATAAAGATCAAGCATGCTATAAGATAGAAAAGTTTTAAATGAAGTAAAAAGAAAGTAAAAAAAAATGAATTTGAATCCCATATGCTTAAGTTAAGAACCATGTGAATCAAATATTGTATTGATTCATAAGTTGTCCACACATATATGATATATATACCTGGATCATATTTGTGCAATGCCTGACCAGAGACTCTCTTTAGGGTGATTGCAATTATTTTTTTTAATTGTATATTTTTTTTCATTCAAGAAGTTTGCAAGAAGCTTGAATCTATTTCAGCCTAATGTTGATCTAAGAAGAAAACAATCATGCTTTGTAGGATTTGAATCTACGACATCGGGTTATAAAGACCCATGTTTAGGCAATTCGTTGAACACATAAACATATTCCATTATCAAATACATAGATATTTGAATCTTGCATAAAATGATGTAATTAAGCATGTATTGACAGCCATAAATAGATTACAAGTCCATTCTTCAAAGAGCTAATCCTATTTTACAATATACAAACAGTCCTAGGTTTAACAACCTAACTCATCATTTTCTAATACATAAATTAAATCTGAAATTACGCTCAAAATAAATAACAATGTGTCTTTTAAAGCTCAAAAATAGAGTTAGATGCTTTCCCTTTGCTCTTGGTGCTCAAATCCCTCTTTTTCTCCAACTTTTTAGCTCAAAAGATGCTCCAAAAATATTTCTAAAACTTTTCTAGACTATCTTGTGTGTGTGTGTGTATATATATATATATATATATAATTTAATTTTCAAATTTGATTGACTATTATGAAAATATATATGTGGTAAATAAAGGGTTAAATGCACCATTACCTCCTATTGTTTACAAAAATAATGCCGCTGCCCCTTGTGTTTTTTTAAACATCTAAAAACCACCTATACCAATTGTTAACTATATCATTAATTTTAATAGAATTTGGGCAACATGCACTTTATATTTTATTTCTTTTAGGAGTGGAGATTTTTTTAAAGAACTTATTGATATTTGTATGTAACTTACATATCTTTGCAAAAAAACTTACAGTTTTTTGTTAATGACATTACAAATTTTTTTAATGAATTTTACACATTGTTTTTACAAGTATCTAGGACTAAAATTAAATTATATTTACTACAAATATTTCTTTTCTAGGTATAGATTTTTGTGCACTTATCTGCACTTCTAAAAAAAGTAAAATATAAAGAGCGTATTGCCTAAATTCTGTTAAAATTAACGATATCATTAATGGTTGAGGTGCTCATGTACATTTTATAAAGTATATGAGGTTTTTGGATGCTTAAAAAAACACGGGAGGCAATGGAGTTTTTATAAACCACTGGGGGTGATGGTGTATTTAATTCGGTAAATAAATAATAGGGATTTTCTAGTTAACTCCTTCTATGTAAGGGGTTTGTGATACTTACCCCCTCATGTATATTAATAATAACCACTTAAATGTATTGACTAATAGTCAGACCTATTAAAACTAACATCTTTACTTATATTCCATTTTTATCCTAATTATTTTTGTTTACAAAATAAGCCATTTTCTTACCCCAAAACATATTATTCTTCATAACCAAAAGAAAAAAACAATACAAACTAAAATCTCTCGTTGCTACAAGGTTACTGCGCTGCAAGTTCCTCTCCAATGTACAATGTCTTTTGCAACTAGTTTTTTTTTGTTCTAGTAAGTTTGCGCTTGAAAATTTTTTTACTAATTATTATATATGACAGAAACCAAAAATTTAGGGCTTTTGTGCATTAGTTATAAACAGTAACTGTAGGTTCCATGTAGAGTTCCATAAACACTAATTATAGAATCTTACCTGCGAGTTTTAGCGTCTAGAAATGGTCAACAAGGGGAAGACTTAGGCTCTGTTTAGCCTAGCTGTGTGATTTCAGTTGTTGAGCAATAGAACTTTTAGCAGTAAAGTTTTGGGTAGAAGTACTGTTAAATAAAAGCGGTTGTGTTTGGCCTGTTATTTTAGAAGTTAAGTTTTTAGTTGTTTCGATAGTAATAATGGACTTTAAAAAATATAAAATAGTATTTTTGAGAAAAAATGAACAAAAATAAATTTTGACATAATATAAAATTAGCTTTTCAAAAGCTTTTTCCGAAAAATTCCAATTTGGAGCTTTTGGTTTTTCAGTTTTTTTTTTTTCCAGTTTCAACTTTTATTTAAAAGCTCTTTTAAAAATAGGCCAAACAGGTCAATTTTACTTTTTAAACTCATAAAAAGTATTTTTGAGCCTCTAAAAGTTGGGCCAAACAGATCTTAAAGGTGTATACTTCCACAAAGACAGACTAATAGCTCGTGAATTTGTGATTGTAGTATAAGTTAGAGACAAAAAGATAGGCCATTAGGAATTAGTGGTTACACACTTGCACTATGCGTAGTGGCTGCGAAACTAAAACTTCATAGGAAAACACGTTTTGATTTGTGTACAAGTAGGAACTACATTGTGAGTTGAGGTATAACCATTGTCGATGGGTTTCCATTTGCACTTTCTTATACATACGTGAAGGTATAAAATGATAATCCTTTTCGAAGGAGCTAATGTTGATTATTTGGATTGCCATTTGTAAGTTCAATTTTTTGTTGGAAACGAAAACAATTGATTGGCAAATAAAATTGGTAGAACTTTGTTAAAAAAAAATGTTAGATCTGATCCACAATAGGTATTATTACAAGATAAGAATTAATTGTTTGGAAGATATTTAATTATACTATACATATGTTAACTCAAACAAGTTTGACTATTAGTCAAATGAGGTTAAGTGGTTACTGATATATATTAGCAGGCGAAGTGTTACTAATCCCATACATTAGGGGGTGTGGAAAATTCCCTAAATAATAGCAAACTGATTGACTCTAAATTTATGGGGTGTGTGTATATATATATATAACAAAGAAATATTTTTGCTTTTTTTTCTTTTATTAATGTCACATGTCTTTATGACATAACTTTTTTTTTCCTCCAAAAGGCTAAAGCCACGGGCAGAACACCTAGTAGAGATACCCAATCTTGAGTGAAAAAGATACTGCGACTTCAATCCTTTTCAATATAATCATCAGTAAATCAACAAAGCCCAAAGTAATGTTTCTTTTCCCTTCAAGTTTACCTACTACGGTATTCTCCACCAGACATACATAACACTTTAGCTAGTATACAGAAGTGTCTATCATAATTCTTCCGTCTATTAATAACTGCATGCATTGCACGGTGGATGTGAAGAAGTAGACCATTAGCTTGGCAATAACTAGGCAAGTTAGTGTTTATAGTGAATCCCCCTGTTAAGTAGCTGTACACGATGATAGGAACTCTCAATTCTCTAACAGATATAGCTCTTTTGATTATTTCTTTCATTCTCCTTCTATTCATGTAAAAAATATTTTCTAATCTACTTATTTAAAATACTCATTAAACATGAAAATATATCTATCTATTTTATTCATGTTTCTTTTTTCAAGATTATTTGATTTTTCAAAGCCAAGAAATTCAATAATTCGTTATTCTTCTTCTATTGCGTTTTTTTTAGAATCACGACATTTGTTTTTTTTTTTTTCCAATTACTGCAAATCTCTCATAAAAAATATTATTAATGTTAAAACTTGCTAAAAATTTTACTTATATTTTATATGTGTACCTATCAATTTCATTATAATCATAATTTTTGTTTCCACGATTATTAGAATTTTTAAAACAAAGAAATACAATAAAATACATTACTTATCTTCTATTATTCTTTTTTTTTTCCACACAAGAGATTCTTTGTTTTATACTTTTTTCTTCCTCAATTCAAACATTCATTTCAATTATTACAGAAATTCCATAGGAAATGTAATTACTACTGAAAACTTGCTAACTTTAAAATTTACAAAAAATATTTATATCTTATTCTTACATGCATTATAAAAATTAATTGTCAACAATAAATATCAAAAATACCTATTTATCTCGTGTATGAGAATTGTACTAATTTGTATCCAATTCACCTTTCCACGTGATAATTGGGGGATCATACAAATAATTTGCCCTACTGAACACCCAAAGTAATATCAATTAGATATTACAGGTAGGTTTGTATAGTCTTCGTCTTTTCTCTTTTATGTAGCAGCTGAGAGAAAATACTTCCTAATAGGAATAAGCAATTCGACGGAAAAAAAAAAAAAGGAATAAGCAATAAAGTGAAACAGGAAAGCACTAGAATGGACGTGACGCATCACGGGCAAAGACAATGAGGATCCTATTAGATTCGTAATTTTGTCGAAGTTCAGTATTATATCTATCTATTAGCGTTTGACTTTTATAAAGGACTAGTTTTGTAAGTATTAGTATTAATGTTATAGTAGAATTTTGTAAATAGTAATACCATAAATTGTTGTACTTGAGCATATAATATATATTTATAATTCAAAAATAAATACATAATCGTGTAAATAATTTCACAAGCAATATTTATATGTGAGGGAAAAATTATGATGTTCAATGAGATTATATTAGTGTAGCACAGCCTGAATAAGCCGTTAAATGTAAATAATATGTAACATTCTTCGTTTTTTTTTATTACCATGTGTACATGTAAATTAAGGAATTATGAAGTTAGGCCAATTTTAATGTAATTTATATAACCTAATAAATTATGTTATTTAAGTTTCGATTGGATAATTTTAAATTTTATTTTAGATCATTCAAATAGAAAGATGATGTGTTTAAAATTCACAGGAATGTGAAGAAAGACTGAATTACTTTATATATAGCTAAATTTAATTTACAAAAGAGGATCAATATCAAATAATAAAAAATTTTACTTTATAATGTTTTTGTACTTATGCTGTCAGATTTAAGATTTCAAATAAACATATAACACAAACAACATTAATCCGATTGTTGCTTCAAAATATGTGTAAGGAAAAATCTATATGAAATTTAAATCTCCGAGACTTGAATTGCAGCTCATATTTCCATTCTTGTAACTTGAATTGAAATTTTCTTCTTCTCTTTGTCTGTTAAGTACAATAAAATATATTTAAATTAGGTTATAGTTGTACATATATAGAAGGGTAGACTAAATGGTTTCTTAGATGAAAGAGAACTTGAAATGATGACATACGGCATATACAGGAAAGGTATTTATCTTCTTTTTTGTAATATATATTGATTATGAAAATGATGGACAAAGCCCCCATTAATATGTTAGGTGGTTGTGCAACATTTTCTATAGCACAGAGGATATAAGCAATATTCTTTAAAGCAGTTTTATTAGTTAATTTTGAAATCGTAAAAAGTTCAATGCAATTTTGACAAAACATAGAAGAGTAAAATATATGGTTATTTTTTTTAAAGAAAAAAAAAAAGAAAAGAAAGGCTCTTTCTGGCTACTTGAAGAAAGCATCAAAACAATTTGCTTGCAAATAATTCAACCCTTTAGACATTCCCGTTCTCATTTTTAGGTTTCAAGTGGAATCCATCTCAAGTTCTTTGCAAAATGTCATATAATATCTAGAGAAAATATGACACTTCTTGTGGTTTTTAAAATTCTCAAATTTGACCTTAATTATATTTTGAAAAGCGACAAATTGTCCACTGATTTCTCCATGTTGCAAGCTCACTGTAGTTATTACTCTTGTTGAAATCGGTTAACTGAGTGCAAAGAAGACCATATCTTAATCTACATCTTTTAGTGGACCCAATATAAAAAATTTTTAATATTACATTTTATTTCAGCCACCATTATTTACAGTTTGCGTCTCTGTGTGCACTCAAGAATCAGGTGAAATAGTTGAAGAGTGATGTGGTGTGGTCCCAAGGGTTCTAAATTTAATCTATGCTATCTTGTTAAAACTATTGCTTAATTTTTTTACTCCCGGAGAGATCCAGAATTTTTGTTAGTCGGAGTTAAAATCCCATAATTTAGCACTTGTATATGAGCATTTTTTAATTGGGGTTGATGTTTGAGCTTAAAGTTCTTTGAAAATACATACATTTTAAAAAATTACAACGTTATTAACTTACTTACTCCTCAATGATTTGATCCTCGGAATTACTGAAGATTAAATATATAGCTCAACCTAGCTATAATTTGGTACATCTGAATTATGTATTTGGGTGTGCCACTGTATTTAAAAAATTTATGATATCAAAGTAAATTTAATGTAATTTTATTTAGAGATTAAGTTTCTCATCTTGTGAAAAGAAAAAAAGATCATTGTGCTTTCCAGCTAAGATGTCTTTTCGGCGAAAAAGAAACAAAACCGAGGTCCTTTTCCATAGTTTGGCCAACATGACCAACGAAGGGATGGCCAATTAGTCCAATGTTTCTTTGGATACCCCCCACCATCATTTACTTCTCCATAATAGCTGTCATGCCATCTTCAATAGACGACAGGCATTTTCAAAGTGAAAATGACTAAAATGGAATCTAATAATCGAGAACAATAAATAGGCTCGAGGAGGAAAAGGTTCAGCGACTGTTCAACAGTGCTTATAAACACTTACAATGAAAAACTAAATGAGAGGAATTTTGTGCTGGTCTTGCAAGCACCCAAATAATAAAAGCTGCAAAAATTACATAAATATATCGGTAACTTTTGTATTTTGTCTAAAACAGGCCGATATTTCCTTGTGTTTTTTAAGTAGTTAAAAACCTATAATGCTTTCTTATAACGTATCATGCGCAACTCAATCATCATTTTTTGATAATAGTGTTAAAGGGAAATGTTAAACTAGGAGGTTTATAAGGTATTTTTAAAATCACAAGAGAACTTGTGCAATTTTAATAAAACCATAGGGTGTGATGCATTTTTTCCTCAAATAATCTACAATAAAAACAAAAAAGATAATCACATAAAGATCAAGTAAAACACAATTATGCCTCGTGTGACGTGTGTAGAACACCCGACAACACTGATTCAAATTGCGCGCTAGCCTTCATTGAAATATCATGTGCACACGGGTTCGCGATCCGCTTGGTTCTCTCTCCAGAGGCCACACTACGACATCCTCGATTTACATCTTACTTTGGCCATGGCGCTCGACACAGTGGCTGATTCGCCTTCGGACTAACCCTTTTAAAAGTAAAACACAATTATTGTTATATTTGATGGGTTTTCTAGTGGCGAGGGACGATAAGGTACATTATAGAAAACAAAAGAGATTTTTAACTATTTCAGAAAATACGAGAGACATTATTGTATTTTTAAGCAAGCCAAAGGAGGCATAGGTGCATTGATTTAACTTTACAATCACCCTCTCGTTGGAAAAGTAAGGGTAGAGGCTAAAAAGAGAATAAGCTTTCTTAAACGCTTTTGGTATATCTCAAGAATCTGAGAGTGTTAGAGAGAGGCAATCATGAAGTTCTTATTCCAGTGCCCATGTTGCTCTTGTTTCTGCTTCATGAAGCCCCAGCAAGGAAAACCAAAAGCGAAGGAAACCAAGCCAGCTGAGAAGAAGGAAGCTGCTAAGCCAGATGAGAAGAGGGAAGCCAAGCCAGCTGATGAGAAGAAAGAAGCCAAGGCAGATGAGAAGAAAGAAGTCAAGGCCGATTAATTAAGCATTGCAAAATCACCCAATGCAGCAGCTATATTTTGATCAATAAAGTACTTTAATTCCTTTTTTTGGTTAAGCAAAGTGATTCTAATTGTAAGTTCTTCCTCTTCTCAAGAAATGTGTGCTCAGGTCTATGTATCTATAGTAGTCTTTGCCTTGTATCTTCATCAGAATAATTTGTTAAACAGTAAAATTCGACAGTGGTGTTTGTGAAGGGAAAGTGATTGAAAAAGTCTCACCACCTCACCATCACATGCAATAATAGTCTATATTAAAATATTTCTGTTTTCGATCTGTATTAAAATTTTCGGATTTTAACTTTCTTCTTGTACCTCCAGTTTTCCATAAAGTATTTTTGGCCGACAGAAATCGTTATCTGCTTTAAATTTGGCTCAAAAGGATGCTTAATGCCAATTTCAGGAACAACAAGCCAAACTGTACGAAGACACAATATTTGAACTTAACGTGACAAACTTTAACTTAGGGTAGACGGGAGGGTATAATTTAGTGACGTTTAATAGGTTTTGAGTTCGAAATATCATTGAAAGGAAGTGAAAAATTACTATTGAATCTCTTTAAAAACGGAGAAAAGACTCAAACTTCCAATAATTGTTTGTAGATGTGTTATTTGCTAAAATACGCCATCTCTTTAGGCCCAATGTAGGTGGTCTCTAAAATCCCAAGGCTAGATGAAAATACCCATGTATTCTTAAAAAAGTATCATTAACCCTCCTTCTGTCAATCTTTTTATCTATTTTAACGAAAAGTGTCCCACAAATTCTAAGAATGTGAATTTGTTTTATATCTTTCCTATTAATTGCACATATACATCTGTGTTTAATCTTTTTCTATTGCTTCACCATCTTCCCCAAAAATAAAAACAAAATCCCCACCCTCACAAGTAGGATGCGAAATTATGACCTTTATACTCTTCCCATGTTATTGAAGATTTTATGTACGTAAGTATTTATTGTTGCCTTATGAGTTGTGTAATTTTCAATTACTCAAATGTGATAGAGATATAGGAGAAAAAAGATAATAATACAAGAACGCATAATTTATGTGGTTTGTCATTGTGTGTGTTCATAGAGCAACAAATTGTATTTGCGAATGCAAAAGAAAAAGAGATTACAATTTTTCTATAGAAGAATAAGAAATCTCTCAATACTTATACTAACTTTGTTTCAAGCTAATGCGAAAAGGATATGACATTGTAAAGTAATTCTTTCTAAAATGCAGGAAAGTATCTAGAGAGAAAATTAGAGCAAATCCCTATAGAATCAAGATAGAAGATGATATTCAGTTGCTATTCATAGTGGGATTAGGATTCCTATCTTCTACTCCAATTAAAATTTTAAACCAAAATAGTCTAGGAATATGAGTCACTTTTCAGCATTCTCTACCTTAATGAGAATCCTACAAATTGTACGTGCCACTACTTTAATACGAATTGAGTTATCAATCAATTATAAAATGTGAACTTAATTTTGTTGCTCATGCAAATGTGTCTTCAAGCAACTATAATTTGAGCTTAGTCCAAACATTATGAAAAATTAACTCCACTAACCGTCTTGGTCAACATATCAGTTGGATTCTCTCTTGTATCAATCTTTTGAACAAGAATATCACCCTTATTCACAATATCTTGGATGAAATGAAAATGAATGTCAATATGCTTTGTCCAGGCATTATAGACTTGGTTTTTTGCTAAATGGATGTCATTTTGACTATCACAAGATACCTCCACAAATTTCTGATGCAGCCCCCAGTCAATATCGAACCATGAACCCAATCAACTTCTTTCAAAGCCTCTACAACTGCTATATATTCAGCTTCTATAGTAGACAAAGCAACTATATATTGCAATGTGGACCTCAACTAATAGGTCCACTAGCCACGATAAACAAATAACCTATGGTAGATCTACTTTTATCTAGATTGGATGCATAATTTGAATTAATGTATACCACAAGAAATTTATTAATATAATGTAGATTTCTTGAATAATTCAACCCCACATCTTTGGTACCTTTAGGATACCTTAAAATCCACTTGATAGTTTCCCAATGTTTACTTGGATCGTGCGTATTTTTGCTAACAATACCAATAACTTGTGCAATATCTAGTCTAGTCTATACATTATATACATCAAACTCCCAACAAAGCTAGCATAAGCTATGAGAAGCTTATTTCCTTTGTTCATCATTACTAGTAGACAATTGGGCACTTAGCTTAAAGTGGATGCTAAAGGAACACTTACAAATTTGACTTGTCAGCCATTCCAAACTTTGTAAAATCTTCCTTAACTACTACTTTTGTATCAAGCTCATAGTGCCTTTCTTCTTGTCTTGGATAATTTCCATTTTGAGAATCTTTTTCGCCTTGCTAAAATTCTTTATCTTGAACTGCTTTTTCAATTGGGTCTTTAGTTTTTTTTTAAACTTTGTACTATTTTTAGCTGCAATCAACATGTCATCCACATACAGAAGTAAATATATAAAGGCACTAACACATATTCTTGAAGTAAACACAAAGATCATAGAGCTTCTACAATAATTTTCTTCTTGCATAAACTAATCAAATTTTTTTTCCACTGCCTTGGAGATTGTTTCAAATCATATAGAGATCTTTTTATTTTGCAAATTACTTCTTCTTTACCATCAATCTTGAAATCATCTGGTTGACACATGTAGGTTCTGTTGACATTATGATTTTAACGGTGATTATGTTTTGATGATGAAAACAACATTGATGATGAAATTAGTATAATTTATGAAATAAGTGAGACTATAATGATATACTATATGTGATGATGAATGGCATATGTAGATAAATAGTAATTGATTATCTTGTGAACTCAAATATGATCCTATTGTCTCTAATGAATTGATGAGTTATTGAGCAATTGAAATGAGCCTATGCCTTGGAGATGATCATCCGTCACCATGAGCATTAAAGTTTGCATTTATCAAGTGGTGTGGTGACATAAGGATGGAGATGGAAGACATAGAAGGGGAGGCCGTAGATTGTTTATCTGTAAAGATACCTTGCTCTTAGTCTTCTAATATTCTCTCTCTCTCTCTCTCTCTTTCAAAATCGGGATATTATATGCCTAAACATGTTCTCAAAATAGTTGCATATCTTTCCAAGTGTTTTTATGCTAAAAAATGCTGTTAGACTTTTTCTGAAGTGATAGATTATAAGTCTTGTTAAAAACAACCTTTTTAGTATTGTTGGGCCTACTCTTGTAGGGTACAAGATGAGTATTTTAACCCACCTAACAGTAAGTTTTTAAAAGATCTATGTTGCAACCTTGTCAAGTTACTGGACATGATCTACTTGACTCGGAGCTTGTTAGGTGCATCTTGCTAGTGTACCAGGACGAACAAAAGCACATTCGGAAGCTTTAGACCTTAGCCTTTTTTTTTTTTTAATCTCAAACTAGCTATTGGCAATAAGATTTTTAATCCTATTTTTTCTACAATGGTCAAAAATCTTATTTTTAGCCATTAACTTTTGTGTCTAACAGTTACTTCTTAAAAGAGGCATAATATATATACACATACACATACAAACAGAGACACATATACACTTATCTTTGGTATTTTGACAAGAACCCAAGATTTGATAGCAAAAAGTTTGAAAAAGCAAAAATCAAAAGAGAGAGCAATACGAGGAGCTTTACTTTTCTCAAGTTATCTATAGGTCTTGTATTGATTATCAAATCCAACTTGTATCACACTTTTCTATATCCTTACATTGTTTAAATTTGGCTTCTGGGTATATTAGGCTTGTGAGTTTAAAAATTGAAAAACAATTGTAAGTGAGTTTATTGATTTTGGGTTGAAATCAAGTTGCAGTGTTCGTTTTAAGCTGAGCCAACTTGTGAAAAGCTCAGGGTGTTAGTGAAAATACTCGAGTGGAGTACTCAGGCAGTGGATGTAGGCTTGGTGGCTAAAGCACTATAAATCTCTACATGCTTTCCATTTCTTGTTGCGCTTTCTCAATTCCTACAATATGTTTATGCTATTAACTCAACAATTGGACTTCACGAAAGGTAACACGTGATAAGAAAAATTTTACTAACTCTATTCACCCACCTTTAGAGTTAGCTTGCCACTCACATGTGGTATCGAGAGCTTGGTCTTATGGGGTAGACTAATCATCTTGTAAGAGATCCTACCATGGCAACCAGGTCTTCTATGTTTGATAAAGGTTTTTCACCATTCAAACCAACAAGGTTCGATGGAATCAATTACTCTTATTGTCGATGCCGAATAGAAATCTATACTCAATCGATTGACTATGATTTAAGGTGCATTGTGGAAAATGGTCTTTATATTCCAATGAGAATGGAAAATGATGGCACCATGGTTGCCAAAAGAAAATTTGAGTTTACTTAAGAAGATTGGATCACGATGGCAAATAATTCTGAAGCTTTAAATGTTCTTCATTGTGGTTTGAGTGAAAGAATATTCAAAAGAATATCTCATCACAAGATAGCTCAAAAGGTCTTTGAAGCCTTGGATGCTCTTTATGAAGGAAACCAAAGTGATGAATCTCAAAATGATGAAGAAAATATGCAAGTTATCAATCATGTGTGGTTCATGGCAAACAATAAGGTAAACCTTGAACGCCCTATTTCTTCAATTGAAAATGATGATTTTTGTGAGGTTTGCGAGTACAATTTTACTATTGATGAAATACATGATGTTATTTGTAATCTGCGTAAGGATTTAGCAAATGTTGTCATGCAAAATAAAGATTTTCAAAAACAAATCTTGGAACTCAAAAATGAAAACAAGATTTTGTCAAAAGAAAATCATGAACTCAAGATTGACAAAAAGGCTCTGCAATTAGAAAACCAAGACTTAGAAGTGAAGTATGTCTTTAGAAAGGTTTTCAAAAAGATGAATTAATTATTGATGAGCACAACTTCCATTTATAACAAGAGAATCTTTATTTAATCAAAGAAAATAAAGATTTGAAAAAGGCGATTGAAAAGTTTACAAAAGGAAAATAAACACTTGATATGTTGCTTTGTTCTCAAAAGGCTTTTGGACAAGAAGGCATTAGTTTTGACCCATCTACATCTAAAGTTTTTCACAAAAGCACTCTTATCAAAAGTTTTTCAAGTGGCAATGCATCTACATCCTATGCTTGATTATATTTCTTATGGTACTCCCTACACTTATTTTGTGATTTGATGATGCCAAAAGAGGAAGAAAACCTATATATGTGTTTGATATGTGTTGTTTATAGAACTTGATGTTACTTTAAACCTATGCATATGTTTAGGGAGAGCTTTGATGGCATTCCATATCAAGGAATAACGCATGATATTAGGGGGAGATTTGACTTGTTGATAATTTATCGTAGCCCCATTCTTTGTGCAATCACATATACGTTTGTCATCATCAAGAAAAGGAAGATTGTTGACATTATGGTTTCAATGGTGATTATGTTTTGATGATGAAAACAACATTGATGATGAAATTAGTATAATTTATGAAATATGTGATGTATATAATGATATACTATATGTGATGATGAATGGCATATGTAGACAAATTCTAATGGATTGGTGAATTTTTGAGCAATTGAATTGAGCCTATGCCTTGGAGATCATCACCCTCCATTATGAGCATTGAAGTTTGCATTTATCAAGTAGTGTGATGACATAAGGATGGAGACATAAGACATAAGGGGAGTGATTACTGATTGTTTATTTGTAAATATGCCTTGCTCTTAGTCTTCTAATATTCTCTATCTTTTTTAGTTCAAAATCAAGATATTATATTCCTAAACATGTTTTCAAATTGGTTGTGTATCTTTCAAAATGTTTTTATGGTAAAAAATGAAAACAGCCTTTTCAGTACTGTAGGGCTTGCTCTTGTCGAGGTACTAGGTGAGCATTTTACCCCATTCGATGGTATGTTTTTAAAAGATCCATGTTTTAACCTTGTTAGGATACCGTATATGATCTACCTCACCCAGAGCTTGTCAGGTGCACCTTGCCGATGTTACGGCACGAACAAAAGCAAATTCAAAAAGTTCAGACCTTGGATTTTTTTTATTTCAAACTAGCCATTGGCAATACAATTTGTAACCCCTATTTTTCTACAATGGTAAAAAATCTTATTTTTAGCCATTAACCTTTGTGTCTAATAGCAACTTTTTTTAAGAGATATATATATATATATATATATATATATATATATATATATATCTTTAGTCTTTTGACAGAAACCTAAGATTTGAGAGAAAAAAGTTTGAAAAGCAAAAATCAAAAGAGAGAGCAATATAAGAAAAGCTTCACTTTTTCCAAGGCATCTATAGGTCTTATATTGATTATCAAATCCAACTTGTATTACACTTTTTATATCCTTACATTGTTTAAAGTTGGGATTTGGGTATATTAGCCTTGTGGGTCCAAAAATTGAAAAACAATTACAGGTAGGTTTCTTGATTTCGGGTTGAAATCAAGTTGTAGTGTTGGTTTTTGAGTTTCATCAACTTGTGAAAGCTCAAGGTGTTAGTGGAAATATTTGAGTGGGATACTCGAGGAGTGGATATAGGCTTGGTGGATGAATCACTATAAATCTCCGTGTGCCTTAAATTTTTTGTTACACTTTTTGATTCCTATAATATGTTTCTTCTATCAACTCAACGATTGAATTTTATGAAAGGTAACACACAATAAGAAAAATTTTAATAGCTTTATTCACCCCCTCTCCCCTCTAGAGCTAGCTTGCCATTCACAGGTTCCTTCATACAAATCCTCTTGTAGGAAAGTTGTCTTCACATCCAATTTGACTAGTTCTCATTTAAACTATGTAACAAAGGCTAATAATATCTAGATCATCAAATGCTTCACAACATGTGAGAATATCTCACAGTAGTTGATTTTTTCTTCCTATATATACCCTTTTGCCACCCATCTATCCTTGAATATAACAACACTCTTGCATCAAAGATCTTTTTCCTTTGCATAGACCTACTTGCAACCAATTTTCTTTCTATTTTTCGGGACCTTCACAAGCTCTCACATTTGATTCTTATGAAGAGAATGCATCTTTTCTTTTAAGCATTATTCCATTCTGCAAATCCTACACTATTTACTACTTCTTTGAACATGACTAAAACATTGTCATCAACTGTTGATAATGCATATGTCACCATATCCTCAAACTAAGCTGGTTTACGTATTTCTTTTCTGGGCCTATTTGATGCACTAGAATCTTGTTATTAAGCCTTTTGTGGTGTAACCTCTTTAAATCATTCTTATGCTCAACTTTTCCTCTTAGAAGGATATTTTTAAATTGCAAACTGGATGTGGCTTTTTCTACCTACACCCACAACATATCTTTTCATCCTCAATGATTTAATTAGGAATCTCTTTTTTGAATACTTCAACATAGTGCTTGCATCAACAGTGACATTATTGTTAAATATCACTTTCTTTTGTTTTGGACTCCATAACCTGTAACCTTTCACACCACTTCTAAAACTATGATATATGTCTTCTTTTGCTCTAGAGTCAAGTTTACTTTCAGTCACGTGTAAAAGGTAGGACAACCAAATATATGCAGTGAATCATAACCAGTAGTAGGTTTTCCAATCTATGCCTTAGTAAGAGTTTTACCTCTTAATGCAGTTGATGATAATCGTTCATAATTTACTACTTCTGCCAAACAACGTTTGCTTGAAACAAAATTGGATAACATGCATAAGACCTTCTCATGTAATTTAGATAACAAGAATATAACCACTACAACAAATAAGTATGTTGGCAACGATTTAAAAGCATCGCTAATAGCATAAAAGTGTTACTAAAGTTTTTTGTGACAAAGAAAGGATGTCACCACAGACATCGTTGAATCCACATCGTAATAGTTTTCTGCAATGATTTTTTGCAAACATCGTTAAATATCAACATTTTTGCGACAAAAAAAATGTCACAATTGATTATCAAATCAGGTCAAAGAAACTTACTTCAAACTAAGATAAAATGTTGCTAAATATAACTTTAATTATAAACTAAAAGTTGCTGCTGAACGTCTCATTTTTACAACGAAGAAAAATGTAACAATTGGTTATGGGGTTAGGTAAGCAAAACTTCTTTGGGACATGATGTGTCTTGGTTTTTATGTATTTGTTTTTGCATTTTCTTATGTTTTTAAAGGTATTATGTGCTTATTTGATGGTATTAGTATAGTACTTAAATAATATTTGTGCATATGCATATATAATTGTCTATAGTTGAGTTTTAGGGTTAACTGTTACACTAAAAATGTTTAATTTTTGTGTTTTAGGTGAGCCATGGGTTAGGGTATGAGGTTAAACTAGGATAGAAGATAAAGAATGAAGATGTATGGGTCGTGAAATTAAGACCAGAAGCAAGAAGAATGAAGATTGGAAACAAAAAGAGCTACCGATCAGGCTTGAAGGAAGTACCACTTGACTGGTAGGGTCGACCGGTAGAACTAGTAAGCTCTCATTCTTTATCGGTCAAGCATGAAGAAGTTATCGGTTGACCGGTATAGTTGATCAGTTGTGCCGTTGGAAGGACTATAAAAGAGTGATTTTGAGCTTATTTTAGGATCTATCATCTTTCTATCACACCTACTTCATCCCATTAAAACCTTAACCCTCTATCATTCTCACCTACCTCATATACACTCATCTACACATATCTACACCTAAATTCAAGCTCTCTTTAGGATTCAAACATTTGAAATAGAAGATTGAAGCAAGGATTGTAAAGAAGAAGCTGGGCATAAAAGGGAAGATTCTCTTTCTCCTTTTCTACGTAGTTTCTTCCATAGTTGAGTAGATATTTAGAGGGTGATTGAAACTTGTACCATGGGATAATCTATTAGTTTATTGTTATGGGATATTTGATGGATTAATATATATGGTTTGTTTTAAGGTTTTAATGGCTATCTTCTTACATGTCTATTGTGTTTGGTGCTATGTCTAAATGAAATTGCATATATAATTGATGCTTGTTTGCTATTAATCACTTCCATATGTTTATGTGAGCATGGTTATGTGTTTATATAAAGAATTTATGGAAGTGGATTAGATATTCATACATGTATATATGTGTGTCTATATGCCTTAACAGCAAAGCTTGCTTCAATAGCATACATGTTGGTTCTTATTGCTTAAGATGGTGTAATCCGAAAATGTCTATTTGTTTGGTAGATGAATATGTCTATGTGTTCACAAATGCCATGCTTAAGAACATGTATTGATGTGTGCTTTAAAGCTTAACTCGCTATTGTGATGCATGGATTGATGGCGCATAATTAATGGTTGGACTTAGTTGAGTTTCCATTATCTTTAAACCCAGCTAATAGGCATCTGACTTAGTTTAATCGACCTTAGATGTATTAGATCTTAGCTTTGAACCCAGCCAGTAGTTTAGACACTAAGGTAGACTCAATCAACATCACCTAGGAACCTAATTAATTAGCCCAAAAAGCGTAGGTCATAAGGACCAAGCTAGACTTTAACTAGAGCTCGCTTAGCGATAGACTCGCACTGAGGCCTAGAGGATAACAAGGTAGTTAATTAGAATTCTAGACTAGAGCAACCTTAAAATCAAATCCATCAAATAGTCCCTTAACAAAAGAGTAGTAGGTCTCTCATAATCAAGTGGAAGTCATCTCTAATCCCTACTTCCATTGTGTGCTCTCTGTTAGTTAGCTTGTTTCTCCCATTTCCCTTTCCACTTTTTTAGTTTAGTTTTCTTTAGATTGGATTTACATTCCAAGCTTCACTCAATCCAAACAAAAACCCAAAAAGATTGATTGAGTAGGTCTTTTCTTTAATAGCTTCCTAGGATATATAGCTTAGAACTATTCTCGATTTTAGCCTCCCTATGGAATACAACACCATACTTGCACGCTAGGCTACCAACGACCCGTGTATTTACGGGCTAAATTTTAAGACTTTGTGAAGTAGTGTCAAGCTTTTGGCACCGTTGCCGGGGAGACACTGTTGGTTTGATTTCTTTGTTTGTGTGTTTTAGATAGTTACTTATTTTATTTGTTTTCTTTGATTAGTTTGTTTTAGTAGCTTAGTATCTTGCTTTTCATTTGATTATCTTGCTATCTTGTGTCTACTTTTGTTTCTTAGCTTAGAATATTTGTTGAGTTTGTTTATTATGAGTTGTTTGTCTTTTGCTTTTAATAGCCTTTAGGTGTTTGTGGTTTACATGCTATAGTTTAGGAATTCTTGTAGTTTTGGGGGTAGTGAAATGGTGGGAGAATAGTGCAGGTGTTGTATACTTGGTAAGCGTTCCTTTAGAAATCCACTAGTTCCTTTGAATTCTAAACTTGTAAGAATAGTTGACCATCTTAGAAATCTAGGAGATCTTCAATCCCATCAATCCTCCTCCTATTCCTTGTCTTATTCTCCCTATGTGTCCCATTCCTTCACATGATGAGAACCATAGACATCCATATGTTGAAAAACCCTTTAGGCCGAATCCTCCTTTAAAAGATGAGCTTCCACTTAGGCAATACTTCCTTCCCAACACGTTTAAGCCTAACTTGGCTATTCATGCTCCAGGGTTAGGGGAAGTGAATTTTGAAATCAAGCATAGCACAGTAGCAATGCTCTCTTCTTTTTATGGCATGAGTAATAAGAATCCATTGGCCTTTGTTGCGAGTTCCATTGAAATTTGCTCTGCTATTCACTTTCATGATATGTCACAAGAGTTCATTTGCCTTAAGTTGTTTCCATTTTCATTGAAGGATAAAGCTTAAAAATGGCTCAATTCCTTACCTAATGGTTCTATTATGTCATGGAATGAGCTCTAATCACGTTTCTATCAAAGGTTCTTTTCTATGGCAAAGACCACTGATCTTAGAGTCTTTATCATGACCTTTTCTTCACGTGAATTTGAGACTTTTCATGAAGCTTGGGAGAGGTTTAATGATCTCCTTACACAATGTCCACACCACGGTTATGGCACACACAATCTCTTTCAACACTTCTTTAGAGGTTTGACCTAGCAACAGAGAATGTTAATGAATGCTATGTCTGGGGGTGGATTCTATAACTTGAGGTTGAGTAATACATGGGAAAGGTTAAAGACCATTGTCAAAGACTCATTCCAAAACACCACCGTGGATAGGTCTAGTAAAGAAGCTATTAGGAAAGGTGTTCATCAGGTAGGTACTTCTTTCAATCTTCTCGGCGAGGTTAGAACTTTGACAGATAAGCTTGATCAATTCATCTCTTTGGGTCTTTCATCATAGGGCTATAGAACCAATTCTTTAGGTTCATAATCCATACTATTAGTCTTTAAGGTTTGTGCTTTGTGTTCTAAGTCCACACACGAGACAATCACTTACCCTTTAGCTCCACAGTTTCCAGAGTGTAGTCAGAAGCAAGTTTATACTACACATGGGTGCTCATGTGGGTACAATCCAGACTAGAACACTTACAATCTAGGTTGGAGAGACAATCCAAAGTTCTCTTGGCGTTAAGGTCAATTTGAGTCATCCTAACCCTAAGCCTCACTCCAGTGGAGACCTTGTCCTGCTAATCCTTCAGGGTTCTATAATGTGAATCAGTCTAGACTTCCTAGTACATCTCAGCGTCAGGCCCTTTCTATACCACCTGGCCCAGCACTTCCCACATAGTCTGTACCTATCCCCTGGTCCTTTAGTGATAATAAATTTGATCTTATCCTTTAGATGTGTAGGTCATAATAGCAGATGTTAGAGGAGAATAGGCAACTAGCCCAAGAAAATAGGCTATTGGCCTAGAAATAGTAGCAGTAGCTTGAGATCGACCAAGCTAGGGTAGATGTATAAATAGGCCAACTTGCTAGCCATTTAGGCATTAGAGATCCAGGAAAATTGCCTTTACAGCCAGAAGTTAATCCTTGAGGTCAGTCTTGTTCCTCCTCTGATCCCACCTATTTCTCTCAGGCCTAGGCTAAGGTCGTTACCACCCTTAGAAATGGTATGATAGTTGACAATAAGGTAGAAGTTGAGCAATCTGCAGAGCCTGCACCCATAGGTCCTTCTAAGCCTAGAGACCACCCCGTTAAGTCTAAAGAGAGTCTTGTTAAGAGAGAAGAGCCTGTAAAAGAAAAAAGTGAGTGTAGTACTCGCCCACATAGGGAAGCGAAGCAGCTTTTTGAGTCCCATGATCCTAGAGATGGCACACTAAAAGTCCTTTTTCCTTTTACCTTTGAGAGACCCTCACTTAGCCAGGACACTAGGATGTTTAAGATTCTAGAGCATCTTAAGGACCTTAAGGTTAATCTCTCATTGATTGATGTTGTTCTTTTGATCCCATCTTACTTTATGTTTTGCAAAGACCTTTGCATTAGAAAGTGTTGAACGTCTAGCATGCCTAAGAAGATGAAACTCACGGAGAAGGTGAGTAACATTTGCACATTGGGCCTTCTACCCAAGCTTCGTGATCCCGAAGCTTTCACCATTCCTTGTCGCATTCGAGAGACCCACAATAATCGTGCACTATTAGATTTAGGGTTGAGTGTGAACCTCGTTCCCTACTCCGTTTATCAGCAGCTAAGTTTAGGATTGTTGTCGCCTATTCATGTTACCTTCTAGCTAGCTGATAGATCTGAGCATAGACCAAGAAGTGTAGTTAAGGACATTATGGTTCAGGTTAGTGAGTTCGTGTATTTCATTAACTTCATAGTTTTAGACATAGATTCCGATCATGACTCTAGGCACACTATACTTGTTCTTCTACCCTTTTCCTACCATAGCCGATGCAGTCATCCATTGTAACTCAGGATTGCTACGAATTAAGTTCGGGAATCTAAGGTCTATTATGAAGGTAGCAGAGGCCGTAAATAGAGTAAGTATATATAGAGAAGATGAGGAAGATTGTTTTATGATTGATGTGATAGACTCATGTGTTGAGGACAAAATATAGGAGACTATGACCGATAGTGATGAGTTGAGAGAGCTTGAGTATATTTTAGCTAGTTTGGACTAAGAGGAGATGTATAGCTTCTACTTCCATAGTTGATGATTCTAGGCCTAAGTAATCACTTTGAGGTCACTCATTCTATTCCTATTTCTAGTGATGATCAAGATGATAGTAAAGTTGATCCCTTCTTTGGTTGAGCTTGCCCCATTTTTACAGCTCAAACCCCTTCCTCATCATTCAAAGTATGCATTCTTAGGACCCGATAAGTCTTTTCCTGTAATCGTAGCTTCAAATTTGTCTAGTGAGCATGAGGAGCGTTTATTAGATGTCTTTAGAGACCATAGAAAAGTCATAGGATGAAAGATTAAAGATTTGAGAGGCATAGATCCTTTAGTTTTCATGTATAGGATTCATCTTATATGTTTGAGGTTGTGAGGAAAGAGGTCATTAAGTTGTTGGATGCAGGTATCATTTACCTAATCTCGGATAGTGAATGGATCAGTCTAGTTTAGGTTGTGCCTAAAAAGTCAGGGATCACAGTAGTTAAGAACGAGAGAGGAGAGCTTAGTCCTACTCATACACCCACAGGTTGGAGAATTTGCGTAGATTATAGAAATCTCAACTCTATGACTAGAAATGATCATTTCCCTTGGCCCTTCCTTGATCAAAGTTTAGAGAGAATAGCTGGGTATAGCTCTATTACTTCTTAGATGGGTATTCAGGGTATAATCAAATCCCAGTATTTCCCGAGAACCAGGAGATGACCACTTTCACTTGCCCTTATGGCATATTTGCTTATAAGAGAATGCCATTCTGCCTTTCCAATGTGCCTACTACTTTTCAAGGATGTATGATGGCCATCTTCATGACATGATTAGGAAGCACTTAGAGATTTTTATGGATGATTTCTCAGTCTTTGGTGAGATCTTTGATGAATGCCTTAGACATCTTTCTTTACTATTAGGCCAATGCGTTCAGATAAATTTTGTGCTTAATTAGGAGAAATCCCATTTCATGGTTCAAAGAGGCATAGTCTTGGGTCATGTTTTGTCTTTTGAAGGTATCCAAGTTGAGCCTGCCAGGGTTGAGCTTATAGAGAAGTTACCCATTCCTAGGAGTGTTAAGGATATTAGATCCTTCCTTTGCCATGCAAGGTTCTATAGGAGATTTATTAAGGATTTTAGTCACGTTGCTTGTCCATTGTCTAGGCTTCTAACACATGATGTTTCCTTTGTCTTTGATGATAAGTGTGTTATAGCATTTGATAAACTTAAGTCTTTAATGTCTTCTTCTCCTATCATTCAGTCTTCCAACTATAGTCTTCTCTTTGAGATCATGTGTGATACTTCAAATTTTGCCATAGGTGCAGTGCTAGGTCACCATAGGGAGAGGTTGCTTTATGTGATTTACTGTCCTAGCATGACTTTAGATGATAAACAGAAGAATTACACCACCACTGAGAAGGAGCTTCTAGGTATAGTGTTTACACTTGATAAGTTCTGTCCTTACATCCTTGGCTCAAAAGTCATCATCTATTTCAATCACGCAGCTTCGCGCTATCTTGTTTTTAAGCATGATTTGAAGCCTAGGTTGAATAGATGGATGCTTCTCTTTCAGGAGTCTGACGTTGAGATTAGAGATAAGAAGGGTAGTGAGAATTCTGTTGCAGACTATTTATCCTGTTTTGCACATGATTCCCCTGGTGATACCATCCCCTTTTGTGATTCTTTCCCCAGTGAGCAATTATTTGCAGTTTCTCATCACACATCATGGTTTGCACATATCATGAATTATTTTTCCATAGGGCATTTATGCTCCTATTGGGAGAAGAGAGAGAGAGAGAGAGAGAGAGAGAGAGAGAGAGAGAAGTTCTTAGCAGAGGTTAAACACTTCTTTTGGGATGACCCTTATCTCTTTAAGGTTTGCGCAAATTAGGTGATTCATCAGTGTATGCCTGAAAGTGAGTTTGAAAACATTCTTAGCATATGTCACGAAGAGGGATGTAGTGGTCACTTTAGTGGTAAGAAGATAATGGATAAGGTCTTGCAAAGTGGTATTTTTTGGCCCAGACTCTTTAGAGATGCCTAAAAGTTTTGTAGGAAATGTGTTAGATGTCAGTAGTCTGGGTCTATTTCTAGGAGAGACATGATGCCTTTATCCCCTATTCTTCCCTGTGAGATTTTTGATGTTTGGCGTATAGATTTCATGAGTCCATTTCCACCTTTCTTTATGTACCAGTACATCTTATTGGCTGTAGATTACGTGTCCAAATAGGTAAAGGCAATTCCCACACCATCAATGACCATAGGGTTGTAGTCAAGTTCATTAAGGAGAACATTTTTATGAGGTTTGAAGTCCCTAGATTATTGATTAGTGAAAGTGGTCAACATTTTTGCCATAGGACACTTGAGGTTTTGCTTAGTAGATATTCAATCACACACAAGATTATTACCCTATATCACCTGTAAACTAGTGGACAAATTGAAGTGTCCAATAAGGAGATTAAGCACATTTTAGAGAAGACGGTTATGACATATAGGAAAGATTGGTCTTGTAGGTTGAGTGATGCTTTATAAGCCTATCGTACTACATTTAAGACTCCCATTGGCATGTTTCCATCTAGATTAGTGTATGTTAAGCCTTGCCACTTGCTTGTTAAGTTAGAACATAGAGCATATTGGGCCATCAAAGCCCTAAATTTTGATTTGCTAAAGCAGGTGAGAAGAGAAAGTTAGACCTAGTCGAGTTGAAAGAGCTTAGATTTGAGGAAGCTCTATAAGGATAGGATGAAGAAAGTGCACAATAGACACATTCTTAGGAAATTTTTCTCTCCTATTAATAGAGTCTGGTTGTTTAATTCTAGATTGAAGTTCTTTCCATGTAAATTGAAGTCTCGATGGGATAGTCCATATGGGGTGATTGAAGCATACCATTTTGCAGCTATGAGCATAAAGGATTTGAATGATGGTCGAGAGATGACTATGAATGGACAATGTCTGAAGAATGCATTTGACCCGAGCATGGCTCTTGTGGAGATCATTGAGCTTCAAGACCCTATCTATGAAGATTGATACATGGTGATCACCTAGTTGATGACATGGTGGTTAGCGCTGCTAGGAGGCAACCTAGCTTAATTTTGGTACTTTCATTCTTTGTTTTCATTTTTCTTTCATTTGCTTTCTTTTTAGGTTTTACAAGTGTTGATCCCCTATCTTTGCTCCATTTCCCTTTTGAAAACACCTTGTTTATTATTTGACATGCCAATGCAAGCTTGCATGGCAATGCCACTAATCTTGCACTTTGTTGGTGTTCGTGATTTGTTGAGAAAAGCATGGTTAGTAGATAATTCGTTGATCATTGGCATTGAAGAGCTTCAAAGAAACACAAGTTGTATCTATCTTTCTCCACTTGTCCCCTTTTATTTAACCTTTCCCCACTTCCTTATATGCTTTGTGATGCATATTTGCTTTTGACGTGGTTTTATTCTATTTGCTTGAGGTCAAGCAAAGTTTAGGTTCGTCGGTGTGTGAGTTTGTTCTTGTTTTATGCTTTGTTTAGGGTGGATTTCCATTATTTTCTTAAAAACGGTGAAAATTTTTCCAAGTTTTGTGCATAAAGAGCTGTTTATCTCTTTGAATTTTTTTCAATTTTTGTGCATATAGAGTTATTTATCTCTTTGTTGATTGGAGTGTTGGCTTTTGTCCTTGACTTAATTAATTGGAGAATATGAGGTTGTATTGTGGGAAATGAATGGAGTGGAAGGACAACAGGGACTTTAAAAAGGTTTCTTTTGAAAACTGTGGTGAGTAAATACTTTTAATAATGCACCTTGTAATTGCCCCACAACTTGGTTGGAAAAAGTGTTTTAAAAGGGTTGTTGATATAAGTGTCCCTTTCTTGATTAACTCTTCTAGTGTGCTTTAGCCTTTCCCTTTTCTTTTCTTTTTGTTTATGTTATGTATTGAGACAAATTCAAAAACAAAATGGAAAAAATGAAAAAAATGAGAAAAAAAAGTGAAAAGGTCAAAAAAAGTCAAAAAGACAAAAAGGCAAGAAAATTTGAAAAAAGTAAAGTTGATTGAATAAGAGTCAAGTGACACAATGTCAATTTGACACAAGTATCTCTTTTCTTCTTTTGTTTTGCTGGAAATAAGGTTGTTACATCATTTATGATCCATTGTGATTGTATCTTCTTTCTCTTTGTATCTTTGGGGTCAGGAGGCTATGTTAGTTGATGGGGGCATGAAGTATCAATATCCTGTGAGTTAGAATCCTAGGTTTGTGGTGGTTTAAGCTACTTGGTAAGTTCCTAAGAGGTGTAAGAATACTTGTGATTGAGAGGAAGATCCAAAAAAGGCTTGAAGAACCCTTTTACAAAAGGAATAATCCCTTCATGTTCCTCGAATTTGAAAAGATAGCAAGTAAATACCTTTGGCAACCCTTTTTAGCAATTTGGAGATAAATTTAGAATTGATCTTTCATGGAGACAAGTAAGGAGGAGGTTTGGGGAAGTTGATGTGTCTTGATTTGTGTGTTTGTTCTTGCATTTTCTTGTGTTTTTGGAGGTAGCTTACTTGATAGCATTAGTGTAGTACTTAAATAATGTTTGTGTATATGCGGATATAATTGTCTGCTATTTCCATTGTTTGCTCTCCCTTAGTTAGCTTGTTTCTCCCATTTCCCTTTCCATTTCTTTAGTTTAGTTTTCTTTAGATTAAATTTATATTCCAAGCTCCACTCAATCCAACAATACCCAAAAAGATCGATAGAGTAGGTTTTTTCTTTTGTAGATTCCTAGGACACATAGTTTAGAATCATTTCGCATTTTAACCTCCCTGTGGAATATGACCCTGTACTTGCATGCTAGGCTACCAACGACTTGTGCACTTGCAGACTAAATTTTACGACTCTGTGGAGTAGCACCAAGTTTACCAGTCGGCCTACAGGGTCCAACCGGTAGCTCTTTTTGCTTTCAATCTTTATTCTTCTTGCTTCCAGTCTTCATTTTATGACCCGTACATCTTCGTTCTTCTTCGTTCATCCTCTTTTAAGCTCATATCCTAATCCATGGCTTACCTAAAGCACAAAATTAACCATTTAGTGTATCATTTAACCCTAAAACTCAATTATAGGCAATTATATTCGTATATGCACAAATATGATATAAGGACTATACTAATGGCATCAAGTAAGCACATAATACATCTAAAAAAAATAAGAAAATGCAAGAACAAACACACACAAACCATGACACATCAGGACAAAATAAAAACGAGTCACCAAAGATACTCTCAAGGACGAATTGGAAATCGTAGCTACAAGTTAACTTTTTTCTACAAAAATAAATGTCACAATTAGAAAATCGATGAACTAATATATGGGGCATTCCTAAAACGTCACAAAATGTTCATATTATTTTTCTTTTTTTTTGTTTTGCTAAGAAAGATCTTTAAAAAATTATATTTTATTTAATTTTTTCCTAGATCAACTTTTAACAAATCATTTGCAACAGTAGGAAATATAACATACTTAAAGTAAAAAGGCATAAATAATAATACATAATTACATGCCAATAAAGATGACAAATGGATCATTAATGTTATTTTCATACACAAGCCTAAAATAGTTCGCAAGTGCATGGGTCGTGTGTAATGTAGTGTGCAAGTGCAGGGTCGAATTCACGGGGAAGCCAAATGTCTGTGGTGTCCTAAGCTATGTGTATCTTAAAGAGCTATGTGTCGGAACCTAAACTATGATGTTTTCGGGGGAGGGGTTTGGGTTTAAAGAGAGCTCAAGAAACGTAAACCTAAACTAACAGCAAGAAAATAAAAGCGGTGTGTGGAAAATAAGGAAACCAAGTGATCTAATAGGAGTCAAACATCCGAGATAGGGACTAGGGTGATTACAACTTGTTTATGGGCATTTACTACGTTCTTGTTAGGGTTGCTTCATGGATTATACTTGGTTGCTCTTTTCTAAACCCCTAAGTTACTACCTTATTATCCTCTAAGCCTTAGTGTGAATCCATCCCTAAGCGTCAACTCCTAGAGCCATGGCATATGGTCTTTATGACTTAAGATTTTAGGGCTGTCTAATTACGATTCTAGGTAATTTAGATCAATTTAACCCTAGCGTGTAAACCATTGGCTGGGTTTAAAGCCAAGACCTAGTACATCTAAGGTTGACCAACCCAACCTAAAACCTATGGCTAGGTTTAAAGCCAAAGGAGACTTGATCAAGGGCAGCCTTTAATTATGCACCACCGATCATCCATTCTATTAGCGGGTTTATCGTTAAAGCAAAAGTGCAAGCACATCTAGGGGATGCCATTCATGAATATATTGACATATCCAACTACAAAACACATAGACATGCTTAGATTTCACAAATTTAAGCAATAGCACCCAACATGTGTGCAATTGAAGCTAATCTTGGTATTGGAATGCAAACACAAACATAGACATGTATGAATACATAATCCACTCCATAAAATCATCACATAAACACATAGACATACTTATACAATGATTTAGAAATGGTTAATAGCAAAATAGGCTTCAATATATGCTAGCTAAATATTCATTATTGATTTTGATGATGAAAATATATATATATGCATTATTTAACTAAATAGCTTCTTGTGAAAATGAGATGTCATCAATATGAAGCTTGGAAAGATATGAAGATGTGCAAAAGGGTTATTTGAAGAAGAGAAAAGATGAGAAGGCATAAGGAGGAGAAGAGAAGACATAAGGGGTACCGGATTTGTTTTTTTTCTTGCTCTTTTTGTGAAATGCCTATATATTGTGTGGACTTGGCTCAAAATATTTTTCTTTGTCATTGGAAAAATTTTCAAGTCTTACACTTTTGAAAATAACATATGCACAAATGTATTTGAATGCACACATTAAGATAAATTAAGTTTTTAGGGTGTTTTTATTCACAACATGCATTTACATAGTTATTCAAAATAACTTGGAGTTGTGAAAATGCACTTGAATTTGTTTTTCTGCAAAATCTGGCTTTACTTCACATTCTGAAGTGGCCGGACCCCCCAGCCGGTCGACTAGCTGACCTGGGTGGTCGTCCGGCCTAATCAGAGAGGTGAAGGGAAAAGCCGGACCCCCTAGCCGGTCGATTGGCTAAGGCGTCCGGCCTAGTCAGAGAAGGAGAAGGGCAAGCCGGACGACCAAGCTGGTCGACCGGCTGAACGGGGGCTGTAATAAATACACTAGCCGTTTATTACCGTTCTGGCCGAAAATCTTCATCCTTCTTCTCCTACCAAATCCCTAATCCCCAAATCTCTTTAAATACTCATTCAAATACACTTTCAAAACATCAATTGAAGAGTGCAAAAGTGTTTATCATCATTCAATCCATCTTTGAGCCATTCTTGCAATATATTTGAGCTTTCAAGAGCTTGTTCTTTCTCTTCTTGCGGAAGATTTCAGATTCAATCTCTTTTCAATCTTGAGTATATACACACTTTGAGAGCTTTAATCATTGTGAGATATATCCATTTAAGCTTGTAAAGTGTGAGGAAATCCTATAGAGAGAATCTCTTGGGTTATTTGAAGTAAGACTTCAAAGAGGTTGTAAAGAACTTGGTTTGTGCTTCACTAAGTTTTGAAGAAGCATTTTAGTGGAGATCTTTGAAGTCCTAAGGGAAGATTCCTTGGGCGGTGGACGTAGGCTTGGCCGAACCACCTTAAAATCGTTTGTCTCTCTTCTCCTTGCATCTCTATTTTTATTGTTCTTACCTTGCTTCTCTTGTGTTTGATATATTGCTTGTTAGAAGTTGTAAATTTTCTGAAAATTTTAAAAAACGAAAATTAGTATTAATATCTTAATTCACCCCCTCTCTTAAGATATTTGCACCCACAATATATATACTACTTCATTGAGGCATTTTAGCAAACACTTAGACATGTATGTAAAATAGCCATGGAAACCCTAAGAACAAAGCATATATACATAAATCTATCAAGTATCCATTATAATATAGTAATCAATCCATAATATAAGTATAAATCACCCTATATGCTTTAATTAGACATAGATTAAACTGGGATAAAAGAGAGATAAAGATTCTACTCTTTTATCCATAGCCATCTCTTTACAATCCATGAGAATAAAAGCCTCAAATCCTTGTGTTTGATCCTCCTAGATGCTTGGTTCCAAGTGTTTTTGTGTGTGGAAGAGTGTGTGTCAGATGGGTAGGAGCGGAATTAGGGTTTTGGGAAATGGATGTGAAGAATAGATGGTGATTCTCCTCAATTTTGTTGAAAAATGCAGTTAAATAGGGCTTTTCTCAAGCATAGCCGGGGGCTTTTAGGAGGGTCAACTGGCCAAAATGGGTAGTTTTTGATTAGTTGGGGGACCTAGGCTGGGGACCAGTTGGGGGACCTATACTGCACAGGGAAGATCAACCAACCTCTTCAGTTTAGGCCCCAATTTTCGTCATTTTGCGCTCAATCTTTTCCAATTGCTTTGTGCTTCATTCAGGAGCCTTCAAAGTGTCTTTCCTTCATTTCTTTATCTTTAAAACACCTTTAAACTTTGCTCTAAATCCTAAGCAGCATCAATCAAGCTTCGATCATCACTCCAAATCTCACCTAATACAAGGAATAAGTGTGCATTAGTGTAGCATTTATGTTCTGAGCTCAACTATAGACATTTAAACTCTAATATGCACAAGTATGATATAAATTCTACACTAATACACCTATTAGAGTACAAAACACCTCTAAACAAGTATAAACATGCAATATGTAAACACACACAAAACCAATGCATCAATCATCATCCATTCCGAGTATAGAACACCTATCAATATCTCATAACTTGATACATCTAAGAGTAAGTCAAGTTAAATAGCTAAGATAATATCTTGCAATCATAGTCACCTGATTGTACTACGCCACCTTAATCCCACCTATGCAAAGTATAATCAATCTCCAACTTGTAATCATAGACCTTATATCAATGTCCCATGCGATTGCAAGTTATTTTCTTTTAAGAAAGCAGCTTGTATCACGAACTCACATTGTAAGGAGATATATATTTCAGCAAATTCCCTTGTGCCTTTGCTGTGTTACTCTTCTTTTATGCATTACTTGTATAAAGAAAAAAGGGTAACTTAAGAAGGAAAACAAGGAAACAAAGACCTATGAAAGGTTTATTCCTATTTGATTTTAAGGTCATTAAACTATTACATTAGTCTTATTATGATCCCACTGCCACCATTATTTGCCGTTAGAACTTGTTGTTAAGTTTGTCTCAGCCATATCTCTAATTCCTAAACTCATCATTATCATCATTCATCACTTTTCAACTACAGAACAAGAACCACTACCTATTGTAATGTTGCCAAGAAAAGACTACAACTTGTAGTCCCCATACTTAGACTTCTCTTATGTCCATTTATAACAAAATAACCATCCTCGACCAAAACTCAAAACACAAAAAAAAAAAGCTAAGGTCTACTTCCAACCATAAATTACCAATAAATCATCATTCCCAACTTTCTTTTCCCATGTGTATTAATGGTAGCCACAAATAGGATATCATTAGCTTTAGTCATTCTCAATAATCTCTCACACTTATCTAGACATAGATTGCAAAAATCTCTCATGCTCATCCTCTCTTCATAGATATCTTCATGACATGTAATTTTGCCATTGCATACTTTATTAGTTTACTGAAGTGTACTTGAATAAACTATACTTGAAGGGGTAGACAAGAAAATTTAGTTCAATTATTCAAAATCTAAATTAATCAATTGTACAAATAAATTTAACAAAACTGATTAAGTGCTAATTGGTAAATGAAGAGAGCTTATCAATTGGATTGGAAAAAATCTAGAGAGCTATCAAAGTGTGTTGCATCATAAGTAGAGTATATGTGATTGCATGTGTGTGTGTGTAAATAGTGCATAAGTGTGTTTGTGTGCGATTGCAACTAGTGTGAGAGTGTGTGTATGGTTGAGAGTGTGAAGAAGGGGCTAACGTTGAAAGAGGGTTTTAGGGGAAGGGCAGTTGTTAGGGAAGTAGGTGCAGGAATGAAGGGTATGTTAGGATTATGTCCTAAAGTTAGTCTTCTATTATAGGTTTATAATTATATTGTATATGGATTTTATTATTGTTATAGGGCAATAATCTTAAGAATGGGGGGGTGGTGAATTAAGATTATGTTACTTTTGCAAAAAATAAAACAATTCAATACAATTTTTAGAATCAAGAAAATGAATAATCTTCACACAAGCAATTTACCAACAATTTGTAAGCAATATGAAAATAATAGAGATAGGAAGAGGAAGAACAGAGTGCATTGAATTTTTAAGTGGTTCAGCCAATCGTACATCCACTGCCTAAAGATTCTCCCTTTAGAACTTTAACCTCCTTCACTATACATACTCTTCCAAATGTTGGTAAGGTACAAGCCAACTTGTTACAACTCTTTGAAACACCCTCTTTAAAGAATCCAAGTGAAAGCACCCTATCAAGGATTTCCACACTCTTTTCTGGCTAAGAACACAATCTACAACCTATCCTAGCTATAGAGTGTAATTACAATTGATAATGATATGAAAGAATTCAAATCTTGCTCAAAACCTCACCCAATATATATAAAAGATATAGCTCTTGTATAACTTAGTGAAATAGACATTATAAAGCCCAAGGATATTTGTAATGCTCAAGTGTGTGTTAAAAAGCTTTAGAATAGTGTTTAAATAGTGTTAGAAAGAGCTGTTGCAAATCCACAATAGAGAGAAAATCGTGTTGGATGATAGTGGAGTGAGAATCTTGCCAAAATTAGCTTCTAACAGGCAATATTTAAAACTGCAACGCAGGGGTCAATCAACTAGGTAAGAGTCTGGCCTATCCTTCTGATGTTTTGTCTACCTCCGGCAGCCTAGGTCGGTCGCCCAGCCTAGAAGTATGGCAGGATCCAGAACATATCAATTTAGAAGTTGTAGAATTTAACTCAAGTCAAAAGCTCGGCTAGTGGGCCCGACTTATAGTAGAAAAACTCAGATTTTGCCTATTTTAAATCCCTTTGGAAGCACAAATGTTTAGCAATTAAGAGAGTAACAATGGGGATTCAAAATCAAAATGGAAAGTTTGAAAACAACTTGAGAGAATTTGGTAATATGAAATTCTTTCAAGCAATGTGAAAACAATTTTAAAGAGAAAAGGAAAGTCAAATATTTGCTTTTCAAAAACCTTTCCAAGATTAAGTGAACAATCAATTATTTACTCAAAACATTTTAAGATGCAATTTCAAGATTTTAAAAGGCATGTTCTAGGAATTCAAAAATCCTTAAAAATAATTTTGAAAATATGATCAAAGTGAGTAAAAATCATGAGCTTTAGACAATAAATTCACGGTTATACACAATAAGAGCAAGAATTAAAATAAATGAACGAGTACCCTTTATGACTTCTTGTCTCCGACCTAATATCTCCCTTTGCTCTTGTCTTAAAAATCTTTGCATGAACTTCCATATTTGGGATCACAAATTTTTACAAGCTTTCATCTAATCAAGCTTCAGAAAGCATAGCTCAAAAGGACAATTTATGAAGTATTCAATCCATAAGAAGATTCATGCATTCAATTCATAGCTATTCATTCAAAAGCTTATTCAAATATAACTAATAGGATCTATATAAATTATAGTCGATAAAATCATTATGAGTCAAGGTCAATCCATTATTTTCATTATCAAAACATCAATATCAAACCATATAACGCTAACAATCTCTCCTTTTTTGATGATAACAATAACTATACTCATGTTTAAGCATGTGATTTATAATGTGAAAAACTCCCCCTAAGTAAGTTCATATAAAAATATAAATCGAGTCTTTAATAGGTATGACTCCTCCTTACATAAGTATATAGACGGCTCAAAGACGTTCAAGGAAGTTTCCATAATAAACCATAGATCATTCACATGAAAAAAAATCATCATAATAGATCATAATAAAAACCATCAATCAATTGATCAATCAATCAATCATTGTCATAAAGCATAAGCAACTAAAGCAACTAACAGGGTTCTCTTCTCCCTCTTTGGCATCATCAGAAAGAAAGATAAAGGCAAAAGCCAAAGGTAATTAAAAACCATGATAATAAAGAGTAAAAACATGCAAGATGGAGAGTTGAGTGAAAGGATGAGAAGTTCAAACAAAAGGCAATGTTTTCAAAATGCAATAAGAGTGATTTTGAAAGACAGGGGCATCCCAAAGGCCTTCATGGATGATCTGGAAAGTGGCGAGAGCGGTATTCTTTAAAGAACTCATTCATCTCTTGATGCATTCCACCAACATTTTCTTCAGCTTTGTGCACTAGAGCATTAAGTAGCACCATGTCTCATCTCTTCCCTTCTAATCTCTTCAAGCCTATAAGTTTTCATAGAAGCTTTTATGTCCATATTGAGTTAGTCTTGAAAATCATCATTGAAGAATTGTTGACGGCGCACATTTTCTCCAATTGGTTCATGTATCACAATTCATTTTTGTGGAGCTTGCTTCTCCAATTCATCCATTGCAGCTTGTACTTCATTTTCTTGGATTTCTGGACCTAAGACTGAATTAGAAAAAGTAGTTCTTTCCTTAGTTTTTTGTTGTATTTGTTTCTTAATGTCATTACTCAAGGCTTGATATTGAGCTTCTTCAATTGGTTCCTCATTGTAACAATAGATTTGCATTTGATTAATGTAAGCCATGTCAAATTTTCTAGCAAATGGGATCAGATCCTTATCAAATAATACCTTGAGGTGGTGAAAGATAGGGGTGAGAGCCATCCCATAAACCAACTTGTTTGGTTTTGAGGGTTCTTTCTTCAAATTTTCAAGGTCTATCCCACACACATGTGCCATATGACATAATATAGATAAGCCAAATCAACTTTCTCCTTGTGATTCAATATGTAGAACAAATATGTGTCCATAAAGTTTATTCTCCCATCGTTTGTTTTTCTACACATAATCACTTCACTAATTATCTTGAGCATGATCTTTGTCTTAGGGTCAACATCTTTTCTTTAAGATGTGGTTTGCCTAATGGATATAGAGTCCAACTCTTTCCATATGAAAGTAATTGCTTTATCTACATTTTCTTTCTCAACTATAGGCCAACCTTGAGCACTATAGATTCTATGGCGCCCATAAGGAAAAGTAGATACATCCCTAACATCTTCCTTTTGCAAATCAATCCTTTTTCCATTCACTTTTGATTTCAAATGCATACGTTTAGTACAAAACAAGGTAAGATTCTTATAGAATTCTTTGACCATTTTCTCATAAACATTGCAATTTAGATGAACGAACATATCCCAACCTTGTTCATGAAATAAATCAATAGCATTTGTTCCTTTCAAATCCTTATCAACAAAATATTTCCTATACATAATAGATTGAGATTCAATGGTACCTTTCTTCTTTGTTGGTGCCAGTGAAGATGGTGGTGGTGATTGTGATGGAGATGGATAACTTTCCCTAGCCCTTTAACTTCTTGAAGTTGTCCTTCCTCTTGGGGTTGCCATGGGTGAAGATTTTTCCTTAAAGAAATTGATGCAAAGATGATTTTTATAAAATGGGTAATGAGATTTTGTCAACAATTTTAAGAGAAATTAAAGTTCTAAGGTGTTGGGTATGAGTAGGAATGAGATTTTAGGGAGATGGTTTTAAAAAAGAGGAGGTGAAAGTGAAATAGAAGATGTAAAATTGAAGTTTTAGCCTAGCCTGTATGTAGAAGTCGGGTGCTCGATTTGCCATGGGAGGTGATTGGTGCATGGCGAAGAGCAGTGGAAATGGTGTAGACATGAGTCGGGCAACCGCTAGGGGCTTCTAGCCATGGGCAAAATGTAAAATCTCAGAGTTTTTAATTATGCAATGAAAATATGAGCTATAATACTGCCTTTGGCAACCAAAACATATCCAAAATATGATATCAACAGTTTAAAAACATTCAAAGCATGCAATTTTGTAGGGAAACATCATAAAGGACACAATTCATTCAAAGTTTTGCATACTGATTTCTCTTCTAATGTTGCGAAATTGTTCTTCAAGAAAAGATTTTGTGAAAATATCTATGACTTGATGCAAAGTATTAACAAATTCAAGTAATATATCTCCTTTTTGGACATGATCCTTAATAAAGTGATATCTAATCTCAATGTGTTTTGCTCCAGAATGTTGGATAGGGTTTCTAGTGTGATTAATTACACTTCTGTTGTCCCAGTAAATGGGCACATGATCATATTGTAATATATAATCAATCAAGTTTTGTTTCATCCTAAGAATTTGTGCTATGCAACTACTAGTAGCTATATACTCGGCTTAATAGTAGATAAGGCAACACTATTTTGTTTTCTATTAGACCAAGAAATCAAAGAGTGACCAAGGAATTAACATGTACCACTAATGCTTTTATGATCAACTTTGCATCCAGCAAAATTAGCATCTAAGAAACCATATGAATCAAAAGAAGTATCTTTAGGATACCATGAACCAAGATTATAAATTTCTTTAAGGTATCTAATTGTACGTTTCACAGTAATTAAATGGGATTCTTTCAGATTGGATTGGAATCTCGCACACAGAAAAATATTGAACATTTTATCAAGCCTAGATGATGTTAAGTATAAAAGGTTTCCTATTTTACCTTGATTGAGTTTTTCATCAACCGACTTACCATTCTCATATTTGTCAAGCTTAATTGAGGGGCTTATGGGAGTTTCAATTTCTTTCGCTTTTGCATTCCAAACTTTTTGATTATTTCCTTCGTGTATTTAGCTTGATTTATGAAGATCTTGTATTTAATTTGCTTGATTTGCAATCCAAGGAAGAAGGTTAATTTGCCCATCATGCTTATGTCAAATTCCCTGTGTATGCACTTAGAAAAACTTTCACGTAATGAGATGTTAGTAGCACCAGATATAATATCATCCACATATATTTGAACAAATAGGATATCACATTTTTCTCTTTTAATGAACAGAGTAGAGTCAAGCTTATCTCTCTCAAATTCGTTCTCAATTAGGAAGCCGCTAACCTTTCATGCCAAGCTCGACGAGCTTGTTTTAATCTATACAATACTTTATCAAGTTTATAACATGATTAGGAAAGTATGCATCTTTGAAACCAGGAGGTTGTTCAGCACAAACTTTTTCCTTAATGAAACCATTTAAGAATGCACTTTTTACACCCATTTGATATAACTTTAAATTGATATGACAAGTGAATGCAAGTAACATGCGGATGGATTCTAATCTAGCAACAAGTGCAAAAATTTCATCATAATCAATGCCTTTTCCTTGGTTGTAGCCTTATACAACTAGTTTTGCATTATTTCTAGGCACATTTCCAAATTCATCTAGCTTATTTCTAAAGACCTATTTAGTGTCCATGAGAAGATGATCTCTAGGTCTTTCAACCAATTTCTAAACTTTATTTCTACTAAACTGATTAAGCTTTTCTTGCATGGAAATTATCCATTTATTATCCAATAAAACTTCATTAATATTCTTAGGTTCTATATGAGAAGCAACTGCAACATGTTCCTAATGGCATTGACATTATTCTTAGTTCTTATTCCCTTACATGGATCGCAGATGATTTGCTCCTTAGGGTGATTTTTGACGAATTTCAAACTCTTGGGTAGATTGGTTTGAGTTGGTTCTTGCTTCAAGTGAGGATCTAGAGTTTGTTCTTTATTTTCCTTTGCTTGAGGGTCATCATTTTGGATTTCAACTTTTTTCATCATTTGACATTTCTTTATCCTTTGCTTATTCTTTTTCTTGTGTAGTATTCTCCAAAAGGTCACCTGCATCAACGATTTTCTTTCTCGGCTCAAAAGGATTAGATTTATCAAAAGTAACATGTATTAATTCTTCTACAACTTGTGTTCTTTTATTAAAGACACAATAAGCTTTGTTTTTAGTTGAGTAACCAAGAAATATTCCTTTATCAGATTTAGCATCAAATTTGTGCAAATGATATTTGGTATTCAAAATAAAACATTTACAACCAAACACTTTAAAGTATGAGATTTTAAGAGTCTTACCGTGCCACAACTTGTATGGAGTTTTGTTTAGAATAAGTCTAATGAGAATTCTATTTTGCACATAGCACGTAGTGTTTATAGTTTCACCCAAAAAATATATAGGCAAGTTCTATTTTATAAGCATAGTCCTTGCCAGTTCTTGTACAATTCGGTTATTCCTCTCTACTACCCCATTTTGTTGAGAAGTTCGAAGAGCCGAAAAGTTATGTTCAATACCATTCTCATCATAGAAATGCATAAAAGGAGAATTCACATGTTCAGTGTCATTATCACTACATTTGCAAGTTATAAAATAGCATTTATCAATTTGTACTTTATGACACAACCTTGCAAATTTATTGACTGCTTCATATTTGTGTGCAAGAAACATGACCCACGTAAATCTAGTATAATTATCTACAACAACAAAAGTGTATCTAGATCCACCAAAGCTAGCAACATCAAAAGGTCCATATGCAACAATTGTGAAACTCTAGATGTCGAGACCATGTTAATTGGTTTGAAGGAAGTCTTATGTTGCTTACCAAGTTGACATGCATCACATACTTTATATTTTTAAAACTTGATTTTAGGCAAATCTCTAACCAATTCATTTCTAGATAAATTTTCCAATAAACTCATGTTAGCATGCCCAAGTCTTCTATGCCATAACCAAGAATTTTCATGTACAACATATAAATAAGTAACATTTATATATATATATATATATATATATATATATATATATATTATTTCTACAAGCAACAACGAGCATATTATCACTATCACAATCATGTACTATGTAGCTAGATAATTTAAAAGAAACTTTATAGCCTTTATCAGATAGTTGTCTAATGCTAAGTAGATTAAATTTAATACCTTCTACAAGTAGCACATTACGAATAGTAAGTGAGTTTTTGTTACTGATGCTTCCTTTGCTATTGTCTCTGAATGTCACATTCCCTCATTTGACTCTTTTGAGACCATAGAATAGTGAAGGATGTATTTCTTGTTCTCTTTCACTTCATTTTTAACTTAAAAGTTGAGAGAACACAAGAAGGTTATATTGTGGTCCCCAATTTCTTGGGTCCATGCGGTTAGTCTCAATTTTTGCTATCACAACCTATTTAGGTTTTCGCCAATATAGAACAAAAGTGACTCTATTACATAATTTCTTAAAATAGCATTGAGAAGAGATATAACCATTCTTTTCACAATATGTACAAGTAATAGATGATCTTAAAGGTGCACTAGAAGATGATCCTTTCACAAAATAGTTTTTCAAATACTTTTGTTTGATTGTAGGCTTATAACCAATTCCATTTTTTTCAAACATCATTTTTTATGAGCCAAGAAGTTTTTCAAGATTTTCTTGCCCATTTGTAAACTTGCTCACGATTATTTGTAAATTATTGTTTTTTCTTTTTCAAATCATTTATGTTTTCCAAAAGAGATGTATTTTTCTTTTCAAGGTCATCCGTTTCTTTCAAAACAACTTTCAAACTCTTTTGCAAAACCTTATTTTTGTTTAAAGTAGTTGAAAAATTATCATGTATTTTTGAAAAGGCTTCTTGTAGTTCTTCAAAGGTAAATTTCTCATCATTACATGAAAGATAGTTCAATGAGTCATTTACCTCATCTTTGTTTGCCATGAAACATACATAGTTTACAACTTAATGTTCTTCTTCACTTTCTCCTTCACTTTCAGAGCTATCCCATGAGGCTTTGAAAGCTTTTCCTTCCCTTTGTTTTGTCAACTTTGGACAATTTCCTTTGATGTGACCAAGTTTGTTACAATTAAAACATTTAAGTTCTTCATTCTTTCCTTCTCTAAGTTTTCTCCTTTCTTTGCCTTTGTTCATTGAGTTTGATTCTTTCTTCCACTTTTTGTACTTTATGAATTTTCTGAAATTCTTTGCAAGCAAGGCTATCTCTTCATCTTCGGATTCGTCACTATCTTTTTCATCACTTGAATGGCATTTAGAGACAACAAATGCCATGAACTTCTTCATCTTCTTATCTTATTCTTCATGTGTTTTCAGTTACAACTCATGTGTGATAAGAGAACTAACTAGCTCATTTAGAGTCAGAGTATTGAGGTTTCTTGCTTTTTTCACGGCTGTCATTTTTGTTTACTATTGAAGTGGTAGACTAACAATTTTCTCACCATTTCTGCCTTTGAATATTCATTTCCAATTGCTTTAAGAGCATTAGTAATTTCAACAAATCTAGAAAATATACGTTCAATATTTTCTTTGGGTTCCATTTTAAAACTTTAATATTTTTGAACAAGCATGCTAATTCTTGATTCGTTCTCTTGACTAATACCTTCATAAGTAACTTCAAGTTGATCCCAAATTTCTTTACCAAAGTGCATCCTATTACTCTAGCAAATTCAGTGGCATTCAATCCATCATACAAAGTGTGCAAAGCCTTAGCATTCAATTCAACAAATTTATAATCTTTCTCATCCCATTGATCTTTCGTTTTTAATATTTTCTTGTCTCCCACCATTTTTATAGGATATTGTGGTAGATTTTCAATTATTTTCCATGCTTTATAATTATGAGCTTAAAAAAACACTTTCATTGTCTTTTTCCAAAAAGAGTAACTAAGGTAATCAAATGGAGCTTTATTAACTGACAATCCTTCAATGGTAATAGCATTAACATTATTTATCATTATTAATTCTACTAGCTATTAAATTATAAGTAGAACCTTAACTCTTGATGCCACTTGTTATGGGCAAGTAAATTAAAACCTTTCAATACAACTTTTAAAATCAAGAAAATGAATAATCTTCACACAAGCAATTCATCAAACAATTTTTAAGCAATATGAAAACAGTAGAGATGGGAATAGAAAGAATAGAATGCATCGGATTTGAGATGGTTCGGCCAACCATGCGTCTACTGCCTAAGGATTCTCTCCTTAAAGCTTTAATCTCCTTCACTATAAATACTTTTTCAAATGTTGGTGGAATACAAACCAACTTGTTACAACTCTTTAAAACACCCTTTTTAAAGAACCCAAGTGAAAGCACCTCATTGAGGATTTTCACACACTTTTCTAGCTATGAACACAATCCACAATCTATCCTAGCTATAGAATGTAATTACAATTGATAATGATATAAAAGAATACAAATCTTGCTCAAAACCTCACCTAATATATATGAAAGATATAGCTCTTGTATAACTCAATGAAATAGACAATATAAAACTCAAGAATATTTGTAATGCTCAAGTGTGTGTTAAAAAGCCTTAGAATAGCATTGAAATAGTGTTAGGAAAAGCTGTTGCAAATCCATGATAAAGAGAAAATCATATTGGGTGAGAATGGAGTGAGAATCTTGCCAAAATTAGCTTCTAACAGGTAATATTTAAAACTACAACGCAAAGGTCGATCGACTAAGTAAGGAGTTCGGCATGTCCTTTTGACATTCTAGTTATCCCAGTAGCCTAGGTTAGTCACTTGGCCTGGTAGTACGATAGGATCTAAAACATATCAATTTAGAACCTATTGAATTTAACTCAAGTCGAGAGCCCGGCTAGTGGGTCCAACTTATAGCAGAAAAACTCAGATTTTGACCTATTTGAAATCCCTTTGAAAGCAAAAATATTTAGCAATTAAAGAAGTGACAATAGGAATTCAAAATTAGAATGGGAAGTTTGAAAACAACTTGAGAGAATTTGTTAATATGAAATTCTTTCAAGCAATGTGAAAAAAATTTTAACGGGAAATGGAAAGTCAAAGATTTACTTTTCGAAAACCTTTCCAAGATTAAGTAAGGAAGCAATTATTTACTCAAAACATTTTAAGATTTCAAAAGACATGTTTTAGGAATTCAAAAAACTTTAAAAATAATTCTGAAAATATGATCAAGGTGAGTAAAAATTATGAGCTTTATATAGTAAATTCACGGTTATACACAATAAGAGCAAGAATTAAAAGAAACGAGCCGATACCCCTTATGATTTTTCTTCTCCGGCCTTATATCTCACTTTGCTATTGTATTGAAAATCTTTGTATGAATCTACATCTTCAGGATCATGAATTTTCATGACTTTTCATATAATCAAGCTTTACAAAGCATAGCTCAAAAGGAAATTTATGAAGTATTCAATCCATAAGAAGATTCATACATTCAATTCATAGCTATTCATTCAAAAGCTTATCCAAATGTAACCAATAGGATCTATATAAATTATAGTCAATAAAATCATTATTGATCAAGGTCAATCCATTATTTTCATTATAAAAAAATTAATATCAAACCATATAATGCTAACAATTGTTTTATTGGCAATTGCATCATATCATTCAATCCATATCTCGTGATCGTGATGCAAGTCCTTTGAACACCTACAAAAGAATTTAGTGAAAGAGGATGAATTCTAGTTGTTCTAAACTATGTTCATGGCCATAAGATAAAATTGATAATAGAACATTAATTTTATCAAGAATAGGTCATTGTTTGTCATATCGTGGATTATCCTTATGATTAAAGAGTGCAGAGACATTGATATGATAAACAGGTTATATGTGGAGACATGTTCATTGAACTAGACTCAACTAAATAGCATCCTATGGTATTATACCCAAACTGTCAAAGGAATGGATGTAGTTGGTATGGATGATTTGGTCCCTCTAACCTAAGATCACTATCGAGGCTTACAAGTAGTTCCTTATATATTAGTGCTAGACAACCCACATTTCTAATTTGGTAATAGAAAATATCTGGATATAAGCAAGTACTTAGTGACGTCAATGTGTGGATCCAGAAAGAATTAACCCGTCTAGATATATAGTGTCAGATGTTCTGTCCAATTTTATATAGACTTTGGCCAAAATAACTCTTGCGACGAGTCACAGGGTTTGTCATGATTAGTCATGATAATATTATGAAAATGGACTAAGGATAACTAATTAGAGTCTTGACGGTTAAACATACCTCTTTAGTTATCTTCAAACATCTAGATTTAAAAGAAAATAATTCATGAGCACCAAAGGTTCTTGGAATGGTGTTTGACATACATTTGGGCCTTTTAAGACGTTGGGAACCATTGCCAAATTGTAACTTCGATTACTATAAGAAATGTTCTTATGCTACCGACTTAAGTTCAAACCTTCAAAGTCATGCACATAGTTCAATTGGATTTTGAAGAATTGACAATTTAATGAACGTCATTATTTTATTTAATAAATATTAAATAATTGTCATGTAAAATTAATTTGACTATATCTAGCTAGCATAGGGACTAGTAGCAAATTAATTCCTAGTTAGTTAGTGAAATTTATTTATGAGTTTAGTTGAAACTTAAGGATTGAATATAGTGATTTGGATATTTAATTATGAAGGGTTTTATGGAAAGCCCATGTCATAATTAATTTATCTTATAAAATTACTTATAAGATTTTGGCTTGTTGGGAGAATTTATAAATTGGGCTTGTAAGCCTAGTAAAATATATATTAATTTATTTTAAATTAATTCTTATTAGAATATAAGATTTTAAATTTAATCATTTTGAATAATTAAATGCATTATTATCTATAAGATAATGGTGATAAGAGTTCTATTGATAACAGTATTCATTTGAGTTATCTATTATCTAATAATAGATAACATAGTAATTTAAAATAATAAAAATAGATAGAAGATATTAGATATATTCCCCTTTTTCTCCCTTTTTGAAAATATTAGATATCCTGAAGACAGAAACGCATGTACGTATTCTGTCTTCCTGATTCTCTTTATATATCACCAATTAAAAAAGAACTCACAAACCATATTAAGGAAAAAAAAATCTCCGTCTTGCTGTGAACGTGCATACAAAGAGAGAGGAACTAAAGTTTTTGCTATGTAGGCACGACTTACAGAAATATTCACAAACACGCAATACAGAGATATAATCATAACCTTTCATTTCTATTATCGTGTTTTGTTTTGCTTGATATTAAGCGATTCTTGCAAAGAGAGAGAATTTGGATTCTCTCACTTTCAGTGTTATCAGAGTTAACTCACTCTTCTTATGCATTTTATGTTTTGTGATTGTTAACTATCTAAATATTCACGAAATGTATTATTTGATAGTTGTTTTATTTTACTATTTTATTTACATTTTCTTAAATCTAAAAAACAATAAATAAGTTATTTGGCCTATTAATATGCGTCAAAAAAATTATTGAATTAAATTTACATGATTGAAAAAAAAATTATGTTTTAATATGAATTGCAAGATCATGTCTTAACGTGTTTCATTAGATGAATTATGTCTATGCTGAAATTGTGTTAAGCCAACAGAGATCTTCATTATGCTTGAGTGTGATAATGTTAGACATGATTACATAGTCATGCTAAAGCATGATTTTATGATTAAAAAAAATGTTTTCTTTATTTTGTCAATTTTGAAATAATAAAATTGTTTATGATTTTTTTATTGATAAAAAAATTTATTTTGATTATGAATTCAATTAATTTTTTTTTTCATTATTAATTAACAAAGTTTTAATCATTTTTTATTTAAAATAATAAAATTATTTGTTATTTTTGGTTTGATAAAAAAATTTTATAGTGTGATTATGAATTAATATGACGAATCTTATTGATTATGAATCAATTAAAATTTATTTTTGTTAATTATAAATCAACAATTTTTTTTTGTAATATGTATCCTATTAATTGTGAATTGTTAGAATTACTATTTTTGTTAATTTTGAATTAAAAAAATTTGCATTTTTATGCTTAAAGTGTTAAGCAATTTTGGGGTAAATTTTAACAATTGACACATAGATAAATTATCTTATCAACATAATCGCCAAAATATATGAACATTAATCCATCTTTTTGTTTGCCTAATTATTATGAGTAATATTTTAGATTTGATGCACTAGTGATTATAGGCTTTAGGTTTGATGTAAATGGCTATTATTTATTTTGGTAAATTGACCCTGTGAGCCCCACATTCCTTTGTCAATCTAGTTGTAATTCCCGATCTCCCTAAGTTATGTACACTCTCTCCAAAATTGGAGGTTTCTTTTATTTTTATGATTGCACTAATTGTTAGGCTTTAGAAGCCCAAGGAAAGAAGATTTGTAGATTGGAGGCTATGGAGTGGAAAGCTTGGAGATTTGAAGGCTCAGGTTTGTCTAGGTTTATCGGATTAAATTGTAATAGTTTACATGTTTAGGTGTGACCTATGATTGTATATATTGGACTATTGCTTGGTCTATTTGCTTAATCTGCTCTTGAGAGTGATATTCACCCGTAAGCAAATCTTTCTAGACCATTTTTTGCCAGAATTTCATAAAAAATGTCCTTTTCAAACAAGGAATATGTTGTTGGGTATGTCCAACTTCTGGAGTCCATCTGACTTTTCAGGGTATAGAAAATTCCAAAAAAAAAAAATACATTGACGTTGTTCCCTCAACATATTATTGATTGTCTTCCAGGTTGATTACCCTTGGCGAACAGTTCAACCATTCAGCATACAATCCCTTGAATGGTTCTGGTAATATTGTCAGACTTAGACCAAAGAAATTCCACCATATCAAAAACCATGATGTTATTTCTTTTTTGAGAATATCTAATGAGATTTTTATAAACCATGAATGTTTTCTCTGATCATTCTCAAAATAGAAAACCTTCGTAAATGCATCCACATAATCCTAATATGAAAATTGGATTGGAGTTCTTGAACCGGGAGAATTATATTCCTTAAGCTTATGGGTACTTAACCCCCATTTTTCAGCATTTATTATGCTTTTAATTGCAATTTTGCTATAAGCAAAATCTTTAGCTGTTATATTAGCTCTTTCGCTTTTTCGAAAATGTTCGAAATCTATAGAATCGATTTTTATGAGTATATTCTCATAATGCTGTCTAGTCTTATATGATTGAGCAGGGAAAGCAAACTCATCAAGATATTTTTGCACGAGTATCCAAGGATCATTTTTGTATGTAAGATTCTTTTGTGATAAATACAGGATTATTTCCTATTGCGACCCTTGTGAGTCTGACAAGGAGTCATCTTACTTCGTATTATTCAGAGCATTAGCAAAAGATGTCTTATTCTTCTCTGCTATCTCCTTCTCCTGTTCACCAATCAATTTTATTACCTTATCATATATAGGATAATTTGGAGAAGGTAACCAAATATCTAGTTTTTGTGCTCGAAGTATATTTCTTCGATGTTCTGCCTCTTCAACGGCTAATGAAACTGCTTTATTAGCATAATAGTAGTTTGTGACATATTTTCCCCTACCTCTTCCTCTTTCTTTTCCCCTATTAGGGGGGTTGCATCCTACAAGTATTCATGAGCAAGGAAATCAGGAAGAGTATTATTCTCCCCCTTTATATATTTAATTTCAAAATCAAATGGGGCTAAATGTGCTTGCCACCTTGCAAACATTTATTTTGAAACATCATATTTAAAATATTTATTAAACATAAATTTTGTAGCTTGGCAATCAGTTTTAATTAAAAACTTTTGATTAAATAAATCATCTTGAAATTTCAAAACACATTTTACAATTGCCAAGATTTCTTTTGCAATCGTAGAATAATTTTTTTGGCTATCATTCCATTTTCCAGAATGAAATATAACAAGATATTCTTGTTTAGATATATGATAGACCTATTTCAAAACACCACCAAAACCAATATTAGAAGCATCAGTTTCAATGATTTTATTCCATGTAGGATTAGCAAGCATTAAACAAGGTAATTTTGCAACCTTCTTTTTTATTGTCTTGACTGCTTCAGTTTAGTCCAAGGAATTGGAGATTTTTTCAATCTATCATACAATATAGCTGTATCTGAAGCAAGATTCTTATAATATGGAGAAATATAATTCAAACTTCCTAAAATCTTTGTAATTAGGTTTTATCCAAAATTATATCAGAAAATTTAGAAGCAAATTCAATACTTCTGTCAATAGGAATTATTTTCCCGTCTTCAATATTATGACCTAAAAATCTAATTTTTGTTTGGAAAATCTGCATTTTTGGTTTTGAAACTACAAGCCTATTTTGAATTATTAGCCTTTTAAATATATCAAGGTGTTTAAAATGGGTTTCTATGCCCTTAGAAAATACAAGAACATCATCGATATAAACAATTATAAATTCATTATAAGGAATGAATATATCATTCATTATATTTTAGAATTTAGAAGGAGCATTCTTCAATCCAAATGGAATTACATTCCATTCGTAATGTCCTATTGGAATTGTAAAAGTTGTTTTATATCTATCTTCCTTTACTACCTAAATTTGGTAATATCCTAATTTCATATCAAATTTTGAGAAGATAATAGCATCATGAACTCCATCTAAAAGATCATTTTTATTAGGAATATCTAATCCATTTTAACACTTTATTTAAAGGTTTGTAATTAATAACTAATCTAGGAGTACCTCTCTCCTTCTCTGCATGTTTATTTACATAAAAACGTATACAACTCCATAGAGAATGAGATTTTCTTATTAATCCCTTATAAAGTAAATTAGAAATTTCTTTTTTGCAAAATTCTAAATATTCTTTATTCATTTGACAAGGTCTAGCCTTAGTTGGAATATTTTTGTCATCAAAATCATCCTCATATGGTAAAGATACAATATGCTTTTTCCAATCCCAAAAGGTATTCGGATGATCACTACATATTTCTAGTGAAAGTTAATTTATTATCATTTTAATTTTTTCTTGAAGTTTGGGATTTTTAGTTTTATCCTTAATGCTTAAGTACATATTTCTTGTTTCAAGAAATTTAATGCTTAATGTACATATTTCTTGCTTCAAGAAATTTAATTGATTTCCTTTGGCTTTTATTAAATCAGTTATTTGATTTAATACCTTAGTTATAGGATCTAACATGAAATCAATTGTTATTAACTTTCCTTCATATGTTCCTAAAATTCCTTTATTAGTTACTTCCTTTATAGGAAATATTTTTTGAAGGAAAGGTGCTCCAAGAATAATTTGATTAGTCATATTTCTGACAAAAACAAAACTAGTTGGTATACAAACTCTATCTTTACATATATATGCCTTTGATAGTTTATATAAAATTTTCATTTTATTCCCACTAGCTGAGCTTAATGAATGAGTAGTCTTTTCAAAATATTTTGTAGGAATTAATCCTTCCTGAATACAATTCAAAGATGCTCCACTATCAATAAGAGCAACAAATTCTTGCCTCTATTCTCTTTCTATTAAGAGACTAATTTTAACAAGCCATTTTTGAGATGTAACCATTTCAAGTTTTCCTAAAAATGGTTCAAAGTTAGATTCTATTTGTTCTATTTTCTCTTTCCCTTTGTTTGAATTTTCAATTTTTAAAATTTTTTGTATAAGGATTCCTATTTGATCCTGAATGACAACATTTTCCTGAGATAAAACTTTCATTTCTTTTTTCAGGGTTTTTATTTCTTCCTGAAGATCTTGAAAGGAACTAACAGAAGATGTATTATGTTTTTCTTCTATTCTTCTCCTAATTTCTCTAAGACTATAGGGTTTGTAATCTCTATCTGAAACTATTATTTGTTCTTCTTTATTACTAGTCTCACCTTGCTGTTGAACATAATTAAGAATTTTATTTCTTGTTCCTAAATCTTCAACAATTTTTAATAATTCAATAATACTATCATTTGTTACAACATTCAGTTGAAATTCTTGGAATTGAGCAAGAATTTTATAATAATCTTCTTCTTCTTCATCATCTTGTATCTTATTAATACAAGTATTACAACATTGTTGCTCATATCAGAGGAGGATGTTAAGGAATCTAATTCTTCCTTGTTATGTAGTTGATGTAAATCTTTTGATGATTCAGAATATTCTTCTTCAAAAGACTTATTTGAGTTAAGAATTATTTTCTTCAAAGAATCTTTTAATTCTTCCTCAATATTTAATTCATTAATCTTTGTCTTTACTCTACATCTATTAGAGTAATGACCAACTTTACCACATTTATAACAAACTGGTGGTTCTTTAATATGATTAATTGATCACCGATATCCTAATTATTAAGTGAAAGCAACTTAATGGGCAAAGCATTATTAATAAAATCCTCTGAATATTAGGTCTATAAAGTGGTTTAATTAGTAGATAATTTAATACATTGCCCTCTCATTAAGTAATAATAAGTCCACAACTGTGATAAAAGTTGAAGGCCCAAAGGCCTGACCTTTATTTGGAAGTGGAATTATTATTTATTATATGAGATCTTTGAAATTATATCAAATAAATTGAGTAAGTTGACTAACCAAAGTTGGACTTACACACTTTTATTGATAAAAATCATAGATTTCTCATGTTAATGGTTGACCTATATAGGCTTTTTCAGTGGAGGACCAAAGCCCTACTGAATAGATGTTTTGGGCTAAAACTAATTATCAAGAATTGTTTGAAGAAACAATTGTCAAAATTATGTGTATCTTACTTGGTCTTGATACCTACTACGAGTATAAAGTTTCATTGTCTCCACAAATTGGAGAATGAGGCGACCAATTTGAATAAGAATAGAGGGAGATCCTTTTGACTAAAGGTCAAGTCTTTAGGATATTTACAAAACCATATAAGTAATGCTAATTATAATTGTCAAATATCTTTGCAGATTAAAATGGCCATCAATGTTTCTTCGCTTCCCTCTATATTGGATAGTGAGAAGCTCATTGGGCCTAATTTCAATAGCTGGTAGCGAGAATTACACATTGTGCTCGAAAGTGAGCAGACTCTGTATGTGCTAACAGATCTAGCACCAACGAAGCCTGTTAATGGTGCAACTGCTACTCAATGTCACACTTAGGAGAAGTGGTTGAAATGATCAAATTACAGTGCATTGTATCATGAGGGCTTCTATGTCAGATGAGTTGAGGATACTCAACCAAAGGCCATCATTCAAGAGTTGAATGAATCTTTTGGAGTATCTGCTGCTGCACAAAGATATAAGACCTCTACTATAGTCTTCAAAACTATTATGAGAGAAAGGACCTCTGTGGCAGATCATGTATTATACATGACTAAGTAAACTATCATGAGCTGTTATGTTTACTTTAGGTGTATGAAAGGCATAACAAGCTCCTTAAGGGGATTGTTAACCAAGTGAAAGGCTCATCCAAAATGAAGAATAAGGAAAACAAATTTAAGCTTCAAGGTGAGGTCTATAAGCCGAATCAACAGGCCCCTAAGAAGAAGGTAAAACAAAGCAAATTTGAATGTCATTTATACAAGAAACTTGGACATTAGAAAAGAAACTGTATTGCTTATCTAACATCACTAGATCCAATAAGCCTAAAAAGAGGCAAAGTACTACTGCACAAGGTACAAATATGATATCACCTCGTAATTTTTGTACCATAGACACTACTACTTTTGCATTAGATACAAGCAGTCTTAATCATATCTATAATTTGTCGCAGAGGCTGCAAATAAGTAGGAGATTCTAGAAAGGAGAGTGGTTTCTATATGTTGGGAATTGAAGTCCAATTCCAGTACTAGTATTAAGAACTTTGACTTTTTCTTTTAATTCTAAAAAGTTTGTTTTGAACAATGTTTCATATTGTCTAGATTTTATAATGAATATGATCTCTATTGGGCTTTTAGACCAAGAGGGATTTGGTTTTTCTATTAATAGTAATGACACTAATATTATTATGAATAATAGAATTGTCATGCATGGATAATTATCAAATGGAATCTATATATGCAAAAGGCCTAGTGGCATAATGTATACTAGTAGCAAGTGTCCTAAGCCAAGTAATAATAGTACTTACTTATGACATTATAGACTTGGTTATATAAGCGAGAGTAGGATCAAAAGATTAATTAAGGTTGGATTCATTGATATTAGTGATTTAGAATCATTACCAACTTGTGAATCCTGCCTACTAGGTAAGATTACCAAATCACCCTTTTCTGGAAAGGTGAACGTGCTACTGATCTCTTAGGTTTAGTATATACTGATGTATATGGACCAATGAGTGTAAGTGTCAAAGAAGGATATAATTACTTCATTACTTTTACTGATGATATTTTGAGATATGGTTATGTCTATTTAATGAGGCATAAATCAAATGCTTTTGAAATGTTCAAAAGATATTGTAACGAGGTAGAGAAACAAAGTAGAAAGGATATTAAAATTCTTTGATTCGATCGAGGAGGTGAGTATCTTTCCAATGAGTTTCTAAATTACTTGGAAGAGAATAGAAATCTCTCACAATGGACACCTCCTGGTACACCACAACATAATGGTGTATCTGAAAGAAGAAATTGGACTTTGTTAGACATGGTTCGGTCTATTATAGGGCATACAGATCTATCTATATCCTTTCAGGGTTATGCCCTTGAGACGGCTTCCTTTTTGCTAAATAGGGTCTCTAGTAAATCTATAAAGAAGACGCCATATGAGATATGGGTTGCTCGTAAACCAACATTATCATACATAAAAGTATGGGATTTGTCCAGCATTTGTCAAACATCTTCAAACTAATAAGCTAGGACCTAAGTCTTATAAGTGTTTGTTTATAGGTTACCCTAAAGAAACCGAAGGGTTCTATTTCTACCATTTGAGTGAACAAAGGGTGTTTGTTGCTCGAAAAGCTATTTTCTTAGAAAAAGAGTTCCTATTAGAAGGAACGTGTACTTCTTAGGTTGAACTTAACGAAGTACAATTGGTAGACAAACAAACACCACTTGCTAAACATATAGAGTAAGATAAGGTTTTAGAATCAATTCCTAAGCCTATTATTGATATTTCATTAAGGCAATCTGATAGAATATCACGTCAATTGGATAGATATGGATTTCTCATCCAAGATGGAGATCCTATTAAACTCAATAAGAACAATAAAGATCCAATCACCTTTATGGATGCAATGCAGAGATCAGATTATGAGAAATGGTTGGACGCCATGAATTTGAGATGGACTCTATGAATATCAACAATGTTTGGACATTAGTTGATCCATTTGAAGGAATTAAACTTATTGGGTACAAATAGGTCTTCAAAAGAAAGAAAGGAGAAGATGGGAAGGTAAAGACCTATAAAACCTATCTAGTTGCCAAAGGATATCGTTAACGTTACGGCATTAACTATGGCAAAACATTTTCTCCTATGGCAATGCTCAAGTCCATTTGGATTTTGCTTGCTATTTTTGCATACCTCGACTATAAAATCTAGAAAATGGATGTCAAAATATCTTTTCTAAATGGAGAACTAAATGAGGAGGTGTATATGACACAGCCTAAAGGATTCATATCCATAAATGAGTCCAATTGCACTTCAAAGGTCCATTTATGGATTTAAGCAAGCTTCTCGAAGTTGAAACATATGATTTAACAAAACATTAAAAACATATGGTTTTGTTAAGAATGAAAAGGAACCTTGCATTTACAAATAGGCCATTAATAATGTGGTTATATTCTTGGTGTTTTGTGTGGATGACATTCTCTTGATGGGAAATGACATTTTGGCATTGCACAATGTGAAGCTATGGCTTTCATCTCAATTCTCCGTGAATGATTTAAGAGAAGCATCTTATATCCTTAGGATTAAGATCTATAGAGATAGATCAAGACAGTTATTAGGATTATCTCAATCCACGTACATGGATACAATGCTAAAGAGGTTTAGCATGGAGAATTCCAAAAGGGTCTATCTTCTAATGGGCCATGGAATTTCTCTTTTTGAAAAGGATTGTTCAACAAATCTTAAGGAAAAAGAGTGAATGAATAGAGTACCATATGCTTCAACTATGGGCTATTATGTATGTCATGACTTTTACAAGGCTAGACGTTACATATTTGCTAGGTGTAGCTAGTCGATACCAGTCTGACCCAGGTGAAAAGCGTTGGTATATGGCTAAGGCCATCCTTAAATATTTGAGAAATACTAAGGAGTAATGGCTTATTTATGGAGATTTTGATATGAAACTAGTTGGTTATACTGACTCTAGTTCTCAATCAGACGATGATGATAACAAAAGCGTATCAGGCTATATCTTTACTTTGAATGGTGGAGTAGTTTCTTGGAAAAGTTCTACGTAACAAATAATGACTGATTTCGTGTGTGAGGCAGAATATATAGTTGCATCTGATGCAGCAAAGGAGGCGATTTGGCTAAGGAAGTTCATCACTGAACTGGGAGTTGTTCCTAAACTAGAAGGACCAGTGATGTCTTCTTACGAGTGCAAGTTTTAAAAGACCCGCAAGCGTACGGATCGTGCAATACAGTGTTTACGAGTGCGGGTGTCGAACCACAGGGAGGCGTGAATATCGTGAATGTATCCTATGCTTGGTGTCCTAAAAGAGCTAAAAAGAAATATCTAAACTAAGTGTACTTTTTCTTGTGAAGGTTTGGATTGTCGGGAGCTCTAAGTAAATGAAAGAAAACTAAACTATGAATAAAAACAAAAAGGGACGCAGGTTGATTAAGAAGAAACTAACAATTGGAAAGGGATTAGGGTGACTTGGACTTATGAATGGGTAACTCCATACTCAAATGCTATGGGATTAAGGGATGATGGCTAACTATCAAAAGTGCTCTTAACTAGGTTGTTAGTTAGTGTCTTGATTTCCCCCTAGGACTCGGTGCGGGTCCGTCCCTAGGCGACGTCTCCTAGAGCTACGGCGTGGTCCTTATGACCTAGGGCATCAAGAGGGACTAACTAACTTCCTAGGTGGCTTAGAATGAACCTACCCTAGTACCTAAACCGTTGGCTGGGTTTAAAGCCAAGACCTAGTGTTGCTAAGGTCGACTAAATCTATCCTGAAACCTATTGGCTGGATTTAAAACCAAAGGAAACTCGACCTAGATTAGCCCTAAATTATACTCCGTCATTCTAAGATCACTACAGCAAGATTTGACTAACATTCATACACATGTGATATTGAAATTATGCTTGTTACTAGGCATGCAAATACGTATATAGACATGAATAAAAGCACTACCCACTTCATAACATCCATGTATAAACACATAGACATGAGTACAACATGGATTAGATGTGTTTAGTAACAAACAAACTTCAATTAATATATATGTACTCATCTAGGTATTTTATCAAACACATAGGCATGAATGAAAGAACACCCAATTAAACAAAACAAATCAAAACATATATATATATATATATATATATATATATATATTCAGCCATCATATCCCATATCATAAGAGTATAAAATTAACCCATTACATATATATATATATATATATATATATATTCAGCCATCATATCCCATATCATAAGAGTATAAAATTAACCCATTACATAAGTTTAATCACCCTATACAAGCCTACTCAGACATAATAGAAAATAGAATGAAAGAGATATAACGAAACTCCCCTTTCATCCTAGCAATTTTAGAACACAACTTGTAAACAATCTCGATTCCAAAGCGTTTGAATCCTCCAACGAAGCTTGGTTCTTCGTGAAAAGTATGTGAAAAGGGTGTGTGAGGCGGCTAGGGAATAGGGTTAAGTGTGTGTGAGAATAGGTGTGAAGTGTGTGTAAAAACTCTGTGTTTTCTGCTCCGCATTGGGCTTTATTTATAAATTCGCGCATAGCCGGTCGACCGGCCTCTGGAGTACTTGACCGGCTTTCTTCAAGGGCTCTCTGGAGTGGCCGGTCGACCTAGCCGGTCGACCGGCTCTTGAAGGGGGGTCGTCCGGCTTTTCAACGAAGTTCTCTGGAGTGGCCGGTCGACCTAGTCGGTCGACCGGCTATTCTTCCTTAGCGTCCGGCTGACTTCCTTCATCCAATTTTTTGTCATTTCGGCCTTTAGTCTTCTCCCTTAGACCCGTGCATGTCCTATCTTCATCACCTTTCATTGTTCAATTTTTATCTTAACCCAAAGTCACCTGAATCGTTGAAAATAAGCTATTAGTGTAGCATTTTATCTCTTAAACTCACTATGCATAGTTGTTTACGCTTAAGCCAATTCCTATCAAGAGTACTACACTAGTGCATCATTATAAGCATTCAACACCTCTAAAATATAAGTAAATGGCAATGCAAACACACACCGATCACAATTTTTCAACACCCCAACCCTTCTCCTTGCTTGTCCTCAAGCAAGCCTAATCTTAAATCTTATTTCTAAAGCTGATACAATGGATTGCTCAAGGATGACTCGCTATCAGCATTAGTTTGAGAAACATGAAAGGGCATTCCTATTGTGAAGAGATCCCTAAGCCTCTTTGAATCTTTCCTCTACTCATAAGGGGTCTTGTTCCTCATGGGAATTTCCCAAGTAGCCAATCCACCACAAGCCTAGGATTCTAACTCACGCACTCGGGATATTGGTATTTCGTGCTCCCTCAATTGACATGGTCTCCCTAACATGCACCAAGCCTCAAGGATAAAAAAGAGAGAATATACAAACACAATGGCATTTTATAAGCCTTATTCACATGCCTGCAAAGATGATAACTTGTGCTAAGTTGACATTGTGTCACTTATGCACTTATTCACTAACTTTTAGGTGCTTTTGGCTTTTCCTCTTTTTTACTTCATTCATAGAATTTTGCACCTTTTTGCCTCTTTTTTTTCAATCATTTTTTTTTTCATTTTCATTGTATTGAATTCTCAAAAGGAAGAAAAAGAAAGGCTTAAGCATATCAACAAGAACCAATCAAAGACGGGGCACTCACTTCAATAACACTTTTTCAACTCTCTTTCCTACCATGATATGGGGTGGCTACTAGGTTTATTCGTTTAAGGTTCTCACTCCACACAACTTTTAAGGGCATCTCCTCCAAGACTTAGTTTTCAAACCACTCTATTTATTCCCCCACAATGTCTTTCATCTTAATAAATCAATAGAGTCAATCACAAAAGCCAACACAATGATCAACAAAGAAATAAATGACTCTATATGCATCAAAATTGAAAAATTTTCAAAATTGAAAAATTTTCACCATTTAAACGCATGATGCAATCTACCCTAAGTAAAATATAACAAGAAAGAAAACTAAACTCCCACACCCTAAACCTAAACTTTGCTTGTCCTCAAGCAAATAGAACAAAGCACAACAAAAACAAGCAAGTTATCATTACAAAACAAGTAAGGGTGGTGGGGATAGAGTGCGAGCAGGAACAAGTGGAGAAAGGATAGATACAACCTTGCATTTTCTTCAAAGCTTTCCATGCCAACGTCATCTCACCATACTGCTAATCTGTGACTCACAATTCATAAACACTCACAAAGAAAACAAGATTAGTAGCATTGTCTATGCATACTCGCATTGGCATGTGCAATAAGAAGCAGTGGTGTATCTTACGGGACAAAGGATTAGGATTCAACACTTTAAGTTGGGTGCAAGAAAGATAAAAGAAAGAAAATAAAAAGAAACAAAAGTCAAACAAATGCAAGACTATAGAATTGAACCTAGGTTGCCTCTTAGTAGCGCTAACCACCAAGCCGTCAGCCAGGCAAATACCAGCTCATCTTCAACTTCCATCTGCGGGATCCTGAAGCTTTAAAACCTCCACACGAGCCATGCTCGGATCATAAGCGTGCTTCAGGCGTTGCCCATTTACCATCAACTCTCGGCCATCCTTTAAGTCTTTAATCTTGACTGCTCCTGAAGGATAGGCAATCATCACCTCATATGGACCATCCTATCTCGTCTTAAGCTTACCTGGAAAAAGCTTCAGTCGTGAGTTAAACAACCAAACTTTATCAAGAGGAGAGAATGATTTCTTAATAACGTGTTTATCATGGATTCTCTTCATCCTATCCTTATAAAGTTTAGCGTTCTCATATGCCTCGAATCTAAGCTCTTCCAGTTCTGCTAGGTCTAGCCTCCTTTTCTCACCCGCTTTTGCCAAGTCAAAATTTAGGGCTTTGATTGCCCAATACGCTCTATGCTCAAGTTCAACCAGCAAGTGACAAGCTTTACCAAATACCAATCTATACGGAGACATACCAATAGGAGTCTTAAAGGCGGTACAGTAGGCCCACAAAGCATCATTTAATCTAATAGACCAATCTTTTCTATCAGGCCTAACCGTTTTCTCTAGAATGTGTTTGATCTCTCTATTGGACACCTCTACTTGTCCACTAGTCTGCGGGTGATAAGGAGTGGCTACTTTATGGGTGACTGAATATTTTCTCAACAAGGCCTTTAAAGTCCTATGGCGAAAATGCAAACCCCCATCACTAATTAAGACTCTAGGGACTCCAAATCTAGAGAAAATGTTCTCTTTAATAAACTTAACCACTACCCTATGGTCATTAGTGCGTGTAGGAATAGCCTCAACCCATTTGGATACATAATCAACGGCCACTAAAATGTATTGACATCCAAAGGAAGGTGGAAATGGACCCATGAAGTCTATACCCCAAACATCGAACAACTCACAAAGAAGAATAGGGGATAAAGGCATCATGTTTCTCCTAGAGATGGACCCGAATTGTTGACATCTAAAACACTTTTTGCAATATTCCTGGGCATCCCTAAAGAGAGTAGGCCAAAATAATCCACTTTGCAAGACCTTCGCAGCAGTCTTCTTCCCACTAAAATGACCCCCACACCCCTCATCATGACACATGCTTAACACGCTCTCAAACTCCTCCTCAGGCATACACCGGCGAATCATTTGATCCGCACACACTTTAAAAAGATAGGGGTCCTCCCAAAAGAAATGCCTAACTTGTGCTAGGAACCTATCTTTATCTCTTTTCTCCCAATGAAACGGAAAACGCCCTGTGGCAAGATAATTAACTATATGAGCGAACCAAGGTGTGTGATGAGAAATAGAAAATAATTGCTCATCAGGGAATGAATCATGAAAAGGAGATGGATCACTAGAAGACTCGCTAACAAGACGGGAAAGATGATCCGCAACTAAATTCTCTCTACCCTTCTTATCCCGAATTTCTAAGTCAAACTCTTGAAGGAGGAGCATCCACCTAATCAAGCGGGGCTTAGATTCTTTCTTAGACAACAAATACTTCAATGCTGCATGATCGGTGTAGACAATTACTCTGGATCCTAGGATGTATGACCTAAACTTGTCGAGAGAGGAGACTATCGCTAGAAGCTCTTTTTCCGTAGTAGTGTAATTCTTTTGTGCTTCATCAAGAGTCTTGCTAGCATAGTATACAACATGGGGCAACTTATCCTTCCTTTGACCTAAAACAGCTCCTATTGCATAATCGGATGCATCACACATAACCTCAAATGAGAGACTGTAGTCAGGTGGTTGGATAATCGGGGATGTAGACAATAAGGATTTAAGCCTATTGAAAGCTCTAACACATTCATCGTCAAAGTCAAAAGGAACATCTTGTGCTAGGAGCCTAGACAAAGGACGTGAAACGTGACTAAAATCCTTAATGAATCTACAGTAAAATCCTGCATGTCCTAGAAAAGATCTAACATCCTTGACACACTTAGGGACAAGCAACTTCTCAATTAATTCAACCTTAGCTGGGTCGACTTGAATTCCATTAGATGAGACAACATGACCCAAAGACTATCCTCGTTGCACCATGAAGTGGGATTTCTCCCAACTTAACACTAAATTCTTCTCCACACATCGGTCTAAGACTAAAGAGAGATGATTCAAGCACTCATCAAAGCTATCTCCAAAGACTGAGAAATCATCCATAAAAATCTCTAAGTGTCTCTCAATCATATCACTAAAAATGGCCATCATGCATCTCTGAAAAGTCACTGGGGCATTACAAAGACCGAAAGGCATTCTCCTATAAGCAAAAGTGCCATGGGGACAAGTAAAGGTGGTCTTTTCCTGGTCCTCGGCAAATACAGGGATCTGGTTATATCCCGAATAGCCATCTAGAAAACAATAGTAGCTGTGCCCAGCTACTCTATCTAAAATCTAGTCTAGAAAAGGCAATGGGAAATGATCCTTCCTAGTTTTGGAGTTGAGCTTCCTATAATCAATACAGACCCTCCATCCCGTAGGAGTACGTGTAGGGATAAGCTCTCCTCTCTCATTCTCAACAACTGTGATCCCGGACTTCTTAGGGATGACTTGGACTGGGCTAACCCACTCACTATCGAAGATCGGATAAATAATGCCTGCATCCAAAAGCTTAATGATCTCCTTCTTAACTACTTCGCTCATGTGTGGGTTTAGCCTCCTTTGCATCTCCCTAGAAGGAATGGCTCCATCTTCAAGGTGAATACGATGCATACAAATAGAGGGGTCTATACCTCGTAAATCATCAATCTTCCACCCTATTGCCTTCCTATGTTTCCTAAGGACCTCTAAGAGACGCTTCTCATTCTCACTAGAAAGATCGGAAGCTATGATAACCGGAAGAGTCTCATTAGAGCCTAGGAATGCATACTTCAGATGATCCGGAAGGGGTTTGAGCTCTAAAGAAAGGCTGGGCTCAACCAAGGGGGACTTAACCTCAACATCATCAATGCGTTCATCACTAGAAATGGGAGTAGAAGAATTAACCTTGAGTGACTTATTAATCAAACAGCTCTCAATTAAGGAAGTAGAAGCTACACATTTCTTTTCTAAGGTCTCCAAATCAAAGCTAGAAATCAATTCCTCAAATTTCCTCAAATCATCTCCATCAGTCATAGTCATCTCTATGAAATCCTCAATGCAAGAATCAATCACATCTACTTTAAAGCATTCTTCTCCATCCTCCTCTCCTATACTAGCTCTATTCACCACCTCTGCAACCTTCATAGTGGATTTCAAATTCCCAAATTTCATCTCTAATATCCCCGACCTACAATGGATAATGGCATCTGCGGTGGCAAGGAAAGGCGACCTAAAAGAATGGGTGTAGAATGTCTAGAGTCGTGTCCCGAATCCATATCTAACACTATGAAGTCAACAGGGTACACGAACTCACGTACCTGAACCATAACGTCCTCTATCACACCCTTAGGTCTACGCTCAGATCTATCAGCTAGCTGAAGAGTAACATACGTGGGAGACAACTCACCTAGGCCTAACTACTGATAGACAGAATAGGGAATAAGATTCACACTAGATCCTAAATCTAACAAGGCGTGATCAATTTGCGTCTCACGGATCCTACAAGGAATGGTGAAAGCTCTGGGGTCACTCCTCTTGGGCGGAAGGCCCGAAGTACAAATACTACTCACCTTCTCCGTAATCCTCACCTTCTTAGGAATGGTCGATGATCTACGTTTCCTTGTACAAAGATCCTTAAAGAACTTAGAGTAAGATGGGATGGAAATGATCGCATCTATCAAAGGAAGATTGACCTTAAGATCTTTGAGATGCTCTAAAATCTTGAAGAACCTAGAATCCTCACTAGATGTAGGTCTCTCTAAAGCGGATGGAAAAGGAACTCTAGGCTCTATATCTCTAGATGCATGGGAGTTATCCATAGGTTCTTTTCCCTCTCTATGTGGTCGGGAAGTACTAATCTCTCCCTGATCTCTAACGGTCTCATTTCTCTCAACAGGACTCTCTCTAGAATTTCCCCCAACAAGGTTACCATGTTGTGCTCTAGACTCGAAAGGACCACTAGGTGCAGACACTGCAGAGTCAATTCCTACCCTATTATCCACTACCCGACCGCTCCTAAGAGTGGTGACAGCTTTAGCTTGAGCCTGAGAAGGGTAAGTGGTATCAGTGGAGGAACAAGATTGGACTCTAGGGTTTACTTCCGGCTGAGAAGGCAATTTTCCGTGGTCTCTAGTGCTTAATTGACTAGCAATCTGTCCTAACTGTGCCTCAAACCTGGCCATTTGCTGCCTATTTTCTGCCAATTCCTGTTGTTGGCTAGCCAATGCCTGTTGTTGATTCTGAATAAATTGCATTATCTTCATCATGTCATTACTAGGAGGCTGGCTACTAGAGGGAGCAGGTAAAGCTTGAGGTTGAGGAGCACTAGTGAGACGGGGTTGATTGACTTGATAGAAACCTGGGGGATATTGCGGATGGGGTCGCTGAGGTGGAACTTGAGGATGTGAACTAGACTCATGCTATCCTTGTCTCCGTGAAAATTTCGGATTGTCCCTCCAACCCGGATTATGCGTGTTTGAGTATGGATTATACTCACGAGAATAACCTTGTGTGGCACACACTTGCTCTTTCATGAATTCAGGAAATTGGGATGCTAAAGGGCAAGCTAGGGTCTCATGAGATGACTTGGAGCATAATGCACAAACTTCAACAACTAAGGGGGCGGAGGAAGAACTTGAAGAACTAGTCCTAGGACTCTGAGATGAAATGGACAAAGAGATGAATTGATCTAGTTTATTTGTTAACGCCTCAACCTTAGAGGGTAAGTCTGAAGAAATTCCAACCTCACTAACACTTCTCTTGTTAACCCCTCGACTAGATCTTTCCATTGCAAAATTTTGAAATGAATTCTCAGCCATCATTTCTATTTTCTCCCATGCCTCAGTTGGTCTTAAAAGATAGAAACCACCACCGGAGGCGGCATTGACCATCATCCTATTTTGTTCGTTTAAACCTCGAAAGAAGTATTGCATTAGGTCATGATTGCCGTACCCATGGTGTGGACATTGTCTAAGAAGACCTTTGAACCTCTCCCAAGTTTCATGAAAAGATTCTAAGTCATGCTCGGAAAAAGTCATGATGGCAGTCCTAAGTTCGGCTGTCTTGGCCATGGGATAAAATTTCTGGAAGAATTTAGATTGAAGCTCAGCCCATGTAGTAATGCACCCATTAGGTAAGGAGTGCAACCAAGTCCTAGCCTTATCCTTAAGAGAGAAGGGAAACAATCTTAGACGTATGACCTCTTGGGAGACATTGGGAACATGGAGAGTGGAACTCATTTCAACAAAATCAGTAATGTGATCAAGAGGACTCTCATTGCTTCTCCCGTAAAAGGAAGGAAGCATAGCCAACATATTAGGCTTAATCTCGAAGTTCGTACCCCCCAAACCTGTAATTTGAATAGCCGAATTAGGCTCAAATGTTTCGGGGAGAAAGAATTGCCTAAGAGTGGGTTCCTCATCTAAAGGTGGACCTGGTCTACGGGGTTCCTGTCTAAAATGAGCTTGGGCTTGATGCCCAATGTGCTCATGAGGTGGAATGGGATTCATTGGGGGATTGGGTGGATTATGAGAATGATTGGGAACGGCCATCTCCTCAGGAAGATCTCCTAAATTCCTGAAACGTCTAATGATTCTTTTAGGTTGGGATTAAGAGGAATTAGGGGATTCTTAAGGGATCTCCTACCAAGCATGCACAAACTATCCTAACTCCGGCCACTTCAACCCCCAAACACTTCAGTATTCCTAAACTACAGCAAATAATCCACAATCCTAAAAAGTCTACTAAAAAAAAGTAAAGTCAAAAGCTGAATTAAACTAACAAAGAGAACTAAAACAAGATAATATAAGCAGTAAACGAAATAAGTAAAAACTAAACAAACTATAAAGAAAAAGCAAGAAAAACAACTATCAAAACACACAAGCACCGAATGCAAATCACCGTGCCTCCCCGGCAACGGCGCCAAAAACTTGATGTCTTCTTACGAGTGCAAGTTTTAAAAGACCCGCAAGCGTACGGATCGTGCAATACAGTGTTTACGAGTGCGGGTGTCGAACCACAGGGAGGCGTGAATATCGTGAATGTATCCTATGCTTGGTGTCCTAAAAGAGCTAAAAAGAAATATCTAAACTAAGTGTACTTTTTCTTGTGAAGGTTTGGATTGTCGGGAGCTCTAAGTAAATGAAAGAAAACTAAACTATGAATAAAAACAAAAAGGGACGCAGGTTGATTAAGAAGAAACTAACAATTGGAAAGGGATTAGGGTGACTTGGACGTATGAATGGGTAACTCCATACTCAAATGCTATGGGATTAAGGGATGATGGCTAACTATCAAAAGAGCTCTTAACTAGGTTGTTAGTTAGTGTCCTGATTTCCCCCTAGGACTCGGTGCGGGTCCGTCCCTAGGCGACGTCTCCTAGAGCTACGGCGTGGTCCTTATGACCTAGGGCCTCAAGACGGACTAACTAACTTCCTAGGTGGCTTAGAATGAACCTACCCTAGTACCTAAACCGTTGGCTGGGTTTAAAGCCAAGACCTAGTGTTGCTAAGGTCGACTAAATCTATCCTGAAACCTATTGGCTGGATTTAAAGCCAAAGGAAACTCGACCTAGATTAGCCCTAAATTATACTCCGTCATTCTAAGATCACTACAGCAAGATTTGACTAACATTCATACACATGTGATATTGAAATTATGCTTGTTACTAGGCATGCAAATACGCATATAGACATGAATAAAAGCACTACCCACTTCATAACATCCATGTATAAACACATAGACATGAGTACAACATGGATTAGATGTGTTTAGTAACAAACAAACTTCAATTAATATATATGTACTCATCTAGGTATTTTATCAAACACATAGGCATGAATGAAAGAACACCCAATTAAACAAAACAAATCAAAACATATATATATATATATATATTCAGCCATCATATCCCATATCATAAGAGTATAAAATTAACCCATTACATAAGTTTAATCACCCTATACAAGCCTACTCAGACATAATAGAAAATAGAATGAAAGAGATATAACGAACCTCCCCTTTCATCCTAGCGATTTTAGAACACAGCTTGTAAACAATCTCGATTCCAAAGCGTTTGAATCCTCCAACGAAGCTTGGTTCTTCGTGAAAAGTATGTGAAAAGGGTGTGTGAGGCGGCTAGGGAATAGGGTTAAGTGTGTGTGAGAATAGGTGTGAAGTGTGTGTAAAAACTATGCGTTTTCTGCTCCGCATCGGGCTTTATTTATAAATTCGCGCATAGCCGGTCGACCGGCCTCTGGAGTACTCGACCGGCTTTCTTCAAGGGCTCTCTGGAGTGGCCGGTCAACCTAGCCGGTCGACCGGCTCTTGAAGGGGGGTCGTCCGGCTTTTTGACGAAGTTCTCTGGAGCGTCCAGCTATTCTTCCTTAGCGTCCGGCTGACTTCCTTCATCCAATTTTTCGTCATTTTGGCCTTTAGTCTTCTCCCTTAGACCTGTGCATGTCCTATCTTCATCACCTTTCATTGTTCAATTTTTATCTTAACCCAAAGTCACCTGAATCATTGAAAATAAGCTATTAGTGTAGCATTTTATCTCTTAAACTCACTATGCATAGTTGTTTACGCTTAAGCCAATTCCTATCAAGAGTACTACACTAGTGCATCATTATAAGCATTCAACACCTCTAAAATATAAGTAAATGGCAATGCAAACACACACCAGATCACAACTCATCAACCAGTCATGATCTATAGTGATAGCATTGGTGTGATTGCTCAAGCTAAGGAGCCCAGAGCACACCATAAAGCTAAACATTGAGACGTTACCATCTCATTCGAGAAATAGTAGCTCGAGATGATGTCAATCTGTTTAAAATAGATGGCAAGGATAATTTAGCTGACCCATTAACTAAATCGTTGGGCTTAGAGATTTCGATTGTCATTGACAAAGAATAGGTATAGGATACAAATCCGACTAGCTTTAGGTCAAATGGGAGATTGCTAGGATTATGTCCTAAAGTCAATCCTCTAATGTAAGTTTTATAGTTATATTGTATATGGATTTTATTGTTTTATTGGCAATTACATCATATCATTCCATCCATATCTCGTGATCATGGTGTAAGTTCTTAGAATAACAAGAAAAGAATTTAGTGAATGAGAACGAATTCTAGTTATTCTAAAATATGTTTTTGGCCAAAATATAAAATTGATACTAGGACATTAATTTTATCAGTAATAGGTTACTATTTGTCATATAGTTGATTATTCTCATGATTAAAGAGTGTTGAGACACTGATATAATAAACAAGTGATATGTGGAGACATGTTCACTGAACTAGACTCAACTACATAGCATTTTATGGTATTATACCCAAGTTGTCAAAAAAATGTGTATGATAAGCGTGGATGATTTGATCCTCATACTTGAGATCACCATTGAGACTTACCAGCAACTCCTTGTATTTTAGTCCTAGACTACCTAAATTTCTAATCTGGTAATGAAAAATATCTAGATATAGGCAAGTACTAAGTGAAGTCAATGTGTGGATCAAGAAGGGATTAAACCCTTTATTTATCTAGGGTTAAATGTTCTGTCTAATTTCATATAAACTTTGGCCAAAGCAACTCTTATGATAAGTCACAGGGTTTGTCATGATTAGTCATGATAATATTATGGAATTGGACTAAGGATAACTAATTAGAGGCTTGACAATTAACCATACCTCTTTTTAATTATCTTCAAACATCTAGGGTTAAAGAGAAATTATTCATGAGCACTAAAGATTCTTAGAATGGTATCTGGCATACATTCGAGACTTTTAAGACGTCAGGAACTGTTGGCGTTATAGTGTTACCATCTTGTGTTTTGATGAAGCAAATTATATTTGAGAATATACTTGATTAACTAAAACTCTTAATACACTAATATCCTTGTAAAATTGTGCTTGAGTTGATCGGCAAGGGTGTTCATTTATAGCCGAAAATCCGTACGTTGTCAACATTCATTAAGGCTTAAGGTCTATGCAAGTTTGGATGGCACGCATGAAAAGTTCAAGGTTGCCCGTGATAAAAAAGAGGAGTTATAAGGAAAAGACAAGGCGACATAAGGGGTACCGGCTAATACTCCTTCATGTTTAGCCTTACAAAACATTTTATAGCTCGCAATGACATGATTTTCTTGAACTATTCTTTGCTTAAATGGTTTCAAAACTTGTTTCTAGAAGGGGTGAAAAATGTCTTTGAAATGTTCCTAACTTTGCCTTTTTCCTTAATATCTTCAAGACACTTGAATAACATGTTATTACTCCTATTGTGCTTATTTAGATTATCTTTGAAAAGTCACCCTAGCCAGTTGACTGACTAGTTTAGGAAGGCTATTGGTAAGCACAGAGTAAGATTTCTGCTGGAAAATGCTCTCTAGCTTTACCGCTCACCCTTAGCGGTTAGCCAGTTAAGGTTACCTACCGGTAGAGGATGAGTACTTTAGAGGTACAGGTCACCCTAATTGATCAACCAGACCTCCAACTAGTAGCGCTAAGATTTGAAAATTTTTTTATCGTTAATAGTATATTTTGGGCTTCCTATTTAAACCCCATTTATTGCATTGAGCTAAAATCTTTTGCAGAGCATTTTCCAAGCTTTTCTTTCACTTTTAGACATCTTTTTAGCTTGAAAATCATAATTCTTAAGCTATAAGTTGCGAAATATTTGAGCAAATAAGAGCTTATCTTCATTATGTCTTTTTCATAGAGTAGTAACCCTAAAAACCTTTCATTTCTTCAACCATTGTTTGTACACATTCTTAATGTAGAAATTGGTTGTAAGATTCATATTTTTAGCTAGAAAAGGGTATGAGGGAATCCTTGGTGAGGGAGCACACTTGGGTTCTTTGAAGGAATCTTCAAAGAGGTGTATGGTTGGTTTGTATATCACCAACTTTTGAAGAAGCATATAGTTGAGTTTCTTAAAGTCCAAAGGGGAGAATCCTTAACAGTGGATGTAGATAAGGCCAAACCACCTTAAATTAGCTATGATCTCTATTCCTTTTCTTTCTGTTTAGTTTACTTGATATATTGCTCACCACTTGTTTGATTATTTGCTTGAGTGATTGCTTTTTGCTTACTAATTTCTTTTTATGGTTAAAATTTGTCATAAACTTTATTCACCCCCCTCTTAAGTTTATTTTCCTCCCATATTTGGTATCGAAAGTTAGGGCTCTATATATAGTTTAACCACTAGTAAAATTTTTCATGGCAAATAACATGAATATTTCACCTATTGAACAACCAAAGTGCTTCAATAGTAACAAGCCCAGTCACATCAAAGAAAATTGGCCAAAGCTTACAAAACACAAGGAAGGGAAAACTCTCAAGTCAACTTGGGACACTAACGATAGTGAAGAAGAGACAGAAAAAGAGCATGAGGTTGCTAACTTCGTTTGTCTTATGGCAAATAAAGATGAGGTAAATTCTCACCTTGTGATTTTGGTTTCTCCTCTTCATGTGATAACAGTGATGATTACACCTTTGAGAAGTTACAAGAAGCTTTTTCAAAATTGCATGATAATCTTCTCCTTACTTTGAACAAAAACAAATGTTTGTAAAAGAAATTGAAACTTGCATTGGATGAAAAAGTTTGTTTGGAGAAGAAAAATGCATCACTTGGTGAAAACATTGAAAGTTTGGAAAAACAAATGGAGTTGAAAAAGAAGAATGATGATTTGAATGGGATTGTAGGAAAATTTATAAATGTGAAGGAAAACTTTGAAAAACTTCATGGTTCCAAAAAGGTGGCATTTGACAAAAGTGGTATTAGTTTTGAGCGTACAATCAAACAAAAATATTTGAAAACCTACTTTGTAAAAGCAACCACCTCCACTATACCTTTAAAATGCTCTATTAATTGCTCTTATTGTGAAAAATATGGCATGTTTCTACTCATTACTATTACAAGAGACTACGTGATAGAGGTACTCTTGTCCCACATTGGCAATAACTCAAATGGGCTATGAAAGCCAAACATTAGAGAATTTAATGTCAAAGACCCAAAAGAGTTTGGGGATCTAGAAATGAAGGGCATTGTACTTATTTTGATATTTGCAGGTGAGTCATGTGAGCAAACAAAGCAAGAAGAAATAGATATTGGATGGTGGGTGCTCCAAACAAATGATGGGTGATCCCTTATTGTTCTATGAATTTAAAAAGGTCAAGGGTGGAGATGTCACTTCTGAGGACAATAGCAAAGGAAAGATAATTGGCAAGGGAAGCACTAGTAACAAAAACACTTCTGCTATTCACAATGTTTTGCTTGTAGAAGGTATTAAATTTAACTTACTTAGCATTGGTCAATTGTGTGATAAAGGTCACAAATTCGTGTTTAAATCTTTTATTTGTGTTATTCATGATTGTGATAGTGATAATTTGTTATTTGTTGCTAGTAGGAATAATAATGTGTACACCGTAGAGATTGATCAACTTGAAAATCAAAATCTTACTTGTTTATCCATGATGCATGAAAATTCTTGGTTTTGGCAAAGAAGACTTGGACATGTTAGCATGAGCATTTTGAAGAATTTGTCAAAATATGAACTTGTTTGAGACTTACCTAAAATCAGTTTTGAAAAGGACAAAGTATGTAATGCATGTCAACTTTTCAAACACACAAAACATCTTTTAAACCAATTAACATGGTTTCAACATCTAGAGCATTGCAATTGTTGTATACGGACCTATTGATGTTGTTAACTTAGGTGGATCTAGATATACTTTTGTTGTTATAGATGATTGCACTAGATTCACATGGGTCATGTTTCTTGCATATAAAAATAAATCCTTCAATTAATTTGCTAGATTGTGTAGAAAAGTGCAAAATGAGAAAGGTTATTTTATAACTCGCATACATAGTGATAACAACACAGAATATATGAACAGTCCTTTTATGCATTTTTGTGATGATCATGGCATTGAGCATAACTTTTCAACCCCGTGAACTCCTCGACAAAATGTGATAGTAGAGATAAAGAATCATACTTTACAAGAAATGGCAAGAACTACGATTAAGGAACACAACTTGCCTACATATTTTTGGAGTGAAGCCATTAACACCGCATGTTATGTGCAAATACAGTCTTCATGAAATCCATTTTGAACAAAACCCCCTATGAGCTTCGGTTGGCGAAACCCCCAAAATTTCATACTTCAAAGTATTTGGTTGTAAATGCTTCATTTTGAACACTATAGATAATTTGTATAAATTTGATGCTAAGTCAGATGCAGGTTCTTGGTTATTCCTCTAAAAGCAAGGCATATTGTGTTAGGATTAGTATGCCCTAAAGCTCACTTGTATATAACATTTTGGATGTTAAACAATGTATAATCATTTTGTTAAATCGAATTATGAGTTCCTTACATATTATCTCTAGTATGTTTTATTGATGTATGTATAAGGTCCTTGACTTAAACTAATGACTTGGGTGCGCAGTGAAGCTGGACGCACAATAGGTCCAAGTCTAGATTTAGTTACGTCATAAATTGAATCCGTAACCGAATGGTAGTGTTGGACACTCTATCGGGATAAGGTTATATTGAGCAAGTCTCCTCGCTGAGGGTGATCTACCTAGGTCATTGGAGGACTTCCCAGATTTGTCTCAATAGTACGTGTGTCACGTATTTGACAGGACTATTGTGAATATGTTTTCTAGAGACGTACTATCAAAGAAAGAAAACAAGATACTCATTGCTATTAAATGATCATTGCTCTTAATCTTGAGCATATGTGGATGAACTAATAAAGTTAGGGTTGTTACTTTGATTCACTGTCGGTGAGATCTTACTTTATTAGGATCAACAGCCTTGTGCATTGAGTGCTAAGTTCTAATTAATTGAAACATGCATATGCAATATAGAATCTATGTGCCCCCTTTGGGATTGTCCATATTTATCATCCAAATCTAGACTTAGTGATACTACCTTTATAGGTGTATCGGTCATATGGCTTGAGGGTCCCTCCCAAGATCAAGAGATTCTATGACCAAATATGGTTGGCAATAGGACAAGAAACCCAACGGAAAAAGATACAGCTAAAGAAGTGATAGTACACAGGCCAAAAGACTGGTCTTAGCTGTGGGTATACATAGAGGGGCATTATGGTCGGTTATTTAGTAGTTCAAAGACAAAGTTCACATTCTTTTGTGACAAGCTTTTGGGTAATAGAAATTATTCTTGGAGTGCAACTTTGATCTTATGGTGGAATAGATCGGAGTTAAAAATAATTATTATTATGTCGCCTAGATCTGGCAAGGACATATTTTTATTATTTTGGAAGCCAAGGTTAATTGTGTCTTCTTGGTCCCTTCCCTAATTGAAATGACTTTGAGAGAGAAATCTTGAAAGAGCAAATTTCATATTGTGGTAGTAGCCTTATTGGGCCAAAGCTTGGAATTGGGTTTGGGCTTTCTTTAGAGTCTAAGATAACCCAATTGGGCTTGGATGGTTTCTTATTGGGCTTGGGCCTCCATATGGATTATGGACTATGTGTTGGGATTGGATTGTGAGCTTGGCCCAATCTTCCAAGACATGTGCTAGAAAGTTACTACAAGAAAAATTCAAATTGTACAAGTAACTTCTATGACATTTGGCAAACATTTACTACTAGGAAAAAGTTCCCCACATGGAAAGTTTACAAGGTTTAGGTGCCAAACTTTTTCTATAAATAGGCAAGACCTTAAACCATTTCTAGCATCCAAAAATTTTGTAGTTGATCTCTTCCATTTTGGCAAGAGAATACTACAACACATAGTATACACTTATTGTGTGGTTTTTTTTTCTCTAGATTTTCAAGAGAATATTACTTTGCTTCTTCCCACATAAGAGGCTATTCTATCAAGAAAAGTCTCTTTAACCATAGGGAAGAAGACTAGGGAGTTGCATATTTCAACACCCTTATAGTAAATTTTCTTTTTGGTGGCCTTGTTCGTGAGCAGGAACAAAGCTCGTGACGGTTTTAGCTTCATCAAAGGCCCCACGCTTCAAGAGGTTAGCTTTACATATTTTGCAAATACTGGTTATGCTCTATATGTTCTTAAGCATGTTCTTGTGTGTGTTATGTGGTTATTTTATTTTCCTAGCATGTTTTCTTGGTAGTATTTTAGAAAATATGGACTAGGATAGACCACATGTAATATTATCGATCCTACAATTGGTATCAGAGCTTAGGCTCACACACAACATGCTTAGACTATGCAAAAATATTGTCTTTCCATAAATATGTTAGTCATCTTGTGAGTGGCAAGATTAGGAAATCTTGTGTTGTATATACTTGTGGTTTTATGCTTGTATGTGCAAGTAATATAAAATCCCCTTGATGGTTCGTATGTATGCATGATAGATTTTTGTGTACGGTCAACAAAGCTTGGCTAGAGGTGATTTCATGTATAAATATTTATGGTTATTGCTTGTAGTTTCTTTTAAAAGAAGCATAGGATATTTTGATATCCTTGTAATGTTTCTTTATGAAGTTTGTATTAGCAATAGCAAAGTGTATTATTGTAATCTTTAAAGACCAAGGAGAAAAACAAGAAAACAGCATGGAGAAACACTCTGTTGGGTGAGCTTACTGGTCGACCGGCTCAATCGACTAGCTCCTACTGACGGACGACCAGTTGAGGCCGAAAAAGCTATTAACTGTGTTGTTTTGTTGAAGAATGCAGGAAGCCATCAAAGAGGGATTTTTAACGTATTTTGGTGGATGTTTATAATGCATTGACATATGTTTTAACATACTTGCATAAGTATAAACATGATTACCACCTAGAAATATGCCCACTCATTAGGTTTTTAAAATTGGCCAATCCTATGTGTTAATTTCTCAGAGATAGTTAAGTTTATTTAAAAGAGATTGGCCTAGACAAGATAATTGTAAGCAATTATTTCTAAAGATGCCATGCAATCTCATGACAAAAATGAAAAACTTAACTTGAGATTTAAAATATGACAACCTAAGGGTCCATACACCCAGATTTAGGTAAGTAATCTATTATGGTATTGCAATGTTTTAGTAATACAAAGGGGATTTGCAAAAACCAAAGTGTTTCGCAAATCCAAAGTGTGTTTAGATCTAAAACAAAAGGCGAGAATACCAAAAATAGAGAAAACCCTTATGTTAGAATATTGAGTGGGAGAGGGGACTAGAAATACCCTACGGCTTTCCATATTCGATTCATGCTAATGGTAAATGTTATTAACTTTCCCATCGGAGAGTGACACTTTATCAAGATTTAGCAAGGTCAATTTAAAATGTTTATTCAAAAAAGGTGTTAGTGAGTTTGCCCATCCTATCGGTGGAATTCTTCACTAAAGATCACCTCATATAACATTGATTAAAGTCACTACCCCATAGAAGGGCTTAAATCAAGAATGTTATGGCGAATGAACATAAGGAATCCATATACACTCAACTTAAATGGTAAGTTCGGCTATCCCATTGATAGAGTTCACTATCGGATTTAAGAAGCCAAATAAAACAGTGATTGAATTATTCAAATTTGAACATATCCAAATAATTATCAGTTCAAATAAGCGGTGGCGCTTAACTTAATGTTCATAAGTTCGGTCATCCTATCGGTGGAGTTCTTGTGAGGACGTTGAGACATTGTTATATTGAGTAGTTTAAGGGTTAATCTACTCAAAGGCAAATGATGTAAAAGTACTTGTATGTTTTATTTCCAAAGATAGCATATATATTATACATGCATCAATTCCATACTCATAAAATAATTAAGATTATATTGTTGTATATCCAGAAAAATGTCTTTGTTCAGTCCACTAGCTACAATTCTCAAAGAGCACAAGCTCACTGGGCCGAATTTTGTGGACTGGGAACGAAACTTGGACATAGTACTCATTGCAGAAAAGTACAAGTATGTCCTAACAACTCCTTGTCCTGTTATGAGGGCAAACTCTTCTGAAACCCAAAAAGATACTGAGGCAAAATGGCAGAAGGCCAATAGTATGGCCAAGTTCTATATGATGGCTTCTATGTCAGATATTTTGCACAGCAAGCATTATCATATGGAAACTACAAAAGAAATCATGACCTCACTATCTCGTATGTTTGCCGATAAGAGTAGGCCCGCAAGGCAAGGTGCTCTTAGAGAAATAATGAATCAAAGGATGGCAGAAGGAGCATCTATCAAAGAGCATATGCTCAAAATGATGGATTACTTCAATACTGCCGAGATCCTAGGGCAAACATAGATAAACAGTCAAATGTAGACATGATTTTGGAGACTCTACCACCGTCTTACACCCAGTTCAAGCTTAATTATAATATGGGCAAGATGAACATGGATATGACGGAATTAATGAAAAATTTCCTAGTTGAACAAGCCATAATGAAAAATAAGGGCCACATAAACATAGTTCAAGCATCTACTTCTGGACTTAACCCGAAAAGGAAGAAGTTCAAAGGAAAAGGGAAGCAAAAACGTGGTCAAGGGAAAAAGAAGAAAAATGGTGAACAGCCCAAATAATTAATAGGTGAAAAGCCCAAAGGCAAATGCTTTTAAGTGTGGCCAGAAAAGGGCACTGGAAAAGGGATTGCCTCACGTACCTAGCACGAGGCCAGATAGGTACATCTCTTTTGTTCTACATTGAAACCTGTTTAGTGGTTGATTCTACTGATTCTTGGATTGTAAACTCTAGAGCCACTAATCATATTTGCAATTCTTTGCATTTGTTTCAGGAAATGAAGGAACTAGCTAAAGGGGAATTTGCTCTGAGGATGGGTAACGGAGCAAAAGTATAGGCTGCTGCAGTGGGAAGAATGTGCTTAAATTTTCCATGTAATAGGAAGTTATTTTTGAACAACATTTATTATGTTCCAAATGTACGTAAAAACCTTATTTCTATTTTGCAATTAATATTAGATGGTTTTTGCATTAATTTCCATTCTGGTGTTGACATCAGTAGAGATGGAAATATTATTTGTTCCGGTAGCATGCATGATAACTTGTTCTATATAAAACCTATTACAAACTCACTGCAGAATATAGAACAAATTAATTCGCGAAAAAGGAAGGTTTCTTCGACCAATGATACTTATCTTTGGCATCTACGCTTAGGACATATTAGTCTAAAGCAAATCCAGAGATTAGTCGAGGATTGGCATCTTAGCTCATTAGATCTCGAAGATCTACCTCCATGTGAATCTTGCCTCAAAGGAAAGATGACCAAATGGACATTTTCTTCTAAAGGAGAAAGGGCCAAAGAAGTATTGGAATTAGTTCATATCGATGTGTGTAGTCCTATGAGCAACCAGCACGAGGAGGTTATGTGTGTTTCATTACCTTTGCTGATGATTACTCTAGGTATAGATATGTATATCTGATGCAACACAAGTCTAAATCCTTTGAGAAATTCAAAGAGTTCAAGGCTGAAATGGAGCGAAAATTAGATAAACATATCAAAGCCCTTTGGTCTGATCGAGGTGGAGAATACCTCTCGGGTGAGTTCAGAGACTATCTTACACAAGAAGGGATTGTATCTCAATTGACTACACCAGGGACTCCCCAGCAAAATCATGTAGCAGAGAGAAGAAATCGCACCCTATTAGATATGGTCAGGTTAATGATGAGTCATGCATCATTACCTTTATCTTTTTGGGGGTATGCCCTTGAGACAGTAGCATACATCTTGAACTTGATACCGTCTAAATCAGTACTGAGGACACCACAAGAAATGTGGACCGGGCGTAAGCCTAGTTTAAATCATCTCCACATTTGGGGTTGTCCAGCTTATGTACTTAATAGTAATGCTTCAAAGTTGGAACCAAGATTCGAGTTGTGCTATTTTATTGGGTATCCTAAGGAAACCAGAGGTGGGATCTTTTATAATCCTAAAAAGCAAAAGGTGTTTATAAGCACCCATGGTAGATACTTAGAGAATGGTGAAATGATCCAAAAAACACCAGATTCTGAAGTTGTTCTAGAAGAGATTTCACAAGAATCTCCAATAACACCTGTGGTAACTGTAAACGAAAAGGAACAGCATATTACACCTAATATATCAGAGCCTCGTCGTAGTGGGAGGATATCCAGGCCTCTTAATAAATACTACGGAGAGTCCTTTCAGACTTCTTCAGAGGATCAGGTGGTGGATCCCACAAGTTATGATGAAGTAGTTTTCGACAAATGCCGACCAATGGCATAAGGCAATGGATTCAGAGTTACAATCTATATATTCTAACAAAGTCTGGGATCTTGTAATTGTACCTGAAGGGGTAAAACCTATAGGGTGCAAATAGGTCTACAAGAGGAAAAAAGGAGTTGATGGAAAAGTTGAAACCTTTAAAGCAAGGTTGGTGGTGAAAGGTTATACTCAGAAAGAAGGGATCAATTATGAGGAAACTTTCTCACCAGTAGTCATGCTTAAATCCATCAGGATACTTCTTGCCATCGCATGCCATTATAACTACAAGATATGGCAAATGGACGTCAAGACAGCTTTTCTTAATGGAGAGCTTGACGAATCCATTTACATGACACAACCAGATGGATATGTTGCCAAAGGCTAGGAACATATGGTTTGTAAGTTAAAAAAGTCCATTTATGGATTAAAGCAGGCATCTAGAGCATGGAACATCAAATTTGATCGTGCAATTAAATCTTATGGTTTTGATAGAAATATTGATGAACCTTGCGTGTATAAGAGGCGTAATTGAAATGCTGTAGCTTTTTTGGTTCTGTATGTGGATGATATCCTACTTATTGGAAATGATGTGGGGATGTTATCATCCATCAAGGTTTGGCTTTCTACTCAATTTCAAATGAAGGATTTAGGAGAAGCTAGTTATGTTCTAGGCATCAAGCTTATGCGAGATCATAAGAACAAAAGGCTAGCCCTATCTCAAGCTTCATTTATTGAGAAAATATTGGTCAGGTTTAACATGCAAAACTCTAAGAAGGCCTCATTACCTTCTAGACATGAAGTTTATCTATCTCGAGATCAATGTCCTAAAACACCTGAGGAGATAGAGAGCATGAAACGAGTTCCTTATGCTTCGGCAGTTGGAAGCTTTACGTATGACATGTTATGTACTAGACCAGATATCTGCTTTGCTGTTGGCATGGTTAATAGATATCAGTCAAACCCTAGACTGGCACATTGGGTTGCGGTTAAGCATATATTCAAATTCTTGCAAGGAACTAAGGATTATGTGCTGGAATACTGTACAGATGATCTAACGCCATTAGCCTTTACAAACTTGGATTTCCAGTGCGACAGAGATTCCAGGAAGTCTACTTCTAGATATGTTTTCACTCTGTCAGGATGAGCTATCTCACGGAAAAGTGTGAAGCAAAATTGTATGCCGACTCTACCATGGAGGCCAAGTATGTAGCAGCATCTGAGGCTACAAAAGAGGCAGTATGGCAAAGAAAGTTCCTTTTAGACCTACAGGTTGTGTCGATAGTTCATAGACTGATAACATTGTATTGCGACAACAACGATGCTGTTTCACGGTGCAAAGAGCCTAAGAATCACAAAAAGGGTAAACATATTGAACGGAAATATCATTTCGTGAGTTTATCCAAAGAGGAGATGTTGTAGTTGAAAAGATAGCTTCAGTGGAAAACCAGGCAGACCAATTTACAAAGACTCTTCCAGAGAAAATGTTTACCACACATTTGGAGTCTATGGGTATTAGTTGTGTAGAAGTGATCTTTAGTGCAAGTGGGAGATTGTTAGGATTAGTATGCCCTAAAGCTCACTTATAGATAACATTTTGGATGTTAAAAATGTATAATTATTTTATTAAACGAAATTATGAGTTCCTTACATATTATCTCTGGTATGTTTTATTGATGTATGTATAAAGGTCCCTTGACTTGAACTAATGACTTGGGTGCACAGTGAGGCTGGACGCACAGTAGGTCCAAGTCTAGATTTATTCACGTCATAAATTGAGTCCATAACCGAATGGTAGTGTTAGGCACTCTACCAGGATAAGGTTATATTAAGCAAGTCTCCTCCCTAAGAGTGAGCTACCTAGGTCATTGGAGGACTTTTTAGATTTGTCTCAATAATACGTGTGTCACGTATTTGACAGGATCATTGTGAATATGTTTCCTAAAGACGTACTATCAAAGAAAGAAAACAAGATACTCACTACTATTAAATGATCATTGATCTTAATCTTGAGCATGTGTGGATGAAATAATGAAGTTAGGGTTTGGTACTTTGATTCACTATGGGTGAGATCTTACTTTATTCGGATCAACAGTCTTTTGCATTGAGTGCTAAGTTCTAATTAATTGGAACATGCATATGCAATATAGAATCTATGTGCCCCCTTTGGGATTGTCCATATTTATCATTCGAAACTAGATCTAGTGATACTACCTTTATGGGTGTATCGGTCATATGCCTTGAGGGTCGCTCCCAAGATCAAGAGATTCTATGACCAAGGATGGTTGGCAATAGGACAAGAAACCCAACGAAAAAAGACACAGCTAAAGAGGTGATAGTACACAGGCCAAAGGACCGATCTTAGCTGTGGGTATATATAGAGGTGCATTATGGTCGGTTATTTAGTAGGTCAAAGACAAAGTTCACATTCTTTTGTGACAAGCTTTTGGGTAATAGCAATTATTCTTGGAGTGCAACTTTGATCTTATGGTGGAATAGATCAGAGTTAAAAATAATTATTATTATGTAGCCTAGATCGGGCAAGGACATTTTTTTATTAATTTTGGAACCAAGGTTAATTGTGTCTTCTTGGTCCTTTTCCTAGTTGAAATGACTTTGAGAGAGTAATCTTGAAAGAGCAAATTCCATATTGTGGTAGTAGCCTTATTGGGCCAAAGTTTGGAATTAAGTTTAGGCTTTCTTAAGAGTCCAAGATAACCTAATTGGGCTTAGATGGTTTCTTATTGGGCTTGGGCCTCCACATAGATTATGGACTATGTGTTGGGCTTGGATTGTGGGCTTGGCCCAATCTTCCAAGACATGTGTTAGAAAGTTACTACAAGAAAAATTCAAATTGCACAAGTAACTTCCATGACTTGTGGCAAACATTTACTACTAGGAAAAAGTTTCCCACATGGAAAGTTTACAAGGTTTAGGTGCCAAACTTTTTCTATAAATAGACAAGACCTTAAACCATTTCTAGCATCCAAACATTTTGTAGTTGATCTCTTCCATTTTGGCAAGAGAATACTACAACACATAGTACACACTTATTGTGTGGTTTTTTTTTTTTACTCTAGATTTTCAAGAGCATATTACTTTGCTTCTTCCCACACAAGAGGCTATTCTCTCAAGAAAAGTCTCTTTAACCATAGAGAAGAAAACTAGGGAATTGCATATTGCGACACCCTTATAGTAAAAATTTTTTTTGTGGCCTTGTTCGTGAGCGGGAACAAAGCTCGTGACGGTTTTAGCTTCATCAAAGGCTCTACGCTTCAAGAGGTTAGCTTTACATATTTTGCAAATACTGGTTATGCTCTATATGTTCTTAAGCATGTTCTTGTGTGTGTTATGTGGTTATTCTATTTTCCTAGCATGTTTTCTTGGTAGTATTTTAGAAAATATGGACTAGGATAAACCACATGTAATATTATCGATCCTACATATTATGTGTATAATAAAAGAACTTTAGTTGTCGATGAATCTTTGCATGTCACTTTTGTTGAGACTGACCCCTTTGTGCCAAGAAAGGATGATAATAATGATGTAGGTAACCTCTTGAAGAAAGTTTCAATTGATGAAACATCTACAAATAACAAGGAATCTCCAAAGGATCAAGAAGATGCTAATCAAGGAGAAGTCTGTCAAATGAAGGTGGTTGAGGAACAAGGTTTAAATCAAGATACCACCACAGAGCAAGAAGAGATTATTAGGATTGTATGCCTTCAAGACCATTTGTACGTGGATTTTGGACTGGATATTTGATCATTGTGTGTGTGTGTGTGTATGTATATATATACATATATATAAGCATTTCTTACATGCATTACCTCTGGTGTATATGTGCAATACGTTATGTAAAGGTCCAATGATATAATCCAATGACTTGGGTGCACAATGAGGCTGGAAGCACAGTAGGTCCAAGTCTAGTTTTGAATATATCATAAAAGTGTCCATAGCTGGATGATAGTATTGGCAGCACTATCAGGATAAGGCTATAGTAGGCAAGTCTCTCGATAGTGTTAATCTACCCAGGTCAATGGACGGTCTTTCTAGACTTCGCTGCTGGTGCATGTGTCATGCATTGGACAAAACCATTGTGAGTATGTCTTCTGGAACCGTTCCATCATTTATAGAGGACAAAATACTTACTGCTTTAGAGTGACTGATGTATTTAATCTTAAGCATATGTGGATGAACTAACAAAGTTAGGGCACAGCATATTAATATACCATGAGGATAAGATTGCCTATCTTATACATTAGGTGTTGTATTCTAATCAATCAAGACTTACATATGCAACAACAAAGTCTATGTGCCCCTTTGAATTTGTCCTACTGGTCATCACAAATCTCGATCTAGTGATATTACCCTTCAGGGGTATATCGATCATTTGGCTTATGGGTCGCTCCCTAGATCAAGAGATCCATGACTAGCTGATGATCACTTCTTGGACTAGAGATTCCAAGGTTCCAGATATAGTCTTGGAGGTAATGGTGCCTTTTAAACCGGCCTTGACAATGGTTATACATAGAGAGGTGTTTTGGTCATTTCGCTAAATTGGTCAAAAATAGAGGTCACTTTATTTAACAAGCTCCTACTTAGCTAGTAATTATTCTTGGAGTACGGCTTTGGTCTTTTGGTGGAGTAGACTGAAGTCAAAATAGCCACGATGTCGCCAAAGCGGTCTCGAGGGCATTTTGGTCATTTTAGAAGCCAAGGGTAATTATGTCTTTTGGTTCCAACATGAGCCATTACGCTATTGAATACATAATTAAGTAAATTAATATATAGATTGCTTAATTAAGATTTGAGTTTAGAAATTAAGGATTTAATTATCCAGGTTTTCTTAATATAAATCATATATATCTTAATTGGATAAGTACAGACCATGTGGCAGATATTTAGTGTGTACATGATAAGGAATATTTAGGTGCCCTTTTATCCCAAAGAAATATTCCTTATCTAAAAAGCTTAATTCAGGTTATTGAGGGAATTACAATATTCCCTAGTCTTATCCTTTTAGGGTAGGCTTAGTACTATATATAGTACTAGATGAGCAAGACCCATTTTGAGCCTCTTTGATATTTTTTCCCTTGGTGTATGTGCAGTATTTTTCACACACTAACACCAATAACACACAATAGATCTATTTTTCTCATATCCTATCTTTTAGCTTGCCACTATATATCTAAGTGTATCCTAGTTGTATAGAAAAGGATATAGTGGAGAAAACCACAAGAAAACTACTACGAGAAAGATCCAACCCAAAGAAGCCACTAGCTTTTGAATCACGCATCAAGGGTAATGATATCATCATCTATACTTGTTTATCTTTATGTGGTTGCATTGATTCCCATGTGTCTAACATGTTTTTGTGCTATTTTCTGCTCCCATATCTTGATTATGGGTTTAAAATTTAAATCTAAAACTTAATCTTGCATGTGGTAAGAACCATAAGATCCAATAAGTGGTATCAGAGCTTAGGTACTGTTATACACACGGTTATGGCCTTAGATTGTGTAATAAATCAATAGAACGTGTAATAATCTTGTGGGTGGTAAGATTTATGTTTTCCTATGGTGTATGTGTTATGGGCTAACCTTTATGGTCACACTTGTGTGTGATTTTGGTCTTAATCGATGGTTCAAATGTATGGTTCTATTTTAAAGATATTGTAGCTTCAAATTGAGAGAAGCATAGGAATGAGAAATGACTTATATTTTGTGGCCACATTTATGTTTTTTGTCATATATGAGGCTTGTATAGGTTATTTCTCTATGTAATTCCTTGTAATAAATTGATTTAGAGCCAAAATAGCTGATGTGCACAAAGTTCAAGACTTTTTGGAGGAACCGGTTGACCCTACTGGTCGACCGATAGAAGCCCCTAACTCAATCGATAGTACTTGAAATCTTTTTGGAAGAAGTGGTCGACCTTACTGGTCATCCAACACCAGTGAACTGGTAGAAGGCATTTGCTCAGCCGGTAAAAAGGAATTGCTTACTATTTTGTAGCAACCGACTGAGCCAGTCAGCCGGTAGATGCACAGGGGTCAGCCGATAAGAACAATTTGTAGTTGTTTGATGTTTTTGGCTCCGATTACTTTGGGCTTTGAGCGTAGGGCAGATTTATAGGGAGCCATTGATTGGGGACCATTTTAATTTGCTGTGGATGTTTATTTTGGAATATTTATATACATGTTTGATTGTATGTATGGTTATTGCAATCTATCACGTAACAACGTGTCCATCCAAGTAGGGTTTAAAATTGGCCAACCCTTAAATCTTGTTTTTGGCTTGAGTTTGATAAGTCCCTTGAGATTGCTTAGGCTAATTATTTGGTAATTAGATATTCTAAAGAAGCAATGCATGTAATTAGCAATTTACTCGACTTTCCACTCTAATTAATCAATGGACTTACCAAGATAACTCAATGCATGCCTACCTATTGATTTCAATCCGGATATAGGTCCAATCCATTTATGGTATCAAATGTATTTTAGTAACAAAAGGTGGAATACGGCGATTCCTAAAGGTTTTAAGATCTAAAATGAAATACCAAGATAAATGGAGGATAAATAAAACCCTCGAGATTAAAATATTTAGTGGGAGAAGGGAATGGAAAACCCCATGACCTTCCACTTCCGGTTCACGTCAAGGATAAATGGCATTGACCTCCCCATTGGAGGGTATCACAAGTACCTAAATTTGATGAGGTGGACTTAACGTGTACATTCATAAGGGTGTTAATGACATTTTGTCATCCCATCGATGGAATTCATCATCATAGATTGTCTTGCAGCATGGGGATGAGAGTCATTACCCCATCGGAGGGCTCAAGTCTAGATACATAACGAGGAATAAGACACTAAGGATGCGGTTAATTACACTTAGCTTTAATCATGGGTTCGGCCACCCTATCAGTGGAAGCCCCTAGGAGATTTGAGAGGTCAAATAAGCAGGGATTGGATTCCACTAGATAGCGTCTATCTAGATAAACATTATCCAAATAGGCTACGCCTAACTCAACTATGTATAGTTCGGTCATCCCATACAATTACATGGTCGTGTAACCATTTCAGGAAAAGATTGTCTATATTGTACTGAAATTGTGCATTAGTCAATGTGGGTTCATCTTTGAGAAGATGATCTCAAAATATCCTATACATACGCATGTTTGTGTTTTATTAGAATGCAATTCACAACAACATAAAACTATAGAATACAAGTTGTGACCTAACTCAATATATGGAGAAACCTCTTCACAGTTCATCGAGACATATAAATGTGTTGCATTCAACTCTTGATCCTTCAAGTGACGATAACATTCCATGGACATCTTAACCCAATAAATATGGATAAACATCCTTCAAGGTAGTCTGCGTCCACATTATGCTCATTTCGACCTATATTTCTTGCTTTAGTTTGCACACGTCAACATTGACCACAATCCACAATGAAGCCATAGACATTTAAATGGCCCATCAAAAATGAGATTTACAAAACAGCAAAAAAGTTCCCTTGGTTTTTTTTGATTTCCAATTTAAGATTTGGCTTGTGGTAAGCATTGTAGTTGCTAGAATTTAATTCTATCATATGTCTACGAGGTCCTTAGTTGTCTGAACAGATCATTCAATAATCCTCAACTCATGATCTAACATGAATAAGAAGATATTCTTCCTATAGACAACATATATATGTGTGTGTGCGCGCGCGCGCCGTTGAAATGATTCTGATGCAAGCTATTTTGTTCCATATCAAACTCAAAAAGATGTATTCTCCACCACTCTGGTAAAGTGATATGCTTTAATAATCAGAACTAAGTAGCTTGAGAATAACAGTTTAGCAGTTTAATTACAGAATATAGATATATATATATATATATAGAGAGAGAGAGAGAGAGAGAGAGAGAGAGAACAAGGAAATAACAGAAAGTACCAACTATAGAAGGTCAATTAGGACAAGCAGATTTGAAATGACTTGGACACAACCATCTAATTTGAATGTACAGGATAAACAATATCAAGCCATTACTAATCGCAAATCAGTACAATCAATACATTGTTTGGTCCAATACCAATTTCTAGTCCAAATTATTTCTTGTGAAACTAGCTCATTAAAAAGAGAACTTTTTAACTATTGGAAATAGGAGATATTAATTACATAATACATTAAGACAATGATAGTCTTTTGAATGCAAACTCAAAAGACTTAAATATTGCTCATTTCAACAGGGGAAAGTCAAAAGAAGTAATGTTATAATGGTGTAACACAGTACGAAACCGTTTCAAGCTCTACAGGCTAACACACAATCTCCCCAAAGATCAGCCAGTTTTCTAATGGGAGAATGCCATTTATTTTTACCCACTTTTCCCCACGATAGTAAGTTTCACCAAATAAGGCTTTATTTTAATTATTCTTTTAGTTTTTGCGTTAAATTTTTAAATTGTTAGTTTATAAAAAGTTATACTTTGAAATTAAAAAAAAATTAATTTGATACACACATATATACAAAAGAAGATTTTATTTAATTTTTTAATTAATTTGTATAATAACTATTTTTACTTTTTATTTTTATTTTTAAATGGTTAGATGGTTGAAAACATGATGCGATTGGATAGGAAAAAATAATTCAATTTGAAATATATATTAGAAAACAATTGTTTTAAAGTGAATTTAATTTTTTTTTAATAGTGTGTACAGGCCAATTTTTGTAAAATAAGTAGCTTTTTTTTCTTTTTCTTTGTATTTTGATTTTTTTTTGTGATTCTTTATTTTATTAGTGACTGATCGATCTATTGAATGATTTTATTAATTTTTTTGTCTACTATCTTTCTTTTTCTTTTCTTTTCTCTTTTGGGTTATAAAATTAAAAAAAAATAAAGATGCCTTTAATATAAGGCTTTGTTTGGGAAAATTGAAGTCATGGGGGAATATGGGTAAAACTAAAACTTCATGAGAAAATTTAAGATTTAACTGAAAACTCACGGGGGGAAATGGGATTTACCCGTTTTCTAATTCATAGATGACTGCCTATTCACAACAAAGGCACAAGCTGTGAGAAACGGCTACAATTTTGCTTAGCCTCATGTATCATGTAAAAGTCACTGAAATGTTATTGTCGTCCAATTCAGTCAAGAAAATGTAATTTCTTCAAATATGTACATTCTACTGTCTCTTTCTCATGAAAATAAAAAAAGAAAAAGAAAAGTACAAATATCTTGATTGAAGACAATATTTCTTCTGCATAGAGCAAAAATAAACTATAGCGACAAAAGGAACTTCCAGATGACAAGTTGAGCCCAAAAGCTGGCTGCCTTTCAACCTCAAGCTGTAGAAGCTTATAGTCTTTTGTCTCACTTGAATACTCTGTACTATTTTTGACAAGTATATCCAATTCAAGATTTAACATCACCACGCGATAGCTTATACACTATCTCTCAAATTCAGTAACGTTTAGGGGCACCAATCATATCTTTAACTACTCTTGTGGCATGTCGTAAAATATAAAGCATGGGGGCAGGGGCCATTTTGCATGACTTTAACAATTTATAACCAAACGATCATACCTTTCTCAAACGAAGAAAAGTTCTCCCTCTAGTGATTGAAATGACGAGTAAAAAAGGTACACGTGAAGTAAGCACTATCTAAACATACTTCTGAACTAGATTAGAAGCCCCTTTCCATGAATTGCCTAATGCTTGCCAGGCTCCTGAAGCAAAAATCTCCACTATGCTATCAAGAACCTTGAAGCCATGTTCATATTGAAAACATTAGATCCATGGCCAACCTAAATGTATCTAGGAAAACAACTAGTACATAAAAATATTCAACAGTCAAATATCTCTAATGCACTATTCCAATTTGTTTATCATGATAGTAAAGTAATATGAATCTTTCGACATGCCTGGCCAAGGAAAGAATCTTCACTCGCTTTCTCTAATTTATCAACGGCAGCCTCACGCCTCTTATCATTCTCATCTTCACTTTCCTCTTTAACTAAAAATTCTTCCTTGTTGTCCTCCTTGGAAGAATCAGAGTCTTCGGCTATATCACTGAGCCCTTCGCAGCAGTTTTAGCAACTTCCACCGCCTTCATTTACAAAAAGAATACCCCAAAATTTTATAAGAATATGATATAGTTATATTAACACCATTTAAGTGACTAATCTTCTTGAGCTGCAAAAATGTTCCTAATGTGTATTCTCAATCGCACATGAAGGATTTCAAAATTAGATATGTGTATAGAGAAATTAACAATTAAATGTGCCGATTAGCTTGCGAATCATGATTTCGCTTAACCCATTGGGTATATATTAGGTCATCTCTAAAATCCTGGAACAGTTAACAAACTTTCTTAGAGTATGATAGGAGAGGGGTGACCTACTCGAGAAGGGCAAGGGCAATTATGTATCTGATTTTGACCTTCATTGCAATCAAGAACATGAAGTTCTCAATGTGATTATTTTATTCCCTAGAGGCATAAAAGTTAATCGTTTGACAAACTCATAGAACTTGAAAACCATTTTTTTGCTACAAATTAAGAGGCTGAGTTGCATGAGGAGTGAGTATTCTTACTAGCACGAAAAATATGGTGGCCGCCGGTAGAGCACTTAAAATACATAGAAAGAACAGCATCAAACCATGCAATATATATGAGATTGGAGAATCTAATATTGATGGAACCAAAAGAATTCTAACTAACTTTGAATATTATCATTAATTTAATTAAAAGATTTCTCTTGATTTGCTTCTTTGATATCCTCTTGGCTCATTATGGTTGCAGAATTTCTCAAGAAGAAACTGCAAATTGGGGCAAAGTAGTCTCCTACATGTATTATTCTGTTATTAAATTGAAATCAATAATATATTCGCAGGATCTAATATGAATTTATACAAGTATATATTATATATGATATCGATTCCTGCATGTAGTATCTGATATTGCATAATGTATATGTACATAGTACTTGACATCACATTCATGGTTTACTAAAATCAAAAGATATATATATATATATATATATATATATATATATATATATATCCAGAACGATATCTGTTTGCATTAATATTTTTATGGCAATGCATTAAACCCTACTTGCAAAATTAGTATCTCAAGTCCTAATAACGTTTCTCATCTATATGAAATTGTCGTTAATTACTATATTAAAGGTTCAGATTCATTTTAATTAAAAAATTGATGGTATATTGTAATTTAATAATGTTATATTTAAATAGAAAGGTATTTTCATACTCAATCACAAATTTTAGCTCACATGATGACTTTCTTTGCTCGGCTTTCACCGCTAGATTCCATCAGGAGGAGATCATACGAAACAGATGTTAGTAAATTGTGTCTAATTCTAAATTGACTCAAATAAATAGTGAATGAGAAATTGAGATAATGTTTGGAAAGATGTATTATATTTCAAAAATTAAATTATAATAGAATTTAATTTAATTTAATTTTTACAATTAAATTCTAAGGGTGCAACCTTTCCAAACTAAGAGTTATAACCTTACAAATTAAGAGTTGTAACTTTTCTAGGCTAAAGGACACATCCCTTAGCATAAAGAGTTGGCATAGCTTTTTCGAACAGGCATCTTGTTGTCTATAAATAGCGCGCTAGTCATTTTGCAAAATCATCTTGTCTCTGCATTCATATTTACATACTAAAATTAGAGCATTAGAGTTTTCTTAAAAGAGAGAGATAACATTATTTTGGTTCACTTTTTCTATAATTTGGAGTGCTACTATTGTAAAAATACTGCCGTTGAATCATGGAAGATAGTCGCCTTTATCTGTAAACACCGTAGCGGGGCGATAAGGTCTTAAGGAAACTGAAGAAATTCAAGCCTCGGCATTTCCTTTTCAAGTTATTTTCTTGTGTCTTTAAAGTTTGTAAGTATTATATTATTTTTTAGTTGTATTCTCAGTTTCCTTAAATTTTTTATAATCGTTGATTGTTGCACAAATTCATTGCATTTGGCGCTTTATTTTCTAACAATCTTAAGACCTTAAACCTGTTTATGTTTATGACTTGTGCATTTATAAAAATTTAAAATTATTTGTGTCAATTCATTAGTTTAGTATCAAGTCGTCTATTGGAATTTTGGTTAACTACAATTGAATTGCATTTGTATGCTTGCATAGTGTTGTGGACAAGATCATGAATTGTTGTGCATGCACGTAATCACTTTTCCCAAGTTAGAAATTGGTGCATCTGTTATGTACATTTGCAAATTGACCACATTTCATTTGCATCATGTTTTTTTTCGCTTCATTTTGAGTTTTAATTTTTTTTTTTTTTGGGAGCATATTGTGACTATTTAAGTAATAACAAATATAAATTTAACCTGATTAAATTCTTTAAACTGTGTTAGAAACCATGTCAACTAAAGACACTAATGTTCGTGTGACCGGACAGGATGGATCCAGAAATAATGCAACCCCAAACAATAAGGGTAGACCTTTGATGGCAATGTCTTTAATTGGACAAATGCTTGGCCCAATTAGACCTGGTGAAAAACCAAAAAAATTCAATGGAAATGATTTTAAAAAGTGGCAACAAAAAATGCTTTTTTATTTAACCACTTTTTGTTTGGCAAAGTTTTTGAAAGAAAATCCACCAGAGTTGGGTGAGAATCCGACAAGAGAAACATTTGCTGCAGTAGATGCATGGAAGCATGTAGATTTCTTGTGTAAAAACTACATTCCTAATGGACTGGATAATACACTTTACAATGTGCATAGTCCAATGAAAACGGCCAAGGAGCTGTGGGACTCTTTAGAGAAAAAGTACAAGACTGAAGATGCCGGTACAAAGAAATATGTTGTGGGCAAATTCCTTGACTTCAAAATACCCGATTCCAAGACCAATCTTTCCAAGTGGCTGCTTTGATTGAAAAGTTGCCTCCAGCATGGAAGGATTTCAAAAACGACTTGAAACATAAGCGCAAAGAGATGACGTTAGAAGACCTGATAGTGCGATTGAGAATTAAAGAAGACAATCGGACGTCTGAAATGAAGGCTAGTAAAAATTACATGGAATCAAAGACAAACGTAATAGAGCATGTCCTAACAATGAGAAGAGGAAGCATTCTGATCATTACCACAATGTTAGGAACAAAAGGAGGAAGTTCACTGGGAAGTGTTATGTGTGTGACAAGCCTGGACACCGTGCCAACGATTGTCGCAAACGCAAGGGTCATGACAACACCAATAAAGGAAGGCATGCCCAAGCCACCGTAACAGAGGTTGATTATCTTATCAATGACGTATCCAATTTGAACTTGGCAGCAGTAGTGTCAGAAGTAAACTTGGTTGGAAATTCTAAGCAATGGTAGATGGACACTGGGGCCACTCGACATGTTTGTTCAGACAAGAATATGTTTACCACATATCATCCTGCAACTGCTGAAGAGACAATATACATGGGAAACTCGTCGATGTGTAAGGTGCAAGGAATGGGTAAAGTTGTCCTAAAGATGACGTCCAGAAAAGAGTTGACTCTTAATAATGTGCTACATGTGCCAAATATCAAAAAGAACTTAGTGTCTGGGTCATTGTTGAGTAGGAATGGTTTTAAACTTGTCTTTGAGTCTGATAAATTTGTTCTTACTAAGAGTGGTGTCTATGTTGGGAAAGTGTACTTATATGATAGTCTGTTTAAACTTAATGTAATGACTACTGTACCCAAATCTGTACCAATTGTTAACACTATTAATAATAATGTTTCTTCTGCTTATGTGTTGGAATCTCCTAATTTGTGGCATGATAGATTAAGACATGTTAATTTTAATTCAATGCATAAGCTTGTGACATTAGGTTTGCTACCAAATCTTGATTTTAACTCACATAGCAAATGTGAAGTGTGTTTAGGGTCAAAGTTAACAAGAACTTCTTTTAAATTTGTGGAAAGAAGTACTGAACCTTTAGAATTAATTCACAGTTATATCTGTGATTTGAAATTTGTGCAAACTAGAGGTGGTAAAAGATATTTCATAACTTTTATCGATGATTGCACACGATATTGTTACGTTTACTTACTCCGAAGTAAAAATAAAGCTTTGGAAGTATTTAAACAATATAAGAATGAGGTCAAAAATCAACTAAGTAGGAGAATCAAAGTGTTAAGAAGTAATAAAGGAGGAGAATTTGCATTTTCTTTCCAGGAGTACTGTGCATAATATGGAATTGTTCATCAAACTACAACTCCTTATTCACCTGAACAAAATGGTGTTGCTGAATGCAAAAATCGCACTTTGAAGGAGATGATGAATGCTTTATTGATTAATTCAGGGTTACCTCGGAACATGTGAGGGGAAGCTATTCTAACTGCGAATTGCATACTCAATAGGCTACCTCACAAAAGATTGAGAAAGACTCCATATGAATTATGGAAGAACCGACCCCCTTCTTTCCATCACTTAAGAGTATGGGGGTGTCTTGCAAAAAAGGAGTTCCATTCCCTAAAATAATCAAGATTGGACCAAAGACTATTGATGGTATTTTCATTGGATATGCAGACAATAGTTCTACATATCGGTTTCTTATGCATAAATCTAATATTCCTGACATTCATGCCAATATCATTATAGAGTCAAGGATTGCATATTTCTTTGAAGAAATATTTCCTTATAAGAAGGTACAAGAACAAATCACTTTAAAAAGATCTCATGATGCCTTTAGTAATCATGAAGATAGAAAAGATCAAGGAAATAAACCAAGGCGTAGTAAGAGAGCGAAAACATCTAAATCTTTTGGTCCAGATTTTCTAACATATTTGTTGAAAAATGAGCCTCGTACATTTAGTGAAGCAATGTCTACTCCAAAATCTTCATATTGGAGAGAGGCAGTTAACAATGAAATCGAATCCGTCATGCAAAATCATACTTGGGAACTAGTAGATCTTTCTCCTGGAAATAAACCTCTAGGATGCAAATGGATTTTTAAGAGGAAGCTAAAAGTCGATGGATCGATTGACAAATACAAGGCTAGACTTGTAGTTAAAGGGTACAAGCAAAAAAAAGGCCTTGATTATTTTGACACCTATTCACCAGTAACCAGAATTACATCCATTCAAATGCTAATAGCCATTACTGCTATATACAACCTAGAGATACATCAAATGGATGTGAAGACATCCTTCTTAAATGGTGACTTAGATGAAGAAATCTATATGGAACAACCTAAAGGGTTTGTGGCCCCAAAATAAGAAAAGAAGGTGTGTAAGCTTGTAAGATTGTTACATGGATTAAAACAAGCTCTGAAACAATGGCATGAGAAATTTGATAAAACCATGATTTCAAATAGCTTTAGAATTAACGAATATGACAAATGTGTATACACAAAGAGTGATGAAAAAAGATATGTCATTGTTTGTCTTTATGTCGATGATATGCTTATCTTTGGGAGCAATATTGATGTCGTTAAGGCTACCAAAAAGTTATTAACTAGTAAATTTGATATGAAAGATTTAGGTACGACAGATGTTATCTTAGGGATTAAAATCTCTAGAACATCTAAAGGACTGGTATTATCTCAATCTCATTTTATTGAGAAAATACTTAATACATTCATAGCAAATGACAATGGTGTAGCGAAGACACCTTTTGATGTAAGTCTTGCATTATCAAAAAATACCGGTGAAGGAATATCTCAATTAGAGTACTCGCGCATCATAGGAAGTCTAATGTACATGATGAATTGTACAAGACCAGATATCGCGTATGCAGTTAACAAACTAAGCCGATATACTAGCAATCCAGGACATAACCACTTGAAAGGTTTAATAAGATTTCTAAGGTTTTTAAAATACACAAAGAACTATGGGCTGCATTATACTAGATATCCTACTGTACTAGAAAGGTATAGTGATGCAAATTGGATATCTAATACTAATGATTCAAAATCCACGAGTTGATATGTCTTTACTTTGGGAGGAGTAGCTATATCATGGAAATCCTCTAAACAAACGTGTATAGCAAGATCCACAATGGAATCTGAATTCATAGCTTTAGATAAAGCTGAAGAGGAAGCTGAGTGGCTTCATCATTTTCTAGAGGATATTCCAAATTGTCCAAAACCTGTGCCAGCAATATGCATACATTGTGATAGTTAATTTGCAATTGGAAGGGCACAAAATAGTATGTATAATGGTAAGTCTAGAGATATACATCGTAGGCACAATACCGTCAGACAATTGCTCTCTAGTGGAGTTATCTCTATTAACTATGTCAAGTCACAAGATAACATTGCGGATCCGCTTACAAAAGGTTTAACTAGAGAGCAAGTTGATAAATTATCGAGGGGAATGGGTTTGAAACCTACATTTAATGAGTTGCCATAATGGGAACCCTACCTAGTTGACTGGAGATCCTAAGATCTAGGTTCAAAGGGAAAACCAAATTATGTAACTGCAACTCGGTCCAAAGCATTGTAGGGGTTTAGTCCTCTACCTATTCCAATGACAAGTAGACAATGCTACCTGTAAAAGTTTAGGTTAAGTAAGCTTTTAATGACTCTTATATCTTGGAAAGCCAAGTGGAGGTCCAATAGGAGCCTCTTAATAAGAAGTAACCTATGTGAGTAAAGAGTGGGGCCGCTCTTATGAGATTTTCTAAGGTTGAATTCTCTAGAGTACTCATGAAAAAACCAGGAGTTGTTTAGGGCCATATGAACACAACTGAGAACCAAATAATGTCTAGATTGATACTGTATAAGTTCTATTGTCTTGATTTACACGAAAGCTGAACAGTTCAAGACATCGCGTTCACTGTCTAGCAAGTAAATTCGATAGTTCATCACTAGGGAAAGTTCAAAGCCAAAAGCTATCTATCTTGATGTAGTATCTTTCTAATTGAACTCTCTCTAGGTGTCAGCATTTCATCTACATTTTGATATGCCAATTCTCATTCATGTGGGGGATTGTTAATAAATTGAGTCTAATTTTAAATTGACTCAGATAAATGTTGAATGAGATATTGAGATAATGTTTGGAAAGATATATTATATTTCAAAAATTAAATTATAACAGAATTTAATTTAATTTTTACAATTAAATTCTAAGGATGCAAATCTTTCCAAACTAAGAGTTATGACCTTACAAATTAAGAGTTATAACTTTTCTAGACTAAAGGACACATCCCTTAGCATGAAGAGTTGGCATAGCTTTTCCGATTAGGCATCTTGTTGTCTATAAATAGCACGCAAGTCATTTTGCAAAATTATCTTTTCTCTACATTCATATTTACATACTAAAATTAGAGCATTAAAGTTTTCTTGAAAGAGAGAGTTAGCATTATTTTGGTTCGCCTTTTCTACAATTTGGAGTGCTACTATTGTAAAAATATTGTCGTTGAATCCTGGGAGACAGTCGCCTTTATCTCTTAGCACCGTAGCAGGGCGATAAGGTCTTAAGGAAACTGAAGAAATTCAGGCCTAGGCATTTCCTTTTTAAGTTATTTGCTTGTGTCTTTAAAGTTTGTAAGTATTATATTATGTTTTAGTTGTATTCTCAATTTCCTTAAATTTTTTATAATCGTTGATTTTTGCACAAATTCATTGCATTTGGTGCTTTACTTTCTAACAACAGAAACTAAGAGGTGATAAATCTCTAGACTTCACAAGGTGCCAATCCTCATACTACAATTATCCAGTGCTATACCTTAGCCATCCCAAAACACACACACACACATATATATATAGAGAGAGAGAGAGAGGGAGATTTAGGTACATAAAAATTAAAAAAAATAGTGATGTCAATGGGGCGAGGTTCACGAACCCCTACTATGCACTTGGTATTTTTCCACCTGCCCCTACCCCGCCCCTAAACTTGTACCAGAGTTTTCTCCCGACAACCATCCCCGCCCCTACCAGTGTTTTTTACACCATACCCCTACCTATAGGGCACATGTTAATAAAAAGTCAAAGAGGTGATAGCACCGAGACAAAACATCTACTTGTTAAGCCCCTACCTATCAAGTGAAATCCGTACTTTTTAATTAGATAAAAATAAATTAAAAAAAACATAAATCATGCACCAAACCTTAACACATCAAATTCAAACTCTAATACTTAAAATTCAACATAATTTTACAACAATAACACATTAAATCCAAACTTACTCCAAATCATAATTATTAAACATAACATATAATATACATGCATATACATATATATACATATACATATACATGTACATATATATACATATACATATACATATACATATGCATATACATATACATATACATACATATATATATATATGTATATATATACACATACATATACATATACATACATATATATATACATACATATAATGTATATGTACATACATATACATATACATATATATATATAGTTTAAAAATATATACCGAGGCGGGGCAGGATCGGGGTCGGGATCAGTGCACAAAGAAAAAACACCACCCAGCGCCGCCCCAAGTGTTTTTTTGCAAAAACCATGCCCCTATCCCACCGGTGTGCGGGGTAGGGCGAGGCGGGCTACCATTGACATCCCTAAAGAAAAACATGCCTTTGGATGGTGGGGTGCACGTGGTAAGATACGAGTGGGAGGTGCACGTGGTAGCAGTGCTTTGTCGGTGGTAGCTTTGCCGGGGAAGAAATGACGAGACGATAGATGTGGGGAAAGAGAGAAAAGGTATAAGTGGATAAAGTGATGTGTATATTATTTGACCAAAAAAAAGTTGTGTATATTAATTTTTATTTAAATCTTGTTCTAAAACATATTGATCTAACTATTAAAAAATTTGACCTAATTCAACGGATAAAAATAAATTTCAAATGGGTTTATGAAAATATGCATATTTTTGTCAGTTATTAAGAAAAAAATTATTTTTTTACCATTGATATAATTTTGAATATGTTATATATAAAATTGAAAAAGCTAATATTTAAATATTCATAATATATTATGTATAAAAAATTATTATTTTATTTTTTAATTAATTAAAGACTTGATATTAAGAAATAATCATATGTGAAAAATGTACAAATTAAAAAATTGAAAATTAAAAAGTAAAGAACTAAAAATTCAAAATTTTAAAATGTAAAAATATTATCTTGATAAGTTTAAAATAAAATTTAAAAAATCAAAACAATAAAATTTTAAAATGTAAAAATATTAACTTGATAAATTAAAAATAAATTTTAAAAATCAAAACAATAAAAGGGAAAAAAACTAACAACTAAAATCCATCGCCAATCTGCCACAAATTATTTATCCATGGTTATTCTGTAGCCAATCAGTGATGGAATTACGCCGGCATAAGAAGATAAAAATAAATTTTTTACCTAAATCAACATTAATTCATTAGTTTTTGTTATATACTTAATTTCAAGTCTTAATCTTGCATAAAATAATAGATTTTCACATTATAATTACTTGAAATAGCCTTCTGAAGTTTTCTATCCAATCAATGTTTTAATAATATTTGGTTTTCACATGATGTAATTATTTTCACAAAACATAAACATCCATATCCTTAAAATTGATTTCATTAAAAAAATATATATAAGATTTATAGTTCATTAGCAATTTTAGTGAATATTTCCGTCATCAACCCGTTGCCGATTGGTGACGAAATTCATCAGACGTCACCATTCTACAGTCATGCTAGTTCTAACTTGACAACGAATTGGCTACGGACAGGAAGTTGGCGACGGAATAGCAACAAAATTTAATTCCTTGTACTACACGTCACCTTTTTGTCACTACGTCGTCGCCAGTTTGGCAACTGATTGGCAATGGAAATGCATTGGCGATAGATTAATGACAGATTTTCCTTGTTTTCAATAACCACATTTTTTTCGTCACTTTTCTGTCGCCAATTGGCGACGAAATTCTGCAGTTGCCACATTTTTGCGACGGATCGACTATGGAGCTGATGATTGGCGATGGATTGACAACGAAACTTTCTTCTTTTTAGTTTATCGTTGCTATGTTGTCACTATTCCATCGCCAATTGACTACGAATTTTTTCCATTTCCATTTTTCCGTCGCCTACAACAATTTTTCTTGTAGTGTGATAATATGAACAATCACAGCACAAGGGTGTTAAATGAGTTAGGAGCAGGGAATGATTTCGGAGCTAAGCACGCTATAGCTGGTACTCTCAAGCTATCTATTCTCCTTACACTTTCTATGGATTTGGGCATAGTTTTGGCCGTGATGTTTGGGCTAGCTTCTTCAGTTGCAGCCTTACCATAATAGACACTTATACGTCAATTGTATCCTTTCTTGTGCTCTCCATGTTATTTGATGTCTTCCAAGAAGTTTTATCAGGTTTGTTAAATTATCTTTGAGCCTTCTGCAATTCTGAGAATTTTTAGTTTCTTCTCCTCAATAAGAGTAAACTTGATATTAAGGGTGGCAAAAGGATGTGGTTGGCAACATTTGGCTTTCTACATCAATTTGGCAACATTCTATTTAATTGGCATGAAAATTGCAATGCTTCTTGCTTTTAAGTTGAAGTTATATGCCAAGGCAAATTAAACCTCATTCCTTTAAAAGATATCCTTGTGCAATTATAATGGCTAATGTGATTATGGATCCATTTGTTTTGCGGGAAAACATTTTGGCATTTTCTGATGTTTGGTTGCTGAAAAAGAAAAAGTCAACGGAAAATTTTTTCGACCAAATGGAAAATAAGGTGATTTATCACGCTCTTATCAAATCTCTTCCCCCTGCCCTATGCCTCCCCTCACCATACCACTACCACCCTCTCCCACACCTCCTCCAACACACATGCATACATTTTCTAGTGTTATTAAAAATATTTTCCAATTAATTTTAATTGTGACAGCCAAACAGCAGAAAAAATTTTTTAGGAAAATATTTTCCGAAACAAGTTATGTTCTGCGAAACAAACGAAGCCTAAGAAAATATATGTGTTTCTTCTCCTATTTTTTTTTAAATTTTTTTGGCATGGTTAGGGCTTGTGGATGGGCTTAGTTTGTAGCCTATTTTTCCAGTCTAGTAGTCTATTGTTGTTGACATTAGGTACAAAATGGGCAAGAATAGATCTCTCCACTAATAGCAATGACCAAATTCAAGTTTTGGTATGAGCTGCATAAAGCTAAAGAGCTCTGTACATGCGTCACCTGTTGAAGGTGAAAAAAAAAAAAAGGGAAAAAACAAGGGCACGTTTGAAAAGTCATTGATGAATGCAAAAAAAAGAACATCAAGTGAGACTATGAGAAAGAAAATGTTTCTATGATGTGAATTTTTTTAAGGGTATGAAATTACCATCAGTTTTGGATTCAACTCTTCAATTTGAGCACTTGTATCATGACTTCTTTTTTGATCCTTCATTACAAGGTTTATGAGTTATTAAGAGAAAATTTGGTTGCGTTTATTAACTACTTATAAAAATATTTCATAAAATATAAGAGACACCTAACATTTTATTTGTCTACTTAATTAAGAATAGTCAAACAATCTTTAACAAACAATAAATAGTTTCCAAAGTCCTTGCTATAAGCAAAAATTCATCCCACAAACACCTTTTCTTTTCAAAGAAGGCAACGCCTGGTTAAAGTAAAACTATTAAACAAGAAAAGACTCTATAGAATTATTTAGCAGCATGTCACCTTAATTAGGGCGCCTGGCATATATTTATAAGAATAGGTGATGTGCAAGGTTACAAAATTGTATTTTACAAGGTATGTGCAAATATACATAACAACATACTCTAATATCCCCCCATCTGAGTAGGAAGGTAACAAATGCACGTGAAGATTGGCCATGAGGTCTTGAAGTCTTCTAGATGCCAAGGCCTTTGCAAAAATATTAGTAAGCTATGAACTCACAGGGATTTATTTAACAACAACACATCTTCAGTAATCTTTTCACGAATAAAATGGAAGTCTATCTGAACATAGTTGGTGTGTGCATAGAGAACTGGATTTGAGAGACATGAGTAATAGAGAAGTTATCACAGAATAAAACAACTGGAGATGATAGGACAACATGTAAATAACATAATAGTTGTCAAACCCAATAAGTCTCTGCTAGAGCATAAGCCTCTGCTTAGTACCCTACCTCTATACTAGACGAGACACCACAGGCTGCTTGTTGGACTGTCAGGAAATAAGCGAAGAACCAACGAAGAAGGCATATCCAGTGGTGTATTTTTGACTATTAGGACAACTTGCCCAATTAGCATCTGCATAGGCTACAAGAGCAAGTTGCATCGTTCCATGTAAGGTAATACCTTCCCCACTGTACCTTTCAAGTATTTGAAAATTCACTTGACATGCTGCAAGATGCATGAGGAGCATGCATATATTGACTAATCAAATTAACCACAACGGCAATATCAAGCCGAGTCAAAGTCAGATACTATAAACCTCTACCCATACTCCTAAATTCTGTTAGATCTGCTAATAATTCACCATCATGCAAGGAGAGCAGAGACTTGGAAGGAAACGGTGTTTTAATAGGTCGATGGCATGCATGGAAACTTTTAACAAAAGATCCTGGGCATATTTTGTTTGACTAAGAAACAAGGAATTAAAGTACTGCTTTACCTATATGCCCAGAAACTAGTGGAGACCACATAAATCCTTCATGGCAAGTATTCAGAGTACGGATAGAATTAATAAATCAATGATGGAGAGCTGCAAGCTAGGATAATGTCATCAACATAAAGCAATAAGACAAGCAATTGCAATATGAGGAGTGAGAGATAAAGATAGAATTATTAGTAGAACTACAGCGAAAACCATGAGCAAGCAACATAGAACTACAACAATGAAACCATGCACCAAGGGCCTATTTTAAGCCATAGAGGGCTTTTTGTAATTTACACATAATTTGGGCACTGGGGATCAACAAAACCTGGGGTTATTTAAAGGCTACAATTCATTATGGTTTGATGTTGTGCAGGTCTCCCAATTTAAATCTTTTGGCTTATGATTAAGCTGCAGATAATGATGATTTCACATCCACTTATGCCTACATTATTTTTTCCAAGTGCTAATCCAATAACTTGTGCTCTAAAAAATAGAGGACAACTACACAATAATCCACTAAGGCAAAATGCAGGTTAATTGCCTCTACCATTACAAAGAGTTGTGCTGGCTTACGAATTTGCTGCTTGAAATGCATATTGATCAATCACAGCTACTAAAATTATTATGTGATAATATTGGAGCTACCTTTTTGCACCATAATCCAGTATTCCATTCGAGAATGAAATAGTTAGTATTAGATTACATTTTATGCAAGAAAAGTTTCCATTGGGCCTTTGGTGTTGCTCATGTTTCATCCACAAATCAGCTTGCAGATGCATTGACCAAGGCTTCGTCAAAATCTCATTTTGAACCTATACAGTCAAGATTGGTGTTGTTTATTGCTCTACCATCCTGCGAGGGCATAAAGAGAGTCGTACAAGAAAGCTCTATCCTCATGACTCCTCTTATCAAGCTTATCATTTGTTGTTGCCTAGATAGGTAAGCATTGATGTTACCTCTGTAATCCTTATCAATGCATAGTGCTGTGTATTTATGTATCAGTTGTAAACCAGAGGAATACAAGTTTTCACATCATGATACATTTTCTCCATTAAAGAGAACGATTATTCAATTGTATTAGGTAGAAAACTCTCAAATATGGTTCTAAGGGAAGAATTAACCACCTATTCCGACCGAGAAGAATAAGCCATTTGACATGAAGACTCTAATAGAATTATGCCAACCTCAACCACTAAAGCCATAAGACCCCATTCCAACATATTAAAAATTGGTTCAGTAAAGTCCAAACAAGAATCATAACAAAAGATAAGTAGAACTTGACCCATTGGTTATGAAGAACCAAGAATCAAAGTTATAATTTGATGGAATGATGACCCCGTAGCTGAATGAACTAAGAACCAATACTATAAAGTGAATGATGTCAAAAATCCACTTGAATACTGGAGAAAACACCAAAGAACAACAAGAGAATAATTATGTCACTTAAAGTTATGAAAAAAAAAAAACTAGTTGTTTTACAAAGGCTACAAGCAGCCCTTATAGAGGCAACCTAATTAAAAAGGAATTAAACATAAATGAAACATTAAAACCCTAATTATAGAATAACCCAAACAACTTAAAGTTTAATAAAGCATTTGCTAATCACATGTCTTTAAAAGAAAATAGAACCTAAGGCTGAACCTAATACAATTAAGCATTTTTAAACTTGAGCTTGAAGTAAGATAATGACTTTTAGCTCCCTTTCTAAGCCTATGTGTGTGTTCCCCTTGAATTCTTTTTCAAATTGATTCATAATAAAACCTTGAAAAGATTTGTGAAGAAGCTCCGCATCAGTGAGTGTTTGGCAATGCTTATTTAGGCACTTATAAGCACTTAAAATCAAAAAATAAATTTCTCACTAATTATTTGTTTGGGTGCTTATTCTAAACAAGCCCTACCAAACACCCTCTAAAGTTAGTAGAGATAACATAGTCAATGACCACCGTAAACACGTCAAAGTTTTCACATGCTTTGGTGATATTGTTTGGTACTTATGAATCACCCTTTTTGTTTACTCTTTGCACGCAATACAGTCTTTTAAATTCCAAAGTTGTGAGTTAGACATTTCTTTGTGAGAACTCTTTTACGGTTCACAAAATTGATTCATTTCTAACTATTTAAGGACAACAGACATGTGCGAACTTCTAACATTTGATTCCTACTTAGCACGCCCACTTATGTCAAATGCAAAAATGAAAATTATCCAGCATTCTTTGGAGCGTTACTCCCATTGAATAAGAAGAGTAGGGCTCTTTTGGATTAACTTTTTTCCCAAAGCATTTTTTTCTTAAAACTTTTGAAAAAAGTAGGAAAAAACACACTTATAACAAACAAAAGTGCTTCTTTTAACAGCTAAAAGTTCTACCTTCTCAATTTATTAGTCTTTAACTTTTTTAAAAAAATTTATTGAAATACTTGTTGAAAAAAACGTGTTTATTTAAGAAAAATAAAGTACTTCTCAATAAAAAAATCCAAACAGTCGCGTCGATACTTTTGTGTACACCACATTGTACAAATATTACACAAATAATGGATGTTATATCATAGTGGCAAGGGTTAATTGCACAATAGTCCTTGTTGTTTTCTTATTTTTTTCAAATTGGTTTCCACTGATTTAAAAAAATCAAATTAGTTCTTATCGTTTAAAAACTTTCATATTAGTCCTTTAAATTTCACAGAAATAGTCAAATTAGTCCCCATTGTTTAGGGGGAAAAATCATATTGTCTCAATGTTTTAAAAATTTACACAAATTAGTCCCTATTTTAATGGAAAAAATGAATAAAAAGACTAGGACTATTTTGAGTAAGTTTGTAAAATATTAAGGACTAATATGAACTTTTCTTCAAACAATAGGAACTAGCTTGACTATCTTTGTGAATCATGTAGGACTAATATTAATATTCCTAAATAATAGAGATTAATTGACTGTATTTGCGAAATATTAAGAACTAATTTGAATGTTTTCGTAAGACAGTGAATACTAAATTGAATATTTAAAACAATAAAAACCAAGCTAAAAAAAATAAAAAAAACAATGGGAACTAATTGTGAAACTTTTCCATAGTGGCAACTATTATGGACAGTTAAGCCAAATGTTTCAGTTCCTGGTTTGGTTAAGATTAATTTGAGATGGAATCTTATCTTAGAAGTATAACTCTTGGTTTTCTATAAATAGCGTCTCTTCTTGCTCGTCAAATTATCTTATAACCACGTTTATACCCGATAGTGGAGTAAAAAAGTGACCGAGCGCAAAAGGAGGATTTTGTTTATTGTTTTTAATCTCTAAGAAAGTACTTATAATAACCATATTGACTGGTAATAGATTTATCCTAAATATAGAATCGTGGGCATAAGTAAAGACCGAACAACATTAATTTTTTTGTACTTTTTTGTTTTAATTTTTTTGCTTAATATGTATGTATGCCATCATCTCAACAACCGAGAAAATGACTTAAATTCTCACTAAAAAAAAAACAAAAATGTCATGTTCTTTAAACCAATGAGGAAAATGCCACAAAACATAACTTTGAGTTTTCAAAACTTGAAGATGGGGTACCAACTAAGCGACTCTTGCATCATCGTGGTAGAAGTGACGCCAAGTTGAAAAAATATTTTTTTAAAAAAACTGATCGAAGATGTGAAAAATTAAGTAGATCTTCGAGTTTTCAAAACTCGAAGATGCAAAAAATCAAAAAAGATCTTTGAGTTTTCAGAATTCTAAAATTGTCAATCTTTGAGTCTTTAAAACTCAAACTCAAAGTTGACGTGGTGCCACGCAGATTTCGGAGCTACTTAGTGGACACCCCATCTTCAAATTTTCAAAACTCAAAGGTGTTTTTGTGACATTTTCTTATTTAGTTTAAAAAACATGGTAGTTTGGTTGTTTTTACTAAAAAAATGGAACATAACTCCTTTTCTCCTAGATATAGGTTGTGTTTGAGATATGAAGAATTTTATAAAAAAAAATAGAATGAAATAAAAGAGAAAGAATAGAAAGTAAAAGAGATCATGATATAATTTAGGGCTACATTTTTTATATGCTTGAATTTTTTGGTTTTTTTTAGTACATGCATGAGCTCCTTATATAGGAGTTTGGCTACATAATTAATGCAAATCTAAATCTTACAAAATCACCTAAAATCTAAATTATATTAAATATAGAATCAGACAATATTTTCAATAATCAAAACATGCAAATCTTCAATGTTCAACACATCTTCAAGGATATCAAACTATCTTCAACATATTTCCAAGGATAGCAAAATATCTTCAACATTTCCTCCCCTCTCCCCCTTCTCCCCCCCCCCCCTCAATGTGGTATTAAAGATACAACCTTGAGTTTGAAAGGTCTTTAAAGAAAACTTGATCTTAACGGAAAGGATGGGTCACCATGGCTTGTCTAACCCAAAACTCACCACTGTCACTACTGCTCGTCTAACCCGGAACTCATGGCATGACACCATTGCTCATCTCACCCTACTTACAGCTTGGAGGGATGGAACCACCATGGCTCATTTGACTCAGAACTCACTAAAGGTCACCACGGCTCGTCTAACCCCGCTTAACTTAGATGAACATGAGACCAATAGGTTAACGCGACCGTTTGGATGGACATGAGACTCATAGGCTAACACAATCACTTGAATTTTTTTTTTTAAGGGGAAACAAGCCACCAGGAGGATGGCTCTAATACCATGAAGAATTTTATAAATAAAAAAAAAAGAACAAGAAAAAGAATGAAGTGAGGAAAACGAACAGGAAATAAAAGAGAGCTTAATATAATTTAGGTCTACATCTTTTTTATGCTTGATTTTTTTTTTTTTAAGTACATGCATGAGCTCCTTATATAGGAGTTTGACTACATAATTAATGCAAATCTAAACCTTACAAAATCACCTAAAATTTAAATTATGTTAAATATAGAATCATACAATATTTTCAATAATTAAGATATGCAGATTTTCAATCTTCAATATATCTTCAAGGATCTTCAATATATTTCCAAAGATATTAAAATATCTTCAACAAGATTATTTAAAAAAAAAAAACTCTACACGAAAAGTTGAGATCTTATCGAATTTTGAACAATGAATCGTGTCGGAAAGACATGATTTTCTTTTTCGGTCCGGAAATACATGTTGATTGACATATTGGTTTCTTTCATAATTAAATATTCAACCATCATGTACTATCATTTCCAATGAATTAATTAACGTGTTATGTGTGTGTGTATATATACATACATGTGTGTATATATATATATATATATATATATATATATGTAAGAGTGTGGGTTTTTTTGTGCAACAACATCAAAACATGTACTGCATTTCATGTGAGCTGATTTCTGATGTTAGATAAAAACTGGTGTTGGAATGATTCAAGGGAGTAAAAGAGAGAGTAGAGAGAGTGTGTCGTGTGAAAGGGAGGAGAGAGAAAGAGAGAGGGATGAGGGAAATTCATTTTAAAGTTAAACCCATAGACAAAATATAATAATGCTAATAATTGTTATAATAGATATTATCATAAGAAATTAAATCTAATTAATAGTTATGTGGATATGCAAATGATATGTTCACATTTGACCAAGAAAAAAACAATAGATGTGTTCATATATACACCAATAGCATTACTAAATTTATGTGGTGAATTATCAAATCCTATTTTTTTCAACTAATAATATTATTTTGAATCTAGGAAAAGGAAAAAAAAATTAAAAATTTGATAGAGTTAAGTAAAAAAGAAGAGGTAGATTTTCATTCAATTAGTTAATCATCTAAAAATCTAGTTAATCGTATAAAAATCTCTATTCATCATCTATAACTAGGGAATTTTCTTTTTTTATAAAATTGAAAAAAAAAAGGTTGTCCTGAATTGTCTATGTATAATTTATATAGTTAATTATTAAATCTTATTTTTAATCAAACAATTTTATTATGATTCGGGAGAGAAAGTCAATTGACAAATGTAAGACTCATTTTGTAAAAGATTGTAATCAATACTTCTCAAAAAAAGAAAATATACGGTAATAAAAATTTCAAAAATTATCAAATAGTCAAAAAAATTATATTTATAAAAGAAAGAATATAAACTAAAAAATTAGCTTACAATTTTTTATTTAAATAAGAAAATGTAAAAAGAAGTAGAGACGGTACATGTCATCTCAACATATAGAGGTGATATTACCATTCTATTTTTTTTTTATTTGTAAAGGTGATAATATTTTCTTTAACAGTAAATTAATTTACATTAGATATATATTTTATATAACAAACTTTAAATTTTATAATTATGACTTTTTTGAATCTAATTATAAGATATTGTTTATTGTATTTAAATAAAAAAATTTAACCACATCAGCTAATATTAACAATAATTAGTATATTAGGTTAAATTTATTAAATTTGGAGTTATTTGTTCTAATTAGAATTGTCCTTTCTGATATTATTATTATTACACAAAAATACTTATTATCAGTAACAATTAATATGTGTACCTTTTTCAATTTTATATGAGACGAAAAATGATTAATGTTATCTTTAATTAGAGATGGTTTGGTAGAAGACCATTGTTTATTAATGTGTATAATTAGAGTCAAAATACAATCATTATATATTTTTTTAACTACATATATATATATATACACACACACACATATAATTTATATATGCACACACATATAATTTCCAATTTCATATATCTAGAGACAAATAGCCATCTTTATATTAGAGCTGACAACTTTTATATCTAACTATAGACGGTTTGTTTTGTCTGTAAATGGAGACTAGTTAAGGGAAAAAAAAAAGTTTAATTTAGAGAAAGAAAGAAGTATAAAATTAAAAGAGGTAAGTAAAATAAAATGAAAAACTTTTAATTACTATCATGGTCTTTGTCTAATTAGCAAATAATGTGAAAAGTTCTCTGTCAAGAGTTTATGATCTATAAGTAAAGAAGATATATTTTTACAATATTAAAATGGAGATAATTGATTTAATTTTTTTGATGTTATTTAAAATTATCCAAAAATAAAATTATTCCATATTTATCTTTTGTTTTCAGTCTAAAATAATATTTAAAAAATATTGATTTAGTGCATGATTCATGAAAAATCATGATCGATTTTTGAAAATTGAATCTTTTATGAATGATAGATAAAATACTACATCTCTATGTATTTGCAGGTCTACTATATATTGTATAAAATAGAATTCAAGAGATTTGATAATTGCTAACCAAATTGGTAATACTAGTATTTGATAAAAGACTAATAACTGCAATCACAACTATTTATTTTTAAAAAAAAATAATAATTTCCTAGAGAACCAACTTGAAAATATAAAACAATGTAATTTATAAGTCTAAAAGTATAAAAACACAATACACACACACACACATACTTGAAATTCAAAATTGAGCTAATCTTTTTTTTTTATTGGAGTAATTGTATCAAATTAAGAGATACTTAAAATGATGCGGTGCTTGCTAGGACTTCTTAAAAATGATTACTGTTATGTTTCTACTTTTATAAAACTCTATTTATCATTTGCTCTCTAATTATGCAATTTAAGCTCTCAAGACCGAGAAAATCTTCCTTGTTTGTTAGAGATATATATTTCATGTCATTGTCACATTTAATTTTTTTGAACCCCTTAGTTACTAAAAGTTTTGGCTTTACCACCGATTGTCCATTATGAAATTTTATAACCTAAATCCATTAATTATTTTTAATTGAATATTGACTTGTAATACGCAAGTGCTTGAGAAAGAGCAAGATTCTCAATAAAAACATAATAAGTTTCTGTATAAGATTAAAAATATACTGTGAATACATTTTAAAATTAATCACGTTGAACACTATAGAGAATTAATGAAAATCAATAAGATGTGCAAATTCAATTTTAGACTAAAGAAAAAGCAAATGTCACTTAAAAAAATGATAAATGATAAGTGATGGTGTGTTATCACACAAAAACTTCAAAATGCTTATCTGGTAGCTCGAAGCACTTGAAAAACTTTTATAAAATGTGTAATTAAGTATATGCTTATGATGTATAATTTAGTATTTAATAAAATTAAATTTTTAATGACTATTTTTATCTACATTTTGAAATTACAACTTGGTCGGTAACACCTAATAATAACTTTTAAGTTATCCTTTAATATTTTTACATAGTAAAAAATAACACTTCTTTTTGTTTTATTATTCTATAAAATAGCCTCTCATGTGAGCTTTTATCTTTTTTCTTATTCTAGCATTAATGTATTACTTTAGTTTTTTCTTTCCAATCATATCCTTTTATTTTTTCTATCCTATCTTTATGTCTTAACTTTTTTTTTCTCTCTTTCTCTCTCTCTCTACACTATTGCTATATTTTAACTTTTTCCCCCTATTATATTTCTCTACCAAAGAAAATATATCTTTAGTCAATTTCTTTCTTTGTCACGCATAATTTTGACTTTTGTGATAAAGAAAGATGACTTCACTTGGCTTTCATATTTTTAATAGGTAAAAAATGGTTGGGCAACATTTGTTTCTAATTTTTCTACCTAAGTAACTATTTAAAAGAAGTGGTTGGTCTAAAAAATAAAATATAAAATTTTCTTATAATAATATAAATATTACAATAATTATCTATTAAATTATTCTATATAAATCATATTAGCACTTTATAAATTGAAATTATGATTTTAATATAGTAACATAAAGTTTTATAACATAGATCTTCAGCACCATAATTTATTATGGACGATTGTGTGAATTTACTTTTATTTTATAAGTAATTTAGGAGGACAATTTATATAAAATTATATATTTAAAGTTTTCAAAAAGAGAAAAGACAAATATTTTTTTTAAAAAAGAAAAATTGGCAAATACAGTTGACAAATAAATATATATATATATATACACACACATATACATATATATGTATATGTATAGTCATAATAATGATTTTGAGTGTTTAAGTGAGAGAAAAATGAGGAGAGAGAGGGGATTTTAGTTGTTGGAAAGGAGGAGACAGAGGAAAAAATGTAATAAAGAGAGAATTTGGTGAGAGTTATTTTTAGCGGGTAAAAAAGTCTGTCTATCTTATTATTAATGCATTTTGACTAATTTTAGTTACAATTTTTTTGGCCATTTAGCAAGGTTCCTTTTTATTTGATCGACCTTTTTTTTTCACGACATAATAAAATTGTCCTTTTGTATCCAAAGGAAAAGAAAAAAAGAATGAACACTTCTGACTCCAAGAATATACTATTACATGGGCTTTTATCTATATATGCTTTAAACAAAAAATAAATAAATAAAAGGAAATACAAAAGGGACAAAGGTTATATGGGCTTGTATCTATATTTGTATATGATATAAACTAGAATCTAGATATCGGGATTAAGCGATAGTTCAAGTAGTTGAGATTATTTTTTCCTGGCGTGAGATAGTAGGTTCAATATCATGAGGGTGGAAGGTTTGGGGAAAAAAAAAACTAGAATCTATATTTTGGAATTAGAAATAATTCAAGTGATTGAAATTGCTTTCTCCATGTGTGATGACCTGATTTGAATCTCATGGGAGGCAAAGGGTTGATTTTGGGGTAGAGAGTTTGTTATTAAAAAAAAAAAGTTCAAAACAAAAGAATCCATATCTTTCTTTTAATCCTATAAGTTATTTTTTTCAAAATGAGTTAAATTTCAATGATTGTATTATTACTCTTTTATTGATTTTCTTTTCTTTTTTCTTTTTTATGTAGGCAAGAACTCTCATTGATTAAAGTAATAATTATGATTCATTATATAATTGACAGAGAAGAAAGAGAAGGAAAAAAAAAAAAAAGTAAGACAATCAATCTAAGCCAGGAATATCCATTTTCCTCTGCTTGACTTAGAGTGCTATTGCTAAAGCCTTTATAAACTATTAAACTTTTGATTTACATAAAAAAAGAATGTGATTAAAGAGTTAAATAGCAAGAACCCGCCGCATGCATGCAGCCTCGTTTCTTTCAGCCTAAACGTGATATACGCACTAAAGAATAGCTTAATTAATATATAGTCGGTGCTTTAAGAGTTCTAGATTTAATTTGCAGTTAATTCTACTAATAATCTAAGTAGTAACATGCTCCCCTTGTGACCCTTTGCAAGCTTTAAACCTTTACTACCAAATCCTACGGGTAAATCCACAATCAACATTGATCGAGCTACATAGCTCTAATTAGGGGGGTCAAATGAACCCCTTAAATTTGATAAGTTATTTTTATTGTACATAATTTAAGATGTTATGAAAATTAATTTATAGATATAACAACTTAAATTATAAATGAGCCCTTACCATTCCATATTTCACGTTATAGTTTGACAATATATTTGATTTTAGTTAGACATATGTTAACCTTGCAAGATCAATTAAATAACTCATAAATTAATTTTACAAAAAATATAACATATATATAAGTAATTTAGTAATAATTAATAAATAAAAAGATAAGGAAATATAAATATGGCAAGCTTTCATGTTTATTTTCACCAAGGTTACATATAATAACTAACCATATACTGCTTCATTTGTGTTCTTTATGTTGTTCTTTGCGATTAAAGTAATTAATATGAAAAATTATTAATTAGGAATTAGATCTTTTTTGAAATTCCCACCCCATGGGATTAAACCTAAGATCTCATGCTTGTGAAAGATAGTTTCAATTACTTGAGTTATCCCCTAATCCCAATTAGGAACTAGAGTTGAGCAATTGAACGGCTGATGAAATTGTGGGCAGCCAAACATAAGAACAGAATTGAGGTTATTTTGATTTTCTTTGACAATTTATTTTTGTGTGTGAGCATTTGAGGTAATAATAGGTTAATGGAACTGAAAACAGATTAAGATTTTCTTATATTAGAACTTCTCTCGTATTAATATGAAGGGAATCATGACCATTTATGAATAGGTAAAAATATCTCAACCATCTTTATTAAATTTTTTCACAAAATTTTTTTTTCTCCCGTTATTTTTTTTTTGGAGATTTTTCTTGCATTAATAGTTGAGATAACTTTAACTAATACATGAATAATTGAGATGATCTTTTTATATTAATATAAAAAAAATGTTGATATGAGAGGATCTTGATCCATTAGAAACACATGAGAATTCTTGAATAAACTTGAAAAATATGTCTCTAGTTCTTCCGGAAATTGCAGTTGATTCTGATTTTTATAAGAGCACTCAACAATTTTTTTTTTTTTTTTGCCGTTATTATCATCAAAAGTTGCCCAAAGGTAAAGGCATTGGCTGCTATAACTATTTTGCTATTTTGCTACTAATGACTTTTTTTGATTGATTTTTTTAAAGGAAAAATATTATTTTTTGAAAAAGTACATTTTTTGAAAAGGTGAACTCGAAAAAAACACAAATATAATTCTTTTTGAAAGTCAAATTTTTTAATTTTTCAAAAAAAAATTTTTTTTTTTAAATTGTTATAATTTTTTTTTTAAAAAAAATCAATTCAAATGAACCTAAAACTTTTTGGCATGCTATTTTTCTAGAAAGGTGTGCTGCCTACATCTTTATCACGTTGACAAGCATAATCAAATGTTGGTCCGTTCGGGGACATAATAAAGTAGGGAAGATTTGCTGATAGGCTAGTTTGGCGCACAATCAAACCACGTCCAAAAGACTTTTAAAAAAGTGGGTCTGCAAAATAACCTAATTGATCATTATTAGCTTGATTATTCTTCAACTATTGAAGCAACGAAGTTTATGGCACCGTGGAAGGCAAAATGGCAAAAAGTAGGAGCAAAAAGATTTAGCAACTGCATGTGGAGAGCTAACAAAAATGGGCTAATAATTACTCAGAATAAATAAGGGTAAAAGAAAGTGTGCTACCTATCCGACCAATTATATATAGAGCATCTTTTGCTATTCTTCCGTGGGGTGAAACTCTTCTGGTTGTACTCCTATTTTATTCCACGTCTATTTATGGGATGATTTATAATTTATTTATAAATAAGTAGTATAAGTATAATTAATAATTTAGGTTAATTATTTTAGGTCAATTAATTTGAGACCCAAGTAATTATTAGTTATGCCTACAACATTAGCCTCGCTCGTGGGTCTAGGCTCAAGGACGTGACAGAATAGTATTCAGAGCCAGTTACTAGTCGGTTGCGGAAACTAAGTGCTATACGAGGCAAAGTACTACACCAAGTGTATAGTAGGAGCCACCTCTAGAGTCCTACACTGTCTGGTCTAGTGTGTGATTGTGTACTCCTGACGAGAACGTCAGGTCCTCAACAGGGGGTAAATGTGATATTCCATATCTGTTTGTGGGGTGACTTGTGACTTATTTATAAGTGGATGGTGCAGTTATAACTAACAACTTGGGTTAACCATTTTGAACCAATTAATTTGAGGCCCAAGTATTTATTAGTTATGCATACAAAATCAGTCATGCTTGCGAGCCTGGACTCAGGGGCGTGATAATTCCCTACTATAGATTGTAGCTGATGAGAAAATATAAGAACTCAAGCTTATGGAGAGCACAATCTAAAAGATTGACTAATTTATTAGAATGGAAAATCTCATACACTTAATGTAGAGGGAATTTTTACAATTAGGGTTTAAGCCTAGAGCTTTCACCCTTTTGGGGTAGGACATTGGCCTAGTTTGGCTAAAAGAGGGGAAAGTGGCCGTACGATCGGAAGGGCATGTGAGTGTATAATGTGTGTCCCTCAGCATGTGTCCCTTCCCCACTATAACCTTCATCCACGCCTAGTGTATGATAAGTCAATATTCCGTTACCTTGCATAACTCCTTCTCTTAAGGGATTCGACCCCCCTGTGAGCCCACACTTAACCCTAGGGCATCATCATCCACAGGCTTGCAAATTCGCCCTATCGCTGCTTGGTCTATCCATGAAAACCCAGTGCAGAATTATGCCCACGCATTTAATCACCACTGAAAAAGGAGTGAGACTTTCGATGTGAGAGATTAATAAATTATGTCCCCTTAAAGAGACCACACAAATATCAGGCTTGCCGAAAGATTACAAAGCGTGTAACTTTTTTGTATATTTAGCATACATCATTGTATACATAGACAAGTTACACGCAAATAATAAGAGTCATCCAAGTACAAGAATTACAACTCTATTAGGTTATATTAAGCGTATCTCAATTAATTCAAAAGCACATGATCAGATAGTTAGCGTTATTACCCCTCAAGCACATTTGGAGAACAAACAGCAAGTTCGGTTATAGTAGTCGAAAACAAGTGATAGAAAATGCATTAGTCATAATATCAACAGGTAATATTGGAAATAAAATGGGTAATAGGTCCTCGGGAGGCCACCTTTTCCCTCATAAAATGCATATCAATCTCAATATACTTTGTATGGGTATGAAACTCAAGATTAACTGACAGATAGGTAACGCTAATATTGTCACACTATAGTGTAAGAGGTGCAAATATCGGAATACACAATTGCTTAAGAAGTCATTGAATTCAATAGATCTCTGTAGTAGCAAAACTATTCAATACTCTAGTTAAGTGCTAAAGCGTGATGCTGTTGTCTAATTTTTGGCAGACCACGATATTATATTTTGACTAAGATATATACAAAACCCATATGTGCTATATTGATCATCACGATATCCTACCTAGTCTAAGTTTAAATAGGCATGAATATCAAAGTTAATGTCCTTTCTTAACAGTCAAGCCAAGAGAAATTATACCTTTGAGATAGCGAAAATTTTGCTTAACTACAGACCAGTGAACCTCAGCGAGAACATGCATAAATTGATAGCCTTTATTTAACTGCAAAACATATGTGTGGCCTAGTTTGCTGTAACATGCTACAAAGCTCCAAAAATACTATGGTATGGAGTTGAATCTTGAAATGGATCAGCAAATGATATAGATAATTGCTGGCCAACTACCATCGACATTCTAACTGGTTTTGTTTCAGCCAACTTAGCTCGTTTGAGCAAGTTCAGTATGTAAGACGACTCAGTAAAAGTAAATCTAGTTTGATCACGAAAATTTACACCCAAAAAGAAGAAAGGGGACCTAGATCCTTTATTGTGAACTCTCGATGCAGAAGTGCAACAACAAAATCAATGACCACATTTTCAGAACATGTAATGACTATGTTATCCACATAATCAAGATATAAATTGGGCTAGGGACAGAGTACTTAACAAATAAAGGTATACTAGCTGGATGCGAGCGGATTCTCTGTAATCAAAGAGATAATTTGTAATGAAGATTAATACCACACAACAACTGAAATTAGATGAAATAATTATATTTTGAAGCTATGTAATGAGAAAGAGATAAGTATAATGAACACTTCTATTTGGATAATTTTACAAATTTAATGACTCTTATTATAAAACTAAGCAATTCTAGTTGGGTGATTGACTCATTTTATGATCTAATTTAAAGTTCAAAAAATAATTATAATCAATTTTAATAATGGATTAAAAAGTTTTCAGTGGTGTTACAATAATGGTTTAAAATTTTAAAAAGTATTTTTGGCCATTTATTCCATTAGTTAGAAATTCTTTCCAATATAATGTTTTAAAGATGAACATTTAATCTAAAAAAGAACTAGTTGTGGTAGTTAGAAATTCTTTAATGCAATAAAATGTTTTAAAAGATTTTTTTTTGTGCATAAAGGAAAAGTGAAAACTTCTTCGTTCTGACTTACTCTTTTTAATTCAAAACGAATGAAAAAATCAGCATTACATGAACAAATATAATGTGGTGACAGAAGGGAATGAGATCTTAACAACACTATTAATCTTCCTATGCAACACTAATAATTTATTGCAAAAAGATGTAATTGTGGTAGTTAGAAATTCTTTTATGCAATATAATTTTAATTTCCTCATTTATATTTTGTTATAGAAAAAGAAAAGGGGAAAAAAAAAGAGAGCCAATTACCTTTTTAGTCTCTCTAGAAAGTTCAACTTGGTACTTTAATTAGAAAATCCATATCCCCCAAAATGACCAAGGCCCCAAAATTCTCCTAATTCATTCGTACTTTCCAGCCATATCTTGGCCTAATCTGCATTGCTTTCCCTTAAGGCCCATCCCCATTTCCCCTACAATCTAAAACCTAACAGCCAAAAAAAGAAAGAAAAAGAAAACAAAAAAACAGAACCCCCCCTATTCCCTTTTATAAGTTCACACAACACATAGCATGCACACACACTAACCATTACACACACAGAGCACGCATCTCTGCACGCACAACCCACACAGAGTTCACACACAGAACACGTATAACACTAAAACACGAGGCCCTTATACTCTTTCTTCATTCCTAACCATTATACACACACATAGAGCACGCACAACACTAAAAAACGCATACACTAAGCAATGCATACTTGCACGCTACAACTCCTCACGGCACACACACAGTAACCCTTACGCACACATATATCCAAAATCATGAACAGAGATATTGACCAAACAAAGCATTAAAAGAATCGTCACTGGAGTTAGGTCGGCAAGGTAGATTGATTTTCTCACCATAAGAAACTAAATAAAGTGCAGTGGCAACGCTTATATTTTTAGTGGGTGTGTGTGAAGGTGAAGATGTTTTGCATGGGTGGGTGTGTGCCAATGGTTCTCTGGGCAGAGCTATTTATACACTCTGGTGGGGGAGAAAACCAGGGATTGCTTGCAAAAACTATGCACGGTATCGTTTCAGGGAAAAAAACATGTGCTGAAATAAATATCATCAAAATTCTTTAATGAGACAAAGTAGCATAAAACAAAATAGTATAATAATACAATTTTATAATAAATAAAATCGTGTAATAAGACAATTTTATTATAAAACAAAATAATGTAATAAAAGAAAACAGAATAATAAGACAATATCGTGCCAAGACAAAAGAGTAGTACAATATGTAGCATGTAAAACAATGGAAGCCTTGCATGGATACAAATAGTGACACCTCATGTTCATAAGTTGTTGCATTAGGTTTCTCAATATATAGTTGGCCATTCACTAAAGAAAACTTAGCTGACATAAAAATATGCTCAGTTGTGAAAACCAAGATCTAAGTGCCTGATTAAATCCACAGATAACTTTCTATAGCTTACACAAGCGCAATAGATACTCAGGATGGGAGAAACCAAGTGATTGTGTCATATAAACGTCCTTTATCAAAATATCATGGAGAAATGCATTATTAAGATCTAATTTCCGAATATGCTAGCCTTGTAACAAAGCAACAGAAAAAATGAGACAGCATATAGATGTTAGAGAGAGGTACATGTTAAATGACAACATAGAGAAGTGAGAGAGAAAAAGAGAGAGGGTGGGTGAGAGAAGAATGTGAGAATCAAAATAAATGTGTAATATGATATTATGACCTATGAAGAATGACTTTTTCATATAATATTTTGGGTTGAATTTCACAAATAGTTATAGTCCTTATTGTTTATAAAAAATAATAATTTCATTTTTATTATTTTAAAAATAATTTATTGGGTTTTTATATATTCAGAAAATATCATTTAATTCCTATTATTTTAAAAGTGACTAATTTAGTTCTTAATATTTGTAAAAGTGACTTAATTAGTTATCATTTTATTCCTAAAAATGGTCATGTGTTGGTCACGTGACCAATTAATGATAAAAATTGAAAATTTTTTAAAATATTAAGAATTAGATGAGTTAGTTTTAAACAATAAGAACTAAATTGATTTTTTTTTTCAAACATTGAGGATCGATTAAGTCACTTTTAAAATAATAGAGATCGATTAAGTCACTCTTAAAACAGTATGGACTAAACTTACACTTTCATAAATAATAAGGACTATTTGTGGAATTCTCTCTAATTTTTTTATAAAAATATTTATTTTATAAACATTTGAATTGAAGTGTTTCATAAGAAAAAGATATTCTTTAAGATATTCATTTAACAAATTAAAAGTTTAAACTTCTCTCAAAACATTATAAATCCTTTTTACAAGTCAATCCAAATTATTTCTTCGCTACGCACCTTGAATATCGGCAAGACAAAAAAACATATCTAACAAATGAAAAAGAATAAACTATTTGTGCATATTGCATGTACGTATTTGCGCGTGTAGGATGTTCTGATATCTCTAATCTAATCTACATCTATCTCCCTATCTATCTATCTATCTATATATATATATATATATATATATATATATATATATATAAAAGTTAAACCCAAAGGAACTCAAAGAAGGGTACCACATCAGTATCTATCTATTTGCCAATCATCATAAATTCTATTTTTAATATTATTATATTATTATAAATTTATATGTTATAGTACTAGAATTAATTTTTATAGATATTTAGAAATAATAAAAAAACAAATGAAAACCTAAAAATAATAAAAAAATCACATCTATAAATATTTAAAAAAACTAAAAAACATGCAAAACCTAAATAGCCCTTGTCAAAGCATGAGGTATGAACGTACTAGCATATTTAAAAGTTGAACCCAAAGGAGCTCAAAGAAGGGTGCCACATCAATACCCATCTTTTTGCCAAGTCATTATAAATTCTATTTTTAATATTATTACATTATTATAAATCTATATCTTATAGTGTTTAATTACATTTATACATCATTTCCTAACCTCATTATTGCAATGGAGTTACAAGATATTTAATTATATTTATGGACCATCTATATATTTCTTTTAATAAGTTTAACGTAATAAAGTCCAAAAAAACTCATTAATTTAATTAATTTATGCATCATATTCTAGTTAAAAAATAAAAATAAGAATAAAAATACTAAAATTAATTTTTATAGATATTTAAAAATAATAAAAAATAGGAAAACCTAAAAATAATAAAAAAATTACAACTATAAATATTTAAAAAATTAAAAAACACACAGAATCTAAATAAACTCATGCAAAACACAGGGATGAAAGAACTAGTATACAAACCTAATTTAAACTATCTTTTTTAATAACTTTAAATAATATATATGAAAAGAATACAATATCTCAATATTTGTGACATAAAATGTCCTTGCCACATGTCTAAGCAACAAAACTATCTTATTAACGAGGTCATGTTACATGAAGAATCTGGTGGCTGACATAATGTGTAATGTTTTGTATCATCTTTTATTATATTTATTTAATTTAAAGCTCTAATATGGATAATAAAAATTAATTATATTATAATAAAACAAGGTAAAAAGTTAATATTATTGAATTAATTTTTTATTTAAAAATTTAAAATCATAAAGAAGATATTAAATTATTTATTTATTATATTATATTAATTTATTTATAATATTGATAAGTCTCATAATTTATTTATTTATTATATTAAAGTGCCACCCAGGTGCAGCTTAATTTACCCAAAAGCATGCGTGTGAGCAATTTCATGGTTGCTAAGTTTTGTCTGCTAAGTATTGTCTTCTTGTTATTTATGACCATGTCCCACACCTCCTTTTAAGTGGTTGAATATTTACCACGTGGTATCTATAATAAATCAAAGAAACAATAAACAATAACAAAAAATTGAGTAATAACTATATATCTATGTATGGTCAATTATAATAATAATAATATAATAATGGCTAGCAGGTTAGACAAAAAAAAATCACCGTTTTTGACTATCTATCGCTTTTTAGAAGATTTTTCTGAAAAAGGAGTGATTAGAAATCGTCCTTCAGGCGAAAGACAACCTGTCATCACGTTTTCAAAAATAAAGTTTTTTTAATATTTAATTGTCAAATTCAAACATTTTTGGGCGTTTAGTTGTTATATTTGAAAAATATATTGTTTTAAAAAATTATAAAATATATTTTCATATTAGTTAAAAATGAAATATAAAATAAATTATTTAATTAAAAACTTGAAAGTAAAAAGATAAAAATAATTTCATTTCTAATTTTTAAAATTTTTCCATTTGAAATTGTTATTCTCTAATCTTTTAGTTTTTTAATTTTGTTTAATTTTTTACGGGGTAAGGCTGGGGTGGGCCCATGGGGGAGAGCGAGTGGACACTGGGGGTGCGTGAAGGTGGGCCAAACACTATATTTTGCAACACATGCTTTGTCCTTGGTCATCGTCAAATATTTTTTTTTTAATATTTATAACTGAAATGTTTTATTAACCAAAAAAATATTTTCTAACTAATTTATTTTTGATGTTATCAAAAAAATCTTATAAAATATTTTTCAAGAAAAACATTTCCTTATAAAGAAATGAGGCTTTAGTCCCTAAAACTTAACAGTAATATGATTTTGTTAATTCGAATCACGTTTCACACCCATTAAAAAAAAATTACATTAGATCCAATCACGTCCTGCACCCAAAAAAGAAAAAAGAAAAAGAAAAACAATTCCAATCACGTCTAAGACTTATTGGACAAAAGGAGCACAACTGCAGAAGCATGTGAACTTTAATAATAGTACTGCACTTGGCATCAAAACTATTAAATTTCGCAATAAATTTCAGGCCAAGTAATAACTAGTTATATAATATATAATAATTATCGAACTTTTGATTAATATAATACTAATATGCGTGTTTGGTTCTTCTTTTTTATGACGAGGAATCCAACTAGTAAAATCCGATCATTATTTACCGAGATATTGACAATTGGCAGAACTCGACCTCTAATTGGTAAATACTAGCGAACAAGCCCGGTTAGATCACATCCTAACGACAACGGACAAAGTTTATACTTCTTTCCAAAACCGTGTCCGCCTCCTACTTTTACTACAAGCGGTCCCCGGGCCGTTTGCCTCTGATTTTGTATGCAAATTATTTAATCAAAGTAGACAATCTCATAAGCAGGTTAGCGGCTTAAAAGCAAACCAGAAAATCGTCATTTCGGAAGGAAGAGAGAAGCTTCCCGTACTAGAAAAATGGCGTCAAACAAGAGACATCACTCATTGGAGTCCAACACAAACACTCCCCTGCTACGAGACTCAAGTGAAGCATCAGCACAAGAACAAAAATGGTGGAAAAATATTCTGGACTTGCAAGAGGCAAAGGATCAGATACTGTTTTCGTTACCCATGATCCTCACGAATCTTTCGTACTACTTGATACTTTTGGTGTCAGTCATGTTCGCAGGCCACCTTGGGGAGCTTGAGCTCGCTGCCTCCAACCTCGCCAATTCTTGGGCCAACGTCTCTGGTTTCGCTTTCCTGGTAACAAACTTTATTCATCTCCATTTCTGCTCTGTTTGTTCATCCTATCTGTGTGTTTATTTGGTTGGTTTTCCGTGTCGAATCTTCCTGTCTGTGTGTCTAGATGGCATGTTTGAGATAAGTTAGGATTCGTCTGCGTTGGGTTTTTCCAAAAGCACTTTTTTTTAACAACTTAAAAACAAAAGTGTTTTTTTAAAAATTAAAAGTTTTAACTTCTATATTTGAGCTTTACAATTTAAACTTTTTTGAAAACCAAATGGAATAGTTATTGTAAAAAAATGCACTTTTTTTCGAGGGAAAAAGTACTTTTCCTGAAAAAAAAAAAAAAGGAGCTAATTCAAAGAGGCGCTTAGTGGTAGGAGCTTGGATAAGAGCTCAAAATTTGTTTCCTTTGAGGTTTATGGTATACTATCTTGGGATTAAAGGCTTAATGTATGAGATATGGTATGAGAGTTCTTGATTAGGGGACTTTGTCTAGGATTACGCGTTGCGTCTTTAAGTGGGAGAGATTATGGCAGCCATGTTCTTGTCCATGGTTGAACAACTGTATGGGATATGAGAATTTGCAGTAGGTGTTAGATGCTAGGGGTTTGTACAGTGACTTAACAATAACTCTCTGGGACAGTGCGTTTGATATTCAGTATAATTGTTTCTCGAACGATGGTATAGGTTTCTCTATGAAATCGAGGTACTAAGCCTTAAAAAGAGTATGTTTTATATGCTCTAAAACATGTTTTCAAAAACTTTTATTTTCACCTCACATGGCAGCCTCGCGCCCATTGAGTTTGATTATTGTTTCTTTCATAGAAAATTGATAATTCATGGTGAACAAGGTTTTCTTGGGAGGAATATCGTTGAAACATATCCCATGATTCACTGATTCTAGTTAGTTACATGTTATTGCGACTTCCGAAGTTGCCGATGGAAGAGATAGACTTAGGAAGAATCGTGTTTCAATTATTACTTGCTCGGGTCACATTGTAGATGAATGAGCCCAGGAAACAAGGAGACGATGAGAAATGGGGGGCTTGTTAGAGCTCACATAAGTGGTATGAAACTCTTCCATTAGCTATCTTTGGTCTAATCTGAGCACTTTCTAGTGATATAGTTCCCGATAGGATGGCTTAGTGGCAAAAGCCATTAAGCTTTTGGTTCAAATCCTTTTACCTTCTGCCATTACTGGCAAAAATAAGAGACTAGGAAAAACAGTCTAGCCAAGAACTATCAATTTGACAATAATAAGAGCTGGACCCTTTGGTTTTATAGCCCTATATTATGTAGACATTGAATTGGACATGCAAAGAGATGTTTTTCTTGCTTCAAATTTATAACTTAATATATTGTCCTTAAATATTCACTTGAATGCCCAAGCAATTGATCAAGTGCGAAATTTCTTGATACAGGTTGGCCTGAGTGGAGCCCTTGAGACATTATGTGGGCAGGCATTTGGTGCAAAAGCGTTTAGATTGATGGGGGTTTATCTGCAGGCAAACTGCATATTATCAATCTTGCTCAGTATTCTCATATCTATTTTTTGGTGGTACTCCGATATTGTTCTTATTGCATTGCAGCAAGATCCTAGCATAGCAAAATTAGCTAGCCTCTATTTGAAATATTGCATTCCAGGATTATTTGCATACGGATTTTTGCATAACATTTTGAGGTTTCTTCAAACACAATCCGTTGTCATTCCACTGGTTGTATGCTCAGTGATCCCTTTAATCCTTCACTTTGGGCTTGCTTATGCTTTGGTTCGTTGGACACCTCTTGCCTATAAGGGGGCAGCCGTTGCAATCTCAGTTTCTCTTTGGATTTCAGTTCTTATGTTGGCAGGGTATGTTCTTTGTGCAAAAAAATTCGAACACACATGGGGTGGATTCTCCTTAGAATCATTCCAGCATGTCTATGCAAACTTCAAGCTTGCACTGCCTTCAGCTGGCATGGTCTGGTTAGTAACCTCACTTGTTATTTCTCTTTCTCTACATATTTCCATCACTTCAATAAGGCAAAAGGTATTGTTTACACTCCTTTGGTTTGTTGGGCAAGTTACCCCTGTTCAGACCATGGGAACAGTTAACTTGCACGTTTGGCAAAGCAAACAGGGATAAAATGCTTTTCATTGTTTTGACAATTTATTAGGGAGTATTACATTGTCTTTTATAGTTTGGAAGCTAAATTTGAAACAACTGAAAGTTTGATTATTCTCCTTCTTTCTTGGATTCTGTAACGTTTCCACCTGGTTATTTTACTCTTTCCTTTTCTTTTATTCTCTGAGGAATAATCACATTGAACCATCACTTGTCAGCTATGGGCTTCCCTAAATAATCTTTTCAACTGTGCGAAACTTATCATCTTACAATAGGTTGTTAGAAAAGCCTTGCATTGTTGCATACTTGATTTGGACTTCTCATGATTTGGGCTAGATTATTTTGGTATAGTTAAAAGTTTTTAACATTATTCTTTCCTATTTTACTTCTTAACATTATTCTTTTCTATTATAAACAGTCTGGAATACTGGGCTTTTGAGATTCTTGTGCTGTTAGCAGGGATGATGCCGAACTCAGAAATAACAACTTCAGTGATAGGAATGTGGTAAGTTTCTGTTCACACGTTTTGGATTCATTAGAAGTTACGCTGTGGAGTAACTGTGTTAAATAACTTGCTAACTATCCAAGGTTGTATACACAGTGTGAATACAGAAGCCATTGCTTACATGATTGCTTATGGTCTGAGTGCTGCTGCGAGGTATTGAAGATTTCACCTTTTCTTAAATCCTCCTTTTCTCCATTTTGTTATCACTATACTTGTTAACAAAATGAATGATCACAGCACTAGGGTATCAAATGAATTGGGAGCACGGAACATCCCTGGAGCCAAGCGTGCCATGGCTGTCACTCTCACATTGTCTATTCTTGTTGCACTTCTTGTTGATTTGGCTCTGGGTATCGGTCATGATGTCTGGGCTGGCTTCTTCAGTGATAGCCCTGCCATAATAGACGCGTATACCTCAATTGTACCCCTGCTTGCACTCTCCATATTATTTGACTTTTTCCAAGGAATCTTATCAGGTTGGTACATGGTTTTGAGCATCCTATCATGATGAGAATCTTACTTTCTTTTCCCCCCTAAATAAGAGGACCTGTTGTATCAGGGGTGGCAAGAGGATGCGGCTGGCAACATTTGGCTGTGTGGTTAAATCTAGCAGCGTTCTATCTGATTGGCATGCCAATTGCAGCTCTCCTTGCTTTTAAGGTTAAATTATATGCGAAGGTAAACTTCAGTCTTCTGAATGTACCCTTGTTGCATATCTAATTCTTGCTCATGTCCATGTGCCACTAGGAAGAAAATGTAGTTCTTCTACTGATTTTTCTCTCTAAATTTTTTGTCATCAGGGCTTGTGGATCGGCTTAGTTTGCGGCCTATTTTGCCAGTCTGGTAGCTTGTTGTTGCTTACGTTGTGTACCAAATGGTCACGGATAGATCTCTCCACGAACAACAGTGATAAAACACAAGTTTTGGTGTGAGCTGCGGAAAGTTAGAGACCATTGGTACATGTACTTCTTGGAAAGGGATGCATTTTTCTACAGCAAGAACTGGAGTAGGAATTGGTGGAAGGACATTCATGAAGGGTGTCAACTGCAGTTAGGTGCTTAGCCTGCTGGTTTCATGTTATTAATTTTACATCTAATAAATTCATCGCCCGAAATATATAACCAACCATATACTGCTCTATTCTCTTAAAAGAACTGGTAAATGCCCATTCCTGGACCATCCAATTCCTATTCCTTTGTGTTCTTAATTTTGCTGTGATTAAAGTAATTAATCTGAAAACTTACTAAGAATTTAGAGTTGAGGCAATAAGTTATAGGACTGTAAACACGTGGGAACTAGCAATCAATTCTGTTTCTGATAGGAGCACTTGACAAGTAAATTTGGTATTCTTTCAGTTTTCTTTTTTCAATTTTTCTTTACATCCCCCCTCCCTCGCCTCCAACACACCCTCACCCCCAACCCAACCTCTTCTTTCTCACAAGATTTGAACTTAGGGTTTTATATTTAGAATAAGGTAGTTTCAATCACTTGAGTTATTCCTAATTTAGATAAGTAAATTTGACTTTTGACCATATTTGAAATACGCAAAAAGGCCTCCCTCCAAGTCACTTGAGGACAAACAGATTGGCTACTAAGTGTGTGTTCGGCAACAGTTTTTCAAGTAGTGTTTAACGTTTTGAGTAGTCAAAATATTATTTTATTAAATTATTGTTGTATGGTAAACTAGTGTATCAAGCAGTTTTTTAGATAGTTTTTAGCGTTTTAACTAACGTTCCTCAAAAGTTAAAAATCTTAACGTTTCAGGTAAATTTTACCATTTCATTTTTTTGGGCAATTTTATCTTTTTTGCGCTTTTTGATTTTTTATTCTTTTTTCAACCTCTTTGTATATTTTTACTTTTTTTTTTACAAAAATAAATAAGAAATAATATAAAAATAAATTTTATTTTTTTATATAATAATTAAAATTACTAAAAGTATAAGTTTTATTTGTACTTTTTTTTTACAAAATAATTTTGAATCTATTAAAATTAATTTTTGTAATATTGATATAAATATTTTATCAAAAAATTAGTTATAATTTAATATTAAAATATAATTATGAAAATAAATATTTAATTATGAAATATATTATCTTATTTTTATAATAGTAATAGTAATTACAATTATCATAATAACAATAATAATAATAACACAATAACAATGTCCTTTTCTGTCATTTAACATTCATGAGCTAATCTGATAGCTAATTTTATCGAACACATTTTTTTAATCATCTAGTTAAATAGTTATCCGCTAACAGTTCAAATACAACAGCTATCAGTTATTCTAACAATTAAATTTGCTAAACAGGCCCTAAAATTACTTTCATTTGCGAGCCAAGTCTTTTGCATCCAACACATCAGGATACAGGTATTTTGGTTTTCTTAACATAAGGGTTCCAAAATCAATGGGAAAAATTTTGGGTAGACTTGGACCATGGCCCCACCCATGGTCCAAGTACTTTTCTATTTATGGGTTGGGCCAATGAATAATAAATTAACCATTGCTATGACTCTTCATAAATAATAAAGGAGTTGGACCTGGGGCGGGGCCATGGTCTAAATCCACCCAAGAACTTTCCAAATCAATGTCCTTCAAGCTATTCCATTCTTGACTCTTTTTACCCCATATGGCTTGATCAAATAAAACTATCAAAGGGTTATTCAAATGGTTGCAAATTATACCATGCACCCAAAGTATGATACACTTCAAAGGTGCAGGGTGCACCATCAAATAAATCTTATAGTATGACTGTCGAATTTGAGTGAAATTTAACGAGTTCACTATCCTTACACTGACAAATACAACATAATAATCCAATTGTCGATCGGATACCCGTAACACCTCCGACTACGAGCTTCAAAATCATTCACAGACTGTAAACATATCACTCACAAGTTCTGAACATATTGTTTATTGATTGTGAATATATCTTAAAAAGTCATAAATATGTAATTTATCTTTGTGAAGCTTTTGAACATATAATATAAGAGTAATGGATAAATAAATTGTGAACAATTAAAAGTTTTGAACATAAACTATTAAAATTATAAACATATAACATGCGATTTACAAATAATTAAGAGTTGTAAACATATAGTATAAAAATTGTGAATTTATAATAATAAAGTTGTGAACGTGCAGGGTGCATAATGCTAAATGGATGCACTATATTTAGGGTGCACGGTATCCAATTCCTTGAATGGTTCTATTTCCAATGTTTTAATTGGAAAAGGAAATGAAAGAGACTACAAATGTTATGGCCAATTATAAAACAATCTTGAATCTCGTCTTTTTTTTAAAAAAAAAATAGTCTTCATTGTTTAGAGTGTTCGAATAAGTCCTTGATATTTTATAAATGCAATCAAATTAGCTTTTATCATTTCAAAAAGCATTCATATTAATTTTCAACCTCTTACAAATTTAATTATTAAAATTAGTTGTTATTGTTTTATTTATTTTAAGAACTAATTTGAATGCTTTTAAAATAATGAAAATTATTTTTTTTAACAAAATGTAACAACATATTTGGAAACCTATGACATAATTTATATACAAGTTGACTCAGCCAAAAAGCTGCATGAGGAAAAGGAATTAAAAAAAAAAGGAGCATAATAAGCATTACGAAAAATGCTTAGAGGATATTTGGCTTTGCTTATTTTGAGTGCTTATAAGCATCTAGAAAAAAGTACCTTCTCACGTAGGGGTGTTCATTGGGGATTCTCTGCCCCAATCAACATAATTTTTTTTCCCCCAAATAATATTTGGGGAAGGACTTTTGTTCCGTTCTCCGCCCCAATTGACCAATGGGGAATACATTTTGGGGAATGGGAAAAAATGAACGGGGATCGGGGAATCCCCGAAAACATGTCATCATAATTAGCTCTATAAACCATAGCTTTAAACTACAACATAAATAAAGTATATAAACCATAATTTCAAACTACAACGTAAATAAAGTATATAGACCATAGTCTCATAAGTCATAATCAATCAATCATAGCATGAATAAAAAGTCCAAAGCATAAATGAAAAATATTATTTTAACAAATTGTCGATAACCATTCATCTCTATTCTCCGTTACTCCATGAACCTTCAAATCTTAGTTATTGTTTTTGTTAGTTCAATGCTAACTTTGATATGTCTAAGAAATAAAAAAACCAAATATTATATATAATATGTATTAAATATATATATAAAATAGAATAAAATAAAAAAAGTAGTTTGGGTTTTGGGAATTCCCCAAATAAAAAAAAATTATACCTTTTCCCAACCCGATTCCCCAATATTTTTTTCCCGTTTCCCATTTCCCCAAACCCGATTTTCCTGAACCTAAAATTTCAGGTCGGTAATTGAGTTTCCCCAAATAATGCACAGCCCTACTCTCACATACTTTTTACTATTTAAATACTTATAAGCACCAAATAAGCAAAGTCAAACACCCTTTTAGTGGAGCCCAATGTATAAACATCCAGAGATGCACGATGAGCAAAGTGAAGCGTGTGTGTGAGGTCATGCACCATTTTTTGTTGGAAAAGGAAAATTCACTAACATAACGCAAAATTATAAATAACTTAAAGCCCACAAAGTTGGACTAGCAATACTCAAGCACAACAATGGGCTAGAGCCTGAAGCTAAACAAAAACATTCGAAACGCCAAAACAACCAAATCCAAACCCGACAACTCACCAAAACCAACCACCAAAGACAACTCGGGCAAAAGTTCTGCTCCCTACAACTCACCAAAAGCAACCACCAAAGACAACTCAGGCAAAAGTTCAGCGAGAGGAGGGCAGATCCATCAGCATCATAAGACCTCTTTCCTCTTTATGGAAAGTCAAAGGTCGATTATATATTATATGCAATTAAGAATAATTAATTCTAAGATCACTCACACTAGAGATGAGAGACATACCACTAAATCACTAAGTCATTGGTAATCATAAGACCTCTTTACACCATCATTATTTGACATCACCTCCTTGATCATCAAGGCAACAAATAACACGGACAGGCTCTTGAAAAACCGTGTGAAGACTGCTAGAACAATAGGCACAGGAAGCAAAAAAACACGAGACACAAGGATGAGTTCATCGGAACTTATTTATCGATCCACCCATCAGCAAACCTGAATTCAGCCATCACTCCGGTACAAAAAAGGCCATTCAACAAGATTTTAGGCCTTCATCATATCCAACTTAACCATGACACTAGACTCTCTTGTCTTGGCGTTAATACTATGGATCATTTCTTGTGCAAGTAGCACATTGTCCGATGTGAGTCTACCAGAAATAACGCCACCTTGGTTGGGGGCAATAATTTTGTTAAGGAGCTTGCCCAACCTATTTGCTATAACTTTGGCTACAATCTTGTTAAGCACCATGCATAGGGCCAATTTGGATTGGCTTTTTTTTCAAGAAAAAGTATTTTTTTTTTGAAAAAATTATATTAAATTTATAATAATTATTTGATTTGACTTTCAGAAAAGCTGAAATTCTGGAAAATGCTCAAATATAATTTTTTTTATAAGATAGAATTTTCAACTTAAAAAAAAAAAAACTATTTTTTAAAAGCTATTAAGAAAGCACTTTTTGAAAAAAGTCAATCCAAACGAGTCCATAAACTAATAGGCCTGAAGTTACTTCATCGGTCTCGATTTCCTGTAGCACTTTTTCTAATATCCCAGCACTTCTTATAAAAGCCATGCAGAAAATCCGTCCCGACCTGCGGCACTGTAGTAGTCTATACTGAAGACTGCTTCCTTTATTTCCTCCATATCCGATGGCCTTTCTAAGTTATCATTTTCCTCCTGGTTAATAAGCCGGGGAATGAAATTCCACCTTGGCGCATCGATTTCATTTGAGAGATTGTTGAGTCACTGGAGATGGATCTTCTTGATAGTGGATTTCTGCATCTTTAGCCTTTCTTTTTCCCAATCTGCAACTCCCTTGTTAACATCTCCAAAAGAATCTCTTTGTTCCAAACCTTGAGTGTCTCTTTTAATCTTCTCTATTTGTTCCAAAAGTTTTCATACCTTCCAAGATAGTGGGGAGGCTCCAATTATTTCTCACAATATCTAAAAAGGCATGGAGAATAGAGTTTGTTTGGATTGGCTTAAAAAAAAGTACTTTTTTGGTACAGCTTTTTCTGCATAGTTTTAAACAGTAGCAAAAGCTATTTTATATTTGGATTTACTCAACAAAAAATACTTTTTAAGCTACAATAGTTATTGGATAAAAAAAGGGTAAAAGTGCTTTTCTTTTAGAAAAGATTACTGAAAAAGACATGGAAAAACAAATTATTGATATTTGGATAAAAAAATAGTTATCATAAGACACACGTAAAAAAATAATTATTATTAAGTTTTTCTTTTTTATTTTGTCATACATATTTGATAAATTTTGAAAAATTAATTTTCATATTTGATATTTAATTTCAAAATTTAATTTTTAGTACAATAAATATTTTACTTATTTAGAACAAAACTTAAAATAAGAAAAAATAAATTCAATTAATTCACCAAATTCAGATCAAGAATCCCACGTGTAAAGCTATAGAACATAGTATGTTTCTTCATTAGGATTTCGTCAAACATCTACAAAGCATCAACTTGCACTTCCATACTTTCTACTAAGGGTTTGTCGAATGATCTCATCAATCTTGCACTGCCATATTTTCTTGATTGCCTCAAGCTACTTGCTCAATTAACACACATTTGCATAGGATTTTTCTTTTTCTTATTACAGTCCAACGACTCTTCTTTTATTTCAAAAACTTGTGCCTTCACTACAATTTTTTCTTAAAACCATGCTTAGAAGAGTCTGGATAATCAACAATTTCTTCAATTTGTCTACCAATCATATTTACCCAAAATTTTTTCCTTGGTTTGACACACACACGCACACACGCACACACATATATAAAAACATATATGAGTTCATAAGAAAAATTATGTATAAAAAACACATACAAAAAAAAAAAAAAGAAACATAAAGGGATAGATCTAAGAGAGAGAGAAAGAGAAGAAGTTTAAAACAAAAATTACTTGGTAAGCATCTGTAACCAAAACCAGAGTTTTTGGTAGAAGAAGAGAGGGAGATATAGGGCCTATTTGGATTGACTTTTTTTAAGGAAAAAACACTTTTTTTTTTCTTGAAAAAGTTACATTAAATTTGCAATAACTATTTGATTTGGTTTCCAAAAAGCCTGAAACTCTGAAAAAAAAACTCAAATATAACTTTTTTAAAAGCCAGAATTTTTAACTTCTCAAAATAAGCTGTTTTTCAAAAGCTGTTAAAAAAGTACTTTTAAAAAAAGCCAATCCAAACAGCTATGGAGGAGCGAAAAGCATTTTTTCATTAAAAAAAAGTGCTTTTTTAATCAAAATAAGCGAGTCCAAACGCAGCCCAAGGTGGTCGCTTAATATATTTATAGTTGGAATTCTATTGGTATAGATGAAGCACCCGTTTATACCACACTCACCTTTAACAATAGTGAGGTTATAAATACAAAGTGCATTATATTGATAATGTGATCAACCAAAACATATTTAATTATACATATGATCATGATAGTGACAGAATCACGATCCAGAGCTCAACTGGTGCACATTAATATATATATATATATATATATATATATATAATTAATTATAAAAAATATGTAATATTTAATATAATAATGGTATCTTAATATACATATGAAATATAAATAAATATCTATCATTATTGTAAATAGAACCATATTTTATAATTGTCCTAACTTGATTGTAGATTTTGAAAACATAAAATATTTAATTTAAAAATATTTATTTAGATAAGTGACCAAGTAATCATTTTTTATTTTATTTTCCCTATCTATATCTCATTGTTTCTATTTGTATTTTTTTTTAATTTTTTTTTACTTATTTGCTTTTTTTATTATGAATTTATTTTTCTGATTAAAAGTAAAATAAAAGTATTGATACTACCTTTATCACAATCATGAGAGGGTGCACTCTAATTATGAGGGGATGCACCTCATTGTAATTAATCTCCCATAATTAAAAAATTAACAAAAAGGTAATGGTAAAATTTTTTGAAAGAAAAAGTCAGAGGTGCATGGCACCCCGTGGTGTCTACTCGGCTCCGCCTATGGATTATGAACTACCTTATTAGTGTTACGCATTTTAGACAGATATATATTCATGCGAAGCTTTAAAGTTTTGCTTGCTATATCATAATATAATCTCTGTGGTTTAGTTTTTGATAAATTAAAATGACACGATTGAAAAAATAGAATCAGATTCAATAATTATGTTTAATAATTATGAGTTATCATTTAATGATTTATAGATGATACATAATGTTATATATAGATCAGTGTGCCACCAAATGGTATTCATATGCATGTTTCACGTGCGACATTAGATTTTGCTAAGTGGTGAATTTCCTTATTATATTAATTAAACATAGCATGTTGATACTGTGGAAAAATAATGTTGTGACTTGGCATTATACAATTAAGCTTAACATTATTGGAGCAGAGTAAGCAACATATTTTTACTTGAGGCCATTGCGGTAGTTTTCAATAACATGCATTATTGTAGAGATCAGCATAATTTTCATTGCCAACTTAGAACCAGACCTCAACCCAAGGACGGTGGCACATTATTAATAGTGGTGGCAAAAAGAAATTATATACATATTATATTAAAAAAAAATAATTTTGACCCAACTAAAATATCTCATGACCCCATCACTTATCTTTCATCTTTTTTATGGAAAGCCATGTTTTTGATAGCATAAAAGATGAAGTGATAATTGAACATTTTCAAAACATGAGACCCCTGAGGTAAATTGTAGCATTTATTTAAACTTGTTTTTTATAACAACCCCTCCCTCCCACAACCCAATTTGCATTCTCCATGGGATTTGAACTCAGACCTGCCTTTTTCCTACCCTCTCCATCCTCCATGGAATTTGAATTTCAGTCATTATTCTTAAAAAAATAATTTTAACCACTTAAGCTATTCTTAATCTCAAATATCAAGTTATATATATATATATATATATATATATATATTAATTAATAATTTTATATTGACACTAATAAAAAGTTTTTTTTGGCTCCGTCCCTGCCTCAACCCAAGGTCTGGCATGCACAGCGAGTCTCAGGTGCTCGAATTAGACACGGGTACTGTGCAACAACACACTTGCATGGCCCTCAATCACACGCTAGGTAATTCTTAAAGTTGCCACCTCATCTAAAAGTTTAAGCTTGTAGAGAGGATATTTGTTTATTTATTTATTATGTCAACACGTCCTCTCACGTGCAGCGTCATTTGTTTAGAGCTTGCACGTGGACAATTTTAATTAAATGGGTGGCGTCAATCACACGATAGGTAATTCTTAGAGTTATCACCTCATCTAAAAGTTTAAGCGTGATTTGTTTAGAGCTTGCACGTGAACAATTTTAATTAAATGGGTGGCGTCAATCACACGCTAGGTAATTCTTAGAGTTACTACCTCATCTAAAAACTTAAACTTGTAGGGAGGATATTGGTTTATTTATTTATTATATTAACACGCCCCCTCACGTGCAGCGTGATTTATTTAGAGCTTGCACGTGGACAATTTTAATTAAATGTGTGGCAGTAAAAATCAAACCTGTGCCGTTTGGCTTCTAGTTCTGATACCATCTTAAAGTTATCATCTCATCTAAAAGCTTAAACTTGTAGAGAAGATATTAGTTTATTTATTTATTTATTATGTTAACAATAATTGCCATGCACATTATTTTCAGCATATAATCGAGCTATGTTATCACAAAATGCGTGGAAACCTGTACCATGTGTTACTTCAAAAGACCACAGCGTTGTGTTAATATCGTATAGTAATGCTACTAAGCTGTTGTAAATCATATTACTGTTCCAAGTCGTATACAGTACTGTGATAAAGGGCTCGTTTGAATTGGCTTATTTAAAAGTACTTTTTTCAACAGTTTTTGAAAAATAACTTTTTTTGAGAAACTGAAAATTCTAACTTCTAAAAAAAGTTGTATTTGAACTTTTTTCAAAGTTTCAACTTTTTTAGAAACCAAATCAAGTAATTATTACAAAAATAATATAAATTTTTTTTTAAAAAAAGTATTTTTTTCTAAAAAAAAGTCAATCCAAACATGCCCAAAATCACCCAAGCTTATTCATCTCCTCACGTATAACACCTCATCTTAACCTTTTTTTCTTTCCCTTCTTTCAATGTTAGAACTTCTTCTATGGCATTCCTCTCCATGTTAACATTTGTTGGTAAAAGACACTTGCAAGTATTAATTCCTCAAAGAACTCTGTTAAGTGTTTGTGCTGGTATGATCAGGGGTGAGGTATATATGCAATTGTATAGATAGAGATGGCCCAAGATTATTGTAGCAACAATTTATGTACCCATGTCAATAATCTTAACATATGTAGGTACATTTTTGACTTGCTACACCATATTGCTTTTTGAACGTTTTGTTCTTTGGTTGGAACGTAACTTATTAATATAATGGAGTTATTTATGTATCAAAAGAAAACTTTCATATTACCCACTGGCTCATGCATTACTTAAGTTTGGTAAATATTTGTAGATCTATTAAAATTTCTCCATAATGTGTGCGTCGATCTTAGAGGGTGTTTGGATTAACTTTTTGAAAAGTTACATAAAGTACCTTTGGCTTTAAGCGACATTTTTTTATAATCGACTTTAATTAGTTACGTGTTTAAATAAAAGTTGTAGTTATAAAAATAAATATTATAAGTTTGGTTAAAATGGGTTAAAGTAACTCAAATTGTTAAAATAATTATTAAGGACATAATAATAGAATTTAAAATGGTAAGTATAACATAAAAGAGTAAAAGATATTTTGGATATATAGATTAAAAAGATGAGGATAAGATATTAAATGATTTGATCAAACTTGCTTCTTTTTTAAAAATGCTCAAAGCCATAAAAAGTAGAAGTTGGGGGTGGAGTGTTTTTTATTTTTTATTTAAAGTCACTTAAAAAATATCTTTTTTATTAAAATAAATGCTTCCATTAGCTGAAATTAGGCTTTAAGTAAGTTTGACCAGAAAAAAGCCAAACCAAACACCCTCTTATTCCTTTTTCTCGCCCTTTGAATTTGAGAAAATTCTAGATATAGCTCAGAAACTAATTTTAGGGTCTGCTTCCTTGTTCCTTGTATATATGAAAAATAAGCTATCCCTCTAATATACTTTTCAAATAATATAGACGTTAAAAGGAACACTCTATAAGAGTAAATCTAAGGTGAACTTTATAGGATATAGCTAATGGATAGAATAATCTTTAAAAAGTTACGTAATCAATATCATAGATTTGAGTCGTGAGCATCAAAAATATTTTCTAGACGAAAAACGTAACACAAAAAGTAATATAATTCTATTTAGTTTAATTAATATAAAATATTTTTCATTCAAGAAACAATTCTTGCAACAGCAACCAAAATTCTCAGTGGACTCCTAAACTTTTGAAATTCCAAACAAGAGTAAAGCCTAAGAAATATTGGCTGGTGCTTGTTATTTTAAATGGCATTAAAGTGTCGAACTTGATCTTTGACACCTGGCTAGCTCCGCATGATTCAAATGTGATTCTTGTTTTAGTTTCTAATAATGGAGATAATTCGAGAAGTGTTGTGTGAGCAGTACTAATTAATTAATAGTAGCTAGATTATTCTTACCTTCCACATCAATTAAATATATATAACTTCTTTCTTTACTCAAACTTAGATATAATATACATAAGAAGGGTAAAGTAATATCGAAAATGAACTATATAAGGATATTGCGTACATAAAATTAATTGAAGAAAAATTTCTTGAAAATAAAATATAAATATATTTTGTAAAATTTAATTTTAGCAAGTTTTCAACAATAATCAATTTTTTTCATAGAATTTCTATCTTCTTTTAGTAAAAGAAATGAATGGACAGATTTGTGCTGGATTTCTTTTTTTTTTTCCCCCGGTTAACAAAACTTGGAGTGACTATATTTTTATTTTTTTCAATTCAAATATTCATGAATATTACTCATTGTGGACGAGCCTCCTCTCGCCACACAAAATAACACGCTGCCCCTATTCAAATTAAAGCCGTTAAGCATTTCCCTTATTTTCACATTATGACTATCCAGCTGTATAGGCAGCTTTCAGGCAACTAAAAAGGCAGCTTTTAGGCTATTTTTTTTTTTTTTTCACTTCAAAGGTGATCAAATGCTGATTAACATCAGAATTGATTTCTAAACCTATTCACACTAAAAATGAACGACATACTATTTGACTATTAGGTCTTTGGTAGCTTTCAGGCGATTTTTTGGCATCAAAGATTATTATTGTATTTTTGGTCTGTTTGAAAATACTTATATTAAATTTTAACCTTTAAAAATGTATTATTTGATAAGTATCCGATAAAAACTATGTGTTTAATATAATAATATTAATTTAGTAATAAAGTACAATACGAAATAAAATTTTATTAAATATTTTATTATATGGTTGAGATAAATTGTTTATGGTATAAAGATGACATTTTATCTTTTAGTCTCAAAACACCAATAACTAAAAGAGGATCCTAATCCATCTAATAAAACATAAGTAATCAAAATTTATTTTTATTTCTTATAATTACAAATAAAAAAATTAAAAAAAGCACTTTTGATAAATTTATTATAAAAGCTATTTCTTATATAAAATTAAAAATAAGTTAGACACCTAATGTGAAACTAATTCCAATTATATTATTTCTTTTTTTTTTTCTGGCTGAAATCTTTCGTCGCTCGTAAGCACAAATATTCTAAGCATTTAACACACACAGAAAGCACCCATAGACATTGAGTTTCCTCTTAAAATATGATAACGTAAAAGTGAAGCAAACAAAAAGCAGAAGGAATATATGGAAGAGAATAGGTAAAGCGACATAGAAGAGTGTAGAGAAGAAAAAAGTAGAGCAATTTTTATTCGCGCTTTTTTACTGTAAGAGAAAAAGTAGAGTCTTTAATGTGGTAAAAGATTTTAATTTACAAGTTCTTCAAGTTTCAGAAATGTAACTAAGTTGGTCCATTTCACACACATGCGTACACACACATAATATATTCAAATAGTTAAAATTATTTTTGTATCCCCAAAATAGATTTTTGAGTTTTAAGTTACTATAGAAAACATGGCATCCATCCCCCTCCTACCATGTTACATTTTGAAATTGTTACAGCTAGCACATGTACAATTTTAATTTTTTTAATGAAGGTAACCCTAATTTGGTATCACAACATAGAAACATTAAAATCGTACACATACAAACTCTAAATAAATCACGCTACATGAACGCTTTTTTAATAAAATGGTAACTCTAATTTAGTATCACAACCTAAAAACATTAAAACCCTACACATGCAAACTCTAAATAAATCACACTGCATGTGAGAGAGCCTGTTAATACAATAAATTAATAAACCAATATCATCTGTACAAACTTTAAACTTTAAGACGAGGTGGTATATCTAAGAGAAATATGTGTATATTTAAGATAGTTTTAGATCGAGAATTTACATATAAACATTGAAGTTAGATTTGGATGCCCTCGTATAAAGTATTATTTCATATCAACACAAAACATAAATCTCAAATATTCATCTTACCGTTCATTAAATTTAAATTCCAAAAAGAAAAATAACTCTTTTTCAAAACATTATTTGGCTTAAGCGTTACCCATTATATTCCTTTCTGACATTTAAATATCACAAATAACTAAAAAATAATAATACTTTAATTATTAGTAATAATAATTGTAAATCTTTTTGTTATTTTAATATGAGAGAATCCATTCAAAATTTCAAATACAGCCTCGAATAGAAAAAGCGAAAGACAAAAGCGTTCAGGTGTCCACACGCTAAAAGAGAGAGCAGCATACAAGATATTCGCTAATAACACCCAAGCCTTGTTGAGGCGCACTAACAAGAAGTGGTTGGGAAGAGGCAATGGCAATGGCTTCTTCAAACGACCATGGTGGTTCAGTGACGATGGTCGATGGCGACCATCATCAATCTGCTCAATTAAACGTCAAGAGAAAATGGTGGGTGAAGTTTCTGGACGTGGACGAGGCGAAGAGACAAGTGTTGTTTTCCATGCCCATGGTGGGCACTGTGGGTGCTTACTACGGTATGCAATTGATCTCCGTCTTCATTGCTGGCCACCTCGGAGAGCTTCAGCTCGCCGCTTCGACTCTGGCTCAGTCTTGGGCCACCGTGACTGGCCAGAGTCTGATGGTACCCCTTCTCTCTCCGCCCCCCCCCCCCCCCCAAAAATATTTGTATGCTTTAATCAGAAAAATTGCTTAGACATACATTATTATTGTGTTTGGAATGATAAGATGCTATCTTATTAAAATTTAAAAATATCTTATAAAATTTAAAATATTTTATAACATACCTATATTTTATAATCGTAAAAAATAAAATAAAATAGATTACTTATTTTTTGTAATATAAAAAATATAATTTTGTTTTAAATTTTTATAAAATACATAATAAGATTTCTTAAATCTTATAAATCTTATAAGATGTACTATTATTTTAATGAAATAGATATCTTAGAATAACACTATAACAAGCAGAACATATGAATATACTGCTGTGAAAAAAAAAAAAAAAACCCAAAGAGGCGTGCTTGATTTGTGCTAGATTTTTCTAGAAGTATACAAGTAAACTTTTGGGCTTAATTGGTAAGTCCAGTATATGCATACTCTTTTCAAAACCCCCCACTGCTATGGGATTCGAGTTCAGGGCCTCTCTTCAGGGAAGGAAATAGTGTCGACCACTTGAATTATTCTATCCTTTGATCCCAGCAAGTCCAGTATAGGCGCGAGATATTACAACAATGTTCATAGGACCCGAAACATGGAATGCATGTGATGTTAATTGGGAAAGGAGTGCCTGGTATATTACAACAATGTTCATAGGATCCGAAACGTGGAATGCATGTGATGTTAATTGGGAAAGGAGTGCCTGGTAAAGCTTAGTTGCGCCAGTGGCAGCTAAACTCATAAGACTAAACCTTTGCTTTGAAAAAGTCGCATAAAACTGCTTCCAAAGTTTGTTGGTATCTTGTAGTTTAAAAAACGTTGTAAATTGATCACTGTATTTCTAAACTGGTATATATTTTTCCATTTGATTTCAAAATCAACACGTATTCCCTCTCTTATTATATATGCACAGGGGTCGATGTGTAACATTTTCAAAATTACAAGGGAATTAGCAAGTTTTGAAATTATAGGAATTTATTGCCTTTTTTTTTTGCAAAATACAAGATGGTAAAATGCTTTTTGCTCAGTTCATAATTTGGATGGATGATTATGTTCATTAGGAAAAATAAAAATATTTTAAATTACAAAATGAAAATATTGCTTTTCTGTTTGACATAGTTTAACTCTGAATGTTAAGTCTAATTGGATGGTTATGGTCATAGAAAAAATATGTGCTTCGGATAGATGTGACCACTGAAAGTGACGAGAGATTAGCGAGTAGGTCACATGGTTGATTGCCTTAAGAGTGATAACCTGAGTTTAAATCATTTAGGGACAGAGGGTTGGGTTGGAATGACGTTGTTGTGAAAAATAAAAAATAATAAGAAAAGAAACCCATTGAAAGTGATGAAACGGGTTAGACGGAAGAAAGGGTATGTTGGGAGGGTGATGGTAAATGTTTAGCGGCCTCTGTTTTACTTTACCATTTCAATAAACAATAATATTGCTAAACATACATAGCCTTTTCCTTTGTCTTAGGTTGGCTTAAGTGGGGCGGTGGAGACGTTATGTGGTCAAGGATATGGCGCGAAACAGTACAGGATGCTGGGTATTTACCTACAGGCAAATTGCATGATATCATTCTTCTTTGCCGTGATCATATCTGTATTCTGGTTCTTTTCTGATTATGTTTTGATTGCTCTACATCAAGATCGTCGAATAGCAAAAGAAACAGGTGTCTATCTAAGGCATCTGATACCTGTAATATTTGAATTCAGCATCCTATATAATCTCATAAGCTTTCTTCAGACACAATCTGTTGTGATACCCCTGGTGTTGTGCTCGGTGATACCATTACTTGCTCACATTGGCATTGCTTACACTTTGGTCCATTACACAAGTCTTGGTTTTAGGGGAGCACCAGTGGCGGCCTCAATTTCAGTCTTCGTCTCAGTTGCAATGTTGAGTACATATGTGCTTTGCTCTAAAAGGTTTAAGCAAACATGGGATGGATTTTCTTCAGAGTCATTCCGTCATATTTTTTCAAACTTGAAGCTGGCGCTACCTTCTGCAGGCATGGTTTGGTTAGTACCTTGCAACTAATGGATCGTTGCCTTGGCACATTTTTTATTTTAAATTTGGCATATTAACCCGATAATTCCTAAATCTTCTACGTTGAGGTTGTGTTCTTTTGAATAGGGTCTAGACTAGTGCTAGCTAATACAGAATTTGACAAACTCCAGTGTGGGATTCTAATTTGTTAGGAAATTAGGACGTATAACGCACACTCACGCAGCAGAATTAAATCACGAGTAACGAGAAAAGAATACGCACTATTGAACGTGGTTCGGTCCTTTGCCTATGTCCACGAAAAACTCCACTAATAGAAAAGAGTATTACAACTCATGTGACTTTTTGCACGGCCCGAAAAGTCTAAACCCTCTCTTACAGTGTTCTTACAATGGCTTTCTCTTTCTCTCTCAATCTAGACCTATTGCAAGATGCACATCTTTCAACTAATACAAGAGTCTTATTTATAGAGGAGATTTCCTTGTCCTCCAAGACAGAGGATTTCCTAATCTATTAATTCTACCATAACTAGAATTTTGACTCTTATTGAGACTCTTTCCTAATTTCAATATCGACTTGGGCTTAGTACTTGAGCTACATAACCGAGCATAATTGAATGAAAAAAGATCATATTCAATCTAGATGATGAAAAAACTTTAGCTCCAGCTTGACCTTCCTAGTTAACTTGCCAAACTCATGTTCTATCTTGTTCTTAAACGTCTGTAACATTTCTTAGTTTACACTTTCTGTTAATTACATGAGTAAAGTTGTAGGAATTCTTTATCTCATACTGGTTTCAGTTTCCACCTGGACTCATTTTTTAAGTTACTAGCAAAGACTTGTTACTACTTCTAATTCTGACACTTCCTACATTTTTAAATAATCCACCAGTTTGGAGTATTGGGCTTTTGAGCTCCTCGTGATACTAGCGGGATTGATGCCTAACCCCGAAATTACTACGTCATTGGTTGCAATGTGGTAAGTTTCAGTCTATATGTCTAACTTATCAATTCAGCTCTGTGAGCGGGTTGTATTGGTGTAAATCAATTTGTTATAATTCACGGTTCTGTCTTCAGTGTGAGTACAGAAGGAATTGCCTACATGATTGCTTATGGTCTTAGTGCTGCTGCAAGGTAAAATGCCAACCCAGGTGTTATTTCAGTATTAACTTTTATCATCAATTCCTTGTTTTCACCATTATCCCCAACGCTAATAAGTAAAATTCAATCTTACAACCCCCAGGGGCATAGGTGAGTTGGTAAGTGGTCAGGTGACTGGGGTGGTGACACTCCGACAACGCGGGTTCGAGTTCGTGTGGCGGCAGTACCCTGCTGAAATATTGTGGGGGCTGTTGCTGGATTTCGAAACCCGTTGGTCCTTTCCCTGGCAGGGTTGCCACTCATGCACATCTCTGTTTAACATCCCACCTGATCATGGGGTCTCTGATCAGGTGAAAAAGAGGTTCACCTTTAGTTAACCTTTTTGGAAAAAATTCAATCTTACAGCACTAGAGTGTCAAATGAATTGGGAGCTGGAAATTCTGCTCGAGCAAAGCATGCTACGTCTGTCACGCTCAAGTTGGCTATTCTACTTGCACTGGTATTTGATTTGGCTTTAGGAGTTGGCCATAAAATATGGGCTGGCTTCTTCAGTAATAGCTCGGTCATAATAAAGAAATTTGCCTCACTGACACCTTTTCTCTTGGCGAGCATAGCACTTGATTATCTCCAAGGAGTATTGTCAGGTCAGATTCATCTCCTCGAACTTCAAACACTTGTCACACTAATTTTACGTATATTTTAACAACCTAAACGGTGTGGTCATTTTCATTCTGCAGGGGTAGCCAGAGGTGGTGGCTGGCAACGTTCAGTTGTTTTCATTAACTTGGCATCATACTATTTAGTTGGCATGCTACTTTCATGCCTCCTTGGCTTCAAAGCAAAACTATATGCTAAGGTAAACACATCTTTTGCTCTTACAATGGACCGTTTTCTGCAAATATATGCATGTCAGTAGATAGTAAAGTATCTGAATATTCAACTACATAAGCCTAGCTTCAACTGTAACAATTTTCTGATGTTTTCCTGATATATCGGCGCAGGGCTTGTGGATCGGGCTAATTTGTGGCCTGGCATGCCAGGCTATCGGTCTATTGATTCTTACGTTGCGTACAAAATGGGATAGAATTCAACTTTCTGCAGAAAGAAATGATGACAATGGAGATTTGGTCCAAGTAGAGGCTCAGATCCCGAGTTCATCGAATAACTCTTGAAGAAGATACACTTGTTTTGTATGTAGATGCATCTTGATAAGGTAGGTCATAGTATCATTGTGTATTAGTGTCTGCTCTCTTGAAGAGCTTTTAGAATTGAATTCTTGAGAATTTATACATTCTTTTCACCCTTGGGTCAAAAGATTTTGAATATTACAACTTACTCTCTATGTCATTGTATGGTTTTGTGTAAAAGGTCCTAGTCGATTTGTAAATTATTAAGAACTTATCCATCACTGAAATTTGATATGTCCCAGTTCTTATATTTCTTGAACAGGATCTTCTCCTCTACTTTTTTTTTTTTTTGGGTTATTCTCTGTTTCGACACGATATATTTGAATTTCTTTTTTTGTTCTTTTTCTTTTGGAGATATTTTCTTTAGGTCAAGAAACAGATTAACCACTAATATTAAGGCTTTGTTTGCATGCTGTAAAATAACTTGGTGTATTTTTCTTTCTAGATGATGAAACATTTTCTGGTCTTCTATTGTTATACTGGAAATGCTTTTTCTAGTTTGTTTTCCATATTGAAACATTTTTAATAAGAAATTTTTATAAAATTATAGATTTATTATTTAACAAAAATAAAAATAAATATTTAGAAAAAAAAAAAAACTTGAATACAGATACAGGCTCAATCCAACTTGTCTTAGAGAGAAACGAAAACATACATTGGCACCAAGACGTTACCCCCGTGGCCCATTCAGTAGGCCCAGGCCAACCCACAAACAGGCTCAACTCCGGATATTTCTAAGCTAATCCATGGACTTTGTCTAGGGTAATCTATATCATGTTTGTTAAACTTTTGGCTGTTCCCATGATTTCTTTTATAGAAAAACATATTTTTTACAATAAGTATTTGAATCGGATTTAAAAAAAAAGTTGACAATCTAAGAAAAAATTGAATTTCAACACCCAGAAATTTGACACAACTAGCTGCTTGAGTAGGTTATAGTTATTATATAGGCTAAAATAATTATTATTTAATGCATGCCAATAATAATGTAATTTCTGAATTAAGAAATTAATTATATGAAAATAGACAATTAATAAAGTATTAATTTTTAAATTACATCTTCATAAGTTTTTAACTTTTCAAAATTAATTTAGGACTCATTTGGATTGGTTTTCTTCAAAAATGATATTTTTTTAATAGCTTTTGAAAAGGGTTCTTTTTTTAGAAGCTAAAAATTCTGGCTTCTAGAAAAAGTTATAAATGAGTTTTTTTTTCAGAATTTTATTTTTTTTAAAGTCAAACCAAATAATTATTACAAAAAGAATATTTTTTTAAGAAAAAGGTATTTTTTTCTTAAAAAAAAGTTAATCTAAATAAGCCCTTAGATAAGGGTAGTAAAACGAAATGATTAATGGCTTAGACTTGCTTGATCCTAAAGAAAAGCAAGGTTTAGTGTATTGTTGTTCTCTGTTTTTGGTCCTACTTTCTCCTTTGACCAAATGAATGAAGCCTAATCACCAAGATTCAGAGCTAGTTTGGATTTCAATTTGAAAATACCATTTTGTAAAAAAACTGTTTAGAAATGGACTTTTGGTTAAAAAGGATTTTTGGCAAAAATGAAATTATGTTTAGTTACTTTTATATAAAACGAACTTTTATTAAATAAGATGATGTTTGGTTTTATATTTAAAAATAATAGTTAGTTATTTAAATTACTAAAAGAGAAATTTGACACTTGTAATAATAAACTATTATTCGCTCTATATAATATACTTTTTATTTTAGTCTTATTTTAACTTATTTGAACAATTTTTAAAGAAATTATAGTTAACTAATATTTTTTTATAAATACTCAAATAAAATACATTTTTATTATTTATTTATTACTAGAATTATTAATTATTTGTTATTAAATTAAATTAATTATTTATCATTACATTTTATTAATTTTTATTATTTTATTTTAATTAAGTTTACACATTTAAGTTTATTTTTATTTTTAATTACTATATTATATTTATTTTTAATTGTAATTATAATTCAAGAAAATATTAATAATTAGAACAATGACGATATTTTTATCTTAAAGTTTTTAAAAACTTCTTCCTACAAACTATAAAAGGAGAAGTAAAAAATTTTAATTTTTCCATTTGAGCCTAAAACTCCGTTGATTTTTTGTTTAAACTAACTTTTAGGGTCTGCTCGGCAAAATTAGCTGTTAGAGCAGTATATAACTGTTTAAGTAGCAGATAGTGGTTTAAGTAACTGATAGCTATTATATTTTAGCTGTTAGCGGATAGCTGTTTGATAATTGATAAATGTAAAATGATATAAAAAGATAGTGGTATTATGCTATAATAAATATAATTATTATTACTATTATTGAAATGAGATAATTTATTTCATAATTAGATATATGTTTTTGTAATAACATTTGATTATTAAAGTATAATAAAATTACTTTTGATAAATTAATTTTATTAATATTACAAAAAATGTTATTATTGTAGAAACATTTTTTAATTGATCAAAGATTTATTTTGTCAAGAAAAATAATAAATGGATAAATAAGACTTACACTTCTTTAGTATACTTTGATATAGATAGGATATAAAATTGATTTTTATGTTATTTTAGGTTTATACTTGTGAAAGAAAATATAAAAATCTAGAAAGAGATTGTATAGTAGGTAGAATTGCCAAAAAATAATAAAGAGAGGGTAAAACTGCCAAAATAAAAAGATAAAACACTATCCACTACTTGAAACGTTAAAAATGTTAACGTTTCAGAAACACTACTTCAAACATTATTTCGACCAAAAACACTATTTTACCGAACAACAAAAATAGAAGGAGATAGTGGTTTAACTAAGTCAAAATACTAAACACTAGTTAAAACACTGTTGCTGAATAGTGCCTTAAATAAAAAACAAACACTCTTATTTTTTCTGAACTGACTTTTAAATTACAAAAGTCAGTTTGGTTCTCTAAAACGGAAAGCCAAACTGGCTCTTATCCTCATCGATAATCAACAAACGTAAACGGTCTTGAGGTTTTTCATATATAACAATTTGCAAAACTTCTAGGAATAATAAATGTTACGTTCAATCCAAAAGTTTATCTTTTAAGAAACATATTTCTTTCAAAAAGTGTTAAAACTTTCAATATCTTTAGCTGCGATCCTTCGCGCCACAACCAATAACGACAAAATTTTCATAAGTGTTTTAGTTATGGGATTTATAGTGGTTAGTCGCGGGACCACCCATGACCTAAGTGTTTTAATTATTGTATTGAATTATCTTTTCCAAAGTAAAAACAAGCGCAATGCAATTAATAATACCCAAAAAAAGAAAGGGAAAAGTCAGAAGTGTCATGCAAGTAATGGAATTCTTACCAATATGACATTAATGGCTCTAATGTCTAGATTCTTTTGATCCATGGTTCAAAATTTTATCTATATATATACATACACATAGTTGACATGAAGCAAAATTAGAATCCTAATCAAACAATATACAGGTAAAACAAAAATAAAAATTATTAATAAGAAAAAGAGAAAGCAAATGTAGGTAAGGTATAGAGAGTCAGTGCAAATGGCTTCAAATGATACCATAACAGTGGTGATGGAAGTAGATTTATTTTTTGTCCCGTATTCTCCCACTACTATACATATCATAATACGCATAACTGTATATTTATTTTTCCATTTAGGTGCCGGGCCTTGAGGGCAGGAAGCAATGAAACTAAATGAACTCCTATCTCCCCTAAGAAAAGCTCTAACAAGGAGCCATTCCTTACTTACTGGGAGCATCTTAACCTCGGGTGAGGGGAAGATGCGTTCTAATGTTCCTTCGTGGGAGGAAAGCTCCTTACCTTTCTCATAGACCGTACCCGAATGGTTCCCATGTTGAGTCTGGTCACCATGAAGATAAACACAACATAAGCAACAAAAAATGGTGGGTGAAGTTGGTGGACGCGACGGAGGCCAAGAAACAAGTACTGTTTTGGCTGCCCATAATCCTCATCGCCGTTGCTTACTACGCTCCACCGTTGGTGTCCGTCATCTGCGTCGGACACCTTGGAGGGCTTTCACTTGCCGTCTCAACTCTTGTCCAATTTTGGGCCACTATCACTAGCCAAAGTTTGATGATATGTACCTCTCTCTTCTTTTAAAAACTCGCATAAGATTTTTAAATTTCGTTCATAACGTGTATTTGTTATCGATTTTTTTTTCATACTCAGATAACATGGTTAAAAATTATAACGTTACGAATAAATAGAAAATCATCTGATTAATTTTGAAGAATTTATTATAATAATTGTTGGTTCTCGCGTCATATATGTGGAATTGGTGTTTAATAGATCTGCTATTACCCCATTTATAAAAAGATAATGGGATGTTATCAGTTACACCTTTTGAGATTATTATGACTATTATTATATTGTAACACTTATCGTTTATTACGATCATCTATTATAGCATTGCATTTTCATATGTGTTACCTACTGGAACGTTTTAGAGTCTACATACAAAAATTTCTGCAATTTTTCTCCATCCCTACTTGTAAATAATCCTATGTTGGTTCACAGTCAATAATATCTCCACCATCTCCTTTTTTTTTTGGAGTAAATAGCATATTATTTCTAAACTTAGACAAAAGTGTATATTAGTCCCTGAACTTGCGGAACTATCTGATTAGCTCTTGTACATTCTAAAAATAAGCTCAAGCGGCCCATTTTATCAACGCCACTAAAAAATTAACGGAAGTCATAAAATGACTTCCATGCCCCCATATAAATCTATATTTTGCCCCAATCTTGACAACCCCTAATTCAATCCATCAATCCATTAACCCTAATCCTTGACCCGCTTGAATTCACATATCTTCTTTTGAGATTCATCAGCAAAGAATTGACAGTGGGGATGCATGAATTTTTGTTTCTTTAATATCTCAAATCACTTTTTTTTTTTTAGTTACAACTGCGAAAGAGCTACAGAAGCTCAGATCCGTGGCATCCAAATTCAACTGCTGTGTCAAACCAAGAAAGATGAAGCCACCAATCATAAATAAATTCAGCTGCAAATAGTTTTTGATATGTAAATAATTATAAAGAAATTATTTATTAATTAGCAAAAAGTAAACTCACTAATTAATATATAAGGTAAATTTCACAATAAATCCCTATTATTTTTCCATTTTTTCAAAGTGATCCTTATTATTTTAAAATGTTCAAATTAGTCCTTAATGTTTCACAAATGTAGTCAGATTAGTCCTTATTATTTAAAAAAATTTATATTATTCCCAATGTTTCACAAAATTAGTCAAACTAGTCCCCATTATTTGAAAGGAATTCATACTAGTCCCTAGTGTTTTACAAACTTATTTAAATTAGTCCCTGTTTTAAGAAAAAATGAATAAAAAAGATTGGAACTAATTTGAATAAGTTTGTAAAAGGGGAAATCACGCGCATAGTCCCCAAAGTTGACATGATTTTTCAAATTAGTCCTACTTGTTTAAATTGATGCAAATTAGTCCCCAATATTTTCAAAAACCAATCAAATTAGTCCCTAAGCTCAAGTTGTCATTCTTTTTTCTTTTCTTTTTTTTATTCTTAGTTGATTATAATACCTTGAACTTTTGTACTGTGAATTTCATTATGGAATAATTTTTAGACGATAAAAATTCCTAATTTTCATTAAAAAATTTCAATTAGATGTCTAATGTGTCTTATAAAAGTTCACAATAAATCCAAATATATAAAGAATGCAATAACTATCATTCAAAATGTTAAATTCTTACTGCTTTTTTTCTTTTTGGCTAGGCATTCTTGTTTAAAAAAATAGATAATCGGATTTCGTTTTATAGCGCAAAGGGTAAAATTGTCAATTACTTTTATATTTGAGGTCATTTGGGACATTTTCGTCAAAACTAACGTCCATTCTAATTGTAGGGACTAATCTGACCATAATAATTAAATATTAGGAACTTGTATGAATTATTTGAAATAATAGGAATTAAAATTAAAAAAAATATAAATATTAAGGACTTATTTGAATTTAATTCTAATATATACACACACATAGATATTATGTATACATATATGTATATACATATATGACTGGAATTGACATTTAGTATTTATAATATTGCATCTAGAAAATCCCAACAAAAATTTGAAAATTCACTACTTCACAACCATTTTTGTTTTTCTCCATGTTCAACTTTGCACGTCTACTTTCGGGCCATGGGATTAAAGGGTGAGTAAATAAAGTTGTAAAAGGAAATCTGTATATAAATATATATTGGATTTCGTAGATCACATTACCGAGGAGTGAGGAGTATTTTGGTGGGTCTGCCACTGTGTTTTGCTGTCGGAAAAGTTGCCAGAGAAGGGAGGAGCTCGCCGGGTCTTCAAGGTGACAGGGCAAGGCCTTTTTGGCGCTTGATCGGAGAAAGAAATCTTGTTGGCGGGTCTTTGGATGGAGGAGAAGATTTTGCCGTCGACTGTTCGTTTATTGGATGCCCAGATCTTGAGATCTGGTCGCGTCGGGCGAGAAGCAATTTGGGTCACCCAGCTATGAACTCGGGTGAAGAAGAAACTTGCAATATAAATATAAATATAAATATATTATGGCTTTTAAATAAAGATAAAAAGGCAATATTGTCTAAGAGGACACTTTTAAATATATTCTTGTAAAATCTCAACAGATGTGCATGCATAACATTCTCTATTAAGTTTAATGGTTTTTTTATAATAAGGGATTTATGAGCTTACTTTAAAATATACGGAGGGCTGATCAAATAATTTTACAAATTTAAGAACCAAGTACGCACTTTAAAGGGGTAACGTAGTATTTACTCTTTGTTTTTTTTTTTCAGTTTAAGGACGCTAATGACCAATTACGTATAAGTAGCACAAATTGATTCCTGGATCACTCTTTGGTGTATCTTCACCATCTTGAGTAACGATAGATAAGCCAAAGAATACCTTGAATTGGTTTACACTGAAAACAACAATTTGGTTTCTGGAGCTTATGGTCGAGAATCCATGATACATTCGAGCACCAGAACTTGCTATTTATCATATGCTCAGAGATTGAACTCTAACTTTCATGGTAAAACTAGCTATGATAGCTAAGATAGTAAGTTAAAAAAAGCAACTAGTTAAGCAGCATATATAGCTAGTATGATGAAATGGTTTAGAATTCCCTCTTTAATTTATAGGTAGAGAAATGTCAGAATTTGTCCATAGCATGGATGTGACAAATCCTTCATCCTAATTTTTATGATAAGAATTCGTGAATTAAATGTTAAATCTCTCTGCAAAACTTCTATGCAAATTTTATTATATAAAGAAAGATAAAGAAATGAAGGCACACTTGCATTTTCCTTTTTTCTGCTCTCAATCTTCTGGTGATAATTACTATTGGTTCATCATTCACAGTATGGGTAGTTTGAAACAGAAAAAAGTTTTGTATGTTCGTTTATCTTATGATTAATTAAGAGGACTAAACTAATTGAAGTCTTTTCCCTTGATTATATTATTAGGTCGGCTTAAGTGGAGCAATGGACACATTATGTGGTCAAGGATATGGCACAAAACAGTACAGAATGCTGGGGATATATCTACAGGCGAATTGTGTGATATCATTGTTATTTGCTGTGATCATATCTATTGTCTGGTTGTTTTTTGATGCCATTTTGATCGGATTACATCAAGATCCTCACATAGCGAAAGAAGCAGGCGTCTATCTAGAGCATCTCGTACCTGTATTGTTTGCAGTCAGCTTGCAATACAGTCTCTTGAGCTTTCTCCAGACACAATCTGTGGTGATACCACTGGTTTTGTGCAGTAATTCACTTTGGCGTCGCCTACGCTTTGATTCACTACGCCGGACTTGGTTTTAGGGGAGCACTTCTAGTGACTTCAGTTTCCATGTACATATCAGTGTTGGTGTTGATCAATACATGTGCTTCGCTCCAAAAGGTTCAAGAAGACATGGGATGGGTTTTCTTTAAGTCATTTCATCATTTTTTTTCCCAACTTGAAGCTGGCTTTGCCTTACTGCATGTATGGTATGGTTAGTAGCTTTCAATTTTATTACATGGCATACTACCTTGGTTTTAATATTAGTAGCTAGCATAGATTTATTTCAAATCGTATATGCATGTAAGTCATCACGTGGTTGAGTTACCCTTTAATTTCTTTCAAATCGAATACTCTTTAAAACATTAAAAAACCGTGAGAAATGATGAAAAATATACGCGTCCTGGCCAACTAAAAGAATGATATATGTCATTATCATATGAGCGGCCAAGCTTTTTGAAATGTTTTCCTAGGTTATGATTTCTAAATTTCTGACACTCTGAACATCTTTTCTTTACACTATCCAACAGTTTGGAGTATGGGGCCTTTGAGATTCTTAGTGTTATTAGCAGGATTGATGCCTAACTCCGAAATAACAACTTCAGTAGTTGCAATGTGGTAAGTTTAAGTTTATTTCTATCTATGCTCCGCTGATCAATTGAACTTCGGTTAGCTTGTCATATTGGAAGACTTCAGTCAATGACAATTCATGGTTCCATAATCTGATATATTGATTTTCATCCGATAGGAGTTGCTCGCGCCAGCGCGGTTGGCAATGTTCGGTTGTTTTCTTTAATTTGGCGTCATTTTATTTAGTTGGCATGTTCATTTCTTGCCTCCTTGGTTTCATGGCGAAACTATGTGGGAAGGTACGTAATCAAATTTTTTATACTCATAATACACAAATTAAGTCAAAAGGCATTGGGGTTACTATAATATACGTATAAACTCTATATGAATGTGGAATTCGTAAGTGTCTTTTAAGTTGAAGAGCCGTTTGCTTCAATGAAGAATTTTTTGCAGTACACATGTTTTTGCATATTTTCATATACATATCTATAAAGTATTACACGGTAAATTTCTACATGAGCCTAACTTCGAATGCAGTAAAAATTTTTTGATGATTTGCAGTAATTTTTGCATGTCTCCCTTTAACAGTATCTCTTTTCTGACGGGGCTTAAGGGTCGGGCATATTTGTGGCTTGACATTCCACTCTAGCGGTTTATTGTTTCTTACATTGCGTACGAAGTGGGACAAGATTGAACTGTGGATGAAAAGAAATGATAATAATAACGATTTAATTGTGGTAAAGGCTCAAATTCCAAGTCCATCGGTAATTTAGGATTCTTGGCAATGATGTAAACATCCTTGTTCTTAAATATTTATTTGTATGGATACACCCAGATAAAGATAGAATCATGTTAAATCATTTTCTTCATTATCGATAAACTTTCAGAATTTAACTTTGTTGAATATGAAAATTCTTTTAGTTTTTCTTAATAAATATATAAAATAAAATTTATTCTCATTTTGGCAAATACAATAGAAGCAATCTAACAATGCATACCACCCCAGAGAAAAGGTCAAAACAATGTCACGTTGTTTTTATATGTATATGAACTCGCCAAAAAAAAAAAGAGCATATTTTTTCTTTATGCTTTATTTTTCACTCCTCTGATTAACAAAGAACAATATTATTCTTTTCTTACTCTATTAATTAGATGTATACTCGTACCCAAAGCTTTTACAATCTAAGTGATCGCGAGGGGTGCAAATAACACTACGAAAAAAAGGGCTATTGCAGCTGGTTTTCTGGCTTTTCGTGGCAGTTTCTAACTGCAGCAAAATACATGGTAGTTTAACCAACCGCTGCAGATGTGCTTTAATTGCCACCCCCATTTAAAAGTCTTTAGTGGCGATATGTAGTTGTGAAATAATTTTCAGTTCTTACAGCAGTTCTACTGATCACCCACTGTGAATGTTCTAAGCTCAATATCATTTGCGGGATTTAGTAAACCTCAGCCGTTGATTGCTTTCTCATTCTTTTTTTCTTTTCCAACCCATGATATATAAACAAGATTAGTATAATCGCTAATACACCAAACACGCTTGCATCTACCATTAGCAAAACGGATAGATGTGAATCAAATTTCATTGTGTGCAATGGCACATCCCAAGACATACACCAGATTAGTTGAGAGTATGACCTCCTAAACAATTAGTAGGACTTGCACTCACGACCTCAAGAAAGTCAACTTCTGCTATTTTCTGCTAGAGCTGCCCCTTGGGGGTAATTGCTTTCTCATTTTATTTTAATTGTTTTTGATTAACAATTGTTCTTTGTTTCATCTTATTTTGATATTTTTAATTAAAATAAAATTGAAAAAACACTAAATATTTTTTCATAGTTACAATTTTTTATTAAAGAGAAGTACCAAAACATAACCAAAATAAACCTAACAAAAATAACACTTACGTCTTATCCAAATAAGAAGAATAATATTTTTTCTTCAATGATATTTTTTAATTTCTAAATAGACGTTTGAATTGACTTTTAAAAAAGTCAAAAACTCTTTAAAAACTTACGTGAAATGAATTTGCTTTATAAGTATAAAAGCTGATCCAGGCGACCCAGAATCCTTTCTAGCTCTTTGGTTTGAAAATCACAATTCCAACTCAAATTCTTTTGCATTCCCCTATGAATATATGTACTCTTAGCCATGCACGAACGACTTTCAATTAACTCCTGATGCCTCTTTTAAGCTAATATATTATTGCATTCATCCGTCTACACGTCCATCTTTCCTCGTACAAACATTTCCATTATTATGGTTAGACATGGGGCTGTTCGTTACGGAATCCCTGCCCTATTTAACATTTTTTTTCTAAAATAATTTTTGGGAAAAGGATCTTGTTCCATTCTTTGTCCCGATTCACTAATTGGGAAAATTATTTGGAGAAAGGAGAAATGAGAAAAAATAATTGGGGATTACAGAATCCCCAAAGTTTTCTTTTTTATAAAAGTTGAAAACTAAATTTTTCCCTTAACTTTAAATCTTTAATGTAAGATTTTATTCACCAATTGTACTATTAGGATCAAACCCATTTTTTATTCGTCCCATGTCAAGATTGCACATTGTGACAGAAAAGTAAAAGTAAGAGACAGAAAATATCTTTTCATCATTGATTAACTAACTTCATTTACAAAGATCAACTATTTACCGTAACCTGAATGTTCTAGAAGAATGGCCAACGACTTTTGCTAAGTCAGCATCATTTCAGCTAGCTATACTAACTGTTACAGCTAATCAGCACGTGAGCTTATTCTGACCATTAGCTTAATTCATCTAAGCTGATTTTTATTAGTGTTGACTTCCTTCCTTTGTCATCCCCCTGCAAGCTGAACTGCGTTACTGAAGTGGAAGCTTGTCAATAAGGTAAGCATACTGAGAATGAGGCAGGGGCATTGTAAACAAGTCAACTAGCTATTCAACGCCTAGAATATGATGAAGTTGTAAAGACTTAGACTGAACCAATTCTCGTACAAAATGGTAATCAAGATCGATGTGTTTGGTGTGATTGTGATGAATGGGATTACTTGTCAGAGCAATAGTAGAGGTGTTGTCACAGTATAGTTGAGGACAAATGATTGGAATGCCCAGGTCTTGTAATAGATATGTAAGCCATTTGATTTCAGCTACTGTGACTGCAAGGCTGAGATACTTAGCCTCAGTGGAGCTGTATGAAATTGTTACCTATCATTTTGAGATCCAAGAGATCAAATTTGCTCCAAGAAAGATGCAATAACCAGTTGTAGACCTTTGATCATGGGTATTTAAGGCCCAATCAACATCTGAAAAGGCCAATAGATTAAGAGAAGGAGGTTTGAAATAGATGCCTTTATGTAAAGTGCCCTGAATAAAAAGTAGCAATTTCTTAAGATTAGCAAAATGGGCTTGTGAAAGAGCATGTATATGTTCGCATAGGGTGTTACTTGCATATTAGAGATCAGGTGTTGTAAGGTTGAGGTACTGAAGAGCTCCAACCAAACTTTTAAACTCTACAGGAGAGGCATATGGCACATCATTAACCTGAGCAATTGAATGAGAAACCATGGGAGTATTGCATGGCTTACAAGTTGCCATGCCTGCTCTCTTAGTTAGACCACTAGCATACTTGGATTGATGTAGTAACAAGCCTTTAGAAATATGTTCTACCTCTATGCCTAGAAAATAGCTAAGTCTTCTTAGATCATTTATAGCAAACTTCTAGCTCATCAACTAGATAAGGGATTGAATGCGATCTTTAGAGGAGCCTGTAATTAGTATATCATCCACATATACCAACACCATAGTGAAGGAAGTGGTTGAATTTTGAGTGAACAAAAAGGTATAAGCTCTGTGGCACTGAAAGCCTGTAGAAATCAGAAATTGACTTAGCATTTGATACCAAGATCTTGGAGCCTGTTTGAGTCTATATAAGTACTTCTGCAATTTGCAAATATAGTGAGGATATTGAGGATCTTCAAAGCCTTGTGGTTGTTGCATTAAAACCTCTGCTTGCAAATTCCCATGAAGAAAAGCATTACAAACATCTAATTACTTCATTTCCCATAAAAAATGAAATGCTCAGGAAAGGACAATCCTGATTTTTTTGAGTAGTCCAAGCCATAAGACCGATGAAATCCATTGGCCATTAACCTTGCTTTGTATCTAGAAATAGTACCATTAGCTTTCTTTTTAATTTTGAATACCTATTTGCATCCAATGGGTATTCTGTTGGTGGCAAAAGAACTAGAGTCCAGGTTTACTGAGACTTCAATGCTGTAAACTCCTCTTCCATTGCTTTTTGCCAATAATAGTTCTTGGCTGCCTTCTTATACAAAACTAGTTCACTAGCAGGTAGTGTTATGCTTAGTGTGTTGATATAAAGCCTGTTAGCCCTTAAGGAGCCAGTTTTGGACCTTGTCACCATAAGATGTGCATTATGTGTAATAGCCTGGGAAGCAGGTATTACAACTATAGACTTTTGTGATGTATGATGATTAGTGAAAGCAGAATGTTGAAAGGTGGAAGGACTTAGAGAATGAGAAGACTGAGCATTCCCAGAATTCTAAATAAGACTAGATTGAGTCTGTAACAATGGAGAGGTAGGAGTTGAGCTAGGAATAGGAAGTGCAGTCATCTAAGAACTTTCTTAAAAAGTAAGGGAGGTGGTAATAGGATCAAGGGGAAACCAAATGCAATGAGTAGGTAAAGAAGTGCTAGAAGTACCTATGTCAGAACTGTTATAAGGAAAAATATTCTCATGAAACTTTACATATCTGGATATATAGATGTGATGACTATGTAGATCCATGCATTTGTATCCTTTAGCTTGAGGAGCATAACCTAAGAAGAGATAAGGAGTAGACCTTGGTTCAAGTTTGTTATTGGCATAAAGTCTAGCCATGGAAAACATAAACAAACAAAAGCTCTTAAGGAAGAATAGCTAGGCTTCTTTTAAACAGGCACTCAAAAGAAGAAAGGCCATTGAGTACTGCCTTAGGTAGCCTATTGATCAGGCTTCAAGCCAATATGAATTAGGCAGATAGGATTGATGTAAAGGGCAATAACTATTTCATTAAATGAAGGTGTTTCCTCTTTACTCTCCATTTTGTTGGGGAGTAAAAGGACAAGTCTTTCGATGCTAATTGCCTTGTCTTGCAAGAATAAAGTGAATTTATGATTGACATATTCTGTCCCATTGTTTATCCTTAGGCATCTTATTTTGGCATTAAACTGAGTATTAGCCATAGCATTAAAGAATGCATAAGCATTATAAGTGTCAGCTTTGGTTTTCAATAGAAACAGCCAGGTATACCTGGTATAATCATCAACAAACAAGAGATAGTATTTATATTGCATAAAAGAAGGCTCAAGGGTAGGGCCCTATATGTCAAAGTGTACAAGTTCAAATTGTGCAGTAGTTACATACTTAAATGCTGAACATGGAAGTCTGTGAGACTTGAAAACTAAACAGGACTCACATACTGAAAAAGAAGATACACTAAAACAGTTTAACACATAACCTAATGACTTTAAAATACCAGGATGAGGATGGCTAAGTCTCTCATGCCACAGTTCTGAAGAAGGCACAACTGCAGCAAGTGTAGTTGGAGAAGAACCAGTAGCAGAAAGATGAGTAAAGGCTGGTGATGGTAGGTAATATAAATCATACTTACAAGGGCCCTTAAACTAGATTGTTTGAGTGTGATTGTCTAGGATAAGGACCTTCTTGGAGTTAAAAAGAAAAGAGATATCATTATCTTGTGCTAATTGAGACACCGAAAGAAGATTGGTAGATAATTGTGGCACATGAAGTAAGCTTGTTAAAGAGAAGAAATGAGAGTTAGTATGCCAAATACCTATTCCTATATGTGGCTAGAGAATAACCATTTCCCTAAAAAAAAAGGTCTGATCCTTGATAGGGTTGATATGTAGTGAACTGACCAAGATCCTCAGTAACATGTGCATTTGCTTCTGTGTCTAGAATCCGACCTTTGTCTGTGTTAAAAGTAGAAGCTTGTTGTGTTGAATAAGCTTTCTTGGTATTCTTGGTGCTAACATAGTTCACTGAGTCCAATCTATGCCAACAATCAAGAGCTTTATGATTTGGTTTCCCACAAATTTGGCAATAAATAGTATCATTAGTAGGAGAGGCTTGAATTGAACTAGTGTTTCCAGAGTGACCTCCTCTTCTTGAAGCTCTTTCTCATCCTTTGGGATTATTAGAAGTAATTCTCCCTCTTTCTCTACCAGATATTGAGTTAGTACGTTGTCTTTGAGTGTTTAAGGCAGTATGAATATCAGTAGATCCAATAGAAGAAGAAGTAAGATTGAGAGTGCTGTCCAATTGCATCTATACATCTTCAATCACGAGTAAATTGAAGAGCTTACATGTAGTAATTAGTGGAGATCAAACTCTAATTAAGCTATTAAACTGACTATATTACAGAGGAAGGCCTCTCAATGTGCATATAACGACCTCAGGTATCCCTAGGTTCATCAATCATGGCTAAGGCAGCTAAAAGACCTTTAATATAATCAAGATATTCTTGCATTATTTGAGCATCTTTATTGAGATTATGCAATTGTTGCCGTAATTGATAAACATGAGAAGCTGAGGAAAAACTATACCTTTTCTCCAAGGCATTCCAAATCTCAGGCATAATATTAAGAAGCATTACCTGAGACATTGCTCTTGGTGTTAAGGAACCAGTTCTGTAAGGTCAGAGTTGTTTATCAATGGCCTTCCACTCCAAATATTCAGGATTTTCAATAAAATCTCCATTTGTAGTTGGAACAAACTGAGGAGGACATCTTTGCACTCCGGCGACATGATCAAGAAGATCGGTAGCATCGAGAACACCTCCAACATGAGACTTCCACAACAAATAGTTGGAATTATCGAGTTTGAATTGAGTCAATGCATTGATATTTTGAAGTACATATCCAATCCTAATCAATGAACGTGTTGTAGCTTGCGGCGCCATTGTTTTTTATGATGAAAAGCTTGAAGCAATTGGAAAAAAAAGTAAGAAAATATGTGTAGAAAAGAGGAGAGATCACAATTAGACTTGCTAATTTCGCGAGCGAAGCGTGATTAACAAGCTACAGAAGCTTCTTTGAGCTTTATCAATGGCAAAAAGTAGCGTTAATGGCATTTTAGGAGCTAAAAAAAGGATCTATGCTCTGATAACCATGACAAAAAAGTAAAAGTAAGAGAAAGTAAAATATCATTTCATCATTGATCAACTAACTTCATTTACAAAGATCAACTATTTATAGTAAGTTGAATGTTCTAGAAGAATGGCTAACTACTTTTATTGAGTCAGCATCACTCCCACTAGCTATACTAACTGTTACAGCTGATCAGCACATGAGCTTATTCTGACCAACACTATTTTCAGATAGTATTGCAATTTGCGAACCCGAAATTGCAGGTCGGTAATCAGATTTTCCCAAACAATGAACACCCCTAGTTAGACAACAACCATTCTCAATCGTGATATTAATATTTCCCTATTAGAGTATTATAATATTATTTTGAAACAGAATACTTGATTGTTTTCCTATATCCTTCTTTATAATACAATCTAGCACATCACTTAACTTCCCAATCCGACTAGTAACCAACTCTAAATACCATTTTATTGTGATTAACTCATGTTATTACTTCAACTGATAACACCACTTATAAAACACTTATTTATAATTTCACCAATGTTAGACATTACAATCACCCCTTGATAGGACTTGGTGTACTTGTGATCAAAGGCACAGACACTTAGGACCAACTAGGTGGTGTAAGATTAATCTTGTGGTGATCAGTGTTTATGGATTTATGAACACTCACTTATAATAACTTTCACCAATATTAGATATTACAATCAACCTTTGATAGGACTTGGTGTACTTGTGATCAAAGGCATAGACACTTGGGACCAACTAGGTGGTGTAAGATTAATCTTGAGGTGATCAATGTTTAGGGATTTATGAAGGGGCTCCTACTGCTTTCTTAATGTAGCACTTTTCCCAAATAATACTTGGTTTGCATGTTAACTTAGTTAATGATCATTTGTTAATGCTATTTTGTTTTGAGATAGAGTATCCTTAAATCATATTGGATTTTAGATTAATCCCTATCAAGATGAGAGCGATGAAGGAAAAATCCTACCAACAAGTACATTTCTCGACATTCGAACTTATGTTTTCTTTCTTACAGGAGCGAGGCAGCTACCACCTTACCAACAACTTGTTGGTCAGTGAGTAATATTCTATCATACTAGCTTACACCTAGACCACACCTCACAATCGAAATTAGTATCGTAACCTTATTAAATAATCACTTGGGCCTCAAATATATTTGTCTATATTTAAAGTTTGTGAAATACTGATTTACAACATCTCTTACCAATGTAAGACATTACACATATCATGTTCGATAATTGCCCAAAACATAAGAAGTATTAATGCTTCATAGTTGGCAAGTTATGCTTTTTCAGCCTATAATTCATCATTATTAAATAAAATAACCTTTTTTTTTCTCTTCCTAATTTCCTTCAACGAGATATTAATGTATTCTTTAACCCTTAAAACTAATAATAATTCCCATTAGCTGTGTTACCCTCAAAACTCGTATTAGGATTCTACACTAACCGGAATGAATCAAATCATACTATTGTGATATTATGACTAAAATTCAACGATCATATATATTTATAAAGTTATAATAAATTACACAAACGATTCACGAACGTTAAATACATTTATAACCTTATGATGTTATAAAGAAAATTTTCCCGGGAATAACAGCTCATGAATCGTCTTATATAGACTAAATAACGGACATATCAGCTGTAATGACCCTTCAAACAAAGGTTACGCTGGCTGATTTTCAATTGGATTTAATTTTATTACCGTTACGTCCCTAATCTTTAGCCACGTGCATGCAATGCCCCAAATGCAGCAGAAATTGCGTTTGCAGAAAATGAGATGTTATTACACGTAATTAATTGGTGGATTGCATTCTTCCAAAAATTGTTTTCTTTCCTGCAACGGTCACCTTTTATTCCATGTTCCCCTATATAATTATATATTCCCTTTTTTCACAAACCACACCCCTCAACCTCTCCTCTCTAAACCTTCTCTGCTCATATATATATCTAGTCCACTCCAAGAATCTCCATTTCTAGATATAGCTAGACCTTAATTTCCTCGAAGCTTCCTATACATACAATCACAAATATTATTTTGGTTTCTTTGCACACACACACACACACACACACACACACACATATATATATATATATATATATATATATAAAGTCAAGAAACCATCAAATTCCTCAACCCCTTACTGATGATAATCATGGCTCATCAGACATGCCCTGCAATTTTCGTCGTCTTGGTATTGTTTTCTTCTTTGATTTGCTCTTCATGTAATTATCAATTTAACGTTGGTGGCAGGGATGGATGGGTCACAACCCCTTCTGAAAACTACAATCACTGGGCTGAGAGAATGAGGTTTCAAGTTAATGATACCCTCTGTGAGTTTCTTAAGAATGCACTTTAATTTCAGAAAAATATATATCTTACAGATATTCTTTTGCTTTTTGTGTGATTGATTGTTTTCTTTAACATGTATATCTGTCTTTTGTGGATTATCTTATAATCTTTTCTCTATGTAGTTCTGTTTCAAGTTAATGATACCCTCTTTGAGTTTCTTGAGTATGCACTTCCATAAAACTATGTCCTATAAATTTTTTGCTTTATTGCTTTTGTAATTTTTTTTTTTTCCCTTTAGAAAGGGAGGGACTTTTTCCCAAGGTTTTATTGCGAACAAAAAAGTTACATGCAGAGGGAGGGCCAAACCTTTTTTTGCTTTTCGTAATTGATTGTTTATTTAGCATAAATGTGTGTATGTGTATGTGTCTTTTATGGATTAAATTATAATCTTTTCTTTTTTGGTCCTATGTAGTTTTCAGGTATAACAAGGGATCAGACTCAGTTTTGGTGGTGAACAAGGATGACTATGAGAAGTGCCAGACTGATAAGCCGATTTTGAAGAAGGATGATGGAAACTCAATCTTGAAATTTGATAGATCAGGTCCATTTTATTTTATCAGTGGGAATAAACAACATTGTGAAAATGGTCAAAAGTTGATAACTGTTGTTCTAGCCGTAAGAAACAACCCGAAACCTCCTTCTGTGCCTAATCCATCCAAGGCTCCATCGCCGGCTGGGCCTGCTCCGGTAGCTTCCCCACCAAAAGGGTCCGCACCCAAGTCACCGGCTCCGGCCGCTAACAGTCCAACATCATCACCTGTGCCAGCTGCTCATCCACCAGCAAAGTCACCAACTGGCTCACGGAACTTACCACCGGCCGGAAGTATTCATTCGCCGGCTGGTTCTCCACCACATCGCTCGTCTGCAGTGTCAGGATTTACCCCTACATTTACGTTGGTGTCAACAGTTTCGCTTGTCATAAGTTTGGCTTTGGGTGGTTTTATTCGTTCCTTTTAGGATTATGATTTTATGAGGGTTTTATTCCATTTTTTCTTGTTTATTTTTTTTTTGAACAGAAGAGACATGGTTTTCAATTCGAGTTTATTATTCATAAATGAGTTTTGTTTTTGTTTTTCATTTAAATTCATTATTACATATAAACCTTATGAAAATTTTGCATGCTGATCTTATTTTTCCTACCGTAGATTGTCTTTTTTTGTAGACGGTTACCAGTGCGTATAAAGGAGGACTGTTTCTTGTTCATCGAACCATTTAATATAAAATAAATGTCTTTCTTAGCTTTAAGTGCATAAGTCCAGAAATTAATTTTCCTAAATTCAAGACTTAGTATTATCAATTTTTACCCCTTTCAAAACACAAGTAAATAAATGAAATGTTCTTCTTGAAAAGAGATATATACGAATTTGTGTTATATCGAGTTTATGGTGAAATATATTTAAAATAAATTAACCTTGTTAAAAATACTCTATATTTGAAGCAATGAGGATTCACTTTAACTTAATGTTATCCTCGAGGGTGAAGAACATTTTATCACGTTAAAACATCATCATGAACGGAATTATAACAAAAGCAGGGTATTTCTATGTGTTAATGAGGTCTTACCATATCTTCATGAGTTTCAAAAGGAATTATAATAATATAAGATTATACCATTTTATTCTATTAATTATTAGAAAGGTCAAAAATAAAAAGACTAACTCAACCTTTTAACCCTTAAATATATTTCAATCCCATACTGATCCTTATCATTTGCACTTTTAGTTAGTAATATAAATTTCTAGAGTACGTCCCACTTTCTGAATATTATTAATCAACATCATTCTGGCATTTAGTTCAATTGGGGGAATCTAGTTCACCTAATTGTTTATTCCAGGTTCATGATAAAACTGTCCATAGTACTATATATGTCTCTGCTTTTTGGGAATCTATTTCTGTGCTTGTACTCTTTTGCAACAGATTTTGTGTACAAATGAGCCACGATGGATAACGATAACACTAATTATTAATAGGTTAACGAGAGAAGATGTTGAATATGCAAAATAAACAAAGATAGTACATCACGAAAGCAACTTCATATCTTGCCAAATTCATTGGGGTGCACGAGTTGAGATTATTTTTTAGGAGTGGTGATTTTTGTTCAAATTTTATCTGGAGCGAGAATATAGTTAGATTAGAGGTTAAAAATGTAAACTAAAAAAATTCTTACCTGATTAAACCAAATTGGTCTAGAATGCATCTTCATCCTTATCATGTCCGAATTTAATCAATTAATTAATGCTCGTTTAAGTTGTTCCTCTTGCTGCATGGGGCCATTAATTAATGGAGAATCAAAAATACTTCTTAGCAAGAGTTCTTGTAAAAATGACAATGGTGAAAACAAATTTATTTTCAAACTGAATTATTTAAAAAAAAAAAAACATATGCAACTGCCTTTGGCCCTAATAGATCCTTTGTGACCAAGTTGATGAGAAATTATTGATTGGGTCACATCCAAATTAGGTGTCTTGTGTGTATTTATAATAACCAATCAATGTACAGTTTTAAAAATATAACCTTTATGATATTAAAGGCATATACAGTTAATATATGCTAATATCCCCCTTCAATCTGGACAAGGTGAGAACACTGTTAGATTGATCTTCGATTCATAAAAGTACGTAGCTGAGAGAGCCTTGCAAAAATATCCTCTAATTAAGACCTGGTGGGCACAAACTTAACCTCCTACGTCACCCTGTGCAACTTTTTTCCAATTGAAGCAGAAATCGATTTTTACATGTTTAGTTCTCGTGTGAAGAACCGGATTGGCAATCATACATGTTGTTGAAACATTGTCACAATAGAGCATGACAAGCTGGGAAAGATAAACAACCAAATCATGAGTAATTGACAAACCTAGTATGTTTTAGCTAATGCATATGCTAGTGACATGTATTCTGCTTCAGTGTTGGAGCGAGAGCTGGTAGGTTGTTTTTTAAATTGCCTAGAAATGAGATTGAAACCTAAGAAAAGACCGTAACTTGTGATGAAAGTCTAACTGTCGAGACAACCATCCCAATCTGCATCTGCGTAAACAAGAAGCTATAGCTCGAAGGTAGCCTGAAGCGTTAGTCCCTAATCAAGTGCACCTCCGATATAGAGAAATATCCGCTTTACAACCTGCAATTGAGAGGTGTGAGAAGCATGTATATATTGACTAATAAGGTTAACTACAAAAGCCAAGTCAGGGCGAGTCAGTGTTAAGCATTGTAAACCTCCCATCATACTACAACATTTAGTTGGATCATCTAATAAATCACCATCATGCAGCGAGGGTTGGGACATAGAAGGAAGAGGAGTTTTGATGGGATTGGCAGCAGCCATAAAAAAACTTCTAAAGTCCTAACACTACAAAAAAATACTACTTTCTTGACTCTTGCTTTGGCATTTTAAGACGATTTTTAACGTCGCTATTTTATTTCCAACTATTTGGAAGGCATGGTCTATGAAGTTGTTGTCTTTTGGCTACCCCGACGGTTTATAAGGTGTTGGGGATGATATAATTTCCTAACGATTCTAACTGTCGTAATCTTTCTTATATGTAATTGATGATGACTATGATGAACCATTACAATAAGCAAATAGGAATAGGTGACGGTTGAAGAAAACATTAAATTTTTATTTCATCATTTGAGACGATTCATTTTAGACCGTTGTTATTGACAAAGTGTTAACATGACTATTTGCAATCAAGCATCGTTATTTGATTGAGTTATTGCTGACATTGAAAATGCAACGTTATTATTTGGTGTCAATTACTATTGACAATCTACATGTGATGTCATTGTTCAAATTATGGTTTTACCATCGTTTTATAAATAAGTATTACAATTTGGTCTCAAACATTTTGTTAAAATTTAATTTTGTGGCTAATTTTTATTACCATTTAGTAATAATTCTTTTTCAATTTTAAGCATATATTGGAAACTCCCCAATCTGTTGCAAAATAAATTGACAATATCGAAATTATTAAACGAATCTAGAATCAACTATTATTTCAAAAAATCCAAAAGAACATCTCGCATCAGCGTACATGAATGCAAAATAAATTATTTTATGAAAAGAAAAAAAATTTTAAAATAAATCACTCAATCACTCAGGTCACTCTTGACACTAATCCGAAGTGGGTGTAGCATGTCCATTAAACTAACTTGAGAAATCACACCCATAAAAAAAAAAAAAAATTTAAAAAAAAGAGGGTTGGTGTAGATGTTAATAAGTATATACATATAGAATATGGAGCAATAGGAAAATAAGAGTAATTAATATTTATCCTAAATGGATTACGTGAGAACAATTTGAGGGTATAAATGAGCTACATTTTGTCGGTCCCTATTTTTACTGGGAGCTTTCTGTGTATAAAAAAGAATATCACATCAAATTCTATATATATAAAATTATTAAAAGAATTATGGAAGTTGAATATAAATAAAATTAATTCATAATTTAATGCTTTTACTAGAGTTAACAAAACTATAATACTATTTGGAGAAAAAAAATTGGTGAAACATACACAACATAATGCTGCTTTTTGTCAGACTAACCAAAGGCTTAAACTTTGGCCGAAACAAACGTCATTTACGAGATTTCTTTCATTAGCAAACAGCAATCTGGAAAATTTCTAGAGAAATAGTGTAAAGTTTTACAAAGAAAACAAATAAGTACAAAAGGGTGTAACTTTACACCAATTAACAATCAAATATTCAAAAAAACAAAAAATCAAAAACTCAAACTTAGGCTGAAATAGAAGATTTTTGGTAAATTGAAGATGAAAATAACATTACTTTCATCATAAAATAGTGATTTGAACGGCCTTTGGAGCAATAATCTAACTTTTCACAGAAAAAAGTAAAAAAATACAAACACCTAACTTTGGTACTGAGTTTTGTAACTAGATGAAACCTTTAATCTGGAGCAAAGCAATAATCTAACTTTGGTTCTGAGTAGGTAGTGGAAGACTTGGCGTGCCTGAGGTACAAGACATAGTCGAAACAGGCGTTGATGAAGAGACCTATAAGGATGAGCTAGATGGGGGAATCAGTGCGGTTATGGTTTGAGGACTGAACGTAGAAGAAGAGACACACATAGAGGAGGGTACGAACACACGCATGGGGAGGGAGACCGAGGGTTGGTGGTCGAAACAACAACGTGAGGAGAAAACGGGACCGAGACAAATGGAATGGAAGAGAGATGGAGTGGCTGAGGCACAGGATGGAACTGTATCGTCGGGAAAGAAGAAGACTCAACAGAGGAGGAGTTATGCAAACGAGTGTATGGAAAACAATGCACATCAGATTAAAGCATACATGACAACTAATGTAAACACGACGACCAGTGACAGGAGCCTTTGTTTCTTAGCGTGTAACCCAACAAAACTCAATGGACAGAACGGGGTTCGAGGCTTCATAATTCCTTGTTTGTGGTAGTAGTAGTATAACAGGACTTAAACATCTCTTTAGTTTCTTGTTTGTGGTCGAAAATTCCTTGTTTAGTAGTAATATGACAGGAGTTATACATCTTTCTCTCCCGTAGACACACACATATTCATACTCAAGTTCTTTTTGGTAATCAGTATATGTACACTCTCTGATCAAACGCATACATTAAGAAATTTCTTAATATATTGGTCTTAATTCTACCATCTTGGATTAATTTTTTATATTTATCCTTCAATTTGTTTCAAAATTGTTCATTTTTTTTTTTCCTTATGTTTCATGCATATAGTTGATTTTGGTGTTTAATATGTTATATATGCTAGCGTAATACTTATTTTTGTATTTAAAATTGATTGTTATAAGTTCAAGACTTTATGTGTTTCATTTGAGTGTTTCAATTTAGGGTTTAACTTGTATCGTATAATTTTAGTTCAATTATATTTTATATTTGGATGAATAATTACTTGGTGACTTATATTCTTGTATGATATTACGTCTCTTTCTTATGTTAAGATATATAGTGTTTATATTATATGTTTCTATTAGTTTTTTAAATAATTTATATATAAAAAAATTATACATAAATGCAAACCTACTAATCACGAAATATTAGCTCTGCCTTTGAAGTCCATGGTAAACAATTAGCTCGTACCATAAGCGGTACGTTAGATTACAAGATGAGTGCATGAGATTTGACTTCAACATGGAATGCACAACAACAAACATGTCAAGTGTTATTTTTGCCCCCATCACCATATCACCATAGAAAATCAAGGAGCAAGAATAGGGCCCTGAACAACCTTGCTTGAATCTCGTCAAAAAATGCATAAAAACTTCAATCTCACAAACCAAAAAATTTACCATTTATTTCTCTTCTCTTCATCAATATAAATAAGCCTCACTTGAAAACCCTGCAGGACATTTTCTTAAAAACTTCCTTAACACGTTCGTGTCTCGTTTGTGGGTTGGCCGAGAATGGCCGTTCGTTTAGGGTCGGTTCTCCTCCTCCTGGCCTTGGCCTTGGTGGCTGAATCATCTCTAACCTACGACACCGCCGTTGACGTCCACGCTGCGTCGGCCGCCTCGGGTACGTCAACCAACGAGTACGGGCTTCGCACCTGCAATGGACTGGTTGGTGAATGCATCAATGATGAGGAGGAGATGATGATGGATTCTGAAGCAAGCAGAAGAGTCCTTTATCAATCAAGGTACCGTTAAGTACAATAAATAGATATAATCAAATTTTCTCTACGAGCTTAAACTTGTAGCTGAGGTGATAAATAAGTTTAAGTGATATCTGAAGTTTAAAATTCACTGTCATCCATTTAAAAATATAAATTTTTACCTGCAAGTTCTAAACAAATCACGCTGCACATAAAGGACGTGTTAAGTACAATAAATAAATATAACCAAATACTATCTATAGGTACATCGGATACGCAGCCATGAGGGCAAACCGCATACCATGCAGCAGGCGTGGTGCGTCTTACTACAACTGCAGGCGACACAAGAGGATGAATCCTTACACTCGCGGCTGCAGCAGGATCACAAAATGCAAGAGAATCTTCCGGTGAAACTCATGCATGCATTGCATGCATATGTGTATGGAGCAAATGCGATTGTGGAAGATAGTGATTAAATTAATTTCTTTGTTTTTTTTTTGGCATACTCTAAATAATCATAACATGCTTATATAATCAGATATAAAAGAGGTGAAAGATCTAGTGGTTTTCTACCTTCATTTACTCGCAAAATTTGAATTCTATCTTCAGAGCATGTAATTTATCAACGTGGGGATTATTAATATTCTATTTGTCAATCTGATGTTTATTAAAAAAAAAGAATCAGATATTTATTATAAGATACAATCTTCTGGAATGATCTTCTGTCAAGGTTTCTATCTCTGTATTTAATTGCATTTTAAAACAAGCACGAAAATTTGTGCTATACAGTTTTTTTTTTTTTTTTGGGTGAAAGGGGAGGTTCTTTCTTCCTGAATGTTTGATTGATAAGAAGCAAATGTATAAAGTTGAGGGGGACATAGACTGTGCCCCTGTCCATGTATATTGCTAAAGTCCTCTAACAAAAATGTTTTGCCATTTGTTCGCTGCTTATTTGTATGTTTATGCTAATTTACAAGTGCTACGTATAACTATGCTAGGAGCCTTAGTTATTAAAGTGTAAAATTATATCTTAAGAAACAAAGTTAGATAAAGACACTTCTTTTAAATAAACACATTTCGCGTGCATGTATCAGGATAAAGAAAAAATATATAATGACCACTAATAACGAGCATAATTTTAATAGTTACAATATTATATCACCCAATTACATTAAAATAAATATAAAAAATATAAGATTTTGATAAGAGGTAATAAAATATGCAATATGTTGTATAAAAAGATTTTACACAGTCAAGCAGCGATAACAGCATATCTCTCTGGTGAAATGATTTTTCAGTTTCTGATTTCTACCAATTATCTCAACTAGATCCTCGTGTTTTTAAAAATCTCTGTAGATTTTCCCTTTTCTTTTCAAAGGATGATCTTCTCCTACCCACAATGATGACTCGAACTCGAGAAGTCCAAAATGTCCATAAAAGTTTTGTTGATCTGCCTGACAAACCAAAAAAGAAATAAAAGAAGCTAGTAGCAACTGCAACCTGTACTAGTACTAGTTGAACATAGATTATCAAAATAAACAAGAGATAAATAAACAATTTGGCTTCCCTAGAGAATCTACAAATGGATGATCTCCAGACTCTGCATTCAGAGTGAAGTAGTTGTTTTGTGCACAACATAGCTCCAGGAACAATCAAAATAACCACCATCGCCTTCGCCCTTGTTTTCGCTGCAGAAAACAGTATATATATTGCTAAATCATTACAACTATCGTTCACCAGAAACCCAAGTCTTAGCAGATGCATAATGTCACAAGAGGAAATCAGCAGAGGCGCAGCCCACACATGATGCATTATGCAAGGCGAGAAATGCACATAGGTTTTTCAAAGTCAAATCTCCTAAAATTTATTGTTGTGCAGGAGTCACATGTCTAGATGCTAATATAGTGACTGATTCTTAATATATCCTCAGTGATCACCAACTGTAAATGTTTCATTTGCGCATGCCAGAAATTCAATTTGGGCCACTTCAATCGAGAAACGTCAAACGTTGATACAGATACAGACTTGTTGAAGGAGGAATTGTTGGAGGGGAGGAAGAGTTAGGAGAGATCAGAGGGGAAGAGAATTTCGCTGCAGAATTGAAGTTCTTCAGTCCTACATTAATTTATTCACCTCATCGAGAAAGCCTCTAGTCTTTAATTTAGGCAGGTTAATAGTAATAACTATTTTGTTTTTTCAAAAATGATGTATATTTAATTTGGGGAAGTAGCCTTGTCTAGTGCATTAACTTGTCAGCCATTGTACAGTTACTACTTCAAAAAGTGAAAGGGAACAAACGCAAACCTCTTGGTCCTGATTCTTTGGAGACTGTATGACGATCGGCTGAGGAAGCACACCATTATCAATACTCTGAATGTACGGCTTCAACTTTTCCTCAAGCATTTCATTTAACTGAATATAGCAGAGGAAAACAAAATTATGTGAAGAGAAATTAAACTACAGAATTGATGAAAACCTTATTATCCAGAACGAGACAATCTAATTTTATCTGACATCATGTTAATATGAGACAGATAGCAGATGCAGAAAGAACAGTAAATAACAGTGAAAGTAGAGTGTTTGCTGGTTTTCAAACAAGAAGAACCATAGCATAAAAAAAAAATGAAAACTGTAGACGGCTCCAATTGACAACTAGACAGTTGGAAGTTGGATAAACAGACAAAATAATGAAAATAAAAGAAACAGTACTCTTCATGTTTGATCAATGACTTGCACAGTAACTCATCCAAATATTTATTCCCTTGTTTCAAACTGAATGCCCCAAACTTCCTTCTCAGATTCCAAATTAATGCCTCCAAACATAAGAACTAAAACCATCTTCTAAAGGTTATATTATGTAAAACATAATTAGCCTGAATCCACTTATCTCATGCTTTTTCAAGACAAAGTACAAAAAGGACCCTTCTATCCAACCTTAGGCTGCATTTATGTCCAACAATTGCTATCACAAGTTCACCTAAAGTATAATTATGAAGCAAAAATATCATTTAATTTGTAGTGAGTAGATACTCTTTAAAAGAGCACCTGAAAGGCACATAACACCTATGGGAAAGAAGAGGGAAGAGAGAGAAGGAAAATTTATTATTTTCTTTTGCGCTTTACCCTCAGAAGAATTAACATATACTAAAACGGAAAAAATTTGCTTTTAAGCACACAAAACTTGGAGGTATAAACCTTTGCTTGACGCCAATTCATTTCCCATTGTGCATCCAACATTTTATCAGCAATTTCTCTTTGTGCATTAAGAAGAACTGTCATCTCATACAGTTTTTTTGGATCTTTGAGGTCTTCCTCTGACCAAGAAGATGCATTCAGTGGAAGGTTCATTTCCTGCATACAACAATTCTGCCAGATTAGGAAGATCAATGCCTTGTACGTCAATTCAAGAAACAAGGACCTTGACAATACTTTTACAAAGTAGACAAGCTATAGCAGGCAATTTCTATGAGGTCAGGTGCTAATGCTGTGTACTATGCAGTCCAACAGCCCTAAAGTTTCCTTTGCAGGGGGAGTTGAAAAGTCAAGAAGGGAAATCTGAAGTCCATTGAGCCAGAATGATGTCGGAACTCAATATCTTAAAATCTAATAGAAGGCCTGAAATTGTCGAGTACACATAAAAATCATCATTCTATAAGACATGACATCATTTCGTCAATGTGTTCACATGGTGCTGCAGTTCGTAATGATTAATGAATTCCCAGATACAAAGGCATATAACAAGGCCAAGACCCACTGACATTACCTCAGAAAATCTTTGCAGTATTATTCCATTAAAATCCAAATTTTCTTTTTGTTCAAAACATCAGAACTTAGTGCATGCAATAGTGAACTAAGAATCAGTTATGGCAATCCAGTGATACTTGTAGGCATAAAACCAGCTAGGAAAAGAAAGAGATGTATACATACTCCCCAATGATGAGGTCGTGGTGGAGGATGAAGCTTCATCACTTCTGCTTCCAAAGTTTTCCTGGCCTTGTAGTAAGGGATATTTTTCACAATGACAGGATCATCCCTAGCACGATCAGGATCTATGGAGATTAAGGCCTGTCAGTAATACAGATAGTCAGTAGATAGTTGTAAGCCTTTTCATCTTTGCCCAAGTGTAAAAATATAATAAATGAAGAAGTCTTTCCATGTATAGGATTTAGGAAAGTATACACAAGTATAAAATTCTACTGATATAGCAACAGATTTGGTTCAATAACCAAAAAAATGCAACCATTTAAACAAATTATCACAATAAACAATTAATCCTGAAGTTCCCTACTCAGTCCACTGCTTTACAAGCTTGAGAGGTTTCCGCTGATCCTCAGGAACTTACTACATACTCAATATGAAGGCACCAGAATTGTGAACTTCAAGTATGCAAATTAACAATGCATGAAGCGCCATACCTCAAGCCTACTCTCTTATCTAAAATAAACAATATATTATGAATTATTCGAGCATGGCACTTCACCCTAGAATTACGTTCATACTAGACATTATAAAGGTACTAATAATATGGTGAACTAGAAAGAGAGTAACGAACAAAAACTCTTTGCTTGGGTCAGATACAATGTTAAGAGTATATCTTCAACAAACTTATGCAGACAGAAAATGTAGATGACATCAGAGCAACAGCAACGCATAGGTTTTCATATTATCTTATAGAAAATTTCTCACATGAAATAAGATATGAATTTATAATGAGAAAAGGGCATTCATTGTACATACAGAGGCTCCCTACTCTTGAACAAAAGAATAAGTTATTCTAAGAAAATTATCTTACTTCTTGCAAGTACTCCCACCCTGGCTCCCGCTTGGCCACCAAATCTCGAAGTTGATCATATCGCATGGATTCCTATTAGTGCAAAAATAAGTACAAAGCAAAAAACCATTTTGAACAGAGAAAAAATAGCAATTTCCAAAGAAGATATAACACAGGCCGTTGAATATAGTAGTTCTACATGACTAGTTGTACCAGCTCTTTGCCATATTGGAAGAGAGACCTTATCGTTTACCTTTACAGTAATATAAATATACGAGGCTAAGTAAAAGTAAGAAAACCTTTACCTTGTTTTTTCTAAATTACAACATGGTATCGAGCCACGAAAAAATTAAACCCATCCTTCCCTACCCCCTTCCCTCTCTCTTTTCCATTCCGAAAAAGAATGTATATATATGTATATATGTGTGTATATATATATATATATATATATACACATATATAATATAACAAAACCCTGACCTTAACCCTTTTCTCAACAAACAACCCTTATTGCCAACCACCCACACTCTCCTCAGGCATTGGCGACCACCGGTTATCTCCCCCACCACCCGCCACTGTCGGAAACAGCACCAATACCCCAATCCCTCCCTTTCCCGTCCATGTGTGTTGTAGCCCCTACACCAAAGCAAGTTCATTCTCGTCTAGGTCATTCTTCTTTATCGAGTCTAAAGAAAATGGTACCCAATCTAAGTCATGTTAGTGACGTTCCTTGTGAGTCATGTCAGCTAGGTAAACAAAGTGTAGTTTCTTCATCAGTCCAGTCAATAAGCAAGATATGCATTTTGGCCTTATTCATTCTGATATTTGAGGCCTTAGTCAGTGCTGTTTCAAAATCTAGATTTCATTAATTTGCTACTTTTATTGACGACTATTCTCGAATGACTTGGCTTTTCTTAATGTTCCAAAGTGTTTTCTATCTTCTCGCTTTCATAATGAAATTCAAACACAACTGCTGCTTTTATTTCGTTTTTGCAACCTCACGACAATCTCCACGAAACATCTTATGCACATACTCCTCAGCAAAATGGGCTGCCAATCGAAAAAATGGTCATCTCATTGCGTCAGCCCATACCCGTCACCTCCATATGCACGTGCCACTTCGTTTTTGGGAAGTTGCAGCCTTGATTTCCTATTATCTTATTAACTGCACGCCTTCCTCTATCTTTCATGATCAGTTTTCTTTCTCAATTTTATTTCCCTGTGATCCTATATATGCCTTACCTCCTCAAGTTTTTGGTCATGTATGTTTTGTTCATAATCTCTCTCTTGGGTAGACAAGGTAGTGGCTCATTAAGTATGTCTTTCTTGGGTCTACTTGGGGCCAGAAAGGATATCGATGTTACTCTACAACCCAACTAATGGCTTCTCTTTGCTACTGTCACTTTTTTCAAGACTACTCCTTATTTCCCTCCAAGTCCATCTCCTACTCCAGTGATTGAGTCCTATCCTTCTAGTTCCTACCTTTGATACCCCGTCTGTTCTTGCTCTTGCTCCATCACTAGTGGTTACATCACGATTGGATCAACCAAACCTTCAGGTTCATACATGCCGCAATCGTCCCTCATCGCCTCCTCATCCATCGTAGCCTACATTTGTACTAACTTACCGTTGTTGGATCCTGCCCTTATTGTCTCGTCTCTTGACATTGACCTTCCTATTACCCTACGTAAAGGTACTTGCTCTTGCACCATTCATCATCCTATTTCTAGTTTTTTGACGTATAAAAGCCTCGCCCCTTTCTATGCCTCTTTTATTGCCTCTTTATCTTCCATCTCTATTCCTGAGAATATGGTAGAGGCATGCTCTAATCCTGGTTGGTGCACTGTAATACTTGAGGAGACATCTACTTTGCACAATAATGGGTCTTGAGAGTTGGTTGACTTACCTCTTAGTAAATCTCTAGTTCGCTGCCGCCACATGTATAGTGTGAAAGTAATTAGGGATAGGCACATTGATCGCCTGAAGGCTTATCTTGTGGCTAAGGGATATACGTAGGTTAATGGGTTAATGGTCTTTGACACATTTTCCCCTATCACAAAATTTTTTCGGCTCATATATTCCTTACTCTAGCTACTGTATATAATTGGTCCCTTCATCAACTTAATACTAAAAATGCTTTTCTTAATGGTGATCTTGATGAAGAGGTATAGATGGAGTCACCTCCAAGGTTTGTTGCTCAGAGGGAGTCTCAAAAGACGTATCGTCTAAATAAGGCTCTCTATGGCCTCAGACAATCTCCTCGAGCATGGTTTGGGCGTTTTAGTACAATAGTTCTTGCATTTGGATTGACGCCTTGTGGTGTTAATCATTCTATTTTCTACCGATGTACTGATGGAAAAGGACTTTTGTTAATTGCGTATTTGATGATATTATGATAACTGGTGATAATACTGCAAGCATAAAAGACCTAAAAGCATTTCTCTATGAGAAATTTCAAACCAAAGATTTGGGTCAATTACATTATTTCTTGGGCATTGAGATAGTAAAATCAAGACAATAGGTGTTCATATCTTAGGGGAAGTATGCTGCAGAAATGTTGAGTTAAGCAAGATGACTTGGTGTGCGTCTTTGTGATTCACTGATAGATGCAAATGTAAAACTTTTCCCAAAAAGAGAATTGATGTCAGATCCAAAAAGATATAGAAGACTGGTTGGAAAACTTAGTTACCTTATTGTAACTTGACAAAATATCTCGTTTCTGGTTGGTGTTGTAAGTCAATTCTTAAATGCTCCACGAAGGAGACAACATGATGCAGTTCATCGGATTCTGAAGTATATGAAAAGCTCCCGTGGAATAGGATTACTTTATAGTATGGAGATTACTAGACATTCAAATGCAGATTGGGTAGAGAGTCCTTCTGGTAGGAGATCGAGCTCTGGGTGTCGAGTATTCATTGGTGGAAACTTGGTCTCATGGAAGAGTAAGAAGCAAGATGCGGTTGCACAGTGCGGAATCAGAGTATCAAGCTATAGGTTTTGATACTTGTGAACTAACATAGATGAAAATCTTCTCACAGAAATTGGTTTTGGTAGTACTGGACCAATGAAACTAACCTTCAATAATCAAGCTGTCATTTACATTGCCATAAATCTAGTGTTCTATGAACGAACCAAACATATAGAGATTGATTGTCACTTTGTGAGAGAAAAACTGTCGTTAACAGAGATTGTTACTTCCTACGTTAAGTCTAATGATCAATAAGTTGATTTGTTTACAAAGTAACTTATGTCCCATTTGGTACGACAGATTGTTTTGGAAAGCAATGATTATTTAAGGCAAAATAGAAATCAAGCCAAAATGGTATAGAACACTTATTCTTTTTCTTGTATTTGGTTAAAACCATAGAAAAAGTTAGAATGGAATGACTATTTTATTTCATATGTTTGATAAAATTATTTTAACAAGTTAGAATAGAATAAAAATCAATTCAACTATACAAAGGACACTTGTTCTCTAATTTGGTATACTTTAGGCTTATGCATGAGAATTATTTTTATACAATATTAACATAAACTAAAATACTCTTTGTAGTCTTTGATTAGCAAAAAAACAAAGCATTACTTGTTTAATTTTTTTATTTTAACACCATATTCAATTTATTTAATCTTTTAACATAATTGAGAGAAAGAAATTAATCATCCAATAAAACTACACATGTTTTTTTGAGTAGAAAAGAGTTAAAATCAAAGAGACACATGAATTTTTTTTCTTTTTTTAATTTTTAAATTTTTCACTTTTTCAATTTTTTATTTTTTAGTTGTTTAATAATGATTGAGAATTTTTGAGTGCATAAATGGGAGATAAATTATTTTTTCACTTTACTTTATTTTTTATGATTCCTACTTAAGTTAGAATACTCATTCCTTGGGTTTGGCAACGGAATGAGTTTTTCAACTTTTTCCTAGAAAGGTCATTCCCTAGGAATGGGCAGCAATTTGTCTCACCAAACAAAAGAAAGGAATTAGAAGTTGAAATGACCATTCCATTCCAAGCCATTCCTACATACCAAACATAACCTTAGTGGTTTCCGAGTTAAGTATATTTGTAACAAGTTAGACACGTATGATATATATGCTCCAACTTGAGGGGAAGTGTTGAATATAGTAGTGCTAGTTGTACTAGCTCTCTCCCACATTGGAAGAGAGACCTTTTTTTTCTACCTTTTACACAGTAGTAGAGGCTAAGTACTGCAAAAAGTACGAAAGCCTTTACCTCGTTTTTCCTAAATTACAACACTGACAAATGAATTGATCACGGCAACAGAAAGTACGCCATTATTAGAAACTTCAGTTTTCCAGGAAACATAAACTCATGCAAATGCTCTTTAATTTGATACCGTGTCTCAAATGTACATTATGTTCTTAATCCACTTAACAACTTCAATCTTTACCACAAAAGCAAGCAGTAGATGAGACATTAAGCCATTTTTATCCAGCAACAGTCTTTCTTTTCTAGTTTCTGCGATGCGCCACAACGTCAATCTTTTCAAAATCAATTAACAGATTTTCTTTTGTTATGACTCTTCATTCTTCACCAAGGACATGAACTAAATTGAATGGAGTGCTAATGTTTTCTTTACCAAAAAAATATATAATTACAGAAATTTCCGGAACACATCTAACAGAGAGAGACAGTCAATTTCAAAAGAACTTATTGTCAACCACTTTCAGATATGCATCTATCTAATTCAAAAGTGAAGAACTTGCATCACTCACACTCAAACGAGGGTTTGACTCAGACTCCCATCCTCAAACAAATATTTAGAATCCAAAAAGAGAAGAGAAGGGGGAAAAAAGAGGGGGAAAAAAAAAAGAAAAGTGTTTGTCTAAAGAAATGTATTGTGAAAAGAGCAAATGTATAGAATCTTTCAAAGAGATAGTGCTAATATAACCTATCTTTTGTTTTCACTTTGCTATATTAGGTCCAAATTCCAATTCAAAAATTCTTATGTAGCTCCAATGTTGAGCAAAAATTAGATCTCATGCTTTGCCACAATTTTTTCCACGAATAACAAAGAAAGGGTGGTAAAATCAAACAAAGCTCTTTATAGTTAACTTAAAGTAAGAAATGAACATAACAGAACCTTGTATTGCCACCATATTTTCTGCTTGACGTCATCATCATATTCAAAACCTCCCACAATTTGGGGCAAGGTAATCAACCAAAATGCAGCAATGCTGGGATCTTTCATACTGTGAACAATATGCTGCAATTTGTAGAAAAAGATCAAAGATAGCAATAAACTCAATCTGAGAAGCAGTCAGTTGCAGTAATAAGCAGCATTATGATATGGTATGTTAGGTAGACAGCAAAAAAGAATGAACAAAATGACTACATGCAGACACAGGCATGAGACTCTTTGACTATTAAGCCTTAAAGAAACTGAGGGCAAATCACGATAAGAAAGTTATATAAATGCAATATTTCTTACAAGAATGACTACTCCTTATTTGTGAGAATCAGAACACCAGAGGCCAATTCTAATGGTAAATGTAGTGATTATACATTTGAATTTTGATTGATGTTCAATGATCAGAACAATCAATAAGGTGATCAGAAATCGTGTTTTATATAATTTCTTGCATGTTTTGACCCATTAAATCAGGCCACAGAAGAAATTAGAGGATCAAATCATAAGAACATTTCTTTCCAGTATACAGATGATTGTTCTCTCTCTGAGAAAACAAGGCAACTTCTATGAATGATAAGGGCCACCATTTGAGAATTAGAGCATGATGCTCCCTTAATGGTTGCAGCTTTGCAAAAGACGGGAGGAAAGGTCCCCCAAGCCTCCTGCAGGGGAAGTATTGGATAGTGAAGATATCTATTCAGAATTCAAGGACTTAGCTGTGCCCCTGAACTTCAAGAGATGCTGCTGGCAGCTTGTCTTGAGCTTATTACTTAGAGAATACATTATAAATATCTACTAATTACTCCCTCCATTCAAATTCAAAGTCTTACATTGATTTAATATGGTTTAAGCAAATTTTTGAAAATAGAATATCATATCAGGTAAGCGGGGAAAGTGGTGCCAAATTATTTTTTATGAATCAGCAAACATACGGAAGTTAGTAAATGGAAGTTGCAGGGTGTCACAAAGGTAAAAACAATATAGTTCATTGTTAATATAGTAGATAATATCACAAAGATTATTCTTCTTTCTTTTAGAAACAAACGAATACAACAAAGTGAAGTTGACAAAAGAAGAGGGCATTCAGTCTTCTTTTTCTTTATGTTCTTTATGCAACTTTTCGATTCATCTTACCCTATAGTAGTAGTCTCAGATTAGGTTCTCAAGAATTATACATTCATATACAGAGTATAGCTTACTGTCCCCCTCAACGAGTGACATTATCATTTGCAGTACACCAAATCAGACACCTATGATTCAGATGCATCTAGTGTAATGAAATGAAATGGAATTGTTTATCCAAGGGATTAAATCAGATTAGGTTCTCAAGAATTATACATGCAAAAGGAATTGTTTATCCCAGGGATTAAATCAGCTATATCTAGTGTAATGAAAAGGCTCCTGCTTGAATGATGCTTAATACTAAATATTTAATTCACAGCTGACTGAATGACACTGAAAGTCCACAAAGGACAGCAATATGTAGAAATATAATCAGCTCCCAGAAATAATAAATCAAAAGAGATTTATGTAAGCAGCAACGCAATAATAAGTCACAAGAAAGAAATTGGGGAAGCAAAAAGCATCCACAAAAGCTTCCAAGCTGAAAAAGGTTGTACTTCAATATTTGACTGTGTGGCAAAGCAAAACTTCCATTTACCACAGATGATTCATATCATTAGAAAATGTAGGAAGCAGCAATTTTATCTTGTATCATGGGAAGATAAAATCAAATTAGAAATATGCATTCCAGTGGATGTAAGTGATGCAAGAGAGAAATTCAGTACTAGCCTCATAAGGGTAGTCCATCTTTTTCATGATATTATAGGCTTTCCATGGGGGCTCCATTATCTGCAAATTTGAGATTTTAACTATGAGTCAACCCAAAAAGAAAAAGAAAAAAAGGAAGTAACAAACATTAATAGATGAACATAGTAAATATTCTATAGTCCACGACTAATAAAAGAAGACAATGGAACATAATCACACATTTGGAGAGCACTGAAGTGCAGACCGAAGGCTCTCAATACCAAGAATATAAAGAACTCACATCATCTGCAGATATCCTTATCTGCAACTTGTCTTTGCATTCTGGGCATTTCATAACACCCTGCAAAATTACCATTCCGTTAGGATGACATGTAAATTAGACACAGATGAGACAAATTTAAGGTGACAAGCAGAAACGTATTATCCAGCTTCATTGCTGAAGGAACATTCACTGCAGAAACGTATTATCCAGCTTCATTGCTGAAGGAACATTCACTATTATTTCTATTATGAGGTGAAATCTTTAGCGTCCACAACAGATTATCATTTAGTGATGTCCTAATACAAACACCTTGCGACACACAAATGCAATCATTATTGAGAAAAGATTAATCAATGTAAGGTTATAACAGTTCCACAGATCATTTGTAGATGGGTGAGCAAAATCTTCCATGGCCCACCAAAGTAGACTTGCAGCACGCATCTTACCGTTCCATCACAAGTTGGACAGTCTTTAGATGGCAATGGCACATGGAGGTCCAAAGAGGAAGGAAGGTGCACTAATTCAGCTCGGTTTCCAGCAATGGCATCAGCAATTGATTCTGCTGTAGCCTTCTCACCCCTGAAGACAAAATTAGAATTGAATTTTTAGAAGTTGGTTCCTCTTTCCTGTTTTTCTATTTTTACTTTGAGAAGGCAGCAGGTTGGAATGCTCAAGTTGTTAATGACAACAACCACAAGAACACAACATCAACATCCTGGGCATTCAACTTTTTCTTTGTATATACAAGCCATATATGTTTGCTTCCTTAATCAATCTTCTCCTTTTCTTCCAGCTGGAAGGGTGAAGAGGAAGTAGTAATTGCAGGCTTGGAGCTCAGTGAGCATCATGAAGCTAATTGTCTATATGAGTCAAGACCAACCTTTTCAAGGCATAATCTTTAATCTGGTACTGCACTGTCCCTGAGCCCTTACACATTGTACACTGCAGTGCATTCCATCCATTGCAAGTTCGGCAATTCCTGCAGTTTATAAACCAATCATGAATCAACCACCATTGATTAAACAACAAAGGCTCTCATAGGGACAGCATAATGAGGAGAGACAATAAGATATGCATATGAATATCATCGATCCCTTAGGGGAATGTAGTTATGGATTTACATGGAAGTTGCGTCACATAAATGACAATTTATCATAACTGGCCCTTAAGGTATATGTGTGGACTGAGAAGCACCTTTGACACAGCACCTTCTTTCCAAGCTCGAAGGCAATATCGTAAGTCCCAAGAGTCGCAACAGCCTGCAGACAATTCATGAGGAATCAGTCATTGATTCTTGATCATTGATTCTTGTTAAGTACAATAAATAAATAAACCAATATACAATGAATAAATAAACCAATATTCTCTCTACAAGCTTAAGCTTTTAGATGAGGTGGTAACTTTAAGATGGTATCAAGGCCTAGAAGCCAAACGATACAGGTTCGATCCTTACCGTCACCCATTTAAAAAAATTTAAATTGTCCACATGCAAACTCTAACAAATTACTCTACATGTAAAGGGGCGTGGTTGCAAACACGCTGTGCTGTAAGTACAATAAATAAATGAACCAATATACAATAAATAAATAAACCAATATCCTCTCTATAAGCTTAAGCTTTTAGATGAGGTGGTAACTTTAAGAATTCTTAGTCTGTCTAGCACTTAGTTCAGAGAACTCATGCTATATTGAAGCATGTCCTGTGAGGTTACACCTAATTATACATCAAATGTGAAATAAGCAAAGATGGATTTGGACACGTATTATCCATTTTGCATCACCTGCCCAATTCTAGTGAAGTTCACTGCCAAAAGAATATGCTTTTACTATTTAGTAGTGATCAGAAAAAGAAACCAAATAAAGCTACCGGAGAGTAGACCCGATACAAGCTGATGACTAACTTCAATTTGTTGGGTTCACTATATAATTCAAACTGTCCAGTAAGATGTAAAATCATATTTTCTGAATGGCTAGATTATACACATGTCTGGCTAGTAACGTTTAGCTTCTCCAGAGGGGTTCAAGAAGTAAAGAAAACAAAACATCGTGGATCATCATCATTCATCAAACCCTTAGAACATGCAACAACAAAACACCAGCAAAGCATTAATTCCAGTTATTATATGCTTCCCAGGCTTCCATCAACCACATAATATAATTACAAAAACAGCACAGAAACAAATTAACAAACACATCCCAACCCTTCTACACAACTATACACCCCTCTCCAACATTCTCTCATCCTGTACCCTCTGCAAGCATGAACACAGAAAAAGGCATTCTTCCAGAGTTGCAATATTCACAATTTCAACAACCCATTTCATGAAACCAATAAATTCCTCAAAATTTCCAAACTTTATTAGCTTGAACACATACACGCAAACAAACTCCAATATATTCACATACTACTGCACAGAACTACTATATTTTTGGACCCTCTCAAAGTCGCAATTTTTCAGAATTCCATCAAAAACCCAGTTGAAGATATGGATAAAAAGTCCCAGAAATCATCCAAATTTCAAGCTTCAACAAGCATACAAATACAAACAATTGTGTGACAAAAATGATTACGCCATAAGAGCTTACGAAGATGGCAGAGTAAGAGAGCTTGGAGATGAACTCAGGCACGCCAAAGCCACGTGGGGCAGAGCCAGCAATGTCAAAGGCGAGAGTGAAGGGAGACAAAACAATCTTAATGGGGAGTTCACATAAGTCCATCAGCTGTTGGCCATAGCGCCTTGTGAAGATTTTGAAATGAAAGTTCGTAAATCGCTTTATGCTCTTCACAAGCTTGTCTGTTCCTCTCGACATGGCGAAGCGACCTTTCCTGGAGGTGTTGGGTAGCAGTGTGTGTGACTGATTTTGAGGATAAAAGCAAATGTTAATGTGTGTGATTTTCTTGTCGAACCTTTTGTCTTTTTATTTATTTTATCCCCGGTTTCTTTTTTTTTTTTCTCTCTTTTTTTTTTCATCGGGATGGATCCTGCCGCAAGGCTATTAGAACTCCAATAACTTATCCATTTCTTTTTACTTTTAAGACTCGTTTAGATTAATTTTTTTTCTAAAAATATTTTCCAAATAATTTTAAAAAAATATTTTTAAAAGATTAAAAGTTTTAACTTTTAAAAAAATTGTTCATGAACTTTTTTTATAGTTTCAACATTTTTAAGAGCAAAGTCAAATATTTATTTTGAAAATAGTATATATTATTCGAGAAAAAAGTGTTTTTTTAAGAGAAAAAAAAAAAGTCAATCCAAACAAAGAAGATTTGATTCAACTTTTTTATATTTAAGGGTCTCATACTTCAATTACACTCCAACAGTTCCACTACTTTCAACCAAACTCTTATTTCAAGAATTCTCTATTTCAGTTTTACTTTAATAGCTCTCCTAATTTAAATAACCCCTATTTTTGTATTGCTTCTTATTTTAGTGAAACACATTATCTTATCTTTTACTTTATCTATATAATTTATTATATATGTAAAAATGTTTTTATTAATTTACTATCATTAATTATTAGTTATTAATTTTTTTACATTATTATATTTAGGGGATTGGATAGGGGGTGGAATAGGAGGAAGAAAGAAATGGCTAAGGGCACCTAAAATTTGAGGGGTGGGATAAAAGGCTGCTGAACCATTTTTAGTTGATCAAACCCTTAAAATTTAGGGTAAAGGGTCATTTATACATGTCGTTGGAGATGGGTTATTGACTTCAAACTTCCAAATTTATTTGGAGTTTATCATTATAAATCAAGAGTAAGTCATTTTGTGATTATATAAATATGTGACTATATAATGTTTCTTTTCAATCTAGTCAATTAGGAGCCCATTTGGCTAAGCTTATTTTTAAGTGCTTATAAGAAAAAACTACCTATAAACAAGTTGTTATGTGTTTGAACAAATACGTGCTTATTAGTTTCTAACATATTTGGTAAATAAGTGCTTACAAAAAATAATAGTAGTTTTAAATAACTAAAAAAGACATGTCATCAATTAATGTGATAAAATTTTAAGTGTAAACATGTCTTTTTGATATGTTTGACCAAGTGATTACAAGCTCCCTCAAAAAAAAAAAAAAAAAGTAAGTCAGGGTTGCTTCTTGTTTGATAGCTTATAAACTACTTATAAGTTTTTTTATCAAACACATTTTTCATCATTTTTGACTTATAAACTAGTCAAACCAGCTTATAAGTTTAGCCAAACACCCTCTGAGATAACTAACTAAAAAACTTTCTTTTTCTTTTCTATTGGGAACAAGTTTAGGAATTAAAGGACTAAACCAATTGTTTTAACACTCTGGAGAGAGTTCATTTTTGCCAAAGGGACTCCTATTATGACTTCAAAAAAAGCAATGCCAAGACTAGCAAGACGATGGGTCACGTCGATATTTTGTAGTGATTTTTTCATGTCATGTTAAGCTATATTTATTCAACTTTTTCATATATGATAACACCATGGATTTACTCCTCGTGCTAACATGGTGTTGCAGGTAGCTTACTATGTTTAATAGCCCATTCTACAGTAATAGTTGACCTATGGACCTTAGAAGCTGAAACATTTCATATTTGGAATGTCTTCTGTTAGAACATTTCTAGTATTTCAAGAAAGCTAAGTTGTTTAGTTAATAAAGAAGATGAAATGGTCATGTGAGATTAAAATATTCACTAAAGCAGTTGAAACCATTAGATCTTGGAGAAAAGTTTATTCAAAGCTTCATGTGAACCAATTTTAAATTTGCTATATACTGCGAACTTATTGCAATTCATGATATCTAAATTGCTTCATGGCATTGTGGGATGCTATGATTAGGATTACAATTCTAAGGATTCTCTTCGGCAGTGTTATTGTGTAGCAATCGATTGTTGATAGGCATATTAACTAAGAGTTGCAATTAATACGAGTTTTCTTATAGCATTCTTAAAACTAGACATGATGAGTACAAAGTGAAATATATGCGGTATAATATACAGTGTACAAACTTCTATTCTTATCTAGAAACTTAAATGGCCTGTCCACAAGTTGTTCTACATGCTTTCTACCTTCTTATCACAATTTTTTGTTAAACTAGGTTAGCTTTCTAACGGCACATAGTTTGTTTTTCTTATTGTTTATGTGAAGACTCAGTTAGTTGTTCTATGTTGATATCTAATTGATTGTTCTCTTTTGTTTGCTTCTTGACTTGAGTGACTTCATTCATTTTTGTTACCTTTGCCCATAAATTATCAGATATTAGTAGTAGTTACAATAGTTAGAATAAGTAACTCCTAGCATATAAACAAAATTTTCTTGATTAATGATGAGTACAACCTTGGTAAAACAAACATGCTATTGTACATCTATTTATATCCAACATATAGATGAATAGCTAAATAGTAATTAAATGATAAGCATGTCTATTAATGTCCTAAGTAATATTGTCAAGGTAGAGTAAAGCATTATTTTTTATTTTAGAGAGAATTTATAGTCATTCTATATTGATATCTAATTGATGGTTCTCATTTGTTTGCTTCTTGACTTGAGTGATTTCATTCAGATATTGCCCATAAATGACATATTAGTTATAATTATAACCATTAAAAAAGTAACTTTTAGCATATAAACAAAATTTTCATGATTAATGATTATTACAACCTTGGTAAAAGAAACATGCAATTGCACATTTGTTTATATCCAACACTATAAAACGTAAATGGTGTAAACTACATGAACCCAGATTATCTTAAAGCTTTTGCAATTATGCTTCTCGCTATAATAATGTAAACATATGTTTTACTTATGCCCCAACTATAATGTTGCATCTTTTCATCTGCCTCTTTATTAAATTCTAAACCATTATTTTTTTAGAGAGAATCTATACAAAGGGCAAGTTGTAAATTTCTCCAAAAAGAAGAGAAAATTAAGAAAACTTAGAGGATGTTACTAACACTAGAATCATGACAGGTTTTCACAAATAAGAAACCAAAAAAAGCCATGAAATGAAATGAAAACCTTCATCTTCACTTTACCATTCCTTAACTATGCATATGACATATAACCTCAAACTTCATACAGTTGTTGGAATGAGTTCTACATTTAATCAACATATCCATATTCTCATAAAGGATGCTACATGAGTTGTCCTAAATTCTCAAGAAAGAAGAGATTTTTATGATGCTTGACAAAGCAATTGTTTACTAAAAGTTCTCTTGTGCTTGATTATAGACAAGTATATTTATAGATTTGTAATGTTTCCTTTGTGATTCCTTCTACAAGCTTTATTTTATACGCATTACAAGTGTTCTAATAGTCATAGATATAATCAAGTTTGAAACCAATATGAGCATTGATAATATTCATTTCCTATAGGCGCAATCAAAATCAATCACTAATTTATGACATAATTACACATAAGAATTACTGGACTCATGCTACAGGAAGTTCTTCCCTCGCAACAAGTGATATCCTACCAAAAATACAAAGAAGCTAACATCTGAATATTAGGTAATAGTTACATTGTACATATGTACATACGAGCACGTAGCTTCTAATTGCTGGTATATTCAACTTTTTCGCTCGTAAATATTGCATAGACTCTCAAGAGTCCATTGTACTGGACTTGCATATTATATCGACAATTTCTATTACTTATACACATTATATAGACTCTCAATGACCTATGGTACTATACTTACATAATATGTCAACAATCTCAACTGCTTTTGCATAGACTTTCAATGATCTATTGTTTTATACGTGAATATTATATGAATAAAATTTAATTGCCTATACATGTTACACAGTGTGATCTATTTTACTAAACCAGCACGCTATCAACAATTTTTTTTTTTGGTTACCAATAATTACAAATCTAGTGGGTTATATCAGCGTACTAAAATCTTTATTTTTGATAAGTACTAACTTAGTATACTGTAATGACATATGTCATTAATTGTTAATAGATTTGATAATAATTCTGATGGTCCTGTTATAATATTATTATTTAATTTTACTCATTGATGATAATAATTATTTGAAGTCATTATATTAAAATTCTATTAGTGTATCACAATCATAAAAATACTTTATCTACAAAAAATATTCAATCTACACATATATTATATAGTTGTATGATATGCACTTATATACTATAAAATACTAAATCTACTCTCACCAATATATATATTGCAGAAATCTGTTAAGATTGACCACAATTAAATATACAATATTTTACATTATATGAAATGAACCATAACCCTTTTAGCATATTATTACTATTGCTTGTGCAAATCACTGAAAATACTGCAGGAATACTTGTATACTATTTAGTAACTTAATTTTTCTTTTATATGTGTTAGTTCTATAGTGTTAAATCTCAATAAACGAGTTTGTGGCCTTTGATATTTTTGGCAATAATTATTTATTATGGATTATTGATGCCAAGATACATTTGAATGCCAAGGATCTTGAGAAAACAAATATGTTAACTCCAACAGACTCCTAATTTCGTTTCCCCCTACATATAGCAAATCAAATTCATCCTCTCTTATTTAGGGGCCCTTTATATTAGTTTATTTCAAGAGCCTCCTTACTTTTCTTTTTTTAGGAACTCTCTATCTTAGTTTCTTCTAACAGCCTCCTTACTTTTTCACTCCCTACTTAATTTTAGTCTTAATATTTTTTATTTATCTCTAATATGTATTATCCTATTATAATATTTTTTACAAAAGTCTTCACTGTGCTACTAAAAAATTAATTATTAAAATTAATATTTAATTTTTATAATTATTTTTTATTTATTTTCTTCCCATCATTTTTTGGTCAAATTAATTGCTTTCGTTCTTTGTGTTTAATCACCATTCAAACTAAGTCCATTAATTGGAAACTTTCCTTATGTTTAAGTGCCATTTACTTTATGTCAATCAATTGGCTGTTCACTATATGTCCATCAATCAACTGCTTTCTTTATGTATCATCATTGTTCACTTGATGTCTATCAACAGACCACTTTTTTATGTTTCATTGCGATTCACTTTATGTTCCATCACTGTTCACTCTATGTCCATTACTAGTCATGATTAGGTGTTGGAAAAACTAGGACATACACGCACAAAAATTAATGCATAGCAGAAACCCAGACAAAGAACATGTGATATTTTTAATGTGGTTTAACCCTCTGCCTGTGTCCACAATCCCCTTCTGAGATAAATTTCACTACTCAACAATAATGAGTTATACACGGCAATAACTTTTTGCACAGTTAGAAAAGTCTAAACTTCACTCATAGAGTTTTTCCAATAGCTCTATCCTCGCGCAGAACTAGAATGAATGTAAGACACTTTCTCTCACATATATAATGCTTTCAGGATCTCTCATCTAGGGGGTGTGGCCGTAAAGATTCTTAAGACGCACCAAGCATAAGCTACAAGACCCTCTACTTATAGGAGAGGAATCCTTACTCTCAAGATTTCTCCTATACTATTTTAGGCAACTTATAATTTGATAAGAAAATTAATTGCCTTTCACAAATTTCTAATTTGTATGGGCTTGGACTTTGAGCAACAAATTAACAAATTCCTTCCTTGGCAAAAAGTTTGAAGTTTCTTTGTCACAATTAGAATCTTTTCATAATCTTCATACTAGAGCCCCCATTCGACAGTTCTCTTCATGACAATGGCTACCAACACATTATGGCAGGTTCACAGAGTCATCACCAACATCTCTCTCTATGTTGTCTAACCTTGCCCTCTTAAGATTGTTCGTATCCTCCCTCAACACTAAGCATCTTGGACATGGTCTTCTTTCCAAAAGTAGCATTCCCTATCTATCACCTAGCTAGGACTCCGATTGTTCAGTTATGTGGACTCTCCTCGCATGACTCTTCTCTCGAACTGAACCTTCTTCAACTAGTCTACTCATCCAAACTTCTCTTCACCAGAAGCTTGATCACTAGTTTGCTAAATGTGTTTGGACGCATAATGCTTTGAAACGTTCACTCAGTATCATTACCACTTCATCATTCTATCCAAAATCAAGGCTCACCCATGATAAATCAAGAATTTGGCAAAATAGACCCTAAAACAAACTCGTGACATCGAAAAAGGTTGAAGCACCCTCAGTCAATTGGACCACCTTCAGTTAAAGTTAAATTCAATGGTCAAATTCCTCTTGATCGCAAGACACGCATCTTAGGTTGGGATTTCATATAACAAAGCTAAAATTTGGATTCAACACTCCCAAAAACCTTAAAGATAGCCTCGGTCAACTCTCTTAAGGCTCAATCAACACCAGTTAAAGCACTTTTAATTTTGGTCAAAATGAGTTCCCACAAAGTCTTTCAATACGCGATTCACATGAAATCCTTTCCTTTTATCATTAGATCGCACTTCTCAAGATTTGAAGGCTTAGATTGTTCAAGCTCACCAAACTTCCACACAAGCACACCATACCACCATACTTGAAATGAACTAGATCCCAACTTTATCATCTTCCCCATTAATGAAACACAACCCATCAACCTATATAGCTAGGCCACCTAACCCAACTACATCTCCATATCAAACTATTAGATCGACGATTCAAGACCACCATCACATTTTCCACTATCACGAGACCTAAAATCCATGCTCTGATCTTCGCGTCGTCACACCACCACCATCTACCAGGAGCTCGTCGGGCCGCCTTCTTCTTCCTCATGCTGGCGACTCTTTCGGTGTCTTCACACCACGACATCACCACCAAAATTATCCTTGCTCCTTGAGAAACACAAAAGTATCTTCCATGCACAATAAAGTTGCTCCAAATGTCATGGCTGTCAACCTACATAGCTGTCTTCTTTGGTCGCTGGTAACTCTATTAGTAGGTACCAAACTTCTCCTCTTATCTCGTGGTTCTATTGACACCCACAATGCATGTAATGGTTGCTCCAATGACGTTCTGCCATTAAATCACCTTACAACATTCAACTTTCTCTAGCATCATTTCTGATCATGAAATGCTGCAAAAAATATCGATTGAACCCATCTAGCTCCAACGAGTTCAACAATATGCTTAAGTCTTAGTTTCAATGCCTGGATCAAAATTTGACTTGGGCTTGAGCACGAACTATTTATCTTATCTGGCAGAACTATTTATCTTATCCGGCAGCATTTCGATAATCTTTGAGCAACATCACTACCACGTTCAACTCCTCTGATTGCAACAAATCAAATGGTGGCCTCCATTCTAAAATTGGTGGTTGGACGAAAAACTGGTTTTGGCGGTCATCTTCTTTTTCAACGTTCCTCTTTAATGCAATTGCTCGACATGATAGTTTCTTCAAAATTATGTGTCCTCCTTGTGTCATTGTCATGCCCAGTTTGCCAACTGAGCTCTAATACCATTTGTTAGGAAAATTGAGGACAAACATGCACATTCATCAACACACAGTAAAAATACACAAAGAACACACAATATTTTTAAACATGGTTTGGCCGTCTACCTATATCCACAATCTCTCTCTAGGATAAATTCTACTATTGAACAAAAATAGGTTACACATGGTGATGACTTTTTACGTGGTTAAAAAAGTCTAAACCTTCCCTTATAGAGTTCTTATGATAGTTCTATCCTCACCAGGATTACAACGAATGTAAGAAACTCTGTCACATATATCATGCTCTCAGGATCTCTCATTCATACCCCCCGTGGGTGTGACCCTAAGGCATACCAAATACAAGCTACAAGACCTTTATTTATAGAAGAGCAATCCTTATTCCCTAATATTTCTCTTATACTATTTTAGGTAGCTCATAATTTGGTAACACAATTAATTGTCTTCCTCAAATTTCCTAATTTACATGGGTTTGAACTTTGAGCCACAACCCAACAGTTAGTAAGATTCAAGTTTATAAACAGTCAAATTCCAAGTTCAAATGTCAACACAACTTTTGCAAACACATAAAATGTGAAAACTCTTTCCATCACCATTCTATTTTTTTTTTTGGATAAGACTTCAAATTATTGTTGCATGCAAATATTTGATGATTTTCACTTAGATGAAGAGTTATCAATCATCAAATTGCTGGTTGATAAAGATAAACTTGTTTAGAGTCATCAAAATATATGTCGCAGTTCTATTCCTAGTTATACTTATATTTAGTGAGATAGATTGCAAGGTCATGAAAGACTTTATAATTTCCTAAAATCCTATTTATCATCTAAGTATTTTAGAAGAAAGGTTTCGAATAAGCCAATTCTTCTCTCATTAAATTCCATCAACAATGGAAGTGTATGATCCATTTTTCATTCATAAACAAAATCCTGCCAGGCATTAAGGTTTATCATCATTACAAAAGGTCACAACTATACTATAGATGTTTATATATGAAGTAGTTGTAGATTCAAGTGATGATTGTGTGAGAATAGGAGAATCCACGGCTATCGAGACTGAAAAAGTTCGTTAAGGCGATTGTGAAAATATTGAGAGATGTATACTTGAGATCACCAAATGAAAGCGATAATCCTAGATTGCTGGAAATTGGTAATCAAAGAGGCTTCCCTAGATTGTTGGAAAATATTAACTATATGCATTAGAAGTGGAGAAATTGTAGGATTACATGGAAAGGTATGTACGTGGTCGTTATCATGAACCAAGAATTATTTTAGAAGCTATTTGCCATGTCCCGACAAATTTCCTGAATATAAAAGCCTAGTTGGGAGGCCTCTAGCCACACTGGTCGCATCTTATGCCTATTGTGTGCTAACATGTGATATTTGTCTTATACGTACTGTCGATGTCCACCTTCCTGGACTGTTCATATTGTTATGTTGATGCTTGTCGACCTGGTGTGGCTAGTGGCCCTGTCCTTAGCCTCGGTGGATGGGACACCGAGCGAGCACGTGACAAATTCCCATGCTTAATCCGCGAGTGTCCTCACAGCAGACCAAGTCACTAACACTCGTGCTAAGTCCACCAACACTGTTTTCCTGCTACTTCTTTCCAATGAGATGTGACCTAATAACTGTAACCCTTGCGCACACGTTGATTCCTATCACCTAACTGAAGCATCTCCATCACACCTTCCTTGTGTGTACGCAACCAATGATCCTAGTTTGCCTCGATCAGGGATGCTCACCACTCGCTATTGAAACGCGCACGCATTGACCACCTAAGACCAACTCTGGGTCATCTAACAATAGTAGACATGCCAACGACAACCACCAAAAGAGATCACTAGCCTACCTCTCTTGCAACACCAGACTTTTGCACTCGAACTGCCGCCGTTTAACTCCTTGTTGAATGAGGGCTAGCCAGCTGGCTTTAACACCACTTTTAATGAGTTGCGTGCCATTTGCCACCCGTCGCCAAGTCCATTGAGGCTAAGGATAGGGCCAGCCAGCTACACCCAGTCAACAAGCATCAACATAATAATATGAACAATCCAAGAAGGTTAACAATGACATTACCTGTAAGACGATCTCACATGTGAGCACATAACAAGCATAAGATACAACCAGTGTGACTAGAGGCCTCCCGACTAGGCTTCTAGATCTAGGGAATCTAAGGGGGCATGACATATCACTTCACATGATCTTTGGATATGGCATACTTTTTCGGGATTACTTTGTTCATTAAATGACATAAATGTGTTGGAGCAATCTTTACTTTTCAAAGAATTGACTAAAAGGAAAGGCTCAAAGACCAATTACAACATCAATGGGCATAACTATACAATGGGATATTAGCTTGCTGATGGTACATATTCATCTTGGTCAACATATTTGAAAAATATCCTTACTACACAAGACAATAAGAGAAAGCATTTTGCTACAACCTAAAATTCAACTAAAAAGGACATGGAACGTGCATTTGGGGTGCTTCAGGCTCGATTGCAATTGTTCATGAACCTGTACGATTTCGGGATTATGAAACACTTAACAATATCATGAAAGTGTGCATAATGCATAATATGAATACTGAAGATGAAAGAAACATCGATAATCTAGAATTCAATCATGATTCTACTAGAGATAGTTCACATACAACAGCCTCACATAAGCACACTGTTGAGCTTACAAATTTAATTCAAGCATTACAACTTTTGTGACTGGGAAGCTCATTCTCTACTAAGTATATCTCACTGAACACTTATGGCAATAACATGGAGGAGCAAGAGTAATTGATATTTGTAGGTAATGTTTAAAATTCAAAAATGAAAATTTTCATTACATCTAAAGAAATCATTCATCAAATCCAACCCCTTTTCTCCATGATTTCCCATTGTCGTTTTTTTAATATTCAGCTTTCACTGGAGGCATACTACTGAAATTTTTATCCATAATTTTTTCTTTCTGTTGGAGTTTTACTTATTTCATCTTTCATTCACACATGCTTCTTTAGATTGCAAAATTCTTTCTATCATTTATGCAAAAAGATCATCTTTATCACTTTTCATTAGTGCTTTGTTCTTCTTCTTATTCAATCTTTCTAACTCTATATCTCTATCTAGTTTCTCTCTATAATTGTAAATGTGTCATTTAGACAGTAAACATCCTCCAAATTTATTAAAAATAGAGTTGATGCTGAAGAGCCACCTGAACTATCATTTTTTATCTTTTTGTATTTTTTGGATTTCTTCTTTCCATCTTCTTAAATCTATTTTGGTTGATACCTTAATCTATTCTAATAGTGCTCAAACTGAAAAGATGATTTATGCAAAGTTTGGTACAATAAGTTGGCATCTTAAATTTGCATTAAATAATTAAAAATACATTAGTTTAATTTAATAAATAGAACTCGTAAAAATCATATATTAAAAGTTTATATGTACTTTGTCTTGTTCAGACTTGCCACTTTGATTTCTAAACTTAGAGAATAACAACTACAAAATTTGGTTGTTGAAGTATTCATAGTCGACCAACGATGCTTACATTCTGAATACAAATTTGTGAGTTTATGAAATAATCATATATCTATATCAATATGTTAACATGTTTAATTGTTACAATACACTGTGTCCAAACTAATATTTAGCCATGCTTAAACAAATAGGTTATCTTCTTCAATAGAAAAATTAGTTTCTTGTGATACCTTTTTGGCACAAATTCTAGTTGCATTGCAAATGTAGAAGACACGGTTGTGTCCACAGGAGGTTCAATCATATGCGTAGGCTAGTCCAGTTGAAATCCATCGTTAAAATCTGAAGCCCTATGAGGAAAATTTGTAAAATATGCATTGTCTCTTGAATTCATCTACAAAAAAAAAAAAAATTAACAAGTTAAATTATAAAATCATGATGTTTAAATTATTAAATTATACAAATATAATTAATTAAATATCAAAATTTAACTAAATTATTGAAAAAAATATCAAATTATAACTAAATAAACTTAATAGTTCACATATATAATTAACGAAAGAGTAAAATGCAAATAATAAAAGTTAAGAGGAAATATTATAAAAATGCTAAAATTGAATTGAACCAACTATATATAAAAAAATTCACATATATATATTAACATAACAATAAAATACAAATAACAAAAATTAAAGGATTAATCTTATAAATATGTTAAAATTAACCTTAAACAACTTATATATAAAATAAAATATTAATATTAATCTTAATCTCATCGTTCCTCTCCTAGGCAACTCTTCCCCTTCCCCTTTCCCTTTCCCATTTCCCACCCCACAACACATGCCATACTTCCCCTTCTTACTTCCTTTCCCACCAGGGATGGGGCTATGTTGAACAAGGGGGGGTCAACTTACCCCCTTAACTTTTATAAATAATTATCATTATATGTGTAATTTATGAGTTATTAAAATTAATTCTGTATATGACCTAGTTTAAATTTATAAATGGCCCCTTATTAATTCACAATTCATAACTAAATTTAATTCTTAATTAGATAAAATAAAATATACTCTTCTACTTTTACTTTGACAATATTAACCTCACAATAAAATGTACAGGTAATTTAGTAAATGAACTAATTACTTTATTCTTGTAGACTCTATTACTCCCGTAAAACTTTGATGTCGTTGTCTCTAGTCATGCGAGTTGAGGTATCAAGACCAAGAAGATTCCTTTGTTCCATGTAGATAGATTAAGAGAGATGTATATTTGACGGTCTTAAAAAAAAACAATCATGCAACATTTTCAACATATAAGAATCCATAGTGTATGTTTGTAATTTTATTAAAAAATAATATATATTCCGATTATATAATAATTTTTGACCCCCTTCATGAAACAGCGGGCTCCATCTCTGCTTCCTCCCAAACGACCCCACAACATCATACCATAGCACATATACCATAAGTTAAAAAATGTAAAAAAGGATATTGGAACCAAGATTTATTCAAACGAACAAATAAACATATTCTTTTCTCACCCCTCCCCCTTTTTTTCTTTTTTTTTTTTACTTTTTGATTTAGCATAACAATGGGTATAGGTAATATCACAAGAACCAATTGAGCTAGGGCCAATTCTATCTTATCCACATGCATCTAACATTGCTTAGCCAAAAAAAAAAAAAAAAAGAAAGACAACAAACCACATTCAAAGAAATCCATACATTCAGGCTCTCTCAAGAGCATTTCTAAAAGCTTATTTTCAGTAGTAATAGAAAAACATGGGTACTTAATATACTCTGGTCATCTCAATGCAAGCGAGTTGAGTAACATAATAATTTCTCAATCAACAATTATACATCGCAATCAAGCTCCCATCAAAACCAACAAGAGTGACAACTGACATTAAATATGCTCTTAATACCCCACAAGAATGTAACATTCAATTTTTTTTTCAATTTCTGTACCCCAAATCTAAACTTTGCTTATCCTCAAACAAAAATAGAACAAGAACATGACAAACAAATAAGAGAAATGCACAAAAGGGGCATACAGAAGGGTAAAAGAGCATAGAATAGGACAACTTGAGGATATTGCAGCATCCTTCACTGTGATGCGGTAAAAGTTATCCCCAACCTCTCGTATCTCAATAATGCATAGAACCTCGCAAAAATAATGAATAGATTAGTAGATGAAATAATTACATGCAGCATCACCAACAAACATATATAAACCATTAACCACTAATATGAAACAAAAACTTGGACATAGAGACAAGCTACGATAATTTCTTTTTTTGTTTTTAATCAAAAGAGGAGATGAAACTCCCAACATTATTAACAATCCTCAAAAATTGTACGTAGATAGGAGGAGGGCAATGAACCGCACCACCAAATTAACTGCAAAATGCAGCAGCTAACAAGCCAGCTGCTCATAAAAATAAACATGACAAGTAACTCCATAAACACAAATACTCAAACAGCAAATGAGGCAGCCCCATTCTATCTCCACGTAAGAGCCCACTAAATCTTCCAACGGCTCTTTCCTTTGTAATTAATCTGATTCTATCATAATTAGACCCTAAATTCACAAGCATATCAGCTACTACATTGCCTTCCCCTCAATCTCCTTGATAAGAGCATGAGCCCTTGCCAAATCATAACTCAAACTCCATGGGCCAGTGTTTTTATTACGCAAAAACTTAACCATTAGCAAAGAATCAGCCTCGACCCAAACTTGCTTCCACCCCTTCTCACGGCACGGTTCAAGATTACAAATGAGAGCATTTACCTCTGCTTTCAATACTTGTAGCTAAGATATGGTTAGCAAAGGCAAAGAGAAAATGACCCCTGTGATCCTTAAGCACGTCGAGCCACCCGCTTTACCAATGTCCAATTTGACACTATTGTCCACATTAACTTTAACCCAACCCATCTCCGGCGATGACCATCGAACAAGTTTGCAGGAAAGCCCAATCATCTTCCATACATGGCATTTAAACAAAGCTGCACGGCTCCTTTCTCCTTTCCATTGGGCAGCACGGTGGCAGAGCCAAGACCCAAGGCTCAGTGGATGCACATTAATATATATAAATTTTTTTAATATAAATTAAAAATAAATTATAAAAATATATAATATTTAATATAATAATGGTATCTTAATATACATAAGAAATATAAATAAATATCTATCATTATTGTAAATAAAACTATCTTTTATAATTGTCCTAACTTGACTATAAGTTTTGAAAATATAAAATATTCAACTTAAAAATAATTCTTTAGAGAAGTGACCAAATAATCATTTTTTCTTTTATTTTTCCTTTCTATGAGTCATCGTTTCTACCTATATTTTTATTTTTTACTTATTTTTTTCTAAATTTATTTTTTTGGTTAAAAAGTAAAATAACAAGTTGATTCTACCTTTATCACAACCATGAGAGGGTGCATTCTTATTATGAGGGGATGCACCTCATTTTAATTAATCTCTCATAGTCAAAAAAATTAATAAAAAGTAATAGTAATTTTGGAGTCCATGTGTCTCCGCCTATGGAAGCACCCAATACCCCGGCTCGGTGGAGTCGAATAAAGGACTAACTCCTTTTAATAACATGGTCCACCAAAATTCTCCAGCCTGAGTGTTTAGCTTCATTCCACTCAAGCCATAGAAACCATAATATAACTACAGGAACAACGGATCACATATGCCAGTTCCTATTATATTGCCCATAAATGGCTCTCACTTTATGTACCGATTATGCATGAAGGAAGACCAAAGGCTATTCGCTGTTCTCACCCTCCACCACAGTTTTAAGCCAATTGCCTCAGAAACATCCTTCAATTTATTAAATCCTAGCCCACCCTCATCAGTAGTTGCACAAGCCTCTGACCAAGATGCCCAATGTGTAGGACGAGTGGCCACTACGATCTCCCCAAATAAACTTGTCAAAAATATTTTCCAACCGATCTATCACCCCATCTGGAGGTTTATGCAGAAGATAAGTAGGCATAGAGCTCAACGTACTTTTCGCGAGAGTTATGCGTCCTTCTGCAGATAACAGGCACGATTCCTATCCGCTCAACCTCATCCGAACTTTGTTTATTATCTCAGCAAAGAGAAATTTTTTCTTTGGATCTTTGTAGGGGCACTCCTAGGTAAGTTAAAGGTAGCCGTTTGTGAGACAAACTTGTGTTGGTCACTTGTCATGCATTGTAATTCCACTTGTGCTCTTATTCACTTTCTATCCCGAAGTGATTTCATATTGTTCAATAAAGTCACAAATTTTATTCATGCATACCTTCGAACCATTCGTGAGTATGATGATATCATCTGCAAATACTAAATGTAAAATCGGGCCAGCCCCCTTATCGTTATAGACGAGCGCTGGATTATCCTCAACAGCTTGTTTAATCCTCGCGAGAAATAATCTGCAGTGATGATGAAGAGTAATGGTGATAAAGGATCACCTTGTCGAAGACCATGAGAAGATCTAAAATATTCCAATAGCTCCCCATTCACCGTAACAGAAAGCTTGGAGATGCATTTTTTAACCTTATCAATCTAATCTTTATCAAAACCAAAACATTCCAAGACCTTGTAAAGGAATCTTCAATCCACTCTGTTGTAAGCCTCTATAATGTCCAACTTTAATATCACGTTAGAACCTCGCACTTTAGCGTCAAGCTTATGGACATATTCTTGAGCCAATAAAATGTTGTCGCTAATTAAATGGCCCAGAATGAAACCACTCTGATTGGACACAAGCGACTTGTTCAACAATACCCCAACCCTACTAGCCATAATTTTAATGTTAATCTTATTCAACATTGATCAAAGTCTAGTAGGCCTAAATTCACTCCAAGATGAGGGGCGTTCCCTTTTAGGGATTAGTACAATAGAAGTTGAAGTAATACCTGTAACCAGATTGCCCTCGCGAAGAAATGTTGAATTGCTTCCACCAAATCCCCTTCGATTATACTCCAAGAACTTGGGAAAAACTTGGTATTGCGATCACCCTTGAAGCCATTTACACCTCGCTTTTTGTCTCTAGAAGTCTTCCTCAATCACCAAGATATGATTGACCTTATCATTTGCCATGTTGACTATCTTCACGTTATTGTTAGTGGGGTTATCTTGATAATATTGTTCAACTTGCACAGTAACTTTTTTGCATCAGCCACTCGCTTATTAATGTTTTCAAGAATTGCTTTATTCCAGATTTTCAAACACTCCTTGAGCCTCTTCTACTTGCTTTAGAATTTCGAGATTCCTTGTTTATCACAAGGCAAGCTCCAATTATTACGTATAGTATCCATGAACCCCTGGTGCTTTGTCCATGCATAAATAAATCGAAAAGAGCTCCATTTTTTTGCCTCATCCATCGCACTAGAGAACAAAAGTGGGCAGTGGTCAGAACCTTCATTGGCCAAATGCTGGTTATGACAGAGCTGGAATTTACTCGCCTATTTGCTATTCGCACATATTCAATCAAGTCGTGGAAACATACTTTTTCTGGTCCACGTATACTTGCTCCCTTCAAAACCCACATCAATTAAATCGCAGTTCATGAGAATCACCACAAAATCCCCCATTGCACCCACATCTGGATCATCTCCATTTTTGCGTTCTGCGGCATGGGTGATAATATTGAAATCCCCACCAATGCACCAAGGTCTTTTCAAGTTCTCTGTGCTTTCCATCTCTCTCAATGGCAACGCGTGATCAATACAATTTGTCCTGGCATAGACAAAAGACGCAAGCAACAAAAGAGAAAGATAACCATTGCACTTTAATAATATTAAAATCTTGTTGCTAGAGAACCCTTATTTTCCCGTTGCAATTGCTTGCAAACTTCTTGAACTTCAATTTATGACCAAAAAAGATCAAGTTTATCTTTGCAAACTAATGGCTCCATAATGGCAACAAACTTGACCCTATGAAAATGGATTAAAGTTTTCAGACGTCTGAAGCTATCCACTGCAGTGATACCTTTGATATCCCAAATAAGACCTTTAATCATTGCGATTAGAGGATTTGCTTCTCAACTCCCACATAATGTGTCGATGGCTAATTGCTTCTCAGGCTCCCCAGGACTACCCAGCTCCGACCCCCTTACATCCTTCAACTCCATCGTACTTCCCAAGTCTGCTACGCTGCTCGATCTACCCCTCACTTCCTCCGTCTACTTCTCACTTCCCATATTATTAGAACCTTTGTTTCCTTAAGGCAACAACATTTCATAACAACTAGAAGGGCCAATGCCCTCTTCCGGTCGATTTCCTTCTTCAGAAGACTCATCTAGAAGGGACTTATTAGCATCGTCAACACCTTTTCCATTTTGTAGCTCATTATTCTTAGGGTCCTTCATAATTTCTTTGCCTTTGTCATTGACATCAATGCCTGCAATCTCATCCCCATCCTGGTCAAGAACGCTAAATTTGTTGTGCATTTGTATATGGTTACCTTGTTCCTTTTGCACTGGTCAGAACTCTCGTCTAAAATTCGGTTATCTATTAACACCCTGGGTAGGTAGAAGGATAGTGAAACCCTGTTTCCGCCCCTTCATGTTTTGAGGAGATAGTTTTTGGTTGACCAAATCATCGTCCTTCCTTTCATCATTTTTAACATTCTTCTTCTTGTTAACACCAAGCGCCATACAGGATGCCCTATCATGGCCAATCTGCCCACAATAGGTACAATATTTGGGGATATTTTCATAAGCAACAGATTGCCAAAAACCTTTGATGTTTTTTGTATTTGGATCCATACATCAAAAGGATGTTCCTTAAGGAGATCCAACTCCATACAAACCCTAGCTAGGGTTGGTCTTATCCCTTTCAGACGTAGCTTCAACTATCTGTAAAGATTGCGCTATAGTTCTCGCTAATCCCATTACAGCTTGTGCCTGTTTATAAATAGATTAGGGCCTCATGCTCATGTTTAAAATTCGCCGTCCATTATGAGGCATGCATGTTGTAGCCATAGACGTTTCATTTTACACCAAAATCTAGTAAAATCAACTTCATTCGAGAAGGAAAGAAGAATTCAGGGTTATGACTTACAACCCATCTTTGGACACTTAACATACTTGGCATTGTCGCAAACTTGCCGACCAAGGAAAAGACTAGATTGTTTGCCATGGCTTCATAATCCGTATCGTGTATGAAAAAGGAAAGGGCATTCTTATATTGTTCAATGGGTAATAGATTAAGTTGGAACTTAGGTTTTGTGGACGTAGTACCGGTAGGCACTGCTGACCAAGTTTTGCCTTAAGAGCGAGGTTTGCATGGTGGGTTGAAGGTGGCCATATCTCAGATTCATTTAGCTACGATAATTTCTAAATTTGCATTCAAATATAATGTTGAATGTGGCCTGTATTTTTGAGAAACAAGAATAGCAAATTCCCTTATTAGTATATGACCTTATTAGCTTATTACCTTTCTAGCACATAACTAATTAGTTGCCTTTTCTGTTTAATAGGTTTTAGAAAACCTTTGCACTATAAATATGTGGCAATACTCATTGTGCTATGTGTGTAAGAGAAACCAGAGTGAGCCTTGTAGTATTCGCTGATCGATAATAAATTATTTTCTGCTGCCTGTGGACGTAGGCTTTAAGGCCGAACCACGTAATTTTCTTGTGTCTGTTTTCTTCTCGTATTTTTCATTTTTGCATGTTTTTCCCCAACAAACTGGTATTTAGAGCTTTGGTACTAATCTGCTGCAAGAGGGAAAAAGGAAAATCAAAACTCACTGTGAAACCAAAATTGCTCAAACCAAATGGTGCCTAACAAAACAAAGGTTTTTGCTCGGCGAGGAGTGCTCCGGTGCTGTCTACGTTGAGCGTTGGTGGCTGGAGTGAAAGCTTACGTCGGCGGGTCGCGGGTCACGGTTTGTGTTTGGGTTTGAAGAACGAGCGAAGAAGATAGAGTTCGCGCGCTCTTAAGGTTGGTTTTGGGTATTCGGGTATTTTTTTTGTGGATTTGGTTCAGGTTTGTAAAGTAGGTTTAGGGTCTGGGTCTGGGTTTTTTGGATCGGGCTTGGGTAGCAGTCTTGTCCAGATTTGGTTAGGTCTTTTGGGTTTTGGGTCTTGGGCTTTGAAACTTTTTTTTTGTTTTGGCTTAGTTGAATCAAAAGGTAAAAGGAAAATATTTTTGGGTTGGGCTTTTATTTTAAGACCAAAGAAAAAAAATATTTATCTCTTTTAGGGCCTTGCTGTTGAGTCCAGAAACCAAAAAAAAAAAAAAAGACTAGTTTGATCACGTTGACCAGATGATCGGGGTTTGACAGAGGGTTGACTTTGACCAGAGCCTTACCCCATGTTTTTTGACGTACTGAGTCTGATTTTGGGCTTTGTTTTTCCAAATTTTGCTCCAAAGTGCGTGTTTAAGGATGGTGTTGACTTTGTCCAATAGGTTCGACTTTGACCTATGTTGACCAAAGCTGACCGGGGGTGTTCCTAAAGTTTTTCAATGTGTTGAATCTATTTTTCCGGTCCATTGAGTCAAATTCAATCCTGAAGTGCGAGTTTTGAGAAAACAAAGATGTCTTCTACAGGTGAAAAATTTGAAATTGAGAAGTTTGACGGGAGAATGAGTTTCAGTATGAAGGATCAGATTCAAGGCATTTATGGCAATGTAAGGACTTTGGAAAGTCATTGAAGAAGTGATCCCAGAGAAGACGGAACCAGCAACAAGACAAGAACTCGAAGCGAAAGCTTTAGGTGCGATACATATATCTGTGACGAATTAAGTATTGTTGGAAATTGCTAAGAAGACGACAACAATTGAGGCTTGGAATATTTTGGTTGAATTATATGCATCAAAATCTCTAACAAATCACCTCTACTTGAAGAAGCAATTGTATCATCTTAGAATGAAAGAAGCTATATCACTAAAACAACACCTTGATGAGTTTACCTCTTGTTTTATTGCTTTGAAGGATGTAGGTGTTAAATTGATGACGAAGACCAAGCTATGATCCTATTATGCTTCTTACCGCTTTCATATATGAACTTTGTGGACACTATATTGTACGGGAGGGATAAAATTAGCTTTGAGGATATGATTGCTTCATTAAATCGAAGGATTTTCAAACACATATTTTGGAACATAGGGAAGAAGTTCATGGGAAGGGTTTAGTAAGTAGAGAGAGATCGAAGAATAGAGGGGGATCTTCGGGTAGAAAGACAAGCAAGTCAAGGTCAAAATCAAGAGCAAGAAAACTAAGCTATTTCGAGTGTGGTGAGAAAGGTCACATTAAAAAAGAATGTCCAAAACTGAAAAAGGAAAAGAAAAAGATAGAGAATTCAGCCAATGTGGTAGAGAGTGCTGACAGTAATGGAGAGAACTCGAGTAATACCAGAGATGTTTTGACCGTGAGTGCATCACAGTGGCATAATCAATGGATTCTTGATACTGGTGCAACGTTCCATATGTGTCCTAGGTATGACTAGTTCTCTTCTTATTCCAAAAGAGAAGGGAAAGTCTTCTAGGCAATGATCTTTTGTTGAAGGTGAAGGGATTGGACATCGTAAATATCAAGATGTTTGATGGTATTACAAGATCTCTCGAGTGTTGGCATGCACCGGGGCTGAAGAAAAACTTGATTTCTCTTGGGCGTTTGGATTCTCATGGGTACAAATTCCGAAGTGAGAATGGTGTGTTAAAAGTGACCAAAGTCGCAATTGTGCTTTTGAAAGAGAACTTGACTGGCGACTTATATGTGCTTCAAGGTAGTACAGTTACAGGTGTTGCAGCTGTGTATTCGAGGAGAGTGATAATGACACTACGCAATTATGGCACAAGAGGTTGGGCCATATGAGCGAGAGGGGACTGACTGAGTTGAGCAAGAGGGATTTGCTTTGTGGACAAAGAACTAGAAAGCTTGAATTCTGCGAGCATTGTGTTTTTGGAAAGCAAACGAAGGTGAAGTTCAGCAAGGGGTAGGGGAATACCAAAGGTACACTTGATTACATTCATTTTGATCTTTGGGGTCCAAATAAAGTTTCTTCCAAGAAAGGAGTTAGATATTACATCACTGTCATCATCACTGTCATTGATGCATACTCTCGGATGGTGTTAGTATACTTCTTGAAAATTAAAGATGATGCGTTTCTAACATTTGTCGAGTAGAAGAAGTTGAGTGAGAAGCAGACTAGTAAACGTATCAAGCATCTTAGGATTGACAATGGGTTGGAATACTGCAATAAAGAGTTTGATGAGTTCTGTAGGAAACATGGCATTATGAGACACCGCACATGTGTAGGGAGACCACAATAGAATGGAGTTGCATAACACATGAATAGAACTCTGATAGAAAGAGCTCATTGTATGCTCACGCATTCTGGCTTAAGTCAAGACTTTTGGGCTAAAGCCGTTAATATGGCATGCTATTTGGTGAATAGGTCTCCATTCAAAGCTATTGAATTGAAAACTCCTTTTGAGTTATGGTCCAGTAAAGCTGTTGAGTACTCTCGATTGAGGGTGTTCGGTTGCCCTGCATTCACTCACATAAAGGATGGCAAGTTGGAGCCGAGGGCAAAGAAATGCATATTCCTAGGCTATGCGTTTGAGAGAAAAGGTTACAGGTTGTGGTGCACAGATCCAAAATCTCCAGGTTTCCTCACCAGCAGGGATGCCATATTCAATGAGTTTGCTTCATTAGACCAAGAAAAAGAGAAAGCCGTAGCTGGTTTAGACCACGGTGTCAAAGAGCAGGTGGAGGTATTTGTTGATGTTTCAAATGTTCCATCTAGCAGTAGTAGTAGTCCAATTCAGCCGACTCAACCAAATGTGTCTGAACAACAAAAGTACAGCATTGCTACTGGTCAAGAAAGGAGACAGATTAGAGAGCCTCAAAGGTATGGATACGCTAATCTTGTTACTTATGCTTTGACTATTGCTGAAACAATTGAAGAACATGGGTCGAATTCGTATAAGGAGGCCATCCTGGGAAAGATTTTGCTTAGTAGGTAGGTGCCGTGAGTGAGGAGTTGAGTCTCTTTAGAATAATCAGACATGGGAGCTCGTTGAATTGCCTGAGGGATAGTAAGTTGTCAGTTGCAAATAGGTTTACAAGAAAAAGAAAGGTACTCCAAGGGTTGAAGGTCCTCGATACAAGGCATGGTTGGTGGCAAAAGGCTATACATAAATGGAGGGTGTTGACTTTAATAAAGTATTCTCTTCAGTTGTGAAACATACTTTCATCAGGGTTTTACTTGCCTTAGTTACTCTTTATGACTTAGAGCTTGAGCAGCTAGATGTGAAAATGACATTTTTGCACGGTAATCTTGAAAAGCAGATTTATATGAGTCAACCAGAAAGTATATAATTCCTGGTAAGAAGATTCATGTTTGTAAATTGAAGAAGTCCTTGTATAGGTTGAAGCAGTCACCTTGGCAATGGTACAAGAGATTTGACACATTCATGGTAGGCGCTGGATACATAAGAAGTGCCTATGATAGTTGTGTGTATCTCAAGAAGCTTCCAGACGGTTCATTTGTGTACTCGTTATTGTATGTCGATGATATGCTTATTGCTGCTAAAAGCATGTTTGCCATCGACAAATTAAAGAAGCAGCTGGGTGATGAGTTTGAAATGAAAGATCTTGGAGCAGCGAAGAAGATTCTTGGCATGGAGATTCGCAGGGATAGAAACGCTGGGAAGCTGTTCTTGTCTCAATAGAGTTATATTGAGAAGGTGCTGGAGCATTTCGGGATGCATAAAGCTAAGCCTGTGAGTGTGCCACTTGCTGTTCATTTCAAGTTGTGTACAGATTTATCACCTAAAACCGAGGAGGAGGTGAAGCATATGTCTCATGTTCTATACTCAAGTGCTGTAGCTAGCTTGATATATGCTATGGTGTACACTTGTTTTGACATTTCACATGCAGTTAGCGTTGTGAGCAGGTATATGGCATCACCTGGGAAAGCACACTGGGAAGCAGTGAAATGGATAATGAGATATTTATGTGGCACTACGAATGTAGGTTTACTGTTTAGCAAGATGACTAGAGAAGAGAAGATCTCTGACTGGTTATGTGTTTACGCTCTTTGAATGTGTTATCAGTTGGAAAGTGACATTACAATCTATTGTAACATTGTCAACTACTGAGGCGGAGTACATGGCAATTGCAGAAGCTGTGAAGGAGGCCATATGGTTACAAGGCCTGGTTCGTGATCTTGGATTGCAGCAAGATACAAGAACAATCTTTTGTGATAGCCAGAGTGTAATCTATCTGACGAAGAATTAGATGTATCATAAGAGGATTAAACACATTGATATCAGATATCACTTTGTCAAAGATGTTGTATCATAAGGGATTATATCGCTACAAAAAATTTCTACCCATAAGAATCCAGCAGATATAATGACCAAGGTGGTTCCAGTCAGCAAGGTCAAGCATTGCTTGGACTTGGTTGCTATTTGCAGTGTGGAGAATTGAGCCCTTAGGGGCATTTGGAAGCAGGGATGATTGGTGTGTTGATTGGAGCGAATATGCGCCAAGGTAGAGATTTGTTGAATGTGGCCAATATTCTTGGGCAACAAGAATAGCAAATTTCTGTTAGGATTAGTATGCCCTAAAGCTCACTTGTAACTTACATTTTGGATGCTAAACAATGTATAATCATTTTTGTTATATGGCATTATGAGTTTCTTATATATTATCTCTGTTATGTTTTATTGATGCATGTGTAAAGGCCCCTTGACTTGAACTAATGACTTGGGTGCACAGTGAGGTTGGACGCACAATAGGTCCAAGTCTAGATTTAGTCATGTCATAAAATTGAGTTCATAACCGAATCGTAGTGTTGGGGACTCCACCGGGATAAGGTTATATTGAGCAAGTCTTCTCGTTGAGGAGGATGATCTACTTAGGTCATTGGAGGACTTTCGAATTTGTCTAGATAGTACATGTGTCACGTATTAGACAGGACCATTATGAGTATGTTTTCTAGAGACGTACTATCAAAGAAAGAAAATAAGATACTCACTGCTACTAAATGATCATTGCTCTTAATCTTGAGCATATGTGGATAAACTAATGAAGTTAGGGTTTGGTACTTTGATTCACTATGGGTGAGATCTTACTTTATTAAGATCAATAGCCTTGTGCATTGAGTGCTAAGTTCTAATTAATTGTAATATGCATATGCAATATGGAATCTATGTGCCCCCTTTGGGATTGTCCAAATTTATCATCCAAATCTAGATTTAGTGATATTACCTTTATAGGTGTATCGGTCATATGGCTTGAGGGTCGCTCCCAAGATCAAGAGATTCCATGACCAAGGATGGTTGGCAAAAGGACAAGAAGCCCGACGGAATAGATGTAGCGAAAGAGGTGATAGTACAAAGGCCAAAGGACCGGCTTTAGCTACGGGTATATATAGAGGGGCATTATGGTCAGTTATTTAGTAGGTCAAAGACAAAGTTCACATTCTTTTGTGATCAGCTTCTGGGTAATAGTAATTATTCTTGGAGTGCAACTTTGATCTTATGGTAGAATAGATCGGAGTTAAAAATAATTATTATGTCGCTTAGATCGGGCAAGGACATTTTTAATTATTTTTGGAAGCCAAGGTTAATGGTGTCTTCTTGGTCCCTTCCCTAGTTGAAATGACTTTGAGAGAGTAATTTTGAAAGAGCAAATTCCATATTGTGGTAGTAGCCTTTTTGGGCCAAAGCTAGGAATTGGGTTTGGGCTTTCTTTAGAGTCCAAGATAACCTAATTGGGCTAGGATGGTTTCCTATTGGGCTTAGGCCTCCACATGAATTATGGACTATGTGTTGGACTTGGATAATGGGCTTGGCCTAAGTCTTCCGAGACAAGTGGACAACTTGCAAAATACTACAAAAACAAGTGGACAACTTGCACAAGTCTTCCAAGACAAGTTAACAAGTTGCATAAAGCAAATACGACATGGAAATTTTCTCCCACATTGAAAGATTAGCAACTTTGGGTGCCAAGGTTCTCTCTATAAACAGACAAGACCTTACACCTTTTATGCAATCCACTTTGTAGTTGATTTCTTCCTTTTTGGCAAGAAAAAACTACCACACATAGTACACACTTATTGTGTGATTTTTGCTCTAGTTTTTCAAGAGCATATTACTTTGCTTCTTCCCACACAAGAGGCTATTCTCTCAAGATAAGTCTCTTTAATCATAGGGAAGAAGACTAGGGAGTTGTTTATTGCGACACCCTTATAGTAAAATTTTTGGCGACCTTGTTCGTGAACGGGAATAAAGCTCGTGACGGTTTTAGCTTTATCAAAGGCCCCATGCTTCAAGAGGGTAGCTTTACATATTTTTGTAAGTACTAGTTATATTCTATATGTTCCTAAACATGTTCTTGTGTGTGTTATGTGATTTTTTTTTATTTTCCTAGCATGTTTTCTTGGTAGAATTTTTTAAAAATATGGACTAGGATACATCACACTTAATAATATCGATCCTTCAATTAGTATCAGAGCTTAGGTTTACACACAACATGCTTAGACTATGCAAGAATATTGTATTTATATAAATATGTTAATCATCTTGTGAGTGGCAAGATTAGGAAATCTTGTGTTGCATATACTTGTGGTTTTATGCTTATATGTGCAGGTAATATAAAATCTCCTTGATGGTTCGTATGTATGCATGATAGATTTTCGTGTACGGTCAACAAAGCTTGGCCATAGGCGATTTCATGTATAAATATTTACGGTTTTTGCTTATAATTTATTTAAAAGAAGCATATGATGTTTTGATATCCTTGTAATGTTTCTTTATGAAGCTTGTATTAGCAATAGCAAAGTGTATTGTTGTAATCTTTAAAGACCAAGGAAAAAAAAACAAGAAAAACAGCATGGAGGAACACTCTGCCGGGTAAACTTGTCGGTCGACCGGATCCTATTAATGGTCGATCGGCTGAAGCAGAAAAAGCTACTAAGCGTGCTGTTTTATTGAAGATTACAGGGAGCCATCAAAGAGGGATTTTAACGTATTTTGGTGGATGTTTATAATGCATTAATATATGTTTTAACATATTTGCATTAGCATGATTGCTACCTAGAAATATATCCACTCATTAGGGTTTATAAAAATCAGTCATACCTATGAGTTGATTTTCAAAGATAGTTAAGATTATGAGAATGGCTTAGACAAGATAATTGTAAGCGGCTATGTCTAAAGATGCCATGCAATCTCATGACAACATTAAAAGAACTTAACTTGAGATTTACAAATATATATCTACCTAAGGGTCTATGCACCCAAATTTAGGTAAGTAATCTATTATGGTATTGCAATGTTTTAGTAATATAAAAGGGATTCGCAAAAACCAAAGGATTTCGTAAATCCAAAGCATGTTTAGATCTAAAACAAAAGCAAGAATACAAAAAATAGAGAAAACCCTTATGCTAAAATATTGAGTGGAAGAGGGGACTGGAAAAACCCCATGACTTTCCATATCCTATTCACGTTAATGATAAACGTCATTAACTTCCCCATCAGAAGGTGACATTTTATCTAGATTTAACAAGGTGAAACATAAAATGTTTATTCAAAAGGGTGTTAGTAAGTTCAACCATCCCATCGGTAGAGTTCTTCACTAAAGAACGCCTTACGCAACATTGATTAAAGTCACTACCCCATCGGAGGGCTAAAATCAAGAATGTTTTGGGGAATAAACATTAGGAATGGGTGTATACTCAACTTAAATGGTAGGTTCAGCTATCTTATCGATAGAGTTCACTATCGGATTTAAGAAGTCAAACAAAACAATGATTGAATTATTCAATTGGATCATATCTGGATTATTGTTAATTCAAATAAGTGATGGCGCTTGACTTAACGTTCATAAGTTCGGCCATCCCATCATTGGAGTTCTTGTGAGGACGTTGAGACACTGTTACATCAAGTAGGTTAAGGGTTGATCTACTCAAAGACAAATGATGTAAAAGTACTTGTATGTTTTATTTCCAAAGATAGCATACATATTATACATGCATCAATTCTATACTCATAAATTAATTATGATTATATTGTTGTATCCAGAAAAATGTCTTCGTTCAGTCCACTAGCTACAATTCTCAAAGAGCATAAGCTCACTGGACCGAATTTTGTGGACTGGGAACGAAACTTGGAATAGTACTCACCGCAGAAGAGTACAAGTATGTCCTAACAACTCCTTGTCTTGTTGCGAGGGCTAATTCTTCTGAAGCCCAGAAAGATACTAAGGCAAAATGGCAGAAAGCCAATAGTATGGCCAAGTGCTATATGATGGCTTCTATGTTAGATATTTTGTAGAGCAAGCATCATCATATGGAAACTGCGAAAGAAATCATAACTTCACTGTCTCGCATGTTTGCTGATAAGAGCAGGCCCGCAAGGCAAGGTTCTCTTAGAGAAATTATGAATCAAAGGATGGCAGCAGGAGCATCTGTCAGGGAGCATATGCTTAAAATGATGGATTACTTCAATACTGTCGAGATCCTAGGAGCAAACATAGATGAACAGTCAAAGGTAGACATAATTTTGGAGACTTTACCGTCATCCTATACCCAGTTGAAGCTTAATTGTAATATGAGCAAGATGAACATGGATATGATGGAATTAATGAAAGAGCTCCTAGCTGCAGAAGCCATAATGAAAAATAAAGGCCATATAAATATGATTCAAGCATCCACTTCTAGACATAACTCGACAGGGAGAGAGTTTAAAGGAATGGGGAAGCAAAAACGTTGTCAAGGGAAAAAGAAAAGAAATGGTGAACAGCCCAGGCAGTTAACAGGTGAAAAGCCCAAGGGCAAATGATTTAAATGTGGCCTAAAGAGACACTGGAAAAAGGATTGCCCAAAGTACTTGGCACGAGGCTAAATAGGTACACCTCTTTTGTTCTACATTGAAACTTGCTTAGTGGTTGATTCTACTAATTCTTGGATTGTAGACTCTGGAGCCACTAACCATATTTGCAATTCTTTGCATTGGTTTCAGGGAATGAAGGAATTAGCTAAATGGGAGTTTGCTCTGAGATTGGGTAATGAAGCAAAAGTATGGGCTGCTGAAGTGGGAGGAATGTGCTTAAATTTTTCATGTAATAGGAAGTTATTTTTGAACAACGTTTATTATGTTCCGGATGTACGTAAAAACTTATTTCTGTTTCACAATTAATATTCAATGGTTTTTGCATTAATTTCCATTCTGGTGTTGATATCAGTAGAGATGGAAATATTATTTGTTCCGGTAGCATGCATGATAACTTGTTTTATATAAAAACTATTACAAACTCACTGCATAATATAGAACAAACTAATTCCCAAAAAAGGAAGGTTTCTTCGACCAATGATACTTATCTTTGGCACCTACGCTTAGGACATATTAGTCTAAAGCGAATTCAGAGATTAGTCGAGGATGGGTATCTTAGCTCATTAGATTTCGAAGATCTACCTCCGTGTGAATCTTGTCTCAAAGGGAAGATGACTAAACGGTCATTTTCTTCTAAAGGAGAAAGGGCCAAAGAAGTATTGGAATTGGTTCACACTAATATGTATGGTCCTATGAGTAAACCAGCATGAGGAGGTTATGAGTATTTCATTACTTTTACTGATGATTACTCTAGGTATGGATATGTATATTTAACGCGACACAAGTCTGAATCCTTTGAGAAATTCAAAGAGTTCAAAGCTGAGGCGGAGCGAAAATTAGATAAACATATCAAACCCCTTCGGTCTGATCGAGGTGGCGAATACCTCTCGAGTGAGTTCAAAGACTATCTTACACAAGAAGGGATAGTGTCTCAATTGACTGCACCAGGGACTCCTCAGCAAAATTGTGTAGCAGAGAGAAAAAATCGTACCCTATTAGATATGGGTAGGTCAATGATAAGTCATGCATCTTTACCTTTATCTTTTTGGGGGTATGCCTTTAAAACTGCAGCATACATCTTGAACTTGGTACCATCTAAATCAGTACCTAGGACACCTCAAGAAATGTAGACTGGGCGCAAGCCGAGTCTAAATCATCTCCACATTTGGGGCTGTCCAGCTTATGTACTTAATAGTAATGCTTCAAAATTGGAACTAAGATCCGAGTTATGCTATTTCATTGGATATCCTAAGGGAACTCTTTTATAATTCTAAGGGGTAAAAGGTGTTTATAAGTACCTATGCTAGATACTTAGAGAATGATGAAATGGTCCAGAAAACACTAGATTCTGAAGTTGTTCTAGATGAGATTTCACAAGAATCTTCAGTAACACTTGTAGTAACTATGAATGAAGAGTCCTTTCTGACTTCTTCAGAGAATCAGGTGGTGGATCTCACAAGTTATGATGAAACAGTTTTCGACATAGATACTGACCAATGGCATGAGGCAATGGATTCAGAGTTAGAATCTATGTATTCTAACAAAGTCTGGGATCTTGTAGTTGCACTTGAAGGGGTAAAACCTATAGGGTACAAATGGTCTACAAGAGGAAAAAAGGAGTTGATGGAAAAGTTGAAACCTTTAAAGCAAGGTTGGTGGCAAAAGGTTATACTCAGAAAAAAGGGATTGGTTATGAGGAAACTTTCTCACCAGTAGCCGTGCTTAAATCCATCAGGATACTTCTTGCTATCACTTGTAATTATGACTACGAGATATGGCAAATGGACGTCAAGACAGCTTTTCTTAATGGAGAGCTTGACGAGACCATTTATATGACACAACCAAATGGATATGTTGCTAAAGGCCAGGAACATTTGGTTTGTAAGTTAAAACAGTCTATTTATAGACTAAAGCAAGCATCTAGAGCATGAAACATCAAACTTGATCGGGCAAATAAATCTTATGGTTTTGATCAAAATATTGATGAACCTTTCATATATAAGAGGCGTAATGGAAATGCTGTAGCTTTTTTGGTTCTATATGTGGATGATATCCTACTAATTGGAAATGATGTGGGGATATTATCATCCATCAAGGTTTGGCTTTCCACTCAATCTTAAATGAAGGATTTAGGAGAAGCTAGTTATGTTCTAGGTATCAAGCTTATGCGAGATCGTAAGAACAAAAGGCTAGCCCTATCTCAAGCTTCATTTATTGAGAAGATATTTGTCAGGTTTAACATGCAAAACTCTAAGAAGGCCTCATTACCTTCTAGACATGGAGTTTATCTATCTCAGGATCAATGTCCTAAAACACCTGAGGAAATAGAGAGCATGAAGCGAATTCCTTATGCTTCAGCGGTTGGAAGCCTCATGTATGCCATGTTATGTACTAGACCAGATATCTGCTTTGCTGTTGGTATGGTTAATAGATGTCAGTCAAACCCTGGACCAACACATTGGGCCGCGGTTAAGCATATATTCAAATTCCTACAAGGAACTAAGGATTATGTGCTGGAATACCATGCAAATGATCTAACGCCATTAGCCTATACAGACTCAGATTTTCAGTCTGACAGAGATTCTGAGAAGTCTACTTCTGGATATGTTTTTACTCTGTCAGGAAGCTATTTCATGAAGAAGTCTGAAGCAAAATTGTATTGCTGACTTTACTATAGAGGCCGAGTATGTAGCAGCATCTGAGGTTACGAAAGAGGCAGTATGGCTAAGAAAGTTCCTTTTAGACCTAGAAGTTGTGCCGGCAGCTCACAGATCGATAACGTTATATTGCGACAACAACGGTGCTGTTTCACAGTGCAAGGAGCCCAGGAATCACAAAAAGGGTAAACACATTGAACGGAAATATCATTTGATCCGTGAGTTTATCCAGAGAGGAGATGTAGTAGTTGAAAAGATAGCTTCAGCAGATAACCTGGAGGACCGATTAACAAAGACTCTTCCAGCGAAAATTTTCACTACACATTTAGAGTCCATAGGTATTAGGTTGTGCAGAAGTGATCTTTAGTGCAAGTGGGAGATTGTTAGGATTAGTATGCCCTAAAACTCACTTGTACATGACATTTTGGATGCTAAACAATGTATAATCATTTTTGTTATATGGCATTATGAGTTTCTTACATATTATCTCTGTTATGTTTTATTGATGCATGTGTAAAAGCCCCTTAGCTTGAACTAATGACTTGGGTGCGCAGTGAGGCTGGACGCACAGTAGGTCCAAGTCTAGATTTAGTCACGTCATAAAATTAAGTCTGTAACCGAATCGTAGTGTTGGGCACTCTACCGGGCTAAGGTTATATTGAGCAAGTCTTCTCGTTGAGGAGGATGATCTACCTAGGTCATTGGAGGACTTTCGAATTTGTCTAGATAGTACATGTGTCACGTATTAGACAGGACCATTATGAGTATGTTTTCTAGAGACGTACTATCAAAGAAAGAAAATAAGATACTCACTGCTACTAAATGATCATTGCTCTTAATCTTGAGCATATGTGGATAAACTAATGAAGTTAGGGTTTGGTACTTTGATTCACTATGGGTGAGATCTTACTTTATTAAGATCAATAGCCTTGTGCATTGAGTGCTAAGTTCTAATTAATTGTAACATGCATATGCAATATGGAATCTATGTGCCCCCTTTGGGATTGTCCAAATTTATCATCCAAATCTAGATTTAGTGATACTACCTTTATAGGTGTATCGGTCATATGGCTTGAGGGTCGCTCCCAAGATCAAGAGATTCCATGACCAAGAATGGTTGGCAAAAGGACAAGAAGCCCGACGGAATAGATGTACCGAAAGAGGTGATAGTACAAAGGCCAAAGGATCGGCTTTAGCTACGGGTATACATAGAGGGGCATTATGGTCAGTTATTTAGTAGGTCAAAGACAAAGTTCACATTCTTTTGTGATCAGCTTCTGGGTAATAGTAATTATTCTTGAAGTGCAACTTTGATCTTATGGTAGAATAGATCGGAGTTAAAAATAATTATTATGTCGCTTAGATCGGGCAAGGACATTTTTAATTATTTTTGGAAGCCAAGGTTAATGGTGTCTTCTTGGTCTCTTCCCTAGTTGAAATGACTTTGAGAGAGTAATTTTGAAAGAGCAAATTCCATATTGTGGTAGTAGCCTTTTTGGGCCAAAGCTAGGAATTGGGTTTGGGCTTTCTTTAGAGTCCAAGATAACCTAATTGGGCTAGGATGGTTTCCTATTGGGCTTAGGCCTCCACATGAATTATGGACTATGTGTTGGACTTGGATAATGAGCTTGGCCTAAGTCTTCCAAGGCAAGTGGACAACTTGCAAAATACTACAAAAACAAGTGAACAACTTGCACAAGTCTTCCAAGACAAGTTAACAAGTTGCATAAAGCAAATACTATATGGAAATTTTCTTCCACGTTGAAAGATTAGCAACTTTGGGTGCCAAGGTTCTCTCTATAAACAGACATGACCTTACACCTTTTATGCAATCCACTTTGTAGTTGATTTCTTCCTTTTTGGCAAGAAAAAACTACCACACATAGTACACACTTATTGTGTGATTTTTTCTCTAGTTTTTCAAGAGCATATTACTTTGCTTCTTCCCACACAAGAGGCTATTCTCTCAAGATAAATCTCTTTAATCATAAGGAAGAAGACCAGGGAGTTGTCTACTGCGACACCCTTATAGTAAAATTTTGGCGGCCTTGTTCATGAACGGGAACAAAGCTCGTGACAGTTTTAGCTTCATCAAAGGCCCCACGCTTCAATAGGTTAGCTTTGCATATCTTTGCAAGTACTAGTTATATTCTATATATTCTTAAGCATGTTCTTGTATGTGTTATGTGGTTTTTTTTTATATTTTCCTAGCATGTTTTCTTGGAAGAATTTTTTGAAAATATAGACTAGGATACATTACACTTAATAATATCGATCCTACAATTTTCTTATTAGTATATTACCTTATTAGCTTATTACTATTCTAGCACATAATTAATTAGTTGCCTTTTCTGCTTAATAGGTTTTAGGAAACCGGTGCACTATAAATATATGGCAATACTCATTGTGTTATGTGTATGAGAGAAACTAAAGTGAGTCTTGTAGTATTCGCTGATCGATAATAAATTATTCTCTGCTGCCCATGGACGTAGGCTTTAAGGCTGAACCACGTAATTCTCTTGTGTCTGTTTTCTTCTCATATTCTTTGTTTTTGCATTTTTCCCCAACATATAAAAATTAAAAACAAGAATAAAAGAAAACAAACTAATCTAACATCCCTAGGTTGACTTTTAGAATAGCAGAGTTTTACACCCTCAATCAGGCAATATTGTTAGAGCCAAATGCAATTGAAGTCCTTGGGCACATATTACCTAATAATCATGTCAAGACAAACATTAGAAGGAAAAGAATCCCACAACAAATAATTAGACAATGAATAAACATATTAATCATTCTCAAAAGCACCTGTAAAAGGTGGAAATTTATACCCCGAAGTATCATATAGGGGTTTGTGCCCTAATGTGTCAGGGACCATGCGAGAATCTAAAGAATCACGTTCCACTTGCAACTGATCAAAACCTAATAAATCAATCTTAGTCTCATCTATTAACCACCTAATGGCCTTTTTTTGATAATCAAGGGTTACCAACATCCCTTCCCATAAATCGATGAAAGGTCCAAAGTATGCAAAATGGGAAGAGTGTGTGCTAGTCCTATTTATTCATGCCCAGTATGAGAAAGCACTAATGTGTGCTCCGAAGTAGGGAAGACTCAATAAAAAGGGGAGGGGAACAAGCATCTAAAGAAGAAAAAAGATCAATCTAAATAACCTCGACAATATAGGAATCTTTGTTACTAGAATTGGTATCAGGATAACACAAGGGTTACTCATGCTTTTCAAATGGGCTAGTTGTGGATGGATGAAGTAAATTAGACTCAGTAGATTCGTTATCATGCAAAGAACTACACTCAGGGGCACTATGTGCACCCAACTCGCTAAGAGTAGAATTAGAATCAAATTGAGTGATAATTGCATCAAGCTTGTCCTAATAGAAGAAGAAGAAATAGTAGGCTCACAAGACTTGGCATAAGAAAATGAAAACATAGGTGATTCAGAAGATACCAATCGCTCTAAAACATAAGCTAAGCTAACCTGAAATTGGAACACACTTAAGCTCATCCTCTCCCTTAATAAAAGAAACGATTTTCTCTTTAACCTCACTTCTTATATATCTCTCGTTCAGTCTCCACTATTTTTCTCATCCTTAAGAGTCTTCCATCTCATCAACCCAGTCAAAAGGTACCTCAACATGTTTGAAGCTATATTGGTCTAATGGGTTACTCACAGACTAAATAAGTTGCTCATCCTCAACCCTACTATTGAAGTGCTTGACTAGTTGGTTAGTTTCAGCTAGTAACCTATCTATTCTTTATTGTTTGGATTAGATGAGTTGCTGAGTTGAGCCATCTTAGCTTGTTGGGCTTGATATTGCATAAGTTCAATCATTTAGTCCAATTTATCGCCTGACTTGACATAGTAAATATATTAATGAAAACTATTATGAATGTAGCTACCGAAAAGCTCAAGAAAAAGACAAATGAGGAAAGGTGGTGTAGGAGATTGACACTCAAAACATGGAGGTGAATAGAAAGGAGAGTTTTCTTGATCCCGAGATGAATAAGAATGATATGCTTCCCCAATGTTTTTTGTCATAGAAACTAGGTGTAGAATCGTTGATTGGCATTTCACTTTAAGAGGCATAACTAGAATTTGCAAAGAATATGGGGTGTTAAGGAGTAAGGGGACAACAATTACTATCGTGATCGTATCTAGTGCATAAAGCACGTGAAATAAAAGCATTCAGGATGAGAGAGGGGGATACAAGTGAAATCCAATAAACTAGAAAAATCTATAATCAATCAACACAAAGTAATCTACCTCTTTCTTGGTATCTCTTTCTTTTGCTTTTCAAATTTTTGATTTTTTAAAAACTTTTTTGCTATTCTTTTGAAATAAAATAAGCTAAAAAGAGAAAGAAAAATAGACATTTAAGTGAAAAAACCAAGTTCATTCAAGAATTATACTATGCCTCCCTAGAGGAAATAAAGTGCAAGTTTTATGTCAATTTTTAACTCGTAAGTGCACGAGTAATTGCAATCTAATGCATTAAGTGTGGGTTGAATCCATAGAGAGGTGAATTGAAAATTTGAGGAAAGGTGTGTAAAGTGCCTAATTGATTGTTGAAAAATTAATCGAGAAATTGATTTTGCGAATTAAAACTAAAACTAAACTAGAACTAAAACTAATTATAAATAAAAACTAAAATTGAGATGTGAAAACTCTTTGGGACAAGTTTAGGGATTGGATTCCTATGTAATACTGAGATTTTACGCTCAAACTTAGCATTTCTTATTTTGAGGTAAAATTAGACAATAAGCCTAATTAATTGGAAACTTAAAATTAATTAATTAATAAATTAGACCTAACTTAAAGGTGCAATTCTATCCCCAAGGTTTTTATCTAACTGGAGTATAGTTTTGTCCTAAAATCCTAGGTCAATTTATCAATTACTTATGTGTAGAAAATTATGGTGCAACCTATAGTTTTTGCAATAAAGCTTAAGCAACTATCCATATGATTGAACAAAATAATTCTTTAAACATCAGCTACAGATATAAAAAAATAATAAAAAAATAATAAAGAACGTTAATCTTATAAATATAGCACATCCAAATTGTACATTTAAGCATGTATTACACATTCTAATAAGGGTCATAACACCCCACTGAATGCTCCTGGAGGTTATATATTTTACAAGATATTACACCATACTATGAATGCTCTTGGGGGTTATGTCTATAGTAATTATTCCTCATTGAACATAGCAATGAAGCTAGCTATCTCTCCATTAGTTTAAACAGCTAGTTTTTGGTGCACAAATAAATAAGATCTAGAATATACGACAGAAGATATCATATTGCATACAGAGAGTTTTGGCTAAGCATACATTTTGCATCTTATCTATCCAAAGAGAGATCTACGTATCTAGTTCAGACTTTCACTCTGGAGTGCTACATAAGCGAGAGATAAAACCATTGTATCTTATGAAGAGTATGCCACAAAGCCATTAGCATCTCTATGGGGTTGTAAATCCCTTAAGGAGATCAATCAAATTGAGCCTCAGTTTAATTATTTAATTTTTGTATTTTAAATTTTATTGTAATGTTATATTTGAATTTATAAATAAATAGTATTCAGTTTGTTGACAATTTTATTTCTAAAATTCCAATTTCATATTTTATTGTAACATAACACAACATCATGTACATGAGTAGTGTACGCGTAAGGATAAATGGTGATAATGTTAGCATATACTTGAATTTTCAAACCTGTGATTTTGAATCAAGCCAAACTATGTAAATAAACAATTCAAAGATTTATTACATCTGGAGAACACAAAACAAGCTCCATTGTTTGTCTAAACTAGGGATTTTAAATCCCGTGCTTCGCAAGGGTCAATTTTTTTTTAGTCTTTTGTAATTGTGATTTTTAACTTATACGAAAGAGCATAATTTAGAAGTTACATGATTGCTAAAGGAATTTGGAGAAACATCAAATGGGAAAGATAGTTCCAAAACAAAGAAGATATAGACTTGGAATATTAAACTCACTAAGCAAAAAGATAGGTATTATAAAATCAAGGATAATATTTTAATCAAATATCGAAAAAGTCATGAATACCAACTCAGTTTACAATTTAGATATATAAAATTTTCAAACCATACACAGGGTCCCTTTAGATTGGTAATGATGAATCCTTTCTCAGACATCTGATGAACCCTAATGTAGATAAGTAGTGAACATGATGAACACTTACGGTCTATATGATACTTATGCTTTAGAATTTTGTAATAGAAAAGATTTATGTTGTGTGATGCAATGCCTTGAAGAATCACTATATATAGGTTTAGGAGGAGATGAAACTATCATTTCTACATTCATGAAGGACATTCAAAGGGTCTCAAAACCCCCTGGAATTGAATCCATTTCAAGACAGGCACTCCTATTATAAATCACTTGAATGAATTTAAAGAAATTGTCTTTGATTTAAAGAATATGGAATTTAAGTATGAAGATGAGGATTTAGCATTGATATTGTTGTGTTCTTTCCCTTGTTCTTATAAAAACCTTAGATATACAATGTTATATTCTTATGATAACAGCACATTTGGTAAAGTTCAAGATGCTTCAAAGTCAAAAGATAAAATTGATAAGCAGATCACTAGTGTCTCAAAAAATCAGGCAGAGGGTCTGATTGTTAGTAGGAGATCTATATAAATAGAGGATGGAAAAACTGATAGAAGTAGATCAAATCCAAGTACGAGAAAATTACTGCAAGAAAAAGGGACACATTAAAAAGAATTGTTTTGGACCCCAAAATAAAACTAAATGAGAAGGAAATAATGGATAACCAACAAAACAAGGGTAGGCAAGTATTGTTACTAATACAGATAATGATAGGGATCTCTTAGTGGTGTCAAATGATGGTTTTATAACAAATTCTAGATGGGTAGTTGATACTACATGCACATTTCATGTATCCTAATTAAGACTGGTTTTCATCTTATGAAACACCCTTTAGGGGTCTTGTGGTAGGAAATAATGCCTTTTGCAAGTTATTGGCATTGGGACGATGAAAAGCCGAATGCATGATGGTGTCATTAGAATGTTAACTAATGTAAAACAAGTTCCTAGTTTAAAGAGAAATTGATTTCCTTACACTTGACTCTAATTGATTTATGGACACTTGTCAAGATAGAGTCTTAAAGGTGAGTAAAGGTAACCTCGTTGTATTGAAAGATTTAAAGATGCTAGGCAATTTATCTGTTTTGCAAGGTTTTACTATTATAGATTCTACTGTTGTTTATACTTGTTCCTTGTTCGATGCAAATCTTTCCAAACTATGAAATATGGGGCTTGGACACATGAGTGAAAGAGGAATGATTGGATTAAGCAAAATAGGGCTTCTTTCCAGAGTATAAGAGCTCGAATTTTATGAATATTGTCTATTTGGAAAACAAAAAAGGGTAAGTGTTAGTAAAGGCATCCCTAACACCAAAGGTACGCTCGATTATATTCATTCAAATCTCTGGGGACCATCTAAGCTTTCAATAAAAAGTTGGGCTAGGTATATGCTTAACTTCATTGATGATTATTAGAGAAAGGTTTGAGTATTTTTCTTAAAATAGAAAAGTGATGTGTTTGTCACATTTAAAAAGTGGAAAACTTTGATTAGAAGGCAAATAAAAAAGTAGCTTAAATGAATAAGCACTGATAATGGCCTAGAATTATGTTCAACTAAGTTTACTTAATTCTATAAGAGGGAAGGAATTGTGAGACATTTGACAGTCCCTTATACATCTCACAGAACAAACTAGCTAAGTAGATGAATAGGACTTTAAATGAAAAGATTCGATGTATGCCCTCAATTTCTAGCTTACCTAAATCTTTTTGACATGTAGGCTGCCACTACAGCTTGTTTTTTGGTAAATCGATCACCTCAAAGGTTCTAAATTGTAAGACTTCAGATGTAGTCAGATAATCCTTCAAACTATTTTGATCTGAGAATCTTTACGTGTCCAGCATATATGCTTGTAAATGATGGGAAATTAGAACCTATATCCATGAAATGCATTTTTCTTGGCTATGAATTAGGGGTAAAAGGATTTATGTTGTGGTCCAAAGTCATAATTAATAGAGATGTTGTATTTAATGAAACTAACATGTTTCAATTCCTGTTAGTTGCATGTAATCGGCCTTTGGCCTTCCTTGAAGAGGAAACAAACTAACATGCTTTAAAAGAGGGAAGATTCTTCTTCACCTATATTTGTAATTGATTTAGATATAGAAAAGCCAAGGGAACAAATGGAGATAGAAGTTAATACAATCGGCTCACCTATTCCACTTTCAAATTTAACTCCAAGACATGATACTTAACCATTGCAACAAGTACAACAATATTCTATTTGCAAAGATAGACCAAGGAGGAATTTTAAACCACCACAAGAATATGGGGAAGCTAATCTGGTTGTTTATGCATTGAATGTAGCAGAGGATGTAGATGCACCAAAAAGCCTTCTACTTATTGCGAAGAGTCACTTGTGAAAATTCTAAAAATTGGTTGGTTTCCATTCAAGAAGAGATTGAATCTCTTCAAAAGAATGATACATGACAGCTAGTAAAGCTCTATAAAGATAAGAAGGTTGAGAAGAAAGAAGGCCTACCTGGTGTTGAAGGAGTGAGATACAAGACAAGACTAGTTGCCAAAGGTTATAGCCAAGTTCCAGGTATCAATTTTACTGATGTATTCTCACTAGTGGTAAGGCACACTTCTATTTGAGCTCTTCTTAGCATGAGCTCTATGTATAATTTAGAGCTTCAGCAACTTGATTTTAACCACATTTTCACATGGAAATTTTGAAAAGAGCATGTATATGCAACAACCTGAAAGTTTTGTACTTGATGGCAAAAAGGACCATGTTTGTTTGTTAAAGAAATCTTTCAGTGGCTTAAAAAAGTCTGCTAGAATGCAATACAAGAGATTTGACTCCTTTATGATCAACCACAGATTCACTAGAAGCAAATATGACGATGGTTTTTATTTAAAGTATAATAATTCACTTGTTTATCTGCTTCTATATGTTGATGACATGTTAATAGCTACCAAGAATGAAATTGAAACTAGAAGGCTCAAGACAATTAAGAGACGAGTTTGAAATGAAATATTTAAGAGCAGAAAGGAAAAATCCTCGACATGGAAACTCAGAGTGATAGAGAGGTTGGTAAATTGTATTTAAGTCAGAAAGATTATATCCAGAAAGTATTAGAAAGATTCAACATAGAAAATGTCAAGCCTGTGAGTATATGTGTTCATTGAGGTATCCTTGTCCCAATCAATAAATTTTTTTCTCCAAAATAATGTTTGGGGAGGAGATTTCATTCCATTCCCCTTCCCTCTCCCTCCTTCCCTGCTCAATTCACTAATGAGGAATGCAATTAGGAAAATGAGAAATGGGAAAGAAACTATTAGAGATTGGAGAATCCCTAAATTTGTTTAAAGCGAAGTTTCAAAACTAATTTTGCTTCTAACTTAGTAACATGCCAACTTTTTACATTCTCAAGTCTCAACTATTAGCTAATTTTAATCCTAAATACTTACATGCCCTGCTGAACAGATAAGAATCATCACCATCAACAAAATAATTCAAAATCTAGACTTAAAAGTATAAATAAAAATATATAACTAAATGTAAAGCATAGCCTAACATAATTCAAACTCCAAAACATAATTTAATACGTAACTAGTGAAACATAACTCATAAGTCCAAAGCATAATATAATATTAAAATTAAGATATATTATATTAATATATTATAACATATATGATATATATTATAATGTACATATACATATACGTACATACATATATACATACATATATATATATATATATATGAATTAAAAAAATTAAAAAAATTTTGGGTTTCAAGTTTTTCTCAAAAAAAATATTTCGTTCCCCAATCCGTTTCCCCAAATTTTTTTTCCCATCCTCAATATTTCCCCCAATTCCTCAATCCCTAGAAAATAATTTCCCTATACCCAATTTTTTGGATTGGTGATCGGATCTCCTGATAAGTGCACAACCCAACCTATGAGCACACCCCTTGTTGCACACTAGACTCTCATTTGCTTTCTCAATATAGTTAGAAGATGATAGTGAGTATATGTCAAGAGTACCTTATGCACGTGTATTCGGCTCTCTTATGTATGCAATGATTTATACTCTTCTAGATTTGGCTTATGCAGTTATTGTTGTACCTATTGCAAATGCATTAGGGCTAGAATCTTTTATTATAACAACAAGGGCTAACTTCAAAAAATGACCGAATGAGGGAATAACTATAGAATTAATGTTGGATTGATTATTTCAAAATTTACATAGGGTTAAGTAGATCACTTCATTAATTTCAACCAATATATAAAACTGAATATTCAATGGGTGAACAACAAATTTTCAATTTGTGTAAATATTGAGAACTGATACATTATATGAATAAAGACAACCCCATATTTTCTTATTCAAATATGATCTACACAATAGATAATAATAGCTTTCTTGCATTGGTATGGAATGTACAGTGTGTGCACACACGCAAGCATTGGGGGAAGAGGGAGGGAAGGTAGAGTTAGGTGATCTTGCTTACTCATCCTACGCATAAAAATACAACTAGTTCACAATGGTATTGGGATAACTTGCAAAGGATGAGCCTTCGCCAAAGCAATACCAACTTTTTCTTCCATATTTAATTCTTCTGATGTGATTTCACCTTTGAGTTTCCAACCAAAAGTATTTAGCAATGATCTTAGCATAACCGAAAGTAATCTTCTTGCCAATGGCATGCCTGGGCAAATTCTTCTTCCTGCACCAAAAGGAAGCAACTCAAAATCAAAACCTCGAAGATCAAGTTTGACTCCCAGAATCTCTCAGGTTTAAATTCCAATGGATTCTCCCATATGTTTGGATTACGACAAATTACCCATATATTTACAAGAACTTTTGTCCCCTTTGGTATCATGTATCCACAAAGCTCAACATCTTGCTCTAGCAATCTTAGAAGTAGTGTCGAAACTGGAGGGTGTAGCCTTAATGTTTCTTTTACAATGCATTGCATATAAGGAAGTCGGTCAACATCAGTTTCTTCAATTGGCTTGCCTTTTCCAACGACTTGCATGGGCTTTTGCTTGGCCTTTTTCATTATGGTTGGATTTTAAGTAATTCTGCCATTGCCTATTCTAAAGTACTTGAAGTTGTATCTGAGCCCGCAACAAACAAGTCCTATAAGAATAAGAAAAACATAATCACGATATGTTGAGATAAAAGCTTTGTTCTTCAAGGAATTAATAGTACGTGTAAACGTCTCATTGATAAAAGATAAACTTTTAGTCATATTTGTTGTTAGACTCAGGTGAAAAAAGTAAAGCGACACGAGAAAGAAAAAATAATTTGTCGATTTGCCTAGAATAATATGATCTTACAATTTACACTTTCCTTTATTGCATGTATAAGTGTTGAATGTTAAAATTTACCAAACCTTTTCACCAAAATACCATTATTTAGAGTTATAGCATTTATTTATCTTCACTTTATAAATTCAAAAAATCAAAAATTAAAAATACAAAATACAAAAACAAAAATTAAAAATATAAATAAAAAATTTAGATTTAAAATTAAATTTTAAAAATTAAAAAATTAAAATTTAGAAATTCAAAAATAAAAATAAATTTTTTAAAAAGTTAAATTTAAAAAATTAAATCTTATAAAAAAAAAGATATAGACTTGGAATATTAAACTCACTAAGCAAAAAGATAGGTATTATAAAATCAAGGATAATATTTCAATGAAATATTGGAAAAGTCATAAATACCAACTCAATTTACAATTTAGATATACAAAATTTTCAAACCATACAGAGGGTCCTTTTGGATTGGTAGTGATGAATCCTTTCTTAGACATATGATGAACCCTAATGTAGATAAGCAGCGAATATGGTAAATACCTACGGTCTATATGATACTTATACTCTAGAATTTTGTAGCAAGAGAGATTTATGTTGTATTATGCAATGCCTTGAAGAATCACTATATATAGGTTTAGGAGGAGATGAAACTATCATTTCTACATTCATGAAGGACATTCAAAGGGTCTTAAAACCCCTTGAATTGAATCCATTTCAAGATATGCACTCCTATTCTAAATCACCTAAATGAATTTAAAGAAATTGTCTTTCATTTAGAGAATATGGAATTTAAATATGAAGATGAGGATTTAGCATTGATACTGTTGTGTTCTTTCCTTATTCTTATAAAAACCCTTAAAGATACAATGTTATATTCTCATCATAATGTCACCTTTGGTAAAGTTCAAGATGCTTCAAAGTCAAAAGATAAAATTAACAAGCAGATTAGTAGTGTCTCAAAAAATCAGGCAGAGGGTCTAATTGTTAAAAAGAATTGTTTTAGACTCCAAAATAAAAGTAAATGAGAAGAAAATAATGGATAACCAAAAAAACCAGGGCAGGCAAGTGTTGTTACTAATATAGACAATGATAGGGATCTCTTAATGGTGTCAAATGATGGTTCTAAAACAAATTCTGGATGGGTAGTTGATGCTGCATGAACATTTCGTGTGTCCTAATCAGGATTGGTTTTCATCTTATGAAACAACCTCTAGGGGTGTTGTGGTAGGAAACAGTGCCTCTTGTAAAGTTATTGGCATTGGGACGGTGAAAATTTGAATGCATGATGGTGTCATACTTAAGTCTAATGGATCTATGTACACTTGTCAAGATGGAGTCGTAAAGGTGATTAAAGGCAACCTCATTGTAATGAAAGGTTTAAAGATGCCAGGCAATTTATCTGTTTTGCAAGGTTTTAGTATTATAGGTTCTATTGTCGTTTCCACTTATTCCTTGTTAGATGCAAATCTTTCCAAACTATGAAATATGAGCCTTGGACAAATAAGTGAAAGAGGAATGATTGAATGAATCAAAAGAGGGCTTCTTTATGGAGTATAAGAGCTCGAATTTTATGAACATTGTGTATTTGGAAACAAAAAAGGGTAAGTTTTAGTAAAGGCATCCACAACACCAAAGGCATTCTCGATACATTCATTTAAAGCTTTGGGGACCATCTAAGCTTTCAATAAAAAGTTGGGCCAAGTACATGCTTAACTTCATTGATGATTATTCAAGAAAGGTTTGAGTATTTTTCTTAAAAAAGAAAAGTGATGTGTTTGATGGGCGTCGAGACCACCAAAAATAAATTCTCATCTCTTACCTTGCACAATTAAATAGAGTACGTGATGAGAATAGGGTCGAATCCATGGAGATTGGGAGATTATATTATGCTAATTATACCAAGTAAATTAATCAACTAAGTTGCAATCAAGAAGGGGGGAATTAAATGCGAAAAAGTAAAATAAACAAAACTGTCTAGCACACTAGTCTGCTGAGCGTGCGCACAATTGGGCAGAAAATAAAAAAATATAAATAAAACTAAATCGGCGAAAACATTCAATCCTAGGTTCACATAAAACTTGAAAAATAGAAAATCAATTAGAATTAAATCTAGCCTAAGGTAAAATTGCAATTTCAGTCAACAAATCTGATCCTAGATGCAAAGATACTTCCAATTATTTTGATAAATCAGTTATGGTTACTGGCACGCCCTGATAACCTCATCTTTCCTCACAGTGTCGATAACGGTTTAAATGCCTTACGATTTTTCCCCGCTATCGCCTTACCTATTAGACGTTCTAATCCCTGGAGATGTTTGCAGAGTCTATCTAATGGCAACAATAAAATCTAGAAATACCTGATTCTAAAAATCGACACTCTCACGATAATCGCTCATTTAGATTGCGTAATTACACAGGAAACCTGGTTGCCACTTTTCTTAGATTAATTAATCTAATTGGCTACTTATTATCATGCAATTGAATAACTGCAAAATTAAACAATCACAGAACAATATTAATTCTTGAAATAGTAAATGCGCAATTATCAAAATAGCATGAAAGAAATAAAACAATTAGATCTCACAGAGTTGAAGAACCGAAATCTTGATTAACTGTTGGCTAGAAAGAAATTTAGAACTCTATCGTCATGAAAGTGGCGCCTAAGATGGCTAGAAAGAAATTTAGAACTCTATCGTCATGAAAGTGGCAATTAAGAAGATGAAAATATCTAGCTAGAAAATTATGAATAAAGTCTAAATCCCCCTACGAATCGTACGTAGGAAAATATATAAGAGAAGTTCCTAATTAGAGTCATTCTCGAATAAGGAAACTCTATAAAGCTAAGGAAAATAAAAAGGTCAAAATCCTTAATAAAAATCTTCTAGAATTAATCTCCTTTCTTTTCAAAATATGGCAAGTCTCCAATTCAAATCCTTTCCGTAAGTATTGCAAAAATATCTCTAGTCTTGATCAAAGCTTGGTCAATCCCACATAGACTTTCCATGGTAAGGTGACAGAATCAATTTTGTCAACTACAAACATGTCCAAAAAGCCTTTGAATCCATGTATAATACATTCAACTCTTTTTCCCAAGCATAAACATGCAAAAACACATAAAAATACCAATTAAGGAGCATCTAATTCGAGAATTAAGCATAATTAACTATGAATTAAAAGCTTACTTAGGACTTATCAAATTCTCCTACACTTAACCATGTCTGCCCTCAAGTATGAACTCACTTAAGAATAAAGAATAAATATGCAAGATTGACCACAAGTGTTGTTTGCCAAGTTAAATGCTAGCTTTCAAAACTTGAGAACATGTGTAAGCATAAAGCAATTGCAATTGTCTTTACAGCACCAAACTAAAGATCACTTTCTTTTCAAAACACATGCAGTAGCTTTTTTCAATGGCACACAAATTGCAAATAACATTTTAAGAACATGCAATACCAAGTTAACTTCACAATCAACTAAACAACTTGAGCTTTCAATAATTAACCCAACTGCAACTCTTTTTATCATTCAACATATGGATAAGCCAAGTTCTCAACACAAATCATTCATCTATAATTAGTTCAAGCACGCTGCATCAACAAACAATCTAAAACACTTCCCAAATACACAAACCAAACCTCATTATTTTACTGTCATAACTTCAACTTTTCAACACAAGAAAGCCTTTAACTTTAAAAACTTTTGCAACACTTCAAACAAGAAGACTTGACTCAACCAAATAGCCTTAAAAAAAAAAACCCAACTTTTAGCAAAAGAGTTCCCCTAAAAAACAAACATTTTTCAGCAAGAAAACATGACCACAGGTAGTATTTCCACTAGAAATTTTCACCAAGTTTCAAAACAATCCAACCTCCTCACAAGCAAACATAGACATACAAACCTTCAAAAGTCTTTCCACCACAACTCAAAGAAACTCGAGAAGGAAAACAAAGGTAAGCTAGTTTTTAGCAAGACAAAACAATTACCACCACACGTATAAGTTACCTGGATGGTACCTAAAAACTATGTAAATGAACCTTGTGCTAGTTAAAGCACACACAAAAGATTATAGCCAAGTATGATTATGCCAATGCAAAGAAGAGAAATCAAAAGCACTGCCTCGATGTGTAATTTTCCTCCAAAAAAAAGTTTGTGCCTAGGTCCAGCTGCCGAAAGGCTGGATCACTTCAACTGTCTTCATTCACTTTCATACATAACTTTCATGGCTTGCCTAGAATGTCATTCAACTTTTTTACGCGATGACAAACATTTGTGATAAATGTCCCTTGTTACTCAGTTGGACACAATTCTAGATGGCTTTTAGCTCTCCTCATGGTCCTCTTCCTTTTTTTCTTTTCTCTTTTTTTTTTGAAGACTAGCAGAGTAAGAAGACGCCTAATTAATTTAATTTTTTTGCGCCTTTTTTCTCACAATTTGAATTTTTAGCACTTTTGCAGGAGTGACCTCAACCCCGACATTACTTTCTTAAGCACACACTTTTTCACAATTTTACCACAAAAATAAATCAAGGCAAGTAACCATCAAACTCAAACTAAGCATTGACTTTCAATTTAAGCGCATGCATATTTTTAAGCTCAAGTTAAGATTAAGCGAGGTTCAAGCACGACGTGTTCAAAATAACAATCAAGGAACTAAATACAATGGGATGGATTTACCTCAAGTACAAACTTACTGTTGCAACCAAAACAAATTTACTTACCGTTGCAACCAAAACAAATTTTTTGAGTTTAGGGATTAGACTTTTTCCAAGAGAGATACCAAGTTCAGAAAGAAGAAAGTTGAGCAAAAAGAAAAATTATTTGATAAGAAGAGCTTTTAAAAACTTACTAGATTGAGTTTAAAAAACTAAACTCAAAGGAACGTGAACTAAAGACATTAAAGGACTCTTAAAAAAATATTTTTATGAAACACTTAATTTTTTTTGTCATTTTTCTGGGTTTTCTTTTTTCATTTATGAAGACTCAAAAGACTCAAGAAATGCTAGATAAAACAAATATATTCTAAAGACTCAATGTACCATATTAAAAACACGTCTAAACATCAAAAAGACTCAAAATAAAGGACTAAAACGAAGCATTCCCAAATCCCCACACTTATTGCGCACATTGTCCTCAATGTGTAAAGGAAAGAAAAGATAAAACAAAGTTAAGAAAAGAAAAAGTAAGAGGAGTGCATGAGGTGGTGGAACTAGCTATTATTCATCTAAGTAGGGCCATGGTACTCAACGAGGTTTATCAATTTTTTTTTAGCTTTGATCTACATAAACAAAGAAACACACTTTCCTCCCCTTGTGGATTAAATCCAATTAGGAATCAAATTAATTTTCATCTAAAAATTGTCCGAAAGCTATGCAAGTATACATCAATGATTTTTCATCTAACCCCAATGATTTATAGGCCAAAATAACACCAAAATCTTTTGAAAATAAATCTGCCCGGGGTGTTAAAAATGTGTTTTTCATGATAAGCATGCCTAATTCTTGCATAAAACTTTCAACAAAATTCATAGTAATCACAATATACAATCTCCAAGTAAGAAATCCAACCAAAAATGCCACAAAGCCCATCAACCACATTCTTGAAGCCCAAAATTTTCAAAATCTCAACATGTAAAAATTTTCAAGAAATAAAAAAAACCATGAAAAGATTTCAAAATACCTTGTTTGTTGCACCAAATCTGAAAAACAAAAGGAAATACTTTGCGGAAAATTAGATTTAGGAGCATGTGAGGTTGGGCACTTTGAATCCGAGATCTACAACATAAGATAGCAAGTTGGAGAGCAACAGGGGCTGGGGAGGCTGCTTGGTCACACATCACCGGTCATTGGTCAACCATCAGTAGTCGTCTTTTTGCCATAGGGAGTCGCAGGTATGGAGGGGTTTGGTAGTAGGTGTGATTTTCGGTGTTTTCTTGGCCATTCTTTTCTTCCCTTGGTGTTTTTGTGAAGTGGGTTTGGAAGATCTTGGGTGATTTTGGTGTTTGGAGTGGTGGTTATAGTGGAAGAAGGTGGTGGGTTTCTCTGGAGGAAAAGAAAGTGCGGTGGAATTGAAAATATGTTTTCAAACTTTTACGCTTCTTCAAAACAACACCTATGCATGCCTATGCCTAAGCCTTCAGTGCACTAAAAATTTCTGAAAATAGCTCAAAAACTCACCAAATTTCCAAAGCAAATCCTACTTGTAACTACCAAAGCCTTCATAAAACACATTCAGATCAAAGTTAGGGTTTCAAAGGAAGAATATAATAAAAAATAAAAGAAAAATTCCTAAAAAAATAAAAAATTGGAAACTAACTAGAAAACACTAGAAAACTCAAAATTGAAATTTCTAACTCTGTTGTTTGCCTCCTACAAGTGTCTTTGTGTAATGTCGTTGGCTCGACGTAGCTAATTCATCTAAGCTTTATCTAGAGGCTTTTTTGGCTCAATTCTATCATGGACAGGCTTTAAATGATGTCCATCAACTTTGACGACTTTGTTATTGCTCAAGCCCTTCATCTCAAGAGTATTGCTTTTCTTCTTCTCTAACTCTTGGGGTTGTGACTTCCTATATGCACCTCTCTATCCATCATAGGTGTATTCAATCAGCTTTGAATTTCTCCCAATGGCTTCCCTTGTTCTTGCAAATTAGTGCTACCTGCAAAAGTCTTTTTAAATTCTTTCGACTTTTTAAGAGTTTGACTTTCACAAGAGATAGCACTTAGCTTATTATCATCAATTGTTTCTAAAGCAAAAACATAAGATACTTCACTAGGATTTTTCATATAATTATAAACATCAAATTTAATAATGTCTCTATCAAAGTCCATAGTGAGAATACCTTCGTGCACATCATTTTAGTCCTAGTTGTACTAAGGAATGGTCTTCCTAACAAAATTTCACAAGACTTAAAAGATGAATCGTCCTCCATATCAAGTACATAAAAATTAGCAGGAAAGACTAAATCATCTACACGCACTAGAACATCTTCTAGGACACCTCTAGGGTAAACTAAAGACTCATCAGCTAATTGAATAACAACTCTTGTTTCTTTCAAAGGCCCTACTTTCCAAGGTCCTACATTCGAAGTGGAATAAATAGACTTAGGCATGACATTAATGGAATCTCCTAAATCACACATAGCTTTCTTAATACCAGGAGAGCCTATTTGACAAGAAATAACAAACATATCTTGGTCCTTACATTTCAAAGGCAAATCCTTTTTAAGCACAGCGGAGACATTCTCCCTCACACTTATTTTTTCATTCCCAATGAGCTTCTTTTATTTAGTGCACAATTCTTTTAGAAACTTTGCAATTTGAGGTACTGTCCTAATTGAATTAAGTAAAGGAATATTTACCTCTACTTTGCAAAAAAGCTCAAAAATCTTCTTTTCTTCCTTCTCTTTTTTGGACTTTGCGAATCTTTCGGGGAAAAGAGGCTTAACCACCAGCTCTATACCATTTTTAAGCTCTGTTTCATCGCTGTCCAATGCTTTTTCATTGCGTTCCAGGCCCTCTTTTTCGATTTTTTTTCTCTGTTTCAAGCACTATCAACTTTGCGTGCCTACACCTAATCTGATAGTGGCTGTCTAGCAGTTCTTTTTCACTTCGTAGAGTGATTGCGCATGCATTTTCCTTTGGATTAGCAACCGTTTGAGAAGGTAATTTACCACGAGACTCCATCCTACCCATGGATGTTACTAATTGGCATATTTGTGTCTCCAAATTCTTTATGCTTGCCCTCGTTTCCTGTTGAAATTGTTAAGTATTAAAAGCAAGAGATTTCACAATATCCTCAAAAAAGGTACTTGAACTTGAAGGTGTCGGCTGGTTGTTGCGGGGCTGGTTGTGGCTAGAAGTATTGCGAATTTGGTGAATTAAAATTTTGTGGCTTTACTCCATAGCTGAAGTTTGGTCATCCTTCTAACTTGGGTTGTATGTATTCGAAAAAAGATCATATCTTTGCTGTGGTAGACCGGGAAACTCTCCAATGGTATTAACATGTTGTGGATCCTCTTCTTGGAGCGTGAGACACATATCAATTGGGTGTCCCGCCATGACACAAATTCTGCAAACTTTTTGAATTGGAACACTACCACCTGCAACCAAACTTTGAACAAGAGAAGTTGATTGAGTTAACTTTTAATCAAGTGCAGAAACACTTACCTCATTAACTCTTCTTGAAGGCTCATATTTATTTCCAAATTGTTGTGAATTTGCAGCCATGATGAAAATCAAATCTCTAGCCTCTCGAGGTATTTTGTCGATGATTGCTCCCTGCTAGCGGCGTCCATCACTCTTCTCTCAATTGGAAGCAATCCTTCATAAAAATATTGGATACGAGATTGGTCAAAAATCCCATGTTGGGGGCAACTTGCACAAGGTCTCTTAAATCTCTCCCAACAATCATAAAGCTACTCGGAATCCCTTTGTTTGATGGAAAAAATTTCCCTCCTAATTACCACGGCTCTAGAAGCTGGAAATAATTTGTCAAAGACAGCTCTAGCCATATCTCCCCAAGTAGTGATGGAACTGGATAGAAGATAAAATAACCACTCTTTCGCCGCATCCGCCAAGGAAAAAGGAAACACTCTTAATTTAATTTGGTCATCTGTTAGATCATTGGGTCTCATAGTTGGACAAACTATATGGAACTCCTTGAGATGTTTATGTGGATCTTCATTCTCCAACCCATGAAAGTGGGTAAAAGACGAATTAATCCCGATTTTAGCTCAAAATTGACATTAAGCTCCGGATAAGTGATACAAAGGGTGATTGATTCAAAGGGACAACGGCTAATTCACGTAAAGTCCTATTATTTTTGGCCATCTCCTCTTCTTTTTCAGACTCACTAGATGATGTGGACAAAGCTTGTGGTGTTTCGGCTTGTTTCTCAAGTTATTTCCTTAACTTTGCTTCTTATTTCAAGCTCTTTTTGGTCTTTTCAATCTCGTGATCAAAATGCAGCTCACTTGTATGATTTAACTTGGTCATAAAAAAGTGAAAATTTCAGCACCAATCCCCAGCAACAATACCAAAATTTTGATGGGCGTCAAAACCACCAAAAATAAATTCCTATATCTTACCTTACAAAATTAAATAGAGTACGTGATAAGAACAGGGTCCAGTGCACGAGGATTGGGAGATTATATTATGCTAATTGTACCAAGTTGATCAATTAACTAAGTTGCAAGCAAGAAGGGGGGGAATTAAGTGCGAAAAATTAAAATAAATAAAACTGTCTAGCACACTGATCCGCTAAGCGTGGGCACACAACTGGCCAGAAAATAAAAAAAATGTAAATAAAAATAAAATCGACTAAAACAAGCAATCCAAGGTTCACATAAAATTGGAAAAACAAAAAATCAATGAGAATTAAATCTAGCCTAAGGTAAAATCGCAATATCGATCAACAAATCCGATCCTAGATGCAAAGATACTTTCAATTATTTTGATAAATCAGTTATGGTTATTGGTACGGCCTAATAACCTCATCTTTCCTTACAGTATTGATAACGGTTTAAATCCCCTATGATTTTTTCCGCTATCGTCTTACTTATGAGATGTTTTATCCCCCAGAGATGCCCGCAGAGTCTATTTAACGGCAGCAATAAAATCTAGAAAGACCTGATTCTAAAAGTGGACACTCTTGCGGTAATCGCTTATTTAGATTGCGTAATTACACAGGAAACCTAGTTATCATTATTCTTAAATTAATTAAATTAATCTAATTGGCTACCTATTATCATGCAATTGAATAACTGCACGTCAAATTAAACAATCACAAAATAATATCAAATCTTGAAATAGTAGATACACAAATATCAAAATAGTATGAAAGCAATAAAACAATTAGATATCACAGAATTGAAGAACAGAAATCTTAATTAACCCTTGGCTAGAAAGAAATTTAGAACTCAATCGTCATGAATGTGGCACCTAAGAAGATGAAAATATCTTGCTAGAAAATTATGAATAAAGTCTAAACCCCCTTATGAATCGTACGTAGGAAAATATATAAGAGAAATTCCTAACTGGAGTCATTCTCAAATAAGGAAACTCTATAAAGCTAAGGAAAATAAAAGACCAAAATGCTTAATAAAAGTCTCCTAGAATTAATCTCCTTCCTTTTCAAAATATGGCAAGTCTTCAATGCAAATCCTTTCCATACGTATTGCAAAAATATCTCTAGTCTTGGTCAAAGCTTGGTCAATCCCGCGTAGACTTTTCATGGTATTTTCTAAGGTGGCAGAATCAATTTTATCAACTACAGACATGTCCAAAAAGCCTTTGAATCCATATATAATACATCCAACTCCTTTTCCTAAGCATAAAGATGCAAAAATGCATCAAAAACACCAATTAAGAAGCATCCAATTCGAGAATTAAGCATAATGAACTATGAATTGAAACTCATTTAGGACTTATCAGTGTTTGTCACATTTAACGAGTGGAAAACTTTGATTGAAAAGCAAATTGAAAAGTAGCTTAAACGAATAAGCATTGATAATGGCCTAGAATCATGTTCAAATAAGTTTATTGAATTCTATAAAGGCGAAGGAATTGTGAGACATTTGACTGTCCCTCGTACACCCTAACAGAACGGAGTAGCTGAGCAGATGAATAGGACTTTGATTGAAAAGGTTAAATGTATGCTCTAAAATTCTAGCTTACCTAAATCTTTTTACATAGAGTCTGCCACCACAACTTGTTTTTTGGCAAACCGATCACCCTCAAAGCCTATTAATTGTAAGACTTTAGATGAAGTATGGTTAGATAATCCTCCTAACTATTTTGATCTAAGAATCTTTGCATGTCCAACATGTGCACTTATGAATGATGGGAAATTAGAACCTAGATCCATGAAATGCAATTTTCTTGGCTATGAATCAAGGTAAAAGGATTTAGGTTGTGGAGTCCTTAAACATCAAAAGTCATAATTAACAGAGATGTTGTATTTAATGAAACTAACATGCTTTAATTCCCGTTAGTTGCATGTAATTGGCCTTTGGCTTCCCTTGAAGAGACAAAAAAGACTAACATGCTTCAAAAGAGGGAAGATTCTTCTTCACCTATATCTGGAATTGATTTAGATATATAAAAGCAAAGGGTACAATTGGAAATGAAAGTTAATACAAATGGTCACCTATTCCACTTTCAAATTCAACTCCAAGACATGATACTTAACCATTGTAACAAGTACAACAATATTCTATTTGCAAAGATAGACCAAGGAGGAATATTGAACCATAACAAAAACATGGGGAAGCTAATCTGGTTGCTTATGCATTGAATGTAGCAAAGGATGCAAATTGTACCAAGGAGCTTTCTACTTACTGTGAAGAGTCATTTGTGAAAATTCAAAAAATTGGTTGCTTTCCATTCAAGGAGAGATTGAATCTCTTCGTGAGAATGATACATGACAGCTAGTAAAGCTCTATAAAGATAAGAGGGTTGTTCACTGCAAATGGGTTTTTAAGAAGAAGGAAGGCCTACCTAGTGTTAAAAGAGCGAGATACAAGGCAAAACTAGTTGCCAAAGGTTACAACCAAGTTTCAGGTATCGATTTTATTGATGTATTCTCACTAGTGGTAAGATACACTTCTATTTGAGCTCTTCTTGGCATGATCTCTATGTCTAATTTAGAGCTTGAGCAACTTGATGTTAAAACAACATTTTCACTTAGAAATTTTGAAGAGAGTTTTTATATGCAGCAACATTAGGGTTTTGTAGTTGATGTAAAGAGGACCATGTATGTTTGTTAAATAAATTCTCTTAGTGACTTAAAACAGTCTCTTAGAATCCAGTTCAAGAGATTTGATTTCTTTATGATCAGCCACGAATTCACTAGAAGCAAATATGACAACTATGTCTATTTAAAGTATGATAATTCACTTGTTTGCCTACTTCTATATGTTGATGACATGTTAATAGCTACCAAGAATGAAATTGAAAATAGAAGGCTGAAGACAATTAAGTGTTGAGTTTGAAATGAAATATATAGGAGCAGCAAGAAAATTCTCGGCATGGAAACTCAGAGTGATAGAGAGGCTAGTAAATTGTATTTATTTCAAAAAGATTAGGTTCTGAAAGTACTAGAAAGATTCAATATAAAAAATATTAAGCTTGTAAGTATAGGTGTTCATTGGGGAATCCATGTCCCAATCAACAAATGTTTTTCTCCAAAATAATTTTTGGAAAAGGAATTTTGTTTTGCTCCCCGCTCCAATTTACCAACAAGGAATGCAATTTAGGAAAAGGGGAACAAGGAAAAACTATCAGAAAATTGGAGAATCCCCAAACTTTTTTAAAGAAAAGTTTAAAAACTAATTCTACTTCTAACATATTAACATGCCAACTTTTTACATTCTTAAGTCTCAAATGTAGCTAATTTTAATACTAAATACTAGCATGTCTTGCTAAAAAGATGAGAATCATCTCCATCAACAAAATAATTCTAAATCTAGACTTCAAAGTATAAATAAAAATATATAACTAAGTCTCAAGCATAGCCAAAACATAATTCAAACATTAAAACATAATATAATATGTAACTAGTGAATCATAACTCATAGTCCAAAGTATAATATAATATTAAAATTAAGATATAATATATTAACATATTATAACATATATGATAATATATATATATATATATATTTCGTTCCCCAACCCATTTCCCCAAAAATTTTTCCCCAACCTAATATTTTCCCCCAATTCCCCAATTCCCCAAAAAATAATTTTCCCATACCCGATTTTTTGAGTTGGATATCGAATTCCCCAACAAGTACACAACCTAATTTTTGAGCACACCCCTTAGTGCACACTATAGAGTCTCATTTGCTTCAGTTAGAAGATGAAATTGAGTATATGTCATAAGTACCTTATGCACATGCATTTGGCTCTCTTATGTATGCAATGATTTATACTCTTCTAGATTGGCTTATGCTATTATTGTTATACCCTATGCAAGTGCATTAGGGTATGATCTTTTCATATAACAACAAGGACTAACTTTGAAAAATGAGAGAATGAGGGAACAACTGTAGAATTTAATGTTGGATTGATTATTTCAAAATTTACATAATAATTAGATCACTTCATGTATTTCAACCAATATTAACTGAATATTCAATTGGTGAACGCCAAATTTTCACTTTGTGTAAATATTGAGGATACATTATACAAATATTGATAAAACCATCTTTTCTTATTCAAATATGATATACACAATAGACAATACGAATAATGACAAAACCACATTTTCTTATTCAAATACGATCTACATAATAAACAATCATAGCTTCCTTGCATTGGTATGAATGCACAATATGTGTGCACGCGCACTCATGTGTGGGTGGGAAAGTTAGAGCTAGGTGATCTTGCTTGCTCATCCTACGCACAAAGATACCACTGGTTCACAATGGTATTGGGATAACTTGCAAAGGATGAGCCTTTGCCAAAGCAATACCAACTTTTTCTTCCATATTTAATTCTTCTGATGAGATTTCACCTTCGAGTTTCCAACCAAAAGTATTTAGCAATGATCCTAGCATAACCGGAAGTAATCTTCTTGCCAATGGCATGCCTGGGCAAATTCTTCTTCCTGCACCAAAAGGAAGCAACTCAAAATCAAAACCTCGAAGATCTAAGTTTGACTCCCAGAATCTCTCAGGTTTAAATTCCAATGGATTCTCCCATATGTTTGGATCACGACCAATTGCCCATATATTTACAAGAACTTTTGTCCCCTTTGGCATCATGTATCCACAAAGCTCAACATCTTGCTCTAGCAATCTTGGAAGTAGTGTCGGAATTGGAGGGTGTAGCCTTAGTGTTTCTTTTACAATGCATTGCAAATAAGGAAGTCGGTCAACATCAATATCTTCAATTGGCTTGCCTTTTCCAACGACTTGCATGAGCTCTTGCTTGGCCTTTTTCATTATGGTTGGATTTTTAAGTAATTCTGCCATCGCCCATTCTAAAGTACTTGAAGTTGTATCTGAGCCCGCAACAAATAAGTCCTATAAGAATAAGAAAAACATAATCACGATATGTTGAGATAAAAGCTTTGTTCTTCAAGGAATTAATACTATGTGTAAATGATCTCATTGAGAAAAGATAAACTTTTAGTCATATTTGTTGTTAGACTCAGGTGCAAAAAGTAAAGCGACACGAGAAAGAAAAAATAATTTGTCAATTTGCCTAGAATAATATGATCTTACAATTTACATCAAGTCATTTCGTTAATACATATGGCTTCTAGATTCAAACCACATCTTCAGTTGATTTTCTTGTTTCTTTTCCTCCTAACCAATGATTTACAACATATCAAAGAAAATGATTATATAATGTGCCATATGAAGCTACAAAATTACCAAAAATAAAATAAAATAATTATATATACAATAAATATACATATATATATACATACACACACGCACACACACATATATGTATACATATGCGTGTATACATACAAATCTTTGCATGTATGTGTGCACGTATGGTATATGCAAGATTATTTGCATACCAGAAAATAAAATGAAAAAGAAATTGACTTAGCAATCTCTATGTTCCTTGATAGTTCTTATGAGAGCATTTTGGTATTATAACTGTTGATTCAGAATATAACTAATTACTAATTATAGGAAATAAATATTAGAGTGGTTCAGAGTATAACAATATTGAGTAATTATATTGTTTAAGCAGAATTATAACATCTATTGAAGATAAGAATAGCATAACATTTCCAATAGTTGGAAACCAATTAAGAAGGTGTTTCCATAATGCCATTACTTTCTTTTTTGACAAAGATTTTTTTTTAAGAAATGCATAGGCATTGTAATACTATTAAAATAATAAAATAATCAATAATTTCTGATCTTCAAGTTGTTGGTTACCTTATCAAATAAAGGCAAAAAATGAAAGAAGGAAATCAATCAAAAGGATAAAATGCGCATTATTCCTTTAAGGTTTATAGAAGTAGCTGATTAGTCCTCTATGGTTAAAAACATACACATTACTCCTTATGCTTTTTAAAAGTGGCATACAATCCCCAACTCTAATTTCTTTCCATCCAAATTAACGGGGAATGCATTACACTTTCCTTTATTGCATGTATAGGTGTCAAATGTTAAAATTTACCAAACTTTTTCAACAAAATACCGTTATTTAGAGTTATAGCATTTATTTATCTCCACTTTATAAGTTCAAAAAATCAAAAATACAAAATACAAAATACAATAACAAAAATTAAAAATGTAAATAAAAAATTTAGATTTAAAATTAAATTTAAAAAATTAAAGCTTATAAAAAATTAAAGAATTAAATAAACATTTAAAAATGTAGAATTAAAATTAAAATAAAATTTTGAATAAAAATTTAAAATTTTAAAATTTTAAAATAAAAATAAAACTAGAAATCATAAAAAGATTAAAATTAAAAATTAAAAATACTAAAATATAAAATATAAAAAATTAAAAATTAAAATTTAAAATTTAAAAATTAAATTAAAGTTAGAAAACATTTTAATATTTCTCAAGTTAAAAAGTTAAAAAGTGTGTTTCTTTGTCAAGTAAAAAATGATATTGAGAAGGTTTTCATTTTATTAAGGGCAATTTGGTCTCTTCAATCTTATTTAATGATATTAACGTATTAATGGAGATGGTGAGACTATGCCACTTTTTAAAAAGTACAAGAGGATAATGTAGTACATTTTAAAATACAGGGAGGTAACCCGCTACTTTTACAAATTAGATAGGGTAACGCGCATTTTACCCCAATCAAAATATACTAAAAATCAAAAAAAAAAAAAGAGCCTGTTTGGCTATGCTTATTTTGGGGCTTATAAGCTCCAACAGTAAAAAAACTCCTCTCACATGTTTTTTTACTATTTTGACTTATAAGTCCCAAAATAAGCAGAGCCAATCAGGCTGTAAGTCTTAAAATTTAGATTGTACTATAATGAGAAGAGAGAACGAAAAGATAGCTAACCAAGAACATATGCTGCATGAGAGTGTGATCGAACTCTTCAGGATTTTTATCAATCATGGTGAGAAGAAAATCAAGAGCATCACTGTTTCCATCCCCTCGCGATTTCTTTAGTTCCAAACGTTCTTCATATTCTCTAATAAAAATTTCTAACACCTTGCTAAAATGAATGCTCATACGGCGTTTAATACTTCGAAAGTCAAACTTTATAATAGGGAAGAAGTCCGCCAAGTTGGGCTCACCACTCACCTCTGCTATGTTCCACATCACTTCTCTCATTTCTTCCATGGAATGTGAATTTGGGTCCATGAAATTCTTAGAGAAAAGGCTGCAGCTCAACGCATTTACCGACGTCGTGAAAGCTGCAAGGTCTATATGGACAGCCTCACCTCTTAGACTGCGTTCTCGACAATATTCAAGCAACTCCTGCACCTTGCTAGACCTTATTTGCTGGCTAGCATCTAGCCTAGTGCTAGAAAACAAGCTAGTGTTCATCGCTTTCCTGATACTTCTCCATCGCGTAGTCACCGGCAAGAAAGTAACAGAATATTTATGGTGATCGATCGCATGGATTGCTTTCGGCACCCATCGGTTGGCGAAGGCCTCGTCTTGTTTTTGGAGGACTTGTCTTGCCACATCGGGCGAAGTTACGATAATTGCAGGAAGTTGGCCAAATCTGAAGCTCATAATTGGACCATACTTTTGAGCAAGGTTGGCTAAGGACTTGTAGTAGTACTTGCCAAGCAAGTGAAGGTTACCAATTATGGGTAGGGGGGTAGGTCCTGGTGGAAGCTTTTTGCTTCTGCTTGATAGTGTGTTGAGGACCTTGTAACTGGTGAAGGCCAATAGTGCTGCGATAACAATGGCTATGTAATCCATGGTTTCTCAGGCTTGGTGAGATTGAGGAATGAGCCCTTTCTTTGGATATTTATGCATGTAAAAGTGATAAATTAATGCTGCCATGTTTGAACACCCTATTTTCTTAAGCAAGTAGTTAGCTTGATGCGATGTTCAAGTCTGACTATTCGACCACAAAAAAAAAAAAGTCTGACGATCAGATTAAAAAAAGAATGTTAATAAACCCTTTCAACTTTTTCTAATTGCAATGGCAGCACAGGTCCATATTCTTTAATTACAATGACGGGACATGTATCAATCAATATATATATAATCTATAATTTACAAGTAAATTATTTTTGTAGTCTTTTATCATTTAACAAAAATTAAATAACACTTTAGTTTTTTTATCTTTTTAATTAAACATTTTAGTCTATTAATTTTAACTCCGTTACCATCCTTAGCCCATTTTTAAATTTCCATCCAATTTTAACTATTGTACTCATATGTTGTGCAAATAGAATATGTTGAATAATAGCAAAAATTCAACAAAAATTTGAAAATGAACTAATGGTGACAATAAAATTAAAATTAAAGAATTAGAAGGTTTAATTAAAAATATAAAGGATCAATATATTATTTTACCAAAAGATAAAACTAATTTATCTATATTTTTATCCTTGTACGAATGCACATGCTCTGAACCAGAAATGGTGCGTGCTCAAGTCTGACAATCAGATTATAAAGAAGTCAATAAACATTAATGTCCAAATATTTGACCCTTCAAACAATTATGGAACGACGTCTCGACCTGGCCACATGTACATACATGCTTAACCTTAAATTCCCATTCGGAAGGGTCGGATTCTTTTTTTTTTTTTTCCCCAACGAAATGGTTAAGGCCCTTCAAATTTGTTTATCTATAATAATGCAATTATTGTACCTTTGACGTCATCAGTGAATAACAAAATGATATAGTACAAGCTTGGCGTGCTGCAAATGCCAAAGAAAATATTCCCAAAGGATTTTTTTTCTCATAAATTCCTTGTATTTTAGACATAAATATATTATTAGTCTTTAAATTTACAAAACTATAATTGAGACATTTTATGTTTTTTCAAAACTTGCACGTTTGGTCCTTCTATCACAATTTCCGTCCATTTTGACGGCAAGTATCCAATACATGCCAAAAACGCCACTGGTCTTCGTTTTTTGCCCTTAATTGCAAATACATTCCCTATGTTTTCCTTTCTTTCCTTTTTTTTATTTTCATTATATTTCAAAAAATTTATAATTAAAATGGCCCCCCGGCCCTTGCCGCACCCCACCCCCTTTCAGCATCGTCATCTTCACCATCATCATCATCTTCTTCTTCTTCTTTTCCTTCTACAAAATTGATTGCTAAAAGTAATAAGTCAAGAAAATTCAAAATACAGTCTTGGTGAACTTGAAATATCAAAGTGTGTTATCACCAGAAACTTAGATGATATACCCCGATGCACTAAAGCACATAAACCAAGTCCACATTTCTAGAGTAACATAACCATGAATATTAAACTGTAATAATATGCAATTATCCTACAAATAAATCATATGTTAAAACCATGCACATTAAACTGTTAGAATATGCAATTGTCCCACAAGTAGATAATCATATGTCAAAAGACCACCATATAAGATATTCATTACCCCCCCTACAACAATTAGGTATAGTAGGATGGAACCCATATTTCTCGCAAAACACAAACAGAAAGATGCAAAAGTAGCAAGCATGAGGCTCAGATTTTCTTCTTCTTCTTCGACTGGGCTTGGGGGCAGGGGGGGTCGCGGTGGCGGGCTTTTTTTTTTGGGGGGGGGGGGGGGGGGTTATGGGTATTTTTCTTTTTCTTTTTTTAAAATTCTATTTTTTATTTTTTATTTTTAAATAAAACAAGGGTCAAATAGACATTTTATTTAATAAGATAAGAGCAAAATAAACATTTTACAAAATCTGTTAATGAATTAATCAAAAAATTGATAAAGGGGCAAGAAGGCAACTTTTAAAAAAATACAAAGGGTCTCAATTATAATTTCATAAATTTAAAGACTAATAATATAATTAGACCTAAACATGAAGAGTCTATAAACAAAAAAACCCATTCCCAAAATGAAATTATCGATGGTGTTGGCTTTTAGTTACAATTTCATGCTTTTAGCATACTATTTTACATTTGATGGCTACAAAGTTTGTCAATTTTAGGTGGTAAGCCTATTTTATGATGGGACATTTTCAGTGGTTTGCCTATACTCAAGTACTTACGAAAGGAACTCTTACCAACTTTTTAACAGAAGTGCATAATAGCGTTCAAAATAAACGGGCCAAACACCCTATTCTAAGCGGCCTGTGTCCGATGCAGACTTTTTCACTACAAAAATTTTTTAAATTTGGCAAAAAAAAATTTTATCTCAAACTTAAAAAATTTTATATCTTAAAAATTTTATATCAAAATATATTTAATACAGAATTTGAAACGGAAATTTTTCGTCTCAAAATCCCTCGTTTTAAATTTGGAGACGGAAAATTATGTATCTAATTGAGACGGAAAAATTTTTCGTCTCAAATTCTGTATTAACTTATTAGAAAATTCTGTCTCATATTTGTCTCATCCATCTCAAACCCACTAATTTCTAGCAGTATCTGCTTCTACTTGATTGCTCGATGTTATGTTGAGGACATTATACAAGTGCAATGCGAGCAATATTATGGTTGCAATGGTGAAATGAGCCCCCTTCCTCGTTTTTATACAAGTACAATTTGTAAAATTAATGCTGTCAAGTTTCGGAACGTTCCTTTCTTAAGCATGTATGACGTGTACTTTTCGTGTTTCACTATCAGATTAGAAAAAAAAAATTCAATAAAGCATAATTTCATATGATGCTCAAGTTTGAAACCAGATAAGAATAATGTAATCAGAAGACGTTGAAATAATAAATACATGTTTTTTTCTTGGATCATCATCCAGAGAACATGATATGATGTCTGAATATTTGACCAAATCAAATATATCCTTGCTGTTTGTTGCGTAGTTCAGCTGTATGACTCAGACTGTGAGCCTGCGTGGTTAGTCTAATGCTGTGTTTTTTTTATATAATTGTCTGAAATTTTAAATTTAAAATGCATGTAAAATTATATGCGCTTGTGAGAGAATAGCCTTCACGATTCAATCCGCAGGTTTGTTACCGGCGTGTCTGGTAAAGGAGACCTTCATTTGCTGCTGCTTCATTGAGGAAACGTTTGATGTCACTAACCAGCCTATGAATCTTCCAGTTAGCCATGTTCATCGGCTTCTTAGAAGCTGGCACCACAGATTGACAAGATTGTGCATTGCTTTCTCCAGAATAGATTGATTGTGGTCCGACGAGCAGGGGCGGACCTAAGGTGGTGGTGTGCGTTGGCAGCCGTCATCCCTCGATTTTTTAAAAATTTTTATTTATTTTTCATTTTTTCAAGCTAAATGAACAGTATATAGAAAACCATCACTCTCTATTGAGTAGGACAGACTGGTGGTCAACCGCTCCATCTTTTGCAAATTTTCAGCAGTCACTACGAGTAGCCAACTTCGACATTTACAATATATATAAAGAAAACAAACGCTCACCACTTGCAGCAGACATGCATTTATAATAAAAAGGCATTCTTCCACAGTTACCGTATATAAACGACAAATCATTTTGTTTTTTTAGTTTTTAAATTTTTACGAACCACCTTTTTTTAAAAAAAAATCTTTTTAGTTTTTTAACTTAATAAATTTCCATTATCTCAAGCTACTTCTCAGAAGTGACAATTTGTTCACTGATTACCATCACAAAAATTACAAATTCTCTCACCTTGTGAATCAAATTGGTATTTTTCACTTCAGTTTTAGTTTTAACAACTTTTATATTGATGATGACTCGTCCTTATATGGATAGCATTGATATTTTTATTTTGGTGAATTCACTAATTTGATTTTTTCATTCTTGTCAATAATAAGTTTTATTGATATAATATCTTAGTTTATAGTTTATTATTATTTTAAACTGATTGCCTTCTATGATTAAAACATATTATATTATCCCCTCTGTGCTTTTTAAAAGTTGCACATAATTTCAAAACTTAACTTTTTTCATTTGATTTAATGAAAAGTGTATTACACTCTCCTTTGTTGGATGCACAGATAATATAAGAATTTTGTAAACTTTTTCACCAAAATACACGTACTTAAAGTTATAGAGTAATTTATTTATTTTCACTTTAAAAATAAAAAATTAAAAAATAAAATTTGAAAATACAAAAATAAATATTAACAATTTAGATACAAAATTAAAAATTAAAAAATTAGAAACAAAAATAAAATTAGTAAATTAAAATAAAAATTCAGAATTAAAAATTTTGAAATATTAAAAAATTAAACATAACAAATTGATATTTAAAAATAAAATTTAAAATTTCAAAATTCAAAATTTTAAAAATTTATGCTTGATTGGGTTCCCTCTGTTAAAGTCAGAAAACTTTTTGACTTTTTCAAGTTAAAAGTTTAAAAAAATATATGTTTTTTTCCAAGTAAATGAAAAGTATATTAAGAGGGTTTTCTTTTGGTAAGGGTAATTTGGTCTTTTTAAAATCTTATTTAACTATGTTAAGATGTTAAAAGAAATACGGAGAGTGTGTCATTTTTTAAAAAGTATAAGAGGGTAATGTAGTATGTTTTAAACCCGGGGAGGGGGGAGGGTAGGGGAAGTAATGCGCATTTTACCCTTTGTAAATATTACTTTCTCAAATTTTGAGAGGAAATTTGAAACAAAAGTTTTTCAATCTCAAATACGTTTAAAAATATTAAAAATTTTGTGTAAATTACGCGATGTGATTTGCATAAGTAGCTCATTAACCTCCTGTGTTTACAACATACCACATTACTCCCTTGTACTTCTCAAAAAATAGCACATAATTCCCAAACTTAGCTTTTTCTGTCTAAATTAACGGAGAGTGCATTACTTTTTTTTTTCTTGCGTGAATGGATGTCAAATGTTAGAATTTATTATGCTAGTCCATCAAATTACCCTCATTTAGACTTATAATATAATTTGTTTATTTTCACTTTATAAAATGAAAAATTAAAAATTAAAAAAATTAGAAAAAGTAAAAAAGTAGAAAGATAAAAAAATAAAATTTAAAAATTTAAAAATAAAAAATAAAAATAAAATAAAATTTTAAAGATTTAAAACATAGATTCAACATTAAAATTTTAAAATTAAAAAATAAAAAATTTAAAAGTAAAGAATAAAACTAGAAATATAAAAATTTGGAAAATAAAATTATAAGATATAAAAAATTTATAAAATTAAATATTTTTGGTTTTCAATTTTCTAAATTTTTAAATTTTGGTTTTTAAAATGGTTTAATATTTAACCTTAATGGAAAGAAGCAAAAGCAATAAAGATAGTAAGGGTAATTTGGTCCGTTTAAAACCTTATTTTAAGACTGTTAACATATTAACTGAAACGGGAGATTATGTCTAGGAATGGTAATGGAATGAGTATCCTGCCCAAGAAAAAATCTCAAATCATTACTTGGATAGCATCCCGATTCTCATCCCATACCAAACCCAAATAAAAATTAAATGAAAATCTCATTACTAGAATGTCCAAAACCTGCGAGTATCTTGAACGCCCAAAGCTGGTAAAAAAAATTAAACTTTAAATAAAAATTTTAATCCCAAATGTCTCAAACCTGCAAAACCCAGAACATCCCAAACCCAAGCTCAAGATATGTTTTAGCCCCTTGAATCCAAAACCCAAGACTCGGGACCCAAACTAAATTACTAAATTTAAAACACTAACTATTTAAATAAATTTCCTTTTGTTTTCCCAAAAAAATTAAATAATATCCCTAAATTTCATTAAAATGATAAATTCAATCTACAAATACAAATTAACATACTTTACTACAAAAAATACAAATCTACATTCTAAAACGCATATAATCCATAGCTCAAAGTATCAAACTATAATTGAAAACAATTAAATAAATCTAAATTATATAAACTTAAAACAAAACCATCTACATAACAAAGCAATCAAAATTTTTACATAACAATGCCATTGACATTAGAAAGAACCCCACAAATCTAAATAAACAAAAATGTAGAAACCAGGTTTGGGAATACAGGTACTCGGGGGGGGGGGGTCAATCCTAATTCCGTCCCAAACCCTGACGGGTATTTTTAATCGTTTCGGCCTCGTTTCAGGTTTTTAATGGGACGGACTTTTATCGGATAATCGGGTCAATTGGTACTCTAAGTCATACTCGTCCTGTTGTCATTCCTAATTGTGCCTTTTTTTAAAAAGTATAGGGAGGTAATATAATATATTTTAAATAATATGCACAATCAATTACTTATCTATATCATAGGTGTAATGTGCATTTTACCCCTATAAACTTTTAGTCAAAAATATCTTTTCAATTTCATTTCGATTTGAGGCATCCGACAATTTCTAACAGTGTCTTCACTCCACCTCCCCGTTTATTTCTCAAACCTATCACCCATTACAGTTATCGGCAATACCAGAAATCACCGCAGACACCATCGTTGCTCAAAATTCAAGTGAAAATTTCGTCTCTAAATTCTTCCTTTTTGTTGGATAATTCACAATATCATTAGATGATGGGCCATTTTAGAGTGCATCAAGAACCGAATGACTTTTTTCTTCAGTAAGATCAAATGTCCAAAAAATAGGTTTATTAGAAAAGATCAATTGATGGATGGTTGGGTTTGGGCCTATTTTTGGGCCGTTTGTGTTTTGGTTTGCTGTTGTGTCCTGTTTCTTGTGTATTTTAAGCCCAGATGTTGATTTAATGATGTTTCCAACCAAAAGAAGAAAAAATTGTGATGGAAATAGGATTTTAAATCATCCTAATAATTCTTTTGTGGTCAAATACTAAAAATAATACACAAGGGATAAAATATTTTTCCCCTAAATATTGAGATAGAGAAATACATTTCTTTTTGGTGCTTTTAAGGTATTTCATCCAAAAACTCTACAAATATTGTGACATGCGTTAGCAGAGATTTAAATCTTAGATAACTTTTTCAGCTATATTCTTTGTTATTAACTAGAGTATATCTTGTGGAATATACTGCAGAAATATGTACTTTTAATTATTTATTAGTAATAATTATTTTTTATATTTTATGTGAGGGCAAAATATAAATATATATTTAAAATTTTAATTTTTGGGACGTTTTCAATACTAATCATGTTCTTATGAGAAATTTTTAGTAATTGAATAAAATATTTAAAGTGAGAAAGTAAAATAAAAAATAATTAATTTGATATGAAAAAACAATAAAAGATTTTGGGGTTATTTTTAGATATAAATAGTATTATTGATTGGTAATTAAATAGATTTAAATTAAGCAATAGATGTGTATATAAGGGTAGACTAAGCATTTTGTTGGATGGAAGAGAGTCTCTAGCTTAGAATAATAATATGTGGAAGAAATTTTATATATATATATATATACTAGTTTGTTGCCCGTGCTACGTATGACATCTGAACGTGCAAATTTTTATTATGAAAAAGGCGCAAGATTGTTTTGAGATGGTTTCTTAAATTAGTATATGATGTATATGTATCTGGTGAAAAAAATAGCTATTGATCTTATGCATATATCATATATTTATTGCATCATATGCATTTACGGCAAATGAAGTAAGAACATATTTGAAAATTAATATAAGTAATGTATATTCTCGCCAAGGCACAAGTAGGAAATTCTTGACGTTCTCAAACAACTATAAATAAAAAATTTATAAATATAAATTAAATAAATTTAAACATGTTATAAGTTCAAAGTTAAAAATTAAGAATTTAAATTAAACAAATATAAACATTTTAAAAAATGGGTTATTTTTAATTTTTAAATTTTAAAAGTAAAAGTGGGTTATTTTTGAACTCCTAGCTTTCCTTGGGCTATTTCTGAAAATGTTTCAAAAGTAGGCTATTTTTAAAATAGATTTGAGAAAATGGGTTAACAATAAAAAATATCCTTGTTAAAAATTAAAATTAAATAAATTTAAATGTTTTATAAGTTACAAGTTAAAAATTAAAAATTAAAATTAAATAAATTTAAATATTCTAAAAACTAGGTTATTTGTAATTTTTAATTTTTAATTTTTAAAAGAGAAATTGGTTTTTTTTTAACTCTCAGCTTTTCTTTGGGTTTTTTTTTAAAACGTTTTAAAAAGTGACTTATTTTTAAAATAGAGTTGAGAAAATGAGTTAACAATAAAAAAACATCATTGTTAATGACATGCCACACAAGCCTACACAAAAAAAGACAGTATGAAATCTCTCTCCATCCTCATTGAAAAAGAAAAAAAAAAAAAAAGAAGAAGACAACATGCAATCAAATCTCAACTGTTGCTGTGTTCAACAATCACATGGTCACAATTTATCAACCAGGACCAACCAACACATGACAAGAGTGCCGTGCAAATGGGCGGGAAAAGGGATGACTCTATGGTTGTTGCAATAGTATAATGCTGTAGACTGTAGACATATATGCTTTAAACTAATTATGCCATCTTTTCCTTCTTTCTTACTTATCATCATCACAACTCCCCACTTTATTTCTGCACTAGCTACTAGTCAAGAGACAACACATTATGAGCTTCAATTAGTAAAAGAAAAGTGCAGGGTTGCTGAACCATTAATGTCCTTTTCTACCACGGATGAAGTAGTCTATTGTTATATTATTTACTTGAACGAAAAATTTTGAGATCAATTTTTGATATGTGCAAATACTATATCATGGGTCTATAATTTTTCATAGATAAAAATAAAATTAAAATATTAATGTCCTTTCCTCGTGATGAACTGCCAACCTCACCAAGTGATGAAAATGCTCAGGGCATGTTTGACAAAATTAGCTGTTAGGATAGTTGATAGCTGTTTGAGTAGCTAATAACTGTTTTGATAACTGATACCTGTTGTACTTTAGCTGTTAGCTTATAGCTATTTCGGTAGCTTATAGCTGTTGTATTTTAGCTGTTAACTGATAGCTAGTTAGCTAGCTAATTGAACAAAATGTACTCAGTAAATTAGCTATTAGATTAATTGATGAATGTAAAATGACGTAAAAAGACATTGATATTATATTATTATTATTGTTGTTGTGATGATGATGATGATGATGATGATGATGATGATAATGATCATGATGATGATGATGATAATAATAATAATAATAATAATAATAATAATAAAAAATTATTATTATTATTATTAGTAGTAGTATTATTGTTGTTGTTGTTGTTGTTGCTTCTTCTTCTTATTATTATTATAGGAAGAAGATAATATATTTTACAGTTAGACAATTTATTTTAGAATAATATTTTAATGTTAAAATATAAATAATTTTTGATAAAGAATTTGTATTAATATTATAAAAATTAATTTTAATATATTCAATATTTATTTTGTTTAAAAAAAACTAATTAAAAGTATACTTTTTAGTATATGTTGATTAGATAGAATTTAAAATTTATTTTTATATTATTTTTAATTTCTATTTGTGAAAGAAAAGGTAAAAAATATAGAGAGAAATTAGAGAAAGAATAGGATTGTCAAAAAAAAGTAAAGAAAAGGGTAGAACTGCCCAAAAAAAGTAAAAAGCTAACAATTACTTGAAAGGCTAAAATTTTTAGCTTTTAAGAAATGTTAATCAAAACACTAAAAGCTAATACGAACAACTAATTCACCGAATAAGACTCCTTTAACAAAATAGAGTTTTGACTTGGTCAAAATGCTAAAAGCTATTCCAAAAATTGTCACCGAACTCACACTTAGTTGAGCCGCTTTGTTCCTCGCTGCCTGTTGGATCTTTCAACTGAAAAAAATTTTATTCATGGTATTCCACGTACGAGCTATGTTAAATTGGTGCCAAAAAGAGTTAGCGAGAGTGTTAGTAAAGGATTCTCGAATTTATAATTTATCTATAGGAGAAAATTGTATTTACATCTAGCAACTCAAGTATATACACGAATAAGAACTTCTCAAGAAGAATGGTCTAGATTATAGTGCCATTTACATAGCAACCTGTTTGCTAGTTGGTTGTCAAGCTCTGCATCGGTGGTCAAGTTCTGCTAGTTGAATTTATTGTTGTAAAAAAAAAAAAAATTACATAGCACCTTGTCTCATTCATTTGACGAAGCTATTGTGGGCACTTGGTCCACGAAATCTTAAAGGATTCTTGGGAGTGCAAGGTTAAGAATGTTAAATTCTTATGTTTGGTTCATCGAATAAAAAGCATGCCTAGGAATATTTGATGGGTGCCAAATCTACCACAAATAAATACCTAGCTCTCTTTTGCAAATTTAGTTGTGCAAGTGTTGAGTTAAGTTCATATCCTTGGGGATTGGAAGAGTTAGTTTATGCTTATTATACCAATCAAACTAATCAAGTAAGCCACAAACAATCATGGAGGAAGGGAGTGTTGGTGCGAAAAACTAAAATAAAACAATTCTGTCTAACACACTGGATGAGTGTGGGCACGCAAACTAGGCAGAAATTATAAAAATACACTGACAATGAAATAAAAGCTATTTATGCAAACCTAAATTCAAAATAAAACTTCAAAATCAGTATAAAAAGAGAAACCAATAAAATCAAAGCCTAGCCTTGGGTATAATCTTAGTTTTGGTCTACGTTCTCAATCCTAGATGCAAAGATGACTTTCATCTATTTTGAGAAACCAGTTATGGTCGTCGGCATAGCCTAACAACCTAATCTTTTCTTTCAGTGTTGATAATGATTTAAACCTCCTACGATTTTTTCCCACTATCATCTTACCAACTAGATGGCTTAACACTCAGAGGTGCCCGCAGAATCAATCTAATGGCAGCAATAAAACTTTTAGAAAGACCTAATTTTAAAAGTCGATTCTCTCATAGCAATATCTCATATATATTATGTTTCTACCCTGGAGACATAGTCACCACTATTATTAGATTAATTAAGTTAATCTATTGGCTACCTATCATCAAACAATTGAATAATTACATGCAAAATTAAACAATTACCAGATAATATTAATTTTTAAATCAGTAAACACACAAATACCAAAATAAAAGTAAAAGGAGAGAAATAATTAGATTTCCCGGGATTTGAAGAAACCAAAATCCGGATTAACTCTTGGCTAGAAAGAAAATTAAAACGCTATAGTCATGAAGATGACGCCTAAGAGAAAAAGCTGCTGGAAAGTATTTTCTGAATATTCACTAGATGATTCCTTTGTAATTTTCTAGAGAATGTATAGAAAATATGTTGACCAAGAGTTCCTTTTGATAGGAAATTCTTTAATGGCTAATAACAAAATAAAAAGTAAAAGTTCAGATATTACAAGCTTTAATAAAATAAAAGTCTTCCATATCAATCTCCTTTGTTTTAGAATAAATGGTAAGTCTTTAATCACAATTCTTTTCCAAAAGCGCTACAAACATCTCGAAGCTTTGGTCAAATCCAGTCATTCCGTGTAGTACTTCTAGGTCAGCTTTTAAGGCGACAGAATAACTCCAAACACGTCCAAAAGTCTCTTGAATCCATATATAATACTTTCAACTTCTTTTTCTAACCATAAACATGCAAAAATACATAAGACAGTGCCAATTAAGAAACATCTAATTCTAAAATCAAGCGCAATTAACTATGAATTTAGTGCCTATTTCGAACTTATCAAATCACATTTCCAGGAATCCAATATTCCCTTGAATTTCACAATGTTCATTCCCATATGAGAAGGTGAAAATCTTGCGTCACTGAGTTGCGGGAATGTGTTAGATATACTAAAAAGACAAAACTAACTGTATTAGCAATAATAAAATTATCTTTTTTCTATTATTTTCTTCTTTTTAATGTACAAGTTTGGTCAACACCCAAATGGTCAAGCTCACCACATTACACACATTCGGTTATCACCTACATAGTCAAACATACATACTATACACATATTACACACACAATGCACATACATTAAACATAATACTTAGACATTATTCACACACACTACGTATATTATAATGACATTATGCACACATTACACATACATCATACACACATTACACGTTTTCCATGCATACTATATATATTAAATTTATATAAATTGTACATAATACACACAACATATCACATTACACACACTAACCACACATTCTATACATATTGCACACTTTATATATATATATATATATATATATATATATATTGTTCATACACATGCTACACATACACATCACACACATCACATATGTTACACAGATTAAACATATTATATACATTATACATATTACATACATTGCACAAACAAATTTGATATCTTTATTTTTTTTTAAATTATGACTTTTTGGAAAATGACTCCAAATCTCCAGAGTTCGGTTTAAACCAAATATAACAAGTAAATATTCTGAAAATTATTTTTAATTTTTCTATAAATATGTTTAGCATACCAAAAGGTTTTAGTAACTTTCTCAGTAATGTAATTCCTGGGAATGAAAAATTATTCCGTAAACCAAACACTTGTTTAGAATAATGTTTTTATATCACTTTTTCACTATTACCCTCCTTTACACTTTTTTTATATAGTAAAAATTTGCGCATGAAATAAAAAAACTTTCATGTATATAGCAGATATTATATTATATAAGAAAAAGGTGAAAGTAGTGATATGTTGTAGTATAATTTACATATTAACACATAAGATATCTATAAGTGGGCCATTTTCATAAGCACATACAAGACCCTTGAGAATCACGTAACTGCCAGAATTTAGGATTCATTTAAATTGACTATTTAAAAAGTATTTTTTTAAAAAAATTTGAAAAAAGTATTTTTTTAATAAGTTGAAGATTTTTGACTTCTGAAAAACTTGTATTTTAAACTTTTTTAAAGTTTTAATTTTTTTTAAAAACCAAGCCAAATATTATTGTAAAAAATATTTTTTTAAACAAGTATTTTTTTTTAAAAAAATAAAAAGATCCAAACATGCCTTAAGATACATGGTGTCTTATATAGTGTTTTTTATTTTTGAAACCCCCCACCTCTTATGGGAATCAAACACCTCACTCATGAAGAAGATAGTCTCAATTACTTGAACTATCTTTTAATCCTTGTGGCTTGTATAATTATATGCTCAATCCTACTTCCAATCATAAGAAGACAAGCAATTCTACTAATTTTATTTTAAGTCTCACAAGGTGAAAAATGACCTCAGTAAGAGCGGACCATCATACTTATTTCACTATTCATATATATATATATATATGATCTAATTTTCAGGGACCTGGATTCATTTGTATTACATCTGAATATAGAGCTTGTTTGTATTGGCTTTTTTTCAGGAAAAAATACTTTTTTTTTTGAAAAAGTTATATTAAATTTGCAATAACTATTTGGTTTGGCTTTCAAAAAAGCTAAAACTCTGAAAAAAGCTCAAATACAGCTTTTTTTAGAAGCTAAAATTTTCAGCTTCTCAAGAAAAGTTTTTTTTTAAAAGCTGTTAAAAAAACGTTTCTGAAAAAAGCCAGTCCAAACGAGCCCATAGTACTGTATTCTTTTCTGCGTAGTAAATGTAGCATAATCGTTCTTCAACCCGTCATCCTATTACCGTCTTATGTCATTGTGTTGGTACGTGCTCTTATTGTACTCAAATATTGTAGTTACGATTTCAAAGAGTACTTAGTGGGTATTCGGATGGCTTATCAAAAAATTACTTAAAATATATTTAACTTTAGTTATATTTCTTTTTATTTTCAACTTAGTAATTTACCAGCTGCTTAAATAAACGATGCCACCATTCTAATATGACACATGTCATTGTGTTGCTACGTCCTCTTATAACATCCAAATATTGTCATTACGATTTCAGAGTACTTAACCGTGTTAATTAGTTCTCCAACTCTTCCTAATTCTTTCATCTCTCTTTGTTTTATTCTTCATTCTCCTTCCTATTTCAAAATTTACACAAATACAAGCATAAGCATGTAATCCTGTGTTGTAACTCAAGGACATGAACTTGATTCATTATTTACCAAAAAAAAGAAAAAAAAAGATTTTATCAAGCCACTGTGAATTTAGATACCTTTTCGTTTTCTCTTTTTCAGTGCGTAACTAATTGCATACCCCTTGAAAGTTAGAAAATATAGCACTATATTCTTATGACATTAGCAAGTATCCATTTATACAAGAATCTGAATTTGATCCCAACCCGTTAAAATCATCCATCATTGTGCATCTGCATATATGCAGAGAATCTGCATTGATCCTGTCTACAACTATTTATGATTTATTTAAATTAGTTTTTTTTTTTAAAGTATTTTTTAATAATTTTTTAAAAAAATATTTTTTTTGAAAAATTAAAAATTCTTGCTTTTAATAAAAACTGTACTTGAGTTTTTTTTTTCTAGAGTTTTAATTTCTGGAAGGTAAAATAGGTGGTTGTTACAAAAGGAATATACACTTCTCAGGAAAAAAAAAGAGCTTTTCCTAGAAGAAAAAACAATCCAAACAAGCCCTTATTTTTCTTGCAATAAGCAACCAGTAGGAATTAAAATGACCTTTTTCATGAGGGACAATGTTACCCCAAAACTCTAAATGCCAAATTTAATTAACTAAATAACATTTGTTTTTTTAGTTTTGAATAAATATATATTATCCCCTTATAATTTCAGACAGTGCTATTTTTTCCCTTAATTTAAATACTTTTCTTTTTCTTTCTCCACGGACCTACAAGAAATGCATCCTCATCTATCTGAAGTTGATAGCTTCCACTAACTTATATTAGTAAATGAGAAATTTACCATAAAACAAAAAAGGGAAAAAGAAAAAGAAGAATTGCAAAATGGAAAAGATACTAGAACAGAGAAAATAAAAATAAGACTTTCTTCAAAAGACCCCTAAACAACCACCAACACCATTTTTCTCGATTACTCAATTTTACAACCTTAACTAATTAACTAATCAAAACAGCAACATTTCTCAGGAAGAAGAGCCCGAAATCTTCGGTGAAGTAACCGGAAACAATGGCAGGAGCTGCGGCTGCGAGCCTCGCGGCGTTGATCTCGGTGACGGATGCAAGTAAAACTTCTTCTCAGCAATGGCTTTTTCCTCTTCAGATGACGAAGACGACATGCCGAAGGAGTCTTGATCAATCAGTGGTGTAACTGGGCTAAGAACAAGCAACGGAAAATCAAGAACGCTCGGCGATAACATCTCCGGCTTGCTGCGGCGCGAGAATGAGGGCGATAAGTTTTGTGCAAAGCCTGGTGCAGGGACTAAAGGGCTGATCATGAGCCCAACGTTCTTGAGGCTGTTCCTTCTCTCGTAGAGCTTAAAGCTTTGCTTCTTTGGAGCAGTGCTCTTGATAAGTGGTAAGCTGCAGCCTTTGCCAGGTGGTGGTGGTGGATCTGACAATGAACTCGTCTGGGAGATTACCAGGTTTGCAGTAGTCGAGGACGACGACGACGACGACGACGACGACGACGATGACCCAGTCAGCATCTGAACGACTTGCTTGAATGTGGATTCATCCGCTTGGACAAAGGTTGTCTGGTGTGGATTAGAGATGGTTGCTGCGGTCGTCGATGATCCATTGCTGCTTCCATAACTATTTGAGACAATCTCCATTGCTATACAAGCCTTAGATTTTGTCCAGTTTTGTTTAATTTGCTGATCTTTGAGCTGTTCTGAGGCCAATATCTACAGAGATTTGTTGACTGTATTTTTTGTTTTTTCCTGCAATTTTTTTGGCTACTAGGTAGGGTTGCAGATTGATTATATAGATATAAATAAATAAATAAATACAAAGGCAGCCCAACGGTCTTTTAGATAAGAAAAAGTGAAGAGGGGCATTGGTTGAGTTTGGAACTTTTTTTTTGTGGGGGGGGGGGGGGGAGAGGGGAGGAGGGGGGTGGTCGGCATCAATTAGGGCAGGCCAAAGGCCAAGAAGAAGAGAGAGAGAGTAAAAGTTTTCTCAATTTCGAAGACATATAATTTGAGCATTGACTTCAGAGCCTGACTGCAGGGAGACTACTTGTTGTGATTGGCATTTGGGATGGAAACAATATGCTCATTCGGTGAATTCCGTGCCTTTAGGCGCGTGAAAATTTGTATTGATGAGGCTAAAAAAACACCCCCACAGCCCCTTTGCCCTACCTTTTTAATTGGTTCCTGGTTGATTTTTTGCTGCACTTTCCGAAAATTTCCTTCATTTTGAAGGAATTAGTTAATTATGAGATTTCATATGTTAAATTTTAAAAATTTTAAAAATAGAGCTTTATATAAAAGTGATGTTATATAAAAGTAATGCTGAAAAAAGTTGTTGATTGTTTGTACTTGTATGTTAAGAGCTAAGTTTTCAATTATTTTGAGAATAATATTGAATTTAAAAAAATATAGAGTAATATTTAAAAAAAATGAATAAAAATAACTTCTGAATAATATAAAAACAACTTCTCAAAAACCTTTTTTGAAAAGCTCCAAATAGTTTCTTTAGCTTTTTTTGGATTCAATTTTTATGTAAAAGCTTTTTTAAAAATAGACCAAATAAGTTAATTCTAATTTTTTTTTAAAAAAACTCTAATTTTTAAACTCATAGAAATCATTTTTAAGTGTCCAAATATTGAACTAGACAAACTCTTACCTCCATGAAAATCTTTTGTTTCCTCCGTCAAGGATGGTGTCGGGTTTTTGAATTCTTTCATAATAATAATAATAATAATAATAATAATAATAATAATAATAATTATTATTATTATTATTATTATTATTATTATTATTATTAACATGATCACAATAAAATTATTTTAACAATTAGCCAATCATTGAATGATTCCCGTTGCTTGAATATTAACGTGACACCAACTATTCACTAGAATTATATCTCTATCTAGACATTATTATGCAAATTGGAGATTATAAGGGAGAGGGGATTGCTGATGCTGAAGTTTTAATGCATGGTTTAAAAACCATGGGTGTAGGACGACTTTTGAATGAATTAAAAACCCCCTTTCATTGACCAAAAAATAAAAATAAAAACAATGCTTGGTTTTAACGTGGCTTGGTTTTTCCTAAGTTTACAATTCCAACCCTCACATGATCTTGCTTATTAATCTTGACAATAAACTCTTTCGTAGTAGAAGTTTCGACCCTAGAAAAAAAAAATCATAGTAGAAGCTCTTCATTTACAAATTTAGAGGAGTAATTACTTAGAGTTTGTTTTGTCCAACATTTTGAAATTCTAAAATACTTTCTATGAGTTAAAAAGTTGAAAGTGACATATTTGATCCATTTATAAAAGAACTTTTATATCAAAGTTGAAGTTTAAAAAAAAAATAAAAAAACAAAAGCTCCAATTTAGAGCTTTTCACAAAATACTTTTGAAAATCTATTTATACATCATATCAAAAATTATTTTTTTTAATTTTTCTCACAAATACTATTATATATTTTTTAAAGTCTAATACCCTCATAGTAACTAAAAGCTCAATCCCTAAAATACACAACCAAATAATTAACGAGTTTTATTTAATAGCACTTTTACCTAAAGTTCTACTATTAGAAATTTTACATCTAAAAGCTGAAATCTCATAATTAAGCTAAATAAAACCTTATTTTTAATTATTGACGGTGCTTAGATAGCTCTAGGTAGTTTAACTTTCTAGAGTGACTGTTTCATTAAGAAAATGTACCAACTTAAGTGATAATCCTAATCTTTAATGGGCCGGTTTGACTTACTAAGAGCAAACGTAAACAATGTTTTGCATTAGGTGTCGTCGCTAAGAATAGTGACAATATTAAGTGAATCGGCTTTGATAATGCTGACCTAGTAGGGCCCGTTCTCATTCGTTTTTATTATCTTATTGTCTTGTAGCAGTTCAATTTCCATGATGTGCGGTGCGTATTTTATCTTAAAATAATCTCTCTGCAAAAATCTCTGGGCTCATATTAGACGTGTCAAATATTGAGACATGTGACTTCATTCAAAAAAGACATTATCCAAATTAATTAAGTTTAAAAATTTATGAAGACTAACATTCAAAGTTATTTTGTTACTTAGTTAAGGTTTGTTTGATTTAATTGTGAGATTTCAACTATTGAAATTTAGAACTTTTAGTAGTAGAGTTTTGAGTAAATAGTAAAAGTATTATTGAATAAGTCATTGATTGTTTGGTCTAGTATGTTAGTTTATTTATTTTGATACAATATTAGACTTTCAAAATTATAAAGTAGTATTTTTTTAGAAAAGTGTAAAAAGAAAATAATTTCTGAGATGCTGTAAAAATAATTTCTCGAAACTTTTTTAAAAAAGATCCAATTTTGAGTGTATGGTTTTTTAACTTTTTTTTTTAACTCTAACTTTTTATGTAAAAGCTCTTTAAAAAATGGATCAAAATTTAATTTTTAAACTAATAAAAAATATTTTAAGTAACTAAAAATTAGACCGAGCAGATTTTAGTTTGAATAACTCGAAACGTGAAAAAGTCTCCCGTCAAGTCACGAGCTGTTTGGCACATGTTTCACCAGTTCAAACGGTTCGATAAAACCAATTTAATTTCTAAGGCAGATATGGAAATAGATGGACCTAGTCCCATGTGAGACTGGAGAGCATGTCCAAGCCGGCCGGTCTACACACGAAATGGTCCCGCTCATAGTTACATCTGCATTGACGTCTCGTTGACTTGAACGACTCTTTGTGTTGACATGCACGATGATTTGCAAAACCAGGGCTCTTTGTCTTGGTCGTTTTATTGTTCTGCTTAAAGTGGTATTAAGATGGTTCTTCCATGGGAATTAACTTATTTCACAAGCTTATACTTAAAGCAAATTTAAGTGAAGTTGGATCTATTTGGATTTATATATATATATATATATATATATATATATATATTTAGCGTTTTTCTTTAAAAAGAAAATCACATCTATATGTAATGAGTATTTAATTTAATTTTAAAAAAAAGTTGAAACTCAAAAGAAAAAAATTCACAATCAACTTTTTCTCAAATGCAGCAGCTCGGGGCTTGTTCAAGATGAATATGGTAAATGGATCTATTGATTCGCTATTAATTTGAGGGATCCAATATCATGGTAGAAGTTAGAGCACTCTTTGAAGGATTATGCGAAGCTATAAGAGTAGATGTGGTAATTTTTAGATTGAGACTGATTTCCAAGTCTTCACTCAATTGGTCAACAATTCGGGTCAACAAATTGGCCATATCACGCCTTTGGTGGAGGAATACAAAAGAATAATTAGTCTGTTAAAATATCGACTATTGTGTATATATATAGCAAGCCAACAAATACATAGACTGGCTACCCAAGTTTGGGCTTTCATGTTCTTTAGAGATGCTATAGGGGTCTTTTCCTCTAAGATGATCCTCAACTAATATCGGCACTATGTCTCCTTAAAAAGAAAAAAAAATACTTTTTGCAAAAATTTATAAAAATAAAAAAAATAAGAAAAATCAATTAAAAAAAACCTGTTGTCTACTTTCTAACGGTATATGAGGGCGGCTTCCAAACAGGATTGTGAACAACCTGTTGACAAGTGAGGCCAAATAATTTCCAACCATGCACCCCTCCCCCAACTCGGCCCTCCCATGTTCTAGATGGTCGCTGAAGTCTCTTGACTAACAATCAAGAAGAATTGTACGAGTGCCAGACACTCTAATTTTATTCTTCAAACATCTTTCTCACGAAATAATCCTCTCAAACAAAAAGAAAATGGCTTAGAAACCACATTTTTCACCTAAAGTTAAAATAAAACAAGTAAATAAATAAAAGAATCAGTTGCTTTAATTTGATTAATTGATTACTTTTCGTGGACTATCCACAACAAATTAGATACATATTTCATGGTTCACAATTATGCATGAACTACCACTAAATTCTTATGCAATACTATCTCAATTAATTGGTCAAGTGCTATGTCTCGTATTAGTGTAAGTTGTCCAAGGGATTAATTTCTACTAAATGTAAAATGTAATCGGCCTTTAGCCTCTCTTAAAGTGAAAAAAAGAAAAAAAAATAAAGTTAATTGGTTTGCCTCCTACAAAATGAACTTTTAGTCTATCCCCGGACTTGCAGCTTGATAAATGAAATTTAATTTGGAGCGTGTACTTATATATATCCTTTAATTTGTTACAGTGACAGGATGGTTAACTTACTTTTTCGTTGTAGGATTACGTCCAAATGTATGGTTTAAGTATTAATAATCATGTTATATTTGTGATAAGAAAGCATGTATTCTAATAAAATTGTTAGATAAAATGCATTTTATTCCACTTTATTTTATCAAAGTCACAAAACCTTTGTTGTTTTAAAAATTCACTACCTTCTATGCTATAAAAGATGTTGCACAAAACCCTCAATTTGGTTAATTTTACAACATTCTTTATATATAATGTGGAGAGTACGACAATGTTCTTTAGAACATAGAGAACATTAGCAAATTTTGAAACTACAAAAGTTTTTATGCAAAAATAAAATGTATTTTTGTCTAAATTTTTATCCATTTATACGACAAAAAATCATGTCAGTAGTTATGCTTCTTTAAGCTTCTAGTTATATTTCAAAATTAACTAGTTATGTTTAACCCAAGGATAAGGTTCCCAATGTAACTAAAAATTGGTGCTACACCATAGCTAATTCATGTTTGTCAATATTTGGAAGTATAACTAATATTTATTATGCTTGGAGGTATAACTAGTGTAGGTCTACACCAAATAAAGTTTAAAATTTGTTACACTTTAAAATGTGACAAATGTTTTTTTTTTGAAATTTATATTAATTACACCTTTAGAACAACAATTTCTCACTATTTAAAAAAAAAATAAATAAATATTTTTAATTTTGCTGTTACAATTTAAAAATAAAAAATATTTTTATTATACATAAAATCATAACTTAAAAAATAAATTTTAAATATAATAAAAGAATTCATAGTTTCTGATCTAAAATCTTATAATGTTATTTTACGTAAATATTACGGCCAACGTTCCACCTACATTGCTCATACGCAAGTTGACAACACTAAATGCTGTGTTGCACATTAATTCTATATCTTGACTGCTGGCTCTTCAATTTTGCTTCGTGCCACTAATACAGTCAGTCATTTGGTTGGGCAATTCGACCACAAAAAAAAAAGGAAAAAAAAATGGTTGGGGGAAAGCATAGCCGAATACACACACAAATACATAGATCAATAATGATTGCATTATAAATTTTTAGTGTCTAGTAAATACAATATTAGAACCTACGATATAATTTGCACCAATTTAATTGAGTTTTCTTCACTAATGACCGATCAAGTTGTAATGAAAAGGTATGTTCTTTTACGCTCTCTAACTCTAACAGAAAAACTAACCGCGGAAGCTAGCATGCAATATTTTTAAAGTTATAAGGATATTAATTTTTGGGTAAAATGCATGTTACTCCCTATGAGTTGTCTAATTAGTTGAATTTTTTCTTGTGTATTAAAACTTACTAGATTATCTCCTTGTGCTTTCACAAAATGACATGTTACTTCTAGTGGTTTATATAATTAGCTAATTACTCCAATGTAATTTATCTAGTTAATTGATTACCTCTTACATTTTCAAGAAACAATTACCTATTTTTTTGTTATTTTCTAGTCCCGGTTTGGTAAAAATAAGGATATTTTTTGCCGAAATATATACACATTAAAACTTTTACTACTCATCAAAAAAAAAAAAAAGATGCTTATGATTCAGAATAAGTTAATTTAAACAAAAAATGTCAAGGTAGGACATTATGCATCATTTTTTAAAAAGCATAGGAGGCTAATACGGCAAGTTTTAAGACATAGTAGAGTAATCAACTAATTAGAGAAATTATAAGAAATAACATGCAATTTACAAAAATTTAATGGGACTTCAACAAAATACAGAAGTATTGAGGTAAAATATATCTTACTGAAATGAAAAACAAGTCAATAAATGAGACAGACAAGAGAATGCGTGCAGCCATAAGCCGTTTGGAAAATCACGAGTACTGTCTTCATATGCCAACAGGGATGATGGATTTTGCAGGTGTGTGACTTTTCTGCACCTCTTGTGACTTCGTTGGATAAACGTGACCAGAGGGAGGGAGAGGTTTGTCGAAATTGTATTCAGGAAGCGTTAGATATCATTCTTTTTTTATTACATATATTTATTTATTTTCATATGTCAATTAAAGCATACAAAAAACAATAAATGAGTACTAAAAAAATTATGATATTCAGCAACGCCCTTCATTATCCTCTCTATATGTCGTCTTTCATTTCTCCTTCTTGTTCTTTTTTATTCTTTGGTGTTTTTTTTTTTTAATTGTAGACGGACGGATGTACTTGGTCAGAGTAGTCTTTGTATATATTGAAATAATTAATAAAGTGACAATTTTAATTTTTTTTGAAAAATTTAGTGTGTTATTCTACTCTTTTTTTCTTTTTCTCTTGGGTTTGTTCATTTTTATACATTGGTATTAAGGTACCATACGATATCCTAGGTTGCTTCTTTACAGGGACGGAGCCAAAAAATTCTTCCAATGGGGTAATGTGTAAGTAATTCATATATATAAAAAATTCGAGCCTTTTCTTAAAAACACATATATTATAATTGTCTTTGATAAGCCTCATATTTTGAAAATATTGTATAATCGCTTTATTTTCAACATTACAATAGTGAAAAATCATTTGTAAATCAATCCCTCATCCTATATATCAATTGATTCTTTGCAATATTAATAGCAAAAAATCTCTTTCAACACTAGCAGTTTGTAATTGGGAAAACCAAATACTAATTTGACTAACAAATAAACAAAAAGATACACTACTTTTCCTTTCCTCAATTGAAAAAAAAAAATATTGTCTGTTCATACGTCTTCACCTTTACTCTCTCTACACCTTTTCTTTTTCCTCTTTCTTGATATGCAAAGTCAGATCCTTTTTACTTGTTAAAAAACAACAACGTATTAGTTCATTTTATCACTTTATTGGTGTCAATTATTAAATGTATATCATATACACATGCATGCATTTTTTGGTTGGAGAAAAGTTGAGTGGTGTCACTGGATACCACTCAACAAAGAGTAGCGCGTCCATGACTTCTTTATTTTTTATATTTCATTTACTTTTTAATAATTAATCAAACTTTTATCGTTGATAAATTAATAAAGAGAATGGTACTAATTAACTTTAGTATGACATGGAACCTGTGAAGCTTCCTTTTTCAATATTTTCATAATGATAAGTTAGTATTTTTTTTTTAAGTTTTGAGAAGTTTGGTGTCACATTAGTAGTTAATTTACATTTGCTATGTGGGATGAGTATTAGGGGCAGCTTTGTGTGATTTTTCTCTTAATTTTCTAATGGAATCGATTTTGTAACGATTCAATCCTAATTATTGACCTGCCATCACATTTGAACCTAATTAACTAACCCAAAATACTTAAGCCAGTGATGACAGTAATAGTGAATCCAACGCATTATAAAGCGCACACAAATCTCACAAAAAATCGATGTGGGATGGGATATTATAGTTTCCCCCTTAAAGACGCGACATCCTCGTCGTAGCCCAAATCCAAACAGAACAAATCCATAGCGCAGAACCCCGGGCAGTGTGGTTTCTACCCAGAGTCTACTTTGATATCACATGTAATGACCTAAATGTGATATCCCACATCGGTTTGTGTAATGACTTGTGACTTGTTTATAAGTGGGTGGAGTAGGTATAACTAATAACTTGGGTTAATCATTTTGGACTAGTTAATTAGTGGCCCAAATAGTTATTGGTTATAACCATTACACTAGTCTCACTAGCGGGCCTGGACTCAGTGGCGTAGCAGATTGTTATAAGAGTCAGTTACCAATCGGTTAGTTATTGGTTACGGTCATTACACCAATCTCGCTTGTTGGTTTGGAATCGGGGGTGTGATAGATTCAGCAGCTTATAATTTTTGTAAAATCATAATAGACAAACCCACAATTTTCATTGAATTTGTTTTTTAGCAGTTTAAAATTTACTTATGGCATTCTTAATTATGTAATATAATCTTCTACAACTATTTTCTTAAATTTCAAAACACTTATAAATACGATAATTCAATATGAAAAAGACACTAGATAACAATTTCCAGCAACACTATTAAATATGACAATCTAATATGAAAAAGACACTAAATCTTAACATTAGTTTCGTATGTATGTATGTATGTATGTATATTGTTGAATGTGGCCCGTATTCTTGGGCAACAAGAATAGCAGATTTCCTTATTAGCATATTACCTTATTCGCTTGTTTCCTTTTGTAGCACATAATTAATTAGTTGCCTTTTCTGCTTAATAGGTTTAGGAAACCTTTGCACTATAAATAGGTGGCAATACTCATTATGTTATGTGTGTGAGAGAGAAACCAAAGTGAGAGCCTTGTAGCATTCGTGATCAGTAATAGAATTATTCTCTGCTGCCCGTGGACGTAGGCTTCAAAGCCGAACCACGTAATTTCTTGTGTCCGTTATTTCTTCTCGTATTCTTCGTGTTTGCATGTTTTTCCCCAACAAACTGGTATCAGAGCATAGGTATTAATCCGCTGCTTGAGGGAAAAAGGAAAAATCAAAACTCACTGTGAAACCAAAATTTCTCAAACCAAACGGTGCCTAACTAAACAAAGGTCTTTGTTCGGCGAGGAGTGCTCGGTCTTCACGTTGAGCGTTGGTGGCTGGAGTGGAAGCTTGCGTCGGCGGGTCGTGGTTCGTGTTTGGATTTGAAGAACAAGCGAAGAAGATAGAGTTCGCGTGCTCTTGAGGTTGGTTTTGGGTATTCAGGTATATATTTTTTTTTTGGAATTGGTTCAAGTTTGTAAAGCAGGTTTAGGATTTGTAGGCTTTGGGTCTTTGGGTTTATTTGGATCAGGCCTGAGTAGTGGCCTTGTCCAATTTTGGTTAGGTCTTGGGTCTTGGGTTAATTAATTTTTTGTTAGGCTTGGGTTCTAGGCCAGAAAAATAATAAATTTCTTTTTTGGGTTTAGGCTTAGTTTAGGCCAAAAGAATAAAAAAAGAATTTTTATTTGGGCTTAGATTTAGTCCTGAAACAAAAAAAAAAAAAAAAAAGAGACCAGTTGACCTGTTTGACCGGGGTTTGACCGGAGTTGACTTTGACCGTTGACCATTAACCAAGGGTTGACCGCATTTGACTAGAGCCTTACCCCACATTTTTCGATGTGCTGAGTCTGTTTTTGGGCTCTGTTTTTCCAAATTCTGCTCTGAAGTACGTGTTTAGGGACAGTGTTGACTTTGACCAACAGGTTTGACTTTGACCGGTGTTGACCAAAGTTGACTGGGGTTGTTCCTAAGGTTTTTCAACGTATTGAATCCGTTGTTGCGGTCCATTGAGCCAAATTCCATCCCGAAGTACGAGTTTTGTGCAAACGAAGATGTCTTCCACAAGTGGAAAGTTTGAAATCGAGAAGTTTGACGGGATAATGAGTTTCAGTCTTTGGAGGATCAGATTCAAGGCATTTGTGACAATGCAAGGACTTTGGAAAGTCATTGAAGAAGTGATCCCGGAAAAGACAGAACCAGCAGCAAGAGAAGAACTCGAAGCGAAAGCCTTGAGTGCAATACATATGTCCGTGACAAATGAAGTATTGCTAGAGATTGCTGAGAAAACAACAGCAGTTGAGGCTTGGAATACTTTGGTGGAATTGTATGCATCTAAATCTCTCACTAATCGCCTCTACTTGAAGAGGCGATTGTATCATCTTAGAATGAAAGAAGGTACCTCACTAAAACAACACCTTGATGAGTTTACCTCTTGTTTTATTGCTTTGAAGGATGTGGGTGTTAAAATTGATGACGAAGATCAAGCTATGATCGTATTATGCTCCTTACTGCCTTCATATATGAACTTTGTGGACACTATGTTGTATGCGGGAGGGATAAAATTACTTTTGAAGATGTGATTACTTCATTAAAATCGAAGGATCTTCAAACACATATTCCGGGACATAGGGAAGAAGTTCATGGGGAAGGTTTAGTGAGTAGAGGGAGATCGGAGAATAGAGGTGGATCTTCGGATAGAAAGAAAAGCAAGTCAAGGTCAAAATCAAGAGCAAGGAAGCTACGCTGTTTTGAGTGTGGCGAAAAGGGTCACATTAAGAAAGAATATCCAAGACTGAGAAAAGGAAAGAAAAAGGTGGAGAATTCAGCTAATGTGGTGGAGAGTACTGATAGTGATGGAGATAACTCGAGTAGTACCGGAGAAGTTTTGACTGTGAGTGGATCACAGTGGCAAAATCAATGGATTCTTGATACTGGTGCAACGTTCCATATGTGTCCTAGGCGCGACTGGTTCTCTTCTTATTCCAAAAGAGAAGGGAAAGTCTTTCTAGGCAATGATCTTTCGTTAAAGGTGGAGGGAATGGGCATCGTAAATATCAAGATGTTTGATGATATTACAAGATCTCTCGAGCGTTGGCATGTACCGGAGCTGAAGAAAAACTTGATTTCTCTTGGGCGTTTGGATTTTCATGGATACAAATTCCGAAGTGAGAATGGTGTCTTAAAGGTGACCAAATGTGCAATTGTGCTCTTGAAAGGGAACTTGACTGGCGGCCTATATGTCCTTCAAGGTAGTACACAGTGTTGCATTGTTACATCCGAGGAGAGTGATAATGACACTCTGTGATTATGGCACAAAAGGTTGGGCCATATGAGCGAGGGGACTAACCGAGCTGAGCAAGAGAGATTTGCTTTGTGGACAAAGAACTGGAAAGCTTGAATTCTGCGAGCATTGTGTCTTTGGAAAGCAAACCAGGGTGAAGTTCAGTAAGGGGCAGGAGAACACCAAAGGCATACTTGATTATATTCATTCTGATCTTTGGGGTCCTAATAAAGTTCCTTCCAAGAAAGATGCCAGGTATTACATCACTTTCATTGATGCATACTCTCGGATGTTGTGGGTATACTTCTTAAAAACTAAAGATGAGGCGTTTCCAACATTTGTCGAGTGGAAGACGTTGATTGAGAAGCAGACTGGTAAACAAATTAAGTGTCTTAGGACTGACAATGGGTTGGAATATTGCAACAAAGAGTTTGATGAGTTCGCAAGAAACATGGCATTGTGAGACACCGCACATGTGTAGGGACACCACAACAGAATGGAGTTGCAGAACGCATGAATAGAACTCTGGTGGAGAGAGCTCGTTGTATGCTCTCCCAATCTGGTTTGAGTCAAGACTTTTGGGCTGAAGCCGTCAATACGGCATGCTACTTGGTGAATAGGTCCCCATCCAAAGCTATTGAATTGAAAACTCTTTTTGAGTTATGGTCTGGTAAGCCTGCTGACTACAATCGATTGAGGGTGTTCGGTTGCCCTGCATACGCTCACGTGAAGGATGGCAAGTTGGAGCCGAGGGCAAAGAAATGCATATTTCTAGGCTATGCGTCCGAGAGGAAAGGTTACAGGTTGTGGTGCACAGATCCAAAGTCTCGGGTTTGCTCATCGCCAGGATGTCACGTTCAATGAGTCTGCTTTATTAGACCAAGAAAAGGAGAAAGCGGTAGCTGATTTAGACCACGATGTCAAAGAGCAGGTGGAGGTATTTTCTGATGTACCAAATGTTCCATCTAGCAATAGTAGCAGTCAAATTCAGCCGACTCAACCAATTGAGGCATATGATCAAAATATGCCTGAACAAATGTATACAAAGATTGCCACTGGGCGAGAAAGGAGACAGATTAGAGAGCCTCAAAGGTATGGATACACTGATCTTGTTGCTTATGCTTTGACTGTTGCCGAAACAATTGAAGGACATGAGTCGAATTCATACAAAGAGGCCATATCTGGGAAAGATTCTGCTCAGTGGGTGGGTGCCATGAGTGAGGAGATTGAGTCTCTTCATAAGAATCAAACATGGGAGCTTGTTAAATTGCCTAAGGGACAGCGAGTTGTCGGTTGCAAATGGGTTTACAAGAAAAAGGAAGGTACTCCAGGGGTTGAAGGTCCTCGATACAAGGCACGGTTGGTGGCAAAAGGCTATACACAAAGGGAGGGTGTTGACTTCAACGAAGTGTTCTCTCCGGTTGTGAAGCATACTTCCATCAGGGTTTTACTTGCCTTGGTTGCTCTTCATGACTTAGAGCTTGAGCAGCTAGATGTGAAAACGGCGTTTTTGCATGGTGATCTTGAAGAGCAAATTTACATGAGTCAACCGAAGGGGTATGTAGTTCCTGGTAAGGAGAACCATGTTTGCAAACTGAAGAAGTCCTTGTATGGGTTGAAGCAGTCACCTCGGCAATGGTACAAGAGATTTGACACATTCATGGTAGGTCTTTGGATACACAAGGAGTGCCTACGACAGCTGTGTATATCTCAAGAAGCTTCCAGATGGTTCGTTTGTATACTTGTTGTTGTATGTCGATGATATGCTTATTGCTGCTAAAAGCATGCCTGCAATCGACAAATTAAAGAAGCAGCTAGGTGATGAGTTTGAAGGATCTTGGAGCAGCGAAGAAGATTCTTGGCATGGAGATTCACAGATATAGAAACGCTGGGAAGCTATTCTTGTCTCAACAAAGTTATATTGAGAAGGTGCTGGAGCGTTTCGGGATGCTTAAAGCTAAGCTTGTGAGTGTGCCGCTTGATGCTCACTTCAAATTGTCTGCAGATTTGTCACCTAAAACTGAGGAGGAGGTGGAGCATATGTCTCATGTTCCATACTCGAGTGCTGTTGGTAGCTTGATGTATGCTATGGTGTGCACTCGTCACGATATTTCACATGCGATTAGTGTTGTGAGCAGGTATATGGCATCACCTGGGAAAGCACACTGGGAAGCGGTGAAATGGATAATGAGATATTTGCGTGGCACTGCAAATGTAGGTTTACTATTTAGCAAGATGATTGGAGATTGCGCAAGGTTGGTGGGTTATTGTGATTCAGACTTTGCAGGTGACCTTGATAAGAGAAGATCTCTGACGGGTTACGTGTTTACTCTCTCTGGATGTGCTATCAGTTGGAAAGCGACATTACAGTCTGCTGTGGCATTGTCGACTACTGAAGCGGAGTACATGGCAATTGCAGAAGCTGTGAAGGAGGCCATGTGGTTACAAGGCCTGGTTCGTGATCTTTGACTGCAGCAAGATACAAGTACAGTCTTTTGTGATAGCCAGAGTGTAGTCCATCTGACGAAGAATCAGATGTATCATGAGAGGACTAAACACATTGATATCAGATATCATTTTGTCAGAGATGTTGTATCACAAGGAATCATATCGGTGCAAAAGATATCTACCCATGAGAATCCAGCAGATATGATGACTAAGGTAGTTCCAGTCAGCAAGTTTAAGCATTGCTTGGACTTGGTTGCTATTTGCGGTGCGGAGCATTGAGCTCTTAGAGGCAGTTGGCTACAGGGATGATGGTGTATTGATTGGAGCGAATACGTGCCAAGGTGGAGATTTGTTGAATGTGGCCCGTATTCTTGGGCAACAAGAATAGCAGATTTCCTTATTAGCATATTACCTTATTCGCTTGTTTCCTTTTGTAGCACATAATTAATTAGTTGCCTTTTCTGCTTAATAGGTTTAGGAAACCTTTGCACTATAAATATGTGGCAATACTCATTATGTTATGTGTGTGAGAGAGAAACCAAAGTGAGAGCCTTGTAGCATTCGTGATTAGTAATAGAATTATTCTCTGCTGCCCGTGGACGTAGGCTTCAAAGCCGAACCACGTAATTTCTTGTGTCCGTTATTTCTTCTCGTATTCTTCGTGTTTGCATGTTTTTCCCCAACAATATATATATATATATATATATATATATATTAAATATTGTTAGTATATAATGTATGTATATCGGTATTAATGTAGGGGGCCGTTCAATTTTCATGGTTTTTACTCCCAACACTTCCAAAACTATTGGTTGAGAGGCAAGTTGGTTTGGCCAAAATGGTTTTTGGGATTTTTTTGATTTTATGTGCATGCCTATTGAGTGCTTTTTTATTTAATGCTTAGGTGCAACGCCAAGTAGCACAACATGGTTATTTGTTTTTCTTTTTAGTATTATATTTATTTTTTAATTAGTTAATTTCAAATTTTTAACAAAATTAATTAAAGATTCAAAAAATAAATTAATTTCTTTATTTTTAACTTTTTTATTCTAAATCTCATGGATACTTAATCAGATAAAAAGTTATTTAATTTATAAAGCTATACATTTAACCATATAATCATCTAAATTGCACAAAATATAAATAGACTATTTTCACCTTTGCTTGAGTAAGGGCAGAGTGAAAAAAAAAAAATCCATTAATTTCCTTCTTATCGCAATAAGATATAAGTGATTGAAATCCATCTTATTCTTCTATATATAAATAAAAAAAATTAAAAATACTTTTGAAAATTTACAATAAACGCTACATTTTACATAAAAGTATATATAGTTGTTTTATTTTAAAATCATTCTAAACATTGCAATAGTCTAGACCATGTTGCACAATCTATCAATAGAGTAGGGAAATCTAATGCCAAATAATTCAAAAAATTGAAAGCCATTCAAAACCTACTAATTAACTATCACAAAGTTCAATATCAAAAGAGAGTGATTATGTGAACTTGCATGTGGGGAATATGATATTTAAATGCCATTTTGATTAGCATATACTTTCTCACTCTCACAATATTTGTCATTTTACAAAGTTCTTTATCTCAAAATATTTGTCACTTTGAGAAGTTCAAGGGAGTATTTTTTTTTTCCAAATTTATCCTCATTAAAGAAACATGATTTAATACCTTTATGTAATGATAAGACATTAGAAAAGGGTATTTTTGTCAAATTATTGCAAATTTATTCAAAAATAAAAATTATTAATTAACTTTATTGGTTTGAATGCATAAACCTTAAATGACAAATATTGCTAGATGGAAGGGGTATATAATAATTTTATAATTTGAACATATCTGTAATAAGGAATTGATAGGATGTGTTAATATTTGAAATTGATATTTGTATTTTGAATTAGACATTAGATGTATTATGGCTGTAACTCTATCTTATATACTTATAAATACTTGTATATGTACTTGAGATAATCAATACAACAACCAAATCTTTTATGGTATTAGCTTTTGCCACAAGACTTGCATCAATATTCCTGGTTCCTTCCTCCTTATCATCGTTGACTCTATTTTTTCCCTCTCTTCCTTCAATGTCAAAGCTTTTGTCACTGTGAACTTAGATCACACAAACTATTTTATCTGGAAGTCTCATATCCTCAACTTCTTTACTTTCAATGGATTATTGGGGTATATCAATGGTACAAACACTAAACCAACCAAAAAGCCATGTTCGACTTCTTCTTCTTCCACTGATCAATCCTCTATCACTACAACTGACAAAGCCTCCTTTTGTGATGATCTTACTGCTACTTTGGAGTCTTGGACGTGTTATAACAGCTTTGTCTTTTCTATACCACTACCAATTTGTCTAACATCTTGTTCTTCAGTGTTCTTCCTTTGAGTCTACTAGTGAGTTATAGAGTTTTCTTAAAGAGTTTTTCCTTCAACAGTCCATCGCCTGTAAGTCTTTACTTCGTGCTCAACTTCGCACCTTACGCAAAGGTTCTCTATTTGCTTTCCTATATCACTACCACTTTGTCTAAGATGTTGTTCTTCAGTGTTCTTCCTTTGAGTCTACTAGTGAGTTATGGAGTTTTCTTAAAGAGTCTTTCCTTCAACAGTCTATCGCCTGTAAGTCTTTACTTCGTGCTCAACTTCGCACCTTACGCAAAGGTTCTCTATTTGCTTTCCTATATCACTACCACTTTGTCTAAGATGTTGTTCTTCAGTGTTCTTCCTTTGAGTCTACTAGTGAGTTATGGAGTTTTCTTAAAGAGTCTTTCCTTCAACAGTCCATCGCCTGTAAGTTTTTACTTCGTACTCAACTTCGCACCTTACGCAAAGGGTCTCTATCTGCTTTCCTATATCACTACCACTTTGTCTAAGATCTTGTTCTTCAGTGTTCTTCCTTTGAGTCTACTAGTGAGTTATGGAGTTTTCCTAAAGAGTCTTTCCTTCAACAGTCCATCACCTGTAAGTCTTTACTTTGTGCTCAACTTTGCACCTTACACAAAGGGTCTCTATCTGCTTTCCTATATCACTACCAGTTTGTCTAAGATCTTGTTCTTCAGTGTTCTTCCTTTGAGTCTACTAGTGAGTTATGGAGTTTTCTTAAAGAGTCTTTCCTTTAACAGTCCATCGTCTTTAAGTCTTTACTTCGTGCTCAACTTCGCACCTTACGCAAAAGGTCTCTATCTGCTTTCCTATATCACTACCAGTTTGTCTAAGATCTTGTTCTTCAGTGTTCTTCCTTTGAGTCTACTAGTGAGTTATGGAGTTTTCTTGAAGATTCTTTCCTTCAACAATTCATCACCTATAAGTCTTTATTTCGTGCTCAACTTTGCGTAAGTCTTTACTTCGTGCTCAACTTTGCACCTTATGCAAAAGGTCTCTATCTGCTGTTGATTATCTTCAACAACTTTAGACTATTTCTTTTTCACTTTTTGTTGTTGGCGATTGCCTCTCTAATGAAGATCTTGTTCTTGCCACTTTAGATGGTCTTCCTAAGAACTATTGTCCTTTTGTCGCTTCTATAGAAAATCTTGGTGCTCCTCCTACTTTCTCCCAAATTAAAGTGAAATTGTTGACTTTTGAGCAATGTGCTCTTCTTGATGATTGTTAGAGTAACCAACTCATCTAAAAGCTTAAGCTTGTAGAGAAGATATTGGTTTATTTATTTATTATGTTAACACGCCTTCTCACATGCAGCTTGATTTGTTTACAGCTTGCATGTGGACAATTTAATTAAATGGGTGGCGGCAAGGATCGAACCTGTCCCGTTTGACTTCCAGGCTCTGATACCATCTTAGAGTTATCACCTCATGTAAAAACTAAGCTTTTAGAGAGGATATTGATTTGTTTATTTATATATTATGTTAACAAAGATACATCTTCTTTGACTCTTGATGATGGTTCCACCACTGCACTCCATGCTTCTTCTCACTCTTCTACCTCGATACAGGTTGCCTTGCTTGCTATTTCTTGTCCCTCTCATAGGCTCCATCTTCTACTTCATCTTCTAATTAGAGATCCTTCTACCCTGCTAATTCCCAAGGTTTTAAACCCAAGTGTCAGATATGTCACAAAATTGGTCATAAGGCCAACTCCAACAAATCCCCTAAAGCACAAAAATCCCCATATTTAGGGGTATTGTTAATAGCAAAGTGCTCCATCAGCTCCCCTATCCCATCCCCAAAATTTTAGGTTTTTCCCAACCCCAAAACAAAACACTTATATATAGGGTTCTTTTTTCATCCCCAAAGTCAACCCCCAAATCCCATCCCCCATCTCCATAACTCTAAGACTGCAAAATTATAAAATAGGAGAGCTGTTGGAGTAAAACTGAAATTGGGATTCCCTAAACTAAAAGTTTGGTAAAAGATAGGAGAGCTGCTGGAATAAAATTAAAAATAGAGGATCCCAAAATATAAGAAAATGACCCAAATCACATAAATTTAGGAGAAAAGATAGGAGAGCTGTTAGAGATAGCCTAATGCAGAAAAGTGCCAAAAAAGCTATAACCTTAGCATTAGCAATTCTCGAATGGCTCACAACATTATTCAAATGGTTCCCAGCATTTTTCAAACAGCCCCCAGTCTTACGTTGCTGGGTTTAATACATAGCGTGGCTCTCAACCTCCACTTTTGCCCACCCCTTCAGTTGATACTTGGATCCCTGATTCTGGAGCTTTTTCACATATGAGTCTTGATTAGTCTCTTCCTTAGAATTTCACTCCGTATCGTGGTCCTGATCAAGTGCATATTGGTAATGGTAAGGCTCTTTTTATATCTCATATTGGTCAGTTCTGTTTTCTTGCTAGTAATCGTTCGTTTCATCTTAATAAAACTTTACATGTTCCACAAATTACTCAAAGTCTCTTGTCTATTTCTCAATTTACAAAAGACAATCGTGTCTCATTTGAATTTTTTCTCAATTATTATGCTGTTAAGGATCTAACAACGGGCACTCCAGTCTTCAAAGGTTGTGTTGATTAAAATCTTTACAAACTCTCGTTGCCATCCTCTGCATCTGTGCCACACTTAGTTGCATTTTCTACTGCGTGTTGTTCTGCTTCACTCTGGCATAGTCGCTTGGGTCATCCATCCAAGCCTGTCATTTCTATGCTTCGGTTAGGAGTCTTATTTATTTTTTCAATTTTTCTAGTTTTAATAATGTCTGCTCTTCATGCATGTTAAGGAAGAGCCATCGTTTGCCTTTTGAGAATTCTAATTCTTAATCTCTTATTCCTTTGGAAATTATTCATTGTGACATCTAAGGACCTTCCCCTATTTCTTCCTTCTCTGGTTCTTGCTATTTTGTAATTTTTATTGATGAATTTAGTCGTTTTGTCTAGCTATATCCTCTTACGTGCAAGTGTAATTGTTTTGATTATTTTGTGCAATTTAAAACTTTGGTTGAAAACTTGTTTGCTCATAAAATCAAATATTTCCATTCTGATGGTACTAAAGCATTTGTTCAAGGACGTTTTAAAACTTTCTTCAATGAGACTGGTACTCAGTATTGCATATCTTGTTCTCATACTCCTAAACAGAAATGGTCTTTTTGGGAAAAAAATCCGTCACATTAATGAAATCGGAAAAACTTTATTGTTTCATGCTTCTCTTCCAAAGCAATTCTGGTTGGAATCATTCATTACGGCAGTCTATTTAATTAATAGGTTGCCTACAACAGTGCTATCTAATCTCAGTCCATTTTTTCAATTGCACAAAAAGCAGCCTAACTATGATATTTTGCACACTTTTGGATGCTTATGTTTTCCGTATGTTGGTTCTACAAAGCCGGATAAATTGAGTCCTAAATCTTTGGAGTGTGTTTTTCTTGGGTATGCACCCAATTATGCTGGGTATCGGTGTTATTATCCTCCCACTGGACAAGTTATAACAAGTCGGCATGTTGTGTTCTTTGAAAATATATTTCCATTTGCATAGTTCTCAGCTCCATTGAGGAGATAATGACCAAACTAATCACAATTTATAAAATTTATACCAAAATAACTAATTTCTCAAACAAATAAGGTAAATGATCACCTTAGCCAACTTTGTGTCTTCAAGACACAAAATTTAAATAAGTAATGTTGATATAGCATAACACGTGGCAATTTTTGCCACGTAGGCAGATGATTAAATTTTTTGAAGTTAGTGTCTTGAAGACACAAAGTTAAACTTTGTATCTTCAAAACACAAAGTTGTCCTTTATTTTGCTTTTTAGCACACTAATGTTGTAATTTTAATAATATTTTTAATCAAAAAATTAAAAATAAAAATTTATGAATTAAAAAATAAAATTAAAAATTAATAAATTTAAATTTGTTATTAACTCATATTTTTTGATTTAACTCTTTCCCTTTTCAATACCTTTTTATTTCAATTTTCTATCCTTTTAAAAAAATTAATTTGAATTTTTATTATCCTTTCAATTTTTTGTTTAAATTTTTTTTGCCTTTTTCAAAAAATTGAAATAAAAAATACTAAAAAGAAAAAAATAATAAAAAAGTACTTAAAAGCACCAAAAAAAATAATATTGAACTTTGTGTCTTAAAGACACTAAGTTGAACTTTGTGTCTTGATCACACAAAGTCTATGTAGAATAATGTGTCACATCAACTAATGTCATGTCAACATAATTAAACTCAACTTAGTATTTTGAAGAGACTAAGTTAAGAAGTTGGTTATTTTACTCATTAGTTTTGAAACATTGTTATTTCGATATATAAATTTTAAAAAAATTGGTTATTTAACTCATTAACTCTCCATCGAGTCTCAATACCCAATTGCCTAAGAATTCTTCTAATTTTGGTCTCTCAAATCGTGCGATATGCTCTTCAAATTCTCTTGCATCGGCTAACAATATTCTCTCTCCTCACCCATTTAAATTGCCTTCATCAGATATCTTATCTTTCCCACAAAGGTCTTCGAATATCTCTCCAGTGCACAACTCCAATTTAAACGCTATCTCTCAATATCCTTTGTCACCTCAAAGTCAATCTACATCTCATAATCAGTTTTCAAACTCTTCTTTGATGCAAATCTCTTCAGCGTCCTCATCTCCACAAAATTCTCCCTTCCAAATGTTGTGTTCACACGATTTCTGTCCCTTTTTGGACAATTACAATTCTCTTCATAATTTGTGTCTCTCCTCTGGTCTACATGTTTCCAACTCTTCATCGCATGATAACGTTGTTGCGCCGCTTGTCGCCAATTCTAATAATTCCAATCCTTCGATACATCCCATGGTAACCGGGTCCTATGACTGCACTCGTGTGGCTAAATCGTTCCTAGACTATGTTAATTATCATGTTCCAACAACGAGTGCACTCTTGCTAATCAGGAACCCACGTCGTATACTCAAGGTTCAAAGTCGGCACATTAGCGTCATCCTATGGATAATGAGTGCAATGCTTTGATCAAAAATAATACATAATGATTGCAATGCTTTGATTAAAAATATTACTTGGGTTCTCTTTCCTAAGCCAGTACATTTGAACATTATAGGGTGTAAGTGGGTTTTCCAGATCAAAAGAAAACAGAATAGTTCGATCGAGCATTACAAAGCTCGTTTGGTTGGGAAGGGGTTTAATCAGGAGGAAGGTCTGGATTATACTGAAACATTTAGTCCAATTGTCAAGCCGGCCACTATTCGGGTTGTTCTCACATTGGCTTTGTCCACTATTCGGGTTGTTCTCACATTGGCTTTGTCTTTGGGATGGGTGCTACACCAAGTTGACATCAATAATACATTCTTGAATGGATTTCTGGATGAGGAGATGTTTATGCCTGAACCTCCACGCAATGTTAATCCGGTGTTTCCTGATCATGTTTGTTGACTTACTAAGGCTTTGTATGGCCTTAAGCAAGCACCACGTGCCCGATTTTCTAGACTTACTATAGTGCTTTAGAAACTTGGTTTTTAGTCCTCTCAATTTGACACTTCTTTATTTTTCTGTTGCCTTGGACATGATATTTTATTGGTTTTGGTCTATGTTGATCATATAATTGTGACAAGGAAAAATACTACTTTGGTCGCTTGATTAATCACTATGTTAAATTCACAATTCTCATTAAAGGATTTGGATCCTTTATCTTTTTTTTCTTGGAATTCAGTTGCAGGCTACAAAGGATGGAATTGTTTTGCACTAACAGAATTGCATCAGAGATTTGCTACAAAAGGCCAAACTGCAGGATGCCAAGCCAATTGCCACACCCATGGTTTCCACAGCTAAACTTACAGAAGGCAGTGGTGTTGTGTTTAATGATCCTCAATTATATCGTAGTGTTGTCGATGCTTTGCAATACATTACGGTGACTCGACCTGATGTAGCATATGCTTTCAGCAAGGTATGTCAATTTATGCAAATTCCAACTGAAGAACATTGGATAGCAGCCAAGAGAATTTTACGATATTTGAAGGGTATTTTGACTTTTGGACTTCATCTGTAGAAATCAAATAATTTACAATTGCATGCGTTTTCAGATTCTAATTGGGTTGGCTGCCCTAATGATAGAAAGAGTTCGCATGGCTACTTATTTATTTAGATCCTAATTTGATTTCTTAGTTTGCAAAGAAGCAAACAACAATAGCAAGGTCGAGTACTGAAGCTGAGTACTGTGCTATAGCTTTTGTAGCATAGCTTTTGTAGCAGCAGAGTTGCTTTGGTTGATGTCCTTGTTGAAAGAATTGAAGATTGTTAATGTTTCACCACCGATTTTGTGGTGTGACATTCTTAACAGCAAATCTGAATTTTCATACATAAATGAAGCATATAGAAATTGATATTCATTTTGTTCGTGATATAGTTGCTTTTGGAGAATTAAAAGTGCAATTTATTTCTGTGGCAGACCAAGTGGCTGACCTCATGACCAAACCACTCCCATTGACACAATACAAGTATTTGCAAGACAAGCTTGCCACACATGAATTGGCTTCTTTTGAGGAGAGCTGATAGGATGTGTTAATATTTGAAATTTATATTTGTATTTTGAATTAGAGATTTGATGTATTATGATTGTAACTCTATCTTGTATACTTATAAATACTTGTATTTGTACTTGAGATAATCAATACAACAACCAAATCTTTTAGGAACACAAGAGATGAGATAAAAGAGGACCACATTAATCTTTGTCTTTAGGTTCGTGGATAGTTGAGAGCGCGTGCTTTTATAGTTGGCAATCTTTTTTTTTTTTATCAATATTGAAAAAAAAAATCTACTTTGAAAGAAAGGAAAATAAGATGATGTTTGATTTATATCTTAAAACTTGGTTTAGGTGTTTAGATTGGCTTATTGAAAAATTACACCTTTGACTTTGAATGATTTCTTTTTAATTTTATCTTTTACTTTATAATATAAATACAGCTGTTTATTTATTTTTTAAAGATAATTATTGAAATATATAATTTAATAACTTAATTTATTTCATATATAATATAAATATATAATTATTAGATAAACTACATTAATAAGATAAAAGGTAAGTGTAAGATAAATAACTGAAAATAGTTTAGTAATAAAGATAAACAACAAAGGTAAGATATTGAGTAGTTTGGTCAAACTTACTTTTTTTTTCAAAATATTTAAGTTTGAAATCAAACATAAAACTTAAATTTTTTCCTTGCAGGATGAAGTTTTCAAATTCTTTTGGATTAAATTATAATCTACAAATAGATAACTAATAGTTAAATTTTTAAATCAACAAAAAGTTTCAAAATAATTAAATAATTTATTTAATAATTACTACAAGTTTAGTTTGAATAATTAAGACAGATATATAATTTTAAAATAATACTTTAAGTCAAATAAAATATTTTTTAAAAAAAATAATCAATATTTTTGTAATTTTAATTTAATTTATTGAAAATACCTATGAACCACCCATTTCGAAGATCAAAATGCATGACATTCGTAGCAAATTAGGGTTAGACCACTATCTTTAGAAATCGTTTGAATGTACTGTTTTAAAAATACTTTTTATATTTTTGAAAAATATACTTTTTCAGAAGTTAAAAATTTTGACTTCTAAAAAAGTTAAAATTAATTTTTTTAAAAAAAATTTAACCTTTATTTGAAATCTAATGCAAATTATTATTGCAAAAAAAATATTTTTTCCAATAAAAGAATACATTTCATGGAAAATTCCAACACTTCACAGCAAGATTCGAATATTGCCCACTCCTAAGAAACGGAGTTTTTTAAAATACATTTTCTCTCTCCTATTACCCATTTTTTTAGAATTTGAATTTTATGAACATCCCAAATGCCACTATAACCACATGAATGGTTGAAGAAGCTTTTAGGAAGATTTGTATTGGAAATTTTTTCAAAGTTGCATATTTTTTTTAAAAACCAAACTATATAATTATTGGAAAAAAAACATATACTTTTTTAAGGATAAAAAGTGTTTTCTTTTAAAAAACCAATCCAAACATACCTCAAATAATCTTCTCACGTTAATACGAGAAAATCCTCTATACGAGAAGATCCTACCTGGTTCTCATATTTATAGTACTTTTGTCTACCCGTAGAGAAGAATAATAACCAAAATAAGAAAGGACAGAAAAAAAAGAAACTTATTAGAACAAGAAAAACCCACTTTAACCATACTAAATGATTTCTTTTATTGAAACTGTGCTCTAATTTATATAATCTTCATTCACAAGAAAAATTGAAATGAGTAAACATAAGCAGAAATGATACATTTCGATCAAATAATTTGCATCACTGACCTAAGGAACAATCCTCAAGGAGAAAAGTCAACATTAACTCTGCTAGCAAAGAAAACTAACAGAGATAACATTGTTCACTGTCAAACAAATCTAAATCTTTCACCAGGAGTGGAAGAACATTCAGATACCTGCATCAGGTAGTGTTTACAGAACCAAGCTGCTCCTCCAGAGTCGCGGAAGCTTTACAAGACTGGAACACTTAATTGTTCACGAGATTAAACGTCTTCTGAAACTGTAACCTCCTTTTTCTCTGAAGCAGGAATTATATCTCAAAGCTTCCTAGCAATACTCTTGAACTCGTTCAAGCAAGAATGCAATATCTTCTGACGTTTCTGGATGGATTGCTTTTCGTTTTGAAGAACATCAATAGCTCCAGGTGCAACAAACATGTCCATGAACTTTTCATCGTTTACAGCGAATAGATCCAAAGATATAGCTACTAGTAGCCGCTCCTGACTAAGAAAGTGGAGAAAATATGATAATCAGTCAGTTGCATGTGATTAATCACTATAAGAAAGTATATAAATATTTTCACACCTTGAGAAGACATTTTGAGGAGGAACACTTATTGAAGAGGAAGATAAGTCAATGAAATGAAAAGATTTTGACACGTCAACTGATTTATGAGAAAAAAGACAAAGAAACAAATCACACCTTGAGAAGACTAGATAGAGAAAACACTTGAAGATAGAGCAAATAATCAGGAGAAGCTCTAATTATACTAACTTCATGATTCTTAATTTATCTGCTCCTGATGAGAATAAAAGATAGAAGCATACCACGGGGTCAAGAATCCAGAGTTCAATGTAGATGTCACACTTCGCTCAACCAGCATTTCACGTATCCTTGCAAAATGTTGTGCAGCGGATGAACATATCTCTGAGTAAGCTGAACCTGATCTTACAACATTATCCCCACTTCCAAACAGAAGGTTGCTACCATTATTTCCTCTCAAATGATCCACATTTCTGCTATTTCCCATGATCCGGGGATGGCGCTTCCTAGCTCCAATCTCAATGCAATTTCCATTTTCCTTTTTGACGACATAATTTCCATCGCATGGTTGATCAGGTGATGGAGTCTCAGGTACTGTGATTTGACATTCTCGAAGAGCTTCTCGTCCTTCTGGAACTTTTCCTGGTGTTGTTTCTTGTGCACCCGTTTCTGGGGGTATGTTTTCTTGGTCTTTCAAAATCTCATTGCGGCATGCTGCTCCCCCATCAGATAGCTCAAGGCAAAATGAACCTGACGAGCCTTGGTTCAATTGGTAAATCGAGTTTACACCTGAACTAAGACTTCCCAGGAGATCATTCTCATAGCACACCTGATAATACGGGCTTGTGGCTGAATCAAGATGGTGCCGTATCAGTTGCTTGCACTGTTTGGCAAGATCTTTAACAAAGCAATTGTAAGAGTGCTTTAATGCAGCATGAAAACCAACATATCCATCCATATCTTCTGTTTTTCGTCCATCTGAAGAATAAACGATATGTATAATTTCAGTAACTTGTTAAGGAAAAAGCACATACCAAGCATTCCAACAATGGAGAAGATTTTCCATGAAAATACTCACCTCACAAACATTACCCTTTGTTCTTGGGCAATGTTTCAAGTCATATTAATAAACACATAAAAACACATACATGTAAAGAGCATTGAGGGGAAGAAGTCCTGTCAACTGGGATATCTACTTATTCCTCTTAAACCAAGCACACAGGAAGAGGGTGACTAGGTAGAAAAAATATTTACAAATTTCAGTTTGTAAGAGCTGCCATCATATAGGAATTTGAGACACTGAAATCTTAGTGTCACCAGTCCAGATGTTATATCACAACCAGGTCCTACCACAAAGGGAGACATAAATAAAAGGTAAGGGCAATTCTAAAATCTATGCCAGAAGAGAACTATCAGCTAAAGATGCAAAGCATGAAGGATTATGGAAATTCTTACTGTCCATCTCCCGGAAGTGATTTCTCTCTACAGCCAAATCAAAGAGATTCCCCAGAACAAAAGCAAGCCGATCACATGCAGTATCAAGAAGAGGAGCAAGCCACGAACGTGCAGCAGCACGAGCAATCTCAGCAGCTGCCTCTGTGACTCCTCTATTGCCACCTCGGCTAGTATGTGCAAGTAATATATTTGCTACCTGTGACAAGAAATGCAATGATCAAGTTTTGTAACTTCAAGCATACACTAAGTGGCTCCTGGACTTAAGAGCTCTCATTTACATAAGGCAGCAGTATGAACTAGAAATGGGGATGCTAACCTTCTCCCTTGATACTGGAGGGCATTCAATGGAATATGCAGCACATCGAAATTCATGGATCACCCGTACAAAAGCAGCACCTCCATAAAGACGGAGGGTGCCATTGGGAGGTTTAATATCCACTGCCACACCTGGCCAACCACCAATACCACTCTCAGATCGTTCCTCCTCTGTTGTTTTTCCCCATTGCTCCGGAGCGGGATCTGCTGCTCCATCAATAAGTGCTCCCTACACCCATGGCAGAGTTAGTACCCTGTTCTAATCAACTTTTCAGTAATCAACAAAAGGGCCTGTAGTTACTTGAATGGTTAAAAAAAGGCCTGTAGAGAATAGTGTGGAGTTTTAACCCTCACATTTTATACTTGAAAACCTGACAAATTCAGAAAGTTGCGAGGATTGAGAACATAATTACCACATGGTTGCAAATAGAAGCAGCATGCAACAGCGCAGATCTCCGAAGATGTGCAACATCAGAAGTAGCCTGAATTTTCGAGTCCAATCTGGCTAATTGAGCAGTTACTTCACTGCAACGCTGTTCAAGCAAGGCCAATGTTGTTGGGGCAGCTTCTTTGTATCTCTTCTGAAGCTCAGATTCCAAATAATCTCTAAGACAACTGAAACCAATGTAAGGCCTATATTTTTCCTCATCAAAACCCCCTTTAACACCATCACGTAGATAGCGTAATATATCCCCATCAACCTGAGATATCTGTCTTCGGAATTCATCATTTGAAACTGTACTCCTTTCTTTTGGCAAAGCAACAAAAAAGGGTCGAGTATTCTCTCCAAGGTAACCACTTGCACTCAAATAGCGATCCACTTCCCAGCGGTCAGTGAACTCCTGAACATTAAAAGAATCCTAAAGTCAAACACAGAAAAAAGGAGTCTGTAGACTGCTCCATCATTCATTGCTCAAAAACCTTAATTGATAAGAAGAGTCAGACATTTATCACTTCTGACGTTAAAGGTACAAGATTCCACAAAAATGAGCATTTTCATGAGCAAAAAGCGAAAATTTTTCCAGCACAGAATGCATAAAAGAACAATTCACATTGCCCTATACTGCTTAAAAGGATTTCTTCAACCAAAATATGTGACTAAGTTTGACTCTAATGAAACACAACAAGCACTAGCTACTCTAAATGGTGCATTTCCAAGTTGTCGGTCATTCACTGAGTAAATGTCAGTAGAAAGAATATGCTTCTGTACCTTCAGACGGTTATCAAATTTAGAAACAACAATTACTGTCCTTCTGAAAGTAGGATCAATTTCACGAATGGCGTCCAACCACAAAGATGAGCACCATTCCACACTACTCTGTTGAAGGAACAAAAGAAGACGATGAGGTGGACTAGCCAGTGACTTCACCATGGATAGAATTTCATCAGGCGTGTTTTCTGGTTCACCCTTCTTTGCCTGTCAATAGAAACTAATAGATCAGTTCAGTAGTAAAACAGGCTTGCAAAAAGCTTCAACTTTATTGTCCAGATGTCACATATTCAATTGACTTACCTTGAGAACAAACCCGGGTGTATCAATAATGGTGAGATTGGGAGAATGTGCATATTCTGCTCTCATCACAATAGGCTTTGAAGATACTGCAGTTCTGGTCTTCCTCAGAAGTGCTTCTGTACGAGACTTTATGGTGTCAGCAATCACGGATGCGGAAACAATTGGACTCCCATATTCCTCTGAATCCTCTTCCTGTATTAATCACCCACATTTCAGCATACATTACACAACTTACCCCAACGACATTCATCTCTATTCAATTACTTTTTGTTTTAGTTACCTCTATGATCTGGCAAAATTCAGCAAATCCCTCATAAACTAAAATCCACTTACCCAGCCATTGTTTGCCAAGAAAAATGATGTATCATAACTAAAAGAAAAAATATCCCATTTCTAGCTATATGGTACTTGATATGAATGCAGCAATTCACTCAGATACCTATTACTCCCAATGAAAATAAAATTTTCCTTTCATGTGTCATTTTTTAAACTAAATTTATCAAGGGCCATCCAAAATTATATAGTTCAATTTTTGAAATCGACAATATTACAAATCATATATAAATTCTCAGTGTTTCCTATTCAATCACACATTCCACCCATTTAACCTAAATCAATTTGCCCGAAACAAAACCACAATTTAATGTATCGCGTCTACTCAAAAAAGAAAACCACAAAAATGCAACAACTAAGTGGCCGTTGCATGTGTCCTTAAAAACATTCTTCTCCAAAAGTACAGAGTAATTCTATGTAGGATAGACACAATGCATATTTCACGAAAGATTCACCAAAATAATTCTAAATCTATACACATAAAGCTATAAACTGCACACACAAAGAAATCATAATTAAATCCATAAAATCTGCTCAATTTTAGAAACCCTCGAAACCTTTTAAAAAGAGAAATATGCATAAGAAATGACCTGAAAGCGGCATCGGGGGTCAAGAGCGGAGGGATCATGGACCATTTGGAGGATGAGAGGCCGCCGAGTGCCCATTTCAACCTCGCGCACATTGAAACGGAAGCCTAAGAGGGCTTCGAGGAGGGAACTTTTGCCATCTGACTGTCCACCGAGGGCGACGATTTCCGGGATCGGTAGCTTCTCGCCGAAAGCCACTGCGGCCGCCTGAAGCCGGTTGTAGGCCTCGAACCGGGTACGAAAGTCCGCGGCGGATCGACCGGATGGGTCCGTGGCATGGTAATGGCGTTTCGAAGTAGAAGCAGAGGCGCTGATGGCGGTGGTAGCGGTGGTTTTGTCGGATGGGGCAGGGGTTTTGGTGGGTGTCGAGAGGAAGGTATTGGGGCTCGCCATTGTAGAGGGATTGAAGTGGGTGTGTTTTTAAGGGAGCGAGGGGATTGAATTTGAATTTGAATATTGGCGAACTGAGACCGTTGGGTTTGGAGAACGAGAGTTATAAAATAATATTTTTTAAAAAAAAAAATTATGAGAGAGAGAAGGCAAATAATTAAATGAGTCAAGCCTCCGGGCCCGGCCCGACGCAGGATTTTACAAATCTGCCTGGGCCGGTCCAATTTAAGAGGCTGTTTGACAAGCTATGCGAGAGCAACTTTTTGTTGTTAGTGCTTATAAATTCCAAAATAAATAGCGTCAAACAAACTTTTATTTTACTGCTTACAAACATTTAAAATTAAGTGCTCTATAACTTATAACTCCAAATAAGGTTAGCCAAACAGGCTCCAAGTCCCATGCTAGTCCATGTTGAAGTCAAGTGATTAGCAAAATTTAATGGATGTGTGCTATCAATGTCATTTTTATTATAATTATATTAAATATTAAATGTTCAAGTCAAGTGATTAGTAAAATTTAATAGGATGCATTTTGAGAAAAGAAAAATAATAGATGTTTAATTTTATAAATTATTTTCAGGATATTTTCTTATTAGCTAGGTAATGGCAGTCCTCAAGATAATGATTTGCACATCTTTTTCTTTAATAATCTCCCAAAATAAGTTAGTCTACATTTTGGTCTTTTTTGTCTATGTTTTATCAGGTCAAAACTCTTCTTCTGGGATATGCATTATCATTCCATGATGAGTCATAAAGCAAATCACATTATGTGAAATTAAATCATTAAATCAAGGCATTTTTTTCACACAACCACTTTAATGTGTATAGCTGTTGACATTTTCCCTCTGAATATAAATAAGTAGCCACTTAACTCAATTGACTAACAATCAAATTTGTCAAAATTAACCTCTTTGCCTAAAATTTCATATTTGCCTTTAAAATTTTATCTTGGCAAAATAAATATATATATTAGAAAAACATATTATTTCCCAACCCAAAAAGAATACAATCCTACATTTTCTTGAACACGGCAAAAATCCTACCAAAATCCTCACATCTTCATATTGATAAATTTCTCTCTAATAAACATTTACATGATTAAAACTTAAAATCTAGAGCTTTTAAAACATGGACGACAATTTGATGTATGAATTTTTTGTTACGAACAAAGTTGAAAAGGTGGAAATTTTTCCTTTTTTGTCATATATTTATTACTAATGATGAAATACATAAAATATTGAGATACTTAAAATATTTAGTGGATTTGATGCTAGTATTGTTTAAAATATTTAGTGGATTTGATGCTAGTATTGTTTAAAATATTTAGTGGATTTGATGCTAGTATTGTGAAAATATTAACAATCTAGATACAAATAGCTAAAAACAGAGTGCAAGAAACAAGATATAATTTCTATAGCCCTATCACGCCAGTCTCTACCTCGTCAAACAATGGGCAGGCCAAGTCGAGAAACGAATGCTCGGTCAAGTCGGTTAGGTACCTATGATTAGATGCTGAATCAACAAGCAAATCATTGACATGATTACTTGTCCATAGGCATGATGGTATTCATATTTTGAAAGTCAAGGCAGGCCTCACTTTCCCATTCTTTTGTATGACTACGACAATGTTAGATAGCCACTCCTAGTATCTGACTGTTCTGATGAAACCAACGTTTAACAATCTCTCAATTTCATCTTTTACAGTTAGAACCACACTTGTCTCCATGCAACGAGATGGTTGTTTATAGGCTTAAATCCTTCCTTGATTGGAAACCTGCGTTTGACTAGTTTGCGACCTAACACAAGCATTTTGGAATAATCCCAAGTGAAACAATCTAAGAACTCCTTTAGTACTTCAATGATGTCAGCTTCGAATTTTGGTGATAGCAAGCTGCTGACATAAGTTGGCCAGCGACCATCTTCCCCTTAAAAAGACTTCTTCTAAGGGATCCTGTACCTCTACCCTCATGTCAAGCTTCCTTGGGGCAGGTTGTAAATCCTTCATATTTAACTTAGTTGTTGTCGTATCATTCTCGTAAACACAATTAGCTAAATGGGAGATGTGTTCAAGATTGAAGGCCTGAAACTCCGCTAATTTTCTCATTGTTAGCACAAAGACGCTACTCATGGCTATTCTTTGTTTGTCCCACGATTTGGCAGCTATCGCCTCCAAAATGCTCAGATGCTTCGAGGTCCGTAGATGTTGCCCTAGTGTGAGAAAGAAAAGGCCAATGCTATCTTCATAGAAGTATGCTTCCGCTATGTTTGAACTTGTAGAGAAAGGGTGATCATCAGCTTGGATCAATTCTGGCTTTCCATTATTCCATAAGACGAGGCACTGGTATAAGGATAATAGCAAGCACATGCTAATGTAAATCCATTCACGTCCTAATAATGCATTATATGCGACTACTGAGTCCACCAGAAAGAAACACACCCAAGATGTCTTATTCTCTATAGTAACTTCAATAAGCAAAACCCCTTTTAGCCTGATAGTCCCCTTAGTAAAGTTGACTATAGGGATGTTACCCTATAATAGGTCTGCTTCTGTCTTTTTTCAACCTTCTCAATGTGGCCATAGGCATAAAATTAACTACAACACCATTTTTCACCAACACTTTAGTCATCAGTTGCCCTTTGAAATAGGCCAAGATATATAGTAGCTTTATATGTTGAGAGATACGGGGAGAAGATGGCTTGGTAAAGACTTGCAAGGTTGCTGAGCCTCCACTATCCTTCTTCTCTTGAGGTGTTTTTCACTCCACACGGATCTCAGGTTGGGCTTCTAGATTCCTACTTCAAACACGTCTCCTTCCAAATATGAACTTTTGGCATTGGGTAAATGCCTTACTAAGTTAAAGTTAAATCCCATTTACCTGAATTGGTCGAGCTTGGCTTCCTTCGTTATCAAAATCTGGTCCTCTATCCTTGGTCTTATTTGGGCCCTCGAAGGATGGGACATCAATTGGAACTTTATCTGATCGTTGTTCCTTCTCATTTTCATCTTTTTTGCTACTGTTATGGTGCAAAGTGAGTAAGCAAATGTCTATCTTCAATAACTGCCCTTGGGTATGACCAAGCTTTTCTTCTATGGTCAGTTACGACCTTTACCCTGAGATACCTTTGTTTTTGTGTCTTAGTCATCCCTGATAAACTAGAGGATCGTTAGAGGCTGCCTAGGTCATAGGATTACCTCATTTCATTCTCCTACTGGCCTAACCAGCCGCATATCAGTCCTGGCCCACTTTTGACCTCGTTGAAACCTATATGAGAACCAAAATGATAATAATTTAGCTGTCTAATGGTTACCTTTACCTCTAACATTCTTGATCTCAATCTCCTGAAGAACCTTTCTGAAATAGACTTTGGGCGATGGCCCCAAGATTGATGGCTGGGAATCCTTGCTTTTCGGTGCAGTCCAGAATGACGAGGCTTTCTGGCAATCATTACATTGTACCCCGGTATTCGATAGCCTTTCATACACAAAAGGCTTATGCCTTCTCAACCTTGGATTAGGGTACGCCCTAAGGATTTCATATTCTTGATCCTTAGGCTGAAAATATCCCCAAGCTTCATTGTAATAACCAACATATCGTTGTTCATTTTTGTCGAAGTCTGGACTATCAGAGATGTCATACAAATCTTCCTCTATTTGCTCCGTAACATTAAGTCTGTTACGTCAAAGTCTTTGCAGAAGAATCTCCTCATACATACGTATCAAGACAGTTCTTCGTGGCAACAATTACACAAAGTTTTTTTTTTTTACATTTGTCACCTACTATGAGTTAATCTTGTATCTTTGTCCGGCCAACTTCAAGTAAGATTCCAGACTAGAGCTCTTTCCCATCGTCAAACCTGTTGAAGGTTTTGCACTTTTAAGTGCTTTCTCTTGATCCTCCCTGGGCTTAACATGCCTTGGGTTTTGTTCTTCATCTATCTTTTCAATGATTGGCTCTCTAGCTTTTGGTATAGCTTGGGGGTTGGTTGGTCTGCATTCCTTCATGTTTTTCTGTGTCAGAATTTGGCGACAAGTTCCGCCAAAAGTTTGTGTCCAGACTACCTAACCTAATAGAGTCTAACTGATGCAGTGTTGTCAAATCGTGAATTGTATCGTGAATCGAAATGCCAATTTTCTGAATCGTGAATCGTATCGAATTGTGAATCGTAACGATTCAGTTAAAAATTTAAATATAAATGAAATAAATAAATTCTATTTCTTTTAGCTATTTTGCATTAAAATTCTTTATTTGAATGGATATTAATCAATGTTTTTTGTTGTTTTTAGGTTATTCATAGTGGCAAAGGATACAAGCAAACATATTTAGTATTTAGTTTGTATGAAAATATGATTGTAATTTGTAAATTATTGGAATAGACAAATATATGATAAAGGATTCATGCATAATTGCATATTACTTTGTACTTTGTAATTTATACATATATTATGTATTTCTCTTTTGCTATGTTAAATTTTTATGTAACATAGCAAAAGTGAAATATCATGTGATATATAAGTTTTAAAATTCCAAAAAGTATATTTTGCTAACTTTTAAGTCCCAAAATTCCAAAATGTATGTTTCCTAATTCCTTTCATTCATCATCTCCAAGCACTAGATCTAGATCATCATCATCATCATCATCATCATCACCATCATTATCAACTTCATCCACTATAAAATCTTCATTTATGTCATCTTCTCTATCATGACAAGCATCATCTTCAAATGGTTCTTCTTCTTCTTCATCTTGTAGAACAAATTTTCCTTTTTTCTTTGCCTTCTTGTCTAGATTTAAAATTCTTGGACCTATTATAACTATAACATAATTAGTAAACAACATACTCAAAACTCAAAAGTAAAACTTAGAATTATTAGGCATTACCCACCAAATAAAATTTATACGTCTCTTTTTTTTGCTACCACTGACAACTTCATCTTGGAAACATTCTTGAATATCTATCCATGAACAATCTTCACGGAGACAAGCATCTTCTTTATCTGTAATCTATTCATCATCAGACTCCATATCCGATAAACAAATAGAATCATAAGTGTCACCTTGCTCTTGTCTTTTGATATGTCTCATTTGAAGTTGAATATTATACTTCACAAAGACAAGAGAATTCAATCTTTGTTGTTCCAAATGATTTCTTCTCCTTGAGTGCATTTGTTCAAAAGTACTCCAATTTCTTTCACATCCGATGGCACTACAAGTCGAGCTTAGCACTCTTATAGCTAGCCTTTGAAGTTCTGGACACTCCTCTCCATAGCTCTCTTACCACAAAGCTATAGAAAAAGAAGGTAATATCACAAATAATTTATAAAAGAGATGTGTCATGTGTTTAAAAACATTGTGAAGTTATTTAAGGTATGTAATATACCTGGTTGTTTCTTGTCCCTTGTTAAGATTGCCATACTCATTCCAAACATTCCTTCTGCCTTCTTGAACTTTTCCAATTGTTCATCTATTTTTAACTTTGTCTCTATGTCCGGATACATTTTTTCAATGGTTTTGTATAAACCAAGCTTAACTTCCACATCCGGATTGAACTTATTATCATAATGAAACCTATAAGATTTATAAAAATGAATTGTGATGTTAAAAAGCTATCAAGTTAGATATTAAGATTTACAAAAATATAAGAACATATACCTCGGGTTGAGATAATAGCTTACTCTATGAAGTGGCCTATGAACTTGCAAATCCCACCTTTTCATCAATAATCTTCCAAATCTTCTTGTATCTAACCTCAACATTGTTGAAGTTTTAGAAATCTCCTCTTTTGCTCTATCTAATGCTTCATAAATGTATCCCATTTCTGGTTTTGAATCATCATCAACAAGTCTTAAAACTTTAACCAAAGGCAACACACTTTGAAGGCAAAATTTGATTGACTTCCAAAATCTTGCATCTTCTAAAATTATCTCTTGTGCCACTTTTCCCATTGCACTATTTGAAAGTGTGCTTGTTGCCCATTCCTTTGAAGCAAACATACTCCTAAGTGGAATTTTTCGCTCTTGAAAACTCTTTAGAGTTAGGAAGCATGTGGCAAATCTAGTGACCCCAGGCCTTGTTAACTCTTTTTGTTTGCTATGCTTTCTAAACAAATCAAGTACCCAACCATGTCTATAAATAAATGTACTCACTTTCTTTGCTTTCTCAATAGTATCTTTGAAAACTGGCATTTCACCTATATCTAAAAGCATAAGATCTATCAAATGTGCTGCACATGGAGACCAAAACAAAATTTTCCTTTCATTCATCAAAAGCTCACCAGCACCTACATAACTCGATGCACTATCCATTATGACTTGCACAATATTTTCTTTTCCAATTTCTTCCACCATTCCATTGAGCAATTCAAACATTTTTTTCGAGCTTTTAATCATTGAAGAGGTATCAATGGATTTAATAAAAAATGTGCCTCTTGGACTATTAACAAGAAAATTAGTTATAGATCTATGCTTCTCATCAGTCCAACCATTAGACATTAATGTGTAACCTATTTTTTTCCATTCTTTTCTAAACTCCTCTAAATTTTGATACACATGTTCAACCTCTTTTTTCAAGTATGAAACCCTTGCTTCATGATATGTTGGGGGTTTTAGTACCTTCCCATATTCTCCAATTGATTTAATTATTTGAGTAAACAAAGGACTATTTACTAGATTAAAAGACAATGCACAACCATATAAAAATCGGCATATGTCTCGAATCACAGGGTCTCTCTTCTACACGATTTGATTTAATGTTTGTTGAGCCCTTCCTTTTTCTTTTATGACAAATGAATCCATGTTTCTTTTTCTTTGACAACCATCATCCTCATCAAAGCATTCCATTTCATCAATCTTGATTGGTTGTTTCTCTTTTAACATGTTCACAAACAATGATTTAATTTCTTCACTAACTTGAGCACAAGAACTAACACCTTTATGCATACAAGCTAAATGATGTTTCATCCTTATAACACCACCCCAAAATGATTTTTCACAATAATTACATCTTAAATGCATTCTATTATTATCAGCAACCCCAGAACAATGATCCCAAGTAGGGTCTTCTCATTTCTTTTCCTTCTTTTTCTTGTTTCCTATCACTTTGTAATAAATATTAAATACCAACCAAACTTCAAAGTCCAACAAATAAACAAGTTGGGACCACAATATTTGTTTCTACTTTTGTTGTTCTTCTTTAGAGTTTAGCCAAACAAGTCACAAGAACCCTTGGGGAAAAAAAAAAAAGTCATCAGTCACTACAAAACACAAACTGACAGCCCATGTGACTTTGTGTGCATTTACACAAGTGTACCTTTACACTTGTAAAGTGTGACTTTGAAATGCCAAAAAAAAAAAAAAAGGATCAATGACCAATGAGGCCACTAAAAGCCTCTTTATAAATGCCATCTTGCTATCTTTTTGACAAAGCTCTCTAACCAAACAACAAAAAAAGAAACAATAGTAGCAAAGTCCTTTCTTTGTTCTCTGTGCTCCCGAAAATTCATGAAAGACAAAAGCAAAAAAAAAAAATCAGAAAATCTTACCTATTCACGAGACACAATCATTAGCGAGTAAGGAAGCAGTGACCAGCAGCGTCAGCAAATAGTGATGCCGTCGAACAGTAACTCGGCAATGTCGTGTAAATCAGCAAATGGGTTTGTCGATTGCTTCAAGCTTTCTTTTCTTCTGAGTTCAGCTACGCCTCTCTCTCTCTCTTTTTATTTCTTATGTTTTTTTAATTTTTCAGATTTTATCTATTGGTTAAAAGATGATATTTTCACTTGCAAATCAGCACATGGGTTTTTTTAATTTGTTTTTTAATGTTTAATTTGGTTTTATTTTATTTTAAAAATGGGAATTTTTTTTTTTGTGTTTAGATTGGGATTTTTTTGTGTGTTTGGATTGGCCTTTTAATTTTGTTTTATAAAATATATAATATTGCTTTTTGGGCTTGATTTTCGGCCCATAACGAATCGAAGCGATTCACTGAATCGTATGATTCGCTTCGATTCTTCACGATTCACAACGATTCATTTTGCAATTCAACGTATGCTACGATTCACTCTACGATTCGTATCATTTTTGCAACGTATCAAACCGAATTGTATGATTCGTAACGCGAATCGTACAATATCGATAACCCTGAACTGATGTCTCTAAATTTGTTCATGAAAAAAAACTTAAAATATATCTTTGCCCACATAAGCTTGTAAATGGCGACAACGTCTATATAGAAAAGAAGCAAATTAAAGCGGAATGAGGATTGTTCCATGCATCGAGTTGAATTGTTTTACATTAAAGATATGACTGTACATGTGCATTATTGTCAAAAGTGGAACATAGGGTTAAGCCTGTGCCATTGCATTGTGTGCATATATACATACATGTGTTTATCAATGTGTATAGTGTAGTATGATTTTTGTGTGTGTGTGTTGTTGTGCATGTGATATATGTTGCAAAATATATCCAGACTTTTCTTTTTATTTGGATTTTGATATGAAACATTTCTTGAACTCATATTAGATGTTAAGTGAATGAATTTTGAGACTTTTAGTTAGTTTTAAGCAGTATAAAGATGAGTTTTGTTTTTGCTAGATATTAGCCATTCTGTAGTTCATTGAGGTAGTAGGTGTAGTATTAGTAATGCGTGTAAAGGTGTATTTGCCCAAAAAGCATAGCAAGGACAAATGTTTTTTAATTGATCAATTATTTGATGTTAAAAAAGGTTAATATTATTAGTTTTAAAGGACCCCCAAGTTGAAAAAGCTTCCTTCAACTACCCACTTTTCTTTTACTCCCTGAAATTCTCTCAGGCCTCCATCAAACTTCCTTGATTTGCTTTGCCAAGCCTTAGGCCAGTGGCTTTGGCTTGGTTTTTTCTTTTTCATCTTTCCTTTTCTCTTGTATTTTCATTTACTATTTCCTTTCTCTTTTGTTGGTCTTTTATGGCTTTTGGTTTTTGTCCTACCCAGATGTTATTTGTGGTATTTGGTGTTACCAGATTTGAAATAAGAACCCTTGTATCCAGACTCTTGGCTTTCCTTCTTCGATATCATTGCTGCTCAATTATGGTTTTTTGCCTCGGGATCTTATGATTTTTGTTAAATATTTGGCTATTGTTCTCCTTTGTTGGATGTGTTTCTACCATTGTTGGTGGGTTTGTTTGTTCAACAATCTTCTTGTTAAAAGCTTTGGAGGCCGATTGAGAGGTTTCTTTCTCCAACCTTTTGGTGTTCAGGATGAGCCCTTCCCTTACCTTATTGTTGATTTTTCTTGGTTTGCTAATTTTATGGCTTCTCTAAAGGTCGTTGTTTAGGCTATACCATACGTTGTAATGATGTTATGCTAATCCTTTGCCTTGGATTGTTCTTCAAGATGCCTTTTAAGGATTGTCATAGTTGGTGGTGGTTGGTTGTCCTCTTTTGTTTTCAATTATGTTTTAAGTATGTATTGTCAAGTGTTTGTACTTGTTGGACTAAGTATGGCTAGTCCATTTTTGTACATCTCTTTTATATTAATGAAATATTGTTGGTTTGACCAAAAAAAAAAGCATCCCTAAGAGAAAAAATAATAAATTTGAGGACTCATTTGTCCTAAAGTTAAAAAGTTGGGGGACTTAAGTATCTTGTTTTCAAATTTTAATGACACATGTGTAGACTCTATTTTTTTTTAATAATGAGTTAAACTTTAATAAATATATTGTACACCTTTTATTAGTTTTCTTTGTCCGAGATTTGATCTTTTTCTTGTTTTACTTTTTCTAACTTAGATATTAGATCAATTAGTATACAGATTTGTCAGGGAAAAAAACGTTGATTTCTAAAAGCCATCGATAATTAAATTTTATCAGCATATTATTTATATAAATTAATTATTAAATAAAGATATTAAGTACTTTTTTCCCCTTACATTGCAAGGATATACTCATATAACACTACAGTTGGAATTTAAGAGGTAGAATTCAACGCCCGAATCACTTTAGAACTTTAATAAAGATATTATACTCATAAAGGGCTTCGATGTTCGATACCTATTATCCGCAACTTTGCATACGCGCAAGTCCAGATCTAGCATTGTTGTACTGCAGCAAAATCACAAATTCTCACGCATTAAACGGCGGAAAATGAGATCCTTCCACGTTTATCCAGGGATAAATAAAGCCTTCATGCTCAAGCAATTTGGTATCTCAATTCTATTTGCTTATCAATAACAACTTGGTTGGCCAATTTAAGGTGGAAGACTTTAGCCTCGTTTGAATTGATTTTTTTTTGTATTTTTTTTTTATAATATTTCAGAAAAGTGTTTTTTTTTTATTTTTTAAAGAAGTTAACAATTTTAGTTTATAAAAAAAGTTGTATTTGAACTATTTTTTTTTAGAGTTTCAACTTTTCTTAAAGCGAAGCCAGATAGTTATATTGCAAAAATAATTTATTCTTTTCAAGAAAAAAGAAAATGCTTCAGAAATTATTTACATTTTGATGCTTTTTCAATCGGCTATGAGATTTTCTGTCATTATTATCACATGCATGGGATGTAAAACATCATCATATAACAACACAAATTTTTTTGAAATCTTTTCTTAAGTACCTTTGAAGTCAGTAATCGAGCTATTTATATTGCTTGAAAACTCAACAAGAAATCCATTTTTTTATCTTCTTCCTTCAATTAACTAGTTTAATGATCCTGTCTAATGAAGTGCGTAAGTTTTCCTTTTGTATATTTGTGAAAATTAATAGAGCACTTGCTTGCTTAATGAGAAAGGGAAAAATTCTATGACATAGTATTATAATAGTTTAGCAAGTAAAATGTATTTTACCCTTTTTCGTTTTGCAAAAGTCATATAAAATTGCATGTAGTTTAGAAAAGCATTGTACATTGTCTTCTCTGGGTGTACAATAAGATGAGAAATATGCATCAATTTTGCAATTAGATGGGAGAATATGTAGCAATTTTAAAACCAAAAGGTTCAATTTGTTTTTCTAAAATCATAGGGGAATATTAATGAACTTTCAAGCTACAAATAATTTAATATGACTTTTGCAAAACAAGTGAGGGAAATGCATTTCACTCTAGTTTAGCTATTGGTCCTAAGTTTAACTTCGAAACCCAAAACTAACTTGTCTTTGAAACCCAAAACTAACTTATCTTTGTTTTCCTTTTTTAAGCTTTTCCTTTGCTCCTTTCTTGTTAATACTCCATCGATGAATTGAGTACCTTGTATTTTCAAGCAAATTATTTAATTTATTGTCTTGGGAAAAATGAATTTACAAATTCATTTACTCTAACATAAGATTGCCAAAAAAAAAAAAAAGTATTTTAGTGTCAACTCATTCCAGAATCCAGACATGCATGAGATCTAGTGACTAGAATTGGTGTTGCTTAAAGGGCAGTTTCTAAATTATTCTCTTGAAGTCCACTAAACACGTGAAGTGTATCAATGAAACAGGTTAAAAACTGAAGTCCACTATCTGAGTTGTCAGTTGTGACGACTTTATGCAAAAGCTATCTATACATTTTTGTACATTAATAAATTGGTTTATTGACTCAAGAAAAAGTTGTACTCAATACCTTGTTTTAGAGGTTAAGCTCCTGATTAATAAAGAGGGTTTCAGTAGAAGTGGATCTAGAGCTTTGCAAAATCTATTACATTATTAATTTCGATTGGCCACTTGGTAAGCAAATGTCCTTTAATTAATTACTTCTCTTAATCACATGATAACAAATTTTCCTTAATGCATGGAATGCTTTAGGATTCCAGAGAGTCTTTTGTCCCAAATAATGCATACAACCGAAAATTGATTTCAAACCTCTTACACAAAAAAACAATTAATACAGCCCTCGCATTGAATTAGGGTATCTTTAATTCACATTAGGATAAAACCCTTTCGATAAGTACGTTTCTCAATATTCGAACTAACCACGAGACTACTTGGCAATGCATGAAATAATATTTTATCACGAACGCAACTTCTTAAATTGCCCATGACCTGCCTTATCATGCAATCTCGCAGGCAGACCATTACTTGCAAGAGAATGGCCACCAACCTACTCAAGATAACAACCATTCTCTGCATCATTTTCCCTCTATGCTTTGCCTTACCATCTTCTCCAATGGCAGACTCTTCTGACCTTGAAGACAACGACGAAGACTACACACTCGATACACCTTTTTCACACACTACCAGAACAAGAAGCAGATTTTTGGCAAGCATCAAGATCAAGAAAGGCGCGAGATGTAACGCTGAGGAGTATAATATCTGCAATGGAGTGTCTGCAAATAACGGCACAAGCATGCTTTATTGCTGCAAGAAACATTGCCGTAATGTGCTAGGTGACCGGAACAATTGCGGCCAATGCGGGCACAAATGTAGGCTTGATCAGCGATGCTGCGCCGGTAATTGCACCGACGTTCTTGACAACCCTTCGCACTGCGGCAAATGCAACAGGCAATGCTCTCCGGGCGTCAGATGCGAGTATGGCTACTGTGGCTATGCTTAAACGACGCAAACGATATTATTAGGGGTAAAAAGGAGTTGGATCCCTACAATTTATTTGAAGTGCGTCAGACTTTTTCGTGTTTTAAAACCATTTCACAACTCCTTCTACTTGGTGAAAATCAAGAGGTTTTGATAACATCGAAGGATGTCTGGTGTACTTTAAGTAAACTTGGAAGTAGTTCTATCTATTTTACTCAACAATATTACATTAAAGAAAGGAAGTGCTTTGCGTCAATATAAAATGTACAAGATTCATACGGTAAAAAATAAATCATTTTAGTGTGTCTATTTTATACTTTTCTTTGGGCTTAACTAAGAGTTAGTTGAAGTACTAGTTCATTTCTTCAATAAGAGTAGCCTTTGTTTTAGTGTTACAATTGTAATTTTTCTTATCGTACATTCCCCTTAATAAAAATTCTAGTTATTTGCTTTGCTGTTTTAACTTATAAATTGCTTTTAGTTTTCTCCAACTTTTTAAGCGTCCGCATGCACACAGGCCAAAGTGTACATTTCTGCTCTCTTTCACTGACCAGTAGCTTTATCATTCTACAGAACTTACAGTGGATTCATTCCCTAACTGAAAATTCATGTTATTCTCTAAAGTAATGCTTCATGTCACTCGGTGTTCAACAAATCAAAACATTCGTCTACACACCCTATCCACGACATTACTAATAAAAACTAAATTAACATGCATGGACACAAATTGACAGCTATAAAATCCAAAATTGTTTCATTCAATTAAACAAATAAGTTAAAGGCAATTAGTTTTAGTTGACAAGCGTATTTACTAGATAATATCCAATCTTTCACTGTAAAGTAAAACACCTTAACAACAAATAATTATAACTCGGTATCCTATTTGCTTTCTCATATAAAAACATATAATTTATACGCTGATATCTCATCATGTAATTAGATTTGATGTCATTCCTTTCTTTTTTTATTATTATTACTTTTTGCTTCATGAATATCATTGGTTTTAATTTTGTTGAAAAGAATTCCCCTTTATTAGTTTGCAAAATGAGTGCATTACTTCTCAATGAGTTTTTAAAATGTTGTGATTTACTTTTTGTTTCACTAGTATTTTAAGAAGCTTTTCCTGACCTGTCATTGGTCGACATTTATGAGTGGTAATGGTCAAGAAATAATCTGTTGAGTACATTTTTTATTTTTCTAATCTACAAGTTAATTTAATAATTAAGATTACAAATCCTTTGTTTTGCCCTTCGAGAGACTTTATATAATATAAGTCTATCTGGGCTTATCTTTTGGAAATTTAAAAGTGTTTTTTTGTAAATTTCAAAGTTGAAACTAATATGTTTGACCCGTTTTTAAAAGAGCTTTTTTTATTAAAGTTAAAGTTAAAAAAAGTTGAAAAATCATAAACTCCAAATTGGAGCTTTTCAAAAAAAGAAAAAAAATAGACTTTACAAAAGGTGTTTATTTATCATGTCAAAAATTATTTTTCTTCATTTTTTCTCAAATATTTTTGAAAGTCCAATTTTACCTCAAAACACTAAAAGCTCAATTATTAAGATACTTAATAGCTTTTATTCATCAGTACTTTACTCAAAGTTCTACAACTCAACAACTAGTAGGGATAGCAATGTAGCAAAGTAGTGGCAGAGTGTAGTTACCCTTACTCCGCACCTATTAATAGAACTCCTGCCCTTACTCCTACCATATACCTGGTATTGGAGTAAACTCCTACTATTATCCACGCCCCCATTTGATTAATAAACTCCACCTTGCCCTTAGGGATTACCAATCAACAAAGTCAATAGCATAAATTTTTTTAAAAAATATTAATACATAAGAACATATTAGAAATAACTTAAATTTTACTTTTAAACCAAAGAAATCTCTAATGACATAAAATTTATATTAAAATATATAAAGATATATTTTAAAAAATATATATATATATAATATGATATTTATATATAAAATATATAAAAATATATTAAAAATAATAAATAACCTATATAGTGGGGGCGAGGGGAGCGGGGTGGATAAACCCTACCCTACCTCATCCCTAGCAGGGATTTTTTTCCAAAAAATCACCCCTACCCTTATGGTAGTCTTGAGAGGCAAAGTGGGAAAAAGTACCATTGTCATCTCTAACAACTAGTAATATATAATATTGATGGCTTGTTGACTTTTAATTTTTTTACTGACTTTATTACATTTCATCGACAAAAGATATAAAGACAACAATCAACAATAAAACGTACAAACATAGCCATCAAATAATCCACCATCCGGCTTACACTTTATCTAGTTTCCATTCAATATAAAGAATACAATTTTCAAAAGTATTTTTATATTTACTTTGGGTACTCAGTCTATACTTAATATCCACAACAATTGATTAATTAATTTTTATGATAGGACCTCGGTGATTGTTAACATGGTATCAAATTAGGTTGATTTTGAACTATTTTCTTGTGTCATCCAAGTGTGACCCGTCTTTAGCATTCTGCTACTGCCATTCTCGCATTGTGACCCTATTGGTCTTTATACCCTACCCATCTCTGCCATCCTGCTACTGCTGATCTCACACCATGACCATTGTGGTTGTCATACCCTTTCCTGTTTCACATCGTGACCATTGTGATTGTCACACCTCCTTCTATTCCATTTTAACTATTATGGTTGTCACACCTTGCTAACCATTCTAGTCGTGGATCTTCATTCTGTTTCACGTTAAATCATCAATAAAGGTAATGTTATAAACACTGCCTTTAAGTGAAAGTGTCCTTTGAGTGCCTGGCAAATCAGTGTGAATAAGTTGCAGCTTTTTGTGAAAACCTCCATGTCACTACAGAAAATGGGTGCTTTATTTGTTTGCCAAAGTGACATGTTTGACAATTTGGGAGATGATCTTCTGGAATAGGTAAGTCTCTTGCCATGTTTTTCTTTTGCATTTGCAAAAACCGTTCGTGATAATAATGAACAAGCCTTTTATGCTAAATCTTTGTGACATTTCCCATAATAGAGAAAACGACCTGCTTTTCCTCCACTAGATCAAAAGCGAAACTTATGTCTCTCATTTTGACTCTAAACTTCTTCGGACTTGCAGAATCTTTTATCAAGCATTACTTGTCTTAAAAAATTACCTTGAGACCTTTTTTAATTAGTCAACCTATACTCAACAAGTTGTGGTTAATCTCAAGGACATAGAGGACATCAAAAATGAATTTTTATTTCCAGCAGCTTCTAATAGTAATGGTGCCTTTTCCTTTCCCTACAATGTGTTTTCTATTTCCATATTTGATTTTTGTGAGGTTTATGGTTCAATTCTTTGAAAATATAGTTATCATGTGTCATAGTTGGTGCAGTCACTGTCAATTAGCTAGCATTCACTTAAGCCACTACTTAAGGAATAGGTTGGGACAAAAAGCTAATCCTCCTCTTCTTCATCTATAACTTAAGGATTTACTTCTTGTTGATTCTTGCCTTTGTAATTACAACTTCACACTCGAGTTGGTTACATTTGCTGCACTTTGCATCAAGTCTTTTCCAATAATTGAAAGGAGGATGACCTTTTTTACCACAATGTTTGCGAGGAGGATAATTTCCCTTTAAGTTTTTACCTTCGCTTATGTTGTTTTTGTCCACAGTGCTCTCACTCTTTGCTTCTTGATTCTTCCTATTGTTTTTCTTCTGATTGTTTCTTCCCTTGATGTTTAGCTGGCAGGGGTGCTTCAATAGTAGCATCTTGCCTCATAAGCCTCTTTTGCTCTTATGCCTACAAAGCATTCAACAACGCTGGCAAGGTAATCTTGGCCAAATCCTTAGTAATTTTTGATGTTGTGATTGTTGCCTCATACCTTTCAAGAACAGTTAGAAGAACTTTTCTCTACAATTGTTTGAGTTAGGAAGTCCAGAACCGAGTGATCTTACCTCATTAGCAATACTAAGAAGTTTGTTTATGTAATCTTGGATTGTTTGAGACATCGTTATCTTTTGCAACTCAAAATTCCTAATTAGATTTAACACTTGCATACCTTTTATTCCCCAATCTCTTTCATAATCTTTCTTGAGATAGTCCCAAATGGCTAATGCTGTTTTCAAAGTCATAACTTTAGTTGGACATACAACAATAAACAAGCAGACATTGGCCTTTTGATTTTTTCATTTTTCTTTCCTTACGGTTCTTGGTCGGAGTCATGATGGGATTATTTGGCAGGGGGATGCATAATTTTCTTCCATAGCTTCCTAGAGATCTAAAGCATCTAAATAGGTATCCATTCTCATAGCCCAAATCTAATAATCTATTCCATTGAAGATAGAAGGAGCAATTGGTAAGAAACTAGCCTCTGTTTCCATCACAAACTTTCACTTGAGTTGTGTTACTATAATTCTAGGATATGTCCCTTAAGAAGAAAGTTCTTGATACTAGATGTTAATTATTTCAAGTTAGGAAATAGGAAAACAATAATTTGCTTATGAAAGTAGAAGATGAAGAGTAATTCAATTTGAAAATATTATTATATATTAGCCATACGTGAAGATGACAATTAATATCCTATTATCATGGAAGAATAAGAGACTTTAATTTAGAGAACTTTGCCATGCATTAGTATGCTTGCATGAATCTAAGTCTTCTTAGCGTACATAGATAGTCTACAAAAATTTCCATGTAATGGAAAAGTGTATTTCTTATCCTCAATTTAATGTTATTTTGACCAGGACTGGAATCATGTCCATGTTTTTCCTAAACTAACAACACTATAAGTCTTTTCTATTATAAATAGTAATATAATTAAATTTTCTAGGTGTCTTTCTAAATGGAGGAAAAATAATAGTGCGGAAGATTCTAATGCAAAGAGAAAGATACCTACAACTTCAAGCAGCTTTAGTATTACCAATCCTTCTACCGCTTTAGAAAAAGCTGGTTTTTCTCCAATTCCAACTATCATAGAGGTACTCCATCTTCTAATGCTAGCTAGCCAAAAAAGAAAGGTTTGGTGCTTAGGTTTATTTTAAGAAGGTGTTAGATTTTGAGGGTAATGAGATAAGTAGTGTTCATGCGTGTGGTATGGTAAGGAATATCAATCTAAAAGTAAGGCTGGCATTCTAGGTTATAGAAGCATTTAAGGGAAATTTGCAAAAATAGTCCATATAAAAAGGATCCTGTTGAAGCATATAAGACTAAAAACAAATCAAATTCAATTTTGAACTTTCAAAAGACCATTGAATATCTAAGTGCTAAGATAACTTCTTGGCATTTTGATGAGCAAGCTCGCAAGAAAGCTTTAGTTAGGATGATCATAAAGGATGAACTTGTTTTAGGTTTGTTGAGACGAAAGGTTTTAGGGAATTTGTGCAAGTTTGTGTTCCTCAATTTCTAGTTCCATCTTGAGTTACTATTGCTAGAAATTGTTACTCTTTGTTTTTCTCATATAAGAAGAAATTACATCCCTTGCTCTCAATGGCTTAGGGTTTCCTTAACTACTAACACTTGGACAAGTAATCAAAATATGTCTTACTTGTGCTGGACTCCTTATTTTATTGATTCGTAATGGAATATGCACAAAAGAATTTTGAATTTTTTTGTTATCAAGAGTCACAAGAGTTAACATTGCAAACGACATCAATTTTTGCATGGAGGAATGGGGTTTGAAAAGGTTTATGTGTATAACTGTTGATAAGTCATCATCTAATGACAACGCCATTCAATACTTAAGAAAAAAGATTGGTAAAGAAATATGCTTTGTCCTCAAGTGCAAAAGCTTTTCATATGAGCTTGTGTGCACATTCTTCAGTTGGTTGTTAAAAATGGCCTTCAACTTGTTCAAGGTTCTACTAAAAGAATTAGAGATGTGCCAAGTATATTAGATGTAGTTCACAAAAGTTGCATTTGTTTAAAGAATGTTGTAAACTAGTAAATATCAAATCTAAAACATTTCTGCAGTTAGATTGTACAATAAGATGAAATCAACCTATTTGATGTTGGAAGTTGTGCAATATCAAAAGGCATTTGACAAGTTAGAAGACACGAATAATATTTAAGTGACTCTGGAGATAATATGCCTTCTAATAGTGATTTGATTAATACTAGGAACCTTACTAGATTTTTGAAAAAGTTTTACAATGTCACTTTCAAAAACTATCAGGTTCATTATACTCTAAATCTAACTTCTATTTTTCTAAAATAGTTCAAATTCTAAAGGAGCTGGAAACTTATCAAAAATATAATGACCCTTCTTTTGGCTGATATGGGAAAACAAATGTGATTCAAATTTGACAAGTATTGGGGCTCCATTTAGATAATGAATGTCATTCTTTTCATAGCAATAATGTTAGTCCTCAGATATAAGTTGAATTACCTCTTGTCTTATAGTGAAAAAAAGGGAAAAAAATTGATTAATAGATTGATTAATGATACGAATGAAATGATAGAGGAATACAAGCTTGAGGTGGATGAAGTTATTTCAACACATTCAAAATAATAATTATGGGATGATGGAAGGAGAAATTGATGAATATTTTTTACAGATGGAGCACGAATAACAATTGGTAACCCAAGGAGAGATGGATAGGTATTTAGACGATCATCCAGAAAAATATATTATTGATTTTGATCTTCTCATATAGTGAAAGAGCAATGTAGTGAAATATCCTATTTTATCTAAGGTTGCAAAGGATGTTTTGGCTATTCAATGCTCAAGTTGCTTCTGGATCTACTTTTAGCACTGGATGGAAGACTTTAGGCCAATTTAGGAGTTCCTTAACTCCTATTATAGCTCAAGTTCTTATTCGCTACCAAGATTGGTTGAATAGTTTAGAAAATGCTATCCAACTTGAAGAATCGATTGAAAGACTAGAAAATTTTGAATCGGGTAGAAATAGTGATTTAAGTTGGTTGTTATACAATATTTGATAATTCCTATAAATATTACTCTTTCTTTATGCGAATCTTATAGTTTTCTTCTTTATTTTTTTTTTGAAGATATTATTCAAGAATTTGAAATTATGGAGATTATTTTGCCAAGAGCACACTAGTGTTGATTCTGATTGTATAAGTTCTACACATTTTGCAAGTGATATTAGTCTGACCTTTTTTGGATTATTCGTGAAAGAGTTTCAGCTGATTGAATAATTAATTGTCTTATTTTCATCACTTTGTATTCATTAAATTTAAGTTTCATTTCTTTCCATCATATTTTATTTTATCTTTTGAAATTCTACAAATATCCGAACAACTCTCAAATTCCGTTGAAGATTATTGAACAGTTATTGGAAAGTTTGAACTTTTGTTATACTATCCCAATGAATAAGTATCGGAAAAACTGAATACATGTAATGACTATCTCAAAAATTGGGTACGGTATGTGACGGAGATTTTTTCTTACACTACGACTAAGGTTTTAAAACATCCAAGAACCTAAAGTTCGCAAACGTTTTGGAAATTTTCATATCCCGAATTGATCCAAACTCTTTACATCACTATAAAGTGTCAATTACAAATTCATTCTAAACTTCATGTCCAAGAAACTCAAATTTTCTATTTAATTTTATCTCTACATTAAACTAATGACTATTTACGTCACCTACCTACTAATAAGAATATGAATCCATTCACTTGCATTTATATTATCATCTCAGAGAATTGCACATTTCACATTAGTGCTTTTACATGAATTGTTTACTTCTTCAAGAGGATATTTTCTACAAAAAATAACTTCTCGAGAAGTAAAAGATAAAATATATGGAAAATTACATTATTTGCAAAACTATGCTCATTGAATTGAGTCTTTATAAAAATATGATAAAAAATTGAGCTCCACAAAAGATCTATTATTGTAAAGCTCGTTGCTTGCAAGTCTTGTATGCGATATTGAATATTTTTTGGGACTTGAAATGAAAGGAGCAATATAAGGATTGAGACGAAAGGCATAATCAAACGTAGTATTTCATTGTAAGGTCACCTCTTATGTGTTCTCTAATGTTTGGCTTAATGTTATATGCACACACATTAAAATTTGTTTGCAAAAACTAAGGTAACATATCAGGCACTTAAAAGGTTTTCAAGAGATTATTTTTTTTTCCTTAGAAAAACTTGATTGAAAAGTGTTTTCCAAAGATCTTAGCAAAAGCACTCTGGAGATCGAGGTCATGAGGTCAATCGCATGTCAGCAACCTCTATCGTCAGAGAAAAAATGGATGAGCAGTAGTTGAGGCATGAGGTCAACTACCACAATGGTAGCTTGACTGCTAAATAATGTAGATTTGAAAACCTTGTACAAGACTAACTTTTTTGTACGATATACTTGATCTTATCTATTCCCAACATTTCAAAAAATTAAATTTTCAAATTGCTTATGTGTCTAATAGCTATGTTCTTCAAGTGTGCCTATAAATACATCATGATTAAGCCAAAACAAATAGAATGATACACATCTTGAGAGACAGTCAATAGGGCTAAAATTGTATCTTTCTCTTAGATTTGGTGCTAAAGTTGTCAAATGCTTTTTGTATTGAGCTAGGTTTCTATATGCAAATATCAAAAAACCAAAGAGAAAAGAGAGTGAGTAAAAATTTTAGATTGGGTAGTATCCTAGATCATTGATAGTTAGTTTGTGCTTAGCCAACACTTGAAAAGCACAGGTTGATTGGTAAGGTTGGTTTAAGCTTAACCAATGTTTGAAAAGCTCGGGTTGTTTTAGTGGAGTTGTTTGAAATTTTCGAGTAAGAGGCTTGAAGAATCGATGTAGGCTAGTGTCAAACTATTATAAATCCTCGTATTTTTTATTGGTTGCTTTTTCATTGCTTTTTACTTTCAATTTTGCTTTTCGCGACATGTGTTCGAGAAAAGGCTTCAATCACCTAAAAAGTTCAAAAATCATTATTTCTGCTTTGTTCAACCCCTCTAAAGCACGTTTGGTACCAACATAAGGTTTACTAGTAAAGTAAATTATTACAATTTTAGTAGTTCTTCATGTTGTTCCATTTGTAGTAGACTCCATAATTCATCTCTTACTAAATATCATTGTAGAAAAGACTCTTTTTCTCTAATATATGTGTAGGTTACCTACTTATCGCAATTTCAAGGTTTATGTTACTAAATACATAATCATATGCACCTTAGTAAAATTCCTATTCTCTATACATCACTACCATGATATTTCGACCTTTAAATTGAATATTTGTACATAACAAGTTTCAAGTATTTGTGCTAGACTTTAGTGGCAATGCCTCGTTTGCATATTTTGTCGAGAAGCAAGTATTAAATTGGAATGTCTACAACTGAAAAACTTAGGAATAAATTAGTTCATGGTGAATTTTCCTAAAAGTTAGTTTTAGAAATCTTATATTACTGAAAGAATTTTAGCATGTCTTAAGAGTTTTAAATGTAAATCACCAACAAACAATTTTAGCATGTATTAAAAATTTTATATGTAAAATTATTATCAAGAATATTTCATGCATGTATACAAGATGGGGAAGATGATAGTTATCAAATAGTGCTAATACTGTCGGTAGATAAAGATCAATTTTCTCAATTTAACAAAGAAAAGTCACATTTATATCGGAGTCAACATGACTAATAGGAGCTGGCAATTTATGCTCACTACATTATGAAGCACCATAGTATAACGTTGACTCTTTCTTACATAAAATAAGGTTTGCCTACCTAAAATTGGACATTTAGAGATGGAGAAAGAATAAAGCATTAAGCACAGTGTAGAGGAACACAAAAATGTTATTGGAGTAAGATTCTAACGTGGTGATTATTATGGGAAATGAGTTAAGAATAGACTTACGTTTTTTACTTTCTTCTAAGTCAAATAATTGATATGATATAATGAATTGGGAAATTTTCATTCCTAAAAAATCCCAACTCCACAAATACGAGAATACCCACTCCTAACACAATTCATGGAATGAGTCATTCCCATATTAATAGAAATAAGCTTTTTTGTCAAAGGTCCAAATTATCCCTTGAAAAATCAACATCTAGCGGTTTATATCGAAAGCAAAAAATATTTAAAAACAAAAAAGAAAAAATATAAATAACAATAGAAAATTTGTTGGATCATATGTATTTATACACACACATACGTATATTGTCATCATTATTTTTTTTATGAAGGTTGTTAATATAATATACTTTTACATTATTAGTATTGCTACTATTTAAGTAATATTTTATATAAGTAATTATTATTATTATTATTATTATTATTATTGTTATTGTTATTGTTATTATTATTATTATTATTATTATTATTATTATTATTATTATTACACTACTACTACCATTGTAGTAATATGTATATAATAAGACAAGGGTAACATTGTTCTTTTATATAATTGATTTCTAATACTATGTTGGTATATTAACTATCAAAAATATATGAATTTAGAATCTATGTCCATCAATTCTTACCGACATTATTAAAATATACCAAGTATGATAAATTTATCATTAAGTTCATTTCATTGCTAATTCTATTTCATTCTCTAGTGTAGTTCATTCCTAACCAAATTTATTTTATGCTAAAAAGGACATTACCCCCTCTGGTTCTCAAAATATACTGTGTACCCATGCATGGTGTGCCCACACGCATTATGCACTTGAGGGCACGTGTAATCACACGCTATTTAAGTTAGGAAAAAAAGAAGAATGAAAATAGTGCCGCTTAGCTTTGAAATCGTCTGTTGTTTTTGACAAAAAAAACTTTTCTATTCTCTCTCTAACTTCTTTGTAATTGCACAGTGCACGACGCACGACTTACGACACGACGCACGGTGACGACGCAAATGCACGAAGAAGTTTTTAGTGTTGGTTTTGCTCTATAGTTGTTTTTTTGCTACATTGATGATTATTTTGGTTTTATTTTTTGTTCATTATCATCTATCGTTATTGATTTGTGTATTTTGATCATTATTGTCTATCATTATTTATTTTTGTATTTTGAAACCCTAATTTTGGTCTATTTTTTACTTTGTGAATTGTTTCATAAGGTTATGGCTTCTATTAATGAAGATAGAGAACTTGTGCCTTGTGCTATGAATATTCCTCCATTAGCTAAGCTTCATTTTATTAGTTCTTCGAGTAATGATGATAAGAAGAGGTAAGCCTAACATTAGCAGTTATATTTTTTTGAACATTTTTGTTTCTATGTTTGTTCAATGAAGTATATGTATTTGTTCAGCATTTGTAGTGTTCAGTGTTTCTGTGTTTGTTCAGTATATTTGCATAGGTGTAATCTGTTTCTTGTGATTTTCTAGAGAGCATGGTTGCCCTAAGCTTTATTGTTTATGAATTTGTTTTGTTTTTGATATCTTTTTTTCTTCCTCAGGTTTACTGTGTTAGTGTTACTATCTTGTGTAGTATTGATATTGCTATGTACAGTAGTGAATTTGTATGCTTCAAATGAGTCTCTTTATTCTAACGAACGACTAACTGAATGTCCTTTGTTTGAGGGTTCAGGTAGTAAAGGTACTGAATTGTTTTAAGTGATGAAAAAGGTCGTGGGCTGGTTTATTGTAAGATCAAAGCTTGCCATACTATTAATGCGTCTTTTGTAACTTTTGATTTCTTTATGTTTGGTTAGTCACATGCCACTACACAAGAACTACATGAACTTTGAGTACTAATTACCATTCATAGAGCTTCTATATTATTTGGACTTTGAACCTTTAAAACCAATGGTTGAGGTCAATTACCTTTATCTAACAAGTGATGGCATCTTCAATTTTCCCTTATTTAAAGCTGTTTTAGATGATTTCAATAGTTGTTGGCCATCTACAAAAGAATATGCAACTTGCTGTAGAGGTATAGACAACATAAAAGTTTAATAAATTTTTACCACTTCTTCAAATGAGATGAATTGGAAGCGTCTCAAGATCCTAAAATAGAATAGTCTTTCATATCACCTTATAAACTGGTACTAGACTGACAACGTCATTCTTCTGAAAAGGGTTTGAGGAATTCATATCAAAGTCTCTGGGGACTAGCTCAATGCCCACTTACAACAGCAAAAGATAAACTTGTTAGTGTTGTTCCCTTTTCCTTTGACACCTATGATATCTAATGTATATCAATTATGTAAATAACTTCCACATGGGATAAACTTTACATCTGTATTGATACTCTTCAGATTGTGAAAAATTATATCACTTCGATTTGCAATTTGTTTACATATTTACATCACATGTCACAATATACATAGGTATTAATGAAACCCTGACACTAGTGGCTTATCACTAAATGAATGAGAAGTTTTCTTCTTGATTAAGATGAATGAGAAGTTTTCTTCTTGATTAAGATGAATGAGAAGTTTTCTTCTTGATTAAGAACATATCTAAGCAATATGATTTGTGAATCAGCCAACTGACATAGTTATTAGTTTAATTTGTAGTCTTCATCAAATATTAACAAAAAAGGTGGAAAGAGTACGTGTTTACTATTATTGAGTGCGATTTAAAATCAATGAAGATGGCCCAACAATCTGCGCACAAAATTAATCATCAGTACCATAATCAAGTGAAACAAATAGAAAAATCAAATTGTTGCTTGTTGGCTACGAAGTTATTAGTACATGGTCACTGAAGAATCATAGAATATTTAGCAACAATTGCTACCTTATCATCTTTCATGTTTCTTTTCTCTGCACATGAGAGTGTTCTCATATTAATGATTGGTGTTTGTACATAAGGCAAATGCTTCGCATAAGAAATGTTTTTTTCCATCATTCGCATGTATCTTTGCAATGAAGAGTTATATGTCCACTTGTAGAAAAATAATTTAACTACTAGTGCGTTTACTGTGCATTAGCTAGTGCTTAAGTTGTAGGCTTTCATTTGTGTATGGTTTAGAATTTTTGAACTATTTATTTAATGTTTGTTCATTTTCAGTATATGGTTTGTGTTTCTTTAATGTTTGCTCTGGTAGTTGCAATATCATGTTGTTAGGATATTTTAATAACTTTATTTTAGTACAACTTTATCAAGCTTTATACGATGTGTTTTTGTTGTGATCTAGCTGTTGGTCAAAGGAGTAAATAAGTGTGTGATTAACATGTACTTAGTGAAATGGTAGTAATAGACAACTTAAGCTAAGTTAGGCAGAGATATCTATATGAAGTTTCAGAGAAAGAAGCCTAGCAAAAGGTACAAATCTAAATAAGAATGAGTAGTCTAATTTCAATTTGAGTTGACTATAGGTGAAATAGTTGAGTATATGGTGTTATGTAATAATTATAATTATGTAATAGTTTAGTTGGAAGAATGATAATCTTTTTGTTGAGAAAAGTGTTTCTTGACTTTTGCACATCATTATTCTCTTTAAAAGCCAAATATGATATGCATTTTGGACTTCCACTAGTCACTTAAGTCACCTATTTGTGGACCCAAATTTTCAAATAGAAGAATGGATGTGAGCAACTGTTATCCATGTACCGAAAAAAAAAAGCAATAAGTATGATGCATGTTTCCCTTGAAAAAAATAAGCATAGGAAGAGAAGATGTTGAATACCACATTAGATAAAATTATATAAGAAAATGTTTCCTAAGTCTATATCAACTACTTATACTAAAAGATTAGTCAAACTAATCATTGAGCTGAACAAAAGTTTCTAACTGCAACAACTGAGCTATAGTGTAAATGTTATGTTTGTTTAGAAGTTTTGTTTATTTAGTGGCTTAGCAATGATTGTTTAGTGTAGTAATACTATTTGTTCAATGTTGTGGTGTATTCTCTTTGTTGACTGTGTTGAATATACAATTATGGACACTTTAAATTTCTTAGTATAAGCACTAGTCAAGTTTGTTTTTCCATTGCATTGCATGATTTATGGACACTTTTGATGCATTTAAATGCTCTAATTGTATAATATGTTTTACAATGATTGAGTGGTTCTTTGGGAAGAAGGAAATTGTTTGATTATGTAATATGTATTGCAATTTCTAGTCTAGTTTTATATGTTTAATGTGTACTGTTTGTTTACTTGTTGGTGTTTGTTTTTTAGTAAGCAGGAAAAAGAGGCCTTTGTATTTTGTCGTAGAAAAAAATTTCCAAAAAAAGGGCCAGTAGAAACGGATAAGGATGATAAGAATGAGAAAAATAGCAAGAATGATAATAAGGAAAAAGATAAGGAGAATGATAGAAAGAAAGAGAATAATAAAGGTAATGATAAGGAGAAAATTGTTATAGAGAATGGTAAGGATAAGAAATCTTTTGAGAAAAATGTGGGAGAAAAGTCTGAAATAGAGAAAGGTAAGGAGAAAAAGAAGTCTGAAATGAGAAAAGATGATGAGGTGGAGAAATCTTGAAAGAAGAAGAAAGAAACGAAGAAGGATAGTGAAAAAAAAATAAGAAGGAGAAGAAGGATTATGGGAGAAAGGAAGATTCTAGAACGAAAAAGAGTGAGCAGGAGAATGAACATTCTAAAGAAAAAGGAGGGCAAGGATGATGAGGATTCAAAAAAAAAAAAAAAGAAGGGCAAGAATTGTGAAAGGGAAGACGAGGAGAATGATAGTCATGAGTGAGGTGGGGATTGCGTGTTCATAGCAAGAGGATCTGTTCCTCATTTTATGGAATTCATAAAAAAAAATCTTGATGATGAACAAAGAAACGCAGTTATTGATATTGGTTTTGGTCGTTTGTTGTGTCTTCAGACTAGTGAGTAGAATGGCAAGTTGAGTCAATGTTTTTGTGAAAATTATAACCCGTTTAGTAATAAATTTGAGTTTAGTAATGAAAAAGTTATTACTGTTGATGAATTGGATGTTCATCAAATGTTGGGGTTTCCATTGGTTAGTAAAGAAATTGAAGTTTTTAAAAATGAAAATTTTAATGAAATTAGGGATTATATTGTTGAATGAAGAAGAGTGGTTTGAAAAGGAAGGTGTTGTAAATACTAATAAAAAGCATTTAACACCACTTTACTGTCATATAAGATATTAAGTCAAGGTCATGGAGATAAATTTAAATGTAATTTTGTTATTTACATAGTGTCTTTTCTTATATGGCCCAATTAAAATAGGCGTGTGAATCTAAAATTTTTGAAATCTTTAAGTGATGTGAGGAAAATTAAAGATTTGAAATGGTATGAAATTGTTAAAAATTCATTGACTGACTCTGTTATTGCTTGAAAGCAAAAGCTTGGAAGGTATTATCAAGGGTTGTTGATTTTTCAGCATTTGATTTATATGGATAGGGTTGTACATAATTGTAGAAATGTTGAAAGATGTTACCCTACCATGTTTGGGTGGACTGCTCTGATAATGAGGAAGAGGGTGATGTATGAAGTGGTGGCTGAAGGATTTGGCTTTGGCAGTATGGAAAGAGGTATTAAGAGCAAATTGCCTAATTTGGAGAAATTTGACTCTAAAGAGGAAGAGAAAGACTTGTCAAGGAAGAGAGCTTCTCATGAAAAGCAAGATAAGGATGATTCAAAAAAAATTCAGTCTAATCTCAGGTAAAAATATGTTGATGACTATTTTTAAAATTTTTAATTATTTGTTTAAGGTCAAATCAACTGTAGTAGCAGTTAAGATGGTTGTTTGTTCAGAATTATTCTTTGTTTAGTCAAGTAATACTGTTTGTTTAGTGGAAGTGTAATGTTTGTTCAATATTTTGATGCAATGTTTTTTATCACTGTCTATGTAATACTTTTATTTTTTTTTCAAGGTCAAATCAATTGGAATGTTTGTTCATTGTATTTGTAATGTTTGTTCAATGAGTTAGTGGTACTTGTTCATAAATTATGGTATGTTTGTTCAGAGTTTGTTTTCATTCAGTTCAGTAATATTGTTTGTTCAGTGGAATTGTAATGTTTGTTTAGTATATTTGTTCATTGTTTAGTTCTGTGGTGCTTGTTCACTGGACTTGTATTGTTTGTTCATTAGTTCATTATGTTTGTTCATGTGCAAATTCTTCTTTGTAAACTTGTAAGTGCTTCAAAATAAAGTTGTTACTGGATTGTCAGATCTTGGGATTGTTATGCAAGAGCTGCAAAGCAAGTATACTGACAATACGAGGATAGACTTTGCAAGACAACATATCCATGCTTTTGCAATTGAGAGCTAATGTTCATTTGTCCCAACCTCAATGTGCAAAATATTAGCTGTCTGATGCTGCTGGTATTGATGATGATGAATTTTTCATTAATCCAATAGTCTTGAAGGTGATTGATCAAATTGTTTGGTCATTTCAAGAATGTAGAGATAGAAGTTATGGAAATTCTCCTTTTAGTTTGGGAATCTAGCAACACAGTCCTTCAAGACAAAATCTTGAATAGGCTGATGTTGTGTTTGACATTGCAAGCGAGTATAGTGAGAAAGAGAAGAAGGGGAGTTTCGTTGATCCAATGTGTGATGTTCATGAAAAATGTGTAGGGAACAAGGAAAATCTTAAAAAGGATTTAGGGCAATGTGCAAGAAAGTATAATGTTGTTGGGCAGAATTTGGAAAGAAGGCCAAAAAGGGCTGTATAGATTCCGAACAATTTGAGATCTTCTTTTTGGTCAAAATACAATAAAAAGCCTGTGAAGTTGAACAACTAGAATATTATGTTTTTTTTATTATGCACTTTATAGTACTGTCCATGAAAGGAAGAATTATGAAAAAGAAAAGTGAGTAATTTGTTATATTTCGAGTTGTGTTAATTTTTTTTTTAACTGAACAATTTTTGAACTTGAATTATTTTTATTTTGTAGGGAAGAACTATTTGATTTTGCAGCTAATATAATGTTTATTTTGACGAGAAAAGACTTTGTGTTACTAAATTTTGGAGAGTTTGTGACACAAAGTGTGTTAGATGCAAAGTGTCACTTGTCAAAACTGACGGAAAGTACTGTGAATCCTTCGTATCCAAAATGTTTTTTCATATTCCATGATATATTTGTAAGTAAAGACATGTTATTTGTTAAGAAATTTTTTCTTTCCTTTTTTGATTATGAGATTATTAATAATGTATTTTTTTTTCTAGTCTAAACTTTTGAAAAATAGAAATTTGGGTTGGCATAATGATGTGTATTATAAGAGGTTTATGAATACGGTAGATAATGAATTAGATTCATGCAATTGAATGCAAGTGAATAAGCTTAATTTGGTATTTCTTCTCTATTCAATACATTGATTATTTGTTGTTGAAGCAAGAAATTACTTTTTATTCACTATTTTAAAAGTGTTTGTTCAGCTATTGAAATTTGGATTTTTTTTATTGCAGATATTCTTTCAATTATGTTATTTGGAGCATCATATTGTGTTGCGCTTCAATACGATGAACAAGAAGATTGAAATTTTAGATAATATGTCATCACATGATGTCGATTACTATGGACTTTATATTGAAATTGTTGTAAGAGAATTCTTATGTGTTGATAATTGTATTTTTGTGCAATTGTATTGTTGTTTGCTTAAAATTTTATTTTTATTTGTTCACGATATTATTTACGCTAAATGAATTGCAAAAGGATGCATAGGGAAAGTATTTAGTGGAACGCAAGTATCCAAAAGGAGAATATGTTAAATATTTTGGTATAGCTCTTCTAGAAATGCCTGGGCAAAATTGAAATAATAGGGTTCATTGTGGTGTTTACACTCTGCAATGCTTGGAAACATATAGGGATGAAGTGGAAAATTTGAACCCTTTCATAGAGGCAAAATAATTTTATTTTTTAGCCTTTGTGATATGAGAATGTTTTATTTATAAGTTGTTACCTTCTTTTGCAAACTATGGAGAACTTCAGGGGGATTAATAGCTTTGAAATTTTTAATTCATGATGATAATGCCTTTTATGGTGTGGTTGAAAAGCTTGCCAAGGATCATTATTCTTTGCTTGAATTTGTTCTGGAAGAAAAAATGGAGAAAAAATGCAAGAGAGTTGAAAAAGAAAGGGAAAGAAAAGCTAAAATAGCAAAAACACCACTGCAAGAGGGTGAGCAAGAGGTAGAAACGGTTTAGAAAGAGGTGGAAGAAATTGATTAAGAGTTTGATTTTCTAACAATTGATTTGATTCAATATTCTTTTGTTGATATTGTTGACAATTGTGGGATGAATATTAAGTTAAAATTGATGTGTTTAGGGAGGAATTATGGTGAATACAAATGGTTATTGTACTGGTTAAGTACTGATGGTTTGTTCAATATTTTAGTAGTGTTTATTCAGTGGATTAGTAGTGTATATTCTGTGGATTAATAGTGTATGTTAGGTGCATTAGTAGTGTATATTCTGATTGCAGTGAAAACAATTAGAGTTTTTGTTGGTTTAGTAGGCGATTATTGTTTGTTCAATATTTTAATACATTCTATTTGCTTACTATTGGTTGTTTGATTTGAAATGATTTTATTTTATGATTATTAATTTATTTAAATGAAGAGACATATTATAATCTTATGACATGAATCATATGTGATGCTCAAAGGAAACAATTGATAATATATTCATTTTTCATGTCTTTTAAATAATGTTAAAATTGTTTTACAGATTTTGAGATATTAAATTTATAGATGTTGAATCTTATTGAAATCTAATTTTGTATTTTTTTTATTGCTCTATCTAAATTTCACTGATTTTGAGATATTTTCGACAATTTCAATTCAAAGCAAATAACTATCAACAATGAAGTAATCTTTTACTTTGGGTAAAGTTCATTTTTTTTAGAATTATATTACTATTTAGATAAGTTATTTAACAGATATATTAAGGAGAGCATAAGTCAAAAAGATGTTAAATTTTTGAGATAATGCACAAAATAAGACCATATTAGGTCTATAAAATAGTTTACAGGACAAACAATTCTAAAGCAGTGAACAAAAACTACTAAGTCACTGAATAAACAATAATAATCTAGTGAACAAGTTTGCATTTCAAAAACAGCTGTGAAAAAAGAGTACTATGTATCTAGAATTTGAATACCAGTTTATTTTGCAAACAATGTTAACTCATTGAGCAAAGTGTACTAAGCTACTGAACAATGTTGTATCTCAAATTTATCTAATTGTTTATTTACAATATGAGAAAAGTTGAATTGAAATATAAAAAAAAAAAAATGAGTCCCATAATTAGTGTTGGAACAATATTTAAAGAATGTTCAATATGTTTGTTTTCATTATTTATACAATTTGATTAAAGAATGATGAAGTCAAACGAAAAAATTTCTCTTAATAACATTTTGCTGTAGGCTTAGATATGCAACCAATTGGCCATTTGCATCTATATTTTCTATTCTCTGAAGATCGTTTTGAGGAGAAGGTTGATTTTGAATTCAAAGAGTTGGATCAATGGTATTGGGATGGAAGAAAATACATTGTTCAACTACTTGATTATTTTCTACTGCCTGTAAGGAACAAAAAGATCATTTTGTTAGTAGTAGTTTAGGAATATATGTTTGTTTAGTATGCTATCATTATTTGTTCACTATGTATAAATTATTTGTTTAGTAACAATATAGTAAAGTATATACCTTTGTCAATGAATGTGTTTTGTTTCTATTGAATGATTGAGATTTGATTTGTCTTTGTTTTCTTGCTCTAGCTTGGTTGCATTTGTTCTTGTATGCGCTCTTCTTTATCTCATTTCTCTCTCTTTTATTTTTGGAAACACTTGGATCTCGTATGTTAGAGAGAGTGGAGTCTTTGTTGCCATTTGTGATTTCTAGTTGTGTGGATCCAATTCCATCTTAAACTAAGCTTCTCATTGTTTGGAATTAATCTTCACATACTTGTCTAGCTTTTAAATTGTCTTCACTTAAATCTATCAGCATTTCAAACTTTATTTTCATTTGTTGCTTTCATACAAGACAAGAACTAGCCGAATTTCTATTACTTGTAGCACTCATGCAAGTAGTGTCATGTTATCTTTGTTTGGAAGATTTGACATTTTTTGTCCATTTTATCAAAATGTAAGCAGCTGGTATTATTTGCCCACAATTATGTGCAAAATTCTTAGGATATGCTTGCATAACACCCCCATTTTTTCAAACTTTTGACACGTAAAAGTAATTTGTAAATTAACAATGTTGTAAACTACTGTATGCCTGAATAACTTTGTATTCCCTCTCAAAACCTCGTATGTCTTGTTTAATAGGTCCAAAACTATTGCCTTAAAATTGTATGCAGTTCCTTCCATTAATTGATCTTGAAATACACGGTATATTTTCAATGTCTATAAGTTTGCAGCATGTTCAAGCAATCCAACATGTTTCAAGATAATCTCTGAGAATCCATTGAATCATCTAAAATTCTCTATATTTTCATTTTCTCTCCATTCACATATGACTTGACAAAACATATGGTAGAAATTGCATAAAGTAGTAGAAGATACCATTTTTCTTGACAATGAATTGTTTGTGCTCCCAATCATTTGTCATAATAATGCACCATTGGAGAATACGTGCTTGGAATAGGCCAGACACCAGTTTTTCTTCTTGGCATGAAGAGTTCAAGCCAATTATTATTGGCACAGTTGTAATCCATCATCAAGCTAAAACCACAACTACATAATTTGTTTGTTCAGTATCTTATACCTATTAGTTTAGTGACATATAAGTGTTTATTTAATGGTTTTGTTTGTTTCATGTGTTTATCTGTCAGATAAACATTTGTTCAAATAATGTGTTTATTTAGTATGTGATAATTGTTTATTAAGTGATATATTAGTGTTTGTTCAGTAGAATTATGTGTGTGATATGTTTGTCTTTAAGATAATATAAGCTTTTGCTCAAAAAATATTGTAAGGGTAATAATTTAGTTAAACATGAAATATGATACTTACTTTTGCCAACGATACTCAAATTCAGTAATGCTTTCACGTTTATTTAGCACATAATCGAATTGATCTACAAATTGATTCTTGATTCTCAAGTGGTTGATATGATTTAAATTTTCTCCAATGTGCCAAAGGTTCAACCTGTGATAAGATTGGGGGAAAATCCTTTGTATTGCTTTGGCTATAGAAAACGTCTAATTTGTCATTATGCACGCTGTTTGTTTTCCATCCATGAAATCACAAAACTTTTGTAAAAGTAAATGAATGATTCTTCCTTTTCATTTGCAAGAAATCCAATCCCAAACATGACATTGAAATTCTGGTTGTTCATTCCCACAAATGGCGCACATATCATCTTGTACTTATTTATTCTTTAAGTCGTGTCAAACCTGTACTTATTTATTTTATAAGTCTTGTCAAACACACACTAATCACCAAATAGATGGAACTCATACTTCATCCCAAATTCTCTAAAAAAGAAAGTTGTCATTGTTCCTTTCTCGTCCAATTCGAAATCATAAAAAAAACTCATCTTAACTTTTCATTCTATCAGACAAGATTGTAATTAAAGTTTTGCAATCCTCACCTTTTATATATTTTCTATTCTCAATCGCTAGGGCATTACAAACGTCTCTTTTTATGTATGGGAATTTTTTAATGCTTCCAACCTCATTTGCCATTGCTTTAAATCCATCTGCCACATTTACTCCAACTTTTTTCATATTTCTAAACATTTCAACATTCTCTTTCGCAATTGTCTGTGTGATTTTATCATATGTATCTTGCTAGGGCTTGTCATTTCATTATTATGAACCATTTCATGCATGACTACTTCCCAAGTACCATTCTCTACAATCTTGAACCTAATTTTTGCTTTGTAATTTATTCTAACATCTGTTTTAGTATAAGCTCATTTTTCAATATTTCTTTTGTCCTTTTTGCCAATTTTGTTGCAATAAAATTCTATTTGATCATGATTTTACTATTTCTCTCGTATCTTCTTTTTTCTTTTTTCTTTTTATACGAAATCCTATCCTACATGCATAGTTATTGTACATTTGATATGCATTGTCCTCTCCAAGCATTTTTTTGCCCATTAGCTCTGATGTTTCACCTTCGTTAATCTTTATATCATTGCTATCACCTAAGTTGAAACAGTTAGAGCTATTTGTTCAATATAAAAAGACTATTTATTTAGTATTGATACGCTATTTGTTTAGTAAAATTGACATACCATGACTGTATCTGGTCACAAGTAAATTTTTTCAAATAATTACAAATGTTTGTGCAGTATACAAACTTTCTTTGTTCATAGCCTAATATGTTTGTTCACTAAAATTCACAAAGCATCACCATATCTATTAATAAATAAATCTTTCTAAACAGTTAAAGATGTTTCTTCAGTATCCAGAGTCTGTTTATTCACTAAAATTCAAAAAGTATCACAGTATCTTTTTGTTCATTGAATACTCAAAATTTGTCGCATTTAACTCAATTGTATGTTTCATCACGCTTTGTTCATTAAAAATATAAGTGTATTAGATTTTTTCATGCACATAAACGACATGCAAATCAATTTTCATAGGAAGAAATTCATCTAATGTTTGTTGATTAAAAATTTATAGCATTATGAATTTTCTGTATGTTGCAATGTAAATTGAATTTCAGACTTAATATCAGTATAATTTGAATAATGTTGTAATGTTAAAACAATGCATATGAAATAAAAGTAGCAATGGCAGAGATTAAATCGTACCTGTGTCGCATATCTCAATATTATCAAGTTCCTCACTTTGATTTTTGAAAATTGCTAATATTGATTTGTCCATTATTTTTCCTTTAATCGTTGCTAGATTGTTGCAGTAGAGTGGTTGAATCGGTGTTGTTGATTGAAAAATTGAATAATTGAATGAAGATTGAAATAGTTTAGGGCGAAAGGGACTGAGAAATTGGATGTTAGGGTTTTTTATCAAACAGGGGAGAGAAATTGAAGTTTTTGTTTGAAATTAAAAAAAAATTGCTTTATATAACACGTGGTTTTCACGGTCTAGTTGCACATTGTATTGTGTACATGTGGTGTATGATATAAGTTCCCCTTGTGATTTATATAAGTAGATGATTGCTCCCCATTCCCCCGGTTTAAATACACCACATTATTCTCTGTACTTTTCAAAAGTGGCACATAATCCCCAATTTTAATTTTCTTCGTCTAACTTGATAGAGAGTACATTACGCTCTCCTTTGTTGCATGTGTGGATGTCAAATTTTAGACTTTGCTAAACTTTTTTTTTTACCAAAACACTTCTATTGAGAGTTATAGCATAATTTATTTATTTTCACTTTATGAAACCAAAAATTTAAAAATTAAAAATTAAAAATAAAAAACTTAAATTAAAAATAAAAATAAAAATATAGATATAAAATTAAATTAAAAATTGCAAAAATAGAATTAAAAGTTAAAATTTTAAATTTAAAAATTAAAAAAAAATTTCTTATTTTTTCAAGTGAAAAATGATATTAAAAGGGTTTTCTAAGGGCAAGTTGGTCTTTTTGAAAGACTAATTTAATGGGTTAAGATATTTACTGAGATGGGGAGATTGTGCCACTATTTAAAAAACAGAGGAGGATAATACATTATGTTCTAAACCATAGGGGAGTAATCAGCTATTTGTACAAATTATAAAGGAATAATGTGTATTTTACCCTTTATTTTATCAAACCAAATACCACCTAATTTGTCACCAAATTTTGACTTTGTATTAACGCAAAGTGGAAATGTTGGTCTAAAGTTGAACTTTCACCGTGAAATGCTTCCTTAACCAGAAAGGATGGTGATGAAAAATTACATATATATAAACCCAGTGCTGAACAGATTCAAAATCCGCTAATCTAGGTGCCAAGAACTAAGGATTTAGATTCACTTTTAATCATTGGTATTTTTGCGTGACTAGGATGGTGATTGTTTCCTTACACCGGATTCACAAGAGATAGGCACTAAAGCCTGATCTAACTATTCTTGCTTTCAATGCTCGTGTCTATCATTTACAGAGAGAGTTTGACCAAAACAAAAAACAAAAAGAAACAAAAAAAAAAAAAGAAAAACAAAAACAAAAACAACAACAATAGAGAGAGGAAACATAGATTTTTTTTTTTCAAAAACCCAATAAGGAGGAGCATTTGGAGGGTGTTTGGCTTTGCTTATATAAGCAAATTAAACCTACTTATAAGCACAAAAAGAAAATTCATCATATTTCGCTAAAATTAGGGGTAGAATTGACATTTAATGTAAGTATAAAAACACGTTTAAGAATAGTCTTCTCTGAAGAATTTGGAGGGTAAGAGTTGGTTTAGATGCGTTTCTTGTTTGGTCATTGTCTTGTAAGGTTTTTGTGGGATAAAATGTTCTCCTTGCAGCAAAAAATAAAAAATAAAAGAAAAATTAAAAAGTACACCTGATAAATATTATAAAAACCGGAAATAAATCGATCCAAAATCTATTTACCAACTCTGACTCTCATTTCTGAAAAGAAAAAATGTACATATATCTACAAATAATTGAAACCGATAATTAAAAAAAATAAATTCAATTCAAATAGAAAATAACGTGCAAAGAATATAAATAAACAGAAATAAATACATCTAAAGTAAGAAAGGAAATTTTAAATATTAAAAAGGTTTAGGAAAAAAAATAAATCAAACCAAAGAGTGCGTTTGGCTAAGCTTATAAGATAACGAAACCAGCTTATAAGCCCAAATAACGGGGGGAAAAAAAAGTTTGACATGTTTGGTTCAATGGCTTATAATAAGCCACTTTGAGGTGCCTACGAGGACACTTTAGCTTATAAACACATATTATCCTAATAATTTTTTACTTAATTATCACTTGTTGCTTATAAATACCAACTACTTATGAGCACATAAACATAAGCAAAAGCCACTTGGGCTCTAATAGTGGACAATATAATAAAAATACAAAATAAACTACGTAACCAGAAAATATGTTTTGGATCATGATAGCCATAAGTTGAACCTTTTTTAAAGTTTCTACTTTTTTTGAAAATCAAACCAAATAATTATTGCAAAAAGAATATTCTTTTTTTAGAAAAAATAATACTTTTTCCTAAAAAAGTTAATCCAAACCGACCCTATACATAATGTCTAAATTAAACCACATAAGGGAATAGATTTTGGATCATGATAGCAATAACTTGATCTGTATGGTTTGACCATTTGGTTTGTCACAGATAAGCATGGCATGTGTCACCAAGTTGCAACATGGAAATCATCTAGACTCTACCATAAAAAGCAAGTTACTACACACATTCACAGCAGCCATAAGAAATCATGCATTGGGCTTATCAACACATCAAACTTTGATCTTCATCTAACTACATAGGCATCAACTGTTTGGAAGAAACAAAGGCAAAATTATATCTCGATCAAAACTGAAAGTTGAAGCTACATTAAAATAAAGCAATTATGTGTAGTTGCTCTTCGAAAAATGTTCCAAAATATCTAATCTATGAACGACATCATAAGTCCCTGTATGCAAGAAAAGAAAGCAGGGTTCGGGTGGAGATGGGGAGCTTAGGGAGTGTGGGTCGGTTGGTAATAGACTGGAACTTGCGTTTACTAGTACAGAGTTACTCAAATGCAGAAGACGAAAATTTTCTCTTACCTACTCTATAACTTAGATAAGATAGTAGTAGCCAACTGCAAAAAGCAGAACCACTGCTACAGCAGCAGGAGCAGCCCATACCCAATAGTTTGCCGCCTTTTTACGCTTAAGTAAAGCTTTTGGAATTGAATCAGCGCCTCTTGAGCGTGATCTATACCTGACCACATTCTCCTTCCGGTCCTTGCTCTTGGTTTGAACAGGCATTTCTACTTTTTCCTCCATGTTTTCCGGTTCAGCAGCTGTCTCCTCTACCTTTTCAGTTTCAGTTGGTTCCTGAGAATCCTCCGCAGCAATAGGAGCTCCAGCCTTCTTCTTTGCCTTCTTCTCACGCTCCTGCACTAAGTCAGAAACAAAATCCCCATTAGTGCAAAGATAATCATAATTACAGAAAAAAGAGAGTAAGTTAAAACGAATTAATTTCCTTGAGCTTCTTCTCAGCTTCCTTTTGAGCTTTTATAGCTGCTTTCGCAGCAGCTTTCTCTGCCAACTTCTTCTTCCTCTCCAATGCTTGCTTATTCTTTGCTATCTCCTCCTCTCTTTTCATCTCTTTCAGTTTTGCCTCACCAACTTTACTGAACTTAGGAGGATCCTTTTGGGGAATTTCTATTTCAAAAGTTTCTTCTCCAACTTCAAGGCCGTTTTGCTCCAAGACACCATCTTTCTTTTTGTTATTTGCTTCTTTTTGCTGTTTATTGTTCTTTTCTTTCTGAACTTTCTGGGAGGACACAGCATCAGTTTGTGCAGGAGAGACAGAATCTTCCTTTGGTTGTTTACTGTGAATTCTTGCAACTGCTTCAGTTTCAGACGGAGATGGTGCATCAGGTAGCACTAGGGGCTTCTCTCCAGGGTTCCTCATCCGTCCATCCCTGCTCAACTGCCGGATGTCAAGTGATGGCAAAATTCTCCCTTCATAGTCCTCCCTAAAAGCCTTCTTACCAGCCCACAGAGAGAGAAAGTTCTTGACCTACTCAAGAAGAAGATAAATGTCATGAAAGTAGGCCACAATTGGGCAATGCCCACAACAGAAAACAGAAAACTAAGCAAACAAACCTCTGTCTCTGAAAGTTGTCTTAGTGCTTCAATATCCTTCTTAGCCGCAAGTTCTTTGGCTTTGTTCAAGAGCGTACGGTTCTGAAAGAAGGGGGCATTCTGCAAAACTCCAACTGTATTAACCTCAAAGATCATCATATGACATGAACATATGAACATATGACATGACTATTAATAATGCTCAGAATCCAGAAAAGAATTCAAGGAAAAAGGAGATAACTGAAGAGATTGTACAAAGAGAACAATACTGGAAAAGGCTATTGACAATAATGTTTTGAAAGCTATATAATTCCTTCCACGCAAATGTAAAACCTTCATGGTCAGGTTGGTTAAGGCAACTGCTGAATTAGCTAAAGTTTCTTTTAAAGATATTAGTTGGAATCAACACATTTTGTGGATCAAGGAGGCATCCCTGCTTGACATAGCAAGTGCTTTTTATTTTGTGGATAAAAAGAATTGCACAAAGACAGAAGAATTATATCAATAGGTAGGGATGGCAATGGGACGAGTGACTTAGGGCACCCGGCATCGATCGACCCGATTAAAATCTGATAAAATTCGTCCCGTTAAGAACCCGGAACGGATCCGGAACGATTAAAAATACCCATTAGGGTATGGGACAGAACTGGGATTGACCCCTGGGGACCTGCATTCCCGAACCCGGTTATATACATACATATTTGTACAAATATATATGTGTGTGTGTGTGTACAAGGGTGTGTGTATATATATATATATATAGGTGTTTTACATTTATTAATTAATTATAGTTTTAAGTACATAAGTACATATTATATACTAAAAATTAAAAAAAAAGTTTTACTTCTAACTTTTTAGTAATAAGGTTTGAACTCTTAACCTTTTACTCTTTAAAATTTTTTTATTTTAATATATTTTAGGGATATTGTTTAGATTTTTTGGGAAAAATTATTTGATTGGTTAGTTTTTTAAAATTTAATGATTTAATTCGGTTTCCGGGGTTGAGAACATGTCTTAAATTCAGGTTTCGGACATTTCTTGTTAAAATTTTTTATTTAAATTTTAAATTTTTTTAACCTAATTTGAAACGTTTCGGGTACTCGGGAGTTTGGGACATTCCGGAAATGAAATTCCCATTTAATTTCTATCCGGGTTTGGGACATAAATGGGAATTGGGATGCTATCCGGGTAGTGGGTTTGGGATTCCTTCATGGGCAGGATACCCGTCCCATTGCCATCCCTATCAACAAGTTTATAACAGAAGATAGCAAATATAGAAACAATAAGAGAACCGGAAAAAAATGGCAGAACAATAGTCTTAGTCAAGATTCATAATTTTCATTCAATATAGATGTTACATAGAAAGATACTTGTCCAACAAAATAAAAGAAAGTAATCATAGCTAGCAACAACAATTAAGCTGGCCTTTCCTAGATGAGATCCAATGGGATTGGCCTTTTTGCATTTTTCTATTTTACGGTTTTAGAATTTAGAAGATTGAACCAAAATCTTTTGGCTGGATTAGGGTTGTCATATTCAATCAAAGGATCAGCTTGCTTACACAGCCAGCATTGTGGAGTATACTGCCCATTGCATCTGAACTCTTGCATATCATGATTCTCCAAAGCATGTGTTTTCTCCAGTAAATTTAGAATTAATGCAATATACAACCTAGCTTAGTCTATATTTGGCCTACCCATGAAATTCCAGTTGTTGAGCTGCTGAGCTTTCAATGACAGAACTTTGGGTTAAAGTGTTGTTGAATGAAAGTCCTTAGTTTTATGGCCTTGTATTTTTAGGTGTCGAGCTTTCAACTATTTTGAGGGCAATATTAAACTTTCAAAATGGAGTGGTATTTTTGAGGAACAAATTTTGATTTGATGTTAAAAGAGCTTCTCAAAAGCCGAAAAGCTTCAATTTTGATGCAGCCCAATCCTAGTTATATTAGGATTTAGGATTTGTTATTTGTTATTCGTTATTGAGTCATATTGTTATTTGTTATTGAGTCCTAGTCAAATTAGAATTAATTTATTAGCTATTTTAATACAGAAAGTTTTGGGAGAACCAAATCTTACTTAGTTTTAGATTCCTAGAATAGCCTATATATAGCCGTAAAAGCTTTCATTAAGAAATGAACTTTTCCAAAATTATTCATCAATATATTTATTCCTCTATTAGGGTTTATTATCTATGGGATTTCTTAGCTAATTTCAGCCTTAAAATTAAGCTCCTTGATTTTTCTTCTTTCTTGTTATGTTTACCAAATTTCTGCTGCGTTAAATTTGGAGCTTTTAGTTTTTCAGTTTTTCTTACCTTTGGCTTTTGCCAAGAAAGTCTTCCGGGAAATAGGCTAACTAGATAACTTCAACTTTTGAACTCATCAAAGTCACTTCTAAAGCACTATAAAGTGTCTTAGAACTGGGGCAAACAGAGCCTTAATCCAATAATTTACAATTGGCTTTATTTGGGTGTCAAGAAACTGTTTTCTTTAAAAGATTTCTTATAAACTCCACAAGACTGGAAAAATTAACAAGCATCAGCTTAGCCACATACTAGTCACTAGTTATAACTATGTGGAAGTACAATAATAAATTATATATAGAAGATTGCAATGGAAAAAGGGCACATGTTCAAACAACATAGTAAAAACGAAACAGGAATACAGATGAGCTTTGAGATAGCATAAGCTCTAATATATAAAAGTAAAAAATATATTGATTGAGCATGTTGAGCAGCAACAGAAATTATTCAATAACTATTTAGCAAAGAACAGAGAATAGCATACCCCTTCCTCGCGCTGTTTTCTCAGGTCTTGAATACTTTCAAAAGTTTTGTCCCTCTTCTCTGTCACTGCTTTCAATTCATTCTGTAAGGACTCAATTTCTTTCTCTACAGCAGCCTTTTCTTCATCAAGTTGCTTAAGCTTAGCCCTAACGACTTGCTGTTCTTTTCGAACTCCATCAAGATCAACACCTATAAGCTGAGATATTATTGAAACAAACATGTCACTTAACCATGAAAAAGGATAAAGCCACACAGGAATGTAGCAACAACTGCATTTATGCAGTCTTTTAATGATGATGCTTCACATTGGTAGTGACTTACTTTGACCTGATCCTGAAGGGTCTCTTTGTCACCCACTGATTCCTCAATCTTTGCCCTGGTAGCAGCATTTGCAATAACTTTCTCCCTAGTCCCTTCGAGTTGCTTAATTTCCCTCAGGATCTGCTTCTCCTCATTCAATGGGATGCTTTCATGTTGAATGCGGTATTGCAAACTTTTAATCTACCAAAAATTTTTATAATGAACATAGATCAATAAGCATCTTCTCTATTAACAAAACAAATGAGCAAAGCATAAATATATGAGAAAAAGTCACCACCACAAAGAAGCAGCCTATCCTGGAAACATAAAAATTAAGAGCTTACAACAGCATTGAGCTCTTCCTCAGATGAACATAAAATTGAGCCCCTTTCTCTTCCACCGCCCATTGTACCACGCAACTGGCCCAGTTTCTGCTGCAGAGGTTCCATTTCTTTTCTTTTCTCATCCATCATCATCCTAAACTGCTTACTCTCAGCACTTAAAGGCAATATCTGGTCAAACAACTGTGCTCTTTCGGCCTGCAAAAAGACTAAATGTGTTACTTTCCTCTCAGGTGCCTTAGGTGTAAAATCTGGGGACAAGTCAGATTCTGAATCATCAACTCCTACAAGGAAACTTAATTATCTTGCTTGCACAAGAAAGTCCAGCTGACGACTAGTACTCACCAATCACATAGTACTTTGCTTTGATCTACTGTAAGCTAACAGCTTCCTTTAAGAATTAACTTCAAGTAATCATGACTATATGATTTTGAAGGTTCCATATTAAGGTGATAGGTTCATGAAGTTAGTATTATTATTCTGTTGGAGGGATTTGGGGATGAGCGCATCTCTGACGTGATTGTGTGTACGAGTCACGTAAGGACGGGTAATATATATAGCTAAACAAGTATCAATTAGCTGATACAATGAAGACCTGTAGTACTGCCAGCTTACTACATTATTTTCAATTTTACCTTGCATGTTCGCACAGTAGAAAATTCCATTGAGATACCATTGAAATTCACAAAAGAACTGGCAATAAACACCTTCTCAAGACAGAAGAAAATATGATTATTCTTAGACCTTTTAAATGAAAACAATTACAAAACTACAACAAAAAGTGGTCAACCATAAGTCAAAAAGACGTGACTCATATCAAAGCCATATTAACTTTAAATCTTACCCGCTTTGCCTTCAACTTTTCAACGATCTGAGTACGAGCTTGATTCTTCTTTTGAAGCTCCTTGTCAGCCTGATCCAATCTGCCCTTCAGTTTCTGGTCTTCATGTGATCTATACTTAACAAAGTAAAAGGAATGTATCTGCTTAGGTGCGGGCCACTCCTCAGCTGCATCTTTCGGAAAGTTGACCTCAGGAGTCTTATTCCCTTCCCCATTAGCTGGTGCATCAGCACCATGGGAACCAAACGTTATTGGCTCGTTGACACCCATGCCTCGATCCAATATCCTGTTTTGCTTCAAATAGCTCTTCCCTTCAGCTCCAGTTTCTGCAGAAACATGATACAAGTTAGAGTTTAGAAGTTCCGTGCCCATGATTCCTACCAAAGGTTACAAGCCTAGTTCCTTGGAAACTCCCAAATCCTGATGCATCCAGCAAACAACTTATCACAACAATGGCGAACAAAACCCAGTAGCCAATGAAGTACAAAGGAACACAGACGGAAGAAATCATATTTGGTGGAATGGAATCAAAACTGAATCTTACAAAGTGCCTTGGAAACTCTCAAATCCTGATGCATTGAGCAAACAACTTATCACACATCGAAGAAAATACCCTGTAACCAATGAAGTACTTAGGTACACAAAGACAAGAAATCATATTTGGTGGAATGTCATCATAACTGAATGTTAGTCCCAATATCTTTTTGAAGTTCTCCAGCCAAAAGTTTCGATTTTTCTTTAGTTTCAACACAAAACAAACAAGACCAGAAAGAGTCAGCCAATTAGCATTGCAAAATTTTCTACTTAATTCTAATTGACCAAAGTGCGAAGCAAAAATATTATAGTAAAAACGTTCCAGAGAAATATCAATATGTTGGACAAACTGATAGATTCTCAGAAGCACGAAACACCATTTAAGGCGAATGAAAAAGATTAAAAAGTCACAAACTTTCTAACTCTTATTCAAAGGATTTTTGCTATGAACAAATTTTGCCTCTTGCATAAATAAAGGTTCTATAACGCATGCATACAACAGATTCCGAAATGAATCTACCAAAAATAATCAACAAATATAACAAAATAAATAAATCCACCAAAAATTATCAAAAAAGATCAGCATGCAACAAAATACTCGATTGGGAAAAAAAATTCAACCCAAAAAAAAAAGATAAAGAAAAACAAAAAAAAAGATAGCGATGAAACCATCATATCGATCCACAACTAGAAATCCATATAGTCTAATAGATTAAATATACAATTCCTTTCTCGGAAATAGAACCAACAAAAGATCAATACAAAATGAATAAACAACTGCATCAAATCTCCAAGAAAAAAAAACTATTATTGGAAGATTCAAAAAGAATCATAAAGATCTAATCTTTATCACACAAACACGCATGAATTGACCAAACAAAAATCGACCCAGATGACAATTTCTTATTGTAATTCAATCAATCTACCTTAAAAGGATTGAGATCCAAACAGATCCAACAATCAAATATTCAAAGAAAAATAAAAAAAGAAGAGAAATTGGTGGGAAAAGAAGAAAAAAGAAACAAGAGGAGAAAACAACAAATGAAAAAGAGTGTCACAAATGAAAAGCGTGGAAAAGGAAAGGTGGAGATAAATGTGGATATGAATTGAAGAAAAGAAGCAGAAAGAGCGGAGACTTCAACTTACAAACGAGCGAGGGCGAGAGAATGAGAGAGATAAAGAGAGACGCCCTTTTCACAGGGCTATTCAAGTATCCAAGATTCAAGAAGGCGAGAGAGAGACAGAGAGAGAGAGAGAGATAGGGAGAGAGAGACGGGTATTGTTGGATAGATTTTGGCGAAGAGGGGTTAAAAAAGAACGAGAATTTTACGTTAAGTAGGAAGATAAAATCGTTATGGTTGAAAAGTGTTTTTTACTAATAATGGATCATGGAATGCTCTACTTGCTACTGTCCCCATTGTATTTCTTTTACTAGAAAAACGTGGGGTTATTGGTGTTTTTATCTGCGCTTGTGTTTGTGGTAAAATTTTATTTCAACTAGCGTAATTTGGTTTACACCACGTTCCTTTTATATTATACGTTAATTAAATCAAAGCTATTTAATTTGGAAGAAAAAATTGGATTCAAACACGTCATGAGCGGTGTTTGTTTTTAGTTTTTACTAGTTGAGCATCCTGGAGGAAAAATGCACTTTTTTCTTTGAAAAATATATTGTTTTTTTAAAAAAGTTAAAATTCTTTTTCTAAATAAAAAAAAAAGAAGCTCAAATATAGCTATTTTCAGGATAAAAAATTTTTAATTTATTTAAAAAATATTTTTTTCAAAAATTGTTTAAAAAAATAACTTTTTAAAAAAGCTGATCCAAGCAAGCCATTTTATCTACACTTCCCTTTGTGGAAACGTGTTAAAATTATGAATTTCCTAATTGCACTAAATATTAATAGAAAAGTATAAGTTTAAAGTCGAGATTTAAACGTTATAATTTTTGTGTTCTTTGGATATATTTGTTACAATTGTGGGTATATGTTACTTTTGTTGTAAAGATTTGGATCTTCCATAATTAGGGAATAATTGGAGACCTATAACCATCTTTTAAATGAATGATTAGATTTTTACGGTAAATACTACATAGTTTTACACATTTTATAAAATTTAATTAAAAGAATATAAAATATGCAACTATAATCTTACTTCTCACAACATGGTGGAAGGGGAAAAAGAAGAAGGAAAAATTGAAAAACACTAACATAAATTTTAATCAAAGTTGAACTTAGATTTGCATTTTCAAATTAATAATTAGCTGAAAATGCTTTCCCTTTAAGAATGTGGTCGGAGTGGAAAAGGGAAAAGAAAAGCACAAACTTTAAAAAGAAAACAAAAGTCTAAATTAAGGTTCACATTTTGTTAATTAATTCTTTATTTTTTTTTTGGGTAATATAGTATTAATATACCAAATTTAAGTAGGTGTTTTTAATTGGCAAAAATCTATTACTTCATTTGGAAAATGGTGATTTGGTACTTTATTAGGGGGTAATTAAAACCTATTGGGGTGGATCCAAAATTCTTGTTATGGTTGTTGAGATATATAGAGAGTGAAAAATCAAACGATTTTTAATTACTAAAACATAACTTGTGTATTTTTGTTTGTGGTCTTGTTAGTGGAAAATTATTTTGAGGACCACGTAAATGTGGGTAGGTGAAAGTGGGAGTTGAGATATATCTAAATATGTTTGCACGTCTTTTGAATTACCTCTTTTATGACGTTGACTTTTAAGACGTGAAATATTCAATAACTTAATTATAACATTTATTTATAAAAGCAAAAAAGAAAATCAAGGGAAATGCACTTTATTTGTAAGGCCACTCTCTCACTAGTATAATAAGTACCCAGATAAGTACGATCAAACATCCTTTTTCTACTGATATATACAAGAATAGACATCACAAAATAGATTTAGCTTGTAAATATTTGGATAATTTATACCTTATTTCTTAAGAATTTATTTGTAAGAGGTTCTCAGTAATTGACGTATCATTCAAATTATTATTGTCAGTGGAGTTGCAAATTTCCACGGCCATGGTGATGGTAAGTTGGTGAAATTTAAGTACGAATTTTTTGTTTCTGATAGAAGGAAAAATGTCTTTTAATTTGCAATTGTTAGGAGTATTAAAATGTCAAAATTATTTCCAATACGTTTTTTTCCTTACCAAAATTGAAAATTATATGAAATTATAGAGAAAAGGAAGGGAGCAGCAAAACGGCATAATTTGTACACTTTTTTTTTTATTTTTTTTTCACAAATTCCCTACCTCTATAAAATGTGAATTCATAATCTCACTTGTGAGAAATAATTTCAACCACTTAAATATTTTTTTTATACCAGCATAATTTGTACACTTCATCTCTAATGGGTACAATTTGGAGTTTTTATTAGTCGTAGAAAATACGAGAGATCAAGTGATATAAAATAGTTTTAAAAAAAGGGAAAAATGAATGATATGAAAGGTCCATATTGAAAACGCAGGATAGTTATTTTGTTTTATTGTTTGGTGGGTCTGTGAGTTTAAGAACACGTGTTTGGGATGAATCCGTTGACTCCTCGTCGTGTGGCACCTCACTTCGATGATTACGAGAAGAAACCATGTGAAAAGTACATCATTGCCCCCTTAGATCTCAAAATTTATCTTCTTTTTTTTTTTTTTAGGTCAAAGAAAAAATTTCATTAAAAAAGAGAGATTTACACCAAGGTCCACAGGAAGCCCAAACAAAGAAGCCCCAAACAACAACTCCACAGCACCTGTAACAACTTTCCAGCAAATAGAAGTCCTAACAAAGAGGAAATGGAAATCCAACCAACCATATCTGAACACATGTTTGAACAAGCGGCAACGAACGATAATGAGTAAAGAACAAAAGTAAGAAAAGGAGTGCTTAATGGGCCACTCTGACCCCAGCTGAAGGTTGGGCTCAAGAAAGATCATCATCCAATGGTCAAAACCTTCCCAGAAAAGAAAGAGACCTTTTGAGCTCCAAACTTGAACAAGTGACTATAAAAGCCACCCTATCACCTTTAAACAGACTATAGAAAATGGTGATAGATTCAGGTATAGGCACTCTCTAATACAAATGTACAACTTCTTCCTTAGCTCTGGGGAAAAAAAGGATAGGTTGATACCTAGAAATTAACATAGAAATAGATTTTTTCATATCATAATGAAAGAAATTTAACGGTTATAAGAAATTGAATAAGATAGTGGCAAATGAAGCATGATTTTAAGAATATCAATAATTCATGTCTGCCCATCTTCCCCAACTTCCTTTCTCCAGAAAATTTCTCATCTTCACAAAGTGACTCCTCTAACTCCCAGAGCCTCAGCCTTAGGCCAATGGCTCTAGTTTAACTTTGTTTTTCATGCTTATTTTATTTATTTATTTATTTTATATTTTATGATATTTTGTATGTCCCAGATATTGTTTATGGAAGATGTCTCGTTAGATTTGAAATAAGGATCCAGTGTACCAATGCTTGGTTATTTGTCTTTGATACTATGACTACTTTTTCATGTTTTCCAATTTGATCTCTCACCACCTTATTTGTGTACTTGGCCATCCATTTTGTCTTTTGGGATTGCTTCCATCATTGTTGGTGGCCTTGTTCTCTCAAAAATTTTTTAGAAGAAAGATTTAGGGGATCGGTTTCACTCTCGTGTTGGTGAGCTTTGTTCTCACTTTTTTATGGCATGCTCATGGTTGCCACTTTCTTGGCTCTTTTGGAGATGTCCTGATGGGCATGCGCTATGTTCTACTTCAAGGATGTGTGGATTTTTCTTTGATCATGGATTGTGGTGGTAGTTTGTCCTTATTATTTTTGTTAAGTTCTTTGGAGTCTTACATTGTACTGTTGTCTCGTTGGACTTCTAGTCTTATTATGTACTTGTTGTTTGCTTAATGAAGTTTTTTGTTTGACAAAAAAAAAATTCAAGTTTGCAAGTAAATAAAATTTTAAGTTTGGGGCATTAGGTTCATAAAGATTGTATTACATTTATGCAATTACTATTTACATGCCAAAAGAGGGAAAAAACTTCAGTCCTTACAATATACACCTTGAAAATCATGCACCGTCCAACAACAGGGCACCACGTCACACGTCACTCTCGCATATCTCAACAAAACTCCCAAATGGACCTTAATCTCCCAATTAAGCATAAAGTTGTACCTATCACAAAAAAACTCTCTCTCGACCAACAACATCGCCGTGCACAGAAACCATCGCTCGACATCACGCCAATGACCAAAAGTCGTTGACAACTATAACAATAACAAATACTCCGACAAAAGGTACATACTTATGCCACAAAATACAGACATATCCATTATATAAATCCGTATACACACACACACACACATATCTCTGACGACTACATCAGGAACACATACTCCGGTATTGGCTACATACTCGTGTATGAACAAATATACTTTTTTCATATACGTATCTATACACACAGACACACAAACAAACATACACACACATAGATACATCAAAAAACAAATCACGCCTTAAAATAATAGACTATAGAAAATATTACATCAAAAACAAATCTACACCTTATTTTCTTTTTTTATTATTATATATATTTACAAATATTAAAACCAATATTTTCAGTACTTATTTGTGTAGATCTATATTTCTTAAATGTCAAATCTACAAAAATCTAAATTCAAAACTATGAGTTAAACATTTAGAAGTTATTCAATAAATACTAATAGGTTATTGTAAATGATAGACATAAGACCTATACTTTAAACATGTACCAATTATTGAATGAAAATTAACATTAATTATTGTGAACAACAAACATTAATTTATATACACATTGCCATCCTAGTTCAATTTGAACATCTGTAGTTTGAACATGCAAACAGTAGACATAAGAATTGTATTTTGACATGTTTTACACTTGCCAACTCTCATATAGATTTTACCATTCAAATATACTTGCCATGTCTGCTATAAATGTTTTAACTCACTTTTCTAATTTGTATAGTATTTTTGATTATCTATTATAATGGTTCTAATGATTCTACTTACTTCAAATGAGTACATTGTGAACTCTATTTATCATAACTATGAGCAGATAATTCAAACATTGTGAACATGTCTTTTTGCTTATTCTTAAACACATATTGCTAAACAGTGTATATATGTGTGTGTGTGTGTGCACGCGCGCGCGCATGTGTGTGTGCGCAAAATGGATGACAGAGACAAACACATCTTTCAAGCTGTGAAGATAAAATCATAGAAATTAAAAGCTTAGACACTAAGTAAGAACTCACAAGTTGCAATGAAATAATTGTTATACCCTACGAAAAATAGTACACACCTATGTGGAATGTAAATAGAATTTTCCCTTTTCTAATTATCAAAAAATTATATGATCCACTAATCCTAGAATGCATCAACAATATTTTTGCATGACCTATTGCTCTACTTTGTCTGCCAAACTAGCATGCTAAACCATGACTTCACAATAGTTGTATTAAAAAAACATTGAAAATATTGTCAAAATTTGCAACAGATCAAGAATGAACAAAGACACCTACTTCTTTTCTGTTGGATGGGCAAGCATAATACAACAACTGAATCTAAAAAATGGAGATGATTGTACATTATGAAGATAGGAGAAGGAAAATTCAAACAAAAAGTTAGAAAGAATTTCTAGGCAAAAAATTAAAACAACTATCTATTGTATTTTGTGCTTTCTATTTACTTGTCAAAACTATGAACAAAACTTCCTTTCATTTTGAACTATGAATGTTTAATGTATTTAAAGGCTATATCATTTATTTTTTATCTATAGCACTATAAACTATTTTGTTACTTTTCTTAATGATTCACAGGTATTAACAAATTTGATATTGCTTTTCAACTATTGCTTATAAATTAAATTAGCATATAAGAAGAAATTACAACCAGACCAATCAAATAATACAAGCAGAAATTACAAATAATGAACCAGTCACAAATGTTCATAACAAAATATAGTACTCGTCTATTATTTTATTTTAAAACTCAACTTATAACATTATAAAATGCTTTCTTATTCTTTGTAATAAATAAGTCATCAATAATTTTTCAATAATAAATAAATGAACATAATTTTCTTCAATTCCGACCTAATGATAATAGTACTAGACATATAGGAAAATAAATGAGCATAATCTTATTCAATTCTGAGCATAAGTTTTTTTTTTATTTCTTTTACTAAATAATTAAACTTATAATATTATAGCACTGCTTTCTTATGCTCTTCAATCAATAGTTTTCGAATAATTTTTCACAATTTAATATATCTCCACCTCTAACCAAATAATAATAATAATAATATAGACACAAAGGAAAATAAATGAACATAATTTTCTTCAATTCTGAACAAATAATAACAATAATAACACAAACAACATTACTTTATAATTTTCTATAAACCTCAACATTAACAATTAGACAACAAATTAACTAATCAATAAAACTCAATATCTACCAATTAATAAGCATACCTTTTAACTAAAAAAAATTAAACAAATAAAAATACTCACATCAAAAACATTTCCAAGATGCAAATTAAATTAGTAGTTCAAAATAGATAATCAATTTATCTAACAAAAAATTAATATGTAAAAATCATACAAAAATTACTTCAAACTAAACAAAATATAATTTTTTTCAAAATAAAAAAATAAACAACTTTTAAATAATCAACTAATAAAATAATTCCTAACACAAATAAATTATAATTTAAATAATTAAAAACTACAATGAGTAGTTACGAAAGCAAAACCATACACCCACATTCAAAATCATAACCCCTCATCATTAGAAACCAACTACACACTCTTTCTATGATAAAAATTACCCAAACACAAATCTCTAACACCAACCTTCCATCTCATTCTCTCCTTCACCCATACAAATCCTAGAGAAGAAGAAATGGGAAATAATAGCAATAGCAGCACTGAAGCAAGACCAAGTTGATAACAACTTTAAACGGAGAGAAATAGTCAAGAAATAGTATAAGTCACAAATCACTCTTCAACTCTTAAAGTTAGGGTTTCTGAAAACGAACTTTAAGCATTAGCTAAGTTAGTATCAACAAAACCCAGTAACAAGTAACCATAAAACTACCAAAAAAAAAACATATTTATTAGCATAAATACTGCATATTGATCACAATATAACAACATAATGGTTATAATCACATCACATATAGTTCATATAACTATTATTGAAGATCCTAGGAACAATTGACAGAAAATATTACCAAGAAATTACAAAACAAATCAACATTATAAGGCTTTATAATGATCATGAAATCTTAATTTTCAAAGCATATGTTGTCCATTTCTAGATTTATTGTACATATTGTATATACTGTCTTTTTGTAGACTTTTAAAAAAATTGTTCATATAAACCAAACCATATGTTCACAATAGGGCATAACTCATTTCATGAATAAAAAATAGTATGTTCATTAAAAATAATCATCATATCCAAGATTCTTATCTTACATGTCCAAAAACATTTTAAAGTAGGGAAGAGCATGATGGTGAAAATGACTTTTCAATGGCTAGATCAAGAACATCACCAGCAAAATTCACAAAAATAGTGGCATAACTAAAACACATCAAAAGAATGCAGTAATGGAAATTGGATTTGGCCCTCTCTCCTATTCCTTCAAGTGGGTGAACTAAATTAAAGACTAACACACTGGTTATTTGAAAACTACAACCCCTATGATGCAACACTTGAACTTGACAGGGACAAAAATATAAATAGTAGATGATATTGACATCCACTTGACATTAGGTTTGCCAATGGGTGAGAAAGAAATTAAAGCAGAAGACCAAGAATACATCAAACAATAGAAGAGAGAAGGGTTTGTTGACACCAACTCACAAACAAACAATGTGAAAACAATATCAATGGTTGATGTACTCCCAACCCAAGGCAAGAGACAAATTGAAGGGGAACTTTGTGCTCTTCACAATTTCGCTAATGATTAGAGGAAACAAAAGAGGGCATGTGCACACCAAGATCCTTCCTTCTACTCAAAATGTTGATGAAACACCAAATTTAAACTAGTGTTCTTTTACCAAGTCAACTTTAAATGAATCTATCATAGAGTGGAAAAAAGACACAAACCAACAATTCATAGGACCTGGAGTATTTTTACAATTTCTATACGTGGATAAGGTCCTTCTGCACAATGTCCAGACTATACAACGATGCTATCCTATACTGTTTGAGTGGACACCAAAGAAAATAGTAGAAAGGATAGAAAACAAAATGACAACAGGATCATTTAGGCCAGGCCCCATTGCTAACAAGCTAAAATGCAAGATCACAAACTTTGAATCAAAAGAAGACCAACAAACACCAAAAACCATGCACACAAGCAACAAAAAGTGCAGAAAAGACACAATTGGTGAGGTAATATCAAAATTTCTTCTGACACATGCATAACAATACTTTATATTTATACTAATATAGTCATATGTTCAGAATATCAAACTTCAATGTCCAAACACTTAACAAAGGCACATACTAATATAATTATATTAGCATTACTCAACATTAATACTCATATGATTATCCATTATATCATACAGATTCATACTTTATATAATACACATTAATATTCATGTGATTATACTTGTTACACTAAACAAATAAAACAAAAACAGAAAGCATAAAATACAAATTCAAAATAAATTAACTGCATGTTCACATTACTGAAATCCAATGATCATAATGACATTACCATTCCTTAATAGAGCCTCATTGGCAAGCTTGTCCACACAACAACTAGTGTCCTCATTGCATTAACTGATTTGAACCAAGTCATAGAAAAAGCAAGACTGAAGCATCCTATAAGCAATACCGTGAAAACATTTAAGGAAAAACTATCATCTTTGTTCCAAACAACTATAGAAGTACACAACTTTCAACAAAGCCAGGAAGATACATACAACCTAGATGACTTCTTCCAAGATCCAAGAGTTTTGGAAATAATTGACAAAATCATTAGAGCTGAGGAAGAGAAGAAAAGAAAAGAAGATTACATACCTCCCAACTTCAACCTCAACATCTCAGGCGACTCCCAACTAGAAAATCCATAGAGAGACAATGACCAAGCTCAAATTCACAGTCAAAATGATGATGATGATGATCACATCAAAGAACAACAACTTGAACATGTCAATTCAATTGCAAAGAATATGTAGACACTTAGAATGAAAATGATGACAACCAAGATAAACAAGAAGATAAGCCACTTCAAAATGAAAATCAAGAAGATGACAAGCACACGTCTGACAAATCATCATCTCAACTAGTGGAAGTATGTGATACAGTTCCATTGAAAACAATAAAATCAAAGGAAGCATAATGCAATGAAATGCCCACACGACTGCAATGGTTTTCAGTAGCACTAAGATCATCATTTTGGTCAAAGAAATATAACCCTAGAAGAAAAATCAATGATCAAGACATCATTGTCATTGATTATGTTCTTTATGAGCCAGTGTATCCAACAGATGATTATGAGCTAGAGTAAGAAACTAATCCACAAATAGAACAAATTATTAATTTTACCTAGTATGCAAATTCTAAACATTTCATTATATATGAAATATTTGCAGGAAACCAATATTTGCATTTGACAACAAAAAGAAATATATGCTTACAAAAAATGGCTTTTATTCATTTAGACAGAAGCAATATGTTAACCAACTTGCACTGACTGTTTGGTGCCATTATATGAATATCAAGGAGGAGACAACAAATCCAGACAACCCAAAGAGATTCTTTGTCCCATTTGATGTATTTGTAAGTATTCAACATGTAGAGATTATAAATATAAGCAATAAAATATACTTATATTCTCTTTATTTTAGAATGCAATTATTCTAAAACTAGAATTAAACTGAATAGAAGACAAGATGTATGGGTTGTTTGAAAAAAAGAATGAATGACGAATTGCATGCTCGCCCATGAATAACAATTCGTGAAATTCAGTTGGTATGTCAACCTATTATCAACTACTGCATCTATTATCAAAAGAAACTACACATTTCATAACAAAAAAACAAAAAAACCTTCACAAAAATTCCATCTCTCATCTGTAATTGCATATGTTCATAACATATAATATGCCATGTTAAGAAATACTATATATACAGTTCACAAAACTAACTTATGGTTTCAAACTTTTCCCAAATTTTCTTCCAAATGTTTGATAGAAACCACCACTTTATATTTTACTATAACTTCAAAAGAAAGCATTGGAGATACTGGACAAAAACAACACGCACACAAAAAGGAGATATAAAAATATGTTGAACTTGGGGTAAGTAAAGAAACAAAAAAAATTCAAACTACCAACTGATATCCTAGTATTAGTAATGAAAATTATTAACATACAAAAATTTGAATGCAAAAAGAGCTAGTCTCAAAATTCCTCAAAAAGAAGAAGCATCCAAGGCTAGAAGTCCAAGAATTTGAACCAATCATGATTGACATGCAATGGAAGAAGACAAATCATTATGATTGTGGAATCTATGCTATGAAACACATGTAGACATATCAAGAAATAACTAAAAAATGGAATCTATTTTAGGAGGTAAATACTAAATACAACGTGACATCTGATTCATTTTCTTAACAAAAACTTCATTATCAAACTAACTAATTTCATTTTCTTGTAAAAAATATAGCTAATGCGAATAACCAGATATATCATACCAAATGAGAACAATACGTCTCTTACATATATTAGGCCTCTTGCAAGGAAGCATAAGTAGCTATTGCCACAATTTGAGCAGGAAGAAAAAGAGGAAGAAGAAAGAAAACAAAAAGAAATAGAAATGAAGATGAAAGAAAGAGAGGAAAAGAAGAAGAAAAAGCAAGAAGAGCATGGAGCAACTATCAGTCCAAAAATAAGAAAAGGAAGAACAAAAGGAAAAGCAAAAGCATAGAATGCTTGCATTAAACTACTGCTGTTTTAATTTCCAAAATTGAACAACTATTATTATTTTAGTTTATTTAAAAATTCAAGACAGTCAACAGTTGTCATGCTTTTAATCAAAATATGATGTATGCATTGCTTTATTACTATATTGACCACTTTTTTATTCTACTTCAACACATATCAAGTTTTGAGTTAAACAATGATGTATAGTTCAAATCAATACTATTTTAATATTATTTTTTCACCTTACTACAAACATATCATGATTAAATACATATCCATGCAAATTTCTAATTCACCTTATATATAAAAAATAAAAAGCTATCGTTAGCAAATATGCACAAAAAAAACAACCATAGACACCAAAATAACAACAATTATTGACTAACATTATTCACAATCTAACAACGACAATACTATAAGTTCACAAATATAAGAAAATAGAATCACAAACAATAATGTATAAACATAGAACCACAAAGAAAAAAAAGAACATTATAATCAAACTTCCAAATGGAGAAATATTTATTAAACCACAACTGTATATCTATACCTTTATAACACTCATAAGTTTACAACCATATGATTATACGCTCAAATGTTCGCAAATTTTATTCCTGTTAGAATATAGAAAATTTGTAAATTTCTAATACTCTTCAAATTAGCAAAAAAATCACCATATTTTGTACCAAAAAGAAAAAACAAACTACACAAAAATTTCTCTCATGCACTTAACTAGTATTTTCATTGGATACCCCAACTCCACCAACTCCAAAACATTCGTCTACAACCTCGCTTTGCTGCAAAAGAAAAAAAAAACATTAATTAATAATATTTTGGAACACTAAATTTTATAACAAAAGAATACATATAATTTATACATAAGAAAAACAACAGAATTTCTACTCTGCTGCAACTTAAACATTTGATGCCTCTATTTTTTTGGGCTCGTTTGGATTGGCTTTTTTCAAAAGCATTTTTTTAACAGCTTTTGAAAAATAGCTTTTTTGAAGAAGCTAAAAATTCTGGCTTCTAAAAAAAGCTGTATTTGAGCTTTTTTCAGAGTTTCAGCTTTTTTGGAAGCCAAATCAAATAGTTATTGCAAATTTAATGTAACTTTTTTAGGAAAAAAAGTGCTTTTTCCTAAAAAAAAAAAACCAATCCAAACAGGCCCTTTGCCTTAGTTTGATTAGACTTCTTCTCAACTATACTTTTCTTCCAAACATTCCCTTGCCCCTTCTTCTTAGTTGAAATCGGATCACGAATTCTATCATGATTACACAATTCATCAACATTAGTAAAAAAAACCCATTTCATCTTCAACAACTTTATTCAACTTCTCAAAATGCTTTTTAAATAACTTTTTAGACTTCTCATTATATTCACGAAAGTCAACAAACCTATCGCACTTCCTCTTCATATGCAAACACCAAACAAATGACGAACTATTAGAATTCATCAAAGAAAACTCTGCAACACAACTGGACCTTTCACCTCTAGATTTGGAAGACTTTATACCCTTGCTTCACCTATTTAAAATATAAGCCTCTGAAATCCTTTGAACATACTTGACATGACAAATCCGCAAACAATGTCCACATAGAATTCCCATTTCCTCAAACTTTTTTATAGCTATAATTAATATCCTTTCTAACAATATTAAAATGCACAATGTGTCGAGACAACTCATAATCACCTGTTCAAAGTTCATAAATCTCTACCATACCATTCTTCTTAATAAAATTGTAATTAAAAGCAGTACCATCCATGAAATATTCTTCAAAAACATGGTATGTTCTCACAGTATACAACTGATTTGCATGATCAAGCAACCTAACATTACGTAAAGACATCTCAAAAAGACTATTCAAACACCTAAAGTCCTTATCATTTTCATTTTGCCTCTACTCCTTGACAAGTTCACAAAACATATAATAAAAATCACACAATGAAACAATCAAATCCATTTTCCTTGACAATGCATGGTTGGTCTCCTTTGCGAAGATAAAATCCCACCAAAAAAACCATGCTTCGATAATGCAGGACACAACTTTTCCCTTTTCTCATAAAGGAAAAATAGCCATTTATTCCTAGAACAATCAAAATCAGTCAACAACTACCAACAAGAAACAACAATTACTAACTATATAGATGTTCACAAAACAAACAGTCAATGTTTATAAGACAAAATAACATGTTCAAAACTCCAAAACCACAAGTTCAAGATAAAATAAACAATTAGAAAACTTACCTCTTCCAGTAATGCTTGAACTTAGCTACTGTCGCACACCTCTACAACACATAATCAAATCGCTCAACAAAAGAATTCTTCATTCTTAAATGAGTAATGTGCTTCTTTGAATTTTGATCGATATGCCAAAGACATAATCTATGATACAAACATGGAAAAACTCTTGAAATTGTTGTAGCCATTGAAAAGCATTGGTCAATCATGATGCACTATGGATACTTTCCTTCCATAGATGCAAGAAACCTTTAAAAAAGCGTACACATGAATCCTCCCTTTTATTTGCAAGAAAACCAATACCAAACATAAGATTTGATCCATGTTGATTGTCCCCACAAAGGGTGCACAAATCATCCCATAGTTATTAGTCCTATAAGTTGTATAAAAAACACAAACACCGCTAAACAAAGAATAGCCACTTTTCATCCTACCATCCCTTAAAAAAGAATTCACCATAATACCATGTGAATCCAACTAAAAAAAAAAAAGATTTTGTCATTAACCAACCAATCAGAGCATATACTAAAAACCATCTTACAATCAACACCTTCCAAATAATTTCTATTACCAAGAGCTAAAGTATTATAAACATCTCTTTTCAAAAAATAGCGCATCTCAACACAACTAGCCTCTTTTGCCATAGCCGTAAATCTATCAGCAATGTTAATCCCAGCTTGCTTAAAATTCTGGAACACCTGACGACTCCCTTCATCAAACTTTTTATGTGAATGCAACAAATAACGATTCCTTAGATTAACCATTTCATGATTATGAACCATATAATGTTTGTCAATAACCTTAACCACCATTCTCTAGAATCTTAAACAAAACTTTGGCTTGACAACCAATCCTAAAATCAATCTTTGTATATGCTTTTCCATTCACACATTTATCATTCTTAAACCTAGACTTGAAACAATAGAACTCATGATACGACAACTCACTGTTCTTCTTCCTATCCCTCTTTCTTCCCTTTCTCACACTAAACCCAATCCTATAAGCATATTTATTATATAGCTTAAAAGTATCATCCTTTCCCTCAACTGATCTACCAACAAGACTCCAAACATCACCTTCACAAACTGGCACGACATTAGCCTGATTACCTAAAAAAAGACATGTTCACAATAAAAAACATAATCTGTACAACAAACTAATATATAAAGTTCAAAATCCAAAACCAGAGTTCACACAAATATACAACATAGTTCACAGACAATTACTTGCTACTCAATAATAAAAACAAGAAACAATCAAATAAATCAACAATAGAACTCACATCTTAATATTATTTTTGGTGATCCAGGCCCGCCAACCGTTGTTTCGAGTAGAATAGACCAAATCATTTGGCTTGGAAACCCACAATATAGGTTCACCGAGGATCAAAATCACTTATTCTTTAAATGCTATGTTAGTAGGAGAATCTCGTGAAAGGTGATGAAAATTATGAACGGGCCATATTAGATAACTTCCTGGGATTGTATTTGTCAATGTTTTGTTGTTAAATACCAAAGAAAATCACTTAGAGCACTTGCTATCGAACTGCCTATAGAGACATTAGTATACCATATCTAGTGTGCTAGGAATAGAAGAATTCATGGTGATGGTAGCTTGAAGAATTAAAATCAAACAGTGTATGCTGTGCTTTTTGAAGCTGAAGTTAGGCTTGTGAAGAAGAACTCTTTTAGGGATGACATTTTTTGTCACTCTTTGTGCAGGAATTGGGGCATAGCGATTAATCTTCTAATGTAAAGGAATAATTTGATGTAAATATTTCAATTTCGATACAAGTACTTGCTTTTGTAACCAAAAAAAAAATATATATAGAACTCATACACATAAACAAACAAGTAAGTTCACATAAGCAATCAACTAAGGTCACAAACAAGTAGTCAGACAAATAACTCTAATTAATCTCCATTTATAATAACTTTGCAATACAGAAAATACATTCATATAAACAAACAACTAAGTTCACAATTCAAATAAGCTAGAACTTCAAAAGCTTAGTATCAATTAACAAAAATTACAAAGCTTAATGTCAATTAACAAAATTTACGATAGTGGAAAACAAAACTCCACAAACTAACAACATTTCCAGATTACTACAAAATAAAAAAACCAAAACTTAATCTCTATTTACATTAACAGATCAAATTTATGAAATTTCACAAACTAATCTATAAAAGTTTACAAATTAATCTATAAAACACAAATCAATATCCATCAAATCAGTGTAACCTATAAAAGTTTGCAACTTAATCTATGCAAATATAATAAAAACTACAAAGCTAAATTTAAAAAATATAAATGAATTACAACTATAATTAAGAAAAATAAATCTACCAGACTTTACAACTAATCCTGCATTAACAAATTAAACTAAATCGATCTACGCTATTCAAAAATATAAATCACTTAATAAATTAAAATCAATAATTAAATCACCAAAAGTTCAAAACCAGAATACATTTCAAATCAACTATAATTAAAACTAATAACCTTCACAATTACTTTCAATTAAATGCAAATCTTCATATGTCGTAACATTAGGAATATAATCACTAGCATCTCTATCATCACAATGATTTGGAACTTCTTCGAGATCTTCAACAACCAACAACAAATTTTCAAATCTCATATAAGTCATCACAACAACACCACAAATCAACGAATTGAATCGATCTGTGATAATGGAGCAAAAATTTGACAAAATCTATGTTTACAATATTATTTCGAACAAAAAGAAGTTGAAAAATAGAAAGAAAAATGAAAAGAATGAACAAGAACAGTCAAAATGGTGTGGGCAGAAAGAAAGATTGATGCGTAATCCGTATTAACTAATCAGATTTTTTTTAATAGCACGTGTATACCATACACTCTAAGGTGTATAGTGCATGAGGCACACCATCCTTCTGGTGCATAGTAAAAATTGCGCCTTTTGACTTACAAAACTTGATCAAAAAGTGTGATCCATTATTCTATAAAGCCTCATGGTTAATTAATCTAGACTATTTTTCTCTTCTTTGTTATTTGGAATTTAGACCTTGATATATACTAGAAATTCTCTTTTATTCTTTGTAGTATACTCTTTTGATTGCTAGTTTGCCTTCCTCCATATTGGTTTTGTTTTTTCTTTTTATGTTTTGAGAAAGTATAAAATGGAATTAAAAGAAAAAACTCCTCCTTGCCAATGATACTACAAAGCTGATCAAAAGAAAGTTTCTAAAAGTTCGTTTAGATTGTCTTTTTTTTTTTCACAGATACCTTTTTTTAAGGAAAAAAGTACATTTTTATACAATAGTATTTAAATTAATTTTTAAAAAATTAAATATTTTAAGTGACACTTTTTTTTAAGAACAAAAAATTTAATTTTTAAAATAGATACTTTTTAAAAAATAATATAAAAGTACTTTTCTCAATAGTCAATCCAATATAACCCTAATATAGTGCCATGGCCTTCTTTTGCTTTGAGAAACTATCCCATAGTTAGTTTGTGTTTGAATTTTGTTTTGCATATAAGTTTTTATTGTAAAAGGAAAACATCCAATATCTTAGAAACTTCTTACACCAATATTTTTGAAAATTCTTTCTTTTGTATTTGAGCTAAATATCATTATAAATAAATATGATACGGAAAATTATCAAAATCTTATTTGAAAAACTCAAAAATACCTCCACAAACATATAGTTTTATAATCATATTAGGGCATTTTTCGTGAAATTATATTAGGTTCAAATACTATTGCCCAAACAATGAATCTAGGGGAAGGGGTGAATTGGATTAATGGCACAAATAAACCATTAAAAACTCTTTTCAAGTAATTTAAGCAATCAATCATACAAGATATAAAGATAGAAAATAATAAAACACTTGAATGTAAAGAATTTAAGGGATAAGAAGATCAAACGCAGCGATTTAGAGTAGTTCGAGCTACCGAAAGCCTAGTCCACTATCTAAGGTCTCACTTAGGGCTTTGATAACTTTACTAGTGAATCAGCTTCTTACTTAGTATGTTGTAGAAGTGTAAAATAACGATCACAACCCTTGCTTCACCACAAGGACCACAAGTGTTATCCCTACACTTAGGGTTTCAATCCTTTTACTCTTGATAGAATGCTCTTCACACTCTATTCTAACCAAGAGTAAAGTACTCACCAATGTAATAGTAAAGTGTTTGATTACAAGACTTTTGTGAGCAAGAGTACAAAAAGGTATTTAAACATTCCTATATTACTCTAAGTAGATAAATAATTTATGAGCTCAATCAACTTGATCAATGAATGCGAATGATATGCAACTAATAAACTATACAATAATGAGAAAAAGTTGCAAAAGAGAAAGCTTTCAATAATAATAGATTACAGAGAGAGTTTAGATCAGGTTGTGTTCTGAGTTGGGAGGTGAAAGATGTATCTATAACACCAAAGAGTGATTTTTCCAACGGTCAAATTTGAAAAGCACCTAAAGGGGCTACCGATTGACTGAGCTGGTCGACCCTTAGCTCAACTGGTATTTCTAGTAAGCTAAATATGCTAGCCGGTCGACACTACTAATTGATCGCCTAGCTCGGCCGGCGAGGAAAAATTGCATTCTGTTTATGCCAGTTAACTGAGTCGGTCAATCGGTTGTCTCAGCTGGTAGTTATGGAAAAGGCTGAAAAAGCTATACCTACTTCTACAAAAAGTAACTTGTCTACCTAAAGCAAACAAGACCATATTTTCTGCAATTTTTGGAGGCTTAAAGCAACAACTTGCACCCATAACATCTTATCTCATTAATATCGACGAACCCAAGCATGCTAGGCATTAAATGCTAAGTTTAAACTCATACTTAACATGAGGTATTTTCAAATTTGTGTCTAGAGAAGGTATTATTCAAAAATGCACATGAAAATTCAATAAGTCCCAAGTTATGCGAGTTGATACATATGCTTAATTACCTACTATATATAGCTATAAGCATAATGAGTGCTATTTTACTACAAGAATGATATATATAAATACATACATACACACACACACACACACATATATATATATAACTATACATATCTATGCAAGAAGCATGTTCAATACTTATGTAGCATAGGTAGGCAATACTTTTCATAGATAAGTGCATGTTTATTGCAAACTTGTGAAGATATAATCATGTATATACATATATACAAACACATATATATCTACATGTCAATTTTCAATGCAATAGGTAGTGTTAACATACACTTAGTTAACATACACTTACTACTCTATATGACATAGCTATGGATCAAAAACTTATTTTACTATAGGAAAAGTTATGCACACATATATATACTTACATATGGATAAGGATATAAAGCATATGATACATAGATATAGAACAAATACAATGCATACATTTAGTTAAAAAGACAAGATGATCTAAAATATGCTATAAAGGATCATGTACAAAGCCAGTGATCATGTATGCAATGCAAGATAGTATTTTAGCTCATAATAGTACATATGTACTAAAATCAATTTAAGAAGACTAAGAAAAGAAGAAAATATACAAGTCTTCAAGCAATTTCATAGCTCTTCAACTTCAATTGACGATCCATACTCCAATCTCCAATTCTTCATCTTGCTCAAATAGCTACTTTTTAAAAGATAAAGCAATTAGTTATATAACATACAATTATTGCATCACCAAAACTAGATAAAATAACAATAGGTTCAACATTCTCCCCCTTTTTAATGCTGACAAAATAATTTTCTATTTTGAGTCTAAGGAGAGAACTCCTCCTTAGTTAAGACTCCCCCTCAACCAAAGCATAAAACAATCAAGCAATATGAGAGCAATTGAAGAAGCAATTGAGACACCAATCATATTCAACTCACAATATCAATTCAATAGAGCGATACCTTTTCTCCCACTTTGGCATCATCAAAAGGAACCATATAAGGAGGGTAAGGATAACTTTATGCCATCAATACTAAGAGGTATCATCGTTTGGCTCTACACAGCATGCAAGCATAGAAGTCCTAAACAAGTATAGCCCAATATAGACAAGTATAGATAAGGATAGAGATAATGAAATTCAAATAAGAAAACTAACTAGCTAGCAAGTATCCGACAATAAGCAAAAGGACTAACAAAAACTAATAATAGTCAAAGTACTAACAAATGCAAGTTGAATGAAGAGACGTCTAAAGACCCTAAAGGAGTGGGATTTTTGAAAAAAAAAAAACAAAGTAAGAAAGTTTTGAACAACATGGAAGAACTAGTGACTCCATCCAGCTTCATCATCATCATCGGGAAGGCCCATGCGAAGCTTCATCATTCTCACATCTCGTGTCAAACGAGCTATGGTTTGACTTTGGTCTCTTACAATGGTTGCAAGGCTATCTAGAGTTTGATGTTGATTCTTCACCGTAGTTGCTAAGGCATCAACCTTTTAACCAATGAGATTAACCTTATCAAACAACCTTTGCATCATTCTATCATTGGCATTCTTAGACCTCAACTCATAGTATTGCCCTTGCTTTTCATTGTACTATTCTCTAGCTTCCTCATCTTCTTCTTCTTTTCAACATCTTTCATTTTGTCATTATCGTCCTTATCCCCTTCATGTCCTCCCATATCAAGCCCTTGTTCCTCATTTGCATTATTCTCATGAGGAAAATCAAAGGTGGTTTTTGTTTGAGATGCGCTGTTCGATGAGATTCTGTACATTTTGAGGTCATGCTTGAAACTTCTTATTATGGCATCCATCATCCTCACTAATAGTATAAATCCATATGCTTAAGGCACTGCAAGTCTAGATTCCACATATGACTAAATGAATTTTTCATGTGCACCTGCAAAGCTAATCCCTTTGGCCCTAAAGATTCTTGTTAAAACCATTCCAAAAGGTAGTATAGTGGTATTAAGGACTACATTCTTCATAAAAGTAAGACTGGTTTTAGGAAGATTAACTGTTTTGTTGTTATCGAGCAAATAGAGACAATATGCTTCAGCTTTGTAAATTTGACCATCATGAGTATCCTTTGGTACCACATTATGCTTAAACATTCTAATAAAGACCTTGTAATCAGGATTAGCTAATAAAGGAAATTCCGCATACTCTGGTTCTTTCCAAAAGCAAAGAGTAAATGGCTCTCTCAGTTATCCCCTCGGAAAATTGTTGAAAATCTCTAAATGCAAATATTGGGTATTGTTTATCATGTAAAAGGATATGGAAAATTCTCCTAATATCATCTTCAATTAATTCAAAGTAAACACTCCTCAGTTAATTCAAAGTAAACACCCTTCACAGTAGACCAAACTTTTCCATACGAATTATTCCAACCCAAATTTTCATAAAATTCTCGAACAAGCTTAGGATAATAGGGTTCCTTAGTAGTCATGTAGTCCATGCATTCTTTCTCAATGCAAAACTCAATCACATTAAAATTTTGAAGTTCATCAGGAATAAGCCTTTTACTTGGCCAGATCTTTTTCCTTGAGTAATCCTTTTTATCTGTTAGAGATGTGTGTATTAGTTGTGGCTCTAGAGATGGTTGCATTCTTGGTTGAGAACTTGTCCTCTTGAAGTGCTTGCAACATTCTTTCCTTTGGAGGTGGAAGCTTGAGCTTTCCTTTTCCTCTTGTGTTGGCCATGGATGAAGATCTGAAAAACTAGGGTTTTGAGATTGAGAAGAAAATTGATTTAAAGTAGGTGTTGTATTTTGCAAGAAATTTGAGAGAAAAAGACTCTGAAAAAAGTGTTTTTTAGAGAGAGTTTGAGAGAGAACGTGAGAAATTTTGAGGAGTAGAGTTAAAAAATGACTTAACCAGTCGAGCGCTACTCATTTAAAACAAGATCCATGACTACTAGTTAACCGGTAAGATGGGCCACTTGACCAGTACACTTGGCCAGTGAAAACAAAAACAAAAATGCTCTACTAGTTGATGCAAACGGTAAATCGGTACACTTACCGGTACTTATTTTTGGAGAAAAAATGAGATTTTTACAAGTTTAGCATGCCCAACGCCCTTTTAATGCTCAAAAATTGGTTTTCATGCAAGGGTTTGGTGAAAATATCAGCTAATTGATGCAAGAAATCAACAAAATCATAACATCACCTTTTCCACATTATCTCTTATAACATAATATCTAATCTCTATGTGCTTAGTCCCAGAGTGTTCAAAAGAATTGAGTTCTTAGTGAGGTTAATTGCACTTGTATTATCACACCAAAATCAAGCAAAGTTTGTTTCATCCATAAAACTTGTGCAGCACAATTACCTACCGGAATATATTTCGCTTCGGCCATCGATAATGCTACACTATTTTGTTTTCTATTTGACCATGAAACTAAGCAATTTCCTAGAAAGTGACAAGTTTCACTAGTGCTTTTCCTATCAATTTTACAACTGATAGAGTTGGCATTAGAATAATCTACCAATTCAAAGTTTGTTCCTTTAGGATAGCATAAGCCTTACTCTTGTGTTCCTTTTAGATACCTAAAGATCCTTTTAACAGCAAGCAAATGAGATTCTTTAGGACAAGATTAAAAATAAGCACACGGCAAACATTATATTGGGTCTAGAGGTTGTTAAGTAAAGTAAACTTCTAATCATACCTCTATACCGCTTTTCATCCACTAGCTTACCATTTTCACCTTTGTCAAGCTTGGTGGAGGTGCTCATTGGTGTTCCAATCTCTTTTGCTCCATCAAATCCAAACTTTTTGAGCAATTCTTTGGTGTACTTAGCTTGGTTGATGAAGATTCCTTCCTTTGTTTGTTTGATTTGAAGTCTAAGGAAGAAATTGAGCTCTTCCATCATTCTCATTTCAAATTCACTATCCATGCACTTGGAGAAACTTTCACAAAGATATTCGTTAGTAGCACTAAATATAATATTATCAACATATATTTATAAAACTTACATGTCTTTTCCATCATGCTTTACAAATAATGTTGAATTGAGTTTACCTCTTATCGAGCCATTTTCAAGCAAGAATCTACTAAGTCTCTCATATCATGCTTTAGATGCTTGCTTTAGGCCATACAAAGCTTTCTCAAGTTTAGACACATGGTTAGGATAAATACTATCTTCATAACCTGGAGGTTGAGCAGCATATACTTCTTCATCAATATAACCATTTAAAAAAGCACTCTTCACATCCATTTGGTACAATTTGAAATTCATAAAGCATGCAAAGGCAAGAAACATTCCAATAAATTTAAGTGTATAAATAGGAGCAAAGGTTTCATCATAGTCAATTCCTTCTTCTTGCTTATAACCTTGTGCAACTAATCTAGCTTTGTTTCTACTTACTATGCTAGATTTATCGAACTTGTTTCTAAAAACCTATTTAGTTCCTATGATTTATTGGTTTTTAGGTCTTTCAACAAGTTTCCATACATTATTCCTTTCAAATTAATTAAGCTTCCCTTACATAGTATTTATCCAACTATCATTAATCAAAGCATTATACACAGTCTTAAGTTCAATTTGAGACAAGTAAGCAAGATTATTACACACATTTCTCAAAGAGGGTCTAGTTGCAACACCATTAGAAGATTCACCAATGATTTGAGAAGGAGGATGATAACCGACAAATCTGTAAGTTCTAGGCAAACCATCATACTTATCAAGTACAACATCTTGGTCATCACATTGTTCAACATTTTGTTCAATATGCTTATCTTGTTTATCCTTATGACATGCATCATTATGTCCATTTCCCTTATCTAAGTCAAGATTACTCAAATTCTTTTGAATAACAATAATATCAACGTTATCAGTTTTAGAATCCAAGCAACCTTTATCAAATTCCATATTTATAGTTTCTTCAACAATTATAGTTCTCTTATTTTAGACACTCTATGCCTTCTTAGTCAACGAGTAACCAAGAAATATGCCATCATTAAATTTAGGGTCAAACTTTCCAAGATTATCTTTTTCATTCAAAATGAAACATCCACATCCAAAAACTTTTAAATGAGAAATATTTGGTTTTCTTCCTTTCCAAAACTCATAAGGGGTTTTATCAAAACCATTTCAAATGTGCAATGATTAATCATATAGCATGTGGTGTTTACGGCCTTAACCCAAAACAAATTAGGTAACTTGTTTTCACAAAGCATAGTTGATGTGCGTGTTTTTGAAGTGTAAATTGCATGATTTGGAGTGTGTTTGAGTGTGTATTTTGGTGCTAAATTTGTCTATTCTGAGCTTCTGACTGATTATTGGGCCTTATTGAGTGTTTATGTGTGGTGTATCATTTTTTATCATTTTATGCTTTTTCTATTCTATTTTCATTTTTTTTATAATAATTTTGATTAATTAGGAATTAGGAAATTAAATTCATAAGTTAGCTCGGTTAGATTAGAATTAAGATATTAAATAACTAGAATTAGGATTCCAGGAATTTTAGTTAGTTAAATTAGAGTTCACTAAATTAGCTTAGGATATAATTAATTAAGCTCTAGGGTTTTAGGCCATAGTTAGAATATTATAATACATAAGCTAATAGAGAGTATATTATATATTATATTAACTAATGACTTGAACCCTACTTTTCCTTTTCCTTTTCCTTTTCTTTTCTTTCTTTAGGGCACAAAAACACAGCACCCATATATATATATATGTATATATCAACTCATCAACAAGTTGAGGAAAAAGAGAAGAAAAAGAGAGCAGCCAAGAACGAGAAAAAAAGAGAAGCGCCACATCAGCCCAAATTTTTCCTATTTTCGTCCCTCTTTTCAGCACCAAACACACACATAATCTCAAATACATACTCTCACACATTCACACAAAAAAGGGGAATTTTTAGGGTTGATTTGGGGGTAAAAAGAGGCAAATTCTAGCAAGTCTTTCTACAGGAAAAAGTGCAGAAATTAGTCCAAAAAGCTGCAGAAACAAGAGATTTTGCTTGTTCTTTTCTTTGAGTTTATTTTTACTAATTAGGGCTTTATAAATACACTATTTGTGTGCTTATTTCTGCAGGTTTTGGGGCTAAAAAGAGAGCTAAATTGGTGCAAAAAAGTTGCTGTCAAGTTGGAATTCATTGCTGAAAGTTTCATTTCGGAGTTGAATTTGAGCGAAATTGAAGTGGAAAGAGGTTCTAAGCTTGAGATTTAATTTCTTGGACATGGAATTAATGTTTTTGATATTAAATGTCAGTTTTTCCCTCTCTTTTAGCATGTTGAACTAATCGTTTTACGCTAAGGTTGGATTATAGACTATGTTATGGCTTAATGTTGGATTTTGACTTTTTATGGATTTTGTGAGGTGTGATGATTGCATAACTTGTGGAGAATTATTGATGACTTTAATATAACATGTCTATGTGTTTGTTGAAAGTCCCAGGAAATTTTATGCATGCTTGTTTTGTAATTGTTTATGATTATTGGTCTTGTGCTTAGCATGAAACATTGTTAATGTATGAGCCATGATCTATAGCTTTCTAGATTTGCTAATTATGCTTGAATAGGCTTAAGATTAATTGGTTCCATCCTTAGTTTGAAACACAATTAATGGGCGTGCCTTAATCAACTTGGATTAGTCAATCACTTAGGATGTTGGTGTAGTTGCAAAGCCTTAATTAGTAGGACAAACCTATGCTCTAGAAAGGGCCCGTTTAGGGATAGGAGTGTACCTTTATTTAAGGGTAACAAGGCTAGCTAATAAACTAAGGCATTAAAGCTATTGATTGCCTATGGTCCATAGTTAGTCAATCCAATCACTAGTCGAATATAGGAAGTAATATGACCCTAGGCCGTTTCCCGATACCGAATTCCCCTAGCCATTCCCAATTACTTTCTTCTCATTGTTTTCCATTTACTTTTACTTTAACTTATGCGCTTTAGTTTCAATAGTATAGTCTAAAGTTCCCTACAATTTAGAATTCAAAAAAAAAATCCAAAAAAATAATAATTTTGTTTCCACACGTAAGTAATTTAGGACACATAGAACTCAGAAACCATAGCTAGAGGCCTCCCTGAGGAGACGATACTCGTACTCTTGCATACATTACACTACTTCTGATCCGTGTACTTGCGGGCTTTTAAAACAACACCAAGTTTTTGGTGTTGTTGCCAGGGAGGCACGGTTGGTTTATTTGATTTGTGTGTTCTAGTTGGTTACGTGCTTTGGTATTTCTATTATTGTTCTAGTATTAGTCTTAGTTTTCATTTTTTTTATATTTATTTCTATGATAATTTGTTTTTTTGTTTTTGCATTGTGTTTTGTTTGATTTAGCGTTTCTATTTAGTGTTATTTTCTTTTGTAGTTTTTAGGGACTTGTGGTTTCTGTGCTATAGATTTAAGTTGAAATTGTAGTTTCAGGGGTTGAAGAGTTCTAAGGAGATTTTGTTTCTTTTTGTGCATGCTTGGTAGACGCTTACTTAGACCTGACTTAGTTCTTTTTAATCCTGAACCATAGAGAATTCACCGTCATCTTAGGAACTTAGAACGCAATATAGGTGAAATGGCAGAAAATAGGAATGATCTTCTTCCTCTTGTTCCCCGTAATGGGAACGATAATCCTCCTCCTCCTCCCTTTCCTCCTCCTGCTGTTCCCCTTCATGAGAACGTTGAGCTTCCTAGGTTTCCGAATCCACGCCAAGTAGCCGATGACATGACCCTTAGGCAATACTTCTTTCCTCATGCCTTTGAGCCGAATATGGCCATTCATCCATCGGGTTTAGGAGAGGCGAGTTTTGAGATTAAGCATGGGATATTAGCTATGCTCCCGTCTTTCTATGGTATGAGTAATGAGAGTCCCCTAGTTCATGTCACTGATTTTATGGAGATTTGTTCTACTTTCAATTTTCCAAATGTGTCTCAGGAGAATATTAGGTTCATACTTTTCCCTTCCTCCCTCAAGGATAAACCCAAACAATGGCTTCAATCCTTGCCCGATTGAGCCATTACATCTTGGGATGAGCTCTAGTCCCGATTCTATCAGAGGTTTTATCCTATGGCTAATACCGCTGACCTTCGAGCTTCGATTGTGACCTTCTCTCAGGAGTTTGAATCTTTCCATGAGACGTGGGAGAGGTATAATGATTTATTGCGTCAGTGTCCACATCATGGGTATGGTACCCACGATCTTCTGCATTACTTCTTTAGGGGTCTTACCGAGTCCCAACACATGATAGTGAATGCCATGTCGGGTAGGGGATTTTATAATTTGAGACCTAGTGATGCTTGGGGGATTTTAGAGTGTGTTGCTGAGGATTTTTTTCAGAATATGGCGTTGGATAGGTCGAGTAGGAGTAATCCTAGGAGAGGAGTTAATGAAGTAGGCACATCCCACGATCTTCCTGCTAAGGTAGAAGCATTGACCCATAAGCTTGACCAGTTGATTTCTTTAAGTCTAGCACCTACATCTGGCCGTAGCGCTAATCACCTAGTATCATCATCTTCTCCTTCTGTTGTTGAGGTGTGAGTTGTCCCATGAGACCACAGCTTACCCATTAATACCACAGTTTCCAGAATTCATTCAACAGCAAGTTAATGCTACACAGGGGTATTCATAAGAGTATAACCCCTACCCAACCACATATAATACGGGGTGGAGGAATAACCCTAAGTTTTCTTGGTGTAATAATCACTTTGAGTCCCTCTAGCCCCAAGTCCCATTCCAGCAGTGACCTCGTCCTGCTCAATCAAATCCACCAGGTTTCTATCACATAAATCGATCTAAACTTCCTGGTGCTCCACAAGACCAGCGCCCATCTATTCTTGCTCTTCCCACTCAGTGTATACCTTCACTTCCTGCACCATTCTCTAGCCAGCCTAGTAGCGATGATAAGTTTAATCTATTACAGATGTTTCAGTCACAACAGCAGTACATGGCTAAATGGATGCCCAGTTAGGTCAGTTAGCTAGTCAGTTAAGTGCTTGGGAGCCACGCAAGTTGCCTGCCCAACTAGAGGTAAACCGTAGAGGTTAATCCAGTTCTTTCTCTAATCCTTCTTACACTACTCATGCACAGGCAAAAGCAGTTATTACACTTAGGAGTGGTAGAGTCATTGACAATGGGGTGAGAGAGAAGGAAAATTCAATTGAGTCTACACCTAGTGTTCCTATAGAGCCTAGTGAGGTTAGGGACCATGAAAGAGAGGAGACCACTAGAGAGAGATGAGATTAGTACCCTTCCACATGGGGAAGGGAAGTAGTCTGTAGAATCTAGTGATGTTGTCCCTAAAGCACCTTTTCCAGCCATGCTAGAGAAGCCAAGATTTGTTGAAGACACTAGGATGAATAAGATCTTAGAGCACTTGAAAGACCTTAAGGTGAATCTCCCTCTAGTTGACGCTATTATGTCTATTCCTGCCTACGCAAAATTCTTCAAAGATCTATGCACACGAAAGCGAAACAATTCCCACATGCCGAAAACAATGAAGCTTATTAAAAAGGTAAGTAGCATTTGCACTTCGGTCATCCCACCCAAGTTGAAAGACCCTGGAGCTTTCACTATTCCGTGTTGCATTAGAAAGACCCTGATTAATCATACTCTTTTAGATTTAGGGTCTAGCGTAAATCTGATTCCCTACTCAGTCTATCAGCGTCTAGGTTTGGGGGAGTTATCTCCCACGTACGTCACTTTGTAGTTAGCTGATAGATCCAAGCGGAGACCACGACGTATAGTAGAGAATGTCATGGTTCAGGTTGGAGAGTTTGTGTATCTAGTTGATTTCATTATCTTAGATATGGATTCTGGCCATGACACTAAGCACTCTACACCTATTCTCTTAGGACGCCTTTTCTTAGCTACAACTAATGGAGTCATTCATTGTAAGTCGAGGTTACTAGAGATTAAGTTTGGGAATCTGAAGGCCACTATAAGAGTCGCGAAGGCAGCGAATAGAACGAGTATATATATGGATGATGAGGAGGAGTGTTTTGCTGTTGATGTTATAGATCCGTGTGTAAAGGAGCATGCCTGCGTGATATTTGTTAAGGATGAGTTAGCTGAGCTTGAGGCCATTTTAGAGCAGTTTGATTCTGAGTCATTTGTTAGCAAGTATGTAGCTTTCACATCCACTTCTGTTGACTCTAGACCTGAGAAATTGATCGAGGTTAGTCAATCCGAGTGTCTTCCCTTAGAAGTGTCTAGTGATCCCCTTACGGTTGAGTCTTCCCCATCTCTAGAGCTCAAACCTCTCCCTGAGCATTTGAAGTATGCATTCTTAGGACCTAATAAGACCCTTCCTGTGATTATAGCATCTAATTTGTCGAGTGAGAATGAGGAGCGTCTTCTAGGAGTTCTTAGAAGTCATAAGGAGGCCATAGGGTAGATGATTGTTGATTTAAAAGGTATAGACCCTTTGGTTTGTATGCATATGATTCATCTAGAAAAAGGTGCGGTACCTTCTCGTGAGATGCAAAGACGACTTAATCCACATATGAGTGAAGTTGTGAGAAAAGTGGTCATTTTCTCTTAGATGCAGGAATCATTTATCCTATCTCTAATAGTGAGTGGGTTAGCCCTGTTCAGGTAGTACCGAAAAAGTCTGGGATCACGGTGGTAGAGAATAATGAGGGTGAGCTAGTTCCTACGCGAATCCCTACGAGTTGGAAAATGTGTATAGATTATAGGAAGCTCAACTCTAGGACTAGAAAAGATCACTTCCTATTACCCTTATTTGACCAGATTTTGGATAGAGTAACGGGTCACGGTTATTACTGCTTTTTAGATGGGTATTCAGGATACAATGAAATCCCCATGTTTCCCTAGGATTAGGAGAAAACTACGTTCACTTGCCCTTATGGTACATTTGCTTCTAGGAGAATGCTGTTCGGTCTTTGCAATGCACCTGCCACTTTTCAAAGGTATATAATGGCTATCTTTAGTGATATGATTGAGAGGCATTTAAAGATTTTCATGGATGATTTCTCAGTCTTTGATGTGAATTTTAATGAATGCCTTAGTCACTTGTCTTTAGTGTTGGACTATTGTATTAAGATGAATCTTGTGCTAAGTTGGGAGAAATCACATTTTATGGTGCAGAAAGGAATAGTCTTGGGTCATGTAGTGTCTTTTGATGGTATCCAAGTTGACCCAGCCAAGGTAGAGCTTATAGAGAAGTTGCCCGTTCCTAAGATTGTTAAGGACGTGAGATCTTTCCTTGGCCATGCAGGTTTTTATCGTAAGTTTATTAAGCATTTTAGCCAGATTGCCTGTCCATTGTCTAGGCTCTTAACGCAAGATGTTTCATTTGTGTTTGATGAAGAGTGCACTAGAGCTTTTGATAGGCTTAAATCTTTGCTGTCCTCATCCTCTATCATCCAGCCTCTTGATTACGGTCTTCCTTTTGAGATTATGTGTGATGCATCAGATTTTGCCATAAGAGTTGTATTAGGACAATGTAAGCATAGGTTGCCTCATGTGATCTACTATGCTAGTAAGACTCTAGATGAGGCTCAGAAAAATTACACCACTAGTTAAAATAGCTTTTAGCAGTAGTGTTCTCCCTTGATAAGTTTCGATCATACATTCTGGGGTCTAAGGTCGTAGTTTTCATTGATCATGCGGCTTTAAGGTATCTGTTGTCTAAGCATGAACCTAAACCCCGCTTGATAAGGTGGATGCTCTTTTTGTAGGAATTTGACATAGAAATTAGAGATAATAACAGTAGTGAGAATTCTGTTACTGATCATTTGTCCCGTCTTATGCATGAGTCCCCTAGTGATTCTATTCCCTTCTGTGAGTCTTTCCTAGATGAACAATTATTTTTTGTCTCACATCACACACCATGGTATGCACATGTAGTAAATTATCTTGTCACGGGTCAGTTGCCACGTCATTGGGAGAAGAGAGAAAAGGATAGGTTTTATTAACAGGTTAAGCATTTCTTTTGGGAAGATCCTTATCTCTTTAAGGTGTATACGGATCAGGTAATTCGTAGGTTTGTTTCGGAGATCGAGTTTGAATGTATTTTGAATATATGTCACGGTGAGGCGTGTGAAGGTCACTTTGGAGGAAAGAAAACTACAGCTAAAGTCTTGCAAAGTGGTTCTTTTGGTCCACACTCTTTAGAGATGCCCAGAAATTTTGTATGTCAAAAATCTGGGTCTATTTCTAGGAGAAATATGATGCCCATCTTCCCTATTCTTGTGTGTGAACTTTTTGATGTTTAGGGAATTGATTTCATGGGTCCATTCCCACCTTCCTTTGGGTATCTATACATCTTAGTGGCTGTTGACTCTGTGTCCAAGTGGGTTGAGGTGATTCCTACTCGAACCAATGGCCATAAGGTTGTGGTGAAATTCATTCGAGAGCACATGTTTTCTAGGTTTGGGTTACCACGAGTCTTGATCAGTGATGGAGAAAAGCACTTTCACCATAGGACACTTGAGGCTTTACTTAGAAAATATTTAGTCACTCATAAGATTGCTACCCCATATCGCCATCAAATAAGTGGACAGGTTGAAGTTTCAAATAAGGAGGTCAAGTCCATTCCAGAAAAGACGATTAGGCCTGATAGGAAGATTGGTCTTGTAGACTAAGTGATGCATTGTGGCCTACTATACTGTGTACAAGACCCCTATAGGTATGTCTCCATAAAGGTTAGTGTATAGGAAGGCCTGTCATCTACCTTTCGAGTTAGAACATAGAGCATATTGGGCTATTAAAGCTTTAAATTTTGACTTGTCTATTGCAGGTGAGAAAAGGAAGCTTGACTTAGCTGAGAAAGAGGAATTGAGATATGAGACGTACGAGAACGCCAAGCTTTTTAAAGAAAGAATGAAGAAAATGCATGATAGGCATATCCTTAGGAAATCTTTCTCTCCTAGTGACAAAGTTTGGTTGTTTAATTCTAGATTAAAGCTCTTTCCAGGTAAACTAAGAAGTCGATGGGATGGTCTGTATGAGGTCATTGAAGCCTACCCTTCTGGAGCAGTAAAGATCAAAGACTTAAAGGACGGACGAGTTTTGACTGTGAATGGGCAACGCCTGAAGCATTCATTTGACCCTAGTATGGCTAGAGTGGAGTCCATCGAGCATCAGGAGCCTTCGTATGACACTTAATGAATGGGGCTTGCCTGGCTGACGGCATGATGGTTAGCGCTACTAGGAGGCAACCTAGATTTTGGTAATTTCGTTCTTTTCCTTTTGTTTTTATGTATTTGTCTTTTTCTTTTCCTTTTAATAGCTAGAGCTTTGTTCCCATTCCTTGCACTTCCCGTCTCCATTTTTGCATACATCCTTGTTCTTATTTGTAATGCCAATGCGGACTTGCAAGGCATATGTCTGCTAATCTTGTGTGCCTTTTGAGTGTTTGTATATTGATGAGAAACAGATTAGTAGATGATTGAAATTTCATTGGCATTTGTGACGTCACACAAACACAAGGTTGTATCTTTCTATCCTCATGGCCTTATTTTTTTTCCTACCATTTCCACACTTCCTGTATGTGTGCTTTATTGTTTGTTTGTTTGCATAGTTGATTGCAATTTGCTTGAGGACAAGCAAAGTTTAGGTTTGGGGGTGTGGGAGTTCTTTTTGTTTTCATCTTTGACATAAAGGGTAGATTTACATGGTTTTGCTCAAAATGGTGAAATTTTTTTTTTCGATTTTTTGTGCAGAGAGTCATTTATCTCTCTGTTGATTGGAGAGTTGGCTCTTATTGATTGACTTAATTGATTGGCGAAGATGAGGTAGTATTGTGGGGAGTAAATAGAATGGAGAGAGAACTAGGACTTTGAAGAGAATCTTTTTGAAAACTGTGGGGAGTGAGTACTTCTAATAATGCACCTTGTAATTGCCCCACAACTTGGTTGGAAAAAGTGTTTTTAAAAGGGTTGTTGATGTGGGTGTCCCTTTTTTTGTGCGGTTCTTTTAGTGTACCATAGCTTTTTTTTTTCTTTTCATTGTGTTGATGATATGCATTGAAAAAAAAATCCAAAAAAAATTTGGAAAAAGAAAAAAATGAAAAAAAATGGAAAAAAAGAGTGAAAAATCAGAAAAAGCCAAATGGCAAGAAAAAAATGAAGTATGTTGAATAAGTGTCAAAGGACACAATGTCAATTTGACACATGTTTAGTTCTCTTTCTTTGATTTTCTGTTTGGAGTGGTTGGTGAAACACGAGTTAATATGCCCCAGGGGGGTTTCTTCTCCTAGTACCCTAAGCCTTATGTGGCTGGGATGTGCTGGTTGAAAGCTCACTACACGGGGGCCCCAATCACTGAGAATGTCGTTTCGTTGTATCGTGAATAAGGCTCTTACGCCAATTGCGAGGCATTGTGATGTAATCCCTTTTCCTTGTATCTTTGGGCTAAGAGTATGTTGGGAGGCCACGTTAGTGATGGGGGCACGAAATATCAGCATCTCGGATGCGTGAGTTGGAATCCTAGGTTTGTGGTGGTTCTAGCTACTTGGTAAGTTCTCGAGAGGTATGAGAACCCTTGTGATTGAGAAGAGGATCCAAAAAAAGGCTAAGAGATCCCTTTTATGATAAGGAATGACCCCTTTATGCTCCTTAGATTCATCAAGATAACAAGTCAATACTTTTGGAAACCCTTTGAGCATCATGATATAAGCTTAGAAGTAATCTTGCTTGGGGACAAGCAAGGAGAAGGTTTGAGAGTATTGATGTATGTGTTTTTGAAGTGTAAATTGCATGATTTGGACTGTGTTTGAGTGTGTATTTTGAGCTAATTTTGTCTATTTCAAGCTTTTGAGTGATTATTGGGTCTCATTGAGTGTTTATGTGTGGTGTATCATTTTTTTATCGTTTTATGCGCTTTCTATTCTATTTTCATTTTTTTGTAATAATTTTGATTAATTAGGAATTAGGAAATTAAATTCATAAGTTAGATCGGTTAGATTAGAATTAAGATATTAAATAACTAGAATTAGGATTCTAGGAATTTTAGTTAGTTAAATTAGAGTTCACTAAATTAGTTTAGGACATAATTAATTAAGCTCTAGGGTTTTAGGCCATAGTTAGAATATTATAATACATAAGCTAATAGAGAGTATATTATATATTATATTATCTAATGACTAGAACCCTACTTTTCCTTTTCCTTTTCCTTTTCTTTTCTTTCTTTAGGACACAAAAACACAGCACCCATATATATATATATATATATATATATATATATATATATATATTTCAACTCATCAACAAGTTGAGGAAAAAGAGAAGAAAAAGAGAGCAGCCAAGAACGAGAAAAAAAGAGAAGCGCCACATCAGCCCAAATTTTTCCTATTTTTGTCCCTCTTTTCAGAACCAAACACACACATAATCTCACATACATACTCTCACACATTCACACACAAAAGGGGAATTTTTAGGGCTGATTTGGGGGTAAAAAGAGGCAAATTCCAGCAAGTCTTTCTGTAGGAAAAAGTGCAGAAATTTGTCCGAAAAGCTGTAGAAACAAGAGATTTTGCTTGTTCTTTTCTTTGAGTTTACTTTCTACTAATTAGGGCTTTATAAATTCACTATTTGTGTACTTATTTCTGTAGGTTTTGGAACTGTTTTGGGGCTAAAAAGAGAGCTAAATTGGTGCAGAATTGGTGTAGAAAAGTTGCTGTTAAGTTGGAATTCATTGCTGAAAGTTGCGTTTCGAAGTTGAATTTGAGCGAAATTGAAGCGGAAAGAGGTTCTAAGCTTGAGATTTAATTTCTTGGACATGGAATTGACGTTTTTGATATTAAATTTCAGTTTTTCTCTCTCTTTTAGCATGTTGAACTAATCGTTTTAGGCTAGGGTTGGATTACGGACTATTTTATGGCTTAATGTTGGATTTTGACTTTTTATGGATTTTGTGAGGTGTGATGATTGCATAACTTGTGGAGAATTATTGATGACTTTAATATAACATGTCTATGTGTTTGTTGAAAGTCCCAAAAAAGTTTAGGCATGCTTGTTTTGTAATTGTTTATGATTATTGGTCTTGTGCTTAGTATGAAACATTGTTAATGTGTGAGCCATGATCTATCGCTTGCTAGATTTGCTAATTATGCTTGAATAGGCTTAAGATTAATTGGTTCCATCCTTAGTTTGAAACACAATTAATGGGTGTGCCTTAATCAACTTGGATTAGTCAATCACTTAGGTTGTTGGTGTAGTTGCAAAGCCTTGACCTATTCTCTAGAAAGGGCCCGTTTAGGGATAGGAGTGCACCTTTAATTAAGGGTAACAAGGCTAGCTAATAAACTAAGGCATTAGAGCCATTGATTGCTTGTGGTCCATAGTTAGTCAATCCAATCATTAGTCGAACATAGGAAGTAATCCAACCCTAGGCCATTTCCCATTACCAAATTCCCCTAGTTGTTCCCAATTGCTTTCTTCTCATTTTTTTTCCATTTACTTTTAGTTTAACTTATGCACTTTAGTTTCAATAGGATACTCCAAAGTTCCCTTCAATTTAGAATTTGAAAAAAAAATATAAAAAAAAATTCTTTCCACACATAAGTAATTTAGGACACATAAGACTTGGAAACCACAGTTAGAGGCCTTCCTGAGGAGACAATACTCGTACTCTTGCACACACTACACTATTTCTGATTCGTGCACTTGCGAGTTTTTAAAACAACACCAATAGTTCTTGTCATTTCTTATATAGATTGATTTTTCCTTTCAACAACTTCATTTTGTTGTGGTGTTCTTGGGGCTAAAAAGTTATGAGAGATATCATTTTCATCACAAAAAGATTTCATTGTTTGGTTTGTAAATTCGGTACCTCTATCACTTCTAATGTTTGAAATCAAATAGCTTTTTTCATTTTGAACATGTTTGCAAAACTTTATAAACTTGTTTGATGTGTCATTTTTGTTGCAAGGAAAATCACCCATGTGAATGTAAAGAAATCATCAACAATCACAAAATCATATAATTTTCCACCCAAACTAGTAACCCTATTGGGTCTAACAAGTCCATATACAGAAGTTCCAAGCCTCTAGTAGTTGAAATCACTTTCTTGCTTTTGAAAGATTTCCTAATTTATTTTTCCAAGTTTGCATGTAGGACATACACTACCACCAATATATTTAGCTTTAAGCAAACCTCTAACAAAATCAAGATTAGCAAGTTTGTTTATAGAATCCAAATTAGCGTGTCCTGATCTTCTATGCCAAAGCCAAGTATTTTCATTCATAGCACTTAAACACTTAACATTTTGGTCATACAAGTCGTCAAAGTCAAATGTATGCACATTGCAATGTCTCATACCAACAAAGATGCAAAGATCACATTTCCACATTTATCAACAATTTCACATGATGAGGCTTTGAAGTCAACAAACAATCCCTTATCACATAGTTGACTTGTGCTAAGCAAATTGTGTTTAAAGCCATGAACAAGTAGCATATTTTCAATACAGGATTTAGATTTGTTACCGACATTTTCAATGCCAATGATTTTTCCTTTGGAGTTGTCTCCAAATGTAATGAATCCTTCATTCTTTTCCCTGAGTGATAAAAACTTTGATTTGTCACCTGTCATGTGCATTGAGCATCCGCTATCCAAGAATCACTTTCCATTGTCTCCAAGGATGCAAGGTAAACCTACACAAGGAAGTCAAGCATGCTTTGATGCCCAATTCTTGCTGAGTTCTTGAACATTAGCTCTAGTTCCTTTCAGAACCCACATAACATTATATTTCTCTTCTTCATACTTCCTAATAAAACATTTATGTGATGCATGTCCATTTCTACGACAATAGTAGCAAGTTACTTTGGGAGCACTAGATGAAGAAACTTTTACAAAAGGCCTTTTATAATGATCCTGCCTCTTTTGAGAATCACTCTTTACTTTTGAAGTGCTAGCTTTTGAATAACTTGATTTCTTTTGAAAAAAGTTCATGTAAGACTTTTGTTTTGTTGAATAATCAAAGCCAATCCCTGCTTTATCAAAAAACACCTTTGTTTTCCAACCAAGACATTCAAAATTTTGGTTCCATTTGTAAATTTAGAAACAAGATTTTCCAAATCTTTTACTTTCTTTTTCAAATATTAATTTTTATTTTGCAAGTCAACATTGGTTTTCTTCTTCTCCAAATCATTTTTCAAATACTCATTTTCACAATTGGAATCATGCAATTGTTTTTCAAGACATGAGACATTCTTTTTAAGCTCTTTATTTTTGTCAACAATCTTTTTAAACTCAATAAGCATTTCATTAGACATTTCTTCTAACTCATTATTAGAGGGTTTATCTTCAACACAAGAGATCTAGTTAGGAGTTAACTCATCAACTTCTTTTGCCATAAGACAAAGATTGGCCTCTTTTTCTTCAACAGAGTCCTCCTTCTCCTTATTACTTGATTCTGACTCACTTCAAGTAGCCTTCAATGCTTTTTTATTGATTCTTTTCTCCTTTTTCTTTCTCAATGGACATTTTGCCTTGACATGTCGTGGTTTTTTACATTTAAAACAAATTAGTTCTTCGCTAGATTCACCTTTACTTTCCTCTTTTCTTGGTCCTTTTTTTGAGTTGAATCTCTCATTCCTCATGAACCTTTTGAACTTTGAGAACATTGCCATTTTATCATCCTCAACACTATCACTTCTCCTTGTGGTGTAGCTTTCAGAGCACTGGTATTTGTGGCCTTTGGTCGTTTCTAAAGTTCATTGAGCTCCAACACATGAGTCATGAGTGAGCCAATGAGTTCACTTAATGGGAATGTGTTAAGATCTTTGGATTCTTTGATAGCCGTTGTCTTTGGTAGCCATGCCATAGGTAGACTCCTTTTGAGTTTCCTAGCAAACTTAGAATTTTCATAAGTTTTTCCATGAGATTTCAAAAAGTTAACAATTTCAATGAATCTAGAATATATTTGCTCAATGTTTTCTTTGGGAAGCATAGTAAACATTTCATATTTATGAACAAGCATGCTAATCCTAATTTTTTAAACTTGATTAGCACTTTCATGTGTGACTTGTAACTGATCCCATATTTATTTAGCCATGGTACAATCAATGATCTTTTAGAACTTATTAGCATCAAATGCAAGATAAAGATAATGTATGGCATTTACATTAGCTTAAATAAGTTTTTCATCTTTATCCCATTCTTCTTCTAGTTTAGGAACTTTGACACCATTTACTTCCTTAGTGGGAGTCATAGGACCATTAACTATAGTTCTCCATGCATTGTAATTATTTTCTTGTAGAAGCACCATCATCCTAACTTTCCAAAAGGCATAGTTGGTTCCATCAAAGTGTGGGACTCTAATTGTGGAAAGACCTTCCTAAATTTTATGTGCCATGATCTTTAGCTTAAGACTGTTAAGTAAAAAACACACATTAATGCAAGTAATCACACAAGTTTCACAAATAATATGTTGATCACTAGGCTCTAATGCCACATGTTGTCGAAACAATGAATCCACGAAGGGGTGAATTGAATTAATGGCACAAATAAACCACTAAAAACTTTTTTCAAGTAATTTAAATAATCAATCAGATAAGATATAAAGATAGCAAATAATAACACTTGAATGTAAATAGTTTAAGGGATAAGAAGATCAAACGCAATGATTTAGAGTGGTTTGAACTCTCAAGAGCTTAGTCCGCTATCTAAGGTCTCCCTTAAGGTTTCAGTAACTTTACTAGTGAATCGGTTTCTTGTTTAGCACGTTGTAAAAGTGTAGAACAACAATCACAACCCTTGCTTTACTACAAGGACCACAAGTATTCTCCCAACACTTGAGGATTTCAATCCCTTCACTCTTGACAAAATGCTTCTCACACTTTATTCTACCTAAGAGCAAAGCACTTACCCAATGTAATAGTAAAGTGTTTAATCATAAGACTTCTTGTGAGCAAGAGTACAAAAATGTATTTAAACCTTCCTATATTGCTCTAAATAGATGGGTGATTTATGAGTTCAATCAACTTGATCAATGAATGCTAATGATATGCAATCAATGAACTATAACAATAAATGAGATAAACTTGCAAGAGAGAAAGCTTTCAATGTTAATAGATTGACAAAGATAGTTTAAATCAAGTTGTGTTTTGAGTTAAGAGGTGAAAGAGGTATTTAAAATGCCAAAAGATGATTTTCCCAATAGTCAAATTTGAAAAGCGCATAAAGGGGCTACCAGTTGACTGAGTTGGTCGACCCTTTAGCTCAGCCGGTACTTCCAGTGAGTAAAATATGCTAGCTGGTCGACACTACCAGTCGACCGCCTGGCTTAACCGGCAAGGGAAATTGTTTTTTGTTTGTGCCGGTTGACTAAGCTAGTCAACCAGCTGTCTTAGCCGGTAGCTGCAAAATAGGCTGAAAAAGCAATACTTGCTTTTACAAAAAGTGACTTATCTAGCTAAAGCAAACTGGAGCACGTTTTTTGCAAATTTTTAAAGGCTAAAAGCAACAACTTGCATCCATAACATCTTATCTCATTAATATCCACCAACCCAAGCATGCTAGGAATTAAATTCTAAGTTTAAACTTATACCTAACATGAGATATTTTTAGATTTTTGTCTAGAAAAGGTACTATTCAAACATGCACATGAAAATTCAACAAGTCCCAAGTCATTCAAGTTGATACCCATGCTCAAGTACCTACTACACTTAGCTATGAGCATAAAAAGTGCTATTTTACTGCAAGAATGATATATATGTATGTATGTGTGTGTGTGTGTGTGTGTGTGTGTATATATATATATATATATGCTCAATACATATGTAGAATAGATAGGCTATACTTTTCACAGATAAGTGTGTTTTTACTATAGACTTGAGAAGATATAATCATGTATATACATATATACAACCACAAATATATATCTACATGTCAATTTTCAATGCAATAGGTAGTGCTAACATATACTCACTATTCTATATGACATAGCTATGGATCAAAAACTTATTTTACTACAGGAAAAGTTATGCATGCATATATATACTCACACATGGATAATGATTTAAAGCATATGATGCATAGATAAAGAACAAATATAATGCCTACATTTAGTTAAGGATGATCTAAAATATGCTATAAAGGATCATGCACAAAGTCAATGATCATGCAAGCAATACAAGATAGTATTTGAGCTCATAATAGTATCTATGTACTAAGAACAATTTAAGAAGACTAAGAAAAGAAGAAAATATGCAAGCCTTCAAGCAAACTTCATAGCTCTGCAACTTCAATTGATAACCCATGCTCTAATCTCCAATTCTTCATCTTGCTTAAATAGCTACTTTTTAAAAGATATACAAAATACTCCAAAGTAACAATTAGTTATATAACATATAACTATTGTGTCATTAAAACTAGATAAAATAACAATATATTCGACAAATACTAATTTTTTACTATAAGTAGAAAACATATGCTATTTACATAGAATTGTATATGTATCTCATTTTCCATTAAAACCCTAGGCTGGAATCCAAAGTGTGATTGTTCTATAGTGTTGACTCTATGGCTTTAATGGTGATTATGTTTTGATAATGAAAACAACATTGATTATAAAAGTAGTATAATTTGTGAAATATGAGATGATTGGCATATGTGGATAAAGTTATATGATTGTCTTGTGAACTCAAATATGATCCTATGAATTGATGAGTTCTTGAGCAATTTAAATGAGCCTATGCCTTGGAGATGACCTTTTGCCACCATGAGCCTTGAAGTTTGCATACATCAAGTGGTATGATGACATAAATTGGAGATAGAAGACATAAAGGGAACGGTCATAGATTTTCTACATGTTAAAGATGCTTTACTCTTATTCTTCTAATTCTCTCTCTGTCTCTCTTAGTTTAAAAATTGAGATATTATATGCCTAAGCATGTTTTCAAAATGATTGCATATCTTTCAAAATGCTTTTTATGCTTAAAATGTTGTTAGACTTGCCTTTGAGGTGATAAATCATAAGTTTCTTTGAAAAACAGATCAAAATAGATTTTTAGTATTCTTGGGTCTGCTCTTATTAGGGTATCGGATGAGCATTTTACCCCACCCATAGTAATTTTTTAAAAAATCCATATTTTAACTTTGTCAGGATATTAGACATGATCTATTTACTTGACGCTTGTCGGGTGCATTTTGCTGGTGCACCGGCATATACAAAAGTTTACCTGTAAGTTTCATACCTTAGATTTTCTATCTCAAAACTAGTCGTTGGAAACATGATTTTTTTTACCCTAATTTTTCTACAACGATCAAAAATATTATTTTTGCTATTATCCTTTGTGTCTAACAACTATTTTTTAAATAAGACATATATGTATCACTTATCTTTTATCTTTTGACAAGAACCCAAGATTTAAGAGCTTCAAATTTGAAAAATCAAAAGAGAAAAAGAGAGAGTGTGTGTGTGTGTGTGTGCGCAATACAAGAAGAGCTTCATTTTTCTCAAGGCATCTATAGGTCTTGTAGTGATTATCAAATCCAATTGTATTATACTTTTCTACATCTTGATAATGTATAAAGTTGGGATTTGGATAGATTAGCAAAAACAATTACAAGTGAATGTTTGATTTCGGGTTGAAATCAAGTTGTAAGTGTTGGTTTTTGAGTTTAGCCAACTTGTGAAAAGCTCAATGCATTAGTGGAAATACTCGAATGGGATATTCGGTGAGTGGATGTAGGCTTGGTGACTGAACCATTATAAATTCTCGTGTGCTTTACGTTTCTTGTTGCATTTTTTGATTCCTACAATACGTGTCTGCTATTAGCTTAATGATTGGACTTCAAGAAAGTGAACACGTGATAGAAATATTTTAATAGCTCTATTCACCCCTCTTTAGAGCTAGCTTGCCACTCACAAGTGGTCTCAGAGCTTGGCCTTACAAGGTATACTAATCATCTTGTAAGAGGTCTTACCATAGCAAGAGGGTCTTCTACATTCAATGAAGGTTTTTCACCATTCAAGCTACCGAGATTCAATGGAATCAATTATTCTTATTGGTAATGCAGAATGGAAATCTACATTCAATTAGTTGACTATGATTTATGGTACATTATGCAAGGTGGTCTTTATATTTCAATGAGAATAGAAGATGATGGCACCATGGTTGTCAAAAGAAAATTTGAGCTTACTCAAGAAGATTGGGTCATAATGGCAAAGAACTCTCAAGATTTGGATGCTCTTCATTTTGGTTTGAGTGAAAGAGTATTCAAAAGAATATCTAATCATGAAACGGCTCAAAAGGTGTTTGAAGCATTGGATGTCCTCTATGAAGAAGACCAAAGTGATGAATCTGAAAATAATGAAGAAGATGAGCAAGTTATCAATCATGTGTGCCTCATGACAAACAACGAGCTAAACCTTGAACACACTACCTCTTCAATTAAAAATGATAATTCTTGTGAGGATTGTGAATACAAGTTTACCATTGAAGAAATACGTGATATTATTCATAATGTGCATAATGATTTAGCTAATATTGTGATGCAAAACAAAGATCCTCAAAAACAAATCTTGGAACTCAAAAATGCAAACAAGATTTTGTCGAAAGAAAACCATGAACTCAAGATTGACAGAAAGGTTTTGCAATTAGAAAACTAGGAGTTAAGAAGTGAAGTGAGTCTCTACAAGGGTTTTTGGAAATATGAATTAATTGTTGATAAGCATAACTTCCACTTACAATAAGAAAATTTTTGCTTAATCAAAGAGAATGAGGATTTGAAAAAGGTGGTTGAAAAATTCACAAAAGGAAAAGAAACACTTGATGTTTTTCTCAGTTTGCAAAAGTCTTTCGGAAAAAAAAAGCATTGGTTTTGACCTATCTACATCTAAAGTTTTTCACAAAAGCGCTTTTATTGAAAGTCCTTCTACTAGCAATGCATCTACATCCTATGTGAGGCATGATTTGAGACTTGTAAGCAAAACTCATTTGTGTACTTATTATGAAAAGAGAGGTCATACTTCCACTAGATGCAATGTATAGAAGCTATGTGAATTGGAAACACTTGTGCCAAATTGGAAAAGGCCTAAATGGGCTATCAAGAAAACTAACCCGCAAGGACCCAATAAAAATTAGGTACCTAAACCCAAATGATTTCTTTGTTTGTAGGAAAATAATCTTGGCATTCAATAGATATTGGATAGCAGGTGTTACAATCATATGACGGGAAATGATTCATTGTTCATTAATTTGAAAAAAGCAAAAGGTGGCGAAGTAACATTTGGAGATGATTCAAAAGGAAGAGTACTTGGAAAAGGAAGTATCGGAATCAAAGGATCAATTACCATCAAAGATATGCTTATCTATTTTCTACTAGTCAATTGTGCGATAATGATTTTAATGTGATTTTTAAATCTAATGCGTGTTGTGTGATGAAAGATGGCATTGATTTGTTTATTGCTAATCATGTGAATAATGTGTACATTTGTGATTTATTTGATCTTGTATGCCTAAATGTTAAATGATTGTTCGTTGTTAATGATAATATGTGGTTTTGGCATAGACGTTTAAGACATGCTAGTATAGACTTTCTTATAAAGTTGAATAAACATAATTTTGTTAATAGATTGCCCAATGTGAAATATGTGAAAGATGCTCTATGTGATGTTTGTGAACTTGGTGAACAACATCAAGCTAGCTTTGAACCAATTAATAGAGTTGTTAACACTAAATCCTTGAAACTTGTTCACATGGATTTGTTTGGACACAAGTATTACTAGTCTTGGCGGTGCACACTATGTGTTTGTAATTGTTGATGATTATACTAGATAAACTTGGGTCATTTTTCTTGCATCAAAAAGTGAAACCTTCAATTCATTTGCGAAATTTTGCAAAATAGTGCAAAATGAGGATAGATATTTCATGAAAAACATTTGTAGTGATAATGGTAAAGGATTTGTGAATGTATCATTTGATGAACTGTGTGACTTGAATGACATTGGATATACCTTTTTAGCTCCTCGTGTGCCTCAACAAAATGAGTTTATTAAAAGGAAAAACCAATCCATTCAAGAAATGGCAAGAATCGGGTTAAATGAACAAGGATTGACTACATATTTATGAGCCGAAGCGGTCAATACATCCTGCTGTGTTCTTAATCATTTGTTGATTAGATCATTTTTGAAGAAAACGCCATATGAACTTTGGAATGAAAGAAAGCCAAACATTTCTTATTTCAAGGTATTCAAAAATAAATTCTATATTCTTAACACAAAAGACCAATGTCGTAAGTTTGATTCAAAATCACGTAAAGGTATTTTTTATTAGATATTTTACAATAGGTAAAGCCTATAAAGTCTTTATTAAAAAAAAGTGAAGTATTGAAAAATATATACATGTAAAGTTTGATGAAACTAACCCTTTTTGATCGATAAAGGACAATAATGATATTGTAGATGAATTAGAACTTATGAAGGGCGAACATCCTACTACAAATTATCAAGAGAAGAATGAAAAATCTCAAGAAGATGAGCAAGGTACATCTTTTCAAGAACCTATCAATGACAATGATCAAGAGAAAGAAGATGAACCACTTGACATGGAAAACAAGGATTTACCAAAAGTTTGGAAATTTGTAAGAAATTACCCAATTGATCAAATTATTGGTGATCCTAGCAAAGGGGTAAGAACGAGAGGTAATTTGAACCATTTTTGTAAACATCATGTATTTTTATATTATATTGAACCTAAATGTATTGATAATAAAAATAATTGAATCAATTTGAAAAAAAACAAAAATTGGAAACTTGTTGAAAGACCAACTAATCAATCTATTAAATGGGCTTTTAGAAATAAACTTGATAAAAGTAGCAATATTGTTAGAAATAAAGCTAGATTGGTTGCCTAAGGATACAATCAAGAGAAGGATATTGATTATGATGAGACATGTGCGGCCATTGCACGACTTAAATCTATTCGTATGTTACTTGTTTTTGCATGATACAAGAATTTCAAATTATACCAAATGGATGTTAAAAGTGCATTTTTAAATGATTTTATCAAAGAGAAAGTAGTTCTTGAACAACCTATGAGATTCAAGAATCCTAAATTTCCAAACCATATTTATAAATTGGAAAAATCATTGTATGGTTTGAAACAACCTGCATGGTATGAATGTTTGAGTGGATTTCTTGTGCAAAAAGGTTTTGGAAGATTAAAATTGGATTCCATTTTATTTATAAAACATGATGGCAATGATTTATTACTTGTGCAAATATATGTTGATGATATTATTTTTTGTATTACTAACATGGCTTTGTACGAGAATTTTGCTAAGTGCATGCATAAAAAATTTGAAATGAGCATAATGAGAGAATTGAACTTCTTCCTTGGACTAAAAAATGAAGGATGAAATTTTCATAAATCAAACCAAGTATATCAAATAACTACTCAAGAAGTTTGGTTTGGAAGATGTGAATAAAATTGACACACTAATGAACTGATTCACAAAGCTTAACAAGGATGAGAATGGGTACATCTATTGATCAAATAACTACTCAAGAATTTTCAATTGCAAATTTTGCTGGATGCTAAGTCGATCGAAAAATTACAAGTAGAAGTTGACAATTTCTTGGACAATCACTAGTTTCATGATCAAACCAAAAACAAGATAGCATTGCAATATCCACAATCGAAGCCGAATACATTGCCATAGGTAATTGTGTTGCACAAATCTTTGGATGAAGCAAAATTTGCATGATTTTGGATTTAATTTTGAACACACTCTTATTTATTGTGATAATACTAGTGTTATTAATCTCACTAAAAATCTTATTCAACATTCAAAAAATAATCAAATTGAAATTAGATATCATTTTATTCGTGATCATATATAAAAAAAAAAGATATTAGACTTGAATTTATTAGCACCGATAGTCAATTAGCTAATATGGATGTTAAGTCAATTTTGATATTAATCTTTTAGTAAATTGGGCTTCATGGATTTAATTTAATGCCAATTTTTTGATTATTTTAGGGGTTGCATGAATTTTAATTGATTCTTACATATTTTGGGATTAATGATTTATTTCAATTTATGTAAGAAAATTATTTAATTGGAGAAAGGAATTTTCTAAAAGCGAATATGGAAAATCAAAGCAAGAAGAGGAATTAGTCAATGTCTTGAAGGAGAAGAAAAAGAGCAAAGAGGAAATTTTGACCAAGAAAACAAAAAGGAAACTAACAAAAAATAAGTCTAAAAAAAGAAAAAAGAAAATTAAAAAACAAAAGGAAAGACTTGGACAACAAGTCAAGGTCTAATGACCTTGACCTTAGCCTATAAATAGGCCACCAACGTGAGAAAGAAAGCTTACCAAATGCTCCTAATGAACAGCACCAACAATTCTTAAATTAGGATTTTCATATTTTCTTTTCTTTTCTTTTCAAGATTCATGAGTTGAGATCCTAAGAGCATTCAAGACTTGGAAACTTTGTAACATATTCTTTTGTTAGTACTTTAATTTGTTTTTATTATGTTTTATTTTCAAATTTTTTATTTTATTTTTAAATATTATGTTGGGTTAAATTTTTCTTGCTAAGGTTAGGATGAAACCTTGTTAATTTAACTTCTTCTATATTTGAGGTTTGATTTTTCCCATGAGTTTAGTCTTTCATGTTTATTGTGTTATTCACCTATTACTTGTTCAAGATAATTTTTTAGATAAGTTCAATCATGTTTTTCTCATGCTTCAAATAATTTTTGACAATTGATAGTTTTGTTTTTAATGCCAGATATTAATTGCGATTTCAGGTCTGAGATACAATTAATGATTTGATGATCTTTTTTGAAATTAGAATAAAAATACCTTAGTTTTTATTAATCCAGAGTTTGACAATGATATTTTCCATGATAACGAAGCCTGACCGTGAGATTATCATGGAGAAAAACTTGAAAAAAATTAATGCTCAAATATAGTTGAAGTTAGGATTAACAAGGTGGAGTCTGAGACCTTAGCCATTTATTCTTGCTAGTTTAACTTGTTCTTTTACTTTCTCGTTATTTTGTCTTGCAAGTCTTCTTTATTTTAAGTTATTTTATCCTTGTTTTGCGATTATCGTCTTTTAATTTCTTTTGTTAGTTGATTTAGTTTTAGATTTAATTTATTATTTCTTAATTCGTAGTTTAATTAATTGCTTTCATTATTGTTCTTGTTTAGTTTTTATTATTTAATTTAATTTAATTTTCATAATTATTCTACGAAATAAAACTCGTCCAACTAGATTTGGAAGTTCCAATTTTGTCTAGAACTCGTCCTTCACATAACAAATCCGCGTGAGATCGACCTCGTGTTTGCTAAACTATATTGTCATAAGATTCGTGCACTTGCGAATAATTAAAACATCACAACAAGTTTTTGGCACTGTTGTCGGGGACTTGATTAGGCTAAGTTCATAGACTTTGTTAGGATTTTCTTCTACTAGTTGTTATTACTATTTTCTTTTTTTTTTTTAAATCCAAAAAAATAAAAAAAAATTGGGGTATTTTTAGTGTTGCATGAAAGTTTGTGTGCAAGATCACACACAGAGGTTAGTTAGCTTTGAATTAGAGTTTAACATGAGTGAACAAGGAGAAGAAACTAAACCTCATAGGGAATTGTTTTCCCCCATCTCCACTAATCCCCCATCATGCATTGTTTTTTTTTGCAAAATTTGAGTTAAAACCATAGGTAATAAATCTTCTACCCACTTTTCATGGTTTTGAAAGAGAATATTCGTATTTGCACGTGAAAGAATTTTTAGAAATTTGTGCCACATTTAAATTTTAGAATTTTAGTGATGAATCTGTTCGTCTGCATTTATTTCCATTTTCACTTAAAGAGAAGGCAAAAGCATGGTTAAACTCTCTTTCACCTAGATCCGTTACTTAGGATGCATTGGTCAAAAAGTTTTTGTCTAAATTCTTCCCTATGGCAAAAACAAATGCACTAAGGAGAGAAATTTTTTTTTTTACCAAGAAGAGCATGAAAAAATTTATGAAAGTTAGGAAAGGTTTAAGGATTTGCTTTTAAAAATGTCCTTATCGTTGTTTTGAAACTTGGAGATTAGTGCAATACTTTTACAATGGTTTGACATAGGCTAATAGGAATATGGTTGAATCCATGAATAGTGGAGATTTCTTGAGTTTTGGTGAGGAAGAAGCTTATAATTTTCAAGAAGTTTAGCTGAGAGTTTCCAAGAGTAGGATTTTACTAATTGTAGGGAAAAACTTGCTCAATCAATTAGGAAAGGTGGGTTGTATGAGACTAGTGAGGATGTGGATATAAAGGCTAGGTTAGACACACACACTTGAAAGGTAGAAGAATCTTTAAGCATGAATAAAGGAGATCATTCTATTAAACATGTTTACGGTGAAATATGTTCTCTATGTGCTAGTCCTTTGTGTATAATTGCAATGTGTCCTTCTATGCCTGCATATAATAAGTGTCTTTTCTAGGCAAGCAAATTTACTTAATAATTTGGGAATGTCATATGCTAATCCATCTTTGGAGACATAATCCTAGTTGGAGAAATCATCCAAATTTTTCTTGGAGACAAAATCAAGCTCCCATTAATTTAAGTGGTCCACACGTGCAATTTCAAAATTGTTGGGGAAAAACATGCAAACACAAAGAATACAAGAAGAAAACGGACACAAGAGAATTACGTGGTTCGGCCTTAAAGCCTACATCCACGGGCAGCAGAGAATAATTTATTATTGATCACGAACACTACAAGGCTTACTCTGGTTTCTCTTACACCCATACTATGTCCTAGCCCCTATTTATAATACACAAGTATCCTAATCAGTATTCTACAAGGAAGGAAATAGTATACTACAAGGAAAATGACATATATTAATTATGTATTGTAATGGTAACAAGCAAATAATGTAAATGCTAATAAGGAAATTTGCCATTTTTGTTGCCCAAGAATACAGGTCACATTCAACAAATCTCCACCTTGGCACGTATTCACTCCAATCAACACACCATCGTCCTTGCTGCCAATTGCCCCTACGGGCTTAATGCTCCACACCACAAATAGCAACCAAGTCTAAGCAATGCTTGAACTTGCTGACTGGAACTACCTTGGTCATCATATCTGCTAGATTCTCATGGGTAGAAATCTTCTGCACTGATATAATCCCTTATGATACAACATCTTTGATAAAGTGATATCTGATGTCAATATGTTTAGTCCTTTCATGATACATCTGATTCTTCGTCAAATGGATTACAATCTGGCTATCACAAAAGACTGTACGTGTATCTTGATGTAATCCAAGATCACGAACCAGGTATCTTGCTGTAATCCAAGATCACGAACCAGGCCTTGTAACCATATAGCCTCCTTCACAGCTTCTGCAATTGCCATGTACTCCGCCTCAGTAGTTGACAATGCCACAGTAGACTGTAATGTCGCTTTCCAACTAATAGCATATTTAGAGAGCGTAAACACATAACCCGTCGAAGATCTTCTCTTATCAAGGTCACTCGCAAAGTCTAAATCACAATAACCTATCAATCTTGCGCAATCTTTAGTCATCTTGCTAAATAGCAAACCTATATTCGCAGTGCCACGCAAATATCTCATTATCCATTTTATCGCTTCCGAGTGTGCTTTCCCAGGCGATGCCATATACCTACTCACAACACTAACTGCATGTAAAATGTCAGGACGAATGCATACCATAGCATACATCAAGCTACCAACAGCACTTGAGTATGGAACACGAGACATATGCTCCACCTCCTCCTTGGTTTTAGGTGACAAATCTACAGATAACTTGAAATGAACAACAAGCAGCACACTTACAGGCTTAGCTTTATGCATCCCAAAACACTCCAGCACCTTCTCAATATAACTCTGTTGAGACAAAAATAGCTTCCTAGCATTTCTATCCCTACGAATCTCCAAGCCAAGAATCTTCTTCGCTTCTCCAAGATCCTTCATCTCAAACTCATCTCCCAGCTACTTCTTTAATTCGTCGATGGTAGACATGCTTTTAGCAGTGATAAGCATATCATCAACATACAATAACAAGTACACAAATGAATCATCTAGAAGCTTCTTGAGATACACACAACTGTCATAGGCACTCCTTGTGTATCCAGCGCCTACCATGAATGTGTCAAATCTCTTGTACCATTGTCGAGGCGACTGCTTCAACCCATACAAGGACTTCTTCAGTTTGCAAACATGATTCTCCTTACCAAGAGTTACGTACCCCTCCAGTTGGCTCATGTAAATATGTTCTTCAAGATCACCATGCAAAAATGCCATTTTCATATCTAGCTACTCAAGCTCTAAGTCATGAAGAGCAACCAAGGCAAGTTAAACCCTAATGGAAGTATGCTTCACAACCGGAGAGAACACTTCATTGAAGTCAACACCCTCCCTTTGTGTATAGCCTTTTGCCACCAACCATGCCTTGTATCGAGGACCTTCAACCCCTGGAATACCTTTCTTTTTCTTGTAAATCCATTTGCAACTGACAACTCGCTGTCTCTCAGGCAATTTAATGAGCTCCCATGTTTGATTCTTCTGAGGAGACTCAATCTCCTCACTCATGGCACCTACCCAATGAGCAGAATCTCTTCTAGATATAGCCTCATTGTACGAATTTGGCTCATGTCCTTCAATTGTTTCGACAACAATCAAAGCATAAGCAACAAGATCTGCGTATCCATACCTTTGAGGCTCTCTAATCTGTCTCCTTTCTCACCCAGTAGCAATGCTATACTTTTGTTGTTCAGGCACATTTTGATCATGCACCTCAGTTGGTTGAGTCGGCTGAATTGGACTGCTAATACTGCTAGATGGAACATTTGGAACCTCAGCAAATACCTCCACCTGTTCTTTGACACCGTAGTCTAAACCAAATACCGCTTTCTCATTTTCTTGGTCTAATGAAACAGCCTCATTGAATGTGATATCCTGTTGACAAGGAAACCTGGAGACTTTGGATCTGTGCACCACAACCTATAACCTTTTCTCTTGGACACATAGCATAGGAATATGCATTTCTTTGCCCTCGGCTCCAACTTGCCATCTTTGACGTGAGTGTATACAAGGCAACCAAACACCCTCAATCGAGAGTAGTCAGCAGGCTTAACGGACCATAACTCAAAAGGAGTTTTCAATTCAATAGCTTTGGATGGAGACCTATTCACCAAGTAGCATGCCGTATTAACAGTTTCAACCCAAAAGTCTTGACTCAAGCCAGAATGGGAGAGCATACAATGAGCTCTCTCCACCAGAGTTCTATTAATGCGTTCTGTAACTCTATTCTGTTATGGTGTCCCTACACATATACGGTGTCTCATAATGCCATGTTTCCTGCAAAACTCATCAAACTCTTTATTGCAGTATTCCAACCCTTTGTCAGTCCTAAGACACTTGATCTGTTTACCAATCTACTTTTCAATCAACGTCTTCCACTCGACAAATGTTGAAAATGCCTCATCTTTAGTTTTCAAGAAGTATACCCACACCATCCGAGAGTATGCATCAATGAAAGTGATGTAATACCTGGCACCTTTCTTAGAAGGAATTTTATTTGGACCCCAAAGATCGGAATGAATGTAATCAAGTGTACCTTTGGTATTCTCTTGCCCCTTGCTAAACGTCACCCTAGTTTACTTTTCAAAAACACAATGCTCGCAAAATTCAAGCTTTCTCGTTCTTTACCCACAAAGCAAATCCCTCTTACTCAGCTCGGTTAGTCCCTTCTCACTCATATGGCCCAAACTTTTGTGCCATAACTGCATAGTGTCATTATCATTCTCCTCAGATACAACAGCTGTAACACCTGTAATCGTACTACCTTGAAGAACATATAGGCCACCAATCAAGTCCCCTTTCAAGAGCATAATTGCACCTTTGGTCACCTTTAATACACCATTCTCACTACGGAATTTGTACCCATGAGAATCTAAATGCCCAAAAGAAATCAAGTTTTTCTTCAGCTTCAATACAGGCCAACACTCAAGAGATCTTGTAATACCATCAAACATCTTGATATTTACGATGCCCATTCCCTCTTTCCCTTCTCTTTTGGACTAAGAAGAGAACCAGTCATGCCTAAGACATATATGGAACGTTGCACTAGTATCAAGAATCCATTAATTATGCCACTATGATGCACTCACAGTTAAAACATCCCCGGTACTACTTGAGTTCTCCCTATCACTGTCAGCACTTTCTACCACGTTGGCTGAATTTTCCACCTTTTTCTTTCCCTTTTTCAGTTTTGAACGTTCTTTCTTAGTGTGAACTTTCTCACCACACTCGAAACAGCGTAGCTTTCTTGCTCTTGATTTTGATCTTGACTTGCTTTTCTTTCTACCTGAAGATCCCTCTCTATTCTTTGATCTCCATCTACTCATTAAACCCTCCCCATGAACTTATTCTCTATGTCTTAGAATATGTGTTTGAAGATCTTTTGATTTTAATGAAGCAATCACATCTTCAAAGGTAATTTTATCCCTCCCGTACAACATAGTGTCCACAAAGTTCATTTATGAAGGCGATAAAGAGCATAATAGGATCATAGCTTGGTCTTCGTCAACAATTTTAACACCCATATCCTTCAAAGCAATAAAACAAGAGTTAAACTCATCAAGGTGTTACTTTACTGATGTACCTTCTTTTATTCTAAGATGATACAATCGCTTCTTCAAGTATAGGCGATTTGAGAGAGATTTAGATGCATACAATTTTACCAAAGTATTCCAAGTCTCAACTGATGTCACCTTCTCAGCAATCTCCAGCAATACCTCATTCGTCACGGACATATGTATTGCATTTAAGGCTTTCTCTTCGAGTTCTGGTTCTGTCTTCTCCGGGATCACTTCTTCAATGACTTTCCAAAGTCCTTGCATTGTCATAAATGCCTTGAATATGATCCTCCATAGACTGAAACTCATTCTCCCGTCAAACTTCTCAATTTCAAACTTTTCACCTGTGGAAGACATATTCGTTTGCATAAAACTCGCACTTTGGAATAGAATTTGGCTCAACAGACCACAAAAACGAATTCAGCACGTCGAAAAACCTTAGAAACACCCTCGGTCAACTTTGGTCAACACCGATCAAAGTCAACCCTATTGGTCAAAGTCAACACCGTCCCTAAACACATACTTTATAACAAAATATGGAAAAACAAAGCCCAAAAATGGACTCAGCACATCGAAAAACGTGGGGTATCTAGTCAAACCCAGTCAACCCTCGATCAATGGTCAATGGTCAAAGTCAAACCCCGGTCAACCTCGGTCAACACAGTCAAACGGGCCAGAATTTTTTTTTTGTTTCTGGACTCAACAGCAAGGCCCCAAAGGAAATAATTTTTTTTTTCTTTAGTCTTAAAATAGAAGCCCAACCCAAAAATATTTTTCTTTTACCTTTTGATTCAATTAAACCCAAACAAAAAAAAAGTTTCAAAGCCCAAGACCTAAGACTCAAAAGACCTAACCAAATATGGACAAGGCCACTACCCAGGCCCGATCCAAAACCTAGATCCAAAGCCCAAAACCCAAACGCTAAACTTGCTTTACAAACTTGAACCAATTTCCAAAAAAAAAATACCTGAATACCCAAAATACTAACCTCAAGAGCACGCGAACTCTATCTTCTTTGCTTGTTCTTCAAACCCAAACACGAGCCATAACCTGCCGATGTAAGCTTCCACTCCAGCCACCAACGCTCAACGTAGACAGCACCGGAGCACTCCTCGCCGAGCAAAGACCTTTGTTTAGTTAGACACCATTTGGTTTGAGTAATTTTGGTTTCATGGTGAGTTTTGGTTTTTCCTTTTTTCTTCAAACAGCGGATTAATACCTAAGCTCTAGATACCAGTTTGTTTGGGAAAAACATCCAAACACAAAGAATATGAGAAGAAAACGAACACAAGAGAATTACGTGGTTCAGCCTTAAAGCCTACGTCCACGGGCAGCAGAAAATAATTTATTATTGATCACGAATACTACAAGGTTTATTTTAGTTTCTTTCACACCTATAGTACTATGTCCTAGCCCCTATTTATAATACACAAGTATCCTAATCAGTATTCTACAAGGAAAAGGAAATAATATACTACAAGGAAAATGACACATATTAATTATGTATTGTAATGGTAACAAGCAAATAAGGTAAATGCTAATAAGGAAATTTGCCATTCTTGTTGCCCAAGAATATGGGTCACATTCAACAAAAATCAATTTCGACCACCTAATCATAATTTTGCTCTCTCCTAAATTAGTACCACAATTTCCTTGTCAGCTCAAGCAGTAAACATCACTAAAAGAGTCTCTTAGGGCACTCATGTAGACCGCCACTCAAACAATTCAAGAGCTAAAAAACTGCAATCAGGTGAGTCCTAATTCTGTTCTTATGTTAGAGACACAAATTGGGTAGTTGGCTACTTAAGTAGGAGAGAGAGAAAAAGGTAAATTTCTAAGTCAACCTATACCTAATCCTAAAGCACAATATATGGCTGAGACTTCTAGTTCTTCATAGGGTCTAGAGCATGTACAATTTATCATCACCCTTAGATCTAGAAAAAAAAATTGACAATCTTGTAATTGAACCAGAAAAAGCTAAAAGTTCTAAGAGTAAAAAAAAAGGAGGAAAAAGAAAGTGCGGTCATAATTTTCAAGAATCTCGCCCTAGAATTGCTGAGTCTGAAAATAAAATGTTTGTACCTAAAGCATCATCCCCTCATAGGCTTAAAAATCAAAAGAAAGTGGCCCGTACAATGATATTTTGAATGTTTTTAAGCGGGTGCAAATCAACATGCCATTCTTGGATGCTATTAGTAGACACCCACTTATGCAAAATTCTTGAAAGATCTTGTTACTGTTACGAGGAAGACCAATGTTCCAAAGAAAGCTTTTCTACCAGATCAAGTAAGTTTTGTAATTTCAAATAAACATTCTATCAAATACAAGGATCCTGGATCTCTTACAATTGAATGTGAAATTCGTAAAAATCATGTTGTGAAGGCTCTACTAGATTTAGGAGCAAATGTGAATTTATTGCCATATTCTGTTTACTTACAATTGGGTTTGGCTAAGTTGAAACTGTCTAAGATGACATTCCAGTTGGCTAGCAGATCTGTAAGAATCCCTAAGGGTGTTGTTGAGAATGTTTTGGTTAAACTTGACACATTCTTTTATCCTGTTGATTTTGTAGTGCTTTATACTGAACCTATTCATAATCCTAATTCTCAAGTTCCTATTATTTTGGGTCATCCATTCCTGGCTATATCAAATGCAGGATTAATTGTAAGAGTGGTGTGATGAAAATTAGTTTTAGACCTAGGACTCTTGAACTTAACATTTTTCATGTATGCAAGCAAATGCCTGATAGTAATGATGATCATGAACTTAACATGGTTGAGAGTATTATGCATGATAAATTTGTGTTGAGTAGTTATGATGATCTACTTGAAATATGCTTAGCTCAGTTTGGTGCTGATTTTGATATTGATCAATCTATTTGTGAAGCAAATTCATTGCTGGATTTTGTACCACTTATGGCTGTTGATAAATGGTAGCCCAAAGTGTTGCAGCTTCTCTTCCCCTTATCCCCAACTTTACCTTTTGCGGTAGAGCCTCCTAGTTTAAAGTTAAAGCCTTTGCCAGATACTCTTAAGTATGTTTTCTTAGGTGCTAATGAGACATTGCCTACTATTATAGCTTTTGATTTAGATGAATCTCAAGAATATAAATCAATGAAGGTGTAAAGAAGCTATAGGGTGGACAATTGCAGAGATTAAGGGTGTTAGTCCATCGGTTGTTATGCATAGAATTCATTTAAAGGACAATGCTAAGGCCACACGCAAGTCGCAAAGGCATTTGAATCCCATTATGCAGGATGTAGTAAGGGCAGAAATTCTGAAACTTTCAGATGTAGGCATTATTTATCCTATTTTTGACAGTAGTTGGGTGAATCCTGTGTAGGTAATTCCTAAGAAAATTGGAATAATTGTGATTAAAAGTGAAGATAATGAGTTTATTCCAACAAGAGTGAAAACAGGATGGAGAATGTGCATTGACTATCGTAAGTTGAATTCCATATCAAGAAAAGACCACTTCCCTCTTCATTTTATTGATCAAATGTTAAAGAAATTAGGTGGGCATGCATATTATTGTTTTCTAGATGGATATTCTAGTTATAATCAAATTGTCGTTGAAATTAAGGATCAAGAGAAAACTACATTCACATGTCCATTTGGCACTTTGCATATAGGCGCTTGCCCTTTAGGTTATGTAATGCCCCTGCCACTTTTCAACGATGCATGGTAAGTATTTTTTTAGATATGATAGGGGAATTTTTTGAAGTATCCATGGATGAGTTTTCTATTTTTGGGGCCACATATGAGGATTGTTTGAATCATTTGTCAATAGTTTTGCCTATGTGTAAGGAGAAAACCTTGGTGCTTAATTGGGAAAAATGTCATTTCATGGTTAAAAGAGGAATTGTGCTTGGACATGTCATATCTAAAGATGGGATTAAGGTGGACAAAGTTAAAATTGATTTAATCTCTAACCTTTCTTCTCCTGGGAATGTCAAGGAAATTAGATATTTTTAGGCCATGCAAGATTTTATGGAAGATTCATTAAGGACTTTAGTAAAATAGCTAGTCCTCTATGTAACCTTCTAGGTAAAGATGTACCTTTTGTTTTTGATGATGCATGTCTCAAAGTTTTAACAAGTTAAAATGAATTGACAACGACACCTATCATTAAACCACCTTTTTCGAATTTGCCTTTTGAAATCATGTGTGATGTTTCTGATTATGCAATTGGTGCTGTTTTAAGGAGTGAGTGAAGAAACTTCCTCATCTGATTTATTATGCTAGAAGAACACTTAGTATACAACACTTTGAAATAGAGTTTTAATTAGACCCATTTTGAACAAAACTTCATATGAACTTTAGCATGGCAAAACCCCTAAAATTTCATATTTCAAAGTGTTTGGTTGCAAACGTTTTATCTTGAACACTAAAGATTATTTGAAAAAATTTGATGCTAAATCAGATGAAGGCATATTTTTAGGATATTCCACTAAGATTAATGCATATAGAGTCTATAACAAAAGAAATCTTATTGTGGAAGAATCAATGCATGTTACATTTGATGAGACAAACCTATTTAAGCTGAGAAAGGAAGTTGATGATGTAGGTTATCTTTTGGAGAAAACTAAACTTGAAGATCACAAAGAAGTTCCAACGAAACAAGAAGATGCACATCAAGAAGAGGAATCTCAAGCCAAGAAGGATGATAGACAATGCTCAAACCAAAGTACCACGAAAAAGAAGGAGACTCATCAAGACTTGCCAAAGAGTTAGAAGTTTGTCCGGAATCATCCTTAAGATCAAATCCTTGGTAATCCATCTCAAGGCATAAGAACTAGGCATAACATCAATGCTTTTTGTGAACATTATGCATTCATTTCTTATATAAAACCTAAGAATGTTAAATAGGCTTTATTTGATGAGAATTAGACCAATGCTATGCAAGAGAAATTTAATCAATTTTCTAGAAACAAGGTGTGGAAATTAGTTAAAAAACCTAGAGACCACCTGGTGATTGGAACTAAATGGGTATTTAGAAACAAACTAGATGAAGCCAGTGAAGTAACTAGGAACATGGCTATACTTGTGGCTCAAGGGTATAATCAAGAAGAAGGCATTGACTATAATGAGACCTATGCCCCCGTAGCTAGACTTGAATCCATTCGTATGTTACTTGCATTTGCTTGCTACATGGATTTCAAACTTTATCAAATGGATGTCAATAGTGCCTTTCTAAATGATTTTATTGAAGAAGAGGTATATGTTGAACAACCTCCCAGTTTTGAAGATCCTTATTTTCCAAACCATGCCTTCAAACTGGAAAAGCCTTTATATGGTTTAAAACAAGCTCTAAAGCTTGGTATGAAAGACTTAGTGGTTTTTTGTAGAAAATGGTTTTGAAAGAGGAAAACTTGACTCCAATTTGTTTATTAAAAAGAAGGAAAAGATATTTTACTCGTACAAATTTATGTGGATGATAAAATTTTTTGTGCCACTAACATTGCTTTGTGTGAGAGTTTTTCGAAGTGTATGCATAGGGAGTTCGAAATGAGCATGACGAGAGAATTGACCTTCTTTCTCGGACTCCAAATCAAGCAAACAAAAGAGGGCATCTTCATAAATAAAGCCAAGTACACGAAAGAAATCATCAAGAAGTTTAGGCTTAAGGATGCCAAGGATATCGGAACCCTAATGAGTCCCTCAACAAAGCTAGATAAGGGCGGAAAAGGTAAGCCAATAGATAAGAAAAAGTATAGAGGTACGATCGGTAGCGTGCTCTACTTAACAACCTCTAGGCTAGATATTATGTTTGCTATATGTTTATGTGCTAGATTTTAATCTAATTTTAAGGAAACACGTCTAGTTGCTTGAAAAGAATCATTAGATATCATAAAGGAACTAGTAATTTAGGCCTTTGGTATGCAAAAGTAACTTCATTTGACTTATGTGGCTTTTTTTATGCCGATCACGCCAGTTGTAAGGTACACTGTAAGAGCACTAGTGGAACTTGTCAATTTCTAAGGTATTCTTTAGTATCTTGGTCTTGTAGGAAGCAAAATAGTGTTGCAATTTCTACCACTGAAGCTGAATACATTGCTGACGGGAGTTGTGTTCCTTAAATATTGTGATAATACTAGTGCCATAAATCTCACTAAGAATCCCATTCAACATTCTAGAACTAAGCATATTGAGATGAGACACCATTTTATTAGAGATCATATACAAAAAGGTGATATTGTGCTTGAATTTTTGTTGATAATTTGCACCAAGTTATGGATATTATACTAAACGTTTGAATAAGGACCAATTTTGTAAAATTAAAAAAGAGGTTGGAATGATATGTTATGACTAAAATGTGTTTATGTGAGTGGTTGTCGCTTAGATATGTTAAAAACTGCATTTTTGCATTTTCTTACGCAACTAATGGATCAGCTACAGCTAGAGGACGTCTGGCTACAAGGGAAATTTTCTTGAGCTTTCTGACCTGTCGTGGGTGAAAGATTAAAAAGGTCTTTTAACCCCAAATTTTACATCTTCTCTCATAATTTTTTCACCCTAGCCTTAACCCCTTTCAAAATCCACTTCCAAATCTTCATTGTCTCACCAAAATCTCTTAAACCTTCTTAAACTTTCCTGAAACCCACTTCACAACACATTCTTCTACCATTTTATTTTCTCAAATTTCATCCAAAATCATGATAACTCTAAGAGGGAGAGGTCATGAACGTGAAAGAAACAAAAGGCTAGAATTCAATCTCCTCCACCATCCGCTTCAAAAATTCAAGACAAGCAATCTATGTTGTATGGAAAATTCCTTGTAGGCACAAACATTTTACAACTCTTCGAAGGTCAAGGTCTGTATTCCTTTTTGCACTTAAATTATGATGTTAAGGTTGGCGTGGTTAAAGAATTCTATGAGAATCTTAAGGTAGAAAGTAAGGACCCTAAGCTCGTGTTCAAATCCACTGTCTGTAATAAGTCGTTTTTGTTATATGAAGATGTGACTAACACAATATTTGGTATTCCGGTGGAAGTGGAAGGCTATCATAATAGCCAAGGTTGGCTAGAAGGGGCGAAACCATATGCTAGTGCAGTTATAGAATTTATGTGGCGTAATGTTGGACCCAAACCCCCCAGTTTGGTTATCCCCTTATTGAAGGATGTAGATATGGATAAGAAGGTTGCCTTCAAAGTAATAAGTGAAATCTTGCTCCCTAGAATAATCAATGATGGAAATATCTGCTCTATAGGCTTATTCAAAGAGGGAAAATTGCATTACCATTCTTAAGTTTGAATCACATGCTTCATATTAGTGGAAAAAAGGGCAATAAAACCACAACACTGGGTATGGCATGGCTCTCATGTACATCTTTGACTATTTTATAATCAAGTCCAAGGAGAAGGCTATGCCATTTCTTGGAACTTTAACATGACATATATGAATTTCATGGGAATCTATTGGCATAACGGGAAGGCGATAAATAGGGCTGCTTATTCAAATTTGCCTCGTGAGGTCAAAAAAGCCATAAAGCAAAGGCCTAGGGATGGTACCACATTCACTAATTGAATTATGAGACCGGAGGCTCAAGATGTGAATGAAGTGCAAGAACCTTTGGATGAGGCTGAGCGAGAATAATAGGCTAGGCAAGGAGGAGTTGAAATAAGAGAGCTGATCATGATTCCCATGGAAATATCTTGAAATTTATGTCAAATTGGTAGGTGCACATGTATTGATCAAGTGAATTTTGTTCTGATGGGGATCAATTTAATAGCAATAAAAGAAAAACAATTAGGGTCAGTCTTGAACCAATTCATTACATTTGATTTTACTCTAAACTTGGTGCTCGATAAATACATTTTTTATTCAAGAATAAGCCGTCAGCCATTATGAGACTACTGTATGTACTTATGTATATATTCTTATGTATATAATATATCTTATGAGATCGATAATATCGATGAGATTGATATTCAAATATTTCTTCTTAGAATGTATTGATTTGACCCCATAAGCGGGACGAAGCATGTTGCCGCCAAAAGCAGAATCCCATATTTCTTTTAGAAAATATACTAATTGTTCCAGAGCAACTAGAAAGAGATTCTTTAACCAAAAAGAATTCTGTTTAAATGTAGGATACCCATCCAGAAGTTTTCACAACTCAATCATAGAAGATGGAATCATGAAAGATTTGACCTTTTTGAACTTTGTCTGTAACTCATTAGAGGCCCGGGAAATAAAGAGAAGATGTCTGAAGAAGATGAAGCAACTTTACCACCTAAAGAAATTGAACTCAGAGCCACCATGCAAGCCTCATAAGAGCAAGCACGGGTGGATGAGCAAAGGCGTACGAAGATGAGAAATGGTGCCAGATCTAGTTCCACAGCTACACATGATGATCCATCCATTATGGCCTAGACTCTTACTCAAATTCAAGCTTTGAACACGGGAATAAGTAAGATGCATACCACATAGGATGCTCATTAGGCAGAGCTTTTAGAATAGGGAATCATATTGACTCCAAGATCGAGGAAATGCATTCCGACATGAAGGACTTCGTTAAGGATCATCGTGACTACACTCCTTGAATTCATCATGGCCTTTTGTCAAATCATCATGCACTTTCATATTTTTTTCAAGACAATTTTCCTTTATTCTTAAATTTGCTAGTTTGGTACATTTCATGGTTTTATTAGTTTAATTAGTTTGAAACTCCTAATGATAGTATGCATGTCTATATGTGTTATGATGATGAGTATAGTATGCATGCCTATATGTGTTATGATGATGAGTATGGTATGCATATCTATATGTGTTATGATGATTAGTATGGTATGGATGCCTATATGTGCTTTGGTGAATTGAATTATGAATTATGACTATTTGATTACTCATATGCATGGATTGAAAGTGGAAAGGGGAGTAACCCGTACAATATGATCTAGTTATACGTGTGTTTACCTTGAAGGGGAGTCAAAATTTTTGGACTCCAAACTTTTTGAAATAATTTGTCATCATAAAAAAAAGGGAGATTGTTGGCTTAATATTGATTATTATGATGTTTAAATGATTTTGATAATGAAAATTATGTTGAATTACTAAAAGCATCTCGTGAGCATGACTGAATATCCTAAGATAGGTGCTTGTACGATATGGAATATGCCTAGTCTTGAACCTTGGATATATTGAAGATCATTTATCAAAGATTAAAGCTTAAGATGAAGAAAAAGAAGATAAGAAGTCATAAGGTAGAGACGAGATATCATAAGGGGTACCGCATTTACGCTCCTTATGAATAGCCTTGGGTTTATATAATAGCTCAAAACTTCTTATCTTTATTGCATATTTGATCAAATCAAATAAGCAATGCTTTACAAAAATCAAAGCTTGATTTAATTGCATAAAGAGCATGATTTCTTCAAACATATGTGTTGGGATGTTTTTAAGCCTCATTTGATCTTTAAAAACATGTTTGAAGTTGGTTTGGTGCTGTCAAAATGGTCGGATTTTGAGTAAAATTGGTTTTTAGCTTGTTTGGCTTTGTTTTCAGCAATTCTAGAGTGGCCGAACCCCTAGACGGTTGACCGGCTGACCAAGGAGATCGCTTGGCCAAGTTAGAAGCACTGGGGCTAAGCCAAACCCCTTAGTTGGTCAACCGGTTAAGGCGGCCGACCTAGTCAGTGTTGACCTAGCCAGTCGACCAGTCGAAGATCTGCAGCAATAAATGTTATAGCCGTTTAACATCTGTTGACACCGATCTTTCCATTTTTCTTCACCAACCAAAGCCCTAACATTTCTAATATCTTTAAATACATCTTCCTAACACTCAACAGAGTAATCCAAGCTTGCAAAAACACATTATCATCATCTATTGTTTAGAAATTCTTGAGCTATTATTGTGAAATCGTTGAGCATTCAAGAGGTATATTTTACTGTATCCACTTTTGAGAAGTTTAGCTACAATACAAGTTTATTTCTTCAAATCCTTGTCATATACATACTCTTTTAGTTAGATAGTCTTGAGAAATACATTTATTGAAGCAAGTGAAAGTGTGGGGAAATACTAAAGAGTGGGACTCTTGGATTCTTTAAAGATTAAGCTTCAAAAAGTTGTACACTTGGTTTGTACTTCACGAAGCTTTGAAGAAACACCATAGTAGAGTTGATTGAAATCTGAAAGGGAGCATCTTTAGCCAACGGATGTAGGCAAGGCCAAACCACCTAAAAATCGTTTGTCTTTTTCTTCCTTATCTTTACTTTACATTACTTGTCATTATTGATTATTTGGTGTTTCATTAATTGACTAAAAGAATTTGTGTGTGTTATTTGATAAATTTTTATTTGTAAAAATTGTCCAATATCTTAATTCACCCCTTTCCACCCCCTACCCCTTTCCTTAAGATATTTGCCCTAACAATGTCCTTGTCTAATCTAGGCAACATAATAATTATTTTTAACTTTGATCTATTCCACCATAAGATCAAAGTTGCAGTCCAAAAATAATTGCTATTACCCAAAAGCTTATCACAAAAGAATGTGAACTTTGTCTTTGACCTACTAAATAACCGACCATAATACCCCTCTATGCATACCCATAACTAAGGCCAGTCCTTTGGCCTGTGTACTATCACCTCAGTTCCATTAGGTTTCTTGTCCTATTACCAACTATCCTTGGTTATGGAGTTTCTTGATTTCGGAAGTGACCCTCAAGCGAAATGGCTGATACACCTATAAAGGTTGTATCAGTAGATCTAGATTCGAATGATTAATTTGAACAATCCCAAAGGGGGTACATAGACTCCATATTGCATACGTATGTTCTAATTAAGTAGAACTTGGCAGTCAATGTACGAGACTATTGCTCCTAATAAAATGAGATCTCACCCACAATGAATCAAAGTACCAAACCTTAACTTTATTAGTTCATCCACATATGCTCAAGATTAAGAACAATTATCATTGAGTAGCAGAGTATCTTTTTTCTTCCATTAATAGTACATCTCTAGAAAGCATACTTAAAATGGTCCTGTCCAATAAAATGATTATACATTGTTTCATATCCAAAATGTCATATACAAGTGAGCTTTAGGGCATACTAATTCTAACAACACCTATATAGAGTTGAAGAAGGCAAAGAGATTGTGGGAGAAGAAGAGCTCGTGAGAGCATATAATAGGCAAGAAAGAAAACACGAAAAAATATAATGGCAAAGAGAAGGGATGGAGAAGAAGAAAGACAATTGTAAAAGTGAGGGGGCACTATATATACTTGTTTAGGGAAAGCAAAGCACTGCGGGCCAACAATTGTAATGATTGGCCTAGGGAAGCGAAGTAACATGATAACTAGGTCATAATGGCTATTTGTTGCACATGGGAAGTGGTTCATAATGACACTAGTTGCTACAAAGTTTAAGGCACGTGCAAAAAAACATAAGCAATTAAGACATTGGGAGCACCTAAAGGATGAGCAGCCCATGGACACAAGCTGGCAAGCACTTGAAGGCAAGTCCGACTCAACGTAGAAGGCTGAGTAAAACTTGGGGGCCTTATGAGATGGGTATGTCCCAACTAGGGAAAAGGTAGACCAAATCAAACTCAAAGAGGAAGAATGAATAAGCAGGACCCCAAAATTGGGGGCATTAATGATAAGATAGCTATATGACTTGAAATAGAAAGTGTTAGGTTGTATGGAATTTCTTCGTCACAGTCAGTAATATTAGCATAGCTATTTTAACCAACAAAGCAGTTAGCTGAGCTGTTATATTAGGCAGTTACAAACGCAGTTAGTTAGTAACTTGAGTGCCAAGACATTTTATTTTATAAATACCTCATGTAATCAGTTTCAGATATAATGAAAATCAAGATATTTTTCATGCTCTTCATTTCTTCATATCGTATCTAGAGCTTGGTCTTTCTAGAGAAGATTTTTTTTTTTTCAAAACCCTAGCCTAAGGTTTCATTCATCAGCGATCAGCTAGATATCTTCAATTAGAGCTAGTTCCGTCTTCTCCCAGCTGCAAATCAGTTTCTTATCTGCTCGTCGAGCTTCGCGAAGAGTTTTTCTATTGGTATTTCATCAATCTAGCCTCTTCTCAAATTGCTTGAAGCTTCTTCCATGGCGGAACTACATGATTTACCTACTGGAGTTAAGTTTCTCATTCAAAACTTCACATCTATGGTGCATATCAAACTGGATTCCACAAATTACATGGTCTGAAGATCTCAATTGCAGCGAATCTTCAAGGCACATCATCTGTTGGATCATATCACAAGGAAATCACCTTGTTCTGCTCCAACTGTGAAGGATGCTACTGGGAAGAACATAATCAATCCTGATTATAAAGCCTGGACTTTCTTAGATAAGCATCTTCAAAATTGTCTTTTTGCTGCTATTTCTCCTACTGTTCTTACTTTAATTCTTCATCTAAATACATCTGCTGCTATTTAGAAAGCACTTGAATAGAGATTTAGCTCCTTTGGCAGATCTCATGTTCACTATCTGAAGAACAGACTTCTTAATATCACTAAGGGCACAAAAACAATGCAAGCTTATCTTGATGAAATTAAAACCATCACTAATAGCTTAGTTGTTGTAGATGATATTGTTACAGAGGAAGATCTAGTTCGTCTCACTCTTAGGGGACTTCCTCCAGAGTATGACTCTTTTCAGTTTAGTATTAGGTTAAGACCTACACCTATTGCAGTCTCAGAGTTGAATTCTTTGCTTCTAAGTGAAGATTTTAATTTTTAGTTGAAGAAAAAGCTCACTCTAGCAGATTCTTCCTCTGATACTCATACCCTGTTGTATACCAACACTACACAAGGTAGGGGTTCTAATAAAGGTAGAGACAGAGGAAGAAATTCAAATCCTAGAGGTAGAGGTAGGGGCAGAGCTCCTGCTAACAGAGGAGGCTATACTCAATCATCATTCACTTCTGTTTCACCACAGGGAAACAATTCCAACTCAAACTCAGTTTCAACTGGTTCTTTCTCTGGCTCTTCCACTAAGATCTACTGTCAGATTTGTGAAAAGCCAAATCACAATGCTAGAAAATGCTGGTACAGATTTGATACCACTTATGCTAATCCTCAGTCAGACAAACAGGCCTATAACACTCAAGCTGGTGCTTCAACTTCTAATGATGGCTCATGGGTTTTAGACAATGAAGCAAATACTCATGTTACTTATGATTTGAGCAATCTGTCTATTCATACTCCTTATCAAAGAACAGAGTCAGTGACTGTAGGTAATGGTACTTAACTTCCTATCACTAGTAATGGATCTGGTAGACTTTTCACTTCTTCTTCCATCTAAAAGTTGGCTAATGTTCTTTATATTCCTCAAATCTCTTCCAATTTAATTTCTGTATCAAGATTCACTATTGATAATAATTGTACCTTGATTTTCAACTCACAAGAGGTACTGATTGTGGATAATTCCACTAAGTAGATTCAGTACAAGGGCCTTTGTGAGCAAGGTCTATACAAGCTTCCATCTCAATTGTCATCCACTACTCAGCTATCTTCTACAATTCTCAGTTGCAACTGCAGTGCTAAAGCTCCAACTCAAACTACTCTTTGGCATCAAAGACTAGGTCACCCTGCGAAGAAACTGTTTTCTGTATTGTCTTCTTTGTTACATTGTCAGTTAGATAGTGATAGTCATAGTTGTAATTCATGTGCTGTAGCAAAATCTCATAAAATTCCATTTTCTTTGTCTATTACTGTCACTACTAAACCTTTTCAATTGGTACACTCTAATGTTTGGGGTCCGTCTCCTTTACCTTCTTATCAACATTACAGATATTATATACTATTTCTAGATGATTTTACAAGATTTGCCTAGTTTTATCCTCTAAAACAAAAATCAGATGCTTATTCTGCTTTTTTGTTGTTCAATGCCATGGTACAAAATCAATTTGATACTAAGATTAAGGTGTTTAGGACTGATAATGGAACTAAATATCTTAATTCTCAGTTTAGTTCCTTTCTTCAGTCCTTAGGGACAATTCATCACACCACATGTCTTTACACCCCAGAGTAAAATGGCAAAGTTGAAAGAAAACACAAGCATTTAGTAGAAACTGCTTTGACTCGTATGCATCAGGCTAGTTTACCTAATTCTCTATGGCTAGAGTCGCTAGCTGCAGCTAATTACTTAATAAATAGACTTCCTACACCTGTTCTATCTAATAAGTCTCCTTTTGAGTGTCTTTATTCCAAGCAACCAGACTATATGTTTCTCAGAGTTATAGGTTGTCTCTGCTATCCTTGGCTAAGACCTTACACTAAACACAAACTGCAACCAAGGTCTATTCCCTGTGTTTTCATTGGCTATTGTCCTACGACTAAGGGGTATAGGTGTCTGGATCCTAAAACAAATAGAGTGTACATTTCTAGGCATGTTCAATTCATAGAACATGTGTTCTTTTTGCTACTTCTGACTTGCAGGATGTAAATTCTTCCACTCCTACTTCAATCTGTTTTCCATCTTTGAACACTAGTTCACCAGTTTTTCCCACCTCACAAGATTTCACTACTCCTGCAGTGTCTCAGTCTTACTCTCATGAGTCTCCTGCAATAAGACAATTCCAGTCGTCTGCAAGTTCATCAACAAATCACTTCACTAGAAATTCTGCATCTGAAGATGTTATGCATATCTCTGAACAGTTTCTTCAGAAAACAGTCCTTTTCAGTCTTCAACATCTTCTCCTAACTCAGATCATCCTGGCTCATCAACTTCACATTCTGAAAATACCACCAGGGCTGTCTCTCATCATATAGACCTGCAGTGTTCTACAAAGTCCTCTAGTTCAAGTTCAGCTTCTTTCCTGTGTCTTTGCATCCTATGCTTACTAGATCTAAAATAAGCAGTCTAAAACCTCCCTTGCACAATCTTCATACTCTTGTAATTAGTCCACCTACTACTAAGCCAACTACTTATAAACAAGCTGCATCTTCTAGTTACTGGATCCAAGCTATGAAAGAAGAGTATGATGCCTTGCTTAAACAGAACACCTAGACTCTAGTTCCTTTGCCACTTAATAGACAGCCTATTGGAAACCAATGGATATACAGAATTAAGTACAAGGTAAATGGTATAGTTTCTAGGTACAAGGCAAGATTAGTTGCCAAAGGATTTCATCAACAGGAAGGACTTGATTATGCTGAGACTTTTAGTCCAGTTGTTAAACCTCAAACAATTAGGATTGTGTTGACAATGGCAGTCACATTCAAGTGGCCTATTAAACAACTTGATGTTTCTAATGCTTTTCTGCATGGAACTTTGGATGATGAAGTTTATATGCTACAGCCTCAGGGGTTTGAAAATCCTCAACTTCCTAATGTTGTTTGTAAACTCAATAAATCTCTTTATGGTCTCAAGCAAGCACCAAGGGCATGGTATCAAATGTTGTTCTCTTTTCTTCTAAGTGAGGGATTTACTTGCAGCTCTTCTGATACATCTCTGTTTATTCATAAAACAAGCCAGTCTATCACAATTATACTGGTCTATTGGATGATCTTATTCTCACTGGTTCCTCATCATAGGCTATTACTGATCTCATTGCAGCCATGAGTCAAAAATTTGCTATGAAGGATCTAGGTCCTTTATCTTACTTTCTTGGTATTGAGGTCTGCTATTCTTCAAATGGTTTACAACTTCATCAAAGTAAATATGCCTTGGATATTCTAAACAAGGCTGGCATGTCTGAATATCACCCTACTGAGCTTCCTACTATGGCAAAGTTCTTAGGCAAATCTGCAGACCTGGTTCCTTACTCTAATCCTACTCAATTTAGAAGTATTCTTGGGGCTCTTCAATATCTTACAATGACTAGACCTGATATTCAATATGCAATCAACACCTTATGCTAGTCTATGCATTCACCCACTTAGCAAAATTTTACAGGTCTCAAGAAATTGCTTAGGTTCATTAAAGGGACATTTAACCAAGGTCTTTTTCTATAGCCTAGTTCATTTACTATGAAGGCTTATTCAGACTCAGATTGGGCTAGTGACTTTCTGGACAGGAAGTCAACTACTACTTACTGCATTTTCTTGGGTCAAAATCTTATTTCATGGACATTCAAAAAGCAACCTACTGTTGCAAGGTCCACAATAGAAGCAGAATATAGGGCAATGGCTCATACATCTGCAAAAACTAAATGGCTCTCATATCTGCTTAAAGACTTGGGCATTACACTGTCTATTCCTACACTCTTTTGTGATAATGCTTTAGCTCTAGCACTGGCAAACAACCTAGTTTATCATGCCAGGACAAAATATATCGAAATTGATTATCATTTTGTTAGGGAACAGGTTTTGTCCAAGCAACTGGCAGTGTCTCATATTTCAACTAGTGAACAAATTGCAGATCTGCTTACTAAGCATCTATCAAAGCCAGTTTTCTCCTATCTCAAGTCCAAGCTTCACATGCTTAGCCCTACTCAGCTTAGGGGGCCTGATAAGATAGCTATATGACTTGAAATAGAAAGTGTTAGGTTGTATGGAATTTCTCTATCATAGTCAGTAATATTAGCATAGCTATTTTAACCAACAAAGTAGTTAGCTGAGCTGTTATATTAGGCAGTTACAAAAGCAGTTAGTTAGTAACTTGAGTGCCAAGACATTCTATTCTACGAATACCTCATGTAATCAGTTTCAGATATAATGAAAATAAAGATATTTTTCATGCTCTTCATTTCTTCATAATTAAGAACTACCATTTGGGGTCAACCAAGGATGAATAACGAGGTCGGTTGAATGAGGAGCAAATCTCGAGAGGATTGCAAACAAGAGGGAGACAGTTGCTCAGGCAGGTATTATAGGTAGAAGGTCACGACCAATAGCTACTCTTACCAGACCTTCAAGCTTGCCAAAGCATTTTCTTATTCTCACAATCACTTAACCGTTGAGGTCCATTTGATCAGTAACACATCAACGTCCCACTTAAAGTTAGGGTGAGAAGTCATTCATTTTGTAGGTCCATAGCCGAAAAAGATTTTAATGGTTGGATTCTTCACGAGCATAAATGGTTTTCTGTGTGCAGTCGTTATAGTAGTGGGCAATTGATCCAATGGATAGAAATGAAAGGATATCAATACCTGGCAATAGAGTGCACATATCTTGTAGATGTAGAAGCAAGAGGTGTATTTTGGAATAGGCAGCAAGCAAAATAGTCACACTTGTATGTGTTATTATATTAGTATAAATGGCATGAAAGTCTCCATGCAGACCATCAAAGACACTATTGAAAACCGATCTAAACAATATTATGTTATGAACAAGATTTTATATTAACATCACAAATCCTGTATAAGGGCCTGTTTGGATTTGTTTTTAAAAAAAAAAACACTTTTTTCTTAAAAAATGTATATTATTTTTATAATAACTATTTAGTTTGATTTACAAAAAGTTGAAATTATAAAAAAAAAAACCAAATACAGCTTTATTTACAAGTAAAAATTTTCAACTTATCTGGAAAAAAACAATTTTTTAAAAATTATTAACAAAAATGCTTTAAAAAAAAGTTAGTAAAAACGAACCCCAAGTGATGGAGCCTTCATGATTCATAACTGCACATGCATTCCTCGGTCAGTTTTTTTGTGAGACCAAATAAGCACCCCAAGTCAAAAAAGGCCGACACGTAAAATCAGTAATTAATCTTTGCCGAAAATTATGATCAAAACAACAAAGATCGTCCGCATTAAAAAAGAAAAAAATTCTTTTCATTACTTCCACAAGGCCCAATGTAATTGAATGTGACCAACTTTACAAAAAAAAGTTCCTAATGATGTTAGCACACCTGTCTGTTAGATCCAAAGTGTTTCCATCTGTAAATCATCAATGCGTGTTTCCCGTCACCATCGAATCTTTTGTGGTCCGCGCACTCTGCAATAATCTCCCTACAATTATAAAATTTTTGTGTACGTCCAATCTATCTTTTTTTCTTTTTTTTTTATCATACATATTATTTAATTTTTTTAATTAATTTAAAATACACAATTGATCATATTATTAAATTATAAGTTAGATAACTAAAGTAATTTAGTATAATGTTATTTAAGATGAGTTTCTGGTTTAAAGAAAAGAAAGGAAAGTTGCCTTGGGCTTCATGCGAGTGTAATCGGATACATCTTCAATATTTAACTTTATTTGTAACATTTATTAGTATGTGTTGTATAACGAAATGCAATTCATAATCTTAGCATATATTTAATGTAAGTCTAATTTTTAGTCATAAAAGGAAAAAAAAAAAACAAAAAGAAGAAGAAGAAGATGAGAATGAATCTATATCTTCGTGGCCCCTGTCAAAAGTTAAAACGTGTAATAATATACTGCTAAAAACATAAGTTTTAATTCTCATTTAATAATTTATCAAAGTCAACAATAGCAGAACTAGAAAAGAGGGGGGGGGGGGTTGGGTTGGGGCAGCCGCCCTCCTTGGCTCAAAGAAATAGTAAAGAATTAAATTTTCATTTATATTTATTTTTCAAAAAATAAATTTGTAGTTTGGTTTTCTAGTTTAAAACAATTAATAATCATAACACGAAAATAATATTTTATTTTTTATCATTTATCTCTTTCATTAAAAAATTTTATTTTGATCAGTGAGCAATTTAAATTTCAAATATCATCGTCTATTTAGTTTATTTTTAGTGATTTTCAATAGGAATAACAACAATAACATCTAGCTCTTAATTGAAAATTTAATTAGTGACATTTAAGTTAAAAAAAATGTGACGATATCTTGTATTCTATTTGTACTTCTTTTAAAATATAAGTCCAAATATGAATATAATTTTTTTAAAAAAAGAAATTACTTTTTCCTTTGCAAACCAATTGAGTGGGGGGGGGGGGGGGTTTGATGATGGAGAACAAGTCAGGAGATGGCCGGCTCCTGTAGGCCTTCGCCACTTAAAACTTAATCAACAACTAGTGCTTTCATATTTCTGTTTCCTATGAGTTTGTTTTTTTTTTAATAATATAAGTTAAATTTAATTAGGTAAAATTGATTTATGAACATCATGTGCTTTGAATGAGTTGTTTAATTTTTTTAATAGTAAAGCTATTTAATTTGGGTTTGATCTTTCAGAATTTATAAATAAATATTATTTTAATAATTAATTGATTGGCAGTTAAATTTTTTCAATTAAAATTAATAATATTGATCTATTAACAGATAAAAAAAAGTGAATTTTTTAGAATTCCCAAATGAGTATTATTGTAAGCATTTGATTGGCCATTTAGTTTTGAAACTAAAACTAATAACCTATATCCATTATATAAGAAAATGAATATTTTGAAATTCATAAATGAATCTTATTTTAAGTACTAATTGATTGATCATTTAATTTTTTAATTAAAATTAATAATGTATATTCATAAAGATTAAAAAATAGTAAAAAGATAAACTAAATAATAAGTAATACATTACTATGTGTGTGTATACATACATATATATATATATATATGTGTATATATATATGTATGTATGTATGTATATCTTTAACCCCTTTCCGATGGAATTAAACCCCGGACCTAACGCGTGGAAAAAATAGTCTCAACCATTTAAGTTATCCTTGTATGTATGTTTGTATATATGTATGTATATGTATATATATTCCAATTGACTACATTATTTTATGCAAGTTTAGAAAATGTCGTATGATCTTTGATGGGACTAGATACTATGCACCCTTCATTGTGCACCCACTTAGTACTATGTACCTCACAGCAACACGTTCATAACTTTATCATTATAAGTTCACAAATTTTTTTTATTATATGTTCATAATTTTTAATTATTTACAAATGGCATGTTATATGTTTACAATTTTAACACTTTATATTCAAAATTTTTAATTGTTCACAATTTACTTATCCAGTGCTCTTATATTATATGTCCAAAAACTTTATATCATATGTTTACAATGATAATTACATGTTTATGATTGTTTAAGATATGTTCGCAATTTGTGCATTTTTTTGGAGCTCGCAGTCAAAGGTGCTACCGATTTCCAATCGACGATAAGATTACTATGATGTATTTGTTGACGTAAGAAGAGTGAACTCATTAAATTTTATGTTGATCCGACCGCCGTCAGATTGTGAGATCTATTAAGCAGTGTTGGACTTTGCCTTACTAGACATGGGATTCGGGAAATATATTTTGTATACAGTGAGTTAAAATTCACTTTTGTTTTATAAGTCCAAAACACGTGTCTAACTTTCAACTTTAAAATAGTTAACCCTTTAAACTTATGGATCTAGTCCCCGGTATTATCACAATTTTTCATAGTTAAATTTAATTCCCGCCATTTCGAAGCAGTTATATTTAACAAATAAACCATATTGTTAAAGGGGTAAGATTGAAAAAAGAAAAAAAAAAGAATACTGTTTTTAAATTAAAGTTCAATTTAGTCTCCAAAATATATAAATATTTTAATCTCATCTCAAAATTTACAAAATATTTTAATTTAGTCCTGTAAAAATTATTGACAAAAAACATATCCCAAATCATCTTGATAATTATGTTGGTAAGAGTAGTTAAATCATTTTCAATTTTTCTGTTGAGTATTTAATAGAGGTTCTCTCTCTCTCTCTCTCTCTCTCTCTCTCTCTCTCTCTCTCTTATTAAGAACTAATTTGGTCACATTTGAAAATTATCAAATATTTGTTTGAATAATTTAAAATAATAAGGATTAGTATTTTTTTTTTACCAAAGACCCAATGATCAAATGGTATGTCTCTTATCTTTAGTATGAGTGGTATAAGGATCAATTCCTGCTAATTACATTTAATTGGCCTTTGGCCTTCCTTAAAGTGAAATAAAGATTATCTTTTTTTTTCAAAAAAAAAAATGTATCAATTTATCTATTTAAATTTAAGAGATTAAGATGCACATTTGCCTTTGACCTCCCTTAAAGCAAAATAAGGCCTCCCTTAAAGTGAAATAAGGATTATCTTTTTTTAAAAAAAAATTGTATCAATTTATCTATTTAAATCTGAAGGATTAGAATGCACCTCCTAGTGATTCGGAAAGAATTTCACTCATGTAGAATCCAGATCCATGGAAGTCCATTTGGTAAAAAGGCAACTCTTGTAGTCTTCAACTAATTCACAGATATCATGTAATTATCAGTGGGAAGTACCATCAATAAGCTTATTAAACGATGTACTTTAAATACATGATTATTTTTATACTCTTCATCGTATTCTTTCTTCCATGCAAGTACTCATCATATTCTTTCCTCCATGCAAGTACCTCTCACTCAATATTGCAACAATGGCAAAGAGATTAACAAATGATCTACAAATAAACTATACTCTTTATTCAAGTAGTCTTAATTCACTATTTTCTATTACAATACTTCATTTAGTTTCTCTTCAACAAAATTTCAGTAACCAACCTTCATACATACATACATATATATATATATGTATATATGTATATATGTATATATGTATATATGTATATATGTATATATATGTATATATGTATGTATATATGTATATATGTATATATATATTTTCACAAAGGATAGGGACAAATTTAATAATTTTCTTTTTCTAAAACTGGGTTTATAATACATAATTCACAACATTAAGAATTTTAGTTTATTTTTTATGAGAACTAATTAACTTCTAAACTAAATATATGTAAAAATTTAAAGAATTTAATGAGGCCAACACTTATCCGATGCTGCATCCGGTAATGTCCACAGATAACTGTTAACTAGCAGCATATAACTTACCAAGTACAAAATAAGATTACCAAAAACTCACTAAAGATTAAGTGGAATAGACACATATGACTTATTATAATTAAAAGTTTTAAATTAAAATCCTTGCGCCCTCATTATTTTCTTATTCACAAGAGGCCAAAAGGCAAAATACTAAACTTGCACAAGCTAAGAATTGCTTATATTTGATGCTCAAGACTAGGGGACGTACTGTTAGACCACTAAACTCGTAATCGCTATTATAAAGATTATCTTACCTTTGAATGGGGATTCATTTGGATACCTTTTTTTAATCAATAAAAAACTTTTTTGTATGAGCTTTTAGAAAGCTCAAATTCTGATTTTTAGAAAAAGAGTTTTATTTTCTTTTAGAAAAAAAGTCAATCTAAATGTGCTTCTCCATGAGAAAAAGGGTTTCTTTTTTAATGTTAATCCAGTCGAGCCTTAATATATTGTGATGAGTACTAACATGAGAATTATATTTTACGATGATGTAAAAGGGTTCAATTTTTCATTATAAAGAAAAACGAAAGAAAATTATAAAAAGAAAAAAATATTTAGCCGTATTTACTTGAAAACATTAAACACCCACAGGAAAGAAACTCTCCCAATGACTTTATATTTTGGGTACTTACTTAGAACCTTTTTGAATTGATTTTTTTTAAGAAAAAATGTTATTTTTGTAATTACTATTTGATTTAACTTCTAAAAAATATATGTAACTCTGAGAAAGTTCAACCAAAATTTTTATTTTTTAAAAATTATTGAAGAATCATTTTAAGAAAAAACTAATTTAGACGAGTCTTTATTAGCTATGACCAAACACCCTCAAAGTAGAAATGACAAAAGTACCCCGCTCTGCAAAAGTACCACAGGAGTAGAGGCGGGGTATTTGGCGAAAAGCCCCTACTAGGGGCGGGGCGGGGTTTTCTTCCTTTACCCCAGTGCAGGGGTAGGGGTTCATCCACCCCGCTCCGCCCCACCCCGCAATATATCTATATTTGGTACATTTTATACATTTTTATATATTTTTAATATAAACTTTATATCATTTTGTATACATTTCTAATATATATTTGTATATTTTAATATAAACTTTATATCATAAAGACTTTTTTTTGTCTAATTATAAAAGTTAACATATTTTTAATACATTCCTATGTATTAATATTTTCCTAAAAAATTCTAATGTGATTGATCTAGTTGACCGGTACTCCAACGGGACTTTTTTTTTTCTATCCAATAGGGGCGAAGATAGTAGTTTAGGATTTACCTCGATATAGGTATATGATAAGAATAGAGATGGGAGTTCAATTAATAAGTGTAAAATAAGAGTAAGCACATCCCAACTTTAATCTATACCATCCCTATCACAAAGTATTAAAAGAGTGCACTGTAAATGTGGACATGGTCAAAGAAAGGAATATATTTCCCCAAAAAAATTAAAGAAAAGGAAAAGAATATTATTACATGTATTAGAGTGAATATGTTACCAAATCTAATGGGAGTTTACAACTGAAAAAAGAACCAAAAAAAAAAAAAAGGAAAAAAAAGAAACAAGAAAAGTAACAGAAATACTCCATAAACGCGAAAGAGTCTAAATTCCAACAATCTGAAACCGCGATTCCTAAAATCTTGAATTGAATCTTTTGCTCTCCGCGTCTTCTCTCTCCTCTCTCCTCTCTGTAAGATCTCTAAACTCATTAAAGTATTACTAAGCTCCTATTATACATATATACATGTACACATTATATTATATATATATGTGTATATATATGTGTGTTGTGTGTGTCTCTCTATCCTGAGACGCGTGCCGGCAGAAACAAACATTAACAACATAGTAAAGGTGTCCGTTCCTCTTCTTTCTCCTCTTTACACTTTGTTTGAACAAAGATAGTTGCCATATGTTATTCCACAACATTTGTTCTGTGATATTAAAAATATTATCTTGATGTTTTACACTTCCTGTTTTGAGCTTCTGATCTTTGCCCTTTTGCTTAATTTATGTATATTTCATGAAACTGTTGTTTTTTTATCTTTTTTTTGTTCATTCATATATTTGGGTATTCTTTTCTTACCTTGTCACATAAAGATTTTAATGTAATTCCAATATGGATGACACTTAAACATATATAGTTATGTGATTTCTAGTTAATTTAATGCTATGATATTAGTAGTTGAATTTTTTGGATTGGTTTTTCTTTTTTTTTTTAAAAAAATTATTTCTTTCTAAATCCCTTTTGCACAGTGATAGGCAATTAGAGTTGTTGCAGGACTTTTCTGTTTTTTCTTTTTTGGTTTTTTTTTTCTGGGTCAAGGTTGGAAAATTCGACACGATTTTGTTTATATTTTGTGTTTTTCTGATTCAAACTTGTAGAATTTCATGTGGGAATCAGCTCATTGATGACACTGGATATTTAATAGTTCATTCAGTTTGTCGTAAGTGATGTCTGTTTCCGATCTTTTTGATGCAACGCTGTTGGCGTCTCTGCTATGTTTTTTACCGATTCACGCCATTGTATAGAGGGTGCACATGTAGAGGACACCTTACTAAGAAACACATTTAGTCCGTTTCGATAATCTAAGTACTAGAGTCCAATAAAACTTCTCTAGAGTCATTGAATTCTCCACTCAAGGCTTTAGTTTAATGTGCAGGGACTAAGTTTTCTTTTTCATCTTCTTTTCTTCTTTTATTTCATTTCTTTGGCTTCTGATTGATCAGCTTCCTTTCACAGACTAAAACTTAGGGAATCAATTGAAAGACGGTATTGATCCTTGTTTGAGCATTTGGTGCCACAGCTGAAACCATTAACGAATACTGGTCTCTTGTACAAAGTTTTGTCGACTTGAGGAGGACTGAGAGAAGCCATGGTGTATGACTTGAGTGTCTTTTGGTGGAACTAATGATAAGGTTTGGCAATGGGGTCCTTTTACATCGAGAAGAAATGGGTATTTCCCCTGGTTATAGGTTCACTAATATGCCTTTTCCTTCTGGCAACATCCTTCAATATGGGGCTGGTTTCCTCATTGCATTCCATCAATTCAATCTTCTCAATCTTTCCGACTCGTGCCATGAGAAATCAAAGCAGTCTATATTTTGCTGAATCCAAGATTAGGCAAGCTCCACCCCCTCCTGCTGGGCCTTCAGTTCCACGATTTGCATATTTGATATCAGGGTCAAAAGGAGATCTAGGAAAGCTTTGTAGAACACTGCGATCGCTGTACCATCCCTGGAATTTTTATATTGTTCATCTGGACCTTGAAGCGCCACCAGAGGAGAGACTGGAGTTAGCCTCTAGGCTGGAAAAGGATCCTATTTTTGCTCAGGTTGGGAATGTCCACATGATAAAGAAAGCTAATATGGTCACGTACAGAGGGCCTACCATGGTTTCTAATACTCTTCATGCATGTGCCATTCTTCTAAAGAGATATAAGGATTGGGATTGGTTTATCAACCTCAGTGCTTCAGATTATCCTTTGGTGACTCAAGATGGTCAGTTCTTCTACTTGTTGCTTTTATACCAGAGAGATTGGTGCATATATCGATTTTTTGTTTTTTTTGGGTCAGAACTTCTCATCTTTATCTATTTGAAGGTAGAACTAATAGTTCACCATTTTTTGATACAGATCTTCTTTACACATTTACTGATTTAAAGCCAGACTTGAATTTTATTGAGCATACAAGCCAGTTGGGCTGGAAGGAGTAAGTTCCTTCTCTCCCTTTCACTCTATCAGTGTTTGAGTGAGTGCGCTTATGCAAATACCTGTTGCAGAGAAGAGCATTATTGTCTTATGGTTCCATATCTGGCTGTGCTGCAGGGATCAACGAGCAATGCCACTTATCATAGATCCAGGCCTCTATCAGACAACTAAATCTGACATATTCTGGGTCACACCAAAGAGAACTTTGCCCACTGCGTTTAAATTGTTTACTGGTTAGTTTCGTACACTTGATTCTGAAAGTTTCATTTCAAATCCTAAATTGTCTCGTCAAACCCTTCTTTTTTGAACAATGTGCAAATAACCATGGCAAAATAATGATCCCCTAAAACTCGGCATCTTTATCATAATGTTTGTCAATTGTCTGCTACTCGTTATACTTTTGCACATCAGCACTCAGGTGTTTGTCCATTAGCATTGCTCGTGGACTGGTAGAATATCTCTTGAGTATTTCTTATCTTGTTCCGTTATTGGTTCGACTATTTGTTTCTACAATAGCTTATTATTAGATAGGCCTTGAAGATCAGGAGAGCTGCCCCTGAGATATGTATTAAATTCTCTTCTCATCGGGTTTGAAAGAGTAAGAAATCACATAAATCGTTTGAAATAGAAGTGGCCTGTTAAAGTTGAAATGGCCACTGGCATCACTTTTATATGGACAGAACAACGCCAATAAACTAATTTGAAAGTTATCTAAGTTGCTTCAAGAAGTCTTATGGTGCAGTTAAATTTGCTGACTTAAATGCCTTGCTTTTATCATTTTTGGGCCATTATGTTTTCTAATTTTTGTATCCAGAAAGCTTGAATTGTTGGTCACGCATATTGGACTCAATAAATTCTTTATTGTGTACAAAGACATGCATATCATTGAGCTGATTTGGAAAGGAGATGAAATAAATCACAAGTTGTAAAATTTCAAGCTGTGCTAATCACTCTTCTGCAAAGCGTGAATTGTACTTGTAAAACATTGCAAGTGATTGACCGATCAATAATCATTGTGTAGAGACAATTTACAGATTGAAGGGTGGCAATGGCATGAATTTGCAAGTGCAGAAACACAAACTCGATAACATCCCCTTTGCCGCTACTAGTTTCTTATCAGTTTGTCAGTTCTCACATTTGGGAATACTTTCAGGTTCAGCATGGATGATTCTCTCGCGAGCATTTGTGGAGTATTTGATATGGGGTTGGGATAATCTTCCTAGGACTCTACTTATGTACTATACAAATTTTGTCTCCTCTCCTGAAGGGTACTTCCAGACCGTAGTTTGCAACGTCCCCGAGTTTGTGCCAACAGTTGTCAACCATGATATGCATTATATCTCTTGGGATATTCCTCCAAAACAGCATCCACACACCCTCTCTCTTAATGACACTGCAAAAATGATTGCGAGTGACGCTGCTTTTGCACGGAAGTTCAAGCAAGATGATCCTGTCTTGGATAAGATCGACAAGGAATTACTTGGCCGGCAGAACGGGAGTTTCACGCCTGGTGGTTGGTGCAAAGGCAATCCTCCTTGTTCCAAGGTTGGTAATCCCACCAGGCTGACCCCGGGTCCAGGTGCTCGGAGACTTCGCCGTCTTATAGGTAGATTAGTTTTGTCAGCTAAATTTAGTCAAAACCAGTGTAACTAGATCTGTTGTACCATTCTTCCTTCATATTGAGTAAACCAAATGAATTTGCTTACTTCATCCTCCTGTCACACAATAATTTATTGGAGCATTGGTGGTATCAACCACAGCTCTCTATTGGTGCCCTCTTTTATTCTTTTTCTCTAGCATAGTTGATTGCTAAAACACTTGGCCTATAGCGTATTGTATTTTCACTTAACTCTATGAAGATTTGCTTCAGCCAAAAATCAAGAATATACCTTTTGCTTGTTATTAGCACTTTCTACTTGTGAAGAATTCTTCCTATTTCGACTGGATCTCATTTACTCTAGCTTTTGGCTCATAATATTGTGTTCTCTTTGTTCAGATGATGATGTACGTCCACTTAAAAAACACGCAATTTTTTCAGAAGAAATCGTATTTTATTACTTATGTTTTGTTAAGGTTGCATACTAAATAATCTTATTATATCAGACACTTGCTTATCAGATAAGATATTTATTAGATTCAAGATAAGTTTATTTCAAACAGACCATATAAAGATTATTACACAAGATCCTCCAACTTTTGGAGTAATTGTGTAACGTTATTTATAATATAGGGGTATTAGTAACATTTTCTATAATATAGGGGGTATTAGCAAGTTTTGAGATTATAAAAGGTTTTATTTGACTTTTAACACAAAACACAAGAGGCTAAAATACATTTTATCCATGTTTTATATAGTACGAATATTTGTTTGTGTTCACCACCTCACCTTTGAGATAATGTTTATTAGTCTTCTTATTAAGCTCCTCTACTATATCTATCTTCTTCAACTTGCACAGACAATGCTGTTATGGGATTAGTAATACTAATTAAACATTAGAGCAGCAATTAAGGACATATAATGCACCTAAATTCCGAGTTGAAGTCTTTAATGCTATGTGTGAGAAACATTCATATTGATAATAAGAGCTTGACAGGTCACTATGACCCCAAATAAAAGAGACATGTTGTTCTTAAAAGCACTTCCAAATACGCAGCATTTTCATGCTTTCTCAATATAATGCGTCAACTTGACTTCGAGGGTGTTTGGAAGTACTTATAAGCTGATCAAACTTACGTATAAGTAGAAAAATAGGATTTACTTGTTTGACAAATTGTGCTTATAAGCAGGTAAATGTGACTTGTGAGCAACTAAAAAAAAAAAGCACCAACCCTCCAACTTTAGTTTAACTGCTTATAAATTATGAGAGTTAACCAAATAAAATTCCATTTATATCTTTTAAAAACACAAAAATGTTAATACCCCTTAATTAATGAAAGGTTCTTTCTATTAATTTTAAGAAATGGTTGTAAGTACATATTTACCAAATATATTAATAGTTTATGAGCATATTTTATCTAAATATTTGTCTGCTTATTTGGTATTTACTTATAAACATCAAAAGCTGCTTCTAAGCAACTTAGAAAAAAGCAAAACCAAACACGTTCTTAATATTTGCGAGTGATTTATAATTTTCCTTTTGGCAATTTTGCATTCTGGCAAGCTTATTCCAGTTTGACCTTTCCCTTCTTGTGTCCCCTGGACTAGACCATTGCAAGACTGGTTAACTTTGCGCGTGTTTGTGTTTTATCGTTATTGAGTGAACAAAGTAAATTAAGGGCCTCTTTGGATTGACTTTTTTTTTAAGAAAAATATTTTTTTTTTGAAAAAGTTATATTAAATTTGTAATAACTATTTGATTTGGCTTCTAAAAAAGTTGAAACTTTGAAAAAAAACTTAAATATAATTTTTTTTAAAAGTCAGAATTTTCAGCTTATCAAAAAAAGATATTTTTCAAAAGTTGTTTAAAAAAATACTTTTAAAAAAAGCCAATTCAAACGAGTCTTAAATCAAGTCTTATACTACTGAATAATATCGATTCTTTGTTTCTTTTTAAATTGAAGAAACAAATTTTACACGTAATCAAATATGCAATAAATGTATGTATGTAGATGGACAAACAATCTCCATATCACCATACTTAAAGCATGAGGGGACATCCTCAACTCCAAAAGTCTCAACTATTCTCAAGATAAGTTTTATTTCACTACTAAACTAATGTCTCATTCGCTTGTATTTTTCTATTTTTATCAGTCTTTTCCCTTCCTTTTCGAGGGAAGAACAATTAGACTTCTCAAATAAGTGGTTAATTAAAATTTAATTCTTCAATATTGATGATTGGGTCTTATGTGAGGAGTAGTGAGTGAGAATTAAAAGAAAAAAGAAGTTATTATCTAACATTAAGAAATCATAAATTTGAAGTGATCATATAAGATTTCAGATTACTGTTCTTGATATAATTGATTAGATAAAACTTCGTGAATATTGTTAAATATACTTGCCTTTCCCCTTGTTCTCCAGTCATGTTAAATAGAGGCTTTCTTCTATAAGGCTTGTTTTTCAAAGAAAAATAAATTAAAAAAAGAAGAAGAAGACTGCACTAGAGTTTTTTTTTTCCTCCTCGAGATTATTGGTGTATATATTTATTGCATTAATACGCCTCCTCACGTGCAAGCGAGATTTGTTTTTGAGTCTTGTAAATAGATAATTTAATGTTTTTCAAATGGATGATGATGATATTCGAATTGATATCTTTTGGTTTTGAAGTTGTGATACTATATTAGAATTATTACCTTATCTAAAAGTGTAAACTTCTAGAGAGGATATCGATGTACTATTTACGTAATGCGCCCCGTCACGTGGGATTTTGGGGGGTTCCGTTTTTCCAAATTCAACTTCTAAGTTTGAAACTTGTGAGATGTAAATTTGTTATGAATTAAAATTTGACACATGAAGGGTCCGTAACTCCGTATATACGCTACCCAAAAGGTAGGCAATTGTTGATGTGTTTTTAAATTTTTTTAGATGCAACATCATCTTTATCACCTTATATTATTTTGTTCTTTTATACTTTTTAATTTGCTAATTTTTGGGATAACCAAGTCATAATCAAGAACATTAATGATTGTGACAATTGCTAGCATTGACTAGAAAATTCTTGATAGATTAGTTATTCCTCGTATCCATTCAGTTTGCTTCTATTTGATTTTTTCTTTTATCATACACATATTCATTTTTTTAATTGTGATTTATAGGTCATATAATAATAATAATAATAATAATAATAATAATAATAATAATAATAATAATAATAATAATAATAATAGAAGTAGTAGCCATTTTTAAAACTTACTCATGCGTTATACCAATCTTATTTAATTTTTTCCTCTAAGGCAGCCCAATTGAGAATTTCAATGTTGATTTTTTTTATTGATTGGAGCCCTAAATAGAAATCTTGCATGTGGAGGAGTACTCGTGTGCAGTGGTCATTTATCTTGAAGGCAGCAAAGGATTTAATGGTGAAAGGAAGCCAATTAATTAGCAAATATTTCCTATTTATATCCACAAAAAATAAATTTAAGCAGTTCAATAACTGTGGCAAACATGACACAGTTAATGAAAACTAATTGTTTTGCTATAAAGTTTTATAAAAAATCTTTAATCTGAGACTACAACTATATTTGGATGAAGGAAGAGTCTGTTTGATCTAACTTTTTTGTTTTGTATATTTCTGTGGTCTGGCTGGAGGGTATTTGAAAAGTCTTCACTGAGCTGGCTCAGGCTTACTTCTATGGGGTCTGTCTTTCATTGAATTGAATTTCAGAGCTCTCACGCTGCTATCTAAAGAATGAAGAAAGCGCTACTGAACGAGAGCGGGTGAAGTGCTTACGCCCCTTTAGAGATAGGGGCGAGCCAAAGAGCCGGAGATTCTCGCGCAGGAACAAGCGTAGGCCTGTACCGCGCCCTTCACCCAGTAAGAAGTGCTTTTCTTGGCGAAGCGAGGAAGCACAGTTGCGCGCCTCTCCTCTATACTCTTCCTTTTAGAGATAGGAAAGCGATTCCCTTCCAGTGATTTCTATATTCAAAAATGCTTTTTTGTGAATTTAAAAGTTAAAGTTGATCACTTTGGCCCATTTTTAGAACCTTGCTAAATGGCCAAAAAGTGCTTAGCCAAAAATGACCGAAATTGACTAAAAGATTTTTTCGTCTTTATTACACCATTTATATTTTCGTCTATTACACTATTTATATTCTTTCTCCTCATTACACTACTTGCATTCTCTCTCCTCATTACACAACACACATCATCATTACACCACACACTCTCCCTCCTCGTCTATCTCTTCAACAACTAAAACTCAAAAATCTCACCTCATACATCATCCTCTCTCTCTCTCTCGCTTCATTTCTCTCACTTGCATTTGCTTCTTTATTTTATTTGGTTCAAAAAGCCACATTTATTCCTCCAAAATTATGCTAATAAATTTTATATAAATTTCACTCCAAAAATGATTTGTAAAATAAAATAAATTTACACAATTATCTGTAAGGCATCATCAGGTTCAAATTTTGTTTTATAAACCTTTACGTTAAAATATTATGAAAATAATTTAAGATTATAAATGTTAATATAATTATAACAAACTATTTATTAGATAATCGTTCTAACTTCATATTATTATGAGAAAATTTTATAGCTATTTCTTTTGATGCAATTTTTTTAATGATTGTTTAAGTAGAAAGGCTTACAAAAGTACTGCATAACCAGTTTCTATGCATTATATGATTGAGAAGAAATCCACTAATCCAGAGTCATTGTTGTCAATCAAAAATATGAAGCTTATGATATATGAGTGATATGAAAAACAATAAGTAACTAAAATACCTTTTTTAGTATAAAATATTATAATAAAGAAAAAAAATAAAAGGTTAGAGTAGAGGAAAAAGAGACATAAGAATATGATAGAGAAAAAAAAAGGATAAGATATAAGGATATATTATAGAGAGAAAATTGATATTATAGAAAAAAAGCTAAGATAATCAGTAAATAAATTAAGAATCTTAGAATTTTACTCACAACAAGAATTCAAAGTTTCAAAACTGAAAAACAAAGAAAGAAGATTAAGATCAATATTTGAAAAAAAAATTACTCTTAGTAATTGTGTCATTGTCATACCTTAAAATTTTTACCCACTAACAAGAAAAGAATATTAAGGAAAAATTCTATATAACACTATCTTGCAAATATATATATATATATATATATATATATATATAATGTAGTCTTCTCTATTATGATTAATATGTTAAATTTGAAGCACAACTACAAATCACACAAGCAAACAAATCTTTTTCTTTTCTTTTTTTTTGGGGGGGGGGGGGAGGGGAAGGGGAAGCAAAGTAAAATTTCTCTTTAATTAAATACATAAAAAAATTTTGGATTTTAGGGACTAGGGCAACTAGATCTCCCTTAGCTTCGCTCTTGTATGAGAGACTATTTTACCAAAAAATAAAATTAGTAAATAGTTTTTAGTAGGTCAAAGATACTAAAAAAATTTTAAAAAAAAACTATTTTTATGTGTTATCGAATAGGATTAAGTGTTTCAAATTTAAAATGTTTAACTAGTCTCTAATTAGAGAATGAACAAACCATCAATAATAAGAGGTAGAAGTTGCCACCTTTAATCTAGGGATAGCTATTTCCATTTCTTTCCCTCTCCCTCTCTCTCTCAATATATATGCACATACATACTTTTTTTTTTGAATTTTGAAAAAAATTATAATAGATACATTTAGAGTAACTAAGACAAAAAAAAATTATAGCAGTTGCCTTATAATTTTAACTACAGATTCCAATGATTATTGATAATAATAATTTTTGTATAACAACAATAAACATTAAATCTATAATTCTTATTTTCAAATAACTTAACTTTCTATATTAATAATTGAGAATAAAGTTTTTTATTAAACACATGCCAAATCATGAATTAGTGATTGCTTTCAAAGCTTTTAAGCTTTTTTCTTTTTAGATACAATTCAAGAAATACGAACAATGTTGACTCTACTTAGATACATATATTATTATATATAATTTAATATGGCCTTTTCCATCACCAAGCCTATAAAATTTTAAAAAATTACATATACGAATAAATATTGATAACAAAATTTTGTTTGTAACATTGGCAATTATGAACTTATAATTCTGTTTAAACATAAATGATTCTAAGTTTGAAAAAATAACTTTATACATTGGTGATTACTTTTCTAAATAAAGTGTTTAAATCTTTTTTATTTGACAAATATAACAATTGTCTTCTACCAAATGATGTATCTAATCACAGGTGACATTTTTTTGTCTTGAAGCTTAGCTACAAGATTAAAAAAAAGGTATTGAAAATTATTAATAACAAGTAAGGACAACAATGTCGTCTCTTCATTAAGATGGTATTTGTAATCTCTATTTCTCTCTCTTTTTTTAAAAAAAGAACTTTTTGTACAATAATTCTTTTATTTAAATTGTTTTATAATTTCTAATTTTTTCTTACCATATATTGTTTTGACTTTTGAAGAAGTATTTTAAAAAATCACTCCTTTTGATTTTACAAAAATGAATCTTATATTATTAATTGTTTGACTTTTCAATCTCTCAAATCATAATAATATTGTCTATTTAAAAATAAATTTTAATAATTAACCATATAAATTATACATGTGGCTACATTGATAACAATATTTTTTCCAATTTTACAAAAACAATCTTTCTTGCTTATGTGTTATGAGTACTGAGATTTTTTATATGATTCACTGATTGAACGAAAACCTACAGATATTGTTTTACTTATCTTTATAATTTTTTTAACTTTTTCATAATAATATTATTTGGTTTAAAAAATAAAATTTAATAATCCACCACATAACTTTCATGATGAAGGAACTATGTTGGCGTATACATAAATATATCTATCTTTTTTTGGGTCAAGCATTAAACACCTTCCATATCAACATGACTACTAACTAAATTTAGTTTTAGAGTCAGATTATAACTTGTATATAAGTTTTGCTTAAAAATAATTTTATCTCTCATCCTTATCTCTTTATCTCTCGAATTGTTAGAAACATAATATATTTATTAGGAGAAATTGTCCTTGTATATAGGATTAGATATGACCATCCTTTAACTATGTGTTTTAACATATTAAATGAGATGTGTTTGTCAATAATAATTTTATTTTACAAATTGATATTTATTGGACAATATATTAGAAATGATGGTAATTATGGTGGTAGTTGACGGGTAATAATAATGAAAGAAAAAAGTTATAATTTAATTTTAAAATCTTACTTTTTCCATTAAGGGTAGATTAGATATTTGGCATGTCAAAATGCAATAAAATTACAATCTTGTCCCCATTTTGGCCAAATTTTTTAGGCCACAAAATTTTTTCCTTTTAAAAGATGAAAAAACAAAAGCTTTTGGAGCTTTTCAAAAGAATTATCTCAGAAGTTGTTTTTAAATGAGGTCAAAATTTGTTGTTCTTCATCTTTTCTAAAAAATACACTTCATATTTTTGAAAGTCCAATAGTTTCCTTAAAACAACTAAAAGCTCAAATCTTAAAATACAAGGTTAAACAACAAACGACTTATATTCAAAAACATTTTTATCTAAAGCTCTATTGCTAAAAGATCTATAGTTCAACAGCTAAAATCTTACCATTAGATCAAACAAAGTTGAAATGGGATATCAACTTAAAAGGAAAAGGAGAGGAGGAAAATGCTTTACAGTAGTCAAATTGGATATTAACTAGGCCTATGACCAGGTAAAATGGGATTTCCTTCAAAATCTTTTGGTAAGACTGGGGTTTCACGCAATGTGTCTCCACAATGTCATATCAAATAGTGTTGAATGGAGATAGACTCCCTAAGTACAAACCTGAGAAAGGGTTGAGACAAGGAGGCCCGTTGTCACCATCACTTTTATTGTTGTTGAAGGAAGTTTTATCAAGTATTTCAGAGAACTTGGAAGATATGCACCACCACTTACATATTTTTACTTGCAAATCATTCACTGCTCTTTATTGAATGTTATAAACAAGAAGCAATGGCTTTAAAAAAGGCAATTTATCTTTATGGTTTTGCATCAAGCAATCAATCAATTTCAATAAATCAAATTTGATGGTAAGTGTTAATACTCCAATGGAAAAGGCAAGAGAGATTATGAGGATTCTCAGAATTAACTTATGTCATTCACTTGGGGAATATCTAGGGTTGTTAGCAATGTGGAGTGGAGGAAAAACTTCTTTGCATTTTATAGTTAACTAGGATTCAATGGATAAATATTTTTTAAAAAAAGTTATTGATCAAGAACTTTTACCAAATATTGAAAGAAGTGATTATGGATCATCATTAACAAAGTTTAGTTGTGTGGATGTAAATGAGCTTTCGGGCAACCTAGGTTTAAGAAAAAGATATTCCTTTTCATCCAAACAATCAAGATGAAATCAGGAGAGTATATGTCGAAAAAAGGCCTTTCTCAACCTCGCAATCACACATTTCTTCAAAGAAGTATTGTAGGAGTTATGATGAATTTGGGAGCTAGTTAGAAGATAGTCTTACCAAAGGCACTGCATATTCTTTACCTCGTTATTTGTTTAACCAAATTAGTAAGATACTAACTAGAAACGATGGAGGTGATGCCATTGTCACTGAAGGATTTATAGCATGAAATAAATAAGAAAAGTTTAAGCAATACGTCGGTGGTCCTACAAATGTTCACAATGATGCTATGAGAAAATGTTATGCTTTAATGAAAGAAAGATAAAGTATCCAACTAGCCATTAAGAAGCAATCTAAACCAATTAAGATTGTATACTGAATACGTTTAAATGCAACAGTGGACTACATTAGGCTTCTTCTCAAGCAAGGCCTGGCTTTCTATGGTAATGATAAATATCAAGATTCAAAAAATAGGGAAAATTTTCTTGAACTTCTAAAGTTTCTTGCAAAATGTAATGATGTTATTGATAAGATTGTCTTGAAAAATGCACCATAAGATCTTCAAAGGGCTACATCCAAAAACATAGTGTAAATGCTGTTGCCAGTGAAATAGTAACTGTGATCATCAAAGACCTTAGAGAAGACTACTTTGCAAAACTAGTTGATAAGGCCAAATATGTAGCCTATAAAGAACAAATAGTTGTTGTTATATGCTATATTGATAAGAAAGGAAATGTGATGGAGTGTTTTTTGACATTATTTATGTGGTTGATACAACAACGTTATCACTTAAACAGGCAATTGATTCCTTACTCTCAAAGCGTGGTTTGAGTTTATCAAGGTTAAGAGCCCAAGGATATGTTGGGACAACTAATATGCAAGGTGAGTTCAATTGTCACAAAACTTCAATTTTGAGGGAGAATAGACTAACATATGCATTCATTGCTTTGCATATCAATTCCAATTAACTCTTGTAGCAGTTGCCAAAAATAATGTTGATATTGCCATACTTTTCAATTTATTGAGCAATCTTGTGAACGTGGTTGGTGCTTCTTGTAAAAGACGAGACATGCTTCGAGAAAACCAAGTAACTGAAATTAAACAAGCAGCTAGCCATGATGAGATACAAAGTGAAAAGGGGTCAAACCTGGGTTTAAACGAGCTGACGAAACTCGTTGCACCTTATTATTTTACCCTCTTAAGTTTGGTTGTCTTGTTCTCTTCTATAATTGGTATGCTTGAAATGCTTGAGAGAGACAGTTTATATGAGCAAAAAGCTGAAGCATGCTCTCTTTTGGATTTAGTGGTATCATTTGACTTTGTTTTTAACCTTTTGTTAGTATTAGGGGTACACTCGGTTTACGAAATCCAAATATTTAATAGAAAAACATTTTTGGAAATATCACATTTCCAAGAATCCAAATATTTAATGAATTCCCCAATTTTCCTTCCCATGTAAGGATGTGGGAATCTTGCATTCCCAAGTTATGAGAATGTATTAGGGACACTAAAAAGACAAAAATACTCGTATTAATGAGAGTAAAATTAAAATTTCTATTATTTTCTTCCTTTTAACTCACACATTTGGTCAACACTTACCTGGCCAAATTCACACATCATACACATATTACACACACTATTCACATACTACTTACATATAATATGTAATTATACATATACATATATTACACATACTGTACAAACATTATGCACATGCAACATGCACATGTTAAACAGACATTACACACTCTTCATGCATATTGCACATATTAGACTTATATAAATTGCACATTATACATAGACTACACATACACACATTACACAAACATACTACACATATCGCACATTCTTTACACATATTACACATACATTATACACAAGACACATATAACATATACACATCACACATACTACACATATTACACACACATGACACAATATTACACATATTACAAACATCATAAAAATAAATTTGATATCTTTATTTTTTTTTCTAAATTATGACATTTTTGGGAAATGGCTCAAGATTCCTAGAAATATTGAGTTTAAGCTAAACATAATAAGTAAAATAATTTGGAAATTATTTTTAATTTTTTTTGAGAATATTTTTAGCATACCAAATAGTTTTGGTAACATTCCCAAAAATTACATTCCCAAGAATGTTATTTTCGGGAATGAAAAATCATTCTATGAACCAAATGTCGTCTATATGTCTTGATGAATATTAGTTTGATAATTGTGATGATAATTATGAATGCTTTGACTATATTGACACACATGCTTAAATTGCCAATACATGATGATTTGAGTTATTTGAGAAAAGATAGATCCTTGAGCTTCATGGAAGGATAATCATTAGAACACTCATCATTTCTAAGTCTTGGAAGCTTTACTTGAAGAATATTTTGAAGACTTGAAGTGAAGGGGTGATGTAAGGATGGAGATAGAAGCCATAAGGAGTACGGATATAGAAATCAATGTAAGGTTGCCTTTTATGTGTATTTCCATATTCTGACTCAAGTTTTACAGACGCATATATGTTTTAAACTTGTTTCTCAAAGTTCGATAGCATGGGTATTTAAAAGATCTTTTGGAAATTTGTTTTTTGAAACGGGAGTTTTGATACCTGGATGGATATTACTTTAGATTATGATACTGGTTAATGAAGTATTGATGATTGACGTTGATGTAGATATTATACCTCTCTTATGGATACTTTTATGTTCTGATGATATCAAAAGGTGGAGAAAATGTTGATTGTTGATTAAAATTGTTGATTATTTTGACATGCCTTGTTTAAGGTTCTTAAATGTGAATGACTATAATTTGCGTCTAATTTTTTAATGCATATCTTTAGGGGAAGTCATGCCTAATGAAGACTCCAAATGGTTGATGATAACTACGCTTGAAGTAAGGGGGAGTCATGTCTATTGAAGACTTGTTTGTGCTTAATTGAAATATTATCGATTTTGATCATGAATGTTTTGTCATCATAAAAAAGAAGCAGGTTGTTAGCATTATATGTTTTCATGATGATTAGTTTGATGGGTATTGATGATAATTATGATTGTTTTGACTACATTAAGTCACATGCTTAACACTAATACATGATGATTGGAGTCATTCGAGAAAAGATAGATCCTTAAGCTCCACAAAAGGACAATCATCACAAAGCTCATTGTTTGTAAAAGCCTTTTTGGCTCTTCTTATAAACACCTAGAAAAATCACCCCTCACTTACTTTTTACTATTTGCAGCTTATAAGCCCTAAATAACCTTAGCCAAATAGGCTCTAGGTTTTGGATGCTTACTTGAATAATTTTTTCAAGACTTGAAGCAACAAAGTAGCATAAGGATAGAGACAGAAGATATAAGGAGCGTAGTGTCACGCCCTGTCGATAGAGACCTCACATGGGCAGCAAGTTGACAAGACCCAGGCTTGCACGGAAGCACATGTGGCACTTTCCTGTGCTAGGGCAACCCCGATGATGCAAGCGCCATGCGAGCAGCCATGTGGCAAGGATGACGAAGCTTGAAGGGATACGCGCATGGCACTTCTCTCCAAGAAGGATCTAGAAGATATACTTAATAGGGAAAATATCAATCCCCCTTGATTGAGGGATTATTGTTTGTGATTGATTGTAAATATCCCATGATTAGGGTAGAATAGTCTAGAAGCTCATATTAGCCATTAGATTGAAATAATCATAGCCATTCATTTGCTAGAGGAGAGGTATAAATAGCCTAGCTTTTCATTTGTACATGACACACAGATAAGTTTGAGAGCAATACAAAGTTTTACTCTCTCAACTCTTTACTTCCGCTGCTTTATTATTTGCTTTGCGAAGTCCTTTAGTCGTGGTTTTCAGGCTGACTTAGCCACTTTTATTGTAGAAAAGTGTATAAGTGCCGCACGCAATGCTTGGGTTAGGCTAAGGGCATGACAAGTGGTTACCAGAGCCAAGGTTACACGCAACGTGTTTGTACTTTTGCTCCTTTGAAGGATGTCTTCTTTAGGTGTCAAGAAGAGCGTTGATGCTAGTAATAACGAGAGAGGAAGGGAGGTCCTACCTCCTCCTACAGCAGCCGAAGGCAATAAGAGGGGAAAGTCTCGTGATGTGCAAGCTGTTTTTGAGGCACGTTTGACAAGGGCAGAAGACATTATTGCTCATTTCATGCAGAAACTTCAATAGCTTGGGTTTGACGATGAAGAGGCACTAAGTTTAGGGGACCTATGTCAAGAACTCAAAAACCTTCAAGCTCGTGTGCAAACAGCAGAAGAGGGGGCTAAGAATGCACTAATTGAGAAAGAGACCATTGCTGATTGGTCACAGGTTAAGATTATCGAGCAAGATCGCAAGATGGCTGAACAACACAAGATCCTTGAGGAGATGAAGAAGGATTGGGCTATTTGTAGAGAGGCAATAGCCCGTGGCGCGTCAACCCACCATATAGCACCAAAGGTGGATGTGCCAAGACCTAGTCCCTACAACGGGAAGCACAAAGCCAAGAAGGTAGAAAACTTCTTTTGGTAGATTGAACAATACTTTGATGTGGTTAGGCTCAAGGAGGATGCTAGCCATGTGAGGATAGCAACACTTTACTTCTCAGAAGTTATAGCTCTATGGTGGCATATGAAGCACCAAGAGTTCCAAGAGGCCAAGAGGGGGTTTCCAACTTGGATGCTTTCAAGGAAGATGTATATGCCCAATTCTACCCTAAAGAGGCCGAATGAGAAGCTCGTGACAAGCTTAGAGTCCTGAAGCATATAGGGACTATACATCAATATGTTCAAGAATACATCTCCTTTAAACTTTAGGTACATAATAAGCCCGATTATGATCACATGTATGACTTTATCAAGGGCTTGCAGCCATGGGCATAATAAGAAATGCGAATGAGAAAGCCCAAAACCTTTGCTCAAGCGGTTGCCATGGCCGAGTCCTTGATAGAGGTCAAGAAGAAGAACGACCCCACCGAACCCCAGGGAGATTTGACAGAAAACGGTAGGGAAGATGAGAATGCCAAGGGGCAAGACAAGGATAGACATAGGAAACAACCTTTCAACAAGGACGAGAAGAGAGATAAGAGGTTCATCAAGTGCTACTTTTGTCTCGGTTCCCATTCATGGAAAGAGAGTCCAAGAAGACAAACACTTAAGATGATGATTAAGGAACGCAAGAAAACCAGCAAAGCACAAATGGCTTCAGTTGCTAAATGCTTTGAATGTCAAGAGAACACCAAGGGCCACATCGAGGGGTGGCTTGATGTACGTAAAGGCATTGATTCAAGGAAAGCTCTCCAGGGCCATGTTGGACACTGGAGCTTCTTATAATTTCATGGTAGAAGACGAAGCCAAGAGATTGGGACTTACTCTTAACAAGTCTCAAGGATCCTTCAAGACTATCAATTCCGCCACGTGACCATTGATAGGTATGGCAAAAGATGTTTCTCTAACAATCGGTACTTGGTAAGGAAAATTAAATTTTATGATGGTACCCATGGATGACTTTGAGCTTATCCTCGGTATGGAGTTCTTTAGACAAGCAAAGGCCATCCCTACACCCCATCTTGAACATAATGATCATGGAAGAGAACACCCCTTGCATGGTATCAACGAAGATCCAAGCTAGACTCGAAAAGAGACAACTTTCGACCCTCTATGTGGACAAAGAAGTTCGACAAAATGAGGGGGCTTACTCAAAAGCCATGAAAGGAGTGGATAAGGGTGAACAAGTGTTAGATAAGACACCAACGGAGGTCGCCAAAGGCTGTGGAAAGGTGAAAGAGCTAACATCACCCTTGTTACAAAGGAAGGCACTACCTATGAAAAAGGTGGACCCTCTATATGACGCAACCCATGGTGCCAAACCAAAGAGGGGGGCAACCATACTTGACGAAACCCAACTCTTCCTCAATCTCCATGAGAGCCGAGCAATGGGCAAGAAGCTGGTTGAAGTAGAAACAAGTCAACAGATCCTTGCTGCTCACACTAGGGAGTCAAAGACCAAGTGCAAAATCAGTTACTCTCAGATGGAGCAAGCCAATTCATCAAGGATCTGCCTTGATGAATCAAATAACAAAAGGATCAACGGAGTAAGTCAAGAAAAGGAGGACACAACTGCACAGAGTCTAGCAGCCACAATGTTTGATCCTTATGATAAGGAATTCAATTTCATTGAAGCCGATTGCGTAAGGGGACTTCCACCGCGGCATGAGTACTTGGTGCATTGAAAGGGCTTGCCAGCAAGTGAGGCAAGTTGGGAGCCAACAGACTCTCTTGGAAACTTTATGAAGGAGATTGTGAAGTACCATGAGGAGATCGCAATGAGAACGTTTGTGGAATTGGGTGGGGGAGTATGTCACGCCCTGCCGATGGAGACGCCACATTAGCAGTAAGATGACAAAACTGAGGCTTGCACATAAGTACATGTGGCACTTTCCCGTGCTAGGGCAACCCCGATGATGCAGGCGCCATGCAAGCAACCATGTGGCAAGGATGACGAAGGTTGAAGGGATGCACGCATGGCACTTCTCTCCAGGAAGGATCTAGAAAATACACTTGATAGGGAGAATATCAATCCCCCTTAAGGGATTATTGTTTGTGATTGATTGTAAATATCCCATGATTAGGGTAGAATAGTCTAGAAGCTCATATTAGCCATTAGATTGAAATAATCATAACCATTCATTTGCTAGAGGAGAGGTGTAAATAGCCTAGCTTTTTATCTGTACAGGACACATAGATAAGTTTAAGAGCAATACAAAGTCTTATTCTCTCAACTCTTTACTTTCGCTGCTTTATTATTTGCTTTGCAAAGTCCTTTATTCGTGGTTTTCAGGCTGACTTAGCCACTTTTGTTGTAGAAAAGTGTCTAAGTGCCGCACATAGTGCTTGGGTTAGGCTAAGGGCGTAACAGTAGACATAGAAAACAATATAGGTTTGCCTCTTTTATGTGTTTCCTATTTTAGCTCAAGTTTGACATATCCACACTTGTTTTAAACTTGTTTCTAAAAGTTCAATAGCATATAGGTATTTAGAAGATCTTCTGAAACTTTGTTCTTTGAAAAAGGAGTTTTGGTTCAAAAAGTTTTCAAATATTTAAGAAAACTCTCTAATGGGTGAGGTTCTACAAGCGACTGCATGTAGCGTACCACAATTGTCATTGAGCTAATGGATGCGTGTAGGCTTGAGGTGATATCGACCGCATGGTAGTAGCTCACCCTCTAAAGAACTTAATGTTCTTTTCAAGCCTTCTCCTGATGGAAAAGTTGAGAGCTTATACTGTACACCTGCAGGCTATGTATTTTACGCGCTGTATAAGTGCTTCTTCCTTTCTTTTTTTTGGCTTACAGTTCTCTCTTCTCTATCGTAACATCTTTGAGTCAAACCCAAATCTCACAAACCCTAACTATACTTGTTTAATTCAATTTTTTCAATAACTAAACAAATACTATAAATCAAAATCATCGATTAAATCTAATAAAATGTTGGAAGCAATAACATTTAAAAAATTTGAAACCATTGAATCGGAAGCAACAACATGCTAAGAAATCGAAGCAAAACTAGAACTGAATTTATGTATATGCTTATGTGTTTCTACTAATACATTAAATGCAAATGCAACCAATTTCAATTATAAATAGATAGTTTGATGAATAATATACTACTGAATAAACAATAATAGTCTACAGAACAAACTCTTATAAAACACTGAACAAACAATAACATGCTATTACTACTGAACAAATAATAATAACCTACTGAACAAACAGTTATAGAATACTGAACAAACAATAATAGGTTACAGAACAAACAATTATAGAGTACTAAACAAACAATAATAGATTAAAGACTACTGAACAAACAGTTATAAAACACTAAAAAAATAATAATAGGCTACAAACTACTGAATAAACAGTTATAGGGTACTGAACAAACAGATATGGAGCACTGAACAAATAATAACATGTTACAAAACAAATAGGTATAGAAAACTGACCAAACAATAATATACTATTGAATAAATACCAATCCTTCAAATATATATATATATATATATATATATATATGTATTCAACCATCAGAACCAATTGTTACGAAAATGCAACCTATTAATCAATTGCATTCATCACAATTTCTCGATATCAATCCAATCAATTGTTAATAATATCAAACCATCAACCTATTAGCAATATCAAAAAAATAATATTAACACAAATCAATTGTCAAAACAAAGAAAGTGAGAAAATAGAAAAGAGAGAAAGAGAGAAGAAAAAAGACGTACAGAGAGAAAGGGAATAAAGACATATAGAGAGAGAGATAGGAGAGATGTAGAGAGAAAGATAACGCAGAGACTGAGATTTAAAGAGATTAGTAGCTCTTTTGTTTTTTATTTTTTTTAATATATATATATATATAGGCATATGTGTTAACATATCAGAAGAACCATATAGATGAAGGTGCACCTTATAATTTGTCGGAAAAGCTCTTTTTCTTTCCAAGATGCTAAATTAGTAACAGTTCTATCTTTGATCAAGGGTCGGTCATCCCTAGTTCCTTTTAAACAACTTGCAGGTTCTCTTGAGGCAGGGCACCCCTCTAGGATTCTAATCAATCTTTCATTTATCTCATAATAGTATTCGATTAAAGGCTCAAGTTATATTACCACCTCTTTAGTCAGACTCTTACTCAGGGCCATTATTGTCTCACTATAGGTCGAATTCATGTCAAATAAGATTCTGTTAACCTCATTTAACAAACCCTGTCGTGTACTCTAGATTACCTCTTTAGCAATTTTTGAAAAGACTCTAGATTTCTCCAGAAAAGAGTTCGATATTGCCGATCAAATTAAGCCTTTGAGAGTTAGAGAACCTCTTTACGCGTTAAGAAACACCTTGGATGATTTGTTGCCCCACTTCACTCATACTTCCGTCCTAGTCAACACTCTTATAGCCAGTATGAATAGAAGTAACTACAGTTCAAGAGGAACATGCCCCTTGGTTGAAACATGCCTTCCCCTTCTTAAGTTTCTCCCTTAGTTGACTCATGACTTATTGGTAATCCTTTATTTAGGTACCTTTGTTGGCATCGACTGAGACACATTTACAACTGGGTATTTGTTGCAACTGAAGAATCTCCACTATTATGCCTCAACTTATTATGAGTCTCCTTTCTCCAAAGGTTCCCACTATAATCACCTAAATTTATTTGGAAGCAAGAAACAAATTTAATGAGGACCTCCTTGGATGGGCTAATCCTTATGGGTCTAGCTTATCTAGACCCTTCCTTTGGCCTTGACCTTACTAAGGAAGGTCTTGAGTCAATGAGGGTAAGCCTTAAACAGGCTTCAAATTTCTATGAGAAGTTGTTTGCACCTAGAACCCTGAGTTCTTATCATTTCTACTGATTGTATTGTAATGATTGTAAAGGAAGTAACTATGAACAATTACTCTTAAAGTTACTCTAAAGGAAGGTAAGTAAAGTTACACTAGGAAAGCAAGGTTAAATCTAATCTAAGCAAAGCCAGGTAATCTAGATTAGACTACGCTACATTATGGTAAGAAGGGAAATTGATATAAGATGTTGAGTAATTTGATAGTTTTTCCTATCTTGTCCCTTTCTTCATAGTAGCCACAACCAGGTAACTGTTAATAACTTCTTAGATTATTTCCACACTTTATGCCCATGTTCTTCAATAACTTCCTCATAATCTAGTAGGTTAGGAAACTACCCGTATACCTTCAAACTGTTTTAGTGCTTGATCTTCAGGCTTCAAGCTCTTCGAGTCTATCGGCTTCTTCAAACATAGGAGTAGCACCCTTGAATCCCCCTTGAACTTGGGAATCCCTTCACTTCTTAAAGTATGCTATGTCACTTGCCTCACAATGTTAGGGTCATCGTATATCCTAGATACGTTTATACCCCCTCAGCTGAATCTACATAAGTGTTACGCCTGCTCCTCATGCCACGTCATTAATTATTTTGTGGCAACAAACTGCATCTACATACCTATTTGTATTGCAAGTTTCATCCTAGCATAGGACACTTTTAAGGATAAAAGACAAATTGACTTACAAGTATGGTTTTGACATATAAGTCGTTGCTAGCAAAAATAGCTTTTATTTAGCATATATAACTTTTTGCTTTTTAGTTTCTTTTTTAAACCCCAGATCCAGCCCAACCCCCATTTCTTATAAGATTTAAAGTCAAATTATCACTTTTAAAGAAATAATTTCAATCCTTTAAATTACTCCCTAAACTCGTACTAATATATAACTCAGTATCTAAACTATATCCATTGGTTTAAATAGTTAGGTTATTAAATTATGGGTAAATTTCACGTTATCCTCCTGTGATATGCGAAAGTAGTACGTTACCCCCCTCTGTTCCCGAAACTTCAAATCGTCCCTCATGTTTTTTCGAAATTTATCATGTTGCCCCCCTCCGTCAATTTCTCCATTAGATTTGAGCCACACACGCTAAAAACACAGTTGGTCAAACATTTTTACACGTTTTACCTTCTATTTGGACGAAAATATCCTTGGGATGACAAACAAGGGTAAATTTCACTTTACCCCCAGTGATATGCAAAATTATCATGTCACCCCCCTGTGTTTCCAAAATTTCAGATCGTTCCCTTGTGTTTTTTCAAAATTTATCATGTTACCTCCATCCGTCAATTTTTCAGTCAGATTTAAGTCACACACATTTGAAACGTCGTTGGTCTAACATTTTATTCATTTTACTTTCTATTTACACGTTACCTTCTATTTGGACAAAAAATAACAGATTCCTTATTTCATTTTTTTTCTTCATCCTTTGCATTGAATCATATCGCCATACTCGATTAAAATCCATGCAATTGCAAATGAAAAACTCCAAAAACCTCCTCGGCCATTCACGAAATAAAGCAAAAGAAGAAGAAAAAGGACAGAAAGCAAAAGCAAACATGGGCCACTCCAACGTCTAGAACTCTCACAAGAGGGATTTGAAGTTTTGAGAACATAGGGGGCAACATGATACTTTTGCATATCTCACAGAGACAACGTAATACTTTCACACATTACAAGGGAGTAATGTGAAATTGACCATCTAAGAATGAGATGTGCAATTTTATCATTTTAAGGTTGGATTTAACAATGTTAATGTTGAACTAACAGGAGAGGAAAGTGTGATCAATTTTGAAAAAACACGAGGGATGGTCTGAAATTTTTGAAACACAATAGAATAATGTAATACTTTAGCATATCATAGGAGGGTAACATAAATTGTTCTCTTAAATTAAAGCCTCAATATCACAATAGAGGGTAGCATAAGCTTCAAAAATATAGTACATATCAGGAGAGACATTGTAAAGGCTTCTATGTGATCTTGGAGTTCATTTCACTCGCTCAAAGGCATCAGAGTCCGAAGACCAAGATGGGCCTGTTGATAAACCTTTTCCATATCCAGCTGGCTCTTTTCAATTTTGTACTAATGCCAAGGGTGAGCCCTATCAATCAGTTTGAAACTCCGATTCTACAAATTGCAAATTGCAAGCTTTATAGGCACTAGATCTCTACATTTCGCTCCAATTGGAAAAAGCCGATTAGACCACAACTTCAACAACTAAGAGCTTACTTCTTTCCTGCCACTCTTGGATCTCGTACGAGCATGGTCACATGGCAATCGCCAGAGAGCTCATGGCCCATAAAGCTCGCCTCATCAACCTGGGCCGCACACAGGCCTTTAATAGGTCACGAACCTCATCAACCTATGCCGCACGCACACCTTTGATCGGTCATGAAATTCGTTCTCCACGAGGAACGGATGAGCCACGGCCGGGTGCCCTGCTGCAGTCGGAGATATCAACACCACTTTACATGAACCAGTTGCTTTCTGAAAAGGACTTGAAAAAAGAGTTATAGAACTATCGCCAATGAATTTAACATTCATGTTCCATCTTTCACGGGTATTCCTCCACTGCATCTTCAACAGATGCTATGGACTGAAGAGTAAATCTGAGAAGAAACTTACAGATAATGTGAAAATCACATGTTTGTGTATAAATACCGCACAATAACTACAGCATATACAAAAGAAAAATCAATTGATCCTCTCTCTACCTCTCTAATTTCTATCTATAATACAATTTGTCTTGAAGATGAATCTCACTCTTCTGGTTAATTCTCTGTGCTATCAAGTAATGGCAAAAATTCTGTTTACTTCGTCCTGACATTCTTGAAACTATAACCCCATCTACAGAGCTGATATCAGCTACTTCAATTCCTTCGACAAAAGCAACTAGTAAAATAATTTGATTCCTCCATGCCAACATCTAATACCAACTATTTGTAGTACTTGAGTTGATATCTTCAGGCCAAAATCTGACTCTGTTTCTTCTTGCATCTTCTAGTTTAATGGGAACAGATCAATATACCTGGTGATGACTTTAGCCCATCTAAACCATCTCCAAAATCTTTATGTTCCCGAGGGAATTTGCAGCAAGCAAGGTAGACGATTGACCATGCCAACAGACAGATGAGATGAACTGTGCAGGGTCACCTACTTCGTCACCAGAGAGAGGGTCTGTGCTGCTAAATTTATAAGACAATGCAGGCATCGGAAAAGCTTTGTGATAGACAAAAACCTGCAGCACATGCAGAACCATCATTCAGTGTATAGTTTGCTTGTTAGGCAGTGGGTTACAAATACAAGAAGGGCAGATTAGAACAAGAATGTGGAACAACATTGTATTGGAAGTTACAATTTTTCCTTTTTTCTTCCCCCACTTTACTACAAGTACATGGTTTGCCTTTTTCTTTTGGGTAACAGTGACCTTCAGAACCAGGGTCATCCATTTCCATAGTTATTAGCACAAGAAGCATAAATTATACATATGTAATCCTGCAAAAGCATTGCAATAAGCTCTGCATCATTGCTTGACAAAATTTGAGCTTATTCATAGTATCGAAACTTGAAATATCTCTTTCACTTCAAGCCTAGTCACGGTAGCTCAAGTTCAACTATCTTTTTAACTTCTGCCAAGAATTGTGAAGCAGAGCCCAGGGAAAAGTCAATGTCTTCCCAAGCAATACATTAGAAAGGGGAGGAAAAAAAAAAAGCAACAATAAGAAGGAAAAATCCTACGTCTAGTTGTATAGCCTTGGTTGCTTCAGAAATTCATGTCCACACCGTGTTGAATCCAAATTTCCAACTCTTCCCCCACCCCCCTCTCCTCAACTTTCTCTTCTTAAAAACATAAAGAATTAAAGAAAAAGGACACCATGAAGTACAAGTGGATTAGAAAAATGGAGGTGTTGCATTATAGAAAATGCTCTAGGTGGTAGTTAATGTGCTGGCTATTTATTGAATTGTGTCACTTGAGATATCCACAATGATGTTGTCGCTGAGTTGTGGAAAAATGCATTGAATAAGATATCGGATTATCAGGTACCAGAACGGGTGTGGGTGCAGATAGTTGGCAGATGGTGGGGTGGTGACTCGCAGCGGTAGTAAGGCTCCATTGTGGAGGCATTGGCACCGGCTTTCGTATTAGCAGCTGCAGTCCAGTGTACAGATTCAAGAAAGTTCCACTGGCACAGGCTTCCTAAAGGAAGATGATTCTGGGGTAGAAGGAGATGATGCAGTACATAGCATAAATCATAATGATGGAGAGAAAAAATGAATCTGAGAATCAGCGAGAGAGAGAGATTGAAAAGAAATATCAATAGATCTAGAGAAGGGAGAATTAGAAGTTGAAAGGATTCTAAGCTGGGAATTCTAACAAGACCAGTAGTCAGGAGTGTCCTGTGCCACTATTGTACTTGATCCCAAAATTATTCACTGAATCCCAAAGTCCCAAATTGGAACGTTAAACTCTTACAAATCACTAAAAAAACTAACTAAGAATACTTCCATCCTTTGCTTCTCCATGGCTGGAGACTCGTTCGGGTTGGATTTTCTTAAAAAGTGCTTTCTTCTATAAATTTTGGAAAAAGTACTTTTTTGATAAGCTAAAATTTTTGGCTCTTCGAAAAAGCTGAATTTCAGCATTTTTAAGAGTTTCAGCTTTTCTTTAAAGCCAAACCAATTAGTTATTGCAAGAATGTGCTTTTCACAGGAAAAATGTGCTTTTTCATGAAAAATGCCAACCCAATCAGGCCTAGGTGTTGGCAACTAAAATCTGACTTTCCGCAGATCAAGTTTTATCATGGTATTAGACACCAGTTGACAGAATAATTCATAATGTTCCTTTCACGTCTAAATTCTTTCGAAGACTTGTATGCACAACTTTCTAAAATTGAATAGAATACCACCAACCCAACCGACTGATGCTATTTTTCCATACTATCCCTCAAGTACGGGAGATTTTGATATTTCTTATGTAACTGATATTGTAAATAGATGTTGATGCAATCAATAACATCTTTAGTGAGTGTTAGACTTACCTCCCACATAGAAAAATTAATAAATCCAAGATCACTTAATAAGATTCTGGGCTACTTCACCTAGCACCAAATTGGTTTTAGGTTGGAAATTCTTAACAAGATACTAGAGTTGGGCCCTTGGTCCAATTATACTCATCCATGTGTGACCCATTGAATCATATTTAACCATGTGTGAGTATCCATCCATATGCAAGTCATCTCCATATTCATCCACATGTAACCCACGTTCCTTAAAAATCCGTTCACACGTAAAGTGGAGTCTTAGAATTTCCTCCCAGTTAGAATTTCCTCCCACATAGAAATTAATAAATCATCCAATTTGGTCACACGTGAGGGGGTGCAAATTACCTCCCACATAAAAAAAATCATTGACTCTAAGACCGCTCAATAAGATCCTGGGTTACTCCACCTAGCACCAATTGGTTTTAGGTTGAAACTTCAAAATTCTTAACAGTGAGGAAGGAGAGAAGTCACGGAGTGAGAAATATAGAGATGTATTTACTATTATATTACAGAAGCCTTCTCTTTAACTAGACATACACTAGAGATATGATCTGACTGACTCACCCAGGTCACAAAGAGAGAGACAAAAGAAGTTCTATTTTCTGCCGCGATTTAAGCTAAAATTCCTGAGTTTCAAAAGCCATAAGATCCTCTCTTCTTATTTGCCTTGTATCACTCTGTTTTTTCTTGATATTTCCTTTTTTATATCTTTTGGAATTTCCCAATCTTACACGACAAAGAAGCTTCAATAACAGCTCCTATCAACTGAATTCCCCCAACAGACCCCCCTCCCCCCCCGGCGCAGCGCACGAGAGAAGGAATTTTTCATCTTTTTATCACCATAATTGCAAATAAATTTGACATGAATCCACGAGTATGCAGAAAAGAGCAACACAAAATAAGTACCTCATTTGTTTCTGAGCCTGTCGCAATATAGCCATCCGACACGGATAAGCCCACAAAGTTCTGAAACAAAAAATGGTTTCAATAAGCATGGAAATCATTTCAGCAATAATCAGGCTTCAGTGGCAACAGACGAAAAAGAAAGCACGAGGACAGTGTAATGGACAGAAGAATTGCACCAGGAAAGAATTCCATCTAATGCACGAAGAATATCACACATGACAGATGTAATAAACAATCAAGATGGAAATGATGCTGAAGCAGATAAATCTATTCATGGGTCAGGCTAGTAACTGTCATATGCAACTAGTTTTTCCTTTTCTGAATTTTTTTGAAAAGTAACTGTCATAGGCAACTATTAACACCTTCATCAGTTCATTACCTAAATAGGTCCTCATTAAGATGAGGTGAGCCAAGCCCTGGCATCAAGATACCTGAAAAAAACATTATGTTTCACCTACGTCTTTCACCTATATAACTAGTGAAGATTCTGCTTACCAACTAGAGAGTTCAAACTGAAATGCATAATCATCATTAAAAGGAGAAGGTTTCAAACCAACAGTATCAGAGGTTATACCTTTACATTCATGTGGCCTGTAAATGACAGAAGAGGACTATCAAGAACCCGAGCTGTACACATTGACAGATCCCAGAGCTTCAACGAGTTGTCAGTTGATGCAGACACAAGGGTCATTGAATCTACGAATTTGACATAACTCACTGTCTTGCTGTGGCCAATCAATGTACAGAGTGGCATCTTTGCATTACGAAGATCATAGTAATATATTCTATGGTCTGCTGAACCAAATGCAAGGGAACGACCAGAATCAGAGGGGAACTGAACGCAGCAGACATTGGCCTTTGTTTTAATGGTACCAACAGTTGCTCCCTGCAGTAGCAACCCATGTAAGAAAAGAAAATTTATTACACAAAATTCAATCTGTGCAGCAGCAATAATTAAATTACAGTGGTACATTTAGTTTCAAAGCTGACATCCACCAAGTGCAAAAATAGAATTGCCTGATTTATATTCCAGAGCTTGACAGAACCATCATCACTCCCGCTGGCCAACATCGTGGGATCTGTTAGAGAAAAGTCAACAGACCAAATTCGCTTCTCATGCTCCTTCATTTCCATGAAAATTTGACTTCTGGTAACATCCCATACCTAGATAATGATTTGAGCAAATCCATTAGTGACCATGTTAATAAAGAGAGAAGGAAAGTTGAGAAAATATTTCTGGCCTTGCCCACCTGTACAACACCCTCAAAGTTACTTGAAGCGATCTGGCTTTTAATATAGCCATTCCAACATATACTGCTTAGTTTTGATCGGCTAGCCATTTCAACAACAGGATAATGGATATCCCGATCTTCATCGAAGATCGAATTGTATTCAAAAACTTTTATCTTCTTATTTACACCAGCAGTAGCAAAAAATTCACCGTCTCGGTCAAAACCTAGAGAACATACAAGGTTTGAAGAATTCAGAAGATCCCCTTGCTTCAAGTCTGCCTTCACTTTTAATTTACTGAAAGAAAGATACTTGCACAACCCCTCAAGGAAAGAATGAACCCATGCACTTTTTCCATCTTCATCACCTTCTCTTGACGATGCATTACTTACAGAACTTCTTTCAGTAACTGCCATTGATCCTCTACCATCACTGCTTATTGGATGGAAATGTCTAGACAATGATATGCGTGATGGTTTAAAAGCTCGTCGCCTTGTCAAAAAGTATGCTATCTCTAACTTTCTGAAGTTACTCATCAATCGAGAACTTTTGGAATGTATACTTGGTTGATTTTCAGCAGGTGGCTCTGCTTGCTTATCCTTATCTGGATGGTCCACATGTTCCTCTCTAGTTTGGGTAAGAAGCTCCTGCCTGAATCGTTTTCTGGAACCCGAACTACCAGAATCATCATCATCATTGTTATTTGTTGAAGTTGGGCCACAAACAGAATCCCTGGCTCCTTCTAGGCCCAAGCTTCCTTTTCTCCTGATGGCCTTTTGCAGCTCCATGACTTCCTCCAAATCAGAAGATACATACGATACAGTCTCATGCAAGCTATCCACTGCTTCCTGTTTTCTTTGTTGTATTAGCAAAAGGAATTCGAGCAATAACTCCTGCTCCTCTATTTTTTCTTTAAGCTCAATAGCAGCATCACGCTCCTCTAATTTGTTTCTAGGTTCATTAAGAAAGTCACTTTGCATCAACTCACTGTCATACATAGACAAACATGAGAACAGAAACATAATCTTTTAGCAAATCCAGTATACTAGCTAGAAGTTTCAGGAATGCACCCAATAATATATGATCAGATGAGCTAGAAGAGAAAAGACAGCATAGGAAGTGTCAGGTCAAGGGCTCACTTGGATTGACTTTTTAGAAAAGCATTCTTTTGTATATGTTAGTAGTTATTAGTATTTAGTATTTGTTAGTAGAGGTATTGTAATTCTCCCACGTCAGGAAATTAGGAAACTTAGAGGTATTGTAATTCTCCCACGTCGCGAAATTAGGAAACTTAGAGGTATTGTAATTCTCCCACGTCGCGAAATTAGGAAACTTTGCGTTATTACCCAATACTATAAATAAGGCTAAGCACATAATATTTACTAAGCCATTCTCTCTAAATCCTAATGTTTTATTTTCTTTAACATGGTATTAGAGTTAGGTTTAGACATTAGGATTCCTCTTTTTTTCATAAATAAACCAAAACCACAAAACCCAAAAAAAAACCAATTCAATTACTGTTCACAGCCGACCTTAAAGTCCATTGTCAGCATGCGCGAACTCCACCAAAACCTCACCTGTCGCTCCTCCCGACCCCAGTGACCCTGTACCTCCGGCGCTGCCCTCCGTTTTGGCCTGAAACAGTAGCAATTGCTATTTTGGGTTTTCACAACTTTCTACCCCCTTTTTGCAAACCATACCAGGTCCTTTTCGCGCATGACCTGCCTCGAAAGACTGGCCATCTCTGGACAATCCTTCTGGTACCACCAGTGCACCCCCCCTTAGCCGCACGTGACTTCCACGCGCCCCCAGCAATGTGCGACCACCACGTGTTGACAGGTGTTTGACCTCCGGTCCTTCTCCATGTTCCAGTTCACTGGTATTGATCATCTGATGACTGTTTTGATATTTTCTGTCTTGGTTTTTGATTTATTTTCCCTCTACAGTTTTGTTGTCTCTTTTAACCCAAAAAAAAAAAAAAAAAGAAGCGAAAACAACAAACAAACAGAGCAAGTATATCGTGACACCAAGTTGTTAGTATCGTGTTCCTCCTTGTTTCGTGTTTGGTTCTTTGTTATTCCGTGTTTTTTCATGCCTTGCCCTTTAATTCGTTGAGGTTGGTCTTTTCTCGCTAAGTATGGATGCTTCTAAAGCTAAAATGAGTAATTCTACTGCACCCAGTACTACTATGGTTGATACTAAATAACGCAGCGGATATTTGGAGAATATAAACAAGAAAGTAGAAGAATCAAAGAGCTTAATTTCAAGGCTGAAATTAGCCAAGAAATTCCTAAGATAATAAACCCTAGGAGAGAGAAATAAATATTATTGAATAATTCTTAAAAGTTATGTAACAATGAAAGTTTTCACCCTATATATAGACTAGAAATCCAAAACTACATAGGAAACTAAATAGAAAACTAAAACTAAATAGAAATCTAAAACTAATTAGAAAACTAAAACTTCTACCAACTAATTAGGAAACTAAAACTTCTACCAACCCTTTCCATAACAAAATAGATAACAAACTAATCCTAATATAACTAGGACTCAATAACAAATAATAAAACCTAAACCCTAACCAATTTTAATGACTAACTAAAAATATAAAATTCTGGGCTGCATCAGTCTCCCTAGGTGCGAAAAGAACTCGTCCTCGAGTTGTTACCACCATTGTCGACCAAATCTCCATGATACGGAACAAGATGCTTAACATTGAAAACATCTGAACTAGTAACATAATTAGGAAGCTCCAAGCGATAGGCATTATCATTTATCTTCTCATCAATCTTACAAGGTCCAATCTTCCAAGCACTAAGCTTGTGGTATTCTCCAACAGGGTAACAATCACGTGTTAAAATAACCCACACATAGTCTCCAACTTCAAACACAATACGTCGTCGCCGTTGCCGTCGCCGCCGTCGCCGTCGTCGCTTGACTATGATCTTATTAACTGCTCTTCTATCAATGCATATAAGCCAACTTCCATCCTTCTTTGGAACTAATAATGCTGGAACTGCAAAAGGGCTCATGCTTTCTCAAACGTAACCTCTTTCTAAGAGTTTCCTCACTTGTCTGTTCAATTCTTCTTGTTGTCTTGGACTCATCCGATAGTGAGCTTTATTAGGCAAACTTGCACCTGGAATCAAGTCGATACAGTGTTGTACATCTCGCATTGGAGGTAATCCTAGTGGTAGTTCATCAGGCATGACATCATTAAACTCATCAAGAATAGGTTGCACCTCATCTGGTATAGCGCTTAGGGATGATATTTCCTTTCCAATCAAAGTGAAGGCAATTCTAGATTCCTCTAACTCTTCAGCAAATTTGGCCATAGAAAGAAAATTAACAGAATCTGATTTCTTTTGTTATGACACACTCTCATTTTTAGTAGGAACTAGAATAATCTTCTTGTTGTCTTTATACAACATATAAGTATTTTTCCTACCATCATGTTTCACATTACAATCATATTGTCAAGGTCTACCCAATAACATGTGACATACATCTATAGCCACAACATCACAAAGCACCTTATCAAAGTATTTATTACCAATAGAAAAAGAAACGAGACATCGTTTAGTAACAGGTACCTCACTCCCTTTTTTAAACTATGCAAGCTTGTAAGGTGGGGAGTGTGGCTCTATTGGCAAACTTAGCTTGGAAACAGCCTCTTCAGATATGATGTTTTCACAACTTCCACTATCAATGATAAGCTTACACACTTTTCCACCAATAGTGCAAGTAGTGCCAAAAATGTTAGTGCGTAGCCAATCATCCATAGAAACTTGTTTCGGAGCAATAAGGCTTTTTCGGACGACGAGAGACTCACCAACATCTCCGAATACCATATCAGCTTCATCATCTTCATAACTTTCGTCATAAATAGGGTCTTTTTCTTCTTCTTCATTTTCTTGATCATCATTCTCCATTAACAAATTCTTCCCTTCTCTGCTCTTGTTTTTTCTACACTCAGCAGATTTATGACTAGGATCCCCACACTTATAGCAACGATTTGCTGAACCACTACCTTGATTTCTATTATTTGGTGCTATATTAGTTGGTCGATTTGCTGAATTACTCATTGGTGCACCTGTTTGTGTCTCACAGTTGTCAAAACCCCTTCCTTGACCTTGTTGATTTTGGTTTGCAAATCTGGTCATAAAATCACGATTATTTCCAGCCCGATTGTTGCCCCTATTTTGCTGTTTTTCTGCAACTAACACACGTTGAAACGCTTCTGAAATAGTCCAAAAATTGTGCATAGCGATTGTGTCTTGAATGTTTTGCTTGAGCCCACCAATATATCTTGCTACCAATTGTTCCTCATTCTCAGATAAGTCATTACGAGCTATTAATTGATAAAACTCCTCCGTGTATTCATTAACAGTGCAGTTGCCTTGGCGAAGGTTTTGCAACCTTTGATACATGGTTTGGACAAAATTGAAAGGTAGAAAATTTTCGCGCACCTTCTTTTTCATCTTTTCCCAATTTGAAATTTTCGGCTTGCATGTTAAATTAAGTTGATCCCACCATGTAGATGCACGCCCTCTCAATCTTAAAGCTACTAATTTCACATTTTTATTTTCAGGAACATCTTTAAAATCAAAGATCCTCTCAACTGCAGCCAACCAATCAATAAATTCTTCTGCTAGAATTCCTCTATTGAATTCAAGGATTTCAATTTTAAAACCTCCATCCCACTTTTGTCCTTCCCGTACATAAGGCACATGTCGTTGTGCACGATTATGAAACGGGTTTTCAATTATTTTTTCCTCCAACTCATCATCATCACCATCATGAGTTGGAGTTTCAAGTTGCGCAAGGCGCTAAGTTAAGGCTTCAACTTGTCTTCTTAACTCTTGTATTTCTCCATCTCGTTGCTGTTGATCAGGGGAAAGAGCTCCAGCTACTACAACACGACCTCTTCCTCTCTTTGGAGGCATTGTGAACGTGAGATTAGCTGAAGAAAAACCTTGCTTTGATAACCAACTAACGCGGCGGACATTTGGAGGACATATACAAGAAAGTAGAAGAATCAAATAGCTTAATTTCAAGGCTAAAATTTGCCAAGAAATTCCTAAAATAATAAACCCTAGGAGAGAGAAATAAATATTATTGAATAATTCTGAAAAGTTACATAACATTGAAAGTTTTCACCCCTATATATAGACTAGAAATCCAAAACTACATAGGAAACTAAATAGGAAACTAAAACTAAATAGGAATCTAAAACTAATTAGAAAACTAAAACTTCTACCAACTAATTAGCAAACTAAAACTTTTACCAACCTTTTTCATAACAAAATAGGTAATAAATTAATCCTAATATAACTAGGACTCAATAACAAATAATAAAACCTAAACCCTAACCAATTTTAATGACTAACTAAAAATATAAAATTCTGGGCTGCATCACTAAATCAGCTACTTCTGTTGTTGTGCCAGCATTCAATGGAACTCCTTTATTACAAAGACCAAACCTATCATTCGAAATTTCTCTCAATGGAGTTCTGCCATTGTGCTATGGTTTAAAGGGTAGGGTTTGGAAGATCATTTAACTGAAGATGCACCAGATACTTTGTCCATTGTGAACAAACGAATTTGGTGGCACGTTGATGCCCAACTTATGAGTTTACTGCTGCAATCTATTGACTCAGACTGGCTCGATGTTTTCGATAAGTGTCTATCTAGTAAGACAATATGGACTTTGGCAAAAGAGATATACACCAGCAATGTTAGTCGTATCTATGATGTCGTCAATGATCTCAAAATTCAGTTGAATGATCGTGGTCTCCAAGTTTAGTTTGGTCGCTTTGAATGTGCCATGTCTAAGTACAATGATAGTTTCCCTGTTGATACAGATGTTGTACAAAAGCAACATTAACAATATTTTGTAGTACTTATGCTTTGTGGCCTTCCTCCTCAGTACGAGTCAGTTCTTTCTCAAATTCTTCCTGGTCCAACACTACCATCAATGCCTGAAGTTTATTCATGCCTTGATCGCGCTTCTATTGGGAATCCTTCCCAAACTCCGTCAAACCAATCTGCTCTAATTGTCAAGCCTCAACTTGGTGGATGACAAAATAATACTTCCTGTGGTGATCATGGTCGTAGCTGTGGTGTTAAGCGTGGACGAAGGCGGTCTGGTAATGCTTCTCAGCCAGAATGTACTTACTGTAACGACAGGTCATACAAGGGACAAATGTTGAGATCTACACGGTCGACGCTCCGAAAGTGCTAATGCCGCCTATATAGACAATGAAGAACCCTCTCCAACAGCTCCGCCACCTCAGCAAGCCAACTCCAATTCTCCTACCTTTACCCTGTATAAAGCAGAGTACAAGCCGCCAAGTCAATCTCCCCTGTCAAACTTAACCCTTTCTCTAGCCTGGTTTCTTCCTGATTTACCTTGTAATTTGTTGCCTATTACTAAGTTAACCAAATTGTTTAAAAGTAAATTGCATATTCCCCTTGTACTCTTACCTATGTGTACCATTCCCCCCTGTATTACCAAAAGTAGCTAATTACCCCACTACTCTGACCTACGTGCACCTTACCCCCTACAGTATCAAAGCTAGCTAATTACCCCCTAGAAGTTCTCAAAAGTATACAAAATACCCCCCTGCCGTCATATATTTCAAGGGTATTTTGCACACTTCTAAAAACTTTAGAAGGGTATTTTGCACACTTTTAAGAATTTTAGGGGGTAATTAGCCAGTCTTGATACTACAAGGAAGGTATGGTGCACATAGGTCAGAGTACAAAGGAGTAATTAGCTAGTTTTGATACTACAAAAGATATGGTGCACATAGGTCAGAATACAATAGGGTAATATGCAATTTACTCAATCGTTTAGTTGTGCTATCACCTTTACATCTAATTTTGTAGTTATTCAGGATCAGAGAACGCGTGCAAATTGGCATAAGGCATGAGTCTGGTGGCCTTTACTACCTTGATGATGATTCTTCTACTGCTTTCACAGCTACTTCTACTCATGAAGTCATTCATAGTCGTCTTAGTCATCCCAATCTTTCAAGTCTTAAACGCATGGTTCCTAGCTTGGGTAGTGTTAGGGATATCAATGGTGAGTCTTGTCAGTTAAGTAAGCATAGTCACACCTCTTTCATTAATTGTGTCAATAAGCGGGCCAATGCCCCATTCGATGTAGTTCATTCTGATATTTAGGGACATAGTCGTCATGTCTCTGAGTTTGGGTGCCATTATTTTGTTAGTTTTATTGATGACTTCTCTCGTGTTACTTGGTTATATTTAATAAAAGACTGTTCTGAGTTGTTTTCTCTGTTTTCTCTATTTTGTGCTAAAGTTAAAAATCAGTTTAATGCGTCTATTCATATTTCGCGAAGTGATAATGCCAAAGAGTATCTTTTTGCGCCTTTTCCTTCTTTTCTTCAAAATAACAGCACTCTCCATCAATCTTCTTGCATTTACTCCCCTCAGCAAAATAGAGTTGCTCAACGCAGGAGCACGCACTTAATTGAGACAGCTCGTATCCTTCTTATTCATATGAATGTTCTCTTTCGGTTTTGGGATGATGCTATTCTCACTGAATGTTACCTTATTAATCGCACACCTTCCTCCATTCTTCAAAATCAAATATCATTTTCTATTCTTTCCCCATCATTCTATTTATTTGTTACCACCTAAGGTGTTTGGGTGTGTTTGCTTTGTTCATATCTTAACTCTTGGCGTTGATAAGTTGGGTCCCCGTGCCATTATCTAGGGTTTCCTTGGATATGCTTGTCATAAAAAAGGCTCTCGTTGATACTCTCCTAAGTTAAATAAGTTCTTTTCTTGTGCTAATTTTACGTTTTTGGAGCCTCAACCCTTCTTTTCTTCTATGACCTATTCCTATATACCTGTGATCAATGATCTTCCTCTTCTTGTGCCCCTTTTTAATGCTCTATTAAATGTCCCACCTACACCTGCGCCACCGTCTCCTGATCCTGCCTTCGCCTGCTTAGATCGTCCAGACCTCAAGGCCTATCATCGGTGTACGCGTTGACCTGCTGATGCTGCTGTGCCAGCGGCTTCGCCCTCTCTAGATCCTATGCCTTCTGTACCCTCCAACTTAGATGTTCCTATTGCACTCCGTAAAGGTATTTGTTCTTGTACTACTAAACATCCCATATCTAATTTTGTTTCCTATGACTCTTTGTCACCTTCGTATCAATCATTTGTTGCTTCTCTCTCGTCTGTGTTTGTCCCGTCTAGTTTAATAGAAGTACTTGGTCATCCAAGTTGACATGCAACAATGGTGGAAGAGATGTCGCCTTTACAATCTAATGATACATGAAATTTGGTTGATCTACCTCCTGGGAAGACTATTGTTGGTTGTCGTTGGGTCTACATAGTAAAGTGTTCTCCCGATGGCACTGTGGACCGCTTGAAGGCTGGCCTAGGCGCCAAAGGCCATAGATACGTTTATGGTGTTGATTATGATGATAGTTTTTCACCTGTTGCAAAGATGCCCTCGTTTCGTGTTGTTCTTGCTTTTACAACTATGTTTGATTGGCCACTTTATCAACATGACATTAAAAATGTTTTTCTTAATGGTACACTTGAATAGGGGTGTGCATTATTCGAGGAAACCCGATTACCGACCGAAAATTTCGGGTTCGGGGAAATGGGGAATGGGAGAAAAATATCGGGGATGGGGAAAAATATTGGGGAATCGGGCTGGGGAACGGTATAATTTTTTTTATTTGGAGAATTCCCAAAACCCGAACTACTTCTTTTATTTTATTTTATATATATATATATATATATATATAATACATATATTATATATTATATTTGGTTTTTTATTTCTTAGACATATCAAAGCTAGCATTGAACCAACAAAAAAATTAACTAAGATTTGAAGGTTCATGGAGTAATGGAGAATAGAGATGAATGATTTTCGGCAACTTGTTAAAATAATGTTTTTCATTTATACTTTGGACTTTTTATTTATGCTATGGTTGACTGATTATGACTTATGAGACTATGGTCTATGTACTTTATTTACGTTGTGGTTTGAAACTATGGTTTATATACTTTATTTATGTTGTGGTTTGAAGCTATCGTCTATGTAGTTAACTATGATGGCATATTTTCGGGGATTCCCCGATCCCCAGTCCCCAATTCCACAAAATGTATTCCCCATTGGTGAATTTGGGTGGGGAACGGAACAAAAGTCCTTCCCCAAATATTATTTCTGGGAAAAAAATTATATTGATTGGGGCGGGAAATCCCCAATGAACACCCCTACACTTGAAGAAGAGGTATACATGGAGCAACCACCGAGGTTTGTTGCTCAAGAGGAGTCCAGAAAGGTATGTCAGCTAAAGAAATCTTTGTACGGCCTTAAACATCACCTTAAGCGTGGTTTGGTCGATTCGATGAGGTTGTCATCAAGTTTGAATGACAAGATATAGGGTTGATTTTTCGGTCTTCTATCGACACACTTCCGCTGGGAAGCGCTTATTGCTAATTGTTTATGTTGATGATATCATCATAAATGGGATGATCTTACAAGTATATGTGATTTAAAGGCATGTTTACATTAGCACTTTCAAACAAAGGACTTGGGACAATTACACTACTTTCTTGGCATCAAGGTTGCCCATTCAGATCAAGGTATTTTTCTTTCCAAGTATAAATATACACTTGATATGTTGACAGAAGCAGGAATGCTTAGGTGCAAACCTTGTGAGTCACCAATCGACCCAAATGTCAAACTTGTACCGAATAAGATGGAGCCATTACAAGATCCAAGAAGGTATAAAAGATTGGTTGGCAATCTCAATTATCCTACTGTGACTCGCCCAAATATTTCGTTTGCAGTGAGTGTGGTCAGTCAATTCTTAAATTCGCCACAGGAAAGTCATTGGAATGCTGTCATCCGGATCCTACAGTACATTATCAGTACTCCAGGAAGAGAGCTACTATACAAAAAGAGAGGAGGCATGAGTATTGTTGGCAGTTCTAATGCAGATTAGGCAAGATGCGCAGATGATAGGCAGTCTACTTCTGGCTATTGTGCTTTTGTTGGTGGAAATCTCATCTCTTGGAAAAATAAGAAACAATTAGTCGTAGCCCGCTCAAGTGCAAATTCTGAGTATAGAGCTATGGCATTAGCAGTATGTGAGTTAATTTGGGTGAAACACTTGCTAGAAGAACTTGGAGTGGATTGCTCTGAGCCTATGAAGTTAATACACGATAATCAAGTAGCAATGCATATTGCAACCAATCCAGTCTTTTATGAAAAAAACCAAACACATTGAAGTAGATTGTCACTTTGTGAGAAGTGTTAGCTAAGGAGATTGTTACATCACATATTAGTTCGAATGATCAGTTAGCTAATCTCTTTACTAAATCCTTAAGAGGTCCTCGTATTGAGTACATTTGTAACAAGCGGAGCACATATGATATTTATGCTCCAGCTTGAGCAGGAGTGTTAGTAATTATTAGTATTTAGTATTTGTTAGTATAGGTATTGTAATTCTCCCACATCGTAAAATTTGGAAACTGTTATTACCCAATACTATAAATAAGGCTAAATAGGTAATATGTACTAAGCCATTCTCTTTAAATCCTAACTTCTTATTTTCTTGAACAATATATAACTTTTGAAAAAGTGTATTTTTCAGAAGCTCAAATTTCTGGCTTTTAGAAAAAGTTGAAATGGAAGTCTTTCTTTTCCAGAATTGTGGCTTTTTTTGAAAGTCAAGAGATGCTTTTCTCCTAGAAAAAAGTGCTCTTCTATGAAAAGGCCAAGTCAAACATGCCCTAAGATAGGAAATGCGTATTTTAGTCCATTAGAATCTTTTCCAATGAAGATTTACCACCGCTGAAGGTAAAGGTGGAACGCTTACTTTGAGGAAACGATTGGCCAACGATTAGAAGGAGCAAATGCATTTGACACAAGAGAAGAAGATTCTAAATCGTCATCCTCAACTCAATAGAAGCAAGCTTCAAGTTACTGACTGTGGTTCTTTTATTTTTCTTACAAGAAAATCTTGATAACGTCCATTTTCTCTAATTATAAATTGCTCACAGGGTTAAAAACATATGTTCAAAATCATGAATTATGTAAGAGATATAATCCAAGTGATTCATAAATCAGCTTGAAAACCCAGAATCTATTTGCCTTTTATCTTTGACTACGAGGCAGTTCCTGAACCAGTAAGCAAAAGAAGTTGATCTGGATTAGATACCTACCATAAAAGCATGCTATGTAACATTGACTAATAAGTATGACAAACAGTTCTAGTCCAACATAAATTCAGAAGCAAAATAACCAACCAGCACCATGCTTTCAAAACAAAGTCTCTGACTACTACCAATGGTGATATTCTGGGAATGCTTCTATAAATAAGTATTACAAAATGGATAAGTAAGGAAATCTCACCCCATTTCTGGCCTACTACTTGGATCAGGATGCAGCAACCATAAGCAAAATGAAGCTTCTTTAGGCCACTTCAAGAGCAACTGAGGAGGGAGGACACGATGTCTCAGACTAGACATGGTTGTAGCTTTCTCTTCTGCAGAGCTAAATGTGCAGAATAACTGTCCAAAGGTACATATTCAGTAAAAGAGGGAAACACATAAACTACAGTCACAGAAAAGTCCCACTTAATTCCAGAAATATTATACGTTAACATTCATCCACGTATACATACATGAAGGCGGAGAGGTAGAGAGATTTAGTAACAGCACAGCCTTGTAGACATATACATACAAGTTCCTACAACAGATTTTCCAACAACTAACCTCGAAGAGAAGGATCCCGAGCCGATAAATATCTGAAGCACAAGAAGCTGGACCACCAGCAACCTCCTCTGGACTAGTATACCAAGTAGTCTCCATGAGCAATATCTGTTTCATTGGAAAAGGAGGTTTATTTTCCTCTAATTGTTCATTATGACCAGTTTCTGAGGTACGCGTGGCACAGCCTGAACTTGACTGCAAATGACTGGTTTCAGATACTATACAAGAAGCATTTGCTGGATTCATCTCATTAACCACATGACTTCTCCCTTGGCAAGGCTCTGGAGGCGAAGGTGAAGACGAGCTCTTGAACTCGGCCGTTTGATTATTTGATCCATCTTCAAATGAATCCGAACCCGAATCTGAGCAGGAGGCAGATTCGATAAAAGATACACGGTTATACGATGACATGATGAAACAGGAAGGTCTGACATTGTGAAGAACAATCCCCTGAGAGTGCGCCAAGTTAACAATCTCCACAATCTGAGTGAATATATGCAAGCATTCAAGAGCATCAACTGTTCTTTCAGGGTTGTCCAACCATTGTCTTAAACTAACATCATTGCACTCTACGGCTCTAATCAGTGGGTCAACTGATTCAGAACCACCAATCTTACTTTTAAGATGATTTGTTCTACCAAAGACAATTCTATTTCTGACTTTTCTTCCTTGCACAGAACCAGAGTCTTGTGATGTATTATCACCAGACGGCCTTATACTTCTTGCTCGAATCAATCTTGTATTTCTACCAGAAACTGCTGAAGAATTCAAGCCCCTCGAACTATCATCAGACGAGCCCTCCATTGTTATCCACCTATTGTACTTGTTGCATGATACCCAATATTCTCACACACAATACCAACAAATCCAGCAATTCCCAAACTCCTCAAACCGTGCTCTTTCACGTCAAACACTGCCATTTTTCCTAATCAAAAACTCATCTTAACAAAACTAACCATCCTCTCAGAAGTCCACAAATAACAACTTCCTCCTGCAGAAGACCATACATGCATAGTTGAGCACAAAACACCAAGTTGCAGAAAGAACAAACAAATCAAACAACACTTTTGAAAGCAAACCCACCAAAGCAAATCAATCAAACTGTCAAAAAAGTGTCTCCCATGCTACAAGCATAGACAAAAAGACATGTATATACATATGTAAATGTATATATGAGACACAGGAAGAGAGAGAGAGAGGGAGAAATGTACAGAGACAGTGTGCTTGGTTACCAACAAGAGAAGGAGAGCGGTGCTCTTAGGTTAGTTCAGCAGTGTAGACAAAACAAAAGAACATGAACCACACACCAGATACTTTTAAACAAAAACAGAAAAGTCTTGCTTTTTCCAAAGGAAGCACCACAGCCTCATAAAATTCCCCCTCCAAATAGTGGTACTACTTTTAATGGTATATCATATAATATAATATTTTCTTCCACCAACACTGAATCAAACGAATGACAAAAAAGACAAAAACCCAACACAGAAATATAAATCAATAAAATAAGCAAAGACCCAAAAAAAGAAAAATCTTTCCCCACACTTACCGCTAATGCATTAAGTTTGATGACAATAGAGGTACCTGACAAAAGAACATTCAAGCACATTGCAAAATAAAAAATAACTAAAACTTATTTTAGAATTTATTATAGCATAAAACTTAGTCCTACCATTTAAATTTTTTATTTTTAATTATATGACCACAGCTTAATCAACTTAATCATTAAATAAACGCCGCACTTATTAATATTTTGTATAATTAAAATTTTATTTTAATTTGATTCTTTTCGCAAACCCCAAGGCTATCTGTCTCGTTATCTACAACCCACTCGTTCAACTTCTTTACGTGGTTGATTCACAACCTCAAGCCTTGTCCCAAAGATATGGAGGGCAAGATGGTAAATAGGCAACATTCTCGTGGATCAAAAAAAAAAAATTCTGGAATTGTGAACTGACCTAACCGGAAAAGAAAAAAGAAAAAATCAACATGGGGATGATGGGGCCAACAAGTATCTCTCTTTATGATAAAAAAATCATTTTCTGCTAATATTTAATTACTTCCACTAACCATTCAATTGTACTATTAAAAAAACCCTAAACTTGCATTAGTAAAAGATTAAGGCTTAATCTAATTATAATAATGAGATATACGAGTAAAAAGTCAAAAGCACCGACCTTTTCTACGTAATATCATGGTTTCATCATCAACTCTTCTGCAAAACCCCTAAAATTTGGATTCTTACACGTCAGCAAGTATCAAACTCTCGATCTTCTGATACTAAACCCAAAAATCGCACTTTATTTTTCGTCGGAAAACATAAATAAGTTGCAAAACCTGAAAAATTCACTATTTTTTTTTGGGTATTCTTCGATAAAACCAGTTGTGTGGTAGGATAAACGCTGTCGTTTTGTATGTAACACTAACCAATTTGTATAATGTATACTCTGTGTGTGTGTGTGTGTGTGAGTGTTAAAGATATATATGGTGGCTGAATGGCGGCGATGGGCGGAGATGAGCGGAGAATTTGAAGTGTGTTTTGGGTATGTGGGATTATGAAACGAGTGACACGTGGGTTGGTTCTGGCGGCATGCAATATGTGGAGGCTCTCGGCTGTTTGTGCAGTTGGATTAACACGTAACGTTACGAAAGAAGTTAGACGCAACTCCCAATTTTGAGAAAGCTTTCCGTCGGTTATTTTTTGGTGTAATAAGAATAGTTCCAATTACAATATAATTTGAAAACACCTTAATTCAAAGTAAATATATATATATATATATTATGAAAAATGTTATAGAACGATAAAATGAGATAAGGTTAATCTCTTTACTAGTGCTTAAATTGGAGCATGTTCGTATTGGCCTTTTTCTTTTAAGGTTAAAATGAGATAAGGTTAATTTCATTTTTAAAATAATTACTTGGGGCCTGTTTGGATCGATTTTTTTCAAGAAAAAATACTTTTTTATTGTTATATTATTTTTTCAGTGATTATTAGTACTTGATTGATTTACAAAAAAAAACTGAATTCTAAAAAAAAACAGCTTAAATAGAGCTTTTCTTGAGAAGTTAGAATTTTTAACTTATCAAAAAAATTTATTTTTCAAAAATTGTTAAAAAGGCACTTTTAAAAAAGCCAATCCAAATGGGCTTCCAAAAAAGTACACATTCTTTTTGCGATAGTTTTTTTAAGATTCGAATCCTCTTCAAGCATAATATTGAGAATGCTCATTGAATGAGCAATTCAATAAGAGAGCTCTTCTAAAAAAAATACTTTTTCCAAAAATTGTTAAAAAACTGCTTTTAACAAAAATCAATCCAGACGAGCCCTTATTGTACACTGATATTTTATTTCCTGGATTATGAAATTAATTCTTTTAATTTTTGGATTAATAGTGGTTAAATATTCCATCAAAAACTAACCTTACAATTAGTTCTTTTAATTATTTATGTGTCCTGAGTGTCTGAGTAACATTAAATTTGAATGGAATGACTTAAAAGACTAACGATGTCAAACAACTAATACTTCATAGACTAAAAATATAATTTTAACAGTTAAATTACCAAAATGTTTCACATACTATATTGCAAGAATTAACCCATGAAATCATTTTGTGGAATTTTTGGTAACATTATGATGTTATGGTAGAAGTAAATTAAAAATGCACTTATTTGAATGATCCTAGTTGGATCCAAATTAGAAACTGGTTTCGCTATGTAAGCGAATGTTCGATTTTTATTTAGGGCTTTTTTTATAAGTTTTTTAAAAAAATGTATATTTTAAGTGTTTCAGTTTGTTTATAGAATTAATCTAAATTTATTGGAAATCTAAAAAACCTATCAAATATGAACTTATCTCAGTGAAAAAGAGTGTTTTCTCATTAAAAAAAAAAACAATCAAAATGGGAGTTTAGACTAACTCCAATATCTTACCTATTTTTTCTTTACATATAAAAAATTAATTCTTCCTTTTTATATTTAAAAATTCTCTATTTTAGTTTTATTTCGACATTCCCTGTTTTTCCTTGAATTCTCTGGTGAGGGTTTCTAAAAGAGGGAGAGAGATAGGAAGTGGATTTCAACTTGGCAAGGAGAGCTATTGGAACTCTCCTTTGCATACATCATTGTAAGACGATTTTTGTCGTTATAAAGAAGCTGCTGAAGTCGGCATAAGATGATGAAAGGTGCTTATATAAGTACATATTGACATGATAAATGGAAACAACTTAATATTTAGGTGCTTATTGTGCAGACATTCGTCTTTAACATGTTTAATTATAACATCTTGTGACATCATTTTTATCAAAGAGATACTTTTGACTTACAAGTCATAAAAATGATTTACAACCAAAAATGCTGGTAAGCATCTTATTTTCTACGTCAATCATTCTCTTTTTTTTCTTGTCAAATGATTTATTGGCTAGTCAATCAATAACAATTTTATTCAAAATTCTACCATTGAAAGCTCCACTGTTAAATAGTTAAAATCTCACAATTAGACAAAATAAAACCTTGTACATTCTTATGATTTCTCGTAAATAATTGACAAGCTTAAAAAACATGACACATAAGTACCTAACAATAAGCTAGCTCAACAATAACATAATTCGCATAAGTAAAATTGAAGTATATCGTCCTTTGCATCTATATGATAGAACGTGATAAGCTGTTAGAATACACTAGTTGGACAACAACAGAATTTTTTACTTTTAAAAAGAGTTGAATTCAAACTTCTTTTTTCAAATTTTTAATATTTTTAAAAATTAATTCAGGTAATTATTGCTAAATAATCTGTTTTCTTCCAAAAAGAAAAAAAAATCTTTTTAATTAAAAAAAAACCAAAAACAAGCTCTGTATACTACAGTTGAGGTTAATTGTACCGTACTCATAGCTTCATGTTGTCTCAAATTTTTCGAAGGTTTGTGTCCCCATATTCATGGCGGCTGCACCAACCCCAGGAAAAAAGAGAAGAAAAGTTCATGGACGTGTCAAGTGTCAATGCATCCAAAGGTCTTCTGGATATAATTTAAAGAATTATGTATGGCCCGAATTTTGGAGTGACCAACTACTTCAATTAATGAGGGTTAGTAACCCTTGAAAATTCTTCGAAATAATTTGGTCTTTTGGAACAAATAATGCTATGTTTGGTTGAGAGACTTATTCTATTTGTTAGTTGGTGTGAAAGGTATTATTTGTTATCAACTTATGATAACTCACTTATGAGATATTTTTTTATAAGATGTCTTATTTGTAATTATAAAAAATAAGTTGAGTTTAGAGTATTTATATCTTATAAGTTAGTTGGTACATTCTATTAAAAAATAACAAATAAAAATTTAATATTTAAAAAAATAAAATTTAAGAATTAAAATGTAAAATTTTTAAAAAAAATTAAAAATAGAGTTAAAAAATTTTAAAAATTAAAGATTAAAAATAAATTCAAATAATTAAATTATTTAGAATTTAAAATTTAAAAGATTAAAAAGTAAAAAATTGAAAATTTAGCATTAAAATAATTAAAACTTTAATTCAAAATTAAACTTTTAAAAATTGAAAATTAAAGTTAAAAACAAAAAAATAATTAATTAAAATATTTCAAAAATCTAAGATTGAAAAATTGTAAATGAAAAAAATAAAAATGTAAAAATTAAAAAAGTAATTAATATGTTATAATTTATTATATAACCACAAAATTGTAATGACTGAAAATTGAGGTCATTATTGTTTCATTAACTTATGACTACATTTCAGATTAAGTTAATAATGATTGCAAAGCAATAGTCTTATTATGTCAGACACTATTACTTATTAGACGCTTATCATATAAGATGTTTATTGAATTTTAGATTTAAGATAAGACTTAGGCCCTAAGCAATTAGCCAAACTGATCCAAAAAGAAAAAAAAAGCATAATGAGTCAAAGATAAAGTGATATGGTATGAGAGAAAGAGAGTGAAATTAAATAATATAAGAATTTTGAATAAATACTAGTGTATAGATTGTGAACAAATAGTATAGTTATTTCGAACAAAAAAAATATAATTAGTAAACAAATAATGTATGAAATGGTAAAGAAGTGTATGATTTATAAGCAAAAGAATATACACTATGAATAAGCAAATAAAAATGTATTATTTGTAACAAACAAAATATAAATAGTGAATATTGAGGTGAGATAGATTGAGGTGATGTGAGATAAGAGACAGAAAGTGAAAATTGCAATGAGATAAAAGTGACATGAGAGTAAGATGAGGTGAGAGACAATTGAGAGAAAAAGGTGAGACCTGATCTTTTAAAAGACCCACAAAATAATGCATACATTAACTTTATAAAGTACTTAAAAGTATTTTGATATTTGTAGTTTGAAAATTTTGTTTTTTCTGTGCACTTAACCTCATATTTTTATGAGTTTTGATTTTCAAAATGGTCTACATCTACTAATAAAATATCCTAATTTTGTCGTTACATTAACCACATTTGTGATTGAGCTGGGATCAAGCGAAACTATTACTTGAAAAGGATATGAAAGCTACTTTGGAGGTTTCCTATAAAGTAGTCAATTAACTCCATGACAAAAAGATGAGATCTAAGATATATAAAATTAGTGGATGATACAACCCTCAACAAAAATAAATAAAATTATCAAATTTAAAGAAGGTTAATTTAATTTGATTTGATTTAGTTTTTAACTTACGAGCCGGATTGCTTTGACGTGCAACTTCACTGTGTAGCTTTCACAGAGCACATAAGCTTCACTGCCCATTTGACACAAATATTTAATTTAGTCCTCAATATTTTATAAAAATATTCAAATGTTTCACGAATATAGTTAAACATGAATATAGTTAAACTAGTTCCTATTGTTTAGAAATAACCGTATTAGTCTTTAATACTTTATAAAGATAGTCAAATTAGTTCCTATTATTTGAAAATAAAAATCATATTAGTCCTAATGTCTTATAAACTTACTCAAATTAGTCCTAATCGTCTCGGTCATTTTTTTAATAAAATAGGACTAATTGACTAAGTTTCTAAATATTTAGAACTAATATTGAATTTTTTTCAAACAATGGGGCTAGTTTGAGTATCCTCATGAAATATTAAGGCCTAATATGAATAATTTTAAACAAAAAAGACTCATTTGACTATATTTGTTAATCATTAAGGACTAATGTAAACATTTTAAAATAATAGGGACCAATTTAAAAAAAGTAAGGAAACAATATGAACTTATTGTGAAATTAACCCATTAGTATTTTAAAATTCAAAAGTTTTACAATATTTTTTTTCCAAAAATTGCAAAAAAAAAAAAGGTTTTTAAAAAATTAATCCAAATGAGCCCTTAAGTGGGTCAAGAGGAACTGATAAAAGCTTTTTCAACCACATGCTTTCCATTAATAAAAGAAAAAGCCAGTTAAACATTTATGTCAATTTGTTTATCTCAACCATAATTAAAAGATCAACTCATGTGAAGGTCAATATTTATTAGAGTGTTTGTAAGAATAAAATTATAATTTTACATATACTTTATTTTATTATTTAACTTTTCTTTCTCGTGTTGTGATTACCTTATTTTTGAAATCACCTCTTTCACCCAATCCATTTCATTTCAATGCTCTATCCCCATTCGATCAAATTTGAATTTCAAGTGTAAAATTTACAATCAAACTCGATTCAAGAACCCAAATTTCTTTTCTAATTTTGCATAAATATTTTAATACAATTTGAAATAATTTAATATAATGGAGATAATGCACCCCGCGATGTCTCCCACACGTACAATTATGCCCGGAGGAGATTCGCGATGCCCCTTCTCCATTTTCGAGGTCTGTCTCAACACATAGGTATATTCTATCTATCTTATGTCAAAATACAAAATACGAATACATTAAAGTAAATAAATTCGTACAAAATACAAAATACGAATGCACTAATTTAATAGCATTTTCTTAACCAAACAGCAAGAACCCCAAGCTAACAAAGGGCGTGGCCATCATTAGTCCGCTTGGAGCCTTTTTTGGCTAAACTTATTTTTAAGTGCTTTTAAACAGCTCGTGCTTATAAATAAAAAATTACTTATAAGCAAGTTATAATGTATTTAAATAATATATGCTTTTAAATTACTGAATATTTAGTAAATAAGTGTTTATAAATAACAATGGTAATTAAAATGACTAAAAAGGATATATCATTAATTAATGTGATATTTTTTCTTTGGTTTGACCAATGAACTAATAAGTCTTATGAAAAAAAACTGGTGAATTGTTTGTCTGATAATGTGTTCTTGAAAACAATATATTTTCCTTTTTATTTTTTGTCTGATAATGTGTTCTTGGAAACTATATATTTTCCTTTTTTGTTCTCCAACAAGAAGTATTATGAGTAATATGTAACTCAAGAATAAGAAAATAAGAACAGATTTTATAGATTTGCTGTTTGAAAGCATTATTGTCCTTTTATTTTGCAAAATAGTTTTTTAGGATAGCTTTAAAAATTAATTTTCAAAAAGAAAAAGTGAAAGTCGTTTGAGTAGAACAGAGGGATTGGCTCCATTTTTCAGGTTTTTGATATTTGGCAATAAAGGAAAATAAGTCAATTAAAAAATATCTTTTAGTTAAAGAAAAATTCTAATTCAAAACGAATGTTTTTTTCGTGACCTAGGACAAGAAATATTTTTCGAGTAGCAACTCTCTCCTTTACGCCCATCCTATCTCTCCCTGAAGCAACTCCCCTGAGTAAATTATAATATGGTCTCTCACCATGGTGTTCTTGCAGAGCACCATGCTCCTTTACATTAAAAAGAAAAAGAAAAACAGCTCAACCACAGCAACATGCATATCTCTCTCTCTTTCCTCTCCTTTCTCTCTCTTCGTTCTTCTCTCATCACCTCTCTCTTTTTCTCTTCTTTTCTTCTTTGCTTCACCGATGACGCCGCTGATCATCTCATGTCAAATAAATATTACCATAAAATTCGCTTTTCTTCGCAGATCATAATGATATGCATCATGTCCAAGAAAACCTCCTAGGTGGTGATTCACCATTAAAGCCCGTCATATTCTTACTCATGTTGATGAAAATTCTGCCATCATCTCGCCGCACCGCAACTATCAAACTCTTTCTCGTCTCGTTGCAATTTTAACCGTACCTCCCATGTGGTGTTTGGACGCCCCAAGATCAATCTGCCATTAACGCTCGCCTTGTCTTTCAACTATGCAGATGTGTTTGTATTTTGTATTTGTGTATGTGAGAGTAGTGAATAAATAGTTGTAGGGCAATAAACAAATATTTGATATATATATATATATATATATATATATATATGAAAGTCAGTGAACAAATATTCGTGAGGTAATGAAGAGATATTCAATGAACAAATAGTTATGACGTAACAAACAAATATTTGATATATATATATATATATATATATATAAGTCAGTGAACAAATAGTTGTGAGATAATGAACAAATAGTCAGTGAACAATGAACAAATAATTTTGGCGTAATCAATAAATATTTGATGTATATATAAAAACCAGTGAACAAATAGTTGTACGGTAATGGACAAACAGTCAGTGAATAAATAGTTGTAATGTGGTAAACTAACAGTTGTGGAATAGTGAACAAACATTAACTGCGCGTGAACAATAGTGCATATTGCTTACTCGCGTTCTACTGGTTGAGCTATTTGCTTTTTTTTTTTAATACATAAGGGAGTATGATACTTAACGAAGGAACACTTTATGAGGGACCAGATATAAGGTCCCCCCCTCCCCCAAACCACCACCAACTATACCCTTACTCATGCCCTTAAAAAACTAAAAATTAAAAATTAAAAAATTGAAATTTAAAAATTAAAAATTTTAAAGTTACAAACTAAAAAAATTAAAATTTTAAATATAAAATAAAAAAATAAAAAATAAATTATTTTAGACAATAAAATAATTATTTTAAATTTTTAATTGTTTAGATTTTTAACTTTCCCACAATTTTTAATTTTTCAAATTTTTATTTAATTTTATATATTATTTATTAATTTAAGTAATATATTTATAAGTAAAAATACATTTTATTTATAAAATTTTTTCTAAAAATATTTTTCAATATAATAATCAACACAAGAGAATATTTTATTTTCCCGAGCAAATTATTTTCTTACAAAGAGACGGACCCTCGAAATAAATTATATATGCATGATGTGTGGAATAACTCGAACATGTCAAAGTCAACAAATTTGTTTGGTGTCAGACCATGCTTTGATAATCTACTAAGATCTAACGAATTAATTAGAAATATTTGAGCTAATTTAAGAGATAAAAGAAAAAGAGCTAAGATCATTTCATTATCTTTAACTGGTACCAATCTGGATATAGTATTTATTCTTCGTGATGGTTATGGTGATTAATGTACCTAATCATCCTAACTTGAAAATTTTATCTAGTATAGCTAATTTATATAGAAAATTGGACAAAATTAGAAAGTCAAAAGCTTATTTATTCCTTTATATACATACATATATATATACATATATACATATTTATATATATATACACACACACACACACACACATATATATATATATATATATATATATATAGTGTTTAAACAGCAACTATTGGAATGAGTATTTTCTAATTAAAATTATCAAAACAAGGGAAAATGATCTTTTTAAAGATAGTTTGTTTTTCTATATTGGGAAAAATTGCTTAAATGTTCTTGTTGATATGATAATTGACGATTTATTTTCCACTAAAAAGAGAAGCTCAACATCATTGGTCTAACTAGTAAATTTTTCTTTGTAATCTTATTTTCTTTTTTATAGCCACTATTCATAGTTACTAATAGATGATTTTCCAATAGTGATGTGGACTTCACACTTATTTATATTTAATTATTTAATATTGTTAATCTTTTTAATTAAATCTTGACTCCCAATATAAAATTCTTAGCTCTCCCTTAATGCGAGTATCTCACACCACATAGCCATCCTTTCAGCTTCTTTTATATTTTTTGACATGCTACAAATAAATTTGCTTTTCTGGGAATTTGTTCCACAAGGTAAAGGTAATGCAAATAATTCATTAAACGATCCATATATTAACATAAACATAGAAAAGCTACTGATAGAATTTCTTAATTAGTATCTAGTACCTAATACCTGCTATTCACAAATATCATTATGATTTTAACTATGACCACATAAAATTAATTAGTAGCTACTAGTTATATTGTAGTGTAGATGATGAGCAGAAACGAGCAATCTTCTTCACCAATAGAGGAGCCACTCGCATCCAATCACCCCATCACACCACATATAACAAGTGCACCTATTCGAACTATAAGGACACAAGTTTGAACTACACATCTCGGTTGATATTCATATCGACGACTAAACTCGGTGGTACTGTCACGATACCACTCTCTCTAAAATATGCACATTTGGTTTGCCCCTTTGGTCTTAAACCTCAAGAGAAATAAGTTGCACTTGTCTTGGACTACTATATGTACGGGATGATTGCTAGCGCTCCAAACACACGAGCCATGTAACAGTTGAAACACTCAGAAGATTGTGGTGACCATTCTTGATGGTGACACTAATTGGGATAAACATTCCCATTAGTAAGCGCGTAGCCCACATCACACCCTTTACAACTTTGTCTTTCTTCTTTTTCTTTTGCTAATACCTAATCAACATTTCATAAGTGATATCCTATGTGTTGAAAACGGATGAATGATAAATTTGATGAGATTTTTTTTTTGGGGACATTAATTAGTTAATGACAATATTAACATATCATCAAATTGGCTGTAAATGATTAGGAAATGGTTTTGGAGTTACAGATTGAATTTAGACATTAGTTTGTCTCAATTCATAAGATATTTACATGTCTTGGTCAGCCATCATTATATGCAGCATATAATGTGAGCTTGAGAAGTGGAGTAACTCCTAGTAAATGGTGAATATGTAGAGATTTTTGGGAATCCGTTTTATTCTTCCCATTAAGTAAGATTTATTTGGTCAAAAGTTATAAATAGTGGTTTATTCACATTGTTAAAAGAGTCTTTTGTTTTTTCTCTTTGAGAATTTTGTCTTTCTAGCATATTGCATATACACTTCTTAGCATTTTATTAGTTTGTCAGTGCATCATAAAAAGAGAGTTCTACTCTTTCAGTTTGCAAGCTGTTGCAAAGGTGTGTTACTCGACGTAAGAGGTAAAATCGTTGTATCTTGGGAGGGATACGCCACAACCCTTAGCACTAATTTGGGGGCCGTAAATCTCTTAAGGAAATCGCCCTACGAGCCTCGGTTTATTTATTTATTTATTTTTACCTTATTGTACAATTTTTTTTTATTTGAGTTATCTCCTTTCAGTTTCTAGATAATAATATTTTATCTATCTATTTTGTTTCAAATTTCAGTTTCGCATATCTTATTTCTAACAATCTTAAGGGATTTTGTTTCTGAAATTTTACGGGTTTGAAAAGCTGTAGTACCATCCTCTTGCTTACAGTTCTCAAACTTGTTTTGCAATTTGGATTTATCTTTATAACTAGAAACTAAAATTTGATGTAAGATTTTTACATTTATTTATTCTAAATTGTTTTAGTTTATACTTTGAGATTCTACTAACAAGGCTTGTCTTTTAAGTGTAGAGAATCTTATACCTTGACTTTTTTAAAAATGTCTTGAATTAACGAGAACCAAATCCAAACTGGAAATGAACAAATTGAGTAAGTTGGGGATAACTTCCACATGGTAACTATTCAGAATGGAAGTGTGGACAATTCCCAAACTATCACCCTGTCTGGAGAGACAGGTAGGTCCACTAATGGAGATGGTGGAAATAAAATGACATTACAAGTATGTGAGACTGTGATGGCATATGGAGGTTGGTAGATCGAACTTGATAAATTCGATCGACCTACTGAGCCTGGGTCATGGATATACTCAGGCAAAAGGTTTAGGAGTTGGCAAAATTGGATAGTAGGCCAATTAACCTCCTTGGGGCTCATTCAATACCTGAGTGATGAGGCTCCAAAGTTGAACAAAAATTTCAATATTCAAGATATAAAGGCATATTTTAAATGGAAGAATGGTGATCATGCTACTAAATTCTACATACTAGGTCACTTGGACATTGAGTTTTATGGCCTCTATTAAGTGCCTGGAGAGAATACTAGAGCGATATGGCGAAGACTAGTTTATGTAGACGGATTGAAACCTCCAGGTCTTGGCCTTTAAGCCATATTTGTAAGCTTTTGGGCTAGTGAATAATTTTTTGAGAATATTATCTCAGTTTAAAATAATATTTCTGATAATATTATTAAGTGTTATTGTTGTTGTTATTTCTGATTTAAAAAAAATAATGTTATTAAGAGATTTTGTTGGAAAATATTACCTAAATGATATTATTGAGAATATTATTTATGGTTATTTATTTGTGATTCTTAATTGGGTGGCATGAATATTCTTCTTAAAAGCCAAAATTGGTTATAGCTTTTCGTGAAAGCTACCATTGCTCAAAGTAATGTCATTTGACATAAAGGTGTGGAATGGAGTTACATTTCCTACAATTATGATGGCATAGTAATGGCTTTGCAGTTACAATTCTATGTGATTATGATCATAATGAGTATGTAATCATGATGCCCTAATCACTGAGTCATAATGCTTGTGAATTGAGTGTAACTCCATGACAATTTAAAAGGGTTCTAATGATATTTAAAAAAAAACTCGTGAAAGGGACTAGGGAAAACTTATTAATGAGAATAAGTTTTCTTGAGGGTAACCTGAATATTTAATTTCATTAGCCAATTAAATATTAATAAGAGGACTTTGGGACCATTTGTCAAAAGTAAGTCATGTGATAAATTAATTGCATTTGGGGTAACACCTAAAGGTGACACTGGCTCACTTGTGAGATGTGAAATAAGCATTTAGTCACAACCAGCTTTATCACTTGTGGTCTATCATTCATGCAAATTAGAAATGGGAAAATATTATTTATTACTTCTATTGGAGGTTACATGAATAATTAAGTCTATGTGATTCCATTGAAAACAAATCAATTGGAATGAGAAATATGATGATAAAGATGTTAAAAATATATCTTTGATATAATTTGGGTGGCTATCCTTATCATCATCTTTTGGTGAAAGACGTTTCTAACTCAAACGCTAAAAGGACATAGACGTTACGAGCTTCATTTAAGGGCATATAAAAGCAAATTGATTATCATAATCATAAGACCATGATGACCATAATTAATTAAGCAATGATGGCTTGTAATTATGATTATGGCTTACGGGGCTAGAGTACTTAAATGGAAGGAATATTTATGAATGTAATGGCTCGCATTATATATACTCTTTTGGTAGGAAGGTTATGAACATTATCATTTCTTCTTATCTAATCATATTTTGGTGTAATGGACTTTAGTCTCCTCTTTATGGTATGAAAGATTGAGACTTGTGAATTTTGATTCCTTAAATAGACTTGTGTAATAGGTCTAATACACAGAGTGGATTTTTCAATCATAGAAATGTGAACTTTGGATGGAATCAAAATTAAGTAAAACTTCTTTCAAATCAATAGAGAGAATCCCAAAAACTTTAGAGTTTATCCACAGTGATTCAAAATCTGTGCAAATAAATTGGGCAAGAAGATCAAAACTTTGAGAAGTGATGAGGGCGGAGAATATGTATATCTCTTTGAAACATATGTACTGAACAAGGGATAATACACCAAACGACGGCTCCTTATTCTCCATAACAAAATGGTATTAATATATGCAAAACCAGAACTCTTAAAGAAACGATAAATGTCTTGTTGATAAATTTGGGATTACTTCAAAACTTATGGGGGGAAGTGGTTTTAACCACAAATCATGGTTTACGTATAGCACCTCACTAGTAATTGGAAAAGACTCCATATGAGTCATGGAAAAGCCTACCACCCTTCTATAGATATCCAAAGGGTATGGGATGTTTGGCTAAAGTAAGAGTTCCAACTCCTATAATGGTCAAAGAGGACCAAAAACAGTTAATTGTATTTTCATTGGGTATGTGTAGAACAATGCTACGTATAGATTTTGAGTACACAAGTCAAACAAGCTTTGGGTCTCGAAATGTGAAGTTATTTGATACGACGTTTCCGTGAAAACTCTTGATCTTTCAGAAGTAGAGGCTACAACTAGTGAACCTAGATGTAATAAAAGCGCTAGAACTTCTGTGTCATTTGGACCTGACTTTTTAACTTTAGAATGTGTGCCCAAAACTTTCAAGAAAACTATGTCTGCTACTGAGGCATCTCTTTGAATTGATGTGAATAGTGCAATTCAGTCCATCATGCCTAACCATACATAGGAATCGGAAGATCTACCACTTGGAAATAAACCTTTAGGGTGTAAATGGATTTCCAAGAGAAAGATGAAGTTGATGGATCTATAAGGCTCAATTGGTTATAAAAGGTTATACCCAAAAAGAGGTCTGGATTATTTTGACACTTATTCATTGATCACAAGGATTATGACTATTCGGATGTTGATAGCTATTATAGATATATTCAACTAGGAGATCCGTAAAATAGATGTAAAGACATCTTTTTGAATAGAAGAGATCTATATAAAACAACCTAAAGTGTTTGTAGTTCTAGGTGAAGGGAAGAAAGTAATCACCTTACGAACTCTTTTTACGAACTAAAGCAAGCACCTAAATAGTGACGTGGGAACTTTGATCAAGTCATGCTCGCAAAGGGGGTTAAACAAATGAGTGTGATAACTATGGCCATGGATCAAAATTCTTGTCATTGTTTGTCTTTGTAAAGACGACATGCTTATCATTGGAAGTGATGATGAAGCAAATAAATGCTTTCTCGAGTATCATAGAATGAAAGACATAGGTGTCATAAGGGTGATTTTAGGCGCCAAAATCACAAAGACATCTAATAGTCTAGTCTTGTTTGAGTCCTATTACATTGTGGAAATACTGGACAAGTTCAATAAAGGAGAGATCAGGATTTCACGAACTCCTCTAGATAAAATTGTACAACTAAACACAATATATTTCTTGATGGAATTGCACAATTAAGCAATATATGGGTGGAAGGGTACATTAATTATAGGGAGCTTGATATACATAATGGATTGTACATTATCCATGTAGCTTGCACCGTGAACAGGCTAAGAAGATACACTAGTAATCCAGGCCTCACAAGCTGGGTTGCTGGTGTCAGGGTCTTGAGTTACTAGAGGTACAAGATATCCATCCATACTAAAGGTTGATAGTGACATCAACTGGATATCTTAAGACTTAAGATCCATAAGTGGATATGTCTTTACTTTAGTTGATGCAGTTGCAACAAGGATACCCACTTAACAAACATGTTTAATCAGATTCTCAGAGGAATCTGAGTTTATAAGTTTGGACAAAATAGGGAAGAAAGCGAGATGGCTACGACAATATCTAAAGGATGTTTTACGTCGGCTGAAATCTGTAGTCACCGTCAGTATTTATCACGACAGCCAATTTGCGATTGTCAAGGCTCAGAACGTCATGTATAACAGTAAGTCTAGGCATATACATCTTAGACATCATACAGTTAAGCAACTGTTCTCTAATGGGTTTATCACTCTAAACTATGTAAAGTCTAAAGATAACATTGCGGATCTGCTAACCAAAGGGGTGAACAGAGAGCAAGTACTCAAATTGTCGAGAAAAATGGGTCTTAAGCCTATAAATTAACTAAAGGGTTATCATAATTGTCAATCGTACCTTGCTGAAAGGAGATCCCTAAATCTTGGTTCAAAGGGGAAACTAGATTATGTGTGACTCTATTCAAGCATTATAGGGGCATAAGCCCCTTTTACCCATTCCTATGGCAAACTGACAGTGCGGCCTGCACAGTTTAAGATAAGCTTTGCTTTTAATGATTCTCGTATATTGGGAACACTAAAAGGGGTATAGCAGGGTACTCTTAATGAAGAATCACCTATATGAGTAAGGAAGGCTGCTTCTAAGAGAATTAAAGGCTGAATTCTCTGAGTACTCATGAATACCAAGAGTTGTTCAAAGCCAAAATGAACACAACCGTGAGAATTGGTAGTGTACTGAAAGGTGCTGTATGGGTGCTGTTGTCTTGGTTTACACAAAAGTTAAACAGTTCAAGACCTCGAGTCCATTGGTTAGCGAAAAAACCCGATAGTACTCACTAAGGAAGGTTCAAAGCCAAAGACTACCTATTAGTACTCACTAAGGAAGGTTCAAAGCCAAAAACTACCTATCTTGAGGTAGTATTTTCCTACGAACTCATGTTTTGCATCTTGACCATCTAAATTTTCATTCATGTGGACCTATGTGTTGAAAACGGATGAATGATAAATTTGATGAGATTTTTTTTTTGGGTCATTAATTAGTTAATGACAATATTAACATATCATCAAATTAGCTGCAAATGATTAGGAAATGGTTTTGGAGTTATAGATTGAATTTAGACATTAATTTGTCTAAATTCATAAGATATTTACATGTCTTGGTTAGCCATCATTATATGCAGCATATAATGAGAGCTTGAGAAGTGGAGTAACTCTTGGTAAATGGTGAATATGTAGAGATTTTTGGGGATCCATTTTATTCTTCCCATTAAGTGAGATTTATTTGGTCAAAAGTTATAAATAGTGGTTTATTCACATTGTTAAAAGAGTGTTTTTTCTCTTTGAGAATTTTGTCTTTCTAGCATATTGCATATACACTTCTTAGCATTTTATTAGTCTGTCAATGCATCATAAAGAGAAAGTTCCACTCTTCCAGTTCGCAAGCTGTTGCAAAGGTGTGTTACCCGACATAAGAGGTAAAACCATTGTATCCTGGAAGGGATACACCACAACCCTTAGCACCAATGTGGTGGGCGTAAATCCCTTAAGGAAATCGTCCTACGAGCCTCGATTTATTTATTTATTTATTTATTATCCTTATTGTACAGTTTTTATTTTTTGGGTTATCTCCTTTCAGTTTCTAGATAATAATATTTTATCCATCTATTTTGTTTTAGATTTTAATTTCGCATATCTTATTTCTAACACTATGAATGGTACTACAACGTTTGGTCGCGGCAGAACTTGGACTTGCACGGGATGATGCTCAAATGGAACACTCCTGAAGTTGAACAACTATGATGAAGACAAGAAAATTAATATTTTTCAAAACACATATAACACACATACACAAAACACCAATGATGGAGCGAAGTTATGCTTAACGCATCTTGAAAGACGAAAACGTTATTATCTTTCTATTATTTTTTATAGTAAGAAGCCAAATTACATGTTGTGCATCCTTTATAATAAGGGTGCACACCTTGTGAGCATGATAAGGGTAATATTATTACTTTTTAATGTCTTAATCTAATAAATAGAAAATTTTCAGGACAAAAAATATATGTTATTTGTTAAATTGTGAAAAGCGAGAAAGTAAAAGACAAGCAAAATTAGAGAAAAAAATAGAAAAAGGAAACAAAAAGGAAAAAAATGTATTAGTATCAATAAATAAATGATTGATTGGCCACTTACATAAAGAATTGATAACTAATTGAAGATGATTTTAAAATATGGAATCATGCTGGAGGACCACTTTAAAATGTAGTTCTCTTTTGGGATTTTTTTCACTTAACTCCTTTTTACTCCCTAATGTATATTAACTGCTTCTTAACTCCATTGTCTAACAACCAAACTCATTAAGATTAACTTTGCACCTATTTTTCAAATTTACCCTTAATATTTTATGTTGATAAAATAGATCTTTATTAGCCAAAACATATATCATTATTCAAACCCAAAAAGGAGACGAATTTAACTCGCCTTGCCGCTGAATAATTTCTCCTCTCTATCTAGGATTACGTAGATTTTGCTGTGCTTCGAAGGAACTGTGCTTCTTCGGAGCACTGTGCATCTTAGATAAAGTGAAAGACACGAGCTTTAAAAAAAATTTGAAGCTTCTCATCTTCTTCTCTCCATTTCACTCTCTTCCTCTTTCTTCTTCTATCACTCTCCAGCAAAATCAAATAGCCCGATTTTAAATTAGACATTACCATCGCAATCATCATCTTTGCGCAACCATAACGATAGTCTTCAATCTTCTTGTTGATTTCGTTTTATCATTGATACGAGTTCTCGTTGCTACTCTTTCTCTCTCTTTTTAAGTTATTTTCTCAGATATATAACAACAAATTCGTGTATGCGTCATGGTGGCGGTGTGTATTATGGTGATGGTGTGCAGTATGTGGTTGATGTATATAAGTCAAAGGATGGAGAATTTGACTGTCTAACAAATAATTTAAAATAATGTAGATTAAGTGTTTGATGTTTTGACTAAATCAAATTCATCTATTCCCTGTATTAAAGTTTTAAACATATAGTATAAGAACTTTGAACATATAGAACATATAGAACAATAGTTTTGAACTAGGACTTTTGATCAGATAACACACTTATTTATTTTGAGTCAATAATGTATTAGTTTTGAACATATAGAACAATAATTTTGAATTAAGATTGATAATTGATCAAATATCACAATTATTCATTTTGCGCCAATAGTGTATTGGTTTTGAACATATAGAATAATAGTTTTGAACTAGGACTGTTGATCAGATAGCATACTTTTTCATTTTGAACCAATAGTGTACTGGTTTTGAACATATGGAATAATAGTATTGAACTAAGACTGTTAATTGATCAGATAACACACTTATTTATTTTGAACGAATAGCGTATTGGTTTTGAACATATAGAACAATAGTTTTGAACTAAGACTGCTAATTGATCAGATAGCACACTTATTCATTTTAAACCAATAGTGTATTGGATTTGAGCGTACAGAACAATGGTTTTGAACTAGGACTGTTGATCATATAGCACATTTATTTATTTTGAATCAATAGTATATTGGTTTTGAACATATAAAACAATTGTTTTGAACAAAGACTGTTAATTGATCAGATAGCATATTTATTCATTTTAAAATAGTATATTGGTTTTGAACATATAGAACAATAGTTTTGAACTAGGATTATTAATTGATTAGATAGCACACTTATTCATTTTAAACCAATAATATATTGGTTTTAAACATATAGAATAATAGTTTTGAACACATACCAAATCTACTCGCATATCTTTATCCATGGACATGCATAAAATTTATGAGATTATAATTTTTATTTTTGTGAACTTGCTTTTAAAATTTTGAATATGCAATATAAGAGTTTTGAACATATAATATAAAAATTTTGAACATAGAATATAATATATAAACACACAATATAAGAGTTTTGAATATGTTTACAACTTAATATAAGAATTTTGAACCTATAATATAAAAATTTTGAACCTATAATATAAAAATTTTGAATCTATAATATAAAAATTTTGAACACATGTACTGTTACGTATTGTACGTGTAATGTTCACGCACATTACAATATACAGTGCTCATGCGGAGCACTGTGCATATGATGCACAGTGTAGCACTGATAGGATTATCATATAAAGAAAATTAAAGAGATTATATTAAATAAGATTCAAGTTGAATATGTATCCAGAGGGGAATTTGATGCATAAACTCATCTTTTATAGTGGTGGCGACAAATTAAGAGAGAAGAGGCGTTCACCACGAGTTAAGAAAGAAGAGTCCTTCACCAGACGTTAGGTTTTAATGATTTTATTTTTCTTGGGTGATTTTATACGTTAAAAAATCCAAACAAGCCCTAAATCTCGCACAATTTTTTAAAAGATAAAAATAGTTATTTTCAGCAATTTTATGGCTGCTAAAGCAAGATGCAATGGTCGATGCTTAAGATCCAAAAATCATTGATGTGTCACGAAAGTTGCACGATTACCCCTAGCTTTGATGGGATAAAACTATCGTAAAATTATGGATTTCCTTTCGAACAGCCAATTGTCAAGAGCTCACAAAGGTGACATTTGCCTTTTTTTTTTTTTTCAAAATCATCATCTGTTTTTTACTTTAGTTAATTTATAGATTAAAACTGAATAATAAAGACATCAAGTACAAGAGATTTACCAACCCCATTTGCTTTCTTTTGATCATCATTTTCGGAAGCATCTATAACATAAACTTCAAGAGACCCATTTCTTTGCCTAGTAGTTTCTTCAGTACTCCATGATGACTTGGAGGGATTAGCATGTGGAGGCATTTATTTAGCAGATTTTAGTAATTGCACAAACTCTTGAAACTCCTTCTCAGCAGCCTCCTTTAGGAGATTCTCGTGAAGGCCTCTTTTATCAACATAAAATATTAAGGGTAAATTTGAAAAATAGGTAACAATGTTAAATTTTAATAAGTTTAACTATTAATAAATGGCTATTACCATACATTAGGGGATAAACTGTCACCGACACTATACATAGAGGGATAAGTGAAAAAAATTTCTTAATTGTAATCTTGTAATTATTTTAGCTTATACCAAAATATCTCCTACTTTTTACCCTTTCGTCGTCTTCAAACAAATTTTCTATTCTTTTGTTCTAAACAATTCTTTCTGAAAACTCTTTTACAAAATAAAAATATAAGAAAGCTAAGCTCATATACAATTTTAGGAATTCAAGTTTCATTTCAAGTATTTTACTCAAGCATTAACACTTATCACGCCACATATATACGAAAGTCTATTCAAATTCAATAGAAGTCATTAATGGTCAATAGTTGTTGTTTATGTGAAAATAATAGAAATATTGTTGATATTAAAGGGGAAAAACAACTATCTTTAGCTTTATGTCTTGATTTTGCTATGAGAAGGAATGCTTTGTGCTTAAATTGAATGATGATTAAGAGCTTGATTGGATTGATTTTTCTTAAAATCATATTTTAAGGGTTTCAGTTTTTTGATAAGTTAAAATTTCTAACTTTTAAAAAAATTTATATTGAACTTTTTTAAGAGTTTTAATTTTTTTAAAAGTCAAACTAAATAATTAATTCAAAATTAATGTATTTTTAAGAACAAAAATATATTAAAAAAATCCAATCTAAGCACGGCCTAAGCTATGTTGCTACAATTGTTGTGCTTGAAGTACTTTATGCTTTAATTAGTTTGTAGCAAGAATTATGATGCTTGTTGGTGCTTAAATAGATACTAGAGATACCTCAACGCAAGTGATGGAACTTAGATGACCTATCTTGAAGACTTGGACGTTGGTTGCTTGAGATTGAAGAAGGAACGTCTTCTATGGTGTTGTTTAACGTTTCTTGTGTAGAATGCTCTTTCTTGTGAAATTATTGTTTGGCTCTTGGTGTGTATACATTATCATGTTTGCTTGAGATATTTTATTCTTTGAAAAGGGTCTTTAAACGAGATTTCAAAACTTATTTCAAAAAGTCATGTTTAAATTTGGTTTGACATTTGAAATTCGTTAATCAAAAAGTTCTCAAAATGTCTCTGGCAAATGAGGCATGCAATCGACCACATACTGGTCACTTGCCTTGACTGTTAGAGGCTATTTGGCTTTGCATATTTATGGCTTATAAACACTAAATACTAAACAGTATATGAAAAGATATTTTTTTAAGTACTTATAAGTACCAAAATAAGCCAAGCCAAACACCCTCTTAGTAAGCTTGCAAAATTGTGGTACAAAGCACATATCCGAAAGGGCCCTCCTCCACATCGTATCACTTTGCCAGTGACTTTCTTAGTGCATTTACCCAAAGATTTGAGCCATAAATTACATTTTCTTAAAGCATTCAATATTGTATCTTATTTCTTTTTTCAAGGAGTTACTGCACACACATTTTATATTCAAGCACTTGTTGTAGTTACTCTCTTGGGCATGGAAAGATGTTCTAGTGCAAGAGAAGAGAGTGAAAAATATTCTTTTAAGTGTAAGATACCCTTGAAAAGGTTGTTTCGTGCAGATCAAAACTTTGTATGCATTGGTCTTTCTTATTTTTCACCACTTTTTGAAGAAACTATTTGGTTCTTAATGTAAAATTGAAATTCCAAAGTGAAAAGCTTTAGGTAATAGACTAACCCGAGAGTGCACAATCAAAATGGCCTGGTTATTTGGTTATGATTGGTTCAAAGAATGAAATGGTTTTTGACTGTGGTCAAAGGAATAGTGTCTAGTTAATATGTCTAAGTTATTCAGAACGAAATCAAATAGTAGTATGACATCTGTATCCTTAGGATTAGATCCACAGCAAATAATAAATAAACAAAAACAAAAATTTCTAGATTTAGATCAAACTCTTTCTAACTGGCAATTACCAAAGGTTAGTCCAAATCAAGTTTACCGAACAAACACTTTTGATTTTGCTTCTAGTTATTCCATCAAAACGGTTGAACAAACTCTTTCAATTTCCAAACCTGTACAAAGTATTCAATTATTGTCTGACAAAGGTGTTCAAAAGCATAGGCAAAAATATTCATACATGCACCTAGGTTTAGTTCAAGTAGCTATCAAACTACTGACCAGACATAGTCTCAAATCTTCTGTTTTAATTGCACTAAGAGATGCTGGACACCACAAATTTGTTGATTCTTTACTTGGTACTGTAGCATCAAGTTTATCAAAAGGTCCTATTTACTTTAATTGTTTTCCAAATTTTTTTGTGGCATTACAAGATTCAGGAGTTAACAAAACTTTAACCCTGAATCTTCAAACCTCAGGATTTGACATGGATCCTGATAATATCCCCATAGCAATAATATATAGGATACATTACAAAGTAATGAAAACACTCTTTAATCCAAAAGCTTTAAGATGTGATCCCAAAGGTAAGACCCTCTTACTTCAATCAAATCTTGAATATAATATAGGAAAAACTTTTGTTCCCAAAGAGATCCAGTGGGCTAAAGTTGAACTCCCCACGGATTGGACTGGTCATAATAAACCTGATCCTTCTCCTCCTCAACAACATGAAGATCTTGAACAAATAATTGAATATCCCGATGGAACTATAGAAATTGAGTTCTCTGACAAAACAAACGACTCTCTCAGGTTTAGCACTTCCGAATTTGTGTCTCAAACCTCAAAACGTTCCTCCACTTTAGAAACCGAATCCGTTTCTAAGGTTCCCTCTTCAAAATTCCAAGGAATAAGAGAAAACTCTCCCATTCTTCAAAATGTTTATGCTCCTTCCTCTTCCTCTTCCTCAACTCGTATGTCTCCAACCTTTGGTGAGATGAAACCTCCAACTCCTTGTTTTTCAAAAAACAAAGACCCTGATTTTTATATGTTAACCACAGATTTTCAAATTGATGTTCCATATGTCAAAGCTGATTTTTATTCTTCACAAAATACTCCAAAACGTGAATGGTTTTTAGATAACTTTTCCAAGCAACAAAAAGATGATTTTCATGAAGAATATTACTCTTTTATGAGAGAACACAAATTTAATATTTTATTTTTTGACTGGTTTGAAATGTTCTGTGAATCACAACAAATTGATTTTCCTTTTCAAAAAACTCTTTCAATGGTTTCTAATTCATCTAAAAATGGCTTTTAGGTTACGACCAAGTAGTTGATTCAAAACTTCCTCCTTTCTCTCCTATCAAAATTCAATATAATGAACATCTTGTTTCAGCTGCTCCTCTCAAAGGTCCTTCTTCTCTAACTAGAAAAAGAAGCTACTATTAAAGATGTTAATAAATTAATTGAACTAAATAACTACACAAATCAATATTTAGATACATTAGGGAATCATATTTCTCAAGTCCTTACAAATCAAGCCTCTCCTATTTCAGTCCCTACTCCCAAACCACAAGTTGCACAACCTATCATCAAACCTTATATTCTTCCTTCCTCAGTTAATCTTGGTCCAACTACCACTGATTATCTTGAAAAGATCAATCAGCAAATCGAAGCTCTTTCAAAGTTAACTATAAAAGGTAAAGGCAAAGCCGTTGATCCAGAAGCTCCAAAAACACCACCTATTCCTGCCTCAAAAGAGATCCAAATCAATGAACCTTCTCCGTCTTCCTCTAAATCACAACCACCTCTGGCCCTCTCTTCTCAACCTAGTAGAAGGCCAACCCAAAACAAACTAGCTGTTATTAGACAAACCTCTGATTCAGACACAGATAATGAGTCGATAATTGAATTAGAAAATCAATTCACCCAACCAGAGTCCAACCCTCAAGTTCAATCTCTCACCACAGGAAGAAATCGAACCGCCTGAACAAACTCCTACCACAACCTTCCCAATTATTACTCTCAACCAATCCCAGTAGATATTCAATTTGAAGAACGAGCAAACTTTTCCCAAAGTTACTACTCTAATGGTTCCATTTATGAATGAAATATTGACGGAAAATGTGACTACGAAATCCTCAACCTCCTCCATGAAATGACCATGGCTGGAAATGTGTTCAAAGTTCACAACAAAACTGACGCTCAAGTCACACAAACCTTAGTTTCAGGATTTACTGGCATCCTTAAAAGATGGTGGGATCATTATTTTACTGATGTAGATAGGAATAGTATTCTAACCGCCGTTAAGAAAGATACCACTGGTAATCCAATACTTAATGAACAAGGACAAATGATATATGACTCTACTCCAACGCTTTTGCAAACTATAGCCCTTCATTTCGTAGGAAATATGCAAAACCTTACTAATAGTTTAACCGAATCTCTTTCAAATCTCAAATGTAAGACTCTTAGAGATTTTAGGTGGTACAAAGATGTATTCGTCTCTAGAGTTATGCTTCGCCATGACTGCAATCATCCCTTCTGGAAAGAAAATTTTCTTTTCGGACTTCCTCCTCTTTTCGCGGCCAAAGTCAAAGATAAAATTACAGATACTTATGATAACATCCCCTATGAAAGCATAACCTTTGGTCAATTAATCTCTTTTATTAATCAAACAGGCCTTCAATTATGTACAGATCTAAGAATTAAACCAGAAACGGCCCAGGCAGCAGAGTAATAAACAAACATAAACGTAAATAGATTTGAGCAAGTAACAATATAATCAAGATAAAGTTTGAATAAAGAAGTACCTTAAATTTGATGGCGTAGCAGTAATTTAAACATAGAGATTTGGAGCAGAATAGTAATTTTATTGAAAGAAAGATATTACAGAGGGGGAATACAAAGGAGAATTTTAGACAATCTAAAAGAACACACTCAAAGCATACAAGGTGAAACCTTAAATAGGCCCAGAAAAGTAAAGTGAACAGGCACACATAATTACAAGCAAACAAAAGAGATGATTGTTGAATCACGCGGACTACTTTTTCTTCTTTTGAGGAGCACGCGGGAATCTTCAGCCGAAAGTAGTTTGTCGTTTGCGAAGGTGGCAAAGTCATGGGTCCGGGACTGTTCACCTTTTGGAAAAGTAAAGTTTGATTTGGATTTGAATGATGACCGCTTTCACCACTGACGTCATCAACTAGAAGTTTGGACTGTTGTTAGTAATCGAATGCTGACGTATCGATTCCAAAACAGTCGTCTTCATTCTGATTTGGGTCTTGAGATGAGCTTTCCGACGTCGTTTAAGAAGGTTCTTCGTCATCATCATCATCATCTCTGAACTCGTTGAGGTAAGTTTTCATCAATCGTTTGTAAGTCTTTGAGTCCGAGGCCAACGCAAGTTGTGCTTGAAGTTGCGCCTTCTTTGTTAAGAATTCCTTTTGAACTTTGGAGACAATTGAGGTAGCTTCAGGGTCAGCTGAGAACCATGCTTCCAGCTCTACTTTGGTAAATTTGGAGCAGTTGAATCCATCCCACCATTTGATATGAACATTCCTTGCGATATATGGTGGATCCTTCCTGCTGGCGGTTTGATTTGCGAATCCCATTAAAGAATCCATGAGACATTGAACTCTGCACAAAAAACAAACAAAGGATTGAAAAATTGCCATTTTTGAGGGGGTTTGTATGACAATTTCCAATCCTTGAGAAATTGAGATATTGTTTGAGGAAAAATTTGAACGGTTGGACCAAACAAATTCCATCAATCGCGGAACCAGAGGGGTGTATGGTCAAGTTTGAATTGTTTGCAGAAGAAAATAAACCAAGAGTGTTGATGCGTTTTGTTTTGGAAAAGGAAAAGGACATTCCAAGCAGTTTTGTACTCGGCATAATTAAAATTAGAGGGGGAGAATTTTTTGGAAAAAGGTTTGGGTTGTTTCAAGGGGACTTTCCAGTCTTCTGGACTAAGGACCCTTTTGATACGAACTTTAGAATAAGCAACTTGACCATCGGAATTTTGATTGTGGGTGACTTCAATTGAATCAGTATCAACAAGGATAAATTCTTAGACCTTTTGAGATTTGAGATTATCAGAGGTGAGAAAATAGTGAGGAAAGAAATATTCCTTGAGGAGGAACCAGGGATCTTGAATATGAGAGTATTTTTGCTCAATCCAAAATAAATTGAAGGAGTTCTTGAAAATATATTGACTTTTTGAGAGTGATGGTGACTGTTGAGATGATTAGGAAGAGGACTGGGGTGTTGTTTGGGCTGCTTGAATGTAGGTTTGAAGAGGGGAGAAAAAATTTGATAGAGAGAGAGGTATTGGGGTTTTTGCTGGAGTTGAAGGGGTTTGCAGCTGTTTTGCTAGACCTTTTTGAGAGGTTTGAGGGGTTTGGGATGACGAGGAGGAAGCTCCTTGAGTGTTGGATTTGGAGGCTGACTTGGAATGGCGGGAAGCCATCCTTTGCTTCTCTCTTACCCTACAAAAATTCTCTAGTGAGGAAATCTGGGAGAGAGATAGTGTCACCTTTGATGAATTCGATATCAAAGTCGAAAACAGAAAGAAGAGCTTGCCATCGTGCAAAAATTTGTTTTGAAGCAAGATTTTTCACATCTTTTTGTAAAACATCTTTTGCAGCTTTACAATCAATTCATAAAAGAAATTTTTCGTTGAGTAAATCATCTTGAAATTTTGTGATACATAGCACTATAGATAAAATTTCTTTTTTGATAGTACTATAATTCTGCTGGGTTTTGGACCAAAAACCTGAGGTAAAACGGACAATTTGGTCGGGTTGGTTTGTGCTGAGGGTTTGTTTTAGAATACCACCGTAACCTAATTCGGAGGCATCAGTCTTAACAATTTTGAGGGTGTTTAGGTCAGGAAGGCCAAGACATGGTAAGGATCGGGCTTGGTCTTTGAGTTAACGTACAATTTTGGTATGGTTATCAGTCCAGGGAGATAGGGTTTTGGACAATCTTTGGTATAAGGGTTTTGCTAATTGGGTGAGGTTTGGACAAAATTCTGATATATAATTAAGACAACCTAAGAATGTTTGAAGTTGCTTCTTATCTTGAATTTCATCTAGAAATTTAGACGCAAATTCAATTGTTCTATCAATTGGTTTTATTGTTCCACGAGTAATGTTGTGACCTAAAAACCTTATTTGCTAGATAAAATTCAACACCCTTATCTCAGCGCACAGTTGATGCAATTTTGAAGAAACTGGCTGACACTTGAAAATTGAAATCGGTGTCGGCCATGACACGCATGTGCTCATACTTGAAATTTGCATGTGTTGGTTCAACTTATCTAACAAACTCTCCGGACTTAAATTCTTTAATTAATAAATTAATGCTATGAAGACACGACCATATTACCTAATATTATTGTAAGACAAAATTTAAATTATGTAATAAATAATTATTAGAAAATTCAGTAATCTTATAAGGAGTTAAATAAGTTATACTTATCTTTAGACATCTATTTGAAAAAATTGAAACTGAAAAATGTATTAATTTTGTCTTTTTGCTATTTTAACAAATTTAAGATAAGATTGATTATAAAGTAGAAAAAAATTTGTAAAATTAGAGGGAATAGGTGAATATGAAGGTGGAAATATCTTTTTTTAGGGGGAAGGGGGGTTTACTTGATCTAATCAAATTAGAATTTCATATATAAAATTTATATAGGAATTGGATTAAAAAGTTAATATATTTTTTTTATTCTCATAAGTACTGTAATATTATTTGAGATGATTTTGCAATTATTTAATTTTCTTCAATTTTCATATCTTCTTAAATTTAATCTCAATTAGCACAATACGATTTAACCAAAAAAAATAACACACGAGAAAAAAGATAATGAGAAACTCAAATACCAAACCCCGGGTATTTAAATTATGATTGGGTTTTATAGTTTTTATTACCAAATTGAATAGTTTATTTTTACTCTTAAAGTTTAAAATACTAAACCTGAAAATTTATTCGAATCAATTTTCCACTCTATAAAAGCCAAAATCTATTTTCAGATTTAGTACAAATTAGCATAATATAATTTAATAAATCTATGTATTTTTTTAATCTAGTCTAAATTAGGATAATATATTTAATAAACAACAACAACCAAAAATCAAAACTTGAATTTAGAAAACCTAAAACCTAAATATACAAAAATACTCAAGTTTTATGATTTTAAATGTTTAGTTTAATAGTTTTTAACTCTAAAAATTCAAACATTTGAACTTAAAATTCCAACCAAATTCTCATCTTTAATCCAATCGAATAGTTTTTTGGACTTAAAATGGGAAAAAAAATTAAAAATCAAGTGAAAAAGTTTGATTAGTAGAGAAATGAAAAAGAGGATACATATCATTTTGGTTGACAATGAAAGGCAAAAAAGATAAAGTATATATAAAGTTATCTAATCAAATAGTTTCTTTGATTTTAATAATAAAAATTTAAAATTTGAACTCAGAAATTCAAACTGATTCTCTTAACTAGATTTGAACTTTATGACTTTAATACCCTATCAATTTTTTTTATTGCAAAACTCAAAATATTAAAATTCAAAACAATTTGTACCCATATAAAAGTTGAAAGAGGTAACTAACAAAGAAGTTGAAAAAGAAGAACATGTCATTTTGCTAGAGAAGGAAAAAAAAAAAAGAGTACATATAAAATTTTAATTTTGCCATGAGATAAACATAAAATTATAAATATTATATAAATTTTTATTGATAATCACACATTTTTTTAGAATTTATTACAACATTACCATTCTTGGGTACTATTCATTCCTGGAGGAGAACCATGAATGAATAGTACTCCAAGTTTTATATTAGCAGAGAAGTAGAAATCTTATTACAAGAGATCTTCAATATAAATAATTATAATAAAATAATTTAAATAAATCACCACTTTCAATTTTCCTTACAATGTTATTTTAATCCACCCCCGATACAATCTGTCATCAAAGAAAATTTAATCTAAGATTGAAAGTAAAGGGTTGCATGTCTTCAAGACTCGAACATCATCTGAAGGCTACTCAGTACATGAAATTCTTGTTATGCATGTGAACATAGAAAAAACTTGGTTCACTTTTGGAGTCTACAGTAATATAAATTGTGAAAATTTTGAAACGAATAATGCGGCTCCCACCGAGGAACAAGCTGAAAAAAGTTAATCGGCAATGTTCTAGCTAAATATAGTTGCCTAGAGCTAGAGTTGCCACAAAAGAGAACTCATTAGACACTCTACAATAATAGCCCTTTTTTAAAATTGCAGCAGCTGAATTACAAAGTATACATATCAGCAATAGCTCAAAGTGGACTGACTGAGAATGCCAGAGATTTTCTTTCAAATCCTACAGAAATTGGTTAAAAAAAAAGACCCCAGCCGCTTTTTCTGGAGCAAACCTCTATACAGTGAACTCCCCTTCCTGCAAGTCACCTAAAATAACTGATTTTACAAGTGAATTACCAAAGAAATTTGTGGTGAACCTACTTTTCATTTTAGTAATTAAGTTTTGCTAACAAAGATCTCAACGGCCAGAAACCAATGATGAATCAGTTGATTTGTGAGGAGCCCCTTCAACTGGAACATGTCTCACCTTCGCCTTGTCCAAGCGGGCTCGTCTTACAGCTTCTTGGACATGGCGGTCATGATCTTTGAGCATCTGGTCCATTTTGCCTGAAGGAACCAGTAGAGGTCCAGAGTAATGAATTTTGTTCCCCTTTGACCCATAACCGAGCTGGAGAGCAGTACATAACAGTGGATGAGCAAATATAGAGAATAAATGAAAACGAGCTCATAATTGTAAAATCTCATAGTTCATGACGTCTAGGAGCATAACAATAGACCACTCACAAGAATGGGATCACTGTTTTTATCCTCGTTCTGATGAAAGCCTGCCCGCAGATGATTAGTTTCTTCTTTCTTCATTGAGGAATTTGAAGCTTCCTTGAAAGAACCAGGAAACCTGGCTATAAGTTTTGGAACTTCCTGCCGGGAAGGCCCTGACTTCTCCCCGCGATCTTCAGATAACAAGCTCCTCCTTGCAGCAACTAAACCAGACATAGCTGATAGGTCAGCCCCACTCGAAATCTTTGGAGCATCTTCCATATTCTTTCCAGCTTTTGCCCAGGCAGCCCGGTGAACCAGTGGCCCAGAGTGGGAAGCTCTGTTATGCAGATGACCCTGAGGATCTATACTTGCATCTTCCACTGCTTGAGATGGTCTTGGAGGGTCAATGGGAAAACCAGAAGCTACATCTTCTTGACAAGAGTTGAACATTTCACTCCTGCTCTTTGAATTAGACTGACCTTGTCGTTTCTGCATCAAGAAAGCCAAAATTAGACATACAAGTCTGACAATTAGGAAAGTTATGTCCTCATATGACACGGATATAATACATGATACGAGAATTTCAAAACATTGGAACTCAAGCAAAATCATTGACCCCATTGTTGGGATAAGGCCACATGGGTCACACATTGAGTTCGCTAGTAATTTCAAACTGCTGGTGCTGCCTTTCACCATTTACCTTCTTTCCAAGAATTTTGAATACGAGGACATGTAACCCAATGTGTCCCCAAAATGCAACCTTTTTGGCAAGTAATTCTTTGTCATTGACAAAGATGATACTTCCCGAGTAACATTCAATTTTGAGAACGTGACTAAGAAAAAGGGGAAAAGAAAAGGCAAGATTAGGACCCAGCTGAATTCTGGTTTTCAACTTTTTGGCTTTTGCAGATCAACAACCCCAATATTCGAGGCCTACGACCCAATAGACCGTGCGTATCCATGTCTGACAGGTGTCAAACACAAATACTGTCCCTACACGAGTATACCAAGTTTTTCTTTTTTCCAACACACTCTTTAACACTATCCTGACACGAGTCCACCGAACATGGAACAATCACTCAATCAAAGGTTAACACTTGACACCATGCTTGCCCCTTGATTCTTGTTGAGTTGGAGAATCAAGTTACAACTTTTCATACATTAATATTATAAATAAAATACATACAGACACATATGTAGATATATAAAAATGAAAGGTATATATGTTGTATTGATGAAGTATTTTGTGAGAATGTGCTGAGACGGTGCACTCAAATGAGGTCAGTGAAACATGTTGTGCTGTGTAAGTTGAGTGAAATATTGGTGTGAATTTGTGATATGGCATGAGGTGAGTGATTTCTACAAACGTGTTAATTTTATATCTTTTCATTTTTTATGACTATGTCAAATATTATGTATTTATTCTTGTTTTTTTTATTATGATAAAATGATGTTTATTTACTACATAAAATAAATTCAAATATATTTTATTTCACATATCCTCGACGTATTGTATCCTAATTCTTAGAAAAGAACGTATCAACGTGTCACGTTGTTATGTCGTGCCTGCGTCTCGACTGCGTGCTTCCTAGTTTGAGGCAGTCAATGCATCTAAATTTGGCCCCTCTATTATCTAAGGACATTAGTGTAGAGTATAAAATTGTGAGTTTAATGTCTACCGCCTATGTAGAGAAAAACGGCAGTAGCATCAACCACACAAGACAATGAATTGTTGTGGCCAAAAACATTGCAGCGCCAAGTTTGACGAATTAAGGTAGTTGAAAGAAATAGTCCTCGAAGTTACTTTGCAATCCTCATTACATTAAATGGTAAACAAAAGAGGATCATGTCTGAACAGGCCAATAATTTACCTGCATTGACACAACTAGTTCAGCATTGGCATCTGGTGCTGGGAGTGCACGAGATTCTTTTGTTCCTCTCCTTTCGAGGTCATGTCTATGACCCTTCTTTCCAGCTGCTGCTTGTCTATAAATTTGCATCAATCACATTATCAGTTCGCATTAATCACATTTTCAGCTTTTTACCATTATTATCAAAGAGGCAAGACAGTTTCAGGCTTAATCACTTTTCACATGCCCAATTCATAGAAGATAGGAAGTGAAAGTTTTTTTTTCTTTTTTTTTTTTTGGGAGCAAGTGAAAGTTCTCTGATATTACATGCAATGCCTTAAGTCATGCTGGTGTTTCAGAATAGACAAAAACTAAAAATGAGCTTATTTCAAACCTTCTAGCTTCTTCATCCCTCATTTTAGCATCAAACTCTTTGCTGGGAGGATACTTTGGTAAACTTGAAGGATCACAAGGTAGTGGTTCAGTGGTGAAGAACTGCAAAAAGTCACAGAAAAAGGGTATTCAAAGACAAGGAAGATTAATGCTTTTATTCATGTAGCAATACAAGTAAATGAGAGTCAAAAGACTATTTGCCATAAAATATAAACTAGCACAAACCAGATCTGACAAATCTCCAGTTGAACAACCACTGGGAATAATCATTAAACTACATTTAGATAAAAGAGATCTTTCACTGTGAAAAAGATTGCAACTAGGTTTGAGAAGCAAAGGACACATGACGATGAACTTTACCTGCCTGGCATATCATTCAAATCCTAATCAAGGAGAACTAGTGCAATAATAAGACAGTTTCAACAAATGCGACAAACAATAAAATACTAGAATCAACCAAGGAAAATCATACAAAACTGGAGATATTTAAACTAGTTTGGCTGTGAGATGTTGCCTTTAGTTATTACCATATGCTTACTTTAGTGAAGTTCTATTCATTGCAACCCTTGCACTTGGCTGAACAAGCTCCAAAAAGGGTATATAGGATCCCAATTTGAGACATGTTAGTGAAATACTTTTGTTTTTGAACATGTTCACCTCTTCCAATATCATTCCCCAACAATGTGAAACAAGTTTGCATAATACTCTTCTATTACTCCTCTATTCTAACAAGTTTACCTCTTCCAGTATCGTTTCCTAACCAGACCAAAGTAGATAAACCTTTACTTCATAACATACTTCAGGGGCACCAGATTGCAGTCGGTAGATAAATACCAAAAGTCTACAGAGGTTTTATCAAAATAAAGCTCATTGTGGAGATCATGGAAAACATGAGACAAAGGTTTGAGTTGGAAAAATTCATACCTCGCTCTTAAGAGCAGAGGCTGCAGATTGACGATCAGCAGGATCTATAGAAAGTAGGGTCTCTATGAGATCCAATGCTGGTACAGGAAATTCCTTAAATGTTTCAGCGACACAGCGTTTGTAAGGCTGCTGAGGCTTGAAAATGGTTGCATGTGGCAACTTTGATTTTCTCCAGTACTCCTCTGAGGGTGAGCCACAAAGCTTGAAAATCTTGTGTAACTGCTCAACCTGTTAGGCAAAACATACAAATCTCATTAGTATAATATGTTTAAATTGACCAAAGCCCATGAAATGGAGAATTATGAAAATAAACAAGAAAACAAAATCATATATAACCAGAACATGAAATGATATATTAGACCAAATTGAAAATGGCGCATAGTGCTCAACACTGAATAAAGATGTGAACTAGCCAAAGGATTTTTTCTTTCTTGATTTTCTTAGAAGTAACTAACAAATGGATGTTAACGAGTGGCCAGGTTATGTTGAGGTTTTGAAGGTACAATTACATTTATCATGTGAGACTAGGACATCCCTTATTAGTTGCATAATTAACAATAGAACCATTGGCAAACAGAAGTTACAGATTTTGTTAATAAAGGGCTTATGCAGAGGACTTCCTCAAAGCCACATACCTTGGTATCGTGATGCAAATCATTTATGAATCAATAGAGGTTTCCAATTGAATCTGATTAATCCAAAAACAGTTTACAATTAGAAGAACATCAGAGCACATCCAACATCGGCATCATCAAATATAGAATCACCATCAGAAATTCAGGTCAATGCCCCCCTCTAGATACTGCCTTCTTCAGGAGTATCCACCTATTGAAATGTGGAGAGAACATAGAATAGTGATACATAGCTGCCAAGTGTAGTTGCGAACATATACTAGCATTAATGTCTTCTTATCTAATTGTAAGATATATTCTGTCAAGGTCTGACAGTTAGAAAGGTCTTAAAATGTCCAACTTCTTGTTTCAGAAGTTAACTGAATCATTCAGCAAGAAACTGCCAGCATACATCAGAAACAAGTAGTATGTGATTAGTAGCAACTATATGTCAGCTATCTCTGAAATGAACCTTGTGAAAGCTCCTTAGGTGTGATATCTGTACAGACTCCAGCAGATCATGAGAGACTCTCAAATCTATGTCTTAACTTCAAAAGGTTATACTAGTCTGTATCTGGAATAGCGGACCTCTCCAGCCACAAGTTGACATGCTTAAGGAGTTTTCTAATCTTTATGAATAATACTGAAGAACCAAATCAATCATCAAACTCGATGTGTCACAGGTTAACTCCTCCACAGAACTGCTGAAAGCAATTTGACACATTTAATACACCTATCCCATGATTTTGAAGTAGTTAAACAAATTAGTCAAGCTAATCATGAATAAAAGAATCAAAGTATTCTCCAAAAGAGTTCCAAGCAGTCTCTGAGGCTAATAAATGAGGACTGAGGAGTTCAAATTGGGGAAGTATCAAATCTTGATTCCAATCCTGTGCCGTGAAATTGACCAATATAGGCAATCAGATGGAAACTTTAGGGACAAAATATGAAGAATCCTCTACTTGGGTTTGCAGCCCTCACAAAAAGGTCAAGGTGTAAGGCGTGCTTCGAAAAGGACAAGGACATTTCATGCTATAAAAATTTTCATGATGGTGAAAGAAAGGATTTATGTTAATATGCAAGAAAAATTTCTGTCTTTAGCATCAAAATATATGAGCACACCTGACCTACTCCAGAAAGGGAATAATAATATATTTGGCTTTTATTAACAGTTTCGTTAAAAGAAAATCACATGTTTCTAAAGGCCCAACTGGATTGATCAATATATCACATGCGCAAACTATAAATGAATGACTAAAAGGTTTGGCTATTAGTTTCTGCATTTATTAGACACGATAAAAGCAAAAACCAAGCTCACATAAAAACTAGAGGAATCAGTTTAAGTCTATAGCACATTTATCCAACTGAAAATGGAGTTAAGTTTTAGTAGCTATTATAAAGACTAGAAGATCATATTTAGACAACTGCAGCAATCAGGTAGAAGTTAGAACTTTAATGACAATGAGTTCAGGATGCTGTATAACTCAAAGAAAGCCCTGGCTAAGAAAAGTAGAAGAAACACCAAACCTCTGTTCTTCCAGGCATGATAGGCTTGCCCGCATAAAGCTCAGCAAGTATGCACCCAGTACTCCATAAATCCACAGCAGTACCGTAACAAGTAGCACCAAGTAAAAGTTCAGGTGGTCGGTACCAGAGAGTGACAACACGACTCGTAAGAGGCTGACTCTGATGAGGATCAAAGAAACTTGCCAGTCCAAAATCCGCAATCTTTAAAATGCCATTATTGTCGATAAGAAGATTGGAGCCTTTTATATCACGATGTAAAATGCCACGACTATGACAGTGATCAAGTCCATGTAATAGTTGTTGCATGTAACATTTTACCTGGAAAAGTGAATACAAAGCCAAAATCCTTCAGTATTCCAACTAAATTAAGTACATGCTACGTGGATTTGCATGTGAATTATTGAGAAAACAGGGAAAGAACTAGTACAGCCACTTTTATGTTTCACAGACTGAGGTGTTCTTTTCTCTACGTGATAGTTAGATTCTGTTAGATTCCGATGTGTACCTGTGACTCAGTAAACTTGAGACCTGGATGTGATGCAAGCCCTGCTAGGTCATGTTCCATGTACTCAAAGACAAGGTACAAGCTGCAAGACATCCGAGAAGTAACTAGACCTTCTAATTTTATTATATTTGGGTGGTCAAGCCTACGTAGAATGTGAATTTCCCTTGCCATGAAACGAACACTCTCAGGCTCCAGGTTATCAAACCTCACTTTCTTTAAAGCAACTATCTTTCCCTGATCAAGGTCCCGAGCACGATATACATTACTGTAAGTACCCTGGCCAATCTACGTAGAAGAAAGCCGAAAAATGAGGAAGCAAATTAAGTCAAGCAGCATCCACTAATATCAACATGCAACAGAGATATATACACAAGTAATAAATATTTAGTAGAACAGGGACATGTAATGAAAGGCTCATTTTGCTGCAAGCCAAGCATAGGAGAGCAGATTCTACCAGTGGAACACTAATAAGAGGGAAATCCAAATTTTATTTGGATAACAATTATCATAAAAGAAAAGAGTACTTAAATAAAGCTATTCTTAGATCTTCTAAGAAAAGAAGAAATAAGACCGTGAAACTGATTGATTTGATGCACCAACAGAGGTGGGAAATTTTAACTAAATCCTTTTAGCACATGAAACTTGAAGAGGCTTCTCAGGTAACAGATAAAGATATGCCAACCGCTTAAACAGCAAGGATATTATCATCTTTATGCATATGCTACATTTACTCTATCAGTTCCAGAACTTACAAACTAGAAGAGTCTTGAAGGCAAAAATAAAGCCCCTATTGCAAAAGATATAGTGGTCATGAATTGCCAAAATCTGCAACCTCCTTAAAAATCAATTTGTAATATATAGGAGGATCAAGTGAATGAAAATTTTCAGTTTGCTAAAATGATAGCTTAGATTTGCCCTCACAAAGTGACCAGCATTACTGGAAGAGACAGTTCAACCATGAAAAGGCTAGGATTACTCAGGAATTCAATTTTGTACGCCCACTTTATTCTTGAATTAAATATGACAACTAATGACAAGTAAAGAATATAAGAAGTGACTGAATCGTCACATATTCAATGAATATCAAGGCAGCAGGAGATACAGAATGTGTTCTGGTTTACTCTGGTGAGCAAAACTGTGCAAATTCTCACTCTTTCTCTCCTTTGATGGTGTAATGAAACTTGAAACAACCAGCAATAAAGGAATGAAAATTTTAGATTTGATATAATAGTGCAGATACATACAATATAAACATTATAGAATTGACATAAAACCAAACAAAGAAGACGAGGAGCATACCTTATCCAATTTCTCGAAAGAATCTGCTCGCCTAGGCATCCATCCTCGAATTGCTTCACCAGCCACTGAAGCCAACCACGGTGGCCATCCAGCAGCAACCTGCTCCCCCTCCATAGCCTTCGGAATTGTGCCCCATCCAGGATGATGTGATGTCACAATGTTTTCACCCTTTTCCCTCTTCCGATCAAACTTCTCACTATGCAACCTGGTTGAACCATTTATTTGTTTCTCAGTTAACATTGCCCTCCCATCATTACCATCCACTCGATCTTTCACTCTATGCCCTTGCTCCCTCCCCGCCGAAACTGCTCTTGACGCTCGTAAGTCCGATGAGGCCTTACTTGACAACCTCTCCCTTGGACTCTCTTTACTATCTTCAATGGAAGAAGGCTTGCAGCAAACACAACCCATTCCTATACCACCACCACTACCACAACAACAACAACACAAACCAACAAATACCCACCTCCCAAAATCACATCTTTTCACCAAAAATACACTTCATTTCCACAAAAGATTCAGTCTTTCTTTCTTCCATCTGCTTCACAACCAAACACCAAGAACCAATTCAACTCACAAACTTTATCTCAAGATTTAACTAAACACCAACAACCCAACCCATTAAATCACCAATATTTCCACTATTTCATATAATAAACATCAAACACCAACCAATTCACAAAAATCCAACAAAACATGCAATAAATCAGTTAAATTCGAAAGAAAATCGTTAAGGGTCCATTAAATAGTACCTTTTAACACGAATGCTGCATTACTATAGTCGCAGATATCGTGTGGAACTAAAAGGGGTGGTATACAGCTTGTGGCCTGAGGCATTGGGGGGTTGGATCTAGGGTATGAATGAAATGGACTGTTTTTACTTACAGACAGATAATAAAAAAAGAGCACAGTAGTAGTTTTTTAATTTCTTTATTTTTTTTGTCTTTTGGGTTAAAAATGGTTATGCAATGTTTTGTAATGGTGTTATTTATAGTATTCTGAATTGTGTGCAGCTTTTATATTAAAGTCTACAGCACACCCAGAAAGACAGTGAGAGGGTGAGAGAGAGAGAGAGAGAGAGAGAGAGAGAACTAGGAAGAAGTTTTGGAAGCCCAATGTGTGTTTCCCTTGGCGACATTCTTCCTACATAATGGTTTGCCACCAGCGCATGCTACTGAGAGTGTTTGTTTGGATAACTGTGTGTACTGCTCGTTGTGAAACTAAAATTGTTTTCTTTCATCAATTCTGTCTAAAATGTTTGACTCATAACGAAATAATATTATAAGGGTAAGATATCTTTAGAGATTGTCTCGTCCATAAGAATAAGGAATGGACATGGCTTATAATTTAAGTATAAACCTTATCTTTTTTTTGAGTTAAATATCCTAATTGACCTAGTGCAATAGTCATGGAGCGCTAGCCATTGCACTTAGGGTTTACTAATTAGTGGTTAACTCTCCTTGAATAATTGGTGGTCGTGCTCTAACGGCGGTCGGACTCTACCGGCAATTGGACTCTGCTAATTTAATTTCCCTTACTGTCAAAAACATTATAAAGATAAGATTCAATAAATTTGAATATGATTAAATTTCATTCACAGTATTACAATAGTATGAAAATATTTATTCTACCAAACAAAATGGGTGAGAAGTTCCATATAAATTTTTATTCAGTATTTGGATTCATCGTTCAACAGGTTTATGGTTTTCATTTTTAAATGTTCAAACAGTGTTACCGGGTACAGTATGAACTTGTTGAACTCAAACTAAACTCGAATTCTTAAAAGTAATTCTTGATAACAAATTTGTTATATTAATTACTATCTCTTATCATTAAATCTTTTCACAACAATACATGTTAAAGTAATCTCCAAAAGCTGGTCCCAGGAGACTCTCTTAACTAAGTCAATTGATTGCGAAATTTATTGTACAATGGCTCCATGCTATTCATCTCATGGGCGCAAATGCACGTGGTTTTAAGCGCGTGCAATTAAAACTTTTTACTTCCCCAACTTTTTGTTTTGTGCGCAGGGGGAAAAAAAAAAGTAACGTAGCTTTGCGCGTTGAAGAGGGTTTGGTTTCTCTTCTTGCCTTTCTAGCGCCCCCTTTTCTTTCATATTTAATATGGTTTGGTGAAGTAATTATACCACCCAGACACATTGAAACCTTCTTCAAGTTAATGTAACATGTTCACGTCGAGCGATGAAGGCTTGATTTTTAGCCTACTGTCGTCATCATTTGCTTTTTCCTTTTTCTTTTGTTTTCTTTCATCTCGTCATCGCAAGTAATGTTTTGTGTCGTTCTTTTCATTTTTTTTTTTTAGCAAACTATTTTTTTAAGTTATTATAATGTTATAGCATAGTATGACGTTTGTGAATTATTTATATCTTGCTGCGTTATGAGCAAATTCAGTTCCATTTTGTTCGCCTCCTCTTACAAGGAAAATTCATGTGTTAAATGTGTTAGTATAATAAATAAATACACCAAAATTATTTTTACAAAATTAAACCTTTAGATGGAACGATAACTCAACATGGTATTATAACATAAAAATCAAAAGGTCTTAAGTTTAAAACACACCGTCATCCACGCCTCCCTTAAGATAAAAGGTAGATTAAGCGGTTAATACTTACCTATCCCTAGAGTAATAACTTGGTCTAGAATCACATAGGGGACCAGGGATTGGGTTGAGAGTGATGACCTAGGTCCAAAATCCCATAAGATATGGGATCTGATAATAGACCAGGGAACTAGGTTGAGAGTAATAAACTTGGATTGGAAATCCCATGGGAGACGAAGGGGTTGGGATTAAGAGTGATGATTTGGATTCAAATCCTATAATAGACCAGGGTAAGTTGAAAGTGATGACAGCCTGTGGAGTACATGAAGTTGGATGTTAGTTTAAAATGCTTTAACATGAGGTCAAAGCAATATTGACTCAATTTTGAGTTAGGTCCCGCAAGTCAAAAGGGTCGGTAGTTGATATCGTTACGTTCCTTGTTTCGAGTGGATTAACATGATATATTTACATGTTAGAAACGAATTAAAGGTGAATGAGAAATTAGCAACCAAAGTTGAGTATATTACTAGTTTGGTTGTTAGATTTGGTTATCTGTGGGTTTGTATCCCACATAGGAAAACCATTAAACTTTTCTCACTTTATATATAGATTCTTTTATGAGATGTGCCAGTGAGGTATATGGAGGGAAGACTATACATAATGGGCATGGTACTAAACCCACCACAAGCGCGCGCGCCGGCCCGCACCGCACGGGCAAGAGAGATCTGAGAATAAAACTCAGATATGGGCGTGGTTTGGTTCACATTATTCAAGTTAGTCACTAAAGCTGCATCAACAAAGCCCTCCATTGAAACAAACTCAGATCTAGAAAAAAGAGTCACCAAAGCACAAGATCTGAGAGCAATCATAACCAACAAAGACCAACAATGAGAAAATAGAGGGACACAAAGCAAGAAAAAAAAACAAAAAAAAAAACAAAGTAAAGAGAGAAAAAGGGAACAAAGCCCTCCATTGAAACAAACTCAGATCTAGAAAAAAGAGTCACCAAAGCACAAGATCTGAGAGCAATCATAACCAACAAAGACCAACAATGAGAAAATAGAGGGACACAAAGCAAGAAAAAAAAAAAAAACAAAGTAAAGAGAGAAAAAGGGAAAAAATGAAAACAGACAAACAAACACGGGCATAAGAAAAAGGAAACTCGACATAAGAAAAAGGAAACTCTAAAACATACAGACAGAGAAGCACAAGAGAGAGACAAACAGCACAAAGAAGACAAGAAAGAGAGACAAACAGCACAAGGAAGACAAGAAGAGGAAAGAAATCCACTGGTGGTAGTTGGTGAAGGGAACCACCACCGGAAATGGGAGAAAACGGTAGGCAAAATCACTGGAGACTAAAATGCTACACCTTGTAACCGCCACAACGAAAACATTTTTTACTTAATTTATCTAAACAAAATAAAAGAATAAATAAAAGACAGCGTTCATATCCACAATTGAAACTCCCTTTGTCCACACCACCAATATTAACAATGGTTAAAATTATATACATATAATGTTAAAAAAACAAATCACGCTTACACATAAAAGATAAATAAATGTGCCAATATATTTATAAAATGAGAACTTTAGTCTGTAAAGAATGATAATATCCTATTTGATAAAGGTTTCTTCCTTAACAAGCTCCAATTGTTTTTTTTTTTTTTTGCGTGTGTGGGTGGGGGAAGAATAGTGAAGTTTTAGATACCGCATCATGGCTGAATCTTCGCTATTTCCATAATTCAATGAAAGTAGAATGATTTTCTACAGTCCGAGTCAACGACACCATGTCAATGCATATCTGCCAACCCCTTTCTTAATTCTTTTCATACCGGTTCAATGGTGGTGCAGATGTACAACTTCATTATTAGCTACAGGAAATATTTACTTTTTTAAAATAATTTGTTAGCCATCTGTATACACAAAAAAGTAAGTCGAGAAATTCAAGTGACTATAAATTGTTATGTTCGACATAACTTATATAAATTTAAATTATCTTCTACTATTATTTCCTATATATTTTCTATTATATAAAGGTTATTTTGGTGTGTGTTTATACATACATACATATATATATATATATGTATATGTAGGTATGTATGACCAAGAAAGGTTTTCTTTTTCTTTTTGACTATTATTTTCTTTGACTTAAATCAGGTGAAGTGAAAAGTTTAGTCTCCGAATGTGATATATTGGATGCTATCTAAATTAAATCAGTAAAGCATGCTAGCATATTAAATAACAGTTTTTTAATAGGTGCAATATAACATTTGTTATGGTTAATTAAATGATCCTATATATATATATATATATATATATCATTTTTAATCATCATCATATTAAATATAACACCACTTTTAGAAGAACAAATAATTGAAAATAGTAAATTTAATGTGATGATGATTGAAAATAGTAAATTTTCATATCAATAGAAATATTAATTTAATTTTATCAAGCATAATGTTACACTCGTTAGAAAATCAATCAAATAATTATCAACTATAATTAATTATAATGCTTAATGAATGCTTTGTTGCTACTTCAGTCACTCTCACTACAAAGTCTTTTATTTAATTAAATAATGATGAGAAAGAAGAATAAATTAGCCAAGTAACAACCATGGCGAACATTATCCTAATGAGGGTCAACTTCCCTTGAAACAAAAGAAATGCATGAGCTTCGCGCATTAAATACCCGACAACGCGGTTCGAATCTGTGGTGGCGTCACGAAATATTGTGGCCATTGGGTTCGCGACCGTTGGTCCTTCTCGCAGGCCGCCACTCACGACATCCCCGATTTACAACCCACTGATCGCGCCTCCACAGATGGAAAGTGTCATTCGGACTAACCTTTTTGAAAAAAAAATGCATGAATAGAAGGCCCCAAGATGTGACAAGACATTACATGAGCACTGTTCATTAACCTTAACTAAAAAAAGAAATATTGAAAACTAATCATGTAGATGGAGAACGAGGTCATCATTTCAAGGTAGCGAATATTCTTTATATCGTTATAATATTATGAATAATTATAGTTTAGAATAATTGTGATTGTTTGCATACATTATTTTATCATAATTATTTTAACAGTTCACACTCGCAAAATTTTGCGTATAATGTCCTCATTACGATATTAAGTTATGATTAGATCAAATGATTATAAACTATCTTTTATTTTATTTTATTATAACTATATCACTACAAATGAGTAGGTAATAGGTTGTGGTGGACATCGGCTTCTTTCAATCGCCGTTGTATAAGTGTTGACATTTTCAAACTGCTGTCTACATATAATTCCAGAAAAAAAATATATATACACACACACACACCATATTTCATCTATAGTTTGAACCTTAAGTCTCCCTTATCGTAACATCTTATAATTATACCATTCACCAATCAAGTTAAAAATACATTCATTAATTATCTCGTATAACAATATATCTATATATTACCTATGCTCTTGCTTATATATATATATATATATATATATATATATATATACATAAATATACATACATACATACATACATATATATATATTAACAGTTTGTAATTGTTAACCGTATTTATAATATTATAATGTAACGGAAGAATACGAAGTGTAGGAACCACCTCCAACTATAACCAGTCGAGCTGTCCACGTCTATTTAATTATGAACAGTTATCCAATAATCATACATGAATGAAATTTATGGGTGTGTCATGTTTCTATGGGACAAAACAACGAGTAGGACCCATGAATTCATGCTCAAAGTCATTGGTTAGTCCTTGTCTTTTGGCCTTTGTGTTACTTATTGTCTCCATGCATGCAAACAGTTGGAGAATGCCTTTCAATGAAGCAATATGATAAATATATGATTTAAAAAAAAAACTACTTTTAACCTTGCTGAAATCCATACGTTGTGAAAGCTTGATATGAACTAGTGTGTTGATTCGTGGGATCTTGCGGGGATTATATGTTTTTATATTTTATATTTTATAATTTTAATTTATTTTTAAAAAAAAATTTGCTAATTTTGTGAAAAGTTGAGATTAACTATTCAAAAAATAAGTAAAATATTTAAAAAATAAAAAAGTAACCACATGGTGGGGTAGGTGAGGAATCACCATTGATCATCTTAAATATATATATATATATATATATGGTTGTATGTGATATCCCACCCAATTTAATAACAAAAAATAAAACTCTCATTCATGAATTGAACAACAAGAAACACTCACATGACACTCAACGTTTCAAAACTTAAAAAGAAATATATACTTGCCATTATGAAAACATTGAGAAATTGAAGGAAAATCACGGGTTCTATGTAATACTAAGGTTAAAATTGAAAGATTAATTAGTGTATCCTTTGAATTTTTTATCGTTTTATTCACATTATAAAAAATTGAATAACTTTTAAAAATAAATGAAATGTAAAAATAAAGAACTAGTTAAAGAATGCCATGTGATATCTTATCCAAACATTAAATAAAGATTAACAAATAGTCACCTTAACCATTAACAAAAAAAGAATAACACACTAATTTTTTTAAAGAACTGAAATGGTTGAGGGGGTGACACATGTCACCCTACTCAATCATTTTGATATATACTAAACATGGTAACCCGCATGATGCCTTGGATGTTATATTATTTTATATTTTATATTTTAGTATTTAGATGATCATCTAATTAAATTTGATTAAGTTTTATAAATTAAAGAATTTAATAATATATTAAATTTATACTTTTTGTGTAATTAAATATTCATGAGAATAAAAAAGGTTAAAAGTTAGAAAATTTATTTATTTTTTAAAACTTTTTATTGATTTTGCTAAAAATTAAGATAAAATATTCATAGAATAAGTAAAATATTTAAAAAATAAAAAAGTAACTACACGGTGCTTCGTGACATCCCACCTGAGCATTAAATGGAAAAATTGAAACTCTCATCCATGTGTTGAAAAGGAAAAATTCAGGTGACACTTAACTTCTCAAAACTTAAGAAAAACTATTCTTATCATTATGAAAACATTGAGAAATTAAAGGAAAAATTATGATGTTTTATATGACACTAAGGTTAAAAGTTAAAAGATTGGTATAGCTTTTAAATTTTTTATTATTTTATTAAATTATAAAAAAAATTGACTAACTATTAAAAATATACAATATTTTTAAAGAATGTCATGTGGCATCTTACCTAAACATTCGATACAAAATAAATAGACACTAACTTTAGTAATAAAAGGAAAAAAATAACACAATATTTTTTTTAAAAGAAAATTTGAAATGGTTGAATGGGGTGACATGCCATTCAACCATTTTAATATATATAAAGACAGTGGCGGATTCAAGATTTTTAATAAGAGGTGGCGAAAAAGGAGTTGTCCCAAGTCATCATACTTAAAATAAGAACTCATTTGGATTGGCCTTTCTAAAAGAACAACTTTTGAAAAAAGTGCTTTTTTCATAAGTTAAAATTTTGATTTCTGAAAAAATTTTATTTGAGTTTTTTTTTAAGAATTTCAATTTTTTTGGAAGTCAAACCAAATAGTTAGTTTAAAAATAATGTATTTTGTTCAAGAAAAAAAATATTTGTTTATGAAAAAATAATCCAAACAGGCCTTAAGTAATGTAAGAAATAATTATACTTAAAATAAAAACTAGCACAAAATAACTTTATTAATCACCGATCTGGCTTTTCAAAAAATAAGGTATAAAATCAAATAATATACATTTGTTGTCTATATTAATGGCAAAAAAAAAGTATAACAATATGAATAAACAAGAGCATATTTTTTAAAAATTGACAAGATTTCCCTATGATAATACAGACTTTTGTTGTGCGATTGGTGTATAAAGTTATAGCTTGTAAGAAGCAAATAGTTAAAGGAGGGAAAGTTTATTTTTGTTGGAGAAAAAGAAAAATTAACTCTAAAATAATAAATGATAAATTCTAAAAACTCCTAAAACCTAAAATTCCCCCCCCCCCCCCCTTGTCTTTACCCTTTTTGGCTGGAAGTTGAAAAAAATAACTGAAGTAGCCTGCATCAAGAATCCAACCTCTGACCTTAACATCAAAAGTCAAAATAAAATAAAAAAAAAAACCAAAGCAGCTTCCATCAAGAACCGAACCTGTGACCTTAACATCAAAAGTCAAAAGCTAAACCACCAAGCTTACCTGGCCTATTTGCCGAAGAACGGGGTGGTGGACTCTATATATAAAACATTCAACTAAAAAAAGTAACAAAAAAATTAAAAAAATAAAAACTGAGGGGTGGCAGCCCCTCCCGGCAATACCACCACCATGGAGGTCCGCCCCTGCATAAAGACTGGTACATTGGCCAGCACGATGTTGCAGTTTTATATTTTATATTTTGTATAATTTAGAAAATCATAGGGTTGAATGTGAATAAGTTTTATATATTAAAGATCAATTTAGTAATGCTTTGAACTTATATTTTTATCTAATTAAACTATTTATGAGATTTAGAATAAAAAAGTTAAAAATTAAGAAATTAATTTATTTTCTAAAATTCTTTTATCAATTTCTATTAAAAAATTGACATTAACTACTCAAAAATAAATAATCAAAAATAGAAAAAAAAATAACTTCGTGACATCTCACCTAAACATTAAATTAAAAAATATCCATACCATGTATAAAGCAAAAAAGAGACGTTCATTTGACACCCAACTTAGGAAGAAAAGATGAAAAATCTAGGGATTTCATATGACACGAGGGTTAAAAAGAATATTAGTTTGCCTTTTGAAAAGGTTTTTAGCAATTTATTAACAAAAAATTGATTAATTAATAAAAACAAATAAGATAAAAAATAAAGAAGCAACTAAGAGGATATCTTACGCAAGTATCTATATCTATATAATATATGTAAAGTTGTTCCACAAGATAACCTATAAGCTTTATAATTGTCATGTCAACATTTTAATGTGTAGTTATAACTGTGACATATTAGCCATAGATGAAGTTACATGTAGTTAAGGGGGTTTAAATGACCCATCTAATTTAAAAAATAATAATTATATATATAATTTTTAATATTATCAAAAAATTTTAATGTATTGACCCACCTTAAATTTATGAATGAGAAAAGTTATACCATGCACCTTAAGGATTGTGTACCTAGTAAGCACTGTGCACTTTCAGTGAACAAATACCATAAAATCTATGAACAAATAATATAAAAATTACAGACAAACATGTCAATTAAAATTTTCACAACCTTTTTACTATTTGTTCATAATTTATTAGTTTACTATTTAACATATATTTGTTCACACTCTTGCACACACATATACATAAAAGCACATTCATGCACACAAACTCACACAGTATGTATTAATATTCTAAACAAAGATGAAGGAGTGCGGGGAAACATGATGGTGAAGGAGCATTGTTGGATATATTGGCTTAATATATGATTAATTATATTTTGATGATGCCATAATTGTGTTTTGTTATCTAATTGCTACTACTTGAAGATTGATGAATATCCTACACAGTAGCATTATTGGAGCAAAGAAAAAGAGATAGAGAAATACTTATAGAGCATGGTTCATGGAGCTTGAGTAACCTGTAGTTATAATTCTTTTCTTTCTTTAGTCTTTTGTTAAGTTGATCTTAGTGCATAAGCAAATACTATGAGCTCAATAAACTTAAGTACATTGCATGGATTCTTCAAGCATTTTTGTTCCTTAAGTCTCGTTTCTTATACTTGATCATCTTTTCTCCTTAATATATATTTTTATATCCCTTCTATTTTCTTACACTTATGTGCACATGCCTTCATTTGCATAAAACAGCTTTTCTTGCAAAAAATTTAGCTTTGAAGTCCATACTTTTGAATTATGGAGCTGCATGCATCATAGTACTCTCCATTATATTTATATTTGACAACTTTGACAGATATATGTGCTTATATGTATACGTATATGTATATATTAGCATAGCTCTATAGTAAAAGTGGACTATCTTGAGTATAGAGTTTGTATTAAAGGTAGATAAGATTTTTTGTATAAGACTATTACCCGTTGGATAAAACTATTACATGTAAAAGTCTTTTCTCATACATAAAATATGAAATCTTATTTTAAGAAGATTTAATCTTGTATTTAATGTTTGGAAGATAAGTTGGTGATAGCATTTATTATTGATATGATTTTAGATGAATAGTGGTTGTCTTGAGCTTGGAAAAATCTGCAGAAAGACGGTTCTACTATTGATATGATGTGTAATTACTTTTTGGTAAAAAGTAAAGCAGCTTTTTTAGCCTTTTCTGCAACTACCGACCTACATAGGCGGCTGACCGGCTCAGTGCTTTGGTAAAATCAGGGAGCAATGTTGCTCTATCAGAAGAGCCTACCGGTCGATTGGTAGAGTGTTCCGGTAAGGCTTTTTAGCCTTCTGGAACTACTGGAACACCCAGGGGGTCGACCGGTAGAGTGTTTCTGTAGTCCCTTTGAGATGTTTTAAAATTTGACCGTTGGGAGATTTACTTTTTGGGCTTATAAATACATCCATATTCTCCCAACCCAGATATAACTTGTTCAAAACATCTTTCTAAGCTCTCTCGGATTCAAAATGCTTTATCTATTGCAATCTTCCTCTAGTAATTGCAACTTTCATTGATTACATATCATTGGCATTCAAGAACAAGTTCTTAAGTTTCATAAATTGCTTATCTACTTAGAGCAACATAGGAAGGTTTAAATACCTTTGTACACTTGCTCAAAAGAAGTCCTTGTATTCCAAACTCTTTACAATCACTTTGGGTGTGAATTTTCTTTGCTCTTTGGTAGCATAACTGTGAGGAACATGTCTCAAGAGTGAAGGGTTGAAATCCTCAAGTATTGGGCTAATACTTGTGGTCCTTGTGGTGAAACAAGGTTTGTGATCGTTGTTCTATGCTTCTACAAAGTATTAAGTAAGAAGCCGATTAACTAGTGAAGTTTTCGAAACCCTAAGGGAAGACCTTAGGTAGTAGACTAGGCCCTCGGAAGTTCGACCCACTCTAAATCGCTGCGTTTAATACTCTTAACCCTACTTTCTTTATATTTCAAGTATTTACGTTGAATTTTATATGTGCTTTTGCTTGAGATTACTGTTAAAAGTTTTTAGTAATTAAATTGTGCCAATAATCCAATTCACCCTCCTCTAAGATTCATTCTCTAGGCAACAAGTATTGTATAAATTGGGTATGAATGACACCCCTTACTATTTAAAATTACATGTTTTAATAAGAGATAACTAAGTAAATTTAATTTTTAGCGGGATAAAATAAAATTGATTAATGTATTTTTATTTTGACGATATTAATCTTACAAAATTAATGAAATAACACATGAGCCAATTTTAAAAATATGAAAACTCATAGCGCACATTTGTAACTTTGTCATAAATCAATAAAATATTTATTTTTTGAGTTGTATATATTTTCTTGAGCCTCCTTAATAAGAATCCTAGCTTCGTCTCTGACGTCATCTTTTTCTTTTTTTATTTTTTTCTTTTTAAATGGGTTAGTGGGTCCTAATTAAGGTTAATAGAATGACATTAAAAAACTTTAGTATTAAAGTATCACAATTAGTTAACAACTACACATATATACATATCTATATATATGTGTATGTATGTGTATATCTATCTATCTATATAATAATAATATATATAAATTTGTTCCACGTGCAAGATAATATGTGAGCTCTATGGTTGCCATGTCAACATTTTGATGTGTTGTTATAATTTTGATACATTAGATTTTCTTTTTCATTTTTTTCTTTTTAAATGATTAGTGGGTCTTAATTAACGTTAATTAATAGGATGACATTAAAACTTTAATATTAAATTATCACCATTAGTTATATATATATATATGTATGTATGTATGTATGTATGTATGTATGTATGTATGTATGTATGTATCTATGTATCTATGTATGTGTGTGTATTATAAAGTTTCGCGTCAATTAAACTTAATGAATTCTTTGAATGCTACATAAACTTAAAAAGAGAGAGTACAAATAGAATAATATATTCTCACAAATGTAATATGCAAAGTGCAAATTTCAGTACAAATTAAATTAATAAAATAGTTGGTTAATACAATCCAATAGATAGAAAGAGAAAAAAGAAAAAAAATTATAAAGGATAATAATTATTAATTTATACTAAAAATCATTAAAAAAAGAACAAAATAATATTAAATAAATACTAAAGAAAATTAAAAATTTCTATAATATTATAATAAACAAAGTAAAGTAGAAAATTACAAAAAAATACATAATTACTCAATTTAAACAATACCTTCAAGTATAGGAGAAATTCTTTAAAAATCTACATTGATTTTAAAAGATTTTAATATTATATTCTAATCCTAAGTAAACTTCGATCAAACTTTTGAATCCTTTAGATGCAACATAGGCTAATATGAGATTAGATATGATTTAAGTTGTATAGTTAAATTTGTATATTCTCACAAATAGTAATGTGCAAAGTAGAAAAGTCATTAATTTATAAAAAAATTATAACTTCTATAAAATCATAAAGGAAAATAAAAAATGATTAGTCAATTCAACCCAAAGAAGAGAAGGTGAAAAAGAAAATAATACAGAAAATATGTAACTATTGATTCTAAATAAGACTATCAAACAATGACAAAATAATAAATAAATAAATAAATCTATATATAGTTAACTCATCAAAATTTAAAAGGCTTTTGGAGATACTATATCACCATTTGATTAACTTTTGTGGGTATATTTATATTAAATAGTCTTCAATACTAACAAATCGATATAATCACTATAAGTCTCTATTGTTTCCTTTTTAGTTTTTAAGTTAGCCCGTTCCAATAAATAAACATATATGTATATATACACACATACATACATACATACATACATACATACATACATACATATATATATTTATTTATATCCAAATCACTCCCTTTTTTTTAATCCATTAGTCCTTACCATTAAATATTTAACCAAAAATGATAAAAATAAATTTAGTTATAACAATTATTAAATAAAACAATTGAGGTCCGTCATTGTATTTGTTGCCCAGACAGTGAATCCAAAAAGGGAGGTAAATTGGATTGATGGCATAATTAAGCACTTAAAACTTTTCACAAAAAAACTTCAAGTAGTTATACATACAATATATGAATATAATACTTGAAATGTAAAGAGATTAAGGGTTTGAAGATCAAACAGAGCGATTTAGAGTGGTTCGAACTCCTAAGGGCCTAGTCTATTACTTAAGGTCTTCTCTTAGAGTTTCGATAACTCCACTAGTAAATCGGCTTCTTGCTTAGTACGTTATATAAATGTAGAACAACGTTTACAACCCTTGCTTCACCATAAGAATCACAAGTGTTCTCCCAACACTTGAGGATTTTAACCCTTCACTCTTGATAGTAAGTTCCTCACAAGCTATGCTATCTAAGAGCAAAGCACTCGCCCAATGAAATAGTAAGAATTTTATTTACAAAACTTTTAGAGAGCAAGAATAAAAGAGATATTTCAACCTTCTTATATTGCTCTAAGTAGATAAGTAATTTATGAGCTCAAGAGACTTGATCAATGAATGCTAGTGATATGCAATCAACGAAGATGATAATAAATGGAGTAAGATTGCAAAAGAGAGAGAGAGAGAGAGAGAGAGAGAGAGAGAGAGAGTATTGAATGCTAGTAGCTTGTAAAATGCTTTTGATCAAGTTATATTTGAAGTTGGGGGATGAGGGGTGTATTTATAATGCTAAAAGGTAAAATCCCCAATAGTAAAAAATAAGTACTACAGAAAAGCACTTACTGACTGACCCTACCGATATAGCATACTACTCTCTGTAAGTATCGACCGACCCTATCAGTTAGCTGGTACCCCCAGTCGCTACAAGAAAATTGGACGCAGGAAATATCAGCTGGTCTTACAGGTTGGGTATCCCTCAGCTGGTACCCACCCATAAGCCTTCCCGGTTAGCCGTTACCTTAAAAAGGTACAGAAAAGCTGGAAAAAGGCTAATGTAATTTTTGAAAAAGTCCTACTTTTCAACTAAAGAGCAGAAATAAGCGTTTTTTTTGCATATTTTGGAAGCTCAATGCAATACCAAACACTTAGATTTCAACTCATAATAGATGCAATGCATCTACCTTACTCAAACATTAAATCCAAGGTAAAAACCTTTCCAAGCAAAAAGATTTTTGCAGATTTTGGTTTGAAAAGTCTATGTATATACACATATACCATTTTCCAATGCATGCAAGTTGAGTAGAACACTCATAGTAAATGCAACTTAACAACTCATTTTTTTCTTAAAATTACTACAGAGATTCAGTTAAAAAGCTTAAGTTTTCATGCACATGCAATCTTCAAGTCTTGTCCAAGCCATGCAACAAAAGTATACATCATGCAACTCAAATAACCATTGTGTAAAGCTATAATCTTAGTTTAAAATCACTTTTACTGCAGAAAACAAGATAGATATACACTATATACTTATACTAATACATATATACACTTATGTATTAGTTATAAGAAATCATGTCAGTATGCTTAAGCTTATTTACACCATACTAAGTCAATTTATTGGAAGAAACATGAGAGAGTACATATGTATGCCATAGTTATATAGTTAAGTAAAAAAACTTATGAAAAAATCTGCAGAGAACAAAACAAATGTAATTTTACATATGAAGTCATTTTTTAAAAACAAACGCATTAAGGAGAAAAGATGATCTATAATGAATGCACTGCAAGATATGCATATGCAATGAATGAGTACTTTTGAACTCATAATTTAGGCTATCCTCAAAGAGCAATTTTACAAAATAACCTATAAGACCTTCAAGGATTCTTCTATGCTTTCTAAGCTAAAAAGTTTTCATTTGGCTCCATTTCTTGTAATTGATTATCATCTATTCACATAGCTCATACTTTCAAGCTACGCACAAATATATTCAAAGAAACAATAATGACACCATCAAAACTTAATTATAATAATAATTCCAACATTCTCCCCCTTTTTAATGATGACAACCCATTATAGCAAAAATAATATAAATTGAATAAAGGTCCCCCCTCAACACATGCATTTGAGTATATTTTAGCAATTAGCAAATCAATTATAGCACATCAATATAGGTACCCTATAGCAAATATAGCAAGTTAATGTGAGAGTACCCTTTCTCCCCCTCTGGCATCATCAAAATGTAGCCTAATAAGGATGATTTTGGGTAGAAATTGAGCCATCAATACTAAGAAGTATCATCATTTGACTCCACACAAGCATGCATACACACAAACCTAACAAATAGAGAAGTAAACATATAGATAAAAGATAATATAAGCAAAAGCAATGAAACATAAAGCATCCACGCGATAAGTATCAAGAGAAGCAAGTGAAAAGAGTTCAAATGAAAGAAAAGAGTCATGCAATCCTACTAGAGTGGGATTTGAAAAAAACAAAAGGAGAAAACAAGGGAAGAGGAGGAATTTAGTAACTCGGTCCAGGCTTGTCATCCATAATTCCTAAGTGAAGCTTGATCTTGCATACGTCTCTTGCCAAATTCTCAATGCGTGTGTGTTGTGCCTCGGCCAAGCTATCAACCCTAGCATTCATTGTATTAAAGCCCTCTTGCGTAATCTCACTTATGGCATCAATACGATCGAGATGCAGTTCAAAATCCTATCATTTGCAATCTTTGACTAGAGCTTGGAATGTTGGCCCTCTTTAGCAAAAAAAGAAGAAGACTAATTTTCTTAAAAAAAATAATAAAAATGATTGAGGGGGTGACACATGTCACTCCATTGAACCATTTTAATATATATAAAGACTAGTGCTAATATCCGTGCAATGCCACAAGTATTACATTTTTTATTTCTATTTTATATGATAAATAATTATATGATTAAAGGTTGATAATTTTTATTAAGTAATTATTAATTTATTAAAAATATATTTATTTCAATTAAAAAATTAATGAGATTTAAATCTTTATTCTTTAATGTTACTTCGTCTAACTATTACAGTACGCTTACCCATTTTTTTATAATCTACTAGAAAATATTAAAAATAAAAAAACCACTAACAAAATACCACGTCCAATAAATATAAATGCATAGATTATAATAAATATAAAAAATTAATAAAAAATATAAACACGTTTAAAGGGTACCATGCGATACCTTGTTAAACTATTATAGCCTTATCTAAGAATTGTGTAATTAAAAAAAAACTAAATTACATAAAAATAATATACATGGAAAAATCAATTTGGCTTTTGTACATAAAGTAAAAAAATATTATAATGTCTAAAAGGGGGCTACTCAACTATTTTTAGTGTATAAATGATGAGGAGTCACGTCAAGCAAATTGAGATTGAATGTTAAAAATAAAATAAAAAAAAAATGTAACACATATGATAATTTTCAAGAATTATAATTTATACTAAAAGAATAAAAAAAAGTTAAAAATAATTGAAAATCCACATTGCAAAAAGGAATAATGCAAAAGAATGAAGATATCTTATTAAAAAAAAGAATAACTTGCAGGATGCCACTTGGCATTGCACTCTCCCATTTTACTATGTAGGTAGATTGTTTTACCTTTATTTTATATTTTGTGTGATTTATTAAAGTTATATGTATTGAAATTCTTTTACTAAATTGTTGTATAATTACCTATAAAAACCCTTCAAAAGAATTGATATAATGATTAGATAATCACATAATAATAAAACAATCAATTCCAGTGAAAAAGAATAGATCAATTTATTAAAGGAAAATTCTTTTAATTTAAATATCTATGAAATTTAAAAATAAAGAATTCCAAATTTATTTGGTGGAAATACGTCAATTGACCAACTAAGCTATCTAATATCATTTTCTTCACCTAAGTTAATATGTTTATTTTTTGTTTTAATAAAAAAATTGACCTTTTTAGGATAATTGTAGATTTTTAATTTAAACAAAAAAAAAAAAGATAGGTATGGCTTTTAGTGTTAGTTTAAAAAAAATGGTAGGGTGACACATGGTACCCCACCTTTTCATATAATATAGATAAATATATAAAGATACTTTTGCCTAAAAAATTTTATCTTTTTTTTTTTGGTGCTTTGAATTAGAGTATCCCTAAGTCATATTTGACTTGAGACTAATTCTTATAAAGCCAAGAGTGGTTAAGGAAAAGCCCTTTTAACAAGGGTGCTCCCTAGGATTTAAACTTGTGTTCTTCTCCTTATAGAGGTGAAGCCGCTACCACTTCAACCAATTACTCATTAGTAGAAATTTTATCTTTTTCTAAGTGGGTTAATTACACAAACATTTATTATACCTTTTATATTTTTTTGAAAAGTAAAATATATTTTATCCCTCTATATGTTATTAGAATAACATAATTTTTTCTATGATCAATACACTGTTGCCCTCTCTCTCTCTTTCTCTCGCATCATCATCATCATCATTTTCATCATCATTGTCATTGTCATCGTCGTTGTCATTGTCATCGTCATCATCATCTTGAGCTTAATACTTTAGTATCTTCTGTCATGAGAATTTTTCCAGCCCTTCAAGAGAAGCTTATCTCTTGAATTTTGTTAGATGCTGGCTTGGTACATCGACTCTATTCTTTTTCTCTGGTTAGGTCTCACTCTTACTCTTCCTCTTTTTCTTCCTTTCTAACCTACCTCTAAAGTTTTCCACTGTCATCTAGGTTGGGAGTGAGAAACTTAGTCTCTAAAGTTCTTTTTTTGAAAAAATATCTTGTCAATTAATCATCGGAGCCTGTCTTTTCTAGTCTGGTGATACCAAGCTCTGAAGATCTTAGGCAGTGGAGCAAACTCTTCTATTGTATTGCATTTCCTCTGGCGGACACCCTCGATCCATCATACTGGAGCGATTTGAGAAGAACAATCATGATTAGGCTTATATTCCATCATTTCTACAATATTCTTCCCTTTCTTGATTTTGTACGATTATTTTATTTTGTATTCATATTTGTTTTTTTGTCCTAAATGTAATGTTAAATAACTGATAATTGAAATAGAATTGTGGTTGTTGACCACAACTTGAGAGAAAGAACTTACTATGTGCATTAATCCACACACACTCTGTTTCTCTCACACACATCTCTAGTATCTTCAATCATGAGAATTTTTGGGTTGCTATGAGGGACATAATCAGACAAGGATGAAATGAAAGTACATTAATTTTTTAGGCTACAATATATAATTTTGTACTTGTGTTTGTCATAAGAATGAGAGAAAATAAAAATTTGCTTGTGCTTAATTGCAACACGAACACTATCCTTTTAAGAGTTTGGCCAGCCACGAACTATATTGTTGTGAATATCTAGATTGATAATTTTATAACTCATGTATAGTTTTGATTTTTTGAAAACAGAGACTTGGTGATATTTTAGACAAAAAATTACCGTTATGTATTGGGAAGCTTTCACAAAGGATCTTGGTTTTTGGTCCCCGTGTTGGTTTGGAGGCTCATGGTGTGTTGGTTCGTGGTCCTTGATGTCTAATTGTCGGGTGTAGGTTTGTTGTGGTTTGGCCCATTTTGTTGAACTTCTTGTTTTTTTGGACCCGAAAATTTTCTGTTATTGTAAATTTCTTTTATTGATATAAGTTTTTATTCATTGACCAAAAGGGGGGGGGGGGGGAACTAAAAAAAAGAGAGAGAAGTCTTTATCCGATAAAGAGGTTTACTCAATAAAAATTGGTTACATAAAGAAAAACAAAAATTAGTTATTTGTTACATAATATATTCATGACTAAGTAATATTCTAACCTTAGCAACACGTTTTATTTCGCAGAATATACCTTTTTATCTTTCAATATTTTAGATGTAAATGAAACTTATTTTCTCTAGTGCTCAGGAGAAAGTGAAATGGGAGTAAATGAACAGAAAAAAGAAAATGTCAAGCAGAGCAAGAAAAATCAAGCATTATTGGACTTTGTGTACTATAATTACATGAAAACTTGCATTACGAAATATGAAAGTATATTCCAAAACCAATTAGCATAGTATAGATTAACATAACAATTATTTCTTTTATTTAATTTTTCTTCCCCCCCCCCGCCCCCCCCATGTCTCGATGAAATAACTAGTATGTAAAGTTCAATAATGCTTTGTTTTTCTTTTTCTTTAATGGTTTTTCTCATGACATTAATGCCTTGTGATACAAATATAAGGGTGCTTCAACTATTATCTCCTTTTTTACAAAAAAAGAAGAAGAAAGAACCATATATCTCCTTTAATCTCTTCTATTCTACTTCTAATTTTTCTTGTGGTTTACATAATGGACTCTAAAGTTACTAATCTATCTATTATATATAAACAATTTCCCCCCTATTTGAGAGATGTCACATCAGTGCTTATGTAACCATCTTTAATTTGTATATACATATATATATATATATATATATGCCAATTCAAATAATACATTATCAATTCATATTTAAAAATAAGAGAATTTTAAAAATTTATAACCAAATTCATCATTCATTATTAAAAATAAGTAAATTCATATAAAATATAAAATACAAAAATAAAGCCTTTTTTGGCCTCAGAATTAAAAAAATACTACTCGTTGACTACACTGCCATTAATTAAGGGTAAGGATACCATACATTCTAAACTATGTGTACCAATATAGCATGGTACACCTGTTTATAATTTTTATATTATATGTTCGCGACTTTTAATTATTTACAATATGTTTATAATTTTAACATTTTATGTTCAAAACTTTTAATTGTTCATAATTTATTTATGCGTTACTCTTATATTATATCTTTAAAAGCTTTACATCATATGCTCATAATAATAAATTACTTATTTACAACTATTTAAGATATATTCACAATCTGTAAATGATATGTTCACAATCTATTAATGATTTTGAAACTCGTAGTTAGAGGTGTTATCGTGTTCGATCGATAATCGAATTCTTGAGTTGTGTTCGTCGGTGCAAGGAGAGTGAACTCGTTAAATCTTAGGTTGATTCGACGGTTGGATTATGAGATCTCTTGAGAGATACACCATGTTCATTAGAGTGTACTATAATATAGGTGTATAGTATAATTTGTGCTATAATTATACACCAAACTGTATCGTTGATCTATCAATAAAGATCTGGCTTGTACACTAGAACAACAATTGTACAGCCAACCACGAGGGCCCCACCATTTGTTGGAGTTATGAGGAGAATAGGTGGGTTTTGCTTAATTAAGGATAATGTTGCTTACATAATCATCAACACAACAATTAGCCCATCAGCCCATCAGCATCGAGTTGGTACGCCTTTTTTTATGGTCACTTGAATGACCACTAATTTAAGGATTAGACATTGATTAGGTTAAGACATGGAAAAGGAAAGACGTATCCCTCTATTTAACCATTATAAATTATTGATAAGTTATGATATTATTAGATCTCTCTTATACTGTTGTGATGTTAGTGGACAATTCTCATTTGCCTCAATGCTTAGGTAAAATGATCAAGTAACGAATAATTATGATCAAACATTTTGAGAATAAATCTATGTCTTTTTCACTAAGTATTATATGTATGATTAGATTTGTAATTCTAAAATAAATTTATATCTATATTTATATCTATGTGTATAACTAGAATTAGTATCACCACAAGTAACTGTGCTTTCTTCTAAATTACGTCAGCATCACGCTTTGACATGTGATGCGTGCATTTGATATGTGAGGATTCTAATCCTTTGATGACACCCATCTTTTTTTTCCAAAGTTCTGCTAGTCATTTTTCTGAAAAAGAAAAGAGTTCTGTTTCAAATGTTATATACTTTGACTACCTTTTTTCTTTTTCAGAATTCTACTTGCCATCTTTTTGAATTAAAATAAAGTGTTTGCTTGCACTTTACATACTCTATCTTGTATGACTTTCAAAATGCTTGACATTTACGTTAGACAAACAAATATGTTAGTCTCTAAATGAGGAATACCTTATCATAAAAGAATGTTATCTAAATTTTATTATTACCCCGTGCAATGCAATGCACAGGTTGCACGCTAGTATATATTATTTCTTATGCTCACTATCTTGCATTTCTCCTACCTTCTTTGCTTGTCATTTGTCGTAACTTGCTTGGCCTTTCGTCGATGAAACGGGCCCAATACTTTGACTTAAGATTTAAAATAATTCTTTTTCTTAGAGATTCTCTCTTTATTAATTTGGTGATTTTAATTACATAAAAGTTACTAAAATTTTATAAAAAATACATACTTTACCATATCATAAACTATAAAATTTATATAAAATACTTATTTTTCTCGTGCATTGAATTATAGTGTAATTCAATACATTCTTCTAGTATCTTCTCATAAGAGAAAACATATCACCCATACTCACCAACTCGGAATCTTAGCCAAACATATGGGACCCTCTAAAGTAGTAGTTGTGAGTTGTTTAACGTGGAGATACTCATCTAAACTACATTTATGGTGTTGCCGAAAATATTGTTGGGTCAGCCATCTGCGTCCATACCGACACATTACTTTCGTTTCTGGATCACTCTTTCACCCGTTCAGCTAACATCAATCTAAAATATTAACCATTGATTTTATAATTATTGATTTTTAATTGTTAATTTTACAATTATTTATTTTATTTGTTTAGAGATCAGTGGCTTACTTTCGCAGGACTGATGTCAGTCCAATAAATGGAAGAGCAACCTTCCAATTTTTCCATCTACAATCAGAAAGTGAACAACAGAACAAGGAAAAGAAGGTTCACAATGAAGCAATGTTTCATGCCTGTGCCAATATAACGACAAGGACATGGATTCACGAGTTTAAACATTTTGAATTTAAATTAACATTAACTCCAACAATTATTTATAACATAAAATGCAAATTCATTTATAATTTCAAGAGTTCTGTGTCGAAGGCGTAACAATATATTTGTCAACATAAAATAACAAAGAGTTGGAGCAGCTAGTTGCAGTTGGGTTAGAAGCATCAGGAATAGTGAAACCAATATCTTTCTGCTTTACTATAGATTCTATAGGTGGAAGTATAAATTATGAAGTATTAATAAAATAAAAATCATCTTATGAAGACCAACCCCCACCAAATCTTCACTATATGCCATTTGTTGAAGTTGATGACTTCGACGATATGAATCTGGATCTCCAGTGGGTCATAGGCCTCTTGGCCTATAAATAATTGGGGTCGAAAGTATTATGTCCAGTAGGGGTTGCTTTTTACTTTGGCATTGCTCCAAGGTCTAATTTCATATTATTTTCAAACAAGGAAAAATATCATTTGATATGAAAATATTTACAATTGGTAAGGCATATAGCAAAATTTCAGAAAATTATAATGTTATATTGTTTATTCTTCGTGTCTTTATAATTTACGTATTTCCTTCAAAATCATGTCTACAATGTAAATGCCAACAATGCCATAGAGCCCGTTTGTCATGCTAGAATAACTTAGGAATGAATGTTCATTCCAAGATCTTATTCCTTTAGTTTGGTATGACTAGTTGGGGTTGGAAAGTCCATCCCATAGAATGATTTTTCTAGGAAAAAGAAAAAGTTAGAGAAATTATTTTTTATCCCAATCTAAAGAATGAGTTCTCAAACTTGTAGGAACCATAAAAAAATAAAGTCAAAACCATGAAAATAACTGACGCACTCTCTATCCTCTCACAAATTCTCAAGCATTGCTAAAAATTAAAGAATTAAAAATATTAAAAAAAACAAAAAGTTAAAAAAAATAAAAATACACGTGTCTCTTTCATATTTGACTTTTTCCCCCTAATCTGAAGGTATGTGCATTTTTCTTGGATGATTAATTTTGCTATCTCAATTATGTTAAAAAAAAGTATATAAATTAAAATATGATGCTAAAATAAAAATAATAAAATAACTAATACTATGTTTTATTGTTGATCAAGAGACTTGCAAGAGTATTTTGTCTATGTTAATGTTATATATAATTAAGTTCTTTGTGAACATGTGGCTTCTTTTTTCTATTTTTTGAATTGTTTAGCAATATGTTAATATTATTTGAGCTGCATAGTGACTATTTATATTCCATATTTTATACTTTATGATATAATATTGGATTGTGCCTTTTTTTTTCCTTTCTAAAGTTGCATAAAAGAAAATTAACTGATCATGCATAAACTTAAATTTATGTCCAATTAGTAACAAGGGTATTTAATCAATTGAATTGGTTTCTTTCCATAATAACTTGTTAAAATAATTTTACCAAACATGTGAAATAAAATAGGTATGCTATTCTATTTTTTTTAATCAAATACAAGAAAAAGAATAATTATTCCTTAAGCATTCTATTTTAAATTCCATTCTGGCATGAACGGCCATTTCTCTTCAAATCATTCCATCATATCAAATGAGCCATTAGTTCAATATTAAAGAAGATTAAAATTTAGATTCTTAAAATATAAGGTCTTGGATTTGGGTTTCAATTATGCAATTTATTTATCCAATTAGAGGGTTGATTATTTGTTATATGATTTGCGAATTCGTAGTGCTCTATATATAAAAAATGGATTTATGAAGTTTACTAATAGAACATATGGAAGAAATAAATTTTATAAAGTTTTGTAAAATTAATTTAAAAGTTAAAATAATTTGTGTTTAGAAGCATCATTTAGAGGCATAAATTCATTTAAAAATCTGAGGTTTGCAAATTCTGAATTGCTTTAGCTTTATAGAGATCCAAGTCTAAAAGGTGGAATTTGTAAATCCACAAAAACCAAATCCACAAAAAATCTTATAAAGACAAAACTATCCTTAAAAATAATTACCCAATCCCATACTATCCTTTTATATATAATAAATGAAAATTATTATTGCTCTTTTATTTTGTGGGAAAATCTATATCTATTTACTATATAAACTAATACGTCTAATTGACCTTATTTATTTATGTTAGTTTGAAATGCTTTAACATGGTGGTTAAAGCTACAATTGACTCCGGGTCTCACTTGTCAAACCATTCGGTACTTGGTACCGTTACGATCCTCGTTCCGAGTGGATGAACGTTGTCTATTTACTTGTAAAAAATGGATTTAAGGTGAATGAGAAATTAGCAATTAAAGTTGTACATTGCTTAGGTTGGATATGTGTAGGATGGAACCCCACATAGAAAGTTTGTGAAGTTTTTGCTCAATTTATATATAGAGGCCTTTATGGGTTGGGCCAACAGGGCATATAGAGGGAACTATGCATAGTGGGCATTATGATAAAAACTACCACACACGTGCACGCATGGCTGGGCCGGGTCCTGGGACACGGCACGAGCGCGGGCCCAGGCGCGGCCTAGGTTTTCACTCCGGATATATCTTTTTTGGGCAAATTCTTATTCACAAACAGGTAAATTTACAAGTCTTATAATGGAAATCTGGTTGAATGCCCGACTTTATTATTGTGCACGTTGGAGAGCATTCTGGAAACATGGTTTTGACTAACTGTTGAGTGGAGCTGTTACAAGCTGGATTAGTGGGCATTTTAGAGAAGTCTTTATTTCGTTGGTTTTATAGCAGACCTCTCTAACTAGTATAAATAGGTCCTGTTCTTCACGTAGTCATACACAGAAAAAAGAATAGCTTATAGTTTTATTTTATGCATATAGTTCTTGGCATAGAGAGAGTCTTCAGAGAGAGTTCATTTGCTACTAGTTCGATAGTTTCTTGCATTGGAGTGCTACAGTACGCCAAGAAGATAATAGCCATTGTATCCTGGGAGGGATACGCTACACCTTTAGCACCGATAGAGTGGGCATAAATCCCTTAAGGATATCGTTTAAGAGCCTCGACTTAGTCTATTTTATTTTATACTCTACCACTGAATAGTAATATTTTCTGTTTATCTAAATTTATTCTACTCGTTCGGCTTCTACTTTATTCTATTTTTTTCCAACAATTTATGCCCTGTACCGCTTTATTGTAACATATTTCCCCCCCAAAAAAAATCTTGGTAAAGAAAAATTATTCAGTTTTGAAATATAAATGGTTATCTATATATAAAAATAAAACAAATCAATTTCAAATTCAACTGAATATTATCAAACTGTATATGTATGGTAAACAACTAATAAAAACCAATTACCTTTAGTGTATGGTAAATCGAAGACAATAAAAATCATTTTCTATGAGAAATAATGGTAAATTACACACAATAAAATTATAATGTAAAATAAAGCAATTAATATTTTAGCTTTTTATAAATTGTAGAAATTGACTATCAATAATAAATAAAGACATAGCAGATTTTTCATTTATTGCATAAGTGTAATATAACATACGTTTTGTTATATATCATATCTTATTTTCTATTTAACTAATAAAGTAGATATTGTATGAATTTTAAATTTGATGTGACATTCTAAAATATATTTAAATTGAAAATAATTTAGCGGTTATTGGATATTTTTATTCAAACTCTTTTATTTATATTTGTTACAAGAAAATTTGGCCTCTATGATTGGGTATTGAGATTTTAATTTTTTTTCATGAATAATAGAATGATATATTTTGCATTTCTAATATAAATATATGTATATATACATTAGAGTTGAAAAATAAAGATATTTTTAGAAATATAATAGGAAAAAAGATAGTTTTAGGGCTTGAAATTTGCAGAATATGGAACTAAGAGCCTCAACTTTAAAACCTTTAATGGAAGGGCTTGAACTTACAATAAGAAGATGTTTTACGCATGTTAATTTATGGTGTTAATTTTTGTTTACGGGGCATTTTTATTTTTCTTTTATAGCTTATGTGGAGTTTCCATCATGATATTCCAAATCTACACGGTATATATAAAAACCAAATATAACCAAAAAAGAAAAAATGCTCTAAGAAAAGGGGGAAAAAACTAAATATGCTCTTTATCGTACCTAAAACTGAAAAGCCCTTGTCTTAATTTGCAAAACAAAAAGCACTTAGCAAACTACTCTCAATTTGATATGTTTTTTTTTTTGTTGGTCTATTGTAATTATTTAATTTTTTTAACATTTGAAATGCACAATTAATTTAGATTTTTCAAATTTTAAAAAATATATAAAATTTTGTTTTAAGCAAAAGAAGGAAATGTAAATTTAATTTATATTCCTATAGCCAACAAAAAAAAAAAATCAAAATTTCAATATGTGTGCATGTATACGATAACTTATAATTTATAAGTTTGTGTGTATTTGCCATGTAAGTGTAAGGTTGCCATATAGAAAATTTACTTATGCCACATAGTATTTGAAAACAAAAAAATTGTCACATAAGCAAAGAATTAACAACGTAATTTAACTGTGTGTAAAACGTCACTTTTTCATAAGTTTACCCCTTCCATTAAAAGTTTTAAAGTTGAGGCCCTTAATTCCATATTTTGTAAAATTTAAGCCCTAAAACTACCCTTTTCTCAATAGAATATATCACTTTCTATACATATGTGCTATCTACATATATTACATAAACTAATGTTTTTGCGTTATTTATTTATGCCATGTGTCGCTCTATCGTTGCATTTTCCCTCCCTTCCCTACCAAAACTCCCTTTATGAAAAGAAAAATTATTCAATATTGAAATACTTTCTTATGCTACATTATAAATGGTCATCTATATATAAAAGTAAAACAAATCAATTTTCAAATTCAACTGAATGTTATCAAACTATACATGTATGGTAAATAACTAATATAAAATTAACTACATCCAATTTATCATAAATTGAATACAATAAAGTCATCTATTATGAGAATAATGCTAAATTGCATACAACAAAATTATAAGGTAAAATAAAAAATTAATATTTTATCTTTAAATAAATTGTAGAAATTGATTATCAATAATATATAAAGATATAGCACTTTTTTCGTTTATTGCATCGGTGTAATATAGTGTACATTTTGTTATATATCACATCTTATTTTATATTTAACTAATAAATTAGATATTGTATGAATTTTAAAATTTTATGTGACATTTTAAAATATATTTAATTTAAAACTAATTTATCAATTATTAAATATTTTTATTCAAACTCTTTTTTTATATCTGTTACGAGAAATTTTGGCCTCTATGATCAAGTCTTGAGATTTTAATTTTTGTCATGAATAATGGAATGATAGATTTTGCATCTCTAATACAAATATACGCATATATATACCTGGGAGCTAAGCATCGAGATACTTTTAGAAATATAATATATCACTCTCTATATATACGTGTTATATAACATTCTTAAATATATATTATAATACTTTTAAGTATTTTTTTAAAGTAAAAAATAGTTAGTATTTTATTACATGTTAGTGTACTTAAGTCCATTTGACCCTACAGTAGGATTAATTCTATTCTTCTTTTCCTTTTACAATTCCTCCATAAGATTTGGTTAAACAAAACTTGTCCAATTTAAAATTACTTATTAAGTAATTTGTTCAACAATAACAAATAGGTCAATAATTCACTTTATTTTTATTGAATAGTTTTGTTTAAGACTTATTACTTTTTATAATCAATTATTTTTTAGACTTGATATACTTTCATTTAATATATCTCATTATTTACAAATATATTTTCTAGTAGTGCTTTTGTTATTTTTTTATAATTTTTCTACTTTTGTTTAATTTTAATAATTATTTCTATATTTTTAAAAAATATCCTATGCATCATATGGGTGTAAATCTAGTGTATATATGTGTGTGTGTGTGTGTTGTGCTTGTGGGTAATTTTTAGTTACATGAATGCAAAAGAGATATAGGATAAGGAAAAATTCAAGGAAAAAAGATAATGCAAGAACACTTGAGGTTTACGTGGGTTGGCAATGCCTACATCTACGGAGCAATAAAATATATTCACTAATGCAAAGAGAGAGCTTACAAATTTTCTACAAAAAAGAAGAAAATCTCTCAACACCTATGTTAACTCTGTCCTAGACTGATGTAATAAGAATGCACTCAATAATATAGTGAGTTATTTATAGAGAGAAAACTAATTCTAAACCTATAAGAATAGGATAAATAAACTATAAGAATAGGATAAATAAAAGACAATTACTAATCCAAATTTGTATGGGAATAGGATAGAAGATAAGGGATAATTGTTATGTTTTTTTTTTTTTGTTCGTCTATTGTAATTATTTAATTTTTTTAACATTTGAAATGCACAATTAATTTAGATTTTTCAAATTTTAAAATATATATAAAATTTTGTTTTAAGCAAAAGAAGGAAATGTAAATTTAATTTATATTCCTATAGCCAACAAAAAAAAAAAATCAAAATTTCAATATGTGTGCATGTATATGATAACTTATAATTTATAAGTTTGTGTGTATTTGCCATGTAAGTGTTAGGTTGCCATATAGAATATTTACTTATGCCACATAGTATTTGAAAAACAAAAAAATTGTCACGTAAGCAAAGAATTAACAACGTTATTTAACTGTGTGTAAAACGTCACTTTTTCATAAGTTTACCCCTTCCATTAAAGGTTTTAAAGTTGAAGCCCTTAATTCCATATTTTGTAAAATTTAAGCCCTAAAACTACCCTTTTCTCAATAGAATATATCACTTTCTATACATATGTGCTATCTACATATATTACATAAACTAATGTTTTTGCGTTATTTATTTATGCCATGTGTCGCTCTATCGTTGCATTTTCCCTCCCTTCCCTACCAAAACTCCCTTTATGAAAAGAAAAATTATTCAATATTGAAATACTTTCTTATGCTACATTATAAATGGTCATCTATATATATAAAAGTAAAACAAATCGATTTTCAAATTCAACTGAATGTTATCAAACTATACATGTATGGTAAATAACTAATATAAAATTAACTACATCCAATTTATCATAAATTGAATACAATAAAGTCATCTATTATGAGAATAATGCTAAATTGCATACAACAAAATTATAAGTTAAAATAAAAAATTAATATTTTATCTTTAAATAAATTGTAGAAATTGATTATCAATAATATATAAAGATATAGCACTTTTTTCGTTTATTGCATCGGTGTAATATAGTGTACATTTTGTTATATATCATATCTTATTTTATATTTAGCTAATAAATTAGATATTGTATGAATTTTAAAATTTTATGTGACATTTTAAAATATATTTAATTTAAAACTAATTTATCAATTATTAAATATTTTTATTCAAACTCTTTTTTTATATTTGTTACGAGAAATTTTGGCCTCTATGATCAAGTCTTGAGATTTTAATTTTTGTCATGAATAATGGAATGATAGATTTTGCATCTCTAATTCTAAACATATAAGAATAGGATAAATAAACTATAAGAATAGGATAAATAAAAGACAATTACTAATCCAAATTTGTATGGGAATAGGATAGAAGATAAGGGATAATTGTTAATTCAAATATGATTTAGATTCTTATCTTCTATTCAATTAGATTTTTAATCCAAAATAGCCTAGAAATACGAGTTACTATCCAACAATATATATAGGAGATAAAATGTATTTTTCCCTTTCTTCCCCTTCCTAGTTGACATCAAATTCTTTATCCTTTTCTTTCCTTCCTAGTCAACATAAAGTTTCCTCATTCACTGAATGAACTATATGTATTGTGAAGTTCATGCATAGTGTATGAATTGTGTCTCAAGTCTCTTCCCCTGTTGCGTGCATAATATCTTGTTTCCATACCCAAAGATATATATGATTTTTTTTAAGAAAAAAGAGGAAAGGCAAAAAGGGAAATACATCGCATATGCATCACATGTGCAATGCAATGGGCCTTATCCTTTCAAATCCCATCTAGAGTTTGCGGTCTAGAAAACATCGTGGACCAAATTGTTCTTTCAAACTGAACAACATACAAAAGATTTTACACAATTACAAATAATATCATACAATTTGCGAACATGAATATTAATCAGAGGCTAGTAGTGAATGCCACATTGATAGCTGGCAATCGTGATCGACTAGTGAAGAAATTCTGCACCGTGAATTGTGATGCTTCAGTGGTACTAGTTATATAATAACTGCACCATTTAACCTTTTGGGCAATAGCTAAGTCGGGCCAAAATTTTGGTATTCCCTATGGTACAAAGTATAGAGCAAAATTACCATCCTATTCAAGCTAACTAGCCGGATCAACCAAGGAATCAAGGCAAGTTTTAATGCAAACAGTGCGAGAGCAGTTTTCCCAGGGCCTTCCTAAGAATGTCTTGAATGAGCTCGTCACTTGCGTTAGGCTAGATAAAGCCATGACATGAGAGTTGTGAATGATAATTCTAGTGTTTTGGTTAGGATCGGTTTGGCCTTGTGTTGTCACCACAATTTTTTTTTTTTGCTTATCCATTAGCTTCCTAGAATATACCATGTAGTTCTGGAGAACCACAACAACATTTCCGAAAATGAAATTGATCATGTAGTTCTGGAAAACCACAACAACATTTCCAAAAATGAAATTGATAGTACCATAGACATAACATTCTTTGTAGAACTGTTGGTGAGAATGAACGTAGAGAATGTCTTGGTAGCCCTTAAGGCTATAGTGATAGAAGACGGAAAGATCGAAATGGGAAATGAGAGCTACTTCTTGGTGGTTTTTTGGGCCGACTATGTTACAGAATGTTATGCCACGAGCAATGAAGCCTTTACCTAGCATGGCCAGAAGATCACAAATTAATAAAATAATTAGTTGTCTAATTCTTTTGTTCTTTTTAAGAGAATTAGATAATTTTCTTGGATGAAAAATGCTAATAAAAAAAAAGTTGTACTTAGACTTGATAGAAGTTTACATGATGACTTTTCCATTTTTAATTATTATATTTCATGGTTGATCAAGTCATTGCTTCTAGTGATCTATAATTAAATTCAATGGTAGTAGGTGATGGAAAATAATGGAAATGTTAAAATGACCTGCCAATCAAAACTGAGAAATGTCCAAAGTCGTGAAATTTCATGCTCAAAGAAATAATTGAAAAGTTTTATGTTTATACACTATGATGTAAAATTTTCTTAAAAAACTACTGTGCACTGATCTATGGTTGATAAAATTAGAATACAGATTTCATAATTTGATAAGCTAAAAAAAGTGAGAAATCAACAAGCACTTACTGACGGGTGCAAAATGGAAAGTGGTGGAACCTCTTCCGACGTTCCGGCTACCGGTGATGATAATGTACCTCAAACCATCACCGACGAGCATGACATTCTTCAATTTGTAACCTACTTCGAGATTCTCTCTACATGTACCGTGCTTAATGTATATAATGATACCTCCCTAAACCACTCCTCATGGTAGCAGCATCAAGGGAAGCTTTAATGGTTTTGAAATTTCCCGAACCATCCTGCCAACACAGTGTTTGCCCTGATCGACGATGACTATAGAAGCATTCTATCGCCTAAAGAAACCCAAGTAGGGAAACCATCCTTGTGGTAAGTTTGCTTTTTCCCGCTTAAGCTAGTTTTCAAAGTGAATGTGTTGCACATAAGCTATGACACATTATTGTTAGACATGAGAGGCAAGACTTAGTCTGGAATCCCTAACTCCACGAACCTTGTGCGATAAGTCTCGAGATTCGTCAGCGTGGTGCTGAGCCATGGCTGCTTATTGAATTCAATACACTTCATGTAGGGGTCGGTGGTTTTGTTGAGCAGGAGAATAATGGTTTCATATAGCTTTAAGCAATCAAACCAGGCAGCCTTTTCATGTTCGTTTCCACACTTGTAGCCCAGGCCTTTAATGTAGCTTTCAGCTTTGGTTGCATGCTCCAGGACTACTTCAATGGCCATTATCCTAAAATAAAATTTGTGCTTGGGTGCATACTTGCCATGATAATAGCGTAATCCATGCTTCATGAAGTATTTGTATTTTTTAGGAGAAGGGGTTTTGTTGCACCACCAGTCTATGCCATCGGAGGAGCTTTTCTTGGAAAGCACTGGTAAGAGGGATAAAGAGAAGAAAATGAGTAGGGTGAGTAATAGAAATTTTGTCACCATGAGTACGATCCCCATCATGGGAAAATATTGTATTCCAATACAAGTTGCTGAATTAGGTTGTATAATCTTTGTAGAATTATCAGTGAGAATGAACGTAAAGAGTGTTTTAGTAGTCCTCAAAGTCACAGCAATAAAAGACGGAAAGATCGGAATAGGAGAGGAGAGCTATTGATTAGTGGTTTTCTGGGCTGACTATGTTACAGAATGTTATGCCTCGAGCAATGAAGCCTTTACCAGTCACGGCTGGAAAATCACAAATTAACCAAAAAAAATTAATTGTATAATTCATTTTTTTAAAGAGAATTAAATAATTTCCTCGGATGCAAAATGCTGATAAAAGAAGTCGTATTTAGACTTGAACATAAGTTTACATGATGAATTTTCTGTTTTCAATTATTCGATTTCTTAGCTGATCAAGTCATTGCTTCTAGAATTTTATAATTAAATTCAATGGTAGTGAGTGATGGAAAATAATGGGAATGTTAAAATGACTTGCTAATCAAAAGCAAGAAATGTTCAAAGTCATAAAATAAAAATTTCATACTTAAAGAAATGTATGAACATGAAACTTTTCTATTATTTCTTTAACTGAATGTACGCACTAGTCTATGGTTGATAGAATTGGAATATAGATTTCTCCATAATTTGATAAGCTGAAAAAGGTGAGAAATCAACAAGCAAATTACTGACAGTTGTAAAGTTGAAGGTGGTGGAACTTGCTCCGACACTCCGGCTATCGGTGATGATAGTGCACCTCAAGCCATCATCGACGAGTATGATATTCTTCAATTTGTAGTCGATTTCAAGATTCTCTCTAGATGTAACATGCTTAATGTATATAATATACCTTCCTAAACCACTCCACTTGGTAGTAGTATTAAGGATAGCTTTAATGATCTTGAAATTTCCCGAACCATCCTGCCACTTGGCTGTTTGCCTTGATCGACGGTGATTGCAGAAGCTTCCTATCACCTAGAGAAACCCAAGTAGGGAAACCATCCTTGTGGTAAGTTTGCTTCTTCTCACTTGAGTCATTTTTCAAAGCAAATGTGTTACATATAAGCTCCGACAAATTGTTGTCAGACATGAGAGGCAAGTCATAGTCCGGAACCTTAAATCCATAAAACCTGTGCGATAGGTCTTGAGATTCATCAATGCAGTGTTGAGCCATGTCTTCCTATCAAATTCATTACACTTCGTGTAAGAATCGATGGTTTTTTTGAGTTAAAGAATGGTGCTTTCTTATAGCTTCAAGCAATTAAACCAAGCAGCCTTTCTGCATTTGTTTTTGCACTTGTTGTCCAGGCCCTTAACGTTATCTTTTGGCCTTGCTTGCACGCTCCAAGGCTACTTCGATGGTCATTTTTTTTGAAGTCAGACTTGTGCTTGGATGCATACTTGCCATAATAATGGCATAGCCATGCTTCATGAAGTATTTGCATTTTTCAAGATAAGAGGTTTGGTTACACTAGTCTATGTCACCAGAGGAGCTTTTCTTGGAAAGCACTGGTAAGAGGGATGAAGAGAAAAATAAGTAGTGTGAATAACAGAAGCTTCGTCACCATAAGTAGGGCCCCCATTATGGGAAAACATTATATTCTAATATAAGCTATTGAATTAACATGTACATTCTTTGTCGAATTGTTAGTGAGAATGAACATATAGAGTGTCTTGGTAGTCCTCAAGGTTGCAGCGATAAAAGACAGAAAGACCGGAATAGAAAATGAGAGCTACTTCTTGGAGGTTTTCTGGGCCGATTGTGTTACCGAACGTTATGCCACAAGCAATAAAGCCTTCACCAATCATGGCTGGAAAATCACAAATTAACAAAAGAATTAGTTGTATAATTCGTTTTTTTTTTTTTTCTTTTTAAGAGAATTAGATAATTTTCTTGGATAAAAAATGCTGATTAAAAAAAGTCGTACTTAGACTTAATAGAAGTTTGCATGATGACTTTTCCATTTTCAATTATTAGATTTCATGGCTGATCAAGTCAGTGCTTTTAGTAATTTATAATTGAATTCAATGGTAACAGGTGATGGAAACTAATGGAAATGTTAAAATGACTCGTCAATCAAAATTGAGAAATGTCCAAAATCATGAAATTTTATACTTAAAGAAATAATTGAAAAGTTTCACGTTTACACACTTTGATGTAAAATTTTCTTTAAAAACTAACTAAATCTGTGCACTGATTTATGATTGAGAAAATTAGAATATCGATTTCTCCACAATTTGATAAGATGAAAATAGTGAGAAATCAACAAGCAACTTACCGACGGTTGCAGAGTTGAAGGTGGTGGAACCTCCTCCGATGTTCCAGCTGCCGGTGATGATAGTGTACCCCAAACCATCACCGACGAGCATGATATTCTTCAATTTATAGCCCACTTCAAGATTCTCTCTGTATGTACCGTGCTTAATGTATATAATATACCTCCTTAAACCACTCCTCATGGCAATAGCGTCAAGGGCAGCTTTAACGGTCCTAAAATTTCTCGAATCATCTTCCCATCACCGTGATTGCCTTGATCGATGATGATTGCAAAAGCTTCCTATCGCTTAGAGAAACCCAAGTAAGGAAACCATCCTCGTGATAAGTTTGCTTATCCTCACTTCAGGTATTTTTCAAGGCTAATGTGTTGCATATAAGTTCCGACACATTGTTGTTAGACATGAGAGGCAAGATGTAGTCTGGAACCCCTAACTCCACGAATCCTGTGCCGACAGGTCTCAGGATTCATTAATGCGGCGTTGAGCCATGTCTACTTGTTAAATTCAGTACACTTCGTGTGGGATCAATGGTTTTGTCGAGTTGGAGAATGGTACTTTCTTATAGCTTCAAGCAACTAGACCAAGCAGCCTTTTCGTGTTCCTTTTTGCATTTGTAAGCCAGGCCCTTAACGTAGCTTTTCGGCCTTGCTTGCATGCTCCAAGGCTACTTTAATGGCCATTTTTCTGAAGGCAGACTTGTGCTTGGGTGCATACTTGTCATAATACAAGCTGCTGAAATAGCATGTACATTCCTTGTAGAATTGTAGGTGAGAATGAACGTATTGAGTGTCTTGGTAGCTCTCAAAGCCGCAACAATAGAAAACAGAAAAATTGAAATGGACAAGGGAAGGTTACAAGGCACTTTTGTCTTTGCTTTGCCTTGCCTTCCTTCTTGTTTTTCAAGCATACATTAGTGCTTCTGTATAATAGACTCCAGCAAATTCCCTGCTCTCTCAAGATCCAAGCAAAGTTAATTTTGTATTGATATTCTATTTCCCGAGTTAGGGTGTTAGTAGTAGTCAAGTAGTGGGCTTGTCTTCATTGTGATGCCAACCCCTTTCAAAGAATGGTGAAAGCCTTGGAAAAGGCTGGTGGATGGTGAGCTCCAACTTGGGCTAGCTTTTTGGGAAAGCCCCTTCCTATTGCATTTATGGCCTAGACCAGCAGTGGTGGGAATTCTCTTCATGTCAATTATGTTAAATTGGGTTTCTTGTACAGTTAATATAAGTTATCCGTAATTGTATAATTTTGTTTAGAGTAAATTACATTTTCCCCACGAATTCTTGGTTAAAACCCAAACGCCTCGATGTACTTTTATTATTATCCAAATTTCTCATGGAATTAAATTGTACCAAACAAAGCTTAAAGCTTAAGAATAAGAACTTTTTTGTTTTTTATTTTATTAAAAGGCTTAATCCCCTATACATAAGTATACTAAACATTACATCACAAAAAATCTAGATCAAGGGATAATGTTTTCCTTAAAATAAAATAAAAGAAAAGATATGCAAAAGCTTTGGTCCAGTGTGCAGTGTTTTTATGTATTGGGACGATATTTTTTTAATAAGATAAAAAGGACAACATTAAAAACAAAATTGTGGTGTAGAGCATAGTGTGTCTACGTACCGAAAGTTTATGCAAAAATTGTGTTGCAATCCGTATTGTGTTTCTGTATTTGGAATTCGCAATTTTTTTTACGTAAAATAAAAGGTAAAAAACGTTCAAAATATTTTTGTTTTGTTCTGTATCTATGTATTGGAGGATTATAATTTTTTAATAAAATAAAAAGATAAAATATTTATCTTTACGACTTTGTTTTGCATAACTTGATATTATAAGAAATTTTGGATAATATAAAAAGTTTGCAAAGGAGTTTGGGTTTTCAGAAAACTCGTAATGAGATTTATCTCGTTTTGTTTCAGTCATGTTTGCTCGTCTTTTTCATTATTTCTTCACTTTGTTTTTTGATGATATTAATATAAAATTTTAATTTAATTTGTTACCCACAACAGAAAAAAGAAAAAAAGTTATTTAACTCATCTCTTTCAAATTTAATTTATATAAGTTATTTTTTTTTTAAAAAAAATTTCTCAAAACTCCATGAGCATATTGTTCACATCTGACCACACCTTCAGCGGCTTCTTTTTTTCCTTTTCTTTTTTGTTTTTCTTTTAGTTGATTGTATCTCCAGATGATTGTCTTTCATGAGTTGTTTATTCATCAACAATCACAAATCAGTAATGTCGAAATCAAAACGCCCAGAAAAATAATCAAGAAATTAGAAAAAAGAAAAATTTGTGGTAAAAATGGTGAGCTTACCTTGTAGGCATACAAAATGCAGATTATGCAGTTTAGGAGACCCAACACGCCTGTTTTGTTCTTACCACAAGAGCCCATTTCTTTCACAGGCAATTACTAAGTGAAACCAGCACCTTTAGGAATATATGCAGATATGTAAAAGCGATATAGAGACGCCCAATTGGTTGGGACTACTTTCTAGCACCGATGACATCAATTCAAACATTAGAGCGGCTTTGGGTTGGAGTGGACATATATATGTTTTTGTTTTAACAAAATGCCCATCCTTGTGAGATTTAAATCTAATACCCCACGTCTCACGGGATTTTAACCCAATATTTTACATTATTTTACGTCTAGGATAGTTTCAATTACTTAAGTTATCTCTAAATTCCAATTAGGTTATATATATATATATACATGCGTGCGCATTTGCTCACTTTTAAAGGAGTAACTTATCTTATAATGGAAAAGTAACTGATACCTGTAACAAATATTTATTGTACTTGTAAGCAAGGTAAGCAGAGGTAACTTATGTTTAAGAGTTGAGTTACATTTAATGGGAGGATAATGGGGTTATTTAACTAACCGGAATACTGTTTCTTAAATGTTTAAAGGAAAGTATTATTGTTAAATACTGTTACTATTAGTGCTTTTATTAGATTTTCGGTTTTGATTGCAATTTTCAACTGCAGAAAGTGAAACCGTTTGTGGTTTCATTTATTGAATATTAAACAAGTGAATTTTGTTCAAGTTTAGATCGAACTGCAGTTTTTGCTTACTGGCTATTAAAAATCTGGGCTTAATTTGCATGTAGATGAGTTATTATTTGGATTTTGTGGGTTTTCCTTATTTTAATGTGTTTGGTGATGGATTTGATGATTTGAGATTGATATTGAAGGTTTTGAAGCATTATGTGATTGGTGTTCGAGAGAAAAAAGAAGATGCTGTTGTAATGTGCTGAATGTATGTTTGGATTAGTAAAATTTTAAGATTTTGTTGTGATATTGCTGGATAATTGGCTATTAGAAGGTATTTTCGGGTGATTTTTAGATTCAAGTGCAGGTTTTGAAGCGAATGTGCAGAGACTTTGGCTATAGATTAGTGAATTGGAGCATTACTTGGGATTGATTTACCGCTGGCTTTGTTGAATTACTGATTGTCTATAAGTGATTTTGGGTTCTCTATTGCTGCAAATATTTGCGGACGAAGTAGAATTTTGGAGGAAAAGGGAGACGAAGAGTGGATTTTTTGGGTTGAAGGTAAAATGATTGGACGGTCATGGGTCTATAGAATGTTAAGCGATGAAACATCGCAGCAGCAGCCCGGGCAGAATGGTGCATTGCAGCCTCAGGAGTCCTTTAACACCCGAAAATCTTCAAAGGGATCGGTTTCTGGCACGAGGGAGAAGGGAAGGTTCCTCCCCTGGCTTTGGAGAAACTCATGTAGAAAAACTGTTGGAATGCTGATTTTGGTTGCTTTTGCACTTGTTGCCTCTATGACAGGACGGTATGAAGTCAATAAAGGTTCCCACTCTATCACTTACCGTTTATATGTTCTGTTGTTAATTCTTATTGACTACTATATTGGTGATGCAACAGAGCCTTCTATAATCAGATGACTTTGATTACTAAGTTGAGATATGGTAGAGTCTAATCTGAGAGGCATTATGATGTGCGTAGAGAGAAATGAAAATTATGGTTTGGCTCCTCTTCCCAATAGTTTCGCCATGCCTATTTATGTGAGCAACACTGCTACTTTCATTCTCCCCCCTCCGCCCCCCCCCCCCCCCTTTTCACCTGGTAGTTGGAAGTGGATTGGACCACGCCATAAGTTTGCCTTTACTATTATAATTTTTTGTATATGCTTGTTTTGCTGCTGTTCTATAGACAATTAATTTTCGGAATTTTGTTACCTTTTCATTTTGATAAAATGACGTGACCATTATGATTATCTTTACTCATTCACTGTTCTGATGCAGCTGACTTGTTTTTGTTTACTTTCTCCCAGCTTGTTCAGTGTGTTACATTCCTGTGGAACAGGCTATAGCTAGTATGCCTACATTCCCATCTCCATCACCTATGGTTCATCATTTAACTTTTTTTCGTGAAGTAAAATCAATCAAGAGTGAACCACATAGAGGTTCAAATTTTGGTGGAAATCCTTCTCTAAAGCTAAGGAGTGATTCTTTTAACATAAAAGAGTCTATGACTGTGCACTGTGGGTAGGTTCCTTCCTGTTTTTCGTCATTTTAAGCTCTCCTAAGAATGTTTGCTTGTTGTACTTTTATTTGTTTCCAAAATTGTAGTTTCTTCTACTTAATCTGGTTCATATTTTTTTTTTTCTCTCAGATTTGTCAAAGGTTGTAAACCTGGTAAGGGGAGTGGATTTGATATTGATGAGGCTGATCTTACAGAGATGGAGCAATCCAATGACCTCATTGTTGCGTCTGCTGTATTTGGTACGGCTAAACATAAGCCTTATACTGAGCTTAAAGCCTTTTCTTTCATTTGATAATGCTGAAATTTCTAGTGTCATCTAAAGATATAAAATCTGATTCATATTTTCAGCAATCTGATCTTTTCTCTTTGTCAACTGTTGCAGGAAACTATGATCTCATTCAGGATCCGATGAATATAAGTGAGTTTGCACGGAGCAATGTTCCCTTTTATATGTTTGTTGATGAAGTGACAGAAGAATACTTGAAAGATTCCGATCTCTTTGACCGTGACAGAAGGGTTGGTTTATGGAGAATTATTGTTGCTCACAATTTACCTTATACTGATCCAAGACGCAATGGGAGGGTTAGTTGAAAAATCTCCCAACACCACCCACCACAACCCCCCACCTCGCTTCTCTTTTTCTCTCCTTATCCTTGGTTTGCAGCAAAGTAATTCCTTATCTTACTATTGAAAGTTGTGCTGGACCTATCAATTTGGTGATTCCTATTTGAAAAGATAAGTGGTACTGGTTTTAGATTGTTAGAGATAAGTGCTGGACCTATCAATTTGATGATTCCTATTTTAAAATTTTCTAGACTTTTTGCATCTTTTTACTTTATAAAAGATCCACAGGTCGAGAATTTGTTACTCTTCACTAATTTGACTTGTTTTCTAGTAAACTTCCAGAAAATGCATTTTAATGTTGTTATTTTTATCTAATCTTTTGTCTTTAAGAAGGTGGAGCAACTGTCCTATTTTGAAGTACCAAGATATCTTAGAATCAGGATGCAACAATGACCAAACTTCAAGTTATGGGGTGAATTGGTTTCTTGAGATAATCATGTCAATGTAGTTTTATCTCCTTGGACACTTGAGGTGACTCGCAATTCATCAATCGACGAGAGTTCCAAATAATATATTTTGTTCAGATTCCCTTGTGAGCGTAATATTGTCCTGTACCATCAGTGCGAATACATATTAAGATGCTAAAACCTCCTCAAGCTTTAGTATTTAGGTAACTTTCAACCTTTGGTTCAGAGATAAGCAGGTTGGCATCTGTTCCCATATTTTAAAATTTTATTCCATTTTTATGTTCTCACTTAACCATTTTGGGAGAACTCTTTCCCTGCAAGATTTTAAGAAAACTGAATTTTTTGATATGTAAAAAGGAGGAAAGAGCTATAGATGCTCTTTATAATGCCTGGCATGCTAACCCCTCCTAGTCTGCCTGCTGGGATATTCTATCCTCTTTTTGTCTCTTAAGTAGATTTGGAGATATCTTGATGATGGGAGTATTATTGATAAGCAGTTACTGAGGTCGTAAAAATGTGCACCAAATAAAGACCACAGACTTGTTGCCTTTCTGTGCTTTTCAGGGCATAGGAATGTTGATGCATAAGTGGTCTAGTAGTATAGAATATAGTATTATCTTTTCCATGTTTAGAAGGTTGACAGATACACCTCTTTTCGCTGTTAGTGTACCAAGAATAGAATTTTCTTGTATAAAAAGTAGTATATGTATCAGCAATGAAGTCTGAGTTTCAGAAAGTATCAAATCTTGCCGCCAAGAAATGCATTACATACTAACCCTTAGTTAATTGAGAAGAGGTCCATATATAAGCAATATAGAAAACGTTTAGTTCAAAGTTATCTTCAACTATATCGCAATCCCAAAATATACCATGAGAAGACCTTAAGTGAGGTGTTTAATAATTTAAGAATCTAACTTGTCTATGTGAGACAAATATCCATAGCTCCACATGGAGATTACTATTGTTCATGCATGGCAGATGACACTGCAACTCTTTTAGACTCCAAAAAATCCTTTTAAATGTATACATATTTTAGTTTGAAAAGAGAAAATGATAATAGTAGAATCATGACAACAAATAAAACCCCTCACTTTTCTGTTGCCATTGTTGCATGTTGACCTTCTTTATTCATCTAAACATCATTGATTAAGCCATCACACAAGTCTCCCCATTGTCTTTTGTCCAAGGTTCTCTACCTTTCAATCCTTAATCATTGAACACCATTTGCCCACGATAATTGAAGTTCTGAATTGGCTGCAATCCTTTGGTGGGGAGTGGTTGGGTGGTTCCACCTCGCTATGCCCTCTCCTTTAAACCCCATCATCCAAACAATTATGGTTTGGAAATGACTTCTGATCAGGAAGAACATAATATTAAGATACATTTAGAAAGAGCTTTGCATAACTTAGTCACGTTCTTTTGGGCAACAGAAAGTGTTCTCTTCAACTTTGCATAATGAGTAGGTGAAGCTACAGCAATCAACTTGATTCCTTAATTATGGATCTTCTTTTTGATTCCTAATCGTATCCTGTTGTGAATGACTTCATGAAAATCTTTCTTCTGTATTCAGTTTTTGTTTCATACATGAAACATGCACTTGTTGCAGGTACCAAAGCTTTTGTTACATAGGCTTTTTCCCAACGTCAGATATTCTATTTGGATTGACGGAAAGCTTCAGCTTGTCGTGGACCCTTATCAAATTCTTGAAAGGTACTTGAGACTTCTTTTCTCAATATCTCAATGTGGGTCGTAGTTAAAGTTCTCTGTTGTATATACCAAGTGGAAAGTCATATTCTCTGGGCAAAGCAATTCGTAACTTTGAATTGCTTTCAGTCCATATAGTTCACCTCTTTATGCTGCTATTGTTGATTTTTGAGAGGAAGGAAATGCCTGGCCTTGCCATTGTTTATCTGGGTGAAGAATCCAAAGTAACTATATAATTGTGATTCCATTCTGGCCTTGGGATGCATTAGAATATATTATATCGGTTGATCAACAGTTACTTGTAATGTGGTTCCCAGACGATTTTTGAATTTTTGAGGCACTTGACATCATCCTCTTGTTAGCTTGTACATACTTCTCTTTAGCCTTTGGCATTATCAGGTCTTCTATGTTTCTGCATGTGGGAAGATGGTCAACGATATTTACATACCGCTGCCTTTTGTGCTGATAACCCTGGCTTCTCGGTACAAGTCTTTTGTTAGAGAACTTTTGTTTCCTATTCTTATTAAGAATGTGGAATCCACCATGTGAACTGCCAACTGATTATGGTTATTGCATTTTCATTGTGCTTTTGGATCCATTATGCAGGTTCCACGGTTCTTCAAGTTATGTACTTGTTTTTCTTTACTTCAGAATTTTTATGCATTACACTGATTTAGTGGCCTGACCATATGGCTAAGGTTTTTGTGGCGTCCTCATGTGACTTTTGCTATTTCAAGACATTATCAACGCTTTGATGTCTTTGAAGAGGCTGAAGCCAATAAGGCTGGAGGGAAGTACGACATTGTTTCCATTGATAGCCAGATTGATTTTTATAGAAAAGAAGGCTTAACACCGTATTCCAAGGCAAAGCTTCCTATAACCAGTGGTATGACTGTTTATCTTTAAATGTGCGTTTTGGCTTCTTTTTGTATCTCAAAACTAAGTTATGGTTGGCCCAAATCTTCACAGATGTTCCTGAAAGCTGTGTGATTATAAGAGAACATATCCCAATTACAAATCTTTTCACCTGCCTGTGGTTCAACGAAGTTGATCGCTTTACTCCTCGGGATCAGTTGAGCTTTTCAACAGTAAGGGATAAAATAATGGCAAAAGTTAACTGGAGCATCAACATGTTTTTGGATTCTGAACGGCAAAGTTTTGTGGTACAGGTAGCAGTCTATTCATTTATGTCCACCCATTGTGTCTTTCCCGGTTAGAGGCTCTCTTCAATTAGAGGCTATTATTGCATGCTAGTCATTACAATGGGAATTTAAGATAGACTGGATAGCCTCTTTCTGATCCATACACAAATAAATCTTTTGAAGCTTTTAGCCAATTTCCACTAATATGCTTTCAATCCTAGTCCGTCTCCACTAAAACCCATTGCCCATGCATGCACACACCCACACACCTACACCCAAAAGAAAACCCCCCCAATCCTCTATTGACAGAGCAGTAATTCCCAACTTGAAGATGATCTGAACCACTAGGATTGTTTCACTTGACGTAAAAAGTTCTCCCTTTTTGACAATCATAAGTCTAGATGCAGAACTTGTTTCTGGACTGACAGTTTAGGGACTACAATGTTAGAAGTTTGTTTAGTATCATGGATAGGGGGCTAACAAATTTGATAACTAGACTATTGGATTATCTATCTGTGTGTCGGAAGAGGATGTCTTCGTCATTTATCTTATTCTATTGATAATCTTAGTTAAGAAGAGTTAACTTTTGATATATACAAAGTCTGTGGTAAACTAGAGAGAAAATTTGATCATTGAAATGGAATTTACAGTGGCACTGACAAGTTTGGTGCAAATGGTGGAGCCTAAAAAAGCATTTTGTCTAGGATAAGTGAGAAAAAACCGTATTGTTTTAAGCTGATAATTTGTTTAGGTAGTTCAATTATTAGAGTCCTAGCATGTTAAGTGGAACCTATTGAAGTATTGTCACTAGTCTTGTACTTATGTGGTATGTTTCAATTTGAGGATTGTAAGTTTTACTAATCATAGGACATACACAAAATGGTCGTATTAAGCATGACAGAAGAAAGGCACATGAAAGGGGCTGGGGAGGAGGAGAGTGAGGTGTTGAGCAAGGAAGTGAGAGGGGGACTAATATAGTTAGAGCGAGTTAGCTTCATTTGTTGGATCAAAGGGGTAAGTGAACATCTGGCGAGGAGTAGAAGCCCGTACCTAATGGCTCGAGGCACAGCAGGTTAACAAGATTTCAGACAAAATTGTATCACTTGTATGAACCAGAAGGTAACATATTGTTCTTACTAAAATATCTGTGGGAGCTTAAACAATCGATTATATCAGTACAAGATGTTTTGTTGTTTGATCATCTGAACCTCAAACTTGTCTTTTGTAACCATCCCCATTATCAATAGCATATCATGCTAAGTGTCATAAACCATTTTGCAGGCACCTCACAGAGATTTCTTAGAGTGAAGGGCTCATTTGGCTCTTGCTCGGAGTCGTTCTTCGCCAGCGTTTTTTGCCAGCTTTGGTTTGTAAAGCTCAGGTCAAGAAAAGTCCCTCTGACCATGGAAGAGGAGGAGGAGGTAAGAAACCCAGGTCAAGACGGCACCGGAAAGTTATTGCTGCAGATGGGGAGAATATTTTGTATTCACTTTTTTGTTTGTTGTTCAAATCAAATTTATTTTCATTCTTCAACGCAAATTATCTGAGAAAGATGGTATAATTTTAGTAGGTTACCATGGTCAAGTGGGAAAGATTGGCCACTTATTCTGAACTTGTTTATATCAAGTACACTTTTGTTGTAAAAATACCGCAAACGCAATTAATATTGATTATAAGTTTATTTCTGTTCTCTTTTCCAGCATGCCCAGTGGTTGTTGTTGTTGCAACCAACAGATTGCAAGGGGTTGTGAAGCACTGATGCACCCCTCCAAATATCTGTGCTCTCTGCTTTTGTTTGTCATCAGCTCCCTAAATATCTATTAGCTATTTGCTAAATGAAATTAATCTAAGTCTTATTTTATTAGATAGAATTGAGAAAAAACCTATGGCTTATCCTACTAAGATTTGTAGCATGGCTTTCTTTTTTTGTTGGGTAGTTTTGCAAGATTTTTTTTTTAAGAAAAAGAAAAAGAAAAATTCGAAGAGTTTTCAGTGAGTTCTAGTGAAGTAATTTAGTCAAGTATAGCCATTAATTGAGAGTTGATAGCTAAAGTAGTTGAAATTATTTTCTTCAGGAGTGATGGCTGAGGACTGAGGACTGAGAACTAAAGTTCGAATTCCTTGAAATATAGGGGGTTGGATTGGGAGTGAAAGTTTGTCTTAGGCAAGAAAAATGGAAAAAGAAAAAAAGGATCACCATCAATTATTTGGTACTCGCTACTACTTGACTTTGAATTTAGTTTGGTGGGGCGATTCTGTTCGTGTCAACAAAATTTTGGTAAGTAATCATAGTCTAAAGGTTTGGATCTAACATTTACAATCTGCAATAGGATCATGCTTTAGGCTCTTACTTCAGAAAGTCTACTAAATTTAATTATAGAATTGTGTCATTGTCCGAAGAGGTTCAAGGGTAAAGTATTTAAAGCTCCTATTTTAGGCCCTTAGGTTTCATATTTTTAAATATTATAATCATTATTTACAAAATTATATGACAAAACAAGTTATGATATTTAATTTTTTATTTTTAATAAAAAATGAAAAAGGCTCGACAATTCCTAATAATCTCCTTGGCATTCTTAATTAGTCAATGACAACCCAATCGTTAGTTTTCCATGATTTTTATTTTTTCTCTCCGACCATCAAAATTGTCATCGATGGTTATTTTTATAAATTAAAATTAGTGTTTTAAGTTTTAGAAATCATTTTCTTCCATAGCTTCATTTTTTCTTCTTGATTTATCTCTATGAATTTTTTTTTGCTTGTAGAACACTATCATTCCATTAATGAATTCTCAAGAAGTGATTTATTTCTATTATAAACTTTCAATATCAAGTTCTATTGTTTTACAATTAATCAGATGTTGATGGTTTAGACTTCATAACTAAAAGATATAAAAAATTGCACAAATAGAAGATAGGGTAAATTACGCTATTGGTCTCTAATTTTTGCCATCCACAACAATCTTATCCTCATCTTCACTCATGACAAATTAGTCCTTTATCAAATATATTTGTTTCGCCATTAGAGCCATTTTATTTTTTTTAAAAGGATCCTGTTAAATGTCATTTGCACTGCACGTGAATGACAAACTTCTGCTCTTTTATCAAGGCTAATATCATCAAAATTGCGAGTCAAGTGAGGTGCACGTGATTTTTAACAGAAAATCGAGTTAGGACTAACAATAACACAAAAATATTAGATAAGAGATTAAGTTGTCACAAAGAAAAAATAATGGATAAGATTGTTACAAGTAACAAAGATAAATGAGCATTTATGTAATTTGTAATGGAAGATAATATACTCCAATTAATATACTTAGTCGTATAAAAGGACTTGATTCTTTTTTTTTTTTTTTTTGGTCACAAACAAATTTTCATTACTTAAAAATAGATACAAACACAAGGCCTAGTCTAAAAATAGAAATATTACAATAGTAAACCCAAAACATGGCCACCAGGAGAAGGCCATGACTGTTGCATAAGATACCATCTTTGACCATCAAGAAAAGCTCTTACATATTATGCTTCTTCAAACTAGACCCAAATAAGAAGACACACTTGATACTTTTATAAAGCATGACACACACCCACTTGATAACCTCTAGTAAGTGCAGATAAAAGGTAACACGTTGTCAAATTGAAAGGTGAGAACAAGGCTCATCAACCCAACCAACAAGAGTTTGCGGACAAATCCGGTTGAACCGATCCTCAAAACACTCTTTAATTTTCTTTTTGAAAAAACAAAGCCACTAGTTATAGTGGAGACAAACCAAAAGAAAGAAATGAGTGGCGAAATCTAAGAGTGAGAATCTAAGTTGGGAGAATAAAGATTAATACCTACAAAATAACAAAAAGATAACCAAGAGACTGAAATATGGTGTCATGATTCTAAATCTAGAAATGATACATCTCATAGAATAGATCTGGGGTAAAATACCATATGAAAATCATGATAGACAAGATAAAATAAATAAGATAAGAAGAAACAATAAAAAAGAAAGAAGAAAAGTAAAAGAAAGTAAAGTGCTGCCGGCCTAATGTCAAGGTAAAGCAATGATGAAGATCAGAAAAAGAAAGCAACAGTAGAGATTCTTTTGAGAGAAATGAGGTGAGGTAGTTCGACTTGATTCTTTTTCAAATGGATATATATTAGCTATAGAATAATGTTAATGATTCCAAAAATAACTGTTTCTTCAACAGGAAGAAGTTTTGCAAAACTAAAATTAATAAAATCTTACCTAAAATCTACAATGTTTCAAGAAAGATTAAAAGGATTGGCTATAATATTAGTTGAGAAAGAAATGTTAAAAAAATTGATCATAAGAAATTAATTTATAACTTTATACCATGAAAAATTAGAAAAATAAATATTAAATAAAATTTATAAAGACCTGATTTTATATTTTCGCTTTAGGCCTCTATTGCTCTTGAGTTGCCCTTATACTTATTTTGCTTTTTCACGTTCTCTTAATATGTGAAATAATACCATTCAAAAAGAAACCATATACTTATTTCATAAAATGATTAAGCCCATCCAAGATAACAAAATAATAAATTCAAAACTTTATAGAACTCTAACCTACCAATGTAGGCCTAAAGTTGACTCAATTGTGCATGTATGTGACATAAGATTACCAAATTTAGGATTTAATCACAGGAGTACTCCTCAGACCTCTCACGCATTTGTGTCATTCCCTTGCATTATGCCATTGTCAACGACAAACTATACTCGAATAGTATTTTCTAATGTATAGTAGGAGATTTTAAAACATTCCTTATAGTTTTTATTGATTGCAAATGCACCACATTTACAATGGAAAAATAAGTATCTAAATTACCCATAGGGGTTGATTCTTACTTGTCAACCCTTGAAACCTTTACTTGGCGGCCGATCACTTTTAGCATTTCTCATGTAACGTCGCCAAGAATCCAATAAATGCCTTATTTGCACTGCATTTGAGGTAAGACTTTTCATATATAACAATACTTTCAAATTAAGAAACTCTTTCCCTCTCTTTCTTCTTCCATAATAAGATTTCCTTAAATACTTTTTGATTAGACTGTTTGAGAGCCTTTGGCCAGCGAAACGCTAATATCTAACTCACTTTGTTTTGCAGGATCTGTCTTTGTGGGACCTATGCTACTTGGGCTATCATCTTTCAACTGGTTTTTACACGAATCAGTTTGGCATTGTTTGTGAGAATTGAAATTCCAAACCCATTTACTTCACATGCCTATGACTAGAAGTCAAGATATCGTTGGTTTATTACTGGCGAGAGACAATAGAGGAACATCAACCGATGAAGAAAACCATGAATATGAGTTATTGACTCTCCTTATTCCTTAAAAAGATGGTTCATGTGTGATACCTGCATATACTGAGCCTGTTAGTTCTATACCTGGTCCAATAGGACTAAATAGCTCAATGCCAATACAAATGCCTTCATATGCACAGCCAAACCAACTACTCGTACCATTAACTAGACTAGAATACATATCAATATATCAAAACCCTTATACACTTCAATACTCGATCTACAATTGATAGCCTTGGCCAACATGTTCAACAACATACAAAACATTGTGAACCAAACCTTCCTAACTAGGGGGCAACTAATCCTTAATGATGTAATCCATACCTATTCAATTGCTTATCCCTCGTACTATCACCAGTGTACTAGACAAAGTCCAACCGCAGTACTTACTCAACCAACCCGATCTCCGATGCAAGCAAAAATAGGCTGTAATGAAAGTAAAGAGCCATTGGGCTCGCAATGACAGGGTGAGACCAAGTTATAAGGAGTAAACGTCGCCACAGCTAAGACACCAGTAGCAACTTGACAACCGCATCACAATTTGCTACTCCTTCGCATCGAGGAATTTAAAAACACCTTTTTTCTCTAAGGAAGGCTTACGAGAACGACCTAGCACTCCTGGTTATTCTAAGCTTCAAAAAATTTGTGAATTGTGAATGAAGTCTGAAGAAGGGTTTTTCCCCTATTTACAGCCTTAAAGCTCAACCACCGCTTGATAAGAGTTGTCATGTAACCTTAGAAGACGAACCTACATAGGTTGTAATAATGGTCTAACAAATTGCTCCATCTACGTTGCTAGGTTTTGGATTCCTACATCATAATCTATATATCATCATGCTTTAAAAAAAATTAAATGGCATATCTAATATGGTGACGGAACAAGCAATATAAAGCTATTTGCACACAAAAACACAACATGATTTAACATATAATCCAGTAGATTAAGTGGTATACCTTCAAGGAGTTAAAGATTCAAGTGAGTGGTCTCTTTGCTTTGTAAAATCTCCACCAAAATAGCCTTCGAATTAGCCTTCTTTACTATAATCACCTTTTCAAAGCTAAGACGTGTGATACTATGTAGTGGACAAGTACCAAGGAGAGCTATAATTGAAGATCTATGGAGTAGTGTGTGTTTTTGATGTATTAGGGGAAAATTCCTGCACATCTTTATGAAAAAGGCAAAGAGACTCAAGGGTGTATTGTTGTTAGCTCACTATTTACAGTGCACAATTACCCTAATTTGATAAGTTTCTAGAAATAATTAAGTTTTTAACTATACCTTTTCTGGAAATGGAATACACCTTATGGATAAGATATCCAAGATGTTCCTTACTCTCTCTTACTCCATAGTATCTAATCCATGGAACCCGCTTGTCTTATTGAGATGCCTATAAATTTAATAAGGAAAAACTTGAATAAAGTCTTTTTTCCTTCTCTATTAACTTTATATCTCAATAAAGCATCCACATAATTAGATGATCTTAATTAATTACATTCATTGGAAATATGACTAATGAAGGGACCAAAATACATGATTACCCTTGGCTTCCAAAATGACCAAGATGTCCTTGCTATCACTTTGGCGACATCAAGGCCATTTTGACCTTAGTCTATTTCCATCAAAAGACCAAAGTCGTACTCCAAGGATAATCACTAGCTAAGTAAAAATAGGTCACAACAAACAACCACAGTCTTTAACCAATCAAGCAAAATGACCAAAATACCCCTCTATGTCCACCCGTAGTCAAGGCCGATCAAAAGGCATCATTATCTCCAAGACGGCATCTAGAACCTTGGAATCTCTACTCCAATGAGTGATCACTACCTGGTCATTGATCTCTTGATCTGGGGAACGACTTACAAGCCAAATGACTAATATACCTCTGGAGAGTAATATCACTAGATCTAGATTTTTTTATGACCAATAAGACAAATCCAAAGGGGCACATAGACTCTGATGTTGCACATGCATGTCTTGATGTTTAGAACACAACACCTAATGTACGAGATAGACAATCTTATCACTCAAGACCTCTTCTTATGATACATCAAGGTGTTGTATGCTGAAGATTAAGAGCATCGGTTACTCGGAAGTTGTGAGTATTGTGTCCTTTATATATGATGGCATAGTTCCAGAAGACATAATCATGGTGGTCCCGTCCAATTCGTCATACACACATTAGAAGCGATGTCTGGAAAGACCCTCTAATGACCTAGGTAGATCACTCTTATTAGAAGACTTGCCCACTGATGTGTTGGTTGGGTATGTGTATTTACATTGCATTCCTATATCAACTTAGAGGAGATTTGTGCTTATTTGGTAGCATTGGTGTAATACTTGAGTAATAATTGCATATAAGTAAAGTTAAGTGTTTATAATGAGTTTAGTGATTACATGCTACACTAAATGCATTATTTTATGTTGTAAGTGAGTTTTGGGATAGGACAAGTGTAAATGAGGAAGAAACAAGCTCAAAGTTGAAAACCACATGTGAAAAGATGAAGAAATGAGCAAGATATGAAGTTTCAAAGTTGAGCTGTCAATAGTGAAGGGGCTAGCCGGTAGAGTTCCCCAGTAAATCCAGAGAACTCATTTTTATATCGGCCGATCTTCAAAAGTACCGGCTAGCTAGTAGGGTCAGCCAGTAGTGACGCTGGAGGCTATAAATATGGCCCGATTTTAGCATTTGAAATAATCTTATCACTCTATCTCTCATACCCACATCATACCTATTTCCCAAAATCCTAAATCCATCTAAATCCATTGCATACTCTTACTTTTGAACACAAAAATACTTTGGAATCAAGCCTCTAAGAGGATTAAACACAAGGATTTGGGCATAGCTCATAGATTGTATAGCTTGGCTATGGATAGAAGGGTATCTCATTTTTATCTTGAGTCTAATGATGTATGATTAGAGCTATGTAAGGTGATTTACTCTTGTATGATGGATGATTATTACATTATTGTGATAGCATGTCTATTTGTTTGTGTGGTAATTACATGAAATGGGTATGCTTATATTTATGTCTATGTATGTGTTTGCATACTTAATAGCATAAATAGCTTCTATTGCTTACATGTCAGGTGCCATTGCTTAAAATGGTATCATCTAAACATGTCTATGAGTTTAGTAGTAGAATAAACTGGTATATTCTCGAATGGCATTGCCTAGATGTGCATGCATTGTGCTCAAACGTTAATACCCGCTATTGTGATAATAATTGGTGGTGCATAACTAATAGCTAGCCTAGATCGAGTCTCCTTTAGCTTTAAATCTAAGTAATGGGTTCCAGGGTAGATTGGTCGACCTTAGACAGACTAGGTCTTGGCTTTAAATCCTACCAACAGTTTAGACGCTAGGGTTAGATCGATTTAAGTCACCTAGAATCTTAACTAGCAAGCCTATAGCCCTAAGTCATAAAGACCACGCCGTAGCTCTAGGTTAGTTGACGCTTAAGGACGGACTCGTACTGAGGCTTAGGGTGTAATTAGGAGGTTAGTTAGGAGTTTAGACAAGAGGAACCAAATATAATCCATTAAGCCCTAACAAGTAGCAATCACCCATTTACAAGACATAATCACCCTAGTCCCTTATTTCCTCGTGTTAGATTCCCTTAGATTGCTTGATTCCCCCATTTCAATCACATATAAACCTTTTATTTTCTTGTCCTTAGATTAGGTTTTCTTTTTTGAACTCCTTTCAATCCCAAAAACCCAAGAACATTGCAGGTTAGGTCCCAACATATAGCGTCTTAGGACATACTTAGCTTAGAATTCCACTCACGTTAGGCCTCCTTGTAGATTCGACCCTACACTCACATGCATCATACTACATACAACCAGTGCACTTGCGGGCTATTTAGGCTCGTGCCGCGAGATAACGATCACATACTATAGCCTTATCCCGATAAAGTGCCTAACAGTACCATTCGACTAAGGACATCTTTATGATATATCAAAAACTAGACTTGGATCTATTGTGTATCCAGCCTTACTGTGTACCCAAGTCACTAGACTATATTATTGGACCTTTATACAATGTATCACACTTATATACTAGCGATAATATATGTAAGAAGTGCTCAAAAATACAAACAACGATTAAATGTCTAGTCCAATATCCATGTATAAGTGGTCTTTAGAGCATAAAATCCCAACAATCTCTCACTTACACTAAAGATCACTTCCTATGAACTTAACACCCATAGACTTTACATGTGTGGCAAACACTTTCTCTAGAAGAGTCTTCGTGAATGGGTTTGCTCCGTTGAAGCGATCTTTTCCACCACTATGTCACCTTTTTAGATGAACTCCTGGATCAAATGGTACTTCCTCTCAATATGCTTGCCCCTGTTGTGATTCCTGGGCTCTTTGCATTGTGTAGTAGCATCGATTTTGTCACAGTACAAGACAATGGATCTTTGTATAGCTGGGACAACCTCTAGGTCAGTAAGGAACTTCTTCATCCACACGATCTCCTTTGCATCCTCAGACGCTACTATGTGCTTTACTTCTATCATCAAGTCTGTGATGCATTTCTGCTTCATATTCTTCCATGAAACTATACCTCCTGACAAAGTAAAAACAAAGCTAGAAGTAGATCTCCTGGAATCTCTGTTTGACTGGAAGTCCTAATCCGTATAGGCCAATGGTACTAGATCATCTACACGGTATTCCAGCACATATTCCTTAGTTCTATGAAAAAACTTGAATATTTGCTTGACCGTAGTCTAGTGATCTAGTCCAGGGTTTGACTAGTATCTGCTGACCATGCCAATAGCATAACAGATGTTTGGCCTGGTACACATCATGACATACATAAGATTTCCCACTGCCGAAGCATATGGGACCTTTTTCATCTTATCTATCTCCTCAGTTGTTTGAGGACATTGGTCTTGAGAGAGAGCAACTCCATGTCTAAAAGGCAAAAGACTTTTTTTGGAATTTGCCATATTATAAGCTTAGGATAACGCAAGCCTCCTATTCTTTTGATCTCGTATGATCTTGATCCCAAGAACATAGCTTATTTTTTCCATATCTTTCGTGTGAAACTGAGAAGATAACCAAACCTTTATAGATGAAAGCATCCCCATATCATTCCCAATCAACAAGATGTCATTCACATACAGAACTAGGAAAGCTACAGCGTTTTTGTTGCGCCTCTTGTATACATATGGTTCATCAATGTTTTGCTCAAACCCAAAAGACTTGATCGCATGATCAAACTTGAAGTTTCATTCCCTAGATGCTTGTTTAAGCCCATAAATAGACTTCTTAAGCTTGCACATCATATGTTCCTGGCCTGCTGTAATGTATCCTTCTAGCTGGGTCATATAAATGGTTTCGTCAAGCTCTCTATTAAGAAAAGCTGTCTGGACAGTCCATTTGCCATTTCTTGTAGTCATAATGACAAGTGATGGCAAGGAGTATACTGATGCACTTAAGCATGGCTATTGGTGAGAAGGTTTCTTCGTCATCGATACCTTCTTTCTGGGTATAACCCTTGGCTACTAATTTAGCTTTGAAGGTTTCAACCTTTCCATCAGTTTCTCTCTTCCTCTTATAGACCCATTTGCACCTTATGGGTTTTACCCTTCAAGTGCTTCTACAAACTCCCAAACATCGTTAGAGTACACAAACTCTACCTTAAAATCCATTGTCTTCCACCATCACTGGTTAGCATCAATATTGGAAATTGCTTCATCGTAACTAGTGGGTTCTTCAACTTGATCCTTTTTGGAAGTCTCAAAGTACTCCTCCTAATATCTATCAGCTGTCTCGAAATCCTCCCACTATGATGACGCTCCGATGTACTAGTAGCAACTGGCTACCTTTCCATTTCCATATTAGCAGGTGCTTCTGGAGAATTATCAGAAATCTCCTCAAAAGTAACTCTAGATTCTAGTGTTTTTTGGATTACTATATCATTCTCCAAGTATTTAGCATGTGTGCTTATAAGCACCTTCTACTCCTTAGGATTATAGAAGATCCCACCTCTGGTTCCCTTAGGATGCTCAATGAAATAGCACAGTTCCGACCAAGGTTCCAACTTTATAGTATAGCTACTCAGCACATAAGCTGGACATCCACAATTGTGTTAATGACTCAAGGTAGGCTTGTGTCTCATCTACATTTTATGAGGTGTCCTAGACACTGACTTAGATGGCACTTTATTCAAAATATAAACTACTATATCAAGGGTATACCCCCAAAAGGATAAAGGCAATGATGCATGAGACATCATTGACCTTATCATGTCTAAGAGGGTACGGTTCCTCTTTTCGCCACACTATTCTGCAGAGGAGTACTTGGTGCAGTCAACTGTGTCACAATCCTTTGTTGGGTTAGATAATCCCTGAATTCACCCAAGAGGTATTCACCACCACTATCAGATTGAATGGCTTTGATTTGTTTATCTAATTTTCGCTTTACCTTAGCTTAAATTCCTTGAATTTCTCAAAGGATTCAGACTTACATTGCATCAGATAAACATAACCATATCTATAGTAATCATTCATAAATGTAATGAAATCCTCATAACCTCGAGCTAGTGTACTCATAGGACCACATCCATGAGTATGTACCAATTCCAATATGTCTTCGGCCCTTCGTCTACTAGAAGAGAATGACCTTTTGGTCATCTTCCCCTTAAGACAGGAAACATATTAAGGTAGATCCTCAAGATCCAATGAGCTAAGAGGCTTATCTTCGACTAACTTCTGAATGCATTTTTACTTATATGTCCTAAATGCAAATTCTAAAGATAAGTATCATTGGTTTGAGAAACTTTTCTTGTAGGGGATTCTATTCTTTTTAATGTTATGTGTTGCAGCATAAGTAGGGTATAAATAGAACAAACTATTATGTAATCTACCCAAATATATAAGATTTCCATATGTACTGATATCAACATCAAAATGGAAATATACTATTGAACCATTCATCAACAACTATGAAACACAAACTAGGTTTTTGGAAATGTCTAGAACATAATAAACATTGTACAAAACTAAAACCCTACTACAAGGGAATGACAAACAGACTCGACCAACTGCAATAGCCTAAACTTTCGCACCTGTGCTGACTTTAAGAGCAAATTCCCCTCTACTCAGCTCCCGCATGACTTGAAACTCATGCAAAGAATTGCAAATGTGATTAGTGGCTCCTGAATCTATAATCCAAGAATCAGTAGAATCCACAACTAAGCTGGTTTCAGCGTAAAGCATGAGGGATATACCTTCCTGCCCAGCGGTTTGGTATTTAGGACAGTCCTTCTTCAAGTGACCCTTCTTGCCACACTCGAAGCACTTTCTTTTGGGCTTCACAACACCTACTCCCTGCTTTGGCCTAAGGGTCCTCTTCTTCTTCTTCTTCTTCTTCTGGTCACGCTATTGCTTTCTTTTCATCTTGAGCTTCCTTTTCCCTTTCAGGTGATGCACAAAAATGGAAGACTGAGAGACATGTGCATGACCTGAAGGCTACATGATAGCCTCTACTGCCTGGAGCTCCTTCATCAACTTTGTCAGATTCATGCTCAACTTACCCATGTTATAGTTGAGCTTGAACTAATTGAATGGCGGTAGAAGGGTTTTCAAGATCATGTCCACTTGCAATTGCTCATCAATGGTTACACCTAGGATCTCGGTAGTACTGAGGCATTCCATCATCTTGACCACATGCTCTCTGACAGGTGTACCTTCTTCCATCCTAGTATTCATAAGCTCTCTCATAGAAGTTTTCCATATTTTGATGCTTGTTTTGCAGAACATCTGACACAGAGGCCAATTTATAACATTTGGTCATACTATTGGCCTTCTGCCATTTCTGCTCAGTATCACGCATGGCATCAGAAGAGTTTGCCCTTACAGTAGGACAAAGAGTAGTCAGGACATACTTGTACTCATCGGTGGTAAGTACTATGTCTAGATTCTTTTTTAAATCCACAAAATTCAGACTAGTGAGCTTATGCTCTCTCAGAATTATAGCTAGTATACAAAAGGAAATCATGCTGGATATCGAACAATAGATCACAATTAATATTGAGCAATATAAACTAGATACACGTGTAATATATATGTAACAGCGGAAAAGTAACATATATTACACTTTCTACATTGTTTGCCATTTTGTAGTTTAACCCTCGAACTATAGTGATTTAACAGTGTCTCAACCCTATCACTCGAACTCCACCGACGGGATGCTGAACTAGCGAATAGTCAAGTTAGGTTTAAACACATTTGGATATCGTTTATCCAGATAGACACTATCTAACGGTGTCCAATCATTGTTGGTTTGGCCTCTTGAACTGCCTAGAAGTCTTCATTGATAGGTTGGCTGACCCCATGATTCAAGTTGAGTATGAACAACCATTCCTTGATGTTCATTCCTTATTATGTCCAAATTTGAGCCCTTCGACGGGGTAGTGACTCTTATCCACATGCCATGAGATGATATATGATGATGAACTCCATCAACAGGGTGGCCGAACCTTACCAACGTCCTTATGAACAAATACGTTAAGTTCACCTTGCTAACTCTAAGCTAAGTAACACCCTTCGACAGGGACGTAAATGCCACTCTCTCATAGCGTGAACCATGTATAAAAGGTTGTGGGGTTTTCCATTCCCATCTCCCACTCAATATTTTAACTTTGAGGATTTTTCTTATCCTTTATTTATCTTAGTAATCCTTTTAGATTTGAACACCCTTAAGAATCGCCACATTCCACCTTCTGTTACTAAAACACGTTTGATACCATAAATGGATTAGACCTATTTCCATATTAGAATCCATAGATAGGCATGCTTTGAGTTATCTTAAAAAGTCGAATAATTAATTAGCGCAGGAAAAACAAGAAAATTGGCAATTCTATGCATTGCTTCTTTAAGATCTCTAATTACCAAAATAATTAGTCTAAGCAATCTTGAGGGACATATCAAACTCAAGCTGAAAACAAGATCCAAAGGGCTATCCAATTTTAAACCTTACTTGGGTGGACATATTACTATGTGATAGATTGCAATAACTATACGTATAATCAAATAGGTACATAAATATTGTAAAATAGACATCCATAGCAAAATCAAACGATCCCTAATCGATGGTTCTCTGTAAATAAGCCTTAGGCCCAAGGCCCAAAGCCTAAAGCAATCAGAATGCCAAAAACACTTCAGACAGTTGCATTCTGCCTTTGTCGGTCAACTGTTACCTCTTACCGGTTGACTGACTAGGTTGAACGGTACTTCCAAAGACCTTCTGGCCTTGTTGATTGGGCTAAGATTTCTACTGGTCGACTAGCTCCTTTAGAGAGCTCCGATATTCTTGCACAATAGCTTTTTTTGGCTTTGAATCATTACATTACAAGTAGGGATGTCAATGGTACTCCGCCCCGCCCCGCCCTACCCTGCAGGGGTACCGGCGGGGTAGGGGCTTGGATTTTGCACACCTGGGGTAGGGCGGGGTGCGGTTTTTTCTTGACCCCGCCCCAATCCACCCTGGTATATATATGTATATATATGTATGTATGTATGTATATTATATGTTATATTTAATAATTATGATTGGAAGTAAGTTTAGATTTAATGTGTTATTGTTGTAAAATTATGTTGAATTTTAAGTATTAGAGTTTGAATTTGATGTGTTCAGGTTTGGTGCATGATTTAAGTTATTTTTTATTTATTTTTATCTAATTAAAAAGTAGGGATTTCACTTGACAGATAAGGGTTTAACAAGTAAGTGTTTTGTCCCGATACTACGACCCCTTTGACTTTTGTTGACAGGTGCCCCGTAGGTAGGGGCATGGTGTAAAAAACACCGGTAAGGACGGGGATAGTAGTCGGGAGAAAACCCTAGTACAGGTATAGGGGCGGGGTAGGGGCAGGTGGAAAAATATTAGGTGCGGAATAAGGGTTTGTGAACCCCGCCCCTACCCCGCCCCATTGACATCCCTAATTACAAGGGATTGCATAGAAAAACAACATATACAAGCTTTATCTATGACAAGAAATATAAATGCTAGCCACTAAATACAAGCCATTTTCCCATTCCTATGCTTCTCTCAAATTGAAGCTATAATAGCTTTTTATGTAAGAAAATAAATTCATACATTTGAACCATTGATTAGGACCAATATAACACACAAGCTGCAACCACAAAGATTAGCCCATAACATCTTCAACATGGAATCACATAAATCTTGCCACCTACAAGACTATTTCACTTCAATCTATTTATTATCATGTTCTTGGCTTAAAATATGTGCAAATAGATCCTAAGCTCTGATACTAATTGTTATGATCGAGATTGCTGCACCATAATTTATAGATCATCATACTTTAAAACAAATTAAATGGCATATATAATATGGTGATTGAGCAAGCAATATAAAGCTATTTGCACACAAAAACACAACGTGATTTAGCATATAATCTAATAGATTAAGTGATATACCTTCAAGGAGTTGATGATTCAAGTGAGTGGTCTCTTTGCTTTGTAAAATCTCCACCAAAATAGCCTTCCAAATCAACCTTCTTCACTATACTCACCTTTCCAAAGTTAGGATGTGTGATGCTATATAGAGGGCAAACACCTAGGAGAGCTATAATTAAAGATCTATGGAGTAATGTGTGTTATTGGTGTACTAGGTGAAAATTCCTGCCCACTTTCATAAAAAAGTCAAAGAGACTCAAGGGTGTATTGTTGTTAGCTCACTATTTATAGTACACAATAATCCTAATTGGGTAAATTCCTAGAAACAATTAGCTTTCTAGCTATACCCTTTCTAGAAATGGAATATACCTTATGGATTAGATATCCAAGATATTCTTTTCTCTGTCCTACTCCATACTATCTAATTCCATAGGACTCGCTTGTCTTATTCTGATGCCCATAAATTTAATAAGGGAAAACTTGGATAAAATCCTTTTTCCTTCTCTATTAAATTTATATTTCAATAAAGCATTCACATAATTAGATGATCTCAATTAATTATATCCATTGGAAATATGACTTGTGAAGGGACCAAAAAATATAATTACCTTTAGCTCCTAAAATAACCAAAATACCTTTGTCACCACTTTAACAACATTAAGGCCATTATGACCTCGATTTATTTCCATCAGAAGACCAAAGCCACACTCCAAGGATAATCACTTGCTAAGTAGAAACAAGTTACAACAAGCAACCACTGTCTTTGACCAATCAAGCAAAATGACCAAAATACCCCTCTCTGTCCACCCGTAGTCAAGGCTGGTCAAAAGGCACTGCCACTTCCAAGACTACATCTGGAACCTTAGAATCTCTAGTCCAATTAGTGATCACCACCTAGTCATAGATCTCTTGATTTAGGGAGCAACTCACAAGCAAAATAACTGATATACCCTTGAAGAGTAATATCGCTAGGTCTAGATTTATGATGACTAATAAGCCAAATCCAAGGGGGCACATAGATTCTACTGTTGCACATGCATGTCCTGATTAATTAAAACACAACGCCTAACATACAAGGCAGACAATCTTATCACTCAAGGCCTTTCCTTATGGTACATCAAAGTGCTTTATCTCAACTTCACCAATTCATCCACATATGCTCAACATTAAGAGCATTGGTCACTCAGAAGCAGTAAGTATTTTGTCCTTTATGTATGATGGTATGGTTCCAAAAGACATATTCACGGTTGTATTGTCTAATGCGTAACACACATACTAGAAGCAAAGTTTGGAAAAACCCTCGAATGACCTAGGTAGATTACCTTTATTGGGAGACTTGCCTACTATAGCCTTATCCCGGTAGAGTATCTAACATTACCATCCGGCTATGGACATCTTTATAATATATCCAAAATTAGATTTGGACCTACTGTGCATTTAATCTCACTGTGCACTCAAGTCATTAGACTGCATCATTGGACCTTTACACAATGCATCATATATATATACTAGAAATAATATATGTAAGAAGTGCTCATAAATACAAACAACGATCAAATGTGTAGTCTAATATCCATGTACAAATAGTCTATAGGCATACAATCCCAACATGCGCTTCATTTTGGAGGTTATCAAACTTCTAGCCCTATCCTAAGGAAGAAAAATGCCACATTGGTTCATTTGAATCATCTCGTTTGGATTTCAGTCCCAGTTGGCCAAAAGCTTTGCCTAACTCAAATTGAAGGGACTGATATCTGTACAATCTGACCAGCCTTGTGTTTTTGGTCATCAACCCAAAGAAGACACCGACCAATCTAGGTCCTAATAATCTTTGGAAAGCCAACTCCTATAGATCAGAGTCGTGGGTCTAAGAGATTTAGTTTAGCTGATTGAATAAAAACCCCTAGTCAAACTTTGCCACCTCATGGCTTATATGGATAAGGCGATAGCTAGCGTGAACTGCTAAGCTTTAAAGAATCTTGGCGGCTATAAATACCTGAGCATTGCCACACATTAAGTACACAGAATCACTCAGCTTTAGCTATTTGATCTACAACTTTGTAGCTCGAATAACTTTTTGCTAACTTGAGCAATGGGGTGTCTTTGGCTTGCAGCACACTAGTGTCCTAATAACTTTGCTCTCTTTCTGTTTCTTTTGCAAATTTGAGAAGTAGATCTGAGAAGGTTGTGGAATATTCTGTCGGAGTTTGGTTGTTGACTAATAATTCTGACATTGTCACCGATAAAATTGATTCACTTTCAAATATACAAATATTTAAACTACACAAAATAGTAAATAAAAAAATAAAACACCCACTATTTGTGTGAGTCCACGGTTTACAGTAATCCTCGAATTTGACATGGTCCAAGAAATAGACAAATTATTTAGCCCAAAAAGAGAAAGAAAAAGACAGACAAATGAAAGTATGAAACATCATGCCTAGCCGAAAAGACCAAAAAAAAAAAAAAAAAGAAAGTATGAAACATCACGGTTGCCGATGGGCATGTTGCAAGCACACATTTAAAAAAAAAACAATATAATTGTCACACTATCAGTTAATTAACCATTAATAAACAAACAATTAGACCATAACATCACACGATCTGATCCAACTCAAACACCCATTGTGTCATACACTAAAGGGTACAACGAATTTAGCTAAATCAAATTAAATTTTATTACCTTAAAAAGATAAAATATATGTAATGAAATCATTCACCACTGTCGGAAATCTTTAGTAAAATTTTATGGAGAACCATTTTTTAATTGTGGACCCACATATAGCTCGTTTTTTTTTTTTTTTAGAAAACATTTATAGGACATTATTATTACTCATTACTATTTTTGTTCTATTATAATTCTATGTGGGTCCGGATCAAAGTCTATGTTTGAAGTGTTAGATTTCGGTTTCGATTGCAAATTTCCCACTACAGAAAGAGAAATCGTTTGTGGGTTTCATTTTATTTGATGTTTTCTTTGTCGGAATTTTATTTGGATATTGAAGGAGTGAATTTTTGGTCAAGTTTAGATCAAAACTGCAATTTTTGCTTAATGGGTATTCAATGTCGGAGCTTAATTTGCATCTAGATGTGTTCTGTCTTGAATTCTGAGGAATTTAATTTTGTGGGTTTTCCTTATTTTCATGTGTTTGATGATGGATTTGTTGATTTGGGATTTATATTGAAGGCCTTGAAACATTATCCGATTGGTTTTTGAGAAAAAAAGAAAGGAAAAGAAAAGAAGGTGCTGTTTTAATGGGTGGTATGTGTTTATGGATTAGTGAATTTTCCTAGATTTTGATGTGATATTTCTGGAAAATTGATTATTAGGAGGTCATTTTTGGATTCGAATTTAGGTTTTGGTGTGAATGTATGGAGAATTTGGATATAGATTAGGGAATTAGAATATTCTTGGGATTGATTTACTGGTGGTTTTGTTGAATTACTGATTATCTGTAAGGCGATTTTGGGCTTTTTGTAGAGTGAATATTTGTGGATGAAGGAGAATTTCGGAGGAAAAGGGAGATGAAGGGTGGATTGTTGGGGTTGAAGGTACAATGACTGGAGGGTCATTGGGATATAGAACGTTGAGTAATGGAACATTGCAGCAGCTGCCGGGGCAGAATGGTGTTTTGCAGCCTCAGAAGTCCTTTAACATCAGAAAATCTTCAAAGGGATCGGTTTCTGGCGGGAGGGAGAAGGAACGGTTTCTCCCCTGGCGCTGGAGAAATTTAGGTAGAACAAATGTCATAATGTTGATTTTGGTTACTTTTGCACTCGTGGCCTTTATGACAGGATGGTTTGCAGTCAATAAAGGTTAGCCATTCTGTCACTCACTGTTTATATATTCTGTTGTTCATGCTTATTAATTATGGTATTGGTGATGCAACATAGTTTCGGTATAACCAGATGACTTTGATTACTACGTTGGGATATGATAGATCTGTCTTATATTTCTCATGAGATATACCAATTAGAATTGAATCTATGAGTTGTTTCGTTGATTAAATTATGTATTCCTGTTTCATCACAAGTTATTTTAGATTGGTAGCCGTAATTTTTCTATCATCTAATAAACTATGTAACTGCCTTGTTAGAAGATACGTCAAGAAGTTCTGATTTGGACTTTGTGGCGAGATTTCTTGACCAGACAGATCATATACCTTCACTCTTTCCTGGAGAAACCGAGAGGCATTATGATATCTGTAGTGAGAATTATGGCTCAACTCCTCCTTTTCCCAATAAATCCACCACGACTAGTTCTCTGAGCTTCGCTGCTGCTTTCAACCATCCATGCGACAATTTTGCATTTCCCCCTCCACCACCTGGAACTAGGAAGCGGATTGGACCCCGCCGTAAGTTTGCGTTTACTATTATAATCTTTTGTATATTTCGGTTTTGCTACACCACAATAGACCATTAAGTTTCAATATTCTATCATCTCCATCATGATTATCTTTACTCATGCACTGTTCTGATGCAGCTAACTTGTATTTGTTTGTCTTCACAGCATGTCCAGTGTGCTACATTCCTGTCAAACAGGCTATAGCTAGTATGCCTAGATACCCATCACCATCACCGGTGCTTCATCATTTAGCTTATTTTCGTGAAGAAAATTCAATTAAGATTGAACAATATGGAGGCTCAGATTTCGGTGGATATCCTTCTCTAAAGCTGAGGGATGATTCTTTTAACATAAAAGAGTCTATGGCCGTGCACTGTGGGTAGGTCTTCTCCTGTTTTTCATCATTTGAAGCTTTCCTAAGACTGTTTACTACTTCCTTTTATTTGTTTCCAAAACTGTTGTTGTTTCTTCTACTTAATCTGGTTCATATTTTTCTTCCTCAGATTTGTGAAAGGCTGTAAACCTGGTAAGGGGACTGGATTTGATATTGATGAGACTGATCTTACAGAGTTGGAGCGCTTCCATGATGTCATTGTTGCATCTGCTATATTTGGTATGGTTGAATACAAGCTAGTCTGAGCTGAAAACCTTTTCTTTCATTGGATATTGCTTAAATTTTTTGTGTCATCTAGAGCCATAAAATATGATTTATATGTTTAGTGATCTGATCTCCTCTTCGCATTGTCAACTGTTGCAGGAAACTATGACCTGATTCAGCAGCCGACAAATATAAGTGAGTTTGCACGGAGCAACGTTCCCTTTTTTATGTTTGTTGATGAAGAGACAGAAGCATACATGAAAAATTCCAGTCTCTTTGACAGCGACAAAAGGGTTGGGTTATGGAGAATTATTGTTGTTCACAATGTTCCTTATATTGATGCAAGACGGAACGGCAAGGTTAGTTGAAAAATATCCCGACCCCAACCACCCAGCCTGCTCTTTTTCTTTTCTTATTCTTGGTTTGTGGAAACTAATTCTTCATCTCACTATTGAAAGTTTGCTGGATTATAGCATTTCCATTGCAACCTATTAATTTGGTGATCTATAGTACCTTTCCTGTTTCTATTTTCTTTTTGTTCACTGTAATAGTTCTATATGTACTGACTCTTTCCCACAACGAAAGAGAGAGTGTACCTTTTGTTTTCTCAATAACATAAATATATCAGGCTAAGTACTGTGAAGGGTACGAAGCCCATATTCTCCTCATCTTTTAGCACTTTTAATGTGCAGTTGCTTTAGTTTTTGGGATGATAACCATGTACCATGATGGGAAAAGAAAAATGACATTCCTATATGAAAAATTAGTGGTATTGCCTTAAGAAATAAGATTGTTGGAGACAAAACAATCTGTGAGTAAAAATTTGGTAGACTTTATGCATCTCTTTACTTTGTAAAAGATCTAGAGGTTGAAACTCATTACTTTGACTTTTAATTCTTTTGCAGTAAACTTCCTGGTAATGCATTTTAATGATGCTATTTTTATCGAATCCTGCTAATGTAGTTCAGGAGTACAAAGATACCTTAGAATTGGGATGCACCAGTAACCACACTTCAAGTTAAGGGGCAAATTGGTTTCTTCCACTAATCCTGCTAATGTGGTTTTTATCTCCTTTCACACATGATGTGACTTCCAATTCATCAATTGACAACAGAGTTTCAAATGATATATTCTATTCATATTCCCTCATAAGTTTTAATATTGTTTTGAAACATTAGGGCCAATGCATACTAAGATGCTAAAACCTCCTCAAGCTTTAGCATTTGGGTAGATTTTTAACCTTTGGGTTCAGAGCTGTCCTAGATGGGATCTGTTCCTTTTGAAATTTTATCCCATTTATGGTCTCTCTTAACCATTTCGGGAAAACTCTTTCCCTGTAAGACTTTTTGAAAGTTGAATTTTTTTTACGTACAAGCAGGTGCGAAAGCAGCTTGGAATTTGACTGGAAAGAGCTATAGGTGCTCTTTAAAAGTTATTTTTTCATGAGAAGCTAGTGCCTAGCATGCTACCCCTTCTGCTCTGCCTGCAGGGACTGTCTCTTGTCTTTATGTCTCTCAAGTGGATTTGGAATTAGGGGAGTATTTTTATGTTGCAGTTACAGATGTCTTCAAAATGTTCACCGGATAAAGACCACACCTATAACCTTTCTGTGCTTTTCAGGGCATAGGAATGTCGGTGCCTAACTGGTCTAGTTGTATAGACTATAATATTATCTTTCGAGTTTCGACTGTTTAAAAGCTTGATAAGTTTACCTCCTCCTGCTACTACCAGTGTTCCAAAAAATAGAATTTTCTTGTAAAAAGAAGTATAAATATCAGTAATGAAGTCTGAATTTTAGAAAGTGTCAAATCTTGCAGCCAAGAAGTGCATTTGATAATTGAAATTTTGAAGTGGCTGCAATCCTTTGGTTTGGGAATTGGTGGAATGGTAACCGGTTGCTGTACCGTCTTCTCAAGCCCCATCATCCAGAAAAGAAAGGTTTGGGAATAGCCTGTGGTCAGGAACACCATAATACTGAGATGCTCTTCTTGATAAGAACATTAGGCAACGAGAAGTGTTTTTTCCAATTTCGCATAATGAGTTGGTGAAGCCACACCAAGCAAATTGATCCCTTAGTTGTGGATCTTCTTTTCAGTTCCTAATTAAATCTTGTACTCGAATGACTTAGTGAAAAACTTTCCTCTGGATACAGTTTTTGTTTCATACATCAAACATGCACTTCTTGCAGGTACCAAAGCTTCTATTACATAGGCTTTTTCCCAATGTCAGATATTCTATTTGGATTGATGGAAAGCTTCAGCTTGTTGTGGACCCCTATCAAATTCTTGAAAGGTACTTGAGACTTCTTTGTCAGTATCTCAACGTGGGTAGAAGTTAGACTTCTTTGTTGTATATACTGAGTTGAAAGTCGTATTCTCTGGGCAATAACAATTTGTAACTTTGAATTGCTTTCAGTCCATATAGTTTCAGTCCATATAGTTCACCTCTTTATGCTGCTCCTCTACAATATTCAGAGGAAGTTAATGCCTTATTGCTGCTTATGGTAATTCTTCTCAAGCGTATCTAGCATTACCATTTTTATCCGGGTTATGAATCTAATAACTAAATAACTGATTCCTTTGTGGCCTTGGGATGCATGACAACATATTATATTGGTTGATGAACAGTTAGTTACTCGTAATGTGGTTCCCATGTATATGCCTTTACGGATGATCTCTGATGTATTTGACATCATCCTCATTGTGAGCTTGCACATACTTGTCTTCTGCCTTTGGTATTATCTATTCTTCTATGTTTCTGCATTTGGGGAGATGGTGAATGATATGTATCATATGCTTCCTTTTGCTGATAATGCATAGCTTCTTGGTTTTTGTGTTTCCTTACAGAATTTTTGTTTGCCATTCATATTAAGATGCATTCAACCATTTGTATGATTAACTGATTATGGTTATTCCATTCTCATTGTGACTTTGGAAGCAATGTTCTGTGATTCTTCAAGTAATATGCTTAATTTTTGTTACTTCAGAGTTTTTTTGCATTACACTAGTTTAGTGGCCTGACTATATTGCTCAGGTTTTTGTGGCGGCATAATGCAACTTTTGCTATTTCGAGACATTATAAACGCTTCGATGTGTTTGAAGAAGCTGAGGCTAATAAGGCTGGAGGGAAATACGACAATGTTTCTATTGATAGCCAGATTGAGTTCTATAGAAAAGAAGGCTTAACACCATATACCAGGGCAAAGCTTCCTATAACTAGTGGTATGACAATTTATCTTCAAATGTTTGTTTTGGCTCCTTTTTGTCTCTCAAAATTAAGTTATGATTGGCCCAAATCTTTGCAGATGTTCCTGAAGGCTGCGTGATTATAAGAGAACATATCGCAATTACAAATCTTTTCACCTGCTTGTGGTTCAGTGAAGTTGATCGCTTTACTTCTCGGGATCAATTGAGCTTTTCAACAGTAAGGGACAAAATAATGGCAAAAGTTAACTGGAGCATCAACATGTTTTTGGATTGTGAACGGCGAAATTTTGTGGTACAGGTAGTAATCTATTCAGTTATATCCACCAGCGGTGTCGGTTAGAGGCTAGTACCGCATGCTGGTGATTGGAATTGGAATTTAAGATAGTGTGAATAGTCTCTTTCTAATTCATTTACAAAACAATTTTTTGAAACTTCTAGCCGATTTCCATGAATATTCTTTCATTTAATCCTAGTATGTAGTGTGAATAGTCTCTTCCTGACCCATGCACAAACCAATGTTCAGAAACTTCTAGACAATTTCCTTGTATATGCTTTTATTTAATGCTAGTCTGCCCTCACCAAAACCTAACACACCAAGCCGCTAACCCCCCAGCCCCCACAAAGAAAAAGGGAAAAAGGAAAAGAAAACCCCATCCTCTATCTGCAGAACACTGGTTCCCAACTCTAAGATGATCCTAACCACCAGATTTATTTCACCTAGTGTAAAAGCTTTCCTTGAAAATCATAACTGCTAAATGAGACCAAATACATAAGTTGGGAGATCAGAACTCAGAAATAATTTTCCCTGAACAACAAAGTCTAGATGCAGAAACTTGCTAGTTATCGATTCATTTCTGGCAATGGAAGTTTAGGGACACCAACATCAGAAATTGTCTTAATAATATGGTAATATGGGATAGGGGCCCTTAGAAAAATATTATGGGATAGGATGCTAACCAATTTCATAAGTAGATCATGGGATAGAAGGATTGGGAGCTTTCTGCTGGAGTAAATGGTGATATTTATCTGTGTGTGAGAAGAAGACATACTTGTCATTTGTCCTGTACTGTAATCTTAGTTAAGAAGTGTTAATTTATATATTTGGAAATCTGTGGTAAAGTTAGGAGAAATTTTGGTTACATGGGTGGAAGGTTTACAGCACGAATTGACTAGTTTAATGCAAATTGTGTGGCCTAAAGCAGCCTTTTGTTTAGGATAAATGATAATAACCCATGTCCTTTCATGCTGATGATTTGTTATGCAGTTCAATTATTAGAGGTGAGTTAAAAGTTTTCTGTATTGAAGTATTGTTACTAGTTCTGCACTTCTGGGATATTTTTCAATTTGAGGATGGTAAATTTAACAAATGATAGTGACACGCCCAAAATGGTCGTGGGAGCATGACAGAAGCAAGGCAACAACAAAGGGGAGGGTGAGGAGTTAAGGAAGTGAGAGGGAGAGTCATTTAAATTGAGCTAGCTTGATTTATTGATGCAAAGCAATAAGTGAACATCTAGTGAGGAGCAGAAGCCTGCAGCCAACTGCTTGTGGCTCAGACTGTTAACAGGTTCAGCCAAAATTGTGACACTCATAAGAAGCAGAATGTGACATATTGTTCTCATAAAACTATCTGCGGAAACTTAAACAATTGATTGCATCAATAGGAGATGTTCTGCTATTTAACAGTTTGAACTTCCGACTTTCTTTTACAACATCCCCCATTATCAACAGGATATGATGCTAAGTACCAGAACCATTTTGCAGGCATATCACAGAGATCTGTTAGAACAAAGGGCTCGTTTGGCTCTTGCTAGGAGTCGTTCTCCACCAGCTTTGGTTCGTAAACCTCCGGTAAAGAAAATTCCGTTAAAACGTGGAAGAGGAGGTAAGAGATCTAGTTCAAGACGGAACCGGAAAGTTATCCCTGGAGATAGGGAGAATGTTTTATTCTGACTTTGTTGTTTGTTCAAAGCAAATTTATTTTCATTCTTTACTTCAAATTGTCTAAGAAACATAGGACAATTTTAGCAGATTAGCATGGTCAAGTGAGAAAAAGATTGGCCATTTATACTGAATTTGTTGATATCAATCACATTTTTGTTGTAAATACCACAAATCCAATTAATTTTCATTATAGATTTATTTCTGTTCTCCTCCTTCCTTCATAACTAGTGTTTTCTGTCAACAATCAGTCTGGTTTATTTCAACAGACTACTAGTGGTTGTGAAGCACTGATTCTCACCTATAAGATAGAGATGTGTGCCCCGAACCACACAATGTTGTGTCACTCAACTTTATTTCTCCTTTTTTTAATGTGCTCCCAAGTGTGCAAGAACGTGAACTTACCCTTGTCTTTGTTTGTTATCAGTTCTCCAAATCTCTATGAGCTATTTGCTAAAACAAAACAAAACAAAACAAAACAAGTCTTATCTTAGTAGATGGAATCCAAAAAACCAAAAAAAAAAAAAAAAACCAAAAAGAAAAAAATCTTATCCATATAGGATTTGTAGTTGGTTTTCTTTTCTGTTCTTTCTTTATTTTATTTTATTTAAATTTTCTGTGGTGGTGCAGAATGAGTTTTTCTGGAAATAAATGTGAAGACTTTTGAGTCCCAGTGGAGTAATTTAGCCAAAGATCACCATCAACTATTACTTCTTGCTTAGCCTGGTGGGATGATTTTGTCGGTGTCGACAAAGATCAATTTAGTAGACATATAGTCTACAGGCTAAGTTCGGACCTAGCATTTATAACTTTGAGACCATTGTGTTTTAGGGCGCGATTGGATTGATTTTTTTTAAAAGTATTTTTTTTAACAGTTTTTGAAAAATAATTTTTTTGAGAAACTAAAAATTTTAGATTCTAAAAAAAAGCTGTATTTAAGTTTTTTTTAGAAGTTAAATCAAATAGTTATTATAAATTTAATGTAATTTTTTTTAAAAAAAATATTTTTTCTTAAAAAAAGTCAATTCAAACAGGCCTTTAGCCATTATAAAACACTTATAAAAATATGGGAAAACTATAAAGTCACGTGTCATTATCACACATTAAAATAATCAAACCCACCTAATTCATCATATGTTCGAACCCCAGCCAAGATAACAAAATAATAAATTCGAAAATGTATCATAACTCCAACCTACCTGTGTGGACCTAGAGCTGACTCAATTATGCATGCATGTGGCATAATACTCAAATTTTGGAATTTAATAAATCATATCCGAAATAGTATTTTCTAAGTAGAATAAAAGGGGAAAAAAAAAAGAAAAATACAAAAGTGTAACATCCCAGCCCAATCTCAAAAGAGGGGCCGGTGACAATTGGCGTTCAATAACTTCATGTATTAGGTCAGTCTGGGAACTGAATTCCAAAAAAATCCAGTTATAATGAACATCATAAAATTAGATTTTTTTAAAAAAAATTTAAAGAAAGTTCGAGGCTTATATTATTAATATTATAAAAGGATCTAAATTCATGAGTATAGACAAACAGGTGAAAATTATCAAATGCATCCTATTGTAAGATCTGCTTGGACTTTTTTTTTTTTAAGAAAAAATACTTTTTTCTTAAAAAAAAATATATTCTTTTTGAATAATTACTTGGCTTGACTTTTAAAATATTAAAATTTTAAAAAAAAAGTTCAAATACTATTTTTTTTCAAAAGTTAAAATTTTTAACTCCTTACAAGAACAACTTTTTTAAAAATTAAAACACTTTAAAAAACAAAATCAATTCAAAGCAGCCCGCAGTACTTGAAACCAAAGGAAACTATTAATAGGATATTGATCGATGCACCTTCATCATTACAGAATCACCTTTTCCAATTTTCAAATCTCAAAATCATCCAATTGCTCGTTTTAGATATAAATAGCCCATTCCTACAACCCCACAACCCACCAAAGAAAAGCCAGAAATCTTATCCAGTTTTTTAATATATAATTGTAAAATCCAATTTGAAAGAGCAATGATTTAGACTACATCACAAATAATATCCAATTGTTAAAAAAAAAATTTAATCCATTAACTGTTAGAAATTAACCAGAAGAACCTCCGAATATAATATAAAGATTAAAACACTTATATTTGAAAATTGAGATTAAACATCATGTCTGATGACTTTTATGTCTTTTATCCCTGTAAAAGTTTTCTTGTTAAAAATTTCCACTACGTGAAATTGTTAGAGCAAGGGTTTACTTGAATTGATTTTTTTCATAAAAAAAAGTATTTTTATATTTTTTGTAATAAGTATTTAAATTATATTTTAAAAAATTAAAACTTTAAAAAAATTCAATTTTAAATTTTTCTAAAAAGAAAAAATTTTAACTTCTCAAAAAAAAGAATGCTTTTTAAAAAAGTTTTTAAAAAGATAATTTTGAATTCAACCCAAACGTGTTCTAAATAAATAAAGCTGTAAAAAATTCCACGTGAAATTATTAGAGAAAATAGACAAAGCTCATTAGTTATTAAAGAACATTCCACCAATAGCAATACGAGAAAAAGGAAAAAATCAGCCCATACTATTGATAAGCCCATCCATCACCCACCAATTTAAAACTGTTAAGAACACCCAGTTCTTTTGCACCCAAAACCTTTTCTTGGATCTCTCTTGCTGCTGTTTTTCTGTGATCATCCCCCAAAAAGCTAAGTATTGGAGCATCTATTTCACACCTTTGTGCGGCTGATAAGGCCACCCAACTAATTGGTGATAAATATCCCTTTTGGATAGCTTCAGAAGGGTTTATATAGAGGTTTTGTTGTTAAGCTACTTTTCTGTTCACATCAGTCCAAAGATTTAATCTTTTTAAGGAAATTTTTTCTGGGTATTGATTAATTTTCAATTTTGTTGAGAATTTTGTTATGTTTCTTTTGTTATATTTGATTTATTTGGTTGATGTGGAATATGATAATTGAAACTTAAGAAAAAGAGTCTTGATTTATTGGTATTCTGTTGTTGTCTTAATGTAGACATGGAAGTTGGTGATAAATTGAGAGAAGATTTTATGGATGTGGTTTGAGATATGATGAGGGGTTGGATGGTTTGTGAATTTTAAGGCCTAAAGATTGAAACTTTGTTGGAAAGATTTCATTTTGGTGAGTTTTCTGAGAATGGGGCCATATGGTTTCTTTCTTGTATGTACTTTACATTCTCTGGTGGCCTTGACTAGTGGAGTTTTGATGATGTTCTATACAAATGAAGTATTTGTGTTTAGCCATGGTAAAGAGCATGCCAGTAAGCTTTTAGGATCTACACCTCATGATCAGTTGTTGATCAGAACATCTGATTCGTTTTCGGGGTTGCTTTTATGTGCAATTGGTTTTCTCTTGTTTATGGTGGCATTTGTGAGAGATAGGGAGTTTCAGAGCTTCTTTGCTAAGGGCTGTGTGCTGCTTCATGTTTCTATGGCCATTTGGAGATTTAACTTTGAGAGGAAGCTCGAAGATCTTGGCCATGATTGGATAAGGCTGGTGGTTGCTGACATTGTCTTGGCGCTTTCGTGGGTTTTCTTTCTTGTTTACTCCTGGAGAGAGAAGTATGACTAGCTCTAGTTGCAACCGTCAGTGGCTCTGTTTGTTATACTTGGTTCATTGGATTTCTGCGAATCATCGAATGAGGGGGGAGAGTGTTGAAGTAGGTATTGAATTCCGGATTATCAACTGGCTTGGTTCTCTCTGCAGGAGGTGTCCTTCCAATTTAAGACAAATGGGATATGGACCTTGTTCTGTCGTTGGCTTGGTGGCAATGTGCTTCAGTCAATAGAACATGTCAATCATCAAATACATCCAAAATTCAGCTCTCTTGTGGTTAGGTCGTGTAAAGGGTTTATTAATTTTCTTGTTTTCTTCGGTGCAAAATGTCATTGCTGCCTTTGCTTCTATGTAAATCTTTTCCAATAAATAACAATGTAATCTTTTCTCCGGTTTATTTGTGTACATTAATTGTCGGAATGGCTTTGCAGATAAAACTTATTGCCAAGTGAACCACCTTGAAATGCTTTATTCGATGATTTACAAGTGTGGATTTTACAAGCAAAATTTGGTTTGAATTTTCAACGCCATTTCTATTACACCCCTGCTCTGGCCTCTGAATATACGAGAGATGGTACCAGAACATCAATTGTCTTGCTTAGCATATGTTGTCAGTCAGGATCATGACGGCAATGAACTTGGCCTGAGATAGCATATGCATTAATTCATCCCCCCTCTGTTTTCCTACTACTATGTCACGATAGCATCATGTTGATCTTGATGTGTTATAAGATTGAACACTGAATATCTTTCTATGATATAGTGTAACAGTGAAGAGGTGATATATAGGCACCGAATTTGCTACGAGACTACCTGGAGCTAATTTACTTGAAAAAGGCGGTAAATCTGTTGCAAGTAAATCTTACTTGTTAGATAAAATACGTAAAGAAAGGGATAAGATAATGTATATCAAAGATTCTTCCCTGTGATTTTTCTTCTGCTATTTTGAAGCATCCTGCTTATACCTTTCTGCAGATCTGTCTAAGAATATCTACTTGGTAAGACCACTTTCTGAATGTTGAAGTAGTCCTTAGATTCCTTCTATTAGTTCTTGTTATCTGGTACTTGCAGTTACATTCAAATGTACTCTTCGGGTACGCTTGCTTTGCCTTAAGGATGTTTTTCTTTCGATGCTTGTCATCTTTTCTGCAGGATCATCATAAAGATTCTTAGCTAAATAAATGAGGTGAGGAATGTTTACTTGGAGGGGGAAGAATTAATGGTACAATCAGAACAGGAAACATGAGGACATGTGGTTCTTAATTTTGATACTAGTTGTTGTTAATGTAATGGAGGTTGTCGACATGACGATGAATATTTATGTTTTAAGGGTTTTTTTTTTTTTTTTTCTCTTTCTAAATTTAAAGGTAAATAAGAGAAGCAACATGTATATTTATCTGCATGTTGTTTTCTAGGAAAATATCTGCCTATGCTGTTCTTCAAATAAGTTGCTGTTTGTTTCCCCTTGCACCATAAAATGGATGGTCTCATCGTGTAGTGTGCATCTTTAATAGTAATAGAACTTTGCGTAAAGTTTCCTCCTGTGATATGAGTTGCTATCCCTTGATCGCTTTGGCTGCCTCGAACATCTGACTGCATTGCCTTTTGTACATTATTTCTATTCTGTATTTAGAGGGTGTTTGGTTTGACTTTTAAACCAGTAAAACCTGCTTGAAATTCAATTTAAACTAATAGATTTGTTTATTTTAACAGAAAAGTGCCTTTTTAAGTAGAAGAAAAGCTTCCATCCCTTGCTTTTGCGTTTTACGACTTTAAGCAATTTAATAAAAGTAAATTTTACCAAATTATTTGTGGTCCAAGCTTTAGTTATATTAGTTTATTTGTATCTTTCGTAATCACTGAAGGAATGGACTCATTGTGCAGCCATATTTGGCTTGTTTCAATATATATTTTTTTGTTTGAAAGTTGTACATCATTTTAATTGAGGATAAAGTTAGAGAGAAGAGCCCAATAGGTATTTCGGCCCAGCCCAGGATGCAGACATGGATATACAAATGGGCTGAGCCCAAACCTATATATCCAAGCCCAACATAGGCAACAACATAGGCTTAAACTACAAGAACATGGGTCAAGCCCAACTACAACCCAAACAAACAACAAACAACTAGCGATAATCTTTTGACTGATTATAATAATCTTCTAATAACGAGAAATTCACCTAATTAAATTACATTAGATTTATTCAAAAGTTATAAATTTCATAGTATAATAACACATTCTGACATAAATAAACTAGGTACGTACACAAGAATGTTTTATATTAGAATACATTGAGTAAAACATAAATAAAATTTGTAAAATCTAACTTGACGTTGGCTATTTGGGGTCAAATTTTGTGAAATTTTGTAATAGTCAGATCATAATATATTTTACCAGATTGCAAATCAAGCAAACAAGGAAAATTTTCCCATAGCATAATATATTTTACCAGATTGCAGATCTATTTGTCCATTTTTAGATTTTGACCAGAAAATTCAAATCTTTAAAAGAAAAGAAATGAACAGACTAATGGTTCAACTTTGTTACAAATTCTCACTCTCCAAACCCCAATCTTTTTAAAAAAAATTTATTAGTTGAAGAATAACTAATTTTTCATATCTAATTTTTTTTCTTGTTACACAAAACAACTAATATTTCATATTAGATCCATCCATAATGTTATATTTTGTCATCAAAATTTTGGCGGTTATTAATTAGCTCGCTAAACGAGTTAAGCAATTAAAAAAGAAATTAATTGCTACCTTATTCAACATTATGAAGACACCATGTTATTTTAGTTCTCCAACCAGTTTAAGAATATTTTTTTATTTTAAGTCCTCTTTTTTAACAACGTTAAGACGGCATATCGTTTCTTCCTCTAAATTTGATTGTATTTATTGTATAAATTTTTTTGCTTGTATAAATTAATGTTGGTATTTTTGGGATTGGGTATTTCTATTATAATATATGTCTGATGACCAAAAAAATGACCCTCTTTTTCGATCTTAAATTAATATTGGGGGGAATAGAAGGGAAAAAATAATAAAGGAAAGGAGAAATTAATTTCCAAAAAAGGAAAAAATAAAAATATAAAAGGAAAAGAAAAAGTGGTGAAAGAGGAGAAAGCACACATGGTGCATATGATACCGCCCCACTTGAATAGTCTCAACTCTTAAATGAAAATAATAATAAATAAATAAAAATAAAAATAAAACCCAAAAACCTTTAAACCCCCTTTTGCTTTCTTTCATTCTCTTCTTTCTCTCACTTCACCAATCAATCAAGGTGCATTTTTCTTCCTTCTTTTTTATTTATTGTTATATATATATGATTCATATGTTTTTTTCTTCTTTTTTGGTGTTTGTTTATATGTTATTTTCTGTTCTTCATTTCCTTTTTATTTTAGTATTTTTCTTATTTGTTTATTTGCTAATCCTTTAAGTATGCTTAGAATCAAAGAATTACATGTGGGTATGTCTTTATTTGATGAAATATTTGATAATTTTTATAAGCGAGTAATTGTTTTGTATCTTATAAGTGCTATTTTATGTGTTTGTATGTGTGTTCATGGAGGTATTGATAACCCCAGAGGAATGAAGTGGTAGGGGGGCGTATTGTTTTTAAGTTTAAGAGATAATCTTAGTTTGCATTTTGATTAAATTGGTTTCAGTGTTGAAAATTTTGGGTAAAAATTTTGATCATATTGTGTGATGGAGTTGGGTACTTGGTTACTGTGATTGGGATTCAGATTTCGGGAGTCTTTAGCCTTTGTGTTTCAATTTTGGCCTTATATATGTAGTTTTATGAGATAGGTATTGAAACATAAAACAGTCTGGCGTGCGAAGGCCCTGCTGCGTGCAAGAACCGTGGAAGTTTAGGACACACTTTGGTTTTCTTGTGGGTTGCTTATGCTACGGTGTTTGAAATGGAAAAATTGAAACAGAGATTTAATTGACATTTCTTTTATACCTCAAATTTTAACTCTTGTATAGCGTGTAGGTACTTTTTAATACATGGATTTATGCTTATGGTTTATAAAGATGGTTAAAACTTTGATTGTCGGAATTTATGTGGTTAGGTATGTACCACACATATACTGATGAACCAATGAAATTATACAATCATGAATTGATAAGGCTATTCCAGAACCTGATCGGTGAATATCTGTGTCTTCATTGGATAAGGATATATTTGTTCTCTAAAGCTCCTATTCCTCTGTTGCCGTTGGTTACTCATATCATTAGGACAGAAGGTCTAATATCGGTTTAATCATCTTCTCTTAGATTATGTTTGTGTTTATTGGTCATTTTCACTTAAACTGTTTTTTGGTTGAAGTCTGTAAATAGATCAGTTATTTAGAAATTTTCCTCATGCACATTGTTACTTGTGGTGTATTCAGTTGAAGTGCATCCCAAGATCATTTCTTGAAATTGTTTTTGTTACTATACTTTGAGAAAAACACTCATCTTGTGGGCTGTGTGCCACTTGTTTTTTCAGTTTTTATTTATCTTGTTAACGGTTCAAGAATACTGATTGAAATAGGAATTTTCCTCAAAATATTCCTTCTAAGGTGGTGTTGGGAGTATGTAAAAGAACAAATTTATTCAAGGACTAAGACCTTTGATTACTTGATATAGGTGATCAACTATAGCTTTCTTGGTTACTAAAAGTTGTATCTACTTGTTAGTCCTTGTTGCATATGTTTCTCGTAAATTTTCAGTATCAAGGGGTTTGTATTAAAAATCAATGGTTGTATGCATCTTATGTTTCAGGCTTACTGAATTGTTCTGATTATAATCAGTCAACAACTATTGCTGCTCTATGTGTTGTGCTCTGTAACTTGATTTAAGCCTGAACGTTGACCCAGTTTGTGGAAACGAAGGTTCATCATTCTGAATTATGTTGCTGCTAAATTGCTAATATGCAGCCTTTAATAGTTCATCCTTAACAAATAAATCTGGCTGCATTTATAATGCTCTTTCTAAATATATTCACTATGGTATGTATCAACTAACTTTGTGCAAACATGTTTCTGAGGTTCTGGAAGAGTATCTGCGCTGCTCTAAATTCCTGCTCTTTGGTGGCATGACATATTAAATTGTATTTGTATTATAACTAAAATGATGTGTAGACTCTTTTACATTTTACAAGATCTCAGATATTGTACACTGTCTAATGCTGCAAGTGTCAATGAGTCGTAAAGAAATTGTTGGTCAGTTGTAGCCTTGCTGGAACCTTATAACTAATACCTATGGTAAATTGAGTAAATATCTTCTGCAATGTGTATGTAACGGGTCATATATATTCTGGGTTAAAATGCCCACAACATCCACCACCGACCTCCCTTATGCACGCACAATTAAATTGGAAAGTTATGCATCTCAGGATGGAACTAGAGCTAAAAAAAATTTTCCACCATTTTGTTCTTGTTGTCTCTGCCTCTCGAATCTCTAGGTTTACAAAGAATTGAAAAGTTTGATTATTATGTTTAAGTTGATATTTTCATCTTGCACGAAGAAAATTATATTGGAAAGCTTTCATGGAGAAGATTCAAGAAGATTTACGTAATTAAACTGAAGTTTGCATATCTAATATAGCACTTCTGTGGATCTACATGTCATATATTTTAGGAATTTAGTCCACATTAGAAGCTTGGTTGATACATTCTTTTGCTGTGTTTCACAGTCTTCTGGATTTCTGTTCTCAAATTTTGTGACTTTGCATTTCTTCGCTTTCAAAATTTTATTGGTACAGTTAGACTGATCAATCTTCTGTTTTCTGCATTTCATGCAATAGACTTATGCTCAATGTTTTTCAGGGATCTATCGCGATGGGTGGCCTGCCAATAGAGAACTCTACTCCTACTATATCTTTGTCACATGCACCGAAAGATCAAGGGTCTATCCCGAAAGCATCTGGCACTGATACAAAGCCCAAGAAGAAGATCTGCTGTGCTTGCCCCAAGACTAAAAAGCTGAGGGATGAATGTGTTGTCGAGCATGGTGAAGCTGCTTGTGCAAAATGGATTGAAGCTCATCGTAAATGCCTTCGTGCTGAAGGTTTCAATGTTTGAAACCATGAAGGTGGTCCAATTTAGTCAGAATGATACTCTTATTCGGCTTTCTTTTAGCATCATACAATTTTGTCAATGACCTCATTAGAGGTCTCATATTCACACAATTCACATCTCTTTACAGAAAGTGACACAATAAAGGCAGGGGCACCATGTCGTGACTGTTTAAATTACTTTATTGGCGTAAAATGCGAAATTGTTCTCTGTTTACGGATTTTGTGTCATGCTACAGAAATTTAGGGAGATTTTTTCTTTTATGGAGAAGGAAGAAAAAGAATATCCGCCCATCAATGTTTATCCATGTTTTCTTGTTCTGCAGCTTCTTGAAGCATGCTTTTTCAATTAAGTTTTAAGGAATGTATTTATACCTGATTGAGAAGTCATTGCTAGTTTTTTACTACTATGGCTAAGGCAGGAATTGGTGGTCAGTTCAGGTGGGAACCATGCTTTTCAGTTAGTCTAACAAAAGAGATGCTTTTCAGTTAAGCAGAGAAGTTTCAAGGTGTGGGTTTGTAACTGTATGGGAAAACATGGCCGGTCTCTTCTTTTCTTTTCCTTTTCTTTTTTGGTTGGAAGGGATCATTATCTACGAATCATGTGGGGTGTTGAAATTCTATGCACATCATTCTGAAGAAAAGTTATCATTGATGTTTTGGTGCCTAATTTAAGTGACTTTCGCAGTGAAATGCACCAACTCAAAGTTGGCAAGTTAGTATGTGCATTTGTTCGTCTTGAGATAAATTATGATTTGTCTTTCAGCGGTGATATATATATGCAGAAATTAAGCTTTCAGATGGCAAATGGGCTGGCCCAAGCCCAACCTGGCCCGAGGCCCGTGAAGCGTGAATTTTGTTACTTTGGCCTGACAAAATTCACGAAATCCTGAAGGGCCCAACCCACTTATATATAGGCTGGGCTAGCTGGGCTCTGTTTGGGCTGAGCTAACCCGTGGGTCTATTACCCTAATTTTTTTAGCACATATTTTGACAATTCATTAAAAAAATCCGAAACACTAAGACTGAACCCCTAACCTCTTACTTTAATATCAATTATCAAAGTTTGAACCCCTAAAACAAAACTCTTTTTGTTTATTATTATTACAGCTATAAATATTTTAACTTCATCAACTCCATTGATTTTAGTAATTTATCTAAAAATTGTGTTGGAAAAGAATCAAACCCATGACTTCTTACTTTAATATCTATACTTGAACCACTAAAGCACAACTCTACTTGTGTATTATGTTAGAAACTAACTATTTTAAATTGGGTAAAAAGCTCTAGATTCCCCTACGTTTTATCGAAAGTGTATCAAATACCCACGTATTTTTAAAACTCTCGAACAACTTCTTGTGGTTTCTAAAACTAATCTAACGTGCCCTAATCCTAACTTTCTGTCAAGAACATTAATAAAAATATTTAAAAGACTGATATACCTTGCTTTTTTTAGCTTTTAGACAAAATTATCCCTAAAGATATCACCTTTTTTATTCTTTTCTCTTAAACCATTGTCACCTCCTTTGCCTCCCAACCCCCTGCTCACCCTAACCAAAATCCCATCCCTATCAAGGGCAGCACCATCCCCTTCTCCTTGCAAACTAACCCCAAACCAAAACTCTCCCCCTCTTCCAGTTGACTGACCTAAGTCCTCAACCCCAATCCCAACAAACCCAACACATTTTTGCAGTATGTGTGAGTGCAGTGTTCAGGGGTGTCTTTGATATTTAAAGCTTTTTCTCTCTAAAGATTTTTGTTGTTGTGGTGTGTGTTGACAGTGCATGTGGGAGGTGTGTTTGTGGTGTGTATATTTTGCACTTAATGGTGGAAGATATGGTAAGTGTATGTGGTGTAATGGTGGCAAAGATGATGAGTGTTTTGGTTTAATGGTGGTAAAGATGATGAGTGTTTTGGTTTAATGGTGGTAAAGATGATGAGTGTTTTGGTTTAATGGTGGTAAAGATGGAAGGCGGTGAGTGTTCTGGTCTAATGGTGGGAGAGATGGTAGCTTTGATGAGGGGGGTGGTGATGGGTGGTAGCAGTGGAGGTTGATTTTTCTTTTTTAATTTTTTCTATTATAAAAAAATATTTACGTCTTGTAACGAACTAAAATGTGAACTCATTTGTAGTTTAGTTGGTTAGAATTCATCCAACTTAATTGACCTCTACAAAATCACAATTCTCAGTTTGTGATTTGTGATAATGGGCATTGGTGCCAGCCAGAATAAGGGTGTTCGAAGATCATAATTGATGCTTTTTATGATCTGTTGACTAAGATTGCAAGTTTAGGATGTGCCTGTTGAGATAGGTTTGGTCATGTAATCGTTGGGAGAAGTTTAAATTTTGTTGCAGAGTTCACATGATCTAATGTCTTTGATTGATAAGGATGTAATGGATTTTGCTGCAACTTGAACTGTTTATGTTGAATAAAATTATCTGATCTTTTGACAAAAAAAAAAAGAAAGAAAAGAGAGGGGTGTTTTTGGCATAAAGCAAGTTTGTCCTTCTAAGGCAAGAAGCACAGTTGCAATTTGGCGAATATAACCCATTTACCGTTAAAAATAATAGATTTTTTTTAATAGAAGGGGTTGTGCCGCTTTGTTTTAGAAATCACAAGGGGTTATTAGAGAGTGTTAAAAATGCAAGGGCATTAGATACACTTCCAATAAAACACAGGGGTTCCAGAGCATTTTACGTTTTTAAATTTATCAAACCCATCGTCGTATGAGTTTGTTGATATACCATGTTGTTGCACCTTTTCATTTCCTTTTACTACACTTATCCTTATTTGTGTTAGTTTATACTAAACAAAATAAATTTTTTGAATTATTTAATATCTCAAAAGAATGTATAAGTCTAAGCTTTCATCAACTCCATTGTATATTTATAAGTTTTATTTTTAGCTTTAATGTTTACTAATCAATTGAACTTTTTTTTTTCTTTTGCTCTAAACCTTATATATTAGCTTACAATAAATAAAATGAACTTTAATGAATATAATTTTTAAAAAGGAAGCATAAATCAAATCATGAAATTTCACTTTTACTATTCTAATAATATTTTAAGGCCTAAAACTGTTTTATATATGTAATATTAATGTTTTGATTATTTATATAAAAAAATATAAATACAAATAAATAATAAAGTTTAATTATGATCAAATTATTTTTCTAAAAATAAAATTCTCAAGAAAGATGATGGGGACTTCTCTCAAAATTTATTAATTTGAAAAAAGAAATACATGGAGTGGATGACAAAGGCTTCTCTCAAAATTTTATTAATTTGAAATAAAAAATACATGGACTGATACTTGTGGAAATTATTGAAGTTAGGATTTCTAGTCTTTCAAAATTTTTAGCACAATTGCATTATGGCATAGCAATTATATTAGTAGCATTACATTAGCTCATTAGTTAGTCTTTTTTCAATTGTTCGAAAAGGAAGTATGAGTTAAGTAAAATTGAAAAAATTAGTGTATCAATGTATAATATGTTAGGGCATATTATGTAAAGGTTAAATATGTCAATTGTATTATTTGTTCTAAAAGTCTTATTTCTTATACTGCAAGTCTTGTACTAGTATAAATATCCATATAAAACCCCTTTGGGGTCTTGTGTATCAAGAGCCAAAAAGATCCTAGCATTAAAAATTTTCCTCTCTTTCTTTTCTTTTTCTTCTTTCTATCTTAATCTAAACTTTTTTTTTCTCTTCCACTGCCTCCTTCTTCATCCAACTTTGTAGGCCATCTCACATTGTCTACCATGTCCATATTTGTTGCTCCTAGTACTACTGTTACTGGTGCTTTATCCCCCACTATGTCAGGGCCATTAATTAATTATTCATTGTCACCAAATCAAACATCCATTAACTTTTCCTTTTCTACTTAAACCCATCACGTGCAGAATATGTTTCTTTGTTTCTTCCCCCCAAAAAAAAATCCCGAGCCCTAAATTTCTTTTCCTCCAATTTCTTTTTCTTCTCCTTCGTTGTCTGCTGCCAACCAACCTCATTTTGTGTTATATGGCCTCCACGATTGCAAACCCTATTCTTTAAAGACTCTGGCAATGTTTTCTTGAGGGGCACAAAAAAGAAATTCTCTTACTTGTTAGTTATTCACCAATTCAAAAAAAAAAAAATTCTTCTCTCTCTTTAAATATTTTTTAGAAAATCCTTTTTGAAAATATTTCACAATTTTCCATAAAAAGTTTTGGAAAAAAACCTTCAACACAAATCAATAAAATCTCTAGATTATTTTTCTTTTTGATAATACTTATGATTACCAAATTACTACTTCTTCATGGTCTGTTGCACCGACATGCTAATGACATGCTCATGACTTTTCATCCTTCTTGCTAGCTGCCTACTTTGTTGTAGCTGTTACTTATTTAATTTCTTCCACCATGGCTGCAAATTCTGTGTATGTGTCTCCTCTTTCTTCATCAATGCACCTATCTCCTTCCACAATATATCTCTCTTTCTATCTCATCTTCCTATTATGGTTGACTTCAAGTCTCTCTCTTTTCTCTTCTTTCTTCTTTTTTTCTCTCTAAAAATCTCAACCTCTCTCTTGTCAAGGACAAATATTGGTCCCTATGCCTTGGCTAAAACTTCTTGGATTTGGCAATTGCTTTGCCTGTGAACTTGGGTTTACATATGAGAACCAAGCGTGTGGAAATTTTTTATTTCATCATGGAGAAGGTTACTTTGGGAAATGTTCCAGCCAAGTTTGCTCGTACAAGTTCTCAATTGGTCGATGTCTTCACCAAGGTTTCTCATTCAGCCCGTTTTCAAGAGCCAAAGGACAATCTTCGTATCTCACCTGGCATATTAGTGTATGAATGTATAATATGTTAGGGCATATTATGCAAAGGTTAAATAAGTCAATTGTATTACTTGTCTTAGAAGTCTTATTTCTTATACTGCAAGTCTTATACTAGTATAAATATGAATGTAACACTTTTTTGGGGTTTTGTGCTCAATCATAATTAATAAGCTTCTATAGAAAAATCAAAAGCTCCAAACAAGAGTGTTTCAGAATAGACTTTTGAGATGTTGCTTCTTCATTATATTAGAATTTTTTTTCTTTTTTCCTTAAAAATACTACTCCATATATCTAAAAATTCAAATATTGACCTCAAATAAAAAAAAAATTCAACAATTAAAATAAAAATCAAAGCATTAACCATTTTTTTGGCAATATTTTTATTCAAAATTTTACAATTTGACCACTGATATTTTACAAATGGACCAAACATGGTATCTTTAAATAGATATGCAATAATACAATAATTGAAAGAAAAATAATCTCCTAATATTAGTCCGATGTCAATACTGTTAACTTATGTTTATGTATCGGTATATTCGTATTTTAGCTAATTTAACAAATGAAATTTAGCAGCTTTCTAATGTTTCACTATGCCAAGTAACCATTCAAATTAAAGGTATTTTTGCCTTTTATGTTATCATTCCAATGACATTCCAATTTTAGGATCATAGGGGTTAATTTGTAACATTTTTTAAACTATAAGAATATCAGTGGATATCAAAATTATAGAAAAATTTACATGATTTTTGTAAAATGCATTTTACTCCAATTCTTTTTACATTATAGCTAACTTATTTGCATGTCTTTTATACTACCATTCAATGCCTAACTCTTAATGAAGAAGAAAGATTGAACATATGAATGAGTGGATTGTAGGACTCAATATAGACAAATTTCTAATTTGTGATCTTTAGTGTTACTGAAATTGTTTATTTTGTGGACAAAAATATTATTTATTTTACATTTTATTATCTTTCCTGGTAATAATTTTTGCTCATTTTAGTTTGTAGGTCTTAACATGAACTTGAAATGTTCTAATTAATTTAAAATTAAATGTGTATTCATGTTAGTTGCTTTTTAATTTTAAATGAATTAAAATTTAAATTGTACTTGGATAAGCCTGCAATCGATATGTGGTTGTACTTGGAAAATGCAATATATAATTATCTTAACCGTGATTTAGTGGTTCGATTCCTTGAAATTTTTATAGTAAATGATAATTAGTATTTTTTTTCTGGCTACAAGGAATGTGGAATTCAGTAAATTACAATTCTCCTAAATGAATTGTCACCTCTTCTATCTTTTTAGAATATGTTGGGAAAAAACATGGTGTAAATGAGAGGAAATAAACGAGAAATTCAAGACACACAATTACGTGGTTCAGCCTATCCTACTCCACAGGCAAAAAGGAGAATTTTATTAAGACAACGTCGACAATGAATACAAGACGGATTCTCTTTAGCTCTAAACACTATCTACTAACTGCCTCACGTCTCTTTTTCCTCCCTTACCCCTATTACAATAGGCTAAGTACCTATTTATAGGACACAGAGACAAAACAATATGATAATACACAATTAATAGTAGAGTACAAATAAGGCAGAACTAGGAAAAGAAGAAGGCAAGATAACAAATAAGGCAAGTTTTCCCATATTCCTTAGGTACTATTAGAATAAGGGCTAGACTTTACAAATCTCCGCCTTGGAGTGTATTCACTCTTTATCGGTTAACCAAAATTCTTCTCTACCAACTAGCCTCACCTGCGCTCATCACTTTGCATTGCCCACATAAGCAATGTCTCGCAACAAGATGAGCAACTTCTTCACTGCCTTCCAACGTCCTCACAGTGTTGCATCCCCGCTACCCACATTGCGTGCAAGTGAAACACCTTGAATGCCCTTCACATCATGCTCAGCCTTAATGCTAACACCACTCGACTCGGGAACATCGTATACATGCTCCATCTCATGCTTAAAACCACGAAGAGACTCCATCTTTTCACTCACAGTTCTTCTCAATAAAGCCATCCTTAGACCATTAACCTCCCTATGGAACCCTTGCTTATGCACAATCACTATCGCGGCATTCAAAGCATAAGACTCTTCACATGCTCCATCTCCTATGGAATTTTCATCATGTCCACTTTGCTCAGCAACAACTTCACACAGCTCACTTTGAGATACACATTCACCTTGTATCTCATCTTAGATTGAACCTCTATTGCCATCCTCTAGAGCCCTAAGAGTATCACCACACAACTCTACCTACTCGATGGCACCATTTTGCCCAACTTCTGTCCCAATACCCTTGATCATACAACCATTAAGAACATAGAGACTATATGTCAAAAACCCATTAAAAAGCAACTGGGAAACCCTGTGCACTTTAAGGACTCCACTCTTACAATGAAACCTGTATCTGTGAGAATTTAACTACCCAAGAGAAATTAAGTTCTCTTTCAGCTCAAGGACATGTCAACACTCAAAAAGTCTACTAGTGCCATCAAACATCTTGATTTTTATGATGCTAGTTCCAACCACCTCCAGTGTGAGGTCATTCCCAAGATAGACTTTCCCACTCTTTCCACAATAAGTAGAAAACCAATCTCTCCTAGTACATATGTGAAACGTAGCACCAGAATAAAAAATCGATCAATTTTGCCATTGTCCTGCAATAACGGAAAAGACACCTCTAGTACTATTAAAACCTTTATCTTCTACATCATCAACCAAATTCATTGATTTTTGCTTATTTCTCTTCTGGCAAAGGCGCTTAAGAAGACCTTATTCCCCATATTCAAAACACATCACATCTTTTGCTCTTGGTTTTGACTTCCATGAAGATCTTTCTTTCTTGTGTTTCACTGTTTTAGTCACTAATCCCTCTCCCTGAATCTCCACTTTGTTTCCTGGAAAGTGTTTCTTCAAATCCTTGGACTTCAATGTCAAATAAACATCATTCAAGCTAATCTTATCACGTCCATACAACAGAGTGTCTATGAAATTATCATATAAGGGTGGTAGAGAACACATCAAAACAAGGGCAGGATCTTCTGAATCAATCGTCGCTCCATCCTCCCCCAATAAACCTAGATCATCCCATTGTATTGATTCTATGTTTTGGGTATAGATACGGCCTTTGTAGGTACCCCTAAAGATCAAACACTTTCTTTAGATAGCTTGCAATAACACGTTGCCAACTGAGAAGAAATGCTACAACAGAAAGCTCACCATTAACCCTCTTTGCAAGATATGTGAATCAATAGATGGAACTCCCAAGCACATCTTTCTTCGTTGTAACTGGAGCTAAGCTGTGTGGCTTGCTTCACCTTTCTAATGCAAAATCAACCCTTTTTTTGTGCCTTTCTTAGACATTTGGCTCGTAGGCTTTATGTTTAGTCTTGCGAATGATTAGCATTTGAAAATTGAAGCTTTCTCCTTATTAGCTTTCTTGTGTTGGTACATTTGGAAAGGTAGAAATGCCTACAACTTTAATGGCACATCTGTCAACCCAATTAACACACTGCGATTGGCTCTCCAAGCTCATGGCGATTATGCTATTGCAAATCGATGCACTCTTGCTCTCTTCTCTTCTCATGTTAACTCAACCATTAGCTCTGGAATCCTGGTCTTCTCCTTCTAATGGTAGCATCAAAATCAATGCTGGTGCCTTTTTTTGGCTCTCTTATCTAGAAATTATGCCTTTCTCCCTTGTGATGCTTTAGGCTGTTTGATTGGAGGAGTGGTTGGTAAATTTTTTTCAACCTCAGCTCTCGTTTTAGAAGCCTTGGTCTTCCTCAAGGGCTACCTACCATGCATCTCCATGACTTGGACTCAAGCCTACATTGAAACTAATTCAAAAATTCTTTTCATGCCCTCAAAAAAGACTCATCAGTCCCCCCGGTGGAAATCCGTCAGATTATCTTGAATATTCTCGTTCTCCGCCTAGTTACTCCTAGATTGTACTTGATGTCTCTTTGAAGGTGTAAGCCCTAGAGACTTGTAAGTGTACTGATCGATATAATATAATGTGGGTGTGAGAATAGGTGTTGAACCACAAAGAGGGCTATTTTGTGGAAAGGATTATATACATATGTGTCCTAGAAAGTGCTTAAAAAGAAACCTACTCTAACCATATTTTTGGGTATTAGTAGGAGTGTAAGGGAAGGAAATTGAACAAACTAAACTATGGGAAACGAGAATGGAAAACGGGGAGACAAATTAATCTAGAGACGTTTTAACTATTGGATAAAGATTAGGGTAACTTATGTTTGCTAATGGTTGATTTTTGACTCTTTTGTTATGAGATTATAGGAAATGGCTTAACTATAGGATGCTCTTAACTAGGTTGCTAACTAGTGTCCTAATTTCTCCCTAGAACTTAGTGTATGTTCGTCCCTAGGCGATGTCTACCTAGAGTCACAGCGTGGTCCTTATGACCTAGGGCCTTAGAATTGACCAACTTGCTTCTTAAGCGACCTAGAACGAACCTACCCTAGTACCTAAACCGTTGGCTGGGTCTAAAGCTAAGACCTAGTATCGCTAGGGTCGACTAAACCTACCAGGAAACCTACATGCTAGGTTGAAAGCCAAAGAAGACTCAATCTAGGCTAGCCCTAAGTTGCGTGTTGTCATTCTAGGGTCACTAAAGTAGGATTTGCTCAATACGTGCAATCATCCATGTATACATACATACATACATACATATATATATATATATATATATATATATATATATATAAGCCATCAAAATCCCATAACATAAGAGTGTTAAATCAACCAATTACACAACCTAACAAGCTAAATCGCCCTAATCAAGTCTACTCAAACATAAATGAAAATAGGATGAAAGAGTAGTAAGGAAACCCTCTTCCATCCTAGCTATTCTTGTACAATCCTTGAATAATCCTCACTCCAAAGTTGTTAAGTCTCTTAAAAAAAACTTGAATCCAAGTGAGAAGTGTATGAAAAGGTATGTGTGTAAGGTAGGTGGACAAGGGTTTAGTATATGTAAATGGGTGTGAATGTGTATGAATTGATGGTTAATAAATGCTAAAAATCGGGTCCTATTTATAAGCAACAATGGTGCTACCAGTTGACCCTACCGGCCGGCCGGTAACAGAGGGGTTGATCAGTTCTTAAAGTTACTCTCTAGATTTACCAGCTAACTGGTTGGCCTAGCCGGTTCTGCTCTCTATTTTCTGGATTTACTGGTGGACCCAGCCGGTTGGCTCTGGGGGTCAACCGGTAGATCCTAGTTGCTTCAATCATCATCTTCTTTGCTTCTGGTCTCTTCTCCACAACCTGCACACCTTCTATCTTCATCACCCAACTTTGTTCAAACTCGATATTGACCCAAGACTCACATATATCATAAAAAACAAGCTATTAATGTAACATTTATCTCTTAAACTCAACTATGTACAATCATCTTTGCTTGAGCTTAATTTTACCATATGTACTACATTAATGCCACTTTACAAGCACAAAGCACCTCAAAAATATGTAAAAGATGCAATGCAAACACACACAAAATCGAGACACATCAGTAGTTTTCACTAGTCCATGGAAAGGGCAAATCACTCACTGATTAGGTAGCTAAAGCTTGAAGGATTGGCTTCCTACCTCTTGATTGAAATGTCAGCATTCCACCCCCTCTTTGATCCCTTATTTCCTTTGATTTGCCTCATAGAGGCATTGACTAAGGCGGCTTTTTTCTCTACTTTTTCTATTTAATATATATTTCTTTGACAAAAAAAAAAGATCTTCTTGTTCTAAGCTTGGGTAGGCATTTATAGGCGTTCTATGGACCCAAAGGCCTAATTGGTACAATATCTTACGCGAGATAAATTATTAGGGGAAGGATTCTTTCATAATGTTGTGAGCATGACTCAACAATTGTATGACAAATAATATAATGAATATGATTTAATCGTTATAAACTGTTAATGAATTCCAATAAATTTTATAGTTATTTTATAATCATTTAATTTTGTTTGTTATGATGTTAGAAAAGAATGTTTATGGTAAGAGCACACGGCTCTTCTAAAAAGTTAGAAGGAATTTTCTTTTTTTGGTTAAAAGAAGGAATCTTCGTATTGTGATCTTTGGCTCTCTATCCTTCTCTCCTATCGCCTTCATTTTTCTTTTATATTGAGAAAATAAGGGCCTGTTTAAATTAGTTTTTTCATAAAGAAATATTTTTTCCTTGAAAAAATAAAATATATTCTTTTTCTAATAGGTATCAGACTTAGCTTTCAAAAAAAGATAAAAATTAAAAAAAAACTCAAATTCAATTTTTTCAAGAATTTAGAAATATAATTTTAACTTTAGCAAAAGTACACTTTTTTTCTCCAAAAGTTGTAGGGGGAAAAACGCTTTTGGAAAAATTAATTCAAATGAGCCCTAAGTCTTAGATATGTTTGTTCTTGAAATTTGGAAAAATAATTCCATTCTTCTTTTCGTAGTGGTTTCGATTATCACGGAGGTTGAAGTATATGTAAATTTGCTTGAAACCCAACTTGATCGAAAAAATTTGACAAAATGACTATTTTCTTATTACTGTTATTATATCACTAATAGAAAATAAGTGCTAATTAATAATATTGAAGATATCAAAATAATTAAATCTATACTATTTAATAATTTAAAATTTTCTATTACAAAAGAGTTAGATTCAAATTTCACCACTATCTAGTTATCTGATGCATGGTAAAAAATCTCTCTTGCACATGAAAGGGCTTGTTATAAATATAGATCTACCACTATTGCCTTGTTTGTCATAAGCACAATTTAGAAATCTCGCTTATAGGTGAAAGGACATATTGTGATTTGGTAACTTAGTAATTAAAGTCGGCTAAAGAGTAATTTTATATTTTTTTTCTTGAATGATAAAATTTGAAACTTTTTTTTTCCGTATATGAGGCAATATTTTAGCTTAGCACTAGTACTAGAGCATAATAGCTCGTTTCCTTGTTGGCATTCTTTCAAAATTTATAAACTATTCCTTTTTTATCTCAAGCAAAGCAGTGAATTCATAACCCTTCAATCATTTCCTACAGAAAGGGTTAAAGACAAAAAGGTTTGTCAAATGGGATCACCTTCTATTTCAAGAGACAAAAATAAAAGAAAGTTGTTATATATCGTACTATTATTGTGTTTAAGAAGAACTTAAAATAAGACACTTATCTTATTTGTAGTTTTTTTCAAAAATACTTTTTATTATGATTTACTAAATTTTTATAAATTTTCTTAGTCATAGTTGTAACAAAATAAGATAGTTTTTAGTTGTAGTGAAAATTTCTATAATAGTATAGAAAATTTATTTGAATATTATAGTTTATGACTTGATAAAAACTTTAAGTGCAATGTAAAATTTTATTATCATAGGAGCTATGGCTAGTAGATTGACCCCACGAGATGATTCAGTGTTGTGTTATTACATTGACCATCGGGTTCATTATTTAATCTCACCCCAGCATTTAGATGAGCATAAAATCTGTCGGAATGACAAAGAGTTATGCATTTACCTAAAGCTCCCAGTTGTATAGTCGGAGTTGGACACAACTGAATTTTATGGATGTTATGTTGTGCGTTTCCATCAAGTTCACAAGTCACTTATTACTGTGTTGATTGAGAGGTGGTAGCCAGAGACACACTTTTCATTTGCCTGTTGGAGAGGCCATGATCACTTTTCAGGATGTCGCCGGATATTAGGGCCTGTCGGTTGTTAGTATAATTGTCCTAGAGCTAGACACGGATTATCGGAGTTTGGAGGAGTGGGTTGATCCTATTCAACAGCATATGGGGGGTAAATGATGTAGACATGAATAAGATCACAAGAAATGGTCTTAGGGACTAGAATGTCAACCACTATGTGGCCTTGTATGCCTTCATAGTATACTGCTGAGAGACCATGATTGAAGGTTTTCCACTCCTAAAGCAGGCAACATATTGTGCATAAGAGCATGGCCAGTGATAAGCTGTCTACTTGCCATATATACATGTTTTTTCTACCCAATCAACTTCCTGTTTGTTCGGAACATCAGTCCATCACTCCAGCACTCACCCAACCTTATACCATTCATCTTGTCTGAATGCATTCAAATGCGTTCGGTGTGAGGATACTCCCACTTTTCATACTTTTCTCTCGCTTTATCTATAAGAACATGACCCTCACTCTGCAAGTGCATCACGTCTACCAACCTATTGTGGAAATATCCCTTTAGCTTCATAAAAGTGTTAGTTACTAGGGTTATAATAGGTAACCACCTCGCACCAACGAGAACACCATTAAAGCACCCAATATTATTTATGGTCAGTAGACCCCATCTGTACCCCTATCACGGCTTAAGGTCCATGTCTCTACATCGAGGTCAGATAACATCTTGTGCACCTTCATACCAACACCAGTAGGTCCTAGATCGACCTTAAGAATCTTGTTTATAACGACAATGTGCTTACGTTTTTGGCTTTCTTTTCTAGCTATCCAATACTAGTCTTTTGTCATTTGGTTCCGTCATCTTTTCATCACATTGCTTTTTGGGTGTCTCAAGCAAATGCAATGTTTTACTTGAAGTTGGCCGTCAGATGTCAATGTACTGATTGCAATGGCAATTCATGCATATTTTTCAAATATACTGCACACTATTGCTATATTAGTGAAAAAACATTGACGTACTTTTTGCAGGAACCATGTTCAACTATTTGTAGTCACAGCATCGACTACTGCAAATGTCAACACAATATATGATCATTAGCATCTGTGGTTACGGTGACGAGCAGGTGACCTTTGTACTTCCCGAATAGGTGTGTTCCATCCCGTGAAATAATAGGTCAACAGTGCCCCCATGCTATGATGCATGGATCGAAAACCCAAAACACATAGAGAAAAATTTTCTCTGCTCATGTCGAACCCTGAGCGAACTTGTACTGGACGACGGTCCCTAGATTCTTCACAATCACAACACCAAGAAAACGAGGCAATATCTGGTACGATGTGTCTAAGTCGCCATAAACTAGTTCAATTGCCTTATTCCTGGTATGTCAAGCCTCCCCATACGTTATATCAACCTTCAACTTCTCCTTTATGAGGGCTTGGACAAGACGTACCATGTAAGCAGCCTTCTCTGCAACAAAATGACTCAGCATGTAACCGACTAAACCAGATGTTAGATTTCTATGGTTTGGCCCGCATTTATCTCCCATACAAATATGCAAGTCTTGGTACCTGATGATCTTGAACATATTGTGCGTGGATTTTTTAATTGCATAAACCTTTCACTTGCATGGTGTCCTTGATTGCACGATTCATGACAACGTACGTCTTACAGGGTCTTATTTGACTTCATGACCCTATATTTTTGTTGATATTTGATCACGTTCATTTGGACAACCTTTATAAGATCAATCTTTGTCAGGAACAACATGTGTTTGGCCAACTCCATCCGTCTCTCCTCCCACATTGGGCTATTCGGTGGCTCATCCTTACTTGTGATGTAGTATTCTTTCTTAACAGTGTGGAATGCCATCAGTTCTTCCACCTCTAGCTCCGGCTCTAGCTCTTCGCCAGCATCTAGCCTAGCCTCAACCTCTTCATTTTGGGAGTTTAAACTGGCCACTAACACAACGTCTTCCTCGTCGTTCAATTAGACATCCTTCTTTTCTTCTTCAGAATGTCACCATCGTAAAGGGTCCTTCAACTTTAAAGGTGAAGTATGGCGGTAGAGAAAGGGAAAATGTCGCAAAATCTGTCGTTGTCGTTGGAATATCAACCTCCGTATTGGCATAATAAGTCGGTTCTACATTCAGGTCCAGCAAATCAACTTCAGCTTGTTGTAAAGGTTGTGCTTCTTCTACTAGTCGTAGTTGTACATGTCATCACTTTGTACATCTACAACAACATGCGCAATTCGCCATTTCACTTCCATGCAAGTTGTCTTATACGTGTCTTGTACATCTTCGTCGTCCTTCATAGCACTCAGGTAATAATATATTTGCTATAAGTTTCTATCCCATTTAGGGTCACGATAACACAAATCAATTCTATCCACAGCAGGCCACAATTCGAGCTTCCCGAATATACGAGATACAAATTGATTGTATTTTGTTCTGGGACGAATTTTTATTTGATGTGGTAAATTTGGACCTACGTAGTTGAGCCCCTAAGCCGTTTCAATTTTATGGCCGCCACAGTATAAATAAACAATAATCTTATCTACAATTGCATTCATCTTCTAGGAGCACGTGGTTTAGAAAATATTTGAATATTTCTAGTAATTAAAACAAGATTTTTGTCTGAATGTATGCGAGAAACTACTATAAAATGTGACTGAGGATATAAAATTTTGAAGTGAGTGAGGGTATGAAAGTTTTGAGCAAATTTGGAATGAGTTGATAGAGATAGGGAAGTGGGTTTTTATAGCAAGAAATTCAAATTTTGGGAATTCGAAATCCCAAAACTTTTTTACAATTAAACGATCAGAGATGACCTGGCAGTAGGGAATACATTTGATTCCCTACAGAAGAATCGCCAAAGTTCAATTTTGAATTCCCAAAATTCAAGCTCGAATTTCCAAAATACAATCGATTTTCCAAAATTTGACATCAAATTCTGCAAATTTGAATTTGAATTCCCAAGTTTCGAATCTGCTAGATTCCCTGTCACTCCATCACTTCATCATAGGGAATCTCTGACGAGGTAAAAAAAAAAACCTAACACAATATTGGAATTTGTGCTCAAATTCTGAAATTTTGAAAAGTCTATTTTTGCAAATCACAATAAAAACTGGGTTAATTTTGGAAGCAATTCCAAAAAGAAGGCTAAAAAAATCCGATTATCTCCTGAGACAAGGAAGATTTGATAGCTTTGTATGGAGAATTAGGTAAAAGCTACATATGACCACCATGCAAAAGGTAGAGTAATTTATTGGTAATGTTGTATTTCCTCAACCTACTATTGAGGATAATAATACAGAAATTATCTCATTTCTCCTACTAATAAGTAGTCAAGCTGGTACTCTACTCACATTGAGAGACAAGAAATAGGTACCCTATAATAAATTATTATGTTACAACTAATGACAATATACATGTTGAGAGCTCACAACCTTATGAGACTAATGATGAACAACATTTAAAAGGTACATTAGAGAAAGGAGACCTTTTATCTATAATGATTATCTCATTTACTTGGGTGCTATGAGAGATGAGATACAACCAATGATGGAAATGAATTTGGGAACTTGTTGATATTCTTAAAGGGCATAATCTTATTAGTTACAAATGGGTTTTCAAGACCAAGAGAGATCTCCTAGAGAAAATTGAGATTATTTATAAAACGCTTTACCCAAAGGAAGGTATAGATTACAATGAAATCTTTTTCACATGTAACTATAAAATACTCTTTGAGCTATTAATGGATTTTGTATCAAATGGATGTGAAAACAGTTTTCCTTAATAGTGATATGTATTTATAACTTTACATGAAATAGCTTGAAGGTTTACTATTACTGATAAGGAAAACATGACTTGTAGACTTAGAAAAACCATTTATGGTTTTGAATCAGGCTTCAAGGCAATGAATATTTGAAGTTTGATGAAATGGTAACTTTTTATTATTTTGAGAAAAATATAGTTGATCTATGTATACACCTCAAGATCAATAGGAGTAAATTTATCTTCCTAATATTGCATGTTGATGATATTCTACTAGTCATATATGACTTAGGCTTGCTTTCTGAGGCTACATAATATTTACTTAAGACTTTCAATATGAAAGATCTTGAGGAGACTTCTTTTATTCTTGGTACTAAGTTTTGATAAAATAGGTCTCTTGGTTTTTTTAAATCTTTTACGAAAGGCTTACATTGATTGAATTTTCAGAACATTTTGGTGTGAAGAATTGCAAGTCTTGTGTGCCTTTGTTGTAAAAGGTGATTTACTCAAATTGAAGCAATATCATTAAAATGATATAAAGGGGGATTCTATGAAAGATATGCCTTGTTCTGATACTGTTAAGAGCCTGTTGTATGATCTAGCATGCACTACACTTGATATCACTTTTGTAGTAAGAGCTTTTGGTTGATGATAAATCCTTGAAGGGACTATTGCGTTGTTGCTAAAAAAGTAATGAAATACCTATAAAAGACCAAAAATTATACTCTTGTTTACTATAAAGTAGATTATCTAGAGTTGGTTGGATGGATGCTTAGATGATTGAAAATCTACTTTTTGGTATATCTTTGTGATAGCCAGAAGGGCTATGTCTTGGAAGAGTGCTGAATAAGAACTTAATATCTCTTCAACTATGCAAATTTGTGACTTTTTATGAAGCCTTATCTCATGCTATATGGTTTAAGAACATGATATCTAGTTTTGAGAATTATAAATTCTATTACTAGATCTATTAAGATCTGTTGTGATAATAGAGCTGCTATTTTGTTCTCAAAGAATAATAAGAATATTGAAGCTTGCAAGCATATAGATATCAAGTTCTTAGTAGTTAGAGATCTTGTCAAAAGTAATGGCATTCATATAGAATGAATTGCTACTGATAACATTTCAATTGACTCCTTGGCCAAGGGTCTTTGATTTATGATTTTTGTGAAACATGCTAGAAATATGAGTATTTTACAATCTTTTAATGCTATTGTCTAGTGGAAGCGTTATGTCATCATGTGCTATTAGATGTTCCCATTATTTTGTGCTTTGTTCTGCGCATTAGTGCATTCATACAATAGCATATTGTTTTATGGTTGACAACATAATTGTATATTATGATTACTCATATTTATGTTTTGTTGAGGATCTTGTGTTTGGTGTCAATTGCAATAAGATCTCATATTGAGTTTAATATCTCCATATGGACAAATGTTGGTTGGAAATATGTATTCTTACCTTTGGCATGCTGATCGCCACTTTTTGAGGTTAAGAATAATCTTTCCCCTAGCCTGTTGAATGCCGTTTTGTGAGGATATATGTTCTTTCCTCTAGCATGTTGAACGCTATTTTGTGATGATAAGCATAATAGATTTCTCTTGCTTTGAATGCTGATATTGAAGAAATCATGTGAATGAGTGACAAAGAAATAACACATTTTGATCACATATTAGTGTTAGTTTCTTGCTACGCTACCATATGTTTCGTCTATGACGATAAGGTTGGATGACATTTGTGATCATGGAAAGTCTTGTGTCAATATGGAATACTATGACTGACGTGATTTGATGTTTGACAATCTTATTGGTCTAGATTTGCGCTTGAGGTGTAATCTTGTGAATCAGAATGTTTTAAAATTATGGCCACATTATGTTTCCTATTCAACCTAAGAAATACTTTTCTTACAAATTTTACATTGCCCAAGTAGGAGACTGTTGGAATATTTCTCTTTAAAATGGGTTGCCGTTAATTATTTTTTGTTTTATAAAATAGGCTGAATATCTGGTTCACAAGTTGGCTTTGTGATCATGTTGGTTTAATCTCACCTTATAAACTTATACGGTTCTTTTGTGTGTAGGCTCATATATTCTGATAAATCCTTTAATGGGTAAGACTGTCAAAATTTATTATAAATAGGGGCTAGGTCCCCTCTCCTACTCTTAACCTAACAGTTGTTCCAACAAGCATCTATTAATATTGAATAAAGTAAGCAGAGGAAGATTTAAACCTAGATTAGATGACAGTTACTTCTTCAACAATTTCTTAACGATAATGGCTCAAACAGGTACGTGCTTCTGCTATCAATTATATCTTTCAATTTTATACTATAAATTCATCTATTGTATATGACCTATATGTTGTGTTTACATTCACACCCCATATATAAGGACATAAGAATTTTAGCATCTTACATTTGTTGATTTTTCAATCAATCTCTGTTCCCTCTTTTTGTAAAAAATGATAAAAAAAAAGTCTCTATATATAGGACACGGAATTATAAGTAACTTGTTGTGACTAAAACTTCTTGTTAGGGAAAAACACGCATAAACGAAGAACACGAGAAGAAAAGACACAAGAAAATTTATGTGGTTCTGCCTTGAAGTTTATGTCCATTGGTAGCAAAAAATAATTTCACCATTGATCAGCGAATAATACAAGGCTTCTCACTTTGGTCTGTCTCCTACACACAATATAACGTCCTAATCTTTATTTATAGTTGATAGGTTTCCTAAATAGTATACTACTCAAATAAAGCAACATATTAATTATGTGCTATTATGGTAACAAGCTAATAAGGCAATTTGCTATTTTTGTTGTCTAAAAATATGAGCCATAATCAACAAATCTCCACCTTGCCACGTATTCACTCCAATCAACACACAATCATCCTACTACCAGTTGCCCCTAAAGGCTCAATGCTTTGCACCACAAATAACAACCAAGTCCAAGCAATGCTTAAACTTGTTAAGTGGAACCACTTTGGTCATCATATCTACTGGGTTCTCATGGGTAGAAATCTTTTGCACCAATATGATTCCTTGTGACACAACATCTCTAATAAAGTGATATCTAACATCAATATGTTTAGTCTTCTCATGATACATCTAATTTTTGTCAGATGAATTGCACTCTGGCTATCACAAAAGACTGTACTTTGACCTTGCCACAGTCTAAGATCACGAACCAGGCCTTGTAGCCACATGGCCTCGATTACAGCTTTTACAATTGCCATGTACTCTGCCTTAGTAGTCGACAATGCCACAATAGACTGTTATGTTGCTTTCCAACTGATAACACACCTAGAGAGAGTAAACACGTAACCCATCAGAGACCTCCTCTTATCAAGATCATCTCTAAAGTTTGAGTCATAATAACCCACCAATCTCACGTAATCTCTAGTCATCTTACTAAACAGCAAGCTCACATTTGTAGTGCCCTGTAAATATCTCATTATCCAATTCACTACTTCCCAATGTGCTTTCCCAGGCAATGCCATATACCTACTCACAACACTAACTACATATGAAATGTCAAGATGAGTGCACACCATAGCATACATCAAGCTGCCAATAGCACTCGAGTATGAACACGAGACATGTGCTCCACCTCCTCCTTGGTTTTAAGTGATAAATCTGTAGACAACCTAAAATAAGCTGTAAGCGGCACACTCACAAGCTTTGCTTTATGCATCCCGAAACGCTCCAGCACCTTCTCAACATAACTTTGCTGGACAAGAACAACTTTCCCGCATTCCTATCCCTATGAATCTTCATACCAAGAATCTTCTTCGCTGCTCCAAGATCTTTCACCTTAAACTCATCACCTATCTACTTCTTTAATTCATCGATAGTAGACATGTTTTTAGTAGTAATTAGCATGTCATCGACATATAACAACAAGTACACAAACGAACCATCTAGAAGCTTCTTGAAATACACACAACTATCATAACCATCTAGAAGCTTCTTGAGATACACACAACTATCATAACCATCTAGAAGCTTCTTGAGATACACACAACTGTCACAGGTACTCCTTGTGTATCTAGCACCTACTATAAATGTGTCAAATCTCTTGTATCACTATCGAGGCGACTGTTTCAACCCATATAAGGACTTCTTTTGTTTGCAAACATGGTTCTCCTCACTAGGAACTATATACCCCTCTAGTTGACTCATATAAATTTGCTCTTCAAGATTACCATGTAAAAACACCGTTTTCACATCTAGCTGTTCAAGCTCCAAATCATAAAAAGCAAGCAAGGCAAGTAAAACCCTGATCAAACTATGCTTCATAACCGAAGAAAGGACTTCGTTGAAGTCAACACCCTTTCTTTGTGTATAACCTTTCGCCATTAATCGAGCCTTGTATCAAGGACCTTCAACCCTTAGAGTACCTTCCCTTTTCTTGTAAACCTATTTGCAACCGACAGCTTGATGTCCCTCAGGTAATTCAACAAGCTCCCACGTATGATTCTTCTGAAGTGACTCAATCTCCTCATTCATGGCACCTATCCACTGAGCAGAATCTTTACCAGATATATCCTCCTTGTTTGAATTTGGCTCATGTACTTCAATTATTTCAGCAACCGTCAAAGCATAGGTAATAAGATCAGTGTATCTATACCTTTGAGGCTTTCTAATCTATCTCATTTTTGGCCCAATAGCAATGCTATACTTCTGTTGTTCAGGCACATTCTGATAATGCACTTAAGTTGGCTGAATCTAACTGCTACTACTGCTAGATGGAAAATTTGAAACATCAACAAATACCTCCATTTGCTCTTTGATACCATGGTCTAAACTAGCTACCGCTTTCTCTTTTTCCTGGTCTAATGGAGCAAACTCATTGAACTTGACATCCCTGCTGATGAGGAAACCTGAAGACTTGGGATTTGTGCACCACAACCTGTAATCTTTCTCCTCGGATGCATAGCCTAGGAATATCCATTTCTTTGCCCCCAACTCCAACTTGCCATCCTTCACTTAAGCGTATGCAGGGCAACTGATGTGTGTCATTTGTGCATGTTTGCATCTAGTTTTTGCATGCATATTTAAGGGTGTTCAGAGCATAATTGAGTGCGCTTAGTATAAAGTTTATGCATATTTGTTAATATTCGTACTTAATGTATTTAGGTGCATATATACTAAGTGTTATATTCCATGTTTTAGGAGTGTTTTGGAAGGGTTCAAGCGTATACGAGGAAGAAATGAGCTAACGGATGAAGACCGGAAGAAAAGAAATAAAGAAGAGAGCATTCTGATCCAGCCGGTCGGCTTAGATGAAGAGCCGGTCGACCGTCTAGGTCGACCGGCCAGTCCAGAGAGCATCAAGATTGAAGTCGGTCGAGCAAGAAAGAGGAGCCGGTCGACCGGCTAGGTCGACCGGCTGTGCGCGGAAGAAATCTATAAAAGCTCGTTTCAGCCCAATTTCGAGGGGAGGAACTTTTATTTCTTAAATTCTAATAAACCCTAACCCTTTACCCACTTCACAAAACACCCTAAACCACCATCTAAACCCCACACCAAGCTAGGATTGAAGCATTAAACAAAGATTTGAAGGATTTGTACGGATTTGGAAGCAAGAATTTAGGAAGTTCTTCTTGTTCTTTCTCTATTTCTTGTAAATATGTTGCTAGATTAGGCTAGATTTAGGGTTGATTGTTGTTGTATATTAGATTAGGGCTTTGAATAATGGATTTGTGTAGATCTTTGGCTCTTAATACATGTTTATTTATATAAATTTATGGCATCATTCAGTATGTCTATGTATTGGAAATCAAACATGTCTATGTGTTTGTTAAAATGCCTAAGTGAATATGCATGTGTTATTTGTGCTTCAAATGCTCTTATCTACTTATATGGGTGATGTAATTGTGCTTAATCTCGTGGCTTTGCTTAGTAGAGTAGGCTTTAGCTTTAAATCCAACTAATAGGTTATGCTATGCTTAGTCGAGTTTAGGTGCTAGTCCTTGGCTTTAAATCCAGCCAAGTGGATAAGTTAACCTAGACTAGAGTATCCCTCACCCACGTTAGTGTTGGTTAATTGAGCTTTAATGTCACGTAGTGTTTAGGTGCTAGTCCTTGGCTTTAAATCCAGCCAAGAGGATAAGTTCTAAGCACGGATTGCGTAGGCTAGGAGGGATTGGCCCTTAGCTTTAAATCCAGCTAACGGGTTGAACCACTAGTATTGGTTAAGAGAGCCCCCGATCAACACAATGGCAATAGAAGTCCCGAGCCTTAGATAGACATCATCTGTTATCATAGCCCAAGTCTTGTTGCAATGCAATCGCCCTAGGTCCCCTTCTTCTTTATTAGTGTTTCCTTCCTTAGTTTGGTTCCCTTAAGTTCCTCCATAGATTAGTTTTTATTTTTCCTTTTTCCGAGCTCCCGTCCATCATAAAGTAAGTACACACACGCACGTAGCTAGTTTAAGGCACCCGAGCACATAGAGACTGAACTAAGGTAGCCTCCCTGTGGATTCGACCCCGCACTTGCACACACTGTACTACACACGTCCCGTGCACTTGCGGGCTATTTAGGCTTGTGCTCAAATAGCGGTATCAAGTTTTTGGTGCCGTTGCCGGGGAGGCACGGTATTGGTTCTTTGTGTGCTTTTGTGTTTGTGATTGGTTGCTTGCGTGTGCACTATCTTTACTTGCTTTCCATTTTTAAAAAAAAAAAATTAGAAAAAAATTTTTTTCTCGAAAAAAAAATTAAAAAAAATTTGACTGTGAAGGGTTTTACTTGTGATTCATTGAATATGACCGATCCTAATGCTTCTTGGTGGTCACTTGTATCCTCTTCCCCACCAGCCGAACATGTCCCTTATACATGTCGCTTGTGTGGAAGTTTCATGCACCCTACTGTTTTCTGTCCCTAGGAGAATTCCCCACCTAGGGCTAGTGCTACTCATGACCCCTATAGTCATGCAACATCTCATGCATCTTCATTTAGTAATCATGACTATAGGGATGCATATTCTTGTTATTGCAATCATTGTGGAAGTCGTGCTCATTTTCCTAGTGCTTGTCCCACCTTCCACCCTCATTCCCAATTGTATGCAATGCCCTATGCCCCTAGCAATCATATGCTCATGCATGCATCTACATCTACCTATCATGATTCTAGGGAGCAACATCATGCATTTTCACAATGGGGTCAAGATGACTCTTTATTCCATTCACCTTCTAGTTTCGATTGTCCACCTCCAACACCTTCTTTTTCCACCCATTCCTCTCCCGAGTTTTTTGATGGTTATGTGCAAAATGATTTTCAAAATGACTACCTTTTTCACTCGGTTGAGCCCTCTTCTTTTAGGTTTTCTTCTCAAGAGGAAACACTTGACTGTCTCTTATCCCTCATCCAATCTAACCAAGAACAACTTGAGAGTTTGAAGCGAGACACGAAATCTTTTGGTGTGTCCTTGGAGAGAGTGGTTGAGAGTATGCAACTTATGAGTGAGAATGATGATACATCTTTAGAACGAGTTGAAGGGATAGAGATGAGACCTAACGATGAGGTGACTAGGGGTGGAAATGATGATGTATGGGAGAGACAACTAGAAAGAAAGGTTGATGGGGAGTTAACTTCTTGTAGTGAGGATGAAGATGAGCTTATTGATAACTTGGTTCTTGATGACTCTTGTGATTATGTTTTAGAGGAAGTAGTACCCTGTCCTCTTAAGCTTTCAATGTCTCTCATTGAGTCACATGAGCTTTTTCTTTCTCCTCATCCCACACACTCCGTACACATGGAGGTTGAGTCTTGTGTCGATAGTACTCAATTACATTCCGAGTCGGCATTTAGGGAGTTTAGCGCGCATTCTCCCCTTGAGCATTCATGCATACATGATGAGGAATCTGTTGAGTCACCATTGCCCCCTCCATTAGTGTCCACCCCGTATGAAAAGCAGGATGGCGAGATGACACCCACTAGTGATGAATGTATTGATGAATTTAAAGAGGCTGTAACTAGTGAAGGCTTAAAGTCATACATTGGGGAAAACAAGACATCAATTTCAGAGATTTTAGATGATTCGTTTCTTGGAGTTAAGAATCACGATGTTGAAGAGAATAGCAACTCTAAGAAGACACATAAGAAAGGAATTGATGTGCTTGGAAGAAAGATCTATGGGTCTCTTTGGATGTTTGATGATTCAGTGATGGAAATAAAGCCCATTAAGATCGAATCCACCCTTCGTGAGAAGTTAGAACGACCTAGGTTTGATCATGTTATATCTTGTGGAAAAGAAGAGTGTAGTACATCCACCCCCTATATCATTGCTCCTTCTTCTCCAAATGTCGTTCCAGTGCCCATTTCCCATTCCATTGAGTCTTCCTTTTTGGAGCTCACGTTTGTGCCTTCATGCATAGAACATTTTCATCTAGGGTTAGAAAGCACGTTTCCCATATTGCATGCATTAGACCTATCTTTGACCTATGGGGAAAGTGTGTTCCTGGCCCTTGATTATGAGAAGAAGGCATTGGGGTGGCTAATTAAAGAGCAAGCGGGACATGATTCTTCACGTTTGAGCATGCTTTATTCCACACTTATGCATTCATTTGATATTTTAGGGTGGGATCTTGAAAAGTGGTGCATCATGCATTCATTGCCCCAACCTTTAGTGCATGACCCTTTTCCCTTTACATTCTGTGCTTTGATGATTATCCGGCAATTTGTGCCACGCAACTTTAAACATGTTTTACTCTAACATTGGCGCCCGGCTGGAGGCGTTAAATCCAGCGCTACTAGGAGGCACCCTAGGCTTGTTCATATTTTTCTTGTTTTTCTTGTATTTATTTGCCTTTGCCTTTGTATATAGAAGATTAGTTTTCTTGTACTTATTCTTACTTTGTACATAATAGATTAGATTGCTTTTGTTTATCTTACCTTTTTTATATTTTAGGATTTCTTTTGTTTATTTTCATTCTTAGTAGGTTAGATTTTTACTCCCGTACTTGTTCTTGCTCCCTTTTCCTTCATTTGTGCATCAATCCCTTACCCCGTGTTTACATCCTTGTTTATCATTTCAAATGTCAATGTGAGCTTGCATAGCACATCTTCTAATCTCTTCTTTGTTTTTCGAGCATTAGTGCTTTCCACAAAAGATAGAGGCTAGTAGATCATTGGATTGTCTTTGGCATTTGCGGACTACATGGAAACAAGGTTGCATCTATCCATCTTTTACTTGTCCTTATCTATCCCTCTCCGCATTCCCCATATGTATTTCATGTTGATTGCTTGTCGTGTGGCTTTGTGATTTTTGCTTGAGGACAAGCAAAGTTTAGGTTTGGGGGTGTGGTTGCTCATTTATTGTTTATATCATATATGAGATAGATTGCTTGCCATATCTTATTTTTTGCTTAAAATGTGTTCAAATTTTTCAATTTTTTTTTTCATGTTTTGAGTTAGTTTATCTCCACGTTGGTTGGAGAGTTGGCTTTTATTATTGACTTAATTGATTGGAGAAGATAAAGGTGTATTGTGGGGAGTAAATGGAGTGTAGGGTATGATCTAGACTTCGAAGAGAATTCTTTTTGAAAGCTGTGGGGAGTGAGTATTTCTAAGAATGCATCTTGTAGTTTCCCCACAACTTGGTTGGAAAAAGTGTTTTTAAAGGATTGTTGATATGAGTGCCTATTCCTTGATTGGTTCTTTTAGTTTGCCTTAGCCTCTTCTTTTTCCTTTCTTTTTGTTCTAATTATGTATTGAAAAAAAAAAAAACAAAAACGAAAAAAAAAGAGAAAAAGAGAAAAGCCAAAAGGCAACAAAAAGATTGAAAAGTGAAGTATGTTGAATAAGTGTCAAGTGACATAATGTCAATTTGACACAAGTATCTATTTTGTTTATTTTTATGTATTGCGAATAAGGCTCTTACGTCAATGTGAGCCATTTTGATGTATCTTCTCATTCTTGTATCTTTGAGGCTAAGTGCATATTGGGAGGCCATGTTAATTGATAGAGCATGAAGTATCAACATCCCGAGTGCGTGAGTTGAAATCCTAAGTTTGTGGTGGTTCTAGCTACTTGGTGACATTTCCAAGAGGTGTGAGACCCCTTGTGATCAAAGGGAGGATCCGAAAAAGATTAGGGAAAACCTTACATGAAAAGAATGACCCCTTGTACCCCTTGGATGTGAAAAGATAGCAAGTCAATGCAATTGGCAACTCTTTGAAAAGTATGAGGATAGACTTCATTTAGGCTTGCTTGAGGACAAGCAAGGGGAAGGTTTGGGGGTGTTGATGTGTGTCATTTGTGCATGTTTGCATCTAGTTTTTGCATGCATATTTAAGGGTGTTGAGCATAATTGAGTGCGCTTAGTATAAAGTTTATGCATATTTGTTAATATTCGTACTTAATGTATTTAGGTGCATAAATACTATACTAAGTGTTATATTCCATGTTTTAGGAGTGTTTTGGTAGGGTTCAAGCGTATACGAGGAAGAAATGAGCTAACGAATGAAGACCGAAAGAAAAGAAATAAAGAAGAGAGCATTCTGATCCAGCTGGTCGGCTTAGATGAAGAGCCGGTCGACCGTCTAGGTCGACCGGCCGCTCCAGAGAATAAAAGATTTAGAGCTGGTCGAGTTCCTCAAGAAGTCGGTCGACCGAGGTCGAGTTCATCAAGAAGCCGGTCGACCGAGGTCGAGTTCATCAAGAAGCCGGTCGACCGGCCAGTCCAGAGAGCATCAAGATTGAAGCCGGTCGACCAAGAAAGAGGAGCCGGTCAACCGGCTGTGCGCGGAAGAAATCTATAAAAGCTCGTTTCAGCCCAATTTCGAGGGGAGGAACTTTTATTTCTTAAATTCTAATAAACCCTAACCCTTTACCTACTTCACAAAACACCCTAAACCACCATCTAAATCCCACACCAAGCTAGGATTGAAGCATTAAACAAAGATTTGAAGGATTTGTACAGATTTGGAAGCAAGAATTTAGGGAAGTTCTTCTTGTTCTTTCTCTATTTCTTGTAAATATGTTGCTAGATTAGGCTAGATTTAGGGTTGATTGTTGTTGTATATTAGATTAGGGCTTTGAATAATGGATTTGTGTAGATCTTTGGCTCTTAATACATGTTTATTTACATAAATTTATGGCATGATTCAGTATGTCTATGTATTGGAAATCAAACATGTCTATGTGTTTGTTAAAATGCCTAAGTGAATATGCATGTGTTATTTGTGCTTCAAATGCTCTTATCTACTTATATGGGTGATGTAATTGTGCTTAATCTCGTGGTTTTGCTTAGTAGAGTAGGCTTTAGCTTTAAATCCAGCTAATAGGTTACATGCTATGCTTAGTCGAGTTTAGGTGCTAGTCCTTGGCTTTAAATCCAGCCAAGTGGATAAGTTAACCTAGACTAGAGTATCCCTCACCCACGTTAGTGTTGGTTAATTGAGCTTTAATGTCACGTAGTGTTTAGGTGCTAGTCCTTGGCTTTAAATCCAGCCAAGAGGATAAGTTCTAAGCACGGATTGCGTAGGCTAGGAGGAATTGGCCCTTAGCTTTAAATCCAGCTAACGGGTTGAACCACTAGTATTGGTTAAGAGAGCCCCCAATCAACACAACGGCAATAGAAGTCCCGAGCCTTAGATAGACATCATCTGTTATCATAGCCCAAGTCTTGTTGCAATGCAATCGCCCTAGGTCCCCTTCTTCTTTATTAGTGTTTCCTTCCTTAGTTTGGTTCCCTTAAGTTCCTCCATAGATTAGTTTTTATTTTTCCTTTTTCCGAGCTCCCGTCCATTATAAAGTAAGTACACACACGCACGTAGCTAGTTTAAGGCACCCGAGCACATAGAGACTGAACTAAGGTAGCCTCCCTGTGGATTCGACCCCGCACTTGCACACACTGTACTACACACGTCCCGTGCACTTGCGGGCTATTTAGGCTTGTGCTCAAATAGCGGTATCAGCAACCAAACACCTTCAATTGAGAGCAATCAACAGGCTTACCAGACCGTAACTCAAAAGGAGTCTTCAATCTAATAGCTGTGGATGGAGATCAATTCACCAAGTAGCAAGCCGTGTTAACAGTTTCAACCCAAAAGTCTTTACTCAAGCGAGAATGGGAGAGCATACATTGAGGTCTCTCCACCAGAGTTTTAATAATGCGTTCTACAATGCGATTCTGTTGTGGTGTCCCTACACATGTGTAGTGTCTCACAATGCCATGTTTCCTGCAAAACTCATCAAACTCTTTGTCGTAGTATTGCAACCCATTGTCCATCCTAAGACGTTTAATTGGTTTTCCATTCTACTTCTCAATCAACATCTTCTACTTGAGAAATGTTGAAAACACCTTACCTTTAGTTTTCAAGAAATATACCCACACCATCTGAGAGCATCAATGAAAGTGATGTAGCACCTAGCACTCTTCTTGGAAGGAACTTTGATAGGATCTCAAAGATCAGAATAAATGTAATCAAATGTACCTTTGGCATTCTCCTATCCTTTGTTGAACTTCACCCTAGTTTGCTTTCCAAAGACATAAGGCTTGTAGAATTCAAGCTTTCCTATTCTTTGTCCACAAAGCAAATCTCTCTTGCTCAACTCAGTCAGTCTCATCTTGCTCATATGGCCCAACTACTTGTGCCATAACTGCGTAGTATCATTATCACTCTCCTCGGATGTAACAGCTACAACACTTGTAACCGTACTACCTTGAAGAATATACAGGCCCCTAGTCAAGTTCCCTTTCAGAAGCATAAAAGAACCTTTTGTCACTTAAAGAACACATTCTCACTCCGGAATTTGTACCCATGAGAATCCAAACACCAAAGAAAAATCAAGTTTTTCTTCAACTCTAATACATGCCAACCCTCAAAGATCTTCTAATACCATTAAACATTTTGATATCTACGATGCTATTCTCTCTACCTCCAACATGAGGTCATTGCCTAGAAAAACTTTCCTTTCCTTTTTAGCTTAAGAAGAGAACCAGTCACGCCTAGGACACATATGAAATGTTGCACTTGTATCAAGAATCTATTTATTATGCCACTGTGAAGCGCTCACATACTAAACATCCTTAGTACTATTCGAGCTCTCTCTATCACTATTAGCACTTTCCACCACAATAGCTGAATTCTCTACCTTATTCTTTCCCTTTTCAATTTTGGACATTCTTCCTTAATATGACCTTTTTCACAACACTTAAAATATCTTATTGTCCTTGCTTTTGATTTTGACCTTGACTTGCTCTTTTTCTTGCCCGAAGATCCCTCTCTATTCACTAATCTCCCTCTACTTACCAAGCCCTCTCCATGAACTTTCTCCCTATGTCCTAGGATATGCATTTGAAGATCTTTTGATTTTGGTGAAGCAATCACATCTTTAAAGCTAATTTTATCCTTCCCGTACAACATAATGTCCACAAAGTTCATATACGAAGGTGGTAAGGAGCATAGCAGAATAATAGCTTAATCTTTGTTATTAATTTTAACACCCATGTCCTTCAAAGCAATAACGCAAAAGGTAAACTCATCAAGGTATTGTTTTAATGGCGTAACTTCTTCCGTTTTAAGAAGATATAATCGCTTCATTAAGTAGAAGCAATTTGTAAGAGATTTTGATGCATACAATTCCACCAAAATATTCCAAGCCTCAATTATTATCGTCTTCTTAGCAATCTCCAACAAGACTTCATTCGTCACAGACATATGTATTGCACTTAAGGCTTTCGCTTTAAATTCTTATTTCACTATAGGTTTCATCTTGTCTAGGATAATCTCTTCAATGACTTGCCAAAGTCCTCGCATTGTCATAAATGCCTTGAATTTGATCTTTCATAGACTGAAACTCGTTCTCTCGTCAAACATCTCAATTGCAAACTTTGCACCTATGGAAGACATCTTCGTTTGCTTAAAACTCATACTTCAGGTTAGAATTTGGCACAACGGACCACAAAAACGGATTCATCACGTCGAAAAACCTTAGAAACACCCCCGGTGAACATTGGTCAACACTAGTCAAAGTTAAACCTATTGGTCAAAGTCAAACTCATCCCTAAACATGCACTTCATAGCAAAATCTAGAAAAACAGAGCCCAAAAATAGACTTAGAACGTCGAAAAATGTGGGGTAAGGCTCTGATCAAACCTGGTCAACCATTGATCAACAGTTAGCGGTCAACCCTGATCAACTGGTCAAACGTGGTCAAACTAGCTCTTCCTTTTTTTCCCAATTCTTTGTTCCTAGACTTAAGTCTCAAGCCTAAAAAAAAAGAGAAATTCCCTTTTTTTCAAAGCCCATGCCTTAAAAAACCTTTCCTTTTTTTTGGACTCAACCCAAGCCTAACAAAATTTTAAAAAAAAAAACTCAAAGCCAAGACCCAACCCAAGAAACCTAACCCGCAAACAAGGTCTTACCCTGACCCGGTTCGCAACCCACGCTCAATGTTCCACCAACCCAATTCAAACACAAAAAAAAGAGACCCGAATACCCTAAAACCAAACCCAAGAACATGCAAACTTTATCTTGTTCACCCGTTCTTCAAACCCAAATACAAACCACGACCCATCGATGTAAGCTTTCACTCCAGCCACCAACGCTCAATGCAAACAATACCAGAGCACTCCTTGCCGAGCAGAGGCCTTTGTTTGGTTAGGTACTGTTTGGTTTGAACAATTTTGGTTTCATAGTGAGTTTTTGATTTTTTCCTTTTCCCTCAAGTAATGGAAAGAAACCTGGTTTTGACACCAATTTGTTAGGAAAAAATATGCATAAATGAAGAACATGAAAACAAAAGACACGAGAGAATTGACATAGTTCAACCTTAAAGCCTACGTCCATGGGCAGTAAAAAACAATTTCATTATTGATCTGCGAATATTACTAAGCTTCTCACTTTGATCTCTCTCCTCACATAATACAATGTCCTAACCACTATTTATAGTACACAGGTTTCCTAAACAGTATACTACTCAAATAAGGCAACATATTAATTATGTTGCTATTATAAAAACAAGCTAATAAGGCAATTTGCTATTCTTGTTGCCCAAAAATTTGGGGCACAATGAACAGTCCTAAACTTGAACCTATATATACTCTTTCTACACAAAAGGAAAAAATGAAAAAGAACCCAAAGAAATGGGGCGGTGGATTAACTAGTTTGGGACTAGGATTGTATTGGTCCAAAGTCGATATTCTTTGGCACTTTAATTAGGACTAGCAAAGAGTGAACAACGTACAGGCGAGGTTCTTCTAAAACATTTAGATCATTGGATGGATAAGAATATGGTTTCTGCCTATTGATCTTTGAACATTTTATATGCTTCACGAAAATTAAAATCGAAAGGCAAAAGATCTTACTTAAGTAGAGGATTAATTTTGTTCTCTTATAGCTTTGTCACACACCCGATCTTGGTAGACTTTTTTCCTTTTCCCTTCTTTCTTCTCCTTTTCTTTATGCATAACAACAAATGCATGTCAAAAAATTAACACCTTTGCATCCATCCTAAAACAACAAAATTCTATGGTGCAATAGCAGCACACTTTGCTTTGAGCTAGAATATTTCCATACTACATTAGATTTAAAAAATAATCTCTATTAAGTCTAGAAAAAGAATAAAAAAAAGAAAGGATTCATTTCTCATCCGATCTAAGTAGACATTCTTTCCCCTTTTTTCTTCTCCTTTTCGTTATCCATAACAATGAATGCATGCCAAAATATATCACATTGCATCCATCCCAAAACAACAAAATATCACGTGGTGCAACAATACCAACTAAGGTATTCTCATGCCATATTGAATACCAAAAAACTCCCAGGGTGCAATATCACCACACTTTGCTTTGAGTTAGGGTATTCTTATGCCATATTGGACTTAAAACTAATTTCTATTAGGCCAGGATTCGGTGAAAGAAAAGTCTTTCGAACAAGTGTGCTGCACGAGATTCGAACTTATATATTTTTTTCTTACGGGGATAACGCTACTATCATTTCAACTAACAACTAGCTAGTGCGTATACCACACTTCAACGCATGCATCTGTCAAAAGTGATTTACTATAGTGAACTATTTTTTGCAACGAGGGAAATCTAGCTGACGGAGCCTAACCACTTGTACACCCGGCAGAGCTCAACCACTAATTGGCAAACCTCGGGGTACAACATGTCTTTTATACAGCTACACTGTGCACGAGTTAAGTCGAGGATAGTCAACCTAGTGCAAAGGACTAGATTTGAACACGAGTCATTAGCTGTGTCCGTCACCAACTCTTACTGCTAAAGCATCCCTGGGAGGCTACTAAACCTTTACCTTACTAATCTATCCAACCATCTTGTGGACCAAGTAAACTTGATTTGGCCAGCGGAGATGGAGATTCCTGACCCCGTATTTCTCGAGGGTGATTTAGAATCTCATTTCTTTTTGTTTAAACTACTCTGTCTTTTGCATGGTGGCCATGCGTTGCAGCTTATACCTAATTCTACATACAAAGCTATCTAATCTTTCTCATCCCAGGAGATAGTCACACAAAGCGCTTGTTTGAATTGACTTTTTTTTAAAATATTTTTTAATAACATTTAAAAGTCAAGCCAAGTAGTTATTACAAATATATATATATATATAATATTTTTTAAAAGAAAAAATGCTTCTTTTAAAAGAAACCAATTCAAATAGGCCCACAAGGTAGTCCACCACTACATCTTGTAAAATTTTGATACAATACTGATCAAGGACTGAAATAAAACTGCAAACAAATTTAAAATTGTAGATATATGGTCCATTAAGAATAGATTTATTTTACATTTAAATTTTAAAAATATCTTATCTGATGAATGCATGATAAATAATAAGCATCTACTATAATAAACCTACTTTAGTAATGGCATAAATGGAAAAGAAACTTTCATGGAAAATTTTATTAATTCTCTTCTTGTCAAATAAGATAAACAAGTAACTAAAAGTTCATCTTATAATAAAATTCCCTTAATTTTCAAAATTTAGTACGATAACAAATTTCTTTCATTCTTTTGTCTCTTGAAACACAAGGTGATCCCATTTGATAAACCTTTTTGCCTTTAACCTTTCTATGGCAAATGATTGAAGAGTGACGAATTCACTGCTTTGCTTGAGATAAAAAAGGAATAACTTACAAATCTTAAAAGCATGCCTCGAGAAAACGAGATACTGTACATCATAAAAGTAATAAGACAATAGTCATTTCATCAAAATTTTTTTGACCAAGTAGGGTTTTAAACCAATTCACATACACTTCAACCTCTGTAATAATCAAAATCACAGTGAAAATGAAAAAAAGAATTATTTTTCCAAATTTCAAGAACAAATATATATAAGATTTAGGGTTCATTTGGATGAACTTTTTCTAAAACTACTTTTTTCTACAACTTTTGGGAAATTTTTTTTTAAATATTAAAATTTCTAACTTCTTAAAAAAAAAGGTTGAATTTGAGCTTTTTTCATATTTTTAGCTTTTTTTTTTAAAAGCCTAATACCTATTGCAAAAAATATACATTTTTTAAGAGGCCCTTATTTTCTTGATATAAAAGAAAAATGAAGACAACAGGAGAGGAGGATAGGAAGCTGAAGATCGCAATATGAAGATTCCTTCTTTTCAACCAAAAAAGAAAATTCCTTCTGACTTTTTAGAAGAGGCGTGTGCTCCTCCTAGGCTCCTATGTCTCTGGAGGCCCACTTGAACCGTAAACATTCTCTTCTGATATCATGAAGAACAAAATTCAATGACCATAAAATAATTATACTATTTATCATAATTTATCAATAGTTTATAAAATCATACCTATTGTATTATTTGTCATATAGTTGTTGAATCGTGTTTATGACGGTACAAAAAAATCCTTCTCCCAATAATTTATCTCGCGTAAGATATCGTAGCTTGGCCTTTGGTTCCACAAAACGCCTATAAATACCTAGCTAAGCTTGGAACAGGAAAATCATATATAGCAATTCCACACAAAGCACTCCATTGTTAATTGCTTCTTTTGCTCAGTCGTTTAATAAAAATATTCACCATGTTAGACAAGTGCGGCAACTGCGGTTGTGCTAGCAAGATCTAGTGGAAATAAGTATATGCACTCGTTTAGATTGATTTTTTTAAAAAAGTAATTTTTTTCTCATAATTTTTGAAAAATGGTGTTTTCTTTAGAAGTTGTAATTTTTGGCTTACGAAAAAAGTTGCTTTTGAATTTCTTTCAGAATTTCAGTCTTTTTTGAACGTCAATCCAAATAATTAGCTTGTTGCAAAATATATATATATATATATATATATATATATATATATATATTTAGGGAAAAAATATTTTTTTAAAAAAAAAACCAATTCAAACAAACCTTGGACCATTTTGCGGAATTTTCTTGAAAACGGTTACTGTGCGTTATGTAATGCAACTGTAATGTTTAATAATATATTACACCGTATTATTATGATATTTATATGATTATGTCATAATACTTATGTTTACAAGTGTAAATTAAAGTTCTCCAAATGCTTAGTAGCTTTGAATCTTCACCCATCTTCATCTTCCCACGTGCATGATATTGTTATTTTCCTCCTAGTCATGACATGTTATTTGCACGAGTCTCTAGCAAAAAATACATGTACTCTATATATATTATCTTAAATATAAATTACCAATTGTCAAAAGATTTTGAAGTTTTTTGCAATAACACAGTAATTTTCATGCAACAGTTTCCATGAATTTGATATTTAACTTGTACCAATTATTGTATCACTACCTCTACTATACACTTCTTTCTTCTTTTCTCGGTCAAACAATTATAAACCATTGGATATGAAAATGATAAGAAACTAAAAACATTATACTACTCTATATGAGAACAAGTTTAGTGGTATATATGTCCCTCTCTTTGAGGGCAAGAAGTACTGAGATTAATTCTTAGTACATATATTGTTGTAATTGTTGTATTATCGATTTTTAGCTTCTTTCAAATAAAATAAAAAAAGTATACTACGATTAGATTATAGGTTACTAGGGTATTAAAGATAACAAATTGTATATGTAAACATTCAAGCGAAGGTTCTATTCTTCCAGGCATAGATATGAATCTAATATAACCTATAATGTTCTGTTAATTGCAGGAAGAATGGCAACATCTATTGTGTTGAAATTGTGGAGATTGAGATTAGGTAGTTTCACTACTAGAAATTGGTGAATTTGAGATGCAAAATTTTTGTCTCAAATTGAGACGAAGTCAATTTAAGATGAAAAATTTGGACAAGATTTTCTAATAAGTTTATATGTATTTGAGATGAAAACTTTTCCTCTCAGATTCCATCTCAAGATTCGAGACAAAGGTTTTTGAGACAAAAAATTTCGTTTCAAATTTTGTCTCAAATTTCTGTCTCAAATCCCTTTTTTTTTGTAGTGTTTTTGTTTGCTAAGTAGAACCTGCTTACTTGATTGTATATTTTATGTGTCAAAGTTGTTGGATATATACACATATGCACTATAGTAGCATGTAAGAAACAACGACCCAGAAAGTAATATGCCCATGGTTAAGCATTAATCACGAAAAATCTAATAAAATATAATTAATCATGGAAAAATTATTCAAGCAGTTAAACTAATGTCAGTTTAACTAAAAAAATTTAGAGGTGAAGATCAAAAATTCATTGGTCAAGAATAAAAATTTGTAGGTGAAGAACAAAAATTTTTACCGATGAATTTTTGTTCTAAAACTGCAAAAATTCATAAGTAAAAATTTTTATTCTTGACCTATAAACTTTTAGTTTTCACCTATAAATTTTTGTTCTTGACCAATGAATTTTTGTTCAAAAACTACAAAAACTGACATCAGTTTGAACTGATGGAAGAGTTTCTCTCAATCATGAGATATTCCATCTTAAAAGTAATTGATTTTTGAATTATCACGGCTTTAGAAATAGACCGTATTTTAATATTATATGTTCAACTTATTCTTGTATTAGGTATTGACTTTAGTATACGGTTATTTCGAATTCATAACACACAAGTAGAATTGCTTTTTATTGAAACTATTTTTATATCAAGCATGCATGTAAATTGCGTTTTTTTCCTTTCTTTTTTTTTTCTCTTAAAAAACACTTTTCTATATTTTGGAAGTCCAACATTAGTCACAAACAATTGAAACCTCAATAGCTGAAAAACGAAGATCAAACTGTCACTAGTTTAAACTGAAGGCTATTGTTGAAAGCTTTACTATTCAAACATTTAATATTTTAGCACCTCAAACCCGATTTGGCTGGATATATAAGATCGGTCAGGACAAGGAGCGCCAACACCTCCAAACGCTTCCTTGCTTCTTGCAAAGTTCCAAAGATACCTTTTTTGCAAGCTTTCGTGCCTCCTTTGGTCGTCTACCTTATCATAGGGGATTTCTCCATTGTAGACAGCACAGATTTTTGTTATTACCTTTCAGCAAATAGAAGGAAATTCCAGAGAAATTTTTCTTTCCAAAAGGAATTATTACAATCATTGCAAAGAAGAACTCTTCAATGGAAAGCATCTTTGTACCATCGAAAATCTTGGGGAGTTTTACATTTGAGGTGAACAAGGTTTCTGTAGTTCTGTCTTGAAGGCTTAAGGCATTTCCAATGAAATGGTGAACGATGGTTGAAATAAGTGTAGGAGTGGCATCAGAAATCATTTGTCCGTGGTCATTAGGGATTGGATCTTGATTTGGACGGAGCAGAGAATAATTTGTCTATCTGTCTGGATTACATAATTATCCCACCGTCTTTTAAGAATATTAAGAAATCTTGAAATAAGGAGTTGGACAACATGGGCATTTGTTTTGTTATGGATTTTATAAACATCTAACATCTAAGGCAATTGCCATTTCTTGTAGATGGTTCAATATTTCCTATTTACTCATCCCATTGATGCTCCATTCATAGAGGGCTCCACCAGAGAATCCACTATGTTGTTTAGAGGCTCTTTCCAAAAATTGGATATTGATTGGTGTTGGTCTTGGATAATAGTTAGGGACTGGAAAGTTACTTGTTTCGGATATTGGTTACTATGTTTTTATTGCCTGTATTTGAGGTTGATCCTCTCTAAAATTCAAAATTCTTTTCAATTTGTTCAACCTCATGATCATCATCACTTTTTGTTCCAAAATTGAAAAGTTGATGGAGGACAGCAAGATGGTTTTATAAACTAGGCCGTGAATTTCCTAGCTTTATTTGTTTTTCTTCTTTGCTTTTAGTTTTAGCTTTGAATTAATCTATCTTTTCTTTTCCTTTGAGGGAAAGGTTAGAAAGTTCTTGGATTCGTTTATCAAGTTTTTCAATAAAGTCATCCGGAGTTGTCTTTAACTTAATGGTAGAAGGAAGTTCAAAAGGTTTAAACAAAGGTTGGGAGACTTCAGAACAAGAGGCAAGGTGTGGAGGCTTAAGTGGGTGGACTTTGGCCAAGGGGGTTTCAACTCGATCGAGTTGATTTCCTGAGTATCAAGAAATTGGTTTGTGAGATTATTTTGTTCAATTATTTTGTTAGCATCTTTAACTGTGGCTCCTTTTGAAGAGTCCAGAGAAGACATACCTTTAAAAGGGAAAACGGTAAGAAGATGTTCTCTAACAGGGATTTTTGTTTCTTCTAGAGGAGGTCTTTTAGAATCAATAGTTTTGTTTTGGTTAGACAAAAGGCATTTCTTTCTGGTTTCTGCAACAACTTGAATTTCTTTCGAAGACAGAAAATCAATTTCTTGAGACACAATACATTTCAAACCATTCAAAAAAGTAAATATTAAGCTGATATTTGTTAAGGAATCAATAATATTCTTCATGAATATTATTTTTTTGGGCTCAAGAAAAAGTATCAAGAAAATTGTCATTTTAAACATATTTTCTTTAGATTCAAAATCATGTTTAAGATACTGAAGATCAATCTCGAAATTTTTTGTTAGGACAAAAAGGCTTGGGTCATGAGACTGAGACGTGGATCTTGATTTGGAAATTATTGGAGTAGCTTCTCTCATTTCAATAGCAGTTGGAGACATGTTTTCTTTGAAGGTGGTTGGAATATAAACATTTTGAGAAATAGGAGTATCTCCATGATTCCTTGAAAATGGGACGTTGAAGTAGAAGTTCCTACTTTAGGATGGTAAGGGCATTCAATACCTGAGTAATTGGATTTTGATGAAGAAAAGGAGGTATGAGCTAAAGTCAGAGGTACTAAACCAAATTTGTCATTATTTTTATTAGAGAATTTTATTTCAACAGTTTTATCATCGTATACAATTATTTGTTCAAGGTCTTCATGTTGTTGTAGTGGTATGGGTTTAGGATTATTTTGGACCATTCAGTCAGTGGGGAGTTCAATCTCTACATATTGGATTTCTTTTGCAACATATGTTTTACCAATATTATCTTCAAGGTTGGATTCAATTAGAAGTGTTTTCCCCTTTGGATCACATCTTAATACCTTTGGATCCAGAAGAGTTTTCGTTATCAAATCCAACTACTTTGATATTCGGAGTTAATGTCTTATTAATCCCTGGGTCGTGAAGAGCAGCAAAAAAATTTGGAAAACAATTAAAGAATATGGCTCCTTTGTTGAGGTTGGACGCCACTGTTCCGATTAGAGAATTAATAAATTTGCGATGCCTAGCATCTCTAAGTGCAAGTAAAATAGAATTTTTGAGTCCATCTCTGGTCAAAGGCTTGTCTACAACTTGGACAAGACCTATATGCAAATATTTATGTTTTTACCTATGTTTGTATATTGCTTTGTGAGAAAAGAGTTGGATACTTTGAATTGATTTATTGATTATAAGAGTTTGCTCAATAATTTGATAAGAGTTTGCTCAATAATTTGATGGAGTAACTTATTGAAAAATCAAAGGTGGTTTTGAGATAAACTTCTGCTTCAACTTTGGAGAGTTGCCAATCTGAAAGCTATTGTTCAATATTTGTGAATTTACTTTTATTTTTGTTTGCTTATTATCTGATTTGGATCTAATCCTGATGATGCCAAAGCCATACCTCTATTTAAATTACTTCTAAACAGCCTATCCATCTTGGATTGCCAACGATTTACACTGCCCTACCACCTAGTTTGGCAAGATAGTTCTTATACAATGCGACTTAGGGTTAGAAGAAATAAGGGCATGTATCAGGGTGGTTTGGAAATTTCAAGATAGTTCAAACTTAAAGTTGGCTTTGATATCAAATACTAGGGGTGGAAATTTCGGTCCCGAACTCAAACCTGAACTTGATTGGATAGAAAAATCACAAAGATTTCAGTTCGAAAAACCTAAAAAATAGAGACACACACAAACACACCATACCATAATGAATCATTCACCATAATATTCTGATATAACACATATAAACACACATGTTGTATAATACATTAATATTAAAATATACAAAAAAAAAAAGAGTAAAGAAGCATTCTACAAAAAAAATGAGAAGTTAAAAATCATAATTAAGTTATTTATGAATAAGTTTGATAATTGTATTTAATAATATAACTAGAATTACCAAAATGTAAAGTTTAAGATTTGGCAACAGTTAGTGGTACGTTGCTGCTGATAATAAATGAGTGTAGAAGAATTTTGATGCCTAATCGATGCTACCAATTTGAAGCACATCTGCATGGACACAAACAGAGGTGCGAATTAGATGTCAAATTTTTAGTCTCACCTTTCTAGTTGGAATGCACGGAATGAGAGAGCCGGCGAGACAACTAAAGACAATTCTGAGGGAAAATGTAAGTAGAGTGCCCTCTAAAAAAAAACACTTACATAAAAAAACTCACACTCTATCTATTACATAACAAAGTCAAATTTGAAAACTTCCATAAAAATATCTAGTCAAACTCTGAGGAAACCCAACTAAAACTTAAATATTCAAGCTTATTTTAGTTTATTTTATTTTATATTTTTTAGTGCTCAAGGTTATATGACAAAAGAATATATTAAAATAAATATAATAACTGACGCTCCATTTGTTTGCAGTTCTTGAAAAAAGTTTTTCATATTTTTGCTATTTAATAACACCAAGAAAATAAGTCAATGAGAAAATATTTTTTAGTTAAAGGTAAAATCTAGTTCAAAATGAAGGAAAATATTTAGCATTGACTAAGAAGAAGAAAACATTTTTTGAGTAGTAACTTCCTCTTTTAGTCCACTCACACCCTCTAACCCTAACCCCAACCCCTACCTTATCCCGACCCTAAACCTTTAAAATAAAAAATAAAAAAAAGATAACATTAGAAAATTTAAAAAATTAAAATGAAAAAAAGATAAAAATTAAAAATTAAAATTAAATTAAAAATAAATGTAAAAAAAACAAAAAAATAAAAATAAAATAAAAATTAAGTAATTAAATAATTATAATTTTTAAAAATTAAAAAGTAAAAAGTAAAAATTTAAAAATTAATAAAAATTAAAAATTAGAAAATTTAAAAATAAAAAATAAAAATTAAAGAATTAAAAATTAATATTTAAAACTTTAAAAATTTAAAATTGCAAAATCAAAAAACCTAAAAAATAAAAATTTAACAATTTAAAATTAAATAAATTAGAAACTAAGAATTAGAAAGATTAGCATTTTTTAAATTTTAAAAAATAATGAATAAAAAATAAAATATAAAACATTATAAATTAATAAATTAATTTTTATATTAAAATTATTATTTTAAATTTTGAAATTTTTATTTGTTTTAGGTTTTCAATTTTTATTTTTTGCTAATTTTTAGTTTTTATTTTTTTTATATATTTTTTTCTAATAATAAGTAAATCATTTGAACGTAATTATAAATATATATAATTTACCAAAACTTTAATAAATAGAAGTATAAGGTTAATATTATAATTTTAAAAAACTTAACTATGTTGTGAAATGGACAATCATCAAAAGGAAGAGAGATTTCTTTGGAGCAAAAGTCAAGTGGTAAATCTTGACAAAGCATGCAATATTTGAAACTGAAGTCAAGAGTTGCATGCAAAATTTGAAAATAATATGGAGCTATATGCAAGCTAGAAAAGAAAATTCATGCATGGCATTTAATGTGATGAAGAAGATTAAGCTTTGCATTAATTGTTTGTCTCCCATCTTTGCCTATAAATACCAAGTCTTGGGAGCAATTGAGAGATGTAAGAAAAGGAGAAGAAGTAGAGAAGGAGTAGTAGTAGAGAGAATTAGAAAGAAGCAAGAGTGAATTATATTAGAAAAATATTATATTCAGGAGTGATATTATATTGTGTTAAAAAGAGATTATATTCAAGTTATTTTACAACACGTTATCAGCACGAGTCTCTGTCGACGAGGAGTTCTGCAAATTATTAAAAGGAGCACAATCCTACAAAAATTTTGGTAGCGGTTCTTATTTTATTTTTGACATTGCATCAGATCTATAGCATAAAGTTTTTACCATCTTATTTACTTTACATTGCATTTATTCTAGAAATAAAATTTCTGTTATATTATCTCTTTTAAAATAGATTATTGCAATATTTCATCCTTAAAATAATAATGATAAAATAAAATAATAACAAATACCATAATTTTTCGGAAGATCTAATTACCGTAACTTTGAGGACGTGATCACCTTGACTTTTGGATATATGATTATGATGACTTAATTAAAAATAATGACGACTTCTAAGGACATAAACACTAATATAGTTATATAACGATTAATTGTAATAATTATACAACATGTTATTTAAAATTGACATCTTATATTATATTATGTCATGCTTATAAGTTTCATATGCCATATTTGTAATTTATTCCTACATGCTTATATTTATTGATTTACAAATTACGTCAAGTAAATATATTATTATTTTACTTATTAATTTATTTTTGAAATATGATAGTTTTATAATGTCAAATCTCATGAAGCTTGAATTTGTGGCCTTGATATTTCTGGAAATAATTATTTATCATGGATCCTAGATGCAGAAATACAACTCAATGCCAAGGATCTTGGAGAAACAATTAAAGAAGGAAATAACGCACCTTTACAGGATCGCGCTAAAGCATTGATATTCCTTCGACATCATCTCCATGAAAGGCTTAAAGCTGAATATCTTACAGTAAAAGATCCACAAATCTTTTGGCAAAATTTGAAGGAAAGATTCGATCATCATAAAACAGTGATCCTTCATAAAGCTCGCTACGAGTGGATTCACTTGCGATTGCAGGATTTTAAAACTGTAAGCGAGTATAACTCCACTATATTTAGAATTACTTCACAATTGAAATTATGCAGAGAAAAGATCACTGATGAAGACATGTTAAAGAAGACATTCTCTACTTTCCATGCATCTAATATGCTCTTACAACAACAATATAGAGAACGTGGTTTCAAAAAATATTCTGAGCTAATCTCATGTCTTCTTGTTGCTGAGCAAAATAATGAGCTCTTGATGAAAAACCATCAAACAAGACCAACACACTTAGAACCATTTCCTAAATTGAGTGAAATTGCATCTCCTGAGGTGAATGCTACATCATCAAATAATTATGGTCATGGTCATAGTCGTGGCCATGGTTATACACATGGTAATGATTATAATTTTCATAAGTCAAATAGACCAAATTTCAAAAGACAAGAAAGCCACGACAAAAGAAATTATCCACGACATAAATCTTTCCAACGTATTGAAAGTACTTCCTATAGATGTGGCATAAAAGGGCATTGGCATCAAACCTATCGTACTGCTAAACATCTCGTAGATCTTTACCAAGCTTCGTTGAAAAAAAAGGAAAAGGTGTGGAGACAAATCTTGTTGAATAGAATACTCAAATGAACTACACGCACCTTGACTGCTCTGATTTCTTTGAAGATGCCACTGAAAATATCGAGCAATTGATTGGTGATGGAAATATCCATCAGAATTAATCTTTATGTAAAATAGAATGTTTTTATTATGTCAAATTGTCTGTCATTTTAATGCTTAATTTTAGGTTGAATGTAATATCTATCTTTTATAACATGAATGTCATATTTTTGCTAATAGTTTTCCATTTCCTTTATTATTATTGTGAAGAAATATGGATTTGCATCATATCAATAATGGAGAAATATGTTTGGCTAATAGTGCTACAACACATACTATTCTCAAGAATAAGAAGTATTTCTCCCTGCTGAAATTAGCTGATGCAAATGTCAATACAATAGCTGGTTCTGCATAATTAATTGAGAGCTCTAGTAGAGCTTGTGTTTTGTTTCTTAAAGGAACAAAGATGATAATAAGCGATGCTTTATACTCAAGTAGATCACAAAGAAATCTACTCAGTTTTAAAGATATAAGAGAGAATGGTTATCATTTTGATACCATGAAAGAAGGCAATAAAGAATATCTCTATATCACATCGCTTATATTTGGCAAAAAATATATATTAGAAAAATTGGCAGCATTATTTTCTGGACTATATTGTACTTATATAAATCCTGTGGAATCACATGCTGTGATAAACTAGAAGATAATTGATCCAAAGAATTTTACTCTTTGGCATGATCGCCTTGGACATCCAGGCACAATAATGATGAAACGAATTATTGAAAATTCACAAGGGCACTCATTAAAGAGTCAAAAAGTACTCTCATCAAATGAATTTTCATGTGCTACTTGTGCCCAAGGGAAATTGATTATAAGGCCATCCCCAACTAAAATTGATGCTGAAAATCCTGCATTCCTAGAACGAATTCAAGGGGACATATGTGGGCCTATTTTTCCAGCATGTGAACCATTTCGATACTTTATGGTATTAATAGATGCCTCCTGTTGGTCACATGTCTCCTTATTATCCACTCGAAATGTGGCATTTGCAAGACTCCTTACACAAATAATCCGCCTACGTGCACAATTTCCAGATTATACGATTAAGAAAATTCATCTTAATAATGCAGGAGAATTTACAACCCAATCTTTTAATGATTATTGTACATCAATTGGGATTATAGTTGAGCATCATGTGGCTCACACGCATACTCGAAATGGTTTAGCAGAATCTTTCATTAAACATCTGCAGTTAATCGCTAGACCACTACTTATGAGAACTAAGTTGCTTAGTTCTGCTTGGGGACATGCCATATTGCATGCTGTAGCACTAGTTCGAATAAGACCAACTGCTTATCATAAATATTCCCCTTTACAATTGGTTTCTGGTCAAGAACCAAATATATCCCATTTAAAAATATTTGGTTGTGCAATATATGTTCCAATTGCTCCACCACAATGCACAAAAATGGGACCACAAAGAAGACTGGGAATATTTGTTGGTTTTGAATCTCCATTAATCATTAAATATCTTGAACCTTCAATTGGAAATCTTTTTAGAGCACGTTTTGTTGATTGCCAGTTTGACAAAACAATATTCCCAGCATTAGGGGGAGAAAAACAAAAGCTAGAAAAGAAAGAAATTACATAGAATGCATCATCTATGGCTCATTTTGATCCTTGCACAAATATATTTGAACAAGAAGTTCAGAAAATTATTCATCTATAAAGGATTGCTTATCAATTGCCTAATGTATTCATTGATACAAAGAGAGTGGCTAAGTCACATGTTCCAGCTTGAAATGCTCCCGCTAAAATTGATATTTCAAAAGAACAATCTAATACTCTAGCATATGAGTCTATGGCACGTCAAAAACGTGGTAGACCAATTGGTTCCAAAGATAAAAATCCTCAAAAAAAGAGGGAGCTGAATAAGTAAGTTGGCATTTTTTAGGTTCTTAATGATCTTGTAGATGTAGCAAAAATTGCTAAAAAGGCAACACCAGTAGAGAATCAGGTACCTGAGTGTGAGAAAAATAGCGACAATATTGAAAATGAAAAGATCTCAATTAATTATATCTCTATAGGAAAAAGATGGAGCCGAAACGAAATTGTTGTTGATGAAAAATTCTCATATGCAGTAGCCACTGAATTGATGATAAAAAGCGAGGATTATGAACCAAAGTCTGTCCAAGAATGTCGACATAGAAATGATTGGCCTAAGTGGAAAGACGCAATAGAGACTGAATTAAATTCTCTTGCAAAGCGTAAAGTTTTTGGACCTATAGTCCAAACACTTGAAAATGTAAGGCCTGTAGGCTACAAGTGGGTATTCGTCCGAAAACGAAATGAAAACAATAAAATTGTTAGATATAAAGCACGACTTGTAGCACATGGTTTTTCACAAAGGTCTGTAATTGATTATGAGAAGACATATTTTCCTGTGGTGGACGCAATCACATTTAGATATTTAATCAACTTAGCAATTTGTGAGGGATTTCATATGCACTTCATGGATGTAGTGACAGCATATTTGTATGGGTCACTTGATAGTGATATTCATATGAAAGTCCCTGAAGGACTAAATATGCCTGAAGCATATAGATCAAAACCTCAGGAGATGTACTCCATTAAATTGCAAAGATCCTTATATGGATTGAAACAATCCGGACGAGTGTGGTACAATTGGTGCAATTGGTGCTTTAATGTATCTTGCTAACAGTACATGTCCAGATATTGCATTTTCTGTAAATCTATTAGCAAGATTTAGTGCTGCACCAACATGAAGACATTGGGCCGGTATTAAACATGTACTTCATTAACTTCGTGGAACAATTAATATGGGCTTATTGTATTCAAAGCATACACATCCTGCATTAATAAGGTATATAGATGTTGAGAATTTATCTGACCGCATAAAGGACGATCCCAAACTGGATATCTCTTCACATATGGTGGTCCAGCTATTTTCTGGTGCTCAACGAAACAAACTATTGCCGCCACTTCCCCAAATCATGCTGAAATACTTGCACTACATGAAGCGAGCCGAGAATGTGTATGGTTAAGGTCTTTAACTTAACATATTGAAGGAGAATGCAATATTTCAGCTGACAAAGGAAGACCTACTATATTATATGAAGATAATACTACATGCATTGCTCAAGTTAAAGGAGGCTACATTAAAGGTGATAGAACCAAGCATATCTTACCAAAGTTCTTCTTTACACATGAACTCCAAAAGAAAGGTGAGATCGACGTTTGTCAAATTTGCTCAAGTGAGAATTTAGCAGACTTGTTTATAAAAGCGTTTCCTACAACAACATTGGAGAAATTGGTACACAAGATCGGCATGCGACGACTCAGAGATTGCTCATGATTGCCTTCATGAGGGGGAGAATTATACGCGCTGTACTCTTTTTCCCTTAGTCTAGGTTTTGTCCCCCTGGGTTTTCCTGGCAAGGTTTTTAATAAGGCAACATGAAGCGTATAACAAGAATATTGTACTCCTTTTCCTTCACTAAGTTTTTTTCCCATTGGGTTTTTCCTAGTAAGGTTTTAACGAGATATATCCTTATGATGAATGTCTAAGGGGGAGTGTTGTGAAATAAATAATCATAAAAAGGAAGAGAGATTTCTTTGGAGCAAAATCAAGTGGTAAATCTTGACAAAGCATGCAATATTTGAAAATGAAGTCAAGAGTTGCATACAAAATTTGAAAATAATATGGAGCTATATGCAAGCTAGGAAAGAAAATTCATGCATGGCATTTAATGTGATGAAGAAGATTAAGCTTTGCATTAATTGTTTGTCTCCCATCTTTGCCTATAAATACCAAGTCTTGGGAGCAATTAAGAGATGTAAGAAAAGGGGAAGAAATAGAGAAGGAGTAGTAGTAGAGAGAATTAGAAAGAAGCAAGAGTGATATTATATTAGAAAGAGATTATATCCAAGAGTGATATTATATTATGTTAGAAAGATATTATATTCAAGTTATTGTATACCATATTATATTCAAGTTATTTTATAACAAACTATACATATCACATCCCAAAATCCGTAAAAAATTGCACCTTCTCCTCAAAAACCCCAGATCAACCACCGCGCCATCGCCACCATCTCTCCACCACCACGCCATCGCCACCACCCCTCCAGGTATCATCTCTTACCACTCACTTCCTCATCCTCTCCAATACTTGCCCTTCGCTTCACTTCTTTAATGTATCATATTTCCCCCCTCTCTCTATGAGTTTTCCAATTTAGTTTCTTTTAATGATTATTTTTGATTTCTTGTTCATATATGCATTCTTAATATTTAGTTTAAATTATGTGCACAGGCTAAATTCTTGTGGTAAATACTACTTGAGAAGGTGAGGGCTGATTGGTCAGCGTCCAAGTCAAATTGGTCAAGCTTTTCAATGCCTTTGCAGCGTTTTGGCTTCTGAGGCTTCTCCAGAACTTGTGAAAAAAGCAAAGACATCCCCAGTTTATATTTTTATCATTACTCACATTATTGTTTCCCATTCAAATTTTCTGTTTGGCATGATATTTGAGTGCAACATAGGGCTGATTATGCAATGAGTATACTTTTTTAGTCTACATCCAATATAGAAAGCTAATGTGATAACACTTGATTTGATTCTGTTAGTTTTTTATGTTCAATTATGAGATGGCTTTTCTTACATTGTTGGTTTTGGTATAATTATTTTTCAAATTGCTTGGATTTTGTTAATTAGGATTTCTTTTTAAAGAATGATCAAATCCATATAAATTACATTAATTATTATCTTGGTGGAAAGTGAAATTGAATTTGTCATTCTGTGTGGGGGATAGAGTCTGGAGATTAGGCATATGCAGTTGGTGCTTTACTAGTAACATAAATGAAGGATAACTAGGCAAACCTTAATTTGGAGAATACCCATAAAAACAGTTTGAGTTAGGTATATGCTATATTTGTTATATGCTTATCTCAAATTTTAAATTTGAAATGCATATAACTAAGCACTTGACAACCGCAACAATAGTATGCATTTGTGATTCTGTGAGCTGTGACTTCTTGCAAGAATAGATAGATCTAGTTGGTTTAATAACTCACCACTCTTTAGTTATGGGTTCTGTTAAGTGCTTGGTCCCAGAGTTTAGGGAAGAACTCTTAAATACTCTGCCTAAAACTTAGGACAGTGTTGTGTCTTACTGTATCACCCACCACTAAAGTTTGTCATCGTGATCTTCTTCTTCTTCTTCTCTTTTTTAGTTGTTTTCGACTAATATGCAGTGTTCCAACTAATATGCAGTATTTTCAGAGTTTGAATTTTCAATGGTTGAATTTAAAGTTGACGGCTATATTTTCATCACTGTAAGATGGAATGTGATGGAGCTTGTGCTCAAATTCTTGAATGCCAGCATGTGAAAATCTCTCTCTCTCTCTCTCTCTCTCTCTCTCTCTCTCTCTCTCTCTCTCTCTATTTTTCCCCTCTCTGAGAGCTCAAAGTAAAGCCATGTCTTAACTTTCCTACCCAGAAAATATTTAAAAAAATCTTACTTTAGCTTTCGTTGTCCCATCCCCCCCCCCCCGCGGGCGCCCCCAACACTCCACACTCTTTGCAAAAGATGAAGAAAGAGGGAAAAAAAAAAAAGGCTACACTTTCAAAATGGTTCTTGAAAGTGTATAAATAGTAAACTTAACTTTCAAGTCAAGAGAGAAAATTAAATTTTTCTATATCAGTGAATTGTTACAAAACCAATTTATATATATAATGAGAAGATGAATACTGCAAGTGATAATAATGCTGTTACAGCAAGAAAGCTCATCAAGTGTGTGACAGTTGGAGATGGTGCTGTTGGCAAGACTTGCCTTCTCATTTCCTACACTAGCAGCACTTTTCTAATTGTGTAAAAAAATCTACTTGCTAATTTTTTGTTTTGCGTGCTTATAAGCACCCAAATAAGCACTACCAAAATATTTTCTCTATTGTCCTCTTCAAGCTTCTGTTGCATTTGTTGTCATTTTTAGTGATTTGATAAGTGAACTTTTAGTGATATCTTTGTTATGCCGAGTCCAGGAAGTGCTTTGTTGGGTGCTTATAGGTGCTCAAGTGCACAAAAGAATAGGCTCTTCTTATTCATTTTTTAAATTTTTATTTAAGCACCCAAATAAGTAATGCCAAATATTCTAATTATGCTCTTAATTTAGTTGTTAAATCTTAATGTAGGTGCTTATTTTGTGCTGGTTCTTTCACAGGATTATGTTCCAACTGTTTTTATAACTTCAGTGCCAATGTAATTGTTGATAGTTAGCCTATGAACTTGGGTTTGTGGGATACTGCAGGTTTGTTCACTGATTCTTCCTCTGCACTAAAAATTACATGTCTCTGTGTGTGTTTTGGTGAGTTTATGTGTGTGAAAATGAATGCACATAGCAGATACCATTCTTGTCATTAAGTATACTATTTAACCTGCTGTGATATGATCTACAAGAAAGGAAAACTGAATATGCTATATGCGTAATTCTTTAATCATATGTGTTCGTCTATGTTCTTAATTTGTTCTTTTTCTTTTTCATTGTTTTGATTTGAGGGTGTTCTGAATCGAAAGAATATGGAATGCTACGAGTACTTTTCTTGTGATTTGATCATTTAAGTAGTTAAAGAAAGTCCATATTTTCGGTTTCATCAAAATTTACTATAAATTGAATGTTCCTATTAGATGTGTGAATGTTGCAAATTGTCTATGTTAGTCTTGAATTGTTAGTCTTGAATTACGTTCCTGTTACTTTATTTCGTTTTATCTTCTTCTTTTTCACAATTGCGTTTCTTGGCAATGTCACTTTCTTCCTTGATTCTTGATTTGTAAATGGTCAAGGTCATAATTACACAATTTAATGAGAAGAAGACTGAAAAGTTTAAGCTGAAGTACGTCAAAAGTTAAGAGTCTTGATGTTATTTGTACAACTGTGTTCAGAATCTAGCTGATGGTTGCTGTTACTTATGAGTTTTGCACCATGAAGTTGTAGGGGGTAATAGACCTCCAAAGTGGTTTATAGCCTAACAGTGTTTATTTTCAGTGCTTATAAGTACTTTTATGAAAAATTGATGGAAGCCACTTTTTATTTTGACTACTTATAAGTACCTAAATAAATACAGTCAAACCAGCTGTTAGTCGACAATTCTCTTACCTTTGGACCATGCATTGGAATAATGAAGTTTTGAGCCCCATACATATAGACTTAATGAAGTTTCAATTTTGTTAATGCCTGTTAGTCTCTTTAATCATCTTTAACTTAATATTGAGGACTCTTGATAGAAAGCAAACTGTTTGTGTCTTAAGATTGAAAGCTTTTCCCACTACTATACATTGAACCATCAAAGTAAGTTAACATGTACTGATGAGGTGTTTCATAATAGAATGATACGTTAAGCTTGGATTCTCTTGTCCTCTAATTTTTTTCTTTCTTGTTAACGTGTAGGAGTTATACTTAGTAAAGGTTTGAGATTGGGATTCAAATTGCACATATGGGGATTTAATTTGCAAAGTAGATAGGTTTGAGCTTGGGATTGAAGGTAAGTTATTCAATAAGTTTAGCAGCAATTAATTTGATGGAAATGATTGTAAAATAATTGTTCAATTAGAAACTATATATCTGGATTGCGGAAAATTGTAGTATATTTGTCTATTTGTTGAGCTAATGCTATATGCTACTCCTTTTTTATAATGTCTAAGTGATCTTGTCACGGAATGAAAAGAAGGCAGTATGAGCTTGCAGGGATGAAATTAATTTGGCTTCTTTGTGTCGAGCTCCTTTGATGAAGCAGGATTCTTTTTTCTCTTTATTAGTAACAGTTGGTTCTCATATGTTAACTTTATCTGAGAATATAGTTGTTTATACATTGAATTTATAGCTTGAGTTATTTTCAAAACATTCAAATTAGAGGAGAAACTTAATGTGGATACTGATGCTTTCTTCCCCTTTGTAATTGTTACACTCAGTCTAAAGTGCCTCTCCTGTAATCTACTCTTTGAGTGATAACTTTTTCTACTTCTATTTTAAACTCAGGTCTCTGGATGTGTTATATCAGTTTCCTTTCTATTTTCTTTGTCGTTTGGGTTCGGGTTGTTAGCGGGTTCTTTGACGAGTTTCGTAATATGACAAGAACTTAGTATCTAGGTTGGAACATGGATTGTTGCTTTATTTCCTACTTTTTTAGAGAGCTCTAACAAATTTTTAAATTCAATTGCAGGTAGGATAAATTGATTTGACGGCTGCCTATTTGATTTTTTTCGTGCCTTACCCTATCATCTATTAAAAACATGGTAATTCCTCTCTATTTTTGTCTATGTTAGTAAAATAACTTCTATTTCTATGCAATTATATTACTTAATGTCTTATCTTTTTACTGTAGGACTTGGAAGAAGTGTCTACTAGATAAGTTAGTGGCGATTCCTCTTTGACTCAATCAAACTTCCAAGAATTTTATAATGAAGTGAAGGATGTTATTTGGATAATTAGAGTAGAATATATGGAGCGATCTAAACGTGTATGTGAGTATGGAACCAGTTTTATGGTAGATAAAAGCGGTTTAGTTATGACCTCTGCACATGTTGTTACAGCGAAAAAAAGTAATTAGCACCACTACCCATCAATTAAATGGTGAGAACTTTCATGCAATGAAAGTGGTATATGAGAAAAGGAAATGGGATATAGCTTTAGTGGAAATAAGTGGAGTTGATAATTGTGGTTGTGGAAGGTTGGCAATTGATGGATCACTATTTGTGGGACAAACTTTATTACACATAGGGCATCCGTCAATTAAATGGTGAGAACTTTCATGAAATGAAAGTGGTATATGAGAAAAGGAAATGGGGTATAGCTTTAGTGGAAATAAGTGGAGTTGATAATTGTGGTTGTGGAAGGTTGGCAATTGATGGATCACTATTTGTGGGACAAACTTTATTACACATAGGGCATCCCCTTGATTTGTAGGTTCGTTTTTAGTTGGGAAGGTTGCATATCAGTGTCTTGATAATGTAACTCTTCCAACTAACAAACAAATTTGTCTCCATTATTCGTCAAACTTTTCATATAGAACTCCAGAATATAGAACCATAGGGGACATTTGGTATTCAGATATGTTTAAAGTAGGGGAGTCTAATTCATCAATTGCTTTTGGAAAACAAATGCATCCATTAGTTCCTGTTGTACAAATTTGTGGCATGAGCACTACTCATGGTTGTTCTGGAGGCCCTATGTTCAATACTAAACGGGAGATTGTGGGGTTGTTATGTATGGGAGCTAGTGGTTACGACATTGCCATCCATGTTTCTTTATTGAAACATTTTCTGAAGGAAGTAGAAAATCTTGGTGGTAATGCGGAAGAAGGGAACAGGAAAGATGTTTTAGATCTTGATATAAAGGTTTGTTATTATCATACCCTTGCAAATCTGTTTGTTAAATGGGTTTTATCTCTAGAAACTGTTTTTGGTTTAATTTAATGCATTTGTTTTTGTATAGGGTGGTTCAAAGAAATTTAAATGCCCCTCAATTGGTGCAAGGAAAAAGGTTAGTCATATTCTCATGATATCATCTCAAAAAGTTGTTAAGTTGTAAAGTTGTATTTCCATTACTACTTAACTAATTTTGTTCATGAACTGTTCATTTTTTAGGTAAGTTGGCATAGTAGTGGGGTGGAGAAAACAGAGTTCAAAACAATTTGTTTTGCTGATATATTGCACAGTATAATTTGTGCAAGTTGAGACAAGTCCATGGGAGTTATGAAAATTGTTCTTCCATTAGTTATATTCACTTTTCTCTGATTTTTAGAATGTTACAATTGTAAAGTTGGAAGGATTATGATGAATTATTATACGGTAGCTTATTACTTAGTGTTGTTTATACGTTATTATATTGTCTTTGTTTATGCTTGCATTAGATTTTCCATCTTTTGCATGCTGGCCTTCAATGAGATTTTCATGTTTCTCTTAATATGTTAAATAGATACATAATTTTGTTGTAATTCAATTTAAGAATTATTCTTATAATCATTTTATTCTCTTATTCAAATCCCCACTAGGTCTGTAAGTGTAGGTTTTGGTATTTGCCTCTCCTTCCTTAACATTTAATAAAGCACTTTTGGTGAAATGGCTCACATTTTGTAGTTTGATAACCAATTTCACTAATTCAGTTCTTGACAAATTGAAAAGATAAAAAAGAATAATACCAAAAGGACATGTGATTTTTGAATGTAGGCTTAAACTGATCAGTCTCTCTTTCTACTCATATTACTATGCATATTCACTTCTAAAGATGTGAATATGTGTAATTTTTTAATCTAGGCTTAAGTTGATCAGTCTTACTTTCTGCTCATATTCACATTTTGTAGTTCAATAGTTAATTTCACTGATTCAATTGTTGACAAATTGGAAAGAAAAGAAAGAATAGTACCTAAAAGGGTATGTAATTTTTGAATCTAGGCTTAAATTGATCAGTCTTTCTTTGTGCTCATATTACAATGCATATTCACATCTAAAGACATGTTTTCATACAACAATCAGAACTACAAATGAAAACAATTTCTATTCAATAAGAATGTTCCACTATGAATCAAGAACTCCTATGTGCAAACCTGATCTCCTTGCCAATAGAGGCAAACCATAACTACAGCAGTGGAGGAATATTCACTCATGCCCAGGGCCCTTTCCGCTGGGACCAGAAGCTAGTTTATATAGTTTGTATTTTAGGTAAACATGGCTTCTAATGTTTCTTGATGTACTAGAAGTTGAAGCTAGGTTGATAGAATTATTGAAAGTTATAATGTACAAAGTCGAAATGCTTATTTTGCTCCATTATTTTGTGTGGATTTCTTCTGTTGAGTAGAGCACTGCTAATTGTCGCTTTAATGCTCAACCTCAACTCAAATAGTTGGATTTCCACATCTTTAATTTTTGCCTTCAACATCTCATATTTGTGCCTACAAAAGAAAGGAGATAAACAAGTCAAATGACAAGCAAAACATGCAATAAGATGGGGTAGGTGCAAAATCATATTTTTCAGCACAAAAATTATAGAACGAAGATTTATATTTGAGCTAACCATATTGAGCTAACAATTACCCAAAACAAAAACTTAAATCCTAAGGGAATGAATTTAAAAAGAAATAGAGTGGGTTATAGATTGAAATGAGCTTAGAGATGGAATACACTTGGTAATGAATATACCATGTTTGGTATAATCTAAGGATGATGGTAGGAATAGATATTGATTCAAAATCCACATTTGGTAATTAATATACTAGTAAAGTGTTGAAAATTATTTTTATAAAAATGTATTATTATATACATTATTGTACTAATAGTAGTAATAATAATACTAACAACAACTACAACAATAACAACAACAACAATAATAATAACAATGATAATGGTAATAATAACAAAATTAATTATACAAAATATTATTAAAATACTACCTATACTAATATAAAGTATATCAATATTAAAAATTTTAATAGAAAAATTAATACTGATAATATAGTAGACTTTTTTTATTTTTTTATGCTTTTATTTTTATTGGTTTTTTGTTTCAAAACAATTTTCTCATATTTTTATTTTATTTTCTATTTTATTTCTAATTTTTATTTTCTATTTTACTTTTATTTTATTTTTTATTTTTATTTTTTTGTTTTTAATTTTATTTTCTATTTTTAATTTATATTTTTGAGTTTTGAGAGCATCCATAAGTGTAGTTCTAAGTTGGATCACAAGAACTTGAATTACAAAGACTGGCTAGCTTGTATTTGAAAGATCTTAGTTTGAATATGCCTTGGAAAGTGGCTGATTTTCAAACTAAAGTGCACCAAGATTTCAATGTGAATATCTCAAGGAGGACTGTGTACAGAGTAATCAAACATGCCAAATTCCTCATTGAAGGATAATTTAAAGATCAATACAATAGATTGTGGGACTATTGTGAGGAGATAAGGATAACAAATCTAGGTTCTACTGTTGCAATGGAGATATCAATTAATGATGAGACTAGAGAGGAAAGATTTCTCAAGTTGTTTGTTTGCCTTGAAGCTTGTAGGAGAGGGTTCTTAGAAGGATGTTGGCATGTAATTGGATTATATGGTTGTCATCTTAAGGGGCTTCATCCTGGCATTTTATTGACTGCAGTTGGCATTGATGCCAACAATTGTATCTATCCTGTGGCTTATTGTGTGGCTAAAACATAAGATAAGAGTTCTTGGAGATGGTTTTTAAGCTTGTTAATCCAAGACTTACAAATTCATGACAAGAAAATTGGGTCATCATCACAGACAAGCAGAAGGTATGCACATACCCTATTTCTTTTCATTTCTAGTGATTGTTTCCAATGTCTTCACTTTCATGTTAGGGCTTGTTCCTACGATTGCTGAGTTCTACTCGGGGTTGAGCACGGGCACTGTGTTAGGCATCTATATAATAATTTCAAGAAGGAGCATAGGGGCTTGTATTTGAAGGATTTGATGTGGAAGAAAGCAAGAGCATCGCTTGTTCAACATTTCTAATGCAGTTATCGCAGAATTGAAAAATACAAACCAAAGTGCATCTGAATGATTTGCAGCTGAAAGTCATGGGTTTTGGACAAGATCACATTTTAGGACAAGTACTAAATGTGACATTCTGTTGAATAATTTATGTTTGGTTGCTAGGGATAAGTTTATCATAGTCATCTGGGAGAAAATAAAGGTGTACTTAAATGTGTAGAATGCAGGCTAAGAGAGAATGGATGATGAAATATTCTGGAAAAATTTGTCCAATGATAGTGAAAATGTTGAAGCAAAGAAAAGTTCATCGTGCACCTTGGAATGCTACTTTTTTGTGGAGATAAGAAGTTTCAACTTAAGTCCTTTCGTAATGAACAATATGTTGTTGATCTACAGTTGAAAGATTGTTCTTATAGGAAGTGGAAAAATTAATTCAAATGAGCCCCAAGTCTTAGATATATTTGTTCTTGAAATTTGGAAAAATAATTTTGTTCTTCTTTTTACAGTGGTTTCAATTATCACAAAGGTTAAAACGCATGTAAATTTGCTTGAAACTCTACTTGATCAGAAAAATTTGACAAAATGACTATTTTCTTATTACTTTTATTATATATCTAATAGGATATAAGTACTAATTAATAATATTGAAGATATCAAAATAGTTAAATCTATACTCTTTAATAATTTAAAATTTTCTATTACCAAAAAGTTAGATTCAAATTTCACCACCATTCAGTTACCATATGCATGGTAAAAAATCTCTCTTGTACATAAAAGGCCCTATTATATATATATATAGATCTACGACTATAACCTTGTCTGTCATATGCACAACTTAGAAATCTCACTTGCACGTGAAAGGACATATGGTGATTTGGTAACTTAATAATTAAAGTCGGCTAAAGATTAATTTTATAATCTTTTTCTTGAATGCTGAAATTTGAAACTTTTTTTTCCATATATGAGGCAATATTTTAGCTTCGCACTAGTACTAGAGCATAGTAGCTTGTTTTCTTATTGGCATACTTCCAAAATTTATAAATTATTCCTTTTTAATCTCAAGCAAAGAAATGAATTTATGACTTTTCAATCATTTCCTATAGAAAGGGTTAAAGGCAAAAAGGTTTGTCAAATGGGATCACCTTGTATTTCAAGAGACAAAAATGAAAGAAAGTTACTGTATATCGTACTATTATTGTGTTTGAAAAGAACTTAAAATAAGACGCTTATCTTATTTTTAGTCTTTTTCAAAAATACTTTTTGTTATGATTTACTAAATTTTTATAAATTTTCTAAGTTGTAGTTGTAAGAAAATAAGATAGATTTTTAGTCACTTGTATATTTCATTTGACAAGAAGATATGCCATTACAAATGTTGGTCTATTATAATAGATACTTATTATTTATCATACACTTATCAGAAAAGATATTTTTCAAATTTTAAATTTAAAATAAGTATATTTTAAATTTAAAATAAGCCTATTCTTAATGGACCATATATCTACAATTTTCAATTTGCTTGCATTTTATTTAAGTCCTTAATCAGTTTCGTATTATAATTTTATTAAGATGTACTGGCAGATTGCCTTTTGTGTGATTATCTCCTAGGACAACGAAGATTTGATAGCTTTGTATGGAGAATTAGGCAAAAGCTACATATAACCACCATGCAAAAGCTAATTTAAGTAAAAAACAATGAGATTCTAAATCACCCCAAATATGGGATCAGGAATCTCTATCTCTGCATGACCAAATCAAGATTACTTGGTCCACAAGAGTTTTGATAGAATGATAAGGTAATGGTTCACTATAATAAGTGTGGTATTGTATAAATAAGTTGGTAGTTGAAATGGTATCGGTCTTATCTTCATAAAGAGGAGAAAACAAGTTTAAATTTTGGGAAGTGCACTTATTTGGAGGGCTTTTCTTCTATTGTTCCCAGTCCAAACTAAATTAGTCTTAAGTCTAAATATGGCATGAGAATACTCTAGCTCAAAGCAAAGTGATTGTTGTGCCACAAGATTTTATCGGCTAATATGGCATAGAAATACCCTAATTCAAAGCAAAGTGTGGTGTTATTGCACCACATAATTTTGTTGTTTTAGGATGGATGCACGTGATATTTTTTGACATTCATTCATTGTTATGCATAAGAAAAGGAGAAGAAAAATGGGGGGAAATGTCTACCCAGATAGGATGGGAAACGAATCATCTCTTATTCTTATTCTTTTTCCACCATTCTCAACTCGATAAGGACGAGACTCATGTCTAATATGACATGAAAATAGCTTAACTAAGAGCAAAGTGTAGTGTTGCTCCAGCACGAGATTTTGCTGTTTTGGGATGGATGCAACATAATATTTTTTGACATGCATTCATTGTTATGCATAAAGAAAAGAGAAAAAAGGGAAAAGTCTACTTGGATTGGATGGGAAACAAAATTTCTCTTATTTTTTATTCTCTCTAATATATAAAAAGGATAATCTTAACCCTTCAGATAAGATTAAACTAATTTGAACCCTATATTTCAAAATTCAATTTTTTTATCAATATCTTCCTTTCCTCCTTTTTTGTCTTGAATAATGGGTCCAGATTAGTTTAATCATGTCTGAAGATTAAAATTATTCCTCCTATGTATTGGAAAGAATTAAAAATAGGAAAAGATCCTCGTTCAGATGTATGTTGCAAAGCTATAAGAGAACAAAATTAATCCTTTACTTGCGTAAGCTGTTTTGCCTTTCCATTTTCATTTTAGTGAAGCATCTAAAAGGTTCAAAGATCAATAGGCAGAAATTATATTCTCATCCATTCAATGGTCCAAATGTTTTCCATCTATCTCGCCATACGTTTTCACTCTTTGCTGGTCCTAATTAAAGTGCCAAAGAATATTGGATTTGGACCAACACAATCCTAGCTTGGAACCATCTAATCCACTACCACATTTTATCCTTTGGGTTGGTTTCTTTTCTTTTTTCCCTTTTGCGCAGAAAGAGCATAGTTTCGAGTTTAGGACTTCTAAGCCCTGTTCGACGACAATATTTTAAGTAGTGTTTTGTCAAAATATTGCTATATCCCATTTTGGTTGTTTAGTAATATACTATTTTAAGTAGTGTGTATATTCAAAATAATGTTCGAAATAGTGTTTGTAAGAAGTTAATATTATTAGTGTTTCAAAGTAGAGTTTAGTGTTTCATTTTCTGTTTGGCAATATTACACTCTCCCTAATATTTTCCGGTAAGCCTATCCTCTATCTAGTCTCTCTATACATTTTTATATTTTTTGTCACAAATATAAATATAAAATAACACAAAAATTAATTTCAAATTCCATCCACGTAAAAATATATTAATTATAGATCTTATTCATCCATTTATTATTTTTCTTTGAAACTATAAATTTTCAATCAACTAAAAATTTTTCTATAATAAAAAAATATTTTTGTAATATTAATAAAATTAATTTATCAAGAAAAGCAATTTTATATGCTTTTATAATAAAATATTATTTTAAGAAACATATAAATTATAAAATAAATTATCTTAATTATTTCAATAATAATGATAATAATCATAACAATAATAACACAATTTCAATGTCTTTTTTTATCATTTTGCATTCACCAACTAACTCAATAGTTATTTTTATCGAGCACATCTAAAACAAAACAGCTATCTGCTATCCGCTAACTAAACAACTATCCACTGCCTAATCTATTAATTGCACCGTACATGCCCTTAATCATGACAAGTTATTTAATCATTATGTGTCCTAATGTACAAAGGCATTTTTTCATCTTTCAGAAAATGAAATAAAGATTGATTAAAAATGTAAGATAGCGTGTGAGTTTGAGAGAGAAGGGGGGGGGGGGGTGGGAAGGGGGGAAATCTTTACAAGTCCATAGCTGGCAGAGGAGGTGCAATGTGCATTCGCTAGTTGGGCTTTTTTGTCTTAAAATATAACTATTAAAATTATAAAAATAAATATTAATTATATTATAAACTGTTCTCATTCAATTTTTTACTTCCTTAATTAGAATTATACTATAACTAGTCTTTCCCCCTGCGATGCAGGGGAAAATTAAATATAATTTTACATACATATAATATATAAAATAATTAAAATAAGTATTATTAGATTAATAGTATAAGTAATATAATTATCCAATAATATAAGAAAAGACAATTACACAATACATTAATTGAATTTACAATATATAATTTAAATAATGTAGTACCTGTATGATACACGGAGGAAATAAGAGTTAGTTTGACTTTCAGTTTAAAATTTTGTTTTGTAAAAAAGTTGTTTAGAAATGGACTTTTGGTTAAAAAGCGTTTTGGTAAAAAAAATATATATGTTTGGTTATTTTATATGAAATGGGCTTTTATTAAATAAAATGATGTTCGGTTTTACATTTGAAAATAGCAGTTAATTGTCTAAATTACTAAAAGGGCATTTTCAAACTTCTAATAATAAAATGTTACTTGCTCTACAAGATATAAATGAAAACTCATTAAATTATATTAAGAATAAATAAATTATAGCTAAATTAAAAATTAAAGATATTATTAAATTATTATTTTTAATTGAATTATTATTTGTTTACGTCATTATCTTTTTTGTTCATTTTTTAGTTAATTAAATTAACATGGATATTTAATATTATATTTTATTAATTTTTGTTATTCTATTTTTATTAAATTCAAAATTGTTAAGTTTATTTTTATTTTTTAATTATTATATTTTATTATTTATTTATTTTTTAATTATAATCATAACTCAAGAATTATTAGTGAAAAAAATAATGAGGATACTTATGTCAAAATTATCTTTAAAACTCCTTCCTACAAACTGCAAATGGAGAAGTAAAAAAATTTAACTTCTTTGTTTAAGGCTCGACTCCATTGACTTTAGGCTCAATCTAAATTTTGGAATGGAGAACCAAACACCTCTTTTTTCACAAAACGGACTTTTATGCTGCAAAAGTCAGTTTGACATTTTAAAATGAAAAAACTGACTGGCTCTAAGTATTTTGATATTTTTAATTATTGTTGATGATAAGTTTTGACAATTAATGTGAAGGATAAACTACAGATATATTTTGTTATATTAAATTTTTAACATTAATTGCAATATTTATATTTTTGTAAAATCTATTAACTTTAGAAAGAAAAATCATAAATGATATAGATTGATATATTTAGATCAATTATTGAACATTTTTCCAATATAATAGACTAGTATGACACCCGTGCGATGTACAGAGAGCGACATATGCAATTGAATATATTAAAACTATAGATTTTTTGCATCTTACTATATACTAATTGAAACAATTATATACTATGCAATTAATAAAACAATAATGATATATATAAAGAAAGGGCATAATATTAATTAAATTAAAATATTTAATACAGGAATGGAACTGAATAAATGATGGAAAACAAAAAAAAAAAGCATAAGAATGAGAATTTTTAATTGATAAGTAATTATGGAAAGCTTGTCATAGAGAGCACCACTTGGTAGCACGAAATTATAGTTTATTTTGCTTTATTATATAGTATAGATTAATTTTTTCCTTTATGATGTACACAGTAATCTTTTCCTTTAAAAATAAAAATGACGCGTGACAGCTTTACATGAGCCAAAAATTTTGGAGGGAACGAATGTAGTTTAACCGGTTCAACTTTATATATTTAATTTGAAAGATACAAATTTGATAGCAAAATCTCTAAAAAATACAAATTTGATTGGAATGAGTACTAAAAAAAATAATTGAGATATCATATATGCCCACCTTTAAATAAAAAAGAAATCAATTTGTAATTAAAGCTCTGAAAATAAAAACTTCTATATATATAAAGACATTATTGGAACAATGAAACAAACACTCTGAATTGCATCACGTGACAGTATCTTGGTGCAGCAAGTTTAGCTTCATACATATATTATATATTATATTATATTATATATATATATATATATTATATATATATATTATATATATATTATATATATATATTATATATATATATAATAGATAATAGATAAATTCTAATAAAATATATTTATTACTTTAGTTTCTTAAACTTTACCTTAATTAGAATATATATATATATATATACATATATATATATAATAGATAATAGATAAACTTCGAGTTGATTTCCAGGTATCTACTCCTCTCTCTCGATATATATATTATTTTCAAATTAACGATGGTGAATCTTCGCAACCTGATTGATTTTTTGGTATTGGATTTTGAGTGTTTGACTTAGCCTGTGTAGCTCTGCTTATTTTGCAGCTAATATGCTCCTAATAAAAAGCACCCCTTCACATGCTTTTAACTATTTGAACATATGAATTTTTGAGTGTTTGACTTAGCCTGTGTAAATGCACACATATACAGATGAACATATGAAAATTTACTATCATGAATTGATTAGGCTATTCCAGAACCTGATCGATGAATATTCTGTGTCTTCATTGGATAAGCAAATATATTTTTTCTTTTCAAATCCCATTCATGCCATTTGTTACCCATATTATTAAAACAGAAGGTCCAATGTCGGTTAATCATCTTTTCTTAGATTACGTTTATGTTTTTTTTGGTGATTTTAGCTTGAACCTTTTTTGGTTGAAGTTTGTAAAAAGATCAGTTATTTAGAAAATTTCCTTACGGACATTGTTACTTGTGATTTATTCAGTTGAAGTGCATTCCAAGATCATTTTGTTGAAATTGTTCTTTTGTTACGATACTTTGAAACTACACTTGTCTTGTGGGTTGTGTGCCACTTAAACTTTTTCAATTTTTTATTTATTTTGTTAATAGTTCAAGAATATTGATTGAAATAGGAATTCTCTTCCACAACAATATTCCTTCTACTGTGGTGCTGGGAGTATGTAAAAGAACAAAATTTATTCAAGGACTAAGAGCCTTGATTATTTGATGTAGGTGATTAAGGAGAGCTTTCTTGGTTACTAAGAAGTTGCATCTACTTCTTTGTCCTTGTCGTATATTACTCCTAGGGCATCACATATCAAGGAGTTTGTATTAAAAAAATCGATAGTTGTATGTGTCTTATATCTCAGGCTTTCTGAATTGTTCTGATTATAATCAGTCAACAACTATTGCTGCTCCATGTGTTGTGGTCTGTAACTTGATTTAAGCTTGAACATTGACCCTATTTGTGGAGACCAAGCTTCATCGTTTTGAATTATGATTCTGCTAAATTGCTAATATCCAGCCTTTTATCGTTCATCCTTAACAAAAAATATGGTTGTGTTTATAATGCTTTTATTAAATATATTCACTATGGTATATATCTAGAGGTGGCAAACGGGTCCAGACCTACGGGTTGAACCATTTAACCCACATAAATGTAGGGTTAGGGTTTAGCATTCCATAACCCGCAAGGCAAATGGGGTGGACCCGTCCCGACCCACGTTAAGGGCGGGTTGTGCGAGTTAACCCGCGAGTGTCTTTTTTTTTTTTTAAATATATATATATATATATATATATATATATATATATAAGTTTAAACTTTAAAGTTAGAAACCTTAATTTTTTTTCTTCTTATTGCACTTTATAGTTTACAGCCTTAGCAGCCATATTTGAGGCTTTGATTGTAGCTATGGATTATGGTAATTGTTGTCTTATTTTGTTAATGTTAGTTTGTGATTAGGTGTTTAATTTCGATTTTAGATTATCGATTATGTTTGTGACATTTAGTTCATTAACTTAACTATTTTTAGGTGCCTAATTTTTTGTTTTTTTTGGTCAAACAAGTCACAAGTGTTTATTAATTACTACTTAATTTTTTTGGTTTTATTTATTTTTAAATAATATTAAAATACCAAAAAATTAAGCAGATCAACCCGCGAACCCGCTAGGCCGCGCATGAATTCGACCCGACCCGCGGACCCGCATAACCCGTGCTAAACGAGTCGGGTTGGCCCGCGGGTGCCCGTTTACCACCTCTATATATATCAACTAACTTTTATGCAAACATGTTTCTGAGGTTCAGAAAGAGTATCTGTGTTACTCTAAATTCCCCTTGCACTATAAAATGAATGGTCTCATCTTGTAGTATGCATCCTTAATAGTAATAGAACTTTCCCAAAGTTTTCTCCTATGATATGAGTTGCTATCCCTTGAACGCTTATGCTGCCCCAAACATCTGACTGCATTGCCTTTTGTGCATTATTTCTATTGTGTATTTAGAGGGTGTTTGGTTTGGCTTTTAAACCAGTAAAACTCGCTTAAAATTCAATTTAAACTAATAGATTCATTTATTTTAACATAAAGGTGCCTTTTTAAGTAGAAGAAAAGCTTCCACCCCTCCTTTTGCGTTTTACGACTTTAAACACTTTAATAAAAGTAAATTTGAGCAAATTATTTGTGGTCTAACCTGTAGTTGTATTAGTTTATTTATATCTTTCGTTATCATTGAAGGGATGGGACTCATTGTGCTGCCATATTTGGCTTGTTTGAAAGTAGTACATCATATTAATTGAGGATAAGGTAGAGAGAAGGGCCCAATAGTTATTTTGGCCCAACCCAGAAAACAAACATGGATATACAAATGGGCTTGGCCCGAACCTATATATCCAAGCCCAACATAAACAACAAAATGGGCTTAAACTACAAGAGCATGGTCAAGCCCCACTAATACCCAAGCAAACAACCAACTAACAATAATCTTTCAACTGATTATAATAATCAAATTTGATTGGAATGAGTATTAAAAAAATAATTGAGATATCATTTATGCTCACCTTTAAATAAGAAAGAAATCATTTTGTAATTAAAGCTCTAACAATAAAAACTTCTATATATGTAAAGGCATTATTGGAACAATGAAACAAACACTCTGAATTGCACCACGTGACAGTATCTTGGTGCAGCAAGTTTAGCTTCATACATATATTATATATATGTAATACAATATATACATATACATATATATATAATAGATAAATTGTAATAAAATATATTTATTACTTTAGTTTCTTAAACTTTACCTTAATTAGAATTATACTATCTAACCTAAGTCCTATTAGGATAATATTTAATAATAAATAAATCATTTAAACATAATTATAAATATTTATAGTTTACAAAGTATTTGTAATTAATAGAACTAGGTTAATATTATAATTTTAAAAAACTCAACTATGTGTCTATGCATACCCACATACCCAAAATCCCTCAAAACCCCCTAAAAAATTACCTCCTCGTCGTTTGAATCCCTAGATCCGCCACCGCCATCTCTACCGCTGTGTCATCGGCAATACCTCTCGAACAGCGGGCCACCACTGCACGCTAGAGGCACTTCGAGCTGATTTCCAGGTATCTACTCCTCTCTCTTTCTCTCTTTCTCTCTCTCTCTCTCTCTCTCTCTATATATATATATATATAATATTTTCAAATTAACGATGGTGAATCTTCGCAACCTGATTGATTTTTTGGTATTGGATTTTGAGTGTTTGACTTAGCCTGTGTAGCTCTGCTTATTTTGCAGCTAATATGCTCCTAATAAAAAGCACCCCTTCACATGCTTTTAACTATTTGAACATATGAATTTTTGAGTGTTTGACTTAGCCTGTGTAAATGCACACATATACAGATGAACATATGAAAATGTACTATCATGAATTGATTAGGCTATTCCAGAACCTGATCGGTGAATATTCTGTGTCTTCATTTGATAAGCAAATATATTTTTTCTTTTTAAATCCCATTCATGCCATTTGTTACCCATATTATTAAAACAGAAGGTCCAATGTCGGTTAATCATCTTTTCTTAGATTACGTTTATGTTTTTTTTTGGTGATTTTAGCATGAACCTTTTTTGGTTGAAGTTTGTAAAAAGATCAGTTATTTAGAAAATTTCCTTACGGACATTGTTACTTGTGATTTATTCAGTTGAAGTGCATTCCAAGATCATTTTGTTGCAATTGTTCTTTTGTTACGATACTTTGAAACTACACTTGTCTTGTGGGTTGTGTGCCACTTAAACTTTTTCAATTTTTTATTTATTTTGTTAGTGGTTCAAGAATATTGATTGAAATAGGAATTCTCTTCCACAACAATATTCCTTCTACTGTGGTGCTGGGAGTATGTAAAAGAACAAAATTTATTCAAGGACTAAGAGCCTTGATTATTTGATGTCGGTGATTAAGGAGAGCTTTCTTGGTTACTAAGAAGTTGCATCTACTTTTTAGTCCTTGTCGTATATTACTTCTAGGGCATCACATATCAAGGAGTTTGTATTAAAAAAATAGATGGTTGTATGCGTCTTATATTTTAGGCTTTCTGAATTGTTCTGATTATAATCAGTCAACAACTATTGCTGCTCCATGTGTTGTGGTCTGTAACTTGATTTAAGCTTGAACATTGACCCTATTTGTGGAGACCAAGCTTCATCATTCTGAATTATGATTATGTTAAATTGCTAATATCCAGCCTTTTATCGTTCATCCTTGACAAAAAAATATGGTTGTGTTTATAATGCTTTTATTAAATATATTCACTATGGTATATATCAACTAACTTTTATCCAAACATATTTCTGAGGTTCAGAAAGAGTATCTGTGCTGCTCGAAATTCCTTTTGCAATATAAAATGGATGGTCTCATCTTGTAGTATGCATCCTTAATAGTAATAGAACTTTTCCAAAGTTTTCTCCTGTGATATGAGTTGCTATCCCTTGATCGCTTATGCTGCCTCAAACTTCTGACTGCATTACCTTTTGTACATTATTGCTATTATGTATTTAGAGGGTGTTTGGTTTGGCTTTTAAACCAATAAAACTCGCTTAAAATTCAATTTAAACTAGTAGGTTCGTTTATTTTAACATAAAGGTGCCTTTTTAAGTAGAAGAAAAGCTTCCACCCCTGCTTTGGTGTTTTATGACTTTAAACACTTTAATAAAAGCAAATTTGACCAAATTATTTATGGTCCAATCTTTAGTCATGTTAGTTTATTTATATCTTTCCTTATCATTGAAGGGATGGGACTCATTGTGTTGCCATATTTGGCTTGTTTCAATATCTATTTATTTGTTTGAAAGTAGTACATCATATTAATTGAGGATAAAGGTAGAGAGAAGGCCCAATAGTTATTTTAGCCCTACCAAAAAAACAAACATGGATATACAAATGGGCATGGCCCGAACCTATATATCCAAGCCCAACATAAACAACAACATGGGCTAAAGCTACAAGAACATGGGTCAAGCCCCACTAAAACCCAAACAAACAACCAACTAACGAAAATCTTTCGACTGATTATGATAATCAATTTTGATTGGAACGAGTATTAAAAAAAATAATTGAGATATCATATATGCTCACCTTTAAATAAGAAAGAAATCATTTTGTCATTAAAGAGCTGACAATAAAGACTTCTATATATAAAAAGGCATTATTGGAACAATGAAACAAACACTCTGAATTGCACCATGTGACAGTATCTTGGTGCAGCAAGTTCAGCTTCATACATATATTATATTGTATTATACATATATATATATATATATATATATGTAATATAATACATACATATACATATATATATAATAGATAATAGATAAATGCTAATAAAATATATTTATTACTTTAGTTTCTTAAACTTTACCTTAATTAGAATTGTACTATCTAACCTAAGTCCTATTAGGATAATATTTAATAATAAGTAAATCATTTAAACATAATTATAAATATTTATAGTTTACAAAATATTTGTACTTAACAGAACTAGGTTAATATTATAATTTTTAAAAACTCAACTATGTGTCTATGCATACCCACATACCCAAAATCCCTCAAACCCTCTAAAAAATTACCTCCTCGTCGTTTGAATCCCTAGATCCACCACTGCCATCTCTACCACCGTGCCATCGGCAATACCTCTCGAACACCACGCCACCACTGCACGTTAAAGGCACTTCGAGCTGATTTCCAGGTATCTACTCCTCTCTCTCTCTCTCTCTATATATATATATATATATATATATATATAAATAATATTTTCAAATTAACGATGGTGAATCTTCGCAACCTGATTGATTTTTTGGTATTGGATTTTGAGTGTTTGACTTAGCCTGTATAGCTCTGCTTATTTTGCAGCTAATAAGCTCCAAATAAAAAGCACCCTTCATATGCTTTTAACTATTTGAACATATGAATTTTTGAGTGTTTGACTTAGCCTGTGTAAATGCACACATATACAGATGAACATATGAAAATTTACTATCATGAATTGATTAGGCTATTCCAGAACCTAATCGATGAATATTCTGTGTCTTCATTGGATAAGCAAATATATTTTTTCTTTTTAAATCCCATTCATGCCATTTGTTACCCATATCATTAAAACAGAAGGTCCAATGTCGGTTAATCATCTTTTCTTAGATTATGTTTATGTTTTTTTGGTGATTTTAGCTTGAACCTTTTTTGGTTGAAGTTTGTAACAAGATCAGTTATTTAGAAAATTTCCTTACGGACATTGTTCCTTGGGATTTATTTAGTTGAAGTGCATTCCAAGATCATTTTGTTGCAATTGTTCTTTTGTTACGATACTTTGAAACTACACTTGTCTTGTGGGTTGTGTGCCACTTATACTTTTTCAATTTTTTATTTATTTTGTTAATAGTTCAAGAATATTGATTGAAATAGGAATTCTCTTCCACAACAATATTCCTTCTACCGTGGTGCTAGGAGTATGTAAAAGAACAAAATTTATTCAAGGACTAAAAGCCTTGATTATTTGATGTAGGTGATTAAGGAGAGCTTTCTTGGTTACTAAGAAGTTGCATCTACTTCTTAGTCCTTGTCGTATATTACTCCTAGGGCATCACATGTCAAGGAGTTTGTATTAAAAAAATAGATGGTTGTATGCGTCTTATATTTTAGGCTTTTTGAATTGTTCTGATTATAATTAGTCGACGACTATTGCTGCTCCATGTGTTGTGGTCTGTAACTTGATTTAAGCTTGAACATTGACCCAGTTTGTGGAGACCAAGCTTCATCGTTCTGAATTATGATTCTGCTAAATTGCTAATATCCAGCCTTTTATTGTTCATCCTTAACAAAAAATATGGTTGTGTTTATAATGCTTTTATTAAATATATTCACTATGGTATATATCAACTAACTTTTATGCAAACATGTTTCTAAGATTCAGAAAGAGTATCTGTGCTGCTCTAAATTCCCCTTGCACTATAAAATAGATGGTCTTATCTTGTAATATGCATCCTTAGTAGTAATAGAACTTTGCCAAAGTTTTCTCCTGTGATATGAGTTGCTATCCCTTGATTGCTTATGCTGCCCCAAACATCTGATTGCATTGCCTTTTGTACATTATTTCTATTCTGTATTTAGAGGGTGTTTGGTTTGGCTTTTAAACCAGTAAAACTCACTTAAAATTCAATTTAAACTAATACATTCGTTTATTTTAACATAAAGGTGCCTTTTTAAGTAGAAGAAAAGCTTCCACCCCTGCTTTTGCATTTTACGACTTTAAACACTTTAATAAAAATAAATTTGACCAAATTATTTGTGGTCCAATCTTTAGTTGTATTAGTTTATTTATATCTTTCGTTATCATTGAAGGGATGGGACTCATTGTGCTGCCATATTTGACTTGTTTCAATATCTATTTATTTGTTTGAAAGTAGTACATCATATTAATTGAGGATAAAGGTAGAGAGAGGGGCCTAATAGTTATTTTGGCCCAACCCAGAAAACTAATATGGATATACAATGGGCTTGGCCCGAACCTATGTTTCCAAGCCCAACGTAAACAACAAAATGGGCTTAAACTACAAAAACATGGGTCAAGCCCCACTAAAACCCAAACAAACAACCAACTAACGGTAATCTTTCGACTGATTATAATAATCTTCTAATAACGAGAAATTTACCTAATTAAATTACATTATATTTATTCAAAAGTTATAAATTTCATATTATAATAACACATTCTAACATAATTAAATTAGGTACGTACACAAGAATGTTTTAGTATTAGAATACATTGCGTAAAACATAAATAAAATTTGTAAAATCCAACCCAACGTTGGTTTTTTTGGGTCAAATTTTGTGAAATTTTGTAATAGTCAGATCGTAATATATTTTACCAGATTGCAAATCGAGCAAACAAGGAAAAGTTTCCCATAGCATAGTATATTTTACCAGATTGCAGATCTATTTGTCCATTTTTAGATTTTGACCAGAAAATTCAAATCTTTAAAAGAAAAGAAACGAACAGACTAATGGTTCAACTTTGTCACAAATTCTCACTCTCCAAACCCCAATCTTTTTAAAAAAAATTTATTAGTTGAAGAATAAGTAATATTTTATATCTAACTTTTTTTTTTCTTGTTACACAAAACAACTAATATTTCATATTAGATCCATCCATAATGTTATATTTTGCCATCAAAATTTTGGCGGTTATTAATTTGTGCTCTAAACGAGTTAAGCAATTAAAAAAGAAATTAATTGCTACCTTATTCAACATTACGAAGGCACCATGTTATTTTAATTCTCCAACCAGTTAAGAACATTTTTTTAATTTTAAATCTTTCTTTTTTAACAACATTAAGAAAGCATATCGTTTTTTCTCTAATTTGATTGTAAATATCGTATAAATATTTTTGCTTGTATAAATTAATGTTGGTCTTTTCGGCATTGGTAATTGTATTATAATATATGTCTGACTACCAAAAAATATGTTCATCTTTTTCGATCTTAAATTAATACTGGGGGAAATAGAGGGGAAAATATAATAAAGGAAAGGAGAAATTAATTTCCAAAAAAGGAAAAACTAAAAATATAAAAGGAAAAGAAAAAGTGGCGAGAGATAAGAAAGCGCGTAGGGCATATGCTGCCACCCTCTTGAATAGTCTCAACTCTTTTTTTTTTTAAAAAAAAAAACAAAACCAAAAACCTTTAAACCCCTTTTGCTTTCTTCATTCTCTTCTTTCTCTTACTTCACCAATCAATCAAGGTGCATTTTTCTATCTCCTTTTTTTATTTATCGTTATATATATATATATATATATATATATATATGATGCATATATATTTTTTTTGGTGTTTGTTTATATGTTATTTTCTGTTCTCCATTTCCCTTTTATTTTAGTATTTTTCTTATGTGTTTATTTGCTAATCCTTTAAGTATGCTTAGAATCAAAGAATTTCATGTGGGTATGTCTTTATTTGATGAAATATTTGATAATTTTTATAAGCGAGTAATTGTTTGTATCTTGTAAGTGCTATTTTATGTGTTTATATGTGTGTTCATGGAGGTATTGATAACCCCAGAGGAATGAAGTGGTAGGGGGGCGTATTGTTTTTATGTTTAGAGATAATCTTAGTTTGCATTTTGATTAAATTGGTTTCAGTGTTGAAATTTTTGGGTAAAAATTTTGATCATATGTTGTGATGGAGTTGGGTACGTGCTTACTGTGATTGTGATTCAGATTTTGAGAGTCTTTAGCCTTTGTGTTTCAATTTTGGCCTTATATATATGTAGTTTTATGAGATTGGTATTGAAACATAAAACAGTCTGGCATGCAAGAACCGTGGAAGTTTAGGACACACTCTGGTTTTCTTGTGGGTTGCTTATGCTACAGTGTTTGAAATGGAAAAATTGAAACAGAAATTTAATTGACATTTCTTTTATACCTCAAATTTTAACTCTTTATGTAGTGTGTAGGTACTTTTTAAATACATGGATTTATGATTATGGTTTATAAAGATGGTTAAAACTTTGATTATCATAATTGATGTGGTTAGGTATGTAGCACACATATACTGTAGCACACATATACAGATGAACATATGAAATTATACAATCATGAATTGATAAGGCTATTCCAGAAACTGATCGGTGAATATTCTGTGTCTTCATTGGATAAGGATATATTTGTTCTCTAAAGCTCCTATTCCTCTGTTGCCGTTGGTTACCCATATCATTAGAACAGAAGGTCTAATATCGGTTTAATCATCTTCTTTTAGATTATGTTTGTGTTTATTGGTCATTTTCACTTAAACTGTTTTTTGGTTGAAGTTTGTAAATAGATCAGTTATTTAGAAATTTTCCTCATGGACATTGTTACTTGTGGTGTATTTAGTTGAAGTGCATCCCAAGATCATTTGTTGAAATTGTTTTTGTTACTATATAATGGAAATTAGAGAGAGAAATATTTGTATCTTATTCATTCTTCACTGAATTGAGTGCATAAGACAAGTATATATAGGTAGCTCTATAACTAACTCCTAACTGCTCTCAGCTGTACACCTCACCACTCTGTTTACATATGTTACACTTACTTAGCTGTCATTCTACCTGGCTAACTGTTAATAGAAATACATAGAGAATCTTCTAGAACTCCTAATCTATTCCTTATCAGCCCCCCTCAAGCTGAGCTTGGGCTGTGACCATGGGAAGCTTGTGTTTAAGATAATCAAACTGATGTTGAGGAAGAGCTTTAGTAAAGAGGTCTGCCACTTGTTGTTGTGAAGAGATGTAGGATAGCTGTAGTGCCTTGGAGACCACTTGCTCCCTAACAAAATGATAATCAATCTTAATATGTTTAGTTCTTGCATGGAAGACAGGATTAGATGCAAAAGCCATAGCTGAGATGTTATCACAATGTAAGATTGGTGTAGAAGAAGAAATAGACAAATCCTTCAAGAGGTAGGTCAGCCATCTGATTTCAAAGGCTGGATGATTACTCTGCTTCTGTGGAGGATCTTGCAACTGTATGTTGTTTCTTGGATGACCAAGAAATGATATTAGGACCTAAATAGATGACATAACCAGTTGTAGACTTTCTATCTGCAACATCAAAGGCCCAATCAGAATCACTGAAAGCTTTCAGTTGAAGTTCTCCTGATCTATATAGCAATCCTTGACCCAGAGTTCCCTTGATAAATCTCAGAACCCTTTTTAATGCCCCAAAATCTGCAAGAATGGGATTATGCATTTTCTGACATAATGAATTTATTGCAAACTGAAGATCAGGTCTTGTCATTGTGATATATTGGAGAGCACCAACTAGACTTCTGAACTGACTACCATTAGCATAAGGTGTGTGATTGTCTGCAGCCTTCAAAGTAGCTTTAGCCAGAGAAGGAGTATGAATAGAAGAGCAGTCAGTCATTCCTGCTTGTTGTAGAATTTGCTTGGCATGCTTGGTTTGATGAAGAATAAGCCCTGTAGGAGTATATTGAACCTCTATGCCTAAGAAATAGGACAAAGCTCCAAGATCTTTCATGGCAAACTGAGTACTCATGATGTTAAGCAATTGTGAAATGTAGCCTGAATTACTGCTTGTGATGATAATATCATCCACATATACTAGGAGTAAAGTAAAATCAGTAGATGATTTGTGAATGAATAATGAACTGTCTGCAGAACTAGAATGAAAACCATGGCTGATCAAGAAGGTGGAAAACTTGTAATACGAAGCCCTGGGAGCTTGTTTAAGGCCATATAATGACTTTTTGAGCCTGCAGACATGTTGAGGTTTTGTAGAATCTTCAAAAACCTTGAAGTTGAGTCATATAGACTTCTTCTTCTAATGTGCCATGCAGAAAAGCATTAGACACGTCCATTTGCTTCAAAGGCCAATTATAATGCAAAGCAAGACAGATGACTGTGCTTATAGTAGGGCTTTTAACCACTAGATTGAAGGTCTCCGGGTAGTCAATGCCCTGTTCTTGGAGACAGCCTTTGGCTACCAACCTAGCCTTGTACCTAGCAATAGACCCATCTGCATGGGTTTTGATTTTAAAAACCCATTTAGATCCAATAGCTTGTCTCCCTGAAGGAAGAGGAACTAACCCCAAGTTTCCTGTTCTTGTAGAGCTTTGTATTCTTTTGCCATTACTTGAACCCAACATTGATATTTGGAAGCCTTCTTGTAACTATTAGGTTTAGTAGTAGTAGGAACAGTAATCAAACTATGAAGTTGATACAGTGGTGGTGGTAAGTAGCCTGTCTTTGACCTTGTTAGCATTGGATGATTAGATATAGGAGCTAGGTGTTGGAAAGGTGCAGAAGTAACAGGAGATGATGAAGATGAAAAGACAGATGATTGAAGTGAAATTTCTGCTTGATGAGATGAAATGTCTGCCTGACGAGGTGAAATTTCTACCTGACGAGGTGAAATTTCTACCTGATGAGGTGCTGAAGTAGATTGGGACATAAGAGTTAAGGAATGATGCATTTGAGAAGATGAAGAAGATGCTGATGGAATTGGATGTAAAGAGTGAGAAGGTGAAAATAGTGCAGAGAAATTTGTAGAAGCACTTGAAAACTGTGCAAAAGAACTTGAAGAAACTGAATTGGAATATGAATGAAAAGGTGAAAACTGAGGTGTATAAGAAGTGGCAGTTTGCACAGTAGTAGAACTAGGAAGGCGAAACTGTTTAATGGTGTTAGAAAGATCTGCAAATTTGGGATAAGGAAACACTTCCTCATTGAATCTAACATGTCCGGAGATGTAAATTCTGTGAGTCTCAAAATCTAAGCACTTGTAGCCTTTTATTTTAGGACAAAATCCTAGAAAAATATTGGGCTTGGACTTGAAATTTAGCTTGTTTTTGGTATAAGGTTTGAGCCATGGATAACACAGACATCCAAAAGCTCTAAGATCTTGATAGTTTGGCTGAATTGAATATAGAAGCTCATACAGTGACCTGTTGTTATGCACAGGTGTAGGTAGTCTATTAATCAAAAAATTTGCCATTGACAAAGCTTCAAGCCAGACATTAGGTGGTAAATTACTTTGATGCAACAATGTAAGAGTAGTTTCAATAAGATGTCTGTGTTTTCTTTCCACCCTGCCATTTTGCTCAGGTGCATAAGGACAACTTGTTTGATGTAAAGCTCCTATAGACTGTAAGTAGGACTAAAAATTGTGATTAATGAACTCAGCCCCATTATTAGTCCTTAATATTTTTAATGTGGCTTGAAATTGAGTGACAAGCATGGAGTGAAAGGCAAGAAATATGGAAAAAACCTTTAGTTTTATTCTTCATAGGATAAAGCCACACAAACCTAATACAATCATCTAGAAAGGCTACATAGTACCTATACCCTTTGTTAGAAGGTACAAGAGCAGGACCCCATACATCAACATGAATCAAATGAAAAGGTACACCAGAAACAGATTCAGACAAAGGAAATGACAGTGTGTGTGATTTTGCTACTGAACATGATTTACAATGAATAGTATTGGTAGGTAACCTAATATTTAAAATTTGAGACAACATGGTTGCGGCAGAGGAGGAAGGATGTCTAAGTCTTTTGTGCCACAAAACCTCTGTTAGAGATGGCCCTTTGGAAACTTTCTTGGCAATAAGAACTTGAGCACATGTGTAAGTCTTGAGTGATCTGGAGTTGAAAGATGAAGAGATGGGAAGATAGTATAGACCTCCTTTATAGGGGGCCTTGTACAGTATGGAATGGTTGACATTGTCCAGAATTGCCACTTCCTTGGAATTGAAAGAGATTGTGCAATTGTTATCATGTGTCAGTTTAGAAATAGAAAGAAGATTAGTTGATATATGAGGAACATATAGAATATCAGACAGAATTAAGGAGTTTGAAGCAGTGGAGAGTGTACCATCACCAATGCTATGAATAGGCAAAGTTTGACCATTATGAATAGGCAAAGTTTGACCATTACCAACAGTTACTGGCTCAGCGCTAGTGTAAGGTTGATATTTTTGCAATTGACTAGGATCATGTGTAACATGAGTGTTTGCTCCTGAGTCCAAAACCCATTGCTAATCACTATTGGTAGTGTTAGAAGTTTGTGCATTGTCAGCTTGCTTGCCTCCTGTAGACTGTGGAGTATAGTTAACTCCATTAAATCTATGCCAACAATTAAGAGCCATATGATTTGGCTTTCCACAAATCTGACAATAGATCTTATTTGTGTTAGCAGCAGTAGCTTGTGATTGAGAAGCAGTGGACTGTGAGCCTGAAGAGAAAACAGGTCGAGGGGTTTGACCTGGAGGTCTAACAAAACCACCTCTAGTGTAGCCTCTTCCAGTTCTTCCTCCTCTATTGACAGGAGGACGTCTACCTCTAGCTTGACCACCCTTAGGCTGAGAGTTAGAGTACAGGGCAGTATGAAAGTTTTGTCTAGAACTGTCAGTAATGGAAAGAGAATTCTCCATCTTCATATGAAGTTCCTCTGATATTAACAGAGAAGCCAATTCTGAGACAGTGATTTGAGTAGGCCTGACTCTGATAGAAGCCCTAAATGAGTTATACTCAAGTGGTAAACCTCTCAAGATGTACATGACACGGTCCTCTTGAGAAACAATCTCATTCACACTAGTCAATCCATCTAGTATAGTTTTAACATGATCAAGATAAGCTTGCATAGTCATGGTTCCTTTAGACAAATTTTGCAATTGAACCTTCAATTGATAGACATGTGACCTGTTTAAAGAACTGAATCTTTGATGAAGAGCATTCCACACTTCAGCTACTGTAGGAAGATGAAATACTTGGGAATGAACAATAGGTGGCATAGTAGTAAAAGGACAAGACCTAAGATAGTCATCCTGAACCATCCACTTGTCATATTCTAGATTAGGAATGAGATTACTATCTGCAGCTGCTATCTCTGTTGGAGGACAAGGAAGCTTGCCAAGTACATGATTATGAAGCTTTGAAGCTTGAAGAACTCCTTGAACTTGTGATTTCCACATCACAAAATTAGTGTTATCTAGTTTGATATGAACTAGATTTCCTATATTCTGGATTAGCCTCTACAATCCTGGAGAAATTTCTTCAGTGGCATCAAAGCAGCCATGGAAGGAGATGAAAAAGCTTTGTTGGAGCTGAGATAGGTTGATGAGCTGGGCTTTTGATATGAAAAAGAAATTTGAAAAACTGAACCAATAGAAAGAATCGCCTAGATGAATAGAGCCTTAGACTTGATTTTGAAGAGAATCGAAAGCTTCCAGGTGGAGTTTTAATGGAGTTCTCCAATGGAGAAACCCTAGGAGAGAAAGAAGATGAACTAAAAAAAAATCAAAACCAGGATTGATCCCTTCCTTTGAATACCATAATAGAAATTAGAGAGAGAACTATCTGTATCTTATTCATTCTTCACTGAATTGAGTACATAAGACAAGTATATATAGGTAGCTCCATAACTAACTCCTAACTGCTCTTAGCTGTACACCTCACCACTCTGTTTACATATGTTACACTTACTTAGCTGTCATTCTACCTAGCTGATAGTTAATAGAAATACATAGAGAATCTTCTAGAACTTCTAATCTATTCCTTATCACTATACTTGGAAAAAAACACTCATCTTGTGGGCTGTGTGCCATTTGTTTTTTCAGTTTTTATTTATCTTGTTAACAGTTCAAGAATACTGATTGAAATAGGAATTTTCCTCTACAAAATATTCCTTGTAAGGTGGTGTCCGGAGTATGTAAAAGAACAAATTTATTCAAGGGCTAAGACCTTTGATTACTTGATCTAGGTGGTTAACTATAGCTTTCTTGGTTACTAAAAGTTGTATCTACTTGTTGGTCCTTGTTGCATATGTTTCTCATAAATTTTCAGCATCAAGGAGTTTGTATTAAAAATCAATGGTTGTATGCATCTTATGTTTCAGGCTTACTGAATTGTTCTGATTATAATCAGTCAACAACTATTGCTGCTCTATGTGTTGTGCTCTATAATTTGATTTAAGCCTGAACGTTGACCCAGTTTGTGGAAACCAAGGTTCATCATTCTGAATTATGATGCTGCTAAGTTGCTAACGTCTAGCCTTTAATAGTTCATCCTTAACAAATAAATCTGGCTGTGTTTATAATGCATCTTTTCAATATATTCACTATGGTATGTATCAACTAACTTTTATGCAAACATGTTTCTGAGGTTCTGGAAGAGTATCTGCGTTGCTCTAAATTCCTGCTCTTTGGTGGCATCACATATGAAATTGGGTATTTGTATTATAACTAAAATGATGTGTAGACTCTTCATTTTAGATCTCAGATATTGTACACTTTCTAATGCTGCAAGTGTCAATGAGTTGTAAAGAAATTGTTGGTCTGTTGTAGCCTTGCAGGAACCTTATGACTAATACCTATAGTAAATTTAGAGTAAATATCTTCTGCAGTGTTTATGTTGTGGGTCATATCTACTCTGGGTTAAAATGCCCACAACATACACCCCCCCTCCGTTATGCACGCAAAATTAAATAGGAAAGTTGAGCAACTCAGGATGGAACTAGAGCTAAAAAATTGTTCTTGTTGTCTCTGCCTCTCTAATCTCTAGGTTTACAAAGCATTGAAAAGTTTGATTATTATGCTCAAAGTTGATATTCCTATAGAGTACTTAATTTTTTTTTTTTAAGTCTATTCCTATAGAGTACTTAATCTTGTTCCAGTCAATCCAGAAAAACCTTACTTCTGAGTTTCTAATATATCTTTGTGGATCTTTCTGCGTTGTGGGGTTCTCGAATAGCTTTCTCGCTTTGAGAATAGCCAAAAGCAAGATAAGCTTGCAATTTTGTGATTATCCAATATATGTTTCTTCTTCTTCAAAGCCTATTGATTTTCCTACTTTCTCTGCAGGTTTGGAACTTAAACTTTGTTCTTGAGGATCAATCTGCATTCCCTGCAACGACAGTAACGGTACCATTTGTTTGGTCAACTTTTTTCCCACATCACTGTAGCTATCCTTTTTCCTGTAAAACTTATATGATATCCCTAAGGAAGAGAGGATGGAATTTGTCTGATTTATTCAGACTATTTTATCTTTTGGGATAAACATATTTGGATTTCACAGTTCCCTTGGGGAAAAAGTGTCTTTGAGTTGTTAATAGGTATATGAATAAACCCCAAATAAGTAAGAGTTTTGAAGCAATAAAAACTGGTTGATTTCTGGAATTGTTTGTTTTTCAACTTTCAGTTTCAGAAATCAAATCATTCTCTGAGTTAGGAGTTTCAATATACTTTGAAGAAGAAGGCAAAGTTCTAGGGCTTTATATTATCCAGTATATATCTAGCTCACTTGATTGGAAATTGGGGCAAATTTCACTGAACCTTGCCTTAAAGTGACAATCACAATATCTGGAAATCAAGTATGCATGGTGAACTATTTCACTTTTTGCTTTTTATATTATACTTGAGAGATTAGTTTCACTTTGCAAAATATGTGCTATGGCATGAACCGGTCCTTCTAGCAAAGTTAGGAAGAAAAAATGAGTTGTATTGATGGACCAGCTCCATTTACAATATATTCAAAAAATTCATGAGTCTTTTTTTTTAAAAAAATAAATGAAATAAATTTGATTGAAGTTGTACCATAGTGAGACACATACATCTTTTCGCATGTGATTTTAGACTTTCAGCATCATAGGACTTGGGCCTTTTGCTAATTCATCATAATAGTTGAAATTTGTCTTCTGTTCCTACATCTAATCTCACTATACCTGCTTAATTTTGAACTTACCTATCTGAAGATAATACTAGTATCTCCTAAATGGTGGATTTATTGGATGAAATTATATATGTTCTAACTTCGTCTTTGTCGCGTCTTATTATTTTGCAGGTTAAATTATTATGTATTCTGGAACTAGCAAGAGGAAGCGGGCAAGTCCTAGCCCGTGGGAGCGGGATCCAAAGATGGCATCATACAGTGGGTTCACAAAGCTTTCCAGATATTTATTATTTCTTGAATTTGACTTAATCTTACTACTACTTTTATTTTTCTTCTGCTCTCTGTATATTGCATATTTATTTGGGTGTTGTATTGTGTCTTTGTCTTCTTGTGTTGTCGCATAGCCCCCGATGACATGAATTATATTAGAAACTTTAATTTGCGACCAAAGTTCCACGAGCACTCCGGGTATGTGTTTCCAGATATTTATACCAAGAGGGCTGCACTAAGAGCATCTTCATCTGTTGTCAGTCTTGTATCATACTCAGGTAGACTATTGATTCTGTGCTTTGCTTGTTTCAACCTTTGTTTCTTGGAGAGCTTGCCTATTTTCTTTTCCCCTAGTCCTAATTACTCTTCTTTTCTTGTTATTTTAGTTAATGTTGTTGTTGCCTCTTTTTGGTTGTCCAGGGGAGGAGGAGATATTTCAAGCTTCTGGAACTATCATAGAAAGTCAAGACATCACTAGTATTATTTTAACTTCTGCTGATCTCATTCGCTGTCCTACCGGAATCACTTCTGTACCAGAAAATATTAAGGTTGGTTTTACTTCTATCACGATTTTTGCAATGAATTCATTCAGTTGAGGTCTTCATTACTACTACATACTGGAATTCTCTCTCTTTTTAGTCAACCTGGTACTTCTTGGGTGAGCTTATAAAATAAAAATATAAGTAAAAAAGAATTATCAATTATTTTTGCAGGTAGTGGTGCACCTATCAGGTGGTAAATCATCTGAGGGTCAAATTATGGCTTATGATTTCCATTACAACATGGCTGCGATAAAGATTCAATCAGATGCTCCACTTCCAACTGCATGTATGGCACATTTGGATGATTCTATGACAATTGACCCAAGCGAGCTTCACATTCCTGAACCAAAGTCATTCCAACTTATTCCGCATTCAAGTTCATTTGCTCTTTCTCCTGGAGATTTAGTAATTGCTCTTGGCCGTTATTTCCTAAAGCCATTTGACCTCATGGCTGCTCCTGGTGAATTCAGGTTAAGCAAAGCATTTCATTTCATATTTTTATATTCGTTGAATTTATACACATGTTCAAATGCTATGTAGTGTTCTAAGTTGTTTCTATTTAGTGTAGTTAATGTACTATGAAATATCTTTTTGTTGAATATATGAGTTTTGGACATTTCTAAAGATGATACTGACACTTTTTTTTCCTTGTTTATATGAATTTCTTTCGTTGCCGCTATTAAGTGTTGATCGCTGTGAATACGATTGGAAGGAGCTTTTCAGAGCAAATTGCAAAATCACAAGAGTAAGTCTCTCTCTTTCTTGGTCTCTCCTACATTCCCTTTTCCTATAGGCTCTACTTTGATACTTACTGCTTTGTTGTGCATGCGGATTTCCCTTTGCATGTATTTAATCGATTAAGACATATTATGAATTTGATTATGCTAGAGCTAGACCATATATGTTGGATACAATGCATCAGCCTTAGTATGTTGAATTTGGTGCAAATATTTCTAAATTTTTATTTTATTACATGCTAGGGCCTTATGCTTCCATTCTGTTGGGTAGACTGTGAATGCATGATAGTCATTATTTTTTCTTGTAGTGTGGTATTGGAGGGCCAATTATCAACTGTTATGGAGACATTATTGGCATGAGTTTTTATGATTTGGATTTTACCCCATTTATGCCTATCAACATAGTATCAAAATGGTGGGAGCATTACAAGAAATATGGGTATGATCCAACTCTTCATGTAACTTTTGTTTCGATAGATTTTTTAATTAGTTAAGATGTGTACAAATTGTCATGCTTGGCTTGGTTGGTAATCCTTTGGAATGCTTAATTACTGTTGATATCTTGTTTCTATGAAAACCTGCATATTCTAAACCTAGACTAAAGGGAAAATCACAAAATATATCTGATGCTCTAGATTTCTAGAAAGTCTCACACATTTTAGGGCTGGAGTTGTGTCACGCAACTAAAAGATAAGCATAATTGCTTGGCTTTTATTGATTGAAACATAGGTGAATAAGGCATACGCATGCATATTTATAGACTCAGACTAATTCTAAACTTTGAAGATCTTAAGACTTCTAGAAATAAACCTTGAAGATCTTAAGACTTCTAGAAATAGTTCTTGTCCTTTGAGGATGTGAATTACATGTAAGACTAAAGATTAATATCTCCCAAAATAGTAATGACTCAGATTATACATAAGTCATAAAGGCGTCTAGTTTGCCTATTTTAGTAAAGCTGTAATTGCAAAGTTCTAAATACTGGTCAAGTGACAAATTTACTGAAATGAACATCGTAGGATTCTATGAAGAGTAAAAAGTACTGAGTGATAAAATCTATTGGAGAATTCTTGGGGCCTTAAACTTGATTTTACTCAAGTTTGTTGATGTTTGTCTCAAGCGGCATCATATGTCATCAAAATTTGTATCCCCTCATTCTTCAATATGACCAAAAGAAGGACGCCAAGAAAATTCTGAAATTCTTTTTGGACTTCTAAAGAAAGCATATGAAAATTTATGCAAATTGAGCTATATTCAAATGGCTGGCTTATAACGATAAGCACAGATCGTTTATTGGGTCATTTATTCCAAAAATAATCCTATCCTTTTGTAATTCAATATAAGATCTAGAGCTGTGACAGAGCATGATTGATAACACAAAGTTAGATTTATTCTTACTTTTGTTACTTTAGGTAAGAATACAGGTTATTTTGGCTTTATTTTGTTGGAATCTCTGAAGTCTTATGAGTCAGTTTCAATACTTAAACTTCTGATTTTACCAGAAATGGGGCTTAACCATGGTGGTGCAACTGATCTTGTTGGCTAGTTGTCTGCAATTCAAGTACTCTTGCCATATTAAAGTCTTTTCACTAACACAAATTTCTCTTGTTATGCAGTCCTTTAGTTGTGGGCAACTGGAATGCTTTACTAGGGAATTTTATTGATTTGCGAATTCTAGGTGTAAATTCCCAATTCATGTAGCCTTTTTAATTTTCTTTTCTTCTTTCCAGATCCTTATGTATTTGGTTATATTTTCTCCAATGTCCTTTGATACCTAGCTCAACTAGGATAGCCTAGGGTGAACTATGTCAAAACTTTAGGATGCCTTCTCATGAAGTCTACAGTTTTTGTCATCTACCTCTTTTAGTCCCCCCGCCCCTTCTCCTTCTCTCCCTCTTTCTCTCGCACACTTACTTCTCCATTCCCTTTCCTTATACTGCTTTTCATGAAATCCACTAAAATGAAGCTCTTCCTGTAGCACCCTTTGCAGAAGAGTTCATTTTCTGAGATTGCAAAGCTATGAGATCCAAGATATAAAATCCCATAGGCGTTGCTAACATCTGAATCTTAAAAGAAAATTGATAAATTGTCTCTCTATAATAACCATGAAATAAATTAACAATACCTCATCTCTTAAAATGTAATTAAATCAAGAAAACAAATTGCAAATCTTGTAGACCTATAGGTTATATTCTTGGATCTTCACTCATGCTTAGAACTCAATTTTTATGGATCAGTTACTAGTTACTTGGCTCACACTAGTGGCTCTACGGTTTACCATTTGGAGTACAGTGAGTCTAGAATAGTGCAGTGGCAAGGGAGAGGTTAGAGATTCTAGTTTACATTGATAATTAGCGCTGGATAGTAATGGGGGTGAATGTTGGTGATCATTGTGGTGAAATGAGGGTGTGTTCATGGTTGGGCTTGGATTTTAAGTCTGATTTAGTGTTTAGGAAGAGCAGATATCTTAAGTAGAGAAGTAGGGTTACAGGGTTAGGCTTGGTTATCAAATTTAGATGAGAAAATCATGATTGTAGTGCCTGTTTTGCAGCTTTTGGCCTTTGTATATGTGGTGAACGGCAACGGCCATAGGTTTAACACACAAACTTCTGTAAGCAACCTATGGTTAAAATGAATCACACAATTCTATGAGCAACAATTGATGGAGTTTCTGTTGACTGGCAAAAGAAAATAAAGAGCTGACCCAGACATCCGTTGTTGTGAATCTTTGTGGCCATTTTCTTTATTATGCGTCAGTGATTCAGAAAAGCAACAACACAATTTTAGATGTAGAAAGCAATGATAGTACTTAAAGAACAACCCATAAAATTGGTATTAGCACTCATTCTCTACATGTTTTTGCGTGTTTTCATGACATAAAGTAGAACAAGAATTTAACTTAGGATTTATATTCTCGAATAAGTTTTGAGTTGTTTCCATATTTTTTCCTGGATCTTTTTTTTCTTTTTTTTTGAGGTGGCATTCTTCGTGGTGTTGTCTCTCTAGCTATCCATTTCCATTTTGGTGTTAGATATGATAGTCTTCCGAAGGGAAATCTATGTGTACTTGGTAATTCTTTTTTTATGTGCACATGTATAAGCATGATGAGTAAAATTTATTGGAAATCACTTTAGTTATTATATCTAGCATTAGCAATCTGTGATAAATGTTTGGCGTAGGGAGTATTGTCGGCCTTGGCTTGGAATGGAAGTAACTAACCTTTATGTGGCTGTCCTGGATAAATTGGAGAGGTTTATTCAAAAGTTTCCCAACATATTTAAAGGTGTTATTGTTGAAGAGGTACGTTCTGTTATCTTCCAGCATGTTTCTAAATAATCATTGTTAATTTCTTAATGTTATTTATCTTGATAATATTTATGATACTATGGGTAGCTTAGGCCCAGGTGGTGCATTACTGAGGGATGTGTTATATACATATTTTAAAAAAAAATAATAATAATAATTAGCATCAAACAGTTCTTTTTTTCTTTTTTGGCTTAATGTGTAATCACCAAAATTAGTCGAAGAGATAAATATATAGATGTCTGATAAGGCTCTAATTTTGCAAATAATATAATTAGTAATGCTAGTTCAAGTAGATGTTATTAACAAAGGACTGATCATGGATCTAGCAACTATGGTTATATGATTATGAATTTCAGTCGAGAGCTCTTGAAGGTAATAGTTAAACAGGAAGATATACAATTTGATAAGGAATAATGGAATTAATGAGAAGAGGAGTAGGTAATGAAGGAGGTTGCAAAACTGTATTAGAATCAATTCAAAAATGTTTTAGTCACTTAAAATGTTGAACAGAAGAGCACAAGTATATGTTTCCATGTAATGATAAAACCAATCACATGCAGGCAAAGATTGAGAAAGGGAGGAATGAGCAAAAGAATAATTAGAAGGATAGCGTGGGAAAGGGGAGGGGTTTTCTTTTTTGTTTTTTTTTTTTGGGGGGGGGGGTGTTTGGACGTCAAATTAGACACAGTGAAGAAAAATAGATACATATAATGAAGATATGTTTAAGGGAAGAAAAGCGAGAAAAACACAGTAACCCAATGATTTAGAGAAAAATGGTGCTTCATGTCGAGGAAATAATTTAGTCACCAATTCAAATAATCTTCTTTTAAGTTGATTTGATATGATTATTTATTAACTTAATTTTATCATCATATTCAATGGTCCAAACTGTAGTAAACACATTTTATTGTTAATCGTCAATATACTTCCACATCATTTGTTTCTTTTTGAGAAGTAAAAATTTTATTGTAATTGAATATTAAAGGGAAGTATAAGAAAGAAAGTAAACTTTATTTTAATAATTATTGTACTCTCAAATATAGTTGGGTGACTATGATTGTATCTTCGGGATTTCTTTAACAAGCACAAAATTTTGTATAATTTCCGTTATATTTGGTGTTCCAATAAATATTAAGTAAATTTGTATGTAAATAGAAAGAGAAAGAGCGGGAAATTTGTTGGTGTAAGGGAGGAGAGATTAGGGAGTACGACAAAGTTGCAATTTTCTTGATCAAGTTCTTGGAACTCAAGGTAGAAAAGTTTTACTTATTATTTTGGTTTTTTATGTCTTTTTCTTTTTACCCTTTTTTTGACTTTAGTATATATAAGAGATAGAAAGGATGCATTGCATGGAAAGTTTTCAAAATAAAAATAGAATGCAATATACTTTATGAAGCTCGGGCTCGTATGCTAGTAGTTCACCAACTCCAAGCCATAAAAAAGTAACAATGGAAAAACCTTAAGTATGTTAATGAACATCTGTAGTAGCTCCATTGAAGCATGCATGCTTAGGTTCCAAAGTGAGTAGTCGGGGGATGGCACCTTGCTCAAAGCTGCCATAAGAGCAAACTGTAGCCTTTAACAAGTACTTTCTTGACATGGAACGTTAAAGCGGCTATATTGGAAAAGCACAAAATTTCTGATTGTATGTCTTAGATATTAGGATAGCGGGTGTTAGGATTAGTATGAAAAGAATATATAGAACCTTATCATTGGGCTGATGGCCAGTTAAAAGGTTGTTGACTACCCAAATCTCTCGATACTTTTACAATTTTATAACACTTTTTGCGTTGGATACACTTTCAGGTACTGCTAATTGGATGGTTTACTAATGGAATGCTTGTCAAATTTAAAAAAATTTAAGGTGAAATAAAAATATTGTCTCATAGCATAAGTGCCTACTATTTAGCATGTGATTTGTTGGTTGTCGAAGACTTCAGACGAGGTTAGCCTACTATTTAGCATGTGATTTGTTGGTTGTCGAAGACTTCAGACAAGGTTAATGGATTACATTCCCTTTGCATCTCTGTCATAACAAGATTCTTATGATTTCATGAACTGTCAACTAGGTTATGTCGGGCTCTTCTGCTGATTCTGCCGGTATATGTCCAAATGATGTTATAGTTCAATGTGATGGAAAAATAGTTGAGAGCTTCTTGCAGGTATATATCCTTTCTTATTGTCAATAGTAAGAGTGAATTCTTTGATTCTTAGATATACATCAATGTGGGCGAATCCACGTGATGGAGGGAGATGGTTGGGAGGAGGAATGCGATTTCCTTGTTTTCTTTTCCTTTTTTTTTTTTAAAAAAAAAATAAATGGTCTGTCAGAGGTTTAGAGAAATTGTAGATTTGATTCTTTTTCATTTATTTTACTGGATATCACCTGAGTGCAATGGTCATGTTATTGTCTTGTGGTAGGTACGGCCAATGTAAGCTTTTGTTGCCTTGATGAACAAATTCAGGCATACAAAACATTTGGGTCTATTTAGCCATGAACTGATGAATGGTGGATATGGCTAGATTGGAATTAAAAAACCTGGTTTTTTGCATGATCACTATGTGACGACTATTCCATATCCGCCCACCAATACAGCATGGAAAATTTGATCATTTATGATTCTCTTTCCATATTAATGAGTTTTAGTATTGTGAGGTTGGGTAGTGAAGGGTCTGTTACTTACAAAAAATTGTTTCCAGTTTTCTAACTCCAATTTTCTTAGAAAATTGTTAAATATAAAAATAGGAAACTCTCTTTTAGAATACTGGAGAATGTGTTTATTAGTTAATAATTATTAAATTCTTTTCCACTAAGAAAACTAGAAAATGCATTTATTTATTAAAAAGAAATGTACAATCATTCTCCAACTTGAAATAACAATGCATTAAATTTAGACTGATTATTTTTGCTGTTGATGGCTTAATGGTGGGAGACACCCTCACAATCTCTCACCGAACTAACCCTAGAAGATGACAAGGAACAAAAAGTGAAGATTGTTAGAGAAGCTTCCCTTATCAAAATAGCAACACAAAAATAGGTTTCAAGATGCATTGTTTGTATATATATTTAAAACATGTCAAAACTCAAAAAATTTAGTGAGCAACATATAGACTATAAATCACGAAGAATGCTAGGCCCTGTGCACAGATCAAAACTATAAATTAATAGCTAAAATTATTGAATTCATCCTAAAATTAATTATTTAGTGCAGAGATCAAAATTTAATGGGTTTACAATTAGAATTTATCGTATCAAGTTAAAACCTAGAAAAATCAATATAGATAATAATATTAAAACCTAAATTATATTACAATAACACTTAAATATTTTTGTTTAATGTAAACGATAGAGACATACCTGATATAAATGGATATATATTTTTTTTCTTATTGAGAACTAGTTGTTTTGGATTTGAGGATGAGAAGCAACGTTGAGAAGCGTTAAAAATAATGTTGTTGCGAAGTTCAAAAATAATAGAGAAAAAGATGATAGAGAGGAGTTGAATGATAGATTAAGTTGGAATCTCACAATTTTAGTCGTGTTTCAAGATGGAGAACAAGTGAAAAACTGTTTAAAGTTTATAAAAGAAAATTTTGGAAAACAAGCCAGAGCTATTTTTTACTACTCCTCTTTAAGTTGGAAAATTTGGAATCTTTTTTTTTTTTTTTTTTAAGTTTTGAAACTTTTTTTTTTTTTTTGGGTAAACAAAATATCCTATTTCCTGTTTTTCATGGAAAATTTTTTAAGAAAACACCTCTAGTTTTCTGTAGTAAGCAGGCCCGGAGTGTTCCTCTTCCATTTTATACTAATGATCACATCTGTGACATTGGCCAGAATTCAATTAAACATGACCGTGCTGATGCTTTCCATGCGCACAATATTAATTGCTTTTATGTTTTGTTTTGGTCATATTGGTTCTGGTACACCTTTCAATCAGAAAAGGTTGTGAACAATGAACTGGTTTGTCAGTTTTACAACCATTCACTAGTCTCGTGGTACATCATACTGATTTATGTGTTGCTTGTTGCATGAATTCCATAAGTACAAAGCTCATATGCTAGAGAATTGAGCACTCTACCAAATACTTTAACAAAGAAAGTACTCCACTTGTTCTGCTTTGCACGTGTTTATGCTATTGAGAATAGATTCGGCATATAGATTAGTCCAGTTAGTACAAAAATATGGAAATGTTAAAAGAGGAAGGGAAGTAAATGAAACGCGAAATGAACTTCTGTGCACTCTTTAGTTTTGGTTGCTATTGTGTATCTCTTTGGAGGCATAATGCTGACTTTTATATTTGCATTGGGTATAGGGGAGTGTCAGGTGGCTGGTATCTTTTAAATGAGGATTGAACTCATGTATAGGTTTCAATCTGTTGAGGTTATTGACATGATAAAATATATTGGTGCTAGCAATCTCATCTGGAGCTTGATAGCCTTATGACACTAAAAACTAGTCCTTTTCTTTAGTTAATTAATTAATCATTAGCAATTTGATTATGTCGTGATACAATTATAGCAAAGAGCATAAAGATACAACTGTAACCATCGAGACATAGAACTGCAAATTTGTCTTGGTGTAATCTCTTTCTATTGATATCAGTTGTTTGAAGTGATGTGGGATAAGGCTGGGGATCAAGTGGAGTTGGTTGTATTACGAGAAAGCACTGGTGCTGTTTTGCATTGTAATATGTTGGTCGATAAAGCTTCACCAGATGAATTTTATAGGTAAGTCTTACACATTTTGTTGCATTTATGGGAACTAGAATCATATTATAACATGAGTCACATTCTTTGGTTGGGTAAGGTCTCGTTTACCAATTACTCTAGGCAATAATCTATCCTTGTTTCTTTCTTTTACTTTGTGTATTTTTCATCAGTTGGCCACTAGTGAAATATGAATGATAACAAGTTTGGTTGGAGGATGGAGACTAAACCTGAATACAGGTAATGGATTCTACATCTCTTGGTGGTTTGACAGCGTATGACCTTGCATCATATAAAGTATTATATGATCTCTTTGCAGGCTTAAGTTTTAGTTTGCTTTTGTTACAGAATTGCTACTGAAGTCACACGAAGCAACGGCTATCACAATGGACATTTTGCTTTCTTTTGTAAAATTGGCATGGCATGTAAAAATGAAGCAATTGGTGTTGACTGTTGCCTCAGCAAATATCAGGTATTTGGGTTTTGGGGATCATTTTTGGTAGTTGGTAGGAAATATGGATCTGGTAGGCTTTTTATATAGGTAGGTCAGTGATAGATCAGTATACATACCTGGCAGCATGCAGTTCCCACAGGGTTTTGGGTTGCTGCATTATCTATTTATTATTATATTTTCAGGTGATATTACTGTCCTACAAAATCTAATATAGAATTTCCACATCTAAAAAACTATATTTTCCGTTTAATGCTTATAAAGAGGGCAACAAATACATCATTCAGAAAATAATTCTAATATCTTCGTGAAATCCCTTGAAATTCAGATAGTTGAATATCACTTAGATTAATTAATGTTTTTACTCTGCTGATTGCCCTTTGTTTGAATTAGACTTCGATATATGCATCTATTTTGGTCCCAAAAGCTTAGAGATAGAAAGTATCACCTCGAGCACGTGTCATGGCAAAGACCACCTTGAGCACAATGTTTAGTAATTTGAGAGTGTTTTCATGGTGAACCTGGCTTCTTATGTGAAAGCAACGTCAAGGAGATAATTATGGACTACAACGCTGGTAACTATGGGAACAAAAAGATAATATCACAACTGAGAAGTTTGAAAAGCAACAAGCAACGCGGTCAAACTTCTATTCAACAATCGCAAAAAACCAAAAAGAGGAACAAAAGGATAACAAACAGTTAATGAAGAATGAACACTGATCAGGAAACTCATTCATCGTAGTTGCTCCAAGTTGAATGGTTGGTCATGCCATATCTGTTTCTCATAGCTTCCTTCAGTGATTGGTGAAATATGTTAGCGACTACATAGGAAAGGGAAGATAGATTTATCGACTGTGAACTATAGATTACCTCATATATGACCCTATATTTCAAATAATATTATACATCTACATTATGGTATTTTTTAAAGATGCATGGTGTATCGCTCAATCGATCTTGCACTCTAACCGTCGGATCAATGTGAAATTTAACGAGTTCACTCTCCTCGTGTTAGCAAACAAAGCACAATCATTCGATTGTCGATCGGACGTCGATAATACTTCCGATTGCGAGCTTGGAAATTGTTTACAGATTGTAAATATACCATTCACAATATCTTAAAGAGTTGTAAACAAATACATTTATTATTGTGAACACATGATATACTGTTTTTAAACATTGAATATAAGAGTAATGAATAAGTAAATTGTGATCAATTAAAAGTTTTAAACATAAAGTATTACAATTATAAACATATAAGACGCGACTTATCAATAACTAAAAGTTGTGAATATATAGTATAGAAATTGTGGATATATAACAACAAAGTTGTGAATGCGCTATTGTGGGGTGTATAATGCTTGGTGGATACATAATATTGAGGATGCACAGTATCCAATCCTAACCGTATATATCAGAGTAACCACGCTATTCAGAAATAAATTGGATTCTCCTCCATATGTTGGCATGACCTTCTCACCAATGGCCACGCTTATAGCACCAATTACCATATTGTGCATTTTGGTATGCCATCTCAACGAGAATAATAATCAAGGGAAATGGTCGAAGATACATCACTAGGGCTAAGTGAAGCATGAAGCTTTTTGAATGCCTCATATGTTGATGTAAGAGATAATAGAAATTAACCCATATAATCTTGCAAATGGTAATATCCAAGAAAAAGTCATTGAATGCCTCATATGTTGATACAAGAGATAATAGAAATTAACCTATATAATCTTGCAAATGGTAATATCCAAAGAAAAAGTCATTGATTTTTAAAAATGTCACAACATTAATTGAAGCATAAAATGAAGTTCTCAAAATAATTGGCCAACATCAAGAAAATGAGAGAAAAGAATAGAATTATAAAAAATACCTTGAGGCATGGCATTTTAAGAGATCTCTTCATTGTTACAATTAATTTTATTTAATTCACAATCAATCGTATTAAACTAAATTTATCATACGGTTTTATCTCAATAGAAAGCCTCAGACCTCCAAACTCATTTTCAAAAGCTATCATATATTTTGCCACTTTGTTTTAAGTGTATTTTAAGAGGTTTAATTTTTATGAAATGGATAAATTGTCATGTGCATAGACTTTAAGTGTGTACTAAATCCAAAGGAGACAAGTTGATTTTCAATCAATTTTGTAAAAAGATGAAATAAAATATAAAATTACTTCATTTTCTCTTTTCTCTCATTTTTAGAGAATTTTATCTAATTAAAAACGTAACAAAAGAATTTTGATTTTAAGATTAAATTAAAATTTTAAAAAAATTTAATTTTACAATTCTAAAATTATACACATACCACACACAAACACACACACACACACACACACACACATATATATATATATATATATATATATATATATATATTCGACCTGCCTATTCTAGGTCTAGGGTCTTTCTCGACCAAAGAAGGTGTTGACTCGTGTTGGACCCAAGATCTTCGTCCAAGCGGCTTCGGGCCTATTAGGGTCAAGCTCAAGTATCTTAATATATATTTTAAACTGGTCTAAGAATTAGATTCCTTACTAATTCCAAAATACCAGTCTAACAAGGATTATACTATTTGAATAAACTCTACGAGAGCCATGTTATGTCAAAACCCTCTTAGCTAAACGCGTATAAATACACGCCACAAATACAAACCAAATGCATGCACTTTATAAGTTTAAATACTCTATAAGAACTAAAGAAGACAGGACAGCTGGTCCTGCCTTTGCCTTTGAAGAGCGATCTTAATCATAGAAACCAAAACAAGCGGTATCATTACCACAATGACCACAACCACGACACCAATGATGGCGTCCGGCTAAAAAAATTAGTTGGAAGACTTGGTATGGAAAGGGCAATTGGCACAATATATTGTCCCAAAGGTCCTGAACCACTAGCTGGCCCAAGCGATAGCCAGGCTTCTCGACAAGGAAGAGCGCATGTGTAAACAATTTCACAAATTTGTGTCACAGTTATTTTATACGATCATCGTTCATTAGTTATTTAATTACTCTCTTCATTATTAGAGTTACATTTGGATGACGACCAATTGAAGAATTTAACTCTTGCTAAGATTAAAGCAATATTAAATGGAAATGGAAAGAGTTCAAAAGAATATCCATCAATATCATTTCTGGAGGAAGTAGATTTCTTTCATTGCCAAAACAAGTTGATAATGGATGAGCTTAATTTATGATCTAATGCCATTGGCAGCAGAGCATCAGAAATTATTGGATACTCTGAATTTGGAGCAAGTTGAAGTTTTATCGTACTATAATGAATGTTGTTTCTAAAAATGAAGGTGGAGTATTCTTTTTGGGGAAAAATTCATGTTACCCTCCTGTGATATGTGAAAGTATCACATTACTTCCCTATGTTCCAAAAACTTCAGATTGCCCTCTTGTGTTTTTTTCAAAACTTATCACGTTAACTCCCTTCGTCAATTTTTTCGTCAAATTTGAGCCACACGCTCTACAAACACAGCTGGTCTAATATTTTTAATCAGTTTACCCTCTATTTGGACAAAAATGTCCTTGACAACACGATAAAAACCTTACTCTTAATATGTGTATGTGTGTGTGTGTGTGTGTATATATATATATGTTATATTATATAGAAGAACTCAATTCAATATAATACTGATAAGTGTCGTACAAATATAATTTTTTGTTATTATAGTATCTATAAAATCAAATATACAAATATACAAATATATAACCTACCTTTTAGATAAAATAGAATATACAAATATACAAATATAAAATATAGAACATACAACGCTGCTTTAGCAGAATCCACTGCCTCAAATCTCCAGCTTACCAAATCTTTACTGGCTCAAATCTCCAGCACTGCATAAACTGACCAGCAAACCCTATTTTCATTTAAAACTCCTCCACCGCCTCAAATCTCCAGTGCTGCTTACCAAAATAATTTCTCTATTGCAATCCCAAAATCCACCTTCAAATTTGCTTCATACTTCATGCACATTATAGATTAGTAAAGTTTTATGGTAATTTCAGTTCATTTGTACAATAAATTTGTGTATCATATCCTCAAAATTTGTGCATCGTATCCTCATATGGATTGGTTTACATACTTTTACCCATTTCAATTGAAGACATTTTTATGGTCGATACAAATCAAAGATTTTGCAGAATTCAAATCAAGATACTTTTAGGTATAGTTCGAATTGTGATTTTCGTTTTTGTTCTTTTGTGGTACATAATGTTGTTAGCTTCTGGGATATCATACTACGTGCCAGATTTGCTTTCTTGATCGAGAATTCCCACTGGTGCCAGATTTGCTTTCCTTATTCTATTACTTTCTCGCATTATTTAATGTTATGTGTATGGATCTATTCTCACTCACAACTTTCGTCACTCTATTATAATTCCTCCATTGAATTTTGTCTACTTTTCACATTCGAGGTATGTTAGAGTTTTTAGTTTAGCTTATATTATGAGTGATTAAATATAATCTTATATTCAATTTTGGTCTATTTTTCCTTCAATTTTGTCTATTTTTTGCAATTGCGGTATGGAACAAGATATTTTTGTGGAAGTTCTTGGTGTTTTAATATTTAAGTAAATTTAATGCTGAAATTCTTGGGTTTAAGCAAATTTAAAATATGGTGTTTTAATATTTAAGTAAATTTAATGCCATAGTTCATCTCGAAATTTTTTGGCTATTGGTAACGTGGTTATTCTGAGCTTGCCTTTCCGTTGGAGGGTCAAGTGGTGTTCTTGGCCAGCTTTTGATTGTTGGTCACACGGCGTGATTTCTCAAGCTAGCTTTTGTTTGATTGGTGGCATTTGATCAGACACGTTTAATCTTGCTCTGTTTAGAGACCTCGAATTTGAAATTTGTGTAGAAAATGCAACCTGATCAGCATAAAAAAAGTGAGCTTTGTTTTTGTTTTTGTTTTCTTAAAAGAAAATAAACATTTGATCTACTTGAAATTCATGAATTTAGTTGATGAATCAATATATTTTCATGGATATTTTTGTGACTATTAGGTATTTAAGATAATTTAATAGTTTTAATTTATTGATGGGGATATGACATTATTGGTGAATTTATAGTTTAAATATATTGAGTGGGTTATGAAGTCTTTTTTATTTTCTTTTTGGTGAAATGATGGGTAAAAAGAAATAAATGCTTATGTTTACTTTTCTATAGGCTATATTTAAGGCATCGATAAATGCCGTCTTTATTGAATTATATATACTTCTCTCTTTATAGTAGAACCTAATTCTGTTATGCTAAGTGGGTTTTTCTATGTTTTTCACATTTTATTCTCTCACATTTTTACCTGGGGATTGATTTTGCACTTTTTAATATTTAAGTAAATTTAATGTTTTTTGGAAGCTCTTGGTGTTTTAATATTTTTGTAGATAACTCTGCATTGACGTAACACATATGTCAAGGGAGACAAAAATTATTAAAATGCTTGGATTGATTTTGTTTAAGCAAATTTCACTGAATTTTGTATGTCATCTAAATTTATTCTTTAAACTTTTTATTAATCTATTCTTTACTATTCCTTTATTACACTCCACCATTTTGCATTTTCAGTTTTGATAGCACCCCCAATGAACTACATTGCCAATCTGAGACCACCAGTCATTCCTAGAGGAAGTAGAGCTGAAATCGTCAATGCTTCACTAAGCTCATCGTATCTTTGGAAGCATTGTCAATTGTTACGTTTGATTAAGAACATGAGACTAATGGCATGCCCTTCGAATAAGGATACAGAGGAATTGAAACAATTCTTAGACTGGATTTTAAGTGTTAGAGATAGATCTACTTCCAGTTCTATTGATTCAGAAACAATGATTGAAATCCCTAATGAGTTGTTGATCAAGGATTACACAGATCCTTTGACTACAATTGTTAAAAGCACCTATGTTGATCTGTTAGAAAAATTCATGGATGCAAATTACCTTCAAGAACGAGCTATTTTAGCTCCAACACTTGAAGTTGTTGGAAAAATTAATGATTTCATGCTTTGCATGAGGTGAGGAACATATATATTTGAGTTCTAATAGCATAAGCAAATATGATGGAAGTGCTGATAGCCATGACAATTTGATCACTCCAAATCTTTTGAACAGTATCAAGTGCTTAAGTATGCTGAATCATGTTATTAAGCTTAAAGTTGGTGTACCTGTCATGCGAACAAGAAATATAGATCAAAGTTGTGGTTTATGCAACGACGTCAATCACTAAACTGGGGAAACATGTTATTAAAGCTCAAATAATGAATGGTACAAAGTTTGGGAACAGAGTCTTTATTCCAAGGATGGTACTAACACCATCAGATTCAAATTTGTCTTTCAAGTTGCAAAGATGGCAATTTCCATTGGTTGTTTCGTATGCAATGATGATAAACAAAAGTCAGGGACAATCACTGTCAACCGTTGAATTATACGTGCCCCAACCCGTATTCACTCATGGACAATTGTAAATTGCTATTTCTGGAGTTACAAGGAAAAAGGGATTGAAAATTTTAATTCATAATGAGAAAAGATTGCTTTCCAACAAAACTGAAAACATTGTATACAAGGAAATATTTCAAAATTTGTCATAGATAATTGTTTTCCCTTTACTTTTGTATTGTATATTTTACTTAATACAATGTGCCATATTGTAAATATTGGTGTTCATAATGTCGTAATTTCTATACGAATCCACATTTATTGAATTCTTAAAATATAATTTCATTGCAATGTTTAGTAATATAAAATACTCTATTTTTAAAAAAACCAATCATATATTTCGCAACCCGTGCATGGCTTGAGTGTTAGACTAGTATATATATATATATATCAAGATGGGTTGAAAATGTCAAACATGATGGCTTAATGGTCTTGGCATAAATGGATCTTCAAAGTAGTTGCAAGTTTTTAAAGAGGCAAACCATCATCTGGAGACTTCTGGAGGTTTTAACAAGACCAATATCTTCATACCAATCAGCAACTTTTGGTCCCTGATGTCGATAATGGTGATTTTCATCCTTTGAGACTTTTTGGAGGTTTTAACAAGCCAACTAACTCAAAATTTAATCAAGAAGCAAGAAAAAAGCAAAGCCATATGCTAGAAGTTAAAGCTAAACCGACAAATTGTGTTAGCAGTGCTTATTTGGGGCTTTCGTGTGGTGGAGTTTGCATTTTTTTTTATTTTTCTTCTTTTCTACTGATTACAATTTTTCCAGTTTGTAGTAAAATTCATGTGATGAGAATTCAACTATGTATTATATATGCATTGGCTTTTTTTATTTTATATATTTTATTTTATATTGCAAATGGCTTTAAGTTGATTAATAGTGTTGCGCCAAAAAAAAAAAAAAGCTGTCTTTGTTTCTACCCTAGCAGCTGGGATTTCTTAGCGGCACCGCCTTAACAAGGGAGGGGGATTTGTGGGTTGTGGGGAGGAGATTAGAAGTTAGGGATTTTAGGGTATTTATGGCTTATTATATTTCAGGTGCAAAATGGTCATTTCATAATTCAATTTAATACTGTTAAAGTTAAAGTAATGGTAGGGGAGAGCGTGACAAGTTTTGAAAAAACACAAGGGAGTGATCTAAAGTTTTTGGAATATAAGGGAGTAACATGATACTTTCGCATATCATAGGGACTATCGTGAATTTTTTCCTTCTTTTTATAGGGTTATGGTGATACTGGTAAAACCCATTTTTGGAGAACTTTGACATCTGCTTTGAGATCTCAAGGAGAAATTGTTCTTGCTGTTGCATCAAGTGGTATAGTTCTATATTGCTTCTTATAGGTAAGACTGCACATTCTAGGTTTGCTATACCATTATGCATTGCTAAATACTCAACATGTAATACTAAGTAAAGGAGGATGTTAGTTGATTTATTAATAATGACAAGATTGATTATTTGGGATGAAGTGCATATGGTCTGTCGATATTACTTCGAGACTATTGAAGAACTACAAGGGACATTCTTAGATTTTCAAATCATAGAAGTTTGATCCAACGATTTCGTGGAAAAGTTGTTATCTTCAACGGCGATTTCAGACAAATATTACCTATGATTCCAAAGGACACTAAAATAGATATTGTGTACGCATCATTAAATTCATGATACATATGGAATAGTTGTAAGGTTTTAACATTGACAAAGAATATGCACCTCGTGTCTGGTTTAACGAATGAATGTGTGATAGAGGTCCAAAAAATTTTAGAATGGGTATGGGGTATTAAAAATGGAAATTCTATTAAGAATTGTAATTGTGAAATGTTAGTTGAAATTCCAAATGAATTGTTGATCAAGAATTTTGATGATCCATTGGCACTAATTGTTGACAACATGTATTCAATTATTGCATAATATGTTTGATCACAGTTACTTCAACGACAAAGCAATACTTACTCCTACCTTTGAAATTGTTGAGTCCATCAATGATTACATGTCATCGTTACTTCCAGGTAAAGAACATAATTATTTGAGCTCCAATAGCATTTTGTCCATCTGATTCGTCCACGGAAGCTGAGGAATCTTTGTTCAGTCTAGAATTTTAGAAGAATGTGAAGTCATTTGGTCTTTTAGATCAGTTTCTTTCCTCATTGTTTCTTTCTGATGACTAGCTTCTCAAGTGGGTGGCTTGTTACGCAAGTTACCTTTAGCATTGATAAAATCCTTATTAGATTCTCGTTTGAAGCATACAAGTACTGTAATGTGCTTCTCCACGGGTATCTGGTTTGAAGCTTAAGGTTTGAGTACCTATAATGTTAATGCGTAATATAGACTAATCTTCTAGTTTATGTATGATGTGCGTATGGTTGTAACTCAATTGGGAAAACATGTCATGAAGCAGTCATTTCATATGGTTAAAATGGAAGGGCAGGAAATATATCTACCACAAATGGTGTTGACACCGTCAGATTCTCGGTTTTATTCAAGTTGCAGCATCACCAATTCTCTAGAGCAGCATGTTTTGCAATGATGATTAACAAAAGGCAACATCAATTTTTGTCTGTTGTTGGATTATATTTGCTTCAATTGGTGTTTACTCATGGCCAACCATATGTTGTAATTTCTAGAGTTACACATAAAAAGGGTTGAAAACTCTAAATTCACGATAAGAATGATCCTCCATTGAACAGCACTAAAAATATTATTTATGGAGAGATGTTTAACAATTTATCTCAGATATTTGTTCCTAATTCTTTGGTGTAATTTATTATATTATTTTAATCTTGTAATTTATGTGAAACATCATATATCATTATTAATTTAACACGGGTTTCCAACACAATCTTTTGCTGTGTTTCATATATTTTATTCTTTTTGTGGATTTAGGTGCCATATATTTTAGGAATTTAGTCCACACTAGGAGCTTGGTTGACACGTTCTTTTGCTGCTGTGTTTCACGGTCTCCTGGATTTCTGTTCTCAAATTTTGTGACTCTGCATTTCTTCGCTTTCAAAATTTGATTGGAGAAGTTATTCTCAATATTTTTCAGGGATCTATCACAATGGGCGGACTGTCAATAGAGATCTGTTTATCACATGCGCAGAAAGACAAAGGGTCCATCCCCAAAGCATCTGCTGTGCTTGCCCTGAGACTAAAAAGCTGAGGGATGAATGCGTTGTCGAGCATGGTGAAGCTGCTTGTGAAAAATGGACTGAAGCTCATCGTTAATGCCTTCTTGCTGAAGGTTTCAATGTTTAAAACCAGTGAAGATGGTCAACTTTAGAAATTCAGAACGATACTCTTATAGAATGAGCTGTTTCTTTTGGCTCTTCTTTTAGTATCATACAGTTTTGTCAATGACCTGATTTTAGGTCTCATATTCACACAGTTCACATCTCTTCACAGAAAGTGACATAATAAAACAGGGGCGCCATGTCATGACTGTTTAAATTATACTTTATTAGCATAAAATGCGAAATTGTTTGTCTGTTTACTGATTGTGTATCATACTACAGAAATTTAGGAAGATTTTTTCTTCCCTGGAGAAGGAAAAAAAACAAAAAAAAGCATATATATCCGCCCATCAATGTTTATCCATGTTTTCTTGTTCTACAGCTTCTGGAAACATGTTTTTTTCAATCAAGTGAAGTTTTTAAGGAATGAAGTTATATCTGTTTGAGAATTCATTGCCAGTTTTTCATCACTATAATGGCTAAAGCAGGAACTGGTCATCAGTTCAGGTGGGAACCATGCTTTTCAATTAGTCTAGCAAAAAAGATGCTTTTCAGTTAAGCAGAGAAGTTTCAAGGCATGGGTTTGTAACTACATGGAAAAAAAATGGTCTATCATTTCTTTTCTTTTCTTTTCCTTCTCTTTTTGGTTGGAAGGGATGTCTGGCTAACAATCGCTATCTATTAAATCATGCGCAGCGTTTAAACTTAATACACGTCATTTCGAAGAAGAGTCATCATTGGCGTTAGTGCTTGATTTAAGTGATATTTTCCAATGAAATGCACCAAGCCAAAGTTGGCAAATTTTTTCTCTCTTTTTTTTCCCCATGTAAACCCCCATCCCCTGAGATTTGAAGCCAGGACCTCATGTCTCATTCATTTGCTTGTTTTGTGATAAATCTTGGCTTATCTTTCAGCATTGCTATATATATATATGAAGAAATTGGCAGTCTCAAAACTCAAGCATTTATTATAGAAAATGGGCCGGCCCAAGCCTGATCTAACTCGTCTAAAAGGCCCAACCGACTTATATATGGGCTGGGCTAGTTGGGCTCTGCTTGGGTCAGGCTAGTCCACAGGTCTATTAATTTTTTCGGCACATGTTTGAACAATTTATTAGCACATGTTTTCACAATTCATTAAAAAAATTTGGGTAAATTGCATGGAACTCCTTTATGGTTTGTCATAAGTGTGTGTTTACCTCCTATGATTTAAAATTAGTTAGTTACCCCTCCAGTGCTTTCCAAAAGTGAAGCACATTACCTCTCCTTCGTCACTTTTTTCGTTAGATTTAACCGAGCATGTGATATATGCACTGGACCTGCGATTGAGTTTTTTTTGCTGTTAAACTTGATTTTGGTCAAAAATGTCCTTCCTTTTTTGTTTTGAAAAAACATTTGTAAGAGAAAAGATTTGCGATCGAGTTTAGTTTTTTTGCTGTTAAACTTGATTTTGGTTAAAAATGCCCTTCCTTTTTTGTTTTTAAAAAACATTTATAAGAGAAAAGACTTGCACTCTTGACCTTAGGTTAAAATATGTAAATTTTAACCAATTATACTACAAACATATTTGCATTTTATTTCGTTATTACAAGTAAATATTTTTGTCATCGAAAAATGAAAAATAAGAAAAGAAATTAGCCTCCACTGTCATCATGATTGCACAACCATCATTTCATTAATTAAATTAATTATTTACTTAATTTTAATTTTTAATTATTTGATTAATTAATTATTAAATTATTAAATTATTAATAATTAATTATTTAATTACTAATTAATTAACTAATTATTAATTACTCTACGTTTTTAATTAAATAGGATAAATAGCACCGTATCCCCCGATGGTTTGACATAAGTGTGTCGTACCTCCTTGTGATTGTCATAAGTGCATCATTAGCCCCGGATTTGAAGGGCAAAATAGTTTTTTTACATTTTCGTTAGCCAACACTAACAAAATTACAAAAATGGGCGTACATGCTTCACTTTTGAGAAGAACAGGGGAACAACTAGCTAATTTTTAAATCACAAAGGATAAATGCACATTTATGACAAAACACAAGAGACTTCCATACAATTCACCCAAGAAATTTAAAAGAGTAAAATTAAACCCCCTGACCCCTTACTTTAACATCAAAATTTGAAAGGCTAAAACACAATTATATTTGTGTATTGTTATTACAACTATTTTAACTTCATGAACTCCATTAATTTTAGCAATTTATCTAAAAAATGTGGTGGACTAGAAACAAACCCATGATTTTTTACTTTAACATCTATACTTGAACCACTAAAGCATAACTCTATTTGTGTATTACTGTTACAAACATAACTATTTCAAACTTATCAAATCCATCATTGTATGGGTTTGTTGATATACCAGTTGTCCCACGTTTTCGTTTCTTTTCACTTAAACTAATTCTTATATGTGTTAGTTTGTACTAAATAAAATAAACTTTTTGATTATTTAATATCTGAAAAGAGAGTACAAGTCTAAGCTTTCATTGAACTCTATTTTATATCTGTAAGTTTTCTTTTAGTTTGAGTGTTTACTAATCAATTGGACTTCTATTTTTCATTTGCACTAAACCTCATATGAATTAGTTTAGGATAAATAAAATAAACTTTATGAATATAATTTTCAAAAGGAAGCATAAATCAAAGCATAAAATTTATAAGGCCTAAAACTCTTTTATATGTGTAATATTAATGTTTTGATTGTTTCTACGAAAAAGTATAAAGATGAATAAATAAGAAAGTTCAATTATGATCAAATTATTTTTCTAAAAATAAAAATTTTAAGAAAAATGAGGGGGACTTCTCACAAAATTTTATTAATTTGAAAAGAAATACATGGAGGTAGACTTGTGGAAGTTATTGAAGTTAGCATTTGTAGTATTTCGAAATTTTTAGCACAATTGCACTATGGCGTAGCAATTTTGTTAGTAGTATTACATTAGCTTATTAGTAAATTTTATCAATTGTTCGAGAGGAAAGTATAAGCCTAAGCAAAAAAATATTTAATAAAAAGACAAAAAGATAAAGCGACCAGAGGCAATTTATTCCCAATAAACAAAAATAAAAAGTAAAATAAAATAAAATACATGAAGGTAACATAGACTAAAACCTCCAATAACCTAATAATATAATAATCCTACAAATCTAACAATATCTTCAACTAGATCAAGACTTCGAAGAGAGTCATTTACCATACTCATCGCTCTACCTCAGGATGCTTCTTGTGAATGTACCTATTTAGAATAGTGGTACCCATTGATTGAGAAAACTGACATTCATTTTGACTTATTTTTTATTTAACTTTTGAAGTGATGAAAATTTGACTAAATCCTTGCAACTAATAGTGAAGACATTTGTAAGTATTAGAATGCTAATATAGAACGAATTTGTGAATAATAAAGTTGTAGAGATGATTGATTCTGTGAGTAAAATGGTAGAAATTGAATATTTATAGAGTTCACAACATTGCATCTTTCTCATTTTACCCTCAAACTAGCTGTTAACTGTCTGGAGGGCTAAAATGAGGAAGAGGAAAAATCTTTGAGAAATTGGTGGGTTGCTGATTGGCCTAACCGTGAGTCGAGCTGGGCCGGATCATTACATAGGTCAAACTGGGCCACTAGCCAGGGCTATACTAGCCCAGGCCCAATCAGTTTGCAATCTTAACTTAGCGTCAATTGGAGAACTTATATCATGTACATGCAAGTACACAGTGTAAGGTGCACCGCTAAATAAACAGTTGTGTGGTACTGGACAAACAGTTACGGAACAAACAGTTGTGGAATACTGAACAAACAGACACCTGCAGGTGCAGGATATAATTTGTGGCGTCAATTGTCATTTATGATTATTTACACCACTCACATGAAAGTGCAACCTAGAGCTTTTTTTTGTCGATCTAGACATGACAACTAGTAGAGTTTAAATCTAAATTCACTAGGTATCAATCCAATTACAAAGCTATATATAGAATTGATGAGGTATCCATTACAGTTTAGCTTCTATAAGTGGTTAGCTATAAATAATCTAATAGAGTGTGATAATAAAAAATACATTAACAAACTTCAAACCCCAAAAATCCAATTAATTTATTAAAAAATAATATTTTTAATACTTAATTCCAGTGTTTAAACACTTGAAAGTCTTTCTTGTGAATTTAACAGCTAAAATTAATCAATTTGACTTATTTTTAAAAGAGTTCATAGGTAAAACTAAAAGGTAAGGTTAAAAAATTAAAAAGTCAAAAGCTCCAAACAAGAGTTTTTCAAAAAAGACTTTTGGGACGTTGCTTTTTCATTATATTAGATTTTTTTTTCCTTTTTTCTTTTTAAAAGTACTACTATAACCCTCAAACTAGATGAAAATTCAGCACTTAAAATACAAAGTCAAATAGTTAACCATTCTTTTTAGCAATGCTCTTGTTCAAAATTTTACAATTTAACCGCTAAAATTTTACAAATGGGCCAAACACTGTCTCATATTGCAATAACATAATACTTAAAAGAAGAATAATCTCCTAATATTGGTCCAACGTTGATATTGGTAGCTTATGTTTGTGTAACGGTATATTTGTACTTTAGCTAATTTAACAAATGAAATTCAGTAGCTTTCTAATGTTTCACTCAAGCAGGAGACTAGATTTGAACTCGATCATGAGCTATGTTTGTTTTCAGTCCTTACTGATAAGGCATCCCTAGGAGACATTTTCATCTTGTATGTTATCATTCCAATTTAAGGATTATAGAGGTTAATTTGTAATATCTTTAAACAACAGGAGTATCAATGATTTTTTAAAGTCATAGAAAGATTTTTACAACTTTTGTATATTGCATGAGATAAAATGCAATTTACTCCAATTTTTGTTACATTATAATTAACTTATTTGCATGTCTTTTGTGTTACCATTCAATGCCAAATGAAGAAGAAAGATTGAACATATGAATGAGTGGATTGTAGAACTCAGTGTACACAAATTTCTAATTTGTGATTTTTAGTATTACTGAAATTGTTTATTTAGTGGACAAATATGATAATTATTTTAGATTTTATTATCTTTTCTGGTAATAATTTTTACTCATTTTATTTTGTAGGTCTTAACATGAACTTGCAATGTCCTAATTTAAAATTAAACGTGTATTCATGTCAGTTGCTTTTTAATTTTAAATTAATTAAAATTTAAATTGTACCACGATAACCTTTCAATCGATATGTGGTTGTACTATGCAAATGTAATATATATAACTCATCTCAATCATGATTTAGTGGTCCGATCCCTTGAAATTTATATAGTTATAGACAATTTATCTATATATATATATATATATATATATATATATTTGTGGCTATGAGGACTGTCGAATTCAATAAATTACAAATCTCCTAAACAAAGTGTCACTTCTTTTATTTTTTCAGGGTAAAACTTAAAATGATCTTTGGAACTCGATCATCGAAAATTTCAGAATCAAAGTTGATCACAAATTAAAGCCAAAATTTGTCAATCAATCCTTGCAGTGTTAGCTTCTTGGAACACGTGTGTCCTTCTCATAGGCCATTCTTCGATCAAGGATTGCTAATTAGCAAGCGAACTTAGAAACTTTTTACCCTTCAATAAGAGCTTTTTTTTTTCCCCTTTTTTAGCAACCCTTCAATAAGAGCTATAACGAATAGATTTGACTATTAGATGAAGAATTTTCCCTTCAACAGGTACTCTCCCTTATTTCGGTAATAAAACAGATTGAATAAATTCAAAATTAGATTTTTATCTGATGGAGACTGATTTAATTTTTTTATGCCATAAATTTCAAATGTAAAGTTCAGAGTCACGTTATCAACTAATCCATCATGTTCATCAATCAATTTGATCGTAGAAATTCAAAGGCAATAAAAGCATCAAATTGACAAAACAAGGAAAAAGAAAAAATTGTAAGGAGATCATATATACTAGTAATAATATTCTTTATAAAGCCTGAAATGATTTGGATGTGATTATTACATTACATAGTATAGGAAAGGGACATTAGCCACACACATTATATCAGACACTCACATCTCACTCATAATAACTTAAAAAGACGATATCGTCACATATTAATTAATTATATAAGCCCAACTTTTATTAGGTTCCTATTATAAGTGGATAGCGTTTGTAACTATTTGTGGGGCTTAATTAATTCCCGCAGCTGCAGTCGACGCAAGCGCAGCTGGGGCCGCACTTGCACTTGCCGTCGTGCTCGGCTGGTCCAACATCCATGACGATGGTCTCAGTAGTTGTGTAGCTGCAAAACAAATTAACATCCATTTTTGTGTCATCAGCACAGTTACAGTGTGGTTCACAGCTCTCATTTTCATTTACATTTGAACTTGGAGCTTAAATTCTTACTCATAGCACATGACAAAGAAAAATTTAGATTTGTAATAATATATTTTTGTCAAGTTTATCATATAAAGAAAAGCAAAATGAGGTAGTTAACTTCGCTCGATAGGAATCCATGGCGCTATCAGATCTATATTATGTTACTTGGATATGTAAAGGCCTCGGATACGTAAATAAATTTTATATATTGGAAAACTCTAAGACTTGGTTAATTCTTGACTTTGGACTTGAATATGAGGAGATGACATCCCTCTAAAATTTTAATTATCATATTGAATTTAAAATTTATATGACGAAGAAGAAAGAGAAGAAAAAAATAATTTTCTTTTTGTAAATAAAAAAAGAGGAAGGATAAGGAAAAATATATATGAAAGAAACAGTTCAAATGTCGAGTTCACAATACCTAGCTAATACAAGATTGGATCGAACGTCTAATATTAAACTAAGATCTAATTCTAATACAGTGATAAGTCCAAAATCAATTACTCTTAAGATGGAATACCTCATGATTAATTATATATTATCAAATTTTTGTGATTAATGCTTAACCGCGCATGTATGCATGTTACTTTTTAGGGTTGTTATTGCTTACACATGCTACTTATAGTGTGTATCTCACAACTTTGACATAGAAAATATATGATCAAGTAAGCAGGTTGTCACGCCCTGCCAATGGAGACGCCACAGGGGCAGCAAGATGGCAAGACCGAGGCTTGCACGGAGGCATACGGGGCACTTTCCTGTGCTAGCGCAACCCTGATGATGCAGACGCCATGCGAGCAACCGTGTGGCAAGGATGACGAGGCTTGTTGGGATGCACGCATGGCACTTATCCCCAGGAAGGATCTAGAAGATAAACTAGATAGGGATAATATCAATCCCCTTTGATTGAGGGATTATTATTTGTGATTGATTGTAAATATCCATGATTAGGGTAGAATAATCTAGAATCTCATAGTAGCCATTAGATTGAAATCATCTTAGCCATTCATTAGATGGGAAGCATGTATAAATAGCCTAGCTTTTTCATTTGTAAGACACAGAGAAAAGCTTGAGAGTAATACAAAAGTCTTATTCTCTCAACTCTTTACTTCTACTGCTTTATTATTTGTTTTGCTAAGCCTTTGTTCGTGGTTTTCAGTGACTAAGCCACTTTTGTCAGAGAAAAGTGTCTAAGTGCCGCACGCAGCGCTTAGGTTAGGCTAAGGGCGTGACAAGTGGTATCAGAGCAAAGGTTACACGCAAGGTGTTTGTAATTTTGCTCCTTTGAAGGATGTCTTCTTCAGGTATTGAGAAGAGCGTTGATGCTGGTAATGACGAGAGGGGAAGGGAAGTTCTACCCCCTCCTGCAGCAGCCAAAGGCAATAAGAGGGGAAAGTCTCGTGATGTGCAAGCTGTTTTCGAAGCACGTTTGACAAGGGCAGAAGACGTTGTTGCTGATTTCATGCAGAAATTTCAACAGCTTGGGTTTGATGATGAGGAGGCACTATGTTTGGGGAACCTCTGTCAGGAACTCAAAAATCTTCAAGCTATAGTGGAAACGGCAGAAGAGGCGGCTAAGAATGCACTAGTTGAGAAAGAAACCATTGCCGATTGGTTGCAGGTTAAGATTACCGAGCAAGATCGCAAAATGGCTGAACAAGACAAGATCCTTGAGGAGATGAAAAAAGATTGGGTTATGTGTAGAGAGGCGATAGTCTGTGGCGCGTCAACCCACCATGTAGCACCAAAGGTGGACGTGCCAAGGCCTAGTCCCTACAACGGAAGCGAAGCCAAGGAGGTGGAAAACTTCTTTTGGCAGATTGAACAATACTTTGATGCGGTTGGGCTCGAGGAGGATGCTAGCCGTGTGAAGACAGCAACACTCTACTTCTCAGAAGATGCAGCTCTATGGTGGCGTATGAAGCACCAAGAGTTCCAAGAGGCCAAGAGGGGGCTTTCAACTTGGACTGCTTTCAAGGAGGATGTTTATGCCCAATTCTACCCTGAAGAGGCCGAATGGGAAGCTCGTGACAAGCTTAGAGTCCTGAAGCATATAGGGACTATACATCAATATGTTCAAGAATACATCTCCCTTAAACTTCAGGTACGTAATAAGCCTGATTATGATCATATGTATGACTTTATCAAGGGTTTGCAGCCATGGGCACAACAAGAAGTACGAATGGGAAAGCCTAAAACCTTCGCTCAAGCGGTTGCCATGGCCGAGTCCTTGATAGAGTTAAAGAAAAACAACCCCGCCGAACCCCCGGGAGATTTGGCAGAAAACGGTGGGGAGGACGAGAGTCCCAAAGGGCAAGACAAGGATAGACATGGGAGAAAACCTTTCAACAAGGACGAGAAGAGAGATAAGAGATCCATCAAGTGCTACTTTTGTCTCGGTTCCCATCCATGGAGAGAGTTTCCAAGAAGACAAACACTCAACATGCTGATTGAGGAACGTGAGAAGATCGGCGAAGCACAAATGGGTTCTCTTCAGTTGCTGAATGCTTTGAATGCCGAGATAACACCAAGGGCCACACCAAGGGGTGGCTTGATGTATGTGGAGGCATTGATTCAAGGGAAGCTCTCTAGGGCCATGTTGGACACTGGAGCTTCTCATAATTTCATGGCAGAAGACGAAGCCAAGAGATTGAGACTTACTCTTAACAAGTCTCAAGGGTCCCTCAAGACTGTCAATTCTGCCCCACGACCATTGACGGGGGTGGTGAAAGATGTTTCTCTAACAATTGGTACCTGGCAAGGGAAATTAAATTTTACGGTGGTACCCATGGATGACTTTGAGCTTGTCCTTGGTATGGAGTTCTTTAGACAAGCAAAGCCATCCCTACACCCCACCTTGAACATATGATGATCATGGAGGAGAACACCCCTTGCATGGTCCCGGCGAAGATCCAAGCGAGACTCGAAAAGAGACAACTTTCGACCATCCAGGTGGACAAGGGAGTTAGACAAAATAAGGGGGCTTACTCAAGAGCCATGAAAAGAATAGATAAGGGTGAAGAGGTGGTAGATAAGACACCAAAGGAGGTCGCTAAATGCCGTAGGAAGGTGGAAGAGCCCACATCACCCTTGTTACAAAGGAAGGCACTACCTACCAAAAGGTGGATCCTTCATATGATGCAACCCATGGTGGCAAACCAAAGAGGGGGGCAACCATACCTGACAAGACCCAACTCTCTCTCAATCTCCACGGGAGCCGAGCAATGGACAAGAAGCCGATTGAAGTAGCCACAAGTCAACGGATCCTTGCTCCCCGCACCAGGGAGTCAGAGACCAAGTGTAAAGCTAATTACCCTCAGACGGAGCAACCCAGTCCATCAAGAATCTTCCTTGATGAATCAGCTAGTAAAATGACCAGCAGAGTAAGTCAAGGGAAGAAAGACACAACCACAAAGAGTCTAGCAACTAAAATGTTAGACCCTCGTGATAAGGAAGTCAATTTCATCGAAGCCGATTGCATAAGGGGACTTCCACCGCGGCATGAGTACTTGGTGCATTGGAAGGGCTTGCCAGCAAGTGAGGCAAGTTGGGAACCAACAGACTCCCTTGGAAACTTTATGAAGGAGATTGTGAAGTATCATGAGGAGATCGCGATGCGGACGTTCGCGAAATTGGGTGGGGGAGTATGTCACGCCCTGCCAATGGAGACGCCACAAGGGCAGCAAGATGGCAAGACCGAGGCTTGCACGGAGGCATACGGGGCACTTTCCTGTGCTAGCGCAACCCTGATGATGCAAACGCCATGCGAGCAACCGTGTGGCAAGGATGACGAGGCTTGTTGGGATGCACGCATGGCACTTATCCCCAGGAAGGATCTAGAAGATAAACTAGATAGGGATAATATCAATCCCCTTTGATTGAGGGATTATTATTTGTGATTGATTGTAAATATCCATGATTAGGGTAGAATAATCTAGAATCTCATAGTAGCCATTAGATTGAAATCATCTTAGCCATTCATTAGATGGGAAGCATGTATAAATAGCCTAGCTTTTTCATTTGTAAGACACAGAGAAAAGCTTGAGAGTAATACAAAAGTCTTATTCTCTCAACTCTTTACTTCCGCTGCTTTATTATTTGTTTTGCTAAGCCTTTTGTTCGTCGTTTTCAGGCTAACTTAGCCACTTTTGCTGTAGAAAAGTGTCTAAGTGCCGCACGCAGCGCTTAGGTTAGGCTAAGGGCGTGACAAGGTGCTAAGCAAACGAAAAGTACCTGATCTCAGTCTCCACGATTTCAACACCATCGGTGTTGCCATTCTTCCTGCAATTTATTATAGGTTAAATTAGATTCATATCTATGCCTAAGAAGAGTAGAACCTTCACTTGAATATTTACATATACTATTTGTTATCTTTAATACCCTAATAACCTATAATTTAATCGTAGTATAATAGTCTTTTTCTATTTCATTCGAAAGAAGCTAAAAATCAATAATACAACAATCATAGCTATGTACGTACATACTAAGAATTGATCTATTAGTACTTCTTGCACTTAAAACAAGGGACAGAAAACTATTTGAATTTTCATATTCAATGGTTTATATATAATAGTTTGACCAAGAAAAGAAGAAAGAAATGTAAAGGTAGTGATACAATAATTAGTACAAGTTAAAAATTAAATTCATGGAAACTGTTGCAAGAATATTACTTTATTATTGCAAAAAACTTCAAAATATTTTGACAGTTGGTAATATATATTTAAGTCTTAAAGATAATATATATAGAGTATCTATTACTAGAGACTCATGCAAATAACATGTCATGAATACAAAAATAATAACATCATGCACGTAGGAAGATAAAGATGGGTAAAGATTCAAAGCTACCAAGCATTAGAAGAACTTTAATTTACACATGTAAACATAATTTATGTTTACAATATAATCATATAAAGGGTGAATGATTCATTTAGTACCTTATTTTTAATCTTTTTGATAATTAAGTCTTTTATATTTAAAAAGTAACAATTTAGCCTCTTATTTTTTTAATTAATGATGCCTTTAGTTCCAAGTTTTTTTTTAAAAAAAATAATAATAATATATTTTAATCTGTTATCTTTGCAATTTATAACTATAGTAGTCCCTTATCTTCATAATATGTGACATTGTTAATCCCTTATCTTTATAACTTTTGATAAGATTAGCCCCAACTTTATTAATTCTTGACTTTTTTGAGTTTGGAACTAACAACATCATAAGTTGTAAAGATAAGGAACAAAATAGTTTTTTCAAAGATAAGAGACTTTATTATCAAGAATGTCAAAGACTTTATTTTAAAGATAAGAGACTTTATTATCAAGAATGTCAAAGACAAGGGAATAAGTCATTTACCCTCATACAAATATATATCATATAATACGGCATTATATATTATCAAATGTTATAGTTGCCATTACATAATGCACAATAATCATTTTCAAGAAAGTTCCTTGTTTGAATTTTTTTTTTCAAGAAAATATTTTTCCTTAAAAGATACTTTTTTTTTTTTGCAACAAATATTTGGAGGAACATTAAAGACTGAAATTCTGAAAGAAATTCAAAATCAACTTTTTTCATAGGCCAGAAATTACTACTTCTAAAGAAAACACTATTTTCCAAAAATAATGAGAAAAAAACACATTTAAAAAAATATTAATCTAAATGAGTCCATATACTTACTTGCACTGGCTCTTGCTAGCGCAGTCGCAGTTGCCGCACGTGTCCGACATGGTGAATATGTTGGTTAAACGATTAAGCAAAAGAAGCAATTAACAATGGAGCGCTTTGTGTGGAATTGCTATATTGGCTCTTCCTGCTCTAAGCTTGGGTAGCTATTTATAGGCGTTCTATGGAACCAAAGGCCTATGTTATCTTACGCGAGACGTACAAATTATTGGGGAAAGGATTCTTTTGTAACGTCAAGAGCACGATTCAATAGTTGTATGACAAATAATATAACGAATACAATTTAATCGTTGTAAACTGTTGACACGAATCATGACAAATAGTGTAATTATTTTATAATCATTGAATTTTGTTCCTTAGGAGATTATAAGAGAATGTTTGTGGTTCAAGTGGGGCTCAGAAGGCATAAGAGGAGCACACGCCTCTTTTAAAAAAGTCAGAAGGAATTTTCTTTTTTGGTTAAAAAAAAAAAGAATCTTCGTATTGTGATATTTGGTTTTCTATCCTGCTTTCCTGTCGCCTTTAATTTTCTTTTATATTGAGAAAACAAGGGCCTCTTTAAATTTATTTTTTATTAAAAAATATTTTCTTAAAAAATATATTATTTTTGCAATAGGTATTAGGCTTGACATTATAAAATTGAAAAAAATTGAGAAAAAATTGAAATTCAATTTTTTAAAGAAATTAGAAATTTTAATTTAAAATTTACTTTTTTCCAAAAATTGTCGAAAAAAAACTTTTGAAAAAAACTAATCCAAATAAGCTCTAAATATTAGATATATTTGTTCTTGAAATTTGGAAAAATAAATCCTTTTTTTTTTCACAGTGGGGTCAATTATCGGGGAGGTTGAACTGAATGTAGATTGGCTTGAAACCCTGTTTGATCCCAAAAATTTGACAAAATTACTATTTTCTTATTATTTTAATTGTAGTAGCTCGTTTTCTCATGGCATGCTTTCAAAATTTATAAATTATCCCTTTTTTATCTCAAGCAAAGTAGTGAATTCATAACTCTTCAATCATTTGTCATAGAAAGTGTTAAAGGCAAAAAAAGTTTGTCAAATTGGAATCACCTTGTGTTTCAAAAGACCAAAAAAAATGCAAGAAAACTGTTATTGTATTATCGTTGTGTTTGAAAAGAACTTAAAATAAGACACCATTTAAGAACTTGTAATTGAGATATGATTACTTATATATCTTATTTGTAGTCCTTTTTAAAAAAATTGTTTTTGTTATGATTTATTTCTTATTTATAAATTTTCTTAGTTGTAGTTGTGTAAGAAAATAAGATGGATTTTAGTTACTTTTATATCTTATTTGGACAAGAAAAGAATTAATAAAAATTTCAATGAGATTTTCTTTTCCATTATGACATTACTAAATAGGTTTACTATAGTAGATACTTATTATCATTTACCATACATTCATTAGATAAGATATTTCTAATTTTAAATTTCGAATAAGTTTATTTTTAATGGACCATATATAGATCTACAATTTTCAATTTGCTTGCAGTCTTATTTGAGTCCTTGATCAGTTTTGTATTAGAATCTTATTACGTTGTAGTGGCAGACTCCCTTTTGGGTGATTAACTCGTGGGACGTGGAGGATTTGATAGTTTTGTATGCAGAATTATGTAGAAGCTACATATGAGCACCACGCCAAAGGTAGAGTAATTTAAACGAAAGAAAATGAGATCTTAAATCACCACCACGAAATATAGGGTTAGGAGTCTCTATCTCTGCTGACCAAATCAAATTTACTCGGTCCACAAGTTGGATAGAATGATAAGTTAATGGTTCACTGTAGTAAATCTCTTTTAAAAGATGCATGCATCGAAATGTGATACTGTATTAATAAGTTGTTAGTTGAGAAAATTGTAGTCTTGATTATCTTCGTAAAAAGAAGAATACAAATTTGAATTTTGAAAAAGTGCACTTATTTAGAGGGCTTTTCTTTTACCGTCCCGATTCAAACTGGATTAGTTTTAAGTTCAATATGATATGAGAATACCCTAGCTCAAAGCAAAGTATGATGCTGTTGGATCACGGGATTTTGTTGTTCTGGGATGGATACAACGTGATATTTTTTGACGTGATTCATTGCTATGCATAAAGTAAAGGAGAAGAAGGAAGGGGGGAAAAGTGTCTACCTAGATCGGATGGGAAACGAATTCTTTCTTATTTTTAATTCTTCTTCCACTACTATCGACTTGATAGAAATTAATCTCAAGTCTTATGCAACATGAAAATATTCTAACTTAAAGCAAAGTGAGGTGTTGTTGCACCACGGGATTTGTTGTTTTTGGATGGATGCAATGTGATATTTTTTGACATGCATTCATTGTTATGCATAATGAAAAGGAGAAGAAAAGGAAAAAAGGAAAAGGTCTGCCTAGTTTGTACGGAAATCTAATGCTCTCTTATTTTTTATTCTCTCTAGTATGATATATAGGAAGCATAATTTTAACCCTTTAGATAAGATTAAATTAATTTGGACCCCTTGTTTTAAAATTCAAACTCTTTATGAATATCTTCATTTCCTCTTTTTGTTTTAAATAATGGGTCAAGATCAATTTAATCCTATTTGAGGGTTGAGATTATTCTTTCTATGTATTGGAAAGAATAAAAAATAGAAGAAGATCCTTGTTCAGAAGTGTTTGGGCTATAGCAAAGCTATAAGAGAACAAAACTAATCCTCTACTCAAGTAAGTTCTTTTGCCTTTCATTTTCATTTTCGTGAAGCATATAAAAGGTTCAAAAATCAACAGGCAGAAATTTATGTTCTCATCCATCCAGTGATCTAAATATTTGCGTGTACCTCGCTAGGTACGTTTTTCACTCTTTGTTGGTCCCAATTAAAGTGCCAAAGAATATTTGGTTTTGGATCAACACAATCCTAGTCCGGACCATCTAATCCACGGTCCCATTTTATCCTTTGGGTTTTTTCTTTTTCTTTTTTCCCCCCTTCGTGTAGAAAGAGCATAAGGTTCGAGCTTAAGACTTTTAATAATGACAAATTACTTATCATTTCATGTCCTAACGTGCAGAGGCATTTTTTCATCTTTTATGAAAGGAAATAAACATGATTCGTGTAGAAAGAAAACAGGTTCGAGCTTAAGACTTTTAATCACGACAAGTTACTTATCATTTCGTGTCCTAACGTGTAGAGGCATTTTTTCATATTTTATGAAAGGAAATAAACATGATTGGAAAATCAACAAATGTAAGATGCTGAAATTCTTGCGTCGATATATATGGGGTGTGAATTTGAGAGGGAAAAAAAAGAAAGAAAAAATCTCTACAAGTTCGTTTGGCTGGCAGGGAAGGTGCGTTTTGCATATAGCTTGCGACCTTTATCAAGTCATTTGTCAATCAAGGCATAGCGTTATATTCACGTTTCCATCTTTTCTATCTACAAGGAAGCGATTTTACGTGGTTGTCATGTTCATTACTCTTTCTCCACTACCTTGTTTTCATTCTTTTCCCACATTCTCCTCCAGACGAGTCGAAATCAATGCTTTATTTTGGAATCTCAATTTACAGCAGGGAGGGACTTTAATCTCTCTCGAGGTGGCTCAAGGGTAAAATAAGTAAAGCAATTTTTTTAGGTTCCTAATAATTTTTAAATTTTAAAAATTATTATTGTAGCTTATGTAATTGCAATAAAAAATAGTTATCATATTTAGTTTTGTGTTTAACAAAAAAAATTCATTAAAAAAAAGGCTCACAATCAACAATAAATCTCATTCTCTCTCTTATTTAGTCAACAATAACCCTATCATTAGTTATTTAGATATTGGTGGTTTAGATTTATTTTTAGAAAGAGAACATATATATTATAAAAAATAAATGCTCAACCATATAAAAAGACATGATTCTTTTGTAAATGCTTATATTTACCTATAAAATTATTAATGTTAACGATTTTGTAGTTATTGTTTCACAAATTTTTTTACGCTAAAATTAATAAAATCTTGCTATGGGCTCGTTTAGATTGGTTTCTTTCAAAAGCACTTTTTTTTAAAACTTTTGAAAGAAATTCATTTTTTAAAAGCTAAAAATTTTGGTTTTTGAAAAAAGTTCAAATTGAGTTTTTTTTAGAGTTTTAAATTTTTTTTTTTGGGAAATACTTATTGCAAAAAGATGTGCCTTTTATATGAAAAAAGTTTTTTCCGTAGAAAAAAGTATTTTTTTTCATAGAAAAGCCAATCCTAACCGGGCCCAAGTCTAACAAAAAACTTAAATTGATTGGTTATAATATCAATTTAAATATTACAATAAATTGATTATCAAATTTTAATTAGTAACTTCGTATTTTGAAAAATTAAAAAGATATAATTTAAGTAAAATTCATAAAAGGACTCATCTTGAATATTGGCTTTAGGCCCTCAAAGGTATTGAGTCGGCCCTGTCACTCCCCTTATTGTGGTTGAGGTAATGGGAACGAGCTCACTCCCTTGTACTTGCACAATTGATCATTTTAAATTGGAGGAAAGTAGAGAGACACGAGTAGAAATTGAATTTTCATGTTTGCTCTAAAGGAAATCTAGGGGTGGCAAGAGCTAGAGGTCTCTTGGGGATGAGCGGGGAATTGGAAAGGGGGATTTATAGTTAATCTTGGAGCTGCGTTCAACTGTAGAGTGGAGGTCATTGCCTTGTGGGAGGATTTGTACACGGCGGATCTCTTTCAAATCCAATAGTCATTGTAAACTTGATGAATGGCCCTATTCCAATGACTAACCCACTAAGACTCCTTTTGGAGGATTGTCATAGGATTCTCAACTGTAGAAGAGTTTTAAAATCAAACACATTTTTAGGGAAACAAATTCTTGTGCAGATTGGTTTACAAATTACAGGGTCAGTAAGTCTATTAGATTTTGAACTATTTGGAATGTGCTAGGACAACTTCAAATGCTTTTCGATGCTGATAAAAGAGGGGTGACCCATCCAAAAAGGATTAGTTTTCTATCGGGTAGGCCTCATTGGAGAACAAAAGGAGTACTCGTTTGTATAATGACAATTTTAGCCTCCCACAATGTATTATAGAAGAAACGTAAAATAGAAAAGGCATATAAATGTTAATCACATATAATTTCTCTCTCCATTCCTCTTTGTCCAATTCAACCAACATAAATTGATAATATTTTTTATATTTTTCTTTATAAAAACTTTCAATTAAAAAAATTAATTAATTTCGTCTTTTTTCTTTATAATTCTACCTTTTCATTTCCATCAATAATAGTTTCCCCTGAATCCAACACCGTGTAAGTTTTGACCAAAACAAAAAAAACACCATCCAAGTTCTAGTTTTGGCTCTCCACTAGTCTTGTTTGGACCTGTTTGGATTGACTTTTTTTTTCAAGAAAAAATACTTTTTTTCCTGAAAGAAGTTAAATAAAATTTGCAATAAATATTTGATTTGACTTCCAAAAAAGCTGAAACTATGAAAAAAGCCCAAATACAACTTTTTTTAGAATCCAGAATTTTTAACTTCTAAAAAAAAACTATTTTTCAAAAGTTGTTAAAAAAAAATACTTTTAAAAAAGGCCAATCCAAATGAGCCCTTTGTCGTGAATGTAATAGGCGGGCTACCTTGAATTAGTAGCACTTTTTGCGCACTTTGACTCATTTATTTTTTAACCGAAAAAAAGAATCGGTCATTTGATATCCTTTGACATTTGAGAGGACGAAATAGAAGAAAAATAATGAAACATGCTATGACCAATGAATAACCTCTTTTTACTTTCTTAATAATAAAGCCTTTGACCTTTGTATTCGTTCGTCAAATCAAAAGACATTTATTTACTACAAAAACAGCTTAATGTATAAACTCCCAACAATGACCGACCCTATTTATAAATAATATATTTATATCTGTGTTTCATATGAGTTTATTTTTTAACATTAAATATTAAATTTAATTAAATTTGCTTATTTTTAATATCATATAACAACTTTATTCATGAATATCATGTGCCTTGCACGAAATTTTTTTTTCCTTTTATAGTGGGTAGTAGTAGAGGTTAAATTTACTCAGATTCAGAACAGTAGATATTATTTTAAACATTAATTAATTGATAATTAAAATTCTAAATTAAAAAAAAATAATATGTTCATAATAGATAAAAAGATCTTTAAATTAAAAAAAAATAAACAAATACTCGATCTAACATTAAAAGAGAAAAAGAAAAGAGAAAAATGACATACTAATTTAGGGTGTTACATGACACCCTGGTAAACCTTTTTACTTCAACTCATACGACGTAACAACCACACGTCGACAAATGCAACATCCCTTCGAAACTCCTCAATTTTATATAATACCTTTAATTGTATAAACCAAATCAAATTAAATTTTATTTTACTAAGTATGATTGGTTATATAGATTTAAACAACACAATATATAATACGAAAATTGTGAATACACTACTGTTGTAGTTTTTTTTTTTTTTGGACTTCGGCGCATGTAATGCACGCGCGCAATGGTGCATGATTCTTTGCTGGTGAATGATACTGTACATGTACAATATCCAGACTAGACAAACTAACACTTACTAATGGGATTCAAACTTTACACAAAGACGTGTAAACATAAGTACAATATCTCAACCGAAAAAAAAAACTTAGAGCTTCACTAACAAGATCTCTAAATTTTTTAATAAAAATGTATTATATATTATAAGTATTATATCACAATAACATTGGAGAAATAATTAATAACACATGATAACAACAACATGACAAGTTAATAGACTAATGATATACATAACAATATTGTAACAGTGACCGTCCAAAAAGAGCAACCATTTGTAATTTTTCCGTATATCACTACTCGGGAAAGGGAAATAAAGGGTTCAAACAAAAAATAAAGCACGAGAAAGAGAGCAATACAACTAACAAAACCTACCGCATATCAATTTAAACCCTCTCACAATTCTCCAGCTGACAAATTACAGCAGAAAATGGTGACTATTGAAACCGAAAATTAGGCCGCTTCAGTAGAAGAGATGCAAAGAAAGATCTACTATGAAATGGCAAAAATCAAAAGCAATAACAGATAACCGTGGTTTAGACGCAAACTCCCAACCAATCTGAGCATGAGTGCAAGCTAATATCGAACAATGTCCTGGAGGCAATCGTAGAAATGTGAAATGTTGATCTTTTCTTGACCAGAGTAAATGGCTTCCGCTCCTCCACCCTGCTCACCCTGGGCGGCCATCTCAATGACCATGTATAGCTTCTTGATTGGCATCTGCGGAAGCACCAAAGAAGATAACAGAAAAATAAGCAATGAATTCCTTTTGTCTGTACAATTTTTTTCTTATCCCCCACCCCAAACCAACCCCCCGGCCCCATGGGATTAGAACCTAGGTCATCACTCTTAGGCAAGTAGTCTCGACTACTTGAGTTAGTCTCTGAACCCTGTCTAGATAATAAGTTTTGGACCATACATCCACAAAATTTCAACTATTCCCTATTGGAACTTGCTTCAAAACTATAAAAAGCTTTACGCATTACTCGTTCACTTTCTGAAAATTGAGCCCGACTGGAATCCCCACCACAAGGAACAAAAAGATTTTGATGCACAAACTGGGGAGGAACAGAAGGAGGGGAAGGGCACATTTCTGTATGCATAACCATCTAAAGCTTACATCATTTAGTGCTTCAGCAGCAGAATCAATATCTGCGTTGGAGAAAACATTAAGCTGTTCCAGGACCTGCAGAAAAAGAGGAAATATAAAACCAGTGGAAAAGATAATCTTCGTGCAAAGAACAATAATGGTGTCCAATTGATAAACTTATACCCAGCAAGGAGGTAAAGAAAATGATCAACATAATTAAGCTCTCTAAACAAAAATCTTTATTCCCCCTTCCCCCAGCCCCACCTAACATCCACACAGAGAAAACACCAAAAAGAAGAAAATCAAAATAAAACTAAGAAAGGAAAGAAGTGTTTGGAGAAAGTTGAACAAGAAGTGGACCGAGAAGGTAAGTCGATGAACTAAAATTGTAGGGATGGATAGCCACTGTTTTTGTGATGAAAAATTTGGATGCATCTAAATTATTATGTAAACACTTATCCTCAAACCAAATGTTGTAGAAAAACTGAATGGGTAGCAAAAAAGTTCCAATTAACTTTTTCTTCCAGAAAATTTTTATTTAGCCTCCCTAATTAAAATTGTGTTTTTCTCCAAATTTCAGACAATTTGCATCTAAAAAAATCACCACATATACAATATTGAGTTTGCGTGAAACCATATAAAACTATTGTAACATTAAGAATAGGATTTACCTTCTTGGCATCTTCTTTCTTTAACGTTGGAACATTATAAGTCACTGAGAAAGCATCACACAGCCCTACAGATTCCAAGAACCCAACCTCACTTGTAGTACCAATAACGAGAATGTTTTTGCCCTGCGAAATATTAAGAGTATTAAATCATAAATTTATAAGATGGAACAGGTATATCGGATAGAAACTTTATAAACACAACAGATAGAGCAAGATCTTATAACAGCAGATTCCGTAAAAGACAATTTATAACCACATATAGCATAGTAAGTTATTTTATTGTGTCAAAGGGGAACTTTTTCCTCAATTCAATAAGAAGTACAAATAACTGGTCCAGGAAAGCCAAAAAAAAAAAAAGGAAGCTATATGTGTGTTTCTGCACTCTCTTTCCCACTCTTCATGACAAAAGCATTATGTCAAAACAATTTTTTAGCTTCCAGCACCAAACAAGTAGTTCCAGATAGTAAATACTCACAAGGAATTAACAGTTGGGCCTTCAAGCTATTATGAGTAAGCAAAATTGCTACATAACAACTTGCTTGAGAATAGGGATAAAGCACATGTTCTCAAACATATGCGTAGAACTTTGTACCATACAACTTGAATCATATATATGCATCTTAACCGTGGTCTCAGCAATTAGAGGAATGTTATGAATCAGCCTCCTACAACACATCACATAATCTTCAGGTCATATGTGGCAAATTTCATGCATTTATTTTTTCCCAATCAAATGGATCCCATTGAAATGTGATGCTTACCACACATAAAAGCACTAGGTTGCGAATTAGGAGGCCAAGTTTGTACAATATAATTTGGGGGACATATATCAATAGTGTAGCAATTATGGCAGCCCTACCTTTGGGGGAAGCCGCTTGAGAAGCACCAACAATGTCTGAGAAATTATGTTGGAGAATCGAGGGCCAATGGCAACATATTCTATAAGCCTACACAAATACGCAGAAGTTGAACCTATTATCTCCAAATAATTGATATATTGATGAAACATTTTTTGTAGAGTCAGCAGGGTTACCTTTCAATGTCATCAAGGATAATAATGCTTAACGGTGACCTATAAGCATCCTCAAACACCTAAAAGAAGATCAAGATTTGGCTCAGCATTTTGTATTCAAAGATCATATATGCATGAACATATTTGGACAAGCACATGTATCCATCAATAGGATATGCAAGGAATTTAATGAATTGCACATCAAGGAAGATAAAGACTCCACATTTTGGGTGAAAGACAAAGTGACAAGACAATGTCAGGCAAAAGCAAGGAGCTAGCAGATACCTAGGATATTCCCAATACACACATCAAAACTTATCAGAACAACTACAAAGCAACAAGATAGTGCACAAAAGAGCATGGAGCATAAGCAGTAATTTGGGACTTCACAGATGACTAACATGTCCCAGTTCCCACATAAGAACACTGAAGTGCCAAATTCATGTAGGAAAAGCTAAAGAGCACAGAACAGGAATAATAATATGTGACTTCACAGGCAACTAGCATGTCACTTTGGAACATATTTATATGTCATATACAACATGAAGTCAAAGTATGGGACCTTGACAATCTGTGCACATTTGCTGCTTTCACTGAGCCCAATCATTGATTCAGCAGAGATCTGACAATTTGAGGGATAACCGGATAATTAGCCTCAAATCAGAAAACAAGTTCATAGGACATTGATATTTAGGACAAGTGATTAAGTGAATATCTTAAACTACTTACAATCTTGACATAAGGATAGTCACTCTCAATACCAACAGTAGCAGCCATGGCAGTTTTACCACTGTTCAACACAAGTTAGATAAATTATCTTTAACTGATAGAGAAAAGGAGGAAAAGAAAAAAAAAATCAGTCACCCGCCACTGGGGCTAAGTTAGATAAATTATCTTTAACTGATAGAGAAAAGGAGGAAAAGAAAAAAAATCAGTCACCTGCCACTGGGGCCTTCCAAAAGGCAAGTAACAAGTGGGCTTCCCTTGCTCACTTTTACTTGCTCTGCCAAAAGCATAGTTCTTTTATAGATGTGATCATGTCTTCCACCACAATATACAATGCCATTGAGTCTGCAAGATTAAGTTGCTAGGTTGTTATCTCTCTAGACATAAGTCCTAAACTTTTGATTATGCACTATAATAATCTATGAAAGTCAAAGGTAGCCAAGACACTCATTTGGTGGACAACAAAAATTCAAATTTCAAAAGACAAGTAAGCCTGTTGCATAAAATGTTAAACAAATTTTTCCATTTTAAACTGTAACTTATCGTGTAAAACAGATATTTGGGACAACAAGTAAAAGCAGATAGAGGAATATAGTCATCTAAATAAGCTTCATAACTTAAATATGGCAATCACAATCAACTTCATATATGAATATGACAAGCACAATCAACTTTGTATATGGCTATTCTGCGGATAAACACCGAAATCCAGCTACAGGTGATAACTCATTTCCCATGTGTATTTACAAGTTTTCACGTTCTAAGTTGCCTGTTAGTTGTTTATGACATCTGGTACCTGATTTGAGATGGAATTGCAGCAGACTCCCCCCCCCCCCAAAAAAGAAAAAAATTGCCAGGTTTGTACATTAGGTTCAGCTTTTACTGTCATGTAAACAGATAAGGGTGACTTATAAACTCCTCTTATTAGATTTGGTTTCGTCATGTTTAAAGGGTGTTTGGATTTGCTTTATAGGCTGGTCAAGCTTACTTATAACCAGAAAACAAAAGTTAATGTGTTTAGTAAATCTTGCTTATAAGCAAGAAAAAGTGGCTTAAAGACAAGTTTTAAAAAAAACAAAAAAAAAAAAGGAAGCACCATATGTACATTGTTTTTACTTGCTTGTAAGCAATCTAGTTTGACCCAGTAAAAGACCATTCTATCCCTTAAAAACAAGAAAAGTACAACATTTATTTATGAAAGATACTTTTTAGTCATTTTAACAAAACCTACTGCTTTATACAAACCTATTTACCAAACAAGTCAATAGCTTATAAGCACATTTTATCTAAACACAACTCTACTTATTTATCATTTGCTTATAAACACCAAAAGCTGCTTATAAGCAGCTTCAAATGAGCAAAGGCAAACGGGCTCTTGGACTTCTGATAGGTTCGTTGCAATTTGAAGGGTAAGGTCCACTTCTTCCCCTCCCCTTGTATTTCGTTTTTTAGTAATTAGCAAAAGGGTATGTTTCCAGGCCAAATTCCACAACCTCAATGAGGTTTTCTCTCAAAAAAAGAAAAAGAAAAAGTACCACTTTACAACTCTAGATGAGTCATTATTCTACATTCTACACCATTGGTTAAAGCACAATATTACATAATCAAATATGTTACAAGATCCTCTCCAATGCTTCATACAACATGGAAACAACAAATCATAGACAGTTCAAGAGAAAATTTGAGAGTTCTGGATGCAATTATATATCTAGACAGCATATCTAATACAATTTAATAATTATAATCCTAGGACATCTATAATATTCATAAGTTCTGATAATCTAGCAACAAAATCACCAAATGTAACATCTGAAAAGCAAAACAATAATTCAACACATAACAACTCAAACTTCTCTTTCACCTAATTTTATTACCATACATAAAACAATATTCAAAAAGCAACAAGATCATCCGTCATAAGCTATAAATTTCAAAGATCAGTGAAAGAAAAAATTTATAGAAAAATGCTTTAATAATAACATTTTTCATGGACAACTCTGTGACAATCAACTCATCCAAACATATGAGCAAAACTAAAAGGCAGCAATTTTAACAAACCTGCAGCGTTCAAGGTCACCTGTCGAGGCTCCAAATGCAGGTCTGACTTCTTGAAGGGCTTCTAAAAAGTCTTCCATGGTGACCTTAATGCTCTCCTCATCCACTGGTTTTGTCAGATCATCCATATTTAGTTGCCGATGCAAAGCATATGAGACAGCACTTTTCACAACTCCTTCAAGCTCTGCTCCACTGTAGTTTTTCGTTCGAGCAGCTGCATTCAATAAGAATATAAATCACACTATTTTCTATGAATTATGTATGAACATAGATAACTCAAACCACCTTTGCAATCAAGTGTTATGTTGTCACATTCACATATACTCGCACCTTTCAAACTAAGAAAATGACAAACCAGTGGAATGCTGAACCACACCCATCACAAAGTCATGTCCAATTGAGATTATAATTAATAACTTCATAACTAGTAACACACAAGAATAAGACACTAGAATTACCACTTTATCAGAGGTTTAGCTCCAAAAGCGACTCAAGTTCTAGCTTTTCTTTTCTCCTTTTCCCTTTCTATGAAAGAAGACAATCAGGACATCAATTTAAGTCCTAAGATTACAGCAAACTGATAGACAACTAATCAACTTTGATTACTGATTATGACAAACTTCAGAACATGTAGCACTTAGCCTCAAACAACAATGCCCTCTTAACAAATCTCTCATATAATTAATGATCCACGAATTAAATGCTATAGTAACTAAATAAATTAATGTTTCTTGTATTACAAGATAATCACAAAAACTGAAGCCAATGAATTATCCCAAGGCAATCACATACCAAGCTCTTGCAAATTCACATCAGGAGAAAGAAATGAATTTTCTTTCATCTTGCTTGTATGAATCTGAAGGATCTGTAAACGACCATTTTCATCTGGAAGACTTATCTCTATTTGGACTTCCAAACGTCCAGGCCTGACATGCAAAGTAATTTCATCCACGGTAAGGGAACACTTGAAATATTTAAATAATATGAAGTTGCAGTATCAAAGACCATATCTTATGCTAATAACAGAAGGAAACACAATCACCTCAAGAGTGCTTCGTCAAGCAAATCTTTCCTATTGGTCATTCCAATAAGCAACACATTATTCAGAGCCTCCACACCATCTATCTAAATCCAGGTAACAACTAAAATTAACTTTCGGGCCACAACAAAATAATATCAAAGAAGACTCTTGAAATGCTTAAACAGACCTTTGTAAGGAGCTGGTTAACAATGCTATCATGCACTCCAGTTCCATCTCTGGTTGAACCTCTTGACTGCATTACAAAAACAGCAGCTCTAGTTAACATGAAATATAACTACTTCCTACGATCAAATTGTTTGTCAGGAAATCAATAATCTCGACAACTCAAAAGACAATTGAGAAATTTAGAATTCTCATCAAACAGGAGCCAAAAGCTATCCAGATAAGCTAATATATCATTAACTACAGGACTTAAATAACTTTAGCCTATGTTCAAATAGAATACAAACCTCTGGGCAACAGGAAAAGATGGACCTGAATTAAACTAACAGTATTTGTTTCAACCAAGGGAAGGGGGCCGAAGGGGGAGAGGAAGGACTAACTCCTTGTCTGGAGAAAGTGTACCTTAAATGCTCTGTGTTGTTTGGCAATAGAAGCAGGAAAGTAAAGGAGACAGAAGCTGACCTTTATAACCATAAATAATGCAATAACATTAGAGGAAACCTTTGTCTTTTTACTCCAATCCTTCCTTCAACTCCCCCAAATTGGAGGGATCAGAAAAAGTGTTTTTAGAGGAATTGCAGAAGCCTCCTCCCATCCCTCCCCTACCCCCTCTTTTCCCACCAAACAAATTATTGGGGCCCCCTTTCATCCTTCTATCTCTCTATTTCCTCATTAACCAAAATGATCAGATAACCTGTCAGCTGGTAATGTGGCAAAAGTTGGGAGGTTATATCAACATCTGTAGTATAGGAGAGTAATGAGCACTTTATAAGTATGCCGATGGAGTTGAGGTGTAACCATTTGGGTCAATGGATTTGTGCTGTGTGACAGTAATTCTCAAGTTTATAACATCAGTCGACTTTGCAAGTCCAACATTGTAAACCTGGGGCATAACAAATGGTAACAAAGCAGGCACTAGCCGAATTTTAGAGAACTAAACTGCAGGACAAAGTGCTGCATCATGTAAACACAATGGAAGTCACCACTTTGAACAAGTATGACCGATCCTATATGCGTATTCTACCCGGAAAGCAAGGATACCAGATCCTCAATGCCAGTGAATGTAGTGACCTTGATCCTCCCACTCGAACAAGGACAAGGTAAGTAATTTATTATTTCTCGAACCTATTAAATCAATCTCACTTTGAGGCTCTATACTTCATTGAATAATTTTTAAAGGTGAATGTATACATATACTGCACATACAGAGAGAGGGAAAAAAATTATTTCACATGAGTAACCAAATTAATCTCCCTGCACACAGTATTTTTACGCTTATATTTGCACTTGCTCAACTTCCTACCTGCTTTTATATCTATAATTACCTCACCATCGAAGACCACAATGCAAAACACATGTACACTAACAATTCATTTTGCAAGTCCACCAAGCTTTCATAAGCCGGCAATAACAATCACAATGATAAAAGAAGCCCCTCTCTGTCTTCATATTAGGTGAGCATCCATAACTTTTGACGAAGACAAGGGTGAATTGGGACTATCGTCCTAGTTCCTTCTAACAGACTTGTTACTTCAGAGACCAGAGGCTATTACGTCTGAACTCACAATTGCTCTCACTTACAAATCTTGTTTAATTTCAAGTGGAAGGTTAGGAAATAGATATATCATCAAAATTGTAGGGGTCAGCTTGACGGCGTTAGATCGTGGTTGCATATGTTAGTGATGATTGGAGCATGTGGACACTCAGAAATTCAATCTGCAGGGCTCATTTAGAGAGTACAATGCTCACTGCAGTTCTATATTCTTTTTTCACGTGTAAGCCAAATGCATAGCATTCTTTGAGCTTTGCTTACTCTTTTGTCATGCAGGGCAGGGGTAGGGATGCCTACGCACAACAAAGGGGGTAAGAAGCAAATGATGGTTTGCCAAGGATGGTAATTTAGCAAGCATACTAAAAAAGCAAAAGACAAAAGCTCAGGATATGAAAAGAAAATAATAACTACAAAAGTAAAAATTTCAAGGGAAATGAACGATTATTCTGGAGTAATCAGTAATTTGACCATTATCTAGGTTTTTATTAATTTGTAGCCAGAAGGCAACTTAAGCATTCCGTTCGGAATTGAGGTCAAGCCTCACTATGTTCAAGGTTTTCAGCAGAACATTTCATCATCCTGGGAGTTTACTCTGACCCCATGCATGAGAGGTTTAGCATGCCTTTCACTTAAAGAATAAACAAGCAGAAACATTATGGTGACATGTAGGGACCTATGGTGACAAGCAACTTCATACATGAGACGTTTTGCATGCCTTTTACTTAAAAGTATAAACAAGCAGAAACATTATGGTTTTATGGTCCTAAGTTCAAAAGGAACTTCATCTACAAGTCAAGGATCGTACCTTACAAATTGCATCAATTTCATCAAAAATAATAACATGTAAGTCACTTTGGTCACCTGAGAAGTGGAAAAAAGACACTTAGATCCAGAAGAAAGACGAGGATCAATTTTGTCACAACAGAAGGAAAGAAGATGGAAGAAGAATCCTCTACCTCGGGTCCTTTGGTCCTGTTCAGCATCAGCAAAGAGATCTCGTACATTCTTTTCAGTCTCACCAACAAATTTACTCAAGACTTCAGGTCCATTGACAATCTAACAGTGATGAAATCACAACATAGTTAACGAATGACTAATAATCAGCCATAAGCAACAGAAGTATATAGTATTAGAATCTAAAATCAAAACATCCCAAAATTGTTCAATTTAGAGCATTCACAGTCGTCAGAACACCAGGATGTACATTCACAAAAGATCACATCTAAATAACTTTATACCTTTGGTTCTTTCCCATTCAAAATTTTTCCAATTTGGCGAGCCATTAATGTCTTTCCAGTACCAGGAGGTCCATAGAGCAGAATTCCTTTGACATGTTTAATCCCCAATCTGAAAAGTCAAAGTGTCTTAGCCTCAAAGCTGATTGAGCAACTATTCAAAGTAAAGTTATCTTATGACAAGAAAAACAACACACAAGCAGTCATGGAGCCAAACTAAGTGGTTTTTTTTTTTTTAACTTGGCAAAAACATAACTTACTTGCTAGTCACATGTGGAGGAAACACTCTAGATGCAAAAGCTCTTCGAAATATGTCAGCAAACTCTGCACTTAAACCACCTATACCCAAATTTTGAAGGTTGAACTCTTTGTGTTTAAAGAGATTGCTGCCAGCAGCTTCACGCTGGTTGCCAATCTGCATTAGTATCAGTTATAAGATGAATCATTAGATGATGCAGCAAATCCAAACGATGCAAGAATAAATGATCTGCAGAAATTGGAGCCTGAAACATATGCCCAACAGTAGTCCTAAAGTGAATTAGGAATATGCCTTTATTCCGCTAGAGTTTGATGCTTCAAACACAATGTATGTATCAGCTGAAATTATCCCTCTCTCAATATTATTCGACTTTTCTCCTCCCTCAACAGCAGCTTGATTGACGGTGAAGATATAACCATTGCCATGATACTCAAATGTTACTCTTTGACCCGTTGTCATAACCTGCATATATAAAACAGTAACAACTTAAAAAATAATCAAAAAAGTAAATAAATAAAAGAGAATTGTCAATTTTGAAGGCTCCAGGAGCTTACTGTTTCATTTTCAAATGAAAAGGGAAAGTAAAAAGGAGCAAACTTAAATTTGCTAAGCAACTTGAAGAAAACAAAGAAAGAACTTTTAACGAGAAAATTGAACAAAACATTCCTGACATTCAAGTTTTTTCAATTTGTACAACAACAAAATGGCCTAGCCAAAAGGAAAAAAAATCAACATGTAAAACCCATAAGAGAACTACAAAATCAGGTACAAATACAATGGACAACAATCCGATCAACATGATTGATTAGCCAAAAGATTTCTGTTGCGTGGTCATTTAATTGATATGAAAGATTTCTACCACCTAAATAAACTAACTAGTAATCAGACCCCACAATACATGACAAAAGTTCTCTAAATTTTTCGGAGAAAAATGCAAAACTTTGGGACAAAGTGATGCAGCCCTGACCTGATTACCAAATCTTCTACGAATCTGCTCTGCCAAAAGAACAGCATCCACCTACAAAAGGAGCATATTATGCTCAAATTTCTCAGCAAAAGTGGAATAACCAACAAAAGAAACCAAACGAACTAAGCTTATCACGGTTAGCAGGGTCAAGCAATTTGATCTGACACACCACTTGTCCTTGTTAATGCAGAAAAATTAGGAGTAAAAGGAAACTTTTAGCATGGCATGTAGATGCATACAACATCACATCCCCTATTGTAACAATTGGTAGTACTATGTCTTGAGATGAGAAAATGTTACTAATAAGGTCCAAAACCTGATGGCACACTGAGTGCAATCAACTAATGATGTCATGCCAGTCTTGATGGTAACAGTTGTAAACCATACATAAAAATCTTTACATAACCGATTCCAGATGGGATGTTATCAAAAGATAGCATGACTTCCAAAGGAAAGACGAACCAACAAAACTAAGATTAGGAGAAATCATACATGTTCTTCTTTATTCCCCTTCTTCACAAACTCCAACTCAAGTGTCAGCAATGCCAGGTTGAAATTCTCAGGAGGCAAAAATCTACAAGTAAAACACAATGCGGAAATTTATTACGTAAGTTAAATGAGCACTGTACCAATAATAATAACTAATAAACATACCTGCTCACAGATACAGTATCACCAGTTGAAACCCTGGCATATCGACGCTGAATTGAATTAAGTGCAATATGGCCATTAGGAATTGCTTCGTGCCCAGTATCATGCAGTTAAGACAACATCAAACAATCACTCTAATGCGCGCACACAGAGCAGACATCAATGTTCAGATACATATATTGCTAAAGACCAAGGATCCAACAAGCCCTAATCCACTTGATCGACGAGCATAACAAGCCACAGAACACAGGCCACAAGTCACGGTTCAGAGAGTCTGTGCCATTGCTGCATACAGTGTATAATATGCTACCTCTATTAGCAACCCAAAACAGGTGCAACCCATGAAGCCTCGAGGCGTCCCGGCAAAGCACCCACCAGGACAAAAACCCCCAGCCTCGCCAGGATGTCTCAAACCACAAGTCACACACCAAATTTCGAGAACTAACCGTATATATTTAGGGCATTGACTAAAAACGCTTTCCTTAACAACTTTTTAAAAATAGTACTTCTTTTAGAAGCTAAAATTTCTGGCTTTTAAAAGGCTGTGAGCTTTCTTGGAGCTTCAGTTTTGTTCCCAAAGCCAAGCCAAGTAGTTATTGCTAAAAAAAAGTATTTTTTAGGGGGGAAAAAGTATTTTTTCTTCAAAAAAAAAAAATCCAAACAGGCCCTTATGTATCCAAGTGTCACACATCCTCAGACCATTTCTACTGTCTTATTATTCTTGTCGACCAAGTGAAGCTACGTTGCCCTATCATTGATCTCTCAGATAAATCAGGTGTCAACAGCAATTTCAGGATGCACTCACAATCTGGCTCACACCAAATTAAAAATTCAGAATTTACACGCATTTTTAGACAAGAAACAAATCAATTTCCACTTAAAAAACCCATTATTCACATAATTATCAAACTACATGCCAAATTATAATGACTTAAATATGTATAAACACAAAGACAGAGAGGTATACATATATATACACATAATTTGTAGTTGTAATTGTAAAACAAGGATATGAGATAGAGAGAACGAAGACGTCGGAGACAAGGGCGAAGGCGTGCTTGGATCCGGGGACGACGAAGCCGCGGAGATCGGAAGGAGAGCAGTAAGCGTGGTTAGTGTAGGCGAGATCTTTGGCCGGCGTGTTGGTGACGATCATGGTCGTCGATGGTCCTACTCCTCCTGACCTCCCCGCCATTGTTGTTGGGAGCTCGAGCTTGATTGATTGATTGATTGATTGATTCAACGCAGATTGATATTGATCGATTCAATGCTCAGCTGATGTAAAAACACACAGAAAGATCAAACCACTTGATTGTGTGTGTTCTTGTTTGTATAAATGCAAAATGAAGAATATGTACTAGACATGAATGTATATGTGTGTGTGCGTATATATATATATATATATATATATATATATATATGTTTAGCGTGTTCAATTTTTCCTCTTTTCTTTTCTTTTTTTTTTTTCCTTCCTCTGGTTGTCAGAAATGAAAATGAAATAGTGTTTGCAAGATAACATAATATTGTAATATATATTTAAATATAATTTAATTGAATAGGTAGACAAATGTATTACAAAAATAGTAATGATAATGATGTTTCAAATAAATTACAAAATTAAAATAATATAATTTTGAATTACACAAAAAAATTAGGAACAAATATTTAAGATAAATTGTTAAATATGTCTCCAAAAATAACATTTTCAGTGATGTTCAATAGAAGACAATTCTTAACATGAATTTGGAATTTTCAATCCTTCTTTAGGTGTAACTCTAGAAATAACAACATATACCCAATCCTTCATTACGTGTAACTCTAGAAATCTATACTATATTATATGAAAAAACCTTTGTAATGTAACAATGACAAACGTCGCATAAATAGCATTCTTAACATCCTTTTGCCATGTAGCAATCTTACATTACGTTTAATTGTGAAAATTGTATTTTAATTTAATAAGGTTTACATTTATTTACTAATTTATTTTAACATTTACATATTACATTCCAAAATTATGACATCCAATTTGGATTGATTGTATATTTCTATGGTAACTCTCTAATTTGGTTGTTATCAAATTGTGACCTATTTTAATTATTTTCTATTACTATAATCGAAAATTAGTGTAATTTACTTAATATATCATTATCGTATGATGCTATTTATGGTAATTTGAATTTTGGTTAATATCAAAATTTGACTTTTTTATTCACACGTTCTTTATATTTAGATCCTATATTTCAATTAAATTGGGTATCCATATTATTTTTCTATTTTGTGATTCATTTTGCTTAAATTAATAGATATGAAATCTATTTTCTTTTGATGAAAAACTTGAAACTTCTAATGGCATTATACATGATAACAATCTTTCTCCAAATAAATCAAATTATCACTATAATGGTTGTGGACAAGTTAATTAGGTCCAAATAAATTTTTTCTTATTTTAATCTTCTTCGCATATTTCTATATTGCTTTCCCTTAGTAATTTTAATGTAAATTATTTTACAAAATGCTTTAATTTTTCATATTTTTGTTTTGTAATTTAACTCAAATATACATAATTTAATTATTTGAATCTATCTTTTTGTAATTAGTTAGAAATAATAATGATACTTATTCCGACATAATGCCACTTATCTTAATTTTTTGAAAAAATGCTATGCGTATAAAATAACATTTTGTTTCCCCGTGCATCGCACAGGTGATTAACTAGTAACGACATATAGTTGGCCATGAGTAAACACCGATCAAGGCAAATATAATATGACTATGGACAAAAATTGGCTTTGACTTTTACTAATCGTTGTTGCCAAACATACAATTCTAAGGAATTGGTGACACTGTAGCTTAAATAGTAATCAAGAATCTGACAGGTTAACACCATTTCGTGGTACATATACTCTTTGCCCTTCTATTTTATCACATGAATAACTATAATTTATACCATGCTCCTTCACCATCACGTTTCCCCGTGCTCCTTACACTTATTCACAGTATTAATACTATTTATTCAGAATATTAATACTGTTTATTCAAAATACTAATATTGTGTGGTGTTGTGAACAATTTAATTGACGTGTTTGTTTATAATTTTTATACTGTTCTTTTATCAATTTTATAGTATTTGTTCATTGAAGGTGCACAGTGTTTATTGGATACACAATCCTTAAGGTGCATGGTATAACTTTCTTGAAATGATTGCTTCATATGTGTTTTCCCAATTGAGATACCACCATGTGCATATTATTACATAAACTAGAAGATAAGTCTATATTATGCATAACATTATAGGTACTCAAACCTTAAGCTTCAAACCAGATACCAATAGAGAAGCACATTAATGTACTTGTATGCTTCAAGCAAGAAACTAATAAGGATTTTACTGATGCTGAAAGTAGCTTGCTTACCAAGCCACCCATTTGAGTAGCTAGTCGCTAGAAAGAAATAACAAGGAAACAAAATTGATCTAAAAGACCAAATGACTTCACATTCTTCAAAAATTCTGGACTGAACAAAGATTCTCCAACTTCCATGGATGAATCAGATGGACAAGTATTATTAGAGCTCAAATAAATATGTTGTTCACCTAGAGATAGCAATGACATGTAACCATTGATGGACTTAACAATTTCAAAAGTAGGAGCAAGTATTGCTCTGTCCTTGAGGTCACTGTGATTAGACATATTATGTAAAAATTGAGGGTATGTGTTGTCAACATTTGCTGCCAATGGATCATCAAAATTCTTGATCAACAATTCATTTGGAATTTCAACTAACATTTCACCATTACAATTCTCAACAAAATTTTCATTTCCAATATTCAACACCCATTCTAAAAATTTTTGGACCTCTGTGACATCTTCATTCGTTAAACCAAACATGAGATGCATATTCTTTGTCAATGTTAAAACCTTACAACCATTCCATATGTATCATGAATTCAATGATGCAAGCACAATATTTGCCTTAAGTATCCTTTGGAATCACGGGGTAATGTTTGCCTGAAATCGCCACTAATAACTTTTCCACCAAATGGTTGAGTCAAACTTCCAAGATTTGAAAATCTAAGAATGTCCTTCATAGTTCTATTAAGAGCCTCGAAGTAATATTGAGGGACCATAAGTGCGGAATTTTTTTTCAAATAACACAAATTAAATAATAAATTTCAAAAATAGCCTTGTTTTTTGTCAGGTTTCAAAAATAGCACTTTCAGTTTTTCAATAAACGAAATCGGGTATTCAAAAAATAAAAACGTGAGAAATTGGCCCCACCCATTTTTCGGCTATTCAATAGCCGAAATCGGGTATTGAAAAACCAAAAATTTATTCGACTATTGAATAGCCAAAAAATGGTGTGGAATATATTCCCCCTGGCAACTTGGCAGATTCCTGGTTTTTGAACAGCAAATTTCGACTATTAAATAGCCGAAAGTTTGTGCCATCATTCTTACTTCCCATCAATCAATACGTGACTGACAAAGTGGCAGCCATATTCATTTATTGAATAGCCGAAATCTATATTTCGGATATTCAACTAACGAACTCAGCATCACGAATGGCTATATAAACCCCTTCCTCCCTCCCCTTGCTTGCACACATCGCTTCGTTTTTTTTTCTTATCATATCACTAGCAAAAAAACACTTGGTTATTTGTAAACCACCCAATTTTTGGTAGCAAATCCTGAAAATAATATGAATCCAAACACAGTAACCGTTATTTTACATTATGGAGGCAAAAAATCAACGGCCCTTTCGGCGTATAGTACGAGACTGCAAAGCCAAGGTGCAAAGTCAAAATAACAGAAGAAACGTCGTACGATGAGTTCATTTACAGTGTTTATGAGAAGCTCAATTTGCATTACAGCGTGGACAGAGTTGTGTTGCATCATCGTTTTCAATCAGCACTCATCAACTCCTAATATCCGTATTTCAGCGTTAGTGCAGTCAGTTCCGATGAAGAGCTGCGGGACATGTACGAGATTGCTTGTCATCCCAATTACATGTGCACGGCAGATGTTTATGTGGACGTAGACACGGATGACGTGTACATTCCCCAGACAGTCAGTGCTACTCCTTATGACGAGGGTGTCCCCGATCTAAATGGAAATTTTACATGTTACCAAGACGAAGGCGACGACATGGCGACGACCGTGCCGGAGTCTTCCAACTTAAACGTGACTCCTCGGGAAATAAATAATGTGGTTAGGACATCACATGCCGGAGGCTCGCATGCGATGTTCGACTTGAATATGGACACATTTCAATTCGAGCCCGACGAAGATGATGAGGATGTGGAGTTAAACCAACAAAATGCATGGTACGATGATGATGAATACGATGAATATACAAACTCTAACATAGAAGGTGATCCGAGCAGCGGTGGAGTACCTACGGTGGAAGAGTTAGATAATATTGAGTTACAAACTGCTACGCAGGAGTACTACATGGATAGCATGGATATACCAGCAAGCAAGCCCGTTTGGAACCCAGATAATAAGGAGCTTGCATTGGGCATGGTTTTTCCTACCAAAAAAGATGTGCAGCGGGCCGTACAGATGTACGCAGTCAGTATACAAAGAGCGTACTCAGTCGACCGGTCCACACCAAGCTTGTACGTCGCTTCTTGTAAGAGTAGCAGGCGCGATAATCCATGTAGATGGTACTTGCGTGCTACTAAAAAATTCACGCACCGACAATTCGAGATTACAAAGTACCGCAGGGTACATAACTGCCTAGCTCATAACAGACGGTGTGGGCACAGAAATCTTACCGCTGATTTGGTCGGATTTATGGTAAGACATTTTGTAAAACATAAACCTGATTTCGAGGTCGGTTTTGTTCGAGCTCACGTTAAGGAAGCACTCCAGGCTGATATATCTTACGGGAAGGCATGGTGTGGGCGAAATAAGGCGATCAAACTTGTATACGGCGATTGACACACCTCATATCTGTCCCTTCCACAGTTCTTTAAAGCTTTGAAGAGAAAGAATCCGGGGACGATTGTAACTTACAAGTTCTTTCCGGGTTCGACAGCAGAGTACAAAATTTTCGACTATGTTTTCTGGGCTTTTTCACCGTGCATCGCAGCATGGAAGCATTGTCGACCTGTGATGACGCTCGACGGTACCCACTTACGAGGCCTATACAAGGGTCATCTTCTTACGTCACTGACGACAGATGCAACAGGAAAAGTTTTACCGTTGGCATTTGCCATAGTTGGGCATGGTTCTTAGGGCTCGTGCGGCAACATTTTCCCCATGATATGGAAGAGGTTTGCTTAATATCTGATCGTCACCCAGGGATACTTGCTGCTGTGGAAAATATCTCGTCAGTCGGGCATTTACGTGTAAATATCTCATCAGTCGGGCATTTACGTGTAAAACATCGTATTTGCCTTCGCCATCTGAAAAGCAACGTGATGAAGCATTGTCGAAACCAGTACATCAAAGACTTGTGTTGGGTAGCTGGAAAAGAACATCAAGTTCGCAAGTATAATACAATCATGCAAAAAATTCTTGAAGTTGACCCCACACCTGGCGGTGTTGAGAGGAAGGCGTACAACTATTTATCTGAAATCGACAAGGAACTTTGGACCCTTTCTTCAAATGGAAGGGCCCGTTGGGGTATGCTGACGACGAACAGTGTTGAATGTTGGTACAAGATGCTTACCAATAACTGCGTTAGTCAGTTACACTTTCATAAAATTGGTGGAATACTTCTACAATCGATCCATAGATGCTGGCTATTTGGTTGGACAACAAACGCTGCTCCCAAGTAAAACAAGGGAACTTTTTGAGAAGTGGGAGTCTCATTCACACCGTCACTGTATTTTAAATTTCCACTTCCCAACTTGTACAGCACAAGTCGGGCGTTTACTAGTGTCATTCACTGAAAGACCTCCTGCACAAGTTGTGAAATTCAACAAGAAGACATGTACTTGTGGTAAATGGACACCGTATCATGTGCCGTGTTCGTATGCACAGGCATTAGCACGTTATCTAAACAAACCAATCGATGGGTTAATACCAGAGGAATATACGGTGGCAGCGTACACTGCAACATACTCAATGCCGTTCAAGCCTTTGTGACATGAGGATTACTGGCCATCAGCACCCACATGGCAACTAGTGCCCAATCCAGCACGATTGCGCCAAAGAAGGAGAGGTAAACTAGGTGGTAGACGTATCCCCAACGAAATGGACCAGTCGGATCAAGTTGGTCGGAGAAGGTGTTCGAATTGTCATTAGGCAGGGCACAACCATTTAAACTGTACAAGGTGATTGAACCTGTGTTATTATGCCATATTTTTTAACTTGTGTTATTCATCGGTGATTAAACCTTTGCTATTTTGTAATATTCGTTGGTGATTGAACCTTTGTTGTTATGTCATATTCATCGGTGATTGAACCTCTGTTATGATGGCATATTAACTAGCTTTTGAACATTTGATATTATGTAAAACGATAAGACATGATAATAAGAAAAAAAGAAATAAATAGTAACAAAAGTGCATCTCAATGACATGTACATATACACTCAAAACCACCCACCGATACCTATGCCTTACGATGTCCAGTGCCACAATCGGGAGGGTGTCCCTTCTTCTCTCGTGGGGGCTGTCGCCTGCTCAGACCCTGATCGCGCGAGGGCTTCCTCTTCTGCGGTTCTTGCCCAGCCTGGAATGGTCCATGATGCTCGACCTGCGAAGGGTCTGGCTGGACCTACGGAGGGTCTGGCTGGACCTGCTCGGCCTGTCCCTGCTGGCTGTATGGCTGGACCTGCTGCATGTCGGGCTGCACCTCTGGTGGCTGTGACGGTTGAGTCTCAAGCTGTGGGTCGTCATGAAGATAATCCTCAACTCGCAGCGTATTATCAGGGGGTTACCCAATCCCTTGTAGACCAGATCCACTACCAGGCTACGCAGGTTGGATAGGCACGAATGGGGTCGTCATGAACTAAAAGAAGGGCTGGCTGCCTGAACTGTGTTGGAAGGACCCAAACAACCCCCCAACGCCCTGGCTAGACGAAGATGGCTGCGCTGAATGAGCGGAAGGGTTGGGGGTGGCCTGAGTGGGCTATATGAAGAACGGGGACAGCTGCGCGGGCCGACCCGTCCAATATGCTGGGATATTCCACTGCATCGGCGGGTAAGGCCATGTGGGCGTGGGCTGTGGCGGTGTCAGCTGTGATGAAGTCGGGATATGCGGCTGCACTGGCGGCGGGACATTGAAGTATATGGGGGTATCGAGCACATGCTAGTACTGTGCCTGTGTCAATGTCTGCTGCATCTGGCCGAGTACACAGTGCATCTCTGGCCAGAAGCTCGCAGAAGAAAATGTACCCTGCGCATGCTGCTGGTACCCGCGATGTAGGTGGTGATACACGGTACCCATGGTACTGGCCTGCACACAGAGCACATCATTATTACACTACATAATATTTACATCCTCGTTATTACAAAAATCATGATGACGTTGTTATACTCTACTTACCAAGCGATCCATGTCCCAGGACTGTGTCTAGTAGCCGGTATGCATCTGCTCCGACAACGACTGACCGATGACGATGATAGAGTGACGCCGGTACCACTGCATATACTGAGACAGTGAGACTACATTTGCGCTCTCCTCGGTGATCACCTTCTGCTGCTAATCCCAGAGACCACGCAACCGACCTAACTCAATAGGATCTTTTATTTTCTCTTTTCCTCGTATGTGGTCTACTGTCGTCAACGGCAGCGGTGCTGGGATCGACTGGTGCAAACCAAACTGCCTCAAAACCCTGTCGGGTCTGTGATACTCAACCATCCGTCCCAAGAGCAGTGGGACACATGCTCTCCACCATTCGGACCCCTCCGTGCAATACAGTGGCAGCTGGTCCATGGTGCTCATGTACGGCTCCCAATCAAACTGTGATGCCAATATTGTTGCCCAAATAAGTTAAATAGTTATTAAGTTAAAGAGTATATGTAATATGCAGTTATACGTCTTAATATGCTTATCACACCTGATCCGCTGCATTTTGTCCAATGCATCGCAAATCACCAACAAACGGTCATTAGCAGTATCTCGAAACTGCTTCAGCTGCTGATATATGGCACCACGGGGCTTCCCCGATAACCCAACCCAATTACCCTCAAATGGGTGTGATCGCCGCGCTTGCCGTGCTGGCGGCAGATGGAGTCTGGGCCTAAAAATTTCGAACCTATCGAACAGCCACCACTGCACGTAAACCAATACGTTAGTAACATTTCTATTCATAGAAATTTTATAGATACAGTATGGAATATATATGATACCTGCATTAGACTAAAGCCGCTGCATAAATTCACTCTATCACTGTATGCACATAGATCCAACTGATGGTAGATGGATGCAAGTGCTGCAGCGCCCCAATTCAACTGTCTAATATTCCCAAAGGCGTGCAGCTCAGACAACTAGTTCATGTCTCCTAGGTTGCCACTGGCGTCAACGAACAGATGGCAGTTCAAGAAGGAGAATATCCATAAACGGGCACGATGCTAAGCCTGCTCCTGGGTGTACTCCTCTAGACGTGTCGACGTGTATATATGTCTCAACTCATGCAAGTTCACCTTGCCGGTTCTCGCATTAATAGCGTCCGGAGGAAGTGCTGCCCCACATACATCATGGAATAGCTGCTGCAACTCGACAACTGTGCGTCGCGCCTTACCGATCTCCGGCATAGGCGCACTCTGTACGGGTAAACCCCATAAAACAGCTACATTCTGCAGTGTGATGGTGGCCTCTCCACAAGTGAGGTGGAATGTGTGCGTCTCTGCTCTCCACCGCTCAACTAAGGTAGTAAGCATAGGATAATAAAACTCCTGCCCACCAGCTACATAGCACCCATAAAATCCTGCAGTCGCCAGTGCTTCCTGAACACGAGGATGCTCAAGCTCGTCATATAGATGCTTATCGCATCTGGGTACTCGGACCTCCCTCATATATGTGCTGCTTGTCATCAGATGAGTCCTGTGCTGAGCATAGTGAACAAGAAGGGATGTATCCTTCGGTACTGGTCTCTGGGCCATAGCGTCACCTACGAACAATAAATGAATTGATTAGTAAATATGTTAATAAAAATTATTATGATAATAATCATAATAATACTCAAAATAATAATAACAATAATAACATTAATAATCATAATAATAATAATAATAATAATAATAATAATAATAATAATAATAATAATAGTAACAACAATGATGATAAAACTAATAATAATAACAATTAGAATAGTAATAAGATTGAAAAAACTAATAATAATAATAATAATAATAATAACATTAATAATGATACAACTACTAATAATAACAATAAGAATAATAATAATAATAATAATAACAACAGTGAGAATGAGAATAAGAATAAAAAAACTAATAATAAGACTAATAATAAAGCTAATACCAATAAAAATAATAATAAAACTACTACTACTGATAATAATAATAATAGGAAGAAAGAAGACAACTACTATGACTACTACTATTACTACTAGTACTACTACTGCTACTACTCAAAATAATAATAAAACAAATAATACAAATGACAACAATAACAATAATAATAATAATAACACTAAAAAGAAGAATAATAAAAGATATTTTAATAAATATGATAATAATACCAATAATAGTAATAAAAAAATAATATTAATGCCAATAATAATAATAATAATAACACTAAAAAGAAGAATAATAAAAGATATTTTAATAAATATGATAATAATACCAATAATAGTAATAAAAAATAATAATAATAACAATAATAATAATAATAATAATAATAATAATAATAATAATAATAATAATAATAATAATAATAATAATAATAATAATAATAATAATAGTATTTAGTTAGCCTTAGGAGAACAAATATTATTTCTCAATAATAGGTTATTAAAAAATTATGAGATAATAATGGATTTAAAAAATAGTTTGGAAAGATTACAGAAATGTAATAATAAGGAAGGAAAAATAGAGGAAACTTCAAGATACAGAAGTAATCCAATCCAGCCTCCTCCAGAAATAAAAAATTTTAAATTAAGTCAAGTATCAGAATTTGAGAAACTTCTTGATAATAAGTTTAAGACATTCAAATTAAATGTCATAACTAAAGAAGAAGTTCCAGATTTAGTTGATAATATACATCAGCAAGAAATGGTGAATGAAACTCTTAATAGAATAAAGAGTAATAATAAATTTGCTGATAAGCTGGTCCAGAAAAAATATTATTATCCAAGACCGACACCTCAAGATGTTTTGTTTGAGGAATTACCTAATGAACAAACTTACTATAATGGTAAGACAATATATGAGTGGAATATAGATGGCCATTCAGATCAACAAATATACAATACCATCCATAGAATGATGATGTACGCTACAATCTGTAGACAACATAACAATACAGATAAAAGTATTGCTTTGATGATAATAGCAGGGTTTACAGGCCAGCTTAAAGGTTGGTGGGAAAATTATCTCAATGAAACCCAACGTCAAACTGTCTTGAATACTACAAGAACAGAAAACAATATAGTTAAACAGGAAGCTGTTTATACTTTAACAATAAATATTTGTGAACATTTTACAGGAAGATTCACAACAAATGCAAAGAATATAAGATCTCTAATCTTGAATCTCAAGTGTCCTACTCTTACCTCATTTAGGTGGTACAAGGATGTATTCCTTAGTAGAGTAATGGAATTACCAGATGCTAATCAGACACATTGGAAGTCTAAATTTATAGATGGTCTTCCACAATTATTTGCTGAAAGAGTAAAGAAAACTCTTAGAATAGGAATCTCACCTATTGATTATGATAATCTTACATATGGCATGATAATAGGAAAATGCATGCAAGAAGGTTTAGCTTTATGTAATGAAATTAAGTTAAATCAACAAATAAAAAAATAAAAGTTAACAGAGAAGTCTCAATTAGAACCATTTTTAGGAAAGATGGAATATTTTACATCTCAGAAATGGTTAGTTAAAATTGATCTTTTAATACAAGGAGAATACAAAAAAGAATTAATTGCGTTAATAGACAGTGGCGCAGATTTAAATTGTATTCAGGAAAGATTAATTCCTACTAAGTATTTTGAGAAAACCACACATACTTTATCAAGTGCTAGTGGTAATAAAATGGATATTTTATATAAGTTATCTAAAGCTTATATTTGTGTTAATAAACAATGTATTCCTAATAGCTTTGTATTAGTTAGAAATATAACTAATCAGGTTATATTAGGCACACCATTCTTGAATAAGATATTTCCAATAAAAGAAATTACTAATAATAGAATAATTGGTAATTTTGAAGGAAATGAAATTCAATTTGAATTTATAAAAGACCCCATAACTAGGGTATTGAATGAAATGGTTGAGCTAATAAAAGCTAAAAGTAACCAATTGAATTTTCTTAATCAAGAAATTAATTCCTTAACAATAAAGGATCGATTACAAGTTCCTTTCCTTCAGGAAAGAATAAAATTATTAATAAATCAATTTTCAACAGAAATTTGTGCTGATCATCCTAATGCATTTTGGGATAGGAAAAAACATATTGTTAGTCTACCATACGTAGATGATTTTGATGAAAGAATGATTACTACAAAATCAAGACCTGCTCAAATGAATGAACAAGAACATGTTAGATGTAGAGAAGAAATAAATATGTTTCTACAAAAAGGATTAATCAGAGAATCCAAATCTGCTTGGAGTTGTACTGGTTTTTATGTGAATAAAAAATCAGAAATTGAAAGAGGGTCTCCAAGATTAGTTGTTAATTATAAACCTCTTAATAAAGTTTTGAAATGGATCAGATACCCACTTCCTAATAAAAGGGATTTAATTAATAGAATACATGATGCATGTGTATTTTCGAAATTTGATATGAAATCTGGCTATTACCAAATACAGGTAGTAGAAGAAAATAGATATAAAACTGCTTTTGTGGTACCATTTGGTCATTATGAATGGAATGTAATGCCTTTTGGTTTGAAAAATGCTCCTTCAATTCAAGATTATGAATGATATATTTATACCATATAATAATTTTATGGTTGTGTATATTGATGATGTCTTGGTATTTTCAAAAGACATTAATACGCATTTTAAACATCTTGAAATATTCAAGAATCTTGTAATCCAAAATGGATTATTTGTGTCAAAACCAAAAATGGTGATTTTTCAATCTAAAATCAGATTTTTGGGATATAATATTGAAGATGGGAAAATAATTCCTATTGAAAGAAGTATTGAATTTGCTTCTAAATTTCCAGATGAAATTTTGGATAAAACTCAATTGCAAAGATTTCTTGGCAGTCTTAATTATGTTCAGCCTTATTATAAGAATTTGGCTAATGATACTGCTATTTTATATGAGAGACTGAGGAAAACCCCTTCCCCTTAGTCACAACGTCATACTGAGGCAGTGAGAGTGATTAAATCAAAAGTCAAACAGTTGCCTTGTCTTATGCTTGCAAATCCACAATTGGATAAGATTGTGGAAACAGATGCTTCAGATATTGGTTATGGTGGAATACTCAAACAGATCCAACCATCAACAAACCAAGAATTTTTAGTTCGCTTCACATCGGGAAAATGGAGTGAAAGCCAAAAAAATTATGCACCTGTTGCAAAAGAAATTTTAGCTATTGTCAACAATGTTTTGAAATTCCAAGATGATCTTTTGAATAAAACGTTTTTGATAAAAATTGATTGCAAATCTGCAAAATTCATGTTTAACAAAGATTTCAAACATGATGTTTCGAAATATATGTTCGCAAGATGGCAAACATATTTAGCCCCTTTTGAATTTGAAATCAAACATATTCAGGGAAAGCATAATACTTTGCCTGATTTTTTGTCCCGTGAATATCTACAGGGGGATGCAACCTCCTGATGGGGGTTTTCAAGGCCGTGGGAAATATGCCCATGGTGGATCATCAAGAGGCCGTGGCAAATATGGTCATGGTAGAGGTAAGGGCAGAAATAATGCTCCTGATTATTTCTATGCAAATAAAGCATTGGAAATTGCTTCTGAAGAAGCTAAAGTGCGTAAAAATATATTGCGTGCTCAGAAGTTTGATATAAAACTTCCCCATCCCAGTTCACCAATATATTCAGAAACTATAAAATTTCTTGAAGAACTGGAGAAAAAGCAGAAGAAAGAAATATAAGTTCTTTCGCTTCAGCTCTAAATACTATAGAGCAAGATGAATCTGTGCAATACACACAGAATGCAGGAGAGGAAATAATCCTCTATTTGTCACAGAAGGATCTCATAGATCAACAAGATCCATGGTTGCTGATGTCCAAATATCTGGATGATTTCTCATTTCCAGCCCAGTCTTACAAAACAAGACATCACTATGAGAAGATTCTCATGGAGATGCAATCTGCAGATTTTGAACACTTCAAAAAGAGTGGAAAGGCAGATATGATGTCAAAAGATATTGCTTATAGCAAGATCTATGTGAAGACTCTTATCAATGCGGAGCAGTGGGGACTTTCAACACATAAACTAAAGTCCTATGTGATATCAACACAGCAGGGTCCCATTCTATACTCATATTGGGATTATGTTGAAGGATTCTCAAAAGTATTTTATTTTGAGAATGACCAGCATAAACACTCATGGTTCGTAAAGATAGCTGGTACTGTCCTTAATAAGGAAATTCCATCATGGTTTATAATTTGGTGGAATTATTTTGGTCCAAATTCATCCATACTTCCAGAACCGTTCCAGGATCTTTATAAAAGATGGAAGGAAGTATCGCCAAAGATGCAGAATCTACATCAACAATCAGTTGAAGGAACTGCAACAATGTATTTCTTTCTGGAATTCTCAATTCCTTGGATTGTCAGATGGATTCCAGAAGTGAGTCATGCAGATAAGCATGTTCCATGCTTAAAGAGAATATTCTTCACCAAATTCTGGCAAAAGATGATACAGAAAGATCCAAAGACGAATCAATTATATTCCCAGGATCTTATCAAGGAGATTGAAGAAAAGCTTCAACAATACAAGAAGGAAGCTAAGGAGAAACAGAAAGCAACAATTCAACCCAAATCATGGTTTGAACAATTCGTGAATAAGTTGCAGAAGGATAATCCATCCATATCTTTGCAGGATATTATGTTGCAATATATGGATAATGTCAAAGAGGAGATGATACAATTCACTCAACAAAGTGATACATCCTCAGAAAAGTCTGAGAAATCAATGGAGATTTCGCCCCAAGGCAGCAGATATTTCTGTCTTGCAGGACAATCGCAGGATCCAGAGGAAGAGGAAGCCTATTCCTTGGATGACGTGTTCGAATCAGTAAAGGACGCGTTGAAAGGTCCAATAAGGATGCTACAGAAGGGAGAATCCCAACAACAACAACAACAAAAACAAGAACCTAAACAGGATAAAGTTTAGGGAAAAGAGAAAAGAATAGTGATGATCATGATGTCAGTGGAGAAAGCGGTCGTGATTATTGCTTCAAGACAAAGAGGAATCTGATGACTAAATAATGAGTCCAACAGATTTCACAAAAGTTTCTGTCGTATATGGACAGGTGTCCACTATTCATAAAGTAGTGGAGTGACTGTAGATAAACAGTAGTTTACTTTTTACTGTTTGTAATTATTGTGTTTCCCGGATCTCAAATCTGTGGAGTCCGAGGAAAATTGTTTTGAACTTATGTTTCAAGTCCGAGGCTTCAACTGTCTATAAAACCCAATGACTCGGAATGTAGAGACATAAGCTTAGAGAGGAAAAAAAATTAGTTTTATCTTTTATATTTTGTAAATTTTGATAAACAAATAAAAGTTCAGAAGTTTTTTTTTCAGGTACTCTCTCTTTTATTTTTCTTGTCATTTATTTTTATTTTTGAATTGAATCTTGGCCTCAATGACAGGCTGAATTGTTGATGAATTGATATAATGCTGATATAACATAAGTAGTTGTTTTAAGCCAATTCTAGAAACAGATGATAATCCTCAATAGCTTTTCGCTGATATGTTTTAACCTTAAGGATTATGATATATCTTTGATATTACCTTGGAGTTCTGGTTCGAAGTATATGATTAAATCCTAGGAGTGTCCCAGGTTAGTTGCCATTGCCGTTGTTGATGTTGGCGTAGGCGTTTTTGACCTTCTTCTCTGTTCACTCCAAGATTAGGGTTTGATTATATATTAGGTAATATATCAGGGATCCAATTTCCTTTTTGCATATCTCAGATATAGCTTAAAACTTAAGGACTTAGGCATGTCCACGGACTGTTCTTGCGGTCTTCTATCACCTGGGCCTAGTTTGGTATCAGAGCCATAGTAGTCAATACTCTTTAGTAATGAGTATTAACTCAATTCTTATGTTGTTCAGTATTATTTCAATTCATCACTTGATTGCTCAAATCATCTGAGTATGTCTTCAATTCTGTCAATATTTGCGAAAAATCAGAATACTGTGAAAAACAGTAAGAAGGAAGAATATGATATTCCTAAGAATTTAGAATTGTTAAATAAATGGACAATTCCTAAAATAGAACCAAAAGTAATATATAATTTTGGTACTTTTGATAAATTAAGTTTTAAACAAATTGTTAAAACTTGTGAAGAATCTGTTCTTATACATAATGAGGAATTGACTATAAAATTACTTAGTCAAGATGATATTGATGCATATACATCAGAGTATAAGTTCTTGCATATTGGACTTGTTCAGGTAGCTTTTAAACCTCTTACATTATCTGGTTTACCTGAATCATTTTTATCTGTATTACGTGATGCTCGTAATATGAACTGGCGTCAATCTATCATGGGGATTATGGAGTCTAGTTTAGCTCATGGTCCTATTTATTTTAATGCATATCCGAATTTACAATTATCTTTGTTGGATGTCAATATACTCGATGCGTTAACTTTATATGTGAAAACGCATGGTTATAATTATCTGCCAGGTACAGAAGTTATTTGTATATGTTACAGGGTGTATTTTAAACCCTTATATACTTTGAATCCAAAGTGTAAGTTGATGAATACAAATCAACAAGAAACTATAATATTTGAAACTAATTTCAATAGATCTAAAATAACAACTCGTAGGTCTATTAAATGGGATGAAATAAACTTTCCAGAGACATGGTTAGCTGAAAAAATAATTCCAGCAACACCATTAATAAATGAAGATTTGGTGGATGCAATCCAAACATCTACTGGAGATATTCAAATACAATTTAATAGGAAGAGTACATCTGAAATAGGTGGAAGTTCAGGACTAGGAAAATCTAGGTATTCTAGAACTAGTTCAATACATTCGTATATTTCACCAATTGATTATAGAGTTGAGTTACCCAATACTGTAGGGAGTTCATCTTCTAAATCAAAATCAGAAAACCTGCAACAAAAAGTTCAGGGAATTAAGATAAATGAAGATAATATTGCTCAGGGTGTATATAATAATCCTGAAGAAACTTTTAGACCAGAAATAACTGAGTCAGAATTAAACTTTCCAGTTTAATCATGAATCAAAATAAAATTGATTTCAGTCCAGGTAGTTCAGCTAGGAAACAAATACAAGCTGAATTTCAAAAACCTTTATATCAACCTTTCAGAGATTGGTTTGCTAAGAATATTAATTTAGTAGAAAGACAATTACTCCAAAATGAATTCTATAACCATTTGGAAAATATAAATGAAATAAAAGATTTTATTCCATGGTTTTTAGAAAAATATCTAGGGGATCATATTAATGTCCTAGAAAAATATTGGAAGTTGAAAAATGGGGAACAAGTAGAGGCAATCTATCCTCTTACATATCAACCAATCATAATGGATAAAGAGAAGGTAAAGTTATACGCTAATGCTTTCTTTAATTTACAGGAGAATGAGACTCTTGTTGCCACAGCAAAAAATATAAATGATGTGGTAAAACAAAATAATTTTACTAATTTGTATTTAGTAGCCTTAGGAGAACAAATATTATTTCTCAATAATAGGTTATTAATATTATTATTATTATTATTATTATTATTATTATTATTATTATTATTATTATTATTATTATTATTATTATTAATATTAATAATAGTAGTACCAACAATAATGATAAAACTAATAATAATATCAATCAGAATAAGAAAAATATTAAAAAAACTAATAACAATAATAATAATGATAAAACCAATAATAATAACAATAAGAATAAGAATATGAAAAAAAACATTAATAATAATAATAATAATAATAATAATAATAATAATAATAATAATAATAATAATACAAATAATAATGATAAAACTAATAATAATAATAATCCAATAATATTAATAATAATAACACTAATAATTAATTACTATTATTATTATCAAAATTGTTATTATTATTATATTGATAGTAACAATAACAATTTCAACGTAGTGATTCAAATATCGACATCTTAAACTAAACTACACAACAATAACATCAACAATCATATCGGCAAACATGCACAACATATATTTACATGCACATCATGAATATATACATAAATATGATACATACAGCTATACATACATGTGAAACATGCATATACATGAAATAACTTTAAGAAAACTTAAAAAAACAATACTTTAAATTGGTAAAAACTTTAAAAAACTTACAATAAGAGGCAAAATCTTAGGCTTGAAGCTTTTTGAGTGAGATTTTGAGTTTTATGGCTAAAAAAACGTGGGGTAAAGAGGGGGGGGGGGAATTGCTTTGAGATCGAGTGGGGAAAAAGAGTTGGGGGGTGTATATAGAAAAACGTTCGGTTTTTGAATAGCCGATTTCGGCTATTCAAAAACCGAAAGAGCGAAAATCGAGGGCATTAAATATTGTGCCATTGAGAAGAGATTTTTCGGCTATTGAATAGCTGATTTCGGCTATTCAATAGCCGAAAATTCTTATGTTACGATTACGTGTATATTTTGCACGATTTCGTTTATTGAATACCCGATTTCGTTTATTGAAAAACCGAAAGTGCTATTTTTGCAATCCAACAAAAAACAAGGCTATTTTTGAAATTTATTATTTAATTTGTGTTATTTGTAAAAAAAACTTCCCATAAGTGCTTCATCCCAAATAATCAGTCTTGTCTTTATTAATAAATCAACTAGCATCCTCCCTTATTTAATATTACATGTTCAGTATTAGCAATGCATAATAGTAGAGCGAACCTAAAATAGGCAGTCCTACCTCTAAGAAGCTATATAGAAACTACACCACTTGATGCAACAGTAAGAACAATTTCTCTTTGAGATCTCAAAGCTAATGTCAAAGTTCTGCAAACATGGTTTTACCAGTGCCACCATAACCATATATAAAGAATACTCCACTTTCATTCTTAGGAACAACATTCATTATAGTATGATAAAACTACAACACACTCCAAATTTAAAGTATCCAATCATTTCTGATACTTTGTTGCCAATGGTGTTCAATCATAATTAAGCTCTCATCCATTATCAACTTGCTTTGGCAATGAAACAAATCTATTTCCTCTGGAAATGGTATTGATGGATATTCTTTTAAAATCTTTCCATTTTCATTTAATATTGCTTCAATTGCAGCAAGAGTTAAATTCTTCAACTAGTCGTAATCCAAATGAAACTCTAATAATGAATAGAGTAATTAAATAATTAATGAATGATAACAATATAAAATAATTGTGACATGGATTGAGAAATGGTTTATATACACGCTCTTCCTTGTCGAGGAGCCCAGTTATTGCTTGGGCCAGCTAGAGCTTCATGTTGCCTAAGGACCTTTAAGACAATATATTGTGCCAATTGCCTTTTTTATGTTAAAGTCTTCAACTAACTTTTTAGTGGAGGCCATCATTGGTGTCATGGTCATGGTCATTGTGGTATTGATACCGCCTGTTTTGGTCTTTACAATCAGGGTTGCTCTTTAAGGGCGGTGGCGACAGGACCACTCATCTAGTCTACTTTAGTTTGTACAGAGTTTACACCCGATGCACTTAAAGCTATGTGTCCTCAGCATATGTCTTCCTAGATGAGGGGATCTTGAACATCTCTATCATTGCCTCATGGACCAACTAGATTTCTTCATGGCCTCGTTGACTAATCTCTAGTTTCATGATTGAGCTCTGTAGTATCGGCTCCTATAGTTGCTTGGAGCAAACATCTTCAAATTGTATGAAGTTAGTTGCCTAAGCCATGAGTTCGATGAAGTCGGCAAGTCTCTCCATAGTCAAAGAGTTGATAAGACATGTGTTGTGTCATCATAGTCAAGAATTTGAAGTGTTGCGCCATTAAATCGCATGGTAAAGTCTTAGAGTTGCTCATTCTTCCTTCGTTTTAGCTAGAATGACACACTCAAGATCCCGGAACCTTCCTGCTGCTTGAGAACCTACTCACAAACTACACGACCATCTACTTAAAGCTAGATATTGAATTATGGGGTAACTTGTTCAATCAAACTTGAGCCACCCTGACTAGTAAGGCAAACAAAGCCTTGCATTTGATCACGTCACACCTTGATGTATCACATCATTTTTCAATCAATCAAATTGATATGGTTCTTTGGGTATAATCACATTACTTGTGCTTACAGGGACTAGTTCCTTCTCAATCTCGGGATGAAAGGATAAGCTTTGAGCTTCATCTTTTGATTTTGTTATTCACCTTTCTAGCTTCTTCATTTATAAAGGACCCAAACCTGAGTCATAGGTTCGACCTCCACCCTTGTGCCTGGCCTTCTTTGCTTACTTTTGCTGCTTTTTTTATAATAGTAAGTTGATCACTTCTTAGATACGGTCCACTAATAGGGAGAAATGGTCTATCCAAACATCGGTATTGCTATGCTAATATGCCCATGCCTGAGGATAAGGGGTAGCCCCTTGGCCAACTTGGGGCAATATTGAAAAGTTGGTGTAGATGTACTTGCAGTAGTGGCTCAAAATTTGCAGCGAGGTTGAGGTCTAATGCTATTGTGTGATAGCCACTAAGGGGTCAGTCTGTATGGGGGAAGTCAGTTGTACCCTAAACCCAACAATGTAGGCTGTAGCTTTTGATACAACTTGATGTGCCAAAAAAAGGGATGTCCACTCAAGTAGTGTATTCCATATCAAGTTGTTAGGAACACAGGGAAAAGATCCCCAAGTAAGAAAAGTATGGAAGATGTTCTTCGTAAGCCAAGGGTTTTGCTCTATATTAACTCCAAAGGTTAGGGGTTCTACCAAAGGAATTTGCATTGTCATGGCGAGAGATTGAGCAACAGTCTACTCTGAGGTATAAGGGATGTCCTCTTGAAAAGTTCTAGCACGTGGGCCCCTCTATATGGACCAATCAGGACTCATATGGACATTAGGGTCTTCGGGCTTCCACTTGGGAACGATTATTTGCTTTGTCCTCCTGCTTAGCAAATTTTTGGTGAGCTTGTGAATCGTTGTTGCCGGAATTTAAAGCGAACTTTATGACATGATTGTGGATCTTAATGGGATTATTGCATTATTCCTACAGATAACGCCAATTGATAATCTCTGATTATTAGTAGATCATTCCCAAATCCAAAGTCGAACCTGTTGACCTGTAAAATATAGAGAAAAAGCTAATTAAAGATGAGGGAGACACCGATGTGGTGTCGGCCAAAGGGACTCTAACGCTTAAGTCAGTGACGGGTCAAACTAGAATTTGAGTAAGGAAGAGTATTTAAGTTGTATAAAGTACGTAAATTTTGGTTTGTATTTGTGGTGTTATTTATAGGCATTTAGCTGAGAGGGTTTGGACATAGCATGGCTCTCGTGGATAGAGCTTATCTAAATACTATAATCCTTGTTGGACTGGTATGTTAGAATTAGTAAGGAATCAAATTAAAATTTCTTTTACAGGTCTCAAGTTCAGATTATTATTTGATAAATGAAAATCACTATTAATTCACTAAAAAATGAGAGAAAAGAGAAAACAAAGTAATTTTATATTTTACTTCATCGTTTTACAAAATTGATTGGAATTCAACTTGTCTTGTTGGATTTAGTACACACTTATTGTCTATGCATACAACATTTTATCTATTTTACAAAAAATTAAACCTCTTAAAATACACTTAAAACAAAGTGGCAAACTATATGGTTGCTTTTGAAAATGAGTTTTGAGGTCTAAGGTTTTCTATTGAGATAAAACCCTATGATGAATTTAGTTTAATATGGTTGATTGCGAATCAAATAAAATTAATTATAACAATGAATGAGATTGCTTAAAATGCCATGCCTCAAGGTATTTTTTGTAATTCTATTCTTTTCTCTCGTTCTTTTGCGGTTGGCCAATTATTTTAATAACTTTGTTTTATGATTCACTTGATGTTGTGATATTTTTAAAAATCAATGACTTTTTATTTTGGATATTACTGTTTGCAAGATTATATAGGTTAATTTCTATTGTTCTAATATAAACATATGAGGCGTTCAAAGAGCTTCATACTTCACTTAAAGTTTAGCTTTATATAATAGTATATAGGTAGATATAGAGGATTATAGTAGCTCAAGTAATTAAGAGTAACTCCCCAGGAGTGATAACCTATGTTTGAATCTCATGTGGGACAGAGGGAGCACTATTAAAAAATTTCAAATTTGAGACTGAAATTGTCCGTCTAAAAGTCAAAACATTTTGTCTCAAAATGAACTTGAAATGGAATTTGAGACAGAGTCTCAAAAAGCCTCATCTCAAATATTGAGATGGAAATTTTCCGTCTCAGATTCGTATATTTCTAGATCTCGTAATTATTGATTTATTTTGATATATAATTTGGCTACTACTACCTAACTATTTCCTTAATTTTGAATTAGACAAAAACCCAATAATAAGTTTTCCTCCCAAATAATTAATTTAAACTGATAAAAATAAATACTACACTTGATCTTAGCCAAAAGGCCAAGGAAAGTATAGTTGTACTCATGTTAGATGCTTACTTTTGTGCTTTTATGGACTAATTTACTTTTCCACTACTCGTCCCCATTCGATGTACGATCATGTAAAGTAACTGGGTTGATATAAACCCCCTGACAAGTGTTATTAAACTTTGTAAACTTTATTCTAACTTTAATTTTTAATATTAATTTTTTATTTTAAAATTTTATTTTATTTTATATTTAAATTTTAACTTTATTTTTGACTTTAAAATAATGTATTATTTTAAATATATAATATTACTTTCCCAAGTTTTGAGACGATTTTTTTTTCAAATTTTTCGTCTCAAATCTAGCAATTTCTAGTCATGAAGGGACATATATATTCACGCTAATGATGTATCTTTGACTATTTCCCTTGATTATTCTCTTTTAGATGGCATATGAAATGCACAGTATGTTACTTGGTGCTATAAGCATGAACACTAGTGAAAAGGTCATATCAGCATATGGAGGCAAATCTCAATCATTTATAAATAATTTGGTTACTCCAATATATTGGGTCATATATGAGGTAATCTATAGTTCATAGTGGATAAATCTATCTTCCCTTCTACATATTGTCGCTAATATATTTCATCAATCACTGAAGGAAGCTATGAAAATGCAAGAATGCAATAATACAAATTAGCTTAAAAGAGAAATCTTTTTTTGTGTTTGGAGACATATAACTCATAGAGTTAGTAGTCTAGTTGTAAAGGCCTTGACAGCAACAATCATTTAGACTATGATTGAAATCTATTTAGATGGTTTGGATTTAGAGCTTGTTTGGTTTCTATTTATTTTAAAGTTTAGTTTTTAAAAATAAAAAAACAAAAAAAATATTTGGAAAGTATTTTTTTTGTTATCACTTTTTAAAAATTGTTTTAGGAAAATCTGTTTTAAAATTCAAAAACACAAAACAACTCAAAGTTGTTTTTAAGCTTTTGTCCTCAAGAACAAAAGAAAACACAGGGAGCACATGCTTCATTAATGGCATTTAAGTAAATAATGAAAGATAGTAGTGGCATACATGTCATATTGCTCATTGGATGCACACTCTCCAACACATGTATGTAAAACATGACAAAATATCTTTCCATGCCCTAACACCTTCTCTTAAACACAACTTCTGGTCAGATCTATGAAAATAATTGATCTCCAAAACTAGTAAGTATTAAAAAAAAAACTTAGAAAATTGATTTTTTTTTAAAAAAAATCTTTGCATCATTCATGTTAATCATGTTTTAACGTAGGTTTTTTTTTTTTTTTTGGTTTTGCAGGTTAGATTTAAGCAAAACATCATCTTTTTAGCTTCTTTGGCTATATATCTCAGATTATAGGTAAGCTTGAAATGATATTTTTGCTGTTGAAAATCAAATGTATGCATAAAGTATATTTATTGCAAAAAAAATCTGTTTTTTAGCTAAAAGTTTTTGATAAGTTTTAGCTGTGCGTGCTAATTCTACAGTTTTGTGCATGCTAATTTAATGTATATTTGTCTTGATTGGAACTGTTGTTAGATTTCAGTTTTGTGAAGGAAATGCAAATGGATTCTTCCCTTTGTAACCCATCCCCAAATTATGATCCTTAGATTGTAAAATTTTCCAAGATCATTATGTTTATGTGTTAGCAGATTAACACTTGTGGGTGTCTTTTATCAAATCCTATTTCTTGTTTTTAATTTGAACCTCAATAACCGAAACTAAAGTTTAGATCGAAAATCTATTCATTCACATAGATATTGTTATCTCATTAAACGAACTAAATTATTTGATAAAATTGTTATAACAATTTTACATTTATCAATCTTTTGGCCAAAATCTATTTGTTCTTTCTCACTTTGTGAACTAATGATACAAATTTTAAAGTAACTAGCTGATAATTGAAGTACTCGTGTGTCTTTGGCACACAGGTAGGTGATTTAGAGCAAGCATATATATATAATTAATATCAGTCACTTGAATATCCTTCTATGCTCTTCAAAAAAGTCCAGGATTGACACTTCCAAACCTCAAGGTCTTATTGATAACCTGTACATATAATAACCACCCAGGCCATTTATAAAATTAAAAAGACCAACTAGAGTATAAGTAAAACCAGAATATATCTTAATTCAGTATGATCCGTAACTGACTTGAAGAGTATAAGTCATGCTTTTGATTATTTTTTATATCATTTGAATCCAAAGTCGAGTTTCTATTTCATCTGTTTGTTCCACTTTAAGTTAAAATGGCTTATATATACATATACATATATATATATATATATGATTAATGTCTTAAGGAGGCAGAGGTTTTTCTTTTTCACTATAGCAAGCTAGTTTGCATTATTGTCAATAATTTCTTCATATGTGATTGATATATTTATTGTGTATGATATTTAACAATATTCAAACTCTTGAATTTTGTATAGACGACAACTGAGAGAATGGATTCACAAAAGTCTTCTATTTGGCCAAGTGTGATTGTCAAATATTTTATTGACATCGTGGTTGAAGAAGTCAACAAAGGGAATATGAAAAATAGTGTCCATTTACCTAGAGTTTGGAATCAAATATTGGAAACACTTAACATAAGAACCCATCATAATTTTACTATAAAACAGGTTAAGCAAAAGTATAATAGGTTGAGAGCAAACTATGGATAGTTTTCTCATCTCCTACAACAAACTGGGTTTGGTTGGGATGTAGAAACCAACACAGTTATTGCTGATAAACCTATCTGCCAAACCTACCTTTGGGTATATACAATACTTTCTATATTTTATTTACAGGGTGATAATAATGCCACTGGTAGTAATTTTTATATTTTTCTTATAGGCACATCTTGATGCTGCACCATTTAAAAAATGGTTTGGAGCATTATAATTTATTGGGAATAATTTTCAAAAAAAATATTGCAACTACAATAAAGAATATTTAGAGGACTCAGGAGACATGGCTTTGGAGGAAAGTGGCCATGTTTCTTGTCATAATAGAGATAATATTCAACACAAAGTTGTAGTAGATTGGTTTTAATATTCTACTGAAATCATTTCTCGTTATTTTAAAGAAGTATTAAGAGCGGTTTGTCTATTAGGAAATGAGCTCATAAAGCAAAATTCTACAAAGTTGCCTCAACACAAAAAAAGTAGCCCAAAATATTATCCATGGTTTAAAGGTAGTCATCTTATTATATTTTATATTCCAATTGAGATATTAAGTAGTAAAATTATTTTAACTAAATTGTTACATTTGTGTCAGAATTGCTTAGGTGCATTGATGGAACATAGATAAGTGCATGGGCTTTTGTCGCAAAACAGACATCTTATAAAAGTAGAAAAACAAGTATCACACAAAATGTTATGTGTGTATGTGACTTCAATATGCTATTCACATATGTCTATTTAGGTTGGGAAGGTAGTGCTCATGATTCAAAGGTTTTTCCTTGACACACATACCTATTGAGAGGCAAATCTTTCATGGCCTAGAGAAGGCGAATTACACCTTTTTATATAAACTTTTGGGTATTGGTTATCTGATGGTGTAAATAATCGAACTTGTACTTGAATTAATATTTGCTAATTGGTTTTAAAAAAATTACCTTGTGGATTCTAGCTATCCTTGTATTGGAGGTTTTCTTCCGCCATTTCAGCATGAAAGATATCATGCATAATAATTTTGAGGCCGAGGTCAATGAGGTAGAAGTCCTTACGAGCTATTTAGTCATAGAACTCATTTTTAAGAATGGTAATTGAGTGTTGCTTTGGAGTACTGAAGGCAAGATTTCTGATTTTAAAACTAATGCCACCATATACATCTTGTAGGCAATGCTTTATAGCGATAACGTGTTGTGCCATTCATAATTACATACATAAGTGGGTGTGAGAGGTTATTCACAAAATAGTAAAATATAGACACTTCACAAACTGAGTCATTAAATGAAGACACAAGTGCGGGGTTAGATTATAATGCTAACAACTTCTCTAGATTAACTAATCAAGCTGCAGTAGAGATGGCAAGATTTCGTCACTAAATATCAAATTGGATGTGACTAGAGCATAACAATTCTAATGTATAAACTTATGGATTGTGATATTTTTTACTTAATGTGTTATTTTTGAGAAAATTTTAAATATGAGGGGTTATCTTAATTTTATGAATTTCTTAAATTTCTTAAATTCAAAAATTGAAGAATGATCTTTTTGTTTTGCCTAAATTTAGAAATAAATTTAATTTTAAAATTTAACATAGAAATTTAATACAATCATTAAATTTTTATTTGTTGTGCAAGATCTCAACTCTATGCCTGTCACTATATTCAATTAAAATTATAGTGACTTTCAATTATTTTAATTTTTTATATATATTATTATGATGATATATTGTTAAAATATAATCTTAGATTAAACTCTTGTACCAAACAAGTTCCGCTATTTTTTTTGTTTTTAAAATTGTTTTTTAAAAGCAAATTACACAAACAAGTTTTTTGTTCTTTAAAGTTTAAAATTGTTTTGAGACCAAAGTTCCCAAATAGATTTTTTAATTGTTTTCTTCTCAAAAACTGTTTTTGAAATATGTTTTCAAGAATTGTTTTCAGAATAGAAAACAAAAATAGAAACCAAATAGGCCCATATAATTTCTTTGTGCTTTAACTTTTGAAAAACTTTTCTACCATGTTGTATTTTCTTTTTCTTTTGGATTTAATTTGTGATTTTTTGTAAATTTGAACTAGAATAATATTGTGGCTTAATTCAATTGATATTAACTTTTTGTTGCACAACAATTGTATATTGTGACTTATTTTAGTTTCCTTTTTATTTTATTTTATTTTTTTTGGGTTCGAGTTGTTTACAGGTTCTTTGACGGGTTTTGTAACGTGACAAGAACCGAGTATTTGGGTTGGGACATGGATTGTTGCTTTATTTTCTGCTATTTTAGAGAGCTTTAACAAATTTTTAAATCCAATTGCAAATAGGATAAATAGATCTAATAGTTGCCTATTTGATCTTCTGGTGCCTTATCCTATGATGTATTGAAAACATGGTAATTTCTCTCTATTTTTGTTTATGTTAGTAAAATAACTTCTATTTCTATGCAATTATGTTACTTAATGTCTTATCTTTTTACTGTAGGACTTGATGAAATGTTTACTAGATATGTTAGTGGTGATTCGTTGTTGACTCAGTTTGACTTCTGAGATTTTTATAATGATGTGAATGATATTATTTGGATAATTAGAGTAGAATATATGGAGCAATCTAAACATGTATTTGAGTATGGAACTGGTTTTATAATAGATAAAAGTGGTTTAGTTATGACCTCTACAAATGCTGTTACAGGGAAAAAAAAAGTAATTAGTATCACTACTCATCAATTAAGTGGGGAGAACTTTCATGGAACGAATGTGATATAAGAAAAAAGGAAATGAGATATAGCTTTAGTGAAAATTAATAGAGTTGATAATTATGCAGAAGGTTAGCAATTGATGGATCACTATTGAGGGGCAAACCTTATTACACATAGTGCATCCCCTTGATTCTGTAGGATCATTTTTAGTTGGGAAGGTTGCATATCAGTGTCTTGATAATGTAACTCTTTGTAGTGACGATCAAATTTGTCTCTATTATCAGTCAACCTTTCCAGATAGAACTCTAGAATATAGAATTATAAGGGACATTTGGTATTTAGGTCTGTTTGAAATAGGGGTCTTTAATTCATCAATGGCTTTTGAAAACAAATGCATCCGTTGGTCCCTATTGTACAGATTTGTGGCATGATAGCTACAGATGGTTGTTTTGAAGGCCATGTGTTTAATACTAAATGGGAAATTATTGGAATGATATGTATGGGAGTTAATGGTTATGACATTACCACCTACGTTTCTTAATTGAAACATTTTCTAAAAGAAGTAGAAAATCTTGGTGGTAATGCAGAAGAAGGGAAAAGAAATGATATTTTAAATCTTGATAAAGGTTTGTTATTATCACACTCTTATCAATTTGTTGAATTGGTTTTGTTTGTAAAAATTATTTAAATTTAATTTAATGCATTTGCTTTTGCATAAGGTGCTTCAAAGAAATTTAAAGGGCTTTCACTATTGCAAAGGAAAAAGATTAGTCAAATTCTCATGATATCATCACAAAAGGTTGTTGGGTTGTTTAGGGTTCTATTTAAGAGACATAAAAGAGCTTGTGCATAGTTGTGGTGAATGACTTGTTTGAGAATCTAATAATTTTTGCCAACCTATTGCAAATTATAAGTCTTTTAGTACTAAATAATTATATGTATGACACGAGCTCTCATGTAACTCCATAGTTGTCTGATTGAAGTACATCTCCATAGTTTTTTGATTGAAATGCATCTTGGACTGTGCTTGCCGTGGTTTTCTTTAGAAGAAAAGGACTTGCAGTTAAGAATCTTTAATAAGCATACTTTATATGAAATTACCATTTATAATCATCGTGGTTGCTATTTGAATTCATAAGAGTAAAGCTATGGTTCAACTGTTGGAAAATTCAATTTACTTTCTAGAACCTTTTTTACTAGAAAAAGATCTCTGTTATAGAATTAGTTTTGTTTAACACTTGTGCCAACTTCCTACACTTAGTATGTAGTAGTTATAGCACTTTAGTGACAATTAAAATACACTTTCTTAGAAATGTTTGTTTCCTTGCCATTTAATAGAGCACTTTCGGAGAAATGGCTCACATTTTTTAGTTTGGTAATCAATGTCACTGTTTTAATTCTTGACAAATTGAAAAGATAAGAGAGACTAGTACTAAAAGGATATGTAATTTTTAAATCTATGCTTAAATTGATCAGTCTTTCTTTTAGCTCATATTACTATGCATCTTCATGTCTAAAAACATGTTCTCATACAACAATAAGAACTACAAACGAAAACAATTTCTATTCAACAAGAATGCTCTACTTTGAATCAAGAACTACTACATGCAAGCTAACATACAAAGTTGAAATGCTTATTTGCTCCATTATTTTGTGTGGATCTCTTATTGGCAAATTCAAAGCTAATAAGGCCATTTTTTTTGCCATTGATGCACTAGGATTAACTCTTGAATCAATACTGAAAATCTCATGATCTCATGAAATGACTTGAAAGCTATAATGTAAAAAGTCAAAATGCTTATTTTGCTCCATTGTTTTGTGTGGATTTCTCATGTTGAGTAGAGCACTGTGAATTATTAACTCAGCCTTAGCTCACATAGTTGGAATTCTACATCATTAATTTTTGTGCTCGACATATCAAATTTGCACCTACAAACGAAATAAGATAAACAAGTCAATTGACAAGCAAAATATGTAGTAAGACGAGGTAGACGCAGAATCATAATTTTAGCAGAAAAATTACTAAACCAAAATTTATAATTGAGCTAACCATTACCCAAAACAAAATTTTAAATCCCAAGGGAATGAATTTAGACAAAAATGGAATAAGCTAAGGATTGAAATAAGCTTAGGAATGGAATACACTTAGTAATGAATATATTATGTTTGGTATAATCTGACACAACAGACACGTGTATTAGACTATCAAGTTGTAGTGTTGGTTGTATGTATAGGTTAACTTATTCTTTCTGTTGCTTCCTAGTCCATGTAGCACTTGTGGCTAATAAAAAACTGTAATGTAGTCATATGACACTTTAAAGTGTAAATGAAATTTGAACAAAAACGATATACACGTAAGTACTCCACATTTGTCCAATCACTCTCTTGATCGAGTGTTTGAGAGTTATTTAATCAGATGTAAGATTCTAGCTGGTGTTATGCAAACATGATTCCTTTTTCGAAAACTAGACTCTAGCATGGCCAAAACATCAGATAAGTAAGAAAAAATAATGTTTTTCAAAATATGTACTTGTATATGATATATGGCAAAAGAACTCCATTTTGTTGTTTCCAATCATCATAAAATTGAGAATTCATACTTGCATACTTGACAATTATCTAGGAAAGTAATCTTCCTATTATAGTTTCTCATTGAAATTTTAAATAGATAAGAAAATTTGTGCTTGCAAAATGAGAAAAACTTAATTGTCACTAATGATTTTGTTTAATTTATTGTAATGTCATAAACTTTTTGAATTATGAATTGTGAATTGTGTATTATAGGAAGGGCTTTGTTAGAAGGTGATAATACACGTCAACATAACAGTTTCTTTTTCTTTTTCTTTTATTTTTTGGTCAAAAACATAATAATTGTTTACCCAAGTTCAAGGTTAACATTCTTTTCAGCAAGTCAAATTTTATATTAATTGTTACAGGTCTTATTTGATTCTATATATGTCTTTGACCAAAAAAGGTTTTATGTATGCCTATTTCCTCACAAATTTTGTACTTCTTAGGCTTCATTTAACTGGAGCTTGTAAATTAAAGGCAATTTATTGAGACATATTGGAACATGTTTAAAGTCCTATTATAGTTGTTGTACAATAAAATGTTTTAAAATAGGTTCACCTAAGCTTAGTCTATTACTAGTGTTAGCATTACTATATGATATTTGTGTAAGACTGTATCGTAAAATAAGAAAAGTAACAAGAGTAGCATCATTAAAGAAATTTCTAAGTGGAGTTACGAGGATACAATTATTTTATGTGATGTTGTTATTCAATTTATTACAACAAATAAACAAGAACAATCTTTTAGATGGCATGAAATTGAAGGGGATGTTACAAAAAGAGCTGGACATTAATGTAATAGTACTTGTTGCAAATATAAGTATGATTCAATGAAGAAAGATTGACTACTTTAGAAATAGTAAAGAACATGATTCATTGTGGAAGGTTGATAGCTTTAGAAACAGTAAAGAACATTAGAAACTGGCCTAGATTGGGATCTTATTTCAAGAAAGATTGAAGCTTCAAACAAATGATGGCCAAAAAAAAAAATTCAAGTGTGTTTTTGTTCTTTTTAATTGTATTTTATGTACAAATAAGAATAGTATTAGATTTTTTTTTTTTTTTGTTTATCTTTTGTCAATTTTAATGTCTTGTAGGAGAATAAAGACATTAAGATATTTTGAAAGAAGGGTGTGGATTCTTTGCTTGAAGAAAAATGGAAACAACTATATGAAGATTCATATGCAACTGGGACAATGTTTATATTCCTATTGTAGAACCTCCATTTCTTATTATTGAAAAATATGGGCATGGTAATCACAGAAAAAAGAATTCGGAAAATATGGTTGGTGAAGAAAACGAAGGGCAAACTTATGATCTTGAGGATGATTCATTTTCTCAATCTACATTTAGAAATCAAGAAAATTTTTCTAAAAACTTTTTCAACCATGTGACTAAGAGCAATGGTGGTAGTACCAATGTCACCAACCAAGATGGTAATAAACAAGTAACAAATCAAGGTGTAAGAGCTGGCATCCAAGCATCTAAACAACCCCAAAAGTCTCCATTAAAAATGAATCCTATGCAAATAAAGTGTAATAGGAGACAATTGATAGGATTTGTAATGTTAAATATCTATATTAGTGATATGGTATCATGTTGTGAAAAAACGATCGAGGGTGGTAAGAGTAACATTAAAAAAAAACAACCACCGTCTACAATTGTAATAGAAATCCAAAATTTTAACCATGTGATGGGGAATCATGCTTTATAGAAAATTAGTGATGTTTGGTGCTATGCTTTTTCTGTGCTTGAGGATGCAGCAAAGAGAAAAATCTCCTTAAACATAGAAAATGATGACAATAGGTTAATATGGCTAAACCACTTCGTGCAAAATGAAAGATAACTAAACGTTAGAAATTTTTTTAACTTTTTAATTCTATTTTTCTTTTTTTTTCGGATGATTGAACTTATTTGTCTTTTATGATCAAACTTATTAATTCAATATTTGAATAGAGATGTGAACCTTATCATGTTTATAATTAGGTTTTTTCTGTTTCATATATATATTCCTTCCATTATATGTAAAAATTTGATATTGTACTATCATTGATAGGTGGATTCAATGGATTATGATGAGGATAAACATTATAAATTTTGGGCAATGATTTCATGTACAATGACTCTTATAGCTACTTACCATTATAAGTATATTTCTAAGGAACCATGCATAACTTTATTTCTAGCATGAGAAAAATGGATAAAAGAGATACTAGATGTGCATTCCATTCGATATGTCAATGCTTTTAAAATGGAACCAATGTTATTTATAAGATTATATAAGGAGTTATCATCCAAATATCATTTGAAACCAAGTGGTATAATGTCAGTTTTTGAGGAAGTTGATATCTCTACATATATACTATTGCTTTAGATGTTTCAAATAGAGTGGTTAGGGAATGATTTCGATATTCAGGTGACATAATTAGTAGTGTTTTATGAAGTCTTAAAATACAATTTCTAGACATGAATTTAAGGGTCTTGCATATGACAGTATACGACCAAGGGATCCACACTTCAAGCATGTACCACCTCATATTGCAAATGATGAAAGATACATGCCTTATTTTAAGGTAAAAATATATCACTAATCTTATAAAATTGGTTCATATTGGTTTTATCTTATAAGTTGTGTTTTTAAATAGGATTATGTTGGATATAATGTTGGCACACAAGTTGTAGCATTTATTCCTGAACATTAGCAACTGCATTATAGAGGAACAAAATGGTATTATAGTAGCATGTGATTTTGATGTGTTTTACATTTGTGTCAGCGAGATAGAAAAGCTCAGCGCATCATACTCTGCTGCTAGGAAACACCCAGTGCTGACCACATTAAGAGACAGGAAAGTGCAAGTAACGCCAGTTGGCAAAGTGGTGCTAAGCATCCCTAGCAGTATGAAAAGAGAGGTTGTGATGATATCATTTACGTCCGTACCACTCCTTATGGAGTAGATCTCACATCCAACCAAGTCTTTGACTAGGGAACAAGAGAATTCCCATTACTGCCGGCAAGTTAGCCGAGCTAGGGCGAGAGGGGATCTCTGTGCTGGAGTTCTCAAAAGCCCATAGCTTCTACTTCTGAGTGGTGTTGGACCGAGGCCTACCTCTCGTCGTGGGGAATTCCTGTGGCTTATTAGCAATTAGATTCCCCACCCTAACAATGGGATACATTTCACTATCCTATCAATCAGAATAAGAAAGAAATTTGATTTTTGTATGCTACATCCTCGTATTCCCTTCATCTCTTAGAAAATGAGTGATTAACACTAGTTTTGATGCAATAAATGGGATCGTCCTAAAACGTCAAAGATAAAGTTTCCTAAACCATCCGAATGTGTGTTTTCATATAGTTGAATTTGTTATGATATACACATACACACATATATACACGTTATTTTGTTAATTTCTTTTTTCCTTTTCAAATTTAATTAGGTCGGTATTATTTGGTTGATAAAGGATACCCAAACAGGAAATGTCATTTTGTACCATATTTAAAGCTAAGGTATTATTAATTACAGTTTCAAAATGAGGCTCCACAAAAGGCTAAAGAAGTACTTAATTGTGCTCACTCATCCCTCTGAAGTTGTATCGCGAGGTCATTTGGAGTATTGAAGCAAAGATGGATAATACTAAATAAAATAGTATAATTTAATGTTGATACACAAAACAAGATTACAGTGGTCACTTTCGCATTGCATAACTACATCCAGATCAACTCACCGATCAATCTAGTCTTTGAAGTACTTGAATAATATTGTGATTACATACTTATGAATGAACTCTCAGCCATTATCTTAACAAACAAAGATCTTCTCCTATATATAGGAGGTAAGATCTCAACCATTCACACAAACTTTAAACTTATAATATTAATCATTAGATTAAATCAATATAAACCATTAGATTAGTTACCAAATAAATTTCAATTATTATTAACTATTAGATTAAATTAATATAAACCACTAGAATAGTTACCAAATAAATTCCAATTATGATTAACCATTAGATTAATTTAATATACAATATTAAATTAAAATTCCAAATAAATCTCAACCATCCAATCGTTAATTTATTTATTTTATGTTTTATGGTTTTTTTTTATATACAAATTTAAAATTTTCCAATTTTTTTATTATCACTCATCTGTTAAATCAAATGATATATATAAGTATGTTGCAGTGTAAAATCTTTGTATCTTATTTTGATAATGTTTCATAAAGTCCTAATTTATGTTCATATCGTTACTTAACTTATTAGATTTGCTTAGATACATTTAATACATATGTTTCTGATCGCTATTCGTGAGCACAAGCTTAAATAGCCCACAAGCGCATGGGACGTGTGTAGTACAGTGTATGTGAGTGCGGGGTCGAATCCATGGGGAGGCCTAACGTGTATAGTGTCCTGAGCTAAGTACATCCTAAAAGCTATGTGTTGAGGTCCTGACTACAATGTTTGTGGGGTTTTTTTATTTAAAAGGAGCTCGGGAAAAGTAAACCTAATCTAAGAACAATGAAATAAAAAGGTGGTGTGTGTATGTGTGTGAAGGGGGAATTAAGTAATCTAAGGGGATTCAAACATCGAAAATGGGGGACTAGGGGGATTATGTCTTGCCTATGGGTGATTACTACGTCTTTCTAGGGTTACTCGATGGATTATACTAAGTGTTCTAATCTAGACCTATAATTAGCCTCCTAATTGGTACCCTAAGTCTCAGTGCGGGTCTGTCCCTAGGTGGCGATGCCTAGCAGTACGGCGTGGTCTTTATGACTTAAGAATTAGGGCTAACCAATGAGGTTCTAGGCGAGTGTAAATCGATCTAACTCTAGCATTTAGTCCTCTAATTAGTTCCCCAATCTGGCGTTAGGACTCGGTCGAGTCCGTCCCTAAGTTTTGCCCCACTTAAAGCTACGACGTGGTCCTTATGAACCTAGGGTGTTAGGGTGGACTAATTAGCCTTCTTAAGTGAACTAACGTCAACTAAACCTATCCGGACTCCTATTGGCTGGATTTGAAGCCAAAGAGGACTTGACCTAGGCTAGTTCTAGTTGTGCACCATCGATCGCATCACAATTAGTGGAAATTGACATTAAAGTGCACAACAAACACATCTAGGGCATGGCATTTGAGAATACATCGGTATATTCTACTACTAAACACATAGACATGTTTAGATTACACCAATTTAAGCAATAGCACTCAACATGTATGCAATAGAAGTTATTTGTGCTATTTGATATGCAAACACACACATAGACATGTATATAAGCATACCTACTTCATGCAATCACCACACAAACACATAGACATGCTAGCATAATGATTTAGAAATGGTTAATAGCAAAATAGACTTCAATATACATATACTACATCATTGAGGCATTTCTACAAACACATAGACATGAATGTGAGTTTGCCAATCAAAACTCTAAGCATAAAGCATATATACAAAAATCCATCAAGTTCCCATTAATAAAAGTAGTCATCAATCCATAAATACAAGAATAATCACCCTACATAGCTCTAATCATACATGGTTAGATTTGGGACAAAAGAGAGATACCCTTCTATCCAAATCCATGCTTTACAATCCATCAGCTATGCCTAAATCCTTGTGTTTGATCCTCTTAAATACTTGATTCCAAAGTGCTTTTGTGTATGGAAGAGTGTGTGAGAGGTGGAAGATGAGAGGATTAGGGTTTTGGGAGATGGGTGTGAAAGAATACAACTTGTTCTCCTATAAAATGGCCAAAAGAGGGCTTATATAGCCAATTTTCCGTGACTACCGGAACACCTAACCGGAGCACCAGTACCAAGGGACCTCAATTCCACCAAATGAGGATTGCTCACTATTTTTACCGGCCTAGTGAGCAAGTGCACCGGTTCTCTGAAGGGCACTCAGCCGGCTCTTCTTGTTTTGCTCCGTTCGGCTTCGTTTTGGCTCCGATTCGCATGCAGTTTTTTCTATGGCTTCGTATCGCTTTTGGGAATCTACCAAGCCATTTTATTCATATTTTTCACCCCATAAACATTTCCAAACTTAGTCCATTTCCCCTTTGGTTGCAAGCTCCAAGTTTGGCTCCTGTTGCGCTCGGTTTCACTTAGTTACTCCGTTCTTTGTCCGGGAGCTTGCAAATGCAATCTTTTTGCTTTCTTCTCATCCAAAACACCTTTGACTTGTCTTTACCATCACATCTTCATCATTTTAAGCTCCAAGCATTGTTCCAAATCTCACCTAAAAGACAAGTTAAGTCCACTTTAGTGTTGCATTTATGCTTTAAGCTCAACTATAGACATCGAAAGCCTAATATGCTCAAGTATGATATAAATGCTATACTAATAAACCTAATAGAGCACAAAACACCTCAAAATAGATATAGAAATACAATACAAAATTATACATGAAACCACACATCAGTTTCCATTGCAATTGTCCACAATTTAATAATGATTGAGATGGACAAGTTAATATTTAATCTAATTATGCTCATGATTATGTTTAGTCACAACGAAAATGAGCAGAAAGATGAATGAGTCATGCAAGATGGAAAAAAAGTGTGTTTTTTCTATTTTTAGGTTTTCAATTGGATGGTTGAGATTTATTTGAAATTTTAATCTAATGGTTTATATTAAATTAATCTAATGGTTAATAATGATTGAAATTTATTTGGTAACTAATCTAATGGTTTATGTTGATTTAATCTAATAGTTAATATTATAAGTTTAAAGTTTGTGCATATGGTTAAGATCTTACCTCCTATATATAGGAGAGGATTCTTATCCCTACTTCAATAGCTAGAGGAAACGTGACGCAAAAATATGAAATGAAAGGTATTGGTGGCAATATTGCTAATTCTTTGTGGCTTGCTAGACAATATAATTAATTTAGTTTAGGATAATTTCAAGGTCAGTAATGTTGTTTTATTATAACATGTTACATTTGTTTGTTATTTGTGCAAACAAATATGAAGAAATAAATAAATAATTTGCATGTCTTTTCCTGATATTTTTGTATCAAATAATAGCTTGTTGCATCAAATTTTGCTTGATATTATATTTTAAAGAGATGATACTATATAATTGTAATTATGTGTCAGTGACCAAATCTAATTCTATCAATGAAACTTTTTGGGAAAAAAGAGAAAAACTTAGAATCTACTAAAGAAAAGTACTTTTTAATAGTATTAAAATAGTTTATTAAGAAATTAGTTTTACTAATAGTTTAATAATACGTTAGTATTATTATCAACTATATATCTAATTATTATCTTATTTTAATGATAGTGATAGTAATTATAATAATCAGGTGATATGATGATACACTTTATAATTATGATTATAATAATCATAACAATAATAACATTAATTAGGTGATATGTTGATACTCTTTTATGTCATTTTACATTTATTTGTTAACCCAATAACTAGTTTTACTGAACACACTTAAATTGCTAAACTAGTAAAACAGCTACCTGCTAACAATTAAAATACAAAAATTATTAGTTACCCAAACATCTACTACTACTCAACCAGCTGTCATCTACCTAATTTGTTAATTGCCTTGATTAAGGCCAAAGTGTGCATGTGACTTTTACATGATATTCACCTTTGTGTACATGGGATGGGAAGGAAAAAATGACTTCAGACTCTTTTTAAATGCATTAACAGGAAGAAGAAATGACTTTCCTATGTCCCAAGAAGTTGCAAATTTGGTCTATATTTACTTCAATTTCATACTATTAATTATGGAATTTTTTAGATCCTATTCATTTTTATGTAGATCACTTTTATTTTGTTGATTTCGGCTATCTCAATATGTCTAGATTTCTTGCTTCATATAAAAGGCAAAGATATCATATGCATGATTATCAAGAAAGACAACAATAATAGAGCAAATTTGAATTATTTTAATGATAGGCATTCTACGTTGTGTAATATGATTGAACGGTGTTTTGGAGTATTGAGTAAAAGATTTTCCATATTAAACTAGTGTAAATTATCCAGTTACAAGAAAAAGACAAATCCCTTGCTTGTTGTGCAATTCACAATTTTATTCACATAGAACATACTACAAATTAACTATTTGAGGAATATTTAAGGGAAGATATGATAGTCCCAAGTGAGTAGAGGTTAGGCATCGATCAAGTGCGTATTCAAGTCGACATTACCCAAAGAACACAAATGGCTAAATTTAGTGAACAAATCACCACACAAATGTGGAATAATAGACGTGTTTGATATAGTTAGTGATGAAAAGAATGTTGTTGAGTCTTATTTTGCTATTATGAATTAGATATATTATTATCTAGATTTATATATATGTGCGTGTGAAATATTTTATCTTTTTGAACTTTTTAACCATATTGTGATTTAATGGAACCATGAAATTCTTTGTGAGTTAATTTTAGATTTTTTCAACCATATCAAAGAAAAAATAACTATTACATTTATCATTATATTTTTCCATAACACCATTTGAAACAAAAATCTTGAATGATATATGCGTATAAAAGCTTTTAAAATGTAATTATATATTATAATTTATCAAATTAAGAATAAAGAGAAAAATGACTTAACCGGATGCGTTGCTATAATTTTTCTAGTTTTCATTAGTTGGGAAAATAATTTTCACTTTTAGTAACCAAACTTATATATATATTTTTAATTTTGCAAAACTGAAAATAAAATTGTCTAAAAAATAGAAATTATAAAATATTTTCCACATCAAATGCAACCTAAATTACTAGATTTGAGACAATTTATCTCCATTACTATAAATAACACAAATTTGATTGGGATTTTCAAATATATTGCAATTGGATCCCTGGTGAGAAAAGGATCAGTATCCTAATTTCTCTTATATTAATATAACAGGATCATGTCAATCATTTTATGTGTTAGTTAAAATTATTTAAAGAAAAAGTGAGTAATGGAGAGAAAAAGTTTTCTACAAAAATTTAATATGAATGATTGAGATATTTTTTGCCACTTATCATATTGATATGAAAGAATAATTCACTTACCATACAACACACACACACACACACATATATATACTATATTATATAGAAAAACCCTTTGCAATATAATAATGACAAGGGTCGCACAAATAGCATCCGATAATTATAACATGCAATCTGGATTAATTGCAAATATCTACACTGTATTAGAAGAATCCTTTGGAATATAATAATGACAAGTGTCACACAAATAGTATCCGATAATTATAACATGCATTATGGATTAATTGCAAATATCTATGGTAACTCCCCAATTTGGCTGTTATCAAATCGTTATCTATTTTAATTATTTTTTATTACTATAATCGAAAATTATTGCAATTTACTTAATATATCATTATCGTATAATGTTATTTATGGTAATTTGAGTTTTGGTTAATATCGATAAATTACCTTTTTTATTCATATATTTTTTATATTTAGATCCTATATTCTATATTATGTTTTTTATTAGTGAAACTTTCACCCACATATGCCATCACACATTTAATTTTATTTTTTCCCTTTAGTTAACTGTCTTCTTTGAAACTTGAGTATCGTATCTATCCTTTCTCCCAAAACGATTTTTTTATTCCAAATTTGGTAGCAGGTATTCTTTGATTACTAGATAACTTGATATACTTATCTCATCTTAATGTTTCATTTACTTTTTATCTTTTAGAATTTATTTGTGTTTTTTATGTGTGTTCGTAAAACTATTAGTGTTCTTATCAACTAATGTCAATAATTTTTATTATGAAATATTTATTGTAATTAAATAAAATACTTAAATTCAAAAAGTAAAAAAAAAAAAAGGAAAACGGAGGTTTTCGTTTAGATTAAGAGAAGACGATCTACTAGTATATATATATATATATATATATATATATATATATATATATATATATAGAAGCAACTCAACATCTTTTCTATTTTCTCTCTCTTTATATATGTATATATGGAGAGACAGAAGAGAATAGAATCCTCGATGGAGACGCGAGCATCATATTAACTTTCCATCTTTCACACAAACACACATATATAAATATGTGAACGGAGACCCAGAGAAGTAGAACTTTGTTTCATTCAATCAAAAGTCAAAGTATTTGACTCGTTGCAACCAAAATGGAATTGCCGTCTACTCTTTCTCGTTACACCCCCCAAAATTCCAAGTAATGTGTATATTTGTGTGTGTGTGTGTGTCTATATATATATATATATATATAGCTTTTTTTGTGTGTTTGTATGTGTGTGTGACATGTTGATGAGATAATGGTTGCAGGAAAAGAGTGTTTCCGGGAGGAAGTTCGCCGTGTATGGAGGCGGAGGTGGTGGAGATATCGCCGCCGCCGCCGCCGCCGAGCAATCCGGGTTCGAAATCCAAGTCGCTTAAGCGGAAAAAGGTTAAAAGATGGATAAAAAGTTTAGGTTTTTATTTTTTTTAATTGTCAAAGCACTTACTTGATCGAGTTAGTATTTCTTTTTTTCCTTTTCTTTTGTGTGAATTTTTAGTATTTTCCTTTTTCTTTTGTCTGAACTTTTGTGTTTGCTTGAAATTATTTGATTTATCATGTGTTAGGTGCATTGATGGGAAATTAGTAAATGAAGCCTAAAGAACTGAAAAATTAAAAGCTTTGATACCATCTTTAGGTTAAGAGATTTTGTTCTGAAGAGGGTCTAGGCACAACAGAAAAGTTGTGCTTTCGCGCGTTTGAGCGGAACATATAGAATGTTACTGAAGAAAACAAGGTAAAGCTGTTTACAATAGACGGTTTGAGCGGAACATATAGAATGTTACTGAAGAAAACAAGGTAAAGCTGTTTACAATAGACGGCACATTGCTTCGTCTAGACCCATCATATCAGGAGTTTCGTGTACCGACTGCCCTTTTCAGTCTGAATATTAATTTTCTCTTTGGTCTAAGTGATTGATTGATTGATTGACTATTTAATGTGAAGTAAAGTTGATTTTGTAGAAATAAAGAGATTTGAGAATATATTCATTATCTGATTAATGCATCTCTTTGGGTTAGTAATTCATCAATTGCTTGTGTGACTTGTGATAAAGTGAATGCATTGTAGTAAAATCAGGTGAAAGATTGATGCTTTATAATTAAATGATTTGAAATTGGATTAGTACATTATTTCATGTAAGTGGGTCTTTGTTAATTGATTGATTATCTAAAGTTATGCAAAATCTAACTTGCTTTGACTAAGGGAAGAAATGGAGCAGCAAGTTTGGAGTATTTCGGATGGTTTCATGTTCACTAAAATTTAAATGCGGGATGGTCAGAAATTCAGGTCTCATGAGCAGAAGTGAAAATCAATGGAGAAGAAAATAAAAAGGAATTTTTTTCAATTGATAATGTTATTGTTGCAATTTTCATACAAGTGATTGGAGGGTTATTATCTGATATGATGCACATTTGAATTTTCTTGGATAAGCCTTAGTGAGAAACTGCTGCTTTTTCATCATTTTCTTTGTCAATTCATATATTGTCTGCTTAGCACATTTTTCTCTTGTAAGGTATAGTTTCATACACCTTTGGGGTGACTAAAATTGAAGTCAAGTAAAAGAAGGAATAAATATCTGATGGTTATTCAGTTTTTTCCTTTTGAGTAATATGCAAATTCAATTTGTAAGTGTTTTCTAGACGTCTTAGGTCAGTTGCAGAGTTATGCAAAATGTAAGCTACATAAGGGAAAAGGATGAAGTTTGATACATTCTCTCTTAACGTTGAACATCATAAAGTTTTACACCAAGTTGATAGTTATAGGGTTCAGAAGTATGAGGTTCCAGTGGTTTTACTCTATGAAGGTTGGCTTATAAGGAAGAAACTGCTATTTATGAATGACATGAGAGAGTTTTGTGATGTTCTTGCTTTGGACTTTACTCATTATTTATGCTTTTTATCATGGAGATGAATGAACTTTGTTGTTGTCTTCTTTCGCTTTACTTGATGTCACCATGCTTCACTATATAGAACCTTTGGTAAATAAGGAATTTTACACCATAAATTGAAGCTTGCCAGGGCTTTGCTTATTATTTCTCTTCCTTTGCAGCATTGTTGAGTGATCATCATGGTGTGATATCTCTTTAATGTTAGAGTTGTACTAAACCCCTAAGCTTTTCCTAGAAATAGCATGAGATGCAGCTTGAGCTGTGTTTGCATCTCTCATGAATCCTTTTAATGAAATTTTACTTCCTTTGCTGTGACATGATTTCATTTCAGCTATTTATTGAAATTGACTCTTTAGGATCAAACCCTCGCAGGTTATATTCCCTGAAGTAATTGACCTCGACTTGGATGAGGATTGTTCCCCCTCCTCGCAGACTGGGGATATGGTTTTCCCAAGTGACAAAGGCAAGGTAATCAAATATGTCTTCTTATCTAATCCTTGCTATCTTTTTTTGAGTGAAATAAGTTGCATTTTGGATTCTTAGTAAAAACTGGTCCCCCTTCGCTTCCGTTTCAGGAGTTGTCGGGGCATACTGCAAATAAATTGAAGTCAGCTACTGCAACCACTTCAAATAACTCATTTTCTAAAAGCAAGCTAAATAATGTAGGTTTTACTTCTGGTTCAAATTCATCTCTCTTTTCATGGCCTTTGGAGTCTACCCAAATAATGTCAACTCCTGGAAGCAGTTCAACTTCTGGAACCCAATTGTCTTCCCTTAGTCAAGCTCGGTCCTCAACTTGGTCATTTCTGGAACCTGCCCTAGGGAAGGCTAATTTAACTGCAGCAAGTGGTTGTACGTATTTGAATTTACAATGCAAGGATCCTGTAAATCTTTCCTCTGAAAAGAAGCATCCTAAATCTTTACACTTCCATTCAACCTCACATCAGGCAAATAAAACTTTTCCTGTTGGTGCTATGTCATATGTTAGTTCACAAACAGATTTTCCTATTGGTGCATCATATGCTCCAACCAGTATTAAGCAGCATGGTGCATATGATAACTCAAGGTCCAATATAGCTACATCTATTACTGACTGGCAGGGTTTCCTTAATGTGGCGGGGCATGCGGTTGGGAGCTCATGGGTTTCTCAAGGGTCTACTGGTCCACCAAATTCTGTTCCGCTGAAAGACAAAGCATTGAACCCCTTATTTAATCCTGCCCTGGCTCCAACTGCTGCAACAACTTCAGAAGTTCCATCTCTGGCATCCTCAATCAAAGTAGAAGACAGTCCAAATGAAGTTATGAAGAAGGTTTTTAAGAACTTTGATACTGTTCAAGATTTTTCAGACCACTACTATTACACAGAGGGTTCTTCAGTAAAGCAGGTATATGCAGCATCCAGTTTCCCCTTTTCTCTGTAATATTATATGTAGTCAGTCTTTTATTTATGTGTCTATTTGAACTAATAGTCATGTCTCTTGCAGCCGTCAAAGAATTGGACCAAGAAAATACAGGACGAATGGAGGATTTTGGAGAAGGATTTGCCTGGTACCTTCGTATTTAAGTTACTCATGCTGCAGCCATTCTCTGATTATTTCACATCCACAGATATTCAAAGTTTTCCAAAAAAGTCATTTTCTATGAGATATTATATGTGTTCTATGTCATGTTCTGTGATGCATGTAAATTCAAGGATGCGAAGCATGTTATGTTGTTGCACTAATTTTTCCCCTGCCCTAATTATTACTGGACACATGAAGCATAGGGACATCCATGCCCTACACTTTTGTACGTAGGCTTTTGCTTACAATCTCCTGCATCTAGCTGCCTTCTGCTAAACCCCTTATGTTACAATTTTATCTTGAAGTTCATGGGATAATTCCATCATTTGCTTTTGGCAGACACGATATTTGTCAGGGTTTGTGAATCAAGAATGGATCTTCTGAGAGCAGTAATAGTGGGAGCGGAGGGGACTCCATACCATGACGGCCTGTTCTTCTTTGATGTTTTCTTTCCCAGCAACTATCCTAGTGTTCCACCTGTATGCTAATCCAATGTCCAAGTTTCTCTTATAATTCTGTGTATTTGTTTATAGGGCTAACGTGACAACTTCTGAACTCCTGTTGCTAGAAAGTGAACTATCATTCCGGTGGCCTTCGCATTAATCCAAACTTGTACAACTGCGGAAAAGTATGCCTCAGCCTTCTTAACACTTGGAGTGGTAGTCAGAAAGAGAAGTGGATTCCTCGTACTTCAACTATGCTACAGGTTTTAGTATCCATACAAGGGTTAATCTTGAATGCAAAGCCCTACTTCAATGAGCCCGGATATGCAAGTATGAGCGGTTCGATTGCTGGAGAGAATAGTTCATTGCAATACAATGAGAGCACTTTTATCTTATCTCTGAAAACAATGGTGTACAATATAAGGAGGCCACCGAAGGTAAATGACTGCAGCTCCTCATTAGTAATGCACTTGTAATTGTTTGCACGTATTGACCGACGGTTTTACTCGTATGCTAAATAGGTGCTTTTGGTGGTTATCGATTAAGCATCTGATAATTGGTTATGGTTGCAGTACTTTGAGGACTTCGTTGCTGGACATTTCTGTGATCGTGCACATGATATACTGGTGGCATGTCAAGCGTATATAAGTGGTGCTCAAGTAGGTTGTCTCGTCAAAGGGGGTGTTCAGGATGTTGACGAGGGTGACAAAAGTTGTTCGCAGGCGTTCAGACATAATGTAGCTGGCTTCATCAATACACTCATTGATGCATTTAAACAAGTTGGTGCTAACGATTGTGAAAAATTCCTCCCTTTAGCACAGAAGGCAAAGGGCCAACAACCTGCGGCACATTATCCCGCATATTGATCGTACTAACTTGGTTAGACTTCAATTTTTGGGACCTTCATTATACATTTTGCTGGCAGACGTGTTGGTAGTTCAGCCTTGGTTTAACTTGGACTGTATTTATTGATCTAACCATATTGTTCTATAACCTTTTGTTCTTTCTTCAATATATTTATAGTTTAAATGTAAAAAGAAGTCGAGACTTACATTGCATTCTTATCTCTGAATGATGCCCATGGTGTGTTATGTGAAACATGATGGGGGTAAACTTTCATGTTTTTTGTTGTGGATCAGCTCTTAGTTTCCTAGATCCCAGGATCTGGGATATGCCTGTCGAGTCTGGTCAGATGTAAACGAGAATGTGAAGTGGGCGTAACCGCGGGAGATCGTCAGATTAACAGAACTGCGTAACGAATAAGATTGATGGCAGTTTTTTCTTGCAATGACAAGAAAAAAGGGACCGCGATCAAGTTACTCTTGTTTAACTCTGACTAATAAAATATTCTAGGTCCGTTCTTGTTTATCGTGCTGCTTTTATTTCTCAGGTTCTCTTTATTCCGAGATAATCTTTCAGCATCCAGTTTCAGGCACTACTTATGGTGCAGGATACGATTCATTGACCATTTTCATTCCGTTTTGAGTATAAATCTGCTGGCACTTGGCAGCGTGGTCCAAGCTTCCCGACTTTGTCATTGTCCCAGATGATTATATATAAGAAAGAGTTCGAATAGGAATTAGTCTCGATTTTTGGCTGAAAAACTTGAAATAAACCCTGTGGTCCCGGATGATACGTGATTTACATCACCTTGTTTCAATAACAATTTGTAGAAACTTGAAATAAACTGTGTGGTCCCGGATGGTACGTGATTTACATCACCTTGTTTCAATAACAATTTGTTACGGTTAAAGTTTTTATGTACAAATCAACATCATAAATATAGTTAGCTTTTAATTGAGCACTTCAACCGTTAATTATATATCGTTAATTTTAATAGAATTTGGGTAACACGCGTTTTATATTTTACTTTTTTTAGAAATGCAAATTTTTGTAAAGCACTTGTTGATTTCTGCGTGTAAATAGCAGATCTTTGTAAAGAATTCAGAGTTTTTCGTTATTGACATTACAATTTTTTTTTATGGAGTTACACTTTTTTGACAAGTATATAGAACTAAAATTAATTTATATTTACTATAAATATTTCTTTTAGAACTACAGATTTTTGTAGAAATATTTGCACTTCTAAAAGAAGTAAAATATGAAGCGCGTGTTGCCTAAATTCTATTAAAATTAATAATATCGTTAACAGTTGAGCTGCTCATGTATATTTTGTAAAGTATATGGGGTTATTAGATGCTTAAAAAACCACGCACGGGAGGCAGTGGCGTTATTTTTGTAAATCACAAGGAGTTATGGTGCATTCAACTATACGTAAAAAAGAGAAGGTAGGAAAATGTATTCTAGTTTCACCTAGTAATCCTATTTTGCACGGAGAATTTTTCTTGCCATTTCAATTCGCATTAGTCTCAATATTTGGCTGAAAAACTATAATAAACTTTATGGTCCTGGATGATATATGAGTTACATTATTTTGTTTCAATAACGATCTACCATGGCATAAGTTTTCATGTTCAACTCAAGGTTCTCTCATCATAAATATGGTTAATTTTTTATTGACGTGAAGCATAAGTTGGCATATTACAATATGCATGGGATTAAATGTGGTCCTGCCTAAAACGAGTTCCTCTTCGTATATAAGAAAAGAGAGGGTAGAAATTGTATTTCAGTTTCACCTGCCACAGTAATCCTATTTGCTGAGAGAATTTTTCTTGCCGTTTTAATTCGTATTAGTCTCACTTTTTGGCTGAAGAACTCGAATTTCTGGTTCTGGGTAATATATGGTCTACATCATTTTGTTTCAATAATTATTTGCCGTGGCCAAGATTTCATGTTTAAATCTATTTTCTCCCATTATAGTTGACTTTTAATTGACGTGAAACATGAGTTTGGTTGGCATATTATATAATATGGATGTGATTAAACATGATCCCAAAGGGATTAAATGTGGTCCTACTTAAGACAAATTCGTTCGCATATACAAAAAAGATGAGGTAGGAAAATCCATTCCGCCTTCACGTACTGCAGTAATCCTATTTGTTGAAATACTTTTTCTTGCCGTCTCTGCTGGGCTGGCTGAACTTTTCAAGTGTCGGGTGACATTGATTCTGCAAACCCAAAAACCACCCCCCCCCCGGCGGGCCCCAACACCCAAAAAACACCGCCCTCGGTTAAGAATTTCCAAGTCGTCGTTGACGTAGGTGGGCCCTACCTCCTAAAATTTTTCCAAGTCTACTTTCAAAGTTGACATTGTCAAGCACAATGCATAAGCAGTTATAATATTTTAAATATTTAAATTAGTCGTTAATATTTCACAATATAGTTAAGTAATCCTTATTGCTTAGAACAATTTATGAATGAAAAATATTGAAACTAATTTGAGTAAATTTTTAAACTATTGAGAATAATATGAATCTCTTATAAATAACAAGGACTAATATGACTATTTTTGTAAAGTATTGAGGATTAATATGATTAATACTAAACAATATGGACTAGTTTGACTATATTTACAAAATATTAACGATTAAATATTTTAAAATAATAGGGATCAATTTTATAAAAATAAGAAAACAATAAGGGCTCGTTTGGATTGGTTTTTTTCAAAAGCGTTTTTTTTAACAGCTTTTGAAAAACAGTTTTTTTTAGAAGCTAAAAGTTCTGGCTTCTAAAAAAAGCTGTATTTGAGCTTTTTTCAAAGTTTTCGCTTTTTTGGAAGACAAATCAAATAGTTATTGCAAATTTAATATAACTTTTTACAGAAAAAAAGTATTTTTTTTCTAAAAAAAATCAATCCAAACAGGCCCTAAGTATCGCCCTGTGAAATTTTCCCGCAGGGTTCATTGACAATGGATGACCATGCTAGACCGGATCCAACGGTCCAGATTTCACTGGAGATTTTCGCCACCATGTTCCTAATTCTGGTACACACACTGTCTTTTTCTCACCTTGATTTATTACTTTTGGCTGCATTATAATTTGCTTCGTAATTTTCTATGGAAAAGGCTAGTGATGTATTATTACTTGGTATTTACGCCATAGATATTGCCTTGTTTTAACATGTAAGGGAAGACTTTGCACAAATGCAATCACTTTCTTGAGTCTCCCTTCAATGGATGTGGACCATAATGGTTGTGGAATTTATGGAAATTTTGAAGTGATAATCCAATCAGAATTATAACTTATAAGTAGAGCACTTTGACACTGCAAGTTTTCCATCACTCTTGCAATCAAAAGTGCTTATTTCACAATGTTCTCTTCTCTTCTACCCACAAGATTCTGTACCTTCTTGTTTTTCCTTCTCTTCTTTGCCTCTTCCTCTTCCACAACTTCTGCAATCTCACACACTGATCATTGTGCTTCCATAATCCCTGAACTGAGCCAAAAACCCCGTTTCCATGACAGATTTCCTCTTATTCAGTTCGCTACGACTTATTACAATGGTGGTGAGAGGATTCTTGGGAAGAAGCCTTCATCTGATGAGCCCTTTTTCTACACTGAAAGGTCTCTTTCGTTTCGTACCACTAGAAATGTTTACAGCACTGACCAACCAGACATCTATAAGATTGAAGCTTCCTTAAAATTGCCAATTCCGCCAGTGAAAGGCCAGTCTATGCATTTCAGGCCCGTTGGCCGAGAATCTATCAGGTTCTTGCTAAACGGCTTCTGGAATGAAACTTCCGGGAGGCTTTGCGCGGTAGGATCGGCCACTTCGCGTGTTGAAGGAGGCAAGTTAGTCGATCTTGAAGCCAAGCTGGAGCTCAACTATGGCAGAACTAATTCTACCATTTTTACTAGCTTGGTTAATGGGACTCTGGAGAGTCTGAGTTCTTCCTCCAATCCAAGGTGGTTTGAACCAATTACAATATATGCTTTGCCTGAATTGTTCAGCTATAATTACACGTTGGTGACAGAGGAGTTCGATAAGGACCTTCCAGAAGGCCTTAATGGTCCGGCGAGTGAATCACTTGGCTTGCCATCAGGAAGTATATGTTCAATGCTCTCGGCTTTCAGTACTTTCGAGTTGGAGTATGCAAGAGGCTGTGAGCTTTCTAAGAGCTGCAATCCTTTTAATGGAGTCAATGCATACTTGCCTAGCTTTATGTCCATGTATGCAATTCAGTGTTCTGCAGATGAGAAGAAGCTCCGGTATGTGATGGAATTCCCAAACAGTACCTATCAGTCTGACTACTATTATTATCCTGCTGATCTTAACGCGACATGGATCGGTGAAGGATCATGGGATCAGAGGAAAAAACGTCTGAATGTTGTTGCTTGCAGAATCTCGAACTCTGCTAGTCAGCAGGAGCATGCTCATGTTAGCAATTGTTCGATGATGCTGACCTTGAGATTTCCTGCAGCTTGGACTATCCGAAATAGCAGCAGAATCATCGGACATCTCTGGACCAACGACACTGTCAAAGATTCGAGTTACTTTGACATGATCACAGTCACAAATACTGGCCATAATTGGTCACCTCTTTCCGGATTGGAGTATGAGTACACGGAGCTTGAAAGGGCAAAAAAGATGTGCCCACTAAATAAGCCTGGCAAGAGGAAAGCGGATAAGTACCCAAGCGCTCATTCTCAAGATATGAGAATTGACATGTCTGTCAAAAGTTCTTCTACAGAATTTGGTTGGGGTGATGCAATGCCCATTTCTGTAGGTTCGGAGATGTATGAACCTTATCGAATAATTACCTCAACCTCAGGTTGGGTTTCTGAAGATGCTGAAGATGAGGAAAGCAACAATGAGAAGGGCCCTAAGAACATTAGCTACAAATTGACTCTCACTCAATTTTCTGATATTAAACTGGCTGATAAACTTTATTCTTTTAATTTATCTTCAGGCCATACAAGGAGGATAGAGATTACTGCCGAAGGAGTTTATAATTCAGAAACTGGACAACTCTGCATGGTAGGCTGCAGAAGACTAAGTTCATCCACTCGCAATCTTACAGGAGAATCTGTAGATTGTGAGATTGTTGTGGACTTAGATTTTCCTCCTGTGAGTACAAGAAGAAGAGGTGTTATCAAGGGCAGCATCCGAAGCACGAGGGGAAAAACAGATCCCTGGTACTTTGGTGTGTTGAACTTGACCTCAAATACCTTTTACTCGCAGGAAAGAAAGGAAGTCATTTGGAGAATGGATCTAGAGATCATCACTGTCTTGATCTCAAGCACTCTTGCATGCATCTTTGTAGCATTGCAACTCTTTCGCACGAAAAAACACCCCGAAATGCTTCCTTCTATCTCACTTGTCATGCTTGTTATCCTCACACTTGGATACCTGATCCCTCTTGTGATAAACTTCGAGGCCTTATTCTTGGAGAACAAAAAGCACCGCAACACCTATTTTATGAGGGGTGGATGGCTTGAAGCGAATGAGGTTATTGTCAGGATCATAACTTTGGTTGCCTTCCTTCTTGTGTCCCGCCTCCTTCTACTGGCATGGACTGCAAGATCTGGCGATGATCAGAAGGGTTTGTGGGCTGCAGAAAGGAAAGTTCTCTTCATATCCTCACCGGTGTATATTGCAGGCGGCTTGATCGCTATACTTGTACACTTGAAGAAGAGTAGCTATCAGAACGAATCAATTTACAATGATCAGAATCCTATTTTGGGGGATCTAAGGTCTTATGCTGGTTTGGTTGTTGATGGCTTTCTGTTGCCTCAAATCCTGCTCAACATATTCCTTAACTCAACCGAAAGCGTTCTCTCTCCAGCCTTTTATGCCGGAACCACTTTAGTGCGCCTGCTACCCCATGCTTATGATCTTTATAGGATCCATGAGTATGCTCAATACTACCTCCGGGGATCATACGTGTACGCGAATCCCAGCGCGGGTTTGTTCTGCACAGCGTGGGATATCATCATTTCTTGTGGTGGGATACTGCTAGCTGTGATCATCTACTTGCAGCAAAGATTTGGCAGTCGCTTTATACTTCCAAAAAGATTCAGGGGGTTTGATCTATATGAGAAGGTGCCTACAACTAGTGCTGAGTAATTAGTCAAAGGGGTCTCTTGCATCTTGTACTTCATAAATGTTGCATCTTGAAATTACATAGCATTATGGCTCAGATGTAATCTTATCTAGTTAGTAGCTAACTATCCAGTTTGATTAGCAATAAAAGTTGTATATTTAAGATTGTTTTGTCTTCTCTGGAGAATTACTCAGGTTCTACATTGCAGGGCATCTTGTAGGCTGTTTATTATATTAGTTGGATTTTGGCTCAAACTTCAAACATATGCTGAATATAAGTGGAGAACATTTCTAATGAGAATAGGGTAAAAAAAAGAGTTCCTTATAAACAGGTCACTCACCATGAGCGTGGGGTTAAGCTCGAAAAAGTGGGATATCTTTCGTGCTTTTGTCAGAAAAAATTGATCGTGGAACTGTACAAGTTTTTATGCATAAAACTCTATGACAAAGGTCTAGACTTTTTCAATTGCAAAAACTATTATATTTTTTACGGTAAAATTTAGCTCCTTTTTTTTTTTTAATAGAAGGACCATAATCCAAAAAAAAATTTCATCCTAAATAATGAACAAGTGCACCCAGAGTATGCATTGTGAATAGGAATCACCTCTTTTTCTGTTGCTCGTTTATGAGAAAGTGAAGCTTAACACTTGACGAGGGAGAGTTCGAGTTTGTTCATCATAAAAGCCAATGAGGCATCCCACAAAGCACTGCTCTGGGGTTGTTTTTGGATGCTTTTGTGTATCGTATCTAGAGGGAGGGAGCAGAACATGAGAAATTGAGGATGAACAACTCTGAGATCTCCATAGAAGAATTTATTTTTCAAAGTATTGAATCATTCGATGTAAAGGGTAAAATGCATATGTTTAGGTAAAAAAAAGGAAAACAAGTTGTAAATCTATATATTTGTAATAAAGTAATGTTAGAGGTCACTTAATTTTGAATACCTTATTTTCGCCTTTTACTTGGCATGCTGAATTGGTATTCCAACTAGACTCTTTTATTTTTTAATCTCTTTCCTTATTTGTTTTTTCCTTACTCTCCTTTGTTTCCTTTTTTTTTTCTCTTTAATTGATTTCTTTTTCTTCTATTTCTTTGTTTCCCTTTTTTCTCTCCCTTAATTAATGTTTCCTTTTCACTTTTCTTCCTCTTTTTGCTTGCAAATGAGTAATAGACGCCTCTTATCTTTATTTCTTCATACTTTTTCTCTTTTTTTTTCAAACTTTTTCTTTTTTCTCTTTATTGTCTCATTTTTGGATGGTTTAAAAAAAACTCTCTAAATTTGTCAATATCTAATTAACGAAACTAATAAATTTACTTTAGCCAAAAAGAAAAAAAAAAGGATGTTTAAAGGAACATATTTATCGATATGGCTTCTATGGTTTGTAGCAATGTTTTCAAACCTAGACCGGACCCGCCAGTTGACCGGTCCAATCGGCAACCAATGAAGCTAGCGAGTCAATTAGTGCATAAAAACTGGAAAATTAAAAAATTGAGAAAAACTATTTAACCTGGCGAACCGGTCCGGACCGGCTAAAATCACTTGAACTTGGGTTTTTAGTTAAATTAGGAGTTTGGCCATTGGCCCATTGCTATTCAATGATTCAATGATGGGCTCCATGTATTTTTATTTGTTGGGCTTCAATTTGTTAATTGATGTAGCCCAAAATAGCCTAAGGAACTAAAGAAGGGTTAAAAAACTAAAAAGAAAAATAGAATAGAGAATTACAATTGCATGCAACACAGCACCAGTAGCAGAGGCAACTTTCTTTTTCTTTCTAACTCATTCTTCCAAAAATCAAAATTCAATGGAAGTCCACTCACATGGTATTTTATTATTTTATGATTTTATCTATTCTTATTTCTTAATTTTATTGTTAATTATTTGAAATTTTGAATGGCCTGTACATATGAAGGGAAAAAAAAATCTATGTTGTTTTTACTCTTTACTAGATGCATGCAAGACTAAGATATGAAGTTGACATCATGCAGACATTAGTCCGATCGGACCACTCGGGCCAGTTGACCCATGAACCAGTAAAGTGACCAGTTCATCAGCCGGTCCGGTTTTTAATCATCATCATCATCTTCATATAGTTACTCCAATTTGCAGCAAACTTTATTTGATACAACTCCTCAGGCACAAAAATCTATGTTCGAGAATCATGAATTTTCTATTAAATGCAAATTATCCCACAAGCTTGGATAACTTTTCACCTCCTTTAGCTAAATTGTTTCCCACACATCCAGCTAACGAGACTAGTATTCAAGAGCTGCGGTGGTGGCGGCAAGGTTGTTATTCAAGATTTATAAGTCTTTGTTTTGTTTTTGGTTTTTTTGTAATTGCAAGTTTTGTTTTTTAATTCTATATATAAGAAGATATTTTAAATTGTAAATATTTGGTTTGAAGTTGTAAACATTTCAATTAAAGTTGTAAATTTGGTTGTGAACGTGTCGGTTAGAAGTTGTGAACTTGTCGTGTATCGATTGTGAACATATAAGTAGAAGTTTTGAACATATTGTGTAAGAGTAGTAAAAATAAATTACGAACATATCGTATAAAACTGTGAACAATTAAAAATTTTGAATGTAAAGAATTAAAATTGTGAACAGGTGATATAAAATTGTAAATAATTGAAAAATGTAAAGATATAAAAATTGTGAACATGTAATATAAAGATTGTAAATGTATAAAAATTATGAACATATAATATAAAACATATATTAACAATTTTAATAATTTATGCTCAAATATTTTTAATTATTTACAATTATTATATGATACATTCAAAAGTTTGCATGTTCACAACTTGTCGACACGTTCACATCTATGAATGGCATATTTAGGCTTGTGAAAGACATGCTTACAACTTTGACCCCTCTAATTTTGGCATTAATTATGCTTATAGTATGAACACAAAAAAATAAAATGATGAAATGACAAAGAATTGTAAAGTATTATTAAGAATGAATGTGTGACATAAACCATTACTTTTGAAGCTTTGAGAATGACCTTGCACCGGTACCATCTTTCATTTAAAGATGGAACAATTTCATCAAATTCACATTAAGATTCACAGAAGAGGAAAGTAACAGGACAACTTTACACAAACCTTTTGACAAAAAAAGAAAAAAAAAACATTACACAAATTTTACAAATGTATTAATAGCTAGCAAATAGATGTCCCATCTTCACACATTTCAAGCCCTTGTGTGTATAGTTGTATATGTTTTGCTCCCTCCATATGCATTCCCATATTATTTTTAACCCAATTACCAAAAAATCCAACAACAAAACTTGATAAACAAAAAAAAAATGAAACAAATATGAATTAAAAAAAATTGAACAAATATGAATAAAATCCCCCAATAAAACCAAATTTATCTATACTATATAATAAAGCAAAATAAGTTGTAATTTCATGCTGTTAAGTGGCACTCTATATGAAAAGTTTTCTATAATTACTTATCAATTAAATATGCCTATTCTTAGGTCAACTTTTTGCTTTCCATCATTTATTCAATTCCATTCTTATATTAAATATTTTAATTTAATTAATATTATGTCCTTTTTCTTTACATATCAATCATTATTTTATTAATTGTATAGTATATAATTGTTTCAATAACTATTTAGTAAGATGCAAAAACTCTATAATTTTAATATATGGAATCACATATGTCACTCTCCGTGCATCGCACGAGTGTCATACTAGTAATTATATAAACCAAAAAATTTGTCAATAAATTGTAATTTCTCTTCTGATTTGAGCCTTGACCCTTAAAAATTGCTTTGGAGCTTTCAATCAGAAGACTTCGTCTTGGACTTGTAGACAAGCATCTTTCTCTTGGAAGTTTGGTTGTCAATTGTAAGCACCAGTTTCCTAGGCTCCTCAATCTTGTAATTGGTAGAAATTATTGGTTCTTCTGTAGCTCCACTCTTTCTTGTCTTTTTGTACAATCACACTGTACCCCTCTTTAGCACAAACTCAGCTCCATAGCTGACATCCCAGCCTACCACTCTCACCTCCCACACCAATGTGCATTCCTAATTCACAAAAGCATAATAGTTATTCGCAATTTTTGTACGACACATTCGTAAGTTTAAGTTTTCACTACTTTATACTATGTTCAAAAACTTCATATTATATCATCATAGTTGATAAATGACATATTCACAACTTGTTACCAACACGTTCACATCTTTGAATTGGGGACGTTCGTACTGTTGAAAGACATATTCAAAACTTTGACTGAAATGTTCACAATTTGAACAAAAAATTTTTGACAGCCTTAAACAAAAGACTCACAACTCTTAATGCACAATATCTAAAAGAGCAAACTACAAGTCTTAACACCCTAATAAGAAGTTTGAAAAAAAAAAGCAAAAGAAAAGGGATGAAATTCACTACTTCCTCAACTATAAACTAACCATTATCAAACTAAGATGGCATATCCATATGGTGTAGCACATACACAAAATTAAGGGGCAAATTGAATAAAGGCATAGGAGACAAATAGAAAACCAAGTGTGTAACAATTTTGACCTCAAACTCTATATAGTAGTTCATTGTGCAACCCAAGAACAACTAAATGGGCACTCAACATAAGCAATGACACATGGGGTTTTCTGCAAGTGCACAGATTTTAATCATCTAAACACTTCTGAATAGTTCAATCTTCATCTAATTCTTTCAAGATCAAAATGCCTCAAACCATTTTAAAAAACATCAACACAATTCTATAGCACACATACAAATAGATGCTACATGGTCTATTAAAATATATGTGCTTGTTTGTGTAGAAAAGTATGTGGCAACATAGACACTTGTAAATCTTGAGTTATAGAAACACATATGGTAAGGTGTGAATGAACAAATTATAGAATAATGTTTTATGTTAAATTCTAAAACTAACAGGAACACAAAGATACCTTATTGTTGGGTTGAATAACTGAAGTGAGAGTTCCAATAGTAAAGACACCACCTAGGAAGACCAAAGTTCCAATGGTCACTATGCTCAGCAACACTTAGGTCACGCCTCCGGATAGAGTGGTAGTGGGTGATGATCATCAAGAGATTGTTGACTAAATCAGAGCTTATGATATATCGAGGTTGAAGCAGTAGGGGTTTCAGAGAAATGGTGTCACTTGAGTCATTCTGAAAGAGCGGCAAAAAATTTAGAGTGGCAGAGGACGTTGGAATAGAGGTAGATCTGGCCATTCGGTATCCATCTTTGTGTGTGTGTTTACTTATAGAGTGACTCTTTGATTTGTTTTTATGTGCATTTTTTACTTTTTTTCTAGAGCAAAGCATATGCAACATGCCAGGAAGGTTGTACTGTGTTGTAATGGTATACAATGCTTAGGTGTATAGTATATAGATTGGGTATAAATGGGGTGCTTAAAATAGGATAACGTCTAGCATTAATCTTTGTAATATTGTCGAAGACCACTGTGAAATTATTTTCCTGTCTAAATGCATTTTGTTATTTGTTAGAAGCTTGTTTTTTAGTTCGTGCCAACCTGGTATGTGTATTGAGCAAAGCAATATTGTAATTTTTGTCCATATCTATCAATGTCTTCACTAGGGTTTACTCTGACAGTAAACCATGTGAACTTTTGCTCATGCCAACCTAACAAGTGTATTGAGCAAAGCAATTTGATGGTTTTTGTCCATATCTACCAATGCCTTTTTTAGGGTGTGTACCTGACACTAAACAACGTGGATTAAGGCATTCATTTTGGTGAATTATATTTGCCCACTTGGTCATGTAATAGGAAGTTTTAGAATTAAAAAAGTACTATTAATAATATTAATATTATTAATTTAAAGTACAATCTCTAGTACTAATATTATTAATATTTTGATTATATTTATAATTACATGTATTATAATTTTAACTATATTTTATAAATTAATTCAAAGTATAATTTCTAATATTATTAGATATATAAAATTTGATAATGTCATATTAATATTGAGATTCATGCAATGCACTGGTCACACTTTAAAGTGCCATATTAGCGGCTTACATGGCTTTTTTTTAAGTCATTCTAACACATTATGTTTCCATAGTATATTTAATTTATTAAATAAAAATAAAAAATTAAAATTAAAATTAAAAAACAAAAAATTTAAAATTTAAAGCAAAAACTAAGATAACCAACAAGTTCAAAATAATAAAAACCAAGAAATAAAAAAAGTAAAAAAAATTAAACATTAAAAAGATTAAAAAAATTAAAAATTAAATAATTCAAATATCAAAGAATTTAAAACTAAAAGTTAGAAATAAAAAATAAAAAATTAAATTGTAAATAGATTTAAATGAATGCACTAAATCTTAGAAAAACTTATGACTATATTCGACGTTTGATATAAAAATAAATAAAAGTTGTCCAAGCACAGAATATAATTATGATAAATTTTTATTAGATTTAATAGAATGATTCTCACTTGCTTAGTGGGAAAAAAGGGAGATATTATGCTATTTACTTTGAACATGCGTGTAGTATAATATGGTAGTGAAATTGTGACCTTTTCAAATTTGAACTTAGAACCTTTATTTATTGTGCATCAGCAATCATGTCACAAGCTCTTAGTTGTTAGTTGGAATATTCAGCACTAGTGGGGTAGAATAGCTCAACTAATGCAGCATTTTAGGCTTCATAAATAAGCACTTTCAACTTTCACTTATTATATTATATGGATAAGTTGATTTATCATCAAATTAATTAATTGACGAGAAGTTTTAAATCACTAAATAATATGTAACCCTTTTAGTACTAACCTTCAGTTTTCATAAGTAGAAATTTTAATATATTCTCTATTCCTTTCCATCAATTATCACCTCAGCATAAGAAAAGAAAGAGTCAAATACTAGAATACCTAACCCAAAGAAGTACCTATGACACATATTTTGAACAAAATAAGAACTTAGGCCAACGATCGACATAATTAATGTGTCGTTTTAGAACTTATATATTTTTGTCACAAATACTACATTAATCTTGATTGTCATGGAATACGCAATGACACATGTGTTGTTACATATGGTATTTGCATCATTAAAATATATCTAATATCATCCTACTTAGGTAACTTTGATCTTACCATCAACAAAACGACTACTCTTTGTGGAAAATGAAAAGAAAAAGATGAAAGACCGAAAATGGGCCTCGACTTTCCATGACGCCCGACATAGTAGACTCTTGTCAACTAGGCCCACATTGATCGCGCCCAAAAAATCAGCCCACAAGCTTTCTGTGCATTCTCTTCGGGTTCGTTTGGGTTTAGGGAATTAAATAATAAATAAAAGCAAATGACATAATTATTAAGGAAAAAGAGGAGACCGAGTCAATTTTGTTTTAGATCATAAAAATTTATTTGTGTTTTTTTTTTTATCGAATTGAGAAAAAAGGGAAAATGATTAAATTTTATGTGCAACTTATTCTCTTTATCCTTTTTTAATTTGTAAGCATTGAAAATTTTGACAATAAATTAAAATAACAAGGAAAAGATAATATATCTCTTTACTTCTCTACCTTCATTTCTTCCTCCTTTAATCTCGAAAACAAAAAGAAAGGATGATATTAAGAGTTTGTCCATTTAGATTAACTATTCAAAGAATTACCTTTTCCATTTAACTTTTGGAAAAAAAAAATATATTTCTCTGATAAACTCAAATGCTTCGTTTTGAAAGAAAAATTAATTTTGAATTTTCTTAAAAATCAATCTAAACGTTAATTAAGAACATTTAAGACAATCCAAGCAGAATAATTGGGCTCACAAGCAGTTTTTAAGGACTTATAAGCTGGTAAAAAATAAGCTAAGCCTATCTAACCCTTTTTTAGTAATTTTTAAACACTTAAGTTTGACCATGTTTAAAAACGCTTTTGCCCTTTGAAAACTTAAACATTGAAAAAAAAACCTTAAACATTAATTAATGCATTTTTTTTAGTTATTTTAAATACTATTACTACATAAAAGCATCTATTCACCAAACATGCCAACAACTTATAAGTACATATTATCTAAACACATCTCTACTTATTTATCACTTGCTTATAAACTATTTGTTACTTATAAACACCAACTACTTATAAATACTTATATCAATAACTTATAAGTACATATTATTCAAAAATATTTTTATTTATTTATTTATTACTTGTTTATAAACTATTTCTTACTTATAAACACCGGTTGCTTATAAGCTTAGCCAAACCAGGCTCTAAAACTTGCTCTCCCGCTCTTTTCGCTCATTTCGTGCAATACAGAAAGAGGCATTGCGCCACATGTACTCCAAAGATCCCTCTGGAAACCCTAAAACCCTAAACCCTCCTACCTTATATATTCACACACACATACACACTCTCACTATGCACAAAAAACACATAATATACACACACAGACACACAGTTGCATAAGTATATACACACAGAAAAATGTCAACTCTGGCAGCTGCATCGAAGCTTCTCCGCTTCACCAACATCCCACTTCACACCCTCCTCCGCTCCTGCACCACCACCTCCGGCGCACAGCTCTTCACCTTTAACATAACCAACACAGCAAACCAACAAACCCTGGAAGAATTCAAACCAAATGGGCAGAGAGAAACATTCTTTCTTCAACCAAATGGTTATTTGCAAAACTTTTTTAGTTTTACAGCTGCTGTTGATCAATCGAAGGCAGAAATCCTCTGCCGCCGGAACAAGGTGGTCGATGATTCCTCGTCGGAGGATGAAGATTATGACTTTGAAGAAGAAGATGATGATGATTGTGATTATCACGATGACGGCTTTGGTGATGAGTTTGATGATGACGGCGATTTTAGTGATGCCGAGGATCAAATTGAGGATGAGGATGTTGAGCCGCGTAAACGATGATAAGGGAGAGTCGTGAATTTGATTCACGTTTTTTTTTGCGAATAATAATAATGCTTTCGCAATTTAGAAATGGAAACGATGATGATGATCTTTACTTTTTTTTTTTTCTCTTTTTTGGGGTTTAAGCATTCATGTTTCTTTTTTAAAACTGTGCATGTGATGAACATTTCGTTGTTAGAATTTTGTACTCTGTTGTTGTCATTCATTTTTAGTGCGAGAAAGACCTATTTGTCCTTTGAAAAATTCAAGAAAATTACACTATTAGTTAATAAAAAGTTTTTTTGATTAATTACTAATAAGTAAATATTTATTTATTGAACATGTTAACAGTTGATAAGGACATTTTTTATATTTATTTATCACTTATTTAGAAATAATTTTTTATTTATAAACATCAACTTTTAGTTATAAATATCATTTAATACAAAACTGTAAAAAAGTAATCAGGCTCCAAATGGGCAGAAAATTGGGATGTAGGCTACTTCACACAATTCGGGTAAACAAAGAATTTTTTTGGTTAGAAAATAGTTTTCATTAATTTATAAACCAACATTACATAAAAAGTTCAAGCTCAAAAAGACGAAAATTAGACACAACCAAGAAAATAGACAAACTTGGGTCAAACAAAGCTCGAACAACAAAAACAAAAAAAAAACAAAAAACAAAACAAGTTGGGCCAAGGTCCAAAAGTCAAAATCGAGTTCTAGCCAACAAACAACCCGCAATCTCCGCCGACCAAAAACGGCAAAGAAACAAGACCACAAAACAAACAAACCAACAGAGACACCCATTAGAACAGTAAAGGACCACGCTTCACCGTCTTTCTTTTCCAACCACACAATTGAAGGAAAAGAAGCAGTCCATTCTACTGGCTCACTCTGGTGGAGAGAAAATAGTAAAATTGCCTAATTCATATAAGTAGTTAAGGGCAAATGTACTCGTGTATTGGTCAAATTCGTATAGTTGATTGAGGTGGAATTTTGTGCTCACCTCAAAATTTTAGTTAGTTGATTGAGATAATAATAAAATTGCCAAATTCATATAAGCAAGTAAGTGCAGATGTATTCGTGTATTGGTCAAATTCATTTAGTTGATTGAAATGAAATTTTATGCTCACCTCAAAACTTTAGTTAGGAATTAAATCAATTTTCTTTTCCAAAATATATGTCTTTTTAGTATAAAAACTTATATTACTAAGAAATTGTTGAATTTGTAGTTTTTGACATGCAGTCAAAGCTATGTTTGACTCAATTATTGGGTCGGGTCTCGCTTCTAAAACGGGTTGATACTTGGTAGCGAATCCTCGTTCCGAGTAAATGAACATAATATATTTATTTGTCAAAAACGGATTCAAGGTGAATGAGAAATTAGCAATCGAAGTTATGTTGTTAACATGTTTGGTTGCTTAGTTTGGTATTCCATCCCACATAGAAAATTTATAAGGTTTTTGCTCACTTTAAATATAGAAGCCTTTATAAGTAGTGCCAACAAGACAAGTGGAGGGAACTATACATAGTGGGTATGATGCTTTAAAACTACGATAAATATGCACGTGCGCACACGCACGACATAGATGGGTTTGGGGATGTGGTGCGGGTGTGGGAGTGGCCAACGTTTTCGTTCCAATAACAAAAATCATTTAAGCTCAGGGTTAAAGCTCCCTGGAACATGTTTTGCACGTTTTGGCTATTGGAGAGCAGTTTTGCTTATTTTCAGGCTGTTTTTGACTATTTCAAAAACAATTTAAATGCCCCATTGATGAATTTTTATCTGATCACTCCTCCATATCACCTATAAATAGAAGACTTCGGTAGGCATTTGAGATATAGATTTTTGCACAAATCTTCTCGGCATACTGCATTTAAAGAAGTGACAGAGGTGGAGAATATGTATATCTCTTTGAATGTTATTTATGCTGAATAAGAGATAATGCACGAAACCACTTCTCTTTATTCTCCACAACAAAACAGTGTTGCTAAACACAAGAATAGAACTCTTAAAGAAATAATGAACGCCTTGTTGATAAACTCGGGTTTACCTTAGAACTTGTGGGGGGAAGTACTCCTAACTGCAAATCATGTTTTAAATAAAATACCCAACAAGAAATTAGAAAAAAAACTCTATATGAATTATGGAAAGGACGACCACCTTCCTACAAATATTTAAAGGTATGAGTTTGTTTGGCTAAGGTAGGAGTTTCAACTACTAAAATGGTCAAAATTGGGCCTAAGACAATAGACTATATTTTCATTGGATATGTGCAAAATAGTGCTGCGTATAAATTTTTGGTGCATAAGTCAGAAATATCTAACATTCAAAAAAATATAGTAATTAAATCACGGAATGTTGTGTTCTTTGAAACAATATTTCCTCATAAAAGGCCACGGGGACCAAGTTCTTCTAAATTAGGTTCGTTAAAAGAACTATTAACCACTTAGATGTAGATAAAGACACTACAACTAATGAACCTAGATGTTGTAAAAGGGCAAGTATGTCTATGCCATTTGGGCCACACTTTACAACTTTCATGGTAGAAAGTGAGCCCAGAACCTTCAAGGAAACAATGTCCACTCTCGAGACATCTCTTTGGAAAGAGGCGGTGAATAGTGAAATAGAATCCTTCATGCATAACCATACATGGGAGTTGGTAGATCCACCTCTTGGGAATAAGCTTTTTGGGTGTAAATGGATCTTTAACAAGAAGATGAAGGCTAATGGATCAATTGATAAGTATAAAGCCCGATTGGTCATAAAAGGATTTAGAAAGAGGGTCTGGATTATTTTGACACTTATTCATAGGTTAAAAGAATTATATCTATCCGGATGTTGATTGCTATTGCAGCTCTTTACAATTTAGAGATTCATCAAATAGATGTAAACTTGAATGGGGAGCTTAAGGAGGAAATCTACATGGAACAACCTGAAGGTTTTGTTGTTTTAGGTTAAGAGAAGAAGGTTTGTAAGCTTGTGAAATCTCTTTATGGATTGAAACCAGCACCTAAGCAATGGCATGAGAAATTTGATCAAGTCATGCTTGTAGACGGCTTTAAGACTGATGATTGTGACAAGTGTGTCTATTGGAAAGGCACATATCAAAATTTCGGCGTTGTTCGTCTTTATGTAGACAACATGCTTATTCTGGCGAGAGATAATGAAGCGATTGTGTCTACCAAGGAAATGCTTTCCTGGAACTTTGAAATGAAAGATATAGGTGTTACAAATGTGATCCTAGGTATAAAAATCATTAAAACACCCAATGGTCTGGCCTTGACTCAGTTTTGTTATATTGAAAAAATGCTGGACAGATTTAATAAAGGTGACACGGGATTGCAAAAACTTCTCTAGATGTAAGTTTACATCTGAGGAAAAACATAGGTGAAAGGATATCTCAACTCGAATATTCTCAGATTATAGGGAGTCTAATGTACATAATGAATTGTACAAGACCCAACATAGCTTGTGCCGTGAATAAGCTATATAGTTATACTAGTAATCCAAGAACATTGGGTTGCTACTATTAGGGACTTAAGATATTTGAGATACACCATGAATTATGGGCTATATTATACAAAAGATCCATGGTACTAGAAAGGTACAGTGATATTAATTTGATATCTGACACAAAAGACTTGAGGTCTATGAGTCGATATGTCTTTACTTTAGTAGGCGCAACTGTGTCATGGAAGTTTACTAAGCAAACGTGTATATCTAGATCCACTATGGAATTTGAGTTTATAGCTTTGGATGAAGCTGGGGAGAAGCTAGGTGGCTTCGACAATTCTTGCAGGACATCCCATGTTGGCCAAAGCCTATGGTAGCTATTAGTATTCACTGTGATAGCCAATCTGCAATTGGTAGAGCATAGAGTGTCATGTATAATGGAAAGTCTAGGTATATACGCCATCATCACACTGTTAAGCAATTACTCTCTAATGGCATTACCACTGTAGACTATGTTAAGTCTAAAGATAACATTGTGAATCTGCTCACCAAAAAAGTGAACAAAGAGCAAGTATTAAAGTTGTTGAAGGGGAATAGGCCTTAAGCATATGAACTAGTTAAAGGGTCACCGTAATTGACAACCCTACCTTGTTGATAGAAGATTCTTGAATCTTGGTTCAAAGGGAAAACTGGATTATGTGTGACTGTACTCAAGCATTATGGGGGCCTAGACCTCCTTTAGCTATTCCTATAACAACCAAATAGTACGATTTGCACGGTTTAGAAAAACTTTCGCTTTTAATGGTTCTTGTAGCTTGGGAAGGCCAAGTGGAGTATAGGAGTGTACTCTTCACAAAGAATCACTTGTATGAGTAAAGAGAGGTTGCTCCTAGAGAATTGAAGGCTAAAATCTCTGAGTACTCATGAATACTGGGGGTTGTTCAGGGTTAAAATGAACACAACCGTGGGAAGTAGAAGTATACCGAGAGATGTTGTGTGTATGTTGTTGCCTTGGTTTATACTAAAGCTGAACAGTTCAAGACATCTAGTCCACTAGCTAGTTAGTAAATCTGATAGCATTCACTAAGGAAGGTTCAAAGCCCAAAGCTACCTATCCTAAGGTAGTGTCTCTGTTCGGACTCTCTCTTGCATCTGTATATATTGTGGTCAGCTAATTTTCATTCATGTGGGGGAATATTAAATTTGTAGTTTTTTACATGCGGTCAAAGCTACGTTTAACTTAATTATTAGGTCAGGTCCCACTAGTCAAATAGGTCGGTATTTAGTACCATTATGATTCTCGTTCCGAATAGATGAATATGGTATATTTACATGTCAAAAATGAATTTAAGGTGACTGAAAAATTAGCAATCAAAGTTATGTTGTTAACATGTTTGTTTGCTTAGTTTCATGTGTGTGAGATGGAATCTACATAGAAAGTTTATAAGGTTTTTGTTCACTTTAAATATAGAAGCCTTTATGGTTAGTGCCAAAAAGGCAAGTGAGGGAACTATATATAGTAGGCATAATGATTTAAAACTACCACACACACGCGTGCAAGCGTACAAGCACGACACAGCTAGCCCAGCTTGGTCCGAGGACGTGGCGTAAGTGTAGGTGTGACCCATGTTTTCATTCTAGGTTGATCTTTTTGAGCAAAATCTCTTTCACCTTTGCCTAAATTTGAAAGGACCTAACGGAAATCATTTAAGCTCGGGGTTAAAGCTCTGCAGAAATGTTCTGCACATTTTGACTATTAGAAAGTCGTTTTGTATTTTCAGCCCTTTTTTATTGTTGCATGAATAGTTTAAGTGTCATGAATTTTTATCTGATCACTCCTCCTGATCATCTATAAATAGTAGACTTCTGTAGGCATTTGAGAAATAGATTTTTGCACAAACCTTCCCAGCATACTGCATATATTTTAGCTTCCTAGTGGCATATATTTTGAGCATGTACAGAGAGAGTCCCACACTTCCTGTTCACTAGCTCTTGAATTGGCGTGCTACTGAAAACCAGAGGTAAAGTCATTATACCTTGGAAGGGATACACCATATCTTTTAGTATCGACTGAAGAGGCGTAAATCCCTTAAGAAGATCGATACATTTGAGCCTTCACTTCTAATTTCTGAATTCTTCTTACTTATTTTCTGCTTTTTGGTTTTATTATTTTATTTTTCCACAATGTGGTTTGTTTCTGTTATGAATAAAATTTAGTTTATACTCAGTTTCTACTTATTTTATTATATCTAATAGAAATATTAACGTTACAATATCTTTTTGCATGAATAGGTACCTGATTGTTAGACATGTCACAAAAAGAGAATAAACAAAATTTATTGCATAATTCAACTATCCCAAGTAAAAGTCAATATCCTGCTAATCAAAATCATCATCATAACTAGCCATTAGTTGGCCTTGCAAGAAACTCGAGTATTTATATCTATATTATATATACACTAGGGTCCTGTTCGACAATACTATTTTGAGTAATATTTAGTATTTTGACCAAGTCAAAATACTACTTCCTCCTATTTTAGTTGTTCGGTAAAATAGTGTTTTAATGCTCTGTTTGTTATAATATTATTTTAAGATGTTTATTTTATTGAAATGAACATATATTTCATAAGATTTAAGACATCTTATCACATGTATCCTGTGAAAACTCAAAACAGACAATACTTTTTCATCTTATAAGAAATAATCAATCCATCCTCATATTATTTTTTGCAATTATAGAAATATAGTTTATTTTGAGTTTTCAGTGGATGCATGTGATAAGAATTAGTAAGATCAAAGTATAGTTATTTGTGATAGCCAGAGTGTGATTCATCTAACAAAAAATCAGATGCATCATGAAAGAACTAAACATGTTGACGTCAGATATCACTTTATCTGAGATATTGTGTTAGAGGAGATTATATCAGTGCAAAAAATTTCTAGCCATGAGAATCAAGTAGATATGATGACCAAAGTGGTCCTACTCAGCAAGTCCAAGAATTGCTTGGACTTGGTTGTTAATGGGTGTGGAGCATTGATGCCGAAACGGGCAGGTTGGCAGTAGGTTAATGGCATGTTGATTGGAGCGAATACATTCCAAGGTAGAAATTTGTTAAAAGGTGGCCCGTATTCTTGGGGTACAAGTTAGCAAATTACCTTGTTAGCAAGTTATCATAATAACACACAATTAATATGTTGCTTTATTTGCATAATAGTTTTTTGAAAACTTATGCACTATAAATATATGGCAATACTCATTATATTATGTATGCGAGCCAAAGTGAAGAGTCCTGTAATATTCGCAATCAATAGTGAAATTGTTCTCTCTTGCCCATAAACGTAGACTTTAAGACTGAACTATGTAATTCTCTTGTATCATTTTCTTCTCATATTCTTTGTTTGTGCATGTTTTTCTCTAACAACAATACATACAAATTTGAGCGTTGCGCTGCTAGTACTATTCCTAAAAGATGTTACAAAAGCAACTAGGTTACTTGCCTCTAGTCCCATTCTTCAACTTGCTTGATCCATGTGGCCTCAATCTCCACCATTAATAATCTTTCTGGTCTCATGGTTGCACATGACCGTTCATTTGGAAAACTGGCCAACAAAAAAAAGAAAAATCATACGTGATGTGTTGTTGTGTTACACTGCAATTGTAAGAGGCAAAATAAGTTTTGTATTTGGCAAGTAAATTTTTCTAAATTTACTCTATTAAAAAACTAGTATGTCACCGGTGCGATTGCACGAGATGTTCATAAGTAAGATGATATATTAGAATAAATTACTTTTTTAACCATCTAAACATTTAAAACAAATAATACAGTGTGCTATTTATTGAAAGATGTTATAAAAGAATGAAGTAATATAAATGAAGGAAAACAACAAAATTTAATTCAAATTCTGAAAAATTTCCCATAATACAACATTTTCAGTTTTGTTTGAGGGGACACCTTCATCATCATGAATTAAAAATTTCAGACTTTTTGTTTGTAACCCTTGAAACAGCAACATACAATTGTCCATGCGTGAATACGGATCGGGGCAAGTACTATTTAACATTTGACAGTGATTGTTCTTGACTTTTGTTGATTGTCATTGCATATGATATGACGACTGGGAATTGGTGTCTCTGCAACTTGAATGGCAAATTAGAATCTGATGGAGTTAGTACCATTCTTGGAATGAAAACTTTTTCTCCAGATTTAGAACTATTCATAATTTTCGCCTCGAGTACATGCTTACCCAATTGAGTTATAACTAATCTTGTGCCATTGCATTAACCACCACTTTGATCTACATTTCTTACCAACATACCTGGTACATCAATTTTGAGTTTTAAAACATGATTTGGCAAGCCAGAACACTTGATAATATTCAAGAAATCTAAAGTAATCAAATCTTGATGGCTATCGGCAGTCCCATCAGCTTTGCAGACACTGTCAGAACTTAGATAGATATGTTCTTCACTTGGTAACATTGAAAGAATGAAATCAGTGATCCTTTCAACAACTTCAAGTATTGGTGCTAGAATGGCTCGATCTTGAAGATATTTTGCATCCTTGTATTTCTCCAAAAGATCAGGGTATGTGTTTTGAATGATTGCAACCAAAGGATCCATAAATCTTTGATTAAAAGATCATAAGGAATTTGAATCACCGTGTCATCATCAGTATAACCGGCTATGGAGCCATCCCAATACTCAATATCCATTCTGAAAACTGCTTCAAATCTATGGCATCTTCATTAGAAGGGCATGCTAGCAATCTCATATTTCTTGAAAGATGCAATACTTGACAATGTTCCCAAAGATAAGATGAGAATAAAGAAGCATTTACTATATCAGCTCTGTTTCTTCTTGGTATAACCAGTAGTACTTGTCTAAAGTTCCTTCCAAAAATGACAACTTTTCCTCCAAAGAGAAGATTTGGACCATTAGGATTTGAAAATCAAAGTACATCTTTAAGACTTCTATCAAGTGCTTCGAAACAGTATCGATTAACCATAGGTGCTTCATCCCAAATAATAGCCTTTGCCTTTGTTTTAAAAACATAAGAAGACTAAGATACTATAGTAAGAACAAATATTGTAAGCCCACTTGTTGTCCTGCAACTCCACATTGAGTTTCTTCGTAGAAAATCCTTCATAAGTATGATAAGTTACATGACTAACCCCAACTAATTCGCCAATTACATTTTACAACCCATAAGTACTATATTAGTAAAAATAACAATAATGGATTAAAAATTTTTAAAAAATTATAATATTGATATAATCATGAAAGAATGAACAAACCTAAACTATAACAATCCTCCATACTACACTCTAAGATATCATGAATCGGAACAAAATTTTAACATTCTCTTGCCACAGTATTAATGGTAGAAGGTTTCATAGATGTGTAATTGTTGAAAAAAATACGCTGAAGATGGCGGGTAATCCTAAAACGGGTATTGTTATTCCATAGACCGAAGTTGACTATGACATAACAATCGCCTTCTCGAACCCTATTTTCAAACTTGAGAATCAAATCTTTTTTGGATAGACGCTTGAATGGTATCACCCTAAAATCAATAAGTTAAAATAAGGATCATTAGAAACAAATCATATCATTCTTACAAAATATCAAAGGAGATCACTGAACAAAATAAGTGTATACCTATTCATCAAGTAACAGCATATCAAGCCCCATTATTTTAGTTCCTTTGGTAATAAACCACATGCGTATTACTCGTACTACAATAAGATACATTTGTCTCAGAGGCTTCAAATCAGCGATATAGTTAATTGGTGGTGCCATCTAATACAGTATATAATGATTATAAAAATAAGTGAGCAAAAACAAATTAAGAATAATACTTGTGAATGCAATACATAAAATACAGAATTTTATGAGGCCCAAAAAATATATAAAAAAAGTGAAGAAAAGACACAGAGTATATAACTAATAGAAAGATAAGAAATAAAATAGGTTTTCATAAAAAGAAATACTGACTTAATAAAAAATGATTAAGTTCATAGACATACCTATCAAATTGGGAAAAAACTTCTTGAAACCAAAGTGGCAGAGCTATAAAATGGACTTAGTTTATATATAATTTTGTACACAAAAGATCTTATGCCATGCCGATGAATTATAGAGATACCGCAAGTATCAAGTAAAGATTGATTTTCTTTTCTCTAATGGAGCCACAGGGAGAAGTTCAAGCAAATTGCAAAAAATGGGAAAATCAAATATAACTATTTTTGATAGTTTATTGTTTAGACCAGGTTGTAGTTTTCTTGTTTTTTCCTTTCTCTCTCTCTCTCTCTCCTTTTTTTCCCTTTCTTCATTTCTTTGGCTGTCATACCAGGTCTAAATTGAAATGAGCAAATGAGGAAAAAGTAATGTAGAAACGTTGAACAGTGCATGCCAATCTGAATATCTTATTCACGTAGTATCATGCATGGAAAATTCTTTTATTTTATAACAGTGAAGAATTTATTTTGTTCTTTTAGATATACACATTAATTATTTTACGAGGCCAAAAAAGTATATAAAAAAAAGTGAAGAAAAGCCACACAGTATATAACTAATAGAAAGATAAGAAAATAAAATAGGTTTTTATAATTTAAAAAAGAAATATTGACTCAATAAAAAATGATTAAGTTCAAAGACACATCTATCAAATTAGGAAAAACTTTTCAAAACCAAAGTGGTAGAGCTGCGAAATGGACTTAGTTTATACACAAAACAATAACATAAGTCAACAATAACATGTATGATCCATATAAGATTATCTTCAATTATAGAAGCATCATCATCGAAGTTCATAGTCATTCACTATACACAAAAGTCATCACCAAAAGCCATAGGTAACCAAAAGTAAGGTATACGATTAACATAAGTCAATATACACAAAAGTCTTCACTGAAGGCCATAGATAACCAAAAGTAAGGTATGTAATTAACATAAGATTATATTCGATTCTGAGAGCCTCATCAACAAAAGCCATAGTTATGAGTAATATGAACTGAAAATTGAAAATTCTAACATACCTCGAATGCAGAAAATAGACAATATTGACTAGAATAATTCTAATAGAGCAACAAAAGCTATGGACATACCTTTAAATAATGCGAGAAAGTAATAGATAAGAAAAGCAAACCATTAGTAATATACCCGGCACAGGTGAGGGGCGAATATTCTGAACCAAGATAAAATAATTTAGGACACAAATAATTTGGATATTTTCATTAGGGTTTCCGTAAATAGATAGATCTAATAATCTCCCAACAAATAAAAGATTAAGTCAAGGGCGCAATTGACAAGGTGTCCATATATATATATATTCAAAGGAAAGAAATCAATCGATGGGGCGCAAGGTGATTTTCGCATGTAAAATAGTGAGGATCAAAGGAACGAAATCAATTAACAGGGAAAGCGATTGATTTGACACAGAGAAAAAAGGAAAAGAGTTGGCATAAAAAACAAAGAGGCGTGTAGAGTTGCTTGGTTGAAAAATTATCAGGGACAAAAGAGTGAATGGCACCTGAAATTTGTCTAGTTATGTCTTTTTGCAACAAAATATGAGGGCAATATTTGAAAACATGTATTTTTACTGTGTAATTGGCATAAATCAAACACATGTCAGTAGGTTAGCAGTGACACATGTCATCATGGTAAACAACAGGGTTTGTTTTATTTAATAGTATAAATATGATATGCAATTATTTCATTTTTAGCAATATAAACAAAAAAATTATAATGAAGATTATCATTTATGTATTGCACAGGTCAAAGTCTAGTTAACAATGAAAATTAAAAAAAGTATTATCTTAAGTTTCCAAAAGAAAACATCTCTGTATAATTTTTTAACTAGAAAATTCCAAAGTAACGTATAGTTGTCATTGAATCCACAAGTTGAAGATGTGAATTCGAACTCAGCTCCATAAATCAGATAAGTAAATTAATTTGAGGTTGGCTCTGTTAAGTAGTGGGTACTTGGCATTGCTATAAAGTAGTTAAATTTGTCTAGACGTGAAAAAATGAAAGTTAAATATTTGGTAGCTTATAAGCACATGTCTAAATTAGCTCTTTTTTCTTTCTTCATAGAAAAGGTAATTTTCTTTTTATATTTTTTGCAATAATTTTTAACTTAACTTTCAAAAAAATTAAAATTTTGAAAAAAAACTCAAATATATATTTTTGTAACAAATCAAAATTAGTTTCTTCAAAAACTCTTTTCTAAAAAATTATTAAAAAACTTTTTTTTTTTTTAAAACAAGTTAATCCAAATGAGCCTAAATAAGGCCAACTCCAATTGCCTCTTTACAATAATAATTTTTGCCATTACAAGGAGGTATAGAGCAATGAAAAGTTGTAGTAATTTTTCAAGAAACTCCTTACAGTTGTAAAGGACTCCAAAACTTTTTCTTAACTTGTCAAATTGGATCAGTCAAAAATTTTCTCCTATTTTTCCAACAAGGATCGATTTGGTTATATACTACAAGAAATGCTAGTAGTAGTTTCTCAATAAACGTCTTACAATTGTAAAAAGCTCCAAAACATTTTCTCAACTTATCAAATTCGAGTCAAATATTTCATCTTATTTTCCCACCAAGGATCAATTTGGTTACGTACTTTTATTCAAACATATATTTACTTGCTTGTAAGTACAAAAATTCACTTATAAGTCCGGTTGCTTGCTCGTACGCAACTTAAAATAAACAAACCAAACGGGCTCTTAAATTAAACGAAGGGCTGTAATTAATGGAAATTAGTACCAAAACCAGTTAAAACAGGAAAAAAGTTACGAACCGTCCCCTTCTCTTACAAAAACCGGTCCAGATTTTTTCTCTCCAACCGCAAAACCTAACCGCCACCACAATGGAAGAAACCGCCGAACCAATCTTATACGAAACCCTAAGCCCTCTCTCGCTCGCCGCTACCGACCACCTCACTCCGCCGCCGCCGCCGACTTCTTCCTCGTCCGAGTCCGAGCCGTACGTCGTTTTCCGAAACCAAATTTCGCTCTCCTCCGTCCAGTGCCCCTCGCCGGAAACCGCAGCTCCAGATTACTTCTCTCTCGACGTCAACGATGATGGCGGCGGCGGCCTTGAAGGGGAAGCAAATGGCGGTTCTTTGGAGACGCCGGCTGCGGTGAAAGAACCGGGAGAGACGAGGACGCTTGAAGGAAATTGGTTCCGCGCTAATTGCCGGTTCAAGAGCCCTATGCTTCAGCTCCATAAAGGTCTTTACTTTATTATCGGTTAATTAAATTTATCTAAAGATTGTTATTGTTGCTCGTGTTCTTGGTGTGAGTACTATCTTACAATGAGTTCGAGGTGCGCGTATAATTTGACCCCGGAAGCCAACTGACGACTAGGTAGTAGAATCGCTTAGTCGTGAATTCATGTAAGGCCACTGGGCAGTATAATCAGTTAAACATTTTTTTAGAAGTGATGCAGATAATCAAATTAAGGAAAAAGCTAAAGGGGTTGTGGTGTCATTGTTTCTTGTTATTCTTGGAGTTACGGTGTAGGCCGTCTGGCCGTAAGAAGCTAAAGGGTTGTTTTTGTTGTTGTTGTTCTTGTTGTTGCTGCTGCTGCTTCCACTGTCGTTATTAATCTGAGATGCGTGTAACCTTACTCAAGGAACTGACCAACTTGCGAATAGCATCAGAGAAAGCTAAAAGATTAAAATTTTACTTTTCAATGTCACTAATTCTTTAGTTTCATACTTTAGTATTCTTGTTACTTGGAGTTTTTAGTTGCAATCTAAATATCGGTGAAATAAGTAATTGTTTTGACTGAAATCTACATTTGGAATGATATTCAGCTGAGGGCATGAATGATTTGGGTGCTTTATGGCTTTTCGATTTTGGTCTCATGAGAAATATATAATCCTTCTAGAGAAGGTTTTATTTATTTATACAGTAAATTATTAGAAGATTCTGGGTTCGACTATATGTCTCGAGAAATCTTTAAGAATGTGGTAATTTGTTGAGCAGTAATAAGGGGTGATGAGAAATGATGTTCCTTGGTCATCCTGCATATGTTTCGTAGAGTGATAAATTTGGAAATTATTTCATTATGTATAACTAGTATGATGTGTACTTCTTTGCATGCATTGGGTGCTAGAACGAATCTGATGGCTAATCTGAGAGGCTACTGACTTCCATGATGTTGGGTACCCTTTTGTTGTTTTCAAATTTAATGGAAAATTGTTTTGCCCCTACCAAAGACTTGAAAAATTTTGGCTGAAACATTGTTTCTCATTTCTGAATTCCCTACTTTTCCCTTTTGGGGATCTTTTACCACATCAAGGTTTATTGAACCCTGCTCCTACTCAAGGTCCTTCTTAGGACAGGATTGTTGTTGGTCCTTCACATTACATTCTCAGATGCTCCAAAAGTTCTTTTCCAGGTAGCAAGCCAATATTTATACCAACCCCAGCTGCATAAAGGCCCTTTTTGTTGTATACAAGAGGAATCTGTCTTGGGAAGCTACGATGAAGAACTGTTTTAAGTGAATGGTAGATAAGAAACATTGATGAAGTCTTATGATCCCTTTCTTTTGAATTAGTCCTGGATTTGACCGGAGGATGGCCTAAGACAGCCTTGGATTCGTTCTAACTATCTCTCCTACTTCCAAGAAAAGCTTCGCATGCATGATATTTGCAATTTGTCGATCGTCCATACTTATGTGGTATTTTATACTTATTTGGGATTCATATGTTTAAACAGATCTTTATAAATGTGGACATTTGATTAAACATGTGCTGCTTTAACGCCAATATAGTGGTTGTGGGACTAAAGGCTTGTACATGGAGTTTGATTCTTGCAATAAAATATAAGTGTTCTATTTCGCAGAGATAATAGATTTTTGTGACTTTCTATCTCCAACACTGGAGGAGCAAAAATCTCGTGATGCAGCCATAGATCGTGTTTTTGGTGTAATCAAATATATATGGCCTAATTGCAAGGTGTGTCTGCTGGGTCTCCCACATGCTTCTTTTCGTTTTTCTCTGTGCTTTTGATGTGTGAGCGTTCCCTTGTGTGTCTATGTACTAGGTCTGTGCCTTAAATTTTTGTGCATATGCACCTCTGAATTATCTATTGGTTTGTCTTGCAGCCAGAAATTTTTGGGTCATTCAAGACAGGGCTTTATTTGCCGAGTAGTGATATTGATGTAAGTTTGTGAGCGTCCTCTTTGCTTGTCGTAGGTGAACTAAAAAAATTAAGTTCTACCTATCCTTTTTATTTCTGTTCTTGCAGCTTTTTGTTGGATATCATCAGTCACATTGGCATGCCCTATCAAAATTCACTATGTGAAGGAACTTTTTTGTTGGTATTATCAATCACATGGGCCTTAAGGTTTATGGGGTTATTGAAATTCACTATGTTAAAAGATCATAAAAAATTTCACTTGTGCCATGCTGGTATTTAGTGTAACCCATATGTTCTTCCATTTTATGCTACACAAGCAATGCTGAAAATTAGAGATATGTATAATGGGAATAAGTAAAACTAGTTTGTGGTCGACTTGAAAGACTTCCTAGAACTTGTGGTTGAAAGCCAAGTGCCGGAAGCTTCTTATGAGTGTTTCCTTTTGCTGAATCAGCAAGTGCATATACTTCATTCCACTTCAAAAAACAACTATTCGCCTGAAGTGGGATTAGAATTCCATGAGAAGTGGGGGTTTTTGTGGGTTTTGTTTGGGGGGGGGGGAGGCGGTTTGGGGGAAAAGAAAACTATACATCTGAGTACATATTGAACATGTTTAAAGACCACAAAGTAACATAAACCAATCAGACTACGCAGGGAAATTTCAGATTTCCAACCTCAACAAGTTCTATTAAACCTAGTGTATTGATGTTTCTTTCCTACATACATGGGGCATCCATGGTTACTGTATCTCTTGGTGGACCAAGGTTGCAGTCACTTGCCATGTTATACCTGGTGATTTCGATGCTTTTTGCTGGTTATCCTGGAGATAACCTGTTAGAGACTTATAGGAAGATAGACGTGACAGAAGGAGAGTAGAGGCATTGTGACTTAATTAACTAAGATAAGATTTGACCTAATGGTCTTTGGTTTCTCTTTGGAAGCTGTGTGTTTGCTGTTATCAAGTTGGTTTTACAATTTGCTCTTTCTTTAAGAAATGTGACCCTTGAAGCACCTTCTGAATTCTTACACTACAAAAGGATATTACATTTTCATTAATGCCCAACATGTTTGAAACGAGTTCTTGGGGCTTTCCAGTTGGGGAGAAAATCATGCTCTTATTTTTAGAAGAAATTACTCATAAAAAAAGTTCCTGAATTAGGTACTCGACTTTATTTTGTAAAATAAGTTGTTGACTGTGATACATGACATATTTCTCATGGCATGTAGAAAAGGAATGTAGCATGGCTTGTAGAAAAAGGTTTATCTGGTCATCCTGTTTGTTTTAGCATTCATTATTAATATACACATGCTATGAGTTGATTTGAAGAAACTATTTCTTGTGGCTAAGATTTAAAAAAAAAATTGCTTCTATCTTTTTTACGTCACTTTAGGATAACTGTGCTTCAGTTGATTCATTTTGTTCAAGAACGATTCAAGAAAACACTTCAAGGTTAATTAGAGAAAGAAAGCCACACTGTCAAACTAGAGGAACCTGCTTAGAGGATATTCAACTTTGTGATTGCACCATTTAGTATTGAGAGAAAATTACAGTCTAATGAGTATTAATATTTGGAAATCGAAACTGACCAAAATGTACTGATTTAATTATCCAGATTGTTGCCACTGACATCCCGACATGGAATAGATAATCTCATTGAATTCATGTTTTATTCGAGGTATAATAATTGATAAAGCAGTGGTTCTATTTTAGTTGGCATTGGCCTTTATTGTCTGTAGATCATTCTTCTTAAGTGGCTTGTAGATATACAGAGTTCATGACTAGAACTGATCGATTACTGGTTGCTGTATTGGCAGGTTGTAATTTTAGAATCAAATATCAGAAGTCCTCAAATTGGTTTACATGCTCTATCTAGAGCTTTGTCTCAGAAAGGAATTGCAAAGAAAATACAGGTGTCCCTCGAATAATAGTCTTATCTCTCTGTAATCATGTCGGTACTCTAGCTAATCATTTTGTCCTCTTCTTATAACTCTTAATCACAGGTAATTGCAAAGGCTCGTGTGCCAATTGTCAAATTTGTGGAGAAGAAAAGTGGTTTTGCATTTGATATAAGGTCTGACACTTCTCGTGCTACTATTTTAATTGACTGAACATTTAACACATACCTTCTAGTAGAATCATTTAGTTGCCGCCACTTGCTCTCAATTCAATATTCTGATTTCATTCTCTTCGCGCACTGCAATGGTTGCCTATTACAATCTCTCTTTGTCTTGGAAAAGGAGGCTGACACATTTTGATTTTTGAATTTTTCAGCCCTTTATTCTTGTTCTTCTTTGCGAAGTCTCTTCTTTTCTTTAGGAGTTGTCTCATGATTTTCTTTAGTTCACTCTGACCACTTCAGAGCAGTGACTCTTTTCGCTGTCAGAATAATGCATTTTTCTGCTTATGCGGGAAAAAAAAATCTGCATTTGCATCTTTTTAGTTTATCTTTGATTTACTGTGAAGTCTGTTCTATGTGGAAGCAGGAAATAAATAGATTAGTTTATGTCATCCATGTATATGTGTCTTCAGTAGCTCTTACAGTTTGCTCTGTCATGACTTCCCAGTTTTGATCTTCAAAATGGACCAAAAGCTGCTGACTTTATAAAGGTTAGATTATTTCTTTGCTATGAATTTTATGTGGTGACTTACAAAGTCACGAATTGTTGCCAGCAATCATGCTTTAATTATAGATACTGTTATTCTCTTTAGGATGCTGTATCTAAATGGCCACCTCTGCGACCATTGTGTTTAATATTGAAAGTTTTCCTACAACAAAGAGAGTTGAATGAGGTGAAGTTCTATCCAGAATTTTGTCCTAATTGATAAGTTGACTCAACATTCACTCATTTCTTCTTGAACTTATGGTTTTTTCTCCTTGCAGGTGTATACTGGCGGAATTGGTTCCTATGCACTCCTTGCAATGCTGATAGCAATGTTGCGGGTAACTGCTTTTTCTTTAGATGTGAAAATTGATGATTGCTTTTACTAGGTATTACAATAGACTCACTGCAAGGAGTTGATCTTTTAGTCAGCTGATCTTCATGATAAATTTTCATTACTAATTTTATGGACATAGAGTAGGTAGCAGAGGAACTGACTGCCGTAAACAACACAAGAACGGATTATGCTGCCTTAAAGCTGTATTCTCCAGTTATTTTCGTATTCTATTCTTAAATACCAATTTTGTATTGTATTCTTTCTATTTCAGTACTATCTTAGGATGTGTAAATGATTGGACAGTAGGATTACTTTAGTAAACACTTATAGGTACATGTAATTGTTTGCTAATTGAAAGTCTTCTCTTTTATATCTTTTGCTTTTGCTGATTGAGGGATTGTACTATACAGTGCCAACGAGACTTCCATGCTAAGCCAGAGCATAACCTGGGAGTTCTTCTGGTATGATTATCCCAGTTATTATTTGGTTTTACTTCTGTCTTCCACAGTTTCAGTATCCTTTCTCTTTTGGGATGGTATCTAGTTTTTGATGTTGATTTTTACTTATAAAACAAATTAGCTTCTTGTCAAAAATATAAATAACTGTAAAAAGTATATTTTTATTGATTTATTTTTATTTTTTTGGTTTTTTTTTTTTGGGGGGGGGGGGGGGAGGGATTACAAAAGCAATGTATAATTTTTGGAAAGCCTTTTAACTTCATAAAATTAGTATAGTTATGAAGGTGAAAAATGTTAAAGTGGAGAGGAAGAAACAATCTGTTTGACCTGCAGAATTCACCTATAAACCTAACATGGCTTGAGAAATAAGGGTTGAAAATGAGATTTAGATTAAGGTGTATCTTCATTATCTTGTGTAAGAGAAAATTGGGACATGCTAGAACCAATTAATACTGGTAAATATTTTATCATAATGTTGTACAGTGATGAAAAGTATAAACCTACTCCTATGAAGGTATCTACTGCAATATTATATAGGGTGTCATAAATTGATTTAAACATTGGTTTAAATCCATCTGCAGAGAGCTTCATTTCTGGTGTTTCAGTATGTCTTTAAGAAAGAGAGAACATAGCGGACATCTTTGCCTCGATGTAGTAAATTTACCTGTGGTGAACCCTTTGGTCTTTGATTTGTAACTGATTTGTTTAAAAAAATTTACAATTGTTGAATTTGATGCAAGTTGTAATCTGGACTGTGTCCATCAAAAATCACATATATGTTAATCATTTTTGCAAAGGGTTTGTCTTTTTCCTTTTAGTTTCAGAATAATGTAATTACATGTTATAGGCTCATAATTATTAGCATCACTATTGCATGTGTACAAGAAAGGAAAATGCAGAGTTATACTTATTGCCATTTATGTTGTCAATGGTAGTGAATAATCTTTTAGAATTTGATTTGCTTTCTTGAAGATATATTTCTCCAAATGTATAGTGTCAGTCAATAACTTCATCACGGGAAAGTGTGCCTGCTGGGGAAAAATAATAGTTTATCAATCTGATTAAGTTGTTTTGGGTCGTTTGTCACCCAGCTGAAAGGAAATGTATATTTTCAATTCGGGATAATAGTTGTAGGTTATCCTTGGGATTGTAATAGATGTCATGTTACATTCTTTATAAACATTGGATATGAAAGGATGCATAAGGTAATGGGGAGCACAGAATGGTTCTCTAATTATTGTATTTGTCAGAAATTCTTCTAAAAGTTATAAATCTCTACGGTGTTTGGTTTAGCCTTGATGTTATTTTGAATTATTTGGTAGGTAAGCTTTTTCGATATGTATGGACGTAAGCTGAATACATCTGATGTTGGTGTGTCATGTAATGAGGAAGGCACCTTCTTTCTGAAGAGTAGCAAAGGGTGAGACTGTGGAATATGCAGCTAAATTCTATCAGTATCAGTATCTTCTCATTTTTGTTATCATAAATAATCTGCATTCAATCTTGCTGTTCAGGTTTTCAAGCAATGGGAAATCTACTCTTATCTCAATTCAGGATCCACAGGTTAACTCCCATGTTCTCTCTTTATTTAGTTTTGAAGATGTGAAGAGACTGTTGGGGAAATCATAGAGCGAATTAGCGGGCCTTTTATTTGTGCGTACTTTTTCATCCCATCATTCTGTTTCCCATGTTTTATCTCTGGCCGCTGCTTATCCTGGTTATATCTTGTGGAGAGAAGACAAGCTCTATCAGAAATGGGGTTGATCTGCTGTCTCAATCTTTTACTTTCTTCAGCTCTTGGAGTGTAAATCCTCCATGGGGAAAGAGAAGTTGACATATGTGTATGTAATGTATTTATGTGAGTGTATACGTTTGTGTGGAACTGCCCGTGAAATGAAACTGCTTCACATTGTTTCCACTACTCAGAATTATTGTTATTGTTGTTGATTAATATTGCCTTCTAAAATCTAATTTCTTTTATTCTTCAGTTCATTTATGTGGATTTTTTTTCTGTGGTTGGAACAGGCTCCAGAGAATGATATAGGGAAAAGCTCATTCAACTATTTTCAGGTATTTCGAACTTCTACTTCAATACTTTCCTTCATCTGCATCTTGTAACCAAAGTTCACTAGTAAATGACCGGGATTTGCCTCGTTCAGAGTACTTGGTTTCTTGCCTCGTTTGACGGTAAGCAAAACTAGTGGTCACTGAAAACCTTGGTACTGGATCATCACAAGCTTGAAGTCTGTAGATCATTCTCAATATCTTGTCAATTAATTAATGTGTTAGAAACATTTTCTTGGTGCATGTAAGTTTGTAACCTCATGGTGATAGAGTCCTCAAAAATTCCTCTGCTATCATTTGTCTTCTCCTGCTTCCTTGCTGCACAGTGGGGTCGTACGCTTTGGTTTTGCCCGTTATGGTCCTCCTGATAGAACCACCCCAATGTTTGCCATACACACAGATGCATATTTTTATACGATGAACATTGAGAGAGCCCTTCTCAATCATCTATTGCATTCTTGTTGGGTATATTGAGCTGGCTACTGCAGTCCACACTACAAATTGGGCAAGTTTTGAAGTACTGCTTTTATATAATTGGATAGTTGTCCAGGTGCACGGAGAATCTAGCCTTTAGGTACTTAATTTTCTGGTATTTAAGGACAACTCGCTTAAGCTGGATATTGACTTTCAATTATTCTATTAGCCTGTCTGCTCGTTAGACAGCCTTTTATTAATATTAGAGTTGTGCTTAGAAGCCTGAATCTTGATTCAGTATTTCCCTCAGACTATTTTCAGTCTGTCTCTCTGAGTTAAATTTGAGTCCCTTGATCGAGCAACTCCCTCCTTTTTGACTTTTATGCTTCTATTTTCTTATTTTATTTGTGAATTATAGATAGATACAGTTGTGGATGCCTTTCTTGACAGACAGCATAGCTTTAGAATGATTCGAGGGGGGCAAATAATTAGTGTGAACTAATAACTGGTTAAATCAAATTTTCTCATAACATGGTTAAGCTTGTCGCATTATACTGGTTCACTTTTCCTTTCATGTTTGACATGTAAGTTCACTTTCTACTTTGCCACTGCTTCCACAGGTTAGGTCTGCTTTTGCCATGGCCTTCACAACGCTGACAAATACAAAGACAATTTTGGGTCTAGGCCCCAACAGGAGCATTCTTGGGACTATAATAAGACCAGATGCTGTGCTGCTTGAACGAAAAGGGGGTGTTAATGGGGATGTGACATTTACTAACTTGCTTCCTGGAGCTGGTGATCCAGTGCAGCAACATTTTGGGGATCAGCAGGAACTCTATTATAATTGGCAATTAAACGATGAAAATGAAGAACCACTTCCCCGAGGAGATGTAGTCACAGTGAATGGTAGTGGACAGTCCAGCAAGAAGAGGAAGAAAAGGGAAAAGCAAAAAGCTAAGAAAGTGAAGGAAAATGGGGACGTGAAAGGTGAACAAGGAAACAGTACAAAGAAAGAGAAGAGGGCGAAGAAGCCTCGATGGAGACATAATCACAATGGTGGTTACGACAATGGATATGGCTATTACCATGGGTTTTCATCAACATGGAGTCGCACTTAATTATAGACATTTCCTTCGGTGTTTGATGTTTCTATTCATAGAAAACCAGGCATCAAGAATTCTGTGAAGGGCATGGTTGGCACTCGCACATGATGATCTGACGTCAGACTTAATGTTATGATGTGAAGAGAATGATTCTGTAACACGTGGTGGTCCCGGAGTTGTGCTTGTTTCATTAACTTCCATGGAATGAGTTGATTGTTTTGATTCCGATGGCGGCCTTTGCGGGATGCATAATGAAGACGGTATTGCTGGGATTTCTGGTTGGAAAATGAGGGACGCCCAGCAGCTTGAATTGTGAATATATACATGCATTTATGCTCAAAGGAACTTATCATACTTACCAAAACTTCTCATACTTGATTTATGCATGTGTGAGTCTCAGGGGTAATCTTCTTCTTCTAGGAGCAGGTAAAATTGGAGCTCTAATTTTGTATCGGAAATTTCTTTCTAGGATAAACGTGAGAACCTACTATATTTTTTCTTTTTGGGTTTAGGTTGGTATTTGTGTGTCATTTAAATCGTTTAAATCCTCCTAAGTTTATAATATTGTATCGTTATACAGAACCACCAAATGGTAATAAATTGATGATACAGTGATGAGTGAAGGATTTAGATGATTCATTACCATAGTCCCGATGTTATATTTTATGAAGGGGCTCAAATCTGTTGGGGTGCGAAGATTCGATTATGAGCGAAATTTGCAGCATCAAAATCCTTTTATGATAATAGTATCATAAACTCATACCCGTTAATTTTGCTCACAAGCAAATAATAATCCATTACCCTATTTGGATGGGAAGTTTGTTGATCAACACGACACAATAGGCACGAAATTAAGTTATGTGAGTGGTCCTTTATCTTGGTTACTTGTAACAATCTCATTCTCTATCTTTTGTTTGTGATAACTTAGTCCGTTATCTAATATATTTATGCTATTAGTTCCCACTTCATTTTGTAAAAGAATGATGTTGAATGTCACATGCACTAATTTTGTCCTTTTTCCAAGCTAAAATTGTCCAAGATTGTGATTCACATGAGGTGCACCTGACATTTAATGAGATTCTTGAATAGAAAATTAAGTTGGGACTAACAAGATACCAATATGTTAGGTTGGGGATTACTTTGTTGCAAACAAAATATAAAGGGATAAGATTGTTATGGGTGTCAAAAATAAGGGACTATTCATGTAATTTACCTAAAATTTACAAATTTTAGAGTTAAATGATATAAATGATCCCTTATCTTTGCCTATTGTAATAATTTTAGCGCTTTATTTTTAAAATAAGACATAATAGCTCCTTATCTTTTATTTTTGTGGTACTTAGTCCTCAAACTCAAAATTGTCCCAAGAATAAATAGAGTTAGACACATGTTGAGTAAAGAAGAAAGGTCATGTGCATTTCAAAATGCACACCTTGTCTATTTTTTTTGATAATTTTGCATTTGATGACTAATGACATCATAGAAGAAAAAGATAAAGGATCGTTATGTCCCATTTTAAAAATAAGGGTTCTAAATACAAAATGGACAAAGATAATGGGATCATATGGTCATTTACCCATAAAAGAATGTTGACACATCTCGACTCTTGGAGCAGGGGAAAAAAGGTCTCTTTTTTCTTCTCATCTTGAATGCTACTTTTAGGCATTTAATATGCATAGCTAGCGAAGCAAACATGAATTTTTTTAGACATAAGGTTTACTTAATTTGTAAAAGTATACATAAGATTTAATATGAGCAAATTACAAATTTCAACCAAATATTATTATTCGAGAAATTATTGTTAAGATAAAAAGAGAGAAAGAAAAGATATTTTTCATTATTGACTTAATGAATCTCAATACTCAGCTCCTCTATTTATAGGCCCTGTTCGGCAATAGTATTTTAAGTAGTGTTTAGTGTTTTGACCAAGTCAAAACACTACTTCTTTTTATTTTGGTTATTTGGTAAAACGGTGTTTTAAATAGTGTTTTTATTCTAAATAGTGTTTGAAGTAGTGTTTGTGAAAAGCTAATATTATTAATGTTTCAAAGTAGAGTTTCATATTTCACCTTTTTTTTGGCAACACTACCCTCTCTTTAACATCTTTTTTTTAATTGTACCCTCTATCCAATTTCATTTATATTTTTACATTTTCTTTCATAAATATAAATACAAATTAACACAAATATTAATTAAAATTCTATCCATATCAAAATATATTAAAAAGTATAAGTCTTATTTGTCCATTCATTATTTTTCAAAAATAAAAATTTTTAGTCAATTAAAATATTTCTATAATAAAAAATATTTTTTATAATATTAATAAAATTAATTTTAAAAAAGTAAAATTTTATGCTTTATTAATAAAATATTATTTTAAAAAATATATTTAATTATGAAATAAATTATCTTAATTTTCAACAACAACAACAACAACAACAACAACAACAACAATAATAACAATAACAACAATAATAACACTAATAACAATAATAACAACAACAACAACAACAACAACAACAATAATAATAATAATAATAATAATAATAATAATAACAACAACAACAATAATAACAATAACAACAATAATAACACTAATAACAATAATAATAATAATAACAACAATAACAACAATAATAATAATAACAACAACAATAACAATAATAATAATAAGAATAGTAATAATAAGAATAATAATAATAATAATAATAACAATAAGAATAATTGGTATTATTATTATTATTTTATTATTATTATTATTATTAAAATTTCTTTTATTATTATTTTTAGTGTTATTATTATTATTGTTGTTGTTGTTGTCAATTGTATTATTTGTTTTATTATTATTTTTAGTAGTAATAGTAGTATTACTAGTAGTAATAGTAGTAGTCTTAGTAGTTGTCTTCTTCCTATTATTATCATTATTATTAGTAGTAGTTTTATTATTAGTATTATTTTTAGTTTTATTATTATTTTTATTGGTATTAACTTTATTATTAGTTTTATTATTCTTATTCTCGTTCTCACTGTTATTATTATTATTATTAAAGTATGATTATGAGAATAAATATTTAATTATGAAATATATTATCTTATTCCTATAATAATAATTAATAATTACAATTATCATAATAACAATAATAACAATAATAATAATAATAATAATAACAATAACAATAACAATAACAATAACAATAATAACAATAACAATAATAACAATAACAATAACAATAACAATAACAATAATAACAATAACAATAATAACAATAACAATAACAATAACAAGAATAACAATAACAATAACAATAATAATAATAACAATAACAATAACAATAACAATAACAATAATAACAAGGATGATGTGTTTGAATTCATGAACGATGCGTTAAAAGGACCACTTCAAATAAAGAAGAAGGGAGAATCGTCCCAAAGTGATCCTAAACAGGATAAAGTTTAGGTGAAAAGAAGAAAGAATAGTGATTATCATGATGACAGTGGAGAAAGCGGTTGTGATAATTGCTCAAAGACAAAGGAATCTGATGACTCAACAATCAGACAGAAGAGTCACCGTTGATTAGATAAAATCAACGAGGACAGATATCATGAAGATTTGTCAATATTAGGAAAACAGTTCTACTATTCATAGATAGTGGAAGTACTGTTCATAAACAGTAATTTACTTTTTACTGTTTGTAATTAGGATGTTTCGCGGATTCGAAATATGTGGAGTCCGTGAAAAATTATTTTGAATCTTTGTTTCAAATCCGAGGCTTCAATTGTCTATAAAAGCCATGACTCGGAGAAACAAAAAGCAGAACCTTAGATAGTTTCAATTTTTATATTTTGTATATTTTGATAAAGAAATAAAAAGTTCAGAGTTTTTTTTTTTCAGGTACTCTCTTTTTATTTTTCTTGTCATTTATTTTTATTTGTTTGAATTCTTGGCCTAATGACAGGCTGAGTTGTTGATGAATTGATATAATGCTGATATAACATAAAAGTTGTTTTAAGCCATGTGTAGACTTAGTTGATAACCCTCAAATACTCCGCTGACATGTTTTAGACTTAAGGGTTATGATATATCTTTGATATTGCCTGGAGTTCTGGTTCGAAGTATATGATTGAATCCTAGGAGTGTCCCAGGTCCATTGCCTGTTGCCGTTGTTGTGTTGAAGGCGTTTGGCACATGACCTTTTCCTTTGTTCACTCCATGATTAGGGTTTAATGATATATTAAGTAACATACCAGGGATCCATTTTTTTGCATATCTCAGATATAGCTTAAAACTTAAGGACTCGAATATGTCCACGGACTGCTGTTATTTGCGGTCTTATCACCTGGGCCTCATTTGGTATCAGAGCCATGTTAGTCAATACTTTCTGGTAATGAGTATTAACTCAGGTTTTATGTTGATCAGTATTATTTCAATTCATCACTTGATTGCTCAAATAATTTGAGTATGTCTTCAATACTTTCAATATTTGCAAAAAATCAGAATACTGTGAAAAACAGTAAAAAGGAAGAATATGATATTCCAAGGAATTTGGATTTGTTAAATAAATGGACAATTCCTAAAATAGAACCTAGGATGATATATTCCTTCGGTACTTTTGATAAATTAAGTTTTAAACAAATTGTTAAAATTTGTGAAGAATCTGTTCCTATACATAATGAGGAATTGACTATTAAATTACTTAGTCAAGATGATATTGATGCATATACATCAGAATATAAGTTCTTGCATATTGGACTTGTTCAGGTAGCTTTCAAACCTCTTACTTTATCTGGTTTACCTGAATCATTTTTGGCTGTATTACGTGATGCTCGTAATATGAACTGGCGTCAATCTCTCATGGGCATAATGGAATCTAGTTTAGCTCATGGTCCTATATATTTTAATGCATATCTGAATTTACAATTATCTTTGTCGGATGTTAATATTCTTGATGCGTTAACTTTATATGTGAAAACGCATGGTTATAATTATCTGCCAGGTACAGAAGTTATTTATATCTGTTATAGGGTTTATTTTAAGCCTGTGTATACTTTGAATCCAAAGTGTAAGTTGATGAATACAAATCAACAAGAAACAATAATATTTGAAACCAATTTCAATAGATCTAAAATAACAACTCGAAGATCTATAAGATGGGATGAAATAAACTTTCCAGAAACATGGTTAGCTGAAAAAATAATTCCAGCAACACCATTAATAAATGAAGATTTGGTGGATGCAATCCAAACATCTACTGGTGATATACAAATTCAGTTTAATAAGAAAAGTACATCTGAATTAGGTGGTACTTCAGGACTAGGTAGATCTAGGTATTCTAGAACTAGTTCAATCCATTCTTATATTTCTCCTATAGATTATAGAGTTGAGTTACCCAATTATGTAGGGAGTTCATATTCTAAAACAGAATCTGATAACCTGCAAAATAAAGTACAGGGAATCAAAATCAATGAAGATAATATAGCTCAGGGTGTTTATAACAATAATCCTGAAGAAGTTTTTAGACCAGAAATAACTGAGTCAGAATTAAATTTTCCAGTTTAATTATGAATCAAAATAAAATTGATTTCAGTCCAGGCAGTTCAGCTAGGAAACAAATACAAGCTGAATTTAAAAAACCTATATATCAACCTTTCAGAGATTGGTTTGCTAAAAATATTAATTTAGCAGAAAGAAAAACACTTCAAGATGAATTCTACAACCATTTGGAAAATATAAATGAAATAAAAGATTTTATTCCATGGTTTTTAGAAACTTATCTAGGTAATCATATAAATGTCCTAGAAAAATTTTGGAAATTAAAAAATGGAGAACAGGTAGAATCAGTTTACCCTCCTACACATCAACCCATAATAATGGATAAAGAAAGAATGAAGTTATATGCTAATGCTTTCTTTAATTTGCAAGAGAATGAGACTCTTCCGACCACAACCAAAAATAGAAATGATGTGGTAAAACAGAATAATTTTACTAATCTTTATTTAGTAGCCTTAGGAGAACAAATATTATTTCTCAATAATAGGTTATTAAAAAATTATATGATGATTGAAGAATTAAAAAATTCTCTGGAAAAATTACAAAGTAATAATAAGGAGAAAAATATTGGAGAACCTTCAACATTAAAGAGTAATCCAATTCAACCTCCTCCAGAAATCAAAAATTTTAAATTAGAACAAATATCTAAATTTGAGAAACTTCTTGATAATAAGTTTAAGACATTCAAATTAAATGTTATAACTAAAGAAGAAGTTCCAGATTTAGTTGATAATATACATCAACAAGAAATTGTCAATGAAACTCTTAATAAAATAAAGAGTAATAATAAATTTGCTGATAAACCGATCCAGAAAAAATATTATTATCCTAGACCGACACCTCAAGATGTTTTATTTGAGGAATTACCTAATGAACAAACTTACTATAATGGTAAGACAATTTATGAGTGGAATATTGATGGCCATTCAGATCAACAAATTTATAATACCATCCATAGAATGATGATGTATGCTACAATCTGTAAGCAACATAATAATTCAGATAGAAATATTGCTTTAATGATAATAGCAGGGTTTACAGGTCAGTTAAAAGGCTGGTGGGAGAATTATCTCAATGAAACCCAAAGACAAACTGTCTTGAATACAACAGGAACAGAAAATAATATAATTAAACAGGAAGCTGTTTATACCTTAACAATAAATATTTGTGAACATTTTACAGGAAGATTCACAACAAATGCAGAGAATATAAGATCTCTAATCTTGAATCTCAAGTGTCCTACTCTTACCTCATTTAGGTGGTATAAGGATGTATTCCTTAGCAGAGTAATGGAATTACCTGATGCGAATCAAGCACATTGGAAGTCTAAGTTTATAGATGGTCTTCCACATTTATTTGCTGAAAGAGTAAAGAAAACTCTTAGAATAGGAATCTCACCAATTGATTATGATAATCTTACATATGGCATGATAATAGGAAAATGCATGCAAGAAGGTTTAGCTTTATGTAATGAAATTAAGTTAAATCAACAAATTAAAAAACAAAAGTTAACAGAGAAGTCTCAATTAGGACAATTCTGTGAACAATTTGGGATTGAAGTTGGTCAATCTAGTAAACCTAAGAAATATACTAGGTTTTCTAATATTCAAAAATATAATGCTCCAACCTATCAGAAGAAAATAGCTGCTAGGAGAGAGAGAAAACAAATAAGAAAATTTGTGAAAAAACAACAAGGATATAAGAGGATTAGATCAAAATCCAAAAAACCTATTGTTTGTTATAAATGCGGCAGAATTGGTCATATAGCTCCAAACTGTAATATCAAAAAGAAAATAAAAGCATTAAATATTGATGAAGATTTAAAAGAAAATCTCATGAAAATAATGCTAAATTCTGAATCAGAAGAAGATCAAAAAGATCTTAATGACTCAGAGGAATCTAGCTCTGAAGATAATCTGAAATATTTATCAGAAACATCTGAAACAGAAAGTTCAGAAGAGGAATATAAACCTTGTGAAAATTGTATAAATAATATACAAAAAGATGAAAATGAAAATTTTTATCAATTGTTATCACAATTCAGAAATATGGAACTGAATGTTTTAACTAACGATAATATAGTTGATTTACTCAAAATAATAAAAGATTCTGAAATTAGAAATAAAATCTTGGAATCTTTAGGTAAAATAAAAGAACCTGAAGAATTAAGTGTCCAAGAAGAAGATAGATTCATTCCTTATACTTTATCAGAAGTAAGAAAAAGGATTGAAGAAAGAAATAATCCAAAATCCTCTATTACATCCGTAACTACAATACAGGATCTTAAAGAGGAAGTTAATAATTTGAAAACTGAAGTTAAAAGATTAACTCAAGATAATATCAATATAAATAAAAGACTAGATAATATGGACAAGGGAAAAAATAAAATTGAAGAAATTCCTGAATCTAGTATTAATCAAGAATTAGAACCATTTTTAGGAAAGATGGAATATATTACATCTCAGAAATGGTTAGTAAAAATTGATCTCTTAATACAAGGAGATTACAAAAAAGAATTAATTGCGTTAATAGATAGTGGCGCAGATTTGAATTGTATACAGGAAGGATTAATTCCTACAAAATATTTTGAAAAAACCACACGTACATTATCAACTGCTAGTGGTAATAAAATGGATATTTTATAAAAATTATCTAACGCATATATTTGCACTAATAAATAGTGTATTCCTAATAGTTTTGTATTAGTCAGAAATATGACAAATCAAGTCATATTAGGAACACCTTTCCTTAACAAAATATTTCCAATAAAGGAAATAACTACTGATGGAATAATAGGTAGTTTTGAAGGAAATGAAATTCAATTTGAATTTATAAAGGATCCAATAACCAGGGTTCTTAAAGAAATGGTTGAGCTAATAAAAGCAAAAAATAACCAATTGAATTTTCTTAATCAAAAAATTAACTCATTAACAATAAATGAGAGATTACAAAATCCTCAACTTCAACAGCATATAAAGTTGATAATTAATCAATTTTCATCAGAAATTTTTGCTGATCATCCTAATGCTTTTTGGGATAGAAAAAAACATATTGTTAGTCTACCATATGTAGATGATTTTGATGAAAGAATGATAACAACAAAATCAAGACCAGCTCAAATGAATCCAAAAGAGCTTGATAGATGTGGAGAAGAAATAGCTACTTTTTTACAAAAAGGATTAATAAGAAAATCTAACTTAGCTTGGAGTTGTATTGGTTTTTATGTTAATAAAAAATCAGAGATTGAAAGAGGATCTCCAAGATTGGTTGTCAATTATAAACCTCTTAATAAAGCTTTGAAATGGATCAGATATCCAATTCCTAATAAAAAGGATTTGATTAATAGAGTACATGATGCATGTGTATTTTCAAAATTTGATATGAAATCTGGCTATTACCAAATACAGGTAGTAGAAGAAGATAGATATAAAACTGCTTTTGTAGTACCATTTGGTCATTATGAATGGAATGTAATTCCTTTTGGTTTGAAAAATGCTCCTTCTGAATTTCAGAGGATAATGAATGATATATTTATACCATATAATGATTTCATGGTTGTTTATATTGATGATGTCTTAGTATTTTCAAAAGACATTAATACCCATTTCAAACACCTTGAAATATTCAAAAATCTTATTATAAAAAATGGGTTAGTTGTTTCAAAACCAAAAATGGTGGTTTTCTAATCCAAAATTAGATTTTTGGGTTATAATATTGAAGATGGGAAAATAATTCCTATTGAAAGAAGTATTGAATTTGCTTCTAAATTTCCAGATGAAATTTTGGATAAAAATCAATTGCAAAGATTTTTAGGCAGTCTTAATTACATTCAGCCTTATTATAAGGATTTGGCTATGGATGCTGCTATTTTATATGATAGACTGAGGAAATCCCCTTCCCCTTGGTCACAAAGTCATACTGAGGCGGTGAGAGTGATCAAATCAAAGGTCAAACATTTGTCTTGCCTTATGCTTGCAAATCCACAATGGTATAAGATTGTGGAGACAGATGCTTCAGATATAGGTTATGGTGGAGTACTCAAACAAGTACAACCAACAACAAAGCAAGAATATCTTGTGCGATTTACTTCAGGAAAATGGAGTGAAAGTCAGAAAAAATATGCTACTGTTGCAAAAGAAATTTTGGCTATTGTTAACAGTGTTTTAAAATTCCAAGATAATCTTTTGAATCAAAAGTTTTTGATCAAAACTGATTGCAAATCTGCAAAATTCATGTTCAATAAAGATTTTAAACATGATGTTTCGAAATATATGTTCACCAGGTGGCAAACATATTTGGCCCCTTTTGATTTTGAAATCAAACATATTCAGGGAAAGAACAATACTTTGCCTGATTTTTTATCCCGTGAATATCTGCAGGGGGATGCAACCTCCTGATGGGGGTTTTCAAGGCCGTGGGAAATATGCCCATGGTGGTGGATCATCAAGAGGCCGTGGCAAATATGGTCATGGTAAAGGTAAAGGGAGAAATAATGCTCCTGATTATTTCCATGTAAATAAAGCAGTGGAAATTGCTTCTGAAGAAGCTGAAGTACGTAAAAATATATTGCGTGCTCAGAAGTTTGATATAAAGCTTCCACATCCCAGTTCACCAATATACTCAGAGACAATAAAGTTTCTTGAGGAACTGGAGAAAAAAGCAGAAGAAAGAAATATAAGTTCTTTCGCTTCAGCTCTAAATACTATAGAGCAAGATGAATTTGTGCAATATACACAGAATGCAGGAGAGGAAATAATCCTCTATTTGTCGCAGAAGGATCTAATAGATCAACAAGATCCATGGTAGCTGATGTCCAAATATCTGGATGATTTCTCATTTCCAGCTCAGTCCTATAAGACGAGACACCACTATGAGAAGATTCTCATGGAGCAATCTGCAGATTTTGAACACTTCAAAAAGAGTGGAAAGGCAGATATGATATCAAAGGATATTGCTTATAGCAAGATCTATATCAAGACTCTTATTAATGCAGAGCAGTGGGGACTTTCTACACATAAATTGAAGTCCTATGTGGTATCAACACAACGAGGTCCCATATTATATTCTTACTGGGATTATGTTGAAGGATTCTCAAAGGTATTTTATTTTGAGAATGACCAGCATAAACATTCATGGTTCGTGAAGATAGCTGGTAAAGTCCTTAATAAGGATATTCCATCATGGTTTATAATTTGGTGGAATTATTTTGGTCCAAATCCATCAATACTTCCAGAACCATTCCAAGATCTTTATAAGAGATGGAAGGAAGTTTCACCAAGATTGCAGAATTTTGATCAACAATCAGTTGAAGGAACTGCAACAATGTATTTCTTTCTGGAGTTCTCAATTCCATGGATTGTCAGATGGATTCCAGAAGTTAGTCATGCAGATAAGCATGTTCCATGTTTGAAGAGGATATTCTTCAGCAAATTCTGGCAAAAGATGATTCAGAAAGATCCTAAGACGAATCAATTATATTCCCAGGATCTTATCAAAGAAATTGAAGAGAAGCTTCAACAATACAAAAAAAGAGCTAAGGAGAAGCAAAAAGCAACAATTCAACCAAAATCATGGTTTGAACAGTTCGTGAATAAGTTGCAGAAGGATAATCCATCCATATCATTGCAGGATATAATGTTGCAATATATGGATAAGGTCAAGGAGGAGATGATACAATTCACTACTCAACAAAGTGATACATCTTCAGAGAAATCAATGGAGATTTCACCCCAAGGCAGTAGATATATTTGTCTTGCAGGACAGTCCCAAGATCTAGAGGAAGAAGAAAACTATTCCTTGGAGGACATTTTCAAATCCATGAAGGATGCGTTAAAAGGGCCACTTTAAATAAAGAAGAAGAGAGAATCATCCCAAAGTGGTCCTAAACAGGATAAAGTTTAGGTGAAAAGAAGAAAGAATAGTGATTATCATGATGACAGTGGAGAAAGCGGTCGTGATAATTGCTCAAAGACAAAGGAATCTGATGACTCAACAATCAAACAGAAGAGTCACAGTTGATTAGATAAAATCAACGAGGACAAATATCATGAAGATTTGTCAATATTAGGCAAACAGTTCTACTATTTATAGATAGTGGAAGTACTGTTCATAAACAGTAATTTACTTTTTACTGTTTGTAATTAGGATGTTTCGCGGATTCGAAATATGTGGAGTCCGTGGAAAATTGTTTTGAATCTTTGTTTCAAATCCGAGGCTTCAATTGTCTATAAAAGCCATGACTCGGAGAAACAAGAAAAGTAGAACCTTAGATAGTTTTAATTTTTATATTTTGTATATTTTGAAAAAGAAATAAAAGTTCAGAGTTTTTTTCCAGGTATACTCTCTTTTATTTTTCTTGTCATTTATTTTTATTTGTTTGAATTCTTGGCCTAATGACAGGCTGAGTTGTTGATGAATTGATATAATGCTGATATAACATAAAAGTTGTTTTAAGCCATGTGTAGACTTAGTTGATAACCCTTAAATACTCCGCTGACATGTTTTAGACTTAAGGGTTATGATATATCTTTGATATTGCCTGGAGTTCTGGTTCGAAGTATATGATTGAATCCTAGGAGTGTCCCAGGTCTATTGCCTGTTACCGTTGTTGTGTTGAAGGCGTTTGGCACATGACCTTTTCCTTTGTTCACTCCATGATTAGGGTTTAATGATATATTAGGTAACATACCAGGGATCCATTCTTTTGCATATCTCAGATATAGCTTAAAACTTAAGGACTCGAATATGTCCACGGACTGCTGTTATTTGCGGTCTTATCACCTGGGCCTCATTTGACCAACTTCAATCCCAAATTGTTTACAGAATTGTCCTAATTGAGACTTCTCTGTTAACTTTTGTTTTTTAATTTGTTGATTTAACTTAATTTCATTACATAAAGCTAAACCTTCTTGCATGCATTTTCCTATTATCATGCCATATGTAAGATTATCATAATCAATTGGTGAGATTCCTATTCTAAGAGTTTTCTTTACTCTTTCAGCAAATAAATGTGGAAGACCATCTATAAACTTAGACTTCCAATGTGCTTGATTCGCATCAGGTAATTCCATTACTTTGCTAAGGAATACATCCTTATATCACCTAAATGAGGTAAGAGTAGGACACTTGAGATTCAAGATTAGATATCTTATATTCTCTGCATTTGTTGTGAATCTTCCTGTAAAATGTTCACAAATATTTATTGTTAAGGTATAAATAGCTTCCTGTTTAATTATATTGTTTTCTGTTCTTGTTGTATTCAAGACAGTTTGTCTTTGGGTTTCATTGAGATAATTCTCCCACCAGCCTTTTAACTGACCTGTAAACCCTGCTATTATCATTAAAGCAATATTTCTATCTGAATTATTATGTTGCTTACAAATTGTAGCATATATCATCATTCTATGGATGGTATTATAAATTTGTTGATCTGAATGGCCATCAATATTCCACTCATAAATTGTCTTACCATTATTGTAAGTTTGTTCATTCGGTAATTCCTCAAATAAAACATCTTGAGGTGTCGGTCTAGGATAATAATATTTTTTCTGGACCGGTTTATTAACAAATTTATTATTACTCTTTATTTTATTAAGAGTTTCATTGACAATTTCTTGTTGATGTATATTATCAACTAAATCTGGAACTTCTTCTTTAGTTATAACATTTAATTTGAATGTCTTAAACTTATTATCAAGAAGTTTCTCAAATTTAGATATTTGTTCTAATTTAAAATTTTTTGATTTCTGAAGGGGGTTGAATTGGATTACTCTTTAATCTTGAAGGTTCTCCAATATTTTTCTCCTTAGTGGGGACTTTCTACAAATAAGTTAAAGTCCTATGTGGTATCAACACAACAAGGTCCCATATTATATTCTTACTGGGATTATGTTGAAGGATTCTGAAAGGTATTTTATTTTGAGAATGACCAGCATAAACATTCATGGTTCATGAAGATAGCTGGTACAGTCCTTAATAAGGATATTCCATCATGATTTATAATTTGGTGGAATTATTTTGGTCCAAATCCATCGATACTTCCAGAACCATTCCAAGATCTTTATAAGAGATGGAAGGAAGTTTCACCAAGATTGCAGAATTTTGATCAACAATCAGTTGAAGGAACTGCAACAATGTATTTCTTTCTGGAGTTCTCAATTCCATGGATTGTCAAATGAATTCCAGAAGTTAGTCATGCAGATAAGCATGTTCCATGTTTGAAGAGGATATTCTTCACCAAATTCTGGCAAAAGATGATTTAGAAAGATCCTAATAATAATAATAATAATAATAATAATAATAATAATAATAATAATAATAATAATAATAATAATAATAATAATAATAATAATAATAATAATAATAATAATAATAATAATAATAATAATAATAATAATAATAATAATAATAATAATAATAATAATAATAATAATAATAATAATAATAATAATAATAATAATAATAATAATAATAATAATAATAATAGCCATGGAAACATGAATCTGTAAGTAATCATTTATGGTAGAGGTTATTACTTTAATCCATCATTTGCATGTTCATAATATGAATATGTTTTCAATTTTCTCATCAAAAAATGATAATACTGTCAAAAACAGTAAAAAAGACGAATATGATCTTCCTCGTAATTTAGAATTGTTAAATAAATGGACAATTCCTAAAATAGAACCTAGGATGATATATTCCTTTGGTACTTTTGATAAAATAGGTTTTAGACAAATTATTAAAACCTGTGAAGAATCTGTTCCCATCCATAATGATGAACTGACTATAAAATTACTTATTCAAGATGATATTGATGCAAATACATCAGAATATAAGTTTCTGCATATTGGACTTGTTCAGGTTGCATTTAAACCTCTTACTTTATCTGGTTTGCCTGAGTCATTTTTGGCTGTTTTACGTGGTACTCGTAATATGAACTGGCATCAATCTCTCATGGGCATAATGGAATCTAGTTTAGCCCATGGACCAATTTATTTTAATGCTTATCCGAATTTGCAATTATCTTTGTCGAATGTTAATATTCCTGATGCGTTGACTTTATATGTTAAGACGCATGGTTATAATTATTTGCCAGGTACAGAAGTTATTTGTATTTTTTATAGGGTTTATTTTAAGCCTTTATATACTTTGAATCCAAAGTGTAAGTTGATCAATACTAATCAACAAGAAACGATCTTATTTGAAACCAATTTTAATAGATCTAAAATAACAACTCGTAGATCTATTAGGTGGGATGAAATAAATTTTCCTGAAACATGGTTAGCTGAAAAATAATTCCAGCAACACCAATAATTAATGAAGATTTGGTGGATATAATCCAAACGTCCACTGGTGATGTCCAAATACAATTTCATAGGAAAAATACAGAATCTAGTACTTTAGAATTAGGTACATCTAGGTATTCTAGATCATCTATTCATAGTTATATATCACCAATAGATTATAGAGTTGAGTTACCAGATACTTTAGGTAGTTTCTCTTCTAAATCGATTAAATCTGTAGATCAAGAAACTCTAGGAAGTAGAGTTGAAGGTCTAAAAATCAATCTTGAAAATATAGTTGATGGGATATATAAAACTCCTGAGAAACAACCACAGTTTAGGCCAGAAATAACTGAGTCAGAACTTAATTTCCCTATTTAATGGATAATCAAATCAAAATTGATTTCAGTCCAGGAAGCCCAGCTAGAAAACAAATACAAGCTGAGTTTCAAAAACCCATATATGAAGACTTTAGGGTTTGGTTTGCTAAAAATATACCTTTAGCAGAGAGAAATATACTTCAGGATCAATTTTACAATCATTTAGAACAAATTAATGAAATAAAAGATTTTATTCCTTGGTTTTTAGAAAACTATTTAGGACACCATATAAATGTCTTAGATAGGATTTGGAAATTAAAATCTGGAGAACAAGTTGAATCAACATATCCTCCAACAAATCAACCCATAATAATGGAAAAAGACAGAGTTAGGTTATATGCTAATGCCTTTATAAATATGCAAGAAAATGAAACTTTGCAAGCCACAATTAAATAGATAAATGATGTGGTTAAACAAAATAATTTTTCTAATATTTATTTAGTAGCCTTAGGAGAACAAATCTTAGTTCTTAATAATAGGTTATTAAAAACATATTTGGCTATAGAAGACATTCAGAAATTTCTTAATCAATCTAAATCTGAATGTAGTGGAGAAAAGATAATAAAATCAAATCCAATTCAACCTCCACCAGAAATAAAAAATTTTAAACTTGAACAATTAAGTGAACTTGAAAAACTTCTTGATAATAAATTCAAAACATTTAAAATAAATGTTATTAATCAAGAAGAAGAAGTTCTAGAATTAATTGATAATATTAATCAACAAAAATTGATTAATGAAACCTTAAATAAATTAAAGGGATTTAATAATAATAAATATTCCTAAAAACCTGTTCAACAAAAATTTTATTACCCAAGACCAACATCTCAGGATATATTATTTGAGGAAGCCACTTATGAACAAACCTATTATAATGGTAAAACTATATATGAGTGGAATATTGATGGTCTAACTGATCAACAAATTTATAATACTATGCATAGAATGATGATGTATTCTACTATCTGTAAACAATATGATAATACAGATAAAAGTATAGCTCTTATGATAATATCAGGGTTTACTGGTCAATTAAAAGGCTGGTGGGATAATTATCTTGATCAAACCCAAAGACAACTAATCTTAAATGCAGTAAAACAGGAAAATAATCAACCTGTTCCAGATGCTGTTTATACACTCACATTAAATATTTGTGAACATTTTACTGGTGGATTTACCACTAATACTGAAAATATTAGGTCACTTTTAATGAATCTTAAGTGTCCTACTCTTACCTCATTCAGGTGGTATAAAGATGTATTCCTTAGTAGAGTCATGGAGTTACCAGAGGCTAATCAACCTCATTGGAAGTCTAAATTTATAGATGGTCTTCCACATCTTTTTGCAGAAAGAGTCAAAAAATCTCTTAGATTAGGAGGAATATCAGCCATAGATTATAATAGTTTAACTTATGGCACAATAATTGGAAAATGTATGCAAGAAGGTTTAGCTTTGTGTAATGAAATTAAGCTTAACCAACAAATTAAACAACAACATCTTACAGAAAAAAGTCAATTAGGAAAATTCTGTGATCAATTTGGGATTGAGGTAGGACAATCAAGTCTTAAGAAAAAACCCAAATATAAACCAAAACTCAGTCCAAATAGATTTTCTTCTCCTAGATATCAGAAAAAAATAAAAGCTAGGCGAGAAAGAAAACTCATAAGACAACAAAATAACAAACCATATGTTAAAAGACAAATCACATGTTATAAATGTGGTAGAATAGGACATTTAGCATCTCATTGTAGAGCTTATAATATAAAAAAGAAGGTTAAGGCTTTAGATATAGATAAAGACCTTAAGAATGAAATCCTTCAAAATATTATTGTAATGGATTCAGATCAGGATAATCTGGATGAATCTGAAATATCTCAATTCTCTCAATCAAGTGAGAATATTGATTTGCTAACTGATGAATCAAATACTTCAGAAACAGACAATCATAAACCTTGTCAACAATGTATTAATAAAATACAATCTGAAGAAGAGAATGATTATTATAAAATTCTTTCTCAATTTCAAAATATGCAATTGAATGTGTTAACCAATGATAATATCATTGAACTGTTAAGAATAGTTAAAGATTCAGAAGTAAGAAATAAAATCTTAGAATCTTTAGGAAACAATAAAGAACCTGAAGAAATAGAAACTTCACAACATAAATCATTCCTTATACTCTAACAGAAGTTAGACGTAGGTTAGAAGATAAATATAAAACATCTTCACCTACAATAACAACCATCCAGGATCTACAAATAGAAGTAGAAAACCTGAAAAAAGAAATTAAAATCTTAACACAAGATAATATTCACATTAGGAGTCAAATAAGTATTCTTAATGATAGGATTGATAGTTTAGATAAAGGAAAAACTAAAGTCCAGGAATCATTAGGACAAAATAGCAATAATAATGCATTAGAACCATTTTTAGGAAAGGTAGAATATATTACTTCACAAAAATGGTTAGTTAATATAACTCTTTTAATTCAAGGAGAGTATAAAAAAGATTTAGTAGCACTAATTGATAGTGGTGCTGATTTAAATTGTATACAGGAAGGATTAATTCCTACTAAATATTTTGAAAAAACCACCCATTCTTTATCTTCTGCAAGTGGTGATAAAATGGAAATTTTATATAAACTTTCCAAAGCTTATATTTGTCAAGATAAACAGTGCATTCCTACTAGTTTTGTTTTAGTCAGGAATATGACATATCAGGTCATATTAGGCACTCCTTTTCTTCATAAAATCTTTCCAATAAAAGAAATAACTACTCAAGGAATAATAGGTAGCTATGAAGGCAATGAAATTATATTAAATTTCATAAAAGATCCAGTATCTAGAGTTTTCAATGAATTAGCTGATATTTTAAAAGCTAAGGGAAATCAATTAAATTTCCTTAAACAAGAGATCTTAAATATCAACATAAAAGATCAATTAAATAATCCAAAATTACAGGATAAGATAAAATTGATTCATAATCAATTTACTTTGGATATTTGTGCTAATCATCCAAATGCTTTTTGGGATAGAAAAAGACATATAATTTCTTTACCATATATTGATGGTTATGATGAATCCCAGATTTCAACTAAATCAAGACCTTGCCAAATGAATAGTAAGGAATTAGAATACTGTAAAGAAGAAATAAATAATCTTCTGGCAAAGGGGTTAATAAGAACTTCTAATTGACCTTGGAGTTGTACTGGTTTCTATGTTAATAAACATAGTGAAATTGAAAGAGGTACTCCCAGGTTAGTTATTAATTATAAACTTCTTAATAAAATTCTTAAATGGATCAGATACCCTATTCCTAATTAACATGATTTAATATCAAGGGTTCAAGATTCATGTATATTTTCTAAATTTGATATGAAATCAGGATACTATCAAATACAGGTAGCTGAAGAAGATAGGTATAAAACTGCATTCGTAGTACCTTTAGGGCATTTTGAATGGAATGTTATGCCATTTGGATTGAAAAATGCTCCTTCTGAATTTCAACATATAATGAATGATATATTTTTACCATATAATAATTTTATGGTTGTTTATATCGATGATGTTTTAATATTTTCAAAAGACATCAATACTCATTTTAAACATTTAGAAATTTTTAAAAACCTTGTTATAAAAAATGGTTTAGTTGTCTCTCAACCAAAGATGCAACTTTTTCAATCTAAAAATAGATTTTTAGGATATTTTATTGAAGATGGAAAAATAATTCCTAGTAATAGAAGTATTGAATTTGCTTCTAAATTTCCTGATATAATTCTTGATAAAAATCAATTACAAAGATTTTTAGGTAGTTTAAATTATATTTTGCCTTATTACAAAAATCTTGCTGCAGATACTGCAATTTTATATAATAGACTTAGGAAATCCCCTTCCCCTTGGTCAGACAGTCATACTGAGGCAGTTAGAGTGATCAAATCTAAGGTCAAACAGTTGCCTTGTCTTATGGTAGCAAATCCCACATGGTATAAAATTGTGGAGACAGATGCTTTCGAAATTGGATATGGCGAAGTTCTAAACAAGTTCATCCGATCACAAAACAAGAATATCTTGTTCGATATCATTCTGGAAAATGGAATGATTCTCAGAAAAAATATGCCACTGTTGCTAAAGAAATTTTGGCAATTCTCAAATGTGTTTTGAAATTTCAAGATGATTTACTCAATCAAAAGTTTTTGATAAAAACTGATTGCCAATCTGCCAAATATATGTTTAATAAAGATTTCAAACATGGTGTGTCTAAACAAATGTTTGCAAGATGGCAGACACATTTGGCACCTTTTGATTTTGAAATCAAACATATTCAGGGAAAGAATAATACTTTGTCTAATTTTCTCACTCGTGAATTTTTGCAGGGTGATGTAGTCCCCTAATAGGGGAGGAAGAACCCAGGGAAAATATGTCTCTGGTCATGGTCGTGGTCGTGGACGGCGGGGAAATAAAGCCCCTGATTATTTCCTATGCAAATAGGGCATTGGAATTTGCCGTTGAAGAGGCAGAAGTCCGGAGAAATAAACTCAGGGCTAAAAAATTTGATATTCGCCTTCCCAATCCAAATTCTCCTATTTATGATGAAACAATAAAGTTCATTGATGAATTGGAGAAGAAGGCAGGAGAAAGAAATATAAGTTCTTTCGCTTCAGTTCTGAATACAGAATTGGATGATTCCCAACAATATGTTCAGGGAACTCATCAGGAAATAATCTTGTATCTGTCACAAAAAGATCTTGTATATAAACATGATCCTTGGATACTCATGCAAAAATATCTTGATGAGTTTTTCTTTCCTGCTCAGTCATATAAGACTAGACATCATTATGAGAAGATTCTCATGGAGACCATGTCTGCAGATTTTGAACATTTCAAAAAGAATGGAAAAGCAGATATGATGTCCAGAGATATTGCTTATAGCAAAATCTCTATCAAGAGCATAATAAATGCAGAACAATGGGGTCTTTCAACACATAATTTGAAGTCATATGTGGTATCAACACAACAAGGTCCATTACAATATTCAAACTGGGATTACGTGGATGCTTTCTCAGAGGTATTTTATTTTGAGAATGACCAGCATAAGCATTCATGGTTCGTGAAAATTGCTGCTACAATTGTAGAGAAAGAGATTCCAACATGGTTTATTATTTGGTGGAATTTCTTTGGTCCATCTCCAACAATTCTTCCAGAACCATTCAAGGGAACGTACGCAGAATGGTTAGAATGTTCGCCAAGAATTCAAAATCTTGAAGACCAACAACAATATGTTGAAGGTACTGGTCAATGTATTTCTTTCTGGAATTCTCAATACCATGGATTGTCAGATGGGTTCCAAAAGTTGATCATACAAATCAACATATTCCATGTTTAAAGAGGAAATTCTTCTCAAAGTTTTGGCATAAAATGCTTTAGACAGATCCATCAACACAGAAGTTATATTCTCAGGATCTGATTAGCGAGATTGAAGCTAAACTCCAACAATACAAGAAGGAGATGAAGGAGAAGCAAGCAAGGATGCTTCAGAATGTTCCAAAATCACCGTTTGAGCAATTTGCACTCAGACTTCAGGAGAAAAATCCAACAATATCATCTCAAGAGATTATGGTGGCTTATATGGATCAAATAAAGCAGGAGATGGTCCAATTTACCAAAAAAGGTGAATCTTCGCCATCACCATCAGAGATGTCAATAACATCACAAGCACAAGGCAGTCGTTATTTTTGCCTTGCAGGACAATCGCAGGATCCAGAGGAAGAAGACGACTATTCTCTGGATGACGTGTTCGAATCAATGAAAGACGCGTTGAAAGGTCCGATTCATATCAGTCGGAAGCAAGGAGAATCTCCTAGTACATCTAAACAGGATAAAGTTTAGATTACGTGTCAGTAAGTTTGCCGATCATGATGTCAGTGGTGAAAGCGGTCATGATTAAAGGTAGATAGCTGGCTGGAGAAATTTGAAAAATATGAAAAGAATATTTGTCGTATTAGACAAATTACACAGTAGATTTGTCCAAATATGGGTAAATCTTTCTACTGTAGATAAACAGTAGTATTTTACTTTTTACTATTTGTAATTATTGTGTTTCCCGGATTTGAAATATGTGAAGTCCGTGGAAAGTCGGATTTAATTTTTGTTTCATATCTGAGCACTCAATTGTCTATAAAAAGGAAAGACTCGGATCAGAGTAGGGAGAGTTCGGAGAGAGAGTTTTTAGGAGTTTTCTTTTCTTTGTAAATTTTATTTTGAAATCAATAATATCATTTGAAGTTTTTGTGTACGGTACGTTCTTATTTATTTTTCTGTCATTTATTTTATTTTGTTTGTGTTTGATCAGCCTAATGACAGGCTGAGATCCTTATGGATTATTGTAATACCTCCATACCATAACAGTTTGCTTAGACTAATCTTAGACCTATATGATAACCCTCAAATACTCCGTTTACATATGTAAGATCTTAAGGGTAGATATTATCTCTTTATAACCTTTCAAATTAAGGTATCTGCATATAATGAGATCTAGTGGAGCCTTCCGCCCTTTTGCCAATTTGATGTTTGTTGAAGGCGTTTTGGGCGTTTCTCTTTTTCCATTAAGATTTGATTATATGTTGAGTAATATCCTGTGATATGTTTTCCCTTTGTTATTTAGAGATATTGTCTAAGCTTAAGGACTTATCTATATCCGCGGACTGCTGTAATTTGTGGTCTTATCACCTGGCAATAATAATAATAATAATAATAATAACAATAATAATAACAATAATAACAATAATAATAACAATAATAATAACAATAACAACAATAATAACAACAATAATAACAACAATAACAAGAATAATAATAATAATAATAATAATAATAATAATAATAATAACAAGAATAACAAGAATAATAACAACAATAATAATAATAACAACAACAACAATAATAATAATAATAATAATAATAATAATAATAATAATAATAATAATAATAATAATAATAATAATAATAATAATAATAATAACTTCTTCTTATTCTTCTTATTATTATATTATCATCATCATCATCATCATAACAATAATAACCTGATACCAATGTCTTTTTTATCATTTCGCATTCATCAACTTACCCAACAAGCAGTTTTATCGAACACATCTAAAACAATTTGCTAGTGAAACAGCTATCTACTAACTACTAAAACACAATAGCTATCTGCTACCAAAACTACTATCCACTACTCAAATAGTTATCCATTACCTAATCTGCTAATTGCGCTGAACAGGGCCATATTTATATGAGTCGCTTAAGCTTAGCACAAGATGATGCCTACTGTATAGTTCATAACCAACCCTGAGTTAGTTAATAACCGCCTACCTATAACTACTAGATGACATATATCACCACTTGCTGAGTTGGCTCGTCACCTTCCTTGAGTTGCAGCCTTAACTTTATGCTCAACATCCTCGCAAGCTGAGCTGAGATATAGCTAGGGAAATCTTGCAGCATAAGTATACTCAGAATTGGGCAAGGACTTAGTAAACATATTAGCAACTTGGTTAGTGGTGGGAATAAAATACACCTGAAGTTGTTTGGACGCAATCTACTCATACACAAAATGATAATCGATTTTGTCGTGTTTTGTTCTACCATAGAACACTAGATTGGTGGCAAGAGCAAATGCAGACACAAAATCACTAGTAAAAGTTGGAATAGAGCGTTTGATGTGACGATCTCTAAGCCAAAAACTAATCCATTTCAATTCTGTGGTTGCTTGAGCTAAGGCTCTGTATTTAGCCTCTGTGGAAGATTGAGCCATAGTTGGTTGCTTCTTGGAGCACCATGAGATTAAGTTTGGCCCTAGATAAATGTAAAACCCTATGGTGGACTTTCTTATGATAGGGTCATTAGCCTAATCACTATCACTATATGTTGCAAGATCATAGGAACCAGGCTGAAAATGAATACCATGAGAAATTGTTCCTTTGATCAACTTGAAAACTCTCTTTAATGCTGCATAATCACAATTAGTAGTTTTGTGTATTGCTTGACAAATGGAGTTCACAACAAACTAGATGTTAGGTTTGGTAATGGTGAGATACTAAAAAGAGCTCCAAGAATACTCCTAAATTTTGTTGGATTTGAATAGGGCAGTTTTGCATCTTGAACTAAGGGAGTATACTTATTTACAGAGGGATTGAAATAAGGTTTGCACTCAAATGACCTTGCCTTTTTGAGAAGATTTGTAGCATATTTAGACTGATGCAAAATCATAGAGGATCCAGACAAGACACTTTAATACCAAGAAAGTATAACAGGTTCCCTAAGTCCTTCGTGGCAAATTTAGCTTTCATAGTAGTAATGAGATTAGAGATATATTTGGAGGAATTGCTGGTCACTATTGGGTCATCCATATACACAAAAACAATGATTGTATGTGTAGATGTATGCAGAATAAAGAGATGTATTAGCTGCACTGCATTGAAAACCATGAGCCAAGAGAAAAGAGAACAATATATGATACTAGTCATTTGGTGCTTGTTTTAAACCATAAAGTGACTTTTGTAATTGACAAACATATGGAGGATAAGTAGGATCAATAAAGCCTTTAGGCTAAGTCATGAACAAAACTTCATCAAGAGAGCAATGTAAGAAGCTTTTGAGACATCTAGCTATCTTAAGGGCCATTAGAAATGTATCATAGCAAGAACCATTCTGATCGTTTTCTGCTTAACTACTAGACTAAAGGTTTCATTATAATCAAGGCCATGTTCTTGATGAAACCCCTTGGAAACCAATCTTGCTTTATACCTGGCTCCTTATCATTTGAGTGTCTTCTGGTTTTGTATACCTAGTATTGACCCAGATTTGGATACTCAAGTAGAATTTGAAGCATTCCAGAAGCTTGGAGATCCAGCTACAAGAAGATAGGTAGTCTGATACAATATTGTTTTTGTATCTTTTGCCTCTATTTTCTTTTTTGGATTTGACAGAGGGGTTAGGGTACCATCAAAATCTTTATTTGAATCAATGCTTTTTTTTTTAACTCTTTCTTTTTCTTTATCTGGGAGATCATCCCCCAAAAGAAAATAAAAAAAAACAAATTAGGTATGGAAACTATAATTGTAAACCATATCGAATCTATGGAAGTATTAGTTTATACTACATACAACCTATAGTTTGTCTATCAGATAGTGCAGGGATAGGAATCCATGTGTTATGCTACTGTAAAGCATTAAAAATCTCTTTCATACCATTGATCCAGTAAATATTCTGGGAGGCTTCTTTATAGAATACTAGTTTAGATTAAGGTGGTTTATGGGAGATAATGGTTGATATATATGTAGTGTATCTAGAAACAAAGGGAAAGAGGAAACCAGTCTTAGACTTGGTCATCATCAGGTGAGAATTGGCACTGGAGGTTAAGGCATAAGATTATGGAACAGAATGTGAATTTGGTAAAAAATAGAAAGAATGTGATGCTTGTATACTATCAAGAAGTAAAGAGGATAGTGAAGATGCAGGCACCGATGAATCAGATAGAATTGAGTGCTGTTATATGTGTCCTGCAAGTGAAGCTAAAGGTATGTACGAATTGGAGGTTGCAGAGAAAGGTGTGACTGATTCAGCTTGTGATGCTGATTGAGTAGGTATAGTGGTAGATAAGGAAAAGGATTAACTAGAGGCACATATGTTGAAGAAAATAACTGTGGGGATAGTGGTGTAGTAGTAGTATTAGAGTATGGAACAATGGATTCAAAAAAGTTAACACTTCTTTAGATGTACACCTTATAAGTCATTAAATCCATACACCTGTAACCTTTAGTATGAGAACAATAACCAAGAAATACACAAGGTGAGGATGTGGGATCTAGTTTATGTCTGTAACTAGGGAAACATAGGCAACCCAAGGTTTTGAGGGTTGTATAGTTAGGCAGTTTATTATAGAGGACTTGAAAGGGAGATTGATTAGACAGAACATGTATAAGGAGCATGTTAATAAGATAATTTGCAGTGGATAATGCTTTTAGCCAATACTAGACATGTACTTTGCTAAGATTAAGAAGAGCAACAAGTGTTGCAACAAGATGCAATTTCTCTCTCTCAACCTTGCCATTTTGTTGGGAAGTATGCAGGCATGATGTTTGAGAAATAGTGCCTTGGCTTTGAAAAACATGTTTAAAATGGTTACTTATATATTCACCATCATTGTCAGATCTAAGTACTTTGATGGTGAAATTAAAATGAGTTTTAACCATGGAATTGAAACTTGCAAAAGTAGACAAAGCATCAAGTTTACATTTAAGAGGATAATTCCATGTAAACCTAGTATAATCATCTAAAAACACAATATAATATTTGTATCCCATACATGAAGCTATAGGGGCCGGGCCCCAAATATCTGAGTGTATTAAATCAAAAGGAGCATAAGTTTTAATATCTGGATAGAAAAAGTAAGTTGATGTGATTTTGACACTGCACGATCAAAATACTGAGAAGAATTAAAAGACACAGACTTTGGTAATAGAGAAGAAATAAGCTTAGTGACATTCTCTAATGGATGTCCTAGTCTTATACCCCACAGTCTTTAATTTATTGGAGGTTGTAATGGAGAGATGCCAAAGAGTTATATGTGAAAGAGATGCAGATGTAGAGATAGTGCTTGGTGGAAGAAGGTAGAGGCCATTCTCATAGTGGCCCTGGAACTTCACCAAATGTGTGCAATTGTCCAGAATTTTGACCTCCTTAGAATTAAAGACCACAGTACAATTGTTATCTTCAATTAGTTGGTAGACTAAGATAAGGTTAGAATAGATAGTTAGCACATAAAAGATGTTTGATAGTAAAAAAGAAGAATTAGATAACGAGAGATCACCCTGGCCAATGCTTGAAATTGAAAGTATGTTGCCATTGCGAATAGTCATAGATTTATGCCTTTGATAAGGTTAATTGTACTGCAGATTGAAGGGAACATTAGTGACATGACTTGAGGCACCTAAGTCTAGATACTAGTTAAACCATGCAAAGGAAGCAATAGTTTAAGTTTGAGTAGTAAGTGCTTGAGGATTAGACTTGGAGTTGGTATAATTTGTTGTGTCGAGCTTGTGCCAGCAGTCCAAAGCAGAATGACTATAATTGCCACATATTTGACAAGGAATCCTGATGAAAGAATGAGAGGATTGCCCAAAAAAGGCTATAGTCTGAGCAGCAAAAGTTGAGAAAGGTCTAGGAACTGAGGCTGCTGGCTGAGATCCACATCTACCAATGAAGTTCCTGATGCGTTATCGCCAACACTAGTAAGTTGACTAGTCATATCAGTAATATAGAATTCAAAGTGTCTAAATATCATTCCCATGTGGGCCAAATTTTATGTTGGCAGTCCCTTTTGATATTGAATTCGTTATTTAAGTAATCGAATGGTTGTGAGGAATTAAGAACAAGAAATAAAACTTAAGCGAAAGAAGATTGAATTTAAAGGGAAATAACACAAAATCAAAAGGGGAAATTCACTAAAGGCTAAAATGTTAGGGTACACAATCCACTCTAACTCATTGGATGTTGATTTTATTCTAGAATTTCGGATTTAGAATTAGTGAGTTCCTAGAAAGGCCTACCTAACCATCTTTCAGGAAATAGATTCTCAACTCAATCTAGACACCTCCTTGGAATATTTTAGAGTTAAGGTGCATTAGAACTAGAACTTGAGTTGCTCAACCTAAAGGCACCTCCCCAGGACATCCTCTAAGTTGAACAAGTTTTGCCATAAATTAATCTAACAGCACCTCTTCAAAATATCCCTTAGATTAATGGGCTATATAAGAACAAAAATAATCATGTATCAAGATTGATCAAGAATAAATCCCAAACTTATCTCTTTGATACTTTGCCAAGGAATTGAAATCAAACAATCAAGAATAAGCATAAAAAACAAAGATTCATGCATAAAAACCAAATTTGAAATTCATAAAGTGCAATCGAACATCCATAATCAACTAGAGTTTCATGCTTCCCCTAACTAATTAATCTACTCCATGCTAGAAGAAAATAAGACAAAACTTATAATAAAAGTGTATCTAGACATCACAAAGTTCAAAGAAGAAAAGAGACAGAAGCTTAGTCTATGGAGAAATCTTCTTTCGCAAAAACTCGAATTCCTCATCCTTCGGCTACTTCGTCACTTGAACGTGCAGTTCTCAAAGAAAAAGCGTCTTCATCTCTTTCTCTTGCATTGGGTGTTTTTCTATCTCAATCCAATCTTTTTCTTAATTAGGAGTTTTCTTCTTTTTATGAGGAGGAAAAGAGTCCTAACCCAAAAAGGTTTCCTATTCTAAAATTCTTCCTCATAAAGAGAACTTCCATAAAATAACTTTCCTAAACTAACAAAGGAAAGACAATACTTGCTTCTCAAGATAATACATGATTGATTCTTTTCTTCCAAAAAGTCTTGCAAAATCATTAAAAATATCAATTTGAAGCTTTCTAAAAAATTTCTCTTGAAAATCTACTCCAAATTTTGGCTGGAGCACTTCATGGGTTGCTCATGGAATTTTTGTGCGACCATGACCTGGTCATGGAGCTCTCTATTCGCATGTCATGAGCCACTCATGGAAATTTTCTGATTCTAGGGGCTAGTCATGGAATTCTCTATTTTGTTCCTTACCAATTGAGCACTTCAAAATCATCCCTAAACACATGAAATTCATCCCAATGTGTAGTAAATCATGTCGAAACCTTTCATGTATAATCAAGCACAAAACCATGAAATCACCAAATTTTAACATGAAATAACTGAATGACATACTCACAAGACCATTAAAAACCCTATAAAATTGACTTATATCAATTTCGCCCTTTGCCTCTTTGATTTTGATTTCTTTCTCTGCCTTTATTGGCATTGCTACTATTTCTTCCACTAGTAGAAGCATATAAAGCAATCTGAGAGTCAATTGTTGCAGAATCATGAAGAATTTGAGAAATTTAAATTAACTTCTTCTGGAAGAAGAATACCACATAGCTTAGACACCGTAATAGGTGCAAGCTTAATTCTCATTGATCCCCTGATAGATGCATACCACTCAAGTAATCCTCTCAATATATACTAGAGGATATATCAGTTAGCTCCTTGATCTTAGCAAGATAGTGTTGCATAGATTGCGCGCCTTTGCATATAATCGACAATTGATGTCGTAGCTAATGAACATGTGATCTACTAATAGAATGAAATCTATTGTGCAAGGCCGACCATATAGCAGAAACAGATTGAACTCTAGCAACTTGAGAGAAAATCATAGGTTGCAAAGAAGCAAAGTGGCAATTAATGGGATGACTCTCGAAAGCTTGCCATAGATTATAGTCAAGATTAGGGACATCAAGGCCAGTAGCATTTTATCATGTCGAGGTGGACATGGCACAATGCCATTAAGATACTCCAACAGCTTATAAGTCTAAACATGGCCTCCATTTGAGTTTTCCACACTAGAAAGTTGTTATTATCAAGTTTGATATGAATTAGTGAATTAAGATTTTGTAAAAACAATTTGAACGTAGAAGGAAGCTCAACTTTAGTACCGAGATCCATGATGCAGTTTGAAAACTTAAAAAAAAAAACCTGTAACAAGCCGAACTCGAGATGGTATAATTGCAGAAACCCTAGTTGCAATGGGAACAACGTGATTTGAAGCTACTAAACCAAGGCGAAGTGCGAATTTCACAATTACAGCTCAAGTTTTGTTTAAGCTATTATAGTGAAGCGGCTAGCTTTTCTTGAAAATTAGTAATTTTAGAAAAAAAATTCCACTAGAAGAGAGGCTTTCATTGCCATGTTAAGATAGAAAGAGAGAGAGAAAAGAAGTTTTCCATTATTGACGTAATGAACTCAATATTTGACTCCTCTATGTATAGTCACATGATTAACTTAAGCTTAGCACAAGATAATGCTAGCTGTACAGTGCATAACTAACTTTGAGTTAGTTAATAACTGCCTGTCTACAACTACCAAATAGCACACCACCATTTGCTAAGCTGGCACATCACCTTCCTTGAGCTACAGTCTTAGCTTTATCCTCAACAATTACAAAGCTGTAGAAATATTAGCTTTGATATTTAAGCCCCTCATGCATTGTACTTGAGTTAAATGTATGTTATCGTCCTGTGGTTTGTCTAATTAGCTATGATTGTAGGATCGATAATATTACATGTGGTCTATTCTATTGCCATATTTTCAAAAATTTCTACTAAGAAAACATGCTAGGAAAATAAAATAACCATATAACACATACAAGAACATGCTTAAAAAGATATAGAACATAATTAGTATTTGCAAAATATGTAAAGCTAACCTCTTGAAGCGTGGGGTCTAACCATCACAAGCTTTGTTCCTACTCACGAACAAAGCCACAAAAAATTTTACTATAGGGTGTCACAATAGGCAACTCCTTAATCTTCTTCCCTATGATTAAAGAGACTTATTTTGAGAGAATAGCTTTTTGTGTGGAAAGAAACAAACTAATATGCTCTTGAAAATCTAGAGCAAAAAACCACACAATAAGTTTGTACTATGTGTTGTAGTATTCTGTTGCCAAAATGGAAGAGATCAACTACAAAATTTTTTGGATGCTAAAAATGGTTTAAAGTCTTTGCCTATTTATAGGAAACGTTTGGCACTTAAACCTTGTAAACTTTCCATGTGGAAAACTTTTTCCTAGTAGTAAATGTTTGTCACATGTCATGGAAGTTACTTGTATAATTTGAATTCTTCTTGTAGTAACTTTCTAGCACATGTCTTGGAAGATTGGGCCAAACCCATAATTCAAGCCCAACACATAGTCCATAATCCATGTAGAGGCCCAAGCCCAATAAAAAACCATCTGAGCCAAATTAGGCTATCTTGGACTCTAAAGAAAGCCCAAACCCAATTCCAAGCTTTGGCCCAATAAGGTTACTACCACAATATAGAATTTACACTTTCAAGATTACTCTCTCAAAGTCATTTCAACTAGGGAAGGGACCAAGAAGACATAATTAACCTTGGCTTCCAAAAATAATAAAAAATATCCTTGCCCGATCTAGGCGACATAATAATTATTTTTAACTCTGATCAAAACCACCATAAGATCAAAGTTGCACTCCAAGAATAATTGCCATTACCTAAAACCTTAACACAAAAGAATGTAAACTTTGTCTTCGACTTATTAAATAACTGACCATAATGCCCTTTTATGTATACTCACAGCTAAGACCGGTCTTTTGGCCTGTGTACTGTCACCTCCTTAGTTATATCTTTTTTCGTTGGGTTTCTTGTCCTATTGCCAACCATACTTGGTTATAGAATTTCTTGATCTTGAGAGCGACCCTCAAGCCATATGACCGATACACCCATAAAGATAGTATTACTAGATCTAGATTCAGATGATAAATTTGGACAATCTCAAAGGGAGCACATAGACTCCATATTTCATATGCATGTTCCAATTAATTAGAACTTAACACTCAATGCACAAGGCTGTTAATCCTAACAAAGTAAGATTTCACCTACAGTGAATCAATGTACCAAACCCTAACTTCATTAGTTATCCACATATGCTCAAGATTAAGAGCAATGATCATTTAGTAGCAGTGAGTATTTTGTTTTCTTTCTTTGATAGTATGTCTCTAGAAAACATACTTACAATGGTCCTACTATTGAAACAAATCTGAAAAGTTCTCCAATGACCTAGGTAGATCACCCTCAACGAGGAGACTTTCTCAACATAACCTTATCATGGTAGAGTGTCCAACACTACCATTCAGTTATGGACTCAATTTATGACGTGACTAAATCTAGACTTGGACCTACTGTGTGTCCAGGTTCACTGCGTACCTAAGTTATTAGTTCAAGTCAAATGACATTTATACGTACATCAATAAAATATACTAGAGATAATACGTAAGAAACTCATAATGCCATCAAAATGATTTTACATTGTTTAACATCCAAAATGTCACATGCAAGTGAGCGAGCTTTAGGACATACTAATCCTAACAATGACAAAATTGAAAATTCATCAGTACTATTCTGGTTGCCAGTGACTTGCAAAAGAAAGGAAATGGAAAAATGGTAGGGCTTTTCTTCTCGGGGTGGACTCCAATGATCAAGTTTTTCAGGATTATTGGTGAGAGCTTTATGGAGGTAGATGGGCTTTGGTTTTCATACCTTAATAATAAAATGCTTAATCCATTTTATAAGATAGATCAAGTGGCATGACTAATGATAATCATAACTTATCATTGGCTAGTGGTGGATCTAGGATTTTCAATAAGGGGTGGCCAAAAGTATCTACACCACTTCAAGTTTTCAATCCAAATCACAAAAAAACCACTTCTAAAATGATTATATGAACTAGTTATCTAAATCAATAATATGCATATATGCATATGAGCATGAGTCATCTGTACAAAAGTAGTTAAAAACTAAAAAAGATACTAACTTGATTCAGGAGATGAGAGGCTGAGAGGCTTTACTAGTGAAAAAAGTTGTAACTTTGTGACAAATAATATTTATTTAAAAAAAGAAGAAAAACTAACTTTAACAATTGCTGACATAAAAAATACTGAATAAGCCAAAACAATTGAAATGAGAGTGTTAAATTTAAAAAATAAAAAAAAGTTTGTGATTATATTGTAGACCTTTGTTTTTTTGTTTTTCAATGTAAGCTATAAAGCAATTGTTGTTTTCTTTTTATTATCAATGCTAAGGCATCCCTAATCCGATTAAGTCTGCACGTTGAGTTCTTAATCCCCAGGCTATCTTAATTGTTGAGGCGTCCCTATTATGATTAAGTGTGTAGGTTGAGTTTTTAATCCCTTGGCTATCTTAACTGTAGTTGATATCAAAGGCTGAAACTCGAAACGCGGTTCTTGTACCTAGCCTATCTTAGTTGTTTGGTTAATGCTGAGGTGTCTCTAATCCGATTAAGTGTGCAAGTTGAGTTCTTAATCCCTAGACTATCTTAATTGTTGAGGCATCCTTAATTTGATTAAGTGCACAAGTTGAGTTCTTAATCCCTAGGCTATCTTAATTATAGTTGAGGTCAAAGGTTGAAACTCGAAAGGCAGTTCTTATACCTAGCCTATCTTAGTTGTTTGGTTAAAATAAAAATAAGTTAAACAAAGCACAACAAAACTAGCCAGCAAGGATCAAACTCACAACCAAACAATGACATGCCATACACTCAACCATTTGGCTATCTCAAGAGGTCTTCGTCAAGTAAAGGGTGGTCATATATTCCAAAATTTTAACTTACTAAAATTAAAAAGAAAATTAAAAAAAATGAAAAATTGAGGGGTGGCGGCAACCACCACATGCCACCACTATAGTGCCGCCCCTGCTATTGGCCAACTTGCTACTACTTTTACTAAGGAGAGCAGGTGGATGGGAGATCTTCGTCAGGCCATAGGTCGGCTTATGCCAAGTGGTGCATATTAGGTCTAGCTTGGGTAGAGTATGACATGTTCTAGGCCGAGAGTCCATCAAATTTCTGGGGGAGTGCAGATATGTTTTGGTATAGGTGGATGTCCAATTCAGACCAAGCTAGATCTGGGTCCAAATGCTTTGATTACATGCTTAAACTCGAATGCTCCCTACTAAGCAGATTGTTCTATGTGTTAAAACTTATCACATCAGCCCCCTGTACATTCGAAAGATAGCACATAATTTTCCACTTTAACTATTTAACGTGTCCAAATTGACTTATTATGATACAAGCCTCTTTTCGCATCTATGGGTAGTCAAAACTTGTAGTTTGTTAAATATCTTCACAAATACCTTTATTTTCAGCAAATGATAACAAAAAAAAAAGTGATTTTCTCACCTTTTAAAAAGTATAAGGGTGTAATATGGTCAATTTTGAAAACAAAAGGCAGTTACTAACTAGTTAGACTAACTATAGGAGATGACATGCCCTACTATGAAGGCACAAGGAGTAATATAGTAAGTTTGAAACACAAAAAGTATTCATTAACTAGACAAATCACAAAGAGGTATCTTGCATTTAACCCTTTGTTATAATTTAATCAAGGTTATCATTTAGCAAATTTTACTACTCCTAGACCTCTAGCATAAGACCCAAACCTAGAAAGACTGAAAGAAAATCATGTACTTGTCTAGATAAATTCATTTATTTTATAGAACAAAATATAAATTGAAATATCTCATCTTATTATTGACCTAATCATGAAAAAAAGAAGGCATTCTACTTCTTCTTGATACTCTTTAGTTGTTAATTGAATTTTCAAATTTAAATAACTTGACAGATGTATTATCAAGCCATTCTCATTCTCTATTCAAAAAATTTCTTATCATAATTCTTTTTTATTTTCAACTTGTTTTGTCCTAATATCTATTAGTCACATGTGCTAATTGACATTATACTAGTTACACAAAAGGTTACTAATATTAAATATGGTTAATTCCTTTCATAGTTGCTAAACTATTAATTTTGTCTCATTTTAGTTCTTTGACTAGAAAAATAAATCTTTTAGTCCCTCGATTTTTATTAGTTTGATGCTATTCATTTTTTGAGCAAAATATGTCAATTTTTTAATGGAAATGTCAAGTGTGCTGCATATGAGCATTAGGTTTGAGGGCATTTTTGGAAATGACTCCTCAATGTCTTTTCAAACAAGCCTTTTTATCTCTCAACTTTTATTAATAGGACACTATTAGCCCCTTAGGCCATTTTTATGCAAGAATTAATAGAAATTGAATGTGGTAATCAAAGACAGTTTGAAATAATGTATTTAAGGGAATAAACTTACAAATTCAACCATTTATCTTTCTTTTTTCCATTTTCTCTATTTTATTTTATTTGCTGCATTTTGTTTATCTATCCAATAGGTATCCAACAAGTGCACACACATATGTACATACTAGTTATCTCGAGGCCGTGCTTTGCATGATCAATTTTTGAATTTTATTTCTTAATTTTAGAAAAGAGCATAATTCCCAAAATGCTTCACATATATCAATCTTTTAATTTTATTTCTTATTTTGAGAAAAGAGCATAATTCTTAAAAATTGAAAAATTGTCTAATCACATAACAAAATTTGAAGTAGTTTAAATAGAAAAATTTTACAATATTACAACAAGTGTCTTCAACGTCAAAATTGTATCACTTCCAAATTTGGAAAGAACACTATCTGCAATAGACCATCACATAACATGTAGCTGCTAAAAGACGCTCTCTTGATTGCTTTTGCATAATCTAAGATAATCTGCCCTGATGAATTCTGATATTCTTTTGCCATATCAACATAAAGTAGTTCATTCAAAGTGCTACTTTCTACTTTATCTTAAAAAACCTAGGCAAAACCTCGACAGTTGCTTCTCAAAGTATATTTATTGGAGATTTAGATAAGTAACATTATCCATATCAATAGGACAAAATCAACAATAATGATACGACACTGATAGTGATGGCTTTGTAAACATGACACAACTAATGTTAAACGTCAAACAAAATTTTGTGTATTAAACAATCACAACAAATGGTTAATACTCCAAGATATTTATTGCCGGCCTAGTATAAGATGTAACTATTACCACGGACTAAATACGTGACAATGAAGGGCGAATGCTTGTTTGGTGTAAATGTCTGTGGAAAGGTTTGATAGATATAGACATGAAAAGTTCAAATAAAAGAAAGATTAGAAATATGGTTGGGTGAATAAATGGATTTAGTGGGTGTAAATATGATTAGGTAAAATAAATGGATTTAGTGGGTTCCCTTAGTTTTATTTCTAACTTAAAAATAAATATTTTAATTCTAATTTAAAAAATTTCAAATTCTATTATATTATGTTTTTGTCATTTAAATTTAAATTTAAATCTAATTGAGAAAATTTACTGGAGGAAAATGCTTAAAACGGAAGACAGGAATAGGTTTGCTTTAACAACATATAATTAAATGTATATTTGGGTAGTTATTGGAGAGAAATATTCAAAATAGAAGAAGGGGATCAGTTTGCTTTAAAAATGTATAAAACATATATTTGTGTAGTTAAAAGTAGTCATTAATAAGTTTTCTTAAGCTCATAAAGTAAAGGTGATTAGAAGTAGTCATTAATAATTTTTTCAAGATCATAAATTAAAAGTGATGTGACAAAATGTGATATGATATGGCATGTTAATGAGGCTTTATACATGTGACATAGCATGTTATTAGAGCTTAAGAAAGTTGATATGTCACTCACAGAGCATACAAATTAGCTTGCGAAACAACTTTTTATACATATATATACACATCCATACATGCATACATACATACATACATACATACATACATACATACATACATACATACATACATACATATACACACACACTCACATATATATATTCATTCTCCTCCACAGGATCGTACACTAGCAATCTTTAATCATTGAAACAACCTTAAACTATTACAAATTTTCAAAGCCAAGCTCAATGAGTTGCAACTTTTTGTTTGGTGAGACTACATCATGTTTTTTCTATGACTTGACTACTACCAAAAGAATCCTCTTAGTCCATCGGTATAACTGCTGTTCTTGGTCAGTGTCAACAAAAATCACAAACTTGTGAATTGGATAAAGATATTCATGTCCATCAGGTTTATGTTAGAGTTGGTGCCTTAAAGCAATTAGTTGTAATTGATTTAGGAATATCTTCTCTTAATTTTATTAGGGATGGGTATTTATTATTTCATATTATTTATTGAGTTTGTGTTTAAACTTTATGAAATAAGTCTAAGAGATTTAAATTAGGTTAGACTTGTTCTTAAGATGTTAAGAATATGAGTGATAAGTTTGATTTGATAATTTGCTCTAAATTAGTTCTCAATTATTGGAATATTAATTAGGCATTATATTCCATAAAATCGATAAGTGAGTTTGCAGCCTTGATTAGTATGATATTACTAATAGTAAAGGCGATGAGTCTCACGTCGCAAAAACAATCACATTACGACTCACTGAATGTGACCGTTTATATGACAATCACATGGAATTAAATTAAGTCAATGATTAATCATACAATATAATAGCGTATTTACTCCTTTGACCATAAACACCATTGCAGTCTAGTACATGTGTTATTATGATTTGCTTAGTACTTCATGATCCGTCTCGTTTATAAGAAAGATCTAGTGCGATGTAGTCATGATTAATTCATGTATACGGGCTTAAGTGTGGTCAAGATGGAATCTGTCTACTTGTTTATATAAGTTTGATATCCCAAGGCAATTTATTAAGTAGTAACAAAAATCCTTGACCAAGTAGATGTTTTCCAGAAATGGCTTTTGAAAGAGTTACTAAATATTACGTTTTGAAAAGATTAAGTCAACATTTGACTTTAACCATGACCGTTTGACTTAATTGGATGGAAAGCAGAATGAATTATTTACGTGGAGATTATATTATTTTGGTTCGTGTTAATTTTACTTCATCACTGAGCGGGTAGTCACGATATGTCACTAGACGTCACTCATGACTTGTACAAATTAGAATTTATTTCTAATTAAACTAATTGGTTGAATTAATTCTACTACCAATCGGTTATGAACCTGAGAGGTCACACACAAATAGGAATTGGAATTAATTAATGAATAACGAGAAAAAGGAATATTTTGTAATTTTGAACTATAGAATTTAATCTTAGAATTAATTAATTATTTAGAATTAATTATTAAGTGAGACTCTTTGGTCTTTCAGTCTATCTTAATCTCCAAGATTAAATTCCAGTCCATTTGGGTTTCCTACTTCACGTAGGATTTGAACTTTATGGAGTCCTATAAATAAAGAGATAGAACACAAAAGCTAGCACTACAATTTTTTATCTTCAAAATATTTTTCCTTATAGATTAGATCCTCTCATTAGTTAATTTACAATTATGTGTGGATACTCTTGGAGGCTTCACGGTTGGGGAGCTATCATAATTCTGAATTCATCTTCATCAAAGTTTTTGTCACAAGAGATATTCTTAAATCTCATAGTTAGAAATTTTATTAGTAGATTAATATATCTATCATGAGATTATTTTTCACTATGCTTGTTAAATGTCATGTAAATAAATAAATAAATATATATATATATATATATATATATATATATATATATACCACGCTTTTTAACAGTTTATACTTAATCTCAAAAAGGTCCTTCAACTTTTTATAATTCCTTGATAGGTCCTTTTAATTAATACCATTAGTAAAATTTAACGGTCAATGCATTAACTTGGGTAACAAACCTAAAATACCTTTTCATTGATAGTCAAATTTACAATAACATATAACCTTTATATTTGAGACTTTGCTGGACACATTTTTACCTATTTGTTCTTATTTCTTTTGCCAAAATTTTTACACCAATTCTTTTCATTGCTTACATTAACTTCATCCAAATTTTTTAATGGTAATATGCCTCAAATCTCAAAATGTAATTATTTGGTAGTAATTAATAAATTATTGAAATTATATTATTTATTTTAATTCATTTTGCTTCTCGTTTTATTGTCAATTGTATACCAGCAGGCAATGAAAAGTTGGTGTGAAAATATTTGCAAAATAAATAGGAATAAAAAGGCAAAAAGGTTTCTAGTAAAGTCTCAGATATAAAGGTTATATACTATTGCAAATTTGATTAGCAATCGAAAGGCGTTTTTGGTTTTTTAACAAAGTCAAAACATTGGCTGTTAAATTTTACTAATGGTATTAATTGAAAGGATATTTCAAGGGATCATAAAAAATTGAACGACCTATCTGGGATTCAGCATATACCTGAGCGACCTGTATGCTTTTTTCTCATTTGTGAACTGTAAGCAAATTGTCATTGTACAATTAGTATTCTTGGTTAGATTTGATGTTGAGAAAAAGATAAATGTTTAAATTTTCCATTTTATCCCTTTAAATGTAATAATTTTGAACATATTTAATTGACTATCACATGACAATTTTAGTAATTTTTAAACAAAAATGGCATGAAAGGCTAATTGCGTCTTACTAACAAAAGTCAAAGGACTAAAAGGGTGTTTGGTTTGGCTTTTTTTTTTTTGTCAAACCTGCTCAAAACCTAATTTAAGCTAATGAAAGTATTTGTTTTAATTAAAAAATATTTTTTAAAGTGGCTTTAAGTAGAAAATAAAAAGCTTCCCAACCCTAAATTTTGTTTTTTATGACTTTAAGCACTTTGAAAAAAGTAAGTTTGACCAAATCATTTACTATCTTATCCTTACCTTTTATTTTTATTACTAAAATATCTTTACTCTTTGCTCTTATACTTACCTTTTTTAAATTCTGTTTTAATGTCCTTAATAATTATTTTGACCATATAATTTACTTTTTAACCCACTTTAATCAAACATGTAAATACTCATTTTTATAACTACAACTTTTATTCAAACGTATAATTACTTAAAGTCGATACTAAAAAAAAAAAGTCACTTAAAGCCAAAAATGTTTTAAGTAGCTTTTTGATAAGGCAATCCAAACACCCTCTAAAAGACTCATTTGTAAAAACGTTGAAAATGTTGAAATAGTCATGCAGAAAATGTCCTCAGAGCTTCTTAATATTTATCTTCACGTGATGCTCACATGCCATTTCCCAAAAATCTAACTTTTTTGCTTCAAAGGACTAATGGCATTCAGCTAACAGAAGCTTAGGGATTAAAACTTATTTTAATTGTCAAAATGAGATAAATTCAATAGTTCAGGAATTACAGAGAAATTAACCATACTGAATTTTGATTACGGGAGTCAATGAATAAAAAATTGATGGTGCCCAACACTTGATGAAGAAAAGTCGGTTTTCAAATCGACAACACTAGCAGGATCATGAAAATCAAATACACCATTAATTTATCATAAATTAAAAAATGAAGTTGAACAAAGGATCACAAAATTTTATCCTCATGCGCTTGTTGCATCGCATTTTCCAATCAATTTCTAGACACACTAATTTTATATTATTCTTGTTATCAAAACCACATATTTTTATTTCAGACAACAGAATTAAGTAAAAATAACTAACAATACCACCTTTTCTCGTTCTTCTATCATAAGCACAAAGATGCCAACTGTTTAGAGAGGTATTGGAATAGCTCTCAACGGTTGAGCCTTCTGCAATGCAATGCCTACTTTGTCGTCCATGTTTAATTCTTCTGATGTGATCCCTCCTTCTAACTTCCAGTCAAATGAATTTAGCAATGACCCTAACATAAGTGGAATTAATCGTCTTGCTAATGGCATGCCTGGGCAAATTCTTCTTCCTGAACCAAAAGGAAGTAATTTGAAATCAAAGCCTCTTAGATCTAAATTTGATTCCAAGAACCTCTCAGGCTTAAATGCTGATGAATTTTCCCATATATTTGGATCACGTGCAATTGCCCATACATTTACTAGAACTTTTGTCCCCTTTGGAATGTTGTATCCACAAAGCTCAGTATCTTGTGTTGCCTTTCTTGGAATTAATGTTGGAACTGGGGGGTGTAGTCTCAAGGTTTCTTTCAAAATGCATTGCAGATAAGGAAGTCGGTCAATATCAGCTTCTTCTATTAGTTTGCCTTTGCCAACAACTTGTGCAAGCTCTTCTTTGGCTTTTCTCATTGTCTCTGGATTCTTAAGTAGCTCTGCCATCGCCCACTCTAAAGAACTTGAGCTTGTATCTGACCCCGCAATAAATAAGTCCTATGATAATAAGAACAAGATAATTTCAGTATATCATGCTAACATCTAGCTTTTGGAAGGAAATTATTTTCTACGCTAATAATCCTGTTGAGGTTGAAAAAGATCTGAACATAGTGATGATAAAGTCAATAAATGAAAGGATAAAATTCAGTGAAAATGTACTAGAAAGAGCATATATTTAGTATATATAATAGATTATCAACTAATAAAAAAGGAGAAAAAATAAAATAGATAACTAACCAAGAACATGCGCTCCATTAGAGTTCGGTCAAACTCATCCGAGTTTTCTTCAATGAATTTGAGAAGAAAATCAAGTGCATCATTGTGTATGCTGCCTCCCGATCTTTTTTGCTGTAAACGTTCATCGATTTGACCAGCAAATACTTCTACCACCTTACTGAAATGAGTGGTCAAGCGACGCTTAACACCTTGAAGATCAAACTTCATAAAGGGAAAGAAATCCACCAAATTGGGAGCACCAGACTCCACTGCTATGTTCCACATGACGTCCCTCATTTTCTTCATGGAATCTGAATTTGGAGTCATCACATTCTTGGAGAACATGCTACAGCTCATGACGTTTAGCGTGGTCATGAAAGCTGCTAGATCTATATGAACTGCTTCTCCCTTTAGACTGTGTTCTCGACAATATTCAATCAACTCCTGCACCTTGCTATGTCTTATGTGCTGGCTAGCATCTAGCCTGGTTCCAGAAAACAAGCTGGAATTCATCGCTTTCCGGATGTTTCTCCATCGTGAAGTGAAAGGTAAGAAAACAACAGAATATTTGTGTTGATCCAGGGCATGAATTGAATTCGGGACCCATCTGCTGGCGAAAACTTCGTCTTGTTTCTGCAGGACTTGTCTTGCTGCGGCTGGCGAAGTTATGATCACTGCCGGAAGTTGGCCTAATCTTAAGCTCATGACTGGACCGTATTTCTTGGCAAGCTCGGATAAGGACTTATGGTAGTGCTTACCAAGCAAGTGAAGATTGCCAATTATGGGTAAGGGGGCAGGTCCAGGTGGAAGCTTTTTGCTTCTACTGGATAAGGTTTTGAAACCTTGGAACAAAGTTAATGCCAACAATGCTACGAGTGTAATGGTTATGTAATCCATGGCTTCTCACGTTTACTGAGATTGATGAGTAGTGAGGACTCTCGTCCTTGTATTTATACAAGATTTTGTGAGCTTGAATGCTTGATGTTGCTGCCAATTTTGACGATATTTTGAAATTTGCATTTTATATAATACTTAAAATACAAATACAACTATTTACCTATGACTGCTCAGTCGTCCTACTGATAAATTGCAGTCAACATCGTGGTACAACATATTCCATTGATGTAAAACGAGTCGTTAAGACTACCGTAATCTCGTGATTTAGTGGTATGTATTCTTTGTTTGGAGGTGAAAAATTTCAAGATCAATATTCAATAGGTATTGGTGTTCTACTTTGAACTGTGATATACTAAATTAAAGTTCTAATAAGGGGTTGGACAGTGCACTGTATTTAAGATTTTAAATAATTCAATAAGCCATGTTTTAGATAACCTATTAATTTTATTAAAATATTATTATTAAAATATATTGATGTCCCACATCGAAAATTCTCGAAACTAAAATATACCATATTAGATTTTAAATCACTTTTTACGTTGACCAATTAATTTTTATGATGGAACCTCACTAATTCTTAACATGGGTATACATTCGTTCAAGTGGTAGCCAATTCCTGCAAGCACCCCATCAAAGTTACAATCTTATTTGTTTGAGATCATGGTGACCTATCCCTCTAAACCAGCAATTGACCCACTTAACAGATACAGCTCTTGCTCAAATTTTTAAAATTTTCCCTCTTTGTAAACTTTATCCCTTGGTTTTGTGATTTTCATTGCTATCATCTACCTTCACGTCTGCTAATCTGATACCTTCCTCCCCCCCCCCCTCTTCTTCTCCTCTTTGCTATTATTACCCTTCCCGTCAACAGCCGCCCATCACGACGGCAGACTTGCCAAAACAACAAGATGCCATGAAGCTTGAGGCCTTTTTGAAACTTCCGCAACTCTACGTGGTGATCTTCTTTGAAGTACCCAAAATATGGTTTATTTTCAAACAAATTGTATTGTGTTTATATCAAATCATGGCTAATGGAATCTTTTAAATTTTTTATAGGCCCAACTTGCATTACCATATACCTTCTTTTTTTTTTTTAAATATTAAATTCAGGGTCACTTTGACCTCATTATTAACATATGCTGCCAAGTTTGACAACCTTCTTTCCTTACATCAAATAATCAAGCTGCCTATTCAATCAATCTGTCAACTCTGTATATTATAAGATATTTGTGATGAGAACACCTTGTTTTACCAGTACGAAAATATATCAGAAGAATAATAATATAGAAATAAACAAGTGAAGATTCTTCAAGACCACCTATACTTTGAATGTGGCACTACAAGGAGAATCTGTGAGCTCTGGAATGCTTTGAATCCATCGGAGTTTAAGTCTGAGAGATTTTTTTGAAATTAAATTTAGATCTACGAGGCTTTGATTTTGAATTACTTCCTTTTGGTTCAGGAAGAAGAATTTGCCAAGGCATACTGTTAGCAAGACGACTAATTCCACTTATGTTAGGATCATTGCTAAATTCATTTGACTGGAAGCTAGAAGGAGGCATCACATCATAAGAATTGAACGTGGACGACAAAGTAGGCATTGCATTGCAGAAGGCCCAACCTCTGAGAGCTATCCCAATACCTCGTTAATCAATTGGCATCTTGCTGCTTATGATAGAAGAATAAGAAAAGGCCGTGGTGTTTGTTAAATTTACTTCATTGTGTTTGAAAATAAAATTATATGGATCGGATAACGAGAATAATATAAAATTAGTGTCTAGAAATTGATTGCAAAATGAGATGCAACAGGCGCATGAGGATAAAATTTCTAATCCTTTATTCAACTTTACTTTTCAATTAATGATAAATGATGTTTTTGATGTTTCTGATCCTACTATGGTGTTTTTTTTTTTAATAAATTCCTATACGAGACATATGTATAAAGAGAGGCTAACCGAAGAGCAGATTAGATAGTCAACTATTGTCTCAACACTCCTTTAGAATGCACCTTAATGGAGAACCTCAAGAAGGATGGAAGATTATTATAAGAGAGGATTTGAGAAGAGTGTTGATTTCCCAGAACTATTCCTCTGTAATGGTATAGCCTCTCTTAGAAAAAGAAAAAAAAATCATTTATGAGACCATGCATGTTATGTACACAACTAATCAATATAATGTTAATGAGAACCTGTAACTGAGATAGCAGGACCCAAACAAGTTGATAGGAAAAAAGAAAAATATGAAGCGAACTCTTTTGAATAGAGGATGAGAATGGTCAATAACTTGAGGGTAAATAACATAAATGGTCCCTTATCTTTGTCCCCAATAACATTTTTGCCCCTTATGTTTCATTTGTGACATTTTAGTCCTTTAAATATAAGATTTGTGACGCTATTAGTTCTTTTCCAATCTCCCGTTAAAATTTGTCGTTAAAAGCACGTGAATGACGGAATTAGCCTTGGGAAAACTCCTACGCGTGCAATTTAGGAGCTCTGCGAAGGTTAATTTCGTCATTCACATAAATTTTAATGACAACTTTAATAGAGAGTGGAAAAGGACTAACGGCGTAACGAATTTGATATGTAAAGGACTAAAATGTCACAATGAAAGATAAGGGGCAAGAATGTTATTATAGGTAAAGATAAAGGACCATTATGTTATTTTCCCATAACTTTATCTACATCAGTCCATGGACTTACATTTAAAAACTTAATTAACAACTAAAAAATATTATAAAAGAAATAGATCAACTTTTTTTTTGGTTAGGTCAATAAATTGATGAAATATTTTGATTTATATTTTGTCTATAAAATAAATGAATTTACCTAAACAAATACATGATTTTCTACTAGTCTTTCCAGGTTTGGGTCTTATGTTGGAGGCCTAGGAGTAATATAATTTGCTAAATGATAACCTTTAATATACACCAATGATTTGTTCATTCGTTGATTATTTTATGTGCTTTAAAACTTACTATATTACTCCTTTATGCTTTTCAGGAGATGACATGTTATTTCTATGATTTGTCTAATTAGTTGATTTTCTGCTATGTTTTTAAAACATATCATATTACTCCTTGTACTTTTTAAAAGGTGATTCAATCACCTCTTTTTTTTGTTTTTAGCTAAAATAAGGGTATAATTTGAAGTTGTATAGCATAAAGCAAGTATTGATAGATGTAAAAAAGCACGTCTAGTGCACGATAAATTAATTTGGACAAAAATGTTAAACTAAGATATTATGTGGTACCTTTTGGAAAACAGGGGAAGGGGGGGGGGTTTAATATGACAAGTATTAACACAAATAGAATAAGCTAATTAGGTAAAGTAAGGGGGATAACAATTATGGAAAAAAAAAAAGAATCACCAAAATATACGAATTCTAGTCATTTTGAAGCTAGAAATAAAAAAATTCATACCTAAATTTAAAGTTTAGAGGCAAATTGGACATTAGAACCCTAACTCTTTTTGTAGATTGTTTGTGATTAGGAAGCTGCCTTCGTTAATTTTTTCTGAATCAGAGAATGAAAACGGTTTGAGTCTAGCTTATCTCAAAATCGCTAATACGAATTCGCCCTAGATCGTGTGTGAGAAATGAGAGTAGTGAAATGAAAGGTATGTGAAAATGTGAAATATATAGAAGCATTTTATTCCGTGAAGCTCATTTAGATTGATTTTTTTCAATTTTTTTAAAACTTTTGGAAAAGTACTTTTTTAAAAAGGTTAGCCTTTCAAATTTTTAAGAAAAAATGAAATTGAGCTGTTTTTTGGTCAAAATTTTAATTTATTAAAATTCAATTCATTTTAAAAAAATGTTTTTAAAAAAAAGAAAATATTTTTCATAAAAAAGTCAATTTAAACACGCTCGTCCTGTTTCCTGATTCTTATGAGAGTCCAAAGGATAACCCTCTAACCTCTATACGAAGAAACCTGCCATGATCTCATTGAGCTGTTCTGACTAAAAGTCTCATGATATTTTGTTGTTATCGCGAGTCTTTGTCGTTGTAATGGGCGGTTGTTCATGGAAAATTTTAATAACAATGAAAGTAAGATAAATGAATGAGCTTGACATGTTACACGTGAACATATTTACAACACCAAAGATTTGACATTGAACTCATATTTGAAAGATTGGGCACGGGACTAAAAGCACCAGAATATCTAGACATGAAGGCAAACGGATGGAAAAATATGGACGGAGTTATTAGCAATTTGATGCCATGAAAGATTAGTAAAAGTATGTATATATTATATTTTCGTGACGAGATTTTAAACTATTTATATTAAACAGTGTGGAAGTAGGTTATAACAATGAAAATCATAAAACGAGGGATGAAGTTTAATTACTGTATGAGTATAAATCTGATTGGGCTTATGAAGCCGCACAAGGCCCAAGTTGCGAGTTGTAAGGGCCTAGAGAAAATAGGTCAGGATCAATTTAGGGAGCCTAAACACGTCTTGGATGCTAAGTATAAAATCATGTAATTAAGAAAGCTATATCCCTTGAGGTCCCAAGAGAAATAGAATATTATATTGCCATAATAAGGGCGCTAAGGTAGCAATGAAAAGAGGAAGGCGTATCATAAAGGACACCTACAAAAAGACATAGAAATCTTCATCCTACGTCACCAACCAAGCCTTCTTCCTCTCTTTGCTTAATAAGGTCTAGCGTCCTTATCCTAAAAGGTTTTAGATCCTAGATTTAAATCCTAATTGTAGAATCATCCTCTACAATTACTAGGAACTGAAATTTTAAAAAAAATTGAGAAAGAGAGATAATATATATTTGGGTAAATGACTCATTTGGACACTTATCTTTGATCTTTTTGATAATAAAGTCCCCTATCTTTAAAATAAAATAATTCAGTCTTTATCTTTGCAACTTGTGACACTGTTAGTCCTAAACTCAAAAAAAGCCAAGAAAATAGTGAAGTTGAGGACTAATCTTGTTACAAATTATGAAGATAAGGGATTGACAATATTACAAATTATGAAAATAAGGGACTAATGTATTTACAAATTACAAAATAAGAGATTAAAACAAGATATCTTTTTGATGTTTTTTGAACTTGGGACTAAAGGCGTCACCAATTGCAAAAATAAAGGACTAAAGTTGTCATATTTTAAAGATAAGGAACTGAATTGTCGAAAAGGTAAAAAATAGGAGACCAAATGGGTCATTTACCGTTTATATTTATACATGTTATAAATATATCACGAGTCAGAGTAGAATACCTTTACTTACCAAGTATTAATCTTGAAAATTTTTTGCTCCCAAAACCACGATGGCTATGGTGATGTTAACTATCAATCAAACATGTGGTACCACGATGCTGGTTATTGCAGCATTTGCATTTCCAGCATTAAAAAGGGGGAAAAAAAAAGCAAATTTGATAAGAAAATTGTCAAAATTGGCAGCACGATGAAGCATTCAAGCTCACTAACTATTGTATAAATACAAAGGACGAGGGTCCTCACTCCTCATCAATCTCAGAAAACGTGAGAACCCATGGATTACATAACCATTATACTCGTAGCACTGTTAGCATTAACTTTTTTCCAGGGCGCCAAAACCTTATCCAGTAGAAGTAGAAAGCTACGAACTGGACCTGCTTTGATCCCTTACTTGTTAATGCCTTCTAATAAACACTAGCAAGTGCACTAATGGTATCAGTAATAAGAATTAAAAGAATTCAGATATAGTTCCCATAAGGGCCAAAGTTTATATTAGAAATACATTCAATATTATATATGTTATTTGAGCCATTGAATAAATTTGAGAAAGAAAAGTAGGAATATTAAATTTAAACAAAACAAATTGAAATCAAATTGGAAAGAAAACTCAAATTCAAGAGGAAACCAATTGGTGTTGTTTGTGAAATTCTGCAAATACATGATATCGTGACAAGTAATCAAGTGATGTGTAGAGTGTCATTTCCACGAGGATTGTGTCGTCAAGTATTGAAATTAGCAAATCCTAGAACTATTTGAACAACCGAAAGGGGATTTAATTAAATTGACAATAAGTAACTAAATCATTAATTAATTAATAAAACTTTCAATAAATAAATTAAAAGCAATTAATAAAAGAAAAACTAAAGAAAACCGAAATTAATAAACTGAAAAAAAATCTTCAAATAATAAAGGGTAAGGCATGTGAATTCACCTAGGACACATAGTAGATATTTTGTTCAATTGCACAATTTCTCCCCTATTAATTTAATCCAAATAATTAGCTTATCCTATTTAACTAATTATCTCTCTCGAGCATAATCAATACTACACTCATAAGTCTCTCGGCTATATCTCTATGCAAAGACAATTAAAGAAAATTACATTAATTAGGTAGAATTTATTCCAATAAAATTCAACCAACGACAAAATTAAAGTTTGGAAGGCATAAATTAAAAGTAAGAAATTAAGTTCATTAGTTATTAAGGCATTAGGGTACACAATATGCTCTAGTTAACTTAGATATTGATTATTATTTCATAACTTCAGATTTAGAGTTGGAGAGTTCCTATTAAAGTCTACCTAACCATCTTTTAGAAACTAGGTTCTCAACTCAATTTAGACACATTCTTGGGACATTCCAGAATTGAATTGCATAGAACTAAAACTCAAGTTATTCAATATAGAGGTATCTTCTCAAATAGTTATTTTTAATTTTTTTAAAGAAAAAGTCCAGACTCAAGACTTAAGTCTGGTTTGTGTTAAGTTTTCATAAAGTACTTGTGATAAGATGTCTTATTTATATATGTAAAATAAATCAAGGATGAATCGCTTATATCTTACAAGATTAAAAAAAAAATTATTTATTTTGAGCTTTCACAAAATACTTGCGACAAGATATCTTACTTATGCAAACACCGTTGTTGAAGGTGGGTTGAAATTCATGTTGCGTCTACACTAGAGAGGGAAAATTTTGGCTGGTTGTTCTACATTTGTTGAAATCGTTATTGCAAGTTTTTTGAGTGGTACGATCCAAAAGTTGCAAGATGGCATCCTAGTGGGTCACTAGTTATTCCACCTACAGCTTTGGGTAAAATCAAATATGATGAGGTTGATGATGGTAAAGAAATCATATGCCCTTACCATCTGAAATATAGTTATTAAAAGATTCACATATGTTATTTACGGGCACATTATACTTTGGACTAACAGGAAAATGAGACCTAGTCGTATGAAAGCTACAGTAATAAAACTGCAAATTGCTGTAAGGCGCCCAACTAGGCAAAAGTCTCCTCATAATCAATACCATATTTTTGGGTGAATTTTTTGGTCACTAACCAAGTCTTGTATCTCTTAATGGAATCATCTGAACGAGTCTTGATTTCGTAAATGCATTTACAATCGATTACATTCTTTCCAGAGGATTTAATTTGATAAGTAATATTTATTTAAAGTTATTTCAATTTAACGCATATTTTAAATTGTTATTTGCTAAAAGTATTTAAAATAAAAGGTTTTTTGACTTACTCAAAATATATGAGTTATAAATATAAATATATGAAACTAAAAATTATCTACTACTAATAGTTTTAAATTGAAATACTATTTAGCAAAAATAATAATAATATTTAATTATAATTAACAACACTATTAAAATTAGATAAATTTTATTTTTTTAAAAACATTTATTTGTATCGTATTCATTTATATTTTTCATTTATTTTTGATCTAAATATTTTTATTATTTATTACTTATTTATTTTTAATTTTCTTTAAATTTATTTACTATTATTATTTATTTATTATTTATATTTATTTTATATATAGTAAAGTATGCCAATTATAAAAAAAAAAATAAGAGATTAACAAAAATTGTAGAGAGTAATTACACTGTATAATTATACCAATTCACATCTCCCCATGAGAATTAGAGAGTGTAATTCAGGAGGTCCAATTATACTAAATTCTCTCTTATCACAATTTATACTATGCTCCTTTGCCAATACGCTCTCCCATGCTGTCTCACTTTTGCTCATGATATTAATACTATTTTTTCAAAATATTAATACTATTTGTTCACAATATTAATACTGTGTGGGTCTATGTGCATGAATGTGTTTTTGCATATATGTGTGGGCAAGAGTGGTGAAACAAATATATATTAAGTGATGAACTAATAAATTATGAATAAATAGTAAAAAAGTTATGAACAATTTAATTGACGTGTTTGTTCATAATCTTTATACTATTTGTTCATAAATTTTTATAGTCTTTGTTCACTGAAGGTGCACAGTGTTTGGTGGGCACATAATCCTTAAGGTGCATGATATAACTTTCCCCCTCTGACCAAGTAATTAGTTAATTCAATAAACACATTTAACTATGTTATTACTTCTAATTGCACCTAATTCCAATTATAAAGTGGCTTTCGAATGGGTCCCAAAGGAAAAAAAGAAAATAGAAATGATTGATCAACCATCAAAATGACAACACAGCTACCTTGTCTTATTCTTCTATCATAAACAAAAAGTCACCAATTGCTTACAGAGGGATGAAGGGCTCTTAGAAGTTGAGCCTTCTGCAATGTAATGCCAACTTTTTCATCTATGCTTAGTTCTACTAATGTGATGCCTCCTAGCTTCTAATCAAATGAATTTAGTAACAACCCCAGCATAGGTGGAATCAATCGTCTTGCCAATGGCATGCCTAGACAATTTTTCCTTCTAGAACCAAAAGGAAGGAATTCAAAGTTGAAACCTCAAAGATCTAAGTTTGATTCCAGGAATCTCTCAGGCTTAAATGCCAATGGATTCTCCCATATGATTGGATCATGTGCAATTGCCCATACGTTCACTAGCACTTTTGTCTCTTTGCAATCTTGTATCCACAAAGGTCAACATCTTGCTCCATGTTTCTTGCAATTAATGTTAGAATTGGGGGGTGTTCTCTCAAGGTTTCTTTTAGAATAGAGTGCAAAAGGCGATTAGTATTAGCTTTTCTATTAGTTTTCATTTGCCAAAAACTTTTGCAAGCTATTCTTTGGCCTTTCTCATTGTTTCTGTTCTTAATTAGCCATTCCATGGCCACTTCTAAAGAGCTTGAACTTGTGCCTGACCCTGCAATTGATAAGTCTTGGGATATTAAGAATAAGATAATTTCAACATGTATGCCAAAGTTTAGTTCTTCAAAGGAAATTACTACATGAATAATCTCATTGAGAAAGAAAAATATCTGAAAATAGTCTTGATAAAGACAAGACTGAAAGGATAAGATTCAACGAAAATGTACTAGAAAAAGGAAATATTTAGTATATAATACATTAATCAGCTGATAAAGGAGGGAGAAAAGGCAACTAACCAAGAACATGCTCTCCATTAGAGTTCAGTCAAACTCATCTGAGTTTTCCTCAATGACTTTGAGAAGAAAATCAAGTGCATCATCAAGTATACTGCCTCCTAATCTTTCTTACTCTAAACATTCATTGATTGGACTAGCAAATACTTCTACCCCTTACTGAAATGAGTGGCCAAGTTACATTTAACACCTTGAAGATCAAACTCTATAAAGGAAAGAAATCCACCAAATTGGGAGCACCAAACTCCACTGCTATGTTTCACATCACGTCCCTCATTTTCTTCATGGAATCTGAATTTGGACTCATGACATTCTTGGACAACATGCTACAACTCATGGCACTTAGCATGGTCATGAAAGCTGGTAGATCTATATGAAGTGCCTTTCTCTTTCAACTGTGTTCTCAACAATATTCAATAACAATATTCAGTAAGCTGCTGCAACTTCCTATGTCTTATGTGCTGGCTAGCATCCAGCTTAGTTCTGGAAAATAAGTTGGAATTCATCACCTTTAGAATGTTTCTCCATCGAGACGTGAAAGGTAAGGAAACAACAGAGATTTTTGTTGACCTAAGGCATGAATTAAAAATTTGGGATTCATCTATTGGTGAAAGCTTTGTCTTGTCTCTGCAGGACTTGTCTTGCTGCAACTGGTAAAGTTACGATCACTGCTGCAAGTTGGCGCAGTTTTAACTCATGATTGGACCATATCTTTTGGCAAGCTCGACTAAAGACTTATTGTAGTGCTTACCAAGCAAGTGAAGATTGCCAATTATGGGTGATATAGGTCGTTTTTGTAGCAATTTCAATGGTAAATTTAGTGTTTTATTTGGTCTTTTTGGGTAGAAGTCTAGCACTTTTCTTGGTGTTTTTGCTTAATTTTGCACGATGAGTGATGTGACATGATTTGCTACTTAATTAGATGATTTTTCTATGTTTTAGGTACAATTTGAGGGGCTTGGTAGATTTGTAGCAGTAGAAAATTCCAATGCCAACTAATGGATGTAAAAACTTTTTATGATCAGGCCATGAAGTAGTGACAGAGTGTTTCATGGCCAACCCAAAAAGCAGAAAATTTTCATGGCTAGGCCATGAAGTTACACCTACAAGAAATATTAATGGAAATTTGGGAAAACTCTACGGAAGTCTAAAATTTGTTTCCTGATTGGTATTTAAGACTTTTGAAAGGAAGGAAACAATTATGGAGTTGTCTTGAGGAGAAGTGGCTTTCCTTATAGAAATCAATTCTTGAGAAGGAAAGAGCGTTAAGGAAAAAGACTTCCTATTTTTGGTAACGAATTTATGGAATAGAGTTCTTTCTTTGCAACGGCAAGTAATTAGAGTTATATATAAAAATAAGAAGAGAAGAGAAAGAGGAATTCAAAGAGGAGGAGAACATGATTATTGGGAGAAATTGCTCACGAAGAAGACTCCTCTCTATGCCATAGACTAAGCTTTTCTCTTCCTTTCTTTGAATTTGATGATATCGAGATACACTTTTATTGTTAGTTTTGTTTTGTTTTCCATTAGTATCGATAGATTTATTTTGTAAGGGGAAGCATGAGACTCTAGTTGATTATGGATGTTTGATTTCTATTTATGAATTCATATTTGGTTTTTATGCATGAATTCTTTTTGTTGTTCGCTTGAATTCAAATTCTTAGCGCAATATGAAAGAGAGAAGTTACAATTTTGTTCTTGATCAATCTTGAGCATGGTTTTATGTATTCATGCACAACCTATTAATCTAGTGGATGTCCTGAAAAGGTGCCATTAAAAAAATTTATGGCAAAACTTTTAATTTAGAGGTTTTTCTCATAAGATACCTCTATACTAAATAACTTGAGTTCTTGTTCTATGCAATTCAATTCTAGAATGTTCCAAGAAGGTGTTTAAATTGACTTGAGAACCTAGTTTCTGAAAGATGGTTATGTAGAATTTAATAGGAACTCTCCAACTCTAAATCTAAAGTTATGAATTAATAATCAACATCTAGGCTATCTAGAGTAGATTTTGTACCCTAATGCCTTAATAACTGATGAACTTAATTTCTTATTTTTAATTTATGCCTTCTAAACTTTAATTTTGTTGTTGGTTGAATTTTATTGGAATAAGTTCTACCTAATTAATGTAATTTTCTTTAATCTTTATAGGTGGAATAAAAGAGAATTTGTTGCATGGAGACATGAACAAAGTTAGCATAGCCTAGATTGATTTGAACCTCAAACAATCTCATAGATTGTCTTTGCATAGAGATATAGCCGAGAGACTTATGAGTGTAGTATTGATTATACTCGAGAGAGATAATTATTTACATTAAATTAATAGGGGAGAAATTGCACAATTGAACAAAATATCTAGTATTTGTCCTAGGTGAATTCACATGCCTTAACCTTTATTATTCGAAGATTTTTGTCAGTTTATTAATTTCGATTTTCATTAGTTTTTCTTTTATTAATTGCTTTTAGTTTATTTATTGCAAGTTTTATTAATTAATATGATTTAGTTACTTATTGTCAATTTAACTAAATCCTCTTTTGGTTGTTCAAATAGTTATAGGATTTGCTAATTTCAATACTTGACGACATAATTCTCATTGAAATGATATTCTACATATCACTTTATTATTTGTCACGATATCACGCACTTGCGGAATTTCACAAACAACAACAGTTGGTTTTCCCTTGAACTTGAGTTTTCTTTCCAATTCAATTTCAATTTGTTTTGTTTAAATTTAATTTTCCTATTTTTCTTTCTCAAATTTATTCGATGGCTCAAATAGTATATATAATATTGAACGTATTTCTAGTATAAACTTTGGTCCTTGTAGAAATAATATCTGAACTCTTTTAATTCTTATTACTGATACTTGTAGCGTTTACTAGAAGGCATTAAAAAGTAAGGGATCAAAGCAGGTCCGGTTCGAAGCTTTCTACTTCTACTGGACAAGGTTCTGACGCCCTGGAAAAAAAGTTAATGCGAACAGTGCTACGAGTATAATGGTTATGTAATCCACGGCTTCTCACGTTTTCTGAGATTGATGAGGAGTGAGGACCCTCGTCTTTTGTGTTTATACAATAGTTAGCGAGCTTGAATGCTTCATCGTGCTGCCAATTTTGACAATTTTCTTATCAAATTTGCCTTCTTTTTTTTTTTTGTTCCTTTTTAATGCTGGAAATGCAAATGCAACAATAACCAGCATCGTGGTACCACATGTTTGATTGATAGTTAACATCACCATAGCCATCGTGGTTTTGGGAGCAAAAAATTTTCAAGATTAATACTCGGCAAGTAAAAGTATTCTACTTTGACTTGTAATATATTTATAACATATATAGGGCCTGTTTGGATTGGTTTTTTTTTAAGAAAAAATACTTTTTTTTCTGAAAAATTTATATTAAATTTGCAATAACTATTTGATTTGGTTTCCAAAAAAGCTAAAACTCTGAAAAAAGCTCAAATACAACTTTTTTTAGAAGCCAAAATTTTCAGCTTCTCAAAAAAAGCTGTTTTTCAAAAGCTGTTAAAAAAAGTGATTTTGACAATCCAAACGAGCCCATAAATATATAGGGTAAATGATCTATTTGGTCCCCTATTTTTTTTACCTTTTTGACAATTAAGTTCATTATCTTTAAAATGTGATAATTTTGTCCCTTATCTTTGCAATTGGTGACACCTTTAGTCTCAAATTCAAGAAACATAAAAAAGATAACATGTTACGGTCCTTTATTTTGTAATGTGTGATTACATTAGGCTCTTATCTTTTTAATTTGTAACGTTATCAGTCCCTTATTTTCATAATTTGTGACAAGATTGGTCTTCAATGTCACTATTTTCTTGGCTTTTTTTGAGGTTAGGACCAACAACGTCACAAGATGTAAAAATAAGGACTAAATTGTCTCATGTTAAATGTTGGAGACTTTATTATCAAAAAGATCAAAGATAGGTGAACCAAATGAGTTGTTTACCCAAATATATATTATCACTCTTCCTCAATTTTTTAAAATTTCGATTCTTAGTAATTGTAAAGGGTGATTTTACAATTAAGATTTCAATTTAGGACCTCAATCCTTTTAGGGTAAGGACGCTGGACCTTATTAAGCAAAGAGAGGAAGAAGGCTTAGTTGGTGATGTAGGATGAAGATCTCTATGTCTTTTTGTGCATGCCATTCATGATACGTCTCCCTCTCCTTTTATAGTTGGCTTAGCACCCTTGTTATGGCAACATAATATTCTATTTCCCTTGGGACCTCCCTCTATCAAGGGATATGGGTTCCTTAATTACATGATTTTATACTTAGCACGAATGACGTGTTTAGGCATCCTAAATTGGTCCTGACCTATTCTCGCTGGGCCCTTACAGCTCGCAACCTGTGCCTCACATGGCTTCATAGGCCCAGTCAAATTTATACTCTAACAGTTATTAAACTTCATCCCTCATTTTATGATTTTCATTTCTATAACCTACATCCACACTTTTGAATATAAATAGTGTAAAATCTCATTAAGAAAATATAATATATAAACTTTTACTAATCTTTCATGGCATCAAACTGCTAATAACTCCGTCCATATTTTTCCATCCGTTTGCCTTCATGTCTAGATACTCTGGTGCTTTTAGTCCCGTGTCCAATCTTTCTGTTGTGCATATAAACTCGATGTCCAATCTTTATTGTTGTATAAATATTCATGTGTAACATGTCAAACTCGTCCATTTATCTTAGTTTCATTGTTATTACACTTCTCCATGAACAGCCGCCCATTACGACGACAAAGACTTGCGAAAACAACAAAATATCATGAGACTTTTAGTCAGCAGTCAGCACGTTCTCTTCCCACATACAAGTAATAAAAGCGTTTCCCAGTCAGTCTTGACGTCCAATACAAGTAAAAGTCATAGAAGTGATTGACTTTTTTTGGAGTTGAATGGTTTTATTTAATTCACAAATTACTCAAAATGCAGGCCACGTATAATTGAACAGCGCAATGAGATCACGGCAGGTTTCTTCCTATAGAGGTTATAGGGTGATCCTTTGGTCTCTCATAAGAATCGGGAAACATGACGAGCGTGTTTAAATTGATTTTTTTTTATGAAAAATATTTTATTTTAGTTTTGAAAAAACATATTTTTTAAAAAGGAATTGAATTTTAATAAATTAAAATTTTGAAAAAAAAAAACTGAATTTCATTTTTTCTTAAAAAGTTAACAAAGCTAACATTTTTAAAAGTACTTTTCCAAAAATTTTAATTTTTTTTAAAAAAAAGTTAATCTAAATGAGCTCCACAGAATAAAATGCTTCTACTCCACATTTTCGCATACCTTTCATTTCATTACTCTCATTTCTCACACACGATATGGAGGCAAATTCATAATAGCGATTTTGAAGATAAGCTAGCCATTTTCATTCTTTGATTCGGAAAAAATTAACAAAGGTAGCTTCCTAATAGCGAACAATCTACAAAAATAGTTAGGGTTCTAATGTCCAATTTGCCTCTAAACTTTAAATTTAGGTATGATTTTTTTATTTCTAGCTTCAAGATGACTAGAATTCGTATATTTTGGTTTTTTTTTTTTTTTGGCAAAATTGTTATCCCCTATATTACCTAATTAGCTGATTCTATTTGTGTTAAAACTTGTCATATTAACCCCGTGTTTTTTCAAAAGGTACCACATAATATCTTAATTTAACATTTTCGTCCAAATTAATTTATTGTGCACTAGACACGCTCTTTTACATATATTAGTACTTGTTTTGTGAAAAACAACTTCAAATTATACCATTATTTTAGCTAATGAAGTTTAGCTAAAACATTACAAAAAAAAAATCAAGAATAGGTGGCAATTTTATTACAAAATAACGAAAAATAGGCGGCGGTTTTACAATATAGGTAGGAGTTTGGGTAATACGTAGATATATTGTTATGCAAGAAAACTAATGAATGTATTTTTAGCTTAGTTGGTGGATGGTATAATTATAGAGTACTACAATAAGAAAAGTTTAAGGTTCGGACCGTCGATGAAACATAGTGTGATCTTTTTCTTTTTGGAATTCTATATAATGTGTGTTTTAAATAGCCGATGCCCGTATTATTGGCAGTTTTAAAATAGGCAATACCTATATAGGCAGTGGGAAAACTGTCACCTATTACTCACTTTTTTTGTAGTGAAACGAAAAAAGAGATGATTGATCACCTTTTAAAAAGTACAAGGAGGTAATATGATATGTTTTAAAAATAAGTAGACAATCAATTAATTATACAAACCATAGGGATAACATGTCAACTTTTGAAAAGCATAAAAGAGTAACATATTAAATTTTAAAGCACATAAAATAATCAGCTAATAAACAAATCATTAATGTATATTAAAGGTTATCATTCAGCAAATTATATATATTACTCCTAGGACTCCAACATAAGACCCAAACTGGGAAAGACTCAAAGAAAATCATGTATTTGTTTAGGTAAATTCATTTATTTTATAGACAAAATATAAATCAAAATATTTCATCATTTTATTGACCTAACCAAAAAAAAGTTGATCTATTTCTTTTATAATATTTTTTAGTTATTAATTAAGTTTTTAAATTTAAGTACATGGACTGATGAAATAAAGTTATTGGCCATCCTTATCCTCTATTCGAAAGAGTTCGCTTCATATTTTTCTTTTTTCCTATCAACTTGTTTGTGTCCTATCTCAGTTACAGGTTCCCATTAACATTATATTGATTTGTTGTACACATAACATGCATGGTCTCATATACAATTTCTTTTTCTTTTTCTGAGAGAGGCTATACCATTATTGAGGAATAGTTATAGAAATCGACACTCTTCTCAAATCATCTTTTAGGATAATCTTCCATCCTTGTGGGGGTTCGTCCATTTGGCTACATCCTAAAGGAGTGTTGAGACAATAGTTGACTATCTAATCTGCTCTTCAGTTAGGCTCTCTTTATACATATTTCTTATATAGGAATTAAAAAAAATAACAATAGAATCATGAACATCAAATTCATCATTTATAATTAATTAAAAAATAAAGTTCAACAAAGGATCAGAGATTTTATCCTCATGCGCCTGTTGCATCGCATTTTGCAATCAGTTTCTAGATACTAATTTTATATTATTCTTGTGATCCGATCCATTTATTTTCATTTTCAAACACAATGAAGTAAATTTAACAAACACCACCGCCTTTTCTCATTCTTGTATCATAAGCACCAAGATGCCATTTGCTTAAAGAGGTAATGGGTTAGCTCTCAGAGGTTGGGCCTTCTGCAAAGCAATGCCTCTTTGGCGTCCACGTCCAATTCTTCTGATATGATGCCTCCTTCTAGCTTCTAGTCAAATGAATTTAGAAATGATCCTAACATAAGTGGAATTAGTTGTCTTGCTAATAGCATGTTTGGGCAAATTCTTCTTCCTGAATCAAAAGAAAGTAATTCGAAATCAAAGCCTTGTAGATCAAATTTTGATTTTAAAAATCTCTCAAGCTTAAACCCCGACGGATTTCCCATGTATTTGGATCACATGCAAGTGCCCATACATTTACTAGCACTTTTGTTCCCTTTGGGATGTTGTACCTACAAAGCTCAGCATCTTGTGCTGCCTTTCTAGGAATTAATGTTGGAATTGGCTAGTGTAATCTCAAGGTTTCTTTCAAAATGTATTGCAAATAAGGAAGCCGGTCAATATCAACTTCTTCTATTAGTTTGCCTTTGCCAATTACTTGTGCAAGCTCTTCTTTGGCTTTTCTCATTGTCTCCGGATTCTTAAGTAGCTCTGCCGTCGCCCACTCTAAAGAACTTGAACTTGTGTCTGACCCCACAATAAATAAGTCCTACAATAATAAGAATAAGATAATTTCAATATGTCATGCTAAAATTAGTTCTTGGAAGGAAATCATTTTCTATCTAAATATGTCTTTGAGAATGAAAAAAATCTGAACATAGTCATGATAAAGCCATGAAATGAAAGGATAAAATTCAGTGAAAATGTACTAAAAAGAATATATTTAGTACACATAATAGATTATCAACTAATAAAAAGGGGTAAAAAATAAAATAGATAACTGACCAAGACCATGCGATCCATTAAAGTTCGGTTAAACTTATATGAGTTCTCTTCAATGAATTTGAGAAGAAAATCAAGTGCGTCATTGTGTATGCTGCCTCCCAATCTTTTTAGCTGTAGACGTTTATCGATTTGACTAGCAAATACTTTTTCCACTTTACTAAAATAAGTGGTCAAGCGATGCTTAACACCTTGAACACCAAACTTTATGAAGGGCAAGAAATCCACCAAATTGGGAGCACCAGACTCCACTGCTACGTTCCACATCTCGTACCTCATTTTCTCCATGGAATCTGAATTTGAAGTTATGACATTCTTGAAGAACGTGCTACAGCTCATGATGTTTAGTGTGGTCATGAAAGCTGCTAGATCCATATGAACTGCCTTTCCCTTTAGACTGTGCTTTCGGCAATATTCAATCAACTCCTGCACGTTACTATGTCTTATGTGCTAGCTAGCATCTAGCCCTAAGAAGCACGGATACAATACGCCGACACGATACGCGATACGATGCGACACGCCGATACGTCTTTTTTCCAAAAATTAGGATACGACACGCTTAGGATACGTTAAATAAAAAAATATTTAAATTTTATATATATTGCATAAATATCATTTTTATCATGAATATATTGCATAAATATCATTTTTATTATTTTTAAAAATTATATATAAATGTGCACCGACTGAGCATCGGATCCCGACTCCACGGCTTTTGACTGAGACGAGCCAAATAGTCACCCGACATAAAATGAAAAAAACATACATGCCACGCTCCTCAACTTGAACATATTATGGTGCCAAAGTTTGGCTCCAAATATTTGAAATCAAGCTACAAAGCACTCTCTCTCCTCAACCAAGTCCAACCATGGGTTTCCCCTCCTCAACTCAAGCAAATCCAATCCCACCTCACCATCTCCGGCCGACCCTTTCGCCGCCGGGAAGCTCATTGGCCTCTTTGCAATCCCCAAGAACAGCGACCTCCGCCACGCTCACGCCCTGTTTCGCCTCGTCCCTCATCTCTCTACTTACATGTGGAACACTATGATCAGGGCTTTTACTGAGAAAAACCAGCCCCAAGAAGCCCTTTTTCTTTGCAGAGAGAAGGTGAGTTTTAATAGTTTTTTTTTTTTTTCCCCTTGAGAGTGGAGATTTTGAGGGAGATGATCGAGAGGTGAGAGGTGAGAAGTGATCGAGAAAGGTGAGAAGTGATCTAGGGCTATGTTAACTGATATTGATTTTTTTTTTTCAAGTTATATTCAAAATTGCATTAATGCCCAAAAAATTTTAAAAATTATAAATAATACCCCATGCGTGTCCAATTTCGCGTGTCGGGCGTGTCCTCGCGTGTCGTGGGCGTATCGGAACGTGTCGGAAAAATTAAAAAAAATAAAAAAATATCCGACACGTGTCGGATACGCGATACGCTTCATTGGAAAGGTCTCCGTGCTTCCTAGATCTAGCCTGGTGGCCAATTCCTGCAAGCACTCCTTATGGTGATCAATTGGTTTTTATGGTGAAACCTCACTAATTCTTGACATGGGTACACATTCGTTCAAGTGGTGGCCAATTCCTGCAAGTACCTCATCAAAGTTGCAATCTCATTTGTTCTAGATCGTGGTGACTCATTCCTCCAAACTCGTAAGCTATCAAGTATGCCATATGTTCTGAGGCCCATCCCTGCAAGTAGGCAATCTCATTTGTTCTAGATCGTGATGATCCATCCCCCCAAACCCGTAAGCCAACAAGTAAGCTATAGGGCCCATCCCTGCAAGTAGTTCACATTCGTTCTAGTGGTAACCAATTCCTACAAGCATCCCATCAAAATTACAATCTCATTTGTTCTAGATCGTGGTGACCCATCCCTCCAAACCCGTAAGCCATCAAGTATGCCATTTGTTCTAGGGCCCATCCCTGCAAGCAGGCAATCTCATTTGCTCTAGATCATGGTGACCCATCCCTCCAAAACCATGAGCTGTCAAGTACGCCATCTGTCGGCAGCCATCCTTGCAAGTAGCTCATCAAGTATGCCATCTATTTTGGGGTCCATCTCTGCAAGTAGCTCATGAAAGCAGCAATCTCATCTGTTTTGGGGGGCCATGCTGACCCATTCCTCTTCTAGGCAACAACTAAATCACTCTTGTTATTGCCCAATTGACTTTTTTGATGAAATGTTAGTGATTCTGTTTTCGGGGCCAATGCTAACCCATGTTGTTCTCATTATTGGTGACTTAATTTTTATAATGAAACTTTAATATTTCTTAACAGATACATCTCTTACTCAAATTTTTTAAAACCTTCCCTTATTGTAAACTTTATCCCTTGGTTTTGTGATTTTTATTGTTATCATCTACCTTCATGGCTACTAATCTGATACCGTCTTTGTTTTTTATTTTCCTCCCCCCTCCTTCTTCTCTCTGCTATTATTCAACTGTCCGTCAATAGCCGCCCATAACGACGGCAGACTTGCCAAAACAACAAGATGCCATGAAGCTTGAGGCCCCTTCGTAACTTCTGCAACTCTACGTGGTGATCTTCTTTGAAGTACCCAAAATATGGGTTATGTTCAAACAAATTATTATTTTGTTTTTATCATATCATAAATAATGGAATCATCTAAATTTTCAATAGACCCAACTTACATTGGTATATACCTTTTTTTTTTTTAATTTTAAATTCAAGCACACTTAGACCTCACCATTAACATATGCTGCCAAGTTTGACAACCTTTTTTCCTTACAACAAATTATCAAGCTGCCTATTCAATCAATATGTCGACTCTGTATATTATGAGATATCTGTGATGAGAACACCTTGTTTTACCAGTACGAAAATATATTAGGAGAATAATAAAATAGAAATAAACAAGTGAAGATTCGTCAAGACCACCTATACTTCAAATGTGGCGCTGCAAGGAGAATCTGCGAGCATTGAATTTTTCGGAGATGCGTAAAAATCTTGCAGCTAATAATACTTAAACTCTTTTTAATTTAAAACTGCCGTCTATCATATTTAAAAAATGACAACAATATCTCCGGTGTAAAGCAGAAAATGTATATCGGTAGGAGGTTTAGAAACGATGCACTTAGTAAGGCCATTCGTAGAGAATATGATGTGGATATTAGTATTTTGATCTAATATGTTTTGAGTTTTATAGTTGCGTAATTGTATATGTTTTTGATTTAATGCAACTAGCTAGCTCTTTTATTTTTATTTATTATTTTTAAAGAAAAAGTCTAGACTCAAGACTTAAGTCTGGTTTGTGTTAAGTTTTCATAAAATGCTTATGATAAAATGTCTTATATATAGATGTAAAATAAGCCAAGAATGAATAATTTATATCTTATAAGATAAAAAATATGATTTGTTTTGAGTTTTCACATAATACTTATGACAAGGTATCTTTTATCTTATAAGATAAAAAAAAGACAAAAAATTTTGCCTCCTTCACATCAATAAGATAAGCAAATAAGCCTATTCCAAACCATTAGTACCTTTTAACTTTTTGATCAATTAAGATTGAGTTATAAACGTACGTATTAAGGCCTTTTGAGATTTACTTGCTGCCATCTATTGCTCTCTATTTAATTTCTCATGAGTAAAATGCATTTTAGTTCCTTAGTAGTTTGCAAAAATTGCACAAAATCTTATGTGGTTTTAAAACTTGCTGATATCCCTTGCTTTCAGAAACATTGCCTACTAACCCCTGTTGTTTGTTTAGCTATTAAACTTAATGGTGTGTCTCCCAACGTTCACCTAAGTGAATTGTAAAAGCATGACTGTTGCAAATCTAAGAAAAAAAACTTCGCTAAGCCCGCAAGGCATAGAATAAAGACCACAAGCATCACACATAATTTTGCAAGTCTCAGAGCATCTCAAACCTCGAAAATGAAAGAGAACACAGTCCATGTCTCCAAAGTAATAAAATTCCAAAAAAAAAAAGTTTACATTGTCCCAAAAGCTTAATGAAAACTAACATGTTCAGCAACTTCAATTAACCAAAGTCTTAACCTTAAAAGGAATAGGTAAACTAGTGTGTAGTCCTTGGGAAGGTCATCTACCCCAAGGTTAGAATCATAAACTTACTCCATAGTATATATGTGGAAGACCATTTTCAAAAGACAAAGAAAAATAACAAAATAATGAGATGTGAATCTTAATAAGTAGTAAGATTCCCACAATAATTAAAAGCAAATATGTAACATAAAAGTAACAGGATATTTTTTTTTCTTTTGAAATCATAAGGAATAATAGATTCCCTTTTTTCTTTATCAATAAAAGTAACATGATTCAAGACTGTGTACAACAAAATCAGGTATAGACAATTAGCATCTAAACCAAATTATTCACACGTGTCATAACAAAATCAAACCTAATGTACCAATAATGAATCCACAATTATATTGCTGAGGCTACGTTCTTAGTAGCATAGTACAAAAAGTGATTTGTTATCGCACAAATCACCAAAAGCAAATGGGAATCTCTTTCAAAATGATAGTGTACTACCCCATAATATGTCGGTGTACTATCCCTACCAACAAAAGCTCAAAATCACGGCTTCAAATACATGACACTAGAGTTAACTTTATTATAGCCGTGTTCGACAATACTGCTTTAAGTAATGTTTAGTGTCTTGACCAAATCAAAACACTACTTCCTCTCATTTTGGTTGTTTGGTAAAACAGTGTTTTAAGCAATGTTTTTATTCTAAATAGTGTTTGAAGTAGTGTTTGTGAAAAACTAATATTATTAACGTTTCAAAGTAGAGTTTAGTGTTTCACCTTTTTTTGGTAATATTATCCTCTCTCTAACTTCTTTTTAGTAATTGTACCCTCTATCCAATTTTCATTTATATTTTTACATTTTCTTTCACAAATATAAATACAAAATAACACTAAAATTAATTTGAAATTCTATCCATATCAAAATCTATTAAGTATAGGTCTTATTTGTCCATTCATTATTTTTTCGAAAATAACAATTTTCAATGAATTAAAATATTTCTATAATAAAAATATTTATTTATAATATTAATAAAATTAATTTTAAAAAATTAATTTTATTATGCTTTATTAATAAAATATTATTTTAAGAAAAATATATTTAATTGTAAAATAAATTATCTTAATTATTTTAATAATAATAATAATAATAATAATAATAATAATAATAATAATAATAAATGACTATTATTATTATTATTATTATTGTTGTTGTTGTTGTTGTTGTTGTTGTTGTTGTTGTTGTTGCATCATCATCACAACAATAATAATCTAATACTGATGTCTTTTTTGTCATTTTGCATTCATCAACTAACCCAACAGTCAATTTTATGGAACACATTTAAAATAATCTGCTAGTGAAATAGCTAAGATAAGAGTAATACGTAAATAAACAAAATGGTATATAATTTTGGAACTGTGAGGGTACTGTTCACGTAAATAGTATCCGAGCACTATTTCCATGAACAGTAACCCAAAACTTTCTTTTCCCTTTTTTTAACCAAAAGATATTTTATTATTTTAATCAAAATAAGTTGGTTCACATCATTAACAAGAATAATAGGTATATAATTCTAAGTACTAGAACAATATGTAATAAACAAAACTAATTTCAAAAAGTGAGGGTACTGTTCACGTGAATAGTATTCGTGCACTATTCTCATGAACGGTAACCAAAATTTTCTTTTCCTTTTTTTTTTAACCAAAACATATTTTATTATTTTAATCAAAATAAGTTGGTTCACATCGTTTACAAAAACCAGTAGGTTTACAATTCTAAGCATCAGCACTAGAATAGTTTGTAATAAACAAAAATAAATTTGGAACACTGAGAGTAGTGTTCACGTGAAATAGCACTTAAGCACTATCCCATGAACAGTAACCAAAATTTTCTTTTCCCCCTTTTTTTTAACCAAAACACATTTTATCATTTTAATCAAAATAAGTTGGTTCACATCTTTAAAAAAAAAATAGTAGGTATACGATTCTAAGCATCAATACTAGAATAATATGTAATAAACAAAAATAATTTGGAATAGTGAGGGTACTGTTCACATGAATAGTCCCGAGCATTATTCCCATGAACAGTAACCAAAGTTTTCTTTTCTTTCTTCTTAATTTATAAATCTAGGGGGCACTGTACGATAGTATCTTTGTTTTTTCTATTTACGTGTTCCTATATCTATTATCTAGAAAACCAATCTTATGCTAAAAGATTGGGGTTCCCACTTACCTCTTTCAGAGAAATGCGATCTAACCTTTTTAGATTCAACTCCTTGCTCGTAGTGATCAAACGACTCCCTAGGGCACTAGGATATCGTTCCCTTCTTCCTCCTTTGAGGAGGCTACAAGTGAAAAAATATATATTCATTACCTTTCCCTAGGTTTATAATTGAGGGTTGGACTTTTAAGATTTCTTAGGAGCTTACCATAACCCAGTCTAACTAAGACTTTGCCTAATAACAAAAATAATTGCGTTGACAAAGCCTGAAACAATATTATTTTATTATATTTAGTTTATTTATTCATTTAGACCAGTTATTTGGTCCTAATCTTGTGGGTCATTACAGCGTTCTCCCTTTAAAAGGAGTTTCGTCTTCGAAACTACATATCTTGATGAAAAAGGTAAGGGTACTTTTCATGTGCTTTCTCCTCAAGCATCCATGTAGCCTCTCTTTCAGTTTGGTCCTTCCATTGAATTTTAACATAAGGTATGACCCTTTTTCTAAGTCGTTGTTCCTTTCGATCCACAATTTCCATTAGTTTCTCTTCGTAAGTGAGGTCACCCTTTATTTGGACATCTTCGTGTTGTATGATGTGGCTCAGATCTGACACGTATCTCTTTAGTTGTGACACATGAAATACATTATGTACTCCTGCCAAGGATGGTAGCAAGGCAACACGATAAGCCACGTCATGAATGTGTTCTAACACCTCGAAAGGCCCAATGTATCTTGGGTTCAACTTCCCACGAGCTCCAAATCTCATCACTCCCCTAGTCGAAGATACTCGGACAAAAACATGGTCTCCTAATTGAAACTCTAGTCTTTTCCTCTTTAGATCAACCCAATTCTTTTGTCTATCTTGGGCTATTTTAATATATGCTCGAATGACTCGGACTTTCTCCTCTATTTCCTCAATCAGTTGTGGTCCCAACACATTCTTTTCTCATAAATCCCAATATAAAGCCTCAAAAGGGGCCATATTAATGCTACCTTGGTAGCTATTATTGTATGCAAACTCTATGAGTGTGACAAGTCTATCCCAACTATCCCCAAAATCAAGTACACAGGCACGCAACATGTCTTCCAGGGTTTGGATAGTCCTTTCACTTTGTCCGTCAGTCTATGGATGGGAGGTTGAACTTATCATCAATTTGGTTCCCATGGATTTTTGAAAACTTTTCTAGAATTTAGATGTGAATCTTGTATCTCTATCAGACACTATCTCTTTGGTACCCCATGTAAATTAATAATCTCTTCTATATACAATTCTACAAGTTTTTCTAATGTGGTTCCTAATTGGAAAGGTAGCAAGTGTGCTAACTTGGTCAATCTATCGACGATAACCCAAATGGCATCATTTTTGTCATGAGTTCTTGATAACCCTCTTACAAAATCCATTGAGATACACTCCCATTTCTACTCTGGGATGTCTAGAAGTTGCAAGGGTAAAGAAGGCTTTTGCTGCTCCACTTTAATTTGTTGACATATTAAACATTTTGCCACATAATCACCAATGCCTTTCTTCATCCCATGCCACTAGAAGTGATCTCTCAAGTCATGGTACGTTTTTGCCCCTCTAGGATGAACTGTGAAACGTGAGCCATGTGCTTCACTAAAAATTTCATTCTTTAGCTCTGAGTTGTCGGGTACGCCAAGTCTTCCCTTAAACCTTAAGATATCATCCTCATGCAACTTTAAATATGAATCTTGCCCAGTCACTATCTCCATTTGAGCATTCTCCAAATATAGGTCTTGTCTTTGAGCTACTCGACTTCTATCCACCAATGTGGGTTGGACGATGATACAAGAAAAAGTAGTTGGCTTTGACTTAACAGACACCTCAATCCTTAGTTTCTCAAAGTCTTCAATCAGCCTTTCTTGCATGGTGAGTAAGGTAGCAACATATTCATTGGGTCTTCTACTGAGGGCATCAGCAACTTCGTTAGCTTTGCCCGGATTGTAGTGGATCTCTAGGTCATAATCCTTGATCAATTCCAACCACCTTCTCTGCCTCAAATTCAGCTCTTTCTGAGTAAAGAGATACTTTAGGCTTTAGTGGTCTGTATAAATCTTACATGTAACCCCATATAGGTAGTGTCTCTAAATCTTCAGTGCAAATACCATAGCTGCGAGCTCCAAATCATGTGTAGGATAATTTTGTACATAACCTTTCAATTGCCTAGATACATAAGCTATGGCCTTGTCATGCTGCATTAATACACACCCTAAGCCATTGCGAGATGCGTCACTATAGATGGCGAATCCCTGAGTCCCATTAGGCAATGTAAGTACAAATGCAGACACTAATTGTCACTTCAACTCTCAGAATGTTTTCTCACAATTAGTGGACCATTCAAATTCCACACCATTATGCATAAGACGTGTCATTGGGAGAGCAATCTTGGAAAACCTATTTACAAACTTGCGATAGTACCTGCCAGTGCTGGAAAGCTTTGAATCACTGTTATTGAGGTAGGTCTTGGCCAGTTAGTCATTGCTTCTACCTTATGTGGGTCCACATATATATCTTTCCTGATATCACTTGACCTAGGAAGGTAACCTCATTTAACCAAAATTTGCACTTCTTCAGCTTTGCATATAACTGATTGTCTCTCAAGGTTTGCAAGACTGTGCTTAAATGTGTTTGATGCTCTTTAAGGCTTTTGGAATATACCAAAATGTCATCAATAAAGACTACCACAAATTGATCAAGAAAAGGCTTGAATACCCGATTCATGAGGTCCATGAAAGCTGTAGGTGCATTCGTCAACCCGAAAGGCATAACCGTGAATTCGTAATGTCGATACCTTGTCCTAAAAGATGTTTTTGGAATATCTTCATTTCTGATCATTAGCTGATGATACCCTGATCTCAAGTCAATCTTGGAGAATACTTTCGCTCTTTACAACTTATCTAATAAGTCATCAATCCTCGGTAAAGGGTAACGATTTTTAACGGTTACCTTATTAAACTCTTGGTAATCGATGCATAAGCTCATGGTACCATCCTTTTTTTTCACAAAGAGCATCGGCGTGCCCTAGGGAGATACACTAGGGCAAATTTGTCCTTTATTGAGCAAATCTCGTAACTACACCCTTAGCTCTTTAAGCTCTACAGGCCCTATACGATATGGTGTCTTGGATATTGTCCTGGTTCCCGGCATAAGCTCTATCTCAATTTTGACTTCCTAAGAGGAAGTCCTAGAATATCTTCACGAAATACATCTAAAAATTCTCTAACAACATGGATATCTTCTAATTTCAACTGTTCCTTTTTGTCCTCCACTACACTTGCCAAGAATGCAATGCCTTCCTTTCTTATCACTTTCTGGGCCTTAGGTGCAGATATCACCCGAATGGGTTGAAACATTTTCCCAACAAATTCAAACTTTTCTTGACTGGGTAAGCAAAATACGACCTTCTTGCCAAAGCAGTCAATATGGCCATGGTATCTAGCTAGCCAATCCATTCCCAAAATCATACCAAAGTCCTTTATCTTGAGCTAGTGTAAATCATTGGGCAAGTCATGACCACCTATGTGGACTACACAACTATAATATATTGTGTTTGTCATTGCTGATTTCCCTACTAGGGTCTCAACGCAGATTTCAGACTCTAATGGTTTAGGCATGACATTAAGTGATGTGGCAAAAGAAGGGGATACGAAAGAATAGTTGGACCCGGAATCAAATAAAACATAAGCGAACGAAGACATAATCAATATAATGCCTACCACATTGTGTGAAATTAATGCATCAGGGAATAAGTTTCAAAAAAAGAGTAGTTAAATCCCAATTTCAATCAAACAAGCTATCAGAGCATGAGATCATTATCAAAATGGTACCTGCCATGATATTATCAGTAGCCTGGGCATCTCCATGGGTGATAGCGAAGAGACGGGTACGATTTTGTTGTTGTTTTCCATCATTTCTAGGTCTAGCATTATCAACTTCCTCTTGCATTTTTAGGCAGTGACCATTATGGTGCTCCATGCTTCCACATTAAAATAGCCTTAGTGATCCAAAGATACTCATTTGTGCTATGCTTCTTATTACACCTAGTGCACTTCTTAATAAGCTTGTTGTTACTTGCTGAATTGAGCTTTGCATTACCTCTTTTAGCTAGATTTTTTTGGCTTGTGATGATTCCACCCCAAATTTTCTCTTGTTTGAAGAAGCACGTTACTACTGTATAAAGCTCAAATCTCTCTCGGTTAAGGTCGCTGCTGCTACTATAGCCTTTAAGGTACTGTGTAGCTGAGGGCGTCACGCCACTACAAATATTCAAATTTAGTCCCAATTGAAATTTCCTAGTCTTCTCATAATTATTAGGGACTATGTAGGGTGCGAAACGAGCTAATGCAATGAACTTCCTATGATACTCAACCACAGACCGATCCCTTTGCCTCAAATTGTTAAACTCTGCCACCATCATATTACGATAGGCCATTGGATAAAATTCTAACTCAAACATTTCAAAAAAAATTTTTCCAATCTGTAAGCTCTTCGTCCATCTCCTCAAATTGTAGGTTCCACCAATCCAAAGCCACCTCCTGCAACATATGTGTGTCAAAACGGACCTTATGATCATCATTAAAGCATAGTGTTCGAAACATTCCCTCCATTTTGGTCAACCAGGGGTCAGCCTCTTAAGCTTCCTTCTCGCCGGTGAAGAAGGATATGTGCATCTTCAAAAACCTCTTTGATGCTTTCTGTTCATCATCCCCTTTGTTCTCATATTGTGTCTTTCGCACTATTCGTCAATGAAGGGCATCAGTATTCCTATCAAGTTCTTCATCCTTATTGATCTCCTTGCCAACTTTATTTTTTCTCGCAAGCTCGGCCAAAGTAATGTTCTCCTCCTCAACACGGGATTCCAAGGCGATGCTACTACTAGCACCAGATCTCTTCTTACTACCAATCTTAGTCCTATTACATCATAAAGCTTTAGAAGGCGATAGTATTAATAACTATAAAGGAATAAATGCACGTATATGCCTAATAGAGATCATGAGCGTCACTAGCTTTAATTACCCATAACCCAACTTAGGTTCTAGCAATCATAACCTAAGCTCTGATATCACTCTGTCACGACCCCAACGTTCACCTAAGTGAATCATAAAGGCGTGGCTACCGCAAACCTAAGAAAGAAAACTTTCCTAATCCCGCAAGGCATAGAATAAAGACCACAAGCCGCACATATAATTTTGTAAGTCTCGGAACATTTAAAACCTCGACAATGAAAGAGAACATAGTCCATGTCTTCAAAACAATAAAACTCCAAAAAAAAAAAGTTTACATCGTCCCAAAAGCTTAATCAAAACTAACATATTCAGCAACTTTAATTAACCAAAGTCTTAACCTTAAAAGAAAAAAGGTAAACTAGTCCGCAGTATTTGGTAAGGTAATCTACCCCAAGCTTAGAATCACGAACCTATTCCTTAGTATCCGCAAAAGACCATTTTCAAAAGACAAAGAAAAATAACAAAATATTAAGATGTGAATCTCAGTAAGTAGTAAGATTCCCACAATAATTAAAAACAAATATGCAACGTAAAGTAACACGATAGTTTTTTTTTTCTTTTGAAATCATAAGGAATAATAGATTCCCCTTTTTCTTTATCAATAAAAGTAACATGATTCAAGACTGTGTACAACAAAATCAAGTATAGACAATTAGCATCTAAACCAAAATTATTCACACGTGCTGTAACAAAATCAAACCAATGTACCAATAATGAATTCACAATTATATTGCCGAGGCTACGTTCCTGGTAGCATAGTCCGAAAAGTAATTTATTGTCATACAAATCACCAAAAGCAAGTGGGAATCCCTTTCAAAATGATAGTGCACAACCCCACAATATGTTGGTGTACTATCCCCACCAACAAGGGCTGACAATTGCAGCTTCAAATATTCGGCATTAGAGTTAACTTCATTATGTATACAACATACATTAAGAAAACTTCTTTGTACATGAATCAAATCCCAATTTTAGCTCAGATCTTTAGCATTTACAATTCTGATGATATAAAAAAGGAATGACCCAACATCAAAATAGCTAAACTTTAAACTTTGGGTTACAACAAAAAGACGCCAAAAAAAGGAATACAGTGAACTCAAAGTAATAATGATAACAATAACAACAACAACAATAAACAAGGTAAGAATAATTCATAAATAAACAAAAAGATATATAATTTTGGAATAGTGAGGGTACTGTTCACTTGAATAGTATCCAAGCAGTATTCCCATGAATAGTAACCCAAAGCTTTCTTTTCCTTTTTTTTTAACCAAAACATATTTTATTATTTTAGTCAAAATAAGTTGGTTCACATCATTAACAAGAATAATAGGCATACAATTCTAAGCATCAGCACTAGAATAATATGTAATAAACAAAACTAATTTCCGAACAATAAGGGTACTGTTCACGTGAATAGTACCCGAGCACTATTCCCATGAACAGTAACCAACATTTTCTTGCCCCTTTTTTTAACCAAAGCATATTTTATTATTTTCATCAAAATAAGTTGGTTCACATCATTTACAAAAACCAGTAGGTATACAATTCTAAGCATCAGCACTAGAATAATATGTAATAAACAAAAATAATTCGGAACAGTGAGGGTATTGTTCACATGAATAGTACCCAAGCACCATTCCTATAAACAGTTCCAAAATTTTCTTTTCCCTTTTTCTTTTAACCAAAACATATTTTATTATTTTAATCAAAATAAGTTGGTTCACATCATTAACAAAAACAGTAGGTATATAATTCTAAGCATCAGTACGAGAATAATATGTAATAAACAAAAATAATTTTGGAACAATGAGGGTATTGTTCACATGAATAGTCTGATGCACTATTCCCATGAACAATAACCAAAATTTTCTTTTCTTCAATAACCAAAATTTTCTTTTCTTCCTTCTCAATCTATAATCTAAGGCACTATCCTATAGTATCTGCATTTTTTTTATTTATGTGTTCCTATATCTATTTTCAAAAAAATCAAATCTTATACTAAATTATTGGGGTTCCTACTTACCTCTTTCGGGGAAACGCGATCTGCACCTTTCTAGATTTAACTCCTTGCTCGTAATGATTAAATAACCCCCTAGGGCACCCAGATGCCGTTCCCTTCGTCCTTCTTTAAGGAGGCTACAAGTGAAAAAAAAAATATTTATTACCTTTCCTTAAGTTTATAATTGAGGGTTGGGCTTTTAAGATTCCTTAGGAGCTTACTATAACCCAGGCCAACTAGGACTTTGCCTAACAACAAAAATAATTGCAACAACAAAAATAATTGCATTGACAAAGCCCAAAACAATATTATTTTATTCTATTATAGTTTTTTATTCATTTAGACCAGTTAATTGGTCCTAATCTTGTGGATCATTACAATGTGTAAAAAAAAATGCACTTAAATTGCAAGAAGGGATATCAATGATAAAAATAATCCTTATGAATGGACTAAAATGGCCATTTTACACCGTGCAAAAAAAGGGACCATTTTACATGCTATAAACCAACACTATTGTAGGTTTTTCTCATACTTTTCTGTACAAGACAAGAAAACCTAGTCAATAGAGTACCAAAAACTACCACACTCATATCTCACTTTTTCCCGCATTTTTCCTGGCAAAGCTTTGAATTGTTCTTAAAGTATGTTAATTAGTAACTTGTTCTCCAACAATCTATCGTTGGATTTACTTTATGAAACAAATATTGTCGTTGTCAAAGGTGGGCTAAAATTCATGTTGTGTCTACACTACAGAGGGAAAACTTTAGCTGGTTGTTCTATATTTGTTGAAATCATTGTTGCAAGTTTTTTTAGTGGTGTGATCCAAAAGTTACAAGATGGCATCCTAGACGATTACTTGTTATTCCATCTACATTTTTGGGTAAAATCAAAGACGATGAGGTTGATGATGGTAAGAAATTGTGTCCTCTTCCCTTGCCCCTTCCCCCCCTCCCCCCAAAAAAAAAGAAGGTTCAATGATGAAGTTGAAACTTTGAAGAAAGACATGGAGATGGTGAAAAGGCACCAATCTTGTTTTAGTATTTTTTCAGTTCTTTTAGTAGAAGTTTCTTGTTTTGATCTTGAAGTGAGAAGATAGAATTTGTTGTTTCTTCTGTGACGAAAATGTTATATTCAAAGTAATGAAAAAGCCTGTTGTTAGCAAAACCATAGTGCTTACAGAATGGTGTAATTTTATTATAAAAATGATGAAGTTTAGCCCTTTAATTTTTAAATTGATGCATATTCCCCCCTCTCGTCTTAAGATCAATGCATGTTCCCCCTATAGTTTTAAAATCTGTGCAAGTATACCTTTATTTGACTATTACAATCCAAAATAACTCCCATATATTGTATAGATTTCCTAGCTTACATAGTTCCTGCTAAGCAACAAAAATTACATAACAATAATTGGACACCTATCAACAAAATTTATTCTTAATAGGTATTCATAGAAGAAACAAAAGCCAAAAAATAAGATCATTCCAAAATTAATAGTGTCACAACCCTTTAAAAAGGACCACCAAATCCATGTGATGCATCACCAAATACAATAAAAAAAACACAAAATTAACCAATGCATGGACCACAAAGTCATCATCATTGGAAGGAGCAGGCATGGCACTTTTCTTCTTTTTCAAACCAAATGCACCAAGCAGAGCTTCATTTTTGAAACTAGTGTATCCATTGCTTGAAAGGTCTAGTTGTTCTTTTTTCCTTCCTCTACATTGAGGGTCTAACTACTGCTTATTCCTTACTCTATGTTGGAGATCTTACTCTTGGTCTTGGGGGATGTTTAGATAGGCCTGATATATTTCGTTGTTCAGATACCTCTATAGGCGCTTCATGTTGAGATGCCTCTATAAGTGCTTCTTGTTGATATTCCTCCACATAAGCACAATAAATGAGTTAGTTTTGGTTTATATATTTACATTATGACTAACATTTATGTTATGTCACATAAAATAGAATTGAATGATATACATAAATGACTAACATTTATCTCATGTTACATGAGCTTCTATTATGTCCAGCTTGCAAGTAGTTGTAAAGCCTTTCTTGTTGATACCTTGGCACCTTGAGGCTTATCTGCATCCTTTCCTGCACCATTTTCTACATCCTTTCCTGTGGTTTTTTTTGTATCCTTTTCCATACTATTCCTTCTTGCCTTGGCAATTTAAAGCTCATTTACTTCCTTTTCCCTAGCCTTTTTTCGCTTGCCAGTCCTCTACCTCACTATTGGCGGCTCAAATTTCTCACCATCACCCTTTATATAGTCATGCATACTTAGCACTGAGTGAAGCATAAACTGATATGTCTTCACATAAAGCTTTTCGGAGAAAAATGGTCTATATAATCCTCAACCTACTTCCTGTAAGTGTTAATACAAGCCAAAGCATAACGGCAGGGGTACCCTTGTAACTCAAACATCCTACAATTATAATACCTTACATCAAGGTCAACTTCAAACTTATAAACTCCCTGTTCCACCTCACATTTTTTTGCCCCACCCTAATAAGTAGACCAATATTTACCCAATTTATTTAGTTTTGCCACTTTCTTCATTATGTTGGGACATATCTTTCATTCATACTTTTCCATGCCCGTCTTTTTTACTTAGAACCTGACCATAACCTTATCCCTTATCATCTGAAACATAGTTACGATCAACTTATCCCTAGCATCAATATCATGTGGTTATTAAAAGATTCACATATGTATTCACTAGCACATCACACTTTGGACTAACAGGAAAATGACCTAGACCATTATCATACGAAAGCTATAGCAATAAGACTGCAAATTGATGTAAGGCGCCCAGGAAGGGCAAAAATCTCCTCATAATCAATACCATATTCTTGGGTCTTTGGCCACTAACCAAGCCTTATATCTCTTAATGGAATCATCTGAATAAGTCTTGATCTTACAAACCCATTTACAACCCATGAAATTCTTCCTAGGGGAAGATGTACTAAGTCCCAAGTATGTTTGGCCTCTAATACTTGTAATTCCTCTATCATAACTTGCTATCAAAGAGGGTTAGAACTAGCTTCATCATAAGTTTGGGATTCATGAAAAGATAAAATAGTAGATAAATAGAGATAGTCAAGAAGACAAAATGTCACTGCTCTCACATGTGTGAAGTAATGGGGAAGAGACTTGGTAGGAAGATTAGGAAAAAGGATATGTGTAGGTTCATTTGAGTGATTAGGAGAAGTAATAGGTGTAGGCTCGACAGGAATACTAGGTGAAGAAGCAAGTGGGGCCTTAATAGTAAATATGGACCCATCATACTCTTTGTAGATATGGGCCCATCAACAAAAGTAGAAGACTCAAGAATGGTAGTATTAGTAGATAATGGAGAAGCAAAGGATGAATTTGTGTCACTGTCATCACTTTGGAATAAGGAAATTGAGGGATCAATGAATAACGGAAGACAAGCGGGAGGATACGGAAGAAAGAAAGAGGACAAGGGGGAAAACGTCTTGTTCTCCTAGAAGATTACATGAAGAAAGATACAAAGACGTTTGGAGATAGGATCCCAACATCAATAACCCTTATGTTCTATACCATAACCCAAAAAGCGATACAATCGAGCATGAGGTTGAAGTGCATTCATCATCAGGGAATAGATCAAAACATGCACAACTAAACACACGAAGTTGATCATAGATAGGTGAAAAACCATAAAGATGATTATAAGATATACAATTATTAATGATAGGAGAGCGCAACCCATTAATGATATAGATAGTAGTTCAAGTAGCCTCTCCCTAAAAATGCTCAGGGCAAGAGGAAGAAATCAGAAAGGTGCGTGTAATGTCAAGCATATGCTTGTGTTTATACTCAACATGTGTATTTTGTTGGGAATTATAAGGACAAGAATGATGTGAGATAGTGCTATGTTGACGAAGAGGAGCAAGAAAGGTAGACTCTTTATATTTCATGGCATTATCTGTTCGAAGAATTGTAATGCATTTACCAAATTAGGTGTATATGATGGCAGCGAACATAAAGTAAACACAAAAAAGATTAAAGCAATTATGCGTGAGATAGATCCAAGTGAAACAAGAATAGTAATCAACAAATATTGCAAAATAATGAGAACTGCCCATAGTAGGAATAAGAGATAGACTACAGGTATTAGAGTGAATAAAAACAAAACACGCAGAAGATGCAGAATCACTTTTATCAAATGATAAAGCAGTCTACTTTCTCAATTAACATGATAAATAATCAAAAAAATTCATAGAGAGTTTTCCTAGGTAACCATTAGAGGTCAAAGTTTGTAACTTTCCTAAAGATGACTTAGAAAAAGAAGTAATAGATGCAATAGTATGAAGATGACTAGAAAGATATACGTTGACAAGCTCAAAAAGTCACTTGACTTTACAACCTATCCTAAGAATCTTACCTATGCGAGGATCTTGGACACAACAACCAAAAGCAGAAAAGGTGATTGTAAGACCTAGATCACACAGTTAGCCAACAAATACCAGGTTCAACGTAAGTTTTTGGACAAGTTAAGTGTCAAAAAATGTAACCTATGAGGTAGATACAAACCTGTACAAGTAACAAGCATGAAGGTACCATTAGTTGTATAATTGAGGGTGCATGAGGAGTGGACACTAGATTGGTCAAATTATAAGAATCGGAAGTCATATGGTTTAAGCATGCAGAGTTGGAGAACTAAGAAGACTTACTAGATGTTTCAAAAAGAGTAAGAGAGGAAAAAGTACTAGATTGATCAAGAACCTAGTTAAGAACTCCTTGGAGAACCGGGCCTGATGTTGAGAGAGACTGGTATGTGCCATTAGGAAGAATGACTAAAGTATGATTGTTTGGATTACAAGAATAGTCCTTATGAAAATTTCATGGGCCTATCTTTTTCTCGAAACAGCAAACTCGAGTAGGATAATTTAAAACAATATGATTGTACTCGTGACAATACCGACACTCTACTTGAAATTGAAATTGAATTTTTCCTGAAAGATTGAAAGATGATCTTAAGAAATCCATTGTACAAAATTGTCTTCTAGAGTGAAAATTTGAAGAAAAGAATCGGGACAATATAACTAGGATTTTAGAAACCCTTTTCTTTTTAAGAAGAAAGCTAATGCTGATATCGGCAAGGCTATGATGATAGTGGCATAGGCTACCAAGATAGTAGCTCTGATACTATGTTGAAAGTAAGAACTAGATACATAAAGACTGAAGAACAACTTGAGAACATGGGCAAGATACAAAGAAGAATATTGTATTTCTGATTCTTATAGTCTGTACAACCTAAGGCTCTTTATATAAGAGTTATGCCACTATTACATTAAGGTAAGTTTCCTAGCATAATCGCTAATTAATCATGATTGATATGTACAAGTAGGGAAAGAATAATTTATGCAATACCTACCAAAAATACATGCGGAAACATCTTTAACAAATATTGCCAACAACAGGTGCCAATTAATAAATAAATATTATTTATCCACAAACAGTTCCTACTATCAAATATTGATTATTCAACTCAATTTATCCATTGGTGGTGCCTAAGACTTTATGGAAAAGTTAGTTTTCATCAGTTGTATGACATGCATGGTTTCATGCAGAAATTTCAAAGTAGTTCCACTAGAAAGATCATGAAAATGGATGCATAGTTTATCATTAAGAAAGTAAAGTTGAATGACTGATCATAAACTTTTGCCTTCTAACTCCCGTTAGCACCACATTTTGTAATTTCTAGATACACTAGTATCATTATTTTTTTCATGAAAACCACATATTTTTATTTCCAAGCAATAGAATAATATTGCATAATTGTGTGTCCCCTAAAGAAGATGTTAGGTCCTTAATGGTAGACAACTGTAATATTCTACGTTGGTTTGAGAAGGGATAAACATGCCTATCTCTCTTTCCCCCTCCCTCCCTCCCTCCCCCTTTCTTATCTGGCCACAAATTAAACAAAAAGAAAAATATAGAAGTGAGTAATCAACCATCAAAATGGCAACACAACTACCTTTTCTTATTCCTCTATCATAAGCAAAAAGTCACCAATTACTTAGAGAGGCATAAGGATGGCTCTCAGACGCTGAGCCTTTTGCAATGTAATAGCAACTTTTTCATCCATGTTTAGTTCTTCTAATGTGATGCCCCCTAGCTTCCAAAAAACTGAATTTAGTAATAACCCCAACATCGGTGGAATTAATTGTCTTGCCAATGGCATGCCTAGACAAATTCTTCTTCTAAAACCAAAAGGAATGAATTCAAAGTCAAAACCTCGTAGATCTAAGTCTGATTAAAAGAATCTCTCAAGCTTAAATGCCAATGGATTCTTCCATATGATTGGATCAAGTGCAATTGCCCACACATTTACTATCACATTTGTCCCCTTTGGAATCCTGTATCCACAAAGGTCAACATCTTGCTCCATATTTCTTGCAATTAATGTCGGAACTAGGGGGTGTATTCTCAAGGTTTCTTTCAGAATAGAGTGCAAATAAGGAAGGCAATCAATACTAGCTTTTTCTATTAGTTTGCATTTGCCAAAAACTTGTGCAAGCTAGTTTTTGGCCTTTCTCAGCGTCTCTGGATTCTTAAGTGGCCTTGCAATGGCGCATCCTGAAAAGCTTGAACTTGTGTCTGACACCCAATATATAAGTCCTACGATAAGAAGAGTAAGATAATTTCAACATATTATGCCAAAGTTTAAATCTTCGAAGGAAATTATTTTGCACATAATAATCTCATTAAGAACGAAAAAGATTTGAAAATAGTCTTGATAAAAGCCAAGACTGAAAGGATAAGATTTAGAGAAAATGTTCTAGAAAAATAAAATATTTAGTATATAATAGATTAATCAGCTAATAAAAGAGGGAAAAAAAGATAACTTTGCAGGAACATCTGCTCCATTAGAGTTTGATCAAACTCATCTAAGTTCTCTTCAATGACTTTGAGAAGAAAATCAAGTGTGTCATTAAGTATGCTGCCTCCCAATCTTTCTTGCTCTATACATTCATTGATTTGACTAGTAAACACTTCTACCACCTTACTGAAATAAGTGGCCAAGCGACATTTAACACCTTGACGATCAAACTTTATAAACAAAAAGAAATCCACCAAATTAGGAGCAACTCCACTGCTGTGTTCCACATCACGTCCCTCATTTTCTTTATGGAATCTGAATTAGAGTCATTACATTCTTGGACAACATGCTACAACTAATGATTTTTAGAATGGTCATGAAAGCTGGTAGATTTATACGAATGGCCTCACCCTTTAGACTGTGTTCTTAACGATATTCAATAAACTCCTGCACTTGCTATGTCTTATGTGCTGGCTAGCATCCAGCCTAGTTCTGGAAAATAGGTTGGCATTTATTGTGTTTTGAATGTTTCTCCACCAAGAAGTGAAATGTAAGGAAACAACAGAGTATTTGTATTGATGTACGGCATGAATTAAAAATTGGGTTCTACCTGCTGGCTAAAGCTTCGTGTTGTTTTTGCAAGACTTGTCATGCTGCAACTGGTGAAGTTACGATCACTGCTGGAAGTTGGCCTAGTTTTAAGCACAACATTGGGCCATATGTTTTGCAAGCTCGGCTAAACACTTATGGTAGTGCTTACCAAGCAAGTGAAGATTGCCGATTATGGGTGAGATGGGTCATTTTTGTTGCAATATTCATTGGTAAATTTAATGCTTTATTTGGTCTTTTTGGGTGGAAGTCTAGTATTTTTCTTGGTGTTTTCTACTTGATTAGATAATTTTTCTATGTTTTAGGTACAATTTGACAGACTTGATATGTTTGTAGCAGCAAAAAATTCCTTCGCCAACTGAAGGAGGTAGAAACTTTTCGTGATCAAGCCATAAAGTGATGACAGTGTGTTCCATGGCCAGCCCATAAAGTAGAAATTTTCATGGCTAGGGCCATGAAGTTGCACCTGCAAGAAATATTAATGGAAATTCGGGAAAACTCTATAGGAGTATAAATTTTGTTTCCTAATTGGTTTTGAAGACTTTTAAAGGGAAAGAAACAATTATGGAGTTGTCTTGAGGAGAAAGAGTGGCTTTCCCTTTAGAAATCAATTCTTGTGAAGGAAAGAGTTTTAAAGAAGGAAGATATCTTATTTTTGGTAGCAAACTTATGGAATAGAGTTCTTTCTCTACAGCTGTAAGTAATTAGAGTTCTAAACGATTATTGGGATAAATTAATTGCTCACGAAGAAGACTCCTCTCTACGCCATAGACTAAGCTTTTCACTTCCTTTCTTTGAATTTGTTGATGTCGAGATACACCTTTGTTGTTGGATTTATTTTGTTTTCCATTAATATGGATAGATTGATTTTGTAAGGGGAAGCATGAGATTCTAGTTGATTATAGATGTTTGATTTTTATTTATAAATTTTATATTTGACTTTTATGCCTGAATTCTTGTTCTTGTTTGATTGATTTCAATTCCTTAGTGAAGTATGAAAGACAGAAGTTACGGTTTTGTTCTTGATCAATCTTGAGCATGATTTTAAGTGTTCATGCACAACCTGTTAATCTAATGGATGTTTTGAAAAGGTGCCGTTAGATTAATTTGTGGCAAAACTTATAATTTGGAGGATGTTTCGAGAAAGTGCCTTTAAATTGAATAACTTGAGTTCTAGTTCTATACGATTCAATTCTAGAATTTTTCGAGAAGGTGCCTAGATTGCATTGAGAACCTAGTTCCTGAAAGATAGTTAGGTAGGCTTTAGTAGGAAGTCTCCAACTCTAAATATAAAGTTATGAATAAAAAATTAACATCCAGGTTAACTAGAGTAGATTGTGTACCCTCATGCCTTAACAACTAATGAACTTAATTTCTTATATTTAATTTATGCCTTTTAAACTTTAATTTTGGATTTTTTGTTGGAATAAATTCTACCTAACTAGTGTGATTTTCTTTTATTTTTATAGGTGGAATAAAAGAGAATTTGTTGCATGGAGACATGAACAAAGTTAGCATAGCCTTGAATGAAGATTTTTAAACCTCAGACAATCTCATAGGTTGTCTTTGCATAGAGATATAACTGAGAGACTTGTCAGTGTAGTATTGATTATGCTCAAGAGAGATAATCTGTTAACTAAGAGAATTCGGTTATTTAGATTAAATTATTAGGAAAGAAATTGCACAACTGAATAAATTATCTAGTAGGTGTCTTAGATGAATTCACATGCCTAATCTTTTTTGTTTGCAGATTTTTTTTTTTCAGTTTATTAATTTCGGTTTTCATTAGTTTTTCTTTTATTAATTTTTTATAATTTATTTATTGCAAGTTTTATTAATTAGTTAGGGATTTAGTTATTTGTTGTCAATTTAATTAAAAGGAGCGGTTGTTCAAATAGTTCTAGGATTTACTAATTTCAATACTTGACAACACACTACACATTATTTTATTACTTGTCACGATATCATCGCATTCGCAAAATTTCATAGACTAAAAACAGTTCGTTTTTCCTTGAACTTGAGTTTTCTTTCCACTGAATTTCATTTTGTTTTATTTAAATTTAATTTCCCTATTTTTCTTACTCGATCAAATTTATTCGATTTCTCAAATAACATATATAATATTGAAAGTAATTGCTAACATATATTTTGGTCCTTGTGTAAATTATACCTGGACTCTTTTGATTCTTATTAACGATACCATTAGTGCACTTGCTAATGCTAATTAGAAGGCATTAAGAAAGGATCAGGGCAGGTCAAGTTGGAAGCTTTCTGCTTCTACTGGATAAGGTTTTGAAGCCCTGGAAAAACGTTAATGCCAACACTGCTACGAGTATAATATTTATGTAATCCATGGCTTCTCACGTTTTCTGAGATTGATGAGGGGTGAGGACCATCGTCCTTTGTATCTATACAATAGTTAGTGAGCTTGAATGCTTCATCGTGTTGCCAACTTTGACAATTTTCTGTTCAAATTTGCTTCTTTTTTTTTTTTTTTCCTAATGCAAATGCAACAATAGTCAACGTCGTGGTACCACGTGTTTGATTGATAGTTAACGTCACCATAGTCATGACGGTTTAGGGAGCAATAAAATTTCAAGATTAATACTCAGTAAGTAAAGGTGTTTTACTTTAACTTATGATATATTTAAAACATAAATAGATATATATTATCTCTATTGCTCAAATTTTTAAAATTTCGGTTCCCAGTAATTAATAAACTTCATCCCTCGTTTTATGATTTTCGTTGTTATAATCTACTTCCACACTGTTGAATATAAATAGTGTTAAATCTCATTATGAATATACATACATATATATATATATATACTTTTACTTTCATGGCATCAAATTGCTAATAACTCCGTCCATATTTTTCCATCCCTTTGCCTTCATGTCTAGATGCTCTGGTGCTTCTAATCCCGTGTCTAATTTTTTTATTGCGTATAGGAGTCCAGTGTCCAGTGTCCAGTCTTCGGGGTTGTACATATGTCCGCTCGTTCATTCATCTACTTTCTTTGTTATTAAACTTCTCTATGAACAACCGCCCATTGCGACAACAAAGACTTGCGAAAACAACAAAATATCAAAAGACTTTTAGTCAGCAGTCAGCGCAATCACGTACGACGTAAAAGCGTTTGTCACAGTCAGTCTTGACGACACCAATTTTTTTAATCTGTAAAACAGAAAGTGATTGACTTTTTTTTTGCGGCTGAATGGTCTTATTTAATTCATAAATTACTCAAAATGCAGGTCATGTATAATTGAACAGCTCAATGAGATCATGGCAGGTTTCTTCATATAGAGGTCATAGGGGCTCTCATGAGAGTAGGAAACGTGACGAGCGTGTTTAAATTGACTTTTCTATGAAAAATATTTTCTTTTTTTCAAAAAACATATTTTTTAAAATGAATTGAATTTTAAAAAAATTAAAATTTTGAAAAAGAAAAACTCAATTTCATTTTTTCTTGAAAAGTAAAAAAGCTACCCTTTTAAAAGAGTATTTTTCCAAATGTTTACAAAAATTTTTTAGAAAAAATCAATCTAAATGAGTTTCACGGAGTAAAATGCTTCTATTTCACATTTTCACATACCTTTCATTCAATACTCTCATTTCTCACACACGGTATGGAGGCAAATTCATAATAGCGATTTTGAAGATAAGCTAGCCATTTTCATTCTTTGATTCGGAAAAAATTAGTGAAGGTAGCTTCCTAATAGCGAACAATCTACAAAAAGAGTGAGGGTTCTGATGTCCAATTTGCCTCTAAACTTTAAATTTAGATATGGATTTTTTATTTCTACCTTCAAAATGACTAGAATTTATATATTTTGTTTTTTTTTCTTTTTGCATAATTGTTATGCTTTGCCTAATTAGTTGATTCTATTTGTGTATGTTAAAACTTGTCATATTAACCCCTATTTTCCAAAAGGTACCACATAATATCTTAGTTTAATATTTTTGTCCAAATTAATTTATTGTGCACTAGACACACTTTTTCACATCTATGCTTGAGCACTTGCTTTGTGCTATACAACTTCAAATTATACCCTTATTTTAGCTAATGAAGTTTAGCTAAAAACGGAAAAGGAAGTGATTGAATTACTTTTTTAAAAGTACAAGGAGGTAATGTAATATGTTTTAAAAACATAATAGATAATCAACTAACTAGACAAATCATAGGGATAACATACCATCTTGGTACAAAGAGGTAATGCGATATATTTTAAAAATAGGACAGACAATCAACTAACTAGACAAGCCATAGGAATAACATAACATCTTTTGAAAAGCATAAAGGAGTAATATGGTAAGTTTTGAAGTACATAAAATAATCAGCTAATAAACAAATCATTAGTGTATATTATAATTTAAAGGTTATCATTTAGCAAATTATATTACTCCTAGGCTTCCAACATAAGACCCAAACTAGAAAGACTCAAAGAAAATCATGTATTTTGTTTAGGTAAATTCATTTATTTTATAGAAAAAATATAAATCAAAATATTTTATCATTTTATTGACCTAACCAAAAAAACAAAAGTTGATCTACTTCTTTTATAATACTTTTTAGTTGTTCATTAAGTTTTTAAATTTAAGTACATGAATTGAAGTAGATAAAGTTATTGACCATTCTCATCCTCTATTCAAAAGAGATCGCATCATATTTCCCTTTTTCTTATTGACATGTTTGTGTCCTACTATCTATCAGTTACAGGTTCCCATTAACGTTATATTGATTAGTTGTATACATAACTTGCATGGTCTCACATACGATTTTTTCCTTTTTCCGAGAGAGGCTATGCCATTACTGAGGAATAGTTCTGAGAATCTGCACTCTTCTCCTAGGATAATCTTCCGTCCTTCTAGGGGTTCGTCAATCAAGTTGCATCCTAAGGGAGTGTTGAGACAATAGTTGACTATCTAATCCGCTCTTCGGTTTAGCCTTTCTTTATACATATGTCTCGTATAGGAGTTTTTTTGACAAAAAAAAAAAAAAAAAAAAGGATCATGAACATCAAATACATCATTTATCATTGATGAGAAAGTAAAGGTGAACAAAGGATTGGAAATTTTATCCTCATGCGCCTGTTGCATCGCATTTTGCAATCAATTTCTAGACACTAGTTTTATATTATTCTCGTTATCCGATCCATATGTTTTTATTTTCAAACACAATGAAGTAAAATATAACAAACACCACCGCCTTTTCTCATTATTCTATCATAAACACCAAGATGCCAATTGCTTAAAGAGGTATTGGGATAGCTCTCAAAGGTTGGGCCTTCTGCAATGCAATGCCTACTTTGTCGTCCATGTCCAATTCTTCTGATCTGATGCCTCCTTCTAGCTTCCAGTCAAATGAATTTAGCAATGATCCTAACATAAGTGGAATTAGTCGTCTTGCTAAAGGCATGCCTGGGCAAATTCTTCTTCCTGAACCGAAAGGAAGTAATTCGAAATCAAAGCCTCGTAGATCTAAATTTGATTCCAAAAATCTCTCAGGCTTAAACTTCGATGGATTTTCCCATATATTTGGATCACGTGCAATTGCCCATACATTTACTAGCACTTTTGTTCCCTTTGGGATGTTGTATCCGCAAAGCTCAGTATCTTGCACTGCCTTTCTAGGAATTAATGTTGGAACTGGTGGGTGTAGTCTCAAAGTTTCTTTCAAAATACATTGCAAATAAGGAAGCCGATCAATATCAGCTTCTTCTATTAGTTTGCCTTTGCCAACAACTTGTGCAAGCTCTTCTTTGGCTTTTCTCATTGTCTCTGGATTCTTAAGTAACTCTGCCATGGCCCACTCTAAAGAACTTGAACTTGTGTCTGACCCCGCAATAAATAAGTCCTACAATAATAAGAATAAGATAATTTCAATATATATGTCATGCCAAAATTAGTTCTTGGAAGGAAATCGTTTTCTATATAAATCTCTTTGAGAATGAAAAAAAAAAATACTGAACATAGTCATGATAAAGCAAAGAAATCAAAGGACAAAATTCAGTGAAAATGTATTAAAAAAAGAATATATTTAGTATATATAATAGATCATCAACTAATAAAGAAGGGGAAAAAATAAAATAGATAACTAACCAAGAACATGCGCTCCATTAAAGTTCGGTCGAACTCGTCTGAGTTCTCTTCAATGAATTTGAGAAGAAAATCAAGTGCGTCATTGTGCATGCTGCCTCCCAATCTTTTTTGGTCTAGACGTTCATCGATTTGACCGGCAAATACTTCTACAACCTTACTGAAATGAGTGGTCAAGCGACGCTTAACACCTTGAAGATCAAACTTTATAAAGGGAAAGAAATCCACCAAATTGGGAGCACCAGACTCCACCGCTATGTTCCACATGACGTCCCTCATTTTCTTCATGGAATCTGAATTTGGAGTCATGACATTCTTGGAGAACATGCTACAGCTCATGACATTTAGCGTGGTCATGAAAGCTGCTAGATCTATATGAACTGCTTCTCCCTTTAGACTGTGTTCTCGACAATATTCAATCAGCTCCTGCACCTTGTTGTATCTTATATGATGGCTAGCATCCAGCCTGGTTCCAGAAAACAAGCTGGAATTCATCGCTTTCCGGATGTTTCTCCATCGTGAAGTGAAAGGTAAGAAAACAACGGAGTATTTGTGTTGATCCAGGGCGTGAATTGAATTCGGGACCCATCTGCTGGCGAAAACTTCGTCTTGTTTCTGCAGGACTTGTCTTGCTGCAGCTGGCGAAGTTACGATCACTGCCGGAAGTTGGCCTAATCTTAAGCTCATGACTGGACCATATTTTTTGGCAAGCTCGGATAAGGACTTATGGTAGTGCTTACCAAGCAAGTGAAGATTGCCAATTATGGGTAAGGGGGCAGGTCCAGGTGGAAGCTTTCTGCTTCTACCGGATAAGGTTTTGAAGCCCTGGAATAAAGTTAATGCAAACAATGCTACGAGTATAATGGTTGTGTAATCCATGGCTTCTCACCTTTAGTTTTCTGAGATTGATGAGGACTGAGGACCCTCGTCCTTGTTATTTATACACGAGCCAGTGAGCTAGAATGCTTAATGTTGCTGCCAATTTTGACAACTTTCTTTACATATTTGCTTTCTATATAATACCTCAAATTAAATGCAAATGGAGGTATAGTCAACATTGAGGTGCCACATGTTCCATTGATATAAAATGAGTAGTTGCCATAGTGTAGCCCTCGTGGTTTAGTCATGTATTCTTCGTATTGTGAGAAAAAAAAATTTCCAAGATTCGTACTCAATAACAAAGGTTTTCTACTTTAATTTATAATATATTGATAATGTATCAGTATTAAATCGCTTTCCAAGCGAAAACACGAGCCACACGAACCTGTCACATAGAAATCTTACCAACACATTCCTGCAGCAAAATTTAAAAATGAAAACAAAAATAAAGACCCTCTGTTTCTACTGGTGCGTGCTTGGCCTGCTGGATGGCATTGATCAACAACTTCTTTCCATCGCCCCTGATTACGCTCGAGCAAAGATCGACTCACCTTACTTTCCCAGGTTTTGGATAATTATTATCTTTAATGGTCTTTTTTTTCTGAAAATCTTTAATGGTCTTTTATTACAAAATCTTTAATGGTCTTTTTGTTACGGTTTGTTGGTGTTAGTGGCACCTCTTAGCCCATTCAATTTTTAAATTTTTTTTATTTTATTACAATGAATTAAAGATAAGTGATGCAAATATAAAAATTAATATATATTGATTATAATTTTTGACATGTAGCATGCGGTTAGTTGCTTTTCCAATTTTTAAAAGTTTAATTTTTTTTTTAATTTGTTACAATCAATTTTTTATTTTTGATAAAGTCGAACTAGTAGATTACACTAATTGAATAAAAGTCCTCAATGTTTCACCTCCAAAAGTGAGTCTGAATGGCATAGATTAGAGGGCTCTCATGATATTATAAGGTTATTACATTATGAGGTAGATTTAATGATAGTGAATTAAATAAATAATTATGATAAAATGATATGAATAGCTTAGTGGCAGTGAATCTATTTGCAATGTATATGAGAGAATCCAAATTCCAAATGCACTACACTAAACACAAAGAAAGGACCGAGTTAGAAAACTGTTCACTAGGGTCATTAAGTGTAAATCACACAATAAAAATTTGAATATTCTTACGAAGTATAAATATTACAACTGTCTTTAGCAGTATCTCATATTTTGAGAACATGTTACAAAAGTTTCTATTAAAATATTTTATTAAAATTGTGGACTACCACTGATTCAGGTATTTTATATTTTCGAAAAACGGGTTAAGGTTGACCGGTAAAGTTTAACGTATTATTTATTGTGATCCGTTCTAATTGGGCCTAAGTTCATCTCATAAATATTATTATTTTAGTGGTTTGATATGTAAGGTGTAAAACCTGCTTAAAGTTTTGGGTACCTTGATGGGGGGCCCAATAATATTTTTTTTAAAGCTACGCCCTCTCTCTCATCCAGAGTACTAGTAGTCTATAAATAGGCAATTATGGTTGGCTTGCCCTATTGATAGCCACCATGAAGAAGTTGGAGAGGGAGAGGCAGCGCCTAGTCTAAGCGTGCCTACCAGAATATGCTACTACAATTTTATTACAAGATTCGCAGGATTATTATAAGAAAAGTTTTAATGGCTTCAGTACGCTTGAAATATTATTGATTAATTTATTATTGTAGTATTTTTATTTTTAGTATTTGTTCTAATTAAAGTCTAACAAGTGATATCAGAGTCGCAAATTAAAATTAAAAACCTGCTTCAAGGAAGACAAGAGAAAGATGAATATTTAAATAAACAAATTCTTTATGAAAGATAAAGGGTGACATCAGCCATGAAGTGGATTGGCTCGAGTTACAGAATAATGGTCCAAACTTATGAGCTGCTTGATGTGTGCGTTGAATTTAAGCAATTTTTGGCGTTAATTATCTTTATGTGCGCCCGATAGGTTCTTTGCATAGGCCATTAGACACTTCTCCGCGGGCAGACATAAATCTTAGTTTTAGGCTCATTTTTTTTGGCTTTTTGTTAAAACATTTTCCGTGAACTTTAGAAAGAGAAAAGTGCTTTTGAATTTTCCACACATGCATGAAGAATAAGTTTCTTGGAATTAATGTATGATCATGACTGCTGGTAATAATGTTGTTAGTTTTCTAAGGCAGGGAGTTTTATCTTTTATCAATATTGATTAAAATTCTAATGTGAGCATGCTAGCTGGGTGTGTTAAGAAATTTAATATGATTGTTCTAGACCTATTGACGAGGCTACATGTACATATAGCATTGAACGGATTAGATTACATTAGGTAATAAGAGTATATGAGACCTGATCAAGACTCAAGATCAAAAGTTGTATGCATACCAGTTGCTTACGGGTAATTGTGTTTATTCTCAAATCAAGTTCAAGCCACGGCACAACACGCTTGTTCAATTCAATTCATGTGATTGGCAATCATGGGTTAATTGTCTATTATATTATCTATTTATTTATTTATTTTTAAAACCCAAATTCAAGTTAGGTTGGATCGGGCGAGCACGTCGTCTATGATTGTTCAATTTTGCTTCCAAGTTTTGGTGCTTGCGGGTTGCATTTCTAGTTTTGTATATTATTTAAAAAAAAAAAAAAGAAGAAAATCCTTCCATTATGATCTTGCAAAGTTCTAAGAAACATTTATTATTCTGGCGAAACAAAATGGATATACACCATGAATATTTTGGTCTCTAAGTTACAGACTTTTCTAGCCTTCACAACAAAAAATCCCATAAGTCATCCATTAATGATGACGGGTTACGGTTTAAAATCTAATTAAGCTAGATGCATACAGGCACCTTCAATTGATTGCAATTTTATGGGTCTGCTACTTTGTTTTTATTTAATCTCAATTACTTAGGGCTTGTTTGATATCATTGCTATTTTCGGTCTTCTATTTTTATTAATCAAAATTTGAAAACCAGTTTGTTTGTTTCAGTTTTCGTTTTCTTGAAAAACAAAAACCAACAACCTATTTTTCTAACTTTGATAAACAAGAAAAAGTGATTTTCTCAAGTTGTAGCAACATGTTTTCAAATCTTTATTCACTTTGTGGTTATTACCTTTTAGAATTATCTTTTCAAAATTAATATGAACTCATTAATTTTTTGAAAAATAAGTATTAAAGTTAAAATTATTTTAAAATATATTTTTTTAAAATATATTTTTTAAAAAATTTTCAAAAATATTCTAGAAAATATTTTAAAATAAAATTAATTTTAATAAAATTAAATTTTCAAAAATAATTAAAAATATTTTGAAAAATAATTTTAAGAAACAAAAAAATATTTTTAAAATAATATTAATTTTAAAATAATTTTTATTAATTAAAAATCATTTTAATAAATTAATATTTTTAAATAAATTTAATAAATTAAAAATACATTTAAATATTATTTTGATAAATTAAATTTATTTTTAAAAATTATTTTAATAAATTATAATTAGTTTTATAAAATTAAAAACATTTTAAGAATTAAAATTAAAATTATTTTTCCAAATAATTATTTTTAGAAATAATTATTATTATTATTTTTAAAAATAATTTTATTATTTTAGAAAAAATTTAAAAAATAAATTAATAAAATAATTATTTATTATAAAAATTCAAAATTAAGAATAAAAAAATATTCTCAAAATAATTAAACTTATTTTTTGAAATTATAATCTTAAACAAAAGAAAAAAATTTTAAAATATTCTCATTGTTCTTTTATAAAATATTCTCAAATATTTTCAAGTGTTCTATTTAACATAAAATACTAAAATGAAAAATAAGAGACAAAAATAGTTTTTAAACTAAGGACAACCATACATGTTTTTAGTTTTTTTTATAGATTTTATAATTTAACCAAACTCATATACAGTTTTTGTTTTTAATTGTTATTGACAGTTTTTTATTTATGATTCTGGTTTTCGTTTTTAAAATTTTTGACAACGTTATCAAACGAGCCCTTAGAGTACATGATTTTGATCTAGCAAGCATATTATTTATATATTATTTAATTCGTCTAGAATTATCATGATGACCATTTGTTTATATGGTTGACCTTTTATGCTTAATTCTTAAGTTTATGCTACAAACTTATCACGAGTGAGAATCGTATTTCATCTGATGTTTTAGAATCGTGTTGTACGTGATTTTGGCGTGGAGATAATTTGGTGATAATTAAGCACCACGAAGCCCCCAAAGATCCACAGCAGTGCAGGCTCTCATATTTAATTATTTTTTGTAAACCTTCCAATTAAAGACTTGAAATTTACTAAACAAGCAAAATCGTTAAAGTTATTGGGTCCACGCATAACATACATATACAAGAAGTTGGAGTCTTGTGAAAGGACTTGATGGTTTGCTAACATCAATAAAATTTAAGAAAAGTGCAAATTAGATCTTGATGGCATGGTGTTTATGGCGATAACTTTGTTTTATGGTGTTTGTATTTTAATTGAAGCATGACACACTGTGGTTAGTTGTTAAGGTCACCATTGACCTGTAATTAGGTCATGGTGTTTGGTACATAGATATATATGTTATCATGGTGTCTAAAGCTCATTTTTATTGGCATAGCCATTGTATATATGCTATGAGATTTACTAACATGTTTTGAAACATAAAGTATTATGACCATTTTTGGTCGAGTACTAAGAAGGGCTTATGAAAGGATGCTTGGAATGGTGACATTCTTCACTAGTGGCTATAATCATCCACTTTAGAAATAAGCAAATAAGTAAGTTATATTCTTTCAGGCTGCTTATCTATGTCTATATTTGACATGTAAATTTTCATGCATTATGAGTTAGTCATTCATAGTATATCTCATAATATCGTTACTATATACGCGCATATGCCAAACTCAAGATTTATTTTGGGATGTCTGCATATGCATAATTTCTATATTGGTTTTTCACTGCAGATTCATGATTCTAAAGAAGTAATTAAAGGATTAATAGTAGCAATATTACACATGAAAATAACTTGTCCCAGTTAAGTAATTGATGATTGATATAGGCGGTTGCGTCGAAGCGGACCTCTATATTAATTCGTTAATTATTTGGTAGGATTATGGGATGCTTATTTCTTTAGATTAGTATATGCAATTGCCTGCCTGAAGGGGTAATTGTATGTATTAATTTAAGAGAAGTAGGAGTTGGCAGTGAGGGTGGTTGTTTTATGACTTTAAATGTATTTATCTGCCTGAAGAGGATAGATCTATTTAAGGTTGCCTAACTATTTTACTTAAGTAAGAGGTTCATATCATATGTTGTATATTTTGCCCGAAGAAGAATATGCAGGACACACTTTGAACTCTCGTGAGGATCTTGCAGTTACAGTTCATTATATATCTTAATTATGTTGTAATATTATATTAATATTATAATTAGCAACATTCCTTAAATAATCAATTTGTTCAGATCTTGCTAGCGATAATTATTTTTATCCTTTTTTTTAAAATTTTGCGCTAATTTGAGATATCAATTAAGTTTTATTATAATATGGTCTGGATTCCTCCAAATTATTAAAGAAATTGAGATTATAAAGTATATAAAGGCAAGTGATATTGTATTCATATTGAAAGTGTTTTTGACTTTCACTACTACATGTATCAAGATATTATCTAATTCTATTTATGGAATTATAGAGTTTTTTCCTATAAATATATAAAGTTTATTAGATTTAATTAATCTATATTTTGTGTGGGTCTCAATTATCATTTATTTACTCTAAAGTGTAGTAAATATTCTTGCAAGATTAGAAATTAATTTATATGACATTTGAAGTCATGATAGAATAATTTAAAAGATAGCAAACTAGTTTTTCGTGAGCTTGCTATTTTTGAGTTTATCATCAGTTAAAATTATTGCTGAAAGTTTAATATATCAATATCATTATATTGTTCTACTTACCTGCAAATGTTGCTTAAATTTGACTTTCACAGTGATTAAGTGAAATTTAATCAAACTATGCTCCCTTACATTAAAGCTAAATATTTAGGGTAACTTTTGTTAAGTTAAATTAAAGAATATGTGATATTGTTCTAGTTTAGTTGGAGGCACTCCTTGTATAATGTAAACGTATTTGATATGAGGTTTTAAAGTTGTCCTAGTTGATGTCTTTGTTATTCATCAATTAAGGTTTAAAAGACTCAATAAGGATTCTAGGACATCTTTTATTCTAGTTAGACTATTTTCTAGATCATATTGGATAATTTTGCCCAAGCAGGTTATCGGTCATGGTTTGAAAATTTATCTAATAAGGATTCTGGAATAGTTTATCTCTTAAAGTTGTAGTTCACAATTATTTTTCCGAATGAGGTAATTGTGAGCTTTACTTCTATAAAAGCACAAATGAATGGCAAGGATGTCAAAATTGTTACATCATAATTAATCTTCATGCATGAAGTTGTTAGATTTCTATGAAATCAGTTTTATTATTCACTTGTGTGAGACTCTAATAGATTAATGACGCATATATTTTGAAAGTATTTTTGTGATTTATTGATCTCAAAAGGTGGGAAGTTTTTCTTAATTGGTAATTCAAGTGGTAGATTTCATGACGTATGCATTATTTTGTATCTAATAATAAAGTTTGAGTTGAGATTTAAGGTTGTGATTATTTCACGTTATTTGCGAATAAGGTCATTCGAGTACAATTATAATTCCTTGCTTCTGCAATTTTGACTTTTATGCATCTATGTATAATTGTACTATAGTGATAAATCATGGCTTTTGCATGTTGCCTTAAAACCAACCAATCCTTGATTTTATAGTGACACTTGCAAGGGATGGAAAAAGTGTATTGGCTTCATGTAAACTGTTTGTTAAGAACAATGAATCTAATAAATATAAATATGGATGTATTTCTAGAGTATATAAGAAGTATCCTAGTGTAAAGGCTATTTTAAGTACTTAAATTAGCAATTTTGAGTTTTATATTGAAGTGGTTATTTTAAAATATGAATGAAAGTTAAGGCTTGAATCATATCTCAAATATTGAATATTTAAAGTAAGTTGCTATGTATTTGATAGTCAATAAATTGAGTTGTCATATTATTTTAATTAGTGAAGGAGGTATTACTCTAGGACCTTTTAATGATAAAGTATCATAGGTTAATGACCTTTTCTAGTTGTGCATTATTTCAATTTTAAACACTCTAAAAAAATGATAACTACAGTTGTTCTTATACGAAGGTTTTTATTTCCGACATACAAGTTTCAAGAAATAAAGCATAAAGTGAATTAAGTGAACATGAAGGTTAGTGGGAGTATTGTTTTTCATATGATTATGAACCTTCATATGTGACCATGTTTTGTTGTTTAAGAAGGTAGTAAGGCTTCATGCTCATAACAGATGTTACAGTTTCAGCATTAGAATGATGCATATATCTCAGCTTAGTATTTGAGATAGACTAGCTTAAAGTTTATTGCCTTCTAAAGTCAAGCAAATAAAGATCGGAGGTTTATAAAATTACTATAATGTTTGAAAGAAATTAGTCTATGAAATTTTATTAAATTTGAGATATTCATAAACTTGCACTCAGTAGAAATCCTCTTCTATATAAGTTGGAAATTCAATAATTTTAAAGTTTATGAGTGCGATTAGAGTGTTTTTTAAAGGGCTATTATGCCACTAACCAAAAGGATTTTGTTAAGCATATAGATGCTTATCGTTTGACGTACTTGATTAGTGGGGGCAGTATTTGCTTGTATGAAAATGTTGGATATGGTTGTCAATTTTATATTTGGTAGTTTTAAAATTTTTAGCTTACACAGTAAAGTTTCTAACCTGAGATTTTGGCATTGATTGTGTTTCAATGATATTATTGTTTCCTGCTTGCTTGCGTGACTTGAATATTGATGGCAAATAAAGGAATTAATTTATAAAGTTATTGACATAAAAGTATATAAAGTGTCATTTTATGTTTGGCATATATTTGTACAAGTATAAGTAGGTTATATGCTCAGATTAAAGTATACAAGATATGGTGTTTTCCATATACTTTTGGGAACTTCTTACAAAGTTTGCTAAATGCTCCATTAAGGTGTTGTAAATTGAAGGAATAAAATGTATATATGCAGTTATTTTTCAGTGATTTACATTATTTCTTTTGTTCCCACTATATCTAGTTAGTGATCACCATTTGCAAGCATGCAGATAAAGTTCGTCTGAGCTCACACAGGTCTAAAGTTTCATATATTGAGATATACAATTAAAGGCTTCTTTAATGAAGTGGCTTCGATTTAGAAGCATTAAAGGGGATTCGTGTCCATTAAAGTTTAAAGGTTTCTTTGGAAACATAAAAGGAATCTTATCCCGTATAGGGTCCTCATGACCATAAAGTGGCCAATTGTGGAAATTAGCATTTTTATCATTATAGTTGGATCACATGTGCCAAATACCACACTACACTTTATCACACCATGGAATCCATGTCAATAAAGCATTAGTGTTTGTGATCATAGAAGTTCTATGCCGATAAATGGTATAACGACTGCTATGCTTTAACATGAATGTTTTTGTTAGACCGGATTCTGTATTGAGACATTTTTTTATGTGTCCACTAAAGTTGTGTTCAACTTGAGAGTCTTTTTTGCGAAACGTAACTTTTTTTAATATAAAACCAATTAGTGTTGCCCAAGAGGGAGACTGTTAAATTTTTTTATTAAAATTGTGAGTTACCACTGATTAAGATATTTTATATTTTTGAAAAACGGGTTGAGGTTGACCGATAAAGCCCAAAGTATTATTTATTGTAATCCGTTCCAATTAGGCCTGGGTCCGTATCATGAATATTATTATTTTAGTGGTATAATATGCAAGGTGTAGAGCCTACTTAAAGTTTTAGGGCACCTAGATGGGAGAGCCCAATAAAGTTTTTAAGGCTAGGTCCTCTCTCCCATCCAGAGTACTAGCAGTCTATAAATAGACTATTAAGATTGACTTGCTCCATTGATAGCCATCATAGAAAAGTTGGAGAGGGAGAGGGAGCCCCTTATCTAGGCATGCCTACCATAATACGCTACTACAGTTTTATCGCAAGATTCGTAAGATTATCATAAGAAAAGTTTTAATAGCTTCAAATCAAGATACACTTAAAATATTATTGATTTAATTTATTATTGCTGTGTTTTTATTTCTAGTATTTGGTCTAATTAAAATCTAACAGTTTCATCTCAATAATATCAAATACATTATTTACAATAAAAGTAACTAAGCAATATTCATTCATCAACACATGATCCCATTCCATTTCTCAATCAATTTTTTACAATATTCATAATGAAAATGTTCTCTCCAATCTTGCAATTCCAACTAACATAATCCGTTCTAATTTAACAAGCAAATAAACTAAAGAATATAAAATTTTTTTTTTGACTCAAACAACTACTTAACAAGATTACTAATTACTGAACCCATTAATTGAACGCATGTCAACAATAAAACTACCAAGGTAATTCTCAAATCTCAAAAGATCCATCAAAGAAAACTACAATGGGCAAAATCAAGCAAGACAAATTAACTTCGTCTTATTAAAAGCAAAATAAATGACTACGGTTCGAGCAAGTCACGTAAAAAAGCAACATTGTATTAGTCCAATTATTAGTGTTAAGAATTACTAAGGTTCCATTATAAAAACTAAATGGTCAATATAAGGTGTGATTCAAGACCTTACATGGTGGGCTCATGTGTGATCCGAAATTAGATGGTTGTGTGACTCATGAATAGTGTCTACACAACTTGGATTGACTTGTGGCTTAGAATAACGAATAGACCACCATAACATGGAACAGATGACATGTAGCTTTGGTGGGCTACTTCAAGGAAACCTACCACGTGAATGAATGTGCAAGATAAACAAACTGAATGGGTTACACATGAACTTATGAGTCGATATCAGATTAAGAATCAAGAAGGTTTTGTCATGTCTTCGAGCCCAAACCCCAGGCCTGTGAGCGAGACTGGTATTGCGAGTATAACCAATGACTATTGTGCTCTCAAACCAAATGGTACCTAAGTTATTAGTTATTTTTACATCACTTAACAAGTCATAAATTACACTCACAAAGGTCTTCATTAGGGGCACCAGGCAATGCAGGGAGTCTAAACAACTGGTCTAAAATAGTCAACCTCAGTTATTAGTTATAACCACACTATCCACTTATAAACAAGTCACTAATTATCCCACAATACAAGTTCTATCAGGAAAACTGTTGGGAAAATTAGGACACACGCACACACATCAAAGCACAACGAAAAAACATACACAAATAACACGCAATATTTTTAACATGGTTCGTCTCTCTCCCTACATCCATGATCCTCTCTGGGATAAATTTCACTATTCAACAATTATGGTTACACATGATGATGACTTTTTACACAGACAAAAAAGTCTAAACCCTCTTTCACAGAGTTCTTACAATGGGTCTATCCTCAACAGGACGAGAACGAATATAAGACACTCTCTCTCACACACATAAGACTCTCAGGATCTCTCACCCACACCCCCCCCCCCAATGGGTTATGGCCCTAAGGCAGCTACTACAAGTTACAAGACCACCTATTTATAGGAGAGAAATACTTGTTTTCCAAGATTTGTCCTTTACTATTTAGGCAGCTTATATTTTGGTAATACAATTAATTGTCTTCCACAAGTTTCCTAATTTGTATGAGCTTGGACTTAGTCATAACCCAACAAATTCCTCCCTTGGCGAAAAGTCTCGAGCATCTTTGCAACTATTGGAATCTCTTTACAGTCTTCATTTTGGAGCCTTCACTTGACAACACTCTTCACAGCAACAGCTACCAACACATCCTAGTAGGTTTCCGGAGCCAACACTAACATCCCTCTCCATGCCATCGAACCTTGATCTCTCAAGGTTGTTTGCATCTTCCCTTGACACAAGGCATCCCGAATGTAGTCTTCTTTCTAGCAGTACGTTTCCCCATTAATCGCCAGGCCAGGACTTTGATTGTTCAGCTACACAGTCTCTCCTTGTAAGACTCCTTCCTCAAACCGAATCTTCTTCAACTAATCTATTCATCCAAAACTTCTCTCCTCTAGAAGTTTGTTCACAAGTTGACTAAATGTGTTTGCTCGCACAATTACTTCAAAAGCTTTCGCTCAATTCCATTACCACTTCATCATTTTACCCAAATTCAAGGCTCATCCCATGATAGATCAACAATTTGGGAAAACGGACCTCAAAACGAACTCAAGACGTCAAAAAATGGTTAGGGACCTTCGGTCAACTTGGTCAAATCCCAAATTGCTCTCAATCAAAGCTAGTCAAACCCTATATTTGACTTTTTGACCACAAATTCACAAAACTTGACCTGCTTGTATCTCATAATCTGGCTATCGGATCGTCAAAAAATTTTAGCAGCTTACTCTCCTCGTCACAAGGAACACACGAAAATAAACGAATCATTGATCGGACGTTCGAAAAGCCTCCAAACGTGACTAGAAGATCTATCGAATTTTTGAACTCCTCTCCGGCAAACTTTTCGTTTTTAATGCAAGCCAGCATCCTTCAACACAACTCCTTGTGTTTCCTCCTTGCGTTGTCATCATGCCCAGTTTACCAACCAAGCTCTGATACCAGTTGTTGAGAAAATTAGGACACACGCACATGCATCAAAGCACAGCTGAAAAGCACACACAAAGAACATGAGATATTTTTAACGTGGTTCGGCCTGTTGCACACGTCGACGATCCTTTCTAGAAAAAATTCCACTATCCAACAATTATGGTTACACATGACAATACCTTTTTGCATGAACAGAAAAGTCTAAACCTTCTCTCATAGAGTTTTTACAATGATTCAATCCTCAACAGGACTAGAACGAATGTAAGACACACTCTCTCACACACATAAGGCTCTCAGAATCTCTCACCCACATCCCCCCATGGGGTGTGGCCCTAAGGCACCTACTACAAGTTATAAGATCCCCTATTTATAGGAGAGAAATACTTGTCCTCCAATATTTCTCCTTTGCTATTTAGGAGCTTATATTTTGGTAATATAATTAATTGCCTTTCACAAGTTTTCTAATTTGTATTGGCTTGGACTTTGAGCCATAGCCAACAAATTCCTTCCTTCACTAATATGAGGAGTAGTTTAGAAACTTTTGTGGTTGATTTGGGTCGTGAGAATTTTCCATGTGGAACATCTATATATTTTAACTATTAGATTCTTAAAGTTGTAAGTCTAGCACAAAATTAAAAAAAAGAAAATGCAAATTTATAACTTTTGTAATTTTACATAGATAGTGATCATTCTTGAACTGCAAAAAAATATCATAAATATTCGAATAAATCATGTTATGTTTATATCAGTATCATGAATAATGGTGTTATTTAAATTTGAGTAAAATGCATTTTACGGCCATGTGTTTTGTAAAAGTTATATAAAACTCCTATGACTTAAAAAATGTTGCACATTGACCCTGCCGTTAATTTTTCCATTAAAAACAGGGAGTGTAAAAATACTGCTAAAATGCATCTTGACTCGACTACATATATCTTCTATGCTGCCAACTTTGAATACCTTCTTTTCTTGAAAAACCATCTGTTGCTTTGTGAAACAAGAGACGGCAGAAAAGAAAAAATGGTTTTGGGATATTTTATACGTCTAATGGTATAATTCAAATGATCTGTCTGCTCAACTACGCACTCTCAAACATAATCCATTATATATTTCAAAACAATAATTGACGCGAGGGACAGCAGAAGGACATCAATACCCATCTTTCTACCGGTGATCATCAGAACACCACCTTTTACCATTACAAAATTGTTAGTAGAATAACAAAATATCAAAGCACGTGGTTCTAGACTTACCACTTAATTAATACTTAATTAAACTTTTGGATTAAGGTTGATTTATATATAGCATAGGTGATAGGACAAAGATTTTCATCATTTCGTTTCTCTTATTCTAAATGAGCTTTTTTGGAATATGATTGATCAATTAGTTTGCAGGAACGTAGTAGGAAAGCTCCCCATCTTTTCTCCGAACTTATCTGCAGAGAAGAATAGATGATTAATCCTTTTTTTTCTTTTCTTTTTCATATTCCAACAGGTGATTAATCTATCGCAATAATATTGCACAGACAATAATTGTTAGAAGTCTTAGAATTTGTTTGGCCTAATTGTGAAATTGTAGCAGTTTAATTATAAAGTGTTCAGCAACAGAATATGGGTAAAAAGTATTGTTTAACGAAAACTACTAAAAGTTAGTTTGATTTTTAGTTTGAAAATATCGTTTTTTAAAAAAAGTAGTTTAGAAACAAACTTTTGGTTAAAAGGATTTTTGATAAAAACGTAATTATGTTTGATTACTTTTATATAAACGGACTTTTATTAAATAAAATAATGTTTAATTTTATATTTAAAATTAATGGTTGATTGTTTAAATTACTAAAAGACACATTTTGACACTTTTAATAATAAGCTATTATTTGCTCAATATAGAATATTATTTATTTAATTATAGTTTAACTTGTTTGGATAATTTTTAAAGAAATTATAGTTAACTAATAATTATTTTTTAGTAATTATTAAATAAAATATATTTTTATTAATTTTATTTATTATTAAAATTATTAATTATTTATTACTAAATTGATTTACTTATTTATTGTTACATTTTATTATTTTTATCAATTAATTTTAATTAAATTTAAACATTTAAGTTTATTTTTATTTTTAATTATTATATTATAATTATAATCCAAGAAAATATTAATAATTAGAACAATGAAGATATTTTGTCTTAAAGTTTTTTAAAACTCCTTCCTGCAAACTACAAAGGGAGAAGTAAAAAATTTTAACTTCTCCTTTTGAACCCAAAACTCCGTTGACTTTTGGTTTAAACTAACTTTTAAGATGAAAAACCAAACACCCTTATTTTTCAAAACTGACTTTTAGATTTTTAAAGTCCGTTTAAAGAAAATAAGGGTGTTTGGTTTTATATTTAAAAGTTGGTTTTGATTAAAAGTCAACTAAGTTTTGAGACTAAACGGAAAAGTTTTCAATAAAACTCAACTACGTTTGAGGCTAAACGGAAAAGTTAAAATTAACTTCTCCTTTTGCCTTTTTGCAGTATTTTAATATAATTTTTGGACAAAAATATCCTATTTAATTTTTCATTATGCCAATAGCCACCCCTCTTTTTCCTATCCTTATTTTATTTAATTCGGCGTTCTTAGCTTCTCATCAGATTGCAACAATTTATGGTTTTATTTTTGCTAATATATTCAATTTTTGTTTTAATATTTTGAATTGTAACTATAATTTTTTAAAGACTTTTTTTCAAACAAATAGAAATATGATAATATAGTATGTTATAGAAAACAAACAATATTAGTTCAAAATGTCCATTTCAGTAATTTATGCAACCAATAGTTATTTCAAAATAGAAAACCAAATACCATCTCATTTGGTAAAAGTTCATTTCACATAAAAATAACCAAACACATTTTTATTTTTACCAAAAGTCCATTTGACTAAAAGTTTGTTTTGAAAAAGGCATTTCACAAAACTAAATTTCTCAACTGAATGCCAAACTTGCTCTAAGTGGTTTGACTTAGAGGGTGTTTGGATTTGCTTTTCAAAAAGCTACTTAAAAGTACTTTTGACTTTAAGCAACTTTTTTATATTTGATTTTCTGTAGTTAAATGTTTGAATAAAAGTTATAGTTATAAAATAAATATTTATTTGTTTGGTTAAAATGGGTTAAAAAGTAATTTAAATTATTAAAATAACTATTAAGGATATGACAATGAAATTTAAATGGTAAGTATAATATAAAATAGTAAAGATTTTTGGTAATAAAGATAAAGTGGTAAGCATAAGATAGTAAATAATTTGATCACACTTGTTTTTTTAAAATGCTTAAAGTCGTAAAAAAACAAAAGTTAGGGGTGGGGAGCTTTTTACTTTTTGTTTAAAGCTACTTTAAAAAAATTAATTAAAACAAATGCTTCCATTAAATTAAATTAGATTTTACACATATTTGACTAGAGAGAGAAAAAAAAAAAAAAAAAGAGGCCAAACCAAACACCCTCTAACTCTTTGGTACGGTGCTCAAGTTTTTAGCTATTTGGGGGTAATGTTAGGCTTTTAAAAATGTGAAGGGATATCTTTTAAAGAAAGACGAAAAGAAGAACCGCGCCTTCGATAATGTAAAAATAGTTTCGTGAAAACTTTTTTCAAAATAAATAATTCTAACATGGAGTTTCTTATATTATTTAACTTTTGTCAACTCTTTAACTTTTTGTCAAAATAGGTTAACCAAGTTACCTTTAGCTAGTTTCTACACTCGTGGAGAGTGGCGGAACGACGGCAAGCAGGGGCAACTGCACCCCCTAATCCAAAAATCACAAAAAAAAAAAATTTATATTTATTTATCAAAAAAAAATTATATATGTATTTTGCGGCCTCGACCCCCTCAAAGCTCAAAGTATGTATACACATTTGTGTATATGCCATTTTATTACAAATTTTTTCATTAATGTTTTTGACTAAAAAAGATTAATATTTCGCCTTCGATACGTAGAAATCTTGGCTCTGCCCACTGCTAGTGGAGAATTCCCTTAAATGTCCAAAATTTGAATCAAAAAGACAATTAGTTTTTTAACATATATATTGTACTCAATATTTTCCATGAGGGAATACTGTATATTAGCATAATGTAAGGGCCTGTTTAAATTGATTTTTTTTTCAGGAAAAAATACTTTTTTTCTGAAAAAATTATATTAAATTTACTATAACTATTTGATTTGGCTTCCAAAAAGGCTAAAACTCTAAAAAAAAGCTCAAATACAGCTTTTTTCAGAAGCCAGAATTTTCAGCTTTTCAAAAAAAGTTATTTTTCAAAAGCTAATAAAAAAAGCGCTTCGAAAAAAAGTCAATTCAAACGAACCCTAACACATGCAACGTTGTACAAGCAAATGCATGCAATTTCGAGAGCTGATTGATATTTTTTAGTGATTCCTGGCCGACTTTAATAAGTATTATATTATCCAGAGATTGACTAGGAGGACTTGGCTGAAGTTTGACCTTCGGATCTAGAACGGGTTGAATATTGGCCTGGCTGATGGACGACTTGGCTGAATTTTGACCTTCGGATCTAGAACGGGTTGAATATCGGCCACGCTGATGGACGACTTGGCTGAATTTTGACCTTTGGATCTAGAACGGGTTGAATATCGGCCACGCTGATGGACGTACAACAATGAACAAGTGTGAGTAGGGATGGCAACGGAATCGTACTCTGCCTACGAAGGAATCCCAAACTCTCTACTTGGATAGCATTTTTATCCCCATTTCCATCTCAAACTCGGATAAAAATTAAACGGGAATTCTATTCCCGGAACGTCCCAAACCCGGTGAAAAAAATTTTAAATTTAAATAAAAAATTTTAACAAGAAACATGCCGAACCCAAATTGAAGAAATGTTCTCAATCCGAAAATTGAATTAAATCACTAAAATTTAAAAAACTAACCGTTTAAATAAATTTTCCCAAAAAATCTAAACAATATCCTTAAAATACATTAAAATGATAAAATTTTAAAAAGTAACCTTACTACTAGTAGAAAGTAAAAATCTTCTCTTAATTTTTAGTATATAATATGTACTTATGTACTTAAAACTATAATTAATTAATAAATATAAAACACCTATATATATACACACACACATATACATATATGTGTATATATAATTGGGTTCAGGAATGCGAATATCCGGGGGGTCAATCCCAGTTCAGTCCCAAACCCTAACGAGTATTTTTAATCATTTCGGATTCGTTCCGAGTTCTTAAGGAGACAAATTTTATCGGATTTTAATCGGGTCGGTCGATGCCGGGTGCCATAAGTCACTTGTCCCATTACCATTCCTAAGTGTGAGCTTATATATTTCTCTTGTTATGATCTCCAGCGCTCATTGAGGTTCTGTCATAAAAATTAATTAGTTAATATGATGAGTGATCCAGGACTCTTATAAGGTGGTTTTAGATTTTCTAATTCTTCTATGTAGGAGATGAATATATTTCAACACCCCCACAACTGACCCGGAACCAAAAACTAGGAATAGCCAGAAATACCAAGAACAGGTGCTCAACGAGCCAAGAATCAATAATAAGTGATTAAACGAGCCAAAGAGCAAAGAAAGGTCACATGTGCAAATGTGAGAGACTGGGTAAGACCCAAGAATCAAAAATAAGTGTTCAAAATGAGCCAAAGAGCAAAAACGGGTCACACTGCAAACACGAGAGACCTAGTCACACGTGCAAACACGAGAGACCTAGTCACACGTGCAAACATGAGAGATAACTAGAAACACCAAGAATAGGTGCCCAACGAGTTAAGAATCAAGATTAAGTGCTCAAACGAGCCAAAGAGCAAAGACAGATCACACGTGCAAATGTGAGAGACCGAGGTCACACGTGCAAACGCGAGAGACTGATAAAACCTAACTTTGATACCATGTGAAGAATCACTGAGGTTCCATCATAGAAACCAATTGGCTAATATGAGGAATGGTCTAAGACCCTTATAAGGTGGTCTTAAATTTTTTGACTTTTCTATGTGGGAGAGGAATATATTTCAATAGGAAGAATTCCACAAATAGTCCATGTTATTTCTAAAAGGTGTTAGTTTAGTCCCTATTATTTCAAAATTGTCTTGTTTGATAGTTAAAATTTGCAAAAAAGAAAAAGTCAATTTGGTCCTTAATTTTCCAAAAGTAACCAATTTAGTCTTTCATGTTGGCAAAAAATTTCAATTTTCATCCCCATGAACTGGTCATGTGACCATTACTTGACCATTTTTAAGCTAAAAAGGGGTCACATAACCTTTTCTAAGGCTAAAATTGGAACATTTTAGGTCAACTTTTGCAAATTTGGGGACTAAGTTTGTAACTTTTGAAATAATAGGGACTAAAGTGACGCTTTTTAATATATTAGGAACCGAATAAGCCACTTTTGAAATAATAAGGACCAAATTAACACTTTCTGTGAACAATAGAAACCATATGAGAATTTGCCCAAAATTAAATAATTCTTTTTCTTGGCCTATTGTTAGAGCTATAAAATAGGTTGTGTTAGGTCAACTGAACCCATTTAACTGAAGTTAGAAATTTTAGTAGGTAAGTTGAGGTCATGTACAATGTCTGGCATTCGATCAAAACACCTATCTACACTTTACCTTAGAAGGTTGATTGATCCAACTAGTCATTTTTTAATTACCAAACTTTAGAGTTCAATTGTATATTTAGAGAAATAGTTATGCTATGATACTACTACCATGTTTTTTTTGGAATAGTGATAGAATTGAGAGTGAAAAACAAATGTGATTCCATTAATTGATTTCTCAAGTACAGTTTACAATATATTCATAGCTATTTATAGAAAAAGTTAGTTATAACTAACTGTACAGTTCATGTCCCTAAGCTAGTTAGTTATGCTAACTACATTGCTAAGCTAGCAAAGCATTTGTCCTCTACTATGTTGCATTTGTGCTTCTTCTCCTTATCAGCCTCCCTCAAGCTGAGACTAGTGGGAGCCAGAGGAAGCTTGGAGACCAGGTATTAGTAAGTAGATATTGGAATAGCCTTTGTGAACAAGTCAGCTTGTTACTTTGCAGTAGGGACATATGATAGCTATAGCTTCTTGGATACTATGTGCTCCCTAATAAAATGATAGTCTAAATCAATGTGTTTTGTCATATTACGTTGAATAGGATTCATTGCAAGAGCCATAGCAGATATATTGTCACAATGAATAGTAGGAAGCTGCCAAGGAACTCTTAGTTTAGTGGGAACATATGTTATCCATTTTAGCTCTGCTGCAGTACTAGCTAAAGCCCTATATTCGACCTCTGTGCTTGATCTTGACACAATAGGTTGTCTCTTTAAGGTCTAACATATGATGTTTGGACCTAGATATATGCAATATCCTGTGACTGACCTCCTAGAAAGAAGATCTGAAGCCCAATATGAGTTAGAAAAAGCATTTAGTTGAAAGGATCCTGCAGAGAATTGGATGCCATGATTGAGAGTGCCTTGAATGAACCTGAGCAATCTTTTAAGCAAAGAAAAGTGATGATAATTTGGATTATGCATATGTTGACACACAACGTTAACTACATACTGAATGTTAGGTTTAGTAAGGGTAAGATATTGAAGAGCCCCTACAATGCTCTTGAAGTAAGTTGGATTAGAATATGGCTATTCTTGTTCTGAATTCTTAGGTATAATGTTATGTGGAATAGTAGGAGTAGGTGCAAGCTTACAGTTAAGAATGCCTGCCTTGTTAAGAAGATCTAAAACATACTTCTTCTGATGGAAAACAAGACCTTTGGAATTGTACTCCACTTCCAGGCCTAGAAAGTAAGACAATTGTCCAAGATCCTTAATAGTCAGTTTTGTGGTTAGAACATAAATTAAGTCATTAATAGCTATAGCAGAAGTCCCACTTACCAAAATATCATCTATGTAGACCAAAAACAATAAGTAATTGAGAGGCCGTCTTCTTGATAAACAAAGAACGAAAAGCCTGACTGCATGAAAACCCTTTATGCAATAAGGCATCCTGCTAGCACTCGATACTAGGCTTTAGGATCCTATTTTAGGCCATAAATGGATTTCTTGAGAACGCAAACATGCTCAACAAATTGAGGATCTATATAGCCAGGAGGTTGTTGCATATAAACCTCTTCTTGGAGATGGCCATGGAGAAAGGCATTTGAGATATCTAGTTGTTTTATAGGCTTGTGAGAAGCTAAAGCCAGAGAGAGGACTATTCTAAATGTTTGCTTTTTGACAACAGGACTAAAAATCTCTGCATAGTTTATTCCAAACTCCTAATGAAACCCTTTAGCCACTAACCTTGCTTTAAACCTGGCTATAGTCCTATCAACATGCTTTTTAACCTTATACACCCACTTGCATCCCATAGGAGATCTGCCTTGAGATAAAGGGACTAAAGTCCATGTGGTTTGAGTTTTTAATGCTTGAAATCCCTCTGTCATTGCTTATGTCCAGTGCCAATACTTAGAGACTTCTTTGAAGCTATAAGGCTCAGTCGCAGGAGGAGTTAAGATAAGAGAATTAATGTTGAAGGTTTTGGGCTTTATTGAACCAGTCTCAGACCTAGTAACCATGTGATGTCCTGTACTTGCAATTGGTGTAGGAGGAATAGGAATAGGAGGTACAAGGATTGGCTATAGGGAGGTAGATTGAGGAGACTGAGATGAAATATTAGAAGACCGATGTTGTAATGCAGCAGAGAATGTTGATTAGAAAACTGTGACAAAGTAGGTGAATTGATTGGATTATCAGTATGTGGAAGAAATTTAAGGGAAGTGGATACTGTGTATATGAGGAAGAGTAAGAAAAAGGGGAATAGGACTAAATGATGTGGTACTGGTTTGTTTAGGAGGCTCAGAATCCACATAAGCAGAAGAATAAGGAAAGACTATTTCAAAGAATTTTACATGTCTTGATATATAGAGGACTTTGTATTTGAAACCATAGCACTGAAACCTTTAGAAGTAGGGCATAACCAAGAAAAATACGAAGGGTGGACCTTGGTTCCAATTTGTGCTTAGTATAAGGACTAAGCCAAGGGAAACATAGTGAACCAAAGACTCTAAGATCTGCATAGTTGGGAGGAGTGCCATAGAGGCACTCAAAAGATGATTTGCCTTGTAGAATGGCTTTATGTGATCTATTGATAAGGTGATTAGCGATGGCCAAGGCTTCAAGCCAGAAGACAAGAGAAAGAGAAGCCTGCTCTAGTAATGCAAGAACTATTTCAATTAAGTTTCTCTATCTCCTCTCTGCCCTACCATTTTGCTCTGGAGTGTAGGGGCAAAAGGTTTGATATAGGATACCATGGGATTGTAGGTGTTGGCTAAGTGTTTTGTTAAGAAACTCAGTGCCATTATCCGACCTGAGAACCTTAATTTGTGCATTCTAAGTCTTAACATAAGTAGTGAATGAAATAATGTAAGAGGAAACTTTTGATTTGTTTTTTCAAGGGATAAATCCAGCCGTATCTAGTACAGTCATCCACAAGTAACAAGTAATATTTATATCCTCAAGAAGAGTTTACATAAGCAGGTCCCCATATATCAGTGTGTGCGAAATTAAATGGATGTAATAAGATAGACTCAGATACAAGAAAAGGTAACTTGTGTACTTTAGCTACATTACAAGCTTCATAAAACAGTTTAGTACAAGAAGTAGGCATAGAGAAGAGAGAGCAGATGACAATTCTTGCATTACTGTAGTAGGGGGATGGGCCAGCCTTTGATGCCACAACTTAGGAAGACAAGACATTGAGAAGGAAGTGATGCAGGTTTAGGCTTTTGGAGATGAACTGGACAAATTAAATGTAGAAGGAATGAGTTAAAGACCATCTTTATAATGGCCCCTGAGCAGTACTTGATGTGTGTTGGAATCCAGGATTGTTACTCCCTTTTAAACAAAGAGCAACAAAAAAATGATTATCCTTGGTTAATTGAGAAATGGAGAGATAAGATTATGAGATATATGAGGTTCATGAAACACATTAGAGAGATGGAGATGAGGATAAATAGATGTGATTGTACCTACACCAACAATGACAAGAGAGGCTCCATTGCTTAACACTATCATCACCCTCATAAGTGGAGTAATTGGAGAATTAAGCTTGATTATGAGCAACATGATGAGTAGCTCCCGAATCAAGAACCCAAGCTTTTGACCCTGAACTCAGATATGGTGATTTTGCTAGTGTTAGCTCTAATACAGGACTTAAACTAATTATACTCTTTAGATAATCCCCTCAGAATATGCAGTATCAAATCTTCATCAGTAACAAACTTAGAGACAGCAACAAGTTAATCAGTAATAGATTTAACTTTATCCAGATATGCTTGAATTAATTTGGTTCCTTTGCTTAGATTGAGTAATTGATTCTTTAATTGATGTATATGAGCTCTAGATAATGAATTATACCTCTTTTCAAGTGCATCCCAAGCCTCAGCAACTGTTTTAAGATAAAAGAGCTACAGTTGAACTTGAGGTGAGACCAAGGCTACAAGGCATGATTGAAGTCTCCTATCAATGAGCTGCCACTTAGTGAATTCTAGATTAATGGAGTATTCACCATTATCGGACCTTAGCAGCTTCACTGGACATGGCTTTAAACCATTTGCATATTCAAGGAGTTCATGACCTCGAGAAGCTCTTTCATGAGATCTCCAGACAACATAGTCGGACTTGGAGTTATCGAGTTTGATTGGTGCTAAGGCACTCCAAATTTTGAAGCAGCTCTTTGAGATTAGCTACGATTAGAGAGTCACCTCGCAACGCCGCCATTAGAAAACTCAGCGAAAGCACAGAAACCCTAGGATCGAAGAGAATTAGTAGGTTGAAGATGGAGAAGCTTCTGGAGAACACAAACGAAGCTTCGATTTTTAGAGGTAGAAGAAGGCTATGGAGTCGCTTATCAATGGCGACGAAAACAATCACGATAAGGATTCATGATCCTTGATGGCTCTGATAACCATGATATGAATTGAGAGTGAAGAAGAAATGTGATTCCATTAATTGATTTCTCAAGTACATTTTACAATACATTCATAGCTATTTATAGGAAGAGTTAGTTATAACTAACTGTACAGCTCATGTCCCCAATCTAGTTAGTTATGCTAACTAATTTGCTGAGTTGGCAGAGCATTTGTCCTCTACTTTGCTGGACTTGTGCGCCTTCTCGTTACCAAAGAGAAAAAGAGGGAACTGTAGCATCAAGAATTTGAGTACAGATTGAAAAATATGTCTTCTGATATTTGTAGGAGTTAATCTTAGTACTAGAGATATGCATTTCAGAAGATCTCAGTTATTTCGTTCATCTTTTCCTAACATAAACACAAATAAATAGTTTCAGAAATATTTTTTCAAATATATATTATTATTATAAGCAAAGTATCATGCATCAACTTCAAATTTAAGAACTGAAAATATGTACATGTCTACATATTGCTACGTATAAGTAGTTAAAAATAAAACAATCACTCACCTAACAATTATGGTCCAAAGTCCATAGTTATCATTAGTCCATAATCAATTACTGATAATAACTAGTACTCAAGTAATCAATAAAAAATTGATATAAATAACCAGCAATAATTTAGACATGCTTAGCTATCAGCATTTGAAGCTTTACTTGTGTTCGAATTTGAACTTCAAGTCCAAGTTGGGCCATAATATCTTTACTTCTTTACTATTATCTATAGGAAAAAGAAGCAAGTATTAGGAGGAAGAAAGAATGGAACAAAGAATTAAATCAGTGAAATAAAAAATTAAGTCATTCTTTTTCTTGGCTTATTGTTAGAGCTATTAAATAGGTTAGGTCAAGTCAACCCAGCCTATTTAACTCAAACTTGGAAATTCTAGCGAGTAAGGTGAGGCCATGTCTAGTGTCTAGCATATGACCAAACACCTATCTGCACTTAACCCTGAAATTTTGACTTGTCCAACCAATCATTTTTTAACTACTAATTTTTAATCAAATTCTTCTAGAGAATTCATTTGCAGATTTAAAGAAATAATTATGCTATGATGCTACTACGATATTCTTTTTGGAAGAGAAAACAGATGGAATTGTAACGTCAAGAATTTGAGCAGTAATTGAAAAATATACCTTCTCGTATATGTAGGAGCCAATCTTAGTACTGGGGATATGCATTTTAGACTTCATTTATTTTATTTATCTTTTCTTAACATAATCATGTAGACGAAAAATCCACAATTACAAGAGACAATGGCACCAGCAACCTACAAGAAAGAAGGCAAGAAGAGTGAGGTGAATCCTTGATATTAGTGTGGTGCTGGCCAAAGACACTCCGATACTTGAGTTAGTATTGGTTAGTAGAAAAGCATATGAAGCGGTAATTTAAGAGGATATTAGGCTGAACTTTGGTCTTATGTTAGAGTGTTGGTATAGTAGATTATATGTATGCAAGCTATGTAGTAAGCTTGAGTATTCTATTGTTGGGTTGTCCCTCCCTCTGGAGGGAAAGGGTCCATTTATAACCATAGAATTTAGAGACCCTATAATTCATCAACTGTCAAACTCCTGAGAATCTTGATTAATTCTCTTTGATTTATCTAATTAGGTTGTAGCTATCTTCTTATACATCGCATGCGATTGCGAGACTTAATGATCCAACCCTTGGTCTATGCGAGAAAAGGATAATTGTTATTATATCATGTTGATAAAAGTTTTATCTATATCTAGTCAAACCCTTTCTCTAGATTAGCATCTAGTCAGACCCATTTTTGAGATAAGCATATTACAGCTTTAGGTGCATGTCCAAGTAGTAGAGAATTTATGTGAACTGTGCAGGGAGTCTTGCTAAAACATGGGCCGTAGCATCCTAAACCAACCTGAATGGAACACATGGGTCTTCAGGTCCAAGCCTATTTTTGGTCACTGTAGTTAATCCCCACTCTCTAAGTCGAAAAGCACTTTTGAGTTAGAGAGTGATCATTCATTGCATTGCATCTATCACAAAGTTCCCAACTTGTCCACACCTGCTACGTGGCATCAAACTCTTAGTTTAGTTCAAATATACCATTAGTCTTTTGCTTGTTATGTGTCTGTTCGTGCATGTGCACTAGACTAAATGTAAGTCTTGCTTCTACCTTAGTCATTTGGTTTATCAAAGACATTGACTAATTAAGGGTAAAATGTCTAACTAGGTGTATGGCACCCAACTAGGGTATGCTAAGATGTATCAAACCTTGATTTTGATGTTCTTTCTTTCCTTCTCCCTTTTTTTTTGCTTTTTTAGTGTGGACTATCAACCCGACTAAAGCCCTAGCACCTAGCAAGAAGATGTACTAGACTAACAATCTGGTATAAAACCTCTTAAACTCTAGACCAGGCTTAAGGCTCCACCATACCTAAGGTTCATTGGTCTTATGTAAAATATCCCTAGCTTGATTGGCTCAGTTAGTTAAGTTGTGCATTTCAAACAAGTTGCTGTTGTCATTTTTTACCCTTGATGATTTTAAGTCATACTAGGGTTTAGCTTGGACTTCAGGCTATGTTTAGGCTTAGGACATAGTTTCTATTATACTTTGGCTCTTTTTATGAGACAAGGTTTGACCTCATGAGATTGATATGCTTTTGGGAAGTAACTTAGCATATTTGATATACTCCTTGTTGTATTTGTACGTGCTCTTTTATATGAAGTATGGCTATAAGTTACATGTCATGCTATGTACTAACTAGGCTAGGCTTGCTTAATAAGATAAGTCTCAATATAGCCCTTACATTTATTGGAGCCTTGTTAACTCTAACTTAGGCCAAAACTTTGAGTAAATTTTTGCTAAAGCAAGAGTCTTGTGTAAATCTTGCTTAGGCTAGAGCCTTGGGTAATTTTTTTGCTTATGTTGAAGCCTTTTCTTTACTTTTTTTGGCTTAGACCACAACCTTTTGTTATATGTCAGCCTATGTAAGGCTTTTTGCTTAGGATGGAGCCCTTTGTTATATGTTAGCCTATGTAAGGCTTTTTTGCTTAGGCCGAAGCAACACGTAATTTTGCTTAAGATAGAGCCTTTTGTTATATGTTAGCCCACATGAGTTTTTTTTTTTTTTTTTTTTGTACTTCAAGATATTAGTAATACCCTGGATTGGGCATGACAGACTTTGGCCTAGTATACCCCTCCATGCAATTCCTTCTTGTACTTGGATTCTAATTTAGGAATTCTATTCCAATTCAAAGTAGGACATGGTATTTATCTTATTAATTTTCTTTGTTGAAGTTCACAAATAGCCTTCTTGTCCTATGATTCTTAAGAAGTAAAGAATTAGACGTTGGTTCTAGGCCTGAAGTCCTTCATTTGATGCGTTCTAGCTTGCTGACAGAGAGTTGTAGCTCAAGTCTGGGACTTTTCAATTTATAAAATCCTTAACCCTGTCATATATTCCATGCACTAGTTCTCCCTTTTTGGCCATTGATAGCCAACCCCGTATCTGCCAAAAATATCATCTGACTAAGGCCTTATATTAGCACTTATATTGCTAAATATTTTATTCCTTTGGGAACTTATGGTTTGATCTCACCTTTTGTTTGACTATTCACAAGGTGAGTTGGCAGCCCAACCCATACTATGCCACCAACCTGACCCTTCGTCTGATTCATGTGTCCTATCATACCTTTTGCCATTTTGCTTCTTGTATTTTTGTCAACTTGGCCATCATAGCCTCTATTTAGTTTTGGACTCTTACGTAGAGCTTACTTCAGTTCTCAGAAAATGTGAATCAGGTATTGAAGAAAAAATTAATGGCTCAAGACATAAAGCCTTTTGACTTTGATAATAGTTGCTATGTCTCCACGGTGAGTGCCAAATTACGAGAGACAGAGGCACAAGCAACTTGCAAGAAAGAAGGCAAGAAGAGTAGGATACGTCTTTGATGCTAATGTGGTGCCAGCCAAAGGCACTCTAACATCAAGTCAGTATCAGTTGGCAGAAAAGCATATAAAGCAGTAATTTATGGGGATAGTGGGGTGAACCTCGGTATTATGTCTAAGTATTAGTATAGCGGGTCATATGTATGCGAGCTATGTAGTGAGCTTTAATGTTCGATTGTTGGGTTGTCCTTTCTTTTGAAGAGAGAGAGTCTATTTATAACTATAGAGTCTAGAGACCCTATAATTCATCAACTGTTGACTCCTGAGAGTCTTGGTTGATTCTCCCTGATTTATCTAATTAGGTTTTAGCCATCTTCTTATACGTTGTAGGTGATTAGAAGACTTAGCATCCCAACCATTAGTCTATATGAAATAAAGATAGTTGTTATTATATATGTTGGGATTTTATGCCCTAAAGACCACAAGCACAAGGTGATTACTAACATAATATGCTCATAATATTGTTCATATGATTGAGTTTTACATAGCATATTCTCTCCATTTATGCTTTGGTGCAAAGTATGAAGGTCCAATAATATAGACTAATAACTTGGGTGACCAGTGAGGCTGGAGGCATAGTAGGTCCAAGTCTAAATTTGGTGATATCATAAATTAGTCTATAACCGAATGCTAGTGTTGGCCACTCTATTAGAACAAGGTTATACTGGCGAGTCTTCTTGAAAGAGTGATCTACTTAGTTCATTAGATGGTTTTTCTATACTACACTCCTGGTTTTTCTATCACGAATTGTACAAAGCCACCATACGCATGTCTTCTGGGAACTGTACTGTTAAATATAGAAGACGAGATACTCACAGTTTCCGAGTGATCAATGCTCTTAATCTTGAGCATGTATAGGTGAACTCACTAAGTTACGGTGCAGCACTTTGATGTGCCATAAGGAAATGTCTTGAATTATAAGATTGTCTGCCTCGTACATTAGGTGTTGTGTTCTAGTTAAGTTCGGACATGTATATGCAATAGTAGAGTCTATGTGCCTCCTTTGATTTGTCCACTTGATCACCAGGAATCTTGTACTAGTGATATTGCCTTTCAGGGTTATATCAGTAATTTGGTTTGTGGGTCACTCTCTAGATTAAGAGATCCGTGACCAGTGAATGATAATCATATGAAGCTAGAGATTCCAAGGTTTAGATATAGTCTTGGAGATGATAGTACTTGTATGGACTGGCCTTAACTACGGGTTTACATAGAAGGGCATTTTGGTCATTTTACTCAATTGGTCGAAGACAAAGATCACCAGGGTAGGCGACAAGCTCTTGCTTAGCCAGTAATTATCCTTAGAATGCGGCTTTGGTCTTCAAATAGAAATAAACCAAGGTCAAAATGGCCTTAGTGTCACCAAAGTGGTAGCGAGTGCATTTTAGTCATTTTGGGAGTCAAGGGTAATTATGTTTTTTGATCTTTTCACTAGCCATTACTCTATTGGATATAGTAATTAAGGTAAACTAATTATATGGATTGCTTAATTAAGATTTGAGTTTAGAATTAAGAATGGATTTAATTATCCGGGTCTTCTTAATATAACTCATGGATATCTTAATTAGATAAACGGGTCCTACATGGAACATATTTAGTGTGTGAGGTGGAATAAATGAGATATTCTTATCCCTAGGGAATATTCCCTTTTTAGAAAGATTAAAGAGAGGTATTATAGTGAAATATAACATTTTAGGAACATTATCCTTATTAGGGTTACCTTGTACTATAAATAGTACAACATAGGCATAACCCACATAACACAAGAGAATAAGAAAAAGAATGAGATATTTTTCTTGGGAGGTATGTGTAGTATTTTTTACACATTAGCACCAAGAACACACACTAAATTCTATAACCTCAATTAGCCTTTAAAATTGTTTACCCACTACATAGAAAATTGTATCCTATCAATAGAGCTTTGAAAATAGTAAAGAAGACCATTAGGGGGCTAATACAAGGTAGGTATTGCATGAAGAAGTCATTTTTACATCCGAGTCACACTACGAGGATAACGGGTCTTAACTTTATCTTTGTGCTTTTTGCTTGAACGTGATACTCATGTGTATAATAGATTTAATTAAGCTATGTTTTCACTCCCATTGTTGTTAATATAAAATTCGAAAGAACAACTAGCTATGAGAATAGCATCTAGATCCAATAATATCCTGCCAATAAGAATGAGCCTGGCCAAAGCTTTATTTGTATCTTGTCAAACCCTTTTCTCTGGGTAAGCATCTCGGCAGACCCTTTCTCAAGATAAGCATATTAGTGTCCTATGCGGATGTCCAAGTAGTTGAGAATTTAACCGAAAGGAGGCTTGCCAAAACATGGGTCGTAGCCTCCTAAATCCAACCTAAATAGACTGGTGGGCATTCAGGCCTAAGCCTATTTTTGGTCACTACAAAACATGAATATATAGTTTTTTTTTTTTTTTTGTTTAAGAGAATCAATAATGGTTCTTCATTTATACTCAAACACAAATAGATAGTTTCATAAATAATTTTCCAAAATTATTATGTGCAAAGTGTCATAGATCAACTTAAAATTCTAAGAACAAAAAATATGTAAAGATGTACATGCTTATACATATAAGCAGTTAAAGGAAAAACAATCACTCAGCTAACAATTATGGTCCACATTCCATAGTCGTCATTAATATGTAATTAATTATTGACGATAACCAACACATAAGTAGTGAATAAAAATCCCATTACAATATACATAACAATAACAATGGTTCTAACATCTTTACAATAAAAAATATGTAAAGATGTACATGCTTATACATATAAGCAGTTAAAGGAAAAACATTCATTCACTTGAAATTATGGTCCACATTCCGCAGCATCATTAATACGTAATCAACTATTGACGATGACAAACACACGAGTAGTCAATAAAAACCCCTTTACAATATAAATAACAATAACACTAGGACACTCTCTTCAAGCGTATGTGTCTAAGCTTTTCCTAGGAACATTTGTGTTTCATATTTGGAAGGAACGTAACCAGAGGATTCATAATGGGAAAATCTTGACAGAAGAACAGATTTTTGAGAATATTGAATTTGACATAAGAAGTAAAGTGCATATGACTAGGAAGATTAAATATTCTCTTTTGAATCAGGTTATTCTTAGAGCTTGAAATATTTATCCTTTATGATTGCAGACTTCTTTTTGTACATTTGTTAATATGAATGAAATCTTATTACTTAGCAAAAAAAAAAAAACAATAACAATAGGTCAAACATCCTCAGCTAGCCATCAGCATTTGAAGCTTTACCTTAGTTGGAATTTTGAATTTCAATTCCTCGTTGAGCCATAATATCTTTACTATTATCAACAAGAAAAAAAAGCAAAGTATTAGGGAGAAAAGCCAAAAAAATATTTATTAATGACATTTATTATAGACAAATACCAAAAAAAATAATGCCAATGTAAGGCTACAAGTGGTACTCATATTGCTTTTCATCTTCCTATTCATGAACTAGTATGTTTAACATTTTTCTTCTACTTGATGGCTAGATCATCAACTACAACGTTGAGTCTTGTTCCATTATAATATTATATAAGAAAGATGTAACGTTTATTAATTCATGTGGTTATATTAGTTATGGAAAAATAATCTGGAAAAAATTTATCACTATTAGATCTTGCTTGTAACGTTACTTAATATGAGAGGATCCAAATTTGTTGAGAAATAGATATTGTCATAATAGGCTCATAACAAAATTACCCACTGAAGGAAGAATGAAATGAAAAATTAAATCATTCTTTTTATTGACTTACAGACAGAATGAAATGAAAAATAGATTGGGTCAAGTCAGCCCAACCCATTTAACTCAAGTTGGAAATCTAGTAGGTAAGATGAGCTCATGTCCAATATTTGGCATCAAGTGACCAAAGCTCCTATCTGCACTTTGACCCAAGGTTGACTGGTCTAACCTATCATTCTTTTAATTACCAAATTTTATTCAAATTCTTGTGAAGAGCACAATTGCATATTTAGAGAAATAATTGTACTATGATGCAACTACCACTCTTTCTAGAAAACAGAACTAAGGGAATTGTGACATAAGGAATATGAGTAGAGATTGGAAAATTTACTTTCTAGTATTTATAGGAGCTAATCTTAGTACTAGAGATATGCATTTCAGATCTCATTTATTTCATTCATCTTTTCCTAACATTAAACACAAAACATAGGTTTCACAAATAATACTACTATGTGCAAAGTGTCATGGATCAACTTCAAAATTTGAACGAAAGATATGTGTAGATCTACATATACATATAAGTAGATAGAAACAAAACAATCACTTAGCTAACAATTATGGTCCGCGGTCCATAATTGTCATTAGTCCATAATCAATTATTAATAGTAACCGATACTCAAGTAGTCAATAACAATCCCATAACGACATAAATAACCAAGACAATAGCTCAAACATCCTTTGCTATCAGCATTTGAAGCTTTAGTTGTGTTGGAACTTCAAAACTTCAAGTCCAAGTTGAGCCATAATATCTTTACTAGCATTGACATGACAAAGAAGCAAGTATTGGGAAGAAAAAAACAAAAAAATAATAATAATAATAATAAATAGTTACTAGTTGCACTTATAAACTTATACCAAAATAAGTAAGCCAATGTAAGGCTATAGATGGTACTTGTATTACTATCCATCTTCATATCAATAAAAAGATATTATTCACTTGCAGAAGAGACTATAATAATAGGGTATTATTCCACACTTACATTTATAGATGGTGAAGGTTTTGAACATGGTACATGAATCTTTCTAGATATATTCTTTGGAAGCCTAACTATAATTTCATCATCTGCTTGAAGTTTACCATATCCAACATTCTTTTTACTTTATTTATCAATATCACTAAATTTTTATTTAATATATTATAATTTTCTCATAGGTAAATATAATATTATTGATTCTAGACATCCTACTTTCGAGCATCTTTGAGGTTATATAGAAACACAAAGTATTATCTTCCTTAATTCAAGTTGGCCCCAACTTCTAGATCACATAATGACTTATTTAGTCATCATTACTCTAAGTTTAAGGAGTGTTGTTAAAAGCTTTTGGAGTTTGCAAAGAAAGGTGGAGAATCTTGCAAAATATGTATTACTGTAAGCTGGACACTCAATTTGCTACCGTATGGGCATATTTTGCTCTTCACAATTAAGTAAGAATAGGATTCACATAATATAGATATTCTTCAAATATTTAAGAATATGGGCCCATTTGAATTGGCTTTTTCTAAAAATATTTTTATTAACAACTTTTGAAAAATAATTTTTTGATAAGTTAAAAATTTTGGCTTCTAAATAAAGTTGTATTTGAGTTTTTTTTTTAGAGTTTTAGCTTTTTTGGAAACCAAATCAAATAGTTATTGCAAATTTAACATAACTTTTTACAAAAAAAACTCCTAAGCCAATCCAAACAGGCCCTATAACTTAGTTGAAGGACAAGGAGAGATCTTTTAATGCTAGTGAAAGCCAAGTCAAGAATGTGAAGAGCCAACTTAGGAAAAGGCTAAAGTAAAAGAGGAAATAGCATCTTCTAGTGCATCATTAATTTAAAATGTAAGAACTTATCTTAGAGAAATATTATCATATTTTGTAGTATGGTTTCTTGATAATTTAATTTATGATGTTGATGTCTCAAAACTGGATATGATTTTGAACAATAAAATACTTGAAATTTATTTGTGGTAAAAAATCTTGCTGATGGCTAATTAAAAAATCCTGTTGGTGGCTAATTAGATGTGGGGGTGGGGGTGGGGGAGGGGGTGAATTAGATTAATGAAATCTTAAGTTTGAACTTTTAAAGCAACCCACAATCAAATTAAGCAATAATTGCAATTACGATTCTAAAAGGCAAATAATCAAATACTTATTAAGTGAATAGTAAAAGAGAGAAGGGAAGAGAGATTGCACATCTTTAGAGTAGTTCAAACTCTAGAAGGCTTAGTCTGATATCTAAAGCTTCGCTTTATGGTTTCAATCTGCCCACTAATCGTAAAACTGAGTACAATCTTCAAAGGTTGGTGAAGTACTCAAGCACCAACGTACAAAGCTTTGATTCCATCATCAAGAGCCATTTTGGCTTTGCTTATTTTGCTCTTTATAAGTACTTAGAAAAAAGTGTCTCCTCACATATTTTTTACTATTTGCAACTTTTAAGACCCAAATAAGCTTAGCCAAACGGGCTCTAAACCTCCATTTAAGTAAATCCCCTATTCAAAGAACCACACTTCCTTTCTAAGCTTTGATTCCCTCAAAACTCTAGAGAACTAATCTCAATCACTCACAAAGAACAAAATTTGGTTCATACTACTACTTACAGGAAGCAAGATAAATAATAGCTAACAAACAAAGATTTCAGCTTGTTGCCCAAAAAAGAGACATTTGCACACTTTATGATCTAAAACAAAGGCTTTCTAATGATTGAGAATAAATATTCAAATGGTCAGCTTTATTAGAGAATTATTTGGGAATTTTCCAATGATTGGGATTTATGGAAGCGTGTGAAACGGCTATTTAACAGCTATATTTTTGTTTAGGTGCAAGCTGTGACCGCATGCCTTGCCCTGCAAGCTGATGGGTCTATTTGTGAAGATTTGATTAAGTGCTAAGTTTTCAAAGGATTTTTTCTAAGACAAACCAAGACCACTATTTTTTTCATGCTTTGAAAATTGTTTTCTTCAAAAAAAAAAAAAGTTAGTTTTTCAAAATGATTTAAAAAATGATTTTGGGCAATATGCTTAAACAAAATCTTGAACTATTTTTACAAGGAAAAGGCCTACTTTAGGAAGGGTAAATTTCATAATAAGTCCCTATTGTTTCTCCATTTTTTCAAAGTGGTCCCTATTGTTTTAAAATGTTCAAATTAGTCCTTAATGTTTCACAAATGTTGTCAGATTAGTCCTTATTATTTAAAAAAATTTATATTATTCCCAATGTTTCACAAAATTAGTCAAACTAATCCCCATTATTTAAAAAGAATTCATACTAGTCCCTAATATTTTACAAACTTATTTAAGTTAGTCCCTGTTTTAAGAAAAAATGAATAAAAAAGATTGGAACTAATTTTATTTTCTTTTTTTTAATTCTTAGTTGATTATAATACCTTGAACTTTTGTACTGTGAATTTTATTATGAAATAATTTTTAGATAATAACAGTTCCTAATTTTCATTAAAAATTTTCAATCAAATTTCTAATGTGTCTTATAAAAATTCACAATAAATCCAAATATGCAAAGAATGCAATAACTATCATCCAAAATGTTAAATTCCTACTGCTTTTTTTCTTTTTGGCTAAGAATTCTTGCTTAAAAAAATAGATAATCGGATTTCGTTTTATAGCACAAAGGGTAAGATTGTTAATTGCTTTTATGTTTGAGGTCATTTGGGACATTTTCGTCAAAATTAACGTCTATTCTAATTGTAGGGACTAATCTGACCATAATAATTAAACATTGGAGACTTGTATGAATTATTTGAACTAATAGGGATTAAAATTTAAAAAATATGTAAACATTAGGAATTTATTTGAATTTAACTCTAATTGCAGGGACTAATTTGACTATAATAAGTAAACATTAAGGACTTGTATGAATTATTTGTAATAATAGGGACTAAAATGAAAAAAAGTGTTAATAGTAGAGACTTATTTGAATTTAACTCCTTTAGGAATAATAAAACAAAACCTGGTCTAACAACCTCCAAAACATTCAATGCTCCGAAAACTTGCGAAGCTGAGGCATGTTCTTCTTTTTAGCTCAAGTGACTTTCCTTTGCGATTGAATCTTCCGATAATTCATAAAATACTTAAAATTTGAGGGGTTATTCGCAAATTATACCATGCACCCAAAAAATAATATGCCCAAATAAGTATGGTGCACTGTCTAATAAATCTCTCAATCCAATTGTCAGATCAATATAAAATTTAACAAGTTCACTCTCCTTACACTGACGAACACAACACAACAATCTGATCGTCATTCAAAACCGGTAACACCTCTGACTGCAAGCTCCAAAATCATTTACAAGTTGTGAACATATTGTTTACATATTAAGAACATATCTTAAAGAGTTGTACATATGTAATTTAACTTTGTAAACATATGATATTTTTTGAACATATAATATAAGAGTAATGGATATGTAAATTTTGAATTTTTTAAAAGTTTTGAATGTAAAGTGTTAAAATTTTAAACATATAACATGCGGTTTGTAAATAATTAAAAGTTATGAACATATAGTATAAAAATTGTGAACTTATAATAACAAATTTATGAACATGCTGCTGTGAGGTGCACAATGTTTAGGATATATGGTATCTAGTCCCGGAGTTATCTTTTTAATCACCAATCATAATCAATTAGTCAGTCATCATTAAACCAAACAGTATGCTAACAATCTTTCCCTTTTTGATAATGACAAAACACTTGATGGTTAATAATAACAACTTGCTTTGGTATATTAAGTAGATGTGAAAATGCCTAGAGTAGTGATAGAATTTTCAAGAATATTATTTTTTATGTAAAGAGAAAATGCTTATGGTTAAAAAATTCCAGTATATACCTACTTACAAATCTCTATTGTACTTGAAACATTGAAGAAAGAAGTAGATAGTTGACAAACTTGTCATTTACCTTAATGTGCACATTTTTCACATTGTGAATAATATACATCCTTGTTCGCCTAGTTAAAAAAAAAACAGTCCTCCTCTTCTTTTTAAATACAACATACATCCTTCCAAAAATATGGTACTCTATTTAGAAAGTAGAAAGAATTAGAAGGGAGTTTTCAAAATAGAGGATCTGATGCACTTTAAATGAAGTACAACATTCAATTTATTTTACAAGAGTAATTCACGCTGGTTTAGAACGACAAAAGCATTATAATGTCATGCTTCAAATCCAAAATTTTGGCCTATACAACCATAGAATTAAGAATAACTTTTTTGTCCAAATATCAAGTATAATCTCCCTTGCAAATATAACTCTCACTGTAACAGAATAGTTGGTTTTATCCAAATATTAACCAGAACAATCATTTGAATCTTCTAAGTTCTTTTTCTTTTTTTTTTTTCTGAAAAAGCAAATTTTATTAAGATAACAAAGAAATACACAACTTGACGAAATAACTTGGCCCAATAAGTATACAGGAGTTTTTTATTTCTTATTTTTGTGATCAAGTATAACAAAACCTATAAATATAAACATTCTTGATTAATAAATTAATATACAATTACATATATATTTTATGGCAGAGTTGGAATTTATTGAGTTAAGAAATAGATTACTTTGGATAATTGACCATCTAAATGTAAAAACTAGTTTAGGATAAGTGACAACTTTGGGAGCAAAATATTTAAAATTAATTATAAAATTCAGTTAGTCATATCATTAGAATGAATTAAATTGAGTATGATTAGGTGATACATTAAATTATTAGAGTAGTTGTTAAATAATATGAATCAAATCAATTAATCTAATTGTCAGTTTATATATATATATATATATATATATGTATATGTATGTATGTATATATGTATTTTATAATCACTTATTAAAGTCAAGATTTAATGGTAACAACTTTTTCAACAAATTAATTTATTTGATTGCAATACATTTACTTATAAAAATAAGATTTCTTTTTATTAGATTTAATGGTAATAATTTTTTTAAAAAAGGTTAATAATTTTTTGACTGAATGAAAGTATTTATTTGATTGGAATCACTCTATTTGTATATTTAAAATTAGTGTTACAACCGTGCAATGCACGAGAAACGACATATGTTATGGGATATATTAAGAGGGTGTTTGGATTGGTTTATCAAAAAGTTACTTAAAGTACTTTGGGCTTTAAGTGGTTTTTTTTAATTGTCGACTTTAAGTGATTACGTGTTTGAATTAAAGTTATGGTTACAAAAAAAAAGTATTTATCTGTTTGATTAAAGTGGATTGAAAAGTAACTTATATAGTTAAAATAACTATTAAGGATATTAAAATAGAATTTAAAAGGTAACTACAAGATAAAAAAAGTAAAGATATTTTAGTAATAAAAATAAAAAGGTAAGGATAAGATGGTAAATGATTTGGTCAAACTTGTTTTTTTTTAAAGTGTTTAAAGTCATAAAAAGCAGAAGTTGGGGGTAGGAAGCTTTTTATTTTCTACTTAAAGTCACTTAAAAAAATACTTTTTTTAAATTAAACAAACGCTTCCATTAGCTTAAATTAGGCTTTAAGTAGGTTTGACCAAAAAAAAAAAAACCAAACCAAACACTCTCTAAAGGTATAGAGTTTTTGCATGTTACAAAATAGTTATTAAAACAATTATATACTATGAAATTAATAAAACAATAATGATATATATATATATATATATAAAGACAGGGCATAATATTAATTAAATTAAAATATTTAATACGAGAATGGAACTAAATAAATGATGAAAAACAAAAAAATGACCTAAGAATGGACATATTTAATTAATTGATAAGTAATTATCAATTAATTAAATTCATGTTATCAGATCATAATTTTTTTTCCTCCACAAGGACTTTAAATTCATTCTTTCTACCCAAAAAATATAATTTTTTCTTAATTTGCTTCTCTGGAACATGCTCACTAGATAATAAAATGTAAACATATACTTTATTCATAATTTTTCTTTTTAATATTATTTAATTTTATAAAAATAAAAATTTATAACTAGTATTAAAAATTTAGTAAATGTAACAAAAATATATTATTTAACAACAGATCAATTTAATCTTTAATAATAAATAACTACATAAACATACCCATTTACTAAACTTACTATTAATTGAATAATAATGAAATAACGCAAATAATACATGTGTATTACTAATATGAACAGCGTGAGCTTAACCCTTAGTTTGGATTGGGGGAATGGAAGGAAGGGAAAGGATTGGGAGGAATTCTTAATTCCCTTCCGCTGTTTGGGGTGGAGGGAAATGAATCCTTCTAATTTGGGAGGAAAGGGAGGGGAATGAAACAATTTTTCTTGTAATAACTTTTTTATCCTTCGTATGATGTTTAAACATAAAATTATAAGAGGGCATAAAGATCTATTTTAATATAAAATTTAATCATTTCCTTCCCTTTCCTTCTCAATCTAAACAAAAGAAATTTACAATAATTTATTATTCTTTCTTCAGTAAAATTTTTTCAATCCAAACATGAATTAATCATTTTCTCTCTTTTTATTTATAATACTTTCCTTTCCTTTATTAAACGTCCCCCTCTGAATCCAAACATAGTGCGAGGGATCGGAAGCTGCTTGGTAAAGAGAGAGTGTTTAAGGCTTGTTTGGATTAGTATTTCTTTTTAAAAATATTTTATTATAATAATTATTTAATTTGACTTTTTAAAAAATGTAAATTTTGAAAAAATTTAAATAAAACTTTTTTCATAAATAAAAAATTTTAATTTCTGAAAATATTTTTTTTTTCAAAAACTATTAGAAAAGTACTTTTAAAAAAATCAAAGCCAAAGTTGATAGTCCACATTGAAGACTTGTTTGGATTAACTTCTTTAAAAAAATGTAGAATTTTTTCTAATTTTTTTTACAATTACTATTTAACTTAATATCCAAAAACACTAAAATTCTCTTAAAAAAAACTCATTTATAACTTATTCCAAAAAATAGTATTTTTGACTTCTAAAAAAACATTTTTTTTTTCAAAAAACTGTCCAATTCAAACAGAATCCAACACAAAAACACACCCACACACTCGTCTGTCACACTCTTTTTTTTAAAAGAGTTAGTTCGAAGCGAACCCTTTTCCGCCTGTGCTAGAGACCTGCTTGACACACACACGGAAAGCTTTGAATTACAGTAACGCAATGGCGATCTGCACACCATCATCGTCGTCGTCGTTTTCATCTTCGGGTAAGGCATGGATCGTGCACGGGCTTGCTGTCGGTGCGGCGGTGGCGGTGGCTCTGGGCGCACATTACTATTATCGCGGCCGAGCCGGGAGGTTCCGGAGCCGAGTGGTTGGTATAATACCTGCCCGTTTCGCTTCTTCTCGCTTCCCTGGTAAACCCCTCGTTCAGATCCTCGGCAAGCCCATGATCCAGGTGGGTAGCCCTTGAGGGAAAAAGAGGGGAAGTTTATGCATTTGATTTGCATTTGCGTTGTTTGATTTGTCGCAATGCTATTAATGTTTAATTATTGGATCATTGTGTTTTAGTTGCTTAAATAGTTAATTATTTGAGAGTTATGTTTTGTGTTTGATTTGCATTTGTGTTGTTTGATTTGTTGTAACGTTATATTTTGATTTGTTGTAATGCTACTAAAGTTTATTTAATTATTGGATGATTGTGTTTTAGTTGCTTAAATAGTTAATTATTTAATGAATAAGTTTTATGTTTGATTTGCATTTGTGTTGTTTGATTTATTTTGACGCTATATTTTTTAGTTAATTATTGGATGATTACGTGTTAGTTACTTAAATAGTTGATCGTTTTATGTTTACTTCGTGTTTGTTGTTAGAGAATATAATTATCCCGTGTTGAATTAATCACAAGCTTCTAGACTTGTATACAAGTTCGTTATGTTTTAGATTCTTAAGTAGTTGATTGTTTTATGTTTACTAGGTGTTTGTTAGACAATATAATTCTACCTCCTTGATTAATCATAAGCTCCTAGACTAGTTTACAAGATCTCGGGTTACTCCATATAACTCCAATTGGGTTTTTAGGATGAAATCGTGTTTCTTATCATTTGTTTACATGCTCATCTGCACTATTTTGTTCATGATGCGGACCACTGCGCCCCTCAACAAACTAGAGCAACAGATGAGAGAGAAATAACCTGACTAGGTGAAAGAGAATTTAGAAATTTGGCTGGCATAGACCAATTGCATATAGGTGACCCACTTTTTTGAATAATGCTTGGTTTGATTTGGTTTCAAGGCCAAATTGTAAATGTACTCATTGGATTGATACGACTGCTCAATGTGGATGTTCAATTGCAGAGAACATGGGAGCGGGCCAAATTAGCAACTACATTGGATCGTGTTGGTATGGTTCGGCATTGTCACTACTTGCTGGATATGCATATATTTGTTTATATGTTTGGTGGTATATTCATAGATAATGAATTTGGAGGTCGTCTTCTGTATAGTTGTGGCAACCGATGATGAGAAGATTGCTGAATGCTGCCAGGGATTTGGTGCTGATGTCATAATGACATCTGAATCATGCAGAAATGGTAAGAAACATGTTACTATCTTCTATGTGGTGACTTGTGGAACTTTTACATCTTGACTATGTATCTGATGGTGAGTTTATCTTACAGGAACTGAGAGATGTAATGAAGCTCTTCAAAAGCTTGACAAGAAATATGACATTGTGGTTAACATTCAAGGAGATGAACCTCTCATCGAACCTGAAATAATAGATGGTATTGTCAAGGCTCTGCAGGTAAAATTTCTTATTCTACCTGTCTCTTTGTTTGGAAATGTATGAGATTGCTCTTGAGATTCTGTATGAACTTCTCCTGAGCATGAAAACAATGTGGTAGAGACGTCAAGAGCTGAAATTTCCATTCATCTTTGTTTCTGGATTACACATCAGTGTCATCTGCAGAGAAAGAGTGATATTAGCCATATTGTTACTTGAAATTTAGTGAATGTTTAGATACATGATGTTCTCAGGATATGTACTTGAAATTTTATGGGGATGGTTTCACTGGCTATAGATCTTTTTTACACCACAACATCTTGTTAACGTGTATGTTCGCGCGAACTACTAGAAAATAGTGAGATTATTAGTGAAAGAAAGAAATGAATGAAAGTTATTTTGGGAAAATGTAGAATAATACACCTACCAAGACGAAAGCCAAAGGTGAGTCTTGTAGGTGGACATATTGAACCGAAATACGATCTGAATTCACAGGTGGCCACCAGCTTTCCCAAAATAAGGGGATCTGCTGCTTACTGCTCACGGAAACATCCGTGGTTGAACTCGCCTAACCGCCTTAACTACAACTACCCAACTCCTGTCTGTCTTGTGTAGCTAAAGAAGTAGCTACCTCGTTGAGTTCCCGCAGCTAGGAGTTCTAGTAGTTCTAGTAGCCAGGCAAACCTACTTATTTTGTTCCTGGTCAAGCTCCCGTACCCGCTCTTTACTCCAATCCTTCCCATCGAATTAAAGTAAGGTAAGGAGGGGCCACTATCAATTGACTAAGCATATCAACACCTTGGAAAATAGGAAAAAGGGAAAAAGTTAACAATTTCATTTCACCATCACTACTCAGCTATTAAGATATGAAGAAATCATCACTTGCATTCTAAGGTTCAACTTTCATCAAAGCTGAAATTTCCACAAATTCCACAATGCACCACAAAAGTAGAAGTTATGGGATGTCATCTGTTTATAGAATAGTCCTTAGACGTCCCTCACAAAAGCTGATTTGGAAAAGAAGAGTATTTTCGGGGAGAATATGTCTCATTGTATTTCCTCAATGAAGATAAGTTATTCAAGCGAGTTCTGAAATACCCTATTGAAAGTGAGATTTGGTGACCCAAGAAGCAAAACAAGTCTTTTGTTTTGTACAAATTTTAGCATAAAGCTCGTCAAGCCTACATTCAAGTCATAACTGGTCTAATCTTCAGTGCATCCTTACGAAACTATATTATGTCATCTTTATCAGATATGAGTGGGAGCCATTACTGGTCTAAGTTTCAACTTGGGCTGTCTGCTTTCAGCCCCTGATGAGGAATAATCTGATTACTCTTTAGTTTCTGAAACTCCAACTGATAACCAACTAACTTATCAGTTGTTTTTGATTAAATTAGGCTGCCCCAGATGCAGTTTTTAGCACTGCAGTGACTTCCTTGAATCCTGAAGATGCATTTGATGGCAATCGCGTAAAATGTGTTGTGGACAACCGTGGCTATGCAATATATTTCTCAAGGGGGTTGATACCATTTAACAAGTTAGTGTTTCTAAAAATTCTCCATCCGAAGTCATTCCCTAAGCTCCATATATGTTATTCTATGAACTTTTCTACTTTTTGGGATGCAGGTCCGGAAAGGTTAATCCTCAATTCCCGTACTTGCTTCATCTTGGGATTCAGGTAAAAACAGTCCTATTCAAGTGCATATGTCTATGTTATGTTCTTTATATAAGAATGTCAATATTAATCACTAGTCCTATATCAAATGTTTGTCCAGAGCTATGATACAAAATTCCTCAAAATATATCCTGAGCTCCCGCCAACTCCACTGCAACTAGAAGAAGATCTTGAACAACTAAAGGTTCTTGAAAATGGCTACAAAATGAAGGTGCATTGCCTAATGTACTCTTATTTACTATTTGTTTTCTCCCTGTGTCACTAAAATGATGGTTATTTAAGCCTAATTTGGTGGTCAAAGCTTGTGATGGGATCTTATTCTATGATTGCTGCCCATTTAACTATGAACAGCCTAACCATTTTGACCCCCATCTTAATGTGTTGCCAGGTGCAATACACCAGTCTGAGTTTTATTACCTTATGTCAAGAAACTATTAGCAGCCCTTTGTTCTTCTTCTTGTATCATATATGATTTTACAGGTGAAAGTATTTATACTTGGGTCATCAGATCCTTTCTTTCTTTCCCTATAATATCTTGGTTTTCATCAGTGCCTTAGCACTTTAGTTACCTAAATTATTGCCAAATGGTATTCCTGGTCCAAGATTTGTTCTAGATATCAAGTGACTATTTACTGAACAGATTGAAAGAGTTCACATATGATTATTTTTTAAGCCAATCAATATAGGACCAAGGATTAGGAAAGCACTCTCCTACTCTTGGCAGTGAAATAGTTTGATGTGGTTGTTTAGAGCTTGTGAAGATGTGAAATTATTGGAGAGAAGGTCAATCGTTAATGGTTAGAAAGAGGCTTAAGGTTGAAGCAGAAGAACAGAATTAGTCTATTGAGTCATTGAGCGCTTATGATTTTGTAACCAAGACTGCAAGAGAGGAAAGAAAGGAGAGAGTGCTCCACCCTTGCAAGGATAAGGCAAAGTCACAACTATAAATACCAAAATCTCATTATTCAACTTATCAATAAATTGATATAACACATATTTATAGGTTGCTGGGATCTTATTCTTGATAGTATATGTGACTTAAGAAGCCTAATATGAATAGGAAATGCTTGACTGTAAACTTCTTTAGGAAAATTAAGTTGTAATTAGACTCGATAAATATTAAATGCTAAACTGGAGACTTTTGGACAACATGAGATTTTCTGCAGATATCAAATTTCCTAAACCTATAGATATAAGACATGCTAAAAATTCCAGCAGCTCATATAAACGATTTATAGGCATGACATTCAGCCTAAAACTAATGAAATTGACTTTGAACATGCTTTTTAAAATCAGAAATAGAGCATACTTCTTTTTAGATATTTTACAGGGTTGAAAACTAATAGTGTGTTTGGAATATTCTTATTTTAAGATATTTATTCTATTGAAATTTGGAGATATCTTATAAGATTTAAGATATCTTATCACATGTACTATGCATTTTATAGTTGTAAAAAATAAGATAGGATAGATTACTTATTTTTTATAAGATAAAAAGTATGGTTTTGCTTTGAATTTTCATAGGATATATGATAAGATTTCTTAAATCTTATAAGATGTACCCTCATTTCAATAGGATAAGCATATTAAAATAAGACTATAACAAATAGAGCATAAATGTTGTCAAATAAATAAGTCAATAAAATCAAATCTCATTGGAGCCAGGTACTAGGTGTATGAGATGGTTACTTTTGCCCAATCAAGTCAAAGCAAGAAACATATAAATCCCAAGTCAGCATAATTTGTTTGAGTTCCAATGAAGCTATAAGAGATCTAACCGAAAAAGGTAAATTGCAGCAGAGCCTTTCCCTACTTATTCTGAGAATTATCACTTTCTTTTCTTCTGAGTAGTTGTGGTGGGAGAAGATCAAAGGCTAATTTTATCTTTTCTTGCCCACTTCAATTTGTTTTTAGAGAAGTACGCTATACTAACACGAGGTTTCTTTTTAATTTAAACTGCCATTACTTCCAAAACAAGGCTATTACTTCCAAAACAAGGCTAGGTAATTGAATTTGTGTTCGCTTTACTTCTTGTAGTTAGATTGTTTAGAGCCATATGTCCGCTAAGTGAAACTTACTCTGTCTGGTTTAATAATTTTAATAGCTGAAAATAAAGCCATTTTGCTGCTTCTTATCTTCAAAAATACTCTCAAACCTGCAATACTCATCTAAGATAATGCAGTGGCCACCTTACTAAAGTTCTTTCATACATTGACGAGAAGAAGCTGGACAGAAATGATAGATTTATAGACAATAGGAGCCTTTCTGAATAATTGAATTATTCTAATTTTATCTTTTTTTCCTTTTTGGTCAAGAAAATGATGGATTTATAGACAGTAGGAGCCGTTCTAAATAATTGAATTATTCTAATATTCTCATTTAGTGCCTGTTTCTTGTTCTATAGGTGATCATAGTTGACCATGACGCTCATGGCGTTGATGCCCCCGAAGATGTTGACAAGATAGAAAATTTGATGCGTGAGAGAAATTTGTCTTAGTCGTTATTGTGATAATGCTGGACGGATTTTATCAGTAGGTAAACTTACCCTTTAAGTCTTCAGCTTATTTTTGCAATCCAAATCAAAAGATTTCCTCCCTGCACAGGTTCCTTCATAAGATACGATTTAGTGTACCAATCTTTCATACCATTTTCCTTGTGTACTCCATATTCCTCTGTATAATTGAGTGAGATAAGTTGTATCAATGACTGCTTTTTGGCTGCAATGGGTGGTCTTCTTATTAAAGACATAATAGAGAGATATCGAATTCTTTTATCAGATTATTTGCTTAGATTTCTGTTATGGTTTTAAATAGAAAATAGAGAGATGATAAAGAGAAAAGGGTTTGATATTCAACTGTTCTGGACTTTTTTTTATAGAGAAGAAGAAACTAAAAAAAGAGAAAGAAAATAAGAAAGATAACAATTTTCCTCTGCCATCTTCTCATCCAGCTATCGATATAAATGATGCTCTCGTACACCCACTACCCTAATCAAAAGGAGACTATGCCACATAATTCTGTAGATATTTGGGCTTCTGTCCTATTCTTGTGCTCCTCCTGGGCCTATGATTGGGTTCCTGCATGTCTTGATGATATTCCTTTTGGGCTGAACTCGTACCAGATGCATTTGGGCCAGGATTTGGGCTGGTGCGCATAATATCACCCCCGTCTTCAATTGGAACCTTGTCCTCAAGGTTCCAATTCGGATAAGAATTTAAGAACTCTTTTTCATCTTCCCAGGAAGCATCTTCTTGAGGAAGTTGGTTCCATTGTATGAGCACTTGTGCTACTTGCTTTCCATTCTTGAGAATTCGTCTTTGTGCCAGAACTGCTTCAGGAGTGACGGATGAAATGTTGGAATTTGCTAGAAGAGTGACTGCGGCTGCATCTTTCTCTGAATAACCTTCGGCTTTTTTGAATAATGACACATGAAAAACTGGGTGTATTTTTGATGTTGCTGGGAGTTGTAACCTGTAGGCGACTGGCCCAATTTTTGCCAAAATTTTGAAAGGTCCAAAAACCTCTTGCTAAGCTTCTGATTTCCATGTCTCCTAATCGAGATTTGTTTATATGGCTGAAGCTTGACTAGTATCCAATCTCCAATCTCCAACTGGCATTCTGAACGATTTTTATCCGCTTGAGATTTTATTCTTTGTTGAGCCTGCGCAAGGTTGCTCTTTAGTTGCTTCAGAATTTCATCTCGCTGTTTGAGGTCCAATTCAACAGCAGCATTGTTGGTGATCATGGGAACATACTGAAGCAATGTTGGAGGATGGCGTCCATAGACTGCCAAGAAAGGAGTCATATGGGTGGACGTGTGGTACGAGGTGTTATACCAAAATTCTGCCCATGGCAAGAATTTAACCCAATTTTGAGGTTCATCCATGGCGAAGCTCCTTAAGTACATCTCTAATGTACGGTTCAAGCTCTCTGTTTGACCATCCATTTGAGGATGACAAGCGCTACTCATTTTGAGTTTGGTTCCCTGTATCCTAAACATCTCCTTCCAAAAATTGCTTAAAAAGAGCTTGTCTCTATCACTGACAATCGTCTTGGGTATGCCATGTAATCGAACAATCTCTTTTACAAAAATCTCGGCTATTTTAGAGCTGGTCACTGGACTCTTAATAGCAATGAAATGGGCATATTTAGATAATCTATCCACAATCACCAATATCTCTGTGTAGCTTTGGGATGAAGGGAGCCCTTGCACAAAGTCCATTGAAATGTCTTCCCATATTTGTTTGGGAATCGGTAAGGGTTGTAATAGCCCTGATGGATGTAAATTACTTGTTTTCACCTGTTGACAAACCAAGCATTCAACAACATATCTCTTAATGTCTCTCCGCATGTGCCGCCAATAGCAACTAGCACTCACTCTTTGATAAGTTCTCAATAATCCAGCGTGTCCCCCAATGAGAGAGTCGTGGAATTCATGCAAGATCTTGGCCCTTAATGCTTCCGGAATCACAAATCGTCGACGAAATAGAACAACCCTTTGTTGGTAGGCCTAATCTGGAAATTTTTCTGGATTATTCAAAATCTGGTCTTGTAAGTGCTTGGTCTCTATATCTTTGTCAATTGCTTGGCGTAGTTCTTCCAAAAAGGTTGATGTAAGCTTGGTAATAGCTTTGAGTTCTGCCTCTGGCGGATTCCTTGAAAGTGCATCTGCAGCTGAGTTATCTTTTCCGGGTTTGTACACAATTTCAAAATCAAATCCCATCAATTTAGAGATCCATTTTTGTTGTTCTACTGTTTGAATTGTTTGATGCATCACTGATTTAATGCTTTGCTGGTTAGTCTTTATTTTGAAATGCCTTCCAAGGAGATATTGTCGCCATTTTGACATGGCAGTTGTGATTGCTAACATCTCTCTTTGGTACGTTGATGCCGCTTGTTGTCGGAGCCCCAATTTTTGGCTAAAATATGCTACGGGGTGATTGTCTTGGAGGAGAGTGGCACCAATTCCAAATCCTGAGGCATCTGTTTCGAGCACAAAAGTTTTAGTGAAATCCGGTAGAGCTAAAACAGGGGCTATCGTTAAAGCTTCTTGCAATTGTCGAAAGGCTCTTGTCGCTACTTCATTCCATTGAAAACTGTCTGTTAGCTAAATATTCATTATTGATTTTGATGATGAAAATATATATATGCGTTATTTAACTAAATAGCTTCTTGTGAAAATGAGATGTCATCAATATGAAGTATGGAAAGATATGAAGATGTGCAAAAGGGTTATTTGAAGAAGAGAAAAGATGAGAAGGCATAAGGAGGAGAAGAGAAGACATAAGGGGTACCAGATTTATTTTTCTTCTTGCTCTTTTTGTGAAATGCCTATATATTGTGTGGACTTGGCTCAAAATATTTTTCTTTGTCATTGGAAAAATTTTTCAAGTCTTACACTTTTGAAAATAACAAATGCACAAATGTATTTGAATGCACACATTGAGATAAAATAAGTTTTTGGGATGTTTTTATTCACAACATGCATTTACATAGTTTTTCAAAATAACTTGGAGTTGTGAAAATGCACTTGAATTTGTTTTTCTGCAAAATCTGGCTTTACTTCACATTCTGAAGTGGCCGGACCCTCCAGCCAGTCGACCGGCTGACTTGGGTGGTCGCCCGGCCTAATCAGAGAGGTGAAGGGAAAAGCCGGACCCCCTAGTCGGTCGACCGGCTAAGGCGTCCGGCCTAATTAGAGAAGGAGAAGGGAAAGCCAGACGACCAAGCCGGTCGACCGGCTAAACGGGGGCTGTAATAAATGCACTAGCCGTTTATTACCGTTCTGGCCGAAAATCTTCATCCTTCTTCACCTACCAAATCCCTATCCCCCAAATCTCTTTAAATACTCATTCAAATACACTTTCTAAACATAAAAAAAAAGTGTACAAAAGTGTCTATCATCATTCAATCCATCTTTGAGCCATTCTTGCAATATATTTGAGCTTTCAAGAGCTTGTTCTTTCTCTTCTTGAGGAAGATTTCAAATTCAATCTCTTTTCAATCTTGAGTATATACGCACTTTGAGAGCTCTAATCATTGTGAGATATATCCATTTAAGCTTGTAAAGTGTGAGGAAATCATATAGAGAGAATCTCTTGGGTTCTTTGAAGTAAGACTTCAAAGAGGTTGTAAAGAACTTGGTTTTGTGCTTCACCAAGTTTTGAAGAAGCATTTTAGTGGAGAGCTTTGAAGCTCTAAGGGGAGATTCCTTGGGCGGTGGACGTAGGCTTGGCCGAACCACCTTAAAATCGTTTGTCTCTCTTCTCCTTGCATCTCTATTTTTATTGTTCTTACCTTGCTTATCTTGTGTTTGATATATTGCTTGTTAGAAGTTGTAAATTTTTTGAAAATTTTAAAAAACGAAAATTAGTATTAATATCTTAATTCCCCCCCCCCCTTAAGATATTTGCACCCACAATTGGTATCAGAGCTAGGGTTCTACATTATAGTCTAACAACTAGTAGAATTTCTAGCAAAGATGGAGGGAATTTCTATTAAACAAGCACCCCCTTTTGATGGAACAAATTATGCATTTTGGAAAATGAGAATAAAAGTGTTTATACAATCACATGACGATAAAGCTTGGAAAATCATAGAAAATGGGCCTACCTTGCCTACAAAATTAGAAGGTGATAGGAGAATACCCACACCAGAAAATGAGTGGAATGATGAAGATATTAAATTATTTGAGTTAAATCAAAAAGCTTTACATTATTTATTTAATGCTATGAATGCCACTGAATTTGCTAGAGTAATGGGCTGCACTTCGGCTAAAGAACTTTGGATCAATTAGAAGTAACTTATGAAGGAACGAGCCAAGTGAAAGAATCTAGGATTGCTATGCTTGTACATAGATATGAATTATTCAAGATGCTTCCAAATGAAAATGTTGAACAAATGTTTTCTAGATTTGTTGAAATCACTGACAGTTTGAAAGCTCTTGGTAAAGATTATTCCAATGTAGAGAAAGTTAGGAAAGTGCTAAGAAGCTTGCCATCATCATGGCAACTTAAGGTCACGGCAATAAAGGAAGCAAAGGACTTCAATACATTGGAGCTCAATGAGCTCATTGGGTCACTCATGACTCATGAGCTTGAGATAAAAGATCATGAAGAAGAAGAAAGGAAAGCAAAGAAGTCCATTGCTCTAGTTGCATCAAAATTTTCATCAAGTGACGATGAAGAAGATGATGAGGATCCGGAAGATGAGGAGATTGCACTTCTAGCCCAAAATTTCAAAACATTTATGAAATTTAGAAAGATGAGAAAAGGGGCTTCTTCTTCAAGCAACACAAATTGGAAGAAGAAAGGAAAAGAAGGCAAAGAGTTCAAAAAAATAAAAGATACAAAAGACGAAATAAAGTGCTTTAATTGCAACAAGCCGGGATATATAAAGGCAAATTGTCCTAAGCTTTCAAAGAAGAGGGAAGGAAAGGCGCTCAAGGCCACATGGGACTTCTCCGAAACCGAAGAAGATGAGGAAGAGCATCATGAGGTAGCCAATTTTTGCCTTATGGCCAATGAGGATGAGGTACTATCTTCACCATCTTTATCTATTTATTATTCATCCAGTGAAGAGGAGGAAGATGAATATAGTTTTGATGAACTAAAAGAAGCATTTACTAAATTACATGATAATCTATCCTTAGCTTTGGCAAAAAACAAGCAAATGCATAAAAGTTTGAAACTTGTTCAAAATGAAAAAGAAATTTTAGAAAAGAAAAATGCTTCTCTTTTTGAAAAATTAGACATCTCAGAAAAAGAAAATGATTCATATGCCGAAAATTTTGTAAAGATTGAAAAAGAAGTTAAAGATTTAAAAAAGAAAAATGAAGATTTAAATGGAATTGTTCAAAAGTTCACAAATGGGAAAGAAAATTTTGAAAAACTTCTTGGAAGTCAAAAAATATCTTTTGATAAGAGTGGTATTGGATACAAACATAATATTAATCAAAAGTATTTCAAAACCTATTTTGTCAAGGCTTCTACCTCTACTTCGCTCTCTTCACCGAAGACAAATGTTATTTGTACCTATTGTGAAAAGAAAGGACATGTATCTACTCATTGTTATTACAAGAAAATTCGTGATAGAGGATCACATGTTTCATATTGGCAAAGACCAAAATGGGTGGTCAAAAACAAAAATTAAACTAATGCCAAGGACCCAAGGTGTTGGGGACCCCAAAATAAAGAATTGCATTTGAATTTCATGTGTGTAGGTATGCAATAAAAGAAATTCAAGCAAAATAAAATGGATCTTGGATAGTGGTTGTTCCAAGAACATGACGGGGAACTCTTCACTTTTCTACAAACTAAAAAGGGCAAAAGGAGGAGATGTTACCTTTAGGGACAATAGCAAAGGGAAAATTATTGGAAAATGAAGCATTGGTAATGAAAATTCTCTTGCTATACACAATGTTCTACTAGTAGAAGGTCTAAAATTTAATCTACTTAACATTAGTCAATTATGTGACAAAGGGCATAAAGTCATATTTCAATCCTCTAAATGTCTTGTGTATGAATGTGAAAATGAAACTGTGTTATTTGTAGTTAAGAGAAATAAAAATGTTTACATTGTTGAAATTGATCAACTTATATGTCAACATGTTAAGTGTTTATCTGTTGTGCATGAAAATACTTGGTTATGGCATAGAAGATTAGGACATGCTAGCATGAGCTTATTGAATGATTTATCAAAGCATGATCTAGTTAGAGACCTACCAAAACTAAAATTTGAAAAAAAAAAATCTGTGATGCTTGCCAACTAGGAAAACAAAATAAAACATCCTTCAAATCCCTAAATAAGGTTTCAACAAATAGAGCATTACAACTACTACATATGGATTTGTTTGGACCCATTGATGTGTCAAGCTTAGGAGGATCTAGGTATACATTTGTTGTAGTTGATGATTACACTAGATTTACATGGGTCATGTTTCTTGCACATAAAATGATGCCTTTAATGAATTTGCAAGATTGTGTAGAAAAGTGCAAAATGAGAAAGGCTATTTTATAACTTGCATCTGTAGTGATAATGGCACCGAATATGTGAATACTCCTTTTATGAACTTTTGTGATGAACATGGCATTGAGCATAACTTTTCCGCCCCTCGTACTCCTCAACAAAATGGGGTAGTAGAGAGGAAGAATCGTACATTACAAGAAATGGCAAGGACTATGCTAAAAGAACACAACTTGCCAACATATTTTTGGAGTGAAGTCATAAATACTACATGCTTTGTGCAAAATAGAGTATTGATTAGACCTATTTTAAACAAAACTCCATATGAACTATGGTATGGCAAAACACCTAAAGTATCATACTTCAAGGTATTTGGTTGTAAATGTTTTATTCTAAACACTAAGGACCACTTAAGAAAGTTTGATTCTAAATCCGATGAAGGAATATTCTTAGGTTATTCCACAAAGAGCAAAGCATATAGGGTATATAATAAGAGAACTCTTGTTGTGGAAGAATCAATACATGTTACATTTGATGAAACTAATCCATTTGAGCCGAGAAAGGAAATTGATGATGTAGGTTATCTTTTGAAAAAGACAACGCTTGAAGATCCAACTCCAAAAGACAAAGAAACGAAGCAAGAAGAAGAATTTCAAGAAAGGAGGTCTCAAGAAAATGAGGAAATCAAACATTGCTCAACCAAAGATGATGAAACAAAAGAACCTCATGAAGATCTACCAAAGAGTTAGAAGTTTATGAGAAACCATCATCAAGATCTTATTCTCGGTAATCCAAATGAAGGTGTAAGAACTAGGCGTAATATTAGCACTTTTTGTGAGCATCATGCATTTATTTCTCATATTGAACCCAAAAATGTAAAAGAAGCTCTACTAGATGAAAATTGGATAATAGCAATGCAAGAAGAACTCAATCAATTTGAGAGAAATAAAGTTTGGAAGCTAGTTGAAAGACCTAAAGATAGACCGGTAATTGGAACCAAATGGATATTCAGAAACAAATTAGATGAAGCCGGAATAGTGACTAGGAATAAGGCTAGACTAGTTGCACAAGGATACAATCAAGAAGAAGGAATTGATTATGATGAAACTTATGCTCCTGTAGCTAGACTTGAATCCATTCTTATGTTACTTGCATTTACATGTCACATGGATTTTAAACTTTATCAAATGGATGTGAAGAGTGCATTTTTAAATGGATTCATTGAAGAAGAAGTTTATGTTGAACAATCCCCCGGTTTTGAAGATTCATGTTTTTCTAATCATGTTTTTAAATTAGAAAAGGCTTTACATGGCTTAAAGCAAGCTCCTAGAGCTTGGTATGAAAGACTTAGTGGATTTTTGGTTGAAAACAATTTCGAAAGAGGGAAACTTGATTCAACCCTTTTTATCAAAAGAAAAGACAATGACATTCTACTTGTCCAAATCTATGTAGATGATATAATTTTTGGTGCTACTAATGTTTCTTTGTGTGAGAAATTTTCAAAGTGCATGCACAAGGAGTTCGAGATGAGCATGATGGGAGAATTGACTTTCTTCCTCGAACTCCAAATCAAACAAGCAAAAGAGGGGATCTTCGTAAATCAAGCGAAATACACCAAGGAAATTATCAAGAAATTTGGACTTGAAGATGCAAAGGAAATTGGAACTCCCATGAGTCCCTCAACAAAGCTAGATAAAGATGAGAAAGGTAAATCGAGACGAGAAGAAATATAGAGGTATGATCGGTAGCCTATTATATTTAACTGCCTCTAGACCTGATATCATGTTCTCAGTGTGCTTATATGCTAGATTTCAATCCAATCCTAAAGAAATTCACTTAACAGCTGTAAAAAGAATAATTAGATATCTTAAGGGAACAATTAATTTAGGGCTTTGGTATGCTAAAGGAACGTCATTTGATCTATGTGGTTTTTCTGATGCTAACTATGCTGGTTGCAAAGTAGATCGTAAGAGCACTAGTGGAACATGCCAATCCCTAGGACATTCCTTAGTATCTTGGTCTTGTAGGAAACAAAATAGCGTTGCTATTTCCACCACCGAAGCTGAATATATTGTAGCTGGTAGTTGTGTGGCTTAAATATTGTGGATGAAACAAAATTTACTTGATTATGGATTGAATTATGATCATTTTTCTATATATTGTGATAATACTAGTGCAATTAATCTTACTAAGAACCCAATTCAACACTCAAGAACTAAGCATATTGAGATTAGCACCATTTCATTAGAGATCATGTACAAAAATGTGATATAATTCTTGAATTTGTTGATACTTTACATCAAGTTGCTGATATTTTTACTAAACCATTGAATGAAGATCAATTTTGTAAGATTAGGAGGGAGATTGGAATGATAAAATGTGGTTAAATTGCATATATATGTGTTTATGTGGCTTGAGTATAGAAAATAAGCAATTTATGCACTTTCTGACCAAGCCGGTCGACCGACTGATGCCTTAGGCGTCCGGCTGAAAGGATTTTTTAATAAACTCTCTGATCCGGCCGGTCGACCTAGCCGGTCGACCCCCCGGGACCAGCCGGTCGACCGACTGAACGCGGACAGGGTTAAAAATTGGGGGTTTTCACCCCAATTTCACCACATTCTCTCAATTTCTTTTTAACCTTAATCAAAATTCGCTCAAACCCATCTCAAAATCTTCAATTTTCAACCGTTTTCTTCCAAATTTCTTCCTAAAATTGGCTTGCCCACTTCAAAAAACAAAGATTTTACTGATTATTTTCACAAAAACAATGCAAAATCATGGTGAATCTTAGAGGAAAACATGAGAAACTACTTCAAGGATCACCATGATCGTGCGCCTTAATTTTCTTACTTCAGAAAAACTCTTTTCATTCCACTTGAAAACATTTTTTAGTTTTAGTTGACTTTCAAATTCTTGACTTTGGTTAACAAGTTATCTCTTATATACAATATTAACTTTCGCTTCTTATCCTGCCTTTATATTGATTTTGATGATGCCAAAGGGGGAGAATTAAATGGTATAAAATGGTAAAATTTCTTTATGGTGAATGCCTTATGGTGAAAGGTATATATATATATGCGTTGGCTGTATGCGTTGTTGGCTGTTGAATGATATAATTGCTTTATGGTTTGATGATACTTGTGTGGATATGGCTATCTGTTGTGACATACTTATGTGGATCTGGCTATTTTATTGATGAGTTGTTTATATCCTCAATATGCATAAGCTGAAACTTGATAGGGGGAGTATTTTCCCAAAATGCACTTTTTAAAGAAATGCATATATTAAGGGGGAGTATTTTTATCTCAAATCTTAAGAATTTGTCATCATAAAAAAGGGGGAGATTGTTAGCTAAATATTCATTATTGATTTTGATGATGAAAATATATATATGCGTTATTTAACTAAATAGCTTCTTGTGAAAATGAGATGTCATCAATATGAAGCTTGGAAAGATATGAAGATGTGCAAAAGGGTTATTTGAAGAAGAGAAAAGATGAGAAGACATAAGGAGGAGAAGAGAAGACATAAGGGGTACCGGATTTATTTTTCTTCTTGCTCTTTTTGTGAAATGCCTATATATTGTGTGGACTTGGCTCAAAATATTTTTCTTTGTCATTGGAAAAATTTTTCAAGTCTTACACTTTTGAAAATAACATATGCACAAATGTATTTGAATGCACACATTGAGATAAAATAAGTTTTTGGGGTGTTTTTATTCACAACATGCATTTACATAGTTATACAAAATAAGTTGGAGTTGTGAAAATGCACTTGAATTTGTTTTTCTACAAAATCTGGCTTTACTTCACATTCTGAAGTGGCCGGACCCCTCAGCCGGTCGACTGGTGGTCGCTCGACCACCGACCGGTGGTCGCCTACTAATCAAAGAGGTGAAGGGAAAAGCCGGACCCCCTAACCGGTCGACCGGCTAAGGCGTTCAGCCTAGTCAGAGAAGGAGAAGGGAAAGCCGGACGACCAAGCCGGTCGACCGGCTGAACGGGGGCTGTAATAAATACACTAGCCGTTTATTACCGTTCTGGCCGAAAATCTTCATCCTTCTTCACCTACCAAATCCCTAACCTCCAAATCTCTTTAAATACTCATTCAAATACACTTTCTAAACATAAAAAAAAAGTGTACAAAAGTGTCTATCATCATTCAATCCATCTTTAAGCCATTCTTGCAATATATTTGAGCTTTCAAGAGCTTGTTCTTTCTCTTCTTGAGGAAGATTTCAAATTCAATCTCTTTTCAATCTTGAGTATATACGCACTTTGAGAGCTCTAATCATTGTGAGATATATCCATTTAAGCTTGTAAAGTGTGAGGAAATCATATAGAGAGAATCTCTTGGGTTCTTTGAAGTAAGACTTCAAAGAGGTTGTAAAGAACTTGGTTTGTACTTCACCAAGTTTTGAAGAAGCATTTTAGTGGAGAGCTTTGAAGCCCTAAGGGGAGATTCCTTGGGCGGTGGACGTAGGCTTGGCCGAACCACCTTAAAATCGTTTGTCTCTCTTCTCCTTGCATCTCTATTTTTATTGTTCTTACCTTGCTTATCTTGTGTTTGATATATTGCTTGTTAGAAGTTGTAAATTTTCTGAAAATTTTAAAAAATGAAAATTAGTATTAATATCTTAATTCACCCCTTCCTCTTAAGATATTTGCACCCACACTGTCTTTTTTAAGTAGCTCCGTGAGCGGGTGGGCGATGGTCACAAATTGCTTAATGAATCTCTGATAATATCCAGCCAGGCCTAGGAATCCCTGCAATGATTTAATGGTAGTGGGAATTGGCCATTTCAGAACAGCATTTATTTTTGCCTGGTCCATTGCTACATATCCATCTGAAATTATATGGCCAAGGTACTCGATGCTTGGCTGAGCAAAGGTGCATTTTGACTGTTTAACATATAACAATTTGTTAGTAACAACGAAAGCACCTGCTCCAGGTGCTGCAAATGCTGTTCAAAATTAACACTATACCCCAGTATATCATCAAAGAAAACAAGGACACATTTATGGAGCAATGGGCGGAAAGTGTCATTCATCACAGCTTGAAAGGTGGACGGAGCATTGGTGAGTCCAAACGGCATGACCAAAAACTCATAATGTCCATCGTGTGTTCGAAAGGCCGTCTTGTGCACATCTTCAGCTTTGACCCTTATTTGATGGTACCCAGCCCTTAAGTCGAGCTTAGAAAACACGAAAGCTCTATGTAATTCATCCAAGAGCTCATCCACAGTGGGAATTGGAAATTTATCCTTAATAGTTGCAGCGTTTAGTGCTCTGTAATCTATGCAAAACCTCCAAGTTCCATCCTTCTTCCTAACCAACAATACCGGAGCTGAGAAGGGACTGTTACTGTGTTGGATTATTCCTTCCTCGAGCATGTCTGAGACCAGTCGCTCAATCTCGGTTTTGTGCACAAAGGGATAACGATAAGGCTTTACATTAACAAGTGCTGTTCCCGGCAACAGATGAATGACATGATCCTTGTCCCTTTTTGGGGGTAATCCTTGTGGTTCCTCGAACGCTGGAATATTTTTACAGTAGTGCTTGCAATTCTTCAGAGTTAGGGCCACCATTCTTTTTATCTTTTACGGTAATAGTCAGGCTATAAAGTGCTGCCAATGAACTTGTAGCCTTTAGTCTACGAATCCCCGATACTGTTACTTGCGACATCATCAAATTTCGATCACCCTTCAACACCACTTCCTTCCCTGCTACCTTGAAACTCATGGTCATATTCAAATAATCATGCACTATAGGTCCCAAGGTTGCTAACCAAGTTACGCCTAAAACTACATTTGACCCCTCTAATGGCAGCACGAATAAATCAGTGATGACTTCATGGCCTTGTATTGTTAATTTCGCTTGGCGTACAACGCCATCGCTCTGTAGTTTTTGTCCATTTCCTACAGCGACATTCATATGTGAAATTGCCTCAACTGGCAGGTTAAGGAATTTGGCTACTCTTGACTGAACAAAAGAGTGAGTACTTCCCTCATCAATAAGGATTTGCACTTTCGCACCATACAATTCTCCTGCAAACCTTAGGGTAGTAGGAGTTTGGTTACCTGAAAGGGCATTCAAAGATATTTCAGGTTGCCCGTCTAACTCTTCAATCTGTAGTCGGGTGGCCAAGTGGACGTCGTTATCTTCATCTTCTTCCAGTTGATCGATTTCAGTATCCAGCACGAAGAACTGGGTCTTTGTTTTGCAACGGTGTCCTGGTACAAATTTTTCATCACAATTGTAACAAAGGCCCTTTTCCCTTCTCTGTTGCATTTCAGCTTCTGTGAGCTTTCGAATAGTGAAAGTATTTGGGTTTTGACTTGGGCTAGGTTGGGTGGTAGTGTTTGTTTGGTTTTGGTTTTGGACATAATTGAGTGTGTTTTGGGTAGTTTGGGTTCGGCTAGACTGTTGGGTAGAGGCCCATTTTGTTTTCTCTCCCTTTTGAATGTGGCGTTGTTGGGCCAAAAGTTTATCTTCTTGCAACTTGGCCAAGCCCATAGCCTGAGTAAGATTGGTAGGTCTGAACGCTTGGACTTCCGCTTTGATTTCGGGTTTAAGTCCAGCCACAAAACAACTAAGTTGAAAAGAAGGTGGCAACCCAAAAATCTTGCTGAACAGTGTTTCAAATTGGGCTTGATATTCTTCTACTGTACTGGTCTGCATCAGCTTAGCTAAGGTCCCTTGATGGTCTTCATACTCCGATGGACCAAAGCGAGTTTGCAGAGCCTTGGTAAATTGTTCCCAAGTCGTTACCTGACACTCTTTCATCAACCATTGAAACCAATGCAACGCTTGACCACTCATATGAAATGATGTAATTACTAAACGTTGATCATCGGAAATTGAATGATAATCGAAATATCTTTCAGCTTGAATAATCCACCCAAGAGGGTCTTCTCCATCAAAACGAGGAAAGTTTAGCTTTATTTGTCAGGCTAGGAGTGGTGACCCGGAATTGACATACCAGGGTGAGCTCATGGTATAGGGGTATGGAGTAGCATACGACCCTGGTGGTATAAAATTTGATGTTGGCGGAAATGGTGATGGAAAGGTTGGTGTTGGTAGATGTGGTATGCCGATGGGGCTTATATGCGGCGGGGGAATAGAGCTCAAAGATGGTTGATTGGTTGTATTGGGTATGTGTGTATATTGAGGGGGGAGGGTATTTGCGGAGGGAGTTGATTTATAGCCATAGGAAATGATAGAGTTTGACCACTCACCTGCGTCACTGGAGGTTCGGGCGATCCCGAAGACGTATTTTTCTCCATGAAAATCTTGAGAGCATTCTCGATCTTGCTGTCAAAATCTGCTACCTTGGTGAGTAAATTGTTGATTGTTTGCTTGTGTTCTTCTAACTGTTGAGCATGTGCAGCAGATGCTTCTTGATTTTTTTTTAGTGCTTCATCGATTGCTTTAAATCGGGTCCCTTCAGCCATCGTCTCTCAATGAAAGCACCAAATATGTTATGGTTTTAAATAGAAAATAGAGAGATGATAAAGAGAAAGGGGTTTGATATTCAACTGTTCTGGACTTTTTTCTATAGAGAAGAAGAAACTAAAAAAAGAGAAAGAAAATAAGAAAGATAACAATTTTCCTCTGCCATCTTCTCATCCAGCTATCGATATAAATGATGCTCTCGGACACCCACTACCCTGATCAAAAGGAGACTATGCCACATAATCCTGTAGATATTTGGGCTTCTGTCCTATTCTTGTGCTCCTCCTGGGCCTGTGATTGGGTTCCTGTATGTCTTGATGATATTCCTTTTGGGTTGAACTCGTACCAGATGCATTTGGGCCAGGATTTGGGCTGATGCGCATAATAATTTCTTGCTTGTTATTTGAACTTGAGTCATGCTCACGCCCCACAACCGGATATGCACATATGAGATTCACACCCTTGATGCACAATAGGTCATTTTTTACTAGCCCTTTTTCAGAAAAAATCGCTCTGAACTTTATTCCATCCATAAAGCCCTGCGATTACTGTTAACAAGTAGGCCAGCAGAGATCCATTTCAGTTCCAATGGTGATAAGATTCCTACTCCATTACAACCCTCTAATATACAAGTACTCCATGTCAGTTAGCAAGAGGAAAAGCCTCAGAGATCTAGATTTGAGTTCACACAGCTCTGCAGAGTATTATAGAACAAAAATAGCAACCAACCTTACAAAATTAAGTACTCTTACGGCCTATAAACCAAGAGAACGTTATAACTTTACAAACAAGACTATTAATAGTTGGTGAATTACTTAGCTATGAAGAAATTATGACAACATAATGTTTTATTGTTATTAAATTTCTTTCATAGGGTACCTGTGTTGTAAAATTATTTAATTTTGGTCAAAAGTTTGACAAGTGTATGAACAAAAAATTGGTGGTCAAAAGTTAAACATGTGTGAACAGAATTGCCACTGCACAATTTTGCAGACTTTGGGATTTGTTGACAACGTCAACTTTGATATTGAAAGTAAGAAGTTTCTCAAAACCATTTGTTCTTCAGACATGAAAGGGGCATTGGGACATCGGAGGACCACTACCTTTTTTCGGTTTCTAACTTCTGAATGAAGAAATTAATTCTTGAGAAATTTTCATGAAGGTCTTTCATTTAAAAAGTGTTTCTTTATTATAACGTTTTGAAGAAAAAAAAAATATATATATATATATATATGTTTTCAAAAAGTTAAAATTTTTAAAAGTTTTTAACTTTAAAGGAAAAATTGAACTTGAGTTTTTTTTTTTAGAATTTTAATTTTTCAAAAAGGCCATCCTAATACTTGTTATAAAAAGTTATGCTTTTCTTAAGAAAAATAAAGTTTTTTTTTAAATTAAAAAAGGACAATCTAATAAGCTTTTGTTCAAATTTGACGTCTGTGTTTGCGTGTACTCTCACAAAAGATGATCAGAATCAGGTGAAAGCAGGTGGGGCGAATATTTTCCGTCAGTTCAGAGAGAGGACAGTTCAAACAACGAAAAGTCTCTAAGACGACCTGTTCTTTACCTCCAAACGATTTTTTTTATTATTCTCGATTCCATAAGAATTAGTCTCAAATCTAATAAAATATAAAATATTTTAATTTAAAATCTAAAAAAAAAGTCATATGATAAGAGACAAGTCTGACATACGTATTTGTAAAAGACCTACAAACACCTCTCAACTGATTCATTCACTTGAGTCGCTCTTTTAAACAAATATACAGCAGTAGTTGTTAATTCTTTCTACTTAAAATGACTAAAAATATAACCTATTACCCCTGGAACAGAGCAGGATCACGTAACGTTTATATTATGATCTAATCCTCCTCCTGTAATTTGTAGTTAACAATATTGGTGAATTGATAATAAAAATTAGATCCCTTTTCTAAGTTTACACAATTAAATAAGTAAATTAGAGTTTGAGAAATAATTCAAGTGATCAAGACCACTTTTTTTAAGAGTAATGACCAAGTTCGAATCACGTGAAAGACAAAGAGTAATGACCAAGTTTGAATCACGTGAGAGATGAGCAATAGGTTTAGGTGGGGCTAGGGTGGTTGGGTTGGAGGGTAGGGGAGCATATTGATCATATGATACATAACAAGAAAAGGGCATTATGATATGAGAAAGAAAAGAGAGATGTTACTATCATGCTGATTTCTCGTGATCAAACCAAGATGCTTCTTTGGAGCCTAACTAGACCAGCTTCTACCATTAAATTGAACCAAACACTTAAGTTCAGAGATAACTTAAATGATTGAGATGAGGAATGATAACCAAAATTCCAACAACAGAAGTTGGGTTGGAGGTGAAGGCTGGGTGTATAGAAAAAGGGGCCAAAAAAGAAGAAGGAAAAGGTTGAACCAAAAACTTCTTACATATTGTCCTACAACATTGATGTCTTCGTTTTAATTTGTCTGAACAAACGTTTAAAACCGTCCAAAACCAAAAAAACAGTTAACCATGTGGTGGTTCCAGGACCAAGTGCACCTCTGTCTTGAATAGAAGAAAACACAGCGAGTCATCAGTGGAGAAATACACGAACCCTCCAGGCGAATGTGTCACAAACGACCCGAAACTCTTCCCCACCACGCAGTGCCACGCCGGTCCATACAACGAGTCAAATTCCTGCAGCACATACGCAAATAACTCGTGTCGTCTCGTGATTCTATACCACTACTAAAAAACTGTAGATTAGTAATGGAAGAATTTGTTATTAATTCATCACCAAATGTCATTTTTGTGATGAATTAGTAACGGAAAGCAATGGTCTCTAAATTATTCATATCTAAGGTTCGGTCAATATTCCGTCACTAATTAATGCCAGATGGTCCTCACTTAGAGATGGGCAATTAGATGGAAAGTCTGTCGCTAAGTAAAATTGGACCAGAGACCAAAAGCTGGTCATTAATTAGAAATGAAAATTCTAGTCTCCAATTAAAGATCGAAATTTCTGTCTCTAATGGTGAGGAATGAAAAACCGAAACCTTGGTTGCTAGTTAGGGACCGTGTTGGTACGTGCCTTGCGGTCGCTAAATAGTGATACTACTGATACGTGTCTTTTGGTCGCTAATTAGAGACGTACGTTATTAGACGAGGTAATAACTTAATACGAGAAGGATGGCAAAAGTAGTTTAGTTACCTTCTTGAGGGCACGAGCCAGGAGGGTAGGACTAGGCCGATGCTTAGTAGGGGAAGAGCCAAGGAGTGATCTTGTGAAGCAAAGGGCTCGTTCTTGCATGGTGAAAGGCATGTCTGCTGCTCTTAACCTCATGTTTAGGTTAATGGCAATGGCAGCTAATTTAACTTCTTGTAAAGACTTGTCATGATGATCTTGGCTAGGCAATACTAGTCTTCTTTGATTCATTGAAGACATCTCCATTAAGCTGTTCTTCTCCAGCTTCTCCTTCTTCTTCTTCTTCTTCTTGTTTTGGTGATTTTGTAAAATGCTTTCCATTATGTCATGTGAAAAGTACCAAGAGAAATGAGAAGCGCAATCAATGGCTATGGAGGTTAACGAAGAAGAATGCAGGGGTTGAACTTTTTGACTAGTTGGAGAAGCTTATGCGAAGGGCGTGTGCATATTATACAGGTGGAGTAGTTTGGACGGCTGTGGACCATGGTTTGAACTTTGACTAGGCTAAGCTACCATGCTACTATAGAAAGAAACAAACCTTGGATAGAAGTAGACTAAGAGCTTGTTTGGCTCAGCTTATTGTTAAGTGCTTATAAATAGCTTGTGCTTATAAGTAAAAAGTTTCTTATAAATAAGTTATAAATAAATAGATATGTGTTTAGATAATATATATTTATAAACTGTTAATATATTTGATAAATAAGTGTTTATAAGTAATGATGATTGTTAAAATGACGAAAAAAGACATGTTATTAATTAATGTAGTACTTTTTTTATGATAAATTGGTCTGACCAATAAGTTTATAAGCTATAAAAAATAAGTTGGGATGAGGACGTTTATTTTTATTGACTTATAAGCTCTGACAAGCAACTTAAAACTTCACTTTCCAAACATATAAATTTTTTTTTTTGACTGATAAGTTGGGTTGACCAATTTGTAAAGTTAGCCAAATAGACTCTAAGGTTCGAGTGAGGAAATTTTGTCAACAATTCAGAAAAATGTGGAAGTTGATTAGACAGCAATATACTTTTATTGATAATGATGACAATGTTCTGTTAATCAATGTAATAACCAAAGTCTAGTTTTACGGAAAATTAATTCTTCCATGCGACCCTACCGTAGTAGAAGTTCTGCCCCCTTAGCTTGTAGTGTGATGAGTATTTTGAAATGATCCAGATAGATAGCTAGTTTTATTTTTGGACCACTTGCTAATTTCCATGCACTAATTTTTCTGCTGACAAAAGCAAACGATATTGATTGGTGGATACGATTCACGAGAACGAGCCAAGGCTGATACTGAATTTTGGAATTTTGTTTTCTTCCACTTTGTCCCAGTTTAGATTAGCTTTTTCCTTTTTTTTTTTTTTGGAAAAAGCATTTTTCTATCTAAAAATAACAAATTCCTTTAATAAGTATTTGAATTAAATTTTAAAAAATATTAAAACTCTAAAATAATTCAATTTCAACTTTTTTCAAAAGCTAACTTCTTAAAAAAAAAACTTTTTTCAAAAGTTTTAGAGAAAAAAACACTTTTAAAAAAATTAATCTTAACGAGTCATTTGGATCGGTGGAGGAGAGTGTTTGGAAAAGCTTGTCTATATACTTATAAGCACTAAAAGAAAAAGTTTCTCTTGTTAATTTTTTATTTTAAATTTTTGATTACTTATAAGCATTCAAATAAGCACCACTAAACACATTTTTTGTTGAGTGGTTAAATTTGAGGAAATGCCATTCTTCCCATAATTTATAGTTTAAATCCTAAGTTGCCTTATGAGCTTTTAGTTTTGCCCAATTTCTCTCGGAGCATCAAGTTAATTAGGCGAGAAGAATGAAGATAAGATTCAATTTGATGTGTAATTTATATGTATAACAAATAGAGTTTAAATTGTTTCGCTAATTTCATGCATAATGCAAATTTTACATAATGAATTATTTTTTTATTTTTTTTATGTTTAAAAGGTTATCTCGTTGCCAAAATATGCATTGGGTTGGAACCATTGATTCAATTGATATATATATATATATATATATATATATAGAAATTTGTGTTTAGTAAGTTACTTTTTATCTTTCACTTTCATATTTTAAAAATAATTTTTATTTGATAATAAACTTATTTATTGAATTAATTTATTAACTTTTTTGTCTATTATGTTTTCCTTTTATTCCCTTAAAGATTATAAAAATTGAAAATGATTTTACGGCTCTATTCAATAAAGTTTGTATTAAATATGGATAAAAATTAAATTTCATAGACGAGTTTGAGATAAGACTCGAACTTATGGGAAAAAATAACATTCATCCAATTAAAATTGAAAAGAAGAAGAAGAGAGAATGATTAAACGAGGAAAGCATGGGAATTGGCTGTAATTTCGTCTATATGTCTAATATAATTGCAATAAATGTGTCTGAAATTAGTTTCTTTGGGGAAATGATGAAGTTATTTTGTTATCAGTCTTATCACGTCAATTTGATGACTCAACTCAAACATGAAATGTCATGCTCCACGAGCTTTTTTAAGCATGAATAACGTATGCTGTCTAATTTGGGAAGCTTATGAGGGGAATATATTTCTTTAAAACATACTAAAATAATGTTTTCTTGGCAAATGATACAAGAATAATGCAATAATTTATTGTTGTTAGATTTCATCATATAATATTATGAGGCAATTTTCATTCGATTCTGAGGTAAAATAATATTGTCAAAAAGAAATAAAATGAAAAAAATAAGGGCTAATAACAAGGATATTCCTTTACATTGTACTGCATTTGACAACTAATTTTTTTAGCTTTTAAATGTGATATTTTAGTCTCTAATCTAACACATTGGTTATCATTGTTACTCCTAAAATAAAATCAATCCAAACATATTGAAATGTCATGTAATCGTCACACATTTGTCAATTTTTTTTCAAGGGTAATATCGTCCCAAATTATCTAATATATTTTCTTAAATTGTGAGATTTTTGTTCATTTTAGATATTTTGTTTTAAGAACTGAGGCGACGACAACATTTAAATTAAAAGCTAAAATATTACATTAAAAAAAAAAATAGTTAACAAATGCAACAAAGATGAAGAATTTACTCGTGTGATTATCCCACATTAATTTAAAGGCTACATCTTGATCATATTCGAACACTATTTGGTGCAACACGCTCTTTTTTTTCCATTTATTTGCCCTTAGAACAAAACGCAATTTCAACAAAACTTTTTTTATTGATAATTTCACATTTCCACTTTTGACCACAATTAAATATATTTAGTTGCAATACAATATAAGTAGCAAATCATATTATAGTGTTTGCTGTAAACGTTTATGATTTAATCCATTTCAAAAGTTCGGACTTTTGGTTTCTCTCTTGATAATTCAGGAAGAAAGAAAAAAAGGGGAAAAAAAAGCAAGAGTAATTACAAAAAGAAAAAGAAACAGAACACCTTTTTCTTTTTCTTCTTTTTTCTTCAATTTGAATGCAAAGTGAGATCAGTATAATTCTTCAAATTATTGTTGTTGGATAAAACTATGCTGAAACTTATCTATATCTCCATCTTTAAACATAAGTATATTAGGAAATAAAGTTTCGATTAGTGTAAATTATTTATATTATTATGAAATTAGAAAGAGAAGAAGAACAATGAGAGTAAAGAAAATAAGGATTTCTATAAATATATAAAGTTACAATAAATAAGGCTTTATCTATAAAAATATATAACTTTCACTATAAGAATTTTTCTTTGTAACTTTAATAATTTTTCTAACGAGCGCAATGCTGCACTCATTAAAGTTTATTAATATGGCAATTTACCATATTGAAATATTCTAAAATTAAATATAAGGAAATTGCTAATCCATGGGTTAACCCTATGTATCAACAATTTTTTCCTTTTCCAATCTAAATAATACAATCAAATTTATCAAGCAACAGCTGAAATTCTTTTAAACATTTTTTTCAAATTGTATGTTAAAGTTATAACCTGAAGCATTTTTATCATATTGTACATTAACATCACGCATTTTATCTATTTATACTTGGTTAATGACAAAGGAAGAACTCTAGCTCAAGTCAACAGGCTCTAGCTCAGGTCAAACAACATGTGGATAAAAGCAATCAATTAGGACTCACGTGCTTATGATTGTTATTAGTTAGTGGAAGCAATAGGTAGTTATGCTGAGTCAGCTTAGGCTGCTAATGAGCTAAAGATCTGAACTTCTATAAATTGCTCAAGAATGTAAACACAATAGTTTAGTTCAGTTAATGATAACCATTTTCTCTATTTTCTATTTCTTGTCATGGTTATTAGAGCCATAGGTCCTTTTTTTAAGCTTCTCCCATGGTGGTTACCACCATAGCTTGAAGCTTGAATCTTAGTTTCACTTCTAATTAGTGACTCTTCTCTCATTTTTCAGCTACAAGTTCAGCTTCAATTCATTTTCTACTACTTCTTTTTTGATTATTTTCCCTTTTGATCTGTCAAACCCTAGATTCTCTCTTCTTCTTCTTGAAGCCTTAAATCTTCAACAATGGCCTCTCTTACAACAAATGAACCACACACTGGTCTTTCTTATATCTTGCAACACATCAACACTTTCAATCAATTCAAGCTTGACAACACCAATTATCTCTTGTGGAAATCACATGTTGTAAGTATGCTTGATGCAGCTGAGCTCTTAGATCACATCACTGGAGCTCAGCCGTGGCCTCCAAAGCTAATTCCAAACGCCAATGGTTATTTGGTTGCAAATCCAAACTATCTGGAATGGAGAATGGTTGACAAGCATCTCTAACCATGTCTCATTGGTTCCCTGACTCCTGCAGTCAAGTCTCAGGTGATGTTACTTCCAACTACACCTAAAATTTGGCTTAATTTGGAAAAATGCTATGCTTCTGTGCCTAAGTCATATGTCTATCAACTTAGACAACAACTTCATTATCTCAATAAGGGAGCTCAAACTATGCAGCAGTATCTTAATCATATCAAGGGACTTTTTGCTACCTTAGCGATTGTTGATGATCCAGTTTGTGATGCTAATGTGCACTCAAAGGTCTTCTTGCTCAGCACAATAACTTTAAAGGTTCAATTCTTGTTAAAGTTGAGCCTATTATTGCCTCTGAATTGTTCAACTTACTCATGATAGAAGAGGTTCAAATCCTACTGGACAACACTGACACTATCACAGTCCTCTTTTGCTTCTGTGGACCTTTACATAGCTCTAAATACTTAGAGACAGAGCTTTAATTCCACAGGTTATAGAGTTCGAGGTAGAAACAATGGCAATTCACCAAGAGGCAAGGTAGGACCTTTGATAAGGGTGCTTCTTCTAGACAAACTACTTCACCAACACAGTTGACTAACACTGGCCAATCTAGTTTCTTTACTAAGACAATCTATTGTCAAATATGCAAGAAGCCTAATCATGAAGCTATTGATTGTTGGCATAGGTTTGATATTGTCAACTATGCTAGCACCAAACTTAAGAAGCAGGAATATTCTACTCAGCAAGCATTTACTTCTAATTCTGATCAGGCCTGGATCTTGGACACTAGTGCCAATACTCATGTTACTGGGGATCTTACTCACTCTACTACTTACCAACCTTATCAAGGAGCTAACTCTGTCTTAATAAGCAATAGACATTCTTTGGTAATTACACAGACAAGGATAGGTATTTTGACCACTTCTAATTAATCTTTTTCTCTAACCAGTTTAGTTGATGCCCCTCAATTAGCCACCAACTTACTTTCAGTCTCTCAATTGTCTAAAGATAATGACATATCTTTTATTTTTACCTTTAAGGAGGTCTGTATACTTGACAATCAGACACAACAAATCTAGTTTAAGGGCCCCTGTAAAGATGGGCTCTACTTTCTACCATCACAAGCATCTATATCTTCTTTATCCATTGTTTCCTCTCTAACTAGTCTTGCAGTCATTCTTCCCTCTTTTCACATCTGGCATCAGAGGCTGGGGCATCCTCATCTTGCAATAATGTAGTCTCTTAGTTCTATTTTACAGTGTTTTAGTGGTACAGAAATAATGTGTAAGTCTTGTTCTGTGTCAAAGTCTCATAGACTTCCCTTCAATCTGTCTGAGTCTATAACTACTTTTCCTTTTGAATTTGTGCATTCAGATGTATGGGCACCTTCCGTAGAACTATCTTTTATGCAGTACAAATAATATATATTGTTTGCTGATAATTACACCAGGTATACCTGGTTTTATCCTTTAAAATCAAAGTCAAAAGCCTTTACTGCTTTTCTATCATTCAATGTCATGATTAATACTCAGTTTGATACAAAAATCAAAACACTAAGGATAGATAATGGCATAAAATTTGTCACACATGCCTTTAGTACCTTTCTATAACAAGGTACATTACGTCAAAGAACCTGCCCAGATACTTCCCAACAAAATGGGAGAGTAGAAGGAAACCTACTCATTTAATTGAAATAGTTATTGCACTGCCCATCAGTCTCATTTGCCTAACACTTATTGGCTTAAAGCACTTCATACAGCAAACTACTTGATAAATAAACTCCCTGAACCTGTTTTTAATGCTCTTTCTCCTTTTGAATGTCTCTACAAGAAGCAACCAAATTATTCTTCTTTAAGAACTTTTGGATGTTTGTGTTTTCCATGGCTCAAACCTTAGATATACAACAAACTTGAACCTAGATCCATACCCTATGTCTTCTTGGGATATTCTCCATATTCAAAGGGCTACAGGTGCATGGATCTTCACACTCACACCATTTATTCCTCCAGACATGTCAAGTTCTATGAACATGTTTGTCCCGTTACTAATCCTGCCTCATTATCTTCATCTTCTATATCAAATGTTTGGTTTCCTACTAATCCTGTTACTACTTCCTCATCACAAACTCTATCTCAGAATTTGTCTACTGTATCTATAGCTCCACAATTTTCTGTTGCACCTTAATCCTCTTCTCAGCCTCATAGCTCCAGCAATACTTCATTTCCAAGTCCTCATAATACTAGTTCCACCACTTCCTATCATCCTCCTATTCTATCTCCTTCTCAGAATGCCACCTCAATTACGCCATCTCAACATACTTAAACAACTAATCCATCATTACCTATACCTATATCTTATGCTCCTACCCAAGATGTTCATCTTATGATGACAAGGTCCAAAATAGGTTTTTTAAAGCCTTTAAGGTTCTTAGTCAACAGCCTGTCAATGGTGCCTTTAGAAATTGAACCTAATTCATATAAAGAAGCAACCAAGAATTATTATTGGCAAAAGGCTATGGAAGAACAATTTACAGCTCTATAGTCTCAACACACTTGGACTTGTATACCTCTGCCTGAAAATAGGATACCCATTTGATGTAAATGGGTATTTAAGATCAAGAGGAAAACTAATGGTTCAGTTTCTATGTATAAAGGAAGGCTAGTAGCAAAGGGTTTTCATCAATCATGTGGCCCGGACTACTCAAAAACATTTAGTCCAGTGGTTAAGGCACAAACAATTAGACTTGTGCTCTCCATTGCTCTAAAATATCACTGGAATATTAAGCAATTGGATGCTTCTAATGCTTTTCTTCATGGTGCATTACGAAAAGAAGTTTTGTTGCAACAGCCACAAGGTTTTCAAGATCAAAATTACCCAAACTTTGTTTACCAATTACAAAAGTCCTTATATGGACCAAAGCAAGCCCTAAGGGCATAGTATCAAATGTTAAGAAATTTTTACTTACAGTAGGTTTTAAATGCAATAGAGCAGACACTTCTTTGTTTATATAGAAGACTGCTAGTATATTTACAGTGATTTTAGTTTATGTAGATGATATCATTATCATAGGCTCATCTATGCAGCATATTGATTTGCTGATTACACTTATGAGCCAGAAATTTGACATAAAGGATCTTGGCAAGATTCATTATTTTTTTAATAGAAGTAGAACATACACCTACTGGTCTATTTCTTTATTTATAAAGATTAACCTAATACTTTTTATTCTGTACAAAGGAATTCTATTTAATTCACTAATTCGTGAGAAGATTGAACTTTTATGCCTATTCCTTCATCAATCCAAGTATGTTAGTGATTTATTTGATAAAGCTGGGATGACAAATTACAAGGTTTGTTGTACTTCTATTGTGCCTCATTCAACTACTCAATCCTCTAAGGTCCCTTATACTTCATTTATAGAATTTAGAAGTTATGTAGAGGCTCTACAATATCTAACCTTCACTAGACCTGATCTCCAATATGCAATCAATGCTCTGTGTCAATATATGCATGACCCAATATAAGAACATTATGCAGCACTGAAAAGGCTATTTAGATTTTTTTAGGGAACTCTATATTGTGGATTACATTTTCAGCCCCCTAGTCTCAATCTTCTTGCATTTTTTGATGCTAACTAGGCAACAAATACTAAGGATAGAAGATCCACAACTGGTTTCTGCATATTTTTAGGAGGAAATTTAATATCTTGGTGTTCAAAAAGGCAACCAACAGTTGCTAAAAGCTCCACTTGAAGCTGAATATAGAAGCCTAGCTATTACTGTTTTTGAACTCAAGTGGCTCACTTTCCTTCTGCAGGACCTCGATATTCTAGTGACCACTCCATAATTATGGTATGACAATGCCTCTATTATAGCTCTGACTGCCAATCCTATTAATCACAATCGACCTAAACACATTGATTTGGATTACCATTTTGTTTGAGAACTTGTGCATGCCAAACTACTGTAGCTTCATCACATTTCTGGAAAAGAACAACTAATTGATCTCTTCACCAAGGCTCTTCCTCATCCTCAATTCTTATACTTAGCTACCAAGCTTCCTTTTCGACCTCGAAGCTCAGCTTGAAGGGGCCTGACAAAGGAAGAACTCCAGCTCAAGTCAACAGACTATAGCTCAGGTCAAATAGCACATTGATAAAAGCAATCAGTTAAGACTCATATGCTTATGACTATTATTAGTTAGTAGAAGCAGTAGTTAGTTATGTTAAGTCAACTTAGGCACTTAATGAGCTAAAGATCTAGGCTTCTATAAATAGCTCAAGAATGTAAGCACAATAGTTTAGTTCATTTAATGATAATCTTTTTCTCTATTTTCTATTTCTTGTCAGTTAAAATACTCTTCTAAACTTTAAGCTTGTTTGGCTTTACTTATTTTGTAACTTATAAGCTCCTAGAAAAAAGCAAGCACCTCCTCATATACGTTTTACTATTTGTAACTTATAAGCCCTAAATAAGCTTAGCAACATAGGCTATTAAACTACTTTTGCCGAATTGACTTATCTTTTTTCCTTCATATGCAATTGAACAAATTATTGAAAACAATCTCACCTCCATCTTTCTCCTATTGAACAAATTATTGAAACTAACTTAACCAATATTAAATGTAATGCTTGTCACGTCATGGTTAAAATAGATATGTTAGGATTAGTATGCCCTAAAACTCACTTGTACATGACATTTTGGATATGAAACAATGTATAATCATATTTTTGTTAAATGGCATTATGAGTTTCTTACATATTATCTCTGTTATGTTTTATCGATGCATGTATGAAGGTCCTTTAACTTGAACTAATGACTTGGGTGAGCAGTGAGGCTGGACGCACAGTAGGTCCAAGTCTAGATTTAGTCACGTCATAAATTGAATCCATAACTAAATAGTAGTGTTGGACACTCTACTGTGATAAGGTTATATTGAGCAAGTCTCCTCTTTGAGGGTGATCTACCTAGGTCATTGGAGGACTTTCTGGATTTGTCTCAATAGTTTGTGTGTCACGTATTGGATATGACCATTGTGAGTATGTTTTCTAGAGACATACTATCCAAGAAAGAAAACAAGACACTCACTGCTATTAAATGATCATTGCTCTTAATCTTGAGTATATGTGGATGAACTAATGAAGTTAGGGTTTGGTACTTTGATTCACTATAGGTGAGATCTTACTTTATTAAGATCAACAGCCTTGTGCATTGAGTGCTAATTTCTAATTAATTGGAATATGCATATGCAAAATTGAATCTATGTGCCCCCTTTGGAATTGTCCAAATTTATCATCCGAATCTAGATCTAGTGATACTACCTTTATAGGTGTATTGGTCATATGGCTTGAGGGTCGCTCCCGAGATCAAGAGATTCCATGACCAAGGATGGTTGGCAATAGGACAAGAAACCCAACGAAAAAAAAAAGATACAGCTAAGGAGGTGATAGTACACAGGCCAAAGGACCGGTCTTAGCTGTGGGTATACATAGAGGGACATTATGGTCGGTTATTTAGTAGGTCAAAGACAAAGTTCACATTATTTTGTGATAAGCTTTTGGGTAATGGCAATTATTCTTGGAGTACAACTTTGATCTTATGGTGGGAGAGATCGGAATTAAAAATAATTATTATGTTGCCTAGATCAGGCAAGGATGTTTTAATTATTTTTGGAAACCAAGGTTAATTGTGTCTTCTTGGTCCCTTCCCTAGTTGAAATGACTTTGAGAGAGTAATATTGAAAGAGCAAATTCCATATTATGATAGTAGCCTTATTGGGCCAAAGCTTGGGATTGGGTTTGGGCTTTCTTTAGAATTTAAGATAACCTAATTGAGCTAGGATGGTTTTCTATTGGGCTTGGGCCTCCACATGGATTATGGACTATGTGTTGGACTTGGACAATAGGCTTGGCCTAAGTCTTTCAAGACAAGTGGACAACTTGCAAAATACTACATGGAAATTTTCTCCCACATTGAAAGTTTAGCAACTTTAGGTGCCAAGGTTCTTTCTATAAATAGACAAGACCCTACATCTTTTATGTATTCCACTTTGTAGTTGATTTCTTCCTTTTTTGGCAAGAAAATACTAAAACACATAGTACACACTTATTGTGTGATTTTTGCTCTAGTTTTTCAAGAGCATATTACCTTGATTCTTCCCACGCAAGAGGCTATTCTCTCAAGATAAGTCTCTTTAATCATAGGGAAGAAGACTAAAGAGTTGCTTATTGCGACACCCTTATAATAAATTTTGGTGGCCTTGTTCGTGAACGGGAACAAAGCTCGTGACCAGTTTTAGCTTCATCAAAGGCCTCACGCTTCAAGAGGTTAGCTTTATATATTTTTGCAAGTACTAGTTATATTTTATATGTTCTTAAGCATGTTCTTGTGTGTGTAATGTGGTTATTTTATTTTCCTAGCATGTTTTCTTAGTTATAATTTAGAAAATATGGACTAGGATACATCACACTTAATAATATCGATCCTACAAGATATGCATTACAATATATAGTAATTTGATCACTTAATTGAATCTTCAACTAAAGCACGCTTCTTTTGGGCGAAGCATGGAAACGACATTTACTATGTAAAACCTCTATAATAAATTGTTAATGATCTATACTGCATGATAATATTGAACATGATTACCTACTCATCCTAGTAACAAGTTTGAATGTATTATTTAGATTTAAAAAGAGAAAAAAAATTATTAACATATTAGATTAACTTATAATTTAGGGATTGGGTTATTTTTAATGTTAGAATATTTAAATATGATAAATTACCATATTCCAAGGATCATTAATGAATCTTTTTTTTTTTTCATTTTACTCCTATAATTATATAACGACTAATTTCAAAGATAGAATGAAAATTTGACATGCCTACGTGTTTCACCCGACCTCCTTTACTTGGCCTCACATAGAGCACTCATACGTAAGCTAGGTTTACAGGTTAGGCCAAACTCATATTTTTTAACTTTTGCCCAACTAACTTGTGAAATCGATATTATATGCTCTAAATTGTTTTTCAAAATATATATCATGTGTTTCCAAAATGTTTTTTGGTCAAAAAGAGTTTTATAAGTTTAGTTGTTCAAAAATCAAAGTTTGAAACAAAATAAATTTCAGCACGGCTATAAAAACACTGCTGGGAGAGGTCTATGGGCGGTTGGATGACGTTTTACCACCGACGATAGTAAGTTTTGGCAAAATCTCTTGATCTTGTTGGGCAAAACTTGACGGGCGACTAGCACGACAAAATCTCAACCAAATCGAGCTGTTTCGAAAATTCTGGTTTAAAAACTAGCTATTGTTGATTGATTTCATTCCATATTAAGTTTGTAATGTTTTAGGCCAAAACATTTTTGTGTCTAACAGCTACTTTTTATGTTTAAGCATATCCATTCATTCAAGCTTGACACAACAAGAGAGAAAAACAATGCAAGAATTACATTGAAAAAGTTATCATGTGCTTTCATTTGTAAAAAGGCAATCATAGTTTTGTATTGTAATTCTCATACTAGATTGTGCTCTATTCTTATTGAGATCTTTCTTGTAAAAGAATTTCTTCAAACACTTCAAAGCTGGGATTGTTATTGGGTAGATTAGATTGGATGTAAGAAAAACAAATTTACTCAAAGTGGGTTTCTTGATTTGGGAAAAACCAAGGTGTTAGATGTTGGTTTTGGAGCTAGCCAACTTATGAAAAGCTCAAGGATTTAGTGGAGTTGGTTGGAAATCTCAAGTGGGATGCTAGGTGAGTGGATGTAGGCTTGATAGGCGAACCACTATAAATCGCTGTGTTAATTGATTTATTACTTCTACTATAATCTCTCTTTGGTGCGACTATCTCGTCTATAACACACTATTCTGTAAAGTAACAAAAAGCTTTAAAGTCAACAAGCTCTATTCACTCCCCCTCCTCTTGAGCTAGCTTGCCACCCATACATACTTTTATGAATAATAGAGACTTCTTATAATTGATACAGTTTCATGCTAATAACGTGCTATGAAACAAAGAGAGAAAAAGAAGAAGAAGAAGAATAGAAGAGAGAATAATGATGTCTACAGATCTTGTATATACAATTACAACATAAATGACCCTATTTATAAAAGTACTTAACTTGCTTTGTAATAATTTTCCTTTATAACCATAAAAGGTTTTGTCTTTTCGGGCTTAAATTTGAATCACAATCCAATATTACTTAATAAAATATAACTATTCGCATGACTTATAACAATAACATAATTGAGACACAAAATTTAAAATACAAAAAGAGAAAAATTCAAAGCAATACCGTTTCTTTTTCTCATGACAACAGACTTACTTTAATAACACTATACTGGATCCACCTGACACTAGTTCGGGCTAACGTATGTTTTAAATTAATCAAGACATGCAATATGTGTCATAAAAGAGAATACGTTTGAATTTAAGACCTTAGATCCATGACCTAATCACTCTGTAGACATTATATGCTTGACATCGGAAGGGATGTATAAGCTAATATTCATACAACCCTAACTGGCAATTCAAATGTTGAACTAGATAGTTCGGAAGATAACTCTATTTATAGATAGAATAGATTTTGTATTACATATGCATGTCCTTACAAATCAAGTCTCTATTTGATTACTTCACCTAAGGAGGCATCTACTTTTCAAAATTTAATGTGATTTTGGAAAAGTTAATTTTGCAATGTTATATACCTTGTTTGGTTCATAGAACAAAATATATCTTTAGGCATATCACAATTTTAAGAATCTAAATATTTCCTTGAATTTTTCAATTTTTGTGTCCATAAGGGGTAGGAAGCTTAGAATTGAAAAATATCTACCCAAACTAGAATGAAAAATGTTTTTTCTCTTTTCCCTTATTCTCTTCTCTTTTATAGGTTAAATGCATCATTGTCCCTTGTGGTTTACAAAAATAATGCCAGTGCTCCCTGTGTTTTTTTAAGTATCTAAAAACCCCTTATACTTTACAAAATAGAGCATGAGCACTTCAACTATTAACTGTATCGTTAATTTTTATAGAATTTGGGCAACACGTGCTATATATTTTACTTCTTTTAGAAGTGCAAATTTTTGTTAAGAACTTATTGATTTTTACATGTAACTTATAGATCTTTGTAAAGAATTTACATATTTTTGTTATTGACATTACAAATTCTTTTATGAATTTTACACTTTTTTGACAAGTATATAGGAGTAAAATTAATTTATATTTACTACAAATATTTTTTTTAGAAGTAATATTTTTTGTAAAACTATCTGCACTTCTAAAACAAGTAAAATATAAAGTGCGAGTTGCTCAATTTCTGTTAAAATTAACAATACAGTTAACGATTGAGGTGCTCATGCTACATTTTGTAAAGTACATGGAATTTTTAGATGCTTAAAAAACAAAGAGAACAACAACGTTATTTTTCGTAAATCAGAAGGGTGATGGTGCATATAACTCTCTTTTTTACACACATGCACGCGATTAAATACACCCATGCAGATGGTCAACACACTCTCAAGATTAAACAAACACATATGGTCAAACACATATATAGACACATGGTAAACACACACATAAATGGACAAGACACATAAACACATACACATTGCCAATGCACACATGATGTGGCCTGCTTGTTATGGTAATGGGACTGCCCCATTTTTCTATATGAGGCAACCCAAGGGAACCCAACCCACTAACCCAGACCATGGACTATGCAAGCTTTGCCAATGAGGGGATGAAGGTTAACTGTTTTCGACCAGTTGTAGATCTGCATAGCCCATTTGTATTTTAAATTTGACTTTTATTTTCCACCAAGTTTTTTTTTTTCCGTTTTACTCCTATAATTATATAACGACTAATTTCAGAGATAAAACAAGAACTTGACATGTCTGCATGTTCAACCCGACCTCGCTTGACTAGGCCTCACCCGGAGTACATGTACGTGAGCTAGGTTCACAGGTTGGGCCGAACCCATATTTTTTAACTTTTGCCCAATTAACCAACCTATATGTATTGGCGTGTCGAGCGGGACTCTATTGCCAACAGATAACCCAGACGAGTCTTTGCTGGGTTGTTCTCATCCCCATTCACTGGTCATCTTAACACACGCACGGTCGATACAAACATGGTCACACACTAACAAATATGATATTTTTATCCTCTTCAGCGAGGAGCAATTTGAAAAAAAAAAAAAAATCAAAATTTGTAAAGTAACAGGTCTTGCCTTTTTTGTATTTTTACTTTTATTTTTGGACTTCCCATGGAATTCGAACAAAAATCTCTTTTCTTGAAAAGATAATTTCAACTACTTGAACTATTTCTTAATCCTAGTTTTACCCTTATTGTATATATCACATGTCATAATATCGCACTTTTTTCTCTAAAAAAAAACTTTAGTTCATCTCCTATGTTAATACCAATTTTAATAAAATTTATTCTATATATGTATTTTCTTCCCTTTTCATACTCTATCGTTTGTTTCATTTTGATATTATTTTCAAAATTATTCAATTTTATTAAAAAAATATAAAAATCGTGATTAGTATTGAAAAGTGTTAAAATTTAAATGTTATAAAATATATTTAGAGTGTATCTTTACGTCAACTATAAAAATGGACCATTAATAATAAATAAAAGCATAATAATTAAATATTCATTTTTAGCGTGCATTACACGAGTATAAACTAAGTTCTAGAAGTATGACTGTATCAAACAATTTTTAGAGCATCCTTAGAAAACTTCCCAAAAATAAGATTCTTAAAAATAAAAATCCAACTCGTGAACCAAAATGCCACCATGAATAAAAACATTTTATAATATTTCTTTTTTGCCGGAAAGAAAGAAAATATTTTATAAATATTATTCCCACAGAAAATGTAAGATACTGGATCAAATTATTAGGATTTTTTCGCCTGCTTACGTGGTCCTTGAGCTCACGCAAAACGCACAGCTTATTGTGGCTTATCTCCAACTCCAACACCAAACAAAAATACCACTCCAGTCTCAACCACACACGCAAACAACTCTTTGTTCTGTTGTAAAATATCCATTAAAAATAATAATAATAATCTCCAAAAAAAAAAAAAAGAACGCTAAAATTATCCACACACATTAGCGCACACTAAAAAACACACACACTTCTCTCCCTCTCTCTGTGTAAAAGTTTCTCCGAGATGGCTGGTGTGCTGGAAACCCTCACGATCCCACGCGCCCCCGCGTCGTTGGCTCCCGTCGCCGGCTCCCTCGTCTCCGGCCGCCGCGCTGCCGCCGCTGTCAGATTCTCTGAATTTAGAGGACTTAAGATCCAGCCGGCTCGCTTGTCGGCTTCGCTCGGCTCGGCTCCCAGACTCTCTCGCCGTGGCAGCCGAATCGTCTGCGAAGCTCAAAATACCGCTGTTGAAGGTTTTCTAAAATCTCATTTTTAATCAAAAGGCTCATTTTTCGTATCCGTGTGTGCCTAAGTGTGTGTTTTATCCTTTTGCTATTTTAAGTTTATATTTTGATTCCATAGATTTGCTCCGTGTGTGTGTTCTAACCTGTTTTGCTATTTAAGCTTAAAATTTTCTTCCGCTTATATGTCTCTCTGTGTGTGTTTTTCGTTTCAGATATTTGATTCCACTTACATATTAAGTCTGACCTGTGCTACCGAAATTACCTTAATTTTGATTATGTATAAAATTTAATTCAAATTAAGTTGTACGTTGGAAGTTTTCAATTTTGATTTTAAGTAATTTAGTACAGTATTATTAATGGCTTGTTAAACTATATGAAAGTTAATTTGCTTTATTTCGTGAAGATGAAGTAGAAATATTAGTTTGAAATTTTCAGAACTCAGCTTGAGAATATAGAGATGAACTTAGAAGAAATTACAATTATTGGGTGGAGAATGAGTATGACTGCCAATTTACTCTGGGAAAATTTTAGCTATAGCTCGTAATGGAATGTTAAATTCATGTATTTTGATATGTGATAATGAATATAGTTAAAAGATTTGTCAAATTGGATGTCAGTGTTTCAGTGCCCATTTTGCTTGGAATATGGACGTGTTGAGAATATCGGCAGAGAGTACCATAATTTACTAAAGTTTGGTCTAACCAGCTTCTGGAAAACATGGGCTTTCATGTGATTAAAACACAATGTCAACATAGATTTAGGTGGAGACACACTACTTGAGCTCAAAATTGGGGACCAAATGTTCCCACATGCAGGCCAGCTCAACCTTAGAAGCAGAGTGGAACATTAGAGTCTATTAAGCTTGTGTATGTATATTCTTCAATCAAGTGTATGGTATATGTTGTTTGGTGTTGTTAAAATATTGTTCTTGGTATCATTTAGGGGAAGTTGTAACCCAGAACTTTGTATTGCTTTTGAAGACAACAGCTATTTCTTTTTGGTACCAGTGCTTTCAATTTTTTCTCTAAGGAGCTGAACAGAATAAGAAAAGGAACTGAAGTTTTCTTGTTTTCTTTTTGGATGCATTCTTTATTGATTTTGGCGTGATATGTTATTGTTGCTTGGATTACAGTAATGTCCATGTACCATCAGTTTAACTCTTTCTGTACTTGGATTACATCTCTGTTTTTTCTTGTGAAAAGATTGAATATAAATATAATACCAATCTCTTGGGTTGTGGAAATTTGCAGTTGCTCCTGTTACTGATGATTCTTGGCAGTCACTAGTACTTGAGTCTGGTTTACCCGTTTTGGTTGAATTTTGGGCCCCATGGTGTGGACCTTGCCGCATGATCCACCCTGTCATTGATGAATTGGCAAAGGAGTATGCTGGAAAGCTTAAATGCTACAAGGTTAACACAGATGAGAGCCCTTCAATTGCAACCAGGTATGGGATTAGAAGCATCCCAACTGTCATTGTTTTCAAGAATGGAGAAAAAAAGGATGCTGTAATTGGTGCAGTTCCAAAATCGACATTGACCACCTGCATTGAGAAATTCTTGTAAAGCGGTTAGTAAGTGCTTATATTTTCTAAAGATCAAGCGTTTTAGCTGTTGATTTATTTGGTACTCTCCTTAGCCTATGACACAAAAATGGTTTTAATAAACTTGAAATGCTCTTGTATAGTTGGATGTTGATGTATTCCATATTGTCTTTAAAATAATGTTACTTACAATTTCATAAATTTGTGGTTGTCTTCTAAATTATGCTACCTGGATTGGATTGTGATTGTAAGTGTCAAAAATTGTAACTAGGAACCAATTTCAAGTTGTTTAGTAAAGGTAAGACCAACTCAAAGGTTGATTAGGAAGTTGTTCGAACCAAGCCTCTAAGGTTTGTTCGAACCAAGCCTCTAAGTTTATGTCTCACGTCCGATTGATTAATCCAGAGAGAATGGTGGAGGTCCTTTTGTGGCAAGATCGATTTTGGAAGATGGACGACTTGTTCCTCTTTGTTGGAAACGTTGCCTCCTTGTGGTGTCTCGTGGATGGATTGTCTGGTTTCATGGAGAATTGAGTAATGTAAAGGGAAATTATTCTAGACTTTGTTTCTAATAGCAATCTTTCCTGTTCCTTACCTCTCTTTCTTTGCCTCTTATGGAATATGGACTTATCCTCAAAAGGAACTTGCATATCCAGGACTCAAACTTCAGCATTGTCCTCTTGGTGGCTTTCAGCATAAAATCTAGTTACTTGTCAAGAAAATATTTTCAGTGAAATATTGATCCTTTACAAAGTTCTTGTAGTCTCCTTTCTGTGGTCGATCAATTTGTTTCTTAATCTCCTTCTTTCCCTCTTTATCATATTCATGCCAGAGATGACAACGAGAATGCAAATTTATGTAGTTCTGGAATTCCTTTACTTGCTGGCTTCCGAGGCTAGAGGATATGCGATGACGAACTGCCCAACAGAATATTCTAAGGGCTAAATCTGTTAGACGTCGGAGTGGCATGTATGTGCGCGCGCGCGTGTGTATATAAATATGTATGTACATGTCTGTGTTTGTAGTAGGGATGGCTATTGTCATCCAGCTGCTTCATGTGAGCCCTGTCCTATCCACCACTCACCCATTCCTGAGCCTGACGGAAGAATTTTCATGGTCATGGAGATGGGGAAGATGTCTTGTAACCTGTTCTCTTTATTCTTTTAAATTTGTCTGGAGAAATGTAGCCTTATCCATCTGTTTGGAAGTGGGTTCACAGAAACTCTGATAACAGGGCTAGTTTCGACTCAGAAAGTCTCAAAGTAATAAGTGAGAGGACGGTGTAAGCATAGTTTCGCAGCAATTATCGCTCGTTAGAGAAACTCAAGCTGTCAAGCATCGTGATTGTAGTGTTATCACGTGTTATTAATTTTTTAATTGTTGCCGCAATTATCGGCTGTTAGAGAAACTTAAGCTGTCAAGGATCGTGATTATGTGATTATAGTGTTATCACGTGTTATTAATTTTTCAATTGTTACCGTCTTAAAGACGGTGTTGTACTTAACCCAATATATATTCAGAGGGTGAATGGTCACTGCCATTGTTAAAACTTTTCTATCGATAAACTTTGACCTAAGCTTTTGAATTAGTTTAGCAAGGCATAACTCATTCACAACGAATCAACGACAATGGGACCACTCAAGAGACACTAAGGAGGTAAAGTATGACGGTGGCTTGAGTATTGGGTTGCTATTAATCGACTAAAAAATGTTTAAGTACATTATAATAGTAGTTGTGAGTCCAAGTCATTATAAAGTGAATATAAGTTTTAACATATAATTCCAAACACTATGTAAACCCATGATAACAATATAATGAATCTAAACGATTGTAAATGGAACACAAATTTCACACAAACATTACATAAAGACTTCAAAAGGCATCAATCAAAATAGTGCTTCAAAATTGAATTGGTGACCTTTTACTAATCGAACTATTACATTTACATATGTATATCTCATTAGGCTTCAGTCATGAGCAGAAATTTTTGTGCGACATGTCTCAAAATGAATCTGGTGAGATATTTTAACAATTCTCGTTGTGTGTATTATGTTTATGTGTACATAATTTAAATTCCCTCTGGAATCCAAACAAAGAAAAAGGAAGGAGTTTTTGTTATTAATGAATATTTCTTGTGAAACACTAGAAGTTTGGCAATGAGCACTCTAAGGGTCTGTTTGGATTATTTTTTTTTAAAGGAAAAAAATATTTTTTTTTCTTGAAAAAGTTACATTAAATTTGCAATAACTATTTGATTTGGTTTCCAAAAAAGTTAAAACTCTAAAAAAACCCAAATACAGCTTTCTTAGAAGCCAGAATTTTCAGCTTCTCAAAAAAAGTTATTTCTCAAAAGTTGTAAAAAAAAATGCTTTTAAAAAAAGTCAATCCAAACGGACCCTAAGTAGCATCCTATTGAAAAATAAAAAGCTGGAGTTAACGTATTAGCATATATTAAGAGTAGTATTTTGCTTTGTTTATTTGGTACTTATAAGCACTTAAATAGTAAAAAACATATCTCTGAGTACATTTTTTAAGTGCTTATTAGCACCAAAAAAATCAAGCCCAAACACCCTCTAAGTATGGCAAAACAGGGAGTGCAGGACTGCCTTATTATTAATTAATTTATACTAGGTTTCCCATGGATGAAAAGAGAATAATATTTTAATGTATCTTCATAATCAAGCGGCCTTCTTTGTCTATATAGGATGTCATTTGACAAAAAATTCCAACAATATTTTCAGACAAACTCTGGTCTTCACAAACAACTGGGCATCAACAGGCATCCCCTGATAGATTGGGGAAAAATATAGCATATCTTTTGTTATTTTTTTAAATAATGAGAGGTCAAATCACATAAAGTGGACCCCTCATGACGAGGGCGTTATTATTATCTTTTTAACCGAAGAAAGATAAAATATGTTAAAATAAAAATATCTGGAATTTGTTGTATTGTGACAAACGAGAAAGTAAAAAGAAAAAAGAAAAATAGAGAGAAAAAGGAGAAGAAATTAAAGGAAAATAGCATGATACATGATTGATCACTTATCTCTAAAGAAATATATACTTAATAACAAAATGGTGAATCCTAACTTAAAAAATAACAATAATAACATTGTGAATATTCAATAAATTCAAAATGTTAAATCATGCAAGATGATTATTATAAAATATAGTTTTATTTATAGAAAGTATAGTTATTTACTTGTATTTTTTTATGTGTATTAAGATGCTATTATTATATTAAATATTATTATTATTTTTTAAATATACAAATAGTTATATATAAATATGCCCCTGCTGAACACAAGGTCCTAGCTCCACCCCTCGATATCAGAAGAGTTGTGAACAATGTTCTCAAATAATGATGGAACCCCATAAACTTGCTTCAGTAATAGCTTCTACATACTCTTTATTATCATCCATTATAATCCTTATGCAAACTATTCATCTTTGGAGGTAACGTACGGGACATCATCGATGGTTCTAATGTCTGCGTATCATGTAGCACCTCTAACTAAATTTAGTAAAACACGTATTGTGGCATCTGCCTAACCTTTTTATTTGCTTCTGTCCAGGCTAGAAACACTGTTTTGGTGTCACATCTTGTTACTTTGTCAATGTCTTCATCATCGAACATAACACTTTGTTCATCAGGAAGACGGAAGCTCAAGCGTTCGACACGGTGTTCTCGTTGTAATAGCTTGATAATATTAGTGAAACGTGAGAAGGTTGAGAAAGTTTTGGAGGAAAATTCTTTGTACTTGGACTCGTTGTATATATCGAGTGAAAATAAATACTTTATTTTAATTAATTAATTTCAAATTAATTAAATTAAATTGAGTAGACATGTGTTTTTATTTTGAATATACGTCTTTTATAACTTACAAAATCTCTTGCTTAGTTATTTGTAATTGCTTTCAAGAAATTCACAAAATGATGCGTATAATTATTAGATATATGAGTATCAAAAATGAAATGATTAGATGGATATGCTTGTTGAACCAAATCCTTTTAGACGATTTTCTTTTCAAATTATTATGTTACGGATAATAAAAAGTTATTTTTTTTGGTCAATCAATTAATTGTTACAAAGTTGGATTATATGTACCTTATCTCTTATCGCAACTTATTCGAAAGGAGGGGCCGGGGACTAACAGCCTACCCATCAAAATTAATGTCTTCAATTCTCTATTTTGATGGTTTGGTTACATTAACGACATGACGAAGGTGGACCCGCTGAACCATATTCCATTAAAGTAAAATATATCCGAATAAAAATGTTGTTATTTTTTTTGGTCAATGTGTAATGTTGATACGTTACAACATGAAAATGATACAACTTAACTAGACAATATTCATCTTTTTTTTTAGTGATTGAATTATATAATATATTTATTTTATGGTAAGAAATCAAAGCTTAAATTGTTTATTGCTTTGTTTGTTTGAGTATTTGTTGTTTCAATTTAAGGTTAAGGGTTTAAATCCTTTTAGTAACATTTCTTTTCTAAAAAAGAAAAGGGTTAAGGTAGTTTGGGTAGTTTTCGACACAAAAAAAATTTTATGATTAAAGATAATAGTTTTTTTAACGATAAGAGAGTCTGATACACCTTTGATAGAACACAAGAGAGTTATGAGAGACTTTTTGGACCACAGGGGATCCAATGCATTTTTAATAGACTACAAGGAGGATTCGGTGCATTTTATCTAGACATGTTAGTGCGTGTTCGGCAACAGCTTTTCAAATAGCGTTTAGCGTTTTGACCAGTCAAAACGCTATTTTGCTAAATTATTGCTGTTCAGTAAATTAGCGTTTCAAGTAGCTTTTTAGGTAGCTTTTAGCTTTTCAACTAGCGTTTCTCAAAAGCTAACTTTAGCGTTTCAGGTAGCTTTTAACTTTTCATATTTTTTTTGGCAATTCTACCATTTTGCATTTTTTGATTTTTCTATTCTCTTTCCAATCTCTCCCTATATTTTTACCTTTTCTTTCACAAATATAAATAAGAAATAATATAAAAATGAATTTTAATTTCTATATAATCAACATTACTAAAAGCATAAGTTTTATTAGTAAATTTTTTTTAACAAAATAATTTTGAATCTATTAAAATTAATTTTTGTAATATTGATATAAATGTTTTATCAAAAAATTAGTTATACTTTAATACTAAAATATGATTATGAAAATAAATATCTAATTATGAAATATATTATCTTATTCCTATAAGAGTAATAGTAATTACAATTATCATAGTAACAATAATAATAATAACATCATATCAATGTCTTTTTACGTCATTTAACATTTATCAGCTAATCTAACCGCTAATTTTATCGAACACATTTTGTTTAATCAGCTAGTTAAATCCACGACAAATTAAAATACAACAAATATCACTACCTAACAAACTATCAATTTCAAACAAACTATCACTACTCGATACCTAAATTTGCCTAACAAGCCCTTAGTCTCAGATATGAATATGTGAGACAATTAATTTCTAATGGTATAATTACTATTACCTATGTTAAATCTTATGATAACCTGGCAAATCCATTTATTAAAGGGCTCTAGAGAGATCTAATAAGAAGTATATATGTAGGTTTAGGATCAAGATCGTTTGTTTGATCTTAATTATTTATTTGAACTTACTAGTAATGGGAACCCAACATTTCTAGTATGTCAGTAGTAAAAAGTTTAATGGGTAATGATAAATTATTAGTAAGTGTACTAAGTACTGAGTTTGTGATTATCTCATAAAATGAGTACTAGTTCAGTAAAGGAGGATGAATATTAGTACTTTTAATGAAATGTTAATGATAAAGCTCATCATTCAAATTAAAAACGACTTCAGCTATGTGAATAAGAAGTGGCCTGGCGCCACTTCAACAAAAGAGTAGCTTTTGTAGATGTTCACGAATTTAGGAGGTAGCACAAGGCCATATAAGTGCTAATATATTGATGAACTTCTAATGAGAACAAGTTTTTTCATGTGTATAGTATTTCTAATTCTAGAATTAGAGATCTAGGTTTAAGCTTATTTGCTACCGTGATTTCTCTAGAGTTTTGAAATACTTATAAAAGGTTTAAATTGAAAGATATCTTTTGTATGCATGAAATATTATTAACCTAATATTATCAAGCTTAGTGGAGGATTGTTTTAGTAGCTTGATAATATTAGTGAAATATGAGAAGGTTGAGAAAGTTTTGGAGGAAAATTCTTGGTACTTTAGGCTCATTACATATATCGATTGAAAAATAAATGCTTTATTTTAATTAATATGAATTAATTTGAAATTAATGAAAAAATGCTTTATTTTAATTAATTTCATATTAATTTCAAATTAATTAAATTAAATTGAATGGACATGTTTTTTTTTTTGAACATACATGTGTTTTATTTTGACATATCTCTTTACTTTGAACCAGCATGTCTTTTTATTTTGAACAAATGTGTCTTATTATGAATGGACATGTCTTTTTATTTTGAATAGACATGCCTATCTGAAACAACCTCTCTAACTCTATAAATAGAGTATCTTTCTCTCCTTATCTAATAAATTTTTTCTCATAGAGTTTCACAAAGTGTGTTCTTATCTAAAGTTCTTAAGCAAAATCTTCAAGAATTGCTCACTACATATTTTAAAGGCTTTGTTATATCCTGAAAGGTATATTGCCAATTTCCAAAAGTAATCTTTTATAGTAAGGGCAATTAATACCTTAAAGATAGTGTTCTACATGTCTTTAAACCTATTTTATTACCCAATTTCCTAACAATTTTAAGGTATTAATTGAAAATGGAATACAAATCTGTCTTTGTGATAAATCAAGAATTTGTCAAGTTAGATTGGTTTGTGACAAATTTCATTTGGTGAAAAGACAAAATGTTGTTTCTCTTTACTACATTAAAGATTTCTATCATCCCTAATCCAAATTTACCAGACCTTCCTGCACCAAGACCAGATGATAGTGAACAAGGGAAGGCAAAGCGCAAGAAACACTAGGAAGATGAGTTGATGTGTAGAGGGTACATTCTCAATAATCTGTCAAATATCTCCAAAAGAAATCTAGAATGCTCTAGAGTACAAATACAACATTGAAAAACAAGGTGTAGACAAATTTTTTGTGGTTGATAATGTGTCTGTTAGGGGTCAAGTCCACAAATTGCAAGTCCTTGTTTCCAAACTTAAGGATCTTAAAGTGGTAGTTCTTCAAACATTGCAAGTGGAGGGAATGATAGCAAAACTTCCTCCTAGTTGGAATGATCATATGAAGAAATTATTGCATATCAAAGAAGATTCTCTCTTGAAAAAATTCAGAAGCATTTGCAAATTGAAGAGGAGACTAGAAGGCTAATTGAAAAACATACATTTGAATTGGCAACAAAAGTTAATTTTGTTCAAGGGAACCAGATATCTCAAAATAAAAAAATTGCAGGAAAAAGAGAGAATTTTTTGATGCAGTAGATTCATCCAACTAAAACAACGTCAACAATTCAAAGAAATGAAAGACCTATTACCATTGCAGTGAAAATAGACACTCTAAGCATGATTGCAGACTTCGAAAGAAACAAAAGAAAGAAAGTGATGGTGTCCAAACTTCAAAAGAGAACATGTGGAAACTATTTTAACTCTTGTAGATTTTGAGCCAATCATTTGTAGAAGAGTTGCTTTCTTGGCCATCTAATTATTTTTGAAAACTCATATTTATGTCATTGAAAAGTTTCATTATTTGTTCTTTTATTTGATTAAAAATCTTTATATCATTTCTTAAGTGATATCATGCACTTCTCAGAAGCCATCTAAATTCTTAAGAAATGAAGGTTAAACTCTCTTTCTTATTTTGAATCACTGAAATTTTCATTTCTGTATATATTATCAATAGTCACTCTATTAAGAGTTAAGACTTATATAGTGTTTTTCTTGTAAACCATTTCCAAGTGTTTCAAGGAAGAAGTGATGTCTTAGCTTTCTTTTCTTGTCATACCTTAGGTATAACTTTTTTCCCCCCTCTATCCTATCCTTTATTATTCTCGCTCTCTTCTCTCTATCATATTTCTCTGTGAAAAAATAAATTTTAAATAGTATCAATAAAAAAATATTAAAAATTTATTTTACTATGCTTTAATAAAAATATAACAATAATAATAATATATCATCTTATTCCAATAATAGTAATAATAATTATAATAATCATGAAAATTATAATAATAATAACAATAACAACAACAACAACAACAACAACAAGAAAAAGAAGAAGAAGATATCATTTATGTTCTTTTACTTCATTTTACTTTGGGTAAAACAATAAGATATCATTTACATTCTTTTACTTCATTTTACTTTGGGTAAAATGCATGTTACCCCTCCCAATGGTTTGTATAATTAGTTAATTATCTTTCTTTCCTTTGAAATTTACCACATTACCCCTTGTGTTTTTCAAAAGGTGACACATAATATCCTATCTTTAGACTTTTTGCTTAAATTAATTTATTGTGAATCATAAGCGCCTTTTTTGCATCTACAAGTATAAATTTTTAGCTAACAATGACTAAATAATAATAGAAAAAAGAAATAATGTGTGACCTCTTAAAAAGTATAAGGAAGTAATGTCGTAAGTTTTGAAAACATAGGTGTAATCAACTAACTAGATAAACTACAGGGGTTACTCAGCTAATTAAATAAAAAGGGGTTAACATACCATCTTTTAAAAAGAACAGGGAATAATCAACTAATTACAAAAACCACAAGGGGGTAACGTGCATTTTACCCTTTTACGTTTACTAATTAATCTAACAGCTAGAGCATATTTTTATGACTCAGCTAACTAAAAAATTATATATTAACATTTAAAATATAACAACTATTACCTAGTCTAAACTCTAAATGACTATCAACTACTTAAATAGCTAATTTTGCTAAGTAAGGCCTTGTACAACAATGTTTTATCTCTTGTGTAATGGCCAAAATTAGCCTAGACTTGTGTGGTGTCTATTTTAAATGGAAGGCTACCCATAGCCCACGGATACAACATGGCCCAAGTAGGCCAATGTGAGTCACCTATTCATGGTGAAGGACGTACTCAGCATAATTGGCCTTGTATGACCAGGTAATAAGATAAGCACATACATCTACGGAGTATGTTATAAGATACTCACTCCATGTAAGTAACGCTGATATGGTTGACACGGCTCATCTATTAGGCAATCCTTTTGCGTTAAAGAGCCTCCTAAACATCTACAGAGAGGTAACTACTGACAATCTTATCCCATTGTTGGCTAAGATCACGTTGAACACTCTCGGGAATCTATTGAAAAGCAAAGTCATACAAGTCTCTACGACTTAGGCTTAGTTATAATTCATATATACTAAGTTTATCTTGTACATACTGTCACCGTTCGTCCTTTACCTTATTTATATAGACTTACATGTAACTGATTTGGGAGTCGAAGAATCTTTAGTAATTGATTTGGGCGCTAGAGTATCTTGAGGTAGTACTATACTAATGTTAAGCATTCACCAATACTAATGTCAATCATTTACCAACCTTTTTCAGTTTTTGTTTCACAAGTTGCTGGGGCCTCCAAATGTTGTGATTGTAGATCTTATCGCCTCCATCTTGGGCCTTTGGAAACATTTTTATCTATTTCTAACTGATGTTTCTACTAATCAAAAAATATCTTTATTAATGAACTTTTGTATCATCAAATATCAAAAAAATGAGAACACATTTTCCCGTTAAAAGAAAAGAAAGAAAAAATGAGCCCACCGCCCACTTTTCTCTCCTTGCCCCACATTATCCACTCTTTCTCAAAAGTGTGAATCTGCTTTCATAGTTCAATGGCGATGGGTATAAGTGAATGGATTTGATAGAAATGGAATGGGTTTGAGAATGAATATACCTATGTTTACTATAATTTAGGAATGATAGTAAGAATGAATGTATATATTTATTTTTTATTTCTTATATTTTTATTTTAAAATTATTTTTTAATTTCTATTTTTAATTTTAATTTTTAATTCTATTTTTTATTTTTATTTTTATTTTCAGTTTTTTATTTTTATTTTTATTTTCTATTAGTTGATTTTTGTTTTCTATTTTCTATTTTATTTTTGTCCTAGTTTTTATTTTATATTTTATATTTTTATTTTTATTTTTATTGTTATTTCCCATTTTTATTTTATATTTTTTTAATTTTTATTTTTGTTTTTGGTGTAGAACAACAAATGTTAATTTTTAAAACAATATTTTTAGTTTATTAATGAAAAATCTGATTCCCATGTGTTTACTAAAGAATGGTTATTCCCATGTTTGTGAAAAATAGGATTCCCTCGCAAATGATATTATCTAATTGATTATCTCATACCAATTATAGAATTTAAAAGAGAGTTGAGAATGCCATTCCATTCTCAATTCATTCCTATATATCAATCACTATCTTCAAGTCTTCAACGTCACATCTATTTTGTCCACCAATAATTTTGCGTTAGACTATTGTATTTCCCGACCATCTATACCCCATTTATAGAAGTCGAAACAAAGTTAGATCTGGACTACTAATTATTTGACAAAAGATAACTTATTTAAACTTTATTCATCATTGGTTTAAATATTTAAACTTTATTCATCGTTGGTTTAAAGCACTGAATCCAATTGTAATATTTATATTATTGAGAGATATGATCAGTGAAATTTCTAAATAATTAAGTAATATTTAGTTAAGTTTACGTAATAATAATTATTTTAGACTAATTAATTTAAAGTGTAAATTTGTTTTTACTTATACCTATATACTAGAGTTGTTCGAATATAATTGGCTTTGCCTCCTCTAAAGAGGAGAAAAGAAAGAAAAGTGCTACAACATGAGTCATTTATAAATATATATTTACCAAATATGCGAACATCTTATAAACATGTTGCATCCAAACACTTGCTTATTTGAAATTTGCTTATAAGAATCAATTGCTTATAAGCAACTTAAGAAAATCAAAGTCAAACACCCTTTTTAGCTTGTTTAGATCAGCTTTTTTTAAAAAAAGAAAATAAAATCTTTTTTTTTTCAAAAACATATATGATGCTTTGGAAAGAATAAAAATTCTTTAAAAAAACTCAAATTTAACATTTTCAAGAAGTAAAAAATTTTAACTCCTTACAAAAATATTTCTTTCTTTTTCAAAATTATATAAAAAATGCTTTTAAAAAAATTAATAGAATTTTAAAAAAATTAATAGAAATGAACCGTTAATCTTTCATGGATAACTTCTATAGTGGGGCACTCCTTGTCTGGGGTCGGCTGATAACATGATTAGAAAGTTACTTCTAAATAAACATTATTGATGATTTGATGTACTTGAGTGGACCATTTTGTTACATTTAAGTCTGTAAAACTAACTTGAAGCCCAAAATATTATAAGTTTATAACTTAAATTTACATACAACACTAACATCACTTGGAAATTTGAAAAAGACCCTTGTAAATTAAGAAAAGCCCCAAATAATTATAAATTAAATTTACATATAACACTATCCTTACCTTTAAATTTTAAGAAAGATGCAGCAAATCACTATACCCATCTCATAAAGATAGACTATTTTTGATTAGGGTGGAGACACTCGACAACGCGGATCGAGTCAATGTGGCGCGAGTCATTGAAATATTGCGGGTCTTTGGATTTCCACGCCCGTTGGTCCTCTCCCTGGTCGGGCTGCCACTCACGCACATCCCTCGATTTACCTCCCGCCTGGTTAAGGGGCCTCTGGCCAGGTGGGAAAGGGGTTCTCCTTTGGTTAATCCTTTTAAGATAGACTATTTTCAGTTTTTTTAATTGTCCCACATTGCAGTCCCATTTTCTTCTAAAACCGCGGTTAAATTATTATTATTTTTATACACCCTTATTCAATGTGCATTTTTATTAATAAATATATATATATATATATTATTTAATTATAGTCAGAGTAATTAAAAACACATTAACAGAGCATGCGCATTATATATGTTGGACACTTTAATGCTTCAGCAATTTCTTTATTGTTGTCCACTTCAACCAACTATATGACTTTGCCTTGAGCCTTGCATTAAAATTAGAAATCTATTAATTACAAAAATAATCTAATATTAATATAAATTATCTATATAATAAAAGAATATATATAAAAAAAATAAACAAAAATTTATTATTTTAATTGTACTATTACATTTTGTTAAATTATGTGAAAATAGAAATAACCAACCCCATTTTTGTAAAATTGAAAAAAAAAAAGTGTAGCTTAGATTTATAACCATAATCTCAATTATAAACTTTAAGAAAAATCTAAATAATAATAACTTAAATCTATATACTAATTTGTTTATGAAATTAGAAACGGGAATATAAGTGTGCATTGTCCAACAATAATTAAGAAATCACCATATATGTGACTTTTATATCAATCTATATATCTATATCTACATCTAATGCCAACTATTTATTCTTTTTGCCTCCAAAATTTTAGTTGTCATTTGTCAATTGCTGATTCCTTACTTACATTCCAACGTTGCATCTGATGCTTATTTGTTCAGCGTCATTACTAGCCAAAGCTATATGCCTATCAATATATTTGAAAATTGTGTAATGCAATTTTGCATGAATACGAAATATTTGTACAAACTTGTAATATCAATATTTTTAAAGTTTTTTCCATTATTCTGAATCAGTATTATATTTTATATAATTTGTAAAAGAAATAAAAAAAATAATTACAAAATTTTACAGTCCTTCAGTATTAGAAATACATCCTACCGCAAAGCAACATTTAGTAAGCAACAATATGAAAGTGAATGAAAAGATCTTAATGTAAGCAAAAAAAGAAATATGACAATCAAATATTATTTTCAACATGTTTAATAAAAATTATTATCAAACTTATTAATTAAATTGAAATATTTGAAAATTAATCAATATAATAAATTATATATAAAAATCTATAACGTTAAATTTATAACAAAACTTGTACAGTATTTCTCCTCTCAATAATCATTTTTTTTTTGGATATGAATTTTGTGAACGAGTAATATGACATGATCCCACGAGTAATTAAGATTATGTCCTATCAATACGAGAGAATTATTAATATAAAATGGCTAGCGAAAAATTATTGACGTGAGAGAATCCTAATTCATCCCGAACGAGGTAATTACTAGTTATTTACGATGTGCGAGACAAATGGACGCTTGAGCTTTAACGAACCTCGTAAACAAAAACGCACCCTGTACTTTTATATACGTAGATCCCTCGCCATTAGCACACAACCCTCAGTTTCTTCGATCCATTTTCAAAAGAGAAAAAAACTTCCCTACATTTTTCACCCCATTCAACAACCCTGTCGTCTTCTCTCTTTCACTATAAACGGAGAAACACAAAAAAAAAAAAAAAAAAAAAAACAAAAAACAAAAAAACAAAAAAAGCAAAAAAGCCAAGCAAAAAAATTTATGTTCTTGAATTTTTTCAGCTGCTTTTGATCAGGCTTGTTATTGATTGAAGTTGTGTCTCACCCATTTTCTGCTTCTTGGTATGTTTTCCGATACTTAATTCTTTTTTTCCCCTTCATACAAATGCATTTGTATATATTTCTCTTTATTTTATTTTTTATTATTGGGTCATTTTTTATGTTTATTATGTGGGTTTTTCTTTTTGGTACATTCTGTTTTCGCAATCAGATTGTTGATATTTGGTTTTGGATTTTGACCAAAATGGATTTTGATTTTTGCAAAATAAATGAATTATCATATCTCTTTGCTGTTTATTGATATTTGATATAGTAAATAAATGAGGAAAAGATTTGATTATTGGAGTAGAAGTTGCTTTAATTGATAATTCGTTAAGATTCCCTTCTCTTATTATTATTATTTTTTTAAAAAAAGCAGATTTAGTGGTTTTGAAATCTTTACTAATGTATTTGATTGATAAAAGATTCAAATTTTCTCCTCTGTATCTTTTCCGAAAATTTTATCATTTTCTTATAAAATTTTTGGAAATTTTTTTAATATCTTGTTGATTTTCCTCGGCAAAGCAAATGGAGAAGAGGGAATTTGCATTTGGTGAATATAATTGGTTTTGCATCTGCCAAGAGGCTAAGCAAATTGTTTTGTAAGCTTAATAGACCTTTCTGATCTCTTTCGACACGTGAATAGTAGGAATTTTTGTGCACCAGGTTGCCTTTACATGATGCTTAATGTAATTTAGTTCCATAGAAATACTTGCCGTTAAGATCTACAAGTCTGTGAGTATCCGTTTGCTTATCATCAAGTAATGTCTTTTTTTGTAAAGGGAAAAGCTTTATGCGCGGTAAGTTGTATGTGCGTTATGATGAGGAATAAACTACTATGAGCCCAGAACTAATCTTATTTCACATCTATTACTGGATATTATAACGTGATTATAGAGATCATGATGGTTAATTTTTGAAACGGCAAACACTTCATCGTTCCAAGCTTGGCTTGCCCTTTATGGCCGAATTTGCTTCTTGGCCTAGTTGAGTTGGAAGCCTAGAGTTGGATTTTAATTGTGCATAAAATTGATGTGCGTAAGTCCATAACTATGTCGCCAAGCATCGGAATATTGGGTTATTTGTTTTATGGGGCAGTGGTCTTTTTCCTCATGATGTAACTTGATATTTGGGTCCAAGGAATGATATTGTGTAGGATATATATGCAGTTTGTTATGCTGAAATTTGAATGCCAGGATCTTAACCTTTCTTATTTATTGAGTAGGTTTTTATATACTTCATAAATATCTTTGCTTAATTGCTTCCCATTATTGTTTTTCTGAAATTTGCTTGATCTGAGATCACGAGATGAATGGGCAACAGTATAATTGACTTTTTCCCTTATATTGCTCCATAGTTCTAGAACTATGATGGCCTAAGATTTTAAGGGAATTTCTGGTTTTGGAGATGCCTTTGTCAGGATTCTTTCTTGTAGATGCTCAAAGAGTTATAACAAAACCTTCAAACCATTAGTTTCGAAATCTTCAACCTTCAGCATTTTAGATGGTGATTTAAAAAACTGGTGGTCCATGTCATATGACCTAAGGAGTTTCTAAATATCCCCTTTCATTTTGCTGGCAGGCATTTGCATCCTAATTTTTTATGATTTGTTTGTCTATCTGGAAATTTGACATCTTTATCCTCTTGTCTGTTGCATATTGAGAAATTACATGGTATTGCAATCTGTCTTTAAAATCTTTCTCTTGTTTCATATGTTTGCTTGTATGTGTGCAATCATTCCCATCAGATTGGTTATGAGGGTGCTTGGGTATACATTTCATATTTGATTTATAACCTTTCTATATGTTCCATCTCATTGTTTTTCTTCGAATTCTATATTTCTATGCATAGGTCTTATGGATTTTGGAGAAGATTTCAGTGAACCTGTCCGTCATTTTGCATCTGATGAAGATGTCCAACTCAAACAAAAATGGAAAGCCATGCCAGCTCCAACAGCTGTTCCAGAAAATGTTAATGGATGTTTTGATTGCAACATTTGCTTAGACTCAGCGCAGGACCCTGTGGTCACCCTTTGCGGTCACCTGTACTGCTGGCCTTGCATTTATAAATGGCTTCAGGTGCAGAGCTCTTCTCACGAGTCAGATGAGCAGCCAAAATGTCCTGTTTGCAAGGCTTACATCACAAACTCCACATTAGTCCCCTTATACGGACGTGGAACACCAATATCCGAGTCTGATGCCGAAAAGCCTCAACGTGAATTTGAGATACCTCACAGACCTCAAGCGCTTGGGCTGAACACGCTGCTTCCAGCTGCAACATCATTGACTCCTCAACCGAATCATCAACTTCCTCCCAATACTTTCCACCCACAGCCAGAGCCGTTCCATCACCAGCAGTACTTCCCCTACACTCTTGGCAGTTATACACCCATGATACCTTCTCGCTTTGGAGGCAACATGTTGGCCAGCTTCTACAGCCCGACAGTCTGGATGTTCGGGGAAATGGTATACGCAAGGTTCTTCGGGAGCGACAGCAGTTTGTTTGCTTATCCTTATCCGAACTCTTACCCTCTTTCGAGAAGCGGTAGCCCCAGGATGAGGAGGCAGGAAATGCAGGTCGACAAATCTCTCAACAGATTGTCTATCTTTTTCTTGTGCTGCATCATCTTGTGTCTTCTCCTTTTCTGAGTGTTGGGTCCCTTGTTTGTATAGTTGCCCTAAACAGATTAGGTAACATATAGAATAATTAGATCTTGTAGAGAATATCTCAGATATGGCAATGATTTTTCTTGTCTACATGCATGACTGAGTGATTATTGTGTGAACTGTCGATTTTGTCATCTTTACTGTATAACTAATGGAAGGTTTTATCTTCATATTTTTCTTTGTTATAGTGTGCAAGTCTTTTTTTTGGTATAACTGGAATATGTTGGTCCATTGTTGCGAAGACAAATAATTTTTATGATCTATTTATTTTAGCTGTAAAATTTAGAGCTTTTAGTAATAAAACTTTTGGTAGAAGGGTTGTTAAACAAAATTCATTGATTTTTTTAACTTGTATTTACTTTTGAGTTGTTGTAATTTTGATTGAAAAGATAAAAGAAAGAAAAGTAAATCTTCACATGTTGTAAAAATAGTTTCTTATTAAGATCATTTTTTGAAAACCTTTAATTTGGAATTTTGATTTGTCAAATTTTGTAGCTTTGTTTTCTACCCAAAATTCTATTAAAAATTTATTAGATTAGTTTAATTTTTAAACTTACAAAAAAGTATTTAAAAGTTTGGAGATTAGGTTTAATGGGGCCTGAGTTGTTTATCCAACGGAAAGGCTTCATTTTTTATAGCCCCTAGACCGATCCCTTATAAGATTCATACTCTGGTCGTCACTTCTCAAAAAAATAGACGCAAAGTCATTTGAATTCTTCTCTAAACTTATCGAAATGTTTTATTTACTAGAATTTGTCCTTTTTTTCTTTTTTTTTTTTTGGAGGTCAAGTAAGATTTTATTATAGTTAGTCGTTGGGGCATCTCTCCTCTCTTATCCTTAAACAGAAGTACAAGTAACTATGGTTGACCATCATCACTGTATGGATGCCACATGGCAATTGCAAGATATGGCTTGCAAATTAATCTGCACATTGACTGTCAGCTCTACTTCCAAAAGTGGTCCATGTTGATTGTTTTTAGTTTCTTTTGTTAAAAAGGGAAGTTCAAAGACGAACCTCTTTCTTACTTGTGTCAGAGGTTTTATGATCAAGTGGATTGTAAATTAGGGATGTGCATGAGTGACAGTCCTGCCAGGGAGAGGACCAACAGGTCACGAATCTAGCAGCAGCGCCCACAATATTTCAGCAGGAAACTGTCACCACACGGATTCGAACCCGCGTTATCGGAGTGTTTCTATCCCAATCACCTGGCCACTTACCAACTGATTTTTTCTAGTTTCTTTTTGGTAAGAACGGTTGATGCAAGTTTGACTAGATAGTAGATACAGAAAATAAATAAAAATAAAAAATTTCGAGTCGTTAAAAATTTTCAATTGTGACATAAATTACTTATTAGATACACTATTAGTACATCTAATCTGAACTAATAGAAAGATTATCTCGTATCCATGTTAATTCTAGTCACAAGTCATTGCAAAAATAAAGATTTTGTCAAAAGGTTGCTCCGCTATTCTTGACCACAAAGCAGTGATGGAACCATGGCCCACTACTCAACAGATCCACATTTATATACGTAAAATTTTTTAATATAAATTAAAAAATACTTATAAAATATATGATATCTTATATAACAATGGCATCTCAATGTACATGAGAAATATAAATAAATAGCTATCATTATTATAAATAAAATTATATTTTATAACTATCCTAGCTTGACTATAAATTTTAAAAATATTAAATATTTAACTTAAAAATATTTCTTTATACAAGACAAAACAATTATGTTTTTATTTGCAAATTTTGAAAACATTTAACTTGAAAATATTTTTTGATATAAGTGACCAACCAATCATTTTTTTTTCAAATTTTCCTTTCTTTATCTCTTTTTCTCTATGTTTATCTTTATTTTTATTTTTTACTTATTTGTTTTTATTCGTTCTGAATGTATTTTTTGGTTGAAAAATAAACATGTGAATTGATATTCCATAAGGCTATCTCCAACAGTTTCACTATTTTTTTTTTCCTAAATTTAAATGATTTGAGTCATCTTCTTATATTTTGGGATTCCCTATTTTTAGCTCTGTGCTCTCCTATTTTTCACCAAACTCTTAGTTTAAGGAATTTCAATTTTAGTTTCACTCCAATAATTCCTCTATTTTACATCATTACAATTTTAAAGTTATGGGTTACGGAATTTGGGAAATGGCTTTGGGGATCAATCAAAACCCCTTATATATGGGTGTTTTGAGTTTTGGTTAAAAAAACCCCTAAAATATTAGAGATTAGATATGAGAGTTGCATTATCACCAATAACTCCTTTGAGGTCGTCTCTAACGACTCCTAATTTTTTCCCTTAAATTTAAGTGATTTGAGTAATTTTTTTTATAATTTGGGATCCCTATTTTCAATTCTACTCCAATAGCTCTCCTTTTTTTTTTTTTTTAATCAAACTCTTAGTTTAATGAATTCCTATTTTAGTTTCACTTCAACAAATTTTTTATTTTAAAATATTGCAGTCTTAATACTATGGGGAATGGGGAATAGGATTTGGGTGTTGGCTTTGGGGATAAAAAAATTCCTATGTATGGGGGTTTTGTTTTGGGATTGGGAAAAAATTTAAAATTTTGAAGATGGAATAAAAGAGCTGTTGGAGTACTTTACTACTAACAACTCTCTTAAATATGGAAGTTTTTGTGTTTTAAGGGATTTATTGGAGTCAGTCTAAATATAGGTGTTTTGGGTGTTTTGAAAATTTGTTGGAGTGAGTCCAACCAAAAAGTTAACAAAAGGATCACGGTAGCTTTTTCTTTTTTTAGAAAAAAGTCAGGGGTATACATGCATGGCTTGGAGATTAAAAGTTAATTGTTAGTTCTGTATACAAAACTTTAATCGCGTGCAATATGAAGAAGGATTGAGTTTATAACTTTATCTTATATTTTAACGAGAAGTTATTTTCAGAACGCGAATTTGTGACCAAGAGGCAACTTCCAAGAAAAATGAGAAACCTTCTTCTGAAATTTATTATCCATATTTCTGACCAAAGAAAAATGGAAAAGAAAAAACAGAAAGAAAAAAGAATAAGAAAAAAAGATTACAGGAGGTCATATTAGCACATTTGGTGCAATGCATGCGGACTCCATTAAGATATGAAAAGCATTATTGGATGATCAGAGTATTGTCTGGGGACATTGAGGGCAAAAGTCAGAATTCTGATATCAGCAAAGCCAATTTCTAATCTCTAAACTGGAAGGGCATCTTAGGGTTTGTTTGAATTTTTTTAATGAAAAATTTTTAGAAATATGTATTATTTTAATTTGAGATCAAGAATAACTCAAGTGGTTGAAATTATTTTCACTTGAGTGTGAGGTCTTGTGTTCGATCTTATAGGACAGAGGTTTTCATACAAAAGAAAATTTGTTATTTTAATTTGTTTTGATTTAAAAATTAAAATTTTAAAAATAAAGTTTTAAATTTTAAAAATATATTGTTTTCAAAATATATAAAAAGTAACGTTTAAAAGGAGACAATTCAAACGAGCAATCCTAACAACAAAATCAAGCACATGGCCAGCACAAAAAAAAATGTTAGCCTAGGTGTTTGTTTCTTTGACATGATTGGGAGACTAACTACAGATTGAGTCGGTGTATGGTTACTACTTTTTGATCTTTTTATTATTATTATTATTATTATTATTATTATTATTATTATTATTATTATTATTATTTTTCTTTTGCTTTGATCTTTTGTCAAACTTATCCTTGGAGCTGTAACAGTTATATATTTAATGGGTGAGACTATTAACTTATTTGTTTTTGATTAGCTAGTAGATTTTCTGTACATGATTCTTTTGGACTTTTTTTTCAATTCAAAAAAAATATTTTTTGCATGAAAAAAATTCAGACAAGTTTAATTTTTTGATTTTTTTAAATTAAAATTTTGTAGAGTTTCAATTTTTCTTAAAAAAAAATTAATTCTTATAGTACAAAGTGATATGATTTTTTAAGAAAAAAAAAAGTCTTCCAAATAAACACCTTAAGGGTTTCTAAAGTATAAGCTCAATTAGTAATAAATGCTCATTTTACTTTCTTTCTCAAAATGTGACTGCAATTTTCTGTGGATCAGAGATTATCTATTAGTCAAATATTCGACAAGAAAAAGGCTACTAAAATATCAAGAATTGCGGAAAAGAGATTATCAGAACTATATATAGCACGTGGATTTGAGTGTTTCATCCAAATTTGGTAAACGTTGAATTTGAATCTTTTTACAACATATAATGTTATCCAGCGTTTAATAACAGGGAATTATCAAAATCATTTTAATAAATATACTTTTCAGTTCATAATTATTGAATTTTTGTCTTGATAATTATAATTTATTTTAATTTATAACGTTATGGAGCAAAAATACAAAGGTTCTGTTATACTATTTTAAATAGTATTTAGACTAAGTCAAAATACAGTTTTGTCTAATTTTTGTTGTTAAGTAAACAGTATTTTAAATAGTATTTGTATTTAAAATAATATTTAAAGTTGTATTTTTTTAAAAAAGTTAATATTAACGTTTCATAATAGGATTTTCATGGTTACTCTCTCAGTGACCATTTAGGCAGACTTTCATTTAGAACCTTCCTTTTGCTTTCTCATAAATTAGCCAAATTGTCAAAAATTCGTAGGTTAAGAAAATCTGTAGATCAAAAGCACATACAGTTATACGTTATTTTCAGATAAATATCTTTAGTTATTGAATCTCTATCTTAAATTCTTATTGTTAGTTTATTAATTTAGGGAAAAAGACTCTGATGATAAACTGTCCAAATTATTTTAAACACAAAATAAGCATCATACCTGAATTAAAAGTGTTTAAATCAAACAAAATCAAATCAAATTAAATCTTATTTCATTAGGTGGAATCAGTTGTTATATTGCTTTTCTCGTCGAAACCGTCTCATATGTTAGCTTTATAAACAAAAAATCTCGTTTGAGTGCCCCTAAAGTCACTTTAGATATCCTTATATCCCTTCTATGGTTTAATACACGTCTTTACTTTTGTGCCTTCTTAGAGGGGCGTGTCTATAACTCTTTATAGGATATTTGAATTATCTTAAATGATTACTTCTCATCTTATAATGCTCAATCATATCGGGGGCACTTAATTATTTATTATTTGCATTGTTTCATTTTGGATAAATAATCTATTTATTGGCTTGTTCTTTACAATTTGTGACGCCGTTAATTCTCAACTCAGAAAAGTCAAGAAATTAGTTATGTTAGGACTGATATTGTCAAAAATTGTAAATATAAGGTTCTAACAACGGCACAAATTACAAAAATAAGGGATTACTATTGTCAAAAATTGCAGAGACAAGAACTGCAAAATGTTACTTTTTCTTTTTTTTTTATGTCTTTTGAATTTAGGACTAATAACGCCACTAATTGCAAAGTTAAGAGACTAAATTGTTACATTTTAAAGAACAAAAATTTAATTATAAAAAAATATAGAAAAATAAAGGACCAAATAAATCATTTACCCTTTCATTTCTAGTCTTGTCTTTCCTAATTTTGTTACAATGTTAATTCCTCCAGTAGTCCCTTAACTTTGGGCATTAGGATAATTCGATCTTGAACTTTCAAATTATGCCTTTTAGTCCATAAACTATGAATCATTGGATAAAATAAGAACAATTAACGTTTTTCGTCAAAATTTTGAAGGCAAAGTGACGGAAAATATTAGTTGTTCTTATTTTGTCTAATGACTCATATTTTCGAGACTAAAATATACAGATTAAAAGTTCAAAGACTAATTTATCTAAAATTTCAAAATTGAAGGACCATTGAAGGAATACACATCGAAACCAACATGATCAACTTGACCATAAACATGTTCTGAAAATGTAGGTACTTCACTATATATCCCACTCTTTATTAATTGCACAATATTCTTGACATATTCTATTAGGTGAGGTCGGCTATTATGTCACTTTGTCTTCCCTATATCAACATAGTGATGGCTGGCAGGTGGTTATGGTTAGTTTTACCCCCTTTAGACCCATAATTTAACCAAAACTTTTATTCATCTTCTTCACGCCCCGCAAAATTATTAGCCAAATTGCTGCAACAACCCTTCAGAATTTTCGCCATATTAGCAGATTATATATATGGAAAATCTTATGCTTCCAGAAAAAAAACTCATAAAAGATTTACCACCGCCACCGTTACAACGCAACAACCATATAACAATATGTAGTTGGAGGCTACACCATTATCAACTGAAGTGCTTCCGATATTGAAACGTTAAACTATTGCTCTATTTGTTATAATTTTATTTTAAAATACTTATTATCCTATTGAAATAAGGATACATCTTATAAGATTTAATGAATTTTATCATGTATTCTATAAGAACGCAAAACAAAACCAGACTTTTTTATCTTATAAGAAATAAGTAATATGTCTTATCTTATTTTTTATAACTATAGAATTCATAGTGCATGTGATAAGATATCTTAAATTTTATAAGATTTCTCTAAATTTCAATAGGATAAGCATATTAAAATAATATCATTCCAAACACAATATATATCTATTCTGTTTTTAAGCTTTCATTTAATAATTACTAACTTATTTTTTTTTCTTTTTCTTAAATTATTGTTAGTTCAGTTAGTTAACAAAACTTTATCCCACTAGTTGCGTGGTTAGTCGGTTATATAAATTTGATAAGGTGTTTATTTACTTCTAACTCCATTACCTTCTTGGATATACAATCTAAATAAATCCATTTAAACAATTTCCAATAAGTATCTCCACCTATCGTCTTTTAACATGCTAAAATCATCTCTAGATGATTCCTTTATCTTTATCCTCATCTATGACTAGACCCAATTTTTCTCGTGATGACTTGAGGAAAAAGTGACGTTTTAGTTCAAACTATGGGTTTCTAATTGTAAACTTCTAACTCTTAAATTGTAGAGCTTGACTAGATATGTCATTGAACCAATGTTATTAACTATTGTGGCCCTACTTTAATTGGGCCATAAACACATTAATTTTGGCACCTAATTAAGTGTCTAAAAATTGTATTACCCTTATGGTGATCATGATCAATTCTTGTTTTTTTTTTTTCGGGTTGCATATTGAAGTCCTATTTTACGATTCAAGCTAAGCATCCCCTAGTATTCTCATTAATTCCCCTTATTCAGAAAATGCGATCTCAGAACACCGACAAATGCCTTAAGAAAATGTCACCAGAGAAACTCATCATCATAAAACAGCACATGCTCATGCATACCATTGACGAACCTTGCGTACATCTTTCGTACCTTGAGGAAGACGTGGAAAAAAGCGCGTTAATCCTCAAGAAAATCATGTTATGCAATCTCATTATTCTTTCTGACGCATACAAATGCATATGGGCTTGTTTGGACTTATTTGTTTTTTAAACGCTTTTTTTTTTATATAACTTTTGAAACGAAAGGTTTTTGAGAAGTTAATTTTTTTTTTTTGGGAAAAAGCTGATTTGAGTTTATTAAGCTTTTTCTCTGAATTTTAACTTTTTTTCAAAGTCAATACAAATATATATATATATATATATATATATATATATATATATATAAACACACTTTTCTTAGAAAGATACATAATTTCTCATGGAAAACGACCACGCCGAACATGCCCATGATCTTTCATTCTATTATAATCAGGTTAATCACCGACGAGTGACGCGTTCGTTATTAGTCTGTTTGCAGAGATACACACGCAAAAAAGAAAGTCTATAAAAAGGAGACAAGAGACACTTAATTCTTCACTACAACAAGTGAGTAACAATTAGTACAACAATATAATCTTAGTATGGAAAATATTCTTCATTCTGTTTTGAATAGTTGGTTTCTTTGCCAATTTCTTCTTTGTGTTGGTGTGCTTGTTGAGGGTATCAATGGCGGCCAAAGTAATAACAGGTGGCTTAATGCTCACGCAACTTTCTATGGGGCCAATCAAGACCTCAACACTCTTGGTAAGAATATATAGTTTTAATAATTGTGAGGTGGCTAGCATTAGAGTTTCTTCACCATGTTGCATGCATGATCTATGTGCTTAAAATTTTGTCAATGATATATATAATGTGATAAGTGCTTATCCCAATGTTAATTGTCTGAAATGGTTCTTAAGTGCTTATCCCAATTGTCTGAAAAGATTCTTAGGTTTGATCAGAAGAAGTATTTACAATGAAGATGAGGCATACATATTATATATTTCATGCATGCATTTCATTATGCATACATACATATGTGTGTATGTGGTTCTTTAGGTTTTCTATTATTTATTAACAATTGCTATGAAAATGAGCTAATTGCCGATATATACCGCAGTACTTTATATCACCACTTTTACTTTATATAATAGAAATTTATCATATAGGTAAGAGAATTGACAATGTAAATTAATTATTACAAAGGAATAAAAAAATTAAAAGCTGAATAGGTGACATAAAATGTTGCTCATATCGACATTATGCATGTAACATCATATATATATTTTTAATTTCTTTTATAACCCCATCCCAATCCACCTCCCATTCTCCATGAAAGATTTAAACTTAAGACCTCATTCATGAGAAAAAAATAGTCTTAACTACTTGAGTTACTTCCTCATCTCATACATATATCATCATATACCATGAGGATTATTAGGATATAAAAATGGTAAATCAATCATACTAGGCAACTAATCCTTAAGAAACTTGCTAATTAGACGATTAAGTGAGACTAAGATAGAAGCCAAAACAAAGAGAGAGAAGGAAGAAAATAGATAAATTTTATGGTGTATTTTATAACGACAACTACTCTCTTTATTTTTTTTTTAATTTAAAAAGAGTAAAAACTAACCGATAGCACAATTTTTGTATCTAGCAAGAAATAGTCTTGGATTTCTCGCACTTAAAATAGAAAAATATTTCACTAGGTGTACATGTGCTGATGCTAGCTCCTTAATTTAATTTCTATCAAGTTCAATTGTGAATCGAATAAATGTTATTGCATTTCTATAAATTTATAAGGAGGAGCATGTGGTTATGATAACACACATCATGCTGGGTTCGGGACAAGCACAGCAGCAGTGAGTGGTGTACTCTTCAGAGGTGGTGAGGCATGTGGAGCTTGCTATCAACTCATTTGCAACTACAAACTTGACCGGAAGTGGTGCTTCCGGCGAGCCTCCGTCACTGTCACCGCCACCAACTTCTGCCCTCCGAACAACCACGGAGGGTGGTGTGATCCTCCTCGCCAACACTTTGACATGTCCATGCCTGCTTTCCTTCGTATAGCTCGAAAGGGTGACGAAGGCATTGTTCCTGTACTTTATAGAAGGTACTCAATATATTTACCACTAATGCTACCAAAAGCAAAGAATAGAAAATTTCTTGAACTCTATAGACATTTTAATTATTCTTGCAAGTGATAAGATCATTTATATCTATATATTATTATGTAACTATAGCTCACGTTTCTTTTTTTTAAATTCCCATCGTTAAAGTATAAAAATATAACATCAATATCCTCTTTACAAGTTTAAACTTTTAGTTGAGGTAATAATTTTGACTCCCTTGTCTTTCTTTTTAATTCCATGTAAAAATGAATTAAACCTTACTATATAAATTATTCCTTGTTTGTTAATTTTCTTTCTCAAATTAGTCCCTCTTTTAATTTCTATTTTAAAATTTTCAATTAAGATATTCTGAACTACAACAAATCTCTGATCATGATCATGAGAAAACCCAATTAGTGTTGAGAATATGTCAACATTTAATTTTACAAAATAGATTTATATTTTATCCTTGCATGAGTTATCAAAACTTAGCCATTAGTTTTAGATTAAGACATAAAAAAAATCCATTTCTCCGGTGTATGACATGGGTTATATATTATTTTTGTTAAAAATAAGCACATGGAAAATTAAATAACAAATGAGTTCGGATACATAAATCTTACTATACCAAGTTCAATCCTATATATTGAGAGTCATGTTTTCTAAATTATCAAAAAGGAAATAATAATCACAAGGTGAGACAACAATTACACAAAGGAAGGAAAGTAAGAAAATGGGATGGATTTATTTTGTCCAATCATCACATATTTTGTATGTCAAATTTCACTTATCAAAATAAGCTTTAATTTGATTTATTGTGTATTCTATTTCCTAATATGTGTAGGGTTTCATGCAAAAGAAGAGGTGGAGTGCGTTTCACATTGAGGGGACAATCAAACTTTAACATGGTGATGATATCCAACGTGGGAGGGGGTGGAGACTTAAAGAATGTGTGGATCAGAGGGTCAAGGACAAGAACATGGGTTCCGATGCATAGGAATTGGGGTGCGAATTGGCAAAGCAGTCTGGATGTTCGAAGCCAAACCCTCTCTTTTAGGCTCACTTTGGTTGATGGCAAAACCATGGACTTCTTCAATGTTGTTCCTTCTTCTTGGAGCTTTGGACAAACTTTTGCTTCTCGGAACCAGTTTACTTACTAAAATTCTTGCAAGCCAAATTAAAGTGCATGTGGACTTATAATATTCTTTTTTAAAATGAGTAGCCGAGATTAGGACTTGGGACTTTTTGTTAACCGAGTTCTATTAATATGTTATTTGATTATTTATCAATTCATATAAAATTTCAAGTTCTTAAAGATATATGGATCTTTTGTGAGTATATATTATCATCTTCAACCACACTTGTAGATTGTTCAATAAATTGTTGAGTGGATTATTAGACTATTCAATTGTAATTTGGGTAGAGTAGTATGCCAATTATATTGTTTACACCCATAATTTGTATCTCTCGCCCAAATGCCACCGAATCGTGAGCCAATCCAAGACAATAAAGGTCAAAGAAATCCTGTACCGTTAGCGTGATAGAATTTGAAATTGAAAGACTAACTGAATAAGAAAGGCCAGAATCTTGTTGTCCAGTCTAGTCAAAGTGAGTACAATGGTCAACAAAGTGCCAACAATGAAGAAGCGAGCTAAAATTTTTTGGGGCACTTCAAGTATAAAGAATGGTCGAGAACACTAAGCAAAGGATTTCACAACCACCAATCATTCAAACTATATTTCTCTAGTTTATCTTAGCCAGTTACCATAATAAATTCTTAACCTTACTTTATGAGAAGCTGAAATGCCGGAATAGGTTGTTGAGCCAATGTGAAAGTGATTGCACGCCATTAGAGTTTGTCCATGTCCAAATATTATGAAGGTCGAATGGACTAGTTGCATAGCCTTAAGTACAACCTCTAGTGCAACTGTAGGTTTAACTACTAGTTCAACCTCAACAATTGGCCATAAGATTTTCCTCTTGTGATTTCTCAGGGATATCATCTTCATCATAAAGGGGTTGAGAATCCCCAAATAACAGCTGCTTTAATGTCCTGCTAGGTTTGCTTTGTCCCAGTGATACCAGTATAGTCACAAGCCTCGCTAAATGAAGCTGGACACAATAGATAGAGGCTTGGTGCGCAAGATGGTTTAGTTGAACTGCAACCCTTCAATCAGGCATATGTGCCTTAAGTGAGACATATCCGAGGTAAGTGTTGGCTCAACCATATCAATAAGGGCCTTAGGAGCATAGGGAATAATAACTACCATCACAAGACCCTTGGAATCAAAGACTGTACTATGAGAGTCCACCAGGTTCGTGGCCGAATACGCCATCTATTGACCATGCAACAATGAGAGATATGCTGGCCAAAACATTGTAAAAATGCTTCTGCCTGGGAGTTACAAGCTAATTATAGGAGTAAGATGCTGATTATATAGCAGCTCCAATTCCATCACCGAGAACGAGAATATAGTATTCTATTACGAACAAGTGCTAAAGAAGGCAGTGAGATCTCTCGTAAAAGAAAGAATTGACCTCGAGCCAGTCGACCATATCTAGAATGGGTCGACCTAATGGTGGAGTTTCCGCGGGGATTCAAGGCTTTGAAATTCATGATGTTTGCTATAGAGGACAGGGTGTTGAGCATGGAGCACATCGCATGGTTTACTGCTCAATGTGGCAAAGTAGCAAGCAATGATTATATGAAGTTACTGCTCTTTGGAATTCATTAACTTGGCCAACTTTTCAGTGTATGCTAACCTTCATCCAAATTCAATTCAGTCATGGACTAATAAGGAGAAAATATCCCAGGAGCAGTATCATATGACAGAGGTTGATGTAACAGTTGCTGACTTGGCAAAGATGTGCGAGATACTGGGTAAGTCGATAGATTAATTTATAGCACGGTTCAAGCAGTCCCGAAATAAGTGCAATACACAGCTCGAGGGACCCGAATATATCAAGTTAACCCTAGGCGTTTAAATTTCAACAAAAAGTTCAAGGGTTAGCTATTTACAAATCTCTTTTAACTATCAACTCACACAATCAAATACAAGTAGTTGTTGAGAGGAGAAAGATAATAAAGCTTATGAACAAAGGGTGCTTGGTGAAAAAGTTGATATTCATAAAGTTATCCTCCAATGTCTAAAGTTATCTGAAACCTTGAAATATACCTACAAAATGTTGATAACCCCTATCTCTACACACGTATTACGTTTGTAATTCTTCACCAAAGGAGAAGCATATCACTACTTTCTCCTTATTCTACTTTGATCAGGTTCATTTCATGACTTGTGTAATAAATGGTTAATTGAAAATTTACATAATTCACTAGCAAGGGAAAATTAGATTTTTTTTTTTTTGATCCGATAATATGAAATCTTTCGACAAGTATCACCTCAATTTTGTAAATGCCATAGCTAGGTTTTTCCTTGAAACAAGGAGAACATTCCTTGGTCCACCGTAGGTGATGGTGTTAAAGCATAAGCGAAACAATCATTATCACCATATTTAATGCTTTCACAATAAATCCTAATAAGAAATAATTATTCTCCATTTAAACAATTCTCACTGAGGCTAGAAGCTAGGAATTTTACTTATTCTTCACACTCAGTTTAACTTGAAGCTAGGAATGAAGGAAGGGTGTTTGTAACTTGTTCAACACAATCAACATGTGTTTTAGCCATTAAGATATTTAAAAGAATGCACACACACATATGAGAAGCAAAAACATCATGTAATGGTAAATCTAACAATCAAAAGTTCACAAGGATCTCAAGTATTTGGGCACTAAATGACCAAATGTAACAATCACATTCTGCATTTCAGTTTATGAAAACTGATTTGATCCAAACCTAAACTAAATCACACACAATATTCACCTCGCAGCAACAACAATAACAATAACCCAGAAAGAAAACGCACTCATAACAAGCACCCTATATTTTATTCATCTTCTGAAGAAAAGTGAAGCATCAAAGACTCACTGGCTTTGATAATTAGTCAACATCGACCCTGAGGAAGCTTCCTTCTATTCCAAAATCCAAAGCCTCATCGTTGTAGATGTCCCACCACTTGTTCACAAGCATCTTGACGTCTTCTCTTTCCATGTTCTCTTCCTTGCCTGTGCACCTCCATGGTTTTGCCCCATCAGTGCAGTAGTGAACCACTTTCACTTTGTCTAGCTCGACATCCTCAGGGTGGCGCCACAGCATTGCCAACTCCAAGTTATAAACATATGGGAGAGGCCTGTAAATATCCCTAAAGAACATGTTCAACAAGTCCTGCAACATAAAAGAATGAACAATCCAATTAGCACGAACAAAACTACTATTAATACGATAAATAAATACGCCATTTAAAACCCGTACCCGCTCAGGAAATGGAGTAGGAGGGGTGGCTTTGAGGGTGTTCAAGAGATCATGATAGGTGGAAAGGTTAGGCTCAAAGACAAACATGCCAGCGTTGAGGTAAAGAGATGGCTTGGTGCCTAATTGTTGAGGCCATTGGACCTTATCTGGGCATTGCTGGCAGTAGCCAATCTTGTACCGAGGAGGGTGACTCCACATTTTCTCACAAAAGCAGTCCATGACGGCATAGAAGTAGCCGTCTTCCCAATAGAACAGATGGTCTATGTTATCAAACACTTGGACGTCCCCATCCAAGTATATCATCTTGCTATACTCCTCAAACTGCACCCAAAATTGAAAATGAAAAAAATAAAAAATAAAAAAAAATATTAGCATGCATTCTAAAAAAGAAAGAAAAAGAAAAAAAAAACAAAAAAAAAATAAAAATTTTACCTCCCAAATACGAAGCTTGGAGTAGTTGAGGACATAATGAGCCATGGCGAACTGCGTCTGATTCTCAGCAGGATACACGGGCTTGATTTCTCGAACAATGCAGCCTTGTTCCACCAGTGTGCGGCGGTGCTCCCTCGGCACGTCAGGCAAAACGGCCACCACTAGTGGGTACGCTGACTTCACCTTTCTCAACCCCTTGGCTAAACCCACCACTCCCTTGACATAGTCGCCATTACCAGCCAAGAACGTGACATAAGCGCGTGTAGGCGAGCTAGGAGCCTTGGCTAAGCCAGTGGCAATAGTCTTGGTTGTACCACTAACAGTTTGCAGAGCCATTTTTTGGGTTAATTTCTCTAGTTTTTTAGTACTTGTATGTATTAGTATAACAAATGAAAAGGTTTTAGATTTGTTGAAGAAGAGAAAGTTGAAAGGCTTTTTAAGGATTTCTGCTAGAACAACAACATGGGATTTGTTTGACGTGTTTGAGGTTTCTGGGGAGGTGGATTGGGGTTAGTTTATATAGATGCAGGTGGTATTTAAAAAAAACAAAAAAGAAAAAGTTGGAGCTGAGAGAACACTTGCTCACGGCTTAACGAAGAAGCAATATTGCGACTACTTTTATTCTCTATATCTAATTTACGGTGTCGTTTTGGGTTTCTTCCGTTCATCGCGGTCAGTCAATTTCGGTAGAGTGATGTGGAATCCTTTGATCCCACCTTTATCCTTATTGACATGACAAAGGGTAAAGCCAATTCCCCCCACGAGTTTTCAACTAAATCTGACATTTTCGCATGAAGTTTTAGTTCTACCTATATTCTCTTATAATTTTAATTTTTTCAAACAAAACCTTATATTAAAGGCATCTTTAATTTTTTTTATTACCCAAGAGAGAAAAGAAAAAAAAAAAGAAAGATAGTAGACAAAAAAAATTAATAAAATCATTCAATGGATGTGTCACTAATAAAATAAAGAATCACAAAAAATAATTTGAAAATACAAAGAAAAAAAAAAGCTATTTATTTTACAAAAATTTCCCTATACACACTATTAAAGAAAAATTAAATTCACTTTAAAAAAATTGTTTTCTAATGTATATTTCAAATTGAATTATTTTTCCTATCTTAGCGCATTATGTTTTCAACCAGCTAACCACTTAAAAATAAAAATAAAAAGAAAAAATAGTTATTATACCAAATTAATAAAAAATTAAATAAAATCTTCTTTTATATATGTGTGTGTATCAAATTAATTTTTTTTTAATTTCAATGTATAACTTTTTATAAACTAACAATTTAAAAACGTAACACAAAAACTAAAAGAATAATTAATATAAGGCATTGTTTGGTGAAACTTAATATCATGAGGGAAAGTGGGTAAAAATAAATCTTGGTGGGGGAGTTTGGGATTTATGCTACAATTCATGGGGGAAAATGGCATTCTCTCCATGACAAATGACAAATTGTTGACTATTAGCTTGTTCAAGAGTGCTTATTTTGCTGCTTTTAAACAGCTAATGTAACAAGTATGCATTTACTGTAGCTGCTTAAAAGCAACAAAATAAGCACTCCTAAACAGCCACTAAATTGGTTCTTTTCTTATAAAATATATTTTTTGTAATAAACATTTAAATTGGTATTAAAAAGAGAGTTAAACCTTAAAAAAATCAAAACTAGTTTTGTTTAAAAGTAAAAAATTTCAACTTTTTTAAAAAAGTATTTTTTCTTAAAAATCATAAGAAAAATACTTAAAAAAATAAATAAATCCAAACTGGGATTTTGAGGTTTCTAGTAACATGCATATTTCATATATTTCTTTGAACAATTTTAGGATTTGAGGTGCTAACATGGGATGCTAAAATAAACAAAATAGTGAAATTGTTTGAGTATTTTTAAGAAAATATTGCGATGATCTAAGTCAATAATTTGATTTAGAGGATTTTTTTTTACCAGAGAAAAATACGATCTAAGAATCTCAAAAAATGAGCAAGAATATCATTGAAATAATTTTGAGAATTTGAAATGTGTGAATCCTTTTCTTTTTCTTTTTTTTTTTGGGGGGGAGGGGAGAGGGGTAGGAAAATGTGTGAATTTGAGGGATGTATAGTTTGTTCCCTGACCAAACAAAAGAAAAGAAAAAAAAAAAGTAGTATGTTGGGTGTGGCTTACTTGCGGATTTTTTTTGGACCTAATTGTTGATATTATATACAAAATTGATCTATTTTTAAGTAGGTTTTCAAATATAACCTATTCTTACTTCGATAATGCATCGGATGTAGTCTGAATAGGTGGGATGCACTCCCAGAACGAGAAACTCATTCCTCCAATAAGACTCGCGTTCCAAGAACGCGGTCACACTTCTAGAATGTAGACTGCATTCTCAGAACGCGGCTAAGGTTTTTGCCAGCCTTTGCAGAGATTCCCTGGCCGAAGTGACAAGCGGGCAGAGAGTTTACAAGAGGTAAGGAGACTTTGATAAAGTCTATTGTCCAAGCTTTACCCTCTTATGTCATGTCACTATTAACTATTTAGAAACTTATGAGATTCAACTCCCATTATGGATCTCTTCTAGAGCTATGATAACTCTAAAAGTGTCAATTGGTTAAGGTGGGATATTCGTACAACTTCATAGGCGTGTTGGCCTAAACCTTCGCAATTTGAGATATTTCAATATACCTATGTTGGCTAAGCAAGCATGGAAGATAAACCTAGCTATGGTTGTTGTTTCATTTGTACTTAAAAGTATTTATCTCCTTAATGAGAGCTTCTAGGTAGCTAAGTTAGGTAGCATCCTCCATGGGCATGGAGAAGTATGCTTCAAAGGCTTGAACTGCTTAAGTAGGATCCTTGTGCCATATTGCTGTATTGTATTGGTAATGACGAATTGGATCTAGAATGATTGATAGATTGAAGGTTGCTTTGTGTTGCCACGACTTGATTAATGCAATCTCTATTTGGATAAAGACTTCTTTACTTCTCAGAAAAACAAATGGAACACCAAGTTCCTCAACTAGGTTTTTCCCCAACCCTTCTTGAATTCCATTGTTGATATCTATATTCCCCTTGTTCCTTTGCAATATAAGCTTGTATGGCCTCCCTCGACATCACTCGATTAGACATTTGCCTCAAATCATAGTGAATAGGACCAAGATTAAACATCTTGCTGCCTCACTTCCTCAAGAGAGTTCTTTGAGCCGGGCCAAGCGACTTGACAATGAGAGAAGTCGAAGGGGGCCAATCAAGTCAATCAGCAAGGGCTACGGTAGCAAAGGTTGGATGTAATGAAAATGGATTCGGCGAAGTCTATTTCCAGCATCTTACTCGGTCATGAATAAAGAAGGTAAGGCCCTAGCTTTTATGTAAACAAGAAAAGAGAAAGAGTAGAAATCTTTTATGAAGGTATTTTCCTAAATTCCAACATCTAAAAAGATGATTTTGACTCAAAAAAGCAAGAACTTTGATTCATCATCTAGTTCTTGGTTCAGAGAGAAACCACTTTCCCTATTGACAAACCACTACAAGCCATTCAATTTTGGCTCGGAGTACCAAATTGAATTTAGTTTTAAACACTAAAAAAATTAACTTTTGATTGGAAGAGAGAAAACCTAATTGGGACCTTGATTGGAGAGTCATCCAAGACATCCAATCCTACTTCACCCGGCCTAATATATAATAAACCATGACCATCTCTCTTTTTATCTTTGTTATATATAGAAATATAAGTTTTTCATCGCCTCCACTAATACAGTATAACACGAATTTTGGGAGGTTTCTTTTCTTTATAATCAGAGGAGAAGCTATGTTACTTTCCTGGTAGTGTGCCTTCTGGTTTCGGTGAGGAGCGAGGCGGAGGGAAGACCCCCTTAGTCGCCCTATAGCCCCCCGGCCTTTATGCCAAAGTAGTTAAGTACAAGGAGGTCAGAGCAAAGGAGCTTTCCGAGTAGCAAGCTAGTTAGGAGAGAAGTCACCTCTAGATTCTTAAGTGTTGTAGGGAGACAGGGAAGAAAGCACGATAGGAGGCATGTCTCGAGCTTAGGTGACAGCGGAAAACTTTAGAGCTAGGCTAAAAAGGAAGGAAAGAGAAAGGCTAGGAGCGATATAGGCTTTTGGGATATGGAACGGCTTATCGGACTACGTCCGAGGAGGCGTCGGTGAATACGGTTGCCATCTATCTGATGTTTCAGCCAAGTTCTGGTGGCAGACAAAAAACGTAAAGAACGCGGAGCGTGAAATGCAATTAGATCAATTTTGGGGACGAGTTTTAGGCAGAATGGGGAGTTCCCGCCCAGTTATGGTCCGCCATATTAATGAGCCTGAAGCAAGGCGAGGATTGATAGCTTTCAAGAACTAGTGGGAAGAAAAGAGTTGTTCCCTGCATTTCTTCCTTTCCAAAATAGTAATTAGTTTGGGCTAGCATAAAAGATTTGATTGAATGAACACTACCTTGGTTGTTTTCAAACAAATCCAACATTAGGCCAAGCGTTATTAGCCGATAATAATCAAAGGCAAAAAAAGAAGGGATAGGGAAGAGGAGATTAAGGATAGTCACTCCACTCCATAGATAGTGCACAATTAGGAAGAAGAACTAAGGTTTTGCTTTTAGAATGAACCAAGCGAATAAGGAAAGGGATCAATCTCTAGTTTAAGGGGAATTGGATAAAGCAAAGAAAGTTCAGGAGATTTCACTGGTCTTGACTAAGTAAAGGGCAAAGGATCTTTCCACTCTGGCTAGATTATGTCAAGGTGGTACAAAGAAGCTAAGCGGAAAGTAGGTTCCTAGCTCGACTAAGCTAAGAAAGAGAGGGGACAATATACTCCACTAAGAAGTTCGCAATGGAGGGGGACTCATTCCTAGTACTTTCATTAGCGGCTCAAGACTCCCTTCCCGATCACAAAGGAAAGATCTCGTGTCCTAGATCACATTCCTTGAATCGAAAGAGGAAGTCTACTCATCTATCAGCTCCTCTCGTAGATCGATGCGGTTTTACGAAGTGTCTAAGCACAGTTCACTCGCATCGATCAATCAAGAGGTTTGCCGCCACTCCTTAAGATTACCTGTTGTATCATACACTCCTTGCATTCTTTCCCACACTTCATACCTCATCTTTCTTCGTAAGGTAAAGAAAGGGCCAGGCAGGTAAAGAAAAAGGCCACGCTTCATAACCCCCATTCTTTAAGGTCCTTCCTTACCCAATTCTATACTAGAATTGTAGGAGAAGAGGATCTCTAGAAGGGTCTCCCTTACTCTATTCCTTACAAGAATAGCTATCGAGGGAGAGGGAAGGAAAAGGGGTAAATATAATCAATCAACCATATGCTTCGTATAATCAAGTGGCGTAAGACTCTTGAGTGTATGAGGCTATAGGGAAGTCTTCACCCGCTCACCCTACTCCTTACCCTACGGGAATTTCGAGAAGACAGTCCTTAGGGGGAGAATCATGCTTCATCTTCTTTTTAGAGAAAGATTTTAAGCATATTGATCCCAACCAAGAGAAAACTCTTCCTATGGAAAGCTTTCCATAACGCACCTCCTCATAAGAAAATAGATTCAAGTGTGCATTAGCAACTAATCCTATATGCATTCCCTATGAGCTAGAAATGAAACTATTGAGCACATGCTTTTGATTTGTCCTTGGGTTCAAAGGTTGGATATAAGAAAAAGGAAGCCAAATCCAAGATTAGTTTCTACCTTCGGAACATCATGTAAGAGCGTAATCACACAATTTGAAGCACAAGTTGATTGATACCAACCGTGTGCTAAATGTAACAACTACAAGTCTTAAGGAGTAGAGTCCAACTATCGAGCCTTATCCTACTATGAATGTGCCAAACCACGCAAAAATTGTTGACTCTGTTGAATAATCTCCCTTACCTCAGGGTTTTATCAAGTTTAATGTCGATGCCACTTTTCACCCACCAAATTTGGGATTAATAGCGTTGGTTTGTCGAGACTCGTAAAGCTTTATTCTCCATGGGAACACCTGCAAAGTACCATAACACTATTAAAGCTGAAGCTTTAGCCATCTATAAAGCGAATGAATCTATGAAATATCATTATTGAGAATGATATCAAAGTTATCTTTAATGTAATTAGCTCGACAAGGCATTCCCTGTTCTAGAAGTTAGACCTCATCAGATCATCTGTCTATTGCTCGTGTGAGAGGTCAAGACTCGCCTATTTGGAAATGTTTGAAAAAGGTGCAAGATCTTTGTGAAGGCCATAGACGGAAGATACAACAAGGGGACAATTATTTCTGGTTTGACACTTGGTTTGAGGATACCCCTCTATGTAGATTGCTACCGAGTGTTTGACACTTGGTTTGAGGATGGCCACTAGAATGAGAGTAAGCTGCTTCAAGTTGTCTTAGCTAGGGTTGCCCGAGACATTATGGCCATCCCTGTTGGTTGTGAAAAGAAAGATATTCCTTACTGGAATATTTCTCATGATGGTAAGTTCTTAATCAAAACTACTTGTGTATCTATTCCTTAACAAGGGCGTTACAATGATATTTTCTTATATTTGGCACAATGCCATCTTTTTGAAAGTTTCATTTTTCATGTGGAGACTTCTTAAAGGATGGATTCTGTAGATGAGCATTTATAGAGGAAGGGAATTTTGTTGACATCTAAGTGTTGTTGTTGTGCTGCTTATGAAACTTTGGACCATATTCTTATGCTAGGGAGAAAGCCGGCAAGTTTGGCATAAGTATGCTATCTTATTTCATGTTCAGATTCCTTCATTCTGAAGTGTGAATCACTAGTTAGCGGCGTGGTTTTATTCGAGTGACTATTATTCTAAATGTCATGTCCGTGTTTTTCTTCCTATCTTTGTCTTATGGTATCTGTGCAAAGAAACATGTGAAGCCAATCATTATGGTAGAGGGTTTAGTGTTATGAGGGTCATCTGCTGTTTAACAATCAAATGAGAAGGCTGTTTGAAGCTAGGCTCTTATCCAAAGCTCAATAGAGGGGTGATTTGTACAGGCAGTTCACTTTAAATGTGTTTATTTACCTTCTCCTGTCCATAGGCCTATAATGGTTAAATGGGAGTGCATATTTAAGGTTGCTTTAAACTTAATGTGGATGAGAGCAAGCATGGCCATGGTAATACAGGAGGTGAGGGTCTTGTTCGGGACTGGAAAGGAACCTTTTGTTTTGGTTTCTATGAGGGCTATGGCAATGTCTTGGTAATATAGACGGAGCTTATGGCTCGGGTTAAGGGCTTGGAGATATGCAAAGACAGAGGTCTTACGAATCTTTGGGTCGAAATAGACTCTCTTGGTGTAGTCTCCATTATGTGGAGTGGAGGTAAAGATTCCTAGAAGCCTACATGTTTGTTGGAGAAAGCGAGGAGGCTCCTAAATTTCTTGAAAAGGCATCTTTCCCACATCTTTTCAAAGGGTAACTACCCGGCAGATATCCTGGCAAATAAGGGTGCAAAAGCAAGGGACGCCATGATCATCCTAGACCCGAAGACAATGCTTAAATTGAGGGATGCTATGTGCTTAGATCAATTTAACATTCCTATGTTTCATGTGATTAATTAGCTGTATAGCTGTGGTCGGCAATCTTCGATTCTCAATCCTATTTCCTATCATTTGTAAGATTGAAAGACTGCGTACTTTGGCTTATTTTGTCTTGTGCTTTGTTATTGGTTATGTCTGGTTATACATGTTTGGGGTGATGTGCCTTGGTTTTGCCACTCAATACACCATAATAGCCAACCCTTACACTTTCACATAAATATATTACTTCTTATCTATCCTTGTTAGCAAGACTGTGGTATGCGCCTTTGGCGAGAAACTATTTTGATTCATGATTCTTCTCTGCATTCAAGTGGAGGATGGGATTTTAGCCTAAACAGGTCCCATTGGTATAAAAGAACTTTTTTACTAATATTTGCTTCTTTTGCAGGCTTAAGCATACGCTATTGAGGGCCCCTTCCACATCATGCCAAATGGTAAGGTCGTCCCTGATAGTTTTTGGGGAGTTTACTCATGTTAACTATAAGTACTGGCAATGACACAAGGCTTGGTTTCTATAGAATAAGCCTTCTTTTATTTGCTTCTCAGTCCTAGCGATAGTTAGGAATTAAGGCCTGGGGTCACATATTGCTGAAATTAGGCCTTCAAGATGGTTGCTTCTAGGGTTTATTCTTTGGATGAGACTGGGGCTATCAGCGATGGCCAATCATGGTCGTTAACCATCTATATTACTTTGAAAGGAGATGTGCGGTCTTTATTTCCTTCATTTGTGAGGTCAAAGGAGGGAACTTGCATGAGTTCTTTTTTTTTTTTTTTTTTTTTTTATGCATAGGATGGAATTTTTCATCAGAAAGGCAGTGGCATGTTTTGATATTTGGCCAGTCTTCTTGCTGTTATGATGGTGGATGTTGGTCGAGCTATTGGTGGTTGTTGCGTTATTGGTTAAAGTGTTCTGCTGTATCAACCGCGATCCTGATTGCAACAAGGGAAGGATGTTGTCTATCAGAATGTGACGCTTTGTTCTTTGTTAACAAGGAATCCTGGTAAAACAATGCGAAAGCTCTATGCTATGGTATTCTTTTGATCTTAGAATGGGACGAATGTTTTTCTGGCTGTCAGGAAATCTTTCTTGGAAAGGTATCTATTTCTCGTGTATTATAAAACAATCGTTGTGTAAGCTGCATAGTAGATATACATTTACTTATAGAAGGATTGTGGTTTCCAATTTCCTTCATTGGGAACTTCATCCAAAACATGTGTAACAATTTTGAAGGAATAAAAGTTCAGGCTTCGGTCTTTCTAGGGGAAAAAAAAAAAGGTTAGACCTCATGGTCAAGCATATTCAGATACTTGTTGCTGGAGTTTGTTTTATTCGATTTTAGTGTGTTAAAAGATCAGCTAATAGACCCATAGATTGAGTGACAAAGAACTTTATATGGCAATTTAGCAATAGACCTATGTAATTGGGCTGGCAATATCGCTACTTCTCTTCTAGCTTTGATGTGGAAAGACCAACGCCCTATGGGAGTTGGTTAAGACTAAGAGGGTGTTTGGTTTGGCTTTTTTTCTGGTCAAACCTACTTAAAGCCTAATTTAAGTTAATAAAAGTGTTTGTTTTAATTAAAAATGTACTTTTTTTAAGTAGTTTTAAGTAGAAAATAAAAAGCTCTCCAACCCCAGCTTTTGTTTTTTTATGGCTTTAAGCACGTTAAAAAAAAGTAAGTTTGACCAAATCATTTACTATCTTATCCTTACCTTTTTATTTTTATTACTAAAATATCTTTACTCTTTTATCTTATACTTATCTTTTTAAATTATATTTTAATGTCCTTAATAGTTATTTTAACTATATAACTTACTTTTCAACCCACTTTAATCAAACATGTAAATACTTATTTTTATAACTACAACTTTTATTCAAACACGTAACTACTTAGTGCCTGTTCGGTAAATTTAGTTGTTGGAGTAGCTGATAGCTGTTGAATTTTAGCTGTTAGCTGATAGCTGTTTGATTAGCTGATTATTTTAGACTTGTTCGGTAAAATTAACTGTTGGGTTAGTAGATAAATGTAAAATGACATAAAAGGACATCAAAGTCAACTCATTGATGTTGTTGTTGTTATTATTATTATTATTATTATTATTATTATTATTATTATTATTATTGAAATAAGATAATATTTTTATAATTAAATATATCTTAAAACATAATAAAATTAATTTCTCAATAAGTTATTTTCGTCAACACTATAAAAATATATTTTTTAAGTAGATTTGAAATTTATTTTGCTAAAATTATAAAATATAGTTTTGAATCGGTCATGCACAAAGCTTTATGGTTAATTTAATTATCGTAGATCTAAAATATAAACACAAGCAAAATTATGAAAAATTTGATACTATTTTATCAAGAAAATAGTTCTTTATTGATTCTTCATTCTTTTTTGCATTATTCACAAACTAACATAAACTAACATGATATAATAAAACAATAATATTGGCATTGAAGTCATCTTAAATTAAATTAATTACGTCGTCTAGCAAGCCATAAAGAATCAGCAATATGATCACGGATATCTTTCATTTTAGATATTTGTGTTACATTTTCTTCACTTGTAGAAGGAACTGTTGACAGCTCGTCAATTGGTATATAATTAGGATTTTGTTCAAGTACTTGAAAAACTGGATCAGTTAGTGAGTTGATTCGAATATAGTTATGTAATGCAAAGGTGGCCACTATAATCATGATTTGCGTATCAACACTGAATTGTGGCATTTTGTTCAATATCCTCCATCTTTGCTTCAAAACTCCAAACGACCTCTCTATACAACTTCGGAGAGATGAGTGTGCACGGTTGAATGCTTCCTTAGCATTTTGTGAAGGCTCATTTTGAAACTGAGACTGATGGTATCTTAATTTTGAATATGGTACCAAATAACCTTTCCTATCTGGGTATCCTTTATCAACCAAATAGTATTTACCTAATTAAATTTGAAAAAAAAAAGAAATTAATAAAATTCCATAATATACGCATTATGATGAATTTTGAATTGTACAAAATACACCTTCAGGTGGTTTGGGAAACTTCAATTCTGGTGTTTCGGTTGCATGAAGGAAAAAACGAGTATCATGTGCTGAACCTTCCCATCCCGCTGACACAAACGTAAAACACATATCAAAATCACATATTGCCATAACATTGAACGTAGGATACCCTTTCCTTCCTCTATAAGGCAACTGACCGTGCTCTGGTACGCATGCTGCCACATGTGTGCCATCGATACATCCAACACAGTCCTATTTGAAAATACAAATTATAAAAGAAAATCAATATGAACCAATTTTACAAGACTGATAATGTAATTTTACCTTAAAATAAGGCATGTATCTTTCGTCATTTGCAATCTGAGGTGGTACGTTCTTGAAGTCTGAATCCCTTCGTCTTATAACATCATACGCAAGACATTTGTTTCCACGTCTAGAAACTGTATTTAAAACATCATGGAACACTCTACTAATAGTATCACCTGAACGTTGAAAGCGTTCACCCACCACTCTATTCGAAACACCTAAAGCAATCGTATATAGAAAGATGCCAACTTTCTCAAAAATTGACATTCTACCACTTGGTTGCAACCCATATTCTGATAACTCCTTACATAATCTTATAAATAAAGCAGGTTCCATTCTAAAAGCATTGACACATCGGATAGGATGACCATTTAGTATTTCTTTCATCCATTTTTCTCCTGATAGAGTTGAAGTCATGCATGGTTCTTTACAAATGTGCTTATAGTAGTATGTAGCTACTAAACTCGTCGTACATGAAACCATTGTCCAGAATTTTTTATGGCTGTCCTCATCATTGTCCATTTATCTACCTGTCAACAATAATGTGATATAAAACATATATTTATCAAGAGAAAACCAAATACAAAACAAACGAATAAAATGCAAAAATGATAAAAGTTCACATTTCCATAAAAGTAATGAATTAATAAATATATGTCATTCAAAAACAAATGAATTTAGCAAATTTGATCGCTGGAAAAAAAATATTCCAATGCTAAAAATTTCTAGAAGGTTAATTGTGTTTTTCTTTGTGCAAACGAGTCAACCAAATCAGACTACTATTATCATTCTTCATGTTTAAAAAGATTTCTCTTTTCGCTACATCCTCGAGCACATTAAGAGTGTAAAACCAAATGTCACTAGCTTCCTCTAAAGCATCAATCTCAACCATACGGTTAAATGTTTCCATTGCCATAGAAATTGTCAAAGGTTGTGCTTGTTGTGTTCTCACTGTACTCGGACTATCTTCGACCATTTTCTTACAACATGACACCATTTCACTTATTTGAGTACTCAACATTGCAGATCCTGCTGATTGTCTCCTACTATGTTTCATCTGCATAGGATTAGGTTTTAGTTGAGATTGTTGGACTTGTTTAGATGTTTGGGTGTCGACCTACCCACCGTGTTTGGTCACATGGGCACTATCAACATTATCTTTGCTCACATATTGAACAAAATCCTTAAAAAAAACTTCTTTCGTTTGTAAATGTAGGCTGAGAAAGGAAATCATCCTCAAGATTGTAAGCTTCTTTGTCGCCTTCCTCACTAAACCCATCCTTCCAATGATTTTCCTCTTTATAACCATCCTCATCTTCTACAATATTTACAATTGCAGGTTCCATAGTGGGTACATAAACCTTAGTACCAGTTGCATATGAGTCTCCGAATAGCTGCTCCCACTTTTCTTCGAGAAGTGAATTCACACCTTTTTCTCAAAATTTTTTAACTTCTTTGTTCTCCTACAAGACATTAATGATTGAAAAATAATAAATAAACATATAGTAGGCTAACCTTATATTATACATAAAAAAGAAAATTAAAGAAAACACACCTTAATCTTCTTTTGCCACCATTCTTTTGAAGCCTCAATTTTTCCTGAAATAGGATTCCAACCTAAGCCAGTTTCTGATTGTTTTAAATGCTTCCAAAGACGCCAATCTTTTTTCATTGAGTCATACTTATGCTTGCAACAATTAGTACTACACTCTCGTCCAATTTTCTTTTCAACATCTTCTATAATTTCACGCCATTTAAAAGATTGCCCACGTCCATTCCTTCTGATGAATTCAAGAATAACATCGCACAAAATAATCGTCTCCTCATAACTCCACTTAAAAACCTCTTTGGTGCTGCAATTATTGTTACTTTCCTTATTTCCCAATGCCATCTTGCACAGATCTAGAATATATATATATATATATATATATATATATATATATATATATATATATAATGTCATTTACTTAGTAATAATATGATAATTAGCCAATAGCAACATATATATGGTATAAGCCAAGGCTTCTATAGTGCTACAGTACTATAGAAGTCTTTGCCGAGAGGTTTCCAAGAACCAAGCAAATGAATTTTCTATGACAAAATGGAGAATAACATACAAATGACGGAGAGATATTTGACCTGCAAAAATTCACCCAGCATGTCCTAATGAGAAACAAGAGGATTTAAATGTATTTCTGTTTCACCTATTTATGTAAAGCTTCATATTGCATAACTATCATCCTATGAACCAGTAGGAGAAGGCCAGAATTAATTAATTACTAAGATTTACACTAGCAATATATACAAGGGATAGCCAAAAGTAAGTTGTTAGTCTTGTACAACTTGGAGACAGGGAGAATAGTGCATTTTAGTCTCCCTCTCTGCACATGCTGCAAGTTGATGTGCAGCACTTTATTGCTAGCAATTTTGCGGTATTTAACAAGATTAACGTACTCATGAGGATATACGCTAAGACATCTCTCTTATAAACTAACAAATGGTACGTGATTTCGATCTTCTCTATAGTATTCAGATTTTAACAGGATACCCCCAGAGGATGACACTGAGTAATATATGAAGTATAAATGCTCTCCGTTGCCTTCATTTAAACAATCAACGTAAGAAACCATACTTCTAATGGTTGTTGCTAATGCATACTCCTTTGATTAAAATAATTTGAAGACTCGATTGACAAACTCCATTTTATGATTTTCTCTTTAAATGTTTCTCCATAGATAGCTAAATGACTAATAGGCTTCGATTTCTTCAGTGCAGCCCAACATTGTTCTTCATTTATTAAAACAAAATGTCTGGCAAACTGTAGATCAGAATAGCTTTTCTGGAGTTAGACTGTTCATGGGAATTAATGCATATCTTTTGTACTTGATCTGCAACCCTTATATTAAATTTTGCTGTAATTTACCCAGGAATAAATAAAATACTATATACATACATATACATACGTATAAATACATACACACACACACATATATATATAATCTCTTTTTATTTACAACATACGAAACGTGGGAAAACTAGAAAAGTTTATAATAAATTGCATGCCATTTTAGAAATCTATCCAGCATATACTTACAACGTAGAAAAGGTCTCATGTGATCGAATATGTCCAGCACATTTAAGACTATATATTAGAATCCTTTAAATAAAAGTATAAAGAGAGGTTAAGAACATTAGGGATCCTGCAGAAAATATGAATCAACAGAATTCATGTGTAGGTTGCTCATGTCGCATTGATAATTAGTTATTAGTTTGACACTTTATGGTGAATATCTCCTCTCCCCTTTTCTAGCTTATGGATCTCCATTATATCTTTACTATCAAAACATTGTAATTAACACAACCATGCTGAGCATTACCTTAAGCTTTAACACAATTCTATATGTTAATTTTATGCCTGCATATGTTTCGTACAATTCCATCTATGGATTCGAGAATATGAATTTTCTAAGCTACTCAATTTTTTTGTTCTTGAACCAATCTGCCAATTTTTTTGTTCTTGAACCAATCTGCCAACAATCACAAACCCTAAACCTTAATTCTTAAACCCTATACTCTAAAAATTTATATACATGATCAAGAAATTTCAATATATACATAAAATTTATATACATGATTAAAAGATTTTTTAATATCTACAATAGAATTCTTTTTGAATTAATCACAAATTACCAAGGATTTGAGATGAGAATACCTGATGATGAAGGCTAACGAGAGAGAAAGATCGCTTGAACGCATGAGAGCTTCTACGCACAATTGAGGGGTAGAATAGTGAAAAAAAGTTGAGACGCTATGTAGGACTTTGAAACGTTAAAACTATTAACGTTTGATAAAAGCTACTCAAAACACTAAACGCTAATATAAAAAGTTGGGTTACCGAATAGGACTATTAGCAAAGTAGAGTTTGGACTTGGTCAAAACTCTAAAAGCTATTCTAAAACGCTGTTGCCGAACACGCACTTAAAGTTGACAATAAAAAAAAGTCACTTAAAGCTAGAAGTGCTTTAATTAGCTTTTTTATAAGTCAATCCAAACACCCTCTAATGTGATGTTCTTTCATTTATTAATTACAGTATACCCTGTGTAATACCGTAAAAGTAATTGAGAAAATGTTAACTCTCATTTTATTTCATCAAATGATTCTATACACAAGTACTAGTATTTACAGGTAATGGCTGCACTCCTCGAACTAACCACCTAATTGCCTTAACTATCATCACATTGTAACTAACTGCACATGCATGACTTACAGAGAATATTCTATATACTCCTAACAATATCCTTATTATCCCCCTTCAAGCTGAGCTAGGTGCTTGCACCATGGGAAGCTTGTTCTTCAAATAGGCAAATTGATTATAAGAGAGAGTTTTTGTGAGGAGGTTTGTAACTTGATCTCTTGAACCAATATAGGATAGCTATAGATTTTTAGATGCAACTTGCTCCCCGATGAAGTGATAATCAATCTTAATATGCTTGGTCCTTGTATGAAAAACTGGATTCGTTGCTAAGGTCATGGTGAGATGTTATCACAATAGAGAAGAGGTGTAGAAACTCGAATAGTAAAATCCTTGAGAAGATAGGTGAGCCTGAGTTTTGAGGCTGAATGAGCCATGGCTCTATATCCTACCTTTATTGATGATTTGGCCAATGTGTTACTTTTTAGAGGACCAAGAAATGATGTTCTAAATATACCATATAGCCTATTGTAGACTTCTTATATTCTAAGTTTGATGCCAAGTTAGAGTCACGGTAAACCTAAAGATACAGATTTCCTTGTTGAAACAAAAGTCCTTGTTGAAACAAAAGACCTTGTCCCAATGTTCCTTTAATGAACCTAAGAACTGTCTTTAAAGAAGCAAAATCTGCTACAGTACGTGAGTGCATTTTCTGACTAAGAGTCTTAATGGAAAATTGGAGGTCAAGTCTTGTCATAGTGAGATATTGAAGAGCCCCAACTAGACTTCTAAATCGGGTTCCATGTGCATAAGGAGTGTGATGATCTACGATTTTTAATTTAGCCTTGATGTGTCTTCATGTTTTGCAATAAATTCCATTATTTTGCATGCATCTACATAGATCAAAGTGATTGTAAATTATTTGATCCAGTTTTGTTTGAGAGAAGAAAAGATTTTTTTTTTAGGCCTACAAAAGCAGCTTGAAGAAGATTCTATGGAATTGGAGTTGGAAATCAGTCATAATTTGAGTTGGGCTAATTTAATGGAGAAGTATTAGGCTCAAATATATGGATCAAAGATCAATTTCTCAAAGAAAATAAGGAACTCTTGGCCTTTCTTGCATAGAAAGTCCTTGGTGGAATGAATATGGAAAGTGGCTTTGGTGTTAGTTTTTGGAAAAATTCCTCTATTAGACCAATTTGATATTTTGCTCGTGGCTCTCACTTTAGAGGTCAAAATCAGGTGATTCTCAAGCCATTGGACTCCTAAAAGGTAGGAATATAATTCTTATGAGATCACCTTTCCAAATTCAAGAGGGATCAAGGTGAAAAATTAGTCACAACACGTTTGGAAAATTCCTATCCCCTGCTAGATACATTTCGGTATTTTGGGCATAACTCAGGCTATGGAGGTCCAAATTAGGTGATTCTTGCGAATTTAGAAAGATAATTCATAGGGATACAAATTTTATATTTTGAGCTCAGCCCAGATCTTCCTTTAAGATAGTCAAACACGTCGGTCAAAGGAGAGAATAAAAATTGGCTGTAGTTTCCTAATCTAAGTGGGATTTGAAAAGGAATTTGATATCATTATAAATACCCACAATACACAACAAAAAAAGAGGACTTCAACCTTAGAATATGTGGAAGATTAAATTGAAGAAAAAAATTTGGGAGCAACTTTGGCGCAAAGGATTTTGGGACTGAGAATTTCAGAGCTTATTTGTATACGAATAACGACGAGTTTTTCTTGTCCAATTTTTTTTTTTCAATTTTCACTTCAATTTTCATTATGAACTAAATCCCCATGATTTGGAGTGATATTAGTACTTTTTTTTATTCATGTTTCTAATTCTTTTGGAATTTATTTGATTATTTGTATTTGTGTTTTATTGCAAAATTATTGGTTAATCATTATTATGCTTGTAGCTAATTTTCGTTAGTCAAGAATCTGGCTACATAGAGATCTTTTAGATTCTTGTGGGTACAAATATAGATTAATTAACATGACTAGATTTAATTAATTATTCCAGGGTTGAGATAGCCTATGTCTTTGTGGTCTCAATTAATTCTCTAGGACCTGTTAGATTAGTTAATTAGAGTTAAGTGAGAGATAATTTATGCCATTGAGATATATTATACCTCAATAGCTTTAGTTAATTAATCTAGGTGCATTAGAGCTTGTAGCCTAATCCCTTGTGCTTAATTGAAAATCTCTGAGTTCACGAACATGAATAAGATAATTTCCTGACGATCACCCTGAATTGTGTTTTCCCTAGATTTAAGTCTCGCAATTTTCGTGGTTGATTTCTGTGGTTTTTTTATTTTATTTTTATTAATTTTTTTTTTGGTTTTTGCTCAAAAATTGTCTCCACGTAGTTTTTAATTTAGTTATTTCCAATTTTAGTTTAGAATTTATTTTTATTTCTTTTTGATTCTTGATAACAATCCCTATTCCCCGTTGGTCGGCCCTCTCGTCGTCGTTAGCGTGATAAAGAGGAAAATTTTTTTATTTTGTCATTGACTATTTTAATTGTGATTATTGGCCATACAACAATGTGGCCATAGCCTTTGAGAGACAGGGTATACGAACTATGGAGCAGTCACACATGCTTGCTCGAGTGAGGGGCTATTTTGTATATTCTGTTTGATGCAAAATAAGCCCTTGAGGTGTATACTTGACTTCTATACCCGAGAAGTAGAATAGAATACTCATGTCTTTCATTGCAAACTAGGTGCCCATTAGCTTGATTATATGTGAAACGTATGTAAAACTACTCCCTAAGACAATAATGTAATCCACCCAAACTAAGAGAGTAAAGTCCTTTTTGGTTTTGTGAATGACTAAAAAACTGTGTACAAAGCTTGAGAAGAACCCCTAACTAACGAGAAAGTTGGAGAACTTATAGTACCAAGCTTTTCCAGCTTGTTTTAACCCATATAAAGACTTCTTTAGTCTTTATACATAGTCTGGCTTTGTGACATATTCAACATGAGGTTGTGTCATATAGGCTTCCTCTTCCAAAGTGCCATGTAAGAATGCATTAGAGACATCCAACTATTTTAAGGGCTAATTGTTATGCAAAGCCAGACAAAAACTGTTTTGATTATTGGACTTTTGATAACTGGGCTAAAGGTTTCTTGATAATCAATGCCAGGCTCCTATAAGTAGCCTTTGGTCACTAATTTGGCTTTATACCTAGCCTTAGGGCCACTTACATTGGTTTTAATCTAAAAGCCCACTTAGACCTAATAGATTGTGTTCTAGGTGAAAGAGAAAATTACCTATACCCAGCATTGGTATTTTGATGCTTCTTTGTATGTGCTTGATTCCTGTGTAGAAGAAATAGTGATAAGGTAATGAAGTTGATACATTGGAGGTGGCAAGCAACCAGTCCTAGACCTAGTGAGCATGGGGAGTTGAGACACTGGGCCAAGATTCTGATATGGTTTAAGTACAGCATGTGATAATTGACCAAAGTTTGAAGTGGATGAGTGTATAGAATGTGATAATTGTGCCTCAGCTGTTATCTCAGTTTAACTAACTGCACATGCATTAGTTTTAGAGTATTACTAACTAAATCCTTATTAAATACACAAGCAAATGCATGTTTTTAATGTCTTTATTTATTGTTTATGAGAAACTTTCATATTTTTAGTGATGATGAAATATAAATATATCTTCTAAAATTTTATTGTTTGTTAGTTCTTATGACTAATCATGTATGGAAGGATATAGTTTTATATAGGGATAATAAAATAAAAAAGAGGGATACAATCAATCTAAATGTATTACTTTTAAAGATTACACTTAAAAGTAATATGATTTATATTTTGAAATAATTTATAAAATATATATAGAAAGTCATTTATTCTATTTATAAAAATAAGTTTACTTTAACGTCCAAGATATAGACATTACTATTTTATTAGAAATGCAAAGTTTATCACTCTAGTTATTAATGAAGGAAAATCAAAATATCAATATCTAATTTTGAATAGAGACCATATTATTTTGATAACAAAAATGAATAGAAGAGTTTGATAAAAATTTTCTAATAATTGATACATTTTTTTTTTGCATTTCAAATATCCATTAAAATGTCACATACTTTATTAGCTAAGTGGAAGAAAGATATAATATATTACACCCGTGCGATAAATGGAAAAAATTAGTTTGTTTTTGTTTTTTTTATTATTGAGAGTTAATTTTTATATTTTTGTAAAGTCAACTAATCTTAAAAAATTAATGGAAGTATACAAAAGGAATATATTGATATATTATATAATATATAAAATAAATTTAATTAAGAAGTATCGTTTTGTATGAATAGGAGATAGATTAAATTTTTTTGAAGGAAAAAATGCATGACATTATGAAATGTGACATAAAAAGGTAAAAATATTATTTTATAATATATATTTATTTTATATATATACACATATATTTTATAATATAAAAACAAATTCGATTAGGAACTATCTTTTTGTATAAATAGAAGATAGATTAAATTTTTTTGAGGGAAAAATGTATGACATGATGAAAACATGGCATTAAAAGGGAAAAAACATTATTTTGTAATATACATGGATACTAATTTAGTTGACCAAAAATATAATGTTGAATTACATACAAATAATTAAATTATGAAATAATTTATAATTGAAACGATAATGTTCATTTTAGATTAGGAATTAGGATGATTGCATGGATATGACTTTAACCAGTATAAATTACTTAACTTTAAAAATATTGCTTAATTAATTATGACATGAATTAATGAAAATAAATTTTAACTAGTATAAATTACTTAACTTTAAAAATATTTGCTTAATTAATGTATGATATGAATTAATGAAAATAAATTTTAAAAAGAAAAGGATGCATAAGAAGAGAACATGTAGGATTTTAAATATGGTATGTACCTTAGTTTATACAATATATAAATAGATGAATATCCCTTTGACACAAGAAGAAAAAGATTGTGATGCTTATATTTTGAGTGAAATAAATGAGACATAGTGTTAGAAAATTAGAATAAGTATTAATTACAAGAGGATCCTAATTACATATTCTAATACTTTTTAAAGGTTACCTTCATATATTTTCCCTAACATGTGCAAACATTTTCAAATGGTAATGAACAATGTGTATATGCATATTTGACATAAGAATATTAAAAGAACCACCTTAGAAACTTTTGGGAACATTCTTAATTATTATTGTAAGTTTAGTGTTGAAGACTAAAACAAAGATTCATATAAACCTAGAAATTTACTTGTTTATTGCATACTCATTTTAAAGGATAATTTCATGGAAGTTGCAGTAAAGGTACAGTTACATCATTTCTTTTCTTTCAATTGTTTTTGTGCACTTGAATAATTCAAATTATTTAGAGAATGTTTTTTTTTTTGGAAACCCCCATTCGTGGATGTAAGGGATAGATTTCTATCATTTTCAAGGTTGCTTATACTGCGCACCCAATTAGTATTGTGCCAGCGTAGTGCATGAATTGTACGTACGTTTATAGTTTTTATATTACAAGTTTACAATTTTTATTCTACATGTTTACAACTTCTAATTGTTTATAGATTTCATATTATATATTCACAATTTTAATACTTTATATTCAAAAATTTTAATTGTTTGCAATTTTTATATGATATATTTATAAATTCAATTATTCACTCATCCTACATTATATGTTCAAAAGCTTTACATTTTATATTTATAGTTGATAAACTATCTATTTATTATTCTTTAACATATGTTCACAACTTGTGAACGATATTAATAGAGGAAGATAACAGAATAGTGATGCTTCTAGAATATGCCAACTGTACAGTTAGTTATTGTGGTTACTAGTGGAGTTAGGCTGTTAGTTAGTTAAGACTGTTAATACCTCAACTCCTGTAACTTCTATAAATACTGGATATACACTATCTTCAGAATTAATGAGAAATGATTCTTTCTCTATCTAAATATCTTCTTCTACATGGTATCTAGAGCATAGAGGTCCTGGTGTCCTTTTTTTTTTTTTTCCATAGCCGCCATAACTACTATCTTCAAAGTAGCTGCTAGCTCGTAATCTTCTCAACTCATATCCTTCTTTCTCCATTGTTACCCACTCCATTGCAAGTCTATCGAGCTATTTTTCATCCATTTCTAATATCTCAATCAAGCTCAATCTCCTCTTCTCACTTTACGCAAGTTAGGGTTTCACCATAGCTGAATTCTTCAAATTTCTCTTATCTAAACCTTGTTTTCACTCTGATTTGATCTACTTCATCCTTTTTCTCATTCGCCTACCTTTTTAACTTTCAATTCTTTTGATTCATTTTCTCAACAAATTGTTATCTTAGGTTTTTCATCAAATGGCTCTTCCTGCAGATCACTATCTCATTTCTGGCTTGAAGGTGCTAATGCAAAATATAAGCTCTCTTGTTCATATTAAGCTGCACAATTCCAATTATGTTCACTGGAAAAATCATATGGAGGCTATTCTATCTGCAAATGATCTTCTTGATCATATCACTGGAGCTAAACCTTGTCCTCCAAGGGTGATTACTCAGCCTGATCGTTACATTTTAGTTAATCTTGACTATAAAGTCTAGATTACTACTGATAAACATCTTCGAACTTATCTTTATGCTTCAATTTCCTCTGAGGTTTTCTCTTAAGTATGTCAAATCTCCTTAGCTGTTAAGATTTGGAAGTCCTTTCTTAGGTACAATAATCGAAGCAGGGCACACATTCAGCAGGGCACACACTCAGCAGTTGAAGTTGAGACTCCATAATTTTCACAAAGGTACATAGACTATGCAAGCTTACCTTGATCAAGTTAAAACCATTACTAATGGCTTAGATGTAGCTTCAGCCCCTGTGGATCCAGAGGATATCATCTACTATATTCTTCAAGGTTTGCCTACACATTTCAATGCATTTAAGGCTTCCATTAGGACTAGAAACATACCTGTTACTATACCTGAACTCATTAGTCTTCTAATCTCAGAAGACTTACTCCTTCAAACCTCTTCTCTAGACCTCAATGCTATACCTCAGGACACTTCTACAGCCTTAAGCACATAGGCTTCTCCTATAGCTAATACATCCTTCAGAGGAAAATGTGGTAGAGGTAGAAATAATACAGAAAGAGGTTGTAGAGCTCCTGGTGGTAGAATTAATCCAAATTCTCCTGGACTTCTGGGGCCATACCTTACTCCAACTTCTAGTCAGTAGCCTCCGCCCACTCAGAATTACACTCAGTTTGTTCCTAGACTGCAATGTCAAATTTGTGGTAAGGCTAATCACTCAACCATAGAATGCTAGCATAGGTTTGACAACGTGAACTATGCCAATCCTAAACAAGGGAAACAAGCCATGGCTGCAAAAATGGGAACTTTTATAGTAGGATCCTCTAAGTAGTACTTTGATAGTGAAGCTAACACTTATGTCACTCCTGATCTTAACAACTTTGTGAATGCTCAGCCTTACTAGGGAACTAACGCTGTGGCCATTGGTAGTGGCCAGTCCTTACCTATTCAACATACAGGGAATGGTAAACTTCTTACATCTTCTTCTAAATTTCTCTTAACCAATCTTCTTCATGTCCCTTCTATCTCCTTAAATCTACTTTTTTTCTATCAATTAGCTAAAGACAATTCTTGTACTCATGTGTTTAATTCTAAAGAGGTGACTGTAATGGACAATGCTACAAGCAAAATCTTGTTCCAGGCCCTCTGTAAGAATAGGCTCTATTCTTTGCCTACACTTCCTATATCTAACAGTATCACAATAGCAGACTCTTTACCATATCAGTGTCATAGTTGTACAAATAAACAACATAATGCACAGACTTGGTATGCAAGGCATAGTCATCCTGTATCTACTGCCTTTTAGCAATTATCTAGTCTATAGGTTTTCATTGTACTGGTTCTTCTTTTTAGTGTGAATCCTGTTCTGTTTCTAAGTCTCACCAGCTCTCTTTTCCCAATTCTTATCATGTATACCAAGCCCTTTTTCATTTGATACATGCAAATTTATAGAGTCCTGCACCTGTAAAATCTTGTATGGGATACTCCTATTATCTTTTTTTAATGGATGACTTTTCTAGGTACTGTTGGATATGTCCTCTCAAAAGCAAATCAAAAACTTATGATCTGTTTGTGAATTTTAACACAATGATCGAAACTCAATTTTCCAAAACAATAAAATTCTTTAGATCAAACAATGGGACTGAATTTATCAATGCCAAGTTTAAACACTTGTTTCAAGCACAGGGCACTATATACCGAACTTCTTGCCCCCACACTCCACACCAGAATAGGAGAGCAGAAAGAAAATATAGACACTTGATTGAGACAACTCTATCTTTTCTTAATAAAGCCTCTATCCCTCTAGAATTTTGGTCAAAAGCTTTGACCTATGCAAATTACTTAATAAATAGGCTTTCTACATCTGTTTTGCATCATAAAAGCCCCTTTTCTGTTTTATTTGATCAACAACCTAATTACACAGCCCTCAAAGTTTTTGGTTGCCTCTGTTTTCCATGGTTAAAGCAACATAAACTAGAAAATAGATCAAAGCCATGCCTATTTCTTGGATATCCTGTCCACACAAAGGGCTACAAATGCTTGGACTTGGCCACCAATAGGGTATTCATTTCCAGGAATGTTGAATTCTTTGAGTCCCATTTTCCCTTTGCTTACAAATCCAACAATTCTGCTCACAAACCTAGCGTGTCATCCTTTCTTGATTTGTCATTACCACCTATTTTCTCAGATTTAACACATGCTCTTCCTTTTGCACCTTCCTCATCATTAAATATTTTATCCTCATCTAACTCCTCATCATCATCTAATCATTCACTACCTATTCCAAACTTATCTTCTATGCTCAGTCTTATAGTTTCTAAATCTGAAGCCTTTGCATCAAATCACTTACTCTCTCAGTCTTACTTCCCCTAACCTGCTCCTATTTCTCAACAAACAAACGCACATCCTATGCTAACTAGGTCGAAGACAGGCTCATTGCCTCCCCCACTATATCAGCTCTACTCTGCGACTATTACTCCTATAATTACTGGGTCATCCAGTTACAAAGAAGCTTTCAAACATGATTGTTGGGTTCAGGCAATGAAATAGAAGTATAAGGCTCTTATTGATCAGCACACCTAGGACTTAGTGCCTCTTTGACCTAGTAGGACACCTATTGGATGTAAATAGGCCTCCAAAATCAAAAGAAATGTTGATGAGTCTATCTCTAGGTACAAAGCCAAGTTGGCTAAGGGCTTTCTTCAAAAGGCAAACTTAGATTGTATAAAGACCTTTAGCCCTATTGTTAAGCCTCAAACTATCAAGGTTGTTCTCAGTTTGGCTCTCAATAATGATTGGCACATTAAGCAGCTGGATATTTCAAATGCCTTCTTACATGACTTATTAACTAAGACTGTTAACATGACTCAGCCCCCAGGTTTTGCAGATAATTCTCATCCTCATTTGGTCTGTCATTTGAAGAAATCTTTATATAGCTTGAAACAAGCCCCAAGGGCCTGGTTTTAAAAGCTTACTGCATTCTTAGTTTAGCAAGGTTTCTATTCAAGCAAGGCAGACTCCTCACTTGTTATTTATTCTACTACTTAAGATTTTACTGTAATACTTATATATGTGGATGACATAATAGTCACAGGCAACTCAAATGACTACATTTACTCTGTTATTTTTTATATTGGTAAGGAGTTTGCTATGAAAGATCTAGTGCCTTTGTCTTATTTCCTAGGTCTTGAAGATCACAAGACAACTTCTTCAATTATGTTGCATCACACTAGATATGCCCTGGATGTGCTCAAAAAGGCTGGCATGGCACAGTGTAACTATGTTCTTATTCTTACTTTGTGTAAACCTTCACAAGTAGTTAATTCTTATCAATCATTTCCAAATCCTTTCTCAGAAGCATCATAGAATCCTTACAGTATCTTACTATGACCAGGCCTGACTTGTAGTTCATAGTAAATAGCCTTTGCTAGTATATGTATTTACCCACAAAGGGGGATTTTTAGTCTTTGAAAAGGTGTCTCAGGTATATGCAGGGCACCCTATCTCTAGGACTCAGGCTTACCAAAGGGACTTCTCACTTAACTGCTTACACTGACTCTGACTGGGCTTCAGATCTAGTGGACAGAAAATCTACATCAGGCTAATTCATCTTTTTTGGTTCAAATCTTGTGTCCTAGTATTCCAAGAAACAACCAACTATCGCTAGAAGCTCCACAGAAGCTGAATACAGATCTATGGCCAATACAGCTGCTGAATTGAAATGGTTAACCTACTTGCTCTAGGATTTGAAGATTCCAATGTCTATTCCAATGCTCTACTGTGACAACCAATCAGCCATAGCTCTTGCCACCAACCCTATGTTCCATGGCAGGACTAAACAAGTAAAGCTTGATTACCATTTCATAAAGGAACAAGTCACTAGCAAGGCATTGTAGCTCAGTTATGTTTCTACCACAGAACAGTTGGCTGATCTTATCACCAAAGCATTGTCACACAACCAATTCTATTATCTTAGAAACAAGTTGCCCTTGGTGTATCACCAAGCTCAGCTTGAGGGAGGCTAATAGAGGAGGATAACAGAACAGTGATGCTTCTAGTATATGCTAGCTATACAGTTAGTTATTGTGGTTAGTAGTGGAGTTAGGCTATTAGTTAGTTATGATTGTCAATACCTTAATTCCTATAACTTCTATAAATAGTGGATGTAAACTCTCTTTAGAATTAATGAGAAATGATTCTTTCTCTGTCTAAATATCTTCTTCTATAGATATATTCACAACTTATTTACCAATTATGAAAACTATGTTCGCAACTTAAAATAAACTTGTAGATTTCAAAGTTCACAAATCTCAATAGAACAAACATTAAAATTATCGTTAGACTTTTTCCTCATTTACTTTTTTCATCTTCATCAGTTTTTTGTTTGAATCTTCCATGTACACACACATACATATATACAATAACAATAATCCTAACCATGACAATAAACATATATACATCACTTGTATATACAATACACCTATATCTATATATATATATATATATATATATATATATATATATATGTCCCAGCACTAATAATCTAAGGAAGCAAAATGCATTTTAATTGATCCAATTGATATTTTTCCAATCGTGGATGAAGAAAACAATGACAGTGGCCAGATCACAACAAAAGTGGTAGTGACTAATTTTCTTTCTTGAAATATGATAGCATAATGCATATAGTTCACGCAAGAAGACAGATGGTGCTAAATAAGTACATATAATAGAAGGTGTATGATAAAATATGTGCATTTTTAAGATGAAATATTATTATACGGTCTCAAATTTCAGTCTATGCTACCTAATTACTGTGCACCTAACAACTACCGTGCACCTTTTTGCGCAAGAGATACACGCATTACATAATAAGACCTAAATCAGCCAAAACTCCCAAAAATATGAAGTGCCGCATCTGAAACATGCACAAAATCTCTCTGTCTATCTCGCGACTCCCACGACAACAACCTCTTCTACGACTTAAAAACTCCGGCGACTTTATCCAAATCAACAACACCGGCACAAAGGTAACAATTTCAACTGTAAAATACATGAACATTCATATATATATATGTGTGTGTGTGTGTGTATGTGTGTGTGTGTATTATATATATATGTGTGTGTGTGTGTGTGTGTGTATGCTTCCACGATTGTGATGTTCAACCTTAGTACGTGTTTGAACATCACTCTGAAAACGTATGAATATCACTGACAAAATGCGTGAAATCGCCCTGAAAATATATTGCAAATTTTCACATTACAAAAATACTTGAGAATCGATGTTCTGTTATGTAACAAAATGAAAGTCAAAGTTCAAAACATTTGATTTGTATGTTCAAAATAAATAAACTATTGGTTCAAAATTGATATCATGGCTGATAAAATAAAAATCATGGTTCAAAATAAATAAACTATTTGATCAAAATGACTAAACTACTGGTTCAAACTAAATAAACTACTGGTTCAAAATTCATACACTACATGTGAAAAATTAGTATAATATTTCATATGTTACACTAGTAGTTCACAAAATACTATCATATTTGATAAATTAACAGTATTAGTTCAAAACATTCACTCTACATATTCAAAATGCATAAATTACTAGTTCAAAAACAAAGATAGATTCTCAGAATCGCCAAAAAAAAGAGATCTTAGTTACAGATTAGAAGATAGGTGCTCAGACATTAAAAGATAAATCCTCAGAGAACCTATATGCAAACCTACAACAGCGATTTTAACGGCTTCACTTTGACCTGTTAAAACGTGATAGAGCATGTGTAACACGCGATTTAAGGAGCACTGTACTCCATATGTGCACACTGCCTACGGAGCACAGTAAAATTTGCGCTCAAATTTAATCGTATTACATCTCAACCATTAGTTTAGGAAATTTTTTGAAATGTTCTTTTTCGAACATAATTAATTTAATACTTCTCAATTTAATGGTTAACAATTTGCCTCATCTTGAATTTAAAAGAACCAACACATATAAATGACAATCAGGGAAAGAATGAATACAGACAACAATAATGGCCCAAAAGGAAGTAGACAAGAACATTAGATGATAGTGTTTGCAATTAGCTTGAAGATCTAAAAGCTACAAAGACCATATATATCTTCATCATGTCTTCAGTTGTGGAATTATAAAGAACTTTCAATGCCCAAGATTCCTGTTTCCTTGAAGTTCAATACTAGAGAAAATTACGGCCCTCACCTGAAAATAACTTTTTAAATAATTTTTAGGAGTAAGGATACCATACACCATTAGTTTTGTGCACCAACATACTATCATGCATTTGTTCACAATATTTATATTATATGCGCACAAGTTTTATACTATACATTTATGACTTTTAATTATTTACAAATCATATGTTATATGTTTATAATTTTAGTACTTTATGTTCAAAACTTTTCATTGTTTATAATTTACTTATCCATTGCTCTTATATTATATGTTCAAAAGCTTTTATATCATATCTTCACAATAATAAATTATTTGTTTATGACATTCACAATCTGTGAATTATATATTCACAACTTATGAACTAGTTCACAATCTATGAACGATTTTGGAACTCGCAATCAAATGTGTTACACGATTGTATTGTTATGTTGTGTTTATTAGCATAAGGAGAGTGAACTTGTTAAATTACACGTTGATCAGACGGTCGAATTGTGAGATCTATGGGTGTACAATAATATGAATGTATAATATAATTTGCAAATTTTTAGTATTTTTACTAGTCAAAATACAACTTTATGAAATTATTCAAAATACCATTTTATCAAACTATTATCCTTCAATAAGATAATGTTTTGAGTAACTTTTTAATAGTTTTTTGTATTTCAAATAATTTTTGATAAACATTAAATATTTTAATTTCATAACAACTTTTAGTGTTTCAACTTTTTTTTTTTTGGGTAATCCTATCCATGCTCTAATCTTTCTCTTTTTATCTTCTTAACGGGCGTTTGGTTCGGAAAATGAAAAATCATTCCCAAGAATTACATTACCAAGAATTTGACTCCTAGGAAAGTGATTAACAAAAATAATATAAAAATTGTTTGGTACATGAAAACATTCCTGGAAAAATTCTGGAGTATTTTCAAGAATTTTAACATGTTATGTTTAGTTTAAAAGCAACATTCTTGGAAATTTTTCAAAAATATTCCTAATAAAAAAAGAGAAATCATAGGAAAATATAATTATTATTTTTAAATTATAATTTTATTAATTTTAAATTAATTAATTATTTTTAATTAATTAATTTTCTATTAAATTAATTAATTATTATTTTATTCCAATTAAATTTTAATTATTTTAATTATTACTTGTAATTTATTCAATTAATTATTTTTTCCTTAATCTTTAATTAATCATTAATTATATTTTATTTTTAATTATTATTATTTTATTTTTATATCTAATTATTATTTTCTTATTTTTAGTAAATTAATTATTTCAATTTAGTTGATTAATTAATTAATTAGTTTCATATTATATTATTATTATATTTTTAATTTTAAATTTTTAATTATTATTTTTAATTAAGTATTTGTATTTTTATTTTTTAATTAGTTATTATTTATTTATTTATTTATTGTTAATTAAAAATTAAAAAGATTAAAAACCCATATTTAATTAACAAAACATATTCAATAATTTATTTTTATTATTATTATTATTATTATTATTATTATTATTATTATTATTATTTATTTTTTTAATTGTTGTCAATTCTTTATTGTACATGAGAAGATCTTAAATATAAACATTTTTGTCCATTTAATTTACTCTGTGCATTCCCACAACTCAGGAAAGTTGAATTCCCACTTTCTATATGGGAATGAAAATTGAGCAAATCATGAAAATATTGCATTCTCAGAAATATAACTTTTCTTGGAATCATTTTCCATTATGCAAACCAAACGCAGGAGTATCGCATTCCAAAATTCATATTCTTAGGAATCTTTTATGATTCTGTGAACCATACGCCCTATTAATATCTATGTTTTTATCTCTTTTTTCCACAAACATTAATCCAAAAAATAATACAAAAATTAATTTCAAATTAAATCCACACTAGAATCTACTAGCAAGATGTGTAAATCTTATTAGTCCATTAATTATTTTTCTTTGACAAAAAAAATTCAAATATGTAAAAAAATACTTTTTTATAGTTTTGATGAAAATTTATCAAAAAGTTATTTACTTTAGTAATAAAATATCATTATCATACACATATACCTAACTATAAAATAAATTATTTTATTTGACTATAGAAATAAAAATTATAATTATCATAGCAATATAATAATGTGATATAAATTTCCTTTTATGTCATACATTCAACAACTAATTTTATCAAACATATTCTCATTAATTAACTAGCTAAACAGCTATTCACTAACAGTTAAAATATACAAACTATCGATTACTCAAATTGCTATTAGTCACCCGAACAACTAATTTGACTGAAAATCTAAATATTTTCTTTTCAAGGGGATGCTGCTAGGCAAAGACTAGAGCACAAACTAGACAAGCTACTAAATAATTTCAGTGGAGATAAACAAGAAAGAGAAATCTCAATGTCTCCTGAAGACTACAACTTTTGGACACCAGAACCATTAAGTTGCGTTTGATTTGCCTCTTTTTTTTTTTTTTGCATTTTCTAGTTTTCATTTTTCATTTTCATTTTCTGAAAATAATTTTCATTTTTTGTTTTTTAAAATTTAGAGAATGTATTTGGTTGCTAAAAGCGTTTTGTTTTTTTATATTTATTTACAAAATTACCACCATATTTTTTAAATTTTTTAGAGATATTTATAAAACTGCCACCTTATTTTTTAAATTTTTTAAATTATTTACAAAACTACCACCTTATTTTTTAAATCTTTTAGAGTTATTTACAAAAATTTTCACCTTGTTTTCCGAGAAAACATTTTTTTGATATTTTTTGTTTTCTTTGAAAACTATTTTCTATTTTTTGAAAATAAAAATAAAAATAGTTAACCAAATGAGTTTTCTATCATAATTTTCATTTTTCATGAAAATGAAAACAAAAAACAAGCAAACCAAATGCACCCTTAAATTCCGAGTCACGCGAAAACTAAATCAAAACAGAACATAAGACCAATTGATATCTGCATGTTCAGATAAGTAAACTGATCAAGAAGAAGGGAAATGTTCTTTACTTCTAATGTTCACCCGAGTACTGAGACATTCCAAACAAAAAGTAATTGCAGCCACAAAGGAAACTCAAGAGCAATCCTAGTAGCCTAATAACAAAACCACACAATGCATTTGACACTTCAATCCCCAGGGCTGCATTCATACTCCAGTCAGCCTTCGGCGCTAAGGCAGCTTTCAGTTCTGCAATCAATATACAAGCCCTGGCAAGAAAATTACAGTCATGTAGAGTTACAACAGTGTACTGTAGCTTGATGCCGTCAAGAAAAATGACTTCTGTTTCTTCACTTCCTTGATTTCAGCTATGTTATGCCATGAAGCCATGTCTGACTTTTCAGCATCTTAATCTCCATTGCCTGCAAGACCTGCTTTAAGTTGAACCTTGTGAACTTGAATTCAGTGTCACCCTTGAAGGAATATGAAAATTTGACTACTTCTAGATGAGAGAGAAAAATCATCATTGCTCCTGCTGGTTCTTCTTCCACAAAATGAAAACCTTGTGAATCATAATCATTTCTGACCAGGCAACACAAATGCAAAATGCATCTGTTAAAGTAGAGGCCTTAATTCCGGGTGTCAGTTAAAAGCAACGGTGGTAACAGTACCAATCGCTTACAAAGTCCAATATCAATTTTTGGCAACAAGTGAGGAAGACGAAGAATCTAGAAACAGAAGATAAGTCCAACATCTCCAGTAGATCCAAGTTCAAGTATATTTCAGTCATATTATCCAATTTTACGAGTGAAAACCAATAGAATACCCCATAGAAGACGAGACATTTCAGAAGTGGAGAGGTTAAAATGCCAAGACAAATCTAACAAAGTGCCATGATGAACTTATCATCAGGCAGATCAAAGTTTAAAATGCAAGCAGATGCTCCGCCGGATCTTCCACACGACCTAAACCCAGGTCATGGATCAAAATGGATGTATTATAGCTCACATTCAAAAAGATGATATAATGCCCAATCTAATTGTCTATTTCAATTTTAATACTATATTTGTTTGAACCGCCATAAATCAAGTCAATGGAAAAGAGAACTGTGCCTAAGCCAATTAAGACAAAAGGCCCCCTTCAATTCAGAATTCATGCACTACTTTCTTTTAACGAGTAACGAGTTAACCACAATTACAGCTTTTCTCCTGAGTAGGAGCTCTTAATTTAGGATTCTTACGTTGTACAGAAGCATATACCTTTTCAGCTTGCATATGACTAGATATATGTAATTGCTAGATAATGGAACTCTATGGAGCAATGAGCTAAGCTCAAGATAAAGCTCAATTTATTTAGTAAACTACATCTGTTTCGTTTATTTGTTCTTCTACTTTGTCCTTTTCTCTGAGAGGGAGCATTAGCGTGTCATACCAGCTGTCAGACAAAGTGAAGGAATGTCAACTATAATATCCCCAAGGTGGCAGGGTCTGGAATACCGCCTTAACAAGATCTTGTACAGAGAAAGAGAGAGATTAAGAGCTTAGAACTATTGTTGATCAATGATTGCAATTATAGAGCTCAGTTGCTTGTATATCTGCTAGTGAGTTGGTGGTTGGTTAGTTTTAATTGATCAACTTGAACCAACTTGCCTAACTGACTTTGGTGCTCAATCGACATAATTGTGGTCACTTATTACAAGCAAATGACCAAAATGGCCAATCAATTACCAACTGAATTGAACCCCTTAAAGTTGACTTGTCCTTTCTTACTAAACTCATTTTACCCGTATAACCCTAATCGGTTTCAGCTCATAACAAATACCTCCCCTTTGGAATCCTTGTCCTCAAGGATTAGAACGAGGGAATTGCTTCCGCAGAACATACAAGTCGACCCAAGAGCTGTCTTCAGGAGGGCTATTGAACCAGTTGATTAGAACTTGTGTTACAGACCTGTTATCCTGGAGATCACCCTCTTATCCAACACAACTTCATTAGCAACACGTGACCTCGAGAGGAAAGAGTGACAGCATGTTGTGGCAGTGCAGGAACTTGCCCTTTCACTTGTTTCAACTAAGACACATGAAATGTGTGATGAATTGAGCTTGAACAGATAACTCGAGCTGATAAGCTACCTGTCGCACCCTCTTGAGAATCTGGAATGGCCCAAAGAACTTTAGACTTAACTTCTGATAAGAATTATCCTTCAAGGAGTGTTTCTGTAAGGCTGAAACTTGACATAAATCCAATCTTGTTTTGGGCTATCATCATATGCTATTTGAGAAGTCTTATAGTGGACTCTCTAGCCTGCAAACTCCTGTCCACCTCTTCTACCAAAGAACTATTAGAAAGGTAACGTAGATGTAATGGTGACTTCTAACCGTATCAGACCTGTTGCGGTGTCATTTTTCTCATGTGTGAAAGTCTACACCATTCAGCTAAGGGTAACCATTTCACCCATTCCCTTGGTCTCTCCCCTGCCATCCACCATAGGTAGCCTTCAAGTTCTCTGCCTCCGTTTGCCCATCTGTCTGTGGATGTTAAGCAGTAGAGTAATGCAGAGTAACTCCCTGTGAACCAAACAATGTTTGCCAGAATTTGCTTTAAAAAATGACATCCCTCTGACACAATTGTTTGAGGCAGTCCATGAAGATTGTATACATTGTCCAAGAAAGCTTTAGCCACCTTAATAGAAGTGTAAGGATGAGAGAGGGAAATAACATGTGCATCGTTGCTAAGCCTATGCACCACCACAAAGATCACTCGTTTATTGTGGGGTTGAGGTAACCCCTCAATAAAATCCAAGCTAATATCCTGCCAGACTCTCTCAGGTACTGGTAATGGCTGCAAGAGCCCTGGGCTTGCCACATTCTCATTTAAGTCTAATAACTTGTCCTTCACATAACCCCTTTTTCTAATAACCAGCTTCCCTTGCCTAAATAGGAGTCCCTATCTCAATTCATAGTCAGGCCTAACTGTGGTCCCCCTACTAAATTGAGTGAGAATGACTTGCATCTTCTGATCATTTGTGTAAGAGTCTTTAACTGCCTAAGTGAGTTCTCCACTCACTACTGACAAGAGACAATGTACACAGCTGCCCTTCAGTCTGTGGACTTCTGGAAAAAAGCCTCTACTGCTACATTATCCCTTCCTTTCTTGTAAACTAATATACAATACCCCAATAAGCTTTGTCAACCATTTTGGCTGGGCAAGTGTAGTGGTCCTTTGCTCCAATAGGAATTTAAGACTTTGGTTATATGCCCTGACCAGAAAATGCCTTCCTACAAGGCAAGGCCGCCACTTATGGATTGCAACGACCATTACCAACATCTCCTTTTCATAGACAAAGACAGCTTGATGTCTAGAACTTAGTGCTTTGCTGAGTTAAGCCAAAGGATGCTCTTTTTGCATAAGCACTGCACCAATATATGCATCAGTTTCAATAATAAGTTCCAAGAAAAAGTCAAATAATGCCAACACTAGTCCAGTGGTCACAGCATGCATTACATCTTTGAATGCTTGGTCTGGAGCCCCAATCCACTTGAACCCGTCCTTCTAAGAGGATCAGTAAGAGGCTTGGCAATCAAGCCATACCCCTTTACATATCTCCTATAGAAGCCAGTTAATCCTAAGAAGCCTCTGAGCTTCTTAACTATCTTAGAGTAGGCCACTCTTGTACCCCCTTCAATTTACTTGGAAATGTTGCAACCCCTGCTTCATAAATAACATGACCAGGATATTCCACTTCTTGTCTCCCAAATGAAAGTTTGCTCATTTTGACAAAGAGTCTGAAGCTGAAGTACTTCGAAAACTTCTTCCAACTGTAACAAGTGTTCCAATCTGGACTATAGATAAGGATATCAGTAACGAACACCAACACAAACTTCCTCAAATATGGCTGGAACACATGATTTATTAAACTTTGAAATGTGGAGGGAGCATTAGTCATTCCAAAAGGCATAACTATAAATTCATAATGCCCATGGTGAGACCTAAATGTGGTTTTCTGTATATCAACTTCATTCATTCAGATATGATGATACCCTGACCTTAAATCTAATTCTGAGAAGTATTTATTCCCACCTAATTCAACCAACAATTCTTCAATAACAGGGAAAGAAAACTTACCCTTTATATTGTCATTATTAAGCTCCCTATAATCTATACACATTCTCCAGGAACCATTCTTTTCACCATTGCAAGTGGAGAAGAATAGGACCATACTGTGTTTAATGACCCCTGCATCCAGCATCTCTTGCATTATTTTTTCAATTTCATTCTTTTGTATGGTTCGATATCTGTAGGGCTTTACATTCAAAAGAGAAACTTCTTCATTGAGGGTTTTAAGATCATGCTTTCTGTCAGGAGGAAGATGCTTGACGGGTTCAAATAGCATAGCATATATATCAAGAACACTCTGCAACGAGGGATCAGCATTATATTTACCTCTGGACGCACTTTGCTCTTCAACATTTGATGGCTGCACCTGGAGATGGACAAGAGTCAAAAGTCATCATTGCCAAGTCTGCTGGTTTTTGCATCAGTTAATATTGCCCAATGTAATGAGCCATTGAACCTCCAATACCATATCACAACCTCCCATAAGCAACAATAGGAAATCTGCTTTGAAATACACCCCTTAAATTCTCCAAGAAAATCCTTCACGCATGTATGAACAATAAATTTAGTTTCCATCAGCCAGTCACAGAGAAAGGCGTAATGTCCTCCAACATACACCCGAGTCTCTTGGCAGCATCCAAATCTAAGAAGTTAAGTGCTGCATGTGTCCACATGTGAACAACCTTCCCATGGACAGTGTGTCCACAAGTATGTGAACTACCTTCCCAATGACACAGCCAATCACCCACATGATCTTATAGTCCAATGTGCCTGTCATTGCATGTATAGACACCTATGTACTAAGCAATGATTCCTCACTACTGCCCTCTTCCATTCCAACCATTTCAAAAGACAACTCCCTCACATTGCCCTCTATGTCCATCCTCTGCTTCCATGATATACAACTGCCTCCTCCCACCAGGAACATATTTTCATCACATAAGTAGCAAAGCCGTTTTGCCCTTCTCTCGTCCATTCCAGCAGTGGTGACCGTTCTAGGTGGCTCGCTTGGGCCTTTCTGACCAGTGACTGGAATAAGGAGCAAAGGGGTAAGGATTCTTTGATGTATTATTTCTCAGGTTGGAATCAGACACCTTATCTGAAAAAGCTGCCTTTGGATTAGGGAGTTAGGGAGCAGATCTCACAGAATACTAAGAGTAGGTCCTCTGCAAATAGATAGACTGCTCAACTAGCTTACAGCCATGCTACAAGCCTTCTGAAAGGTCCTAGTACCTTACTTGAACTGCAATTTCAGGCCTGAAACTAGTCAAGAGACAACAAATTGAGTACCCCCAATTCAAAATTTAATCAAATTTATCCAGATATTCTTGCACTAGTCCTTGTTCCCTGAGATTCCTCAATTCACTCATAGGGTCATCATATAAAAGTTTCCCAAATCGATTGTGCATTGCTCTAATATACTCCTCCCAACTTGGTTTCTCAATGATTCTTGCCCTCATGATCATCTGATGTTATTGAAGAGCCCTAACCTCCAAATGAACTGCAGCAAGCTAGACCTTGACCTTACCTGGAGTTCCATCAATATCGCAAAATTGCTCACACTTGTACAACCATCCTCGCAGGTCCTCACCACCAAATCTTGGAAACTCAACTCTTGAGCATAGAATGGGAATTTGATAGTGTTGATTCACCCGATACTGACTTCTCAAAGTAGCTCATTTTACTCGAGTACCTTCCGCTGTTGTTGTGAGGATCAATGGCCTTCTATCACCCTTAATAGGAATGTCGATTTTAAAATACCTAAGGAGCTAGGATTTGGATTAGCTGCTCAAAAAGATCTCTTGCACACACACACAAAGAGAGAGAGAGAGAGAGAGATTAAGAGCTCAGAACTTCCATGATATTGATCCAGTTCAAGATCAAGGTAATTCATTAATTGAATAGGCGAAAGATTTATCATCTCTATGGGATTAAATCCCGAGTTATTGCGAAGTTAAAAAAAAATTTGAGATTATGGAAGTAAATGTTCTTGAGATCAATGATTTGCAATTATAGAGCTTCGTCACTTTTATATCTGCTAATGAGCTTGTGGTTGGTTAGCTTTAATCAACTAACTTGAACCAACTTGCCAAACTAACTGAGGTGCTCAATTGGCATAACTACCCTCACTTATTAAAAGCAAATGACCAGAAAGCCCAATCCACCAACTTGAACCCCTTAAAATTTACTTCCTTGCCAGTTGCCCTTACTTACTAAACACAGTTTACCCATGTAACCTAATTGATTTCAGATCATACGACAAAGGGAATGATGGCGAAGGTGCATATTGCTGGATGTGTAATAGGCAACTCTCATATGTTTTGTTCAAAACATTATTTAGGCTGAACATTAAGAAAGACAAAATTTTCTCTAAGCACTCTATAACAAGTTCTCTTTTGAAATTGCAAGCAATACTCTGTTTTCAGCCAAATATAAAAGCTCATTTACCTGAAAATATAATCACCTTGAACCATATTTCATTGTGTAGGTCTTAATTATGCATAGAGATATAATATTATTCTCATATCAATGTCAACATTGCATAAGTTAATAGTAAGCTTATAAATAAAGAATTAAAGAGACGAGATATACTGAAAAAGTCAAACGCCAGAGTTCCAGATTTCTTGCAACAGAGCACTGTGTTTCAGATGAACATATTGCCAACCCATGCCATGCTTTATCTGTGAATCACCACTCCTTTAAAAGTCTGAGTTAATGACTGTCCATAACGATGACAAGCAAAGAACAATATCTATAATGAGATCTCTAAAGCATGTGAAACTCTTAAGACTCGCTGCATCAGTCTTGCATGTCGCCCAAAGAAGCTACCATGAATGAAAAATGACTCTCTTAATACGTAAAGCTATTTACAGTACCGTATTATGGACTTCTTCTTTGAGGAGTACTGTATCATAAACTTCCAAAGAACAGCAACATGAAAATGGAATTCTTGCGGGCAAGAAGAACTCATTCATAAATGTAATAGAAGAAATATCCAGAACTCTAAGGCTTCAAAACAAGTGTAAGAAAAAAATTCTGAATGTAGATGGCCTGCCAAATTCCAGATTTTCCAAGAACTCACGGTTGAATATGCAATAGAGGAAGACGAATTACTACCCCAGAAAAGAAATGAAAAACATCAAGCTTTTGAATATAATGGCTTAAGACAGCATATGTCCACGCATACAACCTATATCATTATTCTCCAGACAACACTGGCTCAACGGTCAGACAAGGGGACCAACCTGGTGGATGATTCGGTACAACAGTTTTCAGCTTTCTCAGGCCTCACCAAGTCGCATTTTCAACTATGGTATCAGTTATTTTAATTGCTTATCTGAAATAAATTAACTCCAAGCAGTATCTGAATTGTGGAATGGGTACACAAAGAACTAGATACACGTCTAGGAATGTAAACAATAGAACGAGTCCATATAAAACCAACATGTTAAGTATCCAACGTTCACTTTTCTTTAGTAATGCACTTACCATATAATAATTGTTACCTTTAAGTGGACAGTTATTAATTACTTACCATGAACTTGCAACAAAAAGTAACCCAAAAAAAAAAGAAAAAAAAAAAAAAAGAATCTAAGGCCTTGCCGATGACACTTTCTAGATTGTTAACGTTACTATGCAAACAAATAAGCAGTTAACACGTGTGAACACTAGTGTTGATGTCTTAAAATCTCATTGCTTTTTGTAATTAGCAACCTAGATGGACATGATCGGATTATCACCTAATTACTCTACCTTTTTGAACAGCAACGGCTTTATACTTCCAGAATAGGAAGCAAAAGAGAATGTTACTGGCACATAAGTCCAGAACTAAAATCTTACCCCTTTGTGAGGGCTCATATATACTCCCTTGTACTCCTTGCATGAATTCAAGAAAAGTAGTTTTAACATCCATCAACCAACTTAGGATATCACTCATTTTATCTGTCAAAACTTGTAACAGTGTCTGGGGCATTCACATGAAAGCAGTGTGAACTCAGAAGCAGGGAAACACTTGGTGAAAATTCCTGATTAACACAGCCACATGTGGAATCAGATAGCTACTTCTGGTGTTTCACAGGAGAGGCCAGCGAAAAAAGAAAAGGAGGAAAAGAGCTTAGATGCAAAATTTTATGAAGAACTGGATGTGATAGAAGACTTGGAAGAAAGTGAAATTATTCACTATATGGAAGCTCTGCAGATAAAAAGCCCACCTGAGAGTACTATGATTTGGGATGACTGGCATGATGCTGAACGAATTGAGGCTACTGGATTTGAGAATTGGCTGAGTTGCTTGATGCATTCAGATAATCAGTTAGAGGCTTCAAAAAATTTGGAGAATCATGGTGAGACTTCAATGGAGGAGGAGAATTGGTGGGAGACTACACCAGATAGAGACCAACAGCCTGATCCTTGGGATTTTGAGCAGGATGACAAGATGCAGCAATGGATCTGGTATTATCCCATGATCCTAGAGCCCATAAATTTGGTGGGGGATAAAGAAATGCCCATGGAAATTGAGCTATGGAACTGAAGACACCAAAGAAGTTCATAATCAAAATGGGATGCACTACAATCTGTTGGAGTCTGAACAACATTTGTTTATGGGAGGATGCAGGGCGTTGTGGTGGTTGAGGGATGAGTGGGTTAGGAAGAAAGAGAGAGCGTGTGCAGAACCATACCCCATCAATTAAAATGAAATTTTCAGTTCATAAATTTCAATCAATGAGAGGGGTCTACCGACAAATAGACTGAATTGCAAATTTTTGCTCTTTCCTCTTTCCTTCTTGCCTTTAATTTAGGGAGTATAGCTTTATCCATAAGTTATCAACTATATCCGTATCTAGTATATTTTATGATTAGCTTAACATTGAACCAAAAAGGGCTTGTTTGGATTGGCTTTTTTCAGGGGAAAAAACACTTCTTTCCTGAAAAAAGTACATTCTTTTTTAAATAACTATTTGGCTTGATTTTCAGAAAAGCTGAAACTCCAAAAAAAGCTCAAATAAAGCTTTTTTCAGAAGCCAGAATTTTTAGCTTATCAAAAGAATACTTTTTTCAAAAGTAGTTAAAGAAAGCGCTTCTAGATAAAGCTAATCCGAACGAGTCCAAAGACAAGTTCGAGACTTCCGCAGCTCATAGAATTTGTCACTGACAGATAGATAGTGCATATGCTCCAATTCTTCAAATATTTTTCAGGAATTAAAACATCAAATACAAATCCTGTAAGATGATAATTATACCATGTGAGCAATAACAAGTACAAAGAATATGTGCCAATTTCTTATTTATGGTTACGAATAGTTTATCTTAGAAGTACATGCACATGATTAGAAAGTACTGAAGATCTAATAACACAAATACAAAGCCTTCAAAATAGTAAGTTCTTTTATTTCTATTCGTCTTATTGTCTCAAGGGAACTCCTTTTTAAAAATCGTAACAACATTCTGATAAACTTTCCAAGTTATTTTACTATCATGTTAAACTTTCAAGGCAATAAGTGTCTGGATGAGGTAATAACATAATTGTAAATATTTTTCAAGTCGTAAAAGCTGCCATCAAAGGTAAAATCAACAAAATCAAGCAGCTATTAAGCCAGATACTCGAGGAAAGGAATATTATGGAAACTATCACATTCTCATTCACCTAGTCTTAAGAGCTATAATATCAAAAGGAAATCCTTGCTGAAACTATATTCTTTCTATTATTCTCTAGGATATATCAAACTCATCTATGTGCAACAGTGATTTTCCAAGTTCTTCTACTGAACTTAATTTTCCAAGTTATTTTATTGATTTTTCCTTTCTATTATTCTCTAGGATATATCAAACTCATCTATGTGCAACAGTGATTTTCCAAGTTCTTCTACTGAACTTAATTTTCCAAGCTATTTTATTGATTTTTCCTCATGGTGAGTTTGTTGATTTACTTAATCAAGAAAGTTAAATCGATACACTAGAAGATGTGTTATATCCGCTTATGCTAAGTTTTAAAACAAATCTCAAATATTCTTAAATATCACTAGTTATCAACTTTAATTCCACAGTATTACACTATTATACATATTAGATTATAGAACTGTTTATAGATGATGGAAGTGACTCCTTACGTGCTGTGAAACAGAAGGTCAGTATGATGAATAAAAAATAAGGTAAGACAAGTAAATGATGGGGTACACAGGAGAAAAGGAGATTTAATACCTGTAACAATGGCGGATCCCTGGATGAGTTGCAGAACAAAATGACTAAACCAAGGACTGTAAGCAACGCACCGATTGAGACACTCCATGGCAATATGAACCCGTGACCTATGGTTAAGCAAGCAAAAATCCCATCCACTACACTCCTTACCTCAGATGGCAATATCCACACAAAAATAAATACATTGGCTACGTCAAGTGTTGTTGGCAATGACTCAATAAATAAGTTTGCCAAGGTTAAGCTAGCTGGATGAATCTCCCAATGAAATGAAATTAAATAGGCAATCACACTCCTGAATCAATCATGGTTAGAAAGCTTGCCAAATTTCACCCCAGATAGCTATTGACACCTTAAATATTTTCTTTCTGGGGTCTGAAGTTAAAGCCACGTCCTGCTTAATTTGCTTAGTGAAGCAATTAGCATGGTCTACCAAGCTGCAAAGTCCAATTTTCACATTGCCTGGGACATCACTTTGTGAGACCAAGCACTCCGGACTCTTAAGTCTTTAGTACTACACAAGTGTGATCCATTCCGTCATTTGGGTGGAAATGAGATGAAACAATAACCCCTCTGACATTTCAACCCTAGAAATAATTTTAAGACCACTCGTCTTAGAAATACAAAAAGAAAGAACATATTAACATTCTACTTAAGACAACGAGAACCAAATACCTAGAGATAAAAAGAAAAAGAGTAGAAAAAATAAAGGAGGATGCCTACAAGCAATAGGGCCAAAAATGAAATCCTCCACAAACAATAAATCATCTTCAGAATGCTGTTATGTATCCCAAGAGTAGCAGTTGTAGATGAGGCTTCTCAAATGATACTCTCCAATCATTCCCAACTACCGTATCCAATAAATACACGCCTTAAAGGGGGGGAAAAAGAAGGGGCATTTGTTTTTTTGGCGGTGGTGGGGAAGGGGTATTAGACAGAGACAACCCCCCAACCCACCCACACACGCAGACATATATATTCTGAAGGAGAACATGAAATCATCTCCTTTATGTATGCCTTACAGAAGACGATATCAGGAAAGTTCTCACAAAAGAATATCACAGAAGTTATCAGGTTTTTGGAGAAATTACCAAACAACTATTAATTGAAATAACAAGTCCAAAATCTTCTATTGAGAGACACAAATGAATTGCATAGGGTGAAGGAGGTTCTACTTAGGAAAATTATACCATTATAATATATTTGATGGACCAAACAATCCTGAAGCTATTCTTATTAATGCAGTCATAACAGAGCTTTCAGATGTCAATGCTTCATCAAAATCCACATCATAAATGGAAATCATCAACTATCTCATCTCAAATTACTCTTCATGAAGGCTCTAGGCTGTTGAGTCTATTGGTGAAGCAAGTGACCACTCGGGATAGAAGGTCTAAGAGAGACATCCATGTGGGAATTCACATACAAGATAACACTTCCACGGTTTGATCAGCAATAACATCAGCAGATGTATGCTCCTTCCAAAACACATGCTTCCACGACTTAGTTTGCAATTTCCTTAGCAATGTATTTTGGCTTCTCTTGACATCAATCAAGTATAAGCTGACTCAACCGTAACGGATCTCTTCATCCTACTGTAGCTAAACTAGGAAACAGTCTACCATCACAGTTACATCTCTCTCCCTCCCCACCCCCCCCCACCCCCTCTCTTTTCCCTAATATCCTGCTCCATGATACTCTTATCAAACTCCTTATAGACACCAAATTCTGGTAATTCTGATCAAGTGAAGAAAATTACTTCTTCCTTTTCTTAACCCAATCACGTACACCACAAGTCAGTGGTGTTCCAGCATTTCTAAAGTGACTTCTCAAGCAAAGTTCAGTCTATGTCGTCTATATTTATGCTATTCAAGTTGCAAGTTTCGGATATTTCTCCAATAATCTTTAATTGTGTACTGAAGAGATTAGAAGTAGATAAACTAATAATCAAAGAGTGACCAATAACCACTAGGCAAACAGTTGGATTGTTAACTAGTTAATTCTACTTTGGTGGCTCTTTCAATGTTGGTGTTACTCTATAGACCCTTCAGACAGCCTCCTCTACAAACTTAGAGCTAATAATAGGACAAATACAAAAAAGAAATTCAAATTAATTGGTAGTCATCTACCAATTAATTATCAGGTACTGAGTCTTTCACAATGAGAACTATATGTAACTTCAATCAATGAGTTTCAGTCCACAACATAACTTCATTCACAAATAAGAAAAAGAAGAGTTCATGAAAATTAAAGAAAAGGTTCATGTAGGTCAGTATCAAAATTGAACTTAGATTTGCATTTTGAAATTAATAACTAGTTGAAAATGCAAATCCAAGTTCGATCTGTCTGTCCTTTTCTTTTTCTTTTTTCCTCCGCCCACCACATTAGAAGGAAGATTATAGTTGCACATTTCATAATTTTTAGTTAATCTTTTCATAAAATGTGTACAACTACGTAGTTTTAATGGAAAAATAAGCAGATATTGAGCTATTAAATTTTCGAACTGTTCATTTAAAGAGATGGTGATACGTCACTTTCCCTCTAATTACCCCCTTGGCAAAGATCCATAGAACAATTGATTGTTATAATATTGTTTCAGGATGAGATAATCAGCAAACTTTTAGCAAAAATTGCTAGTCTATATCCAAATACAGAAAATGACAAAAATAATCAGTATAATTAGTTGTGATATTATGGAACAGAATGAACCTTAAGAAACAGAGCTCTAAAACTAGAAATATATATCATCCTTACTGAATGATTTGATGAAGGAAAAGTTGCTTAACATAAAAATCTGAGTCCTATGCTCCCCAGCCCCCCCCCCCCCCCAAAAAAAAAAGAATCTGTCTCTCAACCCTCATCCCTGTAGGGCTGAAAACAGTATTACTTTATTTCATGTATCCACATAGATATACTTCTCAGTATTCTCCTTTAAACATCTACCATATTAAAAGCAATTCAAGAAGTATTGTTTAAGATAAAGCAGATTCTAAGGCTAGGCAGATGGAAGTAATAGTATAAACAGAAGCTTCTCAACTATAAGCCAACATAAATAGCCAATTAATAAATCGTCATGATATATTGAACATGCATTAGCAAACAGAAAGAGACGAGAAAAAGCAGTAAATTTTAAAAGCAACTTTAGCAATCCCAATTCCAAAGTAGATACAGGACGACAACGCCCTTCCACTTAGATATGGGCTCCCCCCACTCTCCCGGAAAGACTACTAACTCTTTAGGCAGATTTACAAAATAAATCAAGCACAGAAATGTGCTTTACATAGTTGATGTGAATTACAACTAGAAGAGCACATGACTTTTCACCTTCCACAGCCCAATCAGTACTCTTCTCGACCATCATGTTTCCTGCTCTTCTTCCCAGATCACTTTCTATCCTGACCAACTTGTGAATCATCCGAACCGCTGACATCAGAATCAGATGGTGAAGCCGCCCTCCTGCTCCTCCGCTTATGCCTTCTCACAGAATCCTCAAATGAATCTTCAGAATCATCTGAATGCCGATAACTTCTCCTCCTCCTCCTCTTCTCTTTCCTGATCTTCCTCCTCCGCCTCCTACGTTCCTCATCCCCATCTGATGACTCATCTATTCTCGTCCTCTTCTCCTTCCTTCTCTTCCTACAGCCTTCATCCTCATCCTCAGAATCACTACGCCGCTTCTTCCCACTCTTCCTCTTCTTTAACCTACCCTTCTTCCTATCTCCAGAATCCAACTCATCATCCGAATCATCATTCTTCTTTCTCGACAACTTCGATTTACTACTAACCTTCTTGCCATACTTAGACGCAATTGCCCTCTCAATCTCCGAGTCATAATCAGAATCTGAACTCCCGCTCTCCTCCTCCTCGCTACTACTCTCCTCACTCTCAACTACATTCTTCCCACTCATCTTCACCTTTTCCCCTTTCAACTTCTCCAACCCATTGAGAACCGCAGCCTGACCTGCCTCAGGGTCTTTCCCCTTAATATCATCCCTCCCACTCAAGAAATTCCTACACTGGAATGTCAAGTGCCCAACACGCCCGCATTTCTTGCAGGCCCCACGAGCCTCATCGGCATTAGAACCAGTTAATCGTGCAAGCGCAATCAATCCCTGAAAGCTTTCATATGCATTCCCAGGGTCAGGTTCTGAAGATTTCTGGGTTGATGCCTTCTTGTCATCCTTTGAGGGTGCATAGGGATCATACCCAATAGCGCTCTGCCATATACCATGAGTCTGCAGGGCCGCGCTACTGTGCACTCGGTTGTTCGCCGGCATGCGAACCCTACCTGCTGTGGCCGGCATCGTGAAATACTTTTACTACAATTACACCTGCAGATTAGGGGGAAAAGTACAAGGATTTTTAGCACTTGAAGTCCGAACAATTCACAAACAATAAGAAACATGAAAAACCTAAATCAGCGTTGAATTTTGCTAATAATCGAAACCCTAATCAGAACATAACTAAATTAAACGAAGCAAAAAATCAAAATCAAAGTTAGTCTTTGCTAAAACTTTAGCAATTGAAACCCAGATTAAATTCTAATAAAACTGAAAAGCAAAATAATAATAAAAAAAAGCAAGGTAGATTTTGCTTGTATACTAACAAGAATTGCAATCGGATACATACAAGTATAAACAGCTGTTTCACAGCACAAATTTTCTTTTCCCTTGTAGTGGGTAAACTGCCAAATTCTATAAAAAAAAAAGGAAAAAAAGAAGAAAAGTGGAACGTTTACGTACCGCAACTGGTGGCGTGCGACGGTAGCAGCGTTGCTTCGTTGCTTTTTGTTGTTGGTGTTGATTTATATTCGTTTTTGGGTCGGTAGAAGAGAGAGAAATGAACAACTATATTGCTTCTTTGGAAAATTTCATGTTATAAATGATTATTCATAGAATTTGATAAGCTCCTGAATGCACAAGGGATGACATCAGCACAAAGATAAATATTGACTTTTCACGTCTTCCCGTATTATAATTTCACGTTTTCCGCATCACGGCTTTATGTCTTTTTTTTTTTTTTTGTGGTATTATAAGTGTCTGTTTGATAAAATTAGATAATTAAGTAACTAGTAGTTATTTGGATAAATAGTAGTTATTTGTATAGCTAATAGTTATTGTATTATAATTGCCTTATAGTTGTTCAACTAACAGTCTAAAAAAATATATTCGGTAAAACTAGTTATTCAACTAGTTGATAAATTACAAAAGGACATTAGAATCACCTCAGTAATGTTATTATTGCTATAATATAATAATTATTATTTCTAATTATTATAATTTAAATAGGATAATATATTTATAATTTTAATAGTAATAGTGAAAATATAATAATAATAATAATAATGATGATGATGATGATGATGATATATTATTTTGATTTGGTCACTCATAAAACTTTATAATTAATTTAATTATATTATAACTAAAATAATTAAAATGGGGCAAATTTTGAAGTGGTAAGCTAAATTTGATATGAGGGTGTTAATAAATAGTTTGTTATTGTCTATTGCATTTTTTTTTTTTGCGTCATTAGCAAATAAAGATAAATAGGAATTAACAGATAAAATTTAATTCACTCTTGATTTCCAATAGCAGATGTAATTTAATCACGTTTGATCAGTTTTGTCCTTATCACCAAAAACTTAGGGATAGAATGGAGAAAAAAAGATAAAATGCTACTCTATTGTTTTGAAACGTTAAAACTTGTAACATTTGACATAATGTAACTAAAACGTTAAATGCTAATCTAAAAAGCTATTTTGTCGAACAGAGACAGATATCAAAATAGCGTTTGACAAAGTCAAGACGCTAAACACTATGTAAAAAGATATTGTCGAGCACCTTCTAAATTGTTCACACTACAATTTTCAAAACTTAGTGAATATTCGCTAAATAATAATATTTATATTATATTTTCCCTTCGATATTTACCACAAGAATATGCCTCACTAAAACCTCATCAAAAAAAACCCAATAGGATAAAAACTTGACTAAGAAAAAATAGTACATTATTATTATGACAATATTTTTGTATTTGGCCTAGCTTATTAAAACCTTACTAGAGAAAACCTAGTGGGAGACAAGCCTTGGAGAAGGAAAAAGGGTATAGTACATAATTGCCTTCTCTCACTCATCGTGACACAAGTTATGGTGACAGATCTTTCGATTGATGCCTTCTACACTTCTTAACATGTACCTTAAAAGTTGTTGTTGGCAAAGTTTAGTGAACAAATCTGTTAGATTTTCAATTGAGCGAATTTGTTTAATATCAATCACACCATTCTTTTGAAACTCATGTATATAGAAGAATTTTGGTAGAATATGCTTTGTTCTCTAGCCTTTAATATATCCACCTTTGATTTGTTTGATACACGCTGCATTATCTTCATATAATGTAGTTGGCTTGTCCTTGTTAGAAAACAATCCACGTGATCCTTAGACATGTTGGATGATAGATGTCAACCACGTAAATTCTCGACTAACTTCATGAATTGCCAGAATCTCAGCATGACTTGAAGATGTAGCAGTTGTGGTTCGTTTCGTGGATCGCCATGATATAGATATGCCACCATAAGTAAATAAATAGCCCATCTGTAGTCTTGTTTTATGGGGGTCAGATAGATATCTAGCATCTACGTAGCCAACTTATGATGCTTGCAACTTTCTTGAATAACATAAGTCCATGTTTTATGTGCCTCATAAGCAGTTTAGTATGTCTTTGATTCCGTTCCAATGTCTTTGAGTAGGAGTTGCACTAAATCTGGATAGCAAATTGTAGGAAAAAAACATTATATGGTCTTGTATTATTGGCAACTTTCTTCAATAACATAAGTCCATGTTTTATGTGCCTCATAAGCAGTTTAGTATGTCTTTGATTCCGTTCCAATGTCTTTGAGTAGGAGTTGCACTAAATCTGGATAGCAAATTGTAGAAAAAACATTATATGGTCTTGTATTATTGGCAAGATACGTTAATGCACCAATTACATTGAGATATGATACTTCATGACCAAGTAATTTCTCACCATCTTCTGGAGGGCGGAAAGGATCTTTTGTTACATCAAGTGACCTAACACCATTGGGGTTGCTAAAGGATGAGCTTTATCCATATAAAATGGCTTTAGGATTTTCTCTATATAAGCTAATTGATGGAAAAGAAATTCCTTCAGCGAGATGCCCAATTTAAAGTCCAAGACAAAACTTTGTTTATCCCAAATTCTTCATTTCAAATTCCTTTTTCAAGTATGCAACCACACTTTGTGGTTTAGGATCCACATCATTTATTTCAAGTGCTATTGTGAAGGCAAAGATATTATTCATACTACCTTCATCTCAAATCAATATCTTTCCACTAGACATATAATCCATTGAAATTTCTTCATTTCTAGGTACCTTAGTCTGTTCAGGGACTATGCATTCACCAATATTGATTGGTTCTACTACGCCTGTCATGCTTTTTAACACATTAGAATCTTCAGGGTGTATACTTCCAGTATCTTCCCCCTGTGTTCTCCTTTTTCGGGATATAGTGTATTTAGCTCTGACAAGTCTACCACGCTTCTGGCACAGTTTAGATGCATTTGCTATTGTATTTGTTAGAGGTCCTTTTGGGACATCAATTCATGCTAGCACATTTACAGCAAGTGTGTGTTATTTAAGAGGGTGTTTGGCTTTGCTTATAAGCTGGTCAAACTAGCTTATAAGCCAAAAATAAAAATTGACATGTTTGGCAAATCTGCTTATAAGCAATTCAAAGCTACTTATAAGCTCGCAAAAAAAAAAAAAAGGCAGGTGGGAAGCAACTTTTTTTTTAGGTGCTTATAAGCACTTGGTCAAAGTAAACAAAAAGATTTTTTTTTGCCCTTAAAAATGATAAGCAAATTACAATAACATGTCTTTTTTAGTCATTTTAACTACTATTGCTACTTATAAGCACTTATTTACCAAAAATGTTAATAGCTTATAAGCACATATTATCCAAACACATTTCTGCTTATTTATCACTAGCTTAAATGCAGGTTTTTTCTTATAAGCAACACCTGCTTATAAGCACTTAAAAATAAGCAAAGCCAAACGGGCTTTAAATCTCTTTTGCAAGAGAATTACTACTCTGGGGGAGTTCGTTACGCTCATCCTGCATGATGTCGGACATCACTCTAGCCCTCAATCATTAGATGCCGTCAGTTGCGCAACACGAGTGTTGCTTGTCCCCAAGGTTAGTAGTAGCTCTCAAGGAAAAAAGCAATATAGAAAAGGAAAAAAGTTAAAAAAAAAAAAAAAGATTGACAAAAAAAAGAAGATCCTTTGAACTTCAAGTTCACATTATTTAGTTCTTAGACCTAAGTGGGACAATAATTCTGTATTCCAAGATACATCACATAGTACTTCTGGTTGCAGTTTTTCTCCCCTTAATGGCAGGAATATTGTGTCATCAAAATGACAATCAGCAAAGTATCCTTTAAAAAGATTACCTGTCAGGGCTCCTAAATATCAAATAATAGAAGAGGAATCAAATCCAACATAAATCCCTAGTGGCCTTTGTGAACCCATTTTGCTACATTCTGTAGGTACTATAGGACTTGTATAGCATAACAAAAAGTATGCAAATGAGAAATATTTGGTCGATGATCATGGACAAGTTTAATGGAGAATATTTATGACAAGTCATAGGCCCAATACAAATTAATGCACCATCATGTAAAATTGCATGTCCCCAAGACGATATAAGGAGTTTTGTTCTCAAAAGAAGAGGTTTTGCAATTAGCTGAAGTCATTTAATAAAAGATTCAGCTATAATATTTTGAATATGCACATGAGGAACAGATGTTCAACGATGATTCCAATAGACATGCAATAAAAATCAAATTCTTTGGATGAAAATTCACCAGCATTATCAAAATGAATAATTTTGATAGAAAAATCAGGAAAGTGAGCCCTTAATCAAATAATTAAAACACGTAATCTAGCAAATGTAAAATTTTTAAATAATAGTAGATAGACATGAAAGTATCTAGTTGATGCATCTATTAGAAGCATAAAATAATATAATGGACGACAAGATGGGTGAATATGTCCACAAATATCTCCCTGATTTCTTTTTAGAAATTTCGAAGATTCTAGAGCGACTTTTGTTGAAGATGGTTTGACAACAATTTTCCTTGAGAACAAGCAGTACATAAGTAATCACTTGGTAATAGAATCTTCTGGTTCTTTAAGGAATGACCAAGTGTGTTCTTAATTACTTGACACATCATTGTTGCCCTTAGATGACCAAGTCTATCATGCTAAAGTGTGAGCATACTAGGATCATTATCCCTTTGCTTTTGCATGATATCTGACTCAACTCTTGTGTAATTGTCTGATATAATCTAGATAATAGAGCAAAAGTTTTCCTAGTACATGCCACTGGCATGATATGAAAGAAGTAATACAAAGATATTCTTTATTATTTTCACTTGTAACCTCAATGTGATATCCATTTCGGTGAATATCTTGCAAATTTCTTATGGATTTGCTAGAATATAGTGCATCAGCAATATCTAATTTTGTGCCATAAGATAATACAATATTAGCTCTTCCAGAGCCTTCGATAAAATTGGTTGAACTAAAACTAGTGAGTACATTAGCTCAAACTAGTGACAAACTAACTAGATAAATTTTATCACGTAATATAGTGTGTGTGGTTACACTATCAACCAAACATATATAGTCTCTATCCATCATGATATCTAATAAAGAAATAACAAAATTTATGGATTTTATATGATATTAATTTAAATAAAGATAATCCAAAAAGAGCGATTTTCATATTAATACATACCAAAACTTTTCATACAAAAGATAGTAATTAAAAAGGAAAAGAAATACACTATTCTATTTGGACATTTCCATCTCTAATTTACTGATCTATTTTTCCACTAGATTCTGCAAAGAAATCACTAACATCAAAATATGTAATATCAATAGATTCATCATGATCAACAAAATTCATCTCATTACTTTTGGCTTTTCCTTTAATTGATGCCTGATATAGATCAACCAAATGCCTTGATATACAAAAGGTACACAACTAATGGCTGGTGCCACCACATCAATAACAAACATTCTTGTCCCCTTGGGATGACTTATTTCCAGTGTCTTTTCTTTCCTATGATTGTTCTGCTTCTGCTACTCCTAGTTTTCTTTCTTGATGGCATCTAAATCATTGCATGACCAAGTCATATTCTTTCTATGGCCACGACCACAGCCTTGTCCATGACCTCGACTACATCGATTTTCATCAGCAGATGTTACATTTACTTTTGGAAATGCAACTCTGTTCACTTCTGGGAATGGTCCTGAGCCAGTTGGATGTAATTGATGATTCTTCATCAAAAGCTCGTTGTTTTGTTCACCAACAAGAAGACATGATATCAATTTAGAATATTTTTGGAGCAAATTCAAGGCATGAAATGTAGAGTATATCGTCTCTACCATATCTTGCTCAATGATAGTTTCTTTGCAAAGTTTCAATTGGGGACTTATTTTGAGCAAGGCAGGATCATAATCACTAACGGATTTGAAATCCTGCAACCTGAGGTATATCCAATCATAATGAGCCATTGGTAGAATCATTGTTCTCTGTTGATTATATCTTTCTTTGAGACTTTTCGAAAGGGTAAGGGGATTTTTTACCGTAAGGTATTCAGTCTTCAATCCTTAGTGGATATAATGCTGAAGGAAAATCATTGTTTCTATTTCTTTCCTTAATAGTTTCTCCAATATTATTTGCATTAAAATGGATTTAAGCATCAAGAACCCAAGACAGATAATTTCTTCCAGAAATATCAAGAATAGCAAATTCACATTTGGCGATATTTTCCATATCTATGCATGAAGTAGTGCAAACAAAGTATATCTTAAAAAAAATTAGTAATGCCTTATAATATTGTTGGCAAACCAACACAAAGTGTTTGACCTACTTTATTGCTGCTTCGCAGAGACTCATGTTAATAACGTGTCATAAAATAACTACAAATATATTTTGTAGAGAAATATTTAGAAGAGAGAGAAATGAACTATATTGCTTCTATGAAAAATTACATGTTACAAATGGTTAGGGTAGTCCCTTATTTATAGAATTTCATAAGCTCCTGGCTATACAAGCAACGACATTAGCGAAAAGATAAGGATTATCTTTTCATGTCTTTTCATATTACTACCTTAAAGTCAAAGAGAATTACAAAATGTGCTTAAAGTGCTTAAAATTGAAACTTACTGGGCATAGTCGGACTCTAGGCCGGCCACCCGGGCTAACACTTCCAAGTCTGGGTTTTCAAATTGGGTTTCTAACCAAGGCCGGACCCCAGGTCGGTCGACTGGCCTAACGACCGACCTTAGTTAGTAAGCTTGGGGAACAAGACTCATCGCACCCCCGGTCGACCGACCCCGGCTCTGCAACATTAAATGTCATAGCCGTTTATACCTGTTGGAGCCACTTTTTCTTCACCAATTTCACCTACCTTGCCCTAACTCTTCAAAACATCTTTAAATTCACTTCAATAGCATTCAATACATCATCTAAGCTTGAAAATTCTCTTCATCATCATTCATTGCTTAGAAATCTTGAGCTATAATTTGCTATACTCTTTGAGCATTCAAGACCAACCATTTACTACACTTGCTTATTGAAGCTTTGTACTATATGTCTCAGTTATTCCTTCAATCCATTGTTATACACATACCCATATAGCTAGGAAATCTTTAGAGATTAACTTATTAAGCTAAAGAGAATGTGGGAAAATTCTAAAGAGTAGGCACTCTTGGGTTCTTTGAAGATTGGCTTCAAAGGATTGTATTGCTTGGTTTGTACTTCACCAAGTATTGAAGAAGCAAACATATTGGAGGTGTTCAAGTCCTAATGGGAGCATCCTTAGGCGGTGGATATAAGCAAGGCCGAACCACCTAAAAATCATTTGTTATCTTCTGTCCTATCTCTACTTTATATTATTTGTTATTATTGATTGCTTGGTGTTTGTGTTATTGCCTAAAAGAATTTGTTAGTATTACTAGGTAAATTTTTAACTGCGAAAATCATCCAATATCTTAATTCACCCTCCCTCTTAAGATATTTGCCCCAACATAGACCCATCACAACATACCTAGCATAGCATTAATATTTTGTTTTTGGATAGAAATATTAATTTGTAAGTGGTACTCTTGGTTTAGTATTTAAATATTGACAATAAATCCTATCAAACAATGTCTTTCTTTGGACTGATATATTGTTCGCATGGAACCTAATAACTGTTACATATTTATTACTATTGATGTGCACATAATTTGACCAAATATAAAACTTCCTTTGAGCAAGTTATATATGCATTAATTATATGCGCATGACCTGCTGATGTCCTAAAATAAATTGATATACACAAGGGAGGCTACTTCAGTAGCATACTGTTTCAATCAATTAATTTTAGAACATTAGATATTACTGAAAAGTTAATTGTACCAAAAACTTGAATTTAGACAAGTATAAATATTTATCTGAAATTTCTATAAATCTGCAGCGCTCAAAATAAGCACCACAATAATACTTTAATTAAAATGATAAAGTCTTGATAATTTAACCAAATCATGCCAACAAATATATACAACATATATACAACCAAATCATGCTAGAATACGTTCTTAAGCATCATGATAAATAACCAAATTATCACATGCGTTTAGCATAGAAATTAATACTAAAAATTACCTTAAGACAAGGTAATACCTAAATATGCAATCATGATTGAATATGCATTTAAAATACATGCATCAAGAGAATTACCCAATGTCATAATTTATAGTAAGGCACTTTGAGTGCCAACGGTCCATTAGTTTATTCCTTTTTAATACTTTGTGGTTTTGGGTCAGCAAAAATTTTCCAAACATGAATCATGAGCAAAAGAACTAGAATCTCACAAAATTAATAAAACAAAGACTAAAATATATTAACCCAAAATTTCAATTCTCAATACTTATAATTCACAAAATTAATAAATGTACTTAATGAACACAAAAAAAATGCCAAAAAAAAAAAAAACCAAAGTGACATATATCCAAATATTTAATTATTTTAGTTCAAGTTTTTCCTTCAAAACCTAGCAATTGATACTTCCACAATTTTCATTTTCAACTTAACAATTGATTCAAGTTTTTAGCTTTATAACTATTTATTTGCTTTATGAATTCCTCAACACTTGATTCAAGTTTTGGAGAGATCGACAAGTCTAGTGAGTACACTAGTTCTACTAATCGACTAGTAGGCTCGATCAATAGATCCAGTAAATACAATGGTTCTATTGATCAAAGGAATCAATCGACCTATTGTTGAAATTAAAAACTTGACAAAAATTGCCTCAAGGACTAATAGCGCCCCTTTTAATGCAAGATGAGGGGCCAAAATTTCCCATTTTAAAGATAAACGATTGTCTTTTCAATAAAATTAAAGGACCATTGGGTAATTTACGATATACATATAAACACGTATAGTTCTTTGAGAAGGGAGTGGCTACCTACTAGAGTTTCGACCAACCACCACCGGTTATTCAGCTTTGGGGCCACTTCTTACTCTACCCCTATTATAGGGGTATGGGGTTGAAGTCAAAGAAAGATCAAGGCAGTATATTAGTTTTTCTTTTATATGCCTTTTCAATGGTCTGTTCCTTTATCTATCTTTTCCATCCAGTGCCCGCAGTATGTCAGAAAATCTTCATTTTCGATCTCTCTTCGAAATGCAATAAAGAGGTCTAACAATTTCTCCCAACATTTGCCTTTAAAGTCATTGATCTCATATCTAGTTGCAAGGGGTCTATGTTCACTATTAAGCTTATTCTCATCCATTTCTTTCAAGCTTGATCCTGCCCTTGGACTTGTTACCTTGTTCGACTGAACTTGTCGACTCTGTGCCTATTCGGTTCGAGAACCTTCTCTCATAGATTCTCTTCACCAAATTTTTGCCAGCAATCAACTCTTATCCCTTGGTGTCAAAAGATGAGTTCCTTTCTTGTCTTGGTGTCAAAAGGCTAGTTTCTTTATTGTGTTGGCCAAAAACTTTCTTTATGTATACAAAAAAAACTTCTAAGAAAATGTCAAAATTAATTTGTTTTCAAAAATAAAAAATTTTAACATCTCAAAAGTAGTTACTTCCAAAAGTCCTACAAAAGAATTATTTTTTTCAAAAATAATCCAAACGGCCCCCTAATTCAAGAGAAAGTTTGTGTACCTATTAATGCTCAACCAAGTAGTGCCTAGTGGCTCGAATCTCCCGTTAGCCATTCACTATTTCTCCGACGGCAAGTCCATCTCTTACTCCAAACAACCCTGATTTTGCTTGCATTCATGAGGCTGACCTTTCTTCACTGATAACCTATTACTTTGATTGTCTTCTTAGCGACGTTTTAATTTTTGAGTAGTTGTTCTTAGGTTGAAACTTCGTTTTGTTTTGACTTTGTTACCTTAAAACTTCTTTGTTAATAAAAAAATTTCAAATTAGATCACCTAAAAATTGCCCTTGATAAAAAGTGAGCTTTGCTAGTGTTTCTTTGACTCTGTGTGTGAAAGGGTGATGAGACGATTGAAAGAGTTTCCTCTTGATTAAAGTAAACAAGAGATGTTAAATCCAACCCTATATTTGCTTGTATTACCCCCAATTTAGGGTCAATGGAGGTAGAGTAGCTTTTAAATTTTCTACCATGACAATTTTAACCTTCAATTTATCTTTAATTACAAGTAAAACCAAACTTCTCCAACTTTTTCAACTAAAGATTCGTTTGGTACAATGGAATGGTTTAAAAAGAACTGACCATTTAGGGTAAAATGAAATTCTAAGCAGAATACTGATGGAATACTTATTCTTATTCTTATGTTTGGTTAAAATTATAAAAAAAACTAAAACAGAATGCTCATTTCATTTCATATGTATGGTAAAATCATTTTAACAAGTTAGAAAGGAATGAAAATCAATTATATTAACAAAAATACACTTATTCTTTAATTTGGCATAAATTTCAATTTGTGCATAACAACTAATTTTATACAATAATAATATAAAATAAAATAGTCTTATCACTTTTTTGATTAGCAATAAAATATAACATTACTTATTCTATCATTTTTATTTTAACATGATATTTCAAGTTATTTACTTTTTTAACATGATTAAAAGAGAAAAGTTAACCATCTAGTAAAAATATATATGTTTTCCAACTATATTAGAGTAAAAAATAGAATGGAAATGTTTATTTTAAATTTTTCAAACTTTTATTTTTTTATTTTTATAATTTAAAATTTTTAACTTTTAAATTTTTTTTAACTTTTTAATTTTTTGGAAGTTTTTATTTTTAAATAACAATTAAGAACTTGATCAATAATAGATGAGAAATAGATTATTTTTGAGATTTAACTTTATTTTCTATTGATTCCCACTTAAGTGGAAATACTTATTCCTTGTGTTTGATTAAAGAATGGATTTTCTTACTTTTTCCTAGAAAAGTCATTCATAGGAATGTGTTTTCTAACTTCAATTAATTCTACCAAACACAAGAAAAGGAATCAAAAGTTGGAATGACCATTCTTTTCTAGGTTATTTCAGTATATCAAACATAACCTAGGAGCATAAAAATCAATTTTTTCTTAAAATTTATCTTTTTGTTCCATTTTATTCCCAACACAAATAAAAGAAATTTACAATCGTTTCCCTTGTAAAATTTTCAATCCAAACAAAAATTAGTCATCTCTTTTTTCCTTTATAAATCCATCATATCCTTTATTAGACTTCGCCCTCCAAAACCCAAATGTGGTGTTAAATCCATCATATCCTTTATCACGTGGTTACCTTACTCTTATTCATGGCAGTTTACAGATTACTACTAAGTTACCAAGCTCTTGCATGTCAACTCAATCATATTTATAGTAATAATATTGATCAGGTTCAGGTAATCAACTCATGTTCTTGCAGTTGCCTGATCAGGTAGCGGCACAGGCTCATAAGATGTCACCTCATTATCTTTCTTTCCCTCGTCATCGTTGCTGGTTGTGAACTGCGGCCCTCTATGTCGGTCTGGCACACCCCCAGGTGGGCAATACCAATCCGTATGTCCATCTCCCCAGTGTATGTCATTACCTCCTTCCCTGCCGCGAGTATCGAACCTGAACAGCGGCCCTCTACGTTGAGCTGGGACACATCCAGGAGAGCAAAGAGGCAACAAATATACACGTCCGCATCTGTCATTACCTCCATCCCAGCCGCCCTTACCAGAACCTTCGAAACCAAAACCACCATGGGAATCACTGCCATCAGCATGTCTATGATTACCTCGGTCCAGGCCGCCCGTACCAAAACCACTACCATCAGCATACCTACGATTATCTTGGTCCGTGCTGCCCGGAAAGGCACCAACAGCAACACTTCCGTTGCCATTACCGCCTGATTGTCAAGCATGTTCCTGATGGGAGTGTGCATCTCTCGGTTTACTCTTACAAGCCAAGCTAAGACTCGAAGCACATCAAAACCAAAAAAACCAAGAACGAGGCATTTGTTTGAAGCCATTATTACAGTCACAGAGTGATACGCCCGCATAGTAGTAACCAGTGAAGGGGATAAATACATAAAGCAAATAATCTTCTTCAGACTAATGCAGAAACGAATGAATGTTAACCCCGGCAGAAGTTAAGGGAAGCATGCTTGAAGCTGTCTCCAGCATTCTGGCGTCAAGGATTTTGTGTGAGTTGTAGATACCAATGTGCACCGTACCCTACAACTACAATGAACTAATTCACTTGTTCAATATTTCAGCAAAAAATTCCCATTTCAAGAAGGGTGTAGTATCATTATTAACTTGCAACAGCCCGTTTCAGTAGTGGCAGCTATTCACTGCCAAAGCTAAACAACTATGGAATAGTTAAGAACATCTATATCCAATCTCCATCTTTAGTTCTGACATGGGAAATCGTGAAACATACTATTACAGAAGAAAGAAAATTTTGTGAGCACGAACTGGACAGATGAATCCTTAAGCACAGCTTACACAATTACAAGCAACAAGCTTGAAACAGAAGGATTCAGGAAATGGATTTGAATTGCATATTGAGACTTACACATAACTGTGTTCAGACATCCTCACCCCCTTCTCCACCTGCTGCAGCCTCAGCCATCATTCTTGCTCTATTTTGTGCTTGTCTTTCAACAGCAACCATATAAAGGCCTGAAAAGAAGACACGAAGCCAAGAAGATTAAAACTTGGGGAGGGAAAAAAACACTAACAAAGGAAAGAAGAAAGAAAACAAGATAGGGCCAAGGACCAGAAAGCAAAGATGTAAAGATGAAACTTTATCATTTCGTAATAACAAATAGCAGCACAAGACACAAAATCATCCGATGTTTAAAACTCACACAGCCTGCATTACCACCACAACCCCCCCACCCCCGCCCCCACCCAAAAAAAGAACTCCAATATTTACCTCAAATAAATTGAAAAATCAGACAAGATCATAGAAATTTCAGCTGTAACTGACGGAAACGGAAAAAAAAAAAAAAAAAAGAGGGACAAAACAGCTGTCACAATTTTGACAAAAACAACCTGAATTATTACAATTTAGCATTTATTAATTTATAAAAATCAACTCAGATAATGTCCCTTTAAATGCCCAAAAAAAAATTTCTAGAACTTTAGAATCACAAAAATTAATAGTGGAACTCAACCCTTAACTCATGAAAGCCAACAACTTCTTGACTCACAGAGAAAGGCACAAATTATAGAACCAAAGTGTATTAAACAATCCAGCTTTCATAAATGTCGAAAGCTCTTCCTAAGCATCTAAAATCATGGCCACTCTACATAAAAACTCTCCCCTACCTCTGTTCATCTAGAGAAAATCAGAACCATAAGTGATCCCACAACCGAACATGACACAAAACTTTGCTAGTATTGCATTTTTTGCCATTTCTCTATAATCCTTACATGGATCATTATGTCATTGATGGTGAACCAATTTTGCATCAAATACTGAATTAACAAAACACCCATCGCTTAATAATGTGACTTGCAGTTCTTAAGTGCTACCATATACATGTCCCTAGTATTTTGAGCAATTGCAGGCTAAATACGATAAAAGCATTAAGACATATCTACTCTAACCAAATCAAAAACCAAGGGCTCAGTTAACTGGATCCGTGACTCGTTCATGTCAAGAGTTGTCTTCGCAATTATAGGAATATCTTTCTTGTCACAAGATATGAATCAAAATGTGGGTGCGTGGAGTATTCATAATAAAAGGACAGTGTAGTGCACGAAACTCTGGAATCTATTATACGAATCAAAATAGTTGAGTTAGGAACAGAAAATACCAATTGCACTGCCAATTGCACACACCCAGAGGATTCTTGAGGACCATTTATCACCAACTCTTCCTCTATTCTCAAATCCCATTTTTCACTGCCAAAAAACCAAAAACAAATTAGAGAAATTTTTAAAAAAAAAAAAAAAAAGAAAAACCCAAGTGATTAAACAATAGATTGAACAGTAACTAAGCAAGCAAAAATGTAGTATACATGATTTTGATTAGTAAAAAGATGGTGATAGTACCTTTTGCGTGCTGTGGTTTTTCGGGGGTTTTAGAAGATAAACTGAACGGATCTACTTTTCCTGCAGAAGGAAATCACATTTTTACGTTTGGGTGAATTGAAGTTTTAGCCACTGTCTTTTGGTGTATTTTTGAAACGACCCCTAAGGTTTGGACAATATCAACTACTCTCCTAAAAGAGATTGATTATTTTTCTGGTCCTTGGACCATGATCCAAGAGCAAAAAAAACGCACACTTGTTCCGACAAAAAAAAAAAAACCCACACTTGTCTTTGCAAAGGCTTGTTGGTGGGGCCAAGTAGGGATGGCTAAATCACTTGACTTGGCCCCACCTACTAGACTTTGCAAGGACTAGTATGCGTTTCTTTTTGCTCCTACCTTAATACCGTGACAAAAGATATTAAAATTTACTTACCTCATCTTGTCTTCTTAATTTTTTATTTTATTTACTATTTTATATGTTACTTTATATTTTATTATGAATATTCTATAAATTTACATTATTTTGATTTCTTGATAAAGTTTATCTTATCTAACCTTATATGTTATTATTTAAGTATTGTTACATTGTTTAAAACAGTTGAATGTCAGATTTAACGGTAGTTAGTATTTCTCGTAACATTTTTATTATTACTTGAGTTTATTCTTTTTAACAAGTAGGGACCTCTATGATGAGCGGTGCCTCGAGGTGACGCGATTTTTCTTTTTTTTTTTTTTCTTTCCCAAGGTATTGCTACAAGTTTATGTTATTACTAAGTGTGGAGTAATTCTATTCAAAAAGCAGGGTAGGGATAGGCGTATCCTGGCCCTCCTCATCCCGTTGTCATCCCTTACCATTAGTTCTTCAACCTAATTTTGTTGAAAGATAACGGTTGAAGTCACTAGCTGTGCACGTGATTGTAATGTCCCAGCATACTCAAGGGCAAAAATAGAACATTAACGTTAGATATTGGTTTCTAAGACTTGGGTGATAAATTTTCAGCGGAAATCCGATTTCTTCCCCCTTAAACCCATCACTAAACCCGTTCAAAGTTTCAATTTTTTCCCCCCTCATTCCACTCAGATTTGGACGTTTTTGTGTTTAATCCCATTTCAGCATTTGGTACTCCAAGTGGTAAGGGAGGTAAAAGCAGAAACCTTGTTCTGATAGAAAATAACCTGCTCTTGTTTGCGGGAGTCCTTTTTAGTTGTTCAAGTAAAATTTGTTCCTTTCATATCCACAAAATAAATACAATGTAAATTTGCCTCCACTACTAAAATGTGATTGGCTATAAGTGAATTTAACAATCGTCCTTTCTAAGTTCGATGCACGCAATATCTCATTTGATAGAAAATCCTATTTATACTTCTATCATGTCTAGCATCTATATTTCGGTACCTTAAGAGGGCTGCCCATGCTCAACAGCAATGATTCACCTGTCCCCTTGTCCAGAACGACCTTTGTCGCATAAAACTCAAAGGCGCCCCCCCCCCCCCCAAAGATAGCTGCCCCCTCTCTTTTTATAGCCTGGTGGACGAACAAAAGAAGTTACAGCACAGGCCAGTGAAGGCTCACGAAATGGACTAACATCATTTAATTATGTAAGAATATTACAGGCAGGTTGGTGTATGATCAACCATCCAAAGAATACAACCAAAGTCCTGGTACAAAATTTAATCCTCTTTTCCTGCTAAAAGAAACTATACAGTGAGGGAAGTAGCAAAGATGAACAGAAGCGTCAATGATATAATTAAAAGCAACATGAGTTCCAATAGATGACAAGAAAAGAACATTTGAGTACTACAAAATGTTTACTGTGTAAGTCTTTGCATCTCATTTTGGTCATTTAAGGTCTGCATAAGAAGGGGAGGGGCATATTGGGCTGTTCCTTGGTGCTCCTCAGAGTCTTGGCAAAATGAAAGAATGATTGTATCAATTGACATCTCGACAACTGAAAAGAAAAGAGTGGCAACAATGTAACCAAGGCCCCAGCATACCTGTAATAGAAAGTACGTCAAATTCAGCATACATGCAGAAAGAGAAGTATTGTGGCAGAAGATATAACAATTGACCTTAGACATTGACATATACTCTAGGAGTTTGATATATGAATAATAACTCCAATTTTAGTTCCTTTTTTCCAACTTAATCGGCCAAGGTATACAGGGATCCTTGTTTCACTAAGTTCAAGAAAATTTCTTCCTTACTAAGGCCTTCTTTATCAATGTTGCATTATCATTACTGTACCTATTCTTTTTTTTTTTTTAATTGTAGTTCTAATAGTCAATGTCTTGTATTCATTGCTTGGCCTCATCAATAACTCTCTCCTACTACTTTGATTTAACAACTTTGCTTGTGTTAATTCTAAGAGATGCTTATTGTTAAGCTGAAACTCAGTAATAGAATAACAAGAAGAAGAAACATACCAAGACTGGAAATAGCGGAGATGAGATCTTGTTATGGGCAGACTTATATCTATGAGTATCCAACATCAGAAAAGCGAAAAGCGCACTGGTTAGGCTGACACAGAGCTTCCCCAGGAAGAGAATAACATCTCCAATAACATTCACCTTCCCTATCCGAAGGATATTACTAATGATAAGTTCTGTTGCAATCTCAGAAGCTTTAAAGAAGCCTTTTCCGGTTATAGCAATCTGCAAGCAGCAATACAAGCAATGAGATGGGTATATAGCATAGACATATAAACACAGAGAGAGAAGAGAGAGAGGGGGGGGGGGTGTAGGAAAAGAGATGTACAACAAAGCCAAAATGAGTAGATGTTCTGAGCATGTAAGTGCATTAAGGTCCATGCTGACCTACTATGTGTCAAAAGCATAGCATGAAAAGGGAGAAGTGTAGTCCATATTGAAGTATATGGTCACACAGGGATCATCTAACACTAGACAAGGGGGACTAGGAACAGGTTATTTGATCATGATGGGCTTTGTTGTCATAATAGCACAAATTTAGTTCGAGATATAAATATTCCAATAAGGATGTCTCTTAAAGTTGTAACAAGATGCTAAAATATCACTGTTTTCTATATTATCATTAACATATACGTTTTCGGTCAGTCATTGACATAATGAAAGGACTATTTGGTAGTGCATGGATTTCATCCTCTTCTACAGCAGTAAAGGGGATTGTTATGAGACACAGAAACCAACATGTTGTGAAAAACACAATCCTTCAATATTAAAGCATGATACTGGAAAACCATCTTCTTGTACTTACCAGGATATAAGCATTGCGATTTACTGATTTAATGGTCCATCCTATACACCTCAAGAAACATTGAGAAGAATGAAATGCCACCTTCCCGATCGAGCTTTCAGGCATAGGATTTGTGCCTTTGAGCTTTCTACGAAATCCTTCAAGTATGAATCTGATGGACTCAATAAATGATACAATCAGAGAACCAAGAGCAACGGATCCAAGGCCATATCGCATAAGCCGCTTCATTGAGGAGAAAACTGGAAGAAATGGAATTTCTGGCTGCAATAGCAAAATATGAAATAAGTAACCATAAGATATGTCATTTCTGAAATTCAGACCTTCCAGATTGTTTGACGTCAAGTGCATGAAATAACAAGAGCAGAAAATCAATCAGTTATGACTCAGGTATGCTCCAAGAATATTTAATTGGTTTCAAATCTATTATGTCTATAGCCCATGAGTAACTGGAAGAATTTTTTTTTTTTTTTTTTTTTGGGATGTTAAGATCAACCTGCTATATTAACTAGGTTGGTATTTTCCAAGAATATTTAATTGGTTTCAAATCCAAGGCTATTACGGCTATTGCCTATAAGTGACTGGAAGATGCCCTTTTTTCTTTGGGATGTTAAAATCAACCAGCTATATAAACTAGGTTTAACTAAAAATGTTTGCAGAAAATGACTTTGATAACAAGATTGAGAAGTAAGCACAATGAGATACAAAGCAGACCATGGAAAAGATAACATCCTCAGCATTTTATTTCTATGGCATCAGCAAGCATCACAAGATCACACAACATTTTCAATTTGTACAGCAGGATCAACTCCATCATGCACTTGAATAGAGTTCAATTCTTAACAAAATACTCGAACAGATTATGTTTGCTTACAAGGACTTGCAACAAAGTATAATGCACGGTTTTCCCGTAAAAGGTGACAATTAATTAGCAAAACCCCTTCTTCTGACAATCTGTGAAGATGTTTCATTGACAAATTTAAGGAATTCAGTAAACATGTTTGGTGGCTCACCGATGCTTCCCCTCGAGCCCAGTAGTATGAAGCAACAGAACCAGCAAGCACAGTTGAAGAACATGCAATGAAAAATTGTGTAGCCCAATAGCAGCCAAACAGGTGGAAAAGAATTGCAGCTCCAATATGAGGAGTATACTGGATGCTGTATCCACAGCAACGATCACAATTCAGCCTTTTCAGTTTGAGATCATATGCACAGCAATTAGCAACACAATCATTCTGGACAACTCTCCCAGAACTAAAAAGATGAAGGGCAGCTGAAATCCAGAACATATAAAAAATTGCAAGAATAGCATATGGTATGGCCGGGAAAACAATTAACGCCTGCACTTCCCCAATGACTTTGGCAGCAACCTGTAATTGAAGTTTTGGATCATTGTAAGGTCAAATCTACATAAATATGATAAATGGAAATCTTGCTTACAAATTTTATATTTAGGATAAATGTAAGAACTGCAGAAAACAAACATAAAAGTGCTCAGAATGCTTCAGATTATCACTTCTTTTCCAATTATTCTCGGGATGAAAGAATAAGTCCTCTGTGAAATTTTAGTTCAGTTGCTCGAGCATAAGGGCAGGACATAATCTAATAGATGTGGAATGCTGTCTAAATAAACAGAAACTCTTCCATCAGTTCACACTGATGTCAGTTTTTGTAGTTTTTGAACAAAAATTCGGGATGAAAGAATAAGTCCTCTGTGAAATTTTAGTTCAGTTGCTCGAGCATAAGGGCAGGCCATAATCTAATAGATGTGGAATGCTGTCTAAATAAAGGAAAACTCTTCCATCAGTTCAAACTGATGTCAGTTTTTGTAGTTTTTGAACAAAAATTCATAAGTCAAGAACAAAAATTTGTAGGTAAAGACTAAAAATTTGTAGGTGAAGAACAAAAATTTTTCCTATGAATTTTTGTAGTTTTCGAACAAAAATTCATAGGTCAAGAACAAAAAATCATAGTTAAAAATGTTTGTTCTTCACCTACAAATTTTTGGTCTTCACCTATGAGTTTTTGTTTTTAACCTATGAATATTTGTTCGAAAACTACAAATTTTTTGAGTTAAACTGACGTCAGTTTAACTGATAGAAGAATTTTCCCTAAATTATTCACACTAGAATATTTCTGCCTGCCCGTAGGTGCATGTACACTCAGATACAGAGATGCCATCCTAGTATTAGTCAAACGCTTATCAAGACGTTAAAATAAAACACTGCTTAATAATTTCTTAATAATTAATGACATTTGACATCACATCTACTTCTTCACAAAAATCGAAGATCTAGAAATTTGGAAATGTAGCAGAAGACAAATTCATTCATCAATGTGTATTGCATGTAAATATCTTCTCTCTATATGGTTGAAACTCATAAGTTTTTAAGATACCATAACTAGCATAACTGCCATAAGGCATAGTCAAAGCCTCTAATAATTTATACTTTATGTTTAAACCAATTTTGTGAAACCTCCTTAGATTGATTGCATCTCAATTTGTAACTGATATAATTAAAGTTATATGACAGATTGTCATGAATAAACTGCAAACCAGAGTTATGGCCTTGAAAAACATCTTATGTTCTTTCTTCTGCCTTGACAAGCATTTGACTAGCTGTGTTGAAGCTACATGGCTTACCACAGAAGAAAAGAAAGATAAAATAATACATGCCTTAAGGACAGATGTGGCCATAAGTATTCGTCGGACTATAGCAATAGATGAGAGGAAAGCGATACCCATCACAACTGTCATCAGAACAGCAGCAGCATGGAGATGAGTTACTTCCTGAAAAAGTCACATTTGTGAATAAGTAACAGAAAACTGTGAAGGATATGAATACTAGCAATAGATATTGGACAACAAGCTACGCACCCTGGCAGATACATGATAATATGGATCATGCTCGCCAATGATGGGGGAGATGGCATCATTTCCGATCCATCCAGCTGAAGTCAACAAAAACAAATTATATTAGTCATATATTTTCACAAATTATAAGTGTAAATTGGAAAGTTCAAATCAAAGGAATTTAGACTACCAAAACAATATGGTGGTCTCCTAAACATTTAACCTATAGAGCAGCTGAAACATACGAGTTAGAGCACAAAAGCAGATCAACAGACTTTACTAGGTAATAGGACCTTTACCAAAGGGTGAAGCAAGTAGGAAACTCAAGAGTAAGCCACAAGCACTTTAAGTCGTCTCATGATACGAAGTCAAAGAGGGGCAGGATAGTTTCTAAGACTCATGCCTATCTAATGCAACAGGAGACATTGGCTTAACAATGTGGACTATATACCTTATATACAGGATCAAACAACAATTAGAAGCTTGGCAAATGCAAATAACCTCCTCCGCTCCCCTGCCAAAGGCACGTGCAGGATAAGAGCATGATATGAGAGGTACAGGCAAACAGCATTAAAAAGTTTGCCTGGAGCATTTCTTCAACATTATGGGATCAGTCACCTTGGTTCAATTTGGTTTAATATCGAATTTCCAAGCCAGCAACCACACCCCCTCCTCCCTCTAGCACACCACACCCCTAGATATAGTAATCCTCCAACATGAATGAAAGGCATTAGAGACTTGATGATAATCATAAACTACATAATGTAAAGAAATCATGGAAGGTGAGAATGGTTTTTCTTTTTTTTTCCTACACTAACAGGACAATATGGATTATGGACAATCGAGTATAAGCATGACTACCACATTTAGGAGTTAGCAGACAGCATTCTCTCTACTTTACCTACCTATTTTCCTTAGTTCACAGCCAAGTTTAACTATCACAAATGGCATATATTGCGTGCAAATATTGAAAACTATCAAAAAGTGGGGGAATAAAACCCTTTTTGTTAGGCTGTGGAGAACATTTAATCCAACATGATATTTCTCATACTACTGTTTTTAATTTTTTTCTATTTTCACCTTCCAAAAAGGTTTGACCAAATACTGGAAACTGAAAGACCATGAATTTAGGAGCAATAGATATTAAAAAGCCTACAGTTCATAATTTGTCTGTGAGTGTATCCAATGCAAAACCTGGACAATAGCTTAAAGATCCTCCAAAAGATTACATCCTCTACCAGAGATACCAAATGGAGAAGGAAGCAGCATATGGCAAAAGGCAAATTCTTGGACCCAAAGTCTGAATATCTAAGCATAAACAAGCCAGAGTTTCATATAGAATGAAGACAGTCGCACTCACTAGTAAGCTACCATATTAGGAGAATTTCTCTCACCTTTTAAGTAATAGAACATTGTCACTGATACCATGAGCACATTAAAGAGTATGACAGTTATCCAAGGCATCGCACCAACAAGATGTCGAATCATTAAAAGCCATATAATTGAGAGGAACAGAGGCAAAAGTCCTCCACAAACAAGCAGCACCGGCCAGGATTTTCCCACATCTGCTACATACCTCTGCATACAACACAGAGATAGATGTCCATCAAGTCACATTTCACAATGACAACCAATAAGCAGCTTATTGCATAAAGCATAAATATGTGATTTGACCAATCTTCTTAGCATTGGGAGCAAGAAGTTCAAATATTCCCTCAAAAACATTTTTCTGCGCAAAAAGTCACTTGATGGCATAAACAAATCGTTCCTTTCAGAAATGATTTTTCATCGAGAAGGGCATGGATTCAACAATGCAATGATTTGTTTGCATAAGAAGTCATGGGAAACAAGAAGAAACTGCATCAACAAACCAAGCTTGTGGCAATGCAATACACATCTCAAAGTTAACAGTTCAGTTTACTAACAAAAGATATTGTATAAACATTCAGTGTCAAAAATTTCCTGAATTTCTATTCCTCTTCCTGCAAGAAAATCTCACTCATGGGTTTGAAGATAACCAAGCAAATTCATATCAGCAGAAGTTAAGCCCTATGTCCCTATGAACTAATAGAGGGTTGCCAGATTCAGAAGCCATATGTCAAAAATCAGAAATACTGTTTGCTTATACTTGCTGCTTCCCATTTTAAGAGAAGACCACAGGTTTGATTGATCATCGTCTGTTAAAGCAGCTATATCACTTCACAGCAAAACAGTTAACAAAGACATATTTCCCAAAGAAAATTCGTTTAAAATGCAACTAAAAGGTATTAACTTTCTGAAATTCATGTCTAGACAAAGGTAATCACATTAAAGAGCCAAGATTTGCAGAATAATTGGAAATCTCCCAGAATGATATAAGAAAGTACCCAATAAAACCATTTTAGAAACAGTAAAAATCAATGTTGGCATCCCTTGATTTGTGGGCAAGCCTGAATTTAGACAGATAAAGGAATTGAAACTTAGCGTTACTTATTTTAAGACAGTAAACAGACTTGATCTTTAACTAAAAATAAGTCCCAATATAAAGAAAATGGAAAGAGTGGCTCAACTATAAAGAAAATGGAAAGAGTGGCTCAACTATAAAGAAAATGGAAAGAGTGGCTCAACCTTTAATACCGAAGACCGGGAGTTGATGGACTTATGTATGGATTTATCAATAACAATGTCTTCAACAATTTTCACTCCACCCATCTCCTGCCAATGCCGCAAAGATATATTTGATGCACGAGCAACGAACTGGCAGCTCCAATAGACTGACATACGCAATTTAATTTCAGCAAAGAAATTAAAATTTTTTTAACATCTTTTACTCATAAAATGGAAACCTCAAACTGAAAGTACCTGAGGAGCAAAATCATAATTTGATTTGTTTTACAATTTCATAATCCACAGACTTACCATTTACACTTGGAAATATAACTGGGTAGCAAGGACCCTGAAGCCGGAGAGAAGTGTTCCTTAGATCAGGAGTAAGATCCGCAAAATAATCATAATTTCTATCAATCCAGTCATCAACTGAGATGCGAATATCTCCTTCTGGGTAATCACAAACCCAATTTAGTGAATCATCTGATGGATTAGGGCACTCCATCAAGCAAATACTCCGAGCATTGGCAAGTTTAACATAACTATCCTTTAAACTGCTTTGATAAACCTGGTTAGGGTTTAACCAATATCTGAATTGCAGTTCACGAAGGTCGGGATCCGCATGTATATCACCACAAACATTCCCTTTGTAATCCAGTCCATAAATTAGCCTGATAACCAAAGCAACACATCATGACAGTGAAAAACGATTTAGAAAATATCCAACTTCTCATTCAATAAGCAAAGTAAACCTTGGCGCCGGTGAAAAATCACATAAGATTAGCTTAGAAGAATAGAATGAAACCAACTTCAGTAAGAACAACCAGAAAAGCTAAACTCCTTCAGTGCTAATCATTATCTTGGTCATCAACAAGCTCCTCCTCATCATGAAGCCCCAAGAAGTTAGAAATGAAACCCAGAAGAGGACAACTTGGTTAACAAAATTCCCACCATACGTGAAATCCGGCTACAGTTTCATCCACTTCAGCATGTAATGTCTAAAGCCTTGGCTTACATTTTTGCTAAGAAACTATTTTCACTGACCCAAACTGGTGACATCCCGGTCAACACAATGTTGCCATGTGCTAACCAGATTTTGAAAGTATTCATGCTAAGGAAGAAATTTTTTAAACCAACACTTGGTTCCCATGGCCATAAAGCAAAGACTAGCTTTGTATTAAACTTAGCACTCACACAAAGTCAAAAATTGGATCTTTCTATCAAAACATAAGATAGAAACAAAAAATGCCCTCATAACAACAAAATCAGGCAGATATATAATATCAAAGCATTAGAAAAGTAAATAGCACTAAACAGGAAAATTATACCTACTAGAAAAACAAAGCAAAAGATCCAAACTTTCATACAATAAAAGCTAAAATAACAGATGAAAATGCCTGAAGATAAAGCAGATGCCCTCCAGAGTATACTTAAAAAAATAAAAGTAAACAGCTTTTTGGTTATTTTACCTCAAAGGGTTGCCTTGGTTGAATCCAAAGCTAGAATTAACAATCATAGCCACCCAGAAGGCAATGAAGATGACAAGAAACACAACATCTCTACATTTTCTGTTGTGCTTGATGATTCCACCACCATTCATCAGTCCATTTCCATCACCAGTAGATGAAGGGTACTTTCCTATCACTGCCCCCAATGGCCGTCTCATCTTTCAGCAGCTACCTTCTTCCACAGACCCCTACAGACCAAGATTCCAAAAGGGTCTCCAAAATTATAGCTATATATGAATATAAACAATTGGGGTTAGTGGCTGCTCTGCGAGATGCAGAGTATAAAGGAAGTGCAATGGTAAGTGTGAAAAAGTGACCAGAGTCCAGAGTGCAGCAGAGGTTTATGCGGGATATTTCTTGTTAAATATTAAATTATTGGTCACTTAAGAGTGTTAATAATATTGTTATTTGAAATCTACTCTAGTGTTAAGACAAAGATTTTGTGGTATATATATACATTTTTTTTCAAATCTAGTGTGTGACAACAGAATCTAATCCCTAGGTGGGTTTGGCTCTGAGCTTGAATTGAGTCAAGCATTTGGCTACTGCTCTTTACAAGCTTGTAACTACAGTAACACATTTCATTTTCACACCAAAGAAAAAGAGCACTACAAGTTGTACGACACAGCTGTCATTGTTAATGCAAATTGGAATAGTAATTAAAGAATGTGTTGGATAATTATATTATCGTAGGACCGGACTCATTTGAATTGATTTTTTTTAAAAAAATTATTTTTAACAATTTTAAAAAAATTATTTCTTGAAAAGTTAAAGTTCTAACTTTTGTACTAAGCTAAATAGTTATAACAAAAACAATATATTTTTTTAGGATAAAAAGTACTTTTTGTTAAAAAATAAATCCAAACAAGCCACTAATGCCAAATATGTTTTGATATTTTGTCACATTACATGATCTAGTTATGACCTTGACCCAAAAAAGTAAGAAATCTAGTCACGATTCATTCTCTTGTATGGTTTTAAAATAAAATTAGAGTCCCACTGAATGAGATAAATATATATGCGTAAGCAAAATTTGGAAAAAAAAAATGAAATACACGTACATCTCTATGATATTACTCATTAGTTATTCACTTTTGTCTTTCAATACTTATCTAATAATTCCCTTGTATAATTGTCAGAAGATGGCACAAATAATCTGTTCCATCTCATTTTAGTTCAACTTAATGGAGCATGTGTCAAACACCTATTTTATGCAAATGTGAGAATAAATTTGTGCAAAATGATATAAGTAAGATAAAACATGTTTATTAATGCTTAGTTAACTTTTGTCGTTTTTCTTGTTAGCTATTTACCCCTAATGCAATAATTTAATTAAAAGAGTAAATAATATAAAAAGGATTGAGGATTTTGAGGTGCATTTTATAAGATTAGGGACAATAAATTAACTAGGTAAACTACAATGACCCATATTTTACTGCAATAAGAAGCCTTCAAATATCTTATGCATTCAAAAGACATTGGATCCATTTGAATTGAATTTTTTTCTATGGAAAATCACTTTTTCTTACAAGAAGTACATTTTTTTAATAAGTCCTGGACTTTCTTTCAAAAGAAGCTAAAATTTTTTTTTAAAAAAAGGTCCAAATAATTCAAAGTTTTTAATTTTTTAAAATAGATACTTTTTCAAGAAGTTATTAAAAAAATACTTTTAAAATAAGTTAATTTAGACGAACCTATTGATGTTTCACGTATTCTTGAAACATTAGTACTTGAGGAGCTAATTGCTCTTTTTGTCCTTTCAACTTGATCCAATTATTTCAAATTCTACAATGGTCATGGATCACATGTAACTTGTCCGTGCATTCTCATTGGGGTTGCACTGCAAACAATAAGTCAGAGCCACACCAAGCCAATTTAGAAGCAACGGCTTAAGCTAGCGAAGCTGCTGGTGGTGACTGATAAGCGAAAGCATTTTTCTACTTTTAAGAGACTGCTTTTGTTTAGACATTTAGACCATGGCTGTGCTTAAAGAGGAAAAATGTGCTTAGATGCTTTTTGAAAAAAAAAAAGGAAAAAGCTCTTTACTGCTTTTTTAGTGTCATTAGTCTTTGGCATGCGATGAAAAGGACGAGGAAAAATATCGGCATCTCCCAACTGTTACATCCTTGTCCCCATTTATGCGGACTTATTCTTGGGAAACATAATTGTTGGCGTTGTTGAAAATTATAGGACTATCGTATCAACTTGAGATATGGGCCACTGCCCATCCACGCCAGCCTGAACCGGTCCGACCCGAAAATATGTTATCTACAATGAGGGGTGGGGTCCATATTGGAACTCAACAGGGCAAAGAAAATTACAAAAAATTGGGGTATAGATATATCCGAATCTCATATCTAGTCAAGACATCGGGTATCAGGTAGAGTTTGGATAGTTTTTGTCCTACCTGAATTTGGTTTCAATATTGGAAGGGAAAAAAAACGCACACATACACACGTATCCTTTAATGCGCACAATTGTTTACCACAATATCCTAATCTAACACACCTAGAAATACATGTGTTATATAATATATTAATATTAAAAAATACAAATCAAAAAGAGAAAATAGCATTTCACAAAAGTAATGAGAAATTATTAACTCCATTAAGCAATTTGTGGGGACGTAAGACATTAAGTTAGATAACAAAAGTTAATAATAAAACTAGAAGTAAATAAAGTGTAATATTTAGTTTAGCATAAATATTGCTATATTTAAGTTGATAAATATGAAATATATTTGTATAATTAAGTGTTTATTATTATTTTTCTTTTGTTTGGTTAATAGCTATAATAGAAATGTGTTTGTATTTTGAAAGGACTTGATTCGTCTGTCATAGTCTGAACCATCTCATTTCTCTTATTGATGTATTAAGAAAGTAATACTCTGAAATTTTAATTTACACATTTAGAGAATAACATTTTTATTTTACTATTTTTATTTAGTGCAATTTAGTATTGTTGTAATGATCTTAAATTAATGTTGTTCGAATGGTAAAAAATTAATAAGCAACCCAATGTTTCTAACTTAGCAAATCATCCAAATTTTGAATCTAAAAAAGCCAAAATATGAACCTCTAATATGCGGTCAGATTGTGTATAGGTAATATTCCCCGCTAGGCCTGTCATAGCGTCCGAGGCCCAAAATAATTTAACAAGACCAAGGGTCTGCCACACTTAGGGCTAGCAAACTATGAATGCTTGGGCGCAAAGTATGTGGGCAAATATTTTAGGTAACCAGTCCCTCTATAAGGGAACCTTAAAAAGGAAACGCAATAAGTGTCTTATCATAATTCGAACTGAGGAGATTATAAATATGAAAGGGACCTTAAGGCATCGGCATCTGATGCTAGCTAATTAAGCACTAAGCCTTAGTTAAAAGCCTACAAGTGCATAACTCGTGTAGTACAATGTGCAAGAGCAGGGTTGATCCCTCAGGGAGGCGGGAATTGGGAATGAAAGCTAAGTGTGTATCCTAGAAAGCTAAAAAGAAAACATGCTAAACTAAGAATTTTTTTTGGTAGTTTTAGATATGAAGGGAGCTCAAGATAAATTAAACTAATCTAAACAACTAAAGAAAATAAAAGCAATGGAAAACAAACTAGTAAAAGGGAATTAACACAAGCAATAAGGCAATGGGTGAAATCCACTTAACTATGCGTGATTTGGGTACTAACTTCACTATGGGATTAACTTTGATGGTTTTGCTCTAAGAAGGGGTGCTCTAAGCTAGGAATGTAATCAACCTCTCCTACAATCGTTAGACTCGGTACAAGTCTAGTTCTAGGTGCTAGTTATCTAGAGGCATAGCGTGGTCCTTATGAACTAGGGCACAATTTGGCTAATTATATTCCTAAGTGATGGTAATTGGTCTTACCCTAGGTTCTAACTCGTTGGCTAGGTTTAAAGCCAACAACTAGGCTTCCTAAGGTCAATTAAGCTAGCCCAACACTTATTGGTTGGGTTTAAAACCAAAGGAGACTAAACTAGACCCAATTATTAATGAAAAACCACAATTCATAGCATCATGCAAGTGGGGTTTGACAAGAAAGCGCATCATACATATTCTCGAGCATGGTACGAATGAATATAAAGCATATTCTAGTGCTAAAAACTTAGACATATTTAGGTCATACCAATTTAGGCATTAGAATTTAATATGTATGTCATAGAAGCTAAAATTGCTATTAAGGCATGTAAAAACACACATAGACATGCATAGTTACAAGACCCATTCCATAGAATCATTACATAAACACCTAGACATGCTCATACAATGATTTAAAAGTGTTAAATACTAATCAAGCCTCTAAATATATATGTTCTTTGACTTAGGTATATCAACAAACACATAGACATATATGTAAATAGCCATTGAAACATTAAAAGTAAACGTATATATTAAACAATCAAAATCTCATAGCAAAGTAGTACTTAATCAACCATAATACAAGCTTCAATCACCCATAAAAGATCTACGTTAACATGGAGAAAACTAAGTAAAAAAGGAGAAAGACGAAGCTCTCTTTCGTGCTTAGCTTTGCTCTTGGAATCCTTGTCTTGATCTTGCAGTTACAAGTGTTAAAACCCTAGTTACAAGCTTGAATCTAAGTGTATTTTTGTGTGGTCTTGTGTGTGAGAGATGGGTGAGTGAGGGTTTTGTGTGTATGTGAAGTAGGTGTGAAGAGGTTGTGAACTAATCCTCTTTTTGTAGCAAAATTGAGCTTCTTTTATAGTTACAGCATGCTGCCGATCGACCGACCTCGCCGGTCAACTGGCACAAGTGCTAGGGCGACTGGCAAGAAATGCTTGCTCTTTGGAATTGCCAGTCGACCGACACAATCTAGGAGGTGACTTGCAGAACCAAGGTTATGCTCCAATTCTTGACCGTTTTTTCTCCGATTGTTCCGAGCTTCATCCCCACACCTCCAAACCTTCTTTCCTTGCTCTTTTTAGCCTCAAAACCCTTTCGCAAGCTTGAGCACTCAATCAACATCTCTAATCCATTCCAAGCGTTGCATCAATTCTCACCTAAAATCCATGAAATGAGCACTTAGTATAGTACTTTTCCTATAAACTCTTCTATGTACAGTTATATCCTTGTTTGCTCAAGCATAGAATGAATATCATATTAAGGCCATCTAAAGAGTACAAAACACCTCTAAATTGATATAGAAATTCAATGCAAAACCATGCACAAAACTAATATATCAGCATCCTCATAAAGCCCATCTACACCTCTTCCCTCGCTAGAATAGTCTAATGATCCTCCTTATAAAAAGGGTTTAAGTGCCTAACCTCAAACCTTAATTGTAGAATCACCCCTCTACAATTTGGTGCCTACCGTGGGGATCACTAGTTTGTGGTAGCACCTAGAGAGGCATCTTTTATCTTCTATGAAAATCCCAGAAGTAGCATTCATGGATGTAAGTCGCGGATGCGAACTAGAAATCAGGGGAAAGGATGCGATCCAGAAATTAGGAGGAAAGGATAGCAAGATGGGTAACTACACCTTTTAGACATACAAACTTCAAAAGTGAAAGAAAGGGTTATCCCTATTTGTTGGAATGCGAATCAACTAAAGAGACATTATTTTTAAGTATTTTTCATATTGTCGAAGAGCAATAACTCTGTGAATAAAATGGCACGAGGACACCTCGTTTTATGCATATTAGAATTGTTTGCATATTTATTTTTAGCAAGTTTCAATTTTATTTCTGAGTTATTATGTCTTAAATTTGTAGGTATCATCAACATAGCATCCTATCCTAGTTAATATAATTTGCAACCTTTGATTTTCATTAGGTCAATTGTTTAACGGTTTGTCAGTTTTCATCCAAGCTACAATACCTGCGACCCTCGATTCTCATCGGGTCATAAACTTTTACAGCTTGTCGATTTTCATCCATGCCATAACACCTACAACCCTCGATTCTCATTGGGTTATAAACTTTTACAGCTTGTCGATTTTCATCCAAGCCACAATGCCTATGATCCTTCATTCTCATAAGGCCACAAACTTTTATAGCTTGTCGATTTTTATCCAAGCTACAATCCTGCGGGCCTCGATTCTCATCGAGTCATAAACTTTTACAGCTTGTTGATTTTCATCCAAGCTACAATTCCTGCGACCCTCGATTTTCATCGGGTCATGAACTTTTATAGCTTGTTGATTTTCATTTGAGCTATAACGCCTATGACCTTCTGTGTCAATGTTGATTTGAAGGTTGGAAGGTTAGCGACTCGTATTCGTAAATTGGTATCTGCGATCTTCAACAATTGTTAAATCATGAAAATATGCATAGTAAGAGTATTGGCATAAGGCGCCTAACAAGTTAACTACATAAAAGCATTGGCACGCAACTTTTTTTGCAAAGCATCCACGCGATCTCGGGACTTACACAGGAGGATAATACAGTGGCCTTAAGGCTAGGCCGCACATTGGGTTAAGCCCAGTGAGTCTGGTACAGACTGAAATCTACTCCTCAAGCCTGACAACCTAGAGAGTAGGGAGGGGGCCTAAACTAGTTTAACAAGACAAAGAGGTCCACCGCACTTAAGGCATAGCGAACTATGGATGCCAAGCTTTGCTTGGGCACAAAGTATGTGGATAAATATTTTAGGTAACCAATCACTTTATATGGGAACCTTAAAAAGGAATACAATAAGTGTCTTACCATAATCCAGACTAAGGAGATATTATAAATACGAAGGGGACCTTAAGGCATCGGTATCTTTATAAAGCACATCCATGTCTCTTCCCTAGCTAGAATAGTCCAGTGATCCTGCTCATAAAAAGGGTTTAAGTGCCTAACTTCAAACCCTAATTGTAGAATCACCCATCTACAGATATCTAATTTTTACGATCCTATTGAATATTTTTCTCTCCATCCAAAAATCCAAATATTTGACTCCAATATCTAAACATTTGATTCGATTCCTACCATTATCTATAATGCTACCTAGTTTAGTAGATAGCCAGACAAAAAAAAATGTTGGGAATTGGCACCTTACCTTTTTTTGGCAACGAGAAAAATCCAACTAAGAAGTCCAACTACCAACACTTGGCAGAGCTCAACCACTAACTGGCAAGCCTCAGTTGCACAGCACATCCCTCATACTGCATACCAGTTAAGTCAAGGGTACTCAACCCAAGGCAGTAAACTGGATTCAAACTTGAGTTATGAACCGTGTCCATCTCCAGCTCTTACAACTAGGACATCCTTGGGAGACGAGTTGGCACCTTACCTTGAAAATAGTGAAATTCAGTGATTGTGAATTATAGAAGAGTTATAAAAAGTAATATATATATATGTGTGTGTGTGTGTGTGTGTGTGTGTGTAATTCATAATCCTTAAATTTCTTATGATAATGACATAATATTATGATCCTCCTTATTTTACGTTGACCAAATTATGGGGATTTGCAACCAAAAATTTGCTTTGCTTCTTTAAAGGGCCAACTTGATCTAGACTTTGATTCTGATTCAAAAATTAATTTAAATCGAGCTGTAGGGACATATAGTAAGCTGGCAAAACTGTAAAAAGAAGTTTGGGTTGAATTGATTTGATCGTAAATCAATGTTTTTTAAAAATATTCGATCAGTTTCAATTTTATTTTTCAAAAATCTATTTATGCAGTTTGATGTACAGTTTTGACTCTAAAACCATGATATCTAAAAAATTATATATATTAATAAATATTTAGAAAATATATGTAGTTAATAACTTTATGTTCGATTCCTTAATATTATTGCACTTGAAGGGAAAAAGTATCAAAGAATTAGAAGAGCAATTAATAATTTTTTTGTCCAAACATAGCTTTCATTAAATAAACACAAAATTACATAAAAGGCCCAAGCCCATAGTGGCTAGACCAAACACAAGACAAAGTGGCCAAACCATAGCCTAAATAAGAAAAACATAAGAAAAACTACAACTCTGCACCGAGGCCCAAACACAGACATAAACCAAAATAAACTAAAGCCCAATAATAGCAAAACCCTAACCCTAGATGGGCATAATCATTAGTGACGCCGATGGCCAAATTCAACAAAATAAGGCTAAGAACGCAACACCCACTAGTAACAAAGACAACCTCATCTCACCATCTTTAGACCAACTCACCATAGATGCCAAGGAAGGGTCTGCAATAAGAAGCACTCCAAAAGCCAAGATAATAGACGGCCATGAGGCACACACTAAGGAAGCAACACAAGCAAATTTGAAGCTGAGTAGATCAGGACTCATCAACCTGGTTAGAGGCTTGGCCATGGAAATCAAAACCTTAAAGGGTCTTAACATCCCAAAGTCAAGGATAATACCTCTAAACCCAAGGCTTGAATAGGTAGGTAACAAAACTACCTTATCACTTCTGCAACCAAAAAACAAGAAAGAAATCATCATTTATGTTAGCTTTGCCGTCCAAATCACCTAAACAAGCAACCATAAAACTACAAAAACCATCACTAGTATACAGATCTAAAAAGAATAACACGACACAACACTAGATCTGATGTTTATTACCATAGAGAGATACTAGTGGACATGAGAAAGACATCAACAAAAAGGAAAAACACAAAGAGAGAAGAAGAAAAAACATACCAAACAACAATGAAAACAGAAAAAAAAAAAAAAGAAAGAAGGACCAAGGAGTGTCACTGGTCGGTGATCTCACATAGATCTCACCGGCTGGTACATGGTAAAAGCCTAGACAAGCTAGTGGAGAAGCCTCTGCTTCTATCATCTAGGGAGAAAACCCTAGATAGTGAGATAGTAGAGAGGAAATTTCCATTAAGATGTGTCAATTGGTATAAGTGTTTCCAATGATTATATGGTATAAAGCTTTACGAACTAAAACTTATATTTAATCTATAATTTTTCTCTTTTTACGTCTCATTAGTTGCCTTTGTAACCTACAATTAACATTTGTATAGTCTAATAGTTTTTGAACTTGAGCATTCCATGGTTAGCTATCAGAAATTAACAAATATTAAAATATATATTTAAATATAATAGAATTTAATAAGTAGACAAATAAATTATAAAAATAGTTATGACTATGATTTTTCAAATAAATTATAAAATAAAAATAACATAACTATAAATAAAAAATAATTAACATATTAAATTATACCAAAAAGGTTAGGAACAAATATCTAAGGTAAACTGTTAAATATGTCTTTGTAAACAACATTCTCAGTGATGTTCAGTGGAAGACCATTTTTATCATGAATTAAAATTTTCAATCTTTGCTTTTTGCCTAACTCTATAAACAAGAAAATATAGTTGGCTATAAGTAAAAATAAAAATAGATCAAGGCTAGTCTAGCCTTGACTTTTGTTAATTGTCATTGCAAAACATACTGTTATAGGGAATTGGCAACATTGCAACTTGAATGGTACTCGAGCATCTGATGGTGTTAACACCATTCGTGGTATATATACTTTTTGTCCTTTCTTTTTACCACATGACAGTCTTGGTTTGGCTTGCTTTGTTGGGGTGCTTGTTTTGTACTTTCTGTTTTCATTTAGTAACAGTGGCAATACCTCCTTACTTAAGATTTCTGCATTAGAGTTTAGATCGCATTGCTCCTAATTTTGTAAACGATTACCTTGCTAATTGCAGCATCCTAGGAGCAGACATAGGATGCGTGGCTTTACGTCCTCTTCCTATCTATGTCTTTTTTGTTTGATTTTAATAAAATTCGGGGAAAAGTCTCTCATTTTTCCTTAAAAAAAGAAAGAGAGTCAGTACAAAACAGGGAAAAAAAGTTATATTACGAATACAATTTAATATAATGATTAAATATAAGAAAAGCCCATTTGCATACCTAAATCCCAAATTGAAAATAAGTTAAAATTAAATTTGTAAAGAAGCATTGCCTTCAAAGTGACAAGACCAAGCAATCAGTTGTATAATAGATGAAAGAAAGAAGAAAAGAATATTGTAAAAGAAAGTTTAACTCCTTAGATCTATATATATATATATAAATACCTAGAAGAACATAGAAATTAGATCTAGAACTTTCCAAATTAATAACGCCACGAATGTGATATCCCACATTAGTTTATAGGGTGACTTGTGACTTGTTTATAAATGGGTGGAGTAAGTATAACTAATAGCTTGAATTAACCATTTTGAGCCAGTTAAGTAGAGGCCCAAGTAGTTATTACTTATGCTTACAACACTGGTTTCACTCAGGGGCCAGGGTCCGAGGGTACGACAGAATGGTATCAGAGTCAGTTACCAACCGGTTATGGGAACTAAGTGCTATACGAGGCAAAGTGCTACCCCAAGTGTACAGTAGTAGCCACCTCTTGAGCCTATAAGAGCCATCTCTATAGTCCTATACTGCCTGGTCTTGTGTGTGACTATGTACCCCCTGATGAGGGTATCAGGTCCTCGACAGGGGGTGAATGTGAAATCCCATATTGATTTGTAAAGTGACTTGTGACCTGTTTATAAGTCGGTAGAGTAGGTATAACTAATAACTTGAGTTAACCATTTTGGGTCAATTGGTTAGAGGTCCAAGTAGTTATTAGTTATGCTTACAACACCATTTTCACTTGCAGTCCTAGGTCCGGGGCATAACAGCTAATGGTCTCAAATAGCAATGAAACAAACCATCAACAAGGAGTGAAAGTGTCATAAAAGTAAGCAAACATCATTTGCCAGGAAGAATTCTGTATTCGTAATGAAAATTTTCATTATAATAATTGATTGAATAAAGAGATTTAGCATTTTTTTGTTCTTGGAAAGGAAAAAAAAGTCGACAAAAATGGTTTAGGGTAGATAGAAATGGTAAATGGGAAACAGCTACTATGTTTTCCAAAACTCATTACGTGTCAAATAAGCTGGAATACATATTATATTTATGGTAAAATTTTTTTACCACTTTAAAGTAACATAACACAAAAGAAACATTAAAGTCGGAAAAAACAAAATGACACGTGTTAATAAATGATTGGTCAAAGAATGAAAGGGAAGCAAATTTGTGAAGTTGATTCTGCTTTACTATATAGTAATACACTAGAGTGTCTTCGCACAGGTTTTGGTATTTATATAATATGATATAATATTAAAAATTTATATCAATCCTAATATATCTTTTCTTTTTAAATTACACTATCACTCCATTCTGTCGCCAATTACAATTTCTTTTCTTTTTGAACTTATAATTCTTGTTAATGTTCATTGTTTACAAATAATAAATATTCTTCTTTTTAAGATTATAGTAAAACTCATCCCGTGCAGGACACAAGATAAAAACACCTGTGCCGTATTAAATTTATTGACTTTTTTGCCGCCTAGAAACATTAGTCCCTTAATAAATATTTTCTCAACTAATAAATATAATTTCCAAAATAAATTGAATACTATCTTAATTAATAAAAACACCCGTGTCATATTAAATTTATTGATCTTTTACAATATGTAAATTTAATCAATACTAAATACAATGAATTATAAATTTGATTTTATTGATCTTTTACCATGTATAAAAGTAATTAATACTAATTACAATGAATTATAAATTTGATTTTATTGAATAATATGTGGCAGCGGTACGTGAAAAGTAAAAATTAGCGGGAATGAATATGACGCAATGGGTTTCTGCTTTAATATATCGTATAGATATAGATTCTTGCAATACTAGAATTATGATAAGATGGGTTTTTGTTGTGGCCATTGTAGTCCGCTTCTCTCTGTCTCACGTCTTTTCTTTTCCCTTTAGGTCTCTTGGGTGACTTTTCACTAATATTTATTTTGAACAAAAACCATCCATAAGAGTGCCTAAAATTGTACGATTTTGTTAAGCAGAAATACTGATTTATGTATTACGTTGGGCACTTTTAGTTTTGTAGAATAATAAACTGCTCATATCAGTTTATTCTATATTAGTTTATTCTAGAAATTAGTGCAAAAGATGCACGAAACCACCCATATCCACGTTTACCAAATTGGTTTTTTCTTAGGGTTGGGCTAGACCGACTCGTTAGATAACTTATTTATTGTTATAATAATAATTTAAAGAATAAGAGAAATAGAGATAACAAAAATCAGATAGATTAAAAATAAATAAGAGATTCATATGTCTTTTTGGTTGAAATATGAACTTCATTCAAACAAATGAAAACATGCAAGGTCAACTGACCCTAGTGAGGTGGGTTTAGGGGTGATCTTGTGAAGAACCAGATAATATCTTCTAATAGACATTCCAGTTGATTCAACCTACAAAACAAAGAAAATAGGCACTAGTGTGGTACTAGCCAAAAAACATTCGATGCCTAAGTTAGAGCATTTCTTAAAGGGTAGGTTTAAGATGGTGGAAAAGTGAGTAATGAATGAGTTACCTTATTTGGTAGGGCAGAGCATTCAGTTATAATCGAACCTAACCGAAACCAAATTTCCGAATTTCTTGAAATTGTTATCTGAAACCGAACCGAATAGGACTACTAACCGAAGTTATCTAACCGAATTTTTTCGGTTTGGGTTTTGGTTATTAACCGAAAAATCGAATTTTTTAAAAAGTCATGAATTTTGTTAGTTTGCTACAAACTAAAATCAAACTAAGTAATTAACCGAATTTATAAGTTGTACAAACTACAAATTGGTTAAATATAGAATATATAAGCTAGCAAATAACATCAAAAATACAAAATAAACTCATAGAATTTGTAGACTAGCAAATAACATTCAAAATAGAAAATAAACCTGTCAAAAGTGAAAACCCAAACCTATCAAGTGTTAGAAAAATAAACATGTTCGGTAAATGAAATTCATGCAACCAGAAGTCAACAACATTGCAACATGTCAGAATGATGTCTTTTTAATATAAGAGTAATGCCAAACATAACAACTAAAATGCTAAAATGTAGCTCACAACTTGTCACCAGCCAACTACCAATAGTCTAATACCAATATACCATCATCATATTAACATCATGCTAGTCACAGACTCACAGTATCACAACCATAATACAAAGGTTCATAGTTTCAACAATGCCACTAACAAAATAAACCTAAAATGCAGTGGTAGAGGTAGCAATTGAAGGGTCTTCTCCACCTCCATATTTGGATAACTCTGCAAATTTATCAACAAAAAAAAAATCATTAGGCATAAATGTACATAATTTATAATTCCAAATAAAGAATCACATGTAATTAAAAGCATAACCTTTTCCAAATTTGTCCAATTCTTCCAAATTTTCCTTAATTTTGATTGGCTCGTATGATGATCGAAGCCAATCTTGAGCACATATAAGGGCTTGAACTATTTTAGGAGTCAAAGAACTCCTAAACTGATCAAGAATTTGTCCATTTGTACTAAAAGCCGCCTCTGAAGCTACCGTTGAAATTGGTATTGCCAAGACATCACAGGCCATTTTTGAGAGAATAGAATATCTTCCCGAGTTGACGCACCACCATTGCAAGACATCAAACCCATCTTTATCCTCTTCAGGAAACTCAGTCAAATACTTCTCCAATTATGATTTAGCAAGAGGACCCCCAGAAGTACTCTTGTGCTTCTTAAACTTTAATGACATATTTTCAACCAAAATCTCTTTAGGTTGAGCACTTTCTACAAGCAATCGTTGTGGGGCATCTTCAATACCGACATTGATGGATTGTTTATATTCTTCAAAGATAGCTTCCAAATCATCCCTCACTTTACTTTCCAACCCAGACTTGTCATACATTTCTTTAAGAGCATATTCCACATATTCAAACTTGTATCGAGGATCAAGAATCACATAAATGAAAATGACCTTATTCATTTTATCTACATCTCCCCAATACTTGTCAAATTTCTTGATCATTTTGACAGCCATGGCAGATAAATTAACATCTTCACTCAATTTCCTCTTTTTCAAAACAAAATAAAGTGTACTGATATCATCAAAGAAAGCACTACTTGTCACATATTGAGTGCCTGACACCTTCAATTGTAAGATAAAAGAAATGTTCTAAGAAAGTAACGATTCTCCTAACATTTTCCCAATCCTCAAATTCAGGAACTCCTGCCCACTCAGCTTCAATAGATGAAAGATCAACCCTATAGTAAGGTTCTTGCTCATCAAATCTCTCAAATGCTCGTGTGTAATGCAATGCAATCTTTAACATGGTGTAAGTTGAATTCCATCTTGTGCCATCATCTAAACACAACCCTTTTCGAGTATCCAATTTCTCCTTTTTAGCACAATCTTTAAATTTCTTTAATCGTGAAGGTGAACATCGAATAAATCTCACAGCTGCCTCAATACAATTAACTGAATCACCAACATCTGTCAATCTATCTTGGACAACAAGGTTAAGAATATGTGCAACATATCTAACATGCATAAACTTTCCATTAGCAACACATGTACCCCAATTAGACATCTTCCTTTTCAAATATGCAAGAGCCACATCATTAAAACTAGCATTGTCAATAGTAAGAATGAACACCCGATCTAACCCCCATTCAAGTAAACACTTTTCAATTGCTTTTCCAAGTGACTCACTAATTTCCATTCATCATTAATAAAATGAGAAGTGAGACACATGTCATTAATTTGTTGATTAGAAGTCCATGTGTCAGTGGTTAAAGAAACACCTCTACTACAATTTTTCAACAACCTCTTCAATTTAACTCTCTCTTCTTCGTAAAATTCATAACAATCTCACTTAACTGTAAATCTTGATGGAATTTGAAACTTAGGTTGAAGATTACCTATAAATCTCCTATAGCCTCGTCCCTCAACCAAGCTAAAAGGAAGCTCATCTTCAATAACCATGGTAGCTAGGTCTTGTCTACTTCGTTGTTGACAAACTTCCAATTTGTTAAACTACTTCCCTCTTCTCTTGCTTGTAAATTCAATTCTTGTTGACGAGCTCCTACTTCTATATTAAGGGGATATTTTTTACAAGTTTTCATGTGATTTTTCAAAGGAGTAGTGCCATTTTTTACGGGATCACTAGCTGACGTAGCATTACAATAATGACACTTAGCTTTTATCTCACCTACCTCATTTGTGAACTTAGTGAAATGCTCCCATATGGTAGATCTTGCCTTCATTGGTTTCCTCTTTTTCTTTTCTTGTGTTAGACTTGGTTGGCTTGAGTTTCCAGTCCCACCACTGTCACCCACTGATTGAGAACTTGCATCTATCTATACATCCCTATCATTCGCTATCTATGCAAAAGCCAAAAGTTATTATTAGTAAACTATACTATTAAAATGCTGCCACTATACTAATTAATTTACACTTAACTTAAGAAAAGATTTTAACTTATATTGCACGATAAACAACTTGATTCTATTTTAAAAGTCTGTACAAAAATAAGTAAACAACTCATCATATGGTAATTGATACATGCAAGTGAAGGGCTTCAATGGTCTCTATCATGTACAAGACAATATAAATCTATAATTTTATTAGATGGAAAACAAACAAATTAAGTGTTATAAATGAACAGAGGAAGTTTTGTCAACATGCACTTTGTTTATTAATTAAATGAAAACATTGTTGTTATCATCATAATCATTATCATTATTATTATTATTATTATTATTATTATTATTATTATTATTATTATTATTATTATTATTAAAAAGAAAGAAAAATTTTGTAGCCTAAGAAAGAAGAAGTTTCCATTGCTGCCTTAAGCTTCATTCTTGTAATATGAGCTTATTTTATGAAGTTGGTGAAATTCGAACTTTAAAAATCTAGCTGGTGTAATAATTCCTTATTAAGGGAGTATAGAATGTTCTTTTTTTTTTTGGCTAGAGAAATGTAGAATATTCTTTTTTTTTCTGCTAAATATTGAATTCCTAGTATCCAAACAACGAAAGAAAATACATAGATGGATAGTTATGATACGAACAGCCTTACCTATGATTGAAAGTGTTAACCTATTTGCAAGGCAAGATTACAGATGGAAATTTGGTTGCCAAGTCGTTATGATGCAATAAGTTAATTTCCACTCTTTTTATTTTTGATATTTTACTAATTAATCAACAACTAAAAAAATTAATTAACTACAAAATTTTTCTTTATCAATTTATCAATAGCTAAAAAATTAATTAACTACAAAAGCAGAAATGAGATATAAGAAATAAAGAAGCAATCAAAGTTTTAAATATTAATTAATACTTAATTAGTTAATCTTCATCAATATCATCGTACAATCGTGCTAGAGCAGAAATTTTTCAAAAAAAAAAAGAGAGTTTCTCGTACTAAATTTAAGAAAAAAAGAAAATAAAAAATATTACCTGGAGGTTGGAGCAAAATACAGAATGCAGATTGATGAGTTGAATGTTGATAACTTGAATCTTGATGTGAAGATTGAAGAATGAAGGCTGAAGCTTGAAGTGCACAAGACAACAAGGGCAGCGGCGCTGGAAGACCCAAAGAGCAAAGGAAAAAAAGTTAAAAAGATAGGTAAGAGAAAACCCAAACTTTATATATATATATATATATATATATATATATATATATAGTTATAGTTTTAATAAACTTCAGTTATTTCGGTTGTTAACCAAAATTTTTTTAAATTACCCGAAATCGAACCGAACACCGAAATTTAATAAAACTATTAACCAAAACCTAACCGAATTCAAAATTAACCAAACCGAATTACAAAATTTGGTTAGGTTAGGTTTGGTTATTCGGTTAATACCGAATAATGCTCACTTCTATTATTTGGAACCACCAGATCCTATTTATAGTTTAGGGGGTTAGGACATTGGTCACTTTTGTCTTGCTTATATTGTTGATTATCGAGCATTACAAGCCTGATCGGGTAACCATGCGGACGGTCGTTCAATCTCATGCGGAGGATGTATTATCAGTGGTCCCCAATAATATCATAGGTACAACCTAAGCTCGTATGTCGTGTCCTTTTCCCAATAAAGGTCACGGGGATGACCTGATCTCGTGTCCATACCCATTTGGGGATGTTCCATATTGGGATGTTGTCAAATGCTTTCCGATTATCAAGCTTTGTACTTGGGCATTTTATGGGCATCAAGCGTGTGTTCCTAGGTCACCTTGCTTTCCCATGCATGCGTGAGATTCACGAATTAATGCGTTTGTATTGCAATAATGGCATTTCTTTAAAATACGCGACAGTGCAACGCCAGAGACGTGACCCTTCGACTAATCAATGTTTTGGCGTCTCTTTTTTTAAATTCTAATGCTTTTGTATTGTGGTATAAATACGAATTTTTCCTCTTTTTTCTTACTTTCTTCTTGTTCGCTCTTTCGTACGCCTAGATTTTTCTCGCCATTGTCCTAAGCTTTTATACTCTGTTCTTTTACTCTTTGCTCACCATCGTCATTAAAGGCTTTTTCGGTGTTACCTTTTAGCTTTGTTCATCCTCCATTTCAAGGCTTTATATGCACTTTTCTTCATCGCATGTATGCCCTCTTCCCATCCTTTCATCTCCTTTTCTCACTGTCGCTCGCTTTTCTTATATAAATCTACTTCTTACGTACTGTTTTTTTTCTCATTTTGCTTTGGTTCATGTGTTTGACGTTTGAATCTCTCAATTTGCCGAAGAATAATGTGAATAACCTATTAGAGTCCAGTTCTGACGACCTTAGGGTTAGGGTTTCTTTGGACTTTTTAATTATTTTCGAGAACCTAAGGACCTTTGACACCTTAGCCCATACTACCTCACTACCCTCAAAGAAGCTCTCGCTCTGAGCTTCGGTGAATATTTTCTCTTAGATTACCTTAGCAAGAGATTTTTCCCGATCTTTCCGGTATCCACAATGGACCCTGACCATACCACTATAGTAGAGGAGATGATTAGGGATTTTGTGGTCCCTTCTCTTGACAATTGAGCTATCGAGATGAGTAAAATGGCCTAGAGTAGTAAGTTTGTTAATCTCCCAGTCATGAGAGTGGAGCACTCACCAGACAAAGGAGAAGTTGTAGCGTCCGACCGAGAGGGTCCTATGGATAGTGTTGGGGTGCCTACCGAAGAAAAGGGCATCAATAAGGAAGATGCTACTAGCATCCTACGCACCTCATAGTTCGCTAAAGTAACAGGAATGCCAAGGTGGTCGTTATGGTTTATCGGAAGTTTGACCAAGTCCTTGCTGGTAAAGATGACAACTTCCATCCTTCTTATCTTGTTTGTCGGGGCATCTTGCAAGGATCGGACATATATCTTTCTCTTGGTGGCGGAATCCCCTCTAGTAGCTAGTCTTCTCCATATCATATCAATCGTGCAGAGGACCTTCTTCCCTCTCTTCGAACTGCAAGGGCATTCTTCTGGAGCCTCTCCTTACTGCCTCTCGAACTGTATCAGCATCCTTTTCCAAATCAAATACTTAATATCGTCTTTCAAATTTTGACACTCATTGGTAGTATGGCCATGATCCCCATGGAAATGGCAATACTTACTCTTATCCCTCTTATCGAGATTACTCTTCATCTTCCTGGACCACTTTACATTCTGCTTTCACTTCATTGCCACCAAGACATCTGACCTGGATGTATTTAAGGGTGTGTAAGTATCGTAAAGCCTCTTGAACACCTTTGAATTCTCCCTTTTGTTCTTTGGATCACTCTGATCCTGGTGCAACTCTTGATGTTTTTGTGATTCCATTTGGTCTTCTTAGTCTCATATTCTTTCTCCCGTTCCCTATTTGGCATGAGGACATCTTTTGCTAAAATGTACTTCTCTACCTGAGCCATGAGGTCAGTTATAGAAGCTGGTTTCTTTCTTGTCAAGGAATTGGATAAGTTGTCATCTTTAACACCATAAATGAAGGCTTCCATGACTACTGGGTTGGCCAAGTCAGGCACTCACCGTGTTGCTTTGTTGAATCTTTTGGCGAATGCTCGCAAAGTCTCGTCACCCCTTTGCCTTATGCAAATAACCAAACTAGATGATTTGAAGACCTCATTTCCACTAGCAAATCGGTTCATGAAGGCTGCGACTAGCGCTTAAAGAAATGGATGGAGTGCAGTGGCTGCTTATCATACCACATTTGGGCAGATCCTACCAGGGTAGTGGGAAATGCCTTGTATCGAGTGACATTATTAGCGTTATGGAACAGCATTTTATGGTTGATTACTGACACATGGTCAGCAGGATCGCCTGAGCCATCAAAGTATGGCAACTTTAGAAGTCTCAAGGCATTGGCTCCCTGATGATCTCCTCTAACAAGGGACTGTTGGAAAACTCTTCGACATTTATGGTTTAGATAGGCCAAGGTTTCGAAACAATTTGTGTAAAAGCTGTGGCTGTAGCCGAAGGCCTGGCAAAGTGACTCTTCTTGTATGTCCAAAAGGGTTTGGTGCATTGGTTGCGGCATATGAGTAGAGGCTCCGGTGTTTGGAGGTATTGGATTTGAAAAATGGAAAGTGTATGGTTGAGCAAAGGGTTGTATTTGTGGAGAAAAGATTTGGCTTATATAGTTTTGGATATTGGTGAACATGTTGGCTATGGCCACCGTCTAGGCTAAAGAGTAAGGTGGCATGGCCATATTCATCGGCTGTATTTGGATTGAGGATGATGGATTAAAGTTGAAGGGCTTGTTGGTTGGCTCTGGTTGTTGAGCGTGATTTTCGGGAGCTTGTGACCGTGGCCTAGGTGGCTATAGTTGTTGAATTTGTTGCTCGCTGTTGTCTCCTTCTTCTTTGGCATAAGACTCGCCGGCGGCTTGGCTTCGAGTGATAGCCATGGGAAATCAATAGGAATATTAAATTGATTCCCACATACAGCGCCAATCTGATCCTGTGAAGAACTAGATAATGCCTTCTGATGGACACTCTAGTTGATTCAACTTGCAAAACAAAGAAACTAAGTACCGGTGTGGTACCGGCCAAAGAACCTCCGATGCCTAAGTTAGAGCTTTTCTTTAAAGGTTAAGTTTAAGGTGGTGAAAGAGTGAGTAATGAATGAATTACCTTATTTGGAACCAAGGGATCCTATTTATAGTTTAGGGGGTTAGGACACGTGTCACTTTTGTTCTATTCGTATTATTGATTATCGGGCATCACAAGCCTGATCAGGTAAGTCGTGTCCTTTTCCCAATAAAGATCACAGGTATGATTCGATCTCATATCAAGGAGGATTGCTCAAGTGGTTAAAATTATCTGCTCCAGGCATGAGGTCCTAGGTTCAATCCCATGGGGATGAGTGTTTAAAAAAAACACCAACCCCAATAGGGCCAGGTGGTCCACATGTTAACTTTTAAACACCGTAACATTTTTACAAGATAATTCCTCCTATGGTCTCTAAACTATAGCACTAGGAACAATTTGGTCTTGAACTATCAGGAGGTGCCGGTTTAATCCCTAGACTATTAACAATTAGACATTGTTAGTCTACTTAACAAGTTTTGTCCAAAAACTAACGGAAATTACATAAAAAGGCACATGCGCATTATTTCTCATTTCTTTCTCTTGCAACTCCAATTAGTATTTTGCTGTGCTGAAACCAGGATTTTTTGTTAAGTGGGGTCAAAAAAATTAAATGTCAAAATGTACCATGAAAATACATATGTCTCTCTCAATGTTTCTACATATAGCAAAGAAGAGGGTTTTGTTTTGTCTTGAGAGCTTAAGCTGTATAGTTAGAAAAGGGAATGACAAACAAAGTTCTAAAGAAGTAAAAGGGTGTAAAGAAGTAAAGATGTTATTAATAATTATTAAAGTATTTATATATTTTATTGTTTGTAAAATTTATTGATGAGTTGTTTCATTGATTTTGGATGTTTAACATTGACAAACTAAAAGTATAAGAATATAGTTTATTTTTTTAACTAAAACCAAAATTTCTCATTTATCTTTATTAAAACATGAAATGTGAAATTTTATAGGGTTATTTATAAATTTAATGTGGTCATTTATAAATTCAAGGTGGGTCATATATCTAATAGTTTTAAAAAATTCAAAAATTAAAAATAATAACAATGTTTCAGCATATACAAGGGGGGTCAAATGACTCCCTTAACCCTATATAGCTGTCTACGGTTTTTGGATGAAATTCATTAAATGGACTAGTGTTGTGCACTTGTTAATATTCAAGAACTAAAAATACACTCTAATAGGTACACGTTAATAATTTAGTGATAAATCCTATGTGCCATAATTTAAGAACCATAGAAGGAATTAATCATATTCTTATATGTTCCAAAGCTTTAGAATGCCCAGACCATCTAAGCCCATTTAAACACTCTACCATAGTGCGGGGAAAGGTGGCCTTATAACAATAATAAATTAATTTCTATACCAAAATCTATAAATAAGCAAGAATTAAAATTCTTTGGAAAATGTTTATATACATTAAATTTTTTTATGGGATTAGTACATACAACCGTCTTTAATTACTAATCTTATCTTACTTTTGTCCTCATCTATCTCGTTAAATATTATATAAAATATTATCTATTTCTTCTCTCAAAAGTATATATAAGAGTAAAGGTGGAATCATCTATCACATAATATATGATATAAAATATTATGCTTTTTTTTCACTGTCGAAAACGTCAGAGCTAGCAAAAGAGATTAAGAGAGGCAAACTTCCTTTTTAGCAACAAATAAAAATAGAGACCCTCCTCTTTAGCAACTATTGAAAAATAGAGTTTATTACCTTAAGACAATTAATATCCTTAAGATAATTATCAAGGTTATTTGGTGTGTGAGTAATGATGTATTTAACTAGGTTACCTTAACGGTGAACAACTAGCCCGGATTTCTAGTCTGCAATTTCCCATCGGCATTAATTTCCTTTTTTCTCCGAAAGTTCTTACCAAAAGCTTAGAAGGTTTTTGGTTTGGTTTTCAAGTTAGTCAAACCTACTTAAAGTTTAATTTAAGCTACTAAATACATTTATTTTATTTTTTTTAAAAAAATATTCTAGGTAGTTTTAAATAGACAATAAAAAATTCCCTATATTTTGATTTTGCTTTTTATGATTTTAAGTACTTTTAAAAAGTTTGGCCAAATCATTAACTATTGTCTCCTTACTTGTTTTATATCTATTCCTAAACTATTCTTAAAATAATCTATAAAAATTAACATACAAGCATCTATGGGCTCATTTGGTATCATTATTGTTTGTGATTTTTTATTTTTACTCATCAAAATTTAGAAATCAATTTGTTTCCTTCCGTTTTTGTTTTTTGGAAAAACAAAAACCAAGAAAATATTTTTGTAACTATGGTAAACAAGAAAAAGTAGTTTTTTAATGTTGTGGCAACAGGCATTCAAAACTTTTATTTATATTTTGGTAAAAATACTTAATAGAATTATCTTTTAAAAATTAATATGAAGTCATTAATTTTTTAAAAATAATTTTCAAAATTAAAATTTTTTTAAATTCTTCTGAGAAAATTATTTTAAAAATTATTTTGAAATATTTTATTCACAAATAATTAATTTTAAAAATATTTTTAAAAAATTAAAATTAATTTTATAAAAAATAATTTTCAAAAATTTAAAATATTATTAAAATTTCATTTTTAAAGGATAAATAATTAAAAATAATTTAAAAAATTTAATAAATTAAAAATAATTTTTAAAAATTAAAATAATTATTCTTTATAAATAATTATTTCGAAAAGAATTAAAAATAATTATCTTAATAAATTAAAATATTTTAAAAAAATATATTTTAATAAATAATTAAAGTAAAATACAGATAATAATTTTTTAATATAGTAAAATAATTAAAACTATAATTATTTTTAATAATTAAAATAATTACAAAAATATTTTTGTTGTTACCAGTTTTTTTTGTTAATAATTATGGTTTCCGTTTATAAATTTTTTTGAGAGTGATACCAAACGAGTCCAACGTGTTTTCAAAGTCTTGTATTATAATATATTTAATAATGTATATATTTGTATGACATGAATCACAATTTAAATTATTATATTTTAATAATGTACTATAAAAATAAAAAAAAATTATTTATATTTATATTGTGTTTTAATTGACACTATAATTTTATGTCTTTAATAATCATTTTAATAATATAAATTAGTTTTCGAGGTTATATAATTAAAAACAAAAAGAATTGCTTAGAGTCAAATTTACTCCATAACTTCTTCATAAGCCAATCCAAACACTAACCTCTTAGACAACTTTCTAGGAGCCCTTCCGCTATTAAGACATGGGCTAGGATGCTCATCTATATTGTTTCCCTCCTATATGCATTATATTAATTGAATCTAATGGTTAATATTTTAATTTTAAAGTTTTATGTGAATGGTTGAGATCTCATAGGAGAGAAGAAATATAAGAGAGGATCCTAGCCCTAGGACACTATCTTTTACGGCCGTGGCGGTCCATTGATTTCAAGACCTCTTTAATTTCGCTAAAGGTACCACTCGTTTTACAAGGACGCAGGGATCTTTAGTCCTGGACTTGCAGTAATGCTGGGTGGTGTTAATCGTTTGAGCAAGAATCGAAATCGTGACAGACTCAGCAATCTACCAGACGTCATACTTAGTCAGATTTTGTCCCTGCTTCCAACTAAAGACGCTGTTCGAACATCAGTCTTGTCGAGAACATGGAAAAATCGCTGGACAAGTATTAATATCCTAGAATTCGTTGATCGTCTGCACAACGATTCGAGCAAGACGGACGTCACGAAGTTTAAAGCATTTGTGGATTACGTGTTTCTTCGTCTCCAAGAATCCAGAATAGAGGATATATATCTCTCTTGTTCCGACCCGTATAACTTTTGGTGGATTAGATCATGGGTTGTTGAAGCTAAAAGAAGAAAGGCTAAAGGAATTTATGTTCGGGCTTTTGCAGAGGAGCGATTTCCGATCTTTTCGCTTGACTCGTACGATTGTGATTCTTTGGAGAATCTGATATTACAAACCAATTGTTTGCTTGGAGTTCCAGAAACCATGTCTTTTTCTGGTCTTAAATTTCTTGATCTCACCAGGGTCAGATTCATCATTAAGTGTTCTAAAGAGATTTGTTTGAGTTTTCCGATTCTTGAGACTCTTATCTTGGAAAGATGCGAGTATTTAGGCATAGAACTTGTTAATATTAATGCACCCCTTCTCAATGACTTCACGTTGATTGATTTTGCTTATAAGCAGAATACAGAAGATAGAAGCTGTATACTCAATATTGATGGATCAAATATTGCTACGTTTAATTTGAGGGGTTATTCATATGTTAGTTTCATTCTGGTCAATCCATCATCAGTTAACACTGTAAATATTAAGATTTCGAGCCTTCTGGTCTTGGATCACCTGCTTAAGATGACTTCTGTTATACGCGATTTGCTTCGTCAAATAACCAATATGAGGCATCTGACACTTAGTCTCGGTACCATAAAGGTAAGTTTTCTATTCACATTTAGAATTACTCGAAAAGTTATTGTTTGAATTTCGTGTCCGAAAACTTTCTCTTGTTATTGTAGTTATACTAATGAAATACTTTAGGTTCTTTCCTGCATAGAAGGGTTAGAAGATGGACTACCCACATTCGGTAATCTGCTTAAGTTGGAGTTGAATCTGATGACCCCAGCAGATAGTGTAACCTTGACATCCTTACTGAAAAGCATGCCAGTTCTTGAGACACTCATCTTTACCCTGGTAAATATATACTCTTGCACTACGAAAAAAAAGAAAATGAATTTGAGACGATTTGAGATAGAATTTGAGATGAAAATTTCCCGTCTAAAAAATTGTCGTCTCAACGGAAAATTCCGTCTCTGATTGAGACAAAAAATTTTCCATCTCAAATTTTTGTATCAAATATGTATTAATTTATTGAAATTTTTGTTCAACTTCCGTGTCACATCCGTCTCAATTTAAAACAGAAAATTTCTATTGCAAAATTTTCAAATTTTTTGTCTCAAATCTACCAATTTCTAGTAGCATTGATCATCACTTTGGTTAATGCTGAAAGCTTTGTTCTTGATTCATGTGATATATTTATCAGGCAAAGACTTGGAATTTTAAAATTTAAAAGTTGGTGATCAGGCTCAACCAATATTTTCCGTAGTCAGGCTCCACTTGAGAAGTTGAATAAGTTCATAGTTAGATATATTGCATAGATTAATAATGGCTGCCCTTGGTGGTCAGGCTCTACCGATCTTTTCGGGGACCTCAGATAAAGTGAGGGGGAAAATGGTGCCCAACTGCAGCTGTTTGCCTTCTCTGAAGGTTATTAAAGTGATGGAGTTCCATGATAGAGAAATGGGGACTGAGTTGGTGAAAGTGTTGATAAAGAACGCAGTGGTGTTGGAGGCAATGGTGATCATTGCAAGTCAAGACTTGTCATCAAACAAAAAGAAATTTGAGGCAATGAAGAAACGGATAAGAGCATTTCCCCGAGGATCAGCTGAGCTTTCAATACTTTTTGCTTAGTGTTATGTCGCAGAGTTGGTTGGGGACATTCCAATGATAACGAGTAGAATTGTTAAATTTATACGGCCTTATTTATTAAGTTAAGACTTAGACTGATTTAGTTTAGTTTAGTTTCATATTTTGACTGAAGAAACTTTTTTCAAATTTCTCTGAATTGTAAATTTTCACAACTCGTGAAAAATTTTATATTCAAGAGATATGTATGGGTACATTCTGCCAAAAGATTTGGTAAAAGAACAACTGGACGTTTTTATAGACAATAAAATGCGAATGTTTGCACATCTTTTTCGGGTTCTACGCACTGCCTCGGAAGTTATTCAAAATTTGACAATCTCTCTCATGAACTCTGCTATTCTATTGCCCATTATTTTTAGGGATCAATTTATTCATAAATTATAAGGTAAACTATTTTAGAGGTCACTAAATTATTTAATTAATTTTGTTTTGATCATCGAACTATTTTTAGTTTTAAAAAGACTATTAGTTTCTAAAATGATCTCATGTAAGCTGTTTCATTTAAAACTTAAAACAAATTGTGGTTAAGACATATATACTTAAAATTTAAGTAGGTTAAATGATTTTTTCTTTTTCTTTTTAATTAATTTTCAATTATCCTTTTATTTTTTTCTCTTTATTCTTTTATTTTTTCTCTTTGTTCTTTTATTTTTTTCTCTTCTTCATGTTACTATCAACGACCACACTCTATACCTATCAACACTTACCAAACACCACTTTCCGTAAATACACCCTTCTCAACTTTTATAAGAGTCCACTAAAATTATTGCCATCATGGACCTTATATATATAACCTTTGGATTATTCACGAATATGTATTTAAATTTAATTATGACAATCAAATATAAGAGTTCAACTAAAACTCAACATCTCAATTAATAAGTTTAATGTTAGTGAATAACAATTTTTGGTGCTATATTGCGAACAAAATGTGGAAAATGATATTGTGAAGTTGTGGCTAGGATTTTGAGCTTGTAGAGCTGGTAAACAGCTACCCCACGGGTCAACCCAACCTGTTTATGGCTTGTTAGGCGGGTTGACGTGTCGGATTGGGTCAACCCCCATTTGTCCAACGGGTCAGGGATATTAAAACCCTAAACCAATCCTAGTGGATTGGTGGGTTAAGCGAGTTAAACGGGTTGCTTTGACATGTTTGCGAGTCATTTTTTGCGGGTTAGGCAGGTTCTACGGACATTTTTGCAGGTTAACCGGGTTCGCGAGTCATTTTTGGCGGGTTAGGTGGGTTTACGGGTTGTTTTTGCAGGTTAGACATGTCATTTTGACGGGTTTGCGGGTCATTCGTGAGTTGACCCAAGCTGACCTGCCTTGGCGGGTGAGGTTGGGTTTACTCGTTTGTTTAGTGGGTTAATGAACCCTCAATTCTAAACCCTTTTTTAGCGGGTTAGGCACCGCATTTTGCCACCTCTATGAGCTTGGATAGAAAGGTTGCATGAAGTAAAGGAGGTGGACATAGGTATATTTACATAAAGTTTTTCTTGTTGAATGTCGATGGTAGAGTGGAAAAAAAAATAGAAATAAAAATAAAGAGAAAGAAATTAAAGGAGATTGAAAAATAATTAAATACTAAAAAGAGGGAAAAAGTTATTTAAGCCATTTAATATTTAAGTATTTATGTTTTTATGCCCAAAATTATTTAAGTTTTTCTTAACATAATAACTTAAATGAGACCATTATAAAATTATTGATCCTCTTAGAACAAAAAATAGTATAAAGATCAAAAAAGGACTAGGTGAATCCTTTAATAACCTCTAAAATAATTTATGTTAACTTATGGGTTTTAATCATGATAATTATATTTTGATGATGCCATAATTGTGTTTGTTAATTGCTATCATTAAGCATCTTGTATATCTTAGTTATAATAGCTTGAGCAAGATGAAGGCATTTGAAGAAAATGGTGCATGGAGCTTGAAAATTGAAGTTCTATGGAGCTTTCTTGAAGATTTACTATAATTCTTGTTTCTTAGCTTTTGTCATATTGATCTTAGTACATAAACAAATACTATGAGTTCAACAACTTATTGCATTACATACATACCCATTCAACTTTGCTTATGATTTTTGTTTATACTTGATCATTTTTTTTCTTTAACCTATATGCATATATCATGTATAGGAGATCATAATTACACTTGCATGAAATGCCTTTTCCTGTAAAAAGTAAAGTCTTATGGTCCATATTTTTGCATTATGGAGTTGTATGTACATAGCATATTCTATTGCATTGGTATTTGATACCTTGATATGTTTATGTATATGAATATATGTCCATACTTGCATGAAATCTGCAGTAAAAGTGCATATATAATCTTTTTACTTCAGATACTTAAGTTATCTTGTTCAATATATATGAAGTTATAGGTAAACAACTTGCATATACCTATTCCCTATGAAAAATCTGTAAAAATCTTGATTGTGTACAAGTTTTAGCTTTGCATTTAATGTTTATGCAAGTTGGTTGGTATTGCATTAATGAGATGAGAAATATGCTAAATAAGTAGTTGCATTGAGCTTCCAAATTCTGCAGAAAATCGTGGCCTACTGTTGATTTGATATAAAGTAACTTTTTGGTAAAAAGTGTACCTGCTTTTCAACCTTTTTTCTGCAACTATCGGCCCACTTAGGTGGTCGACCGGTAGTGTCTTCCAGCAAAAACAGAGAGCATAAGTGCTCTACCGGAACACTCAGGCAGTCGACCAGTAGAGTGCTCCGGTAAGGCTTTTTGCCTTCTGAAACTACCAGAACACCTAGGGGGTCACCCGATAAAGTGCTCCGGTAGCCCCTCAAAGTTGTTTTAAAATTTGACCGTTGGGAGATTTACTTTTTGGGCTTATAAATAAACCCCTCTCCTCCCAACTCAAAAATAACTTGTTCAATATATCTTTCTAAGCTCTCTTGCATTCAATACACTTCATTTATTGCAATCTTACTCTATTAATTGTTATCTTCATTGATTGCATATTATTGGTATCTAAGAACAAGTTCTTGAGCTTCATAATTTGCTTATCTACTTAGAGCAATATAGGAAAGTTTAAATACCTTTGTATTCTTGCTCATAAGAAGTTCATTGTATATCAAACACTTTTCTATTATATTAGGAGTGAATTTCTTTACTCTTGGGTAGCATAAGTGTGAGGAACCATTTTCAAGAGTGAAGGGTTGAAATCCTCAAGTATAAGGTTATACTTGTGGTGCTTGTGGAGAAGCAAGGGTTGTGATCATTGGTCTACGCTTCTACAACGTACTAAGCAAGAAACCGTTTCATTAGTGAAGTTTCCGAAACCCTAAGGGAAGACCTTAGGTAGTGGACTAGGCCCTAGAGAGTTCGAACCGCTTTAAATTGCTGCGTTTGATTCTCTTAACCTTATACTCTTTATATTTCGAGTATTTATTTTGAATTTTGCATGAAATATTTGTGAAGAGTTTTAAGTGCTTAATTGTACCAATAATCCAATTCACCCTCCCTTTTGGATTCATTTTCTGGGCAACAATTTACTAATTATCATTATAATATGACGAAAATTAGACAACATTTTATGATGCTTGCTATTCTATTACCAATAATAAGGGAATGGATTTATTCATAAATTATAATAATATGAATAAAAATTTAATAGTTATAAGTTGTTAATATAATTTTAACTAATTAATATCGATAGCTTGTATTTATGAATCATGCCATAATTTTATGTTACAAAGAGATTCTCACTCCAATAACTGGGAAGGTGATCCTCCTATCGTTTGATGGTATTAATTGATTCTGACGCATCACCTCAATCACCACAAATTCATAAGCCTGTTCTTTTTGAAAATTGTCCTGTGTCTCGACAAATTACTCAATGATATTGGATTATCCAGACCTGAAGCCATATATTTGGATGGAGAGATCATGTTAAAGAGTTTATATTATATAATAAAGTTGTTATCATTTACACCATATTATGCGACGTATTTCAACTTTATAACTCCATATTTGGCCAGCTGTCATTGTTTGAATAAGAATGTTTTTCTTTTTATATTACATATATAGATACAGATTTATATTTTCGTGTAAAGATTTACCAAATCAATTCTTATTTAAAAAATGCAGCTAAACCAATGTCTCATCGGCAATAAATACACGACCGGCGGATTTGAAAAGCTGTCAAAGGGGTGTACATCGGCAATTTTGAGCCATTTTATTAATAATTTTTAATGACCGAATTTGATACTTTATAATTTTATAAAATTGAAATCGAACAAAATAATAAAGAAATTGATAATTTCAGTTAGAACAATTTTTAGCCATTTTAGATTTTTTTATTGCATACTTAGTTATGTAATCTAATCATATGAATTTAGCACTAATTTCTTAAATTCCAGCAATAATTCCAGCAATAATTACAAACTAATAGTCCAATCCTCTAATATTTTTCAAGACATCTTTTGTTTTTTTGTTTATTTATTATTTGTTTGATATATAAATCTAAAGACTACATATAAAGAAAAGAAAAGAATAACCGTGAAAAAAGTAATGATATGTGAATATGCGTCAAAAGTAAGAAACTTTAAGTGTAATTCATTAATTATATATGTATACACACACATGTATATATACACATAATACATATATATGTATATTATAGTGGGCGCTTCGGTTTGGCTACGGTTTTTTTACGCTTAAAATTGAAAAATTAAAACCACGACCGGTCGAACCACTTTAAAAACCACCAATTTATGGTCGATGCTGTTCAGCCTAAACAATTTTTTTAGTTTTCGTGATTTTATGTTCATCCCCAGCTGTCATTTATGAGTGCCTTTAAGATTTTTTTTTCCCTCTCATGTATGCTTCTTTCTTTAATATAGTGTTTCTTCCCAACAATTGTTAGTTTTGGTGTATTTTGGTAAAATACATCCATTTCTTGGAAATCAATATATTTGTTTTTCTCTGACCCTTTGCCTCTTATATTCCGCAGCAGAACTTGCCATCAACAGCTATATTCTAACTATACCTGAACCCTTTAAGAATGGAACGGCGAATTAAAATATGCAGTGGTTGGGAAATTTTTAGTTACACCTAAGATGGATGTAATTCGCAGATTTCTGGCTAAATTGTCATTGATAGTAGCGTGTAACGTGAAGTCTTGGGACCCTAGGCATGTGGTTTTCGAATTATCAAGTGAAGCTAACTGCAAGCGCATGTGGGGTGTTGGAGTGTGGGATGTTTTGATGGCTACATAATGCACACTTTTAAATGGACGCCATATTTTGATTTGGACAACAAGCCTTCCATTGTTTCAGTTTGGATATCTTTTCCTAATATTAAATATAATATGTATGAACATTCTTCCTTTCTTTTATTGGCTAAAGATGTTGGTAAACCCTTGTTGATGGATGATCCTACTGCGAAAGAAACTAGGCCTTCTTGCCCTAGGGTTTGCATTAAATATGATTGTCTAAAACCACCAAAACCTTCGGTAAGCGTGCATGTGAAGAATAGGTGAGGTGAAATTATAGGTGGTTTTGATCAGGAGGTTGAGTTCGAGCATTTGCCAAAGCATTGCACGCGTTTTTTTCATGTGGGTCATGCTAAAGAGGATTGTCATGCAAGCTTAGAAAAATTTGCTTTGCTTAAGTAAAAGTAGAAAGAAGGGAGGCAACAAGCTAACGAGCGAACAAATAAGAAAAAGGAGGGTCAACATCAACCTCCGAAAGAGAACACTCATGAGGGTTTACGCATTCACAATTTTAAGAGTGATAACAGATATCTATTTGTTATTTTTAAAACTTTGAAATTCTTGTTGTATCAGAATATCTGATTATCTTAATTTATCTCTTAATCTTATCTTCCTATTAGTTAGGGAACCTTATTCCTTGTATATGCCTGTATAAGTATTCGATTGACCATAGAAGATAATACAACAAAATCCCTTCTTTTTGTTGGAGAATGTAAACCAAAATTAATTAGATACAAGGAATAATGATTGATTCATGGAACTTAGTAAAGGAAAATTCATGTACACACATGACACATCTTTGATAGCCATGAACTTAGTTAAATGTGTTTAGTTTTCCTAGATATTCATTAAATGCGTGGAGTAGGCTAGTACTAGTATAAATAGGAGTGCTTTACAAAGTGTTTTGACAAGCAAGAGAGAAAAGAAAAAAGAGTGAGTGGAAAGAAGAAAAATATTGAGAGAAAAGTGACTTCTATTGTAAAGGCAACAGCCTATATATTTTGAGAATTTTATATTCAATACATATCATATTTAGTGGTAATTTTATTCTTCCTTGTGCTCTCAAATTTGTCTAAGTATTTGTAAATCCAAAATAGTTTTCAACATAGTGGCATCAAAGCCACGGTAAATTGAGAGTGTGAATTTTTCCATGGCGTACAATCTTATGCAACCTCAACTTCCAAAACTCACTGTAGACAATTATGGAAGTTGGAATATTCAAATGAAGGCTCTCTTTGGTTCTCAAGACCTTTGGGAGATTATTGTGGACGGATATGAAGAACCCACAGCGGAAGCTGAAGCAACTTTGAATGCGGAGCAAAAACAATCATTACGTAAATTAAGAAAGAAAGATAAAAAGGCATTATTTTTGCTTTACCAAGGTGTAGGCAAGTCCATGTTCGAGAAAATTGCAGAAGCAAAATCAAGTAAAGAAGCGTGGGACAAACTCACCACTTTGTTCAAAGGAGTGGATCGTATTAAAAGAGTTCGTTTGCAAACACTTCGACGCAAATTTGAAAATGCTCACATTAAAGAAGGTGAATTAATTTCTGATTATTTCTTTCACTTACTTTCAATTGTTAATCAGTTGAAAAGAAATGGAGAAACTATTGAAGATGTTCGAGTTGTTGAGAAAATATTGCGATCACTTGCAAAGTCTTTTGAGCATGTGGTAGTTGCAATTGAAGAGTCAAAAGACCTGGATCAACTCACGATTGAAGAGTTGATGGGATCACTCGAAGTGCATAAGCAACGCATTCAAAAGAATTATAATGTCAGCACCATAGAGCAAGCTTTGGAATCAAAGCTTAATTTACAAGACCAAAAATCTAGAGGTGGAGGTTCTCAACATGGAGGACATGGTAATCAAGGAAGAGCCCGAGGAAGAGGTAATTTTCGAAACCCACATCAACAAGAAGAAATAAAAAATTTAGAAATCAACGAGGTAGAGAAAGATGTAGAGGAAGAGCTAGTCGTGGACAAGGGCGTGGAAACCAGAAAAATATTGAATGTTACAATTGCCACAAATTCGGTCACTATGCTTCTGAATGTTGGAATAATAATGAAAAACAATCTAATTTTCTTCAAACCTCAAACAAGAAAACGAGGAAGACACACGTCTTTTGGCACATGAAGAGTCTATACATCAAACTGATGTTTGATATCTTGACTCAGGAGCAAGCAATCATATGTGCGGGAAGAAAGAACTTTTTGAGGAACTTGAAGAAAATGTGGATGGCAACGTGAGCCTGGGAGATTCATCCAAATTAGCAGTGAAAGGCAAAGGTAAAATTAAATTTTATCAAAAGAATGGTGCTGCACAATTTATCTCTAATGTGTATTATGTACCCAACATGAAAAGCAATATTTTAAGTGTTGGGCAACTACTTGAAAAAGGGTATATAATACACATAGAGAATCTTTCTTTGTTTTTGAGAGATGCACATGGAAGACTTATCACAAAAGTTCAAATGTCAAGCAACCGTATGTTTCCGTTGCATCTAAGTAGGAGTTTTGAGAATGCCTTTAAGGATTGATTAATAATGAGTCATGGAAATGGCATCCTTGTTTTGGACACTTGAACTTTAACAGTCTCAAGCTTTTGTCCAATTCAAACATGGTTCATGGGTTACCATCAATTGAAAAGACAGAATATGTATGTGAACCGTGCACTCTTGGTAAGCAGCAAAGAAATAGTTTTCAAAGTGGAAAATCCTAGAGGGCTTATACACCTTTACACCTGGTGCACACAGATATTTGTGGACATTTTGAGACATCATCTCTTGGAGGTAACAAGTATTTTATTTCGTTCATTGATGATTTCAGCAGAAAGCTATGGGTTTATTTTTTGAAGGAAAAATCAGTTGCTTTTTATATTTTTAAAAATTTCAAGGCATCCGTTGAAACGGAGAGTGGTTGCAAAATTAAAATTCTAAGATCTGACAGAGGTGGTGAATACACCTCAAAAGATTTTCAAGACTTTTGCAGAAAACAGGGTATCAAGTAACAATTTACAGCTTTATATACCCCTAACAAAATGGCATTGCAGAGAGAAAAAATCGCACAATTCTTGACATGAGAAGGACTATGTTGAAGGAGAAAAATTTATCAAAGAATTTCTGGGCTGAAGCAGTGGCATGTACAACTTATTTGTTGAATAGATGTCCAACCAAAAGTGTGAAAAATATGACACCGCAGCAAGCTTAGAGTGGCCACAAACCAACTGTTAGCCATCTTCGGGTCTTTGGTTGTGTAGCCTATGCACATGTACCATAGGCGAAAAGGAAAAAACTGGATAATCGAGATGAGAAATGTATTTTTGTTGGTTACAGTGAGGAGTCAAAAGCCTACAAGCTCTACAATCCACTAACTAATAAAATAGTGGTAAGTAGAGACGTTGTTTTTTTGTGAAAATGAAACATGGAGAATGGATGAAGAAGGTTCAAGTAAAGAAAATCAACTTGAAATTGAAGAAAAAGAAATGACAAGGCAAGAAATTCCAGAACAAATATTGGTGACTTCTCATCGCGCGAGAACTTCTCAAAATCAAAGCTCACCAATTTCAAGCCCTGGGAGTTCTTCATCTCCACCAATCAAGAGTCGTAGTCTAAAAGAGATCTATGAAGAAATTGAAGAGGTAGATTTGCTATGTCTCTATGCTGATCATGAGCCTTTGTCCTTTAAAGAAGCTGTCAAAGAGGATTGTTGGAAGAAAGCAATGGTGGAGGAAATGCGTTCCATTGAAAAGAATGACATATGAGAGCTAACTTCACTTCCTGAAGGACAACAATCAATTGGTGTCAAATGGGTGTACAAAATTAAGAGGACAGCATATGGAAAGATTGACCATTACAAGGCAAGGCTTGTCGCAAAAGGTTACAAGCAAAAATATGGGATTGACTACGAAGAAGTTTTTTCTCCAGTTACTCGACTTGACATGATGAGAATGTTGATATCTTTTGCAGCACATCATGGTTGGAAGATATTCCATTTAGATGTTAAATCATCCTTTCTGAATGGAATACTTGAGGAAGAAGTCTATGTTGATCAACCTGAAGGCTTTGTAAACAAAGGACAAGAGGACAAGGTGTATCGTTTGAAGAAGGCTTTGTACGGACTAAAACAAGCCCCCCGAGCATGGAATTCTCGAATTGATAAATATTTTCAAGAGAATGGCTTCATCAAATTTCCTCTAGAGCATGCAGTTTACACAAAGAAAAATAAGCAAGGTGAAATGCTTATCGCTTGTCTTTATGTGGATGATTTACTTTTTACTGGGAACAGCCAAAAAATGTTTGATGAATTCAAACAAGCAATGTTCAAGGAATTCGAAATGACAGATGCTGGGCTTATGTCCTTTTTTCTTGGCATTGAAGTGCATCAACAAGATGATGGCATTTTCATATCACAAAAAAGGTATGCCACTGAGCTACTTGAAAAATTTAGGATGGAGAATTGCAATCCAATGGAAATTCCTGTTGCTCTTGGTTTAAGAATGACAAAAAATAGAGAAGGAAAATCTGTTAATCCCACCCTTTTCAAGAGCTTGATTGGAAATTTGCGTTACCTCATAATCACTAGGCCAGATATTGTCTATGGTGTTAGTCTTTTAAGCCGGTATATGAAATCACTTAAAGAATCTCATTGGCTTGCAGTAAAAAGGATTTTGAGATATATTAAGGGTACCATAAATTTTGGCCTTTTATACTCCAATAAGGATGATGCTTCATTATATGGGTATTCTGACAATGATTGGGGAGGTGACCAAGATGAAAGGAAAAGTACAACTAGTTATGTGTTCTTTTTGGGATCAACAACTTTTAGTTGGACATCAAAGAAACAAAGCGTGGTAGCCTTAATTATGTGAAGCTGAGTATATTGCAATATCTTCAGCAGTTTGTGAAGCAATTTGGCTAAAGAATTTGTTGAAAGAACTTAATCATCCACAAGAAGATTCAACTGTCATATATGTTGATAACAAATTTGCAATTGAGCTATCAAAGAATTCAGTGCAATATGGAAGGAGTAAACATATTGATCTTAGGTATCATTTCTTGCGAGAGCATGTCAAGATGAAGATAATTTTTCTGGAATATTGCAACACTTCAGATCAAGTAGCAGATATTTTCACAAAGGCACTACCAGCTAATGCATTCAAGAAGTTAAGATTTTTACTTGGCATGAGGATGATTTTGGTTTGAAGGGGGGTGTTGGAGAATGCAAACCAAAATTAATTAGATACAAGGAATAATGATTGATTCATGGAACTTAGCAAAGGAAAATTCATGTACATACGCCATGAACTTAGTTAAATGTGTTTAGTTTTCCTAGATATTCATTAAATGCGTGGAGTAGGCTAGTACTAGTATAAATTAGAGTTCTTTACAAAGTGTTTTGACAAGCAAGAGAGAAAAGAAAAAAGAGTGAGTGGAAAGAAGAAAATATTGAGAGAAAAGTGATTTCTATGTAAAGACAGCAGCCTATATACTTTGAGAATTTTATATTCAATACATATCATATTTAATGGTAATTTTATTCTTTTTTATACTCTCAAATTTATCTAAATATTTGTAAATTCAAAATAATTTCCAACACTTTTATGGTGTCAGTTTTTTACTATTAACATCAAATTTACACCCCACCTTACTTCTCATATGTAACATGGCTACACCAACAACGTACGAAGCATCGTCTTCTGCTACTCACGATACATCTCTCAACACCACTGATGCCTTATCAACTCACACCTCTTTACCCTCCTCATACCTTACTCACGATACATCAATCGACACCACTGATGCCTTATCGACTCGCACATCTTTAGCCTCCTCATACCTTCACATAATAATGTTAAGGTGTTTGTTACTGTCAATTTAGAATTTGACATGGAAAAATTAGATTACTACCTTCCTTGGGGTTTACCAACTTGCTCTCTTTTGTTAATGGTTTGTCTACATGTCCTCCATCATCTGTTGGTGCTATTGTTGTTGCAGAATGGTGGAGATAATACAACAAAATTTCTTTTCTTTCAAGGAGGTAGGAGGAGAGGGGACGCGGAGCAGGAAAAAGAACATGATGTCAATGCTCAGAATGAAGGTGGCTAGAATAAACCGAACAATAGAAGAAGAAGGCTCTTTGATCAAAATCCAAGAACTAATAATAATGGGGCAATTGTTATAAGGGAAAGGAGAATATGGTTATCGATTGTAATATTTCTACATCTAATGACTTTGAGGTTCTCAATGAGTTGGAAGCAGAGGGGGAAACTTCACGTAAGAAACTTGATGGGGGATTTAGTGACTGAGATGCGGGTTTCGAAAGAGCATGAAGTAGGAAAAGATGATGGTGATTTGGTGGCCATTTTAGAACCGTTGGATGACATATCTAAGATTCAACGTACAACTAGCAAATTGGGGTTTCATTGTGTGATGGCGAATATTACTAATAAAATCTGGTTTATTTTGGAGTAATGATTTCAAGGTTGATATTGTGAGTAATTGTCACCGAGCGCTTACAATTCTCATTAAGTGTGCTCGGCTTTCTGTGGCAGTTTATTTTACTGCTGCTTATGCAGAAAATCTCTATTTGGTAAGAAGAGATCTTTGGGCAGAATTGGTTGATAGGGCGACTCATATTGATGGTCCCTCAATGGTGCGAGGAGACTTTAACACGATCCTGCACCATTGCGAGCGGCTATATGGGGCCATTCCTAAAGCTGTTTCGATTGATGAGTTTAATAGTTGTCTTATGGATTGTGGTTTGGAAGATGTTAGTTTTACTGATAATCATTATACTTGGTCTAATAGTCTCATGTTTAGAGACTGGATAGAGTTTGTGCTAATTTGCATTGGGTTAATATCTTTTCTAGTACTTTGGTTGAACATTTACCTACAGTAATATCTGATCATTGCCCTTTGCTGATTAAGTGCAAAAGGAAGAAGTTCAGGGGTCTATCGTCTTTTAGATTTCTAAATGTGTGGACTAAGCATTAGTCTTTTTAAGATTTTGTCATAGCCAATTGGGAAACAGAGATGCCTCAGGTTTTGAAAAGATTCTGGAGAAAGCAACTTCGATTCTAGCATGTTTTGAAGGGATGGAATAAGAATGTCTTTAGGGATAATTTTGAAAATATCAAGAATTTGGAATCTGAGGTACAATAAGCAGAAGCTGCTCTATAAGCTTCCTTAACTTCAGATAACAGGGAGAAGCTTGCAAGAACTTAGGCTAGTTTGAAAAGGGCTTTGGGAGTTGAAGAGGCTTTCTAGCAGCAGAAGGCGGGGTGTCGTTGGCTTGTTGAGGGGGAACACAACACTCGGTTTTATCGGGCTTTGATAAGAAAGAAGTGCGCGAGGAATGTGATTCATTAGATCTTTGAGGAGGATTGTCGTATTTGTTTGGATAACTTGGAGATCAGGAATTCTGGGGTTCTGCATTTTGGTAAATTATTTCACAAAAAGGGGGAAACTACTAAAGAGAAAGTGATCTGGGATTTTATTCCGGATCTGGTCTCTAGTAATGATAATTCTATTCTAAATGAGAGTCCGTCAATAGAGGAGATCAAGGAAGCGATTTTCAGTGTGGATTGAAATAGTGTGTCAGGCCCAGATGGATTTTCTTCTGCTTTCTATCAAGATTGCTGGGGCATTGTTAAGCAGGATCTGGTGGCTGTGGTTAGAGATTTTCTTGAAGGAGCCCACATGCTTAAGGAGGTCACGTCTACTTGTATTGTTGTCATTCTGAAGAAAGAGAGTTCTGTTACTTGGGCGATTATAGACCAATCAGCCTGTGCACGGTATTGAACAAAATTGTTGCCAAAGTTTTAGCTGCTAGATTGGCTCTGTTTTTGTTGTGTATAATTTCAGAAAATCAGAGTGGTTTTGTGGCTGGTATGGTGATCAGTGATAACATTCTTCTTGCTCAGGAAATGTTTTATTCTTTGGATCATAAAGTTCTCGGCTCATACATGATTCTCAATGTTGACATGGCTGAGCCGTTTAATAGATTAGATTGGGATTTCTTGTATAAGGTTATGCAGTTCTTTGTCTTGGATAATCTGTGGATGAGGAAAATAAAAGATGTGTTGAAAATTGCTAGTTTTCAGTGATGATTAATGGTTCTTTGGTGGGGTATTTCAAATATGGTAGAGGACTCCGACAAAGGGATCCATTCTCTCCTCTTTTGTTTGTTTTGGCGGCTGAAATTTTGTTGAGAGGATAGAATCAATTGTTTGAGCAGAATCTGAATATGTTTTATCATACTAGGAGCACTGTGAGGTTCACTCATCTAGCATATGCTGATGAGATCATTGTTTAAGGGGAAAAGCGGATTTATTGTTGCAAAGAAGGCCAGAAAAACTAGAGTTGAGATTACTAAAAAGGTGACAAATTTTAAGCAGCAAACTTTGCCAATACCTTGGAGTGCCACTTTATAAAGGACACAAGAAGGTTTTTCTTTTTGATGACTTAGTGCAAAAGATAAGGGCAAAGATTTGTGGATGGGAGAATCAGGTTCTTTCAACTAGAGGTTGCATGGTTATTTTGAAAAAGTATTTTGGCAGTAATGCCCATTCATTTACTGCAGGCTCTTAAAACTCTTAGCTCAGTTGTGGATCGCATTGAACGTATTTTAAATGGTTTTCTTTGGGAGATGTAAGGGATAGTAAGAAAATGAATTGGGTGGCATGGGAGAGAGCGTGTTATCCTATTGAGGAAGGGGGACTTAATTTTCGATCACTTGCAGATATAGATAAGGCCATGGGTATGAAGTTGTGGTGGCGTTTTCAGGTAGTTGATTACCTTGGATCAAAATTGATGAGAGGTAAATACTATCCTAATACTTATTCGGTTTTAACGGTTGTGAAAGCTCAAGATTCCAGCGTTTGGAAACGGGTTAAGAAAGCTGGGGAGTTGTGTGAACAGTACATTCGTTAGAGGGTCAGTGATGGAGCTTCTCATTTTTAGCATGACATATAGGTAGGGGATCAGTCTTTAGCTGCAATCTTTCTTAATTTAATTTCTACTGCTCGGGTGTGCGATTACATTAGGGAAGGAAGTTGGGATGTGTTTAAACTTCTTGTGCTCTTTCTCCGTATGTGGTCAATCGAATTGTTCAAATACTATTATGTATTGGAAATGATGATGAAATGTATTGAAAAGGATGATGTGTTAGAAATTGGCAGGGGGATTTTTGTTTTGGTTTCGTCGAAAATTTTGGGGATGTATCAATCATGCAAGCAGAGTTGATGGCTTTGGTTTGGGGCTTAAGACTTTGTAAGGATGGAGGTACTTGCAATTTGGGTGGAAATGGATTCCCTGGGAGTGGTCTCGTTGATCAGGAAACAAAGTAAAGGTTATTGGGCTCTTGCTTATTACCTCATGCAGGCACAAAGGCTTTTGAAGGATCTGGGCGGAGACATTACTTATATATACAGAGAAGGCAATTGTCCTGCCGACATTTTGGCAAATTTAGGTGTTGTTCGAGAAGGTTTGGAAGTTATTTTAGCTTTAACATTGGTTCCTCTCTTGAAGGGGACAATGCAAGTTAAATTATGCTTGCTTGTATTTCGTAATTTGGTCTAAGTATGGTTTTTGTGTTCACATTGAAACTAATTCCTAAATTGAAGCCAAGCGTGCTTTTGATTAGGGAGATGGTGTTGGTTTTCTTGTGGCTAGGTGTTACTCTTTGTTGTTGTCTGAACATGGTGTTTCTGTTGTCCTTCTACTCCTTAAGTTTCCAATATCTATCTTCCTCACTGTTAGATAAAGACTAGACATTAGGATTTAAGAGAGTATTTTAAAGGCTTCATACTTTTATAGTACTAGCTTATTATATTTATAATATTATGAAAAGTTAGAAATATAATGTCTCTTCTAATGTAGGAGAGAGACTTATTATAATAGCAATATAGTATTCTAATTAACATGCTACTCTTAACACTTCCCCTCAAGCTGGAGCATATATATCATAAGTGCTCAGCTTGTTACAAATATATTCAACCCGAGAACTACCGAGAGACTTTGTAAACAATCACTAATTGATTATTCGAGCTAACAAAAGAAGTAACAATCTCATCGAACAATAGCTTCTCTCTGACAAAGTAACAATCTATCTCAATGTGTTTGATCCTTTCGTGAAACACTGGATTTGTAGCAATGTGGATCGCAGCCTGATTATCACAAGCAAGTTTCATTGGATTAGAACAAGCAATATCCATCTCTTTGAGAAGATTTTTCATCCATATTAACTCATAAGTAGCCACTCCTATAGCTCAATATTCTGATTTAACACTCGAACGGGCAACTACATCCTGTTTCTTACTCTTCCAAGAAATAAGATTTCCTTCGACAAACACATAGTAACCAAAGGTGGTCCTTTTATCAGTAGAACTACCTGCCCAATCTGTGTTTGAATACCCAACAATCCCCATGTGCCCGTGATCACCATAAAGTAGGCCTTTCCCATATGAGCCTTTAATATACCTTAAAATCCGAATACCTGCTTCTTAATGTCTTTCTCATGGAGAGTTCAAAAATTAACTGACAACACTGACTGTAAAGGAGATATCTGGTCGAGTAACAGTAAGATAATTGAGTTTTCTAACTAACCTTCTATATCTTCCCGGATCGAATATTAACTCCCCTTCATCTGGAAGAAGCTTCACATTTGGGTTCATAAATGAGTCACAAAGTCATGCACCAAGGAAACCTGCCTCACTCAATGTATCTAATGCATATTTACGTGAAAAATAAATACTCATTGTTTCAACTGTGCAACCTCAACCCCAGAAAATAGTGAAGTGGTCCTAGGTCTTTGATTTGAAATTGCTGATGAAGAAAAGTCTTCAACTCATCAATCCCTTTGCTATCATCACCTGTTATGACAATATCATCCACATACCCAATCAAAAGCCATTTGCCCGATAAGTACCGATAGAACACTGAATGATCTACACTACAATAAGTCACGCTAAATTCAAGGACAATGGTATTGAAGTGTCCAGACCATGCCCTCGAAGATTGCTTGAGACCATACAAAGCCTTCTTTAAACGACATACCTTCCGAGACTCCCCTTAAGTAACAAAGCCTGACGGTTGCTCCATATACACCTGTTCATCAATATCACCATTCAAAAAAGCATTCTTGATATCCAACTGATGAAGCAGCCAATGGTGAATAGCTACCAAGCAAAGAAAAATACAAACAGAAGACATCTTAGCAATAGGAGAAAAAGTCTCACCATAATTAAGGCCATATACCTGTGTATATCCCTTAGCCACAAGCTAAGCCTTCAAACAATCAACCCAACCATTCGGTGATATTTTTACTGTATACACCCATCGATAACCAACAGGGGACTTACCGGCTGGCAAATCAACTAACTTCCAAGTTCCATTATGGTATAAAGCCAACATCTGCTCAAGCATAGCAGCCCACCAACCAGGGTGAGTAGATGTCTTTACCACAGACTTAGGAATGGAAACAGAAGAAAGAAAGGCAACAAAGAATGCATATTAAGGAGATAAAAAGGCATAAGAAATGAAGTTAGATATCAGAAGTCGAATGGTGCAAGAACGAGTACCTTTACGAAGAGCAATGGACAGGTCAAGGTCAGACAGTTGAGCAGGAACTAGATTTGGAGGCGGCGAATCAGATGATATCAGGTAGATGGCAATGGACGTGGACGACATGAGTAGACTTGTAGGTCCGGTCTATCTAGACGTGCTGTAGAAGGTAGTGGAGAAGTAGAATTAAGAGCAGAAGCGAGGTTTGAAGTAGGAGAAAGAGCTAGAGACGAATCAAAGGTGGGTACTGGAAGTGGTAAAGACTGGACCACGATCTCAGAAGTGGTGGTTGAAGGAAAAAAAAGGTGTATGTTCAAAAAAGGAAACATTAGTGGACACAAACTATAGATTTAATTCAGAAGAGTAACAATGGTAACCCTTTTGATGCTGAGAGTACCCAAGAAACACACACTTGATGGACTGAGGACTTAACTTATTCACCCTAGGGAAAAGATTGTAGACAAAGTAGACACATTCAAAAACCCAAGGTGGGAGCACATAAATGGCATCACGAGGGAACAAAGTAGAGAACGGTGTTTGGGATAAATGATGGCATACAGTTAATAAGATAGCATGATGTGAGTACAACATCATCCTAAAAATGAAGAGGTACATGTCTATGGAGAAGAAGCGTACAAGCTGTCTTAATGAGATGACGATTCTCTCTCTTAGCCATTCTATTCTATTGTAGAGTATGTGAACAAGATGACTGGTGAAGAATGCCATGAGAACATAGAAATGAGGAGAAAGAAGTAGAAAAGTATTATTCTTTCACATTGTCACTCTGAAGAATTTGAATAGAGACATCAAACTATGTGCGAATTTTAGCATAAAATGAGGTAAAAATAGAAAATATTTCAGAACGTAATTAAAAACAATCACGTCATATGAGAATAATCATCGATAAATGTAACAAAATAACAAAACCCAGATTTATAAGTAGTTCAACAAGGACCTCAAATATCAGAATGAACAAGAACAAAGGGGACAACAACCGATTTATTGACTCGATTAATGAAAGAACTACTACTATGTTTGCCTAACTGACAAGACTCACAAGACAATTTTTTTATTGATCCTAAACTAGGAACCATTTTCTTGAGACTAGCCAAGGAAGGATGACCAAACCGAGAATGGACTTGCTCTTGTGAACGGGCAACAATAAATATGGTAGATTGAGGGACATCGAGATAGTACTGTCCACACTCCTCAAGCCTGGTACTAATCTTCACACTAGTCTTCAGATCCTGGATTGACACAGAGTAAATTTCACAAAACCATGAAGGTATTTGGCAAGCTGACTAACAGATAAAAGATTAAAGGGAAATTTTGGAAGACACAAAACAAATATAGTGGTACCAGTTTTCATTATCTAAAAATATTTATGTTAGTCTTCAATCAAAGAAAAAATAAAATAATGCGGACTTTTAAAAAAGAATTTAAATTAATCAACAAAATTTTACAAATATAGTCAAACTAGTCCTAAATGTGGTCAAATTAATATCCATTATTTTAGGATATTTATATTAGTCCTCAATGACTCATAGACTTATTCAACTTAGTCTGCAAAATGAGAAAAATAATCAATTTAATTTGAATACCATTGAGGGACTAATAATATCAATATTTTGAATCAATGATGACTAATTTGACTATGTTTCCAGAACTCCGTAGCTTGTATTATTATATTATATAGTGAGTTTTACTTTAATAAATTTGTTAGACATTAAGAACTATCATACAATATAGACTAATTTGACTATATTTTTTTATAATATTAGAAATTAATTCAAATTGTTTATAACAAGTAATAGTTTGAAAAAAAAAGTGGAAATGTTTGGGACTTTTATGTGATTGAATCAAAATTTTAAGCATAAAAGGAAACAGAAACATCACCACATCAGCTAAATCATAAATAATATAAAAGAAAAGAGAAAAAAGCTTACATCTATATTTATATCTATCTACGTAACATATATGTAAATTCAAAATCCATTTTTCCCTATCTTTTTCTTAAGGATAATTAATAGCCATTTTTCTTTACCCAATAATGATTTGAACTTAAGACCCATAAAGAATTTTAGATTAAAATTTATTTTGGTTACAACTAAAAAATTTACAGTAATTATTAATTTTTTAAAGAAATCTTAACATAAAAATTATAAATTGTTAAGAATTAAACTTAACATAAAAAAATTATAATTCATTTTGCTTTCGAAGTGTAACATTTCTCGACCAGAATTTGGAATTTAAATAAGAAAAATAGAACCTGCTATAAAATATGAAATCTGTGGAATTAGAATTAGAGTAAATTATGTCATAGGTCCCTAATATTTTTGACTTTTTCTAACTAAATCATTGTTATTTCAAAATGCTCAAATAAATCTGTAATTTTTCACAAATCTAGTTAATTTATTTTCACTATCTAAATATATTTATATTAGTTTTTGATCGCAAAATAATTGAGACTTCAAAATTTTCAAATTTGTCCACAAAATTGTACAAGTACACTCAAACTAACCTTAATCGTAGTCAAATCAATATGCATTATTTTGGAATATTTATATGAGTCCTAAATGATTCATAGACTTACTCAAATTAGTCTACAAAATGAGCAAAATGATGAGTCTGATTGGAAAATGAAAATGTGACCAAGTCAGTACAAGTTATTCTTCATGACGGAGTAGTTTAATTGAGGTATTCTTGAATAAGAAAAAAGTCAATAAAAAAGATGAAACAAATCCTATAGATTTAAATAGATTTCAGTCCATTTTTAGATGGCACTAACTAATTAAGAAAATTGCATCAAGAACCAAAACTTTTTTGAAAAAGATTCAAACAATTTAACAAGAAAAATCATTTTGTTCAGGCCCTAAAGTTGAGCTTGCCCTCGTTAGCTAGCTTAAAGAGATGCGCCTGAGTAGTTGCTGCTTTCTCGGATTTGAGTGCTGTGACGAAATAAGCTCTAACATCATTGGTTGTGTACGGGAAGTTCTTGTTCACTACAGAGTTAAGCAAAGCAGCTGTTCCTTCTCTATAAAGCGCTCCAAAGCCATCTACAAGAGTGTTTGAAAGTGCTTCCAACAAGCTTATGTGTGCCCCTAAGCCAGGCACACTACTAACAGCAAATAAGCTACCAATGGTGTTCAACCCGCCTAATAAACCCCATATGAGTCTTAGGTGAGTCTTCCAGAAACTATGATTTCAAAAACAATCCTTTTAGTATTTTTAATTCATAATGCAGTAATTAAAAATATTAACTGATGGGAGCAGTTGTACTTACTTGAATGTACCAAGCAAAGGTGTATGGGGATAAGATGGCGGTGATGGTGCTGAAGGGCTAGTACTAGGGGTGCTTGGTGGGCCACCGTGATATCTACCTTCACTATTTTTAGGAGGTGATGGTTGTGAAACTGTAGGTGGACTGTTGTAGTATCCGCCATCATTACTTTTAGGAGGTGATGGCTGTGAAACTGTAACAAGCAATAAAAAAAATACTATTTAGAATGTATGATTTATTAAGATGAATGATTTATTTAGCATTTTATTTTTTGATAATTAAGTCCCTTATTCTAAAACACGGGAAATCGAAATCTTATTGTACAATTTGTCATGATGTTAATTCTTAAAAATTATCAAAACTTAATAATTAAGACACGTAAAAAGCACATATATTAATTAGTAGGGGGTGATACAATTAGATCAAATAGGTTTAAGATGGACACCTAAATAAATAACTACTTGCCTACTCAAATGCATATAGAGGAAAGATTGTTACCAGTAGGGGGAGTTTGTCCTACATAAGGATTTGGAGGGGAGTAATAGTAGTTCTTTTTGTCTTCATAATTCGCAGAAGACATGACAGGAATGACTAAGTTGTGTGTAAAAAATGCAGCAACTGTAGCACACATGAATAGAGAAGCCTTCTTGCCTTTCACTTTCTCCATTGATCTTTCTTTCAAATAAAACTACAAGAGGAAGAAGAATGGACAAGGAGAGCTCAAGGATGAGTGCACCATAGATTAGATCAAATTGATGTTTATATAGACAATAGAAATAAATATGGGAGAGGTACTTTAGTGTTTTGCGTTGCAAGTGTATTTAAAGCACCATTAAAAATTTCATTCGGTTATATAAGATTTGGAGATATTTCATGAAGTCAAAAATGACTGTCTTAATTCGTTCTCTAAACATATATAAAAACTTACCACTATTAAGATCTTATTGGTTAAGACTTGGTTAATGTCTTTTATTTCAATAGTGATTAACTTGATTCTCAACATTTGTGAAAGTTTTAATTTTATCCCATTAATATTGGTCATGTGTAAGTCACATGATATCTTTGGGAGACAAAATACAGATAAAATTATTATTATTATTATTATTATTATTATTATTTTTGCAAACATTAGGTCAAAGTGAGTTATTTTTAGATAATGAGAATTAAATTAATACATTTACAAACAACTAGGGCCAACTCACTTTGAAAATAATAAAAAATAAACTTAATATTTTTTATAAATTTTCAAGACTATTTGTGAAAATTTGTTGTTTAGATGTACAACGTTTAAATTTTAACGTAATCAAGAGTTACAAATTCATTAATAGGAGGTAATGATACATACCAAATAAACAAATGTAAGAGTACAAGTTAATTGTATACTCTCGGAAATAGTGATGTACAAGGTGGAAAATAGTCATTAATTACATAAAAAAATAGTCGTTAACTGTCAAGTATAAAAAATTAAAATAAAAATTGAATCATAAATCAAATATAGGAAAAGAGAAAAAAAGTTTACGTCTTTATTTATATCTATCTATGTAACAAATATATAAATTCAAAATCCATTTTCCCTCTCTTTTTGATAAGGATAATTAATAGCAATTTTTCTTTACCCAACAATGATTAGACCATAAGTCGCATAAAGAATTTTAGATTGAAATTTATTTTGATTACAATTAAGAAATTTACAATAATAATTAAAATTTTTAAGAAAACTTAATATAAAAATTATAACTTATTTTTAAAATTTAAAGAAAAACTTAACATAAAAAATAATAATTCATTTTGTTTTTGAAGAGTAACATTTCTCGACCAGAATTTGGAATTTAAATAATAAAAATAATGGGGACTTTTAAACATTTCAAATTAGTCCATAAGATTATACAAGTATACTCAAACTAGCCTTAAACATAGTTAAATCAATATTCATTATTTTAGAATATTTACATGAGTCCTAAATGATTCATAGGTTTATTCAAATTAGTCAACAAAATGAGTAAAATGGTGATTCTAATTTGAGTAATATTAAGGTCTAATATCAATATTTTATCCTAATGAGGACTAATTTGACTATGTTTCCTAACATATGTAGCCTCTATTATTATTTTTTTATAATGAGTCCAATTTTAATAAATTTGTTAAACATTAAGAACTATCATACAATATAGACTAATTTGCTATATTTTTTATAATATTAAAAATTAATCTGAACATTGTATAACGATGAATAATAGTTTGAAAAAAAAGGTCAAAACATTTGGGACTTTAATATGATTAATGTTACATTTTTAAGCATAAAAGGAAATCAATTGAATCTTGAAACAAAGTTGACAAAATAATTGACTAATCATATCAAGACTTCTCTCATATTGATATGATGAGGGAAATCCTGACTATTCATGGGTGGTAAAAGCATCTCTACCATCTAAATTAATTTTTTTCAAAAAAAAAATATTTTCCCTCCTACTACCCACTTTTTTTGAAATTTGTCTCACATGAATGGTTGAAATAACTTTAGCCAATATATAAATGGTTGAGATGATTTTCTCTTATCAATATACGAAAAGTCTTAATATGAGAAGATCCTGATCCCAATTCTAAATGAGGCTATCTAGAAAAGACAAAATAATGATACAATAAGTCTTACAAATAAATAAAAAGTGTCTGATAACTCATTATTTTATAACAATATTTGGATTAGTACATTATATTTAGCAAAAATTTTACTAAATAAAGTCAAAGAGCAAGAAGAAAAAATTGCAAAAGAGTAACTAAAAAGTTTCAAATAAATCATCAATAAAATGAAAAAAAAATCTTTAAAAGGTCATATTCACAAAATGATCTGAATTTTTTTTAATAATATATTTTGATCCCAATACAAAATTTGGCTATGTAACATCTATATCACTTAATACATATAAAAAATTTGATCCGTGCTAATATTTATGGGATTTGGGGATAACTCAAGTTGTTGAAACTATCTCTTCTAGGAGTGATGACCTAGATTCGGATTCTATGGAGGATGAGCGTTGGATTGGGGGTGGGGGTTTATAAAGAATAATTACTGTGCAATGAATGTGCAAATCAAATAAGCATATCGTCAATTAATTTACTATCAGAATTTTCTAATATCTAGGCGAAAATGTATTATATAGGCTTGAGGGACTATCAATATCCATATTTATAGCATATGTTAAAGAAGCTATAAGAGTAATTAGAGTTGTTCCCTCCAAAATAAAAATGCACTAACTAATGGGATGTGACACTAAATGTAATATTTTTAGACTTTCATGTGGCGCTAATTCAACATCTTTCCATCCTAATAAAGAAAATACTTTAAATGCTATAGCTTGCTAACCAAGTCTTGCACACTTTCTTTTACATATCAATATCCTAGCTACTTGCCGTTGCATGCAATGGCTTAGGTTAAATCCAGTTGACATTTCCACTCTCAACTACATCAATGTTGCCTTTCAGGTACACCATATTTCAACGAGATATCAATTTAACTTATTAAAATCATATTAATTTGATTTAGAATTCTCTAAGGGGTTAATTCCATTAACCCCCATGAGTTATTAGCGAAAACCCAAACACCCCCATGAATTTTTCATATTACTCACATTTCCCTATGATATTAAGTTTTGTCAAACAAAACCTTAAGAATGTGTGTTTTATCTACTTATTTTATTAAAAAAAACTATAATCCCCATACACAGATATAGCACACATTTCACCACAATTTTTTTTTACCTTTTATTCTTTATAAAAATAATAGTTCCCAAAAAAGACATACCACATATTACAACAATTTTTTTTTACATTTTTGTCTTTTTATTTTATTTAAAGAATTATAATATGCTGGTACATAAAGACAAAGCCGGGGGCCCTGCCCCTTGAAGTCCACAAAATATTCTTTTATAGATATATAGGTGTTGTATCCAAAGAGGAAAAAAAATACTTTAGCCCCCTCATTTTTTTTTTGTGCTTGTGATATTGTATTTTAAATTTAGCATATTAATCATCAAACAAAAATTGCATTATGTTCAATTTATTTCTTTCTTGGTAAGATAATTTTATGTAGAATTTTTCTTAATTATTATTCTTTTTTTTGTTGTTAGTAGGTGAACATTTTACTAACATAATGACCAAGTGTAATTCGTTTCAAATATTTGTCATAGTATTTTTTAATTCTTAATCTAAAGCTTTGTCTTCTTGTCGTGATATTCTAGTGAGTTGTTTTAGCTATTTAACATGATATTTAAGTGGTCAAGTTATTTATTTATTCTTTTAGCCAGGCGATTTTGGAACTTTTTATATAGGATAATTTATTTTGGGAATGCAAGCTATTAATTAATGACTAAATTTTTATATCAAAAAGCGATTTTGTCATAAAAGAACACACTTTGTTCTTATAAGTGTTTGGAGTAATTTTTTTAAAAAGATATGACTCGTAAAGTATTTTTTCAAGCACTATGAAAAAGAATTTTTTTTTAATTTTTATAAGCTGATCCAAATGGGCTCTTAGAAACTTTAGGAAAATTTTAAAAAGTTGAACATGATATTATGTGCTAAACACCCTAACTTTCTATGAGATAACTTGGTTTTTATATAAAAGAAAAAGTTCTTGTCATGTTCATGTAACTACAATAAATGATTTTTAATCTATTTTCACAAATCTAACTTCATTAAATTAATTTGTTAGTTTTTCTTTACATATCTTATTTTTCTTTTTGGCTAAATAGTATTTTTATACTTCTCTATAATTAATATATTTTATATTATTGCATTTCTTAATTAAGCTCGCCTCCCCTCCCCTCCCCCCAAAAAAAAATATTAAATTTTTGGCTCCACGTCTAATTATGGTAACAGCATAAATTTCTTTTTAAACTTCTTTTTGTTTTATTAGAGAAATTATAATCCTCAACATATAGAAATAGTACACATTATACTGAATTTTTTATTTTTTATTTATTTTACTTTAAGAAAATTATTGTCGCCCAATACATGGATTCTTGGGGTATTATTTTGTGAAGTATGTTCAAGGGGTTTATAGTCTTTTTCTAATAAAACAATGGAATAAAAATATCCTTACTCTTAACACTTTGTTAGCTTGTTTAGCACAACTTATGGTCACGGGGAATTTGGGTAATATAAAAAGTATATGGGGGAGTTTGGGTTTTACCTAAAAGCTCATGGGGGAAATTGGATTAACCCATTCTATAAGTTCATTAAAACAAAGTACATTTTATAATAGAGTTAGCTATAAACTTCAGATTAAGAAATTTATACCGAACTTTGTACATTTGGGTAGGCCGCATACTAATGTTCTGTAAAATAGAGTTCATTTTGATCTTTTAATGTATTTACTTTCCTATCATAGATTAAATAGATAGAATGTAGATATAGTGCCTTGGATGAGTGACACCTTGTTAATATGTATTTCGCTTAGTCTTCCCTATGCTCTCGACCATTAGCTCGTCTTAAAGAAGCTTTGCACTAATTATATCAATTTTTTCCTCTAAAAATGATTGAAACTCGAAAAACATTTATTAGGCATATTCTATTACTTTTCTTTGCCTATTTTGAACATTTTATTCAGTTACTGAAAATTCTCTTGTAAAAGATGTGATTAATATTAAAAACTAACAAAAAATTAAAATGTTACAAGAATTTATATCTTATCCTTACATAAACAGTAAAAATTAACTATAAACAATTAATAAAAACATTAAAAATATACATTTATCCCATGCATCATTCGAGTCATACTTTAGTTTGAATAGTGAAATATGCAGCACATTTCTCCCTAGACCTACATCTTCCACTTACTAAGAAAAAGTAAGCTTAGACTTCACTTTGTGCCTCACGCATTTCATACTACTACTGAGAAGACTCATATGATGCATGGATCTATAGATGAACGATACATTTTTAACTTAAATATTGAAATAAATAAAATTTTAATTGGCAACATAGAAAAACATGATATATTGTACTCTAAATAAATTAATCTTAAATATAGAGAAACTTACACCAATGGTTCAAGATTATAAATTATTAGTATAATTTGATATACTTAATACGAAGAATATAAAATTGAGGATTGAAACCTTCAATTTTATAATTTTGCTTGCAGAATAGCATAGAAGATTTATATATTTATGGAGAATGTAAAACAAATCTAACATCCATTAGGAATAAGGAAAACGTCTAAATTAATCATATTGATTCTATATTACCAACAAATGAAGAAAATATAAATGATCTTGGATTGCTGTAAAAACAATTAACATTTGACGTTAAATTTGTAAACAAAGGAAATACAGGAAAGTGACGGAGTATATGGTGTAAATGAATGATAATTGAATGTAGTTGATACAGAAGTGTAAACAAGGTGTAGAACGAGTTCTGTTTAAGAAGAATTTTACATGGAATGCCACATGGCAAAATGTGGGGTGTTTTATTTGTGTTAAAAACATGGACATTCAACGTGTGATGCATTTCGATTTAGGAGAAAAGAATACTGGTTGTTGTAGTTCTTCCTTAATATATAGAATTGATGAGAATACATTGTGCCTGTACAATGCATGGGAGTTTTCCTATAAAATATTATGATGAATTAATAACTATGATACACATCATAAAAATTATTAATTAATAGTTCTTTTTCATTTATGTGCATAAAAACTACGTTCTCGTGACTTTTCAGTTTTGCCATATACTTTTACAATTACAATTTTACTGATTCTGGGAATGTTAAAGATATATATTACTCTCAAATATATTCCAATCATCGTTCATTTACACCATATATTTCCCGAACTTCCCTATATTACCCTCATATACGGATTTAATCCTTACACTATATCAAGATCATTTACACTTTCTCAAAACTTGAATGGTCAATTTTATATTCTTTTCATTAAATACAACAAATTCTACATATGATTTATAATCTTAAACAATTAGTGTACATTTGGCTATATAAAGAATATATTTTTAGAATACCATTTTGTCTACTTTTTATATATGGTCAATCGAAATTAAGTTAGTTATATATTTAAATTAAAAATGTAAAATTCATTTCTTGAAATTCAAATAGGATAAGTTAGTAATATATATTTTACTAGTTAAAAAATAATTTAATAGAATAAATTCTTTAAACAATACCATGTTATCTTGTTGGACAAATCATTAAAATTTCAACTCATTAAAAATTAATTCATTAAAACTTAGTGGAAAGAAGAGAAGATCAAAGAAGTTTTCACTACCTAATGAAGTCGTATTCACGTTACTCGTTGCAAGAAGATCTATGAATCTACAAACAATGGAAAAATTAAAGAGTTCATGTAATGGAACAATATCAAGATAGCAAAAAAGAAGAACAGAAAAAAAGAACCTAGAGTTGTTCTAGATGCAGACAATAATACGTTATTTTGGTAAACAAAAAAACAAATGATTTATGGTATGGAAAAAAATATAGATTTTCCAATATTTTAGTTATCGTACCTTGACCTATTGCTTGATTTTAAAAATCGTAATTTGTTTTTCAAAATTTTCTAATATACTTATTGATTAGTATACATCTACTGCGTAGTTAGAGATGTAGCTTTTTTGCGAGTCTTTCGCTACTTTGTCAATTTTTAATTAACCATCGATTTTTTGTTTTTAATAAATAGAAAATATTATTGATCATTATGTCTAAAAATTTAAACAGTTCGAACGTTTTCGCACGTCTAGGGCAATATAATAGGTAGAGAACTAATTTTTTTTTTTTGAATTAACAACAATGAGATTTGAATCCAGAACATTTTCCTAGCAAACTTTTCATTATAATCTATCCCATTAATAATAATTTAAACTATTAAAAATTTTATAAATTTTATTTATAATCTGTAACAAATAAAAGCAAAAGGAACAAGAACAAATATTACACAAAAAATATACAAGAAAAGGCATGTTAATGCTCGAACAATTTATAATCTTGATCCTTAAACCCTAATAAATTAAAAGAATCATGCGTAATCATACCCTAAACCCTAAAAAATTCATTATGGTCATGTATTTCTGTTTTGGTACAAAATTGATAGATTATTGAAAATCTAATACATGAGTGACAAGAATTGCAAAGTATTATTCTCTTTTAAGGATAATTTAAAGAAGAATATTATCACATAATATCAAAACCAAAACTAATATACCCTAAAACAAATTATAATAATAATGCATTTTAGACATTCTGACTCGGACGAAAATGTATATGACATTATATTCTTCATTCTTAATTTCGAAAAAAAGAATTATAATAATAATACATTAATACATTGTAACTGATTAAACTTACTTGAACAAAAAAGTATTATAATAATAAAAAGCTCTCGAATAATATGAAACTTACTTGTTGTCGCCGACATTGAAAGAGAGTGAGCTAGACTTGAGAACCACAGCAAATTGAAGTCTTTTGCTCCAATCACGCTTGAGAATCAAAATTGTAAATGGACTTCTCCTTGCATTGAGGAGAGAAAATGGTTTGGTGAGCTTGTGGTTAGGGTGGAGGGGGTGGTAGCATTATGTCCTTGTAAAGGGAGGGTGGGGAGAATAGGAAGACTGACGTTTTGGAAGGTGATAGCTTGGAGGCTGACGGCGACGCCGCCAGGGGGGGAGGAAGGGAGGGGAATAGGGAAGGTGGTGGTTTGGGTCGGGTATGGCTGTGAGAAGACACAGCAAGGAATTGTAAATTGCAAATAAATAAATAAAATAATAATAATAACAACAAAACATAGGTTTTTAGGGCATGTTTGGATTGACTTTTTTTTTTCAAAAAAAATACTTTTTTTTTTCTGAAAAGTTACATTAAATTTGTAATAACTATTTAATTTGGCTTCCAAAAAAGCTAAAACTCTGAAAAATGCTCAAATATAGCTTTTTTTTAAAAGTCAAAATTTTTAACTTTTTAAAAAAAATTATTTTTTAAAAATTGTTAAAAAAAATACTTCTAAAAAAAGCCAATCCAAATGAACCCTCAGTGGCATGCATTCATTTGGGTGGCGTGTGAATTAAGTGATGGGATGGGCCGAAAGATATGGGGATAGAGGGTGGACATATTACTTGGTGAGGGTATATTGGCTAAATTATGCTGAGTGGAGAGAGTTTGAAAATTAAAGAAGATGAGAAGGAGAACTTTTGAGCCCATTTGGCTAAGCTTATTTTTAAGTGCTTCTAGCAGCTTGTGTGTTATAAACATAAAGCTACTAATAAGCTAGTGATAAGTAAGCAAATATATATTTAGATGATATGTGCTTATAAATTGTTAATATATTTTATAAATAAATACTTATAAATAACAATAGTAGTTAAAATAACTAAAACTGACATGCTGTTAATTAATGGTAATTAAAATTATTTGTCTTTTTAATTATAATATTGTCTTTTTATTGGTTTAACTAAAGTGCTTATAAATTGCTAAAAAATAAGTTGGTCCAATAGAGTTTTTTCTTTCCCAACTTAGAAGCTAGCAAAAACTACTTATAAACTGGTTATTCAAATATGTTAATTTGCCTTTTTAACTAAACCAGCCATAAGCTTAGCCAAACAACCTCTTCCCTCTAACTTCTGCCCTGTACTAGTCATGGGTTACAGTGCACATTGGCATCTACAACACCCACAAAATCCATGACCCCCGAATGCTGCCTTAACTTCTGCCAGTGCTAACATTCATGCGTTTCCTGCATTTGCCTGAAGGAAGCTTATTTGCTCTCTATATATATTTTATCCACTTCACATGTTACCACACATGCATATCACTCTGTGATTGTAGTAATGGCTTCACAAAAATGCCTCTCTCTTGGTCTTTTGGTTTTGATGATGATGTGTTTGAGCCTTAGCTGGGCTCATAAGGTCAAACCAAAAGATGCAGACTCCCAAGGTAATCGTATACAGACCGATAGCAGATATTTCGTTGGTGGTCGCGGTAGGGGTGGAGGTGGAGGTGGAGGTGGAGGTGGTGGCAGACGTGGACATTTGCCCGATTGCCCACCTGGGTGTGAGCCTGTCGAAGGTAGAGGGCAGCAGTTCACGACCACCAACAATGACGACAAGGAAAAGAAAGATAAAGAGGTGACATCTTATGAGCCTGTGCCGCCACCTGGTTTCAGGCAACTGCAAGAATAATATTATTACTACAAATATGATTGAGTTGACATGCAAGCGCTTGGTAACCTAGTTCTGATCTCTAAACAGCCATGAATAAAAATCATATAACCATGTCATGTAATAAGTGCTTTTATACCCTTCTTGTCTTTCTTTGAATACTTATCTACTTTAGATAAGAGAGCTATGAGCTCTCTCTTTCTATCTATCTATCTATCTACTTCAAAAGAAAGGTACCGTCAATAATAAAGTAAAGGAGATGGAGAATTATAAAGGGAAAAGGAGATGATTACTTCTTGTTTAAATTGAAATACTTTATAAATAAAAGAATCGTAAAAGATTATAGATTTCTTTGGGTCGGAAAGGAAATGTAAGAAAATGATAAGTTTTATGTCCAAATTGATTTTTATATGAATTGGCAGTTAACGCAAGAAAACACGGGGATAAGATATAAAATCTCTGTTTATTTTGATCATCAATCTCTTTCTTGACCGGACAAAGAATGGTTTTCGTCGCAAAAAAAAAAAAAAGGAGTAATGGTTTTAGAAATTCCTCTTAAATTCTCCTGAATCCAAACCGAGAAATTTAAGGTAATAAAATGCATATGCTAGATGTTAAAAGTTTACCACTAAAATAAAAAATAATTGTTTAATGATAAATAAACTGTAAAAAATAAAATATATAAAAAATATGAATAAAATAAAAATTCAAAGATCAACAAATTAATTTTGTTTGTTATTGTACATAATAAAAAACATTGCTTTAATATAAAATTTTACCTTATAAATTCCTTTCTTTGTCATATCACTGCACATTTAATCCCGAATACTATCCATCTCCCCTGCCTTGGGTTTGTACTAATACTTCCCATGTAGCAGTGTCAATGGTGCACCAAAGCACCAACTAAGCTCACGAAGACCACCGCCACGAGTGCTGACCAAGAACCAGAAACCAAGATCATTAAGCACACCTTAGATTCCACAAAAATTGGTAGCTACTCAAGTTTGAAAAACAGCCGAAAGGGGACCAAGAGGACTTATGATGATTAATTCTACCATGCTTATGATCAGAGAGCACGATGGAAACAAAGGCATCAGCTCATTCATGTTTTTGCGAAGGCAAGGCACCCACAAGTGATGCAACCTGTGCGTGCTTGAGGTTGTAAAAGAATTGAAAACCTTTATATTATAATTGATGAAGAACTATGTAAATATATATTTGCAGAACAGTTATAAAACCTTAGAATGTAGATTGAGTTTTAAGTTTCGGAAAGCAGAAAACTTTCAAGATTATAAAAATTTGATACACCATTGTGTTAATTTTATCAACACAAGCGAAACAGAGAATAAGATGAACCGAAACAAGAATCTCGCGATGAAGACTAGAAACCAGTTGATAATGTTAACATCACCATCATACCAATGACCCCCAAAAAAAAAAAAAGAAAATTAAAGAAGGATTACTTCCTCCAGTGGTCCCTGAACTGTAGATCTTGAGACAAAATGGTCCCTGAACTTTTAACTTATGTCTTTTAGTCCCTGAACTTCAAATCGTGGCAAAATAAGGACATTTGAAGATTTTTGTTACGTTTTTGACATTAATAGCACAAATTTGACGCATGGTCCGTTAGATGTAATATTCCAAGGGCAATTTAGACAAATCAAATGAAACACTTATGTGTAAACAAAAGAAGTTGGGTATACATCAGATGGTAAGTCGTAGGCGATAAAATTAGGGCTTTTTCTCTCAATTAGGGATTTATTCGAAATACAATTAGGGCTTCAATCGAAAATGTAAGAGGGCTTTTAGGGTGATACCAGAGCTTTGAAGCTTGCGAAATCACTGCTGCATTGCTGCAAAGAGGCGAAATCGATCCAATGGCTCGAACACCCAAAGCCGAACCCGCTTATTTACACAGTAAGTACTCGAAATCTTATATGTTTGTTGCAATCTAGTTGAGTAATGCTATGGCTAAAAGATAGTGTGTTGCATGTGTGTAAGCATGTCAGTCTTAATTTGAATCCACTTGAATAGACATCTATGCATACTTGCTGTAGCATGTATGTGTATACACTTGCTACAATTTTGTGCATTTTCTATTTTGAACTATATTTCTACAGTTTACAAATTATTAGTGGAGTGAAAATTATGATTATGTACTATCGTGTTGAATTTGTATGTATACGCCTTTGTTCTAGAGAATATTATTCAATAAAGCTTCATTATAAGGGTCATTTTAATTCACAAAAATAGGATGTTGGTGGCAAAGTTATATACATGGATAATTGTCATTATGATAAGATAGGCATGTTTAATATGTATGAAATGACCAGAAAAATTGGATATGATGATATAATAATATAACTCTTTCTTATAAAAGGCCTAATTCTACTTTGGATAATGGTTTGGTGGTTCTAACATGTGACAATGATGTATTAGAGATGTCTAAAATTATTGATGAGAATGTTGAAGTTGATATATAAGTGCAATCTTAGAATTCTAATGGGAGGTTATTGCCATTTGAAAGTCAAGTGGATTCCATAGCTAATGTTGGTGATAATAAGGGTAGAGAAGATAATGACCTTGAGCAGTATGATGAAAAAAGGAGGAAGGCTTATGTAAGAAAAAGAACAAGAAAAGTGACTGATGATTATGATTGTAATAAGGGTAATAATTCTGATGGTTCAGATTTCATGATAGTGATTATGGTTTGAGCGAGGATGATGATGATAGGATGTATGAGGAAAACATAAACGTGAATGCTCATTGTTTGGGAAAGAAAAATAGGTTAGATAGGGATGCTTCTTTGGCAGCTGAGTATGGAAAGAATATTGAGTGCAATGATGGTGATGAATCATTAGATGTCACTTCTGAGAGTGAACTGAATAATATAGAGAGCTTTTCTTATGATGACAATAATAGGGACAAAGAACCCAAACCCAAATATAAGAAGTTTAAGGTTAATGTTGACATAAAAGACCCAAAATGGGAAGTTGGCATGTTATTTAGTTCAGCAGAAGACTTGAGGGTAGCCTTGAGATCATATGCTATAATTCATTGCAAAGATTTCAAGTACAAGAAGAATGACAAATATAGGATTCGAGCTATTTGTAAAACTAAATCTTTGAAATGGCTTGTTTATAGGAGATGTCTTGATGAATGGAAGACATTCCGAATTATTAGCTTGTTAAAAAAAACATAGCTATGGGGAAAATTTGAATTATAGGCATTTGTCATCAAAGCAGCTAAGAAGAATATATCTTGAGGACATTTGATTGACCTTGTATTGTAAACCTAATGACTTCATTGCCAAAGGTCACAAGGATTTGAATGTGAATGTGTCTAGGAAGCAAGTGTACAGGGCATTTGTGATGGCAAAGAAACAAATTAAGGGCTACTACATGGAACAATACAAAATACTTTGGAATTATTGTGAAGAGATCAAGAGATCTAATCTTGGATCTATTATATGCATTGAGACATCAATTGATGAAAAAATAGGAAAGAGAGATTCTTCAGAATATATGTTTGCCTTGATGTATTGAGAAGAGGCTTCTTAGCAAGTTATAGACATGTTGTGGGCCTAAATGGGTGTCATTTGAAAGGAACCCATCTAGGGATTTTATTTATTGCTGGTGGTATGGATCCTAACAATTGCATTTACCCCATTGCTTATTGTGTTGCCGAGACAGAAGATAAAAAAAGTTGGACCTATTTCTTTAACTTATTAGTGCAAGACTTTAGGATATATGATCAAGAGAGGTGGCCATTTATCATTGACAAGCAAAAGGTGAACATATTCCATTCTATTATATTCTTGTGATATTTGTACCCTTGTTGCTATATTCTATTTTTATTTACTACTTCTTAACTTGTTCAACAGGGTTTGTTGCCTACAATTAGGGGTGAGCATTCAGTTTTTAACCGAACCGAACCGAACCGAACCGAAATTTTTTCTAATTTTAAAAACCGAAACAAACCGAACCGAATTGTCTAGAAATCGAATAAGCCGAAACCGAAATATATTTTTGTCTATTCGGTTCAGTTCGGTTAAAATCGAAATTGACCAATAATTTAAAAAAAAAAGAAAAAAGAAAATAAAATGGAATAAATTATTGCAAGAAAAATACAATAAAACCTAAACTAATTACTCTTATTCATTAAATATATCATAAACAATATATAATGAAGCATAATTATATAAATAAATTCTAATAAACAATATATAAATCCTAATTAATGTGCAAAATATTAAATATTTTTAATATATATAAATACAATTCAGTTAATTTGGTCTATTCGGTCATTTTTCATGCTAACCAAATCGAACCAAATAGGCCGAAATTTTTTAAGAAAATAACTGAACCAAACCGAATAGATCAAATAACCAAACCGAATAGACAAAACTCAATTCGGTTCGATTCGATTTTCGATTCGGTTCGGTTTTTGCTCACCCCTACCTACAATAGCTGAAATTTTACCTAGAGTAAAGCACAGGCATTGTGTTAGACACATGTACAATAACTTCACAAGGTTCATGGTGTAATGGCATTGAAGGAAAGACTTCGAAATGCTGCCAAGGCCACATATGTGCAGAAATTTGAATCCATTATGGCTGAACTTAAAGAATATGATGAAAGGGCATTTGAGTAGTTGACAAATCGGCCTGCCAAGTTTTGGTCAAGATCACACTTTAGAACTTCAACAAAGTATGACATCCTTTTAAACATTCTTTGTAAGAGCTTCAATGTAGCAATTCTTGATGCAAGAGACAAGTCTATCCTTGTCATGTTGGAAAAGATAAGAATGTACTTGATGCTAAGGATGCAAGCCAAAAAGGAATGGATTCAAAGATACAAGGAAATGTTTGTCCCAAAATCTACAAGATTCTAAATCAAATCAAAGAAAGAAGTGCACCTTGGAATGCAATCTTCTATGGTGACATGAAATTTCAGGTTAGATGCATTATCACTGACCAATTCGTAGTTAATTTGAAGGAAAAAAAGTTTTATATGAAAAAAGTGGGAGTTATCATGCATTCCATGTGTACATGCTGTAAGTACCATTAGCTACTTGGGATACGATCCAAAGGAATTTGTTGATGAGTGTTATGGTAAAAAGTCTTACTTGAAAGCCTGTGAGCCTGTTATTCAACCCATAGATGGTTAAAATTTGTGACTTGTTTCATAATCGTAATAAATAAAACAAAAAAAATATGCTCTGAATTTCAATCTTAAACGCTAGTAAAATAAAAATTAAACAACTTAGTAATCCAAACCAAACCCAATATAAAGCCACAAATTTGCACACAAATTTGCACACAAATTTGAATCACAATCCAATAATTAAAAATAGAATAACTCCAAAACTAACACCATGGTGGAATTTAATTTTCCAACATTAAATCAATTTTATTGAAAAATCAAAGAAAACCCAATAAATAAATCCAGATTTGATCAAACCCATATGATGAAGTTAAGATCTATAGCATTAATTAACTCTAAAATGAGCGTCACATATACAAATTCATATAATTTTGCCGAAAATTTAAGGTACCTGGAACTGAATGTAGAAAAAGAAATATTCTATCTTTCTATTTCTTTATTTCAAAAAAATTCTGCAAGTGGAGGTTCAAGAAGGTGGCTACGGCGACGAGAGTGGTTATGGAGGTAGAAGTGGAGGTTTCAGGTGGCTATGGCGGTGGCAGTGGGTATGGAGTGAAGGCGAAAGGTTTGAAAGATGGCGTTTGGAGATTTTTTTTCTGTTCTATCGAAGAAAAGGATGAAAGCAGATAAGGGTAATTTGGAAAAAAAAAAAAAGAAGTTTCATTAAACTTTTAGTTAATACCGAGCCTGTCCTTCTTGAAAACTTATAAGATTTAAGCATCAGGTTAGCATCTTATATCTTATATTTATAAAAAGAAGATCTCATGATAAGAATCTTATTGTAAGCATTAAACAAACACACCTTCTCAAATTAAGATCTTATGATAAGCATCTAACAAACACAGGAATTATTTAGTTGAACTTGGTTATTACTTGTAGTTTGAACTGCCTTATACTTTCTTTTGAACCGTTGAGGGCTTGCATGTTGTCATCCTTGCTGATTATGCCCTATTTCATTTTTTTTTCTCAAAATAAGTCTTAGCATTCTCCTGCTACAGTATATGAGAGTCTTCTCTTTTGTTATTAGTCCCTTGCTACTTCTTCCTGTTACATCTCAGTGATGGACATGTTGGAAAATATAGTTCAAAATGAATAATAATTGTAAAATAAGTGCAAAAATATTGTGATAAAAAACTTAGAAAGAAATAATTATAATTGTAGCAATATAAAATAATAGCTTGAGGCGTGTTATGAACATTGTTTTTAAGGATATTTCGCTAAAATGGTAAGTGTATCTACCAGGATTCAACAAGCTCGTCTAGTATTTGCAACTAGGAATAGAAACAACGAATAGTGTCTTGTAATAAAACCCAGCAGAAAATATGAAACAAAGAAACAGCAAAAGAAGAGAAATTTTGAAAAAGTTTTTCAGTGTGCACCTAAAATTTGAGCAACTAGGTGAGACTGAAAATAAATAAATTATTTTTTATGAAAACAAAAAAAAGCTTTCACCTAAAATTCGAGCAAGTAGGTGAGACTGAAAATAAATTGAAAACAAAAAAATAAAATCCAATGAAATTGGACCAAACCTCACGTATATTTCGCACGTATACTCCTTAATAGTAAGAAATCCATCTTGAAATTCTGGGACGGCGAGGATTTGCCAGTAAGCACAGCGAACCTGGTTTTGTTCCAGGAGATGAATCCTCGCCGGCTGGAGGTCCGGCGGCTTGGAGGGGGTGGCACAAGGTTGTTTTGGGTAGGAAAGCTACGTTTTTCCATAAAAGGCAAGTTCTTTAGAGAGAAAATTTTTTTCTCCCTTTGTCCAAAAGTTATATCCATATTTATATCCATCGATATATAACATATATATAAAGTCAAAGTCCGTTTTTACTCTCTTTTTCTTAAGGATAATTATTAGCTTTTCTCATTACCCAATAACAATTCGAAGTGAGACCCGTCAAAAATTTTTGAAGTGAATTTATTTCAATTATAATTAAAACATTTATAATTAAAAGTAAAATTATGAACGAAAGCTTAATATCAAAATTATAATTTTTTTTTTTCGAAGTGTAACATTTCTTGATCAAAACTTGGAATTTAAATGAGAAAAATAGAATTACAATAGAATCGGAAATCTTTGGAATTAGAAATAGAAATAGAATAGGAACTACTTATTGAAAAATAAATAAATAAGGTGTGAAAATTGTTATCTGGCTATATACTTACTTAGTATATATAAATTTGTACCATACACACAAAAACAAATTTAAAAAGAGTATGAATTAAATTTCATACTCTCACAAATGGTAACGTGTAAGATGAAAAATTCATTAAATTTCAAAAGTTGAAGTATGTCATAGGTTTCTATTGTTGTCCATTAATTCTAAGTCTTTGTTATTTCAAAATATTTAAATAAATATATAATATTACACAAATATAGTGGTACCAGTTTTCATTATCTAAAAATATTTATGTTAGTCTTCAATCAAAGAAAAAAAAATAAAGGGGACTCTTAAAAAAAGTTTAAATTAATCGATAAAATTTTACAAATATAGTCAAGCTAGCCCTTAAAAATGATCAAATTAATATCCATTATTTTAGGTTATTTATATTAGTCCTCAATGACTCATAGCCTTATTCAAACTAGTCTACAAAATGAGTAAAATAATTAGTTTAATTTGAATAACATTGAAGGATTGATAATATCAATATTTTGAACCAATGATGAATAATTTGACTATGTTTGTAGAACTCCATAGCTTTTATTATTATATTACATAGTGAGTTTTATTTTAATAAATTTGTTAAACATTAAGAACTATTATACAATATAGACTAATTTGACTATATTTTTTACAATCTTAAAAATTAATTCAAATATTTAATAACAATGAGTAATAGTTTGAAAGAAAAAGTGGAAACATTTGAGACTTTTATGTGATTAAATCAAATTTTTAAGCATAAAAGGGAACAAAAACATCACTGCATCAACAAAATCATAAATAATATAAAGGAAAAGAGAAAAAAAAAAAAGCTTACATCTATATTTATATCTATGCATGTAACATATATGTAAATACAAAATCCATTTTTCCCTCCCTTTTTATTGAGATTAATTAATAGCGATTTTTCTTTACCCAACAACAATTTGAACTTAAGACCCATAAAGAATTTTAGATCGAAATTTATTTTGATTACAACGAAAAAATTTATAATAATTATTAAAATTTTTAAGAAATTTTAATATAAAAATTATAACTTGTTTTTAAAATTTAAAAATTAAACTTAACATAAAAAATTATAAGTCATTTATTTCACAAAGTGTAACATTTCTAGACTAGAATTAGGAATTTAAATAGGAAAAATAGAACGTACTATAGAATATGAAATCTTTGGAATTAGAATTAAAGTAAATTATGTCATAGGTCCCCAATGTTTTTGACTTTTTCTGAAGAAGTCATTGTTATTTCAAAATGCTCAAATAAGTCTATATTTTTCAAAAATATAGTTATATTATTTTCACAATTTAAAAATATTTATATTAGTTTGTGATCGAAAAATAATGGAGACTTTAAATTTTTCAAATTAGTCCACAAAATTATACAAGTACACTCATACTGACCTTAGACATAGTCAAATCAATATGCATTATTTGAGAATATTTAAGAGTCCTAAATGATTTGTAGGCATACTCAAATTAGTCTACAAAATGAGTAAAATGGTGAGTCTGATTGGAAAATGAAAACATAACCAAGTTACTACAAGTTATTCTTCAGGACGGACTAGTTTAATTGAGGTGTTCTCGAATAAAAAGAAAGTCAGTAAATAAACAAAATAAATGCTACAGATTTAAATAGAATTTAGTCCATTTTTAGGTGGCAATAACAAATTAAGAAAATTGCATCAAAAACCAAAACATTTCAGAAAAAGATTCAAACAATTTAACAAGAAAAATCATTTTATTCAGGTCCTAAAGCTAAGCGTGCCCTCGTTAGCTAGCTTAAAGAGATGTGCCTGAGCAGTTGCTGCTTTCTCTGATTTGAGTCCTATGACGAAATAAGCTTTAACATCTTTGGTTGTGTATGGGAAGTTCTTGTTCACTATAGAGTTAAGCAAAGCAGCTGTTCCTTCTCTGTAAAGCGCTCCAAAGCCATCTGCAAGAGTGTTTGATAGTGCTTCCAGCAAGCTTATGTGTGCCCCCAAGCCAGGTACACTACCGACACCAAATAAGCTACCAATGGTGTTCAACCCGCCTAATAAACCCCATATGAGTCCTAGGTGTGTCTTCCAGAAACTGTGATTTCAAACAAAATCTTTTTAGTACTTTTAATTTGTACTGCAGCAATTAAAAATATTAACTGATGGGATTAGTTTGTACTTACTTGAATGTACCAAGCAAAGGTGTACGTGGATAAGATGGTGGTGATGGCGCTGAAGGAGTGGTACTGGGGGTGCTTGGTGGGCTGCCGTGGTATCCACCTTCACTACTTTTAGGAGGTGATGGTTGTGAAACTGTGGGTGGACCGTTGTAGTATCCGTCATCACCACTTTTAGGAGGTGATGGTTGTGAAACTGTAACAAGCAATAAAAATAGTATTTAGAATGTATGATATATTAAGATTAATGACTTATTTAGTATTTATTTTTTTGATAACTAAGCCTCTTACTTTAAAACACGGGACATCGAAGTCTTATTGTACAATTTATCATGATGTTAGTTCTTAAAAGTTATCAGAAATTAATAATAAAGAGACGGAAAAAGCACATATATTAATTAGTAGGTGAGATATAATTAGATCAGATAGGTTTAAAATGATCACCTAAATAAACAACTACTTGTCTACTCAAATGTATTTAGAAAAAAGAAGGTTACCAGTGGACGGAGTTTCTCCTGCATAAGGATTTGGAGGGGAGTAATAATAATTCTTTTTGTCTTCAAAATTCGCAGAAGACATCACAGGAATGACTAAGTTGTGTGTAAGAAATGCAACCACTGTTGCACATATGAATAGAGAAGCCTTCTTGCCTTTCATTTTTTCCATTGATCTTTCTTTCAAATAAAACTACAAGAGGAAAAAGAATAGGTAAGGAGAGCTCAAGGATGGGTGCGCCATAGATTAGATCAAGTTGGTGTTTATATAGACAATAGAAATAAATATGTGAGAGGTACCTTAGTGTTTTGCGTTGCAAGTGCATTTAAAACACCATTAAAAATTTCATTCAGTTATGTAGGATTTGTAGATATTTCAAGATGTCCAAAATGACTTTGTCTTAATTCGATCTCTAAACATATATAAAAACTTACCACCATTAAGATCTTATTGGTTAAGACTTGGTTAATTCTTTTATTTCAATAGTCATTAACTTGGTTCTCAACAAGTTTTAATTTCATCCCATTAATATTGGTCATGTGTAAGTCACATGATATATTTGGGAGATAAAATACAGATAAAATTATTCTTTTTTTTTTGTTTGGCAAACATTAGGGCAAAATAAGTTATTCTTAGATAATGAGGATTGAACTGATACCTTTACAAACAACTAGGACCAAGTCACATTGAAAATAATAAAGAATAAACTAATACTTTTTATAAATCTTCAAGACTATATGCGAAGTTTTAATGTTTAGATGTACAACGTTTAAATTTTAACATAATCAAGAGTTACAAATTCGTTAATAAGAGCTAATGATGCATACCAAATAAGCAAATGTAAAAGAGAATACAAGTTAATTGTATACTCTTGCAAATAGTGATTTTCAAGGTGGAAAATATAGTCATGAATTGTGTAAAAAAATTGTCATTAAATGTCAAGTATAAAAAATTAAAAATCAATTGAATCATAAATCAAAAGTAGGAAAAGAAAAAAAAAAGTTTACATCTATATTTATATCTATCTATGTAACAAATATATAAATTCAAAATCCATTTTCCCTCTCTTTTTCATAAGGATAAATAATAGCAATTTTTCTTTACCCAACAATGATTCAAGCATAAGTCCCATAAAGAATTTTAGATTGAAATTAATTTTGATTACAATTAAAATATTTACCATAATAATTAAAATTTTTAAGAAAACTTAATATAAAAATTATAATTTATTTTTTAAAATTTAAAAATAAAACTTAACATAAAAAATTATAAATCATTTTGTTTTTGAAGAGTAATATTTCTCAGTCAGAATTCAGAATTTAAATAAGAATAATAATGGGGGCTTTTAAAAATTTCAAATTAATCCGCAAGATTATACAAGTATACTCAAACTAGCCTTAAATATAGTCAAATCTATATACATTATTTTAGAATATTTATATGAGTCCTAAATGATTCATAGACTTATTCAAATTAGTCTACAAAACGAGTAAAATGGTGAGTCTAATATGACTAATATTAAATTGTACTAATGAGGACCAATTTGACTATGTTTCCTAACGTATGTAGCCTCTACTATTATTATTTTTTATAATGAGTCCAATTTTAATAAATTTGTTCAACATTAAGAACTATCATACACTATAGACTAATTTGACTGTATTTTTTAAAATATTAAAAATTAATCTGAACGTCTTATAACAATGAATAATAGTTTGAAAAAAAGAGGTCAAAACATTTGGGACTTTTGTATATTAAGATTACATTGTTAAGCATAAAAGGATATAGAAACATCACCACATCAACTAAATCTTGAAACAAAGTTGACAAAATAATCGACCATTCGTATCAAGACTTCTCTCACATTGACATGAGAGAGATCCTGACGATTCATGTACAGTTAAAAAAATCTCAGCCATCTATATTAATTTTTTTCAAGAAAAAAATATTTTCCCTCCCATTACCTACTTTCTTTGAGATTTACCTCAGATGAATGGTTAAGATAATTTTAGCCAATACATGAATGGTTGAGATGATTCTCTCCTGCTAAACAAAAGAGTCCAAGCACATCGTCGGCATATCCACCTTTGGGCAGATAATTTGACATATAAATAGGCGCTCTTTAACATAAAGTAATACATAAAATCACCCCACTGAAAGGAAAAACAACCACCTTTGGGCAATTGAATTCCCTAACAGTATTGTAATCTTGGTCAATACTTTATGCATATGCTACCGGGCTAAAGCCATATATCTTCTTTGGGAGAGTATTGCGTACTTTACCATGGTAGTTTCCTAAACAAAACGAGAAAATCCACAAATTTAATTGAACAAATCACTTTGGTGAATTTGCTAACTTAAATTTATGTTGTCAACTCATCGGGAAAAATTAATGCTTAATATAATTACAAAAGGCTGTGCATGCACTTGATCACACAATATGAAACACTTTTATATAATACGTCTTAGTGATCAATTTAAAAAATTGCATTCCTCAAAATAATTTAATCAACATTATATAATAGTCAGCATGACATATAAGAACAATCTAGAAAGAAAAATTAAATTCCGAAATAAAGAAAATAAATATTTTCTTTAAATTCAGAGACCAATAATAAAAGAAATAAAAATAAAATAAAATAAGCTAAATTTTCAAACAAATTGTTGCAAAGGCAACCAATTTTATTGCCAACTCAAAAAATATTGGCTATGAAACAATCATATCAAACATAGGTCACTAGCTTAGTAGTTAAGGAAAGAATAATAAAACTTATAACTTAAGAATGGCTAAAGTTCGAAAAAATTCCTGCTAGCAAGTCCCCTTTTTTTTAATTATTTATTTAGTAATTTAATACTCAAATGCATACCGAACAAAATAATGCCAAATTACCTTTATAGCTTGGTGGTGATGTGTTTGCTTTATAAACAAAAGGTTGTGAGTTCAATCATTTTTAGTTACAAAAAAATTATCTTTAATTATATTCTATCTCTCATAATATATAATGCAACCAGTATATTAAACAAAATAGGACTCTAGTATAGTGGTAAGACACCTACTTTAGAGTTTTATTCCACCAGGAAATTGTCTTTAATTATATTCTATCTCTCATAATATATAATGCAACCAGTATATTAAACAAAATAGGACTCTAGTGTAGTAGTAAGACACCTACTTTAGAGTTTTATTCCACCAGGAAATTGTCTTTAATTATATTCTATCTCTCATAATATATAATGCAACCAGTATATTAAACAAAATAGGACTCTAGTGTAGTAGTAAGACACCTTTTCTTATTTAAAAGGTATTATGCTAGCAAATATAGTAGTAAAAACACAATTAAACCACAAGTACAACATGGCTGAGTTGGTATAAGACATCAAATTAAGGTTTTAGTTCAAAAATGGCATGGGTTCGAATCTTGCTATCTTCACTTCAATTTTTTTTTTTTTATAGTTGCATAAAGAAACAAGAGAAAATTAAACACAATTAAAACCAAAAAGTAAGCGTGCTAGAGTGGTTACTCGGCATGACTAGAAATCGTGTGGGCTTTGTCTGTGTAGGTTCAAATCCTTCGGCTTCATTTTTTTTTTTTTTGATTGCCATCAATTGTCAAAACTAATAAAATCACAAACAAACAAATACACAACAACTAAGTTTGGTTTGGTGACAGTAAAAGAATTTTTAAAGCTTTAGTTTTCATAGGGCTGGGTTCAAAACTTGCTAACACTTTCTAAACCTCTCTTTTCTTTTTTATTTATTTTAATCAATCAATCAATTCCAAAACAATAAAACTAATATGAATTATGTAATAAAAACGATTCTATGAAAGCCCTTAATTAATTTTATGAAACAAAAATTCAATAATCACATAACCATAAACTAAATTAAGAACTTCCATAGTTTACGCGCTCAAACAAGTATGCATTTTTGTTATAATATGTAAATCTATGTATAAGTGGCTCTAATACCACATGTAAGCACAAATAATTATACATGAACTTACAATGTAAAATTTAAAGACATAATCGATAACAAAAGCGCGTACCTGTTTGAGCCATTATTGTTAAAACTTGTTGAAAAATAATTGTCACCTAGTCTAGGCGTATATCTTCCTCTCCTTGCGCTACTCAATATTAACAGATACTTGTGGGAGCAACTGCTAGAGTTAAGAGTAGGAGAGGGGACCTAACCCTATTTATAATAAATTCTGACAACTTTACCCATAATAGGATTTATCAGAATATATAGTCTACACATAAAAGAACCGTATGCATTTATGAGGTGGGCTAAAACTAATATGATCACAAAGCCCAACTTGTGAACCAGATATTCAGCCTATTTTACAAAATCAAAAATAATTAACGGTAGCCCACTTTAAAGAAAAATTTTCCAACACTACTTATTGAGAAAAAAAATTAAGGTTTGAAAATTATTATCTAGCTATATACTTACTTACTATACATAAAGTTATACCATGCACACAAAAACAAATTTAAAAAAGAGTATGAATTGAATTTCATACTTTCACAACTGGTAATGCGTAAGATGAAAAATTCATTAAATTTCAAAAGCTGAATTATGTCTTTGGTTTCTGGTGTTCTCCATTAATTCTAAGTCTTTGTTATTTTGACATGTTCAAATAAATATATAATATTTCACAAATATAGTGGTACCAGTTTTCATTATCTAAAAATATTTATGTTAGTCATCAATCAAAGAAAAAAAATAATGGGGACTCTTAAAAAAATTTAAATTAATCGATAAAATTTTACAAATATAGTCAAACTAGCCCTTAAACACGGTCAAATTAATATCCATTATTTTAGGTTATTTATATTAGTCCTTAATGACTTATAGACTTGTTCAAATTAATCTCCAAAATGAGTAAAATAATTAGTTTAATTTGAATAACATTGAGGGATTAATAATGTCAATATTTTGAACCAATGATGACTAATTTGACTATGTTTCCAGCACTCCATAGCTTATATTATTATATTATATAGTGAGTTTTATTTTAATAAATTTGTTACACATGTTGAACTATCATACAATATAGACTAATTTGATTATATTTTTTACAATATTAAAAATTATTTCAAATTTTGAATAACAATGAATAATTGTTTGAAAGAAAAAGTGGAAACATTTGGGACTTTTATGTGATTAAATTAATTTTTTAAGCATAAAAGGAAATAGAAACATCACCACATCAACTAAATCATAAATAATATAAAGGAAAAGAGAAGAAAAGCTTACATCTATATTTATATCTATCCATGTAACGTATATGTAAATTCAAATTCCATTTTTCCCTCTCCTTTTATTGAGGATAATTAATAGTTATTTTTCTTTACCCAACAACAATTCGAACTTAAGACCCAAAAAATTGAAATTTATTTCGATTACAACAAAAAAATATATAATAATTATTAAAATTTTTAATAAATCTTAATATAAAAATTATAACTTGTTTTTAAAATTTAAAAATTAAACTTAACATAAAAAATTATAATTCATTTTGTTTTCAAAGTGTAACACTTCCAGACTAGAATTAGGAATTTAAAAAAGAAAAATAGAACCTACTATAGAATATGAAATCTTTGAAATTAGAATTAGCGTAAATTATGTCATGGGTCCCTAATGTTTTTGACTTTTTCTAAGTAAGTCATTGTTATTTCAAAATGCTCAAATAAGTCTATAATTTTTCACAAATATAGTTATATTATTTTCACTATCAAAAAATATTTATATTAGTTTTTGATTGAAAGCTAATGGAGACTTTAAAAATTTCAAATTAGTCCACAAAATTATACAAGTACACTCAAACTAGCCTTAAACATAGTTAAATCAATATGCATTATTTTAGAATATTTATGAGTCCTAAATGATTGAAAGACATACTTAAATCAGTCTACAAAATGAGTAAAATGGTGAGTCTAATTGGAAAATGAAAATATAACCAAGTCAGTACAAGTTATTCTTCAGGACGGAGTAGTTTAATTGAGGTGTTCTCAAATTTTTTTTTTTAAAAAAAGTCAATAAAAAAATGAAATAGATCCTATAGATTTAAATATAATTTAGTCCATTTTTAGGTTGCAATAACTAATTAAGAAAATTGCATCATGAACCAAAACTGATTCAGACAATTTAACAAGAAAAATCATTTTGTTCAAGCCCTAAAGCTAAGCCTGCCCTCGTTAGCTAGCTTAAAGAGATACGCTTGAGCAGTTGCTGCTTTCTCTGATTTGAGTCCAATGACGAAACAAGCTTTAACATCTTTGGTTGTGTATGGGAAGTTCTTGTTCACTATAGAGTTAAGCAAAGCAGCTGTTCCTTCTCTGTAAAGCGCTCCAAAGCCATCTGCAAGAGTGTTTGATAGTGCTTCCAGCAAACTTATGTGTGCCCCCATGCCAGGTACACTACCGACACCAAATAAGCTACCAATGGTGTTCAACCCGCCTAATAAACCCCATATGAGTCCTAGGTGTGTCTTCCAGAAACTGTGATTTCAAAAAAAAAAATCTTTTTAGTATTTTTAATTTGTACCCCAGTAATTAAAAAAATAACTGATGGGAGCCGTTATACTTACTTGAATGTACCAAGCAAAGGTATTTGTGGATAAAATGGTGGTGATGGTGCTGAAGGAGTGGTACTGGGGGTGCTTGGTGGGCTGTCGTGTTATCCACCTTTATTACTTTTAGGAGGTGATGGTTGTGACACTATAGGTGGACTGTTGTAGTATCCGTCATCATTACTTTTAGGAGGTGATGGATGTGAAACTATAACAAGCAAGAAAAATAGTATTTAGCATGTATGATATATTAAGATTAATGATTTATTTAGTATTTTATTTTTTGATAACTAAGCCCCTTATTTTAAAACACGGGAAATCGAAGTCTTATTATACAATTTGTCATGACGTTAGTTCTTAAAAATTATCAAAAATTAATAATAAAGACACATAAAAAGCATATATATTAATTAGTAGATGTGATATAATTAGATTAGATAGGTTTAAAATGGACACCTAAACAAATAACTGCTTGCCTACTCAAATGTATTTAAAGAAAAGAGTGTTACCAGCGGAGGGAGTTTCTCCTGCATAGGGATTTGAAAGGGAGTAATAATAGTTCTTTTTGTATTCATAATTCGCAGAAGACATCACAGGAATGACTACGTTGTGTGTAAGAAATGCAACCACTGTACCACATATGAATAGAGAAGCCTTCTTGCCTTTCATTTTTTCCATTGATCTTTCTTTAAGAGGAAAAAGAATGGATAAGGAGAGCTCAAGGATGGGTGCGCCATAGATTAGATCAAATTGGTGTTTATATAGACAATAAAAATAAATATGTGAGAGGTACCTTAGTGTTTTGCGTTGTGTTTGGGCCAGAAATCTTTGGACCCGGAAAGATCCATATCTGCGTCTGGGTCAAGGCTTATAGCTTATTGGATTTGGGCTTAGAATAGATTAAAGCTGAGAGCCCATTGGGATATGCCCAACTAGTCAAGTGGATCAATAAATAAAGAGATAAGCACAATCTGATAAGCGGACAAGATAGAATTCAACATACCGACTGGTAGAGATAGATTGAGATACCTGAATAGAAGTCAAGGAGGACTCTTCCGTCGGGGAGCTATAAAAATGCGTTTCACCATAACAGAAAGGTATGAGTTCACGCCTAAGAACTTCCAAATTATTCCAAACATATTTTACACATTTCCAATCTACACTGACTTGAGCGTCGGAGTATCTTTGGCCGGCACCACACCGGTGTCAAAGATTTTCACGCTTATTGAGTTTCCTAGTCTTGCAGGTTATCGAGCCCGACCAACCCTATACGTGATTGTAGAAAAGCACTCTCTACAATTTGGCGCCCACCGTAGGGCCTCGATAACCGATTTCACAACCGGAAATTATACGATCACACCAAACCGACGACGGAAACCATGACTGATCCCAGTTCTACCAATTATACCTATATGCAAGCCATCCAGACAAAGGTGACGGCGTACGAAGAGAAAATCGCAATGTATGAAAGCAGGTTCAACGATGTGGAAGCCGAGAACAACGCCATACGACAAGAGAACTTTGAGCTGTTGGAAAAACTCAATGCTTTCTTGATGACCACCACATCCCAGAGTAAAGGAAAAGCTGTGCTGATTGAACCAGTGGATCCAATGTTGTCGTTGGACTCCACGCCTCGCCAGACCCCCGGAAGTAGCGTTCTGCCAACTACTACTACCACGACCACACCAGCGACCACACTGGTAACAAGTATCAACGTAGCCGGACCCTCGAATCATCAGGATACGACTGGGGGACACGAGGTTCCCAAACAAGATGGATCGCACTCTGACCTTTTCAAACGATTTGCTGAGTTGGAATCCCTCATCCAGAGAATCCCAGGGGTACCTTTACCTATTAAAAGAAGTGCGGCGGATAGTTACTCAGAATCTCCTTTTGTAGATGCTATTGCAATGGTAAATCTGCCGCCCAAGTTCTCATTCCCGAATATGAAACCGTTCGATGGAACTTCAGACCCGGATGACCATATAATGCAATATAAATGGAAGATGTTCACCGTAGCCATTCCACGGGACAAGAGAGAAGCTTGCATGTGTAAGAGCTTCGGTTCAAGTCTAGCAGGCCCCGCACTCTAATCTCCCAAATGGTTGTATCTCTTCCTTTGCTCAATTAACCGACATGTTCGTTGAGCAATATGCGAGCAGCAGAAAACTAGAGAAGCAATCAGATGATCTATACTTGATCATACAAAAGAGAGGAGAAACTCTTAAGGATTACGTAGGAAGGTTTAACAAGGAGAAGGTAGCCATACCCCAATGTAACATGGCTACAGCGGTCTCCGCCTTTAGAAGAGGGCTTCTTCCAGACTCGGATCTATACAAGGAGCTCACTAAATACCCGTCCAAAACCATGGAAGACGCCCTCGCTAAGGCTTGGGCACAGATCAAATGGGAAGACGATCGAGCCAACCTCCGCCGCACATCCCCAAATCGAAGGACGGAAGACCTACAATTGAATCAACATTCAAGAAGACCGCGCAGAAGCTAGGAAGCTCAAAATCAAAGTTGCTCGTTTCTGCATTATCGACGGAAGCTTATACAGGAGGTCTTACATGGGGCCTTATTTGCGGTGTGTAGACCCCAACGAGGCCAACTACGTCTTAGCAGAATTACATGAGGGACAATGCGGGAATCATGCGGGGGCAAGAAGTTTGGCCAATCGAGCACATTCTGCAGGATATTATTGGCCGACCATGCGTTCCGATGCTCGCAATTGCGTAAGAAAGTGTGACAGTTGTCAGAGATTTGCCCAAATTCCCCGACAGCCCACTGAGCCGCTGACCACCATTACTTCGCCGTGGCCATTTATGAAGTGGGGAATGGATATTGAGGGGAAACTGCCTACCGCCCCGGGTCAAAAGATGTACATGTTAGCAGTTACAGATTATTTTTCCAAATGGGTAGAAGCTGAGTCATATCACCAAGTTCGAGACAAGGAGGTCAAGAACTTCGTCTGGAAAAATATAATATGCAGATTTGGAGTACCACTGGAGATCGTGACTGATAATGTTCTCAATTTATTAGTCACAGTTTCAAGGATTTTTGTAAAGAATGGAGAATAAGGCTCACGTTCTCTACACCGAGGCATCCACAAGCCAACGGATTGGCGGAGTCATCTAATAAGACTATAATCTCCACGTTAAAGAAGAGACTAGAAAGCGCCAAGGGATGATGGGCGGAGGAACTTCCCGGAGTATTATGGTCTTATCGGACCACGGCTAGAACATCTACTGGAGAAACACCATTTTCGCTAGTATATGGCACGGAGGCAGTTATTCCCACAGACATTGGTCTTCCAACCCTCCGAGTCACCCAAGCTTCTGAGGAACAGAATGACAGAGGAATGTGTCTTGAGCTTGATGTCACTGACAAAAAAAGGGAACAAGCCCTTATTCGGACGTCTACATATCAACGAAACGTCGCTAAATATTACAATAAAAATGTAAGGGCGAGGATGTTCAAGCAAGGAGACTGGGTACTCAGGAGGGTCTTCAAAAATACCAAGGAAATCAACGCAGGGAAATTAAGACCCAACTGGGAAGGGCCTTATCAAATAACTAGAGTAATCGGATTGGGAGCATATAAACTTCGTACGAAAGACGGCAAGGAGTTACCAAACAGCTGGAATGCGATTCATTTAAAGAAGTATCATTTTTAGTAAGTTTCTTTTCCTTTAGAAATAAATTATTAGGCGAGTGCAATTAGATAGGTATCGTTATAGGTTTTTTTTTTTTTTTCCTTTTTCCTCTTCCTGTGAAAAAGTTAGACTAACGTGGCAAAAGGAATAAGAAAGCGATATGAATAAGTATCCTTATCTTCTGAGAGAAAAGGACTTTTTGCAGAACGACTAACAACGGTCTCATTTCCGTCAAAATGTCTGGCCGTAACGGTCACTCATATTGGCTAAACAATAGTCCCTCTCTGAACTTCACATCGGCTAACAACAGCCTCTATACTTCACAATGGCCAACAACGGCCCTTTGCGCCTCACATCGGCTAACAACAGCCTCTACACTTCACAATGCCCAACAACGGCCCTTTGCGCCTCACATCGGTTGATGACAGCCTCTATATTTAATATTGGCCAACAACGGCCCTTTGCGCCTCACATCGGCTAACAACAGCCTCTACACTTCATAATGCCCAACAACGGCCCTTTGCGCCTCACATCGGCTGATGACAGCCTCTATATTTTATATTGGCCAACAACGGCCCTCAATACTCGCATTGACTAAAAACAGCCCCTCTTCGCATGTCGGTTGGCAGCAGCTAATATTCTTACAGACTAATAAATTAGTCTCAGTTTCCTTACAAAGCAAACTGCATTCCTCGAACTAATGATAACTTTTAGAATTGGTATCAAGTTTCCTCGTAAGAAAAAGGAGCCTATCTCAATACGTTTATATTAAAGCATTGCCAGCTCGACAGGCTTGGCATGTCTCGTATTTGATGAGCAGATCAGGTGTATATATATATATATATATATATATATATTTGCGTATGAATGCCCAAATAAAGTCAGAGTTGAAGATTCATTCCGATAAACAGTAAATACTAGAAATTTTACACAGCAATTTTACACTCTCAAACTTAGAAGCCATAGGACAAAAAGAGTGAAATGAAAATGATTCCTATGCCTCTGCACGGTCGGGCAGGCCCGTATCTTCTGAGTCAGGGGCACCTGATACAGAGGGAGGGTCAGCACTCAACTGGACCCTATCAACGCGAGGAGTCTGGGGAGTGATAGTAGCATTAAAGCGATTGATGTCAACATTGGGGTACATCTGATGAACCTCACGCAAGCAATTCTTGACAGCCTGCTCAGCAGCCTTCTCTGAACTGAGCCTTGACACACTAACAACGTATTTACCAAACTTCTTACTCCTTTTGTATTCACTTACGGCATGCCTTTTAGCTTCTTCAACTTGGGAGTTGAATTTGGATTCAAGTTCCTCTTTAGTAGCTCCTGCAGCCGCAAGATCTTTTTCTGCTTTGGCAAAGGACGATCATTCCATCTCCAGTTCCTTCGCCAGTCTAAGACGGTGAGCTTGTTCATTTGCAAGTCCCGTTTCAGCCTTAACACGTGCTTCCCGCTCACTGGTGAGGAGGCGTTGAAGATCTCTATATCTAACCGACATATCGGGAACCATTGCCGCGAAGGAGGAAATTTCTGAAACAAGCTGCACAAAAAAAAAAAAGGGTGAGGATTGTATACAACACAAAAAATATACATGTGCGGGCGTACCGTCGTGCTCTTCTTGGCAAAGCTCTCAAATATGTCCTCTTCGATCATCACGGGTGTCGGGGTTGCAGTGGAGGAAGTAGTTAGATATTGGAGTCGACCGGTAGACACTCCTTCACGGACAGGACGATGGGATGAAGAACTCCCTTTTCTCTTTTGATTGTAAGCGATCCTTTCAACTACTGCCATGGCGGTTCTCTGCTTTTCACCTACATAAAAAGAGAGAGTTAAAAAAAAAAAGACAATAGAGAAGAACAAAAGTAAATGGAAACGTACCTGAGTCAGCCGAAGAAGAGGAGTCAATGGTTTCTAAGTCGATAGGGATGACAGGGAGATCACTGTCTGTGGAACCACTGGCATTCGTATCCCCTTCTGATGTAGCAGCTGTAGCCTTGTCTTCTTCGTCATCACGATCGCCTTCTATTTCCCCAGGACTTCTCGAGGGTGTTGAAGAGTCCAACTCAATGGGATGAGAAGTAGCAGCAGCACTAGAGGAGGGTTCGCTACCCATAACGGAGCTACAAGCCCGACGTCACGTATTTTTTGCTGAATGAGTGGGCCGATCTATCTCAAGGCTGATCCCAGTGCTCAGATACCCCTGGGGAACTAATGGAATGGCGAAGCCCCCTGCAACAAGATTTTCGCGGGTAATTAAGTCTCTCACATGAAATAACTGACTTCTGCATTCTTCGGCTAAAGAAAGCAGAGTTCTCCGTGTATCTTCACTCAATTTGGGTAGTTCGTTCTGTGCCAACGTAACCCACAACTGAGGGACATCCCAAACGCCATGTATCCGTGCAAGAAACAAGTACTTTCCTCTCCACGAGCTGTCATCATCAGACCGAAAAGAGTCAAGAAGTCTATAACTCCCGCGAGCAGAAAGGCCGAACCAACCAAGTTTTTTGGCAGATCGGACAAAGGAGAACAATGTCTTGAAAATCGAAATCGAGAAACGAACACCCTTTTTCTGTAGTAAAATGAGCGCTGCCAACATGATTTTCCATCCCCATGGGTGCAATTGCCTGGGGCTAATCCCGTAGGAGTTGAAAATGGCGCACAGGTAAGGATGAAATGGAACCCGGATCCCCAAGTCAAGGACCTCCTGGAACATGGTTATTTCTCCTTCGACACAGGAGCTCGACCAATCTCCGGGCCTCGGCTGTACTACCACGACATCCTCGCTTAGTTGACTGGATTCGCTATAATACCTAAATTCTTCTTCTGTAGTGGTACACCGAATTCCCTCTGCAAAAAATTCACCAGATGGTTCTCGGCGTCTCATTCCGAGACGAGGGGCAATGCATAGCTTGGGACTGGACTCGGTTTGATCAACTTGTTTAGTCCGCGGCATCTTAATTTAGTTATGAAAATGCATGAGAAGTCCGGGATCGCGCCTGCCAAGTGAAATGGAGCAAGAAGTTAGTATGTCATGCCGAATATATATATATATATATATATATATATATATATATGTATATATAAAGAAAAAGAGCTCCAAACCGCTTAATTTCGTCCAAAGATCGGACGACGATTGAGGACCCAAATCCTTGACTTGCAGTGCATGTTAATTGTCGCAGCTCTAAGAATGGCGGACTTCTAGAGTTGACTTGACTTGCAGCGCATGTTAATTGTCACAACTCTAAGAATGTTAATTCATATATATGTGAATTGAAACAAAAAAAAAAAAAAAGAGGGAGAAAGACAAAGGTTGGTTGGGCGGTGGGGCCGAGAGGTCGGGTTTGGCCTCTTAAAGAGTGTGCAAAAGGTAAATGATGCAGTGTCGTAGTCTTACCAAAGAGCTAGGCGACGCGGCCTTGCATGTCGACCGTGTGTTTTTGGGTTGTAGACGTTGGGAGAGTTCGTCAAACGCCTGATGATTAGTGACAAGTTTCCAAGCTAGGGTGATTTGGAAAAGGCCCTTGCAAGGTGGCTTTCATTGGCATTTCATCAAACACTTGGTGGTTGCTAACTTTGGATGTCATCCTTACATGTTGGCTTTCATTGGCATTTCATCAAACACTTAGTGGTTGCTAACTTTGGATGTCATCCTTACATGTTGGCTTTCATTGGCATTTCATCAAACACTTGGTGGTCGCTAACTTTGGATGTCATCCTTACATGTTGGCTTTCATTGGCATTTTATCAAACACTTGGTGGTTGCCAATGTAGAATGTCATTCTCACATGTCAACTTTCAATGGCATTTTATCGAATACATGGTAGATGCTAACTTTCGATTACGTCAAGCGCCCGGCATGCGAGAATTTCGAGTCAAGCAAGCTTCGGTCGAACAAGGGGAAACGTTACTAACAGGAGATAGAAATCTAATTGTCTGATGCTTGCACAAACATTTCAAGACAAGGATGTCAAGTTAAGGGACTAGGCATGGCGCGATGGTGGTGCATGTCACGGTGCAGCGCCGAAATGGTTTTGTCGAGGCTCTTGTTTTAAGGCTTGGTCTTCGGTTGAGTTAAGTAAGGGTAGTAATATCAATGCTGAAGAAGGAAGGGGACCACGCGATGGTTGTAGCTTATAGGCCGGTAAAGCATGACGCGTTAAGAATGGTAGGTGTTTATGTTGAAGACACAAGCAGTGTGCAGTTCAAAGGGACTATCCTATGATATATGTTGTAGTCTGGGAATTATAATATCGACAAGGTGGCCATAAGCATGAGTCCACGTGACAGGTCATCTTTGATAAAACAATTTGTAGGCAGCATATGCTCCACAACGTCAAATCACGTAATTAAAGTAATGATGAATATGGAGGCGTCCACTGAAAAGTAGATCTGCGCGCGTTGAAGGTGAATAACATTGGGAAGATTTCGTGTCAGGAGGCTGCATAATGTTTGCATGGTGATTAGTTCGACGATGTGCAGCGTTACTCTCTGAATTGAAGAACTCCAACTCAGAGAGTGGGGGACAGTTGTTTGGGCCAAAAATCTTTGGACCCGGAAAGATCCATATCTGCGTCTGGGTCAAGGCTTATAGCTTATTAGATTTGGGCTTAGAATAGATTAAAGCTGAGAGCCCATTGGGATATGCCCAACTAGTCAAGTGGATCAATAAATAAAGAGATAAGCACAATCTGATAAGCGGACAAGATAGAATTCAACATACCGACTGGTAGAGATAGATTGAGATACCTGAATAGAAGTCAAGGAGGACTCTTCCGTCGGGGAGCTATAAAAATGCGTTTCACCATAACAGAAAGGTATGAGTTCACGCCTAAGAACTTCCAAATTATTCCAAACATATTTTACACATTTCCAATCTACACTGACTTGAGCGTCGGAGTATCTTTGGTCGGCACTACACCGGTGTCAAAGATTTTCACGCTTATTGAGTTTCCTAGTCTTGCAGGTTATCGAGCCCGACCAACCCTATACGTGATTGTAGAAAAGCACTCTCTACAAGTTGCAAGTGCATTTAAAACACCATTAAAATTTTCATTCGGTTATATAGGATTTGGAGATATTTTTAATGATGTCCAAAATGACTGTGTCTTAATTTGATTTGTAAACATATACAAAAAGTTACCACCATTAAGATCTTATTGGTTAAGACTTGGTTAATGTCTCTTATTTCAATAGTCATTAACTTGGTTCTCAACATCTGTAAAAGTTTTGATTTTATCCCATTAATATTGGTCATGTGTAAGTCACACGATATGTTTGGGAGACAAAATACAGATAAAATTATTATTATTATTATTATTATTATTATTATTATTATTATTATTATTATTATTATTATTATTATTATTATTATTATTATTATTATTATTATTATTATTATTATTATTTTGTTGCAAACATTAGGGCGAAGTGAGTTATTTTTAGATAATGAGGATTGAATTGATACCTTGACAAACAACTAAGACCAAGTCACTTTGAAAATAATAAAGAATAAACTAATACTTTTTTATAAATCTTCAAGACTATTTGTGAAATTTTCTTGTTTAGATGTACAACATTTAAATTTTAACATAATTAAAAGTTACAAATTCGTTAATAGGAGTTAATGACGCATACCAGATAAGCAAAAGTAAAAGAGAATACAAGTTAGTTGTATACTCTTGCAAATAGTGATGTTCAAGGTGGAAAATAATCATTAATTGTGTGAAAAAATAGTCATTAACTATCAGGTATAAAAAGTTAAAAAATCAATTTAATCATAAACCAAATAAAGGAAAAGAAAAAAAAAGTTTACATCTCTATTTATATCTATCTATGTAACAAATATATAAATTCAAAATCCATTTTCCCTCTCTTTTTCAAAAGGATAATTAGTAGGAATTTTTCTTTGTGATGATTCGAGCATAAGCCCCATATAGAATTTTAGATTGAAATTTATTTTGATTATAATTAAAATATTTATAATAATAATTAAAATTTTTAAGAAAACTCAATATAAAAATTATAACTTATTTTTAAAATTTAAAAAAAAAACTTAACATAAAAAATTATAATTCATTTTGCTTTTAAAGAGTAACATTTCTTGGTCAGAATTCAAAATTTAAATAGGAAAAATAATGGGGACTTCTAAAATTTTCAAATTAATCCACAAGATTATACAAGTATACTCAAACTAGCCTTAAACACAATCAAATCAATATTGAGTTCTAAACGATTCATAGACTTATTCAAATTAGTCCACAAAATGAGTAAAATGGTGAGTCTAATTTGAGTAATATTAAGTTGTACTAATGAGGACTAATTTGACTATGTTTCCCAACATATGTAGCCTCTATTATTATTTTTTAATAATGAGTCCAATTTTAATAAAGTTGTTGAACATTAAGAACTATCATACAATATGGACTAATTTGACTGTATTTTTAAAAATATTAAAAATTAATCTGAATGTGTTATAACAATGAATAATAGTTTAAAAAAAAAGGTCAAAACATTTAGGACTTTTATATATTAAGATTACATTTTTAAGCATAAAAGGAAATAGAAACATCATGACATCAACTGAATCTTGAAATAAAGTTGACAAAATAATTGACCAATCATATCAAAACTTCTCTCATATTAATATGAGGGAGATCCTGACTATTCATGGGTACGTGGGTAAAAACATCTCAGTCATCTATGTTAATTTTTTTCAAGAAAAAAATATTTTCCCTCCCATTACCCACTTTCTTTGGGATTTACCTCAAATGAATGGTTGAGATAACTTTAGCCAATACATGAATGGTTGAGATGATTTTCTCCTATCAATATTCGAGAAGTCTTGATAAGAGAGGATCCTGATCCCAATTCTAAATGAGACTATCTAGAACAGACAAAATAATGATACAATAAGTCTTACAAATAAATAAAAAGTGTGTGATAACTCATTATTTTATAACAATATTTGGATTAGTACATTATATTTAGCAAAAATTTTACTTAATAAAGAGAAATAGAAAAAAGAAAAAAATTGTAAAAGAATAACTAAAAAGTTTCAAATAAATCATCAATAAAATGAAAAAAAAAATCTTTAAAAGGTCATACTCACAAAACGATCCAAAAAATTTTAATAATATATTTTGATCCCAATACAAAATTTGGCTATACTATATGTAAAAAAATTGAGCCATGCTAGTATTTATAGAATTTGGGGATAGCTCAAGTTGTTGAAACTATCTCTTCTAAGAGTGATGACTAGGTTCAGATCCTATAGAGGATGAGGGTTAGATTGAGGGTGCGGGTTTATAAAGAAAAATTGCCGTGCATTGAATGTGCAGATCAAATAAGTATATCATCATTAATTAATTTACTATCAGAATTTTCCAATATCTAGGCGAAAATGTAATATATAGGCTTGAGGGACTATCGCAACTTTAAACCATTGAATGTTATTCCGAATTTTCATTTCTAGAAAACTTCCATTATGATTTTACTACAAATAGAAAATATCTTTGTTGAAAACTAAGTTCTAGCTTGGTAAAAAATATCGTAGATAACTCTCCAAACCTATAAGCATAAATGTTGTCCCAATAAGTCATGTCAATATAAAGAGACGTGTTTATGAAACGAAATGACGTAGCAAATATTAATAAAACCATATGAAGTAATAAATTAATTTTTTATAATTGCTGGTATAGAATATGTGTTCATTTTAATCCGATTATATCAATGCCCTAAACTAATAAAATGAAAGAGAGATGGGTTTCTTTTGGGCAATAAGATCAATAGCTACCTAATTGGGGAATTTCTGGACTATGTTTATTTTAAACTCTGCAAAGCATTTCGTCGATTATTATGCCCATCCTAGTCTTTCGGTGCCCAGGTGTCGACCATAAGCGCAAGTATTCGATTGGAAAATGAAAATGTAACCAAGTCAGGAAATGTTATTCTTTAGGACGGAATGGTCTGACTGGGGTATTCTCGAATATGAAAAAAGTCAATAGAAAAGACGAAATAAATCCTATAGATTTAAAATATAATTCAGTCCATTTTTACGTGGTAATAACTAATTAAGAAAATTGCATCATGAATAAAAACTTTTCAGAAAAAAGATTCAGACAATTTAACAAGAAAAATCGTTTTGTTTAGGCCCTGAAGTTGAGCCTACCGTCACTGGCTAGGTTAATGAGATGCGTTTGAGCACCTACTGCTTTCTCTAATTTGAGTGCTATGACGAAATATTCTTTAACATCTTTGGTTGTGTATAGGAAGATCTTGTTCACAATAGAGTTAAGCAAAGCAGCCATTCCTTCTCTAAAAAGTGTTCCAAAAACCATTTGCAAGAGTGTTTGAAAGTGCTTCAACCATGCTTACGTGTGCCCCCAAGCCAAGTACACCACCGACACCAAATAAGCTGCCAACAGTGTTCAACCCACCTAATAAACCCTACACATATCCCAGGTGAGTCTTCCAAATTAGATAGGTTTAAGATGGACACCCAAAGAAATAACGAATTGTCTACTCAGATGCATTTAAAGAAATAAGTGTCACCAGTAGGGGGAGTTTCTCCTGTATAAGGATTTGGAGAGGAGTAATAGTATGTTGTTCTTTTTGTTAATTAAGAACCAATATTTTTAGTCTAAGATTGGCCATGCTAGGAAAAGAATGTGATATAGCATGAGACCACATCTAAGTGGAAAACTGTTTAAAGTTTATAAAAGAAAATGAAAGCTGGAAAACTGTTTAAACTTTATGTTCCACTCGATGGATAATTACGTGGAATTTGAAGAGGAACTACACAATTTAAAGAAACATAATTCACCTTTTCATTTTCTTTCTCCAAGCAATTACATCATACTTGAACAAAATGTGAACTTGCTGCCTAAAATATAAAAAAGAGAAAGCAGAATTTGTTTCTCTCTCTCGATTATCTAATGTATCTTTTTTTTTTCTTTTTCTTTTCTAATTATCTATTATCAAATGATAAGGATTTAAATCCTGAGTTTTGTTAGTGAAAACCATTGCAAACATGTAGTGCCAATTTACATATAAAAAAATAGAGGTGTTTTTTCTTGAAAATTCTCCCACAGAAAATGAAGAATATGATATTATGTTTACAATTGAAAATTTACCAAATTGAAAACTAGAAAATAGTTTTATAAATTTTTTAACTTAAAAGTATAATAGTAGAAAATAACTTTGGGTTATTTTCAAAAGTTTTCTTTTAAACTTTAAACAGTTTTCCACTTAGATGTGGTCTTATGCCATATCACATTCTTTTCCTAGCATGGTCAATCTTTGACTGCAAGGAGAATGTTGGTGCTAGGTAATTAACAACCAGTATTAATGTGGTCACTCGTTTTGCCTTCCCCTCTAAAAGAGTTATTCCTATAACACAGGGAGCTTTTTGAATTTTTCTATTTGGTAATATAAACCATAATAATCTTATCCTTCTTCTTAATCTCTTGGATGATTGTTTGTTTTTTCAGATGAGCTCTGGAAATGATTGAAAAGAAAATTTCTAAGGTGATATCCATGTGATAAGTAATCGACTAATATTATAAGAGAGAAACTATTTTGCCACGTGTCAGCATAAAGGACTCATCCAACTGAAAAAACAAAACCCTTAAAATATTAATTCATCAAATTTTGTTTAATGAATTTGTATTTTGAATAACTAAATCAAATGAAATCTTACTAGATAATCAATCAAATCTTATCTATGTATATTCTACTTAAATCAAATAAAAAAGGTATATTACTTTCAAAAATTCAAAAAAAAAACTTATTTTTTAATATGAATTGCATAATCCACTAATATATTTGTGAAGAATTATTTCACAAACAGCAACTAAATATTAAGAAGCTTAATAAGGTTTTAGAAAAATTCACTTTAATAGCAAAACAAAAAAATTAATAAGGGTTAGAAAATAATAAAAATTATTTCAATAGAAAAATTAAGACAACTATTTGTACTATTAGGTTTTTAGCTGACATCAAATAAACTACCAAGCAATTCCCATTAGGTATCTTGGGGTGCTCTGAATAAGGGTCGTAAGAAAATTATTTTATTTGAGGAGCTGTTGTGTAAGGTAACTCGTAAGCTTAAGGGATGGGAAGCTAAGGCGCATTCTCTTGGGGGCTGTGTAGTCTTGTCGCGTAGTACTCTTACTTGCATGTCTTTATATTTGCTTCAAGTTTTACGTCCTCCGGAGGCGTTATTGAACAAGCTTGAGAGAATTTGTCATGGATTTTTATGGGGTGATAAGGGGAATATTAAATGAATCAGGTGGTCATCTGGGAGAAATGTATGCTATCCTATTAATGAGGGTGGCTTAGGCTTCTTCAGGTTTTCTGATGTTTGAACTGCTTTTGAATTCAAATTGTGATGGCGGTTTAGAATGGCTAAGAACCTATGAAGTGCTTATATGAAGGAGAAATATTGCAAAAATAAGCATCCCCTTAACAGTGTTGCTAGATTTCAAGATTCTCTGACATGGAAATGGATGAATAGAATTAAAGAAGAGGTAGAGGAATTTATTAGATGGAGGGTTGGTGGTGATCAGCTCTCATTCTAGATGGACTCTTGGATGGATAATGGTTGTCTTGCGAATCTGATACCGAATGTGCAAGCAAACGTAGAACCTAGGATGGCGCATGATTTTTGGATAGGTGGTGCTTGGGACTTTCATATTGCGTACAGGATTATAGAGGTCCCTATTGAGGGTGATGGACTTGATAAGCCATTTTGGACTAGATCGAGTGATGGATGTTTTTCTATCAGGAGCGCTTAGGAGGAGGTGAGACAAAAGAAAGGTGCAAACTTTCTTTTCAAACATATTTGGCACAAATCTTTACCTTTGAAATTTTCTTTGTGGGATCCCCCGAGTGTTAAGGTTACCACCTCATCTAAAAACTTAAGCTTGTAAAAAGGATATTGGTTTATTTATTTATTATGTTAACACGCCCGCTCACATGCAGCGTAATTTGTTTAGATCTTGCATGTGGACAGTTTTAATGTTTTTATATGGGTGGCGGTAAGTTTTGAACCTGTGCCGTTTGGCTTCTAAACTCTGATACCATGTTAAGGTCACCACCTCATCTAAAAGTTTAAGCTTGTAAAGAGGATATTGGTTTATTTATTTATTATGTTAACACCAAGTTCTTTTCAAATAAAAGGAGAGACATTTGAACATTGCTCTGTGGGATCCCCCAAGGTTTTAGCGCTATGACAGCACTTTGCTACTTTGTTTAGAGTACACATTCAACACTGTATAGGCATGCGTCAAATGCTTATGCCGTGGTGTTGCTTTCATAATGAAATAGGGTATATTTGCTCGCTTCTTCCTCTCATTATTTTATGGGGTGTTTGGCTTGAGACACATGATGCCAAAGACCGTGCTAGGAGTTTTCATTTAGAATGGATGAAATGAATAATTTATCGTTTGGTAGGACAGTCTAGTTAGGCTAGTCTGTTTACTTTAACCAAGTGGAGATGTGATACTAATATATGGTGGCCATTTCGTGTCACTTTTCGTCATGAAAATAGTTGGAGACCGATGGTCATAGTTGGTCTAAACCCTTGGAGGAAAGGTTCAAACTTAATGTTGATGGTAGTGCCAAGCATGAGCGACAAGAAGCTGGGGGTGGTGGCTTTCTTAGGGACACCCAAGGTAATTTGATTTTCAGCTTCTATGAGCATTTGGGAGATCAATCAATTATTCCAGCTGAGCTCAAAGCTTTAGTCATAGGCTTCATTTGTGTGTTGAGAGGGGTATTAGAGACATATGGGTGGAGATGGATTTATCATGGGTTGTTAAGCTTATTCAGGATATTTCGTATTTATGGAACTGTGTTATGAAGTGTTAAAGGTGAGACGCATGTTAAAGTTGCTATTATTGGCGGCAATGGACGAAAACGGCTAGGGTGGCAAAACAGGATGAGATCCGCAGGCCGACCCACCTAACTTGCCAAAAAAGAGGGTTACAGTTGGGGTTTAATGACCCGCGAGGCAAAGAGGTCAACCCAACGGCAGGTTGGATCGGGTCAACCCACGGGTGACCCGCAAACCTATGAAAATGACCCATCTAAGCTGCCAACTCGCCAAAACTACTCATGAACCCTCTTAACTCACCAAAACGACCCACTTAACCTGCCAAAATAACCCGCTTAACCTACCAAAAATGACCCCGCGAACCCGCCAAAGTGACCCGTTTAATTTGCCAAAACAACACTTTAGACAAACGGGTTGACCCAACCCGCCTAACCAGCCATAGATGGGTCAAGTCAACCCCGAGTACTCGTTTGCCAGCTCTAAAAACGACATGTACTTGGTTGAGAGGTTGACTTTGGTAGTGGTTGAATGCGTATGTGAGTTGTGTTGTGTGTTGGTGTGAAGAATGAAAACGGAAGGAGGATGAAGAAGAGGTTGTGTGGTGGTGTTTTGTGTGTTTTGTATGTGTGCACTTTGTTGTGTGTGTGTTTGTGTGTGTAGGCGACTCGTGACTAGGGCGTACACCGGTAGTTTAGGTAGTTTTACTAATAATCTTTTAACCAAATTGATTTTGGCAATTTATAATTTTATAAAAGCAAAACCAACCAAAATAGTAGAAAAATTGACGGTTTCAGTTAAAGCGACTTTTGAGCGGTTTTAAAAGGTTTGGGTGATTTTAAAATTTGATTATTTCATTCTTAAATATGTAACATAATCATATTAATCAAGCCAATAATTTTCTAAATCCAACAACAAATACAAGCCCAATACTTCAATCCTCCAATATTTTTTCACTATCAAGAGCTCTTTCTTATTTTTTTAAATTAATTATTTTGTTTGTTACACAAACCTAAAGACGCAAGTATGAAAAGAAAACCATAAAAGTGATGAAAAATAAAGGCTAAAAGAGTAACTATGCGAATATGCATTAAAAGTAAAAAACTTTAAGTGTATGTCATTAACCACATATACATTTTAAATTATTAAAAATTAATATATATATATATATATATATATGCGGCTGTTCCATTTGACCACGGATTTTTACTCTTAAAATAGAAAATCGAACCAGTCGTTTTAGTTTTTAAAATTAAAACCGTGACCAACTAAACTACTCTAAAAACCATCAATTTACGGTTAATTCGATTCTACTTAATGATTTTTTTGATTTTAGTAGTTTTATATTCACCCTTGGTATGACTTATGTTTTGCAAAGAGACATGCTTGTATGTGTGCATGCATGAGTGGTTGAAAAGGACGAACAAGGAACTGTGTGGTGAATTTGTCGTGTTAGAGTTGGTGTTTAGGTGCAAGGTTTTATCTGTATGTATCAATTGTGAACATGTAATGTAAAGTTTTTGAACATATAATGTAAAAGTAGTTGATAATTAAATTTATGAACATATCATATAAAAATTATGAACAATTAAAAGTTTTAAACATAAAATATTAAAATTGTAAACATGTAATTTAAAAATTATGAACGTATAGTACAAAAACTTTGAACATATAAAAATTATAAACATGTAAATAAGGATTGTGAATATATAAAAATTTTGAGCGTATAAATATTATGAATATATAATATAAAGATTGTGAACGAGTACACTATATTATATTGGTACACATAACCTAGGGTATATAGTGTCTTTACCCCCAACCCAAAGAGGCCATTGAGATTTTCAAATCAGAAAACTGCTCTACACATTTTGAGACACAAGAAAGTTGGATCGAGTTTATCTATCCCACATGCTCGACATAAGGCCTTACCCCGACTCCACCACAGTACGCTAACTCGTCCTAAACACTCGTACTTGAGACACTTGGCTTTTGCTACTTGTTCGGGTTAGATCATTGTTTCACAACTAACTTAAACCTCAAAATCTCTCCAGTTGACACCACACCAGTGTCCCAAGATATTTGACGTGCTTTTTTTTTTTTGTCTTTACAATCTTCCATCAAGTTCAGTTTGGGCAAAATGACTCTACCTAATAAAATACCTCAATAGTTGAGTTACTTTGAGCCCAAACTCCAAAGTAGGGAGTTCTTGATCCCCGAATGAAATAAACTTCTCTCATTACCTCCAACTTTTTTATTTGAAAATGTCATCATTTAATACAATAGAAAATCTGAAATTATTGTCCTCTATACCTTTATGTTACATTTGACAGCCTACAAATATTAACAGAAAAACCTTAAACTTATGTGTTAATATTCTTTTTTAAAAGAAAGAGAGGCGATGCTCCCTGAATTTTATTAAATAAGAAAAAAAATATTACAAAATAGGAGGCAAACTAAACCAAGGCCTCCTATTTCTACTTGTAGATGCTACGGTTGATAGACCAACAGGTACAAACAAAAACGATATGCAATCTTAAAGGATGAAGTACTACTTCATCCCTGATTACAAAAAATTCTAATGCAAAAAATAATAAAAAAAGCCTCGGTTACAATAATGAATAGAAAAGGGGATAGTGGGTCCCCTTGTCGAAGACCCTGGAGCTGTGGAAGAAGCCTGTGGGTGAGCCATTCACGAGGCCCTATGGAGTAAGGGGAAGGATGCCGTCGTTATACACACCTTTATCCACTTTAGCCCGAATCCCATTCTTCTAAGCAAATATTCCAGAAACCTCCAGTTGACATGGTCGTAAGCCTTTTCTATGTCAATTTTGCATAGAACTCCCAGTTCAACAAGGCAGCTGTCGCAATTTCGTAGTTGTAGTTCAACTACCCCCAAGGGAGACATAGGGGGTAACGTACTACTTTCTTCCCCTCCTGCAATTCCAATAAGGAAGGCCAGGATCTGAAAGAGAAGATTCACTTTCCGAAATTCCAAGTGACATGATTCCTTCAAAAGCTAGGATTGAATGATCAAAGTCTCCCTTAGGTTCAGTCAAAGAAATCGAAGCGAAGTCAACAATTCAACCATTCGAATGGTCTCCCCTAAGATTGACTTTTTTTTCCAAATGAACCAAACCTTGATACCGCATAGTGGATTCACAATCCACTACCTTGATCCATTTGACTACATCTGCCCTTACCTCCACACAGGTTTCAGTCTCTATCTACAATCAGATCCTTTCTAAACTCTCCTATGACCGCTATTAAAGAGAAACTTTTTCCTATACTATAGTTGCAAGTCTATTATTGTGTTGGGGAAACAAAGCTTCAACAAGTAGAAGCTTCCTGGCAAAGCTTCAAACAAAGAGGTTGGGCTGTCCACTTTTACAATAAACGAAACAAACTCAAAAAAGAACAAAACAACCAACCACGCTAATTCCGCAAACATGGAAGACCACTTTTATTTTATTATTATCATATTAATAATTTATTTTTAACTTTTTAAATTATAGTGATGACAACATAATATTATGCATTGATATATTTGCCATATATAGAACATTACAATTTGCGCCTAGTTGATACTTCTTCCTTTCTGCCGTAATCAGTTGAGTTAGTAGAGACTGCTAATACTTTGACCCAAAAATAGAGTAGTGCTAATGCTAGTATTTATTAAATTCTAAAACAAAAATTAAGTTGTTGCACATTACTACAATATACAGTAAGAGTAATTTATAGATTAAACTTGTGAAATAAATTAATAATTTTACTTAATTATTATACGACAAATAAATTTGAAGTTCAAAGTAATTGTTTCTAAATTGGTCAGACTAATTCTCCTTGCAAATTGAAACTTATGAAGCCATGACATGATGGGAGAAGATGCTTTTTATTCTTCTTGATGTTAAAGCATGCCCAAAGTTGGTGTACTTATTAAATAAGCCAATCTTAAACAAGTATGTTTTGAGACACAAGTAATGGTTTGCTTATCTAACCAATATCAAATTATTGTTAATCGATTCAAGATTTACACATGTTAAGCTCAAATTGCTAATATTTCTTCATAGAAATTACAAGATTGAGAGCAAAAATCTTTGTTTCATGAGCAATATTGACTCAATAATAGCGCATACAAAGCAAAATTTGAAGATAACTTTGAAAAACTTTTTTCGTTTCATGCCCTATTGATTGTGAAAAAGATAAATTTTACTACACCTAAATGTTTATCTTTTTATTTTTCTAATATTTAACTAAGGTGGCCTTCGACTCAAACTTAATGTATTTTTCGACCCCAAAAAAAAATTATTGTATTTGGACCATCATTTTCTACTCTATTTATTCTAATATATGTCAACGTAGAAGGAATAGGGAAAGCTCACATATATGTAGGTAAATGTCATAGTATCATCTCAAGCATTTGGAAGTACTTAATTTGTGCATTTCATTTTATGATGTTAACTTCTAGTGAAATTGGACCATTTTAATTGAATTACAAACACACATAGCCTCCACAACTATGTATAGGTAAATGTCATAGTACTTTAGCCTTATTCCAATTTGCTGCTTAATTACTACCTATCACAATTAATTTAAGTATCATGTAACATTATTGTTTTCTTACAATATTCACTTTACCTTTACTTTTTTTTTTCTTTTTTGTAACTGATTCTTTTGTTTTGCTTTCAATTATTTTTTATTAATTAGCGTACCTTAATTTTACTTATGTCAAATATTATTTGTACTTGTGAGTTGTGATTCAGATTGTATATGTTAGTTTATGTTTCATACATAAATGTGTTAGTTCTTTGGGGCAAGTAGTTTCGTTATTTCTATGATTAATTAATTTTTTAATATTCTTGTATTTGCAATCATTTTGTTGTCTTTTATTTTTTTTCTTTACTAATTTTAATTCATTTTTCTGTTACTTTTTCTTTGTTCCATATGTGCATGGCTTCTTGACATAATATGCTAATCTATAAATGCTTCACATGATTAGCAAAAATTTGAATTTCATTTTGGGACATATAATATATGACAGCTCCTGAGTATGATTAATTTCAACGATGACAGCCCATCAATGACTTTATTATTGAATTTTATGCTCTGGCCATTCTCTATGATCTGGAATTATTCTGAACGTAATTGGAGGTTAGCTTCCATCATTTAGAATATTCTTCTTTCCTATCCTCCAAGTCTGGGCACTTTTTCAAGCATGTCTCTTGATAGGCTAATCATATGGCAGATAAAGTTGCTATGATAGTTCGGATAGGATCTCTTCCCTCTCACTAGTGTTGCAATCTACCCTTAGCATTATCTTTATTTGTAAAGAATGATTTTGATGTCGTTGGCATTGGAGTGTATATATATATATATATATATATATACTGTGAAAAACATCTCAATAGTGAAATTTGTTGGATGAAACAAATATAATATAGTCAAATTAGGAGGCGATGGAAATATGTCATTTACCTAAAAGTTGGCGGCCAAAAATTTATAATTGGAATAGGAGCTGATGATTGACGGCCAGCTATTTCTCCAGAGTTGCTCCTACGGGGTAGGTGAAGTGGTCTTGTTATAACAAAAGAGATTCATGTTTAAAATTATACTTTTTTGTCAGAAATTAAATATACGTAGTTCTTGATTGACTCAAAACGTTAAATTTAAGGTACATTCCTCAAAATGTTAAATGTTAAGGTACATTCCTATGTAATATGACTTATAAGCTCGTACCCTAATGAGATTGGCAGAATGCCTCTAATTATATATACTAAAATTGAGCCCGTGCTGTGCACGGCGCATGTAAGGAAAACAGAGAATAATTGTGTAATTTTTCGGTCAGTGAATACGATAAATATTTTAAATAATAATGTGAAAAACTAAATACTTGAACCAATGCTATATTGGTAGAACACTTCAATTATTTTTTTGGAATGTTTTTCAGAAAAGAATTTTAGTTATTTTTGTGGAACGCTAATCATATTAATCAACCAAAATACAAAAGAAAAAAAAAAGTTGAAAGTCACGTGGCAGCAACACAGTGCACCACGAGATAGCAAAAGGTGCCTTTGATTCGGCAGAGGAAATAGCTTTACCTTAACTTTTGTTTTCATATTAAAGAATAGTAAATTGTCTTCTGCATTTTTTTATATCCTATAAAAAGTACATGTAAAAACATAGGAATCAACTTGGAATGAAACAACATGTTCATCGTTTAGAATCTCAAACCCAAAGGAAGATTAGTCTTGGAATCTCACAGTGCATGTTGCTTTCGCATCTCGGGACAAGAGGTGAGTCAAATACTATTGACTGTTTAGTTTAGGCAAAATGCATCAGTTTCTTTATGATTTATTAAAAGTGTATCAAACTCTTTTATGATTTAAAAAAATCTTTAACAATCTCCATGTAATCTATTAAAAATACCTTTGATAAGTTCCCTGTAGTTTATCAAAAATGTATCGGACATCTAATTTGAACCTTCTACTTCAAATTAAAATAACAAATACTTTAACCAACTAGACTACAGACAATTTATATTTTAATTTATTACCATAAAGTAAATATATCACATACTTTTATAACTAAAAATAACCAATAGAAAACTCTGAACATTCTCAATTTTTATCTGCTATATTATACAGCATCATTAAAGCAGCTTTAGAACTATTAACTGCTATTATATAAAAAGAACCACTAGAATATATAATTAATTGTGAAATGATAAACGTATATCGAGTTAGTTTCATGCAACTTTCTTGTCCAACAATGGGTACAAAACACGAATAAATAATCTTTATGAATCCAGTACTCATAAAAAAAATTCTGAAATAAAATGAAATTCTCGTAAATATTCATATATCATTAATTAATTCATATAAACTAAATTTTACAAGAAAAAATCACTAGCCACGCTATTATCTTACCTTTGTCACTAAATTAATTCGGGATGACTTGGCCATCTCCATAAAACTTTATTGAGAAGAAAAGGGAAAAGAAAACTGGTGCTTGTTGGTCCAGCAAACTCGGAGTAAATTTATATTCACATCGCTGCTGCAAGCAAACTTACATAGCGTATATGACCACCGGAGTCAACCACTACGTCAACATGTCGATCATTTATTCTTCATTTTCTTAAGATGATTAGTTTTAGTTATAAAAATATATGATATATTTATTTTATGATAATATATAAATCAAAATGTAAATTGTTTACAACTCAGTTGTTTAGAGTATTTGATGTTAAAATTTGAGGTTGAGGGTTCAAATCCTTTAGCAGCATAGATAATGACTTCTTTTAATGGTATGGGGTGTTCGATATGAGGGACCTTTTTTTATGATATGCGGGGTTCAATATATAAAACCTTTTAGACCACAAGAGATCTAATATACAGTAAAGTAGTGTAGTTTATTTTGCCCTTTAGTTTATATAAAATCTGTTAGTGTGTGGTACTCTTGCCGATTTTTGTCACTAACATTGTGAATTTGAAGTGAGTTGAATTAGTTTCAAGTCTCTAAGAATTTTAATAAATGAGTTGACACATTATGTACAACTAATAATCATTTCAAAACAGAGAAGATTTCCATTTCTCTATCTTTGGGGATCAAACTATATTCCAACTACATTCCTAATGAAAGCAGTAAGGAAATTTGTAAATGGAAGTCGTAAAATGTAAGTTAGACAAAGCAATAGTGTACGTAATAGGTATGGTTCGTCTCAAAGGGCTAACGATGAGGGACTAAATGGGTCATTAACGTTATACCTTAACAACGTATGAAATCAGTACAACAGTGCTCCATGACAACTCTAAGAAGCTCGCTGAATAAACATCTGTAGGCATTATTTAGTTGCTATATATGCTTAATTTGGGCATGCATGCAAGAACTTGGAAGCACACAAGACAAAAAGAATTTTCTTGACAGCATGATGATACCAATCAACCTGAGTACTAAAATACTGCCAACATGGTCTAAGCATATCTCAATCTGAGAATTTTCTTGTTCGAATTGGATCATTGTTTCAAAACTTAAACATCAGAATCTCTTCAGTCGACACTACACCAATATCTCAAGTTACTTGATGTACTTTTTTTTCATCTTTGCAATCTTCCACCAAGTGCAGTTCAGGCAAAATGAATCTACCTGATAAAATACCTCAACGCTTGAATTACTTCGTGCCCAAACTCCAAAGTAGAGTTCTTGATCCCCTGAATGAAATATACTTTTCTCATTACCTCCAACTTTGTTTTGAAAATTTCATCACTGAATACAATAGAAAGTCTGAAAATAATTGTCCTTTATCTATATGTTACATTTGACAACCTGCATATTAACAGAAATCTTTAATCTTATATGTTAATATCAATCCTAACTTTGTAATAGTTGTATTGTCAAGTTTCCTTTCATTCTTTCTTGACAGGCATTGTTGATGATCTTGTGATCAATTCTGGCAGAACTCTGGCGGAGACTGAGTGGGAAACAGAAGCAGATGGCCGAAGAAGAGGTGTCCCGATTCTGCTTGAGGTTTCATTGGCAAAAGGAGGTTGATCAGTGTCAAGAATAGTATGTTCTCGTAGCTCAATTTCTGCACCTTCACCAGGGAAAGGTCGAGGACTATCCAACAATTGGTGGTCATATTCCTCAACTGATACAACTGTGCTAGTGTCCGTACGAATAGTGGAATCATCAGCGTAAAGGCCCAACCTTCTCTTCCTCCTAGCTGCCTTGCCCCAGCCATGGATTGTTTCTCTAATTCTATGTGGAATTAAGGCAGCCTTGTAGTTTGTTCCCATCTGAAGAAGAAAGCACAAGGAATCATGTCAAAATTACTCGTTAATAAAATAGGATAACCACACAGTAATTTCTTGTGCAATTAAATTTATTCAGCAATGTATTTTATGATACAAGTGTTATACCGTTATCAGTGTATGGTTGCTGATACTTTCAAGATATCCAATATCTGATAACGAGTAAACCAGTTAACAATTTCAGGAAGAAAGTTTCTTTTACAGAGGAGAGCATGCAACTAGCTAGCGAGGCCTCTTGTCCTTTGAGGGGGCTGAGGCTGGAAATTAAGGGAAGATTATTGAAACAGAAGAGCACATATTGGTCAACAAACCAACTCCCAAGGACATACAAGTATTTATAAACCAAAAACATTAGAGGCCAGCAACGACCACCCATAACTAATGGTAAAAGCAAAATACATTGGGTTTACAATGATGATAACCACCAGAAACATTCTATGGTCGATTCCACGAAATAGGGGAATATTTTTTACTTCACAATCAATTTTCGAATATGACATTAGAGATCAAGGATCCAGGCCCACAAATCTCAGTAAACAGCCAAAATTTCACAAAGTTTTAGTCTTAAATATAACAAGTAATCAAAACCACCCAGCACTATCATTTGGCACTGACAAGCATAATGTTTAATGAAACTGTCAATAAATAGTGATCTGCAGTTTGCATGATTGTACATGTTTTCACATCCTGTTAAAGTACCAATGTTCATACATAAATGATAAAACCATCCTCTCTAGTGAGTGATGGCTTGCTTTCTTTTTCTCTTGATTCCACTTTAATAATTTCTCTATATGTCAAGTAACAAACTGCCAAGAATCAACAGAAAAATTGTCCTTGATGTCTCATTATAGGAGTGATGAGTTAGAATGACTTATGCATATGTTTTATACACTTCTTTTTTGATGGATGTTACCTGAGTAACCAGTGCATAGAGTGGCAATGTGCTATAGCTGCACAAGAACTGTCCAGCAAACCTGGAAAATTTTAGCAACTACATCATTAGCTCCAAGACTATCAAGACATATACAAGTAACTTTAGTAGGCAACAGTATATTTAGTGCATACCCCAAGATAAGCCGAAGATAGACAAGCATATGGTCTTTTATATAGCATGAGTTATATCCAAATTGCCACTGTAGACAGAATTACTAGTCAGGTTTTTGAGTCACAGGAAAATCATCATTAGCAATGTCCACATCAGGCTTGCACTGGCTAGATGAATCTTCCCACAGCAAGAAAAGTTTAACAAGAAGAGATTACTGCTTTTAGACCACACAAATGTTAATTTCTCTTCAATGGATATAGGTCTCAGAAAATTTCGTGGAAAACTAATCTAATCATGGAAAAGGAAATACCCAGAACCAGAAGAAGGAAGCCAGCTCAAAGGCATTCTGCATAGTGATACACACAACACATGAATTGGTTATACCAAATCTGGATTACTAAGAAGAAAAAACTTCTTGAAAGCAGAATTATCATGAACATGGCCAACCTGGAAAAGGATAAAATGGATCAAGGACAATAATAGTTCTGGCTTCTTAAACCAAAACAGTTCATCTCGGGGTCTCAATTTGGGTCCAGTAGAAATTCCAGTTATCCTGGCACTCTCCAATGCCAAGGTCGCAATAACATGTTGCAGCTTCGCACCCACAAGCAGAACTAGCTGCATAAAAACAATATTCATCAGAAGGAGACAGTAACAGAGTAAATATGTACAGCAGATTATCTTCTTTTCTTCAGCTTATAAAAGCATACCAGGATAAGTTTGACAATTGGAATTATGTAGACAACAGAAAGCACCTAGGATCACTAATAATAACTTGATATCTTCTCTCATATATATGTATTTAGTGAAATAAAAAAATTCAAAAAACAGAAACTCAATCTGGATAAGTTTTGGCTTTCCACTTTCACTCTCTCCCTCAATTTGCAAATTACACACGTCCATCTATGTATATATGTCTGAAATCTCTCAGTTTCTTTTGTGAATTTCAGATTTGTTAGAAAATTTTTAAAATAATTTTACCAGAGGCTTTTGCACCTGTTCATTTGGAATAGTGCCTATTCAGTAAAAAGTCATGGCTGTTTGGATAAGAAGACTTCCGATTCTATTTAAGGAGGTTTTCCTGGCAGGAGAAACAACCTTAGTGCTCTTCCCAATACACATTTCTGAAAACATACAATATCTCAAGGCTAATTTCTGTCAAGTGCAGGACAAAAATTGGGAAAACCTCATCCTAAAGACATTTCGAAGAAACTCTTTTGCACGATTTGAGACAAAATATTGTTGAGGAAGGTGGCATTGTTACACGCCTTGAAGTCAGGAATTATCTTTCCAAATTCTCATATTTCAAATCCCAAATTCTCTAGACTTCTCCCATTCCAAGTTGCATGTCACGGTTTAACTTCGCAAGCCTATTTAAGTTAGTGTCGTGACTCCTAGTCAGACATTTACACCCTTACAACAAAGTATATGCCCACTCTTGTTCCTTCCTCCTCCAGCTCACTCTTAACTTTCTTTCCATCAAAGATAACTCTTAATTTTCTTGCCATCAAAAGAAGATGACTACCAGCAAGTTCATGCAAGCTGCTTGCACTATCAGTATGCCAGCATGCCTATTCCTACCGCAAAAATTATGTAGCGGGTAAGGATAGTCACTAATTCTGTACGTCCAAAATTCTCCAGGGGAAATTGTTCTAATAAGAGTCAAGCCCCAGCTGTTACTGAATTTGCTTCTGAATGAAGTATGGACAAAGACTTCTAATGGGAGAAAACTTATTTAAACAATTACAAGTTGTTTCAGTGTTTGCTTTTTAGCCGATTCTTAGAAAGCATTTCAGGGTTATCCTATTGGGCGTTGACAAGAATCTAAGAATGGAGAAAAACCCAGATTCAGGTCGTTATGCTAGATGCTTCAGTCCTATATGCTTTTGGAGATTTTGCATCTGTGCAGGTGTGTAGCCAAAACGATGTTCTTTTAAAGGAGGGAAAACAGAATATAAGTTCTACTCGAGTTTGAGATTTTCATTTCGTTTGGGTTGTTGATGCTGTGAATGGTGATCCAGAGATGTGGGGGTGGGGGTGGCTGGGTGTTGGTGTTGTGCTGGGAGAGGAGGGACGTGTATTTGTGCACTTTTGTTGTAGTGCTTGCACTGTTAAGGCAGTACTTCCTTCCAAAAGGTTGAAAACTGAAAGCAACAATAGCAGACGAAAGAAATCATCTTCTCATTGTTGAATATGCGGAAGACATTAGGATGGAGAGAAAAAGGTTTATAATATTGTGTTACATTAAAGTAATGTCTAATACCCTTTATATAGGGTCAAGTACAATGAACAACAAACTATTTTCCCGATGTGGGAGAAACACTATTACTATTTCAACACTCATTATTGGAGAGTTAGTTATATCGGCTATTTATATCTATACAAGCTGGAGCTTCTAGAAGATTATAAATAACTCACTGACCACTTATAACCAATCATGTGCGCCCACCTACAGCAAGAGAACAGCTGGCATTGTTACCTAGGACCTCACCTGAGCTAGCTTGTGAGCTTGCCTTCTCTTGTTTGTCAAAAATTTGCAACAGTAAGAAACAATCTCCCTCTCCTCTCCTTTGGGGGTGGGCGGGAGGTTAGTATCAGGGATTTAGATGTAATCACTACGTGCTAAACGCACTTTCGTAACTGCAATTGAAGAAGCATATATTTCCTAATGCAGAGAATGACATTAAGATTGGGGAAAAGGGGAATAATTATCTTTGCTTTCTGGTCCTTTTCATCTGGAGAAGACAGCAAAAGGAGGTTCAAGACTGTCAGCAAACTAAATTCTCCTTTTGCCCCCTTTTCGGCAAAGAAAACACATGTACCTTTCTCCATATTTATATTTATTAGAATTTACTTTGCATAGACCATCATAGACTTTCAACATGGTAAAATGGAAGTTGCTTTTTAACTATCTTAGATTCGACTAAGGATAGAATACCTCAAAGTTTGTATAAATAGGAAGAAAAAACTTACAGTAACAGGAATCAGCGCAATCCAGAAATACAGATTAGATCCTGCACAGACCATAAGCCAATTTGTCATCCCAAGAGAGTGTTAAGTCCCCGACCAGATAAATTAGCCAAACTGAACTTGATTATAGGATCCAATTCGCATTAACCTGGCATACCTTTCACATTAAACAACATAAATGCAACCACAAATCCCCAGAGTGGGGCACTGCAATCAGCAGAAGAGAGTGTCAGCATAGTTTACACCAGAAGTATGGTCTGAAGAGCAATTAAGACATAATAAACGAACTATCTCTGAACTCATAGAAAATGATTTAAGCCTAAACAATACAAGGATGAGAAGAGGGAAGGAAACTGAACTGGGTCCCGTAGCTAAAAGGTAAAAGAACATTGGAGGACTTGAAATTGATGGAACTTGCAAGAAATGGTGTGGTAATTTCATTTCAGTCTTAGAATCCCTTGCAGCTTGCTTGAGCATAGAAATTGCTGGATTAAATTTAACTCATGATATTTCTATTTTAAATCCTTAAGACATATTAAATGGTAAGTTAATGGAATGAGAGGGAAGATATAGTGAAGATATTTAACCATAGATGTCATGTCTCAAAAACAATGTCAGTCGTCGTAGTTTTCTCCTTACCTAACACCAACTATCTTTTGGAACTCTTCTTCCATTGAGCGTATCATATAGCTGTGAAAATCATATTTTGATGTAAGGTTGTGCTCCTGCCATGAATAAGAAAAACAAAGTATGTAACCAATATATATTTCTGGTGTTACTCCACTATGAATAAGAGCTATCAACTTACAGCAAATAGTGTTAGAGGCATCAAGAAGATCAGTAAGAAAAACAAATATGTAACTCATTTAGCATTGCTGGTGTTACTCCAACAAGAATAAGGGCTCGTTTGGATTGACTTTTTTTAAAAGCGTTTTTTTTTAACAGCTTTTGAAAAATAGCTTTTTTTTAGAAGCTGAAAATTTTGGCTTCTGAAAAAAACTATATTTGAGCTTTTTTCATAATTTCAACTTTTTTCAAAACCAAATCAAGTAGTTATGGCAAAAGTAATATAACTTTCTCAGGAAAAAAAAGTGTTATTTCCTGAAAAAAAACCAATCCAAACAGGCCCTAAGAACTATCAACTTGCAGCAAATAGTCTTGGAGGCATCAAGAAGCATGTCCAAGATAAAATTGAGATTACCCCTCATTGAGGATATTGACCTAGACAATTTACTGTCGTAGAAGAATACCAGCTAATGACTATCACACCAACGTATAGACCTAGAGGGATTGCTTGTAAGGAAAATACAATAATGACCAAATATGAAATTGATTATCATATGGCGAAGTAATCAGAAGCAAGCATTTTTGTTGGTTTGACATCTAATAAGGAAAACAACATGGATTTTTTTTTTTGGTTTGGATTCTTAAGCAAGTTTTCCGTTCTATCAATCTCTTTGTGCTTGTTAGTCTGCTCACAGAGACCTAATCTGCCAGTTCTCGTAACTTACATATCAAAAGAAATGATACTAATTGTACCACTTCTCATGGGGAGAGGGAGCCACAGTAACTTGCTGTATTTTGTACGTCGGTGTGGATACAACGATTAGCAACTAAAAAGGCCATTATCCAGTACTCATCATTTAAGTAGATTATTTCAATGACAGTTCTGCTTTTTTCTTTTCTTTTTTTTTCTCTTTTGTGTAACTTCATGTGTTTAACTAACGAGTGATGCAGAAAGTGGGTTGCTGTACAAATAAAGGCAGCTAAATCCTTTTCTATCAGTTCCTACTGCACGCTGTCTTTAGCAAGGCTAATTTGGAGTAGAACCCCAGTTGTCGAATGGAAGAGTTGTAGGAGACTATTGTTTGCAATATGTTTGAGTTGGAAATGGGACATAATCAGAGTCATGCATTTGTTTGTATGAATGAGTGCGACTAACAAGCCAAATATAGTTTATATTGCAAACAAAAAGTATGTCCTCATTCCTTGATGCAAAACTTATGCTCAAAAAAGAAAGGAACATGTGATTTTACTTGCGACACCTTTTAGAGTCATACATCCAAGATGAGGTATTTAATAGTATTTCTTCTAGTCTAAAATGTAGAAGGATTTCACAGCTGGCCCCACCAAGTGGGATAACACTTCTTTTGTTTGGTAAAGCTCGTTAGATGAGCTAATTAATTATCATGGTATTGGAGCTCACATCAAGGGTGTTAATAGTAAAAATATGGTAATAGAGTTAAGGTAATAGAGTTATGGCAATAAAGTTATGGTAATTCTCCATTATGGTAAGCGGAGAAATAAGAAACTTTGTACGTTATAAATAAGGCCAAATACACAATATGTATCAAGTCATTCTCTTCAATTCTAATGTCTTATTTCTTTCAATAGGGTATCAGAGCGAGGTCAAGACATTAGGGTTTTTTTCAAAACACCCACCCACCTTAACACCCACAAAAATCCACCAGAACACCCTACAAATATATATATATATATATATATATATATATATATATATTCATGCGAGGCCATTGTTCATGCGAGGCTACTATTCATGTGAGGTTACTGTTCACGCAGGTGAATTTTTTGTTTAATTTGTCCATGGTTTTGGTTTTTGTTTTCTACCTCTCTTAACCAAAAAAAAAAAAAAAAGAGAGAGAGAGAGAGAGGAATAGAGGAGTAACACCCCAACAGGGAAGATGTTATAATAGGTTGTTAGTGTGATTGTTCCCTTTTTTCTATACTTTAAATAATCGGTCTTCTTTCCTTGCCCCTTTGTATTGATTGAGTGTTAATGACTAGTATGGATTTCTCCAAGGACACTACTAGTAATTCTACTACCATTACTAAGTCTGTTACCTCTGTTGTCATACCCACATTTAATGGCTCCCCGCTCCGACTTGGATGTTCCTATTGCATTTCATAAAGGTATTCGCTCTTGTACTACTAAACATCTGATATCTAATTTTGTTTCCTATCATTCTTTGTCACCCTCGTATCGATCGTTTGTTGCTTCCCTTTCGTCTGTGTCTGTCCCGTCTAATGTAACAAAGGCACTTGGTCATCCAAGTTGGCATGCTGCAATGGTGGAAGAGATGTCGGCTTTACAAACTAATGATACATGGGATTTGATAGATCTGCCTCTTGGGAAGACCGTTGTAGGTTATCGTTGAGTCTATACCGTAAAGTGTTCTCCTGATGGACCTGTGGATCACTTGAAGGCTCGCCTGGTCGCAAAAGGATATACACAGGTTTATGGTGTTGATTATGATGATACCTTTTCCCCTGTTGCTACGATGCCTTCGATTCATATTGTTCTTGCTCTTGCAGCTGTGTTTGACTGGCCACTCATCAACTTGACATTAAAAATGCTTTCTTTAATGGTTCACTTGAAGAAGAAATATACATGGAGCAACCACCAGAGTTTGTTGCTCGGGGAGAGTTCGGTAAGGTATGTCGGTTGAAGAAATCGTTGTATGGTCTTAACCAATCACCTCGAGCATGGTTTGGCCGATTCAGTGAGGTTGTCATCAAGTTTGGATTATCAAGATGTGGGTCAATCATTCGGTCTTTTATCGACACACCTCTGCTGGGAAACATTTTTTACAAATTGTTTATGTTGACGATATTATCATAACAAGCGATGATCTTACGGGTATATGTGACTTGAAGGTATGTTTACATCAGCACTTTCAAACAAAAGATTTGGAATCATTGCACTACTTTCTTGGAATTGAAGTTGCCCGTTCAAATCAAGGTATTTTTATTTCTCAGCATAAATATATGCTTGACATGTTGACAATAGCAAGAATGCTTGGATGCAAACCTTGCGAGTCACTAATGGGCCCAAATGTCAAACTTCTACGAAATGAGGGGAAGCCATTAAAAGATTCAGGAAGATACAGAAGGTTGGTAGGCACTCTCAATTATCTTACTGTAACTCACCCAGATATTTTCTTTGCAGTAAGCGTGGTCAATCAATTCTTTAATTCTCCACGAAAAAGTCATTGGGATGCTGTCATTCGTATCCTATAGTACATTAAGAGGGCTACTACATAAAAAGAGAGGAGGAGGCATGAGCATTGTTGGTTATTTTGATGTAGATTGGGCAGGATGTCCGGATGATAAGCGGTCCACCTCTGGCTATTGTGTTTGTTGGTGGAAATATCATCTCTTGGAAAAGTAAGAAACAATCAGTCATAGCCCGCTCAAGTGCAGAATCTGAATATAAAGCTATGGCATTAACGGTGTGTGAGTTAATTTGGGTGAAACATTTGCTAGAGGAATTTGGGGAAGATTGCTCTCAGCCTATGAAGTTAATATGTGATAACCAAACAGCAATGCATATTGCAACCAATCCCATCTTCCATGAAAGGACCAAGCACATTGAAGTCGATTATCACTTTGTAAGGAGTAAAGTGTTAGCTAAGGAGATTGTTACGACACATGTCAATTCAAATGATCAATTAGCAGATCTCTTTACTAAATCCTTAAAGGGTCCTCGTGTGGAGTACATTTTTAACAAGCTGGGCACGCATGATATTTATGCTCCAACTTGAGGGGGAGTGTTAGTAGTAGAAATATGGTAATAGAGTTATGGCAATAGAGTTATGGTAATTCTCCATTATATTAAGTGAAGAAATAGGAAACTTTGTATGTTATAAATAGGGCCAAATACACAATATGTATCAAGTCATTTTCTTCAATTCTCATGTCTCATTTCTTTCAACAAAGGGCACAAAACTAACTACCACCCATTCAAAAATATTATAACTATCACTTGTAAGGCTGAACAAATTCCACTTGCATGTGAGAGGTGCATTTAGATAATAAACAAATACAATAAACCTCTATCTACAAGTTCAAGCTTTTAGATGAGATGATCACTTATCAAATTGAATGAGTATTTCTTTAATATTGTTGTTCGCTGAAAACTTTAGCACTCTGTTGTACAAGAGTCTTAATACCATATAATATTTTGCCAACGCAATTAGAATCTGGGTTATTTCAGAAAAGTCTCAAGTCCAGTTTCTTAGATCTTGTTAGTAGTTATTAGTATTTATTAGTTGTGATATTGTAATTCTCCCGCATCGGAGAATTTGGAACTTTGTGTTATTATCCAATATTATAAATAAATAAGGCTAAGAACATAATATTTACTAAGTCATTCCCTCCTAACTCTAATGTCTTGTTATATTTAACATGGTACCTAGAGCCAAGTTTTAGACATTAGGATTTCTTCCATCTAATATCCAAATTTTTTTCCACAATACCCACTAAACCCTAAACCTAGCTACCAAAAAAAAATCCCACCCTAATCTTCTTCACACAATCCACAAAAAAAAATAAAAATAAAAATAAAAAAATAAAATACACAACACTGTTCATTGCCGACCGGAAAACCCACCGCTAGCTTGTCCAAACCACAATCAGCCCTTAACCACCCCACCCTCTCCCTTCGGCGACCTCCAGTGCACTGGCGCCATCCTTCTTTGTTGGCGAAAACCCCTATTTCCGTCATCTAGGGTTTTTCTCACCTTTTATCTTAAATCTACTCCAAATAACAACATATCTTCGCACTTGCCACCCACCATTGGACTTCTTGCATCGGCGCGAGTCTCCTAGTACCACTGGCACACCCTCTAGCCGCACGTGACTCCCACGCGCTACGCCCCCCAGCTGCACTTGACTCTCATGTGCCAACACAACTTCAGCCTCCTATCGTCTTCCATGCTCCAGTTCGTTGTTTTTGACAATCTAATGACTAGTTTGGTGTTTTTTGTGTTGGTTTGTGCTTTATTTTGCCTCCACATTGCCGTTGTCTCTTAAAAAACAAAATGAAAACAACACAAAACAAAGAAAGGAATATGATGTCATAACACCAAGTTGTTAGTATTCCTTCTTATTTTGTGTTTGGTTCTTTGTTATTCCATGTCACTTTTTGCCTTGCCTTTTAGTTTTTCGAGTTCGGCCTTTCTCGCCAAGTATGTATGTGTCTAAAGATGCTGTGAGTACTTCTATTACGCCCAGTACTACTGTGGTTGATACTAAATCAGCTACTTCCATTGTTGTTGAAATAAGAAAAAAAAGTAGAAGAGAGAGCAAGCATGAGAGAGAAAATACATGTATATTGAATTGGATCCACCACCAACAGTGGCTCTAGAAGAGAAAGACTCATAAAGACTACATTGTTAATTCTCGATTTGTAGTAGATACAACAAAAGGGTCTTATTTATAGGCCTTATAACTTGGTGGCCAAAACTAAAAGCTAGACTAATAAGATAACCTGGTGAAGAAGACTAGAATCTAGACTCATAAGGTAACTTGGAAAGCAAGACTAAAAGCTAGAATAATAAGGAAATCAATTGGATTAACTACCTAATCTATACTATTGCCTAATCTAGTACCATAAAATAAGAAAATACATTAATAATCAAAATATTCTTCAACAGCCCCCTTCCAGCTCAAGTGGCTTAACAAAGACCAACTTGAGTTTGATAACTGAATTGTTGACTGATCTCCGCAACATTGAGTAAATGGACCATGTAATGAGTTCATCTACTCAAATTGGAAGAATGAGAAAACTAGAACACCTGGAATGCGATTTGAACTTGAAGGTACATCTATGGCGTACTGCCAGGAATAAGAACCAAGAATGCCAAGAACCAAGAACAAGTGCTCAAATGAGCCAAAAACCAAGAGCAACTGTTCAAACGAGCCAAAAACCAAGAATAATGCTCAAATAAGCCAAGAACCAAGAATAAGTGCTCAAACGAGCCAAGAACCAAGAATATCCAGGCATAGTTCTCATATGAGCCAAGAACTGAGAATCAAGTGCTTATACGAGCTAAAGCAAAAAAATTAGCAAACCAAGAACTGAGACCAGAATGGTCCAAATGAGATTGCAGCAGAGTAGTGGTGAGAACAACAAGATAACAATGACATAGGCCACCAAGGTGGTGGCTCCGATATCATGTTGAAATAAGAAAAAATGAAAATGGAAGAGAGAACGAGCATGGGGGAGAAAATACATGTATATTGAATTGGAGCCACCACTATCAATGGTGGCTCTAGAAAAGAAAGACTCATAAAGGCTATATTGTGGATTCTTGATTATAGTAGATACAATGAAAGGTTTATAGGCCTTATAACTTGGTGGCCAAGCCTAGAAGCTAGATTGATAAGATAACTTGGTGAGCAAGACTAGAATTTAAACTAATAAGGTAACCTGAAAAGCAAGACTGAAAGCTAGAATAATAAGAGAACCAATTGGATTAACTATCTAATCTATACTATTGCCTAATCTAATACCATAAAATAAGAAAATACATTAATAATCAAAATATTCTTCAATAGTTGTTCCCACGTTCAATGGCACTCTTATTATTACAACGACTAAACTCATCGGTCGCAATTTTTCTCATTAGAGTTCTACCATTATGTTATGGTTTAAAAGACAAGGTTTGGAAGATCACTTTACTGAGGATGCATCAACTACTTTGTTTGCTATGAACAAACAGATTTAGGGGCGCATTGATGCCCAACTTACCAGTTTACTGCTGCAATCTATTGACCTAGATTTGCTTGATGTCTTTGATAAGTGTTTATCTTGTAAGGCAATATGGAACTTGGCCAAAGAGATGTACACTAACAATATTAGTCGTATCTATGATGTCGTCAATGATCTACTCAAAATTCAGTTGGATGATCATGGTCTCCTAGTTTATTTTGGTCACTTTCGATGTGCCATGTCTAAGTACAATGATATTTTTCCTACTGATACAAACATTGCATGAAACATGAACAATACTTTGAAGTGCTTATGCTTCGTGCCCTTCCTCTTCAGTATGAGTTAGTTCGTTCTCAAATTCTTTCTACTCCAGCACTACCATCAATGCCTAAAGTTTATTCGCACCTTGGTCACACTTCTATTGGGAATCCTTCCAAAATCCATCAAACCAATCCGCTTTGGTTGTCCAACCCCAGCCTGGTGGACGTCAAGATAATGCTTCCCGTGATGATTGTGGTCATGGCCATGGTGTTAATCGTAGATGAGGGCAATCAGGTAATGTTTCACGACCACAGTGTACTTAGTGTAACAAGATGGGACATAATAGGGACAAATGATGGGATCTACATGGTCAACCTTTAGCAGTGCTAATACGGCCCATGTAGACAATGAAGAACAATCTCCAACAACTCCGCCATCTCAGCAGGCCAACTTCAATTCTCCTACCTCTACCTTGTCTGAAGCAAAGTACACTACTATCTTTAGCTTCAAGTATCGCAGCAAGCTGCCCAACCTCCTACTGTTTCTTTTGCACATGTTGCCCCTTCTACATCTGCATATCCTTCCCATTCCTTGTCCAGTACCAGTACTCAGGTGTGTTGGACCATATGAGCAGTAATCATTCTCTTCTTTCCCATATTCAACGCCCTAAGTCGGTTTCCCCTATCAAAGTTGCAAATGGTTCTTTCGTTACTGTGTCTAGTATTGGTTCCTCGTGTCCAACATCCTCTATCACCCTTTCTTCAATCTTGTATCTTCCTGATTTCCCTTGTAATTTGTTGTTCATTAGTCAATTAACTAAATCATTTAATTGTTCTATCACTTTTATATCTAATTCTGTGATTATTTAGGATCAGAGAATGTGTGAACAGATTGGCACAGGGCATGCGTCTGGTAGCCTTTGTTACCTTGATGATGATTCTTCTACAGCTTTCACAGCCGCTTCGACCCCTGAAGTCATTCATAGCCGTCTTGGTCATTCCAATCTTTCAAGTCTTAAGCGCATGGTTCCTCGTTTGGATAATGTTAGGGACATCAACAAGTCTTGTCAGTTAGGTAAACATAGTCATACTTCTTTTGTTAAACGTATCAATAAGCGGGCCACTGTCCCATTTGAATCATTTCATTCTGATATTCGGGGACCTAGTCGTCATGTCTCCAAGTTTAGGTATCGTAATTTTGTTAGTTTTATTAATGACTTCTCTCGTGTTGATTGGTTATATTTAATGAAAGACCGTTCTGAGTTGTTTTCCATGTTTTTCCTCTTTTGTGCTGAAATGAAAAATCAGTTGTCTATTCGTATTTTGCGAAGTGACAATGCAAATCAATATTTTTTTGTGTCTTTTTCTTCTTGTCTTCAAAATAACGACATTCTACATCAATCTTCTTGCACTTACACTTCTCAGCAAAATGGGGCTGCTAAGCGCAAGAACAGACACCTAATCGAGACTACTCGTACCCTTTTTATTCATATGAATATTTCCTTTCGTTTTTGGGATGATGTTGTTCTCACTGCATATTACCTCATTAATCGCATGCCTTCCTCTATTCTTTAAAATCAAATACTGTTTTCTATTCTTTTTCCCATCAATCTATTTATTTGTTACCCCTTAAGGTGCTTGGGCATGTCTGCTTTGTTCATATCTTAACTTTGGGGCTAATAAGTTGAGTCCACATGCCATCAAGTGTGTTTTCCTTGGATATGCTGGTCATAAAAAACGCTACCATTGCTATTCTCCTAAGCTGAACAAGTTCTTCTCATGTGCTGATGTTACATTTTTTGAGTCTCAACCCTTCTTTTCTTCTACGTCCTATTCCTCTACGTTTGCGATTGACGATCTCTCTCTCTTCCTGTGCCTCTCTTTAGTGTTCCATTAGCTGTCCTTTGGCTGCTCCACCGTCTCCCGATCCTGCCTTATCCCACTTGGATCGTCCAGACCTCAAGACCTATCATTGGCGTCCTTGTCCACCTGTTGATGCTTCCATGCCATCGGCTTCGCCATCTCTGGATCCTTTGCCTTCTTCACCCTCCGACTTGGATGTTCCTATTGCATTCTATAAAGATACTCGTTCTTGTACTACTAAACATCCCATGTCTAATTTTGTTTCCTATCACCCTGTCACCCTTGTATCGGTCTATTGTTGCTTCTCTCTCATCTGTGTCTGTCCCATGGCATGCTACGATGATGGAAGAGATGTTGGCTTCACAATCTAATGATACATGGTTGGTTGATCTACTTCCTGGGAAGACTATTGTTGGTTGTCGTTGGGTCTATACAGTAAAGTGTTCTCCCGATGGCACTATGGATCGCTTGAAGGCTCGCCTAGTCGCAAAAGGGATACACACAAATTTATGGTGTTGATTATGATGATACCTTTTCCCCTGTTGCTAAGATGCCCTTGGTTCGTATTGTTCTTGCTTTTGCAGCTATGTTTGATTGGACATTTTATCAACTTGACATTAAAAATGCTTTCCTTAGTGGTACACTTGAAGAAAAGGTATACATGGAGCAACTGCCAAAGTTTATTGCTCAGGGTCAATCCAATAAAGTATGTCAGTTAAAGAAATCGTTGTATGGCCTTAAACAATCACCTAGAGCATGGTTTGGTCGATTTAATGAGGTTGTCATCAAATTTGAATTAACAAGATTTAGGGTTAATCATTCGGTCTTTTATCAACACACTTCCACTAGGAAACGCTTATTACTAATTGTTTATGATGATATTATCATAACTAAGGATGATCTTATAGGTATATGTGATTTAAAGCCGTGTGCTTACATCAACACTTTCAAACAAAGGACTTGGGACAATTACACTACTTCCTTAGCATTGAGGTTGCCCGTTCTGATCAAGATATTTTTATTTTTCAACATAAATATGCACTTGATATGTTGACAGAAGTAGGAATGCTTGGGTGCAAACTTTGTGAGTCACCAATGGATCCAAATGTCAAACTTGTACCAAATGAGAATGAGTCGTTACACGGTCCAAGAAGGTACAGAAGGTTGGTTGGCAAGCTCAATTATCTCACCGTAAGTCGTCTAGATATTTCCTTTGTAGTAAGTATGGTCAGTCAATTCTTAAGTTATCCAAGGAAAAGTCATTAGGATGATGTTATCTGAATCCCACAGTACATCAAGAGTGCTCCGAGAAGAGGGCTACTATACAAAAAGAAAGGAGGCATAAGTATTATTGGCTATTCTGATACAGATTGGGCAAGATGTCCAGATGATAAGTGGTCCATTTCTGACTATTGTGTTTTCATTGGTGGAAATCTTGTCTCTTGGAAAAGTAAGAAACAACCAGTCATAGCCCGCTCGAGTGCAGAATCCGAGTATAGAGCTATGGCATTAGTAGTATGTAAGTTAACTTGGGTGAAACACTAGCTAGAAAAACTTGGAGTAGATTGCTCTTAGCCTATAAAGTTAATATGCGATAATCAAGCAGCAATACATATTGCAACTAACCCAGTCTTTCATGAAAGAACCAAGCACATTGAAGTAAATTGTCACTTTGTGAGGAGTAAAGTGTTAGCTACGGAGATTGTTACATCACATGTTAGTTCAAATGATCAATTAGCGAATCCCTTAAGTTCTTAAGAGGAACTCATATTGAGTACATTTGTAACAAGCTGGGCACATATGATTTCTATGCTCCAGCTTGAGAGGGAACATTAGCAGTTATTAGTATTTATTAATAGCAGTATTATAATTCTCCCATATCAGAAAATTAAGAAACTTTGTGTTATTACCCAATATCATAAATAAGGCTAAGTATAGAATATATACTAAGTCATTCTTTCCTAATTCTAATGTCTTGTTATATTTACCAGATCTTTCAGCATGAATCTTGTCAAGATTAGGGAAACCAACAACCAATAAATCCTATAAACATGTATATTGATAAGATACGCAATCAGAAGTTAGTTATAATTGTAAATGAGTTGTAAATGACAGCTGTAGTTGTTGACAGCTGTAATGAGTAGTGGTAGTTGTCTATTATGTAAAGCAGTTATGATCAGGTGGTATATGCTATACTTCTATGAATAGACACAACATGTAATCATTTGCAAGTAATGAGAATCATGATCTTCCAGATATTTTCTCTCTCTCAACATTTCTTCATGGGTATCAGAGCAGGAAGATTCTGGAACTTTTTTCTTGGAAGCTTTCATGGCAGTTACATCAATCTCAAGCTTTCTAATTTCTCTTCAGTTGTAACAATCAAACAGTAAGATCATCAGCTTTTCTTCATCTGCTTAAGCTTTGATTGTGCTCTCTCCCTCTTCGATCGTACTTTCTCTCTCTTCGATTGAGTTTCTCTCTCTTCAAAAACTCTACAAATCTCAATCAAAACTACATTCAAACCTTCAAATCAGTTTGCTGTCGTCACAATTCAGTTCGCAAAGGTGTTTTGAGCCTTCGATTCACTTCTCTAGCTATTATCTCAAATTTTTTCTCACTCAATCTCCGAATTCTCAAATTAGGGTTTTATCTTTCCTCTATTTCTTCAATACTTTGTTTTGCTACTCGATTCCATTGGTTTGCTGGTGATTCTTCACTTTACTCACTAGGTTCAATTCTCCATGGCTGATAATGTGGAATTACCTTCTGGTCTCAAACATCTTCTTCAAAATTTTTCAGCTTTTACGCCTATTAAGCTAGACAACAACAATTATATCATGTGGAAGACACAAATGGAGGCTCTTCTACCTCCTAATAAGCTACTAGATCATGTGACAGGCAAAAAGCCTCGTCCATCAAAGTTCATTATGGCACCAGATGGATCTAAACTGGATAATCCAGAGTATATCACCTGGTCAGTTATTGATGAGCACCTCAGACCATGTCTTCTTGCAACACTGTCAGCCGCAATCTATCCTCAGGTGTATCATCTCACTACTACATCTGCTATTTGGCATACCTTGGCAACAAGGTACACTTCCTTGAGTAGAGCTCATATGCAGCATCTTAAACTGCAACTTCATAACATCACAACAGGTAATCTCTCCATGAATGCATATATGGATCATGCAAAATCTCTGTGTGATCAACTGGCTTCTGCAGCAGTAGAGACTATAGATGATGATCTGACATACTATATTCTAAAAGGTCTTCCTTCTCAATATGACTATTAGATCCTCTCTTACAGTGAGAGCTGTCCCCTGTCACCCCAGCAGAATTAACACACATTCTTGTTGCTGAGGAACTGTATCTCCAGGCCTCATCAAGTCTGCATATTTCCACTGCTACTGAGGTTCACACTGCTCTAAACACTACTACCACTTCTCCTCAAGCCAATACCTCCTTTAGAGGCAGAGGTGGTAGAGGTGGTAGAGGAGGCAGAGGAGGAAGAGGGGGTAGACAAACTAATGGCAAGAGGAAATTCATCAGGCATTCTAGGTCCTCCTCCACCTGATACAACATTTGCTTCTAAGCAGGTCTTCTATCAAGGCAATAACAGTGGTTCTAAGCTTTATTGCCAAATTTGTGGCAAGCCTAATCACTATGCCTTGGAGTACTAGGATAGGTTGGATACTCAAAATTATTACAAAGAGAAATCCCAACCTCAAGCCATGACTGCTCAGGTTGGACACTCTACTCAACAAACTGAATGGATGCTAAATAGTGGGGCTAATGCTCATGTGACCTCAAGGGTATCCTCTTTTCATTCAACAAAGCCTTATACTGGTCAAGATACTGTTACTGTTGGAAGTGGTCAAACACTGCCCATTCATCACATTGGTAATGTAACTCTAAACACTCTTTCCTTTTCTTTTCACTCGTCTAATCTGTTACATGTCCCCCAAATTTCCTCAAATCTACTCTCAGTGCATCAACTAACAAAAGAAAATAATTGTACTTTAATGTTTGATGCAAAGGGAGTCACAACTATGGACAATGCTTCACATTAGGTCCTGCTACAGGCCCTATGTAAGCAAGGATTCTACTCCCTCACAGCTGCAGTATCATCATCTTTCTCACAGTCCAATATGTACAAGTGTTTTTCCTCTCTCACTCTCTCAGATTCAGCTCAGCTATGGCATGCCAGGCTTGGTCATCCTTCCAATTCCATTGTTCATCAAGTGACATCTCAATTAGGCATTTCTATTTCTAGAATAAAAGAGCATTGCTCTGCTTGTGCTACTTCTAAAGCACACAGGCTTCCTTTTTCTGTATCAAATAGCAGTTCTAAGGCTCCTTTTGACTTGATACATACTGATGTATAGGGCCCTGCTCCTTTGTCTTCTAATAAAGGGTACAGGTATTACATACTGTTTCTTGATGATTTTTTTAGGTATTATTGGTTGTATCCTTTGCAATCCAAATCAGAAGCCTTTGATGCTTTTCTTGGTTTCACTGCTTTTGTTTCTACTCAGTTTCATGCTAAAATAAAGGTGCTTAGGTCAGATAATGAGACTGAGTTTGTAAATCATAAATTCAGTGCTTTATTGCAATCAATGGGAATTGTACATCAAACTTCCTATCCGTATACACCTCAACAAAATGGCAGAGTAAAAAGAAAGCATAGGCATCTCATAGAGACAACTTTATCTTTATTACATCAAGCTACTTTGCCTTCTTTTCTATGGATGGAGGCCTTAGCAACTGCAAATTATCTCATTAATAGAATGCCTACTCCTGTACTTAATCATGTCTCACCATTCTACAAACTTTTCAATGAGTTAGCTAATTATCATTCTTTAAAAGTCTATGGATGTCTATGCTATCCCTGGCTTAGGCCATCTACACATCATAAGCTTGAACCTAGATCAAAACCCTGTGTTTTTATTGGTTATTGTCCCAACACCAAGGGTTATAAGTGTCTTGATCCTAAAACTAATCATGTACATGTTTCTAGACATGTAACCTTTGTAGAAGATCAGTTCCCTTATGCTTCTCAATCTTGTTCCAATCTAAGCACTGAATCCTTTGCATCTCAATCTTATTTTACTCCTCAATTTCACAGACCTCAAACTTCACAGAGTTTTCCTAATTCTGATACTACTGCAGCTATTACTTCATATGTCTTGTCCTTGCTTGTTGCATCTTCTTCTTTCAACTCTGCCAGTACTCTTCTTTCTCAATCTGGTATACAATTGGTTACTTCATCATCTAGTCCTCACACTGATATTGGGTCTGACACTTCATCTAATTTTTCTCAATCACATCCTGCATCTAGCCCTGCACAGTCCAGTTCCTCTCATATACAGGCTCCTAGCTCCTCCTATGTTTATCCTTTTAATCACCACCCAATGCAAACTAGATCTAAAACAGGTTCATTACCACCTTTCATTTATCAATTACACACTCTTATTACTACTCTCTAGTAACAGAACCTGTGACATATAAAGAGGCTGCTAAGTATGAGTGTTGGGTTAAGGCAATGCAGGAGGAATATCAAGCTTTGCTTAATCAACATACATGGGATCTTGTTTCTCTTCCTTCTGGCAGAACTCCTATTGGAAATAAATGGGTGTTTAGAATCAAAAGAAATGCAAATGGCAGTGTATCAAGGTATAAAGCCAGACTTGTGGCTAAGGGCTATCTACAGGAGGTAGGAATTGATTACACAGAGACTTTTAGTCCAGTGGTCAAAGCACAAACAGTTAGAATAGCATTGGCCTTAGCTCTTCATTACAATTGGCAAATCAAACAGTTGGATGTTTCAAATGCCTTTTTACATTGTTCTCTACAGGAAACTGTCTACATGGTTCAACCTACTGGTTTTATAGATAAAGATAATCCTGATGTCTGCTATCTTAGGAAATCCTTGTATGGATTGAAACAAGCTCCAAGGGCTTGGTTTCAAAGGCTCTCTACTTTTCTGCTTCAAGAGGTTTTTTACAATAGCAAGGCTGATTCCTTTTTATTCATTCACAAGACTGATCAAGATTTCACTGTCATGTTAATATATGTGGATGACATTATTGTTACAGGCAGTTCACCTATTTATATTACTCAGCTTCTTCAATCAATGAGTGCTCAGTTTGCAGTTAAGGACCTTGGAGAATTAACCTATTTTTTGGGTTTAGAGGTTGTCAGAACAAGTCAGTCTCTTATTTTTCATCAACATTGCATGCCACAGATCTTTTGAAAAAAGCAGGCATGTTTCATTGTAATCCTACTCAGACCCCTATAGTTCTTAAACCTTCTCAATCTGCTAAGGCTACTACTTCTTATCTTGATTCTACTACTTTTAGAAGCCTAGTAGGAGCATTGCAGTATTTGACTATTACTAGGCCTGACTTGCAATTTGTTGTTAATGCCTTATGTCCAAAAATGCATTCCCCTACACAAGCAGATTTTGCTAGTCTTAAGAGGTGTCTCAGACATGTACAGGGTACACTCTGGCAAGGCATTAAGTTTATTGTTGGTAATTTCAATCTCTATGGATATGTTGATTCAGACTGGGCCTCAGATCAAGTTGATAGAAAAGTCTAAATCAGGCTTTTCTATTTTCTTAGGACCTAATCTTATCTCCTGGGCCTCAAAGAAGCAACACACAGTGGCTAAAAGTTCTACTGAAGCTGAATACAGGGCTATGGCTCTTGCAACCACTAAAGTCAAATGGCTATCATATTTGCTCAAGGACTTAGGGATTTAGACTTCTATTCAGTACTTTATTGTGATAATCAATCAAGAATGGCTCTGGCAGCTAATCCCATTTTTCATGCTCGAACTAAACATATAAAGATTGATTATCATTGTTTGAGGGATCAAGTGGTCAATAATCTACTCAAGCTTGCTTATATTCCTACTCAAGAACAAGTAGCAGACCTGTTCACCAAGGATTTATCAGTAACTAAATTCAACAAACAAACTGCCCTTGGCTGTTACCCAAGTTCAATTTGAGGGGGGATGATAAGATACACAATCAGAAGTTAGTTATAACTGTAAATGAGTTGTAAATGACAGCTGTAGTTGTTGACAACTGTAGTGAGTAGTGGTAGTTGTCTATTATGTGAAGCAGTTATGATCAGGTGGTATATGCTATACTTCTATAAATAGACATAACATGTAATCATTTGCAAGTAATGAGAATCATGATCTTCCAGATATTTTCTCTCTCTCTCAACATTTCTCCATATATGAGTAATCAATTTTTTAGTGGTGTGTCTCAGTTGTTTATTTTGCGAGGGTGACACTGTCATAATCTTCTGAGGGTAGAGAAGCTCTCAATCTAACTCTTTATCCTGGTCAGGCTCGCGTACCCAAAAACGCAAGCTCTTTTATATTTATTTCAACAGAAAACATGTTTCTAATAATAACTTATCCCAAACTCTACTTCTTAATATCTTTGTATCTTTCTAAACCCCAAAATAACCACCAAACACATTTTTCCACTGCCTAAAAATATTGCATGCTCACACTTGAACTTACATCTTCCTTTTCTTCCCTCAGCTCAAATCTCAATTTACTTCTCATCCGGCTTGAGCATCAATGTTTAGGCAAAAAGGCACTTTTCCGCAAGTAGTGCAAAGCATTTTGTGGCCCTACACTGAAAACATAGATCCATTTATCTAATCTTGTTGCACTATTTTTGGTATACAAGTCCTAGAATTTTTACAGAAAAAATTGAACATCTGACTTAACATATTTCACTAGAGGGAAAAGAGATCAGGAAGGACCAGTACACAATTGAATTTTCCTTCCCTTCACTTTAGACTCACAAGAAAACCCAAGGTAAGGTTATGTAATTGACCATAAAAGTGGGTGCAACTATAGCATGGACCCCATGCATGGTTCTTGAACTAGACTGCCTCTTAGTCTCAAAGCCATTACTAACACAGAAGAGTGGTTTGATCAATTTTTCGCAAAAAAGAATTTAGCCATTATCTAATTCTATGCTATCAAAAAATCTTCAGAGTGCTAGATATGAATTATGGGATATCGGGCTTTAAGGAGTGTGCCGAGGCTGTTTCAGAGCCCTTTTTATTCGCGCAATTTTTTTTCTGTTTACTGTGCTCTAGTTGATCAAAAAAAGGAACAAAATCTAAAGCTTTCAAGTTTTCAGTCTTATCAGGATGGGAGACAGACGCAGACATGACTACAGTCATATGATATGATACTAGCAGCGAACAAGGTAGCCACTCGTACGCAGTTTTCTGGAGAACTATCCACGGTTAGTTGCATGGTTTCACTGCAACAACGAGTTAATATTCTTTTATTCAGCTAGACATTACATACCAAGATAAAGCCTTTGCGAAGTGTAAGATAATCGGCACGAACCACTGAACGTCCAAATTGCCTGAAGAAGCAGGTCTGCATAAGTAAAAGAATAAAAATTTTAATAGATAGAACTAAATTTGATGCAGACATAAATGTCATTCCTACTTTTTCAGTTTTGATTGCAGATGTATCGTCTTATTTATTTTCACAACTTTAAGGAGCTATATGAAGATTAAATTGTATAAGATGAAATAAAGATTCAAGACAGGTTCCCACTGCGATAACAGTTCATATTTATGCTCTCATGTAACAACATTTAAATCCACATGCACATCGTGGTAATTGATTTTAGATGTTTGTAGTCACATATGGACAACCTCACCTTAATCATATATATATTACCTCATTTCATGCATTTTCTTTTGATCTTTTGACAAATTAGCACCAACTAGGTGCTCATAAATCATTAAGATTGAAGAATAGAATGTTCAATGCAGTATGTTGATGTATTTTCAACTTGGACACAAAGTTGGGCAACATAAAATTGATTTGCAGAAACATTGATAAGTATACCCCATATAAAATTAAAAACTATTGAAGTGTATTTAAAGGATTAAAGTTTTTGAAAAAATTGTCTATTTCTTTTAGGTACCTTCTTCATGTAACACAAACAGTTAATTTATTGAAAGAGTAGAAAGGCAGGATGTTGATGCAACTGTCAGTTCACAAGTAGATCTACGGAACAGCAAAGCAAAGAGACACTAAGCAATCAAACTGCAACAAAGTAAATATATACGTACCAACCATAAAAGGAATTTGTTCCTCGTTAAACGATTTGATGTATGGACCCTAACAAAAGTTGATTGTCTTTGCATGGTCAATGCCCTTGTGACTTCTGTGCTACAAATCAGTTTATGAGTATGTCTGGATTTACTTACAAGACTCTTCTAGACTACATATTGAGGAAGTACAGAAAAAGATAATCCTTCAATCTCCATATACAAGTGGAAACAACAAGAACTTTTGAGCCATGAAAATTTAAAAAAAAAAATGCATAACTTGTTTTACTTCATATAGCCCTGTACCTGAGCACATCTTCCTTTCAACCGTGCAGAAAGTCACGACATCATGTGATCAAGAAAACAATCAATGTGGAGTAGCAATGACCAATTTCCCCATTGCCTTCTTGTGTGTGCACATACAACATAGCTACTTCTCCAATTTTCAAAGACCAAAAAAGAATGTGGTAGTTCCATTCCACTCATCTAGATTCAACCACATCCATGAAATTTTTCAATAGCCTCACTCTAAAGACTAGGCTAAGACATGTGTACCATTTTGAGAAATTTTAATTGATTATTGTAGTCTTTCAGAGGTTCTTTTGCTTCCATGAGAAGTGGAGCTGCTTGTATTTTTCTCATGTTGTTTCTCTTCAAAAAGTGTTAAGTCAAGGACCCATGTGCTCATATGTTGCCATGTGCTGCCATTCATGTTGACAAGTGTGTTCTCATTCAAAAAAAGCCAGATCTGCTCTGGAGGAAATGAGGAGAAATGTGAACCTTAGTCCAAAATAGAATGAGCTAGCAAGTGGGGAAAAGCAAGCAACTACTAGAGAACAAGAACTTGGCTGAAGGACACACATTTCTGGAGAAAGCAGTGAGTATACGTTGAAGATCTTACCAAGCGCAACAAGATAAAGATGCCCAGAAAGATTGGAGTGTTGCCAAAAGTGAGGTGCATAAAAGGACACTGACCAATGTGCTTGAGATGTGAGTAGTGGTGAAGATAGCGAAGGATAGATCTAGGACCTGTAATGCTGATTTGTTCAACACTGGACTGACTTGAGAAGATCAGATCTATCTAGAAGCCTGCCGGACGCTAGATGGTGTTGACAGTAGGAAAAGAAAAGGACAAAAAGATGAACCAAGCGTATTTTTGTCTTAAGGAATATGATAGAGCTAAAAACCGTTAAATCAACTGGAAATGGGACAGAAGGGGTAACGTGCAACATTCTAAAAAGCACAAGCCCAATTCTGCGAATTTTCTTAATGCAGGGTTTATTAAGCACATTGAGTCCAACATAGGGTGTATCCTATATTTTACCCTTGGATTAACATATCCAGTGATCGAAATAGGAAAAGAAAACCCAAAGAAGAGCACGAGATCTGAATTCTGAAGCAGTCAACTCTTGCAATTTTCTCTGACAAATACATAAGGAAGCCATGTCCTTAAGTAAACAAAGGCCTCTATGGGAACCTACATAGATTTCCATTTCTACTTAGCCCCATCATCGAATTAGTCAAGTTTTTCTGTTTCAATAGCCAAATTTAATACCGTCCACCCTGATCAACTATTTTTGGGTCATGCAAACTCTAGAAAGAGTCAAACATAGAAGCTAGTTTTTCATGAAGCCCCTCAAAGATCTGCATACACTATTTGCATGGCTGGAGAACAACTCAAACCACATCTATATCCCTTCATTCTATTGTGTCATGAAGTCCAAAATAATGGTAATTCACTGTACACTTCCTTTCTTGAATCAAAATGTCTGAAAAGAAGCATAGAAGCAATGAAATAATTCTCTGTCCTTACTTCATTTCCAAACTTCCATTTCTGCCAACATGACCAAGCACAATGTCCTAGCAAGTGCTGTATCCGGAATTGCATTCAGCAAGGACAAAACTGCCATCTAATATAACCAATTAATCAGACACTATGCATGCTTACTGTTGACTATAGGAGAAACTAAACATGAAATCTCTTTGAGAACTTCAAATATACAACTATCTGTTGAAGGACTATATTTCCCCTGTCAAAGATATGGCTCATAATCCCAAGACAGAACACACTGCTGAAGCTTTTCTGCTCCTTTCATGCACGTGCCCCTTTTGATACCTAGCTTGAACCCATGAGGAAGTATCTTCTATTTTTTGGTTACCAACTTGAAGTTAAGACAGCATAGCTATTTCTTCCACCAGATTAAATGAGTTTATGTTGCTCAATGTAGACGAGTATATTGAAAAGGAAACAAAAGTAATATGGAATCAGTTTGGCATCGGACTGTTACACAAAATCAGAAAGAATAGGATAGCCACAAATCAGATCCCAATAGAATTCCTATCCAACGTGGATCACTCAATAAGGAAGCAACGCCAAGTAGGACTTGCCTTAACTTCCCATCATTCAACTTCCCATACCTCCTTACTTGGCTACTAAAGCACCTCACTTTCCCAGTTTAGATTTCCATTTTAACAAATGAACATTATGACAAATGTACTCTATAAACACTAGTTAAGGAGAAGACGTCATCAAAAATTACAAGGTGAAAGTAAATGATGAAACTAGTAATACTGTTAGCAATTAAAGCTCAATCTAACCAGTCAACGAGCCACCTTGGTCCATATGAGCCTCATCCTCCCATCTCCTCCAGGTGTGGATCTGACCATATATGTAAAATTAATGAGCACACATCATATGGTATCAAGTAGTGAACAATATCAAAAAGTGAAGTGGTGAAAAATATAAAGAAACAAGAAGAAAGACATGACTTCCAACCACTTCGGCCAACCAAGCCTGCCATAGCCAAATTCAATTACACCAATGTGACCAACCAGCAAAACTGGCGTGTATCAACCAGGACGTCAGTAAATAAGTTAAAGCTTCAAGTTTCCTTTATTGCATATGTAATATGCCTATCAATAATAGAGAGAACTTTTTTTTGCTGGGCATATAATAGAGATAATTTATCAAGAAAGAAAAAAGGAAAATGATTCACTTTATAACATTACAATCTTCTTTTAAATATCAATGCGAAAAAGCTTTACTTTTTCTCTAAATTATGTCACTGCATCATTGAGGACCCCTGGGCTTGTTATATTAAAAGGTCAATGAACACTAGTCAGGAGAATTGTTTTCTACCCCACTGGCCGCTGCAGTCCGACTGTCATAAACTAATCTTCAGGAAATCAATTTGCGGGAGATCCCTGCTTCTTTCTATCACCACAGTGAAACTCAAAGGAGGCCATTTAAGGAAACCATATAAAAGATAAAGACAAACCATTTGGCAAACACTTGATTTGCAAAAGTAGACTACCAAGTAAACTCAAGAAATATTATTTACTCATTAAAGTAATTTGCTCAAATAAGAATTTATCCTTGCAGAGCTCAATGATTTTTCAGGTAAGCCTCAGTAAAATTGGAAGAAAATAAAATTTTATCCGAAATTACATGAGGCTGTCCTAGTACTGTCCACATAAGCACTTTGCAAGCTGACAAACTAGAACTTTAAAAGACACCCAGATCTAAGTATTAAATTAGGCCCTTCGAAGAAGTAAGATATAACTAATCTGCTTTCTTTTTTCTTTTTGATGGATAGTGCTGTAACTGCTTTATCTTCTTTCCTCTGTGTGGTTGATTCAGCTTTAGGTAGCTATGTGCCCTTCTGGTTCCAGTACAAAAGGAGACTACCCAATTTTATATTGTACTCAAGTTGACTCCTGCTAGTTAAGTTTTCAATTACCAGAGGAAGAAAAAGCCAATAATAGGTATAGAAAGATTGAACAAATGTACCATGTTCTATGTTCAACAGGTTTAATGTCAGATGAAAAGTAGAAAGATTTTTACCATCATACCAAGCACTACCTCCTTTAGAGTCAATTTCTTTAGTACCATCAAATTGTGACAAGTGAAAAGAGCTCCCACCATTTAGTTATCTCAACAGGCTGATCAAAAATCATGGTAGAGGATGATATAATGAAACTTATGAAGCCTATCCCTTCTCCTCTGGGATTGAACTTCCATCTTTGAAAAGTATCAGTTACAAAAGAAAAGAGACGAGAGAACTAGAAGTAGGATATGGGGCAAGCAGTGGGGCCCTGCTCTGCTAACCAGTTCTGGACAACTCAATCTCCATTCTCTGGATTAAATCTTGAATTAAAGTACTTGATTTTCCTTCTATGGAATGGTCAAAAGCTGCTAGGGAAGAATAAGTGGAATGTGGTAAGAAAATGATACCATTCAATCACTTTTAGGTTTGCACATTAATTTCTTACACCACTGCTCAGAGGGAAGATAAAGGCTTTCTATGTAAAGGCCACACTTTTTGAAACAACTGTTCAGCGCAGACCGTCTACATACCACATGAAGTCTAATACATAAGACACCAGGAAGGTTGGACAGAGGAACCCTTGGCATGGTCAACTGGTAAAACAAGTATGAGCTAAAACAGGAAATGATTAAGCGCTATTATGAACTATAATGTTCCAAAAGGAAATTACATTGGGACATGTAATGTGAAAAAGAAGAGTATTACCTTCACAATCACCAGCAACATTGTCAAGCAACTGTATGATACATGTGTAATTGCCATAATAAAGATGAAGCGATGCAGTTGTTCAAGGCCTTCATAAGAAACGAATGGCTCATGGTTCTGTGGAACAGTGTTTAGCACAGGAACTTTTTATTAGTCTCGAGGCAAGAAAGCGTTTCAGAGAACTATATGCCTATATGGTAATGATGCTCCCCGCAAATAGATGTAATCTTAATGGGAGACAGACTATGTTGGGAAGGGGGGATGTGAGGGGAGAGAGGAGACGCACAGAGACAGACACCAAGAGGCAATGACATATCAATTCCAGAAACTAAGAAATCAAGCTGCATGTCCCTGTTGTAACAAAGTCTGGTGTCTGGAGATCAAATTTCAGAAAGGTCACCACATTAAAAATAAAATAAAATAAACAATTGATGTACCTCTGAGCAGGTATTCTCATTAATGCCATTTAACAGTCTCCTAAATGAGTTATGAGTAACATGAGCAGTCAAAAGTTTACGCTCGTTCGAATCGCTATTTTCCTTTGCTTCATCAATATCAGCCTTGGTACATGGAGCAAATGCACTATCATAATATTTTGAAGGGATACAAATATTGGATATAATGCTTGAGGTTGCAGTTAACAGAAGGGAAATGAATCCAAGCAGCATCAGCTCTGTTGAAAAATTTTAAAAAAGAAAAAGAAAATGAAGATAATTATTAGATATGTCAGAGAAACAGGAGAAATAGGAAAGAACTAATTTACATCCATGGTCTGCATCAAGAAAATAGAAACTAATGGACATTACCTTCTTTCATTTTCTCTAATGCTGCAAGCAACGGTTTTCGATTTGTTTTCTTCAACCACTGAAATAGAAGAATATAAGCTTATTATGGAAACTAGCAGTCTAAGACAATATATGTTTATGAAGTAACCCAACGGCTAAAAGTAATAGTAAAACAAAAAAGAATAGAACAATAAAAGAAAGTAGAAGGTAGTAAAACAAAATATATTGAACTTCATATGTATTTCGGCGAAAATAACAAAAAAAAAAAAGAAAAAGGTCAAAAAATGTGAAACTGGCAGCATCATCTACCAGTTTTTCCATAAGGTTATTGCTAGAAAACAACATAGAGTGACAAACTTCCTAGAGATGGATTTGAACTGTTGCTAGTATTTGAGTTTAATCATTTTTCTTAAGCAGACTTTTTGAACACAGGGAATGCCAGCAGAGGGAGAAGCCGTTGATGCTAGTTGGCTATAATTTAACGAATTCAAGCAATAAAGACTTACTCACAAAAGATTATTACTAAGAAAAGAATCAGAATATCTGCCAGTATTCTACAACAGTCGAGCAACCCCTGAAGGGGAAACAGAAAATTCTAACAGAGAAGAGTTTGGCAGTAAACAGAACTTTATATAAAAACCAATAAAATATACTCGGAAAATGATAGCAAAATAACCAGAACCACCAACAATTGCCTGAAACAGAAATGAAGAAGCTCACTTACACTACTTAACCGGTGAATCGACCGCTCCACAATAAGCGAAACAGCAACGAATATGGTCAATACAGAAGCAACAGACCATGTTGGTGTCAAGGCCAATGACCTCAGCTCTTTTGAATCTTCTGAGATTCCAGTTAATCTAGACTCAGACATTTCTACTAATTCTCACAAAACCACCAAGTTTTACACCTTCAACAATCAATAAAATCACTACCCCACGCAACAAACTAATCTCCAAAATCTTGCAACATGGCTATGAGCAATACCTGCTTTAGCACAACATCAATGTGCAAGTCTGTGACAAAACAAGCATAAAATTTGAATCTTACTTTGTGACAAAACAAACATAAAATTTGAATCTCCGTGATGAGGGTAATGAGCAATACTATATCTTACACACGTAAACACAGCAATTTCTGGAATCTTGCAATGTGGATTTCAGCAAAAACCAACTTTGCTCACAACCAAAATGCACTCATTTCACCAAACAAGCATCAAAATCAAAACTTTCTTCAAGAATAATGCTAAAAATCACATAGTATGAGACAATGTCCCCAGAAAATGAATCTTCAGCACTCTCACACTACTTGAATCAATATTCCACTGACAAGAAGGATCATAGAACTTGTTCTCATTTCCACTTCTCCTTTTTAAATATATATTTTTTTATGTCAAAGTCGTTGACTTTTAGACTCCTAAATCAGTGGCACAATATTCTTAAAAGGGTTAACCAAAGGAGAACCCCTTTCCCACCTGGCCAGAGGCCCCTTAACCAGGCGGGAGGTAAATCGAGGGATGTGCGTGAGTGGCAGCCCGACCAGGGAGAGGACCAACGGGCGTGGAAATCCAGCAACAGCCCCCGCAATATTTCAGCGGAGTACTGCCGCCACACGGACTCGATCCCGCGTTGTCAGGGTGTCTCCACCCTAATCACCTGGCCACTTACCAACTCACCTATGCCCCTGGGGGCCACAATATTCTATCATATGGACAAGAGAGAGCATCACCATTTTGACTTACAATGGACCTCTTTCGAGAAACCACCCTATTTTGACTTGCAAAACTTCTTCAAACACGAAATGGGTGTTCTTGAAACTAATCAAGCGCCTGATTGTAGAAAATATGTACTTTTTTTAAAAAATAAAATAAAATAATATATATATATATGTATATCCTCTTTGCTATAACTATTTGAATTCCCCCAAAATTTTTAACTTAAAAAAAAAAGTACTTTTTAAAAGTAATTAAAAAAACACTTTTGAGCAAAGTCAGTCCAACCGAGCCCGAACTGCATTAACTGCATTAGACCCTCTTGCAGCTTACTAACATGAAACATATCTTTCTTTCATTCACTCATACCCTGAAGACTAGCAGTTGTTCATAAGTTAGTATTACGAGTTCAAATAAAAAATTCGAGTAAAAAAATTCAAGAAAATTATTCCCAAGTTCAATTTAGACTTTCGAGACGTGATATGAACTCTGTCCTGCTAACAGAGGCACAGACGCAGAGACCCTGAAGGCCACTAAAATTATCAAGAAAAGAAGCTTAAAGTGTTTGAGAGATGATGATAATCAAAGGTTTCAAGTAGTAAAACTGCTGCTGAATTTGAATGAGACCCAACGGTTTTTTTCTTTTTCTTGTTGTATGGGTTAAGGCAGCGGACAAGTGTACTGATGTGAAGGTTTTACACGTTGGTTTAACGTAACTTTTTGTGGTCGTACTCCGGTTTATTTACTTAAATAGCACGAGAATTCACTGCTGCGAAGGGGCTACGTGTTACGAATGCGTCCGTCAAAGGTTGTAAACATTAAATTTTTTAACATATAATATAAAAGTAAAAAATTATTAAATTTATAAAAATATTCGATAAAAACAGTGAATAACTAAATATTTTGAATATAAAGTATTAAATTGTGAGCATATAATATGAATTATGTAAATAATTAAAAATTGTAGACATGTAATATATTGTGCAAGTATGGTATAAAAAATTGTAGATGTATAAAATTATAAACGCAAATATTGTTCACGCACCATGTGGTGCACGATACTAAGTTGGTGCACAGTGTATGAACTAAGCTCCTTAGTGGGTTGTCTCATAACAACGAAAATGTTGGAGTCCCACAGTTAGGGGTGGAATCGGAATAGATAGTCAGATAATCGGATATTAGATTGGAAAACCAACTATCCAATTGGCTAGTTCAAAGGTACATATCCCGACCAAATATCAGATGTTTGGATATCGGATATTTTCATATTCGGATAGTCGAATTTTCATATTTATTTAATAATAAAAAATATTTAGTTTCTCATTCAATATTTTACTACTAAACAATATTACAACAATATAGATTTAATACTACTAGAACTATAACAATATTAAATTGCATTGGATAAGAAAAAAAATTAACACATTTCACTAAATATAAAATTTACCGCAAACTATGATTCACACTAATATGCCATACAAAATAATAGTAGAAAATAACCGATATATATAAATTTACAACCAATATATATAAGTTTACCACTATGATATCTCACATTAGTTTGTGGGATGATTTGTAACTTGTTTATAAGTGGGTGGAGTTGGTATTGGGCTAGTTGATCAGATGCCCAACTAGTTATTAGTTACGCTTACAACACCAGCTCGCTCACGGGCCTGGGCTCAGGGGTGTGACAACCACAAAGTATAGTCCACATTAATGTCACACAAACCACAGCCAATATTAAATACAAAATTTACCACAACTTATATTTCACAATTAGTCATCAAATATTTTTGTTATACCAAAAGTTAAACAAATAAGATATCCAAAATGCAAGACATAAAACTAAATAAGATATTCCAAAGGTTAAACAAATAAGATATCCGAAATGCAAGACATAAAACTAAATAAGATATTCCAAAGGTTAAACAAATAAGATATCCGAAATGCAAGACATAAAACTAAAATATTTAAAATAAAGTTAAAAGTCATAAAATAATAAAATGTCGAACTATCTTTGGACGATAAAGCCCTTAACATAAAACTTAATATTTTTACATGTGTTTTATTAGACATAAAACTAAAATATATAAAATAAAGTTAAAAGTCATGAAATAATAAAATGTCGAACCATCTTTGGACGATGAAACCCTTAACATAAAATTAATATATTTTTATATGTGTTTTATTTTTCGGATGGGATTCAGGTAGTAAAAAGTTATCCGAATTTCTATACAATATTTGGTATTTTTATCCGATATCAAATACGGATATATCTGTATCCAAAATATTCTTAGTTTTTTTATCTGATCGGGTTTAGATATGGAACGAATATTCTCACCCCTGCCCACAGCATATCTTCTAACTAGGATTGAATTTCTTAGCTAGCTAAAGTATATTTTGGAGTTCTCGGTACCAACACCAACGAAATGGAATCGGGCGAGGCGGCACCCTGAACCTAGAGAATTGGTACCCTATTTGGGTTAGGCATACAACGGACTCGGAAGTGCTCGGGTCAAGTTGGGATGTAAAATATATATTTTGTACGATATAATTCTTGAATTTTCAATATTAATCAAATTCTTAGCAAGAAATTTGGAGTAATTGAATAAACAGTTAAATTGAGAAGGTATTATCCGAAAATGGCAATGTCATTAATAATAATAATAAATAAGCATAAACTTTCCAGATATGACATAAAGACATGTGTCATCGATTAAAAAGGCATGTATTATAAATATATATATATATATATATATATATTATATATTAACATATTAATTATTGATTTATAACTTTTTAAATTACAATCATGACAACATAATATCATGGTTTGATATATTTGCCATAAAATATTACAATTTACACCTAGTTGATACTTCTTTCTTCCTGCTGCAATCAGTTTGAATTTGTAGAGACATAAATTAAAACTTCGACCAAAAAAATAGAGTAGTGCTAATACTAATATTTATTAAATTCGAAAAGAAAATTTGCGTTGTTGCACCTGACTACAAGATACAGTATACGAGTAATTAACAGATTAAAGTTGTGAAATAAATTAATAATGTTCCTCAATTATTATCCAACAAATTAAATAAATTTGAGGTTCAGAATAATTGTTTTTAGATTTATAAGATTGATTTTCCTTGCAAATTGGAAATTATGACGTTATGTGATGGGCGTCAAAACTATCAAAATTAATATTCCAATTCTTACCTCGCAAAATTAAATATAGTATCTTAAATATAGTATCTGATGAGAATAGGGTCGAATCCATAGGGATTGGGAGAGTATTTTATGCTAATTGTACCAAGTAGATTAATTAACTAAGTTGCAATCAAAAAGAGGGAATTAAAGTTGAAAAATTAAAATTAATAAAACTGTTCAAACCACTGGTCGTACTGTGTGGGCACGCAATTCGACCAAAAAATAAAAAAAACATAAATAAAAATTAAAATGACTAAAATATGCAATTCTAAATTAATGCAAGGCTGGAAAAACAAAAAATCAACAAGAATAAAATCTAATCTGAAGAACAATCGCAATTATGATCAACAAATCCAATCATAGATGCAAAAATACTTTTAGCTATTTCAATAAATCAGTTATAGTTATTGGTTCGGCCTGATAACCTCATCTTTCCTTATAGAGTTGATAACGGTTTAAATCCCCTACGATTTTTTCCACTATCTCCTTACCTATTAGACGTTCTAATCCCCAGAGATGCCTGCAGAATTCATCTAACAACAGCAATAAAAATCTAGAAATACCCAATTCTAAAAGTCAATACTTTCGCAGTAATTGCTCATTTAGATTGCATAATTACGCAGGAAACCTGATTACCACTATATTTAGATTAATTTAATTAATCCAACTGGCTACCTATTGTCATGCAATTAAATAATCGCGCACAAAATTAAATAATCGCAGATCAATATTAATTATTGAAGTAGTAAATACGCAAATACCAAAATAGAATGAAAGGAATAAAAACACTTAGATCTCACGAATTTGACGAACCGAAATCTTGAGTAATCCTTGGCTAGAAAACAAAATTAGAACAGCTTGTCCATGAATGTTGCCCAAAGAATAAAGAGAAAAGTTACTGTTGTCTGCTAAAAGTTGTCTAACTCTAAAGTGCAAATAAGAAGTATTTATATAAGAAAAACCCTAACCTATTTTCCTTGTTGGATAAGGAAACCTGGCCCAAAAAAAATAATAAGGTAAAAGCCTTATATATAATTTCCAACAAAATAAAAAATCTTCTAATATTTAATCTATTTTCTTCCAAAGCCCAGAAAAAATATCTTCAACCTTGATCAACTCGGTCAAACCCGCGTGGCAATTTAATGGCATTTTTTCACGTGACAGAGTCAACTTTGACCATTACAAACGCATCCAAAAAGCTTCTATATCCATATATAATGCATCTAGCTCCTTTTCCTAAGCACAATTATACAAAATTACATTAAAAACATCGATTAAGAAATATTCTATTCCAAAATCAAGTACATCTAACATACAAGTTAAACACTTATTTAGAACTTATTACTATGACATGAAGATGCTCTTTATTAGCTTGATGCTAAATCATGCTCAAAATTGGCATATAAGGCTATCTTCAACAATTTTTTTTTTTGGGCTTTCGCTTAAATTTAAGTGATTTGAGTCACATTTTTATATATCAGGATTTCCTATTTTTTGCTCTACTCCAACGATTTCTCTATTTTTTACTGAACTCTTAGTTTAGAGAATCTTTATTCTAGTTCCACTTTAACTGCTCTCCTATTTTACACCATTGTAGTCTTACAACTGTGGAAGAGGCTTTGGGGGATCAAACAAAACCCTACATATAGATATTTTGATTTTCAATTGAAAGAACCCTTAAAATTTTTGGGATCTGATAGGGAGTTGTTAAAGCACATAATCACCAATAAATCCTGTAAATATTGGTGTTTCAAATGTTAAGGAAATTTGTTAGAATTAGTCTAATAAGCTTTTGAACAAGTATGTTTTAAGACACGTGGTTTAATTGCTTATTCAACCACTATCAAATTATTTTTAACCAAGAATTAGACATGTCTTTAGTTGCTTATTTGACCAATATCAAATTACTTTTACCCAAGATTTAGACATGTCAAGCTCAAATTAAACGTCTCTTCGTAGAAAATACAAGATTAATCAGAGAAAAAATCTCTTTATCACAATCGATATTGACTTAATAATAGCACAAGGGAAGCAAATTTTGAATATAACTTTGAAAAACCTTGTTCCTTTCACACCTTATTGATCATGAGAAAGATAATTTTTACTTTGCCTAAATGTTTATTTCTTTTATTTTTTCTAATATTTTGCTAAAATGGCCTTCGAGTCAAACTTATTTTATTTGGACCACTACTTTCAACTCTATTTATTTCTAATAGAATACATATGTCAATGTAGGAGTAACTAGGGAAGGCTCATATATATGTTTAGGTAAATGTCATAGTGTCATGCATCTCAAGCATTTACAGCTATTTAATTTGTATATTTAATTGTTATGTTGTTATCTTCTAGTGAAATTGGACCATTTTAATTGGATTACACATACATATAGCCTCCACAACTTTAGCCTTATTCCAATTTATTGCTTAATTACTACATACAACAATTAATTTAAATATCATACAACATTGTGAATTTCTTACAATATTGACTTTACCTTTATTTATTTTTTGTATACTTTTTTTCTAATTGATTCTTTTGTTTTACTGTTAATTATTTTTCGTTAATTTTCATACCTTAATTTTACTTATGTCAAATATTATTTGTACTTGTGATCCAAATTGCATATGTTAGTAATTAGTTTAGGTTTTATACATGATTTGAACCCTCAACTTCAAATTAAAGCAACAAATACTTTAACCAACTAGACTATAGACAATCTATATTTTAATCTATTACCATAAAGTAAATATATCATATACTTTTATAACAAAAAAGAACCAACAGAATACTCTGAACATTCTCAAATTTTATCTGTTACCCACACAACATCATTAAAGCACCTTAAGAACTATTAACTGCTATTACATACAAAGGATCACTACAATATATAATTAACTGTGAAATGATAAATTTATATCGAGTTAGTTTCATACAACTTTCTTATCCAATAATGCGTACTCAAATAATTTTTATGATCTCAGTAATTATAAAAAATTGCAATAAATGAAATTGCCATAAATATTCGTGTATCATTAATTAATTCGTATAAAATAAACTTTACAAGAAAAGTCACTAGCTACGCTATCAGCTTGTTTTTCTCACTAAATTAATTCGGGACGACTCAACAATCTAGAACTTTTGAAAAAAATAAAATGAAAAAAGAAAGGGTAAACTGGTGCATGTTAGTCCAGCAAACGCTGAGTAAACTATATTCACCTCGCTGCGACAAGCAAACTCGTATAGCTTATTTAACCGCCGGAGTCAACCAATACATCAACATGTTGATCATTTATTCTTCATTTTCTTAAGATGATTATTTTTAGTTATAAAAACATATGATATATTTATTTTATGGTAATGGATCAAAGCATAAATTATTTACAGTCTAGTTGGTTAGAGTATTTGTTGCTTTAATCTGAGGCTGAGGATTTTGAATTCTTTTAGCAGTATTTCTTTTATAAAAGAGAGAAGGTAGTTTGGATAGTCTTGAATAAAAAAATTTAATTTGGACGCAAAAAATTTATGATTAAAGATAACGAATTTTTTAACGGGGGAGGGGGTCCAATACACTTTTGATAGATCACAAAGTAATCATAAGCAAACTTTTTATATCACATAGAGGTTTGATACACTTTTCATAGACCATAAAAAGTTTGATGTATTTTACACTTTAATTTATATAAAGTCTACATATTAAATGTACTCTTGCCCATTTTTGTCACAAAAGTGCTTAGGAAAGTGGTATTCCTTGTTTATAGACCTATGTAAGCCAACGACCTTTTCCAAAAGACCAATTCCTTAGGGGTGCTTAGCGACAAGATGGCTATGATTTACTCTAATTGATCTGTGAACTAAAAAGTAGAGGACGGAAGGGTAGCCTGGAATCCTCCACCGGTAGGATTCCCCTTAGCTAGGAAAAAAACTCCTTGCGAGGAAGTTGGCATACCAAGCGAAGAAGGTGCAGGTGACGTGAGGGTGAGGCAACAAACTGAATGAATCGTTAATTTGAAGTGAGTTGATTTAGTTTCAAGTCTCAAGAAATTTAATAGATGAGTTTATATACAACTAATAATCATTTCAAAACAACGAAGATTTTCATTTCTCTATTTTTTTCGGGAATCGAACTATATCCCCACTGTATTGTTAGCATAAAGCAATAAAGGAAATTTGTAAATGGAAGTAGTAAAATTTAAGTTAGACAAAGCATTAGTGTACGTAATTGGTGTTGATTACAAAAGGTTAACAGTCAGGGACTAAATGAGTCGCTAACGCTAAAATTTAACAATATATGAAATCTAAACAACAGTGCTCCATGACAGCTTAAAGAAGCTAGCTGAAGAAATATATATATATATATATATGCATGTGTGTGTATGTGTGTGTGTAATTTAGGCAAGCATGCAGGAACATGGAAGCACACAAGACAAAAAGAATTTTCTTGACAGCATGATTATGGGTTATTTTTATTTTTTAATCTTATTTTTTAATTTACTTCTAAAAATAACCCAGTTTTGAGGGGAGTAGCAAAAGTAGACTTTTCGAACTTATGAAGCCCGATCACGAATGTTGAAAACTCGATATCGGACTTCGAAAGTTCGAAAATATATTCGAATTACGAAGCTTCGATATCGAACTTTATATTTTCTTACTCGAACTTCAAAAGTTCGAAAGCATAAGTTCGAACTTTTGAAGTTCGAAAATAGGGTACTAGGGTTTGCAGGATTTTCTTACTCGAACTACAAAAGGTCGAAAGCATAACTTCGAACTTATGAAGTTCGAAAATAGGGTGCTAGGGTTTGCAGGATTCCTTCTGTGACGATGTTGCGACGATGTGACGGAGGGCAGAAAATAATATCAGGAGGCAGATAATAATATCATGTTTCGAACTTTAGAAGTTCGAGTTTACAAGATTCCAACGTAATTAAAGGCAGAGCAGAGCAGAGAATAAAATTTTTGTCAGAGATGTGCATTTTCAAACTTGTGAAGTTCGAAGTTTGAAAATTTCGAACTTTCGAAGTTTGAAATTTTCAAACTTTCGAACTTCTGACTTGCGATTTTGTTGTTTCGAGTTTTTAAAATTCGAGTTAGGTTATAAGTCTAAACTCAGAATTTTAAAATCCGAATTTCTAAGTTCGAATTTGTTACTATATAATGCACACCCCACTTCTCCCTTCATCATCTCATTCCAAAATCACTAACCCTACAAACGTTCACACGATAAGTCACATTACGTAGCATTTTCAAAATTTGGATTTGCTACTTTACCACTAACCACTCCACTTCCCTCTCTTCTGCAACTCATTCACATCTAAGTCACGTTATATATTTTTTTTTCATCCAAAAAGATGAATGCAAATGTTGATGCAGTTAACGTATATTTATATTACGGTGGCAACAAAATTGAAACAGATCATGGGCTCGACTATGTAGGTCCAAACTTACCACGTAAAATAAAAATTATTCCCGGAACGGCATACAATCAGTTTGTATCTCGTATATTCACGAAGCTCCAATTGCGGCCTACTATCGATAGAGTTGAGTTGTGTTATCGTGATCCCAAATGGGACACAAACCTACAACAAATATATTATTACCCCAGTGGCATTAAGGATGACGAAGATGTACAGGACATGTACGAAACAGCTTGCATGGATATGAATAGGAGATGTGCGCATGTTGTCGTAGACGTGCAAAGTGATGTCGTGTACAATCCACAGCCTTCAAATGAAGAAGCAACACTACAAGAAGTTGTTGGTGATTTACCATACTTGAATGTGGAACCACCTTATTATGTCAATGCAGAAGTCAACATTCCAACCACAACGGCAGGGTTTGCCATATTTTCCCTTTCTCCACCGCTACGCCCCACATTTGAAGTTGGAGGACCCTCTCAAGCTAGTGACATTCGGGAGATGTTCGAGGTGGGATTAGATTCTATTTTATCTGAACCGGAAGAAGTAGATGAGGACGTCCACTTCAACGAGGAGGAAGATGTTGTGTCAGTAGAAAGTTTAATCTACGAAAACGAAGAGGTTGATGTGGGGCCAGGCAATGGCGAAGAGCTGGAGCCGGATCTAGAGGAGGAAGAACCAGTAGCTTTCCACACAGCTAGGACAGAGTATTACATCACTTCAAATGAGCCTCCAATGGAGAGACCAATGTGGGACGAGAGACGGATGGAGTTGGCCAAACGCATGGTGTTCCCGAAAAAGGTTGATCTTATACGGGCTGTCCAACAAAACGTGATCAAACATAAACGAGAATACAGGGTGGTGAAGTCGAATAAGTCTTTGTGGGACATACGTTACTACGAATCAAGCAATCTTAGGACACCATGCAAGTGGAAGGTTCGTGCAGTAAAAAAATGCACACACAAGATGTTTGAGATTAGGAGGTACCAAAGCATGCATATTTGCATGGGAGATAAATGCGGGCCAAACCATAGAAATCTAACATCTGGTCTGGTCAGCTACATGGTTAGGCATTTTGTTGTAGAGAAGCCTGATTTCGAGGTACGTCTTGTCCAAGCCCTCGTAAAGAAGACTTTAAATGTTGATATAACGTACGGGAAAGCGTGGCGTGGTAGGAATATGGCAATCCAACTAGTTTTTGGAGACTGGGACATGTCATACAAGATCTTTGCGCGCTTTTTTGCCGCCGTAATTGCAAAGAATTCGGGAACCGTTGTCCACTACAAGTTCGCCCAGGGTTCAACTGAAACAGAAAAAATTTTCCACTATGTTTTTTGGGCTTTTGGTCCGTGCATCATGGCATGGAGGCACTGTCAACCTATACTCTCGTTGGACGGAACACATCTGCATGGGAAGTACAAGGGCCACCTGCTTGTCGCCTTAACGACAAATGCCAACGACCATATATTACCATTGGCATTTGCCGTTGTCGATGGCGAGAGTACAAATAGTTGGAGGTGGTTCCTAGAGAAGGTAAGTCAGTGTTTTTTAAACGACATGTCAACAATTTGTATTCTGTCTGATCGGCACGCAGGAATCGCGGCAGCCATCAATACAATAACATCCGATGGCCGACTTCAAGTGAAGTATCGCATTTGCTTGAGACACCTAAAAAGCAATGTGATGAAAAGATGGCACAACCAATTCGCAAAAGACATGTGTTGGATAGCTGGAAAAGAAAGCCAGAAACGGAAGCACATCGCCGCCATGGACAGTATTCGTTATATCGACCCACGACCCACTGGCGTTGGTACACGGGTGCACCAGATGTTAGCCGACCTCGGTCCAGAGTCATGGACATTGACCCACGATGGGGGTTATAGATAGGGAGTGCTGACAACAAATAATGTTGAATGCTTCAATGGTGTGATTGTCAGAGCCAGGGGATTGCCCATTACAGCACTAGTAAATAACACTTTTTTAAAGCTAAAGGGATATTTCCACGATAGGTTGGCAAACGCGATGCACATGCGTAGAGATGGTTGTATTCTGACAGATCGAGCGAGAGAAAAATATGAAAAGTGGGAGACGTCTTTACACCGGATGCGATTGCATGCATTCAGACTAGATGAGTGGTACCAGGTCGGTGGAATGCCAGAACGATGGAACGATGTTCCCAACGAACAAGAGGTAGATTGGGTGGGACGAACATGTACATGTGGCAAGTGGACAACCTATCATATGCCATGCTCTCATGCCCAATATGTTGCCCGTTATAGGGGTGGAAACCCTTCAACCATGGTTGATCTTTATTATACGGTAGAGTCATTCGAGGGAACATATAATATGATATTTCAACCCCTTGGACATGAATTTTACTGGCCTTCAGGACCCAGTTGGACGTTACTCCCGAATGCTTTACAAGTGCGCGACAGAAGACGTGGGCAGGAAAGAACTCGGCGTATACCAAACGAGATGGACAATTCCGACCAAGTAGGCAGAAGAAAGAGTGGTTATTGCCGTAACCCTGGGCATATTGCACCAAATTGCCCCCTAAGAATAAATACGTAGCTTCGAATGGTTATCATGAAGTTGTAGCATGTGATGCTAATTAGTCTTTTCCACTATGGTGTGTAATGTTTTCAATAAAAGATATTGTCAACTCTTTCCATCTCAAAATATTGTCAACATCAACACAATTTATATCGAGACATGATAATAAGTACGAAAAAACAATGAAAAATGAAAGTTCAGTTACATAGAATTACTAAAATAAGCTTGAAATGTAAAATGTCTATTCAATTACATCAATACTGAGAAGGCGTGTAATAATCGGGCCTCCGACCCCTGTTGATCCGGTCGGGTAAAACGCGTGGCGGTGGATGCGGTGACTGTGTGCGTCTACGAGTACGATGCAGTCGATGGTCCTCCTCGAACACCAGCTCAGCAGTCTAATCATCTATCAGATAATCACTGGTAGATAACGGCCACTGCGGTGGCGTGTTCGAGGTCTTTGGGCTCTGTTGTGACGGACCGCCATACTAAATCGGCTAAACCTACCATGGTTTGACGGCATGTATGAAGTGCTGGGATCGACCCACGGACCGCCGTACTCGAACTGGCTAGACCTACCAGGCTGCGGCGGCGTGTATGAAGTACTAGGCTCCTGAGTGGTATAATGATGACGGCTCCGCTGTCCCGACCGATGTAAAGTTTGTGGAGGCGGTTGCGGACGTTGGACGTCATACATGGCTATCGTGTCATCCAACAGGTGCTCATGCTGGGTCTACTGAAGTACAGCCTAGCCTCTGATGTGCAGGACTTGCAGATGACTCACCATATAATCAAGAGCAGCCGCATCTACTCGTAATTCTCCCGCCTCGTACTGCCGTATAATACTCCCACTGTGGTTAACCACATGCTGAGCGTATACCGCCTAAAGAAAAATTTCAGAAATTTTAATAGGTATTGCATCAATGAGTACTAAATTCGAATTTATGGAAAAACATTCATATTGCACTAACCAGACTGTTCTCATCGTGGGCCGACGCAACGTAGCCGTCGTCTGTATGACTAGTCCGAGGGTGTCCAGCATGTAGTATGGTTATCCTCGCACCATCTCATATACGCCCTCAAAGCCCCAGGATCGGGAAAGTCCTCTAACTCCGTCGCCACAACGGTGTTTTCTCAATTGACCCACATGTCGACTGCCGAATTATATTGTTCGGCTGTAATTTTCTCTTTCCCGTCCCGGTGCTTCTGCCACGCTGGTGAATTAATGGGGATCGTCTGCCGCATGCCGAACTACCGAAGTACCCGATCAGGACGGTGCCACTCAACCCGCATACCAACGATGAGGGGTGCACATGCTCGCCACGCTTCCGCATTTTCCAAACAGTACTGTGGCAAACCACCCATTGCATGCTCGAATGGCTGCCAAATAAACTGGGAACACAATAATAACGGCAGATTAGTTTATAAAACATACAACGTATATTAACAAGGGAGAGTAATAAATGTGAGATGTAAATTTTTTCAAATCTCGCCGGGCTGCAAGCCGTCAATCATGTCCCGCGCCTCGTTCAAACCAGCCCGGCCCGCAACCCACTTCAGATCCTTCCTCGCAAAGAACATGTAGCCGCGTGGTGGGCCTAGCAACGGGAAATCAGGGTGAACAACTTGCCCATTCCTCTGATGGTGCCTATCCATCTGCTCACACAGTGTTGGCCTAAAAGCCGTGAGTCTGTCCCAAGCAAAAAACTGCATTGTACAAGATAATTATATTATAAGCAATAATACGTCTTCAAATATCATTAACAATAATGAGATGAGTAAGTGTGTTACCTGAATGAGCATGACGGCCCCACACATGCCTCTACAATCACGGCAACAAGCCTTACAAAGCCATCTATACAGATACGCTAGGCATGCTGCCCCCCAATTATATTAACTGATATGATCAAAGTCAATCAAAAAGTCTAACCAATGTAACGATAATTTATTTCTTGTCGTATCAGTGAACATATGGGTGCCGAATAACAAAAAAATCCACAAACAGGCTCGCCGTTCTGCTTCCTCCACATCAGGATTCCCCGAAGTGCCTTGGGCTACGTACAATTCCCTTAGATGGGGTATGTTAATCGAACTTCCACTAATTTTGTCCAAAGATACATATACCCCCATATACTGATGAATACGTGTCCGCCACTCTTCCGGAGTTCGACTAGTATCGTTGAGCACCGGGACAACCTGACCAACAATCGGTAATCCCCAATATACAGCGACATCCTGGAGTGTGATCGTGGCCTCGCCTACAGGCAAATGAAATGTATGCGTCTCTGGTCGCCACCTCTCAATCAAGGCAGTAATAAGAGGATTGTCAACATGATGGAAGCGCGCCGCATAACATCCAAAAAATACGGCTCTCAATAAAGCCGTCTGCACAGCAGGATGCTCCGTCCATAGGAATAACTCTCTATCACTCCTATAAATCTTATGTTCCTCTAACTGATGGGGTGATGACAAATAATTCACCCGGTGGTCATAGTAATAGCATAACACTGAACTATCGCTAGAAGCTGGTCTATGAGCCATAGATCCTACGAGCATTAAGTAAATTAAAAAAATATAAAAGTACTAATTATTACTAATTAGTTTAAAACTGCAACCTTAATATTTAACTAATTTTGCTAACTTTGTAAAATTCATAATATTTTAATTTTTCTACATTCATACTATTTAAAATTACATCGATTAATACATCCCATCATCATAAAAATATTAATATTCCAAATAACAAATCAACATAAAATTAACATATAAAATAAACCAACATGATTAATATTCCACTAAAATAAACAATAGTCTATTTTTGAAATTTAATGTATTAAGCAACATATAATAAACATATAAAATAAACCAACACGATTAATATTCCACTAAAATAAACAATAATATAATTTTCAAATTAAAGTTGCACAACAAATAAAATTATTACTGCTTAACATTATCTAAACGTCAAAAAATTTATTACTAATTACTTTAGAACTACAACTTTAATATTGAACAAATATATCACTTCATCTTAAAATTACTAATAATGAACATAATTAATCCTAAAACTCCACCAAAACCCTAACTGCAGTTACTTACTATATGCCCTATAACTTTAATTTTCTCATTTCATAAATTTTATATTATTTAAAATTTATAAAAATTCATGTTAAATACTTTAGAACTACACCGTATAATACTTAATTATTACATAACGTCATCTTAAATTGACTAATAATTAATATAATTAATCCTAAAATTCCACTAAAACCCTTAAACGCCACTAAAACCCTAAAACTCCATATGATTAATTGAATAATTATAAATTCACACTAATTATATGCATACTGATTATATGTACACAAATTATATACACAATGATTAATACATCCTATCATCATAAAATGATTAATATTCCAGAAATAAATCAACATATAATTAACATATAAATTAAACCAATAAAATTAATATTCCACTAAACTAAACAATTGTCTAATTTTAAAATTTAACGTATTAAGCAACATATAATTAACATATAAAATAAACCAATATGATTAATATTCCACTAAACTAAACAATAATATAATTTTCAAATTAGACGTAGGCAACATGTAATTAACATATAATTTCAAAATTTAGCATCATATAAATTAAACAAACAAACACATTAAAACATATAAATTCGGTACAAAAAAAAAAGAGAAAACTTACAAGATTTAGGCAAAATCCTAGGATGTGGAAAATTTGTAGTAAATTTTCGAATTGGATGGGAGAAAAATGAGAGAGGGAGAGAGCAAAAGAGGAGTGGGAGAGAGCAAAAGAGGAGAGGAGAGGTGAGATTTCGGATGGAAGAGGAGGGTTCGTGGGGGTTTTAAATAGTAGACGAGTCGAACTTCAGAAGTTCGACATCGAGGAACAAAAACTCGATTTCGAACTTCTGAAGTTCGAGTGAAACATAATCGAACTTCTGAAGTTCGATTTTATATGTATTTCGAATTTCTGCTTTAATGCCCTGTCTGTTACTTGCAGCGATACACGCGCTTTATCGACCTTTCAAATTTCGATAACGGCCAGCTGTGGCAGTCGAACTTCAGAAATTCGAATCAAGGAACAAAAGCTAGATATCGAACTTCGGAAGTTCGAGTATACTGACATCCACTCGGTCGAACTTCAGAAGTTCGTGTCCGAGCTTCTGAAGTTCGAATTCTTAGTTGGACTTCAGAAGTTCGATATCTCATATTATAATATCTTTTTTTTTTTTACCCTTCACATAGTCGAACTTTGTAAATTCGTTTTCGAACTTCGTAAGTTCGAAAAGTCTACTTTTACTATTTTCCTCAAAATTGGGTTATTTTTTAAAGTAAATTAAAAAATAAGGTTAAAAATAAAAATAACCCGCATGATTATATCATATCGATCTAAGTATCAAAATACTGCCAACGTGTTCAAAGCAGATCTGCTTATCAGCCGCACCTAAAGATCTATGCCACAGAGGTGTATATATATATATATATATATATGTATGTGTGTGTGTAATTTAGGCAAGCATGCGGGAACATGGAAGCACACAAGACAAAAAGAATTTTCTTGACAGCGTGATTATATCATATCGATCTAAGTATTAAAATACTGCCAACGTGTTCAAAGCAGGTCTGCTTATCAGCCGCACCTAAAGATCTATGCCACAGAGGTAAAAACTACCACCAAAAGTCTACTTGATAACACGACGCACTGATTACAGAAATGTAACGATAATTGTTGCCACTATATATTTGTTTAGTTTTATCTCTTTTTCTCTCCACATTTTTGTCAGCATGTTTAATGGGTCAGACTCCACGTGTAACTTCCTCTTTTTTCTTTTTCTTTCCACATTTTCTTTCCTTTTTTTTCTTTTTTTTGTCAGCATGCCACTAGTTTGACTCTTAAATTAAAAATACTGTTTTTTAGAAGGTTTATTTGGTTATTTTTATATAAAATAGATTTTTATTAAATTAAATAATCTTTGATTTATATTTGAAAATAATGACTGATTGTCTAAGAAATTTTCATGACTCCTTCCAAATTGCAAAGTGAAAAGTAAAAAATTTTAAAAATTTTTTGACCCCAAAATTTTATTGACTTCAAGCTCAAACCTTTTAAAATGGAACTCTCTTTTTTATAATGGATTTTTAGATTTTAGAAATCAGTTTAACTCTTTAAAATAAAAAACCAAACTAGCTCTAAATCGCACACCGACTCATGACAAATCAAAAAGTTATTCAAGTCCACAAAGACTAAAGTGCATATTCCATGTACCTTTGTTGCGTGACAAAATTAAGCTCATAATATAATTAAGTAGTCAAGTACTTCAAGAAGGCTTCGATAATTTAATCTAATTGATAGATAAAAGAAAGTGGAGGAATTCGAAGACAGAATCACGAGAGACTCTACATTGAGAACATTTTTGTTTAAATTGTTGTATCTCATCCTTTCATAATTATAATCACATTTTGATTTTTGTGATTGAATTTAATTTTCTTATAGATCGTATTATAAAATTATAGAAATAATAGAGGACAATAAAATTAATCTTGTTTGAATTAGAGAAAATTAGATAGGAAAGAATCACAAAAAATTACGAGTATTTTTGTTGAAAATGAAAAAGAATAAAGAAGGGAGGGGTAAATTTCGTACAAGAAATAGACTACTGTCTCGGAAACGCTTCCAGAATAGTAGTAAGGTTTTGGGGGTTGGTCTTGTTTCCTCCAACGGCCATTCGGGCTGACGCCCATTCAGGCCATCACTATCCAGCCATTCGGGCCATCGGTTTCCAGCGCTGGACCACCACTATGGCCATCATCGCTTCCCAGCTAGAGAAAGAATGAGTTAAATGTCATATTTTAAAAAAAAAAAAATCAAAATACCATATTTTTAAAATTAATGAGTACATGCCACAAAACTAAACTTCGAAAATCTCTTCTAATTTTTCAGAAAACTCGAAGATTTGCTTTTCAAAGGGAAAAAAAATTCAAACTTCGAGTTTTCAAAATTTGAAGTTGTTTTTTGTGGCATTTGCTCATTAGTTTAAAAAATATGGCATTTTTTTTCCTTAAAAAAAGTAAGGCATGTAACTCATTCTTCCCCCAACCCCCCCCCCCCTCCCGGTAGACTCCACATGGTTGTTTGCCTAAAACAACAATTTCCTAATAGCGTATTTGAAAAGTCACTTTGTAATTGAATTTAGATATAATTGGGAGTAATTACACAATTAGACATATTTGTCCAATCAAATAATTTCTTGATAAAGATAAATTGGATGCAATTGGACTTCCTCAACTTTTCGTACTCTTTTATTCTATTTATATCTGACATGTTTCACTATAAAATAAATATAAATAATAAATAATAAATTTAAATAAAAAGTATCAAATAAATAAATCAAAATATATAAATATGAAATAAATAAAAATATAAATAAATAAAAAAATATGAATAAATAATACTTTAAATTTAAAAATATTAGTAGTAGATAATTTTTAGTTTCATATATTTATATTTATAATACATATATTTTTAATTAGTCATATTTATATTTGTAATAAATATATTTTTATTTTTAATATTTTTAATAAATTACATATTTAAATATTTGTTAGCATTAATATTAATTTTAAACACAAATATTTATTTTTAAAATTAAATTATTTAACCGTATTACTATTTGTATTACCAAAAATGTCATACAAACTTAAAGTGTAACTACACTGTTGTAACCAAATACATCATTGATTTAAATTATCGTGTAATTACTAGGGACTGTAATTACTACTACCCTATGGTGGCCAAACAGACACTAAATGATTTTATACATGTGGAGCCAATTTCATTCCAAGCAATTAGCAAAACTAGGATATATATGAAATCTTTTTATAAATGACACAAAATTTAAAATTCCTTACGAAAATAATCTTGTTTTGGAGCAAATTGCAAATCTAGTTTTTTAGGCTATTCAATCAATGAAAATTAGCATTTATTACTCGGCCATTGGCAGAGTAATTTTTGACTATTGAAAAAACTTTCGGCGATTAAATAGCCGAATTTGACCACATTTAAGTTCACCACTCTATTTCCCACTCATTTTCGATTGTTGAATAGCTGAAAGCTGACTTCGGCTATTCAACAGCCACTTTCGGTCATTCAAAAGCCGAAACTGTCCAATCTATGCGACAGCGTGTCAAACAAGGAACTTTTATTTTTTAAGAAAACTTGTGTTTTTTCAATTGCAGATTTCGGCTTTTGAATAGCCAAAAAAGGCTAGATTTGAAATTCATTCCAAAACAAAACTATTTTTGTAGAAAATTTTTAAATTTGTGTCATTTATAAAAAAAATTCCAATACATATTCACTTCAATTCTCTCTCAAGAAAGGAGGACATTTCATTTGATGGTCATAAGGTGAATTCCCAAATTTGGTGGTTTAACTATACTACCGTGACGATACTGTAGGGAAGGTCCTGCGAAAAAATAACTTCCATTGAAGTGAAATGATAAATCTATTTCTTCGCCTTTTTGACAATAAGTCAAAATTATCATGGATAATAGCCGAATGCAACTTGTCAACTAAAATGGGTAGACTAGGTCAGCTAGTATTGAACAAGAAGAAGCTACCCACTTCTGCTAAGGTTGGGATTAATAGGAACAAGAGACTTGTGTTGTTTTTGTTTGAGTCTTATTTTAAGATACTTACCTTATTTAACAACTTATGTAAAAAAAATTATCAACTTATTATAAGACACGTATAAGATACTTTACACAAAATATCTTATTTGTAGTTATAAAAAATAAATTGAATTTAAGGCACTTATATCTTATCGGTTAAAAAATAATAAAAATTTAAAAACTAAAAATTAAAGAAAAATAAAAATAAAAATAAAAAACTAAAAATTAAAAAATAAAATATTAAATATTAAAAATTTTAAATAAAAATTTTAAAAAATAAAGATTAAAAAATTTTAAAATTAAAAATTTTAAATTTTAAATTAAAAAACTAAAAAATTAAAATAACATGACTCAAAATTGATAACTTTATTATCAAAATAACTTAAAACAATATTTCAACTCACAAACTTGTAACAATTTTATTATATCAAACACTTATTTCTTATAAAAGACGTATATGATAAGATGCTTATCAGATTTCAAATTTAAAATAAGACTGTTCCAACCAGGCTACTGGTTTCATCAATGAACTCAACAACCTCATGTGTTTTCACACAGTGAAGTGCACAAAGATTGAATGCATCAGGAAAGCCGTTTGCTCATCCAGAGAAGGGCTTTGAGTTATTTAAAAAATAAATAAATAAATAAAGCTAAAAAGATCTGCAATAGATATCTAGTACACCAAAAAGCATCTGAATTAACCTGTAGAACTTGAAAATGAATACTTGAGAGTCAAAGCAAGAGAATAAATATCAAGTCAAAATTTTTATACTATGTGTTGCACCTCAAACAAACTTTACGACTCAGTGGCTGGAAGCTGCTCTGTATTTTCCCCTCTTAACTCGTTCTCACTGAAAAGATCCCCTTGAACTGGAACATCTTTAAGTTGTTGTGAGGAAATAACATCAGCAATTGCTCTTCTAGCAGCAGCTGCTTTATCATCGTCCACTACTATATCTTTCTCTGCATCACTTTCTTTGGGCTCCTCAGAGAGATCATCATCCGGCTTTGGCGGTGATACAAAGAACGGTATTTTCCCCCTCTGCCAATCATGAAGAATCATCTTTGCAGCTGTCATCAAGTCAGGTTCTCCTCCCTGGCCCAAAAATCATTGCACTCGATGACTTCCAACATTACATTCAGTGCTTGAATAAATTACAAACAACTAATATCACCACAATGCTTGAGTTGGTTATTATCATGCTTTAGACATAATATTACCACCCAAACAGAAGCACATGATCAGCATTCAAAAACCATCGGCCAACTCCAAGCAACCATTAATTCTATCCTCGAGGCCAATTTTCTCCCTATTGGTTTACAGGCATTTACCATGGCAAAGCATACCGTAGACCTTTATTACTAAAATGGACTGCAGAGAGCAAATATGCTGAATCAAACAGAGCTACCCTTTGACATATCTGCTCTTAAAATCAACATCCCACAAGCATATTAAGGTACAATTCACCCGAAAGGTTCGACCAATTAGTTGCTCTCTAATTGTTGGAATTTAAAAGGGTATAAAGAACAAGCCATTTGGTATGTCGAAGTAGAACTTTGATTGCATCATGCAAAAATTAGTGACAAAGCTCCCCATTATAGAGGGGTAAGGATGCTAAAAAGTGGCTTCATCTCCAATTTTTTGAACAAATGATCTTCATCAAACAAATCTTACATTGAAAATGCTGAATTGAGAACACCTGGAACATATAGTGCAGTGCAACTGTATAATTGACCCAAAATTCAATACATCTCGTAGATAACATTAAGACCTGATTAACTCCACGGTGATTAGCTAAAATCCATGTGCAATTATACATTTGGATTATGACCTTAACTATGGATATGAAAGTACCTTCAACAATTTGCCTGTTGACTTGCATAGCTGAAGAAGAAAGTCATTTTCGTCCTCCCTGATAAAGACATTAGAAAGTATTACTTCAGTCTATTCAACATGTATGATTCCTCACAAAGAAGGGCCTATTTAACATGTAAAGATAAGGTAGACTATAACAGGCACACACATACACATGCAAACATACAACTGTCTGTCAGCATGAAGAGAACCAGGAATTTCACCTTCAAACATTTAAGATAAAAAGCAGCAACATAGAAGATGATGGAAAAGGGCAATCACTAAACACATGGGCCATGGTTTCACATTACCAATATCAAGTTAAATAACATGTGCTTCATATAAAATGTGCTTTAGACACTTTCGCATTTAAGACAACAAAAAGCTAACCAAAGGAAACCTTCAAGAAGACATAGCCTCATATTACCTAACCAAACCAAACCTTAATGCCACTAAAAGGGCTTGACTATGTGGATTTAATGCCACCATAAATCAATTATCAGGGCCATCTCTTCTACAGCCATATCTTCTAGGTCTTGTCTTGGTCTCCATCAAGCTCATCATAGGCCTAACTCTACCCCTCTTACAGTTGGCAGCCTCCATACCACACAGCTTCCAAGACCAGTGTATGCAAGTCTCAAGGGTCCAAGCCATCTAAATTGGTACTCAAAATCTCGTCATTAGTTTAACCACCCTCGCTTCTCCTTGAATAACCTCACTTCTGATCCTACCCCTTTTTGGTCTTCCCACAACTCCATCTCAACATCCTCATCGTTCATTGTCATCTTCTAGACATACTTCACTGTTAAAATCCACAATTAATATAGTAAAAGTTATTTCAGCATTTGGAAACTTATAGTACTTAGGTATTCTTTGGCCACACAAGACTCCCCAAAGCAATTCTCCATTTTATCAACCCTACCAACAAAAATGGCATCAACCCTACATCCTGTTGAACAGTAGGTAGCTAGAGTGCTCCTCTCTGATATCCTTTAGACATCCATTCTTCCTTCAGCCTCATAAATTCTCCTACTCTAAGGTGAACTCACATTCCACACATTCCATCTTTGATCTACCTTGCTTAATCTTATGTTAACCCAGAAACAAATCTAGTAATTCTATATATCTAAAAGCACATCAAACTGGAATTAGAAATAAAATACACTTCTTTTAGTTGCACATAGAAACAACAACCGAATAAACCAGCACTTAAACTGAAAGCTGTGGTCAAGAAACAGGAATCCCCAAACCATTATGCTACACTGGTTGGATCTGCGACTAGACAAATTCTATAAAAAGAAACGAAGGTAGAACCATGTACCAGTCCATTATCTTATATGCTCTTTGAAGGTGCTCCTTCTTAACTCGCTGTAGAACTTCACCAATATGCTCAGCAGCATCATGCAGGTTTGTCACACGTACCTGAAGACAGATAAAATAGTTAAGCAATTTAAACAATTTAGTCCAGGATATAAGAGAGTATAAAGGAATAAAGTCAGCTCCAGCAAAGAATGGGTATACAAATATCTATTTGATTTGAAATTCCGCAACTTGCTGCCTAATTGAAATATTACTAAATGAAAACAATGCAACAGCTGAATGAACAAATCATGAAGTAATACAACACATATTTTGTTCTGTATAACTTCTGTAAGAAGTGAAGACAACAGCCAACGAGACACAACGACAGGGTACATGATGAGGTGAACTCCACAGCACCTGGCCTAGCGCATCACAGAAGGGGCATGCTTCTCGGGCATTAGATAAGCAACCATGCTTTTTGGGCATTAGGTGCACAACATCGTCTTTGATCCTAGCACACTTCTCTTTCTTGTTACCCTGACCAGTAAATTGATTGATTCTTTCCTTTCACTTTATTTCAGTACTTGTACATTAATAAAATTCCATGCAATACATGGCAATTTGTTATGGACAAGAAGTTCTTGTACAGTTGACATAGATAATATACAAGAATGTCTAGATAGCTTGAACTGCTAATGTAAATATTCATGGGTTGCTCGTTGCACCCCTTGATGCACCTTAATAAATTTCTTCACTTCTCAAAGTGTCGTACTTTATCACTGTATCAGATTTACATTTGCTCTAAATGAGCTAAATTGCAAAAATGAGGAACATTTTTCACACAGAAAAACTCTGAAGAAGAAGGCAATAACGAAATGAAAATACTACTGAATATAGACGATTGGTTATATTAGGAGGGGAAGACTCTGGGAACTATTATGGTATGAATGGGGATTAAAATAGTCATTGATGGTTTGAAGATGAGTTTGAATATAGGTTTCTTGCAATCTTCACTTGGTTAGTGGTTCTCTCTTGCAAGTTGCAACTACTGAAATACTGGCTCTACTTAATCGATTTGCTTTCTCTAACAATCATTGACAAGGCAGTTCCTTGTTATTTTCAGATTATTTATTCACTTTATAAGATAAAAAGTTTATTAAGCTAAATGCATTCCTTGTTACAAGGCAAAGCATCAAGCAGCGCAACTCAGTTCCACTCAATTAAGCCCATGATCCTCCAAGAAGGGAATTTGCAGACTCCCTTTTCCACAACAAGGCAGAAGCCACTGCCAACTTTCATTAGTTTCGAATGAAGAATGCAAACTGCCCCAGCGCTAACCTACTCCTATGAAAATGTTGAGTAAACAAGACTACCATTCTTTATTGACTTTGAAAGGTCAATAGTTTAATAAGATGTAAGCGCACCATGCTTCAAAAGGCACAATGCAACCTTGATGCCTTAGTGCACCTTGCACTCTTAACAACCACGCCGACAGGAGAACCAAGTTCTACAGAGTTTTAAGTGTCATATAAATTTTGAAGCATGCAACAGCAATAATCAGCTATTCTAAACTGCACGGTTTTAGATAGATATGCATGTCTTTCCAGAAAAAAGCAAGAGTCAATTTCATGTCGTGCCCACTATCAAACAGACTTTCCTTTAACATTTTGTAGAAGTTGCGTGAGAATTTGTTGACACTCCAATACAAGTAGATTTTTTTTTGTTTTTATTTTTAACCTGCAAATGAATAATATCTGCAAGCTGTGCGAAAGCAAATGGTGCAAAGAGTTGATGCCTGGGAGGTCTCATAAATGTGGGTAATGGTCATATTGTTCGTTAAAATTATACAACAGAATGACCACCTTATCCATAATTGTGTACTACGTGCAATCCAATATAGTTTGTCTGCACAGTGTGTTTATGTGTCTGCAAAGTGCCACTAATTATATACACATATATGAATCTTACGTGCGAAGTAACTAATAACACCCAATAAGTGGCTTGCTAGACTACTAACAGGGTGCAGAATAAGGCAACTAACTGTGGAGATTTATCATGTGACTGAAGGGAGCTCTCAAGTAAATCTAGGAAAGGGAAAGGACAAGTAACCTACTGAACATAGATACAGATCATCCAGCAGAAGAAAGTATTTGAAAGTCAAATACAAAAAGATAAACAGCAAACATCAATGCAAGTGATAACAAGTATATACATACCACGCCCTTCAGGACGATATCTGTCTCAGAATCATTATTTTGGTAAACAACTCCAGGGCAGTCAATTAAGAAAATCCTCTTGGTAAGTGTTATATATTGCCACACTTTAGTCTCTCCTGGAATAGGAGCAACCTTGCACACCTATTTTCATAGGCAAAGGAGCAAATATGTTAGCCAGGTATAACAGTTCTACGGCAAGTAGTAGTTCCAAACAGGAGCACATAGTAGAAAATGTTCACAATACAGTCTGGGAACCAATTTGTGCTTCCCAAATTGTCAATTACAGATCCAGAACTGGTAAATCACCTTAGACTATGGGTAAGAAGCAAAAGCAAATCTAATAAAGCTCTACCTAATAAAAGATCTAGTATAAATGTTAAAAACTGAGGAATGCTACCCTTTCTGTTTGCTGCTTAAAAGCATTACTTTCAGACGTATCTTTGATTACTCATACACTTCTGTTCTCAATTCATTAATTTTCCACCTTTAGAATGAGAAGCATCTGTTGAGAGGTAGACAACATAATGCCCCTTACATCATCCATTTCAACAACAATTATCTAATCAAAATGTCTAAAGAGAATATTAGACTCACAAATCGAAAGAGCTAATTTACATACTGGCAAACAAGGAGAATGAGAAAGTAACAATTTTTCATCGTCCATCTTCATCAAAAACTTATACAGATGAGATACAAGTAGCAAAATCATCAAATGAGCAGTAATTTGATACTAAATTGTGCTTGACAGAGCAGAAAGCAGATACTTACATTCTTTGTACGCAGCGTGTTGATTACTGAAGACTTCCCAACGTTGGGATATCCAACAAACCCCACAGATATTGCCTGCTTGTCACTTTTCAGACGTGCAAATTGTCTCAACACTGACAGAAGAGAACCCTACAAGAAACACAAATATTAATTATTTAGATGAAAATATGGAAGAATGCAATATATTCAGAGGGAAAAAAGTGCAAAGGAAACGTCTTATACCTTGCCAAAGGACTTGGTGATGCTTGCGTGGAATGCTAAAGTAGGAAATTCCTTGGATAATACTCTAAGCCATCCTTTTGTTGCCCACGCAGGGACCAAATCGCACTGAAAAAGGGCAAGTAATTGCTAAGGTCCTAAGATGAAGATAATATCCAATCTTCTACATAGAAATTCTAAAAGAAGAGGACCAGACCTTGTTTAGAAGAAGAACCATGTGCTTATGTTTGCAATGCTCTTTCAAATGCCTCTCCAAGTGATAGCATCTTGTACCTTGGGGATCTCTAGCATCTAGAACCTGCAACTCTAAGACATTAGTAACATTTATGAACATCTTTTTTAATTTAATTTTACTACCGAAGAACAGTAAAGCATATTTTTATAGACAAAAAAGCACCAACTCATCACCCTATAAGCATGAACTTTAGTAACAATTCCTTGAATCCTTGACCATGTGGAAAGAATGAGAGGGAAGAACACAAATTATCATGATTTATCATCCTGCATGATTATAATAGAAACTGAAACAAAAGAAGCTCTCTGGTTTTATGCTATTAAATACAACTATTATCAAGTAGTAATCAGGAGAGATGAACTTACATGCAAGAGAATTACAAGCTTCTTTAGTTTAGAGAAAACAAGCAAAATTTGTTTCTTTACCCCAAAAAGGCTGTAAAAAGCAGGATTCCTAACCTGAACAACAACATCTGAAGAATCTATCACTTTGTAGAGTTCACCCCATATGCGTTTGCTTTGTCCTTTCTCGAACATCGTGTGCCGAACAAGGTCCCTAAACCCATCTTCATTCCCACTAGCAGATGTGTTTGAACCATATTTCTCTTCAAAAGCATCTACAAGATTTATGCAAGGGATGTAATGAGCAACATAATTTTGAAATTCAAGACGTAGCAAGGCAGGATATTTTGAAAAAAAAGCAAAACTAAAAATGTAACTTAGCACATTTACCTTGAGAAGAATCTGCCTTCTTAAGTAGAGATTCATAATCTGATGCTACCAGCTTTGGGCGCTTTCGCTTCTTCTTAGGTCCAAACGCATCAGCAAAAGGCTGTGTGTCAAGAAGATGAACTCTTGCTTGCTTCATGAGACCAAAAAGAAGGTGAAATTAGTTAATGAAGAGACAGAAGACTCAGGCACATACAATTTAAGAGTATACACCAAAGGAAAATGCATAAGACAAACACAATAACTATCAGTAACCAAAGAGATGAGCCATGAAGTCACCAAAAGAAAAACGAGGACAGCCAAGTACAATAATTGCCAACAAACATTGTTTGAGAAGACCACAGAAAATGTAGACTGTCACTCTCCTCTTACGCAAGACACGATCAGAAGAACTTGACAATCAAGGAAGCTCATACCTTCCGATGATCATTTAGCAGGGACATAGGGATCTTTCTTTCCTTCAATAAGACATTGTAGTTGTTTTGCATCCGACTTTGGAGCTCTTCCCGGAAAAACTCAAGCTCCTTTTGATTTACAACTCGAGTATTGCCTGTAAAGGTGAGAACACATCCAAATGAGCAACTTCATCATGTAAGGTCATTATTATGTATCAACCCTCTCGAAGACGCCCACCCAGAAAGAAACTGAGAACATAATGATATTCCCTTCTGTTTCTCCACCATGTATCAGTTTACATTTTCTTGTCAAAGAATCCCAAATAGGAAAATGGAATCATTAAGCAAATAGCAGCACAACTGCCACATTTTGCATGGTCTACAATTATATCTGCAGCTTATAAACTGATCACGAATTTCTTGTCATTACTATACTTTAAGGATTACGAATCCACGATTGACCCCCCAACACAGGAGCATCTTTTGCTAATAAAACATGCAAAAATTTTTCCGTTGGCTCTGTGAATGAAACTAAGAAAGGTTTCTAGATTAGGTGAAGAGACTTAACAATGTCCTCTGTCTATCTTTATCATCAAATGGTTGGCGTGTTAAAAAAAAATGATACCCAACAAAAAATTTATGCTTAAGCAACCTCAAAAATAAAATAAACATTACCTGCAATAAATTTCAACGGCTGAAAGTAATTCAAATATAATTCACAAAATAAGAAAATTAAATTAAAAAAAATAACAAGAAAGAAATTACGCACCGAACCAGCGGCGGTCGGGTTGAATCCGAGTAGAAGGCAACTCTTTGGACTGCAAATCGTGCTTGACGATTTTCCCTTTGCTGTCACGCTTCGGCTTCGTGTTGTACATCTTGAGCCTCCGCACAGTGGCGGAGCTCCGGCCACCGCTACCACCGGCGCCGCCTTTGCTCGCTTTGCCATCTCTGTTCACGTCCAGTGAGTGTTTCGGCTTCCCAGACACGTTCACCGATCTCTCTTTCTTCTTCGCCATAGCAAAATAAACAAATGAAAACCCTAAATTTTTTTTTTTTTTCCTTACTGAATTTGTTAGAAGAAAATGCTTTGGTGTTTGGCTTTTTATGGTGCAGAGACCAAAAGCTTGCGGTGCCGGTGCAAGCTGCCGTTTGTGAGAGGTAGGGTTTTAGTGGTACATTTCAATTCTAGGTTTTTTAATGTTAATTTTTTTTATCAAAGTATGAGGAAAATAAAAAGAAAATTACCCCAAAAACTGGGAGGGTGATGCGTCGGAATTGGGACATATTTTGTAGATTCGTTTATGCACAGGTCCCACCAAGGGCCCGTTTGGCATTGCCCTTGCAATTACAGTTGCTGTTACAATTAAAAAAAATATTTTAATATTTAAAAAAAGTATAAAATTACTGTATAATAAAAAAGTAGTTGATAATTTGTTTGGTTAAAATTACTGTTTAAAGTACAATTTATTATTTATAATTTTTTTAATGTTTAAATTTAAAATTTTAAATTCTTAATATTTAATATTTAATTTGTATTTTTTAACTGTTTAATTTTATTTTTAATATTTAGTTAGTTTTTCATTCTTTTTTTAATTTTTTATATATTTTTTAATTTCAAATTTTTATTTTTTAAATTTTTAAAATTTTTTATTTTGTTTAGATAATATGTCTAGTCTTTAGTCATAAATGAATATATTGTAATTGTTGTAATTAATAAAGTGTGTATATAAATATATATATATGTATATAAACTTGCTATTTTTAAAACGCAATTTGAGAAAAGTAGTATAATTGATATTTTTTCGAAACTCTATTTTAGGTCTCTTAAAATTCAGATTTGTCCACAACCAAACATTCAATGAACCTACTTTTTTATAAAACCTGTTTTTTTTTTTTTCCTTACTGAACCTCAATATCAAAAAGGCTCTAGGTTTTTAAGTAAATGTCAGATCCAAAATACTTTCAACTCTTTCGGCTTGTTTGGATTTATTTTTTTTAGGGGGGGAGGTTTTGCAAAAAAATATATTCGATTTGATTTTTTCAAATTAAAATTTTGAAAAACCTCAAATATAATTTTTTAGAGTTAAAATTTTTAATTTCTTAGATTATACTTTTTTTTAAAATTGTTAAAACTAATACTTTTAAAAAAATCAATCCAAACGACTCCTTTCAATTTAGGGACATAAACCTTGATTTTGAATTCTTAGGAGTAATGAAATTGGACGTGACATATTACTCTACTTAGGATTCGTCTAAAACGATTTTTTTATGAAATATTAGTATATACTTTTATAGTAAGTATCTAAAAATATTTAAATTTTTGTAAAAATCTCAATTTGGCCTTCTTTCAGAAATAAAAAATTCTAGATTATTAAACAATACTTTTTCAAAAATTAAAAAGAACACTTTAAATAAAATAATTCAATGAAACCATAGTTTAACTTTTTTTAAAAAAAGTTTTTATTGTTAATATTGTAAGAATAATAAAGAAATGAGTACATTTCGGCTCCATTTGTTTCGCAAAAAATAACTTGTTTTGAATTTCATATAAAATTTTTTCTTAAAAAAAGTTTTCCTAAAGGTTTTCTATTGTTTGATTGTCATAATAAAAATTAATTAGAAAATATTTTTAATGACATAAAAAAATGTATTTATGTGTGTTGATGGGGGTTGTTGGGCGTGGAGGGGTGGATTCAGATCCACTCTGAGTAAACTTCTCTTCGAGTGACTAGGAGATGCATTCTAGTCCTTTAGATATAAATAAATAAATCTAAACTATCTAATTATAAATAAAATTAATAAATTTTCAAAAAAAATTATATTTCCTTTTCTATTTTTTTTCCCCTAATCAAAAGCTAATCAAAATCTTTTTCCTTTTTAATTAAGAGGTAATTATACCTACTAACCCTGACTTTTATATGAGGTGACACTTATTAACTCTTATATTTAGTTTTAGCAACTTATTAACCCTTGACTTAGGTCAAATATAATATAAAGCCACATTTCTGTTGATAAAAATAACATAGTTACTAAATTGTCCTTTCTGAATTTTTGTGTCTAAAAGTTACAAACCTTTAGAAATTTATCCTTAAAAAAATAACAAACACACCTGGAAAAAGAAAAAAAAAAAAGAAAAAAAAAACCCAATAAACGTCAAAGGGCAGCTCAATACTGGGAAACTCCAGAAGTCAACAATTTAGTTCAATATAATCTTTACAAGGTATATCAAAGGCATGGCAAGTATGTAATGCTAGATGCAATTTGCCTTGTAATTGATTGAATTTCTCTCATTATTTCTTTATCACTCTTCTCCCTTGAAACACTGGAATCAAAATCCAATTACAACAAGTAAACCAAAAGCGAAAAACACATTTCCAAAACCAAAAAAAAAAAAAAAAAAAAAGGTTCTCATTAATCCTCTAAGAAATAAATAATAAGGTTGTGCTTAGGGTCCAAAGCACACATATTCTTCAAAATTGGTGACTCTGGTGTGAATCTCTTTGTGCGAGAGTGATGATCAAAAAGTGAATTTGTGTTTGTGACAATGATAATGATGACGACGGTGATAAAGAAGCAGATTTGTTGATTGAAGTACAGGTATGTTTTAGTCTGTGTTTGGTATTTGGATCCAAATGAAAAAAAAAAAAAAAATGGAAGATTTGGATTAAATGACAAGGGTAATTTAGTCCAAATAACTATGTAACATTAATTTCATTATTAATTTTTTAATAGTAATTAAACAAAAAGTTAATAAATGGCTAAAATTAAATATAAAAATTAATATGTGCCATTCTATGTCAAAGTTAGGATTATTAGATGAAATTAACCTTTTTTTTTTTTTTTTAACTAATAACATTCTTAACGCCATCATCAATTTGAGTTGTTCGACCAAAAGCCATTAAAAGGCATTCTTAACGCCATCATCGATCCTTACTAAACAAAAAGGTCTTGTTTGAATTCTTAACACAATCGTCTATCATTTTTTTATTTTTTTTTTCTCCTAATAACATTCTTAACGGCACACAAGGCCATGTCTTCTAATATCATTTCGGTTGGGGGCAAAAGAATGCATTTTAGAAATCAGCATATGAAGCAGCCTTTAACCATTAATTGTCTGATTGAGCAAAGAATGCATTCTACAAATCTACAAGAAACGAAATTTTAAAAAAATAAAATTTTGATTAATAGCGTTTGCCTTCCATTCCCCCCCCCCCCCTTTTGGGTCATAAAATGCTTCCAATATCATAATGAAATATCAGAATTCTAACTAAAATTTAGATAGTTCAACAACATTATACAGAAAATTTTTATCCAACCCCTACAATAGAGAAATTAGATTAAAAATTTTGCTATCGTTCATCAACAATTTTAATACTACCAATACCAATTTAAGACAATTTTCCTTTTCTTTTTGAAAAACAAAATTATGAAGTCCTCAACCTCCTCCACGAGATGACCATGGCCTCAAATATTTTCCAACTCCATAACAAAACTGATGCTTAAGTTGCACAAATTCTAATTTCTGGCTTTACTGGAATCCTCAAAAGATGGTGGGATAACTATCTCACTGAATCCGATCGTCAAGGAATTTTTTCTGCAGTCAAACGAGATGTCAACAATAATCCTCTCCTTAATGAACAAGGACAAATGATAATAGACGCAGTCCCAACTCTCCTTTTTGCAATTACAGTTCATTTCTTAGGAAACGTTCAAAATATTCAAGATAGAATGATAGAAACTTTTTCAAATCTCAAATGTAAAACCCTCAAAGACTTAAAGTGGTATAAAGATGTATTCCTCTCTAGAGTCATGCTTAGGCAAAACTGCAATAACACCTTCTGGAAAGAAAAATTTCTTTTCGGACTCCCTCCTCTCTTCGTTGAAAAGGTCAAAAACAAAATTATTGACACCTATGGCAACATCCCATATGATACCCTCACTTATGGTCAAATAGTAGGACATATAAATCAAATTGGTCTCCAACTTTGCACTAACCTTCAAATCAAAAATCAACTTGAGCGTTAAAGAATCACAACCCGCAAATAACTCGGTAATTTCTACGAGTAATTTGGTTACCAACCTCTTCGGTCTTCAACCAAAAAACCCTCACTAAAAGAAAAGTATAAGAAGCCATACAAAAAGCCTTATTACAAAAAACCTTATAAAAATAAGAAGCCTCTTTTCAAAAATAAGAAAAAAATACAACCTTAACTGAAAAACCAAAGCTCTAACATGTTACAAATGTGACAAAACTAGCCATTACAAAAATCAATGTAAACTCAAACAAAAACTCAATGCTATAAACCTCGATGAAGAAAGACAACAACAAATCTTTAACATGATTAATTCAAGTTCTTCTTCCTCCTCCTCAGATTCTGACAAATCATTCCAAATAGATGAACTTGTAAGACAAAACTCTTCTGAAGAATATTCTTCCTCTTTTGACAATGAGTGTTCCCTCGCAAAAAATTGTACATGTCAATTTTTACTCCAAAATTAAAACTTAATATGATAAAACGCTCCATAACAGACCAATTAATTGAATTTACAGCCTTTCTTGATTCTCCTGAAAAACAAATGGAATGTCACAAAATTATTTGTGAACTTGTAGCTAGAACTCAAGACTCTCCTCCAAAAAAATCTTCCTCTTCACAAAACTGAACCACAAAATATAATTTCAAAGATATCATGCTCGGCAAGCCAAACCTAAAGAAATAACTATTCAAGACCTTCAAACAAAAATCCAAGAATTAAAAAGAGAAATTGTCCAAATTAAATCAGAAATCCAAAAAATCAACCTTACCCTCCATACTAAGCCTCACTCCAAACCGCAATCAGAAGAAACCTCCACTTCAAAATCTGATGATAAACTTTTTCGAATATTCTCCCAAGTTACTTCGCAAAAATGGCAAACCACAATTACCCTTGTAATCAACAAACAAGAAACTTTTAATTTTATTGTCCTCATTGACTCAGGCACTGATATGAATTGTATGCAAGAAGGCCTAATTCCTACCAAATATTTTGGAAAAAACCAAAGAACGTGTTACCGCAACAAATGGTTCCAAACTACACATCAAATATAAACTTTCCAATGTTCATATTTATAAAGATGGAATTTGTATCAAAACCAACTTTCTTCTTGTTAAAAACCTTGAATCAAAATTGATTCTTGGAACCCTTTTTCTCAATCTTATCCAACCATTCTCCGTTTCTTCAAAAGGAATTTCTTCCAATATGTTTTCGAAAACTATTCTTTTTGATTTCATTGATCCTCCTCAAGAACGCAATCTTAATCTTCTAAAAAATATGACAATTGATAAAAAAAAAACTCAATTTAATACAAAAAAATCTTCTCAAATTAACTTCCTCAAAGATGATCTTGAATTTAAAAGAATTGAAGAACAAATTAATCATTCAGAATTCCAACAAAAACTCAAAACCTTTCAAGACAAACTTATTTCCGAAGTCTGCCATTCAAACCCAACAGCCTTTTGGCAACGCAAACACCATGAAGTTTCCCTTTCATACACCAAAGATTTTTCGGAAACCATTGAACAACACTAGAAGCATCTGCATACATTTTTCAATGTTGTCAAAGAAAATGGACTTGTAGTTTCTGCACCAAAAATTGTTCTTTTCAAAACACAAATTAGATTTTTAGGTCGTATTATCACCCAAGGAACCATCAAACCCATTGATAGGACAATAGAATTTGTTTCAAAATTTTCAGATGAAATTAAGGATAAGAAACAACTTCAAAAATTTTTAGGTTGTCTCAATTATATCTCTGAATTTTGTCAAAATCTCACCCAACTGACTAAACCTCTTTACCAAAGACTCTAAAAAAACCCAACCCCATGGACTGACCAACATACTCAAATTGTCCGCCAGCTCAAAGAAAAAGCCCGGCCTCTCCCCTGTATTGGATTCCTTGACCCAAAAGCTCTCAAAATTGTTGAAACCAACAGCTCGGAATTAGGTTACGGTGGCATTCTAAACAAACACTTGCCCAAAATTCCAAAAAAGAACAACTTGTTTGTTTCACCTCATGTTTTTGCACCTAAACTCAATAGAAATATAGCATTATTAAAAGAGAGATTTTAGCTATAGTGCTATGTAGCATAAAATTTCAAGACGATTTGTTAAATAAAAAAAAATCTTTTATGAATTGATAGCAAAGCAGCAAAAGACGTTTTACAAAAGGATGTTAAAAACCTTGCTTTAAAACAAATTTTCGCAAGATGGCAAGCTCTTCTCTCTGTTTTTTATTTTGATATTGAATTCATCAAAGGTGAAACTAACTCTCTTCCAGATTTTTTGACAAGAGAATTTTTGCAAGGTAAAACAGAAGGATGGACTCAGGCCATCCATATGACCCCTTCAACCCGCAAGATCTAAACAAAAAGACTGTCATCAACACAAAATCCACCCCAAATACAAAATCTTCATATGCCTAGGGAGAAGCATCATCCTCTTCCTCTCAAACACCCCCAAACACCATCCTCTAAAAAACATATGACAGTTATAGGAAAAATTCTCCAGATTGCAAATTCCCTAACAACCCCCATTCAAACTTCAAATTCATTCTCTCCACTACAAACATTCTCTCAAGCAACTCAAAGTAGCCCTTCTCCTTCTTCGCAATCTATGTCTTCCCTTCTCAAAAGTCAATATATGTTCAAAAGCTCCTTCAATCTTTTTTGGATTGAACAAAGTCTCGCTCAAGTTAACGAGCCATGGGCTTTTCTCAAACAAATTTTCTTTCCTCATTGTTTTTCTATTTCCGATCCCCACAAATCTAAAAAATTTTATGAGTTTATTTTGGTCGACACCGATTTGATTGAAATCACTCATAATAAGAATTCAAATGGACAAATTGCCTTCTCCAAAATTTGCATAAAAAAGGTTCTCTTCTTCTCTGACTCGAAAGTTTCACTTTCCCAAACAAAACCTTTCTCCCAAAAATTTACCCCTCCAAACTTCAACTATTTTGGTTACCAACAAGCATGGAATAAGGTTTTTTTCTTGTTCCAAAACAAATCTCATCAACATTCTCAGTTCCTCTTCTTCTGCAAAAAATTCAAATTGGAAAATACACCATTTTGGTTCCAAGAGTGGTGGAATCTCCATGGTGCTTCTACTCAAATCTTGCCCTCTTGAATTTCTCAATTTTACAAAGATTGGTTACTTTTGTTTCAAAAACCCACAAATTGGCAATATTTTGATCCCCTTTTAATTTTTTGTTCTCAATTCAATATATCCTAGATTCTTTGCTGGGATATTCAAATTAAATTAGCCACAAATTCAACACCACCTTGTTTGATCAGAAATTTCAGAATCAAATGGGGGGGGGGGACAACTTCAATTGCACCAAATTCACTGCAAAAGACCTCAAGGAATGGTTTCAAAACAATCCGGATAAAACCTCAGTGGTCTCAAAAGTTCAATCTCATTTTCTGGCTCGAACAACAAAATCCTCAAAAATTACCTCCAACAGCTCGGGATGGATGAAGACGAAGGCAAAACTCAACCTCAAGTTTTGAAAGACTCATCTCAAGAGCCAAATCAAAATGAAGATGATCGTTTCGGAATCAACACGTCTGCATTCAATTTCTAAAACAGTCCCCGTAAAACCCAGACAAAAGGTGAACAGGGCCAGACTCGTGACTCTGCCACCATTGTAAGAAGACTTTCGGCTGAAGATTCCCGCATACTCCTCAAAAGAAGCAAAAGTTGGACATGTGACCTGACAACTGCAATTATTTTCTTTTTCTTTTAAAAAAACAAAATCATTGTAATTACATCGTTTGTTTCTTTTCTTTCTTTCGGGCCTATTTAAGGTTCTAACTTGTTTAGTTTCAAGGTGCTTCGCTTCTTCTAGCATTTCTCTTCTCCAATTTCTGCATCATTCCTCAAATATCAATAAAAAAAGCTCTGTTTATATTCAAATTCTTGTTCTTTACTTACTGCTGCACCATCAAATCAAATTCAGGTATATCTTCCACTTCCAAATCTTATTTTCAATATATTGTTACTTTCTGATACTTTGGTTCGTATCTGTTTACAAATGACTTTGTTTATCTGCTAGTCTGCTACCTAATTTTTTCATTTTTTTTCCCCTAATGACACTCTTAACGGCACACAAGGCCATGTCTTCTAATATCGTTACGGTTGTGGGCAAAAGAATGCATTTTAGAAATCAGCATATGAAGCAGCCTTTAGCCATTAATTGTCTGACTGAGCAAAGAATGCATTCTAGAAATCTACAAGAAACGAAATTTTGAAAAATAAAATTTTGATTAATAGCGTTTGCCTTCCATTTTTTTTTTCCTTTTTGGGTTGTAAAGTGCTTCCAATATCATTAGGAAATATAAGAATTCTAACAAAAATTTAGATAGTTTAACAACATTATACAGAAAATTTTTATCCAACCCCTACAATAGAGAAATTAGATTAAAAAATTTGCTATCGTTCATCAACAATTTTAATACTACCAATACCAATTTAAGACAATTTTTTTTGGTCGAACAAATTCAAGTCAGGTCTTTTAATAGCTTTTGGTTGAGGATTCAGACAAAACTTTTTTGTTTCATATTGGTGATGGATTGATGGCGTTAAGAATGTGAAGAGGGAAAACATAAAAAAGGAAAAAGATTTGATTAGCTTTTGACTGGAAAAAAAAAAAAGAAAGAAAACATAAATATTGTTTTTAAAATTTATTAACTCTATTTATAATTAGGTGGTCTAGATTTATTTATTTATATCAAATGGACTGGAATACACCACCTAGTTACTCGAAAAAGACACGGATCCAGGGTCTGTTGGATGATAGTAGGTGGGAGGCCAGGGGGATGGGGTGCGAGCAAGGGCTGGGTGGATGTGAGGGGGGATGGAACTTGCTGAGGGAAAGATTTGATAAGTGTGTGAAAATATTTTCCTTTTCTTAGATGGAACTTGCGGAGGGAAAGATTTGATAAGTGTGTGAAAATATTTTCCTTTTCTTAGAAAAGGAAAACAATTTTCAATAAAATCACCTTATTTTCCATTTATCAAAAAAATAATTTCCGTTGACTTTTTCATTTTTAGTAATCAAACAACGAAAAATATCAAAAACATTTTCCGCAAAACAAACGGAGCCTTATTTTATGATAGTTCCGGGCCTCTTTGGAAACTGTTTTTGGAAACTATTTTTTTTGTTTTTAAAAATGAAAAAACCAAAAAAAAAATTGTTTGGTGACAATGTTTTGGTTTTCAGTTTTTAAAAATTGTTCTCATAATTTGTGTTCTAGAAATTAAAAACACAGAATAGCTAAAAGTTGTTTTTAAAAGTTGTTTTCAAGTTTTTGTTCTCGGGACAATGCCAATCACGACTCGTTAATGGCAAATTCGTAAACAAGAAAACATTACGGTGGCTATTTGGTAAAGATAGAGCTTATAACATATATAACATATCCCTTACTCTTATGTCCTCTTATACGCTAAAAGTTGCTTTGGAAATATGTTTTTAAAAACTAATTTCAGCACAAAAAACAAAAACAAAAACCAAACAGAGCCTACATATTTTAATAGGGTCGCAATTTGAAATGCCATAAGAGCATATCATAATAACACGTTTTAAGTTCAAGGCAAACTTCATTTAATTTTAATTTTGAGTTTTATGTTGATTTTTTTTTGTGTAAAAGTGATGTAATAATTGAATAAAAATAATTTAATTTAAAAAGTAATATAGGATAATCAATATATTTATTAGAGTTCTCTAATTTTGGAAGTAACATGCATTTATATATATATATATATATATATAATATGTATGACTTTGAGAATTGATCACAAATATGGCACTCCTTTTTGTGTGTGTGTGTGTGTGTGTGTTAGAAGGGAGACTTAGGGCTAGTTATTTGATAGTCCTTCTACGGAGAGTATCCTCCCTTCTATCCTTCTCCGGCAGAGAGCTCAACTGTTCCGGAATCTCAGTAATTATTCTAAAATTTAAGATATGTTGAGGCTATAATTAGCAAGCCAATTTGTACAACTATTAGCTTCTTGATAAATATGTCTCATGAAAAAGTCCCTCCTTCGTTTTTAAATATCTTTACATTCTTCCAATAAAGGTTTAAGAGGATTAAACTACGGAAGAAGACCATTAGATATGACATTCCTATGATGCAAAATTGATCATGCAAACCTAATATATATATAGCCGATGTCTCTACACATGACATTCCCCAACTCAGTTGGATAGTAAACGAGTTTGTAATTATTGTTGTATTTCTCAATCTTGAACCAGTTCCTCACTGTCTCGCTTTCAGGATTTCATGGCTAGTGCTGGCTAGTGTGAGTCCACCACCTCTGGGCCCCGGCAGTATGTAATGGTTAGTTCCTGGCTTGAAATTCTTTCCTGTTACATCGCGCAACGGCTCTAGTGCTTCGGCGGCTGAGCAGATCAAACTGTTAATGATAGACGGAAAAGAGAAGGAAAGAAATCAGAAACGGTATAGTTTTCATGGTGAGATGTTTGCTTGTTCAATAAACATATGTAAATGCAGTTGTGAAGGAAAATGTGATGCAGCTTATGCTTTTTTCTATTATAATACAGCTTATGGGATTAGAACTTGTGGCTAAACTGATAGTTTTGCTAAAAAGCTAAAGATACCAGAGAAGATCTCATCAAAAAGTATTAAAGAAATTATATATATCTTGACTATAAGATAATTGCCATTCTTAAACCAGCAAATACAACCAATTGGCAAAGCAATGTTTTAAGAATTACTATCTCACTGAGTGAATTTCAATATCCTTTGCTTTATAAAGTTCTCTTCCCCCCCCCCCCCCCCAAATAGGTCTCCAATGACCCATAGTTTGTATGAGCTCCAAACCTGTTGCTTCTGGTCTTTAAGCCGCTTATATATATTAAAAAAATTAACAAATAAATTACTATTATATGTTTTTTCGACTAAAGTACCTTGCTATTTTCCACATTGTTTTTTCTTTCTTTCTTTTTCTTTTTTGGATCCAAACACCAAACACACACCAAAAATCAAAACTACAAAAATAAAAAAACCTATTTGATTTTGATAATAATTTTGAATATATAGAAAGCCTTTTGATTTTAATTATGTTATAAATCTTATTTTTATTATACTTCCTTGCATTTTTGAGTTGTTTTCTATAAATTTTGTTAAAGACCCATTTGAATATAATAAAGATTTTACATGTAAAAAGACTTTTTTTTTATTTTAATCTAATTATAACATCTGAAGTTAAATTATTTTTCTATTAAACTTCATCAATGTTTTGAGTTCTCAAAGTCTAGAGTCATTAGTTTAGTTACTAACAATTATTGCATGCTTATTATATTTGGGTTTCTTAATTTGCTAAATATGTCAAAGAGACATTGATAACGTCATTGTTGTTTAAATAATATTTTAGCATGATATTTTTGAAGTTTATTTTCTGTAGAAAAGAACATAATGGACGAAGCAAGTGAACAAGGGCTCAATGCTACGTTTGAAGAAGCAAGCAATTGAAAATTTGGTAAGAAAAAAAAGTGGCAAAAAATTAAATAGAAAAAATGGCACAAAAAGAAGAAACTAATACTTAAAAGTGAAGAAAATAAAAAGGAAATTTCTTTGTGTCATATATGATAAGATAGAAGAGATGAAAAGTTATTTTATGAGAGAGGTAATATATTTTAATATAATTTAACGATTAAGATTTGTTTATATTTTAACAAAATTTTCCTTGTATAGATGTGGCGGGGTAGAACAATTATTTTTGTATTTTTGTAATTTTTAAAGACAAAATTAAAAAAGGGGTAATTTAGTCCCTACATTACTTTTATCAATGAAAATATAATACAATTAAGGTTATCAAGTGGAATTAACCCTTAAATTTTTGAATAAGGTCATAATTTGAAATGCCACAAGTGCGTATCTCAATAACATGCTTTAAGTTCAAGGCAAACTTCGTTCAATTTTAATCTTAAGTTTTTATATTAATTATTTTTGGGTAAGAGTGATGTCATAATTGAATAAAAATAATTTAATTTAAAAAGTAATAGAAAATAATCCATATATTTATCAGAGTTTTCTAATTTTGTGTGTGTACATGCATTTTGCTTTCTGATAACAATCAGTTCTAGGGAGGAGGAGAGAGAATTGCTCACTTTGAGAATGTATCACAAGTATGACAATTCTGTGATGCAAATTGATCGTGCAAACCTGTGAAACAGTATCGATGGAGCTACATTAAAAGCAACAGAATTTTATTACTTGTGATTGTAACTCATTACAAGAGTACTATAAGCATTTATTTATAATTTAGTTGCAGAAGTACCCAACAACATTAGGCAATTATGAGGACATACACACATTTTAAGCCTTCTTAAACATAACCATGAACGGGACATCACTTAGAGCCAAACGTCTATATCCATTCTGGAAATAAATGCCGATGTCTCTGCACATGACATTCTCTGACACAGTTGGACAGTACACAAGCTTGTAGTTGTTGTTGTATTTCTCAATCTTGAACCAGTTGTTCACTGTTTCGCTTCCAGGATTTCCTTCGACTCCGCCTGTCGTTATAAAGTATTGTCCGGTTGAATAATCGTAATCCTCAAGTTTCCACACAGTTGATTCATCGCAGCTTGTCGTAGTTGAGAACTTTATGTTTAGATCAGTCGATTCGCGAATTACTCCTTTCTTGGGATTCACTGGAGCAAATGTCAGAGGGAGCCCATCAGCGGCTTTATACTTCTCCTGGACAACGTTAAGCGGGCAAGTTTCCTGGCCAGTGCTGGCTAGTGTGAGTCCACCACCTCTGCCCACCGGCAGTATGTAATAGTTTGTTCCTGCCTTGAGATTCTTTCCTGTTACATCGCGCACCGACTCTGGTGCTTCCGCGGCTGAGCAGAACAAACTGTTAACGAAGATGGAAAAGAGAAGGAAAGAAATGAGAAAAGATGTGGTCTTCATGGTGAGATGTTTGCAATGTAAATGTAGTTGTGAAGGAAAATGTTATGCAGCTTATGCTTTTTATAGCCAAGCCAAAGGGACAAGTACATGATCTGAAGTCTATTATAATATAGCTTATGGGATTAGAACTAGTGGCTAAACTGATAGTTTTGCTGCAAAGCTAAAGATACCAGAGAAGATCCCATCAAAAAGCATTAAAGAAATTATATATATCTTGACTAAGATCATCGCCATTCTTAAACCAGCAAACAGAACCAATTGGCAAAGCAAAGTTTTAACAAATGCTATCTCGCTAACCCTGAGTGAAATATCAAGCTCCTTTGTCTTTATAATGTTTTTCTTTTTTCAAATCAATCTCCAATTACCCATAGATTTGTTTGAGCTCCAAACCTGTTGCTTCTGGTCTTTTAAGCAGCTAAAATACGCCTACTTTTGCTTTAAGACTCTGTTTGTATTGGCTCTTTTCTGTAAGAAAGCACTCTTTTTAGTTAGAAAAGCATTCTTCTTCTCTAAATAACCATTTCGGTTGGCTTTTTTAAAAAAGCCAAAGTCCTAGAAAAAGCTAAAAAAAAAACAGTTTTTTTCCTAAAAGCTTGAATTTTGAGTTTCTGAGAAAAAGCCCCTGCAGTGGATGAGAGAATCCTTTTATCTATTTGGCTAGTGTTTTATAGGGCCATTTCTAATGCTAGACTCCAATAATTATCCGAAGTTTTTCAAGTTAATCTCTGAAAAATGGTTTGTACATGGTCGCATCACCATTTTCTTGTCATGTTTTAACAGAAATACAAAGATAAGGACTCAATTGATATGTTGGAAGTTTATTGGGTTGAAGGCTGTGGTTTATTAGAAAAGCAGACCAATTGCTTTACCAAGATTAAGAACTTGCTTCTTATTGTTTCCGACTTCCGAGTAGAGGAATGAATCTTTACTCTGCAACACTTCACCCGATTCATATCAGGCAACACAAATTAAGTATCCCAAGCTCAAGTCGAGGATACATTGATTTGGCCTTTTTCTAACCAAGTAGCTATACACTATCAAATTTGGATTTCGATTGTTGCTGTCCTGTCCTGACGCTAATATATGATTGTCATTTATTGTCACGCCTCCAAGTCCGTTAAGGCAAACTCAGAACTATGATCGTCACAAACTTAAAAAGTTCACTCCTCCTAAGCCCATAAGGCTCTAAAACCATAGCACAAAACAAAAACTCAACCAAATATTTCCATCAAAGCTATAATCACTATCAAGGCCAGTTATTTACAAAGTCCAAAATAGATAATTATAAGAACATCCTACAAAGAAATTAAAGCTATTTGATTACAGTAACAATCCCAGAGGAGGGTCCTCTGTCGAATACCCTAAACCATCACCCCCGTAAAAACAATAAATAATATAATGAGCGAAACTAGGGTAATTAAGTGGACAAGCTAGATGAGACATTAAAGGTAGTCCTAAGCAAAGATACCTCAATAAAAGACAACAAATAATAACAGGAGCATACTAGAGTATGTAATATACAGAATCAAGACAAATTGAAATCACTTTTTGATAAGCTAATATACAAAGTTAAGTTAGAACCAGAATGTGACTCAAAGTTGTGATATTAATACTAAATATACTCCACACGCCATAACAGATAGGTATTTGTTCGTCTCTTCCCCTCACGGCAGACCTTGAGGGCATAGAATGGCCACCTGCAGCCCCACCTCCTCCGTTCAAATGGGCATAGAGATAAAACATGTGTGTGTGTATGTCATAGCTTTAAGCATAGCACACAAATCAAACTATATAATAAATACAATGCAAATTCGGAAACCATATTTCCATACAAACTCAGTATAAAAGGAGATGACCAAAGATGCACAAGAGGTCCAGAGTGGAACAAGGAGATAACGAGACACCAAGTATGGATGGTTAGTCCAACTTACCTCAATCTAACTTTAAAATTAAATTCGCTCATTTTCTTATAATTATAACAATTTCTAATTAATAGAATATCACAAAATATCAAATATTAGGCCAAAATCTTATTCTTACAGACTAAAAGTGTTAAAGAGAAATATTTCAAAGGAACAATGAGAGTAGCTCACTAAAGGATATGATAAAGGAAATTATAAGACTCGTTAAAATAAGGTATATCTTGTTAATAGCACAATAATTCTATTTTATCTCATGGTACACATAGTATTTAACATCCTAAGAACTCAGAGTATCATAAAATAATATGAAAATGACAAATAGTTTTATTCTATTTCATAATACACATAGTATTTTACATCCTAAGAACTCAAAGTCTCATAAATAATATGAAAAGAGGATGCACCATAATACATGTGAGTCATTCTACTAATTAAAGTATTACCTTCTAGTAGCTTACGTAAACTCATTTCCCAGATCAATTTAGTAGTTAGTAGGTCACCTACACAAGTTCCACAACTTATCGCATTTATCACTTTATATGCTTTAAGGTTTCTAAATGTTTTACTAGCCAAAAAGGTTTTAGATTCAAATGCATAAATTATGTTTGCATATATAACACACACACATTCAACAGTAAACCCAACCTACCAATTTTATCTTGTATCTAGCTGTCCAGATTCTGATATGTAGTCACATACTTTTAGAATTAGAAACCTGATGGAGAATTATGAGTTCTCTATCAAAAGAAGAAGTAGGATTTGGATTTCCTAATTTAAATTATCTTTTGTCTTCAATTTTGCTTTTAAACTCATCAACTTTGTCCTTTCCATTTAGAGAAAGGTTGGAAAGCTCCTGGATTTATTTAGCAAGCTTATCAAGAAAATTCGTCTGGAGTATTTTTTAGCTTGATGGTCGAAGGAAGTATTAAAATTATGACTTTTGACATGGAGGTCAAAGCTAAATTGACTCGGAATTTGGGTTGGGTCCTACTCATCTAACAAATTCGATTTTGTTCCAAGTAAATGAGCGTCGTATATTTACATGTCAAAGCTTTTGGTGAATGAGAAATTAGCAATCAAAGTTGGGTTATTAACTAATTTGGTTGCTTGATTTTATTCACCTTATAAGGGTATACACGGACAAAAACCCAAAATGGTTTGTAACCGAAAGTCATTTAAATCTGGATTAAAATCCAAGAGTTATGTTACTAGTGGCTACAAAATTTTCCACTAATGCTGGCATTAATGCCTAGGAGTTATGACATATTATGGGAACGATTTCAACCGTTACATTTCTTAGCATTAATCCCTAAATTGAATGTAGCTGGCAACTCCACCACTTTAAGTAAAGTTGTAGGAGAAAAAGTTCTAGTAGTACGAGCATTTTCAATTTCATATAGTGCATTTCTATGGGGAGAGTTTATTACTTATCATTTCGCAAGTTCTTACCGTAGGAGTGCTACTAACGTCAAGAGGTATATAGCCATTGTATCCTGGGAAGAATACGCCACACACCTTTGTAGCACCGGTTGAGGGGGCGTAAATCCTTAAAGATATCGTTTACGAGCTTCGGCTATTTTCAATTGTTTCTTTATTTTGTCTATTTAATTTAGTTTCTTTATTTATATTCTGTATTTATAGGATTTACATACTATTTTCCAACAGGAAGTTCAAAGGGTTTGCACAAAACTGAAAGACGTTAGATGTAGGTGTTATTGGGGAAGTTTATAAATATCTTTGGGAAGAAGAGCCTTAACTCGATCGACTTGAATTCTAAAAGTATCAAAAATTTGTAAAATTATTTTGTTTAACTACCTTATAAGCGGTTTTGACTGTAACTTCCTTAGAGGGATCAAGAGATGAAAGACCTTTAAAGTGAGAGACGGTAAGCAAATGTTCTTTGACAGGAATTTTGATTTGTTCGAAAGGAAGTCTTTCAGAATTAACAGTTGTATATTGATTTTGGCAAAAGCCATTTTTTGGTGATTCCAAAAACAACTTGGACTTAGTTTGAAAATGGGTAATCAACTTGCTGAAAAAAGATAAAAATATTTTTCATGAATATCAACCTCCTAGTTTGGGAGAAAGTATCAAGAAACCATTGTCTTTTGGATATATTGGCTTCAGATTCAAAATCTTTTCTAAGATATTAGAAAGCAATTTTGAATTCATTTGTGAGAACCAAAAAAGAATGAAATATTGCGGGGGCTGTTGCTGGATTTCCACGCCCGTTGGTCCTCTTCTTGGTCGGGCTGCCACTCACTCACATCCCTCGATTAACCTCCCGCCTAGTTAAGGGGCCTCTGGCCAGATGAGAAAGGGGTTCTCCTTTGGTTAACCCTTTTAAAAAAAAAAAAAAAAAAGAATGGAATGACGGATCTGAGTTGTGGATTTTGATTTGGAAATGATGGCAGGAACATGTTGCCTCTGGGGACGGTATGAGCATGCGGAGGGAGAGACATATAAATATTTTGAGGAATGTGAGTACCCTTTAAAAATAATTATAATTTATTGAAAATTTCACTTTTTAAGAAAATAGTTTTAATTTTTTTAAATTTATTTTGAAAAATACTTCAACGAGTTAATATTATTTTTTTAGAAAATATTTCTAATAAATATTTCTTTTTACCAAGATATGAACAAAAACTTGATAAATCAGTTATTATACCATGAAAAAATCACTTTTTCTTATTTATTATAATTACAAAAAACAAGTTACTAATTTTCATTTTTTCCAAAATCAACAATAAAAACAAACCATTTAATTTTTAAATTTGAATTAACAAAAATAAAGAAATAAAAAAAAAGTAAGACCAAACTAGTTCCTAAAAAATAAGCTGGTACTTGAATTTTTTTTTAGTTAGAAAAGCACTCTTCATCTCTAAATAACCATTTCGGTTGGCTTTTTTAAGTCCTAGAAAAAGCTAAAAAAAACAGTTTTTTTCCTAAAGCTTGAATTTTGAGTTTCCGAGAAAAAGCCCCTGCAGTAGACGAGAGAATCCTTTTATCTATTTGGCTAGTGTTTTATAGGGCCATTTCTAATGCTAGACTCCAATAATTATCCGAAGTTTTTCTAGTTAATCTCTGAAAAATGGTTTGTACATGGTCGCATCACCATTTTCTTGTCATGTTTTAACAGAAATATAAAGATAAGGACTCAATCGATATGTTGGAAGTTTATTGGGTTGAAGGCTGTGGTTTATTAGAAAAGTAGGCCAATTGCTTAGTTACCAAGATTAAGAACTTGCTTCTTGTTGTTTCCGACTTCCGAGTAGAGGAATGGACCTTTACTTAGCAACACTTCACCCGATTCATATCAGGCAACACAAATTAAGTATCCCAAGCTCAAGTCGAGGATACATTGATTTGGCCTTTTTCTCACCAAGTAACTGTACACTATCAAATTTGCATATTGATTGTTACTGTCCTGTCTTAACGCTGATATATGATTATCGTTTATTGTCACACCCCTCAGTCTGTTAAGGCGAACCCAGAACTGTGACCGTCGCGTACTTAAAAAGTTCACTCCTCCTAAGCCCATAAGGCTCTAAAACAATAGCACAAAACAAAAAGTCAACCAAATATTTCCATCAAAGCTATAATCACTATTAATGCCAGTAATTTGCGAAGTCCTAAACAGATAATTATAAGCACATCTTACAAAAAAATTAAAGCTATTTGATTACAGTAGCAATCGTAGAGGAGGGTCCTCTCTTGAATGCCCTAAACCATCACCCCCGCAAAAACAGTAAATAATAGAATGAGTGAAACTAGGCTAATTAAGTGGACACGCTAGATGAGAGATTAAAGGTAGTCCTAAGCAAAGATACCTCAATAAAAGACAAGAAGTAATAACACGAGTGTACTAGAGTATGTAATATACAGAATCAAGACAGATTGAAATTTTGATAAGTTGATATACGAAGTTAAGTTAGAACCAGAACGTGACTCAGAATTGTGATATTAATACCAAAATGTACCCTACACGTCAAAACAGATAGGTATTTATCGTCTCTTCCCCTCACGATGGACCTCGAGGGCACAGAATGGCCACTTGCGGCCCCACCTCCTTCGTTGGAATGGGAACAGAGGTAAAACATGTGTGTGTGTGTGTATGTCACAGCTTTAAGCATAGCACACAAATCAAACTATGTAATGAATACAATGCAAATTTGGAAGCCTTATTTCCGTACAAACACAGGACAAAAGGAGATGACCAAAGGTGCACAAGAGGTTCGGAGTAGAATAAGGAGATAACGAGACACCAAGTATGGATGGTTAGTCCAACTTACTTCAATCCAACTTTAAAATCAAACTCACTTCTTTTCTTATAATTAGAACACTTTCTAATTAATAGAATGTCACAAAATATCAAATATAAAGCCAAAATCTTATTCTTACAGACTAAGAGTGTTAAAGAAAAATATTTCAAAGAAACAACTGGAGTAGCTCACTAAAGGATTTGATAAAGGAAATTATAAGACTAGTCAATTTAAGGTATATCTTGTTAATAGCACAAGAGTTCTATTCTATCTCATGGTACACATAGTATTTAACATCTTAAGAACTCAGAGTATCATAAATAATATGAAAATGACAAATAATTCTATTCTATTTCATGATGCACATAGTATTTTACATTCTAAGAACTCAAAGTCATAAATAATATGAAAGATGCACCATAATACATGTGAGTCATTCTACTAATTAAATTATTACCTTCCACTAGCTTACATAAACGCATTTCCCAGATCAATTTAGTAGTTAGCAGGTCACATACACAAGTTCCACAACTCATAGCATTTATCACTTTATATGCTTTAAGGTTTCCAAATGTTTTACTAGCCAAAAAAGTTTTAGATTCAAATGCATATATTATTTCTACATATATAACACACACATTCAACAGTAAACCCAACCTACCAATTTTATCTTGTATCTAGCTGACCAGATACTAGTAAGTAGTCACATACTTTTAGAATTAGAAACCTGATGGAGAATTGTGAGTTGTCTATCAAAAGAAGAAGTAGGATTTGGATTTCCTAATTTAAATTATCTTTTGTCTTCAATTTTGCTTTTAAACTCATCAACTTTGTCCTTTCCTTTTATAGAAAGGTTGGTATATGCACAAAATTGAGAGACCTTAAACCTAGGTGTTATTGGAGAAGTTTATAAGTATTTTAGGAAGAAAAGTCTTAACTCGATCTACTTGAATTCTAAGAGTATCAAAAAATTTGTAAAATTATTTTGTTTAACCATCTTATTAGTGGTTTGGAATACTTCTTTAAAGGGATCAAGAGATGAAAGGCCTTTAAAGTGAGAGGTGGTCAGAAGATATTCTTTGACAAGAATTTTGATTTGTTCAAAAGGAAGTCTTTTAGAATTAACAGCTGCATTTTGATTTTGGCAAAAGCCATTTTTTGGTGATTCCAAAAATAACTTGGACTTAGTTTGAAAATGGATAATCAACTTGCTGAAAAAAGATAAAAATATTTTTCATGAATATGAACCTCCTAGTTTGGGAGAAAGTATCAAGAAACCATTGTCTTTTGGATATATTGGCTTCAGGTTCAAAATCTTTTTTAAGATATTAGAAATTAATTTTGAATTCTTTTGTAGGAACAAAAAAAGAATGGAATGAGGGATCTGAGTTGTGGATTTTGATTTGGAAATGATGGGAGGAACGTGTTGCCTCTGGGGAAGGTATGCGGAGGGAGAGATCTATAAATATTTTGGGGAATGTGAGTATCCTTTAAAAATAATTATAATTTTTTGAAAATTTTACTTTTTAAGAAAATTGTTTTATTTTTTTAAATTTATTTTGAAAAATAATTCAATGAGTTAATAATATTTTTTAGGAAATGTTTGTAATAAAATGATTCTAATAAATTTTTTTTACCCAAATATGAACAAAAACTTGATAAACCACTAATTATAACACCGAAAAATCACTTTTTATTAAAATTACAAAAAACAAGTTACTAATTTTTATTTTTCCAAAATCAACAATAAGAACAAACCATTTAATTTTTAAATTTGAATTAACAAAAATAAAGAAACAAAAAAAAAAAAAACAAGTGACACCAAACTAGTTCCTAAAAAATAAGCTGTCCTTGAAGCTTTTTTTTTTTTCCCCCTCTCTCTCCCCCAGCTTATAAGCTAGCAAAAAATGCTTATAAGCTTGATAGCCAAACACCCTCATAGTTCTAGGGTCTAATTAAGAGCCTGTTTTGCAAAACTTATTTTTAAGTAATTTGTGTTTATACACAAAAGGTTGCTCATAAGCAAATTATAAATAAGTATGAGGATGATGGGCTTTGCTTGTTATAAGCAATTAGAAAAAAACATCTCCCACGTCTCACGTGTTTTTTTTTCCTGTTTAACTGCTTATAAGCACCAAATAAGCAAAACCAAACACCCCTAAATTTGAATCAACAAAAATGAGAAACAACCAAAAACCATGACACCAAACTAGTTTTCAAAAAGTAGAAAACGAGAAAGCGTCATATCAAAGACCTATACAAAGATCTGAGAGAGATGAGATGCGAATTGAGATCAGATGAGCTCACCACCACCTTCATAGATACACTAGTGCATCTCTTACATACATCTACTCTCAACCCATCTTCATAATCTACATCTGCAAAATCCAACAATGGATCGAGTCCTCAAAGCTGCTAGAACCTCCGGTTCTCTCAATCTATCAAACCGCTCTCTCAGGTCCTTCACATATTGTATTGATTTTTTAACTGTCAAAAAGTGCTTAAAAAATGCCTGATAAGGAAATGTAATGAGATTATTATTGGGGAGTCTTTTATTTTCTTGGTTTATCCATGTCAATATAGATTTTTTTTTCTTTATTATTTTTCGTGTGTACTGTTTCTTGCAGAATGTAAATGTGACCCTTTTTCTGATACTGCGTATATCATGATCTATCATTAAATATATCCCAGTTAGAAATGTAGGGGTTTCCTGAGTTCATTTTATGATTGAATGCAATTTATAGTAACCATCTTGGTTTATTTTATGCGTATAATACGTGTTTATGTATATGTGTGTGTATGTGTGCTGATATTTGAAATGTTGAACAAGTTTAATTGTTAGAGATTTACTATTTTTGTTTGGTATTAAAGGAGGTATAATGCCAATTTGTATTAAAATAACATTTTGAATTCATGAATTACACTCTGGGTATCCAGTCTAAATTATAGGTGAAAATGAAATAGAATGCTAATTGCTTATTTTCTCGTGCCACTTGATAGTTGAGACAAGAATTCTCGATAGTGCTTTTTTTTTTTCCTTTTCCTCCTTCTCTGAAGAAGTTCGTAAATATAAAAATTTTGTGTCAGGGAGGTACCGGATGAGGTATACAAAAGTTTGGATGCAATATCCGGGGATGAGAAGTGGTGGGAGGTGTTAACTTGTACCTTTCGTTTATTTTGTTGTATAATTATACTGTTCTTTGTCATGCTCTGGATGGCCTTCTCCTTCAGAGTGTAGTTGGACTTGCTAGCTTGAACATCTGCAGTGCTAAGATGTTATGTGTTTCATTGTGTATTTGCAGGCTGTGGACCTACAGAAGCTAATTTTGGCCCATAATGATATTGAATCATTGAAGGAAGACTTGAGAAATTTACCATTGTTAACTGTGTTGAATGTTAGCCATAATAAGCTCACCCATCTTCCAGCAGCTATTGGGGAGTATGGCATTCGAACCTTTTCACTTGAATATATGGCATTTGAACCTTTTGACTTGGAGACTTGTCAGTTAGTGTTAGTGTGCTGCTTAAGCTAGTTTTCAAATTTGTTTTCCCCTTTTCCTTCTGTGCAGACTTCAAATGCTGAAATTATTGGATGTTTCGCATAACATGATAGTAGAGATTCCTGAAGAAATTGGATCTGTGGCTTCTCTGGTCAAGTAGGTTCCTTTAACATTTTCACTCAATTTTGAAGTTAAGTTTGAGCTTTGGTAGAAATTGGAAAAGTTGAAATTTTATTCTGTGTGCATAACTAACAAAGCTTGGTGTGATGTTGCTTTTCTTGATAACCTGTAAAACTGCATTTATAGGATATGACTTTTATTGTGGAAAGTTTTCATGAATATGTGCTGTGCAGGTTGGATTGTTCAAACAATCGACTAATTGATCTTCCTAGCTCTCTTGGGAGATGTACGGACTTGTCAGAACTCAAGGTATTGCGTTTTTATGATGTGTAGAGTGTTTAGAGATCTTGATATTTTACATGCCATTTCATTTAAATATTAATTTTATGTGTAAATATTGGCCATGTCAAATTTCAGTCTGGGTCTTCTACTGTTGCTAACATTATATTTGGCTATGTAACTATAGATATTCATAAAGAAAAGATATACGTGAATGGGCACCTGGACAATTTCAGTGCTGGTGTGCAATTGTTAAGGGGGTCAAAATGTATAAGCGTGATTTTTTTTTTTTGAAAAAATAAAATAAAATAAAACCTAAGGAATGATAGATTAGGGATAGGAAATAAAATTATGGTGCAGTTATTGAAATGTTAAAATAAATATTTATACTAAAATTGGAGAATCTCAGATATAGGGGGCCGGCTAAAAAACCTTAAAGTGCTTTCTCTGCCATATTCATCAATACATTATATTTCTGTAGTACCTCAAGTGATGGAGGGGCCTTGGCCACCCTGGCTCCCCCTAGTGATTTGCCCTTGCTTGCAGATTACAAGGTTTTTAATCAATGAGATTGCTGTCAATCCCATGACCAGAACCATGAATTAGTTCTATTGATGTGTTCAGCGTTTGCTGTTATTACACTTGTCTAACTATTAATATTCCTCAGGTATCAAATAATAGAATATCGGGGTTGCCTGAAGATCTGTCCAGTTGTTCAAAACTAATGAAATTGGATGTTGAGGTATCTGTATATTCGATCGATTTGTTATTTTCAATGTGATTCATCTTATAGCTTTAACATTTTATGCATTTTTGCTCAGGCAAACAAGCTATCAGTGTTATCGGAAAATATAATTGCATCATGGACAAAGCTTACTGAACTCAATGCCTGTAGCAATCCGCTCTCACTTTTCATTCTCTCTCTTTTTTTTTTCTCCTTTTCTGTATTAGAGTACTTTGATAAAAATGTAACAACCTGACGCAAAATTGATTATGTTACAGCAAAAAATTTGCTGACTGGAATCCCAGAGAGCATTGGAAGCCTTTCACGTTTGATTCGCCTTGACCTCCATCAAAATAGTGAGTAGGTTCCCTAAAATTTTACAATATGTGGCTGGAAACTATGGGAGTACTTGAGCATAAAAGTTAATGATGCTAATGCTGTTTCATTCAGCTATCAAATTGTTTTAATTTGCCTAACTATCTGCTCTATGAATCCTGCAGGAATTTTATCAATCCCATCATCAATAAAGGGTTGCTCATCCCTTATGGAGTTTTATATAGGGTCAGTCTCTTTTGTTCTGGCAAGGCAGACTTACCCTTACCAGGCATACTGGCATTCTTTTGAACTTAACCTATAAATCATATCTCTTTTTTTTTTTTAAATTATCTGTTATTTTTTTTGGTTGGATCCATTTTATCGACAGGAACAACGCATTGACTTCATTACCTCCAGAAATAGGAGCACTTACTCAGTTGGGGACATTTGATCTCCACTCTAATCAGGTGACAATTTGAGCTTTTTGTCCAACTCTTACTGCAAAATTCATTTGGCCTTTTCTCTTGTTATAGAAAAGTTTAAGAATTTGCTGTCCTTTTACAAGTCTGATTTGTTTCATAACTTTTTTCTTTTGAATGTTAAGTCTAATTTGTTTGATAATGGAAGTGGCATTTAAGATTGTCTCCTGATACCCTTGGTCAACTATGTTACAATGTCACAGCTAAAGGAGTACCCTGTGGAGGCATGCAAGCTGCGTGTTTCAGTTCTAGATCTTTCAAATAATTCTCTATCTGGCTTGCCTCCTGAGATTGGTAAGGTCAGCATATTTTGACCTAAATTATTATTATATTTCATTACCTACCTGATATTAGGCTGTCATTGATGCGAGATATTAGGCACACAATCATGAGAAAGCTTTCAAATAAATAATTTCTGCCGGACTTTACTTGCTAGATCACGTTGAATGGTCTAAAACTGTCTGTTGAAATAAGTTTTATGTCTCATCTGCAGCACCATAAATTGACATTTTATTTGGTCGGTAAAACTCTAAATAGGTCTTACCATATCATTGATTCTCAATTTAGGTTTAATTGTTTGCTTTTCTTTAATGTGCACTGGGGATGACAGACAAAATATTTGATTCCTCTTTGTGCATGAATATAAACATGATATTTGCACTTTTACTGCTGCGGATGATTCTCAGTATTCTTTATTAAATATGTTATAGCTGTGTGCTTCATTTTTCTCTATATTTCTACAATGTGGGATCTGTCTGAGTCAATTTCTGGACATGTAACCCAGGCTTGATGACAACTTTACGGAAGCTTTTGCTCCAAGGCAACCCAATGCGAACACTTAGGAGGTTTGAATTATTTAATATATTAAATGCTTACTTTGGTCAGTGTCTCTCCCTTGTTTAAGAGATCATAAGTAACTGATACAAATTGGCTCTCAGCTCATTAGTGAATGGACCTACACCTGCTCTATTAAAGTATCTCCGTGGTAGACTTCCCTCTGATGAAGGTACTTTTCATTCTCTCTCCTTTTTCTTCCTTAGTTGTTGGTATGGTACTTTGTCTCCTTCTACTTGTCTGGGCATCTTTCGGAATGGGAGTGCTAGTTTTAAGCATCCCAAATTTATCTAGCTGTCACATCAAGTTTGTTAAATACATTTGTGTTTCCTTTTGTTTATTCTACTGTAACCAAAACCTTTTTCAAGAAAAAGATGCTCTAGTGTAAATATTCCTTCTTCTGTACTGGCCTGTGGCTTCCTGGACTTGTCTTGAACATGCATAAATTGAAATTTTCATTTTTAGAATCAGCAGCTTCTACACCAGGAAAAGAGGATGTCATTGCCCAGGCATCTCGGCTATCCCTTACCTCAAAGGTATTTTCTTTTTCACCCACCTGCTAATCTCTAACGTGCCCAGTTACCTCTATTTTCATGCACATTGTTTTGATGGCTTCCCCTTTTCCCATTCACATTTATACTTTTCTGAAGAAGCACTTTAAAAAAAAAAAATCTATTTCAATATTAGTAAGTTAACATGTATAGTATCCAACCACGTGCACTTTTCAGGAACTCTCTTTAGGAGGTTTGGACTTGACTGCTGTCCCACAAGAGGTATGGAAGTCTAGTGGAATCACAAAGGTTGATCTTGCAAAGAACTCTATTCAGGAGCTACCTGTTGAACTTTCCTCTTGTGTTACCCTGGAGGTAAAAAAATTGAATCCTCTGGTTCCTCTGTTTAGCGAACAGAAGATGTTGGGCAAGCCAATGAAAAATAAAATTAACTAGTAATGACAAGCCTGAAAAAATTCATAACTAGCCAATATCCGGGAAATTCAACAGATCAGCATGACTGGTGATACTGACACTTCTATAGCATCTGCAGAATGAACCCTTTGTTCCCCGAATGCAATTCTTTATTATTCATAAAGGAGAACTCTTTTGACGCAATTGAGACTAATCCTTGATATGTGAAAAAGCTGAAGAACTTTTTTCTTGCTTCTGAATACTCATATTGTAGACATTGATATGCACAGAAATATCAGGTTACCACGAGGTGGAATAGCCTGCCTTGTGTGTCAGCTTTTGATTATTTGTAAAACCTCTCGTTGTTATGCAATTAAGACTAAGATCGTTGATAGGTGAAAAAACTCCAGGACCTTGTCCTTGTGTTTGTTATATGTAGACATTTAAAGACACAGAAATATCAGGTCATCAGCACGTTGAGTGGGCCTTCCTTGTGTATTGGCTTTTGATTGTCCAAAACTCATCAAAGTTAATCTTTTTGGTGGATAGAAATTTAAAATTGGGGTCTTATGCTTGATGGCCACTAACATAACGATTTTGGTTGGTTTGGTTGTTTACCCACTTATTTAAGTTTTATAGGATCACTAATCTCTGTTGAAGGATATGTACCTTAAATCTTGCATTTGTAGCGACTTGTTAGATCTGCATATGAACTAGCGCACATCTCACGCATCTGGAAAGGCGATGATTGTCTCTGAGTTGGTTTAGAAGTTTCTTACCTTAAGCTGCTTTTCTTAAGTTGATAATTTCTTGTGCAGACTTTGATATTATCCAAGAACAAAATAAAAGAGTGGCCTGGTGCAATTTTGATGTCTCTTCCTAAGCTTTCATGTTTGAAACTGGATAATAATCCACTCAGACAGGTAATGGAAAAATGATTTTGACTCTCCTTCATGATGATTTATAACTGATAATATTTGAACTATTTACGGCTTGTGAGAAATGCATCTCACATTGTGTCTTCACCCCTAATTTCATGGTCCACTCTGTTTTTGATGCGTGAACTTCAGCAATTTCATATTGTAATATCACACGATATATGTTCAATTCATGATCATGCATATGCGAATACACTTGCATACCTCCTTTAATAGGGTTAGGTTTGCTCAGTTGAGAAGATCATTTTTTTCTGTTTAGTTTCCTTAGATATCCTGATATGATAAATCTCGACTATTTTTTTGCAAAGAGCCATAGCTAATGGCATAAATTATGTTTCTCAAAATGTCAAATCAGTCAACTAAGCTCAGACTTTTTGTCTTGGATAGACTCTGAAGAAACTTTCACCATTATGAATATGCCATATTACTGTATAACCTTATTTATTTATTTATTTTGGCTAATAGATCCCATCAGATGGCTTTCAAGCTGTTTGCAAGCTCCACATACTGGATCTAAGTGGGAATGTAGGTTCCCTACTAGATCAGCCAGCATTTTCTTGTATTGCGGGGTTGCAGGAACTTTACCTAAGGTCTAAAAACAGCAATATTGTTCATATGGTATTTCATTTTCAAACCTGTGCTGCTTGCTCTTACTTATGATTTGACTGAACAGAAGGATGCAAATATCTGTATTTCCGTCAGAAATAATGAGTTTAAAGGAGTTGAGTATTCTTGATTTGAGTCAGAATGCCCTTCAATCAATTCCAGAGGTAATATAATGCTTTTGTTGAAACGAAAATTATATAGTATTCATGCTAATTTTTGCCCATGCACCTCAATTGGGCTATCATGTGGAATTGCACCTCACTTAGGCTATCATGTGGAGCTCATAGCAAATCCAGGCAATCGAGTTGCCTAGCATCTTTTTTTGGATATGTTATCACATGAATAATATTGACTAGCAATTTCTCATGCAGTGTGTCTTCTTGTGTTTGTTTTCACATTTTACCTGAGAGTAATGCTGACCAATGTGTACTTTAATTCCTTTTCCATTACCATGACTATCTGCCTGAGGAGTATCACATGCATTCTGGAGTCCAAAGAAACTTGTGCAGCAAGGGGACATTATACAGTTAATTAATATCTAATGCCTAATGTTCTATTATGTGTTCTTGATCGATAGGCCATTCTTGTGGTACAAGAGCAAGTAGCCAGCCAAAGCTCTTAGTTATAAGCTAAGGCTCATAGTTGCAATCACATTCTGATACATCTAATGCCTAATGTTCTATTATGTATTCTTGATCAATAGGCCATTCTTGTGGTACAAGAGCAAGTAGCCAGCCAAAGCTCTTAGTTATAAGCTAAGGCTCATAGTTGCATTCACATTCTGATACATCTAATGCAGTATGTGCTGTTTGCACTGGAGTTCATTAACTTATTACATGCTTATATTCCATTGTTTACCTCTTGAACCTCTGACCAATTTGTTTATTAACTTGTTATATAATTGCAGGGTGTTCAGACTTTGACTTCTCTTACGGAGCTGGACCTATCAGATAACAACATATCTTCACTTCCTGCAGAACTGGTTAGCATAAGAAGCTCTTATTATTATTATTATCATCATTACCGAAACTCTGCTGTGCTTGTGACTTTAATTAGTGGTTGACAAAAAGTGTGGCTGCATCAGTATTGAAATTTCACAGATATGCCTCATAAAGCTCCAGTCTAAAATTACTAAATTAAGAATAAATTGCATTTTTGGAATCTTACTTTGAAGGGGAATTATTTAAAAAGTTGCGAAGTTTAGGTCCATAATTGCCAAACATATCTCATTTCTACTTGTATCGGATCTTCTCTGCACTTGACTAGTCACCTATCTAATAAATTGTTCTGCAGGGACTGCTTGAAACCACCTTGCAGGTTTTAAAACTTGACGGAAACCCATTAAGAAGGTACACAACTTTTGTCTATATTCTTGGTGATTTACTTGTATTTATTAAGTATCCTGCTGGCAAGGATTAGACAAAGATAAAAGGACCCGATAGAGTAAGTGCTGTGAAGGAGAACTTTCTGGATTGTGTGTGTCTGAAAGTAATATAGGACTAAGAGATAGCTTTTTGAATTGATAAACTAACACATCTCTGTAGCATGTCTCTGGATAGTGAGTGAGAGCAAGGGACCACTGATCTAGATTGAACAGCCTTGGATGTGTATATCCTTTTGGTTTGTGAAGCTAGCTTGTAAATCTCTTGTATCTCCAGTTATATGAACAAGGAAATTTAATTTAAATAGTCCTTCTCAAAAGACTATCTTTAACAAATACCGCCAAGTGTGCTATATATGTACTGAAGTAACCAACTTGTTATTTAGCCAAAAATAGGAAAAAAACTTCCTAACTAGTCTCATTCCCCTAGTTTTATGTGTTTTTTCCTTGTCAAATTAGCTGTCTTCAAGTGTCTACACTTGATCAAGCTGCCTTGTTTCCTTCCTGCTTTATATGAATGCCAAGTTCACCAGCTTGCAAAACATGGAAGTAATTAGTGGCAACTTGAGCATTTCTTAGGCTATCATCTGATGTTCTAAAATTGGATTATTTGCTTCCAGTTAATTTCCTCTCTCTCCCCCCCTCTCCTTCTCCCCGTCCCTCTACCTCTCCCTCTCTCCCTCCCGGTCATCTTCTCGCATGTTACCATCTTAACAGTGCAAATGTTGCCTTGATAAGTAATTCAGAATAGACATTTCTACTTTCATCATGTTGTCATTGGAATAGGACTTATATACAGAAAGTTAAATTGAATTTTATGTAGATTTAGTAATAATTCTATTGATGATTGACACTTCGCTGCACTTTTTCTTCCCCCAGCATTCGGAGGACTATTCTGGATCGTGGAACTAAAGCTATTCTGAAATACTTGAAGGAAAAATTGTAGAACAGTAGCTTGTTTCTATTCCCAGTTATGTATTATTCTGCACTTTACTTTTTGGTGTTGAGTGAGGTGAGCCAGTACTTTGTGCTTTTGTTCTTTCTAATTGGTTTTGTGAAGACTATAAAAAGCTTGTATGGAAAAGCCATTTGCAGATATGAATCCTTGTGCATGGTATTGTTACTGAAAATGATCAAAGTGCAGAGTTGTTTGGAGTCAAGTGCCTTTCTTGACAAACCATGAGTGCCATCTCCATAGTATCCTGCGTTATGTGGGGTTTGTTTGGATTGATTTTTTTTTTCCATTGAGAAATGTTTTTTTCTTGAAAAACTACATAATTTTTGCAATAAGTAATTTTATTGGATTTCAGAGAAAGTTAAAATTCTTAGAAAGTTCAACTTTAGTTTTTTTTTTTTTTTTATATAAGTCAGAAATAATAGTTTTCTGAAAAAGCACTTTTTAAAAAAAAATTATAGGAAAGTACTTCTAAAAACAAGCCCAGAATTTGATTGTTCAAGTGTATGCCTAAACCAGGATAATGGGCTTTTCTTGTTCTGACCCTGAACAAACTGATTACAATGTAAAATTGACCAAAAAGTCTCAAAGACGACGACTTTATATGGAATTGACACCTTGAACTGAAGCTGTCACCCCTTATTTTAATTTTTTGTATGGTAAGATTTTGTATATTGAAAGATGAATTTTGCATGTCTATTTATAAAATCTCTATACTATTTATAAAATCTCTAATATATAGAGGAAACAAAGTAACAATGTTTAATAGCAAAATAGCTTCATAAATCATTTTCTTAATTTTGTTTTTCTCACAATTAACTTTGTGGTTATCAAAAGAAAACTGATTCTTACATTCCTTTCATGCTTATATCATTTTGAAATATTTTTTATTTTCTGTTTTCTCTCTATAAAAAATAAAAAAGGGAGAGCCTCAATTTGTGATATTAATGAGACTAATCGTGTTTATTTCACAGGTCATGCAACATGCCAACATTTAGACTCGGTCATATTTTGGGTTTCTGCTAGGGGCTTGGGCTATCCTCTTGTTGGATTGTAACTCACTCTTTGTGGGCTTTTTTGGTTTAATTGGTCTACTTTTATTTGGGCTTAGATATTTGGGCTCATGTCAGTTTTTCTTGTTTCCTCCTGGCCCATGCCTCGTATTCTGGTTTGTCGTTTTTACTTTCGGTCCGAATGTCTTTTCGCCCATCTCGTTGTCATATTTAGGGTAAAGAACAACATGGGCCTGTTTGGAGTTCTTTTTTAAATTAGAAAGTATTTATTTTGGATAACATATTTTTTGTGATTAGTAAATACTTTTTAAGGATGGCCTAATCCCAATCTGTATGACGAAATCAAAGTGACTCCTATTAGCAAGCCCTATCTATCAAAACTTCTTCAGCAAAACGTAGAACTTGTTCTTTAGTTAATTAAATTTAAATGAATTCCCTTTTTCGAATCTCATTCAGTTTCGTCTTGAAAGGGATTATTGGCATTTTAATTTAAAACGAATGAAAAAAACTACTTTCATTAAGTGATTTGTTAGATAATCGAAAACAAAAGATTTTTAATATTATTCGAAATTCTGAAGAACTATGTTGGGGGGGCATTGAATAGCTAGAAAAAGCCCAGTCTCACTTACTAGAATTAGAACTGGAAGTCGAGCAGTTTCGAGTGAATGGATACTCTGAGATAGAGCGAGAGAAAATGCAATTTGATTAATTCAACTTATAAGACTTTGGAACAATTAGAAAATTTCAAAAATGAAACTATTCAATTTGAACAACAAAGGGTCCAGTGGGTGATTCCAACATTATAAGGAGCTTTAAGAACTTTGGATAGTTGTTTGAATAGCAAGTTACCTTTATGTACCATTAGTGCCAATATTGGCATGTTGGGGGTGACGAAAGAAATAACTGATTAGTCTTTCTATTATAGGCACTATTTTTTTCTTTCTAGGTTTCAAAAAGAATTAAAACTTTGAAAAAAAAAAATTCAATTTCATATTTTATTAGAAATCAGAAATTTAAGCTTCTTAGAGAAGAATTTTTGCTAAAAAATTTTAGATTTTTTTTATATAAAAAAAGTTAATCCAAATAAGCCCTATAGCTCTCCAATGTTTTCATTGATTTCTTGTTAGGTTCTATTATTCAAAATATTTGTTTAAATTAATTGTCTTTATTTGAAAAATATTCATAATAGTTTTCAATATTTCCTCAAGTCAGTCAAATGGATCCATAAATTAATGGGATTTTTCCAATTAACCGCCTCAATATTTGGGATCAGCGACATTTTACCCCACTAAAATATATTAATAATCACTTACATCCATTGACTAATGGTCAAAACCATTAAAATTAACATATTTAGTCATGTTCTACATTTACCCTTAATATTTCTATTTATGAAATATAAGCCAAAACATTAGGCATGTCATTCTTCATTATGCGAGCAACAATGATTTCAAAATGATACAAAAAAAAAAAAAAAAATCAGCCCGCACCTAGTTATGTCCTATCTTAACTCAACAAATGAAAGTGTATAGAGTGCAACTGACCTTTGCATGCCTCGCCGCAGACGAACTCACTCCATCTTTTTCTGCTGAATAAGATTCATAAGTAACTTCAAGTTCCTTGCAACCGTAAGAATTCTTTTGCAACCAATGATTCCTTGTTTTACTACATTTGAATATTTTGCAGTGCTTTTTATTGCAAAGTTTTGGCTTTTTATTGCAAATTTTTGGGTTTCTCATCAATAAAAATGTCGAACGGATGATGTTGCGAAAGTTTTTTGAGTTTTTACTGAATAAGTTTCTCGTGCATTAGATTCAAGTTTGAAATACAAATAAATATTTGGTAAAATTATGCTCAGAAAATTGATAGATCAATAAACTAAATTTGGCTAAAGTGTACACAAGGAATTCATCTACCCATGCTAGGATTTTAACACAAATATGTATGTCCAACTTATTTTTTCTCCATGAGTGTAAACACATTATTAAAGCAAACAAATTTCGTCTCGGAAAGTAGAGAGAATGGGAAAGAAAAATTGATTAGCAAATTAAATTGGTTGAAATTAGAAAAAAAAAAGATGTATTACCAAAAAATAAGAATTAGTTGTTTGGAAGTTATTTAATTATATTGTAATATAAAGAAGGGAATTTTTGGAAAATACTTATATAAAAAATATAGATAGAAGAGATCTTAACTTAAACTAGTTTCACTGTTAGTTAAATAATGGATTTAGCTAGTTATTTATATACTGTAGCGGGTAAAGTGTCACTAACCCCATACGTTGAGGGCTTAAGTGAAAATTTCCCTATATTAATAGAAAATGAGTGAACATGGGGATTCATTTTAAGGGATTAAGAGTAGCCTAGTGATTGGGACTATAACTTCATGAGTAATGGCCGAGATGGGAATTGAGTGGGTGGAGGGGAAAAAATTGGATATTTTGGAATAATAGAATTAATTTGAATATATTTGTGAAATATTAAATACTAATTTGAACAACAGGAACTAATATTTAATAGTAAAATTTTTTATGTAATTAATCTTAGTTAAGAGTACTGCTTAAAAACCGTTCACAAAGATATTGAGACACGCAAAGAAAGTATAGGTTTCACTATAAATTATATGTGTCATTATCATATCTCATTGAAAAGGCCGGCCATCGAGTACATTTTCCTAGTAGGTTTTACTGAACTTTCCTATTAATAAAAATAGAAAGCTTGACATTCAATAGTAAATCGGGTAGAAAATTGCTATAAAATTGATTAAATGGAAATATTCCATCAAGTATAGTATGTAGTCTTTACATAGACATAAAATTCTAATAAATATTGATCGTTCATAAGAGTGATGAGGGTGATTCATCATGTTTCTTTTCCTTTTTCTTTTCTTTTTGAAACTTCCGACCCTCAATACTAACTCCCATATCTCATTAGACCTCCTTTTTTTTTTTCAAATTACAAACTTCCTACAACCAATTTATCCCTATCCCCTAGAAAATTTGAACTCAAATTGTTACTCCTAAAGAATGCAATTTTAACTATTTCAATTATCTTTAATATTTATTCTTGTAAAATTCAATTTAATGATTTTAAAGATAAATAATTAACTACTTAAACTGTCTTTTAATCCCGATTGATCCATCTTGTTGAGGATGGCAGAAAGTGGCTTCGACCAGTCTGTTAATGTCATTTTTAATGCATACTTAATTATGTAGAATAGAAAGACGAAGAAACTCTAGAATCTTCTGGTATCTTCATTCACAAGTTTTCTCTCCAATTTTAGTTGTCCTCCATGAGTTGACCCCGTGATAGCCACGTCCATACCATCCTCTCGTCCGCAAATCCACAAAACTCAGTGGCTGACGAGAATGCATTCTGACAAAGAATTCAAAATTACGCACATTCTCTTACGTGGCCTCTCATTTTCTCTCCACGTGGAAAACAGACAAGCAAATGATACAACTACTAAAATAAAGAAAAAATCTACTGTGCTATGTTTTTAATTTTTTAAAAAATAATTTTAATGCACGAAACTTTTATTATGTGAAGATATAGACAAGAGTGAAATGCATTTTGAAATTTGTCCTATCAAATCTTAACTTAATTTTAGTTGTTATGCATAATGTTAGCAAAGAGTTGGATGTACTTAAATTTTGATTTTGCCAAATTTTTACTTAAGTTTTTATTAGAAATTAGCTTTGTAATTTAGATAAGTCAAAGGAAAAAAGAGTTTTTTTATAGGATAATTGTCGAACTCGAACTTGGGTGATCTACATGACTAGGATGAAGCTTGGATAAAATTAAGTGAAGAATTAAAGGATAAGTTGTGACTAAGGGTTATATTACTAAATTTCACTTATAATTCTGCTCTACATTTTAATCCATAGCGCCTATTTCAGAAAAGTATCATATTTTGCTTTATAATACAAAAAATTAGATGATTTTAAAATAATCCTTCTATAGTTGGCTAGCAATCCCTCTATATTTTTAATTTTAAAAAAGTATAAAGAATAGGAATTCAAAAACTAACAAATCAAACTCGAAAGAAGATTCCTTTTCGTATCTGCCCTCAAAATCAACAAAGCCTATAAAAAAATGCATTAAAGGAAAAGGCTTCTTACCCACACTGCACTTAACACATTTTTGTCTCCAAGCTGGCTTCTTCTACTTTTTAAATACTTTTTTAATTCCTTTTATTATTATTTTTTGTTGGAAAAAAGTTGAAAATTAATTGGCACCGAAAATGAAAAAGCTCCACAAGTTCACTTTCTTCTTTTTTCTCTCTCTCTATATATTCCCCTTTTGAATTGCTTTTCCTTTACCAACTCTGATTTAATTAACACCAATCTTCTGATCTCATTAACCCCACATTTCTTCGTCTCCAAAATTTGGCATTTTTCGTTCTTTTTTGGGGTCAAGATTGAATTTTTTTTGCTGTTTTGAGGAAAATAAATTGTGGGTATTTTAGATCAAAGCTTGTTGTATAGCTTTTACTCATAAAGCTTGGATTTTTACTTGAGTATATTCATTCACCTTCTTGCTTGTGATGTTTTGTAAATTACCTGTGAATTTCTCATCAAAGCCACCATTTGTATACTCAATTTCATCTGATTTTGATGTTTTTTTTATAAACTGTCTCAATTGTCTTAGATTTCGCCTAAAAATTTGATCGTTGAAGACACCCTTTTAGTTTTTCTCAAATATTTTGCTAAATAATAAAAAAAAAACATTTTTTAAAATTTTCTTTTTTGCTTCTTGAGGGTGTGAAGAGATGGGGGATCGTTTAAAGTCAATAGCAATTGAAGACATGCCATTACATTTGGTTCTTGAGATATTGACATCTGGTAGATTAAGTGCAGCTGATCTTGTGTGCCTTGAGCTGACCTCAAAGCTGTTCAGAGGCAGCCATGGCTTGTTTTTCCCGTTAAAGTTCAGATCTTTGGTGGACTTTGCAGCTTTTCAGCTTTGTGGGTCCCACCCCATATATGCTTCCATGCGTTTGGGTGCTCAGGAAGAGGCTTTGAGTAGATGTAATGGGAATTGGAAGCTGCTTCTGAGGTTCTTGCAGTCTGTGGAACAGTCTTCTGACATGATTCAGACCTCTGCAGGCAATGTACTACTTCTAGATAGTTATCAATTTTTCATCCTTGCTAATATTCATTTTCTGCTTTTGTTTTTGTGGATTTTGTCTTCATTTTATTATCTTGGATTTGATTATTTGAGAAGTATTATTTAGTTATTTTGGTGGTTTCTTTTAGTTATATGATTGCCTAATGTTAAAGCTGTAAGCACTTTGAGTTGAAGAAGTAATTGAAAGTATCTTTTGAGGATAGAAAACAATAGTTTAGTCTTGTCGTCACCCATTTAAAAAAGCATATGTGATAGTGCCTCTCAATCAAGGAGAATCTTGCCGAAGAGATATAATAAATGAAATAAATATAGGCTGAAGCTTTTAGATGGGGTGATCATTTACTAGTAAAGAGTGAAAAATGTTGTGTGTTGCGCTTTTGCAGATATTTGGTTTTTGTTCGTGTTTGATGAGTTATTGTGTATATTAGGCAACGGGGAATAGAGAAAAGTTTGACTAAATGTGTGTTGATGATGAGTGCTGGGGTTCTAATTCTAAAATGTTATTAGCAGATGCAGATAAAAAGTGGAAGATATCACACATTGTTGATCAACAATTCAGCAGCTTTTTCGTGTGGTTCTTGTATATGTGGCGTGCTCGGTCATGGGCCTGAGACAACTCAATGTGTTGCATTCACCAGAATTAGCTTCCCATTGCCTGCCCAAATTATCCATGTTTCAGCTTCCCACAATCATGCTGCGTTTGTCGCACAGTCTGGAGAGGTTTGATATCTTTGTATTTATTCTGTTTCCTTCTGTCTTTTAGGGTCATTAGCTTCATAAGTGCACAGGTGGTCTATACTATGCTTGGACCTTGAAATTTTGCTGAACATTGTTAGTTGTCATTATCTTGATTTGTCCATGTTACCATAATATTGTCTTTAATTAGCTTTCTGATGAGTCACCCTTGGTGTATGCAGAGGATGCAACCATTCTAGAAGCATATGACTATATTCTATTGTAAAAGAGTCTTTCAAGAAAAAAATTAAAAATTTTGTAAATCAGCATGAGGTTCTTTACTATGTTAATAGGGTAATTATTGGTTGTACCCATTGAGGTTTGCGAAATTTTCATTTTAGCCACGATAAAGGTGTTAGTTATATCACATTTCTTCTCTTATTTTTTCAGTGCATGTCTTTAAGAACTAAGCAAAAAGGCAATCTGCCCTCCCAGGTTTAACTTGTAGAGTTTAAATCATATAGAGGCAATATGAGCGCCTAAGTACGGGAAATAATTGACATATCTGCAGAAGAACCTATAACTGCTTTAAACTTGACCATGGTTTCAAAAAACATAAAATAAATCATGCAGTAAAATTTTCAAATAAAGAGTGTGAGGAAGATCCTAATATCAGTATACTAATCCTATAATGGCATTGGAAATAATATTATAGCTCTTCTAATCTGATCATCCTGCAGGAAAAGGGTCAGTCCATATGTCCATATAAAGTACAAAGAAGACCCAATTCCCACAGAATTACTTTTAAATTTAAAGACGGACGCCAAAGATATTAATCATTAGAACATGTTAGATGTATTGATATTCAACTTTTACTAACTTCCTGAAATGTGAGTATTGTACATTCGGATTAATTCCTTCTCCTCTCTTTTCTTTCTTTAAACTTCTTCTTTCTTGGTACATATACGTTCTGTTTCTTTTTCCAATGCAATGTTTTAGATTCATATATACACAACCAAATTAGATGGCAGAGTGGACAGAACCAAAACCGGAAGGGTTCTATAGGTACATATTCACAAAACTTGTGGTGCCTAAGTGTCATATTTCACAAAACTTGTGGTGCCTAAGTGACCATATCCAGATTGCTGCTGTACTGCAACTTATGTTCATCATCATTAAAAATATACAAACCTTTGAAGCATTTCATGCTTTCTGGACTTGTTTCCTGTTTTGCATCCATTCCAAACTGCGAAGGAGGTCAACACTTGATCATATGCTTCACTATAACTGTCTTGAGGCAAGCTATGTCACTTAATTGTATTGCAAAATCTTTTCAACACTTGTCATCTAGTATGTGTCATAACCTCTTTGCAGCTAATGTAGTTCCGTTTCTCACTCTGTAAAGATATATACATCTCCCATGCTCTTTTGCTTTCTGCCTCTCTTCCTGCCTCCTATGTATATGATGCATACTTTTCCTTATTATTGGGGAGTAGCTGCTGATTCTACCTTTATGTATGTGATGCTTTTCTAAGCATGTGGGAGGTGTAGACTCCTGCCTACAAAAAGGCACATCTCTGTGTCACTGTGAATTTGTTTTCTCTTCACGTGTGTTGTATTTTGTGAGTGATAATCATTTTGCGAGAGACAGAGAATCACGCATGTGTCTTTACAAGCAGGTAGATATGCATTTAATTGCGACTTGTGTGCCTGTCAATGTCAAATCACTGAAATTGATGGTAAAAGATGGTTGGTGTTATGCTAATTCCTAAGGAATAAGAAATCGAGGACTGTCATCAAATTATCAAAGGCACAAAATCACTAGCTTAATAGGGGTTATTGGTGCAGATATCCTGTCTAACAGGGGAGGACATGACTAGAACTACAAACATTCTTTAATTATTCCAGGAAATGAATATAACCTTGTCGTATAGAATTATCTGGGCAAACGATATAATCTGAAATTAGTGTGAGAACGAAATTATAAATAAGTTAATACTTCTTAGTTCCTTAATTTTATAGTGCTTGGTGTAGCCTTCAATATGCACCATAGAGAGGTAGCTGATGATAAAGGAGTAAAACTAAACGGAGTTCTAGAAGCATTTAGATGCTACTTATCTGTTGTAGATGCAAGTCCAGATGTTATGTACAGCTATAATAATTAGTTAAGAGCATCTGCACTTAGTTAGGGATATTAAATGCATGTAATAGAGAGCATCTGCAGTTAGTTAGAAATATTAAATGCATGTGATAGAACGGTTGGAAGGCATGTTAGTTAGGACTCTGCTGTAAATACAATGCATGTATACAGATCGTTTCATTACTGCAATGACATATCAGTTTTAGTTTCTCTCTCTACCCTTTCAACTGACTATGTATGGGATTCTGAGAATCCATGTTAGCTTGTGGAGTCATGGCCTTTTAAGCGTGCCATCTACATTCTTAGTTTGCAAGAAATAATATAGAACCACACCTACGCAGCTGAGTACATGAATATCGAGAAGTTAGTAACTAACATTTTAACAGCATCACTCTGGTGGATAAAACTTGTCAAGATGGAATTTTGGAAGCAGGAGAAGATAGAACCATTGGATGAAGTTTTCAAATGGTAAGATTGTGACAATAGAAAATAAGCTAAGAGAAACCGATTAAGAAATTTGCATTTTGCACATATCTGCAGGAGAGCATAAATGTCATAGGAAACGAGAGGATTAATATTGACCCTAAAGTAAATAGTTGTAGTGGAAGACCAGAACTAAATTGAAAGTTTGTGGTGCAAATGGAGGAATCATCCCTGGTTTCAGCGGAATGAACCTTAAATCTTGGGTTAGCGCCTTTTTTTCTGTTTAAAAGTTTAGTTTAGATTTTCTCTTTGTTTTATTCAACTACCCCTTCCTCTGGCTACCCCTAATACCAAAACTTGTAAAGTAGGAGGGGCGAGGGGAGGATCTAATTTGGAAAAAGTGATCTCCATGACTTATTTGAATGGCTTGTCAGAACTGTCTTGTATTGGATTGATGTCTGGAGTGTTCCACATTTGTTCTTGTATTTCTAATATAAGACTGTCTCCATGTTGAAGAAACTGAAAGTTAATAGAATTCTATGGACATTTTTCTTTAAGGATCATATGTACTACAATTGGTAGAAGACGGATGCCAGAACCATGTCTATTAAGTGACAAATTGATTCTAGAATTAGTAGTACAGGAAGACCAAAAACTAAGTTGGAAGCTTGTGGTGCGTCATAACAATCATGATTAGACTGAGCTAAATGCACCTAAAATTCTTGGTTTGGCACCTGTTTCTCTCCTTGTCCTCCGGGTGTAAATGATCCGAGTGTATTTGAACATTAGCATGTTTATGCTCGGCTTGGACATAGTTATGAGAGCTTGAACTTGACATGAATCTCAACTTTAGCTGAAACTTGCTCAAAGGAAATTTCCAGATTCATGCCATGTCAGAAGCAAAGTGCAAACTTGAGCTTTGTGCTCGAACCTGCAAAATTGAAATAAATTGGTTATCATTACATATTTCTATTGTGTTTAATAAAATAATTAGAAAAAAGCGAAACTTAAAGCTTATAATTTAGGACAAAAAAGGAGAAAAGGAAAGCCTGGTGCCTGGCACTGCCAGCAGTTCACCACCATAATCAATGTCACAGAACATTTGTTCATGCCAAAAGGGTCACTAGTTCTAAATAGTCTATAACAATAAAGCAGTTACTTAATAAGCAAAACACACATGTCATTGTTCTTACTTCTAATTACACGGTTATACTAGCTCTAATTTTTATCTTGATTTTTCTTTGTCATAAATGTGCATTCTCCTTTAGAAGTTACCAAAATTTATAATTACTTTAAATAAATACAAAATCTATTTAAGCTAAATCTTGAAAGTTATAGTTCGTCAGAAATAGTAAAATCCCATACATTCATGGCTAAGCAGCTAATATATGAAAGTAGATATGACTAACAATTTGATATGTTTGTCAGACACTTTTCCTGATCTTAGGATCTGATTTCTATGTATTCGAGCCTTAAACAGTATTTGAGCTTTGCAGAATTTGAGCCTAAAACTTTTAGGTTGCAGCTCAATTTGCTTGCAGCCTTTCCTCTACCAAAGCAGAAGTGTTTCTTTCTTACTTTTGGGGTTTGGGGGAAATACATTTGAGTTACCGACCTGCATGTACTCAAAATAGGCAAGTGAGAACTTTCTTGGTTTGAACTCATTTGTATTTGTATTATGCCTTACTTCTGTGTGTCGAACATCTTGACTGTTGAAAGGAATCTTACTGAAGCTTATCTTAAGGTGGTCAAAGATTACATCATAATTACCTTCACTTTCCAGTTTTATGATGTTCTTTGATGTTAGTTCGTACGTGAAAGGAAGGAGAGTCATCTAATGTATGGACTTTATGGAGCTTATGTAAGATAAAAATAGGTGTATTGACAATTAGATTGTTTAACAGATGCCAAAAGATTGAGAATTTATCCTTTACTTTTATGTTGATAACTGGCAATATGTATGATTTACTTTGACGTTAATATAAAATACAACTGCAAATGCAGGTCTTCACTTGTGGAGATAATTCATCCTTCTGTTGTGGACACGGAGATACAAATCGGCCTATATTTAGGCCAAGGCTTGTTGAAGCATTGAAAGGAATTCCATGCAAGCAGGTATTGGGTTATATATGTGAAAGCCTTGTGCAATTAGTGCGTCACTGAAATAAGTGAAAAAGAAAAACAACTCACATTCACATTCATCTTTGTTTGTTGTTTGCCTCTGATATTAATTGTTGACCTGTATATAGCCTGTAACTCCTTTTCCTTTCCAAACCAACAAGGAAATGAATTAATATATGATTGTTCTCATTTTTGTATGCCTCTGCCATTAAGCAAATTGTTTCATCCTCTCCTTGCTTATGAGATACACATTAAGTGATATAGAGATTCTAATGTCTGACATGGTCTTAGCCAACATCGTGGAGAAGTTAAAAATTGCTTCATTTCATTTCTTTCCCTGCAAGCTTCAGCTTTATTGTTTCAGTTTCATTAGTATAGGAGGTAAGAGGTGGTGCCGGTGGACACAAGCAGAAGTAACATTGGCCAAACATATAATCTCATCTAGCACAATGGTGGATTTATGCTGTGTTTGTTTACAGCTTATAATAAGCAACTTTTCTTATTTTACATCTTATCCAAAAAAGCATGTTTGTTTTGTGCTTATAATAAGATGCTTATTTTAAGATGGCTTATTTATAGTGCAAAAATTTAAGCAACAATCAGCCATCTTATTGCTTATATGGGACACGGCTGAAATTTTAGGAATTTTTAATGAAACTTTACTTTCCACTATTGCCCTCATGTTTTTAGCTTAATACCAAGATTGCCTTTTAAATTTGTTGTCACTTATATAATTTTTTAAATTTATTTAATACTTCTTTGAATTTTAATTTACTAATTAGTTACATTATAGTAATATATGCGATGATACAAAAGGATTATTTTTTGTCAAAATAGGTTATATTAACAATTGTAGAGTAAATTTATAATAGTTATTCACCAATCAATTCTATTATTAAACATTTCAGGGCATTTTGGTCAATTCAGCTTATTTTAGCATTTCAAATTATGCTAATAAGACTCCAGACCAAACAATCTTTTTACATCAGACACTTATTTCTTATCAGACACTTATCAGATAAGATGCTTATCAGATTTCAGATAAGACTATTCCAAACAAGCCATTAGTGCCATCATACTCCATGGATGGCAAGAACTGGATTAAGTTGATAAAGAAGCTGCTACTTTAAGTTTCTAACATAAATGAGGTAAAACACTAGAGTTCGTAGCAAGTGGTAGTCTGTCTAAGCCTATAATCTCCAAAGATTTTGGGATACAGTCAGTGCGGCTGTGAGGGCGAAAGTGATTATGGTAAATCTGATTAACTTTCTAGAGACCTGATTATTTGATCACATACAAGTGGTATAAAGTACTCATTGGTGTACAAAAATTTCTTTAGATGGTCATTTGGTTGGATTTTAAGCTTTGTGAACTAGTAAATAAATAATTGAATATGATCAATTGTTATTGACGAACTTTAACAGAAATAATTTGAAGTTCTAGTTGTCAGAGTTAACAGTAAGTACCTCAGATCAAACTATGTTTCTTTTACTTTTTCTGCAAACTCAACAATTCTTTGTTATGTGTCTGCATGTGTATGTTGCTTATCACTGTTGGAACTTGTATTAGGTTGCTGCAGGACTCAGCTTTACTGTTTTTCTCTCAAGAGAAGGACATGTTTACACATGTGGGACAAATGCACATGGTCAGCTTGGACATGGCGACACAGTTGATCGGCCAACCCCAAAAATCATAGAACTGCTTGTATGTCTTGGTTCTATGGTTCAAATTTCTGCTGGTCTAAGTTATGTACTTGCTGTGGCTGATGACGGGAGTCTCTTCTCATTTGGGTCGGGTGTCAATTTCTGCCTTGGCCATGGGGAGCAACATGATGAACAACAGCCACGTGCAGTTCAGTCGTTTAGAAGAAGGGGAATCCACGTGGTTCGTGTCTGTGCCGGTGATGAGCATGCAGTAGCACTGGATTCCAGTGGATACGTAAGTTATCAGATGTTTTAGCATGAAAGATTACACCAAGATATAAGGTTGGATGCAACAAGCATATTGGCCAGCCTAATTTTGTCATCTGTATGGTGACTGCAGGTTTACACTTGGGGAAAAGGTTACTGTGGTGCATTGGGCCATGGAGATGAGATAGATAAGACGACTCCACAAATGTTGAGTAGTTTGAAGAACCATTTGGCCGTGCAGGTTTCATTTATGTTCTATAATTAGAATTTACCGATCCCAAAGAGCAGGAATACTGTTCATAATGCAGGATAATGTAATGGTAAACGTGGTTTAGGTCTTCCAAATGAAAAGGAAAAGAAAAAACCCAAAAAAGGTGCAAGTTTCACAAGGAATGCTGTATAGCTTACTCACTGCACGCTTCTGCAGCATGTGTCGAGAATATTGAGTGATAGGCTGTTCGGAATGATCACTTTTCTGCTAGGCATTTGCATAGAATTTAATTGAGGAAATCAAAATGTTGATACATACCAGTTGGCTTGTATAGCCATCTGGTTGCTGGTGGTCCTGCAACTTTGTTACTTTTGTCTGGTTGCATTTATGCTTTAAAATTCCTGCTGCACGAGGTCTTAATTGCTAATTATTGTTATCAAAGTTATATTTTGGTAAGTAAGGGCAATATGCATAAATTCAATCCTCTCTTTGGAAGCTTGATGCAGCAGTTAAAATATCTAAGCAATGTCTGAGATGAAGGTTCCGTTATTTATTTTCCAGTTCATTTGGTTGATTATAGCAAGATGCAACTTAAAATTGTCGAGCAAAAATTTGCCTTCCTCTTAACGCGGGGCCTAATAGCATCTACTTTTTTATTTTGTATATTGCATGTCAACTTTCTTTTTGCCATGACTCAATGCTAACATGGAAGTTCCTTCACCTGTAGGTTTGTGCGAGCAAACGAAAAACTTTCGTTCTGGTTGATGATGGATCGGTATATGGCTTTGGATGGATGGCATTCGGGAGCCTTGGATTCCCACATAGAGGACCTTCCGACAAAGTTTTGACTCCTGAAGTCCTTGAGAGTCTGAGACCCCACCACATATCTCAAGTAAGCACTGGCCTTTACCACACTGTAGTAGTTACTAATCAAGGGAAAATATTCGGGTTTGGTGATAACGAAAGAGCCCAACTCGGGCAAGATACACTTCGGGGATGCCTTAGGCCGACTGAGATCTTTGTTCCGCGGATTGTACAAGAGTCGGATCTTATATCAGTAAGTGTGTGATATAAGCAGGATCTAATTTATCCGTTAGTTGTCATTATTTTGTATCCAGATAATTGATGTTGGATGACCCCCTATCTTTGAAGACAATCTTTCTGTACTTGCATTTGTTGTTTGGACTCTATAACTTGAATACAAATCAGAGTAGTGTAATTTTTGCCCTGCAACATTTTGTTTGCATTTCTGCAATTAGGGAGGTTGTCATCATCCATCATTGTGCTATCCCCAATATATTCTGTGTGGTTATTGTGTCATCAATTCTCACTTTTGTATTTTATCACAAAGTGTCACAAGATTCCGTTGTTTAAAGGATCGGTAAATTGTCTCAGTGGTCTCTTATTTTTAGTACCAAAGACTTTTTGGTAACTTATTTTCTAAATGGGACATTTTGGTTGTACATCTTAGAAAACAAGAAAGCCGCTAGTATCTGAAGTTAATTTTTTGTTAAATTTTTAACGGAATAAGCATGTGCATCTCACGTGGCTTGGCTTTTGACATGCTTAACCTTGTAAAAATTTGATGGAGAATAAGTCAGAGAATAACGGGTATCTCTTGTTTTGTAAGATGAGGGATCAAAATATCTCATTTAAAAGATAAGGGACCAAAAATCTTTGACACTAAAGAGGCAACCAAAATTATTTAGATTTCAAGGATTCTTCTTGGAAGTGTCTCAAGATTTACAAAGAGTGTTTTCTTCCCATTAAGAAAATGCCCTTTTTTTTTTAAAGGGCCAATTTAAACAGGCCCTATTTATACAATGCTAGTTGAACCAGTATTTATTCGTAAAATAATTTGTCACGTGAAATTATTTTTGCAAGATTAACAATGATACTGAAAAGTTAGTAACAAAAGTGGTTAAGCTTTAACGGATTTGGATCTCTTCAAAGTACTGGTGTTGTAAGAGAGATTTGATAAAAATAAATTATTCAAGTTATTTAATTATATTATTATTTAAATAGTTTATCACTATTAAACGATATAACGTTATAAGAGGATCAAAGGAAAATCTAAAATCAGAGTGTAAGCATGAACCCATTTGGTTTTTAAGAGATAATACTACGAAGGAAATATGGAGAAGTCAAACATTTAATTTCCAACGCCGAAAATTTTGTAGGCGATACTATCGCATGGTATTAGTGAGACGTTTGTTGTAATTGTTATATGTTTATTTGAAATTTTAAATTTGAAATGTGTATAAAAATATATGTATTTTGAATTTAAGATTTCATATAAAAACACAGCAGATCATCATATGTCCACCTAACCTGCGCTTGGATAGCTCAAGTTCAACACCATTTTATGATAAGCTTGCCAGGACCAGCACTAATGAAATTAATTATTGGTGGATATTCCTTTATAACATAATAATGTTACGATTGTCATAATGAGATTGCATATTCATGTTTCAGATACGGTGGACTTAAATTCCTTAACATCATTTTATACACTACGGAAAAAAAAAAACTAAAATAGGCAATGGTTTTTTTATGACGATTTTTTAAAACCACTGTCTATGGTAGTATAGGCACCAATTTTGATGAACCGTCGCTAAAAGTAAACATATGCAGTGGTTTTTTTGAGAAATTGCTGCTAATTATGGTTAGATGGTGCTTTTTTGTCCATTGCCATACATGATAGTATAACTTTTTTGTAGATATACAAAAATGCATATAGTTAGACGGTGGCTTTTGATCAACCATTGCATACAATGATATTTTATTTTATAAATAATGTAAAATCCAAAAAGTTCAAGGTTCGAGTTACCTATTCCCTCTTCCATTGTTTTCTGGGGTGTGGTGCAAAAGCTTGCCAAAACAAGTAGTGGACTCTTAATTGTTGCAATAGCACAAGCGAGAATACTCTAATAATGTTATAATGTTATAATATTATAATATTAGAAGATATATTCATGTTCTACCTACTCCGAAATTAGATTATTTTATTTCATTAACAATTTACAATTATTAAATCTAACTCATAGTTCGTTTTCAAGTAAAAAAAAATTTGTTCACATAAAGGCAACTTGCAGCATGCAACTTTTTCACATTCTTAGATCTCTTGAAAATCTCTTATTTGACCTTGATACTCGTGCTTGGCCTCATGATTAGCTGTAGTAAGCTTATTAAATCCTCTTTTTAATTATTTGTGGGGTAAAAACTAACAAAGATATTCGCTGGCTAATCCACTGGTGTACTAAAACAAAGACAAGGCAATCCCTCGAAAGTTACAAATTTCGTTCCGAACTAGTCCAACGTCTTTTTTTTTCTTTTTTTTTTTTGGTCCAAATAAGAATTTAATTAATATAAATATAGAGATTTGCATAGAGGTTCGAGACCAACGGGTCTGGATCAGACTCCAACCACAATAACAACGACACGTGGGCTTAACTAACCAATGTGATTTTTTAAAAGCTTTCCATGGGAATGAATTTATTTGTACTATTATGAAATTAAGATTTAAATTTAACCATATGAAGTTGTTAACATAAAAAATGATATACATAATTTATAGTCTCTAAATCACATTAATCAAATTATGATGTTTTTGAGAAAAATTGAAGAATTGTTTGGATATCTTATTAGATCCACAAACTTAATTTGTCCAAATAGATGGTCAGAATTTTATCTAGGTGTAAATTCATGTAAGAAGTCTACTGGGAATAAAAAAATACTGAAAAAATAACAAAATCTTATTGGGTATAAAACTCGAAACCTGAACACTTCAAAAGGAGGTGCTACGGAGCTGCTGATTAGCACTAATATGGTTTTTAGTTTGAAAATACATTTCTCCCAAAAAAAAAAATAGAAATGGACTTTTTACTAGAAAGAATTTTAGTTTTTAGGGCATGTTTGGATTCGCTTTTTTATATAATATCACTTTTTTGGCAAAATATTTTTTTGTGACAAGTATTTGGATAAATTTAAAAAAAAAGAACTAAGAAGCTTGAAAAAAAGCTCCATCTTAGCTTTTCTTAGAGTCTTAGCTTCTCAAAAAGACTTTTTTTTTTTGAAAAGTTAAAAAATTAATTTTAAAAAAATCAATCCAAACAAGCCTTCAGTACCAATAGAAACACACTTTTTTTTTTGGGTTAAGCCTCTCACTCTTACGGGATTGAATCCTGGACCTAATGCCTTAGAGAGATAATTTCAACCACTTGAACTATCTTTTAATCCTAATAGAAACACGCTTGGTTGTTTTTACGTGAAATAGACTTATTAAATGAGACCATGATTAATTTTACATTTGAAAATAATGATTGGTTGTCTAAATTATCAGAAGAGGATTTTGAAACTTGTAATAATAAACTATTTTTTTCCTTTAAGTGATTTGCTTTTTATTTTATTTTAGTGATATGTTAATTGTTCAAAAAATTATAAAGAAATTACAATTGTAACTTTTCAAAATTTAAAAATTATTATTCAATATTTAATTGTAATTGAATTATTCTTTTTAAATTATATTTATTTAGTGGTAATCTATCAACTGATTAAGTAAAGGCGATAGCACATCAAATGAAGAGGATCAAGCGTTTAAAGTATAAATTACTCCAAAAAAAAAATACTCAAATGTGTAAGTTTGAAAACAGAGAGAGTTAATCAACTAAATCGACAAATTATAAATGGGTAATCAGTTAGTAAAACAAACTACAAGAAGATAATGTGTCACAATTTGAAAAGTATAAAGAGTAATATAGTAAATTTTAAAATAAAAATAAATAATTACTTAATTATACAAGTCACGAGACTTGAGAGTAACATGCATTTTATTAGTTCAATGCATTAATAGTGAGTACTTGAATGTGGCCATTACAGTCTTAGAGGGTGTTTGGATTGACTTATAAAAAAGTTACTTAAAGTATTTCTAGTTTTAAATGGCTTTTTTTTATTATTAACTTTAAGTAGTTATGTGTTTAAATAAAAGTTGTAGTTATAAAAATAAGTATTTATATGTTTGATTAAAGTGGATTGGAAAGTAAGTTATATTGTTAAAATAACTATTAAGGACATTAAAATAAAATTTAAAAAGATAAGTATAAAATAAAAGAGTAAAGATATTTTAGTAATAAAAATAAAAAGGTAAGGATAAGATAGTAAATGATTTGGTCAAACTTATTTTTTTTTAAAGTGCTTAAAGTAATAAAAAACAAAAACAGAGATTGGAGAGCTTTTTATTTTATATTTCAAGCTACTTAAAAAAATATATTTTTAATTAAAACAAACACTTTTATTAATTTAAATCAAATTTTAAATAAAATTAACCAAAAAAAAAGTCAAATCAAACGCCCTCGTCGTCTGAACGTGTTGGCAAACCTGCAACTGCCTGGACTTGATTTTTTTCTTTTCCATTATTTTGTAACAACCTGAAACTCAGACATTGAAAAGCACTTGTGATATTGTCTCATGACCATGGCCAAGGCCAATGTCTTGTCTTACCAACCAAATGCAGTGTCGTGTTCACACCATTACCATCATGTGGACCTGTCTCATCTTAAACACATAAAAATGATAAACGCTTCCAAATAACCAATGAGCTCCGGAAAATATTCTAAATCGACGCCATCTAACCTAAAAAAGCAACAGGGCGCATCATATACGTGAGGCGTAATGAAATGATTTGTCAGTTTTGCAGAGTGTCCTATGACTTCATAATTAATTTAAAAGTGTAACGAGAAAAAGGAATCTGAAATGATGCAAAGGAAAAAAAAAGTAGGGTAAATTGCATGGAATCCCCAACTGTTTTGTTATAAATGTGCGTTTATCTTTTGTAATTTAAAAACAAGTTAGTTATTCGTCTCTACTTTTCAAAAGTAAAGCACACATGCTTATTTTTCTAATGCCATTAGTTTTAGCTAACGAAAATACAAAAAAATTATTTACCTTTCAAACCAGGGGCTAACGATACAATTATGACAACTACAAGGGAGTACGACGCACTTATGACAAACCACAGGGGGTACAGTGTTATTTCTCTATTTAATTGGAAACGTAGAGTAATTAATCATTAGTTAATTAATTAATAATTAAATAATTAAATAATTTATTATTAATAATTTAATAATTGATTAATTAATTAATCAAATAATTAAAAATTAAAATTAATTAAATAATTAATTTAATTAATGAGACGGTGATTGTGCGATTATGACGACAGTGAAGGTTAATTTCTTTTCTTATTTTTCATTTTTTGATGACAAAAATATTTATTTATAGTAATGAAATAACATGTAAATATGTTTGTAGTATAATTGGTTAAAATTTATATATTTTAAACTCAGATTAAGCGTTCAAGTCATTTCTCTTACAAAAGTTTTTTCAAAACAAAAAAGGAAGGGCATTTTTTTTTTTTACCAAAATCAAGTTTAACAGCAAAAAAACTTAGCTCAGTCGCAATTCCGGTGCGTGTACTACAAACTTGGTTAAATCTAACAGAAAAAGTGACGGAAATGGATAATGCACTTTACTTTTGGAAACCACAAGAGGGTAACTAAATAATTTTTAAATTACAAGAGTTAAACATATATTTATGACAAATCAATTCCGTATCATTTAGCCAAAAAAAAGTGAGATGAAAAAGAGAAAGGGTTGTTTGAAAAGCATACTCTATAAAAATAGAAGTTGCAGGGGAATCTCTACTTGACATATCGTAATGAAAAGATGAAACAAATTAAAGAAAAAGTTTATACATTCACTGACGTCCCTTATGGGATTCTGTCCTTATATGCATTCGACGCTTAGATTGATAATTTCAAGATAAAATCGTTTTACGCATTTGATATGATGATATGGTATAATAAATTATTCATGATGGTGACATGTTGGAAACAATTAACTTTACCACGTCTCTTCTTCATTTATGAAATACTCTCCCATCTATTAGGACATTGCACCATGTGATTTGCACTACCAAATTGGCTTGAGGAATGAGTCAAAGGAAAACAGAATAAGAAAAAGATGAAGAGAAAAAGAGATGAGAAGAAAGTATACAGCAAAGTGCCAGTTGGTTAAGTGAAGGTTTTATATTTGAAAAAATATATTGTCATTATTTTTTAGTGACTATTCTTATGTTTTTTTTTTGTTGATGTTCAAATGGAGAAATAAAATTTACAAAAAAATTCGAGATAATGCCATAAAAAAATTCATTATAATGTAGCAATTGTAAGTTAATAATGTTAGAGTTGAATACAAATAATATTTTTGAATTACTATTCTTATAATAATATTATTAATTGCAGAATGGAAAAAGATAATTAAAAGTCCTCATTTCTCCCACGCACCCCACAAGCAATATACTAGTTATAATGATTAATTGATGTTATAGTTATGATAAAATGATCATAGTCATTGAATATAAAGATTAAATAATTAAATATTATTTTATTACTACCAATTTTATAATGTTACGTGAATCTAAATTCAAAGTAATGCAGCATGTGTTGGCTTCTGATTTGAACAATGCTCTTCGGACCAGGATAAAACTGAATTAGGATCCTCTCATATCGAATGTTCTTCATACTAATATGAGGAAAATTTTGATCATTTATGTGAGAATCATATCATTTTAGCCATTCATGTAATTCAAGTTCTAAAAAAAAATTTCCTTTCGAATACCCACCTTTTTTAGGATTTGAATTTTGAATGATTGAGATATATGATCCATGCATAACCAATGATATAAGAGGATCTTGATTTGATACAACTCTCCTCCTTTTTTGTGCCATACTTCTCGCACTGAATGCTTTTTTTTTTGGGTAATTTGTCATAAGAAGGGTCACCATATTTAATATCATGTCCCCATTCTCCAAGAGAGAGAGAGAGAGAGAGAGAGAGAGAGAGAGAGAGAGAGAGAGAGAGAGAGAGAGAGAGAGAGAGAGAGAGAGGAAAATAAAAATGTGACTAAAAAGTTAAATAATTAAGCATTAGAAAAAAGCTGCATGAATCACGCGTACAAGAAAGTCAAATACAGATCTATTAGATCTATAGAATCAACAGTACATCACACATATAGGGACAAATAATTGATTAAATTTTGGTATTACACATTTTTCTTTTCTTCAAATGCGTGGAAAGAGAATTTAATGAAATCGTCAACAATGGTTAGTTGAAAGAAGTCTATGAAAGTGATGCCAATAATGTTCACATTAATTTGAAAGCAGGTAATTAATGCGTTCTACTTATTACACAAGATTTAAAAATCAGTTCATGACTTTTGGATGTCAAAGGCGTCCTTGGGGGCCTAGAACAATAATATGATAAACTAAAAAGTCTCAATGAGAAGGAACTATAAGAACAAAGAAGTGTAGTCGGGGTATTTTTAGTCTTAAGAGTTGAGACCTTATTTGAGTGTCATATGCGTGTTTTTTTTTGGGGGGGGGGGGTTGGTGTTAATTTAGGTCCAATGTACATTTAGAAAATCAATTTAAATAAGACCATATTAGATTCAATTCAAGAGCAAAAACATTGCATTGTATATCTAGGTTGACAGAGAGCCAAATTAATAGTATTAGTGATGACAAGAAGTGGTTTTGATCAAATTAGAATCTTTTTAATTATAATAAGTGACTACTCAACTGCATTGTTTTAACCCTTAAAAATTAATAACAAAGTTATTGTTTTTTGCATCAAAAGTCAAATTGATTTCATAAATTCTTTACCATGGCCAAATATATATATAACATCTTCCAAAGAAGTTGCTCCACTAAAATCTACCACCCATAACTTCTAGAAGTAGAACAAGGCTGCTAGTGTTGAATTACTATTATTACTATGTATGAAAGAAATTCAGCTGTCACCACCATGGTAGAAAATGTTGGCCAGAAAAGTCCAACTTGTTCATTTACTTTCCACAACGAATTGGGCATGTGGCTTGGATAAGCCAAAAAAAAAAAAAAGATAATTGCTTGTGCATGACACGCATGCGTGAGCTTCACATGCTATTAAAAAAAAAAAAAAGAAGAAGAAGAAGAAGAAAAAAAGAAAGTGCGGATCTACAAAAACTTGATCCTTCCTCAGCCTCTGTTACCTCAACCACTAAGCCGTCCTCATCCCATGTAGCCTCGACCACCATTTTTCCTTTATATATACATACATATATGTACGCGTGTGGTGTTATTTGAATTTGTGAAATTTTAATCTTTTTTTGTAAGCATATAATTTAACACCTACGAACGTACGATTATTATTTCCTAAACATTTGAGTTTAGACTTGTAACCATGTAATCCCTACGCGAACATTGAGTTAAAATTTGTGGATATACAATGCACGCAGGAGGTGCAGGTATCACCCCTCCAAAATTTGAAAATAATAGCCATACAACAAGCTAAGAGCTCCTTTGGTATTACTTAACAAAATTTCATAAATGTAAATTAGAAATATAAATAAAAATTAAACATAGTAACTAAAAACAAAAAATGAAAAATTATTTTGTTATATTAAAAAATAATAAACAACAACCAGAAATTTATTTGTTTATCTTGTAGAATTAATTAAAATTTGTGTTTTTTAATAAAATAATTTGCACTTTACTGGAAATTACTTCTATAAGGTTAATTTTAATTTTTTACGATATTACTTTCAAAAATAATTTTAATATTTTGGAAATAATTTGATTTTTAAATTGCTTTTATGAAAATAATTTCTAATCTTCGTAAAACAATATTTCTTAAAGAGTCACTATAACTTTTAAAAAATAGCTGTATTGTTTAAAGTAATTATTTTAAAAACTAATTATATACTTTTTGGAATACAAGTTTTCCTTTTGAGAAAATTACTATTCAAAACTTTAAGTTTTTAACAAATTATTTTTTGAAAAATTATTTTTTAAAATAATTTAATTTTTTGAAAAATTATTTATTGAAAAATAGTTGGAATTTTTTGAGAATTATTCTAGTCAATTGAGAATATATTTCTAAAAAATTAATTCTTAGTTACTTTCTATGAAGTTAATTTTAATTTCTTCATTTCTGAAAACAAAACTAGAAACCGACAATAACAATAATATGAAATGACCCACAAAGAAGGATTAAGAAATAGTTTGAATGTAGTAACTTGGATTCGAATTTTACGAAAGACAAGGGATTGAATTGGTGGTACATAGTTTACAATGAAAAAGGAGAAGCTAAATATAAGAGTGTGTATATGAAGCACCGGCAGCAAGTTGATCTACTTGGTTAAATGTTAGTTTTCGTAATTAGTCACACTGGCTAACTTTTTTGAAATTATTTTACCGAATGTTGTGTGTGTACAAGATAACTTTCTATGTAGGATGCTTTGTTTATATATGTGTCTTACACGTGAATATATTTTTCATTTTGAAAGGGATGAAATGTCTTTTTCTCTTAATAAATTGCTAATATGTCAGTGCTCAAATGAGCTCTTGTGATGGTCCAGAGATATTTTGCACTTTAAAATCGGACACACTATACATGTCAGGTAAGATATGAGATCTTCAGAAATTATTTACACCTTGTCATTATCATTCCATCGCACATGGCAGCAGCTTTTAACTGCAAAGAGATAGAGGGCAAGCCAGGTCCATCGACCGATCAAGAAAGAAAGCGTCACAACATCGAGTCCAAGCTCAAGAGCGAGATTGATTATAAATATAACAAATAATTATGCAGTCCCAAAATGAGTACACACAATGCTGTCCGTGTGCATGACAGGGTGAGTTGCTAATTTTTTATTACACTTGGAAGCGAAACAAGAAGGCTAAAAGCACAAACGTATGAAAGCAAAGATACAAAATCATACCTTCCCAAAAAAAAAAAAAAAAAGAGAAAAAGAAAAAGATACAAAATCATCAAACAGACTTCCAAATTTGCAAGTACAATTGTAAAGACAAAAAGGGGCATATGCTCATATTCACAAAATGATCCTTTTCTTTTGCTACTTGTTCATCGTTATTGCCTCAAGTCTCAACACTTTCAGACCATGGATTCTAAATGATCGCGAAAAACTTCTAACATGTTAACAAATGTGACAATACCAACCACGTTGTAGTCCTCTTCGATCACCCAAACGTAGTTCACGCGATGCGCGATAGCTTGGATCATCACCGCTACCAGAGAACTACCAAGATTGCACACTATGGCCTCTGCGGTCTTCACCATTCTTGCAGAATAACTACTAGACCTACTAAGTCTACTCGGCCTTGTCATTGGCGTGGTAGGAGAAGGCAACTCCTCATCTGAGGACGAGTTCAAAGGGATGTTAGAGGAATCAATCGCGAAGTCCTCTAACATCCCTTCTAGGTTTCTCTCCTTCAGCCTTGCCTTCACGACACTCACAATTTCCTCTGGTGGACCTCCACAGTCTATGTAGGCCATGAGGTCACCGGCTGAGAGTGTCGTGATCGCGGCCGCCACTGTCTCATCGCAGCAGGCCAGGGTGAAGGGTGAAATCTCACCAATCAAGACTCCATCATCATCAACGACAGCCACGGAAGTCTGGTTCGCGAGGCAGGATGCAATGGCCCCAACCGCGGATGAGGCCGGGGAGTGATACCCCACGGCCAGGATATCAGTGCTGATGATTCCGAGATTGTCAATCGACAGGGTAGGAACCGGAGAGAACAGGCCGATTGAGCTGAGGAGGAATCTGATCACGTCTTCTTGTGTTAGCCAACAGAATTCATGGCCACTGTGAATGGTTGGAGTAATTGATGATGCTTTTGTCAGCTGTTTCCTCCTCGTGTTGCTCTTTATTGGTACCACCAGATTTTGAGCACCTTGCAGGATGATATCAATGGCTTCTAGTAGGCTGTAATGCCAATGTACAAACACCATAAACATTTGCAAAATAAACAATCTTACTTTTCAAATCTTCTGATAAATTTCTAATTCTCGAACCAAAAAAAAAAACAGACAAGATGAAACTAACTTGAGTAGATTACGAAGAATCAACTTATGATTGAATTGAAAAAGTAGGGGAAAAAAAAAAGAGAGGATATGTGGTGTATCAAAGTCTCAATTCTCGACCCAAAAAAAAAAAAAAAGGAGTTTCAACTTTTTTTTTGAGAATATCTTATTATATTTCCAGATAGAGCCACCTACTCTCATACCCCTCAACCCAAAAAAAAAAGAAAAAAGAAAAGATCAAGATTAGCTATTTATGGTAGTCAGATAGCATTGAGATCAACGCTACGTGACCCAAAAAGAAAAAAGAAATCAAAATTAGTGATAAATTAGATCTAGTCAAATGAAATAAATTAGATGTAGTATGAGTCAAGCAACAATTAATGAATTAAATTCAGACTTATGTGATTCAAGAGCATTGCATTAACATACAAAATTTATGAAGAAAACACCATTGCAGAAACTGTTAAAAACATTTTCAGATTACAGGACAGATACAAACAAGAACGAGAGAGAGTGTGTCACGCACTCAAGTCCCAAGACCCGTGATAAAGGCATAACTAATATCGCTAGCGCTCTTGTGACAAAGTATAACTAATAATTAATTGAACGTTCAAATCAAATGCTCCAAAATGGTCCACCAATGTTACTAAACTTATAAACAAATAACAAATCACCCCACGAAAACGTGGGACATTACACAGAAACAGACAGTTATGAGGTGGTACCTTGAAGAAGGTTCCACGTGCCTAACAAGGCCAGTGACCTGAGACAGCAAAACAGAAACAGGAGCCTTAAGGGCCAAAGATGGAGAAGAAAGGTTCTCTTCTTTGCAAAGATGGCAAATGATATCAACCATGCAAACTTTGCCAACACAAACGCAATTCTGAGCGGAGTCGAAGGTGGTGTTGTTTTTGGAGTGATCACAGCTCCAAACGCTGATGCAGTTGTCCTCAGAGGATTTGAGAGCAGTCAAGGCATCAGCAATTGTTGCAGAAGCTGAGAGAGATCTCAGAGGTGGCTTGCCTAAGCATAGGTCACCTACCTCATAGCATAACAAGCTAGCTGCCATGCAAGTATAAGCTTGATTGGTATATGCAACAGAAGGAGAAATTGTGATGAGAATTTTGATGCAAAAATGGTGGAAAGAAAGATTAGGAGATGAAGAAAGGCGGGTGAGCGTTGGAAGAGAGGGGGGGGGGGTTTGGAATGCTGTGTCTGAAGTGTGGGTGTGTGCGTGCATTTATAGGGTACCGGACTAGGATTCCATGTGTACTTGCCCGTTCTCGGGTGGGTGGCGTGGGGTTGGGGAAGGGGGGCGGCGTGTCGGATTAGGATTCGTTTGGATGGATTTTTTTTTTAAATATGTTTGAAAAAATAATTTTTTAAAAGTTAAAAATTTTTATTTTTGAAAAATATATATTTCTGTTTTTTAAGGGTTTAATTTTTTTTTAAATTAAGTCAAATAATAATTATTTTTTTTGAAAAAAAGTCAATTAAAAAAGGAGCAAACAAAAAGTAATAGTTGCAATTATGTTGTGGTCATAATATTAAGATATTTACTAGATTATAACATGTCAGAAGAAAGCAGTATTTTATGTAGATTATATAGTTTATAAAATGAAAAAATATAAAATATTGTAAATCTCGAAACACAAATATTATTTTAAATCATAAATTAAAGTATTGGTTCCATTTCATTAAGAAGAAGTCAAGCAAATTATGAAAAATTAGCAAGCAAAGATAGTATGAGAAATGCAATAGTGGGTATTAAAAATAGTATAAATAAATGAGCAGAGTTAATATAAATTATTAATATTACTACAATAAAATAACATAAAATTCTCTTCGTGTACTATGTAATGAAAAAATTTTCATTTAAACGAGTGTAAATTGTTCACGGTTATAAAATTATAAATAAATTTTTTACCTGTCCTTAAATTATAACATGCGGGATATTTTAGTTTTTGCGAACTAAAAGTGGGCATTTTTTAAACTATTAGTTGTCAGATGTTGTTAGTCTTTTTTTAATTATTTTCATTTAAAAACTAACATTATCATTGGTCTTTTTAATTATTTATGTACTATAATAATAATTAAAAAATTGATGATATCTAGTAATCAATAACTCAAAGTTAAAATATTTACTTTAATAATTCAAAAATTAAAATATTCTACATGTTATAGTTTAAGAATCTCCCTATAATTATTATTATAATGATTTTTTAGAAAAATAAAATAAAATCTTGACGCGAGACGGAGAAAGCGATGTGTGGGAAATGTGACTAGAAAATAAGGAGGTACGGTAGAGAAGACCGTGACGTGGGGCCCACAGTTTCTGTAGATTCTTATAATAAGGACATGTATGCGTGGGGCCCACTAAGTTTTTAAGCACTGGTTACATCCAAAAAATGCTTCCGACCACCGTTTCGTCGAGGCCTTTCAATTTGGGCACGAAAACGTTGGCATTGAATTCTAACGAGTAATGAAATTGGACATCACATATTTGAATTGATTTTCTTAATGAAAAATTATTTTGTAAAAAATATATTTTTTATGACAAATACTTAAATTATATTTTGAAAATAGTCAAAAATTTTTAAAAAATCAATACCTTCTTTTAGAGGCTAGAAATCTTAAATTATAAAAAAATTCTAAAGTAAGAAAAATACATTTGAAAAAAAGTTAATTCAAATGAAACCATAGTTCAACTTGTTTCTTCTTTTTCTAAAAAAAAAATTTTTTACCAGTGATATTGTTAAAATAATAAATAAATAAATAAATTTATTTTATGAGAATTAAGTTTTTGAACAAGTCCTAATTCGAAATGTGAAAAGAGCATATCTTAATAACATGTTTCATTTTCAAAGCAAACTTCGTTTACGAGTTAAAAATCTCATTTCTGTTAACGATTCAAAATTTTAAGCATTTAAAACAATACCATAAAGTTTACACTTCGAGCAAATTTGCTTTTAAACTTTGCGATATTAATCTCTATGGAGTTAGCTTAGATGAATTAATAATTACCTTCATGGCTCGCTCATTCTGTCAATTATAAACTTCCCACTGTTCATTTTCTTATTCTATTAGTTACTGAAAATATCTTTCTTCACTACAAAAAAAAAAAAAAAAAAGGTGGCGGCTTTACTACAAAATAACAAGGAATAGGCTGTGGTTTTACATTATAGGTAGGGGTTTAAATAATACGTAGATATATTATTATGCAAGATAATAAATAAATGTATTCTTAACTTGTTAATAGTATAATTATATAGTATTACAATAAAGAAGGTTCAAGATTCGAACCACACGGTGTCTTTTTTTTTTTTTGAATTATATATGGGTGATGTTTTAAAAAAACTGATGCCTATCCTTGCGGCAGCCTTAAAATAGTTGATGCCCATATAGGCGACGGTAAAATAATTGCATATTACTTATTTATTTATTTATTTTTTGTAGCGCTTTCAATATCTTTCGGAGAATTGGATCGATGATAAATCTACAATAAAATGTTTATTATTATTAACTTCTTATCATAACATGATCAAAGAATTCAAATTGTATACTGTGAGGTCTGAGAAATATTGACTTAGCGAAAAAGTAATTAGATTTCTGATCTAGAATCCCTACATTGAGGATATGTTTACGCGTTTTACTTGTGTGGAAGTGACAATTATTAATGACTTTGTAGTTGGTGAGAGGAATCTCATTAATTTAACAAGGATCTTTTTTCATTTTTATTTCCAAATCTTAACAGCACATTATTATTATTATTATTATTATTATTATTATTATTATTATTATTATTATTATTATTATTATTATTGTTGTTGTTGTTGTTGTTGTTATTGCTATTACTACAATAATGGTAATCCTGTCGATGCACCAAATTACTTTATATGGGCTTGTGGATGCAACAAGCAAAAAGGGAAAGCGAATGAACCATGGAGGATACTTTCAGCAAATCTTTATTTATTTGTTTTTTCTTCTTTTACTGCAAGCTATTCACATGTATGTAAATCAGGGCTAGTCTGGATTCTTTTTTTTTTGTTGTGATTTTTCAATTCTGTTAGAAAATGTCGATGGGGGAGGATTTGAGCTTCTTCCATACATTAAATCGGTGCCAAGACTATAATGTGATGTAATTCTTAGGGTTCGTTTGGATTAATTTTTTTAATTTAAAAAAAAAACAATTCTGAAAAAGTGTTTTTTAAAAAAATTTAAAATTTGACTATTGAAAAAAGTTATATTTGAACTTTTTCTAAAATTTTAATTTTTTGAAAATCAAGTCAAATGATTATTACAAAAAAAAAAGTACTTTCATTTTTTGAAAAAAAAGGTCAGTCCAAATAGAATTATTTGGATTGACATTTTCTTCAAGAAAAAAAAATACTTTTTTTTTCTGAAAAAATTTATTCTTTTTTGAATAACTATGTAGAATAGCTAAACTTTGGAAAAAAACTCATTTACAGCTTTTTTTTTCAAAAGTCAAAATTTTTAGCTTATCAAAAAGCATATTTTTTTAAAAAAAAGCTACTAAGAAAGTATTTTTTAAAAAAGCCAATCGAAACGAGCCCCAAGTTAATATTTGATAAATTAAGTTGATAATTGATAAATTATTCTGTGAACGTAGAATGACAATGAACGCTCAAGATGAATATAGGTTGCGTTGTTCTTTACGTTACCTCTGTTCTTTTTGCGTTTGTTCTCATTTTCCAAACAGTTTTGTTTATTGTTTGGTAAGACATGCTCGAGATGGACATAAGTTAGAATGGACGTGTATTGAATGGACAAAAAGGTCAGGTAATTGTCTCATTTAATTCAGTATCAGACTTGATTTCTTGACAAGAGAAAGAGAGAATGAGACCAGCCAATTAATTTAAAATCAATAGCATCTCTTTTGATTTGAGAACGATAGGAGTGCATTAGGTGTTAGAGTTATGTCTCAGAGAGTGAATCCTGTGTTTCCGAAGTGTATGTAAACTAACCTCACAAGTCGAACCACCAGATAATCAAAATTCTCAATTCAAAATAAAAAATTAGAAGCGAACTTGATTCTTAAATTGCGTCTATTATTAATTCTTAACATTTTAGTGGACAGATATGTGAATTCTGTTGTTTCCTACTATATTAGGGTGAATTTTATTGTCTGCTTGATTTAAAGCAATGAGATCTTTTTGTGTCCTAGAAATCATATAAAGTTTCAAAGCCCAGTAAATTTTGTCTACTTTAATCAAAAAGGACAATGAATAAATAATAATGCATTTGCCATTGTTGAAGATGACCGCAACTAGGATATTTCATGCTATTACTTGTCCAAGAGATCATTGATACTTCTTTTTCTTTTTATTTCAAGGGAAGCCAAGGGTCGTTTATATGTAATTAGTGAGAATTGATCTTTAGACCCCTCACGCTAAAGATGAGAAATATATCACTAGTTTACTAGGCCTTTGGTCACTGACCAACGTTCATGGACTCGTGTATAGTGTAATACAAAATAATATTTCCGTGTCACTTTTGTTGATTGAGCAATGAGACGATAAATTCGATGGGTAACATGCATTTTATACGTAAAAACAATGATGATCGAAAGTTCTCATATTATTTTAACTAAACCTTTCCAAGACCTGTTTGAGATTAGGCAATGATTGAAATGGATAGAATTATTTATTCTAGTAGTGTTAATTTTTTTTTTTAATTAACTCACATCCAATCCAATCTCCCGTCTCTATGGGATTGAGCCTAGGATCTCACTCTTGGGGAAAAATAGTTCCAACTATTTGAACTATCTTTTAATCTCCTAGTAGTGTTAATTTGAATTTGAATCTTTCTAGTAAATGTATGCTAAAAACTTAAAAATGCTTTATATACAAACTGAAACTAATTTGTTTAGCTATGTTTCAAAGAATATTCAGTTAAAAGTCAAAACTAAGAAAAGGTAAGAAAAGCTCCAGATTTTGAAAAAGACTTCTGAAAAGCTATTTTTAGATTGCATCAGAAGTTGTTTATCTTATTTTCTCCTTGAAATATTCCACCCACATTTTTTAAAGCGTAATATTATATTAATTTCAAACTAATTGAAACTCCAGTGCTCACAATAGAAGAACAATTAATTAACCGTTTTTATTCAATAGTACTTTACTCGAAACTCGATTCAAAACTCTATCTTTATTACTACACAAGTCATACCTGAAGTAGATTAATTGGGAGTTGGAACAGTAATTGCTAACATCGTAGTGTCGTCTTCAGAAATGTGAAGAGACGTTAACATCAAACAATGACCTCAATGCTCAAGCCATAAGTGGTTGACAGAGAGCTACTTTTAAGCATTTTCTTGCTGTTGCAGACCTGCAGGCTTATTTCATTGCCGCAAAGAAAAGAGATTGAAAGAGAAACATGCGGTCCTATAAAAGTTTTCTGCACTAGGGACCAGCAAAGCCATGAAATTTGGCGTTTAATTATATACACATACATTATTATTTTTGGATTAGCAAACAAGATGATGATTATTATAGCATTTCGTGGAGAGAGATTATATTGTCATAATTGCTTAATATTGTAATTGTAGTATGCGTATGTCTTTGAATTCATTACTTAGTTTATCATTAGCCAAAAGAAATGAACCATTTCTAAGCATAAGATTGTTGGAAGATTGTGAAACGAATGAGAAATTATCTCGAGAGAACTTTTGATCTCCTTTTGACTTGTTTAATTTATGGGGTAGTGGATTTTTGAGTTTTAATTTAGTTATATTCTCCCATGAACGTGACAAACCTTGAGCTCCCCATTATATATCTAGATATGGCTTTAATGTAGGGGGTTTTGAGACCCTTGGAGTGCTCTCTGTGCAGGTAGAAATGATGGTTTCTTTTCCTTCTACACCTATATATGTAATGTCTTTTTCAGAGAAATTAACAACAAATAATAATAATAATAATAATAATAATAATAATAATAATTATTATTATTATTATTATTATTATTATTATTATTATTATAAAACCTAAACTATAAATTACTAACTAACTTAACTTTTTTAAATTGCTACATCCCAAGTTTTCTACAATTAACTAACTTAACTTTATTCTAAAATTTAAATCCCTAATTTATTAAATAACTAACTCTTAAATTATTAACCTCCTAAACTAACAATAATTAAATTACAAATTAATAAATCAACATCATCAATTAAAAAAAAGTTAAATTAAACTACCAAACAAAATTACACAAACTAAAAACAAATTATTAACTCAAAACATAGAATATAATTATAAAAGACAATATAAAATAAATAACTTACAAAATAGAGGTTAAATCCTTAGAGGTGAGACTAATAAATTAGAAATTCTCAACTGGAGATGCGGAAAAATTTTCAAAAATGAAATGGGGAGAATGGGGGAGGAAAGCCCGGGTGGGCTAATTTATGGAATGCGGTTGCATTTCCCGAGCGCAGACCACGTTCCTGGAGTGCGCCGCATTAGCAGCCGCATTTCGTGAGTGCATTCCGTGTTTTCAAAACGTAGTCCGCATTTTTGCTAGGTGCCAAGTTTAAATTTTGAATTTTTTTGAATTATTTTGTATGATCTTTGCCTGGACGCATTTTCGGAGTGTAGGAGACGCATTTTGGGAGTGAGATTGGGTTATATTTGAAACCCTATCCAATATAGGGTCAATTTTGCATGGGATATCACAATTTGGGTAAAAAAAAATATCCTACGACTCTACTAGTTTAAATTTGACTTTAAGGAGGTTTGACTAGTTTAATAGCTAAAACACCTTCTTAGTTGGGTCTAAATCTGTTTCATGAATATTATTATTTTAGTAATGTGATATGTAAGATCTAAAGGCTATTTAAAATATTAGGACAACTTGATGGGGAGCCTACTAAGATTTAAAATCGGGCCCTCTCTCCCATCTAGAATTCTGAAAGTATATAAATAGAGAACTAAAATTGGCTTACCCCATTAATAACCACTATACAGATGTTAGAGAGGGAAAGGGGGCCTCTAGTTCAGGCATGCCTACCACTACCGTAACATGCTGCTAAAGTTTCAGAATTATCAAAAGGAAAATTTAATAATTTCAAATTAAAGTATGCTTCCAGACTATTTATTTGATTTTAATTATAGCAGTTTTTTAATTTTTTGATATTCGATTATAAATAGTGCAATGTATCACCTCCAATATGACATTTCACTTGGCATGCCAACTAAATCCTCATTTTCTGTTTATCTACCCTTTTAATTAATTTTCTGTCTCCAATCATCATTAATTCCATTTTCAAGCTCTTTTCTCTTTCCTTTAGCACCATCTTCTTCAAAATAATACTCTCTATAACTCAACTACATTTTACTTCAAAAAATTCCATTCATAGTCGTTCTCTATTATACAAATTAAAGATGTTACACAAGAAATTAAACATTTTAGAAATAAAGAAGCTAATATACATATATAAATAAGCTAACCTTTGAATACTCAAATAACTATAGAACTATCAGTAAACTGTCTATGTAATGACGCAATAAAGATAGATCAATAGAAATAATAGTTACCACTTCAATATTGCATACCAATGCCAGTAGAATGAACTTGAGACTAAGGAAATGCAAAAAATCCCCCATGCTTTAGTAGTAGGAAGTCTCATATATGCTTAGATTTGTATGCTTTCGTATATTGCATACGTTGCTGTGATGTTGGGCTAATATTTGAATAATCCTGGAATGGATCACTGGAAAGCAACCAAAAGGGTCATGCGGTATTTTTAGAGAAAAAAACACTACATGATTACATATAGGAAGTTAGATAAGTTGGAGATTATTGGGTATTCTAATTCTGACTTATGATGCCAAGACAATCGTAGATCCACTTCAAGCTATATCTATTTGCTTGTTCGAGGAGCTATTTTTTGAAAGAGTGCTAAGCAGAAATTTGTAGCTTCTTCTCCCATGTTAGATTAACTTATAGCATGTTACGAGGAATCAAACCATGAAATATTGCTTGCAAGATTTTGTCACATGGTTGCGAATTGTGGTTGAAATTAAAAGACCATCTAAGTTATTTTCTAACAAGAAGTCAGTAGTCTTGTATACCAACAACAACAGGTGTTAACATAATAAATAAATAAATTAATATCCTCTCTACAAGCTTAAACTTTTAGATGAGGTGGTAACTCTAACATGATATCAGAGCCTGGAAGTCAAACGGCACAAGTTTGATTCTTACTGTCATCCATTTAGTTAAATTGTTCATGTGCAAGCTCTAAACAAATCACGCTGCACATGAGGGGGCGTGTTAACATAATAAATAAATAAACCAATATCCTCTCTACAAGTTTTAGATTTTAGATGAGATGGTAACTCTAACAACAGGAGCCCACGAAGTCGAAGCATATTGACATCAAATTCCTATTTGTAAAAGAAAGAGTTCAGAGTAGTCATGTTAATATAATAAATAAATAAACCAATATCAATAAACTAATATCCTTTCTACAAGTTTAAGCTCTTAAATGAGATGGTAACTCTAACAACAGGAGCCCACGAAGTTGAAGCATATTGACATCAAATTCCTATTTGTAAAAGAAAGAGTTTAGAGTAGTCAAGTGTCTATGGAGCATATTGGGACGGACTCTATGATTGCGAATATATTTGTAAAAGAAAGAGTTCAGAGTAGTCAAGTGTCTATGGAGCATATTGGGATGGACTCTATGATTGCGAGTATGCTTAGTAAGGGGCTACCACCTAAGGTCTTTTATGAACACACTGCTTGTATGGGTGTTGTACCATTTGATGATATATAATTATATTTATTTATGCCATGTTCGGTAATATCAAAAAATAACTTTTTAAATTATTTTTAGAGCTTTGACTTGTGGTTTAGTAAACTAGCGTTTCAATTAGTTTTTAGTTAACCTTTATTGTGTCAACTAACTTTTCTCAAACAATAAACTATTCACAATAGTTTTTTATGTTTCATATTCTTTTGGAAATTCTATCCTTCTTTTTTTTTTTTTTTTGGTTTTGTTTATGATCCTACTCTTTTTACAATCTCTCTTTACAATTTTTACATTTTTCCATAAATATAAATAAAAATAACAAAAAATTGATTTAAGATTCTATCTAAATCAAAATATACTAAAATATAAGTTTTATTAGTCTATTTATTATTTTTCTTTGGCAAAATAAAATTTGAACCTAGTAAAAATATTTTTATAATATCGATACAAATGCTTTATCAAAAAGTTAATTTTTGTTGTGCTTCAATATAATAAAATATTCTTATAAAAAACATATATCTAATATAAAATAAACAATCATATTTTAATAATAATAATAATAATAATAATAATAATAATAATAATAATAATAATAATAATATCCTTTTATGTTATTTTGCTAACAACCAATTTTATCTAATGTATTTTGTTCAATCAGCTAGGTAAACAACAATTTGCTACTAGTAGTAGTAGTAGTAGTAATATCCTTTTATGTTATTTTGGTAACAACCAATTTTATCTAATGTATTTTGTTCAATCAGCTAGGTAAACAACAATTTGCTACTACTAGTAGTAGCAGCAGCAACAGCAGCAGCAGCAGCAGCAGTAGTAGTAGTAATGTCAATATCCTTTTATGTTATTTTGCTAACAACCAATTTTATCTAATGCATTTTGTTCAATCAGCTAGGTAAACAACAATTTGCTAGGAGTTAAAATATAACAACTATCAGTTACTCTAATAACTAATTGTATTAAACAACCCCTTATTTATGTTATGTACCTATATAGTTTTATAGCTTGTTAGTATTATGCTCATGAATGCTTTAGTTTAGTATTAAAGTTTCTTATACCACTTTGAAAATCGAGGTTCAGATCTTCTTAGCATACTACATTACTACATTTTGAATGTTTTTGTGTCAGGATTTATCCAGTTAACCTTATTTCTGGTGCTTTATAGGGGCGGGGCAAGGTTTCTTCATCCAATAGAGGCGGGGATATTGTCAGTGTCTTACACATAACTTCCATAATAGTGAACAGGGTTTTTGGCATCCGATAGGGGTGAAGATAGGTTTAGGGGGTTTATCTCAGTATCTATTATAGGGTAAAGGCATAATTTTTTTTCTTCCAATAGGAGCGAGGATAGTATCAGAGATTTACTTCGTATATCATAAGGGTAAAGGTAAAAATTTCTTTGTTAGTACAGAGTAGGGTTAGTAAACCCCGCCTCTATCGACCCCTTTACCAACACCATAGCTAGCCAACTTTAGCTTATTAAATTTGTTGAGTGAGGTTTTTATGGAACAACCGCTTAAAATTGTTAATAGTCAACTTGAGAAGGACAGAAATAAAGTGGCATAGTCTTGTTCTGAGATCCGGCCTTCTAAACTTATGAGAACGGACTAATCATTTGTTCTGCCTGCCACTAATTAATAGTTTATCACCAATAATGCACATGAGATGATTTTTCATCAAGTGCCACACGCCTTTCAAAGGTGACCTTTCATTGTACTATATTAAAGGAGAATTAGAAAATAATTTATAGGCTCGTTTGATTAACTTTTTTCAAAAATACTTTTTTAATAATTTTTGAAAAATAACTTTTTTGAAAAGATAAAAATTTGGCTTTTAAAAAAAAGTTGTATTTGAGCATTTTTTAGAGTTTCAATTTTTTTGGAAGTCAAATCAAATAGTTATTGTAAATTTAATATAATTTGTTCAAGAAATTTTTTTTTTTTTTTGAAAAAAACTAATCCAAAGAGAGAGATACAACTCAAAGTGAAATTGCACACGATACAATTCAAAGTGAAATTGCACACGACTTATCACTTGATAAACAAATCCAAGCTCTAATCAGTGGGAGAATAACAATAGAGAAAGCACATGCACCTGGACCAACATTTTTGACCATTTTGCTTGTCTTCTCTTGCTGTATATTTCCGCTTCATATATCACTTACGTACGTACTCAACGTGCTAGAAGATGCTGTTTTGATCTCTTCTACAAAGATGTTTAACAAAATCAGACGTCTCTAATATACCGAAGGCATCAAATTTTGACATTATATATATATATATATATATTAAATATTATTACTATATAATGTATGCTTGTATATGGTAGGCAGTTCGATTTAAACAGTGATTTTTACTTTCAAAATCAAAAATTGAACCGTCCATTTCAGGCTTTAAAATATAAAACTATGATCGGTCCAACTACTTCAAAAACCATTAATTTACGATTAGCTCGATTTGTCCAAAATAGTTTTTGCTGTTCTTTTTGGTTTTATGTACACCCCTAATAATATTCCCTTTGTGCTTTCCAATCCTTTAGGGCCACACTATTAGAAAAGCGGTCTTTAGCAGCTGCTCAAATCAGTCTTTAGAACATAAAATTTATTGTGAAATTCAATTAATAACCAATTTTGTATTCGACCGTCAAAATTGGTCGTTAATAAAATGGCATGGTTGCTAAATTATTTTGGCTCTGAGGGGACAATCTTGATTGAAGTTAAGAAAAACAATGACCAACTTGTTTGAATATTGTATCACCATTTCTAGTGAAGACAACTTCATATATTTCTTTTGTTTGCATTCGACGTAATAATTCACCATTTGGAGTTTATGCAGTACCCATATGCCGGTGCCAACTGTGGTTTTCTTCTGATTGACTGTTCTTCTGTTTAATTTGTTACAGCTAGCGACCATCAGTGTCAACAAAAAACTGCAGTTCACAGAATTGCTCCTTTGTTTTTTTTAATATAAAAACAACTAGTGCATGGGGGGGTTTCAATTTTAATTTGATATTGTCAAGTTTTATGTAGCTAACAATATTATAAATTATTATAATGGTTTAGAAGCTGAAAAAATATTTATAATTAATTTTAGTAATAGTCAAGAAAGTGGTATTCGTGTACAGTGGTTTGAAGGTGAAAATTCAGAGCTATTTTATTAGGATATGTAAAATTGATTGGAGGGTACAATCTTAAAGTTCAACTTTATCAGGGGGTATAATTGGTGTAGCACCACCCAAACATTTCAACATATAAATAATAGGGGTCATTTATTTATTACTTGAATGGTGCCGGTTTGAAGTCTTTTCCCGCTTCTAGGACTGATAAGGTGTACATCAACCACCATGTTGCAACTTCTTCTTTTTTTTTGTTTTTTTACTTGAATGATGCCGGTTTTAAATCTTTTCCCGATTCTAAGTATGATCAGGTACTGGTGTATAGTCTAATGTTGTTGGTGAACATATAAAATGGGTGCAATAAATAAGTAAATTGGTACTGGTGTTTAGTCTAATGTTGTTGGTGAACATATTTGTTATTTTCCAAACTTCTCTTCAAATTTTCTCAAGCATTTTTCCTTGTAGAAAAAAGTTAGATAGAGTAACTCGTCCTTTCCAAAAAGATAAGATATCCTAATATATGTAATATCACATGTCAAAAAGCAAAAGAATTAAAAAAAGAAAAAAGAAAGAAGAAAGAAGAGAAAAAGGAAAAGAAAAGAATCATTAGTTTTTTTGGTCTGAGAATCACCAGCTTTTGCTACAATTAAATCGATTATACAATCCTATGTTTCTTGAGGAAATACCTATCTGAATTTCTATTTTAAGTTATCTAACGACAGGAAAAAAAAATTCAATGTCAAAAAATTAAGGGTAAGATATATGCATATTAGTTCCAAAATTGACTAATTATGAGATTACCACCTATGATTTAAAATTTATCACTTTATCTCCTGCGCTTTTTTAAAGATAGCAAATTATTTCCTACTTCAATATTCTTTTTATCCAAATTAACTTATTGTGCATTATACGCGTCTTTTTACATAAGTGTTAAACATGAAATGTACTATATACTTTTACAAAAAATATTCTTATTTTCACCAAACGAGTTTCAGATGATAACAAAAAATTTGAAAAATATGGAGGTAATATGATGTGTTTCAAAAAGACAAGAACAATTAGCTAATAATTAGACAAATTACGTAGAGGTATTTTAAAAGCACAAAGAATAATGTTGTAAGTTTAGAACACATGAACTAATAAGCTAATTATACAAAGCAGACATAATATCATGCATTTTACCCAAAAACTAATAACATGACTATAGGCTCCCGTGTTTCCTGAGGAAATACCAAGACTTGAATTTCTATATATCATAAGTTATATAACAGTAGGGAAAAAATTTAACGTAGAAAAATTAATAATACAATTATATTAAACAAAAAAATTATATTAAAATAATTAGAAATATCTGTAATTATTTTCTTAAGACCACTATATATGGCTCATTTCAAGAAATAATTGATAAAGGAATAATTGGTAATGGAATTGAAAAGCTCTTCCAACCGTCCCATTATCCACTCGTATACCCAGCCAAAAGAGTTCACGTGTGGAGAGTCTCACTTTTTGTTCGGGAATGATTTTTGAGCAGCCTAGTTTGGAGAATTTTCACGTGAAATTATCCCAAGATCAGAATATTCTGGAAATTTACGTGAACAATGAGAAAGAGTACCAAAAGAAATAGCTGGTCGATGGAGGGGGTAATTCACATGATCTATTTGTGTTGCACTTGAAATTATGAGTTGTCAGTGTCCGTACCTTTCACATGCCACAGAGATAAGTAGACAACAAGAAAAGCATGAGTTAATGCTAACCCCATTGCCCAAACGACAAGATGTGATGAGATGTGCACTGGGTTATCTATTATTGTTTTTGTTGGGTTATCCAAATTATAATACTGTGAACGAATTTTAATAATTATAAATAAAATTATATAAGTAATTTGTACATATTAAATTTCCCTCATAATACAATAATATTATGGACAAAATTGTCTTTCTTTTGTTATCGCTTGCATATCGTTTCTCTTGTCCTCGTTGGTGGGTCAATTCACTCTAATAAGGGCCTCTTTTGATTGGGTTTTTTTTTTTTTTTTTGAAAAAAGCATTTTTTCTGAAAAAATTATATTCTTTTTACAATAAATTTTTTGCTTATTTTTAAAAAAGTCGAAACATTAAAAAAAACTCAAATACAACTTTTCTTAGAAGTTAAAATTTTTAGCTTCTCAAAAAAGTACTTTTCTTAAAAGTCGTTAAAAACGCTTTTAAAAAAGCCAATCCAATAAACGAGCCTTAAGATGATAAATTTTCTACATTTTATTGACATACAATAGAGATATAATAGTATTGGAGATATGTGCCAATTCTGCTGAAAAATGGCAAAAAAAATTAACTAATTTGAGGGAAAGGATAGGAAACAATTCAATCCCCTCCTATTTGACTCGGTTTAGAGGGTGTTTAGTTTTGCTTATTTTGGGTGTTTATAAACACTCAGAAAAAAATATTCTCTCATTTATTTTTTTTACCATTTAAGTGCTTATAATAAGTACCAAATAAACAAAGCCAAACACCCTGTTAGTGCCCTTCTTCTTCTTTCTTTTTGTTCCCTCAAGTTCATCTTAGGTGAGCTTGTATTAATCAACAAATCGAATTCACGACGAACTTGTTTCGATCATTTGGAAAAAGTTAACAAGCCAACTTGGACTTACATTAATGACCCAAAAAAAAGGACTTCGATTATTGTCTACAATGGATTCAACAAACCCCGAGCATGCATGAAGGAATACATATTTTCAATGTCTTTATTTATTATTAATGGTTAATTTTACATTTTGTTGAAGGACGAGATTCTTAATTGAGGATTTGTAATTAACTAGTATATTATACTCGTGCGTTGCAGGAGAAGACGATGAATATTAATATATGTATATACAAAATAATTTATGTGAATAAGAGTAAATTGGTTAGTTATAAATTTGAGGAAAATAAATTGTTATAACATATTAGAATATTTATGTATGTTTACATTGTTCTATGGGAGGTATTGTAAGAGAGAGGAACTACATTAAAATTTATGTTGTAAGAAGATCAATTTTTTATATTTGTGTAATATTTGTTTGTAGTAGTTTAATGAAAAAAACATACAAAAAAATAAAATGCATACAAATATGAATATGTACATATTTTTAGTAAAAATAAATATTTTTGTTAGATAAACAGAAAGAGATGGAATATAAGATGACATATACGGCCAAATATATGTGTAGATTTTAGGAGAAGATTGGGTAATATAAATGGTATAAAAGGTAATAAATCGGGATTGGGAGAATTTTATTTGTTGATTAAGAGAAAATAGGGTTTAAATCGAGATGGGAAGATAGATTAGGGCTGAAGTGGGATATTAGGGCATGAAAAAGGGCAAAAATGTTTGCTTAGCAATAAATCCTAAAACGCATTTTCAGTTATAAGTCGTATATGCTCAACACAAAAGATAAAAATTGAATAAGTCTATATGAAAGCAACACATGGTAGCAGATTAAAAATGATACTTGGCAACACTATAGTGCAACGGTTTAACTTCCGTATATAGTGAAGATTCCATGAAGATTCAAATCTCCTATGATGGAGAAAATTAAGCCATGACTGCATGCACGTTACCCTATAAGTAAAGAAGAAGAGGCATGGGGGAGGACACAGCCGAAAAACCCTAACCCTAGCACATAACCTTTGTCTTTGTGTACCTTGGCAGAAGACTTTCCTCTTGATACTAGAAGGGGTCTTAGTTCCATTAGCTTAGATCTTAATTGAAAAATCAAAAGTCTTCACGTTTTGATCTCCTATGTTTTTTAAAAGTCTACTTAAAATTGTATCTTTATATTAGTTGTTGTATTTTTATAATTTCATTTTCTTAGTGTTAGGAGATTATACGTTTTGTCTTTGTATTTGGTTTATACCTTATGTTCTTTTGTTTTTGGGGCCTTTGTCCTTGTAATATTTTTCATAATAATGAGATATTTTTACTAACTTCCCAAAAAAAAAAAAAGAAAAAAAAAGCTTATTAGAAGGTTATAAGGCAAAATGTAAATTATCCTGTTAGGATTTGTGTAATTAGTTGATTACCCATTGTGTGTTAAATCTTATCACATTACACCCTTCTACTTTTCAAAAGATGATATGTTATGTTATTTTAACCCCTTTTTGTTTGTTTTATTAGCTGGTTACGTCTTGCAGTTTGTTTTTTTAGCTAATTAACGTATTTGATTCTAAAATTTACCACATTACCTCCCTATACTTTTTTAAAACATGGCACGATCTCCTCTTTTTTCTATTATTATTTGAACGTCCCTACTCCTTAACTGAAAATAACGATATTTTTGTGAAAATATATAGTACATTACAAATTTTAACATTCATACATGCAAAAAACGTGTACAATGTGGAATATATTAATTTTGATGTAAAATGTTAAATTAGGAGATTATGTGCCACTCTTAAAAAACATAGAGGATAATGTGGTAAGTTTTAGAGTAAAAAAAATCAACTAATTGAATAAATCACAGTAGGATAACGTGCATTTTACCATGAAGGTTATCAGTTATGAAAGTGCTATCAATCCAAGCAATCACTTTGTTTCCTCATCCATGAATATGAGAGAATGTAACTTGCGGATTAATGCTTTATTTGTTATAGTCTTATTTTAAGATACTTATTCTATTGAAATGGAGGGAAATCTTATAAGATTTAAGATATTTTATCATGGATCCTTTAAAAATTTTAAAACAAATGATACTTTTTATCTTATAAGAAATAAGGAATCCATCCTATCTTATTTTTTACAACTATAGAGTGCATGGTATATGTGATAAGATATCTTAAATCTTATAAGATATCTCCAAATTTCAATAGAATAAGAATCTTAAAGTAAGATAATTCCAAACACACCATAAGTCATTAATATTCCTAGTCATTTAGCTCTTTTTCTTGCTAAGGATTTGATCCTACTTGTGTAAAATAAACATTGTAACATTATAAATTTCACATTAATGAGAAAGCATTTCAAACTACAAATATAATGAAATAGCTAAAAATGAAAAACGACCAAATTGTCAAAGACATAGGCAAAATAAATTGGTTTTTCTTAGACTCAATGAATTAATAATTAGTAAAAAGCACATTGGGTTAATGAATTAATACATGCCACACTCAAACTCCAGGGATTCAAAAGCCTAGTTTCAGGAGGCAGGGGTGGGCTTTAATCTTGTAGACTGGGAATGGCTCCGTGCATTCTGTTTGGGTCTCTTTGATGTTATTAAGCCCATTTTTGTGCTTTGTCATTTGGGCTTCTATCTTGGCCTAGTCAGGGTTAAGGTTTTATATTCTTCCTTGGGCCCTTCTATTTTTGTGGTTTGGGCCCACTTTCCCTTTGTACACCAATGCATTACCCTACTTTTGCAACCATAAAAAAAAAAAGAAAAAAAGCCAAAAAAGGGGTAGAGGTACTAGTACTTAGGGCATGTTTAGATTATTTTTTTTTTATATAAAAAAAGTATTTTTTTTCCTTAAAAAAGGTGTAGTTTTTACTTTGAAATTACTTCAAAAAAACTAAAACTCTAAAAAATGTTCAGAAATAGTTTTTCTAGGAGTCAGAATTTTTAATTCGTTAAAAAGTACTTTTTAAAAAATATAAAAAAAGCACTTTAAAGAAAGTCAATCCAAATGAGCCCTAATCTTTAATGGAAAAGTACTTTTTTTTTTAAAGAAGCAATTGATTATTTTTTCTAAAAAGCATAAAGCTCTCCGAAAAACTTAAATTTGGATTTCAAAAGGAAAAAGTTTTTGCTTCTAAATAATATTTTTCCTAAAATGATACAAAATTATTTTTTATAAATAACATGTATTTTGTAATTAAAGACATATTATTTAAATTAAAAATAAAATATACAAATTAAATAAATTTAAAAATAGAAAAAGTAAAAATCTAAAGTAGATAAAATTTAAAATAATTAATTTATCAATTTTCAATATTTTATGATTTATTTTTTATTTTTTATTTTTTAATTTTTATAATTTATTTATTTCAAAATTTTCTAATTTTTTTTTGCAATTTATTGATTTTTAATTTTTAATTTTTAAATTTTATTTATTTATTTATTTTAATTTTTCAGGGTAGGGGTAAGGGTAGGGTAGAGTGGGGCAAGAGAGGAAGTTACTATTATGTTTTCTCCTCCTTAACCATTTTTCTCAATTTGGAACTAAAATTTTTCTTTGACTAGAAACTATTTTTCTGTTGACTTATTTTCCTATATTATCAAACAACAAAAAGTCTAAAAAATATTTCCCATTCCTGCAAACAATTGGAGCCATATAGAGGAGGGTGCCCCCTATCATACTTGCTCTACCAATACAATGCTACATGATTGGCGTTAGAATATCTATAATACTAAAATAGTAATTAAAGGCATTATTTGCTTGCTAGTTGCTTTTTTTTCAAAAATTAGATGCACCAAATTTTATCATATGGTCTTATTACTAAATCTTTTTGCTTGTCACATGCATGTACGTATGCACTAACATTTTTTTATTATATTATTAAAGAATATTTATACAGATAAATCTATATAAAATCCTTTTCATGCATCTATACATTTTCATCACTCTCTTTGCCGCTCCATAATGAACCTTTAAAGGTTGTTGCATAAACCTGGAAATAACACCAATAGGAAATGTAATATCAGGTCTAGTGTGTGTTAGATAAATTAAACCTCCAACTAAGCTTTTGAACCTCTTAGCGTTGGCCATCTTTTCTATATCATCTTGTTGTAATTTCTTATTAATATTCATGGGTGTAGCTATAGGTGTGTAATTAAGCATGCCAAATTTACTAAGAAGATCCTTGGCATATTTCCTTTGTGAAATAAAAATTTCATCTTCAGTTTGATAGACTTCAAGACCAAGAAAATAATGCAATAGACCTATATTCGACATCTTAAACTTGTTCATCATTTGAGACTTAAACTTATTCGCGAGAGAGTTGGAGGAACTAGTATAAATGATATCATGAAAAGTAAAGACAAACAATGATGAAATCATTTTTACCTTCCTTTTTCATATACAAGGTGGGCTTGTTCTCACTTCTCATGTACCCCTTTTTCTGAAAATACCCATCAATCTTGTTATACCACGCTTGAGGAGCCTGCTTTAATCCATACAACGCCTTTTTCAACTTGTACACCTTTGTTTTGTCACCTTTCTTTATGAAACCTTCTGGCTGTGTTATATAAACCTTTTCTTGTAAATCTCTATCGTGGAATGTTGATTGACATCAAATCGATAAACAGGCAATTGCAATTATGCTGCTAATGCTAGAACGATTCTCACAGTTTCAAAACAAGCTATTGGAGAAAATATTTCTTCAAAATCAACTCCTTCTTGTTGGGCGTATCCTTTTGCCATAAGACTAGCTTTGTGCTTTTTTATGCTTCCATCTGCAGCAAATTTTGTCTTGAACACCCATTTCAAGCTAATTGCATTTTTGCCTTCTGGTAAGTTAGCCATCTCCCATGTTCCATTCTTTTTTATAGCATTTATCTTGTCCACCATTGCTTTATGCCATTCTTCTTTTTCACCTACTTCTTCATAATATAGGGGATCTAAAATAGCCAGAGTAAATTGACAAGATGTACATATATCATTAACCTATTTGGGATTCGGCTTCCTGGCCCTTGTTGATCTGCTCAATGGAATTGGCTTAGCTAAAGATTCTTCAAGAGTTGTAGATGTTGCGAACACCGTTGATAGGCTAGTGGTTGAACTTGTAGAAGTTGGCTCTTGTCTTTCTTCGAAAGAGATTTCATCGGGCACAGAAGTCTCTTGTCGCACCTGTTGTTCACCTTAGTCCTAGCTTGCGTTTTCATCGAAAGCTACATCTCTTCTAATTGAAATTTTGCCACTAAGAGGATTATACAATCTATATGCTTTGGATTAAGTACAATAACTAATAAAAACACATTTTTTCAGATTTTACATCAAGCTTTTGATAAACTTGAGAGTTTACCGAAGCATAGGCAATACACCTAAAGACTCGTAAATGACTTACAGATGGTCTCCTTCCATGCCAAGCTTCATATGGAGTTTGAATCATAACAACTCTTGTTGATGAGATATTTCAGCAAATAGATAGAAGTTGTTACTGTCCAAAATTGATTTGAAAGTCCCTTTGGTTGTACATGCTTCTTGTCATCTCCACAACAGTTTGATTTTTTCACTCCGTGACACCATTTTACTCTGGGGTGTAAGGAGTTGTTGACTCCCTATAAATGCTGTTTTCTTCGCAAAACAAATTAAATTCTTTGGACACGAACTCTCCCCTCTATTTTTGCAAAGAACTTTGATATGGTCGCCACTTTGGTTCTTTGCCATAGCTTTACATTTTTGAAACTTTTCAAAAGTTTCTGACTTGTTTTCCATAAAATAAATCCAACTCATACAACTGTAATCATTGATAAATAGCAAGAAATAATGACTCTCACCAAGGACTCAGTTTGTATAGGCTCACGTAAATTAGCAGCACGAGTTAATTCTAGATAGTTTGAAGCTCTCCAAGCTTTTTCAATAGGAAATGACTTCTTAGTTTGTTTACCATAAATGCTATGTTCACATTAGTAAATAGAGCTAATTTTTGGTAAACTGAGAACCATATTTTTATCACTTAGTGACTTCAAGCCTTTAACATTGAGATGCCCATATCTTAAATGCCATAGCTTTGAGTCATCCTTTGCACTTGCAGCAAGAACAAAATTCTTCATATTAGAAACATCTAACGGGAACATCTTTTTTGAAGTTATGCTAATGTGAACCTTTTGACCTGATTTCTTATTTTTAATGACACATGCATTTTCATCAAATAAAATAGAAAATCCATCGGCCATCAATTGTCCAACGCTCAATAAATTGTATCCAAAATTCGATACAAAATGAACAATGTCCAACACTTTTACTTTACCATGGGTAGTGTTTATGCCTACCGTGCCTTTTTCTTCAGCTTGGATCTCATTTCTGTTACCAAGCTGCACTTTTATCTTTTGTGTTTCATCAAGCTCCTGGAACAAAGATTAGTTGCTCATTATATGGTTCAAACAACTACTGTCAACAAACCATAAGTCATTTGGTTTATGGTTAACACCAATACAAGCCATAAGCAGCTTGTTTTCTTCTTTATTTTCCGCTGCGAAATTCGTCTTCTCATCTTTACCAATAATCAGATTTTATATGCCTGTATCATTTGTAGTGATAGCATTGAATACTACTCTCCATGTTTCCTTGCTTATTGGACTGCCTTTGCCTCTCATTTCTTTCTCTACCTTGGCCGTTACCACGACTATAACTGTCGCGAAATCCTCCTCTTCCTTGACCTCTACCTGCTAAACGGTTATTTTCTCCTTATTTCTTGGTTGCCTCCTTTACTTGAAACGCTTTTTCTTCGTTCTTTTCAATCGATCTATTGATTCTTGACACATAAGCTTGAAAGGATCCTATCAGTTCATCAACTGAAAGAATTGATAGATCCTTTCCTTCTTCTATTGTGGCTACCACATAGTCAAATTTTGGAGTCAAGCTTCTTAATACTTTTGCAACGATGATCTCATCTGAAATTTGCTCACTGTAAGAGTGCATTTCGCTGACTATTGCTATTGCTCTTGACAAAAAGTCAGCAATTCATTCACCATACTTCGTAACCAAGGTTTCAAAATCATATCTTAGCGATTAAATCTCACCACTATGACCTTTGAATCACCTTGAAACTCCTTCTTCAAGATTGACCATGTTTACTTTGATGTGGTTGCTACCGCGATTCATGAGAAAATAGTGTCGTGGACTGCTTGTTGGATAATGGATAATGCTTTGACATCTTTCTTCTTGGTTTCTTTCAGTCTTGCCTCCTCCTCTTCATTAGGTTCTAATATATCAATGAACCCATACTTCACTAAGTCCCATAGATCCTGTGACTTGGGCAATGTTTTCGTCTTGATGCTCTACCACTCATGTTTTTCGCCATTAAAAATTGGTATAAGTGGTTGAGAGGAAGAAAAACCAACTGCTACCATTGATATTTTATCTATCACTCTTTAAACCCAAAAAGCATTCTCTCACATGTTTCTCTCAAAATACCTAAAAGTGTTTCACTCAAATACATAATAAACACTAAAGAACTAGGCTATAGTACTAAAATTGTTAGAAAGAGAATATGAGTAAGACAAAACAGAGGAAAGAAATGTTAAAGAACCTAAATACTAATGCTCTGGTTTTTTATTGCTTACACACTGAATGAAAAATAAACTACACGAGATGCATTTATTTATAGGCTTATAGCAAATTGATTATGCTAATTATAAGGCACCATATCAATGAAAAAAATGGAACTACATAACAGACCACTAAACTTGGTCTATAGCCACCCATGCAAAATGCATGCCATTGATCAGCAAATGAGAGAAAGATATTTTAATCCTTAGGTTTGGGATATATTCTCAAATAGGTCCCTTAACTATAAAAGGACCTTTTTTAGTTCTTCAAGTTAATAAAAAAATATCAAAATTAATAGTCAACCATTTGATTTGTTAAAAAATTCCAAAATAACCTTGAGCAACTTTTATATATATTTGGGCTCTATATGTTTGTTGGAAGATATTTTCTTGATTTTTTAGTGTTTGATTGCACCGAAAAATAAGTCAATCAAAAACATTTTTGGTCAATCCAAAACTTTAGTTATAGATGAAAAAAAATTGTTTTCTGATGACCAAGAAAACAAAAATATTTTTTGGACAATAACTCTTTTTTGTTTTCTTCCACTAGACATGCCTACCCCTACCCCTTTAAAAAATAAAAAATAAAAATAAGAGTAAAAGATCAAAATTTATTTCAATTACTCTTATTGATTTTTAGGCTAATTTTTTAAAGAGTAGTTGGAATAAAATTTTTGTTTTTTTTACTTTTTTGTTTTTCTAAAGGACTAAAGGTAAAGGTAAGGGTAGGGGGTAGGGGGTAGAGTGGGGGAAGGGTAGGCCTAGTGGAAGAGAAAGAGAGGGTGTTATTGTGCAAAAAAAATTTTCATTATCTTGGCCATTGAAAAACATTTTCCTTTGTGTATAGCTAAAGTTTTTAGTTGACCAAAAAATGTTTGCAGTTGATTGATTTTGTCTTTTATTTTCTGGTGCTATCAAACACTAAAAAATCAAGAAAATATTATTCAGCAAACATATGAAGCCCAAATATATATAGAAGTTGCTCAAGGGTATTTTGGGGTTCTCTAACAAAACAAATGGTTGACTATTAATTTTGACAACTTTTTACTAATTTGAGGGACTAAAAAGGGTATTTTTCACAGTTGAGAGACTTGTTGAAAATTTATCTTAAACTCACGGACTAAAATGTCTTTCCCCCATCAACAAACTAACCTATCTAATTTCATGCAACTTTGAATTATTCCTTAACAAATGGAAGTGGTATTGTTAGTGGTTGTTGTAGTAGTAATGGACATGGTGGTGAAAAGGTAGTGGTAGAGATTTAAAATTGAAATAGAACCGGAAGATAATCTTTGTTGTCTAGTATTTTATGGTTATTGTTATATAGATATAGATATATATATATATATATATATATATGTGTGTGTGTGTGTGTTTGTGTGTGTATGTGATTCAAAGAGAAAAATTGATGAAGATGAAAGAAGAAAATTATGAAGAGAACATATGTAGATTTCAACTTTTGTTAGATTGAGATTTGTAAACTTGAAATCTGAAAGTTGTAAACATAGCGTCCATAATTGGTAAACATAACAACAAGAGTTGTGAACATATTGTTTGCAGGTTGTAAACACATTTAAAGAGTCATAAACAAGTAGTTATCAAATTATAAACTTATAATGTAAAACTTTTGAGCATATAGTATAAGAATAATAAATAATTAAATATAAAAAAATTTAGTATAAAAATTGTGAACAATTAAAATCTTAAACATAAAGTATTAAAATTGTTAACATATATTAAATAACATATAGTATAAAAATTATAAGTATATAGTATAAAAATTGTGAAAATGTGCACTATTTACGCACCGTAAGGACTAAGGTTCATAGTTATACTAGGGTCCACAGTATAATTAAGCATTGTCTTTGAATGCATCTGGTGCTATACTTACAATTATGTTCTTTTGAGGTGGATTGGAAAAAATTTACTTACCCATTAAAATAGTATACAATTTGATACTATTAAATTTACTTTCACACCCATGCAATGCTTTAGACTAGTACATGTAACATAATAGAACTTTGAAGATGACCCAGGGGACGGGAATTACCCACGGATTTGCAAAACTTAGAATGTAGAATACATTGGGCTCTGGAAAATGACGAATCATCTTTTTTTATGTATCTGTGGTCTCTTCACCAAACGTTATCCAAACGTTCCTAGATTTGGAAAAAAAAGAAAAAGAAAAATTGCTATTGTCCCACCAGTTTCAACTAATTCCACACACATATAGGTTGATTCATGAACTTACTCAAACTTGAAATTGTGACAAAAGAAAAAGTCTAAACTTGGAATTATTTTGAATTTGTAAATTTGGTGAGCCTCTCAGAAATCAGTAACATGCCAAAAATATTCAAATTAAAGCTATTTGAGTTTAGCTCGTGATCATCTCAACTACATTTTTGAAGATTAATTTGCTAAATAGGCACGCAAATTTTGACAAGCATGTTACAGCTCACATTAGACCAAGTTTTTATGGACGTTAATTGATAAATTCAATAGTTCTGGGATTAGCAATTCTTCACGTGATAAATAAGATGGCCACAATATATATACATACACATATATATATGTGTGTGTGTATATATGTATGTATATATATATATGTATATATATATATATATATATATATATATATATAACAAATACCAAAATACAGATGGAGGATGCAATAACAAGTATAAACCATTTGTTATTTAATTTGTAATGGAAAATAAGAGTATAAATACCAATAAAAATTTACAAATGATATAAACAATTGTTTTCATCTATTTATTTCTATCAGTAGACATAAAAAACATGAAATAATTAACAAAATAGAAGATCATGATAAATTGGTAAAAAGCCCTTAAACCTAACTTTTGAATTGATTACTCATTTTAGAGTTTTTAACTATAATTTTCTCAATATCCTCCATAGTAAGTTGGAGGATTAAAAACCCTATAATATATAAGTGACATGTAAAATAAATCACGCAATATATAAAAATGGAATTGAAAAGAAGAGGGGAAAAAAAGAAAATGAGAGTTACTAACACAGCCAATAGGACAAGTCCAAAATTGCTGAAAGCAAACTAGTCAAACTATGGATAGAGCAAAAACAAGGTGAGACAATAACTATTCATCTAGTGGATAAAGACATTGGAGTACGAGAATTCTTATCCATCAGCTGTCACCATTTCATCATTATTTCAATCCACGCCCTGCATAAAGATAAAACTGCGCACTTTTAATTTATCATTCAACAGCCCACCTAAATATATATATGTATATGTATATATATATATATATCCCACATGCTTGCTTTGTGCACTCGGGGCATATTGGCAACAGGCTTGTTAACTTTGTTTATAGATTATCTCAAAAAACTGAGGTTGGATTAGCTAGATTGCTTAAATTTTGCTGACCAAAAAAAAAAAAAAAAAGCAGGAAGAAAAAGAGAAAAAATGTTGGCTATATTTCATAAGGCGTTTGCTCATCCACCAGAAGAGCTTAATAGCCCTGCATCTCAACATGGTTCCAAGAAACCTAAGCATCCGGAAGAGACCCTAAATGAGTTTCTTTCCGCTCACCCTTCAAACACTTTCTCTATGAGCTTTGGAGATGCTGCTGTTCTTGCTTACGTTCGACCTGACCGCTCTCCTTTGCTCCACGGTCACCAAAGGTAATTAAAGGCTAGTTCAAAATTGACTTTTTCTTTAAATAATATTTTTTAAAGTAAATTATATTACACATTCTTATAATTTATTATAAATGTATATTACTTTTCATTTGAGACTTATATACTATACATTTTGGGAATTACAGATCAAAGGAGTTTTGTACTTATTTTTTGAGATATGTATTATATATATTTTAAAACTATAAAAGAGTGTTCATTTATTTTAAAACTACAGAAATAATCATATCAGTCCATTTATACAGTTACTTCCAAAAAAAGCACGTATTTCAAAAAATTCTACTTGAAATGAGTGTGTTTTTGAAATTACTTTTTTCTGTTGAGAGTTCGTTTTCTGAAATTATTTTTAATAAAAAATTAATTAAAATGGACCCTAAGTAATCATTACATAGTTTTTTCACGTGTGGAACGGATATTTTCTTATTAAGCAAAATTTTGAATTATCTAGGCTGATAACAACGTTCGTATGTATACCTCACTTAAAAGTTATTTACAATGGATGTTTGGTTAATGAGAAATAATTTAATTTAATTTAATTTGGTGTGTGTTGGTGGTGCATGCAAGCAGGTTGTTTTGTGGGTACGATGACATATATTGTGTTTTTATGGGAAGTTTGAACAATTTGTGTGCACAAATCAAACAGTATGGGCTAGCAAAGAATACAAACGAGGCCATGCTTGTAATAGAGGCATATAGGACACTACGTGACCGTGGTCCATATCCAGCTGACCAAGTTATAAAGGATCTTGATGGAAGCTTTGCCTTTGTTGTGTATGATAGCAGGGCTGGAACTGTTTTTGCTGCACTGGTACCATATGCATGCCTTTTTGCGATTATTAAGTTGGGTAAACGAGTTATTTGGCCCCTTATGTTTAATCTTTAAAACGCGACAATTCATCCTTTATTTTTGTCTTGTGACTCTTGTATGGTATTGTTGTTAGTCCTGAGTTTGAAAAAACGTCAAGAAAACTAATAATGTCACAAATTATAAAGATAAGGGACTGAATTGTCATATTTTAGTTCAAAAGAGCCAAAGATAAGAGATTAAATAGATCATTTATAAATTTCACATGGAATTTTCATATTAAGTTGAAAATTTTAGGAAATACAAGTTCAGAATTGATAATTAATTGAAGAAATTTTTTTGTGTGTAAATATGATTACAGGGTTCTGATGGCGGGGTTAAACTATACTGGGGAATTGCTGCAGATGGCTCCGTGGTGATCTCTGATGATCTAGCGGTCATAAAAGCAGGCTGTGCCAAGTCATTTGCACCCTTCCCAGCAGGTAATTAATTAAGAGAAACCATTTACACTAGCCCATTATAAGAAAACCATTTGGTTGTTCTAAATGTAAATGGATTCTGTGTTACTCGTACTCTTCAATTGTAGTTTGAGTATCATGTTTTAAAACACGACCCTCCAAAAGTTTCAGACACTTTAAAAAGAAGCACGATTACCTAACACTCTAAATTGAAAAATAAAAAATGGTAAATTGAAAGATTGTTAAAATTGTAAGTTAGGTTTGTTATACTCTTATCAAATGGTCTATTTGTTTGGAGGACAATTTTGAGGTTTGGTACTTTTGTCCTAAATATTCAAGTCAAAAGTATTTTAAATTTTGATAATTTTTGTGTCTAATACTCGAATCTGTATCCGTATCCGACACCTGTATCTTTCACAGGGTGCATATTCCACAGTGAGGGAGGATTAATGAGTTTTGAGCATCCAATGAACAAAATAAGAGCAATGCCAAGAGTGGATAGTGAGGGGGTGATGTGTGGGGCAAATTTCAAGGTTGATCTCTACACAAGGGTCAATAGCATTCCTCGGGTTGGCAGCGAAGCAAATTGGACAGAGTGGGCTACGCAGTAGCAGCGAAGCAATTCAATTTGCGTGCAGACTTTTAATGTTTCAGGCGGCATGAATCTTTCATCAACACTATGAATCTGTCTCCATTCCACCTTTAACTTGTTCTTTCGAAACTTTCCAAGTTTGTGAATGTAGTCGTAAGGAGATGTTCGAATCTGAGAATAACTGAGTACCTTTTGTGTCCCAGTAGACCCTTTCTTATGCATTTTTCGTTGGTTTAACAAGTCTTGATTTGCAGCTTGGTTCGGTTTGTTTATAATGTTTATTTCTTGCACCATAAAAAAATTGAGAATAGGTGGCCTTTATTTTTCTAGTCATGGATGGATATTTTGAACCGCTGCCTATGCATTGGTGATGGTTTTCAAATAACAGCTTATTTAGCGGTTGCCTATATATACTAGGAGGCTTTAGGTAGTTATGTGAAACATTAAAAATTTAAATAAAAATATATTAAAAAATAAAAAATATAAAGTAGTCATTGAAACCGTCACTTATTGTGTAATTAGAAAAAAAAACACATTATACTGCGCCATGGTTCAGACGGTGAACCTTTTGTAACTACATAACTATCAAAATTGAATTATCTATCAATTAAGCTAAGAATTTACCGCTAATTATATTATACAATATTATACTGGTATATTACTTAAACCACCGTTTATCACATAAAATCATCCTTTATGTACATTTCTTTTTATCTAGAGAAATAAAATGAACCACTATAAGTGACGGTTTTTATAAAACAATTGCAAATATGTATTTTTCATTATTTAAATCACCACCTAATTACATGTACATTTCATTTTTTATAAAAAATAAAATGTATCACTTTAGACTACTACTAATTTAAAAAAAAAAAAAGTTGTCTCTATGCATTTTTTTTTATATATTTGAAAAACATTTATACTATCATAGATGCTGTTAGCTACAACTAGGGGCGGTACTCCAGATACCTACCACCTATTTCTACATTTAGGGGCGTGTAAATTTGTCATTTGCCCCATGTGTGTCTTAGCATAATGGTAATCTTCTTTGTTAGACATCATCATGACCAGTTTTTGTGAACCGGAAGCTTTTAACTTATGAGAAAAGTGAAGAAAATATAAGACTCGTTTGAATTGATTTTTTTTTTGAAAAAAATATTTTTTAATAAGATTTATTGAATTTATAATAATTATTTGATTTAGTTTTAAAAAAAATTAAAACTCTGAAAAAAGTTTAAATACAATTTTTTTTTAGAAATTAAAATTTTTAATTTTTCAAAAAAAATTTATTTTTTAAAAACGGTCAAAAAAACATTAAAAAAATAATAATAATCTAAACGAACGCATATTGTAGGACCTTGCTATAGATACTCTCATTACCAGCTTTCTGCAGTTTCTTCTAAAGATATGTTAATTGTTACTTTGTCTCCTACATTCAATTGCTTACTTTAAGTAAATATGAATGTCAATCACAATGACTACCCACAGTCTTATTTATTTGCCTTGCTCCATCGGTTACTAGTTTTGACATAGAAGAGATATATCTCTTTGTACAGTATATAATTGTTTTCTGCTTGAATTTTGATATTTATTTAGCACAGAGGTTATGAATTTAATTAATGAGTTGGCGTTTAGGATGTCTAAACACATCTTTCTTTTGTTCTTATTAATTTGTAAGAGCTACACTGATAAAAAGTTTGAGCTTGGGATTTAATTTGCACATTTGCCATTTAATTTGCAGTGTAGAAAGATTTGAGCTTAGGATTGAAAGTAATTTTGTTCTTCGTGCATCCTGTGTTTGATTAAATCTTGCAAGTTTGATGTTACGTTCGAATTCTGTTGGCTTGATGTCAACATATTTCTTGGACTTCATATTAGTTTTGTTGTGGTTTAACTTGTGATTTGAGTTGAAATTTGAGTAGATTTCAGAGCTTTGTATTACATTTCTTCTTCTTTTTTTGCACTCTGAGCGTTTTCACATGCCATAACTTAAGTTATTTAAGTCAATCAGTCAAGTAACATAAGTAAATAACTAGAGGTAAGTTCGATAAGTAACTTAAGTTAGTCAAGTAAGCACGTTAATTAAGCTTTGTTAAGTAACTTAAGTTAAGAAAGTAAATGATTATGTTAAATATGTACATTAAGTATGTTAAGTTCACTAAATAAATATAAGAAAGGAAACAAATTAACGTAAGAAAGACGTAAACATAAGTCAACAATTTTAGTTAAGTAAATTTAAGTTACTTAAGTAATTTAAATGAAGTTAGTTAACTTAAGTAACTTAAAGCATAAACCAGCCAGTCAAATTTAGTATATATTTGTAAATTAGTCAAACTAAATTAATTAATCATAATTCAATATTATTAACTATTAATAATTAATTAGTCATTTTGCTCGTATAAAGATTTTATGTCATAACGAAATGAAAATTGAAATTTCTATTTGTAAGAGATATACAATAAATTTATGTCGTAATAAAAAATATATTGAAAAAAAAATTGTAGGAGACATACAATAAGCTTCTCTAGAAGAAAGAGTCTGCAACACAAGGCTATCTTAGGACACTGCAGATTGATTATGATGCGCTATTCTTCTAGGCTATTAGTAGGTCGGTAAAAGTGTGCATGTTTAAAGGTGGCAAAACGGGTTGAGACCCGCGGGCCAACCCGTCTAACTTGTCAAAAAATAGGGTCAGGGTTGATGATTTAGTGACTCGCCAGACAAACGGGTCAACCCGACTCCACCCACTAATTTGGCGGGGCGGGTCGGGTCAACCCCCCGGCCGGCGGGTGACCAGCGAACCCGTCAAAATGGCCCGTTTAACCCGCCAACTTGCCAAAATGACAAGCTAACCCGCCAAACGTGCAAAATGACCCATGAACCCGCCTAATCCACATAACCCGCTAAAAGCGACCCGCAAACCCGTCAAAAATGACCTGCGAACCCGCCAAAGCTATCCGTCTAACCCGTTATAATAACTCACCTAACCCATCAACCCATTAGGGTCGGCTTAGGGTTTAATACCCTTGACCCGTTTATTAAACGGGGTGGTCGACCCGACCGGACCCGCCAAACCCACCGTAAACGGGTCGGGTTGACCCGCGGGTACCCGTTTGCCACTTCTACGCATGTTAATCTAACCACTACAACATGATGTGCTTGGACCTTAGAGTGAAAACTCTTACAAATTAATGAATGGTCGTGAAAATGCTAAACATTAGTTTATATAATATTATGTAAATTTTGAATTTTTATAATATAATATTTATTTATTTTTATTTATTAATATTTGTCACTTTTAGATCAAAATTTAAATGTGAAAAAATATAAAATTTTATATATTTACTAATTGTAATAAAAATAAATTGTGGTGAAAATCAAATTGTTATGATAATAATAGTGCCGAAATGGGAATAGACTGGAATTGAGGTGTGAATGGCGATGGATCAAGGATGAAAAGAAATGTCGATAGAAAGAAATAGCAACGGGATGCCAATGAAAAGAAATGGCGACAGATTGGCAACGGAAAAATGGTGAGGGAATGGCAACTGAAATTGATTCCAAAAAGAATGGCAAATGGCTATAGAAATTATCATGGCGACAAACAATTTTGACGGATTGGCAACGGAAATCAAAACAGTTACTGGCTTTGTAAATTGTAGCGACACTTAATTTTCGTCTCCATCCGTCGCCAACCCCCTTTTGGAGATGGAATTTGTTCATCGCCTGCGATAATTTTTCTTGTAGTGATGACGAATATCATGGTGTGAGTCTACAATCAAGTGAACTGAGAAGGACTTTATCTTTATCGAATCCAAAGCTTACAGATACACATGGGAAGAGAAAGAAAAACAAAGCAGTATGAACACTATCTACCCAAGAAGTGTCACTTCTAATAATCTTTGTGTGCTATGCTTTTGAAATGAAACTCTAAATGGCTTGATGCTTGGTGTAATCTATATACTATTTTTGCTTTTGGGATCCTCGATCATCGTCGGATTCTACTAAATATGATGATACTTTGATTTTCATCAGGGTGCGAAAGTCAAGTAAACCAGGCATTAGATTTTCTCAGGTCCACTATTAACATTTTTGACCTTAGATTTTCGTTAGGCTCATAATTAATGATTTCGGCTTTAGATTTTCATCAGGACCACAATTAGCATTTTCGACCTTAGAGTTTTATCAGGTCCAATATTAATGTTCTTAGGCCCTAGATTTTCAAAAGGGCCATGACTCACGACTCCGGCCTTGGATTTTCCTTAGGCCCATTATTAGCGTTTTCGGCCTTAGATTTTCATTAAGCCAATGATTCACATTTCGGCCTTAAATTTATATTAGGCCTATTATTAAGATTTTCTGTGATAGATTTTCATCAGACCCATGAGCCATGACTAACATGTTTTACCTTCTATTTTCTTCAGGCCCATTATTAGCGTTTACGGTTTAGATTTTAATTGGGCCCATGAGTAACGTTTCCTGTCTTAGATTTTCTTCAAGCCCATTGTCAGCGTTTTCGGCCTCGTAAGTTTTACCTTTCATCCTCGTCACATCACACTGAACGTGAAAATGAGGAAATACCCACAGGACTCCTCATTTACTCTTAGGCTCCGTTTGTTTGCAAAAAAATATTCTGCCGGAAACTATTTTCCCAACTTTGCCATGTTTGCTTGGCAAGCGAAAATGATCAACTGGAAAAAAGTTTTTCAGTAAAAAATTGTAGCTAGTTATGTTTTGAAGAAAACATTTTCTGTACTAAAGGTATGGAAAAACATTTTCTATGACGACCAAGTACCAAAAAATCTTCAATTTTTCAGGAAAATATTTTCCCAACAAGTTATTTTCCTGCGAACAAATGGAGCATTAATGTTTGAATTCAAAAGAGTATCTAGAAAGATAAAATAAAATTGCGAAAAGATGGCACATTAAATCGACAGAAAATATAGAGTTGGATGTTCTTTTGAATTCTTTATTTTATTAAGCTCAACCAATTCCATTTCTAAGGCATTGTGGATTTTTTAGACTCTAGATATTGAGTTAAAAGATAAAAAAAAAAAGAAAAACAAAAAGAGAAATAAAGTTTGCAATTGATACAAACTACTCTTTTTTACATATATTTTATGGGAATAGAAAAAGAGTTGAAAAAGATAACATTTCTTCTTATTTGTTTTATATTTTAAAGTCAAATTTTATGTAATTTTCACATATTTTTACCTATCTAGACATTTTATGAAGAAAACAGAGTATTGGTAGAGTATTAGCTAGAGAATAAGTATATAAATAATGAATACTAAATGATGATTTTTTATCTGTTTGGAACTATTTCTAAAAGCAATTTTTTTCCCAGAAAAAAAACATGTAAAAACTTATTTGGAATAAGTTGTCTCTTATAATTGTTTTTAAATCTGTTCTCAAAAATGTGTTCCTAGAAACAAAAACGTGGAAACACGTTTTTTGTATATGTTTAAACTTTTCGTTCACAAAAAAACAAATATCACTATTTAGTTTTTTCTTTTTGTTTTTTTCTTTTCCCATCTCACCCCCAGCCACCCTCATCAACACAAAATTACTCCCACCACCACTACATACGTAGCCACCCCACCCTTTTACATCCACATACACACACACACACACACACACACATATATATATATATATATATGTAATGTGTGCGTATGTATACAGTTCTTCCATAATATCATTAAAGGCCAAAGGATAAAGAACTCCATTCATGCAATCAACAATAGGGAAGGAGTCACTCTTACAAATGAGCATAAGATAAAAGCAGAATTCATCAATTTTTTCAAGCAACTCCTTGGCACTCCCACAACCTCTAATGCAAATGTGGAACTTATCAAAAATTTGGTTGGGAAGCAAATCAAAGACCATGACACAGCCACTCTCATTGCCCCTTTCACCAAGGAGGAAATTAGAAACACTCTTTTCTCAATCAATCCAAGCAAAAGCCTGGGGCCCGATGGTTACACTTCACACTTCTACAAGGCATCTTGGGATATTGTTGGAGAAGATGTCACAAAAGCCATCTTGACTTTCTTTGATTCTAGCAAATTGCTCAAAGAGGTAAATGCAACTTTCATCGCTCTTGTCCCTAAAGTTCACAACCCCTCCATGGTTAAAGACGTTAGGCCCATCTCTTGTTGCAATACCATCTACAAATGCATATCCAAATTGCTTCCTAATAGGATAAAGATTTGTTTGGACCATGTTATCTCTTGGAATCAATCTGCATTTATCAAAAGCAGGCTCATCAATGACAACATCCTTATTGCTCATGATCTCCTAAGAGGCTATTCTAGAAGTCACATCTCTCCTAGATGTGCCCTCAAAGTTGACATAATGAAGGATTTTGATACTTTAAATTGGAACTTTATTGAAATGGCACTCCTTGCTTTTGGATTTCCAAAAAAAATTGTGAAACGGATTATGGCTTGCATCTCTTCTCCTAGCTATTCAATCTCTCTTAATGGTGGTTTGGAAGGCTATTTTCAAGGTGCAAATGGCATTAGACAAGGTGATCCCCTCTCACCTTATCTTTTTGTTATCTCCATGGAAGTCCTCACTTGTATGCTCAACAAGCTTGCTGAAAACCCGACATTTGGGTATCATCCAAAGTGCTCTTCCCTAAAGCTCAATCACCTTTGCTTTGCGGATGACCTATTTATCTTTTGCAAAGGCAATATCAACTCCATCAAATGCATCATTGACACTTTAAGCACATTCTCTTCTTACTCCGGGCCCAAAATTAACAACATGAAGAGTAATATTTTCATTGGAGGTATTTCAAACGAAGAAAAGAATGCTATTTGGGAAGAAGTGGGTTTCAAGGAAGGTACTTTTCCTATGAGATACTTGGGGATTCCTCTTGTTTCAAGAAAGTTAAGAAAGTCAATTTTTTTCCCCCTCATTGAGAAGATTAATAGCAAAATTGGAAGCTGGTCAAATACTTGGCTCTCTTATACAGGAAGAATTCTACTTATCAAATCCACACTCTCTAAAATTTGTGCTTTTTGGGCAAGTGCTTTCCATCTCCCAAAGAATATTGTGAAGGCTATTGAAACCAAATTTAAATCATTTCTCTGGAGAGATACGGGTTAAAAGTGGCATGGAAAGACATTTGCTACCCTTTGGAGGAGGATGGACTTGGCATTCGAAGATTGGAAGACATCAACAATACTTTCACGCTTAAATGCTTTTGGAGGATTTTAGCCAATAGATAATCTCTTTGGAATAGTTGGGTCTTTGCTAATTACATCAAGGGAGAGTCTATATGGACCACTACATGTGCACATGATGCAAGTTGGGTTTTCAAAAGACTCTTATCATTTCAGGACGAAGCAAGGAAGCACATTAATTTCATTTTGGGAGACGGTAATCTCACATCCTTTTGGCATGATTGTTGGCACCCCATTGGTATTCTTTCCCCTTATTGGAACAATGCGTTTTCTCACCCACCTAACTTTGCAAAGGTTAGTTCAATCTATTGCAATGGTTCATGGATTTGGCCTATTTACTTGCACTAAATCAGCCAACCACCTTTTGACCTTGAGAACGAAATTCTTGATAAATGCATTTGGTCTCTCTCCCCTGATGGCTCCTTCTCCTTTAAACACACGTGGGAGCATATCCGACACAAAAAGGAGAAATTCAAGGGTTATAACATTAGTTGGTTCAAAGGCTCTTACCTAAGACACAGTTTATTCACTTGGCTTTCACTCAACGACAAGCTCAGCACTAAATACAAACTTATTCATTGGAATGTGGATATTGATCCACTGTGCACTTTTTGCCATCTTGGTTGCGAGACAAGAGATTACCTCTTCTTTTCCTGCAGTTTCACTCGAAGAATCTGGAGGCATGGCTTCCAACTCATTAGAGGTCCCTCACACATAATCGAGTGAAATGATATCATTGCTTATATCACCCCATATGCCCTTGAAAATAACTTGAAGGCCACTATCTTAAAGCACTTCTTTGAAGCATGCGTTTATCATCTTTGGCTTGAGAGAAATAGAATAATCTTCAACAATGAAGCCAAGACGGAGGAAAATATTTTTATCTCCATTTACAATGATGTTAGATGTAGAATTACTGCTGGTAGAAAATTGCCTTCCACTAAACCAAATATCGTAATAGGAGATATGTGGAAGCTAGAAAATATGTTTTGATTAGGCACGTTGACCTTGCTTGTTCCTTTGTGAATGTTTTGTACAATTATACTTTTTGCATATAGTAATATAAACACACTTGCTTGCCTCGCAAAAAAAAAATTGTATACACACAAAGTACACACATTATATACATAGATATATGTCTATTAGGAGAAGAAAATAAAGAAATGAAAAGAAAAGCGTAATAATCTTTTTAATATTTTAAAAGGAAATAAAGTTATCTTCTAACCAAATACATTTTCTAATCTTTTGTTTTCTAAAAATTATTTTGAAAATTTGTTCTGAAAAACCAAAAATAAAAAATAAAAACAAAAACACTCCTAAACAGGCATGCTTTGAACAGGCATGCTTCGAACTGGCATGCTTCATGATTATCTTAAATTACTTTTGTACAGCTACATACACAGCTACATATATGATAGACCACATAATGATTAAGAAATATTGTGTTAATTAAAAACAATATAATAGTTGTACATCTATGCTTCCTAGTAATGCATTTGATATGGATTAATTTCTATTTATTTCTTTTTTCTTTTAAATTTCAAGATTCCTCAATTGCTAGCCATTTTTTTTTTCAATTTCAATTTTCAAAGTTCGTTCTCTCATGAAAAATCAGTGTGGGGATGAAAATAAAAATTATCAAAAACACTAAAATTCTTTCAAGTTGAAAATTCTCCAATAAACTCCCATGTCATTATTTCTAGTCAGTCACCCTTAGATGTCAACATTAGTTAATCTTTTCAACGAGCAAAGCATTAATAATTAAAATAAATCTCTAGATATTGTTGTCCGGAGTAAGACTAAAAAATTTCTCTAAGAACGAAAACAAAAGAAGGGACTCTATCAATTGTCTCTTCGACTTACTTCATAGATTTTCTATGCAATTCCATTCCATTCAATGCATTTAATTAATTATGTAGTTACATAACACAACAAGTACTTAATTATAAAAGATTAATGTTCCACTTAATCGCTCATCATTGACCTTTTTAGCAATCCACTTCTTTATCTTTAAAACACAATAAATCATCCACTTTATCTTTATAATTTGTTACTATATTAGTTTCAAAAATTGTCAAAAAATTAACAATTTAAGACATCTCAAAAAGTCAAAACATATAATTTTTTCTATTTTAAACTTATCTAACCCAATCTTATATGCTATATCATAGTTCACATGTGTGCCACGGGTCCAAATTGTTAATATATCGATGACTTTTTGCCTAAAAACTAAAGGTGTTATAAATAACAAAGATAAGAGATATATTGAGTTGTCTATCCTAAGGATTACGGATTTAAATGTCAAAAGAGTTAAAAGATATTAACTAAATGAATCATTAATTCCGAAAACATAAAACAAAAAGCATGACTCCTTCCAAGTCCTCCCAACAACATACGTCATTTCCCAGAAAATGACTTTCTTACATTTGTTGACAACTTATAGTATCTAGGTGTGGCTCCTTCCCATGTAGTATTTATTTATTTATTTTTTTCATTCCAAAAGAGGTAAAAAACCGATTACAACGTGTAATCAAAGGGAATATGATTGATTCCTAAACCTACTCACACTAAAAATAAGAAACATACTACTTGACTACTATATTTTTGGTCTTCACGCGTAGTATTTACAAAGAGAGAATAAAATTTCCATCTCATTAAGGTCATGAAAACTGTTGCTGCCGGTCATCCGTCTCAAGACAGTCGTCTTCCTTGGCATTCCACGTTGCCTCGCTAAGTATACAAGGAGAGTGAATATCGCATATCCAAGATAGATAAAAATTATAGCATACGTAAACGTATCTGCTGGTGTTATCACTAACGCTGAATTTATATAGTCTAGCATAAGAAAAATTAGAAATATGAGAAGCAAAGTAATGTAAGGATTAGGTGGTAGCAGTATATAAATGATTCCCAGTGAGCCAGCGAAAGTTATTGAGTTCCACAAAATAAATTGGTTGAAGTAGGCCTTTGACATCACCGTTTTTCCTGGATCATTATCATTTGACGAGTCTCGATTGTTGGTCGTTGTGGTGGTGGTGGTCGTGGTGGCGGTGGAGGTGGTGTTGGTGGCGGCGGTGATAGGACTGCTATTGGCCTGTGAAACACCTCCAGGGGGCTGCAGTACAGCTTGAAATGTAGCAGTTGCAATTAGTACAGCAACTACGAGAATTGCGTTCCGCATTTCCCCTGATGAATCCAGAGGCGGATAAAATAACCCAAGTTACCATAAATTGAATACAAATCTCTTACGGAACTAATTATACGGGACTGGGTATCACCAACCTGACAAACCCATAGAACGATAAACATCTAGTCTGACTAATGTTCCTTTGGTACGCTCTCTTGTACTCAGAAAATCCGCCAGAGTGCCCATTTTGAGAAGGGATGATGCTTCTGAACCTCCAGCTTTAGCTAATAGTTTATTGGCCATTGCATTTTTGTCTCCTGGATGTGATCTCAGAATGTCTAGTGCTGTCAAACCTTCCAAATTCTTGTCATTCACTTGTACTTTCGTAACTAGTAGCTTCATAACCTAAACATAGATAAAAAAATATAAAGATATGTGGACACATTTATGTAGTTTGTGCAATTCTTAAACTATTCGAGATCAAATTAATTTCAAGGCCTGGAATATTAATGTTAGCATTCCCAGTTTCTATTTGTCGATGAAATTAAATCTTACCTCAGGTTGATTTGTGATTGCTGCAATATGCAACACTGTGTTCCCATCCTCATTTCTCCAATTCAATATCTCAACCTTGTCAGCTCGCTGGAGCCAACCAAGCAAAACTTTGAAAGCGCTAAACCTTCCATTTCTTACAGCAATATGCACTGCTGTCTCGGCCCGGATCGTCAAGTCCTCGATCGATGCTGGACAGGTTAGGAGAAACTCAGCCAAAAGATCAGCATCTCCTCTGCGTGCTACATAGTGCAAAGGAGTCTCTCCCTCCCTCCCCTGGACACGAATGAGTTGGGGTTCGTAGTTCGCGAGCCTTCTCGCTGTTTCAGTGTGTCCGTTGCGTAAAGCCAGGTCCAAGGGGCTAAGCCCATCAGGGTTTAGCTTTCTGCCGAATGAAGGCTTGAGTCTTATAATTTCCAGGGCAAAGAGAGTATGGCCTGCTGAAGCAGCTACATGCAATGGTGTGTGTTTGAATGGAATCTCATCAATCGCTTCTAGAACATTGGGATCATGTCTTAATGTTGCATACAAGGCATTGATGTCCCCTTCCTGAGCAGCCTCTGCTAATCTTTCTTCCATTTTCAACTTTGAATTGGGGGGGCCGGGGGGGGGGGTTGGATGGGGAAAATCAAATCACTATCTAATTGGTGCCTAGGACAAGGTTCTCTCTGCAAGACTGCAAACTTAACTGAGTTTGAATTAAAACATTTGCAGGTTCACTAGTCAAAGGATGATCAGAAAATTATTACATACTTTAAGCCTGTCAAGACTTAAAATATATTTATATTTGTTGATTATTCCCATTTCACCTTAGTTTTCACACTCTTTTTCTCACCTCAAGTCACATCATTTATTAATTATTATTCATAACATAATCGTTCCAAGCAACTTAATTAAGACCAGGTCATCTGTAAGAAATGTCCCTCACAATTACCTCTCCCAGGTTTCAATATTTATCAAGTGATGATTTCAGAACCTGAGAAAAATCGTATCGCGTGCCATGGTTTGTTATCCGACCAAGTCAAGGACGCAAATACTGGTGCGGGTTTAATCAAATTTCAACTGTGCATCGGTTGAGGCACAGTTCATAAATAAGTATGCCATTTAATCAATAAATTTAGTTCAAAATTATTATTTTATATTTCAAAATTCTTATATTATATATTCAAAATTTTAGTATAGGGAATAGACGAATTTAATTTAACCAAAATATCAAACACTTAATTTGCATTATTTTAAATCATTTGTTAGATAGCTAAATTCTCTATCCTTTCACTCATATACATCACCCGCGTACTGCACACCACCACCACAACGCACACATAGATCTATTGCTATAGATTTGGGAAAATATCTACAAAAAAGAGAGAAAGATAATAGTAGCGACAACTTGTATCAATGATGAAATGAAATTGACATGAAGATTGAAGACTATTGTTATGGTCATGCAAAGATGATGATCGCGACTGTGATGTCCGATTTAAAATTGAACGGTTTGATTCTGCTGGAGAGAGATAGAAAGAAGAAAGAGAAAGGGAGTGAGAGGCTTCAGATTTTTTTTCTTTTTCAAAGCACACGTCTTTCACTTTATCTAAGATGCACAGTATTCTATAGGAGCACAGTTCCTATGAAGCACAATAAAATATGCTCATTCTTCTACAGTGTTTGTTGGTTTAACAAGTCTCCATTTGGTTTGGTTTTTTTTATAATATTTATTCCTTGAACCAAAAAAAAAAAAAAGAAAAGAAAGGAAAGGAAAGGAAAGTCTCAATTTGAATGCCTCAATTTTTTTTTAATGTTGTGGATAAAATATTTCAAAGATTAGTAAATCATTTCTTTAATTTTGTTTTGGTCATTTAATTATTTTTGGTCTTAAAAGAATTATTAGTTTATCGATTGGCTTGTTTTAATTAGGTGCGTGCATAGATTGGTTAAAGCGACAAAACTAACTCAAACCAAACTAAACTTTTATTTTCTTTTTTCCTTTTTTTTTAAAAAAGCATTGTTGGATTTTTTTTCCTTGGCTAACTGAATCAATTGGTTCGGTTATGATGATGATGATGATGATGATAATAATTAGTTTATTTCAAATAAAAATTAACTAATTTTTATTTGGTTTAAAATATGGTTAAAATCAAGTCAAACAAAATCATGTACACCTCTACTTTTAATCATTTCGACTGTTTTTCTTTTTCTTTTGTTAAGATAAACCAATATTTAGGAACATAATTGTAAAAGCACTTAGAATGAGTATATGCAAAATCACAAATGGATATTTGGTAGTAGGGATGGCAATGGGACTGGTACCATGTCCACAAAAGAATCCCAAATCTACTACCCGAATAGCATTCTCATTCCCAATTCCATTCCAAACTTAAATAAAAGTTATTATGGGAATTTGCGAGTATCTAGAATGTTCCAAACCTGCGAATACCCAAAACTCGGTAAAAAAATTAAAATTTAAATAAAAATTTTAACGAAAAATGTCCCAAACTTGAATTCAAGATATGTTCTCAATCAACCCAAATTAAATCACTAAATCTTAAAAAAAATAACCATTTAAATAAATTTCTTATTTTTTCCACAAAAAATTAAATAATACCCCTAAAATGCATTAAAATGATAATATTTTAAGAGCAAAAGGTTGAGGATTCAAATCTTACTACCAGTAAAAAGTAACAATCTTCTCTTAATTTTCAATGTGTATGTATATATGTGTATATATATATATGTGTGTGTGTGTACTCAGGAGGTTAATCCCAATTCCGTCCCAAACTTGAATGAGTATTTTAAATCATTATGAATTCGTTCCGAATTCTTTACAGGACGGATTTTTATCAGGTATCCTAAGTCACTCATTCTATTGTCATCTCTATATATTAGTTGCAAAAGTATAATTATTGGGAAAGCTTTTATAGCTTTGTCTCTAAAAGTTAGTTTATTTCTGGTTTAAAAAAAAAAAAAAGTTAGTTTATTTTAAGAAAGAGAAAGAGTCGAAATGGGTGAAATATTGAAACTCAATGATAAACGTAGCTAATGTTCCTTTACTCTTAAATTACTTAAATTACCAAAATAAAACTCAAGAGAAAATTTAATAACCGCTATCGTACTTTATTCTTTTATTTTTATGATGTATTTTATTCTTTTATTTTTATGACGTTTTACTTTTGGGAGAGTCCAATGCCGCCTCTGCTTAACATTTGGGTGGAGTTAAAATTCGCCTTTTCTTCCTCGCTAGCGTGTCAACTCGTTCGATGTACAATTTTTCATATTTATATAATATGATATAAATTTAAAATTATGTAATGATTTCAAAATTAAAAAAGTATTTTTGACAATTTTTTTTATATTTATATAATATGATAGTCTTTGTCGTATGATACATGCGAGAGATGAGTATTTTTATATTTTTATAATTGCTAATAGTCAAATTTGACAATTAGTGAAAGAGATAAAACATAAAAATATTTTTTCATATTAAATTTTTTGATACTAAAAACAACTTTTATGTTTTTGTAAAATCTAACAGTTTTAGGGGAAAAAGAATAAATGATATAGATTGATACATTTTCATCATTTAGTGGGCATCTTTTTAAGGTAATAGATTTGTTTTTTTTTTTTAAATAATGTATAGTCTTTTTCTTTTTTAAAAAATGCAAAAAACATAACACGTGACAAAAGAATAGAACATGACACTTGACAGTCATATAGTATATAAACTCTTCTTTATTATGTACTGTATATTCTAGAACTTGACCAAGGTATCTATATACCCATTAGGTAAAATTTGATTTAGGAAATAAGATTTTTTTGATAAAAAATAATAGATAATGTATTTTGAAAAATAATTTTATTATTTTAAAAAAATTATTTTAATAGAGAACTTTTTTTAGGTGTAGTCTAACTTGTATCATAAAAGTTGACAAAATTAAAGATGCCGAATTAGAAAAAAATTTAGTTTAGTAATAAACTTTTTGCTTCCATAAAATAATATTCAAATTAATTTGGAAATTATTCTTGGATGGGTATGATTTAATGTTTGAATTAATTATGGGTTGTAAAATATTGATTTTTCTTGCATTGTACAGCACTATGTGGCAGCAAATAGAGATTGACAATTGTCGTGCACATAATATGTCTTGAACATCAATGTTTGTTTTAGTATAGGTATTGACCGAGAAATTGAAAATTCAAAAATAATATCTTTTTTAGTCTTTTTTTTTTTTCAACATCACAATTTGTTCTAATGTTTGAGAGTAAAGAATCTTTTGGTTTCGGTTATGCTATTTGTCTTTCCTCTTTCAAATTTATTTCCTCAACAAAATCTTTTTATCACAAGTTGATGGAGAAGAAGAAGAAACTTCACGACAAAATTAAATTTCTTTTTCTGATATCTTAAATTTATTTTTGTCCAAAGACAGTAATATAATAGACCATATAATGATTAAGAATGTGTTAATTAGAACAATAGAATAGCTATACATCTATGCTTCCTAGAAGTGCATTTGATATGGATGCGCTTTTATTTTTTTTATTTTTTCCTTCCAAATTTCAAGGATTCCTCAGTCTTTGGTTTTTTTTTTTTAATTTCAATTCCCAAAGTTCATTCCCTAACGATAAATTAGTGCAGCAATCAAAATAGGGCAAAATGCACGTTACTCTTCTATAATTTTTATAATTAGCTAATCACCCCCTATATTTTAAAACTTATCATATTATTTCTATGTGCTTCTCGAAAGGTGGCACATTATCTCTCCCCTCCCCCCTTCCCCGCATGGTTTATCTAATTATCTAATTACCTCACTGTAGTTTGTCTAGTTAGCTGGTTACCTCTTTATGATTTCAAAACTTGTTACATTGCTCCCTTATACTTCTTAAAAGGTCACATATCATCTCTCTTTTTTTTGGTTATTATCTAGTCACTATTAGCTTAAAATTTTATGTATTTTCATGAATATGTATAACATATTACAGGTTTTAATGCCTATAGATGAAAAAAAAAAAGGCTTACGATATGCAATAAGTTAATTTAAACAAAAAATGTAAAGGTAAGATGTTATTTCTCACCTTTTAAAAAGCACAGGGGCGTAATATGGTAAGTTTTAAAGTACAGAAAATAATCAATTAATTAAATAAACTACATGGGTTACGTGCATTTTATCCATCAAAATAAATATACCCAAAATCATTTCCAAAAAACTTAAATTTTTATTGAGTAAATTGCACGTTACTCCTTTGTACTCTGACCTATTTATATCATACTCCCCTGAAGTATCAAAATTAGCTAATTACCTTTCTGTACTCTGACCTATGTGCACCATACCCCCTGTGGTATCAAAACTAACTAATTATCCCCCTAAAGTTTTTAAAAGTGTGCAAAATGCCCCTTTGCCGTCATTTATTTTAAGGGGTATTTTGCATGCTTTTAGAAATTTCAAGGAGGTATTTTGCACACTTTTAAAAAATTCAAGGGATAATTGACTAGTTTTGATATAGCAGGGGAGTATGGTGCACATAGGTCAAAGTGCAGGGGGGTAATTAGCGAGTTTTGATACTATAAGGGGTATGGTGCATATAGGTTAGAGTACAGGGAAGTAATATGTAATTTACTCTTTTTTATTTTATGTTAAGAATTCCTTAATGTATTGACCAAAAATTGATCTCAGACCTAAAGGCCCAATTAGATTCGGTTAAGAAGCTTTGGTCCAAAATTATGTCACAACCTAAGGAGCTGACTCGTACCTGTTATATGGCTCTGTCAACCTTTGACTACTTGGACAATGGATTTCTATCTGAACTCTACAAGTTTGGTAGCGATTATCTAGTGGAAGGGGCTGGTAGCGATTATCTAGTGGAAGGGGCTTAACATGATAAAGAAAGCTTCAACCAATTCATATCGACCAATATAGTCATCCCTATTTAGAGCAAGGGTTAGGACACTAAAGGGATAATTACAGAGAAAAAGTCTGGCAGTTGATGAACTGTATGGATCTTTAGACTCTCACTCTCTGGCCATAAATAGACCTTCCTCTAGAGGGAACCACATTGAACAATAAAACATATGACTCACTATATAACTTATATGTCCTCAGCCTACCTGACAGGGGGATCAAGCAGAGCCTTTTCCCCGACCTGATTTGATTTGTGCAGACAAGGCAAGTGTGCAAGCATGTGCAACCTCTCGATGAGTAGAGACTCTATGCGCTCTCTGTAAGCACCCAGTACGGTGCACTAGTATGAGATGTGTCCTAGACGATCTTCTATAAATAGGACTCATACACAAAAAGCAAGGTAAGCCACTTTTACCTAAAATAGCCTTCCATTTTGAATATTCTCCTTCAACACCAGACTAACTTAAACATTGGAAAGCCCTTGGCCGGCACCATACTGGTGTTAAGCTCTCTTTATTTCGTATGGACATCGTCGAAGAAGAAAATTCAAAGAAGTTATCTGATTCATTGTCGAATCACTGCCTTATACTCGCTCTGAAAACTCACTTGCCTTTTCATCTTCTATTTCACAAGTTGATGGTGTCCCATATCATGTAATTGTAGATCGTGTGTCTACTAGACTACACCTAATAAACACCCCCTATCATTGTCATTCCTAGTGACTCACTCTTAGATGTGAACATATATAGTTTAAACTTCTTCCCTTTTTTGCAATTCTAGAATGCCACATCATCAATTTATCACTTCTATTTCTAACCCATCTAAGGTGTTACATCAGCACTTGCATGGTATATATATTTTAGTTTTTCATCTTTTAAGTCTATCTAATACTTTTGCGCTTGCATAATATATTTTATGTATTAAATAAAAAATAAAATTAAAAAAAATAAAAATTTAAAACTAAAAAACTAAAAAATTAAAATCTTAAATTTAAAAAAAAAGGAAAAAAATTAAAAACATAAAGAATTAAAATATCAAAATATTAAGTAAAACTTAGAAATTAAAAATTAAAAGTAAATAACTTTTAAAAAAATAAACATAACTTTAAACAACAATTTTGATCAACATATTATAATTTTTTTAAACAATAAAAATTTTTCATTTTTCACCAAACAACTTAACAATTTTTTTTAACTGCAAAACTGGGTTCATTACTTCTCAAATAGAAATAACAGATTGCAACATTAATAGCAAACTAGTCATTAATTGTCATTTACTTAATGATTAAAATAAGAATTGCTTGTGAAATTAAGGGAAAAGAAACTTATAACTACATCGACATTTGACATAAAAAATAAAAAAAAAGTTTGTTGGGAGCTGCATCAAATCGCCACTCTCTTTGAAGGTATGATTCTATGAACCGTCTTTATATAAGTGTTCTTGTTTTCACTATATATGTGTAGTAGTTTGTGTCGATGTTTCTCCGCTACTCCTTGAAGTTTTTAAATTGAAATGGACCTAAGTTTCTAGATTTGCAAGCATCTTTAGATCCTTTCACCCTTTACCATTTTTTGATGCCTTGAATCTATTTTCGGGGTTTGTTTTGCCAAATTCTTGCTGGATTGGAAAGTAATAGCAGATATGGTGTATAGAAGCCATGATGTCGACGGGAACAAAGTTTAAATTCTCATGTTTGATGGAAATATAAACTTCAACCTGTGAAAGAATACCGTCAAGGACCTTTTGGTGTAACAAGACCTCGATCAAGTATTGGAAGAGACGAAACTGACCAAAATTAATGATACGATGTAGAGGTCTCTATAGAGGAGATCCATTAGTACAATTAGGTTGGCACTTCCATTACAAATCAAATTTCATGTGATAGAGAAGATGATGACAAGCAGTGTGTTCAACAAGTTAGAGAATATTTACCAATCAAAGTCAGTCACCAACCGATTGTGTTTGAAAATAGAGCTCTATTTATTGAAGATGGAACAAAAAATTGCCATCCATGCTCACATCAAGTTTACCAAGCTGGTGGTTAAACTTATAAGTATTGAGAAGCCTAATAATAGGATTACAAATGAGGAACAAGTGATAGTTCTACTATCTTCCTTACTAATGAAGTACAAGTAGTTAGTGCAGAGAATTCTTCTTAGGAAGAAGACTCTCAAGTTATACAAGGTGACTGCATTAAGAAAGAATGAGAGGATGTTGGGAAGACGTAATACATCCACTAAAGAGAAAGCACTAGCTGTTGAGGATTCGAATCGAGAGAGGAGTTTTAAAAGAGGAAATTCTCGCAGAGGTAGATCGAGATAAAAAAGTCGAGCTTAGGATGACAAGGACGATTGAGAGTACTATTACTATAAAAAAGAAGAAAAGGTCATATCCAATCCAAATATTCTAAATTGAGGGAGGACATGAAAAGCTTAGAGAGTGGAGTTCTAAGGGCAAGGAGAAGGACTATGGTGAGGACTTAGTGGACCTAGTTGATGGTGACAATAGTGACTATAGTTTGATGGCTGTGAGTGGGGACTATAATGAAGGCTCTAAGAAGACTGATTAGGTGTTGGATTCAACTACAATATTTCACGTCTACAATAATAAAGCTAGTTTTGACATTTTGCGCTATGTCAAGAATCTTAGATATACCATTGTTGGGAATAGCCAAAAGATGAGAGTGTTGTCATTTGTGTACTAAAATGGATCTCAAATTATTCATCTCTGCAAGTAGATAATTATCATGTTTTTACTTGATTAAAACAAATGAAGAATGAATGAGAAATTGAGATTCAAATTTGGAGGTGGTATTGCATAATATTTGAATAAATTTTATTCTAATGGAATATTATCGAGTGAAATAATATGAAAAGTTTCCAACGTTTCTAAAACAACCCCTAACGAATAGGTGCATACTTTACCGACTTAGACAAGAGATAAGCCTTGTTTGAATGGGTGTCTTAACACCTATACGTGAAAATCACACCTATCTGAGTAGGTGCTTATCTCCTATAAATACCTGTAAAGTAAGCAGTTTTGGCATTTATACATTTCTCTAATTCTCATACACTCAAACACTCCATATCATATTTAACAATTAGGCATATTTAGCAATTAAGTTTATCATTTGAGAGAGAGATTTCCATATTTTCTAGTTCTTTGTTCTACGGTTTTGTAGTACTGCAAAATGTAAGAGTGTGATCATTTCATCTTGGGATGTTTGAACCGTTAAACCGTTAGCATCAGTATTGGGTAATAAAACTTTAAAGAGATTGGATCTGATCCAAGACTTAGTCAATTTCATTTGCATTTTGCATTCATTCGGTTGTGTAAGTTTTTATTTTTAAAAGTTATTTTTTTTAATTTTAATTTTGCGCTTTTTCCCTATCAAATTACACTTAGTACCTATTTTCTAATAGTCTTAAAGTTTTATTTCTCTAATTTAGTATAATTTGTAAAGTTTATTTGTTTTAAGTGTAGATTTATTTATTTTAAGTGTTAAAAATTGTTGTCAAATCCTGCTTTTAATTTTGTGTACGTATACCAAAGTCTAGAATTTTAAGGAGAGTGAGACTATTCGTGTGTGTATATGATCTTATCCAATAATTTTAAAAAATTATTATTCTTATAGTGTTCTACCACTTACAAATATATCTACTACTACTACTACTACTACTACTACTACTACTACTACTAATAATAATAATAATAATAATAATAATAATAATAATAATAAAGAAAGGATAAAATTATATGCTAATGCTTTCTTTAATTTGCAAGAGAATGAAACTCTTCAAACCACAACCAAAAATATAAATGATGTGGTAAAACAGAATAATTTTACTAATCTTTATTTAGTAGCCTTAGGAGAACAAATATTATTTCTCAATAATAGGTTATTAAAAACTTATATGATGATTGAAGAATTAAAAAATTCTCTGGAGAAATTACAAAATAATAATAATATGCATTTCTTGTGTTTATATGTATATATGTGTTGTTTCACAAGTTGTATGTGTTTAGATTTCTAATTGCCTAAACACTTCCAAACGTCTTGAGTTAGTTAAGAAAAAAGTCTTACATATTTTTTTTGTTGTAAGTTTCATTTTGTTATGTGAGTTTTATTCTGTTAAGTAAGGATAAGTATCTTTAAGTTATCCTTTTATTTTATTTTCATCATGTTAAGTCAGCATAAATATCTCTAGTTTCTTTTCATCTCTTTCTTTCTTTTTATTATCGAGGCGGTAGATTTGTAACTTAGATTTTATTATGAGTTTTATTTTATTTAATTAAAAATTATATTTTAATTGTGTCAGTATTCTGTCAAATTGTAATTTCTATTTTTGTTCTTTAGTTTCTTTAATTATGTTAGATAGATATTGTACAACTAGATGACTTGATAGAGTTTATCACTTTGTACATGCTGGATTTTTTTCCATCCAATAGCGGTAGAGATGGTAGTGCTGGATTTTTTTCCATCCAATAGCGGTAGAGATGGTAGTGTAGGAGTTTACCTCGGTATAAGCATATGATAAGGGGGTAAGGGCGGGATTTTTATTAACAAGTGCGGAGTAGGATAAACACACCCTACCCCATTGCCATGAATTTTATTAACAAGTGCAGAGTACATGCACTTGCAGGTTGTGTATTTCAAACGCTATAGAAGTGCTTCATCTTTTTTTTTTCCCCTATAGTTATCTCATCTCTCTTCTCTATTGTAACATCTCCAATTTAAGCCCAAGTCTCACAAACCCTAACTACTTTCAATTCAATTTTTTCAATAACTAAACATATATTATAAATCAAAATCGCAAATTGAATCTAATAAAATGATGGAAGCAACAACGTCCAAAAGATTTGAAAACATCAAATCGGAAGTAACAATATCCAAATGATTTGAAAACATCGAATTAGAAGCAACAACATCCAAAGGACTTAAAAATATCGAATCCGAAGCAACATCATGCAAAGAAATCGAAGCAAAACTAGAACTGAATTTATTTATATGCTTATATGTTTCTACTGATATGTTAAATGCAAATGCAACCAATTTCAATTATAAACAGATATTTTGATGAATAATATGCTACTGAATAAACAATAATAGTTTATAGAATAAACACTTATAAAACACTGAATAAATAATAACATGCTATTACTACTGAATAAATAATAATAGCCTACTGAACAAATAATTATAGAATACTAAACAAATAATAATAAGTTACAAAACAACAATTATAGAGCATTGAACAAACAATAATAGCTTACTGAATAAATAGTTATAGAACAATGAACAAGTAATAATAGGTTACAGAACAAACAGTTATAAAAAACTGAACAAACAATAATAGACTATTGAAAAAATAACAATCCTTTAAATATATATATATATATATATATGTATACAACCATCAGAACCAATTGTTACGAAGATGCAACCCATCAATCAATTGCATTAGCACCATTTCTTGATATCAATCCAATCAATTGTTAATATATCAAACCATTAACCTATTAGCAATATAAAAAAAAAATAATATTAACACAAATCAATTGTCAAAATAGAGAAAGAGATAGAGAGAATAGAAAAGAGATAAAGAGAGAAAAGAGACATGCAGAGAGAGAAAGAATAGAGACGTATAGAGAGAGATAGGAGAGATGTATAAATAGAGAATATAGAAATTGAGATTTAAGTAGAGAAGTGACTCTTTTTTTTTTTTTTTTAATATGTATATATAGGCATGTGTGTTAATATGCCTGAAGGATCACATAAATAAATGTGCACTTTATTGAAGGTACACCTTATAATTTGCCCATAAACATCCCTATTTCTTCCATTTGAAGCTTAATAAAAAAAAAATCACATTATCGGCTTCATTACTATCTTTTACTTTTCTTTGTCTCTCTTAATTAATGCCTATATTAATATTACTATAAAATTGATTTATCTGTTCATTAGCGGTCTTCCTCATGCGTACGCACACAAAGATGCACGTACATGTATTTACATATTAGTGATACCAAAGTCTGTGCTTTGCACGAGTCAATTATTTTTTTACATAATTTTTTAACTTTGATTTTAAACTTTTTTTTTTTTAAAAAAAGCCTAATAGAAAATTGAAATTCTACTATAATTTTCATTATCACATTTAGATTCTAAACTCTAATCTTGAAAAACAATTACATTCTGAAAATCAAATTAAATTTTAATTTTTGGAATTCTAAATTAAATTTTATTTCTAATTCTAAATTAGAAAAGCATTTTTAATTGTAATTGAAAAAATTCAAAATGAAAATTCTTTTATGTGTTGAGTTCGATCAATATTCGAGTAAACGAAAAATCATTATTAGTTCCTTTTAGAAAAGGAAGGAAAAATAATATACGCACACAAAGATGCACGTACATGTATTTACATATTAGTGATACCAAAGTCTGTGCTTTGCACGAGTCAATTATTTTTTTACATAATTTTTTAACTTTGATTTTAAACTTTTTTTTTTAAAAAAAAGCCTAATAGAAAATTGAAATTCTACTATAATTTTCATTATCACATTTATATTCTAAACTCTAATCTTGAAAAACAATTACATTCTGAAAATCAAATTAAATTTTAATTTTTGGAATTCTAAATTAAATTTTATTTCTAATTCTAAATTAGAAAAGCATTTTTAATTGTAATTGAAAAAATTCAAAATGAAAATTCTTTTATGTGTTGAGTTCGATCAATATTCGAGTAAACGAAAAATCATTATTAGTTCCTTTCAGAAAAGGAAGGAAAAATAATATTTTAAAGTTTTATTTATCTTTACACAAAATTGATAGATGCTAAATTCGACATGTCTAAGGGCCTGTTCGGCAAATTTAGTTGTTAGAGTTGCTGATAACTATTTGAGTAGCTGATAGCTGGTGGGGTAGCTGACAACTGTTATATTTTAGCTGTTAGCGGATAGCTGTTTAACTAGATGATTGAACAAAATGTGTTCGGTAAAATTAGCTGTCATATCAGCTGATGAATGTTAAATAACAGAAAAGAACATTGTTATCGTGTTATTATTATTATTGTTATTATGATAATTGTAATTACTATTACTATTATAGGAATAAAATAATATATTTCATAATTAGATATTTATTTTCATAATCATATTTTAACATTAAAGTATAACTATTTTTTTGATAAAACATTTATATCAATATTACAAAAATTAATTTTAATAAATTCAAAATTATTTTGTAAAAAAAAAGGTACAGATAAAACTTATGCTTTTAGAAATGTTGATTATTATATTGAAATTGAAATTCAATTTTATATTATTTCTTATTTATTTTTGTGAAAGAAAAGGTAAAAATATACTGATAGATTGGAGAAAGAATAAAAAATCAAAAAGAGCAAAAGGGGTAGAATTGCCCAAAAAAAAAAAAATGAAAAGCTAAAAGCTACTTGAAACGCTAAAATTTTTAGCTTTTGAGAAATGCTAGTTGAAACGCTAAAAGCTATTTAAAAAGTTACTTAAAACGCTAGTTTACCGAACAATAATAATTTAGCAAAATAGTATTTTGACCAGTTAAAACGTTAAATGCTACTTCAAAAGTTGTTGCCGAACACACAATAACTGCAGTATGCTTGTAAACTCCTCGCAAATGACACCCATTCTACTTTAAGAAAAAATGGAACTCTTCTAATGCTCACTCAAAACTAAAGGGAAGTATATTGAAGATACAATACTATGAGTATTTTTCTATTTTATTTATTGTTCTTTAAAGAAACCCATCTTTTGTTCTTTTTGCTATAACAATAATATCTTGAATTTAATAGAAAATTATAACGTCTTGGACTTGTTGCACCTAGAGGTAAACATGATTTGATTTTAACTATATTTCAAAACAAATCAAACCAGTTAATTTTAATTAGAAACTAACCAATTAATTTTTAATAATAGAAAATAATCCAACCAAACCAATTTCTCTAAATTTGGTTTACTTTGATTTCGCTTCAATTTTTTGTAAAAAAATAAATAAATTTCACAAAAAATCAGTAAAATAAAAACATAAAAATTTTAAGAAAAAAATTAACCAATAGATCAATTTTTATTTACCATCCGTATTATAAGTTTAACTAATATACACAAAAAATTTAGGATGAACATGACCCATACAAGTTTAACTAATATGCATACATACATACATACATACATATATATATATACATATATATATATATATATATATACATATATATACAAAATTAGAGGTCAACATGATTCATCTTGGTTTGGTTTAGTTTTGTGAACTTGTATAAACCAAACCAAAATAGTTGGTTTATATTTAAAACTAACCAATTAATATTTAACCATATAAAGTAACCGAAACGTGTTTCCCATAACTTACACGTGACCTTTCATTAGCTCACATTCACAAAATTCCTCTTGCTAAGTCTGCCAAATCCAATTAAAGGAAGCAAAAGATAAAAGAAACATGAATCAAGAACCAGAAAAATAAGAAAAAAGAAACCTTTTGTGTGCTATACATACATACATTTCTCGATCATCCTATCAAATATGCCAAATCATACGAAAGGAAGCAAAAGATAGAAGAAAATATGCGACCAAGACAAAAAGAGAGGGGAAAGAAAAATCAGTGTGTTATATATTTACATATATCCGTAGAAATAACTTTCTACACATGCATTGGACTTAACTATAGATTGGGCCAACAAGAGTCTGATGCTACGCCCAACGATCTCACCGTCGGACTTCGACTTGCTCAAATTGTTCTTTATGCTGCGAATAAGGGTGGGAATATTCAATCTGCACCCGAACTTGTATTTGCATCCGAATTTGAATAGTAGAAAAAAATAGCATTTTTTGGATTTCGGATATATCCAATCCGATGTCTAATTTTTTTTTTTTAATTTTTGGATCGAATTTGGGGGAGTATATAATCTATCCGTTCAGATATCGGATACCCAATATATTTATTTGGTTTTTTTTAATTAAATTAAAATATACATTAAAAATCTAAAATACAAAAGTTTAGTCTTTACTCTTTGGTTTTATCCTAAGTCCTAAAACAAAAAGATCTCAAATTCACTCCTCCTCAAAGTATCGCACAAATCACTGCACCATTGACTAGGGTGTTCGCTCATTAGAGATCCTCAATATTTTCTCTAAATTTTTGGAGTTTGGAGAAATTGGATATAAAGAATGGTCAATTGGAGAAAAAATATTGGGTATGGGGAATTTTTTGAGGAAAAAAAGTTAAAGATTGGATAAAATTCTAAATTTTGAAAATTATCCAATTTATCCAAAATTTAGTAGATTAACTTTTTAAAAGGCTAAATATACACACTACACACACTTCACCCATTACAAACACTACACGCATTACACACTACATGCATTACATGCATTTAACACGCTACACACATTACACACACTAAACACTCTGTGGCCCTGGTCCCAGGCGCCCAACGGCCCAGCCTCATCCCCCACCCATTACAAACACTACATATACTTCACCCATTACACACATTTTCCCCACTACATTTTCTACATACATTTAACACGTTACACACATTACACACACTAAACACACTGTGGTCTTGGCGCCTTAACATGCTACACACATTACACACACTAAACACATTGTGGTCCCCGAGACCCCGGCAAGCCAGCCCCCGCCCCCGGGTCCGCAGTGCATTTCACACGGGGCCCGGGCCGAGTCCATTGTCGAGTCTCGAGGCGTAAGGGGCTGGGGGCCAAGAGCTGGGTCCCGAGCGCCGAGGGCCCAAACCCTAGGGCCCAGGCTGCATCATTGGTCCCGAGGGCCCATAAACCGCCCTCGGTGTCCCGGGGCGCTAGAGGCTCGTGCACGAGGCGGGGCGCCAGGGGCCAAGAGCAGGGTCCCAAGGCGCCAAGTCCGGGACCCGGCAGCCCAGGCCAGGTCCTAAGGTATCGGAGCTCGGATTTTTGGTGTGACAACCGAACCATGAAAATTTTTTTCCAGAGAAAATATAAATAATTTATTTTTGCAAGTATGTGTATTTTTAGTGTGTGTTTACCTTTAATATATTTTTTTTAATTGGAGGTCTCTATTCTCCCAGGAGTTTTGTCCAATTTCCCCATTATCCAAATTGTATTGCCCATTGGGGAATTATGCAAAAATTGGTGAAAATTTTTTTCTCTAAAATTATTTTGGGAAAACAATAATTCTCTATTTTAGATTGAATAATCTCCAATGAACACCTTTACCACTGACCACTCACCAATCATCACATCACCAATAACGGACCACCACGGCACTACCCGCCGGAGCAAGCAGCAGCAACGCCAACAGCGGTCAGCTATGCCCTATGTTGTATTGATAGCTTCATTTGTTGATTTTCTTATTAGTGACGTGATTGTCATAGTAGGGGTAGATTTTTTTTGTTGTTTTGCTCGAATTGATCAGATGATGGTTATTATGGACTTATGGTTGCTGATACTTTTTATAATTTTTTTTTTTAAGTTTTCCATTTCAATGTGTCTGTGCCCTGTGTTATATTGATAGCTTCATCTATTGTCTCTCGTCTCTAGCAAATAAAGAATAGAAGGTGCCCAATGGCCAAAGCAACTTGATTAGCTTCTTTATTTAACAGTTTGCCAAAATTTTTTATGTTTTGCTGTAATTTGGTTAGCAAAATCTGTAATATCTTTAATGAGAAATTTAATTTTTCTTTTTTTAAAAAAAAATCCAAATATCTGCAATATCTACTATCCAAAAATCTCGTATCCAGCTGGATATGTATTCTTTGGCTATCCGATTATCCAACTATCTAATCCGATTCTCACCCCTAGCTGTGAATCACTCAAATTCTAAATATTCCAACCTTTGCTTTTTTGCTCAAAGCCTTCAATAAAAAATATAACTAAATCAAAACCAATACATAAAATTATTATCGCAATAAAAACAAAAAATAAGGTCATAAAAAACACATAATATTATTGTTGTAATTTTGAAACAAAAATTTATGTTGCATTTAAAAGAAAAAGGACAAGGTATCAGAACAGGCATCAACACTTGGCCAAATTACATGTTCTTTATATTTCAAAAAAATGTTAAAAGAACACATGTTATTGCTGGAAATATTGGACAGATTCTTAATATATCTCTAGAAAAACAGAAGGTGTTTCTTTTTGTTTTTTTGTTTTTGCTTTAAAAATGCAAAAATGTGGTAAAAGATCGTGGGCGAAATTCAACCATTTTCTGGCTTAATCTTTAAAGGGATTTCTTTTTGGGAGGGAGGGGATTGTATTTCAGGTGTCGTAGTGAAAAAGTGAAACGAATTTTGCTGAAGAGTCACACAAAGTAAGCAAAAATAGTACACGGTCTATAAAAGGTGAAAAGTTTTACTCGTTAATAAATTATATTTGTGGTTGTTAATTTTGAGAGTTTTATAAGAAAGTTTTCATAGCATCTTATTAATGTTAATTAAGACTCATTAACCTACTTAATAGTAACTAAAGAAAAACTGAAATGGCACAACAAAGTTAGACCAAAATGCTGAGATGGTGCTCATATATTATTTTGAGGTAGAACTTTTTTTTTTTTGTGACAAGTAAAATTTAGTTGATAGAGCCGGACTATCAATTAACAAAACCTCGGATGCACAGAATGTCCCTTATGCTATGTACTAACTAAGTTGAGAGTCTAAGACAGTGGATTGGATTTGAACCTAGATCATGAATCGTCTCTGTCTCCGACTCTTACCACTGAAATATCCTTAGGTGATAAGGTAGAACTTTATATATATAGTAAAGGTTTGCCACTCTCTCTTTCTATGCATATACGCATACAAATACACACACATATACATACATATAATACATCTTATTGCTATATAATTAGTTTATTTATTTACTCTGTTTTTTTGGTGTTCATTTGTTCCATCATAAGTAAACACAATGACCTACACACATACTGTCATACGATGTACGGAATTCAAAAACACTAGTGCTAAATAATAATGGTTAGATTATAGTTAAGAGATTATAAGAGAATTCTTTTATTAGAAGCAAAATGAATTCTCTAAGTATCTATATATATTTGATTGTAGAAAAGAGAAGGAAAATGAAAGTAAGGGAAGAAAAATAACAAGGAGATTGGGGAAGAACAAGAAGGGAAGGAAAAAGGAGACGAAAAAATGAAAATAACATGTAAAATAATAGGGAGGAAAATGAAAGAGAATAAAAAACAACTCCCTTAATTCTCTAAGTATTTATATTTTAACTTTTCTCCATTATTTTTTCTTAACCTTTCAGTGCTAAAAATAGTTTGAAAGCCTATATCTAGTAAACTAGTTTACTCAATTTGAATTATTTTGGTCAATTGAAAACACATTCTAGTTTTTGTTACCAACAAATAAAAGAAGAAGAAGAAAGAAAGAAAGATCTCGCGTGAACCTGACTGCTTGACAGCTGCGAGATTGATGCTTTGGTGGCAGTGCATTCCATCACTGTGGGATGATCCTTTGATAAAAATAATTTTGTTATTTTTTCTCAAGAGCGCAATTGTTGTTATATTGTTTTTGGATAGCAAAAGATTAGTAATATAATTATTATAGGTCCTTTAGATTGAATTTCTTTTCTTTTTCGTAGAAAGTCACTTTTTAATAAAGAAGTTCTTATTTTACAATAAATATTTACATAGACTTTTAAAAAGAGTTATAATTCAAAAAAGATTTTATTTGAATCTTTTTGACGAATAACACCGTATCCATTTGTCATAATATATATGTAACTCTCTTATTTTAAAATAAACAGAGAACCTCGATTATCTTTAAATGTGTAACACGCATGCCCTTAAAACGGAGATGTGTTATAAATTTAGTCACTACAAGACAATTTCGTGTTTATTTTTGAACTACAAGAAATGCACATTTATAATAAACTATAGAAGCCAACCTCCACCTGCATGGTCTCCTAGAGCGTGGAAGAGAGGATTCGAATCAGTGAGAAAAGCTTCAAAGCCCTTCATCGATCCATAGCGAGAACTAGAACCCTACAAAAATGGGACTGCTGTATATTACGATGATGAGTTTGAGGCCCTCCCTGGACGCCCCAAATATGTCGTGATTGGAAAGTTTATTGTGACGCCTAAAACGGAGGTTATTCGTAAGTTTCTTTCATCTCTTTCATTGCCAACAGCTTATGATATTAAGTCCTGGGATCCTCGCCGTGTGGGTTTTGAACTCACGAGTGAGGCTGATTGTAAGCGTGTCTGGGGTGTTGGTGTTTGGGACGTGTTGGAGGTTACACTGTGCGAACCTTTAAATGGATGCCGGATTTTGATCCTGATAAGGAACCCTCTATTGAGTCTGTGGAGATCGCTTTTTCGAATATTGAGTACAATATGTATGAACAATCCACTATCCTTTTGCTTGCTAAAGATGTTGGCAAACCTTTGCTCATGGATGAGCCAACATCGAAGGAGACAAGGCATTCGTGTCCTCGAGTTTGTGTGGAATATGAATACCTAAAACCACCTAAAACTTTGATTCTTGTTCACCTTAAGAATCGACGTGGGGAAATTATTGGTAGTTTTGATCAAGAGGTTGAGTTTGAACATCTCCCCAAATACTGTACCCAATGTTTCCATGTGGGTTACGATAAGGATGAGTGTTACGCCGATTTAGAAAAAATTGCTCTTAATAAACAGAAGCAAAATAAAGCTCGCCAAAATGCCATGAAAAAGAAGAAGGGTAAGAAAGGTGAAAGTCAGGAGAATGAGCAGCTGCCACCTCAAGAAGACCTTAGAGAAACTGTCCTGGGTGGGCGACAAAGGAAGAAGAATCCGGACCAGGATCAAAAGCAGCATGAAAGGCAAGACAATGGTGAATGGATGCAACCGAACAACAGAAGAAGAAAGCTTCCTTCTAATCAGCAGACTGCAAAGGAAAGGAATTTTAGTGATTAGAGAGCAAAATGATTTAGCCAAAAAACTTGTTGATGAGAACGAAAGCGGGAATGAGGATACGGGTAAAGACAAAGGAAAAGCGATAGTTGACAGCAGTATCTCAACTTCTAATGAATTTGAGGTTTTGGATGCTATACAGGGAGATAAGTGTTTTGAAGGGCAAACCTCAAAGCAACATAATGAGGAACACTTGACTGAGAATCACGAGGAAGATCAGCAAGTTGAGACTCGGCAAATTGATCCTGCAAATTTTTCGACCCTGACGAAAAAAGATGGAGCTAGATGACATGCCCGAAAAAGTAATATGGAGGAGAGGGCTTTATCAAAAAAAATCAAACTCATGTATTGGAGTATGATAAGGAAGGTAAAAAGGCTGTTGTTAATAGGGATAGACCGTAAATTTCATTTATCATTACGATAGGTGTCAAGTGAAAGTTCACTGATGTATACAGCTTAGGCATCCTAGTCTTAGATTTTGTAGTTCAAATCGTGTCTATCTAGATAAGTATATATTTAGCCAAATCCAATTCCTACAGTGATGAATATGAGCACAATTGAAATTCCTGGGGAGTTATATATTTGTGTATTGATAAGACCATTCACTATTTCTTGAAGAACGATCTTCCCCCCGGATAACAAAATTTCGGGTTTTCATCTTCATTTCCAATTACTCGATAATTCCTACAAGCATTCAATATTTCTTGGCCCACTATTAGCCAAACCACCCGAGCGCTAGGTCCAATGTGAGTTGGATCACTTAAAGGTAAAAAGGCTATGCTGAAAACTTAGTCTCTGAAAGATGAGATTTATGAATGGAACTAGTAGAGAGGGCTAAACTTATTGATGATCCGTGGATTGTTGGAGGGGATTTTAATACAATTTTACATGCTGGGGAGAGATCGTATGAAGCTACTCCTAAGGTTCAAGCTATGGAGGAATTTGAGGCCTGTTCGTGGGAGTATGGTTTAGAAGATGCGGGTTATTCTAGAAACAAGTTTACCTAGTCTAATAACCATCTGAATAGGGTGTGTGTGAATTTAAAGTGAATGGAAGGCTTCAGTTCTACTTGTGTATAGCATTTGGCTACTATTAGTTCGGACCATTGCCGATTGCTTATCACGTGCAAACAATAAGAGGTCCTTCATCCTTTCACTTTCTCAACGTTTGGACTAAACATCATGGTTTTCTTGATTTTGTCAAACAAAATTGGAACGGGGCCATGGATTCGATAGTTATTGAACGATTTTAGTGGAAACAATTGAGACCTAAGAGAGGTCTCAAATGGTGGAATAAGAATGTGTTTGGTGATATTTTTGAGAAAGTTAAAAGAGCAGAGGCAAAAGTTAGGGATGTGGAAGTTGAGTTTCAAAATAGCATGATGGCAGAGGCTAAGGAAATATATGTCAAAAGGCCAGGCCAATTTGAAAAGAATCTTGGCTATTGAGTTGGGATTTTGGTAGCAAAAAGCTGGATGTTGTTGGTTAGTCGAGGTGAGTAGAACGCTAAGTACTATCAAGCCCGGGCAAACAAGAAAAGAGTAAGAAATGTTATTCATTTCATTAAAGATGAGGAGGGGAGTGTACTCTCTGATAATGATGCTATTAAAGAGTCTGCTGTTAAATATTTTCAAGTCTTCTGCAAAAAGATGATGTAATTGAGAATCATGGAGACTGGAGCTTCACGCCAAAGAGCATAAGCTGCGAGGATAATGAGATGCTTAATGCTACTCTTTCTGTTGAAGAGATCAAAAAAGATGTTTTTGACATTGATCAGAACAGTGTAGCAAGTCCAGATGGTTCCTCTTTAGTGTTTTATCAAATTTATTGAGACATAATAGCTGAGGATTTGACAGAGGCAGTGGAAGATTTTTTCTCTCGAGCGCATCTTCGGGGAGGTGTCATGTCCACGTCCATTGTCATTATTCCCAGAAAAGATAACCGATCAAGATGGTCTGATTTTCGACCTATAAGCTTGTGTCCTATTTTGAATAAGATCATTATGAAGATCTTGACTAATAGATTGGCGTCTATGGTGGGCTGTATTATTTCGGAGAATCATAGTAGGTTTCTGGCAAACAGGCAGATTAGGGATAATATTTTGCTTGAGTAGGAGTTAGTCCACTCTTTAAATTCTAATGTTTGTGGCCATAACATCATCTTAGATCTGGATATGGCTAAAGCTATGTTAGAGATATGCCCTAATGCTAGAATGAAATGACTTCTTTTATGGGCATTTTGATATAAACTTGTATTTATTTAAATGGATTTTTATCATTCATAGTCTCCTTTTTATATGAATGAGTCCCTAGATTCCTCTATTAAAGAAACATATTTTATACGTGACTTGTTTCTTTGGTATGAGAATTCTTTAAATTGTTTATAGTATAAAGATTTTTTGACTGGAACTTTAATTAATATAATATAGACTATCACATAAGTTTGCTATCTTTGATTAATATGAGATATCAATGATAACGGATGATGAGTCACCTACCATAAAGCATGAGATGCAAATAGCAAACATGTGGTGGTTAATTAGTTGAATTATCACTAAACATGATGTAAATAAGAAAATAACATGACTTGGGATTAATGATTTGCTATTTGTTGCGATAAGTGCAAGTGATTCTTTGACTTGCGACAACACGGTTGTTTTATTTATTGATGTTTGAGATTTGCTGTGAATAAAGCCTGTCCATTTTATAGATGAGATATGCTCATTTGTGGTGTCATTCAATCAATATAGTGAGAGACAAGTGATTGTCGAGATAGGATCCATTACCTCTTGTGTGAGGTGAATGTCCTATGCAATTTTATTGTGGTGAATGAGGAAATCCTTGGCCAAGGTATGAATGATGGAAAAAGTGTTTTCCATGTGTCATCTCTCATTGCATTGGAGCCAATCTAGACATAGTATTGAGTTAGTGAACTTAATCCATCCATAGTTCTCACTCGATCAGGACATTAGTAATGGGAGGATTGAATTGCACGGTAATTGTTAACAAAATAGGTTCACTCATTTGATTGACTTCATTGTCTTATATATTGTCTTGATATGTTGATAGACGTCACTCAAGATGTATATAGACTGGTCAACAAACCTTAACCAAATAATATTTAACCTAATCACCATTAGATTAAATCATGACAAAATTGACTTTCATTAATTAATTCCATTAACACTTAATAGAATTAATTATATCAAAACTTTGTCAATTTCGTATACAAGTCATCGAGTGACATTTTCATGACACATTATCTCCCACTAACTTTTAATAGGATAGGAATTCCATTGTTAACTCTTAACAATTTATCAAAACAAAATACAAACTTCTATAAGACTTAGTCGGTGTGTAAACTTCTAGGTTCACTACCAAATAGCAATAAGGTAATATCAAACACTTTTCATATTAATCAAACTCTTTGATTTGCTTCGATAATTGTCTCTTAATTATCGAAACACACTATTAAATATTTTAATCTTGAATATAACTATTATAATAAGAAATAGTGAAATTATAGGATTTTCCACTAACTCTCTTTCTTATGAGTTGGCAAGCATGCATAAGAGAAGAATACAAGTGTTGTATTCCATCTAGACACATGGATATTGCATGAAAATATTTTATGCATGTAAAATATTTACCTATATGTGATATTATATATAAGCCTTCTTCTTCCTTAAATTAAAGTGCTAGCAAATTCTATGGAAGAATATAAAGTTTGTTCTTTTTCTCTTGTTTTAAAGATATGTATCCTTCCACTTACTTATATGTCTTTTATATATATATAAATATATATATATATATATATATTTATATATATATAAAAGACATATAAGTAAGTGGAAGGATACATATCTTTAAAACAAGAGAAAAAGAACAAACTTTATATTCTTCCATAGAATTTGCTAGCACTTTAATTTAAGGAAGAAGAAGGCTTAGTCTTGGAGCTTGGTATGGAATAACTAGGACTTCGAGAATTGTGGAAGAGAAAGTCTACAACACTTCACCAAAGCTTGGAAGAGGTATCCATTCCTTTCTTTATATATATATATAAAAGACATATAAGTAAGTGGAAGGATACATATCTTTAAAACAAGAGAAAAAGAACAAACTTTATATTCTTCCATAGAATTTGCTAGCACTTTAATTTAAGGAAGAAGAAGGCTTAGTCTTGGAGCTTGGTATGGAATAACTAGGACTTCGAGAATTGTGGAAGAGAAAGTCTACAACACTTCACCAAAGCTTGGAAGAGGTATCCATTCCTTTCTTTATTCTTTAGTTTTTATACTTGTTGCATATAGCATCAAGTATTGTGGGATTCTCTTAGCTTAAAATCGTTCTATGACGCTGCTATTATCTCTAGTTTTTTGCTTAACTTCCACCCAATTTCTCCTTCAAGCTTATGATAGATTGGTTAGGACTTTTTGTTTATGGTAATGAGAAAATTTGGTTTTGATGAGCCTTGGATTGGTAAGATCCCTCGGTGTGTTGCTAATTGTTGGTTTTCGATTCTTGTTAATGGGAGCTCGGCTGGCTATTTCAAATTTGGATGGGAATTGCACCAAGGGGATCTTATTTCACCTTTTCTTTTTATTCTAGTGGCGGAGTTTCTTTCTAGAGGTTTAAATGAGCTCTTTGAATGACATAATAGGATGCATTATCTTGCACGAAGCTCTGTTAAAGTGACTTATTTGGCTTAGATGGATAATGTCATCATTTTTGGGAATGGATTGAAGTCCTCTCATTCCAATGCCATGAAGTTTCTCGCTCTTTATGAGAGAGTGTCAGGGCAAAAAAGTTAATAAGGAGAAGAGTGGATTCATTGCTCCCAAAATCGTGAGTACAAGTAAAATTGAGGTTATTTAGAGAGTAACCGGCTTTTAGCAACAATCCTTTCCTATTAAGTATTTGGGAGCTCCGTTGTACAAAGGGTGGAATAAGGTTAAGCTTTTTGACAATTTGGTGAAGCGGATTAAAAATAATGTAAAGGTGTGGCTTGTATTCTGATCGGTTGTGGGAGTAAGAGCTTAAGATTTGAGACTTACCTTATTTGTTCTCCTATTATATTGCTAGTCTTACCAAATTTGGGACATTATCATGTTCGTAGTACTACCAAGCTCTCTCTCTATGTGATGTATTCGTTCTTATCATCATAGAATTTTCTTGTCTGTCGGTGGACATAGTCGAAAGGTCGAATCACGTTAAAAATATTGTGTCTATTGTGTTTATGTCTTTCTTCATTTTGTTTATTTTCGTTCTGAACACCCCAAATTCCCAACAAACTGGTTTCAGAACCCGGTTTGCAGAACTGGGCATGAACGGAGTGAAAACACACAGTGAAAAGATTCGTTGTTTTGTGATAATTTTCAATTTGTTGCATTGGTCAAGAAAATGAGATTCTGATTTGTGCTTGGATGAGTTTTGGCTAAGACAAACACAAAAGGGAGTTGATGCATACGTCATCCTCACCAAAAGAATGGCCGAAGAAGACCACCATAGCCGAGAAGCATGATGCCGACAAGACGAAAAAGGTCAACAGGTTCAAGCTTGATGGTGATGGTGTTTTCCGATGTCAGATTGGCGTTTGACGGGCACAAAAGGATGGTGCAATCACGAGGACCATTCATGTGGTGTTTGTGTGCCTTGATGCTATTAGAGTGGTACCCGCGAGGAACTAGGAGCTGCGATGTCGACGTTAATGGCATCTAGAGTTTGAAGGCTCTATTGTGCATATGAAAGGCACCAAAGAACCGTGTTGACATGGGGAAGCTAAAGGTGGTGGTTTAGTTGTTTGATGGCCAAAATTGGCCGTGAGAAAGCTTTGAAGGTGGTGGGCCTGGTGATGGTGTTTGACAGTGGAAACGGTACGACAACATGATCAGAGGACATTACCAAGGTCTCTAGGCGCTAACAAGTGCGATAGTATAGTCCAATTGATGATCGGACGAGCAAAGCAGCAGTAAGAGATAGGTCAGGTTACTATTGTGCTTAGGTCTTTAGGTCTATGTTTATCGAAGAAAGAAGAGGGTGGTGGTTCTTGTCAAATGCTTCGCGGCTTATGGTTGTTTGGCAGGCGTGAGAATCTTGGCCCTTGATTGTTTAGATGATGAGATCTGATGGTTTAAAGAATTTGATAGGGTGTGTTGTAGCCTAAGGAACAGAGTTGGCACTTTGATGAGCTTAGTAATCTGGACAGTTAGATTGTGAAGTTAATCTAATCAGTGAAGGGGCTGATTCGATGTGACACGGGTGCTTTGAAGTTATGTGAGCTCATTTGACTTTTCTTGACTAGGTGTTTGACCCCTTTGATTGGGCGTTGAATAGACCTAAACAGAGTTGACTGAGGGCTACTCAAACCTTTTTCAATGCGCAGAATCTAATTTTGAGCCTCGTTTTGTGAAATTTGACTCTAAAATGTATCATTTTGGGATTTTGTCAACTTTGACCGTAGTTTCGTGTTTGATTGGGTTTGACCAGATTTGGCCATGGGTTCCCAATGGTTTTTCAACACAATAAGTTCAAATTTGCGATCTTTTTGGCCAAATTCCAAGTGGTTATATGTGTTTTTGGAGTGAACAAAGATGTTTTGACCGTTGGAAAGATTTGAACATAGAGAAATTGATAGATGGACATTTGTGTTAGTCTTCTTGGATGAATGCAATCATGTATATGGCAGTTGCATTGCGAAGAAGTGATAAAGACACTATGCTCTTATGGTGTGTAGGCCACGTGTGAAAAAAGGACTAACTACGATGAATTAGTTGGTGCTGCATTGTAAAGAAGACAAGGAGACTCATATGTGGTGAGTGTGTGTCTTGGCAAGCCTATGGAGGCCTAGTTTGATGGAGCGATCGTGTGGGTTCCTTCTGGAGGTAGTATTCACTTGTAGATGCAGACTTGCGAAGTGATTGGGTATACTCATGAAGGTAGTGAGCGTTCCAACAAGATGTGGAGTTGAAAGTGGCACATGTCTCAAAAAGGACATAGGTTGAAAGTTTTGTGGAAATAGTTCAGGCGAAACTCTTTAAAAGAAAGATGGTGCTTTCTTGGGGTTGCCATGAGTCAAAGATTGAAGACTAAGGTGTGTTACTAGTTGATTTGATCTCCATCCATAGCTTCTGTAGGAACTTCTTAGTAATAGTTGTTTTGCTGATGTGTTGCTCTACTCATTTGGAGGATGGCAAGCTGGAGGCAGAGAATAATGTGTATGGGATGAGGTTTTCTGTTGTGGTGTTCAGAAAACGAGTCTCTTGGGGTTTTCATTAAAGACATGTAGGACCAAAAGGGATTGAGAAGCAGTACCTGAGTGCAAGATCATAGAATAGAGAAACAAGTGGAGCCGGGTAGATCAAGAGTTTTGTAAAGTAGCAAGTGGAGCAATCTGTGTAACTCAACAATTAGAGATACATGGTGAGGTGTATCTTGGAACTAGTTTGAACTATGGTGCCATGAAGTAGGTGAAGCTTGCTATAGAAGCTCAAGGAGTCGTTTAGGAGATGGCTAAAGGTGGTTAAATCTTGTGCCCTTCGATAGATTGAGACGGAAGTGAGATTAAGGTCCTAGTCTTAGTGAGATTCAGTGAATTGGTACTGCGAGTGAAGATGGTGTTCTTCACATACAAGGATCTAAGGAAGAGGTGGAGCGATGGAAGTATTAGCTGTTGAAGATGTTGTAAACGCTCAGAGGAGTTCCTTAGATTGCTATGGAGCATTGTAGGTGTTGGTTTGATCTTGAAATGATCGCAAAAGACTAAAGAGATACTGCGAGACAAGTTCTAGCATGTGGTTGAGGACTTGGGAGATATGGGCAATGCACATCAGCTAGCCTTTTGTGAGGCAGCATGGCAGCTGGAGCAAGAGAGATTCGATGTTGCAAATTAGGAGCGAATACGGTCCAAGGTGAAGATTTATAAAGGTGTGGCCCGTATTCTGATCGGCCATAGGAATGAGGGCCTTAGGTTTTAAGAATTACTTTCTTCTACCATATCCCTAGTCTTACCACATTTGGAACATTACCATATTCGTAGTGCTACTATATTTACTGTTTCTTATATTCTATAAATAAGGGATTTGCCTATTATATTAGAGTTAGAGTGAGACAAAGAGACAAAGAAATGAGATAGAGAGTGAATGACCTTAAGGGTGAGAAAAGCGTGAGGCCCTCTCCTTCTCTCCATGTGATGTATTTATTCTTATCATAATAGAATTCTCTTGTCTACCTGTAGACGTAGTCAGAAGACTGGACTACGTTAAAAATATTGTGTCTATCGTGTTTACGTCTCTCTCTATTTTGTTTATCTTTATTCCAAATACCCCAAATTCCCAAGAAATAAAATTAACGGATGAGAGTTAAGAATGTTATCGCCAGGGGGGAAGGATAGTTATTTTGAAAAGTATTCTTGTTGCCATACCTATACATCTTCTTCAAGTTTTGAAGGCGCCATTGTCTGTGTTAAAAAGAATTGAGAGGCCTCTCAAAGGTTTTCTATGGGGAGATGCTAGAGATATTAAACATTTACATTGGGCATCTTGGGATAAGGCTTGCTTGCCGATGTTGGAAGGGGGTTTAAATGTGAAGTCCCTTGAGGATATGAACCTTGGTATGGGAATGAAACTTTGGTGGCGGTTTCGAACTGCTGATTGTCTGTGAGCTAGATTTATAAAGTCCAAATATTGTCTCCATGACCACCCTGCTACAGTCAATATTCGCCAACAAGACTCCATTGGATGGAAGCGATTGAAAAAAGCGCAGCAATTGTGTGAACCACATATTCGATGGCGCGTTGAGAGTGGAGAGGTCTCCTTTTGACATGACGTGTGGGTTGGGGAGCATGCTTTGAGTCAGGTGTTGGTGGACTCCAGCACAACAATGGAGAGGGTTAAAGATTTCCTAATTGGAAGGAAAGGGAACATTGGTAAATTGGAAAGTTTTCTCCCGCCATAGTTACTTGTGAAAATCATTGACATTCCAGTGGGTGGAGATGCTACTGGTGAGCCTTACTGGTCTTTGACAAATGATGGTTTTTGTTTTACAGTTAAATCACCATGGAATTGATTTGTAATGGAGGATTTAGCCAAAGATCTTTCCTACATATATGGCATAAGGCGATTCCTCTTAAGATTTCTTTCTTTATGTGGAGATTGCTAAAAGGTTGGATTCCAGTGGATGAGAGGCTGAAGAGAAAAGGCTTTTTTTTGGTGTCAAAATGGGTATGCTGTTGTCAGAGTGAGTCTTTACATCATGTTTCCTTAATGGAGGGAGAGCTGGGTCAGTTTATTCGGTTGCCTGATTCTCACTAAGTCCATTACTGGTTTGCGGCTTGGATTTTTTGGGGAGATCATTGGACTAAGGGTCACGTGAGATGCCTATTCCTATCTTCATTTTTTGGCATCTTTGGTGTAAGAGAAATGAGGCTAAGCACCAAGGAGTAAAATTCAGTATTGATAGAGTCATTTGGCATGTCCAATGGCAGATTAGAAAACTTTTTGAGGCTGGTCTTCGTACGAAGCAGCAATGGATTGGTGATCTCTTTCGGACTGGTGATTTTGGATGATTTTGAATGTTTTTATTTTACTATGCAAAAGAGGATGCAAATCAAAGTCATTTAGTTAAACCCGCAAAATGGTTATTTCAAGTTGACCGTGGATGGCAGTAAGCATGAGGATCTTAGAGCTGGAGGAGGGGTTATTCTGCAAGATTGGAAGGGAAACTTCTGTTTTGGTTTTGCGGAATGTTATGGAGATGTTTTCGTTATACAAGCTGAACTAATGGCTCTCATAAAGGGGTTGTATATTTACAAAGAGAAAGACTTTCGTCATATTTGGGTGGAGATGGACTCTCTTAGCGTGGTCACTCTTATTTATCATGATGGGAGAGGGTCTCGGAAGTTAGCGTACTCTCTTGCAAAGGCTCAACATTTGCTCCAGGACCTGGATGACAGGGTTTCTCACATCTACAAGGAGGGCAATGTTCAGGCAAACATTTTGGCTAATTGGGTTGGGTTTACATGCTTTAGATGCGGTGGTGTGTGAAGCTAAAAACTTCAATGGCTAATTGATTAGCATTGCGTAGTATGCGTTCCTATAAGAAATCAGCGTTTCAGCTCTTAGTGTGAAATGATCAATATCAACTTTGTGAAGATTGGCAAAGATTTCCCAAGTTCTGGGTGTCTGTAAGACAAAGATGTAAGACTATTTGTTTGCTTATTCAAATTGGAGGAGATCTAACACGTTGGAAAAGTGCGGATGGAGAGCAAACAGTTTCTTTCTGGTCTTGGCTGCGATAGCATTCTGATTATCACTTCATAGTTTTTTTGATTATCTTTTTTTCAGGTTTATGATGTAGCTTTTTGGTCAGCTATGTCTCTAATTTAGCTTTTGGAAAAGATTTGTAGTCTATTAAGTACAAACTTCAGAGTAAGGATTGAGTTCCTTAAACTCCATCATTGGGGGCTTGTTTCGCCTTCTTACTGTAATATTTTGATTTCGTTTTTGAAGGAATGATAATCTAAGGCAGTTGGCCTTCGCTCTAAAAAAATAATAATAATAAACCATGGAAAAGTAAAACACTATTTATCTTTTTTCTTCAAAATACAAAAATTTAAATTTTAGAAAAAGAAAAATATTCTTTTAAGAAAACCAATTGAAAGGATCCTTAGGTCTAGGGGGTGAACATAAATGATTAAATCGACAAAACTAATAAAATATTTTTATTTTTTAGAAAATTATTCTCGAATTATGTTTTTAGCTAACCAAACCAATTTCCTTCACCCCTAGTTGGTTTCCAAAGCTACACGGGGAGTTGAAGCCCTAACCTTAAGCTTTTATTTCAAAGCTTTAACCACTAAGTTATAACTACGCTTATGCTTTAATAATAAATGAAGATGGTGGATCTCTTTCTAAGTTTTATTATAAAAGTTGAGACTTTTAAATTTCTGGTCAGAAAGACGACAACCAATCAAATCCAACATATTCAAGTTGGTTTAATTTATTTATTACACATATAAAAAATTGTTTATTGCATTAAAATTAAAACTAACTAATTTAATCTGAAATATGGCTAGAGTGTTTTTGGAAGAAATGAATTCCATGAAATTTTGTGGAATTTATTTATAAATCTTATTTTTTTTATATTTAGTAGCATTTTTCTAAAATATAGAATTCATTTGGAATTCCATAATTTGCAAATTATGAATTTGCTCAAAGTTTACCTAAATCCTAGTTTAACAGGTGGAACTTCTAATTTCACAAAAAACAAATCTACCAAGAACCTTATAAAGACAAAAATATCACTGTAATTATTTATACAATATCATACTCTTACATTTAATTTACGACCTTTCTTGTTTGCCAGTTGTCTATTACTTGTTCACGGATATTTCTTGACTGCTAGTTTTCTTATAAAATTATTTTCCGCTCTATTCTATGAAAATTATTATAACATAAAAAGTATTATAACAAAAGGTTATTTAAATAAAATATACATATTAATTTCAATTCTACATGTACCTTAAATACAATTTGGATTTACAAATGACATAATTAATTAAAATCAGTTTACAAATTCAAACAAAAGAATTTATTTAAAAATCCAAATATCCATGAAATTTATTTCATTTTATTTATAAATGAAATGAATTTCATATATAAGTGAATCCAAACACGTTTAAAACCAAACTGTGTTAACCACTAATTGCCAAAAATTGATCTCGGAACAAGGACATTCAACTGATCAAGTCTTCTCTGGCGTCAACTTTCCATTGTAGTAAGTCCTTTTAGCTTCTAAATGCATCTTTATCAAGATAGAAGTCGAACTCTTTAGAAGCTTTATCCCCGCTCACCGCTTTAGTGTAGAGCGCAACACCCAAAAGCATTTTCCCTTGCTACATAAATAAACTTATAAGTTAAGCTGTCGTATTACACAAAACACAGAAGCACACTATACACTGTATAGTAAGTTCTTTTAGCTTCTAAATGCATCTCTATCAAGATCGAAGTAGAACTCTTTCCAAGCTTTATCCCCACTCACCGCCTTAGTATACACCGCAACACCCAAAAGCATTTTCCCTTGCTACATAAATAAACTTATTAGTTAAGCTGTCATATTACACAAAACACAAAAGCACGCTATACCCTTTGAGCCATCAGACAATTAACTGCACTGAGGCAGAGAAAAACACAAAGAAAAAAAGATGGCAGACCGATACTTCCCTAACCAAATGCCACACATGATGCCAGAGCCCATATCAAAATCAGCTCTTGAAACAGCCAAAGACTCACTCACGAGGCTTCTCTCTCTTCCCTACGAGACCATCTCCGACAGGCTCAAGAAAGACGCTCTCGACCTCAAAGAAGAAGTACGTACTCCATTCCTCACGCCCAGCTTACGTAATATCCCGTCCTATATCAGTTATGAGTGAAATTTGTATACTATTTATAATAGCTTGACTTTGATACTATTTCCAAGACTTTAATGTTTTAAGTCGGTGAAGTTCACGGTGATAAGATGCCAATAATTAGACTTGGGCCTAAATTATTAGGGTGTAATTTGCGGTACGTGCATGTTTGTTTTCTCTGTTTTCAGTACGTACACCAATAACAAGTGTCTCGTTTATGGTCCCACTTGATTCTTTTATACTAGTTCTAAATTTATATTCTTGTTCATGTATTTAGTCTTCGTAACTTATAAGAATTTAAATACAATAATTAAAAAATAAAAAACTTCATATTATATTTTGGCGTTAGGCTTTTTGTCACTTGAGTTGCCCCGGATTTTGTGCGTAAGATTTATAATCAATTTACAATGACTTAAATATATTATTATAGTCAACACAAATTAGGCTCAATATGGTAGCGATTATTACATCATATTTTGATAATGTTCCTTTTGTTTTTTTGTTTGTGATTTGTTTAGGTCGTGAGGGAGACATGGAGATTGAAAGGAAGACATGTAGTTGACTACACACTCTACACTGGAGCATTAGGTGCTGCTTTCTTGTTATTTAAGGCTTGTCAAGTTACTGGCAACAAGGATGATCTTGCACTCTGCTCTGAGATTATTAAAGCTTGTGAATCTGCTGCTCGCGGTTCAGGGTACCCCATTTCTCTATATTTTATAAGTTATAGCTATAACATGCGTAAACATGTTGGTATTTTTTATACGGCGCATAGTGTACGTGAATATTAAATTACCATCCCATCTAAAAACTATTTATATATTATATTAACATGTCCTTCATGTGCTAGCATGATACTGATAAATTCCAATGTCATATTAAATTACCATTGCATATAAAAGTTTAATTTTATAGAGAGAGAATATCAGTACATTTTTTTATTATATTAACAATGAAGCTTCTGTTTTATTTCTGTAGCAGTACCCTGATATGGTCTGTGAGATGTGTTAATTACATTTTGTTAGTAGATGAAATGAATCACGTTGGGGGGAGGGGTGAAAGGGTGAACAAGAAAAAATTAAACATTATTCTTTTACAATTGTGCTGCGCAATGATGTATTTTCCATTTCTCACCGGCGGAGTACAGGAATGTGACGTTCATATGCGGGCAAGCTGGTGTCTATGCTCTTGGTGCTGTGGCTGCAAAGCACAGCGGAGATGAACAATTGTGCCAGAATTACCTGACCCTATTCAAGGAGGTAGGTTGAAGAAATGCTGGAGATATACCCGCGACTCTTTTTGCATCGCTTATTTATCACCTTTTATGTAAATGTTCTCGGTATTTTAATGTTTAATTTTCGCCTGCTCTTGGTATTGATGCACATTCGGCTTTTTTCTCCGTGTGGGGTGCAGATCAATCTTCCTGTGCAACTTCCAGATGAACTTTTATATGGAAGAGCTGGATTTTTATGGGCATGTTCATTCCTAAACAAGCATCTAGGCAAAGGCACAATATCTACTGCACAGATGGTAAGAATGTCTTTGCAATTTGGGAAGATTGCGCACACAAATGCATTGGACAGAGAAAGTTTTTAATTTGATTTGGCCCTTAACTAGTGATTTTCTGATGTCTAAATGCAAATGTAATGCTCAAGTCCTAAACCATATTGATTCTAGGTGACTCTTGTGTGGAAGTGCTTGGGGTGTGGGAGAGTTCAAAATCATTGTAAAACTTTATACAAAATTTGGTCATAGACTTGGCACCATTATAATCTTAGTATGAATTATACAGTAAATAATCGATAGTGTGGTGTAAATTTTATCGCAGAGGGCAGTTGTCAACGAAATTATCAGGTCGGGTAGGCAAATGGCGAAGCTGACCAGAAAATCCCCCTTGATGTATGAATGGGACGGGACAATGTACTGGGGAGCTGCCCATGGACTGGCTGGAATTATGTACGTGTTGATGGACATGGAACTAAAGCCCGATGAGGCAGAGGATGTCAAGGGCACCCTTCATTACATGATCAGGAATCGGCTTCCGACAGGGAATTATCCTGCAGCTGAAGGAGAAGAATCTGACCATCTCGTGCATTGGTGCCATGGTGCTCCCGGTGTTGCTCTTGCCCTTGCCAAAGCAGCCGAGGTAAAGTGTGTTAAATGTTAAAAGGAAATAATTTCTACCTTGCTGGACTCATCTGGGCTATTTGATACGGATGGGTCTACTTGCTGAACGGAAGCCTGACTACTAAAGTTAATCTAGAATTATGATACAGATTAGATCTTAATCATTAGAAGTGTGGACTCAATTGAGAATTAAGGATATACGAAGCGAGAGAAGTGCATAAAGGTGCTGGTTACATCAATAACAAAATATCGCCCTGTTTCTTTGGTATTCTATATTTTTAGTTTTCTTTAGAGATCTCCTGCACATAGCTCCACCAATTTTATCAAGTAACTCCCTCATCTAAAATTTTAAGTAGTTAGACATTTATTTTGTGCATTTGTTAATTCAATGCGCCAATCATGATAGGCGAGATTATTGTCTGATGGTGATTTTAAATCAATTATTATTTCCATAACTTGGTACTCTGATATCAGTTTAATGAATTACCTCACTTTAAGATGTAATCAGCTGGAAAGAATGTATTTCATACATTTATTAACACAACATAAAGGTCTTGTGACCAAATTTATCCATTCAAAATTGCAGGTTTTTGGAGATGGAGAGTTCAAGCAGGCAGCTATAGAAGCAGGAGACGTGGTTTGGAGGCGCGGTTTACTAAAACGAGTAGGCATTTGCCACGGCACCAGTGGAAACGCCTACCTATTTTTGTCCCTCTATCGCTTAACTGGGAAAGACGAGTACTTGTACAGGGCCAAGGCGTTCGCGTGCTTTTTGCACGACAGAGCTCATACTCTGATCAAGGATGGGATTATGCATCCAGGAGACCACCCTTACTCTTTGTTTGAAGGCATTGCAGGGATGGCTTGCCTGTTTCTGGACATCGCTGCACCATCTGAGGCCAGATTCCCGGGCTACCAATTGTGATTTTGTGGACGTACTATGCAGTCCGTCTGCAGAACTGGACCTGAGTCTTCTGTGTCTCGTTTGAGGTATGTAGAGCGGGCTAATACCGTGCGAGCCGGACGGGTCCGGTTACCGAAGTCAAGCGTGACTCCTTATTTTTAGCCATTTTCCTAATGTCCTGGAAATAACCCATCCTGTTCTGTGGATGTAATGTTGATATCTTGCACTTGATATTCAAGTATGTTTTCTCATGTATTTTACAGTGTGGTCTTTGTATTTGTAGGTTAAAAATGTAATGTATTCATGGACTTTGATATAGAAATTCTCGCATAAGATTTTAGTTTTATCTATTTAGTTTTATCTATTTTTCTCATTAAAATAAGCCTTTGTCAAATAATGTCTTCTATTGAAGGATGATTTTATATTTTACTTATTTATTGAGTTACTTTATTCTATTTTATTATCAATATTTGTTTTATTAAAATATAAGCTTGTTATAAGCAAAGGTTCTATGTTGAGTTCAGAAAAAGACCGGTTTCAATTTGATATGTATGTATATATATGTACTAGTGTATTTTTATTTATGTTTCGCATGAATTTATTTTTTAATAGTAAATAATAAGCTAAGTGAAATTTATTCTTTTTTAATAGCAGATGACGAATTTATTCATGAATATTTTATACTTTGCACAGGTTTTGTTTAAATAATAAATATTAAATTCAGTTAGATTTAATCTTTAGAATTCACAAATGAAAAATATTTTAAGGCTTTTAAATATTAATTAATCAGTAATTAAAATTTTAAATTAAAGCTAATAATATATGTCTTTAATGAATACGAAATGAACCTTTTGAAGTTTAGGAATGAATATTATTTTAAAAAATTAATTTTTAATTAAAATTTTAAATTAAAACTAAGAATATATATATATATATAAGTATTAATTAATTGATTATTTAATTTTTCAGTAATTATTGCCATATAATTACTGATATGACAATCTCATAATACTCAAAAAAGCATTTTGAAATAGTAACATTAAATTTACTTGGATTTAATCTTTTATAGCCCACAAATTAATATTAGTTTAAGAGTTAATTGATTGGAAATTAAATGTCTAATACTAATAATATATATACATAATAGATATGAAATAAACTAATTGAAGTTCACAAATGAATTTTATTTTAAGCATTAATTGATTGACTATTTAATATCTCAATTAAACCTAATAATGTGTAACTATAAAGATCAGAAATAATAGCAAGTAAAATAATAAATAAAAAATAACCATGCCATGTAAGCGTTTACATGTTATTCTCACAATGGCGCTGATATGACATTCTCACAGTGCTTAAAAAAGTAGAACTTTTATATATAATTTAGATATAGATTGTTGTTGAATAGAATAAATTTGAAATAAAATATAATCTTTTAATGAATTCTAGACATAAAGTATTATAATATGATAAATTATTCATTATTTATTTTCTTTGTGTTTGAAAATGAAATTTTTGTGATTTATTTGATTATAGACTACTTCTATTAAATTATTTTGTCTAATAACTTTCTATTATAGGTTAAAAATGTAATATAGTCATGGACTTTGATATAGTAATTCTCCCATGAGATTTTAATTTTATCTATTTTCCTCATTAAAATAAGCCTATGTCAAATAATGTCTTTTATTGAAGGATGATTTTATATCTTATTTATTTATTGAGTTACTTTATTCTATTTTATTTTCAATATTTGTTTTTGTTGAACTTATTAGTTTTATTTTATTTTGATGATGCCATAATTGTATTTTGAAAATTGTTATCATTAAATATCTTGGAGTTTAAGTTAGGTAAAGGCCTTTGAGCAAAGGAAATGATGCATGGAGCATGGAGATTATGAAGATTTCTTGAAGAATTAGTTTTTGTTCTTTAGATCTTGTCTAGTTGATCTTAGTACATAGCAACTATATATGAAGCTTAAAAACTTAGAACATTGCATGCATATATCTTGATCTTTCTTTTAAGCATGTGCCTACACTTGCCTTCAAAAGATTCCTGCAGAAAACTCATACTATAGCATATATTATAATTGCAACATTTACTGTTATGATGATTTTTATATATGCTTGTCTATATATATGTATAAATGTATACATGTATATATATGTATGTATATATATACATGTATACATGTATATACATCTATATATATATATATATATATATATATATATATACCTATATGGAACTGCAGTAAAAGTGCATCTATAGGCTCTATACTTAAGCTATCCTACTCAATATATGTATCTAATATATATATACATATATATATATACATATGTATATACATGTATACATATATATATATATATATGTATATATACATGTATATGTTTACCAGTAAATCATAAAGAAGGAAAAATTATTTTAGGATTAAATTTTCTTTTAGATCAAAATAGTAGTATATATATTAATTCTGATTTTATTCATTTCCATAAAAATACCACCTATTGCGGACGCCTGTTCGCCCTTACCGAGTAGTGAGTAGGCGGCATGTCCGTTCTCACAGCACAGACGGGTGAGAGTTACTCGACTCATGCCGGATCCTCAAAACTGGCTTGCCCTTATATGGTGGAGTTGTGAGCAGAAATAGGGGAATGGTATAGATGTCTGATAAATGGTCGGATAGACCGGCCGGAAAAGAAGAGTTTTTCCCAACACTCTCTTACTCTCCTTTGTAAAAATTATCTCAATAAAAGTTCTCGTTCTCTTTCATTAACTCTAACTGGTACAACGCTCTACAAATAAGTAATCTCTCACTCTCTCTCTCTCTCTCTCTCTCTCTCTCTCTCTTCATATTTTATTTTATTAAAAAAAAAAAAACCTTAGGGGAAAGGGCGAAAATTCCTCGCATGACAAAAAGATCCTATAAACTGAAAAAATATGTTTAGGCAGTTTGATCCTAAATAAGGGAATAGTATGATCTCGCTGATAACATGATCGCATACACAAGCCGGTCTCTACTGTAATCCCTGTTAACATAAAGCAAAAGGGGAAGTGAGTCCGCTTGAGTGGCCGAAGATGAGAATGGCCCATATAGGCGGCATGTTCGTTCTCACAGCACAAACGGGAGAGAGTTACTCAACTTATGCCGGATCCTCAAGACTAGCTTGCCTTTATATGGTGGAGTTGTGAGCAGAAATAGGGGAATGGTATAAATGTCTGATAAATGGTCGGATAGATCGGCCCGGATCGAAGAAGTAGTCTCCTGTTTGTACAGAGCTCATGGACACGCGTTAGTCTTATACGGGCCATTCTCATCTTCGGCCACTCAAGCGGACTCGCTTCCCCTTTTGCTATGTGTTAACAGGGATTACAGTAAACACCGGCTTGTGCATGCGATCATGTACCAAAAATTAGGGGGTTGGAGCAGGTTGGTCTTGCGGACGCCTGTTCGCCCTTATCGAGTGGTGAGTACGCGGCATGTCCGTTCTCACAACACAGGCGGGTGAGAGTTACTCGACTCATGTCGGATCCTCAAGACTGGCTTGCCCTTATATGGTGGATTTGTAAGCAGAAATAGGGGGAATGGTATAGATGTCTGATAAATGGTCGGATAGACCGGCCGGGATCAAAGGAGTAGTCTCCTGTTTGTACAGAGCTCATGGACACGCGTTAGTCCTATACGGGCCATTCTCATCTTCGGCCACTCAAGCGAACTCGCTTCCCCTTTTTGCTCTGTGTTAACAGGGATTACAGTAGAGACCGGCTTGTGCATGCGATCATGTTATCAGCGAGATCATACTATTCCCTTATTTAGGATCAAACTGCCTAAACATATCTTTTCAGTTCATAGGATCTTTTTGTCATGCGAGGAATTTTCGCCCTTTCCCCTAAGGTTTTTTTTTTTAATAAAATAAAATATGAAGAGAGAGAGAGAGAGAGAGAGAGAGAGAGCTTACTTATTTGCAGAGCGTTGTACCAGTTAGAGTTAATGAAAGAGAACGAGAACTTTTATTGAGATAATTTTTACAAAGGAGAGTAAGAGAGTGCTGGGAAAAACTCTTCTCTTCTTTATCGAGGAAGAGTTCCTTCTATATATACAATTGAATTCATCCTATTTCTAGATTCCTTTTCAGGATAACTACAAGACGTAAATAATTATTTTTGCACACATGTTAATAATTTACATTGTTGCTTTTTCTAATGCCTAAGATTTAGCTGTCCTTTTGTCTTACATTGGTACTCTTTTTGTTGCTTTTTCTAAACCCTAAAATTTGGTAGTCCTTTTGTCTTACATTGGTACTCTTTTTCTTAAGGTCTTCGTCCTTCTCCTTGTATGGTTGTATATGGTCTTCTAGAAGTCTTCTTACGTGCCTTTTTCTTTGCCGCTCAATGTGCTTCCACTAATATGCCTGTGGTTGAAGTATATTTCCTCTATCTTGTAGGTCGTCCACTTGTATTTTCTTCATCCGTTAACTGTTAATCACTGCCTTCGTCTATCTTGTCTTGTTCTACCTACTTGCCTTTAGAGCTGGTGCCTTCCTGGTGTGTAGGTCCCGGTGCTTTTGGAAGATTTTCTTGGAACCATGTTCTAAGAATGACTTGAGTCTTCTTTTCTGTTGCATCATGTAATAATTTCTTTTATTGCCTTTTTTAATTTTCTTCTCTCTTTAGTTTGTTTTTCCGGACTTGATGCGTCTTTACCCGATACTGAAAAATCGGAACTAGCCGATCCTTCTCCTGATCGATTAGGATTTTCAGAAGTTTTTGGCAAACTTCTAGCCATAACCGGATTTGTTTTGTCTTTACCTGTTACCGGTTGAACAGGACTAGCTGGATCTTTAACCCAGGATCCAGTGGGTTGTGTAACGGACTTGTATTTATCTAATAAAACTTTATATTTGGTTTGCCAGTCCGTTAAGTCTAACTCTAATGTCTGGATCTTTGTTTGGTATTGCTGAAGGATAGTTTGGAAATGTGTCTTTTCTACCATAAGCTGGTCATTGCGTTCTTTATGGTCCTGAAGTGTTTGATCATGGTTTCACAACTAGAACATTCTGCTATACCGGTTTCTATATTGGTGTTACAGTCTGGGCTTATGAAAAAGTTGTCTCCACAGTGTGTCTTAAGGAGATTTACAGCCTCATTTAGAGTCTGTGCTCCCTTATACCAAGCTCTATTGCATCTGCCTACTCCTATTACCATTGCCTCTGTCCACTGTTTGTATACGCCGGGTGTGTCGCCTTTGAAAACACAATAAAACTGGAATTTTCGAGTTAGTCTTAATTTTAAAAAGCAGCTAGTTAAAGCATTTAAGGTGTTTATAAACCAACCATTGGTTTTCTTTAAATATGCTTGCCACAGGTTGTCTAAGAGTGCTTGTTGATCTTCAAGTATCAAACTTCCAGGTTGAACCTTGGGTTGAAACCTGTTGCCTGCATGGATTACTTCTAAATTATTGTCGTCAAAATTTATTCTTCTTTGTCCTGCTTTGGGGCATGTTGTTTCCACATAACTTGGGAATTGTAATGGGAATATATTAACTTGATTGCTTGAAGAGCTTTCCGACCGAGGGCCTGATAAAGACGACATTTCTACAAAACAAAACAATTGCCTTGTCTAATCCGCTTCAATTAATTTTCTACTTAACATATCCACTATTTGATTGTCTTTTCCTTTAATATGTTGCCATTCAATTCCTTCTAAACGATAATTTCCTAAAGCGGCTCAAAATTTAACCCATCTATTAGTATATCTAGAATCTTTATTTTATTATATCTAACTATTGCCTCGCAATCTGTCCTAATACAAAATTCATGTTTGCTTATCAAAAATGCTTTGAAATTTTCTAATGCATAAATAATAGCTAATAACTCATAGTCTAAACTAGTTAGATACTGATTACTTTCTTTATATCTACCACTAGCATATCTACATAATTTTTCTATAGTTTGAGGAGAATATTTATTATGCTTACAATACAAAACTAGTCCCATCTTTCTTTACACCCATCGGTTTAGACTACTAAATAATTGCTTTCTAAGGGTAAATGTAATTCAGGGAGTTGTTTTACCTGTTCTTTAATCTTTTTTATTAATTTAATATCTTTAATATTAAAATGTCTTTGTCCGTTTTTCCTAATTTTATTATATAGAGGTCCTACTAGTTTACTAAGATCTTTTATATACATCCTAGCTTGGTTTACAATTCCTAGAAAGGCTTGAATTTGTTTTAGTCCTTCTAGTTTATCAGGAAAATCTAAAATCTTTTTAGCTATGTGTTCCTGAAGCTTAATTTTTCCATTTCCAATTTCCATTCCTAAAAATTTTACTTGTGTTCTAAACAATTCTACCTTCTTTTTGCTAATAACTAACCCATGTTTCTCAAATAGTTTAAACGCCAAATCTAAATGTCCTATATGTTCTAATTCATTTCTACTACATACTAAAATATCATCTATATATACTAAAATAAAGTCATTAAATTGCCTAAAAATATTGTCCATTTTTCTTTGAAAAATACTAGGTGCTGTTTTTAATCCAAAAGGCATCACTAACCACTCAAATAAACCTTCAGGTGTAGTAAATGCAGTCCATTTAATATCTTCGGGCCACATTTTTATTTGATAGTACCCTGATTTACAATCAAATTTACTAAATACATTCTTACCTTGGATTTTGTTTATCAAAAAGGTTTTGTTTGGTATATCGTAACTATCATCTCTAATATTATCATTTAAACGCTTATAATTTATTACCATTCTACTTTTTCCTCTAACTATTTCTGCATGATTTCTTACTATAAATGCCGCTGATCTATGGGGACTACTATTGGGTCTAATTAATCCTAACTTAAGTAATTCTCCTATATGCATTTTAAAATCTTCAGCATCTTTGGCGCTAGCTTCGATGTTAGCAGTTTTGATTACATAGTCTGGATTTATTATTTCCAGCTTGCAATATATTTTATTTAAATCCCATTTTTTAATCGGATCTTCTCCTAAAAAAGGTAGTCTATCTAAATCCTGTAAATTTTGTTTCTTATTTTTAAATTGACTTATTAAATTATAACTCATCCTATCTTGCAGATATAAATCTTCTTCTACTATCTCTTAATCTCTTAATTCTAAACTTGTCTGTTCTTCTAAATTGTCTTGTTTTATACTACAACAACAACAATTTTGTTTTCCTAATTTACACTCTTCACACTTTTCTATTTCGATATACTCCCCACCACGCTTCTGAGCGTACTCTGATAGAGATGAAATGTTAATAGGAGAATAGGTGGTATTTTTATGGAAATGAATAAAATCAGAATTAATATATATACTACTATTTTGATCTAAAAGAAAACTTAATCCTAAAATTCTTTATGATTTACTGGTAAACAAAAAGCCATTGGTAATCTATAACTAGGAGTCTGTGTATTGCATGGTGTTAAGAAGGATATATGGGCATTTGTTATATATTGGGTGTATGGAATTACATTTCCTGAAAATCCTATTCCTTTTAATGGAGTTTTAAAAGTATTAATATGCTTTAAATTTACTATTTGGGGATCTACAGCAGTTATGGTGCATCCTGTATCTATAATAGCTTTAGTTTCCACATGACAGCCATAATGTTTGAAATTAATTCTAACGGTTAATAAATTAGAATTTCTTTTTATTTTACAAAATTTCTCAAGTTGAAAATCTGGAGTTACTTGTTGTATTAATAATGGTTCTTGTTCCATTTTTTCTTTTCCTTTTTCCAATTTACTTATTCTAGTATCTTGATTTTCAAATTTTTCTTTTAATTCTAATAGTTTTATTTCTATTATTTCTATTTTATTATATATGTTTTTCTTTACTAATCTATTGTCTATCTTGAATTCTTTGTTTTTATTACTATATTCAGGAATTAAATCTAAATTAAACTTAGTATTTATACATTTAATGCATGCTTCTTTTAAGCATGTATTACATTTAGCTTTTACTTTTATTGCCGGATACCAAGTACATATATAACAAGATTTTGTTTCTAACCCTTTTCCTAGTTGCCAGTTGTGTAAACATTCTTCTTTTTTATTTAATTTATTATTTAATGGTTTAAACATATTTATATTAAAGGTATTAAAATTGCCTAACAAATTATCTAATTCCACTGGAAAATCATTATTTTCAACATCTGAATCACTATCCTTGTTTTCTTCATAATTTTCCTCAATTACTGATGCAATACTATAAATAGATTCATTGTCACTAAGTGTTTCATCTACTTCTAGTAAATCTTCATTTGTATTATTAACTATCATAGCTCTCATATTTTGTGAATTTATTCTTCTTGGACAACTTGAACTAAGATGATCTTCTTGTCCGCAGGTATAACATCTAATTTTATTTCTATATATTCTATTATTATTATATTTTCTAACATGTTTTTGTGTTAAAAAAGGTTTTCTAGCTCTACTTCTCCTAAGATAATATGTTTTTCTAGGAGGCTTTCTAAATTGTTTTTTATATTTATATTTAGGTTTTGCAGGGATACCATAATGTTGTGGAGTATATATTTCTTTACAAAAACTTGTTTCAGTTTTAAGTTGTTTAGTAATTTGTATATTAGTACATTTATCAACAAATATTTCTATTACTATTTGCATTGCTCTTCCTAATGAGATTTTTGCATTAAATGTTTCTTTGTTGTATTTTTCATATATTTCTCTACCTAATGCTCCTAGTAATTTATGTAGAAATTTTTGTATAACTTGTTCATTCCAAACATTGCCACTAAGAGATGCCCAATAATAAAATCCTTGCATAAATAGTTTTACATCTTTCCACCCTAATAGATTTACTTGTTCTAGTTTTTTAACCGCTTCTGTTTGTAATTCAAAATCTGATGTATTAGGATTTCTTCCTGTAATTATTAGATGTATTGTATTAACAAAATTGTATGGATTTACACCTAAATTTACTAATTCTGTCAAATCATTAGGAAAGCGTTGTTGTCATTCTTCCCAATTTGCCTTAATTGATTCTCCTAGAAATTGTGTCATATATCGAATCATTTCTTCTACTGTAAAAATTTTATCAGCTTGTTTAATTATAAAATCTGCTACTACTGCATCTTTCCATAATTGCAAATATCTATCTCTTAATTGTATATCTATTCCTGTAATATCTAGAATAAACGGTTCTGCTGCCTTTTGTATTTTAAAAGGTTTTTCTTAAAGGTATGGTTTTCCTCTAGGTCTATAACTTGGTTTGTCATAAGTGGTCTGATTAGGATATACATCTACAAATCTTCTAGGTAGATTTCCATATTGGTGTAGCGGTCTATTACCTAGTTGTTCAGTATAAAATCTTGTTTCTTGAGTTCTAGTAGGTTGTACTTCACTACTTTCTCCTTCCATTAAAACATAAGGTTTTTCTTCTAAATCTTCGATTAATATTGTTTTACTATTATTGCTTATTTCACTTTCTAAAGTTGCTATAGTTTCTAAGTCATCTTTATCTTCTTCTAACTCTAGATTATCTAAAAAGGTATTTATTATATCTTCTTCTTCTTCTATAGTTTTATTAATTATAGTTAAATCTTCTAATTCTTTCATCACCATGCTATACCTATTATCTACTGCACTTTCTTCTTGACCAATGTCTTCTAAATTAAAGAAAGTATTTTTTTCTTCTTCTAAGTCTAATCTTTTTATTCTAACTCCAAATTCATTTAGTTCATAAGTTCCTTCTATTTCTTCGTCTTTATTTATTTTAGTTTTTTGTCCTAAATAATATAAAACTTCTTCTAAGTTGCTTATACTAACTAATCTCTTTACTTCTCTTAATTCTTCTTCTTCACTCATCATTTTGTTCTTCTTCTAACTGTTCTTCTTCTACATGATTAGTTGCCTCAGTATAATCTGTAAACCTGACTGAAAGTCTTCCTTGATTATCTCTATACCACATACTATCTTGGGGTGTATAAGTCATTCTAGATGTATTATTTAAAATGTTTGTTATTTGCCATTCTTGTCCAGCGTTTTCTAAAGCATCTATTTTGTATGGTGGTAAAAGTTTTATACCTTTATTTGTAATAAATTTTACAGTTTCTTGTATATCGAATTTAAATCTAACTTGACTTCCTTGGGTTAATTTTCCTATAAATGATGTACATATTAATAAATTTTTTCCCTCCATTAAAGTTTCATATCCTTTAGTCATAATTTTTATTTTTAAATGTTTTATAAAATCTCTAGTGTTTAATACATAATCTGGAGCGCAATAAAATAAACCTCCATTATCATTCATATCTATTTCTATAGCACCTACATTGCTTGTTCACTATTGAATCTATCATCTACTAAAGCTACAAAAACTTTGGCTCCTATATCTTTTCTAGTTAACCCTTTTATTCCTACTACTACTAACCCTAAGTGTGTCAAATTAAAATTTTCTCTAATAATAGTTTGTTGACTTTCTGGATTTGTTAAACTTACACTAACTACATCTTGTCCTACACATCTGTTTTGTGTTTCTCTGTAATGCATTAACAACCTTGATTGATTTAAGTTAGAATTTTGATCATAGAGATTTTGAGGTTGAATAAAATTTAATCTATTTTGTCTAAAATTTGTTATTTCTCTATCTATATCTATTACTTGGTCTAAAGTTAACTGTATAGGTATATTTCTAGAAACTAAATTTCTAAATCTATTGCTTAAAGTTCCTTCATTTATTCTACGTGTTTCTGTAGCTAATCCTTCTGTACGTTGTCTATCTTGTTCCGTACCTCTTCCTATTGTAACACTATTGTTTCTTCGGATCATGGACTAGAAACTTGTATTCTTTAGGGGCCTCACAATTTCCTTTTCCTAGATTTAATTTACTTATTTGTGTTGATAATTTATCTATATCATTTTCTAAACCTAAGTTATTACTATTAATTATTTTTCCTTTTTCTAAATTATTAATTCTATTTTCTAAATTTTCGAATTTCCCTAGAATTTTTATCTGTAATATCATAATAGTATTATTTTGTTTAATTATTGCTTGCTCTGGAGGAGTTCCTGTTTTAATCATAGATAATCCTTCAAGTGGACTTAAAAACTTCTCACTATACTTAATTGCTTCTTTATAATATTTATTACTATAATAATCTTCTATTGCTGTCATCGATTGAATTCTAAACCTTGTAATTTATAATATTGTTTCAAATTATAATCCATCTCGTTTATTTTAGTTTTTATTTGATCTATATTATTTCTTAATTTTTCTACTCTCGAATTAAGTTTTTCAAAGTCTTTTTTAATTTCACTAACCTGCATATCTGTGTTTTTTGATACTTCTTCTAATATCTGCTTACTTTCTATCTTTCTACTATAATTTTGATCTTTTATGAAATCTAAGTTTTCTCTAATTATTTTTATTTCTTTTTCAATGTGCTCTGTCTTATTAAAATTCATATATATTATCCATATTGGTCTCGTATATACTATCACCCTCATAACTACTTAGACTGCATGGACTAGTAAGTGGGAGTGTAAAATTATCGTCTTCTAGATCTAAGTTTTCTAGTTGTCTAGATAAACTATCAATTTCTTCTATATTATTATTTTCATTATTTTGGCTATCATTTCCATAAATTAAATCTAATTCTTCTTCTAGATCTAATCTATATAATTCATTATTATGACTGTCTATTATATCTATATATTCCTGAACAAATTGTCTTTGAATATTATTAAAAGGTTCTAATAATTCATCTATCAATCAAAACTGACGAATATAATTGCTCAGAGGATTGACATACATTAACAAATTTCCAGTGTCTAAATAATTTCTAATTCTAGTATCTGTAAAATCTATCATATCTAGAACATAATCAACATAGGAAAAAAACTCGTTGAAATCCATTTTGACATTTACGGGCTACTTTCTCGCTGACTACTTCGATCCTCCTTTACTAAGAATATGTCTAGATCATTACCCTTTTATGAACAGAGTCCATAAGCAGGCTCTGATAACAAATCCAGAAAGTCAACAAACTATTATTAGAGGAAATTTTAATTTGACACACTTAGGGTTAGTAGTAATAGGAGTAAAAGGGTTAACTAGAAAAGATATAGGAGCCAAAGTTTTTGTAGCTTTAGTAGATGATAGATTCAATAGTGAACAAGCAATTGTAGGTGCTATAGAAGTAGATATGAATGATAATGGAGGTTTGTTTTATTGCGCTCCAGATTATGTATTAAACACTAGAGATTTTTTAAAACATTTAAAAATAAAAATTATGACTAAAGGATATGAAACTTTAATGGAGGGAAAAAATTTTATTAATATGTACATCATTTACAGGAAAATTAACCAAAGGAAGTCAAGTTAGATTTAAATTCCATATACAAGAAACTGTAAAATTTTTTACAAATAAGGGTATAAAACTTTTACCACCATACAAAATAGATGCTTTAGAAAACGTTGGACAAGAATGGCAAATAACAAACATTTTAAATAATACATCTAGAATGACTTATACACCCCAAGATAGTATGTGGTATAGAGATAATCAAGGAAGACTTTCAGTCAGGTTTACAGATTATACTGAGGCAACTAATCATATAGAAGAAAAACAGTTAGAAGAAGAACAAAATGATGAGTGAAGAAGAAGAATTAAGAGAAGTAAATAGATTAGTCAGTATAAGCAACTTAGAAGAAGTTTTATATTATTTAGGACAAAAAACTAAAATAAATAAAGACGAAGAAATAGAAGGAACTTATGAATTAAATGAATTTGGAGTTAGAATAAAAAGATTAGACTTAGAAGAAGATAAAAAATACTTTCTTTAATTTAGAAGACATTGGTCAAGAAGAAAGTGCAGTAGATAATAGGTATAGCATGGTGATGAAAGAATTAGAAGATTTAACTATAATTAATAAAACTATAGAAGAAGAAGATATAATAAATACCTTTTTAGATAATCTAGAGTTAGAAGAAGATAAAGATGACTTAGAAACTATAGCAACTTTAGAAAGTGAAATAAGCAATAATAGTAAAAGAATATTGATCGAAGATTTAGAAGAAAAACCTTATGTTTTAATGGAAGGAGAAAGTAGTGTAGTACAACCTACTAGAACTCAAGAAACAAGATTTTATACTGAACAACCAGGTAATAGACCGCTACACCAATTTGGAAATCTACCTAGAAGATTTGTAGATGTATATCCTAATCAGACCACTTATGACAAACCAAGTTATAGACCTAGAGGAAAACCATACCCTTTAGAGAAACCTTTTAAAATACGAAAGGCAGCAGAACCGTTTATTCTAGATATTACAGGAACAGATATACAATTAAGAGATAGATATTTGCAATTATGGAAAGATGCAATAGTAGTAGATTTTATAATTAAACAAGCTGATAAAATTTTTATAGTAGAAGAAATGATTCGATATATGACACAATTTCTAGGGGAATCAATTAAGTCAAATTGGGAAGAATGGCAACAACGCTTTCCTAATGATTTGGCAGAATTAGTAAATTTATGTGTAAATCCATACAATATTATTAATACAATACATCTAATAATTACAGGAAGAAATCCTAATACATCAGATTTAGAATTACAAACAGAAGCGGTTAAAAAACTAGAACAAGTAAATCTATTAAGGTGGAAAGATGTAAAACTATTTATGCAAGAATTTTATTATTGGGCATCTCTTAGTGGCAATGTTTGGAATGAACAAGTTATACAAAAATTTCTACATATTACCAGGAGCATTAGGTAGAGAAATATATGAAAAATAAAATAAAGAAACAGTTAATGCAAAAATCTCATTAGGAAGAGCAATGCAAATAGTAATAGAAATATTAGTTGATAAATGTACTAATATACAAATTACTAAACAACTTAAAAATGAAGCAAGTTTTTGTAAAGAAATATGTGGGTGCAAATATCTTAAGAGGGGGGGTGAATTAAGATATTAATACTAATTTTCGTTTTTAAAATTTACAGAAAATTTACAGCTTCAAACAAACAATATATCAAACACAAGATAAGCAAGGTAAGAAGAATAAAAATAGAAATGTAAGGAGACGAGAAACAAACGATTTTAAGGTGGTTCGGCCAAGCCTACGTCCACCGCCCAAGGAATCTCCCCTTAGGACTTCAAAGATCTCCACTAAGATGCTTCTTCAAATCTTGGTGAAGCACAAACCAAGTTCTTTACAACCTCTTTGAAGCCTCTCTTCAAAGAACCCAAGAGATTCACTTTATAGGATTTCCTCACACTTTACAAGCTTAAATGAATAAATCTCACAAAGATTAAAGCTCTCAAAGTGTGTATGTACTCAAGAAATGAGAAAAGATTGAATCAAAGATTTTCTTCAAGAAAATGAATAAGCTCTTGAAAGCTCAAATATATTGCAAGAATGACTCAAAGATGGATTGAATGATGATAAACACTTTAGCACACTTCAAAATTGATGATTAGAAAGTGTATTGAATGAGTATTTAAAGAAATTTGGGGTTTAGGGATTGGTAGGTGAAGAAGATTTGGGAAATTTCGGCCAGAACGGTAATAAACGACTAGTGCATTTATTATAGCTCCCGTTCAGCTGGTCGACAGGCTGGGTCGTCCGACTTACCCTTCTCCTTCTCTGACTAGGCCGGACGCCTTAGCCGGTCGACCGGCTAGGGGGTCCGGCTTTTCCCTTCACCTCTCTAATTAGGCCGGGTAACCACCCAAGTCAGCCGGTCGACCTACTGGGGGGTCCGGCCACTTCAGAATGTGAAGTAAAGACAGATTTTTGCAGAAAAACAATGTAAGTGCATTTTCACAACTCCAAGTCATTTTGAATAAATATGTAACACATGTTGTGAATTGAAACACCCCAAAAACTCATTTTATCTCAATGTGTGCATTTAAATACATTTGTGCATATGTTATTTTCAAATGTGCAATACTTGAAAGTTTTTGCTATAACAAAGAAAGAGATTTTGAGCCAAGTCAATACAATATATAGGCATTTCACAAAAAGAGCAAGAAGAAAAACAAATCCGATACCCCTTTTGGCTTCTCTTCTCCTCCTTATGCCTTCTTATCTTTTCTCCCTTCAAATAAGGCTTTTTGCACATTTTCATATCTCTCAAAGCTTTATATTGATGTCATCTCATTTTCACAAAAAGCTATTTAATCAAATAATGCATATATATTTTTTCATCATCAAAATCAATAATGAATATTTAGCTAACAAAATATATACTCCACAACATTATGGTATCCCTGCAAAACCTAAATATAAATATAAAAAACAATTTAGAAAGCCTCCTAGAAAAAAATATTATCTTAGGAGAAGTAGAGCTAGAAAACCTTTTTTAACACAAAAACATGTTAGAAAATATAATAATAATAGAATATATAGAAATAAAATTAGATGTTATACCTGTGGACAAGAAGATCATCTTAGTTCAAGTTGTCCAAGAAGAATAAATTCACAAAATATGAGAGCTGTGATAGTTAATAATACAAATGAAGATTTACTAGAAGTAGATGAAACACTTAGTGACAATGAATCTATTTATAGTATTGCATCAGTAATAGAGGAAAATTATGAAGAAAACAAGGATAGTGATTCAGATGTTGAAAATAATGATTTTCCAGTGGAATTAGATAATTTGTTAGGCAATTTAATACCTTTAATATAAATATGTTTAAACCATTAAATAATAAATTAAATGAAAAAGAAGAATGTTTACACAACTGGCAATTAGGAAAAGGGTTAGAAACAAAATCTTGTTATATATGTACTTGGTATCTGGCAATAAAAGTAAGAGTTAAATGTAATACGTGCTTAAAAGAAGCATGCATTAAATGTATAAATACTAAGTTTAATTTAGATTTAATTCCTGAATATAGTAATAAAAACAAAGAACTCAAGATAGACAACAGATTAGTAGAGAAAAACATATATAATAAAATAGAAATAATAGAAATAAAACTATTAGAATTAGAAGAAAAATTTGAAAATCAAGATACTAGAATAAGTAAATTGGAAAAAGGAAAATAAAAAATGGAACAAGAACCATTATTAATACAACAAGTAACTCCAGATTTTCAACTTGAGAAATTTTGTAAAATAAAAAGAAATTCTAATTTATTAACTGTTAGAATTAATTTCAAACATTATGGCCGTCATGTAGAAACTAAAGCTATTATAGATACAGGATGCACCATAACTGCTGTAGATGCCCAAATAGTAAATTGCACCATAACTGCTGTAGATCCCCAAATAGTAAATTTAAAGCATATTAATACTCTTAAAACTCCATTAAAAGGAATAGGATTTTCAGGAAATGTAATTCCATACACCCAATATATAACAAATGCCCATATATCCTTCTTAAGACCATGCAATACACAAACTCCTAGTTACAGATTACCAATGGCTTTTTGTTTACCAATAAATCATAAAGAAGGAAAAATTATTTTAGGATTAAATTTTCTTTTAGATCAAAATAGTAGTATATATATTAATTCTGATTTTATTCATTTCCATAAAAATACCACTTATTCTCCTATTAACATTTCATCTCCATCAGAGTACGCTTAGAAGCGTGGTGGGGAGTATATCGAAATAGAAAAATGTGAAGAGTGTAAATTAGGAAAACAAAATTGTTGTTGTTATATGTATGTATACATGTATATATATGTATGTATGTGTACATGTATATATGTATGCATGTATACATGTATATATATGTATGTATATATACATGTATACATGCATATATATATGTATGTATGTATACATGTATGTATATATTTATGTATATATACATGTATATATATATGTATGTATATATATACATGTATACATGTATAGACATACATGTATATACATCTATATGTATAGATATACATATATATACATCTATATATATATATAGACAAGCATATATAAAAGTCAACATAACAGTAATATATGTATATATATATATATACCTACATAAAATTGCAGTAAAAATGCATCTATAGGCTCTGTACTTAAGCTATCCTGCTCAATATATGTATCTAATATATATATATACATATATATATACATGTATATATGTACATATACATGTATATATACATATATATGTATATATATATATATATATATAGACAAGCATATATAAAAATCATCATAACAGTAATATATGTATATATATATATACCTACATGGAACTGCAGTAAAAGTGCATCTATAGGCTCTATACTTAAGCTATCCTGCTCAATATATGTATCTATAGGTAAACAACTTGCATATACCTATTCTCCATGCAAAATCTGTAAAAAATCTTGATTGTGTGCAAGTTTAGGCTTTGCATTTAATGTTTATGCAAGTTGATTGATATTGCATTTATGAGATAAGATATATGCTATATAAGTAGTTGTCTTGAGCTTCAAAATTCTGTAAAAGAACGCTTTTACTATTGACTTGATATGTAACAACTTTTTGGTAAAAAGTTAAAACAGCTTTTTCAGTTTTTTTCTGCAACTATTGGCCCACTACCGGTCGACCGCCTGAGTGTTCCGGTAAGGCCATTTGGCCTCTGGAACTACCGGAACACCCATGGGGCCGACCGGTAGTGTGCTCCGGTAGTCCCTCTGTGTTGTTTTCAAAAATTGACCATTGGGAGACTTGCTTTTTTGACTTATAAATATATCCCATCCCTCCCAACTCAAACATAACTTGTTCAAAAACATCTCACACAGCTCTCTTGCATTTAATTTGCTTTATCTATTGCAATCTTGCTCTATTAATTGCAACCTTCATTAATTGCATATCATTGGCATTTAAGAACAAGTTTTCTCTTGAGCTTCATAAATTGCTTATCTACTTAGAGTAATATAGGAAGGTTTAAATACCTTTGTATTTTTGCTCATAAAGAAGTACACCGTTTATCAAACACTTTACTATCATATTAGGAGAGAATTTTTTTACTCCTGGGTAGCATAGGTGTGAGGAACCATTCTCAAGAGTGAAGGATTAAAATTCTCAAGTATAGGGTTATACTTTTGGTACTTGTGGAGAAGCAAGGGTTTGTAATCGTTATTCTACGCTTCTACAACGTACTAAGCAAGAAGCCGATTCACTAGTGGAGTTTTCGAAACCCTAAGAGGAGACCTTAGGTAGTGGACTAGACCCTCGGGAGTTCAAACCACTCTAAATCACTGTGTTTGATATTCTTGACTCTACTCTCTTTAACTTTCAAGTACTTATCTTGATTGTTGCATGCGATTTTGATTGAGATTATTGTTAAGTTTTTTAATTTGTTAATTGTGCTAATAATCCAATTCACCGCCCCTCTTGGATTCATTTTTTGGGCAATAGTTTTATTAAAATATGAGCTTGTTGTAAGCAAAGGTTCTATGTTGAGTTCAGAAAGACACTGGTTTCAACTTGATATGCATGTATGTATTAGTGCATTTTTATCTATGTTTTGCACAGATTTATTTTTTAATAGCAAATATTAAGTTAAGTAAAATTTATTCGTTTTAAAAGTAGATGACGAATTTATTCATGAATGTTTTATGCTTTGCATGAGTTGTGTTTAAATAATAAATATTAAATTTAGACAGATTTAATCTTTGGAATTCACAAATGAAAAATACTTTAAGGCTCTTAAGCATTAATTAAGTAGTAATTAAAATTTTAAATTAAAGCTAATAATATATGTCCATAATGAATAAGAAATGAACCTTTTGAAGTTTACAAATGAATATTATTTTTAAAAATTAATTTTTAATTAAATTTTTAAACAAGTGTTGCACAAATATAATGACAAGTGTTGCCAAATATAACCTTATGTTATGTACTCCTATTTTTAAGTCTCAATCTACAACTATTCAAGCATCGAAACTCCAATTGCACCTCATCCAACCGTCAAGATTTATTTTCAAAATTGCCATATTTAGTGAAATTTATATTGATTTACTAATTTATTTTAATATTTACATATTAAAACAGAAAATCATGACACGCAATTTGGATTAATTGTATATATCTATGGTAACTCACTAATTTAGTTCCTATCAAATCTTGACCTATTTTAATTGATTTCTTTTACTATAAAAAAAATTAGTGCCATATATGGTAAAATACAATTGATTGCAATGTTTAATGATACAAAATACTTTTTAAAAAAAAAAAAAACTAATCACACATTTCACAACCTGTGCATAGCACCGGTGTTAGACGTGTGTGTGTGTATATATATTCATAATAGATCATAAGAGAACTTTCTGGGATTCACAAATGAATTATATTTTAAGTATTAATGATTTATTTATTTAATTTTTCAGTAATTACTGCCATATGATTACTGATATGACAATCTCATAATACTCAAAAAAAAGTATTTTTTAATAGTAACGTTAAATTTACTCGGATTTAATCTTTTAAAGCTCAAAAATTAATATTATTTTAAGAGTTAATTGATTAAAAATTCAATGTCTAATACTAATAATATATATACATAATAGATATGAAATAAACCAATTGAAGTTCACAAATGAAGATGATTTAATATCTTAATTAAACCTAATAATGTATAATTACAAAGATAAGAAATAATAACAAGTAAAATAATAAATAATAAAATAACCATGTCATAATGGCGCTGACATGACTCTCGTAATGCTTAAAAAAGTCGAACTTTTATATATAGTATAGATAGAGATTGTTGTTGAATAGAATAAATTTGAAATTGAATCTAATCTTTTAATGAATTCCAGACATAAAGTATTATAATATGATAAATTATTCATTATTTATTTTCTTTGTTTTTGAAAATGAAATTTTTGTGATCTATTTGATTATAGACTACTTCTATTAAATTATTTTGTCTAATAACTTTCTATTCTTTCGGAAGAATATGGAAATTTGTAAAGTTTTTTATTTGCTAAAATGTGACAGCATAATATATATATATATATATATATATAATTAAAATTTAAAATTCAAGTTAAAATTCATTTTAGAATAAAGACATTGACCCTTACAAACACTAGACCACTTCACCTTATCAGTAAAGCCCGTCATGGGCGTGAACTGGAAGATCAGAACCGCCATCAGAGACCTTCAATACGTCTCCTCGTCGGAATTTTTTTATTTATACCCTGATTTTAAAATTTTGTTTCAAAAATACTTTTGTTTTAAAATTATTTTTTAAATTTACCATTTTCGGTATTTGAATTACTAAAACAGTAAATGAGTTACCGTTTCTAAGATATTTCAAATTTCTATATTTGAATTTTAAATAAATTACATAATTAACGTGAGTTCGACAATCCAATTACCGAAACAGTAATTGACTTACTGTCCTGCTTCTCTCAGCCACCAAGGCTTGTTAGATTTTAGTAAGCTTTTTGGTGTTGCTTTCGGCTTGCGGCGCAGTTGGTTAGTGGGGTGAGGGTTTGGTTGTGTTGGGCTTCTATTTATTGCAGAAAGATTCCAAAGACCTCACCTCCATTTTTGTTTTAGTAGGTGACTAACCGTTTAGGTAAGTCAATTACCATTTTGGTAATTTAATTATCAAAATCACATTAATTAGGCAATACATTTAAAATTCAGATATAGAAATTTGAAATATTTTGAAAACGGTAATTCGTTTACTATTTGGATAAGTCAACTACAGAAAAGAGTATATTTAAAAATGAATTCAAAATAAAGGTATTTTTAAAACGAATTTTTAAAATGAGGGTATAAATAAAAAAACCTCTCTCTTTGTCTTGGTTCCCACCCAAAAACCTCTCTCTTTGTCTTGGTTCCCACCCTTGGGTGTTATTTTCACTAAGAATTCATAACAAGCCAGTTGATTGGGCAGCTAGAGCGAGTTACCTCGTGATTAGATTAGCAATATCCTGAATTTTTTGCCTTTTTCTTCTCTTTGTTGCTAAATTAGCAAGTATATTATATTGTAGTCAAAACATCTGCATATATCAAGTAGCAACCCAAGTTGCTGAAGTCAAACCAAAAATCTATGTTTAATGTTCCAGTTGATACACTATTTGATAAATTTCTAGTAAGACCCTGTTCCGTAATAGTTTTTTAAATAATTTTGGTCAAAATAATACTTTTTTCTCATTTTGGTTGTTCGGTAAGACAATATTTTAAGTAGCATTTTTATTCCAAATAGTATTTGTAAAATATTAATATTATTAGCGTTTCAAGATAGAGTTTAGTGTTTCATCTTTTTTTGACAATACTACCTCTTTCTAATATCTTTTTAGTAATTCTATCCTTTAGCTAATCTATCTATATATTTTTATCTTTACTTTCACAAATATAAATACAAAATAACACAAAAAGTAATTGCAAATTCTATCCACATCAAAGTATATTTAAGAAGTACATGTCTTATTCATTCATTTCTTATTTTTCTTTAAAAATATAAATTTTCAGTCAATTGAAAATATTTATGTAATAAAAAATTGTTGTTGATAATATTAATTAGATTAATTTATTTTAAAAAGTAATTTTATTATGTTTTAACAATAAAGTATTAGTTTAAGAAACATTATATTCAATTATAAAATAAATTATCTTAATTATTTCAATAATAATAATAATAATGTGATACCAATGTCTTTTTTAGTCATATTACATTTACCAACTAATCTAACAGCTAGTTTTATCGAATACATCTAAAACAATATGCTTGTAAAACAGTTATCTACTAATTGTTAAAACACAACAATTATTTGCTACCCAAATAGTTATCCATTACTCAAATAGTTATTCGCTTTCTAATATGCTGATTGCACTGAACAGGCCCTAAAAAGTCTATGCGTTGCATAAAAAAAGAATAATTTTGAAAAGGTGGTTGTCACTCCTGAGCATACTATTACCATGTCATCCTTCTATTTCTGTCCCTCCGGATGTGGAAGATTGCTGCCTCGAAAAGAGCTTTGCCAAGAAAGCTTGAAGCGAGTTGCACTTATATTTACATTGAACCAAGTATTGATATCTTCCTACTTATACAACCAGTGAGGTCTTTTAGCAAAGTTTCATTCCTTAACACCCAGATATTCTACGTGAGTCGTTGCACTCAAAGAAAAGATGCTCCCAAATCTCAAACAAAAAAAGATGTCCCAAACTTGTGCCTAAGGATAACAGAAATAAGATCCGTAGTTAAAAGAGCAATTGAGTAAACGCATGAATGGACCTCACTCTTCTCATTGCTCATGCAAAAGCCTAGAAATATGTTGGAAGATTTGGAGGCCCCTGCACAGGCGTGGGCTAAAATCTGTATCATATCTTTCCTTTTTAAATAATTTTTTTTTCAAAAGTTACATATTTTTTTGTAATAATTATTTAAATTAAATTCTAAAAAAAGCTAAAATTATTTTAAAAACTAAATTCTGACTTTGCGCAAAAGTTTAAAATTTTAATTAGATAATATTTCTAAAAAAACTTAAAAAAGAAAATACTTTTTAAAAAATGGACTCATTCAAGCCCCAAGAATCTGGACAGATGTCTATTTTGTAGTACCAGCACATCGAAGGAGCTCGAAGAATCCATCTCGGAGAATCATGTAACACAACGCACCGCTAAGAGCCTGTTCGGCTAAGCTCTTTTTCAAGTGAAGTTGTTTATACGTAAAAAATTGCATATAAATTAGTGATAAATAAATAAATGTTATTGGATAATATATGTTTATAAATTACTGTTATATTTGGTAAATAAATATTTATAAATAATAATAATAATTAAAATAATTTAAAAAAATAAAATAATTAAAAAAGACATCTTATTAATTAATATAGTAAAAAATTATTTAAAACTATTTAAAGATAGTATTACTTTTTTATAAGTTTGATTAAACTACTTTTATAAACTCTTAAAACATAAACTGGTCTTTCTTTCCCAGTTTATAAACTAATAAAAAATGTTTATAAGTCTGTTAGCCAAACATATCCCCAAAAAAAAAAAAAAAAAAAAACCTTTTTGGCTTATTAGCTGATTTAACCGGCTTATAAGCTTAGCCAAACACCCTGTAAAACCCAAAAACTTCCAGAACCCCCCAAAAAACAAGAAAAGGACGCACACAAACATACTCAAACACGCAGTGAGAGAGAGAACTTGAAGGCAAGGCAAAAATGGCAGACCGTTTCTTTCCAAATGAAATGCCAGATTTCATCCTAGAAACACAATCAGCTGAAACTGCTAAAGACTCGCTCTCAAAGCTTCTCCATCTCCCTTACATCACTCTCTCAGAAAAGCTCAAGAAAGCTGCTTTGGATATCAAAGAAATTGTACTTTTGATCATCACACAAAAACTTCCATTTTTCTTCGCCAAGCTGTTTGAATTCTTTAACGTGGGTTTTTTTTTAATTTTTCAGGTTGTGAAGGAGACATGGGAGAAGAAAGGGAAGCGAGTGAGTGATTATAGTCTGTACACAGGGGCATTGGGGACTGCTTTTTTGCTCTTCAAAGCTTACCAAGTTACCAACAATAAGAATGATCTCGCTCTTTGCTCTGAGATCATCAAGGCTTGTGATGTTGCTTCTAATGCTTCTGGGTAAATAGTTCTCCTCCTTTCTCTGTTTTCACTTCCCTTACAAAGAATTATAATTAATTGTTTTGCCCAACACAGTTTATCTCATGAATCATGCCCCTATACTAGCCTGTTTCCAAATTCTAGGCTCGTTTGGATTGGTTTTTTCTTTTTTTTCTGGAAGAAAAAAAGAACTTTTTAATTTAAAAAACAAACTATTTTCTGCAGAGATGTTTGGGTTAGCTTTTTCTAGCAAAAAAAGGAAGGGGGAAAAAAAAAACTTGGAACTCTTAAAAATAGGTCAACTTGGGTTGTTTTCAAGAAGCCAGAAATTTGATATTTTTTCTAAATGTACTTTTTTCCTTTTGCACCCACAAAAAGAAGTACGTTTTTCATCATTTGTATAAAAAAGCATTTTGGCCTTCTGACTATTCAAAATTTCCAAATCATGTTGGCTGTAGTGCGGCCTTTGTCCATGTAACCCTGCCTGTCTACTACCCAGTGGCCGGATTCTGACTATCCAAAATGTTTAAATCAGTGTTGGCGCAACGGTTGTTCTTTTACTGGTCTGTCAACACATTGTTGGCCAATGAACTAGCCGAAAAAGTTTTAACTCTGTTTTTATGTTCTACTGAACAGAACACTTTATAGATTATAGTTTGGCTAATCAAATGTTCTCTGAAATAATTTTTTGATTGCATAAGTACTTCTGTGGACTTAAAATTGCAGGTTGAAGAGGAGAGATATTCCAACATAGAGGCAATTGTTCAACCTTTTAGAATCCAGCCTACAGTACTCAAATTGCTAAACAATGTTTTTCTTTTTAATGTTGAATTTCAGGCGTGTGACATTTATGTGTGGAGAGGCTGGTGTATGCGCTCTTGGTGCTGTTGTAGCAAAGCATTCTGGAGAGGATTGGTTGTGCGACTATTACTTAACCCGATTCAAGGAGGTAGTCTTTGTATGTAGCTTACATTTGCTATATTTGTAGTCATACTAAATTCCTTGTATCTGCACTTCTGAGAGCAGATAAAGCTTCATAAGGATCTTCCACACGAGTTATTGTATGGGAGAGCAGGGTATCTGTGGGCGTGTTCCTTTTTAAACAAAAATGCTGGTAAAGACACAATATCTTCTACCAGAATGGTAAGACAACACATAATTTTGGTCATTTTCACCCTTCACTCGATTAAGCAGTTTTCAGATTAATTGCAATGCAAAATATATGCAGAGAGCTGTTGTGGATGAAATGATTAAGTCTGGTAGACAATTGGCGAAGGGAAGATCCCTTTTGATGTATGAGTGGCATGGGAAAAAATACTGGGGAGCTGCACATGGGCTGGCTGGGATTATGCATGTATTAATGGATATGCAACTGAAGCCAGATGAGCTGGAGGATGTGAAGGGAACATTACGTTACATGATAAGTAATCGATTTCCTAGTGGAAACTATCCTTCAAGTGAAGGAAGTGGATCCGACCGTCTTGTACATTGGTGCCATGGTGCTCCTGGTGTTTCCCTCACCCTTACAAGAGCAGCTGAGGTAAAGTGTCAATCTTTGTTATGTTTGGATGCGAACTTCTTTGCCAAAAGACAATCTATTAGCAACAAATAATTAGGCTTCAAGGTATGTAGACCACCCAGAGAATTAATTCAAGACTCATAACATGAGCCTACCCATTTGTTTTGTATACTTTGCCATCTCCTTGAAGGAGAGCAGAGAAGGAGTTGGTGAGCTAACAATTCTGAAGGAATCTGAAGCAGAACATTATACTTTTTAGTAGTGAGGAATTATTGCCCTGTTCTTCTTTTGTTTATGTTCTTCCATCACTCTTGTCAATGACATGCCCATCTTAAATCCTCTGAAAATGAGGGATGACATAGTTACAGATTTTCCCACATTGTGCAGGTTTTCAGCAGTGAAGAGTTCCTTCAAGCTGCTCTAGATGCAGGGAAGGTTGTTTGGGATCGTGGTTTACTCAAACGTGTTGGCCTCTGTCATGGCATCAGCGGGAACACCTATGTGTTTCTGTCTCTTTATAGGTTAACTGGTAAGGCGGAGTTCCTGTACAAGGCCAAGGCATTTGCAAGCTTTCTGCATGATAGAGCTTTAACTCTCATATCAGAGGGAATCATGCATAGAGGTGATCGGCCCTACTCACTGTTTGAAGGTATTGGAGGAATGGCCTATCTGTTTCTGGACATGAGTGATCCATCTGGGGCTAGGTTCCCAGCTTATGAACTTTAGCTCCATTTCTAAAGTCAACTCAGTTACGTCCTCCACCTTGTCTAGAAATAGATCACCTCGTTGTCTATGTGTGTAAGAATTTTTGTTTGTTGAACTTGGTAAAACAGATTATGTATATTACTAATAATTAGAAAGGGTTAAGGGCCTCCGACGCCTATAAATAGAGCTTCTTTCAGTCTCTATTTGGCAAAGGGAGACGAAGAGGAGCCCCAGGGTGTGACAGGCGGTGTGTACGGGGCCCAGGTACATATTTGCCGCAGCATGCTGATCCGCGATTGGCGCGTCTTTGTCCTAGAAACTACTACTGCTTTAATACATGGGGGTGATAGCATTCTTACTTAGTGGATTTGATACACATTCGCTGATTATGAGTTGAACACTTCAACCAATTTAGTCAATGTAAAGCAGCCCAGTCTTTTAGTGTACATGAGGTATTATGGCTAAAGGAGCAATAGTAACTTTCTTGTTGGACTTAATCATTTTTATGTATTGTTGAAAGGCTCGTCTTTTTCTCCAATCACCACCATCCTTCGAGGGGCAAATTCCAGCTACTAGTGTTCTAGAAATGGATAAATGAAATGTTTAATTACAGAAGAAGAAAATGTTCATCACGAGAGATACCTGGTGAGGATCGTCTGCTGTTGATGGTGACATGCTTTATCTCTTAGCTCATCATAGCTGTTGTAATTGTGAATAAGCACGAGTTGAAGCATTAGAAAGGGTATCTTGATTTACTATTTATACCTGTTATTATTTTTAAATAAAGATATCTTATAATAATTATAATTAAGAATTGATATTATTATAAATTCATAAATATGTAGATAATTAGTTAAATTGTTATTAATTAAATAATAAATTCTTAGTATAGATCTAAGTATCTATAGATCTAAGTGAGTATATGGAATAAGTGCAAGGAATGTCAAACTAAATAAAAGGGCTTATTCATCTTTCTTTACAAAAGTTATGTATGATAATCTACTTTATTATTTTTCTTCATTCCTAATACTAATTCTATACTGAATATGAGGCAACCATTTTTTGCAGCATTTGTATCATAACTACTCAAATTATTTTATAATAAGACCCCAAGATAGCTTCGGAACTGATAGGTCGAGGAGTAAGTAGCGTTGTGTAGATTCTTTTAATCAATCCCACCAAGTGGGATATGCCGAGGCTTGGTTTGATTTAAGGCTTCATATTAAATTCTGTTTCTTCCTAATAGTTCCATTATTGTTTCCCTGTCTTTTACCAAACCATGCATGCCAATCAGAAAATGGAGTAATTTTATTCTTGATTCTAACCCGAATTGTACATGTGAAAATTGTTTACAATAACGCAATTGCTCCATCCAAACTCTGCTCTGTGAACGCTGGTCTTCAACTCCCGAAGCTAAGGTTAGCTGAGAAATGGTGATCAAAGACACTCTTCAAGCCAAACCAACAAGTTTCTCACTGATTTCCCATATTTTGCGAGCTTTATCAGCATCACTGGCTTCCTGAGACAGTTGGTTCTCAAATGAAGCAGAGTCCTTGTTCCAGCTCCAGTACACACCCGATTTTGTCAAGCTTGGATCACTTACCACCTGCATCGGAGAACATTAGTAGTTAGCTGATTTTCAAGGGTTGACTCAAAGCATAAGCATTAGTAGTTTGCTGATTTTACTGATTATATTGACCGTTGTTACCTGAGCAAGTCTCTTGCCAGCCTCTTCCTCTGAGACAAAGCCCTTGGTGATGTATTTCTGGAATGGAGGGAAAAGAAGCCTGAACAGGGGAATGTGCTCCCTGAACAAGCCTGTTGTCGCTATACAGCCAGGGTAGAGGGAAGCAAATGCGATTCCAGTCTCCTCATGGTAGCGCCGGTGGAACTCTTGCATGGTAAGCATGTTGCAAACCTTGCTATCCTTGTATGCCTTGGCACCATCAAAGTCTCCACCATCGATCATGGCTGAACTGTTTAGTCCATTCAATCCACCTGCAAGACCCCTCAGGTCTCCCAGGTTGGCTTTTGGAGGTACATTCCCAGCCAGTGTATTTGTATTGCCTGAAATGAAAGTAAAACAGAATCATCAGATTAATAGTAGCCTAGCGAGATAGCAAATAGCATCTTTGTTATTCTAAACATGATTGTTACCTGTAATTGAACCGACAATGATTAGCCTCTTTGAAGGGTAGTCAGATTGCTTCATGTCCTCAAGCATCAATCTTGAAAGCAGGAAGTGTCCGAGGTGGTTAGTCCCAACACTGAGCTCAAATCCTTCAGCTGTAAATGTAGGTTCTTTTGCAGTTGGTAAGTACACAGCTGCATTACAGACCAATACATCAAGGGGTCGTCCTGATCGCCTGAAGTTATCTACAAACTGGCGAACACTGTCAAGCGAGGCAAGGTCTAAATGCATGATCGTGTAGCTCTCCTTTGCCATGCCAACCGACTTTGCCGCTCTCTCGGCCTTAAGGAAGTCCCTGCAGGCCATAATTACATGCCATTTGCCTGTTTCGGCTAAAGCTTTAGCTGCAGCTAGTCCTAAACCAGAGGAGGCTCCAGTAACCACTGCGCAGCCCTTCCTTAAAGTTTTCTTCCCCCCTACAGTCTCTATTTTGATGGCTGGAGTTGTAGTAGCCACTGCTTCCGCTCTAACAGCTCCACAAGACCTCTTGTGGTTTATCTGAAATAAATATGATCTGAGTGAATATATTCGGATCACAACTGTTTCTTTTAATCAGCTTGAACAATGCGAATGCTTATGGTTAAGAACTTCAAAGAACAAGTTACCTTGAAGGAGGAGCTGAAGTCAGATTTCAGATGGTCAGAAAGTGAAATTCCAAATAGGCTGGAGTCCTTCAAAGCAGCAGCAGCAGTTTTGCCCTGCAAATGTTAACACAGTTTCATCAATATCTGACTTCTGAATGTTTCTTTTTTCTATTAAGCAAGCACTTATTTCATTAAGCTCGTGGTACCGTGCAGATAATTGACATAAAGGGGAAGCAAACCTCTTTGCGAATGGCAAGAGCAGAGGGGAGCATTACAGCAGCCTGTAGAGCCATGAAAAGCAAATTTTTATAAGTAAGATAATTATCTTTAGTATGAGCACAAGAAAGGGACCTCAAATATGAAGTCTTAGATTTCTCTAGCCACAAGTGCTGTTTTAGCTTATGATGTTACTGCATAACAACTATGTCTATGATATATATGCCTTTTGGGAGAGCAGATAAGATAATTATCTGTAGATATATCTACCACTTCAACTTGAAGCAACCAATCAGGACTAGAGTTTAGGATTTCCTCTGTATTTTTATGCCTTTTTTTAAGTTTTTGCTTATACAGCTAACTTTTGTGTGGTCCCTCAAAATGGATATTTAGGTTTTGGTCCCCCAAAGTGTCCATTCCCACAGTTATGGGCATTGGAATGGAAAATCTGACATTGATAGATTTGGTAAGGGCATATTGTGGATTAGGAAACCAGTTTCTTGGCAGTTAGTCATGAACTTGTTAAATGTAACTGTTAATACAATAAATTAATAACTAAGCTTGGCCTTGGTGAGAAACAAACCAAGTTTTATCTTAATAGGTGGAGATGATAATGTTATAACCTTGCGACACTATTTATTCACGTTCACTCATTTCTTTTTGTTAATTTCATGCACTTAGGGTCTCGTTTGAATGTTTCCATCTCCTGTTTGAATTGGCTTTTTTTCAGGAAAAAATATTTTTTTTCTTAAAAAGTTACGTTAAATTTGTAATAACTATTTGATTTTACTTCCAAAAAAGCTGAAACTCTGAAAAAAATTCAAATACAGTTTTCTTTAGAAGCTAGAATTTTCAACTTCTCAAAAATGGTTGTTTTCAAAAGCCATTAAAACAAATACTTTTAAAAAAAGCCAATTCAAACGAACCCCAATAGAAACAAGGTAACGATAAAGCCAGTCACATACTACCGTATAAACGAGGTATACATACTCTATTCATCATCTGTCAGGGGTCTCATAGAACTTTCTGATTCCTAGATTGTGTTGGCTTTAACACTGAATTAAGTGTGAAATGAGGTGCTGCTTTGAGACGATAGATAAACTTGTTGACAAGTCCAACATGACAAATCACTCACTCGCAACGGCAAGTTGGCTTTAATTTGCTAAAACTCTACACGATCATATTCACTGGCTTCTATGCTTCTGTTTAACATTCGAGCATGTATGCCAAAATTTTTAGCAACAGTGAGAGAAGGAAAGGAATCTGCTAGTGCTTTAAGATTATAAGCCAAATAAAACAATGGTTTTAAATTATTTATGAGTTATGATCAAAAAATTAAAGAAAGATCATAACCTTGAATCACACTAATAATATCACAAAAGAATCCTCACACCCAAGAGAAGCTAATTTTCTAGATTTTGATATCATTACAAACTTGAGAACAATAAGGGCCCATTTGAATTGGCATTTTCATAAAAAAAACACTTTTTTTTTCCTGGAAGAAGTACATCTTTTTTATATTAAATAGTTAAATTAGATTTAGATTAAAATCTTTAACTGCTCAAAAAAAAAATACTTTTTGTAAAGTACCAGAAAAAAAGTGTTTCTAAAATAAACTAATCCAAAAGATCGGTAGCACCAACAGTGTAGGAGAATGGATCTTGGAGTTAACATTGACTGACTTTTTGGTGGCTTTTGTAAATTGGGCTGTTGATTCTATGTATATTTTTGTATAGGTTCAAGTTCGTTGCTGATTTAGCCAAAAAAAAAAAAGTGCACCCCATAATGGTTAAAAGGAAAAGAGCACGAGAAAGATTACTACAAGACAACCACTTCACCACAGCAGCAGAAGCTTTTCTTGTATCAGGAGACAACAATATGTCGAGCATAAAGATGGATGAACTTCATATTGCTAACCACTGAACCATCGCAACTTCACACTCAATTTTATGTACACCATGCCACTTCTGAATGAATTGTAAAGAATTTTGTTTTAATTTTAGTAAACTTTTCTACAATTGCCGATTACAGAAAATCAATCGGTTTCTAAATTTATAAGTGTAACTTCTTTTTTCATCCCCTTTTTTTTCCTTTCCCCCTGAAATAACCTTTTCTTTTTTCTTTTTTTTTTTTCCCAATGCCTGGTCAGCTAGGCTTCTCTCCCCAGATCTGACCAGGAACAAGCACAAGAAAGAAGAAAAAAATGAAACGAAAAGAAAACCCGCTAATATTACAAATCTCACCGATAGCTGTACAAATTTCGCAAACTTTGAGGGCACAGGAGCGTGATAGCATTCAATCAAGACTTCTGAAACGCTTGAGCCACTTATATTCGAACAGGCAGCCCAAAATTTTGAAAAGTCCTGATCTCCCCTCGAACACCTGCAGTTACAATTACCATGCACCAGGCTGACTTGGAGCGGTTTACTCCACTGGAGAAGTCAACACTAACTCGAGGACTACAGTTCTTAGTGGCTGAAACAAGTTTTTCCTCGGGCCATGTAGCTGAGATTCTATCGAAGAAGTAGCTGTTTGACGCACTAGATATAGTTCCATGAAGAGGGCTGTTACTGCACCCGGATGCCAGTGGCGAGCTCTTATTACCGTTAGTTTCCTCAACAGGTGTTGGAGGATGATTTGCTGTGGAAACCTCATCCAAACGATCAAAAGAGCCACTTTGCTCCATGGAAAACGTATCCTGGATTCCCCACGAGTCAGATAATCCAGGCCAAGGGATGGCCACTGACACATCTTGACAATGAAAATGCTCATAAGACCGTGTGACGGTAACACCTTTGCTTCTGCTGGGTCGGGAATCACCTTCATGTTTCCATACATAGACATTTGAATCCTCACTAGCACAGATCACATATTTCCCATCAGCAGTAAGCGAGGCTGAAATTTGACTCTTTGTGTTGCGAAACCCTGTTATAAATTAGTCTCAACTTAGCGGCTGTAAGATCAACTAAAAACTTAAGAATGCAAGCATAATGCAGATGGCAAATGATTGCATTCATAATATATTTCCACATATACATGTAAGCTATTTAAGCATGTGTAACACTAAACTAAGAAATAGCTAGGCCGCTTCATCACTACAGTTGTTACAACAATGTTACAGCATTCGTCAGCATATTGAGCCCCGAATAACAAAAAAATGTAACAGGTTTAACCTGAGAACGCATTTAAGCATATAGCATATATTTTCTAGAAAGATATGTACACTATCAAGCACACTAACAAATAAAGGAGGCATTGCTGGAAAAGATAGAAATATAAACCCACAACAAGCTTCAGTATTTGACAAAGCTAACATTTTGACACGGGACTCTTTTGGCCACATAAAACAGCATTACAAGGAACATACAGATACAAAGAAATTATCTTTAAACTATCATACTTAAGAATAGCCAAAATTAGTGAGCTCAATAGCAATCCTCAGAAGTCACAGAAAGTAGCACAGAGTCCAAATGTTAATGCGAAGGCAGCTCAAAAGCAAGAGCCTTTGCAGCAGACACATTCTTGATGTGTCCATATATAGGTAATAATATCTAAGCTGGAAGAAGAGAATAACCCTTAAAAGATTTTGACAATCAAGGAGATCTAATGCATTGTTCTTTAATCTTCTAAGATCACCCAAGTTACCAGCTTCACGATTCATAAGGAAGTTCAATTCCATTACCTTTAAACTTGTGAACCAAGTCAACACCATCTACAACCCGAACTCGTGAATCTGCAGACGTGATAAGCACTTCTGAGGTACTTCCTGGCACGAACTGTCATACAAGAAGCATAAATAACTAAAGGCAATTAAATATACATTTCAGAACATGTGGGAAAAGAGCTGTCTAAAAAAATTATATATAACAAGAAAGACACAAGAGTTCCAATGCTCTGAAGAAATGAAATGGACCGTGTACATCTCCCGTGACATTATACATCAAACATGCAGACACATCATCTATAGATCCACATAAACATAAGGTCATTTGATTAATTACTTGGAAACCAGTGATTTTCTTCTGGTGAGGCTTCTTCTTCTTATTCTGTAGATTGATTTGACCTTTTTGCTGTAATTTATTGTCTGAAAAAAAAAGGAAAATGGGTATCAGAAATAACGAGATCAACAATAAGAACTAAATTGTGAGCACAAAGGGAGGGTACGCACCTGATGTGTTATACAACCGGCAGGTCCCTTTGTATGACCCAACTAGTGCACCCTTCAAGATCAAGATCAACCAAAAACCCAACTTATGTACAAGTGCTACCAAGTGCATATGATAGAAAAACAGCCGGTGCAACAGCAGAGCAAGAATTACATACTACATATGCCTAACCTGACCATCTGGTGTATAGCAAGCTGCAGTGACCATCTCATGGAGGTCATTCCAGTCAACAACTTGACGGTCAGGAATGCTCCAGATGCGAACCTTAGCATCAAGGGAGCCGCTGATGAAGTATCTATCATCAACAGGGTTAAACTGGATGCAGGTTACTGTTCTCAAAAAAACTGTATCAGCAACAAATTTATAGGCCATATTTTTTCTATTATTTAGCATCTAATATGTTTTTTCTCCTTCACTTGTTTCTTTTACGTGGGGCCAAATCATTTTGGCCAATTAGTGAACGCTTAGTGGTTCATTAACAGATAACATTTCTTATCATCAAGGAGACTAAGACCCCAACAAATCACAAATTGCGATGACAGGTACTTCAATCAATGAGCATATTCCATCTCTCTCCATCCCCACCCCAAAAATATTAAAAAGAACAGATTGAAATTCCATCCACTTACCATAATCACTGTGTGAAAATATCTTCAAACAAGACTTGCTAGATAAATGCCATAGCCGCACTGTTTTATCCATTGAAGATGAGAGCAAATGCTGTGCCACCAGAAAATAGAAATCTTTCATTTAGCTGTCAAAAGAAAACTCCACGTGGAAGTAACTCCACAATTTTACGACAGAGTATGTTTGTTGACTGGGATGCAAATGTTCTATTTCACCAAGTGTGGAAAATGTTAAGTCGCAAGAAAAATGCAGAAGGCCTTTTATATTTCAATATTAAAAACCATCATAACTGCAGAACTAACATGCCTAGATATAATGAGTGAACCCACCAAGGTTATGAAGCCTCAGTTTATGAAACCTAATACTTTGCATTTAGAAGGGAAAATCAATTTAAAGTAAATGATCCTTTCCTCCTCCATCTAGTTACATGCAACGCATTACTGAAAACATAAACATACAATAAGTTGATCATAGTCCAAATACTCACCATATCATTCTGGATAGCGCATGCTATGCCCTCTCATCAATAAAGTACCGGAATTGTTCAAAAGAAACTCTAAACCCAACCAAACATTTCGTGCTACTTAACTCATAAGCATATAATAAACATTCATCTAGCAGGACCTTCCTTTTCAGGATGTACTTGAGTCAATAAATTATATTTCATTCTTCAGCAGGTAAATGAACACTCACTTGAATCTCTCTATAAAGGATTCCTTGGGTGGATCACAAATAAACTATTCCACATGTAATGCCTCTACCACTATGCTAAATTTCATTTTGTAAAACACATCCAGAGATAAATTATATCTGAAATGCCTCCTTTTTAACATGAAATTGCATTTGGCTGCTATACATGATAAAAATCGACATACTACCACCAAGTGATCTACAATAATCCATGCCACGGGAGATTCATCGCTTTATTTTTCCTTCATATTCAGGTAAGGAGGGGAGAGCAATAGTGGAGCAATATCAACTTCTCTCCAAATTATTGCAACTGTTCTACCGTTTGGCGAATGACCTAACAGAATTTGCAAAAAGAAACAACCAACACACATTCTCCAGAATTTCTCACCCAGGGAACAATAAGTTGAATGGGATAGAACTACTCTCGGGATGAAATGGAAATGCTACATGTGAATTATTTGTACTTTGACATTTACTTTCTCTTCACAAGGAGGCAAAACATGCAGGCTCTTTCCCCTTTTAAGACAAGTTTGAGCCATAACAATTTATCAAGTGTCAATAATATCCTCCTATCCCACATTTACAGACCATCACACAAAAATCAAATTTCCTCTCCATCATATACCATCAAAACCTACTTTGTGAACATATCTTGCCTCAGTCCTGACTCCTGACTACACTACTTGCGTTATGTCAAGCCAAGTACTAGGTTCATTCAGTATGTTTTAGGATATATCAACTGCAAGGTAAAGGAAAACTAACTTTTAATAGACTCTCCAAACCCCCCACCCAAGCAGCTCAAGGATCCTAGAGACGAAGCATGCTACCTACAACTAGAAAATATCATTGGAAAAAGCGTCCCTGTAATTAATGTTTAGAAATAAAGCCAGACAGCATATAATCCTTCTAGAATTACCAGAGCTCAGAAAGCACTGGCTTTAGAAGTCTCAACAGCAAGCTCCTTAACAAACTTGTAGATGACAGGTAAACACATTCAGTTTTCATCCTACTTGGACAAAATGCAACCAATCTTCACAATAATTGCCCAGTTATTCTTGATGTAGTTGCTTGTATAGTTACATCCCTGATATCAGTTCCCCTCAACAGTATTTCATTTCACAAACTGCAACAAGAGTGCTCTGTTATTAGATGTGTGGACTAAATCAATGACTTGTCCAACCCAGGAGTTGACTGCTTTTAGCAAACATTTATCGCGAAGAAGCAAATACTAATTACATTCACATTTAGGCTTTAGGAGTACAAGCAACTACATCTCTGTCAGACCACGATGAGGTAACTTGGACCCAATTTCATCACTCAGAGAGCAAACAAGATTAATTATTCTATGTAATAACTGGAAAAAGGAAAAGCTCAGTCCGCTTAACAGCACCTATGAGGAGTAATTTGCTTATTTGATGCAATGTAAGGACTTCCATATTCTGTTAATTGTCAGCTTCTTTCCTGAAAATGTGTGACAGCAAACAGGCTAGCCCTATAGTCGCTTCTGCTCCCTTATCCCCTTTTTATTGTCTTCCTCACAGCAATATAATGATACCATCATTTTCGATATCTGAATGGTGCACCAAAGAGTATCAGCAATTGTGATACAATCTTAATCCCAAGACCAACAAGATGATCATCTAACAGCTTGTTAAGCAGGGAAAGATACGTGCTAGTTTCCTCTGTGCATTTATAATGTCCACGGTGAAAATCACACGCAAAATCCGAGCTATTAGACATATTTAAAACACAAAAATTAAGTGACACATAAGGGCTTCAGAGTTTCTCTAGTATCTTTTTCTAGTAAACAAGACAACATAAAATAAACATTCAAAAAGAAGACAAGAAAGTTGTTTCTTCATCTTGATGGCATGCTGCAACAAGAAAACAATGTGAAAAAGCTAACTAACCTGTGACTTGGACCATGATAGGTCGAGAACATGATCTAAATGTCCATCAAAGGAACAAAAGGGTTTATCCGAAAGGGCAAACACCATCTCTGGAACCAAAATATGTTCCAAGCTCACAGATTTGCGGCTTATAGAGGATCTTCCTCTTCTCTTCTTCTCTGAATAGCCATCAAAGCTGGGGGACGAAGAAGTTGGTTCAGGAGATCCATTGGCCAAAAGAAGAAAATTCAAATTCGCATCTTCTGGTTTATCAAGCAATAGATCCCCTTTTCTCTCTGATTCCGCAACCTGCCACACATGAATGATGCAGTCCTCCCCAGCACTTGCAAGATACTTGCCATCCAAATTAAATTTGATAGTCCAAATAGACCCATTGTGTGCTTGTATTTCCTGGCTCTTATAAAGTCCCGTAAGTTCTTTAAAAGACTTCCCATATTGTCTTACCCGAACTCTTTCTGGCCCGTGGAAGGAAACGTCCTGGCTATCATCAGTGGCAGAACTCGATCTCCTCCCACCCTTCTCAGATGACGTATCCCTCTCATCACTACTACGCCTCTCCTTATACCCCATAACCGAACTAGCCACGCTCTTCAGCCAACTACCCTTTTTCTTCGACTTGGATCCGCTCCCTCCTCCACTCCCGTCTGTGTTCATATCCGTACTACTCCTACTCCCTTCCTCCACATTCTGCCTCCTCATTAATTCCTGAACAATTGGCGATGTTCCAACACACATCTGAAATTCCTCCATGGTCAACTGCCTCCCTGTCCCAACTTCTCTTAACTTATCCCACGTTCCGTCCTCCCTCACCTCATTCACCACAAACTCCTTCCCATTATCTAGATCCTTGATCAAACATACCGGATCATCCCCTTTCACAAACCCATTCTCCGCCACCCCCTCCACTTCCACCTCCCCACTAGCCGTGAATGCCAACCCACTACAGCTCCCATTACGCGCACTGTCACTTCTAAACTTCCCCCTTGGAGGCTTATTCGGCGATCCATTCCCACTCCGTGATTTATAAACATCACTACGATTTTTACTACAATTTTTCTCACTATATACAACTGCACTGCCGCCACCATTACATACTGGCGACGCTGAAATCAAATTAAACGAATGACTATACGAAGAAGAATTACACTCACCCTCCGATTTCGACCGCACAATCCCAGTTACACTATTATTATCATTACTATTACGATTACTAACAATTGCATCACAATTCTCGTTCTCACTACTATTACTATTAATCATAGGATTACCTTTCGGGGCTTCACCATCAGTCCGAGAGTTCAACCGATCAGAAGAAGCCGATCTGCTGAAAACCTCAGGGCGAAAAGTGGCGTCGGAGGAGTGGGAGGAGAAGGAGAGGGACGGGCGGTGGCGGAGGAGGGAAGGGTCACGGCCGAGGCCCATCTGGTGGAGGAGGCGCAGGCGGCGTTCCTCGACGGAGGAGAACGGCTGAGAGATCCAGACGTCGTAGCTGTTCGACACCCCCGTCGGGAACCTGGGGACCGCCCCCGGGTCCCTCTCCTGGTCCGGCGAGCCCAAATTCGAGCCCGAATTCGAACCCGGATCCTCCCCTCCTCCCTCTTCTTCAGCGGCGGCGTCGTCGTCGGAAGAGCAGGAGCAGGAAGTGTTGGAAGACGAGAGCAAGCGATCGAGAGAGTCGTGGAAGCGTTCCACGTCTTCATCCTCCTCGTCCCCCGCTTTCCTACTCATCCTCTCCACCTGCTGCTGCTGCTGTTGTTCTCTGTCAGTAGTAGTAATTGCATGATGGCCCGACCCAATTACCCGAAAATCATCGGGTCGGGTAATTTCCGTTACGAGAATAATGAAGCTCACCAGAAAGCCAAGGCAGTGTGGTATATGTATTCTCTCAGCGTGCGTGTGCGTTGCGTGAGAGAGATCGGAGAATATGAGAAGGAGGAGGTTTTAAGGTTTGAGACAAACAGATCCGGTAAAATGAGTTTTTTTTTTTCTTTTTTCTTTTTTTTCTAGAGAGAGAAAGCAAGAGAGTGTGTGTTATGCGTGAGAGAGAAAGAGAGAGAAGCCCTATGGGAGGCTGTGGGAGGGAGACGGTGTCGTGTGGGGTGAGGTGGGTGTTATTATGGATATAGTTTTTAAGTGGTTTTGGTTTTGGTTTTGGTTTGGGGGGAAAAGGGGTGAAGGTAAAAAGGGAAATATTAATTGGAATTTTGGGGGAACATTTATGAAATTGAGTAATGGGAGTTGTATAATGCCATTTGGTGGTTATGGATTGTGTGGGGGGAGAACAAAGATGTCCAAGGGACAACAACCCCAGAACCCCATTGATTCTACTTTAAAAAAACTATCCATTTTTCTTCTCTCTTTTAATTAGGACTCAGCATTCATGTGGAACCAGCCGAAATAATCGAAAATTAAAATTGTAAGATTTCAAGAATCGAAATGAAACCGAATTATAATAATAACTGAATTTTTTTTTGATTCGCCAAGTCTACCAAAAGAAATTCCTTATGCATTGGGAAAACGATGTCGTTTCGCTATTCGATTAATTCGATTTATAACTGACAAATGAAATAACTAACCAGAACCAAAATCGAAAACTAAAGTTACAAAGTTTTGAGAACTGGGAACGGAACCGAACTATATCGTTGTTAGTTTCTGATTTTCAATTAGTTTTCAAATTATGCTCAGCCTTACTTTTAATGATGAGGTATATTTTTTAGCAACAAGTCCTTTGATTTGTTGTAGTGGTGCTTTTTTATGCATGCACCAAGTATAGACTTTAAGGTTACGTTTGGTAGCAAAAATAGTCTGAAACGGAATTGTCATTTTAGCTTCTCATTCCCCTTTTTTTTTTTTGTTTGGTGGAACGAATTCAAATCCGAGAACCCGTTCTCTTGGAATGACTTTTTCAGGAAAAAGTAGGAAAACTCATTCTTTAGCCAAACTCAAGGAATAAGTATTCCAACTTTAGTTCAAATCATAAAAAGTAAAATAAAATTTAAAAAAATAATTTATTATTCCCTTAAATCACAGGGGGCATCAATGAGTAAAATATATCTTACTCTTTTTAGGATTTTAGAAACATTAGATTTTATGAAATTTCAATCTAATAAATTCTCATGAAAATTTACACAGCCAACTTCAAAAATTACGTTCCGAAATAGTTTTAATTTTATATCTCAAGAAGAGCTTTGGAGATCATAGGAGAGGCTATGAGAAATTGTACACTAATATCAGATCAGATCACAATTCAAATTATACTCTCAAAAGTTTTGATGCCATAATACAGTTGATTAGGGTATGTAATCTAGGGTTAATTTCACTATAGATGCCCAACATTGTGGCCCAATTTCAATTTTCAATTGTTATTAAACAAATAAAAAATTAAAAATACATATATTTTTTTTCATTTTTAACTCTTTTTCACCCCAAAAATAGGTGCAATTTTATTAGATGATTAACTTTTCTCTCAATTATATTAAAAAAGTAAATAAATTGAAATATGGTGATAAAAATAAAAAATGATTGAATAAATAATGCTATGTTTTATCATTGATAAAAAGACAGAATATTTTAATTTATGTTAATATTGTATAAAGATAATTGTCACGTATAAGCCTAAATTTATGCCAAATTAAAGAATAAGTGTATTTTGGTTAATTGAATTGATTTTTATTCTATTCTAATTTTGTTTTAAAATAATTTTATCAAATATATCAAATAAGATAGTTATTCCATTCTAACTTTTTTATAGTTTTAACCAAACATAAGAAAAAAAAAAAGTATTCCATGGCTATTTTGCCTTTCTTTTTTTTTTTGCCTTGAATGATCACTCCTTTATAAACTATTCCATCGTACCAAACGAATCATAATGTTAATCATTTTTACGAGAATTTAAATCTACAGGTAAAATGATTCGCCTTACTTTCGTTGTTATTAGGTTAATCACTTAAAATACTTCAAATTTACCTTTTGGGGTTATGGTTTTGGAGGAATCTTTTGTTAATTTTGGAGTCACGCATCATGGGTGGATGCGTGCGTGCATAGATCAGTTCACTCGATTGTGCACGCAAATTATATCACGTATCCAAAGTATAGTTTACTCAAATATACATGATATACTTCCCAATATATCTTACAATTCGACCATTAGATTAACGTGAAATTTAACGAGTTCACTCTCCTCACACTGACGAATATAACACAATAATCCGATTATCGAGCAGACACCAGTACCACCTCCAACTGCGAGATTTGAAATTGTTCATATATTGTGAATATATCATTCACATGTTGTGAACATATTATTTACAGATTGTGAATATAACTTAAAGAGTTGTAATCATGCAATTTATTTTTGTGAACATATGATATAAAGCTTTTGAGCATATAATATAAGAGTAATAAATATATAAATTGTGAAAAATTAAAAGTTTTGAATATAAAGTGTTAAAATTATAAACATATAATATGCAATTTATAAATAATTAAAAGTTGTGAACATATAATATAAAAATTATGAATTTATAATAACAAAGTTATAAGCGTGCTATTATAGAATGCACAATGCTAGGTAAGTATCTAATATTTAGGGTGCACGATATTCAATCTCAATTGTGCACACATGTACCAAACCATACAACACGTGAATCGCGTTAAATTGAAGTATCTTTTTCACTTTTTTTTTTAATTTCTTTTCATCTTTTTTCCTTTATTTTGTTATAGACAAGGTAGGGAGGATGGTTTTTTTAGAATCTGTGTATCAACATTTGTGTTATCTTTTCGATATTTTCTAAGTTTGAAAACAAAACAATCACTGAACGAAGTCGATAGATAATCACAAATTATCACCACGATGATTTCATATGACAGTTATATGTAGTTAACAAAATAAATACGTATTTTGTGTTCTTGAAAGGTAAAAGGTGTGTTTTAAATAATAGCAAATCTTTAACAAAAGTATTTTCTTAAGGAAAAGTAAGGTCTAATTAATAAGATATATATACTAACATAATTATCAATGGTGTATAATATCGATTAGCCTCTCTATAAATTGTTACATTAAGCATGTTGCCATTATTTTCACATCTAAACTTGATATACTTTCTTTAAGTTTCACATTGAAGCATGATAAATAGTAACATACAAGTCCTTTCATTACTATATATCCTTGTGTTGTTTATCCCCATCTCTTTAGGGATACATGCAAAGCTTTCAAAGCAAGACATTAAAACAGTTAATTCAAACTTGTAAGTGATATGCAAACCATAGAATTAAGGTTCAATCTTTTATTTTTTTCAAAAAAGAAAAAGAGAAAGAAATCGTCATTGCATTTCTTGCATTACCTCTTAAAATAATAATAATAATAATAATAATAATAATAATAATAATAATAATAATAATAATAATGCAAAGCTTTGAAGGCAAGTCATAAAGATAAAAATAATTCAGCTTTTAATTCATATAAATTATTGTTGCATTTCTTGTACTCTCTGATAAATCATAATTTATTTATTCGGGAGCTCTCCCCCTTGTCTAAAAGAACTTCTAAGATTATATGTGTGTGAATATTTATTCTTTTCTTAATTAGCAAGACTATGCTTTAAGTTCTATAAAAGTAAAAGTAGGAAAAAAGGCTACACTTTTTAGATGTAAATTGCACTGAACCCCTATATTTTGTCATAAATATGCATTTATCTCTTATAATTTAAAAATTAGTTAGTTACTCTTTTGTTCTTCTCAAAAGTGAAGCACACACGTCCATTTTTTTAAATCTGTTAGTTTGGCTAACGAAAATATGTATATAAAAAAAAACTAATATGCCCTTTAAACCTAGGGGCTAACGGTTACATATGACAACTATAAGGGCATATGACACACTTATGACAAACAACAAGGGGGTTTCATGCAATTATTAATTGGAATCGTGAAGTAATTAATTAATTAGTTAATTAATTAATAATTATATAATTAATTATTAATATTTTAATAATTAATTTAATTAATGAGATAGTAATTGTATGATATGATGATAGTGGAGGTTAATTTCTTTTTTTTTTTTCATTTTTGATGACAAAAAAATTTACTTGTAGTAACAAAATAAAACATAAATATATTTGTAATATAATTGGATGAAATTTACATATTTTAAATTAAGGTCGAAGATTCAAGTCTTTTCTCTTACAATTTTTTTAAAACAAAAATGGAAGGGCATTTTGACCAAAATCAAGTTAACAGCACAAAAACTAAACCTAGTTGAGGGCCCGGAGCGTGTGCTACCAGCCTGGTTAAATCTAATAGAAAAAGTGACCAAGGAAGGTAATATGTGTTACTTTTGGAAAGTATTAGGGGGTAACTAGCTAATTTTTAAATCACAGAAAATAAACGCACACTTATACCAAACCACAAAGGCGTTCCGTAAAATTTACTCTACCTTTTAAGTAATGAATAGCCACTTGGAATGTGTTTCATGCATTAATGTACGTGGCTCTAGAACATGACTTTTTTTCTTTTTCTTTCTTCTTTTATTTAGAAGAAGACATGCAAACATATTTTCTTCACGATTCTACACTTCTTGACTATTTCCCACAATTAAAGTGTTAAAAAAAGAAGCTTGTAATGCTTTTCTGATATCAAAGGAATCAAGGAAGACAAATCATGCAACAATTTGTATATGCCCATTTCTGCATATGTACATAAACATATGTGTAATGAAAAATAGATTAATAGACAGCGTAAAATATTCCAATTTAAACATGGGGAATATGTCATATTAATGTGTCTTAAATGATTCACATCTTGGAAAATTACATTGTAAGCATGTTGAGGCCAAGATGGTATAACGATAAGCCATTGCGGAAAGAGGTCAGTGACTAATATGCAAGTTTCGAGCTGGCATTGCAACATACTTCCTCCAACATCCTAAGAAAATTTTTTACTGAAATACATACTATGATGTTACGAACAGATTTTGATTTCAGTAAGTATCCAACCTTTACTCCATATCACCCGACCCAAGAACTTGATCTTATAAGGGGACATCAATAGAATCTTATAGATGCTCTATAAAGGTGCACGAAATAAGGTAATTTTTCATTCACACAAATCCTCAAATGTAGAAAGATTCTCATTGAAAATTGGGATACATATTATTAGGACTGGATTTAAATCTCATAAAACTTCACCCATTATTAGCAGTGTACCAAGTTAATAGCCAATCATCTTTGCTCCAAAAATGAACAATGATTAAAGTGTTTCCTGTAAAGCAGAAAAACGTACGTTTTTTGCTTGATTTGATGAGTTAAGCATTAGCTACTATTAGGACTGGATTTAAATCTCATAAAACTTCACCTATTATTAGCAGTGTACCAAGTTAATAGCCAATCATCTTTGCTCCAAAAATGAACAATGATTAAAGTGTTTCCTGTAAAGCAGAAAAACGTACGTTTTTTGCTTGATTTGATGAGTTAAGCATTAGCTAAGAGTCTAAGACAGCATAAATACTTTGGTCGCACCAGTAACTAGATTGCTGCCACATCAACCGGATGACATATACAATGTCAATGCACCATAAATTCCAAAAGGTTGTAATTGGCCTCCTAGGTTGCTAACAATGATTTGATATTGCATCAAAGTCACCGGTTTTGACAATGCAAGGGGAAATTTTTACTTTTTGTTGGTAAAGGAGTCTACTTAGCCGAGCTTGACTATCAACTAAGTAATAAAATTCGCGTGCAATGACCCACTCCAAAACCATTGCACCAAGCTAATTCAAGGCACTCAACTTAGTTGGCAGAGAATTAGATTTGAATTTAGGTTGTATACTGTATCCTTTTCAACTCTTACTATTGGGGCATTTCTAGAGAGAGTGCAAGGGAAATTTTCAAAAAAAAAAAATTAATTGAATGTGCGAGTAATGCTTGAGTTCGGAATAAACTTATTATAAGATACTTATCTTATTGATACGAATGAAGTAATCTCTTTTTTTTTTAAATGTTATAAGATATAAGATATCTTATTATAAGTGTCTTATGAAAATTAAAAAAAAACTATATTTTTTATTTTATAAAATATAAGTAATCCATTCTTGATTATTTTTGCAACCATACATCTTATCATAAGCATCTTATGAAAACTCAAATTAAACCATATTTTTCTTTATAAACATCAAATAAGATAACTATCTTATAATAAGTTTATACCAATTACAAAATCAGTTTGAGATTGAGGTGAAATTCATACTTCTTTTAATAGAATTTAATTAAGAGGGTATTAGGTTTGATTTTTAAATTGGTCAAGCGTACTTAAATTTCAATTTTAAACGACAGACACATTGTTTTAATTTTTTTAAAAGTAATTTTTTTTTTGGTTTAAGTAGAAAAGAAAAAGCTCCTATCCCTCTTTTTCTAATTTTTATAGCTTTAAGTACTTCGGGGAAAAGCAAATTTGAGTAATTATTTACTATATTATCCTTATTTTTTTTATCTTTATTAATAAGCTATCTTTATTCTTTATCTATACTTGCCTTTATTACTGCACTTTATTTAGTAAACATTATATACTTATATTTATATATTATTCAAATTAAATTATTAAGTTATAAGATTTTGATAATATATTTTTTAAAAATAAATAACTATATTTATATTGTGTTTTAATTAATATTCTATTTTCATGTCACTAATAGTTATTCTAACAATATAAGTTACTTTTCAACATACTTAAACAAGACATTTAAATACTTATTTTTACAATTTCAATTTTTATTTAAATATGTAAATACTTAAAGTTGAAATTCAAAAAAAAAAAGTTACTTAAAGTCAAAGGTACTCTAAATAGTTTTGGGATAAGTTAATCCAAAGGCCCTTTAGATGTTTTTGAGATTGTCCTACTAGTAAATGAAGAGGAACATTTCTTGACACATTTTCCTTTTTTTCTTTTCTTTTTTTTTGGGACTTGAATAATAATTTTAAGAGAAAATGAGTTAAATGTCACTTTAAAAGAAAATCTAAATGCCATAATTTTAAAAACTAAAAAGTTAAATATCACAAATCTTGAAGTCGAATTTGAGTTTTGGAAACTCAAATTGAGGCTATTTGTTTACCGTAGACGTGGCAGTAAGTGCCACATTGTATGCCAACTAGACTTTGAATTTTAAAAGCTTGAAATCAAGCATTTGAAATTTGAGTTGCCTTATGAGTTATGACAAAAAATATACGAGAAAATAACGTTAACTTCAAATTTTTAAAACTCAAAGTCAAGGCATTTAAAAAAAAACGAAAAAAGAATCACTTGACTTCGAGTTATGAGAACTAGAACTCAACAAGTTGTGCTACGGTAGAACCAAAATTTCTTGTTTGCAATCCTGAATTTGGGTTCTCAAAACTCAAATTCAAAATTTATGGTATTTAACTCTCTTTCAAAATTATGACATTTATTTTTTTTTAACAAAGTGTGACACTTAACTCTGGGATTTAATGCTTACTTGCCATTTTTGTACCAAATCTGTAGCACTCATAAAAGCAAGTGGTTGGGCTTTCAGTTGCGTATAAAAAGCCCATAGCAACATTTTTCACCAGGCGTACCTCTCACTTTCTTGTCCTTTTTTACCGGAATTGCACCTCATGCTTTACAGCCCATAACCATTGAATTGAATGTGACGTCTCCCAAGGCTTCAGTCTAGACTCTCCGTTTCTCAACTGCTTCCGGGACCATGTTATCAATGTTTGCTTTGTCATCTAGCATAAATATTACTTTCTCTTCTCAAATTTAAATCCTCTCACAATATTTAATGTTAAAAGACAACTTCAATAATAATAAAGTCACCTATTACTATTGAGGTCGTGTTCGGTTAATCGTAAAATTTTAACTGTTGAGCTATAATGTTTTAATAGCAAAGTTTTGTGCGAAAATGCGGACACAAGAAATCGTTGATTGTTAGGGTTTACATTTCAAGCATTGAATTTCAAGTTTCTTTGAGAGTATATTGTGTTTCTAAAAATACGGAGTGCTATTTTGTGGAAAGAAGAAAATAAAAGATAACTTTCCACATGATATAAAAATAGTTTTCAAAAGCCTTTCAAAATTTAAAAAAATTTTTAACGTTAAAAGAAAAAATCAATAACAATAAAGTCACCTATTACTATTGAGGTCCTGTATGGTTAACCTTGAAATTTTAACTGTTGAGTCATAGTGTTTCAATAGTAGAGTTTGGTCTAAAAATGCCATTGAAAAAAAAAAGTTGATTGTTGGAATTTTATATTTTAAGCATCAAGTTTTCAGTTGCTTTGATTGTAATACTATGCTTTCGAAAATATGGAGTGATATTTAAAAAAATATAAAAGTAGCTTCTCACCTAATATAAAAAACAAATTTCAAAGGCCCGAGCTTACTCCGTAAAGAAGACGAGCCAAGTTTGACTCCCTGAAAGAGCACTGGTTGAAAGGATTTTCCCGTTAACACCCTTGACCGGAAGAATTAATCGTAAGTGTAATATGACTTGGGAATAACCGAAGTCTTCCCTTAAAGGTTGGCGTTTGATAGTGATTGGTAATTATATAAGAAGATCACAAGTGTGTGTATTTTAGTCGGTTGGTGTTCATCCGTGGTCCATACACTTAAAAAGCATAGGTGGCCACAAGATTTTCGTGTCTTCTGTCTACGATTTGGAGTAGAAAAACAAGTACTCTTGCGTATCTATTTGTTTGATTAGTGAATGACTTGTATATCCTTTTTGACATTTCATCCAAAAAAGAATTTTACAAAGCCGTGAGATCTTATAATAAAAGATTAATGGGGGCGGCAAGAAAAACGACCATCAGGAGTTTGACTTTGTTCATTTGTAGGTTGATGGTCTCAATGTGCCCGCACTGGTAATAATATGATACAAATTATTGATAATATTTAAATTCCAAAAAAAGTAAGAAGTGGAAGAAAGAAATATTTTTCTAAAACAAAATAAAATGGATGTTTGATATGTTTTTATCAAAATAAATGGTCAAAATTTTACTAATATCAATATTAGAGAATTGTCGATATGAGAGTCTTTTAGTGTACATTTTTTTTTTGTTTTAAAGAGTTAGATTGATTTTTAGTTAAATTTTCACTTTAAGAATATAAGAAAACAAAAATTATAACTTCATTTTTTTTTTCTTTTTCACGTCAACTAAGTTCCTCCCTTTTTTTCCCCTGAAACCCAACTCAACCCCCCACCTCCCATGAGATTTGAACCAAAGACTTCACATGTGAGAAATATAGTCTCAACTACTTCGACTTTTGCTTAATCCCCACATCAATTGAGTTTTGTAATAGAAAAGTTATGCTTTTCTAATTCTTGTTTTCATAATTTCAGAATGAAATTTTGAATTATAAAACAATTTAACTCTCTAAATGGAAAGCTCGATTGTACCTTAGGACTCATTTGGATTAGTTCTCTTCAAAAGTGTTTTTTTGTTTTTAAATTTAGAATCTTGTTAAAAAATTATAAAGATGTTATTAAATAGAGGAGGGTTTTCTTATGAAATATGTTTATCGAGAAACTAGCAGATGTGAATTAATTTTCCAATTCTAGTTTTGGTAGACCTTTTAATTTTGAAACAATTACCCAAATTCCCCGATTTATACTTTTTGTTGAAGAAGGATAAAAAGGAATAATTTTTTTTCAGAAGAATTAATTTTGTGACATAACTAATCTTAAACCTCCCGCACAAAAAAAAAAAAAAATGGAATTGTCCGGCAAAAGAGGGCTTTGCTCCATCCTGTTTAGATAAAGTATTACAACTCATCATCCTTGTTCACAAAGAGACCAAGTGGAGTTCGTGTGAAATGTTATGGAGTAATAATTAAACAAATAAAACACACACACACACACACACACAAACATTTGGAAATTTGCCATATAAAAAATTAGTAATGTGTAAACCAAGAAAGTGAAGGGACGGTGATGCCGGTGATCATCACCTCAACGCCAGGTAATCCGCGTATAATTTGTCTGCAGTGTTTCGTTTTTCTCTGTTGGTTCAATGAGGAGGAGCTTTCTTACTATACATGTTTAGATAGAAGTTAATAATTGTGTGAATTTATTTGTTAATTACAGTTTTGATAAACTTTTTGGTTTTAGAACATTACTGACTGAGCTTTTAAAACAGTTACTATTTGTTGGAAGAGGAAAAAAAGGAAATATTGTCTCCAAAAGAATTGTTACGAAACCGACCTTAGAATTTCTACAAAAAAAAGATTTGGTGCTTGTTTATACTCTGTACTGTCTAATAAAATGGCGGATGAGGCAACATGTATCGCCTCTTTAACTATTATACTTTTTTTTTTTTGCAAAAAAAAAAAAGTTTAAAGTGTCATTTGTTTTCTTTTAATGTTAATAAAGCGAGTGTTTCTAAAACAAACTAATACTTGAATATATCACGTGGCAACTCATAACTGCTTCGTTTAATCCTTTATGTTTTATTGATCTTTTACCATTTAACGTCATCTTTTAATCGTTGATAAATTAATAAAAATTTGTTCAATCTAACCGTTTCATCTGTCAACTAAAAAATAACTCTTAGGGTATTGTGTGTAACGTTATGATTCTTTCTTTACTTTTTTTTAATACTTTTGTTTTATAATGCTAAATATAGTGTTTCTCTTAAAATTTTGAAAATTTAAAGTACCTCTACATAACATGAGTGTTTTTATTTTTAATTTTTTTTTTTGATATGATGATTCGGGTACCTTCTATAGGTTAATGGATTCTTCTACCTATAAAACTGACTCATTTTCAATTTTATGAATATTTAAATTAGGCAAAATATAAAACACTACAAGAGCTTAGGTTAGTAGCTATGTACTTTTTGTTACGTATATAGTAAGCATTAAAAAGTAAAATAATAATTCTTATTCTAGTTACGGTTCTAAGTTTAACAAAATATTTAATATGCTTTTAGTCATAACAACTACATAACAAATTTTTATATTTAATAGCAAAAGTTTTATTACGTTTGAATTAAATGTAACTAATATAAATTTAAAAAATACATTTGTAATATCTTAAAGGCATATCTACATTAGTTTTTACACTTTCAAGTGTAACAAATATTAATTATTCTTCCAAACGTAACAAATATTATTTGCGCTTTCAAATATATATAGTATCAATTTTTAGTGTCATTGACAACTTTTACGCTTGGACGCCCAAGCATCACTGGTTAATGTCGTACTAGAATCCAAACACAAGCAGCTTTTTTCTCTGTTATACCAAACAAGACGTGTTGATTTTCGGTGGTGATATATCATTTTAAGCTTGGGCTTGGCAATTTAGTTAAGCAAATACCTAAAAGGCAGGCACATAAAGTAAATTAATAATTTATGTGGATAAGAATTTTAAAATTGAGATTTATGTTGTGTTTGGTATAAGTTAAACTTAAGATGCTTATTTATTTGATGTTTTTTATATAAAAAAATATGGTTTATTTTGAGTTTTTTATAAGATGATTGTGATAAAATATTTTATCTATAGCTGTAAAAAGTAAGTCAAGAATGGAAAGCTTATATATATATCTTATAAAATAAAAAATATAATTTGTTTTGAGTTTTTATAACATACATGCTTGGGATAAGAGTTCTTATATCTAGAGATGTCCATAGTAGTCTGTTCTGCCTCGCCCACAAGGGGCACCGGCGGGCAGGGGCGGGGTTTTTGCAAAAAAAAACTCCTGGGGAAGGGCGGGGTTTTCTCTTTGTGCACTGGTGCTGCCTGACCTCACTCCGCCCCGCCCTGGTATATATATATTTAAACTATATATATATATATATATATATTATATGTTATGTTTAATAATTGTGATTTGGAGTAAGTTTGGATTTAATGTGTTATTGTTGTAAAATTATGTTGAATTTTAAGTATTATAGTTCTAATATGATGTGTTAAAGTTTGGTGCATGATTATGTTATTTTTTATTTATTTTTTATCTAATTAAAAAGTAAGAATTTCACTTGATAGGTAGGGGCTTAACAAGTAGGTGTTTTGTCTCGATACTATTACCCCTTTAACTTTTGTTGACAAGTGCCCCGTATGTAAGGGCATGGTGTAAAAAACACCGGTAGAGGCGGAGATGGTACTCAGGAGAAAACTCCGGTACAGGTATAGGGGCGGGGTAGGGGCAGGTGAAAAAATATCAGGTACGGAGTAGGGATTTGTGAACCTCGCCTCGTTGGCATGACTACTTATATCTTATAATATAAAAAGAGACAATAAATATTGTCTTAGAAAAATGAACTTAATTCCTTGTTCAAATCTAAAATTTTAGAAGTAGATTAGTAAGCCAAGTATAAAGTTAAAAAATTTTATTATTTTTAATAGTTAAAGGTCCATAGTAGAAAGTTGTATTCTTCCAAAACAAATACTATTTGGTTTTTAACCGGTAAGAAATGTGTATTAAAATGTGCTACTATTTGACAAGATTATGAATTTTCGAATTTGATATACTATCCCTTCACCTTTTCTTTGTATAGTAAACATTTTATTATATATACTTTTCTCATATGAAAGGAAAAAGAGAAATGACATTACGCATTGCTAAAAAATTTATGACTTATTGCTCTATACATAAAAATGCGATAATAGCAAGAACGGCTTTAAGCACTCAAAAAGCAGCTTTAGGAATTAGCAAGCCAAGCAATCAAAAACTAATTCCATCCTCTCAACCACAAGCAGAGGCTTCTATTTATTGATGTTCTAAAAAGTGATGTTGGATTGGTCAACCATCATATAATTAACCCTTAAAGTAGGAAGTCAAATCGGTCTTCTCTCGTTGACTCATGGGAATGTGATAGAGATTAAAGAAAAATATCCTTTAGAAGTCCTGTCATCCAAAAGCAGAACTAATCAATATCTTGGCTTCAGCATCGAAAGCGCAAGGGACAAAAAATGAACAAGTAAAATAAGCTACATTGCCCAACCCGGGTTCTTGCGTTTAGATTCAATGTAATCTTAGATGTGGAAAGTTAGTGAGAGAAAAAAAGCAAAAGAAATCAAAACTAAGTCAAAGATTGATAAGTTGAATACAAGAGAATTCTTTATATCGGTGTGCGTAAATTACATATCGAACTAGTAATATTTTATTTTTGTTGGATATGATCTGTATTTCAAATGGATTTTAAGGATTCTAGTTCTGGCTAATTAGAAAATTTATACCTATAAGATGTCTCTTCTAATATTTTATAAGTATTAACTTAGCCTATTGTATTAGATCGTGAGACATAGCATGAGAGAGTGAGAAAAGCTAGAGGGGTGAGGGCTCTCAAGTCCAAGCCTTCTCTCCATAATATATTTGTTTGGTTCAGTGAAATTCTCTTGTTTATCTGTGGATATAGGCGTTAAACCAAACCATATTAAATGTTTGCATCCATCTTTATCTTTCTTCCATTTATCTTCATTCTAAAGACCCGATTTCTCAACAAATCACTATAAGAAAAGTAAGGAATCGGCTACGGATGGGGCCAGCGGTTCTTTGAAACTATTTGCCAGTAATGTAAAGATGAGCACATTTGCTGGTAGTGGGATGTAAACACAGGCACATTCCCAAAAGAATCGCCACCTAAAGTGCTTGCAAAATTGAGCACCACTATTTTCATCACAGCCACCAGTGTTGGTAAATGTGTTTTTATCGTAGGTAGTAGTTCTTGTGAAGATCGCTACCTATCCCTAACACCTCTTAGTCCTCACAATTCTTATCCTCTAATATATGACCACCATACAAAAAAAAGAAAAAAGAGCTGATCATATTATGGTTAATCACTGAAAGCAACATATCTATGAAATCTTGTTCTTCCTTGCAGTTGGTGTCCTCTTTCAGTCTCCTCTTGGTATCATGTCTATTAACCCACCTTTGAGAAATAGCATCCAATTGTTCTACTCACTTTGTTCCTTTTTATCTAGAGAAGACTTTTAAACATTCCTCCTAGACATAGAATAGACCTTCAGGCCCTGACTTGATTGACCAACATCACCTCTTGGGCTATAATTGTAGAACTGATTACTCTCTAATTCGTCTAAAGGGGATACAGAAATAGCCAATATACCCAATATTATCAACTGCTCAGCCTGCTAAAGAGTCATTCACTTTATTTGTGAGTTTATTTATCCTCTTTGATTAGAAATAAAACAGGGTTGTTTGACTCTAACATCAAGAAACTCATCAGACCTCTTATCAAGAATATGATTTGAGCTAGTAGGTTCAGCAGAAGAACCGTTTATATTATCATTAGTTTTCAAATCAATCTCAACTACTAAACTTGTAATCTCCTTGGAACATAGCCTCAAGCTGGATTGAGATTTATGGACAGACAAATTGGGATTGAATTCCCAAAAATAGCTTTATAACTAATTTGTTAATGCGATTCTCAAATTGCAAGATTCCATTGGTTACTGGTGCAGCAGAGTGATGCCTTTGCCTTAGTCCATTGCATATTATATTCCCCTCGATATTATTGGAGACTGGAGGTAATATATCATCTAAACCTAGTTTAAAGCAATTGTATCAGTTGAACATGTGTCTTCAACATGCCATTGCCTGGATACTTTGATTCATTTCTTAAATTGAATTCATTTTCCTTTTATGACGCCAACGGTGATTTTGCTTTGTCTGCATTAGTAGAGAGATAAATTGTAAAATATTAAGAAACTCTTTTTTTTTTTTTTTGGTTCTTTTAATATCAGTAGTTATTAATATTAAATTACTGTGCCTATATGAAATTATTCTACTTGTGCAAAACTTAGAAATTCGAAGAATAGAATATGAAGGTTTAATAATGCATTGTGCTTATGTGATGGTAATAGCTATTCAAAAGCTTTACCATGATGCAAAAGTGATCATTGGTCCATGGATTCAATTCATAGTTATTTTGCATTACTGATGTTCGATATCATGCCTATAAGTATTCTATGAATGTAGTCTATTTTCAAGTCGAATCATACTCTAGTTTCTTTTGTCATTTGATGCCATTCTTTTATCTTTATTAATACATGTATATTGCATATAGATTTGTTGCATAATTTCATCTTTGAACAATAGTTGATGTTACAAATATTGTAATGGAGAAAAGTTGGACATCAAAGCCTCGGTATAGTGTTGAATTTCTTAATAACTTGGAGAGGTTTCTCGATTTTGCATTCTGTCACACAGGTACACCTTTTGGGAAGATATTGTGTTATTGTTTGTTGTGTGATAATCGCAATTGGAGAAAATGTGATAAATTAACGGAACATATAGTTGGTAAGGGAATGACAAAAGGGTATAATATGTTGGTTTTTCATGGAGAAGATTTTATGAGTAGAGATGTACTAACTCCTATTGCTACAAACATATCTCATGATAGTTTAGTTGAAGATGATTGCAATATTGAAGGCTTAGTCATAGATGCATTTGGAATTCATGAAACATCAAATTCAATGAACGAAAATGTAAATGGAGAAGAAAATGATAAGGATCATAATGATCCTAAAATTGAGGTTCACATTCAAAATGAAGATGATCGTAATGAAGATGATCGTAATGAAGAAGTAACAAAGTTTCTCAAATTCTTTCAAGAAGGTAATCAAGAACTTATCCTGGTCCAAGTCAACCGTATTATCATTTATGCTTCAACTCATGCACGTAAAATCCTACTATAAATTTAAGTAAAACGTTGGTTAGCATGTTTATTAAATTCTTGAAATAACAAATTTTAAAATTGAAAATTCCAACAACTTTATATGAAGTAAAAGAGATAAGAAATGCTGGTCCAAGTCAATTGTATTCTTCAACTCATGCACGTAAAATCCTACCATAAATTTGAGTAGAACGTTGGTTAGCATGTTTATTAAATTCTTAAAATAACAAATTTTAAAATTGAATATTCCAACAACTTTATATGAAGTAAAAGAGATAACAAATGCTCTGGGTTTGGGGCATGAAAATAGTTATGTATTGACCAAATAATTGCATGTTGTATAAGGGTGATAGGGTAAAGCAAGAATCATGTCACGTTTGTAATTCTTCTCGTTGGCAAGATGGTGATGTTAGTAGCATAAGACATAAAACAAAGATGATAGCGTGCAAAGTAATGAGATACTTTTCGTTGATTCTGAGGTTAAAAGATTGTGTATGTTATCAAAGACATCTTTTTCAATGTTATAGCATGAGAAGGGTCGGACAATAGACAAACTTTTAAGGCATTTGGCATGGAAAACATTTGATGAAAGATATTCTGATTTCGCTAAATATATGTGAAAGTGTGCTTGGGACATTGTTGAATATCAGAGGAAAAAGTAATGATATACATGAGAATATATGAAAGTGTGCTTGGCACATTGTTGAATTCTCAGTATTGCTTATTTTAAGATCTCTAACCCCCGTAATGATGTCAAAATTTTGGCCAAGTCAATAATGATCTTTTATTTGTATTTGCATAGTGCTACTCTGTAGACAAAATAATGTTAGCATCAGTTGTTTGAATTACTAAAAAGTAAGACATCAAAGGACATATAGATAAAGATCTTAGTATAGAGTAGGACATTGAAATATATATTGATATATTATCCTATTAATACTGAGAATTTTGAAGATGTCTTATCTTGATGAAAATAGTTGGTAAATATGCTTCAGTGGGTAAAAGGAGAAGGTCTTAGCATTTAGGGTCTAGCTTTAGTTTAATTTTCTTATTCTCTCTAATTTTTTTCCTTTTGCAATTAAAAAAAATAACTTTTTTTATGTTTAATGTTTTGAAAATTTCTACGTAATGAACCAAAGAAGATCAAACAGACCATCATCTTCACATAATAATGAAGATGATTAGCCTAGCCAAGGTAATTGTATTTAATCATTTTTACCAAGGATATCATGCATTAAGCATTCACGCGTTTATGACGAATTGTTATGAGTTTATGCATTTTAATTCTTATATTGGTTGGATCGATCCAAATCTAATAATAAGAAAAGAAAACAAGGAAACTCAATATGCGAGGAGAATTGGCATCGTGCTCTAGACAACTGTTATAGGATTAAACTTAACAATGAAAGTAGCCTATTGGGCATTAGCTAGCCTGAGAGGGATGCAATGATAAATTTTATAAAGGTTAGTCCCAAACTACATTTAGGTATTACCTATGTTTCTAATATGCATTCATTCTTGTTTTAGGTTTCATTAAACTAAATCTCATATTTGTTAGGAGTGTCTTATTTTTCCTGATAATTAGGAAGATTATGAAGCGTTTGTATGCTGTGTTCTTGGATCTATTGAAACTATGGAACGAACACAAATAGAGTTTAAGGATCACGATGTATGAACTTGAAGCAGAAGGAGACTTTGTGGGTGATATTTATCAAAATGTTCTAGGTGGAATGGATGATGGTTAGCGAAACTCATTTGTAAGTCTAACTTTAAAGCCTAAGACCAAGGTAATTACTATAGAATCGACTTGCATTTTTACATTCATAATATAATCAAATTTGTTCTCACTACTTTATTACGATTATTGTTTGCATTATAAGACAAAATGACTAAATGAAAACTTAGTAGAAGTTATCAAATTCTAATAGACAATTGTGGTTCTAAGAGTATGCCTAAGAAGAGGCATCAAAAGGTACCTGGAAGTATGTCTTTTAGGATGATTTGTTAACCTTTTACGACAAGTTATTAATATTACAAATAAAATCTTGCAAGGAAAAACATGGTAATGAATAGGTGAAACAGAGTTCTTAAGAAAAATGGCAAAATAAATGATGCTGATGCTGTGGATGTCTTGGTAATTAATAACCTTATGGTCTTTGAGTTTATGATAAGTCAAATGTTACTTCTCAATACCCTTCATCCTTAGTTTTACTGCGAACTAGAGAATCACTTGAGAATTTATCATTTTTATCCATACAAAGATCTTGCATAAGAATAATAAGATGCATTGAGAGAAAGCTAATTGATTACTCATTGGAATTTAAGGATTTGACATTTATTCTTCTTGGAGGATTATGTTCCATATGTTAGATAATCAGATAAATAAGGTCTATTTATAATTTGTCATATGATGGTTATGTCTTACAATTTCACAGCTATTATTTGGTTTCTAATAATCCAAGCAGTAGCTAGCAATAGAAAAGGTAAGATAAGTAGTCAACTTAAAAAAGGAAAAGGATCATTCTCACACTTTGGAAAAGGTGGTTGCTTAATGAACTACCATAAATGTAGACGAGGCATTTGCCAAGTTGGTTAGGCTTTAGTTACTTAAAATTGATTTATCACATAGGGAAAGTAGAGTAAGGAAAAGGCACGATCCTTCGGTTGAGCTTTTAGTTTATTCCAATCGGTAAAGATATTCTTTTGAAACTCTCACCTTTGTGTAGTCTTCATGGCATTCCAAAAGATTGATTCACCATTGGGAGCAACAGAATCTTAAATACATCCCTCTTTCAATCAGACAAGCTACTTGATTTATCAGACTATTGATAAAGATTTTGATGTCTTAACAAAAACAAGAACAGGATGTGGTGAGGATCATGTTATGAAACTTAGGTGTGAACATGGTGTTTTCATTCTGTTTTTTTACATAACAATTTTATGTGGTGCCACATGTATGGAATCCACAATACTTGCAGCAGCAGATGCATTTAAATCCGACATGACAGATTCCAAGTCCATATATTTTCTCTCTTTGAATCCCTTTAACAATTTCTCTTACCATAAGTCTTCAAATATCTTCTCAAAGGAAGGATGATTCTTTGCATTATGTGATTATGTTGAATTGTAACTTATTCTCAAAGAAAGATGATTCTTTTTGTTATGTGATTATGTTGAATTGTAACTTATGCGATAATAAGTAGTAAGAAATATAAAATAAGGGACTGAAGCTAACTATTAAACATAATCTTTCACAAATTGATGTGAGGAGAGAAAGAAGAGAAAATGGGAAAAAGAAAAATAAAAAAAAAATACAAGAGAAAGAAATTGTATTAATGCCTTGAATAGTAGGAGTAGGGGTTAAAGGCACTAATGATTAATTCTATTGTGAAAAAAGTTTCAAGAATTTATTACAAAATATTGGTTGAATTGGTTGAACTTTTCAACTAAGAAAGACATTTTACCTTGTCAAACTCATGCTTATTTCAACATCTTTCTCAAATGCTCTCTTACTGTTTGTCATTATAAACAAAATTTATTAAACAACAATATTCAATATATAGTTCAACCTCTCCCGTCTATGCTTTATACTTACTTGGCTAGGTGTTAAAAATTATTTTGTATGTGCAAGATAAATGTAATTCCTTGATGAAGGAAAGGGCCTTGTCATCTTAGGTTGATAATATCGCTCTACAAAATGGTGTTACTCATGAGGTGAGTGGTTTAGAACATGCTGGTCGTGTTAGAGGGCAAGGGAGGAGGCCTACCTCATCAAGCAAGTATGGCTCTAAAAAGAATCAAGCATTTATAGAGGTACAATAATTGGAGGCTGAACTTGAAATTTTAAAGAATCGTGACATAAAGTGAGAGACAGAGTTGAAGAAAATAAAAGAAATGCTAGAGGAGCTCATAAGCAGTAGGTAAATTCTAATAGATAGAATGAATGTAATTTCCTTTTTATTAACTTTATAGAGCATATGATATATTTAGATTAAATTATCTTTTTCATCTTCTTTTTCATCTTGGGGTTACAAGAAAGTCATTGTTATAGATAGTAATAATGTTTTGATACTACTTCTTTACATTGTTTTTTCTTCAAGGTTGATTAATCTTGTTTACATATGCTTTATATTTGCATTAAACTATGCATTTTACTGAAACACTTCACTTTAGTTAAAACAAAACATAGGAGATCAATACATATGATATATTCAGACCATATATATCCTTATAAATATCATGGATTAGCACTTATTTAGTTCTGAAACTTAGATTGTACTCAACAACTAGTGCTTTAATATGTGTGTTTGAATATGAGGTTGGTGTACAAAGAGGAAAGTAGAAAGCACTAGAGGAAGTTGAGAGCATGTAGTTGTTTTGTGTCAGTTGAAAAACAATTTTGTGCACGTAAATAAAGGGATAAAAGAAAATAATAGAGGTCTTTCAAGATTTACGGACTTGGTTGTATGGCTGTGTGTAACAAATGTGTGCAATCAAAGAAAGTGTGATGCTTTGGTGACCTAGTTTATGGCCAAAAGCTGGTATATGGATGTGGGGATTTGATTTTCTTTTGAGTTTTTGTTTCTATTATATATTAGTAGTTCAAGATTTACAGGTAGAAGTTTTAAGAGAACCTGGCTATAAGTTACTTTGTTGACAAGGAAAATCATAATTTCTTGTGTTTTTTATTGTAGAAAGGTTTAGGATCAGTGTATAGTTATCTTATATATTGCTTTAATTGAATTATGATTAGTATTATATGTGTCTATATGCATCAAAGAAGACCTAAATGGGGTAGAATTAAAATAGGACAAGGAGACAAAAGAAAATAGTGGAGGTCTTTAAAGCTTTATCTGCCATCAAATAAAACTTACATGAGAATACACAAGTACAAACTTATGATTAAGAGCTTGCATGGTTTAAGTGATTCTACCATCCATTTTTAGGAATTATAGTAAAAAATAAATCAAGAAATTAAGTGTAAATACTAATGTGCTCTCTTTTAACTTTTCAAGGCATGAATTCTATTGATTCAAGGGCCAAGCTTATGGTTCTACACCTTTTGTTATCACTTCAAAACAGCTTGATGCTTTATACTTTTTGCTACTTATGATTAGGAGTTTGGTATTACTTTTTGCTTGCTCTTTTTTTGGATATAATTCAACTTGGTCATTTATTTTGTTTATAATACTCCATGTATTTATGCAACTACACTTTTGTTAGCAATTTTGATTTTATATGTTTAAATTGATACTATCTATGATTTTTTTAAAGTATTACATTATTTTTAATCCATTAAAACTAGAAGAAAGAGCAAAAAAAAAAAAAAAAAGGATTAAAGAATTGGTGAGATTTAACCAATTGCCAACTATTATCACATAAGCGAAAAGAAAAATAAATAAAAAGGTCATTAGCAGTGGTTTGCTAACTGCTAGCTGTTCAACAAAAATGAAATATAGGACAGCTGGCTATTACTATTGATAGCAGTTGCACTACGTCATTTGCCGGCTTCTATTTTTACCGGCAGTTGGCTATTAGCAGCAATTTAACAAACCGGCATGTATTGTTACAAATGTATAAACAACGTTTTGGTAAACCACTGATCGGATTATTAGCAGTTTGAAATTGCCACCAATAGGGGCTATGAGCCGCTGCCTATACCCTAGTTTCTTATAGTGCCCAAGTCATTAGTGAGTGCCAAAGACCTTTATACATGTATCAATAAAACATATACCACAGATGTAATAAGAGAAAACATTCAATGTTGTCAATGAAGCTCCAGTATATCAAATATCTATTGGAAAAACCAAGTACAAGTGATCTTTCGGGTATAAAAATTCCAACAGGACTAACATTTGCAATGCCTTGCAACAATCTGAAGAACCCATCTGAGTGTGCATATAACATTCTTAACAGCCTAATGCTATTGCTCCACCTTATCCTCAAACTTATGAACGAGAAGATAGCTCATCTTTGCCCCCGCAACACCATCCCACTGAATTTTACCAAGACTAAGACCACTGATCTTACCAAGGGAGCCCCGGCTCCTGTATACCCGTCCCTATAGAAGACACCGCATAAGCCTCTAATGCAAATTCTAAATCCCCAAGATCTTCCAACCCATCCATTCATCATTTAATTCCACAATATAGTATGTGTTCTTTACATCCACATATCAACTTATTGAGTCTACTTGATTTGAACTATCTCCTCTGTCACTTTTGGGAATACTCTCTGAGCTTCTTCTTTAGCTCCACTTGTTCTATGGCACCAAGTCTAAACCAACTCCAAGATACAAATCACCCTATTCACTTACCGAGTCACCCAGACTGACCTACTGTTGCTTTATGGAACTCTTAAAGCTTCAACACCAAACTCCACCTGTTCTCCTATTCCACGACTTGAACTAGCTGGCAACTATTTCTCAATTCCTCTGTTGTCACACATCACTACCAAAAGCCCAAGAACTCGTTTTCAATACTCCACAGTGTAAAGCCTTATCCTCCACACACAATGCTTTTGACCTCAAATTGCCATCCATCAAGCAAGCAAATAGAGTAATCCAATCAACAAGACAATCACACCACACCGAGAAATAACTCCAGTAGTTATGGATGGAGACTGAATCACCTAGTTGCATGTCATCCAATGGCCTCAAATCTCTAACTTAAGCAGCACTAAGAAAACACGCACCTACAACTTTCTCCAATTATGCCATAATGAATTTAGGAATCCTATTTCCCAAAAAAAAAATACTTTTTTCATTAAATTGAGACCAACCATTCTAACTACACACATGGGATCAATTAGCCCATTAATTTTCAGATTTTTGATAATGAACTTTTTTAAATGACCAAAATGTCTTTTTAAATAATAATAATAATAATAAGCATTTATGATTATATTATTTCATTTATTATATTATTCTTATAAGAATCATTAATAATTATAGATATTATTTGCAGTAATTATTATTGTCATTATATATATTTTAATTTGGATTTTGGAAGTAACTTTTGGATTTGCGACAAGCTAGTGAAGTTTTATCTCTTACTTATCACGTGATGCATGTGGGCTGGAAGAGTTAATGACGTCATGGTGACGTCTACCATCAATAGGAACATGGGTTTCTTTAAAAATAACGTGCCAATCATCATATGATATGTACTTGATATTTTTCAATAATGTACCATTGTACGTACTGTGTTTTCTGTTTATAAAATGAACCTACTTAAAAAAGGAAGGAAAATGGGAATGCAACAGAAATATATAATGCAATATTCTATGCCATAACATGTCTCTCAATTGTTTAACCTCACTCTGAGAAGACACTGCTGCGCATTAGTATTTAACTATAGAGTTTTTTTTTTTTTGCTGTGAAGAAGGATAAGCTGTGATTAATTTAGTAGATGATCAACTAATTAGTACATCCATTTGTGTCGACTACTTGGTATATTGATTCATTTATGACTTGACAATCTATACCACAGAACAAAACCACAAATCTAAGGTGTAGTCCTATGTTCCTCACATTAAGTTCTATTCGGCACAATTTGATGTTAAGGTAGTTGATAGTTAGTATATTTTAATTACTTATTAGCTAATAGTTGTTTAACTAATTGATTAAACAAAATGTGCTTCATAAAATTAATTATTAGATTATCTAATGAATGTCAAATGACGTAAGAGGATAATATATCATGTTGTCGTTGTTGTTGTTGTTATCATTACTGAAATAAGATCATTTACTTTATAGTTAAATATTTAGTTTTATACTAATTTTTTTATATTAAAATATAACTAATTCTTTTGATAAACATTTGTATCAATATTATAAAAATTAATTTTAATAGATTCAAAATTTATTTTTCAAAAACAATAAATTAACTAATAAAACTTATACTTTTTACTATATGTTGACGTAGATAGAATTTGAAATTAATTTTTATATTATTTTTATTTATAAATATATGAAAGAAAAAGTAAAAAAATAAAAATAAAAGATTGGAGAAAGAGTAGAATTGCCAAAAAAATTAAAAAATATATAAAATTGCCAAAAATAAAATAAAAATTTAAAATTACCTGAAAGATTAAAATATTTAGCTTTAGCAAAAGATAATCTAGATACTAAAAACTAATGAGGGTAGTTGTTTTACCAAACAACCAGAACTAGAAAGAGTAGTGTCAAATACTAAACTAGTTGAGAAGCTCTTTTTTTGCATTGTCGAATAGTACTTAAATGAGAGATGCTCTAGGATTAATTCACGGTAGCTACAAACATAATATTATCGACTTCTAGCCTTCTTCAACATACCAAAAAAAGAAAAAAAAATCATAGAGAAATATATTATTTTCTTGCAATATTTTCCAATTAAAGCTCAGGAAAGGTGCAGTGTTTGCATGAGCTGTTTCACAATGTGATTCGCAATTCTAAGATAAATTTAATATAATTTTATGGAAGTGCGTTTCGGTGATATATAATAAAAGAAAAATAGAAAAGAAAAAATTTACATACTGTCTCGCTTAACAATTTTTTATATATGAAACAGTGATAATATAATTGTAGGAGGAAGACCCTTTTGCAGTTTATACTCGTGTACTTCTAAAAGCTAAAAAATGAACAGCATTACACACTCAGCTTCTAGAGCATGCGAGTCATGGTTTGAATAAGCATTTGAACATTCCACGTATGACTTAATCCAAAGACATCCTTTACCCTAACAAGATTTCACTTATTATGAATATTATAATTTGAATCATACAGATGACTTTCAACCAAGCTAAATGAGATATATATACTAGAAGGTCTTCTTTCAACGACTTCTTTGTAGGGTAAGAATTGGTAAAATATAATTTAATGTCATATCTTTTATGTGTATAGTGCATTTCCTGTTATATAAGAATGGGTGAACAATTAGAAATTGAATATAATATATAACGATACTCTATACAAACACAAAATCATTTTAAATATATGGGTATTTTGAAGATATTTGTTAAGTTAGTTAGTTTACCTCTAGTGAATATAAAAAGAGCAAAATATATTTTACTCCCTGTATTTTTTCTGAAATTACATAGGATTTCTTGTGATTTGAAAAAGTTGTTAAGACTCTTATATATGTTATAAAGAACATTGTTGATACCCCTTATGATATAAAGAATTATTGTATAATCACCCCAAAATATAAGGGTTTTATGCAACATTCTTTATTATATAAGGGATATTAGTGAATTTTGAAATATAAGAGGTCATAAAATTTATCTTAATTATCCAAATAAAATTATCGTATATCAAGTGTTAACTTAATGTTATAGTTTACATTAAAGGAAGAGAATTCTAAATTCACCCATAGTAACGAGAGCTTCTCAAAAAATAAAAAAATAAAAAAAAATAAAGAAAGAAAGAAAGAAAAATTTTCCGAGGAAAAAAAATACTACAAAAATTTCCAAGGAAAAAAAATACTACAATTGCTCAATTTGGCAACAGAGATGGTGTTATCATTTAGATACTGTTTTCACCAAGCATGCATGACAGATAAGAAATTTAGTGACAACCACGATGCCACTAGTACACAATTCTAGTTAATTAACAAGATTAATTAATTAATTAATTAATGGGGGGCATTATATTTGATTGACACAAAATTATTATTTCATCACATTCGTGAATTGGAAGGAAGAATCGTCCTGGCATTGCATTATATACACCGGCGTGCGTTTGCTTGACTTTATAAATGTTTATCTGCAAATATGATGCTGTAAATATCAAATATGTCTCTGATTTGAAATTATAATGACAAACAGGCCATGTGGTTTGATTCCAACAGCTTGTTTGATCAGCTTGAAAGTACTTAGGATATGAGTGAGAACTATCAAGTTTTCGAGCTTGCAAATTGTACCATATAGCTAAAAATTATGTAAAAATTTCAAATACGCCATCAACATTCAGCTAGTTAACAGTTGTGCTTATTGGCTTGCTAATTATAGTCTTGGTAGATCCTTTGGGTTTGGAATGATTATTGAGATCCGGGAGCAACTTTGCTTAGAGGTGAAAAAGGGTTGGTTAAACCGATCAAATCAACACAAACCAATTGAAAAGTTAGGGTTGGTTTGGTTATTTTTTATGGTTTAAATTCAACGGTTACTTTCAAATGAAAACTAATTGGTTTGAAATAGATATTCAAACCAAACCAAACTATTTTTAATCCTAATTATATATATATATATATATATATATTCATTTCAAAATTTTATGTATTTTAGGAGTTGAACCCTTAATCTCAAGACTATATTTCCAAACTTTAACTACCAAGCTATAACTACACTTGTATTTTATTCTAATGATAAAATCCTATGGCATTAAATTTGTAATATAAATCGTTAATTAAATTTTTTATATAATTTTATTATATAATTTGAGTTTTTTAAATTTTTTTTAGAAAAATTGAAAACCAAATCAAACCAAACTAACATAGATATATTGGCTTATGTTGGTTTAGTTTAGTGATGTACATGACATTAAAATGCAACTAATTAATCTCTAATTCATAAATTTCTAATGATCATGACATTAAGTGTCATGCCCTCGAGTTCAGGCCTGCGAACGAAACTAGCACGTAAGCATAACTAATAACTACTGGGGCCTCTAATCAAGTGGCTCAAAATGGTTAATCCAAGTTATTAGTTATACCCACACCACTCGCTTATAAACAAGTCACAAGTTATCCTACAAACCGATGTGGGATATCATATTTACCCCCTATTGAGGACCTGACGTCCTTGTTAGGGGCTCATAAGCTCAAGAGGTGACTCCCACCGCACACTTAGTGTAGCAATTTGCCATGTATAATACTTAGCTCCCGCAACCGGCTGGTAACTGACTCTAAAAGAGCTGTATAACACTTTAGGTCCTTGTTAGGGCTCATAAGCTTAAGAGGTGGCTCCCACCGCACGCTTAGCTTCTGCAACCGGCTAGTAACTAGCTCTAAAAGAGTTGTATAACCCCGCAACCAACTGGTAATTGACTGTAAAATTATTCTGTCACGCTCCCGCAACCAGCTAATAACTGAATAAAATTATTCTGTCACGCTCTTGAACTGCCAGCTGGTAACTGATTCTAAAATTATTCTGTCACGCTCCTGAACTGCCTCTAAAATCATTCTCCAACTGGTAACTGACTCAAATTATTCTGTCACGCTCCCATAACCAGCTGGTAACTGACTCTAAAATTATTCTGTCACGCTTCTGAATTGCCTCTAAAACTATTCTGTCACGCTTCCGCAACCTAGTAATTGACTCTAAAATTATTTTGTCACACTCCTGCCTCTAAAATTATTCTCCAACTGTCTGTCACGCTCCTACAACCAGCTGGTAACTGATTCTAAAATTATTTTTTCACGCTCTTGAATTTAGGCTCGCAAGTGAGACTGATGTTGTAGGCATAACTAATAACTACTTAGGCATTTAATCAACTGGCCCATAATAGTTAACCCAAGTTGTTAGTTACACCCACATCACTCACTTATAAACAAGTCACAAATTACCTTACAAAACTATGTGAGGTATCATATTAAGTCAAACTTAAACACAAGATATAAGAGATTATTATTTAAAAGTTCAAATTATTATTAGAGATTATATATAATTTAACTATTATAATATATCTAATTCGTCCCTTTACAAGTAAGTGAGATCTCCAACACGAAAAATATAATAATTCTAACAATGTTGGTGATTTCTTGCCTATAATAGTTACCGTTTTAATGGTTTTTCTACAGCTAGATCTCTGCCTGGTTTGGGTTATGTGTGGAGAAGCATATGTTCTTTCTTTTAGGTTCCAGCTAATTGCAGTCAGCTTTTGAGGCCATTAATCAATACATTTCATTGGATGCCCTAATCATTATTAGAATTGATGCTTTTTTTTTAACTAAATTAATTATTAGAAATATTGAAGATTAACAAAGTTTTTTTTTTTCCCCCGGATTTTCTTCTATCTAAATCCACACAAATGCACCTCCCCACGAATGCTTCATTGAGGTTGCTTTGCTGTTAGGTTTGCTAACTTGTATTTAATCATATCTCCAAATTCACGTACTAGTTGGGTATATTTAGTATATAATCTTAAACAAAATGCACCCATCTTAGAATACCTAGAAATCGACATCCTACAGCCCTAACACACGTGGGCAGTTAGCATATACAATAGAAGTGAGCTTATTTACTCAAGATCTCAATCATATAAAAAGAGTAAGATAGGAAGGAACAAATAAAAAGAAAAGAAAGGTAGCGAAAGGCAATTCTGTATGTCTTATATTCTTTTAACTTTTCTTTTGGGCAATAATGGACCAATTTGTACCCCCATCAGAACATGCAAACAGAATCAGTGATAGATTTTTAGAATATTTTATTAAAGGGGTCTAAGAGCCTTTTTTTTAAGCATTTTTTTTACCCCACCCCTAATCGCATTAGGATTCTCTCGTTTGACTTGAATTCAAGTCATTATTTCTAGATTTAACCAATTGAACTACTACCTAAACCCATAAGCATGTTAGCTTTAAATGTTAGGAAAAACTGTTATTTTAGGACTTGAACTTTACAAAATATAGAATTAAGAGTCAAAATTTTAAAAAATTTAATAAAAGGGCTTAGACTTACAAAAAAGTAAGATTTTGTCCATCGTTAAATAACGGTATTGATTTTTTGCTTACGTGGCATTTTATTTTATTTTTCTATCTTAGGTAGATTTTTCGACTTGGTAACATAACTCTTATATGGCATCTATACGCATAAATTTATAAATTCTAAGCTACTGCATACATGTTCACATATATATTTTGAAAATCTTTTTTCTTGGCAATGAAAGTATAAATTATCTGACTTTTTTTGCTTAATATAATTTTTTATATATTTAAAAATTAAAATTAAAATTAATGTGTATTTTAGAATCACAATTAATCATTTTATAATATTTTTCTAGAATCATGTCATTATTAAATAATTAATTTTGAATTTTAAATCAATTGGTTTTTTCCCAAAAATTTTAAATTAATTGGTTTATTGTAAATAATTCAAATATTTTATTTTTAACATTTAAAATGCAATATTAGTTTAAAATTTTAAACTTTAAATATATATAAATACATTTTTTATATAAGCAAAAAATATAAATTAATTTATATTCTCATAAACAACAAAAAAAAAATTTCAATATATATCTCTGTCTATGCGCATATAAATAATAACTGAAGTTTATATGTTTGTGTTTTTACACGCCACTTAAGAGTTTTATTGCCATGTAGGAAAATTCACCTAAGCAAAAAATTAATACCATCTATACTATATAATAAAGTAAAATAAGCTGCAATTTCGTGTTGCCAAGTGGCACTTTGTATGATACGCTTTTCATAATTATTTATCAATTAAATATGCTCATTTTTAGGTACTTTTATTTTTCATCATTTATTCAATTCCATTCCTGTTTTAAAATTTAATTTAATTAATATTATGTCCTTTTTCTATATATATCAATCATTGTTTTATTAATTCCATATTATATAATTGTTTCAATAACTATTTAATAAGATGTAAAACCTTTATAGTTTTAATATATCCAATTATATATATTGCTTCCCGTGTATCGCACAGGTGTCACACTATTATCTATACTATATCATATAGAACAACCTAATTCAATAAATACTGACAAGTATTACACAAATATAACCCTCTGTTATGTACTTCTATTTTTAATTCCCAATTCATGGTTATTCAAGCATTAAAACCCCAATTGCACCTCATCCAACCATCAAGATTTATATTCAAATTTATTCAAATTTGCCTTGTTTAGTGAGATTTATATTGATTTACTAATTTAATTTAATATTTACATATTACAACCAAAAATCATGATATGCAATCGGGATTGAATGTATATATCTATGGTAACTCACTAATTTGGTTCTTATCAAATCTTGACCTATTTTAATTGATTTCTTTTACTATTAAAAATAGTGTTATTTATGATAAATTGAGTTTTGGTTAATATCGACAAATTTCCTTTTTTGTTCATATTTTTTTTATATTCAAATACTATATTATATATTGTGCATTTTTAATGTAAAACTTTCACCCACATATGCCATTACACACTATATATTTTTTAGCCTTTTAATTTTATTTTGTCCATTTCGGTTAAATGTCTTCTTTTGAAATCATATATATCCTTTCTTCCAAAACAATTTTTTTACTGCAAAATTAATTGCTAGTATTCTTTGATTTCTAGATAGTTTCATATCCAAGTACTCATCTCATCTCAATATTTTGTTTACTTTTTATGTTTTATAATTTATTTGTATTTTTAATGTGTATTCTTATCTATAAAACTATTGGGTAATTTCATTACTGTATCCCTTTTAATCATTTTTTTGGTGTAAAAATCAGTTTATTTCATGCAATTGCTAGATAAATGATTGATTTCTAGGTCCGCTTTTAAAAGATACAAAATAAAGATAATAAAACTGATGTAATGATCATAATTATCTACTTAAAATTAGTTTTTTTTTCCTATTCAATTTTTTAATTGGATTTTTTTAATGTGATTTGTTATTCTTATTACTAGATATACTCTCTTTACTTCTATATTGTATATTTTACTTAATATAATATTCTATTATTGTAAATATTGGTATTCTTAATGTCTTAATTTTGATACGAATCCACATTTATTGAACTCTTAAAATATAATATGATTGCAATGTTTAGTAATATAAGATACCCTATTTTTAAAAAAAATCAATCATATATTTCACAAACTGTGTATAGCACGGGTGTTAGACTAGTTACTTAATATTGTGTAAAATCTCACATTTTCATAAGTTCAACCCCTTCTATTAAAATTTTCAAAGTTTGAGTCTTTAATTCCATATTTTACAAAGTTCAAGCCCTAAAATTATCTTTTTCCCTAGATGTTTTTTTTACTAAATTAGTTATAGATGTCTTTTACTAAGCAAAAATATTATTTTTCTAACTACAAGTTTGAATTTAGTTTAGCATTTCTAAAATAGTAATAATTAATTTCACTAACAATGCCAACGAGCCCTAAGTAGTTTTGGAAAACAAATCTGCAGTGACACGATTGCATGGGGCCAAAATGATTTTAACAAGTGAAAAAAAAATTGTTTTCCCTACTCTTCTTCTTCTTCTTCTTCTTCTTCTTTTTCTTTTTTTTTTTTTAAAGAAAAAAGGTTTATAAACAATCTTTCTTGACCAATTTATAACTACTTAAACACCATCTAAAACATTTTGTCTGAACAATTACCCAAAATGTCCCGAATAGAATCACATATCAAAATATATTTTGCCAATCTGTTACTAGCTAATAGTTTTAGCTTTAAACTAAAGCTTGGAATTCCCCTTTGCAAGCTTCTTTTGGCATTTTGCTAGGGGGATAAATCAACAAATTAAATAAGATGGTTATAATATATGTTGCTTTTTTATATTTTGCCTAATTAATTGATTTCTTTATGTGTTTTAAATTTATTACGTTATTTTCTTATACTTCTTAAAAGATAGCACATAGTTTCCAATCTTAACATCTTTTTGTCCAAATTAACCTAGTGTGCATTATGCACTTCTTTTGTACATCTATGTACATTAAAATTACAGTGTACTATATATTCTCTCAAAAATACTCTTATTTACAATCAATGTTAGTAGATAAGTTTAATTTTTTGATATTTCAGCCTAGAAAAGTAACTACTGTGTCATCTTTTAACTAATACAAGGGCGTAAATATGATAATTTTCAAAATATACAAGAGTAATCAATTATTAAACAAATCATAAGAAGGTATCGTCCTCTTTAACTCTATTGTGCTAAAATAAGATCTTGTATATCTACACGTTTACATATTTTTACATGTATACATATGCAGTTGCAATTGTATGACAAATTAAGGTAATAGTTAGAAGGATCATAAAGCTAGAGACAAAGAAAATATGATTGATGGAGGCAACACTTATCTAGCTACGTACCTTCATTATAGATGCATGTGCTTGTACCATTTTTTTTTTTTCATATTAAATTATATATTTGTAAACTAAGTAATGCAATAATGCAAACAAGCTTTAGACATGTTAGAAGAACCAACGAAGGTCTCCTCTGGCGGTGGAGCAAAACTGTATTATTGTCTGACAAATATTTAGTCCCCCTTAAAGCTAAAGAGGAAAGACAGAGAAATTAGAGAAAGGTGACTTTTTAATAATTATTTTAGCATTAGAAATTTTAAATTTTTAATAGTATAATCAAGCAACTGATTTTGGAGATTTATGATTTATTCACGTAAAATAATTAGATTTTCTTTTTATAATAAACAAATTTTTTTTAAAATTACAATGTTGTCATATTTTTTTTTAAATTAGTCCTTATTACTTGTAAATTTTTAAATTAATCCTCAATATTGCACAAGTATGCCAAATTAGTCCCATTGTTCAAAAAGGTTCAAAGTAGTCTCAGTATTTCACAATGTCATTTAAATTAGTCCCCAAAATGAGTAAAACTAAGTAAAACAATGGGAATTAATTTTGTGAAACATTAAGGATTAATATTGATTTTTAAAAATAATAGGGACTAATATGACTATATCTGAAAAAGTATTTCTTTTTTGAGAAGTTAAAACTTTTGACTTTTGAAAAAAAATTTGAATTTAAACTTTTTTAGAGTTTTCATTTTTTCTAAAACCAATCCAAGTACTTTTTGTAGAGATAATGTGCTTTTTAAAAAAAAATATTTTTTTTATAAAAAGTTAATTCAAACAAACCATCGATATTGTTGCCATGAAGGGATAATTTTTAAGTCTTGGGGTTTTATATATGAAAGATTATTCCTAATTCCTACCATCCATTAGTTGCTTCCAAACTTGTCAACAAATCAAAGAATGAACATGAATGTGCTCCTAACAAAGGGTTGGGCCTGAAGATTAGCCAAAACCAAATTCAATTTGCCCAAAAAAAGCCCAATTGAAATAGCTCCATCACATATGCTCTTTGACCTTTTTCTCTTTGGTAAAAAAGACAATTATATATGCTCTTTGACCTTTTTCTCTTGGGTAAAAAAATATGGTCTTTGAATTAATGAGTAGATGTTTTTAATCACTGTCATTATGGTTTCTTGTATCTGTTTTAGATGAATAAAACTTGACAAAGGTAAATGCTTGTATCAAATAGTTTTCACTCTTCTGAGTTGTAGTTTTTCACGTTTTTCTAATAAATTCTGATGATGTAAATATTGCACTTGATTGCTCGTATTTTTTGAGGTCAAATGACAGGATTCATCTTTTGGATTCTATACTACGCAAGCAAAACATAAAGGTGCCTGATATGGGACATTTTAGTAAATTACAAGAAAATTTTATTTTTTATTTTTTGTTTCTTACGTTCTTTTTCCTTATTCCTTTTTATTAATTTTCTTTTTTGAAAACTCTCACAGCCATAAGATTTGAACCTAAGACGTCACTCTTAGAAAAAATAATCTCAACCAGTTGAGTTATCCCTTGATCCCTTTATACGTTTCTCCTTATTCTTTGTCCTTTCTTTTCACTTAATTAATTTGTTTTCTGTGCTCAATTACTAAAATGATCCCTCTCCAGGCTTTCCTGGCATGTCTTATAAAATTTAGCATTTTTCGTTTTTGGTAAACCAATTAGTGGGCTTATTACTTGATTGATGCAAATTGTTGGAAAATCACAAGAAAATTATAAATACAATGCCTACGTGTTAAAAGACGGGTTCATAAATTAGGTCAAATTGTAAGGTCTTCCAAGTCCTACTTTAGTATTTTTCTGTTCGGCAGTTTGTGGAACTGGACATAAATTAGGTCAAATTGTAAGGTCTTGCTGATGATGATTGTCTTCAACATTATCACTATGTTTGGATTCAGGGGGAAATGTTTAATAAAGGAAAGGAATGAAAGGTTTTATAAAGGAAAGGAGAAGAATTGAGTAATTAAGAGCCCGTTTGGCTTTGCTTATTTTTAAGTATTTATAAGCAGCAGTTGTCTGCTTTTAAGTTAGCAATAAATAAGCAGAGATGTATTTGGAGAATATGTGCTTATATGCTGTTGACATCTTTGGTAAATAAGTGCTTATAAGTAACAACGGTAGTTAAAATGACTAAAAAAAACATGTCATTAATTAATCACTAATGAGATGTTATTGTAATTTGATTGTCATTTTTAAGGGTATACATATCTTTTGCTCACTTTAACCACTAGCTTATAAGCACAAAAAAAAAAAAAAGTAGCTCCCATCTGCTTTTTTTTTATGCCAGCTTATAAGCAACTACAAATTGCTTATAAGCAATCACAAGTAAGTTTACCAAACATATCAATTTTTTTTTTCCAGCTTATAAGCAAAGCCAAACAGGCTCTAATTCATGTTTGGATTGGGGTATTTTTATAAAGAAATGAATTTTGAATTAGGAAAGAAATGAAGGGAAGGGATACATTTTATGTATAATTTGACTTTTATACCCTTCTTTGTTTTTATGTAAACATTCATATAAGTGCAAATCACGATTTTGGACATTCAAATATTTTTTCTCTCTTTTTAATCATTGTTCCTTTCGCATTACTCTGAAAGTTCTGCAGGGAAAGAAAAATGTGAACCACAGAAGCATCAATCAAGTTATAGAATACCCGCAGAAGGATATGGCACAACTTCGGTGCTTCAAACTGTAATTTGCCATGCATAATCTTTAGTCTACCTCGTCATTTATTTGAGCATATTGTTATTTCTGTTAATTTTTTAACTACCATATAACTTTGCTATCATTTGATCTACATTTTGTTCAAATGCTTTTAGATCAGACTTCCACGTTTTTTATGCTAATGTTTGTTCTCGTACTTATAGTGTATTTGGAACGATCTTATTTTAAGACACTTATCTTATTGAAATTTGGAGATATCTTATAAGATTTAAGATATCTTATCACATGCACTATATATTTTATAGTTAAAAAAAATAAGATAGGATGGATTGCTTATTTCTTATAAGATAAAAAGTAGGATTTCTTTTGAGTTTTCATAAGATGCATGTGATAGAATATTTTAAATTCTCATCTTAATGGAATAAGTATTTTAAAATAAGAGTATAACAAACAAAGCATTAATTTTATATTTTTGGACTGTGAGTGTACCTGCGTGAAATATTCCCTGATGAGCAGGCTTATATATGAGTATAGTTGGCACTCTTTTGGTCTTATTGGGTACAAAGGTGAACTAGCTCTTCCTAGGAACATGATTTTTCTGAGATAAAAAGCAGTTGACAGTGGAGATTTTTCCTTTATATATTGACTTAATTAATTCCAGAAACAAGAGTGAAACAATTATAAGGTTAAGTAAAAAGGTATCATCTCCTGCCTTGTTAGATTAACGCCTTTTTCAGTTCTTCCTTATCTCGTTGATTAATGCAGATAAATTGTCCTCAATATGCAAGATTTTCCTGGATTTTGATGCCAATTGTTGAAAGAGCCATATTAAGTTGACAAGTGCTACATTTACGACCTTAGTTTTTGCAACCCCTTCCTCAATGATGATTTCCTGGAATAAATTTATGTTTTCATTTTATACTTCATTTTCGTTTTGCCTTTGAATTAGATTCCTTTTCTATTACCATCCTTTCTTTATTGGAATAAGGGTACAATTTCTTACTACTGGTTTTTGTAACAGGCTTCTTTACATGAACTCTGTGAAAGAGTGTCTCTACTCAAAAGGGATAGAATCAGCGAAGGTGTGTAGTTTGATAGTTATCGCAAAAGCATTGTCCTGTTCTTTGCATTAATATTATCTTGCTGAACGCGATTGAATCTCCTCATCCAGCTCTTTGACCCGATCCATCAATTCTTGAATCTCGGCCACGCTGAATAAATGGCATGAATCCATTTAACATGTTCACCTATAGGACTATTTTAACAAGGCAAAGCGAAAAATGCTAACTATTTCAGATGAAACTCTGGAGAATCTTGGTTGCAGATGGACCAGGATGTGAGTGTTTAATATATCAGTGGTCACTCTTTGATATTTGCATAGTACTGTTAATCTAGATTTGTATCAATTCATAATAATTGTGTACTTGATGTTCTCTCTTTCCTGTACCACTAATTGATAGATGTGATGCTATAAGATGTCAAAGAGGATAGCAGACTGGGGATTCTATTGAACAAGTATTGATGATAATGGTGGTTTTGAATAGGAATTCATTGCATTTTTTTTTCCCCTCATAAATAAGATGCTATTTATTTGTTTTTATTATTTGCTTTTACGTTATATCACTGTCGTCAAGATTTGTCCATCTCTAAAACTAAGAAAGATATGAAGTTGAATGTGGATAAAATGAAGATTCTCTGGTTTTATGCCCTCCCTCTACATTGGTGTCCATGCTAGACCCAACCCGTCAATAGGCATCTCAAATGGGTCCTGGGCTAAAGCTCAACTCGACAAATAAACGCGATATTATTATCTTTTGACTTATGGGTATTTTATAAAAATCACTTGAGATTCTTCAAAAAAAACTGAATTTAAACCAAACACAATAATATAATATTTATAATAATTTGACAAAATATTCTTAGATTTATTTTTGTACTACCAAACAATTTTTAATACAATAACATATGTCTGAGAATGTGATTTTCGAGAATCAAAATTCATTGTGTAATCAAACACCCCTTGATATACAGATGCCAAATTCAAATGGGGCTAAAGGAGCATACCTTTTGCAATCATATATTTTGCAGCCTGATAATCAATTTCTATTAGAAGCCCTTTGACTAGACACATTATGTTTAAAATCTTTCGCAGACATATTGCAGCCTGATAATCAATTTCTATTATAAGCCTTTGATTATACAAATCATATTTGCAATTTTAAAACACATCTTATAATGGCTAAACTTTAGCACAGTTTTCTTGACTCTTATAGTGTGTTTAAAATAATCTTATTTTAAGATTCTTATCCTGTTAAAATTTGAAAATATCTTATAAAATTAAAATATTTTATCCCATGTATCATACATTCTATAATTGTAAAAAATAAAAAAAAATTAATTACTTATTTCTTATAAAATAAAAAATATAATTTACTTTAAAATTTTTAAAAGATCCATGATAAGGTGTTTTAAATCTTATAAAATTTCCATCCATTTCAATAGAAGAAACATCTTAAAATAAAACTATAACAATCAGAACATTAATCTGCTTACATGAATGAAATCTAACAAGATTATATGGACTTTTTCAGAAACCACCATAGCCAATATCAGATGGCTGGTTAAAATCCACCAAAAGTTGGTGGAAAAGTGAAATGAATAATGAAAAATAAAATATGCTTTTTACTATTCATCAGCTTCTCACTCTGGTTGTTTGAGTCTCATCTTTCTCGTCTTCGGAGTTTACCCTCACTTATCTAAAAAAATATTTTAATTTACTTCACTAATTACTATACAATCCTAATAAGAGAAAAATAAAGGCACACTGAGAAAATGCTGATAAATATATATATAGTCCTTTAAATATTAAATACAAAGAATTCTGAAAAAAAAACCTCTAAGAATTCTATAATAGCAAAGACAAGATTTAAACAATGAAAACAAAGACATCCATCAAATATACCGTGAGAATCTCCATCAATTAATAATTTCAACTGCAGTTCGTTCAAAATTAAATCTTAAATCTTGCTTTCACATTCAAGAAAAATCAGTAACCTTTATATAGAAGAGTGGGAGACCAGGATACATACAACGAGACTCGAAAGAATAGGACTGGAGAAAAGGGCAGACAGCAGAGTAGTTGTATATCACACAAAAAGTCGCATTTTGCAATAGCAATCAAAAAATAAAAAACTATGATAAACGTATCAGGATGCAGGAGTCCCTCTACAACTGAAATCCTAAAACACAGTGAACGGAAGCATGCGGAAAAATCAAATCTACCAAACTGAATAAAGATATCTATGGCTATCTTGACAAGCTAAAAATGGTCCTGATCACCTTAGCCATGCTCATTTATAGGTTCCCATGCCGACACCAGCTTCTCCACCACCATACGGCGTGAAGTCCTGTCTCGCTTTGGAAAAAGAAATGTAGTAGAACTCAGAGATGATGGCAGTGAACAATGCGAAAGCTGCTCCAGCAGCGAAAGTTCCCTTCCTCACGGTCTCGCAAGACAGAGGGTCTCCATAAAATGTCCTGTACTTGGTGTGATAAGCATTCCTCACTGAACCAGCAAGCAGGCAGGCCTCAGCAATTAAAAATGTTACCCTGAAACATAATTGCAATGTTATCAGTAACACGTTTTCTGAGGGTAAAAAGAATGCATACACATTTTGATGGTTCATTCTAGTTTAAATTAGTTTCTTTTTGATTTATTGCTCAGGTCAGTCTCCGGCCAACTTTATCGCACCTAAGGCTAGTCAACCTGTTCGACTCGCAGAGCTCACTCCAAGTACGCAAGCACCAATAACAAGCTTGAGGTTATTTATCCAGCATTACGAGCCCTTACCAGCAGAATATGAAAAGCAGAACAGCACAAGCCCTTGAACCTCCAGGCTTCAAAGCCTTTCCACAGCAAAAGCATCGGCTTGCTACCATTATGAGTACTTGACTAGCCATAAGGAACAAAAATGCACCAACACCATATCCAGATGCAATATCAGAGTCATAGACACAATATGTATAGTTCGCCTCCTTATCTGGTGTAGGAGTAGCCTGCAAATCATGATACGACGAACAAATCAGTAAGGCAGAGAAATACTTAATGGAGCTGACCCCGGCCAAAATTAGATCAAAGGAATTCCAAAATTCACTTTCACCATTTGGTCTCTTTGTATAACTCAACAATAGTAGGAAAAGCAGTAAAAAGACTCGTTATCAGAATTGCACTTTAAACCTTGTACTAATAACCAAATAAAGATTTAGAGTGCTGCAAAATTTCTCCCATTTTACCCAAGTCTGGGAAAATGAGCACTCATCAATCTCCTTAGTGCATAAAATCGTACCGGGCTTCTCGGACAACTTGGGCAAATGGCCTGTTTGCATTGACTTCTTTTTTCCCTCGAAAAAACACTTTTTTTTCCTTAAAAGAATATATACCTTTACCATAACTATTTGACTTGGCTTTTAGAAAAGCTAAAACTCTTAAAAAGAACTCAAATATAGCTTTTTCCATAAGCCATAACTTCTCAAAAAGGTACTTTTTTCAAAAGATGTTTCAAAAGATGCTCAAAAAAATGCTTTTGAAAAAAAACCAATCCAAACAAGCCCGAATAATATGAACTTTGTTGCACTTTGCCTCAAAAACAAAAGGACAAAGCTCATGGCGAGACACAAATAAACTTATGCACAAGGCCACACAAGAAACACAATATTTTGCATCATGTAAAGTAGATTCTGATCAAGCAAACAATATACACAAGCAATTTTTAAATTATACTACATCAGACCTCAGCTACCCATGAGTTTGCATATTACTCGGAGATCCATTTATGAACAAGAGCTGCTCTTGCCTACTTACACTGTAAAACAACTTATATAAAAAGAAAGATAATAGTATTTTACAGATCTGGGATCTGCTAGAAAAACAGTATCAAATAAAACCTTCAAGAGGGATCAGGGGTAACTCAAGTGATCGAGACTTCCTTGTTGAGAAATCGTCCTGCATTCGAATCCCATGGGGGATGGGGATTTGGTTGGGTTGCAGGTTTGTAATTTAGGGGGGAAAAACAGAAAAGAAACCTCCAAGAAAATTTGCACCAAGTCCCTAAAGCTACATAATATTTAGGCGACATTTTGGAGTTTATCTCTCTTATCTATTCCTTTACTCGTCCCCTATCAAGTGGTGTAAATCAGTTTGGTTTGGTTTGTTTTGCTTCTGAACAAATTTCAAATATCAAACGAAACCAAGTAATTTTTAATTAAAAAATAATTATTTGTAAATCATGTACAATAACCAAACCAATCTAGTAGACTACTAGGCTTGATTTGGGTTTTTTTTTTTTCAAGTTAATTTAGTCAATTTAACTAAATCAGGTGCACCCCTTTGCTCTAACTGACATTCTTAAAATTGCTCAAACTAAAAATGAAAAGAGAAAAAGAAAAACTGACATGAGTTAACAAAGAATGGTAAAAGATCAACCAAGAAAGTAGCAAAGAGGAACTAACAAACTAACTATCAACAAAGAAACACTTACTTTGCTTCTTCTTTGCTCAGCAGCAACAGCCAAACCAAAAGCAATGAGATCAAAGATAAACACTGTAACCATCAGCAGTTTTGAAGCCATTTGAGCTGAGGGTAGCAGATCCCTTTCTTTTCTTTTGCGGCCTCGAGTTTCTCTCTCTACATATACATATAGTCATATAAATATACATGTACGTATGGACCCCTGAGTAATTACGCCATTTGTTTAATCACCTCCGGTGGTGTAAAGGGTAGGATTCTTATTCTCAAGAATAGGTTTGAAAAATATGTACTTTCTTGTTTTGAGCAAAGGTATTTTTAAGTAATATTATATTTGAGATTAATTTTTATTAGATAAGAAATGGTGAATAAAAAGTCTTTTGACAAGGGTGTTTTTTTAAATTTAAATTTGTGTTTTATAAGAAGGATGTCGTTCCACTTTAACCAATAATTTGGTAAAGATATGTGCTTTTTAGTAAAAAGGTTAATCCTTTCTCATCTGGTCAGAGGCCCCTTAACCAGGCGGGAGGTTAATCGAGGGATGTGCGTGAGTGGCAGTCCGCGCCAGGGAGAGGACCAACGGGCGTGAAAATCCAGCAACAGTCCCCGCAATATTTCAGCGGAGTATTGCCACCACACAGACTCGATCCCGCGTTGTCAGGGTGTCTCTACCCCAGTCACCTGGCTACTTACCAATTCACCTATGTTCCTGGGGCACAAGATATGTGCTTTTTATCATGGCTAAGTAAGCGATGTACAATATATGCAGCACAGAGTACAAAGTGCTAAAACATTTGTAAGTGGTAATTGGCGGGACCGGGGATGGTGATAGGCTAAAGAAAGAGTGCCGGTGACGTTTAATGTGCGTGACAGTTTTCGATGTAGTGGCTGGAATTGCGGTGCGTAGAGGGATGTAAAGTATTATATCACAGGACACGTGGGACTACTTGAGCCAACTGTACTCTGGCGACATTGTACGTGTCGGTTAGCATCTCAATCGTCATAAATGTAAAACATAAAGCTGCCGTGTTACTGGAGTTGGCAAAAACGAGTTTAAACCTGCGGCTCAACTCGCTTGACCCACCAAAAAATGGTTAGAGGTGTGAAATCAATTAAACCCGACCCAATCCGCAATGCAAGCGGGTTGGCTTGAATTGACCCTAGGGTGTCGGGCTGGGTCGAGCTGCGGGTGATCCTCTAACCGGTCAAATCACCCGGCCCATTTTTGCTGCTTTTATTTAGAAAAACTATATAAAATTCCCCTTTGGATCTAAGTTCAATTATTGTATTTGTAATTGATTATGATCCTATGTGTTTCTTTTCTTTTCTTTTCTTTTTCCCCAACACAACTTTGGTCTACAACTTGTAGGACTCAAGTCCAAATTATCAATCTAGGAGAAAAGTAGTTCCCAACACTTGAGTTATTTCTTAATCTTTGAGTATGATCCTATGTAATGATTTAGGAGTTTACTTATTTGATTTCATAATTATTTTGTTAAAATGCATAATTTATTTATTTTTTGAAAAAATATGTAGAGCTAAGTCACTTAACCTGCCTACCTACAAATCTACCTGCCGACCCACCAACCCATCAAGCATTCGGTGCAAGTTGGCACTTTGCACACCTACCAAAAAATGATTGACTTGATCCATCAACACTCGTGTCCTAAATAGGTCAAACCGACCCGGTTTGACATACATACGCATTTTGGAGAACAATTTTTTGTATCTTTTAATTTGTTACTTCAAATCTAAAAATAATTCTTATTTTTAGTCCTGTGAGGTTTAGAAAATATGTTTGATTAACTCAATTGAAAAATATTTTTGAATAAGTGAAAATTAAGAAAATTATACGTATTTGTGTTTGTGTCTATATTTACTCTATCTGCATTGTATTATTTGTGTGTGTATGTGCTTGTATGTGTGTAAAATTAGGGATGAAGTCAGGTAACTCTAGCTTCGCACTGGTAGAAAAACCCTTACCCTTACCCATTCCCTAATCACATACTTAGCATTGGGGTAAACCAATGGCATCATTGCCGCTCCTATCAGATAAAAAAGCCATGCCCCTAAGGGACACCAATCACAAGATAAACGAGATAAATCATAGGACAAAATATTCAAAACATTTGCTAAGGAGATCTGAACCTTTAAAAGGGTAAACCCCTAGCACCACTTGCCTCTATTGAATGAAAATACCCTTCCCTATTGGATGAGAATAACACCACCACTATGGGGCACTGGTCAATAATGTAAACAGGGTATTCTAAGTTTCTAATACAAAAACATTCAAAATGTAGTGTTGCTAAGGAGATTTGAGCTTTAGTTTTCAAAGTGGTGGAAGAAATTTTAACAACTAAACTAAAGGAATTTTCATAAATATAATATTTATAATAAATTATAAAACTCTATAAGTACATAATATAAATAAATAAGCATATCTATACATACATATCTATCGAGGTGCGACGGGGAAAGGGTAATCAACACCTAACTCGCCCCACTCTTGCACTAAGATAGGAGCAAAGAATCCAGCCCTGCCCCCAGCAGAAGTCTTTTGGCCAAAATCCTGCGCCAACCCTTGTGATGCTCCTGCAAAGTGAGACAAAATGGAATGCTATTACCGTTCCTCGCAAAGATTGTGTACGTGCATGTTTATTGAAAGTTATGGTCTAATTCCCACATTCAGTTGGGTCGAATCAACCATGTTACACAATATCAATCCAATGAATCCAACATCATCCACTCGAGCCGAAGAAAGTCCAGTCCCTCAACGTTATCTTCTTCTTCTCCTTCGTCTTTTATTTTTTATTTACTTTTTGCTAGACGGAAGTCGAAGTTAGTTACTCAACTATTCTTTTAGAGAGTTGTGATACCCCTTGTATCCTTTTCGAAAAGTGTATGCAGTTGCCCAAGCACCTTGGATATTGTTCAGCATCCAGCATGTTTGCTAAGGAATCCAATTTGCACATAAATTGGCTTTTCTATCCAAGTGATTAATCGTGCAACCAAACCTACGATTGAGAATTTTTTTTTGCAAACCTACGATTGAGAATTTTTTTTTGCAATCTTCAAGCGTCGACCTTAGTAGACTAACAGGCGGAGTGGGGCTTTTTACCAAATTAAAGATGGCCAACAAGTTCGTCTTAATGATCAAATAGGTTCAAATCCATAAGAGTCCGTCTTGCGCGGCTATTCCCACAATGCAATAAGTTCCGCTTTGTTATTAGATGTCATTCCAAGATTCATGGCAAAACTCTCTCTCCAATTTCCTAATTCATCCTATTCAACTCCCGTCAACCCGAGGTTCTCCTTAGAGCAACCATCCACATTCAACTTCAATCCTCTCTTCTCTCTAGTATAGACCACCCGATCTTCTTAGGGGTGAACATTCAGTTACTAATCAAATCGAACTGAACCAAACTACCTAAAGATTGAATAGGCCAAAATATAAATATATTTCGGATTATTCGGCTCCGTTCGGTTCGGTTTAACCCAAAATGCAACAATAAAATAAAAAGAGGAACAAATTGTTGCACAAAAATATAAAACCTAAACCAATCACTCTTATTCATTAAAATATATCATACACAATATATAATGAAGCATAATTAACTATATAAATCCTAATTAAGTTTGTTGCAAATTAGAAAGTTCAATTAATCTATATGAAAATAAATCTAACAACTTAAAAGTTTGAAATACAATCCCCGTAAAAGTAAATCCAAGTTAAATATTTCATAATATGAATGATCCATTTATGGATATAATATTTTATAATATTTTGTTTCTAAATGAAATATTTTATAATACAAATGATACATGATATAGGTATAAAATATTAAATGTTTTTAATATATCAAATACAATTTGGTTAATTTAGTCTTTTTTTTGTTAACCAAATCGAACCAAATAAACCAAAATTCTTAAAAGAAATAATTGAATATATCAAGTACCAGATCAAATAAATCGAACTCAATTCGGTTGGATTTGATTTTTACTGACCCTTAAATCTCGTTCTCACACCACCTCAATGTATGTACCTACCAAATAATTGACAGGATGAGGACTACGGAGAAAAAGGAAAGAAGAAAATCTCAACTGCTCGTCCAGATTTAACTAAGACAGAATGATCTTAAGATCCTGTACTTATATTATTTTTCAACGTTGCAAAGACTTTCGAATCATAAATGTTGTTGGCTTATCATTATCAGGAAATGTCAAACACAAAAGAGGAAGAAGTATAATTAAGACAGTGACTTGAAATGAGTAACACACACTGATGTCAAAAATGGCAAAAATCTCCAATATATTTTTTTTCTTTTTATAATTGGCAAATTTCTTTCTCAAGGATTTTATCTTTGGCGTAGCGGAAGATTGTACAACAAGAGGAAGGCATCAAGTGTATAAAGCAACTTTTTTCAGTCAAATTTCATCAATTGATCACAAAAACATTAACCATTTTGAGTGATTGGTTATGAGCTTTTTTCGCACTTTCATCCTCTTAAGCTTGGGGCACTTCTACTGATTATTTATTATGTTATCATTATATTGATTTTTAAAATTTTTTATTATTTTTATTAGGTTTAAATTTTTAATTTATTTTTAATTATTGTATTTTTATTGTCCAAAATAATGATGTATATAGTTTTATCCAAACATTTTTGAAAGCTCCATCCTTCATATACCAAAGAGAGATTAAATAAAAATTTTAACTTCTTCATTTAAGTCTAAAAACTCTTTTGATTTGACACTAACTAAATTCCAAAATGAAAAACCAAACATCCCTTTTTGTTCAAAATGAATTTATAAAATTCTAAAAATCATTTTGACTCTGTAAAATAGAAAATTATAATTCTATTATACTATAAGTCTACTATAATATTGTAAGGGGAACTCAATAACCATGAATTGTTTAAACAGCTCCAGGGTCTTCGACAAGGGGACCCACTATCCCCTTTTCTATTCATTATTGTAACCGAGGCGCTAAGCAGACTTACTAAGAAGTTGGAGGAGAGTGGGCTGTTGGCAGGTTTTTTGGTAAGCGAAGGGGCGCCTCCTATCTCTCACCTTCAGTTTGCTGATGACACTCTTTTCCTATGTGAAGCCAATCATTTGCAGCTCAGACTCCTTAGATGTACCTTGCCTTGCTTCGAGGCGGTTTCAGGAATAAAGAGAAACCTGATGAAAAGTTATATCTTAGCAGTAGGGGAGGTGATCAACATAGAGGAACTCGCGGCGGATTTGGGGTGCAAGGTGGGCTGCCTCCCATCCTCCTATCTTGGTCTCCCGTTGGATAAAATTTATTATTTTTTTAAGAATGTTATAATATTATTAAAAAATTCAAATTTGTCTAAAAGTTTGCAACCTGAGTTGCAATCTGAAAGCTAAAGGTGAACTAGGACTTCATATTTACAAGGTCAAATAACATTGCTGAAAACAATGTCCTCTGTTGGTGTCTACATAGCTAGAAGCTTTGGTAAAAGTTAAATTAATAGGACAAGTCTCCAAAAAAAGAAGTGTCTTGGTGATGAAATTTAATTATTAATCTTTTTCTATCACTAATTAATCAATATATATATATATATATATATACACACTAGTCAACTACCCGTGCGATGCACGAGAAGTAAAATGTTATTTTATATACATTGCATTTTTTCAAAAAAAAAAAAAGATAAGTGGCATTCTATTGAAATAAGTATTATTATTATTTCTAAATAATTGCAAAAAGATATATTCAAATAATTAAATTATGTAATTTGAGTTAAATTACAAAACAAAATATGAATAATTAAAGCATTTGGTAAAATGATTTACACTAAAATTACTAAGGGAAAGCAATATAGAAATATGGAAAGAAGATTATAATAAGAAAAAATATATTAATTAAAATAGGTCACGATTTGATAACAAACAAATTGATAAGTTACTATAAATATCTGCAACCAATCCAGATTGCATGTTATAATTTTGGAATGTAATATGTAAATACTAAAATAAATTAGTAAATCAATGTAAATCTCATTAAAATAAAACACAATTTTCACAATTAAACGTAATGTAAGAGCGTTATGTGACAAAAAAAAATGTAAGAATGTTATTTATGCAAAGGGTTCTTCTATAATATATATATATATATATATATATATATATATATATATAGCTAACTTATTCAATCAGATCAGTTTTGCATTACGTGCAGCTGCTAATTGGGGGTAATGGGCCTTTATTTTTGAGTGGTTGAGTAGTTATATTTTTATTATATGTTAGTTTAATAATTAAAGGTATATAAAGTTCATGTGTAAATGTAAAAACATTGTTAAGATACTTTTAATTAAATCAATTAATTGGCTAGTACTGAAAAGAAGTTATTCTTTTCTATAAATGATAAATATTGTGGTTCGAAACAAATTCTTAATCTGCGATGGGGATATCCAATAAGCTTTTCTATCTAAAATGCCGTATTAGTTACAGACTTTCTTTTCCTTTTTTTTTTTTTCTTTTTTCACGATAAGAAAAATTCAATTAGCTACTGGTACACCCGGCGTGCTCGACTATTAATTGATAAATCTTGAATGTACAACACATCTCCTAAATTGGGACCATATTTACAAACTTTCACTTTGACCAGAAAAAAAAAAAATGGTTACAGCTTTCACGTTGATGGTTTGAGCTCCTAAGTTATGGTGGCAAAAAAAATTTTTTTAAAAAGAAAAAAACCTAAAAATAACAAAAATATTATAAGGAATAATTAAATAAATATATCTAGAAAAGAGACAGAGACATGCCAACGAAACCGATAGTCACGCCAAAATACTTGGCAGGATTCATCAACTTTATTTATTTATTTTTTCAACAATTCCGCTGAAATGTGAATGTATGCACCTCGTTTCCTGAGTCTTCAATCAATATTTATTAGTTTAAGGACTTAACAATGACCAATAGGATAGATAACACATTAGTAAGGATTTGAATCATCTCATATCAATTACTCTCTCATAAAATACTAGAAAAAAAATCTAAACCATCTATATTTATTTATACCTAGTATAATAACCATCATGTGATATACGGAACAAAAAATTATTTTTAATATATTTATTTATTTCATAATTTATAATATTTTGTATGTTAAAAAATAAAATCTAATAAATAAAGTAAGAGTCACAGTGATGAACTTGATATGCAATGATAATCCCCAACAGTAGACAACTACTATGTTATCTGGCACAAGTCTTTTGAGATTTTGATGCTTTTGGGTCTTTTTGAAAGAAATCATTCCCAAGAGTCAGATTTAGTAGCCAACTAAGTAATAACAAGTTGGACTCCTTTGGGTGTTCAGGTGGTTAGGTTCCACCAGTTAAAATTTTCTTGTTGTTAAAAAAAGAAAAATTTAGTAATAACGATGGTGCTTGTAGCAACACGCTAAACAATTTGATTTTACAACAGATAAAACTAAACTGACAAAGTTTACAAAAAAACATTCCTAAGAAGATGAAACTAATTGAGATTCTCCAAGGTTAAGAAAGCTCAATCGACATATCTTCGCAAAAATATTGGTCAAACACCACTAATCAAACCTAACCCATTAGTAGAAACAAACAATAATAACCATAAATAAAAACAAACAATAATTACATTAAACAAATGTAAATAGTGTGAGATGGGCCAAATCATTAGAAGATTGTGTAAACTTGGGAAGGGAAAGTGTCTGAAAACCATGCGGTTGAAACTCCTCCTAAATTGTGAACTACTAGTTCAAAATTCATACATTACATGTGCAAAATCAGTATAGTATTTTCATATATTACATTAGTAGTTCACAAAATACTATCATATTTGATAAATTAATAGTAAAAGTTTGAAACATTCACTCTACATGTTCAAAATGCATAAATTACTAGTTTAAAAACAAATATAGATACTCAGAATCTTTTAATAAAAGAGTTTTCAGTCACAGATTAGAAGATAGATACTTAGACATTAGAAGACAAATCCTCAGAGAACTTATACTCAAAACTACAACAATGATTTTAACGGCTTTGCCTTGATCGGTTAAAACGTGTTTTATTTTTTATTTTTTTAATTTTAAACGATGTCAAACGAGTTCATTTCAATAAAGTGCGTATAATACGCGAGTTAAGAACATTGTGCTTAGGTGCATAGTGCCTACGGAGCATAGTAAAATTTGCAAAAAGTTGAAGGGTCGTTTGGTATTATTTACCAAAATTTTATAAAACAAACCAGAAACATAAATAAAAAAACTGAAAATGATATTGAAAGTAGAAATTGTAAACTTATTTGATTATATTGTACAATTTATAAACAAGAAATTAAACTTGTTAGCTTAAATTACAAAACATATTAAAATTAATTTTTATTGAAATAGTTTTAATTTCTTTGAAAACTCCTTTTTACAAAACTAATCTTATTTTTTAAGGTTCCATTTCAAAAATAATTTTTAACTCTTTTGAGAATTCCTTTTAAAAATAATTTTATTTTTTGAAACATATTTATAGAAATAATTTTAGTTTATTAAAATTATTCTTTAAAAATAAATTTATTTTCTAGAAATTACTTTTTATAAGTGAGTTTTAAAATTTTAACATTACTTTATAAAGAATAATTTTAACTTTTTGAAGAAATTATATTATAAAATTAATATAACTTTTTGAAACATATATTTCTTTAAAAATGATTTTGAATTTGAGCAATATTTCAAAAAATAATTTTATATATTTTTATTATCACTTTAAAAAATTAGATTTAATTTTTTGAAAATTTTTAAAATAATTTTAATTTTAAAAAATATTATTTTTAAATATATTTAGTTTAGTAATTTATTTTTGAAAATAATTTTAATGAATTAATATTGATTTGTAAAAGAATATTGTCTAATAAGTGTTTTTACCAAAATGTGAATAAAACTTTTGGAAACCTGCTAACACAACATGAGAAAATTACTTTTCTTATTTATTAATATTGTAAAAACAGGTTGTTGGTTTTTTTTTTTTTTTTTGGAAAATAAAAACAAAAACAAATGACTTAGTTTCTGAATTTTGATAAACAAAAACAGAAAATAGGTAAAAATAATAATACCAAACGAGCCTTAAGGGTTTGATACTACATTCTATATAACATAAGAGACAGTTGGTGAATCTTGAAATACAGAGTTTTATACCATTTTAACAAAACACAGAAATAAAATGTAATCTGCTCTGTCAAATTAAATCCATCACTCGTCAATGGAATATTGCATATTGCACAAAAAGCGTCACACCATGATAGGCATGTTTGCTTTACACTGCATATATTTTCGTCGTTACCATATTTAATTGAACAGAATAATTTAAAAAATAGAAATATGTGAATTCAAATGGTATGTAGTGATACACTTTCCTCTAGCGACTCAAGAAATTGCCATTTTTAATCATCATAGCAATTCGAGCCAAATAATTATAATTTCAACTGATCATAATGAGTTATAAAATTTTCTCTTCTAGTATTGCTCGCCATTGCCAACTTTCAATATTCCTTTTGTTTACTCACTCTTCGTTTCTCTAATTCTTCTACCATATAACTACAATAAATATCAGAAGGAAAAAAAGCTATAGAAATGGAGTTAAAGTTGTTATGCGGAGTTCTTGGTTTGATAAAAAGTTCAAGATGGAGAAAAGCCTCGAAATGGTAAAGACTCTAATGTTATTCCATATTTATTCTCTGTTTTTTTTTTTTTTTTTTGCTTTCTTGGCTAAAATGCATTAGACTTGCTGTGGTTAATTTGAAATGCATTCGATCTCTCTTGTTTCAAAACGTTTCCATAACTCAGCTCTACTTCTTGAAGCAAAGACGCACTACCAAAAAGGAAAAAAAAGAATAGGCTATAGTTTCAATACAAAATAATCAGGAGTAGACGGTAGTTTTTTATATAAGCAGGGGTTTTAATAATATATAGATATATTATTATACGAGAACATATTGGTGGCTGGTATGATTATAGAGTTTTATAATAAAAAAAATTCAAAGTTAAACTGTGGATGAAACATGATTTGTGTGTGTGTGTTTTTTTTTTCTCCTTCCTAAAATTATATATAGGTGGCAATTTAAAAATATTTTAAAAAATAAAAGAAATTATGGAATATTTTAAAAGCAAAGAGGTTTGACGCATGTCACGCAACTCACAAAAAGTTAAATCTATTTCACCCCCTTCTTTTGGGTCCAAGTCATTTTAATTATCAGCAAGTTCATTTTTCTCTGCTACATCGTGTAGCTGTAAATTAGAAGTTGAACTTCTGCTCACAATAAGTAAATGGTGTTAAGGAGAACAAACCAACTTCTTGACAATCACATTATACACATATACACATACAAAGGCATACACACACAACCCCCCATGAAATAGGGTTTGCAATCTTTTGTATTGTAATATTATGATAGAGAATTATATTGCTGAATTATTTAAATATTTTATTTAACCATAGACATGGTCCCTATTTTTCTTCAAAATAGTTAAAAATTTCTTGTGTTTTCTATTATATATCATATTGGTCCCTATCGTTAAGAACATTGTCAAATTCAACAGCAATTGTGCATCATGTGATTTCTGTGCAATTATTATTTTTTTATAAATTATATGAGCAAAAAATATATCACACCCCTATGATACATTACAGAAAAAAACAGAGGTCTTTTAGTTATTTTAGAAAATACAAAGTCTACCAATGTATTTTAAGCAAATCATAACGGGTATGTGTATTTATCGTGTTTATTATCCATAAATCTCTTCTAAGATTACAAGAAAATTCAATTAGATCCTACTAATTTTTGGGATCTTTCCCCTATTGTTTACCACTCTAGGTGATTGTAAAGTTTAATATGGTACTCATTTGATTTGATTCCAGTAATTGACTAATATGCAAGGCTTCCCATTTTCTAGCTCTCTATACGTAAATGAGAAAATCAAAATAATCCAAATGCGCACCCTTGGTTTCCTTTATAATATTAACTAAACCTCAAGCAAATTTTAAGTAATTATTAAGATTATTTGTCACAAATGACATTAACTAAATTAGCATAGCTTGTTTCAATAACAAAAAGTATATATGCTTCGGGGTTAGATTTATTTTTTCTATCTTTGTTTGGATTGAATCAAATGTACATACAAATTTACATATACATATGTAGATGATTGCAAACCCTAGAAAAATTAGAAAAAGAAAGTATTTTATAAATTCTTTAGTAAATCTTTTCCCTTAAATTTTTTTTTTCCTTTTCACCCATTCTTCAACAAATCAAACAGGGTTGCTTGGGACCTTTTATACTATTGTAGAATTTTCGACTATTTCGAATTCAAGCACAAAATATAATCAGGATTAAAATTCAAGCGAAATTCTATTTTTGAAGACAATTAATTGAAAAGAAAACTCATGTCAAACAATATTCTTAAAAATATTTTTCTCAAAATAAGAATTATTTTTTTGAAACACTTTCATAAAGGTCCTTCCCATTATCAAACTAGGACAGAAATTAGCTTACATGACAGAAATTAGTTCCCATGGCCTTGAGCTTCTTTTTTTTTTTCAATTTTTTTTTATTAATTAGCCATTAGCATTTATCAGTGGAAACAAAATGTGTATAGATTGTAGACATTCATAGGGTTAAGCATCAGATGCAAGATATGTGTGTCGATTCTTTCTTTTGTATTCATCTCAAATCGTCCAAAATTTCAAATTTCGGGATGGAATAGGGGTGCACTTTTTTTCTCTCTCTCACACACACACATCCCTTTTCTCTTCTTCTTTAATCCCTCTCATCAAACATCAAGTGCATTCCTACTATCCAATTTTTTTATCACACCTCTATTTTAGGTTAATTAGTTATATCTTTTTCTCTATTTTACGTTTTATATGATTTATTCTTTACATTGTAGTAGCATATGCGGCACGCTTTTTCTTAAAATTCTTGAGTTAATAGCACTAAATTTAATTAAAGTATTTTTTTTCAAGCTATTTCAACATCTTGGGTAGATATTTGGTAGCTTAATTCATACTTTTTCTCTTAAGTGATGTCAAAATCTTGCATAGAGATTTGATATTATATTATTGTTTATTTTGAAAATAAAATTTGATCCTGAAACCCAAACCATCCCATTTTGAAACCTTATTTTACCTCTTTACCATTCAAAGAAGAAGTTGTTTTTTAAGTGTATATGCACTTTCTATGAGAAATAATATAGACATAGTATAGTGGCTGTCTAACAAAATACAATGAATAATAAGATCTTACTGGCAAATCACATGTTTTTAATTTTAGAAATTAGATTTTACTTATGCTTTACTTTATCGACTCGGTTCATATCATGGTTCAGTCCTTCAAGTCGATGAGGTTTATTCTTCCTTTTTGAAATTTGAACCCTTCAAACATTCGAGATGGGACAAGAGGGGATGCAAATATTTAAGGATAGGAATGGGATAACAAAAATACATATTCTGAAATTTTGGGAGGGGGAAAAGATTAACTAAAATTCCTGGCCAAGCAAGAAAAAAAACAATGATTTAGTATAGAGAGAATGATGTTGACTGAAGAAGTATCTAGAGAGAATGGTGTTGAGTGAAGGAGCATCGTTTGAGATCAAAGATAGCTTTAAGTAATTGAGACTATTTTTTAGGCGTGAGGTCATAAGTTCAATCTCATGAAATTGGAAGGTTTAGCCAAAAAAAAAAGAATAATATTTTTTGGTTTGGAATCAAGGGATAGTTTAAGTGGTTGAGTTGTTTTTCCTAGACATGAGGTACTGGGTTCGAATCTTGTAAGGGTAGAGGTTAAAAAAAAACTAAAATTCCGAAATCCCATGGAGGAAGGTTTTTTTTTTTTTTAAAAATCCGAATCATCTCATCTCGTGCTCACTCTAATTGATCATTGCTTGGTCTTTAGAATATAAGAATAAGAAAAGACTCAAATTACACCTTGAAGTGCCTATTAAATAATGTAATATACAAGTGGCATTTAATATGGTTGCTAGAAATTAAATCTCATTTGCTGACTCAATGTTGTTGTACGGTCTAGTAAGGGCTTGATTAAGCAACTCAAGAAGCGACTAAAGATCCAGAAAAACAGATTAAAAGCCATCACCAGGCAATTGCGTGCTGATATTGCTCAACTTCTCCAAAATGGCCAGAATAAAGTTGCTATGTCAAGGGTAAGTTTTCCATCAACTAATCATATTTTTTCGTTAAATGCAAACAAATCACTTAACATTTAAAAAAAAATTGTCTGAAAAGACTATACATAAAGCCTTCAAATTTGAGATAAAAAAGGATTGTCCAATGCATGAAATTTTTGCTTTAAACGAGTTTAAAAAAGGATCGAACTCACTTTAAATATACAAGATACTATCTACACTATATAAAAGCAATAACCACAACTACAGAGAACGTCCTCCAAAAAATTGAAGCACCATAGCTTGACAAGTGTAAAGTGAGCTCAGCCAGCATTTCACATGTTTTTTTTCACCAAAACATCACGTATTGGTAGTATAAAAACAAAAAAAAAAAAAAAAAGAAAAGAAAAGAAAAGAAAAGAAAGATACACTTCTATCTACAACATTGCACTATATTACACAAGCATTTTATACATTTGCACTCTAGGACCAACCTCCAGTGGCTGGTACCCGCAGTACGCCAATTGTAACTCTATGTTGTTAACTCATGCATATATACATTATTTTTGTTACTTTTATTTGTCCTTGATTTATATAATTAATCATATTTAATTAAATAAAAACAAATTTATTATTTCAAATTATATCAATTAATTAATATAAAAGACAAACTTTTACATAATACGCTTCATTATAACGAACTAAATTAAGAACACAACCTGTGTATTGCACGAGTCGAACTCTAGTTTTCACCAAAATAATTAGTTCCATGTAGACCTTTGGGCATATTATCTGAACTATTGTCAAGTACATGCATCTCCTTTTTCTTTTGTAGTATGCATGAAATATGAAGTAATGCTTCTTGGACTTGGCATGCTGGGCACCTAGCTCGCTAACATTGAGGAGAACAATTAATTATTTCATGTAAATAGAAGGATGCATCTCAGTAGCTGCAAAATATGATTTTAGTGTTTCGTTTGTCAAATCACAGGCTGCACAACTTTACAGAGACCAATGCACATTGTCTGCATATGATCAACTTGAAGAGCTCTGTGACTGCATCTGCACTAATTGTCGAAATATTAGCAGCTACAGGTAATGTAACCTCATTTTCTTGTGCTTATTACATGAAAATCATGCTATCTTATAATCAATGCTTTTCATTGTTTAGTTTCAGATCATGTAGATGCCATTACAAACTGTTTATTGTTGCAGTGATTTGTCTGCTGACATGCGCGAAGCGGTTTCAAGTTTGATATTTGCTGCATCAAGATGTGGCGAGCTGCCAGAGCTGCACTTACTAAGAAAACTGTTTCAAAGACAGTTTGGTCAGGCATTTGAGAGGGAGAACGTAGAGCTGCTACCCGGGAACACTGTAAATTCCTGGATAAAGCAGAAGCTCACTACAAATTCAGTAACACACGACATGAAGATTCAGTTGTTGAATGAAATAACGAATGAGCAAGTACAGTACCTGGAGCCGCCTCCTGCCCCAGAAGTTGATAAGGTTAGTTTGCGTAATCCAGGAGATTGTCCCTTGGCTGTCCCAGCTGTCTGTTGATTGTTTCACTGATTGATTCTCATGTTGTAAACTTTCTTGTATCTGCAGCTTAGGCTTTCAAATAATCAGGAGTGCGCTGTGGAACATCTATGTTCGGATTTAAGTGGAGAGTGGAACAGAACTGCAGTTCAGAAGAATAGTCACAATGATTCCTCATGGAGAACAGCAGCAAACAGTTTATTGGATAGTCATCAGACAGCAATTGGCCGCCCTGATGATGTAAAGGAGCAGTCATGGTCAAGAGAAGATTGCCGTGGTGGGCGTGATCTAGATAGTTCCCCCTCTTGGGTAGAAAAGCTAAGATCCATGATCTATATTAAGAAGAGAACTACAAATGAAAGATGCAAAGCCTTCACCAAGAATGATGTGAAAAATGCAACATTAGATAAGTCACTCACTCCCCATCATTTCCCCAACGAACTACAAATAGAGGGTGAAGAAGAGAGTCGTATATGTCAGACAAGCCATATTCATCCGAAGCTCCCTGACTATGATGAATTAGTAGCCAAATTCAAGGATCTAAAGAAAGAGTGCATGCAGCAGAACTCAAATAATAGAGCGCTTCATAAATGGATGATATGGTAAATTCTCCGGTATCTTAATGGCCACTCCTTATTGGACGACAATATGTACATGATACTTTTACATCAGTGATCAGTATCCACATTCATCTCAACTAGAGTATTCGATTTCCCATTATAGATATCATACGTATAAGACTTTACAGATTTTGTGCCAACCATTTGGTTGTAACCATACTTGGATTAGGACCTGTGCATTTTACGTTACAGCATCGGGCCGCGATCTTGCATACGAGTGGTAGAAAGCGAATAATCAAAATGTTTGTGAAGCACATCAACATGCAAACAACCATACTTCTGGCATAAAAGCTGTGAATGACATCTTAAAACAGCGGAACATACAATGTCAATTATATCATGAGACTATTTGTTGTTTGTATCATGCAGGGCTAACTCATGAAATCCGATAGCTAAGGTTTTAAATAGTCAAAAGTAAAGAGGAAAAAGGATATATTAACAGAAGCTATTAGGTATTGTAACAAATCCATACTCAGACTATCAAGTAAACACTGGAAGAGAGTTGGTCATCATCCCTCGAGACTCATTCTGCTGAAAATCAATGAATGGGAACCTTCCTAAATGTGATGTAGTTTGCAGGCCAATTGATCAAACAATAGTTCTGGCAACATTTTATAAGTATCAAAGACTTGAAGGGAAATAGTTATTGCAACATAGAATCATTTCAGAGGCTTATAATACATACGAGTTCATCAATCTACGTAGAGTGTCATGGCATAAGGAGATGAAGGAGAAGATTACAACCAATGCAGAAAAAATATACATGGTAGAACAAAACAATTGAACTTTGTTTATTGGTTTAAATAATAATCACCTGTCCACACCTTCCCTAAAGGACCCTGATAAATTGTAGCATGATTATTCACCAGCAGCAAGATCTGTAGGCTTATTATGTAAGATATCTATTTCACTTCTTCAGTTGCCAAATGCAGAAGAAAATTGGTTTTGGGCTCTATATGCTGTAATTTAAATAGGACTTGATGACTAGACTGCAGACATCAGTTTTGAGGAGAATTTCAGCTTCTCCGTCCAAAGAATATGAGCTTCCGAATTCCTTTGGTAAAGTTAACTGAGTTCTCAACACCGTTCCTTTTCTTTCTGGAGTTACTTAGTTCAGGGCTCATTTCATTTCCTGGTGGTGGAGTGGAATATTGACTTGCAGAAGTTTCAGGTGAGACAGGAAATTTCCTTCTACCCATGCCATCCTCATCAATTTGTGAAGCAAAGGTCACACGTGATGGGTGTATATTTCTCTTCTGTGAAACTCCAACACTATCATCTGTAACTGTCAAGTCTTTAGCACAAGAAGGCTGAGATATTTCCTCATTGTGACTTGTGATGTTCTGCCGCTGTGCCGATTGAACTACAGCAGGTACAGGCAAGTCTTTGGTAGATACTCGCTGGTTGTGGCTCTTTTCATCCAAAGAATCCTTATCTGGAATCATTTCCACATCTTTCTTCTCAACTGAAGACATAACATGTAAGTCATTGATGTTCTGAAAATCAGCATTAACATTACGGGGCTGATTTGCTTTTCCAGTGCTGAAATCCTTTGGCACTGAAACCTTCACATCCGGACAATCTTTTTCCTGATCATTCCTTGTGTTAGAACAATCTTTATTATAAATTCTCTCAGTTCTCCTATTCGAAGACTTAACATTGTTTTGACTTGGTTTTTTATTTAGAGCTCCAGCTGTCTTCTGTGGTGTGGAAAGAACATTTCCCTGTTTCGGGACCTTTTTAGTTTGCCTTGCTTTTGATTCTGTTGGAGATGGCTTGTAAGTTGTACGCGCAACTGAGAGGCGTTCCATTGTGGAACTTCTCATTACTGGTTTATGTGACTTCTTTTTCTCTTTCTCTGCAGACAGAAGTTTGGGCTTTTCAATTTTAGTAGAAAGAGCTGCTGCTTTGGTTTCTTTTGTATTTTTTACAGCTGAGACGCGTTCTATCATGGAACTTCTCATTACTGGCTTATGTGACTTCTTTTTCTCCTTCTCTGTGGACAGAAGTTCGGGCTTTTCAACTTTAGAGGAAAGAGCTGCTGCTTTACTTTCTTTTACACTTTTTACAGAAGTGGCTCTATTAAGACCCTTCACTGCACTTCTTTCTGCAATTCTCTTTTGACGCTGTATCAGTAATTCCTCCATTTTCTTTCTGTTCTCTTCCTCCTGCACATAGTGAAAAGATCCAAAATCCATAAAGAAGCAATAAAGTTTCACAGAATAAGGACCTAAATTTGAATAGTGTAATCATGATATAACATTCAAAACAATTACAATATATAAAAGAAATTGTTTTCTCATTTTTCTTTTCATTTTTAAGGGAAGTTAATGGGAATAAATACTCGTAAGTACCCATGGGGTGGCCATGTGCTTGCAACATTTTTGTTCCATACCTTCTCAGCTTTGTTCTGTTGAATCATTGTTCGGCGAACAGGAGATTTCTTGCTCCTTGACATTGTCTCAGATTTACTCTTCTCTGCAGATGCAACTGCCGTTTTAGACTTTGTTTCTTTACCGGCTACTTTTCCTCCAGGAACCTTATTTGTTGCACTTTTGGTTCCACTCCTATTTTTGAGCACCTTGTCAACAGAATCGTTTCTTTGAATATCAGAGTCCCTTGTCACTGCATTGGCAAGAGTGCTCTCATTAAAACCATCCAGTTCAGGGTTCCAAGATGTCAAAACTTGCTCAGCAGAAGAGTGCCGCCCAAGCACCACATGAAGGTCATCTGGTTCAGAGGCGTTAACAGGCTCGAGCTCTTGCTTTAATTTATCTTGTATGCTCCGCTTGGAATTCCCTGCTTCGATAATGTCTGAAACGATGAAAGTGTCAGTCTCTCTTTGAGAATCTAGATGGGTACTGGTTGATTGATTTTGAACCATGAAAGAATCATCAATGACGACATCTTTCTTATTTTGCTCCACCTCCAGATGATTGGTATAGAAAGTAGTGATGCCTTCGCTTCTTTGATTAGCAGATTTGTCTTGGTGGTTGAAAATGAGCCAATCTTCCCCTTCTTGACTCTTAATGATGGAAGTTTCTTTACCACTATCAGACATATTAACTTGGGATATGTTCCCTGATTGTCCAAGAGATGATGAATATATTAACTCCTCATCCATGGTTGGCCTCTTAATAATTGGGCAGACATTGTTTTCTTTGTCTGGTGTATCGTCAGTATGTGTATGCCTTTCAAGAAGAAGAGCATCAGGTGCAATAGGTTGACGCAATTGATTCTCGGATTCTACCTTAGATGAAGATGAATTTTTTCTAGCCGAGCTCTTTCTTGTAAAAGATGACTCCTGAACTTGTACAGAATCCATATCATTAGATCTTGAATCTACTTCCCTAAGAAGTAGGTCCTGAAAGATACTCCAGTTTCCATTTTTCTTCTCTTCCTCGGAATTCATTGTGACAACATTCTCAACATCATGATTAACAGTACTATTTGATTTACAACCATGTTTCTTGCTTCCCTCTTTTCTTTTGGAATTCTCAGATGATCCTTTATGATGTTTTCTTAGTGATACAACAGCCTCTTCCACCTGTTGTTTTAAGGAATCTGCATCTGCAAGTTCATCATCCCCAGAGGAATCATCCAAGGAAGAGCTGTCTGTTACTTCACTTCCCCTTGAAGTTATATAATTTATGTTGCGGATAATAACCTTTCTCGAGGAATGTTTCCCATTCTTCTTCATGTGCAATTGCTTGGCTGAGAAATGCCTTCTCCCATGACGCTCATCGTCATCCAAATGACTTTGAGAGCTGCAGTCATTATCCTTATTACTACCATCTCGTTCCAAACTGTGTGATCCTTTTCCATCTGAAAACTTATCCTTTTTCAATCTGCTAGCAACTGGTTCCTCATCAACATTGATAGTAGGATTTCCAACATTTGGAGGCCATGGCATATTTCCTGGATGGAAAGGGGAAAGCTGCATGCCTGGAAAATGGTATCCTTGATAGGGAGCCATATGTGGGAATATAGGACCTTGAAAATTTTGCATGTACTGCAGATGGTTTGTCCACATTGGCATTTGACCTTTCCCACCTTTTGAGTGCATTTTAGCTGCTGCAGGAAACCGATTAACTGAAAATGAGATTGACAAGAAGAAAAGAAATTCAACAGAAAAATCTGTCTGACTGCTTACACACCTTGGTTAGCATCTGAACTTCCAATGCTTCTGGTTGAATCAGATGCTGAAGCATCAGTCAGGCCATTCTGATTTTTAACAAAGAGACTGTTGAAGTGGGCATTCATCATGATGTCTTGATTTGGGTCATTATCCTCATCAGCAAGTACGACTCCTGATGTTCTCAAGTAGGGATACTCCATCTGAGAGAATGCCTGCATTGCCGCGATTTCATCCATCCATACCCTATCTTCGTTCTTCTTATTGCACAACTCCATGAAATTCATACATGCCTCCCTGAGGTAAAGCAAATTATCCTTAGCTTTCATGTGAATCTGTACAGAAGTGAAACATGTTGTTTGTAATTTCACAATTCAAAAAATGAAGTGCAGTGACGCCACAAGAGAAAGTGGAAGGGAGTCATTTACAACAGATCTTCAGAATGTCTGAAAGGGAAAAGTCCAAGTATGGAACTTGTTTATGACCTTTCCAGATATATATACCATCACTATAATTAGTAAACTCAAAGTGGAAAAAGAATTTGCATTTGTGGCATTAACAGAGAGACACTAGATGGACCTCAAGGAAGTCAAATCCAACTCTAGACTTTTACAGCTACAGCTTTACCAATTTCCTTAACAGTATTATGGTATTTCACATAAAAAACATAATTCAAAGTATGCTTCATCCACCCGCATGCTTTATGATATAAAACTCACATTGTTGAGCTCTGATGGTTCCATAACAGTTAGGAATCGTACTGTCGGCATGTCTGTAATATTACCAGGCCGTGACTAAAAAGTGCTAGCTCTTCAAAATGCATGCTCTTGATGCAAGCATTAGAATCAAGGTAACATGGTTTCCTACCTCAAACGAAGGGCTCCAAAAGCTTCAGCAAAAGATAAAAGATCATCAATGCAGTCAATCTCAAAGCCTGCCACAAAAGCACGAGCATAAGCCATCACTTGCTCTTTCCTGAGTACACTCTTGCGTGTTTCCAGAGCACGATGAAGGTGAACCCTTTGAATCAGTGTGGAAATCAGTTATTTTAAAAGAATACACATCAATTAGAAGTTATTTATGAACAGGAACAGGCGCCCGAGTTTACTTGGAATTTTCTTCCTTCTGAGTATCGTGGCTTCCATTGGATTCGGCTTTAATCTAGAACTCAGCAATTTGGTATGAGTCAATTGAGCAGCTTCTGCTGAGCGCCCATTAAAGAAAAAAAGAAAAAGAAAAGACAAAAGTAATCCAAATTTGACTGTGAAGATTATATACCTTAGATGAAGTAGCTGACCTTGGTAGTCCTGCAAAAGTTTTGATTTTGTTAAAGAAGCTCATGTTGTTGACCCTGCTGGTATTCCATATATAGATATTACTGGATGCATTGTTTCATTTGGATCAATTTAAGGTATACCCAAACATCTTGAAGAAACAAATAAAAGCTCATAAAGAGCCATGGTAATGAGGCAGAGGAGTCCTGCTACACCAGAATAAGAATGTAGCACGAAGCATGTTACATGGACTAAACTAGGCGTCTTTAATGTGAGTACATGTCCGAGTGTCAAAAATACAATTTGGGATATGGGAAAAGTTTCAGATGTTTGACTTAAATACACATTCCATCATTTCTAATAAGAATATACTAATATAAGCAAAATAAAGTCACTCCGTACGTTTTAGGATGCCGGCTTTAACGTGCTGCTTTATCTGTTGCAAAGGGGAAGCAAAACCCTTGTAGGGGTGCTGAGAGTCTGAAACAGCTACCTCAAGCCTCTTCAAGATTGCAGGGTAATTCCTATTTGTTTTTCCTTTTTTTGGGGTCAAAAAGAGAGTAATTCCTAGTTAAACATATTATGATAGTGATTGTGATCTAATAGAAGTTTCTTATTTTGATATTTCTTTAAATTCCTGCAGATTATGCACAAACTATAACATCTACAGAGAATTTGAAAATTGCAGACAAATAGCCCCAGAAAACAAGGAAGTAGTAGAGAAAAAGCAAAATAAACAGTTCTTCTGAGATCCAACCATCTGCCTTCTATTTTCTCCAGATTTTATCCGGTCCCTCGAGTTTCTTAAGCACCAAATAGATTGACACTCATTTTCAAAATAATAATATCCTAGTAATAAGCCATAGTGAAAAGGAATGATACTGAATTGAGGCTTGGCAAACGTTCATGCTACTAAATCAAGCAATTCAAAAATCCAAAAACGAAACGGAAAAGAAAATATCTCAACCCACCAATGACAACAACATCAGAGTGATTTACCTACCTTCTCCCTCAGATGCTCCATTTATTTGTTCATTTGACTGGACAGAGCTTTCAATTTGTGCAATCTCTTTCTCTATTGTAACAAATCTCTCCAACACTTCAGGTGCATTAACAAACCTCACAAATCTGATTTAGCAACAGAAAAAAAACAACACCATGAAAGGAAATATCAATACTTCAGAAAAATAAAACAGATGTCTACAGATAAAAACATAAAACTTCAGCAGAAAGCACTACTAAGCCAAAAACAAAAGTCTCAAAGATAAATCACACAAAAGAGAACACTGAAAAATGAATACATCAGTGACACTATTGACTAAGTTGATCAACAATTTATACTCTCCAGGGAATTTAAAAACTTGAGCAGCTTAAAGATTACAGCATACCTTTCTAAAGTGGCTTTGGTGAACCAAGAAGCATTAGCTGTGGCAGGCTTAAGAGTAATGGAGTAACCCCCTTTAGAAATCTGATCTTTTGCATATTTAAGATGTGAAAGGAATGGCTCTATTAACCCTGAAGCTAATTTCTCACTCTTTTTACCAGCAAGTGTAACCAAATCACACCTTCACAAAATGAAAACACACATAAGAACCAACATAAATTGCCATTTTACTAGAAAATATTTGCAAACTATAAATTGTTCAATCAAAATATTAGCGCTGTTACCTTGTTCTGGTTGGTGTTAGTTGAAACACAGCATGATCAAGAATTGTGTTTGGTTCCATTTTCTTCACCAAGAAAAGAACCAATGGAGAGAGAGAGAAAGAGAGAAAGATATTCAAGTGTTTCACTTTCTCAACACGCCCACATTCTTGCTTCCTGCGTTCAAGGCTTATGTTGTTTGTGTCTGTGGGGAGAAAGATGGTGAGTGATCAAGAGTAGGAGGGATTTCTTGATTCAAATGTGGGACCCCGTTGTCTGATACAACTATCTTTTTCATGTTAAGTGAATGGTTTATAAATGAATATATTCTATACGAGCAAATTATAACATTAATTTTGTTATAATATCAATCTTATTTTACAAAATTAAAATTTTAGATTTGAGAACGTAACATTTTTTGAAAAAAGGTGGGAGTGGGCAATGGTTGGTTGGTTGAGGGGTCATTTTAAGAGTGTCTGCATGTGGGAGTAAATCTTTTTGCAGGCTTCTCACATTAAAACTCCGGGGAAGCTTCATTGACTAGGCTTGCTTAGCTTTGATGCCACTCTCCCACTTACAAACTAGAGAAAGAGTGAAGCATTGGACAAAGAATACTGCAGTTTCTCTGACACTTCATTGATATAACGATTATAAATTAACAAAATAATTTTATTATAATGTTCACTTTAAATTAAAATCATTAAATTACTTCCGTTATGAATTGATCTATTCTGATTAAAAATATGCACTTACCAGATGACATAAAAGTGGGATCATGTAAAGAAATGAATTTAAGATTGAAGCGTCAAAAGTTTTGATTCTCATTTTTTTAAAAAAAAGAAAAGAAAAAAAGAAGAAGAGATCTGATTATTCTCTGGCTTTTATGGTACGATTCAATAATCATTAGCCGCATTCCCCAGGTACAACATTCTCTATAGGGCATGTTTTCAAAAGAAGTTCCACTAAAAATTTGGGTGAGGGAAAGGTAAAATCTCTCTAAATGACCTGATTGTTCTGAGTCATTAGCTTATGGATAAGAGATGGTGTGTCCTGAGATGAGTTGAAAGAGAATGAAAATTTGAGTAAAATGGGAGTAAACAGAAAATTATAAACAAACAGAATATATATTGTGAACAATATATATATATATATATATATATAAAAGATGCGAGTGATGTGATGTGAGAGAAGCATCGGGGAATGAATTGTTCTTTTATTCCTCTTGTAATATCACATTGACATAAAATTGTTTATTATTGTGCTATAATTGTACTAATAATTCACAATCATTAAATTTTGTTCATAATATTATAATATTATTGATGAATATATTTCCTTTTATGCTTTAAATAGGATAATTATTTCTTTTTTAAACATTTGTTTCGATCAAAGTCTAAAATCATAATAACCTCTGGTGCGTCATGAAACTCTCTTCCCAAGATAGTAAATTATATGTCATAATAATTATTGAACCAACTTAGAAGTTGGTTTTTCAAATATGAGTCATTTATTGGAGTCAAGCTAGAAATTTAACTTCATTCGTATTATGACTCCCTCCGATATGTACTAAATACTAAGGTGATGAGATGCAATAATATCTAACTTGTTAGGCCACATTTAAGAGACCTGTATTTCAAAGCTGCTTGGTTTACTAAATGCTTTGACTCCAAAATCATGTAATGCTACTTCCATTTCGATTTCTCGTAATGTTATAATATTATAAAATAGTTCGGAGTGTAATAAAATTTTATTCTTTAACTTTTTTGACATAAAAAAGGGATGAATCTGACATTTAAACAACCCTGAAAACAAATTCAAACCTTTCCTAAGAAAATCAATTTGCTTATTATTAACATCAAAGGGTATGTTCCTGATTTTTTGGTCGCGTTGGATCAAAAGTAGTAATCACAAACTCGAACCCCGTGAGGAATAATAATATTTCATATCAAAATTAAGTTAGTTCATGTATGGTTTTCTTATAGGTAGATAACTGCACCAAAACCAGCATTAGTAGTTGTCATCAATTAGCTAAGTCAATTAGTCATCTTACAAACAATAAATCATATAAATTTGTTCAAAGATAATAAATTTTTTTCTGCTAAATAAACAAGGACTATGTATTGATTCACAAAAATGTACAAAAAGACTTCTTACATTAGCCTTCAAGGCTACTCTAGGATGCTAATGTCAAGGTTCCATCTATGACAAAAGAGTCTATCTGAGCTACTAACTTAACAATTGCTTTTCCTATTGACAATGTTTCTAACTTCAAAAACAACTGTGTTGAGTAATTGTTCCTTTGTCCGTGCTTGCTTCTGAAAGATCCTCCTATTGTGCTCATGTAACACCTAGTAAATAGAAAAGCCACATAGGTTGCATGATATACATATATATATATATATATATATATATATATATACATGTATTTTTGTGGTTTGTGTTTGATTGTTTTGACTTTGGGTTGTGTTATAGATGAGCAAAACTATAGGGACTTAGGGTGCAAATAAGGCAAATATGTAAAGATAAGAATGGGAATTAAAGAAAAAAAAAACAAAATCCATCATCTTTCTTTTCTTCTTCTTTGCCTAGCCAAATCCCTCACCATAAGCTTTCTTTTCTCTTCATTTTTTTTGCAAGAATTGGAATAAACTAAGGATAATATCGAGTTGGGCAATTTAGGTATGATCTTGTGAACTTATTTGAGCTATGTATATGTTGCTAGTTGTAAATTTGTGAATATGTGTGTGTACTTTGATATGAATTTGTGATGATTATGTGGAAAAAATGATTGAATTCTTGGTGTTATGAGTTTATGCTGGAAATTATGAGAGGATTGCATGTTTGTATACGGTAAAGTTAAGGAAATTGAAGTAGAAAATGATTGCACAAGACTACGGCTGCCGAGTACAAGGTGTTTAGGTATGAAATGGCTTTCTTTTGAATTGATTATTAAAGCATATGTATGTATGCATCTCTAAATGGAAGCCTGCATGTTCACTTATTTGATTGAGCTTGAATACTGCATGTTGCATGTTGAATGCTTCACAAAATTGCTTAAATTATGCTATGGGGGTACAAACAACGAGTATGTGTGGTGTAAGTTTGAGATGTGAAAATTTTGGTGAAGATAACAAGTGGAATAGGATATGTAATACAATAAATGTGTAAGTTGCACTCTAAAGGCTTTGTATGTTGTGTTATGTGAGAATCTGATGAAGAGCAAATGTGCATGTTATGGAATTATATTAGCCTATTGAATGAAAGGGCAGTTCGGAATTAATTTTCCTTAATTAAGTGTGAAGGCAGTGGCTTCAAAGGGAGAATAACATGTGAAATTCAAGTTATCTTGTAACAAGTGTGGTGCACTTGTGTTTTCTTACATATTGAATAAGGACAACTTAAATATATTCTTCACAGCTAGAGAATATTAATTAACATGCCTAAACTTGTTTATCATGGCCTTATCGCACTGGTACAAATTATGTAGTGCCTTGGTTGTATAGGGAATAAAAGGGAAAATCATTATTTACATACTTTTGTGTTCTTTCCCTCTAAGAATTCAATTCTTTTATGGTTGGCAGCATCAAGTAGCGTTGGAGACTAAGTTTAGAAGGCAAATTTATTTTCTTAACAAACTGGATAAGGTAAGTTGGACATTCTATCCGAACCACTTTCCACAAGCTACCCTAGTTACCATATTCACTTATTTCACAATCCTTTTGGCTTTCACTCTGAGTTATATTAGTTACATGGCAAATAGATATGCTTGAGTTTGTGTTTGTGAACTGTGGATGGTATCTGATACGTGTAAACCCTTGGAGCTGTGACATCCATCTAGCCGATAAGATTGCTTGGTATTTGGGGAAGTGATGTGATTCTTGTACCCATAGATGGGAGATGATCCACCGTACAGAGGTGTGGAACTGCAGATAGCCATCCTGTGTCGGGTTGGTGGGAGATGATTCACTAAACCCGAAGGGGCCTAGCGGGGAGGTTTAGGCCCAGTGTATTTGTAAACGGTGTGGAATTACATTATATATCATGGCTCTAGGGGGATTCTTTGTGATTTTGGTGATTTATGTTCTTAAAAGGGTTGTGAATAGACCATGTGATACAAATAGTGATGATTCTGAGATACGTTGCATGTCAATTTCCAAGATGAATGGTGGAGTGTGTACTCTATCCTGGTTCCGTTTTCTATGGTTATTATGCGTGCGTGATGTGATGATTAGTCCTGCTTTCTTGTCTTGGGGCTTCCCTGAGCTTGACTCTAGGGTGTCTTTCTTATTGAGCTTGTTTGGCTCATGTCTTATTTTTTTACCTTGCAGAAAGTGAAAGGTCGGGACCATGGGGAGAGAACACATCCTAGGATTTGGGTCGCGCGTGCCTTGATGAATTTTTTTTGTTGTTGTCTAGGATGGTTAATGTACTATGATTTTTGTTATGTTTTCATAGCATGATGTAAATCCTTAAGTATAGCTTGTGTGGACACAACCCTATGTTGGTAAATAACTATCTTTGGTGAAATATAAATATCATGTTTTGAGCTGTATTTATAGATATATACGGTGTCTAGGTGTCTTCCTATTTACCTTGCGGGCTTATGCTGTAGCAAGTCACGTCTGGATATCGGTACTGGTGACTAGGGGCATGACATAGGTGGTATCAGAGCAATAGATTATGACCTGTAAGGCATGAAACATGATTAGATAGGTCCTTTAGATGTTGGCCTTGTGTGCTGTGTTTTATCTTATTACTCGTTAACAAAATAGAAGCTTGTTGTTTGTTACTATGTACAAGATATGGATCAGGGGGCTTTTGATTGGAAATGGGTAACAATGTCCCCTTGGCTGAAGTTATGGAAGAACAAAGAAATAGGAAAATAGGGAAATGCCCTCGGGAAGAATCTAACTCACACCGTGCTATCGCTGAAAAGATGCTACAACAAGTAGCAGCCAGTATTTCCCAAACAAGTAGTAAGAGTCAAGGCCTAGAAGATGCAGAGGCATTGAGGAGATTCAAAGAGAATCATCCCCCAAAGTTTAAGGTGAAGCACGATCCTCAAGAAGTGAATGAATGGTTGGAAGAAATGGAGGATTTATGGAGTGTTTTGCAATTTGATGAAGCGACAAAGGCTCGCCTTGCTACTAGTGTTTTCACAGGTTTTGCACGCTTGTGGTGGCATAAAAAACGATCCCAAGAGTTGAGAGATGTTGAATGGAAAAGATTCTGGGAACTCTTTGAAGCTAAATTATATCCAGGGTCATACTGTGGCGATAAGATTCTTGAGTTCTCTATTCTAACCCAGGGTAATAGAACCGTCAGTGAATATCCTGATAAATTTTCAGAGTTAGCAGAATTTGCTCCATCTATGGCACCCGATGACTAGTCAAGAGCCGAAAAGTTTGAGAGAGGCCTTAAACCATCTATTCTTTGGTTCATGGCTACCCACCAGTGTAAGACCTATGAAGGTGTCCTGGAAACAATCTTAATAGCAAAGAGAGGAGAAAACTAGAAGAAACAACACTTTTAGAAGTTAGCCTTTAGTGAAGGTAGAAGAAGATCAGGAATGATGCAGCAAAGTGGAGGGTCCAGTTCTAGTACTTCAAGGAGACCTCCCGCCCAATAGTTTGGCTTCCAGCCTAGGCCATTTACTCCACGGGTCGAGGCATAAGGATTTCCACGATTATCATTGGGGTAATTTGGGGATAAGAGTGTGTCTCAGGGACTGATTTGTAGCGATTGTGGTCGATCCCATCCAGCGGAGCCTTGCAAAAGAATAACTGGTGAATGTTTTAGATGTGAATCTATAGAGCATCGGGTTAGGAACTGCCCACAACCCTCAACAGTTGTACCACAGTCATTCATTTCTCAGACATATGATCCACGGGGTTGCTACAAATGTGGTTCATTAGATCATCGTTTTAGGAATTGCCCTGGGACGTAAACTACCCAGTCGTCTACATTAAGTTAGGTTCGGCCTCCAGTGATTAGGTTAGCGCAACAGCCAGAGGCCAGAGGTGGCAGCCAGCGACTTCAAGCGAGAGCCTGGGTGTATGCCATGACATATGGGGATGCATGAGCATCAAATACTGTAGTAACTGGTATTTTTTTTATTTTTAATATTTGTGCTCATATTTTGTTTGACAATGGGTTAGTATATTCTTTTATATCCCTGTCATTTGCATCTTTATTGAGTGTTACATCTGAGCTGTTGGGGACAAAATTGTCTATTGAAACTCCCATTGGGGCCTCTATTATGACAAATATGGTTTATAGGAACTATGTGGTGCATATGGGGGAAAAAGAATTGTTAGCTAATCTGATCAACTTAGACATGAAAGACTTCGATGTTATCTTGGGAATAGATTGGTTATTTCCTTATAATGGTCACGTGGATTACTTCGCGAAGAAAAGTATATTCCGTCTACCGGGGGAGTTCGAATTTGAAATTCAGGGAAGACAGTTGCAAACACCTTGCATTATCTCTGCTTTAAAGGTGCAAAAGTTGCTACAAAAAGGTTGTATAGAATACCTAGCTCACATGGTAATTACCGAGCAGAAAGAACCGAAATTGGAAGACATCTTTGTGGTTCTAGAATTTTTAGATGTGTTCCCAGAAGACATGCCAGGGTTATCCCTAGCGCGTGAGGTAGAGCTTCAGATTGAACGCCTATCGGGTACCCCACTTATATCCAAGACACCATATAGAATGGCCCTACAGAACTTAAAGAATTGAAAATTCAGCTACAAGAAACGTTGGATAAGGGTCAGATACGTCCTAGTGTCTCGCCATGGGGTGCCCCAGTGTTATTTGTCAAGAAGAAAGATGGAAGCTTACGACTATGCATTGATTATATGGAACTAAACAAAGTTACTGTGAAGAATAAATATCCTCTGCCACAAATAGATGATTTATTTGATCTCCTACAAGGTGCTCCAATGTTCTCAAAGATAGATTTGAGATTCGATGATCACTAGTTGAGGGCTGAAGACATTCTGAAAACTTCTTTCCGAACTCGTTATGGGTATTATGAATTCGTGGTGATGCCTTTCAATTTAACTAATGCCCCAACAGCTTTTATGAATCTGATAAACACTATGTTTAGGCTGTATTTAGATCAGTTTGTAGTAGTGTTTATTGATGACTTACTTATATATTTCAAGAGTTCGAAAGAGCATGAACAATATCTGAGAACCATCTTGCAAACACTCCGGGAAAATTAGTTATTCACAAAACTCAAGAAATGTGAGTTTTGGCTAAACCAGGTGGTGTTCCTGGGGTTTGTTATCTCCAAGTATGGCATTTCAGTTAACCCTCACAAGGTTGAGGCAGTAAGTAATTGGCTAAGACCAATCTCAGCCACTGAGGTGTGCGGTTTCCTAGGTTTGGCTTAATACTATAGGAAATTTGTGGAAGGATTTGCCGGCTTGACCTCACCTCTGACAAATCTGACCTAGAAGAATGTAGCATTTGAATGGATAGATGCTTGTGAAGGAAGCTTTCAGGAATTAAAAAATAGGTTAATATCTACACCAATATTGGCTCTTCCATCTGGTTTAGAGATCTTTGTGATATACATTGACGCTTCTAGGAGTGGGGTAGGTATTGATGCAGCATGGAAAGGTAATTGCCTATGCCTTTAGACAACTAAAGAACTTTGAACAACACTATTCTACACACGATTTGAAGCTAGCAGCAGTTATCTTTGCATTGAAAATTTGGTGCCATTACCTTTATAGAGTAACATGTGTTGTTTATACTGATCATCAGAGCCTTAAATATATATTTACCTAGAAAGAACTAAATCTTAGGCAGTGAAGATGGTTAGAACTCCTCAAAGATTATGATATGAATATTCATTACTATCTGGGAAAAGCTAATGTGGTAGCAGACGCGCTTAGTAGAAGACTGATGATAGCCGTGGCTAGCTTGGTGACTACACAACAAGAACTGATCCAAGAATTTGAGAAGTTGCAGTTAGAAGTAATCTTTCCTAGCAAGAAAAATGTGTTAGCCCCTTTAATCGTCTAGTCTACTTTAGCCGAGAAAATTATAATGGCCTAGAAGAATGATTCCTTCCTAAAGAAGATCAAAGATGAAGTAAATAAGGGAAATAAACTGGAATTCCACATACGGAGGAATGGTACACTTCTGTTCAACAACAAGTTATGTGTTCCTGAAGATCCAGAGTTAAGGAAAGAAATTTTAATTGAAGTACATCAATCCCCTTTTTCTATGCATCCAGAGGGCACGAAAATGTATCGTGACCTTCGGCAGTACTTTAGGTGGAATAATATGAAGCGAGATATAGGGAATTTTGTAGTTAAATGTTTTACATGTCAAAAAGTAAAAATTGAGCGTCAAAAACCCTCCAGATTACTATAGCCTCTCAGGATACCAGAATGGAAATGGGATAGCGTATCCATGGATTTTGTGATAGGGTTGCCTAGAACGAGGAATAAAAATGATGCCATTTGGGTAATCATGGATCGGTTAACTAAGATAGCACACTTTCTGCCAATCCAAGTATACGAGGATCGGGAAAAGCTGGCCAAGCATTATTTAGATGAAATAGTGAGCCTACATGAGGTACCGAAAGAAATTGTGTCTGATAGAGATGCCAAATTTACCTCCAAATATTGGCAAGGTATACAGCAAGGTCTGGCCTCTGAACTGAGATTAACTACTACCTTTCATCCATAGACAGATGGGCAAATGGAAAGGACAATTCAGATCTTGAAAGATAAGCTTCGAGCTTGTGCCATAAAATGTTTACAACTGCAAACCAACAGTTCACAAATTTCCTTCCTCAACCTCTGGGGTGAAGAAGTAGCTTACAATACTTAAAAAAAAAAATCCCTCTATACCGAACACACATATTCACATACCTACTAGCTCACACACACACACTCCTATAAAAACAAACACACATCACAGTTTCTTGCCACTTGTAGCAATGGTAGCGCTTCACTCAAATCTCCTCCGGAAAATCACCATCACTACGACACAAACGAATCTGTTATATATCTGAGAAAATAACTTAAGAAAAGATAGGGAAAGAAAACAGCTGCTTGTGTGTAATAAAGGCTTGTGAAGCCTATCTTCTTTGCCGGAGGAGTCATCTAACTTGCTCATTGGAACTGAAAACAAATTTCTTTTTTTGTTTTGGTTCGAAATCAACTATGGCTTCTTAGTCTTTGGTTGTTAGGCTATTGAATAAAATGCAAAAGCAAGGAGAAACTAGGCAATAATTTTTTAATATTTGCTAAGAAAATAGAGGAAACGAGAGAGATAAAGTGTGTGTGTCTGTGAGAAAGAGCTAATCAAAATGTGTGGAAGAGGAGATGAGTGAGAAAGCTCAATTGAGTCAGAGTGAGAGAGAGTGTTTGTGCGAGGTTTTTTTTTTTTTTTCAAAATAGAGCGCGTGTGTATTATACGCCGGAAGGTGCACCTTCTTCTTTAGGTGTATAGTGCTTTGGGTGTACATAACAATTTACCACCAGTTTTAGTTCAAGTGTCAAATTCTTAAACAAAAATTTAGTGTCATCCACATTCCTTCATACCATCAAAATTCACCATACAAGGCCTCATATATGTTGATACTTATTTTTATCTATTTTATTTGTTAACACTAAAGAAATAAAATACCAAATGAAATAATTTGACAAAAACTTTTAATAAGAAAAGCCTACAATTAAATAAAAAATTAAAAAAATTTAATTTCAAGATATGAAGAAAAAGATGGAAAGTAGTTTTATTTTTAAAAATTATGCGTTATATGTGAGATTAAAAATAAAACTCACTTAAGGTCTAAAATCCAATCTTTTTCTTAATCTCATGAATAATTTTTTCGTAATGAGATAACCTTTAAAACATAAAAAATAAAAAAAAGCAATTATCATACAAAATTTATGTTATTTGCTAAACTAAATAAAAATTAGATTGACTTTAAAATTTCTCTTCTTTTTATACAAATACATATATACATACACACACACACACACACATATATATATATATACATATATATATGCACATATATATATATATACATATATATATGCACATATATATATATATAAAACTAAAACTAATTTTCTCTAACTCAATATATGAATTTTTTTGGAAATGATCTCACATCTTTAAAAATACGAGATAAACTTAAAAATTATGACAATAAAATAGAATTAAATAACTAAATAAACAAATAAAAAACTAAAACTTTATGGAAGAATTTGATATTTAAACAAAACTTGGGGGAGAAAATGCCATTCTGTTGTCTATATTACCTTTCTTATCTTTTCCTTCTCCTCTATCCTCTGTTTTTCTCACCCAAACTCCCTAGCCACCTCCAATCTAAACCCCCTCTCCCATGAAATTCAAATCTAAAAGTCACTATTTTTGGGGGGAAACAATCTAAACTACTTAAACTACTCCCTAATCCCTCCTTTATTCTTCTTTTATAGTTTATGAAGACATGCTACATAAGCATGCTATTTTCTAGAGTTGAAAGAGATATACCACAGTAGCATATTAAAATTGTACTCTCTTTCTATTTACTTTTATTTTTTTAAAAGACAAAAAAACTCATTTTGCTTTCTCACTTGATTAATTAACTTGCTTCTTTTAAGGCCTCCTCATCCAAAAAAAAAATTATATTGGTTAATGTGGGACACTATTTAGGCCTTCTCAAAAACTTGTCATGTTACTTGGGACTTGTATGGCAACTCATATTTTGTCATTAATTTATGCATTTAACTTACTTTCTTTTCTTGTATTTATTTATTGTTGATAAATTATATATATATATATATATATATATTCATTTTTAATTTGAAGACTATATTATTTGATCAATTAGTACTTAAAATAATATTAATTTGTGAATTTTAAAGATTCATAATTAAATTTATTGTTTTTAATTAAAAATAAATAATAGACAACAAGAAAAAACGTTGAATATAAAGTCATTAAATTTACAATGCTTTTCAAATATTGAAGTAAACTGAAAATACTGTAGGATGTTAGATACGCAAGTACATTTGAAAGAGACGAAATACACTTGAAAATACTGTAGGATGTTATATTAATTTATGACTCAACATCATTGTCGAAAGTCTGGCCTGGCGAAAGACGAAGGCGGTAAGCGAAGCGATTAAAGTACAGAAGAAGGGGTCCATTGGTCTTATGTGTCTAAATTGATAATTGGAATAGTGTAAAAGCTAGTGGAGAGTGCATTTGACTCCGGAGAATATTGCTATAGCTGTTTTAGAACTCATGACTCTGACCTTTGAATGAGTACGCAGCCTAATGATGCATATCGACCCTGTCAAAGTTTAAAATGGTCCTCTTCTTTTTGGTACATGTGCCCCAAAAAGTTTTCCATTTCCTAGAGTAAAAGTTTTTATTCTTTCAGCGTATTCAATTCTCGGGAAAACGTTTTAAATGTGAAAATTAAAATTTCCATAAAAGTCCAATTAGCCTTTGAAACTAGTAGAATTAATTTTAGGGTGCATTTAAGATGTCCAATTATGTATAACATTAATTTTGTTAAAAGTAGTTAAAAGTTAATAATACAAGTTTAAATCTTGAGAAGCATATTATTGGAATGGCTTGTCCTTCACCTTTCTAGTTCGATAAAGATTAGTATCATATCTGTGACTTGAGAATACTTTAACTTACACACGTACCACTGCAATCTAGGAGTTATAAATATAATTTTTGTTATTCAAAAAGACGCTACACCGGGGTATCTAAACAAATCTAAAGGAGGATACTACTTTAGTGTTATTTTCTGACAATTTCCTGAGAGGGTCGGGGTTTTTTAATCCGGTGACTTCCAAAAAAGAAAATTAGTTTATGATTTGTCATCTAACGCCCGTATTTATCGTCTTCTCGTTAAACATGACGAGATTTAAAACCTGATTGGCCATTCACTCTGCGCGTTTGTTCTTCGATCCCGATATTAGTATTTGTTTACTACCATGCAGGCATGTCTTTGACAGACAAGGGGGGTCAGTTAGCGTATTTGAAAGGATATATGGACAGCATGTTTGTCGCCATCTTAGAGAGAAACTCATTGGAGGCAGTCAAATGCTTCAAAACTTGTCGTCTCCATGTCTCCTGTCAAAATCACACGTTTAACAAACCGCTTGTTCAACAATTCTCCTCCCTCCGTGGAATGGAATAATTTTCAACACACCGATCTTCCAGAAATCAACGTTAAACGTTAAAACAGGGAATTAAGTAAACTCAAGTCTTTTTCTCCTTTTCACAATAAAAAATAAAAAAAAAAAGGATTTCCACAGAAATTGTATAAACCAGTGAACATTTAGGAACCTATATAAAGCAAATGCAAGCTGAGATTATTAATCCTCACGCAACCAACAATTTTGCAAACATTAAGAAGTGAGAAATTTTAGGGAAAAAAAAATAAAGAGAAAAGATATATAAATAACCTTGTTTACGGTAAACCTAGCTAGCATGCAGCGTTCATCAGCAGCCAAGAATTTATTACAACGCCAAGTACTATGCTACAAGGCGAGCCAAAACCAAATGCTTAACAGAATAATCCTTCAACCACCACCACCACCGTGTGATGTGTTTATCAACCACCGAGGCACCGACACGAAGAGAACGGTTGCTTCTTTGCTTTACGACCATCTGAGGAGGTTAAGGATCAATTCTTTTCTGGACAACAAGAACATGAAGCCAGGTGATAAGCTGTTCGAGAAGATCGATGATGCAATAATGGGCTGCAAGATTGGTGTTGCTGTGTTCTCACCACGCTATTGTGATTCATATTTCTGCCTTCATGAGTTGGCCCTCATTGTTGAGTCCAAGAAGAAGATGATCCCCATATTCTGTGATGTTAAGCCATCTGAGCTTCGGGTTGTCAACAACAATGGTGTTATTCCACCTTCTGATGTTGAGAGATTCGAAGGGGCGCTCGAAGAGGCCAAGTACACCGTTGGCCTCGCGTTTGACTCTTACAAAGGGTGAGTCGATTTTTCATCTCCTCGTTCTTTTTTTTTTATTATAAGACATTCAAGTCCTTAACTTTTTAATATTATTATTTAAAAAAATTTCACTTCGGTATTCTATGGTCTATTATGTTATACATTTGATCAAGGGCGGATCCACAATTAGTAATTGAATAGGGGCTACAATCCTCTTACCTTAAATCTTTTTCGAAAATATGTTTATTTTTAGGGTAGATTTAAGATTTTGAGGATGCTTGGCTTTGCTTATAAGCAAGTTTTACGTGTTTATAAACAGCTAAATGAAAAAAAAAAAGAAAAAAAACATCACTTTTTATTTTTTTTTAGTGTTTATAAGCAAAGTTTTGACCAAGTAAAAGGACAATACTACCATTTTAAAAAAAAAATGGAAAAACAACACTCCTAAAAGGTCTTTCTTAATTATTTTAACAAATATCACTACTTACAAGCACAAATTTATTAAACATGTCAATAAGTTATAAGCACATTTATCCAAACATTTTTCTACTTATTTGTCATTTGCTTATAAGCATTGAAAGCTAATTATGAATATCAATTGCTTATATGCAATTTAGAAAAAAAGCTAGAGTGTTTGGTTTTGCATATTTGATGTTTATAAGCACCCAAAGAGTTAGAAAAAACATGTGTTTTGGTATTTTTTTTCTAAATACTTATAAGCACCTAAAATAAACAAAGCCAAACTACCCTCTTAATCCCTAATAAAAATACTTTTATAAGTGTTAGATTGCATATTTTTGGCTTTCACTTAAAAATATTTTCGAGATTTGCTTATGCATTTGATGATTTACAACATATAATTCGTGTAAAATCACTTCAACACCAGATAAAAGAATACAAAGACAATGAATATGCTACTCGCTTGATACAATATATAGCATGATATTCTATGTTGTGGCAACTTAAAAGAAGAGTTGTCCCCAGGGATGCCCCGACAGTCCAGTCCCGTGTCCTGGGCTAAATGATCTTGACTTAACTAGTACACAATATAAAACACGTGCTATGCATTCAAAGTTTGCTAGTTGGTGGTAGGCTCTACCAGCTAAATTTTTCTTGTCACAAAAAAAAAAAAAAAAATCCTTAAAAGACGAGCTAAAAGTTGTGAATTCTCATACGTGTGCATGAAAAGCTACGTGCACGCACGAGCCTTTCTAGCTTGTCATGTCTTCATAAGGCTTCCTTTATTTATATCCATTATTAATATAACGAATAATACAGTTATGATAAAATAATTGCCCAACTAATTAACTAGTCTTTATGGGTTCCCTTTTGTATCTGCAGGAACTGGGCGGACGTGGTGACAAGTGCTGCAGACATAGTGATAGAAAGCTTGACGGAGATTGAGGAAGAGAAAAAGAGAGAAAGCAAAATAGTCAGATTGAATAGATTTTGATATTTTGTTGCACACGAAGAAGAAGAATTGAAGATCATAACAAGAAATAATTAACATTCCCAGCCCAATAATACCACTTTTAACATTTCTGTTGCTAATAATTCTTTTATTCTTATGGCCTTCACACATTTTTGTAATCATTGTAAAAAAAAAAAAGAAAAAACTTAAAACAAGCGTTTTGTGTTTCTATTGTATAGAGTAATAAGTTTCATTGGTTGTTTCAATTACTGATATCAGTTCGACAGATTCTTGCTTTTTCAAGTTGTTCAGAAGTCATATTTTGTATAAATTTCATTTATTAATTCGAATAAATTCTTTACAGTTGAGTATTAATTATCTCTATATGGTTTGTTCTGTATATCAGAATCAATAAGAAACTTTGGTTTTGCTTTGCGTTGCTCGATGCAGTCGGCGCATGCATCAAATTAATACCAAATCGTCATGACAAAAACAATAAAATGTATTTTATCTCCTGTATTTTAAAAAGCATAAAAGTTTATCGATCCCCATAGTTTCAAAACTTGCTCAAATAGCTTGTGATTTTTAAAAATTACACATTGACTGCTATGTCTGTAAAATAAGATGGGGAATAATATCGATTTTAAAATCGAATGGAAGAATGTACACCAATTTTAAAATTACAATGATCAATTTACAACATTTTTTAAACCATAAAGAGTATCATTGAGTTTTAATCCGCGAGATTTTATGAGTATCAATGAGTTTTAAACCACAAGAAATTTTATGCGACTTTTAAAAAACACAGGTAAAATGCACTTTATGCAAAATAATGTTCCAACTGAAGGCACAAACTTGACGTTGAATTTTCAAGTCTTTTGCTCCACCGCTCTTGCCAACAACGATCAAAGAATCGATTGAGTTCAACGATCAAAGTAGTTTACTTCTCTATATATGATTGAGCTGCCCCGGTGAAGCAATTACATGCTTTTACCATGCAAAATCTCAAACTCGCCGTGGGCATTTAGCTTTCCAGATTAGCTGCCATAATTGAAGCTCACTGCTTCTCCTTGACTGGTTCAAAAGGACATGCTATGTTGTTCATCTCGGGCTATACACAAAAAAAAAAATAATAATAATAATAATAAATAAATTATGTATTAGGTTGGAAGCATCACGGAAACCCTTTCCTGAAAAGAGAGGAACTAATTCATAGACTAAGCTCTTGACCGCTAGAAATTAAATGGTGATGGGTACTCGAAAGATAATTCACAGATGGCCGCACCATTACTATGCTCCTTGGGGGGCATGAAAAACACGTTTATCGAACAAAGTAGAACATATCATATAAAAATAATTTTATCTCTTTGTAGAGATGGTATATAATGGTACTCCACTCCACCCCACTTAGTAGGAGTACCACAGGGGTTAGAGTGGGATTTTTGCAAAAAAAACCCTTATTGGGTGAGGTGGAGTCTTTTGCCCCTACCTTGGCACAAGAGCTTGGGTAGGGTTTATCAACTGTGCCTCACCCCACCCTGGAATATTTGTCGTGTATATATATCTTTTAGCGTAAAATGTATATTCCTTCTTGGGTTTTATAAAAGTCGAATAAAACCCACTTTGCTTTCAAAACTTGCTAATATCCCCTATGGTTTTCGAAACATTGCTTATATATAACCGCATACTGTTAGTTTAGCGGTTAAACTTCACTACGGGTGCGTGAATGAAACGCACTTAAAGTGCAAATGGGGATGTCAATGATGAAAACAATCCATAAGAATGGTCTAAAATGACCTTTTTTACATGTCATAAATCATACTCATGTCTTAACTTCTTCCTAGATTTTCTTGGCAAAGCTCTGAATTGAAGTTGAAATATGTCAAGTACCAACAAGTTGTGCAATAATCCACCATCACTAAAATGCCCTTTTACTGATGAAGTTGAAACTTTGAAGAAAGAGGTGGAGATGGTGAATAAATACCTATCTATTTTTCGTTCTTTTTTTTTTTAGTGTTACTATGTTTGGAGTTGTTTTTGTAATGATCTTGAAGTGAGAAGATAGAATTAGTCATTTGTTTGTGTTGTCAGTTTTATTTTGAAGCAACAAAAAAGCTTGTTCATGCTTACAGAATTGTTTTATTTTTATTATGAAAATGATGGAATTTAACCCCTCTGACTTTTAAAGTGATGCATATTCCCCCTTATGATTTCAAGTAAGGTGTATATGCTCCCTTATGATTTCAAGATTGACTATATGTGCTTCCTATAATAAAGGGGCATTTTAGTCTTTTGAGACATTAACTTAAGAATACCTAACGTAATTAGTGTTTGGAGTGCGTATAAACCTTTTTTAAAATCATAGTGGGTTATTAGCAAGTTTTGAAATTACAAAGAGTTTTATGCGACTTTTGTAAAACACAGGAGGTAATATGCATTTTCTCTCTTTTTTTGTTTTTATCTAATTATATAGTTTTATGGTTCTATTATAGTTATTATCTTGATGATTTTTTTTTTTTAAATTTTGTAGTGAAAATTTCTTTTGCAACTTTGAAGACCTAAGTTGAAAACTCTCTAGCAACCCTTTACTGTGTTTTTGTCTTAGAATTTATTTGTGTTATTAATATGTAGGGATTTTAACAAATAGGAGTTTTAATTTGGGTTTACCTATTACCTACAGAGTCGACCTTGTTGAACAATGCCCTATAGGGATGGGGTGGGTTTTTTTCATCCGATAGGTGTCGGGTTGGTGCCAGGGGTTCACTTTCGTACCAGGTATAGAATAGCAAGTAGTGGGGATTAGCAAATCAAGCCTTTACCCCACTCTATTGTCAACGATACTCTTTTCCTTTCCCTATTTATCTCTCCCTCCCTTCTTCTTAATCGATCCCCTCTCCTTTTTCTTTCTCTTCTCTCTCCACCACTCTCCAAATTTTCCCCAAAATTCCAACATTGTAGTAGGTGTACGTCTATATGTATAGTATATGTGACGAAGATGATGATTTTTGTAACAAATTGTATATTAGATATGTATGTATTTATGAAGAGGAAGATGTGATGAAGAAGATTTAAAGAAGATCATGTTATGAACATATTAAAAAAGAGTTTAAACATATCATTTGTTAGTTGTGAACAAATGTAAAAGAGTTGTGAATATTAACATACAAATTTATAGACATAAAGTATAAAATTTCTGAACATACAGTGTAAAATTTGCAAATATATGGCATAAGACTTTTGAATATAGATCAAGGGTAGAGTAATATTGCACCTTTGCATTGCATTTTTTATGTAATGATTGGCCTATCAATCGCAGCATCTAGAAGTAGAAATAGGAGGTTCGAGTTGGTCCCCTTCCTATCATGTATCTTTTTATTCTGTGTTAATAAAATTCGGGGAGAACTCCCTCCCCTTAAAAAAGAAATATATGAATATAGAGTTTAACCTTGTGAATATTTATTAGTTATAGTGTGTAAACTTTATGAACATTAGTACAAGAGTTTGGAGTAATTAAAGTTTAAAAATATTATATGATAAATATGAAGATTAAGATTTATGAAAATAAAGTGTAAAAGTTATGAATAGATAATGTAAAAGTTGCAAGTAACTACAATTTGTGTAGATCATATAAGTCTTGTGAACACATTTGTTTGGCATATAAAAATTATATGCGTGAGATATACTTGAGGAGGTGTTGAACATATTATGTTTTTGCTTTGTATTGATGATGTCATTAATAATAATTGTCTTCTCGAGCTTGAAATGAATATAGCTTGTGAATGCAACAATGAAGCAATATTGAAGCTTGGAACTTTTGAAGACTTAAGGACTTGATGCTTGAAGATGGATTAAAGATATGGTAGAATTCTTGTTAAATTGGTCTTTGAAGATAGTCCTTATTATGAACTCAAAATGCACCTCATTAGCATAGATTGCATGCTCAGTTGCATAAGTAAAAGCTTTCTTGCCTTCTTAAAAGATTATCTTTTCTCCTTAATGTTTTTGACTTATCTACTTAGGCATTTATAAAATCTTTGTTTGAATATTTAAAATATGAATACGTGTTTACTTTTCATACTTATTTCCTACAGAAAAAGTATGAAAACTATTGAGCATGCTACTTGCATATATATGCTTATATGTATAGTTATGTGTACATGTATATATTTCATTCTTGCAGTAAAATAGCACTCATTATGCTTATAGCTACGTATAGTAGGTACTTGAGCATGTTTATCAACTTGCATGATTTGGGACTTGGCGAATTTGCATGTGCATTATAAATGGTACTTTTTCGAGACAAAAATCTACAGAAATCTCAAGTTAAGTAAGAGTTTGAACTTGGTATTTAATGCTTAGCATGCTTAAATTGTTTTAACATTAATGAACTTTAATTTTATAATGCAAACTAGTAATCGCAACCCGTACTTTGTACAGGTCAACTTTTTCTTTTTTGAATTATATACTTTATATAATTCTTTATTATAAATCTTTTTACTATTTTTTAGGTTTAATTTACCTTTATTTACATTTGGTTAAATCATATAATATGTAATGTATTGAGTGTTGGATGTCTTTTTGGTTAGATTTTTTATACTTAAATAATACTATATCCTGATAATCCTTTATTAATTTTGTAGTAATATATATTCTTTTATTTTTTGAGCAAGTAGTAATATATATTCAAACTTTTTGCTTCTTCATTTTGGTGTATTTTTGGAGCTTTTTTTTATTACTTTACCTATTACTAAGTTTATATTATTATTTTTTAAGATCATATTTTATATGTTGATGTATTAAGATCCAATGATGTTTCCTTTTTCACTTATAATTTGAAGAACGGTTTATATAAGTTCCATTCCAAGTATGTTCCTTTTCTTTGATTATTTACTTTGGTTAAGATAATAGTTTGCATATACTATATAATTACAACTAAAGAATTAAACTTGTGGGTAAATAACATGATAATTACAAATAAACTTAAATTAAAAAATAATTCAAAATTTTTTGAATATTTGTAGGCTTGTGTACGAGCCATAACATGTAGTAATATAAAAAAAACTAAACTAAAATTAGAATAACTAATTGAATACACAAGTTATATAGATTTATTGAACAAAATAAAATGAATTGAAAGAAATTAAAAGAAAATATTTGTAAGAAAGAAAGTAAAAGAATATCAAATGTAAATTAGAATGGAGGCTTGAGTTGGATTTAATCTCCTTAAAACTTTAATGCACTGCTACGGTATTGACAACTCCTCTCATAAACCTCTTAGGATAAATGGTTTACCTTTTATAGATATATCACTCAAATTTTTAGAAGCCAAAGAAAAGGATAGTGTTACAACTCTCTCAACTATGCAAGTTTATAGACTATAAGAAACACTATATGCAAAAAAAAAGTTCATTTATTTTGTATGTTTTGAAGTTTTTACAATACTACTGTTTATAGATGGAAGAATTGGTAAGATATAAAGTCTACCATAAATAAGTCATTCAAAGGTCTTAAAACTCCTTTACATTAACTCTATGGCTTGAAAGTCACCTTAAAGATGAGACTCGAAAGGTTTCAAAACTCATATGCATTAACCTCTATAACCAACATAGAAGGGAGATCAAAAGTCTTCTAAATGATTAATGTGAAAATTGTTATTAATTAAATTTATAATATTGATAAAAAATTTTAGCTGAGTTAGAAAACAAATGAAAGCTAATGTGGCATATTTCTTTGAGCTACAATCTGTCATAATAAAAATATAACTACGTAAAGTAGAATTATGAATTAGTATGTAGTTAAAAAACATTATATATATAAAAATAATTGTATTAAATAGCAAAAGGTGATATAGACATATACATATACATATATATATATATATATATATATATAGAAGAAAAAACAATGGATTTCACTTGAACGGTTGGATTTCTTCATGTTGTTTACTACCATAATGGCAATGCCAAGACATGATCGAAAAATGTAATTAGGATATAGTGCATAAATTAATTAAATTAAATGAATTTTTTTGGACTTTATTACTTTAAGCTCATTAAAAAGAAATATATATAGGTGGTGGATAAATATAACTAAATATCTTGTAACTCTATTGCAATGATGAGGTTGGAAAGTGGTACATAAATGTAATTAAACATTATAATATATAGATTTATAATAATGTAATAATATTAAAAATAAAATATATGATGACTTGGCAAATAGATAGGTGCTAATTTATTACCCTTCTTTGAGCTCCCTTGGATTCAACTTTTATTTATATATAGATATAGATTGCTATCTTGAGCTGCCAAAAACTATAGCATGCATGCTTTTACTTTAGGTAGAAAAAGTAACTTTTTCAAAAAGGTATTGCAGCTTTTTCACCTATTTTTAGCTTTTTCTACAACCACCGGCTGAAATAGCCGGTTGACCGGTATAGTCAATCGAGTAAAACAGTGAGCACTTGCCCTATCGATTGAGATAGGCAGTCGACCGGTAGTGTCGACCAGCTCACCATTTTTGCTTACAGGAAGTACTAGCTAAGTGAGGGGATCGACCGACAGTGTCAACCGATAGCCCCTCTGAGTGTTTTTCAAATATAGCCATTGTGAAATTAACTTTTTGGCATTAACTACCCTTTTCACCTCCTAACTTAACATACAACTTGATCTAAGCTCTCTTTGCAATCTATTAGCATTAAAAGCTTTCTCTCTTGCAATCCTATTTCATTTATTGCCATCCTTCATTGATTGCATATCATTAATATTCATTGATCAAGTGATTTGAGCTCATAAATTGTTTATCTACTTTGAACAATATAGGAAGGTTTAAATACCTCTTCTATTCTTGCTCTTAAGAGTTTGTAAACCAAAATACTTTACTATTCTATTTGATGTGTGCTTTGCTCTTGGGTAGACTAAAGTGTGAGACTCATTCTTGTCGAGAGTGAAGGGTTTGAAATCCTTAAGTATAGGGTGTACACTTGTGGTCATTGTGATGAAGTAAGGATTATGATTGTTGTTTCATGCTTCTACAACATACTAAGCAAAGAGTCGATTCAGTAATAAAGCTCTTGAAATCCTAAAGGGAGACCTTAGGTAGTGGATTAGGCCTTCTAGAGTTTAAACCACTATAAATTGCTGCATTTGATTCTCTATCCCTCAAACTCCATATTTTCAAGTGTTATTATTTGCCATCTCCATATCTTGCATGCTTGATTGCTTGAGTTACTAGTTTAAGAGTTTTTTTATTGCTTGTTAAGTATCATTAATCAAATTTACTCCTCTCTCCCACCCTTCTTGGATTCATTAACTAGGCAACAGGAGGGGTTTACCATCCTATATAGTGCACGGTATAAGAGTTGACAGATAGCTAGAGTTGGAGGTATATCTATTAATGCAATAAATAAATACAACAATATCCTCTCTAAAAAGTTTTTAGATGAGGTGGTAACTTAATATAGTATCAAAGCCCAGGTCATGGGAATGAGTCTCATCGTCTTCTATTCAAAAACATTAAGGAAAAACAAAAAGAAATATCTACGTGTAAGGTTCTAACTGTGAGGAGGCATATTAATACAACAAATAAATATATCAATATCTTCTCTAAAAGCTTAAACTTTTACATAAGGGGATGTGTTATTACAAATAAATAAATACACTAATATCATCTTTAAAAGCTTAAACTTTGAGAGACAATTTGACAAAATTAGCTATTAGAGTAGCTAATAATTATTTGAGTTGCTGATAACTATTGTATTTGTACTGTTAGCAAATAACTATTTGGATAGTTGATTGAATAAAATGAGTTTGATAAAACTAGGTGTTAAATTTGCTAATTAATGCAAAATTACATAAAAAGACGTTGGATTTACTTTGTTATTGTTATGATAAGTATAATTATTATTACTATTATTAAAATAAAATAATTTATTTTACAATTAGATATATTTTTCTTAAACTAATTTTTTATTATTAAAGCATGATAAAATTATTTTTTGATAAGTTAGTTTTATTAATATTATAAAAATAATATTTATTACAAAAATATTTTTTTAATTGATCCAGAATATATTTTTTCAAAGAAAAATAATCAATGGAGGAACAACACTTACAATTTTTAGTATATTTTAATATGGGTAGAATTTAAAATTGATTTTGGATTTATACTTGTGAAAGAAAATATAAAAATGTAAAGAGATTGCAAACTGAGTAGGATTGACAAAAGAAGAAAAATGAAACATTAAATCCTACCTAAACCATTAACACTATTAATGTTTTAGAAACACCACTTCAAACACTATTTCAAATTGAAATACAATCTATGAGGAGCTAATTTTTTACTTGCTCAAAACACTAAGCACTACTTGATACATTATTATTGAATAGGGCCCTAGATGATGTGGTAACTTTTAACAATATCTCATAATGAAGAAGTGAATGGGTATTGGACTTCAATATAAATTGGAAATTGCTACCAGTAATTGGAGTAGAATTAATTGTTATTATTAAAGGGCTTAAATAGGCAATGCACCTTGAAGTATAACAGCTTATAAACTAAAACTCTTCAATAGTTGTCAACCTTCTCAAGAGTTCAATACTAATGGATATTGAAGGAATACAAACAGATTTAAGGAACGAAACTTTTGTTTCAAGTTAAGCATGTATATCGACTGATAAATAGGTGTTTAGATTGGCTTGCAAAAATAATCCATGCAATATCTTTGGCTTGTATATGATTTAAGATAACCTGCAGCATTTGTTTGTTTTACTGGAAAAAGACAAAAATGGTGAAATATCCTTGAGCACAATTCTAACTTAGACATAGTAGGCTCCCCCAAGAGAAAAAAAAATACCAATCCAAGCCTTTAACAAGAGAAACACACGTATAACATTTAACTTTAGGCAGCATTTAGGGTTTTATTTTCTTTTTTCTTCTTATTCTTTGTCTGACTTTTACTCTATCATATCCTTATCTCTTGACCTTTTTTATCTATTATATATTATATTTTGCGTCTTTTTTCTTTATCCCATTCTTATGTTTTTTTTTATATCCTATCCTAATTTTTTTCCCTTTCCTATCTGTATGTTTTTTTTTTATCTCTGTCATAATTCTTTACTAAAGAAAAAGTAATTTTATAGTGATCCTTTAAAGAATTAGATAATGCCTTTTGATAGAATCTCTGGCTGATCTAACCTGCAAAACAAGGAAATCTAGGCACCGGTGTGGTACCAGCCAAAGAACCTCTGATGCCTAAGTCAAAGTATTTCTTTAAGGGGAAGTTTCTGGAAGAGAATGAGTAGAATGAATGAGTTACTTTGTTTAGAATCGAGGGATCATATTTGTAGTTTAAGGGGTTAGGACAGGTGTCATTCACATCCTATTGATACTACTGACTATTAGACCTTGAAGTCTGGATTGGTTAGCCACACGGATGTTCAGTCAGCCTATATTTGAGGAGGTATTATCAGGAGTCTCGATAATAGTGCGGGTACAATCCAAGTTCATGACATCATTGTTTCCTTTTTCCCTATAAAGGTCATGAGTATGACCTGATCCCATAACACCAGCCTCATTTGGGGATGTGCTGACCAGGGATATTGCCAAATGTTCCCTGATTATCTGGCTTAGTACTTAGGCATTTTCTGGGTCACTAGAGTGCGTTCTTGGGTCATTTATGCTTTCCAGGCATAAGATTCACGAATCGATGTGCTTGTTCTACAAAAATGGCGTTTCTTCAAAACACGAGAGAAAGCCACCAATAGAGATGCGACTGTTCGCATACCCAGTGCTTTGGCATTCTGTTTTTGAAATTCAAATGCCTTTTGAAGGAGCATAATTATGAATTTTTCTTCTTTTTTTTCACCACTTTCTGCCTATTTCGCTCTTAGTACTCCATAATTTCCTCTCCATTTTACTAAGTCTTTACACTTTGCTTAACTGTTTTTTACTCACAGCTGTTGTTAAGGGCTTTCCTGGTATTACTTTCTAGCTTCGTCTATTCCTTTTAAGTTTTCACACCTACTCTCTCATCGTCATAAGAATACATCCTTCTATCTTTTCATTTTTTTGCTTTCATTTATTTTTATTATTTGAACTAGCCCTCTGTGTACCTATCCTGCTTTCTTTACTTTATGTGTTTTCTCTAGTTTTATTAGAGCGGTGAATGTCCAAGTCTCCCAACTTGCCTAATAATAACGAGAACATGCCATTAGTGTTACGCCCCTTTCAAGGCACGTGACTTGCCGTATGCCCAAAAGGAACAACCTTTCAAGCACACAAGGCGCCATCACAGGACTCACTCGATTCAGAGCAGCTAAAACCACAATTTAATAATAATTCTCCAAATATATATATATATAAACATTCTAGGAACAATCTCCAAAGAGAAATACCCAAATTGTGAGGCCACACTCCTCAATTACTACAGGTACTGAATCTCATTCGAAACTTCTAAGTTTAAAAAAAAACAATAAATAAATAAATAAACAATTTTTTTGGTTCTCCAAATCAATGCTTCTGCCAAACAATCACTATCTTGACCTAGAGCCAAAGCCGAAACTATCTTAACTGCAAAGAAAGCAGGCGGGAAACAAAAGAATGAGCAAACGAGTGCTCAGTAAGAGAATTTATCCCACAAGAAATATATATGATAGATGATCAAGTCGACTATTATATGATGGAAGGAAATAATTTGAAAATACACTACTCAATAGAAGTCACTATTCTTAGACTATACCATTTCTCAAGCCAAAGATTCGAAAACAAAGTGTACTCAATAACATATAACTAGTACTACCACCAGTCATATTCTCTTTAACCATGAGCTGTGACTGCATTTAACCTGTGCAGTACGGTCCAGTAATCGAAATGGGGGCCCCAATCACACCACAGCGGTAATAGTATCTGCAAGTGCGTCACAGTAACAGTATCCGTGACACGGCACCATATCAGTATCGGTACTTGTAGAAATTTCACAGCTTTAAGTCAGTTTTAGATATTTTATGTATATCGAGTCACTAAGTATTTAGAAAAAAAATGGTGCAATAAACTTACAAAGAAACAAAAGTTCCAAATACGCTCAATCAACTGAGTCATAATAATAATCTTTAAAAAAAAATCACTAATTCAACAAAATATAATTATATATAGCACATGTAAGTAGAGAATATTATAGAAGAATCCCAGGCGTACTTCTATAGTATGGGTAAATAAGCTTTGTTTAACAAATAATTTGTGAAATTTAATATCGCAAGAGTAATAATAGTACTGCCACAAAAATTATTTATGCTAGAAAAATAAACTTAAATAAAAAATAAATAAAACTAATAATAGAAACTTTGCTAATAATTACTTGTGGTGCTACGTCTTGTACCACTACTGACCTTTTTAATTCTTTACTTCTTAAGCTTAGGACTTGTGAATATGAAAGCTAAACCATGAGATAAGTACACGAAAAGCTTGAGTGACCAACGAGTAATACTGGAAGAAAGAATTAACCAAGAGCGATTAACAGATGATGAAAAGAACGGGAAGATGGTGCCATAGAAACGATACAATTCTAAGGATTATGAGGTCTGAACAAAACACGATAAAGAAGCAAGAATTGACGAAGTAATAGATAATTTTTTTTAAGGGTAGAATTCAGAATTTGCTATTCACTGATCTCTTGTAATAACTGATATCATGTGAAACCACATCATTAACACTAATAGAAAATTTGTCAATAAATTGGACAAGAGAAATACGATAAGAAGGGAATATTCCACTTACCTCAAACTCAAATTTGGAACTTTTAACCACAATTCTTTAATTCCCAGGAATTTTTAATTCTTTCAGAACCTAGTTTATTCAATCAGAATCCTATTTGATCAAAACCTAATATTCTTGAAAAATTTCCTCAACTTAATTTCAATCATAACCACCATGTGAAACTTACCTGAGTCTTTCACCAATCTCTATGTTAATCACCAAGCGTAGGAGGAACCCCGTCCTTTTCGATTTCTTGTCCTACAGAGAAATTTTTTTTTTAATTATTTTGAGCTCTCTTTGTTCTAAGGAAAAGAAATGTAACCTTTAATACTCAATTTTTTCTTTTATACACAAAACAAAAAGAATATAGAAGTCCACAAGAACTAGGACTTTATTTACCTAATACTATTTCTATTATATTTTTTTAAAACCCCAACTTAATGGCCCTCGAGTGCCAACTATATAGGTCATTACAATTAGAGCCTAAGTCAGCAATCGTAGGATTAGGGTTTCTTTAGATTTTTCTAGTATCTTTGATAATTTAGAGACTTTCAATACTTCCGCCCCTACCGGCCCTAATACCCTCAAAGAGGTTTTAGCTTTAAGTTTTAGTGAGGATTTCCTCTTAGATTTCCTTTTTGAGAGGTTTTCTCTAATAGTCTCAATAGTTGCAACGAACCCTAACCACACTGCTATAACAAAGGAAGTGATTGGGGATTCCGTGACTTTTTCTCTTGATAATCAGGTAATTAAGGCTGGTAAAATGGCCCAAAGTAATGGGTCTTTTGACTTTTGGTAACGGGTGAGGCCCGAAAACTCGAAGAAGGGGAGGCCGCAGTATCTCATCAAGAAGATCCCCTAGATGGCGGCATTGATACCTCTACCAGTGACAAGGGTGCAATTGAGGAGGACACTATTGAGAAAGGAACCTTATCGGTCAGAAAGGTTGAGATCTCTTTCAATGCCCTGGAGAAGGAGCCGGTACTTGACCAGGGATGCTGACGAACATTTGTCTTTGTTAGGGAGGGCCCGACAATTATATCATCAGGTTGCTAAACCCTAGAGATTACGCTTATAAGGGGGAGGATGGCAAAATCACGTTTTACGAGGACTTCTTTGCGATGGGCCTTAGACTGCCGATCCCAGAGTCCATCAACAATACCTTAACCATTATGGACTCTGTCTGAGCAAGGTTTATCCGAATAGTTGGGCCCTTCTTATCAGCTAGTTTTCATTTTTAAAGCGAATGTGGTCGAGCCTACCGTCAATCTCTTTCAATATATGTTCCGCCTAACACAGGATCGGGAGACAAGATGGTACTACATCATAGCCAGGAACCATTCGTTGCCTTATAGGGAAACCCCTTATCTTACAAGGGTTGGCATAACAAATATATCTTTGCCAATAATCTCGATCCTTGGGGCGTAAACCTCAAATGGACCACACTGGATGTTACCTTTGGGGTTGGGAAGAAACTTAATAAAGTCCCTAAGCTCACTGATAAGGAAGAAGAGGGGTTCAACGTCCTGAAAGCTTTGAGTCGGGGTTCATTTCCTGATTTAAAACCCCCGAAAGGATTAGAGCCTCGGGGTCATATCTCGAGTATCAACCATGGCCGTTTTATGGTCGGAGTCTATCCTTGTTCATTATTTTTCTTTTTTCTTTCCTCGATTCTGATTGGACATCTTTACACTGAGTTATTTTTCTTCCATGTTTTTAGGAATGGCTAGCCCAAGGAGATGATAGCTAACTCTCCAACAGGCAGAGGTGTAGCGGCAACTCGCTGCTTGCTATGGCAGTCAACCTGCTAGGACATCACGTCTACAAAGCCAGGGGGTTCCGGCTAGGCGCCCAATTCCAGGCGTTGAGATACAGGGAATGGGTCGTTGATAAGTCCAAAATAAGCCCAATTCAAGGCGTTATCGATATTGTAAGGAAAATTGAGGTTGCTAGGTCGTGCTAATAACCATAACTAATTTATCAAGATAGTTGAAAATATCTCTTCATCTAGGATCGGATTTGTTGACCAAAATTGCTATTATACCTTAGGCTAGACTTAATTTTTATTGATTTCTCGTTTTCCGGTGTTTCTGTGAACTTAGAATTGCGTGCTTTGGTTGAATTTTATTTTTTATTTACGTTTTTATTTTTCTGCTCAGCTGCGTGCCCACCACAGCGGACCAGTAGTTGGACAGTTTTGCTTATTTTACTTATTTTTGTATTAAAATCCTCTGTTTTACTTGTGACTTGCTTGATTTATCTACTTGACATAATTAGCATGTTCTAAATTTCTTTAATCCCTGTTGACTTAACCCTTTTCTCACCGCGTACACAAATTAAAATTGCAAGGTAAGAGATAGAAATTTTTTTTTGTGGTTTCGACGCCCGTCAGTCGGCACCTTCGTTCGAGCCCCAACCGAGATCAGAGAGATAAATGCCTCGTGGAGGAGAAGTCAAAGTGAGTCTGAGGATGATAAGCCCCGCCAACGCTGCAGACTTCAACACTCGGACGGTGCCAAGTCTTCTCGGGCCGCCACTCATCGGGGAGCTGCACCTTCTGCCTCCGCACCTTCACCACTATCAGCTACAACTTTCACCAAAAGGGCTTCATCATTCGTATCCCCTACATTACCACCACTAAACACTATCATTGCTATCGACAGGGGAGCTTCATCTTCTTCCGCTCTTACTCGTCCGCCGGCAACAACTGTTGCCACTTAATCGGGGTCATGGGGGATTTCGATGGTTCTATTAGGAGTCCCAGGTTGGACCTTTCTGCCCTGGTCAAATCGGCTTAAACCATAATCTCTATCTCTCTCGGGGTAAGATCCTTCTTTATACTCTTTTATCCTTTTTTGCACCTAGACTTATCCTTTTATTCTCTTTCTGCTTATTCGTTTATCAGCTCTTCTCCTTTTAGGCCGGAGAGCTCGCGGTAGAGTTTACTGAATTGGTCAAGACCGCGGGCCACACCATCAATGAGCTTACCAACTGATCCCTGGACACTGTTGATGCTTGTGAGGCTGAGAGACTGAAGAAGGAGATTTTGAGGCTCAAGACGTCTAGGGAGAATACTTGAAAGTGCCATCATGAGGAGCTACAATATTTGAAGAATAATTCTGATGCGCTAAAAGCTAGGGACAGGTAAATAAGGAAGAGAGATGATCAGGTCGTTGCTCTTGGGGTGGCCGTCACTAGGCAACGATCGACCCTTATACAGCTAACCGAGAGGGCGAAGGGGCTTAAGAAAGATAAGGAAGAGGCTGCCCAGCGTATTGCTCAATTAAAGCAAGAGAGGGAGGCTATTTTCCAAGAAAGAGACGCTACCCTCTGCCGAGCCGCCAATCTTGAGAATCAACTCCAAGGAACCTGAGATTCTGTAATCGCAGAATACAAAGCCTCTGCAGAGTATCTTTAGAGCTGCTAGAGGAGGTCACTGTTCAGTATGAGAGGGGCATTAAAGCCGATGCTCAAAAGCTTTGGAACTGCTGCAGGGCGATTTTCCTCTTCCCCTAAAGCCCTTGGTTGAGGCCGTCCTTGAAGAAAGGATCCTTGCGCCTCTCGAAGACGCTCTTAAGGAAACCGTGGCCCCAATTCTACCAATTGACGATGCCCCCAATGTCACTGATGGGGGATCGGAGGATATGAATCCCGATCCTCCTTCGGAGGCATTAACGCCCGCCCTGGTGGAGATAGAAGTCCAAGAAAAAGAAGCCACCCCCATTTCTCCTGGTGTAACTAAGCAAGAACAAGAAGTGGTGGAAGCCAGGGTCAACCCTGGAAGTGTCAGGGAAGCGGTGTAGAGTGTCGGTGGTGGTGAAGAAGGTAGTGGTAGACACTAACCTGTGCAGTTGGTGATCCTTAGCCACGCTATAGCTCCAACAGCTTGATAATGGCTTCTTTTATTCTTTTTGTCATTTCTTTTATTGAAATGATATGTAATTTTCTCTTTCGTTGAAATGAACAATTTATTTATGTTTTGTATTCGAACAATTTATGCTTAAATCATTATCGCAACTAAGTTGGATTTTATAGGTTGCTTTGTTGTTATCTTCCTTATTATATTGTATCAGCCTTGCTTTCTTTTGACGAATTGTTTCACTTAGTCACAAGATAAGATAGTGAACTTGTTTGCTTAATTAGAAAACGTTCAAAGGGTACCTTTGCACAATTAAGCATGGGACTTTGGTTTGTCCTTCATTGATCGAATAAGATAAATACACAATACAAGTAGTATTTGTGCAATGAGATAAAACATAACACTTTCATGAATGTTCTGAGTTCCACGTATTCAGGAGCAGTGTCCCATCGGCCCTGGCTAATTTAAAGGTTCTTGGTCAGATCACCTTTATTACTCGACAAGGGCCCTTCCAGTTTTCATCAACTTATTGAGATTAACGTTAGCAAAATGGTGTTCTCAAAGCACCAGATCTCCAAGTTTGATATCTTTTGGTCGGATCTTTCCCATTAGCTGACGTTTTAGAGCTTCCTTCGTTGCTTCATTTGTTAAGTGAGCATCCTCTCAGACTTCGTTGAGTAGCTCTGACTGAATCCTCAGGACTTCATCATTTTCTTTTTCCGCAAAATGCTTCACACGCAATGTTGGGGATAAGATTTCTGTCGGTGACATAACTTCTTACCCATAAACCAGTTGGAATAGAGTTTCTCTAGTACTGTTGTGCACAATTGTCTGAGAGGCCCAAAGAACCTCAAGTAGTACTTTCGAGCATGACTTTTGGCACCCTCAAGCTTTGTCTTCAAACAATTGATGATGGTTCAGTTTGTGACCTCTACTTGTCTATTGCCTTGAGGGTGTGCCACTGTAGAGATCGTATGTTAATTTCTAATTCAGTGAAGCACTCTCGGAAGTACTTTAAATCAAACTGTCTCCCATGGTCGCCTATTTTACTCCTTGGATAGGGTGTCAGCCTGGACAATATTACCCCTCAGTATTTGCTAAAGTGTGAATCTTTAAGAGGATGCTATTGTCTCGATCACCTGTTTCTAATAAGCTTTCATTTTACTATCTTTAGTCTCAGTTCCATTTATCTGTCCTTTTATCAATTGTGGATCAGTAAATGCTTAACTGTCTTTGCCTCCAACTCTTTAAGCAGTCTCATCCCAAATAGCAGTGCTTTGTACTCAGCTTCATTTTTAGTTATTTTGGACTCAAACTTCACCGCATATTTTAATTTAGATCCATTGGGCTTCCAGATCACATTGCCTACCCCTAATCTTGCCTTACTTACAGCGCCATCAACATACAAGCTCCATTCTCCAATCATTTGTTCTACCAGCTAAGTGCATTCAACCACAAAATCAGCTAAAGCCTGCACCTTAATTGCAGTTCTCGGTTGATAAGTGATGTGGTATTGGCTTAGCTCAATTGAATATTTTAACAATTGTCTCGACAATTCTGGCTTGTGTAAAACTTGGCACAAAGGCTGGTCGATCATTATTGTTATTGGATGTGCTTCGAAGTAGGGCTTTAACTTCCTAGCTTACATCACTAATGCAAGTGCTAGCTTTTCTAGACTAGTATATCTTAACTCTGCTCCTTTCAGGGTCTTACTGATATAATACACTGGCCTCTGACCTTCTTCTATGTCTCTAATTAGGACAACTACTACTACAAGGTCAGAGTTTGACAAATACAACAGTAATGTTTCTCTTTCTTCGAGTCTAACTAGAATCGAAGATTGTGTTAGATAGGACTTGATCTTTTCGAATGCTTCTTAGCATTCAGGAGTCCATTTGAAATCCTTTGGATTTTGGAGAATTTTGAAGAACGGTGCACATCGGTCTGCTAAACTTGACATAAATTTGCTCAATGTTGCAATCTTCTGGAGAGTAATTGTACATTCTGCACTATCTTTCGGGGCTTGGGATTGAGTACGGCTTCAATCTTCTCAGGGTTGGCCTTGATGCCTTGGTGTGTCACCAAGAACCCTAAGAATTTCCCTGCTCTGACCCCGAAGGCGAACTTCTCTAGAGTTAATTTGATCTCGAACCTCCTCATTGTTTAGAAGGCTTTAGTGAGGTTGGATACGTGGTCTGATGCCCTCTTCCACTTGACAAGCATGTCGTCAATGTAGACCTCCATATTTGGACCTATTTGGTTTTCGAATGCCATGTTTACCATGCTCTAATATATTGCCCCAGCATTTTTCAACCTGAAATGCATGACCTCGTAGCAATAGAGTCCCCGATCAGTAATAAAAGTAATGTGTGGTTGATTGGTAGGTACCATTTTTATTTGTTTGTAGCTTGAAAAGGCATCTATGAATAACAACACCTCGAATCCTGCAGCTGAGTCAACCAGTTGGTCAATTCTTGGTAGAGGGAAGTTGTCCATTAGACATGCTTTATTCTAGTCAGTGAAGTCTACACAGAGTCTCTATCTCCCGTTGGCCTTTTTGACCATCACCATATTGGAGACCCATGTCAGGTATTTTATCTCCTGAATGTGGCCTGCTTTTAGCAGTTTCTCCATTTGTTCGTGGATTGCTTAATTTTTCTCCGCACTGAAAGGTGGTTGTTTTTGTCGGACCAGCCTAAAGGTAAGTCGATGTTCAGCGGATGCTCGATGACTTTTAGATCTATCCCTGTCATATCAGATAGATCCCAAGCAAATACATTAGAATTTAAATTTAAGAATTGGATAATTCCTCGTTAGATTTCTTCTGTCTATTCTACTTTGACATAAGTTCTCTTATTGAGTTCCCCTATTTCAACGAGTTCAAGCTCTTCGGCTGTGATTTCTCTTCTGGGATCATCCTTTAACAACTCCACCATCATGTTCTAAAGCTTTTCCTGATCTTCTTTTGATTTTAATGCCACTGCATAACACGCCATAGCATCTTATTGATTCCCTTTGACTGTGATTACTCCATCTCTAGTCGAAAATTTCATCATTAAATGATATGTGGACACAATAACTCCCAATCGATTTAGTCACCCTCCTGATGATCCCATTGATGGTGCTTGGATAGTTTACCACCATGAAGTCAGCTTGGAGATCGATATATTGGCTTCCGTCCCCAATGTTGAGAGAGAGATTGGCCACCTCCTCAACCCATACCTTGTTGCCAAAAAAACTTCAACAGGGTGAAGATAAACCGATCCAGTTTGAGCTGCTCGAATGCCTCATAATATAGCACGTCAGCAGTACTTCCAGTATCCATTAGCATCCTACACATTTCATAATTAGCAAAATAACTGTAATGACAAGAGGGTCATCTTGGTTTATCGGTAATCTGACTAAGTCCTTGCTGGTGAAGGTTACATCTTCCATCCTTCCCATTTGTTTGTTGGGGCAGCTTGCAAATATCAGGCATATATCTTTCTCTTTGTAGCTGAATCCCCTCCAGTAGCTAGTCCTCCCCATATCATAACTACTGTACCAAGGACCTTCTTTTCTATTTTTAGGCTACGAGATCGTTCCTCGGAAGCCTCTCCCTATTGTCTTACGAACTATATCAGCCGCCCTCTCTTGATTAAAGATTTAATCTTGTTCTTCAAATTTTGGCATTCATCGATGGTATGGCCATGATCCCTATGGAAATGGCAATACTTGCTCTTATCTTGTCAGGATTTTCCTTCATCTTCTCGAGCCACTTCACGTTTTGTTCACTCTTCATTGCCGCCACAATATCTAATTTGGATATATTCAAAGGCGGAAAAGTGTCAAAACGCCTCCTAAAGATCTTTGGGTTTTGCTTCCTCTTCTTCGAATCATTGCATTCTTGGTGTGATACTTAATGATTCTGTTTCCCTTTGTTTTTCTCGGTCTCGTACTCCTTCTTCCGTTCTCTTTTTGCCAACAAAACATCCTCTGCTAAAATGTACTTTTCGACCTGAGCCATGAGGTTGGTCATAGAAGTTAGCTTCTTTCTTGTCAAGGAACTGGATAGCTTATCATCTCTTACGCCGTGAATGAAAGCTTTCATGGCGACGAGGTACGCCAGGTCAGATACTCACAATGTTGCTTCATTGAACCTTTTAGCGAACGCCCTTAAAGTCTCATCACTCATTTACCTTATTTCGATAATCAAACTAGATGATTTTAGGGCCTCCTTTATGCTAGCAAATTGGTTCATGAAGGCTGCAACTGGCCCTTTGAAGGAATGGATGGAGTGCAATGGTTGCTCATCATACCATGTTCGAGTAGATCTGACCAAAGTAGTAAGAAATACTTTACATTGCGCGACATCAGTTGCATTATAGAACAACATTTTATGGTTGATAATCAACACATGGTCGACGGGATCACCTGAATTATCAAAGTAAGGCAACTGTGGAATTATGAACTCCCTTGGCACTGGCTCTCTAATGATTTCCTTCAACAAGGGACTATTTTCAAATTCTTTGACATTTATGGTCTACAGAGGCCACGAGTTCGGCATAATCTATATGGAGGCTATGTGTAGTGGTAGTTTACAAGACGTAACTCCTTGGCATAATGATTCCGCTTGCATGTCCAGAGGAGTTTGGTGGGTAGGTTATGGCATGTGAGTGAAAGCTCCGAATTTTGGTAATGTTGGATTTGGGAAAGGAAAGGAGTATGGTTAGGTGAAAGGGTGTGTTTGGGGAGGAAAAATTTTGCTCATTTTGAATATTGGTGAACATGTTGGCTATGGCCATCATCTGAGCTGGTGAGTAAGGTGGCATAGTCGTGTTCACCAGCTGTGCTGGGATAGAAGATGTTGGATTAAGGTTGAAGGGCTCATTAGTTGGCTCTGGTTGTGGATTTTGTGGCTGAGGGTAGTTTTTGGGAGTTTGTCACCGTGGCCTAGGTGGTTGCTGAGCTTGCTGCTGCTTAGTTTTCTCGTCTTCTTCTCCAGCATAAGACTCGCCGACAACTTGGCTTCGAGTGATAGTCATGTGAACTCAATAGGAATAGCCAATGGTGATTCCCACATATAGCGCCAATATGATCCTGTAAAGAATCAAATAATCTCTCTTGATAGAATTTATGTCTGGTCTAACTTGCAAAACAAGGAAATCTAGGCACTGGTGTGGTACCAGCCAAAGAACCTCCAATGCCTAAGTTAGAGTATTTCTTTAAGGGAAAGTTTATGGAAGAGAATGAGTAGAATGAATAAGCTACCTTATCTGGAATCGAGGGATAATATTTATAGCTTAGGGTTTAGGACACGTGTCATTCATATCCTGTTCGTACGACTATCTATCGGGCCTTGAAGTCTAGATTGGTTAGATGTGCGGATTTTTGGTCTGGCCAGATCTAAGGAGGTATTATTGGGAATCCCAATAATAGTGCGGGTACAATCCAAGTTCGTGACGTCATTGTTTCCTTTTTCCCTATAAAGGTCATAGGTATGACCCAATCCCATATCACATAGCATTCATGAAATTATTTTATTATTAAAATAATTTATTTACTATGCTTTAGTAATAAATTGTTATTATAAGCATATATTTAGTTATAAATATATTATCTTACTTTAATAATTTGTAGTAATAATAATTATAAAAATTGTAACAATGATAATAATAATAATAACAAAGTCATATTTATGTCCTTTTACATTTATCAGCTCAATTAACATCAAGTTTTATGTAATATATTTTTTTCAGTTAGTTGCTTAAACAGTCATCATCTAATAGATAAAATACAATATCTATCACTTATCCTACCAACTATAAGTTTCCTAAACAACTATCAGCTACCTAAACAAATAACTATGTGTAATATGGCTAAATATATATAACAAATTATTTTCTGACAGTTTAATTTTTTAAATGATGTTATAAGTTAATATAGTATCAGGTAATGGATTCAAATGTATAGAAGACAGCACTTAAGCGAGTGAAAGGTTGTACTTCTCTATGTATTATATTAAGTATATATACACACTTTACAAGTGATAAGTAATTTAATATACAGATAATAGTTATCCAAGAATCTTGAGGAGATAAGAACTTGTATTTGTGTTCTATATGGATCATCTTTATTATGCCTCTGCAAGAGGATAGAGCTATTTGTGAGACCTATCTTGGACCAAAGAAATGTTAGCCATGCCTCTGGGAATGGTTTGGTCTGAACATCATCTAATTGCCTTTCCTTGGAAACATGTGTAACATGTATCATGCATGCCATCCTTCACTTTGTTCTAAATAAAATATTAGTCCAAAGCTATATGTTTCATTTTTGAGTGGAAGACTGGATCTAAAAAGAGGTTGCGTCAATATTGTCACATAATAGTTGTGGTGTTGGTGATATTGTGAACTTAAGCTCTCGCAACAATTTTAAGAGCCAACAAACTTCTTTAGCTATTGTAGAGCCAACACTCTAATATATTACTTCAATGGAAGAATGTGCTATAGTTCTTTGCTTTCTAGAACTCCAAGAAATCGAATTACAACCAAGGAAAAATGATAGGTCTAACTTAGTAGACAGGACTTTATATCAAAGTTTAATTGGAGGTATATAGTTCTTTGCTTTCCAACAATTCCCGCTTGCTATTTACTTTGAGATAGAAATAAGCATCGAGAATAACTGATTGCCTCAACACCCAAAAACCATGAGATGCTTCCCAGATCCTTGACCAAGAACATGTTAGTTGTTGCATCAATGGGCGCTGAATCAAAATTGAAGAGTCCCTTGTGATCAAAAAGGTCATCCATATATACTAATATAGCAATCAAATTATTAGCACTGTAAACAAACAAAAGATGAATTTGGACAATTGTTAATAACCCCAAGTGATAAGATAAACTGTTTGAGTGCATTGAACCAAGCACAAGGCACTTGTTTTGAACTATAGAGGGACTTTTTTAACTGACACACATGAGTTGGCCAAGATGCATCCACAAAGCCAGATGGCTAAACCGTGAACATTGTTTCATCTAATGTTCAATAAAGTAACACATTGTTAACCCCTAACATATTAATTTCCCAAATATGGGACACATCAATGCTTAAAACTATATAAGTGGTGGATATTTTAACCACTAGGCTGAGTGTGTCTTTAGAATCAACTCCAGGCCTCTAATAGAAACCCTTGCATTGAGTTGAGCTTTGGACCTTGCAACACTGCCATCTGAGTTTCGGCTGACCCAGAACACCACTTGCACCCAACAACATTATAGGATTTATCTGGTGAAACAATCTCCCATGTTAAATTTTTTAAGAGCCCGGAGTTCTTCCCTCATAGTTTTGCACCCAACCTCATTTTTTAGTGCCTCTTCTACATTAGAATGCTCAATTATTGACGAGAGAGGATGTTTCACAACCATGAGGGGAAGGATCTTCCTTTGTGGGGAGGGGGAGAAGAAGTTGGGGGGGGGGGGGTTGGAGAGGAAACATTGCTTTTAGCTCAAGTTTGCATGTAGTGAGTGGATTGAGAAAAAATTGAAGATGGTTTAGTAATGTTATTACTTACCTCATGATGAACTAACGAAGCATGTGATTGCTTAGACAACACACCAATGGTGTTGCAAAGATGATTAGTTGAAGCAAACATGGGAATTGGTCGCTTGGACATCCGGGCAAATAAAGTTTGGTTTAGAGGTTTGTTGGAAGTGGGTGAAGATTTAATGATGCGTAGGTTAAAAGAAATGGATTCAACTAAGGCCAGGCAAATATGGGTTGGAACTGGTGTTCGCTAGTGAAGTTAGGTTTTTCGTTAGTAATAGATGTGGATAGGCTCATCAATGAGACTGTTAGGAAATGTATTTCAATGAACTGAACGTGTCTAGAGTAAAAATATTTCTAGGTCGGTAAATCTAATCAATATAAGAATTATGGATATTAGAATACCTAAGAAATATGCATGGTCTAGAGTGTGGTTCTAGTTCATGATTTGAGTATTGACAAAGCACTAGGTAGCATAAGCATCCAAAAACATGTAGCTTATTGTAATTAAGAGATGAGTGAAATAATGTCTCAAAAGATGATTTAGTTAAGAGAATCAAAGTTGGTAATCTATTTATTAAATGGACGACTATTTGAAAAGTGAAACAACAAAAGGACAAGGAAAGAAAGGTTTGATGTAGCCCCCAGGGGCATAGGTGAGTTGGTAAGTGGCCAGGTGATTAAGGTGGAGACACCCTGACAACGCGGGATCGAGTCCGTGTGGCGGCAGTACTCCGCTGAAATATTGCGGGGCTGTTGCTGGATTTCCACGCCCGTTGCTCCTCTCCCTGGTCGAGCTGCCACTCACGCACATCCCTCGATTTACCTCCCGCCTGGTTAAGCATCCCTCGATTTACCTCCCGCCTGGTTAAGGGGCCTCTGGCCAGGTGGGAAAGGGGTTCTCCTTTGGTTAACCTTTTTTATAAAGAAAGGTTTGATGTAAGAGAGTAAGACCACTTTCCATTATGACATGTTTAGGGGCGTAGGATGGAGAGTGTTGAATACCTAGTTGCACAAAAATTTGTTTTAGTCCTAAAACTTTGTGCCACAATTTGAGTAGATAGTAGCAATTTTTGTGTTATTTTTTTCCTACCATTTTTTGAAATAGAGGAAAAATAGTGAAAACATGAGATTTATGAGATAATGGAAATAGCCATAAATATGTTGAAAAATGATATACAAAAATTGCATCATAAGCAAACAGATTTAGAGAAGGAATGGGACATGGGCTCTAGGTGTCAATGTAAACTAGTTCCAGAAGACATTCACTTTTAAGACTTGAAGTGCCAAAAAGCAACTTGTCGCTTTTATTGCTTTGACTTGAATTACAGAAAGTTCGAAATTGAGAATCAAGAGCGAGGACGTTATTTTGAGCAACTATTTGATGAATACCTTTTGAGGTAGGATGCCCAAGTCTGTCATGCCAGTTCTTCAAGGACATTTTATGCTAAGAAAAACATGTTTTTGATCATAAGATGGGATGCCTTCAGTACGCCATTCATAAACACTATTCCTGCTCTTGCCCACAGCAAGTTGTGGCATGTGGTTAAAAATTTTGACAAAAAAAGACGTTGGATTAAATTCAATTGTAGAATGATTGGGTTCGACAAAATTGATTCACATATATGACATCTTTTTGCATTTGAGGAGTAGATAAAACATTATGTAAATCAAAGGTTTGATTAGTAGAGGAAGGATTAAGATTGTATCATTTTCAAAATAAACAAAAAAAAATCTTGCACGAGAGACGTGTTGAAATATATAATAAATGATGTTACATAGGATGGACCACAAAAGAGAATATAAAAAAAAATTCCTGATGTTTTACTGAAGAATAATTCAGCATCGTGAATATTGAATGGTAAGTATTATATATATACAAAGAAAGAAAAAGAAGATTAAAGGTAATGATTTCGACAACTAGTAAGAAAGACAAAAGGGGTAAAATGCACCTGACTTCTATTGTGGTCTATTGTAAGTGTACAACACCTTCTTATAGTCTCAAAAGTTCTACAACAAGTCTTGTGATGAGTAAAAGTTCCATATACATCCCTTACTATCTAAACTCTCTCTAAAGGTGTTAAAAATGTAACCTTACTTGTTTAATTTTTTTGTTAAATACGTTCATAATAATTAACAAAAATGAAAATTCTCAATAAAATTGACGTAAATGAGTTTTTTTTTTTTTCAAAAAAAGAAATTTTCCTTTGGCCAAAACGGCCAAAAAAAAAAAGAAAAAAAAAAAGAGTGGTACAAACCAAGAGAGGCTAGCGTCACTACTGAGCGTTGCAGATTCATGGCTAAAGCAGTTAAGGGTCCAACATCATGACTTCAACTACTCCACTGAGTTCGATGTGGTTAAAATTTCAAGCACGAAATCCTTGAATTCTGCATCATATCAGTTGACTACTGGAATCCTTTTCTTTGGCTCTATGGCTTCGTGTTTTACATTCAAGAATGAGAGTGAACGGCCTAAACGTGAGATGATTGCAGTTGCTGCCTCCTCGTTCATACACTCGATCGGGTTCCATGCGCCTGATTACATAAACATGTTCAAAGTTGACTAGAGCCACTTGCGATCACCACAAACTCATTTTTTATTTGACGCCACCTTTTATTTATTTATTTATTTTTGTTTCTTTTTGCCTTTTTCGCCAAACGAAAAAAGGTTCATTTTTGCTGGAAAAAATTCATTTACGGCAATTATTTTTTGTTAATTGTTATGCACAAGTTCAACAAAAAAATAATAATAATAAATGAGTAGGATAAAGTTATTAATATCTTTTTGTTGTACATTTTTAACATTGTTAGGGGGAGTTTAGATAATAAGGGGTGTATGTGAAACTTTTATTCACTACAGAGACTTGGTGTAGGACTTTTGACACCATAGAGGAGTGTTGTACACTTATGGTAGGGGGTTTGGTGCATTTTACCCGAAATAAAAGTTCCCCCGATTTAATTGCGTCAGGTGTGGACTAGAGAAAGCTTATTTGGTAAACTAACAAATTCTTGGTTGAGATGGTAGCAGTCTTACTCTTGTAAAGAGAAAAATACAAGTTCGAGTCTTAGGAAGTGCCATTATTGAGAGGTTTTTCCTTTATCACTCCCAGCCAAGCCAAAAAAAAAAAAAAAACAGTGATTTAGTATAGAGAGAATGATGTTGAGTGAAGGAGCATCATTTTTCTATTATTTGTGTGTATAGGCTAAAGATTAATCTCAAGTTTAATATGACTTGAGAATACCCTATCTCAAAGTGCCAAAAAAAAAAAAAGTGATTTAATATAAAGGGAATGATGTTGAGTGAAGGGGCATCATTTTGCTATTACTTGTGTGTATATTAATACACAATTATACGACACAAAGATAAGATGGATAAGAAGCTACATAACTTGAAATACAACAATAACCCCAAAATATATTCCCATTCTACTTGGATCCGGTATCATAAGTCATATCGTTTCGACTATCTAGGCAAGGTTTATGCCATGATTAATATGGGTGTTCTTGGATTTCTTGTTTGGGCTCATCATATGTTTATTCTGGGCTTAGACGTTGATACCCGTGCCTACTTCACCGCATTTACCATGATTATAGCTGTCCCTACTGGAATCAAAATCTCTAGTTCGATCGCTACCATGTAGGGGCGTTCGATACAATACAAAACACCCATGTTATTTGTTGTAGGGGTCATCTTTTTGTTCACCATAGGAGGACCTAAGGGATTCTCTATAAGCCTCGATAACTATGGGTAAAAAGGAGTGGATGTGCTAATAGGAAGAAGGAATAATGCGTAAGCCCAAAGAAACGGGGCGGCCCGTAAGACCACTTCTTTCTATCAATAGCCACAGGACCTTAACACCCATCCTCAATTAACATAGGTTCAGAGGCTCTCGCTTCATAGCTTCTTTCAAGAGCCAGAGCGACATCTTCTACAACTGGCTTCAAAATAGGCTTGGCTTAAGCATGAGGGGCTCAATTTCTCTTCTTTCTTTTTGATTTCAGCTTTCATCATTTTTTCAGGGGCCCAGAACCCTAAAAGGTGGGGGAGAAGGAAGCCGAACCTCTAATCTATCTAGACACAACCAAAATTTTCTGTGTTGAGAGAGATTTGAGATTCCGTAAGTAACTTTGTGCTGAGAAAGGCTTGGAAGAAGAAAATGAAATACAAACAACCGTGCTAGTCGTAATAAATAGACTTTCATGCTAGTCCTTGCTCCACATATTTTGATACCAGAAATCCTAGTAGAACAGGATTTGGCTTAGAGGTTGGGACGAAGAGGATTCTTCTTTAATATTTAGACAGCCAACGTCAATATAACATTCCGATTTTTTTTTAAAAAAAAAGTCAATATAACATGAATTTTGAACCCAAAATTGGGGAAGAATATTGGTCTAATAAAAGAATATTGAAAGTTTTAAACATTCATCTGGATGTTTAGTACAAGAAAAATAAACGTGAGCATGAAGAAGAAAAATTAATATTGAAAATAATTTAAATTTACAGGAAAGTCGAGTAAGGTCGTAAATTTACCATAAATTCTTTTAAAAGCAAAAAGAGAAGTGGAATAATTTATTCTCGTGCGACTAAACTACTCATTATTCTAAAGATTCATAATGGATGAGCAGTACAAGAATTAAATAAACAGTGTGCAAGAACGTTATTGTATTAATGTAGCAAAATTTGAATTGAAAATGCATGTTTTAGTAACTTATTCTATGTAAAGTGACTATCTCATTATTCAAAAAGCATCTATATTTTATTAATTTATTTTGTCTAACATCATGGTCAAGTAAAACAATGATACTTACCATGTCGAAGGTAAAGATTCCACCAGTGTAAAGGAAAAGCTATAGAAAACGCAAGAAACAACTTTCCTTTTTTCTTTTCTTGCTAAGTAAGCAAGAAAATTGATATTCATTTCTCTTTTCAAGAAAACATCTCTCTCTTTACCATTACTAATTCTTATTTTGCATGCTCTGCTTGAAACAAAGTGCACTTGAAGGAAAGAAGTGGACTAAGGAAGGAAAGATATTTCAAATTGAACCGTTCAAAGCATAACCCTCTAATAAAATGATGAAAGTCGCATGAATTTTTTATTAACGAAGTACCGATTTGAAGACTCTCTGCTACGGAAGATAAATTCAGAGAACCAAATAAAGGCTTCCCATAAACATCCTGGAAAAAGCATGCCCCATCACTTCCAACAGCTCCGCAGCATATCTAATCAACCAAGGCCTCAAAGATACAAACCACAACCCCAGAGTTGCTATGACAATTTCTGCACCCAAACTCATCTTCAAATAGCGATTGATATTTTTCCGTCACTAAATTCCGTCACTTGTTTCAACGATTCTAACAGTGTATACACATAACACAAATAGCTTGCACCTCTCTTTGGATCTATAAACTTCTCCACTTATGTGTCCCGTTAGTGAAAATTTTACAACTCACATGTGACTCTGCACATGCTTATATGAAGAGTGCCAATTTTGCCTGCTGCACACGCTATTCTATGCAACTACCAGTATTTTCCTCTCAACTTTCTTGCGGTTGAGGTTTCATTTTTTTCATTTTTAGGTTCCTCATAAGTTTGGGTTTTTTTTTTTTTTGTGTGTGTTTGTGTTGGGATGGTTATACGAAGATTTCGTTACCATAAAGATGGAACATTAAACCATAAAGTGATGTGGGATGTTCGTGTGGTCCCCTTCTGGAAAGTTACACCTTACTAAGGATGTTGATGGTGTTATCTTCAAGGAATACCTATACGCGAATGTGATTCATTTAAACTAATTTAATTTTTTATGAAAAATAAGTATTAATTTTTTTGTACAAATTTTTATTTCAAATTTAAACTCTCCCGGTGTACTTTTACTTAACTCCCCTTTAGAGTCAAACAGCCTACCAAACAAAATCTTAAAGGTAATTCATATTATTATTTTGGAGTAGTATTTTCCTCACTTTTTATGTGAGTGATCCTGCAATTAATTTTTGTTAATTACATGTCATCCGATTTTAACTTCTCTTGAATTAAAAAAAAAAAAAGTAAATAAATAAACAACCTCAACACCCCCCGGGGCGGGGGCAACACAAAACCATCCTCGACATTCCGCAACGCCGTGGCCCACGCAGCAATTACCGGAAAGTGAAAGGCAAAATCCACCACAAACCCCACCTAATAATCACCAAAAGATATGGAGGGAAAACATCAACAACAACTGAAACCTCAAACCCAATTAATGTAAATGCATGTATGTGTGTGATGTGTGAGACGTGTGTGTATCAAATTGAGAGATGTGGATAATTTTTGGTCAAAAGACCAAACGCTTTCAATCATAATACTTTGATAAATCTTAATATAATTGAAAAACTTCCTATAAAAAAAATTTTAATGCGAGAAATTGGATTTAAAATAATAATAATAATAATAATAATAATAATAATAATGGAGAAAAGGCATTTGCGCAAATTTTATATAAACTATAAACATTGAATGCACATACAGGATTTAGTTTAGCCTATTTGGCCTCGTTCTTAGACATTTAAAACTACTTTTGAGAAATTTAAAAGTTAAATTAAAACTAACATGTTTTGGCTTAATATTTCAAAACGAACTTTTACATAAAAGCTAAAAAAAAAAAAAAATTGAAGAAATTAAAAGCTCCGAATTTGCGCTTTCAAGAAAAGATCTTTAAAAAATTATTTACATCATGTCAGAATTTATTGTTCTTTTTTGTTTTAAATATCATTCCATATTTTTAAGAGTAATATTAGTTTTGAAACTTCTCAAAGCCCAACACCTAAAGTATCAAATAGACAACAACTTATTCAATAGATCTTTTATCAAAAGCTCTACTACTCAGAAGTGAGTGTAAATTGGTTAATTGATTTTTTTCTAACGGGTGCAGTGTTGTAATGTTGTACCTGCTAAAGTTAATTAAATGATCGTATGTATATGAAAGCTTACCATTTTTAGCCATTCTCCCATTAAATATAACTCGTCTTTTAAAAGAATAAATGATAAAAAGATAGTAAATTTAATGTGAGGATGATTGAGAATGATAAATTTTTATATCAATAAAAATATTAATTTAATCTTAACAAATACAATGTTGCAGTCACTAGAATACAGTTGGTTAATAACCTAAAACTAAAATTAAACTGAACCAAATAGAATTTTGGTATCAAATATAATTTTAGATTCTAGTTTTAGCTTCGTTTGTTTTAGAATTTAAGAAATAGTTTTTATTTTGGTGAATAATGATTGAAAAAAGAAAAAAGAAAAGGTTTTGTAATCTTGGTTACATATCCTTTTTGGTTCCATAATAGTTACTAAAATATTTGGATTTTAATTGTTGATTATTTTGGTTTCATTTGATTTGGTTAGGTTATACTCGAATTATCACCTTATGCCCTATGGCTGAAATTTCACACCTACATCAAACAGAACCTCCTTAGCAATATTCGATTATAACCAAATCAAATCAAAATATAATCTTGATAAGCGAATTTCAGAGAATTGATACATTATTGAAACTAACTCAAATAACCAAATTCCAAGTTCGTTAACATAATTAACATTGAAACTTGCATCTAATTAAATTAATTCTATGATAAATAATTGGATTGCAACTAATTTAGAGAAAATTGCAAAAACACTAACTAGGTTCCTCGTGGAGTAGCAGGACATATATTTCATACAGGTTGAAACACAAAACCCATTATTTTCCCGTTACTAAATCATGATATTAGTATTTAAAAGCTAAAAGTCATTGATTCGGTGACTCAGTTACTAACAGAATTTTCTGAAAATACCCCGTAATGAAATTATTTTCCTATTTTTTGCAATCGATAATATAAAAATAATCAAATTAAAATTTTAAATTCAATCTGGTTTAATATGGTTATTCAATTATATACAATAATACACCCCCTTACCAAGTCTCAATCTCTGACAAAAAGAAAAAGAAAAAAAAGACCAATCAACAGCCTTTTGATGGAGACCAATTACATGCTGACAGAATGTTTGGCTTAACGTTTAAGTTAGTGAAATGATTCCCTGTTTTTTTTTTTTTCGTCGGAAATGATTCCCTGTTTTTGATTGAAGGAAGAGTAATCCTGCAGTTTATAATGTGCAACACCACTTTTTTTCTTTTTTCTTTTTTTTTTTCTGGGATCAACACCATGTTTAACAGTTTGTTTAAGTTTATTTAAGACACGTTTGGATTAGTTTTTCTTTTTAAAGTGTTTTTTTAATAATTTTAAAAAATAATATTTTTAGAAAAGTTGAAAATTTTAATTTTTAAAAAAATTGTACTTGAATTTTTTTTAAAAATTTAATTTTTTTAAAATTAAATCAAATAATTATTATAAATTTAACATAATTTTTTTTAAAAATATTTTTTTCTAAAAAAAAACTAATCTAACCTTAAGCCTTATAAATTATAAATAATAAAAATATACGAAGGTATTTTCTTTTAAAAGCTTGTAAGCCAAATATGCTCTAAGTAGACACTACTCCACCCACCCACTCCACTGCTTGTCTGCAACTGGCATTGACCACCTCACCTCTATACAATTTACCTCTTGAAGATGCAAACTATCACTCAGAGAATCTAAAACAAAATCATTTTACTTCAATTTAGATCTCATCAATTCACAGCAAAAAATTATTTAGATCTCATCAATTCACAGCAAAAAATTATGTCACACCATTATTTTCCGCAAGAAATATTGATCGAGATACTCACTAGGCTCCCTGTAGAATCCCTTTGCCGCTTTACCATTGTGTGCAAATCATGGCATGCTCTCATCACAAGCCCAAGCTTCATCTCCAGACACCTTCACGAATCCCTTAATAGCATAGCAAATCATCAACAAGACACAGAAAACAAAACCCTTCTCCTTAGAGGTGATAACTCGAATCACTGCGTGTTTTTTGGTGGAAAAAACGAGAAATCGTATCTCCCGTTTGATGGGTATTTCAGATTAGTGGGCAGCTCAAGTGGGTTGCTGTGTTTAGCCACTGAGGTGCCTGGTGATGTTGTTGAGAAGGTAATCTTGCGGAATGTTTCTATTCGGAGGTCATTTGTATTACCACGGCCTACTATTGAGCCCCTATTTCCTTACCTCCTCGTATATGGATTCGGTACGAAATCGAGGGAGGGTGAAGATTGTAAGGTGGTGAGGATTGTGTATCAGAAGTTGCTAATTGAGGATTGGTTCAGCCAGGTGCGGCCTACTGAGGCAGAGGTTTATTCGCTAAAGACGCGATTGTGGAAGAAGGTAGTGCAGCCTGGTATTAGATGCAGGATCATGCCATCCTGTAAGTCACAGGTGGTGGTGAATGGGCGTTTACATTGGCTTGCTTATAGGAGGAGAGCACATGCGCTGAAGAATTTGATGCTGGTATTTGATCTGATTGAGGAGGTGTTTAGTGAGATCATGGTTCCAAATGAGTTGGGTAGAGGGAATCGGGTGAAATTGTGTTATAATCTGTTCGAGGATTCGCTTACAGTTGTCAAGTATACTAGGGGAACTGATGTTATGTCGTGTTGTATTTGGGTGATGAAGGAGTATGGGGTTGTGGAGTCTTGGACTAGAACATATAGTTTCGATTTAGTTGAAGGAATGAAGAAAGTGGTAGGAGTTTTGGGGGATGGCGAAGTTTTAGTGGCGAAGTGGAACAAAGAATTGGTTTCCTATGACATCAAGACTAGCACCATTAAGGATATTGGTGTTTCCGGTCCTTCGCCCTTGTTTTATGTTGACAGGTATATGGAAAGCCTACTTCTGCTCAGAGGATAAAGAGGGCAGTCGAGGAAGGAGATGTCTCATTTGTTGCTTGTTATTGTAATAGTGGAAGGTAAGTAAAGGTTGTCATTGCGAAATGTGTAGAAGCTACATTTGTGGCTTATGTTTGTAATTTGCAAATGTATTAAAATTGGATATCAGTATTTGGAAACAGAAAGCCATATAGTTGTGCTAGAGTTTCTTCTACATTGACATAGTCTTGTTATTTTGGAACAATTGCGTATCCAGGTTGACTCATCAACTTGCTAATAGAGGAATTGAAGAGAATAATCTTGAGCATATGACTAATCTGTGCATTCTGATGGATTATGTGCGGTAACTGTTGTTTCACTTAATGTCCAGTGCATATAAGATGGTTTGCATTATTTGCTGATTCTTAGTTCTCAATTACTCTACTTTGTGATGCATTTTATTCCTTGTGAAAATATCATTGAATGCTTCAAGGTTATTATTTCATTCTGCATTCTTTGTTTTCATGGTATGTTGAGTTTTACAGGAGCATTTGCTTATTTTGAGTTCCTTAAGCGAGTATCATAGGGAGAATGGATATGTTGTTTTAAAGGCCACTTGTGGAAAACAGAAATGGCAAAACCCAGTTAGTGCATACAATTGATTCCTCAGCCGATTAGGAAAATACAAAAGTGGATCTCTCTTTAGTTTGTATTGTTTTGGCATTTCTGTCAAGAAAACCATCAGTCAAAGAAGGAAAACTTGTTAGATATCGCATATCAGTTTTCACTGCAAGGCTCAGCATCTGTCTGATAATTCACTTTGGACAATGAAGATATGTTTTTCTCTGCTTGGCCATGGCTACCATAATCCAAGAGATGTAATCCCTTAAAAGAGAAGCAATAATGTGTTTATCCATAGTCCAGACACTTGTTTCAGCTCTTCAAACCCAAGCAAATGCATCTGGATGCCAAAAGCTATATAAAGTAACTATTTTTTTTTTTCCGAAGCGAGAGCGCTGGTCAGTTGCTGAGGGTTTCACGAGCTGGAAATGTTTGTATGGTCATTATGAATATTGGTACTAATACCTCCTCTATTAAATTGTTTTGCAAGTCAAACTGGTTACTAATTGTTTACTTGATGCCTTTGGGGTCATGTCTGCTCATCATAAGTTTTGCATCTGTATCGTTAGTGCCTCACTGAACATGTATTTGGTCCCTGAATTAGGTGAAAGTATATTGCATACAATGTCAGAAGGATAGGTTCAGAAGTAAAATGTATTTTACCTTCTTGTATTTTGTCAAAAATACGTAAAACCCCTTGTGGTTTCTAAACTTGCTAATATCCTCTATGCTATAAAGGATATTATTGATATCCCTTATGCTATAAAGAATGTTGCACAATTACCCCAAAAAAATTGGAGGCTTTATGCAATATTCTTTATAACATATGAGGGTGTCAGCAAGCTTGGAACTAAGGGGCTTTATTTGTCATGGACAAAACACGGGCCGCGGGGAGGGTGGCGCGGGGGAGAGAATTCATTTTACCCTATTTTCAATTATGTGCAATGGTGTATACATAATGTTCTCAATGGAGATAAACCTGTCGTACTTTGATGGAGTCAATTCTTGTGGACAAGTTCTCGTCTAGAAAAGATTTTAGCTTTTTCTGACTATTTGAATTTTTGCACCTGGGCTGCTGCATTTGATTCTGTCATCTTTGCCTGAAGCAAACACCAAAATGTTAAATTCTTATTCATGTATGATATTGGAGAACACATGGTTTGCCATGCTTCAACCGCTCAATGTCTTCTTATCCATGGACCTTGTAGTGATATTCTTCTGCACATGCCTGTTACGTTTTGCTTATGATGAAGCAGGAAAAGGCATCTTACTATCTAAAACAGAGGAGTTATTTGCGTGGGAAAATCCATATATCAAATCCAGAATAATCAGGTTTCTGCAGATTGCTAACATACCCTTTCTGCGATTTGAGTTCCAGTCTCTTGGTGCTGGAGATATCGGTCTCAGAGACCATCATTATTGATACTTCCTCTTTGATTCCTTCTCCTATAGCTGTGTAATGCGCATTGAATTGAGCATCACCTTGAATCACTGATGTAAAAATTACTATGCTTGGCCATGAAAACTGACCCTTGGGTAACTGATAATTGAACTCTCTGCATCTTAGCAATTCATCAAGAACAGATGATTGAACTCTTGGTTTCTAGTCTCTCCAATGGGGAGACCTGTCAGAAAAATTAGCATGCCCTGGATCCTCACCTGTGCCCAGCACATTTGTGTTACATTTTAGAAGCTCATAAAGGTTCACCAACCGTAACAGCGCCATCTGCTAAAATTTGTCCTAAATTTGTCCTTTTTTAATGCATTGAACCCACCTTTTTTTCCTCTTCCTCGATCCCTATTCCACAGTACAATCTTCGAATCAGTAGAGAACCTTTTCTTCTTTATGAAAGCGAATGGCTTAGTTATAATTAAGTTATAACAAATGTCCAAAAATGTCAAATTCAAATTCTAAGATAGTATCTTTGAAAATCAACTGTGATTATATTGTAACTAAACACAATTTAACTAAATTAAACTTTTCAACAACAACGCCAGGATAAAGGCATAGAGAAAGTTATTTAACGTATGTAAAAAAAAATTAAAAAAAATTGTGCGATAATGCATAGAGAAAGTTATTTAACTTATGTAAAAAAAATTTATGTAATAACACACGTTACCATCATCATTATTGTTTCAGTTTTGCTTCAAACCGACGGGCCAAGGATTGGCTGGTGTTTTCGCCCCGGATGGGCCGTGGGTTGACACTGTTTTCTTTGTTGATTTTGGGCCTCCAATCTTGGCCTAGTTTCTGGAGTTGATCGTTCAAATGAAACTTCGTTTTTGTTTAGGCTTTTGAGTCACTGCTCGGGCGCTTTTTTTCGGTCGTGTTTTATCTTTTTAAGTTATGACGAGGGGAGGTTAGCTGGAAACTGATTACTGAAAGACCAGCGAAATTCAACTACTAACTAGTAAATTTCCCGAGTATGGAGCTCGCTCAAAAGATATACCATATAAGCCAAAAATAGAACCTTCAATAGCATGGGAAAAGATTCGAACTTGTATATTCTAAAGACTTTCTCAACTTTAATCAATTGAATTATATCTTGAAAGTTTATTGTGTTTTATTGTCCTTTGGGCCGAAGTCTTGGTCAATGATTATAAATTTTTCTTGTTTAATGAAATTATTACTTTTGGAAACGGATTAACAGAGGAAAAAGGCCCCTTAAAATGACCTTAAAAAATCTAACCTTCGATTTTTTTTACAGTAGCTCTTTTTTTTTTTTTTTTTTAAATGAAGAAGAAGAAGAGGAAGAAGAACCAATGAGTTTGACAATTTTTACGTCATGAAAAAATTGATAAGCTAGTAGAACAAGTCGCGCGGATCAGAATTTGAATTCAAATTGTTAGACTTTCACGGCCTCCATGTAAACGTGTAAATGAAATATAAGTATTTGTATTTGTCAATCTCCTCATTACATATTTTCACTTTCAAGTAATTGAAGTGAAACACATAGAAAAGTTTTTTTTTTCCAGTTTTTCCAAGTTAATTATTGCCCAAATAACTTGGATTCGAGGATAACATATTAAATTAAAAGAGAAAAAGAAATGGGAAGAAATTGACCCATGTGCTTAGAATTGGCAATTAGATACTTGCAAAGAATATAGGCTTAATTCCACTTAATAACCCTAACTTTTATGGGATGTGACACTTATTAATCCTTATATTTGACTTTAACCACTTGTTAACCCTTGACTGAGGTCAAATCTAACAAAGTTATATTTCTACTGATGAAAGTAATATAGTTACTAAATTGCCCTTTTTTAGATTTTGTATTTAGAAATTATAAAAATACAAAAATAACTATTTTATCTCACCATATACTATACAAAGAAAATTTTCTTAAAATATTAACAAATTTTAGCCATTAAATTATATAAAAATATTTTACCTCTATCCAAAAAAATTTTTCTTCTCATTTTTAACTTTTTTTTATCCCACCATATATGATACAAAGAAAATTCTATTTTTCTTTTCACTTCTAAATATTAATTTCTTTTTTTTTTGTGCCATTTTTTCTAATTAGTTTTTTGCCTTATTTTTCTCATTATCAATTTCTCAATTGCTTGCTTCATCAAGCATTCCATTAAGGCCTTGCTTGCTTGCTCCATCCACTATGTATGTTTTTGGGGGGAAAAAATTTAAGTATCATACTAAAACATATATTTAATCAAACAATGATGTTATCCGTCTCTTCAAATATTTAGTAAAATAAAAAATCCAAATATAATAATCATCAATAACTAAACTAATGAAGCTAGACTTTGAGAACTTGAAGTATTGATGAAGTCTAACAAAAAAAAAATTGGTCTTTGACAAAATTCATATGAAATTACACAAAATGCAAAGAAGTATAATAATAACAACATTTGTAACAAAATCAAAATCAAACGGGTCTTCTTTACATTCAAAATTATTACCAAAATTAAATGGATTTTTTTAATGTATTATAGTTTTGATTTTTTGTGTGTTTGGTGTTTGGATTGAAAAAAGAAAAAAAAAAAAAAGAAAGTGTGGGACTGTGGCTTGAATTGTAAGGGTCCTTTAGTTCAAATATATATATAATACTAACTAGTTGATTATTTTTTACAATAATTGAATAAAAGGTTAATAAGTGGCTACAATTAAATATAAGGTTAATAAGTGTCATTCCATATAAAGGTTCGAGTTATTAGGTGAAATTAATCCGAAAATATATATAGGTATACGATTTAATAGGTTTGAATTTTCTTCCCAAGATTTAATTTCATATATATTGAAACTCTTGCAATGTTCTATCTCAAACTTGATAGAGTAAAAGAATATATAAAAAAAAAAAGATCAAAAAGATCAATTTAGTTGAGAAATAGTTACTCTTAAAGACAAAAACATGAAGAAAGGAAAAAGACCAAGAAAAAGAAAAAGTAACGGAAAGGAGTAGATTTAGGGCTTGATTTATGCAAAATATGAAATTAAGGGTTTGAACTTCAAAACTTTTAATATAAGCGCTTGAACTTATGAAAAAGTATCGTTTTACACACTGTTAAGTAGCAGTGTTAATTCTTTATTTATGTGGCATTTTCTTTTCTTTCAAATCTTATTTAGTATTTTATTTTTCTTTCATAGTTTTGGTAAATTTTCTTATATGGTATTCCAAATCTATGTGACGTACATGTACACATGTGTAAATTTCGAACTTTTTAGTAGGTTACAGAAGTATATTAATCTATATTTTTTTGCTTAAGTATAAAAACGTACATTTATCAATTTATAAAAAATATATATGAACTTCTTTTATATTCCCATAGACCTACAAAAATATCCAAAATTTTATATATATGCATATATACGTGATAGTTTCAAATTTATAAGTTTGTGTGTGTATATGCCAGGTAGATTTAGAACGCCATGCAGGAAACTCTACCTAAGTAATGCCACCCAAGATTTGAAAGGAAAAAAAGGCCATCTAAGCGAAGAGTTTAACACATTATTTAGGCGTTGTTCGGCAACAATATTTCAACTAGTGTTTAGTGTTTTGACTTGGTCAAATCACTATATCCTTCTATTTTTGTTGTTCGGTAAAGTAGTGTTTTAGGCAATGTCTTTTATTGAAATAGTATTTGAAGTAGTGTTTTTGAAGCGTTAATATTTTTAACGTTTCAGATAGTGGATAGTGTTTCATTTTTCATTTTGGCAATCTTACCCTTTCTTTATTATTTTTTGGCAATTCTACCTACTATACAATATCTTTCTACATTTTTATATTTTCTTTCACAAGTATAAATCTAAAATAACATAAAAAGTAATTTTAAATCCTATCTATATCAAAATATACTAAAAAAAGTGTAGGTCTTATTCATCCATTTATTATTTTTCTTGACAAAATAAATCTTTGATCAATTAAAAAATATTTCTAAATAAAATTAATTTATCAAAAGTAAATTTATTATACTTTAATAATCAAATGTTATTACTAGAAACATATATCTAATTATGAAATAAATTATCTCATTTCAATAATAGTAATAATAATTATATTTATCATAACATAATAACATAATAGCAATATTTTTTTATGTCATTTTACATTTATCAACTAATCAAACAATTAATTTTATCGAACACATATTATTCAATCAGCTAGCCAAATAACTATCTACTTACAGCTAAAATACAACATCTATCAGCTACTCAAACCCCTATCTCCTATTTAAATGGCTCTCAGCTACTCTAACAACTAATTTTGCCGAACAGGCCTTTAGTAGTGTATAAAACATCACTTTTTTATAAGTTCAGGTCTTTGTTAAGGTTTTGAAGTTTAAGCCCTTAATTTCATATTTTGTAAAATTTAAGTTTTAAAACTACCCTTTTTCCAAAAAGAAAAGAAGGAAAGGAAAAGCAAGAAAAGAGAAAATTTAACTATTTTCCTTTTTTTTTTTCCTAACTCAAACAAAGATTACACAATATCCTTTATGATACATTTTTTTTTGGCTAGGTATGAAGGGGCCTGTGTTGCTTGGCGTCATGTTTGTCGTGATTGGGATGAAGGGGGAACTTGGCCTGAAGAATCTAAGGGAGTTAAACAGTGTTAGCAATATGGTTCACATCTGGGACATTGTTAAAGGGCATAATTCAATTTGGGTTCACTAGATTAGGGAATATCGCCTTTGCAAGACAAATATATGGAGTGTCAAAATCCAAGCAGACTTTTCGTGGTATTGGAAAAAGCTACTTAAACTCAAGGACATGAGAAGCACTTTCATCCATCTGGATTAATATCAATCCGTAAAAATATTTGTAGGTTTAAAAAATTTGTTTGTCTAGAATAAAAATTTGTAAGAATTTTTTAGAAAAATTTGTACCATCAGTCCATAAAAAAATTGTAGGTCTGACAAAAATTCATCAATTTATAAAAATAAAAAATTGTAGATTTAAAACAAAAATTAATGGGACTCCAAATTTTTATAAAAAGTCTTACAAATTTTTTATATAGTCTTATTAAAATTTTATTTTAAACTTACATTTTTTTTTTCCCCTCAAACCGACGTCAATTTCGACCGACGAAAGAGAAAGCTTGTGTTCCATAATATTGGCAATGGTGGAAATACTCTCTTTTGGTTAAATTTATGGCACCCACCTGGGTGTTTTGAAGAACATTTTTGGAGAGGAAACTATTGCTCTGTTTGGTGGCTCGCTGGAACAGCGATTTGCTCTGTATATCGATCGCAACTGCTCGGCCCGCATAATCAGCTTTTTAATTTCATTGGCAATAACATTGGTAATGTGTTGCCAAACCCTCTCCTGGAAGACAGTATCATTACCCAGTCCATGAGGAGACTACACTTCCAGATCTGGCTAGGAGGCCTGCTGTACAAGACGTGAAAGAGTTGAATGGTGCAATACTGTCTGGTTCAGAAAAACCAGTTTGGTTTTTTGTTTTGGAAGGTTAAAAGATAAAATTTTTAACTTCTTTTGGTAATGGTATTTTAATATATTTTTTGGACAAAAATATACTTTTTAATTTTTTTCATTATACTAATAGCTATCTCTCTTTTTCCTATCCCTATTTTAGTTCATTCAACATTCTTGACTTCTCATTAGATTGCAATGATCTATGGTTGTACTTGTGCTAATATATTTTACTTTTGTTATTAATATTTTGAATTATAATTATAATTTTTTGAAGAACTTTTTCAAATAAATAGAAATATGAATAAAATAGTATGTCATAGAAACCTAACAATATTAGTTTAAAATGTTCATTTTAGTAATTTAGGAAATCAACAGTTATTTCCAAATGTAAAATTAAACACCATTTCACATGGATAAAACTTCATTTCATAAAAAAATAACCAAACACATTTTTTTTTTTTTTACCAAAAGTCCATTTGGCTAGAAGGTTGTTTTGAAAAAGGCTTTTTTATAAAACTGAATTTCTTAATTAAGTGTCAAACTCGCTCTTAGACATGCATTTTGCGATCGGCTCACTTTCTTGAACAGGAATCCTACTAAGCTCAGACTGCTAGCCCGGGGTGTGGCACTAGATCCCAATTGCGTGCTTTGTTAAAAGTGTGTGGAAAGCCATGAAAACTCATTTTTCGTATGCGGATTGTGCAAACAACTTTGGTGGAGGGGTATGAAGATGGTTAAAGAGCCTCACTAGATTATCAGCTGGGATGGCATTTGTACATGGTTGACTTGTAAATTGCATGTTAACTCCCTTCAAGTTAAGGTGACTAAATTACTTCTTGAAACAGTTATATATCACATTTGGCACGAAAGAAATAGTAAAATTTATGATACTTCAGTATTACGTGAAGAACAACTGTTTGTTAATATTTCTTTTGATATAAAGCTCTACATTTTGAGTGGTAAAAAATATGCTATCTCAAGATTGAATAGGTTTATTTGTAAAGTCTGGATTGTGGATAATGACATCCTGGATTAGTTTTTGTGGTTGCTTCATTTGCTTTTGTATTTTGTCGAATTTGAATGAAAATTTCCTTGCTTACTTTGTGGATTGGTGGAGGAGAAGAAATAAAGAAAGAAAGAAACTTCCCGTCAAAAACCCACACCTTGAAATTGTCAAAAACTTCCCACTACCAAGTAATGTTTTCCTTATTTTCTTTTCTTTTTTTATGTTATTATATTGTTCTTAAGTTTTTTTTTTACTAAAGAGTTGGTTTGACCAGACAAGGTTTATTTGACGGACTATTACAGTTCCGCCCTCCTGCGAGACAAATTAGGGAAGAAGTCTCCCAAAGACAATTCAAATTCAAGATTCAAATGGTTTGACTTAGTTTGCTTGATGCTTGTTTGATGACTCGGCCTTTAGAACTGTTCATTTGTTGTAAATTCATATTATTAACATTGTAAATCGCAGCAATATAACTTACATGAGCTAAATTACATAGCTGTTACCTCTTGAAGATCCAAACAATAACTCAAAGATATCTAAACAAATTCATTTTACTTTATTTAAGATCTCATAAATGCACAGCAAAAATATGCCATACCACTATTTCCCGCATGAAATCTTGGTTGAGATACTCATTAGACTCCCTGTAAAATCCATTTGTCGCTTTATTGTTGTATGCAAATCATGGCATGCTCTTATCACAAGCCCAAGCTTCATCTCCGGACACCTTCACTTTGCCCTTAATAGCATAGCAAATCATCAACAAGACACAGAAAACAAAACCCTTATTCTTGGAGGTGATAAATCGATCTGCTGCATGTTTCTTGGTGACAAAAATGAGAAATTGAATTTCCCATTTGATGGGTGCTTCAGAATAGTGGGCAGCTCCAATGGTTTGCTGTGTTTAGCCACTGAGTTGCCTGATCGGTTGCCTTCGCGTGATCCTGATGATGTTGAGAAAGTAATCTTGTGGAATCCTTCTATTCGAAGGTCAATTGTTTTGCCACGGCCTACTATTGAGCGCCCATTGTTTCCGCATATCGTGTTTGGATTTGGTACGAATTTGAGGGATGGTGAGGATTATATTGTGGTGAGGATTGTGTATCCTGAATATCTACACGATAATGGTTTTTCTCCCGAGGTGGAGGTTTATTCACTGAAGACGCGTGTGTGGAAAAAGGTAGTGCAGCCTGGTGTTAGATGCAGGATAATGCCATTCTGTAAGTCACAGGTGTTGGTGAATGGGCGTCTACACTGGCTTGCTTTCCGGAGAAGACCAGGACATTGCTTGTCGCAGAGTTTGATTCTGGCATTTGATCTGACTGATGAGGTGTTTAGTGAGATCATGTTGCCATATGAGTTTGGAAGTGGAGATAAGGTGAAATTGTGTTATAATCTGTTCGAGGAGTCTCTAACTGCGATTGAGACTAGAGGGACTGCGTGTTGTATTTGGACAATGAATGAGTATGGAATTGTGGACTCCTGGACTATCACATATAGTTTTGATTTAGTTCAAGGGATGGAGAGTGTGGTTGCGGTTTTGGGGGATGGCGAAGTTTTAGTGCAGAAGCAGACCAATGAATTGGTTTTGTACGACATCAAGTCCAGCACCATTAAAGACACTGGTGTTTTCGGGCCTGCTCCATCGTTTGATGTTCATAGGCATGTGGAAAGCCTAGTTTTGCTCAGAGAATAAAGAGTAGCAGTCGAGAAAAAAGTTTCTCCAGTTTGTTGCTTGTTATTGTAGCAATCTGTTTGTGGCTTATGTTGGCGATTAGCAGACCTAGTAAAATTGGATATGATATACTTGTATTTGGAATCAGAAGCCACGTCCTTGTGCTGCAGTTTTCTCTATATTAACATTGTCTTGTTATTCTGGAACAATTTTGTATCCAAGTTGACTGATCTGCGCATTCTGATGGAATACATACAGTATCTGTTTTTGCTAAACGATCAGGAACTTCTATTACTAACAAAAGATTAACATCAGTAGCCTATAGCAAAATCTACAACTTCACGTCAAAAAACTAGTATCTATACTCCGCTTTCTGCTCAATTTCCTATTTACGGGGTTATCCTTAAACTTCCCACCAGATAAGACTTTAAACTTCACATAAAAACAATATAATTAACAAGCTGGTCCTCATTTCTTTGGATTGCAAACTTGAAATCTCCTTATATTTCAAAGGCGCCAAGCCAAGTGAACGAATCAGCAGGTGCCATAGAAGGCATGGGAATACCAGCTGAATTGAAAACAATAGGTTCTCAATTACTTTACTTTGTGATGCATTTTGCTCCTTGAACTTGTACTGTCCCTTGTGAAACTATTATTGAACACTTCAAGGTTATATTTCATTCTGCATTCTTTGTTTTCAAGGTATGGTTGCGTTTTTTGCAAAGAATAGGAATGTTTGCTTATTATGAGTTCCTTAGGAGCGTCGTGTGGGAACCGGGTACATTCTTTTAATTAAGGACGGTTACGGAGAACTGAGAGTCACATTGTCATCCTTCATTCTGATCTGCTCCCAAGTGTCTTTAAAATTAAAAGTACCATCTCTTCCTCCAATTTAAAAGTGATGGAGGAATACAAAGGGGAGAGATCAACCAGATGCAAAGGCCAAATCCAAGCGGAATCAAAAAGAATATCAGTAACCTTGACACAAAATCTCAGCTGTGGAAAAGTGCTACTCCAATGTTGAGGTAGGATGCCATTTGAATGCCACCAATCATGCAAAAAATGTGTAGATTTGCAATTGCCAAGGACAGGAAATATATGTTATTTTGCAATATCCTGGTTCTTCTAGATAGACTTAAGGATCCAACTTGCATCCAAAGGCCAAGTGAGGGCCCAAATAGATCTATCTTTAATATAATTCAAATGGAGCCATTTACTCTAAAGAGTGTTTTTGCAGAGTTTGATTCTGGCATTTGATCTAATTGGTGAGTTGTTTAGTGAGATCATGGTTCCATACGAGTCTGGTAGTGGAAACCGGGTGAAATTGTGGTATAATCTGTTCGAGGAGTCTCTTACTACGGTTGAGACTAGAGGGGCCGCATGTTGTATTTGAACGATGAAAGAGTATGGAGTTGTGGACTCTTGGAGTATCACAAATCGTTTTGATTTAGTTCATGGGATGGAGAGAGTGGTAGCGGTTTTGAGGGATGGCAAAATTTTAGGAGCAAAGCGAAGCAAAGAATTGTTTTCATATGACATCAAGACTAGTACCATTAAGCACATTGGTGTTTCCTGGCCTGCTCCAGTGTTTTATGTTCATAGGTATGTGGAAAGCCTACTTCTGCTCAGGGAATAAAGAGAGCACTTGAAGAGAAAGTAAAGAAAATGGTGAAAATGGTGATGAATGTTAGTAAAGAATGTCATTGTTAATACAAAATAATCTGTTGAACAATGAACAGGCGACTAGATCCAACTATGCACGCGTTTGTGTAGATCCAATGTATATTTTTGTGGCTTATGTTTGCGGCTTATGTTTGTACTTAGTTGTTCGGCGACAATGGTATTTTAACTAGTGCTTAGACCAAGTTAAAATACTATTTGTTCAATCTTGGTTGTTCAGTAAAATAATGTTTTGTCCAATAACTAATTTTACCGAACATATTTTATTTAATCAACTAATTAAACAACTATCCGCTAAGAGCTAAAATTCAACAACTATTCATTATTCAAACTACTATCAGCTACTCTCATTACTAATTTTGCCGAACAGGCTCGTATTGTAATTGAACATAATATGTCTGTATTTGGAATCAGAAGGCCATATAGTCTGTGCTACTATTTTCTCTACATTGACTTTTTCTTGCTATCTTGAACCAATTTTTAATCCAGGTTGACTCACTAACTCGCTAAAAGAGCGTTTAAAAAAAGAGAATAATCCTGGGAATATGACTAATCTGTGCATTCTGATGGATTACATCTACGGTATTTGTTTTTGCTAATGAGCAAGAACTTGTAATACTAACAAAGGATAACATCAACAGCCAATAGCGAGAACTGCAGGTTTACATCAAAAGTTAGTGTTGGGAGAGTAATAAGAGAAGTTTTTCTCTCTTGTATTTCATTCGTTGGAGTTTTACAATTAATATAAATAGAATACAGTACACTACTAGAGGCACAATATGTAACTTAGTAGGGTAGTACACGGCACTTGGAGACCTCAAATCGAACAAAAAAACTATGCCAAATTGCATGCACCAGAATTGAAAGTTCTATTCACTTTTTTTTTTTACAAGAATCGAACTGAATCGAGTCAAGAATTTTTTTATAGTACAATTCCAGATCTTATACTGAGAACCATACCGAAAACTAAACTAAATCGAATTGAAATTGTATCAATGTGAACTGAACAGAAAGAATCAAATTTTTAATATTAGTAATTGTATATAATTTTTAATTTACGATTTTTACATATTTTATATAATATTTCAATATTTGAGGTTATAATTCTTTTTTAAATTTTTACTAAAAAAGAAAAAATAAAGAAAAAGTACTTTATATTTATAATATAATCACACTTGATTAATTTTAATTATATCATTAATATTATTTATGTATCTCAAGTTTTTAACATTAATCTAATCACAATTAGCCTAATGAATTATACTTTAGTATCACGCATTTACTATTCGCAGTTAGCATCTACTTTATGATACTTTATTATTGTAAGCTAAAATAAGGAGTGAGTTCGAGTCATCATAAAAAGTAAGTAAGGAACCGAAAAAGAAAAAAGCTAAGATAGGGAGTATAGTTAGAATAAAAAACCGCCTGCTTCACTACTCCCCGGTCCCCATAATACTAATAGAGAAACAATACAGAGAAGATGATTGAGGCACACCCTCAACTTTTCTTGAGAAAACATTGCTATATTAAAATTGAAATAAAATCCTTTAAAATAAACATTACTGTATTAATAAAAGATTGACTGCTAGTTCCTAGTTACATCATAAAACTTCATGTTATATATATAAAATAAGTTGATTATTTGATGATTTTAAAATATTAAATCACACTAATATTTATATATCACTTTAGTTTTTCTTATTAATCTCTTTTTAGTATTAGAATGCAATATCTGTATTAATATTATAAATTTTTTTATAATGAATTTTCTATTATTAGTTTTTATAAGTTTATATAAAAAATTGTATATAAACAAGTGCACTCACTGACCGTAGGGTCCTAACTTGCCACCCCTTTTTGAGATAATTAAGCTTTACAAGAACAAAAATAATAAAATCTCATCCATATGAGGATGTAGCAACACAAATGTGCTAGATGGGTTAATAAAATGCAGAAAGTTCAACAGTAGTTGCCTACTTCAAGAGTCAAATCTTCGTGGCCAAGCATAGTAATTTTTACAAGTGCTTCAGTGTGTTGCTTAATTGCAATGTGCATTGCGCAGAAGAATTTCACTATAAGGTCAGGAAGAAAGAAACTTCAAGCAGTCGAAGCATGGCAAAGCATTTGTTACCAATATCATACATGAATGAAAATATAAGATTTGGTGTTCGATTACAGCAAACATGACATAGGGCCTATTTGATTGGAAGAAAAAAGCACTTTTTTGCCCCCAAGAAAAAAGCACTTTTTTTAAAAATAAATTTCTTTTTTTTTTTTGGTAATAACTATTTGTCTTGGTTTTTAAAATAAGTTAAAATTTTGGGAAAAAAAGCGCATTTACAATTTTATCCAAAAGCCAAAATTTTTAACTTCTCAAAAAAGTACTTTTTTTAAGAGATGTTAAAAAAGTATTTTAAAAAAAAACCAACGCAAACGAGCCTATAATCAACTGTGATAGCAGGTGGAAAAATTAAATAGTCAGAAAAGCTGAAAACTTATTTAGACAAAAACTTATCCACAACAATTGACTCCATTAAAGTACAATATATAGGATATATCTCCATCCAAGACATAATTATGATTAAACATGTCACCTAACTTGAGGAGGATCGAATGCATACTTAACAGCCTGTTTGGCTAAACTTATTTTGGACTTGTAAGTCACAATAGTAAAAAGCATGTGAGGTGTGCTTTTTCTATAAGCTTATAAGCTATAAAATAAGAAGAGCCAAATAGGCTCTTAGCCAGGCAATGATCATACTGATGCAAAACTTATGCTTGTTGAGCAGACATACATGAACTCAAAGATATCACGCAAACAATTTAGCAACCAATTTGACTTGCCAAACAATTTAATGAAGGAGGTATTGGAATCAGTGTTCATAAAGATCACGCAAACATTTCACAGCTTGTGAAAACATGAGCAACTCACTAGTGTTCTTGCTTCTGAAAAATATGCGCAAATACTTCATATAGATTTTGTCATCTGGATGCATATGCTTGAGTTTCAAGAGCTGAACAAGTGTTGAGACAATATATTACACCATTGCTTCACTTTGGATCTAGATTAAGAGCCTGTTTGGCTCTGCTTATTTCTGGGACTTATAAGTTAACACAATATTATAGAGATCCATATTGGTATTTTCCCTGATCAGCTGATAAATCAATTGTATGAACTAACCTGGTTTTGCCTTCTCTGTTCTCCATAACTGTCGTTAATTAAAATACGTATACGTTCTCCAATGACACACTTAAGGAACTCATAATGATCAAACACTCGTATCCTTTGTTAAACTCACCATACCATGAAAACAAAGAATGCAAAATGAATATAACCTTGAAGCGTTCAATCATAGTTTCACAAGGAACAGGACGAGTTCAAGGAACAAGATGCATCACAAAGTAATGAAGAACCTACTGTTTCACAACATCATATGCCGGAGCATGCTCTTTGCACCTGGCTCACTTGGATCGATCATAAACCAGCCAAGCTTAGGCTTATGTCTTGGGGTATGCCAATTGGTCCTGTCTATGAGTTTGTCGCAATTGTGTGAATGTAGTGACCATCTATATTTTGGATACTCCTTCACACGAAAATCTGGCATAGCGGTATGAAAATTGTGACAGGTTCCCACTAGCTCTTCTCCTGGGCTAAAATCACATTCTGGCTTCCTCCATAGGAGTGGAGGCATGGAAGTTTCTGCAGGTTCTTATCATCATCAAATTGTTTTGTGAAGGTGCCATCTTCCACATTTGGAAAGAGGGAAATAGAAGTAGATTTCAAGTTTGGAATCCGAAGAATGAGGAAAACAGCTTGTTAATGATATTTTCTAAGGATAACCCCATAATAAGAAATTGTGCAGAAAATGGAGTATTATAGATACTAGTTTTATAGTTTTGTCTATTGGCTACTAATGTTATCTTTTGTTAGTAATACAAGTTCTTGATCGTTTAGCAAAAACAGATACCGTATGTAATCCATCAGAATGTGCAGATTAGTCATATGCTCAAGATTATTCTCTTCAGTTGCTCTATTAGCAAGTTGGTGAGTCAACTTGGACACAAAATTGTTCCAAAATAACAAGACAATGCTAATGTAGAGAAAACTGCAGCACAACTATATAGCCTTTTGATTCCAAACACAAATATATCATATCCTATTTTGCTAGGTTTGCTAATTACAAACATAAGCGAATCAAACACAAACATATCATATCCTATTTTGCTAGGTTTGCTAATTACAAACATAACAAGCTACAAGCAACAAACGAGAGAAATTTTATTTCTCGACTGCTCTCTTTATTCTCTGAGGCCTGAGCGAAACTAGGCTTTCCACATGCCTATGAACATCAAACAATGCAGCAGGCCCGGAAAGACCAGCGTCCTTAATGGTGCCAGTCTTGATGTCATACGAAACCAAATCATTGTTCCCCTTTGCTACTAAAACTTCGCCATCCCCCAAAACCGCTACCACATTCATCATCCCATGAACTAAATCAAAACTATATGTGATAGTCCAAGACTCCACAACCCCATACTCCTTCATCATCCATATACAACACGCCATCCCTCTCGCGGTCCCTCTAGTCTCAATCGCAGTAACACACTCCTCGGACAGATTATAACACAATTTCACCCGATTTCCACTACTGAACTCATCTGGCACCATGATCTCAATAAACACCTCATCAATCAGATCAAATGCCAGAATCAAACTCTGTGGCAAACTATGTCCTGGCCTCCTCCGAGAAGCAAGCCAATGTAAACGCCCATTCACCAACACCTGTGACTTGCAGGATGGCATTATCCTGCCTTTAACATCAGGCTGCACTGCCTTTTTCCACGCACGGGTCTTTAGCGAGTAAACCTCCACCTCCACCTCCACCTCAGGAGAAGAACTATTCACGTATAGATTTGCCAGATACGCAATCCTCACCACTTTATAATCCTCACCATCCCTCGAGCTCTTACCAAATCCAAACACAACATGAAATGCGCGACCAATTGTAGGCCGCGGAAGCAGAAATACTGACCTTCCAGTGGAAGGATTCCACAAGATTACTTTCTGAACATCATCATCAGTTACCTCGTCAGGATCACGCAAAGGCAACGGATCAGGAAACGCAGAGGCTAAACACAGCAATCCATTGGAGCTGCCCACTATTCTGAGGCACCCATCAAACGGGAAATTCAATCTCTCGTTTCTGTCACCAAGAAACACGCAGCAATTCGAATTAACACCTCCAAGAAGAAGGGTCTTGTGCGCTGTGTCTTGTTGATGATTTTCTATGCTCTTAAGGGCATGATGAAGGTGTCTGGAGATGAAGCTTGGGCTTGTGATAAGAGAATGCCATGATCTGCATACAACAGTCAAGCGACAAATGGATTTTGCAGGGAGCCTAACGAGTATCTCAACCAAGATTTCTTCCGGAAAATAATGGCATGACATATTTTTTTGCTGTGAATTGCTGAGATCTAAATTTAAGTAAAATGACTTTGTTTAGTTATCTTTTGAGTGATGGTTTGGATCTTCAAGAGGTATCTGTAGGGAGTTGAAGTGGTCAACAGCAGTAAGAAGAAGTATGCTTTGCATTACTCAGCTCATGTAGATTATGGATTATTCTTCGAGGACTCCTCCCAATCAGGTTGCAACACGTGGTGATCGTTTGTGGAATAATTTGGATAACAACCTCGGATATTTACTCAGTAAAAAATTAAAAACAAAAACAAAAACCTCGGACGTTTGAAAGTAGGCCCCTGTGCCCGTTTTGCCCTTTGAAGAAGAGGCGGAGAATTGTTGTGATCCAAAAATACTTGAGCTCAATTGGCGCATATTACCTAGGTACCTCAAGAACTACGTGCGGTATTTTCATGACAGAGTTGACCGCTGGCCCTTTTTTTTTTTTTTTTTTTGTAATGTCTTATCGTGCAAGAGAACTGAGGCAAGAGTGAAAAGTGGGGATTCGTTTGAATTCGCTTTTTTTTTAAAGAGCATTATTTTAATAGTTTTTTTGATTCGCTTTTTTTTTTTTTAAGAGCATAATTTTAATATTTTTTTGAAAAAAAAAATTTCTTTGAGGGGTTAATGGTTCTAATTTCTTAAAAAAGTTGTAAATAATTTTTTTAAAATTTTTAGTTTTTGTAAAAACTAAACTAAATAATTATTGTAAAAGGAATAAAATTTTAAAGAAAAAATAGTAATTTTTTCCTTAAAAAAAAAAAAAACTAATCTAGACAAACCCTAAATGCATGTAACATAAAGCAAACTTCAACCAACTACTAGAATTAATTGTAGCGTTAATATTGTGTGTGATGGTATTAATTTGGGAAAATCTTAAAATTTTGAACATCCAAACAGAAGAAGGAAGAAGAAAAATTCTTAAGTGACTTTTCTTTGTTCTTTATTATTTGTTCTTTGTTTCTTTTTTTTCTAATTTTTTGTCTTATTTTACATATAAGAAATCTTATAATTTAATATATGATGTTGCTAAAGCTACTGATGAAATATTTTAATTAAATCATTTCTTTCACATTATTTGAAAGGCATATTTGATAAATTTGTCATGGTTGACTGTTGGTTTTATGCATAAATATATTATTTTGATGATAATAAATCAAGGAAAATAGAATTTATCAAGTGTATTGGTGTTAATATGTTTACATACTTTTTGAATACACACTTGTTTGCATTACTCAACTCATGTAAATTATGGAAAAATTCTTCGAAAAGTTCCTCCCTATTAGGTTGCAACACGTGTCTGTGTTTTTTGGATTAATTTGTATAACAACTTTGGATATTTGCAATTAGGCCCCTGCGCTCGTTTTGCCCTTTGAAGAAGAGAAGAAGAATTGTTCTGATCAGAAAATATTGGAGCTCGAGTTTTGACAGCTACTGAGGTAGTCAGTAATATTATATAAGCAATATTAAGTCCCTGAGGGCATTCGTTTTGAAGTCCCTTGGAGTATCGTGTTTGTAGTGACGGTATGGCATTTGTGGAGGGCATGATTGAGAAGATATATGGTGGAGCTAGTGTTTTGACAGCTATTAGGGTAGTTAGTACTATTATCTCCAAGTGAGTGAGCTCTTAGAGCTTTGGTTACAGCAATAATCTAAAGGATTGTGAATGTGAAGCACGTTTTCAGTTGGATGGTCCAAACTGTTAGAGGGTGAAAACTAAATGTTGACGATTGTGCCAAAGGTAACCCAAAGTTGGCCAAAGTCGGTGGACTTCTCAGAAATGAACAGGGAGATCATAAGGTCGACTTCATTGTAAATCTTGGCGTATCGACTAACAGTAGAGTAGAGCTAGTTGTCTTGAGGGAGGGCCTTTACTTGGCGGAGTCCATGAAACTAGATGATGTTATTATCGAAACTGATTCCTTGTTTACTTTTCAATTGATGAATGGCCCATTTCCATGATCTAGCCTATTTAGACCTTTGGTGGAGGATTGCAAAGAAATTCTCAACTAGAAGAAAGGCTTCATTTTGAGACGTGTATAAGAAAGCCAATAGTTATATAGATTGGTTAGTAAATTGTAGCATTGATAAACATATTAGGTGCGAAATGCTTGTTGAGATCCCACAGCAGTTGATTTTTTTGTTGGAGAATGATAGAATGGAGGTTATTAACTCCAAAAGAGTTGTCACGTAATTAGCTTTCAGCCTCAGTTGAAACGAATATATATATACATACTTGAGCTCATTGGCATATTACCAATGTACCTTGAGAAGTGCGCACAGTATTTTCATGTCATTGTCAACCCGTAGTTGAACGTAATTGCATGTAACATAAAGCAAAATTCAACCAACTACCAAAATTAATGTAACATTAATATTGTGGTGTTGGTATTAGTTTGGCTAAAATGTTAAAATTTTGAATCCCAACGGAAGGAGGAAGAAAGATTCTGGAGCGAGTTTTCTTTGGTCTTTGTTATTGTTCTTTTTTCTAATTTTTCGTCTTATTTTACATACAAGAACTCTTATAATTTAATATATTGATGTTGCTAAAGCTACCAATGAAATATTTTAATTAAATTATTTCTATCACATTATTTGAAATGCATATTTGATAAATTTGTCATGGTTGATATAGTCAAAATGTTCAAAAAAATTAATTGAATTGTGAAATATTTACGTACAAAATTAAATTAATAGAAAAAATTTAATTTATGTAGGTAAGGAATAAACAAGTTCGTAAAGAGTTGATATATTTTTCTTGCTAGATATAGTAAAAAATGCTTATAGATAAATATCACAATTGATTTATTTAGTAGTTTACGAAAAATTTAATGAAATTGTAAAATAGTTATGTACAAAATAAAACTAACGGATTTAAAATTAGTTTACATAGGTAAGCATCAATTAATGATTAAATTAATTAATTTGTTCCTAATAAAATTTGAATTAAATAAAATGTGTCACGTTATTTCTTTTAAATTGTTTGATATATTTTTCTTGCTAGATATAGTGAAAAATGCTTATAGATAAAGATTGTAATTGATCTATTTATTTTATTACAAAATAAAATAAATGGAAAATTGAAACTAGTTTATGTAGGTAAGGAATAATCAATAATGATTAGATTAATTAATTTCTTCTTAATAGATTTTGAATTAAATAAAATGTATCACATTATTTTTTAGTACATGTTTGATATATCCTGGTAGATATCGTGAAAAATGCTTATAGGACAAGATTGAATTAATTTATGTAGTTAGCAAATAATGTCATGAATTGACAAAAAATATTCGTAATCGTATAAGAATTAAAATTTACCAAAAAAAAATAATTTGTGTAAATTAATTTATGTATTTTATTTTTCTCAAACGTTATAGAAAATTCGAAGTTGTAATTTTTTTATAATATGAAGGTGGGGAAGACGGATATGAAAAATCAGATTTTAAATGAAGAAGGTGCAGAAGATAGTGAATCATCCGGTGAGCATATGCGTGAATCAAGCATGTTGATGCTAGTAGTGACAATATCTTGGAAATGCAGAATTTAAGTGAAGAAGACATTCTTCAATAGACATATAAATCTGAAAAAGATGCGTATAAATTTTACAACATATGCGCATGAGTACATAGGTTTAGTATTGGAAGAAGCAATGTTAAGAAGGAGGACAGTGGTCAAACAATATCTGTTAAATTATTTACTTGTTCTTGTGCTGGTCTCCGAAAAAAAAGATGTTTTTAGATATGAGAAATAGATACCGAGAACATAGACCAGAGATGAAGTGTCTTTGCAAAGCAAAACTTCATACCAAATTAGACAGAGGTCGGTCTTAATATGTGGTCACCAATTTTGTGAAAGATCACAATCATTCATTGGTTCCTATGTTTGATGTGTGGATGTTTTGTTACCACAGACGTGTTGATGATGGTCACAGGAATCAAGCGCACACCATGCGTCGTTCTAGAATAAGTGCAAGTCGAATAATGGTTGTATTTTCCAACGAGTCAAGGGGCTATCATAGTATTGGGTTTATAAGGAAAGACTTGTACAATGTGTTAGGCCATGGCAATCGACTATTGCTTCCACTTTCATCATTGCATCAACAGTTTGCTTTGAAAGATCTTGGCCATTTATCTTATTTTTTGGGTGTTCAAGTTGCTAAGGTGGCTGATCGTTTGCTTTTGTCTCAACAAAAATATATTGTTGATTTATTGGAACGTGCCAAATTTGCAAACTCCAAACCTGTGGCATCTCCTATGGCTCCAAATCAAAATTTATCTCAACATGTGAAAGACCCTTACTCTGATCTGTCTCATTATCGCAGTTTTGTGGGTGCCTTGCAATATCTCGCCCTCACTCGCCCCGATATTGCACTTGAAGTAAACAAGGTATGTCAGTTTATGCATAATCTCATTGATGATCATCGGACTGCCGTCAAACGCATTCTATGGTACTTAAATGGGACTCGTGCTTTTACCTTACATATTAAAAAGTCATCAAATTTTTCCCTTCATGCATATTCTAATTTTGATTGGGTGGAGTCTCACGATGATTGACATAGCACTAGTGGTTATTGTGTGTATCTTGGTCCCAACTTGGTTTCCTGATCTGCTAAAAAGCAATCTACAACAACTCGCTCTAGTATAGAAGCTAAATACCATACCATCGCTTGGGCAACAGTTTTTATTTGTTGGTTGCAATCCCTGCTGAATGAGCTTCGAGTGTCTCAATCTTCCATTCCTACTCTGTGGTATGACAATATTGCGGCTACTTATCAGACAATCTTGTTTTTCTTGCTCGCACCAAACACATAGAGATTGATGTTTATTTTGTTTCGGAAAAGGTTGTAGCAAAACAATTGAAAGTGAGTTTTATCTCTTTAGTAGATCAACTTGTAGACATCATAATCAAAGGACTTTCTGTGGTTCAGTTTACTAGGTTGTGTAAGAAGCTCGCCGTCAAAGATCCACCTTCTCTCGTCTCGCAAGGGTGTGATAGAGGATTTGTAATATAAGTTTTCCTTATATAATGCTGCTGATTTATTTGTAAATAATCAACCAGTGATCTTAGCCATGATTAGTGGCTTTGTATTGATATGCTTAGCATTGTAATTATCTATACTAATATGAAACCCGTGCATTTTCACATATACAAAATTAATTATATTTCATGTTTATTGTTAATATATATATAGATATATTTTTTATGATTCACTCTAGACGATGATATATGATGGGATAATGTTTAGAATAATGTGATAAATTTATGATTATGTGATATAAATTATTTAGCAATATTATAAATTTAAAAATTGCGTAGTATTATAAATATTATTGTCAAGAAGGATAAAATACACATTACTCCTTGTAGTTTATATAAGTAGGTGACTATTCTTTGCAGTTTAAAACATATCACATTATCCCCTGTGTTGCTCAAAAGTGATACATAATTTTGAACTTTAACTTTTTTCATCTCAGTTAACAGAGTGTATATTACATTCTCCTTTTTGCATGTATGTATGTAGAGTGTTAGAATCTGCTGTACTTTTGTGCCAAAATATTCTCATTTAGACATATAACTTAATTTGTATATCTTGACTTTATGAAATCAAACAATTAGAAAAAAAAAATTAAAAAAATTAGAAAAATTAAAAATACAAAAATAAAATTAAAAATAAAATCTAGAAAATCAACAATTTAAAATTTAAAAATAAAAAGTAAAAACTTTAAAATTTTAAAAAATGTAAAGATTTAAAATTTTAGAAATTAGGAAAATTTAGAACCTAAAAGAATTAGTTTTTTTTATTTTCAATTTTTAGTTCAATTTTTTTTATAATTTCTAGTTTGTATTTTTTTAATTTTTAAAGTTCAAACTTTTAGTTTTTTTAATTTTTTAATCTTAAACTTTTATTTTTATGTCTAAATTTTTAATTTTTAAAAATTTTAATTTTCAAATAATAAATAAAGATATTTAATAAGACACATTTAATAATAAATAAATATATTAAAAGCACATATTCTCCCATGCATGGCACGAGATATACTCTAGTATAAGAAATAAGGTCACAGAATATTTGAATTACTTTCTTTTTCTACAGATATATTTTCATAACATATTTTGTATGTACGAAAACCACTTGTTAATTATAGCTTTGGGTTTGTTTTCTTATTTTCTTGGTCTTAACTCTTAATAGCTTTGTCCTCTTCATTTATTTAAAAAAAAATTGCAAGTAAGTATTCCAAAATGTTTTGAAATAGTGCCATAATGAAAGTAGGTGATAATTGAAGTGGAGTAAGTTCAATATGAAATCTCAGTGAAAAGAATTTGTTAAAAAAGAACTAGTATATTGAACACTTGAAAAAAGACAAGATCAACTTACATAACATATCTTTAACAAATATTTTTATTAAAATAAATAAATGAAATGTAATTCAATATAAAAAAATTTCTCACAATTCATACTGTACCAATAAACACATCTTTAATTTAAAAAAGAAAAAGTACTTGCCATAAACAAAAGAAGCAAAATATATGGATTTGATATAATTGTTTACCAATATATATATATATATATATATATATATATATATTAACGTAAATGGATTTGATTTAATTTTTTATTAAAACAAATCCTTGCCATAAACAAATTCAACGAAATTTGTTGCTTGATTTTTTAATTTGTTTTCTCACGATTAAAAATACACGTGGCATTCATTGAGCTTATGTCCCACAGTCAAATAGCACATTTTTAGCTGTACACTCAGCTTGCCAAAACAAAAGCTCTTGATCATTATTTCATATATATTATATAGATATAGATATATAGATTATATAGATATAGATATTATAGATTATAGATATTGTATCATATGTACTATAAGATTGAATCAATGAAAATATACACTTCTCCAAAAGTTTTCACTGCTGTTTGTTGCAAAGTTTGGATTTCGTTTAAGGGTGAATTGCATAAATCTCCCCTGTGGTTTGCGATATATGCATAACACTCCCCTATAATTTAAAAATTAGTGGAATGCTCCCTTATTTTTTTGAAAAGGTGCACACGTCCCTCTAAAGTTAACTACCGCTAGATTTTTGATAGATTTTTAAAAAAAATACCTATTTTGCCCTTATTTTATCCCATAAAAAGTCTATTTTATTTGTATCTAATTAAAAAAATAGTAAAAAAACAAAAACTAGGGGGCCATTGGGAGTGGGGTTTTGGGGGGGAGGGCATTAGGGGTGGGGGAAGGGGTGGGGGTTGCCGGGTTAAGAGGGACTATTAGGTAGTGGGGGTTGCTGGGTTAAGGGGGGCCATCGAGAAGGGGGGTGTTTTACTGCGTGGGGTAGGGATTGTTGGGTTGAGGGGCGTCGTCGAGGGGAGGGGAGGGGTCGCGCTGCTACGAGGGGATGGGGTGTCGGGGACGGGGGTAAGGGTTGCTCGGGGGTGGCTGGGTGTGGTAGGGATGGGTGTGGGGATCGCGGGGGTTGGTGGGGACGGGGGTAGGGGTAGGGGTGGCTGGGTAAGTTAGGGATGGGGGTGGGGGTCGCCAAGGGTGATTGGGACGAGGGTGGGGGTGGCCGGCTGAGATGGGGACGGGGGTGGGGGTTGCCGGGGTGGTTGGGACGGGGGTGGGGGTGACCGGGTGTGGTAAGGGTGGCTGGGGCTAGGGGTGGCATGGCAGAGGTGGTGGATGTTTTTCTTTTTTTAATTTAATTGCTATTTTTTTATTTTTTAAACAAATTAAGGGTAGAAAAGCTTATTTAATGCATTTATTATGAAAAAACAAAACAAAATTGCACAAGTCACGCATGCTTGTCAAAACACGTTATTTTGGACGGAAAAATTAACGGAGAAGGTCTATGTACACCCTCATTAAAACTACAGTGAATGACTTAACTAATTTTGTAACCACAAGGTATATTGTGTATATTTATTAAACCACAGGGGAGATTTGAACAATTCACCATTCGTTTAATGGAGATTAAAAATGTAAATTTTGATATTTTTATACAATTTTATTTAGTAAAAATTAAATTAACTTTTGAACTAAAGTACCTTACAAAAAGATTTAAACTTCAAAAATCTTTGGTTGAGTAGGCTCTCCTTTATATGGGTCCACAGGGAAAAAAAATGAAAAAAAAAAAGAAAAAAGGTACAACAAAGGCACTATCATTATATGCAGTTGTACAGGGATAATGGGAAAGCCGGGCGCACGCCCCCACCCCCACACAACAAACCAACAAAAGAAAGAAAAAAGAAAAAAAAAAGAAAAAAAACCTCCAAAACCCCTTTTTTATTAAAAAACAATTTAGGTGGTTTTATTCTTTTTTAGAAAATAGTTATAGGTTTTCAATATTTTTTTTCTCTAATTCTTTTTCAAATATGAATAAAGTGGTTAAGATAAGTATTAAATAATTTGTCCAAAATTCTCGCAGTTCTTTTCTTTTCTCTTTGAGTTTTTGAAATGACTTTTTAATTAGCATTTCTCTACTTAGATAAAATTCTACTAGTCTGATTTCTATAATAGATAGATAATTTTAGTAGGTAAATTTTAGTAATATTCAATATATTTATTTTTAATAATAAACTAATGACAATTTAAAAGAGTTTCTTCATACATGATAATTTTTGTTTAATATACATGATTAATTAAATCCAGTTCAGGTCCTTAATTATTTTAATTGATGTTGAAATCATTTTTTGGCTAAGGTTTGATGTCTAAATAACTTGTTTTTTGTTTAAACGAAATGAAAAAATATGTTAAGTTAGATCCAGTGGACTTTTGGTAGTGAAATAAATGACCTTATTACAGGAAACTTGATTATCTAAATCGTAGCAGAAATTTTCAAAGATATTCTTATACACAAAACAATTGATGAATTCTGTTCCATGGGGGAGAAACAAGTTACTTTCGCTACATAGTATCTTTTCCCACTTGGTTATACTTAAAATTAAAGTTTGATATACTCATTCTTCTTAATTGAATTTGGATTGCCAATATAAAATTTTTAGTTGCATCGCTAACCTATACTATATTCTAAAATAATAGCCACAAACACCATAGTGTTTCTTTCCAAAAGTTAGGTGTCCTACAATTTGCTATATGTTTCTATATCTCTTTCTTTTAGCTTGCCATATATATATCATTCAATATTATTATTATTATTATTATTATTATTATTATTATTATTATTATTATTATTATTATTATTATTATTATTTAAAAGAATATGTATACAAAAAATCTACATTACACCTTTTTTATACCTTTCCATAAGTTTATCCACATAAATATGATATTGAAAACTTTATCAAAAATTGATTATTAAAATATATTTATGTTTTATGTTTACAAGACTATAAAAATCAATACATTCCATTTTTATCTTTTAATGCCTCGTATCATAACTAGGGATGGCAATAGGACAAGGTAAGGACAGGGTGTGTTTACCTCTAATCTACACCTATTAATAAAACTTTTGCCCCTACCCTATTATATACCTATACTAGGATAAACTCTTACACTATTGTCTCTTAGAGTTACCACCTTATCTAAAAGTTTAAACTTGTAGAAAGGATACTAGTTTAATTATTTTTTATGCTTAATATGCCCCCTCATGGGCAGTGTAATTTATTTAGAGTTTGCACATAAATAATTTAATATTTTTTAAACGAGCGACGATAAGGATCGAACCTGTACCGTTTGGCTTCCAAGCTCTGATATTATCTTAGAGTTAAAACTTCATTTAAAAGCTTAAATGTGTAAAGAGGATATTGGTTTAATAATTTTTATGCTTAACACAGTCCTCGCCCCTGTTGGACGGGAAAAACCGATCAATAAGGTCAATCACATTAAAATTTTCTAAAAAAATACTAATACGTAAGAATGCATTAAAATAAGTTAACTTTTACAACTAAACTAAAATTATTTTAATGATAAAGATTTTACATTAAAATATATAAAAATATATTAGAAATATATACAAAATGATATAATATTTATATTAAAAATATATTAGAAGTAACAAATTTACATATATCACGGGGTAGGGGGGATCAGGGTGCATATCCTACCCCACCCTTGCATAGGGGTAGGAGAACAAAACCCCTCCCCAACTCGAGCAAGGGTTCTTTGACAAAAACTCTATCCTTACTCCTATGATACTCCGATAGAGTGGAGCGAGACAGGGTGCCATTGCCATCTCTAATCATAATCCTATTAATTTTTTTTAAAAAAAATGAGTTATAATTCAATAAATATATCATTCATCTTTTATTAATTTTCTTTTCTCACGTTATATTATTTCTTATTTTATGTTTCTAGTCAAATAATTTATTCAATTATTATATATATTATACAAATTATTAGTATTAAAATTTTGATAATAATTAAATTTTTCAAAATATATTTTGTCTTATTATAGATGATAAAAATATAATTAACTATCAGTAATAAATAAAAATATTAAAAAGACTCATTTCTCCATGCATCACATGGGTTTTATGCTAGTTATATGTTAATCCACCTCGAGCATGTCTATAATGTGACACATTGGTTTGTTGGATGGTTTATGTCTTGTTTATAAGTGGACAATGTTGGTAAAACCAATAACTTGGGTTGATCATTTTTAAATCAATTGATTTGAGAGCCCAAGTAGATATTAGTTATGTAGGGCAAAGTGTAATATTAAATGTGCAGCGTAAGCCCTCTCTTGAGACCGTATGAGCTACCTCTAAAATCCTATACCACCTGGTCCTGTGTGATTGTGATCATGTGTTCCTCAATGAAGGGTGATTGTAATGTCCCAAACTGATTTATGGGGTAGTCTGTGACTTGTTTATAAGTAGGTGGTATAAATATAACTAATAACTTAGATTGACCATTTTGAACCAATCCATTTGAGGCCCTAAGTAAATTTAATTATGTGTATAACATTAGTCTCCTTTGCAAACCAAAGGGTCCAAACTCAGGGGTGTTGCAATGTCTCATCATCATGTCCTTCTCTAATAGAATCAAAAGCAAGCAATAGTCGCTCAATTTTATGGCATTGCAAACTTTGCCTAACCCATAATTTGCCTACCAATCAATACATAACGGCAACACATCGTTCAGTATGTATCAAACGTGCAGTTGGGATACTCTTCTGCAGTCATCAACAAGCAAACAGGAGAAAGACTATTTAGTCACCAAGTTTTATTAAATTTTCAAATGGGTTCCTCAAGTATGAAAAATATCTTCTTTAGTCCTTGAAGCTATTAATGGATGTTTGCCAAAATTAACACCCGAGCATTTAATATTTCTGTAGAACTCAGAATGCCTTTGAGTAACTTTATACTTGTGTGATTCGGAGGAAGGTAAATACATGTGTGTAACAGTGGTGATATAAAGGGTCATTGTGTTCATTGTTATTCATTCTTCACATAAAAAGATTTATTTATTTATTTTAAATCCCTCACCCCCAAACCCAATCCTTCGTCTCCCTTGGAATTTGAACCTAGGATCTCACACCTAGACAAAGGTAATCTCAACCACTTGACCTACTCCTAATCCCACATTAAAGATTTATTTCTACCAAGCATATTTAAAACAAATGCTGCACCATATTCAACACAAAAAAAGAAAAAGAAAACAAACAAAAACTACAAGAGAGTGTTCTCCTCTATCTAAAATTAGACGTATGCAATATACACTCCACCAAAAACAATATATGCTTACAATAATAGGAAAAATTAAACCAAGAAATGTCCTTTCTTTCTAGATCATATATGTGTAAAGTTGCTTAAAGGCATTTTGGATTTTTTGTAGCCGGCCAAGCATTAAGTCCACGAATTAGAAAGAACATATTTCTTGGTTGAAGGACCTTTTTAAAAGTATAGCCAAGAACAAACTCTAAGGGGGTGTTTGGTTTGGGGAATAAAAAATTATTCTCGAGAATCACATTCTCAAGAATTAGATTCTTGAGTATGTGATTCTTGGAAATGTTATAAAAAGCGTTTGATATACCAAAAAAGATTCCTAGGAAAATTTGGAAAATTCCTAACAATGTTAACGTATTATGTTTGGTTTAAAATTAATATTTTTGAGAATTTTGAGTTATTCTACAAGATGTCCCTAATTAATTAACTAATTAATTATTTTTATTATATTAATTATTTATTTCTTTGCTTTATTGTTTATTTTTAATTAACTGTTCATTAATTAATATTATTCATTTTTAATATATATTTTTAATTAATATATATATATATATTGTCATTTGATTTATTATTTAGTTATTTACTTAATTAATTAAATATTAATTTTTAATTTAATTAACTTTTCAAATAATTAAGTGATAAAATAACTAATTCGTTTATTTATTAATTATTAGTTTTCAGTTATTATTTTATTAATTTTTAATAATTTAATTATTTTTTAATTAATTAAATTAATTAGATATTAATTATTATTATTAGTACTGTTATTTTATTTTTTAATTATTTTAAAATATTTTTATTTTAATATTTATATTTTAAATGAATTATTAATTATTTTTATTTCTATTATTTATTTTGCAATTATTTATTAAATAATTATTTAATTATATTTATTTTAAGTTATTATTTTTATTTTTATTTTTAATTAATTTTTAAATATTATTATTTTTAAATTCATTGTTTCTTATTTCTATTTTCGCTATATTCATATTTTTAATTATTTATTAATTACTTATTATTTTTATTTTTATTTTTTAAAGATAAAGGCCAATATTTAATGAAAATACATATTGAATAATTTATTATTATTATTATTATTATTATTGTTGTTGTTGTTGTTGTTGTTGTTGTTGTCATTCATTAATTATTTTTTATTTTTGTTTTTATCATACATGGGAGGGTTTTAAATATGGGTTTTTCTATCTTTTTAATTTACTTTACGCATTCCCATAACTCAAGAAAGTTGAATTCCCACCCTCTTGTGTAGGAATGAAAATTAAGCAAATGATGGTAATATTGCATTCTCGAGAATATAACATGCTTGAAAATTATTTTTTATTTTGCGAACCAAATATGCGAATATTATATTTTCAAATTCACTTTCCCATAAATCTTCCGTAATTCTGCGAACCAAACACCCAGTCTATATTGCAATGTGCCAGAATCACTTCCAAATCTGTTCCCACGCACGGGAAAGTCTTTAGTTTAGTACCATCCAAATTGCCCCCGAGTGAGGCCAAAATGCATGCAAAGCCCGCTGACTTATGATGGAGACAGTGTAGGACGGACGGGTTTTAAATATTTTATCCCACGAAAACATACACATACTTTCCCACGTCTCCATCTTTGCTGACACATCAACGTCCTCAAAAAGCAGTTACTTAAAAGGATCCTGTGAAAATATATTGCTAAACATCTTCTGCAAATCTGATGGAGAATCTAGTTTTATAATTGTTCCACTTTGATGTCGACTTGCTGATCCATGGTTCTTTATCAATTACTTTGTTTTTGCTTTTCTGATTCATTTTGTTCCTCGACTTTATGCCATTCCCTGATCAGAAACCTCTTTACGTTAAGTTTTATATATCTTGGCAGCCTTCATGCTTAAGTTTTGTGGTGTGGGTGTCTCCTTAAAGCTTAAGCTTAGTGAGAATAACCACATATTCCCTATGTCTAAGGTAAGTAAAATAACAAATTGTCATTTGTAATATTTTTTTGGGGGGGTTTGGCTTTGCTTATAAGCAGGTGCTGCTTTTAAGCTAGTAGTAAATAAGCAAAGATGTGTTTAAATAGTATGTACTTATAAGCTACTAACATGTTTGGTAAATAAATTCTTATAATTAACAATAATAACTAAAATGACTGAAAAGGACATGCCATTAATTAAAAAGTAAAATATTTTAGTTTGTAATTTGCTTCTCATTTTAAGGACAAACATGTCTTTTTGCATTCACTAACCACCAACTTATAAGCACTAAAAAAAAAATTGTTCACCACCTGCATTTTTTTTTTTGCTAGCAACCTCGAATTGTTTATAAGCAGATTTGCCAAACATGTCAATTTTTATTTTCGGCTTATAAGTTGGTTTGACCTGCTTATAAGCAAATCCAAACACCCTCTCAATGCACTCTTGAGATCACAAAATGGACTTATGATTATTTTTATTTAACAATCCGTTAAACATGACATTTTTTAGAAGGGAAGATGTACACTTATTTTCAATAACTATAGCAAGATTATGATGGGTTTTTATGCGTCCGATACACTTTTATAGGACTCTAAGTCTATAGCAATTTACCTAATTTTGAGAATAGATTTATGGGGCCCCTAACGTTATTGTCTTTTTCTAATTAGTCTTATTATATCAAAATTATTTACATCAATTCTCATTTTTCCAAAAAACTTATTCAGATTAGTAAGAACCAATTTGAATAAGTGTATGAAACATTAAGTACCAATGTAAATATTGTGAAACAATAGACACTAATTTGATTATATTTGTAATATATTCAAGAGTAATTTGAATACTTAAAATAACGAGAACTAATTTTCTTTTTTTGCAGAAAGACAATATATTCTGAATTTTTCGTGATTAACTCTAATTTTGACAAAGGTGAGAGTGTCGACTTATTATAGGTTCTGTTATGGAAGTGCCTTAACCCAAAGATATGCTCTCAACTCTGGCATCTAGACTCTGAAGAAGTAGAGTGTATCAAAGGGACCACCATTAAAAGATGATAAAAGGGTAAAGAAAAGCGAAGGCATCTATTGAAGATAAAGATAAGGAAAAACAACGGGAAAAAAGGGTAGTATATTTTACCATGGGGATATTTGTGATTGAAGATAAGATAAAGATCAAGAATGACTTGAAATTGTTAGATAATTTTCAAGAGATTAATGGAGGGATTTGCTAGAGAGCATGAAAGTATAAATGCTATATACCTTAAAAGAGGAATATATATATATATATATATATATATATATATATATGTAACGCTCCATTCCACATCGGTTCTTTGTGAGATTTCTGTATACTTTATAATGACTTGGGTTCACTATTACTGTTATCACCAGCTTAAACATTTTGGACCAGTTGGTTAGGTTCAAGTGTGGTGGCAGGTCAATAGTTGGGCCTGAGTTGTTATTGGAAAAATAGTTACTTGAACAGGATAAGTCCTATAGGGTTGTACCTCTGTATGCTTTAGTTCTAAGGAGACAGGAAATCAAGCTTGGTGGTTCTAAGGAGACAGGAAATCTGTATGCTTTAGTTCTAAGGAGACAGGAAATCAAGCTTGGTGGTTCTAAGGAGACAGGAAATCAAGCTTGGTGGATGAAATAAGACCATGTGATAGGGTTGTACCTCTGTATCCTTTAGTTCTAAGGAGACAGGAAATCAAGCTTGGTGGATGAAATAAGACCATGTGATGGTGGAAAGCCCAAGTAGGGCTGCATACTCCAGATCTTCCATAACATAAGGACGAAGTCGTAAAATGCACTACCATATATTGTCACTCTTTAGGGGAGTATCTCCCCGGGTTAAAACTTGATAGTGAAACAAGGACCAACGACGATCAACTAATAAAAATGCACTAACATATAGTGTCACTCTTTAGGGGAGTATCTCCCGGTGTTAAAACTTGAAAGTGAAAGAAGGACCAACAATGATCAACTAATAAATGGAATACTTTAAAGCTATGAACAAAAACACAGATACTCTAAGAAATCAGGCAACGAAGACTATCATCAAGGAGTTTTGGGATCAATTGTACACCGATATTAAAGTTAAGAAATATCCTTTAGTTCTAAGGAGACAGGAAATCAAGCTTGGTGGATGAAATAAGACCATGTGACTAGGGGTTCTAAGGAGACAGGAAATCAAGCAGTGAACCTAAGTCATTATAAAGTGCACACAAATCTCACAAAGAACCGATGTGGGATGGGGCGTTACAATATATATATATATATATATATATATATATATATATATAAGTTAAACCCAAAGGAGCTCAGACAAGGCTGTCACATTGGCACCCATCTATTTGTCAAGTCATCATAAATTTTATTTTTAATATTATTCTATTATTATAAATCTATATATTATTGTGTTTAATTACATTTATACATCACTTTCTAACCTCATTATTGTAATGGAGTTACAAGATATTTAATTATATTTATGCACCACCTATATATATATTTTTAATGAGTTTAAAGTAATAAAGTCCAAAAAAACTCATTAATTTAATTAATTTATGCATCATATCCTAATAAAAAATAAAAATAAGAATAAAAAAGTACTAGAATTAATTTTTATAGATATTTATAAATAATAAAAAACACACGAAAACCTAAAAGTAGTAAAAAAATCACATTTATAAAAAATAGTTAAACCCAAAGGAGTTCAAAGAAGGGTGCTACATCAGCACCCATCTATTTTCCAAATCATCATAAATTATATTTTTAATATTATTACATTATATATATATATATATATATTATAGTGTTTAATTACATTTGTGCACTACTTCCTAACCTCATCATTATAATGAAGTTACAAGATATTCAATTATATTTATGCACCACTTATATATTTCTTTTTATGAGTTTAAAGTAATAAAATCCAAAAAACTCATTAATTTAATTAAATTATGCATTATATCCTAATTAAAAAAAGAATAAAATAAAAATAAAAAACACTAGAATTAATTTTTATAGATTTTTAAATAATAAAAAAATAAATGAAAACCTAAAAATAATTAAAAAAAATAACATCTATAAAGATGCAAAAAATGAGACATCGAAAGGTGGGGTTAGTAGAATATATGATTCTTAACAAGAATGATAACATTTCAATTTTACAATAATCAGCCCTGCCTAAGTATTTAATGTGTGATTTCATTTAATTTATTGAAATAAGTGTAGGTTTTTTATTTTGAGCAAAATGTATTTTCTGAAAGTTGCATAAGATTCCTTATGGTTTTCAAACTTATTTACTAATATTCTTTATATTATAAAGAATGTTGCTCATACTCTTATCATACAGAAAATGTTGCACAAATCAGCCCAAAAATGACGGGTTTGATGTAACAGTCTTTATAACATGTAGGTTGTGAGTGAATTTTGAATTACAAAATGTTTTATGTGGATTTTGATAAAACTTTTGGGGGGGGGGGGGGATGTATTTAAAGTTTTTATTTATAAGAACTAAACTGATTTATATTGTCCAAAAATTTTTCCAAAAATATGAAAAGGAGAAATACAAATTTTTAACTTTTCTTTTCTAAGGCCGAATTCAACTAAAAAGGAGAAATTATAATGTGTTTTATATCTTTTAGACGAATTTTAAATTAGAAAAATCAGCTCAACGCTCCCCCCGCCCCCCCCCGACCCCACCCCAACCCAAACCCAAAAAAAGAAAAAAATAAATGAAGAAGAAATAAAGAAACAAAAAGTGAACCAAAACCTGTGAAAACCTTTAGCAGTATAATAAAGTGGCTTTATCGAAAAGCAGAAGCATACATGTAATTTTTCCACGCAAGAAGCACTTAAGACAGGAGAAGCACCGAATTCCAATTCTCCTTTTGTTCTAAAAGGGTTAACCAAAGGAGAACCCCTTTCCTACCTGGCCAGAGGCCCCTTAACCAGGCGGGAGGTAAATCGAGGGATGTGCGTGAGTGGCAGCCCGACCAGGGAGAGGACCAATGGGCGTGGAAATCCAGCAACAGCCCCCGCAATATTTCAGCGGAGTACTGCCGCCACACGGACTTGATCCCGCGTTGTCAGAGTGTCTCCACCCTAATCACCTGGCCACTTACCAACTCACCTATGCCCCTGGGGGCCCAATTCTCCTTTTGTTAGTATGGATAATGGGTTGGAGATGAAGTGAAGTCGTACGCCAGTCTAATTATTCAAGTAAAACAATTACGTGTTTAAAACTCGATGCACCCCTGGCCAGCAATTAGCGTAGACGGTCGTACGATTAGGCATCGGATCATCTTCAATTCAAATACGATTACATCTTTCTTCATAATCACGTTTCAACTTTTCTTTTCTTTTTTTTTTTTTAATAACAAACCCTTACCTTCAGGTCAATCCAACCTTGTTACCAACAGGATTTGAACTCAAGTTATTACTCTTGAGGAATGTAATCTCAATCACTTGAACTACTCCTAATTCTATATTTATTTCAACTTAAAAATGGACTGAATATTTATTACTTTTTATGTATATACTTTGCTCTTGAGAAATGTAAGCTCAATTACTTGAGCTACTTTTAATTCTATATTTATTTCAACTTAAAAATGGACTGAATATTTATTACTTTTTATGTATATATTTAGTTTTTATATTGTACGGCGTACACCAACAATACATCCCTCAAGCATGGTGATCCTTTAGGCTTGTATATTATAACATCACACTTTAAATTATATATTTACAACTTTGATTATAAATATCCACAAGTTCAATATTGCATGTTCACAAATATTATATTATTTATTCACAAGTAATATCGACAAATTTTATCCTAAATATTCACAAATTCCAAATGTTTACGACTATTTTAATGTAATTGTAGTTTGTACGTTAATAAGTTTTAAACTATATGTTTAGTGACAAATGTTCACAAGTTCTACGCTATGCATTTACGTATTAAACTTTGTGTTCACAGAATTTATATTGTATGTTTATAAGTTTTATATTGTAAATTCACAAATTATGTAGAGTATATTTTTACAATAATTATTTTGTGCTTTTCTTTTGTCCTAAATTGTTTTGTGATTGTATGGTTTTAAACTTGAAGCTTAAAGTTTGTGAAGATATCACTATTAGAAACTGACAGTTGAGAGACGAAAATTTTGAGACGGAAATTTTCTGTGTCAAATTGAAACGGAATAGGGACGATTTTTTGAACAAAAAGTTTGTAATACTTGTAGATGGAGTTGAGACGGAATTTGTGACAGAAAGTTTTCTATCGCAAAATCCGTCTCAAAAGGTGGAAATGTAATAATTAGCAACGGAATTTGTGTCACAAATATTTGAGATGGATTTGAGACGTATTTTGTGATGGTTTTTTCTTTTGCCAGTTTTGAGATGGGCTAGAGACAAAATGTATATTAATATTTGAATATTTTTTAGATGGAATAGAGACAGAATTTCTCTATAATTTTTTTAAAATTTAGACAGAATTTTTATTTGAGTATTATACACTGTAGGAAGAAAATATTCGAAGACGGAATAGAGACAGAAATTTTTAAAATTTCTTTCACTTATTCTAAAATGGATTAGAGACGGAATAGAGATGGATTTCTTTTAAAATTTATTTATTTTATTTTGAGACGGATTAAAGACAGAATTTATATTACAAAATTTGAGAATGTTGAGACAGAATAGAGATGGGTTTTGTGTAAAAATTATTAAATATGAGAAGTAAATTTTTTAGACGGAATTGAAATTTAAAATTATTAAAAAAATTAATGTATTTTAATGTTTGAGACGAAATAGTGACGGAAATTTGGTGAGAATTATAATTTAGTAAATTTTAAGACAGAATAGAGACAACATTTTATGTTAGAATTGTAAAATATTAAAAATTAACATTAAATCAAGTTGTTTAGTTTTATTGTATAATATATGGTGGGATACGATATATGAAATTGGATATGTGTAAGTCATACAAGATGATGTATACCACTAATTAGTTATGGCCAAGATCTAATATATGTTTAAATCATACTGGATAACGTTCACTGATTATTTACGATATTTATAATATCAATCAACAAATTAGTTAGTTAGTCATAGAAATTGTTTAAAGGGAAAAAGTTTTTTTTTTTGAAATTGTTTAACTATAAGTGCAAGAAATTAGAGGTGAAACAAAGATGGAGTGTCGTGAGAGACTAAGCATTGGGTTAAGGGTAGGGTTTATAAAAAACATTAAAATTAATTGGCATAAAATACTAAATTACTAGAAAATATTACCCAAAAGAATACAATAAATCAAAATGATGGATAATTTAGATTATGGAGACAGTTAGCTTGAATAAAAATATAAGACTTAGGTTGTGTATTCTTACAATTTGCAAATTTCCTAAGAGCTCTTATACATTCCTTTTCTTTTGTTCTTAATATTCTGTAATGGGAAACACATCTCCCTTAGCTTTTCAAATGCTTTATGGCTTCATTTTCTAATTTTTTTTGTAAAGCATCAATATTTTTATTATGTTGTTCATTTCAACTTTCTTCATCATCACCATCACCATCACCACCACCATCAACACCACTCCCACCACCACCCCCACCACCATCATCATCATCATCATCATCATATAAGGTTCTGAATCATTCATCATACTCACCAATTGGTTTTTGTAATGGAATTTCAAAAATTCTTCAAATCAAGATAGAGTCACTCCCCACATAATCAATTGTTGACCAATTGGTTTTTGTTGTTAAAGAATTCCTAATAGGAAGATAGGGCTACTCCTCATATATATTGATTTATTAGTTTTTCTTATAGAACCTGATAGAACCACTCCTCATATTGACCAACAGTTGGCTAATTGGATTTTGTGATGGAAATTGTTACTCCTCACTCCTCATAGTGCCCAATTGTTGACCAACTATTTGGAAACTCACCAATTTTTAACAATAAGATAGGATTCTTAGATTAGCAAGATAAGGAGTATTAGTAAGATTTAAAATAATCAATGGTTTATGCAACTTTGACAAAAATGCAATGGAAAAAATTAATTACTCTTTGTTTATAAAAATCCACTTGAAAACTTGTGAATATACTTGTTAGCCAATTGACCCCAAAAAAAATTGTGAATATACAATATTCAATTATGTGACTTTCACAATACACAAGGGTAAAATACATTTTGCTCTATTTTATAACATGTACAAGGTTAAAGGAATGAATAAAGTTTTTTTTTTTTTTTTTGCAACAAGGGAAATCCAATTTTGCTCTATTTTATAACATCTACAAGGTTAAAGGAATGAATAAAGGTTTTTTTTTTCCTTTTTTTTTTTGCAACAAGGAAAATCCAACTGGTGAAACCTGACTATCAGTACACCCGGGGTATTTTGCTCTATTTTATAATAGCTACAAGGTTCAGGAATGAATAAAGATTTTTTTTTCTTTTTTTTTTGTGACAAGGGAAATCCAATTGGTGAAGCCCAACTATCAGTACACCCGGGGCATTTTGCTCTGTTTTACAACATCTACAAGGTTCAAGGAAGGAATAAAGGTTTTTTTTTTTTTTTTGCGACAAGGAAAATTCAATTTTGCTCTATTTTATAACATCTACAAGGTTAAAGGAATGAATAAAGACTTTTTTTTTTTGTAACAAAGAAAATCCAACTGGCGAAGCCTGACCAGCAGTACACTCGGGGCATTTTGCACTAATTTATAACATCTACAAGGTTCAAGGAATGAATAAAGGTTTTTTTTTCTTTTTTTTGTGACAAGGTTAATCTAGCTGGCGAAACCCGACCACCAGTACACCCGTATTTTATTCTATTTTATAACATCTACAAGGTTAAAGGAATGAATACAGTTTTTTTTTTTTGTGACAAGAAAAATTTAACTGGCAAAACTCGACTATCAGTATACTCGGCAGAGCTCAATCACCGACTAACAAACCTCAGGTCCACAACGCGTCATATGACCACTAACTATTAAATCTCGAGTATACAGCATATCTCATATATTATGCACCAATTAAATCGGAGGCAATCACCTCGAATAAAATACTAGACTAAAACCTGGGTCATAAGCTGAATTCGTCGTTTGTCCTTACTACTTGAGCATCCCTAGGGACATGAATAATGGCCTTTTTGGATTGGCTTTTTTTTTTTTTAAGAAAAAGTCATTTTTTTTTAAAAAAATTATATTAAATTTGTAATAACTATTTGTTTTGACTTTTAAAAAAATTAAAATTTTAAAAAAAATTTAAAAATAATTTTTTTTAAAAAAAAAAATTTTCACCTACTCAAAAAAATTATTATTAAAAAATTATTAAAAAACACTTTTATAAAAAAATCAATTCAATCGAGCTCTAAAAGTCTGGTTAACATGTGGTGAGTTCCTCTAGCTAACAGAAGGCCTCCCTCTTCCTTTCCAACCGCCCGCACCCCCCCCCACCCCCGCCCTACCCCCCCCTACGCCAACGCACCATTAGCCTACAAATTTGGCGCATCTTGGGACCTCTTTAGTCGACCGGGATGTTGCATTCTCCCCTAGACCCCCACCCCCCACATATTCACCAAAATTGAAAGCAATGTCAGACTATTTTCCCCCAGAAATTTTGTGCGAAATCCTCCTCAGGCTCCCTGTAAAACCCTTATGTCGCTTCACCACCGTCTCAAAGTCATGGCGAAATGTCATCACTAGCCAAGCTTTCATCTCTGCCCACCTCAACCACACCCTCACCAACAACACCCACACCTCTCTTCTCCTCAGACGTTACAGCAAAGAAGACAACCAAGAGCACTACACCTTACACCCAACCCATGACTTGCAAACTGACCCATGTTTTCAGATGACCTCAAAAGTTCACCTCCCTGTGAAAACCCAACCTGGGTATTTCCGGATTGTTGGTAGCTGTTGCGGGTTGCTTTGTTTGTGTGATGATTATTTTCGCGACAAGACAATGATTGTCTTATGGAATCCTTCGATTCGGAAGCATGTTACTCTTCCAAATCCTAGTATTGTGCCCTCGTTGCCTTACATGTTTGTGCTTGGGCTTGGGATGGATTCTTTAAGGGACGATTATAAGGTAGTTAGGATTGTGTATTTTGCGAACAGTACTATTAATGGGTACGAGGTTCCTCCAGAGGTTGAGGTTTGTGCTCTTAAGGAAAGGGTGTGGCGGAGGGTTATGAGCTCGAATGTTGTGTGTAACATAATGCAATTCATGTGGTCTCACGCGTTTGTGAATGGCTGTTCGCATTGGATCGCGTGGAAGGATGATGGTCGTAGGATTTTGGTGTTGTCGTTTGATATGAATGATGAGGTGTTTGCGGAGATTTCGCTACCGGATGTTTTAGCTCGGGAGAGTTTAACTGTAAATGTGTGTGGAGAGTCGCTTGCTGTGATAGAATATCGCAGAGCAACCATTTCTGAGTTCTGTTGTGTTTGGGTGATGAAGGAATATGGAGTTTCAGAGTCTTGGACCAATCTGTATCGCGTCGATTTGGGTTTAGGTATGGATCGAGTGGTTGGATTCAGGACGAATGGTCAAATTCTAATGGCATGGGGAGGCAATCAATTGGTTTTGTATGATCCGGGAACTGGACATTTCGTGGATCTTGGGATCTATGGGACTGAACGCTCCTTTTATGCCGACAAATACGTGGAAAGCTTAGTTTTACTCGCAGAAGCAAGGACTGGAGTTTTGGAGGAGGATTTGAGTCAATTGGTTGCTAATGGTTGCAGGATTGAGGAAGTGAACAGAGATGGGGAGCAGGCTAGTGAAGCACATTAGTGCAAATCTCTAACGAATCTGATCTGGGATCTATGAATTTAGAATTGTGAAGGGTCTAGTTTACTTTGTTTTTTTCTTTTCAGTACAAGTAGAATCAAATTGGAAAATTGTAGTGTTGTTGCTCTGAGTATGCTTTGTTACTAGGTCTGCCAAAAGCATGTGAAGAAAGATGAACTTTTCGACAACATAGTGATTAATTGTGGTCTGCTTGTTGATTTTCAGTAGGATTCTATTGCATTTGTTGCCTTTACTTTATTGTACATGTTATGAGAAAACACCCCTTTAATGCTGCTTTAGGTTACTTATTTTGCTTACCAGTGTCTTTCTTTTTTATATAAAGGGTAACAAGGTACCTTGAGTTCCTTCGAATATCCTGTGGTGGGTGGTCCACCTTCCCTGTGCTGTACATTAATTCAATCGTTTTGAATTGGATCGAGTGGTAGAATTGGCTCTTAATGGAAATTTAGTACAGGAAGTGACACCGAGGAATATTTTTGTTTTAATTTATTTGAGAAATTTAGAAGGAAATGGCTATTTCTCAGTCAGGGATCAATGTTTACTTCTGTTAATGACAATTTCACTGATGTAAAGACTCGTGGCATCATGTCATGAAGAAGATTTGTTTTCATTACTTTATGCTGTTCACTTATTTTGAATGATCATATTGTTCGAGAGGCTGCTCATATCTTGTACTTCAGCACTTTAAACAGAAAGTATATCTTGATCTATATCTTAGATTTGATTTAAAATTTTCAATGTGTGCTCTAATACAGGTCTGTGAATATTATGTACTTGTAAAGTAATGATTAGGAGAACCCTGCCCTTCCCTCTTTTCTTTCCTGGTACACACATTTATGAACTTCTCTTTTTAGCTTTGAAGTCTATTTGTTGTCTCTTGATCTTTTTGTTCTTAATCTGCATTCTTGTAACCAGCTAGGCGATTTTTCAGCTCAGTTTACTAAACTATATACTTATAAAGTAGATCAATAGTGCAGCAAAGAATTCTTTGGGGGTTGGTTGCAGAGTGGTTGGCTGTCTAATGCATCGTTACCAGACAGTGTAGCTCTCTGTCCACTAAAGTTTTTCACATTTTAGCCTTGTCTGTTTATGAAAGGTAATGTCATCACTTTTTATGCTGGTACCTCATCTTCCCAAGTTTATTTTATAAAAGGGTTAACCAAAGGAGAACCCCTTTCCCCCCTGGCCAGAGGCCCCTTAACCAGGCGGGAGGTAAATCGAGGGATGTGCGTGAGTGGCAGCCCGACCAGGGAGAGGACCAACGGGCGTGGAAATCCAGCAACAGCCCCGCAATATTTCAGCGGAGTACTGCCGCCACACGGACTCGATCCCGCGTTGTCAGGGTGTCTCCACCCTAATCACCTCATCTTCCCAAGTTTATTGAGTGATAAGTCTGAGACTTCTTTGTAATTGTGTTCAGGTTGAGGGAACATTCCCTATTGTCTCTATCTATTTTGCAGAGCTTATTAAAGAAAGTTGTGCATGTTCTACATTATGCATGCCGGGTATCTGGGGTGATCTATTTATGGATTTACATGGTTGGCAATCGATTCAAATGTTTTTAATTTGAGAGGCTTGTACCGAAATCATTCTAGATTTACTTTTCTGAACATTAGATAATTGGTTACGGCTTGACCGTTTGAACTGATTTAGTTGTATCTGAGTATCTGATGGATTTATGAGAATACGAGTTACGTACATTGTAGATAGAGTTTTCTAAGTAGCAGATCTATGGTCAGTGGATCGATTGCGCTTAGGTATCCCCAGGACTGCATTGCATAAGTGTCCTGCTACGAGGCTATTTCTTGTATAAAATTTTATATATGCTAACTATTTCCATGATTCAGAAGTATGATGATGGGAGAAGGAAAATTGTGTGTTTGTGTAAGTGGTGTGAAATCGAATAATTGTCATCACATTGTAATAGATCAACAGTTTAGCTGCATTAAATGGTATTGCATGTAGAATAATCAAAGGTATTCAGTAACTTCAGTAGTGAGACATTTGTCAGTTCATCGCAAGTAGGTTGCTGGGCTTATCTCATTTACTTGCTGGCTCATATGAAGAGCTAGGAGTAATAGTTCATTTTTTAACTAGTCAAGCGACTTATCTTTCCTATAAGCAGCTTTTGTTTATAAACACCAGTTGCTTGTGAGCACTTAAAAATCAGCTTAGAGTCTGTTTGATTATGCTTATTTTGCAGCTTATAAGTCCCAAATAAGCTTGGCCAAACAGGTTGTTAGCCAAACGGGCTCTAAGAGCACGTTTGGCTAAGCTTATAAACTGGTCAAACTAGCTCATAAGTTAAGAAGCAAAAATAACATGTTTGGTAACTGGGCTTATAGGCAATGCTTAAGAGCTTATAAGTTGGTAAAAAAATAAGCTAGGCCTACCTAGGTTTTTTTTTAGCAGCTTATAAACACCTAAACGTTTGACCATGTTTAAAGACATTTCTGGAAAATTTAAACATTAATTGATGACATTTTTTTTAGTTATTTTAATTATTATTACTACTTATAAACATTTATTTATCAAACTTGTCAACCGTTTATAAGTACTTATTATCTAAGCACATTTCTGTTTATTAATCACTTGCTTTAAAATTTTTTTTTGCTTATAAGCACCTAAAAATAAGCTTAGCCAAACAGGCTCTTACTTTTTGGCGAGGAGTATTTTCTCAAAAAAAAATTGAAATTTTACTTTGTAATATCTTTGTTTATCCAAAATAAGTTATTAGATATGGTCAAGGGGGTTGCACCAAACTTTGCCTTGTTAAATAATATTTTGGTATTTGGTGCAAATTTGGAACCACTGTTAATTAGTCATTTCAGATCGTTGAGTTTGATCATCATTCTTAAATTTGAGTCACTTATCCAAATATATTAAATTAATGTGGGATTGGCCTGCGAGTATTATATATGTGAATATATTTTTTTTACATTTTATCATATTTCTTGAATAAAATATTAATCAATTTGTCAACGATCTGCTATTCTCACCCACTAAAGAATCAAAATCAACTGCCGAGTACTATGAGGATTATGATGTATGGACTTCGGCATTACTGCAGGTGATGTATGCGTTTTTTCTTTTGTTTTACATTTGGCTTGATTTTGATAATGATATTCTTAAACTCTAATTCGATTTATTGAGAAAAAGTTTATCAACCTATTCAAGATATGTTTTTTAGAAAAGGTTTACAAATTTGTTAACGATACAACGCGTCCATCTATTAAAAAATAAAAATAAATAAATAAATTGAGATTATCGTTAAAAAAAGAAACATCATATATATATATATATTCATATATATATATATATATATAATTCAAACATGGCAAGATTATTGATAACACTTTTGATGCATTGCCTGAAGGAATTAAAGTATGTATTAATTCTGCACGGTCGATGTTTTTTGTCCTTGTTTTTCGAGGTATCGACTTGTAAATTTCGACTTCAATTATTAATAAAACCCATTTTTCATACTTTCTAGTGATCACTTTTCCGACTATGATTTCAGCTAAAACCAATTTGTCACGTCCCGAAATCTAAGCCTAACTCGAGGTGTGATACACTATAGGTTTAAACCTGCAAAGCTACAAACAACTCATGAACCAAAAGCACATAAACCTGCCCAACACATATCAAAGATCTATTTACTATTAACAGCTATTTACACAGACAAGAGATTTAGTTACATTTCGTTTCTGAAAAATGACAGTATTTTTTGCCTAAAGGTTACAATAATTACACATGTCCCAAAAAGACTGAAGTCATTTCACAAAAAAAAAACCCAGCTGATGAAGTCTCTAGCTAGGCTAAGGCGGGTTCTCTCCCTGAAGTCCCTAACCACCACCATTTGCAAAATAGATATGTAAAAGTATGAGCGAAACGATACTCAGTAAGTGGACAACCCAGATGAAGCTTATGGACAACTTTAAAAGAAGGCTAAACAAGGATACCACAATAATAACTGACAATATAACAAGGGGTTTATTTATCAGAGTTACACATACTGAGCCAGTGGAAGAAGCTTATACTCAGAACCACAGAATACACACAGAACAGAACTTCTGTAGGGCCGTGATATTAATACTAAATACCCCATCACACCACAGATAGGCATTCATACGTCTCTTCCTCTCATGGTGAACCTCCCACCGACGAGGGCACAAAAATTACACCTCTGTCTAGTGAACCATCTCATACTGACGGACACAGAATAGAAGATATATATATATATATATATATATATATATAGCCGCAATCTCACCCGTCGGATGGGTGTCATCGCCCCAGGGAACACATTCAACACAGACAACACACTGAATAGGTCCAAAATCCCAGGATATCAATAAATATAAGTGCACATCAAATACAAACTCAGAAGTCTGATTTCACAATGACAATCCGGAAGAGAATGATTAAGAGTGCTCAGAAGACCCAAGTAAAGTGGAGACCGGATTCCAGATGGGTAGTCCAATTTACCCTTGTCCAGTGTTCAGTCACACTCCACTCCTGCCTGAATTATATAATAATTATTGGTTAGTTTAATATGTCAATGACGGAAAAATAAAATATAGACTTCATGCTTATATATAACCAAAGATAAGAAGCAACACACTAATATACATATATCTTCGCAAGCTACTAAGAGCTAATTAGCAAAGTTATGATGCAAAGTAGAGAAGAACTTTATAAACATATATCATCAACCTAACCCTTCTATCAATGACCGAAACCTAAGTTCCACTCATTTTCATAATGACAATCTTATGTATATACATATACATGTTCACCATGTCTTATCTTCCTTCGCTACCAATTTTAATAAACGACACACATGCCAAGCCAAATCTAATTAAATTCAATAGACCAAATTTAATCTCACACATAGCTTTATATACATATAACATCATTGATAACATCCCCAAACCATTTATATAATATTTTAATCATCTCTTCTAGGAAGATATATAATTGGCTCACACAATTATAAACATAAGAACAAATATCATGTTCAACCTCACAAGTTATGGCATGCTTACACTTTACTAATTCATTTACACATTTTTACCTCATTACATAGTTCATAGACCTCAATCACACAATTATTCATGTGTAAGAATCCATAAGAAATTAGGGTAAGAGCAATTAAATAAATAACTCACTTACTTGAATTTATCAAATAGAAAAAGGCCTAATCTTGCTCTAATTTCCAGCAATAGCAGCAGTGAAAGAAGAAGGGGAAAAGAGGGGTTTTGGGGGTTGTTTCGGGCAGAGAAAGAAGAGCAAGAAATGGTTTTTTGGGGCTAGTTTTTATCTAACCAATTTGAGTTTATTATAATTACATTTCAACCCTCTAAAATCTGGTTAATTAATAAATATAACCCAAGTAGAAGCCAGCTATATTTTTATGCACAAACACATGCACACATGTGTATAAGGTAGGTAGAAAGCTTATCTTATTCTCCATGCTTTTCTTCTTTTTCTTTTCTGTTTCTTTTTCTTTTTTTTTTTCCCACAGGGATTACACCTTATACCTCTTCAAAAAGTTTTGTCCTCGAAACTTTACTTACTTGGATCTTCAAAAAGAAATGGGTATTTGTCCCACATCTCGGATTCTAACTCCCAGGTGGCCTCTTTTACACTACGGTTACCACTCCATTGTACTTTCACATATGGAATTGTTCGACGTCGCAAAATCTGATCTTTCCTATCCACATTGGCTATTGGTTGTTCTGGATATGTCAAATTCTCTTGCATTGGTACCTGATCATAATGTAAGATATGATTTGGATCCGAGACACACTTTCGAAGTTGGGAGACATGAAATACATTGTGAATGCCTACTAGTGCTGGAGGTAAAGCTATTCTATAAGCAAGTTCTCCAATCTGTTCTAGAATCTAAAATGGTCCCACGTATCGGGCACTTAGCTTACCACGACTTCCAAATCGGCTCATGCCTTTTATGGGCAACACTTTCAAGAATACATGATCGCCAACTTTAAATGCTAGCTTTTTTCGCTATAGGTCGGCCCAACTTTTTTGTCGATCTTATGCTTGTTAAGTCTAGTTCGTATAAGTTGAACCTTCTCTTCAGCATCTTCAAGAAGTTGTCGCCCCATTATTTTCCTTTCATCCAAATCTCAATAAAGTAGAGTCCTACATTTTCTTCCATATAAGGCTTCATAAGATGCCATTTGGATACTGGACTGATAGCTATTATTAGAAGCAAATTCGACTAAAGCCATGTATACATCCCAGCCACCTCCCCAATCCATAACACAAGCACGCAGTAGATCTTCTAAGATTTGAATGGTCTTTTCAGTCTGGCCATCTGTCTGAGGATGGAATGCTGTGCTCAATTTTAGTTCGGAACCCAAGGCTCGTTGTATACCCCGCTAGAATCTGGAAGTAAATCGAGGATCCCTGTCAGATACAATCTCTTTTGGCACCCCATGCAAACACACAATTTCATTTATGTACAACTTGGCCAACTTTTCTTTCTTGTCGTATATTCGGATAGGTAAGAAGTGAGCTGTCTTCATTAGTTGATCCATAATCACCCAAATTGCGTCATTCTTATTTCTAGTCCTTGGTAACCCCATAACAAAATCCATTTACACACTGTCCTATTTCCATTCCAAAATCGATAGAGGTTGAAGTAAACCGGATGGCTTCTGGTGTTCTGCTTTTATCCTTTGGCATGTCAAACATCTAGCAACATAGTCACCGATATCCTTTTTCATGTTATTCCACCAAAAATAATGCCACAGATCACGATACATCTTGGTACCCCCAGGGTGAATTGAAAATAAAGACTTATGTGCTTCATCTAGAATTATTGTTCTTAACTCGGGGTCTTTAGGAACACATAAACGATTGTTGAAAAGAAGAGTACCATCCTCTCATACATGGAATTTCAGTTTATTTCCCCTATTTACCTCACCCTGATTTTCTCTAGAAACAGATCATTTCTCTGGGCCATTTTAATCCTTTCTGCCAAAGTAGATTTGACAGTTAGAGGCGCTAGCATACATCTTTCACTAGGCATGATCATTTCTAGTTGCAACTTCTCAAATTCTTGAATCAACTCTTGTTGTGCAGTTACCAAACTTGCCGTGGTTGCTATCGGTTTTCTGCTAAGTGCATCAGCCACCACATTGGCTTTTCCCGAGTGATAATGAATATTCAAATCATAATCCTTAAGAAGCTCTAACCAACTTTGTTGCCTAAGATTTAATTCTCTTTGGGTAAATATGTACTTAAGACTCTGATGATCAGTATAGACATCACAAGTTGCCCCATAAAGATAATGGCGCTAGATTTTCAACGCGAAGATAACTGCTGCCAATTCAAGTCATGTGTAGGGTAGTTTTGTTCAAAGTTCTTCAATTGTCTGGAGGCGTAGGCAATTACTTTCCCGTGCTGCATTAATACACATCCCAAGCCGCTCCGAGAAGCATCACAGTATATCACAAAATTTTCAGAGCCAGAAGGAAGTGTTAGTATCGGTGTTGTTATCAATCTATTTTTCAATTCTTGGAAACTCCCTTCATATGCATCTGTCCATTCGAATTTCACATTTTTCCAAGTAAGTTATGTTAGGGATGAAGCCAACCGTGCAAATCTCTTGACAAATTTCCTGTAATAACCTGCTAAGCCCAAGAAACTTCGTACCTCGGAGGCAATAGTCGGTCTGGGCCAAGTTCTCACAGCCTCAATTTTTTGGGGATCCATTGATACACCATCTTTAGAAATGACATGGCCTAGGAAAGTTACCCGATCTAACTAGAACTCATACTTCTTGAATTGTGCAAATAATTGCTTCTTTTTTAGGGTTTGTAGAGCCGTTCTCAAATGTTGTTCATGCTCTTCAAAACTCTTTGAATATATCAGAATGTCATCTATAAACACCACAACAAACTGATCTAGATAAGGCTTGAACACTGTATTCATCAAGTCCATAAAGGCTGCTGGAGCATTTGTCAATCCAAATGGCATAACAATAAACTCATAATGTCCGTATCTGGTACGAAATGCCGTTTGTGGAATGTCTTCAATTCTTACCCTCAGCTGATGATAGCTAGATCTTAAATCTATCTTTGAGAACAGCACTGCACCCTGTAACTGATCAAAAAGATCATCTATTCGCTGTAATAGGTATCTATTTTTCACTGTGACCTTGTTCAGTTCCCGATAGTCAATACACAATCACAAGCTGCCATCCTTCTTTCTCACAAATAACACTGGAACTCCCCATGGCGAGACACTAGGGCAAATATATCCCTTATCAAGTAGTTCTTGTAGTTGTATTTTCAATTCTTTGAATTCATTTGGAGCCATTCTATACGGTGCCCTTGATATCGGTTCTGTTCCTAAAAAAAGTTCAATTTTAAATTCTACTTCACGCTTTAACGCAACCCTGGTATATCCTCTGGAAATACATTTGAGAATTCTCGAACTACCGAGATGCCTTCGAGTTTCTGCCCTTTCTATTTAGTACTCACCATATGAGCTAAATATCCCACACAGCCCTTTTGTAACAATCTTTGCACCTTTAAAGCAGAAATAATACAAGGTGTTTGCAACTGTCTTCCCTGAACTTCAAACTCTGGCTCTCTCGGTATCCGAAATATAATCTTCTTGGAAAAACAATCGACATAGCCATGGTAGGTAGACAACCAATCCATTCCCAAGATAACATCGAAGTCTTTCATGTCTAATTGAATTAAATCAGCTCGTAGCTCTTTTCTGCCTATATGTACCACACAATTCTTATATACTTTATTCGTAATAACAAAGGCCCCAATAAGAGTTTCAACACACAATTCTACTCCCAATGGCTCAGGTGTAACATCTAATAAAGATACAAACGATGGGGATATGTAGGAATATGCGGACCCCGTATCAAACAGAATATGAGCATAAATATCAGAAATTAGGAAAATACCTGTTACCACGGCCTTTGATGCACGAGCATCCCCATATGTCAAGGCATATACTTTGGCTCTCGACTATGGTCTCTGACCTCTACCCCTTGGTGCAGGTGGTTGAGCTTGTCCCATCGCGGGTGGAATTGCTGGTCTAGAATCTAATAGGGGAAGAGGTGGCCTCGGAACTGGTAGAGGAGGGGCTATTCCTGGATTCTGAATGGTGGGGGCATGGACTCTCGGCAATCCCTAATTTGATGGTCTAGGGATCCACATCTAAAACATCCCCCAGTAGCACGTTTACAATACTCAGTAGGATAGGATCGACCACAGAGATCACACTTCGGGCTTAGTAGTTGTCTCTGATCCCCCTGAATGAAAGATCCCGGTTGAATACTCGGTCCCCTAACCTATTGTTACATTGATCCTTGTGGTAATCCCATGATATGCTGAACAAAGGGTCTCTTAGGAGTATGAGACACATAACTACTTGATTAAGATGGCCCTGTCCTTTTCTTACTGCCTGAAGTAACTTGATCCCGAAAATACTCCTTCTTTTTATTTTCACAATACTCAGCAATAAGCGCTACCTCGAAAACCCCTTCATATGTCTCAAAGTGAATCGGAGCTACAAACTGATGGATAGAAGGTTTTAGGCCTTCCTCAAATTTCTGTGCTTTTCTATAAGGGGTCGGCACTATAAAATCAGCAAATTCCACTAGTTCATCAAACTTGTTAACATACTCGGTGATTGTCATATGGCCTTGGGTTAGTTGGGAGAATTATTTAACTTTCCTATCTAAATACAATCTTAGATAGAACTTTTTTTCGTACAGCTGTCGAAATTCTTCCTATCCGATATTCTTGGAAGTTTAGGTAGAATGTTATTCCACCAAGTCTCCGCATAACCTCTGAATAGGTGTGCAATTAACCGGACCTTGGTAGCTTCATCATACTTGATTATTCTCCATAACCTATCCATGTTTTTCATCCATTCATATGCTTTCATAGGATCTTTATATCCCCAAAACTCTTTAGGATGATTTACCAAAAATTTCTCCAATGCTTCAGAATCCGCCAAACCTTGCAATTTTGCTCCTTGAAAATTGGAAATTCCTTCCACTATATGCTGTAACATTTCCCCAGCTATAGATTTGGAATCAGGGGTTGCCGCATATTCTTGTAAAGGTTGTTTTCCCCTTTTCTTTACTTTCTATTGTTCCATAATCTGCCTCAACGGAACATTTTCACTAGCTTCTTCGAAATCAGTATCGCGATCCATGTCCTGTAACAAACATATACCAAATACTACAAGCAAGTTATGTTAAATGATATAATAAATCACAACTCAGAATTAGTATAACAAAGCCCTAACTACCCCTTATCTAGGCCTCACGGATCATTACCTATTGCTCTGATACCACCTATGTCACGCCCCGAAATCTAAGCCTAACCCGAGGTGTGACACGCCACAGGTTTAAACCTGCAAGGCTACAAACAACTCACAAACCAAAAGCACATAAACCTGCCTAACACATATCAGAGATCTATTTACCATTAACAACTATTTACACAGGCAAGGGATTTAGTTACATTTTGTTTCTAAAAAATGACAGTATTTTCTGTCTAAAGGTTACAATAATTACACATCCCAAAAAGACTAAAGTCATTCCACAAAAAGAAACCCAGTTGATGAAGTCTCTAGCTAGGCTAAGGTGGGTTCTCTCTCTGGAGTCTCTAACCACCACCCTCTGCAAAATAGATATGTAAAAGTATGAGCGAAACGATGCTCAGGAAGTGGACACCCCAGATGAAGCTTAAGGACAGCTTTAAAAGAAGGCTAAATAAGGATAACACAATAATAACTAACAAAATAACAAGGGGTTTATTTATCAGAGTTTCAAACATACTAAGCCAGTGGAAGGAGCTTATACTCAGAACCACAGAATACACACAGAACAGAACTTCCGTAAGGCCGTGATATTAATACTAAATACTCCATCACACCACAAATAGGCATTCATATGCCTCTTCTTCTCACGGTGAACCTCCCACCGATGAGGGCACATAAATCACACTTCTGTCTAGTGAACCATTTCCTACTGACGAGCACAGAACAGAACAGATATATATATATATAACGGCAATCTCACCTGCTGGATGGGTGTTACTGCCCCAGGGAACACGTTCAACATAGACAACACACTGAATAGTTCTAGAATCCCAGGATTTCAACAAATATAAGTACACATCAAATAAAAACTCAGAATTCTGATTTCACAATGACAATTTGGAAGAGGATGATTAAGAGTGTTCAGAAGACCCAAGTAAAGTAGAGACCAGAGTCCAGATGGGTAGTCCAATTTACCCTTGTCCAGTGTTTAGTCACACTCCACTCCTACCTGGATTATATAATAATTATTGGTTAGTTTAATATATCAATGACGAAAAAATAAAATATAGACTTCATGCTTATATATAACCAAAGATAAGGAGCGACACACTAATATACATATATCTTCGCAAGCTGCTAACAGCTAATTAGCATAGTTATGATGCAAAGTAGAGAAGAACATTATAAACATATATCATCAACCTAACCCTTCTATCAATGACCGTAAGCTAAGTTCCACTCATTTTCATAAAGACAATCTTATGTATATACATATACATGTTCACCATGTCTTATCTTCCTTCACTACCAATTTTAATAAACGACACACATGCCAAGCCAAATCTAATTAAATTCAATAGACCAAATTTAATCTCACACATAGCTTTATATATACATATAACATCATTGATAACATCCCCAAACCATTCATATAATATTTTAATCATCTCTTCTAGGAAGATATATAATTGGCTCACATAATTATAAACATAAGAACAAATATCATGTTCAACCTCATAAGTTATGGCATGCTTACACTTTACTAATTCATTTACACATTTCTAGCTCATTACATAGTTCATAGACCTCAATCATATAATTATTCATGTGCAAGAATCCATAAGAAATTAGGGTAAGAGCAATTAAATAAATAACTCACTTACTTGAATTTGTCAAATAGAAAAAGATTAGCCAGCAATGGTAGCAGTGAAAGAAGAAGGGGAAAAGAGGGGTTTTGGGGGCTGTTTCGGGCAGAGAAAGAAGAGCAAGAAATGGGGTTTTGGGGCTGGTTTTTATCTAATCAATTTGAGTTTATTATAATTACATTTCAGCCCCCTAAAATCTGGTTAATTAACAAATATAACCCAAGTAGAAGCCAGCTATATTTTTATGCACAAACACATACACACACCTATATAAGGTAGGTAGAAAGCTTATCTTATTCTCCATGCTTTTCTTCTTTTTCTTTTTTTTTTTCCACAGGTATTACACATCTAATATAGTCTCTTTTGTTAAGGACTTGTCTGAAACTATGCGACTTTTTTGGATGAAGTCGTCCGACATTTGATGAATTTGTGAAGCAATGTGTTTTTGGCGATGAAATCATGCAATTTTTGGAATTGATGACCACTGATGAAGCCACACAACTTTTGGAATTGATGATCACTGATAATTTTGAAAATTTCTAACATTCTCCCAATTTTTTAGAATAAATCAGACCAAACCGTTCTTGAAAAATCTCAGATTTCAATGAAGGTATTTCACAAATTTGATCCTTTGCCTAGTGAAATCATGCTAGGACTATGCCAAAATTGCATGATAGATAAGTCTTTGAACTAGCTATTTTATAGCAAGATAATCATGCACAAGTTCATACATAGATTTAAGCACTTTATGATTGCTAAATTATCTGCAGACACATTTATGGCTTTATGTCTTGTGTCCTTTTCATGAGTGCTTTAAGAGCATGGACAGTGCCATTTGATCTTGTCTGGTGTCATTTGACACCACCCATATTTTTCTTCAAAAAATTGGATGCACGTGTATATGATATATGCTTAATAATTGACATCCCTAAAATAATAAAATGAACCTATAAATTGTTAACAAATAAAAGAGGTCTGTTGACTACTTCACATGATAAAAAAGAGAAAAAAGAAATGGTATAGAGAGAATAAAGGTAAAAAATCAATCTTTTTCAAATGTACAAATAGAGAATGATTTCTTTTCTGATTGAGGCAAAGAAAAATAGTGTATTTATTATTTATTTGTTAGTCAAATTAGTTTTTGGTTTTGACAATTACAACTGCAAGTGTTGAAAAAGCATTTTCACCATTAATATTGCAAACTATCAATTGATAAATCAAATGGGAGTCAGATTTATGAATGATTTTTTTTCTAATAAATGCATTTGGTAATATCGAAAATAAAGTTATTATAAAACATTTTTAAAATATGAGACCTGTCAAGAATAATTATAATATATATGTTCTTAAAAAACGTTCAAATTTTATGTGTGTGTATATATATACATATACATTGACCCTATTGAAAGAATTTTTTTGGCTCCACTCCTATTTAAGAGCACTGCTCCAAGAAGTGGCCTCACTTCACACTCATATAACTCAACCTCCCATGTGTAGACATTATAGGGACCAAGCACTAATAGCCTAGGATGAAATTTGTTTATTTAATTTAAATGCTTGCAATCACTATTACAGTGTACTTTGATTTATTGAACTCAAGACTTAATGTTGTATCAAGTATTGAGTTGAGGTTCCACCATATGTGATCTTAGAATGTGGGCTTGAGACCCATCCCTTAGATGTTTCAAATACCAAGTCTCTTCGTAGTCCTTTCGTCGAAGAATCTATCATGTTTTGACTTGACTTGACTGGACAAAATTGAAGCGATCACTCTGTCACTTATCAATTCATTTTATTTATTTTCTTAAAATTCACATGTCGTAAATGACTATGCCGCTAAAAATAAGAATCAACAATATAAACAGACATATTAACTTTATAATCAACTTTAAGTTTCCACATACCTTCATATAAATATCAAATTCTAACAAATAATCCTCCTTTAGAGAGTATAACTATATTAGACTCAAAAACAATCTTAAATCCATGCTTATTAAGCAGGGATACAGACACCAAATTCTTTCTCATCTGTCGTATATAATGTATATTAGTCAATAGGAGAACTTTTCCTGAAGTAAATTGCAAATCTGTAGTCCAGGTACCTATTAGAAGTTGACTCATTACTCATGTATAGGACCCTGTCATCATCAACTGACTAGGAATTTGGGACAAAATTCTTGCCCTTGCACATGTGCTTAGTTGGACCTCAAGCCTAACTACCACACATCATCACCTCCAAGTATGTAGATTTTCGAAACTATAGCAACAAACTTTTCACTTCCTACATGTGCATCTTTGTTCTTCTTTTTCATAAGGAAATACTCCGTTTTGTAGTGTCCTGGTTTTTTGCAATGGTGACGTGCACCCTTATGCTTTTTTGTTTTCGCTCTTATTGCTATCTTGACCAATTTCATAAGTCCTTTTTCTTGTAAATTTGTTGGATTCTCCTTCTTAAATGACATGAACCTTGGAGGGTTATTTAATAACCTGATTTCTAGAGTCTTCTTACACTCTATATTCCTCTTCAATTTGAAGGTTGTTAGCCAATTCTTGTAAGAAATATCATCTTTGTTATGTTTAAGACTCCTTTTGAAATCATCCCAAGATGGAGGAAGTTTATCCATTATAGAGGATACTATGATGGTTTTATCCATATACAGTTTGTGTTGTTTATGGTTATTTAAAATTCTTTCAATTTCATGAAATTGTTCCATGATAGATCTACCATCAACCATCTTGTAATTATTAAGATGACTAACAATAAATTTTTTTCTTGTGGCATCTTCAGTCATGTATCTTGCTTTGAGTTGCTCCCAAGGATCCTTGATAGTAGGTCCAACTAGGTACACATCAAATAGAGCATCAGACATTCCATTCAAAATGTGCCATCTACAAATATAATTATCATTCTCTCATTTTTGTCTTGCATATGTATCATCACCCAAAGTTTCAGATTCGCTCTTTATAGGTTTAGGAGTGTTTAGGACATAAGCCTCTTTGAGCGTTGCTAGTAGAAAATGCATCTTTTTCTACGAGCAAATATAATTTCCACCATCAAAGCATTCTAGTTTCAATTCACAAAATCTCTTGCCATATCTCTCAAAGTTGCAGAAACCATTTTCCAAAATTTTCACAAAATAAACACTTAAGATTGTAAAAGAAAACTACTGATTGATATGAAAATTCTAGAAAAGACTTCAAGGCATGTTGTAATACCACTATCCTTAAGGGTTTCTTTGCCCCTATAAAATATGCAAATAGGGTTTTGCAAATAAACATGTAGGAGATAATGAACCTTGTGTTAATTGCATATTGTACAAATGGAATTACTTATTAATCAAAAACTAAAGTTTGCAACCAAACAAAATAGTGTCTAAATTAAAAAATGAGTATCTGTAAATGGAGATTTTTTCTTTTGAATTTTTGCTTCAAAACTTGCATGTTTATAGAACGCCAAAGCAACTATCTGAAACCATGCATCTTTTCGAGACCATGCATCTTTTGGTAAGCACATGTTTGAAACCATGAGTCTTTTTTGATGAAGCTATGCGACTTTTGATGGCTTTTTGAAGCAATGCTTCTTTGATGATAAAACCATGGAAATTTTGGAATTGATGACCATTGATGTAGCCACAAAACTTTTGGAATTGATTACTATTGATAATTTTGAAAATTTCTAACACTTCTTCTTTCTTATTTGCTCTTCCTCTTTTCTATATTTCTTCCTTCTTTTTCATTTCCTCTCAGTCTATGTCTAGAAAGAAACAAGATTTTGGTGGAGATTCGAGTGTGAATGTGGATGCAAAAAAGGTGGATCTTAGAGAGTTTCTTACTAACATGGTTAAAGAGCTTTCCCCTTACTCCTTCAAGGTTAAATCTTGCTAGCTCCAAGCAATTGCACTTATGACATATGGAATGAGAAAAACAACAGGATCTATGGGTCAGGTTGTTTAATGGAGGAGTATTCTTTGGTTGATTTTTGTTGATATTAGAGATAGAGTTAGTACACAGAGTAAAGATAGGAACACTTTTGAGAATTAGCTCCTATGTATAAAATGGAGAATTCACATGTTGTAAGCCTATTGACGAAATGTTTAAATTTTGTTTTCTACATTGTTCCAAAGTAGAATGGAAATGATTACCTGCCCAACAAAAAAATAAGATGTATTAAATACTAAAATCACAACTACTGAAATCTTAAATTAAATCAAGTTATAAAAACAAATAATTGTAAATAGATGCAGTTAGACAATTACAATTTATCAAATGGATGAATACCATTCTATATCCTGAATTCCTTATAAGATTTTAATTTTAGCAGTGCTACCATAATACCAAATTTTGCCAAGCAAAAGCTTATGAGAAAGACATTTATAATTTTTTTAACATAAAAAAAAAGAAAAATTGTATAATAATAGATAAAAAATTAATAAAATCATTCATAAATGAGTCTATAATAAATTTAAAAAAATTATAAGATTTTTAATTTCAAAATATAAATAAAAGATAAAAAGGCACTTCTTATACAAAATTATAAAATATATATACATAATTAGTATTTTAAGAAAATTATAAGGAAAAAATTCTAGTAGAATCTAACCAAGATTTATAGTAAAGAAACAAATTAGCAAAAACAAAAAAGATAGGAAGAGGTCATGAGATTTAAGGTAAAATTGTTAAATTCAGACAATAAGAAGTTCTTAGATTTAAGGTAAAATCATCAAATTTTGAAGTTTCCTTAACCAACTATTGAGTTACCATCTTATCTAAAAAGTTAAGTTTTATCTAAAAGTTTAAGCTTTTAAAGAGGACTCACATTTAGTCGAAGTTTTGTTTTAGAGGGGTTACACTTATTTCCAGATCATCAAAGGTTTGAGTTTTATATAAAAGTTTAAACTTGTAGAAATTAATCAAGTTTTGTCTTTAAGGGTTGAACATGGATAAGTTTAATTTAAAATATAAGTTTCATCTGAAAGTATAAACTTGTAGATATGGCTTATGTTCAGGTTTTATTTTTTAGAGTTGCACATGGACAATTTTAATTTAAGCTTGAAGGGAGAACTAATGTTAAGACAAGTATTCTCTTCTTTGGGATTGCATATGGATAGTTTTAGTTTAAATTTCATCTAAAATTTTAAGCATGTAGAGAGGACTCACGTTCAGGCAAGTTTTATTTTTAAGGTTGAACATGGACAGTTTTAGTTTCAAGTTTAAGTTTTATCCAAAAGTTTAAACTTGTAGAGAGGACTCATGGACTCAAGTTCAGGCAAGATTAGTTTTTGAGGGTTGTGTGTGCATGATTTTAATTTAAGCTTTATTTAGAAGTTTAAACTTGTAAAAAGGACTCATGTTAAAGTAGGGTTACACATAGATAATTTTAATTTAAGTTTGCAAAGAGGACTAAACCTCAAACGAGATTTGTTTTTGAGGATTGCACGTAGATAGTTTTAACTTAAGCTTGTACAAAGAACTGACTTTTAGACAAGACACGTTCAGATTGAGGTAATAATTCTTCAATTTGGAGCTGCTTGTCCATGAAAGTATCATCATTGGACAATTCAGAGTATTCTAGTGAGGGAAGATCAAACGAAGATCTCCAGACTAAAAACTTGAAGTGAAGTCTTGACTTATAGGTTGGGTTCCACTTTTTAGCATAGCGGTAACACAAGCCTTTATAACTATAGGCCTTTATATATGTTAGAGTGGGCTACGAGGTAGACCCGTGGTTGTAGTAAAGCCAATGGGCCCGTTGCTAGTGATATTTAGTGCCAAAGTGGATACTATGGGAGTTAGCTAATATTGGCCTACTTGATATTTGGCAACCAATTTTTGCTCACAGAGTCAGGTGGACTAATTGCTTTGGCTAGTATAATAGGCTTAAAGGCACGTACTTGTATCTAATGTCTAATTGAAACCTAGCCATGAAGCAACTAACCAATAAAGAAAGAAGCTTAATGGTCCAAGTGATTAGGCCTTAAAGGCAGATTCGTAATTGTCAATAGTGGATGTTTGTGTCAGGTTAGCTAGACTGCCCAATAAGTGCCCAAACTTTGATAGATCAACTTCAAGGGCACGAGTGAAATGGTCTTACATGGTGAGTTGATGATTTTGATCGATCCATTGGACTTATGCTAAAGCACGACTATCTATATAGAAAGAGAACATTAAAAGTTGTTGGTCATTTGGAATTTGGTAAAATTCGAAGAAACGCTCGACTTTGTAGATGCTTGACTTTATAGATCCAACCTATTATGGTTATCATCATTGCAGGGGAAAAATTTAACATGCATACAGATGGTGGTGGGCTTGTAGGAGGAATTGTGGTGGTTGAGGCTGAAGATAGCGATACTGAGATCATGGATGAATGATCTGCAAATGAGGATTTTTTAGAGCAAAAAGGAGCTGGTTTAGCTTTCCATGCAAGTAATCTTCACGACTATGTAACAAAGAGTCTCACTATGGGAATCAACACAACAGTTGTGAGTTGATGAGATAGAGCTAAGTTGTTGAAAGATTCGATCTTGGTTAGCAACAAAGGTGGAAAGTTGCTTGAAATTTTGTCGATTTCATTGAGGATAAGTACATTTGGTTGTGGTGGAAAGTCAACAAAAACACCAATAAGACAATTAACAAGAACACTATGATGGTTTGGGAAGGAAATTTTATTGAATTAGAGAAAAATGGGTGAACATTAGACAGTTCCAAGAGAGCCACTCAAAGAAGAATAACAAGAACAAAAGATATAACTTTGTTGCTTCACTATTCAGCGAGAGCTATTTATAGACTAGTATCTAACAACTTTTTACAGTTTAGGAGCATTAAGTGTAATCCTTGTAAATATGTGAAGGGATGCGTTCATGATTTCCTCTTCTTGGTGCTGTTATGGTCATGTGAACTTATGTTGGTAAAGATGTAACCATGCAATTGAGGTCCTTAGCTAATTTGTCTGTTACACAAGCATTCCATAATAATATAAAAGCTGTGACCTCCTAACTAGGGTGTTTGACATGTATTATATACTAGTGGAAATGGATACAAGATTACAACAATACACTCTAATATGGATACAACTGAGATACAATACAATATACACTGATATGCTCCCTCAATTTGAATAGGCAGAAGGTTGCATATAGAGATTGGTCCTCAGTTCCTGAAACTGACTAGATGGTAAGGCTTTAGTGAACAGATCCGCAAGTCGTAAACCTGTGGGAATGAACTTTACTTGGACATCACCTTGGGCCACTTTTTTCCAAATGAAATGAAAATCAATCTTAACATGCTTAGTGCAAGCATGGAGAACTGGATCAACTGAGAGACAAATGGTTGAGATGTTGTCACAATACAACTCAACAGGAGAGGGAAGAAACACCTTGAGATCACGGAGAAGTTTGTGAATCCAATAGGTTTCAACCAAGGCATAAGGTAGTGCCCGATACTCCACTTCTGTGTTTGAGCGAGAGACTGTAGGTTGTTTCTTCAATTGCCACGCCAATAGAGAGAAACCTAGAAAAATGGCAAAGCCCGTAGTCGAGCGATGACTATCAAGACAACTAGCCCAATCTGCATTTGCATAAGCTATAAGTGAGGGATTAGTAGTAGCATGCAAGACAAGTCCTTGATTTATAGTACCTTTGACAAACCGGAATATGCGATTAACTGCTTACAAATGAATAGTGCATGGAGCATGCATGAACTGACTCACTAAATTAACTGCATAAGCCAAATCAGGATGAGTCAAAGTGAGATATTGTAAGCCCCTAACCATAATTCTATATTCGATAGAGTCTTCTAGTAATTCACTATTATATAGACAAGGAGGTGTTTTTAATGGTAGAGGTGTTTTGACAGGTTTGGCCTCATGCATAGAAAATTTGTGTAAAAGATTAGAAGCATATTTAGTTTGAAAAGAGACAGCAACTTATCTTGATGATGAACTTGAATGCCAAGGAAATAGTGAAGACAACCGAGATCTTTCATACCAAATACAGAACTCAAGATGGAAATGAATTCAAACACACGAGAGGGTAAACTGCTTGTCAGAACAATGTCATCAACATATAAAAGAAGAACAAGCATCCTTTTAGGAGTATTATAGACAAACATAGATGTATCAACGGAGCTGCAATAAAACCCATGTGATAGCAAAAATGAGCTAAAGCGATGAAACCATGCATTGGGAGCCTGTTTGAGGCCATGCAAAGCTTTTTGAAGTTTACACGCATGAGTGGACTATTAGGGATCAACAAATCTAGGAGACTATCTCATGTAAACTTTTTCTTGAAGAAAACCATGCAAAAAGGCATTTTTGACATCAAGTTGTCGAATAACCCATAACCTAGAGATAGCAACATTAAGACAGTGCCGATTGTAGTGGGTTTGACAATAAGACTAAAAGTTTCAGAGTAATCAATACCTGCTTATTTATGGAAGTCTTGAGCCACCAATTGTGCTTTGTTTCGTTTCACAGAGCTATCAGAGTTATACTTAATTATGTAAATTCATTTACAATCAACTAAATTCTTAGTTGGATCCGGTGGAACAAGTACCCAGGTGTAATTTTCGATAAGAGTATTGAATTCTTTTGCCATTGCCTTACGGCATTCTGTATGACGTGCAACGATAATGAAAGTAATGGGTTCATTAAGAGGAGTCTATGTAGTTAAGGAGAGAAGTTATTCAGGTTTATGAATGCTAGACTTGGCTTGAATTTACATGGGATGACCATTATGGGAAGGGGTGTGGGAGACTCCATTATGGGAAGGGGTGTGGGAGGCTGGCGAGGGTGAAGGAGACTCAAGTGGAATGGATAACGCCTCAGACATTACAGAAAAAGGGGGATCAGTCATAACAGTAGGGGGAATGCGATCTGAGAAGGGCGGGGGAGAGAGTGACGACAGAGACAGGGACGGACTAGACTGCTGGCTTATGGGGAATGCGAGCACACACTTAGCTACAGGTGAGGATATAGTGACTGCCCTATTAAGTAAGGGAGTAGCAGTAAACAGTGTGGGAGATGCTACAGGGACAGACGCCTGGGAACTCACAAGTTTGGGATAGGGAAAGGCGTGTTCATCAAAATGGACATGCCTACTCACATAGACATAGCCAGTTTGAGGGTCTAGACATCGATAGCCTTTGTACCCATCACCATACCCTAAGGAAACATAAGAGACGAATCAGGGATCCAGTTTATGAGTAGTACAAGCTATAAGATTAGGAAAGTAAGCACACCTAAAGTATTGCATAAAATCAAAGTTAGGAAGTTTGTAAAAGAGCAATTTAAAAGGAGATTTGAAGTGCAAAGTGGGAGAAGGAAGGGGATTGATTGCATAAATAGTCGTGTATGTAGTATCTAACCAAAAACTCTGAGGCATGTAAGCATGGATGAGAAATGTGCGTGTGATTTCAGTAATATGTTGTTGCTTACACTCAGCAATAACATTTTGCTAAGGCGTTTCTGGACACGATTTTTTAAATATAATACCATGTTGACAAAAAAATCATGAAACAATTCGTTATCAAATTCACCACCTCCATCACTTTGAAACTGTTTAATTTTAAGATTAAGCAAAATTTCAACTTGAGTTTTAAAATTAAACAGTTTCAGAGGTGGTGAATTTGATAATTAATTGTTTCATGATTTTTTAAGATTCAGCAAATTTTCAACTTGAGTTTTAAAATTTTTGAAGTGTCCCAACACTTCACTTTTGCTCATCATGGGAAAAATTCAAGTAAAACATAAGAAATCATTAATGAATACAACATAATATTTAAAACCTAAATTTGATGGAACTGGCGAGGTCTAAACATTAGAATGAATTAATTCCAAAGATAAAGTCACACATTTCTTATGTAAAGAAAATGGAAATCTAGTGTTTTTGCCTAACTGATAGTTCGTACATGCACTAAAAAATCATACGAACAATGAATGAGTTTCTTAGACTTTAAATAAGACAATAACTACGAATTCAAATGCGCTAAGTGATGATGCCATACTTCACCACCTATTTTACGAGCAACCAAAGCATGCAATGAAAAGGAGACACTGGTAGCTGGAAGTGGGTATAGATTATTGTTGCTGATTGAATGGAAAAGACGACTGCCCATTGTTTGATCCTTACGAGAGAAAGAACGAGAGTCAAATTCAGCACGACAGTTATTATCAGCACAAAATTGCTAAATAGATAACAGGTTGTGCGAGAGTTGAGGCATATAGAGAACATTCTTGAGAATAAGCGAGCAGGGAGAAGTACGAAGGTGTGCAACGCCAACATGTTTAATGGGTAAATAAGTACCATTTCCAACCAAGATTGTACACGAACCATAATATGGAGAAAGAGAAGAAAGTGCCCCCAGGGGCATAGGTGAGTTGGTAAGTGGCCAGGTGATTAGGGTGGAGACACTCTGACAACGCGGGATCGAGTCCGTGTGGCGGCAGTACTCCGCTGAAATATTGCGGGGCTGTTGCTGGATTTCCACGCCCGTTGGTCCTCTCCCTGGTCGGGCTGCCACTCACGCACATCCCTCGATTTACCTCCCGCCTGGTTAAGGGGCCTCTGGCCAGGTGAGAAAGGGGTTCTCCTTTGACTAACCCTTTTAAGAGAAAGAGAAGAAAGTATACCTGCATATGGCATCACGTGAGCATATGCAGTGAAATCTGGATACCACAAGGCTTCATTGGCTTTACCAACGAACACAGTAGCAGAGGATTTTGCTAAATCAAAAGCAATAAAGGCATGGTTGAAGTGATGAGGATAGTGCGTAGCAACATAACCAGCATTGTTATACAGTTGACATAAAAACTGAGAGGAGTAAAGGGTAGGACCAAGCAAACCTTCATTGGGGGATGGTGAAAAACTGTTTGAATAAATAGAATTAGAGTTAGAGTTGAAATAGAAAATACCCATTTGAGACTGTCCATGAGGGCTAGGCATAGGTGCTGGAGGAGCTGATGCCATAGATACGGTAGGGGTGGCACGACCACCACCATGATCACCTGAGTTGCCACGATCACGACCATGATTATTACGCCTAGACTGATTTCCTTTTCCCGAACTTGATGTTTGAGAGGCCGACTATTGCGAGATAGCAGAGTATGCCCGAAAGGGGGACGGCATTGGTGGCTGGGATGCAAGCTTGAGATGAACTTCATAAGCAATCAATTTTCTATAAACCAGATTCCATATTAAGTGTTTACCAGAATTAATCAATGTGGTCATGAACGTGCTATATTCAGCTGGTAAACCATGGAGTGCTATAGTGATCAAGTCATCATTAGAGAGTGGTTTTTGAACATCAAATAAAGCATCGACAATGACTTTGAGTTCACACAAATATGCCTTCATACTCTTAGAATTCTTTTTCAGACCATATAGTTGTAAACGAAGAGCATGAGCATTAGCTTTAAGAGTGTCAAAGTACCTTTCTTCCAGTTGACACCATATGTCTCGGCTGGTGGTGAGATGATATATGTCTTGGACAATCTCGTTGGTGAAAGTCGCATTCAACCATGTACTTACCAAACTATCCAGTCTCAACCAATGGATGCGATTAACAAAGTCGCGGTCGGGCCAGGGAAGTGAGCCATCAACAATGCTAAACACACCATAGGTAAAGAGAACCAGTTCTATTTGGAACCTCCATAGACGATAGTTCGAACCGTCGAATTTAATGGTGACTAACGTTGCAATATTGAGATGGCTCAAGGACGGGGGTTGCAACGAGGGGAGAGTCGCAGCGAAAGGGTTGTTGGTTATTGTCGTGGATGGTACTGGCATAGGGATATGGCCTATGGGGCACGTCCGTGGTGGACGATGCAGCAACTGAGAGAGGGAAAGAGACGGCGGAAGCAGACGCCGAAAGAAGAGAAGCGGTGATGGTGCGACTGGCAAAGTTGTCTGGTTAAGAGGTGTTATTAGTAATGCCTCTGACATGAAAGACGCAGCTGGTAGTGCCGCCATGAGCAGTGGGGTGAGGTATGCTTAGCGAGGAAGATGAAGCAGAGAGGACACTAGAGGAAGAAGTAACACTGGATGATATCAGTTGGTCGAACGTAGACCTGGAAAGGGGGCTGTTGCGGCGTTGCTGCTGCTTATAGAAGGGTTATATTTAGTAAGTTAGGGTAGGAAAAATTTGAGAGAGAGGATCGTTACATTGGTCTTGTGATACCTTAATAATATGAAAGTTGTGACCCCCCAACTGGGGTGTTTGATATGTGTATACTAATGTAAATGGATACAAGATTACAACAATGCTCTTTAATATGAATACAACTAAAATACAATACAATGTTCGCTAATATTCCAGACTCGTATGGTAGGCACATAACTGAAGAAAAGGTTATCTTTCGATTTCATCTCTCCATGTCAAGAAACAGAATTGGCGCACGTAACAACTCCCCAAGAAAGTAAGCATTGTTAAGGCATACAAGCCAAAGGCAAAACCTATGCTTCGGAATGAGAATTTTATTCCAAAAAATATCACTCCAAGGAGCTTTAGGGTGCGTTTAGTTTGTCTATTTTCTGTTTTTAATTTTATGAAAAATTAAAATTAAAATAGAAAATTCATTTGGTTAACTATTTTTATTTTTCATTTTCAAAAAATAAAAAATAGTTTTCTAAGAAAACAGGACATGTAATCTCTGTAGAGGATGAATTCTACAATCACGTACAAGGTTGACTGGGGCTCCGATAACCTGTAAGACCAAAAGAAAAGGTGAGCGACGTAACCCTTGACACCGTTGTGGTGCCGGCCAAAGGTACTCCGAAGCTCAAGTCAGTGTTGAGTTTCAGATAAAATGATAAATTGTTATACGGCGGGTTATGGATGAACCACAAATATGAATATATTGGTATTTTGTGTCTGTCTTACCTCCTCTGGCGAGCGGTACTTTTATAGTTCCTTGGGTAGAAGAGTCCTTTTTGGTTTTAGGTTCCTTCCTGATCGTTGTAATGAGTCTCTGCCAGCTGCTATGCTCAGCTATATCGTATTTAGATAATGTATATTCTTCTTTGTGCATATCTTTGAAGGAGACCAAGCTCATCCCTAATTGTAGTCACGTTCCAATACTCTAGAAACATAGAGCAAGCAACGCATGCAAAGAGTCAGGGCCTTAGCCCTAGCCTTTTCAATACATGGCTCAACAATTTGGGCTTCAAACTAAGCATAATATGGACCAGATTCTTTCAAGTTAGAGAGTAGCATTCGCGTACCAGATTCTCTGACATTGAGGTGATAGAGACTAGCTTGTCGTTCAATGCCGCAACGCGCCATGCAATGCCACTTGCGTCATTTCAATATCATAAGCACGTAGCGCAAATCATCTAATTTGTCAATACACTAGCCTGATAATTACTACCGCTACTTACGTGCATGGGTTCTCCCTAAAATAAATGCCTATACGTCAAGTTTAGGCCCTTCTTTCGTATCCCTGGCATGCCCACCTGTCACGCTTTATTGTCACAAGGCACCGTTCCCTGACAAATATTTTTGACAATAGTGACCTAGAGTGCGGTCCTGTTTGCTAAGCACAGCCTTGCCAACAGGATAAATATAACACCGTAGTAGTGGGGACTTATATCAACGAGTAGCTTGCATAGTACGTGCTATCCCACGACCCATTGTGAGGAGCCGATTCCACACCAGAGTTCGTGGGGGGCTCCAAGGTGACGTGCCAAGATAACATACTAAGGTGACGTGCCAAAGTGACGTGCAAGGCGGTGTGCCAAGGGGACATCCAAGACGGTGTGCCAAAAGGGACATGCAAGGGCACTTGCTACGGGGACATGCCAAGGCGACGCGCGACGGGGCCACGCCAAGGCGACGCGTGATAGGGCCAGGCCAAGGCGACCGCGACGGCGACACGCCAAGGTGACGCACGACGGCGCCACGCCAAGGCGACGCGACGCGAGATGCCAAGGCGACGCCCGACGGCGATGCGCCAAGGTGACGCGCGACGGCGACGCGCCAAGGCGACGAGTGACGGCGACATGTCAAAGTTACATGCGATGGCGACATACAAGGGGACACACCAAGGTGACGTGCTATGGCGACATGTCAAGGTGACATGTAAGGGTGACATGCTACGGCGACATGCCAAGGTGATATGCTAGGGTGACATGCCAAATTGACATGCTAGGGTGACATGCCAAGGTGACATGCAAGTTTAACAGACAAGTTTGATAGACACGTTTGACATGTACCAAGCGTTTGTCGAAAAGCCAGAGTAAATGTAAGTGTGTATGCAAGAATGACATGCAAGAATGGCATGCTAGACTTACACCCACCAAGTGTTTGACAAAAGGCCAAAGAAAGCTACCATGTAAGGATGACATTCAAGATTGACAACGTGTTTGATAAAATGCCAAGGTAAATTACCATACAAGAATGATACTCAAGATTGACAACACCAAGTGTTTGACAAAATGCCAAGGTAAACTACCATGCAAGAATGACACGTAAGATTGCACTTGACACCACCTCACTCTCGCTTGTTGCGCCTCAGCATGCATGCTTACAAGCTCAAATCGGCTTAAACATCGATTCATTGCGTCTTTATTGTCTTCGCTTACCACCGACTCTCCAGCTCAAATTGTAATATAGCTTGACCATAGACCCAGGTACTATCCCACGACAAGAACCGATGGTAATGAATGACCTCAGATGCGGCATAGCGTCACACTTCTCAGCTTGACCTTCGCCACCATAGCGTCGTCCCTACTTGGTAGGGTGCATTTTTTTTTTTTTTGTTAGCAACTAAACCAAGCCAAGTGTAATATTGCCGTGCCCAAGGTGCTCGTACAAGCGTTAGTAAGCTAGCTGTCATGAGCTCACTAGCGTGATCCCCCTTTTGAGGTTGAAGCTTGTTAGACTGTGATTCGGTATACCAGGCGTTCGATGTAAGGTCAAGGAGAGCAAGCGTGCAAGAATGACAAGGGAGTTTAGTAGCCATCAGGTGCTTGACAAAATTCCTCAACACTAAGGCTCAAGTATTCAGTACAAGCTTGGCAGGATTCCAAAGACTCACTAGGTAAGCAATACGATCTCGAGCTTATTCATGATTAACTACGTTAGCACATTTGTGAAAATTTTCACCAAAGATCCTTTCCTACTTACAAATTGGGTTATCTCCATCCGACGAGAGGGGTGCTGTCACGCAACCAGCTCCGAGCGCTATTGTAGTAAAAATTCGCCTATATATGGTTACGTTAATTACCCTGCTAAGATTCATTCTTTTATAATGATTAGGAGGTTATCGCAAGCCACATCTTCTGCTTTATGGCTAGCAGATAGTTGATTGTTACAAGGCACCAAGGCTGAACCAGTTCTCCGTGCACCAGGTGTTCAACAAAAGTTCTAGGTCACCATAGTTTGACGAGCTCTTCGAATGGCAAGTGTTTGTCAAAAGTTCCAACCTAGGCAAGCTCATTAAGCAAAAAATGTTGACAAAAGTGCTAAACTACCAAGGCCTAGCAAGCACACATATAGACTATATACCAAGAAAGCATAAAGATAAGTATTCATGACACCTCTAATGGTCTTGACCGTCACACTATCAGTGACCAACAACTGTTCTAATTATTAAAATCTAGCCATTACTCTTCTTGTGGAAGTGTATACATCAACCAGCTAAGCCAAGATGCTTAGACTAGTTTTACACATATTATCTCCATATCAAAATTCTTGCTAAAGTTATTTAAATTAAGGTTGCTCATGTAGTAAATTCAATTTTAACGTCATGTATATACTACAAGTGGCATATATGGTGTTGCGTAGATATGTATGACACCTTGTAAGCAAACATTGCATTACATTGCGTGTTTAACAGTGTGGAGACATATGTGAAGCCTCCTAGACATGAGTAAGACGTATTGCCTAAGGCACAGATTTTATAATGTTTAGGGTCCAAATAAAACTTATCATCTAAGTTGAAGGTTTATCATCCATGAATGAGTTGAAGATCACATGATATATAGGTGAGGTAGAGCCTGTGTAATGCACGAGAGAGTTGAAACTCATGTCATGCGAAACAAGCTGGGGTTCGTGCAACACGCTCACAACTTGGAACATATTTAATATGCATGCAAGCCAATGCTCATGTAATGTGTAGGCAAGTTGGAACTCACGTAATACGTAGACAAACTAGAGCTTGCATAAGATACTTATGTGCTAACATTTGTTTATTGTGTAAGGACTAAGTAAGCTCTAAGATGCTAATATGTGTAGGGGTGTGTGCATGCACTTCTACCTTTCTAGTAGGTATTTTAATTTATCAGGACTAGATTCACAGGGCAACTATCATACAAGTTGTTGGCCATATATAAGAAGTAATTAAGCACCTTACCCACAAGCGATTCACCATATTCAAAGAAGTAAACAACCTTTGGGATGATGGAATGTCTGACACTACATTTTATTTAGTAATTATTACTGTTCGCATGTAACCATCACTGAGGAAAGCTGAATACTCAAATAGACAAGATTTTCAACGAATAGTATTGGAAGATATGACATGCCTTCTAACCCATTGATATGAGTTGAACACCTTCCTACGTGATAGTTGGTCTTAGTAGTAATCTAGGGGCTTCGTAATCCTTTCCTTTGCTAGAGGTAAACAAAGATCACACAGTCCTCTGTACGATATTCTACCCAGTTCATTCTTGGCACATAGGTATGTCAGAAGTTAAGACAAGGTTTTTATGAGTTTAACACATTGATAAGGTAGATTAGAGAGCTTACCTCGACAAGAAGTATAAGTAAGGGACTCTGTGGGTTTTCTCTTAGTAAGTCTTATCAAAGAGAATACTCAAATGTAGTTGTCTCATAGTCATGTTTGATGCTAAGTTGGTATATCTAATATTTCTTGGATATATTTGGTAGTGTATGGACTTATTCAGCATTAAAATTTAATGGACAAATTTATCTGTCATGTAGATACATGCAGTGTATGTTATGCCGCCCATGTATGAAATGTGTCACATAGACAAAAGTGATGCCATGTAGGCATGAATTGTATCGTGCAGACAACGGTGACGTTGTGTAGGCATGTTTTGCATCGTATAGAGAAAAGTGATGTCTCGTAGGCATAAACTATGTTATGTAGACAAAGACGATGCCATGTAGGCATGTTTGCGTTGCGTAGACAAAAGTGGTGCCGTGTAGGCATAAATCGTGTCTCGTAGACAAAGGTGATGCCACGTAGGCATGTACAAAAGGTGATGCCGCGTAGGCATAAATCGTGTCACGTAGACAAAGGCGATGCCTCTTAGGCATGCTTTATGTCACATAGACAAAAGTGACACTATGTGGGTATGAACTGTGTCATCTAGAAGAAGATGATGCTGTGTAGGCATGTTCTTATACATAAGTGATGTGGCATTTGAGGGTTGCATATGCAGAAGGCTGAGCAGTGCCTGTGTAATGTGTAAAGGCATACAAGCCTGGTCGTGAGCAAGCAAATCTCATGAAATATGAGGGGGATAAGTAAGCCAATTGCATGAGCCAAGAGCTTACGTATAACAAGCAAGATAAGCTTATTGTATGAGTAGAGCTTTATGCGTAATGCAGCTTAGTTATGAGGTAATGGCTTTTGGATCTTCGCTATAATTTGATTATTGTGGAAGCAACTTAACTATGTAAACCATCTACTAAGTTCAAGCATATAACAAGTAGGGTTTTTGGCTGACACGAATTCAAAATTCTATCAGAGCAACTAATTGAAACCCCCTATGGGCCTAACACTAAAAGTTCAAAACAATTATGGAAGTCGTATACTCTGCTTATCAAAATTAAGCTGTAATTTAACCATTAATAGAGACAGTACCTTTCACGCTAAATGGAGTTCCACTTATTGCACACATCCTCGTGACTTTGGTACGCAGTTGGTGTGTCCCTTGTCCAACCATCCTAATGACCATGTAAGGTCCTCTGTAGTTGGTTGCTATAAAGTTGGTTGCTCTTTGAACTGTCTGACTGTATTATTCTTGCTATAATGTTGCAAGATATCCTACTGACAAGCTCTGTTATGAACTCATTTTTTTCCTTCTATCTAGGATGTCTTGTTGATAATGGGACATTTGGTTATCCTCTTTCTCAAATGTTTGTCCAACTTGAAAGGTAGTTGGTTTTACTACGATCGGGACGATCGCTTTAGTGCTTTGGCCTCTAATCTCTCTGAATCCGCACCTTGTAGAGAACTTTATCACTTGATGATAGATAGATGGGACAGCCTTCATCTTGTGTATCCATGGTCTTCCATCACAATGGCCTCTACAAAAGAGACTCTGCATAGCTCTCAGCGGCGTTTCTTTTAATAGGTACTAGTACCCCCGGAATCCTTTGATCAGGGATTCCAATTTATCAAATCGCCTGAGTACATCAAGGTGTGACCTATCCTGTGAGGAAGGCAAATGTTCCCCTGACACTTTTTATTAGCTTGAAGGGCCGGCTGCGTTGACACTGGTTACAATAGTAGTTGTTGGTATGGCTGTGTTGGCTGCGGCTAACAGGACTCCACCTCTAGAGTCTGATAGGGTATGGAGTCTAATGACTGCATCGGGTCCATCAACTCAATCATCACGGCTTTTCCTTTGTCTCGGGGTGTCACGTTTGCCAAAAAGGACATTGACCAGATCTAGGTTCTCCTGCCGTACCGCACTCGTTCTCATACGTTGCCAGTTTCTCCTCATAAGCCATTATCTTCGCCAAGATGGTTGGCATATTGCTACCTTTATTAGCACAAATACCAAGATTGGACGTCATGGGGGTTGTTGGTTAAGCGTAAATGTATCGCTCTTAGTCACAGCGCCCGATTATCGGGGCCCCACGGTGGGCGCCAAATTGCAGAGGATGAATTCTATAATCACGTACAAGGTTGACTGGGGCTCCGATAACCTGTAAGACCAAGAGAAAAGGTGAGCGACGTAACCCTTGACACTGGTGTGGTGCTGGCCAAAGGTACTCCGACGCTAAAGTCAGCTTTGAGTTTCAGATAAAACGATGAATTGTTATATGGCAGGTTATGGATGAACCACAAATATGAATATATTGGCATTTTGTGTCTGTCTTACCTCCTCTGGCGAGTGGTACTTTTATAGTTCCTTGGGTAGAAGAGTCCTTTTTGGTTTTAGGTTCCTTCCTGATCGTGTTGTAATGAGTCTCTGCCAGCTGCTATGTTCAGCTATATCGTATTTAGATCATGTATATTCTTCTTTGTGCATATCTTTGAAGGAGACCAAGCTCATCTCTAATTGTAGTCACGTTCCAATACTCTAGAAGCATAGAGCGAGCAACGCATGCAAAGAGTTAGGGCTTTAGCCCTAGCCTTTTCAATATATAACTCAACAAATTGGGTTTCGGACTAAGCATAATATGGACCTTCTTGGATCCTGACAACTTTTGGCCCAAACAATCTCTTGCCACACTTTGTGCGAAGAGAACTTACCACTAGCAAATTTGCCCACATGATAATATATGTCCTATAGTTAGGATGCACAAAGACAACATCAACCAATAAGCCAAGATCACATTGGTCACTCCTAGTTGTCACAAACAATAAATTGGCTGACCTTACTAATCATACACTCATCAGGAATGGATAAAAACTTCAATTTTTTAAAAAGAATTGGAACAAAAATACAAAAGGAAAAAATAATTTTGTGTAAGTAAATAGGACGTAGTTTCATTTGGTTGTTAATTTTTTTCCCTAAATTTCCAGCCACTAATGGTTCTCCATTAGTCACAAGTGAATTATAATAGAGGAAAATTGATCAAGAAAACAAATTTAATTGCACTGTGACTAGGACGAAGTAATGCTAATAAGTTGGACATTAACTATTAATCTCTCTACTTTAATTTAGTTTTTATTTTAAAGAATTATATTAATTCTTAATGCTTCTTATAGAATATTAAAAATTAATTTAAAATATTTCAAAATAATAAAAATTAATTTAAAAATTACAATATTAAAGACTTTTATGTGAAAAGAAAAGGGTTAATTTCACAATAGGTCCACATTATTTCCTTATTTTTTTTTCAAATTGGTCCCTATTATTTTAAAATATTCAATTTAGTCTAGTATTTTACAAAAATATTTAAATTTATCCTTAATATTTCAAAAATATAGTCAAATTAGTTCCAATTATTTTATAAAAATTCATATTAGTCCTTAATATTTACAAAAATAATCAAACTAGTCCTTATTATTTAAAAAAAAATCATATTAATCCTTAAAATTTTACAAACTTACTCAAATTAGTCCCTATTTAAAAAAAATAGATAAATAAATTGGGACTAATTTGAAAAAAGTTTGTAGAATATTAAAAACTAATATGAATTTTCTTTCAAATAATAAGGACTAGTTTGCTTATCTTTGTGAAACATTAAGGATTAATATAAATATTTTTAAATAATAGGGATTAATTTTTTTATATTTGTAAAATATTGAAGATTAATTTAAATATTTTTATAAGATAGTGAAAATTAAATTAAAATTTTAAAATAATAACAACCAATTTAAACAAAATGAGAAAATAATAAGAACTAATTGTAAAATTTTCACGAAGAAAAATTAAAAAAAATACTTGTGCGCAACAAAACAAACATACACGTGCACGCGCGCAACCAGACACAAAACCCACGCGTGCGCAAACCAAAAATTTCACAAGGCTTCAAGTTTTTTTTGGAAAATCAAAACCAAATCCTCTATACTTGACCAAAATTTCTCAAAATTTACACTTGAAAAAATTAATGCGACCGCTAAAAACATTAGCCCAAAAATACCAATCTTATACAAATTTCAACTACTAATAATAAAAATAATCGATAAATTTTGCAGCTAATAGCTGTTATTATGCAGAATGTTTGGTTAAAATGGGTCGGGTTAATGGGTTACTCACCACCAATATGGGCCACTTTGGTCGCCGGCTCCTTTGTTATTCTTACTCTTACCCTCTCCGTTTACCTCATTTTCGAGCATCTTTCCACTTACAAAAACCCTGAGGTAAAAATCTATTGATTTTTTTTTTCTTTTTGTATTAGTTTATAATTTTTAAATTTGAATTATTGTGTAATATTATTTAAATTGTGTGGTTTGGTAGGAGCAAAAGTTTTTGATCGGTGTGGTATTGATGGTGCCATGTTATGCAGTTGAATCAGTAAGCTTAATTTTTCTAACTTTACAGATTTCCTTTTTTTTTTCCAATTTTTATTTTGCAATTTTTTGGGTCTTTGAAACGGCTTGTAAATAGTTAATGTTTGATTGCACAGCTTGAAATGATCTTCAATTCATTATTGTACAAGCATAAGTGGTATATTTAGTTTCCGCATATGTGTAGATAAGTTCGGATTTATTGCTTTTTGTAGTAGTTAATAATGTTTAAGAAGTTTGAGCTATTATATTTCAATCTTTATAGGGTTGGGGAGAGCTTTATTCTACTTGGTGCATGATTTTTGATAGAGCTCTCTCGACGAATAATCTTAGGAATTGATATTGCTTCTATCATATCGGCAACAGAGTGGCACTCTTTGGGATAACCTTTCGGTGATTGAATATTTTGTAAGCTGGAGTTTCTCAAATATGCGGGTTCCGTTCATTTGCTTCTTGAGTTCAATCCATTCCTATTAACTGCATCCAATCTTAGTTTCAATGTTTCTTTCTGATCTTTCATTCACTAAATTTTGGCTCTAGGCTTTTTGAAGTCTCATCGTTTAGACTTTGGAACATCGAATATGGTAAGGTTAAAAACTTTCAGATGCACACATGGCACAGGCCAACATGTTTGGATTCAATACTTGATTCTTTGTTATGGGCAAGTTTCTAGAAGGATTGTAACTTTGATGTGGAAATATTTACTTCTATTGTGTCTTTGATGAATACATCTTGATATCTTATTGTTTTCTGTTGGGTCTTTCACGATTATTACATCATGCAAAGCTAATTTGTTCAGATTCTTACAGTTTGTATCCATGATGAACCCGCCAATTAGTGTAGAGATCGAGATACTACGTGATGGCTATGAATCTTTTGCTATGTATTGCTTTGGGAGATATCTTGTAGCATGTTTAGGTATGATCTCTGTTCATTTCTGACATTAGTGCTTTTTCCTGATCCAACAACACTTATTGTCCAAATTAACAATTACCATTTATTCTTTATAAACTTTGTGTTATTTCTAGGTATTGATCAGTCTCCAATGTTATAAAAAGGTGATCATGCACATCAAATTTATATGGTCAAACCTTAATCTTTGATTTCAAAAGGACTTCAATGTAAATAGTTTATTACATAATGCTATTCAAATTGTATAATTGCTTGTTTCTCGTGATCACAGCATATTGGTATCAGTTTGAATGACTGGGTTATAGTATGTTGTCTTACTTAAATTGTTATAGGTACATGGAAGCTTGATTTCTAAAATTTGCATTTGCATTTTTCTCCATTCTTAAAGAGGTCAAAGAAAAAGACTTCTAGACAAGTTAATTGTGTTTCATGATCTTTTGATTAGGAGGTGAAGAAAGGACGATTGAGTTCATGGAGAGGGAAGGGCGTGCAAGTCACAAATATCCCCTGTTAGACCATGTCTCTGGAAAAGGGTTTGTTAAGCATCCTTTTCCTATGAATTATATCTTGAATCCCTGGAGGTTGGGTGAGTGGGTTTACCAAGTGATCAAGTTCGGAATTGTCCAGTATGTAAGTTTCAATTCTGCATGAGTACCTCTCTAAATGTTTCCTTACTGTATTCTTTTGTTTATTATATTACTTATTGCTAAACTTATTCTTGTATCAGATGCTTATAAAAGCCTTTACTGCCATCTTGGCAGTAATTCTTGAACCCTTTGATGCATATTGTGAAGGTGACTTCAGATGGAATTGCGGGTAAGGATACTGATTAGAGAATATGCTAGTCAAGAATATTGATTGCCAAACAAAGCAGAACAATTCACAAATTTACCATGCCATCTTATTTTGTATTAGCACTGCGTCTTTAAAATCACAAAATTGTATTTATCAACTTGTATTTGTAGTGCAATGAGAATGTTACCTCTTGTTAATTGACTACGTCTTTATGAGAGATATAGTGTTCCAGTTGCTGTTTCCCTTGCGATTAATATTACGGTGAATTCATATTTCTCATTCTAAGTTGGTAGCTGCTAACTGCTGTGGAGTTGGTAAGTGGATAGCTCATAGTACTTGCTTCTGCTTTGTTCTTTTTCTTGTAGGTACCCCTACATGGCTGTGGTTTTAAATTTCAGTCAATCATGGGCTCTGTATTGTCTAGTCCAATTTTATGCAATCACCAAGGATGAATTAGCACACATCCAGCCGTTGGCCAAGTTCCTCACATTTAAGTCTATTGTATTTTTAACTTGGTGGCAAGGCGTGGCTATTGCTGTTTTCTACGCCATTGGCTTGTTTAAAAGTCCAATTGCTCAAGCTTTGCAGTTCAAATCGAGTGTTCAAGATTTCATCATCTGCATTGAGGTAATTTTATTTTTAGATTTACGTTTGTTCCTAACAAACTGTCGCAGTTATCAAAATGGCATGCTTGAGCTGGTTGTTGGATAACTGCCTGACCTCTGTGGCAGAGTCCAGATCCTTTATCCATTGCATATAGGTTTAAGTCAAAATTGATTATGATGTTTTCCCTGTGCATTGTATGAATTTCATATTATATTTCTTTTGTTTGTATATGATATTAAAATTTGATAAGTATATTCGTTTCCTTTTTTCATGTTTGCTTTACTTCTTTTCCTTTTTTTGGTTTGTCATTCTGATCAATACTCTAACATAGTCCTGCCAATATTGATCATTACAGTTCTTCTAGACATCAAGTATTTAAAATTTTAAAATTAAAATTTCTGAAACAAAGATATTAGACCTTATTACATATGATATACTGACACAAGTAATAGTTAATTGTGTTTGTGGTTATGTAAATTTTGCTATTTTAACCAAATAGTGTATAGAACATTCTATTTTATCAAATGTGTCTATGAGGAATCAATAGGCACCTCATTTAAGTCCCTCTTTTTACTTATGTCCACAATATAGAATTGTTCTAGTAGTAACATTTGAATTTTTATCAGCTAAATTCAAGAGCTAATCATGTGAAGAAGGTGAATATGCACATACAAGGAGAGAGTTGGTTCATGCCAAGTCCATGTGGCACATATAAATCTTAACTGTTTTCTTATTTGTCCAGTGCAGATGGGCATTGCCTCTGTGGTTCACCTTTATGTGTTCCCAGCAAAGCCATACGAGCTAATGGCAGAGCGTTTTCTTGGAGTTTCAGTTCTAGGAGATTATGCATCGGTTGATTGCCCATTGGATCCTGATGAAGTCTGGGAAAGTGAGCGTCCCACAAAGACACGACTTCCCCAACCTGAAATTGATGCTGGGAGTGGGATGACCATTAAAGAAAGTGTTAGAGATGTTTTCATCGGTGGCGGTGAATTTGTAAGTCTTCAATTCTTTTACTTTAAAGATGATGTTCTCCAATCTCCAGGCATGTAAAGCTAGATACTTAGCACAACCTAAAAATTAAAGAATTTTCAAGCTTAATCATGAATAACCACTTTCAGATTAATCTCCCATTTCATATGGGTATATAATTTTGGAAGAATTTTTTTCCCCTTGTTCTTTTTCTTGTTCTATGTCACTAATAATAACTTTCAAATTAACTCTCCCACTTCATATGTGTATATTATTTTGGAAGAATATTCTTTTTACTTTCTTTTTCCTTTCCCTTTTTGGGTCTTGTTGTATTTCTTGTTTCCTTTCCTTCAAATTGAATCATTCTCCTCTCATGTAGACTACCAACACATCTGTGCAAATGACACCCCCAGTGCCCACCATCATGCACCTATCACTTTCTACCAGCATCCTAGTTATGGTTATGCCATCACAACCTAAATCCTTTTGGTAATAACCTACCACCAGCATAAGTCAAATCACTATAGTTGAAAAAGAAATCTGTCATCAATTTTTAGTTTTTTGGCAAAATCTGTCATCGATTGTCATTATACCAACGTGCATGCACCGCCACCTCCGTAAACATCAGCACGAGAAGGTTTCTTCTTGGGGGTGGAGGGGAGGAAGTCCGCCTGAGGTGGGGTGAGGTTGTGGAAATGACAATGCAGTTAAGACTCTGGTTGAGGGGATTATGTCCTTTTAATCAATCTGCCGTTTTTGTTACTCCTTGTTACTGATAGAAGGTCATTGTAGTGTCTGATACAAACTTGATTCCCTTTATAATAGAAACAATTGTTAGATGAGGTTGGTCATTATCCCAACTTTCTGTTATTTGTTATTTATTCTCTAGCCCCAACTTCTAGAAGCAAAAATTACGATTGGTTATGTTTCTTGAGATTTAATTCGATGGTTAGATATGAAAGAGGGAGCTGTGTTCGATTGGGTTGCTCAAGGAAAACTTTCTAGCAAATGAGTGATGATATTTGTAATCTGTTGGAAATGGAGATGGTAGTGTCCAGTGAGTTTTAATGCCATTGTCAAGTATGTAATTGTAGAATTTTTTAGCAGGTCAAATAATGGAGCCAATTATGCCCCAGTTGCACAGAGTGGTGCAATTGTGCTGCTTAGCTCGCTGGTGGCTGAAATGCAATAATGATATAATTCGGGCTTCTAATTGTGAGAATACCTCTGTTTTCCATAAGATTTTAAAAGGACAGGCAGTAATTAAGTTCACACGTATCCTATTTTTTAAGATGCAATTCCATAGCAGGTACACAGTGCGTCTTCTGTACTGGCTTTTAGATGCAAACAAGAGAAGGAAGTTGAGTTTCAAGACTTTTTGGGTCTCACGTCTATTTTATTTGTGCTTTATTCTTGTGCCATCTTCCATGTCTTGGATTTGTATAGGTATCTGGAGATGTAATTTTGTCACTTGTATGTGAAATCAAGAAAACTAACTAAAATGGTGAAACTGTACCTTTATTCCACTCTGCTTTACTTGGATGTTCACTGGAGTATAGGCCTCCTCATCCTATATAATCTCCTAATACTGTCTATTCGTGCACTCTGTATCTTTCTTTCTTTTTTTTTTTTTTTTGCTTTTTGTTTTTTGGCTTTTCTTGCATGTGCTAGTGTTGTCCAACTGATTTGTAATTCTGTATCAGATTGTGAATGATGTGAAGCACACGGTTACGCAAGCAGTGGAACCTGTAGAGAAAGGAATTATGAAGTTCAATAAGAAACTAATTAAGATCTCAGAGAACATCAAGAGGCATGATAAAGGGGGAAGAACAAAGGATGACAGTTGCATTGCAACTTCATCCCCGACGCAGAGAGTAATACGTGGTATTGATGATCCCATTTTGAATGGAAGCGTCAGTGACAGTAGCACTGTAAGAAAAAAGAAGCACCGGAGAAAATCAGGTTACACCAGTGCCGAGAGCGGCTATGAAACTGATCACAATATTGGTGGCTACCAAATCCGTGGTCATAGGTGGGTTGTCAAAGATTAGCAAACAGAGGTGACAGTAAGAGTGTGGCCAAACACAATAGTTTTAGCATCATTCAGATGTGAATCTTGCATAGGCACGGGTCTAATGGTGCAGGATCTTCCTTAATGCAAGGCTGTCATGGGCATTTTTCTGTTCCATGGAGGTTGACCTTACGCTTTTTGTTCTCTTATCAGACGATCCATGCTGGACTTGAAATTCTTGCTGGTCAACCGTTGTTGTACAGAGGTTTATGCCCTCCTGGAGATGATTTTCGCTGTAAATGGATCATTTTTGGCTGTGCAGGAACATTATATGTCATTGTTTCGGAAACACTAATCTGACATCCGCATGTAATTCATAGCAATCTGCTCTTCACCATGAACCGTCGCGCGGGTAACAATCTATTCATTTTGCATATTTCATTTTCTGTACAGTGGAACACTGGCAGGATGATATAAACCTGTTTCCTGGCCTGTGGTGCCAACGTTTTCCGGAAATTGGATATAATGCGATAAAATTGTTTGCTCTGTTAACTTTGGACAAGTCAATAATATGTAAGTGTGGGTGCGTTGTTAACCTCTTTTTTTTTTTTCTTCAATTTGGTAGATTGCTCCCTTTCACTGCACCCTTTCCCGTGAGAAACCATGATCATATGGCTACTGAAGTTACTTTGGCACATATGCGTCATAGTAGTGCATCTCTCTTCCTTTTAAAGCAGAAGATGGTTAAAGCATGTTAAACTTAGTGTAGTACAGAATCAAAAGATTATTTCAAAATATTTGATAGGAGGGTTTGAACTTTAAAAAAAAAAAGTTTTCTATGCACTGTTAACTATCAGTGTTAATTTTGTGTGGTAATCTTTTGCTTTTCAGGTACCATATGACATATATATATATATATATATATATATATATATATATATTTTCCCTTGCAAATATTGCATGAAATTTCCTTTTCTATTCTAAATGCCATGTGATATTTTTCTTTTTCTACTCTAATCTATTCTAAATTGTATATGATATTTTCCTTTTCTATTCTAAATCATATGTGATATTAAACATCAACCAAAAATAATCACTAAATATTTTAAATTCAAGAACATAATAGATTGAAGACGTTTTTAGTTTAAAGAATTTATCAGAGGTTGTCTGGCTTTGCTTTTTTGAAGTTACTTATAAGCAGTTTTTGATGCTTATAAGTAAATATTAAATAAGTAGATAAATGTTTGGATAAAATGTGCTTATAAATTGTTAACATGTTTGTGAATATATGCTTATAGTAAATAATGAATTCTTAATTTTGTGTTTTTAATGGGAATAAATGTAATTGTATGTGGTCAACTCTTAGTGTTTATTAGCAGCCAAAAACAATTTGGAGGAGTGATGCTTTTATTTTAGTTGCTTAGAAGAAAATTTTATTTGTTTATAAATAGAATTTACCAAATGTGTAAATTTTATTTTTCTGTTTATACAAAACAGCTTAAAAGCATTCTCAGTGTATATAATAAGCACATACTTCTTTCTGTTTTCTAATAGGAGCCTATATTTATAAATTATTTGATTGGCTTATTGTGATTTTGTTTAAATTTTTTAATGCTTGAAATGCTTAGTTAATTTATATATCTCAATCTTCAAATATATACATAAATTTTTAATAGAAAAGGAAAAAGAATGTAGAAGGGCAGATATTAGCAATCGGGACTCCGCTTCTTAAAATTTTCTTTTCAGCAGGCCAAATTCGTGAATTATTATCAATAATAGATTCAACATTGTTTGTATTTCGGTTGTAATTGTTTGATACCGTTTTGAAAGCAATTACTGACTAGGGTCAATCAATGAAAAGTGTGTAAAATAATACCACATAGGAGTAGGAGTTGGAATAGGGGGAAAAAAAAGCCACACTAGGATTTAAAGGGAAAAAGTTATTCAAAATAAAAACAAACATTTAACACTTAACAGTGTGAAATGCTAATTTCTCGTAGGTTCGAAGTTTTCAATTAAAAGTTTCAAACTTTGAAGTCTTAATCTCATATTATACAAAGTTTAGATCTTAAAATCACCCTTTTGCCAATAGGAAGGGAAAAAGAAACACCTAAAGTACTGGTGTGTTTGATATAAACTTATTTGAAAACACACAGCTTATTTGGTAATTAATGTGAAAAAATATTGTTTGTTATCAATTTATAATAAGTTACTTATAAAATATTTTTTATAAGATATTTGATATGTAGTTATAAAAAATAAGTTGGATTTAGGATATTTATATCGTATAAGTCACAATTGGTACATGTCAAATATTTTTGAAAATATATATAATTTTTATATTTCCTAGAATACCTTCAATTCAAACATTCAAAATCTAAAAATAAAAATTTTAAAAATAACAATTGAAAAAAATATTAAAATATTAAAATATTAAATTTAAAATTAAAAATAAAAACTAAAATTTAATTAAAAATAAAAAACTTAAAATTGTAAGAATTAAAAAAACAGTAATTTAAAATGAAAGATTTTTTAATTTAAAAATTATAATAAAACTTTAAAATATTAAATTGTTAAAATATTAGAAAGTTACAAAATTGAAAAATTATATATCCACAAAATTAAAAATTAAACAATTAATTTATAATTTATAATTTATTATTTAGTCATAATATTATAATATAATGCCTCAAAATTAAGGGCATTATTATCAAATTAACTTATGATAACATTTCAACTCAAGCTAATAACAATTACAAACCAAAAAGTCTTATTATGTCACATATTTTTGTTAGACACTTATCAGACAAAATGCTTATCAAATTTTAAATTTAAAAATATATCTACTCCAAAAAGGCCTAACAACAACAAATTTTTGAAGACGTCTAGGACACCTAAACCAAGTAAGCACAATAATTTGATCAAACTAAAACTCTCACTATTGACATTTTTCCCGTCTAGAGCATTACATCTTTGCAGGAGTTCTCATCTATTTGAAGTAGATTACTTCCAACAAATCCTAATGCCACTCCAATCTTATATTTAGGGGTTCTGATGAAATAAAATTAATTTAATAACTCCTTTATCTCACCCTCAAAAATTTCAGGAGTCATCCTATATTTTTCCTTTTGCTCTACGTTAAGAGGCCTCAAATTAATCCACTCTATAACCCTCTACATTAACATGAAAAATAACTAATAGTTATAACTAATAATAAAATATTAATTTTTACGGTAGAAAATATAAGTATGTAAAAGTTAAGATATTGTTTTTTAAACAAATTTATTTTTTGATAGAGTAAAATATAAATAATAATTCCTTAAAATAAAAAAAAATTATTGAAGTGAAACTAAAATAGGAACCCACAAATAGAAAGTAATGAAAAATCTTGTCGTTAAAAGAAGGAATATGGTAAATCGATACCATACACTACATTGGTAGAATCCTTTCTTTGGCTATCACCCCATGTGGAAGCAACGTATATTGTTTCAGACAACAAACAAATTTATATGCTTGAAGGTAATCTGATTTACATGCTAAATACAAAGTTTGTTAATTTATTATTAAATATAACTTTCTTCTATTTGTTCGATTTATCTTGTTCCTAATACATGGTTAGTGGAATTGGTTTTGCAAAAGAGTGGGAGCTGTAGATGGAAAAAAAAAGATTTATTTATTATACGTGTATTCATGGTTAAGTTGTAAAATTTTTAGAGAGTTTTGCTCTTCCTTTGTATGTAAGATTGCCTCTCTTTTATGCTTTTGAAGAGCAACCATTCTTAAAAAGAAAAAGTATTCTTAACTTGTTTGTATATGCTTTAATATTTCCGATGCATTTAGTTAGCGTATTATTGAGTTATCACTTTATTAAAAGTTTAATGTTTTTTTTTTCTTTGGAAAAGATCAATAGCGGTTTAATTTTTTTTTTGTTTCAAAGAGATCAATAGCAAATTCTCTCTTATCCCTAATTTAGAAGCTTAAACTTGTAAAACAAGATTTGAAACATTTATTTATTGTGTTTAATAAGTTCTCTGATTTGATTTGTTTAAAAGCTTACACATAAACATATAATGATAATGAGAATTGAACTTGTAACTGGAGGACTGACTCCATGAACACTTAATGATAGTGAGAATTGGACCCATGACTTAATGATTGACACCACGATAGAGTTACCATCTTATCTTTTTAATGTTTTAAAATGAGTGGCAATAAAACTCAAACCCATGATTTGGGTTTTGATACTATGATAAAGTCATCATCTCATCTAAATAGTTAAGTCTTTAAGAATGATTCAATATCTTTATTTACTATATTTAACACGTATAGTAGTAATTTCTGTTGGGAGATTAGTTGGTTGTTGATAAGATAATGTAAGTTGAGCTAATCCATCCTTCATGATGTCATTTTTTTTTATTAAAAAAAATATCTTATGAGTACGTACAATAAGTTACTCACGTGGCATAGATAGATTCTAGTAAAGACATCATACTCTCCTAGTCCCAGAAGACTCCTTACGCTTCAGAGTCAAATAAGTTACTAATGTGGCATAGGTGAATTCTTATATCGCATCAACAATTATGGAGAAAACAAAGGATTAAATAAGCAAGTAATAATAATAACAATAATATTTATTTCAACTTTCGTAATGGGAATGAGTTAGAAAAAGGATGAAATACTGAGGGATTTCTCGAGATGGTTTAACAAAGCTGCCCCACAGGTCCTCGATCTAGCTGATTCTATGGCCATGGAAGCCTTTATTCAAAAAGTTTGGGGTGATTCTCTTTTCAGCTCACTAACCAGAAAGAAGCCTGTTACATTGACCGATCTGATGCTATGTACCGAGAAGTATATCCTGGCAGAGGACATGCTGCCCGCAAAAAAGGAACGGGAGAAAGAGTTAGAGATGAAGTACACTGAAGATAAAGCAAATATATATACACACACATACACACACGAACAACTAGTTACCTCGAAGCCCGTGCTCCGCGCTAGTCAATCTTTTAATGTTGTTTCTTAATTTGAGAAAAAAAAAATATAATTCTCAAAAGTCTATTATTAGTTTGACGATTGAAGTAGTTTAAATAGAGAGATTTTACAATATTATAGTAAGATGAGCAATTCTCCTATTTGATGATCTTGAAGACCAAGCTCTTTTATAAGATTTCAAAAATTGCCTTCTTGAATTAATAGGGACTAACCATCTGGGACATCATTTGGATATGCTCAACCATCATATTAAATGGATAATTGTTTATTCTTGGAATTGCCGATGCTTATAGCTGCATGTACATGATTCATTTAACTAGTTTTGACCAAGCAAGTACATGTGCCCTTGTTTTTTATTACATATATACGTTGTATCAAAGTCATGTTTTTAGTTACATTTAGCCACAGATTATGCAAATTGGAAAAGAACACGAGTGACTTACAAAATCATAGAAGCCATCAAGAAGCAATTTTGGTCTCAATGTAGAAGGGAATAAAACTAATAACTGATTTGACAACACAACTCGTATTCTTGCAAGAAACTAAATTGGAAGGTCAATTATTTCAAAAAGTTTACAGCAGTTATGGTACAATAGACATATTCTGCTTCAATATTTTTACTTAATTGTCACAAATAAAAGCCAATAGAAAGGATCAACATAGTAAAGTTGCATTTAACATCTATGTCCCCAGAAATTGGTGCAAAATACCAACCACGTTTATTAAGTTTATGGAACACAGTTGCATATTTTCTAGACGGATGTGCTCAACAAACAAATTATCTTGCTCGACTTTATTATTGGTTCGTCGTTCTTCATTGGAAGCTTTTTATGCCGTGAACTTGGTCTTATTGAGAACACTTATTCCAACCTCCAAATACTGAGTGAAGAGGCAAAAACTAGTCGAATTACATGATAACCAAAGCGGTCATGAATGTTATGAAAAAAAAAAAACACAAGTTTCATTCTAAAACTAATTGGTATATGGTGAAGCAACTCGTAATTTTGCAAGATTATATTAAAATTTATGATTTATGCCCAAGTAAATATTTGCCTATATAAACCACTCATGTACACTTTGTAGATCCACACTTCTTTATATATAAAATTATACTTGCAAATAATTTGTTCCTCTTGTTTTGGCTTTATGTCTCTCTTGGTCTATTTGACAATCTAGATGGATTTCCAAGTGATTAAGTACAGACTCAAAGCGGGTTACAAAAATATAAAATGAGTACAATGTGATGCATTTTCCATTCACATTTGATGATAAATAACAAAAAGTATAAAAGTAGCAAAATGGAACTTTTGAAAAATTAGTATTCATGTTAATTGAAAACTATAAAAAAAGAAAAAAAAAAACCCTTTTAGATATTCTCCATCATCACCCATGTAGTTACACGTAGGATTCTTTTTGCAAAATTACTCGTTGAGGGCACCATTATAAAACGTATGGCAGAGTGGACTTCTCAGTTTCCACTCTATTATAAAACATATGGCATGGTAGACTTTTGGGTTCTCCACATGTAACGAAGTTTTATTAGATGTATTAATTAGATGATGTTGATTTAGCCTTTTTATGCTCTTTTATTTTAACTTTTTTATACCTCGTAAATAAAAGAATGAGATGATGTGTCACCTAGTAAAGAGCTTATGTGGCAGTCTCTAAAGCTTTTGAGATCTAATTTTATATAGATAGTATAGATACACACATTAGTTTTCTATTTTTCTACCATATTAAAAAGAGTTACTCATGTTAAAGGCCCTATTCATTAGAGTTTTTGTAAGCTTCTACTTTTCTTTCATTCACTTATTTGAAATCATCCCTTTCACTCAAACCCTCTTACCGGATCCAATCAATTTGAAATTCCGGTGTAAAATTTATAATCAAACTCGATGAGAAAGACCCAAATTTTTATTTTTATTTTTATTTTACACAAGTATTTTAATGTAATTTAGAATGATTTAACATTTAATTAAATTTAAATAATTATTTTAATATTAATAAATAATTAGACAATATTGTTGTGCCGTGCACGGCAATTTACTACAAGTTTCCTCCACAACATTTGAGTGCCATTTGTTGCATTTCGGTTCGCCATATGCTGCAGATGTGGCATACTCCGTTGCCGTTAATTAAATTAGTCAAAAAATAAATAAATAAAAATTAAGTATATCGCAGAAGGCCACATACGAATAATCGAAATTGTCCATTGTATTGGTCGGCTTCGTAGATTGCGAGACGTTGCTTCCTGAAATGCAGTCATGTTTCACACGCTATGAGAGACGTTGGTTTGCTAAAAATATTTGCTGCAGTAAGGCTTAGCTTCATGCATGCAAATTTAGGTTGCAACAACTTAAAAGTTAATTAAACTATCTAACTTAGTTGAAAATATAAAAAAATAAATAAATATTGATTTCCATGAAATATCAATTTAACCTACTAACAACATATTAATTTGATTTAGAATTCTATAACTTTATTAAAACAAAGTATAATTTGCATTGACTATAAAATTTGAGACTATTAAATAAACATTAAAACCGGTGCATCGCACTAGTCACACTAGTTCATTTTAATTCCCAAATCAATTCAAACATAAATACTCTTTCCCAAACTCATTTGATTCCAAATTTCACTCGATACAGTAACTCATTTAATTGTTGTCCAAATTTCTTATACGGCACTAAATTACGGTCTTTTCTTTTGGATTGGTTGCGTCTCCGTCGGCGCGTAGCCGTGTGGGCTCCACGGTGTACAAGCGCGTCGGATGATTTAGAATTCAGAAAGTCAAGTCTTGTTTTCTTTTTCTTTTCTCATGACCTTAACGTCAACGACTCCTTACCTTACATGCATATACGTGTTTAGTGGCTGATAACGTTTTCATCTCTCAATTTGTTAAGAGCAATTAAGCATTACATACTTCAGCGATATTGTTACTACTACAACTATGATGGCCAATTACTCAGTTCAAAGCTAATGATTCATTAAGGTAATTAATTCAGTTTAATTAAATGAGCTAATGATACAGGTACATATGCATATGGCTTAATTCTCAGACAATTGAATCTTTGTTTGTTTCATGTTTCTCTAATATTCAGGAGTATCTACCTGGAGAAAGAAAACCAGATTTGATGGTACTACGGTAAGTTCCTTCATGCTTTGATACACAAATTTAATCTTTTAGATGATGTAGTAATTTTAACTTATACTTTTTGGCTTTCTATGATTTACAGTAGTAAAAAAAAAGAACCGTAGCTTGCGTTTAATTTCAACAGTCGCACTAAAGATCATTTTGCTACATCCTTGTGTTGTTGAGAATAACTCCAATGTTGGTAGGACTTTCAATTAAGGGGTTCACTAATTTTATTCCACAAACTTATGGGAATTTATTGACGTCAAGACACTTGGCTTAAATAAGATAAGAGCTTTCAGTTTCATGGAATCCATTGCTGGATTGGATCTAGATTTATCCATTTGAATTCAACGATCTACGTATTATCTGTTAATTAGGAGAAGATGTATAATTCTAAATGTCGCCCTATTTTTATTGGTTGGCATAATAGTTTTTTTTTTCTTTATTTTCTAGTTTAACAAATTTATTACGTTATTGAAGGAATCACATAAAAGTTAAAACTCTTTATATTGTTATTGAGTATAGCTGTTCAATCATGGTGAATTATTTAACCAAGTTTAGGATTTTTCCAAATTAATACATAATGTTTTATCTGGAAATTATGCTGACATGGTGATGTTTATGGAAAATCATTATTTAGTAATTGCTTTCTTTAGTCTTAGTGTCAACTTAGTCTCTATTGTTTTAAAAGTGACACACTTGATCCTAAATGTTTATAAAAATTTTACTTTTTTTAATACAATAAATTGGTCATGCAACTAATTAGTCTCTATTGGGGGTTAAATTGGTCATTTTCTAAACAATAAAAATCAAACATACACTTTTTGAGTATATTAAGGACCAAATAGGTTATGACCAAATTGAAACACTTTTTGTCATGCCCCTAAATTCACCCACCTGAACTCGGGGTCGTGATCGCTGCGAACCTAAAAAGATCGCTCCTCCTAAGCTTGCAAGGCTCCAAAACATAAGATGGAAAACTAAATCTCACAAACATTTCCATCAGAGCACTAATACCGTCAAGTCTACTTTACAAGTTCGAATTATTTACATATAATCCAAATTGTAGAGAAAATCAAGGCTAATTACATTACATCTATATAGCCATTAGGGTTCTCTCTTCAATTCCCAACTAGCACTTCTATAAAACATATAAATAACATAATAAGCGAAACAAAGCTCAGTAAGTGGACACTTGGGATGAGACCTATGAGTGGTCTTAACCAAAGACACTAGATCGGGATAAGAACAAACAACAGGAAATAATAGGATCAAGGCAGATTAAAGTTACTCTCAGATAGACAAAAGACACTAGATCGAGATAAGAACAAACAACAGGAAATAACAGGATCAAGGCAGATTAAAGTTACTCTCAGATAGACAGATACATGAAGCCAGTCAAAGTTAGAATGCATCTAAAAAACACAGAATCCAAGTAGAACATGACTTCCTTAGGGCCGTGATAGTAATACTAGATACCTCGTCACACCACAGGTAGGCATTTATCTGCCTCATTCTCTCATGGTGAACCTCTCACCAACGAGGTCATAGGACACATCTTCGTCCAGTGAACCATCTCCCATTGACGGGTACATGATAATAGATATATATAATGACAGTCTCATCCGCTGGCTAGGTGTCACGGCCCTAAAGGAAACACATTCACGCAGGAAGCACACTGAATAGGTTCTAGGATCACATAATTTCAATAGATATGAACATACATCAGATATGGCTTAGAATTCCTATTACACACTAATAACTAGGAAGAAGTAGGAAAAAGATATTGAAGGATGCTTACAAGACCCAAGTCAAGCGGAAAGGGAACGAAACACCAGGATGCAGATGGGTAAACCAACTTACCTTGATCTAGCTATTAGCCAAACATTATCCTTCCCTAATAATTATAACAATTCTTAATTAAGAATTATCACAAAGTACTAAATATAAAGCCACAACTCATGCTTACATAATCCAAGTATTAATAAAGAAATACTCTAGAGAAACAGCGAGAATAACTTACTAAAGGATATGAAAAGAGGAAATTGTAAAACTAATTACAATTAAGGCTATGACATGTAACATGTTAACAACATAGTAATTCCCTTAATACAATTGATGCAAGTAACATCTAGTAGCCTAATAAGTTTATTTCTAACAATACCACAGTGCATTTGAGATTCAACACAAATTGAGGCATAAGCCATGAAAGGAAATAATAATTGTAATAAGCTAACTCAATTCTTCACCTTCCTAATATCACAAGAATTCTAGTTAACTAAGTAGTACCATTATCGAGGGCACAATCTCACTCTCATCTGATAATAAAACAACTCATGACTCCAAGAAAATAATGCTAAAATAGAATCATAACGTTACTCTTAATAAAAGTATTAGATAACGAATTGCTAGTACTATTTTGTTATAGCAGTAGACTCAAGGCAAGTAGCATCTCCATACCTTGTAGATTCATCACTCACTATCATCACCCAACATCTATTAATTCACTCAACCTTAAACATTACCCGTGATAACATAATAATCTAACTTTCTTGGTTCATTTCATATCAGTCTATTTAATTCATATCAAAATCCATCCCGATAAAAGTGTGAGTTTTGTTTTGGTTCCCTTGTTAATTTTTCTTTTCTTCTTCCTCTGCCAATAGTAACCGCATCACAATCAGACCAAAACTAACTGTTACATGTCACAAATTCCCTTTTGTATTAGTTTTATAACACTGAACATACACCACAGATAAACATCTTTATATGCATACATACATAGTTGAATCAAGGACAAACCAATTTATTTATGTTCATAAGCAATAGGGACACATGTATACACTATACTTTTCAACGCTCACTTAATTCACAACTTATAGGAAATAATGCAAGCATGCGTATAAAAATATTTACAAACACCGATATCTACCCAGATAGTTAGCATATGTAACACTTCACTACTTCCAGCTCATGTAAATATATATGTATATATACACACTCATGGAAATATACCAAACGAGTTAGGATACCCTAATAAACTAAGCAAACTAGGGATACTTACTTGAATTAACTCAAATTTAAGTGTCATCTCTTTCTCTCATTTCTTGTGTTGGCGCTGAAAGAAGAGAGGAGAGAAATGAGGGGTTTGCCTTGTGTTTGTCTGATAGAAGGATTTATTTTGTTTTATTACTCTTTAGCCCCTAACTTTTATCTTATTTATGAAATTACCCCAATCAAGACATGAGTCACCCCTCTAACATAAGCATATGCACACAGGTGGACATACATGGCGGTACGTTTTTTTAGTTTTCGCTTCTTTTCCCTTCCTTTTTTTTTTTTCTATGAGCTGTTACACTTTGTGAACAATATAGGGACCATTTGTCGAATTTGAATAACATTCTACGCTACTCGTTTCCAGAGCAATTCATTTTAAAGGGTACAAACTAATTAATTTTAAAAGAGGACCTTATTCTTAATATAGTTTGGGAAATAACAGAGTTCTTTGCTATTACTATAGGTTCCTTCATATTTGGACACTTTTCGGCATTTTATGATGCAAGTCAAAGACAAAATCATAACTTGATTTTAGTAATTTTAAGCTAGATTATTTGGTCTTACATATTTCACCGGTCACGTGAAACAGCATTTGGTAACACTCAATATCTTTGCAATAACGTAACAGTTGTCACGCCCCCAAATCCACCTACCTAAACTCGAGGCCGTGACGTTGCGAGCCTAAGAAGATTGCTCTTCCTAAACCCGCAAGGCTCTAAAATGCAGGACAAAAAACTAAAACTCACACATATTTTCATCAGAACACTAATACCATCATGGCTAGTTATTTTACTAAGTCCGAATTTTTACATATAATCCAAGCCATATAAAAAAATTCAAGACTAATTAAATTACATTAGTATCACCATTAAGGTCCTCTCCGGACTAACCCAAATCATCACCCCTGCAAATTCATGTAAATAATATAATGAGCGAAATAAAGCTCTGTAAGTGGACACCCGAGATGAGACCTACAATGGTTCTAACCAAAGATACTAGATTGGAATCAATAACAGACACCAGGAAATAGTAAAATCTAGACACACAGAAGTCACTTTCAGATAAACTGATAAACAAAGCCAAGTCAGAACCAGAGTGTAACTCAGAACTGTGATATTAATACTAAATTCACCCTATACACCATAATATATAGGCATTTATTCACCTCTTCCTCTCACGGTGAAACTCCCATCGATGAGGGCACATAAATCACACCTCCGTCTAGTGAACCATCTCCCACTGACGGGCACAGAACAGAATAGATATATATCGGCAGTCTCACCCGCCAGTTAGGTGTCACAGCTCTAAGGGAACACACTCATCCACAGAAAACACACTGAATAATTCCAGAATCATGGGATCCCAACACATCATATACAGGCTTAGAACTCTGATTACGCACTGACAATTCAGACTGAGAAAATAAAAATACTCAGAAAACCCAAATCAAGCGGAAAGGAAAGGGAACGAAATACCAGAGTACAGATAGATAGTCCAACTTACCTTCGTCTAGCTTACTTTAGTCTAGCTTTATAATTAAACCATCTCATTTCCTAACAATTTATAACAAGTATAATTAACATTATAATAAACAACTTTAGAGTCAGCATCACACTTTCTTATAACAGGATAGCAAAAGAGAATTCAAAGCAAATAATAATAATAACAACAACAACAACAATAATAATAATAACTCATCAAACACATGCCAAGGTAATAGTATCAAATTAACATAATATAAGTTTTATATTATTTCATGAGTACACCTAATAAACTGACGTCTAGCAATTCATTCTCATAGTGCTCTACAATCTTACAAATCTAACTCGGATTAAGATATAAACCATGAAAGAAATAATAAATAGTAATAAACTAACTCAATTCTTCACCTTCCTAATAATTATAACAAGTTATAGTTAACACTAACATTATAAATATCACATTCAGAGAAAATGTCACACTTATCTGATAACAAGTCAATGTAAAAGAATTCAAAGAGAATAATAGTTGTAATTCATCAAATGCTTGCTAAAATAGAGCTGTAAAGTTAATTAAAATAGAAGTATCATTTATCCATCCGGTACACCTAAAGCAAGTGGTGTTCAGTAATCTAATAAATTCACAATTCCATAATACTCCACAATATTCATAACTTTAACTCAGGCTAAGACATAAATCATAAAAGAAATAATAATGATAATGAATTAGCTCAACTCATTTATCTCATACTCATATATTGGATCATGTCAAATCAATCTCCAAAAACATATTAATTTTCTTTCTTTCCCAGTCAACAACAACACACCACAATCATGCCAAGCCAAGACTACCTTACTGCAATATACCAATTCGATCTCACATATAAACATTCCAAACACATCTATAACTTGATAGCAAGAAATCAACTATTATAAGTATATATATTCATATGAAATTACAGAGCTTAATTCTTGAGCAAGCATGTACATATAAACATATCATTTTCCAACTTTTAATAGTTAAACCAAGTGCATCAACTCATCTGACTTCTCAAACTATTTGCAAATTCTATCAATTAGCGTGAATAACAAAGATAATGTAATTTCATTTCCTCAATTTCAGTTCTACATACACCTTTAAGCACATGCATATATTTATTAAGGGAAAACAGTTTACATATTTACATAGATGCAATTTATAAACTAACCTGCAAAACGATACACATACATATACACATGTCGAGGTCTTTCCTTTCAACAACTAAGCCAGCACGCACTAGAGTTCTTCAACTAAACTCAACTTCTAGCTTCACATAATCAACACATATGAGAACACGTACACACACGAATACACACCCAGGCAGAACGTAGTAAGCATTTTTTTTAAGGCTCATATAACTCGATTATCCATTCTAGATTAGCAAGTGGGTTTAAGCTTTATACCTACAACAATATATGTGTATATACACACATAAACATGTGGAGAAGACATATTAAGATGCTTGAACACAAATTAAACACAAAGGAGACGATACTTACTTGATTAAACAAAGGTGAGGTCACTAATCCTTTCAATTTCGGTTCCCATCTCTTATTCTTTCTCTTTCCTTTTTCCCTTTTTCTTTTCCTTTCTTTTCTTCTTTCTTGCCAGAGCCATGTGTGTGTGTATTTGTGTTGGGGGTTTTGGGTCTAAGGGAAAAGGGAAAGAGAAGAGGGAAAGTGGGTTTTGCATTTTGTTTTGATTTGATGGATAGATAGATAGATAGATAGATAGATAGATATATAATTTCAGCCTTTTGCACTTTGCCCCCTATAGTCTATCATATTTAATCAAATACCCCAACACATGGCAAACTCACATCCACATATATGTACACGTGGAAGAACTCATGCCAAAAGCAAATTTATTTTGTTTTTGCTCTTTTTTTTTTTTTTTTTTTCCTGGGTATTAGAATAGTGTTGTTTGGATTTCAGGTTTTCGCTTGAATTGATATATATATATATATATATATATATATATATTTTATAGAGACTTCCATTAGTTGCTTCACATTCAACAGTATGACATGCTCCACAAACTTGTATGATTCAAAAGTAACCATGACGGAAGGGGAAAAACATGCTGAAAGTTTTAACTTATAAGCTGATCAGTTTGCGAAAGCTATTTGATGAGTACAAAGTGAATACTTGTATTTAATTCAGTAAACATTATGGTTCAAGTCATTAAACAGAGAATTCTCCCACATGGATCGGCTGATTCGATACTGTATGTTCTTCTTCTTGCAAGTTTCTGGATTTGCAACAAGAGAAAGCTCTTAAAACTCCTCTCATATTTTCTCGTGGCTCCTCATTGATAGATTAATGATATCATGTCCTTCAAACTTTGTCTTCCATTTCTGAAATCATTTCTCAAGAAGGAGAGAGATCACTTTGCTAAATCATTATCCCTTCTCGAGGAGCAAGGAGAACTCCAAAGCGTTATAAATAGTGTCCAGTTGACGGATCATATCCTATCACTCAAACTTGGGCTTCAATTTCTAGAAACATTATTCAGATTCTCAACCAATAAAGATCTCGGTTTGCGCATTGAACATGTGCTTCGCGATGTGAGGTTGGAACTTCACTCGCTTTCTAATAGACCAGCAGATGCAAGTCTCCTCTCGGACATGGACCATATGTATAACAATTTGCGAGAAAAGATGAAGAATGTTATTATCAATCCAGATGCCCAAGAATATGATGTCATGTTTCCTAAAGATTCTTATTATTGGAGAGTCCATTTCGAGCAAATAACTGATTTTCTTCTGCGGATTTCGGAATATCTATCGACTTATAAAACTGATCCAACTGCTCCTCTGACTCAAGAAATTGAAGGCATCACAGAGCTGTTAATACTTCTGCAACCTTTGCATACGTATTTGGTTGCCCGACTTGAATGTCTCCCTACTGAAAGTGAGGATTTTTCAGCTCTTGTTGCTTTGCTTGACAAAGCAGCATGTCTCCTTTACATTTGCTCAGTTGGCAAAACGGATGAAGAGATGGCACTTGCAGTAAAGGGTGAGCTTTCTGATCTACTAGAGAAGACTAATGTCAAACAGATCTATATAGGAATCTTGAGAGGTTCGGGGTCAACTGTATCAGGATTGGGATCCTTGTTTAAGCTCCTTTACAATCTGATAAAGCTGTTAGATTGTGATGACAGATGTGCAAAATGTTTGAATGATCCGAGAAAGAAGCTCCATGACAATCTGAACTTCCTTTATGAAGGGATCATTGGTCTGCCATGCGAATTGCATTCAGCAAAATTCAATTATCTCATGACATCCATTGAAGCTATTGCTTGGAAGTCAATACGCATTCTTTGCTCATGGCAGGTCAGAGACATGGCTAGGGGAGTGACTGTTGCACTTTCTGACGTGCTTGAACAAATCAAGCATATTCAAGAAGACGCTAAATATTTTAGGTTGTATAACTGTCCCAAAACGAACGGATTGGGCTTTCTAGACCATTTCTTGGGGTATCTAGAGGAGTTGCTAAAATTTCGGCCAGAATTGATTGAGAATTTGAAGAATCTATTGTACATACTACATGCAGATTTTGATTTCCTTGGGTCTTTTCTAAGAAAAGTCAAGGAGCATGAGCTTGAAGAACTGGGAGATATTTGGATGCGCATCATATGCTTGGCATACGAGGCAGAATATGTTATCGACCTTTCCTTGGTAAAGTTTTCCACTCCTTCTTACATCATGTTTTCACTTTCTAGAATCATAGAGCAAACCAAGCTTATTAAAGCAGAGGTGAAAAGGATCCATGAGGAGGAGAAGTATCATTGCCAAGCCCAAGATGTAGCAAAGACACCAAGTTGTGTTCCATCACAAGCTATTGACAAAGAAACTGATGAAGTAGTGGGTTTTAAGGAAGTGGCCATGGAGATAATGGAGTATCTCATTGGAAACCGAAGACAACTAGATTTTATGTCAGTTGTTGGAATGCCTGGGGCTGGAAAGACAACTCTTGCTAAGAAAATATACGAATCTCCTTCAACTGCTGAGCATTTTGATATTCGAGCTTGGTGCACTGTTTCCCAAACATATCAGAAAAGAGAATTGTTGATTAGCATTTTAGGTGATGTTATGACAGTTACCGATGATATAAAGAAGTCAAATGATCAAGAGTTAGCTGAAAAGCTTTATAAGATTTTGAAGGGGCGTAGATATCTCATTGTCTTTGATGATATGTGGGATGTCATGGCTTGGAATGAAATGGAAAGATGTTTTCCTAATGACAACAATCATAGCCGTATTCTCATTACTACTAGACTTCAAAATGTGGCTTTAAAAGCCAAAGCAGGCAGTAAGGTGCTTACTCTTCGTCAATTGACTGATGATGAGAGTTGGAAGTTATTTCAAAAGATGTTAAAACTAGATGAAAGTTTCTCTAAGGATTTTCTAGAAGTTGGAGAACGAATTATCCAGAGTTGCAAGGGACTTCCTCTTGCAATTGTTGTGATAGCTAGACTTCTTGTAAAGATGGAGAAGAGTGTATTTGAGTGGGAGAAAATTGCGCAAAGCTTAAGTTCACACATTTTGAGTAATTCACAGATCTCATGCATGGCTATACTAAATTTGAGTTACAATCATTTACCAGACCATTTGAAACCATGCTTTCTATACTTTGGAGCGTTTGCTGAGGATGAAGAAATTCCTGTTCAAAAATTGAAACAATTATGGATAGCGGAAGGATTTGTATGTAGTAATGAGCCAAAGAGTTTGGAAAATGTAGCTGAGGAGTATCTCAAGGATCTTGTCAATAGAAGCCTTGTGATAGCTAGCAAAGAAAGATCTCTTGAAGGAATTAAGGCATGTTGTGTTCATGATCTTCTATATGGATTTTGCTTGGAGAAAGTTAAAGAAGAGAGTTTCTTGCTACATGTGGATCACTTAACTAAATTTCAGGAAGTATATCATACGCGTCGGCTTATCTTTCATTCCAAGACCAGTGATCTTACCATGGCAGAGCACTTTGGCCTGGGTGTTCGTTCTCTATTAGATACTTCCACCAAGTCCAGCATTTACGGCTCAAATATCTCATTCAATTGTCAAAATTTTAAACTTCTTACGGTACTGAATTTACCTGGTGTAAACATCAGCGGCAAGTCCTTCAGGGAAATAAAATTGCTGATTCTTTTGAGGTACTTAGCCATTCGAGCTGACATAAGTTCTATCCCATCATCAATCTCAAACCTTTGGAACCTACAGTATTTCGTCCTGAATTCAACTACTTGTCTCTTGCCAGGGGTGGAGGTACCAGATAACTTTTGGAGCATGGGAAAGTTGAGGCATGTGTGCATACATCCCAGTGCTGACTTTCACATACACAATCTTAGAAGGTTTAGTAACTCCGTACTATATAATTTGAAAACATTATCAACACTACTATTTCCTCGTAAGGGCAAGATATTACCACCACCACCACCATCTTGTTTCCGCTTAGGAGATGAAGTGTCGTTTCTGAGTAAGCTGACGAAACTTCAGAAACTGAAATGCGTCTTTGACCGTTACACTTGGGATGAGTCCACCAAGTTTTGGCGGTTTCCAGAATTGGACTGTCTCCATCAACTTGTGTCATTGAAGGTGATTTTCAATGGGTACAATTACTGGGGACAAAGATGCGAGTTGAAATTCCCATCAAATCTACAAAAATTGACTTTGTCAAACTGCAAGGTATTGTGGGAGGACATTTCAAGAATTGGGAGAACACTACCTAGCTTAAAGGTTCTCAAGGTAGATGATGATCCAGCTCGGGGATCATTCCAAAACTATAAGAACTATGATGCGAAGTGGGATATGGATGATGGAGATTTCCCTGAATTGAAATATTTGAAATTAAGCCGTTTGAGTCACTTTGGTGAGTGGATTGCTTCAGAAGATTCTTTGCCCAAGCTTGAGCGACTAGTGTTGGAATGGTGCCCCAATCTTAAGGAGATCCCTTCTTCTTTCGGAGAAATTCCCAGACTACAGATGATTACAGTGAGAGGCTGCAAAACATCTGTTGATGATTCAGCTAGGAGCATTCAAAGGGAACAGCTGGAATTTGGAAATGATAAACTCAAAGTTTATATATATCCTAGACAATGATATTAAGAGTAAGTCGGCATGAACACAATTGAATTTCTTTATCATACATGCAATTTACTTTTCTCATAGCTGTTTAGACAATAGTATATATCGATTTAGGCTGCAAATGAGAACTAAACTTTGCATGTTAATTGTTCATTTGCTTATCCATGACCTATTAAAAGTTTGTTCATGCTTAATTGTCTAAGCTATCTTAAGTAGCTTAATTCTCTGCATGCTGCAGCAATTATTCTCAGTTGAGTCTGCTTGCTTAGCTAGGAATTGAGGAAATACTGATTATTGGCCGATGGTGGAGGGAAGAGAATTAGTTCACTTGGCAATGTTGGCCTCATACATATCCAGGACGCTTTCAAGGCTCAAGTTTAGCCAAATGACCTCTTCAGCATTTTTTGCCTTCATGCTTCCATTGTGGGGCCTGTTCTCTATCAGTTACAATGCAAATGACACACTGTCCTGCAACCATTCTGTATGTGATTGTCTCAGTCTCTTCTTCATCTCATTGAGTCAGCAAATAAGGTTCGATTAACGTTTTTGCCTTCTGAATTTGATAAATTGTCTGCTATCATACTCAGGAACATTTGTGATAATTCTTGACTTGAATGATTTGGCGTGTTTCTTTCTTGTAAACATCCTACGTGAGGTGATTAATTGTTAAGGACCAGTTGTATCTTTGAAGCTGTTTCCTAGCTTAGCATTATCAGGCTCTTATGTATGTTGTAGTCTAAATAAAGCTCTTCTGCGTATTTCTCTTGAGCAATTTACAAATGAAATCCCAAAAAATAGGCAGCAGAGCCTTTCTCCACAAGTTGCCTTCAAATGTTCTGGTAGAAAATTTTCTCTTCTTAGCGTTTATCACAAGATCCACTTTTTTCACAATATTAAGATTCTTTTTTCTTTTACTTCCTGGTCAGTCTACTTCGACCACCATCAAAACGATCTACTGATCTATTTGCAGCCTGAGGAAAGTGATTTGGTAATCCAGTCTCATGCTGTGCGCCAGAGAACTCTCTGTTATTCTCTTTTTTACTTTAAAGATTTGATCACAAACCAATTAATATTTAAACCAAGATTCATATGTAAATTTGAAACATTCATAACTCGATTCGTTGTATAATATTGAAAACGAACAAGTTAACGGAAAATTGAATGTGAAAGTACATGTTACGTTTAATAAAGAAATCTAATCACGTGCAAAGACATTTGAGCTTCCTGTTTGTGAACGAAATGCGAAAATACCTGTTACATTTAAGAGGGAAATCTGATCTTGTGTAGAGAAACTTGAACTTCCTACCTGTGAGTAATAGTTATCTCAACCTATATAAAGTGTCAACCATTACTGGCAATCCCATCTTTGAAGCAATATGAAGGGTTTGAAAGAAAAGCGAAAGAGAAAAAGCAAAGAAAAGCAAGAGAGGAGAAAGCAAAAACATGATGATTCTACTGCAAATCCTCCTCTGCCCCAAACTGACTTGATCTCAAATTTGCCAGAACCAATCATACACCATTGCTTGAGTTTCCTCCCTACAAAAGATGCTATTAGAACCAGCATTCTTTCCAAGAAATGGAGATCCAGCTGCTACTCTTTTCCAATTCTAGATTTTGATCACGATGCCTTCAAGTGCACGGAGTCTTTGTGTTTGCGTACTGAATAATCAGGGTACTACCACGTGGGAGAAATGTTCCTAAAGTACCTGTCCAGGTCTATTCGAAGCCGCCATGACAAAAAACTAAGTCTGCAAAAGTTTAGGCTTGTGGCCAGTCTTCGACACCTTAAATCAGATGGCCGCCTAATCACAGCTAGCAATTTTGCAGTGCGAAGTGGTGTCCAGAACTTGGAACTTTCCTTCTCTATTAGTTGGGAATTCTTTAATCCACCTTTAAGTCTTTATTCGGCAAAATCAGTGACTGTTTTAAAGTTGAAAAATTTTAAAGTGGGGTTTGATAAGTTGATTCAAGGTTGTCCTTTACTTGAAGAATTGGTGTTTCACTCGTGCAAAATACCACAAAAGAATATTACACTTTTAGTATTAAGCTCAGAGCATTTGAGCTTACTGATGATTGGTTCGACTTGCCAGCTATAATTGTCAAAGCAATTAATCTTCAATCTCATAGATGTGGAAGCTGTAGATATAACTTGAGCTATCTCGACATCACTACTTGCAAATCTTTGAAATTGCTATCACTGGAAAATATCAGAATTGAGTCATACCAATGGCTGGAGGATGCCATCCCCAGACTTGTTTCACTTGAGACACTAGAACTGATGTATCATGCCTTTAACGGTACCTCTGAGTTAAAGAGACTCAAGATTTTTGCACCAAGAATTAAGGAGTTTGAAGTTAGATGTTTAGGGGAAAGTTAAGATCGAAACTGATACTCCAAAGCTTCGTTACTTCTCGTATCATGGCAATGAAGTGTCATTTGGTCTATTCAACTCATCAGGGGTGCTTGATGCGACACTGTAATCTAATATCAAATGTACCTGCAGAACTGCAGCTCTATCGTTTGCCCAACTAAAGCAATTTCTTCTGTTGTTCGCTAATTGCGAAGTCCTCAACCTAATTTGGGATTCGCCAAAGGTCAGTTTGCCATAGAAGTATGACTAATTTTGATTGAAATCTTTTCTTGCATGATCTGTCTTCATGATCCCCTGAATTTTGATGTCCAGGATGCGACTTTCGCTGAGGAGCTGGGAGAAAACTTGGCTGCTTCACTTGATAATCTCAAGAATCCCCACTTTGAACTTCGACATGTTACAAAAGTAACCAATCCTAAATTGGTGAACAACTTTCTTTCGCTATCTCCTCATTTGGAAACACTCGCCATTATTTCGGATCATGGACGAATATCCTTGAAGGTAATCTGCACTATTACAAGCTTTCAATGTATTCACTATTAAAAACACGATTTGGTTACTTCATACGATTTTGCAGTTCGAATGTGAGAAAATGCAAAACGAAGAGCTATACTCTTGTCGAGTGCATCCAAAAGATTGGTGGAAGTACAACTTGAAGAAACTTAAAGTGGTCTCCTTTTCTGGACATAACGATAATAAGGAGGAGTTGTTCACGTATTTCATAGAAAACGAGAATTCATTGGCATTGATTCAGGATGACTCCTCATTAGCACTCTCATAAAAAGATAATGATTATATAAGCATGAGGGGGCGCAGAGAAGAATCATCAGCTAAATCAACTGTGTTGCTTTCAATTTTACTTACAGTTTCAGAATTTTTCTTTCTATTGTGGAGGTTACCCTTCGAACATTTCATCTTGTAAATTTCTTTCAGAAATTCAATGAAACACCTCATCTCTTAGTTGCTCAATCATTTATATTGTCCAATTTCTTTTTACTTCATTCAAATACGCTCATCATTTCCAGCTATAAGATCTGATCCCTTTGCAGCAAAAAGTCCAGCGCCAAAATGAATCTTAGGCTGGGTTGAGCCTACCCCAACCCACTTGTCCTCTTGACATACACGTACAGGTACAGCAGCACGGTCAAGACACATACATTGTCATGCACATAAACAAATGTAATATTTTTATTCTTTTAAGTTATGGACTTCTTAAAAAAATTACTCAAAATTTCCAAAAATATTAAGTTTAGACCAAATACAATAATATAATATTTTCAAAAATATTTTATTCTAAATAATGCTCGTTTTGGGCTCCTTTAAATTCCCCCCTTTGGATTTTCTCAAGACATAAATTTTCAATATTAAGTTTATTATCATTTGTTCATTCTTTAATTTGCATTCGTGTATCGTTATAAAACCAAACTACTCGGAAAGGTTAAAAGTGCAATTAAATAAAAGTCATTGATTATTTAGCTGGATACTTTAGGGGTTAAGCTTTTAGTTGTTTGAGGTAATACTAAAATTTAAAAATTATGGAGTAGCTTTTTTTTTTTTTTGAGGAAAAAAAAAAGAAAGAAAATGATTTCTAATATGGTGTAAAAACTGCTTTTCAAAAGCTTTTTACAAAAGCTCAAATTTGGAACTTTGTGTTTTTAGCTTTTTTCAATTTTGGTTTTTATGTAAAAGTACTTTTAAAATTTTGTCAAATCAATTTATTTTTACTTTTAAACTCACAAAAACACTTTTGAGTGCCTAAAAGATGAGACAAACAGACTCTTTTTTATCACCATTTACCTCTTTTCTACTTGTTGATAATGTTCCAATGATTATCTATAGGTGGTTGGCAAAAACTTGGAACGTAATGGTGGTTAACAAAAATGAGAGGGGAAGAGTGTTTAAATACATGACGAAGATATTAAAGATTGTTTCCTTTCGCAAAGTATTTCCTTTTGTCTACAATTTAGCTAGATTGACTCGTGGCCTTTTGTAAGCCAATTAGCCAAATTAATTGATGATTAGTATAATAGTAGCAATCTTAATTAATATGATTAGGGCTACCCTTCTATATAAGGAGTTCACATTGTACAAACAAATTCATTAAGAAAAATGAACATTTCTTCATTGTAAATGCATGCACTTTATTCTTTGTTTCAACATGTTCTTCAACATGGTTTCAGAGTAATTGTCATAATAGCCTGATTCACAATTTTTAGTTCAACGTAAAGGCCATAGAAGTAATGTAGTATAGTGCACAAGTCAAATTGTTGGCAAATATGCTGAGGCCATTCATCTTTTATTTAGGTAGCAAGTGAAATTGACTTCAAATTGAAACGGCTAAAATGTTCCTTAGAGTAACGCACTCAAATAGAATTAATGAGTCACAATAGCTTAATTCAATTAACAAAACATTCTAACCCCAAAAACAAAAAGAAAAATTATCGAAACCTTATGTATTGGTTTTTCTTTTATAAATCCCCAATCTGCCATTCCAATCCAACCTCGTGTATATAGCACTTGAATTCAGGTCATTGCACATGAAAAAAGTAGTCTCAACCATTTGAATTATCTCTAACCTAACTTTACATTGGATTTACTTCGACTATTTCCTCATTTGGAAACAATCACCACTTGGGCTGTGGACAAATATTATTGAAGGTAGGAAGTATGCATTATAAGCTTTAAATGTGTGTTTTGTGATTTAATTCTACTATATTTGCTTATTTTTATTAACCAAAAGCTATTTAAATAAGAGGTACAAACCTCAACAAGGCACAAAAACAAGTAGGGAATCACCAATGCTTTTTAAGATTTATAGCCTGAGCATAAAAGTAATAATAGAAGGCTTCCTTTTACTCTTTGGTTTGGATGAAAACAAAAAAACATCTGCAAACAACAAATGGATCAGAAGCGGACTACCTGAAGCAAGGTTAATTCCCTTCAAATAACTCAGTGCCATTTATCCATTAAGTATTAAGATAACAGTAAATGCCTCAATTAATAACAAGAATAGGAAAGGAGAAAGAAGATAACTTTGATGTAATCTACGTCCTCATTTAAATGCCGGCAAACAATTATCATCAACCAAAATGTGGAATGACACTGTAGTTATACAATCCTCAATTAACTTTTACCCAATGTTAATATTTAATCTAACAAAGTAAAATAGAAAAATGATGTGATATGAGAAAAAGAGTAATAAAAATTTTTGTGCAAGTTGTGATAAGTCTACATTCTTCTGGTTTGAATTGTTTCACTTTTCATTATTGTGAATCTTTCTCTTTTCCAATATCCTAGCACAATTACCTGTGCCATGCAACAAGCATTATATGTTTACGTTCATATAATTTGGGTAATTGTATAATTAGACTTGAATTAGTTTTATAGATAAAATAGGTTAATTTGCTTAATGAGTTCGGCAGCTTTATACACAATTACGCCTCCACTTTCTGTGTACTAACTTCTTCTTGGCCCGTTTCACGTTGACCGAATGCATGACAAGTTCACAGGAAATTACAACTTTAAAATTAAATCTAGATATTTTGTCTAGCAGCCAGAATAGACGAACGCAATTTAATATAGATGAATGATGAACAAATACACAAAAAAAAAAGAAGAAGAATTTATGCTAAGACCTTTGTCTCTCTTTGCCTCTCCTCTTTCAATATAATGAGGTCAAAATAATATTTATAGTTATAAAAATGTTTTGTATGTACTGTGGAAATCAGTCAATCACCCTGGACTTGTTTATCTTTGATTAAAGCCAACCCCCGACCCGGTGACCCTCCTCTTTCCACCCCAAACCTTACCCTAGCGACCACCCATCGCGGACATTTATCGTTGCTTACTCTTTTCTTCAAATCGTGTGATTTTCGTTTTCGTAAGACTTTGGAGATTGTATATTTAGGATCTTGTTATTCTAATTGCTTTTAGAATTTTAGATTTTACGAATTAATTTTTAGTTCTGTACAATCAAGTGGTCATCCCCATCCTTGAGCATGATGGAAGACTCGAAAGAAAAGAAGCGGGGGAGGGAAAAGCAAAAGCATGATGAAGATTCAGTTGCAAATCCTGCCTTGCCACAAACTGATTCGATCTTAAATTTGCCGGAACCAATCATACACCACTGCTTGTCCTTCCTCCCCACAAGAGATGCTATCAGAACCAGCGTTCTCTCCAAGAAATGGAGATCCGTATGGTACTCTTTCCCAGTTCTTGATTTTGATCACAAGGCATTCAGGGCGTCTCCGCCCGCTGATTATTGGTGGGATCACGACCACCAAGAAATGTTCCTAGAGCACCTGTCCAGTTCTATTGAACGCCGCGGCGGCAGAAAATTGAGGTTGCAAAAGTTCAGGCTTGTGGTTAATCTTGGACAACGCAGGTCAGATGGCCGCCTGAACACGGCTATCCAGTTTGCTGTCGAAAGTGGTGTCCAGGATTTGGAACTTTCCTTGACTGTCAAACACGAATTCTTTGATCCACCTGTAAGTCTTTACTTGGCAAAATCAGTGACTGTTTTGAAGTTGACATACTTGAAAGTGGATTTTGATAAGTTGATTCAGGGTTGTCCTTTACTTGAAGAATTGATGCTTCACTCTTGCAAAATACCACAAAAAAGTATTAGACACTCGAGCGTTAAGCTCAGAACATTTGAGCTTATTTCTTGTTCGGAAGTAGCAACTATCATTGTTGAAGCAATTAATCTCAAGTCTCTTAGATACGGAGGTTGTAACCCGTTGGATCTCAATATCAACACTTGCAAATCTCTGAAAATGCTATCCCTGGAAAATGTGACAATCGAGCACTATCAGTGGCTAGAAGATGTCATCTCCCAACTTGTTTTGCTTGAGACGCTAGAATTGACCTCTTTTGAATTGGAGAGAATCAAGGTTTCACATCAAGAATTGAGGCGTTTAAAGTTAGCTGTGTGGAAAGAAGTTGAGATCGAAGTTGATACTCCGAAGCTTCGTTGCTTCTTCTATGATAGCAATTACGTGCCGGTTGGTCTTTTCAGATCATCTGGGGTACTTCATGTGACATTGTCATCTGTTCTCAAAAGGAGCTGGAGAGAAAGCGAAGCAACCTGGAGATCAGGAATTCAACCTCTATGGTTTGCCAAGCTAAAACAATTTCTTCTGTTGTTCGTAAATTGCGCAGTCCTCAACCTAATTTGCGATTCGCCAAACGTAAGTTTGCCATAGAAATATGATTGATTTTGATTATTGAAATCTATTCTCACTCGATCTCCGTGGATTTTAATGTCCAGGATGTGACTTTCGCTGAGGGGCTAGGAGAAAACTTGGCTGCTTCACTTCTTAATCTTAGGCATCTCCATGTTAAATTTCGATTACATCCTGAAATGGTAAAATATTCTAAAATGGTAAAATATTCTGAATCGGTGTACAACTTTCTTTCGCTATCTCCTCATCTGGAAACACTCTCCATTACTTCAGATCATGGACGAATATCCTTGAAGGTAATCTGCATTATTACGATCTTTCAATGTATTCACTAGTTAAAAACAATATTTGATTACATACATTCGCACGATTTTGTAGTTTGAACGTGAGAAGATGAAAAACGAAAAGCTACACTCTTGTGGAGTGCCTCTAAAGGATCGGTGGAAGTACTGCTTGAAGAAACTTACGGTGGTTTCCTTTTCTGGACATAATGATGATAAGGAGGAGTTATTCACTTATTTCAGACAACACGCAAATTCATTGGAAATGATCCAGGATGACTCCTCATTAGCATTGACATAAAAAGAAAATGATTATATAAGCCAGGGGGCGTAGAGAAGTGTCATCAACTAATGCTCTGTTTGTTATAGTATTATTTTAAGATGCTTATCCTATTGAAACAAGAGTACATCTTATAAGATTTAAGAAATCTTATCATGCATTATATGAAAATTCAAATCAAAATCATACTTTTTATCTTATAAGAAATAAGCAATCTATTCTATCTTATTTTTTACAATTATAGAATGTATGGTTCATGTGATAAAATATTTTAAATCTTATAAAATATCTCCAAATTTCAATAAGATATGTATTTTAAAATAAGATAATTCCAAACACTATAAATCAACTACATGTTGCTTTCAATTTTATTTACAGTTTCAGAATTTTCCTTTCTTTTGTGGAGGTTATATCCTTTGAGCATTTCATCTTGTAATTTTGAATTTTCTTGTGAAAATTCAATCAAACACCTTACCTCTCAGTTGTTTAATCATTTACATCTGTGCCATTTCCTTTAACTTCATCCAAATACCCTGTGTCTTGAGCTATAAAATTTGGTTCCTTTGTTGCAAAAAGTCCCAACGCCAAAATGAATATAATCTTGGGCTGGGTTGAGCCTATTCCAACCCACTTGTCATTTGCACATACACGTACAGCGGCACAATCGATATACTATATACACACCGTCACACACATAAATAAATACAATATTTTTATTTTTTTAAGTTATGGAAACTTTTAAAGAATTACTCAAAATTTTTAAAAATATTGAGTTTAGACAAAGCACAATAATATAACACTTTCAGGAATATCTAATTCTAAATAATATTCCTTGCAGCTCCTTTAAATTTTTCCTAAACTTTGTGATGGTGATTGATAAACTTATAATTAATGAAGTAGATAGTTACAAAAACAAGGGTTTATTTTGTTTAAAAAAGAGAAGAAAAATGAACTTTATCAATGCTAAGATAATAAATAATTAATAAGTTAAAAAAACCAAAAAAAAATGAATAGTTCATGAGAATTAAAAGCTAAAAAAAGAAAAGTGGCTTGAGGATATATAAGCATTAAAAGCCCTTTTCCTTTTCTTTTTTATTCAAAGACATGCTGCTCATGCATGGTGTCGAATTTGATATACGTTGCATATGTTGAACTAATGAATTGATTAAAAAAATAAAGAAGCAGCAATTTTGCTGAACGTTGATGTAAGTTGCATATGCTGAACTAATGAATTGATTAGAAAAAAAAATGCTAATGTAAGTTGCATATGCTAAACTAATTAATTGACCAAAAAAAAAAACAACATGAAGGTTCAAACTCCTAACCTCCACAGGAAATACTAGGCACTTGACCAGTAATCCACCTTAGGCTGTCTTCACTATTAAGAGACTGAAACTATATGTTAGAAAATCTCAACTTACAAAACTAAAAGAAAAATAAACAAAATTTAAAAGTAAAACTGAAGGATGGTGACCTTCATCGTACGCCACCAGCTTAGGTCCATGCCTAATAGTGATAGCCTGCATATTGAGGTGATTCAATTGGAAAATAAATTTGTTGATCCATAAATAGAAGAGAGTCCTTATTATTTTAATAATTAAGAGATTTACGTGACATTGACAAAATTTTCATGGTTGATCTATTTATTCCTTGATAGTAAGTTAATCAAATTTGTAAGCACATAAACTAGTGCTTGTTATAACGTCTCCTCCCATATTATGGGTTTTCGGTGAGATTTATATCAAAGTTATAATGATTTAAATTTACTACTATTGTTGTTACAAGTATAAACATTTTATATTTCGTACTTTGCATGAGTTTACAAATCATTTTGACATACGAAATGGGCTGAAGAAACAGGCATTGGGAGAGGATTGGTTATAGACATTATTAGTTGCAAGTTCACGCAACATGTATTAATTAGTGTTTGGCTATTTTGCTGAGATAACTTGTTCAATGTGATTCTTCTTTCTAGTTTCTAGTTAGCTTGTTATAATTCATTGACAGTAATCAGTTTTCTAGAGTTGATTTGCCCTGACTTTATAACCTGGTTCAACTCAAAAATGGTGCTAATAATCTCACTAACACAACTTTGCTGTGCTGCATTCAGTCTCGTACTGTGCGCCAAGAGGACTCTCATGTTTTCTTCTTGTTAAATAAAATTCATTTATAAATTTGAAAAATTCGTCGCTAGATCCGTTGTATGTTATTAAAAATGAATAAGCTCATGTAAAACTAAATGTGAAAGTAGTTCCTTTTAATAAAGAAATTTAAATCAGATGGCCGCCTGATCACGGCTATCAATTTTGCTAGGCGAAGTGGTCTCCAGGATTTAGAACTTTCCTTCTTTGTTGATGGGAAATTCTTTGATCTACCTATAAGTCTTTATTCGGCAAAATCAATGATTGTTTTAAAGTTGAAAAACTTTAAAGTGGAGTTCGATAAGTTGATTCAAGGTCGTCCTTTACTTGAAGAATTGGTGCTTCACTCACGCAAAATACCAAAAAAGAATATTGTACTTTTAAGTATTAAGCTTAGAACATTTGAGCTTACTGATGATTGGTTCGACTTACAAACTATAATTGTTGGAGCAATTAATCTTCAATCTCTTAGATGTGGAAGCCATAGATATAACTTGAGCGATCTCAATATCACTACTTGCAAATCTTTAAAAGTGCTATTGCTGGAAAATATCAGAACCGAGTCATGCTAATGGCTGAAGGATGCCATCTCCAGATTTGTTTCGCTTGAAACGCGAGAACTGATGTATGATAGCTCTAACAATAGGTCTGAGGTAAAGAGAATCAAGGTTTTGCGTCAGAAGTTTTGGAGTTTAAAGTTAAATGCCTGGGGGAAAGTTAAGATCGAAATTGATACTCCAAAGCTTTGTTATTTCTCTTACCATGGCAAGGAAGTGCCATTTAGTCTCTTCAATTCATCTGGGGTACTTGATGCGACACTGTCATCTAATCTCAAATGTACCTACAGAACTGCAGCTCTATTGTTTGACTAACTAAAGAAATTTCTTCAGTTGTTCGCTCATTGCGAAGTCCTCAACCTAATTTGGGATTTGGTCAATTTGCCATAGAAGTATGACTAATTTTGATAGAAATCTATTCTCACTTGATCAATCTTCATGATCCCCATGAATTTTGATGTCCAGGATGTGACATTCATTGAGGAACTGGGAGAAAACTTGGCTGCTTCACTTGATAATCTCAAGCATCTCCACTTTGAACTTTGACATGTTACAAGAGTAAACTAGTCTGAATTGGTGAACAAATTTATTTCACTATCTCCTCATCTGGAAATGCTCTTCGTAAATTCAGATCATGGACGAATATCCTTGAAGGTAAATTAATATTTAATATTACAAACTTTCAATGTGTTCAATCAAAATTATGATACCTCTAGTGTAAAAACAAGATCCCGTTGCTTCACACGATTTTGCAGTTTGAATGTGAGAAAATGCAAAACGAAGAGCACACTGTTGTGGAGTGTAATACCCGATTGAGGAAAAAAAAAAAAAAAGAGAAGAGGATAAAACAAAATAAAGTTGCTTTTGCATGAACCAACCATGCGTGCACATGTGTGGTTTGTGTTTGCCAAGTGTTGGGGTATTTGTCCAATTATCCCACCAACCCACTTCCCTTTTTCTTTTCCTTCTGTCAGATTTTTACACACACACAGACACACTCTCACACGGTAAGAAGAAGAAAGAAAAGGAATGGAGAAAAAGGAAAAGAAAATGAAAGAGAAAGAAAGAAAAGGAAGGAGGGAGAGAAATCAAGAAGAAAAAACCAAGATTAAAGGCTAACTAGCATCATCTTTGCTAATTAAGTAAGTTTTATTACTCTATTTTGGCTACCATAATGTTATGGTGTTCTATAGATGCTCATGTGTATATATGGATATATATATATATATATATATATAGCTATTAGTAAAAGTTTAAATTCACTTGCTAATTAAGAAAAGAGGTAATTGGGACTTATATGAATTTATAAATACTTAGTACTTTCTGAAATTCAGGAAAATTACTATGGTGTGTAGCCGTGTGTGTATGTATATGTATTTGTGTGAGGTGGTATATATGTATATAAATTGTGCTATCTTATATGCGGTATGATTTAGCTTGTATAGGTACAAGTGAAATTTAGGGAAGGATTTCACCATTCTTGTTATTTAAAGTAATTGATGGAAATTATGAATGGATCAATATAAGTAATTAGGCCTTTTGTGGAAGCTTGTGAATTTGTATTTATATGGTTAGAAGCATGTAAAGTTGATTTTATGGTTCTAGCTTATTGAAAGAATTACGAAGGCATGGCTTACGAGTTATTCTATTTAAGTGATAATTGACAATGGTGGAAAGATAATAAGAATGAGGGGAATTAAAATAAGATTAATATATTTACGGAAATTATTTAGGCTTGGTCAAACATATTTTTATGAATAGAGATATATCATAGACGAGTTCTCACTGTTAAATTGTACATGTGCATGGATGCTCGTATGTGATGTTAGAGTTAAGTATATATTTGCTTATCTTTTTATTTTTGAGTTACATGAATAATTATAATTTGAGTAGAAGAAAGGAAAGCTAAAATAAGACTAATACTTTTATTAAGAGTAACATTATGGTTTTATTTTAGCATGCATTTAATAGATTACAGTTACTATTTTCTTAGGGTCGTGCATTGTTTTGTTATCAGACAAGATTGAGATTGTGCCCTTGATAATTGTACTGCTTAGTTAACTAGAATTCTTGTGATATTAGGAAGGTGAAGAATTGAGTTAATTTATTACTGCTTATTATTTCTTTCATGGGTTATATCCTAATCAAGTTAAATTTTAAGATTGTGGAGCATTATGAGAATGAATCTATTAGATTGCGAGATGTCACTTCATTAAATGTATCGAATAATATAGAATTTATACTATGTTAATTTGATACTATTATCTTAACATGTGTTTGATGAGTTATTATTATTATTATTATTATTATCATCATCATCATCATAATCATCATTAGCATCATCACCATCATCATCTTTAAATTCTCTTCTGTCATGCTGTTATTAGAAAGTGTGGTCTTGATTATGAATTCATAAGTTATAAGGCTGTGTTAACTATAACTTGTTATAATTACTAGGAAGAAGAGAACTTGATTATTGAGCTAGTTTAAGGTAAGTTGGACTACTCATCTGTACTCTGGTATTCCGTTCCCTTCCCTTTCCGCTTGATTTGGGTCTTTTGAGTATCTTTTAGTATCTCTTTTTAGATTGTCAATGTGTAAGCGGAATTCAAAGCCTGCATATGATGTGTTACTCATATCTGTTGAGATCCCATGATTCTGGAATTATTCAATGTACTTTCTGTGGATGAGTGTGTTCCCTTAAAGCTGTGACACCCAGCCAGCGGGTGAGACTGCCGATATATCTGTTCTATTCTGTCCCTGTCAGTAGGAGATGGTTCACTGAATGGAGGTGTGAATTCTGTGCCCTCGTCAGTCGGAGTTTCACTGTGAGAGGAAGAGGCGAATAAATGCCTATCTGTTATGGTGTATAGGGTGAATTCAGTATTAATATCACAGCTCTAAGTTACACTCTGGTTCTGACTTGGCTTTGTTTATCAATTTATCTAAAAGTGACTTCTGTCTGTCTAGATTGTGCTATTTTCTGGTGTCTTTGGCTAGGACCACTTGTAGGTCTCATCTCGGGTATCCACTTACTGAGCTTTGTTTCGCTCATTATATTATTTACATGAATTTGCAGGGGTGATGATTTGGGCTATTCCGGAGAGGACCCTAATGGCGATATTAATGTAATTTAATTAGCCTTGAACTTCTTATATAGCTTGGATTATATGTAAAAATTCGGACATGTAAAATAACTAGCCATGATGGTATTAGTGCTTTGATTGAAATATTTGTGAGTTTTAGTTTTCTGTCCTGCATGTTAGAGCCTTGTGGGCTTAGGAGGAACGATCTTCTTAGGCTCGCGGCGATCATGGCCCCGAGTTTAGGTAGGTGGATTTGGGGGCGTGACATGAAGTGCCTCCAAGAATTGATAGAAGTACTACTTGAAGAAACTTTTAGTGATCTCCTTTTCTAGATAGAACAATGATAAAGAGAAGCAGTTCACGTGTTTCAAACAAAACGCGAATTCATTAGAAATGATCCAGGATGACTCCTTTTTAGCACTCATGAAAAGATAATGATCATATAAGCATGAGGGCTGTAGAGAAGAGTCATCAGCTAAATCAACTATATGTTGCTTTCATTTTTATTTACAGTTTCAAAATTTTCCTTTCTTTTTTGGAGGTTATCCTTCGAGCACTTCATCTTGTAATTTTCTTTCAGAAATTCAATCAAACACCTCATCTCTTAGTTGCTCGATCTTTTACATTGTCCAATTTCTTTTCACGTCATTCAGATATGCTCTTCGTTTTCAGTTATAAGATTTGGTCCCTTTGCAGCAAACAGTCCAATGCCAAAATGAATCTTGGGTTCGGTTAAGCCTACCCCAACCCACTTGTCATCTTGACATACACGTGCAGGTACAGCGACACAGTCAAGACACATACATTGTCACGCACATAAACAAATATAATATTTTTATTCTTCTAAGTTATGGACTTTTAAAAGAAATTACTCAAAATTTCCAAAAATATTAAGTTTAGACCAAATACAATAATATAATATTTTCAAAAATATTTTATTCTAAATAATGCTCATTTTGGGCTCCTTTAAATTTCCCCCTTTGGATTTTCTCAAAGACATAAATTTTCAACATTAAGTTTATTATCATTTGTTCATTCTTTAATTTGCATTCATGTATCATTATAAAACCAAACTATTCGGAAAGATTAAAAGTGCAGTTGAGCTGTAAAGCTTTGGTTAAAAGTATTATTAAATAAAAGTCATTGATTGTTTGGCCAAAATTTTTAGGGGAGGTTGAGCTTTTAGCTGTTTGAGGTAATACTGTAATTTCAAAATTATGGAATAGTTTTTTTGAGGAAAAAAAAAAGAAAGAAAATGATTTCTAATATGGTGTAAAAACATGTGTTCAAAAGCTTTTTACAAAAGCTCCAATTTGGAGCTTTTGGTTTTTAGCTTTTTTCAACTTTAGTTTTTATGTAAAAGTACTTTTAAAATTTTGTCAAATCAATTCATTTTTGCTTTTAAACTCACAAAAACACTTTTGAGTATCTAAAAATTGGGACAAATAGACTCTTATTTATCGCCATTTACCTCTTTTCTACTCATTGATAATGTTCCAATAGTTGTCTATAGGTGGTTGGCAAAAACTTGGAACATAATGGTGGTTAACTAGAAAATGAGAGGGGAGGAGTGTTTAAATACATAACAAAGATATTAGAGATTGCTTCTTTATGCAAAGTATTTCCTTTCGTCTGCAATTTAGCTAGATTGACTCGTGGCCTTTTGTATGCCAATTAGCTAAATTGATTTATGATTAATATAATAGTAGCAATCTTAATTAATATGATCAGGGCTACCCTCCTATATAAGGAGTTCATATTATACAAACAAATTCATTAAGAAAAAGTGCCATTTCTTCATTGTAAATGCATGCATTTTATTCTCTGTTTTAGCATGTTATTCAACATGGTATCAGGGCAATCGTCATAGTAGCCTGATTCACAATTTTTAGTTCAATGTAAAGGCCACGGAAGTAATGTAGTATAGTGCACAAGTCAAATTGTTAGCGTGCGAAGGCCATTCATCTTTTATTTAGGTAGCAAGTGAAATTGACTTCAAATTAAAGAGGCTAAAACGTTCGTTAGAGTAACACACTCGAATAGAATTAATAAGTCGCGACTAGCTTAATTCAATTAACAAAGCATTCTGATGCCAAAAAGAAAAAGAAAAAAAAAGAAGAAAAATTAATGAAACCTTATGTATTGGTTTTTCAAGTCATTGCACATGAAAAAAATAGTCTCAACCACTTGATTTATCTCTAACCTAACCTTATATTGGATTGACTTTGACTATTTCCTCGTCTGGGAACAATCCCCACTTGGGCCGTGGACAAATATTATTGAAGGTAGGTATTATGCATTACAAGCTCTAAAATGTGTGTTTTTGTGATTCAATTCTACTATATTTGCTTATTTTTATTCATCAAAAGCTATTTAAATTAGAGGTATAAACCTCAACAAGACATAAAAACAAGTAGGGAATCATCAATGCTTTTTAAGATTCATAGCCTGATCGGGAGCATAAAAGTAATAATAGAAAGCTTCCTTAACTGCAAAAGGCTTCTTACTCAGTGGTCTAGAGGAAAAATAGAAAATCATCTACAAACAACAAAATGGATCAGAAGCAGACTATCTGGAGCAAGGTTGATTCCCTTCAAATAATCTAGTGCCATTTATCTATTAAGTATTAAGATAACAATAAGTGCCTTAATTAATAACAAGAATAGGAAAGGAGAAAGAAGATAACCTTGATGTAACCTATGTTCTCATTTAAATGCCAGCAAACAATATCATCAACCAAAATGTGTAATGACACTATAGTTATACAATCCTCAATTAACTTTACCCACTGTGAAGTAATACCCAACTTTCTCAACAAACATAGTTGATATGATTATATATTTATACCTATTTCTATGCTTTTTCGGAATTATTTATTTATTTATTTAAAGTATTTAATCACTTTAATTCCCTATTTTTGTGTAGGACAATTAAAAAGGAAATTGAAAAATTTTGGAAGAAATTGAAGAAAAGGCAAGAGGAACTTCTGTAGAAATAGAGATTTTGAAGAGATCAAGAAGAAAAGGAAACAAGATTGTCTTGGAGAAAAAATTTTGACAAAATCAACAAAAAGAAAAAAATCTTTCTTGGGAGCAAAAGTTTTGACAAGGTCTAAGGAAGAAACCACAAAAGGAAAGAATTTGATTTCGAAACTTTCAAATTCAAGCCAAATAAAAGACCATGACACGCGTGGGCCTCTGATCAATTGCCTGGAGACTTTGCTTTGCCTTACACTTGCACTTTGTATATCTAACCAACACATTGAAGAGAATAACCGGAGACAGAGAGAAGTACAAAACAGTGTAAAGGGATCAAGCTACGAATAATTGAGAATGAGTTTAGGCCAAATTTATGGGAAAGCTTTTTGAAACTTTTTATAGTATTTTTGGTTTATTTTTGTTAAACGTGTCTAAGTAATTTGTTGTTTATAATATGATGACTATGTGATAATTCTTGTTTTAAGGTCTCAAACTTGGATGAAATATTTTGATGTGATTTATTTATATGATTTATGTTTTTCATTATTTTATTTCTATTATTCCATTATGTTTGTAGCTAATGCTTGATAGAATGCTTTTGTTCAATTCAATCATATAAATATTCATGTGATAGGTTATATTATAGTTTTCTACACATGATTAATTGAAAAATTGTCCTTTAGGACAAATCTATACTCCGACTAGATAAAGGACTTGATAATAGAGTTGTACCTCTAAGCTAGAACTAATTTATTCATTAATTAATTTTCGGTGTTCAATCAATTAAACTTGCCTAATTTTCACATTAAAATAGGAAATCCTAAGTTGAGCTTAAAACTTGAATTTCACATAAGAATTCGACCCTTAAACTTGACCAACAGAAGTTTTCAAATCTCAAATTTTGGTTTTTGTTTTTAATTAATTTTTCTTTTTTGTTTGATTCTAGTTTTAGTTTAAGTTTCTCAAAATCAACTTTATATCTATATATATATATATATATACACACACACACACACATCAAGCACTTGTGCACTTTATGAGCACCTTTCTGTGAGTTTTCAAAATTGCTTTCCTACAGATTCGACCTCACACTTAGCACACTAGGCTACAATTACTTGTACACTTGCAAGTTAAAATTTGGCTTGGAATTCGCATTGAATTTCCTATCATAAGTCAAGCACATCAATAATAACTTTAATTTAGTAATTTTTTTTACAAGAAAACTTTCAATAATTGAATAAACTATTTAATCTAACGAAGTAAAATAAAAAAAATGACGTGATATGAATAAAAAAGGTAATAAAAAATTTTTGTGCAAGTTGTGATAAGTCAACATTCTTCTCGTTAGCTGTTTCACTTTTTATTATTTTGAATCTTTCTCTTTTCTAATATCCTAGCATAATAACCTGTGCTATGCAACAAGCATTATATGTTTACGTTCATATAATTTGGGTAATTATATAATTAGACTTGAATTAGTTTTATAGATAAAATGGGTAAATTTGCTTTATTATTTCGGCAGCTTTATACACAATTACACCTTCACTTTTTGTGGACTTAACTTCTTCGTTGACCAAATGCATGACAAGTTCACAGGAAATAAAAACTTTAAAATTAAATCTGAATATTTTGCCTAGCAGCCAAAATAGACTAACGCAATTTAATATACATGAATGATGAACAAACACAAAAAAAAAAAAAAAAATTATGTATTTATCTTTGCCAAAATAGACGACCGCCCATCGCCGACCTTTATCTTTGCTTACCCTTTTTCCAAATTGTGTGATTTTGGTTTTGGTAAGACTTTGGAGATTGTAGATTTAGGATCTTGTTATTTTAATTTCTTTTAGAATTTTAGATTTTATGAATTAATTTTTAGTTCTATACAATCAACTGGTCATCCCCATCCCTGAGCATGGAAGACTTGAAAGAAAAGAAGCGGGGGAGGAAAAAGCAAAAGCATGATGAAGATTCAGAAACTGATTTGATCTTAAATTTGCCGGAACCAATCATACACCACTGCTTGTCCTTCCTCCCCACAAGAGATGCTATCAGAACCAGCGTTCTCTCCAAGAAATGGAGATCCGTATGGGACTCTTTCCCAGTTCTTGATTTTGATCACAACGCATTCAGGGCGCCTCCGCCCGCTGATTATTGGTGGGATCACGGCCACCGAGAAATGTTCCTAAAGCACCTGTCCAGATCTATTCGACGCAGCCGCGGCAGAAATTTGAGTTTGCAAAAGTTCAGGCTTGTGGTTAATCTTGGACAACGCAGGTCAGATGGCCGCCTGAACACGGCTATCAAGTTTGCTGTGCAAAGTGGTGTCCAGGATTTGGAACTTTCCTTCTCTATTGATCGCAAATACTTTGATCCACCTTTAAGTCTTTATTCGGCAAAATCAGTGACTATTTTAAAGTTGGGAGACTTTAAAGTGGACTTTGATAAGTTGATTCAGGGTTGTCCTTTACTTGAAGAATTGATGCGTCACTCTTGCAAAATACCACAAAAAAGTATTAGACACTCGAGCGTTAAGCTCAGAACATTTGAGCTAATTTATTGTTCGGAAGTAGCAACTATCATTGTTGAAGCAATTAATCTCAAGTCTCTCAGATATGGAGGTTATGACCCATGGGATCTCAATATCAATACTTGTAAATCTCTGAAAATGCTATCCTTGGAGAATGTAAGAATCGAGCACTATCAGTGGCTAGAAGATGTCATCTCCAAACTTGTTTTGCTTGAGACGCTAGAATTGAGCTCTTTTGATTTGAAGAGAATCAAGGTTTCACATCAAGAATTGAGGAGTTTAAAGTTAGCTGTGTGTAAAAAAGTTGAGATTGAAGTTGATGCTCCAAAGCTTCGTTACTTCTTCTATGATGGCAATAACATGCCGGTTGGTCTCTTCAGTTCATCTGGGGTACTTGATGTGACACTGTCATCTGTTCTCAAAAGTGACTGGAGAGAAACTGAAGCAACCTGGAGTCCAGGAATTTACCCTCTATCGTTTGCCAAACTAAAACAATTTCTTCTGTTGTTCGCAAATTGCGAAGTCCTCAACCTAATTTGTGGTTCGCCAAAGGTAAGTTTGCCATAGAAATATGACTGATTTTGATGATTGAAATCTATTCTCACTTAACCTACCTTCGTGATAATCCCCTGAATTTTGATGTCCAGGATCTGACTTTCGTTGAGGACCTGGGAGAAAACCCGGCTGCTTCGCTTGATAATCTCAAGCATCTCCATGTTGAATTTCGATTACATCCTGAAATGGTAAAATATTCTGAAACGGTGTACAACTTTCTTTCGCTATCTCCTCATCTGGAAACACTCTCCATTACCTCGGATCATGGACGAATATCCTTGAAGGTAATCTGCATTATTACAAGCTTTCAATGTATTCACTAGTCAAAAACAAGATTTGGTTACGTACATTCACACGATTTTGCAGTTTGAATGTGAGAAGATGAAAAACGAAGAGCTGCACTACCGCTGTGGGGTGCCTAAAGAAGATTGGTGGAAGTACAACTTGAAGAAACTTAAAGTGGTCTCCTTTTCTGGACACAGCGATGATAAGGAGGAGTTGTTCACATATTTCAGACAAAATGTGAATTCATTAGAAACGATCCAGGATGGCTCCTCATTAGCACTGTTTTAAAAAGATAATGATTATATAAGCATGAGGGGCGTAGAGAAGAGTCATCAGCTAAATCAACTATGCGTTGCTTTCAATGTTATTTACATTTTCAGAATTTTCCTTTCTTTTGTGGAGTTTATCCGTTGAATATTTCATCTTGTAATTTTGAATTTTCTTTCGGAAATTCAACCAAACATCTTGCCTCTCAGTTGCTTAATCATTTACATCTGCGCAATTCTTTTAACTTCATTCAAATACCCTCTTTGTCTTGAGTTGTAAAATTTGGTTCCATTGCTGCAAGAAGTCCAACGCCAAAATGAATAATCTTGGGCTGGGCTGAGCCTATCCCAGCCCACTTGTCATCTGCACATACACGTATAGCGGCACGGTCAATATACACACTGTCACAAACATAAATAAATATAACATTTGTATTTTTTTAAGTTATGGAAACTTTTAAAGAATTGCTCAAAATTTTTAAAAATATTGAGTTTAGACCAAGTACACTTGTATAATACATTCAGGAATATTTAATTCTAAATAATACTCCTTTCGGCTCTTTTAAATTTTCGCCAAACTTTGTGATGGTGATTGGTAAACTTGTAATTTACGAAATAGATAGTTAGAGAAATAAAGGTTCATTTTTGTTTTAAAAAGAGAAGAAAAATGAACTTTATCAATGCTAAGATAAAAAATAATTAATAAGCTAAAAAAACTAAAAAATGAATAGTTCATGAGAATTAAAAACTAAAAAAAAGAGAAGTTGCTTGGGACTATATGAGCATTAAAAGCCCTTTTTCTTTTCTCTTTTTCTTTTGTCAAAGACATGCTGCTTATGCATTGTGTCGAATGTTGATATACGTTGCACATGTTGAGCTAATGAATATATACAATAGTATAAAGTTAGACTTCATTTTTTAGGTCATTTCAGGAGGTCCCACATGTCATGAGTTAAAATATTATATGTAGTATTAAATTAACAAGTTTCAATTTTTGTGGAGTCCATCTTAATAAAATATTTTATAAAATAATTATTATTTAAAACTAACAAATTAACAACTAAAAGCAACTAAGATAGAGCTTTGAAGGTGCCAGGTTCCTGCAGGAGAGGATTCTAACTCATGTCAATGGAAGCAATTTCAAGGGATGAACATCCCCATCTACCTTTATGACCTACCTGCATACTTGAGCTGATTGGATGTTAAAATGGACTAAGGCTTCATCTACTTATTATTCAAATTTCTCTCCATCTGTCTTATTTCACTCACTGGTTTTTGATTGTTGCTTATCATATTAAGGTACTTATGATCCTATAGGTTAGGATTATAAAAAAAGAGTGGAATCGCTTTTCTTTGATACTATTTTATTGTTGTGGCTTCTGGTTATTCATGCTAAACTTTTCTAAGACTCTAAGTAGCCCAATGGACAAAGCCTATTTATGAGTTCTTGTCTTGCTCTTGTCACCCCTTGGTTGCCAATGTTGTCATACCCTATGACAAAGCATCATAAGTCTCTACTTTTTTTTTCCTTCTTTTTCACTCTTTTTTCTTTCAAGTTATTTCAAAATATCAAAATCAAATCTTATATTTTTAAAAAGTCATCGATTTAATCTCTATTGTTAAATATTTACTAATAACTAAATAAAAAGATGCAACTTGATTATTCTCTCTAATTTTAAACATTTATTAAATAAAATATAGGATGATTCTCAAGTTATCATGAATGTATGAATGTGAAAATTCACATATATAGAATGTTTGGTTAAAATAAAAAATACACAAAAAGTACATTTATAGAATTTTTTTAAACAGAAAATATACAAAATCTATATATTTATATATAAAAGTAATGAAGTTCTGCCACATTATCAAATTTTAATCTTTGTGAAATTTTTTTATTAATTACAATGCTATATAAGAAATAAGAAAATTATCCTATAAGTCCCATTGTTTCTTCTTCTTTTTTTAAATTAGTCGTAATTATTAAGAAAGATCCAAATTAGTTCTTGTTATTTTAAAAAATGATCAATTTAGCCTATATTAAGAAATATTTAATAAAAGGATCTACATTTATATCTACATTATTATATAAAATTAAACTTAAATGAGTTTGCATTTTTTAAATGACACATGAGCTAATGTAAGAGAGGATAACTCAAAATTTTACACTTTTATAAATAGTGATGTACAAAGTAATTTGAATTTTATTATTTTGACTAATTTTATTTCACAATTTTATAACATATTGTATTTATTTTAAATTTAGTCTATATTTATATAATTTATCCGCTTATTGTTGAGAAATTATAAGGTGAATGACAAATTATCTCTAAAGATCTTTGGTTTTCCTACTAACTCATTTAATTCATAAGAGTTATAGATTCTTTAAGTCATGATTTCCTACACAAATATAATAACTTTTGAGTTTCTCCACTATCTTGAAATGGACTTAATTTAAAGGGCTTTGAGACCCTTTGAGTGCCCGTCATGAATATAGAAATGATGACTTGGTTTCTTCCTAAATCTATATATAATAATTCTTTCAGGTGTTGCATAATATAACAGAAATATTTTTTACTAACAAATTCTAGAGCATGAGTAGCATATCGACTGTAGGTATTTACTGTGTTTAATAGTTGTCTATATCAATGTTCACCATATGTTAAAGAAAGGGTTCACCACTGAAAAGTTCACAAACTTTTGTTCATGGAGTGCTACCATTATAAAAAAAGTATAAACATTATATCATGGGAGGACTGCATCACAGAATTGTTAGTGTCGTAGCAAAAGTATAAAGTCCTTAAGGAGATAGAGCTCTGTCAAGTCTCTTTTATTTGATTTTCTTTAATATATTATTTAATTTTCTTTAGTTTACATTTTAGTTTTTTAGGTTCGGTATTTTTCATACTATTTAGTTTATTTACTTAATATCAGTTTCTTATTTTATACAATTCTATTTTATGTTTTTGCAATTATTTTACCAACAGCTATGTACATATCTATATCTAGATAACTATATAACTATATTATAATAACAATAATAATAACAAAAAGAACAACAACAACAACAACAATTATCATCATCATAATCATCAATGTAGAATTGTATGCACCCTTTAAAGAAAGTTCGGAGGCCTTAGAATAATCCACATGTTAGTAGTCTCAGATGTGTCATTATTAATTTGCAATAAGAAAAGTGTTAAAAAGTTCAAAAGATTTGGTATCATGAGAGGTATTATGAGAAAATTTGGAACCAAGTATTATCATAATCTTTTAATTTGACACATTTTGAAGACTTTTATCACATAAAAGAAATACAAACAGACATATTATATACATAAAACTGTAGATTATTCACCTTGTAAGAGTTCACGTGACCTTAGAGTGTACAATTATTAATACAATTATTCATATAAATAAAGAAATGAGTTTAGAAATTCAAAAAAATTGGTGTCATGCAAAAGATAGTTTAAAACTAAAGGGTTCCATTAATGCTTTAATTTTACAACTTTAAGGACTTTTATTATATGAACACATACAAAGAAAAATACATTATACTTAAATATAAGTGCATACATATATATATTCATTGTTTATTTATCTACTTAAGCTTTGAAGGATTTTCTATGTGCCACTATTAATGTGCAAATAAATAAATAAATTTAAAAGTTCAAAAGATTTGGTAATATAGCATAAGATAGTTTAGAACCAAAAGTTACCATTATATACTTTTATATATTTATCTCAATAATGATCCAAACTTGAGACTCATAAAAAAACTCTAATATTGAATTTTTCAATTATGTTTATAAAAAGGCTACCTAATAAAATTGCGCACAAATTTGAAAATAACTATTTGATTAAAAAAATAAAAAAGTAGCAATTTTGCTGAATGTTGATGTAAGTTGCACATGCTGAACTAATGAATTGATTAGGAAACAAACGCTAATGTAAGTTGTATATGCTAAACTAATAAATTGACCCAAACAAAAAAAAAAAAAAGAAACAACAACAAGAAGGTTCAAACTCTTAACCTCCACAGCAAATATTAGGCACTGGACCAATAATCCACCTTAGGATGTCTTCACTATTAAGAGATGGTGAAAGTGTATGTCAGAAAATTTTAACTCATGAAAGTAAAAGAAAAATAAACAAAATTAAAAAGTAAAAATTGAGGGATGGTGGCCTTCACCGTACGCCACCACCTTAGGTTCATCCCTGATACTGATAGTGATAGCCTACATATTAAGGAGACTGAATTGGAAAATAAGTTTGTTGATCCATAAATAGAAGAGTCCTTATTATTTTAATAATCAAGAGATTTTCATGATAAAATATCAATATCATATCAATAGTATTTTGGAAAATTCTCTTCTGGATTCATTAATGAATATATTTCATAATCATTTTTTGATTTTTTAATGAATTAATAATCAATAATAATTAATTAAAAATAATATTAATGCACATAATAAAAAGTATATATAACATGAAAATTAAAATAAAAGAGTATTTTTTTATTTAAAGAGTTTTATGCCGAGTTATTTGCCCGATATTTGGTCCTTTGCTCGTATAAGAAATATTTTTGTTGATTGTGGTGAATCCTTGTGACCTTTTCTCTTTTAATTGATTTTAGGGATATGATTTTGGTAAAGAGATGTAAGAGAGTTTAATTCCTCTGCTTCTTGCTTCCTGATCTCAAGGATTTGAAAGTAAAAATTCCATCACTGGCATTTAGATATGGTGAATTCATTTAGACACTTCTTAGTGAAAGTTAAAATGGACTCCTTTCACGGACATAATAAGGATCATCTCATGGAAAACACGAAGGCATTGAGTTTAGTTCATGGTTCTTCCTTCTCGTCGGCACCCCCAGGAGACGCCAGTGTGGTACATATGTTTGTGCATAAATTATTTTCATGACATTGGCAAAAGTGTCATGGTTGATCTATTTATTCCTTGATAGTCAAATAATCAAATTAGTAAGCACATAAACTAGTGCTTATGGCAACGTCTCATCCCATATTATGGGTTTTCCGTGAGATTTTTGTCTAAGTTATAATGATTTAAATTTACTACTATTGTTGCTACAAGTGTAAACATTTTATATTTCATATTTTGCATGAGTTTACAAATCATTTTGATATGCGAAATGTGCTGACGAAACAAGCATTGGGAGAGGATTGGGTCATAGACATTATTACTTGCAAGTTCACAAAGCATGTATTAATTAGTGTTTGGCTGCTTTGTTGAGATGACTTTTTCAATGTGATTATTCTTTCTAGTTCCCAGTGAGCTTCTTATAATTCATTGTCAGTAATCAGTTTTCTGGTATTGATTTGCCCCGACTTTATAGCCTGATTCTACTGAAAAATAGTGTTAATAATCTCACTAACCATCACTTTGTTGTGCAGCATTCAGTCTTGTGTTGTGTCCCAAAGTACTCTTTGTTTTCTCCTCTTTAAATAAGATTCATTTACAAATTTGAAAAATTCGTCACTAGATCCATTGAATGTAATTAAAAATGAATAAGTTCATGTAAAACTAAATGTGAAAGTACTAGTTCCATTTAATAAAGAAATTTAATCATGTGTAGACATTTGAGCTTCCTGCTCTGGAATTTATGAAAGTACCTATTGCATTTAATAGCATATCTCAATCTACACAATTTATATAGATTGAGATAAGCTATTAATATAAAGTGTAACCATTTTTGAATTGGGTATCCCCGTCTTTAAAGTAATATGAAGGGCTTGAAAGAAAAGCGAAAGAGAAAAAAACAAAGAAAAGCGAAAGAGGAAAAAGCAAAAACATGATTATTCTATAGCAAATTGCCCCTTGCCACAAACTCCTTTGATCTCCAATTTTCCGGAACCAATCATACACCATTGCTTGAGTTTCCTCCCCACAAAAGATGCTACCAAAACCGGCATTCTTTCCAAGAGATGGAGATCCATCTACTACTCTTTTCCAATTCTAGATTTTGATCACAAGGCATTCAGGCAGTAATTGCCTAACAAATATTTGGGCTATTGCGATATATTTATAATCATTGCGACTAATTTGTAATCATTGCGAAGTCCTCAACCTAATTTGGGATTTTCCAAAGGCCGGTTTTCCATAAAAGGACGACTAATTTTGATTGAAATCTGTTCTCACTCGATCTATCTTCATGATCCCCCGAATTTTGATGTCCAGGATGTGACTTTCACTGAGGAACTGGGAGAAAACTTGGCTGCTTCACTGGACAATCTCAAGCATCTGCACTTTGAACTTCGACATGTTGCAAGAGTAAACTATTCTAAATTGGTGAACAACTTTCTTTCGCTATCTCCTCAACTCGAAACGCTCTCCATTACTTCGGATCATGGACGAATATCCTTGCAGGTAATCTGCATTATTACAAGCTTTCAAGGTATTCACTATTAAAGACACGATTTGGTTACTTCATTCGATTTTGCAGTCTGAATGTGAGAAAATGCAAAACGAACTACTACACTGTGGTCGAGTGCATCCAAAAGAATTGGTTGAAGTACTACTTGAAGAAAGTTACAGTGATCTCCTTTTCTGGACATAACGATGAAAATGAGGAGTTGTTCACGTATTTCAGAGAAAATGCGAATTCATTGGAATTGATCCAGGATGACTCCTCATTAGCACTCTCATAAAAAGAAAATGATTATATAAGCATGAGGGGGCATAGAGAAGAATCATCAGCTAAATCAACTATGTGTTGCTTTCAATTTTACTTACAGTTTCAGAAATTTTCCTTTCTTTTGTGGAGGTTATCCTTGGAACATTTCATCTTGTAATTTTCTTTCAGAAATTCAATCAAAGACCCTGCCTCTCAGTTGCTCAATCATTTACATTGTCCAATTTCTTTTAACTTCATTCAAATACCCTCTTTGTCCTCAGTTATGAAATTTGTTCCCTTTGTAGAAAAAAGTCAAGCACCAAAATGAATCCTGGGCTGTGCTGGGCTGAGACTACTCCGATCCACTTGTCATCTTGCAGCGGCACAGTCAAGACATGTCCACTGTCACGCAAGTAAACAAATATAATATTTTTATTCTGTACATGTCACGCAAGTATGCAAATATAATATTTTTATTCTTTTAAGTTATGAACATTTTTAAAAAAGTTACTCAAAATTTCAAAAAATTATTAAGTCTGGACCCAACGCAATAATATAATATTTTCAAAAATATTTTATTCTAAATAATACTCCTTTTGCTCCTTTAAATTTCCCCTTTTGGATTTTCTCAAAGACATAAACTTTTCAATATTAAGTTTGTTATCATTTGTTCATTTATTTAATTTGCATACATGTATCATTATACAACCAAAGAACTCGGAAAGGTTAAATGGACTTTTTGTTCACTTTGTTCTGTTTGACCTAACTATCGAATTTTAGCTGTTGAGTTGTAAAGCTTTGGTTAAAAGTGCTGTTAAATAAAATATATTGATTATTTCGTTTGATATTTTAGGGATTAAGCTTTTAGTTGTTTGAAGTAATATTGAAATTTCAAAATTATTGAGTAGTATTTTTGCAAAAAAAGAAAGAAAATAATTTTTGACATGATGTAAAAGCAAACTTTTTAAAAACCTTTTATAAAAGCTCCAATTTGGCACTTTCAGTTTTTATGTAAAAGTACTTTTAAAAAATTTTCAAATCAATTCATTTTAGTTTTTAAACTCACAAAAAAAAAGGTACTTTTAAATGTCTAATAGTTGGGACAAACATACTATTATTTATCACCATTTAGCTCTTTTCTACTTGTTGCTAATATTGGTATAGTTGTCTATAGGTGGTTGGCTAAAACTTGGAGTGTAGTGGTGGTTAACAAGAAAATGAAAGGGGAAGAGTACTTAAAGACATAACAAAGATGCTAGAGATTGTTTCCTTATGCAAAGTATTTCCTTTTGTATGCAAGTTGGTAGACTGATTTATTGCCTTCTGTATGCCAATTAGCTAAATTGATTTATGATTAGTACGATAGTAGTAATCTGTAATTAATTAGTATGATAACAGTAATCTGTAATTAATAATCAAGACTACACTCCTATATAAGGAGTTCACGTTGTATAGACAAATTCATTATGAGTACCATTTCTTCATTGTAAAGACATGCGTTTTATTCTCTGTTTCAACATATTCTTCAACATGGTATAATAACTGTCCTAATAGCCTGTTTCACAGTATTTAGTTCAATTTAAAGAACTAAAGGCCATGGATGTAATGTAGCATAGTGCATAAGTCAAATTGTTAGCAAATATGCTAAGGCGATTCATCTTTTATTTAGGAAGCAAGTGAAATTGACTTCAAAATGAAGAGGCAAAAATGCTCCTTAGAGTAACACACCCGAATAGAATTAACGAGTCATGAAAAAAAAAAGAAGAAAAACTAATGAAACCTTATGTATTGGTTTTTCTTTCATAAATCCCCAACCCCCCATTCCAATCCAACCCCATCTGAATAGGACTTGAATCTAGGTCATTGCACATGGAAAAAGTAATCCTAACCACTTGAACAATCTTAACCTAACCTTATATTGGATTTACTTCGACTATTTCCTCATCTAGAAACAATCTCCACTAGGACATGGACAAATGTCTGAAGGTAGGTAATGTGCATTAAAAGCTCCAAAATGTGTGTTTTGTGATTTAATTGGGAATGGTTGTCTTTCTTTTTAGCTCTACTATATTTGCTTATTGTTATTAACCAAAAGCTATTTAAATAAGGTACAAACCTCAACAAGGCACAAAAATAAGTAGGGAATCATCAGTGCTTTTTAAGATTTATAGCCTAATGGGGGGCATAAAAGTAATAATAGAAGGCTTCCTTAACAGCAAAAGGCTTCTTGCTCGGCTGTCCAGATAAAAACCAGAGAATCATCTGCAAACAACAAATGGGTCAGAGGTGGACTATCTAGAGCAAGTTTGATTGCCTTTAAATAACCCAATGCCATCTATCTGTTAAGTATTAAAAAAATAATAAGTGACCCAATTAATAATGACACTGTAGTTATACAATCCTCAATTAATTTTACCCACTGTGAAGCAATACCCAACTTTCTCAATAAACATAGAAAAAAGCCTTACTCAACCTGGTCGTAAGCTCTTTGCGTATCAAGTTTCAACATCGTGGAATGAGCCTTCTTGTCTTTCTTCTTATTAAGCCAATGAGAGAACTCTTAAGCAATCAAATTGTAATCCTAAATAAGTCTCCCCCGAACTGGTAAGGAGATACTATAGAATTCATGTAAGGACTTAGCCTCATGGCTATAATTTGTGAGATGACCTTATAAGAGAAATTAGCGCAACTTATGGGCCTGAACTGAGCAACCGACTCCGGGTTTTCAGCATAACAACAATTAGTTGAATTTATCCTAATTATAAAATTTAATTACTAGTTCAATTGATTAATCTATAATCTAAATGCAATTAATTTACTTAATTACAATTGAAGTTGTACATGGCTTCAACATGTTTGTTAGTTCAAGTTTTATGTGGCATAAGTATGTTTATAATTATTCAATAGTTAAAATAATTAAAAAGCCACATAAACTAACTAATTTTATTTATATTATTTATTTAATTTTATAATACTTATCCTAACCATATTAACTAATTTTATACCACTTCTCCTAATCATATTAAATTGGTTGATTAAGTAATTTTAATAACTTAATCCTTTACTTTTTAACTTAAGCTCCCACATCGCTTGATCTAATATTAGTGATATCAAAACTTAATTTCTGTCAAAATATTTTCATGATTATAAATGTTTAATATTTTTGCTTGCTCTACACGTACACACACTCACATACATACAATACATATATACATACATACATACATATAATATACACACACACACATATACATACATACATACATGCATACATATATATATATATACACACACACACAAAAACACATACCAAGTTTATCTAAGTGATATCTTACATTAGTTTGTGGGGTGACTTGTGACTTGTTTATAAGTGAGTAGTGTGAATATAATCAATAACTTAGGTTAACCATTTTGGGCTAGTTGATTTGAGGCCCAAGCAGTTATTAGTTATGCTTACACTATCAGTCTCAGTCGCAGGCTTGGGTCCAGGGGCGTGACAGAAAATGTGATATCCCACATCGGTTTGTGGGGTGACTTATGACTTATTTATAAGTGGGTGGTGTGAATATAACTAATAACTTGGGTTAACCATTTTGAGGTTAGTTGATTTGAGGTCCAAGTAATCATTAGTTATGTCTATAACATCAGTCTCACTTGCGGGCATGGGTCTGAGCGTGTGATAGAATGGTATCCAAAGCTAGTTACTGGTCAGTTGCGGGAGCTAAGTGCTGAGGCAAAGTGCTACATCAAATATATGATGGGAGCCATCTCGTGAGTCCACAGGAGCCACCTCTAAGAGTCATGTACCACCTAGTCTTGTGTGTGATTGCGGGAGCTAAGTGCTGAGGCAAAGTGCTACATCAAATATATGATGGGAGCCATCTCTTGAGTCCACAGGAGCCACCTTTAAGAGTCATGTACCACCTAGTCTTGTGTGTGATTGTATGCCCCTGACGAGGACGTCATGTCCTCAATGGGGGTAAATGTGATATCGCACATCGAGTCCTCAATGGATAGTGAATGTGATATCCCACATCGGTTTGTGAACGTCCTCAATGGGGGTAAATATGATATCGCACATCAAGTCCTCAATGGATAGTGAATGTGATATCCCATATCGGTTTGTAGGGTGACTTGTAACTTATTTATAAGTCTTGTGTGTGATTGTATGCCCCTGACGAGGACATCAGGTCCTCAATGGGGGTAAATGTGATATCGCACATCGAGTCCTCAATGGATAGTGAATGTGATATCCCACATCGGTTTGTGGACGTCCTCAATGGGGGTAAATGTGATATCGCACATCAAATCCTCAATGGATAGTGAATGTGATATCCCACATATCCTCAATGGATAGTGAATGTGATATCCCACATCGGTTTGTAGGGTTCAATGGATAGTGAATGTGATATCCCACATCGGTTTGTAGGGTGACTTGTAACTTATTTATAAGTGGGTTCAATGGATAGTGAATGTGATATCCCACATCGGTTTGTAGGGTGACTTGTAACTTATTTATAAGTGGGTGGTATGAGTATAATTAATAACTTGAATTAACCATTTTAGGTCAATTGATTTGAAACTCAAATAATTATTAATTATGTTTACAATACCAGTCTCACTTGCGGGCCTTGGAGATTGGCTTAAGGGCATGGCAGCCTATGTCTATAATAATAATAATAATATATAAAAGAAACATCCACATGCTCCATATTGCTTTCCTTCACAAAGTCACTTCTCCGCATTATGCCACGCGGTAGTTGCATATTCTTTTATTTTCGTTTTTCAAGAATACTAAACTTTGCCTTACTTTGCAAACAAATTTAGAGTGTGTTTGGATTAGCTTATTAAAAAGTTACTTAAAGTATTTTTAGTTTTAAGTGGCTTTTTTTATTTTCAATTTAAAGTAGTTATATGTTTGAATAATAGTTGAAGCTATAAATATAAGTATTTACATGTTTGGTTAAAATCAATTAAAAGTAACTTATATTATTAAAATAACTATTAAGGATATAAAAATAGAATTTAAAAGGGTAATTATAAGATCAAAAGTAAAAATATTTTAGTAATAAAGATAAAAAGGTGAGGATAAACAATTAAATGATTTGGTCAAACTTGCTTTTTTTTTAATGTGCTTAAAACCATAAAAAGCAAAAATTGGGGGTAGGAAGTTTTTTACTTTTTGTTTAAAGCCATTTAAAAAAAGCATATTTTTTTTATTAAAACAAACACTTCTATTAACTTAAATTTAGCTTTAAGCAAGTTTGTCTAAAAAAAAGTGAAACCAAACACCCTCTTAATATACATGGCACAGAATTTAGTTAATACAATTCCTATATAATATTTTATAGCTATTAATCACTTATGATTTTTTAAATTTTTATTTAACTTTCAACCCTAAAATCTAAAATGCATAATTATTCAAAATGTTTGATATTTATAAAAATTTTGCTATAAAATTAATATTAAAACCCGTGCATTACATGGGTAAAATGCTATCGTATAATAAAGTAGAAGCCAAACAACTATTCTTTTTCCTCCAGAAACACATCATACCACTTTTCCATTTTTGGATTTTTGTTTTTGGTATTTAATGCATTATAATCGCTTATCTTTACCTGAAGGTACTATTAGCTGGTTCAGAGTCAAAGTCATACAATGGTTTTAGTAGCAAACAAGCAGAACTTGGAGGTGGAAATGGTGGAAAAATGATATACCATGGCTACGAAATTATGGCAGCCATACGGGATTAATCAATTGAGATGTTTCAAAATTGATTAATACCAAAAGTTTCTTATTAAAATGAAAATATCAAATTCATATTGAATCCCATGCAGCACAAATTATTTTAATTATATAGTAGTATGTAAATATATGTTTGTATACGTTTGTTAAATACACCTAAAGCTATTGTTTACTCATTTTTTTTCAAATTGATCCTCGTTGTTTTAAAATATTTCAATAAGTCATCAATATTTCGCAAATAGGGTCAAATTACTCCTTACTATTTAGAAACATTTATGTTAGTCTTCAATGTTTCACAAAAATAGTCAAACTAGTCCATATTTGAAAAAAAAATATTAATTCTCAATGTTTTATAAATTTATTCAAATTAGTCCCTGTTTTAAGAAAAATGAATAAAAAAGATTGTGACTAATTTACGTAAATTTGTAAAACATTAAAATTCTACTATGAATTTTCTTTCAAACAATAGGGGCTAGTTTGACTATCTTTGCGAAACATTAAGAACTAATATGAATGTTTCCAAATAACAGGGATTAATTTGATCATATTTGTGAAACATTGAGGACTTATGTAAATATTTTTGTAAAATATTAAGAACTAAATTGAACATTTTAGAACAATAAAGATCAATTTTTAGAAAAATAAAGAAACAATAAATTATATATTATATATTAGATGAAAGCAACAACCACTAGAGGACAAATTTGAGGCAATTTCCTCCCATTCTTGAAGCATAACTTTTGGACACACGTTTGCCAATTTGGCCATCTATTTGTAACCCGTCTAGTCATTCACGACCAACTGATCAACGGTTAATATTCATGCTTCCACCTACATCAAAAATGCCAATATTTTTTCTTTTTTTCTATGTACTGTTAGTTTGGTTAATTTTTTGCTGTTTTCTCATATAGAGTGCATCAGAGAGAAGCACTCTATATGTGTAATTTCTTATTTATATCGAAATTAACTTATTTATGTATAATTTCTTTCCTAAAAAAATTGTAATTTCACTAATGACTGATAGACACTTTATCATTAATTCTTATATTACATTTTCTCCCAATTGAAATCAACAATAATTATTTGATTTATTCAATTATTACATTTTTTTTTAAAAAAAATTATTGTTATTAAAAATTTAACAACAAATTTATCTTATTATAAACAATATAAAAATAATTAACTATTAATAATAAATAAAAATATTAAAAATACTTATTTCTCACATGAATTGAATAGGTTTGCTGTAGTATCTAGTATGGAATAATTGCCAAATTTTCCCAAATATTACTTTCATTAAAGATGTCCAAATGTTCTTCAAAAGCAATCCAGTCCTTCATATCCAGAAGTCATCTTTCAATCTCACGCCCCCCAACCCCGAGCATACCCCGCAACCTCTCCCAGTCTTCCTCTTAGATATGGAGGAGGTGTCTATAGCCTGTGCGATATAATTGTTGGTCGTGGTCCGACTTACCAACTATAATTGTTGAAGCAATTAATCTTAACCCTCTTAGATATGGAGGTGGTCTATATAGCTTGCGCGATATCAGTACCAATACTTGCAAATCTCTAAAAATGCTATCCCTGCAAAATATAAGAACCGAGCACTATCAATGTCTAGAAGGTGTCATCTCCAAACTTGTTTCACTCGAGACGCTTGAACTGATGTACAATAGTTGTGGGTTACAGAGAATCAAAGTGTTGCATCAACAACTCAGGAGTTTAAAGTTAGAAGTCTGAGGAAAAGTTGAGATCGAAATTGATACTCCAAAGCTTCGTTACTTCTCCTATCAGGGCAATGAAGTACCATTTGGTCTCTTCAGTTCATCTGGGGTACTTGGTGCGACTCTGCCGTCTTTTGTCAAATGTACTGGGAGAGACACTGCACCTCTATCTCTTGCCACACTAAAGCAATTTCTTCTGTTGTTTGCTCAATGCGAAGTCCTCAACCTAATTTGTGATTGGCCGAAGGTCAGTTTGCTTTTGAAATATGACTAATTTTCTTCTGTGCCGCTTAATTCAAGTTAGGAATTATATTCCATACACTTATAATTTTGATTGGAATCTATTCTTGCTTGATTTCGTGATCCATGAATCTTGATCTCTAGGATGTAACTTTTAGTAACTCTCACTGAGGGGCTGGGAGAAAACTTGGCTGCTTTGCCTGGTGATAATATCAAGCATCTCCACATCGGAGTCCCAGAGATGGGACTGGTAAAGTATTCTGAATTGGTAGGCATCTTGCTTCGGCTATCTCCTCATCTGGAAACACTCTCCATTACTTCGGGTCATATATGAATATCCTTAAAGTTAATCTGCAATATTATGAACATTCAATGTGTTAAAACACTATGACACTAGTTTGAAAACAGGACCTGGTTACTTCACACGATTTTGCAGTTTGAACATGGGAAGATGCAAAACGGACAGCTACTCTGTTGTGGGTTGCATTCAAGAGATTGTTGGAAGTACTACCTGAAGAAGCTCGTAGTGGTTTCCTTTTCTGGAGAAAACAATGATAAGCATGAGTTGTTCATGTATTTTAGACAAAATGTGAATTCATTGGAGACAATCCAGAATGACTCCTCATCACCACTGCCATAAAAATGTGGTGACGTGCTATTAGCTTGTTATAGTTTTATTTTAATTTGGATTTTGGAATGTTTACCTTTCGATGTTTGTTTATTTTGATTAACCAAAAGCTATTTACATCAGAGATACAACCTCAACAGGGCACAACAACTAGTTGCGATTGCTACTTCTGTTCTTATCATCAAATTGAACAGCACCCGCAGAGTGAGAACCTCCAGCTTATAATAACATTCATCTCAATTCTTAATATTTTACTGAAACTAGATGAAGGATGGGGAACAACTACAACATTAATATCTGGCAGGATCAATGGCTCACAAGGTACGAAAATTCTATCGAAACCTGAAGATTGTGAAGTGGATATGGTCTGGGAGTTAATCAACCAGGAGAGCGGAAATTGGAACAAACAAGTTATTGAAAGCATCTTTCCAAGAGAAGGACAACAACAAATTCTATCCATTCGTATCTCTAGTCTTGAGGAGCAAGATAAAATTATATGGCCCCTGGTGAAGACAGGAAATTAGGAAGTCAAGAATGGCTATTGGAGTATCATTGAGAAAAGTGGTTCAAACGGCATAGCAGCCCCTTCACCCTCTTACCAGACTCCAAACCAGGTATGCAAACTTATCTGGGATGCTAAAATGCCACCTAAAATTAAACACTTTGGATGGAGAATTATGAAGAATGCACTGGCTACTGAGGATAATAAGTTTTGAAAGGAAATGTGTCGACGACCCTTCATATAAAATCTGTGGTGCGCCTAATGAAACCGCTGAGCCTCTGCTGATTTTCTGTCATTTTGGCAGACTCAATTGGAGTGTGTCACCCCTGCAGATCAAAATGGTAGAACCAGCAGATGGAAAATGTTCAACATGGTTCTGTCAAGTTGTGGAAGCTTGTGAGAAAGAAGGGATAACAAAAGGCAGAACGGGAGCTCTTATCTTGGTCTTTTGCTGGAATATCTGGACGGCTAGAAATGAATTCAATTTTGATAAAAGATGCTCAAATCCCATCCAAATTGCGGAGGTGGCATCTAATAATTTTACTGAATATTTTGAGGCGAACACTAATGATGACCCTGATGGAAGAAGAAGTCAGAGGGATGTGAAAACTGGGAGATTCTCGAAGAATAACAATTCATAGTGGGGAAAACCTGATTAACCAAGGGGAATGCTGATGCTTCTTTTGATATTGGAAGCAGAAAAGCAGGGCATGGTGGCATTATTCGTGATCGTGATGGTCAAATTGTTGTGGAAAAAGACTGTAAAAATTTTGTCGAGGATGCTGCTCATGCGGAGGCTCTCCCTTTCATCCAGACATGTCATCTTGCCGAAGAACATAAGATCCAATTCATTTGCTTAGAAACGGATTTTGCCGAAGTCTTCAACTTAGTAGTCATGGACAATAGGAAGGTTAATTGGTCAGTCGGCCAAAGTGCTTATGAGAGTAGAGATTGTCTTCAAAAAGGATCAGGATTATCTCATATTAGAATTTCTCTCATATTGATATGAGAGAATCATCTTAACCATTCATATATTGGTTAAAGTTATTTCAACTATTCATCTTACACAAATCCCGAGAGATTTTTTTGAAAAAAATTAGTATGGATGTCTGAAATGTTTTTACTTATTCGTGAGTGGTCAGTATTTTCCTCATATTAATATAAGAGAAGCCTGATATATAAACATCTATTAATCCCTTGGAAAAACCCCTTCTCATTGTCTTTGATTAAGAGATCTGTGAATTTAGCAGCTGATTGGATTGCTAAGAGGATTAGAATGGATAAACTGCCTCTAGACTGGATTTGTAATATTAAAGATGAACTTAAGGCTGCTGTACTCCGTGACCAAGCCACTGTTGGGATTGGTTAACTGCATTTTCAACTAATAAGAATGCTTTGGAATGATGAGAATTAAATTGAAATCGAGTGGTAACATATTTTTCATGTGATTAACCCTTTCGAAAGAATGGAGGAAAAAAAATGACCAAATGATACAAAATTAATGATTGGAAGTGTGGTAAATGAGATTTATAAGGAATGATCATGAATGATTCTATGAATTCTTTTCTTGATTAGAAGAAAAATGAAAGGAGGGTGTAAGTTTTATTTGAAATTTGATGCATATATTCATATTTTTCTCTTTCTTTATTCTTCTTTCTTTCTCCTTCTCCCGCCTGCTACAATTTCAGCACTGCATGGTTGATTGGTTGGTATCTATTCTTTTCCTTTCTCTTATTTCTCTTTCTTTTTTTTTTTTATTTCTTTGCAGTGGTTGATTGGTGGTAATAGAAGGTTGTACTTGTTCAATTTGTGCTTGTGCTGGAACAGTAGTGATTGAGGGTGCTCCAATTGGACTAGCAAATTCCATTAGTATAGTACGAGAAATATCCTTAAGATTGTTGTAAAATATAGTCTAAAAAATAACAACTGTAAAACAAGTGCAAAAATAATCGCAAAATAGATGTCAGAGATAAACAATTTTAATAGTAACAATATCAAATAGCAGCTTGAGGCGTGTTATGAATACTGTCCTTAAATATATTTCGCCTAACTCGTAAGTGTATCCCTTAGGATTCAACAAGCTCTTTTAGCTTTGAATTAGGTGCAGGAACAACAAGAAAATAAAATATTTGAACCCAGCAAATGTTCAGCAAATATGAGATACGAAATAGAAAAGAGAAAGATTTTAATACTTTAAAGCAGTAAAGAAAGAGAGGAGAAAGTTTTCCAAGAAAGTGCATTTGGCATGAAGAAGTGAGAGGCTATTTATAGGCTTTTGCTCAACAAATTAACTCAAAAAAGGTGCAGCTGGATTTGAGAAATATCAGCTCAGCTCTTCAACAATCAAAAAAAAGGAGGAAGACCAAGTAGACATTTTTACCTGTTCAAATAAATTAATTTTCGTCATGCAGAAATAGACCACGTCCAAATAAGCGTAAAAATATATTTTTTCCGAATAAAAAAATAATAAAATCTAAAAGTGTGGCTTGGACTAGGCCTCACATATATCTCGCGCACAAGGGGGGGCGAATCCACCAATTTGAACTTTCTGCCCAAATCTCGTTCGCGCGAACTCAACCTCTTGTTCTTTCTTTCACAAGCCCACTAAAGTGAAAACTAATATAAGATGAGAAAAGATTTATTATTTTTCCAATGTGGGAAGTAAACTATTCTTTTGAGATACAAAAAAATAACCTACAATCCCCCACAAATCTCAAAAGGATTAGAAGAAAGAAGAAAACAACTTTGCTGGGTTTATATCATTGAGTATAATGCATTATATCTGGTGTCTTTTAGACTATGAACCAGACCTAGATAGAGTAAGATATAACTTATAGAGTAATTGGTGAAGCCTTTAGCTTCTATGAACCAAGAATTCTTGTTATAAGTTAGATTCTTATCTATCACATTATACCATCACAATTTTGCTGTTCATCACAGTTTTGCGCTAATAGGCCGTGTGCGTACCTGGTTATTCATGAGTGCTCTGGAAATTTTGCACAAATTTCATAAGAATGGCCCCACTCCACACTCATATAGGTCAATCTATCAAGTGTATTCTGCAATTAATCCATCATCTATAAAGGATATGGAATTGACTAAGAGCATAGCTCAATCTCACATTATTTGTAGTTTTGCACTATTCACACCATAAGAGGGATAGAAATTTTATAGTCCTTAATATATCAACAAATGACTTGTTATTACCCATATGAGCCTAATTCATGGGATCACCAATCACATAGGTTGGGTTACCATCACTGTTGATATCTCAAATTGGTAGTAGTCTCATTCCCCTCGATGTTTTATTAATTAGTTTTCTTTCCAAAGATTTACTCAGAGGATCAGCCAAATTCATCTCTAACTTCACATAATCTATGGAAATAATTCCATCTATAAGCAGCTGTTTTATCACATTATGTCTCAAACGTATGTGTCTATTTTTCCCATTAAAGGTTTTGTTTGTCGCAATAGCTATTGCAACTTGGCAATCACAATGCATATACACAGAAGGTGTTGGTTTTATTCCCAACGGAATATTTGCCAAGAAATTTCTCAGCCACTTGGCCTTATTACCAGCCAACTCTAAGGTCACAAATTCAAATTCCATAGTTGACCTTGCAATTATGGTTTGTTTGGCTGATTTCCAAGATATTGCACCCCCACCAAAGGTGAACACATAGCCACTAGTGGATTTTGTCTCATTTGAATCAGAGATCCAGTTAGCATCACTGTATCTTTCTAACATAGTGGGAAATCTACTATATTTAATGCCATGGTTCATGGTACCTCTCAAAACTTTTAATACTCTTACTAATGCATTCCAATGATCATGATTTGGATTGTGAGTATACCTACTCAATCAACACAGCATAAGCTATCAGGTCTAGTAAAGTTCATTAAATGCATTAGACTCCCAATTATTTGAGCATATATATTTTGAAAGATAGCATCTCCTTTATTCTTTTTCAATTGGCTATTAGCATCACAAGGAGTGCTCATAGGTACTACATCAAAATTATTAAACCTTTTAAGAACTTTCTCCACGTAATGACCTTGATTTAACATTATACCACTATCATCTCGCATGATTTTTATGCCTCAGATAACACTGGCCTCTCCCAAGTCTTTCATATCAAAATTAGAGGACAAAAAACTTTTAGTTCTTTCTATTATATCAAGGCTAGAACCAAAGATTAGCATGTCATCCACATAAAGGCATATAATCACACAATCACCGTTATCAAGTTTTGTATAAACACATTTATCTACCTCAACAGATGAAAAGCCATCACACAACAAAACTTGATCAAATTTCCTATACAAACTTTATTCTCTTGTTCGGCAACCGCACAACCCTGGGGTTGCTCCATGTAAATGTCTTCTTCTAAGTCACCATTTAAAAACGCAATTTTAACATCCATTTGATGGATAAAAGATTATGGATAGAAGTCAAAGCAATTAAAATCCGAATAGAGGAAATTCTAGTTACAGGAGCATATGTATAAAAATAATCAATATTTTATTTTTGAGTAAAGCCTTTTGCAACAAGTCTAGCTTTATATCTCTCAATAGAACCATTAATATTTAATTTCCTTTTAAAAATCCATTTGCAACCAATAGGTTTAGCTCTTAGAGGTAAATCCACTAATTTTCAAGTATTATTTCGTAATATCGAATCTATTTTAATTTTTATGGCTTCTTTCCAAAATGGTGCACTAGAAGAAGAAATTGCATAAGAAAAAGTTAGAGGATCATCCTCTACAAGAAAAGTATAAAAGTCGTTACCAAAAGAATTTTCTTTTCTTGGTATCTTGCTCCTTCTCAAATTGTCATTTTCAAGATCATTTTGAATAACAGGTGCACGAGAAATATTATCGGTTTTTAAAGGAAAGAAATTCTCAAAGAATGTTAAACTCGGTAATTTAGCTCCTAATTGAATGACTTGTCTTCTTATGGAGTTGTTTAATGTTCTACACTTGTTTTTGGAGCAACGGGAGTTGATTAGTTTGTTATAATAAAGTCATTTTTTTACTAAAAAAATATAGATAAATTTATCTGACCTTTTATATAAACCCCACAAAATATTTGAAAGACAAGTGAAGAAATATTTGGAGAATTATGAAAAATTTGTAAAACCGTACAAAGTTTTTCCTATTATAAATAAGATTCAACAATTCTAAACTGGCTACATTATTATTTTCCAACTTTATTACTAGATCTCGTTGGTAAACGGTAATACCATAAATGTAATTTATTATTTACCTCTTGGGCCTTAACCTTGGAACTTCAATTGAACCCGATCTGGTCCAAACCCAATCGTATCTAGAAACTTTGGGCCCAAAAGGCCTCTCAAAATTAGGGTTCGACAACACTCCCTCTCTATATATATCTATCTCATGCCATGGCAACCTTATTCTCAAATCTTCTCAAAAACATATTCAGACAACCTTAAACCCTTCAAACCAAAATACGAAAAGATCATGATTTTTAGTTTAGTCTATGTATTATACATGTATATATGCGTATTTTTTGCACGTAGCCTCCCGGGCGCTCCTGAATGGTTTTGTATCTCTGAAGAAGTACGCCCCAATGCTCGTGCTAAAAAGGCCGCCGTTTAGTGTTGCAGTTTGGCCTTCAGATTCTCTCCCACGGCTGATCTGTGTCAAATCAACGGCCAGATTTTTTTAATTATAAAACTAATCTGTTTATTTCTATATTTTTTTTTCAATTTTTTTTAAAAATTTTTTGCCTCTCCCACCTTTAGCTTTTTTTCTAATGTTTATTATTAACCAATGGAAAAAGGTCTAGTCATGGAGGCATATATTTAATTTTGCTGCGGTGTAACGTGGGGTTTGCATTTTTTTAATTGTTTTACTCCTAAGAACATCCGCTATATTTCTAATTTTGAATTTTTTTTAATAATTGGCAATGATTATAATGTTTTATCCGCGCTTCTGAGAGAAATCGCTGATGCATAAAACAAAATAAATGGTTGAATTTCTTAATATGAGCCAATAATTTATGCATTTTCTATCCTTTTTTTTTGGGTTTTTATAATATAAGTTTGATTTTCATTTAAAGTGTTTATGATTATGAAGACAAAAAATTAATATGTAAAGCTTTTTAATTTTAAATTTATATTGGTTATATTTGTTAGATCTGTTTTGATCTTTTTGATGTGATATGGCAAGGAGGATTTTAACACAGCTATAAAATGCCAGTTCTGCTTCAGATAATTCTTGATTGATAAGCTGTTTATTTTTCTGAGCCTCTATTAATCTTTTAATTACTAAACAATTAATTGATAATTGATTACTATATTTAATAATTATTTGATTAAATTAATTTAGTAAATTGAGTTTAACTATACTCTTAGCCTTTGCATTTATGGTAGGCTACAGGGTCTGAAGAACTCATAAATTGAGGTGTTGCCATCACCTTCTTCTCTTTACATCTCACGAGATAGAAGTTAAATTACAGCACTACATTTTTTTTTTGTTTACAAAACTGATTAAAAAAAAATCATAGTTTTTATTTTCTGAAAATACTTTTTGGGTAATTAAAAAAAATATATATTTTTTTTAGAGGAAATTGCCAGTGATGATGAAATCCATGTAAAAATGAGGTGTAGTGGATCCAAGTCCCTGCATTTTGCAGGGGGAACCCCTTGGTGAAGCTACATTGCAAATGATCATATTGGATTTTACTGAGGCTTTGCTTTTGTTTTTGACCATCTTATAAATAAACTTTTTTATTATAATTAAGTTTTTGTTGACAAATTGAGTTTAAGCTCTATTATATACTCACCATTTTAATTGTTTGGTGGGTGTAATTTTGGAAAAACTCATATATTTATGTGTTGTTTATCAGCTTCATCTCTTGATTTTTCCCACGAGACTGGAGTTAAATCACAGCACTAAATTTTTCTGTTAATGATTATTAACATTGTTACACTGGGAAAAGGGTTTTAGAAAAATTATAAAAAGCCAAGTCATATATTTTAAACTAAATAAATAAAGACTTAAGTACTTGCACATATAACATATATCAATAAAATGGATTTTGAATTGCTTGGTATCATTTTAGTTATATTTTTTTTATGTTTATTGTATTAGTACAAGAGAAAAGTGAAAAATATATTAGTTATGTGTACTTGTTTTTTTTTTATTGATTTTGGGTCTGTTTAGATTAGTTTTTTTTAAAAAAACATTTTTTGAAAATTTAATATAGCTTTTTATTAATTTTTTTGATTTGGTTTTTGAAAAAATTAAAATTTTAAAAAAAGTTTAAATATAATTTTTTTAGAGCTCAGAATATAGTTTTTTTTTTAACTTAGAATTTTTAATTTTTTAAAAAATTTTATTTTTTAAAAATACTTTTAAAAAGAGTCAATTCAAATGGGTTTTTTGCCATCCAAATATCACATTTTATGTTCAGTGTCACTTTAGAGTTGTCATTGCAAAATTGCTTTCTTTTTATCTCTCAACGAACGGTGGCAATGGAGATGGAGAACGAGATGGGGCAAAGGAGGACGAGATGGTGGAGACGAGATAATGTTTCGGTTGTCTTTTGCGGTGCTATTTATGCCATTTGGATGAAAGGGAATACTTGTCCCTTTAATGCGTAGGAACAGATTATTGAGAAAATTATCCAATCCATTATCTTTGGAAATAGAAGCATAAGTAAAGAGATATATTGTAACCGATGGCCTAGCGGTTTAGTATTATGTCTTTCATCTTTAGTGACGAGTCGTCTTGGGATCGATTTTCGTTAGTTGCATGTAATACGTAGCCACCCTTTGTTCTCGTTTGAAGAGAGGAAAAAGAGGAATATTGCAGACGGGGTTTTATTTCTTCATTTTTCATAGGTTTTGAGTTCAAGTGGTGGCTTATGGTTTGACGTACTAGAAGCTCTAGTCTTGTAAGCTTGAGTGTTGCTGTTAATGAAAATAGTATTTTCATATTTTACTGTTTTAGAATTTTCATATGTTATGTTGTTTTTAATAAAACTAGTACATGTTGCGTTTATAATTTGAAGTTAACTTTTTGTGCTTTCAATAATATTAGACATTATTGTAACAATTGAAGATTTGAAATAATTTTATAGTCAATTTTAATAATTATCGTAAAAGTGTCATAATGGTTTAAACTTGAAAATGCATTTATGATCAGGAATAACTAATGATTAAAGCGTTATTATTTGTGTTAGATCGTTTCAAAACTCGAGAAGTTATTCTAATGTGTGGGAAATTATTCTAAAAAAAAAAGGGTTAACCAAAAGAGAACCCCTTTTCCCCTGGCCAGAGGCGGGAGGGTGGAAATCCAGCAACAGCTCCCGTAATATTTCAGCGGAGTACTGCCACCACACGGACTCGATCCCGCGTTGTCAGGGTGTCTCTACCTCAATCACCTGACCACTTACCAACTCACCTATGCCTACCAACTCACCTATGCCTCTGGAGGCATGGGAAATTATTCTTCATAGACAAGTTTGGCCATTTAGCATAAAGTGGGGACAGAAAAAAAAAAAAAAAACTGTTGTGTAGCATAATTTGTGCATTAATATTGTTTAAAATGCTTTAATATAAAAAGTCATAAATGCCATGTGGTATGATTTTATTGAAACAAACAATGACAAACACGGGACTTTTGTGGGGGGAAAGAATATATTTTATAAATTACTTTAAAAAGTATTATCCGTTATTAAGTGTTAATTCTACTTAATAACCTTTACTTTTGCATAAAGTAATACTTCTTAATCTTTCTATTTACCTTTAGCTACTTACTTTTCCTTAAATTATTGTTAAAAAAATTAAGAGACAAATTGGCATTACATATTTTTTTGGACTTAAGTACTTTTATCATTTAAACTACAATCTCACACTTTTTTTTCATATATTTCTTTTGAATCCAAATACCAAACAACGACCACACGCCAAAACATACATGCACTTTAATCAATACACACCATCTTCACAATTTCTTAACTAGGGTTAGAGCAGAAATTTTGGAACCACGAATGCCATGTTCGGTTGGCATCTGTAGCTAATATGATTATTTTGGTCTTGTAATGATCAGTGTGCTCGACAAAATTCATAAAAGGGCAGTATAGTAACTATATTACTTTTATCAACAAAAATATGACTTTGTTAGATTTGACTTAAGTCAAGGGTAAATAAGTAATTAAAACAAAAAAAATAAAGGTTAATAAGTGTCACCATATGTAAAAGTTAGGGTTATTAAGTGGAATTAACCCTTAACTTAATATAAGATAATAATTTTTATAAAATGTTTTGAAACATACTAAATATTTTAAAAAGGTGTAATAATATTTGTTTTTAAGTAATGCATTCAACTAAACAAAAAAAATATAAATCAATAAAACAATACACATATCACATACATTCCACGCACCCCAAATGTTGCGCATAATACATATTTATTACTTGACATACACTCTACTTAGACATACTTACACAATACACACATAATACACATACTACCACTCAACACACACATTATACATATATGTTGTGCACACGGTAAATATAACGAATATCACACATATTTACATATTATACATACTAAACATATTAAATACATTAAACATGTACATATAACAAACATTGGATACACATTATATATGTACATACGCATACTACATTACATTCACTTACACCACACGCGCTTTATACACGTTACACACATATTATGCATACAATATATATTACACTTATTATATACATTACACACACTACATATGTTATATGTCCACACATGCCTCTGTAAACAAACTACATATATTGCACATTATTCGCATTACATACACATTACATACTATATGCCTATGAGCAAACTACATATATTGTGCACTATTCACACTACATAGACATTACATATTATACATATATTCTATATACACTATGAACACACTATACATACTACATATGCCCTATACACATATTATATATATCGCATGCACTACACACACATTATACATACAAAACATGAGGATGCGAAGCTGGTTGCAACCCCCATATCTTTTCTAGTTCCTCTACACAAATTGTGGAGAATTGTCTCATGATTTGGCTTTATATCATAGTATAGTAGGTCCTTTGCAATACATTACTATTAGTTAGTTCAATGCTAGATTTTCTATTGAAAAGGTTTACTAGTTTATGGAGTATCCAATAGAAATACATTGATTTGTTGTTGAGAGAATTTTACATTATTTGTAAGGCACTACTAGCATGTATTTACATATACAACCTTCATAATACCATACATTGCATCACAATACTATATACTACATGCATATTGTGATATAGACTGGGTTGATATCCTAATGATAGAAAAAACACATCATGGATCAGAGCCTGTATGGAACTATTTTCAAGAATAGCTTTTTCATTTTTGAAAACAAAGAAATATAAAAATTTGTTTGGAAGAAATTATTTTTTGAAATTGTTTTTAAAAACTATTTACAAAAAAGTGTTTCTAAAAACAAAAAAAGTGTTTCTAAAAACAATAAATAGAAACACTTTATTGTTTATTTCATGTGTTTTTAACTTATTGTTTCTAAAAGAGTAATTCCCCCCCCCCCAGCCACCCAACCCTTTAACCAAACTAACACCTATCCCTTTACCCTTACTCCCATCTAACCCATCACATCACCCCTACCCCTACCCCTACCCCTACCTTCTCACCTCCACCCCACTCCAACCTATACCTAGTTCACCCCTTTCCTTCTGAAACACACACGCACACACACACACAAACTCTATATATATATATATATATATATAGATATATATTTCTTATTCCTTAGTTTCTTTTAATAAGAGAATTCCAACCTCAACCTCACTCAAGAGATAGAAAGGGGCGATGAGCTTAGTAAAGAAGAAGCTGTCATGATGAAATAAAAAGCCCAGGTCAATCTATTGATACGCTCATTGGGCTTGTCGTTAAGAAGAGGTGGGATGACAAAGAGAGGAATCATTTCTATCAGTGAAATGAATCTCGTCTCCTAGATCTTCTTTGTAATCCATCGTCGATATATGTATGAATTTATGTTCGCAGTCTCAGTTGAAGGAATAGTGTGACTTGGCTGCTTCCTTTCGATAACTTGCTTATTCCTTTTTAATTTAGAATTAGGATTAAGAAATAGCAATTTTTTTTTAAAGAAAGATATGCCATTCTTAAATCATTCCTGAGTTTTCTTTTGCCCCTTTTCCCACTTAGCAGGCTCAATATGATATGGATATTGATAAAGAATGGGGGAAACTTGAAAACAAATGTTAATATAGGTGCATATACGAACTAGAAAGCACCATTGCATATGGAAGGCCTGCTCTGACAATGAGTAGGCTACACCAGTCTACGGGCACCGTCTATCTTTTCCTGCTTTGCTAATCTTCCCCTCTAATGCAGGCCAGGGCGATAGGCGTAGGAGGAAGAAAGCTAAGAAAAGACGCTCTTATCTTAGGTCCTTTTTTTTTTCCAGTCCAGCACATGAAAGCGCCTTCTTTTTGTCATCCCCCTAATTTTCCAAATTTTGTATTGAACACATGGCATAACGAGGACCATTCAAATCATGTTTGAGATTGGATGAAAAAATTCAAATATAAGAAAGAAAAGAAGGGTGTAATGGCCTTTTTAATGCAAGATAAAAATAAATTTATCTTCTATCCAAACAAATTTTCTGTTTTTTTATTTCTAAAAACTATTTTCAAAAACTATCTTAAAAAATTGTTCTATAAAACAAAAAAAAAATAAGAACCTTTCCAAATAGGCCTTGTATTTTTATGGATCCAAATCTTATCTAATGATCATTTAAGAAGTAGTTTACTATGACTAAATCAAATACAGAAGCTGAGTGTAGGACAATTGACTTTGCAACTATAGAACTATTTTGCAAGTGGTGCTAAAAGAGTTGCATGTTGTACAATCATTGAAACCATTATTTTTGTGTAATAACATTGCTGCAACATACTTGATAGCAAATTTAATATGGATTATTCATGTTAAAATTATTTTTAAACTATTTTTTTAAAAAATTTGAGTATTCCTCAATCTCATCTATTTTCTGGTCACTGTTTCTCATATTGTGTTCCATCATGGTAAAATGGGATAGAGAACAAAACAAAATGTCATCCCAGACCCAAAATTATTTTGGAGAAAAAAATTGTATTTCAGTTAAAAAAATCCCCATTAAGCATACTTAAGTAATGAAATATCTAAATAAAAGTATATTACAGACGTCAGCAATAAAAAATTATTTTGTCAATAATTTTCATTTGAACCATCTACACCCCAAATATTGCACAGATAGTGTTGGAAAAATCGAGGACACATGCGCACACATGTCAGAGCACAAAAAACACATACAAAGAACACGCAATATTTTTGACGTGATTCGGCCTTTGCTTATGGCCACGATCCCCTCTAAAATAAATTTCACTATTCAATAGTAGTGGTTTACATACGATAATGACTTTTTACATGGATAGAAAAGGCTAAATGCTCCTATACATAGTTTTTACAATAGCTCTATCCTTAACAGGATTACAACAAATGTAAGACACTTTCTCACACACACATTAGGCTCTTAGGATCTCCCACCTATACTCTCATAGGAGAGTGGCCCTAAGGTACCTAATACAAGTTACAAGACCCCTATTATAGGAGAGAAATCCTTCATCCCAAAATTTCTTCTACACTAGTTTAGGCAAGTCTTGAATAAGATAATTCTCTTAATTACCTTCCTTTCCAAGTGTCCTAATTTATACAAATTTGGACTTTGAGCCAGATAGGAATACTCTTTGATATATATATATATATATATATATATATATATTTATAGAAATTGAAAAAAGAAGCCATTTTAATCATTAGTTCCAAAAAGTAGTAAGACATTGCCTCTTTTAATTCGTTAAAGGAGGAGAAAGCTACATGCATGAAAGTGAAGACACGATAGCAAATAAAACAAGATATACACACTTGTACGTGTTGCACGGAGTGAGTTCTATATCATTAAAGAATAAAATGAAATAAAACTAGAAAAACTGCCTATTGTTTAATGTTCCATTTAGTAATAGACTCCTCATATTCTAAGGAAAATTATTAACGAAATATTAGACATAAATAACATTGATGATTAGTTATTCAAACAAACGCCTCATACTACGCTGAAAAATAGCGAGTGATCCAACTGAAAGAAAAGAACAATGGAAGCAAACACAGCTATTCACTCGCTACTCACTTCACACTCCTTTTTTGGACAGCACAAATCATTTCTTTTCAGACTAAACAAAGGAAAAAATTCTCTTTTAAAGAATGCTTAGATAAAGGTGTTGAATATTCATAATCAAGAATATTAACAGTAAAGATGAGAATTTTGTCGTATCTCAATAGGGCTCTGCATGGCAACTCTTCCTATTCCAAGCTTTTTGTTCTTTGTTGTGTCAGGTACTGTTTGATCATCCACAATTTTGTATTTTCATTTGAATTTAGCTTGCATTATTTTCTTGATACTTTTATTGTTTCTGGGTATGTTTCTTGAATCTGCATTTGTGTCTTAATTCGTGTTGTTTTAATGGCTAGAATTATGTCAATGTGATGCTGCTTTTTTCCTTTTTTTTTTTTTTCTGTTTATTGTTTATTTGGTACGCATTTAGTTTATTAATAATGATCCTTGCAAGTCTTGTTATTTAAAATTTGAAGCGTAGAAGATTTTTTCTTTTTTCTTTCTTTCTCTTTTAATAGAATTAATAGCGATTCTTCTCGAACTCGAGACTTATCTATCCCAAGTGAGGATGATCCTATTGAGCTACACTTTCTTGTCATGTGAAGCGTAGAAGGTTGTTGCTTGACATTCCATGACCAATTGATATCCTGAGATTTTGATTTTAGTTCCATGCCAATTTGCATTGTTGGTCCAAGTTTCGATAAAGGAGGGTGGTATTAGGTAGCCGAGAATCAGCGTAAACATAGTCAGATTATTCATAAGGATTTGAGACATCAGGATTAAATTAATCAGCCATTTTGTGAAATTATGAGCTAGGCTACTAGAGAAAAGATCAATGGAAAACAGAGATGTTGTAGATAATCAATCGGACTTTGTGCCCGGGAGATCAACAATGGAAGTCATCATTTTACCATAGAGACTATTTTGGAGTAATATCTTACAAGACTTGACATGATCTTTATTAACTTGGAACTCGAATTTAATGGAGTTCATTGTGAGGTCTTATATATCCTGTGTTGGAGAAGAATGGTGCCTGTGTGTCATTCATTGAAGAGAAAATACATGTGCAATACAAGATTGTGACCCATGTAATGACAAATGGGTGAGACATTTCTCAACGCCAAGAATCTGTTTTGAACCCATATATCTTCATTTTAGTTTTAGGCACAAGCTGACTGACCACGCTTGGGAGTTGGGACAACTCGCCTTGTTGTATGCTATTCATGGATGACATTCTTTTAGATGGTTCTAGAGATCGTGAGAAACTTGGAAAGCAAAGGGCTTTAAGTTGAATAGATTAAGAATAGAATTTTTGGAACATAAGTTGGAGAAGAAGTGAGGTGAAAAGTAACATTGGACATGGGAAGAATATCAAAAAGGGATGTTTTAGATATCTGGCATCTAAGGTCCAATAGGATAGACAGATTGATGACAAGAAGTTGGTCATAGAATTAAGGCGGTATGGACCAAATGGAGAAATTCATCAAGAATCTTGTGAGACGATATACATCCTGTAAGTTAGACCAGCTTTGTGCTGTGCATTTGAGGCGTGTAGTGTTAGTACGGGCACTGAAGTGTTCGCCAAATACTGTTTCAGCTCTACTCCAGGGTGTCTTACTATAAGCATAGGTGCTGCTCTGGATGAAGTAGAACAAACTTGACAATCTATTCAGGTTCATGTTTATTAACCTCATTATTTTCTGGTTCGCATGGGTGCAATTCATGAAGGGATATTAACTGAATTTTAATTTTACAAAGGATTATATGTGCTAAAACTTTGTCTCTAGCTAAGCAAGGAATTTAGACAATCAAATTCTAGGCTGATTATATGTGTAGTCTAACTAGCAAAATATGTTCAAATGATCACGTGTGCTTGTCTATGCTCTATAATCAGATATGAGGTCTTTGGAACACTAAAAGCATGAAGTCTATGGAAAGAGATCTTGTAATACTAGGTCTGTTAATGTCCATCCTCCAAGTGTGTCATACTCTCTTGACAGAGGAAGGCCAAAGATAATGACAGTCTTCCTTGTAACTATTGAAGTCCTTGAATGTCAGTAAGCGTAACACAAATTAATCTCCGACATAAGCGCAAAGGTGAGGATGTCATTCGGCGTCTATAAAGTTCTTTCAAAAGGGGAAGGGGATAAAAAGTAGCATCTTGTGGATGAGCCGTATTTCTACCTGGAATCTGATTATTCCCTTCTTCAAGCTTTTCATTGGCTTGAAAATTGTTTGAGGTGTCATGACATAAACCTTGCTCTAACCAAAATTTCACTTTCTGTCATAACTTATTCGATGCATATATTTAACTATTAACACCACTGATGATAATCCAGATCCAGAACAGTTTAATTTTTAAAAAATGGAACTTATTCACTTCCTAAGTACTTCCGCATTCGAGTTCATTAAGTTCAGATGCCTATGTAGTGACAAATTTGGAACAAGTGAGCTCTTCACTGCTTTTATTTGAATCAGCTTGAGGTCAACTTGACGAGTAACTTAGCTTCAGTTGTATTGTCTGCTGATACTCAGTAAATGTAATGAAACTAACAATGAGATATCACTTTAGCTTCCTTAAGTTTCGGATATGTCCTACAACGTTTGAGTCTAAACTTTCATACACTTTTGTGGTGTCTCTTGGCTTATTGTTACAGTGGTGGGGGTCTTCTCGCATATGCAGAATCATATTCAGATGGCAAAACACAGAGCACCGGACTTAATCAAGGTGAATCAGAGAAGAAAAAGAAGGTGGTGGTGCTCGGTACAGGATGGGCTGGTGCAAGCTTTCTCAAGGATCTGGATATTTCATCTTATGACGTTCAAGTGGTTTCACCTACAAATTACTTTGCATTTACCCCCTTGTTGCCAAGCGTCACATGTGGAACAGTTGAGGCGAGGAGCATTGTAGAACCTGTTCGCAACATAATAAAGAAGGTAAGAAAAATTTGAGAACTTTTTGAGGATTGACACTCTTGTAGCAAAATGGGTTCCTGTAGGTATTACAATACCATATCTGGTAAATATCATTTAATTCATATTTCCTTTAACTTTCTCATAGCTTTTCTGTCTCGATGCCCATGCATACTGAAATGCGTTCAAAGCTTTAGAACTGCTGCTGCATCTTAAAATTATGCTTTTACTTATCACCTTCCTCTAGGATATTATTGCTTCTGCTTCTAAGGGCTAACTTCTTGCACCTTCTTCCCATTTCCCGATAGAGTAATGGAGAAATTCAATTCTGGGAAGCAGAATGCCTTAAGATTGATGCAGCAGACAAGAAAGTTTTCTGCCGATCTAATATTGAAGACTTGGTGGGGAAGGATGAGTTCTCACTAGAATATGACTATTTGGTTATAGCAGTAGGAGCACAAGTAAATACTTTTAACACACCTGGTGTTTTGGAGCATTGCCACTTTCTGAAGGTAGCGCTATTATTATTTTAGGCAGAACATGCAAAACATGAGAAGTCTACTTTCTGTGTATGCAACTTACATTTATGCATGAACATTCAGCTATCCTAATCATTTTTGAATAATAAAGTCATAACACTTTCCCGATAAGTTTATAATATGATTATAAACTATGAGCATCAAAATGCAAGGTGCTGCATTCACTTTTTAAAAGAAAAGAATTCTGGTACTCATGCAGGAAGTAGAAGATGCTCAAAGAATCCGAAGAACTGTGATTGACTGCTTTGAGAAAGCAGTCCTTCCGGAACTAACGGAAGAAGAGCGGAGAACAAACCTCCACTTTGTGATAGTAGGAGGGGGTCCAACTGGGGTGGAATTTGCTGCAGAGCTTCATGACTATGTCTTTGAGGATCTTGTCAAGCTATACCCCAAAGTTAAAGATTTGGTGAAAATCACAGTTATCCAATCTGGAGATCATATATTGAATACGTAAGATATGTTTATTTCTTATCTTGCATTGCAATTGGCATAAGTATATTTGAAAGAGCTACCCGATGCTTTTGTGGTTATGGAATTTAAAAAGTTCCGCATTGCATTTGTTGCCAGTGTCAGTATCATTAATAAGTGGCAAACAGCAAGATGTCAAATTATTGCCAGTCAACAATGGCAAACAATTACGTGGAAATTTCAATCATTTTCTATCTTTGCGTGGTCATTGTCAATGTTCTTTCACTTTTCACCTTAGTTGATAATTTTCAATCTTGCATGTACAATTTTAATTGTCTTAAGGGTCTCCTGGAACTGGCTGATTTGGTTTCTTTTCTAGATTTTGGTCAGCATAATCCATCATGTTGAATTTACCATTCATAGAAGTAAAACCTACAATGTCAAGTATTCCTTCTCTTCAAATCCTGAAGATTTCAACTTCTTCATTCGTTTTGTTTTCCTTTGCTGTTCTTGGACTCCTCTCTCTAACAAATTAAAGTGCATGAAGTTCAGACCATCTCTGGTCATTGTATGATTTTGCGATGATACAAAGCAATTTACCTGCTGGACTAGCAAACTTCCTCTGTTTTTTTTTTTTTTTGATTATGACTATCTACATCCTTAAAAGACTTATACCTTGCTATATGACCCCTTGGCATGCTCTTTGAGTAATGGTGTTATTACCTCTTGTAAGTCATGTGCCTTCACTAAAGCCTGTTGAATTTGGTCTCATTTGTGCTTACTTTTACTGTTGAGTGAGTCGACAGGATAGGAAATTATGTGAGAATCTTTAGCTGTAATCCTTCATTTCGAGCATAACTAAATAAATAGTAAGGTGTCTATGATTTGGAAATATGGACATCTTTTGATCTTTCTTAATTGGACGCCTCTATTAGGTCATTACTTTATTTGGTATGTCTAATTTGTGTTATTCAGCCGAAGACATCTGGTTCCATTTGCTAGAGCAGAATACGGAAAATAAAAAACAGGCATCAGAACTATTTCTGATCTTCTCACCATTTTCTTTAATCTTCTATATTCTGGAATCTTTTCATTTCCAAGTGCTCGCCATAGTTAGTTTGTGGACATCAAATTGACAAATCTGGGAGTAAGAGAAAAGTCTATTAAATTTGAGTGAAGCTGCATGTTAATAGTACCAAGGAAGGCATGCCCTCTAAATTACTCTTATAATAATATGCCTCCTCAATCCTTTTATGCATCTCCACGTTGCTGTATTATTGCTTCCTTTGTCGCCTCTCAGCAGCCCATCAGTGCAAAGAGAAAAAGAAACATATTCACTAATACAAGTAAAAACAGTCTCTGCTTTGCTCTTTTGCAGATTTGAAAGAGTTTATTGTTATGAGACCATAATCAAGAGTTATTCACCTTTTGTTCTATGAAACAAAACAAGTTTGGCAAGTAAACAAAAAGGTAAATGTGAAGTTTCATGCACTATGGAGCTAGTGACCTACGGATTCTGCACCCCTAGCCTTGTACCATTGTGGACGAAGTACCCTGTCAAAATCTTTTCTGAGAGCAATTCTATAACTTGTCGTCGAACAATAAATGATCATTAAGATTTAGCCAATCTGTTGCCTATCTAGGATATATTTAAAAGTTTTTTTTTCTTTTAAGTGTACGATATCTGTTTTGAGAGGCATGTTGTATGAATCACCCCCTTTCGCTGAAGTTCTATTAAAGCATCCTAATTGTACTATCTTCTTATCATAATTTATCTTTTTTCATGGAAGTGGAAATCTTAGTTCTTCCAGCTGTCCTCAATTATCTATGATCTCTCTCTCACCAATGTATAGACATGCACACACATATTGGATCCCTATAATGGTGTCCATGAGAAAAGATGAGCCTTTTTCTTTTAGGAAGATTAACTACTTTGTATGCATGTGTCAATGATTTTACGATTTAGGTAGTTTAAAATTTTTTCTGTTACAACATGATCTTTAGTGTTTTCCTTTAAGACTTCAGGATCTTATTAGTCGGGGTTCATAGCCATAATCTTTTCTTGACATCAACTATGTGTTTAGGTTGTTTTGTCCCTTCAGTAGTATGACTCTTTATAGCAGTTCTAGAAGTTAGTTATCCAAGCAGCTTATCTAAAACTTTCAAGATTGCAAGTTGAAGTTTGCTATGACAGCATTGGACCTCAGCCGATCTCATCTATTATGTCCTGTAGCTTTGATGAAAGAATTAGCATATTTGCTGAACATAAATTCTCGAGAGATGGAATTGAAGTTTTAACAGGACATCGGGTTATCAGTGTTTCTGATAAATTCATAAATATGAAAGCAAAATCTACTGGAGACGAAATTTCTATCCCGCATGGAATGGTTGTTTGGTCAACTGGCGTTGGAACTCGCCCAGTTATCCAGGACTTCATGGAACAAATTGGTCAGGTAAGTTGCATTCGTCAGTATTATTCATATTCAGTTGTCAATGCAACTCATGATTGACATCTAACTGTATCAGCAATGCAAGCGATCATTAATGACGATATCTATGAGTGAATTGAGATTTTTTTACTAGTGATTTACAAATTCACTTAGTTACATGTATGTGCCTCATTGAAGGGTAATAGACGTGTTTTAGCGACTAATGAATGGTTGCAAGTTAAGGAATGTGAAGGTGTATATGCTCTTGGTGATTGCGCCACTGTAGATCAACGTAAAATCATGGTAAGTGAATCTCTATCATGTCTACCATGTCAATACATGTAATTAGGGGATTTCACAATCAAATCCATGGGGCTTAACCCTTTATTGAATTCCAAAGTTTAGGCCAAGTTTTTTCCTCTTATGACATCACATTTTCATACAGTAATTTGATGGAGCATGTTGCAGGGTGGCTTTTGAGTTGGCTTGCTAATATCGCATCTATCAGCCAGAATTGATAGCCTTATTCTTAGAAATTTGTGTCTGAGTTTATTTAACATGTGAAGTCCAATATACGGTGTTAATGACACTGAAACTACACTATGAAGACTGTACAAGAATATCAGAGTCCAAGTAGAATCTTGTGTAAGTTGTATGCTAATGCAAAAGCTTTTTTTTTTTTTTTTTTTTTAAAGTTCCAATTTTTTAGTCAATAATGGAAATCGTTGTACCTTTAATACATGGACTAAGAAAGGAGAAGTGAACAAATGTGGTACTGTCTAAGAAACGTATCGTCCCTCTATTAATAGATTTATAGGTCAATGAATTATCTTCAGAAGAGAAGTAAAACCTTGTAGGTGAGTTGAATCTCTAGTTTGGGCTTGTATTTGTTTATTCTTCTTGTCTCAACAAGAAGTATTATTTTCTTTTTCTCATAAAAATTCCAAAAAGCTCTTCTGATGATCCTGCATTTTGTTCTGCGAACGTATAGACAGCATCATACACGGATGACAGTTACCTTAACCACTGACGAATTAGGAGATTAAGTAAAAAAATCTCATTATTTGATATGCATACTGGACTTGTACAAAAATAGCAAAATTATTGTGTCAAAGGCCATCTTTTGTGATAGAGAATAACCTTCTGTCAGTGCCATACCCTTGTTAATTACTATCCCAAAAGTCAATCAGTTCCTTGATCAGTATGCAGCCTCAATCTTGTTACCTTAGCAACCACTCCATTGACTTGCATCCATAAATACCAATTCTTTTGTTTTTTGTTCTATAAAATATGGTTCAGGGTGATATAGCGGCCATATTCAGAGCTGCTGATAAGGACAACTCTGGTACCCTAAGTATTGAAGAATTTGTAGATGTAATGGATGATATCGTTGCTCGATACCCACAAGTGGAATTGTATCTAAAGAGCAAGCACCTTCTCGATGTGATAGACCTGTTGAAAGATTCTGAGGGAAATGATAGAGAGGAGATAGACATTGAAGGGTTTAAAAAAGCACTTTGTCACGTAGATTCACAGCTGAAGAGTCTTCCTGCCACTGCTCAGGTACTTGTTTTCATCTTCTGAGCTGTTCCTAATTCTTCATTTCATTCTTGGGACTTGAACTCTGCTTTGTTTATTGACATGCTAGGTTGCTGCTCAACAAGGTGCGTATCTGTCTAGATGCTTCAACCGAAGGGACCACTGCAAAAGTCATCCAGAAGGCCCTCGTCGCTTTAGAACTTCAGGCCGTCATGAATTTCAACCATTCAGGTATATCATACTCCCTCTGAAAGCTTATCTTTTGTTGTTCTTTTATTCCTTCCACATGCAACAAGTCAATGGTGAAATGAAATCGCAAAATCCATGGAAAGGAAGCCAAATAAGATGTTAAGAGGCCTCATAGTTCTGATTGTTCTTCTTTTAGATCCTTTTCAACTAGTCACTGGAGATACCTTTTGAGGTATGCTAGATGTTCTGGATTCCTTCCTTTACTGGAGAAGATCTCTTTACTTGTTATACAAATGAATTTTAAGGAGTACTGATGGAATCACGATTGCCTTTACACAAATTTCTCTTCAGAACTATACGTTGTTGGTCTTTTCCAAGAGCCCATCCATGAATGGCAGTGAGGTGGTGAGACATATCCCCAATCCCCCACCTACTCCTGCCTCCTTCATCCCCATCTTTGCACCTGCCCCGTACCCAAAACCTCCATTAGGGATGGGTTCTACCTTGGGGCTGCCAATCCAATGTAATTTTCTCCAATCCCATGAAAGCATTCTCGAAACATGACCTAGAAAGAAGAGGCCAAGAAGGCTAGAAATGTTATCAAACCTTCAGCACCAGAAATCAAAGAAACATCAGCAACTGATGTTGATTAAAATTGATTTTAGTCAGCTCAGTTCATGTAATAACCTTTGTATTTTCTTGCCACCCTTTTAAGGTCATGGTTCCTGCCTTAGGTAATCAAAGCGTGCATGGAAATACTTCGTGTCTTGTTAATATAATGTCTTCTTAATTCATATCTTGTGTCAATTTCAAGAAGCTCCTCGACAAATTATGTGTTTGATTACATAACATCATTATCAGTACATTATTGTAGCTGACATTATCAGATAAACAATAATAGCATATGTTGCCTCTCATTCATTTAACTCTTTGTATTAGAAACTATGCTTAAAAATCACTTTATGTGGGCAATAGCAGATGAACTTCCTTAATCTACTGGATTTTCCAGGTTTAGGATAACACTTAAGGACTATCATCTACAGTCCTCGTAAACCAATTACGTGCTTTTACATTGATCACCAGGTACAAGCATCTTGGGCAATTTGCCCCGTTGGGTGGGGAGCAAGCTGCAGCTGAACTCCCTGGAGACTGGGTTTCTATGGGTCGTAGTACACAATGGCTGTGGTATTCTGTATATGCAAGGTGATCACATTATATCTTCTTTGCATTGCGTTCCTCTTTCCTACTCTTTTGCAGTTTGCATTTGGTAAATCTAAACTGAGATTGTGTTCCCTACATTCAGCAAACAAGTTAGCTGGCGTACAAGGTTTCTAGTGGTAAGTGATTGGACGAAGAGATATGTTTTTGGGAGAGATTCAAGTCGTATTTGATGCACATGGCAGGGTTGGTTGAAGATACAGACATGAATTCCTGGAGTTCAGTTCTTGCAACTAGTCAGCTGTTTCTTCATTATCCCATGTTTACTCGATATGAATTATTAATACTCCTCCATTTATCGCTCCGCACTCTACGACAAATCCATATTCAACTACCTTTTGTCCATGGAGTAATTATACAAGTTAAATATGTTACTTGCCATGATTTATTACAAAGAGTGTGTTTCAGCTTAGCGTTTTGGGGTTCAAAAAACAAGTTTAAAATTCAATAGTGATTTTAAAGAGTTTTTGGCCCCTTAAATGTTCTTAAGATTTGTATTGCAAAAGCAAGTAAACTAGACTCAGTGGTTGGAAAATGTTATTCTAAAAAATGTGACAATCACATGTCCTGTTAGGAAGGCCTATAATGACAGAACATATGCAAGAAAAATGTAAGGTCAAAAGATTACAAATCAGCCAATATTGAAGATTACCTCCTAGTATCATAATCTTCACTATTTATGTTAAGGCATCACTGGATTCAGGGCCTGTAATGTTGTTTACAAGGTTTTGATTAGGATACTCCTGTATAAATTAGATATCATCACTCTGTTCTCATATTTGTTCTCAGGAAATATTCAAACTAATAACATATACAATACATGAATTCTTAATACCCTTGTGTAAAACATTTATTAGCTCTCACCAAGAAAAGAAAACCTAAATCTGTATAGAAGTGTGTACTAACCCCACCAGAAAGAATCATGCATAGACATAACTTAATTCTGAATAAGTTTTGTTTGGGAAGTCAAACAAAATTCCCCATTACAAATTGTTCACCTCATATATATCCAGTCTAAGTTAACATTGAGAAGTGTTGTTCCTGTTGCAAGATTAATTAGATCACAAAAATGATTTTGGTTTTTGAGCTTCACACAGGCATGAACAAATTGCAGAAAGCATGAAAGGCTTATCCTTTATTAGATGATAAGCACTTAATGCTCATATATGAACATATACATAAATTGAAACATTTATCTGATTAAGAAAAGCAAAAGTTTATTTGAGAATCCACATTTAGGAAGAATTTATGAAAATGTTGATGGAGATAGACCTCCATGTTAGTCGCTTATCATTCTTCCATTTCTTCTTCCTCTGCAAAACTCAAGGCCTGACACACTGTTGGTTCAACCTCTTCATCACTGGAGAAAAATGATTTTCTTCCTACCAACTCAGCCACCTTTTTAGCAGGTCCAGAGTCCCGGGGAGTTTCCTTTGTGCATCGAACAATCCTAACCCTTGGAAGCAAATTGTGCATCGCAGAGACAGATTGTGGAGACTTCTGATCTTCATAGTTCCCATGAACTATGATCTCATCCGGAATCTCCCAACGCTTCTTCCCTCGGCTCACTGTTTCTGCATTCTTGTTCTCTGTCACAGTAACTCGCGTTTTTCCAGCTGATAATGACCTTTTTGCATCACGATTCTTACTCTCATCCATATCTTTATCATTGTCAGGTAAAGACCTCTTCCTGATTGCTGAGGCCTGATCCGCACTATGATTATACCGACTAGGAACAACCCTGCCTTGCTTCAGTGGCTTCTTATTTGAAGCTGTAACAGATTTTTCACCATCCTTAAACAACTTCTTAGGCTGCACTGAATTTAGTATCACATCATCTTTCTTCACAACCTTCTTTGATCCAATTGTAGTAAGAGCCTGCCTCATAACTTGATTTTTCGCGGTACCTTTTCTCAATTTAGGACTAGGACTCAAACTTTTGCCCCTTTCTTTATTCACTTTCTCTTCATCAATATCTTGTAGCTTCCAGAAACAAGACTTTCGCCTACTCTGCATCGGCTGAACAGGGGTTAACATATGTTGCTTTCTAAATTGCCGTGATTTGACACCAGAGACAATCTCTGATGGCCCTAAACTCATCCCTCTTCGTGATCCTGCAACAATCTCTGCAGGCCCTAAACTCAGCCCCCTCCTGTTGACCTTTGATTTTGCACTCATCTGCAAATTTTCTTCAATGATCTTTTTCTCCTCTGTATTTTTACCACTCTGTTTCGGCTCCATAAACTTTGCAGCCACGATTCTTCCTCTCTTTTCAACTGATTTCACAATCTTCTTTGCTTTCTCAAACCTCAAAGCCTCCAATCTTGAAGACAACCTAGTAATCTCCTTCTCAATCTCTTCAATCTCCTTATCAATCCTCTCCTCATCCCGAGCCACGACACACTCCAAACCACCCCTTTCACCAAAATCTTGCTCAGAATCATCCTTAATCGACTTAATCCTTGAGATTTCAACAACCCCATTTGAGTTCACTGGCTTGAGTGGCCCTGGAGTCATGTTTGAAGACACAGAGGAATTGGTTTTTTCCAGAAAAGGGATTTGATTTTCTTTGCTCGAAAAAGATTCAAAAGACTCAAAAGTGTTGATAAAAATGGGTTTCAGAGGTGACCAACGAGGCCTAATTGCTGATGAATCTTCAGATTCTCCATTATCAAAGGCTGCATTGTTCCATACTTGAACATCTTTGGTCTTCACGCCTTCTGTATATTGCAAGACACTCATCTTCTTGAAATCTTGAAGGGTTTATTGCTGGTGGTTTTGATTAGAGTGATTAGATAGAATTGTTGTGCTTTTGCATGTTGTGTTTTGTGGAAATGGAAGATTTTGTATGGTGAATTTTATGGTTTCTTTTTAAAATTTTTCTGACCGTTGGGAGGAAATAAAACGTTGAGGGTGTTTATACGTTTGTCAAAGACGCTCCGATGTGATTTATTATTTGGTCTAGTGGGCCAATTATAAGCAGACAATGAGCGCAGCCTCATATATCAGGGAAGGAAGTGTCCGATCAGGACGGTGTTTGGCTTTGTTTATTTTGATTGTTTATAAACACTTAAAAAAAAATATTTTTTCACGTATTTTTTAATATTTATGTATTTATAAGAACCAAATAAGCAAAGCCAAACACCTTCTAGCACATTTGCTCCGATTAAGATCTTCTTTTAATTAATGCTTGTTTTAGCATTTAAATAAAATAAATAATTAAAATATAACATTACAATGTTAAAATAAAACTTCAATTAAGATAATTAAGATATAATTCAGATCCCCAACCACCACCCACTCTCTTCCAGCTAAGTGTGTATATGGACAATTAGGTGTAAATGTTCTTCTCTTGTGGTTTTTTTTTCCTATTTGTTTGCCCACGTCCATCTCTTTTATTTATTTATTTATTTATTTTTTTGCTAATTTAAAAAATTGCTTATCTGGCCCACGTTCATCTTGTCCAGACTTGGAAAACCCTTTTTCATCGACCCCACATTTAAACGCGATATTGTTTTGTATTTTTACAACTTTTTTTGCGCTTCAAATGCTTAAAAGTTGCTTTCTTTGTAGCCATTGAGCCACTTGACATTTGTTATAACAAGTTGAAAGGACTAACGGCTTATCGCATACGTAGGAATAACTGTTTATTGTGTAGGGCCTTGAGTCATTTGTTTTAGTGGTCAATTGGTTTTTATGTTTAATTTGTCAAATTTAAATCCCTCATAATATTAAGAAGGAAATTGCAATTGATAGTGCACCTGATAATAAAATTACAATGAAATTATTATATTTCACAAATTACAGCAGAGCTTAAATGACATAACGAAAACAATTAATGACAACAACAACTTCATGAAACCAAATAGAGGAAGCCAACTCGGAGTACATAAAACTCCTTATTCTTAAGCTAATTCTCATGTGAGAGCAATCTCAAATCTCATTGAGAATAAAAATTAAATTGTCGAACCATCGAGGCAGAGCCATTGACCAACGAAGAGCTTGTCGCAATTAAGGTTTGGATTCAACGAACTAAAAAGCTCAGTAGTCAGTTTAAACTTTTGAATAATTGAGAAGCAAGTCTCCCCCTCTTGGTGCGCGTAGATTTTGTTACAGAATAAAACTGAGTCCGCTCTAGAGCCTGTGGGACGAAAACGAAGCTTTATATATGAAGATTCAATCCGTTAATTGAGCACAAAAATACGTCGCAATTACGTGACATATATACATATATATATATGTTAATATCGCGTTACCAGATATACATGTTGAACTCCAGCAATGTAATTCTTTTGAAAGTCTAGCTCGTGAAGGTCCTACTAATTACCCTACCACTTGACTCTTCTGATTCGGAGTTTGTATATATGACCTTCACATGCTAGCTGGACTTTTAAAGAAGTTACATTGACAAAGTTCGACACATGTACGTAATAGAAGGAAGTAATATGTATATAGATATAGATATGCAACTAAGCTCAAATTTAACTTACTCGTAAGATCTCTACATTCGACCTTAGAGATCGTAAGCAGGAAAAATACCAATAATGCCGAGAAAGTGAGTAGATAGTTAGTAGTCTTGGTCGGGCTCGCCATATCAAATGATTTATCTTCTTCTTTCTTTCTTTTTCTTTATTAAATTTGTTGTTTGGAGTTGGTGTACTTTTACTTTTCTGGTTTATGCCTTTGCTAAAATGGCATTATATATATAGTGGAAGAGTGAAACAAGGTGCCACAATTGTGAACATGGAAGCGATGTTTCCGAAATTTCACAAGGAGGACGGCATTGATGGACATAATTAATATATATAGACTATAGTCTAGCAACAATTTTCTGCTGATATATTTGAATATGCAGCTCCGGCATGTCACAAATTGTGAAATGATTTCTAATGTACGTTGTTTGCATGCATGGAACAAGATTGGAATATGCCATAATTGCAGCATATATTAGATTTTGTTTTTCGTGATTTTGTCTTTTTTTATTATTATTCTTATATACTTAACCATTTTTTTTCACTAGAAGAAAATAGAGAATAGGTGGCAATTTTTTGAAATCCACCGCCTATAATGATATAGATATGGCACTACTAAAAGTAGACATAGGCAGTAGTCTAAAATGTAATCAAATTATGGAAAAAAAGTAGATGTAATTAAAAAATAAATATAAGAATGTGTTTGTGTTTAAAAATCAAAAGTAATGCAATCTTTTTCTTTAAAATTTTAGGTAGCTTACCTTTTTCTATTGAGCTTTGAAGGTGTATGAGTTGAAATTGAACTCCAATTATAACATTTTGCACTGACGAGAAAAAGGAAAAAGAAAATGTCCAATTTAGGATGCTGAAACTACACATGTGAAATTTTTTTTAAAAAAATAGTAAATTAATGCCATGCAAGGCACAGCTATATTGTCCAATATTATTATAATACAAAATTTAAATTATATAATAAATAGTTATTAAGAAAATTCAGTAATATTGCAATGAGTCAAATAGTTATATTTATATTTACATATCTCTTTGTAAAAATTGAAACAGAGAAAGGTGTTACTTTTATGCCTTTGTTATTTTGACAAATTTAAGATAAGATTGATTACATAGTGGGAAAAAAATTGTAGAATATAATTAAAGGGAATTAGGTGAATATGAGGGCGAGCATATATGCTTTTCTTTTTTTCAAATTTTACTTGATCAAATCAAATTAGAATTTCATATGTAAAATTTATATATAAATGAAATTGAAAAGTTGATTTTTTATTTTTTGTTCTCATAAGTAATTTAATATAATTGGATATGATTTCACAATTATTTAAACTCAGATATTGTAATTTAAATGAACTTAAAATTTTTATGTTCAATTTGCTTCTACTTTCTGTATCTTTCTATATTTAATCCCAATTAGCATAATGGAATTTAATAGAAAACAAAAGCACATAAGAAAAAAGATAATGAGAAACTCGAAGACCAAAGACCTGGGTATTTAAATTATGATTGAGTTTTATAATTTTTATTACCTAATTGGATAATTTAATTTTTTTTCTTGAAGTTCAAAATTCTGAACCAGAAAATTCAAAAACATAAATCAATTTCCACTCTTATGTGAAAGCCAAAATCTATTTTTAAATTTAGTTAAATTAGCACAATACTATTTAACAAATCTATGTATTTTTTTTAATCTAGTCTAAATTAGTAAACCTGAAACCTAAATATCCAAAAAAAAAAATCTAATTTTGCGATTATAAATGTTTAACGTAATAGTTTTTTAGCTTTAAAAATCAAATATTTGAACTTAAAAATTCAACCGAATTCCCATGTCTAACCCAGATCAAATGGTTTTTTTTATAGTTTTTCTAACTTGGATTGGAAAAAAATAAAAAAATCCAAAAGCAAAAAATGTGTGATTAGTAGAAATGAAAAAAAGAGTGCACATCATTTTAATTGAGAAAGAAAGGGAAAAAAAAAAGATAAAATAGATATAAGATTATCTAATCGAAATGTTTCTTTGATTTTAATAATAAAAATTTAAAATTTTGAACTTAGAAACTAAACTAATTCTCTTGACCCAGTTTGAGTTTTATGACTTTTAATACCCAATCATTTTTTATCGCAAAACTCAAAATATTAAAAATTTAAACCAATACTTGTCCCAAATAAAAGTTGAAATACGTGATTAAGGGGGAAAAAAAAGTAAGAAAAGAAAGAAGAAATCATTTTGCTAGGGAAGGAAAAAGAAGAAAAGAGTAAATATAAAATTATAATTGTGTAATAATAAATATAAAAATTACAAACTTGCCATTGCAAATATTATACAAATTTTCATTGATAATCATGTATTTTTTTTAAAATATATTACAACATTACCATTTTTTTAGTACTATTCATTCATGCATCTTATCCATGACTGAATAGTGCTAAAAAAGTGAATCTTTTTATATAAGTAGAAATATACATATATAGAGAAATATACTAATAGTAACTATATCAATAGAGAAAAAATAAAGAGAGAAATATAAGAAATTGTAGAAGAACAAAGTAGAATACAAAAATAAAACCACAGTAGCTTATATTGTCAATCAGAAAAGAAGATTGATATCAACAAGAACACAGAAAAAGCCAACATATCTTACTCATTACTGTAGTCGGATAATGTCAATGCTTCAAACCTTCACCATAAAGAAAAGCAAAGATTAGATAGAAGTTTATACAATGCGGGTTTCTTGAATGAAAAATATGATAAACTTATATTTTTATTTTCAAAGTAGAGTAGTTTGTTTATTATGGGTTTCCGTAAAGAAAAAACTGATAATAAATTTATATTTTAACTTTCAAGGTAGAGTAGTTTAGTTATGTGGTTTAATTGAAAACACTCAATCGGTTGCAACTAATGGGGCTAGTCAGAAGCTTCTTTATGCGAAGTGCCTCTCATCCTCCTACCTTGGTCTCCTGTTGGGTGCTAAACAATAGTCTGAGGCAATATGGAATCCGATGGTAGAACGCTTTGAGAGGAACACTAGTAGGAGACATCACTTGTTACATTAGCCCAAGCAATCTTTCTGGCGTGGGTAGTGGTTCGTTGGAAACTAGTTCAGGTTCCTAGTCAATCTTTCTAGCATGGGTGGTGGTTCATTGGCAACGAGTAAGCCACCCATTTTTGGAATGACAATTGACATCCATTAGGGACACTCATGTACTATTTTGGGCTAGTGGTTGTGCAAGGGAATGGCTTTGATGAGTTTGAGAAGGTTGGAGATTTTATTGAGCATGATGAGTGGCAATGGCCAGATAGTCAAGTATGCTGGACATTATGGTAGCTAATATTGAGGGTACAACACCATGTCTTGGTCGTGAGGATAGTGTGGTGTAGTTGGGGAATAAGAATGGCGGTTTCACAACACGATCTGCGTGGGAGGCGTGCGCAAGGAAATTTGATAAACAAACTTGGCATGGAGGTCTGTGGTTTAAGGAGGGCCATGTGCCGAAACATGGGTTTTGTGCATGGCTAGCTTGGCTTGATCAATTGCCAACAAAACAAAGACTCATGTCTTGAGGACTCAATGTGGACACATTGTATGTCTTTTGTTAGCGCTAGGTGGAGACGAGGGATCTTTTGTTTCTTGAGTGTAGCTGTACTCATCGACAGTGGTGTAATGGTGCGGTGTTAACTAAGTGCTATAGTAGTTTAAAGGATTGGCAACGAATAGCTAGCAGAATCCATGAAGTATGCAGGCAAAACTCTTTGCAGTCACTTGTTCTTCGGCTGCTATTCTCAGCGCTTATTTTCAATGTGGAAGGAGAGAAATTTGAGGCTGCACCACGATACGACTACTATTGAAGAGTGGATGTTTGGCCAGATTGAGTTTGTTATTAGGACTAAGGTTTGGAAGGCGGGCAAATTTAGGAATTGCAAGTTGAACAGATTAATTTGTAGGGGTTGGGTAATAGCTAGACACGAATATATTGACTTAGGTACTCTGGAGACTTATTGCCGGAGTATATTCTTTGTAATTATGATTGCTTTGACTAATCAATACAAAAGCTCGCTCGCTTAGCAAAAAAAAATATATTATTTCTACTATTCTGAACAAATGTATATTTTAATTTCTAAAATAAACTCTCATTTTGTTCTCTTATAATATCATTAATTAATAACTAATTATCTGTTAAATTTATCCTAAAATCTTTAAACTATTTTAGTATTTAAACATTTAAATCATATCTTTTCAAGATTTAAACTATTATGTATCAAGTTTTTTTTTAAATTATTACATTATCTATTTGTTAGTGGTTAGAATTTGGAAGGGTTCTTCAAAATTGTCTAAGATTTAAATGTAAATTATTATCTAACATTTTTAAATTTAATCTAGTTTATTAGTTGAGTTGATTTTTTATTTTTCAAAAAAATACTTGGAAGAGTAGCATGTGGAGCTTTTGGTTGTTTTTTAGAACATATAATGATGATTTTTTTTATGCTTGATTGTCATACTTAGAAACCATTTTCAATAATAAAACTTTTGAAAAGAAAATACATTTTGTTATTAGGAACATATTATTTAAATTATCCTTCAACACTGCTCCGGTGGTAAGTTTTATGGTCGTAGGCAGCTCAGAAACCGGGTTCAATCCTTGTCTCTTGCTCTATGTTGGGTGTCCAACTTACAAGGTGACTAAGTCATGGGACCAGGCCTTCCTCTCAAAATTTAACAATTGGTAGTTGGGCTCTGCCAAATGTTCAGTGGTTTGACTAAGCTAGTTGAGTTTCCCTCGTACAAAAGAACATATTATTTAAATACAAAAATTTGAAAATTAAATTAAAAATTCAATATTAAAAATTTTAAAATCTAATTTTTGTTTTATTTTTTAAAATTATTTGATTCTTTAATTTTTAAAACCTTCGGTTCCCTTTGTTTGAATAAACGCCGCCTATTTTAGTTTACATTCAAACCAAGCCTAACCGGTCACGACATGTTGTTTGTTGATATTTATTGAGGAGTTTGATGGAGTTTAGCTGACTGAATCCATAAACCTAGAAAGTAACCGTCACTGGTACTTTTTTGATTTGACTCTATAGGTAGACATCTATTGATTAGTGTTTTTTGTCAAACTTATAAACCATCAAAAAGTGCTTGTAAGCTATATTGCCAAACATATAGATTCTCTTTTTTGACTTATAAGTTGGTCAAACCAGTTTATAAACTTAACCAAACAGGCTCTATAGCCAGAAAGCCAGTTGACATGAGTTATAACGAGTCAAAAGTACTAACTGCTTATAACATGCATAGGAATAATTCTTTACCATATAAGGCCTTGAGCCATTCGTTTTATTGGCCAATTGGTTTCAACGTTTAATTTGTCAAATTTAAATTCCTTATGATATTAAGGAGGAAATTGCAATTAATAGTGCATTTGGTAATAAAATTACAATGAAATTAATGTTTGTTTACTAAAAATTAAGAAGACCAATAGCCACGCATTATTTCACAAATTACAGCAGCGCTTAGATGTCATAACGAAAACAATTAATGACAGCAACAACTTCATGAACCCAAATAAAGGAAGCCAACTCGGAGTACATAAAACTCCTAATTCTTAAACTAATTCTCATGTGAGAGCATTCTCAAATCTCATTGAGAATAAAAATTAAATTGTTGAACCATCGAGGCAGAGCCATTGACCAACGAAGAGCTTGTCACAATTAAGATTTGGATTCAACGAACTAAAAAACTCAGTAGTCAGTTTAAACTTTTGAATAGTTGAGAAGCAAGTCTCCCCCTCTTCGTGCGCGTAGATTTTGTCACAGAATAAAACTGAGTCCGCTCTAGAGCCTGCGGGACGAAAACGAAACATTGTGTATGAAAATTCAACAACTAATTGAGCACGAAAATATGTCGCAATTATGTGACACATATACATGTGTATGTTAATATCCGATTATTAGATACATGTGTCAAACTCGGGCAATGTAACTCCTTTGAAAGTCTAGGATGTGAAGGTCCTGCTAATTACCCTACCACCTGACTCTTCTGATTTGGAGTTTGTTTGTATGACCTTCACGTGCTAGATGGACTTTTAAAGAAATTACATTGATAAAATTCGACAACTGTATGTAATAGAAGCACGTAATATATATATATAGATGTAGATATGCAACTAAGTGCAAATTCAACTTACTCGTAAGATCTCTACATTCGACCTTAGAGATCGTAAGCAGAAACAATACCAATAATGTCGAGAAAGTGAGTAGATAGTTAGTAGTCTTGCTCGTGCTCGCCATATCAAACGATTTATCGTCTTCTTTCTTTCTTTTTCTTTCTTAAATTTGTTGTTTGGAGTTGGTGTTCTTTTACTTTTCTGGTTTATGGCTTTGCTAAAATGGCATTATATATATAGTGGAAGAGTGAAACAAGGTGCCACAATTGTTAACATGGAAGCGATTTTTCCGAAATTTCACAAGGAGGACGGCAGTGGTGGACATATATATATATATATATATATATATATATATATATATATATATATATATATATCTAGCAATTCTTTTCTGCTGATATATTTGAATATGCAGCTCCGGAGTGTCAAAAATTGTGAAATGATTTCTTATTTACGTTGTTTGCAAGTATGGAACAAGATAGGTATATGCCATAATTGTAGCATATATTAGATTATTTTGGGTTTTTGTGAATTTGTCTTTTTTTTTGTTCTTGTTATTCTTATACACTTTAACCATTTGTTTCTACAAGGAAATTGAGGAAAAAAAACGCCGCCTATAGTGATGTAAACGGCAGTTTTGTCGAACCACTAATAAAAATAGACATAGGAGACGGTTTTTTGTAAAATTCTGCCACCTATTGCATTTATAGGTAACGGTTTTCGCTGACCGCCTATGATGTTCTTAGAATAGGCAACGGTTCAAAATCGTCGCTAATGGCCAAAAAAACGGCCGCCTGTACTCTAAATCACTTACGTCAATATATATATATATATATATATATATATATATATATATGAATGAATCGTTTTAGAAGTCAAATTTGAATACTAAAGTGATATCTAGAGGGTGTAATTTAGTGAAAGCATGTTAACTGAATGTATAGATCTTGAGTTTGATTTACTCTTGAGATAAGTGGAGAAACCATTCATTTCTTTGTGATATTGTATAATATCATGCAAAGTTGATAAATATTGAATCCCGCAAACAATATTACATGTCATGCGCGTATCCTCACTTTAAAAAAGTAACAAAAGCTAATTTTGATATTATTCTGGAACACATCTATTAATCTAGAAAGTTTCAAATCGGACTATTCGAGTTGACTTAATTAAAAGAATATCATTTTTTTTTTCTGCAAGATATTTCATTTCACAAATGAAAGATTACAGAGAGAGACTAACCAATTCCGGAAGCGTTTAAATCCTCACGGAAAAGGTTAATCAGTGGGGATGGTAATTTTCCTGTCCAATTACTAGCCATTTTGCCAGCTATAAAGTTCTGATCACCCAATCAAAAGGGTGATATGTAATCCTTCTAATGCACTAGAATTGGACGAAGTTGAACCCATCCCATTAATATCCGATCCTCTCAATAATCCAGTCTAATTTCTAACAGGGGATTGCCTAGTCGAGGTGACTGCTTTAAAGATTATGCTTGCATCATTTTCGATGATGATGTTATTTAGCGATAAATGGCAAGCAAACACGCAAGCATTCTGTACTGCCATTGCTTCAGCTTCCTTTGGAGATTGACAAGTAATTTTACAGGCAATACCATTGATGAAGGCTCCTGACATGATTACGATGATAGATATTTGAGTTTTCAAAATCTATTTGTTGTAATCTATGTTTTATATCTTTTTATGACTGTAAGTATGTTTTCATGTATTATGAATGTATTGACATACACAATATACAAAAATATCAATAGAGAAATTTTATTTTTCTCTAAAATCTTTATGACGAGTGAATGCCGTAGCGCCAACACGAGAAGAGAAAGAAGCATCTATGTTGGACTTCCAACTTTGATTTATGAGGTCATTTGTGAGTGATATGTAAATGGGTGGTGTAAGTATAATTAATTATAACTTTACTGATTATTTTGGACCTGTTAATTTGAGGGACTAAGTATTTATTTTTTATATTTACAATACTAATTTTGTTTGAGGGCTTAAAAATTTTGGTTCGAGAGCGTGACACACGAGGTGGAGTCTTCTAAGTCACTACCATGTTTGAGACGCACACAGATGAGATGTAGTTGCTTTAGTATTTTAAGATTTTTCTAGATCAAATAGAGAGTAAGGTTACTAGTCGACCGACTCAATCCAAGCATCGACTTAACTACACTAAACTACACATTGACCAATTTTGCGTTTTTGAAACCTCATATTTAGTATGAAAACAAATATTTGAGGATGTAATTAGTAAATAGATATATCATTTGATACTTCTACAACCTTTAACGAAAATATTTAAAGGCACTTCAAGGCTCAAAGTTACATTTTATACCCATTATATAAGGCTATTAGATAGGCGTTGTTCTAAGTAGAAAAGACTAATTGCTTATAATATGCTTCTCAAATTTAGCTCCCTCATTACGTTAAGAGGGAATTTAATATTGCATATGATAATAAAATTACATGAAATGTTTGCTTACCAAAATTCAGGAGGCAAATTAAAGAGCCATGCATTATTTCACAAATTACACCAAGCTTAAATGACAAAACGAAAACAATTACAGGCCAACTCGGAGTACATAACAACTCCTTATTCTTGATCTAATACTCAGAAAGCATTAATTCTTTCATCAAATTGAATTATTATTTTTGTTCTTTTTGCTAAGTAAATTAAATTGTTGAACCATCGAGGCAGAGCCATTGACCAACGAAGAGCTTGTCGCAATTAAGGTTTGGATTCAACGAACTAAAAAGCTCAGTAGTCAGCTTAAACTTTTGAATAATTGAGAAGCAAGTCTCCCCCTCTTGGGGCGCGTAGATTTTGTCACAGAATAAAACCGAGTCCGCTCTAGAGCCTGCTAGACAAAAACAAAATAATTAAGTATGAAGATTCAACGATTATTTAAACTCAAAAAAACTTCGCAATTATGCGCAAATTTTAACTTACTCGTAAGATTTTGGCATTCGACCTTAGAGATCGTAAACAGAAAAAATACCAATAATGTCGAGAAAATGAGTAAAGATGTTGTATTCTTGCTCGTGCTTGCCATATCAAACGATTTAAATTTCCTTTTTTTTTTTCTTAATATGTTGTTTGCAGTTGGTGTTCTTTTACTTTAATTTTCTGGTTTCTGGGCTTCGCTAAAATGGAGTATATATATATAGTGAAAGGGTGAAATGAGGTGCGATGTTTTCGAAATTTCACGAGGACGGCATTTGAAAACGAAGATCCGGCATGTTAAAATTTGTGAAACATTGTTTGGGAAATGATATTTCTTATGTACGTTGTTTGCATGCATGGGACAAGATTGGTGCAATAATAATACCTGCAGAATTTGCAGCTTATCTTAGATTTTTATTTTGTATATTTGTTGTGTGCACGCTTTGTGAAAAAAAGAGAGTACAAATATATAAATATATGTGCACGTGTCTTTATGTGCATAAAAGAGAGCATAAATGTACAGACAAATTAATTTTGTAGTAATATTAGTATATGCATTAGTTAAGAGAGGTAAAGAAATTAAGAATAAGAGATATATAGTAACTAAACTAATAATGTGACATTTCTCATTAAGCTTCAAATAAAAGAACTAATTATATAATTAAATATGTGTTGATTATAAGAGAAAAAATGAAATGAGCTAACTAAGCTGATGATAAGCCACCCGTTATTGAGCTTAAAAAGAATAAATTTAATATATACTAGCATTTTCTTATTTCATGTCTTGTGCAGTTTTTACTTATTTTTTATTAACAAACACCAAATGTTGTTATAAAAAAATTTTCTTGCATAAAAAAGAGTCTACAGGTTGATATTGTTATTTGGAGTTCTATTTATTTCATTTAAAATTTTATTTTATTTTATTAAAATTTTTAATTTAAAATTTTAACTTCTATTTTTAATATTTTAGTTTTTTCATATTTGAAATTTCTTAGATTTTTCAATTCTTAATTTCTTGAGTTATTAAACTCTATAATTTTTTTTAATTTTAATTTTAGTTTTTATTTTAATTTTTAATTTTTTAAGGTTTTAGATTTTCCATTTTTCTTATTTTTACCTTTCTTAATTTTTTAATTTTCTAGTTTTGCAACTCCTTAATGTGTTACTTTTTATTCTTATTTTTTAAAATTCTATAATTTTATGTTTTTAAATTTTTTTAGTTTTATTTTATTTTGTAATACATGTCACCAAGCATTGATTGGCACTTCAAAATGGCTTAGAAAGAAGAAGATGCAAATGCCAATATACGCAATGCAAGTACTGATGTCGCACTTTAAAATGGTTTTACAAAAAAATGTAAATGCTCATTTTAAAATTACAAAAACTTATGTGGTACTTTAGAATAGTTCAAAAAATAAGGAGTTAAATACAAATTAGATAGATTGGATCCATGGGTTAACAATTAAAACATGACCTATATTTGTGAATTTCAAAAAATTAAAACAAAAAAAAAAGTGAAAACAACAGTTCTCATAAAAAAATCATACCAACGTTTTCATTTTTTTGTATATATATATTGATAGGGATTGGGCTATGCCCTACTCCAGTCCGATCCGACTCGATCGAAATTACCTAAATTTGGTTGCTTGTGAAGTCGTCTTAACCCCAGATGTCATCCTGATCTCCCGGGCATCATCTTGATAAAGAACCGTCATCTTTATCAAGTGGACATTGCATCTCGATAAGAGGAGGACGTCGCATCTCAACCAAAGGAGGATGTTGCATTCTAATCACTAGAAGGCATCGCACAAGAATCATGAGGTGTCTTCGCAACCACAAGACTTGATGAGCTCTCTCTGCATGCCAACTATAAAGATATCTCTTATAGGTCCACTTGTCCAAAAGAATTTCCTATAAATAGCCCTAAAGTACAACAAAAAAAGGTAAGCCATTCTATCTACAAAGAAAGCTCAAAATATAGAAGCTCTCTTCTCTCTCCTCTTTTTAATATATACTTTCTGTAAATACTTATTGACTTAACCATCAATGGGCCTAACACCAGACCCCCATCGACGTATAGCCTTCCTTTGCAAGTTCATCGTTACTAGAGCCATTCATGCTAGAGCAACATCACTGGAAAATTAGACCACTGATATATACTTTGGTGGCCGGCGTGACTAGGGGTGGAAGTTCGGATCGGGTTCCCGAACCCGAACCCGAATCCGAACCCGATCGGATGCAAAAAATGCAAAATTTTCGGATTCGGATTATCCGAATATGATATCCAAAAAAATAGCCGGATATCGGGTAGTAAATCGGGTTGTTTTTCCCTACCCGAACCCGATCCAAAAAACCCGAAAAAATACACACACACACACACACTATTACATAGTAAATCATTCACCATAATATTCTAATATAACACATATATAAACACACATTTTATATAATGTATTAATATTAAAATGTACAATTAAAAAGAGAAAAAAGGTATTCTTCAAAAGTAATGAAAAGTTAAATAACATAATTAAGCTATTTGTAAATAAGTTAGACAACTAAATTGAGTAATATAATTAGAATTAACAAAATGTAACATTAATTTAGCATAAATATTTGTTATGTTTAAGTTAGATAAATGTGAAAATATATTTGTATAATTAATATTTATTAATTTTTCCTTTTTGTTTGGTTCATAGTTATGATGAAAATGTCTTTATATTTTAAAAAGAGTTGATTTGTCTATCGTCATTTTGAACAATCTCTTTTCTTTTATTGGAGCCGATGCTTAGTTTATTGTATACCCAACATCTCCTTTGTTTATTAGAGTCGATGCTTAGTTTTGAGCATCGTGCTATTTGCATACATAGATGTAATTAGTTTGATTATCAATGAATGTATTTGCTAACTTACCGCAAAAAAAAAATAGTAAACAATTTTGTATTTTTTAGCTTCATAGAAATGTCGGGTATCCGAATATCCGAATCCAAAAAACCCGGCATCCGAAAAAACCGATATCCGGCCGGATAGTTACTATTTAACTACCCGATCAGATTTTTTTTCCCATCCGAAACCCGAAAAACCCTATTATCCGAAAATCCGATCCGATTTCCACCCCTAGGTGTGACGAACGGAGCACTAGCAGGGATTTACAGTCTACAATTCTAAGCCTGAAGCCATGGTTAATGTCGTTCACGATGACATTTATTAATAATTAAAGTGCTGATTTATGTCCGTATCAAAATGGACTGCAGCATTGGGGCTCAGAATGGTCATCTCAGCCTTGATAAAAGGCCACGAATAATGAACACGACAAAGCAAGAATAAAGATCTTTTCAGAGTGAACAATGATGGACTTTCTCAATCAAACAAAGTCGATGAAGTATTCATTATTCTCATGATGAGTGGTCAGCTCATAACTTGCAAATTCAAGCTATTCAAGCTCGATGGTATTCTGATAACCCCACTGCCCTCTTCATGATATCATTGTTATGGTTCTTCCCTCAAGAATACGCGATTGCTCTAAGACCAATTTTCTTTGGCAAGGAAATTGGTTTCGTAATTTGGCGAGTTAGAGGAAGCAAAGAACTATAAGAAGTGACTAGGTTGCAAACCTCAATAGACAAACAAACTCTGATCGGGACTTGAGAAACGAAGCTTAATCTTCCCTTTGAAGTTTATTTTAAACTGGCGATGATGGCTCCTAATAGCTCTCTTTTGTTTCATCCTATGAATGAGATGACAGAAAGCATACTCTAACAAGAAGCATACAAATCTGGGCCCTCTTGTGCAAAACACTTATTGTAATAAAGAGGGCTGTGCTAATAGTCCCATACAAACAAACCAATTATTACACATCGGGGAGTCCCTTCCCATTTGAAGAACAAAGCTCTTCATAGAGAAATGCATCTACAGATTTATCAAATGGGTGAAGCAAAGACCATGGACACCTTATCTGACCTCTATTCATGCATCAGGGATTTTGTTGGTTGTTTCCGAACAAGGTGCAAAGAATTGAAAGCGCAAAGTCAACAGCTAAGAGGCACCAGTGAAAAATTAAAATCAAAGAAACATATTACCGACACAATGACGTAAGCATGATGGCATCCATCAATGCTTTAAGTCAACTTATCTTGTTTCCATCCACAATGGCGCATGTAGATAGGCTGGCTCAAGAAAATTGCTATTTACAAACAAGCTAGCCTGATGGTTATATTGCAACCAGACACATTGAGTAGCACCCTGAACACCACAATAAGGGTTCTACAAACCTGATCAGATCGAAAGTTGGATCATAATTATCAGTTGCAGGTGGTCGAGGTTACAAACCTCCATGGTACTCAATGGTGCTTGAAAAGCAGGAACTTCAAATTAAGTCCCAATGAAGATTAGGGGTCGTCGAGTAACTCAACGTGACAAATCATGAACTAACAAAATTTACAAGGGGATGCAACACCAAGTTGAGGAACATAACGTGATACACATCTCATACGACAACTAGAGAAATTGTGCTCACTCCTGGTAAACTTTGAAGAAAGTAAACTCTAACATTTTCTATCAATTGTGTGTGAATATGTTGCAGGTTAAAACCTTAAATGAGAACAATCCGATCATGATGTATAAAACCTTTGACCATTGTTTATATAATTGAACGCTACAAACCTCAAAGAAGAGCTACAGCTTGAAGCATTAAAGGCCATAAGCCTACATTGGTAAGCGAATCCTATTTAAGGACTCTTACCAGGCGAGCTAAATGTGAGCGGATCTTACCTAAGAACTCTCACCACTCGAATTTACTTATGTGAGCAAATCCCAACAAGAGACTCTCACTGCTTGAGATCAGATATGCAAGCAAATTTCGACAAAAGACTATCAGCTTCAAATACCAAGCATGTGAGTGAATCTTGACGAAGGACTTTCACTATTCAAGACTCGAGCAAATTCTAACAGAGAACTCTCAATTTCAAAACACGTGAAGCAAACCATGATAAAGGCAATAAGCCTCCAAAGAGCTACAAGCTCAAACATATAAAAAGGCGAAGAGCCTTTAAAGAGCTAAAAGCTCAAACATCCCAAAAGGCCGAGAGCCTCCAAAGAGCTACAAGTTCAAACACATCAAAGGGCAATAGGCCTACAAAGAGCTGAAACTTCAACATACTAAAGGCCGCAAGCCTCAAAGAGAGTTACGACTCGAACTAATCTATGGCTACAAACCTTGACAAGCTACAACCCAAATCATTTGAAGACCACAAGCCTCGACGAACCACAATCATCATTTGGAACCTACAAGACTCAACAAGTTGCAGATTGGCAATCTTATTATACTATTGCATGATTGAGTGAAGCTGATAAATCTTATTAAGCTAAAGTCTTGGGGAAATTAAGGCACAAAGGAATAACAGTGAGAAAGAACAAAGCAAAGTTATAAGTCAACATTCTCCAATAAGCCTTAACCTCAAGGGACGATCAATCAAGCCAAAGGGCTAGGCTATAGGTGCTCAGCTCAAACTTGATAAATAAAGAAAATATAGCTATGAGCAAATGAGGTGAGAGGGTTAGACCCTAAAAGCAAATGAAAAGTTAAGACAAGCTAAGAGTCATCTTGGCTCTTGGCGCAAGTCATAATTTCAAGCTATCATCGGCTCAAAGTTTGAGAATTACTAGTTAGTTCCTCTCAACCCGTTGCATAGTTCAACTAGAACTAACGGGGCTGTTGACTTGGTAAGCTTGAACCCACCTATATCTTACCAAGAATGTTCTATCCGAAAAGAAGCATCAACTAGATCAGGCTATGGGGTCTTAACCTTATGGCTCAAGACAGCCAACGTTGAACTCAAGATTTAAAGTTGGCCAAAAAAAAAAACTCCCGCTCGGATCGAACCCAAGAGTTCTAAATATAAATGTATCATGCTAAGGATGCTAGTTTACATAAATCTCGAACTCTTGAGTCAATTATATCGAAGATTCCTAGTCCGATCCCATCCCTGATATGATTGTAATTTATAGATAAATTGTAAGGGATGAAGGCCCAAAGTTATGAAACAGGGTAAACTCTAGGAAGGCCTCTAACGGGTAATTTTTACTAGAAGTATAGATTAGACGCCTATTGTCAAGAGTAAAACTAAGGAGGATGACCGTGTAAGGGATCAGGCAATCGAGCAAAGCAGTTTAGTCACGCCCGACCTGGCTAAGCTCCACGTACAACTGTAATTAAAGAGGTTATTGATAGGGATCGGGCTACACCCTATCCCGACCCGATCTGGTTCGACCGAAATTACCAAATTACGATCGCCTGTGAAGTTGTCCTTGCCTCAGAGGTCATCCTGATCTTTGGGCATCATCTTGATAAAGAAGCATTATCTTGATTAAGAGGACGTTGCATCTCAATCACAGGAGGATGTCGCATCCTGATCATTAGAGGGCTTTGCACCTCGATCATGAGTTGTCTTTCCGTCCACGAGATCGGATGAGCTATCTCATATAGGTCCACATGTCCAAAAAGAACATCATATAAATAGCACCAGAGCACAGCAAAGAGCGGTAAGTCATTCTATCTACAAAGGAGGCTCAAAATATAGAAGCCCTCTCCTCTTTCTTCTCTCTTTTTTTAATCTATACTTTTTGTAAATACTTACTCAATTGACTGTCGGAGGGGTTAATATCAAATTCCCACCGGCGTATCGCCTTCCCTTACAGGTCCTTTGTCACCAGGGTTGTCTATGCCGAGGCAACGTCACTGGAGAAGAAGACCGCTGATTACTCTATCTGGTTCTTTACAGGATCATATATATATATGTGTGTGTGTGTGTGTGTGTGTTTTTGTGTGTGTATATTAAAATAGGAACAATTAATAACCCATAAAATGAAATGCCCCGTCTTAAAAGGAATTCAATGGCAGGCAAATTGTACTAAATCAATTAGTTTCTCACTGAAATTGGGCCTTATGAGATGAAATTGTAACTGAACGAGAATAAACTAAGCTGTTTTAGTTAACCAGTCAGCTGTTCGATTATCATTGGGCCTCATTACATGTCTAATCCAATCGCCAGTAAACTCCAACGGAGTCAAGTTTCAATGACTATTGTATTTGCCCGTATGATGCAACGTAGAAATTAATAGCTTTAATATTTTTTTTATTATAATCAATTTTTAGAGTCTATGCAACCATAAAATATAAATTTATTTTGTAAAACTTATTATTTTTTTCATGAGAGATCTAAGTAATTAACTAGAACATTTGAATTGGGAAAGTAAACACAGGAAATGAAATGCCTAATATGAACGAGGCAATAGAAGAGAATTATTAATATTTTTATTAAAATGTAACTCAATTTTGAAAGTAAAGCCGCTTACAGAATTAGGACATGTGATATCAAAAAAACAAACATGTATTTACTTTATCTATAACTAGTATTTACTTTATCTACAACTAGTATAAAACTTGGACAATACACGAGAAATAAGACTTTTAATCCCTTTATTTATTGTTGGTAGCTAATTTTCTATCATCCATGCAAAGATATAATATAAAAATGTTTTCAAAATTTAATTCTTGTTAAGGTTCCAATATTAATCACGTCTTTTTGCAATTTTTTCCTTTTTCTCTTTCTCTTTGTTTAATAAAACTCTTGCTAAACTATATATGATAATTCGAATATAATTGCAAAATAATAAAGTAATATTATTCTTATTTTTATGTAGTATGTACAGTGACATATTTGTCTTTTTTCTGATCTTATTTAAAATTGATCGTGGTGTATCCTTTCCAATTCTTTTCCACTTCGTTTAACTATGGGCTCACTAGGATTCGGTTTTCCAAAAGGGCCTTTTTTTATATATATAACCTCTGAAAGAAAGTATTTTTCAAATTTTTTATTTTTTTTAAAAAAAAGTTATGAGTAATTCTTTTAGGACTTTAGGTTTTTTTTAAAAGTCGATTAAAAATTTTATTGCATAAAGAGACAATTTCTTTAGGACAAGGAACTTTTTTTTGTTAAAAAAGGAAATTAATACAGATGATCCCTCCCTTATTAGACTAATTATTTTGTTAATTTTATTCTATGGTTCAATTTGTATTGTACTCCTTTTACTATATTTAAACCTTAATAACTTTTCTTACATATTATTATTTATGAGAATAAACAACTTTAACTTTTACTCTCTATCTAAAATTTCCAAACTTCACTTGAATTTTATAACTTATACAATATTCTTTTATGCAACCAACAGCAATCTAAAGATAAAAGTGGAAAAAAAAAAGGAAAGTCTGGTGTTTAGTGATGAGTCTGAACCTTAGAAGCATACAAAAGGATAAATCCAAAATAAATTAAATATAAAAGATATTCAAACAAAGTGTGCTTGACTAAGTCAAGCACTGAGCTCTACTCATTTGACTGATTATTCACTTCGAATCTCAGGTTTAGGATTTTTTTCACCTGTATAATGGTATATAAATTAATAAAATATAAACTGATAATAGATGGTTTCAAGATAAAGGGTGGGCCAAACCAAACCTTCACCCACCACCTGGCAGCTAGCAAATGCAATTATTGCTGCAACCTCATTCGCATATAGGCAATCACTGCTGCATCCCCATTTGTACGAACATTATCTTTAGTACACTTTTTAATGGTGCGCAAAACTAATAATTATATTGATAAGCTTCAGTGTAAAAAGGAAATCCATAAAACTTTATATTTATAATATCATCATAATATGTAAATAAAATTTGAAAACGGAAACAATTTTTGCTAACGTATTGGTATTTTTCCATTATCTAATATCTATGAGCCCATTTGACTTGTTTTCTTATTTTAATAAAAGATCATTTTTTTAAAAAAAATAAAACTCATCAAAAATTAAATTTAACTTTTCTATAGAAGTTAATTTTTTTAAAGAAATACTTTCAAAAAATTATACAAAACTACTTTAAGAAAACCAATCCAAAAAGGCATTATATCCCTACCATGTGGTCTCAAGTTCGGTGTCGAAGATTATGAATCTAAGCAAAGTATTATTAAAGGCAGTGGATAATCTCCCATGGAGCTTGAGTGAAAATATGCTGAAAATTGCATTTCGTAATTTCAAATAAAATAAATTAGAAATTTAAATCTCAACCGAACATTAATGAAATTACCGATTCTTGTTATTTTCGAATTAAAAACAGAAAAAATAACAAAAATTATAGATGGGTAATTTTGCCTTTCTTTCCTTTCTTTTCCTTTACAAGACATATTATTAAGCACGATTTCCATATAATTTTTATTTTATTTTTTACTAGTATTTTCTTTTTCAACATTAAAATTAAGATCCATATCCAATTACGGATTAAACCAAAATTTTAATAATCACCACAAAAGCTAAATAGAGAGACAAGAGAAGAACATTTTAGCAGAAACATTTCTTTTTTTTTTTACCATTTTTCATTTCTTAATATTCACAGAATTTACAAGAATATTTACACTTGTCACCCTCGTAATTCCATTTAATTCCATTTCAGGCCAAAACCAAATTGGCTGACCCGTTCTCTCTTGACTCAGTCCAACTCACCGGTTATACCTTGGAGTTAACTCACTCAATGAGTCGGCTCGGTCAACTCCATCCCCTTCCCGACGGCGATTCTTCCACCGACGAAGAACATAAATACTTCATTTTTTTCCTATCAAGTCGCCGGAAAATCGAAAATCCGGCCAGTAACACCCAGGCATCAGCTTGGGCCCCAGCAGCTCAAGTACATGACTTGCCGGAGAGACTCGTCGGACTGCTGACCTCTCTCCCCACCAGCACCGGAAAACCCGCCGTGATTAGAACCCATCACGCCGGAAAGCGGGCGGAGATCGGCTACATCACCAACTCCGCCGGAAGAGTTCGAGAAGAACCGTTTCCTGCCGTGGTGGAGCGATCTAAGGCCAGATTTCCATTTCTGCCCCTGGTCGCTGTGGTTATTCACAACGGCGACACTGGCAGCAACCCAAACGCGGTTTAAGTAACTCATGTTTGTTATACTACGTTTATAATCTAGTCTCTACACTTTAATTCTCACTTTCCTTTGCTCTTTATAAGGCAGTGTTTGTATAGATAAATAATCGCAAGATGAAGAAAAAGTGGTTAGGGGGAGTGAGTATATATAGCAGAAAGGATAAAGGAGGTTTTGCAAAACCGGGAACCGGAAAATGCGTGGTGGTATTGGAGTGTCTCTGGACTTATCGAAAGCATACAACAAAAAAAAAGAAAAGAAAAGAACAAAAAAATAATAATAGACAAAATATATTCATTTTCTCATGAGATTTTCATGATATATTAGAATTATGCAAATGTTTTTCGAGAGAAACTAGATTTGGTTTAGGTAAAGGATAATGATGGTTAAGTAATAAATCAAGATCAAAGTAATAGTCGAAGAAAGACTTTGGTGGAATTACTAGTCAAAGGAAATAAAGTACGAGATGACAACAATAATAAATAAATGAAGTATGAGCCTCCGTGTGCTTAATTTAACTGTAAATGAATTACCTAATATCTCATTAGATATGGATTAATTTTTGGAGTGTGATATTTCAAATAACAAGATAAATTAGCTTATGTTACAGGTCGAATACAATTCGTCTTAACCAGCCACATCAGGTCGACAAGCATCAAATGTCAAATGTAACAATTAAAATTGTGGAAAGGTTGGCAATAACATTATCTTTATTATAGATATTGCATGTTAATACATAACATACATAAACCAATATGACTAGAGACTTTTCAACTAGGCTCCTAAATATAGAGAATCTATTCAGTCATAGTATTATGCATTGTTGAAAAAATATGAATTTTTTTATTTGATGAAAATTAAATAAATGAATGAATGAAATGTCCAGATGTTTGAAGAGTTCAATATATGTTCCTCCTAACTATTTATCTATTTGAATTAAAATAAAATATTAACACTTTTTGCATGTCCAATGTTACTCAAAAGAACATCATTATTTGTAAGGATATTAAACATGTTTTTGTGGATAGATGTAAATTTAAGGACATAGAAGGATTTGTCCGGCCTGAAGTTTTGATATTTGACAGATATACTTTGTAAAGTTCTTTTAGTGAAATAAAAGTTGATTATTTATCGAACAAAAAAATTGTATAAGAAATAAAAGACACAAAAATTGACTCAAGTAATTAACACTATTAATTAATAATTTTGATTCGACCTTTATGAGTGACAGGGTAATTAAAAAATTATTATCGAAGACAATAATGCGTTAGAAAATGAAAAGCTATCTTCCTGGAAGGTGGTATTGCATGAGAAGGGGCAAGTGTAAAGCTTATCCGGATGAAGACCAAATGACTCATCCAAAGGTAACCAATAGATAGCCAACAGGTTTCCCCACAACACGTTAATACGTGGGCCCCATCCCTTTTTTTATTTTTATTTTTATTTTCATTTTCTAATTTCTTTTGTCGTTTCTGAGATGGGTCTGAGGAGCATATACACGTGGGGCAGTATGACTGGGCCAATGGCTTTCTGACAGTTGGCCACAGGAGATTGTCCACACCTGTGGGTGCACGTGACCGGGTTGAATTAAATGTCTCCAATGTCCTAACCACCATTAGATACGTCACGAAAGGGTTGGTTTTTTGGTCCGGCTGTCCTAATAAAGACGATTCTCTACCTGAAGTTTTTTAATAGTTAATCTTTTTCTTTTTTTTCTTTTCCAGTTCTTCATTTTGATCTTTTTCTTTTGTTGGGTCGAGAGTTGTTCTGTTCGACCAGTCGGATGAAAACTTCTATTACCACAAACCAAACATAAGGATGGTTATGAATCTAAAATTTGCCTCTTGCTTAAATTTTTATTTCTTTTAATTTATTCCCATTAAGAGTGAGTATCACTTAACTTGAATAGTAATCTTATATAGGGCTCGTTTAGATTAGTTTTTTCTGTAAAACATTGATGAGATATCGTATAGCCCGATACGACCTTAGCAACTCGAGCCAAACCAAAATGCTACACAATCCAATGTCATTTGGTCTTAGATCCTAGTGCGGCAAATCCCATGTTAGTATAAGGCACGTGGCCGTGTATGATTTTAGGCAACCTTATAGATAATCAATGAGGGCACGAATAATGAGATAAACCTTTCCCCCTTTCGCAAAATACACTTTCCAAATATTCTCTATCTTAAATACTTATTCTCCCGCCACTGATATCTAAGTTGATCGTCGGGGGGGGGGGGGGGACGCTGACGTATTACTGGAGTTAGCCTTCCTTGAGGGGCGATGCCAGCATATTACTGTAGTTAGCCTTCCTTGCAGGTCACATTGGCAAGCAACAAAACCTGTTTCTCTATTTGGAGCTTGGAGTTTTTATCTGGTTCTGTATCGAATCAAATATTTAAAGAAATCACACCATTCCATAATAAGTATTTGAATTAATTTTCTTAAAAAAAGTTAAAACTCTTAAAAGCTTCAAAAGTTAAAATTTTCAAATTTTCAAAAAACACTTTCTTCAAAATTCATAAAAAAAAAAATGCTTTTAGAAGAAAGTTAATCCAGATGAGCCCTCAATCCTATTGGTCTGCTCTTGCAAAAGAGGAGACCAATATGGAGGGAACGTAATAAGAGACTCCATAACCTGGAGACATTATGTGAAGAGCAATTGTTTAAGAATTTCTCTTTTGTTGTAAAGTATTTATTGTACTTCGGTAGGAAATTCACTAAGAAAAGCTTGAATAGGGCTCTCTGTCGTGCCTGAAACATGGACTTTAGCATTTTGGACTAGGCTGACAGTTCTTTAGGTTCTTTTAATTTCCATTTGCCTTGTAAAGCTTGGTTATCATTAATACATACTACTTGCTTGCTTAGCAAAGAAAAAACCAAGGTCAAGAATTTTCTCAAGGGCATGAGTCCATCCTCACTTTAAGGGAGCAATTGCAAATGTGGGTGGAGATTGGAATTCGAAATTTTGCGCCAAATTAACCGTGAAAGTGTCATGTTTGTCTGCCGTAGAAGCTGAAGCCCTTGCAGTGAACAAGCTTGCATCCTTGCCATTTATATTTCTTCAAGTTTTAGTTGTCTGTAATACCATCAAGTCTTCTAATTTGAACTCCCCTTGGACCATCAAATAATACTCTGTTAATAGCAATTGTGATCCGATGTGTGAGATTTCAATTATCCAAAAGGACCGCAAATAGAGCAACAAATTCAATGGTGAAACCCTCCTGAAAGACTGTTAGTTTATAATGCTTTAATATGAGGTCAAAGTAATATTAACTCAATTTTGAGTTAGGTCCCGCACGTCAAAAGGGTTGGTAGTTGATATCGTTACGTTCCTTGTTTCGAGTGGATTAACATGATATTTTTACATGTTAGAAATGGATTAAAGGTGAATGAGAAATTAGCAACCAAAGTTGAGTGTGTTACTAGTTTGGTTGTTAGATTTGGTTATCTGTGGGTTTGTATCCCATATAGGAAAACCATTAAACTTTTCTCACTTTATATATAGATTCCTTTATGAGGTGTGCCAGCGAGGCATATGGAAGGAAGACTATACATGGTGGGCATGGTACTAAACCCACCACGCGCGCGCGCGCACCCGCCCGCACTGCACGACACGGCATGGCCGGGCCGAGCCGGGTCCGGGGACACGGCGTGTGGCACGGATTTTCACTCCGGTTTGTATTTTATTTGGAAAAACTCAAACACCTGAAGATTTTGAAGAGGACATAACTGATACATTAAAGCTCGGGATTTACTCTCTAGCACGTTTTGCTTATTGGCATCAAGTGAGCTTATTTCTTGGGCGTTTTTGACTGTTAGAGGGACAGGTTTATGGCTCCCTTAATTGTTTTTTGCTGGCTGCTCCTCTTTGCTCCACTATATATAGCCATGTCCAGAAGGAGCTATATACCGAGCATCCCCGTATTAGCACATAGCGTATTTTCATAAGCATTCTGCTAATTTTATTTCCTTCATACAAAGAGAGTCCTATGCTTCTTGTCGCCGGCTCTTGCTTCGGTGTGCTACCATAGTTAAGAGGTATAGTCGTTGTATCCTGGGAAGGATACGCCATAACCTTTAGCACCGTGTGAAGGGGCATAAATCCTTTAAGGAAATCGTGTATCTCGAGCCTCGACTAATTTCGTTTATTCTTGTTTATTCATTATTTCTAGTTCAGTTTCTATATGCCTTGTTATTATTTCTGCTTTATTTTATTACTAGTTTCTAACAGTCTTAAAGGATTTAATTTTATATTATTCTAAACTTTTACGGGTTTGATAAACTGTAGTATCTATTGCTTACAGTTTTCAAATCTGTATCAAACAAAAACTAGTTTTTGTTCACTACTGGTTTAAATTATTTATTATACAGGTTAACTAATTTCGGTTGGTTGAGTGCAGGAAATCTTATAACTTTTACTTTCAATCATGTCTGGAAATAACGAAACTCAAATTGGAAATAATGATGAAGTCCAATTTGTGGATAACACCCAAACTTGGACTGCTGGAACAAGTGTGACTGCGGTTTCCATTGCTACATCGAACGTTTCTGTGACTGCTGGGAACACCCCAACAGGAGTTACCATGACTGGGAATGTTGGAATTACTCCAACAACTAATATGATTGTTCAGGTTCCTGGGACTGTGCAAGGATTCAGCGGATTTGGAGCCGCGACTGGATCAGCTTTCAATTCATTTGGACAAGCCAACAATGTTGCTGGTTCAAGCAGTGGCTTTGAGGGAGCTGCAAATATAGCTGGTTCGAGCAATGTTTTTGGAGGTAGGCCTTTATTTGGGACAACCAACTATGCACCTCCACCTCCATATGCTGAAAAGCCAGAAAAGTTTTTTGGCAAAGACTTCAAGACATGGCAGCTTCAAATGGAGTTTTATCTCACAACTTTGGTGTTGTTCATGTATGTGCAGCAAGATTCTCCATCCTTGGGGGATAACCCGAATGTGCAGACGGTGGCGGCTGTGGATGCTTGGAAGCACAGCGATTTCCTTTGCCGGAATTATATTTTGAATTGTTTAGAAACTTCCTTTGTATAAAGTACATGCTAAATGTAAAACAGCTAAGGAAGTATGGATGTCTTTAGAGGATAAGTATGAGCTGGAAAGTGCTAGCACGAAGAAATTCGTAGTGACTAGATTTCTAGAATTCTCTATGACAGATTCTAAACCAGTGATGTCACAGGTACAAGAATACCAGCTGATTATCCAAGAACTCCATGCTGAAGGGATGCCACAGGTTGAACAATTCCAAGTGGCTGCCTTAATAGATAAATTGCCCTTAGTTGGAGTGAGTTCAAAAATCACCTCAAACACAAGCAACAGGAGATGACAATGAAAAACTTAATCCTGCGGCTTAGAATTGAGGAAGAAAATCGTTCAACTAGCAAATGGGGCATGCATGGTGGAATGAAATCCAAGGCCCACATGGTGGAATATGGTTCAAATCCCAACAAAAAGAGAAAGTTCACCAGTCAAGCTAATCGTGGGCAAAAGGGGAAGACGATTCTTTGGGAAACCCAAAGCTGACAAGAAGCAGTTCAATGGGACGTGTTATATCTGTGACAAAACTGGTCACAAGGCAAAAGATTGCAGGTTGCGCAAGAGAAAAGCCTTAGCAAATGTCGTGGAAGACTTAGAAGGCGACGTGTCTGATCTAAATATCTCAGCAGTGGTGTCAGAAGTGAACATGGTGGGTAATCCTAAACAATGGTTCATTGACACAGGGGCAACTAGACACGTTTGTTCTGAGAAAAGACTATTCTCTTCCTACACAGCTAACACCGGGGAAGAAGTCTTGTACATGGGAAATTCTACAACTTCCCAAGTGGTAGGTATAGGAAATGTCGTTCTAGAGATGACCTCTGGCATTAAGCTGACACTTAAGAATGTTCTAAATGTTCCTGAGATTAGGAAAAATCTAGTGTCCGGTTCTTTGTTAGGTAAAGCCGGACTCTCTATGCTGTTTAGTGCTGATAAAGTTGTAATCAAGAAGGGATATGATTTTGTGGGTAAGGGCTATCTCCATGAGGGGATGTATAAGATAAATGTTAGAGTCCAGATCCCAAAAGGAAATGTAACTGCTGGGCCTTCTGGCCAGAATGAGATTAATAAAATTGTTCCTTCTGCTTACTTCTTTGAATCTCATACTTTATGGCATGAGAGGTTGGGACATGTAAACTTTGATTCTCTAAACAAACTTGTAAAAATGGGACTAATCCATGGGGTAGATTTTTCTAATCATAAAAAATATGAAGTTTGTGTAGAATCAAAATTAACTAGAACTTCTTTCAAATCTGTAGAAAGAACCACAGAACCTCTTGGATTGATTCATAGTAATATTTGTGATTTAAAATTTGTGCAAACAAGAGGCGGTAAAAAATATTTTATAACTTTTATCGATGATAGCACAAGGTATTGTTATGTATATTTACTAAGATCCAAAGATGAGGCTTTGGAGGCTTTTAAACAATGCCAAGTTGAGGTGGAAAATCAACTAGGTAAGAAGATCAAAACTTTGAGAAGTGATAGGGGTGGAAATGCGTATATCCTTTTGAAGCTTATTGTCTTTGAACAAGGAATAATACACCAAACAACGACTCCTTATTCTCCACAACAAAATGGGGTTGCTGAACGCAAAAATAGAACTCTCAAAGAAATGATGAACGCCTTGTTGATAAATTCTGGTCTACCTCGAACTTGTAGGGAAGCGATCTTGATCGCAAATCATGTTTTGAATAAAATACCCCACAAGAAACTAGAAAAAACACCGTATGAATTGTGGAAAGGTAGACCGCCTTCATACAAATATTTAAGAGTGTGGGGCTGTCTAGCTAAAGTAGGAGTTCCTACTCCTAAAATGGTCAAAATAGGACCAAAGACAGTTGACTGTATTTTCATTGGATATGTGCGAGCAGTCTTTGCGTATAGATTTCTTGTACATAAATCAGAAATTTCTGACATTCATGAGAATACAGTAATTGAATCTCGAAATGCTGAGTTTTTTGAAACGACATTTCCATATAAAGGGTCAAAAGAATCAAATTCTTGTGAACCCGGTTCGTCTAAAAGGGGTCTTGACCATTCAGATGTAGATAAAGAGGCTACAGCTCATGAACCTAGACGTAGTAAACAGGCAAGAACCTCTACGTCTTTCGGGCCTGACTTTATAACATTTATGTTAGAAAGTGAGCCCAGAACTTTCAAGGAAGCTATGTCTACTCCTGAGGCACCTCTTTGGCAAAAGGCGATGAATAGTAAAATTGAGTCTATCATGCACAACCATACTTGGGAATTAGTGGATCTACCTCTTGGAAATATGCCTTTAGGGTGTAAATGGATTTTCAGAAGGAAGATGAAGGCGGATGGATCAATAGACAAATATAAGGCCCGATTGGTTATAAAAGGCTATAATCAAAAGGAGGGTCTAGATTATTTTGACACGTATTCACCGGTAACTAGAATTACATCTATTCGAATGTTGATAGCTATTGCAACTATATATAGTTTGGAGATACATCAAATGGATATAAAAACGGCTTTCTTGAATGGAGATCTAAAAGAGGAGATCTATATGGAACAACCTGAAGGGTTTGTAGTTCCAAGTCAAGAGAAAAAAGTGTGTAAGCTTGTGAAATCTCTTTACGGTTTAAAACAAGCACTTAAGCAATGGCATGAGAAATTTGATCGAGTCATGCTTGTAAATGGGTTCAAAATCAACGAGTGTGACAAGTGTGTTTATTGGAAAGGAACAAATCAGAATTTTGTCATTGTTTGCCTTTATGTAGACGACATGCTTATTATGGGAAAGAATAATGAAGCGATTGTGTCTACAAAGAAGATACTCTCCCGAAATTTTGAAATGAAAGACATGGGTGTTGCCGATGTAATCCTGGGCACAAAAATCATTAAAACACCTGAAGGTCTAGCCTTGTCTCAATCTCATTACATCGAGAAAATACTGAACAAGCATAATAACAGTGACATCGGGATTGCAAAGACTCCTTTAGATATAAGTGTACATCTAAGGAAAAATACAAGTGAAGGGGTATCTCAATTGGAGTATTCCTAGATCATTGGGAGTCTAATGTACATTATAAACTGTACAAGACCTGACATATTCTGCGCTGTGAATAGGCTAAGTAGATACACTAGTAATCCAAGTCAAGAACATTGGGTTGCACTAATCAGGGTCTTAAGAAACTTGAGATACACCATGAAATACGCGTTGCACTATACTACTTTTTCAGCTGTGTTAGAAGGATATAGTGACGCGAATTGGATATCAGACACAAAAGACTCAAGATCCACAAGTGGATACGTTTTTACCTTAGCTGGAGCAGCTGTGTCATGGAAATCCTCTAAGCAGACATGACATGTATAGCCAGATCCACTATGGAGTTTGAATTTATTGCTTTAGACAAAGCTAGAGAAGAAGCAGAATGGCTTCGACAATTCTTAGAAGACGTTCCATGTTGGTCAAAACCTGTAGCTACTATAAGTATTCACTGTGATAGTCAATCAGCGATTGGCAGGGCACAAAGTGTTATGTATAATGGTAAGTCTAGGCATATACGCTGTAGACATCACACTGTTAAGCAGTTGCTCTCAAATGGGATTATCACTTTAGATTATGTAAAGTCTAAGGATAATATTGCGGATCCACTTACCAAAGGTGTAAATAGAGAGCAAGTTCTTAAGTTGTCGAGTGGAATGGGTCTTAAGCCTATAGAGTAACTAAAAGGTCATTATAATTGTCAACCCTACCTCGTTGACAGGAGATCCCTGAATCTTGGTTCAAAGGTGAAAACTGGATTATATATGACTTTATTCAAGCACTGTGGGGGCAAAAGCCTCCTTTACCCATTCCTATGACAAGCAGACAGTGCAGCCTGTGAGGTATAGGATAAGCTTAGCTTTTAATGATCTTTATAGCTTGGGAAAACCAAGTGGAGTATAGCAGGATACTCTTCACGAAGAATCACCTATATGAGTAAGGAGGGGCCGCTTCTAAGAGAATTGTAGGCTGAATTCTCTGAGTACTCATGAATACCGGGAGTTGTTCAGGGCCAAAATGAACACAACCGTGAGAAACTAAAAGTGTATTAAGAGATGTTGTGTGTATGTTGTTGTCTTGATTTACACTAAAACTGAACAGTTCAAAACATCCAGTCCACTGGTCAGCGAGTAAATTCGATGGTAAACACTAAGGAAGGTTCAAAGGCCAAAGTTACCTATCCTGAGGCAGTATTTCTTTCCGGACTCTCTCTTGCATTTGCATTTGCATATTTGCATAGTAGTCAGCTAATTTTCATTCATGTGGGGAATGTTAGTTTAGAATGCTTTAACATGAGGTCAAAGCAATATTGACTCAATTTTGAGTTAGGTCCCGCACGTCAAAAGGGTCGGTAGTTGATATCGTTACGTTCCTTGTTTCGAGTGGATTAACATGATATTTTTACATGTTAGAAACGGATTAAAGGTGAATGAGAAATTAGCAAACAAAGTTGAGTGTGTTACTAGTTTGGTTGGTAGATTTGGTTGTCTATGGGTTTGTATCTCATATAGGAAAACCATTAAACTTTTCTCACTTTATATATAGATTCCTTTATGAGATATGCTAGCGAGGCATATGGAGGGAAGACTATACATGGTGGGCATGGTACTAAACCCACCGCACACGCGCACGCGCCCACCCGCACCGCACGACAAGGCATGGCCGGGCCGAGACGGGTCCGGGGACGCGGCGTGTGGCACGGATTTTCACTTCGGTTTGTATTTTTTTTGGAAAAACTCAAACACCTGAAGATTTTGAAGAGGACGTAACTGATACATTAAAGCTCGGGATTTACTCTTTAGCAAGTTTTGCTTATTGGCATCAAGTGAGCTTATTTCTTGGGCGTTTTTGACTGTTGGAGGGACAGGTTTATGGCTCCCTTAATTGCTTTTTGCTGGCTGCTCCTCTTTGCTCCACTATATATAGCCGTGTCCAGAAGGAGCTATATACCGAGCATTCCCGTATTAGCACATAGCATATTTTTATAAGCATTCTGCTAATCTTATTTCCTTCATACAGAGAGAGTCCTACGCTTCTTGTTCGCCGGCTCTTGCTTCGGTGTGCTACTATAGTCAAGAGGTATAGTCGTTGTATCCTGGGAAGGATACGCCATAACCTTTAGCACCGTGTGAAGGGGCGTAAATCCTTTAAGGAAATCGTGTATCTCGAGCTTCGACTAATTTCGTTTATTCTTGTTTATTCGTTATTTCTAGTTCAGTTTCTATATGCCTTGTTATTATTTTTGCTTTATTTTATTACTAGTTTCTAACAAAGACAAGTTAGAATTTGGCTAGATTTCTAACATATCCCCTCCTCTAATGAAATAAAGAAATCAATAACACGACCCAAGGTCAAATGGCATGAACACTCTAGTAAAATAACTTAACTGATAATTTATCAGTATTCCAAAGTTAACCCGACCCTAGGATCAAGTGGCTAGAATCTAATAGAATAACTTAACTGATAATATCGATGTTATCATAAGTTACTAAACAATTGGTCCTACTTATTAATTTGGCCCTTCCAACGCTACATGATCAATTAAATTGTAAAGCAAACCAATTATTAGCCTCCGCTTAAATTAGATTAAAGGTCTCTCTCAAATAACGAGAGTCAAGTCATGCTTTTGAAAATTTATCCTTCACCTAGAAAATTCTACACTCTTCGACAAGAGCATTGATTTTGAATTGCTATTCTTTTTTCTTTTTTTCTTTTTCTTTTCTTTCTCTGAAGTTCTTGCTACAACAGTCAAGGATATATAAATTTGTGGATGTAATAACATAAACAAATCATATGGTCATGCAATTGCACTTAGTTAATTTGACTGTTTCTTCCATCGATATACTCTTCAATGTTTACAACGACATATTCAATATTTTTAGATCATCCTTACTACAACAATTTGAAATGATATTTAAAATTTGTAGTCTTTTTCCAACAATTATTTTTATTATTGTAAATCTATCCTTTATGTTACTAAAGTTAGATACTTGCTTAGGATTACAAAAATCTACTTCATTGGTGTTCAACGCTTACAAGGATAGTAAAGCGAAAGCAAAAAGAACAATGAGTATTATATTGTGTATAGATCATCCTCTATTTAAAATAAAACATTTTAACTTCTGAAAATGAGAAAATTTTCAATTTTTAACTGTATTTTTGTATTGGATAAATGTAGAAACAATTCGATTATTTTACGCATAATAAGAACTTGCAAAAGGGGAAGAAGAAAAGGAAAAAAAGAAAACCCTAGTTACGTAGGTGTTTAGCTCTCAGCAAAGAGTACTTCTCGATGAAACCTCAATCGACAATGACCATACATATTGCTATAGTAACGTTTAGAATATTAAATTGCAAAATATGTATAGAGACTAGGACATTGATATTGAAGCATTACATTTCTTTCTTTTTTCAATTTATCTCCAATTATGATGGTGACCTAGTGGTAGTTCCAATCCACCTCTTTATTTTATTTATTATTTAGGAAGATATAATCTTAAAAGTTATTAATTTATATATAGGGTAATGACAAATGACAATGACTTAATGGTAATTTTTTTTAAGTCTAGAGATATGAATAAGATCTTTCTTCATTGATGCATGCCAGCTAAATATTATAGTATTTAATTTTTAACCATTAAATATTTAAATTAATATTCTTTTTCTAACATTTGAGCTAGTATTAAATTGAGTCTATGATTCTCCATTACTTATCATGGAAAATTAGAGATCTTGGACACAATTATTTGATGGGAAAAGAGGGCCCTATCTTGTTGTTTAATAGATTCCATAGATCATAATGAATTGTCCCACCACAGCCAAGAAAAGGATGTATCGAATTATAACATGGACCACTGACCATGAAAATGAAATTTAATAAGATAGGCACTATCCAAGTTTATCTTTTTATGCTTGACCTAAAAAGTAAAAGAATTTTCTTTTTTTGTTTATCATTCTATATTTTGATGGGATTGTCTTCAATTATTGAGGGGTAATCGTGTTTCTTTTAGGGGTTGTTTGGATACACGAGAGAAAACAGCTAAGAAAATGAAATGATTCAATCACAAAGGATATCAAAGAGGATAATTAAACGTAGGATAAAATTATAACAAAAACTTTCACGGTTGATTTTGTGTGTCTTTTATTTGGATTAGCTCTAATTGTTATTATTCTATAATAGGGGGCTTCTAAGGTAAACTTATAGCCTATTTGGAATAATCTTATTTTAAATTTAAAATCTGATAAGTATCTTATCTTATAAGTGTTTTACAAAAAAAATTATCTAATACAATCAGACTATTTGGTTTATAAGATGAAATGCTTTTATAAGTTAATTTGATAATAATGTTATTAATTTTGAGTCATGATATTTTAATTTTATAGTTAAATAATAAATTATAAAATATATATTAATTAATTTTTACTTTTGTTTTAAAAATTTTAAAATTTTTGAATTTTTGAATTTTTAATATTTAATTTTTAACATTTTATTTTTTATTTTAATTTTAAAATGTAAATTTTAAATGTTTAATTTTTAATTTTCTATTTTTATTTTAAATTTTAAATTTTAAATTTTATTTTTAAATTTTTATTTCTTTAATTTTTTAATTTTAAATTTTCGCATTTTAAAATTTTTATTTTTAATTATTTTCTAATTGATAAGATATAAGTACCCTAAATTCAATTTATTTTTTTAACTACAAATAATACATCTAATAAAAAGTATCTTATAAGTGTTGTATAATAAGTTGATAAGAAACAATTTTTTTATATCAGTTGTCAAATAAGATAAGTATCTTAAAATAAGACCCAAACAAACACACCAGTAAAGGATGTTTGGAAGTATGATACTTATAAGTTGCTCAAACTTGTTTATAAGCAAAAATATAAAAGCTATTAGTTTGATAAATTGTGCTTATAAGCAACAAAAAAAAAAAAAAAGCACCACACCCCAAACTTCTTTTAGGTACTAAGTAATGAGCATTAACTAATTAAATTTACATTTATATTCCCTTAAAAACACAAAACAGTTATCTCTTAATTAATGAAAAGTCTTTTTTAGTCATTTTAATTAATATTGCTATTTATTAGTATTTGCTTACCAAACATGTTAATATCAAAACTCTTCTATGCTTATTTGTTATTCACTTATAAACACCAAAATATACTTAAAAACAATAATTACTTATAAGCAACTTAAAAAAAACCAAGCTAGACACTCTCTTAATATTTTTCGTAGGTGAGCTGATAAGCAAGTGCATAGAGATTATGATAGGCTGGCAAGATTGATAAGGTGGCTGAACACACTTCGGCAAATTTAGCTGTTAGAGTAACTGATAACTGTTGGAGTTGCTGATAGCTATTTGGATAGCTAATAGCTGTTGTATTTTAGCTGTTAGCGGATAGCTGCTTAACTAGCTGATTGAACAAAATGTGTTCGGTAAAATTAGTTGTTAGATTAGCTGATGAATATTAAATAACGTAGGAGGACATTGATATCGTGTTATTATTATTATTGTTATATGATAATTGTAATTACTATTACTATTATAGGAATAAGATAATATATTTCATAATTAGATATTTATTCTCATAATCATATTTTAATATTAAAGTATAACTAATTTTTTGATGAAACATTTATATCAATATTACAAAAGTTAATTTTAATATATTCAAAATTATTTTGTAAAAAAGAAGGTACTAATAAAACTTATGCATTTAGTAATGACTAATAAAACTTATGCTTTTAGTAATGTTAATTATATAGAAATTGAAATTCATTTTTATATTATTTCTTATTTATATTTGTGAAAGAAAAGGTAAAAATATAAAGAGAGATTGGAGAAAGAATAAAAAAATAAAAAAAAATGCAAAAAGGGCAGAATTGCCAAAAAAAAAATGAAAAGCTAAAAGTTGCCTGAAACGCTAAAATTTTGAGCTTTTGAAAACACTAGTTGAAACGCTAAAAGCTACCTAAAAAGCTACTTGAAACGCTAGTTTACCGAACAACAATAATTTAGCAAAATAGCATTTTGACCAGTCAAAACGCTAAACGCTATTTGAAAAGTTGTTGCCGAACACGCACTAACTAGGTTTTCTTCCCACAATATCTCTACATTAATTTTTATTTATGAACTAGTATACGCACATTCACAGAACCAGCTCCATTTTATTACCCTAAACTTATGTTTCATTTGAGTAATTAGTGATTAAAATACTAATTTTTAATGCACCGGATAATTTATTCTTAAAAGAATGTTACAGGATTATGAAGTAAATGAGAAATTATCTTTAGAGATCTTTTGATTTCCACTAACTTGTTTAAGTCATAGGGATTATGGATTATTTGAGCCATAATTTCATCCATGAATAAGAAAATCTTTAAGCTCTCGACTACCTTGAATATGAGTTTAATGCAAGAGGTTTTGAAGCTCTTAGATTGTCCTCTATGAATGTTGAAATAATGGTTTGATCTCCTCTTATACCTATACATATTGATATTTTTAGACTTTGTAAAACATAACACATATTTATTCTTCTACAATATTCTAGAGTATTCGTATCCTAGAGCATAAATACCATGTAGAATATAGGTGTTTATTGTGTTCACTATGCATAAGTATTATTACAATTGTCAAATCGCATGAGTTCTTGAATCAGATTATCTCCATCTCACTATATGTTGTGATAATACAATCACGGTTTAACCTCCATCTTCATCCAAACATAGGAAAGAAATAATATCTTCTATAACCTCTTCAAGCTTCCTATAAACTGTGACAATTATATATATATAAAATAAAAATCTTATTAACTATAGAAAACAGTAAAGAGATGAAGGTTATATCTAGCGATGTTTTATAGTGAAAACAGCGGACGAAAACTGTGGCTCGACATCACTGATTCACAAGCATAAAAGAACCGTCTCGCCTCTTAGAGTCTTAAGGCTTGTTTGGATTAGTTTTTTTTTAAAAAAAAATATTTTTTTTAAAAAAATTATATTAAATTTATAATAACTGTTTAATTTAGTTTCTAAAATAATTAAAATTTTAAAAATAATTCAAATACAGTTTTTTTTAAAATTAAAATTTTCAATTTTTCAAAAAAAATTATTTTTCCAAAATTGTTAAAAAAACATTTTTTTAAAAAAAAACCAATCCTTAGTTATTTACTGCTCTAGACATTTGAGGGTTGCAACTGAAATTCCAAATCCCGAAATTCTCTTCTTTATTTATTTTTCTTTTCTTAGATGAGGTGTATTTTAAATCTTCAGACTTTGATTCTCGTAATGTAATAAAAATAGTGAAATAGTGACACTGTTATGGTCTTACACAAGCATTAGAAATTTCAATTTATACAATGAGATTTGCAGGCGCTTTAAAAAATAGAAGTGCAAATGGTAACATTTTCTGGGTTGAGACTAGCTCCGATTCCAGGGCTGATGGCTTGGTTTGAATCTCATGAGGAGCGGAAGTTTGAATTGGGGGTGAGAGTTTTAAAAATAAAATGGGAACATTTTTTGAAGCTTCAAAATTGAAGTAGAATTAATTTATACATTCTTCTTTTACAAAAATAATATCACTCGCAGACTGGGGGCATTAATTGGGACCCCAACAACTCAAGTACATAACTTTCCTCAAAGACTCCTCAGACTGCTTAGCCTTGTGTTCATCTTCACGTAAAACCATGGCAGAAGATAGGGTAGAAATCTTCTTGGCTTGAGAGAAAGACCTCAAATTGCTCTTGGCATGCTGGTGTATAGACCTTATGGTGTAGTTCCATCTACAGAATCCTTGATCTTTCAATGCCTCCACTACGCTAACACTCGTTGCCGCTATCCATGCTCTGCTTGTCGAACTCATTTTTTTAACCCTGTTTTTTCTTCTTTTTTATTTTTTTCTGCTTTTGAAAACTTATATATTGATGCTAATGAGAGACCCTTTAGCTAGCTTGATGAAAGTTGAATTGTTTGCTTATGGTGGTTGTTGCTTTTACATCTATTTATACACACAGAGCTTAAGAGTGAAACTGGTGGCTGTGTGGTATGGGAGCAAACGGTATTGGTGATGACATTTTTATTGTACCATTTTATTTATTTATTTTTTTCTTTTGTTGTGAGGGAGGTTGAAGTAGTTGGATTAGAAAATCATTTTTGAAATGTCACACATTTCTTTTGTCCTCCTTTAATGAAATAAAGAAAGCAGTGGCCATGTGATAGAATCCACCGAGAAACATTGAAGTAGCTCTGTAAAACATTTTGTGTCCTGTGATTGACGTATTGTCCAGATGAGATTAGTCAGTCATTGATCTGGCTTTGATGAGTGTTTTGATAATCGAATTTCGTCAGTTAAATATTTTTTGTCGAAAAAAAAAAAAGAAAGAAAAAAAGGAGAGAGACATTTTTTGTCCCAATTTTGGAAGACCTATTCTATAAATCTTTTTCTATCATTTGATTTCAATTTAGTTCTTATCATTCTTCAAATATTTATTTAATCCTTAGTTTTTTCAGGCAAAACCAAATTAGTCTCTTTAAAGTATTTATAGTAGTCTTTAATATTTTAAAAGAATTATTTAAATTAGTCCCCATCTTTTGTAAATAATAAGTAAAATTATAAGGATTAATGAATAAAAGTATAAATATTAAGATCTAATATAAATCTTTTGAATTAATAATGATTAATTTTATTGTACTAATTTAAATATTTCAAGCTAATAAAAATTAATTTAAAAGAATATAATAACAAGATTAAGAACTTTCAATATAATTATCGTACAAAATTTCTAACCATGCATGATGCCAACACAAGGGGAACAACACGGAATTTGTCGAAACGTTTGACGAAGATGTCGCGACACCTAGGCCTATTGCAGTCGCCTCAGCATGACAAATTAGTGTAGACAAGTTGATGCGCACAACAGTACATATTACATTAATAAAATTGAGAAAGAGGCCTCCGAATACAGACTTGCGCCAAAAGTTTTGGGAGTTGAAAACCGCGTGGTATGATAAGTTCAGAAAACGGTGGTCCGTGTTGTAACAATCTCTGCAGAATCTTCAATAGTTTTTTCTCTTCTTTTTTTTTTTTTTGGATAGAGGAATCTTCAATAGTTCGGTTAAAATAATGTTTGTCTAAGTTATTGTTATTTGATAAAATAATATTTTGAGTAACTTTTTGGATATATTTTAGCTTTTTAACTATCTTTCTCAAACATTAAAAAATTGATTTTTTTGCTAACGAACTCCTTTGTGTTATAGTGAAATTACATTGTTAGTCTATATGTTCTTAAAATTCTCTACTTATTCCCTTGTACCTTTTTGAAGCTTGCAGACACACCCCAACCACCATTCTTTTGTTAAATCATTAATAGATTTTGTGAAATGTCCATTTTGCGATTATCATATTTTAGTAAAAATTCATTTTGCCGTTATTTTATTTTTAAAAAATATGTAAAAATAAAAAGAAGAAGAAAGATAGTCTTCTTCATCTGGCCAAAACACCCCACCTCAGCCCCACCACTCCCCTCCATTGCTGCCACCCCCACCGTTATCACCCCCTTCCACCAGCCTCACCAAATCAAAGTTTTTCTCCTGTCCTCATCCAAAAAATTGATAATCTTTAGCATTTTATCTCAAACCCAATTAACAAATTCTACTTTTACATCAATAACAACAATTTTAAAATCACCTCTCTTTTTTTGATTTTTTTTTCCAGAGAAAGAGTTAATGTTTTTTGTTTGAAAAATGATGAATCAATTAAAAAAATAAACGCAGGAGGTATAAAATAGAGAAGAAGAGGATTCTTGTCAATAACGGAGAGCATGATGGTAGTGATGCGAGCTGCTGGTGGGGATGGGGGTGGGGGTGGTGATTTTAGTTTTTTTTTTTTTAAATATGATGAATCAATTGGAATTAGAAAAATAAATGCATGGGGTATAGATCATAGAAGAAGAGGTTTTTTGTTGTGGGTCGACAATAGACAACATGGTAGTGGTGCTGGGGACTGTTGGTCAGGGTGGAGGGGTGATTTTAATTTTTATTTTTTTGAAATATGATTAATCAATTAAAAATTAAATGCAAGGGGTATTGATCGAAGAAGAAAAGGATTCTTGTCGGCGACGAAGTGCATGGTGGTAGGGATGGGGCTGTTGGTTGGGATAGGGTTGGTGATTTTAATTTCTCTTTGAAATATGATTAATCAATTTAAAAAATAAATGCAAGGAGTATATGTGCAATTAACGAAAAAAAAAACAAAGCTCACTCTTATTTTTGGAGCTTGTAGCATACATCTCGTTAAAATGGATAGAAAACTTGATGGAAGGGGTATCCATGTAAGTTGCAAAAAGATACAAGGGGATAAGTAGAGAGTTTTGGGAATACAGGGGCAACAACATAATTTCATTATAACATAGGGGGCCCGTTAGCAAAAACCCTAAAAAAAATTTAATGTCAAATAGCTTTTAGCTTCTCTTCTATTTTTTTGGCAATTCTACTCTTTTCCAATTTCTCTTTATATTTGTATCTTTTCTTTCACAAATATAAATAAGAATAACATAAAAATTAATTTCAAATTCTATCTATGTGAAAATATTCTAAAAATTATAAGTTTTATTTGTCCACTTATTATTTTTGTGACAAACTTATTAGAGTATACTATACAATGTATTGCCACATAGCATATAAAGGTCAAACCTATAACTTTGTATATTGTATTATTCTTATAAATATATGCTTAGCACCCTTATTAGGGTAAGTCATCACAAATACTTCTATATAGTACCAAGACCTTCTCAATCCAAAACCCTACAATTCCCTCTGAAAACCCTACATTTCAAATCATGTCTTCGATACCCATGACCTCTACCATCCCTACATCTCCTTTTTCTCCTATCACGCCAGACATCTCTACTCCACTATCGACAGCATCTCCATCACTGCCCTAAGAAGTTTCTTTCTCTAGTACCTTCACTTGAGTTTCTACATCATCTCCCCTATCTGTACATACAATACCTACAGTAACCCGAACCACTATAGGTGTTAGTGATACTGCTTTCCCTCTTATTAATGCTGTTTCGCTTCTTTAACTCCCAACTTTAAGTAGTTTAAATATTACTACTCTTGTCACAATTAAGTTTGATGGCTCCAACCATCATTGATGGCGTTCGATATCGAACCAGTCCTCTCCACCCGTGGTGTATCTAGAGTTTTCGATGGCGCTCTCCCTTGTCCAACGACATATTCACCTACTCGTCTCTCCTGGCTCAGACCCCACAGCCATGGCTGATCATTCCTCTACTACACACATCGCCTTCATCCCATGTTCTCAACGCCAATCAATCTCGTCGAGCTTGCCCTAGACGTGTTTGTCGCCCTTGTTTCCATGTCCATTCCTGAACCTCTACCACCTAAAAATATTCATCCCATGCAGACCCGATCCAAATAAGGCATCCTTATTTATAAACCCAAACAACTTCTATCTTTCACTGCTTCTATGACACTAGTGAGCCTACATCACGCATTATCACTTCCTGCAACCATCACTTGCAAAAAGAGATGGCCAAGCAATTCAATGCCTTACTCTAAAATCAAACATTGGTTCTTGTGCCACCCTAATCAACCAAGAATCTAGTTGGCTATAAATAGATTTATAGAATTGAGTATAACTCTAATGGTTATTGAGTGGTATAAGGCATGGCTTGTTTCTCAGGGGTTTTATTAGCAAGCAGGTATTGATTACTTTGAAACCTGAAGTTTTGTTGTTGAGCCTACCATCTTTCGTACTTTTTCTTGTCTATTGCTATTTCTCGTGGTTGGCTTATTTGTCAATTAGACGTCAAAAATGCCTTTTTACATGGGTTTTGAGCTAAAGAGTTATACATGAAACAACCCCGAGGGTTCATTGATCCTTAATGGCCAATCATGATCCTTAATGCCCTAATCATGTGTGTAAATTACAAAAAGCACTATTTGATTTAAAGCAAGCTCCTCGTGCCTAGTTTAACATATTCAATTCCTTTCTTCTATCTCATGATTTTCATTGTATTTTAGCTGATACCTCCATGTTTGTCTACTACTCCTCAAAAGGTATTGAGGTTCTCTTCTTCTTGTATGTTGATGACATTATTTTGACAAGCAGTTCTCCCTCCTTAATTTTTAGTTTCATTCACATCCTCACCTGGACCTTCGTGATGAAGGACCTAGGTAATCTTCATTGTTTTCGAGGAATTCAGGTAAAACACTTACATATCTCCTTGTTCTTGTCTCAAACAAAATACAATCGGGATCTCCTTCAAAAATTCTATTCACAATGCTAAACTTATCAAATCACCTCTTCTCTCTAAATCGCAACCTTCATTGTATGATGGTAACCTATCAATAGATCCCATAGAATTCAAAAGTACGGTAGGAGGTTTGCAATACCTGACTTTGACTCGATTTGACATTACTTTTGCTATAAACTTGGTTAGTCAACATATGAATGCTTCTCATACATCTCATTTGCAGCTTGTCAAAAGAATGTTTAGGTTCTTGTGTGGCACTATAGATGAAGGTATTCTCTTACATGGGGCTGCTCAACCTTCGCTTTTTGCTTATGCCGACGTAGATTAGGGTGGGTGTCCTAATAGTCATCGTTCTACGATGGGCTATGCTATAATCCTAGAATGTTCTCTCATATCCTAGCAATCAAAAAACAATCCATTGTTTCTCACTTAAGTACGGAAGTAGAATATAGGGCCCTTGCTTATGCACTTGCTGGGGCATATCGGATTAGACAATTGTTGCATGACTTACGTGTTGTGTTACCATCTCCAATAATCTTGTTTTGTGACAACATCTTTGCTACATATCTCTCTGCCAATCCAGTTCTCCATATGCGCACAAAGCATATTGAGATTGACTTCCATTTCATTCGAAAAAAGTCACTCAAGGTGATGTCCCTGTTCAATATGTACCTATGGCCTCTCAGCTCGCTGATATACTCACCAAGGCCTTGGCGTTTGCACAATTTCAAAAACTCAAGGCCAATCTTCACATATAGTTACGCCCTCGTTTAGATTGAGGGAAGATTTTAGAGTATATTGTATAGTGTATTGCCACATAGCATGTAAAGGTCAAAACTGTAACTTTGTATATTATATTATTCTTATAAATATATGCTAAGCACCCTCATTAGGGTGAGTCACCACAAATACTTCTATAAAACTAACTTTTGAATATATTAAAATTATTTTTTTATAGTATTGATGCAAATGCTTTATCAAAATATTAATTATATTATGCTTTAAGATCAAAATATTATTATAAAATCAAATATCTAACAAAAAAAGTTATTTAGTCCAATAATAGTAATATTAACCATAATCATCATAACAACAACAATAACGACCCACGACAACAATAACAATATGATATCAACCTTTTATAATAATTTTACATTTATCAGCTAATTCAACAATTAATTTTATGAAAACTTAGACCATAGGATTATCTCAACTTACTTTCCCCATCCTGTTGGACCATAAGATTATCTCAACTTTTCCTTTTTAGATATTCATTTTGATTCCAATCTTACTTTTAGTTATATTTCATATACTTTTTCTTACATTTACTTTGTAGAAGCCTTTTGCTTGCAAAGTCTCCCTTTATGTACAATTTCAACCTAGCATTCACGACTTCTCTAGACTCATCCACCAAACTATATCGAGGTAATTGATTTTTCATTTTGTTAATATAATAAATAAATATAGCAATATTTTCTTTATATGTAATACGTCCCCTCATATGCAAAGCTGGTTGATAACGTGCCTATCCTTTAGTCTTATTTTTAAATAATTTGTAGCTAAGGTCTGGTAACTTCTGGATTATATCTAGATACTATAGATAGACTAGGACTCTTGTAAGCCTTACCTTCTCTGGTACTTCACTAGTATAAAATCATGTACTTGTGCACAGATGAAATGCAACACAGAGTTTCATTTACAGTGTTAATCTTCACGGTATCAGCAGTGTTCACGACAAAAGTCTTGTCCATTTTCATCCTCTGTAATATCTTTTTCACTGGTTCATCATGGATACAGCAAATAACCTATCCCTACCTACCTTCAACGTTAAAATTTTTGTTACTGTCACACTTGACTACTCAAATTACTTGACCTGGAAAGAACAGATTCTCATGTTCTTTACCTTTAGTGGTCTCTTAGATTTTATTGACGGCACCATTAAACGTCCTCTCTCCACACCAATTTCTCCACCAACAGCTTCATCATCCTCCACCACCGAACCATCCACACCACAGAAAACATCAACTCTCACGAAGTCAGAAACTTCTACTTCTACAGACACGCTCAGCTTGGAAGAATGGATAAAATATGACAACTTTCTAAAATCATGCATCACTGCCACATTATCCGACCAACTAATGCATCAGTCTCTTGGTCATTCATCAGCCTATTCTCTGTGGACTTTTCTTGAAACATCATTCTTGCAACAGTCGTTAGCCCGCAAATCTGTCTTGCGTGCCCAACTGCGTTCAATCAAGAAGGGGACGAGGTCCATGGTTGATTTTCTTCAAGAGATTCAGAATTTGGCTACTGCTCTTGTAGCTATTGGTGATAGTGTTACTGATTATGATATGGTGCTCGCTACCCTTGATGGGTTGCCAAGAGAGGATCGCCCTTTCGTCACTATGGTCGAGCATGTGTTACCTACACCAACTTTCACTGATCTCCGGGCCAAATTGTTTGTTTATGAGCAGCGCCTCATGCTTGATGCTGCTTTGGTTGAGTCATCTTCCTCCACTAATAAGGCATTTTTGTCACAAGTTCAAAAATCATCTTCCTCTGAGCAGGTTGTGGAGTCTGCTATAAAACAGAACGATGGTCAGAGTTTTTCTGGCAATCATCCTTCTTTGAGCAGGTGTTCGACCCAGATTTCAGCTTCTCAATCCAACAGGCCAAATCGCTATGTTAAATGCCAGATTTGCTATAAACAGGGTCATCTTGCTTCTAAGTGTAAGTTTCGGTATCGACGTTCTCATAATAGTTCTCCTAATCATCAGCCATAAAGCTTTGCAGGTTTCCATCAGTATTTCCCTTGGCCACAAGTTCAGTCTCCTATGGAGGTTTGCCCATCTTATTTCTCGTCCTCTGAGTCTATTCAGTCATGGATTCCTGATTCCGGAGCATCTGCACACATGACTTATGATCCTTCTCTTCTGTAAACACTTCAACCGTCTTATGGGAATGAGCAAGTTGTGGTTGGTGATGGTCAATCTCTTCCAGTTCAACATACAGGTTCTACTGTATTTTCTGTATCCCCTAAACTCCTGCACATGTCCCATGTCTTGCATGTTCCAAATATTACTCATAATCTGCTTTCTTTGTCACAATTTACAAAAGATAATCAAGTCTCACTTGAATTCTTTCCTCATTTTTGTGTTATAAAGGACCTCCACACAGGGATGCCATTGCTCAAGGGCCACGTTGAATCTAGCCTCTACAAATTGTCTTTGCCAGGTCCTGCTAAGCAACGTCATCATGCTTTCAGTGTCAAGTCCACTTCAGCCTCCTTATGGCATCAACGACTAAGCCATCCATCGAAGTCAGTGTTATCCAAACTTCACAGTCAGTCCTTTGTTAACATTTCTAGTTTTAAGTCTCTTAATAAATGTTAACATTTATGATGTGACGTAGTCATAAACTCCCGTTTGCACACTCTGATAGGATTTCTTCAACTCCACTCGAACTGGTTCACTGTGATATATGGGGGCCTGCTCCAGTCGAGTCGTTTTCTGGTTTTCATTTTTTCCTAATTTTTGTTGATGATTTTAGTAGATTTGTTTGGTTTTATCCTATGAAACACAAATTGGAAAGTTTTATTCATTTTGCTAATTTTAAGTCATTGGTTGAGAATTTTTTTGGCACTACAATAAAATTTTTCCAATGTGATGGTGCGCCTGAACTGATTCATGGTGATTTTAAAAATTTGTTGGCTGCTTCTGGTATTCAATATCGCATCTCTTACCTTTACACCCCTAAACAAAATGGCCTTTCAGAAAGAAAAATTCAGCATATCACTGAAGTTGGGTTATCTTTATTGTCTCAATCGTCCTTACCAAAACGTTTTTGGGTTGAGGCTTTTGCTACTACTGTTTTCTTAATAAATTGATTGCCGACGTCTATTCTTGGGCACCAGTCTCCTTTTCAGCGTGTGTTTCACAAGCCTCCAAATTATGCTTTTCTTAAAGTTTTTGGGTGCTTGTGTTTTCCCTTTTTGGGTTCCACCAGGGCAGACAAGTTAAGTGCTAAATCTGTTCCCTGTGTTTTAGTTGGCTATGCTGAGAATTACAAAGGCTATCGTTGTTATGATATTCATACAGGACGTGTTTACATTTCGCGTCATGTTGTTTTTTATGAAACTTGTTTTCCTTATGAGTCGCCTTCCCGGGTGTTACCTATGACAACTTTGACTTTGTCTTCAAGTCCGCTTTCGAATATGTCTAGCTCGTCTATCTCTACATTCATACCTTCATCTTTATTTGTTTCTGGTACTAGGTCTTCGCGTCAATATTCAACCTAACATGGCCCAGGTGTTGACGCAGTGGCTCCCATAGGTGTGTCCTCCTCACCAGTTGTTGCTTCACCGTCATCAGTTCCAGCTTAGGTAAGTTCTACTTCTTTAAATGTTTTGCCTACCTCCTCACTTTCGTCACCACATACCTCATTTGCAAAAGAATTGTCTGTATCTTTTTTAGAGTCTTCGAGTCCTTCGTTGAGTCTGGAACCTGAGCATAACATTCAGTGTTTGGTTCCCTCCTCCACTCACTCTATGGTCACGCGAACGCAGGATAACACTCACAAGCCTAAACCATACTCTGACTATGTTTTGTTTCTCACACACACTCCACAACTAGTAGAGGCTAGTAGTCTTTTTAAACCTACGACATATTCATAGGTAGTCAAATTTATTCATTGGAGGGATGCTATGTCTAAAGAGTATAATGCCCTTCTGCAAAACAACACATGGACTCTCATTCCCAAACCCCCAAATGCAAATATTATTGGATCCAAATGGGTTTTTCAAATTAAGAGGAAAGCTGATGGTACAGTTGAAAGGTTTAAAGCACGTTTGGTTGCTAAAGGCTACAATCAAGAAGAAGGATTAGATTATACTGAAACCTTTAGCTCGGTTGTCAAATCAACTACTGTTCGTGTTATTCTTTCTCTTGCCATATGAAATAATTGGAGTATTCAACAACTTGATGTTAATAATGCGTTTCTACATGGTATTTTAACTGAAAATGTTTACATGACACAACCACCTGGTTATCAGCATTCTGACTTTCCGTCTCATGTATGCAAACTTCAGAAGGCGATATATGGACTTAAATAAGCTCCCCGAGCTTTGTTTTCTCGATTGAGTAACTTTTTTCTTAGTTTGGGGTTTCAGCAGTCTAAATCTGATACTTCATTGTTTGTCCGACAGTCTTTGTCCTCGCCAGTTTATTTATTGGTTTATGTGGATGATATTATCATTGCATGCCCTGATAAAAATGTTATTACCTTGATTATAACTATGTTGAATCAGCAGTTTACATTAAAGGACTTGGGCACATTGTCCTATTTCTTAGGTGTGCAGGTTCATCGAGATGACTCTGGTATTACTTTGACACAGTCTGCGTACATTTTAGAGTTACTCAATCGAGCAAAATTGGTTGATGCTGAACCTGTTACAACTCCAATGGTTTCTTATTCATTGACTCTTGGGGATGGTGATCCATTTCATGATCCTACATTGTACCGACAAATTTTCAGCACTCTTTAGCATTCGACAATTACTCGACCAGACATTAGTTTTGCAGTCAACAAAGCACGTCAGTTCATGCATTCACCGACAGACCTTCATTGGATGGCTGTTAAGCGCATCTTGCGCTATCTCAAAAGTACTATTACAATGGGATTGCGTTTGTACACGGGTCAAGGAACTGAACTTCATGCATATTCTGATTCGGATTGGGCTGGCTGTCCAGATAATAGGAAAAGTACTCATGGTTACTGTATTTTTATGGGACGAAACTTAATTTATTGGTCTACTAAGAAGCAAATGACTATTGCTCGATCAAGTACCGAGGCTAAGTATCGTGCGTTAGCATTTGCTACAACCGAGTTATGCTGGATCAAGTCACTATTGCAGGAACTCCAGGTCATGTCTTCTACACCACCCGTGCTCTAGTGTGATAATATTGGGGCTACATATCTAGTTGCAAATCCTGTCTTCCATGCTAGAATGAAGCACATTGAAATTGATGTTCACTTTGTTCATGACAAGGTGTCAAATGAAGAGTTGCAAATCCGGTTTGTCTCAATAGTGGATCAGTTAGTAGATATCATGACCAAGCCTTTGTTTGTCACTAGGTTTCATTTTCTAAGACACAAGCTCGCTGTGCATGCCCCAGTTTCACTTTAGGGGGGCTGATAACTTGTCTATCCTTTAGTCTTATTTTTAAATAATTTGTAGCTAAGGTCTGGTAACTTCTGGATTATATCTAGATACTATAGATAGACTAGGACTCTTGTAAGCCTTACCTTCTTTGGTACTTCACTAGTATAAAATCATGTACTTGTGCACAGATGAAATACAACACAGAGTTTCATTTACAGTGTAAATCTTCATTTGTTAATGGCTTCAATCACTAAACAAAGCGCTAGCTTATGAAACATCACACATCTAGGTCTTAAATTTTTCTTTTTTCTTTTTTTCGAGTTGGAATACAGATTACATAGTGTAGATATGAAAAATACGGTAATTTAATTAGAGGCAATCGAGACCATATTTAGTAACAAACACATTTCAGGAATATATAGTTTATTAGTTTATGTCGCAGGAATAAGACATTTAGATCCCTAACTTTTTTTACATTAGGACAACTAGGTCCTTTAGTTATTTTTTTCTTCTTAATAGATCTTTTTAAAACTAACGGAGTTAAATTTTTCACTAGTCAAATAGTTGATCGACTAAAATTTCTTTTTTGCCCTTGTCATATCTCTTTCTCAAACATAGGTTCTACACAACTCATCAATACAACATCTATATATACATATATATATATGTATATATGTATATTTGTATATATATATATATAAGCCTTTTTTGGCAAGCTTATGGGCACAACCTCAATTCATACTATTTGGAATTATGTGTGCAAGTTAATTAAATGCCATGTGTATTACAAGTCCTAAATTTATAATTTAGAAAACTATCCAGCAATTTTTAAAATAAAAAATAAAAAATAAAATCATAAGTACGGCAAGGATTTTTTTTTCTATTTGGTAAAAAATAAAATCAAATCCATATATCTTGATTTTCCCATTTATGATAACAATTTTTTCTTTTTTGGTAAACAATTTAATCAAATCCATGTATCTTGCTACTCCTGATTATGTGAACGATTTGCTTCTTTTTTTTTTTTTTTGATAAATGATAAGATTCAACCTATAAAATTTTGCTTATCATCTTTATCACAACGAAATTAATTCATCTTATGCCATAATTCTAATGTATGTTTCCAAGGTTTTTAGTATTTGTATTCTGGTCTTGCGTATCTGTCGGGTATCTAGCCACGAACCTGGAATAGCATTTCTATTTCATGAACAGTGCCAAGTTCCTTTATGAAGTCCCTTGCTTTCGGTAGTTTTTCTATTTTCTTTTCCCATGACTAAAAGCCTCTCAAATATAATCACCACATTGATATCATTTTTGAATCTATTTATGCTTTCCCATATAGACAATAGACATAATCCGCCAACATTCCAAGCTAAATAAATATCTCCTATTTTTTATTCTTTCCGATACATATAAAAAATAATTAATCTGGGCCCTTTATTTGAAAAGCCATTTTCTCTATCAATATATTCTCTTTTCTTTTTTGTTTTTAAATAAAGGGTCAAAAAATTTTAGTTTTATGTAAATGATTGAGATTATCCTTCCTATAAATTGGAGAAAATAAAAAATATGTGAGATTTGAAATCTCACACATTCCCCCTTTTGATCAATTTAGGGCCTGTTTAGATTCTTTTTTTTTTTTTTAAGTAAGGCATTTTTGTAAAAAGTACATTTTTTAATAATAACAAAAAAAAGATTTAGCTTAAAGTTGAAACTCTAAAAGTTTTTTCATAAGTCAAAAACTTTTACCATAAAAAAAACTTTTTTCAAAAATTATTTAAAAAAGTCAATCCGAATGAGTCTTTAATAGCCTATTTAGATTATCTATTTTCTTTGCGTAGAAAGTAATTTTTTTAAGGCCGAAAGGGCACATCTTTTGTTATAATTATTTGAATTAGATTTAGAAAAAAAAAAGTTAAAATTCTTAAAATGGCTCGATTTCAACTTTTTTCTTTAAGGCAAAATTTTTAACTTTTCGAAAGACACGTTTTTAAAAAATTTTAAGAAAACAAATGTTTGTAAAAAAAAAATCAATCCAAATGAGCCCTAAATTGAATTACAAGTTAGATTTAACAATTTTAATAAGTGAAAGTCCGATTAGAGTGTGAAGATACTTTCTTCTTTCTTTTTAAATCCTTTATTCATATTATCTTTAGGTGTAAATCATTAAATTTAACCGTGCTCATTTGATATTAAAATTTAAGGGTTAGTTCTTCTACAAAATTAGATTAGTTTTCTTCAAATATTTTTGTAAGTTTTCATATTTATTAGCTTTTTAAATATTGTTTTCTTAGATGATATATTGGTTTCCAGCTTATTTGTCTTTGCTTTTTAACATCCTAATTCATTAATTTAATAAATATATTTTATCACAACAATTATTATATTCATTGTCTTCTGAAGTATGTCTTAAATAATTCTAAATTATTATATTCATGTGACTTTTAAGATTTATCAAATATATTGTTTCGGTTACCTTAAAAAATAAATAATGTTTGGATAAGAATAAGGATCATTATATGGGTCTTCTACGTGATATCAATTTGATAAGTGTAAAAATAGATTTTTATTAAGTTTAACTAAATCTTCTAATCTGAGTAGTGTACATGCATAATTTATATCTTAGAAGTATTAATTCTTTTTTAAGAAACAAAAAGAATTGGCCAAATCATTTGACAAAAGAAAAGTTTGAAATTATATTGGGCAGGTGTCTGTTAACGTGAAAACATCAATAGGATTTTCTGGCACTGCAAGTAAATACAGATGAGATGCAACTATTTTTTTTTTATGTTTAAAAAAAATATTTTTGTAGTCAATTTATTATGTACTTGGGACAATTTATTTAAAAAAATTCAAATGATTTTATGGAGATTACTAATTTAGAATTAATTAAAAGTCTGATGTGAATCACTTACTATACCAATTTAGTTTATCTCATACATAAAACTATTGGTTAAATGCAAATCTCCATAATTATATTTTAACTTAAATATATTTATTTCTATCCTCACCCATGAAGCGGTACGGATGTTATACTAATATAATCTGATTATGACCACCACCTCAATTAACTGCACAATAATTGTTAATAACAAAAATATCAACAAAAAATTCATCATGCTTTGTCTTGTTATCTCCTAAAATAAACTCATCCTTTTCAACTTGATTCACTTAGCGTCATGTAAGTCTGGAAACAATTTTATACATAGAAGACATAGCAACACACATACAAGATGTACACCAGCGAAGCATACTTTATACGTTTGACATACACATCACAAAATTATAAATAAAAAAAAAAAAAAACCATACATGCAAACACAAAAGTTACTATGCTCTCGCACACTCTAGAACAGCACACCCATGAAAAACAAAAGCACTCATATATGCAGAAACGTGGCATACAACTCCAAAGACGCCTCAAAATATTTAGTGGGAATAAGCATAGCTTCAGTGGAGCCAATCAGAATATTTGTAAAAACTGGTCGCTTGTGGATATTCTTTGTTAGTTGCTTTTAAACTTGTTTTGTTTGTTTTGTGAGGATTCACCGATTCTAATCTTTGTTGTCGCTTGTGCTGGGTTTTCTTTTAATGAAATATATTGCAGCTTTAGTGTGTGTGTGTGGGGGGGGGGGGTGGGGAAGCTCCATATATGCAAAAATTTGGGCTCGAAAATTTGGAGATGAGGGTTTATGATTAAAATGGGGATTTTAGGATGAGGGTTTCGGAGGACAGCCGCTAGGGTGGCTTATTTTCTTCTTTCTATTTGTAGGATATGTACAATATTTACTATTTTATGTTTTTGCAGTCAAAAAAGATTAATGGTGTTAATCTTTGAGGACCTTTCAAGAGAGAAAAAAAAAAAACCGAAGGACTTAGTTGTCCTAATGCTAAAATGTTAAGGATTTAGATGTCTTATTCCCTTTATGTCACTAATCCATTAAATTATCAATGGATTAACAATGAGAAAATGTCCGTCACCCTTGATAAAATTTTCTTATAGTGAGGGTATATAATCAAGCGGCAGAAACGAAGAAGAACATTAAAAGTTGATAAACACCATAGCATATATATTGATATCAAAATCTCTTTGATTGGTATTATTTTGTAGGCAAATAAGGCAATTACCTCCGCCCCTCAACTTCTATACTTACAATTTAATATTAGCCGCTCAAATTCAAAGGGCTTTTAAAAAATAAAAAAAAATCTTTTGTTCTTTAATAAAAAACACACAACACACAACACACAACGGTAAAAATTTTGAGACTAAGGGATAGTAGTTCTGAGACTATCTCCTTTAGACGTAAAGGGCTTAACCAAAAAAAAAAAAAAAAATCTAACAGCAAAAACAAGAGGCAGTTGTGTGTTTACAGCGGTTTTGGAAGATGCATGAATGTTGCTTGACACAATGAGGAGGGCCGTACGTGTAATAGAGACATTTTTGGAGTTGTATGGTCACTCGATCCACTTTCTCAAGTTGGTGTGACAAGAAAGTATCAGCTATTTTTCTTAACTTCAATGATGTCTTGCAAGTGGTTTACCATTAAAGAAATAAGAAACCCATTCGACCTATCTTAGGTTAAATAGAAGACATATGATTGTCCAAATGAATTTATAATGTAAGATTTATCTCACAAGGTCCATTTCATTATCATGAAAAGATAAAGTTTACAAGGGTGAGAGCGAGGCACAAAGATGAAAGAAAACTGAAAATATCTTTTGGTGGAATGATTTTATTGTACCATGAAGCAATGATTACCTAAGCGACTCTTATATGTGCGAGTATGATACAAGTAAAGCTGTCAATCACTAAGCTAAGGGTTCATTTGGCATCATCTTTGTTGTCTATTCTCTACTTTTGTTGATTAAAATTAAAAAACTAATAATTCATTTGTTTTTTTGAAAAAACAAAAAATAGCAATTGATTTTTGAATTTTGGTAAACAAAATAAGTAATTTTCTCATGTTGTAACAATAGGTATTCAAAACTTTTATTTACATTTTGGTAAAAAGTTTTATTAACAATTTTAACTCATTAAAATTATTTCTAAAACTAAATTATTAATAAAAATTTTGATTTTTTTAAAATAACAATATTTTTTAAGAAATAAAGTTTTAGTTTGGAAATATTTTTGAAAAAAAATTAAAAATAAATTTTCAAAAATTTGAAAATGTTATTAAAATTTGAAATTATCTTAAAGAAATATATTTTTCAAAAATTTAGCATCAATTCTAGAATATTATTTTACAAAAGTTAAAATTATTTTTATAAATAAATTTTAAAAAATTATAATTTAATTTATAAAAATAATTTAAAAAATAAAATTATTCTTTAAAAATAATCCTATAAACTTAATAAACTAAAATTATTTTAAAAAATAATGTTCAAGAGATAAATAAAAATGATTTTTCAAAAAAATTAAAATTATTTTTGAAATTACAATATAAAAGAAAATAAAATTAGTTTTAAAAAGTAATTATCAGGAAAAATAAATAAATTTTTGTTAAAAACTTAATTAAGGAAACAAGTTTTTAACTCTTGTTTACAAATTATACAATATAATCACAGAAGTTTACAATTTCTACTTTTGTTACTATTTTCAATTTTTCGTTTATGCTTCTAGTTTATATTTATAAAATTTTGGTAAGTGATAAAAAATGAGCCCATCTAACTCAGTTAGCATAACTAATAACTAACTTCCTGAGTGATTGATCCCGGACTGATGACTTGTTGTGCTGAAAGCTGATCTTTAGAAGAGATATAAGATATTGGCAGCTGCTTGGAAGCGAGTTGTTCTCTTAAAATGTTAGTCAAGATTTATAATTTTTGTTCTTGGATGATGAACTGGATTGTTAGCAAGAGAAATAGTTGACTTGTTATCACAAAACAATTGAGATTAGATGGCATATTATCAATTTAATTAGTTGGAGGAGCAATTTAAACAATCAAATTTCCAAGAGAGAGGAAAATTGATTGCTGAGAACTCAAAGCAATTGGTGGAGCCTTAAAGCTGATAAAAATAGCTAAATCAGTGAATTGAAGAAGAAGAAAACCCTAGTTGATCGAGTTGAAGAACAGAAGATAAAGTAAACAGAGTGAGAGATCGCTATTGAAGATCTTCGAGAGAGCTTCCATGGACACTCGCAAAAAAAAAAAAAAGGAATTGAGCATTTTCAGCGCTGATACCATGGGGAAAAAAATCATTCAATAAAATCAATCTATTTATAACAAAGGATTTAGTGGTCATGTGGTATGAGTTGAGGATAAAGCCAAGACTACAGCTCAAGAAAGTTAATCTGCCAGCTCAGCTAAAGGTGGTGCGTGACACTTGGAAGTGCAAGCAGTTGAGGATCAACTAACTAAGAGTTAGTTAGAAAATGTATAGCTGGCAGTCATGGTAGTTGACTAAAGAATCTAATATAACTATACATAGAAGATGAGTGTATTGAAAATCATTCTGTTAGAATTCAGGAGTATTGTTGGTGCTCTCCAATATCTAACAATTACTAGGCCAAATATACAATATGTTGTCAATTCCATATGCCAAGCAATTCATAATCCCATAAATGGTGATTTTGTAGCACTCAAGAGGGTTTTGAGATTTGTTAAAGGCACACTTGCTCATGGTTTTCATTTTCAGCTTGGATCTTTCACACTGGTAGCTTGTAGTGACATGATTGGGTGAGTGATCCCCTAACAACAAAGTTGAAAGCTGGTTTTTGTATCTATCTAGGGTCAAACTTGATCTCATGGTGCGGCAAAAAGCAGCTTACTGTAGCTTGCTCATCTACAGAGGCTGAATATAAAGTTTTAGCCCAGGCCGCAACATAATTGAAATGGCTTGGCTTTCTACTTCGAGATGTTCATGTTGTTCACTCAATACCTAGTCTTACTAGTTATTCAGTCTCAGCACTTGCATTGGCCAAAAATCCAATTTTTCAGGGCGCACAAAACACATCAAAATTGACTACCATTTTGTGTGCGAACAAGTGCCATCTAAACAACTTCAAGTTTAGTACCTTCCTACATCTGATCAGGTTGTTCATATGTTTACAAAGGCATTCTCCGATTCCAAGTTTGCTGCACCTCGATGCAAGCTTCCCTTCGCATTACCTCAGTTTAGCTTGAGGGGGGGGATGTAAAGAATAAAATTAAGACTGTAGCTGAAGGGAGTCAATTTGCCATCTCAACTAAAGGTGGTGCATGACACTTGGAAGAACAGGCAGTTCAGCATCAACTAACTGAGAGTTAGTTAGGATATGTATAGATAGCAGTCATTGTAGTTGACTAAAGAATCTGATATAACTATAAATAGAAGATGAGTGTACTGAAAATCATTAATTCAATAATGAAAATATCTTCTTCTCTCTACTCTAACAGTATGTCTCTAACCTTTAGTGTGAGTACATACAGGGATCAATTTCCATTAGTTATATGTTGTAATCGGTTTTTGACCTCCGTTGAAGTGAAAATCTATCTCTCTATACTATATGGTAAAGTAATTACCGCCTGCACCATAATGTGCACGTGTCTCACTCCTTTTTTTTTAAAATTTTATTATTATTAACTTATTTAAAATTGCAGCAGAATCATTGTCATTACCATAACTAATAGCGTCCATCTTTTATTAGGATATGTTTTTGCTTTTATCCAAGTTAGTTTCAATTTTCTATATACATGCACGTTTACATATACATATCATTACACTTGCTTATTATTAATTCTCAGTTTATAATTTTTATCATATAATTTAAAAATAAATATTTTATTTAAAAATTATGATAATCCCATGTATCGTACGAGTACTACTCTAGTAATTATATTATATTATTAACCAATGATTATATGAACAGGTTCTATATGGACGAGTATGACATAAGTACAGTCGTCAACCACAAAGCTAACTAATTAATTCAGTTAGCAAAACTAATAACTAACTTCCTGCAATTATAAACTTACTTTCTTGTTTCATTTGTCTCAAATTATAATCTCATCTCCTTTTTAAAAGGATAAATTACTTATTAGTTAGTTAGTTCCTATTTAATATGCATCTTCATTAACAAATAATACACTATTAATTACCTATACTAATATGAGTTATCTAATAATAATAGAGGTGCATATTAAGAAATAGTAAATGAAAATTTATTATTTTAATTCTATTAACTATATTTATTGAAAATAAATATATTACTGTGGGATGTAGGAGTGACAAGTATGATTTATTAGAAAACAATCTATGCATGTGAGGGGAGAAGGGAAAAAGAATTTCTTGGTTAATGACTTAGAAAAAGCGCAAAATGCATTTTAGTCTCTATAATTTGCAAAAATCATGTACAATTGTATATGGTTTTAGACTCGTTGTATTGACCCTGGTAGTTCTAATACTGATGCATATTTGCCATTTGATTTCAACAGCGATGCATATTTCCCCCTCATTATACACTCACAAAGATTAATGTGCAATGTTTTCTAAACTATGAATGATATTAGCAAATTTTAAAATTATATGGAGTTTAATACAATTTTTAATTTACGAAACACATGAAGTAAAATACAATTTATTATTCTATAAAAAATGCTAAAGTTATTTAAATTAATAAGCCCTCGTGCGAACACGTTATCTTGAATCGAAAGCGAAATTCGTAATATGAAGAGAGAGGAGAAGCTTGCATTGAGATTTTGTCCTAGTTCACCATACTTTTCATGTTGTTAAAGTTAGTACTTAAGAATTTCTTAGTTCCAGGACAATTTTCACTAATAAAAAATTTATAATAACAAATATAAAGGTGGAGCCTTTAAAGTAAATTTAGCTTTGATTATTTAACTTTTGCAATTCTATTATAATTATCAAAAAATTATTTTATGCGATTTTCTATTTTGATTTATAAAAAATATTTTAATAAATCTAGATTAATACCTAAATTTTTCATTAATCGTATACCGCTTCTTTTTTCACTTACATTTTCTTTTTAATTTGCATAGGTTGATCTTTACACTCGATTCGCTGACAATTGACTTATCATCCCCTACTACAAAGGGCCTAAGATGGACCAACCCTAACCAAGCTTTTTCTTCTTCTTCTTCTTCTTTTTTTTTTTAGGGAAAAAGACGTACAAGTCCTCAAGTATATGTTTTATTCCAAACAGGTCTTTTAACTTTTTATAATCTCTTGGAAGGTCTTTCCAATGCATTGATTTTGTTAAAAAGCCAAAAATATCCTAATATGATAGTTATTTTACAATTGACATATAACCTTTATATCTGAGACTTTGGTAGACACTATTTTGTCTATTTTTGTATTTTTTGCCAACATGTTCATTTAATTTTTTTCATTGTTTAAAAATTTAAAAATTCAAAATTCACAATTAAAAAATAAAAGAATTAAAGAAATTAAAAATTAAAACTTAAATAAAAAAATTAAGAATTAAAAAATTAAAAGATTATGAAATTAAGATTTTAAAAGGTTAAAAATTAAAAAATTAAAAAATTAAAATAACAAACTTTAAAACTAAAAATTTCTTTAAAATATTAAAATCAAATAAGTAAAATCATAAATAGCATTTTAAATTGCAATTTTACCAAACTAATTAAAATGTTATTTGTGATAATACTTATTTGATTTTAATATTTGAATTTTTTTTATTTTTAAAGTTTGTTAATTTTTAATTTTTTAATCTTTTAACCTCTTAAAATTTTAATCTCATAATTTTTTAAATTTTTTATGTTTTAATTTTGTAATTTTTTAACTTTTAAGTTGTATTTTTTAATTTATTTAACTTTTTAATTTTGAATTTTGAAATTTTTAAGTAATGAAAAAAATTGACGTGATCATGTTGGCAAAAAAATACGAATATAGACAAAAAAATGTCAAACAAAGTGTCAAATATAAAGGTTACATGCCAATTACAAAATATATGACTAAATATGTGAGGGTATTTTTTGACCTTTTAATAAAATCAATGCATTAGTAGAACCTTTCAAAGAATTATGAACAATTAGAGGACTTATTTAGGATAAAATATGCACTTGAGAGAGAGACTTGTATATCTTTCTTTTCTTTTTCTTTTTTTTTTCCCTCTTTTTCTGGTCAAAACGACAAAGCTCTGGAAGCGTAAAAGTAATAATAATTAAGCGTGGCATAGATAAAGAAGAAAGAAAAACGTTGATACACAGCATTAATTAGCATAAAAATATCAAAATTTCTTTGATTGTTATCACAAAGCACCTAGCCTCGTACTATATATACATAAATAACAAACTACCGATTCTTCGAAAGTAATGACTTCGATCAGTTAGTTTTTTTTTTTTTTTTTTTTTTAAAGTAAAGAGAAAAAGCTAAGGGTTCAATAAGGACCCCAAGAACTCAAATACATGACTTTTCTTAAAGACTCCTCAGACTGCTTCAGCTTTTCTTCTTTCACTTTGCTGCTTGAAACCACCGCAGATGATTTCTCAGAGAGCCGCTTAGCCGGAGCGACGGACCCGAGATTATTCTTGGCTTGTTGGTGAAGTGATCTGAGGGTGTAATTCCACCTGCAGAATCCCTGATCTTTAAGGGCCTCCACTGCTCCCATAGATGCTGCCACAATCCATGCCCTACTAGATGAACTCATTTCTTTATGATGAATTTCTTATGAAATGTTGCAAAACAAATTCTTGGTGATGAAGTTTTTGAGAAGATTTATAATGTGTTTTTTCCGTTGAAGTTATCTGAGTGGAAAAGGCTATATATATATATATATATATATGATGATGGAAGGTGGGATTATTAAAACAAGAGGCTAGTGTGTTTTATTCCAGTGGTTTTGGAGGATGGTTTGCCAATTTTGGTGGGCAGTTGTGGAATATGCGTTTTCATGGTGGGCTATACGTTTAATTTGGACCTTTTTTGTTTCTCTCTCTCTTTTTGTCCCTTTTTTTTTTTTTGGTGTGTGTGTCTTTATTGTATGATTTAAGACCCCTTTGAATTGACTTTTATTAAAAGTAATTTTTTAATATTTTTTAAAAATAATTTTTTTTGAAAAATTAAAGTTTTTGTCTTTTAAAAAAATTATATTTAAATTTTGTTCAAATTTTTAAATTTTTTAAAAATTAGATTAAATAATTATTACAACAATAATATAATTTTTTCAAATATATATATATATATATATATATATATATTCTTGAAAAAACCAATCCAAACAAACTCTTAAGCATTTCCTTAACGTCACTATTAAGTGGTGCAAGTGGTAACTAAAGTAATCTGTTTGCTCCATCCAAAAATGCCAACAGGGAATGAGATTTTGGTATGACACCACCCAAATTATTATCCATTCCCAACTTCCAATATCATGAGATAAATGGGAGCAGTAGAAGCTCTTCCATTCGCCGGTTTAGAGTGGATCTTACTTGGGACCGTTTATTTAGGGAGAATTGTTCTCGTGAGCGGATTTGCCGATTTACTCTCGTTGTTTTTTTAAGTAATTAGTCTAGTATTGTGGCATACACGGGGAAGATAATTTATCTTTTTATGTTTTTATTTGTTGTTACTGGTTAACTTTTATAATTAATGTGAGTAAATATAAATGTACTCGGTAAAATTTAATTTTAACAAGTTTTTAATATTAATTATAATTTTTATATTTTTATAAAATTAAACAATTTTATAAAGAATACTTTTATTTTTGGTCAAAATAATATTCTTGAAAGAAGTAGATGAATATTCCATCAGCTAGTGAGCATCTTATGATAAGCATATTAGGAAATAATTTTACATTGACGGAAAGGATTTGACTCAACGTCATTTTGAAAGGTAAACAAATTATGCCATGATAACACGTCATTGACGGAAAAGATTAAACACTATTATTTTTTTTTAGCGGGGCTAAACACTATTTTAATATATATATATATATATATATATAATTTTTCATATTTATAATATTAATAAACATGATACTTTTCATGAAAGTATATTTTCTTCGTACAATAAAACATACCTGAAAGTATTTGACCATTAAACAAAGAAGTAATAAGAAATTGGCTTTTTGACCATATAAGCTTGTACCGTAAATATTCAACTTGTTGCCATAAAGCTTAGCCCTAATTAAACATTTTTCCTCTAATTGATCCAAATTTTCTTCTCTCCCCTGCAAATTTTACAACGCGTAATGAGAACAAATGATTCAAGTCACAATTGTAAAGGTTGGAAATGTAAATTTTACTTGTCAAGTCACCTATGCAGATATTTAACAAAGCGTAACTGGATTAGCAAAAGTTTGCATTAGCTAACATACTTAAATGATCCCAACTTTATTCAATTTCTAAACTATCAACCACCTTGTATAAATCTAAATTATCGACTAAAAGAAAATTATAGGACTGATAGTCTTAAAGTGGTCGATCTGTGTTGAATGTAGCCCGTATTCTTGGACAACAAGAATAGCAGATTTCCTAGTTAACATATTACCTTATTCGCTTGTTACCTTTTGTAGCATATAATTAATTAATTACCTTTTCTGCTTAATAGGTTTAGGAAACCTTTATACTATAAATATGTGGCAATATTCATTATGTTATCTGTGAGAAAGAAACCAAAGTGAGAGCCTTGTAGCATTCGTGATCAATAATAGAATTATTCTTTGCTGTCCGTGGACGTAGGCTTTAAAGCCAAATTACGTAATTCTTGTGTTCGTTATTTCTTCTCGTATTCTTCGTGTTTGCATGTTTTTCCCCAACAAACTGGTATCTGGAGCTTAGGTATTAATCCGCTGCTTGAGGGAAAAAGTAAAAATCAAAACTCACTGTGAAACTAAAATTTCTGAAACCAAACGGTGCCTAACCAAACAAAGGTCTTTGTTCGGCGAGGAGTGCTCCGGTGCTGTCTACGTTGAGCGTTGGTGGTTGGAATGGAAGCTTGGGTCGGCGGGTCCTAGTTCGTGTTTGGGTTTGAAGAACAAGCGAAGAAGATAGAGTTCGCGTGCTTTTGAGGTTGGTTTTTGGTATTCAAGTATTATTTTTTGGAAATTGGTTCAAGTTTGTAAAGCAGGTTTAGGGTTTGTAGACTTTGGGTCTTGCGTTAATTAATTTTTATTTGGGCTTAGATTTAGTCCTGAAACAAAAAAAAAAAAAAAAAAGAGACCGTTTGACCGCGTTGACCGGGGTTGACTTTGACCGTTGACCATTGACCAAGGGTTGACTGAGTTTGACCAAATCCTTACCCCACGTTTTTCGACGTGCTGAATCCGTTTTTAGGCTATGTTTTCCAGATTCTGCTCTGAAGTACGTGATTAGGGACGATGTTGACTTTGACCAACAGGTTTGACTTTGACCGGTGTTGACCAAAGTTGACCAGGGATGTTCCTAAGGTTTTTCGACATGCTAAATCCGTTTTTGCGATCCATTGAGCCAAATTCCATCCCGAAGTGTGAGTTTTGTGCAAACGAAGATGTCTTCCACAGGTGGAAAGCTTGAAATCGAGAAGTTTGACGGGAGAATGAGTTTCAGTCTTTGGAGGATCACATTCAAGACATTTATGACAATGCAAGGACTTTGGAAATTCATTGAAGAAGTGATCCCGGAAAAGACGGAACCAATAGTGAGAGAAGAATTCGAAACAAAAGCCTTAAGTGCAATACATATGTCCGTGACAAATGAAGTATTGCTGGAGATTACTGAGAAGACGATAGCAGTTGAGGCTTGGAATACTTTGGTGGAATTGTATGCATCTAAATCTCTCACCAATCGCCTCTACTTGAAGAAGCGATTGTATCATCTTAGAATGAAAGAGATACGTCACTAAAACAACACCTTGATGAGTTTACCTTTTGTTTTATTGCTTTGAAGGATGTGGGTGTTAAAATTGATGACGAAGATCAAGCTATGATCATATTATGCTCCTTATCGCCTTCATATATGAACTTTGTGGACACTATGTTGTACGGGAGGGATAAAATTACCTTTGAAGATGTGATTACTTCATTAAAATCGAAGGATCTTTAAACACATATTCCGGGACATAGGAAAGAAGTTCATGGGGAAGGTTTAGTGAGTAAAGGGAGATCAGAGAATAGAGGGGGATCTTCGGGTAGAAAGAAAAGAAAGTCAAGGTCAAAATCAAGAGCAAAGAAGCTACGTTGTTTTGAGTGTGGTGAAAAAGGTCACATTAAGAAAGAATGTCCAAAACTAAAAAAGGGAAAGAAAAAGGTGAAGAATTCAGCTAATGTGGTGGAAAGTGCTAACAGTGATGGAGATAACTCGAGTAGTACCGGGGAAGTTTTGACTGTGAGTGGATCACAGTGGCATAATCAATGGATTCTTGATACTGGTGCAACGTTCCATATGTGTCCTAGGCGCGACTGGTTCTCTTCTTATTTCAAAAGAGAAGGGAAAGTCTTTCTAGGCAATGATCTTTCGTTGAAGGTAGAGGGAATGGGCATAGTAAATATCAAGATGTTTGATGGTATTCCTAGATCTCTCGAGTGTTGGCATGTACCGGAGCTGAAGAAAAACTTGATTTCTCTTGGGCGTTTGGATTCTCATGGATACAAATTCCGAAGTGAGAATGGTGTCTTAAAGGTGACCAAAGGTGCAATTGTGCTCTTGAAAGGGAACTTGGTGGTGGCCTATATGTCCTTCAAGGTAGTACGATTCACAGTGTTGCAGCTGTTACATCCGAGGAGAGTGATAATGACACTACACAGTTATGGCACAAAAGGTTGGGCCATATGAGCGAGAGAGGACTGACCGAGCTGAGTAAGAGGGATTTGCTTTGTGGACAAAGAACTGGAAAGCTTGAATTTTGCGAGCATTGTGTCTTTGGAAAGCAAACCAGGGTGAAGTTCAGCAAGGGGCAGGAGAACACCAAAGGCACACTTAATTATATTCATTCTGATCTTTGGGGTCCTAATAAAATCCTTTCCAAGAAAAGTGCCAGGTATTACATCACTTTCATTGATGCATACTCTCGAATGGTGTGGGTATACTTCTTGAAAACTAAAGATGAGGCGTTTTCAACATTTTTTGAGTGGAAGACGTTGATTGAGAAGCAGACTGGTAAACAAATTAAGCGTCTTAGGACTGACAATGGGTTGGAATATTGCAATAAAGAGTTTGATGAGTTCTGCAGAAAACATGGCATTGTGAGACACCGCACATGTGTAGGGACACACAACATAATGGAGTTGCAGAACGCATGAATAGAACTCTGGTGGAGAGAGCTTGTTGTATACTCTCCCAATCTGGTTTGAGTCAAGACTTTTGGGCTGAAGCCGTTAATAGGGCATGCTACTTGGTGAATAGGTCTCCATCCAAAGCTATTGAATTGAAAACTCCTTTTGAGTTATGGTCTGGTAAGCCTGCTGACTACTCTCGATTGAGGGTGTTCGGTTGCCCTGCATACGCTCACGTGAAGGATGGCAAGTTTGAGCCGAAGGCAAAGAAATGCATATTTTTAGGCTATGCATCCGAAAGGAAAGGTTACAGGTTGTGGTGCACAGATCCAAAGTCTCCAGGTTTCCTCATCAGCAGGAATGTCATATTCAATGAGTCTACTTTATTAGACCAAGAAAAGGAGAAAGCGGTAGCTGGTTTAGACCACGGTGTCAAAGAGCAGGTGGATGTATTTGCTTATATTCCAAATGTTCCATCTAGCAATAGTAGCAGTCAAATTCAGCTGACTCAACCAACTGAGGTACATGATCAAAATGTGCCTGAACAACAGAAGTACATCATTGCCACTGGGCGAGAAAGGAGACAAATTAGAGAGCCTCAAAGGTACGGATACGCTGATCTTATTGCTTATGCTTTGACTGTTGCCGAAACAATTGAAGGACATGAGCCGAATTCATACAAAGAGGCCATATTTGGGAAAGATTCTGCTCAGTGGGTGGGTGCTATGAGTGAGGAGATTGAGTCTCTTCATAAGAATCAAACGTGGGAACTTGTTGAATTGCCTAAGGGACAGCGAGTTGTCGGTTGCAAATGGGTTTACAAGAAAAAGGAAGGTACTCCAGGGGTTGAAGGTATTCGATACAAGGCACGGTTGGTGGCAAAAGGCTATACACAAAGGGAGGGTGTTGACTTGAACGAAGTGTTCTCTCCGGTTGTGAAGCATAGTTCCATCAGGGTTTTACTTGCCTTGGTTACTCTTCATGACTTAGAGCTTGAGCAGCTAGATGTGAAAACAGTATTTTTGCATGGTGATCTTAAAGAGCAAATTTACATGAGTCAACCGGAGGGGTATATAGTTCCTGGTAAGGAGAACCATGTTTGCAAACTGAAGAAGTCCTTGTATGGGTTGACGCAGTCACGTTGGCAATGGTATAAGAGATTTGACACATTCACGGTAGGTGCTGGATACACAAGGAGTGCCTATGACAGCTGTGTGTATCTCAAAAGACTTCCAGATGGTTCATTTGTGTACTTGTTGTTGTATGTCGATGATATGCTTATTGCTGCTAAAAGCATGTCTGCAATTGACGAATTAAAGAAGCAGCTAGGTGATGAGTTTGAGATGAAGGATCTTGGAGCAGCGAAGAAGATTCTTGCCATGGAGATTCACAGATATAGAAATACTGGGAAGCTGTTCTTGTCTCAACAGAGTTATATTGAGAAGGTGCTAGAGCGTTTCGGGATGCTTAAAGCTAAGCCTGTGAGTGTGCCGCTTGCTGCTCATTTCAAGTTGTCTGTAGATTTGTCACCTAAAAGCGAGGAGGAGGTGGAGCATATGTCTTATGTTCCATACTCGAGTCTTGGTAGCTTGATGTATGCTGTGGTGTGCACTCGTCCTGATATTTCACATGCAGTTAGTGTTGTGAGCAGGTATATGGCATCACCTGGGAAAGCACACTGGGAAGCGGTGAAATGGATAATGAGATATTTGCGTGGCACTACGAATGTAGGTTTACTGTTTAGCAAGATGACTGGAAATTACGCGAGGTTGGTGGGTTATTGTTATTCAGACTTTGCGGGTGACCTTGATAAGAGAAGATCTCTGACGGGTTACGTGTTTACTCTCTCTGGATGTGCTATCAGTTGGAAAGCGACATTACGCTTCATCGTGGCATTGTCGATCATCAAGCGGAGTACATGGCAATTGCGTGCGTGAAGGAGGCCATGTGGTTACAAGGCACAGTTCGTGATCTTGGATCGCAAAGAAGATACAATCTGATCTTTTGTAATAGCCAGAGTGCAATCCATCTGACGAAAAATCAGATGTATCATGAGAGGACTAAACACATTGATATCAGATATCATTTTATCAGAGATGTTGTATCACAAGGAATCATATCGGTGTAGAAGATATCTACCCATAAGAATCTAGCAGATATGATGACTAAGGTGGTTCCAGTCAGCAAGTTTAAGCATTGCTTGGACTTGGTTGTTATTTACGGTGCGAAGCATTGAGCTCTTAGAGGCAGTTGGCTGCAGGGATGATGGTGTATTGATTGGAGCGAATACGTGCCAAGGTGGAAATTTGTTGAATGTGGCCCGTATTCTTAGGCAACAAGAATAGCAGATTTCCTTATTAGCATATTACCTTATTCGCTTGTTACCTTTTGTAGCACATAATTAATTAGTTGCCTTTTCTGCTTAATAGGTTTAGGAAACCTTTGCACTATAAATATGTGGCAATACTCATTATGTTATGTGTGAGAGAGAAATCAAAGTGAGAGCCTTGTAGCATTCGTGATCAACAATAGAATTATTTTCTGCTCGTGAACGTAGGCTTTAAAGCCGAACCACGTAATTCTTGTGTTCATTATTTCTTCTCGTATTCTTCGTGTTTGCATGTTTTTCCCCAACAATCTACTAATTGCCCACCTCTATTGTAACTGTACAGAACATTGTATGTATCTATTATATAACAAATTCATAAAAATAAACAGGTAATTATGAGTGAAGAGGAAGTACATGTACTAGTTAGAGCTCATTTTGATTGACTTTTTTTAAAATAATTTTTTATGACTTCTGAAAAAATATTCTTTTTTTTTTCTTTTTTTGAAACTTATAATGTTGGTCAGAGTTGCTTGCTGAGTTGGCATTGTAGCATATGAGGTTTTTTTTTTTTTTAATTTTGGCTTCCACCATCGCAGGAAGCTTCACAAAGTTACTCCTTTTCTCCTAATTTTCGGTTCACATTGCTCTTCTCTGCTATGGGAAACTTCGCTATGGATTAAGAATTGCTTCGTAGCTGTTAACTCTTTGTTTTACCTCAATTTCACTTGGAACCTGAGTTGATACTCACTATAAATAGTTGATGTATTGTATCAATTTCAGTTAATGGGAAACAATATGTTAACTAAATGATTATTACAAAAAGAATGTAAATTTACCTTTGAAAAGTATTTTTTATCAAAAAAAGGTCTATCCAAACGAACCGATATTTATATTTATCAAGTTCATTGTTAAGGCAGTTCATCGTTCTGCATCTTAGTATGTTCACCATTGTGGCAATCTCATGACAAATTTTAATCGTTCTAAGATTTGCACTCTTTTTTTTCAGAAATCAATATGCTTATTTATAAAAACTTTGATCATCTTCAAATTGATTTTTGTTCTCTTTTTTGCACGTAAAATTTTCCCCTCTTCTGCATTTCTTTCCTAATCTTCAGAAAAAAAAAAAAATCGTAGTCTTTTACCTTCCTTTCCTTTATTAAAAATTAAAATCTATTCTCCCCTAAATCCAAACAGAGTGCCAAGTATGCTGCGATTAGTACGAAGTGTTGTAGCAGTAAAAAGATCTGGAACGCCTAGAAAGTGGAGCAGAGACAAGTGATGTGGACTTAATTTTTGGCATAAAGACTATTATAGCCTTACCTTTTGAGTTAAAACATTTAAACCAAAGGTTTAAAAAGTAATTTCGCCATGTAGTATATTTACAATCCGCCAGGACTTCAGAAAAGGATATTTTTGGATATGAAAGGAAAAGTACAACTTTATCAGCATATTGTACAATCTGTTATTGCAAAGAACGAGCCGCAAGTGTTACAAACTGACCAAATTACCCCTTTCATTCGCATTTAGTTTATAATAGAGATGTATATGCACACTAAAATTTTCTTTGATTCAGAATTCAACTAACAAGTTACAACTACCAGCTCAAGTTAGGAGCCCTCTACATACATGTAATTTTTTTTCTTTTTTTTTTTTAATATCAATTTTGAGTTGTGAAAGCCTCAGTTGGGCTCAATATTAATTTGGACCCCAACAGCTCAAGTACATGACTTTCCTCAGAGACTCCTCAGACTGCTTCAGCTTTTCTTCTTTCACTCTGCTGCTTGAAACCATTGCAGAAGATTGCTCAGACAGCCGCTTAACCGGCGCGATGGACCTGAGATTATTCTTGGAGTGTTGGTGAAGAGATCTGATGGTGTAGTTCCACCTGCAGAAACCCTGATCTTTAAGTGCCTCCACTGCTCCCACGGATGCCGCCACAATCCACGCCCTGCTAGATGAACTCATTTTTTTTTTTTTCTAATTGATGAATTCTTATGAAATGTTGCAAAAACAAATTCTTGGTGACGAAGATTTTTGAGAAGATAAATGTATGTGTTTTTGTTGAAGTTTTTTGAGTGGAAAAGGCTATATATATATACAAGGAGGATGGCAGAAAGTGGTGATTGTAAAACAAGAGGCTAATTGTGTTTTTCCCAGTGGTTTCGGAGGATGGTTTGCCAATTGTGGTGGGCGGCTGTTTGACATATGTAATGTTGATGGTGGGGCAGGACTTTTTGTTTTTTTGCATTGCTAGTTACCACTTACTAGCATAGTATTCATGCCACACACGAGAAATGAATAATTTTTATATTTTTATTTATTAATAATAATTGTGTCTTGAGTTTATATAAAGATAAGATAGATATATATATATATATATATATATATTACCCACTGGCGGGCCCAGTCATGTATGAGGGGGCCAAGGCACCCCCTGACTCCTACAACTATGCCACCTTAATCCTAAGTCGGGGGTGCTCTATTCAAGTCTTTCATTTTTTTTTTTTTCAAACTTATATAGTGTAGAATTTTAAAAGAGTTAATGATTTTCTCCACTAATTTTGTCTTTAGAATACTTTCTCAATTATTAATTCACAATTTGTAGATTTAAAGTGAAGAATATTGGAAATAACATAAACAACCTCAAACTAGAATCAGTTTAAAATATTATCAATGACGCGAGCTTATTTTAATAGTATTAATAACCTGATTTTTAAAAATTCTAGAATTTGAAGTCATGCCTATGATTATTACAAAAGGGAGTTTTTATTCATAATCATTGTATTTATTTATTTATATCTTTTTTTATATGTTACTATTAAGATATTATTTTTGTATTATATACTTTTATGATTAATTTTTTGATTTATATAAAAAAACTTATAAATAAATATGTGCACCCGCTGATACTAGGGTCCTGGCTCTGCCAATGATATTATCTAACTTCTCCTGATCTGTATCTCATCTTCAAATTTCACTTCGCTCAATCTCGGCCTTTGGCTAGTTATTTGGGCAAGTGTTTCTACCTTTCATTATGTTCTTTACTATTCCTACTATATTTTGTTGGATTAATTGTTTTTCCTTACTTTTGTTTCTACTCAAGATATTATCTATGGGCCTTGTTATTTCCAAATCTGGAATGAAGACTCTTGTTTTTAGTTTCTTGGTGTTCTCTTTAGGACTTTGTTGTGGTCTAACTTTGATTTCTCGGCTTTGGATCTCATAGTCTTTGTTGCAAATTTGGTTGTTCCTCTCCTCTCCTAATTGCATTTCCACCATGGTTGGTGGTTTTATTTGTTGACAATTTGTTCTACTAGAAGCGTTAAAGGTCAGGTTAAAAGATTAGCCCTCCAAGTGTTCAGAATTTGAAATAGTGAGCCCATTTCTCACCTTGTTGTTGTTTGTGTTCTCTATGTTGCTATTTTTATGGGCCTATTGGGGAGTGTTCAACGAACGTGTACTGTGTTATGTAATGATGATGTATGGACTTTTTGGTCTAAATGCCAAAATTAGCAGTGGCTGATTGTCCTTTATTATTTTCAATCGAGTTTTAGGGTATCTGATGTTTTGAGTCTATACCTGTTGGATTAGTTTGGTTGGTTCTTTTATGTATATCTATATGTCGTTAACAAAAAGTGTGTATTTTAGCCAAAAAAAAAGATTTAATTTTTTTACAAATTTTCAACATTAATTATAATTTTTATTTTTTTGTAAAATTAAATAACTTTAAAAAGAAACATCATGGATAAAAGTAATAGGCACATTTCATCATTTAATGAGCATTTCTAGAAAAGAAAATTAGAAAAAATCATGTAAGGAATGAATTCAAAGTCTTTCTAAAAGAAAAAAGAACGATGGTATAATAACATGTCATTAATCAAAAAGTTATAAATACTATTTTTAACGTGGCTATTATATGTTGCAAGTGGTAAATAAGTATCCGTTTACTTCAACAAAATGCCATCAAGGAACGAGGTCTTGGATGGTAGCAGTTATTTATTATACATCCCAATTTCCAACAACATCAGATAAATGGCAGAAATTACATCATGCTTTTATAGGATTTTATTCCTGCAAAACATAGTGTACTTACACTTAAACATATATATATATATATATATATATATATATATATATATATTAAATCTATATCTAATCTTGATTCTCTCTCTCTCTCCTGTCCTTTCTTTCTCTCTTATCCTCTCTCTCCTCTCTTCTTCTCTGCTCTTTTCTTCTCCGATCATCATGCCACCACCTAACTATCATACCGCGATTTTCAACCTCTCTTCAGCGCTGTTTCTCGTTGTAGATTTGTGATTCTCATGGTGCCTTTAATTGAAGATTTAATTGCTTAAATCTATATTTACCATTAATAGATATTTAAGCAATTTCAAGCTTTTTAGATCATAGTTCATGGCAGCACCACCACCAAATAAGTCTTTATGCCGTCGCTTTGTTCACTGTGTGTGAATGTGTGTGCGTGTTTTCTAAGAATGTGTGCAGATTGTTTGTGTTTTGTGTTTATGTGTGTGTGAGAAAGCAGTGAACAAATAGTTGTGGGATAGTGAATAAACATTTACTGTACATGAACAGTAAACATAAACAATAAAGCGTACTGTTCACACGCGTTCTACAATTAAGTTATTTGCTTTTTTTTTTTTCAATACATGAGGTAGCATGATATTTAATAAAGTAACACTTTGTGAGAAACCACGATTGACCCCCAAAAAAAGAGAAAAATATCGTAAAATCATGAGATAAATGATTCCTCCCTCCCCCCCCCCCCCAAAACAATCTCACCCTTCAAAAAAAGAAAAAAAATCATGAAATCATGAGATAAATGAAGCAAAGGAAAATCTTCCACCCGCTCGTTTGGGTTGGATCTTACCTATTAACGGTTATTTAGGGTGGACTTTCCTTGTAAACGAGTATAATCTCGTTATTTATTTAAATAATAAATTAAAATTGTTGACATTTATAATAGGATAAAATGCATTTATTCTCCTATATTTTGTAAAAATTGCATAAAAATTTCATGTGTTTTAAAGATCATTAATACTTACTTAAGTTATAAAGAATATGACATAAAGCCTATGATTGTTAGCGTGATTGTATGACATTCTTTATAAATAGGGCTATACATGGTTTGGTCCAATTCAGGGACTTGAAAATCTCCAAAATTGTCCAAAACTTTCAGTTCTTGAATATTTTAGAACCATAATTGTACTAGAAGAAAAAAGAATTTCCGTCTTATACCATTCCAAATTTTCGAGACAGTTTGGCACAGATATTCGGTTCCTTCGGTACTTGTTCATCGGGATAGTATGTGACAGAGTTTGAACCTTTTTACACCTGTTCAGTAATTTTTATGTATTTTAGAGAGATTGTTCGCATATTAACAAAATTTCAATTGAAAAAATATGGAAAATTTAGCATGATTATGCTAATTATATTACAAAATTTAGTTTGTCATATAACTAGAATAAATTAAGTTAAGTTTGATTAGCTTATAAATTAAATCATTAAGATAATAATTGAATAATATAACTCAAAATCAATTAAGCTTATTGTAGTTAAATTAAAAATGGCAAGTTACATAAATAGAGTTAGTAGCATAATTAGAACTAAAAGAAATGTAATATAATCAACATCAATTAAATACTACTAGTTTCAGTTAGTAGAGAATTTATTTGGTAATATAATTAAAATTAACTAATGCAAAGGTTTAAAATGTAATTTCACCATGTAGTATATTTAAAATCTGCCAGGACTTTAGTAAAGGATATTTTTGCGTATGAAAGGCAAGGAACAACTTTATTAGCATATTGTACAAGCTGATATTGCTAAGAACGAGCTACAAATGTTACAAACTAACCAAATTACCCTTATCACTCACATTTAGTTTATAATAGAGATATATACTAGTGCTTTCATATCTCATGCTTTTTACTGGTTTATTTAGATTATGTGTATTTTTTAATTTTTTAAATATTTATAGTTATGATTTTTTTTATTGTTTGTAAGTTTTCGTATATTTTTTTTATTATTTCTAAATATCTATAAAATTTAATTCTAGTACCTTTTATTCTTATTTTTTACTTTTTTAATTAGGATATGATATATAAGTTAATTAAATTAATGAGTTTTTTTCTTAACGTTATTATTTTAAACCTATTAAAAATATATATATAAATAGCGCATAAATATAATTAAATATCTTCTAAATCTATTGCGATAATGAGGATAGAAAATGGTGTATAAATGTAATTAAATACCATAATATATAAATTTATAATAATATAATAATATTAAAAATAAAATTTATAATGACTTAACAAATAGATAAGTGTTGAAGTGACACTTTTTTTAGTTCTTTTGGATTTAACTTTTTTTTATAGATGTGATTTTTTTATTATTTTTAAATTTTTATATATTTTTTATTATTTTTAAATATTTATAAAAATTAATTTTAGTGCTTTTATTTTTATTTTTATTTTTTAATTAGAATATGATGTATAAATTAATTAAATTAATAATTTTTTTAACTTTATTACTTTAAAGTCATTATATATATATATAGAGAGTGCACAAATATAATTAAATATCTTATAATTTTATTGTAATGAGAAAGTTAAAAAATTGTACATAAATATAATTAAATATTATGATATATAAATTTATAATATGTAATAATATTAAAAATAAAATTTACGATAACTTAACAAATAAATAAGTGGTGATGTATAAATAGGTGGTGATGTGACACTTTCTTTTAGCTCCTTTGAGTTTGGCAACGACAATATATAGATGCACACCAAAATTTTCTCTGATTCAGAATCCAACTTACAAGTTACAACTACCACCTCAAATTAAGAGTCCTCTATATACATGTAATCTTTTTTTTCTTTTACTTTTTTTTTAATATCAATTTTGAGTTGTGAAAGCCACTGTTGGGTTGAATATTAATTTGGACCCCAACAGCTCAAGTACATAACTTTCCTCAGAGACTCCTCAGACTGCTTCAGCTCTGCTTCTGTCACTTTGCTGCTTGAAACCATCGCAGAAGAGTGCTCAGAGAGCCGCTTAGCCGGAGCGATGGACCTGAAATTGTTCTTGGCGTGTTGGTGAAGAGATCTGAGGGTGTAGTTCCACCTGCAGAAACCCTGATCTTTAAGTGCCTCCACTGCTCCCATGGATGCCGCCACAATCCACGCCCTGCTAGTTGAACTCATTTTTCTTTTTTCCTAATTGATGAATTCTTATGAAATGTTGCAAAACGAATTCTCTGTAATGAAGATTTTTGAGAAGATAATGTGATTTTGTTGAAGTTTTCTGAGTGCAAAAGGCTATATATATACAAGGAGGATGGCAGAAAGTGGTGATCATAAAACAAGAGGCTATTGTATTTTTTCCGGTGGTTTCGGAGAATGGTTTGCCAATTTTGGTGGGCGGTTGTTTGACATGTGTACTGTTGATGGTGGGGCTGGACTTCTTGTTTTTTGCATTGCTAGTTACTACTTACTACCAGACTACCATAGTATTCATGCCATATACAAGAGAAATGAATAATTTTTATATTTTTATTTATTATTAATAATTGTTTCTTGAGTTTATATATATATATATATATATATATATATATATATATTACCTCTTCTCTTCATCCTTATTTTATCTTTAAACTTCGCTTTGCTCAAGCCCTGCCTTTGGCCGGTAGTTTGAGCATGTGTTTCTATCTTTTATTATGTTCTTTGCTATTCCTATTGTATTTTATTGGATTTATTGTCTTTCGTTACTTTTCTTTTTGCTCCAGTTATAATTTGTGGGTCTTGTTATTCCTAGTTCTAGAACAAGGACCCTTATTTTTAATTTCTTGTTGTTCTCTTTGGGATTTTGCTACGGTTTAATTTCAGTTTCTTGATTTGAGGTCTCATGGTCTCTGTTACACATTTGGCCGTTATTCTCTTCTCCTGGTTGCATTTCCATCATGGTTGATGATTTTTTTTGTTGACAATTTGTTATGTTTAAGGCGTTGGAGGTCAGGTTAAAAGATTCTTTTTTCAAGTATTCAGAATTTGAGATGGTGAGTTTGTTTCTTACCTGTTGCTATTTGTGTTTTCTACATTGCCATTTTTATGGTGTATTGAACGTGTACCATGTAATGTAATGATGATATGTAGGCTTTTTTTATCTAAATGCCAAAGTTGGTAGTGGTTGATTGTTCTTTATTATTCTCAATCAAGTTTCAGGGTCTCTAATGTTTTGAATTTGTACTTATTGAATCAATTTTGGCTATTTCTTTTATGTACGTCTAAATGTTGTTAATAAAAAGTGTTTATTTTAGACCAAAAAAAAGATTTAATTTATTTACAAATTTTCAACAATAATTATAATTTTTATTTTTTTTGTAAAATTAAATAACTTTAAAAAGAAACATCATGGATAAAGTAATAGGCACATTTCATCATTTAATGAGCATTTCTAAAAAAGCAAACTAGATTTTTATATATATATATATATATTCATATAAGGAATGAATTCAAAGTCTTTCTAAAAGATAAGGAGTAAATTGCATATTGCTCTCTGTACTCTTACCTGTGTACAATCATACTTTTCTGTAATATTAAAACTAGTTAATTATCTTCTTGTACTCTGACCTATGTATACTTTACCCCCTGTAGTATTAAAATTAGCTAATTACCTTCTGAAGTTTTTAAAAGTCTGCAAAATACCCCCATGCCGTCATATATTTCAAGAAATGTTTTGCACACTCTTAAAAACTTTAGAAGAGTATTTTGCACACATTTGAGAACTTTAGGAGAGTAATTAGCTAGTTTTGATACTATAGGGAGTATAATGCACATAAGTCAGAGTACAGGAGAATAATTAGCTAATTTTGATACTGCAAGGGGTATAGTATACATAGGTCAGAGTATAAGAAAATAATATATAATTTACTCAAATAAAAAAGAACTATAAGATAATAACATGTGATATTAATAAAAAAAAATTATAAATACTATTTTTAACGTCGCTGTTTTATGTTGCAAGTGGTAAAAAAGTATCCTTTTGCTCCAGCAAAATGCCAACAAGGAACGAGTTCTTGGGATGGTTGCAGCTATTTTTATTATCCTTCCCAATTTCCAACACAATGAGATAAATGGTTGACCCCAAAAAAAAAAAAATCGTGAAATTATGAGATAAATGATTGAACCCCGCAAAAAAGGAAAAAAAAAATCATGAAATCATGAGATAAATGGGGCACCGGAAAATCTTGCACCCGCCCGTTTGGCGTGGATCTTACCTGTTTAACGGTTATTTAGGGTGGACTTTCCTTGTGAACGAGGGTATTCCCTTTCTTTATTTAAATAATAAATTAAAATTGTTGACATTTATAATAGGATAAAATGCATTTATTCTCGTATATTTTGTGAAAATTTTATAAAATTTCTTGTGTTTTAAAAATCATTTATACTTACTTAAGTTATAAAGAATGTTACATAAAATCTATAACTGTTAGCGTGATTGTATAATATTCTTTATAACATAAGAAATATGAGACTATGAACAATACTTTTTACAGCATAAAAGAGATATTAGTGAATTTTAAAATTACAAAAAATATTATGTAATTTTAACAAAATATAAAAAATAAAATATATTTTACTCTCTGTAAGATTAATGAACTTGATGCTAGACGTCAAAGTTTAATTTTCTTTGTTGAATAAGTCAAAGTATAATTTTCTTTGTTGAATAACACATGCTTTAAAGAATTTGGCTATTAAACAAAGTAATTACAACAAATCAGCTCTTTGACCGTACTACAAATCTAAAATCTTCTACTTCTTGCTCCAAAGCTTAGCCCTCAACATTTTCCCTCTAATTAAGATCATAAAATTAGGGGGGGGGGGGGGTTAAATCATCGGGAATTCGAATTACCAACCCAATATTTCACTGATAGGTATAAACCAAGGAATTGGGAAAAAATATTGGAAAAAAATTTCAGAGAAATAAGTTGGGGAATGGAAGAGATTTTTATTTTCAGAAAAATCCAAAATCTGAATTTTTTTATTTTTTAAATTTACATATATATATAATATCTTTTTTAATTCCAAGTATGTTTTTACTCTTGAAGAATTGAAGATGATGGATGTTGTTGATAGTGTTAGGGAGTTGGAAGGTGCTGAAAAGAAGGGTTCAAATAAGCAATTATTTATCAGTAGGGGTGTGCACTGTTAGGACACAACTGATAGGATGATTAAAGGTTTTAAGTCACTTTTTGGTGGTAAATCAAAAGAGGATTTTGATTCTAATATTGCAATTCAATCTCCAATTAGTTTCCCTATTCATCATTTCTCCAAATTGTGTTCCCCAATAGTGAAGTGGGCCAGGAAACAAAACAAGGCCTCTTTTCCAAAAATTACTTGGGGAAAAAGAAGCCGACTGGGGGCAAAGATTCCCCAGTGAACACCACTATATAAGATGATCCAATTTTTCTTCACTCATACCAATTTTACCATGCGCGAACACAAATTATTCGTTAATCACAATTAGGATGTACATAGGTTGGTAATCAAGCGTAAATGGAGATTAATCTCACTTTCTTTCATTAAGGACTTGAGATCAACCTTTCTTTCGTTAAAGACTTGTTTAAATTAACTTTTCTTAAAAGTAATTTTTTCAACAACTTTTCAAAAAAATACTTTTGTAAGAAAGCTAAAAATTTTGATTTTAAAAAATAAAGTATTTACATTTATTTTAGAGTTTCAATTTTTTTAACCAAACCAAATATTTAATGAAAAGAAATTTTTTTCTAAAAAGAACCGATCCAAACACGCCCTGAAATTTTCCCCCGAACGCAAATAGAGTGCCAAGCGTCCTATAAAATTACGGATGGCTTCAATCGCTGAGCAAAGCGCTTATAAAGGAAGGGGCAGATTTTGCTGTCATGTAGACTTTTCACTTGCAGCATAAAAATATTTATCTCATGTGTACACGACAAAGGATCAAGCATAGCAAAATGAAAAGGAACAATATTAAAGGTTGATGGAACACCATTACAATACATATATATTGAGACAAAAAAAATTCTTTGCTTCAGAATCCTACTTACAAGTTACAACTACCAGCTCAAAAATTAAGAGCCCTCTATATACACGCAATCTATTTTTTCTTTTTCCTTTTTTATCTTATACTGTGTTCTGAAGGCCACTATTGGGTTCAATTTGGACCCCAGCAGCTCAAGTACATGACTTTCCTCAGAGACTCCTCAGATTGCTTCAGCTTTTCTTCTTTCACTTTGCTGCTTGAAACCATCGCAGATGATTGGTCAGAGAGCTTCTTGGCCTGAGCTACGGACCTGAGATTGTTCTTGGCGTGTTGGTGAAGTGATCTGATGGTGTAATTCCACCTGCAGAATCCCTGATCTTTAAGCGCCTCCACGGCTGCCATAGATGCTGCCACAATCCATGCCCTGCTAGATGAACTCATTTCTTTTAGGATCAAAATTCTTATCAAATATTGCGAAAATTCTTGGTGATGAAGTTTTTGAGAAGATATAAGTAAAGTGTTTTTGTTTTTTTTTGTTGAAGTTACTTCAGTGGAAAGGTTATATATATATATATATACAAGAAGGATGACAGAAAGTGGTGACTACAAAACAGGGGGCTATTGCGTTTTTTCCAGTGGTTTCGGAGCATGGTTTGCCAATTTTGGTGGGCGGTTGTGGATTAATATATTTTTGTGATAATGGATGGTGCGGCTGTACGTTTAATTTGGACGTGTTTTTTGCGTTATATTATTTTGGCATTTCCTTATTTGAGTTATCTTATACGTAGATAATTTAATATTTTTAAACGAATATCGATGAATTTGGGTGATTTATTTAGTGCGTGTTTGATAGTAATTTTTTAAGTAGCATTTAGTATTTTAACTGATCAAAATATTATTTTGTTAAATTATTATTTTTCGTTAAACTAGCGTTTCAAATAACTTTTTAGATAGCTTTTAGCGTTTCAACTATCGTTTCTTAAAAGCTAAAAAATTTATCGTTTTAGGTAGCTTTTAGCTTTTCATTTTTTTTACAGTTCTACCCTTTATTTTTTGATTTTTCTATTTTTTTTCCAATCTCTCTCTATATTTTTATCTTTTCATTTACAAATATAAATAAGAAATGATATAAAAATGAATTTCAATTTCTATATAATCAACAATACTAAAAGTATAAATTTTATTAGTACATTTTTTTGACAAAATAATTTTGAATCTATTAAATTTAATTTTTATAATATTGATATAAATGTTTTATCAAAAAATTAGTTATACTTTAATATCAAAATATGATTATGAAAATAAGTATCTAATTGTAAAATATATTATCTTATTCCTATAACAGTAATAGTAATTACAATTATCATAATAACAATAATAATAATAAAATGATATTAATGTCCTTTTACGTCATTTAACATTCATCAGCTAATCTAACAGCTAATTTTGCCGAACACATTTTGTTCAATCAACTAGTTAAACAGCTATCCGCTAACAACTAAAATACAATAACTATCAGCTACCCAAACAGCTATCAGTTACTCCAACAGCTAAATTTGCCGAACAAGCCCTTAGAGTTTGTATAAGCACAATTTAATATTTTTAAATAGATGGGGTGAGTTTTACTTAGGCTTTAATACCATATTAATGTCTTGCAAGTGGTAATTAATAAGTAATCCGTTTGCTCCAACAAAATGCCAACAGGGAATGAGTGCAAATTATACCATACACTCATATTATGGTACACAAAAATGAGCTTGATGTACCTCCTAAGAGATCTCATAATTTGACCGTCGGATTAACATGAAATTTAATGAGTTCATTCTCCTCACATCGACGAACACAACACCAGAATCTGATTGTTGATTAGACACCGGTAACACCTTCAACTGCAAGCTCCGAAATTATTCACAAATTGTGAACATATCTTGAATAGTCATAAATAGGTAATTTATTTTTATAAACATACGATATAAAGCTTTTGAACATATAATATAAGAGTAATAGATAAGTACATTATGAACAATTATAATTTTTTGAATATAAAATGTTAAAATTCTAAACATATAACTTACAATTTATAAATAATTAAAGTTGTGAACATATAGTATAAAAATTATGAACAAATACTTCCTATTATTTTAATATACATAGCTTAAGGTGTATGGTATTCTTATGAGAATAAGGTCTTGAGATGATAGCTTGTACTGTAAATCCTCTACTTGTTGCCACAAAGCCTAGCCCTAATTAAACATTTTCCTCTAATTGATTCAATTTTTCTTCACTCCTACAAATTTTGCGGTTCATATTGAGCACAAATTATTCGCTAATCACAATTGTAAAGGTCGAAAATGTAAATAAATTTACTTGTAAGTGCAACTCTATGTAGATATTTAAGGAAGTGTAAATGGATTAGCAAAAGTTTGCTTGAACTGAAATACTTAAATGATCCCAATATTATTCAATTTCTAAATATCAACGATGTCATTTTTTCAAAAATAAAAAAAGCTTTTTTTAAAAAAGAAGCTAATCAAAACAGGCCCTTAGTGTGCCAATCTCGTGACAAATTTAAATTGTTTAGACCATTAGCTAGCTCTAACAACTTTTCTATTTTCTCTTAAATGTAACAAGTCAATTTCATTTCCTCTGTAATTAGGGATACCTTATATTAATTTTATTCAAACAGTCTCCTTATTTTTTATTTTTCAATGATTTCTTATCTTAAATTTAAAAGAAATCTTAAATTTAATACTAAGAATTTTAATTATTAATATTAACTTTAGTTTTACAGTTATTTTTTCAAATTTATTTTATTTCCATCAATCGTTTTTTTGTCCAAAAAAAAAAAAAAAAAGGATACGCTGCTCCGCAAGAAGAAAAAAGAAGATATAGTTACGAGAGAAAGGGAGAGAGACAGCCTGTCTGGGAGTGCATATTTTGAGACATTTTTTATTATAATTGTTTAAAGACAGCAAAATAAACACTCACAAACAGCGAACCAAGAAGTCTGATGCAGCCTCCCTATTGGGAAAAGGGAAAAGTCTCGTTAAGATTTGTACTCTGCTTTTTAGAAATCAATACCCTTATAAAAGCTATGATCTATCTTACATTCAAATTGAAGTTTGTTCTCTTTTATACATAAAAATTTTTCCCTCTACCCCATCACTTTCCTGATCTTAAAAGAAACTGGAAGTAATATAGTCTTTCTTCATCCTTTCATTTGTAAAATTTTCCTTCATTAAAAATCTCCCTTGAATACAAACAGAGTGCTAAGCGTGCTGTAAAATTATGGCTTCAATTGCTGAACAAAGCGCTTATAGAGAGGAAGGCGCAGATTTTACTGTCATGTAGACTTTTCACTTGCAGTAGTATAAAAATGGGTAAATTAAAATTATCTCAACATAGCACAAAATAGGAATAATACTAAAAGTTGATAAACACAATTAGCATATATACCAAAATTTCTTTGAATCAGAATCCTACTTTACAAGTTACAACTACCACCTCAAATTAAGCGTCCTTTAAATATATATACACATTATATGCAATCTTCTTTTTTGTTTTTTTTTTAATATCAATTTTGTGCTCTGAAAGCCACTGTGAGGTTCAATATTAATTTGGACCCCAACAGCTCAAGTACATGACTTTTCTCAGAGACTCCTCAGATTGCTTCAGCTTTTCTTCTTTCATTTTGCTGCCTGAAACCATCGCAGATGATTGCTCAGAGAGCTTCTTGGCCTGAGCGACGGACCGGAGATTGTTCTTGGCATGTTGGTGAAGTGATCTGGTGGTCTGATTCCACCTGCAGAATCCCTGATATTTAAGCGCCCCCACGGCTGCCATAGATGCTGCCAAAATCCATGCCCTGCTAGATGAACTCATTTCTTTTATGATCAAAAGTCTTATCAAATATTACAAAATAAATTCTTGGTGATGAAGATTGTTGACAAGAGATATATAACTTGCTTTTTTAGTTTTTGTTGAAGTTATCCGAGCGGAAAAGGATATATATATATATATATATACACGCGCGGGGGACTAATAATAAAACCAGAGGCTGCTGCGTTTTTCCGGTGGGTTTGGAGGATGGTTCGCGAATTTTCGGTGGGCGGTTGTGTGATTAGACATTTTCTTAAAACCACGTGTTGCAATTGGTTTTGACATGAAGAATTAAATAATCCGTTTGCTCCAACAAAATGCCAACAGGGAATGACATCTCGCGATGATAATTGGCACCGCCAGCGGTTTGGGTTGAGTTTTTTGAAAATCGTTTTCTTTAACAATTTTTGAAAAATAAATTTTTTAAAAAATTAAAGATTCTAACTTTTAAAAATATTAAACTTTCTTTAAAGTTCTAATTTTTTACAATTAAATCAAATAATTATTACAAAAATATTATAATTTTTTTAGAAAATATTTTTTCCAAACAGGTCCATACTTGTTTGCTGCTAGGGTTCTTGTTACTGATTACATTATAATTAAAAATGACGTAGTTTATTGCTCTTAATATAATTTTCTCTTGGAGTGTGTGGTCTAGTTGTAATGAACTGATGATATAAAAATAATTACAGTTAAAATTAGAGCGATCACCCGTGCAATGCATGAATTTTAATATTAATGTTGAATGTGGCCCGTATTCTTGGGCAACAAGAATAGCAGATTTCCTTGTTAGCATATTATCTTATTCGCTTGTTACCTTTTGTAGCACATAATTAATTAGTTGCTTTTTCTACTTAATAAGTTTAGGAAACCTTTGCACTATAAATATGTGACAATACTCATTATGTTATGTGTGAGAGAGAAACCAAAGTGAGAGCCTTGTAGCATTCGTGATCAATATTAGAATTATTCTCTGCTGCCTGTGGACGTAGGCTTTAAAGCCAAACTACGTAATTCTTGTGTCTATTATTTCTTCTCGTATTGTTCGTGGTTCGTGTTTGGATTTGAAGAACAAGCGAAGAAGATAGAGTTCGCGTGCTCTTGAAGTTAGTTTTGGGTATTTAGGTATTTTTTTGGAAATTGGTTCAAGTTTGTAAAGCAGGTTTAGGATTTGTAGGCTTTGGGTCTTTGGGTTTATTTGGATCGGGCCTGGATAGTTGCCTTGTCCAATTTTGGCCAGGTCTTGGGTCTTGGGTTAATTAATTTTTTGTTGGGCTTGGGTTCTAGGCCAGAAAAATAATAAATTTTTTTTTTGGGTTTGGACTTAGTTTAGGACAAAAGAATAAAAAAGAAATTTTTATTTGGGCTTAGATTTAGTCCTGAAAAAAAAAAAAAAAAGAGACCAATTGACCTGTTTGACCGCGTTGACCAGGGTTTGACCGGAGTTGACTTTGACCGTTGACCATTAATCGAGGGTTGACCACATTTGACTAGAGCCTTACCCCACGTTTTTCGACGTGCTGAGTCCGTTTTTGGGCTCTGTTTTTTCATATTCTGCTCCGAAGTACGAGTTTAGGGACGGTATTAACTTTGACCAACAGGTTTGACTTTGACCGGTGTTGACCAAAGTTGACCAGGGGTGTTCCTAAGGTTTCTCGACGTGCTGAATCCATTTTTTGAGGTCTGTTGAGCCAAATTCTATCCTGAAGTGCGAATTTTGAGCAAACGAAGATGTCTTCCACAAGTGAAAAGTTTGAAATCGATAAGTTTGACGGGATAATGAGTTTCAGTCTTTGGAGGATCAGATTCAAAGCATTTATGACAATGCAAGGACTTTGGAAAGTCATTGAAGAAGTGATCCCGGTAAAGATGGAACCAGCAATGAGAGAAGAACTCGAAGCGAAAGCCTTGAATGCAATACATATGTTCGTGACAAATGAAGTATTGCTGGATATTGCTGAGAAGACGACAGCAATTGAGGCTTGGAATACTTTGGTGGAATTGTATGCATCTAAGTCTCTCACCAATCGCCTCTACCTGAAGAAGCAATTGTATCATCTTAGAATGAAAGAAGGTACATCACTAAATCAACACCTTGATGAGTTTTCCTCTTGTTTTATTGCTTTGAAGGATGTGGGTGTTAAAATTGATGACAAAGACCAAGCTATGATCGTATTATGCTCCTTACCGCCTTCATATATGAACTTTGTGGACACTATGTTGTACGGGAGGGATAAAATTACCTTTGAAGATGTGATTACTTTATTAAAATCGAAGGATCTTCAAACACATATTCCGGACATAGGAAGAAGTTCATGGGGAAGGTTTAGTGAGTAGAGGAGATCGGAGAATAGAGGGGATCTTCGGGTAGAAAGAAAAGCAAGTCAAGGTCAAAATCAAGAGCAAGGAAGCTACGTTGTTTCGAGTGTGGTGAAAAGGGTCATATTAAGAAAGAATGTCCAAAACTGAAAAAGGGAAAGAAAAAGGTGGAGAATTCAGCTAATGTGGTGGAGAGTGCTGACAGTGATGGAGATAACTCGAGTAGTACCAGGGAAGTTTTGACTGTGAGTGGATCACAGTGGCATAATCAATGAATTCTTGATACTAGTGCAACGTTCCATATGTGTCCTAGGCGCGACTAGTTCTCTTCTTATTCCAAAAGAGAAGGGAAAGTTTTTCTAGGCAATGATCTTTCGTTGAAGGTGAAGGGAATGGGCATCGTAAATATCAAGATATTTGATGGTATTACAAGATATCTCGAGTGTTGGCATGTACCGGAGCTGAAGAAAAACTTGATTTCTCTTGGGCGTTTGGATTTTCATGTATACAAATTCCGAAGTGAGAATGGTGTCTTAAAGGTGACCAAAGGTGCAATTGTGCTTTTGAAAGGGAACTTGACTGGCGGTCTATATGTCTTTCAAGGTAGTACAATTACAGGTGTTGCAGCTGTTATATCCGAGGAAAGTGATAATGACACTACGCAGTTGTGGCACAAAAGATTGGGCCATATGAGCGAGAGGGGACTGACCGAGCTGAGTAAGAGAGATTTGCTTTGTGGACAAAGAACTGGAAAGCTTGAATTCTGCGAACATTGTGTCTTTGGAAAGCAAACCAGGGTGAAGTTCAGCAAGGGGCAGGAGAACACCAAAGGTACACTTGATTATATTCATTCTGATCTATGGGGTCCTAATAAAGTTCCTTCCAAAAAAGGTGCCAGGTATTATATCACTTTCATTGATGCATACTCTCGGATGGTGTGGGTATACTTCTTGAAAACTAAAGATGAGGCGTTTCCAACATTTGTCGAGTGGAAGACGTTGATTGAGAAGCGACTGGTAAACAAATTAAGCATCTTAGGACTGACAATGGGTTGGAATATTGTAATAAAGAGTTTGATGAGTTCTGCAGGAAACATGGCATTGTGAGACACCGCACATATGTAGGGACACCACAACAGAATGGAGTTGCAGAACGCATAAATAGAACTCTGGTGGAGAGAGCTCGTTGTATGCTCTCCCAATCTGGTTTGAGTTAAGACTTTTGGGCTGAAGCTGTCAATACGGCATGCTGCTTGGTGAATAGGTCTCCATCCAAAGCTATTGAATTGAAAACTCCTTTTGGGTTATGGTCTGGTAAGCCTGCTGACTACTCTCGATTAAGGATGTTCGGTTGCCCTGCATACGCTCACGTGAAGGATGGCAAGTGGGAGCCGAGGGCAAAGAAATGCATATTTCTAGGCTATGCGTCCGAGAGGAAAGGTTACAGGTTGTGGTGCACAGATCCAAAGTCTCCAGGTTTCCTCATCAGCAGGGATGTCATATTCAATGAGTCTACTTTATTAGACCAAGAAAAGGAGAAAGCGGTAGCTGGTTTAGACCACGGTGTCAAAGAGCAGGTGGAGGTATTTGCTTATATTCCAAATGTTCCATCTAGCAATAGTAGCAGTCAAATTCAGCTGACTCAACCAACTGAGGTACATGATCAAAATGTGCTGAACAATGTATACAAAGATTGCCACTGGGCGAGAAAGGAGACAAATTAGAGAGCCTCAAAGGTACGGATACGCTGATCTTATTGCTTATGCTTTGACTGTTGCCGAAACAATTGAAGGACATGAGCCGAATTCATACAAAGAGGCCATATTTGGGAAAGATTCTGCTCAGTGGGTGGGTGCTATGAGTGAAGAGATTGAGTCTCTTCATAAGAATCAAACGTGGGAGCTTGTTGAATTGCCTAAGGGACAGCGAGTTGTCGGTTGCAAATGGGTTTACAAGAAAAAGGAAGGTACTCCAGGGGTTGAAGGTCTTCGATACAAGGCACGGTTGGTGGCAAAAGGCTATACACAAAGGGAGGGTGTTGACTTGAATGAAGTGTTCTCTCCGGTTGTGAAGCATAGTTCCATCAAGCTTTTACTTGCCTTGGTTGCTCTTCATGACTTAGAGCTTGAGCAGCTAGATGTGAAAACAGTATTTTTGCATGGTGATCTTAAAGAGCAAATTTACATGAGTCAACCGAAGGGGTATATAGTTCCTGGTAAGGAGAACCATGTTTGCAAACTGAAGAAGTCCTTGTATGGGTTGACGCAGTCACGTTGGCAATGGTATAAGAGATTTGACACATTCACGGTAGGTGCTGGATACACAAGGAGTGCCTATGACAGCTGTGTGTATCTCAAAAGACTTCCAGATGGTTCGTTTGTGTACTTGTTGTTGCATGTTGATGATATGCTTATTGCTGCTAAAAGCATGTCTGCAATTGACGAATTAAAGAAGCAGCTAGGTGATGAGTTTGAGATGAAGGATCTTGGAGCAACGAAGAAGATGGAGATTCACAGATATAGAAATACTGGGAAGCTGTTCTTGTCTCAACAGAGTTATATTGAGAAGGTGCTAGAGCGTTTCGGGATGCTTAAAGCTAAGCCTGTGAGTGTGCCGCTTGCTGCTCATTTCAAGTTGTCTGTAGATTTGTCACCTAAAACTGAGGAGGAGGTGGAGCATATGTCTTATGTTCCATACTCGAGTGCTGTTGGTAGCTTGATGTATGCTGTGGTGTGCACTCGTCCTGATATTTCACATGCAGTTAGTGTTGTGAGCAGGTATATGGCATCACCTGGGAAAGCACACTGGGAAGCGGTGAAATGGATAATGAGATATTTGCGTGGCACTACGAATGTAGGTTTACTGTTTAGCAAGATGACTGGAAATTACGCGAGGTTGGTGGGTTATTGTTATTCAGACTTTGCGGGTGACCTTGATAAGAGAAGATCTCTGACGGGTTACGTGTTTACTCTCTGGATGTGCTATCAGTTGAAAGCGACATTACGCTTCATCGTGGCATTGTCGACTACTGAAGCGGAGTACATGGCAATTGCAGAAGCTGTGAAGGAGGCCATGTGGTTACAAGGCCTTGTTCGTGATCTTGGACTGCAGCAAGATACAAGTATAGTCTTTTGTAATAGCCAGAGTGCAATCCATCTGACGAAAAATCAGATGTATCATGAGAGGACTAAACACATTGATATCAGATATCATTTTATCAGAGATGTTGTATCACAAGGAATCATATCAGTGCAGAAGATATCTACCCATAAGAATCTAGCAGATATGATGACTAAGGTGGTTCCAGTCAGCAAGTTTAAGCATTGCTTGGACTTGGTTGTTATTTACGGTGCGAAGCATTGAGCTCTTAGAGGCAGTTGGCTGCAGGGATGATGGTGTATTGATTGGAGCGAATACGTGCCAAGGTGGAGATTTGTTGAATGTGGCCCGTATTCTTAGGCAACAAGAATAGCAGATTTCCTTATTAGCATATTACCTTATTCGCTTGTTATCTTTTGTAGCACATAATTAATTAGTTGCCTTTTCTGCTTAATAGGTTTAGGAAACCTTTGCACTATAAATATGTGGCAATACTCATTATGTTATGTGTGAGAGAGAAATCAAAGTGAGAGCCTTGTAGCATTCGTGATCAATATTAGAATTATTCTCTGCTGCCCTTGGACGTAGGCTTTAAAGCTGAACCACGTAATTTTTGTGTCCGTTATTTCTTCTCGTATTCTTCGTGTTTGCATGTTTTTCCCCAACAATTAATTTGATCCTGTCAAATTTTACGTTACATATAATATTAGAAATTGTATTTTAATTAAGTTACAGATAGATGTCATTTTGAACAACTAATAAAATCAGAGACATGGAGTTAAAGTTGACTAGTGCTTTGCTATCCCACCCCCTTTAAACGAATGGTTTATACCTGATTTTTATCTCAAGGGTATAAGTTAATTTTCTCATTGTATTTTTAACATTGATGTGAATGAAAAACTCTCTTACTAAAGACAGACCGCTAGAGGTAAATGGACTGAAAAATCCTACAATTGCCCTGGGCAAACCACCAACCACTTTTTTCCAAAGGACACCAAGCGATAGGGGACCTTTTTTTTTTAAAAATAAATATTAAAAAAAAAACTCAAATTCAATTTAAGTCAAAAATATTAATTCTTCAAAAAATACTTTTTTCAACACTTTTTTTTAAATTATAAAAAAAATACTTAAAAAAAAACCAATCTAAACAAGCATGAAGTCACCACCAGCCCTTTAGAGCCATCACAATTGTTCAAGTTTTCACATGCTTGTAAACCACTTATTGAATCAAATGTATGCTATCCTCTACTTAGTTTTTGTAATTTGCTTATATTTTTATAAAGGTGAAACATTTCCCTTTTGTTAATATAGTGACTTCCTTAAAAATTAAAAATTGCTAACTAATGAATTGGAAAAATCACAAGTTAAGAAACTAGTTATTCATAAATGCAAAATGTTTTTATCCAAATTTACAATTTATACCCATCTTACGAATGTCACACTCCGTTAAGTTGAATTAAAAATGTGATGATCAAGAATTATGTGTTAACTTTTAAAAATTTAAATAAGTTATTATACAAGTATTTAAAAACAAAAAAATAAATAACTGACTTGACAAACTATAGTGCAAAGTTGCATCTTATCCTAACTGATATGCTGGGTCATTCTAGCAAGCGTAATTTTAGAATTTATGAAATTCTGTCTTCTAAGCATCCCATATGCTATTTGGGCACTGATGGCTTCAATTGCTCTCATGTGGACTTTTCATTTGCAGTGTAAAGATCATCTAATAAATCGAGCAGGGATGGCAATGATAATCGGGCTCGTTTTGCTCTACTGGAGCAAGGAGGTAGTTTTTGTATTAAAAAAAAAGAAAAAAAAAACTCTACAAGGGTGGGACAGAGTTTTGTTCTCCTATCCCGTGCAGGGGCATGGCCGCGTTAGGGCTTGTCCGTCCTACTCCGTCCCTCTCTCTATATATATTTTCAATATAAATATTATATTATTATTTTATATATATCTAATATATTTTAATATAAATTTTATATCATTAAATTTTTTTTGGTCTAATCATATAAGTTAACTTATCTTTTATGCATCCTTTTGTATTGGTATTTTTTTAAAAATTTTTAATGTTATTGACCTTGTTAACTGGTACTTCGTAAAACTCTAATAGAGGTGGAACGGATTTTTTTTGCCATTTAATAGGAACGAAAATGGAAGTGTAAGAGTTTACTCTGATATAAATATATGCAGCTTGGGGTGAGAGTTTTGCTAACAAAAGTAGGGGGGTAAACACACTTGCCCCTGCCTTGTCTTATTGCCATTCCTAATATTCAAGCCTTGTTCCATTTCCATTCCTAATATTCAAGCGTAGAACAAAAAATGAAGATAATGAAAGTTGGTAAACACCATTAGCACATATATATATTCATGTATATATACACATCAAAATTCTGAAATTCATTTAATTGGCATCGAAAGGAATTTGGCCAATCAACTCCTACTCACAACTACCACCTAAAATTCAAAATTTCTATAAATTTTTGTGAGCTGAATCCACTGCTGGGGTTCAATAATCAATATGGACCCCAAGAACTCAAGTACATAACTTTCCTCAGAGACTCCTCAGACCGCTTAAGCTTTTCTTGTTTCACTTTGCTGCTGGAAACCATCGCAGAAGATTGCTGAGAGAGCCTCTTAGCCGGAGCGACGGACCTGAGTTTGTTCTTGGCGTGTTGGTGAAGTGATCTGATGGTGTAGTTCCACCTGCAGAATCCCTGATCTTTAAGCGCCTCCACGGCTCCCATGGATGCTGCCACAATCCATGCCCTGCTAGATGAACTCATTTTTTTTTTTATTCTTATGAAATGTTGCAGAACAAATTCTGGGTGATGAAGTTTTTGAGAAGATAATGTGTTGTGTTTGAGATTCTTCGAATGGTAATGGCTATCTATATCTATATCTATATATATATATGTGTGTGTGTGTCTCTGCGCGCGCGCGCGCAGGGGTGAGACAAAAAAGTTGAGTATAAAACCAGAGGCTCGGGTGCGTTCCGGTGGTTTTGGAAGATGGTTTCCCAATTTTTTGTGGGCGGTTGTTGCTATCTATTATTTGTCCTTTGGCCGGTTGGGCTGCACGCGTCAATTGGGATTTTCTTAGTCTCCGTTTGTTTGCTGGAAAATAACTTGTACGGAATTTTATTTTTTTTGGAAAAAACAAAATACTTTTTGGTATTTGTTATACTGAAAAATATTTTTTAATGTTTGAAACGTGTAATGAGAAGAAAGACGGTAGGGAGCTTTCGGAGGAAATGTTATCCGTTTGTATTTAGACGGGAAAATATTTGCCATAAAAGAACTTAGCTACAATTGTTGACTGAAAATTTTTTTTTAGTTAACTTTTTGCAAGGTAGAAAAAATAAAATTTCTTGAAACTTATTTTCCAGCAAACAAACAGAGCTCTAGTGTTAGAAGGTTGGCCCTAGTGATGTACTGCACGTGGTTTGGCATTAAAAATTGGAAATCCATCTGGGATTTTTTCTTTCTTCTTTCCTAGGTCGATGAGTTGGAATTATGCCAGCTACTTTATTTATTGATTTGTTTAGTTTTATTAAATATATAAGTGCTTGTATTAATAATTCATACATCATACATTACATAACTAAGAGCTCTTAAAAAACACACTCTTTTGTATGAGATGATTTTATGTCAACTTTAGTTATCAGCAATGTTGAAAGATGAAAAGATTTGAGAAATGTTATAATTTGATTTTAACTTCTAATTGAAAATTGTTCTCATTAATTAATGTGAAATTTTCTCAAGTTCTAACCCTTTATGACTAAGAAAAAATTATTGATTCTTGTTCATGGGGAGTAGACTTGGCAAAAGGGGCACCCGCAAACCGACCCGACCCGACAAGTTTAAGTCGGGTTTGGCGGGTTGGCGGGTTGGTAAGTTAGACGGGTCTACCGGATTACCCGGCGGGTCAAGCAATGACAGACCCTAAATCGACCCTATTGGGTTGGCGGGTTGGACCCGCCAAATATTGCAAATTTGTGTTTTTTTTTTAAATTAATTAAAAAAATGATCAATCAAAGTCTTAAGTGTCTAATAATTAAAATTCACAAAATTCAACACTTAAAATCATTATATAAAAATTACAAATCTTAATTTCCAATCATAACTCATAATCCAATCCAAAATCAAAACCATAAATCACAATTCACAAATCATGTCCATAGGTCCATAATTCCATAAATAATAACCACTAACTATTAAACACCTAACAATACAATCATAATTGATAATCAAATCCAAAATCAAAACCATAAATCACAATTCACAAACCATGCCCATAGGTTCATAATGCTATAAATAATAACCACTAAGCATTAAACACCTAATAATAAAACCATAATTCATAATCAAATCTATAAACCAAAACCATAATTCCCTAAATCACAATTCACAAATCATAAGTCCATAACTTCATAAATAATACACACTCAATCATCTAATGGTTATAACATTCAAACATGAAACAACAAACAAAAGTATCAGTTCTCAAATCTCAATCCATTACACTACATAAGAACAATCAAACTTCATCATTTCTCAACAACTATAGCAACAATCAAACTTTTTCATTCCTCTTCCACATCAACAACTTGGTTTGAACCTGCATTTGGTTTGGAACTACAAATAGGGAATTCGAGACGTTTCAAGATTTGTTGTTCACTCTCATCTATCAAAAAAAGAAAAACAAAAAGTATTAGGAATAGATTAACCAAAAAAGTTAGCTACTAATTCACATATTAGAATTTAAAATTAATAAAATTTACCTGTAGACTTGAAACCATATAACCAATTGCGAGTACAAAGCAAAGCTTCAAAATTTTTCGGCAAGGGAGAGCTTCTATATTTATTAAGAATTCTTCCACCAACACTCAAAGAAGAATCTGAAGCAACAGTGGTTATAGGAATGCTTAATATATCACGCACCATAAGAGAAAGTACTGGATACCTATTTTTTTCTTTCCTCCAATGTTCTAACACATTTAAGTTTCCCTGAAGCTTACGGTCAAGTCTAGGCTCCTCCAAGTACAATTCCAATTCACTTTTACCATTTCTGTCAATGCTTTGACTCCCAAATAAATCAAACTCCTAAACAATCATAAAAGAAAAGTATCAATATCACAATTGAAACAAACAATTTTATAAAAATAGGATAATTTTAGAAGCACTTACATCAAGCAAATCTTTTCCTTTCCCCATAGCCTGTGATCCACTACTACTTTCAATGGATGATGATGGTGGTGATAGCAATGTAGTTATGGTTTGATGAGAAGCCTTCTTTTGATATTCTTCAAACAACATTTTCAACTTATTTTTGATACGATATATTTTACCCATTGTAGTGACAAAATTTATCTTATCAAAGCAAAATTGAAGAATATCACACTTCAAGCGAGGATCAAACACAACCCCAAATGCAAGCACTGGACTATACTCATCCCAATATTTTTCAAATTTCTCCAACATCTTTTCTGCCATAACGCTAAGCAAAGGATCACCACTCATCTTGTTCTCCAACAAAGAGATTGAATGCGCCACACATTCATGAAATACAAATTAGATGTCTGATAGTTTATACCAGAGAATAAATTAGTCATGTCATTGAAAGGCTGTAGGAATTCACATATTTTCTCGCATCTTGTCCATTCCTCATCTGATAGTCCATACTTGTACTGACTATCAAAAACTTGTAAATGAGAAAAGGCAGCACGATACCTAATGGCACACTCAAGCATTAAGTATGTTGAATTCCAATGGACAGGCATATCCAAGCGAAGACCAATTGAAACTTCTAATCTAGTAGCTTTTGCACACTCCTCAAATTTTAAAGTCCTACTTTCCGAGCCAAGCACATATTTGACACTCTCTCTAATTTTGTGTAATGCACCACTAGCTACTTTCAAACCATCTTGAACAATAAGATTCAAAATATGAGCACAACATCGTATATGAAAGAAATCTCCATCACACAACAAACCATCATGTAACCTGAATGCATTTATCAATCTGTCTTGCATATTATCATTAGCAGATGTGTTGTCCAATGTGATAGAAAAGATTTTGTGCTCAATTCCCCATTCTTTCAAGAAAAACATGATTTTTTGGGCTAATTCAATCCCACTGTGTGGAGGAGGCATGTGATAAAATAATAAAACCTTACTATTCAGTTTCCAACTATCATCCACAAAATGTGTAGTAAGACAAAGATAATCCTCACTAGTGCAAGATTGCCACAAATCAGATGTCAAACATATTCTCCCAGAATGTTTAACTAAAACTTCTTTCAATCTTGTCTTTTCCCTTTTATAAACTTTCAACACATCAGCTTTAAGTGTGTTTCTTGAAATCAGTTTCACATCTTGGTTCAAATACAAATAAACATCATTATGGCCTTCATGCTCAGTCATTACAAATGGATAATTGTGTCTGATTACAGTAATTGTTTGTTTCTCACGGAAAGCATCTTGATTGATTTTCCTAAAACATATCCTACCATCTTCACCAATAAGCATTTGACCAACATCAAAATGGTCACGAAGTGGACAAACTTGAATATGCTTGTTCAGATTAGTAGTTCCATAACCTTTACCTCCCAGAAGATAAATCTTTTTGCAGCTATTACAAGCAGCCCTTTCTTTTCCATCTTCAGATTTATCCAATTTAGTAAAATATTGCCAACATTTAGATGTTTGAACTCGAGACCTTTTCTTAGAAGAATTACGAGAAGTGTTAGCTGTACTTTCATTGGGTGCATAAAGTCCAATATCATCTCCTAACACTTCTCTTACCTCATCATCTAGACTAGTATCAAACTCCATTTCATTATTAACATTGACATTTTCTGACTCCATAATATAGTCAATTAGTCAATCAACAACCCGCAAATACGCCAACAAAATAGTGCCCAAAATCAACTGTAAGTCATTACAGAAAAGGAAAAAAGAAAAGCACTACGATTAGAGATTAAGAATTGAAGAGAAATTTTTACAATCTCGTGAAGCATGTATTAATGATTATTAGGGGTTGATACATGCATTATGGAATTTATGGTCTTAAAGTGAATCAAAAGTAATCTATTTAAAATGAGTTTCTTATCCTAAGAAAAACAAAAAATATTATAATGTTTGACTTAAAAAAAAATTAAATCAAGTTCTTTTAGATTTTAATTTTTTAAACAATATAATTTAAATACATATTTTAATTTTTTTTTAAAAAAGGACTTTTTAAATAAAAGGGCTTTTTTTTTAAATAAAGCATATATATATATATATATATATATATATATATAAAAGAAGTGCATGTGCAGCCGGGCAGCAAAGCAAGCACAGCTCGATTTTATATATGTAGGTATTGCATTCAGTATTCACCCTAAAATGACTAAACGAGCTAAGCACGAGTTGCCGAGCACACATATATATATATATATATAATTAAAGGAAAAAAACTAACCTTGTTACGCGTTAGTCGTCTGTGGACTGTGCCGCTGCTCGACGAAGGAGGGGTAGGGCCGGACCGCCGGAGAACTGCTGGGCCGCTGGAGAGCTGCTGTGTTGCGTGAGGCTGAGAGAGTGAGAGTGAGAAGAGAGCTTTTGGGTTTGTCTTTTGCCTTAATTGTATTGCCTAATTAGTAAGTGCCTTGCCTTATATATAATTTTTATTTTTTTAATTATTTAAGTTTCAAACTGCGGGTCAACCCGACCCGGCCCCTCACTTTGGCGGGTCGGGTTGGGTCGACCCATTCACCCGACGGGTAGTAGAATCCCCAACCCTAACCTATTAAATGGGTGGGTTAAGCGGGTAGACCCATTGGTCCTCACCCGTTTTGCTAGGTCTAATGGAGAGATTGATGATTGACATAAAAGAAATAGTTTTACTAATTAATATAGAAATTATTCTTATTAGTTAATTAGGAAGGTTTTAGCTCCCAAAAGTTTTTGACTCTATTTAATTTAACCGTAAAATTTTAACTGTTGAATTATAGAGTTTGTAGCAATAAAGTTTTAGATAAAAGTGTTGTTTAATAATTGTTTTGAGGGGAATATTAGACTTTAAAAAATAAGGAGTAATATTTTTGAAAAAAATAAAAAAATAATTTCTAATTTGATATAAAAATAGTTTTTCAAAAGATTCTTTAAGAAGTTCTAATTTGACTTCTGAGTTTCAGTTTTTTTCCTTTTAACTTTTTTGTAAAAGCTCTTTGGAAATGGACCAAACAAATCAATTTTAATTTTTGAATTTACAAAAAATATTTTTGAATATCTAAAAACTAGGTCAAATAGACTCTTATTCAAGATTTGCCACAGTATAGATCGGTTGTTAGAGTTGTGGAGGAAATCCACTTGAACCTATTTTTAAAGTAAAGCAGTCGCATTGCATAAAGTTATAAGGAAATCTATACTATATTCAAAATAAATTTGCTTTCGTTCAAAATTCTGAAGCAACCAATTTTGTTATGCGTTCTGCACAATAAAATCATCCCTAATGTCCCGTGTTATATTATGTAACAACCTTCACATGCACAAAAGGAGAAAAATCAAAAACCAATTAACAAAACTTTACTTGCGCCCTAACCTCAAAACACACACACACACACTAATATAAACTCGTGGATCGTATGGGGTGATAATAAATTCAGATAATAATTTTTTATAATAAAAAGTTATTCTTTGTTTATAAGCTGACATAGTTGCTTCTTTAATGTATATGTTGAATATTTTAAAAGTCACACATAAATAGAGTATGTAACGTGCAAACAAACACTTTATTTAATTTTAAAAGATAACATGTACGTAACATCCTCTATAAAACTCTTTTTCTTTTTCAAAATGATGGCTAGCACAATTTTAGGGAAAATATGGGTCTCAGGAAATGTGCCACGTGCCAGTGCTTGATTTTGTCGCAATTTAGAAAGGAAGAAAACGACTTGAAGTTGTAACAACTTCATCAGGATTAGGCAAAGGCCCGACCCGAACTCACCTGATGGCCACGGCAAAGGCTAGGCTACCTGACCCGACCTCACATGAGACATGTAGCAAAACATGACGTCAAGTAAATGGTATAAATAGTCCACCATAGTGCAAGTTACAAGGTAACACCTTCTCTTTTCAAGAATAATTCTCTCCAAATATTCTCTATCAAATCATTCCTCCCCAAAAATTGACACATTAACTGTTAGTTTAGAATGCTTTAATATGAGGTCAAAGTAATATTAACTCAATTTTGAGTTAGGTCCCGCACGCCAAAAGGGTCGGTAGTTGATATCGTTGCGTTCCTTGTTTCGAGTGGATTAACATGATATATTTACGTGTTAGAAATGGATTAAAGGTGAATGAGAAATTAGCAACCAAAGTTGAGTGTGTTACTAGTTTAGTTATTAGATTTGGTTGTCTGTGGGTTTGTATCCCACATAGGAAAACCATTAAACTTTTCTCACTTTATATATAGATTCCTTTATGAGGTGTGCCAGCAAGGCATATGGAGGGAAGACTATACATGGTGGGCATGGTACTAAACCTACCACACGCGCGCGCCCGCCTGTACCGCACGGCACGGCACGACCGGGCCGGGTCCGGGGACGCGGATACTCAAACACCTGAAGATTTTGAAGAGGACGTAACTGATACATTAAAGCTCGGGATTTACTCTTTAGCACGTTTTGCTTATTGGCATCAGGTGAGCTTATTTCTTGGATGTTTTTGACTGTTGGAGGGACAGGTTTATAGCTCCCTTAATTGCTTTTTGTTGGCTGCTCCTCTTTGCTCCACTATATATAGCTGTGTCCAGAAAGAGCTATATACCGAGCATTCCCGTATTAGCACATAGCATACTTTTATAAGCATTTTGTTAGTCTTATTTCCCTCATACAGAGAGAGTCCTACGCTTCTTGTTCGCCGGCTCTTGCTTCGGTGTGCTACCATAGTCAAGAGGTATAGTCGTTGTATCCTGGGAAGGATACACCATCACCTTTAGCACCGTGTGAAGGGGCGTAAATCCTTTAAGGAAATCGTGAATCTTGAGCCTCGACTAATTTCGTTTATTTTTGTTTATTCGTTATTTCTAGTTCAGTTTCTATATGCCTTGTTATTATTTCTGCTTTTATTACTAGTTTCTAACAGTCTTAAAGGATTTACTTTTATATTATTCTAAACTTTTACGGGTTTGATAAACTGTAGTATCTATTGCTTACAGTTTTCAAATCTGTATCAAACAGAAACTAGTTTTTGTTCACTACTGGTTTAAATTATTTATTATACAGGTTAACTAATTTCGGTTGGTTGAGTATAGGAAATCTTATAACCTTTACTTTCAATCATGTCTGGAAATAACGAAACTCAAATTGGAAATAATGATGAAGTCCAATTTGTGGATAACACCCAAACTTGGACTACTGGAACGAGTATGACTGGGGTTTCCATTGCTACCCCGAATGTTTCTGTGACTGCTGGGAACACCTCAACAGGAGTTACCATGACTGGGAATGTTGGAATTACTCCAACAACTAATACGACTGTGCAGGTTCTTGGGACTGTGTAGGGATTCAGCGGATTTGGAGCCGCGACTGGATCAGCTTTCAGTTCATTTGGACAAGCCAACAATGTTGCAGGTTCAAGCAGTGGCTTTGGGGGAGCTACAAATATAGCTGGTTTGAGCAATGTTTTTGGAGGTAGGCCTATATTTGGGACAACCAACTATGCACCTCCACCTCTACATGCTGAGAAGCCAGAAAAGTTTTCTGGCAAAGACTTCAAGACATGGTAGCTTCAAATGGAGTTTTATCTCACAACTTTGGGGCTGTTCATGTATGTGCAGCAAGATTCTCCATCCTTGGGGGATAACTCGGATGTGCAGACGGTGGCGGCTGTGGATGCTTGGAAGCACAACGATTTCCTTTGCCAGAATTATATTTTGAATTGTTTAGAAACTTCCTTGTATAAAGTACATGCTAAATGTAAAACAACTAAGGACATATGAATGTCTTTAGAGGATAAGTATGAGCTAGAAAGTGTTAGCACGAAGAAATTCGTAGTGACTAGATTTCTAGAATTCTCTATGACAGATTCTAAACCAGTGATGTCACAGGTACAAGAATACCAGCTGATCATCCAAGAACTCCATGCTGAAGGGATGCCACAGGTTGAACAATTCCAAGTGGCTACCTTAATAGATAAATTGCCCCTTGGTTAGAGTGAGTTCAAAAATCACCTCAAACACAAGCAACAGGAGATGACAATGAAAAACTTAATCCTGTGGCTTAGAATTGAGGAAGAAAATCATTCAACTAGCAAATGGGGCATGCATGGTGGAATGAAATCCAAGGCCCACATGGTGGAACATGGTTCAAATCCCAACAAAAAGAGAAAGTTCACCAGTCAAGCTAATCGTGGGCAAAAGGGAAGACGATTCTTTGGAAACCCAAAGCTGACAAGAAGCAGTTCAATGGGACGTGTTATATCTGTGACAAAACTGGTCACAAGGCAAAGGATTACAGGTTGCGCAAGAGAAAAGACTTAGCAAATGTCGTGGAAGACCTAGAAGGCGACGTGTCTGATCTAAATATCTCAGCAGTGGTGTCAGAAGTGAACATGGTGGGTAATCCTAAACAATGGTTCATTGACACAGGGGCAACTAGACACGTTTGTTCTGAGAAAAGGCTATTCTCTTCCTACACAGCTAACGCCGGGAAGAAGTCTTGTACATGGGAAATTTTGCAACTTCCCAAGTGGTAGGTACAGGAAATGTGGTTCTAGAGATGACCTCTGGCATTAAGCTGACACTTAAGAATGTTCTGCATGTTCTTGAGATTAGGAAAAATCTAGTGTCCGGTTCTTTGTTAGGTAAAGCCGGACTCTCAATGCTGTTTAGTGCTGATAAAGTTGCAATCAAGAAGGGATATGATTTTGTGGGTAAGGGCTATCTCCATGAGAGGATGTATAAGCTAAGTGTTAGAGCCCAGATCCTAAAAGGAAATCTAACTGCTAGGCCTTCTGGCTAGAATGAGGTTAATAAAATTGTTCCTTCTGCTTACTTCTTTGAATCTCTTACTTTATGGCATGAGAGGTTGGGATATGTAAACTTTGATTTTCTAAACAAACTTGTAAAAATGGGACTAATCCATGGAGTGGATTTTTCTAATAATAAAAAATGTGAAGTTTGTGTAGAATCAAAATAAACTAGAACTTCTTTCAAATATGTAGAAAGAACCACAGAACCTCTTGGATTGATTCATAGTGATATTTGTGATTTAAAATTTGTGCAAACAAGAGGCGGTAAAAAATATTTTATAACTTTTATTGATGATAGCACAAGGTATTGTTATGTATATTTACTAAGATCCAAAGATGAGGCTTTGGAGGCTTTTAAACAATACCAAGTTGAGGTGGAAAATCAACTAGGTAAGAAGATCAAAACTTTGAGAAGTGATAGGGGTGGAGAGTACGTATATCCTTTTGAAGCTTATTGTGCTGAACAAGGAATAATACACCAAACAACAGCTCCTTATTCTCCACAACAAAATGGGGTTGCTGAACGCAAAAATAGAACTCTCAAAGAAATGATGAACGCCTTGTTGATAAATTCTGGTCTACCTCATAACTTGTGGGGGGAAGCAGTTTTGATTGCAAATCATGTTTTGAATAAAATACCCCACAAGAAACTAGAAAAAACACCGTATGAATTGTGGAAAGGTAGACCGCCTTCATACAAATATTTAAGAGTGTGGGGCTGTCTAGCTAAAGTAGGAGTTCCTACTCCTAAAATGGTCAAAATAGGACCAAAGATGGTTGACTGTATTTTCATTGGATATGCGCAAAACAGTGCTGCGTATAGATTTCTTGTACATAAATCAGAAATTTCTGACATTCACGAGAATACAGTAATTGAATCTCGAAATGCTGAGTTTTTCGATATGACGTTTCCATATAAAGGGTCAAAAGAATCAAATTCTTCTGAACCCGGTTCGTCTAAAAGGGGCCTTGACCATTCAGATGTAGATAAAGAGGCTACAGCTCATGAACCTAGACGTAGTAAAAGGGCAAGAACCTCTACGTCTTTCGGGCCTGACTTTATAACATTTATGTTAGAAAGTGAGCCCAGAACTTTCAAGGAAGCTATGTCTACTCCTGAGGCACCTCTTTGGCAAGAGGTGATGAATAGTGAAATTGAGTCTATCATGCACAACCATACTTGGGAATTAGTGGATCTACCTCTTGGAAATAAGCCTTTAGGGTGTAAATGGATTTTCAGAAGGAAGATGAAGGTGGATGGATCAATAGACAAATATAAGGCCCGATTGGTTATAAAAGGCTATAATCAAAAGGAGGGTCTAGATTATTTTGACACGTATTCACCGGTAACTAGAATTACATCTATTCAAATGTTGATAGCTATTGCAACTATATATAGTTTGGAGATACATCAAATGGATGTAAAACGGCTTTCTTGAATGGAGATCTAAAAGTGGAGATTTATATGGAACAACCTGAAGGGTTTGTAGCTCCAGGTCAAGAGAAAAAGTGTGTAAGCTTGTGAAATCTCTTTACGGTTTAAAACAAGCACCTAAGCAATGGCATGAGAAATTTGATCAAGTCATGCTTGTAAATGGGTTCAAAACCAACGAGTGTGACAAGTGTGTTTTATTGGAAAGGAACAGATCAGAATTTTGTCATTGTTTGCCTTTATGTAGACGACATGCTTATTATGAAAAAGAATAATGAAGCGACTATGTCTACAAAGAAGATACTCTCCCGAAATTTTGAAATGAAAGACATGGGTGTTGCCGATGTAATCCTGGGCAGAAAAATCATTAAAACACCTGAAAGTCTAGCCTTGTCTCAATCTCATTACATCGAGAAAATACTGAACAAGCATAATAACGGTGACATCGGGATTGCAAAGACTCCTTTAGATGTAAGTGTACATCTAAGGAAAAATACAAGTGAAGGGGTATCTCAATTGGAGTATTCCCGGATCATTGGGAGTCTAATGTATATTATGAACTGTACAAGACCCGACATAGCCTAAGCTGTGAATAGGCTAAGTAGATGCACTAGTAATCCAAGTCAAGAACATTGGGTTGCAGTAATCAGGGTCTTAAGATACTTGAGATATACCATGAAATACGCGTTGCACTATACTACTTTTCCAGCTGTGTTAGAAGGACATAGTGACGGGAATTGGATATCAGACACAAAAGACTCAAGATCCACAAGTGGATACGTCTTTACCTTAGCTGGAGAAGCTGTGTCATGGAAATCCTCTAAGCAGACATGTATAGCCAGATCCACTATGGAGTCTGAATTTATTGCTTTAGACAAAGCTGGAGAAGAAGTAGAATGGCTTCGACAATTCTTAGAGGACGTTCCATGTTGGTCAAAACCTGTAGCTGCTGTTAGTATTCATTGTGATAGTCAATCAACGATTAGCAGGGCACAAAGTGTTATGTATATGGTAAGTCTAGGCATATATGCCGTAGACATCACACTGTTAAGCAGTTGCTCTCAAATGGGATTATCACTTTAGATTATGTAAAGTCTAAGGATAATATTGCGGATCCACTCACCAAAGATGTAAATAGAGAGCAAGTCCTTAAGTTGTCGAGTGGAATAGGTCTTAAGCCAATAGAGTAACTAAAAGGTCATTATAATTGTCAACCCTACCTCGCTGACAGGAGATCCCTGAATCTTGGTTCAAAAGGGAAACTGGATTATGTATGACTTTATTCAAGCACTGTGGGGGCATAAGCCTCCTTTACCCATTCCTATGACAAGCAGACAGTGTAGCATGTGAGATATAGGATAAGCTTAGCTTTTCATAATCTTTGTAACTTGGGAAAACCAAGTGGAGTATAGCAGGATACTCTTCACGAAGAATCACCTATATGAGTAAGGAGGGGCCGCTCCTAAGAGAATTGTAGGCTGAATTCTCTGAGTACTCATGAATACCGGGAGTTGTTCAGGGCCAAAATGAACACAACTGTGAGAACTAAAAGTGTATTAAGAGATGCTGTTTGTATGATGTTGTCTTGATTTACACTAAAACTGAACAGTTCAAAAAATCCAGTCCACTGGTCAGCGAGTAAATTCGATGGTATACACTAAGGAAGGTTCAAAGCCAAAAGTTACCTATCCTGAGGTAGTATTTCTTTCCAGACTCTCTCTTGCATTTGCATTTGCATATTAGCATAGTAGTTAGCTAATTTTCATTCATGTGAGGAATGTTAGTTTAGAATGCTTTAACATGAGGTCAAAGCAATATTGACTCAATTTTGAGTTAGGTCCCGCACGTCAAAAGGGTTGGTAGTTGATATCGTTACGTTCTTTGTTTCGAGTGGATTAACATGATATATTTACATGTTAGAAACGGATTAAAGGTGAATGAGAAATTAGCAACCAAAGTTGAGTGTGTTACTAGTTTGGTTGTTAGATTTGGCTGTCTGTGGGTTTGTATCCCACATAGGAAAATCATTAAACTTTTCTCACTTTATATATAGATTACTTTATGAGGTGTGCCAGCGAGGCATATGGAGGGAAGACTATACATGGTGGGCATGGTACTAAACCCACCGCACACGCCCGCCGGGGACGCGGCGCGGGTGTGGGTGTGGCACGGATTTTCACTCCGGTTTGTATTTTTTTTTTGGTAAAAAAAAATACTCAAACACCTAAAGATTTTGAAGAGGATGTAACTGATACATTAAAGCTCGGGATTTACTCTTTAGCATGTTTTGCTTATTGGCATCAGGTGAGCTTATTTCTTGGACGTTTTTGACTGTTGGAGGGACAAGTTTATGGCTCCCTTAATTGCTTTTTACTGGCTGCTCCTCTTTGCTCCACTATATATAGCCGTGTCCAGAAAGAGCTATATACCGAGCATTCCCGTATTAGCACATAGCGTACTTTTATAAGCATTCTGCTAGTCTTATTTCCCTCATACAGAGAGAGTCCTACGCTTCTTGTTCGCCGGCTCTTACTTCGGTGTGCTACCATAGTCAAGAGGTATAGTTGTTGTATCTTGGGAAGGATACACCATCACCTTTAGCACCGTGTGAAGGGGCGTAAATCCTTTAAGAAAATCGTGAATCTCGAGCCTCGACTAATTTCGTTTATTCTTGTTTATTCGTTATTTCTAGTTCAGTTTCTATATGCCTTGTTATTATTTCTGCTTTTATTACTAGTTTCTAACACTAACTTGATCGTTGAAGCGACAAAGACTAGAACCCCAGCGGAGTTGGCCTTTTTGTCCAGGTTCGGAAAATTGCTTACGTCATTAGTCTTGTCATCAAGAGCTAGGAAAGTAGCCGGCTCAAAGCCAACTCACTTGCCTTTCTTTTTTTTTTTAACCCATAGAACTCCAACTCAACGCGTCCCTCGCAAGTCATTTTTTCTTGAAAATAATCTTAACTAGTACTTAAACTACTCTCCAATTACTAAATCCCATAAATACAATTCTAACTTCTGCATTGACGAAAATGAATCTTGTAATTTCGGATCATCACTAATTAGTTGGGACCCTAGAAGCTCAGGTACCTGACTTTTCTCAAAGACTCTTCGGATTGCTTAGCCGTCTGAAAATTACTCGATAAATGAAGTAGAAAAGAGCCTTTGAAACTGAGGCACCGATCCAGTATTATTCTTGGCAAGCCGTTGAAGAGATCTCGAAGTGTAGTTCCATCTACAGATGCCTTGATCAAACTCGTGACTATGATGGCGATGATCGATTCTTGATTTACTTATTATTGTTGTAATCAGGCTAAGAGCCAGTTTGGATTTTTTTTTTAAAAAAAAATACTTTTTTTTTAAAAAAAAACATACATTCTTTTTGCAATAATTATTTTGTTTGACTTTCAAGAAAATTGAGACTCTAAAAAAAGCTGTTCACTTCGAAGGAGCCCAAAGACTGATTACAATATGCATTTAAGTGTGGAGTTATTTTTAGAAGGGAGTATTTTTAACTTTTTAGAGAAAATATTTTTTTTAAAAATTATTAAAAAAATATTTTTAGAAAAAGCCAATTCGAACAAGTCCTAAGTTGTATTGGGTATACGTATATATGCTGTTTGATGAAGATGACTACCATGTTAGGAGCTAAGATGAGTGTGTGTATGTATGTGTGTGTATATATATATATATATATATATATATATATATATAGATATATAAAGGAAGAATAGATGAGGTAGAGAGAAAACTGGAGGCCCATTGGCCGTGTTGAATGTTTCCGCGTGCTTAATAATCAGCTGGTTTGAAAGTAAGAAAAGCCAATAGTCTATTGAGGATACATACATGTGCATGGACATGAAACGGGAAAATGGTTATTCACTTATTCCACTTGACTCGTTGGCCCATTATTACTCCTTGTAGCGATCTTTGTTTCTTCATTTTCAGTCATGGTGGTCCATCTAGACTTTTTTTTTTTTTTGGGTTAAATAAAGATTTGCACTTTGTTATAGCAAAATTTACAACGTATTCTGTGCAATGTACAGGGTCAAACACTAGTGTGTGTGTATATATATATAGATATATATATTCAAACTTTCTCTTTAGTTTTTTTCTAAAAATATTTCAGATTTTGAAATTAGTTAAATACTTGTCTTTGACTTTCTTTTTGTAGTATTAGTCAAAATATATTCACAAATGAAATATTTGTATTTGGGCATCAAAACACAGTTACAAAATAAAAAACCAAACAAGTCCTAGGAGGATATACAAAACAAATCAAGAACTAGAGCCAAAACAAAAGAGTAAATATCAAAAGGCATGAAACAGAACCACTCAACCAAGGTTGAAGTAAGAGAGTCAAGAGTAAAGGGATGGATGACCTTGGAGGAAATTCTAAATAGTTGCACTCGCGCCTGATTTTTCCCTAGAATTCTCGTTCTTATTAACCATATCATTTCTTGCATCCGCATATTCTACATTCTCATTATCTTCACACACACGCACACATATATATCATTGAGTAAATCAAATTTGCTATAATTAAGGCCCTTAGATTTCTGAGTAGTTTGAGGTGAGGTGGAGGTGGAAGTGCAACCAATGTAACCTAACTAAGTCCATGACACGTCTATAATTAAACCAAGAACCAATTAAAGGAGAATTTCATTTAACTCTCTTTTCTTTCTTCTTGTGTGGTTCCCAAAAGATCTTTATCCAGTGACAAAAAAGAAAAGGATATATATATATATTCCATCGAAATTTATTCCTTGCTTTTGTTTGAATATTTCATTATACAAGCATTTTATAGTATGATGAAATACATATAAATTTAGATAAAAACTTAAATTTTTTATTATCACTTATTACTAAAAATTTCTAGATTTAGCAAAAGAATTGTAGCTTTTCTAAAGAGTGTAACATTCTACCTGTTAATATTAGATTAACATTCCATTGATATAAAACTTTCCATTTTCAATCACTCTCACATTAAATTTAACATTTTTATTTGTTCATTATTTTAAAAAATGAGTTATATTTAATGGGAGAATGACTAATATTAATAAATTTTTATATACGTAAAATCATTTAATAAATTTTAATAAATGCAACATTATACCCGTTAAAAAACCAAAACAACTAATTGTGACAAAGATCGTTTCCCTTTTCTGCATTATGATTGTGACAAGATCAATGGAAAGGAAGACATACTATATAACACGAATAAGTAAGCTATTATGGGTTTGGCAAAAAAGAAAATTATTGAACTTATTAAAGTTTTCTATGTAGTCACGTCAGCGTTACAGCATGCGTAAAAGAATTGGTGAAAAACCAGGGCCCCAACCCCATGTTTTTTAAACAAAACCACTGACGACATCGAAAATACCAGAAAAGACGTGGTGAAATTTCTAATTTCATTTTATTATAAACGCCTAAAAAGGCATGCAAACTTTTCAATATGCAGTTAGCCAGGTGTTTCAAATCCTCAGCAGAATCACTAGTTAAACACAACTCTCGGATCACATATTCTTTATACTTAAACCTTGAATGCACAAAGTTTTTATGAGCTCTTTGAGAAGTATATGATCAGAGAATTTGCAAAGAAGAGTGAAGAAGATATATTGATGATGGCCAGAACAAACCCTTCTGTAGGGAGGCAGAACTGGTTGGAATCCGGCAACCGGAGTCATGTCCGACGGGTTTCCGGCGACGGCGGAGCACCAATCAAGAAGGTTGTGAGCAAAGATGAACAGAAGCGCAGGATGAGGGAAGCTGAGAAAGTTATAATGCATCTTATCTTTTGGGGACCCAAGTGAATATATATATATATATATATATATATATATATTACGTGTTTAATTTTTTACCTCTCATTTTCTCAGGGAGAAAGCTTTTGTGTTAGTCTCTTGCGGACGTCTACGTATAAGTATAGTGTACTGTACATATTCTTATGAGGGGTTAGATCATGAATACAAGCAATGTGTCGCTTATTTGAAGTATGATACTAGTATTTACAGTCTTTATTTTTTTATTATATTATTTAATATATTTACAGATAATATTACTAATTTCATTGACTCGAATGGTTATCATAACTATTTCTTAGTTCTTTTCGTCATAATATTTTCTCTTCCTAATTCTACCAGAAGCCAAAAAAGAGAAGTGTCAGCCCAAAGTGTTGGCCAATCGAAAATAGATCCAGATCAATTCTTTTTCTTTCTGACGTACAAAGGCATATGCCACATCTATTACTCAAAAAGATATGTCTTGTTATCATACTAAGAGAGTTTTTGGCTTTACTTATTTGATATTTATAAATATTTAAATAATAATAAAAGTACATAAAATAGTACTTTTTTTTTTAGTACCGATAAACATTCAAAATAAATAAAACCAAACCACCTCAAACTAAAATTCAGCTGACTCCCTGTATTTATTTATTTTTGAATCTCATTTGCACGTTCTCTCTTTATTAATGCAAATTGGCCCTTTTCTCAAAGTTTATTTGCTTTTCCCACAATACAATCGAAGAGGAATAAATGAGGATTTTGTTCCCCAACCTGGCCCCCCCTCCCCCCGGGCCCCCCGCGGCGTCCCTTTTAAGGCTCATTTGCTTTATACAATGACATTAACCCCCTCTATATTATTTATAAACGAATTAAAGAAGTTTCGACGTACAAGGTGAAGCGTAATATCGGCTTTACAGAAAAGCACCAGTAGTATTGCTTGATTTGGAATGTAACCTGAAAAGTTTCAATTATAATCATCAAGTACTTTGGGTTCGGTTTTAAGACCTTAACATTTGTAGTTGCAAGAGTGACCTTATAATATGGTTCCTTATAAAGTGTTCATTTATTAAATATTATGTTTTTTCTGTACATGAATAATACATATTTATTTAGACACAATGTATATTTGTTTACTATTTCTGACTATTTGTTCATTAATTTACAACTATTTGTTCACTGACTTTTATATATACATAAATATTTGTTTATTACTTTATAACTATTTATTTACTGTTTTTACACACATAAAAACACAAATATAAACACGTTTATTTGTTCATTAGTTTACATATATTTGTTTACCATTCCACATATATTTATTCACCTTTCTACATATATTTGTTCACCACTCTCTTACAGACATAGACATATGCAAATGCATCAAATATTTATTTACTACCCTACAACTATTTGTTCATTTACTGATATATATATATATATATATGTATATCTAATATTTGTTCATTATTCATAACTATTTGTTGACCCCATATGTTTTGATACTTGAAGGTAAGGCACATTTTAATGTTAGATTGAGTTTGAAGTGTTCAAGCACCATGTAAGATGTACGGTTAGAATCGTGACGAGGAAAGAAAGAGATCAGTAGTTGCAGTGCGACGGAATGATGCTGGAATCTTCGCCGGCGTGAGGAAGAAGACGACGAGCTTTAATGGTGAATCGACATTTAGGAAGTTTTTTTTTAACATGGTGCATATTATTTCGATTAGTGAAAAAAAGGCGAATTTTATGATGGTCTTCGTTCTGTGTGAAATGATTGATGGTGTCATCGGTGAAGTAAAGAAGAAAAGAAGAGAAGAGAAAGTGATGAGAGAGAAGAACAAAGAGAAAGAAAGGAGAGGAAAAGAGAGAGATTGAAAATGCGTTGGTCTATTAGCTTTTTTTTTTTTTTTTAATAACAAGTGAAGAGCACAGTGCTCCACAGGAATACTATACTAAAGGAACATTATATAATTTGTGTTGTAAGACATTAATATTTGTTTTTGCTAGAGGTTTGGTCTATTTAATTAGATTGTGCTTGAAAATTGATGGTAAATTATTAAATTAATTAGATAATAAAGCAATACTATTTAAGCTTTCTCAATCAAAAGAAAAAGAAAATTATATTGATTAACGAAGGACATTATAGGCCTTGTGAAAGAATTTGTGACATACTTTTGAATGTTCAAAAAATATTATGATGGTGTTGTGTTAGCATTTATATGGTAATCTTGATTTTGTTATTAGTTTTTATGTATTTAATATATTATTTATTATGTGTGTGTACATATATACATACATACATACATATATATATATATATATATATATTGCTAAGAAAGCAAGGATGATTTCATTGATGAAATATGAATATGTACAAAGTAACACCAAAACTAGTCAAAATACCTAATCATGTCAGGTACTGTATAAACATTTAATGCTTGATAAATGCTTTTATTAGTTCTACTATTTCTAAACCCTATCCTGTTATATAAAATATGCTTGACATCAAATTTAATAACAATAAAAACCTGATCTTCGTTCAAGGCTACTGTATCATGAATTCGGTTGTTTCTCTCTCTTCATCAATGGTAGGTAGCAGCTTCAAAAAAAATTTGGTCATGACCTCCTTCAAAGATGAACCATGATATTTGCGTTCCAACCACAAACCAATATCCTTCCACGAAAAAAATCCAATGTGGGCCCTTAAGCAGCTTCATTCCTTTCCTCCAAACTCTACGAGTAAAGTAGCATTCAAAGAAAAGATGGCTATGATCCTTAATGCAATTTCGACAAAAGTTACATAATAGGTCAACTTATAGACCCAAGAGAGCATACCAAGTTCAGTGGGGTTTCTAGTTGAGAAACATAAGTCAACTATAGAAAGTGTGCCTAGGATTAGCTTCCTTGAACTAAACTAATTTGTGCCACCTAACCTTTAGATGTCTCTTATGGATGGCTTTTCAGGTAGAATAGGTGCTGAATTTATCATTAGAATCAGGTAGCCAAGTAATAGAGTCTTCCTTTTGGATGTCAGGAACAATAGTGCAAATAGCTGCAAAAATGAAATGAAAAAGTAGTGAATGTGGCCAAGACTAGGAATCTCCAGTGGTGAAGTCTGCAATTCTATCATCCAAATTACCCCCATAATTCAGGATAAGATCATACCCAAAAAAATTTTCCAAAATACCAAGAGGGTGCCAGAAATCCTTCCAAAATAAAGTGGCCTGACCATTCCCAATCTTATGGAGCACAGCACCCCTCATTTTTTCTCTAAGCTTCAACATTTTCTTCTAATATCAGGCAATATCTGCTTGGACAGGGTCCTTCCAGATGCTAGATCTACGAAGATGATACGCATAAACCCATCTAATCCATATGGACTTTTGATTAGTAATGATCCTCCATAAGTAGGCCATAGTGCTTGCACAATTTGCATTGTAGATGCCTTTAATATCTAGACCATTTTCGCTCTTTGGCTACAAATGTCTCGCCATGCAACCTTAGATAGGGACTTCACCCCAGATTTTCCACCCCAAAGGAAACTAGCAAGTTTACTTTCAATCATCTTAATAACCTCTCTGGGTAACAAAAACATACAGCCCTAATATGTTTGGCTATTGAAAAAGACTGAACCAATGAGTTGTTTCCTTCCCACAATTGAGAGCCATCTCAGAGACGAAGAATCAATTCTTTGAAGAATTTTATCAATAAGTTCCATACAGTGTTGTCTAACAAACTTTCTCGAAATTAAGGGAACCTCTAAGTATTTGGCAGGAAATCTACCAAGCCTGAAACCCAAGTGCTGTTGTATACTATCAATCAAGTTTTGTTGGCAACCCTTAAAAAAATTTCACACTTGTCTCTGTTAATTTGCATACCTAAGAGCTCTTGAAAAAGCTGAAGGCCTCTTTTAATAGTGTTTAGTGATCCTAGGTTAGCTTTAGAGAAAAGAAGGATGTCATTAGCAAAACTAATTGTGTCAATCTAATTCTTTTGCTTTTTGGGTGGAAAGAAAAATCTTTGGAAGTAACCATCTTCTTAAGAATAGAGGAGAACATGTTCATACCAAGGACAAAAAGATAAAGGAAATGGGATCCCTTTGTCTTATATCCTTTGTGGTTATAAAAATACCATGATTGCAGCCATTTAGCAAGATAGAGACCATAGGAGTGCTAATGCAAACATCCATTTATCTGATAAAGATATCCAGGAAGTTATGAGCCTTTAAGATTGCTAAGATAAAGTCCCACTGGATTAGATCATAAACCTTCCGCAAATTAGTTTTGATAATACATCGAGGGTAGCCCCTTTTCCGATCGTAGCCCTTAGCCAATTCTTGTCTAATATGAATGTTATCAGAGATACATCGCCTTTTTACAAAAGCTCCTTGCTTTTTTGAGATAATACCTGGTAGAATTGCTTGGAGTTTATTAGAGATAATTTTCGTAATAACCTTATAAAGGGTATTGCAGTAGGCTATTGGATGAAATTCATTAATATTAATCGGGTTTTGGACCTTTGGCACCAGAGTAAGGGAGGTAGCATTCCATTCCTTAAGAAGTTAACTCGATGCAAAAAAAGATTTAACTGCCTTAATCATATCAGCTCTAATAATATGCCACAATTTCTTAAAGAAAAAAGCATTAAATCTTATTATAGTTAATATAAGAAAATGCATTCTTGACTTCCTCTGAAGAGACTGGAGCAATGAGGCGAGCCCCATCCTGAGGATCAATTTTGAAGTCTATCAATCGCTCAATATTAGCCAACCTACCAGAGTCCATCTGATTATTAATTCGCAGGAGATCCCTAAAGAAATCCATCGCTTCATCCTCAATATTTGCTTTGTTGGTTAGGACCTTCCTATCTCTGCTAGAGATTCTATTAACAGCCTGCCTTACTGCTCGGCCCTTAGCCACTTTAAAGAAAAAGGCCGAATTCTTATCACCATGATTGAGATATCAGTCTGAATTGGATACCTTGCTGCACTTGCCGCACATCCAACTCCATCAATTGTCTAATATTCAGTAAGCACATTCCACAATCTTGTCCAAATTGGCACTTTATCAAATCTAAATTTTAGTGGCTTTATTCTAGGTTGTCATTTACGGAGAAGAAGTGGGTTGATGATTAATATGCTAGAGCTGGTCTAGCACTTCCAAGCACACCTTCTCATTCTGCATCTTGAAATAAACCAAGCCAACATCCATGGATTTCACTTCAACTTTACCGAAGTGCTTCCATTGATTTTCCATAAAATTCTTGATCTGATAATAAGGAAGGGGGTTACGTAAAAATTGACCTACAACGGAATTTTTCCATAGGGCAATCCCTTTTTCTCGAACAATATCTAGTAGAATCGCCTTAATCTTTCCATTGACAATTGTAGGCTTAAAGTACCTCAATTTAACCTCTTCTCTAGCCTTATTTTCAAATAGGTTCAACCACTCTAGAGTATGATTATTGCACTCCATGCTCTGATTAGTACTGGGATTACCCTCAATCTACTCTGAGGAGATAGTTGTGTTTGGGTTTTCCCCTTCTTTCATGGTCACTGGGACATTAGTCAGCTGGTTTGTCAGCTTACCATCATCCTTTTGGTTCCCCAATCTTAGCTCTAGGGCTTGTCAAACCTTCAGATCTAGAGAGATCTGGAAAAAATGCTTCATCATCCAAAGCAGGTGCAAACACTAAAATGTTGTTGGTCTGAGCAGTATTCTTCGTTAACACAGGGGAGTTCTCCATGCCTCTAAAGAAATTAGTAGGGTTAACGACCATCACAGCTGGGAAGTGATGTTTCTTCTTCACCATGGAGCAAAGCTACAAAGTACAGAAGTCAGTTGACCAATGAAAGAAGAGAGAAAAAAAAAAGGAAGGAGATAAGGGATCTGTGAAATGAGAGAAGCAAGGTTGGAGCATGGTGACAGAGCTAACATGCCCCTAGAAAGATGGAGAATAAGAGCATTGTGACTTTTTCTTTAGTGATATTATTAGTTATTTAGCTTCCTTGATACACTTATGCATTTTTTTTTCTTGTTTATCTATTATGTATGATGTATTTGATATACATTATCATTTTTAATTTGAAACTTTTGTTGTCAATCAATTAGTATTTAAAATAATATCATTATATCTAAATAAAAATAAATATATTCAACAAAATTTAACATTTATTAACAAAAATAATTAATTCATGTAGATCACAAAATAAAAAGTGCTAATTGATATAAAATTGAATTTTGCAAAAAGAGAGGCAGAGCCCATAACAAAGAGTAACCATAGTAATCAATAAACTAGTCTTGAAAAGATATATATTAGCCTTAGGCCTCGAGGACAAAACAAAAAATTCAAAAGAAAATGTGCAAGGGCAAAGGTCATAATCTCTAAAGGGCAAAAAATAAAACAAAATGCTACTCCTAAGGGTAAGTTCCCTACATCTTCCTCCTAGGAAGCTATTCCACTAAGACATCCACACGTGAGCCGGTATAAAACTGTTTGGTGTAAGGGATTCAACCTGAGGCGTGCCGTTCACTCTTGGCTTACATGTTTCAATCTGAACCCTACAAAATAGAGGTTAATAGTATCAAGGCTCTAGGTTAACCCTATGTATGTCTCAAAATTGCATTGCAGATCGTAGTCACCTCTACTTTGATTATTATTTGACTAGAAGAATCTATAAAAGAAGTAATGAAGATAGCAAAGGGCCACATTGGATTTCCAATTGAGATGGAATTTGCACTTGGATTGAATGTAAATGCAATGGTTTGCCTTTAAAGGGTTCATCATTGAAGTCGTTTTTAGAGCAGCTAATGACCATATTAGGAGAGAACACAACAACCGTCTCCATGGCACTACATTGAATGAAGACTAGATTTTTGCTAATACTTCTTCTAATACCAAACATTTAATGTACAAAGGTAAGGGGTTAAGGTACAATAAAACTAATACCGCTATTTTGCAGGCATGAAATGTAGATATGGATCTCTTGCCTTGATTCAATCAATTTTTGCCTTTTGATTGGGTGGATCATTGTATAGCTTGACGTTGATTTAATGAAAATGTACTTATTTACTTAACATATATGCACCCGTACGCACACACAGAGAAAGAGAGAGAAAGAGAGTAGTATTATCAAGGAGTAGAGTATCATGATATTCCAAGGTCAAATAGAGAGTTGGAGAAAAGCGAGACTTGGGAAGAACGCTTCGATTTTAAAGAAATTTTGAATTGCTAAACCCAACCTCAATTTTCCTCTACCACTAATAAGCATCTCTATTAAAATTGTCAAAATCCTTATTCATTTTCTTATTATCAAAGTTAAAATTATTATGAAGCATTAAGCATGTCAAACTTGTTGGAGTGTTGAACATTTTGCCCAAAAGATGGACTAGTAAGTGGTTATGCATTTAAACACAAGGGTTCCCCCTTTCTTTTCACCTCCACGCATTTTTTAACATCTATATCATATTTGAATTTATATCTATAATATATATCTATAATATATATAAAACAATAGCCAAGAGCTATTATTTCGGCAAGCTGATATATACAGACTAAATACATGTCATTTGTCCATAAGACATAAGCTAAATGAATGCCACGTGTATTTTTAATTATGAGAATGCAAATTAAAAAATCAAGCAGTAAATTTCACTGAATTTGTTTGTGGCAAAGATTTGTTTTTGGTGAAAAATTAAATCCAATCCATTTATGGTAATATTTTTTCTGATAAATAGTTATATCAAATCCATATATCTCGCTTCTTCTATTTATGGCAAATAACATGTATTTATTGATACAACGAAAATTGTGAGAATTTTTTTATATTGATTTACATTTCATTTGTTTAATTTATTAAAAGTATTTGTTAATGATAGGTTATGTAAGTTGATTTTGTCTTTTTACACGTTTTCAATACACTAGTTTTTTCATTTTTTTAATACAAATTCTTTTTACTGAGTTTCATATTGAACTTATTTCACTTCAATTATTGCCTACTTTAATTATGGCACCATTTCAGAATATTTTAGAATACTTACTTTCCAATTTTTTTTTAAATTGGAGGTGTCTCTGATTTGTTGAGAGCTTTTAACTTTCGATAAATCTTTTTGCAATTTTTAATCCATTCACCAAACATGAAAATATTCTTTTATATGAAATTAATTATTTAAGGATATTTTATTATTAATTGGAAAGAAAATCTTAAATGTTAACCAAAATGTTTACAAATATCTGAATGATTTGTGTTATTTATTTTGACAATATATATTTCAATAACTTGGAAGAAAAAATTTTAAATGGCAAGAGATTCTTAAATTGTGTTAAATGTTTATTAGTCAATGTTACATATAAGTTTGAAACCCGTGTATCACACGAATACATATATAGTGCTAATAAAATTGAAGCTTTTTATTGCATTTATCCGCTTTTTAATTGTTCTTATTATTAAGCAATGTCATGTGTGTTTGTGTCCGTTTACAATACGTATGATTGCTTTTCCAGTAAAAAGATATATTTTCCAAGAAGGAATTTTTTCATTTAAAAAAATTAATGTAAACGAATCTAAATCACCAACTCTTACTTTCTTTGATGCAATTGGTTTACCACTTGAAACAAGTAGAATATGCACATCTTGAATAAATGAGGAGAACAAGGCTAAGAGTTAAGACTAAGAAAATGAGAAAACAAACTCAAAAAGCTATAACTAGTGGTTTTTGTGCATATAACATACGTTATAGAAATAGATCTATAGAAAATAAAAGTAATTCAAATATTTCGTAACCTTATTTCTTATAACAGAGTATATCCGTGCTATGCACAGGAGACTATGTGCTTTTAATATCTTTATTTATTATTAATGTGTTTTATTAAACATCTTTATTTATTATTTAAAAATTGAACATTTTAAAAATCTAAAAACTAAAAAATTAGATATAAAAAATAAAAAATTTAAGATTAAAAATTAAAAAAACAAAAAATTCAAACTTTAAAAATTAAAACATATAAACTATAAATTATAAAACTTTTAAAGATTTAAAAAATAAAAATTGAAAATTAAAAAATAATTATTTTAGGTTTTGAAATTTCCTATTTTCTAAAATTTATAAATCTTTAAAATTTTAAAATTTTTAAAATTTTTATTTTTATTTTTTATTTTTAAGTCTTTTATTTTTAATTTTTTAAATGATATCCTTTAATTTTTATTTTTGTATTTTTAAGTTTTCTAAATTTTTAATTTTTTATTCTCTAATTTTCTGATTTCATAATTACACAAATTAAGTTATATGTCTAAATGAGGATATTTTGATGCAAAAGTATAGCAAATTCTAACATTTGACATCCATACATGCAAGAAAAGGAAAGTGTAATATGCACTCTTTGTTAACTATGATAAAAAAAGTTAAGGTTCGAAATTATGTGTCACTTACTTATATAAACCACAAAAAGTAATGTGCATTTTACCTTTCTTGACAATAATACACTTACACAATTTTCAAATTTATAATATTGCTAAGTATTTTAATATAAATTTATCATATTATTCTAAAACATTATCCCATCATATATCGTCTGTTTGAGTGAATCATAAAAAAATATACTTATATATTAATAATTAACATGAAATGTAATTAATTTTGCGTCCGTGCAAAAGCATGGGTTCTATACTGGTCTTTATTAAAGATGCAGTTTTAGCACAGTAGCATTTTTGTTTTTCCATCCAAAACTAGGTCGCCATTTGTTGCTTGCTGATTGGTCCATTGCATGCCAGCGTGTAAGTTGATGCTTATTTTGTGAAACCCATTTCTTTGCCACATAGATATGCTGCTCCTGTGAAAGTTTACATTTGTATCCCCGTGGAAAATATATGTTCACGTATTTACCCCCAATCGGTGTCTAAGTTTTCTAATGATGAAACCTTATGCATTCAGTAGCTCTCCAGTTTTGTTTGTTAGTAGGTTACCTAGCTAATTGGAAAAGAAATGAAAGCAACTGAAAATTTGGATTGCAAAAGACAAATATATCACATAGGAAGAAAAGAAAAGAAGGTTAATTTATTAGTAATTTCTTTCTTATTATTAAAAACTATCATTTCCTTATTCAATCTAAACACTATTTAGCATGCAACAATGTAAAAGTAAATCAAAAAATTTAATTTAGGCCATAAAAAGTTCAATAAAATATTATTTTTAATATATACAAAATAAATTATTATCAAATTATTAATTAAATTAAAATATTTTAAAATTGATCAATACAATAAATTATCTATATAAATTCATAATATCAAATTTATAACAAATGATGCACAAGGCTGTTTGCTAGAATATATTAAGGGCATGTTTGGATTGATTTTTTTTTCAAGAAAAAGTACCTTTTTTTCTTAAAAAATTACATTAAATTTGTAATAATTATTTAATTTGACTTTAAAAAAAACTGAAACTCTGAAAAAGATCAAATACAGCTTTTTTTAGAACCAGAAATTTCAGCTTATCAAAAAAGTTATTTTTTAAAAATTATTAAAAAAAACGTTTTTAAAAAAAACCAATCTAAACGAGCCCTAAAAGAGTTGTGCACTAATTATCTGTTTTCCTCCACTTCTCCTGAAGCCATTTGGCATGAGCTGATTCATTCATTGCTTTCACTTTGTCATTGGTATTTATTTTCTGCAAGCAATATTTACGTATTGCATTAGGGGTCAACTAGCTTGTTTTTCACGTTGTTCGGCAATTTAATCAACACCACCCTAATACTACGTAAACGACATGAAAACTTGAATTTGATTATTGTGGTACAATAATGGTAGTTTTCTCTAGGATGGATCTACTCTTTACATTATATTGTGGGAATTGTAGTCCATATCAATTTTATGATTATTTGTCATATTTACTCCTCTATATTATATATATGAAAAAATAATCATAGATCCCATACTATTTCCTTTCAAAAATTACTTGATCATATTATGTCAGGTGACACCAATATCTACTTCTATTTTTACCTTTCAATAGCATCTATATTTTATATAAAGTAATATTGTTGCTCTATTTAGTCATGTTATATGTCACTCTGTCTTCGCTTTTTTCTCTCCAAAACTAGCTTTCCACTTTTATTTGTATGTCTGTATCTCTCTTTCTTTTTCTCTCTCTCTCTCTCTCTCTCTCTATATATATATATATTATAAAAAATATTTTTGCCTTTTTTTATTAAACCCAAGTGTCTTTAATACACTACTTTTTTCGTCAAGACTTTGAGCCACTCTCCTTCTATTCATGTGAAAACAAAGTCCTAATCTACTTGTTTAAAAATAGTCATTAAACATGGAAATGCGTTTATCTATCTTCTTCATAGTTCTTTTCCGAGATTATTTGATTTTTTAAAATCAAGAAATTTAATAATGCATTATTCTTCTTCTCTTGCTCTTTTTTTTTTTTTGTTTTAAGATTAGGCCATTGCTTTTTATTTTTTGTTTTTGTTTTCAATCACTACAAATGTCTCAAAAAATTTGCTAAATGTTAAAAGCTACAAAAATTTTCTATTTATGTTCTATCTTTGTATCTATCTATTTTATTCATAAAAATTTTTGTTTCCAGAATTATTAGAATTTCCAAAACCAAGAATTTTGATAAAATACACTATATTTATCTTCTTCTATTTATTTTTCTTCCAAGACTCTTTGTTTTATACTTTTGCTTTTTCACATTCAAATGTTCATTTCAATTATTACAAAAATTTTATAAGAAAACATAATTATTGTTAAAAACTTGCTAAGATTAAATTTTGCAAAATATATTTATATTTTTATCGTCACATGAATTCTAAAAATTAATCATTAGCAATAAACTTTACTCATTTACCTTATGTATTACATGGGAATTATACTAGTTATGTATAGATGTGCAATACCAAAATTTGCCCTACTTTGTAAAATGATTTAACATATGGCATGGTTTTCCTATTTCACCCGTAAAATTTATTTATTACCATTCCTCTATAATAGTTTTTAGCTATTAATGTCTTATGCATTTTAAACTTTCCTCTAAATTCTAACCTAAATAAAAAATAAACAAAGAGTCTTTCTTCAACTTTTAACCCTAATCTCTAAAGCATACAGAAAATGTTGGATAGTTTGGAATAACAAATGAAAAGTCATGATTTTTCACAATAAATCATCACTTTTCATTAAACTTGAATTATGATTTTTCATAAAGAATCATCTTTCTTCATGAAAAATTTGATCTTTCATAAGAGTTATCTTTTTCCATGAAGGGTCATGATCTTTCATAAGAATTTATCACCTTTTATGGATAGCCGTGATTTTTCATAATAACCACTTGAAATCTATAAATAGGACAAGGTTTTTGCATTCTTGACACATTGGATTCATCTTTTCTATTAAGTGAGACTTCTTGCTCTTCTTCTTTTTCTTTGATATCTCTTTATACTCAAACATTCTCTACTATAATTCTTTTAAGGGAAGTCATAAAAAATCACTGTTCGCTGTCTTTAACAACGTCGTTGTATCCTGGAAAGAATATCGCATCAATCCAGCAATGGTAGTGGGGCGATAATTTCTTTACAGAAAGTGGCATCCCCGCGCCTTGACGTTTTACTAGTCTTGTTCTTTGTAATTCTCCATATCCTACACATCAGTTCTAACAGAAAATCTTCCTTTAACTTAACCCTAAAATCAAAAGCACACATTTATTCACAATGTATGATATTTATGTTGGATTGATATATTTATACATGGTCTTTCCTAGGCCAAATTTTTAGATATATTTGCAATTAAAATCATATCAAGAAAGTGGAAGTGACCACAAAACACAAAAAGATATGCTTAGGAACAAATACAGAACATAATTTGTATGGCATAATATGTAAAATGTTACCTCTTGTAGCGTAGGACCTTTGAAGTTGCAACACAACTTCGCTTACGGGCTTGTCCTCCAAAAAAGAACTCAAGTATATGACCAATGAACTTAAACTGATCTCCTAGTTGTCTTTCCTATGCTTGGCAGAGCCTTTTCTAGAACGAAGAATAGATTCTTGTGTGGAAAGAACCCTAACTAAGTGTATTTTTGAAACTAGCGTAAAGTGAGAGTTGTAGTAGGTGCAAGATCAAGTCTTGAAGGTTATGGAAAGACAAGAAGGGTGCTAGGGGCATTTATAATGATACATTCAAAACCCTTTCACCTCTTTTCTTGCTTTACTTGCAAGCTAAGTAACCACATAAGCCAATCGAAAATTGCCATATAGATAGGCCAATCAAATGATGACACATTGTACTTGCCACCTCACACTGGCCAATCCAACATCGCCTATGAATTGGCCAATTAGATGGTGTCTACAATTCAACCAATCAAGTGACGGCACATGCCAAGCACACATCAACATAAGGTTGACATATGTCAGGAGCCAAAGAATGACAAACATCGTGCATGCCTTGCCAACTGATGCCAATTTGCGGGGTTACTTAATGGGCTTGGATTTCTGTAGAAGCTTGTGGCCCCATTTCAAGAACCAAGCCCAGAATCCAAAATAAAACTTAAACTAAGCCCAATTGAGTTGCCCAATTATCTAGTCTTGGCCCAATAAAGCTACTATGACAATATGGAACTTACTCTTTCAAATTACTCACTCAAAGTCAACTAACTAGAGAAGGGGCCAAAAGACATAATTACTCTTGGCTATCAAAATGACCAAAATGCCCTTATCTCCCTTTAGGCAAAATTATGACCATTTTGACCTTAGTCTAGTCCACCAAAAGACTAAAGCCCCACTCTAAGGACAATTACTGATTGTTAGAAGCTCGTCACACATGACAATGACGTTTGTCTTTTCCTTACTAAGTAAAATGACTGAAATGCCCTTCTATGTGTATCCATAGTAAAGGCTGGTCCTTTTAGATGTACTATCACTTCCTTAGCTACATCTGAACCTTGGTATCTCTAATATAATATCATCCATTAGTCATAATACACTTGACTTATGGTGCGACCCACAAGCAAAATAACAAATATACCCTTGGAGGGATATATCACTAGGCACAGGTTCTGATGACCAAATAAACAAAAACCAAGAGGTTCATAGATTCTATTATTGCATGTGAATGTCCCAACCGATCAATACTCAACACCTAACATACAGAGTTGTTGACCTTAGTGAAGCAAAATCTCACCCATAGTATATCAAGGTGCTAAATCCAGACTTTGTTAGTTCATCTACATATGCTCAAGATTGAGAGTCTTGGCCACTTAGTAGTAGTCAGTATCATGTTTTGTATCTTTGAGAGTACGGTTCCAAGAAAACAAACTCATTATAGTCCTTCTAATGCATGACACATGCACTAGTAAGATAAGTCCCGAAAAGGCTCCAACAACCTAGGTCACCTTAAGAAGACTTGCTCGCTATAGCTTTATCTTGGTAGAGTGCCCAGTATTACCGTGTTCATCACATTACATTCATTTAAGGCAATATATGAATGGGAATTCGAATTTTATCAACAATACAATTCATTACAATGTCTAATATCCAGAAATGCAGTGCTCAAGTGGTCTTTAAAGTATACAAATTCTAACAATTTATAAGAGAATTTATACTATAAAATTAATGTTGAAACTCGTGCATTCAGATGGGTAGAATGCTAGTTTTTCTTGTTTTTCATGACTTTGGACAAAGGATGATTAGATAAAGAGTGACCAAGAAGATTGCAAGTGAGAGATCATTTGTAGTTCAAGTGATTAAGATTTTTTCTATTTAAGTCTAAATGCTGAGCTGAGTTAGGTGGGGAATTGGGAAGGAAAAAGACAAAAAAGAAAAGAAAAACTAGAATTCAGGAAACCATTCCATTGTTAATAAATGTTCTACAAAGTATCTGAAGTACTAGAATGGAACATTATTGATATAACATTTTGCAAAGTTAAGGTAAACCATCTTAGGTTGTTTTGCTAGCATTGTTATACTTAGTTTGTTCTTCCAACCCCAAATTTGCGCCCTGTTGGGTAAGATAGGAGTAAAAGTCTCTTTGGTTTTGCTTTTATAAGTTGTATATAAGTAATTGATACTTATAAGTAACTTTTTATGTTTATAATTAAATAATAAACAAGTAAAAAAGTGTGTTTGAATGAAATGTGCTCATAAGGTATTTGTGTATTTCACAAATATGTGTTTATAAGTTGTAATTATTTGTGTCTGTTAAAATGACTATGTACTCCTATCTTAGCTTTTCCTTTGTTGCTCAAGAAATAATTTATAGTGGAGGGGTTTGTCCTCTTCCTAGATTAGCGTTTGAGAAGACATGTAAGCCTTGCCCTTACTTTTGTATTTTTTTGGTGATTAATAAAAATTGAAGGAAAAAGTCCATCTCTTTTCTTTATGTGAAGGATTACTGAGATTCTATAATAAAAACTAATTGGCTACTATGAGGAGTGACCAAGGAGCTTATATGGGGATCTTGAATTCCATGTGGGACTTTTTTTTATTTGTTATAACATTCCCTTCATGTGTGACCTAGAATAGTACTTGTACCATTAGATAGGTGGATGTGTGACCCTAGTTAGATGGTTGTGTGACTGAAAAGGATGGGTCACCACTGCCCAAAACAGATTGCTTGCGCACTTATTGGCTTACAACTTGGAGGCATAGATCACATGGTTCGAAATGGAACTCGGATGGTTGTGTGGCCCAGAATAGTGATGCTTGGATAGACCACCACGACCCAGAATGGATGCAGCTTGACTGCTGGAATGGGTCACCACGTGAATAGATATGCACAATGGATGCGCTTGATGGTCACATGTGAACATATGTGTAGTATGAGGACTGGACCAAAAGCCTAACTCTAATACAATGTGAAGAATTCTTAAGGTTCTATCATAAAAACTAAATGGTTATTATAAAGAGTAGTCCAGCACCTTATACGGTAATCTTGAATTTCATGTAGGACTTTTTTTTATATATTGTAATACTTTAGATAAAAAACCCTACTTTGCTTATAAGTGCGAAAGAAAAAGTAAGAAAAGTATACTTTTTTTAATTTGTTTACAAATACATAAAACTTGCTTATAAATAAATTTTACTAAACTAATATTTTTTCTTTTTTAGCTTATAAGCACGCTAAGCACCCTTTAATTAACCAAGTAACTTTTTGCTCTTATTTCATTATCTTACTTTCATAATGCAGCAAGCAATACGCGAAATTTAGATATAAGCAAACCAAAATTTCCAGACAACCACAGCCACAAATAAAACACTTACCTAAAAGTTGCACTGACCAATAATAATAATGAAAGAAAATGTAGGCAATCATAATGTCAGGTCAGCATCACACACCTGCCCACGTGTCAACTCCACGTTCGCTCTTTCTCTCAAACTTGAAAGACAAAATCTTAACGGAAACAACCTCTCGGATAAGGCCCCCGGCCCCCTTCAAATCCATTCCAATCAATTCCTTTCCGTTTCACTCCGTGCCCGTTCCTGTTCCGGATCCGATTCCGGTTCCATTTTCATTACTAGTTCCACTCCATTCCGTTCCGGTCCGGTCAAAATGGCGAGTGTTTCTTCACTATCATTGACGGCGATAAGCAATTCAACTAGCGATAGTCGCAGAAAATTCTGGGAAAATTATTCGTTTTTATCTTCAAATTACAAAGCTGTGAAGTTCCGTAGCAGCTGCTTTTCAGTTGAATCGCTGAATGTTAAGTCTTCCTCAAATGCGAGCAATAATTCAAGCTCTCGTTTTACACTTTACTGCATGTCCACTTCGACAGGCGAGTTTAATAATATCTTATTTAGTACAATTCATTGACCATCGAATAGAGTTCCCATCGAATTGCATTTTCCATTTTTTGTTGTTTCAGGAGCTAAAGACTATTAGTTTAAAGGTTAAAACATGATATAATTGTTCATAATTATTGTGGTTCTAAATATTAATAAGTAAATAGCATTGTACCTTGTGATAATTATTATAGTTTTAACATAACCACAGAACTTTATGTAATCTTCAAATATATAGTATAAATGTTGCTAAAATAGTCATAGAACCCTATGTGATCCTTAAATGTGTAATACACGTGTCCCTAAAGTGGAATTAGTGTCTATTCTTAAATTACAAGAGGATAATATACATTTATAGTAAACTATATAGAGGGTAAGAAGTTATTTACCCAAATACTAATTTTAACTAGTTAATTTAGTGTCTAAAATAATTGTTTTTAAGGGGTGTAGCCACGTGTTATTTGCACGTTAAGTTGAACTCAACAGATGAATAAGATAAATTATAAGCGAATACTCAGGGAGAAGAAATCACTACCAATGGTACACATTACGATTGAAAATCAACCAAGTCCGAAAAGGTCTATGTGGATCAAGAAGTCTAATCCAAAACGGACATAAAGTTTAATAGATGTTCTGAAACAAAATAATTGCTTTTTTCTTTTAGATCAATCTGAAACTTGGTAAAAATGTTTAGTGGTGTCTTACTCTTTTTGTATTGTTCTCAGATGTGCCACCTACAGTATCTGACACGAAACTGAACTTTCTGAAGGCTTATAGCAAGCCGATCCCAAGTATCTACAACACTGTGTTGCAAGAGCTGCTTGTGCAGCAGCACCTGATGAGGTACAAGAAGACATATCGTTACGACGCTGTGTTTGCACTCGGTTTTGTTACGGTATATGATCGGCTCATGGAGGGGTACCCAAGTGAAGAAGACCGCAATGCCATTTTCCAAGCGCATATTAAGGCTCTCAAAGAAGATCCTGATCAATATAGGTATATGTCTAACAAACCTGTATAAATTTTCGTCTCCGCATTCTGTTGATGTTTTAAACATGTCTAGCTGAGTAAGTGGTCTTCCTACCTGACAGACTAGTCTATTAGGTGGAATAACCTTGTGTTAAGTACAATTCATAAGAAAGTTGAATTTCTGATATGAAGAAACATTATAGTTTAGTGACATAATGTGAATTTCCATTTTAGCTGCAAGATACTGCTTCCCTGATATTTCTGCTGTGCCTCAACCCAACATAAACTAAATTATTCCTAGAGAAAGAACATTTTGTATGCATTGGAAAACCATTTCTGGAGCTAGGGATAGTAATAATGGGTTACTAGTTTTCCATCTTTGGCACCAATGGTTAATAAGTTGTTTATAAAGTATAAGAGGTTTTTTACTCTAATATCCACCGAGGAGAGACACCATAGGCATTATAATGAGTTCTTGATATTATGGTACTAAAAAACCTTAGTGACATAAACCAACTTGTGCAGAGCTGATGCGAAAAAATTGGAAGAATGGGGCGGTGCTCAGACTGCGACTACATTACTTGAGTTTTCGTCTAGAGAAGGTGAGGTAGAAAGCATTTTAAAGGACATTGCGGGAAGAGCAGGAGGTAAAGGAAGCTTCAGCTACAGCCGATTCTTTGCCATTGGTCTCTTTCGCATTCTTGAGTTAGCAAATGCCACTGATCCCACCTCTTTAGAGAAGGTATATACATCTCTTAAATCCGATACATCCATAAAGAAGTCAGATATCAAATTCATCAGCAAATGTCTTTAGCATATCATTCAAAGTGCTTAAACAATTGATCTTTCCAAAATTGTTATTGTTTCTGTAAATGATGTTGTTTTGGCTGATGTTCATATGTAAGGTAGGGGTTCTTTGCACTTGGGAATTTAACTGTATTTCTGCTGTTGCATATGTGTGTAGAATAATATCCCATTGACTTTTTTTTTCCCTCTTGCTGGTATAACAGCTGTGTTCTGCACTGAATGTGAACAAGAAGAGTGTAGATAGGGATCTTGATGTTTACCGCAATTTACTCACTAAGCTGGTTCAAGCCAAAGAGCTATTGAAGGAATATGTGGAGAGGTGAGAATATTCACTCCAGTCTCTTAATTACTTGTCCATTCTATGGCCACTTCTCTTCTTTCATGGGAACTGAAAATAAGGACCTAATTCCGGAGGACTGGTGCTCATAGCAATGACCTTTCTGTTATACTTACCAGGATCCCTTATCTTTTTCTCACGATTATTCATATCTATACTTCTCCAGTATCTGCTTCATAATAGTATACTTAATCAAAAGCCAGGCTTGTCCCCTTCTTTCCGGCGATTAATCCTGCCCTTCTATGCTTCCACGTTGCCTAGCGCACGCGTGCCGTTGATTTCGTTGTCAACAGTGAGATCTTGCCAAAGCTTTACTCTAGTCTATACTAAAATAGTTGCCAAGTTCACCATTTTGCTTCCCTCCAATTTTTGGAAGCACAGGGAACATGGCACATGTGCTCTCTTTTTCTTTTTTTTTCTTTTTTTCCCCCTTCGTGCTTTGTTCTGTTTTGTTCTGATCCTTTAGATTATAGTCTTAACATCTGACCTAAATTACCATTATGTCATTACAAATTGTTGCAAGCTGCCTGCAATTCTATCTTGATATTTCACATATAAACAATCATAGCCAAGCGTACAGAATACGCTTATTGCGAAAAGCCATAAGTAGAATACTTACTGTTTGCCATATTTGTCTTTTATACTAATCGACTTGTGTATTAATTTTCATTTATGATTTCATTTGTATGTGTAAATTAACAACATAATTTATTAGTGATTCCCGTGCAAATGCACGGGTGCCATACTAGTTGACAAGTAATTCTCTATCCAGTTGAAACACTTTTCTTTCCTCTCCCCTGCCTTTCACATCTCCTCTCCTCTCTTGTATTCAATTTCCTTGAGGTAAACATGACATGTATCTCTTTTTAGGACTCGAAACATGGCATAGCATTTGCCTTACCCTCATGCCTCCTAAATCAAGCAGCTATATGTATGTCCCGTTTTGCCGTATCTCATAACAACTAATTATTGTTCTTCCTGATCTTTCTGATTTTAAAGGGAGAAGAAGAAAAGAGCGGAGCGAGCAGGGTCACCAACCGCTGGCGAGGCCATTAAACAGTGCAGGGGTGAATATCAATATGCAGGCTGGCAATTGTAAAGGCTGTTTTCTCTCCTCTATGAGGCTTTTGGCTTCTCATCGAATTTTATTAACTGATTGAATCACCAAAACTATAGAGGTTGAAATTGTAGTGCTGATGTTTAGGAGCAGTGTGGTCAATCTACATTGTTACATTAAGCTTTTATTCGTTTCGTATATAATACGTGTTTCTAATGTTTGTTTCAGGTGCAATTTATTGTTAACGTGTGTAAACTCCAAGATTAATAGAAAACTTTTAATTCTTCCCTGCAGTTCTTTTTCTCATTTTTCTTCCCTACTGTCAGCTTATCTTTTGTCGTTCAGATCATTACATTAAATTAATAATTTAGTATTTAAGTAATATGATTAAAATTAATTAAGCTAATTGTAGTTAGTCTAGATATTAGAAAATTAAGTTAAATAAATGAAGTTAGTAATATGATTAGGGCTAATAAAGTGTTTAATATAACTAAGGTTTTCTTTTTTTTTTTTTCCCCTTCTTTCTTATGGTAGAAAAGAACTTCCATTCATCTACATTACAACCTGAAATCAACCTATGCCTGAAGGATCAAAGTTCACAACCAAAAGTCTAGCTAGGGGTGGGGGATATTAGAAACCCAGTCCACGGGCAAGCAGTTCCTAATACGTGCTTTAACAACCCAATCACAAGGGGAGTTACCGATTCTTCCGATACACAGTGAAAGCCTAAACTAGGACTTCCTATGACAAATTTTTTAATATCCCCACAATCGGACGTGCTTTTCAAGGAAAAGACACTCTCGGAGAAGCAATTGTCTTAAGAACCACTTCCGCGTCGCTTTCAATAACGACTTCAACAAATGGGACAGAGCAGGCAAAGACACAAGCAAGACGAACTGCAAGTGCTTCGGCTTCGCAAGAAGATATGCATCTGATTAGATCTGCTTGGCCATGCACTAATTTTTCATCAAACCGTCTTCCAATGAACCCAATGGCTCCTAATTTGCCTCCAAGGAAAGAGGCGTCAGTGTTGATTTTCAAAACATTTTGAGGAGGGGGGACCGGCTTGCTGGGGCACTACAATCAGTCACCACAATAGACAAAGACACATCAACAGATTGAAATTTCCTCCATTCGTCAAATTGGCATTGAGAATTAATGATCACACCCTGAATATTAGGCGATTGCCTACCGAAAATAGCAGGACATCTTTCCTTCCAAATTTGCCAACTCCAAAAAGCCAGTTGCAATGCTGCCTCTTTTTTCCAATAACCCATCATCATGAATCGCTCAACAGTTTGGATGAGTTATTCCATAAATCTAGAGATAGCGTTTTTGTCAATAAGAAGCTGGAAAGGAGGTGCCCACTTTTGAACCCATGGGCAAAGAAACCACGTAAGACACACATTTTGTTGAGGGAGCATTTTCTTTTGAAGAGGTTGAGTTTGGTGGGGATAGCTTCATGATAGATCTTCCACATAAAGATTTGCACTTCCGAGGGAACTTCAAGGCTCCAAATCAATTTCCAAAGCTCACCTGAAATGTTGAAAGAGGAACTTAGAGTGGATGCATCTTGCTTTGTTCTTTTGTGACTTCTCTCACTTGCAACATGATACCCAGATTTTACAGTGAATGAACCATTAGAAGATCTCGGCCAAATGATAGTATCCTTGACGTCTTCGCTTGGGATGAAGAGATTGAGGATTTCATCTGGAAAAACGTTGTCAAAATTACCCTGGATGAGATTGGCATCCCATTTCTTTGCTGCATTGTCTATCAGATTAGAAACGTTGACAAGCTGGTCAGGTGGTTGTGAGCTTGGTTGGAGAGATTAGATCCATCTGTCCTTCCAAATGAGGATATCTTTTCTGTTTCCTGGTTGCCAAATAGCTTCTTGCTCGATAAAATCTCTTCCGATAAGAATGCTTCTCCAGGACCATGACATATTTTGAGTTTTCTTCACATCCCAGAATCCCTTCTTCTGAAAATTAATAGCCTTGAGAACCTGAAAAACAAGGGAATTGGAGTTACAAGGAGTCTCCAGGATTGTTTAGTATCAAGGGCAAGATTATAGTATTCAAGGTTTTTAAAACCCATACCACCAAGAGATTTCAGAGTGGTAATTTTATCCCAAGATATCCAGTGAATACCTTTTTATCATTCTTTTTCCACCAGAAATTTGCACAAAGGGCTGTCAATTGTTGCAGGTTTTTTTCGGAAGAATAAAGCAAGACATTACATAAGTTGAGAGGGATTGAAGGATAGCTTTAATGAGAACATCTTTGCCTCCATCAGTAAGTAAAAGAGATTTCCATACTTCAAGTTTATTTGAGATTTTTTCTTCAATCCATTTAAGAGCTTTTGCTTTTGAGTTGCCCCAATCAGTTGGGATACCCAAATACATTCCCAGATTTTTAGCAATTTTATCTCTTAAGATATTCGAAATCCCTTTTTTAGTCCCTCTAGGAGCGTTTGGACTAAAAGAGATAGTAGATTTGTTGAGATTGAGAGACTCACCAGAGGTGAAATAATAGCGATACAGGATATCCTGCAAGGCTAAAGCATCCTTGTAGTTAGCTTTCAAGAAGAACACAGAGTCATCTGCAAAGACCTGATGAGTAAGAAAGGGGGGAAATCTTTTGTAATTCTCAACCCGGAGAGTTGATTCCAACCAAGTTTCCAGTCAAAAGGCAGGAAAGAGCTTGCATGAGGATGGAGAATAAGGATGGAGATAAAGGATCACTTATTTCCCTTGAGGGGGAAAAAGCTTCTTCTGGGGAGCCATTGATAATGATCCTGTAGGAAACAATATTAACACAATTCATAATATAGTTAATCCACTTTGGGTGAAACCCTATTTGTGAGAGCAAACCTTCAAGGAAATCCCATTCAATTCTGTCAAAAGCTTTGCTTAAGAATAACGAAGCCTTTCTTAGTTTTTTTCTTTTTTTTTCATCCAATACACTGCTTCTTGGGCGACAAGGATGTTATCTTGAATCACTCTGCCCGAAACGAAAGCTAATTGAGTGGGGGAAATGATCTTGTTCATCAACGGTCTTAACCTGTTCGAAAGAACCTTCACAAAGATCTTATAGATGAAGTTAGAGTAGCTAATAGGCCGGTAATCACACGCGCTTCGAGGAAATTTTGTTTTAGGGACTAATGCAATATTAGTACAGTTAAAGAGAGAAATGCTAGCATTCCCATAAAAAATATTGTTAAAAGTATTACAAAGATCTTCCTCCAGAAAATGACAATATTTATGAAAGAATTTACCATTGAATCCATCAGGTCTAGGGGCTTTAGCTGCTCCCAGACTCTAGGCTGCTTTCTTGATTTCTTTCTTAGAGATCGGCATGATGAGAGATGCATCGTTTTCTGCCAAAATAACTAAGGAAATGCAATGCAAGACAAGTTCTTCCCACAGTCGAGAACAGATTCTAAAAATATTGATAAAGAGTGCCTTTTGTCTCCTCAGGTTTCTTTGTCCAGGAGCCATCATCTTTCAGGATTCCAACAATTTTGTTTTGAGATCTCTTCCATCTAGTAGATGCATGGGAAAAATTTGAGTTTTCATATCTTGCCCTGAGCCAATTGATCCTCGCTTTATCAACTTTATGTGTTGTATTTTCAATGTCAACTTTATGTTAAAGCAGACATTTCTTTTTATATGTATTGTATTTCCTATGTCAAGTTTATGTTAAATTAGAAATTTCTTTTATATGTGATGTATTTTCAATGTCAACTTTATATTAATCACATTTTTCTTTATGTGCCATCACATTTTTGTTGCTTTATGGTAGTTGGTAAGAGTTAAAGCCTACAAATACTCTTACAAGAAGATCATCAAATCCACCATAAATCATTGCCTCATTTCCATCATTCTACTTTGTAAATGGCTTCTAACTTAAGATGCTTGCAAATTCTAGGGATGGCAACGGGACGAGTGACTTAGGGTACCCGACACGGCCGACCCGCTAAAAATCCTACAAAAATCCCTCCCGTAAAGGACCCGGAACGAACCCGAAACAATTAAAAATACCCGTTAGGGTTTGGGACGAAACTGGGAGTGACCTCCGGGTACCCGCATTCCCAAACCTGGCTTCTAGAATCCGGGTAATGGGTACCCGGAACGATACGCGGCTCCGTCCCGTATACATACATATATACATATATATATATATATTTAGTTATACATGCATATGTATATACACATATATATTCATACCTTATTATATAATTTTATATTAATATCTCAATATATTTTATATTTATTATTTAATTATAGTTATATTGATAACATTTTTTATATGCATACTTATTAGGACTATATAAGAAACTATAATTGTTAGAACTATGATAGAACTAGTTATATGATTAGTTTAAATATGGTTTTATAAAAAATCATACAAATTCTAGTTATATGATTAACTTTAGTTAGAATTATACTAAATAACAAACTAAGTCTAATTATATAGCTACACTAACTTTAGTTACATAGCTATCTAAATATGTTTTACATTTATTAATTAATTGTAGTTATATATATGTATATTATACAGCAAATAAAGAAGCAGGAATTATTACTTTTGTTGATAGTAGTAAGGTTTCAACCTTTTAGTCTTTAAAATTTAACTTATAGTGGATTAACGCTAAACTAATATTTCATTTTTCACTTTTTATTTATGCAAAAAAGCTTCTTATTATTATAAGTTATCTAATTAGAATTATATAATTTCTATTGACATCTCAATATATTTTTTATTTATTAGTTAATTATAGTTCCATTGGTAACATTTTCTTATATGCATATTAATTAGAATTATACAAGAAATGATAATAGTTAGAACTAAAATAGAAATTGCATTAATTCTAGTTATACGGCTATCTTTAATTAGAATTATACTAAACAATAGATTAACCCTAATTACATAGCTACACTAACAAACTAACTTTAGTTATATAGCTTAATAGCTACATAAGATTTTTCACATTTATTAAATAATTATTTTTTTGTGTACATATTATATATATATATATATATATATGTGTGTGTGTGTGTGTGTGTTTGTGTATGTGTGTATATACATATACATATACATATGCATATACATATACATATTATACACTAAAATGTTGCAAAGATTTTTACTTTATGGGTAGTAGTAAAGTTTGACCCCTCAACTTTTTACTCTTTAAAATTTTAACTTATGGTAAATTTTTAAAATTATAAAACTATACCAATGTCTCAAAATATTTTATATTTATTAGTTTAGTATAACTTACTAATCAAAATTTAATTTTTTTATAGAAAAAATTTAAAAAATGACTAATTATTTTTTGATCAAGAAAAGCTGAGTAACTAAAACTAAAAATTTAAACACTCTTGTAAAAAAGAAACTTAAAACTAAAAGATTTACTATGTACTAGAAAAAATATTTAAAACAAATAAGATTAAAAAGAAAAGAAAGATCTCAGACCATTGGTCCATTACTTCACGTCCACTAGGATATTATTAGAGTTACCACCTGGTATTATTGGAGTTACCACCTCATCTAAAAGCTTAAGCTTGTAGAGAGGATATTGGTTTATTTATTTATTGTGTTAACACGCCTCCTCACGTGCAGTATAATTTATTTAGAAATTGCACATGGACAATTTAATTAAATGGGTGGCGGTAAGGATTGAACCTGTGCCATTTGGCTTTCAAGCTCTGATACCATATAAGAATTACCACCTCATCTAAAAACTTAAGCTTGTAGAGAGGATATTGGTTTATTTATTTATTGTGTTAACAGGTATAGTAAATTATTTATGTAGTAGAAGTTTCCTAGTTGTTTTCACTGTTTTCATTTCATATTCTCTCATTTTAGAGGCGCTACCTCACGTCAAAAAAAAAAAAGCCCCATCGGGCATTAGATTTTCTCATTCTTGGCATCTAGTCGTGTATTTCATCTCCAGTAAAGGCGTAAGACAAAGGCTCGCGAGTCGCGATTTCATCTTATAATTTCTCAGATTTGTTTTTTTTTTGAGAAATTTTTTCTGACTAAGATTTCTCAGATCTCATCCCCACCACGCGTTTATCTTAGAAAGAGTTTGCTTTGTTTATTTCTCAAGTGTAGTAATTTGTGAACTTTTTTTCTCAAATGTTAACTCTCTCTGTATATTCCTTTTGGGTGCTTGATAGTGATATTTGTTTCAATTTTAATTTTAATTTTAATTTTATTTTATTTTAACCGGTTTGGGACGTTCCGGGTACCCGCTTGTTTGGGACGTTCTGGGAACGGGATTTACACTTAATTTTTATCCGAGTTTGGGACGGGATTTGGGATTGGGATGCTATCCGGGTAGCGGGTTTGGGATTGCTTCGTGGGTAGGTTACCCGTCCCGTTGCCATCCCTAACAAATTCTCGATGATTCTGACTCCGATGATGAGTTGGCATTAATCTAACTCTTGGTCGATGAAAGTAATGAACCAAGACGCTAAAATGTACATCGCGGTTCTATTCCATACCATGCCTATTTCCAACAAGATAGGCTCCAAAGTCATTAAAGACTTTCTCGCGATTATTTTGCAAAAAATCCTATATATCCTACTGAAATTTTAGAAGGAGGTTTCAAATGAGATGTTCACTATTTTGTCGAATTCAATCTGCATTAGAAGCTTACAACCCATATTTCGTCCAAAGACAAAATGCTGCTGGACAATGGGATTTGTTTTCATTGGAAAAGGTTGTAGCTGCACTAAGGATGGTTGCATATAGAGCAGTTACAAATTCGGTGGATGATTGATCATTACACTTGTTATATGTGGCCATATCCTTTAAAGGCAAAATCAAATGTTTCAGAGGTTAAACTACAAACGTTTTACTGTGATGATGGCGGGGAATATTTGGGACTAGCGTCAATTTTATCAAACTTTGGAATTCAACATCTCCAATCCCTTCTGAATGCACCACAGATTATGGGTCATGTGGAAAGACGACATCACCATATTTTAAAGACTGTATTAACACTTTTATCTCAAGCATCCATGCCATTACACTTTTGTTCAGTTGCATGTCAAACTGTGGTCTACCTTATTAGTCGTCACACTACTCCCTATTTGCAAAATCTATCTCATTTTACATCTCTTTTTCGCATCTCTCCAAAATATCTCAAGCTTAGAACATTTAGGTGCCTTTGTTATCCATGGTTAAAACAATACACTAAAAATAAATTAGATTCTAAATCCAATCCTTGTGTATTTATTGGATATTCTCCTGAACATATTGCATAAAAATGCTTGGATTTTGGAACAAATCTCATTTATATGTCATGCCATGTAGTCCTTCTAGAAAATTCATTCCCATTTTCTATGTTAAATGGACAAAATCCAATAACAGAAGCTTTGCGTGATAGCTGGGTTGCGACAAAATCTGGTAAAAATAGAACTCGTTCAAATATATATTCAGAGTGTCCAACATGTTCTTGTGCTAACACTCTTCATCCAGGTAATTACATCACCACCAGATCTTGAAACGCCATGCAACACAAAAATTCCACATTCTCAAAGTGCCTGTTCATCGACCAACAACATTAATGTGTCTAACCATGAACATCCATTAGCTACCACTCATCCAAAAAACTCTACTTCATGCAATGAGTCTAGATAACATGCTCTTGTCAATGAGTTATTGTCTCCAACTTCTGTTGCCCCTCAAAATACTGATTCTCAAATGCAACCTGTCCTCAATAAGCATGCTATACAAACCCGTAGTTAGAATAATATTTTCAAGCCAACAGAAAAATTTGCTCTTCATGTTTTTGTTGACCCATTTGAGTCTATATATTGAACCAACTACAGTAAGTGTTAAGTAAAATAGATAAATATAATCAAATCGTTTTTACAACATTAAGTTTTTAGATGAAGTGGTTAACTCCTAGAAGGTATTAGAGTCTAGAAACCAAACAGTCTCAGGTTCAAACCTCACCGTCATCCATTTAAATTGTTCATGTGCAAGCTCTAAACAAATTATGCTGTACATGAAGGGGCGTGTTAAATACAATAAATAAATAAAATAAAATCTTCTCTACTAGTTTAAGCTTAAGATAAGGTGATAACTCCAAAACTAAGACAGGCTCAACAATCTTGTCATTGGCATGCTGCCTTGTGTGATGAATGTGATGCGTTAGTGCGTAATGGGACTTGGAATTCGGAACCTGCTAGTGAGCTAAAAACATTATTCCAATGCAAGTGGATTTTTAGAATCAAAAGAAAACTGGATGGATCCATTTCCAAATACAAAGCCAGGCTTGTAGCTAAGATGTTTTAACAACGCCATGCCACATTCAGTCCTATAATTAAACCAACAACTAGCCGATCAATTCATGCTTTGGCAGTAGAATTTCGCTGGTCAATCAGGCGACTTGACATCAATAACGATTTCCTTAAAAGCACACTGGCTGAAGAGGTTTACATGCATCAACCTCCTGGATTTGTTGACAGACAATTTCCCAACCATGATTGCAAATGATGAAATGCAATTTATGGTCTCAAGCAGGCTCCCTGCTGTGGTACATAGTTAAAATAATTTCTCTTGTCAATTGGGTTTGAAAATTCCAAGAGTGATACGTCCTTGTTTGTTTTTTATCGCTCAAATTTTGGTAACATATTTGCTTGTTTATGTAGATGATATTTTACTAATAGGTAGTAATTTTCATAAAGTACAAAATCTAGTTAGTGTACTAGCCCATCGCTTTTCATTGAAGTATACGGGGCCTTTGAATTTCTTTCTCAGGGTTGAGGTTATTAGTACCACTAACAGGATTATTTTTGTCAAAAAAAAAAAAATACATCTGTGATTTGCTTCATAAAAGAAAACGGAAGATGCCAAAACAGTAAGCACACTGCTGGCCACTACAACTATTATAATATTACATGGTGGGGCACCAAAAGTAGATCCTATGTTATGTAGACAAGTAATTGAGGGATTACAATACTTGTTTTTAATGCGGCCAGATATCCTTTTTTTTGTGGTAAACATGCTTTCTCAATTCATGCACTGACCCCCTCAGCTTCTTGTGGTCGACGGTCAAATGAGCGTTGCGATATCTCAACAATACTCAGAATTATGGAAGTCATAGTCGGCCCGGATCAAGAATTCATCCCCATGCTTTTTCAGATGTAGATTGGGCTGAGAATGAAAATGATAAAAGTTCAACAAATGCATTTGTTCTCTTTCTTGGATTAAATCCTATTAGCTAGTCCTCCAAAAACCGAGGGACTGTAGCGCTACCAGAAACTAATGAATTTGATACTGAAATTTTCCATCTCAAGTTAAACGCATTTGAGACGAAAATTTTAGACTAAATTTTGTTATAAGTTAATACAAATTTGAAATGGAATTTTTGACGGAAAAATTTTCTGTTTCAATTAGAGACGGAATTTTTGGTTTCAAAATTTGAGACGAGGGTTTTTTAACAAAAAATTTATGTCCCAAATTTTGTCTAAAACATGTATTTGAGATAAAATTTTTTATTTTTGAGACGAAAATTTTTCGTCTCAAATTTAAAAGTTTTTTTTGTAGTGTAAGGAATTGCACAAAATAGAGTAGTTGCATCTACTATTATCGAGGTGAATTGTTACAAAATTTATTGCAGGAATCACACGTCTATATTCCTTCAGACCCAACAACTTTTGTGATGATGCGAGAACTACCTAATGTGCGAATCCGGTGTTTCATTCGTGAATGAAGCATATTGTAGTGAAATTTCATTGTCTTCGTGTGCACGTGGCAAGCAATAAACCTCGTCTTTCGCACGTCTAACTGACCCATCATTAAAAACTGTTCCTTATCCCGTTCTTCCACTTCTATAAACACCACATGCCTATCCTTTTTGGACGATAGGTCCCATGTCACACCAATCAACAATGGGGTTGACCAAAAAAGATATCTACAATTCTAACCACATGGGGCCCAGCTTGTTGAATTATTGGTGGTGTAAAAGAATCTCTTAATACAATGTAATATTATACAACAGAAGTGGTTTTGAATATTTATATATCTTGATCAAGAAGATCTTAGTCTGTTGGCTTTGTTTCGTATGTGCCCAGTTGCTCTACGCCAAATCTTTGGAAAAGATATTCTTATTTTAAGATATTAAGAATTAATCCTGAAACACACTGTAACATACATTCTAAACCTAGGAGCAACATTAATTTACTATCAATAAGAGAACGAAGATCGTAGAACAGTGGCTAAGTCAGTACCCAAGTGTTAGTGGGGTATTTATGCATAAACTTTTTAATATAAATTAAATAAAAATAATTAATAAAGATATATAAATACTAGTATAATAATGATCTATAAATATACTTCAGCAGAAGAAGCAATGGAAGTTTGGTGAGGCTCTCCTCGTTCATTTTAGGGTCTCTCTTCCTGCTGGTAGGATTAAAGGTCTGCTGTTTGATGAGGATCTCCTGACGTTTTGGTAATTGAGTTACCGTTTCGGTAATTCAATTGCGGAACTTACATTGAATACGTAACCCACTTAAAATTCAAATATGAGAACTTAAAATATCTGAAAAATGGTAACTCATTCACTATTTCGATATTTTAAATACGAAAAGATTATATTTAAAAACTATTTCAAAACATGGGTACTTTTGAAAGGAATTATTAAAATGAGAGTATAAATAAAAACAATCCCATGGCACAGACCCTGTACTAGTATTATTAAAATTGGCTCCTTTTAGGTTTTATTTTTTATTTATACAGTCATTTTCATAATTCTTTTAAAAATTACTCTTGTTTTGAAATCGTCTTTAAAATGACCCTTTTTGGTGTTTAAATTATAGAAATGATGAATGAGTTACCGTTTTTGACATGTTTTAGATTCCCATATTTGAAATTTAAATGGATTGCGTAATCAATGTGAGTTCGGTAATTGAGTTACCGAAACGGTAACTTATCTACCATTTTGGTGATTGAGTTACAAAATGGTAACTTACCTGCCGTTTTGGAAATTCACCTACCGTTTTGGGCAAACCAAAATGGTAGGTGAGTTTCTGTTTTGGTAATTCAATTACCGAACTCGTATTAATTACGCAACCCACTTAAAATTCAAATATGGGAATTTGAAACATTTCAAAAATGATAACTCATTCACTGTCTCGGTAATTCAAATACCGAAAAGGGCAGATTTAAAAACGATTTTAAAATAAAGGTATTTTTGAAAAAAAATATCAAAAGAAGGGTATAAGTAAAAAAAATCCATTCGTTTAGGTGGTGTCAATCAACTGATCTTATCCATGCCGACGTCTTCAATCACGGAGTCTGTTACTATCGACCATATGGATTGGACTTGGTTAATGTCGAAGGCTTGGTTAAAGGATTGCTTAAACTCCAGGCTTTGTGAGCTTATCATGAAAATGGTGTGACTCTACATGGAATTTTCAGATTTTTTTTATTCAAATTTTTATAGCACATGCAAAATTGACTTGATATTGGATAGAGTTTTAAAAATAATCTAATCTTTTCCAAAACGCGTTAAATGCACTCCATGAAGGTGTTCAAGTAAAGATCATACAAAATAATTCAAAATTTAAACAGGCATGTGCTTTGAAAGTATAGACTGCCCTCCCGACATACGGCCGCTGATGCGGCGCGCTCTAAGAATGAAGCCGCGTTGCATAAATTAGCCCCCCGGGCTTTTCCTCCCCATTCTCTCCATTTCATTTTCCAAAATTTTCCCCCACCCCCAATTGAACATTTTAGATTTCTTAGCCTCACTTCCAAGGATTTAGCCTCTATCTTGTAAGTTATTTATTTTATGTTGTATTTTGTAATTATATTTTATGTTTTGCGTTATATAATTTGTGTAAATTTTTTTTGTAGTTTAATTTAATTTTTTTAGTGATGATGTTGATTTGTTAATTTGTAATTTAATTGTTGTTAGTTAGGAAAGATAATAATTTAAGAAATTAGTTATTTAATAAATTAAGAATTTAAATTTTAGAATAAAGTTAAGTTAGTTAATTTTAGAAAGTTTGGGATTTAGCAATTTAAAAAAGTTAAGTTAGTTACTAATTTATAGTTTAAGTTTTATAAATTTACCATTATTATAATCAGTATTATAATAATAATAATAATTATTAGTATTAGTAGTAGTAGAAATAGTATTATTCTTCTTCTTATTATTAGTAGTGTTATTATTAGTATTATTGTTGTTGTTGTTGTTGTTGTTATTGTTGTTGTTGTTGTTGTTGTTATTATTATTATTATTATTATCATTGTTATTATTATTGTTATTACTACTGCTACTATTGCTACTACTACTACTACTACTACTACTAATTTTACAATAACTACTAATCATAATTGAAAGTTTTTTATTTTAGGAGTCAGTATGGATAGTCGACCGAGTCCAGTAGACGCAACATTGTTGTGCCATTACATGGACCACCAGGTCTAGTATTTGCAGGATTCACATCACTTGGGTAACATTAGATGTTATAAGTTTGATCGAAATTTGTTTAGAGACCCAAAGCACTTATTGGTACAGCAGTAGTTGGTGGCAACGGGATTCTCTAGTTGTTATAAATCTTGCTACCATCAACTTAACTGTAGATTGATTACTGCTATAATGAGAGGTGGCGGCTGGAGACACACACCTTTCATTTGCCCGTAGGGGAGGCCACTATCACCTGTAAGATGTGGCTGTCTATTGGGTTCTTCCAATGACTAGTACACCTTTTCCAGAGCTTGATACGGTTGTACGCTCGAGGGAAGAGTGGGTTGTTCTGATTCGTAATTATATGGGGATTGATGCGGATGCTGTTGCGAACAACGGTGCGGGCCGTATTATCATAGTCGGGAATATAATCAATTTCGTTCAGTTGCGGGAGAGGTTTAATAGCCAAGGTACTCTGGAGAATCACACCCTACAGTAGGCTCAATAGCGGGCACGCCTGTGGATCTTTCTAATGATAAATTTCCATCTATTTTCCAACTCGAGTAACAATGAGGGCAATTTGGCTTGGTTGCTTCGGTTGCAGAACTTTGACCAGATTTGACAGTTCAATTTGGGCACGGCTGTACTAGCATATTTGTACCAACAGTTTGACCGCACCTTCTTCTGTCAATGTAAGGGTGTATACAGAGCCTGACACTGGTCCAAGTATTGGTTTTCATTATGTATTTATTCTTTAACTTTTCTGAATATTAACTTTATCATAACAAGTCTATATTGCTTGTAGTTTTTGCAAGGGACAAATTTACAGCTTTTAGGCCTTAGCTCCTATATACCACCCGAGAGCGACTAGAGCGACAGTAGCATGAGCTTGAGCCATTGTCTCAACTCCCTAGCGTGTCACAAGGTGCTATTTTTTATGTGAAAACAGAGATGACAGATGCATTTGAAAAGTCTAGACAAGTTGAATGTCGGGATATTATTGACCATTTGCATCTTTTGCAGCTTCATGGTGAGAGTGCACTACGACAAACGTAGCACAAGCACCTCATAGAGTAGAGAGTGGTATAGGAGTTGCTTGATGCACCCCCGATACAGCTACTATAGCAACACAGAAAGCAGCGTTCCCAGTAGAGGCATTCACCGCAGTGTAGAGAGCAGCACACTTATCCCAGCAGGTCATCACAGCCATCTAGCGCCCCTGAGCATCACATGTTGTTAACCCATAATATACCATTGCCACATTGTCGTAAGCACATACAGTCCACGCAGCCTTTATCTCATCGATCCACATATCGATTGGACCCCATTGATTATTCTAGCCTGGGGATGGGTCAGAGCAGCAGTGATAGGCACGGTATGCTCTATGGAGCCGGATTCTCCAGACCAGTGATTGACAAGCTAGATGATGAGAATGAGGATGATGAGGCGACATAGAGCGAATCATCCGAGGGATCTTCTAGCAGATACATAGGGTCTAGAGACTTTGTGCACGAGCAATTGGTTTATCGTGGTGGTGAGGAGCATGACTCTTTGCTACAGTCTCAAGCCCTGGTTGCACATATACAGCGTTTCTTGTGCAGTAGCCTCGATACTTTCAAACACGCTCGTCTAGGAAACGACACACAGCATCTCCTGTTAGACGTTAGTTACTTGACCACACCACCAGGGGACAGGGCCCTCGGCACTACACACTTGGATGATGTATTTATTTTTGTAGCACATTTTTTCATTTATGTTTTTTCATTTATGATTTTCATTTATGTGGTCATTTATGATCCATACACTATGTTATTTATGTCTTTTGGTTGAAGTGGACATTACAAAATTGATTACATAATAACATTACAACATTACAATAAATAAACAAAACAAGATTACAACTATTACAGATCACAACTAGTACACATAAAAACATTCTCAGATTATGCATTTTGATTGCTGGGGCAAGTTGCAGCAATGTGGCCTGGTTTACCATATGCTGTAACACCTTCGTTGTCCATGGCAATTGGAGTGATCTATCTCGTTTGAGATGCGTCATCTTTCGGCTCATCCTCTTCTCTGGTGAACAAGACGGGGTTCAGATGCAACGTCCATGTAGGCACTGGAGGCCAATAAATTAGTGTCCAAAGGGCTCGAATGTCCTCCAATAGGTATCTTTGTACGCTTTCACTGTCAGCTCTTGAGATATCATGTTCTCCACATTAAACTCTCTAAATAGAGCAATAGTTTGTGCATGTAAGCATGGCAAGTGATATGTAACCCACTTACCACAAGTACATGTACTTTCTTCCCAATTGACTACTTGGTACGGTGGATTCTCGTTTCATCATACTGGCAACTAACTGACCTAGTATCTTCCATCATCTCTGAAACTAAGTACATGAAGGTGATGTGATGAGGTCTCCCACTTCTCAAACAGTTTCCTCACATTAGGAGGGAGACGACGGCCCTCACTTTCTAAGTGCATGGCATGGACTAACCGATCATGAAAGTAACATTTTATCTTCATAAAAGTGTCCGTTACAAGGGCCATGAAAGGTAACCCCTTCGCATCGACAAGGACACTGTTGAAGCATTCGACATTATTTGTGGTCATCAACCCCATCTGTCACCCTTATTAGTGCTTATGGACCATGTATCGGCAGGGATATTGGAGAAGAACTTGTGTACTCGTTTACCAACTCCATTTTGAGTAGGGTCGGTAACAAGGATTATGTTAGTCGCAACTCTATGTTTGCGTGCTTAACATTCTCAGCCAACTATCCTACACATGTCTTTGATGAATTGATTTTTCAATCTTTTCATCACATTGCTTTTGAGATGTCTCAAGCAAATGCGATGTTCTATTTCAAGTTAATCGTCATGTGTAACCCATTCGATTGCAGAGGCGATGCCTGCATGCCTATTAGATATGATGTGATGAGTTGTGTTTTGGTGTGTGTTTGCATCGCCATTTACTTATATTTTAGAGGTGTTGAATGCTAATAATGATGCATTAGTGTAGTACTTTTGATAGGAATAGGCTTAAGTGTGAATAAATGTGCATATTGAGTTTAAGAGATAAAATGCTACACTAATAGCTTATTTTCAATGATTCAGGTGACTTTGGGTTAAGATAAAGATTGAACAATGAAAGGTGATGAAGATGGAACATGCACGGAGTCGAGAGAGGAAACAAAAGGGCAAAGCGATCAAAACTTGATGAAGGAAGTCAGCCGGACGACCCTGAAAGAAGAGCCGGTCGACTGGCCACTCCAGAGAAGAACCAGAAATAGCCGGGCGACCCCCTTCAAGAGCCGGTCGACCGGTCAATCCAGAGAGCAACATTAAATAGCCGGTCGACCACTCCAAAAGCCGGTCGACCCAGTCGGTCGACCGACTAATCGCTGCGAACCTATAAATAGAGCTCGATTCTGCAGAATTGAAGAGAGGAGAGTTTTTACACACACTTCACACCTATTCTCACACACACTTAACCTTATTCCCTAGCCGCCTCACACACCCTTTTCACATACTTTTCACTAAGAACCAAGCTTCGTTGGAGGATTCAAACGCTTTGGAATCGAGATTGTTTACAAGCTGTGTTCTAAAATCGCTAGGATGAAAGGGGAGTTTCGTTATATCTCTTTCATTCTATTTTCTATTATGTCTGAGTAGGCTTGTATAGGGTGATTAAACTTATGTAATGGGTTAATTTTATACTCTTATGATATGGGATATGTTGGCCGAATATATATATATATATATATATATATATATATATATGTTTTGATTTGTTTTGTTTAATTGGGTGTTCTTTCATTCATGTCTATGTGTTTGATAAAATACCTAGATGAGTACATATATATTAATTGAAGTTTGTTTGTTACTAAACACATCTAATCCATGTTGTACTCATGTCTATGTGTTTATACATGGATGTTATGAAGTGGGTAGTGCTTTTATTCATGTCTATATGCGTATTTGCATGCCTAGTAACAAGCATAATTCCAATATCACATGTGTATGAATGTTAGTCAAATCCTGTTGTAGTGATCTTAGAATGACGGAGTATAATTTAGGGCTAATCTAGGTCGAGTTTCCTTTGGCTTTAAATCCAGCCAATAGGTTTCAGGATATATTTAGTCGACCTTAGCAATACTAGGCCTTGGCTTTAAACCCAGCCAACGGTTTAGGTACTAGGGTAGGTTCATTCTAAGCCACCTAGGAAGTTAGTCAGTCCCTCTTGAGGCCCTAGGTCATAAGGACCACGCCGTAGCTCTAGGAGACGTCGCCTAGAGACGGACCCGTACCGAGTCCTAGGGGGAAATTAGGACACTAACTAACAACCTAGTTAAGAGCACTTTTGATAGTTAGCCATCATCCCTTAATCCCATAGTATTTGAGTATGGAGTTACCCATTCATAAGTCCAAGTCACCCTAATCCCTTTCCAATTGTTAGTTTCTTCTTAATCAACCTGCGTCCCTTTTTGTTTTTATTCATAGTTTAGTTTTCTTTCATTCACTTAGAGCTCCCGACAATCCAAACCTTCACAAAAAAAAGTACACTTAGTTTAGATCTTTCTTTTTAGCTCTTTTAGGACACCAAGCATAGGATACATTCACGATATTCATGCCTCCCTGTGGTTCGACACCCGCACTCGTAAACACTGTATTGCACGATCCGTACGCTTGCGGGTCTTTTAAAACTTGCACTCGTAAGAAGACACCATGATGCATACTTGGGGCATCTCACTAGAAAAGTTCTCACATAATTGCTGTAAGAACCATGACCAAGTGCGTGCCGTCTTTGCATCCACAACTGCAAATGTCAACAGCAATACTTGGTAGTTGGCATCAGTGGTTAATGCAACTAGGAGATGACCCTTGTACATTCCCCACAAATATGTACCGTCAAGTGAAACCACGGGTTTACAATACCTCCACGCCGTGATGCAAGGACTGAATGCCCAATAAACCATGTCGAAAATTCTTTCAGTTTGCGTTGAACCTTCGTCAAACCTGTATCTCACAACACTACCTGGATTCTTGGCTATCACAACACCAAGAAACTGTGGAAGCATTTGGTATGACATGTTCCAATTGCCATAAACTAATTCAATTGCTTTATTCCGGCCGTTCCAAGCTTTCTTGTAACTGATATCTGTGTTAAGCTTCTCCTTCATGTGAGCTTGGACAAGCCCAACCTTGGAATCAGCCTTCTTAGCTACAAAATGCCTTACCAAATATCAAACCAAATCAAAGTCAAATTTCTGTGCCCGGACATAGATATTTGTGCCATACAAATATGTGGGTACAAATATCTTAAGAGGGAGGGGTGAATTAAGATATTAATACTAATTTTTATTTTTTAAAATTTACAGAAAATTTACAACTTCTAACAATCAATATATCAAACACAAGATAAGTAAGGTAAGTAAGAATAAAAATAGAAGTGTAAGGAGAAGAGAAACAAACGATTTTAAGGTGGTTCGGCCAAACCTACGTCCACCGCCCAAGGAAGCTCCCCTTAAGACTTCAAAGATCTTCACTAAGATGCTTCTTCAAAACTTGGTGAAGCACAAACCAAGTTCTTACAACCTCTTTGAAGCCTAACTTCAAAGAACCCAAGAGATTTACTCTAGAGGATTTCCCCACACTTTACAAGTTTTAATGAATAAATCTTACAAAGATTGTAGCTCTCAAAGTGTGTAAAAACTCAAAAATAAGAAAAGATTGAATTTGAGATTTTCTTCAAGAAGAAGATGAATAAGCTCTTGAAAGCTCAAATATATTACAAGAATGGCTCAAAGATGGATTGCACTTCAATTTTCTTTTTTTGGAATGTGTATTGAATGAGTATTTAAAGAGATTTGGGGGTTAGGGATTTGGTAGGTAAAGAAAATTTGGGATTTTCGGCCAGAACAGTAATAAACGGCTTGTGCATTTATTACAACTCCCGTTTAGTCGGTCGACCGGCTGGGTCGTCTGGCTATCCCTTTTTCTTCTCTGACTAGGCCGGACGCCTTAGCCAGTCGACCAGCTAGGGGGTCCAGCCTTTCCTTCAACTTTTTGTTTTGGCCGGGCGACCCTCCCAGGTCAACCGGTCGACCGCCTGAGGGGTCCGGCCACTCCAGAATGTGAAGTAAAGCCAGAGTTTTGCATAAAAACATTTTAAGTACATTTTCACAACTCCAAATCATTTTGAATAAATTTGTAAACACATGTTGTGAATTGAAACACCCCAAAAGCTCATTTTATCTCTATGTGTGCATTCAAGTACATTTTTGCATATGTTATATCAAATGTACAAGACTTGAAAATTTTTCTATGAATAAGAAAAAGAAGGTTTGAGCCAAGTTCACACAATATATAGGCATTTCACAAAAAGAGCAAGAAGAAAAACAAATTCGGTACCCCTTATGGCTTCTCTTCTCCTCCTTATGCCTTCTCATCTTTTTTTCCTTCAAATAAGGCTTTTTGCACATCTTCATATCTTTCAAAGCTTTATATTGATATCATCTCATTTTCACAAGAAGCTATTTAATCAAATAATGCATATATATATTTTCATCATCAAAATCAATAATGAATATTTAGCTAACAATCTCCCCCTTTTTGATGATGATAAAATTTTTGAGATATGAGACAAAAGTACTCCCCCTTAATATATGCATTTCTTTAAAAAATGAATTTTTGGGAAAATGCTTTGACTATTAACAAGGCATGTCATTCACCATTTACACTTACCAAATAGACAAGTAAACATATCAACAGCCAACAAGGCATAAGTATACCATTCACCAAAGCATATCACCAAAACATAAATACCACACATATATCACCAAAGCATAAATACCACACCAAACTTTTCTCCCCCTTTGGCATCATCAAAATCAATATAAAGGCAGGAAAAGAAATGTAAAAAAAAAAAAAAATTGTTAATCAAAGTCAAAAATGTAAAAGTCAACTAAAGGTAAAAATTATTTGCAAGTGGAATGAAAAAATGGTTTTCTAAACGAAGAAAATTAGGGTGCGTGATCATGGTGATCCTTGAAGTATTCTCTCATGTCTGATTTCATAGCAGCCACTTCTGAATCAATATGTTGCCTCCAAACAGTGAGCTCGTCCCATTGGCTTGTCATAGTAGCCCGCATTTCGCCCATACCAGTGTTCAACGCTTGCAACTGAGACAAAATCTGAGCCATCAAAGAAGGGTCTTCCTGTTGACCCATCGATCTAAAAGCAGCACCACCCATTGAGTTGGAACCTACATCGCGACGAACCTCTCGTAAACGTTGCTCATCAATATGTGCTTGCTCTCTGGACTCTCTCATTACTTGCCTAAGAGTAATCTCTTCAAGATCAGCCTCTTCTTCCTCAGAGGTACTTACAACCATGGGTGTAGTTCCTAGTATGCCTATATCGGGTTCTCCCTCAATTTCTGGCCCAACATCTTCTTCCAATATGATATCTATCCCACCAAGCGTGTCATCAAGCTTTTGTGCTTCAGGACCAAAAATCGGGTTGGTGAAAGTAGTGCCCTTCTTAGTTCTTTCCTTAATAGCAACTTGAGTGGTTTAGGGCAAGCTTTTGAATGTCTCTCTATTTATAGGCTCCCTGTTATACCAGTAAATCCCCATAAAATTCATATATAACATGTCAAAGTTTCAAGCAAATTCTCTGTATGGGGAATTTGAAGTTATTTTGAAGTGGGAGAAGATATACATTAACGTCATACCATACCCAGGAGTGGTCAATTTTCCTCCACCCTTTCCACTAATATGCAACATATGATGAAGAATAAGGAAAGGTAAGGCTATCTTTTTATTCTCCCTAAGGCTATAATATATGTAGGCATCCATAGCTGGAATCTTTCCATCATTGATATTTCTAGGAAGAATTACTTCACTAATGACCTTGAGAGCAATTCTTGTATTAACATCAACATCTCTCAAAAATGGAAGAATCAAATCTGGATTCCTAGGCCCTACTTTCTTCCACATATATTTTATAACTCGACCCGGGATACCAGCTTCCTTAATTCCTTCTGGCCACCCTTGACTATTGTAATGTCCCTCACCATCTACAGATATTTTGAAAATTTCTCCCAAAACTTTTTCGTTAAGAACAAAGTTTTCTCCACATACAGTCGAACTTAACATCAAATTTGGGCTCAAACTTTGTACCTCAAGTTTTTCATAAAATTCTATAATCAAGTTGTCTTGGACATCACAATATAGATGCATAAAATAATCCCAATCTTTAAACAATGATAAAACATCTGTACCCGCAAAATCTATATCAACAAGATATTTACCGTACAAAATGGATTGCTTTCCTTGGATTTTTGACACGGGACGCGGTGGCGGTGGTGGTGGAGATTGTGTTCTTGGTCTCTTTCCTTTTCTCCCACGTGATTGACCTCTTCCCCTTGGATTCACCATGATTTCGCGTTGTTTTTGCAAGAATAATCGGTGAAAGCTTTGTTTTTGAAGTGGGCAAGCAAATTTTAGGAAGAAATTTGGAAGAAAACAGTTGAAAATTTAAGATTTTGAGATGGGTTTTGGAGAGTTTTGGCTAGGGTTTTTTTAAAAATTTTGATAGAATGTAGTGAATTTGGGGTGAAAACCCCCAATTTTTAACCTTGTTCGCGTTCATCCGGTTGACCGGCCGGTCGCGGGGGGTCGACCGGCTAGGTCGACCGGCCGGATTAGAGAGCTCATTAAAAATTTCCTTTTAGTTGGGACGCTTAAGGCATCAGTCGGTCGACCGGCTTGGTCAAAAAGTACATAAATTGCTTATTTTCCATACCCAAGTCACATAAACACATATATATGCAATTTAACCATATTTTATCATTCCAATCTCTCTCCTAATCTTGCAAAATTGATCTTCATTCAAAGGTTTAGTAAAAATATCAGCAACTTGATATAAAGTATCAACAAATTCAAGAATTATATGACCTTTTTGTACATGATCTTTAATGAAATGGTGCCTAATCTCAATATGCTTAGTTCTTGAGTGTTGAATTGGATTTTTAGTAAGATTAATTGCACTAGTATTATCACAATATATAGAAATATGATCATACTTCAATCCATAATCAAGTAAATTTTGTTTCATCCACAAAATTTGAGCCACACAACTACCAGCTATAATATATTCAGCTTCGGTGGTAGAAATAGCCACGCTATTTTGTTTCCTACAAGACCAAGATACTAAGGAATGTCCTAGGAATTGGCATGTTCCACTAGTGCTCTTACGATCTACTTTGCAACTAGCATAGTCAGCATCAGAAAAATCACATAGATCAAATGACGTTCCTTTAGCATACCAAAGCCCTAAATTAATTGTTCCCTTAAGATATCTAATTATTCTTTTTACAACTGTTAAGTGAATTTCCTTAGGATTGGATTGAAATATAGCACATAAGCATACTGAGAACATGATATCAGGTCTAGAGGCAGTTAAATATAATAGGCTACCGATCATACCTATATATTTCTTCTCGTCTACTGATTTATCTTTCTCATCTTTATCTAGCTTTGTTGAGGGGCTCATGGGGGTACCAATCTCCTTTGCATCTTCAAGTCCAAATTTCTTGATGATTTCCTTGGTGTATTTGGCTTGATTTATGAAGATCCCCTCTTTTGCTTGTTTGATTTGGAGTCCGAGAAAGAAAGTTAATTCTCCCATCATGCTCATCTCGAACTCCTTGTGCATGCACTTTGAAAAATTCTCACACAAGGAAACATTAGTAGCACCAAAAATTATATCATCTACATAGATTTGGACAAGTAGAATGTCATTGTCTTTTCTTTTGATAAATAGGGTTGAATCAAGTTTTCCTCTTTCAAAATTGTTTTATACTAAAAATCCACTAAGTCTTTCATACCAAGCTCTAGGAGCTTGCTTTAAGCCATATAAAGCCTTTTCTAGTTTAAAAACATGATTGGGAAAGCATGAATCTTCAAAACCGGGGGGTTGTTCAACATAAACCTCTTCTTCAATGAATCCATTTAAAAATGTACTTTTCACATCCATTTGATAAAGCTTAAAGTCCATGTGACATGCAAATGCAAGTAACATACGAATGGATTCAAGTCTAGCTGCAGGAGCATAAGTTTCATCATAATCAATTCCTTCTTCTTGATTGTATCCTTGTGCAACTAGTCTAGCCTTATTCCTAGTCACTATTCCGGCTTCATCTAGTTTGTTTTTGAATACCCATTTGGTTCCTATTACCGGTCTATCTTTAGGTCTTTCAAGTAGCTTCCAAACTTTGTTTCTCTCAAATTGATTGAGTTCTTCTTGCATGGCCATTATCCAATTTTCATCTAGTAGAGCTTCTTTACATTTTTGGGTTCAATATCAGAAATAAATGCATGATGCTCACAAAAAGTACTAATATTACGCCTAGTTCTTACACCTTCATTTGGATCACCGAGAATCAGATCTTGAGGATGGTTTCTCACAAACTTCCAACTCTTTAGTAGATCTTCATGAGCTTCTTTTGGTTCATCATCTTTGTTTGAGCAATGTTTGATTTTCTCATTTGCTTGAGACCTCCTATCTTGAAGTTCTTCTTCTTGCTTCGTTGGTTTTTTTTTTGTCTTTTGGAGTTGGATCTTCAAGCGTTGTCTTTTCCAAAAGATAACTTACATCATCAATTTCCTTTCTCGGCTCAAATGGATTAGTCTCATCAAATGTAACATATATTGACTCTTCCACAACAAGAGTTCTTTTATTATATACCCTATATGCTTTGCTCTTTGTGGAATAACCTAAGAATATTCCTTCATCAGATTTAGCATCAAATTTTCTTAAGTGGTCTATAGTATTTAGGATAAAGCATTTACAACCAAATACCTTGAAATTTGATATTTTAGGTGTTTTGCCATGCCATAGTTCATATGAAGTTTTGTTTAAGATAGGCCTAATCAATACTCTATTTTGCACATAACATGCAGTATTTATGGCTTTACTCTAAAAATATGTTGGCAAGTTGTGTTCTTTTAACATAGTTCTTGCCATTTCTTGTAACGTATGATTCTTCCTCTCTATTACCACATTTTGTTGAGGAGTGCGAGGGGCAGAAAAGTTATGCTCAATGCCATGTTCATCACAGAAATTCATGAAAGGAGTATTCACATATTCAGTGTCATTATCACTACGGATGCAAGTTATAAAATAGCCTTTCTCATTTTGTACTTTTCTACACAATCTTGCAAATTCATTGAAGACATCATTTTTATGTGCAAGAAACATGACCCATGTAAATCTAGTGTAATCATCAACTATAACGAATGTATACCTAGATCCTCCTAAGCTTGCCACATCAATAGGTCCAAACAAATCTATATGTAGTAGCTGTAATGCCCTATTTGTTGAAACTTTATTTAGGAGTTTGAAGGATGTCTTATGTTGTTTTCCTAATTGGCAAGCATCACAAATTTTATCTTTTTCAAATTTTAGCTTTGGTAGATCTCTAACTAGATCATGCTTTGATAAATCATTCAATAAGCTCATGCTAGCATGTCTTAATCTTCTATGCCATAACCAAGCATTATCATGCACAACGGATAAACATTTAACATGTTGACATATAAGTTGATCAATTTCAACAGTGTAAACATTTTCATTTCTTTGAGCTACAAATAACACATTATCATTTCCACATTCATACACAAGGCATTTAGAAGATTGAAAAACAACTTTATGACCTTTGTCACATAATTGGCTAATGCTAAGTAGATTAAATTTTAGACCCTTTACTAGTAGAACATTGTGTATAGCAAGAGAGTTTTTGTTACCAATGCTTACTTTTCCAATAATTTTTCCTTTGCCATTGTCCCTAAAGGTAACATCTCCTCCTTTGTCCTTTTTAATTTGTAGAAGAGCGAAGAGTTCCCCGTCATATGCTTGGAACATCCACTATCCAAGATCCATTTTATTTTGCTTGAATTTCTTTTATTGCATACCTACACACATGAAATTCAAATGCACTTCTTTATTTTGGGGTCCCTAACACCTTGGGTCCTTGGCATTAGTTTAATTTTTGTTTTTGACCACCCATTTTGGTCTTTGGCAATATGGAATATGTGATCTTCTATCACGAATTTTCTTGTAATAACAATGAGTAGATACATGTCCTTTCTTTTCACAATAGGTACAAATAACATTTGTCTTCGGCGAAGAGAAGGATGTAGAGGTAGAAGCCTTGACAAAATAGGTTTTGAAACATTTTTGATTAATACTAGGTTTATATCCAATACCACTCTTATCAAAAGACATTTTTTGACTTCCAAGAAGCTTTTCAAAATTTTCTTTTCCATTTGTAAACTTTTGAACAATTCCATACAAATCCTCATTTTTCTTTAACCTCTTTTTCAATCTTTACAAAATCTTCGCATATAAATCATTTTCTTTTTCTAAGATGTCTATTTTTTCAATAAGAGAAACAGTTTTCTTTCCCAAAATTTCTTTTTCATTAAGAACAAGTTTCAAACTTTTATGCATTTGCTTGTTTTTTGCCAAGGCTCAGGATAAATCATCATGTAATTTAGCAAATGCATCTTGAATAATTCATATCTATGTACAAGAATAGCAATCTTAGATTCTTTCACTTGGCTAGTTCCTTCATAAGTTACTTCTAATTGATCCCAAAGTTCTTTAGCCGAAGTGCAACCCATTACTCTAGCAAATTCGGTGGCATTCATAGCATTAAATAAATAATGTAATGCTTTCTGATTTAACTCAAATAATTTAATATCTTTATCATTCCATTCATTTTCTGGTTTGGGTATTCTCCTATCACCCTCTAATTTTGTAGGTAAGGTAGGCCCATTTTCTATGATTTTCCAAGCTTTATAGTCATGTGATTGTATGAATACTTTCATTCTCATTTTCCAAAATACATAATTTGTTCCATCAAAAGGGGGTGCTTATTTAATAGAAATTCCCTCCATATTTGCTAGAAATTCTACTAGTTGTTAGACTATATGTAGAATCCTAGCTCTGATACCAATTGTAGGTGCTAATATCTTAAGAGGGGGGGGGTGAATTAAGATATTAATACTAATTTTCATTTTTTAAAATTTACTGAAAATTTACAACTTCTAACAATCAATATATCAAACACAAGATAAGTAAGGTAAGTAAGAATAAAAATAGAAGTATAAAGAGAAGAGAAACAAACGATTTTAAGATGGTTCGGCCAAGTCTACGTCCATCGCCCAAGGAAGCTCCCCTTACGACTTCAAAGATCTCCACTAAGATGCATCTTCAAAACTTGGTGAAACACAAACCAAGTTCTTACAACCTCTTTGAAGCCTAACTTCAAAGAACTCAAGAGATTTACTCTATAGGATTTCCCCACACTTTACAAGCTTTAATGAATAAATCTAACAAAGATTGTAGCTCTCAAAGTGTGTATGTACTCAAGAATAAGAAAAGATTGAATCTGAGATTTTCTTCAAGAAGAAGATGAATAAGCTCTTGAAAGCTCAAATATATTGCAAGAATGGCTCAAAGATGGATTGTATGATGATAAACACTTTAGCACACTACAATTTTCTTTTTTTTGGAATGTGTATTGAATGAATATTTAAAGAGATTTGGGGGTTAGGGATTTGGTAGGTAAAGAAAATTTGGGATTTTCGGTCAGAACGGTAATAAACGACTAGTGCATTTATTACAGCTCCCGTTCAGCCGGTCGACTGGCTGGGTCATCCGGCTATCCCTTTTTCTTCTCTGATTAGGCCGGACGCCTTAGCCGGTCAACTGGCTAGGGGGTCCGGCTTTTCCTTCAACTTTCTATTTTGGCCTGGCGACCCTCCCAGGTCAACCAGGCGACCCTCCCTGGTCAGCCGGTCGACCAGCTGAGGGGTCTGGCCACTCCAAAATGTGAAGTAAAGCCAGAGTTTTGCAGAAAAACATTTTAAGTACATTTTCACAACTCTAAATCATTTTGAATAAATTTGTAAACACATGTTGTGAATTGAAACACCCCAAAAGCTCATTTTATCTCTATGTGTGCATTCAAATACATTTTTGCATATGTTATATCAAATGTGCAAGACTTGAAAATTTTGCTATGAATAAGAAAAAGAAGGTTTGAGCCAAGTTCACACAATATATAGGCATTTCACAAAAAGTGCAAGAAAAAAAATAAATCCGGTACCCCTTATGGCTTCTCTTCTCCTCCTTATGCCTTCTCATCTTTTCTTCTTTCAAATAAGGTTTTTTGCACATCTTCATATATTTCAAAGCTTCATATTGATATCATCTCATTTTCACAAGAAGCTATTTAGTCAAATAATGCATATATATATTTTCATCATCAAAATCAATAATAAATATTTAGCTAACAAAATATATTTGGCTTTATATTGCGTAATCTCCCACTATTTATGCGTTGCTTTCTTTATGACATGTACAAACCATGGGCATGCTATACTTCTAATTTGTGTTTCCCTGTATCATACCTTTCACAGGGTCTTACTCGACTTAAGGACTTTGTATTCCTTTTGTATCTTTATCGGGTTTTATGGAACAGCCCTTACCGTATCTACTTTGGATGGGAACATCATTTATTTGGCTAGATCCATCATGTTGAGGTCCTATATTGGGCGGTTGGGTGCCTCGTACCTATCGTATAGAATTTGGTCCTAGCATTGTGGAACTCTACTGGTTCCTCTTCTTCTACCTCCGGCTCCTCATGTGCACCTGGTCCTTTGACACCGTTCTCAATTTGGTAGTTCAAACTTGTTTCTGAGACTATGTCTTCCTGATCGTTCAATTCATCGTCCTTGTTTTCTTTGTCTACCTCTGACAAAATTGTATCTGCTGCGATATCACATCTCTTCTCCATGTCACCACTACGATGAGAGGGTCTTTCGACTTTAAAAGTGGATTGTGGTTGAAAGGGAAAAGTGGCAAACTTTGAACTGTTGTTGCAATATTGATATGTTCATCTTCATTATACGATGGTGCTGCATTTAGGTCCGATATGTTAGACTGGTACGGGACGTCGACCATTGGTTGCGGCACATACACGTCGTCACACATAACATCTACTATTACGTGCGCAACACAACGGTTCCAATTACAACGAGTGGTACTACACATGTCCCACAGTTCTTCATCATCAGCTATTGCACGTGGGTAATAATAAATCTACTACAATGTAGCATCCCATCTAGGTTCACGATAGCATAAGTTAACTCTATCAATGGTAGGATGCAACTCGAGCTTTCTAATTAACGAGAAACAAATTGATCGTAAGTTGTATCGAGAAGAATTTTGATTTTACGTGGTATATTTGGACTCGTGTAATTAAGACCGTAATCGGTTATAATTTTTTGACCATCGTAGTATAGAAGAACAGTAACTTCGATTGAATTCATTCTTCTAGGTGCTTTGGTAGAAACTTAGAGTGAGAAGTGGAAGGAATTTGATGGAAAATTAGTGTGTGAGAGGCTATAGGAAGACTTACATGTTGACATAACTGGTGGAGGAAGGGGTTAAGGTTTATATAGGTAGAAAATGCATTATGGGAGCGAGACTTTTGAAATTCCGCGTGACGTGAAATGACTCGAGCATGATCGATGACAAGGAATATATTCGATTCGCTGCAAATGCACCACTAAGAATAAATTCCCTGCATCCCCATCAAATCAGCTAAGACATTTCGGGAAAAGCTGGGAAAAGTAGAAAACACATTTAGGGAAAGTGGACCACGTTCGTGGAACACGGTTTTGTTCAGGGAACGTGGTCCACTTTCCTCGAACACGCTTACCGTTCTTAGAATGCATTTACTGCGTTTTGAAAACGAGATTGGGTTATTTTTGAGACCTTATCCAATATCAAATCAATTTTGCATGGGCTATCAAAATTTGGATAAAAAAAAAATCCAGAATTTTGTCATGTCTGCGAGGCTATCTTTAGAGCTTGTGGCTTTTAGTTTAGCACTTATTCCTATAGTCGTAATTTTGCACTTGTAAAATTGAAAGAATGTGACATTGGAAATAGTTATCTTTTTTTTTTTTTTGCCTTTGTCAAAAAAATAGTAATTCATGTTATTGATAATCAGGAGATGCATTACTTTTATTCCACTATATTGAGTACAAATCATTTAAAAATTTATCTTTTAAAGGAGGGAGAGTAGTAGCAACAACTCAATGACCAACTTGCCTAACAAACATTGCTTCGCTACTCAATTAACTGCTCTATTTATGATCCTTTTAATATATCGAAATTGTAAACAATTGATTTCAGCTGCTATCATAATTCTCTTAAAACCTACATTCTTCTCAATTTTTTACTTTTTACAATTCAAAAGTTTTGTAAAAAAATCCCATTAAAAACCCCACTATCATTAAACGCGGCAGGTTTTCAGCCCTTCGATAAATTTTTCTATCTAGTCAATGAGCCATATATAATTTGGGATGAAGGGTGCTTACTCAATGAAAATCAGCTTATTTCTTGCTAACTACTGTTGCTCAAACTATCCAATAATTCTCCTAACTTTATTGCTGTAATGTGTGATATTGGTGGATTTCGGATGTAAATTTTATACTCAAAATTCGAACCCAATCGGTTCGGGGAAAGAGAAAAAAAGAAAAGAAAAACTCTCGCCGGTCGGCTCTACTTTCATCCCACTCTTTTAACTCAAAATACCTATTACAGAAAATCATATATTTTTTAAAAGAAATAAAAAAAAGGCTATGGTAAAACTACCGCTTATATGAGAGTCGGTTATTTTAAAACTACTGCCTGTATAAGTTTCGATAATTTTAAAACGCCGTCCATATGTAATTTCAGAAAAAAGAAAAAGCCACACCATATTTTATTCATTGTTCGAGCCTTAAAATTTTTTTATTGTAACACCCTATAATTATATCATCTACCAATCAAATTAAGAATATATTCAGAACAATAGATCAATATACTTAAACCCTTACCTATATTATAAACTTGTTACTTATTTTTTGTTATTTTATAGTGTAAATTATCGCCTATTCTTAATTTTTTTTTACTCGATCTAAACAGGTTGTTTGCGATTCTAGAACAATTATTTTGGACGTTTAAATGAACAGTAACATAATGCTTGTGTGACGAATGTCTGTACAGAGACGTACACGTTCGGTGCACGTTTAGATGAACGATCATTTTCGCGTGAGACGCAGAGAGTTTAAGTTGAATTGCTCTGTTTTACAATGACGTTGTGGGTTGAATTGAATCGCGATAATAATAGTAGTTGTTATCGTCTTATCATCTTATCATCCTATCAATATGGACAGAGGAATAAATTATTATTGGTTTTATAGAAGCTGCCAAAGAGAGAAGAGTCAACTTGAATTTACTTACCACCGAGGACTTTTATTCTCTCTAATTCGGGATTATCGGAAGATTGTCCAATTGTTGTTTAAGAGATTAACAGCTTATTCGGTTAATCTTATTTAGGGTCAGTAGTAAATTATAAAAAGTATGTGATAGATATTTTTTTTAGAGCTTAAAACTTGTATTTTTTTTTTTAGAGCTTAAAACTTGCAAACCTAATTTTAGATATTCAAAAGTATCTTTTGTGAATTTAAAAGGTAAAATTAATTTGTTGGACCCATTTTTAAAAGAACTTTTACATAAAAATTAGTTGGAAGTTATGAAAAGTTACAAAATCAGAAGATCCGAATTAGTTTTCTTTTTCACAAAAAAGGCTTTTTGAAAAGTCGTTACATCATCTTAAATATTGTTTTTTCCCCTTAAAATTACTAGTCTATATTTTTTAAAAACTCAATATTTCATTCAAAATAATTGAACCCTCAATATAAGGCTAAACATTCAATAAGTATTTTATTCAATAACACTTTTATTTAAAATTTTACTATTAAAAGATGTACAACTCAACAGCTAAAATTTCATTGCTAGAATAAACAATGCCTAAGAGAGTGGCATGTTACTTTTACTTTCTAATAAAAGATCAAATTTATATTCACTCACTACTCATTCATGTGTAACACCAAAAACAAATGTAAACTTTTTCCTGTTCATAGAATCTAAGTAGTGTTTGTTCATAACTTAAAATGAGATTCTTATAATTAGATTTTTTTTAAAAAAATTATAAAATTTGATGCTTAGATTGACTCTAATAGATCCTTTAAAACACAGAAACCCTCATATTTAAGATAGTTGTTAATAGTAAAGTATTTCAACAGCTCCCCTATTCTAATTCCAAAATTTTTAAGTTTTTTTTTTTCAATCCTAAAACAAAACACCTATATATAAGTATTATTTTTATCCCAAAGCCAATATCCAAATCCCATCCCCCATCCCTATAGCTTTGAGATTGCAATATTTTAACATAAGAGAGTTGTTGGAGTAAAACTAAAATAAGAATTCTTTAAACTGAGAGTTTGATAAAAAAAAATAGGTGAACTGTTAGAGTAAAAGTGAAAATAGAGAATCTCAAATTATAAGAAAATGACTCAAATTACTTAAACTTAAAGAAAAAAAATAAGGGACTTGTTGGAGATAACCTTAGATTAACTTTATTATCTACGTCACCAACTGGCCTTTTTATTTTCTTGGTTTTTTAATTCAAGAAAAACCAAAGGTGGATTATATTAAGAACGGGTTTTTTTTTTTATTTTTTTGACTCAATTTTTAATATACTGTGCAAAAATGACCTGCTTTTGGATTGGATTTAAAAAATGACCCAATCTCGTTCTGGGAACGCGTTGGGTGCGTTCCGGGAACGCAGCCGTGTTCCCAGAACGCGGCTGGTGTTTTTGCAACTTTTTTTTTTTTAACATACCTTGTTTTTTTATTCTGTATTTATGTGATGGTATTACACTTTTCTCTTATACAGTTATTTATGATCCGTGGATGCTTTTATTTTAGTATTATGGACACTACATTATCAATTGAACATTATACACTTAATTCTTTCTGTTCAAGTGAACATTATGCTATAATTGTAAACAAAACATTACAAAATTACAACTAAGTAAACAAAACAAGATTACAACTAAATAGGATTACTTAGATTACAATTAATATATATTACATAACAACATTCAAGATTACAACTATACACTACGCATTTTGATTATTGGGGCAAGTTGGAGCAGTGTGGCCTTATTGACCGCATGCTGTACACCTTCGTCGTCCAACTTGGTTTTAGCGATCTATTTTGTTTCGAATGCACCGGCCTCCAGCTTGAAATAATGTCCATAATGCTGAAATAAAAGCATTCACAGATCATAAATAACTGCATAAGGAAAAAAGTATCATACCGTCACATAAATACATAATAAAAAAATAAGGTATGTTAAAAAAAAAAGTTGCAAAAACATCAACCGCATTTTGGGAACGCGCCCGACGCGTTCCCAGAACGAGATTGGGTCATTTTTGAAATCCAATCCAAAAACAGGTCATTTTTGCACCGACGCGTTCCCAGAACGAGATTTAGTCATTTTTTAAATCCAATCCAAAAACAGGTTATTTTTGCACAATATATTAAAAAATGGGTCAAAAAAAAAAATCCTATTAAGAACTCCAACACGTGAAGTGAGTGGTACTTTGCCCAATATTCATTTCTAAGCACCTCGTTTTCTTCTGTATACTTTCTTCTCCAGAGGGTTACAAACAGAGCTCAGAAAACACCACTTTGAGACCAAAAGCTCAAGGAGATTTTGCAGCCTCCTGCTGTGTAAAATGGCTTCAACCCCAACAACCACCATACTTGAACAATGTCGAATTGCGCCATCTCCAGGAGCCGAAGCTAAACTATCCCTCTCTCTTACATTTCTAGATTTGCAATGGCTGCACTTCCATGAACTTCAGCGTCTTGCCTTCTATGATTTCCCTTGTTCCAAGACTCATTTCATCGACCCCACAATCCCCAGCATCAAAACCTCCCTCTCCATCGCTCTCAAACACTTTCTTCCACTCGCTGGCAACTTGATATATCCTCTAGGTGATGATCATGGCAGGCCTGAAATTCTTTACATGGCTGGAGACACGGTTTCTCTAACCTTCGCTGAGTCTGGTAAAGATTTCAATCATCTCACAGCGAATTACGCGAGGAACGCTGACGATTTCTACTCTCTTATCCCTCAGCTTCCACCGTTGACTCGCGAAGCGGGTCAGGAAATCAGGCCTCTCCTTGCCCTGAAAGTAACACTCTTTCCAGACAAAGGGATATGCATTGGGTACACCAACAATCACGTGGTTGGTGATGCGAGCACTGTCATTGGTTTCATCAAGGCATGGGCTTCAATTCATAAGCTTGGTGGCGATGCGCATCTGCAAGAAGCTAATCTGTTACCAGTTTACGATAGATCAGTGATCAATTATCCCAGAGAGCTGGACAACATATATTGGAAGACAATTAAGAATTTCAAGCCTCAAGCGACCACTGTAACTGATCATAAGGTAGATAAGGTTCGAGCCACATATGTTGTTGACCGAGAACAAATTCAGAGTCTGAAGAATCGTGTATTGGATAAACGGCCAAATCTGACTCATGTGTCAGCATTCACGGTGATATGCGCGTATTCATGGACATGCTTAGTGAGATCAAGTGCTGCTGCTGGAGAAGAGCTGGGAGATGATGACACCGAATACTTCCTCACCGCCGTGGAGTGCCGTGCACGTTTGGATCCACCAGCGCCCTCAAATTATTTTGGGAATTGCGTAGCGCCGTGTGATTTTGGATTGAGTCGTAAGAAACTGATGGGAAATGAAGGGTTTGTGATAGCAGCAGAGTCAATTGGGCAGGCCATTCATGATTTCATCAATAAAGAAGGCGGAGTTTTGGTAGGCTTAGATAAGTGGTTACCTGAAATGTTTGCTATGATGGAGCGCGGGAGCCCTGTGTTTGGCGTGGCTGGATCGCCGAAATTCGACTTATATGATGCAGATTATGGGTGGGGAAAGCCTAAGAAATGTGAAGCTGTTTCTATTGATTATGATAGTTGTAGCATTTCTCTTAGTAAATCCAGAGAATGTGAGGGAGGTTTTGAGATTGGACTCTCCCTGCCCAAGACTAAACTGGATGCTTTTGCAGCTATTTTCGCCGATGGTTTCAAGAATTTGCAGTCATAAAATTGCTTTTAAGCAATATAATGACTTCTCCGCTGATAACGCAAGGATTTGGTTTCTCAGAGTTGGTGTTTCTAAGTGACACTGAGGTAAAAATCCTATTCATTCATACTAAATTAAATGATTGTGATCGACTAAGAAAAAGTAAGAAAGAAAAGAAAAATATCTTGAGAAAGAAAAATATCTTGAAATCAGTAGAACCAAATTTTGTGTAACATCATCTGGCGAGACTATTTATCCGATAGTCATGTTTTGGGAGGGAAAAGTTCAGGATTGGCGAGTATACTTATTTCCTTTATCACATTTGATTATTATTAGATTCGGCTATGGCTATAGTTATGATTGGTTTTCTTGAGTTTTAAGGGTGTTCTTGCGCACTGCCATTACATCGATTTACTGTAATGTGAAGATATTTGTTTTAGTAATTATAGTTTTTACATGATTGGTCTCTCTTTTTCTTCAATAAGATTTTTTCCCCCTTGCGGAGTAAGTTTTTATTAATTGCAAAAAAGAAAAAAATAAATGGCCGATTTGGATTGACTTTCTTCAGGAGTTTTAACACCATTTGAAAAATAATTTTTTTTAAGAAATTTAAAATTCTGACTTATAAAAAAAGCTGTATTTGAATTTTTTTTTGTTTTAGAGTTTCAGCTTTTTTGAAAACCAAATCAAAGAGTTATTGCAAATTTAATATAACTTTTTTTAAGAAAAAAGTATTTTTGATTAAAAAATGCCAATCTAAACAGGCCCAAAAAAGTATTTTTGATTAAAAAATGCCAATCTAAACAGAATTTAAAATTAAATTTTTATTATTTTAGATTTCTGAAAGAAAATGTGAAATTATAGAAAGAGATTGCATAGTAGGTAGAATTGCCAAAAAATATTGAAGAGAGGGCAAGGTTGCCTAAATGAAAAATGAAACACTAACCACTACTTGAAACGTTAAAAATATTAACATTAAAAAAACACTACTCTTAACATTATTTCAACCAAAAACACTGCCTAAAACACTACTTTATCGAACAATAAAAATCAGGGGATGTAATGTTTTCAGTTGGTCAAAACACTTTAAACTAGTTGAAACGCTGTTGCCGAACAAGGCTAAAGTCAACTAAGCATGAAGTAGGAAATAAAAAGGTAAAAGAACATGCAAAAGCACAACCAACAAAATGCTTTTGACTTTGATTTGAAATTTCACTTCTGTATCAAATGAAAGCGAGAATTAATTTAGGCGGAGAAACCAATATTCTTAGAATATGATTCGATCATAAGCTTATGTGATTAGAGCTAGCATTTCAAGGTGCCATAAGACAAATGCTCAGAGTAACAAATTAATTGAGTCTCGAGTTGAATGTTGATAAGAGGTATTGCAAGCAAGCCTAGGGAGCTCAGATTAAGGATAAGCATATTTCGGGTACTAACTAACAATTGAAATCAAACCAAACCGAATAACAGTTTTGGTTCAGTTAATTTTTTATTCAGTTTGGTTTTGATTTTTAAAACTTATTAATCTTGGTTATCGGTTTTGGTTTCTGTTAATTTTTTGAAATTTTAGTTAATAATAGAAATAACGAAATTACATATATATGCCCTTTTTCTTTTAAAGAAAAAAGGAAGGTAGCACTCCTCAAAATTTTATTGCCAAAAAAAAAAAATAGAAAATACAAATAGAGAGGGGCTAAGCCTGACTCTTTAGTCTACTCTTAAGCATGAAGGTTGACATGCCAACTGTAGTCAATATGCAATATGACAATGCAATGCATGCAGAAACATAAATAAGGTAGTATTATCATTCTTACATAAAATCAAATAGAACAAGATATAATAACTATCCTAATAAATTCTACCTAGGAATTTAAAACCTAAAACTAGGAAGTAGCCAATGGTCAATTGAATTAAACCATGAAGCTTTGGCTTGGACGTCACATCCTCAAGAATCACAAAGCCAACTGCCTCCACTCCATGATTAGCTAAATAATCTGCTGGACAATTACCTTCACGATAAACATGTGTCAAGCAAGCCCCTATCTCAGCTAATAACTTCTTCGCTTGACTCGCAATAAGACAAGTGCTCCACGACTCCGCACGACATTGGAGAATCCTAGCTGCCCACAACGAATCCATTTCAACCTCGATGCCATTCAAGCCTCTCTCAGCACAAAGCTTCAGGTCACGAACCTCCCTTAGCTTTGATTTTGTCACCCATACAAAATCATCACAATTTCCAACATATAGTTTGAACAATTTTGCTTCGCCCTTTTGCAAACATGTCTCTTTCTTTTTCTCTTCTCCTTTCGTTTTGCTTTCTTGTGGTTTAAGTTGATGATTTTGGTTTTATTTTTATTTTCATTAATAAGTTGTTGTTGTCCTTGCATATAACATCTTATCAAACATTTGGTTAATTTACCATAGGCTTGTAAAATTGATAAATGATTTTTTTATTCTTTTTAAAATTTTGGTTATTTCATTTAATAACCAAAACTGAACTAAAAAAAAAAAAAAAAGCTCCATGAATTTGGTTATCTATATTATTTGGTTCGGTTTCAGCTATTAAAATTTTTAAAATTCGATTTTCAGTTATTTTTGGTTTCGGTTATAACCGAATGATCACTTCTAGCTCGAATCTTCAACTTTGTTCAGCTTCCCATCTTCCTCAACATCAAGAAAATCATCATCTTCTAACACATTAAGTGCTTGGAATTGGTTTGAAATTATTTTAGAAGTGAACGGAGAACTTATTCTTGGAGGAGCAGTTCTTTGGAGGACTTGCTGGGGAGAGAACTTTACCTCCACTTGAGCTAGTTTATTCACTTTGCTTCTCATAGGTAGCCTTATTAATATTGCTTGAATCTTGCTTCTTGCCAACAATCTTCCAATCTTCTTCAATTGTGGCTTTTGGGGCATTAGAGACAATCCTTGGTTAAGTATTTTGTACTTCCAGTTTTAAAGGATAATGTTCTTCAACAAGCCTCACCATTCTATAACAAGAACACTTTGAGGGGTTTTCATTCATATTCCACTTCAACCCTAGACTTAAAACCATCTATAAGCTGATTGAAGATTTCTTCTGAGAGTTGCTCCTCCAAGTTTACATCCAAGAGCACCAACAAGTTCTGAGTTTCTCCTAAACTCTGTGAATGTATCCATTTGCAAAGGATTGCCTATGAAAAGAGTTGACATATGCCAATCCCTTTCGAGACCAAAGTCTTAAAGGACATCTCTAAGTTCCCAAATCAGGACTTTATCACAAGTTATGTTCACAAATTATAGATTAGACTCCCATTTCCTAAGCAAGAGTGACTATGGTTAACATGCCATAATTGCTCAAACACCCTTTGACAATTCTCTTCATTTTCAAGTTTGAAGATAAACAAACACTTTCATTTTATAAAGATTTCAACCTTACCAAAGTTCCTCCATGCAAATTCAACCATGTTCCTAATTAAGAAGATAGGAGATGGAGCTCCTAACAATTGTCCCACTAAGCAATGCTGCCAAAACCTAGCTCTATCATAATTCAAATCTTCGGGTGGGTCCTAAACATCCCTCAACCCATTCACAACCTTAGCAACTTGACCCTCAAGCTTGAGATTAGTGCTAAAAAGTTCATTTATTCACTTTCTCAAATAATTGATTTCAAATTCTGTTTTGTGAAGTTTAAATTTTCTCCTTTTAGGTATCCCTTATTCATTTTCTCTTCAGTTCATGATGTTACTTTAAAAGTAATTAGTCAATTAGTTTTTCTATCCATATTATGCTTTAAAATAATTCTTATACATTACTTTAAAATAATTGTGATTTACATGTAATTGTTGCACTTATTGAATTTATTGTTTGTGTTTATTTACACAATTCTTTGCTTTTGTGAATTAAACTCTATAAATGCTTAATCCCTTTTTTACAATGATATTCTCAGCTTACAAATGCTCTACCTATACATTATTCGTTTTTTACGAATAAGACACTATGTTTTTTCAGGCTCATTAGATTAAGTTGTTATTAATTAACAAATGTGTTATCTACATTAATTATTTATCAAATTTATTATACATTAATTTTTTTCTGCTTAAAAATCATATAATATTCATGTTTAACTCAATCAAATTATTAATTACAATATTACAATTTGGACATGTTTAGTTTAAGATAACAAATTATAAAAAAATTCAAATAAGGGTTTCATACTTTTTATTTGTACATATTACAATACACTGAAAAATATAAGTAATTTCATGTTGTTGGGCTCAACATGTTTAATTTTGCTTGTTACTATAATGGGCTGCCTCATTTGTAGAATTAAAATGTTATTTCCAACTCAACCCCGAAAAGAAAAAAAAACCGCCTGACTTGGAATCGATTGACCAATGGCTTTCACACTCTTCTGTAATCAAAATCAGTATTCGTTTCTTGGTAAGAGCAAACTTCAACCACATTAAGGATTTCTATTTGCCTGTGCCTTGTCTTTCATACAAACGAAAAACTATTCCTCTCCCTTTAACCCTATTTATGTTTCTCTTCGACTCAATTTCTCTCTCGGCCAATAGAGCAAATCAAAGCGTTTGAAGATTAGTAAATCAAACACTATTTCTCTTCTCTTTATTCTACTTTATTTCTATTCTTCTTCCTTTTTCTCTTTTCTTGTCCAACCATAAGTCTCTCATTTATTTTCACCTTTATATGCATTTTAATAATTGACATTCATTTATTTTGCTTTTACTTAATGATAATTTCTATGTCTGATTTTTATTTTCAATACAAAAGATTTATACCATACACTATTTAAAGAGAATAATATAGACTGGAACAAGTTGACATAATTGAACAAAACATTTGTTTATGACAAAGGCTTTTTCTGTTGTAGTACAATATGTCGTTCTCATTCCCTGTGTCATCATTCCAAATGCTATTTTTGACTTATTGTCGTTGGTAATGCAATTTTCTCATTGGATAAGTTGTTCTTCCATCCTTCTAGATCAACATCAGTTCATAAAAAAAAAAAAAAAGATTTAGAACAAAAATTTGTAGGTTTAGTACAAAAATTTGTTAGATGTTTTAGAAAAGTTTGTAACATCAATCTATTAAAAAAATTGTCGATTTAAAATAAAAATTCATCAGCTCATTAAAAATTTTGTAGGTTTAAAACAAAAATTTGTACGATTACAAATCTTTCTAAAAAGTTCTAAATTTTTTTTTGTAGTCCTACAAAATTTTGTTTTAAACCTATAATTTTTTTTTTATCTTTTGATATCAGTCTAGTGGATGGAAGAAAAAATCGCTTAGGTTCTGATTGGCATAACAGTAGGACTTTGTTGTAGGATTTTTAGCAGTAGAACTTTACACAGTGTTTGAAAGCTCTTATAATATGAAATTCATTTCATTTGTAAATGAATTTCATAAGGAATGGTATTTGTGAATGAATTCTCTTGTTTGGATATATAAAATAGCTTTAAGTCAATTGTATATATCATTTGTAAATTCAAATTGTGTTTAGAATACATGTAAAATTAAAATTAATATGTATACTTTACTTAAATAGAATTATATAAAAAGGGTAATGTTGTATTATGTTAATAATGATAGGGATATTTTTATCTTCATAAGATTCTTTGTGGACTTGCTTTTCATATCATTACAAATTCCACCCTTACACTAGGATTTGAGTATAACTAGAGCAAGTCTAGGATTTGCAAGTTGTGTAATTTCAAATGAATTTCATATTTTAGAAAATTAAAACCAAACATAAAAAATTGGATTTGCAAATGTTGTTCCAAACAGTAAATAGGTAAAAGAATTGTTGAATAAAAATCATTGAATGTTTTACCTTGTATTTAGGCGTCAAGTTCAGGTATTTTGAGATACTACTGAATGTTTTAAAATATGGAGTGACGGGAATGATGTACAATTTCTGACATGTAAAACAACTTCCCGAAAATCCTTTTTCGAAACGCTTTAATTGTTAACTTTTGGTTTTTTAACTTTTTATAATTTTTTTTAGATTTGATGTAAAAGTTTATCTGGGAATAAGTCAAACAGATTAATTTTAACTTTTAGATTCATAACAATATTTTTAAATGTCTAAAAATTAGGCCAAACAAATCTTAATCTCTTAAACAACAATTTCTACCTATCTATCTATCTATATTTCTTTTTGCTCAAACACTCAACTTTCCAGCGAGAGATAGAGAAAGAGATGGGAGTTTCGTTCAAGTTAATAGATCGATTCTTGTCATTACAACAATGGAGAGAGACATAATATGAGGTTTCTAATTGGCTATATTTACCTATTGTTTTTCTTTTCCTTTCTTTGTGTTTTTTGTGTGGACAAATTAAACATAAACTGTTTATAGTATAATTGGTAAGAGTATTTGTTGTTCTAATTTGAGGTTGAGGGTTCAAATATTTTTAGTAATATTTCTTTTTATAGAAAAGTGAAAGGCAATTTGAGTAATTCTGAACAATTATGGTTAAATACAACTGATTTTTTTATTGGCATAGGGGTTTAATGCACTTTTATCTACCATAGGAGAGTTATGAGAGACTTTTTATACCACAAGGGGTTCAATGCACTTTTGTAGTAAAAGAATTGGTGAATAAAAATCGTTGAATGTTTTTTCTTGTATTTAGGAGTTAAGTTTTCAGTTATTTTGAGATAATACTGAATGTTTTAAAACATGGAGTAATAATTTTGAGGGGAACGATGTACAGTTTCTGACATGTAAAACAACTTCCCGAAAGGCCTTTTTCAAAAGTCTCTAATCGGTAACTTTTGGTTTTTTAACTTTTTATAATTTTTTTAGATTTGATGTAGAAGTTTTTCTAGGAATAAGTCAAACAGATTAATTTTAACTTTTAAATTCATAAAAATATTTTTAAATGTCTAAAAATTAGGCCAAGTAAATTGTTAATCTCATAAACAACAATTGCAAAATCTTTCAACTATTCCCAAATTAGAGAGAATCTAAATCTTTAGGTACTAACTAATTCAAGTTGAATAAGGCATGCTGGGCTTGTATATGAAACTTCTTTTCTTTCCTTTTCTTTTCTTTTTTCCCTCTTTTTATCGTGCACCCATAGGTGCATAATGCAACATGCACCTGCGGCTGTAAATATACTAAACAAATAGCTTATTAGTCTTGAACGAAGATGATCTGTGAATTCTATTGAACGAATAGCTTATGAATACTAAGCAGGTTTTTTTTTATTTTGAACAAATATTTGTGGCTATTTTCATATATAGATGTTTGTTATATTTACACTTGTCAAAAAATATTGTGATGATTTATGGATTTCACTGAACAAATAGCTTATGAATACTGAACAAATAGCTTATGAATACTGAACAAAGATTTTTTTTTATTCTGAACAAACATCTGTAACTGTTTTCATGTATAGATGTTTGTCAAATTTACACTTGTCAACAGATATTGTGACGATCTGTAGATTTTACTGGACAAATTACTTATTAATACTGAATAAAAAGTCTTTTTATTCTGAACAAACATCTGTAACTATTTTCATGTATAGATGTTTCTATGGATTTTACTAAACAAATAGCTTATAAATACTGAACAAATATCCGTAACTATTTTCATGTATAGATGTTTCTATTTCTTTTATTAGACAAATAGCTTATAAATGCTGAAAAGACACGCCTGAAGGACCACAAAAATGAGGGTGCACCATATTGAAGGTATACCTTATAATTTGTGTTGTTTGTGTTAGCTTCTATGCAATTCCAAATAGAAGTATAAACAATAGATTCCTTTATCCGCACAGATGAGATACTAACAGTGTGGACAAAGGTACTAACAATAATTCAATCACGTACATAATGGGCATTGCTTGTCAAGGCACCAAAATAGACATCATTGTAGCTTGAAGCTCTTCTATGCATAGAACTGACATTATCTCAAAATAATTATAGCCATCTATTTTGAGTGTGAACTAGCCATTTATATATACTACTCATTCTTTTTCTCTGGTTGGATGACATTTTTACCTTTTCGTGCAAATGACTTTTTTAGCCCTTTATGTTAATGACTTTTGTATGTCATTTTTAGATAAAATGCACCAAACTCCCTTGTAGTTCATCACAGGTACACCGAATCCTACTATGGTCTAAAATTCTCTCATAACCCCTAATAGTTTATAAAAGTGCATCAAATCCCCTGCCATATAAGAATTCGTTATCTTTAACCACGATTGATCAAAACTACCCAAGCTACCCTTCTGTCTTTTACAAAAGAAATATTACTAAAAAGATTTGATCCCTCAACCTGAAATTGAAATAATAAATACTCTAACCAACTAGGCTATAAATAATTTATGTTTTAACTTAATTGGACATAACTGTTAAAACATTCATGTACCATATAATATATGATCATTATATGGAAACTCAAAAGGTTAATATGATATAGAAAAGCACATTTTCTGACCAGTGCTCTTTCATCCTTTAATTAATGTATACTTAAAGATAAATTTAAAGATTAATGACAGCTTGGTATATATTCTTGTTTCCAAAGACAATACATGTTTTTCAGTAACGTGCAATGCACATGGATATATATCATATATACTACCAAAATCTATAAATATTAATTAGAGTGGTGTCCTAAAGTGGTCATATTGGCAACACTTTACAGTTCTTGCAAGGGCATATACCTAGATTTTTACAAAGATTTTGCATATACATAAATACATACACACACGTATGTGTGTGCATGAAAAGAGATAGAGAGATAGATAGGAGTGGAGAGAGATTTCCCACTACCTTAATGCTAAGGGAAAGGAAGCAAAGCTCCAGAGTTAGTTGAAATGATGAAGTCAACAGTTAGTAGACCAAGCAATTAATTGTGCTTAAGAACTGATAAGCTAGTTAGACTAACTAAATGAATGTACAACTATCATTTGCATTAGCATTTTCTCAACTCAACTATAAATATCTAAGCTTGTATGTAATACTAGGGCTAATGAATGAAATGTTTCTCTCTCTCTCTCTCTCACACACACTCTCTCTATACTTTCTTTTACTCAAACTTGGTAATCAAAGCCTCCTCTTGGGATTGTTTTGGGCACCGCTATTTTTGCCATAGTTGTGTGCTTCTAACCTACTCCATTCAATGAAATTCATCGATTAAGTCGATACAATTGTTGCAAATGCAACTTTAATCGGTGAAATCTACTTCTTTACTATCAATTAGAAACTTTAATTAAGGTTTCTTCATTGTGATTTGTGCAACATTGGTCTTTGCTCTATCAATTGATAAGCTGCCATGGATGATTATACTGAGATTGAACTATTTGCGACCTTTAAAATGTTTTTGCAAAACTTCAACTCTATGGTGCATATCAAAATTGATTAGAAAAATTTCTTGAGGTGGAAAACATAAATGGAGGCAATATTCAAAGTATATGATCTTTTAAAACATCTTACTGGTGTCATGGAATGCCTTCCTCCAACTGTCAAGAATCCTAATGGTCAAGATGAGGTTAATCTTGATTATCTTTTGTGGTAAGCTATTGATGATTATCTGAAAATATGTCTATTTTTTACCTTGCAACATGTTGTTTCCTCACAAGTAGTTCGACTACATACTGCTCCTACTATATGGGAAATGTCACACAAAAGATATTACTCAGTTGGCAGATCACAAGTGTATCAACTAAGACATTAGTTATCTGTCATAACAAAAGGGACATCTCTAATGCAGCAATACCTAAATAAAGTAAAAGGTATAACGGATGCGATTGCAATTATTGATAAGCCAATGAGGGATGAAGACATCCCTTGGTATATACTAAAAGGGCTTCACGAGCAGTATGTTTCTATTAAGAGCTCTCTAAGAGTTTGGTATGAGCCAGGGCTTCTTAAGCAGTATGCTTCTATTAATAGCACTCTAAGAGTTTGATCTGAGCCACTTACTGTTACTGAATTATATGGTATTCTAATCACTGAGCAAATCAATCTTAATTTCTCTCAATCTCTTAACCAAAATGATCAGTTCTCTCTTGAACCCCAAACTATGTTTTATACAATAGTTGAAAGAGGTGGACAATAGAGAGCTAAAGGAAGAAATCTAGATCCAAGAGGTCAAGAGAGAACTATCCCTCATAGGAGTGGCTTTAGTGGAAATAACACTGGGCCAGTGTATTTTGCTTCAACTAATCAGGCTACTCTAGTACCAAATCAGTTTACTCAATCTAAGCCAAAGATTCAATGCCAGATCTATGGCAAATACAATCATTTAGCTCTTAAATGCTGGCATAGGCTGGACACAACCAATTATGTAAATCCCAAGGCTCAATCTCAAGCCTATTTAGCTTAATTCTCCCCCTCAGCACCTTCTATTAACTTGCATCTTGGTTCAGGTGCCACAAGCCTGTTACCCATGATGTTTCTTAGCTACAAAATAGCATGACTCAGTTGCTATTCGGGATGGTGGCGCACTCTTTATTTTTAGCTTTGGCTAGGATACTATTCCTTTTCCTAGTTCTTCCTTATATTTATCTAATGTGCTTTATGTTCCCACTATATCTTTCAATCACATCTCAATATATCAATTAGCTAAAGATAATGAATGCACTATTTTGTTTGATGCTAAGGGGTCCAAACCTTGGACAATCACACTCATATGGCAAAGTACCAGGGCCTATGTGAGCATGGGTTGTATCCGCTACCATCTATAAGTTTTTCACCAATTCTTTCTTTAGCATGCCTTTATTCAAAGCTTTTTAATGCCTTAGCCTGCATCAAGCCTAGTCTCCTTCAAGATTGTGGCATCTTAGCCTAGGTCATCTCTTCAAACATGTTACAAGCTCCATTTCTTCAATTCTGTATGTGCTTTTACATTTTTCTCGTACACAATGTTTTGATTGTGTTATAGCAAAGTCTCACCAACTCCCTTTCCTTAGTTCTATGAATAAAACAATTGCAGCATTTCAACTTGTATATTCTGATCTCTAGGGACCTTTCCCTATCAAGTCTTGTATGGAATTTCAGTACTATATCATTTTTTTAGATGATTTCACTAGATATTCCTGGATTTATCCTTTGAAAAGTAAGGCTGATGCATTATCTACTTTTATTTCATTTAATGCCATGTTATAAACACAATTTAGCACCACTATACAAACACTGAGAACTGATAATAGTGGTGAGTTCATGAGTAATCAATTTAGACTTATATTACAAAATCAAGATACTATCACCAAACTTCTTGCCCACACACATCTCGGTAAAAAGGTAAAGTTGAAAGAAAACATGCCCACCTTATAGAAACACTCTTAGCCTTACTTAATTGTTGTTAATTACCTATTCAATATTGGCTTGAAGTGCTCTCTACTGCAAATTTCCTCATCAATAGATTTCCTACTTCAGTATTAGACGGTTAATCCCCTTATCAGTGCCTTTACAACAAACTCCCTAATTATTAGTCACTCAGGGTGTTTGAGTGCTTTTGTTTCCTATGGATTAGACTATACAATAGACATAAACTACAAAATAAAGCAGTAGCCTGTGTATTTCTAGGCTATTGTGCCAACATAAAGGGGTATAGGTACATGAGTATTAACACAAAGAGGGTGTATACCGCTAGGAATGTTAAATTCTTTGAAACTGTGTTCCCTCATGCCACTGCCAATTCTTCAACCCTTACCAGTATCTCTTTTCTAGCCAATTTCTATCTTAACATTACTCAGCCTGCCATTGCTTCTCAGGACCCTCCACTACCTATTATTCTTTAGTTTACAACTATCTCATCAGTATAGCAAACATCATCAGCTATCTTATCTCTCTATGATCCTCAATCTTTATCTATAGACATTTGTCTCTCTCTAGCATTACATTCCACCTTTACAAAGTCCTTATTTGTTATTCCTCCTTATTTTCTAGCTTTTGATTCTCCTGTAGAATCTTTAGTGCCACTAAGTACAAAACCAATTCACTTTTTCCCACATCATTCAATGGCTACCAGATCCAAAACTAGTTCTTTGCTTCTATCTCTAACTAGGTATACTACTAATTCTCCAATCTTACAACTACTAGAAATTGAACCTATAACATATAAACTGTTAGGATTGTATACCTTAAAGACCACAAGCACAAGGTAATTATTGGATATTAGACATGATTTGCTCATGATATTGCTCAGATGATTGAATTTCGCACACCATATTCTCTCTATTTGTGCATTGATGCGAAGTATGAAGGTTTAATGATATAGACCAATGACTTGGGTGTACAGTAATACTGGACACATATTAAGTCTAAGTCTAGAATTTGCGTTCTCATAAATTAGTCTATAGCCAAATGGAAGTGTTGGCCACTTTACCAGGACAATGCTATAGCTGGCGAGTCTCCTTGAAAAGGTGATCTACCTACGTTATTGGATGGTTTTCCTGACTACGAACTTAGTGCATATGTCATGCATTGGACAAGGCCACTGTAAGTATATTTTCTGGGAGTCGTACCGTCACATATAGAAAACTAGATACTCACAGCTTGCGAGTGACCAATGCTCCTAATCTTGAGCATGTGTGGATAAACTGACTAAGTTAAGGTGCAACACTTTGATGTGCCATAGAGAGAGATCTTGAGTGATAAGATTGTCTGCCTCGTACATTAGGTGTTTTATTCTAATTTAATTAGGACATGTATATGCAACAATAAAGTCTATGTGTCCCCTTGGATTTGTCCACCTGATCACTAGAAATCTAGTACTAGTAATATTGCCCTTTAGGGGTATATCAATCATTTGGCTTGTAGGTCACTTTCTATATCAAGAGACTCGTGACCAATGGATGATTATTATATAAGACTAAAGATTCCAAGGTTCTAGATATAGTCTTGGGGGTAATGGTATTTGTTGCAATCGACCTTGGCTAGGGGTATACATATAGGGGTGTTTTGGTCATCTCACTCAGTTGGTCAAAGACAGAGGTCATCAGAGCAGGTGACAAGCTCTTGCTTAGCCAGTGATTATCATTGGAGTGTGGCTTTGGTCTTCTTGTAGAAATAAATCGAGGTCACAATGGCTTTAGTATCGCCAAAGTGGTGGCGAGGACATTTTGGTCATTTTAGAAGACAAGGGCAATTATGTATTTTGGTCCCTCCACTAGCCATTACTCTATTAGATACATTAATTGAGGTAAATTAACTATGTCAGTTACTCAATTAAGAAGGGATTTTAATTATCCAGGTCTTCTTAATATAACTCATGGATATCTTAATTAGATAAGCAGGTCTCATATGGAAGATATTGAGTGTGTAAGATAGAATATGTGGGATATTCTTATCTCTAAGGAATATTCCACATCTAGAAGGACTAAGGAGGGGTATTACGGTGAAATATAACATTCTAGGAACCTCATCCTGATTAAGGTTGCCTTGTACTGTAAATAGTATAAGGTAGGTATAACCCACAAGAGATTAAAAAAAGAGAGATATATTTTCTTGGTAGGTATGTGCAAGAAGTTTCATACATTAGCACAAGAACACACATTAAGTCCCATAACCTCAATTTAACCATAAATATTACTTGCGTACTACATAACAAATTGTATCCTAGCAATAAAGCTTTGGAAATAGTGGATAAGACCATTAGGAGGCTAATACGAGATGGGTATTGTGTAAAGAAGCCAATTTTGCATTTAGGTCATGCTACAAGGGTAATGGGTTTTAACTTTACTCTTGTGTTTTTTGCTTTGAATGTGATATCGATGTGTATAATAGACTTTATTTATGTTTTGTTTCTGCTTTCATTGTTGTTAATAGGTTTTTGTTTTTTCTAAAATCTGGAAGAATAACTATCCATGAGAATAGCATCTAGATCCAACATAAACAAGCCTTTAAATATGTACACTGGCTTAAAGCTATGGAAAAGAAGTTCAATGCTCTTCAAAAACAGCATACTTGGTCTCTTGTTCCTTCGCCCCATGGTAGACAACCAATTGGTTGTAAATGGGTGTTTAGGATAAAAAGAAATTAATATGGCTCAGTTGCAAGATACAAAGCTAGATTAGTTGCAAAAGGCTTTCGTCAAGAATATGGTTTGGATTACAATGAAACATTTCGCCCTATTATAAAACCTCAAACTATTAGCTGGTCATTGCTTTGGCTCTGTATTACAATTAGTCTTTAAGGCAATTTAATGTCACAAATGCATTTTCACACAGAGATTTATCAAAAACTATATACATGACTAAACCTGAAGGCTTTCAAGATCCTTCTTATCCTTACTATTTCTGCAAGCTCCAAAAGTCACTTTATGGCCTTAAACAAGCCCTTAGAGCATGGTATCACATGTTTTCCTCATTTCTTTTGTAGCAAGGATTTAAATGCATCACTGCTGATACTTTTCTATTTGTTCTCACTAAAGCAGATAATATTATCATTGTGCCAGTTTATGTTGATGATCTCTTTATCACTGGCAACTTTCCCCAGCATATTACTACATTAATTGACACTATGTCCACTAAGTTTATAATGAAGGACTTAGGTTCTCTATCTTATTTTCTAGGCATAGAGATATCCTCTACTTCTCAATCCATAGTGCTTCATCAAAGTAAATATGCCAAAAATCTACTTCAAAAAGCAAGTCTCTCAGAATCAAATCTAGTGTCAATCCATCTATCTCTAAGTATGCTCTTGAGAATCAGAATTAAGAACTTTCTTATGCCAATCCTACTAAATTTAGGAGCCTAGTAGAAACGCTTCAATATCTCACCATAACTAGGCTTAATATCCAATTTGTAGTCAATTCAATTTGCCAGGCTATGCATCATCTTACAAATGCTAATTATGAAACTCTTAAGAAGATATTGAGATAAGTTAAAGGCACCATAAATCAAGGTCTTAAATTCTGAAAAGGATCATTTGACCTTCAAGCATATAGTGACAGTTATTGAGCCAATGATCCCCTTACTAGGAAATCTATAACAAGTTTCTGTGTGTTCCTTCAACCAAATTTGATCTCTTAGTGCTCAAAGAAGTAGCTTACAATTGCTAGATCTAGCACAAAGGCTGAATAAATAGAGCCCTTACACAAACAGTAACAGAAATCAAGTGGATTACTTACATTCTTAAAGATCTTCACATTCCTTTTTCCATACCATCATTAATAAGTGATTCTAGCTCAGCATTAGAATTAGCAACCAATCTAATATCTGTGGGAGAACAAAATATATTGAGATTGATTATCATTTTGTAAGGCAACAAGTTACCTCTAAACAATTGCTTATTTCTCATATAACTACAGTAGAGCAGGTTACTGATCTTTTGACCAAAGCCTTACCTAATTCTAGGTTTTCAGCACTTAAATCCAAGCTTTCTTTGATTCAACCATGGTTTAGCTTGAGGGGAAATGCTAAGGGAAGTGAATTAAAGCTCTAGAGTTAGTTGAAAAGATGAAGTTAGTTGTCAGTGGACCAAGCAATTAGTTATGCTTAAGAATTGGTAAGTTAGTTAGACTAACTAATTGAATGTACAATTGTCATTTACATTAACATTTCCTTAGCGTAGCTATAAATTTCTAAGTTTGTATGTGACATTAGAGCTAATGAATGAAATGTTTCTCTCTCTCTCTCTCTCTCTCTCTTTCTATCTATCTATCTATATATATATATATATATATATATATCTATCTATCTATCTATCTATACTTCTTTTTACTCAAACACTCAACTTTCTAATGAGAGAGAGAAAGAGAGAGGTGGGAGTTTCATTCAAGTTGATGGATCAATTCTTGTCATTACAACACTGGAGGGAGACATAATATGAGGTTTCTAATTGGCTATATTTGCCTATTGTTTTTCTTTTCTTTTCTTTGTGTTTTTTGCGTGGACAAATTAAAACATAAATTGTTTATAGTATAATTGGTAAGAGTACTTGTTGTTTTAATTTGAGGTTGAGGGTTCAAATCTTTTTAGTAATATTTCTTTTTGTAGAAAAATGAAGGGTAATTTGGGTAATTTCGAACAATTATGATTAAATATAATAGATTTTTTTATCAGCATTAGGGTTTAATGCATTTTTATGTACCATAGGAGAGTTATGAGAAACTTTTTATACCACAAGGAATTCAATGCACTTTTAGTGAACCACAAAGTTGTTTGGTACATTTTACCCTATCATTTTTTGTCACTTCAAGATACCATATTTAATTAAACACTCAACTTATCTTATGGGCCATTTCTCTCTCTTCACAGATACTATTTATCATCTCTTTCATTTTTATATAGAAGATGTAAAAAAGATTTTACATAAAAATGTAAAAAGGAGCTGTAGAAGCATAATTGTTTTTTCCCCTCTCATGTATAGTTACTATCTGTTATGGGCTGTGTACAGGCCATGACCAACTCGACTTTCCATGCTAAGTTTAGGGATATTGCCCAACTCAAAAAGAGCTCTGACATGCGTTAGGCCCAAGATCTTTGCTCACAAGGCATTGAATCCAATTGAGGCTAGGCCTGATCATTATGGGACAAGTTCTAAGCTGACCAGAGAGTTAGATTCCTATCAGAATCGGGCTAAACAAATCTTCATAAAACAACACTAACTTGAATAAGCTCATAGAAGGTTGGCTCTTAACCAGTGACCCTTAAGCGTAAACTTAAAAATACCATGCGATGCAACAATTTAAAGGTACATCACTCATATGTAACTTAAATATCTTTCTTGCTCACTTCCAGTTTGATATGTTATTGACTTGAGCATCGGAGTCCCTTTGGCCGATATCACACCAGTGCCCATTTTAATCCTCTCATAGCTCTTTGTTTCTCTTGCTGCCAGCAACTTTCACCCCAAATTGCTTAAGTAGATGGGTGCGGGAGGTTTGCTAATAATCTTTGCATTATCACTGTCCTATTCCTCAAAAACGCAAACAAAATAACACACACACACACACACACATATATATATATATATTAATGAAAGGTTGTTTTTATTATTTCAACTAACAACTACTACGTATAGATACCAATTTACCAATGTATCAGCAGTTTATAAGCACACATTGCTTCTACACTTATTTATTATTTACTTATAAGTAGTTGTTGCTTACAACCAAAAGTTTACTTATAAACACATAAAATAAGTGTTTTGTGTTTATTTGTGTGTGTTTATTGATGTTATGTGCATGCATTTTAGTGTTGTTTAGGTCTTCTCTAGGTACATTTATGTGGCATTTTGTGCATAAGTGTTGATGAAGTTTGAATAAGCGTAAGTGTGCATTTCGGTGCTTATTTGAGCTATTTCGTGTGCTTTTTAAGTGTTCATTTTGGCTATTTTGGGTGTTAGTGAATGCTTTGTTCGTGTGTGTGTCATATTTGCTTGTTTCTAATATCTTTCTATGCTTTTTATTTGCTTTTATTTTCATTGGTTTTGTTTTGATTTGAGTTTTTAACTCATTAGAATTGGTTAAGTTTTAGTTTAATTAGATTAATTGAGTTAATTAGTTAACTAGAGTTAATAAAGTTAATTAGTAACTTAGTATAATTAGGAAATAAGAAATTAGTTTAAGAAGTTGATTAGGTTAGATTAGAATTAGGTTAGTGATTAGATTTAGGACATATTTATTAGACTGGGGTTATTAAGTATTAGGACACTTCAAACAAATCTTTGGTTTTAACACATTCTTTAGGTTAGAAGTTATTTAGGTAGAATTTTATTGAAGTTAGTACTAATTAAGCTTTAGGGTTTTAGGACATGTTTAAGTTTTTTTTTTTTTTTTTGGCCAAGTAAACAATGAACTTATATTGATGAAGAATTTACAAAAATCAACAGCCAATTTACAAAATTACCCAAAATCAGTCAAAGTTAATTCCAATTTCCCATCTCCTACAACAAAACTTGTTAGTTTTAGTATTTCTAACTTTACAATGGTATGCAGCTTTAGCTTGAATATCTGCGGAAATCAGTTTAAAGAGTTGCTTATCACTCCTCAGACTCTCACGGCTATATAATTTTCGATTACATTCCCGCCAAATATGGTATATAGCAACCTTAAAGAAAAGTTTATCGATGCGTGTCTTCAATGAATTGTTTCTAAATCTATCTTGAAACCAATCAGCAATCTACTCATAATCATGTATCCAATGAGGCCCAGCAGCCATTTTCGCGCCCTTTAACCAAATTCTGCTCGAATAATGACAACCAAAGAAAAGAAGGTCACGATCTTCCATCTGTCCTTGACAGAAAACATATAAAGGGTTAATGGTGATACACCATGTGATGAGCCTGCTATTGACTGGAAGATGGTTGCACCAAGTAAGCCAAGACGATATCGCATGCTTCGAAGTGTGACCCTTAAATCAGACCAACTCAAGCCAAATTAACAAATCACTCTTGTCCCTCAGCAAGTAATATGCTGACCATGATGAAAACTTACCATTGGGTTCTCTTAGCCACCACTGGATATCCCTATGTTGGCTATTTAGTATTGGTAAGCCGACTACCCCGAAAATAAAATTGTGAATTGGATAGCTCATTAGCCAATGCTAGTTTCTGTCATAAATGTAGTCACCAACCATTGCATTGAGGTTAACCTGACTTGTTTCAAGAGCTTGGATTCCAAAATAATCCACCAAAGTACCCAAAGGATGCCAATGATCACACCAAAACAATATGGATTCGCCATTACCAATTTCCATAAGTACCATCTGTTAAAGTGTATCCCTGATTTGAAGGAGTTTTTTAAGATACTATGGTGCATCAGATGGAGTCTTGATCTCCCAGAGACTCCTCGTACCAAGGTAATTAGAGTAAATCCACCGTACCCAAATGGCTCCGTTCTTATTCAAAATCATCCATAGTAAATAGAGACATGTGGCATGGTTTGCATCTTTCACTTTACATAATCCAAGTCCCCCCTTACCAGTGTCCTGGCACACCTTATTCCAAGCCACCCTAACTTTACCCGAATTGTTCTTCCCTGTCTATAAGAATCTTGCCATTCCTTTCTCAAGCTCTTTAATCACCCTTAATAGCCCAATAGCTTTGGATGATGATGAGCATAAATTGAATAAGCACCTTTCTTCCTGCTAGAGACAACCATCTAGTGGCTTATCTATCGATTCTCCCCATAACCTTACTAATGAGATCAATATAATTATGTTTAGACAGCTTCCCAATGATAAATGGTACACCGAGATATCTTACAGGTAGGGCACCAATTTTAAAGCCAAGAATCTCACTGATTTTATCCTTAACATCACTTGGACATGCACCAAAAAACACTTCATTCTTATCATTGCTGATTGAGAGCCTTGATGTAGCCTAGAAAACACCAAGTCCTTCCTTGATAGCCTTAATAAAATCCCCGTCTACCCTAGAGAAAAAGAGAACTTAATCGGCAAAACACAAATGGGTTAATTTCAATTTACCACCCTTAGGATGAATCTTAATTCGTCTACTGTCAGCAAGCAGATCCATAATACCAGTCAATGCTTTCATCCCAATGCCAAAGAGATATGGGGAAAGTGGATCCCCCTTTCTCAGCCTTCTTTTCCCTTGAAAGAATCCATGGAGACTCCCATTAAAAGCCATAGAATAAGATGCTATAATAATGCACATATCTATCCACCCAATGAACTTTTTCGTAAATCTCAAAGCTTCAAGTGCTGCCAAGATGAATGCCTAGCTAATGGAGTCATAGGCTTTTCTAAGGTCAGCTTTAAATACACATCTAGGCACACCATGCTTCTTATCATAGGCCCTTACAATTTCCTGGGGTACATAGGTATTGCCTACTGTTACGGCCCTTCACAAAGCATTCTGTATGTCAGAAATAATAGACCCAATATGCACCTTTAAGCAGTTTACCAAAATTTTAGAAACAATTTTGTACATCATATTACAGCTTGCAATAGGCTAGAATTGATTGTGTTAAATGTGGCCCGTATTACATAATTAATATGTGTCCTTTCTATTGATTAGGATACTTGTGTACTATAAATAGGGGCCAGGACATTGTATTAGGTGCCTTAGGGTCACACCCCATAAGGGTGTGATGTGAGAGAAACCAGAGTAAGCCTTGTAGTATTTGTGATCAATAATAAATTATTCTCTGCTGCCCGTGGACGTAGGCTTTAAGGCCGAACCACATAATTCTCATGTGTCCGTTTTATTCTCGTATTCTTTGTGTTTGCATGTTTTTCCCCTACAAACTGATATCTAGAGCTTAGGTACTAATCTGCTGCTTAAGGGAAGAAAAGAAAAAATCAAACCTCACTGTGATACTAAAATTGCTCAAACCAAATGGTACCTAACCGAACAATGGTCTTTGCTCGGCATGGAGTGCTCTGGTGTTGTCTATGTTGAGAGTTGGTGGTTAGAATGGAAGCTTACATTGGCGGGTCATGGTTCGTGTTTGCGTTTGAAGAACAAGCAAAGAAGATAGAGTACGCGTGCTCTTGAGGTTAGTTTTTGGGTATTAAGGTATTTTTTTTTTTTTTGAAATTGGTTCAAGTTTATAAAGCAGATTTAGAGTTAGTAGGCTTTGGGTCTTTGGGTTTATTTGGATCGAGCCTGGGTGGTGGCCTTGTTCAATTTTGGCTAGGTCTTGGGTCTTTGGTCTTGGGTTAATTAATTTTTTGTTGGGCTTGGGTTCTAGGCTAGAAAAATAATAAATTTCTTTTTTACGTTTGGGCTTAGTTTATGCCAAAAGAATAAAAAAGACCTTTTATTTGGGCTTAAATTTAGTCCTGAAAAAAAATAAATATGGGATTGTTTCACTGCGTTGACTGGGGTTTGACTTTGACCGTGGACCATTGACCAAGGGTTGATCGGGATTGCCCAGAGCCTTACCCCACGTTTTTCGACGTGCTGAGTCTATTTTTGGGCTCTGTATTTCCAGATTCTACTCTGAAGTACGTGTTCAGGGACGGCATTGACTTTGACCAATAGGTTTGACTTTGACCAGTGTTGTCCAAAGTTGACTAGGGGTGTTCCAGGTTTTTCAACGTGCTAAATCTGTTTTTGCTGTCCGTTGAGCCAAATTTCATCCCGACGTATGAGTTTTGAGCAAACGAAGATGTCTTCCACAGGTGAAAAGTTTGAAATCGAGAAGTTTGACGCGAGCATAAGTTTCAGTCTTTGGAGGATCAGATTCAAGGCATTTATGACAATGCAAGGACTTTGGAAAGTCATTGAATAAGTGATCCCGGAGAAGACGGAACCAGCAGCGAGACAAGAACTCGAAGAGAAAGCCTTGAGTGCAATACATATGTCCGTGACAAATGAAGTATTGCTAGAGATTGTTGAGAAGACGACATCAGTTGACCCTTGGAATACTTTGATGGAATTGTATGCATTTAAATCTCTCACCAATCTCCTCTATTTGAAGAAGCGACTGTATCATCTTAGAATGAAAGAAGGTACATCACTAAAGCAACACCTTGATAAGTTTACCTCTTGTTTTATTGCTTTGAAGGATGTAGGTGTTAAAATTGATGACGAAAACCAAGCTATGATCCTATTATGCTCTTTACCGCCTTCATATATGAACTTTATGGACACTATATTGTACGGGAGGGATAAAATTACCTTTAAAGATGTGATTGCTTGATTGAAATTGAAGGATCTTCAAACACATATTTCGGGACATAGAGAAGAAGTTCATGGGGATGGTTTAGTGAGTAAAGGGAGATCGGAGAATAGAGAGGGATCTTCGGGTAGGAAAAAAAGCAAGTCAAGGTCAAAGTCAAGAGCAAGAAAGCAACGCTATTTTGAGTATGGTGAGAAAGGTCACATTAAGAAAGAATATCCAAAACTGAAAAAGGGAAAGAAAAGGTTGGAGAATTCAGCCAATGTGGTAGAGAGTGCTAACAGTGATGGGGAGAACTCGAGTAGTAACGGGAATGTTTTGACTGTGAGTACATCACAGTGGCATAATCAATGGATTCTTGATCCTGGTGCAACATTCCATATGTTTCCTAGGAGTGACTGGTTCTTTTCTTATTCCAAAAGAGAAGGGAAAGTTTTTCTAGGCAATGATCTTTCGTTAAAGGTGGAGGGAATGGGCATCGTAAATATCAAGATGTTTGATGGTATTACAAGATCTCTCGAGTATTGGCATGTACCAGAGCTGAAGAAAAACTTAATTTCTCTTAGGCATTTGGATTCTCATGGGTACAAATTTCGAAGTTAGAATGGTGTCTTAAAGGTGACCAAAGGTGAAATTGTGCTCTTGAAAGGGAATTTGACTGGCTGCCTATATGTTCTTCAAGGTAGTACGGTTACAGGTGTTGCAGCTGTTGCATCCGACGAGATTGATAATGACACCACGCAGTTATGGCACAAAAGATTGGGCCATATGAGCAAGAGGGGACTAACTGGGCTGAGCAAAAGGGATTTGCTTTTTGGGCAAAGAACGGGAAAGCTTGAATTCTGTGAGCATTGTGTTTTTGAAAAGCAAACCGCGGTAAAGTTCAGCAAGGGGTAGGAGAATACCAAAGGTACACTTGATTACATTCATTCTGATCTTTGGGGTCCAAATAAAGTTCCTTCCAAGAAAGGTGCCAGGTATTACATCACTTTCACTAATGCATACTCTCGGATGGTGTGGGTATGCTTCTTGAAAACTAAAGATGAGGTATTTCCAACATTTGTCAAGTGGAAAACGTTGATTGAGAAGTAGAATGGTAAACAGATCAAGCGTCTTAGGACTGACAATGGGTTGGAATACTGCAATAAAGAGTTTGATGCGTTCTACAGGAAATATGGCATTGTGAGACACCGCACATGTGTAGGGACACCACAACAGAATAGAGTTACAGAACGTATGAATAGAACTTTGGTGCAGAGAGCTCGTTGTATGCTTTCTCATTCTGGTTTGAGTCAAGACTTTTGGGCTGAAGCCATTAATACGGCGTTTTACTTGGTGAATAGGTCTCCATCCAAAGCTATTGAATTGAAAACTCCTTTTGAGTTATGGTCCGGTAAGCCTACTGACTACTCTCGATTAAGGGTGTTCAATTACCCTGCATACGTTCACGTAAAGGCTGGCAAGTTAGAGCCGAGGGCAAAGAATGGATATTCATAGGCTATGCGTCCGAGAGGAAAGGTTGTAGGTTATGGTACACAGATCCAAAGTCTCTAGGTTTCCTTGTCAGCAGGGATGTCACATTCAATGAGTCTGCTTTATTAGACTAAGAAAAGGAGAAAGCGGTAGTTGGTTTAGACCATGGTGCCAAAGAGCAGGTGGAGGTATTTGCTGATGTTCCAAATGTTCCATCTAGTAGTCGTAGCAGTCTATTTCAGCTGACTCAACCAACTGAGGTGCATGATCAAAATGTGCCTAAACAACAAAAGTACAACATTGCTACTGGGCAAGAAAGGAAACAGATTAGAGAGTCTCAAAGGTATGGATACGTTGATCTTGTTGCTTATGCTTTGATTGTTACCGAAACAATTGAAGGACATGAGTCAAATTCATACAAAGAGGCTATATCTAGAAAAGATTCTGCTAAGTGGGTAGGTGCCACGAGCGAGGAGATTGAGTCTCTTCAGAAGAATCAAACTTGGGAGCTTGTTGAATTGCCTGAGGGACAGCGAGTTGTCAGTTGCAAATAGGTTTACAAGAAAAAGAAAGGTACTCCAGGGGTTGAAGGTCCTCGATACAAGGCGCGATTGGTGACAAAAGGCTATACACAAAGGGAAGGTGTTGACTTCAACGAAGTGTTCTCTCCGATTGTGAAGCATAGTTCTATTAGGGTTTTACTTTCCTTGGTTGCTCTTCATGATTAGAGCTTAAGCAGTTAGATATGAAAACAACGTTTTTGCATGGTGATCTTGAAGAGCAAATTTACATGAGTCAACCGGAGGGGTATGTAGTTCCTGGTAAGGAAAGCCATGTTTGCAAACTAAAGAAGTCCTTGTATGGGTTGAAGAAGTTGTCTCGGCAATGGTACAAGAGATTTGACACATTCATGGTAGGCACTGGATACACAAGGAGTATCTCAAGAAGCTTTCAGACGGTTCGTTTGTATACTTGTTGTTGTATGTCGATGATATACTTATTACTGCGAAAAGCATGTCTGTCATCGGTGAATTAAAGAAGTGGCTGGGTGATGAGTTTGAGATGAAGGATCTTGGAGCAGCGAAGAAGATTCTTGGCGTGAAGATTTTTAGGAATAGAAACACTGAGAAGTTGTTCTTGTCTCAATAGAATTATATTGAGAAGGTGCTGAAGCATGCCAAGATGCATAAAGCTAAGCCTGTGAGTGTGTCGCTTGCTGCTCATTTCAAGTTGTTTGCAGATTTGTCACCTAAAATTAAAGAAGAGGTTGGGCATATGTCTCATGTTCCACACTCGAGTGCTGTTGGTAGCTTGATGTATGCTATGATGTGCACTCGTTCTGACATTTCACATGCAATTAGTGTTGTGAGCAGGTATACGGCATCGCCTGGGAAAGTACACTGAGGGTGAAATGGATAATGAGATATTTGCGTGGCACTGTGAATGTAGGTTTGCTATTTAGTAAGATGGCTGGAAATTGCATGAGGTTAATGGGTTATTGTGATTCAGACATTGCGGGTGACCTTGATAAGAGAAGATCTCTAACGAGTTACGTGTTTACTCTCTCTGGATGTGCTATCAGTAAGAAAGCGACATTACAGTCTACTATGGTATTGTCGACTACTGAGACGGAGTACAGGGCAATTGTAGAAGCTGTGAAGGAGGCTATGTGTTTACAAGGCTTGGTTCGTGATCTTGGACTACAACAAGATACAAGTACAGTCTTTTGTGATAGCCAGAGTGCAATCCATCTGACAAAGAATCAGATGTATCATGAGAAGACTAAACACATTGACATCAGACATCACTTTATCAGAGATGTTGTATCATGAGGGATCATATCGGTGTAGAAGATTTCTACCCATAAGAATTTAGCAGATATGATGACCAAGGTAGTTCCAGTCAGCAAGTTCAACCATTGCTTGGACTTGATTGCTATTTGTAGTATAAAGCATTGAGCCCTTAGGGGCAGTTGGCAGCAGGGACGATGGTGTGTTGATTGGAGCGAATACATGTCAAGGTGGAGATTTGTTGAATGTGGCCCGTATTACATAATTAATATGTGTCCTTTTCCTTATAGCATACTGTTTCCTTTTTCCTTGTAGAATATTGATTAAGATACTTGTGTACTATAAATAAGGCTAAGACATTGTATTAGGTGCCTTAGAGTGACACCCCATAGGGGGTGTGGTGTGAGATAAACCAGAGTAAGCCTTGTAGTATTCGTGATCAATAATAAATTATTCTCTGTTGCCTGTAGACGTAGACTTTAAGGCCGAACCACGTAATTCTCCTGTATTTGTTTTCTTCTCGTATTCTTCGTGTTTGCATGTTTTTCTCCAACAGATTGAAAGTCTCCAGGATCTGCTTCTTAGGGGCAAGCGTAAGAATGGTAAAATTGATCTCATTAAGAATGTTGGAGGAGGTGAAAGTTTTTCTGTTGCACCTTCCACATCCTTTCTAACAATGCTTCAAGTGCTTTTGAAAAATGTGCAGTGAATCCATTTAGCCCAAGGCTCTAGTTACTATCAATAGAAAATAGTGCATCCTTAATTAATAAATTAAGTAGTTAGCTAATTTGTTTAGTAAAATAATAATAATAATAATAATAGTAGTAGTAGTAGTAGTCGTCGTCGTCATCGTTGTTGTAGTAGTAGTAGTAGTAGTAATAATAATAATAATAATAATAATAATAATAATAATAATAATAATAATAATAATAAAGACATACACCTGAATTACCCCTAATCCGTGCACTTACAGACAATACCATAGCCCATTTTGACATTTGAAACAAATAAAAACAACCCTATCTCACCAAACTCACAATAGCACACTAGTTATTTTAAAATACAAACACACACATTTAAAAAGAGAGAGAAAAAAAAAAGAGAAAAGCAAACACATGGACTTGATGTAATTTATATATTATTCGATATCACTTACATATTATTATATAGGCACGTCTACTCAGAGCTATGGCATGGTCTTTATGACCTAGGCATTATGGCTAGTTAGTTAGGGTTTGAGGTAACTTAGATTGATCTAATCCTAGAGTCTAAGCCATTGGTGGGTTTAAAGCTAAGACCTAGTCCATCTAAGGTCAACTAACCTACCCTAAAACCTATTAGCTGGGTTTAAAGCCAAATGAAACTCGACCTAGGCTAGCCATTAATTAATCTCCATCGATCGTCCATCACGATAGCGAGAATTATCATCAAAGCACAAAGGCATACATATCTAGGGCATGACATTCGAGGATATATCGATATATCCTACTACAAAACATATAGACATGTTCAGATTACACAAATTTAAACAATAGCACTCAACATATATGCAATAGAAGCTATTCTTGCTATTAAATATGCAAACACACACATAGACATGTATGAACACATTGCCGACTTCATGTAATCACCATGCAAACACACACACATACTTATACAATGATTTAGAAGTGATTAATAGCAAAATAGGCTTCAATATTCTCAGAGTTGTTGGTGTTTCTAAGTGACAGTGAGGTAAAAATTCTATTCATCCATATTAAATTAGATGATTTTGATCGACTAAGAAAAAGTAAAAAAGAAAAGGTAAATATCTTGAAATCTCTAGAACCAAATTTTGAGTATCATCATCTGGCGAGACTATTTAATTACCCAATAGTGTCATGTTTTGGGAGGGAAAAGTTCAGGACTGGTGAGTATACTCATTTCCTTTATTACATTTGATTATTATTAGATTCGGCTATGGCTATAGTTATGATTGTTTTTTTTTTTTGAGTTTTAAGAGTGTTTCTTCGTACTGCCACTAAATGGAGAAATTCTTTCTTTGTATTGCTATATATTTACTGTAATGTGAAGATTTTTGTTTTAGTAATTACAGATTTTACATGATTGGTCTCTCTTGTTCTTCAATAAGTGTGTGTGTACCTTTTTTTTTTTTTTGACGAAGTTTTTATTGATTGCAAAAAGGTACAATTGGTCCAAAGCCCCACAAACCTATTAAAAATATACCTACTAACCAGGGGTTTGTGGGATGAGAAAATAAAAATAAATTGGGCAATGCCCATACAAAGTCAACCAAGAATGAATAGGGAAATTAAAAAGTACAAGAACATGCGAAAACAAAACCAACCAAATGCTCAAAGTATGAAATCAATTGAGTCTCGGGTTGATAGGAGGTGTTGCAAGAAAGCTAGGGAGCTCGGACAGTCAACTTTGTTCAAATTCCCATCTTTCTCGCCATCCAGCAAATCATCATCTTCAAACAAAATTAAGTGCTTGGAATTGGTTTGAAATCATTTTAGAAGTGGATGGAGAACTTACTTTTGGAGGAGTAGACTTGCTCTTTGGAGAACTTGCCTGAGATGGAACTTTACCTCCACTTGAGCTAGATGCTTCACTTTTCTTCTCATAGATAGCATCATTAATATAGCTTGACTCTTGCTTCTTGTCAACAATCTTCCAATCTTCTTGAGCTTTGGGTTTTGGGGCATTAGGGACAAACCTTGGTTGAGTATTTTGTACTTTCGGTTTCAAACAATGATGTTCTTCAACATGCCCCACCATTCTAAAATAAGAACATTTTTGAGGCTTTCCATGCATATTCCACTTCAACCCTAGCCTTAAGATCATCTCTAAGCTTAACAAAGATTTCTTCTAGGAGTTGTTCCTCCAAGTTTACCTCCACAAACACTAGCAAATTCCCAATTTCTCCTAGACTCCGTGAATGCATCCATTTGCAAAGGATTGCCTATGAAAAAGAAGACATATCCCAATCCCCTTCAAGACCAAAGGCCTAGAGGGACATCCCTAAGTTTCACCCAAATCGACATTTTATCACAAGTCAAGTTCACAAATTGGAGATTAGCCTTCCATTTACTAAGCAAGAGTGGCTACGGTTAACATGTCGTAATTGCTTAAGAACCCTTTCATTTTCAAATTTGAAGATAAGTAACCACTTTCCTTTTATAAAGCTTTCAACCCTACCAAAGCTCCTCCAAGTAATTTCAACCATATTCCTAATTAAGAAGATAGGAGGTGAAGCTCCTAAGAATTTTCCCACTAAATAATGTCTTTAAAACCTATCTCCATCATCATATAAATCTTTGAGTGGGTCCTTAACATCCCTCAACCAGTTCACAACCTTAGCAACATGACCCTCAAGCTTGAGATTAGTGGCAAAAAATTTAGCAAAGGCACCTCCTTAATTTGGGATTAGGGAGCTTGATGTAGGCACATACATAGCTTTAAGAGATCTTCTCCAAACATTTGGCTGGGGCCACCTCTTGCAATCCCTCAGTTAAGCCCTTCAAATTAGTTAGCTTCATAATTTTGCTGAGAAGAATGATCTCCAACAATCCTAGTATTAATGTATCATTATATATATATTAGGGCATATAACGTAAAGGTTATTTATGTCAGTTTTACCATCGCTTCACCTGTATAAATATTTATGTACCAATCTTTTGGGGGTGTGCTCAATAAGCGTTGATATGGTATGAAGAGCCAAAAGATCCTGTCACCAAAAATTTCCCCTTTTTTCCCTGTCTTCCTTCTGCCCTAATTTTCTTTTTGCCTCTTCATTTCTCTTCTCTTGTTGAGATGCTCAGCACCGTGGCCACAGCTGCCATCACAAATTTCTTGTTTTTCATCAAATCACCACTAACGCAACAACAACAGCTTCTTCCTTGTTTGCTCCTACTAAAACAACATCCCCTTAAAACTCCATTGACACAACCACTACCAAGTTTGTTTTTCTCACTTTTTGTTTTTTATTCCTTTCTTTTGAAATTACCATCGCCATGGCAAACCAGTATTTCAATGGGAAAAGAGCAACATGTGCAAATACCTAATCAATTCTCGCCCAACATTCACCACCATCATTTTTTTTTTTTGTTGTTTCCTCGTCTTTAGTGAGTTAAGGAGGGGATTTTGGTTTGAAAAGAAAATCTTGAGCCCTAATTTTCTTTTCTTCTTTCTACCAAAAAAAAAAAATCTATTCTTTCTCTTTTCAAAGAGGCTTGTGAGTGACAAGGAAGTTTTCAAAACTTCGAAGTAAGTTTTTTCTGGAAAATCCTTCCATAAAAAAATCAATAAGAATCTATAGGTTTTTTTTTTTTTTTTTCCTTTTTGTAATACTTATAAATCTATAGGTTTTTTTCTTCTAGAAAATCTCTCGCGGACTTTGGCATACTACTGGCTTCTGGAGTGTTGTTCATATTCATGGCATTTACCTTATTCCTTCATATCATTGTATTAATGCCTCAAAAGTTTGCCATTTGTTTTAGTTTTGGATGCGGCTTCATCATTGGATCATCTTTTGCTATCAAGGGAGCAAAAAATCAATTTGCACACGTGTAATCGAAAGAGAGACTTCCTTTCGCCCTCGGGTTCTTAGGCAGCCTGGTCCGTTCATTATATATTTCCATGGTGCTTCACAGTTATATCCTCTCAGTGTTCTTTTCAATGCTACAGATTCTAGCATTGGCATATTATAATGTTTCATATTTTCCTAGTGGATCCGCTGGCTTGAAGTTCATCACATCTTCCCTGACTTCTTCGGTGTTGAAATGCTTTGGTTTGTGATATTGACAGCTATTTGGATGTATATGGTTTGCTTTAATCAATTCATAGACTCTGATTCACGCCTTAAAACTGAAAATTTTGAAACACTTCTGAATGAATTATCATAGTTTTTTCATCTAAATTGTTAGTGAATACTGGCCTGATTACTGTTGCAAAGAAAATAAAAAAAATAAATACCAAATTACTACTTCTTCATGGTCTACTGCGATGACTTGCTCATGGCTTTTTATCATTCTTGCTAAGCATGACACCCATCTTTTATCCAACACGCTGCCTACTTTGTTACAGTTGTTGCTTATTTAATTTCTCCTACGATGGCCTCAATTCCATGTGTCTTCCCTTCCTTTGTCAACACATCTATCCTCTGTGATTGTATCTCTTTCTATCTCTTCTTCATATTACAATTGGGACTCTCCTTTCTCTGTCTTTCTTCTTTTCTTTCTTTGAAAACCTCAATCCCTCGTTTGTCAAGGCCGAATATTGGTCCCTGGCCTATGTCTCAACGAAACCTGTTGGGTTCTCTAGTTGCTTCGTGAGCTTTGTGATGTTTTTTCCCATCCACTGGTATTGTTTCAGGATAATATTTTCGCCACTTATTTATCTGCCAACTCAGTTTTACATGCTAGAACCAAGCATCTGAAGATTGCTTTCCATTTCATTGGGGAGATTTCAGGAGATCTTCAAGTCAAGTTTGTTCCTAAAGTTTTTAATTGGCTGATGTCTTCACCAAAGCTCTTCCGTCTGCTGCTTTTCAAGAACTGAAGCACAATTTTCGCATCTCACCCCACTTAGATTGAGGGGAAATATCAATGTATCATTATATATGTATTAGGACGTATGATGTAAAGGTAAAATATATCAACTGTACCATCCTTTCAGATGTATAAATATTCATGTATCAACCTTTTTGGAGGTGTACCCAATAAACCTCAATACCTAGCAGCAGCAAAATTTTTGTTTTAGTAGCCACTTGGTTGTGGTAAGGCATTTCCAAGCACATGGCCTGTTGTAATGGGAGGACTTTTTTGTTGTCAAATGCTTGAGTTGGCTAATTGAGTCAGCAAATCTTGGTCGCATGGCAGCCAAATCACCATGAAAAGAAAGCTTGGACCTACTTCTAGGCTTGCTAAAATTTGACCAAGGGCAATTCTCACGTGGATGTTGATTTCCAGGTGTATTGAGCTTATCAAATGCATTTGATGTGCCCCACATTAAAAGTTTCAGGATTTGATAGAGTAATAAAGTTAGAATCCAAATCCCAATTAGGAAAATTTAGTTCTATTTTAGCAACATTTTGCTGAGCACGTAAGGTATAAGCAGCTGAATTTGAATTAAATAAAGGTTATGACTTGACCAAGTGAATATGTGAGGGATGAGTTGTGGAGAAGTGAGTGGAATTTGCAGCAGAAATGCGCAATTGGCTTGAAAAAGTTTACGCCGAGTTACTTTTCCAGCACAATGCATATTGGACAAAAAGCACATAATCCAGCAGTACGTCAGCAACCAAGTTTGAACCTCCATTAACAGAATTTGAGGCTTGATTTTGTGAAATAAGAAGTTGCTTATCATGAAGTGAAGCCACCACAATGTTCTCCATGCGAGAGGATGAGAATGAATGCCATAATACATGGGCAAAACCATAGTTTGTTGGGTGCTAAAGAAAATTACATTAATTCTTTGGAACTAAGCTCTCCAATCAATTAAGGAGGAATATCCACCCAACCAGCATTGTCTTCCACACGCGTCAAAGGGAGAAGCTTAGGCCTAGTACGGCCTTTCTCGATTAAGCTTTGGATGGGCTGAGCTTTTGAGTGATTGTAGCTTTCTTCGAGCTTTCTCACAAAAGAGTTCGAAGGAGAAGAACTTTGTCCAAGATTTCCAAGCATGGAATTAGCTCGACCATGGATGAATGAGCAATAGTTTTGGAGTCTCCATAATGCATTTATGTTGTTTGCTAAAGATGAAAGAATCTCCATTCGAATCATCTAAAAGTGCAGATTTTTCGAGCTCAAATAAAGCACCCGAAAAGGTCACCTTGGATGCTACAATTCTAGCACTAGATCTTGTTTTAGATGAAATCGACCTCTTTTTCTTGCCCGTAGAGGACGAGAAGAAAAGGAACAAGCTTCAAAAGTGGTGGTTAGAGGTAGTTGGTGGTGGTAAAGAGAGAGCAAAGCTACTATAGGGAGAAACATCTTATTTTTTGCGAGGTAAGCAAGATTTTATTATCACAAATTGTGCAAGGTACATACCAAAACCCATTAAGCCAAAGATACAATAATGCAAACCAAAAGACTCGGCTTAATAGGTCGGAAAAGCAAAAAGAGAAACAACAAAGTCAAAGTATCAAGTACATGCATTTAAAAAAAAGTACAAGAAAAATCATCAAGAGAACAACTCAAGTGTCATGGTTATGTGGTGAAATGGACGGCATTTCCATAGAGTTTTCTTCATGCCTGCCATCAACAATACCTTCCAAGCATTCAAGTGCTCCTCATTTTCAATATTTCCATAATGATCATTATGTATGGCATTCGCATTATCAACATTCACCATTTGATCCTCCTTTTCAACTCGTGTTTCATTTGAGGCTTCCTTGTTCTCATTTAGGACAGAAAATCTATTTCCTTCTATGGGTTTTTGGATTTTTGAGGCATTTTCCACATTAGAGACTTGATCATCCTTGGGATTCATGACAACACTTGCAAATGGTGTATGGTTCACAACATTTGTTTTCTTCCACATTTTCTTTGGCTTTGAATTCTTCCATCCACCTTCTTTCTTTTCAATGCAAGGAGCTTGTCGGGGAGCAATAACTTTTGGGGCACTTGGGCATGAGGAAAGGTTGTGCCCAACAATTTTGCATGAGGAACAAACCACGGGCTTCCAAGCATATTCAACTTCAATCTTGGCCCATTCGCCCTTCTTAACTTTCATAAAAGTATAGTCCAGGAAATCCTTTGAAAGGTCTATCTACACACAAACTCGAGAAAAGCCCTCAAAGGTGCGTGATTCTGTTAATTTGTCCATTTGAATAGGATTTCCAAGAGTGCTTGCCACATAGCTAAGTCCTCTTTGAGTGATCAAAGAGCATGGGACATCATGGTGCTTTACCCAAAGTGGTACTTTGCCCCAACTAAGGTGCATAAGTTGAGCAATTGAATTCTATCTCCCAAGTAAAAGAGAACGACGATGCACATGCCACATTTGTTCATGCACTTGTTCACAATAAGTTTCATTTTCAAACTGAAACACAAAAGCTCATTATTAGCGGATTTAATTTTCACTCTTCCGAACATACGCCAATGGACGTCAACCATTCTTCGGATAAGGAAGAAGGGCGGAGGTTTATCAATAAATTGGCCAACAATACAATGCTTGAAATAATCATCTCTTTCAATATATACTTCCTCGAGTGGAATAGCCCCAATAAAACCATTCTTAATGTAAGGAGCAACGAAGTTAAGCTTTGTAGAGTGTTTGTTTTTAATAAAATATTATACCTTGCTAGTCTTAATTATTAGAAAACTTAATTTATATTTCATATAACATATGCCTAACTAAATAATAAGTTCCATTACAAATATACCAATTCATAAATTAAAAATTCCTGTATAATGCATTTTGACTTGTCAATAAAAAAAAGAAAATTCAAATAAATTATTGCAAACTTCTCCACCTAATTTTGAAAAATAAGATGAATTTTCCGCTTTCTCTTTTTTTTTTTGCAGCGTAATTAAGTGCTTTCATTGCTTAAAAGTGGAACAGTTACAAAAGAAACCAACCCCCTATAAAATTATTTCTTCTAACCCCCATGATTTACATATAACTCTTTTTTTACAAGAGGAAGTGAACTTTTTGCCAACAATACATTTAGAACGTGTATCATTATAAATAGAAAAGAAAAGTTGCACTTCGATTTTGGCTCTTGCATTGAATTCCCGTCCATTTCTTTCAATCCAAATGTAATAGATGGCTGCTCCAAGGAAGTGCTTCAGTATTGTAGCTTTCAAGTTCCTCTCAAGTGCATACGATGTGATAAAGACCATAATATCTTCCCAAGCAATAAAAGAGTCATGCACATTTGTGAGCTCCAGCCTCTTACACCAAATTCTTCTAGTGAAAAGCCACTCAAAGAAGAGATGCTCACGAGTTTCACATCCCAAATTACAAAAAGTGCACATCGGGTTGATGCTCATACCCCAAACAAGAAGCCTATATTTACTATTCAATTTGTTATGGAAGGCAAGCCAAGAAATGAAGGCATGCCGTGAAGTATGCCCCTTAAACCTAACAATGTTATGCCAATTTACCTTGCTTCCTTTTTTTTCTAATGAAGTCCCAAGTATACTTGAAAGAGAAGTCCCCATTAGATGAAAGAGCCCTAGTGAAGGAATCCATGGTACTTGAGTCTAAATTAGAGCTTGGTGCATTGATATGCATAAGATGAATTGGCCAATTCCAAGCACCATGAGAATACAAGGAACTAACATTTGCAAAGAAGGGGGGATTAGGGAATGTATTGCTCTAACGAGAAGAGAGAATACCCACCAGACGCCACTTGTTATGCCAAAAGTGAGTAAGATCATCGGTACCCAATTTGTGAGTGATATGCAACTTTGTCATTTCACGGCAATTAAGAAAGGTTTTAAGAATCCAGCTTGAATCATTAAGGAGGTTGATTGTCCAAACAGATTCCCTTTTGATGTAGTTCTCATGTACCCATTTACTCTGAAGAGAATTTGTATTAGCATACATCCTCCAAAAAATCTTCATCACGAAAGTAGAGTTTATTTCTTCTAACTTCCGAATGCCAATTCCTTTCCCATCAAATGGAAGGCTTAAATCTTTCCAAGCAATTTTTTCTCCTGTGCCTCTTCAAAGAAAGGCTTTGAATTTAGATTCAATTTTCGCAATAACGCTTTTACGAATAAGCAAGGCTCCCGCTCAATAAGTACAAATTTGGATAAGATTAGACTTGACAAGAAGAAGTCTTCTCGTAAAAGAAAGCCATTTTGTAGTCCAATCATTCAATTTATTACTAATTTTCTCTAATAAGCGAAGGCAATCGGTTTTCCTCAACTTTCTAGAAACAAGAAGAACCCCCAAGTAAAACATAGGAAGAGCACTCTCTTTGAACTCCACTTTGTTAAGAATGGCAAGCTTTTCATCATTTTGAATACCCCCAAAGAAGATGTCACTTTTGGTAATATTAACTTTCAATCGAAAGCGGAGAGAAAACTCATGAAGCTTCTCCATAATACAATGAATAGACTTAATGTTCCCTTTACAAAAGATAAAGAGGTCATCGGTAAAACAAAGATGATTTACCTTCAATTTAGCACACTTTGGATGGAAGCTCTATTATCATTTCCCAAAGTGCCAAGTATACATGAGAGAACTTCCATACCCAACACAAAGTTATATGGAGAAAAGGGATCTCGTTGCCTTATTCTATTTGGACCATTGAAATACTCCACAAGACTACCATTAAAAGTAATAGAGAATCTTGTTGAAGTGATGTATTCCATAATTCAACCCACAAATTGATGAGGGAACCCGAAAGCATTAAGAGTACATTGAATGAAGTTCCAATTTAGCGAATCAAATACTTTCGTGATGTCAACTTTGAGAACACGTCTAAGGGAGATATGCTTCCTTGAGTAGCCTTTAATGAGATCATGAGTAATAAGAATATTTTCATTGATGAGTCTAACTTTAAGGAAGGTTGATTGGGTCCAAGAAATGATGTCTAGGAGGCATTCTTTGAGCCTATTAGACAACAATCTAAAGATGCATTTGTATATATTATTACAACAAGAGAGAGGTCTAAAGTCCTTAACCATTAAAGGGTTTTGGACTTTAGGCACTAAAGTAAGAATGGTTGCATTTACCTCTTTTAAGAGTTGAGAAGAATAAAAAAAGAAGCCAATAACATTAACTACATCTTCTCCAAAAATGTCCCAAGCTTCCATATAGAACTTTGAAATGTACCAAAATGGACCCAGGCTTTTGTTTGGAATAAGAAAGAAAAGGGCCTTCTTAATCTCTTCATGTGTAAAAGGGGAGTTGAGAAGAATAAAAAAAGAAGCCAATAACATTAACTACATCTTCTCCAAAAATGTCCCAAGCTTCCATATAGAACTTTGAAATGTACCAAAATGGACCCAGGCTTTTGTTTGGAATAAGAAAGAAAAGGGCCTTCTTAATCTCTTCATGTGTAAAAGGGGCGACGAGATGAGCACGAGATTCGTCCTTGATAGTCTTGTCGAGAATAAGCTTAATAGAGCCAACACAAGCATTTGAGGTTTACTAGGAGCCAAGCAAGTGTTTATAAAATTTAGAAACTCCTCCTTGACTTCACTCTCCTTGGTGATAAGATTCCCTTCAATATCTTTGATGGCAAAGATGAAGTTTTTGAGTTTTCTCCCTTGAATGAAATTGTGGAAGAATTTAGAGTTTGCATCCCTATGCTTGATCTAATTGAGCCTAGATTTTTTATGGAACATGTGATTGTAGGTAGACTTAAGAGCCTTAATATTTTTCATGATGTCCTTTTGTTTATTGATAAGGTCTTTATCATATAGCCCATTATGAATATCCACTTGAGCCTCTTTGAGATCATCTTTGAGTGCAAGAATTTGTTTTGAAATACAAGAGTTATTAAAGGCCTTGAGAGCTTGCTCGAGAATTTTTTTCTTTTTGTGAAGAAAAAACATTGGAGTGCCAAAGACCCATGTGCTCCAATGCTTTCCAACAACCTCCAGAAACTTATAATAGGAAGTCCCAGTATTGTAAAATTTGAAGGGCTTCGGTGAAGGAATTTTTGGCTCACAAGTGTGCATGATGATTGGGCAATGGTCGGAGATCCTCAAATTATCAACAAGAAGAAATGCCCTCTCCATAATATCCATCCAAGTAGAATTAATCATTGCTCTATCAAGCTTACTAGCCTTGAAGTTTTAAGGGGAACTTTTGTTAGTCCAAGTAAAGTGTGGACCAATTGTTTTGCTTTCATAAAGTTTAGCCTTCTCAATGCATTTCTTGAAACTCCAAGCACTAGAAGGAATAGAAAAGGAAGAAAACCTATCACCACAATTCAAGATCTCATTGAAATCCCCCAAAGCACAAAAAGGCCAATCACTACACCATTCACTTCATCTATCAAGTTTCTTCAAAAGAGAGAGTCTTTTGGCAGAATCATTTCTTCCATAAATGAATGCAACACAAGCCGAGAATTGATTTGGGAACTCAATATGACAAAGGATACCTTGATCTATGGTATCAAAACCTTTAATGTTGATGTGTTTTTTCCAAAAGAGCCATAACTAACCAGCAACATTTCCATCAATATAATGATCAAAACCCAAGGCTTCAAAAAAGGTTGAAATAGATTGAATGGAGGAGTCATTACTAACCTTGGTTTCCAAGAGACAAAAGCAATCCAAGTTGTGTTTATTGATAAAAAAAAAAAAAACTCACTTCCTTGTGCTTTTAAGGCGAATTGAAACCCCTAATATTCCAAGTGCAAATAATCATTTGGAGGTTGAGGATAAAGCCAAAAGCTTCTCAAGTTGCTTGCCTTGTGTATTATGTTCCCCATCTATGCTATCTTTCTCCTTATCATTTTTCAATTCAGGAGGTGGGATTTCTCCCTCTTTTTTTTTCCTCATAGCCATCAAGGATCGTGTAAATGTTTCTATGAAGAGCTTTTGGGCTTGATGGTTTAGAGCAAGATTGGTTCCTCAAAGGACTAGAAGGCCCGGGGAATGCTTCATTTTCATTATTGCAAAAGTCCTTTTCTTTGAAAATATCAACATCACAAGTTTTTTCATAGTTTGGGGCATTCCTCTCATTTGTAGACTTCTTCTTCCCAACAACATGCCATTCATCAATCATCTTTGGCTTTTGGGTAATGGAGGCAGCCCTAGGTGGAACATTTTGAGTATGAGTTGGATTTATCTTCAAGGGCAATGGTTCCCCAAGTGGCCAACCATTTTGCAACAAGTGCACTTTGTGGGCTTCCAAGCACATTCAACTTTAACTTATACTCTTGACCCATCTCTAAGCTTGGCAAAGATTTCTTCTAGGAGATTATCTTCAAGATTCACCTCAATACGAACCCTTGTAAGCTCCAATTCCTTCTTGAATGAGTGAAGGCATTCATTTGGAAGGGCTTGCCAATAAATGAAGCCACATAGCTTAATCTTTCTTTTGAATATAAACTCAAAGAAACATCCTAAAGTTTCACCCAAAAAAATCAAAAATAGATATCCTAAATCATGTAGATTTCGTAGTTTAAATGACTCCAGCAATATAAATATATTAAATAATAATTTAATGCATATAAATAAAGAAATTTACATAATTTAGGAGATATATTTTCAATTTTCACTCTATAAGGGGTGTATTTACACTTTGTTTTATACCAAAGAGGATAACTGCATCATTTTTAAATTAAAAGAAAGAATCTACACAAATATACTTGAGGTTTTTTAATTACTGATCAACCGAGTTGTAAAGTAGTTGTATTTTATTACACTTCCCATAACTCTAATGGAAAATCAACTGCGGAGTGTAATGTATGACATTTTTGAAACCATGGGTAGAGGGGATACCAACGATTAACGCCACTCCCACATATGTTCTTTGTGAGATTTGTGTTTAACTTATAATGGCTTGGGTTCACTACTATTGTTATCACACGGCTTAAGCATTTTAGGATAGTTGATTAGGCTTACATGTGGTGTTAGGCCAGTAGTTGGGCTAGGTCATTACAGGTGGTATCAGATCAGGTTCTAAATAGATCTTACGCTACCTAGAGTCTAGACTGTGGCCTGTTGTGTTTAGCATGATGAGGACATTGCATGTTTAAGTTAGGAGTCTATAATGCCTTATGCCACATTGGTTCTTTATAAAATTTATGTCCAATTTATAATAGTTTGAGTTCACACTACTGTTATCACATGTTTAAGCATCTTGGGCTAATTGATAAAGTTCACTTGTGGTGATAGGACAATAAATAGGTTTGGGTCGTTACAAACAAGTTATGAAATCAAATGAAGTTTCATGTGACTTTGAAAACATAACACTTTTCAAAATAATCCCCCTCCTTATTAATTATTTGAGACAATTAATTACTTCCAAACTAAATTCCATAATTCTAAATTACAAATAACTTTATTCTCTTCATATCTTCAATAGTTAGTATCACTTTCTATAATTCTAAGTTATAAAAAGAAATTCAATTCCTAGAGCTCCTCAAGCGCAAAGCTGCCAAGACTTCAATTAAAAAAAAAAAAATCAATTCTTGACAACTCCTCAAGTGCAAAGCCTCCAACAGACAATCCACACACAATTGCTTATAGCTAATGAATTCTAAACTCCTAGTTAGGAGAAACTCTTGAAATAACAGTGAAAGTTGAAATGCAAACTTTTGATCTATTCAAGCCCAATTCATAGAGTTCTATTGAAACATATCCGACGTGGATTATATAGACTAGAACATCAACTAGATTGGATCTCTGAGTCGTCATTGATAGAGGTCCGGCAGTGATCTGCTCGAACACCCTAGGTACTTCTCCTTGAGTGGCGTATTTGGGCGCTCAGATCTTTGGCCCCCCACTAATCTTTTGTTGTTTGTAGAAATCCTTGCCTGTTAGAGCTTTTGTCGAGCAGGAGACGGAGAATTGCTGGAAGTCTGGGAATGAACTTGTGACACTCTTTATGGATCTCAATAGGATTGAAACACGTTTCTCACAAACGGCACCAACTGATAATGTTAAGATTATCAGTGGTTCTTCTTCACAGCAAATCCTAAGGTTCGACTTGTTTATAATCTACGAGACAATGAAAATAGCTCGTTGGAGATGGGGGGACATCGATTTTGGATGCTCAAATTAGTAGACAAATCAAACTGTACTTAATAGAGAAGAGTATTTTAGCTTTAAAAGTGCGTACCTTTGCTTATGGCATGAGTTAATAGAAACTCATCATGTTTGCTCAAATGAGGACCTAACAAGTTTGTTTGGGAAGGCATTATCAACAATATTTAAGAAATTTCAAGATTGAAATATGTCAACTCAAAGATTTCTTAATATGTAGATACGAGGGAAGACGAATAAGCGCTGCACTTTTTTTTTTCTTAGCTCAGGTTTTGTTCCACAGAGTTTTCCTTCCAAGGTTCTTAATGAGGTGGTACTATTTCCCCTTCACTAGGATTTTAGTCCTACTGAGTTTTTCCTAATAAGGTTTTAACGAAACATATTCTTAATGGATGAATATCTAAGAGAAAGTGTTATGAATCATATAAATATTCATGTTCTATAAAGAAGTATTGAGTTGTGACCAAAATCCAAGAAACAAAAGCTCTCTAAGGTTGTAAAGGAAAATTCTTGAAAAACAAATCACTATATTCTTACAAATGAGGCCTTAATATGTTGAAATTGTAAACATCAGTAAATAAATAAAAATCATTATTCTCTTTTCTCATTCTTCCCTAATTCTTTCTCATCTCTTTAGTTTTATAACATCTTTCTTTTTTGCTATAAATAATAATAACTAAAGCACAAAAGAAATGTAAAGTCTATTTACTAGTATCTATTTGAGTGTCATAAACACTCAAAATAAAAGTAACTACTCCCAACCTTTTATAAAAAAGTGCATATAAATACCCAAATAAATATTACCAAATAGGCTCTTAGAGTGCGTCTGGCTATGCTTACAAGTTAGTCAAACTATCTTAGAAGCCAAAAAATAAGATCTGCATACCATTTTTTCCCCTAAGGAATTAACACTTATGTTTTGACCATGAATAAAGACTCTTTTATTTTTCAACAAATTAAATAGTTTTACAATATCAATTAATGAAAGGTTCTTTTTATTGTTTTAACTAACAACTACTACTTATAAATATCCACTTACCAATATATCAATAGTTTATAAGTACATATTATTCAAATATACTTCTTTACTTATTTATTATTTACTTATAAGTAGTTGTTGCTTAAAACAAAAAAGTTACTTATAAACGCACGAAAATAAGCAAAGTCAAATGAGTGTTTATAATCACTCAAAATAAATATAGAGTCAAATAATACTTATTTGACTGTTTATAACTGCTTAAAATAAAAACAAATTTCCTAATTTAGGTTTAAAAAAATTATTAATATTCAAAATAAGCACATCAAAGGCGCCCTTGTAGTCAATGAAAGGTAGCTTATCTTTTATGATTCCAGAACATTTATTTTGGACCATGAATAAACAATAACATAATGCTCCCGAAAAGCTGCCGTAAAGGACGCTATGTTATACATATAGAAAGACAAGTTTGGTAGATTATAGAATGCTGTCTTACATTTTCTGTTTTTTGCTCAGGTATCCACACATGCACACCCTTCAAAGATTTTCTGCGTATAAAGATTTCTTGGGGATTTAGATTCGCCCTAATCCGGAAATAATTGAATGGTTTTCCAATTGACGTGTAAGAGAGACTGTTTCGATTGGTTTTTTTAAGAAAAAGTATTTTTTTTAAAAAAAATAGATTTTTTTTATAATAATTATTTAATTTGATATTTTAAAAAATTGAATTCTAAAAAAAAAAGTGAAATATAGCTTTTTCTAAGAGTTGGAATTTTTAGTTTTTGAAAAAATATTTTCTTTTTAAAAGTTAAAAAACACTTAAAAACTTATTCAAACCAGCAAAGAGAGTACCGTCTTACTTTATATATATATATATATATATATATATATATATATATATATATATATATAAAACTTTAAATTTGTGTTGACTCAATATTTACTCGTGTAACATGAGAAACAACATAATCTTGTTTCTGATCATAGAATTTAATATATATAAATATATATATATATATATATGTGTGTGTGTGTAAATTGCACGAAACCCCCTTATAGTTTGTCCTAAATGTGCGTTTACCCTGTAATTTAAAAATTTGCTAGTTACTCCCCTTTACTTTTTAAAAGTAAAACATATTATCCCTTTTGTCATTTTTCTGTTAGATTTAACCAGGCGTGTAGTACTAGCGCCACGCCTGCGACTAGGTTTAGCTTTTTTGCTGTTGAACTTGATTTTGGTAAGAAAATGTCATTCATTTTTTGTTTTGAGAAAACATTTGCAAGAGAAAAGACTTGAACCATTGACCTTTAATTTAAAATATGTAAATTTTAATCAATTATACTACAAACATGTTTTTATTTTATTTCGTTACTACAAGTAAATATTTTTTGTCATTGAAAAATAAAAAAGAAATTAGCCTTCACTATCATCACACTCATACAACCACCGTCTCATTAATTAAATTGATTATTTAATTAATTTTAATTTTTAATTATTTGATTAGTTAATTAATTAACTAATTATTAATTACTTCATATTTCCAATGAAATAGGGTAAATAGTGTCGTACCTCCTATGATTTATCATAAGTGCGTTGCACCCTTTTGTAGTTGCCACAAATATACCATTAGCTCCTAAGTTTGAAGGACAAATTAATCTTTTGGCATTTTCGTTAACCACAACTAATGGATTTTAAACAATGAGCGTATGTGCTTCACTTTTAAGAAGAATAAAGGTGTAACTAACTAATTTTTAAATTACAGAGAGTAAATAAAAACTTATGATAAAATATAAGTGAATTCTGTACAATTTACCCTATACATAATGAACATACTTTATTCTTCTTGTCGCGAAACATGATAAAAAATAGAGAAAAGAAAAAAGAAACGCAAAAATTGAACAAAGTCTCTGAATCAAAAAGACAAATCAAAATGATACTGCTGCTTCTCTTGTTGTTGTTGTTGTTCTTAAAAATAAAGCAAGATTGAGGTACCACAGATTAACTTTACATTAAATATATTATATATCATTTTTTTTAATCAGATTTTATGAACAGAAACAAAACTAAGTTGTCGTGTTACACGTGAGTTGATATTGAATTAAGTAGTACAAATCAACCATTTCTTTAAAGTAATAATGAGGTGGAAGATCCACCAATTACTCAATTGGAGAGCATCCACACCCAACAACCACGGTAAAATGGCCTCTATAGTTAGATGTGATAAAGCTGTCACTATTTGTAGTTTTTAATTAAATAATTTGTTAATTCTAGATGGAGATATAACGCTAGGGGAACTAACGGTGTGGCAAAGCACACAAGAAATGAATGCTTTTATATAAATCTTTTTAGTTTATGAAATCATAAAATATAAATATATTTTATTAAATTTTATTTTTAGTAAACTTTCAATAATAATCATCCTTTATATTAGAAATCTGGAGCCACTAAATATACAATTTAAGTTGAAAAAGTAAAGTGGAAAAAGGATTTGATTTGGAGTAGAAAATAATTTTAGATGGATAAAAGAGATGACTTAAAAAAATTTCAAAAAAATAAAATAAAATAATGACATGTTGTATTAATGAAAAATGCATGTACGTCCTCTTCTTTATAAAATATATAGTCTATTTCTCTCGGCAATCAGTCTTCCGACAGCGATCTATTCTTTTCATAATTTTAATTTTTTTTAATTTTAATAAATATAATAAAATTCTCTCTGCAACGACTCTAATAATCTAAACTTGCCAAGAAAAACTTCTATATTGCACTAATCTTTATGCTTTTTTAAAATTTCTTCACTATTCATCTTCTTTTAATTCAAAGAAGGCCAGAGCTCGAAGAAAATTGATCCTAAAACTTCTTAAACATAAAATAAGAGACACGTAAAATTTATTTAATATTCATTTCTTTCTTTTCCAGGAGGCTCTCGGCATAGCTTAGGAAACACCACTTTGAGACCAAAACCTCAAGGAGATTTTGCAGCCTGCTGCTGTGTAAAATGAGTTCATCCCCAACAACCACCATACTCGAACAATGTCGAATTGCGCCATCTCCAGGAGCCGAAGCTAAACTATCCCTCTCTCCTACATTTCTTGACTTACAATGGTTAAATTTTCATGTACTTCAGCGTCTTGTCTTCTATGATTTCCCTTGTTCCAGGGAGCATTTCATCGACACCATAATCCCCAGCATCAAAATCTCCCTCTCCATAGCTCTCAAACACTTTCTTCCATTCGCTGGCAACTTGATATGTCCTCTACATGATGATCATGGCGAGCCTGAAATTCTTTACAAGAGTGGAGACACCGTTTCTCTAATCTTTGCCGAGTCTGGTAAAGATTTCAATCATCTCACAGCGAATCATGGGAGGAATGCTGATGAGTTCCACTCTCTTGTCCCTCAGCTTCCACCGGTGACTCACGAATCGGGTCAGGAAACCAGGCCTCTCCTTGCCCTAGAAGTGACACTCTTTCCGGACATTGGAATATGCATTGGGTATGCCTTCGATCATGTGGTGTGTGATGGCAGCACCATCATTGGTTTCATCAAGGCATGGGCTTCGATTCATAAACTTGGTGGCGATGTGCATCTGCAAGCAGGTAATTTGTTACCAGTGTACGATAGATTATTGATCAATTATCCCAGAGAGCTAGACAAGATATATTGGAATACATTGAAGAGTTCCATGTTTCAAGGGATTGTTATAAATGATCATAAGGTAGATAAGGTTCGGGCAACATATGTTATTGACCCGGAACAAATACAGATGCTGAAGAATTTTGTTTTGGACAAACGGCCAAGTCTGAGTCATGTGTCTTCTTTCACGGTAATATGTGCGTTTACATGGGCATGCGTAGTGAGAGCAAGTGCTGCTGCTGGGGAAGAGGTCGGAGAAGATGACAACCAGTACTTTCTTTTCGCTGTGGATTGTCGTTCTCGTTTGGATCCGCCAGCACCGGCAAATTATTTTGGGAATTGCATAGCGCCGTGTTATTTCGGATTGAGTCATAAGAAACTGATGGGAAATGAGGGGTTTGTGATAGCAGCAGAGTCAATTGGGCAGGCCATTCACAATTTCATCAATAAACAAGGGGGAGTTTTTGCAGGCTTAGAGAAATGGTTACCTGAAATGCTTGCTTTGGTGGGAAGCCCTTTGTTTTCCGTGGCCGGATCGCCGAAATTCAACATATATGATGTAGATTATGGATGGGGAAAGCCTAAGAAATCTGAAGCTGTTTCTATTGATTATGACAAGGGTAGCATATCCCTGAGTAAATCCAGAGAATGCGAGGGTGGTTTGGAGGTTGGGTTATCTCTGCCCAAGAGCGAAATGGAAGCGTTTGCAGCTATTTTCACGGATGGTTTAAAGATTTTGTCGTCATCAAATTGCTGCTAAGCAAAAGAATGAGTTCTCTGCCCATGGTGTGCGGATTTGGATTCTCACCTATGATTGGTGTCTCCAGTGGTGCTGGTAAAATCCTCTGCATTGTTATCAAATTAGATGATTGTAATTGAGAGAAAATTAAAAAATAAAATAAAATATCTTAAATCTCTGGAACCAAAATTTGAGTTTTACCTAGTGATACTGTTCAATTCAGCAGCTAGATCTTGTTTCTGGGGAGGGAAAAATTCAAGACTGGTGAGTATACGCATTTCCTTTATTACTTCTCATTATCAGATTCAGACATGAGGATGATTGGCCATCTTGAGTTTTAAGAGTGTTTCTGTGTACTACTATTAGATTGAGAAATTCCTTTACTGCAATCTGAAAATTTTTGTTTTAGTGAGATTTTACACAGTTGTTCTCTCCGTTCTTCAATAAGACGCATACCTTAGTGTTAATTCTTGGAAAATTTATTGTTGGGATCAATAGGGCGTAAGACAGCGAACAAACGAGAAATTCAACACAAAAAGCTTAAGAGCGTTTGGCATTTAGTTGAAAATTTTAGTTTTGTGAAAAGGTCTTTTCAAAATGAACTTTTGGTGAAAACACAAATGTGTTTGGTTATATTTATGTGAAATGAACTTTTACCAAATGATATGGTGTTTGGTTTTACATTTGAAAATAACTATTGGTTGCATAAAGTACTGAAATGAACATTTTGAACTAATATTGTTTGCTTTCTATAACATACTATTTTATTCAAATTTCTATTTGTTTGAAAAAACTCTTTAAAAAATTATAGTTATAATTCAAAATATTAAAACAAAAATAAAATAAATTAGCAAAAATAAAACTAGAGATCATTGTAATCTGATAAGAAGCTAAGAATGCTGAATTAAATAAAATAAGGATAAGAAAAAGTGGGGTGGCTATTGTCATAATGAAAAATTAAGAGAATATTTTTGTCCAAAAAATATATTAAAATACCGTTAGCCTCAAAACTTAGTTGATTTTTAATTAAAACCAACTTTTAGAATGTAAAACCAAAAACCCTTGTTTTCTTTAAACGGCCTTTTAAATTGTAAAAGTCAGTTTAGCTCTCTAAAACGGAAAACCAAACTGGCTCTAAGTGTAGTATAAGCCTATTTCATAGGCAAACAAGAGAATTTTAGTTACTACACCAATAATGAATGAAAGGCGAACTAACATACACGCTCTACTTCTAATCACTCTCTCTATTCTATCTTGTGTTTCTTAGCTTTTGCACTCGTTAAGTTACTATTTAATAGAATTGCAAGAACTCCTAAACCACTTAGGAAAAGACAACAAACAACAACTCTTAAACTAACTAAAACTGGGACACTCTAGCTCAGAATACGAGCCACAATCCTACCATATATCCACCTAGGAGCATATTCACTCCTTATCGACCAAGAACATACAATACTCCATCTATCAAGAACCCTCTCAAGAGCAAATGGAGACCCTCCTCACTCTAAAAAATCCTTTCCTGCAATGAAACCTATGTCTGCAAGAATCTTGTTGCACAAGAAAAATCAAGTTCTTTAGTTCAGGGACATCACTACTAGAAAAATGACTTTTAGTGACCGAATTTAGTGACTGCTTTATTTTTTGTCACTAAATTTATATTTTGTGATCAAACTAATTTTTGGTCACAACTCCAAATATTTATTAACTGCAATGCAGTCACCAATGTGGTGCCAAATAGTCACTACATTCTAAAATTGAAAAAGAAAAGGATTAAAAAATTGTAACCATCGGAGTATCAGTCACTAAATTACATTTGTGACCATTTTCTGTGACCGATTTAGTTTTCCATCACAAATTGTTTTGACTGAATTTATTGATGGTCACTAAACTTAATAATAACAATTTAGCGACGGGTTTAAGTCGGTCACTAAATCTAATAATATCAATTTACTGACGAGATTTTAGTCAGTCACTAAATCTAATAACAACAATTTAGTGATGGATATGAGTCGGTCACAAAGTTAATAATAACAATTTAGTGATGGATTTGACCTGTTGCTAAACTTAGAAATTTATTGACTACTCAATTCTGTCACAAACTTAAATTAGCAACAAATGCTATCAATCACAAAATTTGTCATTGAAAAATTTAGTGACCAATTTTAACACCTTATAAACAACGGATTTTAGTGACTAAAAATTGATAATTAGTGACTGACTATTCAATAACTAATTTTAGTGACCAATTTAAAAATCAGTCACAAATCACTAATTTAGTGACCGATTTTAAAATCCATCACAAATTAGTGACGGACATTAATGGTCACAAAATCAGTCACCAAACCGATTTAGTGATCAAATAAGTTTTATTAGTGGCCCACTGTAGCGGTCACTCGGTCACTAAGGGCTCGTTTGGATTAGCTTTTTCTAAAAGTGCTTTTTTTGCAAGGCTTTTTTCATAGAGCTTTAAGCAGTAGTAAAAGTTATTTTGTGTTTGGATTCATCTAGTCAGAAGCACTTTTTAAACTGAAACAGACGTTTGGATAGAACACTGTAAAAGCACTTTTTTTCGAGACAAATTACCAAAAAGGACATGCTGAAGCACTTTTATTGACTAGCATTTGGATAAAAAGCAGTTATCATAAATAAGCTGTTATCATTGAAAAAATATTGCATGAATTGTTAGTTTTTTTAATATTTTTATTTTATCACATATATTTGATATTTATTTTTTTAAAACAATATCTTTTAATAAATTTAAATATTTTGCTTAAATAAAATGAACTTAAATAGGACAAAACCCTAAAAAATAAAAATTATGTCTATTTTTGTATTTTTCTTTTTCATGATAAAGAGATTACATAATATTTTTTTTATTATATAATTTGAAACACATATCCAATTTTGAAACTCCAAAAGGGAAAGGAAAAGATAATTTGATTACTTGTTACAACATGTGACAATGTCTATTTAACATCATTTCTACAATTTTAATTACGCACTCGTCCTGGTAGTTGATCTCTGATAGCATCTCTTGTTTCCTCCATCACTTTAGTATCTGTTGAAGTTGGTTCTTCCCATTCTTCATTTGACACTTCTTCATTGTCATTAAATGCTTGTTCTTCGGCCTCCAATTCAGATAAGTTTTCTAACATTTGAAGAATATTTAAATCAGGTGAATCCTCTCGTCTTACATAATTGTGAAGCGCAAAGCATGCCCATATAATAGCAAATTGAGTTTCAAGTTCAAAGTTAGTCAAAATTTGCAAGATTCTCCATCTTCCTTTGCAAACTCCAAAAGTTCTTTCAATAACACTCCTCAAGCTTGAATGATGATAATTAAACAATTCATTTTGTGATCTAAAAGTTGGGGCTAATCTAAATTGTGGAAGGTGATATCTTGTACTTTTATGTGGCCCTAGATATCCCTTAAAAGTTGGATATCCAGAATCAACAAGATAATATTTACCTGTAAATAAAATGTTACACAGAAAAAACAATGATTTATATTAATATTAATAAATTAAATAAAATAATTTTAAATATAACTAACCTTCAGGTGGATGAGTAAACTGTAATTCTGGCTTGCGAAGAGTATCTAAAAAAATTATTGTATCATGTGCTGAACCTTCCCAACCTATTAAAGCAAATGTGAAACACATGTTAAAGTCACATGCCGCCAAAATATTTGAACTAGTAAATCCCTTCCTACAAGTAAACGGTATCTTTTTGTCATCTAGAACATGGACAGTAATATGAGTGCCATCAATAGCTCCTATGCAATCCTTAAACCATGACCGATTTCTTGAATCAACTTCAAGGAATGCTTGAGCATCTCCAAACATACGATCAACTGGTCTAATATATTCATTTCCTAACCTCCTTGTAGCTTTTAACACCCTATGAACTTGCCTCCATATAGTCTCTCTAGACCGTTGAAATCTCTCTTCAAGATTCCTATATGAAGCCCCATGACCAATCATGTATAAGAACGTAGCTACTGCCTCATCTAACCCAACTCGTCTTGTCGAAACTAACCCATATTTTTTATTTAAATCATCTATTAATTTTTCAAACACATGTTTTCTCATTTCAAACTGTTCAAAGAAACACATCTCATGCCCTCTCTTCAATTCTTCTACCCATCTTTGTCTTGTAAGAATTGATGTTCTTTTTTCCTGCTTCAATACATAATTCAAATAATAATTTGTAACTGCTACAGCAGCTACTGTTCTTGCTGCTCCAATTCAAACTTTGTTCACACCTGCAACTTGGTTTAAATTTTTTGAACTTTTAGAATCCGAGTCTAAAGTATCAGTCATCCTGTATAAATAAACATAAACAAATGCTTCAATTATAAACAAATGCTTTAATTATAAAGACTCATTAAAACACATGATAAAAAGACAATCATCTCCATAGTCACATAAAAGTAACATGTTATACAGCTCATGTTCAATAGATAAAACAAACGAAAATATAAAATATTAGAAAATGCTCTAACTAGATAAAAGTAAATCAACTTCGATCAGCATCTTCATCCTTAAATGTGTTCAACCACCCAAATGCTAGCTGAGGATCATTTTCCATGAAGTAGACAAATGCCTCCCGGTGTTGTTTCCTAGCCAAGATTCTAGCAGCCAAGAAGTAACGAGAACTACCTTTTTCTAAACCAGGGACTTCATTCAACATACTCAAGCATCTATCTATGCTATAACGATCATTAAAAACAGGTGCAGTCACCGTGGTTTGAGACATTTGATCTATCTCAACAAGGAGCCGATTAAGAGAATCTTGAAGTTTTTCTGCCATGGCTCCCCTTTTCTCTCCTTTCCTCACTCTTTTCCTTTTGTTTCGAGCACTTGAGCTAGGGACATTAGGGGCATCAAATTGTTGCTGAGGGGTTTGAGTTGTTTCATCAGTATCTCCATCACCCTCTAACACTGGGCCACCATCATTACCATCATTCACAACTGGATCTTGATATGGTAGAAACACGGCATAACCAGTGGCCACAACATCCTTAAAGCATGTTTCTAGCATGTCCAGAAATTTTGGCCTTTCATTTTTCCAGGTATTCTATATTTTCCTATAATTAAGATAAGAAAGTTAATAAGCCAAATACTTATAAAAATATACAATTAATTTAAACAACACAAATTACAAAACTTACTTTTCCTTTGGCAATCCAAAACTCCTCAGGAGCCTTTATAGTTTTCTTTACTGGATCCCAACCAAGGCTAGTTTCATTTTGTACAAGTTTTGCCCACAAAGAGAGCTCCTTTTTCAAAGCATCCCACCTATTTTTTAGTTGTTTGTACACATAAGAATGACCTGTTCTCTCATTAAATTTCTTTATCAAGTTCTTCCACCCCTCTTTTATAAAATGTGCATGAGGCCTATTACCAGCATGTATCTCCTCAATACATGCCTTCAAGAATTCTTTAGTATTGTTGTCGTTCCATCTTGCCTTCTCTAGTCCCTCACTCTCACATTCACCTAAGTTTGGGTCATCAATAACCTTTTCTTTTGTAGCTCTTTTAGGAGCATATTTTGAAGCCATTCTATTCAAACACAAAAATTAGAATAAATCATTTCAAAATAACAGGATAGATTTCAAAATTAAAGCATTCAGCTATGTACTTTAAAGGAAGCAAAATCCTATCTTTTCTCCCCTGCTAGAAATAGTAAATCTAAAGAATTGTAATTTAAAGTTCTGGACCATATATCAAATTAATAGTCCTAGTGAAATTTAGCTGTGGCTTTCTTCAGAATCTTGATGTGCACCTCTTCCTATTATCAGTTAAAAGTGCCTTTGAATCAAACAAGTAAAAGGACACAAACAGCACTAAAATTCTCGAATTCAGCTATAGGAAATCCTATGTTGTTATGAAAACTACTACGAAACAGGGACATGTAAGAGGTCTGCTCAAGGATTTCTTTAGTAGCATCAAAGAGTCAAGAGAGAAAATGAATAAACCAAGTTCACAAGTATCTATACTTTTGTGTCATTAAGAATTTAAAACTACTTGGCAAAAAGAAATTATCTAACCCTTCTCCTAGTATGGCTTGAATAAATTGGATGACTATTGATACAAAATAATAACTTGCAGATTTGTGCATATACATACATCTTGGAAAGTGCAGATTAATAGGTTATAGTAATTTGTAGTGATACATAAACAATCAGAACCTATTCTAAACAAACTACTTTACAGAAAGTTGATTGAAAAAATCAAGGGAACATGCAGCTTCTTCATTTTGACTGAAAAAATCACAACTTCAATACGGCATAAGGAATCAATCCAATTATGATTTTACCATGTAGAGAAAAAGAATTGGGAAAAAAAAGAAACTGATTTTAAGTGAAATATAAAGCTCTCAGAAATAATGACAACATATGTAACTTTGAATATAATATTCAGAAAGCTCTAGTTTAATTTTTTAGGCCAAATATTTCCACTATTGGACAATAAGGTACCTCCTTCCTATGTGGATGCTGAATACAAAATTCATCTTGGAATGCTAGTCAGAGAATTACATGATACATCTATAAATTAAATGGAATATTTATTACAAAAAAGACGTAGTGCGGAGTAGGTGGTTTGCCATATATCTTACTTTGGGAATACTATAATGTAAAACAAGGAAAAGAAAACAAAAAGAGAAAAGAAAATTTTGATAGATAATGGTCCTATTACATTTCATCAATATGGTTTGAACAAAGACAAAAGTTATGGTTGACAAGAAAACTAGGGAAAGTGAATCAATATTATACTTGCATCATTTAAAGACTATAAGGTATGTAAGCTTTCTATTGCATCACATTTATAAGCAACTAGCAGTCAACTTTAAAGGAAGAAGTGTAAACAAAATACTTCACCAACAGAAGTTCTAAGAGGGTCATTAGGGAAAGAGAGGGAAAAATGAAACATAGTCCCAGAAAACTTAGCAACAAACACGGCCAAATTCTGAGGAAATACACCAAAGCAAGATATACCCACATCATAGGATCCACCTCTAGCTCAAATCCCACACTTTTCATCTCCTTAAAGCCAGGTGCAACTCTTGAAAAACTAAAAAGAAACAATGAACAAGGCAAAGCAACTATCGACATTTACAAAAAATAAAAGAAAAACTAAAAAAAACTAGTGCAATGCATAGATCTTTACAATGAAAGAGAATATTGTAAAAAGAGAGAGAGAAAGAGAGAAAGAGAGAGAGAGAGAAAGAGAGAGAGAGAGAAGAGGAGAGTACCTGTAGGTTTGAGGAAGAAAACTCGTCTGCCAAGGAGGAAAAATGAGGAACAAGTGATATGAGGAGAGAGATATGACTGAGGAAAGAGAGGATAGATTGGTAAAGTGAAAAAAAAAACCACCGCATCTTCAGCTTTCTCTCTCATCTACAGCACCAGCTTTTTGGAGAAGCTCTAAAAATTTGCTTAAGAAAAAAGCTCTTTGTCATCTTTTTTTGGTGCTTCAGCTTTTTTACAAAAAGCCTATCCAAACGCCTAAAAACTCAGGAAAAGTGCTTATCTGACCAAAAAAAAGTGCTTTTTTTGACAAAATAGCTAATCCAAATGGGGCCTAAAACTAACTTTTCTAGTAGTGCATACTAGCACTTGAAAGATCTGATCATGTCATCAAACATATTCTCGAGATAGACTTTGCCCCTCTTTCTGGAAAAAGTAGAAAGCCAATCTCTTCTGGAACACATGTGGAATGTAGCACCTATATCAAGAATCCATTGGTCTTGCTATTGTTTTGTAGTGACAGACAAGAGACTTCCAGCGCCTTCAGAACTCTCATCCTCTGCATTGTTCATTACGTTTCCCCATATTCATAGCAAGTTACATCTTTTGCCTTCTATCTTGGCTTTCTTGAAGATTCCTCTTTGTTGTGTTTCTCTGCTATACTTATTCATCCTTACCCTCGAACATACACTTTATTTCTTGGGAAGTATCCTTACAAATCTTTGGATTTCAGTGTTGAGCGGATATCGTCCAAGTTGATTTTATCACATCCATATAATAGGGTATCTATGAAATTCACATACAAGGATAGTAAAGAGCATACCAAAATGAAAGCAAGGTCTTATGAATTAATTGCAATGTATGTGCTCTTCAACTCTATTACATGGAATTAAACTTGTCAAGGTGTTGTCGAATAGTGTACTTTTCCTTTGTCTTGAGATTATATAATATTTTCTTCAAATAAAGACAATTCATAGATTTGAGGAAATCTCAACTTCTTAAGTCCATTAGTCCAAATTAGTAGTTGGAGTTTGTTTGCTTCTTGGAGACAACCAGTAGTGTAGACCCATATCCCAACTATCAAACCTCTCAATAGTTGGTCTAAGGAAAAAGATATCTAGGTCCCTTAGTTTTTTTTTTTTTTTATCTCTTCCCAAGTCCATGTACTTGGTTAAAGTTAAAAGAATATTGTCTTTACCCTTAATGAGGCAAATGACATGGTAACCTCTAGTATCTCTTAATTTTTTATTTTGCATTACTCATTCACCAGCCAGATTCACAAAAAATTCTAACATTTTTTATTTTTTATTTTTTATTTACATTAAGTCCCTCCTTTATATAATTTGCTGGTTTGTTCTAATAAATTATATTAGATCCCTACTTTGTATAATTTGTTGGTTTGGTTGATGAGAAATGTGTATAATTTATTTTTAATGTAAAAAAATAAAAAAATAAAAATATTAGAATTTTTTTTGCAAATGTAAGTGGTGAATAAATAATGCAAAAATAAAAAATTAAGAGAAAATAGAATTTCTAATGTCATTGCCTCATTAAGGGCAAATAAGACATTTTCTTAACTTTACCTAAGGAGAGGGACCTAAGAAGAGAAAAACAAAATTTGAGAGACCTATTTGGTCTATTGCTTAAAAGAAAGAGGCCTAAACGTCTTTTTCTTGCTGGTCTCATTATTTGAAAGTAGGACTACTCAGGGCCTAAGACTTCAATACCATCAGCCTATGAGGGTCAATTGGAGGGGTGTACATGTGTGATTTGCACGGTTTTATTAGTAATGTTTTTTAATCAAATTGATTTTGGCGGTTTATAAATTTATAAAACCAAAATTGACAAAAATAATATAAAAGTCGATGATTTCAATTAAAGGGGTTTTTAAGCGGTTTTGGGCAGTTTGGGTGGTTTTAAATTTTGGTTATTGCATACTTAAACATGTAACATAATCATATTAATTAAGCAATAATTTTCTAAATCCCAACTACAATTACAAACCAATAGTCCAATCCTCTAATATTTTTTAAACTATCAACAGCTCTTTCTTTTTTCAATTTATTTCTTTTTAGTGCACAAACATAAAGATATCTAAACATAAAGAGAAAACTATAAAAATAAAAGTAGAGATTAAAAGAATAACTATACAAATATGCATTAAAAGTAAGAAACTTTAAGTGTATGCCATTAACTATGTATATTTTTAAAATTATTAAAAATTAAAATAGTATGCATGTGTATCTATATATACACACATAAATATGTGTGGGCGGTTCGGTTTGGCTACAGTTTTTTACTCCTAAAACCAAAAACCAAATCATTTGTTTCAGATTGTAAAAATTAAATCCATGACGGATCGAACCCCTCTAAAAAACCACCTATTTATAGTTGATTCGATTCGGTCTAAATGGTTTGTCGACTTTAGCGGTTTTATGTTCACCCTTAGTCAATTGGAAGATACGAGTCAAACCACCACCAAGTGCGGTGGAGAAAGGTAGTCTTTTTTGGAAGAATAGTCTTGTTAGGCACTTTTTAGGTTGCCCCTACTCTTCACTCTTATTAGGAGCATGATAAACATGAGTCGGAGGAAGTTTGGGAAAGTTAATATTAAATTAATAAATGAATTACTCTATTTCTTTAGATTAGAGAACTCTCAAAACTGCAAAGCTATCTTACAACAACAATGGCACAGTAGCCATCGTCCATTACTTCTTTGGAGATGGCACCCAGGGATTGAATTGGTAAATTTCGAGTTTGATCGCCTCTCCATTCAAGTGAAGCTTCATAATTTACAAACTGAGCATTGGTGTCAAGAAGGGGTCAGCCATGGAGCTAGTGCACTTGGGACCCTTCTATAGATAGATGTACTTCTTGAGTTTAAACTGAGAATTTCTTCTGTTCAGGTCTATTTTGAGGTGAAGTTGGGTGAGCTGCTCTTAAATGATTTTAAGCTGGAGCTTACCAATGGGAGAATTATTATAGACTAGGTTGAATATCCCTAGAAATTGAAGCCTTGTTTGGAATACAAATCATATGGTCATTCTATTAATAAGTGTCCTACCCTAGCACCAACTATGCAGGAGATGGAAAGTTCTCAAGGGCAGGTCCTGGTGGAAACCAAAATAAGAAAAGAAAACCCTAATGCTGAGCTTATATGCTCTAAAGTCCATTTGTGCAAGGTGATTACGAGATACTCAACATAATAAGCTCATGATATTATTGATATGATTGAGTTTGAGCATTATATTTTCTCCATTGCGCATTTATGCAATGTGTGAAGGTCCAATCATGTAGACCAATGACTTGGGTGTATGCGAGGCCAGATGCACAATAGGTCCAAGTCTATTTTTAATAATATCATAAACTAGATTATAATTGAATGGTAGTGTTGGACACTCTACTGGAATAAGGTTATAATGGGTGAATCTTCTTAGCAAGGTGATCTACTTACATCATTGGAGTAAGTCTTCTGAGAACTATATTGTCAAAGATAGAAGACAACATACTCACTACTTTTAAGTGATCGTACTCTTAATCTTGAATAAGTATGGATGAACTGAGACTTACCACACATACTGTCAAAGAGAGAATGCAGGTATAGTGTTGTTTTTGGCTAAACGGAAGGGGTGCATGGGTTTTATAAGTTGGTCGATTTGGCTTTTGTTATTTTTTAGTTAGTAGGTCACGTGCGTTTTAGGGATTTTTTAAGGGGGTTCATTTGGTATTTAGTCTAAAAAAGAACGAAAAGGTGGTTTTGGGTTTGAGATTTGTCTAAACGGGTTGTTGTAGTGTGTTGCTTACTTGAAGACTTAAGCGGGCTTGCAAGGGAGTTAGACTTGGGCTTGAGACTCATTCTTAAAAAAGAAGTGCAAAATAAAATAAATTTTAATTAGTGAAGTAAATATTATAATAAATAATTATAAGTAAATAATAATAATAATAATAATAATAAAGGGAAAATAAATAAAATAAAATAAGTAAAAATACATTCTAATATACTATTTTACTAGTATAAAATTATAAAAACATTATATTAATATTATAATAACAATATATAAAATACTAACAATTAAGAAGTAAACAAGGTATGCAAAACTAATATAAAACTAACAAAATAATCTAAAAAATCCTTAAAAAATGTAAAAATTTGCTAAAATTCTAAAATGCACACAAAACTACAAAACTAACCAAAATAACAAAAGAAAACACATGTGAAACACTTAAACTATTATTATTATTATTATTATTTTATATATATATATATATATATATATATTGGCTAAGCATGCAGTAAATATTTTCATTCCACCATCCAAAAACATAGTTACAAAGTTGCAAAGTCAATTATAAAAAAGAAGCTTTGCAAATGCTCGAAACCCAGTCATGAATGGAAACTAAATTCCATTCATTACAAAGAACTCGATTGGTGTGGTTATTAGGAAAACTCGTCACCGAGCAATTTGAATCGGGCATCCTCAATAATACAAGCACAAAGCTACTCCTCTGTCTTCGCACCAGAATTGTGTAACCCAGCATTTCGTTCCCTCCAAATGTGATAGACACATGAACCAAATAGCAATTTAAGAAGCACCGCTCCTAAAGTCTTCTACTTACACCACATGTTAAGCCGTGGTACAATAAGATCCTATTTAATACATCTGATTGGCAGTTTGGTCTTCTTGATACACTTCCTCCACACTTTTCTACTAAATGAGCATTCGAAGAAAATGTGATTTCTTGATTCAATGGCAAGGTGGCAAAAGTCAAAGTGATTTTGGATTTTAAGTCCCCAACCAAGCAATCTTATCTTTGTTGCAAGGCGGTCTTGCAAAGCAAGCCACAAACAAAAACTTTGTCTAGGAATAAGGGGTGTGTTCTAGACCAGCTCAAACCAAGGAACCCATTGGCCATTGCAATGAAATAGATTAAATGTAGATGAAAAAGAAAAACAGCCATGTGGTTCTCGCATCCAAACAATTTGGTGACCACGATTAGTTCTTGGGATCAAATTTGTGGTACTATCTTCCAAGAATTGTAAGCATCTGTGCCAGTTCCAATTTCTCTCTCGGATCACCTGATTAACTTTGCATTGGTGCCCAAGCTTGGATGCAGTAATGACTTCCGAAGCTACCAACTGTCAAAGGTAGCCCTCTGGATGCCAATTGTCCCACCAAAGAGTAGTGTTACATCAAAAACTCAAGATTTTCCTCCAACACCAAGAAGCATCTACTGGACAGTCAATACTCCAAATATTTTCTCCTTTAGGGAGGATTTTATCGGCCTATTTACCCCACAATGAATCTTTGTTTGTGATGGTGAACCAAAGTTGCTTGAGGATCGCAGGATGATTAATTTTCTCCACATCTTTAATACCCAATCCTCCCTCTTTGAGTGGTTTACAAACCATCTCCCAACAGATGTTTGCCTGCCTTTTACAACCAAGAGACCCATTCCAAAGAAAGGAAACAAATTTGCTTCTAATTCTCTTGATAACCTTTTTTGGAAGGAGAAAAATACTACACCAAAATGCTACAATGTTGGTAATGACCGATTTCAGAAGGAGGAGTCTCCCTCCAAAAGAAAGCCATCGATTAGCCCAGTGATTGATCTTTGCACCAATTTTATCACGAAGTCTTTCGCAATCCGCTCTACCAAGTTTTTTAGAAATGAGAGGAACCCCCAAATAGCGGACTGGCAACTCTCCTTCAGAGATATTGAGGATATCACAGATACTGTTTTTCACATTTGTAGAGCAACCTCGAAAGAAAATAGAACCTTTTTGGTTACTGAAGTGTAACCCAAACATCCTTGAGAACAACTGAATTGCTTCAGAAATAATCTTGATTGAATTAATGTTGACTCTGAAGAAAATCAGAAGGTCATCCATGAAGATGAGAAGGGTTAATTTGAGCTTTGAGCATTTAGGGTGGAACCCAAACTCAGTTCTTTTGGCCATAAAAAGGAGAATTTACAAAAGAACCTCTATCACAATAACAAATAAGTAGGATAATAAGGGATCACCTTGTCTAAGACTATTCTTCCCTTTGAAAAAGCCCTCCAAATGACCATTAATGGAGATGGAAAATCTCGGAGTCGTCAAACACATTTCAATCCATTTCACGAAGGTATCTGGGTAACACAAAGCTTTAAGACAGTTAACAACAAACGGCCACCTAATTATGTCAAAAGCCTTTTGAATGTCCAGCTTGATAGTGCAACGAGGGCTAATATGCCTCCTGTTATATCCTCGAACAATGTCTTGTTCCATAAGGATATTATCCATCATTTTACACCTTTCCACAATTGTCGTTTAATTGTGAGAGATAATATTTTGAAAGCTATCTCTCAACCTGTTAGCAAGAATCTTTGAAAGACATTTGTAGATTGAGTTACAACATAAAATGGGGCAAAAATCTTTCACTGAGCTAGGATTTGCACATTTCAAAATAAGAGAGATAAAAGTAGAATTTGCCGCCCTCAAAATCTTGAAAGAATTCAGTGATGACCAGACCACCTTACAAACATCATCCCCCACTTTATGCCAAGCGGTATTGTAAAAAACTGAAGTAAACTCTTTGGCCCTGGGCTTTTGTTGTTGTCAATGTTAAACATAGCATTTTTTATCTCCTCATCTGTGATATTTGACAGAAGGTGCTCAGCCTCTTCCCTTGAAATTGTTTTCTGCACAATGGAGGCAATGTCCTCCTTAGTGTAATGTTCAGCATCAACATTCTTTGTGCCAAGTAAACTGTTTGGGCAAAAAATAATTGGGCTTGAGGAAAACTCGAGGCCATTATAAATGGACAAAGGGTTTAGTTTGCTATAGCATGTGTTGAAGGCCCCAGAGTAGAGACACTTGTGTCTGGAAGACTTGGTCTCTTACTAGGATGAATATTGGAATGATAAGGATGATCCGGATATATGATAAGGCTAAATATATGAGGCAGACATCGAGCGAAGCACGTTTGGGAACACAGAAGATTTAGAGGACTCTTCTACCTAAGAAGGCTATAAAAGAACTAATTCGATGGACAGTAAGGGCATGAACTCTCCATATCTATAGTTCACTCACAATCTATCACATAGCAATACTTCGTTTTATTCCGAATCCCATGCTAACTTGAGCGTCAAAGTATCTTTGGCCGATACCACACCGGTGTCAAAGGTTTCGTTGCTCACCTTTCTTGATTTTGCAGGTTATAAGGGCCCAAACCAACGCAATCACGTGATTGTAGAATTACCCTCTACAATTTGGGCCCCACCGTGGGGCCCCTATAGTCAAGACGCTACGATCAAGGGTGGTACTTTCGCGATCAATCAGCAATCACCATGACATTCAACCCCAGTACTCGTATTAACGAAGGCAACGATATGCAAGCTATCTTGGCCAAGATGGCACTTTACGAGGAGAAATTGGCGATGTATGAAAATAAGTTCAAAAACATAGAGGCAAAAAATAACACCATACGTCAAGAGAACTTAGACCTGACGGAAAAAATTACTGCACTTTTAACAAACACGGTACCCCGGGACAAAGGAAAGGCCATGTTGATTGAATCGGTGGATCCAATGCAGTCACTGGAATCCCCACCCAGCCAAACTCCTAGGGATGAAATCTTAACGTTTGCGACTGATGCAGTCGGCACTTCCAACCAACAAAAAGCAGTAGGGCAACACTTGACCCCCACACAAGATAAGGCGCTCCCAGACATGTTTAGACGGTTCGCCGAATTGGAGTCCCTGATTCAAAGAATCCCAGGAGTACCTGTACTTATTAAGAGAAGTGCCGTCAACAGCTACGCAGAATCTCCCTTTGTGGATGCCATCACAATGGTAGACTTGCTTACCAAATTCTCCTTCCCAAATATGAGGCCATTCAACGGGACTATAGACCCAAATGACCATATAATGCAATACAAATGGAAGATGTACACTGTGGCCATTCCCCAAGACAAAAGGGAAGCCTATATGTGTAAAAGCTTCGGCTCGAGTTTAGCAGGTCCCGCTCTACAATGGTATACCAACCTCCCAAATGGATGCATATCATCTTTTGGCCTGTTAACTGATATGTTCGTGGAACAATATGCGAGTAGTAGGAAACTAGAAAAACAGTCAGATGATTTGTATTTGATTATGCAGAAGAGGGTGGAAACCCTTAAGGACTACGTAGGGAGGTTTAACAAGGAGAAAGTATCCATACCTCAATGCAACATGGCAACAGCAATTTTCGCCTTTCGTAGAGGGCTCTTGCTAAGTTCAGACCTCTATAAAGAGCTTACAAAATATCCCTCTAAAACTATGGAAGATGCCCTTGCAAAGGCATGGGCTCATATTCAGTGGGAAGATGACCGTGCTAACCTTCGCAGAACTTCCACAAACTATGGACAATGAGACATTCAACTGGAGCGACAGACAAGAAAGCATGAGCCCTACCCCCTTAGAAGCTGAAGGGAAAGTAAGGCAGTCGACAGAAGACCTTGCGACAGGAGACGACTTCTTGATCGCGACTTCGAGCGAAGGGTAAAAGCTCCAAATTATAATCTCTCTATAACCCCCTTCTGAACTCATCCACACGTTAAAGACCATGTATAGTACCGTTAAATGCCTAGGAAAGTTAAGATCCCCGGCAGAATCAAGAGACAGATCCAAGTGGTACAAGTTCCATGCAGATCACGAACATACCACTGAGGAATGCAATGGTCTCAAATGGGAAGTTACTGAGTTGTTGAAGAAAGGATATTTGACTGAGCTCCTCTCTAATAAGGGGAAACAGACCCTAGCCCGACGAGACGGGAAGACGAAAGCTGAAGACGTGGCGCTGCCAGAGCCACCGCGGCGAGAGTGGACAGTAAACTATATTATAGGGGGATCACACATCAGTGGGATCACTGTCTCTGCGGCAAAAAGACATGTATGCCTAGTGGAAAAGCGTGGCCATCATCCCTTGTGACCAGTTGACATGGGCCCAGAAACAAAAATATCATTTTCTAATTTTGAGTTTTCCCATTTAAATAACCTACACGATGATGCACTTGTGATCACACTTATGGTGGCCAACTGCTGGGTCCGGAGGATCCTGGTAGACAATGGCAGCTCAGCCAATGTTTTGATATTGAATGCTTTTAAGGAGATGGGGATTGACGAGTAACGAATCGTGAGGCGATCTATCCCGCTAGTAGGATTCAACGGGGAGTATAAGCACACCATTGGAGAGAAACACTTACCAGTATTCGCTGAAGAAATCAACATGGATGTCAGGTTTTTAGTGATAGACAGCCCATCCCCGTACAACATCATACTTGGAAGACCCTGGATTCATCACATAAAGGCAATTCCATATACTTACGATCAAGTCCTGAAGTTTCCAACAAAGTGAGGAGTCAATGAGACAAGGGGACAGCAATCAAACTCCCATGGGTGTTATTATACCGCAATAAAGGAACCCGACGTAATACCATATACCATGTAGAAGAAGCTTCTGCATTGATTCCACTTGATCACCCTCAACTGGAGGAATTGGATGAAGTGCAGATTGACCTAGAGGAGCCAAGCCATACAATCCAAATGGATCGGGACTGGAGCCAGAATTGAAAAGCCAGATGGTAGGTTTTCTCAGCAGTAATCAGGATTGCTTCGCATGGTCGCATGCCGACATGGAAGGAATAGACCCAGAGATAATTGTTCATTAGTTGAAAGCAGATCCAGCGTTTCACCCGGTCAAGCAAAAGCGCAGGAAATTCGCCCCGAAAAGGAATCGAGTAATTAATGAAGAGATGTAGAAATTGATCGACGTAGGGTTTGTGAGAGAAGTACATTACCCTGAGTGGTTGCCGAACGTAGTGGTGGTGAAAAAGAAGAACGGGAAATGGAGGGTTTGCATTGATTTCACGAATTTAAATAAAAGCATGCCCCAAGAATTCTTCCCTATCCCTCACATTGATGCGATGGTAAACACAATCACGGGTCATGAACTACTCAATTTTATGGATGTGTTCTCTGGGTACAACTAGATACTAATGCATCCTGAAGACCAGGAGAAAACGTCGTTCATTACCGAATGAGGTATCTATTGTTACAAGGTCATGCCCTTTGGCCTAAAAAATGCGGGAGCAACCTACCAGCGTCTCGTCAACAAAATGTTCACTGATCAATTAGGGCGCACAATGGAGGTCTACATCGATGACATGTTAGTGAAGTCCCTAGTAGCAGAACAACATGTCAGCCATCTGTAGCAAGCCTTTGACGTCTTGAGAAAGTACAACATGAAACTCAACCCCACCAAGTGTTCTTTTGGAGTTCGGAAAATTCCTCGGGTACCTTATTACCCAGAGAGGAATTGAAGCGCACCCTGATCAGTTGAGAGCTATTCTCGATATCCCGTCTCCAAAAAACATTCAAGAAGTTATGAAACTCACGGGCAGAGTCGCAGCGCTCAGTAGATTCATTTCAAAATCATCGAACAAGTGTCATTCATTCTTCAACGTACTTCAAAGAAATAAAAACTTTGAATGAACTGAGGAATGCGAAAGAGCCTTGCAAGAGTTGAAGACATACTTAACCAATCCCCTATTGCTGTCCAAACCAAAAGATGGGGAGCACTTATTCGTCTACTTAGCGGTCTCAAAGGCCGTTATCAGCACCATACTAGTTCGAGAGGAGGGCAGAAAGCAGTTTCCTATATACTATACCAGTAAAACCTTGCTCGATCCTGGGACCAGGTACAGCTAACTTGAAAAATTGGCATTAGCTCTTATCACTGCCGCCTGCAAATTGAGGCCATATTTCCAGACCCATCCCATCCATGTAATGACCACTTTTCCGTTAAAAGTGATCCTACACAGTCCGGAATTATCTGACCGACTTGCTAAATGGGCTGTCGAGCTGAGTGAGTACGATATCACATTCCAACCTAGAACAGCCGTAAAATCCCAGGTGCTTGCAGATTTTGTGGCAGAATTCACACCATGTATCCGGTTAGAAGCAGAACGAGAGGAGTTATATCTCGTCAAAAGTCCAAGGTTAAGGAGATGGGTACTTTTTGTAGATAAATCAAGCAACGTGAGAAGTAGCAGCTGGGAATAGTACTGCAATCCCCAGAGGGAGACGAAATTGAGCAGTCTATTAAATGCGGATTCAAGGCCACAAATAATGAAGTAGAGTACGAAGCCCTCATAGCAGGTTTGACGTTAGCTAAAGATGTGAACGTCAAACATATTGTGGTAAATAGCGATTCGCAGTTAGTGGCAAACCAAGTTTTGTGAACCTACCAGGCAAAAGGCGAGAAGATGATAGCTTACCTCACCACTGTTAAGAAGATAGCATCTGCATTCGAAGAATTTGAGATAAAGTAGGTAAGTCGTGATGACAACTGTCACGCGGATGCACTAGCAAGCTTAGGAGTAGCAACGCAATCTGTTACTTTGAAAAGTATCCCAGTGGTATATCTGCAATGGCCTACCATTGGGAACGAACGAACAATCAAAGTCTCGTGCGTGGATGATGAGCTAAGTTGGATGACTCCGATAATCCAGTACATTAAAAATAATATCGTCCTCGAGGATCGTGCAGAGGCTAGGAAGCTTAGGGCTAAAGCAGCCCGATACTGCATCATCGACGGGAATTTATATAAGAGATCATACTTGGGGTCTTATCTGCGCTGTTTAGGCCTAATCGAGGCCAATTACGCTCTAGTTGAGTTACATAAAAAGCAGTGTAGGAATCACGCGGGAGCAAGGAGTCTAGCTAACCGAGCACACACGACAGGATACTACTGGTCAACCATGCGGACTGAAGCACTCATCTACGTAAAGAAATGTGACAGTTGTCAAAGGTTTGCACAAATCCGACACCAGTCGGCTTAGCCTTTAACCTCCGTTACTTCTCCTTGGCCATTCATGAAGTGAGGGATGGATGTCGTCTGAAAATTGCCTACCGCACCAGGACAAAAAGTATATATGTTAGTGGCTACAGATTACTTTTCCATATGGATAGAGGCTGAATCTTATCATCAGATCCGAGACAAGGAGATTAAGAACTTCATGTGAAAAAACATAATATGTCGTTTTGGAGTCCCCTCAGAAATTGTCACCGACAACGGTTCCCAATTCATCAGCCAAAAATTTAAAGATTTTTGCAAGGAATGGAAGATCAGGCTAGCTTTTTCTACCCCGAGGCACCCTCAAGCTAATGGGTTAGTCGAATCTTCTAACAAGATTATAATTTCCACTTTAAGAAAAAGATTAGAGAATGCTAAGGGGCGCTGGGCAGAAGAACTCCGGGGAGTGCTATGGTCTTACCGTACCACAGCCAGGACCTCCACTAGAGAGACACCGTTCTCGCTGATATACGGGGTTGAGGCAGTTATCCAAGCAGAAGTGGGTCTACCTACTCTGCGAATTATCCCAGCAGAAAGGATGCATCATGAGCTAGATGCTGCTGAGGAAAAGAGAGAGCAGGCTCTCATTCGTATGGCGACATATCAGTAGAAAGTCGCCAAACTTTACAACAAAAATTTGAGGGCAAAAATGTTTAAGCCAAGGAATTGGGTGTTAAGAAAAGTCTTCGAGAACACAAAGGAGGTGAATGCAGGGAAGTTGGGACCCAAATGGGAAGGACCACACCAAATTACAAAAGTGGTCAGCCAAAGGGCATATAAGCTTAGTGCTAAGGATGGCAAGGAAGTACCCAATAGCTGGAACGCAATCCACTTGAAAAGGTATCATTTTTAGGACGAAAATCTTTACTTTGGTAAGTTCCTTAGAAATTAGTTGAAAGGCTAAGTTTGAATGAGTGCCACTAGGCAAGTTAGACAAAAGGTTCTTTTTCTTCTTTTTAAGTTAGTTCTTAGACCTAGACAGGAGAAACAAAATGGCGTTGCAACATTAACTAATATCCTTTAATTAGTCGGTGATTCTTTTTGACATTTTGATATGAGACATTGCAATAAATTGCTGTAAGACTTGCACTTAGTCTTTGTTACTTTTGCAACACTAGCAAACAGTCTCTACGACTTGCTTACAGTCATTTTTGCGAGACTAGCAACTAGTCTCTACTCTCTATGACTTGCTTACAGTCATGTCTGCGAGACTAGCAAACAGTCTCTACTCTTCAAGACTTGTTTACAGTCATTTCTGCGAGACTACTAGCAACTAGTCTTTGCTCTCCAGGACTTGCTTACAGACATTTCTGCGAAGCCAGCGAATAGTCTCTTTTCCAAAAGGCTCACAAGCAGGCACAAAGGCTTGCGAGTAGTTTACGTTATTTCTATTTGTAGAAGCCTTACATATAGTCTCTTTTTCTTTTATTTCGGTAAGGCTGGCAAATAGTCCTTGACTGCAAGAACTTTCAGACAATCACGAAGACTTGCAAATAATTGATGTAAGACTCTTAAATAGTCTTTATTTTCGGCACAAACACTTTCGCTTTCACGAGATCAACAGCAGCCTTCATTTCTGTAACAATCCATGAGACTAGACATAATGTCTACCGTGGCAATCCATGGGACACAAGAGTTGGCCTCTTCAATGACTAACAAACAATATTTCCTAAACTATTGTTATTGAGTCATAGATAAGCAAGCATTATTAGCTAAAAGGCCACGGTAATGCCCCCAAGAAATCTGTAACGGCCCTGTGCCCCCTCTAGTTGAGGGCATGCAATCGTTGATGATTTAAGAAAGCAATTCCTTCGAGGAACAAGGGTATCATCAGCATAAGTAGAGCAAATAGTGAAGGATAAAATAATAATAATAATAATAATAATAATAATAATAATAATAAAATACAATGGAAGTTAATGTAATTTACAATCTTGGGCTTCAAAGAGCAAAGTAGAAGTTCAAAAAGTGGCATATCCAGCAAAACTTAGTAACCAGGCATTATGCGTAAGCAAAGCTGAGGAAGCAGTCCCATCTGTATTTGGAAGGCTGGATATAAATAGAGGATCAATGCTCAACGAGGCCCAGTCAGGACGAGGCGTTGGGGGAGTGATTATGGCCTTAAAACAGTTAATGTCAACATTTTACACTTGTTGAACTTCCCGTAGGCAGTTCTTAACAGCTTGTTCAACAGCCCTCTCTAAACTTAGTCTCGACACACTAGCAACATATTTGCCAAACTTCCTGCTCTTCTTGTAGTCGCTCACCACAATCTTCCAGGCCTCCTCAATTGAAGAATCGAGTTTGGACTCAAGTCCCTCCTTAGCTGCTTCAGCATCTGCGAGACTCTTCTCCGCCTTTGCTCTAGTCAATCATTCTATCTTAAGATCCTCTTCCAACCCAGCATGGCACATCTGTTCATTTGCAAGCTCCTTTTCAGCCTTAACACGTGCTTTTTGTTCATTTTTAAGCAAGCGTTAGAGATCTTGGCACTTGTTAGCAACCTCAGGCACCATCATGGCAAAGGACGAAATTTTAGAGGTGAGCTGTATTAAAAAAGAACATAAGTAGCAATAAGAGTTAAAATGTCCCGCAGAAAGGTATGTACACGGACCGCAACGCTTCTCTTGCTAAAGCTTGAAAATAGATCTTTCTCGGTTATAGTAAGAATAGTGCAGGCAGCTGAGTACATGGATAAGCGATGGCAGCCGCTGGTAGAGGCATCGCTTCCAGGCTGAACCTAGGATGATGAATCGCCCTTCCTCCTTTGATCCTGCGCAAGCCTTCAACCACTGTTAAGGCAGTGTTCCAACGTGCTTCTGCATCTGAATTACAAAGGGAAAAGTCAAAGAGTAAAAAATGACAAAAATAATAAATAAAAATGAATGAAGAGAGAAAGATGAGCGTAGTTATGCCTGAGCCGTCAGAGGAAGGGGAACCGATAGTCTCCAGAATGAAGAGAGAAAGATGAGCATAGTTATGCCTGAGCCGTCAGAGGAAGGGGAACCGATAGTCTCCAGATCAAGCGGGGGGTCAAGCGGCTCGCTGTCTAAGGAATCCTCCGCACATTCATCCTTTTCAAGGCTAAAACCCTCTTCGTTCTCCTTTTCGCTTCTACGATCGCTCTCCGTCTCATTTAGGCCTCTCGAACTAGTGGTGGTGTTCGACTCAACTAGGTGGAGCATAGGCATGGAGGAAGACGTCGCGCCACCTTTAACGAGCTTATTGGCTCTGTGGCCAGCCCTTTTTTTCGATCGAGTCGAGGGTCTTACACTGGGGATAACTGTAACAGGTGGACGTGTCGGAGTTTTCAATGGAGTAGCGAAGCCTCTCGCAACAAGGTTGTTGCACATAATTAAGTCCTTCATGTGATACGAATGGCTTCTACAATCTGCAGCCAAGGCTAACAAAGCCCGTCTTGTATCCTCGTTTAATGTTGGAAGTTCGTTCCTTGCAGTGGTAACCCACAACTGTAGGACGTCCCAGACACCGTGTATTCGAGCAAGGAATAAGTATTTTCCTCTCCATGAACCATCGTCGTCATTTCGATCAGGGTTGAAGAGCTTGTAAGACCCACGGGCAGAGAGGACAAACCAATCAGGTTTCATGGTGGATCGAATGATAGAGAATATTGTCTTGAAGATTGGCATGGAGAAATGGACCCCTTTCTGTTGCAAAAGAATGAGTACCGCTAACATGAGCTTTCATCCGCGAAGGTGCAGCTGGCCAGGACTAATCCCATAGGAATTGAAAATAGCGCACAAGTGGGGATGTAATGGAACCCGAATTCCCAAATCAAGGACTTCCTGAAACATTGTTATTTCTCCTTCAAGAGAGGAGCTTGACCAATCTCTGGGCCTTGGTTGAACCACTACTACATCTTCGCTCAATTGATTGGATTCACTATAGTATTTGAACTCTTCTGTAGTAATACATTGGATTCCTTCAGGAAAGAATTCCTGGAAGGTTCTCTCCGTTGCATTACACGACGAATTGGAATGCGTAACTTGGGGTCATCCACGGCTTGCTCGGCTTGTTTACAATGCGGCATTAAAATTAGTGGGGATAAGCAACAGAGAATTCTTCTAGGACAGTGGTGCACAAGATAAGTTGGGCAGTTAACCCTGTATCAAGAGCGATATAAAATTGTAACCCAATGAAACAAGTGAAAAGGTCTATGGAAATGTGCTGAGTGGTTTACCAAAGGAGTTACTCCTTACCAAGTGTAGGTTGCTAGGCCAAGATCTTTGGCATATACTTGGTTGAAAGTCGAATCCGCTAAGCTTGCTCTAGGTGCCTGGTGAATAAAATAAGCGTATCAGGCTTCAATAAAAGAGGATGAAATGCATTTTTAGAAAACAGAAGGAAAGCGGCGTGACATGGCAACCGGTAAATTCCATTGAGAAAAGTTTGATGTCTGAAGAAAAAGTAATTAGAATAATGCTAGTATGGTTCTAGAGGAAGCTTGCTGGGTGTTAAGCTTTTATGTATAGCCTATTCTTACTTATTGTCCTTACTCATTCTCCACTACCTCAAGCTTTTCTCAAACACTCATTGAGTTATAAAGAGGCTCCACTTCAAAACTTCATCAAAGCACTCGCTCTGCTGAAAGCTTACTAAAAGTTTGTTAGGCCAACGTCACTTTGGACTTATGTCAAATAGATGGTGAGTAATGTATTCGCCATCATCTTGGGCCGTTATTCCTGTGTACCTATTCAGGAGGTTCCGATACATAAAGAGTTAGTTAAGTTTGCTTATCTTTAATCATGATCATGGGTCAAGCAGTAATGGGTATTAGAGGGTGTTTCTGAGGTATTCTGGAAGAAGAGTAAGTGTGGCATTAGTTCGTCGAGAAAGGGTAGTGAATAACGTCAAAAGGTCACTTTTTATAACACCTTGTACTATAAAAATATAGCTAGCAAAGAATCAGGTCCTAAAGCCTTGCAAGGTTAGATAAAAGGTTTGGCATGCTCGATGGGTCAAAATGGCATGTATAACAATGTGAGGTGGATTTATTCATACTATATGAAAAGTGGTTACCTTTTGAAGTAAGTGTGGTCGTGTTGCTAAATAAGCATGTAAATGACTTGCAACGTGGTGCAACGAAGAACATAGACTGAGTAACAAGCCAGTCAACGTACTCGAAGTTGCCAGCCTATCTGAAGGATAAGTTGCGCGCGGTTTAGAAGTAGCATTGTAAAGAACCTAATCTTTTAGGCCTTGGTCACTGCGAAATTTTGCCAAACACTTGGAGGATATGGAAATCTATTTGGTAGCTATGTGAGGAATTTTTACAAACACTTTGTGATCGCTACCTAAGTATGATATCTTAGGCTACTAGCTTGGCATCCTTTCTTAGGATTTTATCCAAACATTTGAAGTGCAACAGTTAATGGAGAGCTTTGGTAAATTAAAACTAGACATGAAGCAAGAAGGATGCAAAGGACGCTCAACTATTTCCTCGTCATTGTACCCCCGGACACCTAAGAGTTATGAGTGTGATGTTGGTGAGTCCATGACAAGCTATTTAAGCCCATGCAAGCGCGACTGGGGATGTGCTTTGTCAAGCCGCTAGGATGTCAGTCGTTGGTTTGATAAGGTTGTGCGCTAGGACACATTGTGTAAGATGGCTGGTTGAGGGACGACATTTGCAACGTCAAGAGTGTAGTGTACATGTGCAGCGAACGGCCTTATCATGACAACGGCGTTCCGTGGCTCAAGAGTCACGCTTGTGACATTGCATGAAGGCAAGCTTCTGTCACTCTAGCATTGCAAGTCCTCGAATGAAGATACTACTCATTGGTTCAAAAGTCTTCAACAAGCAAGGGCAATAGGCATGGCACGCAAACAAGCCGTGAATACATAATGCTTCGCTGACAACTCAACTCTACGCAGCAGGCCAAGAAAATGAATATGCTCTGAAAGTTGCTCGCTGATGTGAATCTGACTATGGAGATGTATTGGCTTAGCGAGTAGGACTGCGTGCTAGGTAACAAGTGGGCATGCCAAGGATGCAAGAAAAGGGGGCTCAGACTTGATGTGTAGACATCTGTTAAAGTGAGAATCTGTGCACATAATTAATGATAGTGGCTATCGAGCTAGCGTATAGATGGTTGCATGATGTATGCTGCAGGAGTGATGTGCTGTTGAAACATGTAGATAACTATGCATGACACATTGTGACATTGAGTGACTAGTTTTTTTTAGCCTAGTGTCAGAGGGTCTCATTTGCAATATTATTCTCTAATTTGAAAGTCTTCAATTTAGAGAGTGGGGGGACAACTATTTGGGCAAAAAATAATTGGGCTTGAGAAAAACCCGGGGCCCATAATTATGAATGGACAAAGCGTTTAGTTTGCTGTAGCATGTGTTGAAGGGCCCGAAGTATAGACGCTTGTGTCTAGAAGACTTGGTCTCTTACTAGGATGAATATTGGAATGATAAGGATGATCCGGATATATGATAGGGCTAAATATATGAGGCAGACATTGAGCAAAGCACGTTTGGGAACACATAAGATTTAGAGGACTCTTCTACCTAAGAAGGCTATAAAAGAACTAATTCGATGGACAGTATGGGCATGAACTCTCCATATCTATAATTTACTCACAATCTATCACATAGCAATTCTTCGTTTTATTCCGAATCCTACGCTAACTTGAGCGTCAGAGTATCTTTAGCCGGCACCACACCGGTGTCAAAGGTTTCATCGCTCACCTTTCTTGATCTTGCAGGTTATAGGGGCCCAAACCGATGCAATCACGTGATTGCAGAATTACCCTCTACATAAACTAGTGAAGTATGAAACAATTTCTTTAGTGACAAGGTCTTTCGACTCCAAGATACTGCCATTCTCCTTAATAAGTCTTCGGATAGAATTTGAATAGTACCTCCCCTTAATGATTCTATGAAAGAAAGCTGAATTGTTGTCCTCATCCTCATCTTTTGAATGCGTGCTTTTTTCCTTAGAATTTCCCCTTCTTATTCGAATATAACATCCAACTTTTTAACCAATTCCTTTTCCTTCAAAGCAAGCTACGATTGGTTCACCCCATTCAAAATATGCATTTGGACCTTTGAAAGTTCATCCCTAACCTTGTCCATATGGTCAAATAGAATTTTAAAGTGCTTCTTGTTAAAATCTTTTAGAGCTCTTTTCAATTTTTTTTTTTTTGGATAAAGTTTGAACATGGGAGTGCTATAGACAGGGACCTTCCAATTCTCCTCCACAATCATCAAGAAATCTTTATGCTTAATCCACACATTGAAGAACTTGAAAGGCTCTGGCTCGTTGCTGATTAAGGCATTAGTTTTTATTAGAAGAGGACAATAGTCTGATGTACTAGGGGCTTCAATAAATAAGGAAGTAGAAGTGAACTTAAGAAGCCACTCGTTATTAGTGAGAGCACGATCAAGTTTACTGGCCCTAAGATCATTTCCAAAGCCTTTGTTCATCCAGGTGTAAATTGGACCAAAACTAACCATTTCCCTTAGCTTAGCCTTCTCGATGCAAGATTTAAACTGATAAGCACTAGCTAGAAGAAAATTGCAGCGACGTCTATCACTAGGATCCACAATTTCATTAAAATCACCTGCCACACACCAAGGATTTTTTGACGCAAGATTTTCCAGTCGATAATAGTTTTCCAATGTTTACTTCGTTCTTGAGCATTATTACTAGCATAAATAAAGCTCATAAAGAAGGAGTCCCCAGTAGATCTATTAGAAATGTGACGGAGCATACGCTGCCTACACACCTTAATTTTATCTGTTTTCACAAATTTTAGACACTAGAGCACTCAAATTCTACCTCTCAGACATGCTTCATTGTTTGAGCATTCGCAAACTTGACTTTGGTTTCGAGCACACAAAAGATGTTACAATTTTTCTTCTTGACAAAATTATGTACATCATTTTGTTTGAGGGGTTTGTTTAAACCCCTGATGTTGTAGATTGAGAGATTAACCATGACTCCTGGGGGCTCCCCTCCTTTATGGTTTTCATTTTGACTACTCAATACAAAGTTTCTAGTGTCCTTTGAAAGCTCCCTCACTTTGTGATTCAACACTGAAAAACCATTATAATTTTCAACAATTGAAGATTTCCTCTTTTCTTTTGAAGAACTTGACGTCTGCTTCCTGGTTGGAACCAATTTCCACTCATTTTAATCTTCTTTTGGTCAAGATAGAGCCTAGGGCTCAGCCTGACTTTTTCCCATATCCCTAACCATCTAAGCATCTTTGGTGTTTGGATATTTGGCTTCTAGATGTCCTAAGTTTTTTGCATTTTGTGCAAGCCAAAGGTTTTCAACCAAAATCCATCTTCACAGTTGTAATTTCCTTGTCCTCCATTTTCAATTTAATTGATTCAGGGAGAGGCTTCCAGATATCAACCTCCACATAGACCTTGGCAAAACCCAGCCTAGACCTTACTTCAATAATGGCATCCATTTGAATTGAGTTGCCCAGCATACTAGTAACTAGACTCAATCTATCATTGTCCTAAAGCTCTATAGGGACATGGCGTAATTTTAACCACAAAGGGATTTTGTCCAATTTAAATTTCTCAAGTTTTGTATTAGGTTTCCATCTTCTGAGAAAAAGAAGACGATTCCCTAAATGCTAGATCTGCTTAAGGACCTGGTTATTTTGCTCTACGCTTTGAAATAGAAAAAAGAAAAGCCCATCATTAGACGTCTTGATTTCAACTCATCTATATCTTTTCCACTAAGTTTCAACCATAGACTTAATGAGGTAAAATGGAGGGGCAGTCAAGAAACTGGTCGACCAGACAAGGTTCCTAGTAAATGGCTCCTTTTTCCATAAGCTTTTTAGGAACTTTAAGCATACCTTTCTCAATTTTTAGTTCAACAAATTAGAGCTTCTTTGAACCTGTAACTGAGCCCTCAAACCGAGAATTCCACCCTAACTGGTTTTGGGTTGGAGATGGTCCATCTTTAGTTACAACTATTTCTTGAAGCCCAGGGGAACTTATAGCAGCCACATCTGGTGATTTGTTAGTAGAGAGTGACTGGCAGTTTTGCTCATCATTCAACATAGGTACAGGATCCAATTGTATCTTACAAGAGAGCCAACAACACCTTCAGACAGCACATCAACTTCTACCAAACTTTCAGATCCAGCCTCGCTGCCATTGGAGAAGAATTCAACCTCAACTTAAACCCTATTCACAACCTTGGTGTTTGTAGAAATCCTAGAGCTCGATCAAAGTCCCTTGCTGTATTCCCTACTTGTAATGAGAAGAATGGAAGAAGAGAGGGAGGAGAGAGAGAGAGAGAGGATCCAACTGTATTTCATAGCATAGTTTGTGGCTTACAATACTTTTGCCCATCCTAACTTGGCATTTGTTGTGAATTTGGCTAGTCAATATATGCATGCTTCTCGAACCTCTCATTACAGCTTGTAAAATGCTTTTGTCAGTATTTATGGGGAACTATTGATCAAGTTTTGGCATTACATGTTACTTCTAACCCCTTAATTATAGCCTATAGAGATGCTAATTAGGCTGATGCTTAAATAGTCGACGTTCAATGACTGGCTTTACCTTATTTTTTGGGCCTATTCTCATTTCATAGCAGTCTAAAAAGAAACTAACCATATTGCGCTCTAGCATAGAGGCCGAATTTAAAGGTCTTGCTTATATCTTGGCTGAAACTTATTAGGTAAGGCAATTGCTCCACGATCCTAATGTATTCCTCCCTTCTCTTGTTACTCTGTTCTGTGATAATATATTGGCTAACTACATATATTTCAACCCTGTACTCTATGCTCGCACCAAGTATGTTGAGGTTGATTTTGCTTCATTAGGGATAAGGTGGCTCAAGGAGATGCTGTAGTGAAGTTTGTTCTAATTGGGTCTCAATTAGTAGATATTTTCACCAAGGCTCTGGCATTAGCTCAGCTTACTAAACTCAAGTCCAATATTTTCGTGCCACACACCATCCAAATTGAGAAGGGATATTAGAGTGTATTGTGTGTATGTAACATGTGCTGTATTATTCAAAGGTCATTAGTGTAAATTTCTACATAATTATTTATATGAATACATGCTATCCACCTTAGTTTGTGAGTGACCCTCTCCATACATCTTTAGTATGTGTCTATGTGATAAATGTCCATAAAGGATGTTACATTTCACCTTGTTTGGATTAAGGGGAGAAAATTTAATAAAGGAAAGGAAAGGAAAGGAGAGAAAATGGCAAATCCATGTTTGGATTAGAATATTTTTATGAGGAAAAGGAACATAAAGGATTATGAGTATCTTGTGTTTGGATTAGAAAGGAAATGAAAGGAAATGATAGATTTTATGTGTAAATTTACTTTTGTGGCCTTTTTCTTATTTTGTCTTTATATAACAAGTTTAGTAATTAAAATAAAACTTAGGGGGTAAAATGGTCTTCACACAAATTAAAAAATCTTTTCCTCTCATTTCCTTCCAAATTGGAAGGATTAAAAATAAAGGAAAGGAGAGGATAGTGCTTTTCCTCTCAAAACTATCTCCTCCCAAAACTTCTAAAAGAAATAAAGGAAATGATTACTTCATCCCTCTAAAACCATTTCCCCTTTACATTCCCCCAAATCCAAACAGAGTGTAAAGGATCAATAGTAACCTTTGGTTGCAAGCTATCTTATTGTATCAAAATTTTTAAACTTCTAAACTTATTTCTTTATTTGTAAATTAATAGCATCACATTCTAAAGCCTAATCACCAAGCGATGTATTCTAAGGCCTCTAATATGTGAGATATACTTTCATATAGATTATATTGACATAGATTACACACATATGAGTTTAAACCTAAAATAAATAAATTTGATAAAAAAAATTGTAAAATAAAATAAGTCAAAATCATACAGAATGATAAAATTCATTGTTTTTTGAAAATAAAATAAATTTGATTTGGATCTTTCTTAACAATGAGGACTAATTTGAAAAAAAAACAAATAATAATGGGGACTTGTAGATTAGTTTATTTTTCATTTGTTGGTCTTGAAGAATAATTAATAAAATAAAATCCACAAATTGAAACGAGTAAGTAATGAGAATAAGATCCAGAAAAAATTAAAACTTAATGATGTGATATGAGATATAACTTTATTACTATTACTAGCTATTTTAAAATACTTTCGTAGATGACTTCGAGTCTTTTGGAATGTATAAAAAAATATATATGTATAAAATTCAAGATCACCTTAAAAATAACTAGGCCAACTCTTACATTGACTAATTGGTTTTCATGGAACTTAGAAATTTTTAACATGGTAAAAGAGTTGGGTCCCGGCTCGTTTCCCATGTCATGCACATGTGACCCATCTTTGGTTCTTAGTTCTCAATTCTTGTCACACGATTGCTGGTTTAGCTTATGATCACATGAAGTCAATCTTCTTCTTACCCCTCGGTTCGTGGTTTAAGAAATTCTTAGTTTAGCTCATTTGAGCTCAGTCTTATTTTTAATTCTTGGTTCTTGGTTCTTAGCATGGCTCATACACGAGGAGTTGTTAAAATATACATCCCTTCCGATACAAACATATTATAAAATTTAAGGCTACTTTATAAAATTTTAACTCATTTTTTATGTTGACCAATTGGTTTTTGTGACAAAAATTTTAAGTTTTTCTTAACTGAATCATTTTGTATATAGTTTCTAGTCACTAGTCTGAGCGAAGACTCCATGAAACCCCGGAGACAACTTCGACATGGAGCACAGTGGCAGAAACATCTTGGTATAAAATTTTAACTCATTTTTTATGTTGATCAATTGATTTTTATGATAAAAATCTTAAATTTTTCTTAACTGAATCGTTTTGTATATAGTTTCTAGTCACTAGTCTGAGCGAAGACTCCATGAAACCCCGGAGACAACTTCGACGTGGAGCACAGTGGCAGAAACATCTTGGTAGTTACGCTTTTTTTAATGCATTTTTTTATTTTTATTTTTTCCGGGTCTTGTTTGGTGTGTGGTGTGTGTAATGTCACCATGCATGCAGCCAGACAAAGTCTCTGCATGAAGCCACACCACGTCCTTAGTCTCCATGACGTCACTTAACTTCGTATAGCGTCATGTATTTATCTTCCCATAATACATTTCATGCATCTCATGCACGTACACATTCTAAAAGGAGAGTTTAAAGTTTATATACAAACTATGCATTCAATGTACATGCACGTAAAATAAACAAAACTATTTCATGGATTACGGATATCAATATAATCCACATGTCTCAATCTCGTATCAGCCACGTATTAAACCCAAAAATATAATGTGAACTCTCGAAAATTAATAAAATTGCTATTTCGCCATAACGAGAAAACAGAAGCACTGTTTTTCAAAGTTTGTTGAAGGCAAATGAACACCTCACAACAATAATCTAACAACATATTCAAATAGCAACCAAAATAGTAAAATAATAAAAGAGTCAACTTCTATTACGTGGGTACTACTTAGGGCAAGCTCATCAAATACAAAACACTAGATTTGCGACAAGTAATTACTGGAAAAGTTATGTTATGTAAGCAAATCTTAGAATTTAATTTATGATGACGAATTATAATCTTGATTATTGCGTTAGACTAGCCTAGCTGGAAATGATAACGAAAATATAAAGAGGACACTTAGATATATAATTGTAATGTTGGACCGTCAAAAGCATACAAGTGTCAAGGTTTTTTTCTTAACTTCTTGTTTTTTAATAATATCCAGGTCTTGAAGAGATAGAGATTTGTCTGATGGACACCAAACAGGAGGCAAAGAATGAAGTTAATTTTTCAATGTATAAATTTTTTTTCTGTAATATGAACTTCATGCATAAGTACTATATAACATCTTCATAGATAAGTATTGAGTAACATTTTCCTTTTTTGGGTCAAAATGTGCTTACCACTTACGTATACTCTTCCAGAATAATACATAAAATATGATTCACATAATGCACGTAATGCAAGCAATCTGTTGGATTGGAGGTTGAGGTCTTTTACATTCGAACTATTACGGTCACTAAATACTACGATTTTATGATATGAATAAACTAATTTATAAAATTTATGGGTTGAGAATTCGCAGCAAAAGATGAGGATTTTGCGTGTCTTGGTAAAAGCTCTGGATGTTCATACAACTATTTCTGAACTACGTTCACAAAGGACTATAAGAGCTTGTTTGGATTGGTTTTTTTTCAAGAAAAAAAATATTTTTTTTCCTAAAAAAGTTACATTAAATTTACAATAACTATTTGATATGGCTTTCAAAAAAATTAGAACTTTGAAAAAATGCTCAACTATAACTTTTTTAAGAAGCCAAAATTTTCAGCTTCTAAAAAAAAATTATTTTTAAAAAATTGTTAAAAAAAAAGCTTTCAAGAAAAAACCAATCCAAATGGGCGCTAAAGCTTCCCATAAATAACTGCTTAATACTTTTTTCCAGAATCCGTGGATGGTCATGGATTGTCCGATCCGTGAACCAAATGATCCGTTATAGTTTTTTTTTTATTTTAACTAGACTCTACTCACTAGGTTCCTTATGTGTTACAATGACTTAAAATATTATTCTCTCACAAGAATAAATTATAATTTTGATGACTATTTTAACCATAAGAAAGTGAGATATAAAAAAGTATTTGACCCAGATCCTTTTCTTTAGATAAAGTTGGATGAATTCGACACCAGAAATTCAACGACTTTTAGATACGGCTTCAATCTGTGCGGGACTACCGCCACAGTCGAGAAGCAACACAGACGTGATGAATAAAAATAGCTTTATTTTATAAGAACATTTTATGTAAATACTTATCTACTTATTTCTCATTTACTTATAAATATCAAATACTATTTATAAATATCAATTGCTTATAAACCGCTTAAAAGAGCAAAGCGCGCCAAACGGGCTCGTTGGTGGACCAAAGCTTCATCTGCGCTGGACTACTACTACAGTCGAGAAGCAACACAGACGTGATGAATAAAAATAGCATTATTTTTACAGGTAAGATTTGATTGCGCCGGGCTCATAACATTTCTAAATGTAGTGTGCATTGCATGCTGATGGCTAAAAATGGCCACGTTATGGGGCCATGCGTATCACAAAATGTGAAACCACGTAGCAATCAGCATAAATTCAGTATTATATACTTGGGGTTAGCTCACATGTAGATTATTCAGGGATGTTATGTTGACTTCCTATACGTTATACACAGACAAAAACTTGTCATTATGGACTACGTGGATGGTCGTGGATTGTCTGATAATGTGGAAATATGGCGTCTAATTCAAAAACACATCTATAATAATTTTATCCGAAAAAAGAAATTTAAAAGAACACATCTATAGAACAAGCTTGATTTTCAAAGTAACTGTAGGAAAGGATGTCTCCTTTTTGGTCCTATTCTTGTACTTATCAAATGTCCTAATCGTATGTCTTTGATTAATAGCGTAGATTCAGAAATTTTTGTTCTTTAAAACTAAAAGTGCACAATTTATTGCGAACCAAAAAGTAAACAATTTATATCACTATTTTTCTTTTTAAGGCGAACTAGATGGACTTGTCAGTCCAAATTAAAGTACTTTAAAATTGAAAACACACACACATGTATAATATATATATATATATATATATATATATACATATATAAAATCTGACCTCACTATTTAGTGATTTTATATATATTAAGATATAATCTGAACTCAATATTTAGTGACTTTGTTCCTGAAATTAGTAGAGATTGCATTCCTCACATAAAAATGTACCCATATATAGTTATCGGTATATTTTCCCTTTGAATAACTAGGCCATAAAATGTTAAAAGATACGATTGACATGAAACATTTTTGGTACAATTATGATTGATAATAAAATTTTGCTGTCCTGCAACGTGACATGACCATGTACGTAGCACATTAGATCCATTGAGATTGTTACCTTGGCTTGACTGAACGAGATAACAAAGATTAAAATTCAAACTTCCATGGTCGTTGAATATGTTTCTTGATCAACTTTCCTTTTAGTTGCATGCACCTCTTCTTGTTCTTTATCTTTCACCTCCTGTGCACTCATTTCAAATTAGATGTCGTAGACTCCCTACCATTCTTCCTCCAAAACCGCTTTCCTCTCCAAAAGTTTTTATTTTTTCATTTTTTTTTTACTAGGCAAAGAAGTGAATGGTTTTATTCCGTATTGAGCAAAGAAAAGCATCTAAGTTGGGTTAAGAGGGTGTTTGACTTTCCGCATAAGTAGGTTAAATTTACTTATAAGTAGAAAAAAAAAATTTATATGTTTGGTAAAATTTACTTATAAGTAGAAAAAGAAAATTTATATGTTTGGTAAAATTTACTTATAAGTTAATTTTCCAATAAGCAAAATTTACCTACTAATTATAATAAGTATTTAAAAAGAAAAAGGAGCGACCACCCTACTTTTTGTTCACTTACTTTTAAACAAAGTGATTTAACTAAATAAAAGAACAACTTTATCCTTTAAAAAAGAAAAGCAACATTCTCATTCTTTAATGCAAGGTTCTTTTAGTTATTTTAACAAAAATTATTTTATTTAAATATATATTTGTCAAACATGTCAATAACTTATAAATATATTTTATCTAAATACTTTTCTATTTATTTATTATTTACTTATAAGCTTCAAAAGTAACAATATATATTACCAAAAGTTCTTTATTTAATGCCATTCTGAATTGAAATTTGTGGCAACTTAATTATCTACAACGTTGTTGCACTTAGTCTACCGAACATTGTCTCCAAACTTTGTATCAATCGCTTTTAATATTGATGACATGGTAAGGTAACAACTGAGATATACAGGAGATATGCTGATGCCATCTGATGCAAATTCAAGAAATTAAATTTTATTTTTCTTGACGAGTCCTCGCCATGAATGCAAATTTATCAAAAAGCTTTTGCTTGTTAGACTCAGAAAAAAAAATGAGCCACACACACGAAGCATAATACATTTCTTCATAATTGGTAGAGATCTAACCACCATACCGACCAATCAGTGCCTCGTTGAAACCTTGACGTAAAAAGTCAGACCCTTTCGCTACCAACCACGTGTAATCTATGGGTCAATCAAAATTTACTGTGATATATGTACTTCAAGCTATGAGTGACATTAGTAAAATTACGAAGGCCTATTTTTAATATTTTACATTTATTTAGTGAAAAAGAGGTTAAAGAGATAAAGATTGACCAAATTAAACACGAGGCCGGCACCAAATCCTGCTGACTTGAATCAATTGATAACAGCTCCCCATCATCTATATAAATATGGGGTCATCTTCTTTAATTGGACCTACAAGTTGCACTTTGCTGCTAAAGGTAAAGTATGATATAAAGTCGTGATAGATCAGAGACGAAAATTTTTGCTTGTAGACTTATCCATCCGGAAATTAATTGAATTTACGACGAGCAAACAATGGGAAGAACACCATGTTGTGATAGGAATGGACTGAAGAAAGGTCCATGGACACCTGAGGAAGATCACAAGCTCATTGAGCACATCAAAACTCATGGACCGGGCAATTGGCGAACGCTTCCGAAGAATGCTGGTATGTTAATTTTCATTTCTTTGAATATTGATGCTGTACACATGTGGAAAATTTTAATGGTATTTATTTATTTTCTTTAACATGTTGTTTAACATCATATGTAGGGCTTCAAAGATGTGGAAAGAGTTGTCGTCTTCGTTGGACAAATTATTTAAGACCGGATATCAAGAGAGGAAGATTCTCATTTGAAGAAGAAGAAACAATCATTCAGCTACATAGCGTTCTTGGAAATAAGTAAGATATCAAGAATTTTCATTAGATTTAGAATTTATTTTCGTTGTTGGAATTCCCCGGTACTTCATAGAACAGAGTGCTTGTTTGCATTCTTTTTTTTTTTTTTTTTTTTGCATTGACTTTTTTAACTTCTGAAAATGATACTTTTTTTTGAGTAAAATTTCGACTTTTGGAAAAAGTTGATTTTGAGCTTTTTTTTCGAGTTTTCACTTTTTTTAAAAACCAATTCAAATATTTATTGCTAAAAAGATATAATTTTTTCAAGAAAAAAAAAATAATATATTTTTTTCATGAATGATCCAATCCAAAAAAGCCCATACTAAAATCCTCCTTTTCAAGGGGTGTGATGATTCGTTTTATAAAATAAAAAGGGATTAGAGAGATTTTAAAATAGATGGAGTTCAACACACTTTAGATAAATCACAAAGGATCCAACTCTTTCTCTGCTCGAGACTAATAAACTTGATTTTGGATCTCAGGTGGTCAGCTATTGCAGCTCGGTTGCCAGGGAGAACTGATAATGAGATCAAGAATTACTGGAACACTCACATCAGAAAAAGGCTGCTGAGGATGGGTATTGATCCGGTAACACACAGTCCACGCCTGGATCTTCTAGACCTGTCATCACTTCTAAACTCAGCTCAGCTTAATCTTACAAATTTGCTAGGGCTACAAACCCTAGTAAATCCAGAGGCTTTAAGACTTCTTACAACTTTGATAGCTTCAAACAATGAAAACTCTGAACTATTACTCCAAAAAGCTCAAGAAAACCAACTAGTGAATGGCCAAATGCAAAATCAGAACCCAATTCTCCAGCCTAATCAGTTCCAAAATCCCATCCCACAGGTTCCAAATTGCACCACACAAAATGTTTCTTCATCTTCTTATTTCAATCATAGTACTCTTCCAATGCAAGAGAACTTGGAACAGTTTCTGATGAACTGTTCATCCCCGAATACTATCGGGGAAAACTTGCCTTCTCTAAGTGAAGCTTTTGCTACTCTACCAAATTATGGCTGTAGCGGTTCTGATCATGTCAGGAGTGGCTCGGATGCATCAGAAAACTCGAACTTTTGGTCGCTGAACAACGGCAGCAAACAGCATTTTAGCGTTGATCATTCGGTTCTGTCGACGCCTCTATCAAATTCGGCAACTTTGAATTCGTCTTCTGCATTCGTCAACAGCAGTACTAACACAGAAGATCAGGAGATGGAGAGCTATTGCAGTAACATGATGAAGTTTGAAATTCCGGAGAGTTTTGACTTTGACAGCTTAATGTGAATACTTTACTTCATTGTCAGCGTTCTCTTTTTCCTCTTCCTAGTTTAAATTTTTTGTTTGAACTTGGAATGAACCAAGATACTACCTTTTTCTTTTTATTGCTTCTTTTTGTCAGATGAAATTTGTTGTATGTTAATACAGACTAGCTGTTTGTTCCAACATGCATTAGTTTGCATTTCGTTAGAATGGCTTGTCAATTTGAGCAATCTTATTATTTTGTTACCAACGCTAATATCCTCTAGATAAAGATATACTCCATGGCTGTTTAAGATAGATTATATGCAGTATGGTGAAGCAATAATTGTTTCATAGTCATCTTTGTCCGAAAAGGAAGAGAATGGAGAGAGGAATGAAGAAACAGGCGCTGGCTTGTAAGTATATTGGCTTCGGTCCATGACATTGGTTTTTGAAATTTGGATAAATAGCATAATATCACCTAGACTTCAGCATAAGTATATAGGGTCCCTCTAAATTTTCAAAACTAAGTAATTACCTTTGTACATTTTAAAATTAAGTTCAACCGCCCCATTTTAATAATGCCATTAAAAAAATTAACAGAAGTTGTAAAACAACTTCCTTACCCTCTTATAAATATATATTTTGCTCCCAATTTCAATAGCCCCAAATCTATCAACCCCAATCCCTAACTCCCACAAAATTCCAAATTAAAACACCTCCAAATTTCAATTACCTAAAATCCCTAACCCACGTTACCCACAATCCCAACAACAGTGATTAAAATCAATGAGGACAACAATGATGGAGTCGGAACTCCGGTACGTTTTGGTCGGCATCAGCGTCGGCAACCTCGATGTCAACGACATCACAGAGCTCTTTTTTTTTTTTTTTTTTTGTGGATTAATATCGTAGAGCTCGTTAAGAGATTGTTTATATTTCTTTCTTTGTGTCATATGTCATTGCCAAACAAAGACGCCAGAATTTGAAGAAGATTAACTTGATCCTTGAGTGAATGTTTATATTATGTGTTTGGTCTTAATGGTGGATTAATTTTGGAGCTATAAGAGGTATCATGAGAATCACTACGAGAAGGAAAATTTTTTTATAGCAGCCACATGATGTGAGGTGGCCGGAAATGGCTCCGACGAGTGCTTGAAGTTACAAGATGTGTTTATGAACAATAGAAAAGATGAGGCTATTTTGGTCCAAAATTATTTTTTTAGATGAATTATAAAGTCATATCATCAATAAAGATGCGTGTATCAATCTCCATGAAATTAAACAGAAACCTAACAGCAAGGGGGCTACGTGCACACTTTTTAAAAGTACAAGGAATAATTAGCTAATTTTGAAAATGTAGGGGGTCGCTATGTACTTATGCCTAAGTCTAGGGGGGTATTATGCTATTATGCTATTTACTCTTGAAATTTTGTTACGTCTGCAAAAAAAATTGGCCGAGTTCTTTTGTATCTATTCGAATTGCCCCGAAATCTTTTTTGGTAACTGTTGAGTTTTATTTAGAGCTTCAGGTGGAAGTCAACAAAAGTTAATAATTATTTGGTTTTGTATTTTAGGTTTTGAACTTTTAGTGAATTTTAAAGTAATATTAGGCTTTTAAAAGTATGGAATTGTATATATAATAAGAAAAGAAGAAGAAAAACAATTTCTTACCTCATCTAAACAAAAGTTTTTCAAAAGTCTTCTTTTTAGAAAACTCCAATTTGGAGCTTCTCACTTCTTAACTTTGTGTGACTTTGACTTTGACCTAAAAGCTTTCAGAAAAGAGTTGAATAAAGTGGTTTAAGCTTTTAAACCACTAGTACCACTGCTCTTTCTAATCATCTCTTCCCTTTTTTCCTGATGATGGATAAAGTTATACGAGGCCAAATCTTGATTCTCCTATATCAATGTAGTCCATCCTAAGTCATTTGATTTCCAAATCTTGATTCTCCTATATCAATGTAGTCCATCCTAAGTCATTTGATTTCGCCACTGGGTTCACCTTTGCCCTAGAGTTGACAACTCTTACAGAGTCCATCTCCTTTTTTGATCAACCTTTTTCGTCGATCTACACGAGTAACCACACTACCCTCACAACTCAATGATTATTATTATTTTTCCACTGTTCTTTCTTTGCATGAACCATAGGTTTACCATGATTCTAGTACTGATCCTTACTAGTAGCAAGTTATGATTGAAGAAATGTAGGCTGTAGAGTCCAAACATACTTGAAACTTAGTGGAACTTTAAATTGGGAAGAAGTGATAGACTGTAAATGCATGTATAACATCAAGAATCACTCAAATGGTTTCATTAGACGATACAAGGCTTAGTTAGTAACAAAGGGATCAGACGCTCAAAAGCATATATTGATTATGAGTATACTTTCATCTAGAAGGACGTCTCGTATTTATATGGAGCCTTATTGCTATTATCTTAGTTCATCAATGACCCTTATTTTAGATGGATGTGAAAAATGTCTTCCTTAGTGGGGAACTCATAAAGAAGATCCATATGTAACCTTTTACAAGTTACCATCATTCTTCACATCAAGTACGTTGGTTACACAAGGCATTTTCAGACGCTCAAAAGCATATATTGATTATGAGTATACTTTCATCTAGTAGGACGTCTCGTATTTATATGGAGCCTTATTGCTATTATCTTAGTTCATCAATGACCCTTAATTTAGATGGATGTGAAAAATGTTTTTCTTAGTGGGGAACTCATAAAGAAGATCCATATGTAACCTTTTACAAGTTACCATCATTCTTCACATCAAGTACGTTGGTTACATAAGGCATTTTTTGGTCTCAAACAGGACCCAGGGCCAAGATTCGTTCACTATGCCTAATTTCGTTATTGGTGAGCTTGGTTTTACCCAAAGAGCCCATGACTTAGTATTATTGGTGCATTTCTATCTCTAGTATTGTTATGATTTTATGTTATATGGGTGATGATTATTATATGCAATGATTCTACTGGTATTTCTTGACTTGAAAGAGTTTCTTGGCAAGAATTTTGAGATGAAAGATTTGGAATCTCAGTTATTTTTTGGTGATTAAGATCCCTAGTAAAGTTGTGGGTTATTACCTTTCGTGAGTGAAGTACTTTTCCGATCGCTTGATCCTCATGTTTGGCTTACTCTGCTTGATGGTACACCGCCTCCAGATGCCCCTTTGTATCAACAATACATAATTGGCCATCGCATATGTCTCATTGTCATTTGCCCTCATATCTCCTATTTTATTCATTTATTGAATCAGTTCATATATCTCCTATTTTGTTCGTTTGTTGAATCAGTTCATATATGCTCCTTTGACCACTCATTACATTGTTGTTCTTCATATCCTTTACTATATCAAGTGTTTAGTGTTTCACATTCTATTTGTTTATGCCAATCACCTTTGATCCTCTATAGGTTTTCTGATGCTGATTGAGCTTGTGATGGATCACACTAATTTTTGTTTCGTGACAGGATACTGTTTTCTTTTAGGTTACTTTCTTATCTTGTGGTAAAGTAAGAAGTAGACTATTATTGCTAAGTTCAATATCAAAGCTAAACGATGTGCTCTAGCAGTTGATGCAACCTAAGAGGTTATTTGGCTTCGTTTATTATTGAATGATATGGATGTTTTGCAAGATTCAGCCACTGTTATTCATTGCAATAATCAAAGTGTCATAAAGATTGCTCATAACTATGTGTTCCATGAATGTTCGCGTCACATTGAATGCAATTGTCTTTTTAGTCAACAACATGTTACTAGTGACACTACTTCTCTATTATATTGCCTGCAGATAATCTTTGCTAAGGCTTATCCTACAACACGAGCTCGGGACTTGATTTTGAAACTCAAACTAGTGTCCTTTGCACCATGCACTTTGAGTATGACAGCGATTTAAGACATACAATTTAACACTCTTATATGGATAATTTTTTCAATAGAGCCTAAATTGATTCAATTTGTTTAGCTAAAGGTTCCTTAAGTATAAACACATTTTTCCTTTTAAAAAAAAAAAAAAAACTAGCCTGCTCTTTAACAATTCTACCGACCCTCGGGTTACTAGGGCTGCCAGCTCATAAATAAATCTATACAAGGGTGGAACAAAGGGGATCGGCAAGGACCTGACCTTTCCTAAGCTCGAAAAAAGTATTTAAATTTATAAAATTAAAAAAATCACGGCCCTTCCTTAATATTTTTTCTCCTTTGTCTGAAATTCTTCCCAAAATGAACTTTAGTATACACTTCTTCATACAGAAGATATTTTAGTAATCAAATTTTTGTAATAGATAGGCAATTTTAGCATTGAAATCTCAATAATGCTAAATTCTTTAATTTTGTTTGTTGGTTAGTTGTTTAGAGTTTCTTTATACAAGATATATTTAAGAAAGTCTATAATGTTTTGGAGGTTTCTTAGTAGAAAATTTGTTTATTTAAGAAGTCTTTTTAATAGATAATTTATTTATTTTTGCAAACGTACTATTTCATAAATGAAAACCAAATCGAATTTTATCAACTGAATCAATTACATAACCTTTGCATTATTTTGGGAAACAAAAATATTGCTACTTATTTATGCCTAAAATATATAGTATTCCTAATCTTTTGCTATATTATTATTATTATTATATATGTATTGTTCTCTTTTACATTAATAATAAATTTTTAACCTAATCTATATTCTTCCTCGGGTTATTTGGTAGCAGTAGTAGTAATCAGAAATGGTTTCGTCTACATGTGCAATCAAATGACTTTCACAACACCGTCATCGCAACTTTTCTGATTGGCTTTTTATGCTCAAATACCGAAGCTAAGTCATCTCTCATTCAGTTTCCAATTAATCTTTTCTGGTTTGGTATTATTTCAACTTTTTTCCTTTTTTTTTTTTTGTATTATTGTTGCAACACTGAATTTCATGACATATTCTATCAGGATACTGTCGCAAGCTTAGACGAACCAAAATTATTGGGGGCACAACAAATTAAACTACGAGAGGGGTCTTGATTAAGAAAAGGAATGGTGTTTCAGAAGTTGATACTAGGACTTATGAATACTACCTTAATTCCCACACAGAGACTTCTTTTCTTGAAATAATTTTGCTTGACTGGCACTTTGTGAAAATATTTTGATATTAGGTTTTTCTTGTTATCTTATCCGTATTGAGGATAAATAGACAACCACCGTTACTCCCTTTAATTTTAAGAAGGGGGGAGGGTGGTCTTTAAAAAAGGAAAAAAATATTTGAGTAAGGTTTCAATGTGACATTACACTAATGGTACATTTAGTATGTAGGAATGACTTGGAATGGAATCGTTATTCTATCTTCTCATTTCCTTTCTTTCGTTTAGTATAACTAATTGAAGTCGAAAAGCTCATTCTCATGGAATGGCCTTTTCAGGAAAAGGTAGGAAAACACATACCTTAGCTAAACCTAAAGAATGAGTATTCCAACTTAAGTTGGAATCATAAAAAATAAAAAAAAAACAAAAAATAATTTATTATTCCCCATTTATACTCACAAATCTTCAATCGTTATTAAATAGATAGAAAAACAAAAAATTAAAAGTCAAAAGCAAAAAGTAAAAAATTAAAAATACACATTTTTTTTTCATTTTTAACTTTTTCACCCAAAAAAATGGGTATAGTTTTATTGGATGATTAACTTTTCTCTCAATTATATTAGAAAAGTAAATAAATTAAAATATGGTGATAAAAGTATAAAAAATGATTGAACAAATAATGCTATGGGCTCGTTTGGATTGGCTTTTTTCAAAAGGATTTTTTTAACGACTTTTGAAAAATAGCTTTTCTTGAGAAGCTGAAAATTTCGGATTCTAAAAAAAGCTTTATTTGAGCTTTTTTCAGAGTTTCAATTTTTTTGGAAGTCAAATCAAATAGTCATTGCAAATATAATGTAATTTTTTCATGAAAAAAAAAGTGCTTTTTTCTTAAAAAAAAAAAGTTAATCCAAACAGGCCCTATGTTTTATCGTTGATCAGAAGACAAAGAATATTTTAGTTTATGTTCATATTGTATAAAAATAATTGTCACATATAAGTCTAAATTTATCAAACCAAAGAACAAGTGTATTTTGGTAAATTGAATTGATTTTTATACTATTCTAATTTTGTTTTAAAATAATTTTACTAAATATAAATAAGATAGTTATTTCATTCTAACTTTTTTATAGTTTTAACCAAACATTAAAAAAAAAAAGGAAAAGAAAAGGTTCTCCATGGCTATTTTGCCTTGAATTCTTTTTTGCCTTGAATGGTCATTCATTTTCAAACCATTCTATCATACCAAATGGGCCATAAGGGTGTACATTAGTCTAAAAATTAAACCCGATTACCAAATTGAAATTTTGGATTACATTTGAGTAAATTATGCTTGGAGAATTAGGAGTAAATTGGGTTTGGAAAAAAAAATCTGGAGAAATGGTTCAAAGTTTGAAACTAATTATGTAATTTGAGGGAAATCTGATTACCAAAGTCTTATTGCTAAAATAACATTATCTATATAATATTTAGTTTCAAAATATATAACCTTATTATCCTATCTAGAGCCCATACTATTTCATTTTCCATGCCTGTCACTCTCTTCGCCTCCGCCAAAAGTCTCCCAAGTGCCCTAATTGAAGTATGCAAATTATACCGTACACTCTATTTACTAAATTGTGAATAATTAAAAGTTTTAAACATAAAGTGTTAACATTATGAATATATAACATGCATTCTGCAAATAATTAAAAGTTATGAATGTATAATATAAAAATTATAAATGTATAGTAATAAAATTATGAAAGCACACTATTGTGGTTATTTTTTTTCTTTTTTGAGCATAAATAATGCACTCGTAAAAGTGGTGCACAGTCCGTATTAGTGAACCATCATTAGGGTGCACAATGAAATGACCCATGGAAACCTCATGCTTGCTGCCCGGCTAAACCGAATAGTTGAAATTTCACTCCGCCAAGCTTCTAAGCTGCGCTAGAGTAACAGTGCGTCAAATAGACTTATCTTTTTCTTGTTAAATTATCAAATGGTACAGTCTTTAAAAATCTATCCCCTCTTTTCTTTTTGGACTTCCTATACTTGTTAAAATAAGTGGTGCTCGTTCTTTTTTCATATAAATTTTCGTGGCTTCATTCTTTCAATTATGTCATGCTTTGAGTCTGATTATATATTTTTATTTATGTTTTAAAATTTAAATTATATAATTTTCTTTAGAATTTGGTATTAATTATGTTAAATTTAGATTTTAACATTGGGATTCCCTAATCTCCTATTGACTTTTCTCATTCTCCAGTTTTTCAAATTACGTTTTCCAATGGTGAATGAGGACGAGGAATGAAATAAAATCTCTTCATCAGAATGATTTCAATTAAAAAGAATTATCAATTGGGACGAGAACGTTAGAAATTTTATAAAATTACGGACTGCCACTAATTGAGACATTTTTATATTTTTGAAAAATGGGTTAAAGTTGACCGGTAAAATCCAAAATATTATTTATTGTGATTCATTTTAGCTGGGTCTAGGTCCGTCTCATTAAATTATTCCAAAATATTATATCACGTAAAGGGTCTTAGATAGCAAGATTTTATGACTAAAAGTGCTTGTTTGTTTACTATTCCGTGAACAATACTTGGCATATCTTTGAATTGTAGTCCTATGAGCTGTTAATGATATTTAGTCAAAAAGGACCTGATAAATGATAAAATGATAAAGATGAGATGATGCAACCTATGTTTTCTTTAAGATCCTTCGCCGACAAGCATCATCACAGTGGCTGCTCATATTGTTAATTTTGCCCTCTTAATACTTGCCATTATATAATATAATGGGTTAACATTGTTTAGAACGTGTATCCATATGTCATAAACTAAGCTGGAAGACGAAGTGGAAAAGGCAATAACATTTTTGGATTGTGTTCAGCAAATGATAATATTTCATTAATTGTGTGATTAAGGAGGATGGCCAAGAAAGTTTTCTAAGGACTCCGTTCCTCAACCAAAATAATTAAATAAATAGATAAATAATGGCACTGTCGTAACTAGCTTTTCCTAAATATTTAAATTTTCATATCTTTTTAAGAAAAAAGGCCTTGCCATTTTGGCAATGATCATACCCCAAGATTAAAATAATTTGCGTATCAAAACATGGGGGCAAAGACGAGGATGTCAAGCGGTAGTATGTTTTTTCTTGAAAGTTACATGTATGAAATTTTTCTTTATATAGATTGTTTAATATATTGAAATTTTTTGTAAGGGTTTATTCCTTTTATAGTCCCTGGACTATTGACTTTGTTGCGTTTTAATCCCTTAACTTTCAAAATAAACTGTTTAGTCCTTGAACTAGTAACTTTGTTACATTTTAGTCCCTTAACTTTTAAAATGAACCTTTTAGTCCCTGGACTTTGATAAATGAGATATCGTTATGTAAGCACAATATAGGATCGTATATATGAATTTACAATATAAAATTCAAAAACATAATTGATAGCGGAAGCACATACTTGTTTGAGTCATTATTGTTAAAGAATTGTTGTTAAAGAAATAATTGTCACCCAGTCTAGACTTAAATCTTCCTCTCCCTGCTCTACTCGATATTAATAGATGCTTGTGGAAACAACTGTTAGGTAAAGAGTAGGAGAGGGGACCTAACCCTATTTATAATAAATTCTGACAGTCCTACCTATAAAAGATTTATCAAAATATATGGGCTTACGAACAAAATAACTGTATGAATTTATAAGGTGAACTAAAACCAATATGATCACAAAGTCCAACTTGTGAACTAGATATTCAACCTATTTTATAAAACCAAAAATAGTTAACGGTAGCCCACTTTAAAGAGAAATTTTCCAACAGTCTCCCACTTGGGCAACGTTAAATATTTTATTTATTTTCAAAATTTTTAAAAAAAAAATATTTATTAGGCTGAATAGGAAACATAATGTGATCAAAATGTGCTATTTCTTTGACAGTCCTCCACATGATTTATCCAATATCGGTGTTTAAAGCAAGAGAAGTCTATTATTCTTATCCTCACAAAATAGCGTTTAATGTGCTAGAGGAAATAACGATATCCTCACAAAATAGCATTCAATAGACCAAAGGATAAATTATTCTTAACCTCACAAAACAGCGATCAATATGTCAGAGGTAAGAATACATATCTCCAACCAAAATGTGTCCTTATAGAGATATTAAACTCAATAGAGGATCTTATCGCAATGGACACCAAACATAAAATCCCCAAAAAAACATGAATATGAGTAATCACAATATACAATTATGTTATAAACCATAAAACAACATGCTATTGTATAAATGCACTAATGTGCAAAGCAAAATATAAAAAATGGGAACATCCAATAATACATGATGATATAAAGCTCCCACTAGACAATAGAACCAAAAAGATTGTAAAATACTCATATTCCTAACATGTTTCACAAAAATCATAAGTCAAAGACCCTTGGACAAGGAGTCAATTAATACGTTATCACTAGCGATTCTTTCTATATGAATGCCATCATTTTTGACAAAGTCTCTGACTACCAAAAACTTGATATCTATATGCTTGCAAGCTTTAATTTTCTTATTATTCTTTGAGAATAGTACAACAACTCTATTATCACAATAGATCTAGTAACAGAATTTATAATTCTCAAAAGTAGATATCATGTTATTAAAACATATAACAGAAGATGATGCATCATAATAAGCCACGAATTCATATAGTTGAAAAGGCATTAAGCTGTTATTTTTCACTCTTCCAAGACATGGCCCTTCCAGCAAACACAAAGATATACCCAAAAGTAAATTTTCAATTATCTGAGTATCCAATATAGTCAGAGGTAGAATATCCAACCAACTTTAGATAATCTACTTTATAGCAAATAAGCATATAATTTTTGGTCTTTTGTAGGTATTTTATTACCTAATTAGCAAAAACCTAATAATTCATTCCAGGATTTATTATCAACCAAAACTCTTATCGCAAAAGCGATATCAAGTCTAGTGCATACTAAATCATACAACAGGATCTTAATAGCACTAGCTAGGGGTGGAAATCGGATCGTATTTTCGGATAATCGATTTTTTCGGGTTCGGGTTTTTCGAGTTTCGGGCGGGAAAAAAATACCCGATCAGGTAGTTAAATAGAAACTATCCGGCCGGATATCGAATTTTTCGGATGCTGGGTTTTTCGGATTCGGATGTTCTGATACCCGACATTTCTATGAAGCTAAAAAATACAAAATTGTTTACTATATATATATATATATATATATATATATATATATATATATTTGCGGTAAGTTAGCAAATACATTCATTGATAGTCAAACTAATTACATCCATGTACACAAATAGCACGATGCTCAAAACTAAACATCGGCTCCAATAAAAGAAAAGAGATTGTTCAAAATGAAGATAGACAAATCAACTCTTTTTAAAATATAAAGATATTTCCATCATAACTACGAACCAAACAAAAAGGAAAAATTAATAAATATTAACTATACAAATATATTTCCACATTTATCTAACTTAAACATAACAAATATTTATGCTAAATTAATGTTACATTTTGTTAATTCTAATTATATTACTCAATTCAGTTGTCTAATTTATTTACAAATAGCTTAATTATGTTATTTAACTTCTCATTACTTTTGTAGAATACTTTTTTTTCTCTTTTTTTAGTTGTACATTTTAATATTAATGCATTATATAAAATGTGTGTTTATATATGTGTTATATTAGAATATTATGATGAATAATTTACTATGGAATGGTGTGTGTATTTTTTTCGGGTTTTTCAGATCGAGTTCGGGTAGGAAAAAACTACCCGATCTACTACCCGATATTTCGATATTTTTTTGGATATCGGATTCGAATATTATCCAAATCCTAAAATTTTGCATTTTTTCCCACCCGATCGGGTTCGGATTCGGATTCGGGTACCCGATCCGAATTTCCACCCCTAGCACTAGCACAAGATATATCTTTCATAAAATCCCTCTCTATATCATTTTGAGGATATTGCTTCAATTTGAGTTGATCACCTTTTACAACAAATACACACAAGACTTACAATCCTTCACACCAAAAAGGTTTTGAAAACTCAATCAATGTAAGATTTTCGTAAAAGATTCAAAAATTCCAAGAGACTTATTTCAACAAAACTTAGTACCAAGAACAAAAGAAACATCCTTAACATCTTTTATATCGAAAGCCTGGACTAAATATTGTTTAGTCTCATGGAGCATACCCTAGTCATATATAACTAGAAAAATATCATCAACATGCAATATTAGGAGGACAAATTTACTCCTACTGAACTTGAAGGGTATATATGGATCAACTCTATTTTTCTCAAAATGATAAAAAGTTACTATTTCATCAAACTTCAAATATTCATTACTTTGAGGCCTGATTCAAAACCATAAATGAATTTTCTAAGTCTACAAGCCATATAATCCTTACTAGTAATAATAACCCCTCAGGCTATTTCATGTAAACTTATAGATATATATCACTATTGAAGAAAACTATTTTCACACCCATAGGAGCCAGTAATAGCTCAAAGAATATTTTATAAAAACATGTGAAAAAGATTTTGTTGTAATCTATATATTTTCTTTGGATAAAGCCTTTTGTAACTAATCTCACCTTTGGCCTCTCAATCTTCTCTATAAGATCTCTCTTGGTCTTAAAAACCCATTTGCAACCAATAAGATTATCTTCTTTAAGAAGATCAACAAGTTCCCAAATTTATTTTCATCATAGGTTGCATCTCATCTCTTATAGCATTCAAGTAAACACGATAATCATTATAGATAGAATGTCTTCTTTCTCTAATAGACCTTTTAAATGTTGTTCATCATTAATCTCACAAGATTGTGAGATCTCAACATGTAGATTGTCATTAGTTGTAAAATCATCATCTATTATAGGGTACCTACTAATATCTTGTCTCTCAATGTGAATAGAGTACCAACCTGACTAATTATTAGTAGTGGAAATGAGACAATTTCTTTATCCTTATCCTCAGTAGTAGGTAAAGGACATACAGCATTACCAACATCCAATTCTAAGAATTTGGAAATTTGAGATTTGACAATCTAAGAAACACATGTAGGAGAGTAAAACCTATATTATTTAAAATGAGCCAAATACCCAATGAAACAACGAATAGTCTTAGGGTCAGTGGTTTCTTATATGAAAATATTTACCTAAGTAGGACAATCCCAACTCGAAAATTAGTCAAATTGGATTTTCTCCCTAACCAAAATTCAAAAAAAGAACCTTAGGGGCAAACTTGTTGGGAACATGATTAAGTATTTAACAAATCATTTTAATGGCTTCACTACAAAGGTACTCTAGTAGGTCAGTAACATCCATCATGCTCCTTATTATATCCGTAAAGATGTATTTTTACCTTTCGATCACACCATTTTACTCAGGGATACTAGACATACTATACTGGGCAATAATCCTATAAATTTATAAGTACTTGGTGAATGACTTATATGTTGTTCGGAGATCCAAGCCTATCATAGTACTTACCTCTTCCATCAGATCCAACAATTTTGATAACATTCCCAAGTTGTTTTTCTATCTTTGTCTTAAAAATTTTGAATTTCTCAATAGCATTAGATTTCTCTTTAATTAGATAGAGGTATCTATAACGAGAAAAATCATCAATGAATGTAATAAATATTTATTACCACACAATATAACAGAAATAGGTCTAGTAGTATCTATGTTTATCACTTCTAAAAGGCAAACCTGTAGGTAGCAATTTTTTTTTTTAACTTTAGTGCACTTACCCCTTATGCACCCAATATAAGTTTCAAGATCATCAAAAATTTAGAGAAGGTAAAATCTCATTGTTAATGAGTATTTCAACTCTTTCTCTAGAAATATGACCTAACCTTTTAAGCCATAACAAAGAAAAAATTTCTTTACTTAAACTCCTTTTAGAAACAAAATTTTCTGTATGAAAAGAGTTACGAGAACTTTCTAGGAATAAACCCAATTGGTATAAACCATTTGATAAAACACATTCACCAACAATTCTGGAATTGAAAAACAATTGTACTTGGTCATTTCTAAAGTGAAAATCATAACCAATCTTGTCTAAAAAAAAAAAAATAGAAATCGAGTTGCGTCACTCTAATCCACTTGCCCGTCATCTATTTTCTCTTTCTTTAACCAAAATTAAACTAGTGCAATGAGCTCTTTTATGACATTTTCTTACAAAAGTAAGAGTTCTTATCAAACTTAATGATAGCAGATTTAGGACCTCTAACATTGTGATTTTTATCTACAATCTAGATCTGACCTTTACCACCCTTTTTCAAACCATGACCTCTCTTAGGAACATGATCCTTAGAATTCGAGGTACTAACGTTATAATAATAGGGCTTAAGATTTGAAACAAACTATACAACCTTTGGGTTTCCACCCTTAATTTTGTTTTCCTCAATAACATAATGGATTATTTTTGGTCATCGATATTTCAAGATTCCTTGGTATTTCTCTCCTATAGCTATTAAGAGTTCTTTTACATTTTTAGTTCAAGACAAGCCATTCACTAAATACTCAGTTATGGTCTCTTCATAGTCATTAAGCAAGACAGTTAGACCTCTCCTATTACCAATTATATTTCCCTTTCTTTATCACCATTTTTATGAACCAAAGCAGCATGTGCATCAAATGTAATGTCAAGTTAGTATCGACTATACTCAGATAAAACCCAATAATCGCTTTTATTTCATAATGGTTTTATCTATTCAAGATATCTAAGTAATAATTTTTCAAAGCAAAGGAAACAATCCAAGAAAAGAATGCAATATCAATAAACATTATGCATACATGATATATTATAAGAGTAAGCATTATAAACAAAATAGTCCAAGTACATCGTTATCATATCTGCCTTTGGGCAAATAATTCAACATGTAAATAGGTGCTTTTTTAACATAAAATAATACATATAAGATCACCCTACTGAAAGAAAAGTCAACCACCTTTGGGCAATTGAACTTTCTAACAGTATTGTAATCTTGGTCCATATTTTATACGTATACTACCGGGCTAAAGCCATATAATGATCTCCTTTGGGAGAACATTGTGCACTTTACCATAGTAGTTTCCCAAACAAACCGAGAAAAATCATAGATTTAATTGAGCAAATCACTTTGGTGAATTTGCCTACTTAAATCTATGCTATCAACTCATTGGGAAAAATTAATGCTTAACTTAACCACAAAATGTTATGTATGTGATTGACCACACAATATGAAACACTTCAATATGACATGTTTCAGTGATCAATTTAAAATTACATTCTTCAATAAATTTCATGAGCACATATAAATAATATACCAATAGGAGATATATAAAATTTCAAATTGAATAAAGAAAATAAATAATTTTGTTAAACTTAGAGGACTAATAAAATAAAACTTTAAGATCAAATCTTAATTTATAAATCAAAAATAGAAATTGTTATGGAAAGAAATATAAAAATTTAACATTTAATCAAATTTAATTCCATGACAATAATGTGAGACCATAATTAATATTATGTTTCGCACAACAATATGCCATCGGTTAAGGGAACAAAGGGGAAAAAAAACATAATTAGACTCAAATTGGGATTTCAAAAGATCCCATCTAAATTTCTTAAAGTCCATGTCACCACATCAATAAGGGAACAATGAAAAGACAACTTTAATTTTAATATTGATACTAAATGTCCCAAGCTGTTATGATGCAGGTACCTTCAAGATTATTATAGACATTTTCCTTCTTTTGAACATAGAACACAATATAGTGTGCTGACTTGGTGGTCAGCTAGAGAACCTGTTATTCATGTGTTCCAGGTTTGAATCTCGCTAATAACAATTGCCCTTTTATTTTTTTAATTGTTACATCACAATGAGTATTATTAACTGTAAGGCGCTAGAGGAGTTAAACAGGAATCTAGAGTTGGGTGGTAATCTACCAAATTTGAGAGTCTTATTCTAATTGGAAGTCTAAAGTTCAGGTCTTGTGTCATGACCATCATTATCATAAAACACAGACAGACAAACTTAATAAGAAGCATCAATGGTTTACTGGCAACACATTTAGCATAAAATCGAGTGCTGAAAAGTTCAGGGTTCGATTTTTACCTTTTATTGGCTTTTCTTTTAATAATTGCTGCTAGCTGCAAATTACGATAGGGACATGGATCCACAAGGGATGGATGATATTTAATAGACATAATTAAGCAAGATAAACTTGTAGCCATGTGATCAAAATCTTACGGATGGAGCACAATTAGAAAAAGAAACTTAACAGTAAAATCTTGATCCACATCATCAATAAAGAGACAAACTTCAATACATATAAGTAAACATATGCATGTATATTAAATATGATTTATACAATAAAATCAATAAAAGAGTATAATAAATAGTAGGGAGAGTTCTATGAAAGCCCTAAATCAATTTTATGAAACAATAGCTTAGTAATCACAAAATAAATCAAGAACTCTTGTAATCTTTATACTCAAACAATTATTTTGATTTTTTCCCCTTAAATAAACACATGTAAATTCCATGTATAAGTGGCTCTGATACCATATGTAAGTACAATATAAGATCGTATACATGAATTTACAATATAAAATTCAAAGACATAATTGATAGCAGAAGCACATACTTGTTTGAGCTATTATTGTTAAAGAATTGTTGTTGAAGAAATAACTGTCACCCAGTCTAGGCTTAAATCTTCCTCTCCCTGCTCTACTCGATATTAACAGATGCTTATGGGAACAACTGCTAGGTTAAGAGTAGGAGAGGGGACCTAACCCTATTTATAATAAATTCTGACAGTCCTACCCATAAAAGAATTTATCAGAATATATGGGCTTAAGCACAAAAGAATCGTATGGATTTATAAGGTGGACTAAAATCAATATGATCACAGAACTCAACTTGTGAACCAGATATTCAGCTTATTTTATAAAACCAAAAATAATTAACAGTAACCCACTTTAAAGAGAAATTTTCCAACACGGTAGTCCTTGAAAAGGAATTCATTTTAAAAGTCAGAGGATTAAAATGCCACAAAATCAGTAGTTTAAGGAGTAAAAGATTTATTTTAAAAGTCAATAGACTAAAACACGATAAATTTAATAATCTAAGGACTATTAGAAAAATAAATCTTTTTGTAAAGCACTTGGTGGGGTTGTTAGTCACCATATATGGTCCTTGCTAATTGTAATCAAGAAGGTAAGTTCTTGACTAAGCTAATGTTGGGATAGTTGTCGGTCTCATGGGTTGGCTAAGCTTTTTATTATTTACTCAAGCAAGAAGGTGATCAAGAAAGGCTAAGCCTTCGTATTGGTTGAAGTCTGGAAGGCCCACCTGGCATACGCTTTGGCTTCTTGTATTTGAAGGTCCGCTATATAGACATACAAATAAAATAAATATACCTGCTGTTTCTCATATATTACGTGTCCTGTCAAAAATAAAATAAAATAAAATTGAGCAACAAGTATTTATTAAGGTTTAAAGAAAATATCTATTTTTGAGTTGATACCTTTGTGCAAACATATCATAAGGAAGGTTTCAATGATTTTCAATCTAAGAGTTGTGAAGATCAGGATTGGCCAATAAGAAGGCTATGGTGCTTCGTATTTATGTATATATTAAGATAGTGTCCAAGGTTCATGGCAATTTCGTGTTAATGGCTCTGCAACATCAAGTGATCATGTGAAACATAATACACCTTTCGCTAGTTTGTACTAACTATCTGATTTTTATTAACATAGTCATTACTCATATGTTATGGGATAAATTAATATATTTTGAAGCATAAAGTATTTTGATCAAGTTTGGCCAAGTATTACCAATAGCTTACATAATGATGTTTGGGATGGTGATTTTCTTCACTAATGGCTATAATCAGTCACTTTGGAAATAAGTGAATAAGTAAGTTATACTCTTTTCAAGCTACTTATCTTTGTTTGTATTTGACAGGTAAATTTTCATGCGTTATGAGCTAGTCATTTTGTAATATATCTCATGATACGGTTAATATATTTACACATATACCCAACTCAAGATTTTTTTTGGAATTTATGCATATATACAATGTTTATATATTAGCTTTTTACTAGGCATTTATGTTTATAAAGATTTAATTGAATGATTAATAATAACGATATTATGCATGAAAGTAATTTGTCCCAATTAAATAATTGATGGTCGATATAGGTGGTAAGTCGGCCTCTATATAAATATATTAATTGTTTGATAAGGATCCTGGGATGTTTGCTTCTTTCTGTTAGCATATGCAATTGTCTATCCGAAGGGAGTAATTGTATGCATTAATTCAGAAGAAGTGGAAGTGGCAGTGAGGGTTGTTATTCTTTTTTACTTTAAATGGATTTGTCTGCCCGAAGGGGGATAGATCTGTTTAAGGTTGTCTCATTGTGTCACTTGAATGGAAGGTCCATATTGTATGTTGTGTATTTTGCCCGAAGAGGAATATGCAGCAATACACTTTGAACTTTCATGTGGATTTTGTGCTATGGTTTATTATCCTTCTATTATTTGCAATTAGGAGCATTTTTTTTTAATAATCAATTTGTCAAGATCTTGAAAATCTAGACTAACATAATTATTTTGCATCCTTTTTTTTTAATTTGCACAATTTTCAAGTTTATGTTATGTTTTCTTCTTATGTATAAGTGAATATGGGTTTCTTCAAATTGTTAAGGAAATTGAGATTATAAACTATATAAAGACAAATGATGTTCTATTTATGTTGAAAGTGTTTTTGACTTTTTCTACATCATATATCAAGATATTATTTAATTTTATTTATGGAATTATGGATTTAATCTCTATAGTATGTAAAAATATAAAGTTTATTGAGTTCATTTAATCTCTACTTTGTGTGGATTTCAATAGTTATTTATTTAACTAAAGAGTGTCAATTATTCTTATCAAGGAAAGAAATTAATTTATATGACCTTTTGATTGATTGATAGAATAATTTAAAACACAACAAATTAATTTTCCTTGAGATTGCTATTTTTGAGTTTATTATTACTCAAAATTATTGCTTAGATTTGTGATATCAATATAATTATGTTGTTTTACTTATTTAAAGATGAGGTTTAAGTTTGATTTTTAGTATTTTAGTGAATCTTAATTAGACTATGTTCCCTCTTACTAAAGTTGTATGTTTGGAGTAACTTTTATCAAGTTAAATTAATGCATACGTGATACTATTTTAATTTAATTAGGGGCACTTCATGTATAAAGTAAACATATTTTGGTATGAGGCACTAAAGTTGTCCTCGTTGATGCCTTCATAATTCATCAATTAAGGTTTAGAAGAATCAATAAGAATTCTAGGATATCTTTTATTTTAGTTAGACTATTTTTCTGGATTGTGTTGGATAATTTTGCTGAAGCAAGTTATCTGTTATGGTCTATAAATTTGTCTAATAAGAATTTTGGAATAGTTTATTTCTTAAAATTGTAGTTCACAATTATTCTCCTGAAGGAAGTAATTGTGAGTTGTCTCTCCAAAAACATAAGTGAATGACAAAGATACTAAATGTTGGGATTATATGCCCTAAATGTTGGGATTGTATGCCCTAAAAATCACTTGTACATGGATATCGAACTAGACATTTGATTATTGTTTATATTTATGAGCATCTTTGCATATATTTTCTCTGATATATATGCATGATACATTGTGTAAAGGTCCAATGATATAATCCAATGACTTGAGTGCACAGTGAGGCTAGATGCACAGTAGGTCCAAGTCTAGTTTTGGATATATCATAAAAGATGTCCATAGCTAGATGTTAGTGTTGGACACTTTACCAGAATAAGACTAAAGTGGGCAAGTCTTCTGATAGGGGTGATCTATCTAGGTCATTGGAGGGTCTTTCCAGACTTAACTCCTAGTACGTGCGTCACGCATTAGACAGGACCACCGTGAGTATGTTCTAAAACCATGCCATCATGTATATAAGGCAAGATACTCGCTGCTTCTGAGTGACCAATGCTGTTAATCTTGAGTGTATATGGATGAACTGACAAAGTTAAGGTGCAGCGCTTTGATGTACTATGAGGAGAGGTCATGTATAATAAGATTGTTCACCTCGTATGTTGGGTGTTGTATTCTAATGAATTGGGATATGCATATGCAATAGTAGAGTCTATATGCCTATTTGGATTTGTCCTATTGGTTATCATAAATCCAGATCTAGGGATATTACCCCTCAGGGGTATATCGGGCATTCGGCTTATGAGTTTCTCTCTAGATCAAGAGATCCATGACCAATTGGTGATCATTTCTTGGACTAGAGATTCTAAGGTTCTAAATAGAGTCTTGGAGGTGATGATACCTTTTGACTGGCCTTAACTACAAGCATACATAAAGGGGTACTTTGGTAATTTCACTCGGTTGGTTAAAAATAGTGGTTACTTGATATGACCTATTCCTACTTAGCCAGTAATTATCCTTGGAGTGCGACTTCGAAAGTGAAAATGGCCATAATGACGCCTGAGTGGTAGCGAGGGCATTTCGGTCATTTTGGGAGCAAGAATAATTATGCCTTTTAGTCCCTTCACTAATCATATTTCCAATTGAATGTAATTAATTGAGATCATCTAATTATGTATATGTTTTATTGAGATATAAATTTAATGTAAAGGGAAAAAGGATTTTATCAAAGTTCTTTCTTATTAAATTTATGGACATCTCAATAGGACAAGCGGGTCCCACATGGAATTAGATATTATGCAGTAAGATGAGAGAGAAATATTTTGAATGATCTTATTCATAAAGCATATTCCATTTCTATAAGGGATGAGGGGTATAGTTGTCAACAACTTTATTCCTAGAGCCTTATCCAGTTAGGGTTGTCATATATTATAAATAGTGATATTATGGCAAGACCCACTTGAGTCTCTTTGCTTTTCCAAAATAGGTGTGCAGGAATTTTCACATAGCACATTTAGAGAACACACTACTCTATAGATTTTCATTCTTAACTTTCCAAAGTATTTGTCCACCACATAGCATTACATATCCAAGCTATTGGAAGGTGATCATAGTGAAGAAGATCAATTGGGAGGTTGTTTAGTGAAGCTTTTGCAACGCAAAGAGACAACCAACTTTCATCTTTTTAAGGTATATCACCTCACCCTCTTGATTCTACGTTTATATAATATTATACTTATGTGTGCAAATATGTTTTCATTGCGATTTTCACCACCACATTAGATTTGCTTTTAAATTTCTTTTTTAAAGCATGATAATCTATAGCCTTTGGTGAAGCAATCTTGGTCTTAACACTAAAGGCATTTTGTCATTATTAGAATTTCATACTTAAAGGTGTTATAATTCTATGAAATCTATGTTTACTATTCACTTGTGTGTGAGATGCTAATATGTTGATTTATTATATATCTTGAAAGTGTTCATGTTATTTATTAGTCTCTGAAAAGGGACGCTTTTATTAGACACTTCAAGTTGCAAGTTCATGTTATGTGCATTGTTCTATTTTTAATAATAAAGCCTAAGTTGAGATTCAAGATTGTGGTTATTGCATATCTCATTTGCACATAAGGTAGTAATGGCAATATTGATTAGGCATAACTATTATTTTTTGTCTTTTATGCATCTATTTATGATGGCACTGGAGTGATAAATCATGTTTTTATAATTGTCCTAAAGATAGTCAAGCCTTGATGTTATAGTAACACTTACATGAAATGCAAACAGGTGTATTGCCTTCTCTTGTATATTGTTTATTAAAGGCAGTGAACCTATAAATTATATATAGATGCGGATGTATTTCTAAAGGTTATATGAAGTATCCTAGTATTAAAGGTTGTTTTAAGTTTTAAATCAATAATTTTGAGTTTTATATTTTAAGTGGATACTTTCAGAATATGGAAGAAAAATAAGGTTTGGTTCACATATCATACATTGAATATTTAAAGCAAAGTTGTTGATCTATTTAATAGTCAATGGAAAAAGCGATTATATTATTTTAATTAGTAAATAAGGTATTATTATGGATTCTTTTCATAATAAAATATTACATGTTAATAACCTATTCTAGTTGTGCATCGTTCACAGTTCTAATCACTCTAAAAAAATAATTAAAGTTGTTATCATATGAAGATTTTCACTTGTGACATACAAGTTTCAAGGTATAAAACATTAAGTAAATTGATTGAACTTAAAGGTCAGTGTAAGCATTGTTTTCATGTGATTACGTGCTTTCATATGTGAGCATGTTTTTGTTTATGAAGCAAGATTTCATGCTCAAAATATATGTTACAGTTTCAACATTAGAATGTTGCATATATCTCAGTTAAATATTTGAGATAGGCTAATGCAATAAGGTTACTGCCTTCTAAAGTAAAGCAGATCAATTTTGGATCAAACTTGGAGGTTTATACAATTATTTTTAATGTTTCACGAGAAATTGATCTATAAGATTTTGCTATTTTTTAGATGCTCATATACTTGCACTCAATAGAGTTTCCCTTCTATATAAGTTGGAAATCCAACTTTTTGAAGTTTAAGAATGCCATGATGGTGTTTCTTTAAAGGTCGTTATGCCACTAACTAAAGTGGTTTTCAATAAGCATGCAAATGCTGATACTTTTGATGTAATTGATTAATGGGAGTAGTATTGGCTTGTCTAAAAGTGTTAAACATGATTGCCAAGCTTACATCCTGTGGTTTTAATATTTCCAGCTTACACAATAAAATATATAATCTGAGATTAGGGTGTTGATTATGATTCAATGATATTATTATTTGCTATTTGCTTATATGAATTTGATATTGATGGGAATTAAAAGCATGACTTTTTGAAGTTATTCCCATAAAGTTATATAAGATAGCATTTTATGCTTGGTATATATTTGTGCAAGTGTAAGCAGGTTATATACTCAAACTAAAGTATATAGGATATGATGTTTTTCATGTACTTTTGGAAACTTCTTATAAAGTTTGGCAAATGCTTTATTGAGGTATTGTGAATTGAAGGAATAAAGTGTACATATGCAATTATTTTTCAGTGATTTATAGTATCCCTTCTGTTCCCACTATATTCAGTTAGTATTCACTATTTACAAGTATGTTGATAAAGTTCATGTCAGCTCATACAGGCCTAAAGTTTCATATCTTGAAATATATAGTTAAAGGCTTCTTTTAATGAAGTGATTTTGATTTAGAAGTATTAAAGGGGATTTACACCCATTAAAGTTTAAAGGTTTCTTCGGTAACATAAAGGGGATTTTATCCCATACAGTTTCTTGAGAGACCATAAAGTGGCCAATTGTGGAAATTGGCATGCCCATAATTATAGTTGGATCACATGTGCCAAATATCACACTGCACTTTATCACACCATGGAATCCATATCGGTGAGTATTAACTAAATATTTATTATTGATTTTGATGATGAAAATATATGCATTATTTGACTAAATAGCTTCTTGTGAAAATGAGATGATATCTAGTTAAAACTTTGAAAGATTGAAGAAAATGTGCAAAAAGCATTATTTGAAGAAAGAGAAGGTAAGAAGGCATAAGGAGGAAAAGAGAAGTCATAAGGGGTACTGGATATTATTTTCCTTCTTGCTCTCTTTGTGAAATGCCTATAAATTGTGTGGACTTGGCTCAAAATTTCTTTTTCTTGTTTAAAGCAAAATTTTCAAGTCTTGCACATTTGATATAACATTTGCACAAATGTATTTGAATGCACACATACAGGTAAAATGAGTTTTTGGGGTATTTCAAATCACAACATATGTTTTCAAATTATTACAAAATGATTTGGAGTTGTGAAAATTGCACTTAAAATAATTTTTGCAAAACTCTGGCTTTACTTCACATTCTGGAGTGGCCGAACCCCCCAACTAGTTGACCGGCTGACCTGGGTGGGTCACCCGGCCAAAACAGAAAGGTGAAGAAAAAAGCCGAACCCCCTAGCCGGTCGACCGGTTAAGGCGTCTGGCCTAGTCAGAGAAGGAAAGGGGATAGCCGGAAGGCGTAGCCGGTCGACCGGCTGAATAGGTGCTGTAATAAATGTATTAGTCGTTTATTATCGTTCCGGCCGAGATTTTCATTTCTTCTTCACCTACCAAATCCCTAACCTCCAAAATCTCTTTAAATACTCATTCAATACACATTCTAATAAATCAAAATTGAAGTGTGCTAAATTGTTTATCATCATACAATCCATCTTTGAGCTATTCTTGCAATATATTTGAGCCTTCAAGAGCTTATTCATCTTCTTCTTGAAGAAAATTTCAAATTCAATCTTTTCTTAATTCTTGAGTATATACACACTTTGAGAGCTATAAACTTTGTGAGATTTATTCTTTAAAGCTTGTAAAGTGTGAGGAAATCCTAAAGAGTGAATCTCTTGGGTTCTTTGAAGTTGGGCTTCAAAGAGATTGTAAGAATTTGGTTTGTGCTTCACCAAGATCTGAAGAAGCATCTTAGTGGAGATTTTTTAAGTCCTAAGGGGAGCATCCTTGGGCGGTGGACGTAGGCTTGGCTGAACCACCTTAAATCGTTTGTTTCTTCTCTCCTTATACTTCCATTGTTATACTTGCTTATTTTGCTTACCTTGTGTTTGATATATTAATTGTTAGAAGTTGTAAATTTTTTGAGAATTTTTTTAAACAAAAATTAGTACTTATATCTTAATTCACCCCCTTTCTTAAGATATTTGCACCTACAGTGAGACATTAATGTTTGTGATCATAGAAGTCCTATGTTGATAAATGGTGTAATGACTGCTATGGTTCGACATGAATGTCCTTGTTAAATCGGATCCTGTATTAAGACATTTTTTTATGTGGTCACTAAAGTTATGTTCAACCCAAGGTCTCTTTTGCAAAATGTAACTTTTTTTAAATATAAAACCAATCATTACTGTCCAAGTGAGAGACTGTTAGAAATTTTTTATAAAATTATAGGTTGCTATTGATTGAGACTTTTTATGCTTTCGAAAAATAGGTTAAGGTTGACCAGTGAAGCCCAAAATATTATTTATCATTATCCATTCCAATTGGGCCTATGTTTGTCTCATTAAAGTAATTTTCTAGTAGTGTGATATGCAAGGTGTAGAACTTACTTAAAGTTTTACGACACCTTGATAGGAGGTCTAATAAAGTTTTTAAGGTTAGACCCTCTCTCCCATCTAGACTACCAGTAGTCTATAAACAGGCCATTAGGATTGGCTTGCCCCATTGATAGCCACAATACAGGAGTTGGAGAGGGAGATTAAGAGAAAGTCCTTAGTCTAATCTTGCCTACCACAACATGCTACTACAGTTCTATCGAATGATTATTGCAAGAAAAGTTTCAATTGCTTCAAATCAAAGTATGCTTCAAATATTATTTATTTAATTTATTATTACAGTATTTTTATTTCTGATATTAGTTTTTAATTAAAGTCTAATAGAGAATGCGCAATGAACATCCCTATATTACAGTGAGGTACATGAACCATTAGATCTCACATGTATCAATTTGGAAAGCAATTTGACATCCAACAAATGTATATATCTATTTATCTATCTACCTATATACTAGAGATATAGGAATGATTTTTGAGATTAACAAGTCAGCTCTCCAAATGAATAAAAACTTGACATGTCAGCCTCAAAATCAACTTATAATTTTGTTAAATATTAGACACATTGTAAATTATGCCAATTTTAATTCAAAACAAGATACATCTAATAAAATAGATTATTGTCAAAAATACTACATACATATAACTTGGCCCTTATTTGCCAGGCAGGATTTTCAATATTTGACTGCATTTGTACGTCTCTATAAGTGTAAATATTTCCTCCCCATAGGAGTTCTTTCATGTGCTCTTCTCCTTATTTGATAATTTGCACTATAGAATACATAATCACTATTAATGAGACGATCTCAGCTCAGAAGAACGTAGGCTCCATACGTGTGTGAGGCCACTTCGCACCAAACCAGTTGAGGGTTTTTGAAAATTTCCCACTAGTAACTTTTGCTCTCTGTATATGTTGGTTTCACAATAAAATAAAACAATTGGTGCATGGGCTGTCAAGCAATATGGTTCAATTCAGCAGGCATACCTAACCATACACTTTGAGCCTGTTTGGCACCGCTTGTTTTACAGTGTACAAACTCTTAAAAAAAATATTTTTTTTCATATTTTTTTATTATTTGTAACTTATAAGCCCCAAAAAAGTTTAGCTAATCAGGCTGTTGGCGGTGTATGCAGATACGGTTGCTCAAAAAAAGTTCATTAGATTGATGGTAAAATCTGTAAGAAAGTTTGGCTCTCATATCATTGTACTTGACTTTAAAAAACAAAAAAAAAAAGAAAGAAAATCTCATATCATTATAGCATCATGACATAAATTTACTAATGATAAATTCATCTATAATAATGATGTAATCATTTAAACATAGTTTTCCTCATAACTTCATATTAAATCCATAGAAGGTGTTCTGTTCTAAATCATGTCTCACATAGTTTTATATATGTAAAAAGTCTAAACACTTGATCACGTAGTTTTATGCACAAAAGAATATTTAAATTATGCATGGAAAAGTCTAAACTTTTCTCAATCAATATATTTTAAGAAAACCACGAAAAATTCTCTTAAAAAATTCCAAATTTTTGAAGGAACAAAGCACTGTAGAAAACCCTCCCTCAAACTTGAGTCACATCCCATTCACCTATTAACGGTGTCGCCCCACAACAAGTAACCATAAGTTAAAAAGATCTATTTATAAACTAACAATTCTAATCCTATTGAACTTGATTGGACGGCAGATTGTAAGAAAATTTCTTGTTTTAATGACTAACAACTATTCTAGTTCAGAGCGACCCGATTTGAGAAACTCTTTAGTTCTGTCCGTCCAATTACCATCGTCATAATAAAAAAGTAAAATTCGCATGAATTTTGATTTTGTATGTAAGGGAACCGCTCCGGTGAATGTCAGACTAAATAGCAACCCAAGAGATTTCTCGTCTTAGCACAAATCTGTGAATCAAAATGGAGACAGAGTGCGGCAATTTCACATGACCCAGACTAGGGAATTGGAAAGAAAAGGAAGAAAACGACAACAGAAACAGCCATATTCTCATCAGACAGCCTTTTTTCATTTTCACATTCGTCATTTCTGCTGACCCCTTCTCTGTATTCTCACGATTCTCTCTCTTTTTTCTTCCTGCTCTCACCCACTCCCAACACTACACAAGTTTTTTGTCAACACATCTCTCTCTCTCTCTCTCTCTCAGCTCAATCAGCCGGAGTGGTCCATTGACGAAAAAAGAGAGATATCATTGTTACCTTTTGCTCTGAGTTTTTCCCTTTCAAAGTAAAGTTCTGAAACTTATCCTTCTGTGACTTCAACTTTTAGCAAACCCCACTATAAAATCAAAAACATTGTCCAAGAAAGTTAATGACCGGATAATTTTTCTTTAAAATGCTTGTTGTTGTAGTCTTGTTAGCATTCGCCGGCGGCTTACTTGCTGATCCGGAAGAACCGGGGCCGAATATGGTCCCGGCTTTTCCGGTCCAGACGGAGGCTGAAATCTGCCGGCTGGACCTATCAGACGAGCTGTTCGGAGGGGTGAGCGAAGCGTGCGGGCAAAACCTGGACAGGAGCAAGTGCTGTCCAGTGCTAGCAGCCTGGCTGTTCTCAGCGCACGCCCGGTCAGCTTTACAAGTGCCTGCCGCTGCTTCGGCTGCGGCGCCAGCGAGCCCAGACCTGCCCATGATGCCAGATGACTCACAGAAGTGTGTGAACTCACTGGAGAGCTCCCTGCAGAGCCGCAACATTCATATCCCCCAGCCCAATGCCACATGCGACGCCGTGTTGTGCTTCTGTGGTATTCGTCTGCACCAGATTACTTCTCTGAGCTGTTCGGCGGCGTTCAATTTAACGGCCACCCACAATGCGACTCCCACGGCTGCCGTCACGATTTTGGAAAAGAACTGCCGCAATTCTTCTTATGCTGGTTGCACTAGATGCTTAGGTGCTCTGCAGAAGGTCAGTCTTGTAATTTCACCTTTCTTTCATCTTTTCTTTTATTACAAGAAAGGAAGTAGTACACCAAAAAAAAAAAAAACAAAAAAAATACTTAGTGGATGTCATGCCTTTCATTATACTTATTATAAGTTTAACCATTTAAACGAAGTAATAAATTTAACAAGTTTAACCATTTAAATGAAGTGATAAATTTAACATAGTACTAAAGGGTAAATACCGAAACATCTTAGTTTCAAAACTCGATCATGGCTCATTTAAATTGTCCCTGTGAAGGGCCTAAAACATATTGTGTCTATATGTGAGGAATAATAATAACAAAAAAAAACCTTAAACAACTGAAATTAGAAAATGTTTACCCTTCTATTCCTATTGAAAATAATAATATTATAGGAACATGCTCCACTCAATGTGAACTTATTATACGAAAGATGCTTTGTATTGTCAAATTTTGAAACAGGTTTAAACTTATTTCACTTAAAGTGAAAAATATGAATTTGACGATTTTAATCAATTATGTAGAGGTTTAACTATAGGGCAAAGTGATATTGTTTTAGAATTCACACAATTCATCTTCTTTTATATATATATATATATATATATATATATATATATATATATATATGTGCATATCTATATGTATATGCATATATGTACATATCTATATGTATATGCATATATGTATATATATATATGTGTGTGTGTGTGTGTTTGTTAAGATTTGTTACATCTATGCTTTAAGTTTGTATTTTTTAAATATCTTCACGAGTTGATTTCTAAGGTGAACTAAAAATTCCATATAATCTATTTTCATGTTATCCTCCGTCTAAACTACCCCACATTTTCTTATTTCTCGTTAATAAACCAGTAAAAAGCAACCTTGATATCTGAACGGTATGATTATTTTCTGACTGAAGAACTAAAATGATAAAAAAAAGTAACTAGGGGTCTGTTTGAATTGAATTTTTTTTCAAGAAAAAATATTTTTTTTCAAAAAGTTACATTAAATTTGTAATAATTATTTAATTTGATTTTTAAAAAGCTGAAATTCTGAAAAAAGTTCAAATACAATTTTTTTTAGAAGTCAAAATTTTTCAACTTTTCAAAAATAATTATTTCTCAAAAATTGTTAAAAAAATACTTTAAAAAAAAATCAGTCCAAACGAGCCCCATATCTCGACACTCTGATGTCTGTTTTGCTGCTTAGTGTTAGATGATAACCAACAAAAAAGCAATTTTGGTAGGCCAGGAAATCGACCCATTTTCCCAAGTGAATAACCCGTTACTTTTACATAATTTTGGCCGCAAGTCTAAATTTTCTGTTCGCCTTTGTCAAGAATTTTGGAGTTCTTAATCTTTTCAATATAACATAATTATTATAAACTTGATATCTTCACATGTGATTCAATTTTTCTTAAGAAATGTCTTTGAATACAAGTGTTGGCATTAAGGGCTTGTTTAAATTAATTTTTTATTAAAAAATCATATTTTTTTTGCAATAAATAATTAACTTGATTTAAAAAGAATTTAAAACTCTAAAAAAGTTTAAATTTGACTTTTTCCAATTAGAAATTTTAACCTTTAAAAAGTTATTAAAAAAAATTCTTAAAAAAGTCAATCCAAACATATCCTAAGGTTATGAAAGCTAATATGGAGGACGATGAGTCAAATATAAGAGAGATAAAAAGATAAGGGCTCCTTTGGATTGAATTTTTTGGAAGCCTTATTTCTTTTAACTTTTGAAAAGAGTTTCTTTTTCAAGAAATTGAAAATTTTTGCCTCCTAAAAAAAATTGAATTTGAACTTTTGTTTAAAGTTTAACTTTTTTAAATTAATTAAAAAATTTATTATAGAATAATACATTCTTTTAAAAGAAAAATATTTTTTTCATAAAGAAAAAAATCAATATGATCAGATCCTATGTCAGATTGTGATAAGCATAATGGACCAAATGACCATGCTAGAAACCTTCTAGATTTGACTTTTAATCTGGTATAGACATACGCTCTTAACAGCTTTTTAATTAATTTTTGCAGCTAAAACCCCACGGCAAAAATGGCAGCCACGCCGATGACCACGGCGAGGCCGCCGAAGACGAAGACCGAATGAACAAGATGATGAACAGAGACTGCCAACTGATGGGGCTGACGTGGCTGCTGGCACGCAACAAGACGGCCTACATACCGACAGTCTCGGCGGTGCTGCGTGCCATAATGTACAGCGCCCACCCACCCCACCACTCCAAATGCAGCCCCGACCAAGAGAACATGCCCCTGGCCGTCGACTCTCTTCAGTTCGACAAATCTTACTCCTCCCCATCGCCACCGTCGCTGGTGGCAACAGCCTCTTCTTTGAGTGCTTTTTTGCTTCCCTTTTTGTGGCCAATCATTCTGTAATATTCTCGGTTTGGGGGGTCATTTGCCTTTGGGGTTTTGCATGGTGGCCACTGTTTTTTGGTGTGTGTGTTGGGGGGGTCATTTCCTTTTGGGGTTTTGCATGGTGGCCACTGTTTTTTGGTGTGCGTCATCTTTCTTAATGTCTGGAAGAGGTTCACGGGAAGCTAGTTGACAAAAGAGGGTTACATATATTGAGGTGACCTTTTTGTCTTTGCGCCTGCTGTAAATTCTGAGGTTGGAAGAGAACTTCACTGGTAATGGTGATACGTGTTTTTTAGTAGAACGCTTATTCATTTCAATACAGTTCAAGCATTTGTTTTGAAGAGTAATTTCACTATTGAGTTTTCATATTTATCAAATTTTCTCAAAATAAGTTTTATTATTTTGAAGTATTCAAATTTGATATGGACCACGCATGGGCTACCCATGACCCGACTTTCCATGCCGAGTGGGGGCATCTCCCGACTCGAAGAGAGCGTCGATACAGATTGCGTCCAAGATCCCCACCCACAAAGTTTTGAGTCCATAGAGGATGATCCCGAATATTTTGGGACGCCAACCACAAAGTTTTGAGTCTATCAAGGATGATCCCGAGTATTTTGGGATAAGTTTTAGAACGGTCAAAGAGTTAGATTCATGATAGGACTAGATTAAAGAGTCCTTGTAGAACATGGGAAATTTCAAATAAGCACAAGGGAAGTTCCTTTTTATCCCATGACTTTTGGACAGTAACCCCTAAATAGCCCCAGGCCAAGCAACCCAAAGGTACGCACTCATAATTAGCTTCGATCAGTATGAAGCGTCAAAGTCCTTTTGGCCATTATTATTCCGGTAACCCTTAAACTCAGATATCTCTACCCTTCTCTTGTTGCAAGCAATTACGAGTTTGGGTCAAGTTCACAAATGGGCTTGGAAGACTTGCTAATAATCTTTGCATTATCAAAATTAATTTTTATTATTTTTGACAAATATAATCAAATTAGTTTCTTTTTTAAAACATTCACTTCCAAACCGACCCATCTTATCTTTTTGACTCAAGTTATCACTTCTAGAGCAATAATTTCAACTATTTGAGTTACTCCATAAATCTCGATTAATAATTATTTAGAAACATTAATATTAGTTCGTCTCTCAGGATGTTCTAGCAGTATAAGCTGAGGTCACTCTAACTTATGACTCGGGTTTGATCCCACTCCTCTGTCTTGGGTGAGTACTTTTGACTTTCTTGATTCTGAGTATAAGGATGTACTGCACACCTAAAATTTGCTATTATGATCACCTACGAGACTCACCGTTGGCTTCATACCTCCTTTTTCTTCGTAAGGTAACATGGTATCAATCAAAAGAATATTAGCATCAGTTCCTGCTTAATCCGAGGTTGGAACCAGGCCAAGTAAGTCACTATTTGCTTTCGTTCAAAGCCCAACTACTGCTGCTGATTCTCTCATTTGTTACTTTGCGCATTCTCTGTCATCAATCTGATTTTATGGCTTGCTTGACGAGTCAGTGTCCTCTTTTATCTTTACTACCTATCGCGCACCATACCGGGGAACCCCTTTCCCTACCTTCGTTTTTATTTTATGGCTTGCTTGAAGAGTCAGTGTCTTCTTTTATCTTTACTACCTATTGCCCCCAGACCAAGGAAACCCGAGATGGAGAACAAGACAACTACATTTTGGCTTTTCTTTCCATGAGATGAGGCAGTGTATTTAACCGAAAAAAGATAGTACACTTGAATTGTATTATTTAAATACTTATTGGTCGCCAAAAATCCTACTTCTACAATTGATAGTTCAGAGTTATTCAACGGATTCCTATTTGAAGAGTGCATAACCACATGGAGAAGGTCATACTAACCCGTCAAATGGAGGCTGACCGCTGAGCCTACTCTGACCTCCGGGGTTGGGCGCCTGAGCAAGCGGGACCTGCCATAGCTTATGGCTAGAGCAATGGGAGGGCCCTAGTAGAGAGAAAAGTAAGGAGAACAAGTGCTCTCCATTCATTTATTAATCGGAGTTTAGTTTTGAGCTAGTCAAGATGGATGGGCATAGTTGAACAGAGCATTTGCAGTTGTTTCAGAGGGCTGGCGAGTTGTTCCAGAGGTCAGGTTCGTCAGCTGAATATCTGTTGTTGAAAAAAAAAATCATATTAGTTCTCTTTGTTTTACAAACATAATCAATATCCCTATTGTATTGTTTAAAAAATAATTATATTAGCCCTCATTTTTTTTTTTATAAATTATTCAAATTAATTATTATCTTAGCAAAAAAAATAAGTCAAAGAACAGGAACTAATTTAAAAAAGTTTCCAAACTAAGAACTAATAAAAATGTTCTTTTTAAATAATAGGAATTAATTTGATTATTTTATGAAATATTAATGAGTAGTATGAATATTTCAAAAAAATATGAATTAATTTGACTATTTTTTTAAATATTAAGAAGTAATTTGTATATTTTAAAATAATAAGGACAAATTTAAAGAAGTATGGTAACAATAAATACCATTTATGTAATTAACCTTGGTTTGAATGTTTTAGAGGATGAACAATTCTTTTGACAAGTAGTAAAAGTCTTACTCTATTGTGGATGAGAAAACAATAGGTTTATGATATAATTGCATTTGGACCAAAAGAAAAAGAATCACAAGTCGCATTAACGATGGCGTGAAGTTTTCATTTATCTCCTGACATTGTTGAACCAACACCACAGTTAATCGCATTCATAATAATGTAAGTATAATGGCGAGTACAAGTACTCGCTGACACGCAAGTGTAAAAGGCTAACAGCAATAACTTTTTTGATCTTATTATTAGGGTTTTCATTATAACGTAATAAGAGGGTAAAATTTGTAACCATAATGCTTTTGATGATGCGGATCTTTATTTTTTCATTATAACGTAATAAGAGGGTAAAATTTGTAACCATAATGCTTTTGATGATGCGGATCTTTATTTTTTCATTATAACGCAATAAGAGGGTAAAATTTGTAACCATAATGCTTTTGATGATGCAGATCTTTATTTTTTCTGACTACAAAAAGGTCGCAAAAGAATTCAAACGTGTGCAATGAGTATTAGTAATTGCGCTCCGATCATCATTGAACAATGAAAATATTGACACTTACCAAACCACTACGCCCCACCTTGATTCGGTAAGGGTTAATATCCATTTATTATCTTTTCAGTCCAAAAAAGACAAGAAAAGAAAACATTAACTATACTTTCATAAAAGAATTTTAACCTTTCGTACTCTAAGGATGCCTTAATGGTAAGAGTTGGATACGGAAACAATTTATAACTCGGGTGCGAATCCACTCCCCTATGCTGCCTTCAGGGACGGATTTAGAATTAAATGTTTAGGGGCTAAATATAAATAATTATAAAATTTAAAAAGTGCATATATTATATATTTATTGGTAAAAATGTGCGCGCGCGCGCGCACACACACACATATATATATAATATGCAAATGAACACTTTTTTCAAAAAATATTAAAAAAAAAATTTTAAAAAAAGTCAATTCAAAGGAGCCCTATATCTTAGACTCAAATGACTACATATATGTGATTTTTCTAATAGTGTAATATTGTTCTAGTTAAGATTTAATTGAATAATTTTTTTTATGTCAATATAAATATATATTTTTTATATCAATAGAAATATTAGTCTAACATTAACGAGTGTAACATTACACTAGTAATTTTTTTATATCAATAGAAATATTAATCTTACATTATGAGCATAACATTGCACTAGTTAGAAAAAAATATATATAAACTTGAAAATTTTTCAAAAAGATATATTGCATTCTTGATTAGTTACCTTTGTTTCTGAACATAATAAATGTTGAAGAATGTAAGACGTTGCTGCTACAAACTCACACTTGTTCAAATACTCTCTCAGCCTTTTAAGAGGGTGTTTGAATTGGCTTATAAAAAAGCTATTTAAAGTATTTTTGGCTTTAAGTGATTTTTTTTATTGTCAACTTTAAGTAGTTATGTGTTTGAATAAAAGTTATAGTTATAAAAATAAGTATTTACATATTTGATTAAAGTGTGTTGAAAAATAAGTTATATGGTTAAAATAACTATTAAGGATTTTAAAATAGAATTTAAAAAGTAAGTATAAGATAAAAGATTAAAGCTATTTTAGTAATAAAAATAAAAAGGTGAGGATAAGATAGTAAATGATTTGGTCAAACTTGTTTTTTTTCAAAGTGTTTAAAACTATAAAAAGCAAAAGTTTGGGTTGGAAAACTTTTTATTTTCTACTTAAAACCACTTAAAAAAAGCATATTTTTAATTAAAACAAACACTTTCATTAGCTTAAATTAGGCTTTAAGCAGGTTTGACCAAAAAAAAGCCAAACCAAACACCCTCTAAGAATGGTCTCAGCAAAGGAATGATTTAGATAAATTCTCCATAATTGATTAATTGTAATCAAAGTTGTGAAATAAGAATAGAAAAAAATAGAATAGAAAAGGTTAATTGTAATTTGTAAAGATATCAATCTAAAAAAATAATAAATTACCACTTATTAAATTAAATTTCCAATTTAAACAAAAGATTACAATTAAGACTTAACCTATTTTATTTTCCACCAAATGTGCTTTGTTTCATTAGGAAAGAAAAAAACTGGTTTGGGGGGGGGGGCCTCCCAAACAAGAACATAGTTCCGTCTTTGGCTACATTGAGTGCTCTAAACATAATTGGTGCATAGTATAGAGAACTTGCTATGCACCAAAGATTTGCTAGTTGATAGTCGAGCTTCGCTGGGTGTTTCGGTAGTCGGACTACACTAACTAGATTTTCTTTGTCGCCAAAAAAAAAAAAATTCAACCTTTCACATACATAAAACATGAAGAAAAGCCATTCATTAAATTCAACTAGAACGTGGGAAAAAGAAGAGAGAAAATACTCTAAAAATATATAAGTTTGAAATATTTTTTAGTTTATAATTTAAAATGTTAGCTACCTTGGTTTTTTGGGGGTTGATGGCGTGGGTTAGAGGTTTATTTTGTTTTGAGTTAAATTCAAATAAGTTCCTACTGTTAACACTTTTTTTCATTTTAGTCCCTATTGTTACAAATAATTTATACAAGTCCTCAATGTTTACTTATTATAGTCAAATTAGTCCCTGCAGTTAGAGTTAAATTCAAATAAATCCCTAATATTTACATATTTTTTAATTTTAATCCCTATTGTTTCAAATAATTCATACAAGTCCCCAATGTTTAATTATTATGGTCAGATTAGTCCCTACAATTAGAATGGACGTTAGTTTTGATGAAAATGTCCCAAATGACCTTAAACATAAAAGCAATTGACAATCTTATCCTTTGCCCCATAAAACGAAATCGATTATCTATTTTTTTAAGTAAGAATTCCTAACAAAAAAGAAAAAAAACAGTAGGAATTTAACATTTTGGATGATAATTGTTGCATTCTTTGCATATTTGGATTTATTGTGAACTTTTATAAGACACATTAGACATCTGATTGAAATTTTTTAATGAAAATTAGGAACTTTTATTGTCTAAAAATTATTCCATAATAAAATTCACATTACAAAAGTTCAAGGTATTATAATCAACTTAGAATAAAAAAATAAAATAAAATTAGTTCCAATCTTTTTTATTCATTTTTTCTTAAAACAGGGACTAACTTAAATAAGTTTGTAAAACATTGGAGACTAGTATGAATTCTTTTCAAATAATGGGGACTAGTTTGACTAATTTTGTGAAATATTGGGAATAATATAAATTTTTTTAAATAATGAAGACTAATCTGATTACATTTGTGAAACATTAAGAACTAATTTAAACATTTTAAAATAATATAGACCACTTTGAAAAAATAGAGAAACAATAGGGACTTATTGTGAAATTTATCCTTTTGTTTTTCTAAAATATTTTTTGCTTTACGAAATAGAAAGTTAGAAATACCCTTCAACTTTAACTTTAACATTTCATTTGGAAGAGTTTGATATTATAAGAAAATTCAAATAAAAATAAAATTTCGTGGGAAAATATTAGAATTCGGTTGAAACTCGCGGGGTAAATGGTATTCACTTGATTAGCTAGTACACAAATATGGTCTTTAACTTTTTGGTGATTTGAGAACAACAATTAGTGATGAGCAAATCAATGCACATAGTAATTTGAGCCATAAAGTTTTACACCTTTTTAGTACCTTCAATTTTCGAGGTAGAGCAACTCCCCAGAAGGTAGCAAGTTGGTCGTATAGTTTTTGTAGGCGAAATGTTGAAATCACCAACACTATTTTTATTCACCTCGAGTAACAAACTATTTTTTTTAGAGTTCTCAAAGCTTTCAAATGAGATAAAAGAATAACACTAATGATGCACATATCTCATTGAGAGAATCAAACTTAGATGTTTGTCGCCTTGTTAATCTTTCTCTTAAATTGCCAATGTTTAAAAATTATATCTTAAAAAATGAAAGGATACGATTTTTTCTTTATTAATTTTATTAAGGAAAAGGCGTCAAATTTATTATATATAAGAGAAGGTAAGGGGCTAAAGCCATTTTCTGTCATAATATTTTGAAGTATTTTCCGAACTTCCACGAAATTTTAACATTGTATGTGTTAATTTCTTTGTCGCATCTACGAAATTTAGTAATATTCTTTATTGCAAGTTGTGATATGACCTGTACTCGTGTCAAAAATTGTCCAAAAAAATTAATAATTTGGACATTTAACACACACTTGGATTAATAATTTAGGAATATAGGTTGAGTTAGGTAGGTTCAAAATAAAAAGGATCTATGTGCTTATTTTTTTAACGCATCCAAATTAGTAATATCTGATGATTTTTTATCACTACTAATATCATAAATTACAAACATCAAAAAATTAATTAATCATATTCTAAAAATAAAGGACTTAATTAAAAAAAAAGTCAACGATGAGAACAAAATAAGATAATAACACTTTTAATAACCACAGTTGACGATAGCCCGCAAACTTTAAGATGATTTTCACAGTTGAGATTGTTGAGACACCAATAATTTAAAATTAGACAATATTATATTATAGTGATATTTCACCTTCCCGCTTATGGTGACATAACAGAATAAGCTGTTTCTCCAGCTTCAGTTTATAAGCAGTGACTAGCAAGGATACTATGAGATAATCCAGGTGACATGAGCTCTTCTAGTTCTTCTGTACATCTTTTCCTTTTTCTTTTTCCTTTTTTTTTTTTTGGGGGGGGGGGGGTTAGTAGGTGAGCATGCATTCAAGAATCACCGGACACAACTCAAAGAGACTAGTGAAACATAGCAATTCTCAGGTGCAAAATGAATATCTTTGATAGTCTGACGACGTGTTTTCGCTAATTATTTCTTTCATCCCCATGGAATCAAGGACAGAATGCTTCAAGTTAAAGAATAACTGAACTGCATTTGACTTCCATGTTCAGAGAACTGCAGAAATTGAAACTTCTTCTGTTTCTCTTTTTTTTTTTTGTTTTTTGGTACGAGAGAAGATCGCGCTGAAAGAAATGACTTAAACATTCCAAACCCCAACTCAGAAACAGAGAAAAGAACCAGGTGTAAAACAAGAACATACTTGATAATTCTTAGGCGGATGTCACAAGGCATAGAGGACCATCCAAAGAATTAGACTGCCCAAGTTAAAACTAAAGACAGGCTCCGAAAGTAACCGCACAGTCTCAGTAGGTGAAGCTGCAAAGGTGGAACAAAACGAGTTGACACTGGCAGTTAAGCTTTCCTTCGCTTGTATTGCATACTAACATTTGTACGATTCTAGACCAATGCTTTCACTCCGAAAAGCAGAAAAAACAGAGACGAATGCTCTGAAACTAAATCTTATGATGCTCACCAACCTTTACCTATAAGCCACAACCAATCGAGAGTTACCCCTGCAAATATACCGGCTAGGAGAAACAAGACAAGTATATTCCCCAAGGCATTTTGCTCTGGTCCCTGTAGATGTGAATTCAGGTGATTTTTGTCAGAACTCAGACCAATTTTCTTCTATAAAAAGCTTATGCTAATCATTTGATGACTTCAACTAACCTTATAGCCTTCTGGAGCAGAAGTAAGGACACACACAGTTAGGTAACCATTACTCAATCCCAAGAAAGATGTAAGCAGTATCATCCAGCCCTGATCACCATATTTGGCGGTAAAATAGAAGGCAGGAACGAGCAGGAATCGCAACATAACTGCTATTGTAACTCCCCTCCGTGATTCTAGTTTTATGAATTTCCAAAGGGGTAAATATCTTCCAATGAGATCCCATACATTGTACATGGCGATCAGGACAAGCGCATACCTAATATGTGCAATATCAGAATGGAGCTACAAGGTCAAAGTAGATATGAAATCATATCAAAATGACTGTATGGAGCGAAGAACAATTCCCAGATTTTTGGTCGGATTTCTTCCCAGATTTATAGACTTATCTATGGCTGGTCACTCTTACCATTCTCCCAAGCTATGCGATCCAGTGTCCTCAGATAAGAAGCCTGGGAATATGGACAATGTCAGAGCATATATCAGAAACATGTCTATTGCGTAATCTTTATTCTGAAATAACAGCTGCTTGTTGCTTAATCGCTCCAAATGTTTGGGAACCTGGTCATCAGCCTGTAGCAAATACAGCACTTACAGCCAGAGAATCATCATATAGATATTTTTCCATATTTTGATTGGGAGAAGTCGAAGAACGTTACTTGTTCTGCTGGTGTATGAATCCCTTCAGCAGCAAGATCACCCGCTACAGTTTTTGATCCCTCAGAGGCTGCTTTTGAGCGATAGTACTTCACAATTGGAAGCTTTGGAAACACATAAGCATAGAGGAGGATGCAAAGCAGCTCAAAAATGGTACAAATAGCAAAGAATAGAACTGCAATTAACATTGACAAAATATTAGTGTTGATGGTCTGAGGGAACTCTAGAGCATGACTAGTCGCAAGTAGATAACAATTAAGTTTATCAAAACTACAATGTCATCTGATTTTCAGTAACATTTTTCAACATTGGATCCAAAGTGAACAATTCAATTTGCATGCAAATACTGATCTTCTGCAGCTAATTTAGGTCATTAAACCAAAATCTATATGCATTCAATGTCGGTGGGAGCTAAGACACTTTAGATACAACAAGAAACCATTCTGGAAGCTCTCTTTTCACTTTTTAGTTGAAGAACTGGCCTTCGGCTTTCTTACAATGCCTCCCATTGCTACTTGATGTCCAAGTTTCTTTTTGCTAGCAAAGTGCTGGTAATCAGGTAGCAGACCTTTTTCAGTCAGTGGAGACTTGTTGAAGTAAAGATTAAGCAGGAAATCAGTTTAAGAGAATAGTAGATTGTCCAAAACAAATGCATATAAAATGAAAGACAAGAAGAGTGGATATTTGATGTGTTTATAATTCTGTAGTGCATCTCTAGTAGTCCTTGAAATCCTTTCATAATCGAAAATATTCAGAGGACCAGCACGTCTTCTTTTTCTTTTTCTCCAAACCTTCTTGTCTAACAAGCAGAGTCATCAGCAATAATTGTTTCTGAAAGATTGAGACAAGGAATACAAAAGCGAACTTATACATACTGGCTCCTTTGCGAAGCCCATCCTTTGAATTCTCAAATGCAGCTTTGGTAATCAACCTCAAAGCAGAGGTTAAGGCCCCTGAGGCAGCCGACCCAGCCAAGAAAGACTGGAAGTTCAAACCAATATAAGAACAAAAGTTGTTAATTCAGCTGAGAAACAAAAATGATAAATGAAGAAAATGAAAAATGTAAACCGGAGAAATTTTGAGGAGAAAGATGACCTGAATAAACTCTGGGAGCATGAAAGAGAGGTCTCCAACCATCCCACCCTGAACATGAGCATCTGCAACTCCGAAAGCACCACTTATAACACATATACAAATAAATGGTCCAACTCCTCCTTTCCCATGTGTGGCTAGATCCAGCTATGCAGAATAAGGAACACAAAAGGAACCAGATACCATGAATTAAATAAAACTTCAACTGAATTAACAAGAACTCCACCTTAAATCAGTTCATAGCTTAGTAAATTACGTGAAATACATCCAAGGAGAATAAAACATAGAAAAAGAAGGTTAGAGTTCTTACAACAAGGACCAACAGAGTGCTTAGAAAGAAAAGAATGTAACCAAAAAGAACCCGCCTTCTGGTGTTGATTTTTGCCTCGTAGTACGCCAGAATTGCAAGTGTTCCAAGTGCAAATGGCTGATACACCAGGGTCAGGACTCGTGATGGATGGTATCGCTGCATCAAATAGAAATTGTCAGTCACATCTTCTAAAGAAAATCGTATCTTTGGTGCCTATATGGACCATAGATGCCATGGAGAGCATGGTTTTATATTTAGCCTGGGAGAATTAAGTCACTTTTTTGTTAGTATGAAGTATGCAACAGAATAACTAGCTGCAATTTTGAAATAAAGACTAGGATATTTTAAGAGAATACTACATATCTAACAAACAGAAACGAGAAAAGATAAGAATCGTACGGTATTTCTCACATCAAGAAGAAATAATCATATTATGCATGAATGACTGAATCAAAATGGAAGGATTCCATCCGGAACCAGAACAATAAAGACAGTCTGGAGAATAAAGAAACCATGACTAGGCACAAATTGTTTTTTGATTGAATGAAAGAGATTTATATCATGGAATCATGGAATATGACCCCTATCGAAATGCATACATTTGTCGCATACACTATGGGGATGGTGAGAAGGCATTGATTGGTGAATATTGATAAGCTCATAAAACGTTCTCAACCTAGATTAACACAATTTACAACATAAAGGTCCTATGGAATTCTGCAACTATACACAAAAAACTAAAGATTTTCTCAAAATCAAGGATTCTGTACACTAAAATACACCACTGTAGAAAATTTAGTAAGCAAAATGTCAGAATATGCCATCATCATAAAAAAAAAAAAAAACTACACAGAAATAAGTTTCCTGTAGACTACTATTACCGGAAACAAGTAAACATAGTAATCCACTATTGTCAGCATACTGTTCCAAGAAAAGAGGCACCCAATTCCAAGAAGCCAACACATTATCACTGCAGCAAATTTTCCCTGCCAATGGCACTGAACATATTACTATTCCTTGTTAAGAAGCATTTAGTAAGGACCTGCTTGGATTTTTTTTTCCATGAAAAACTACTTTTTTTCTTCAAAAAAACTTTATTCTTTTCATACCAAATATTAAGTTGACTTTCAAAAAAGTCAAAACTATTAAAAAAAAACTCAAATAAAGCTTCCTCAGAAAGCCATAACTCTTTTTTTTTTTTCTTTGGACAAACCTGAAAAGCCATAACTCAAGAAGTACTTTTTTTAGAAGTTGCTAAAAGTACGTGTTGGGGAAAAACATGCAAACACGAAGAATACGAGAAGAAATAACGAACACAAGAATTACGTGGTTCTGTTTTAAAGCCTATGTCCACGGGCAGCAGAGAATAATTCTATTATTGATCACGAATGCTACAAGGCTTTCACTTTTGTTTCTCTCTCACACATAACATCATTAGTATTGCCACATATTTATAGTGCAAAGGTTTCATAAACCTATTAAGTAGAAAAGGCAACTAATTAATTATGTGCTACAAAAGGTAACAAGCGAATAAAGAAATCTGCTATTCTTGTTGCCTAATCTGCTATTCTTGTTGCACGTATTCGCTCCAATCAATACACCATCATTCCTGCAGCCAATTGCCTCTAAGAGCTCAATGCTCCGTACCGCAAATAGCAACCAAGTCCAAGCAATGCTCAAACTCGTTGACTGGAACCACCTTAGTCATTATATCTGCTGGATTCTCATGGGTAGATATCTTCTGCACCGACATGATTCTTTGTGATACAACATCTATGATAAAATGATATTTGATATCAATGTGTTTAGTCCTCCTTATGATACATCTGATTCTTCGTCAGATGGATTGCACTCTGGCTATCACAAAAGACTGTACGTGTATCTTGCTGCAGTTCAAGATCACGAACCAGGCCTTGTAACCACATGGCCTCCTTCACAACTTCTGCAATTGCCATGTACTCCGCTTCAGTAGTCAACAATGCCATAGTAAACTGTAATGTCGCTTTCCAACTGATAGCACATCCAAAGAGAGTAAACACGTAACCTGTCAGAGATCTTCTCTTATCAAGGTCACCCGCAAAGTCTGAATCACAATAACCCACCAACCTCGCGCAATCTCCAGTCATCTTGTTAAACAGTAAACCTACATTCGTAGTGCCATGCAAATATCTCATTATCCATTTCACCGCTTCCCAGTGTGTTTTCCCAGGCGATGCCATATACCTGCTCATAAAACTAACTGCATGTGAAATGTCAGGACGAGTACATACCATAGCATACATCAAGCTACCAACAGCACTCGAGTATGGAACACGAGACATATGCTCCACCTCCTCCTCGATTTTAGGTGACAAATCTATAGACAACTTGAAATGAGCAGCAAGCGGCACACTCACAGGCTTTGCTTTCAGCATCTCGAAATGCTCCAGTACTTTCTCAATATAACTCTGCTGAGACAAGAACAGCTTCCTAGCGTTTCTATATCTATGAATCTCCATGCCAAGAATCTTTTTCGCTGCTCCAAGATCCTTCATCTCAAACTCATCACCTAACTGCTTCTTTAATTCGTCGATTGAAGACATGCTTTTAGCAGCAATAAGCATATCATCGACATACAACAGCAAGTACACAAACGAACCATCTGGAAGCCTTTTGAGATACACACAGCTGTCATAGGCACTCCTTGTGTATCCAGCACCTAACATGAATGTGTCAAATCTCTTATACCATTGCCGAGGTGACTGCTTCAACCCATACAAGGACTTCTTCAGTTTGCAAATATGGTTCTCCTTACTAGGAACTACATACCCCTAAGGTTGACTCATGTAAATTTGCTCTTCAAGATCACTATGCAAAAATGCCGTTTTCATATCTAGCTGCTCAAGCTCGAAGTCATGAAGAGCAACCAAGGCAAGTAAAACCCTGATAGAACTATGCTTCACAACCGAAGAGAACACTTCATTGAAGTCAACACCCTCCCTTTGTGTATAGCCTTTTGCCACCAACTGTGTCTTGTATCGAGAACCTTCAACCCCTGGAGTGCCTTCCTTTTTCTTGTAAACCCATTTGCAACCGACAACTCGCTGTCCCTTAGGCAATTCAACAAGCTCCCATGTTTGATTCTTATGAAGAGACTCAATCTCCTCACTCATGGCACCCACCCACTGAGCAGAATCTTTCCCAGATATGGCCTCTTTGTATAAATTCGGCTCATGTCCTTCAATTGTTTAAACCTTGATCAAAGCATAAGCAACAAGATCAGCGTATCCGTACCTTTGAGGCTCTCTGATCTATCTCCTTTCTCGCCCAGTGGCAATGCTGTACTTCTGTTGTTCAGGCACATTTTGATCATGCACCTCAGTTGGTTGAGTCGGCTGAATTTAGCTGCTAGATGGAACATTTGGAACATCAGCAAATACCTCCACCTGCTCTTTGACACCGTAGTCTAAACCAGCTACCGCTTTCTCCTTTTCTTGGTCTAATAAAGCAGACTCATTGAATATGACATCCCCGCTGATAAGAAAACCTGGAGACTTTGGATCTGTGCACCACAACCTGTAACCTTTCCTCTCGGACGCATAGCCTAGAAATATGCATTTCTTTGCCCTCGGCTCCAACTTGCCATCCTTTACGTGAGCGTATATAGTGTAACCGAACACTCTCAATCGAGAGTAGTCAGCAGGCTTACCAGACCATAACTCAAAAGGAGTTTTCAATTCAATAGCTTTGGATGGAGACCTATTCACCAAGTAGCATGCCGTATTGACGGCTTCAGCCCAAAAGTCTTGCCTCAAACCAGATTGGGAGAGCATACAACGAGCTCTCTTCACCAGAGTTCTATTCATGCGTTCTGCAACTCCATTCTGTTATGGTGTCCTTACACATGTGCGGTATCTCACAATGCCATGTTTCTTGTAGAACTCATCAAACTCTTTATTGCAATATTCCAACCCATTGTCAGTCCTAAGATGCTTAATTTGTTTACCAGTCTGCTTCTCAATCAACGTCTTCCACTCGACAAATGTTGGAAACGCCTCATCTTTAGTTTTCAAGAAGTATACCCACACCATCCGAGAATATGCATAAATGAAAGTGATGTAATACCTGGCACCTTTCTTGAAAGGAACTTTATTAGGACCCCAAAGATCAGAATGAATATAATCAAGTGTACCTTTGGTGTTCTTCTGCCCCTTGTTGAACTTTACCCTGGTTTGCTTTCCAAAGACACAATGCTCGCAGAATTCAAGCTTTCTAGTTCTTTATCCACAAAGCAAATCCCTCTGACTCGGCTAGGTCAGTCCCCTCTCGCTCATATGGCCCAACATGTTGTGCCACAACTGCGTAGTGTCATTATCACTCTCCTCGGATGTAACAGCTGCAACACCTATAACTGTACTACCTTGAAGGACATATAGGCCGCCAGTCAAGTTCCCTTTCAAGAGCACAATTGCACCTTTGGTCACCTTTAAGACACCATTCTCACTTCGGAATTTGTATCCATGAGAATCCAAACGCCCAAGAGAAATCAAGTTTTTCTTCAGCTCCGGTACATGCCAAAACTCGAGAGATTTTGTAATACCATCAAACATCTTGATATTTATGATGCCCATTCCCTTTACCTTCAACGAAAGATCGTTGCCTAGAAAGACTTTCCCTTCTCTTTTGAAATAAGAAGAGAACCAGTCGCGCTTAGAACATATATGGAACGTTGCACCAGTATCAAGAATCCATTGATTATGCCACTGTGATCCACTCACAGTCAAAACTTCCCCGGTACTACTCGAGTTATCTCCATCACTGTCAGCACTCTCCACCACATTAGCTGAATTCTCCACCTTTTTCTTTCCCTTTTTCAGTTTTGGAGATTCTTTCTTAATATGACCCTTTTCACCACACTCGAAACAACGTAGCTTCCTTGCTCTTGATTTTGACCTTGACTTGCTTTTCTTTCTACTCAAAAATCCCCCTCTATTCTCTGATCTCCCTCTACTCACTAAACCTTTCCCATGAACTACTTCCCTATGTCCCGGAATATGTGTTTGAAGATTCTTCGATTTTAATGAAGTAATCACATCTTCAAAGGTAATTTTATCCCTCCCGTACAACATAGTGTCCACAAAGTTCATATATGAAGGCGGTAAGGAGCATAATACGATCATATCTTGGTCTTTGTCGTCAATTTTAACACCCACATCCTTCAAAGCAATAAAACAAGAGGTAAACTCATCAAGATGTTGTTTTAGTGAGGTACCTTCTTTCATTCTAAGATGATACAATCGCTTCTTCAAGTAGAGGCGATTTGTGAGAGATTTAGATGCATACAATTCTACCAAAGTATTCCAAGCCTCAACTACTGTCGTTTCTCAGCTATCTCTAGCAATACTTCATTTGTCACGGACATATGTATTGCACTCAAGGCTTTTGCTTCGAGTTCTTCTCTTGCTGCTGGTTTCGTCTTTTCCAGGATCACTTCTTCAATGACTTTCCAAAGTCCCTGCATTGTCATAAATGCCTTGAATCTGATCCTCCATAGACTGAAACTTATTCTCCCGTCAAACTTCTCGATTTCAAACTTTTCACCTGTGGAAGACATCTTTGTTTGCTCAAAACTCACACTTCAGAATGGAATTTGGCTTAACGGATCGCAAAAACGGATTCAGCACGTCGAAAAACCTTAGGAACACCCCTGGTCAACTTTGGTCAACACCGGTCAAAGTCAAACCTGTTGGTCAAAGTCAACACTGTCCCTAAACACGTACTTTGGAGCAGAATCTCAAGAGCACAAGAACTCTATCTTCTTTGTTTCAAACCCAAACACGAACCACGACCCGCCAACGCAAGCTTCCACTCTAGCCACCAACGCTCAACGTAGACAGCACTGGAGCACTCCTCGCCGAACAAAGATCTTTGTTTAGTTAGGCACCGTTTGGTTTGAGAAATTTTGGTTTCACAGTGAGTTTTGATTTTTCCTTTTTCCCTTAAGCAGCGGATTAATACCTAAGTTCTAATACCAGTTTATTGGGAAAAAACATGCAAACACGAAGAATACGAGAAGAAATAACGGACACAAGAATTACCTGGTTCTGCTTTAAAGCCTACGTCCACGGGCAGCAGAGAATAATTCTATTATTGATCACGAATGCTACAAGGCTCTCACTTTGGTTTCTCTCTCACACATAACATAATGAGTAATGTCACATATTTATAGTGCAAAGGTTTTCTAAACCTATTAAGCAGAAAAGGCAACTAATTAATTATGTGCTACAAAAAATAACAAGCGAATAAGATAATATGTTATTAAGGAAATCTGCTATTCTTGTTGCCCAAGAATACGAGCCACATTCAACAGTACACTTTTTAATGAAAACCAATCCAAACAAGTCATAAGTCATATAATTTGAAGACATATGGTATTAATTTTCCTTCTATTTGAGAAGTATTGATAACAAACCTCAAGCCTAGTAGGAGCCCCTGTTTCATTTTGGGAAAGCATCTTTGCTGCCTTTTGGAAAAAGCTACCTACAGCACTACACAACCACGGATCAAAGACAATTCACATCATCACTGATGCAAAATTATATATATTTTTAACAAACCAACTCATGCTAGTGTAAAGATATGAAGTGTTATTATCTGACGCACGCATCTAAATTCAAAACCCCAAAGAATATCACTATATTTGCTAGTAGTTTTTTCTTAATTTGGTATTCTTGCAATAACTGTGTAGATGGTATATTTAAAATCACAAACGACTGCAATTTCCTTAAACAAAAAAACCCATGCAAATATCATGCAACGAAAGAAAAATCACAAGCAAATACATATGCGTACCGTATGTGGAAATGGGTTGCTTTTTATTTTTTATTTTTTGGCAAAATAAAATGGGTTGTGTTTTTGTGAAGTCTAAAAGGCAAGAATGTTGTTGGAGATCTTACGTGAGATTCTGGAATCTGTGCTTTGCATTCGTGTGGATCAGTTTGGTTTTATTTGGCAGATGATTCAGAAAAGCAGGTACCGATAGGACTGCACACGATTAAATTGCCTTCTGCAATTTCTTCATTTTTTTTAATTTAATTTTTAATGTCTGTTCAGAAAGTGGGGGATTGCTGTTACAATATCGAGTAATCAACGTTCTTGACATATCACATATCTATTATTAATCGGATCTTAAGTGATCTAATAGAATTATTTTGGGTAAATTCTTGTGGAGCTCTATGATCCATCTGAAGTACATCTCATATCATTGTATAACAAGTTAATCAGTTCGTGTATAGTGTACCCTAATTTATGTGCACTTACTAAGGACAGTGCACCACTATGCTTGCTCTTCACGTGTTGGGCTGTTTGTATGTTGTTTTGGCTGCAACAATCTTGGCCTATAAGTTTATTGGAAAAAAAAAAAGGCCTTTTCTTTTATTTTTAGTCTAAATTCTGATTAAAAAAAATCAAGCGTACCTGTTTTGAGAAAAAGATATAAGGATATAAGGAACTAATGTAGCGGATATTTGGAGAACGAAAGAAGTAGAATCAAGAAACTCACTTTCAAGGTGAAATTAGCAAAAAAACTCCCAAGATAGTAAATCCTAAGGGAAGGAATAAAATATTATTATTGAATAATTTCTGAAAAAAATTTGTCTATTAATGAAAGTTTTCACTATTTTAGTAATCCAAAACTAAATAGAATTTGATTATACCAATCTTTAACATATTAAAATAGCTAATAAACTAAATTTTAATATAACTAGGACTCAATAATAAATAAAAAATATAACTAGGACTCAATAATAAATAAAAAATATAACTAGGACTCAATAAAAAAAATAACAAATCCTAAATCCTAATATAACTAGGGTAGGGTTGCATCAGGAATAAATCAATCAATTATTATTGGCTTTTTTGGATTGACTTGTTTATAAAAGAATATAAAAATTGTGATTTATTTTTAAAATATAATTTTAATATATTTATATTTGGATCATAATTTTTATGCCTTTACAATTTTTATACTATACATCCACAATTTTCTATGTTCACAATTGTTATACTATATTTCACAATTTTCATGTTCATAATTTTTATATTATATATTCACAATTTTTATATGTTCACAATCTTTATATTACATGTTCACAATTTTTATACATTCACAATCTTTATAGTATAATTAAAAAATATTAAAAATAACCAAACAATAATATAATTCAAGATACATGCAAAATAACTAAAAAAGAGAAATAAAATACATCATCATATAAATAATGATCTAATCATTCTTTTAGACTAGAAGTGTAGTCAGTAGGTATTAATTCATTAAAATAATATAAAATTTTTTATATATTTTTTATTATATTAAATTTTTTATATATAAATAATGTACTAATTAGTTTCGGTCTTTTTTTTTTTTTTTCTTTCCAATGCTTAGTTTCGGTCTTTAGTTTTTTTTTTTTTTTTTCCCAATGCTTACAACCAAACCTATCCGATTATCCATCGGTTGCTCTTTATAAAAACGAAATCCTAATGGATACTCTACCGGTTTTTCCATCGGTTCTCTATCGGACGGATACCCATTAGTTTCGAATTTAAACTTGAACTGCTGTCATCTCTAAGAAAGAATTAAGAAAGAATCAAGGAAATGGAAGGAAGAAAGAAGAGAAATAAAAATTAATCCTTTGTTTCTCAACAACAATAAAATATTTTGTACAAACACAAAGCAGAAGAAGAGTATACAAGCTTAGCTTTAAAACAAGAGTACAAATCTTAACAAAAAGAAGAAAACTTATCATAATTGCCTCAATGACCCAATTTGTCACGTAGCTGACTCGACAGATATGCCAAGTTGTGCAGCCAATACTAAAAGATAGAGATTATTCCGAGCTACGGAAGAAGATCCCCATTCGAAATCAAATCCAGCCAAAAGGATTACCTTATAACTAAGCTGTTTCCATGGTGTTATTGGTCATTATGGACAACAATGGAGTCTTCCCTCTGATGACACTGTTTTGTTGTTGTCTAATGTAGTCTCTGTAGGTAATCGGCTGATATTTGGCCTCCCCACTACTATCCAACAATGGAGTTGCAGGCGCCATTATTGAGTTCAATTCAGGTCCATGTCCTACTGCTACTGAGATCCTTGTCTTGTGTGCATTTACGGTTGCTCGATGCTCAACACTTTTATATCTTCCATTGCTTAATACCTGTAAAGGTCCTTTTATCGATTATCTTGTCTTGATGATAAATAATCTTATAGTGCTCCAACAAATGGTAGGGGATCAATTTCCTTTTCTCTATTGTTATGCATCAGTGAGGGATAGAAGAAAAGAACAATAGTGGCTTTAGTGACCTGTGATAAACTATTGGCTTAATAATATATTAAGCTTGATCAACTGACTCCGAATGTTTTAAGTTTGTGATGCGAATGGTAGTAAACCTTGACTAGTCATAAAAATTATCACAAATTTCAAGCATAAGACTCTCCTATCCCCTTAAATATGTGATGTCTCGTTGTGCCAAATGGAATCTAACCTCTACTATTTGTTTATATATCAACATATTGAACTTGATCAACTAATTCAAAATATTTAATCTTGTAATGATAGCACTAGAAGTTACATATTCAACTTATTATAAGCTAAATGCAAATCTCAAATATAGCATCACAAAAATCTTTGGGTTATCTATCAATCAACGGTTCCCAACTTGTGTATCAAGAATGAATCATGCTTCTTGTGCAAATGAACCTTTACATTTTTTTTTTTTGGATAAAATGCACCAAATCCCTCTGTATTTTATAAGTGCACAATGCCCCCTTATGGTGTTAATAGTCTCACAACAAGCACTTGTGGTGACTAAAAGTTCCACGTGTATAAAACTTTACAGAAAAAAGACATTAATAACCTTATCTATTTGTTCAATTTTCTTTTTTTTTTTGGGGGGGGAAACATATGAACAATAATTAACCAAAAAAAATAATAATAATAATGATGTGAAGGGTATACTTGAGGTGCCACTGTTATTGTCATTATCACCTCATCCTAGTTTTGGTTACTCACAGCTTATAGTCGCATAAAAAAATAAAAATAAAACACTTCGGTGAAGGTGGTGAAGGTGGTGAAGGATGAGAACTATGATGAACTTTAATATTAGATTAATCTTTTAAGTTTGGAAAGGGTTGGCAGTAAGATTATTAAGTATGGAGTTGCACTTGGGCGTAATAGAGTTAGAGGTGAGTTAGAGGTGTTTTGATTAGGATTTAAATATTTGCACGACAAAAATAACTAGGACGAAGAATATGAATTTTTTTTTTTTTTTTTTTGTCAAGGAAACAAAGAATAGGATTAGCTAGATAAGAAAGTTGATCACGTTTGAGAGAGGGGGTTCATTATGCAGTTCTAGTTTTTGAGAATTTTTTTTGTTTTTATTAATTGTTATGCATGTGTTTGGACCCCAAAAAAAAAAAAAAAGAAAACTGAATGAGTGGGTAAGGTTATTCATGTCTTTTTGTTAGAAATTTTTAACACTGTTAAGAGAAAACAGACATGAAATTCTTACTCACTACAGGAACTTGTTGTGACTTTGGCACTATTATGGGTGTTATATACTTATGGTAGATTACAGGAGGGTTTAGTGCTTCTTACCCTTTTTTTTTTTTTTTTCTTGAACTTATAGTCGTAAGAACTCGAACTCAAAAATTTAACTACTAAGAAATCCAAGCTTAAAATTTTACATAATAGGATATAATATCAAAAAAAGTTTATTCCTCTAATAGTCCTTGCATTATCAATTTTATTATTTTTAGTCCATTGACTTTCAAAATGAACCTTTTAATCCATGAACTATTAACTTTATTACATTTTAGTCCCTTAACTTTCAAAATGAACTTTTTCATTTCTAGACTTTGATAAATGGGACATTGTTAGTCCTTGAACTCTAAAATGAACCCCTTTTTGAAGGACTAATGATGCCTCATTTATTAAGTTTCAGGGATTAAAAAGTTTAATTTGAAAGTTAAGGGACTAAAATGTAACAAAGTCAATAATTCAGGAATTAAAAGGTTCATTTGGAAAACCAAGGTACTAAAATGTGACAAAGTCAATGGTCGAGGGACTATTAGAGGAATAAAGTCAATCAAAAATTATATCTACACTAATATATCTTTTCTTCTCCAATTACCCTATTACTCGATTATGTGGCTGATTATAATTTTTTTTCTTTTTTCAATTTATAATTCTTGTTAATGTTTATTGTTCATAAATAAATAATATTTCTTTTAAGAATATTGTAAATCTCAATTCGTGTAGGGCACTATGGTTTAATCGTTTTTGCTTTATGTATTTAATAGATAGATATTAGGACTTTGTTAACTTTCAATGATATATTTATCCTTTGACCTTTAAAAATAACAAAATTAATTTATAGTCAGCCTATAAAAAGTCGCCATATGTCCTGATTTGGCATTATTTCCACCAGATTAAGATCTAACCAATTCTTTTTCTTTTTTTTTCATTATTTTTTTCAGTAAAATGCATTTTGTTCCATGTGTTTCGTTAAAGCTGCATAAGACCTCCTGTGAGTTCAAAATACACTAATACCCACTAATGTGACTAGTACACAAGTGATTATACAATGTTCTTTATAAAATATGGGTATCAGGAAGTTTTAAAATGTAACTCTAACAAAATATAAGGATAAAATGCAGTCTACCCCTTATTTCCTTTCTTCTTCTTTTTCTCTCTTCCCTTCCTTTTCCTTTACTATTCTTCTTCAATTATTCTTCTTGAAATTTCAAATTATAAGATACATTTCTAGAGAAACTTGTAAGATGAGATAGAATGTACTAACCTCTATATAATCCCCAATGTTGACAACAAAAGTGCCAGGCACATTTTGAACCGCGATCCATGTCTCCTTGTGCTTAACTTGCAAGCCATCAACTTCATTTTGCATTAAAATTGTTAATCCACCATGGTCTGAGTGTGCTGCTAATCCTAATGTCTTTTCTGGCTCGGGACATGGCGGATAGTAGTTTGCGGCAAGAATTTGACACCCTGCTCCGAGTGATTTTTCTATGTAGTCATGAGCAAGCCCCAAACCTTCTGATATTGCACTTGCTATTTTTAGTGCCAGCTGCCATATTGTTTCCAAGTATCTTGCAGCTACATCCCTATCACAAGTTCCGATAGATTACGGTGTATTTTAGTATGAAAAACTAAATCAATCCCCACTGAAAAGAAAATATTACTGTATTTAACTCCAATTATATATATATAAGTAAAATGCATTTCCCCTGTGTCTTGCGAAAGTAGCATAAATTCTCTCATAGTTCCAAAACTCACTAATACCTGTGTGATTTAAAAAACATTATTCATTTGCCTCCATTGTTATCTTTTTGTTAGAATTAATTGAGATGTAAAAACGCATACAATACATTTTGACTTGTTAATAATGACAAAAAGCTCAAATAAATTGGTGCAAGTTCCCCCTTCTAAATTTGAAAATGATGTAGATTCCCCATCTAGTTTGAATTAAGATACAAATACACCGCTCACTAAGTGAAAATAAAAAATATATCTCCTAAATTATGTAAATTTCTTTGTTTACACTATATTTGATTATAAATGGAATATATTAATATTGCTTAACAGTATTGCTTAATAATGTCCCATTTAAACTAAGAAAAATCTAAGTAATTTAGGAGATATATATTTTTATTTTTTTTATTCATTTAGAGGTGTATTTGCACCTTCTTTGAAATCAAAAGGAGGAATCTGTATCAATTTTAAAATTAGAAGGAGAATTTGCACCACTTTTAAAATCAAATGGTGAAATTTGCACCATTTCTAAAACCAGAGTGAGAAATTTGTACCAATTTACTTGAGTTTTCATTATTAAAAAGTTAAAATGCGTTGTAGACATTATACTCTCTGTTAACTTTAAGAATAAAAGCTATCGGCAGGGGACAATGTATAGGTGTTTTTAAATCACAATAGGGTATTAGCGAGTTCTGAGATTATAGGAGTTCTATGCAATTTTGATAGAAAACATGGAGTAACATGTATTTTACTCTAAAATTTTAAACCCTACCTAGATAATATACCTGTAGTTGTGAGGATTATCCGGCCAAAGGTGGAAGGTATTCTGAATAGGGTGGCCATAATGCCTTAAATAATCCCTCCAATGTCGTGAATGATTTACTGATGTATTCAAGCTTGTTCCATACCTTACTGGATCCATCACTTCATCTGAAGCATACTTCATCTTCTCCTCCAATGTCAGACAAAAAAATCCTTCCAGAATTTTGATCATTTCCTCCATGAGAGATGTTGGGATGCCATGGTTAATCACCTGTTCATTTGGAGAATATGCTAAGAATTGAAGCAGTTAACAAACAAGTGATCAAGAGAATTGGACATTGCGATGCTGAATAGAGACTGTCATAAAAAGTTTTAATTTACACGAAGAATAAGAAAACTATTGCAACGAGACACTTCCAACAACAGCTTTTTCAATTTGTTTAACTGGAGTGCTGATCTGCAACAAAAAGCTAAAATTATATGTAGTGAGATTGCAACCGACCAATTATTTGAGAATATTGGATGTCTTCCAAGTTGTATTCAGTAATCTGTTACTTCTTATTGTTATTATTTTTAAAATCAAGAACCACTTCATATTTGGGAGTTTTTGCAAATTCCAGTTTGATGATATTCTACTATCTTTTAGTTTATGTATTTTATTGTTGGAAAATTAGGGAGCGGAAGATATATTCGGAATATCTTTCATTCATGATAGTAGAAACAAGTACAACATGACGATAGTTGATTGTTGGAGCACCGTCTCTTCAACATTAGTTTTGAGTCAAAACTCTATACGCAATGGCTCATGACTCTTGATATAGTGAAGCTCTCATAGACTTTTTGGAGCTTAGTGTTTTGCTCAATGAGAGCTCATGTTTGGCTTTCCTAATGCTTGAGCTTGAGATTACAAAGACCCAAAGATGCCTATTTATAGTAGTGTATGAGTGGTGCCCAAGCAAGCTTAAGAACTCAAAGTTTATCTCTAGATTCCTCTTTGCCAGGAGGTGATGCATTACTTGCAGAACCAAGCTTTGTACAGTAACCGCATGCCTAAATTATCAAGCTTCCTAAGCAAGCTGGTGAAGATCTAGAAGCATTGACATTATTATATTTTTAATTGAGCAGCGATTTTCAACATTTATGTTGAAGTTTGTTTGATGTCAAGTTGACGTATAGAATTGACTCAAAAACAAAGTAATCCCTTCATTCCATAGTTCTAGACCAGCAACTTCTATCAATATCTTATTCAATCTAATAAGTAGCTCTTGGTATCTATTTACCAATTATATGGTTCTGATCTTTGGTATTTTCTTATTTATACCTGTTTCTTCTATTTAAGTAGAATATCATTATGATGTGACCTTATACTTAAGGAATTTCAAAAAACCAAGGAAAGGTGAAAATGAGAATGAAAGAGATGTGGCAATAGAAACATATATCTGTGTTTTTCTTTCCAAAAACATAGCCGTAAACCCTTGAGTCTATACTTAAGATCAGAAGGTTTAGCCCTCTTTTTAGTGGGCAACTATGTCCTTGCCTTAGTTCCAGGAAATATATATGGCCAATCGGGGGATGGACTATGGGATGAGGCTCACTATTTGGGCTGGTTAGTGTTTTATTTTGACACATAATTAGGAGCGAGAATACCAGGTCCAGGGTTCGGGTTTTACCCGAACGTGAACCTGATCAGGCAGTAAAAAATGCAAAAGATTGGGGTCGGATAGGATTTCAGGTGAATTTTTTCTACCCGAATCTAATTCAAACATCCGAACTTTCTTTTAACATATAGCTAAAAATCAAATCTTAACAGACAATAATCCCCTTTTATCCTAACCTAATAGGTAATTAAACAATTGAAAATTAAAAACCATATAAGAAGATCCGATCAACATCACCATTATGCAACCAGCACCACCATGTGGGGAGACTGACGATAGCCCTGTCCCCGCCCTCCCCGCTCCTCCCTCTCCCCAAGTCTCCAGAAAGATTTTCTAGTCTAAGTTTTTATTCTAAATCTATATAAATGTTGTGAAAATTCTTAATCTATACGGATGCTGATCTTCACCTGCTTTTGCCTTTTGACTTTTATTCAGATTAATTAAAATATTTGGACAAATTTAAAGATAATAAAGTAAAATGAAGTAAAAATGAACTGTCGAAGTCGGTCTCATCGCTTCTTTTAACTAGTACCAATCAATCATAACTATAACTCATGGTCCATCTTTACTAATTCGATCAATTTTCTCACACACAAGTTTATGACATACTTCTATTATTTTGCTCTTAAGAAAAGTTTTTAAAAAATTGATTTTCTTCCGTCTAGGCTTATTACTCTATTTCAGTTCTCATCTAGTAATTGGTACTTAAATTCTTATTATTCATACTCTGAATGGAAAATGGTGGAAATCAAAAGCACATCATACACACTAACAATCAGTAATTACTGAAATATCTCTTTATGTAGTTTCAAAATATGCACGAGCATTCCCTGTAATCTTAATATGTATAACACATGCATCCAATAATAGGCACGAGACCTCTCTATAGACCTCAAATATATAACACATAAACTCTAAAAGGGGTGTCCGAGACTATTTTAAAACTAGAGTAACATGCACTTATGATAAACGATGGGGTTTGGTGCAATTTACCCAAAGAAAAACTAATAACTGTTTTGTTTGCATTCTAAAAAATTAAAACTTTGAATAAATTCAAACTCAAATTTTATCATTTACCTTCTCAAAAATTATTTTTTTAAAATTTATAATTTTTTTTTTAAAAGTCAATCCAAACGACCAACTGATTATTGCTTACCCTAAAGAATCCCCATTCAGCACAAGCCAAGCTGATATCACGAATTGTGGAATCTTTACTCTCGACAGATCCATCAAGCCTACTCAAATCGATGACCGGAATTGAAGCCTGGCCGGAAGATGCTACCAACGGACTGCTCTGCAATGGCAAAATAAACTCTGGAGGCAAAGTTTTCATGTGGGGTGCATTATCAACTATATACTTTACACCTTTTCTGTAATCAAAGATGACAAGATCATCATCCTCATCACCAGCAGTGATATACTGACGAGCTGAAGCTGAGGTGTCTGCAGCTGCCATGGAAATAGTTTTGTTGTAGTTTTTAGAAGTTTTGTTTTACGGTGGAACAAGAGTGTTTTGAAGAAGCGATGTAGTAACTCGATAGCAAAAATCTAGTGTTCTAATAGTATGTCTCTCACATTTGAGTATAAGTAACGTTAGAGATCAATTTTCACTAGCTACATGTCGTAATCGGCCTTCGGAGTAAAAATGGAGTAAAAATAATAATAATAATAATTCGACTGGTGGCATTTGCATGCAGCCTTTGTGTAATGTGACCTATTAATATCAAGAACGTTGTATGGTGGCATTTAACACTTGGCATGACGTCTGCTAAACCTTTTTTTTTTTTCTTTGGACAACAAAGAACAGCAAGAATTAATGATTTGTTGGTTATATAGCCACAAACTAGAAACATACACAAAAATTGATCAAAATTATAACTAAAAATAAAAATTATAAATTATTTTTTGTTTTTTTGAAACATAAATCCTTTTGGTTATATTGTACAGTTCATAAATAAGAATTAAAACTCATTGATTTATACCTTAAAATTTGTTAAAATTAATTTTCAACAAAATAATTTTAAATTTTTAAATTAATCAGGACTAATTTTATTTTCTTTAAGATTATATTTTCAAAAAATTATTTTATTTTTTATGAAAAATTATTTTTGTTTTTTAGAAATAATTTTAATTTATGAAAATTATTCTTTAAAAGATTAATAAAATTATAGTTTAATAAAATAATTTTAATTTAGAAAATTACTCTTTAAAAATAATGTTATCTATCAAAATTATACTTTTAAAATTATTTTAATTTAGTAAAATTATTCTTTGATTTATATTTTTGAAAAATTTTGTTTCAAAAATGATGCTAATTTTTTGAAATTATATTTATTTAAAAATGACTTTAAATTTTAATCACTTTTCATTTTTTAAAAATTAATTTTGTAAAATTATTTTTAAATTTTTGAAAAACATTTTTTTAATAATTGTAATTCCAAAGATTTCATATTCTATAGTAGGTTCTATTTTTCTCATTTAGATTCGAAATTCTGGTCGAGAAATGTTACACTTCGAAAATAAAATGAATTATAATTTTTTATGTTAAGTTTTATTTTTAAATTTTAAAAATAAGTTATCATTTTAATATTAAGTTTTCTAAAAATTTTTAATTATTATTATAAAATTTTTAATTGTAATCGAAATAAATTTCAATCTAAAATTCTTTAAGGGTCTTAAGTTCGAATTATTGTTGGGAAAAGAAAAATCGCTATTAATTATCCTAAAGAAAAAGAGAGGGAAAATGGATTTTGAATTTGCATAGATGTTACATAGACAGATATAAAAATATAGATGTAAACTTTTTTCCCTTTTACTTTGCTTCATTTATGATTCAATTGATATTTTAATTATTTTTATACTTGACAATTAAGGAATATTCTCAACCATGTACATCAGTATTCGCGAAAGTATACAATTAACTCGTACTCTCTCTTACATTTGCTTATTTGGCATGTTTCATTAGCTCCAACTAATGAATTTGTAACTCCGGGTTATATTAAAATTTAACCGTTGTACATATAAACAAAAAAGTTTAACAAATAGTCTACAAAATTTATAAAAAGTGTTAGTCTATTCTTTATCTCTTTCAAAGTGACTTGGTCCTTGTTTGTAAAGATATTAAATTTAATCCTCATTATTTAAAAATAGCTCACTTCGCCCTAATCTTTGCCCAAAAAAATTTTAATAATTTTATTTGTATTTTGTCTCCCAAATACACCGTGTGAATGACACGACAGATATTAATGGGATAAAATTGAAACTATTACAGATGTTGAGAAACAAGTTAACCACTATTGAAATGAAAGACATTAACCAAGCTTTAACCAATAAGATCTTAATGGTGGAAAGTTTTTGTATATGCTTAGAGAATGAATTAACACAAGGTCATTTTTGACTTGATGAAAATACCTTCAAATCCGATATAACAAAATGAAATTTTTAATGGTGCTTTAAATGCACTTGCAACGCAAACACTAAAGCACCTCACACAAATTTATTTCTATTGTCTATATAAACACCAATTTGATCTCCCTGTGGCATACCCATCCTCGAGCTCTCCTTATCCACTCTTCTTCCTCTTGTAGATTTATTTGAAAGAAAGATCAATGGAGAAAGTGCGAGGCAAGAAGGCTTCTTTATTCATGTGCATTACAGTGGCTGCATTGCTTACACACAACTTAGTCATTCCTGTCATGTCTTTTGCGAATTATCAGGACAAAAAGAACTACAACTACTCCCCTCCAAATCCTTATGTAGGAGAAACTCCCCCCATTGGTAAAACTCTTTTCTCTAAATGCATTTGAGTAGGCAAGTAGTTATTTCTTTGGGTGTCCATCTTAAACATATCTGATCGAATCGTATCACCCCTAATAATTAATATATGTGCTTTTAAGTGTCTTAATTATTAATGTTTTGATAATCTTTTAACAATTAACATCATGACAAATCGTACAGATAAGACTTCAATCTCCCGTGTTTTAAAACAAGGGGCTTAAATGTCAAAAAATAAAAAACCAAATAAGTCATTAAGCTTAATATGTCATACGTTCTAAATACTTTTCAAATTGCTTGTCACAGTTTCACAACCATCACCTCCTAAAAGTAGTGATCGCGGATACTACAACACTCCACCCACAGTTTCACAACCATCACGTCCTAAAAGTAGTGAAGGTGGATACCACGGCGGCCCACCCAGCGCCCCCAGTACTACCCCCTCAGCACCATCACCACCATCTGATCCACAAACACCTTTGCTTGGGACATTCATGTAAGTACAACTGCCCCCATCGGTTAATATTTTTAATTTCCGCACTACAAATTGAAAATTCTAAAAACATTATTTTTAAAATCACAGTTTCTGGAAGAGTCACCTTGGACTCGTATGGGGTTTGTTAGGTGGGTTGAACACCGTTGGTAGCTTATTTGGTGTCGGTAGTGTACCTGGCTTAGGGGCACACATAAGCTTGCTGGAAGCACTTTCAAATACTCTTGCAGACGGCTTTGGAGCACTTTACAGGGAAGGAACAGCTGCTTTGCTTAACTCTATTGTGAGCAAGAACTTCCCATATGCAACCAAAGACGTTAGAGCTTATTTTGTCATAGCACTCAAATCAGAGAAGGCAGCGGCTCAGCATCGTCTCTTTAAGCTAGCCAACGAGGGCGTGCTTAGCTTCGTGGCACGAACGAAATGATTTTTCTTGTTAAATTGGTCGAATCTTTTTTCTTGAAAGTATTGGTTCGTGATGATATTTTGTTAATTAGTCAGTGCACCTAAAAATGGATTGAATTATTTTTTAAATCTATTGGATTTATTTCATTTTTCTAATGAGTTTTTTCATATTCCAGAATACCCTTAAGCTACTCTGTCCTAAAGAATAACTTGTACTGACTTGGTCAAGTTTTCATTTTCCAATCGAGCACTTGCACTTATGGTGGATACCTAGGCACCAAGGACTAGAAAGGGCATAATAATCGAAAAAATGTTTTCTCAGATTTAAAATAAATAAAGATCCAGAAATTCCCCAATAAGGTAGTAATTGGAATAATCTTGCTGCCCAAAACAAACCCATCTATTTTTCAATTTATTAGTTTAGGGCATTGATGCAATCGACTAAAATGAACACAGATTTTATACCGACCAATTATAAGAAATAATTTATAACTTCATCCGTCTGTATTAATAATACTAACTTTGTTTCATAAACACTTCTCTCTATTTTGGCATGACTTATTGGGAGAGCGTTTGTGCTTTATAGGTTGAGAGAGTTGTCCACGATATTTTTTTACCGAGCTAGAACTTAATTTTCAACGAAGACATATTCTATTCGTAGTAAAATCGTATTGGAAGTTTTCTAGAAAAGCAAATTTGGAATAACGTAGAAGGGATTAAAGTTTCGACAGTTGCTCAAGCCTACATCTATACATTTTCGCCTAGATATTGGAAAACTTTGAATGTAAATTAATTAACGATGATACACTTATTTGGCCCGCACACTCAATGCACGGTAATTTCTTTTACCGACCCCCACCCCAATCCAACCCTCGCCCTCATCAATCCAAACCCAAGTCATCACTCCTAGAAATAATATTCTCAACAACTTGAGTTATCCCCAAATCCCATAAATATTGGCACGGGTCAATTTTTTTTTACATATTAAGTGATAATGAAGTGATGTAGCAAAATTTTGTATTGGGATTAAAATATATTATTCATGATTTTTGAATCGTTTTGTGAATATGACCTTTCGAAGAATTTTTTTTTTTCATTTTATTGATGATTTATTACAAACTTTTTAGTTTCCCTTTCACAATTTTCTTATTTTTTCTCTTTCTCTTTATTTAGTAAAATATTTGCTAAATATAATGTACTAATCCAAATATTGTTATAAAATAATGAGTTACCAGACACTTTTTATTTATTTGTAAGACTTATTGTATCATTATTTTGTCTTTTCTATATAGCCTCATACAGAATTGATAGTTGTGCAACTTTTATACTTTTTTTCTTTTTCTCCTTTTCTGTTTCATTATACTGGTCAATTATTTTGTCAATTTTGTTGTGTGATTTAGTTCATGCGGTGATGTTTCTATTTCCTTTTATACTTAAAAATGTGATTTAATCACATAAAAGTCCCAAATGTTTTTCACTTTTTTTTTCCAAACAATTATTCATCGTTATAAAACATTCGGGTTAGTTTTTAATATTTTAAAATATATAGTTAAATTAGGCTATATTGTATGATAGTTCTTAATGTTTAACAAATTTATTAAAATTGGACTCAATATAAAAAAATAATAATAGAGGCTACATATGTCAGGAAACATAGTCAAATTAGTCCTTATTGGTACAAAATATTGATATTAGACCTCAATATTACTAAAATTAAACTCGCCGCTTCACTCGTTTTGTAGACTAATTTGCATAAGTCTATGAGTCATTTAGGGCTCATATAAATATTCTAAAATAATGCATATTGATTTGAGTATGTTTAAGGCTAGTGCGAGTATACTTGTATAATTTTGTGGACTAATTTGAAATTTTTAAAAGTCCTCATTACTTTTTTTTATAAAAAAACTAATATAAATATTTTAAGATAATGAAAAATAATATAACTACATTTTTGAAAAATTACAGATTTTTTTGAACATTTTGAAATAACTATGACTTACTTAAAAATTCTACAACATTAGGGACCTATGGCATAATTTACTCCAATTCTAATTCTAAAGATCTCATATTCTATAGTAGGTACTATTTTTCTTACTTAAATTCCAAATTCTAGTCGAGAAATGTTACTCTTCGAAAACAAAGTGAATTATAATTTTTTATGTTAAGTTTTATTTTTGAATTTTAAAAATAAGATATAATTTTTATATTAAGTTTTCTTAAAAATTTTAATAATTATTATAAATTTTTTAATGGTGATCAAAATAAATTTCAATCTAATATTCTTGATGGGTCTTAAGTTCGAATCATTATTGGGTAAAGAAAAATCGCTACTAATTGTCATTAAGAAAAGGAGAAGCAAAATGGATTTTGAATTTACACATACGTTACATAGATGGATATTAATATAGATGTAAACTTTTTTTCTCTTTTCCTTTATTTGATTTATGATTCAATTGATATTTTAATTTTTTAATACTTGACAGTTAATGACTGATTTTTGTTACTCAATTAATGACTATTCTCCACCTTGTCCATCACTATTTGCAAGAGTGTACAATTAGCTTGTACTCTCTCTTACATTTGCTTCTTTGGTACGCATCATTAGCTCCTATCAATGAATTTGCAACTCTCAATTATGTTACAATTTAAATGTTGTGCATCTAAACGACAAAATTTCACAAATAGTCTTCAAAATTTGTAAAAAGTATTAGTTTATTCTTTATTACTTTCAAAGTGACTTGGCCCTGGTTGTTTGTAAAGTTATTAATTTAATCCTAATTATTTAAAAATAAATCACGATGCCCTCGTGTTTAGGAAAAAAATTAATTTCATCTGTATTTTGTCTGCCAAAGATATCATGTGGCTGACCCATGACCAATACTAATGGGATAAAATTGAAACTATTGCAGATGTTGAGAAACAAGTTAACCACTATTGAAATGAAAGACATTAACCAAGCTTTAACCAATAAGATCTTAATGGTGGAAAGTTTTTGTACATGTTTAGAGAATGAATTAACACAGCCATTTTTGAGTTGATGAAATACCCTCAAATCCTATATAACCAAATGAAAATTTTAATGGTGCTTTAAATGCACTTGCAACGCAAACACTAAAGTACCTCACACATATTTATTTCTATTGTCTATATAAACACCAATTTGATCTCTTCTGTGGCACACCCGTCCTTGAGCTCTCCTTATCCACTCTTCTTCCTCTTGTAGATTTATTAGAAAGAAAGATCAATGGAGAAACTGCGAGGCAAGAAGGCTTCTCTATTCATGTGTGTTACAGCGGCTGCATTGCTTACACACAACTTAGTCATTCTGTCGTGTCTTCTGCGAATTATCAACAAAAAAAGAACTACAACTACTCTCCTCCAAATCCTTACGTAGGAGAAACTCCCCCCACTGGTAAAACCCTTTTCTCTAAATGCATTTGAGTAGGCAAGTAGTTATTTCTTTGGGTGTCCGTCTTAAACATATGTGATCTAATCGCATCACCTCTAATAATTAACATATATGTGCTTTACGTGTCTTAATTATTAATTTTTTGATAATTTTTAAGAACTAATATCACGACAAATCGCATGATAAGACTTCAATCTCCGTGTTTTAAAATCAGGCATAATTATCCAAAAATAAAATATCAAATAAGTCATTAACCTTAATATATCGTACCCTCTAAACACTTTTCAAATTGCTTGTCATAGTTTCACAACCATCACCTCCTAAAAGTAGTGAAGGTGGATACCACGGCGGCCCACCCAGCGCCCCCAGTACTACCCCCTCAGCACCATCACCACCATCTGATCCACAAACACCTTTGCTTGGGACATTCATGTAAGTACAACTGCCCCCATCGGTTAATATTTTTAATTTCCGCACTACAAATTGAAAATTCTAAAAACATTATTTTTAAAATCACGGTTTCGGAAGAGTCACCTTGGACTCGTATGGGGTTTGTTAGGTGGGTTGAACACCGTTGGTAGCTTATTTGGTGTCGGTAGTGTACCCGCTTAGGGGCACACATAAGCTTGCTGGAAGCACTTTCAAATACTCTTGCACGGCTTTGGAGCACTTTACAGGGAAGGAACGGCTGCTTTGCTTAACTCTATTGTGAGCAAGAACTTCCCATATGCAACCAAAGACGTTAGAGCTTATTTTGTCATAGCACTCAAATCAGAGAAGGCAGCAGCGGCTCAGGCACGTCTCTTTAAGCTAGCCAACGAGGCGTGCTTAGCTTGTGGCCTGAACGAAATGATTTTTCTTGTTAAATTGGTCGAATCTTTTTTCTTGAAAGTATTGGTTCGTGATGATATTTTGTTAATTAGTCAGTGCACCTAAAAATGGATTGAATTATTTTTTAAATCTATTGGATTTATTTCATTTTTCTAATGAGTTTTTTCATATTCCAGAATACCCTTAAGCTACTCATCCTAAAGAATAACTTGTACCGACTTGGTCAAGTTTTCATTTTCCAATCGAGCACTTGCACTTATGGTGGATACCTAGGCACCAAGGACTAGAAAGGGCATAATAATCGAAAAAATGTTTTCTGCAGTTTAAAATAAATAAAGATCCAGAAATTCCCCAATAAGGTAGTAATTGGAATAATCTTGCTGCCCAAAACAAACCCATCTATTTTTCAATTTATTAGTTTAGGGCATTGATGCAACTGGACTAAAATGAACACAGATTTTATACCGACCAATTATAAGAAATAATTTATAACTTCATCTGGTCTGTATTAATAATACTAACTTTGTTTCATAAACACTTCTCTCTATTTTGGCATGACTTATTGGGAGAGCGTTTGTGCTTTATAGGTTGAGAGAGTTGTCCACGATATTTTTTTACCGAGCTAGAACTTAATTTTCAACGGAGACATATTCTATTCGTAGTAAAATCGTATTGGAAGTTTTCTAGAAAAGCAAATTTGGAATAACGTAGAAGGGATTAAAGTTTCGACAGCTTGCTCAAGCCTACATCTATACATTTTCGCCTAGATATTGGAAAACTTTGAATGTAAATTAATTAACGATGATACACTTATTTGGCCCGCACACTCAATGCACGGTAATTTCTTTTTACTGACCCCCCACCCCAATCCAACCCTCGTCCTCTACTGAATCCAAACCCAAGTCATCACTCCTAGAAATAATATTCTCAACAACTTGAGTTATCCCCAAATCCCATAAATATTGGCACGGGTCAATTTTTTTTTACATATTAAGTGATAATGAAGTGATGTAGCAAAATTTTGTATTGGGATTAAAATATATTATTCATGATTTTTCAATCGTTTTGTGAATATGACCTTTCAAGAATTTTTTTCATTTTATTGATGATTTATTACAAACTTTTAGTTTCCCTTTCACAATTTTCTTATTTTTCTCTTTCTCTTTATTTAGTAAAATATTTGCTAAATATAATGTACTAATACAAATATTGTTATAAAATAATGAGTTACCAGACACTTTTTATTTATTTGTAAGACTTATTGTATCATTATTTTGTCTTTTCTATATAGCCTCATACAGAATTGATAGTTGTGCAACTTTTATACTTTTTTTCTTTTTCTCCTTTTCTGTTTCATTATACTGGTCAATTATTTTGTCAATTTTGTTGTGTGATTTAGTTCATGCGGTGATGTTTCTATTTCCTTTTATACTTAAAAATGTGATTTAATCACATAAAAGTCCCAAATGTTTTTCACTTTTTTTTTCCAAACAATTATTCATCGTTATAAAACATTCGGGTTAGTTTTTAATATTTTAAAATATATAGTTAAATTAGGCTATATTGTATGATAGTTCTTAATGTTTAACAAATTTATTAAAATTGGACTCAATATAAAAAAATAATAGAGGCTACATATGTCAGGAAACATAGTCAAATTAGTCCTTATTGGTACAAAATATTGATATTAGACCTCAATATTACTAAAATTAAACTCGCCGCTTCACTCGTTTTGTAGACTAATTTGCATAAGTCTATGAGTCATTTAGGGCTCATATAAATATTCTAAAATAATGCATATTGATTTGAGTATGTTTAAGGCTAGTGCGAGTATACTTGTATAATTTTGTGGACTAATTTGAAATTTTTAAAAGTCCTCATTACTTTTTTTTATAAAAAAACTAATATAAATATTTTAAGATAATGAAAAATAATATAACTACATTTTTGAAAAATTACAGATTTTTTTGAACATTTTGAAATAACTATGACTTACTTAAAAAATTCTACAACATTAGGGACCTATGGCATAATTTACTCCAATTCTAATTCTAAAGATCTCATATTCTATAGTAGGTACTATTTTTCTTACTTAAATTCCAAATTCTAGTCGAGAAATGTTACTCTTCGAAAACAAAGTGAATTATAATTTTTTATGTTAAGTTTTATTTTTGAATTTTAAAAATAAGATATAATTTTTATATTAAGTTTTCTTAAAAATTTTAATAATTATTATAAATTTTTTAATGGTGATCAAAATAAATTTCAATCTAATATTCTTGATGGGTCTTAAGTTCGAATCATTATTGGGTAAAGAAAAATCGCTACTAATTGTCATTAAGAAAAGGAGAAGCAAAATGGATTTTGAATTTACACATACGTTACATAGATGGATATTAATATAGATGTAAACTTTTTTTCTCTTTTCCTTTATTTGATTTATGATTCAATTGATATTTTAATTTTTTAATACTTGTGATTAATGACTGATTTTTGTTACTCAATTAATGACTATTCTCCACCTTGTCCATCACTATTTGCAAGAGTGTACAATTAGCTTGTACTCTCTCTTACATTTGCTTCTTTGGTACGCATCATTAGCTCCTATCAATGAATTTGCAACTCTCAATTATGTTACAATTTAAATGTTGTGCATCTAAACGACAAAATTTCACAAATAGTCTTCAAAATTTGTAAAAAGTATTAGTTTATTCTTTATTACTTTCAAAGTGACTTGGCCCTGGTTGTTTGTAAAGTTATTAATTTAATCCTAATTATTTAAAAATAAATCACGATGCCCTCGTGTTTAGGAAAAAAATTAATTTCATCTGTATTTTGTCTGCCAAAGATATCATGTGGCTGACCCATGACCAATACTAATGGGATAAAATTGAAACTATTGCAGATGTTGAGAAACAAGTTAACCACTATTGAAATGAAAGACATTAACCAAGCTTTAACCAATAAGATCTTAATGGTGGAAAGTTTTTGTACATGTTTAGAGAATGAATTAACACAGCCATTTTTGAGTTGATGAAATACCCTCAAATCCTATATAACCAAATGAAAATTTTAATGGTGCTTTAAATGCACTTGCAACGCAAACACTAAAGTACCTCACACATATTTATTTCTATTGTCTATATAAACACCAATTTGATCTCTTCTGTGGCACACCCGTCCTTGAGCTCTCCTTATCCACTCTTCTTCCTCTTGTAGATTTATTAGAAAGAAAGATCAATGGAGAAACTGCGAGGCAAGAAGGCTTCTCTATTCATGTGTGTTACAGCGGCTGCATTGCTTACACACAACTTAGTCATTCTGTCGTGTCTTCTGCGAATTATCAACAAAAAAAGAACTACAACTACTCTCCTCCAAATCCTTACGTAGGAGAAACTCCCCCCACTGGTAAAACCCTTTTCTCTAAATGCATTTGAGTAGGCAAGTAGTTATTTCTTTGGGTGTCCGTCTTAAACATATGTGATCTAATCGCATCACCTCTAATAATTAACATATATGTGCTTTACGTGTCTTAATTATTAATTTTTGATAATTTTTAAGAACTAATATCACGACAAATCGTGAGATAAGACTTCAATCTCCGTGTTTTAAAATCAGGCATAATTATCCAAAAAATAAAATATCAAATAAGTCATTAACCTTAATATATCGTACCCTCTAAACACTTTTCAAATTGCTTGTCATAGTTTCACAACCATCACCTCCTAAAAGTAGTGAAGGTGGATACCACGGCGGCCCACCCAGCGCCCCCAGTACTACCCCCTCAGCACCATCACCACCATCTGATCCACAAACACCTTTGCTTGGGACATTCATGTAAGTACAACTGCCCCCATCGGTTAATATTTTTAATTTCCGCACTACAAATTGAAAATTCTAAAAACATTATTTTTAAAATCACAGTTTCTGGAAGAGTCACCTTGGACTCGTATGGGGTTTGTTAGGTGGGTTGAACACCGTTGGTAGCTTATTTGGTGTCGGTAGTGTACCTGGCTTAGGGGCACACATAAGCTTGCTGGAAGCACTTTCAAATACTCTTGCAGACGGCTTTGGAGCACTTTACAGGGAAGGAACGGCTGCTTTGCTTAACTCTATTGTGAGCAAGAACTTCCCATATGCAACCAAAGACGTTAGAGCTTATTTTGTCATAGCACTCAAATCAGAGAAGGCAGCAGCGGCTCAGGCACGTCTCTTTAAGCTAGCCAACGAGGGCAGGCTTAGCTTCAGGGCCTGAACGAAATGATTTTTCTTGTTAAATTGGTCGAATCTTTTTTCTTGAAAGTATTGGTTCGTGATGATATTTTGTTAATTAGTCAGTGCACCTAAAAATGGATTGAATTATTTTTTAAATCTATTGGATTTATTTCATTTTTCTAATGAGTTTTTTCATATTCCAGAATACCCTTAAGCTACTCTGTCCTAAAGAATAACTTGTACTGACTTGGTCAAGTTTTCATTTTCCAATCGAGCACTTGCACTTATGGTGGATACCTAGGCACCAAGGACTAGAAAGGGCATAATAATCGAAAAAATGTTTTCTGCAGTTTAAAATAAATAAAGATCCAGAAATTCCCCAATAAGGTAGTAATTGGAATAATCTTGCTGCCCAAAACAAACCCATCTATTTTTCAATTTATTAGTTTAGGGCATTGATGCAACTGGACTAAAATGAACACAGATTTTATACCGACCAATTATAAGAAATAATTTATAACTTCATCCAGTCTGTATTAATAATACTAACTTTGTTTCATAAACACTTCTCTCTATTTTGGCATGACTTATTGGGAGAGCGTTTGTGCTTTATAGGTTGAGAGAGTTGTCCACGATATTTTTTTACCGAGCTAGAACTTAATTTTCAACGGAGACATATTCTATTCGTAGTAAAATCGTATTGGAAGTTTTCTAGAAAAGCAAATTTGGAATAACGTAGAAGGGATTAAAGTTTCGACAGTTGCTCAAGCCTACATCTATACATTTTCGCCTAGATATTGGAAAACTTTGAATGTAAATTAATTAACGATGATACACTTATTTGGCCCGCACACTCAATGCACGGTAATTTCTTTTTACTGACCCCCCACCCCAATCCAACCTCGTCCTCTACTGAATCCAAACCCAAGTCATCACTCCTAGAAATAATATTCTCAACAACTTGAGTTATCCCCAAATCCCATAAATATTGGCACGGGTCAATTTTTTTTTACATATTAAGTGATAATGAAGTGATGTAGCAAAATTTTGTATTGGGATTAAAATATATTATTCATGATTTTTCGAATCGTTTTGTGAATATGACCTTTCGAAGAATTTTTTTTTTTCATTTTATTGATGATTTATTACAAACTTTTTAGTTTCCCTTTCACAATTTTCTTATTTTTTCTCTTTCTCTTTATTTAGTAAAATATTTGCTAAATATAATGTACTAATCCAAATATTGTTATAAAATAATGAGTTACCGGACACTTTTTATTTATTTGTAAGACTTATTGTATCATTATTTTGTCTTTTCTATATAGCCTCATACAGAATTGATAGTTGTGCAACTTTTATACTTTTTTTCTTTTTCTCCTTTTCTGTTTCATTATACTGGTCAATTATTTTGTCAATTTTGTTGTGTGATTTAGTTCATGCGGTGATGTTTCTATTTCCTTTTATACTTAAAAATGTGATTTAATCACATAAAAGTCCCAAATGTTTTTCACTTTTTTCCAAACAATTATTCATCGTTATAAAACATTCGGTTAGTTTTTAATATTTTAAAATATATAGTTAAATTAGGCTATATTGTATGATAGTTCTTAATGTTTAACAAATTTATTAAAATTGGACTCAATATAAAAAAATAATAATAGAGGCTACATATGTCAGGAAACATAGTCAAATTAGTCCTTATTGGTACAAAATATTGATATTAGACCTCAATATTACTAAAATTAAACTACAGCTTCACTCGTTTTGTAGACTAATTTGCATAAGTCTATGAGTCATTTAGGGCTCATATAAATATTCTAAAATAATGCATATTGATTTGAGTATGTTTAAGGCTAGTGCGAGTATACTTGTATAATTTTGTGGACTAATTTGAAATTTTTAAAAGTCCTCATTACTTTTTTTTATAAAAAAACTAATATAAATATTTTAAGATAATGAAAAATAATATAACTACATTTTTGAAAAATTACAGATTTTTTTGAACATTTTGAAATAACTATGACTTACTTAAAAATTCTACAACATTAGGGACCTATGGCATAATTTACTCCAATTCTAATTCTAAAGATCTCATATTCTATAGTAGGTACTATTTTTCTTACTTAAATTCCAAATTCTAGTCGAGAAATGTTACTCTTCGAAAACAAAGTGAATTATAATTTTTTATGTTAAGTTTTATTTTTGAATTTTAAAAATAAGATATAATTTTTATATTAAGTTTTCTTAAAAATTTTAATAATTATTATAAATTTTTTAATGGTGATCAAAATAAATTTCAATCTAATATTCTTGATGGGTCTTAAGTTCGAATCATTATTGGGTAAAGAAAAATCGCTACTAATTGTCATTAAGAAAAGGAGAAGCAAAATGGATTTTGAATTTACACATACGTTACATAGATGGATATTAATATAGATGTAAACTTTTTTTCTCTTTTCCTTTATTTGATTTATGATTCAATTGATATTTTAATTTTTTAATACTTGATTAATGACTGATTTTTGTTACTCAATTAATGACTATTCTCCACCTTGTCCATCACTATTTGCAAGAGTGTACAATTAGCTTGTACTCTCTCTTACATTTGCTTCTTTGGTACGCATCATTAGCTCCTATCAATGAATTTGCAACTCTCAATTATGTTACAATTTAAATGTTGTGCATCTAAACGACAAAATTTCACAAATAGTCTTCAAAATTTGTAAAAAGTATTAGTTTATTCTTTATTACTTTCAAAGTGACTTGGCCTGGTTGTTTGTAAAGTTATTAATTTAATCCTAATTATTTAAAAATAAATCACGATGCCCTCGTGTTTAGGAAAAAAATTAATTTCATCTGTATTTTGTCTGCCAAAGATATCATGTGGCTGACCCATGACCAATACTAATGGGATAAAATTGAAACTATTGCAGATGTTGAGAAACAAGTTAACCACTATTGAAATGAAAGACATTAACCAAGCTTTAACCAATAAGATCTTAATGGTGGAAAGTTTTTGTACATGTTTAGAGAATGAATTAACACAGCCATTTTTGAGTTGATGAAATACCCTCAAATCCTATATAACCAAATGAAAATTTTAATGGTGCTTTAAATGCACTTGCAACGCAAACACTAAAGTACCTCACACATATTTATTTCTATTGTCTATATAAACACCAATTTGATCTCTTCTGTGGCACACCAGTACTTGAGCTCTCCTTATCCACTCTTCTTCCTCTTGTAGATTTATTAGAAAGAAAGATCAATGGAGAAATCATGAGGCAAGAAGGCTTCTCTATTCATGTGTGTTACAATGCTGCATTGCTTACACACAACTTAGTCATTCTGTCGTGTCTTCTGCGAATTATCAACAAAAAAAGAACTACAACTACTCTCCTCCAAATCCTTACGTAGGAGAAACTCCCCCCACTGGTAAAACCCTTTTCTCTAAATGCATTTGAGTAGGCAAGTAGTTATTTCTTTGGGTGTCCGTCTTAAACATATGTGATCTAATCGCATCACCTCTAATAATTAACATATATGTGCTTTTACGTGTCTTAATTATTAATTTTTTGATAATTTTTTAAGAACTAATATCACGACAAATCGTACAGATAAGACTTCAATCTCCGTGTTTTAAAATCAGGGGCATAATTATCCAAAAAATAAAATATCAAATAAGTCATTAACCTTAATATATCGTACCCTCTAAACACTTTTCAAATTGCTTGTCATAGTTTCACAACCATCACCTCCTAAAAGTAGTGAAGGTGGATACCACGGCGGCCCACCCAGCGCCCCCAGTACTACCCCCTCAGCACCATCACCACCATCTGATCCACAAACACCTTTGCTTGGGACATTCATGTAAGTACAATCGCCCCATCGGTTAATATTTTTAATTTCCGCACTACAAATTGAAAATTCTAAAAACATTATTTTTAAAATCACAGTTTCTGGAAGAGTCACCTTGGACTCGTATGGGGTTTGTTAGGTGGGTTGAACACCGTTGGTAGCTTATTTGGTGTCGGTAGTGTACCTGGCTTAGGGGCACACATAAGCTTGCTGGAAGCACTTTCAAATACTCTTGCACGGCTTTGGAGCACTTTACGAGGAAGGAACGGCTGCTTTGCTTAACTCTATTGTGAGCAAGAACTTCCCATATGCAACCAAAGACGTTAGAGCTTATTTTGTCATAGCACTCAAATCAGAGAAGGCAGCAGCTATTCAGGCACATCTCTTTAAGCTAGCCAACGAGGGCAGGCTCAGCTTCAGGGCCTGAACGAAATGATTTTTCTTGTTAAATTGTTTGAATCTTTTTCTTGAAAGTATTGGTTCGTGATGATATTTTGTTAATTAGTCGATTGCACCTAAAAATGGATTGAATTATTTTTAAATCTATTGGATTTATTTCATTTTTCTAATGAGTTTTTCATATTCCGAATACCCTTAAGCTACTCTGTCCTAAAGAATAACTTGTATCTTGACTTGGTCAAGTTTTCATTTTCCAATCGAGCACTTGCACTTATGGTGGATACCTAGGCACCAAGGACTAGAAAGGGCATAATAATCGAAAAAATGTTTTCTGCAGTTTAAAATAAATAAAGATCCAGAAATTCCCCAATAAGGTAGTAATTGGAATAATCTTGCTGCCCAAAACAAACCCATCTATTTTTCAATTTATTAGTTTAGGGCATTGATGCAACTGGACTAAAATGAACACAGATTTTATACCACCAATTATAAGAAATAATTTATAACTTCATCTGGTCTGTATTAATAATACTAACTTTGTTTCATAAACACTTCTCTCTATTTTGGCATGACTTATTGGGAGAGCGTTTGTGCTTTATAGGTTGAGAGAGTTGTCCACGATATTTTTTTACCGAGCTAGAACTTAATTTTCAACGGAGACATATTCTATTCGTAGTAAAATCGTATTGGAAGTTTTCTAGAAAAGCAAATTTGGAAAAACGTAGAAGGGATTAAAGTTTCGACAGTTGCTCAAGCCTACATCTATACATTTTCGCCTAGATATTGGAAAACTTTGAATGTAAATTAATTAACGATGATACACTTATTTGGCCCGCACACTCAATGCACGGTAATTTCTTTTTACTGACCCCCCACCCCAATCCAACCCTCGTCCTCTACTGAATCCAAACCCAAGTCATCACTCCTAGAAATAATATTCTCAACAACTTGAGTTATCCCCAAATCCCATAAATATTGGCACGGGTCAATTTTTTTTTACATATTAAGTGATAATGAAGTGATGTAGCAAAATTTTGTATTGGGATTAAAATATATTATTCATGATTTTTGAATCGTTTTGTGAATATGACCTTTCAAGAATTTTTTTCATTTTATTGATGATTTATTACAAACTTTTTAGTTTCCTTTCACAATTTTCTTATTTTTCTCTTTCTCTTTATTTAGTAAAATATTTGCTAAATATAATGTACTAATCCAAATATTGTTATAAAATAATGAGTTACAGACACTTTTTATTTATTTGTAAGACTTATTGTATCATTATTTTGTCTTTTCTATATAGCCTCATACAATTGATAGTTGTGCAACTTTTATACTTTTTCTTTTTCTCCTTTTCTGTTTCATTATCTTTGGTCAATTATTTTGTCAATTTTGTTGTGTGATTTAGTTCATGCGGTGATGTTTCTATTTCCTTTTATACTTAAAAATGTGATTTAATCACATAAAAGTCCCAAATGTTTTTCACTTTTTTCCAAACAATTATTCATCGTTATAAAACATTCGGGTTAGTTTTTAATATTTTAAAATATATAGTTAAATTAGGCTATATTGTATGATAGTTCTTAATGTTTAACAAATTTATTAAAATTGGACTCAATATAAAAAAATAATAATAGAGGCTACATATGTCAGGAAACATAGTCAAATTAGTCCTTATTGGTACAAAATATTGATATTAGACCTCAATATTACTAAAATTAAACTCGCTTCACTCGTTTTGTAGACTAATTTGCATAAGTCTATGAGTCATTTAGGGCTCATATAAATATTCTAAAATAATGCATATTGATTTGAGTATGTTTAAGGCTAGTGCAGTATACTTGTATAATTTTGTGGACTAATTTGAAATTTTTAAAAGTCCTCATTACTTTTTTTTATAAAAAAACTAATATAAATATTTTAAGATAATGAAAAATAATATAACTACATTTTTGAAAAATTACAGATTTTTTTGAACATTTTGAAATAACTATGACTTACTTAAAAAATTCTACAACATTAGGGACCTATGGCATAATTTACTCCAATTCTAATTCTAAAGATCTCATATTCTATAGTAGGTACTATTTTTCTTACTTAAATTCCAAATTCTAGTCGAGAAATGTTACTCTTCGAAAACAAAGTGAATTATAATTTTTTATGTTAAGTTTTATTTTTGAATTTTAAAAATAAGATATAATTTTTATATTAAGTTTTCTTAAAAATTTTAATAATTATTATAAATTTTTTAATGGTGATCAAAATAAATTTCAATCTAATATTCTTGATGGGTCTTAAGTTCGAATCATTATTGGGTAAAGAAAAATCGCTACTAATTGTCATTAAGAAAAGGAGAAGCAAAATGGATTTTGAATTTACACATACGTTACATAGATGGATATTAATATAGATGTAAACTTTTTTTCTCTTTTCCTTTATTTGATTTATGATTCAATTGATATTTTAATTTTTTAATACTTGTGATTAATGACTGATTTTTGTTACTCAATTAATGACTATTCTCCACCTTGTCCATCACTATTTGCAAGAGTGTACAATTAGCTTGTACTCTCTCTTACATTTGCTTCTTTGGTACGCATCATTAGCTCCTATCAATGAATTTGCAACTCTCAATTATGTTACAATTTAAATGTTGTGCATCTAAACGACAAAATTTCACAAATAGTCTTCAAAATTTGTAAAAAGTATTAGTTTATTCTTTATTACTTTCAAAGTGACTTGGCCTGGTTGTTTGTAAAGTTATTAATTTAATCCTAATTATTTAAAAATAAATCACGATGCCCTCGTGTTTAGGAAAAAATTAATTTCATCTGTATTTTGTCCGCCAAAGATATCATGTGGTGACCCATGACCAATACTAATGGGATAAAATTGAAACTATTGCAGATGTTGAGAAACAAGTTAACCACTATTGAAATGAAAGACATTAACCAAGCTTTAACCAATAAGATCTTAATGGTGGAAAGTTTTTGTACATGTTTAGAGAATGAATTAACACAGCCATTTTTGAGTTGATGAAATACCCTCAAATCCTATATAACCAAATGAAAATTTTAATGGTGCTTTAAATGCACTTGCAACGCAAACACTAAAGTACCTCACACATATTTATTTCTATTGTCTATATAAACACCAATTTGATCTCTTCTGTGGCACACCGTCCTTGAGCTCTCCTTATCCACTCTTCTTCCTCTTGTAGATTTATTAGAAAGAAAGATCAATGGAGAAAGCTGAGGCAAGAAGGCTTCTCTATTCATGTGTGTTACAATGCTGCATTGCTTACACACAACTTAGTCATTCTGTCGTGTCTTCTGCGAATTATCAACAAAAAAAGAACTACAACTACTCTCCTCCAAATCCTTACGTAGGAGAAACTCCCCCCACTGGTAAAACCCTTTTCTCTAAATGCATTTGAGTAGGCAAGTAGTTATTTCTTTGGGTGTCCGTCTTAAACATATGTGATCTAATCGCATCACCTCTAATAATTAACATATATGTGCTTTTACGTGTCTTAATTATTAATTTTTTGATAATTTTTTAAGAACTAATATCACGACAAATCGTACAGATAAGACTTCAATCTCCGTGTTTTAAAATCAGGCATAATTATCCAAAAATAAAATATCAAATAAGTCATTAACCTTAATATATCGTACCCTCTAAACACTTTTCAAATTGCTTGTCATAGTTTCACAACCATCACCTCCTAAAAGTAGTGAAGGTGGATACCACGGCGGCCCACCCAGCGCCCCCAGTACTACCCCCTCAGCACCATCACCACCATCTGATCCACAAACACCTTTGCTTGGGACATTCATGTAAGTACAACTGCCCCCATCGGTTAATATTTTTAATTTCCGCACTACAAATTGAAAATTCTAAAAACATTATTTTTAAAATCACAGTTTCTGGAAGAGTCACCTTGGACTCGTATGGGGTTTGTTAGGTGGGTTGAACACCGTTGGTAGCTTATTTGGTGTCGGTAGTGTACCTGGCTTAGGGGCACACATAAGCTTGCTGGAAGCACTTTCAAATACTCTTGCAGACGGCTTTGGAGCACTTTACAGGGAAGGAACGGCTGCTTTGCTTAACTCTATTGTGAGCAAGAACTTCCCATATGCAACCAAAGACGTTAGAGCTTATTTTGTCATAGCACTCAAATCAGAGAAGGCAGCAGCGGCTCAGGCACGTCTCTTTAAGCTAGCCAACGAGGGCAGGCTTAGCTTCAGGGCCTGAACGAAATGATTTTTCTTGTTAAATTGGTCGAATCTTTTTTCTTGAAAGTATTGGTTCGTGATGATATTTTGTTAATTAGTCAGTGCACCTAAAAATGGATTGAATTATTTTTTAAATCTATTGGATTTATTTCATTTTTCTAATGAGTTTTTTCATATTACAGAATACCCTTAAGCTACTCTGTCCTAAAGAATAACTTGTACTGACTTGGTCAAGTTTTCATTTTCCAATCGAGCACTTGCACTTATGGTGGATACCTAGGCACCAAGGACTAGAAAGGGCATAATAATCGAAAAAATGTTTTCTGCAGTTTAAAATAAATAAAGATCCAGAAATTCCCCAATAAGGTAGTAATTGGAATAATCTTGCTGCCCAAAACAAACCCATCTATTTTTCAATTTATTAGTTTAGGGCATTGATGCAACTGGACTAAAATGAACACAGATTTTATACCGACCAATTATAAGAAATAATTTATAACTTCATCTTGTCTGTATTAATAATACTAACTTTGTTTCATAAACACTTCTCTCTATTTTGGCATGACTTATTGGGAGAGCGTTTGTGCTTTATAGGTTGAGAGAGTTGTCCACGATATTTTTTTACCGAGCTAGAACTTAATTTTCAACGGAGACATATTCTATTCGTAGTAAAATCGTATTGGAAGTTTTCTAGAAAAGCAAATTTGGAATAACGTAGAAGGGATTAAAGTTTGACAGTTGCTCAAGCCTACATCTATACATTTTCGCCTAGATATTGGAAAACTTTGAATGTAAATTAATTAACGATGATACACTTATTTGGCCCGAACACTCAATGCACGGTAATTTCTTTTCTGACCCCCACCCCAATCCAACCTCGTCCTCTCATGAATCCAAACCCAAGTCATCACTCCTAGAAATAATATTCTCAACAACTTGAGTTATCCCCAAATCCCATAAATATTGGCACGGGTCAATTTTTTTTTACATATTAAGTGATAATGAAGTGATGTAGCAAAATTTTGTATTGGGATTAAAATATATTATTCATGATTTTTGAATCGTTTTGTGAATATGACCTTTCAAGAATTTTTTTTTCATTTTATTGATGATTTATTACAAACTATTTAGTTTCCCTTTCACAATTTTCTTATATTTTCTCTTTCTCTTTATTTAGTAAAATATTTGCTAAATATAATGTACTAATCAAATATTGTTATAAAATAATGAGTTACGGACACTTTTTATTTATTTGTAAGACTTATTGTATCATTATTTTGTCTTTTCTATATAGCCTCATACTGAATTGATAGTTGTGCAACTTTTATACTTTTTCTTTTTCTCCTTTTCTGTTTCATTATCTTTGGTCAATTATTTTGTCAATTTTGTTGTGTGATTTAGTTCATGCGGTGATGTTTCTATTTCCTTTTATACTTAAAAATGTGATTTAATCACATAAAAGTCCCAAATGTTTTTCACTTTTTTCCAAACAATTATTCATCGTTATAAAACATTCGGGTTAGTTTTTAATATTTTAAAATATATAGTTAAATTAGGCTATATTGTATGATAGTTCTTAATGTTTAACAAATTTATTAAAATTGGACTCAATATAAAAAAATAATAATAGAGGCTACATATGTCAGGAAACATAGTCAAATTAGTCCTTATTGGTACAAAATATTGATATTAGACCTCAATATTACTAAAATTAAAATCGCTTCACTCGTTTTGTAGACTAATTTGCATAAGTCTATGAGTCATTTAGGGCTCATATAAATATTCTAAAATAATGCATATTGATTTGAGTATGTTTAAGGCTAGTGCGAGTATACTTGTATAATTTTGTGGACTAATTTGAAATTTTTAAAAGTCCTCATTACTTTTTTTTATAAAAAAACTAATATAAATATTTTAAGATAATGAAAAATAATATAACTACATTTTTGAAAAATTACAGATTTTTTTGAACATTTTGAAATAACTATGACTTACTTAAAAAAATTCTACAACATTAGGGACCTATGGCATAATTTACTCCAATTCTAATTCTAAAGATCTCATATTCTATAGTAGGTACTATTTTTCTTACTTAAATTCCAAATTCTAGTCGAGAAATGTTACTCTTCGAAAACAAAGTGAATTATAATTTTTTATGTTAAGTTTTATTTTTGAATTTTAAAAATAAGATATAATTTTTATATTAAGTTTTCTTAAAAATTTTAATAATTATTATAAATTTTTTAATGGTGATCAAAATAAATTTCAATCTAATATTCTTGATGGGTCTTAAGTTCGAATCATTATTGGGTAAAGAAAAATCGCTACTAATTGTCATTAAGAAAAGGAGAAGCAAAATGGATTTTGAATTTACACATACGTTACATAGATGGATATTAATATAGATGTAAACTTTTTTTCTCTTTTCCTTTATTTGATTTATGATTCAATTGATATTTTAATTTTTTAATACTTGTGATTAATGACTGATTTTTGTTACTCAATTAATGACTATTCTCCACCTTGTCCATCACTATTTGCAAGAGTGTACAATTAGCTTGTACTCTCTCTTACATTTGCTTCTTTGGTACGCATCATTAGCTCCTATCAATGAATTTGCAACTCTCAATTATGTTACAATTTAAATGTTGTGCATCTAAACGACAAAATTTCACAAATAGTCTTCAAAATTTGTAAAAAGTATTAGTTTATTCTTTATTACTTTCAAAGTGACTTGGCCTGGTTGTTTGTAAAGTTATTAATTTAATCCTAATTATTTAAAAATAAATCACGATGCCCTCGTGTTTAGGAAAAAAATTAATTTCATCTGTATTTTGTCTGCCAAAGATATCATGTGGCTGACCCATGACCAATACTAATGGGATAAAATTGAAACTATTGCAGATGTTGAGAAACAAGTTAACCACTATTGAAATGAAAGACATTAACCAAGCTTTAACCAATAAGATCTTAATGGTGGAAAGTTTTTGTACATGTTTAGAGAATGAATTAACACAGCCATTTTTGAGTTGATGAAATACCCTCAAATCCTATATAACCAAATGAAAATTTTAATGGTGCTTTAAATGCACTTGCAACGCAAAACACTAAAGTACCTCACACATATTTATTTCTATTGTCTATATAAACACCAATTTGATCTCTTCTGTGGCACACCCGTCCTTGAGCTCTCCTTATCCACTCTTCTTCCTCTTGTAGATTTATTAGAAAGAAAGATCAATGGAGAAACTGCGAGGCAAGAAGGCTTCTCTATTCATGTGTGTTACAGCGGCTGCATTGCTTACACACAACTTAGTCATTCCTGTCGTGTCTTCTGCGAATTATCAACAAAAAAAGAACTACAACTACTCTCCTCCAAATCCTTACGTAGGAGAAACTCCCCCCACTGGTAAAACCCTTTTCTCTAAATGCATTTGAGTAGGCAAGTAGTTATTTCTTTGGGTGTCCGTCTTAAACATATGTGATCTAATCGCATCACCTCTAATAATTAACATATATGTGCTTTTACGTGTCTTAATTATTAATTTTTTGATAATTTTTTAAGAACTAATATCACGACAAATCGTACAGATAAGACTTCAATCTCCCGTGTTTTAAAATCAGGGGCATAATTATCCAAAAAATAAAATATCAAATAAGTCATTAACCTTAATATATCGTACCCTCTAAACACTTTTCAAATTGCTTGTCATAGTTTCACAACCATCACCTCCTAAAAGTAGTGAAGGTGGATACCACGGCGGCCCACCCAGCGCCCAAGATTACCCCCTCAAAGACCATCACCACCATCTGATCCACAAACACCTTTGCTTGGGACATTCATGTAAGTACAACTGCCCCCATCGGTTAATATTTTTAATTTCCGCACTACAAATTGAAAATTCTAAAAACATTATTTTTAAAATCACAGTTTCTGGAAGAGTCACCTTGGACTCGTATGGGGTTTGTTAGGTGGGTTGAACACCGTTGGTAGCTTATTTGGTGTCGGTAGTGTACCTGGCTTAGGGGCACACATAAGCTTGCTGGAAGCACTTTCAAATACTCTTGCAGACGGCTTTGGAGCACTTTACAGGGAAGGAACGGCTGCTTTGCTTAACTCTATTGTGAGCAAGAACTTCCCATATGCAACCAAAGACGTTAGAGCTTATTTTGTCATAGCACTCAAATCAGAGAAGGCAGCAGCGGCTCAGGCACGTCTCTTTAAGCTAGCCAACGAGGGCAGGCTTAGCTTCAGGGCCTGAACGAAATGATTTTTCTTGTTAAATTGGTCGAATCTTTTTTCTTGAAAGTATTGGTTCGTGATGATATTTTGTTAATTAGTCAGTGCACCTAAAAATGGATTGAATTATTTTTTAAATCTATTGGATTTATTTCATTTTTCTAATGAGTTTTTCATATTCGAATACCCTTAAGCTACTCTGTCTAAAGAATAACTTGTAATCGACTTGGTCAAGTTTTCATTTTCCAATCGAGCACTTGCACTTATGGTGGATACCTAGGCACCAAGGACTAGAAAGGGCATAATAATCGAAAAAATGTTTTCTGCAGTTTAAAATAAATAAAGATCCAGAAATTCCCCAATAAGGTAGTAATTGGAATAATCTTGCTGCCCAAAACAAACCCATCTATTTTTCAATTTATTAGTTTAGGGCATTGATGCAATCGACTAAAATGAACACAGATTTTATACCGACCAATTATAAGAAATAATTTATAACTTCATCCTCAGTATTAATAATACTAACTTTGTTTCATAAACACTTCTCTCTATTTTGGCATGACTTATTGGGAGAGCGTTTGTGCTTTATAGGTTGAGAGAGTTGTCCACGATATTTTTTTACCGAGCTAGAACTTAATTTTCAACGAAGACATATTCTATTCGTAGTAAAATCGTATTGGAAGTTTTCTAGAAAAGCAAATTTGGAATAACGTAGAAGGGATTAAAGTTTGACAGTTGCTCAAGCCTACATCTATACATTTTCGCCTAGATATTGGAAAACTTTGAATGTAAATTAATTAACGATGATACACATATTTGGCCCGCACACTCAATGCACGGTAATTTCTTTTACCGACCCCACCCCAATCCAACCTCGTCCTCTCATCAATCCAAACCCAAGTCATCACTCCTAGAAATAATATTCTCAACAACTTGAGTTATCCCCAAATCCCATAAATATTGGCACGGGTCAATTTTTTTTTACATATTAAGTGATAATGAAGTGATGTAGCAAAATTTTGTATTGGGATTAAAATATATTATTCATGATTTTTCGAATCGTTTTGTGAATATGACCTTTCGAAGAATTTTTTTTTTTCATTTTATTGATGATTTATTACAAACTTTTTAGTTTCCCTTTCACAATTTTCTTATTTTTTCTCTTTCTCTTTATTTAGTAAAATATTTGCTAAATATAATGTACTAATCCAAATATTGTTATAAAATAATGAGTTACCAGACACTTTTTATTTATTTGTAAGACTTATTGTATCATTATTTTGTCTTTTCTATATAGCCTCATATAGAATTGATAGTTGTGCAACTTTTATACTTTTTTTCTTTTTCTCCTTTTCTGTTTCATTATACTGGTCAATTATTTTGTCAATTTTGTTGTGTGATTTAGTTCATGCGGTGATGTTTCTATTTCCTTTTATACTTAAAAATGTGATTTAATCACATAAAAGTCCCAAATGTTTTTCACTTTTTTTTTCCAAACAATTATTCATCGTTATAAAACATTCGAGTTAGTTTTTAATATTTTAAAATATATAGTTAAATTAGGCTATATTGTATGATAGTTCTTAATGTTTAACAAATTTATTAAAATTGGACTCAATATAAAAAAATAATAATAGAGGCTACATATGTCAGGAAACATAGTCAAATTAGTCCTTATTGGTACAAAATATTGATATTAGACCTCAATATTACTAAAATTAAACTCGCCGTTTCACTCGTTTTGTAGACTAATTTGCATAAGTCTATGAGTCATTTAGGACTCATATAAATATTCTAAAATAATGCATATTGATTTGAGTATGTTTAAGGCTAGTGCGAGTATACTTGTATAATTTTGTGGACTAATTTGAAATTTTTAAAAGTCCTCATTATTTTTTTTATAAAAAACTAATATAAATATTTTAAGATAATGAAAAATTTCTTTGGGTGTCCGTCTTAAACATATGTGATCTAATCGCATCACCTCTAATAATTAACATATATGTGCTTTTACGTATCTTAATTATTAATTTTTTGATAATTTTTTAAGAACTAATCTCACGACAAATCGTACAAATAAGACTTCAATCTCCTGTGTTTTAAAATCAGGGGCAGAATTATCCAAAAAATAAAATATCAAATAAGTCATTAACCTTAATATATCGTACCTTCTAAATACTTTTCAAATTGCTTGTTATAGTTTCACAACCATCACCTCCTAAAAGTAGTGAAGGTGGATACCACGGCGGCCCACCCAGCGCCCCCAGTACTACCCCCTCAGCACCATCACCACCATCTGATCCACAAACACCTTTGCTTGGGACATTCATGTAAGTACAACTGCCCCCATCGGTTATCAACAAAAAAAGAACTACAACTACTCTCCTCCAAATCCTTACGTAGGAGAAACTCCCCCCACTGGTAAAACCCTTTTCTCTAAATGCATTTGAGTAGGCAAGTAGTTATTTCTTTGGGTGTCCGTCTTAAACATATGTGATCTAATCGCATCACCTCTAATAATTAACATATATGTGCTTTTACGTGTCTTAATTATTAATTTTTTGATAATTTTTTAAGAACTAATATCACGACAAATCGTACAGATAAGACTTCAATCTCCCGTGTTTTAAAATCAGGGGCATAATTATCCAAAAAATAAAATATCAAATAAGTCATTAACCTTAATATATCGTACCTTCTAAATACTTTTCAAATTGCTTGTCACAGTTTCACAACCATCACCTCCTAAAAGTAGTGACGGTGTATACCACGGCGGCCCACCCAGCACACCCAGTACCACCCCTTCAGCACCATCACCACCATCTTACCCACAAACACCTTTGCTTGGGACATTCAAGTAAGTACAACTGCTCCAATTAGTTAATATTTTTAGTTATTGCATTACAAATTGAAAATACTAAAAACATTGTTTTTATAATCACAGTTTCTGGAAGAGTCACCTTGGACTCGTAGGGGGTTTGTTAGGCGGGTTGGACACCGTTGGTAGCTTATTTGGTGTTGGTAGTTTATTTGGTGTTGGTAGTGTACCTGGCTTAGAGGCACACATAAGCTTGCTGGAAGCACTTTCAAATACTCTTGCAAATGGCTTTGGAGCACTTTACAGAGAAGGAACAGCTACTTTGCTTAACTCAATTGTGAACAAGAACTTCCCATATGCAACCAAAGATGTTAGAGCTTATTTTGTCATAGCACTCAAATCAGAGAAGGCAGCAGCTATTCAGGCACATCTCTTTAAGCTAGCCAACGAGGGCAGGCTCAGCTTCAGGGCCTGAACGAAATGATTTTTCTTGTTAAATTGTTTGAATCTTTTTCTTGAAAGTATTGGTTGGTGATGCAATTTTCTTAAGTAGTTAGTGCTCCATGAAAATGGATTGAATTATGTTTAAAACTATAGGGTTTATTTCATCTTTTTATTGACTTTTTTCTTATTCATGAATATCTCAATTGGACCATTCCATCTTGAAGAATAACTTGTACTGACTTGGTCACCTTTTCATTTTCCAATCACGCTCCCCATTTTACTCAATTTGCTGACTAATTGGAATAAGTCTGCAAATCCTTTGAAGTCATAAATATTCCTAAATAATGCATATTGATTTGACTATGTTCAAGGCTAGTTTGAGAGTACTTGTATAATTTTGTGGACTAATTTGAAAATTTTAAAAGTCCCCGTTATTTTTCGATTAAAAACTAATATAAATATTTTTTGATGGTGAAACATAATATAACTATATTTGTGAAAAATTATAGATTTATTTGAACATTTTGAAATAACAATGACTTACTCAATTAAAGTTGACAACAGTGGGGATCTATGACATAATTTGCTCTAATTCTAATTCCAAAGATTTCATATTCTATGGTAGGATCTATTTTTCTTATTTAAATTTTGAATTCTAGTCGAGAAATGTTACACTTCGAAAACAAAATGAATTATAATTTTTTATGTTAAGTTTTATTTTTAAATTTTAAAAATAAGTTATAATTGTTGTATTAAGTTTTCTTTAAAAAATTTGATAGTTATTATAAGTTTTTTAGTTGTATTCGAAATAAATTTCAATCTAAAATTGTTTATAGGTCTTAAGTTCAAATCATTATTGGGTAAAGAAAAATTGCTATTAATTATCCTTAAGAAAAAGAGAGAGAAAATGGATTTTGAATTTACATATATGTTACATAGATAGATATAAATATAGATGTAAACTTTTTTCTCTTTTCCTTTATTTGATTTATGATTCAGTTGATGTGGTGATGTTTCTGTTTCCTTTTATGCTTAAAAATGTGATTTAATAACATAAATGTCCCAACTGTTTTCACTTTTTTCTTTCAAACTATTACTCATCATTATAAAATATTTGAATTAATTTTAATATTTTAACAAAGATAGTCAAATTAGTCTATATTGTATGATAGTTCTTAATGTTTTACAAATTTATTAAAATCAAACTCCTTATATAATATAATAATATATGCTATGGAGTTTTGGAAACATAATCAAATTAGTCATTATTGGTTCAAAATATTGATAATAGTCCCCTAACATTTTTCAAATTAAATTGATTATTTTACACATTTTGTATACTAATTTGAATAAGTCTATGAGTCATTGAGAACTAATATAAATATTTTAAAATAATGGATATTAATTTGACCATGTTCAAGGGTTAGTTTCACTATATTTGTAAAATTTTGTCGATTAATTTAAAATTTTACAAAAGTCCCCATTATTTTATTTATTCTTTGACGAAAGACTAACATAAATGTTTTTAAATAACGAAAACTGATACCACTATATTCGTGAAATATTATATATTATTTGAACATTTTGAAATAACAAAGACATATAATTAATGGATGACACTAGAGACCTATGACATAATTTAGCCTTTGAAATTTAATGAATTTTTCATCTTAAACATTACCAATTGTGAGAGTATGAAATTTAATTTATACTCTTTTTTAAATTTGTTTTTGTGTGTCAGGTATAACTTTATATATATATATATATATATATATATATATATATAGATAGATAATAATTTTTAAACCTTCTTCTTTTTCAATAATTATATAGATAGATAATAATATTTAAACCTTACTCTTTTTCAATAAGTAGTTCCTATTCTATTTCTGATTCTTATTCCAAAGATTTTAAATTCTATTGTAATTCTATTTTTCTCATTTAAATTCTAAATTTTGCTCAAGAAATGTTACACTCTGAAAAAAAAATTATAATTTTTATCTTAAGTTTTCATTCAAAATTTTACTTTAAATTATAAATGTTTTAATTATCATTGAAATAAATTCAATTTAAAAATTTTTTATGGGTCTTAAGTTCAAATTGTTATTGGATAATGAAAAAAAGCTAATAATTATCCTTAAGAAAAAGAGAGGGAAAATGGATTTTGACTTGATCGATATGTTATATCGATATATATAAATATGTATGTAAACTTTTTTTTTCTCTTTTTCTTCATTTGATTTAAGACAATTGAAATAAATATGTAGAAAGATACTTTACTGTTTGCATTGCAAGGGCATTTAAAGAACCATTAGAAAAACTCATTTGATTATAATATAGGATTTGAAGATAGTTCATGGTGCAAAAAATGACTTTGTCTTAATTCGTTCTCCAAATATATATTAAAACTTAGCACCATTAGAGTCTTATTTAGTTAAATTTGGTTAATTTTTGTCGTTTCAATAGTGACTAACTCAATTCTTAGTATTTATGAAGGTGTCAATTTTATTCTGTTAATATTGGTCAACTGTCAGCTACATGATATCTTTGAGAGACAATATTATATATTTTTTTTGAAAACGTTAGGGCAAAGTATATTGATTTTAAATAATGAGGATTAAATTAATACCTTTTCAAACAACAGAGACCAAGTCACTTTGAAAATAATAAAGCTTAAATTAATTCTTTTATGAATTTTGAAGACTATTTGTGAAATTTGTTGTTTAGCTATACAAAGTTTGCATTCAACATAATCTGGAGTAACAAACTCATCAATAGGACTAATCAAGCATGCCACATAAGCAAGTGTAAGAGAAAGTACAAGGTAATTGTCTGCTCTCGCAAATGGTGATGTACAAGGTGGAAAATAGTCATTATTGTCAAGCATAAAAAAATTAAAGTATTAATTGAATCATAGGTATGGAAGGTGTAAAAGAAACAGGTACACCTATGCTCCCATCAGCAAAGTTTGACAAGGATGAAAAAGGTGAACGGATTGATGAAAAGAAACATAGAGGAATGATTGATAGTTTACATACTACCTCTAGACCGGATATTATGTTTGTTGTTTGTCTTTGTGCTCGATTTCAATCCTCACCCAAGGAATCTTACTTAAGTGACCTGAAAAGGATTTTTCGTTATCTTAGAGGCATGTCTAACCTTGGTTTATGGTATTTCAAAGAGACAACGGTTGAGTTGTTAGGGTATTCAGATGCCGACTTTGCTGGATGCAAAGTGGATAGAAACAATACGAGTTGAAGTTGCTAATTTCTTGGATAATCATTGGGGTCTTGGTCAAATCACAAACAAGATAGTATTATGACATCCATAATGCAGAAGCCAAATACAATGTCACAGGTACTTGTATTGCTCAAATTTCTTGGATGCACTAAAATTACATGATTATGGCTTAAACTTTGATTATACTCCAATTTATTGTGATACTACTAGTGTTATAAACTTGACCTGTAATCTAATTCAACACTCACGATTAAGCACATTGAAATTAGATACTATTTTATTCATGATCATGTGCTTAAAGATCATATTAGTCTTGAGTTTGTGGATACAAAACGTTAATTAGCTGATATTTTCACTAAACAATTCCTTGTAGATAGATTTTGTACGAGTAGAAGAAATCTTGAAATGCTTGAACTTGATTGATTGTGCTTGATGTCTGAATGTGCTCAATAGCATGATATTCGTGTGTTTTGAGTTTGAAGTATGCGAATTGTTATGAGTTACACGTGTTTGAATTGAGTAGAAAAGGTGTATTGTAAGTATATTGCATATGCAGCCATGAAATAGCTTTGAAAAACATATTTTCTCATTATTGTTTGGGCCGCAGGCTGTGCTAGACGACCAGATGACCTCGACCGTTCCAAATCAATGGAACTCACTATCGGGCGAGGCTCCAAATATCTATTAAAGCCACTATGCTTGTCGGTCAACCGGAAACGATCTTCGTAAAAGGCAAAAGTTGCCTATGTAGAGAAAGGTGTTTTTGAACTTTGTTAAGCTGAATATTGTGCCTAGAATTGTGAGAGATGATACGATTGGAACTCAAGAAGCAGTGGTGATGTATCAAATGAGCGAGATGAAAAACATAAATTGCTTGCAATTATTTTGAGCCATATGCATCGAGTTTTTGTGTCAAAGGGACTGCTATTTGAACTGGAATATCTGAGAAGTTTGACATGATTCCCCTACCTCTACCCAAAGGAGCTCCTGATGATGATCTTGAAGAAATAAAGCTTCGGCAAACTTCGTTTGAGACCATTATTGAGAGTTTGAGAGATTCCATTCACCCTCTATCATCTCCACCATAACCTGATGCTTGAAGTTCCAATCCCTTGCAGCTTGAAGAACAATTTCATTTCTGGTCCCTGAACAAATTTCTTTACTTTTACTTCGCATGCATTTGCATTTTGCATGATAAATTTCATTTTTGGCGCCACCGCTTTCTTCATCGACATCGACCGGCGCCACTGCTTCCTTCATCAAAATCGACCGGCGCCACTGCTTTCTTCATCGAAATGGACCGGCAGCACTGCTTTCTTCATTGAAATCCACCAGCACCACCGCTCAGAAAGCTCCTTATCATCGGTACGTTTATAGATTGATGCATTTTATTTTCTTCAACAACTTTATTTTTTTCATCGATTGGCTCAAAGTTGTTTTTCGTGATCCCTAAATTGCAAGGATCGGTGAAAAAAATACATGAAAGTTTACTAGACAGCTTTGCGTTCTCTATTTTGAAACTTATTTCTGGTTTTTAAGTTTCCTAAACTTCTTATTCAGCATTTGTCGCATGTGTGAATATTCATGCTATGCGTTTCTCACTTCAAGTTTCAACCTTTCTTTTTATTCAAAGAATGAAATATTCGTGTATTTTAAGCTGTGCTGTGGAATGGAATGGCTTGCCGTTGTGCTTTTAATTATCAATTTGCAGAGTATTGCTTTTTATTCTATGATTTCGTAATGCTAAAATTGATTTAATTAATTTTCTTCTACAATTTTGTAATGCTAAAATTGAATTAATCAATTTTCTTCTGAACCTATTATGATATATATTTGAGGTTAACTCTTCATTTAGAAATATGCATTTCTATTGTAGGTTCAAAGATCACAGTTGGGAGATGATGCTTTGTTGCCTTTCTATTGTTCTTGGGTAGCAATTTTTAGTCCTAGGTGTAGATACTAGGTTTTGTTGAGCTTGATGGTTCATTGATATGGTTAGAACCTCAACATCAGTGGTTCAAGGCTTGGTAGAGGAAGAAGAAATGAAAGAGAAATGCAGATAAATTCGTTTTCAAGAGCCATTTGTGAGATAGTCAACATAATTTTGCAGTTAATCTGAAAATAAAAGCATAGGCTGTAAATAGATTTTTGATTAGCTACACCTGAGGGAATAGAAACTCTAGAACCATTTCCTAAAAGTTGAAGTAAATGATTGTGGTTCCTAGTATATATAAAGAGAAAGCTAGTAACTTCGTTATTTCTGTAGATTTAAAATAAACCTGACTTCATATAATTCAGTTACCCTGTTAGAAGGTTGAGTTCTCAATCCCTTTCCCTTCTTCTTCCTTCTCTTCCTCCTTTCTTCCTTATAATTTGGTATTGATATTCTAGGAGTTGGAGAGCTGTTCATTGGTATTATTTTTTTTCTACGAAAGGAAAATAATTATAAACATTTCAGTAGGTTGATCTCCTAACTTTTTCTATACAATGAACCCATTGCAGAGTTAAGCACACGTATTGGTACTGTATATAAGTCTTGAAGAGAATACGAAGTCAGAAACATGTGAGTTAAGTTAGTTTCCAAGTTGGTATTGTTGTGTTGCATAGTGGCTATTTTATGCTCTATGTTGGTGTGGATATAGGAAGATCTGATAAATAAGGTTAAAGAAGGATTGGATGTGGTTGAGACCTATGTCTTCTCGAATGTTCATGAGCCTTCTCTAGGAAATGTACATTTGTTTTTCTTTCCCTTATAATCTTTTATTTGCATTTATTCTGTTTGCAAGTTTTGCTCACTTTGGTGTTCCTATTATCCTTCAAAGTTTGTTTCTTTGCTTTTAGTTTGGATCATTTTGGTATAGCTATTATCTCATAATTCTTTTCTTTATTGTATGCTTTGTGTGATTTCAGTATAATTTTGAAGGGAAATATTATCTGGTGAGGTTCATTAAGACTATTCAAAAAGCAAGGCTTTATAGTTATCTTAGAATTAGCCCTTATGTTTGTGCAAAGTGGAAATTTAGGTAATTGCCATTCCTTGCTTTCTTCTCTAGATCTAAAAACATCCATGATTCTCTCTTTTACTCTATCGCACACACATAGACACACAATATGCACTAGTTTATTTTTTGTGGAATTTGCACTCCCAAAATTGACCATAAAGGTGTTATCTTTTTCTGTATACTTACTCTCAATGTGTATGTTTTCAGAGGATTTCCAGTTTGGCTGAAAGTATATTCCAGGCATCAGCTTTAGGATAGCCAACAAGCCATATAAGATGTTAATTCTTAGCTTCTTATTTACTTTCTCACTATTGTGATTAAATTATCTGCTTACTTTAAAACATCATGCTTAAGCATTGTCTTAATTTTGCATATTTCATTATTTTCCATGTTAATTTTGAAGGTCTGCTTTACTTATTGATGGTGTCACTATGCTACTTTCTTATGCAGATTGAAAATGAAAATGGGTTTGAAGTTAAGATACTTGGTGAACCTGCCTATCACTACATGAGTTTATCACTAATAAAAGTTTCTTCTCATTTCTACATTCTAATAAAAGTTTTCTCACTGATTTTCAGTTTCTTATTGCCTTATGATTTCTCCAGGGGCCAAGAATTTCTGTTTGTCTAGGAGTTTATCACTAATGGAACAATTAAAGCAGTATTGATGTCTATGAATAAGGTTAGAGAAAAGGTCCATGTAGTATAGTTGTGGACACCATCTTAGCCTCTAATCTCCATTATAAGCATGATTGTCCTTCCCAGAATTCTAGCTTTTCAAATTGGTCAAAAGCACTCTCCCATTGTCCATCTTATTCTTGTCACTACTGATATATATACATTACTACTTTGCCACTGAAAAGGTTAAGTCACTCACCTACATTAGTATAACACCTCACTTATGTCAAGTAGTATTAAATATAAGTGACAAAGACAGTTGCCTCTTTTGGTTGACATTTCTAAAGTGCACTACTCCAGATACTTGATGCTTTTGGAGATTATTACCATATGATTGGACAATTGTCATAATATGCTATTGGACCTCATAAAATTTGCTGTTTTTGTTGTTTCAGATTATCAGGTTTCAAGATAATGAGTCACATGAATGAAGTATTTCTTGAACCATTCGCAACATATCTGAGCGCTATGTGCAGGTTTTCTAAAGCTTTATTTGTTGATTCATTCTTATTTTTTTGATGAATATGTGAAATTCTACATTAAGTGCGTGTATTAGTGAACTTGACTGCGATTTTATGTTTCTATGTTAGTTGATTGATATATCTACCTCCTGCAAGTTTATTGTGCATTCTTCTCTGCTAGTAATCTATGCTCTATTGCTTTAAATGCAACTATCTATGTGTAATCTTGTCCCTGAATTACTTAGCTGTTTTATGTGTTTGTATATCTATAGTTAAGAGTTCGATAAAATTGAGCTTTAATATAGTTATATTTGCTAAAACAACCTCTCTTCCAGCCATATAATTTGATAGAGTTACCCAGAACAGTATCTATGATACAATGAAGTGCTTGAATATGTAAGGGCAAAAGAGATTCTATCACGTCTGTATGACTAAAACACACTGAACATAGGTTCATCATTCAAAAGTATTTTTGTCCGTACTTTTGCAGCACATAATCGCTTTTACTTGCAAAAAGAACGGAATGCTTGTTGGCTGCAAGTACTGGAGAATTCACAAGATGTTTTGGCAGGTGACCTCTATAATCTTTACCTAGAAACATTCCTTTAGATTTTCAATAATAGTGTCTACACCAAAAGTTAGTTTACAAGACCATCTAGACAAACTTCTGCCAGTAATAGAAGTCAGTTATGAAAAACACAACTTGGAAGCATGATATTCAGCTCTGAATATAAGGATGAAAGGTAACCATTGATATATGACCTGCAGTTGTTCACTTGTGTAATTCAGAACCTTAGAACTTGCGGGTTGTTTCGGTATTTATGTTAGCCTTGCACCTCTATTGAGTAATGGTTGAGTCGCAGCATCAAGGTCTGAGCCAAATTGAGCATTTCTTTCTTTTGGTTCAGTTCTTTTCTTCTTTACTTCATGAGATAAAAAAAGGGCACTATACTCGTATGTCCTTTCTCTTTTCCCTTTTGGCCTTTTCTCATGCGATATGTCTATTAGACCTGATTTGAGCTAAGAAAGAGCAATGGAGAACGTGGGAGTTGAATAAAAACTGTTGTTGGTTATGAATTGCCTTATCTATGGAGAAAAGACTAAGAAGATGATTCTTTCCCCAAACCGTGATGATGTATTATGGGCCTCGGTTATAAGCTTCGTCTTCATGTCCATCATCTTACTGTCAAGATAAGATATCAAAATTCTCTTTTTATATTAAGAAAGTCTATCTGATGCCATACTTGTAGGGATGACCATTTACAATCCTTGTATTTAATAAACTCAGAGTTCTTTCTTCTTTTTTCATTTTTTATTTTCTTTTTTTTTTCTAGTCTTTTAATTGTTAGATTAGAAATCCAAGTTGTTTTTCTGTGGTTAAAGTTGGTTTATTTTTTGGGCTTTTGTTAAGGTGTTTCTATTAGCCCATGTTGTTGTTCTTGATGGTGTAGGTTCTGAATTTGGGAGAGATTTTGTGAATTGTGGTTATGTTTTGTTTGAAATCTTGATGAGAGGATTGCAACTTGGTAGAAGCTGAGATTTTGATTCAAAATTTTGAATTTTTTTATCTCTTTTCAAGAAAATGTTGTATTAGTTTATAATTTTGTCCATATTTTTTGTATTAGAAGTAGTATTTTGTTAGTTTGAGAGAAATTAGAATATGAAATATAATTGTCTATTGATTTATCAATGCAATATTGTAGTTTGTAATTATAAAGGATTTTGGTATTTTTCAAATTTTATAAATTCTGAATTTGTAATTTTATTGGAATTTTATAATATATATATATATATATATATATATATTTTTTGTAATACTCTTTTAGTTACATCTGAAGATGTAACAAATGTTAGTTACACTTCAAAGTGTAACTAATATTAGCTATATCTTTAAGTATAGCAATTTTTTTTTGTCGTATCAATATTAGTTAAACTTGTAGCAAGTGTAACAAATTTTTTTAATTACATTTTCAAATGTAACTAGAAATCAAAATATATGTAATTACTGGTATAATTTCTTGTAATGATGTCATAATATATGTGACGTGTGTCATAATACATGTGTGCTATATGTGCTTGAAGTATAGTGCCTGATAATGTATATGATGAAGTGAGAAAGATTTCTCTTCTATATAGCTAGCAGTGCTCATTAATGTTTTCCTGTAGATTATATAAGCTTGAAGGCTTAAAATTGATATATCTTGAGATGAAAGTCGACTATATGAAATGTGATTAAAAATAATCTTGGCTTTCATGAAGTATACATATACGTAGTGCTCAATTGATTTGTCTTGAAAAATGCATAAATTGAGGGGGATTTAGAAATTCCCATGAGCTTAATTGTTGAAATGCATATCTTCAGGGGAGTTTATGCTCAAAATGATTCATTCATTATGTACTTTTCATGAGCTTATCAGTGCATTCATCCATGAACCATAAATATGTTTGTTGTTATCACAAAAGGAGAGATTTTAGCATTAGTCATATATGTATGTGTTTTGATGATGAGTTGTTGACGATGATATGGTTATGATGAATGTTTGATTAAGAGACACAAATAGCTTATAAATGCTTAAGATGTTGTTTTGAATAACATAAATGTTGATGATCTATTAACTCGTTATGTTATTTGAATGTCACTAATGTATTTGTTTAGTTTATGAGAACACATAATCTTATGTGCCACGGAGAACATTTGTCCTTCATTTGGAGATTCCAAGTCAAAGAGCTCAAGAGTTAATTATCTTAAAGACTTGAAGCCACATGATAACATAAGGATGGAGATGGAAGATATAAGGGGCACGGACATAGAAATCTTTATTTGTAAGGTTGTCTTGCTTATGATATATGCTCAAAAATACATTTTTTAAGTGCTTATGTGTTTCTTAAAAGTTTTTGTTCTTCAAATTGCAATTTGAAAGGTCTTGTTTTTGTGAAAATTGGAGTATGGAACTTAAAGTGCTTGGAGTACAACTTAAGTTCTCTGCCATACAAGGTCTACAAGATGACCGGTATTTATTAGCCTTATTTAATGGTGAATTTTTTGTGTGTTCAGGTGAGCCTTACCGGACGGCCAGTAATGTACATAGGAATACGGAATTAGATTCTTAGAATACTTGATAGATGAGGGTTCTGGATGACCAACACAATGAAAACCTCTACTGAATCAGCGTTGTTTCAAAAAATCTTATCCGAAACTAGCTGTTTCTTGTACTCTTACCTAATATTATATATATATATATATATATATATATATATATATACACACAATGAAAACCTCTACTGAATCAGTGTTGTTTCAAAAAATGTTATCCGAAACTAGCTGTTTCTTGTACTCTTACCTAATATTATATATATATATATATATATTTATTTATTTATTTATTTATTTATCATCAAATTATAATCCAAAACAACTTGAGAACATTGAGCTAAACTTTTCAAAGGCAATCATAGTTACTTGAGTTGTATTTGTCTTAACCAGCTTTGTGGTTCATTATTGAGCTTTTGATCTTGCAAATCATTGTATTAAACACTATATAACTGGTTGCTTTTGAGTAGATTAGCTTTGAGTGATCTACATATTGTGAGAAAACCAATTGTACACTTGGAATTCCTGATTTGGGTAGAACCAAGGGTTTTAAATTGGTTTTGCTAAGTCAACTTGTGACAAGCACGAGTATCAGTGGAGTTTGTTGAAAAATCTCGATTGGGATGGTTGGGGAGTGAAGGTAGGTTTGGTGGCCATACCACTATAAATCGGGTGTCCACTTTACTCTTTAGCTTTTGATTTGTGTTGCTTTGATTTTTCACCTCAAGCACCAACATTTATTAATTTTATCAATTCAAGCACAAGAAGCTACTACCAACGTCAAATCGCTCCATTCACCCCCTCTAGAGTGTGCTTGCCAGCAACACTTGAAATGGAAATTAGAGACGAAAAATTTTCCACCTCAATTGTCTCAAATTCATTTCACATACGTTATCAGAATTCTTTATTTGGAAAAAATTGTGTCAAGAATCCCATCACAAATTTGAGAAGTAGTTTTATATAAAGGGTTAATTCCTCCTGTGATTCCTGAACTTTGGGTCTTGAGACAATTTGGTTCTTGAACTTCTAAATTGTGCCTTTTAGTCCCTCAACTTTGAGACATTACACAAATTAAGGACAAATGATGTTTTTCGTAAAAAATTTAACAACATTCACACGAAAAATGCACGTACTTGTATTTTCTTAGCTACTAAAGGGGGCAAAATGGTCATTGCAATATCCAACAGCTTTAAGAGTTTTTTTCTTCCTCATTTTCAAGCCAAAAAGCCCTAAATCCCATCTAAAATCTCCCACCCAAAATCCCTAACTCCTATTTCGAAATCCCTAACCTAAATTCGTTAACCTCTCTTCAAAATTTAGTTTTAATCCACATAGATTCTCTCTGCTTTTGCAAGAAGCCCTCTACTTTGAAGATGTAATGGAAAGATTTCAACCCTAGAAGATATTTCGTGGGATATAACAGGTGTGGAGAGGCTGATGCTTATGGTTTTTTTCATTGGGTTGATCCTATGATGTGTGATCACAGCCAATGTGTTATATCGAAATTGAAATCCCTCCACCAAAAAGAGCGAGAAGTTGTTAAATGTAAGAGGCGTACGAAGATGCTACTCTATATGATATTTGGGGTTTTGGTGTTTATGATTGTGAATGTGATTTCATCAACAAAATGTTGAATTTTAAGCTATGTATAATAAGCTAGGTTAACTTGTATTAGGGTAGGTCATTTTGGTAAAGACCTTGGATTTCTTATTTTTATTTTTTATTTTTTTGTAAGATAGAAGATGTAATTTTTTTTTATCATTTTGTAAGCTACTGAAATGTTGTAACATCATTTTGAAATGAATGACCAAGATGATTACTAAGATGGAAAAAATGTGACTTTTGTGTTGTAATATTGGCTTGTGGTTTGATGGGTTGTGTTGGACAAAATGTATCTTTCTTGTGTTGAACTTTTGGTTTGATGGTTTGATAGAAAAAATGGTCTTGTAACAGTAGTTTGGAGAAAAATGGTGTTGAAAGTTTGGTTTGTGTTTTGTGCTAACAGTTTGATTTGTATTTTTTTGTTTGTGTTTTGATGGTTATGATGATGTTGAATTGGTGAAACATCAGTGAAATGGTATGCATTAGGTGGTAAGTTTTGTTGACAATTCTCCTTGCTTTTGACTTGCTCTTAAAAGTTGCTGGATTTTTGCTTGACTTACTCTAAGAAACAACTCAATAGCTGGATTGGCTTGCTCTCTTCTTTAATTCATTCAATCTTGATGATGATAGCTGATGGAATTTTGCATAAAAAATGAAGAAAATTAGATGGATGTTTAACAGGAATCATTAGACGATCTACATATAGAAGTGCAGACTTTGTGGCTAAATATGTTAGATTGGAATCATTGTCACGTATTGGGTCTTTTGCCTTCTTAATCGGGTGAAATTTCTTTTATTCATGAAATCATCAAAACACAAACCAAAAAAGAAACCATCAACTAAGAGAAGTAATGAAGCACCCTATTTATCCATAAATCATTTTCATCAAAGAACCTATTAAAATAAAGCATACCCAATAGATGTGAAGAAAGATCATTCCCAATTCCATTTCACAAGCATCATAAAGTCAAACCTAACATCGAGCTAGCCATTGTTCATCGAATTACATTCATCAAGCCATGTTCATCAAATTACATTCAACAAGTAAGGATTAAAACAAACACCTTTAAATATTTAATACATGTCCATTAAACAAGTACACATAGAATGTCAATCATTACAAACACCATTCAAATTCAAGTAACAATCACATAGGCTTTTTTCCCTTCCTAGATATGCCATTCTTAGTACATTTTGCTTCAACACTCTTTGCACTATTCTTTCCACCACTATTTGCACCATTTTTTGCCAATGTTAATGTGCTTGAAGAATATACACACCAAATGTCTTCATTGCACCCACTTTTGGAACCTAATAAGCGATGAGTCATCAACACAAACAAGTTAGCAATGTAAAATGTTGACTAAGCTTTTATCAATGTAAAACAAGTTAGCAATGGAAAATAAGTTATAATAACCATGTACAAACCTGATTGTATTTAAAAGTTTTCGCCAATTTGGTAAGAAGAAAGGAATTATTGGCTCTCATGTCTCGCATAATTGCCCTTGAGTTGTGGTACATGCCCAAACATGTTGATTACGTCTCCAAAGTAGAGGATTTCTTGCAAAAGTAGAGAGTATATGTGGATTAAAGCTGAATATTGAAGAGGAGTTAAAGAATTTGGTTTAGAGATTTTGAAAGAGAGGTTAGGGATTTTGGGTGGGATTTAGGGCTTTTTAGCTTGAAAAAGAGGAAGAAAAAGACTGTTGAAGCTGTTGGATATTGCAATGATCATTTTGCCCCTCTAGTAGCTGAGAAAATACAAGCAAGTACATTTCCCATGTGAATGTCGTTAAATTTTTGACAAAAAACGTTATTTGTTCTTAATTTATCCAATGCCTTAAAGTTCAGGAATTAAAAGGCATAATTTAGAAGTTCAGGGACCAAATTATCGTAAGGCCCAAGGTTCAGGGACCACAGGAGGAATTAACCCTCGTATAAATGTATGGATTGTGACTTTTGACATTATACAATTGATATGACATTAAGTGATATAGTATGTTAGTAAGGCATAACAGAGCTCGCCTGACAGCTGCTAAACTTTAAACAATAATTTAACATGACATCTCTTAAAGTCACATGATATTTTTAAAGTCATTATTTCTCATAAGGTATAATTTTATAATATAGTATAGATGATATAAATCCCTGGCGTGGTCCAATTCAAGGTGCGATTGTGCGGTGACTTTCATCTACTGCCTCGAGAGATATGGACGTAGGCCCATATTTCTGGGACAACGAAATCATAAAATCTAATTTTCCGGGACCATTAAAATCCTCCAACAAGAAAATGCTTAACATCATGGGGAACTAAATTGGTCATGACTTAAATTATCTTTTATGATCAAAATACAAAATAAATGGACCATGTGGTACACATTAATTTCACCTTTTTGTTTTGGGCTCAAAATGTGATTGTTCCAATAATTGCCTTGACATTTCCGAGCTTCAGCTTCGTTTTTAATTTTACAAAATTTAGTTTCAAGCCTAAAATGTTCTATAAAAGTCGTCAAGTTAATGAATAAAAACAAGAGAACATTTTTATACAGAAGTAAAGTTATCTTTTAGATTTTCAAGTTGTCACTAATATTTATTCAAATTCTCAAGTCAACTCTCAAAAGATGATGCCCATGTTATCGGTAGCCATTTTCTGTTGTGTTTTAACATAAACTTGACATGAATAACCTATAATATGATATTTTAAATATTGAGGATTAATTTAAAATTTTGAATTAAAATGTAAGGGTTAGAATTTTTTCCAACTAAAACTAATTTAATCTTTAAACAAATTAGTCGGTCTTAAATAGACGCCCGAAAGAACATCCGTCCGAGTGTGTGAGGGTGAACTACACATGTATGTGAAATCACCTTTTACAAGTAGACAGTCAATCTGGTGTGATAGATAAAAATCATTACCTTATGTGACATCTCTAACCACATAGTAATAACATTATTCATTTTATAGTAGAAACTCAATAATCAAAAGACAAGCATCATAAAAAAAAAAAAAAAGGTAAGAAAGGAAAAAAAGACAAGCATAAAACTTCTACCCGACACTTCGAGATTACGGTTTGTCTTCCGTCAAAGATAGAAAGAAACAAAAATTCTTTTTATTTCTCTCGTTCTCTTTTATGCCCCTTTTTTTGTCCTGCGGCACTCTGCAGCGATAAAAAAGTAGACCAAAGAAAACAAACCAAACCAAACAGCCAACCACAGGGATATTTTCTCTTTTTTAGTGGTCTGGTATATGAGAATCAGCAATAAAGATTTACTACACCACCCTCTTCATTTTTTTCTATCTTTTTCCTTTCTTTGATGTGCAAAGCAAAGCTCGTGTCACTCTCCATTGTACCATTGCTGTAAAGGGGTTCGGCAGCTAGTTGATGCTTTAATGGCCTTAGCTTTTACTACTCAGAAGTACTCATTCATCAGAGTTAACACTGCTGAATCTGAGAAAGCTGAAACGTTGTTGTGTTATCGCTTCTGTGGCCACCACCAATCTTTCGACGCTTTGGGTCCATTTCGTGCGTAACTGTTGCTGCATTCGCATTTGCATTTGCATTGGCCAGTTCTGCTGTGCTAATCTGGCTGTGCTTGTGGTGGTCTGATGATGAGCTCAAGCATTGCAGGTCCAGCACGTTCACTGGTGTGCTCGTGCTGGACACCACATCTAGATTTGACTCGTACCCGTCCATTACCATTTCTTGCATCACGTTGTAGCAGTTTAACAAACTTTCCTGATGGGAAAAAATCACCGTTGGTCAAACACTTCCTAATAGGTTAAGAATCGCTGAGATTCTACTCTCAAAAAGTAATTAGTTAGTTAAAGGACTAGTCCAAATAAACTTGAATTTTGAATCTTTTTACGTGGGACATATGTATTTCAACATTCCTCATGTGTAACGCGCTGTAAGAACCAAGGTGAGACACACATGAACGATGCAAAAAACTAGGTTCAGAACCCAATTTGATACCGTATGAAAGATCACCGAGATTTCATCTCAAAAATCAATTTTTTAATGAAACATAAATCTTAAGATTTTCTGAAGATATATATTTCAACATAATAGATGTGTAGCCAGATTGAGTTTAATATAATAACATGCGTGGGTTTTTTACCTTATTTACATATGAACAGTTCAAAATGGCATTCTTGTAGCTTGGGAATTGCAAAGGGAATAATTCATGTGAAGCAGAGAGGAGTGCTGAGGCAGAGATTATAGATGGCTTGAACTCTAACAACTTGATTTCTGTTACAAAGAATAAAAGTCTATTAGTCCATAACCAAAGGCTTAAACAAAATTAAATACAATCTTCACGAATTTGGATCCGTTATAACGTTAGCGAGAAATTCATAGCAGTGAAATTTTCCATTTTATATCGGTATAACTGCACAGACATTCGATACTATTAGATCTCGCTCACAACGTTATGAATGGATCCAAGCTCAATTTTTCACGTACCATTTTGCGATTCGGTGATGATCTCAGTAGCTCTGGCTTTCAAAGCTTGCCTAAACGGTGGATCTTTGAATTTGAATATTGAGACAAAGAAATCAATGAAACAGAAGGGTGTGATTGACCGCATTCTCCATTTCAGGGCACCAAGGATTAAGTATTCCATTCTCTCAATTGTTTGTGAATCGAATATGAAACCACCATCATGCTGCACATAACATGCATGTTATGCTAATGTCCCATCATTTTGATTTTTGAGTAATTGCATTGCTTTTCTCCTAACATTTTACTTATAAAAATAATACTAACACGTTTTTTTCCTACCAAAACATTATTCTAATTTCTACCTCTCATTTTAAGGTCAAAAGTTAAAGCTAACACTTAGAGTGTGTAATATTGTTTATCTCGTTTTTAAATTGCACTTGACTCAGAAAGAAGGATAAATTCATTTAGTTGGAATAAATATAAAGTTTGGACTCGATTTGAGACAGGAAAAGAAAAAAAAGTACAATATTCATGGGCCATTTAAAATTTTATAACAGTTTAGTGATTATGGGTTTAGTTTACACTAGTCTAACTATTAATATTATTAAAAAACAAAAAAGAAAACAAAGAAAAGTGTAAAACGGGATTAGAGGTAGAAATGGCTGAGACTATCTCCCGTGCCCTATGAACGATGAACTGGGTTCGACTCCTGTGGGGAACGGAGATTGGGCTGGGTACAAGATGTGTTTAAACGAAAAAAAAGAAAAAAAAGGAAAAAAAAAGTGTGGAACAATGCATTCTCACCTGTAAATCTGTCACACAGAACTCTGTTTTCCTCATTTTCAATGCCAAAGAAATGCAGGAAAGTGCAACAAGTCTAGAGATCCATGGCTTCCGTTCCTACATGTTAAAAGCACAGAGAAAAAATGGTTATGTCATAACAACATTTTTACGTGTGCAAAACAGAAACACAAACAATTTTACCACTCTCGCTAGTATATTCAACGTTGAATTACACTATGTTGACAAGTGAAAATAAATAACTTACTGGTAGAGATTGAATAGACAGGAAACGGTCCAAGTAATTGATGGCAAGGTAGGACAAGAACGCGTCAAACGTACGTGAAAAACTCAAGATTAAGGATATAATTTCGCGTCGAATGCAGGTGTAGCAATCTGTATTTGAAGGCATGTGATCAGATTCATTGTGGAATAGTATAATGTAGGTATCAAAACCGAGGTCATGGGACGCCGGCAATGGATTTTCGAGGTCGAAGTTGAAGAAATCCATTGGTGGCTCTGTGGATGTTTCTCACTTGGAGAGTGTGGTAATGCATAGAATGGTATGAGAGAATAAACAGCGGAGAAAAGGAGGCAAAGACGTGTTAAATGAAAAGAGATAGGGGGTTGGGGGGGGGGGGGTTGGAGATGGGTGTTTAGAAGTTAATGGTAAGGGGGAGCAAAGATGAGAGTTCGCTGTCTGTTATTAAAAGAAAGCCGTGGAGAGACTTCAACTTTACTCATCAGTCCTCTTTTTTTGTCACTAGGAAGGAAACTTGATGCTCTGCTGGCTGGTATGTGACTGTTTTCTTTTTTACTTTTCCTCCCTTCTTTTGGTGTTTCTTTAATAAGCAAATGTCACGAATAATTTTTATTGTTCAGAAGAATGTCAATTTCAATACTGATCTCTTTGGTCTCTAATATATTCAAAAAATGTCACTTTTAATCGATATTAATTGTTTCAAATTGACCAATTTACTCCCGTAATATTTGCAAAAAATGATTTAATTAATCCCCATTTTAGCCTTACAAATAACTATCATGTGATCGTCACGTAATTAATTAATGAGGATAAAGTTGATACCTTTTGCAAATATTGAGGACTAAATAAATTGAAATTTTGAGATGGTATAGATAGGTCACAGAGATTTGTACTCAAATTGTTTGATTTTAGTGACTTTTTTGGTGGAACAAAATTGACTTATTTGCCCTGCACCCAAAAAAGAAAAAAGTAAATTAGTGACTTTTAAAACAATAGAGATCAATTAACCGTTTATACAAACTATTAAGTGGGTCACTTTTAAAATTAATTGATGCTCTTTATAAATAATAAGGACTATTCATGGAATTTTCTCTTCCTTTAATCTCGAATCTGTTTTAATTTTTTTTATTCCTCTTCTTTCTTTACTTTTTCTTTATGGCAGTAAAAGTGGTAAAGCGGGTTAAAGAAGATCTAGAAAGAATTTAATGGAGATACTCAAAATAAAATTTCACGTGTAAAGACCAAGAGAATAGATGATTCCAAATAGATTTTAAGAATTAAAGTTGTGTATATTTAATTAATTTGTTATCTTTAATAGACTTCCCACGAACGAACAACGTTGTTGAATTGCATTTAATAAACGTTATTATAATAGCTAGACTAATGCTGCTAATGCATCTACTCATGTGCAAGAGAGATTTAAACTATACATGGGATTAATTGGTGATACCGATGAGACTTGAATTTAGAGTTCTGAATTAGAAACCATTTTAAGTTGATCTAAAATTTAAATTATTACACAGTATATGGTTAATTAATTTAAGCTCTCAAATAATAAAATTCTTATAAATCCTTATAACTGATCTTACCTAATAAAATATAATCTCAATTGTATGTGATTCGGTTTAATTTTCTTTTTTTAGTGAGAAAAAATGCAAGAGAAATAGTTTCAATAACCAGAACTACTCTCTAATTTTTGAAGGCAAGAATAAATTGCCAATGCTGACATGAGAAAACTGAAAAGGTGTTTGGCTAACGCTTATAAGCTAGTAAAAGATAAGCAAGTCACCCTAATTTTTTTGTGGCAGCTTACTATTTGACCCCAAAAGAAAAAGACTTTTTTATCCCTCAACATTTTTAGATAGTTTTACAATGTTAATTAACAAAAGGTTCTTTTTAATCATTTTACTAGCATTATTATTTATGAACACCTATTTACCAAATCATGTTATCAACTTATAAACACATATTATCCAAATACTCTTAAAGTTTTTATCACTTGCTTGTAAATATTAAAAATTCTTATAAAACACACCAACTACTTATAATCACAAAAGAAATAAACAAATTCAGTAAAATATGTCATGAGCAAAAATTATAGCAATTGCTAGCTTGCTTCGTAATTAATGTTACTACTGTTTATATATGTTTCTGTCAACTTGGCAGGTATAGTTACTAGTGCAACGTTGTTTTGATTCGCTGTTATGTTTTCTAGTGATACAAAAGAGAAAGACTTCAATCTAAGAAGTCAAAGCGAACGAAAAGACAACTATTATATTCACAATATAATACACCCAGGACACCCTTTTTTATTAGAAAAAATTAAACACCCATACTCCCATAGTATAATTATAATTATTATATTTGTCAAAATTTAACCTCGAAATTTCTCACATTTAAAACTGAAGACATGTCATTAAACCTTTAGATCTCTAGAATTCTATCTTTCAATTTCACGATTTAAATTATCATGCACTATAAGAAAAATTATATTTTCTTACGAAATTTTTTCATGGAAAATTCGTTGGAAAATAGGGTTATCCTACAAATTTTCCACAAAAACCTTCCGTAAGAAAAGGTTCCATAGGTAAATCAAAATCTGCAGGCTTTTCATTGGTAATACTAACAGAACTTCCATAGGTAAATTTATTAGAAGTAGCTATGGAACGTTCGATAGGTAAATTTTGTTGTCAAATTCCATAGATAATTTTAACGGCGCCTCCGTAGGGAATACCATAGATAATTCCAACAGCGCATTCCATAGTTAATTTCGTTGGTAATTCTAATGGCAAATTCCATAGGTAAATCCATTGGAAATAGTTACGGCTACGGATATCCATTGGAAATAGTTACGGAACGTTCCGTAGGCAAATTTTATTGTAAAATTCTATAAGTAATTTTAACGAAGCTTTTCGTAGGTAATTTGTAGGTAATTCAAACCATGCTTTCCGTAGATAATTTCAATGGCGCTTTTTGTTGATAAGTCTAACAGCGTTTTCTGTAGGTAATTTCAATTGTGATTTCCTACTATATATATATTAATCTAGACATGCGATAATAATATTAAAATAAGCAAAATAAACATATGAAATATATTTAGGTCAAAAGTTAGAATTTAATATATATATATATACAAAGTATTCATATAAAAGATAATTTATCCAAAGTCCTATTGTACTTTCTCATCTCCGTCATTGTGTCGTTGGTTTGGCGGATTTCCCCTCATCCATTCTGGCAATAATCCTTGAACTCAATTAAATTAGTTAATTGGGGTTAAAGTTTGATATTATAAGAGAACAATAATTTAGCTATCAAATATTAAAATAAAAACAATAATAAAAGAAAAATATTTTTTTATTTATTTTAACTATTTCGTAAGTTATTAGAATTTACTACAGAATTACAAAATAGTTTCCCTCATCAAAACATCTTAATATGTCAAAGTTTCAAAAAATAAATGAATAAAAATTTGAGTTGAACAAAATTTTAAATGGATAAATTCAAAAAATAGTAAATTAAAAAATCAATATTATTTTTAATTAGCCCTCAATATTTTTTTATTTTTTATTTTGAAACAACTTTGAAAGGTAGATCTCTAATTCATAAACCTCTAAACTTTAACATGACTGATATTAATTAAATATATATATATATTTTTTAATAGGTTAAAATTTTTTAAAAAAAGTAAAATAAATAAAAATTTATTTTAATTATTCCATTAGAAAGTCATAAGAAATAGCTTTTCTATAAGTAATTCCTATGGAACACAATCTGTTGGAAATAGCTATGGAAATATTTCCATAGGAAATTTCCTATGAAGTTCCTACTAAATTTAATTTATTTTAACTTTTTCGTTAGTAAGTCGTAGGAAATAGCTATGGATAAATACCAAAAGTAATTCCTACAGAAATCAATTTATTTTAATTACCGTAGGTAATTCCTACGGAACACAATCTATTGGAAGTAACTACAGAAATATTTCCGTAATAAATTTCCTACAGAATTCCTACGGATTTAATTTATTTTAACTTTTCTGTTAGTAAGTCATAAGAAATAGTTACGGATAAATTTCAGTAGATAAATCCTATGGAATTCCTACGGAATTTAATTTATTTTAATTTTTCTGTTATTAGGCATAGTAAATAGCTAAGGACAAATTTTCGTAGGAAATTCTCACAGGATTCCTTAATTTATTTTAATTATTCCGTCGGTAAGTCATAGGAAATAGATATGAATAAATTTCTAATGGTAAATCTAACGGAACACAATTTGTTAGAAATAGCTACAGAAATATTTTCATAAAAAATTTCTTACAACCATTTTAACTAATGATTAATTAATGATTAATCTGTTAAAAGCAGCAACACTAAAACCATTTTAACTAATGATTAATTAATGGACGGCTAACATATACATATATGTGTGTATAACACAAAGTTTGAAATATTTCCTCATCGAACCCAACAAAACAACCACCACATGCGAACAAATTCTTAAATATCGAATGGTCCATTCTTACAAAGGCTCCAGAACTTTAGTACCTCACGACATTGTATTTTCAAGTCATGGCAGAGTGACAGCTTGGTTCCATGTCCTCAAATGTTTGTCCATCTTCTCGTAGTTATTTCTACAAGATTATTGAAAGGCCAATAACATCCGGAACGTTTGTGTGTGCTGGCATATTCTTATTACACTAACAGTTGAAAGTGCATAGTGAAATTTCAAAACAAAAATCTTATTTTATTCCATTTGCCTTTATAAAGTAACAAGAAATTTATCGTGAATAGAATTATATTAGATCTACTTAAGATTATAAATTTTGTAATATTATGTACATGTAAGAACATATATGTCACTACTAGAAAACTGGCTTTTAACAACTGTTAAAATCAGTTGCTAAATTACAAAATCAGCCGCTAAATAGTATTAGCAACTGATTTTGTGACCGCACACAGAGTGGTCGCTAGATTAAAGTTAAAAACCAAATTTTGGTCGCTAAATACCATCTAATTTTTTCCCCTTGTAATGCTAGTTAACGGACACAAAAGTCAATGTAAGAAATGCCTTGTGCTTGAACTAAATGAATATTCGTTGAGGAGACTTTTTATCATGCATATGGTTTTTCAATGGAGCCAACTTTCAACATAAAAGAAGGGTTTCAGAAAGATTAGATATTTAACTAATCTATGCCTCAAAGTTATACAACTTAGTCATATAATCGAATAATATAAGCAATTAAACAAGGAATTTCCATATCACGCTTCTAAAGAAAAAGTGAGGCAGTAGACAATTTTAATGTTTTGATGTCAAAGTCTACTTTTGAAATGGACACATACATATGAATTGCTTGCGTTTCTTGTTTCAGTTATTTCCAATCTTGTGACCATGTTCACAAAGTTTTACCCATTGTAAGTGCATTAATTTGTGTCGATTATTAATTGTATATCGAAATCACTATTATTGCTCTCTGCATTATTCCTATATGTATGCATTATTATGTTTTAGTGTGCCCATCAATGTTTTACACAATTAAAAAATGTTATTTTGGCATGATATACATATACACGAGATAATAAATACGTTAGAAAAATGAATAATATTTAATAATGCTCGAATGGTGAACAATTAATTAACATAGAGAGCTGTTAATGAATGGGGGATATTTTTCTTTTTTCGTCTTTCCACTAGTGAGTTGCTCGTGTTTATATGGAGAAAAAAATTGCTACCACATGTACTTCTAGTTTCTCGTGGTACCTCGTGTCTCATTGGTGTCAGATTATATAATACAGTTCATTACTAGTATTATTTTATGTCACGGTTTTATTTTTTTTACCTAATTTTATTTAATATAATATTAATTATATACAAAAAGAATTTAATACTCAATATTATCATAAAAAATAGATAAAAAAACACTTTATTCTTAATCAAAACCAAAAATCAACAGAGGCAAAGAATAAATTACAATATTTCACCAATTATTTGCCATAAAATTGAAAACACTAACACGCGCTGTCTTTTTTTTTTTTGTTCATAAATCCTACAGGGACCTTTAAAAGGAAGGAATTATTGCACATGATAATCAGTTCTTTAACTTTATAATAAAGCTTGGGTAACGACTAGAGATAATAGGTGCTGTCTCCAACCTCATATATATATATATATATATAGTTGGAGTTGTTAATCACGTTTGCCCTTTTCTAGTCTTGACCAGGTCAAAGAATCTAGCTGCAATATTTCAATTATACAAAGGAAATCATTATTATACTAATCTGTAAAGTCCCTATCATCTTTACTACCTTTTATTTTTCGTATGCTCTTCTTTTCAACGAGACTTGTATGCCTTGAATGATAGCTCTAAGACTTCTCCGTCAAATTTTGACTACATCAAAATGCTTTCTCTTTCTTCAACAAAAAAGAAAAAAAAAACAAAAATAAAAAGAGAGAGAGAGAGTTGTTCGCTTCGCCATCAAACCACAATTTTAAATAGCTGAACTAATTAATCTACTCATGACGTTATAAAATCACGAATAAAATAGTTCAGGGTCATTAAGTCTTACTCTTAATGTTATGTAATGATAAGACGATTGTGATATCTCACATCGATTTGTGGGCAGACTTGTGATGACGACTGTAATATCCCACATCGATTTGTAGGGAGACTCATGCCTTGTTCATAAATGGGTGGTATGAGTATAACTAATAACTTATGTTAATTATTTTGGACTAGTTAATTAGAAGTCCAAGTAGCTATTAGTTATACTTATAACATCAGCCTCACTTGCGGACCTGAGTCCGGGAGCGGGACAACAACTTTTGCTCATTTTAATTGGCGGAGCATTTCATTGGTCAAGCAGCAGCAGGTGGTGTCTGTTAAATTCAGGAATGCAATAATATGGCTGTAGTGATACTGTAGTTCATGTAGCAGCATTATGAAAACGATAAGTGAAGAATTGAAATCCCACTTTTTTTCTTCTTCCTACACCTTAACAACAACTAAAGTTGTCCATTTGAAGTCAATTCTATGAGAGATACACGTCTACTGCCACGTCCGGCCAAAACTATAATGTCTAGACAGCTACTATAGTAGTTAGTTAATTTTATGGAACTAATAATCTTGCTGGAGAGGGTATCAAAACTGTTAAAGTCAACTGCAATAGTTTCCTATAACGGAAGAAATTTCCATTGTAGGGAGGAATATAAAGGGGGAAAGTTTCAACCATTCCTTTACAAGGCTCTCTATAATTGTAAGGAGTTTCAGAGATTAAGAGATAGCTTAAGTAATTGAGTATACATCTCCAAAGAATAATGATTTGGGATTGAATTTTGTAAGAGACGAGAGTTGTATTGGGGATAAGAGATTTATAAAAATAATAATAATAATAATAAATAAGGAGTCTCAAAAACTTATTTTTGACTTATTATATTTGGCAAGCCAAAACCTACGGCCTACGCCCTTTCCATCTTAATGATCAAATTGATGGTTGGTGAGCCGCAAAAAAATTAAAAATATTTTATTAGTTATTAACTTTACTAATTTAAATATTATAATATAGTTAATTAATTTTTTATTAATATTAAATTTAACTTACTAATTTTTTGTGAATAAACTCTATACAAAATTAAATTTAAACTTAATGTAAATAATTAAATTTGTAATATAGTTTTAAAATTTTCAAAAAAAATTATAAAATAATACGTATTAAAAAAAGAAAATGCTAAAAGTCAAATTACATGCTGTTAGAGTAATAAAACTAGGGTAGGAAGTCCCTAAAAGAAATAGAGAAAATTTTTAAGTGAAATTGAAATACAGGGTCTTTAGATGAAAGGGGAAAGAAATCAACTCTCTTCACGTGAAGGGAAAATAAAGAGTCTTATTGCTCATCGAGGGAAAAAAAAAAAAAGAGTTTTGGAGTTACCCTAGTTCATGGTTCTATTTTTTTTCCCTTGTAGAGAAGGGTCTAATGTACTTATTTATTATATTTAACATATATAAATAACAGTGAACTAAACTTGTTGCTAGAAGTTTTTATAAATAACAGTGAACTAAACTTGTTACTAGAGGTTTTTAAGACAACAGTTGCAGACATGATTTATTACATCAATAACTACTTGGGCTCATTGGTATTATTGTTGTCGTCTGTTTTATATTTTTGTTGATCAAAATTCAAAATTTATTAGTATAATTTGGTTTAGTGATGATTCTTCAGAAAAGAAAATGATGATTTTCCCACAGAAGTAATTAACGAAATCTCTCCAAAATGCTGGTCTTACAGAGGCATTTGGCGGGTGCCTTGAAGATCAAATCCTAATTAAATGTAAGTTACCATTTTTTTAAAGTGACCACTATATCTCTAGTACGTCTAGTATGTCTTCTCACATATAAATAAGGCCTTTAGACATATAAGGACGTGGAAAGCAGAATTTTACTGGAATGACTTCAATTTCGTTTTTTCTTTTTTTGGGTAATAGGTGATGGCATATTATTGCTACTAGAAATCGACACTTGATTAGTTCCATATTTTGATCAGTAATAAGAGAGATTATTATTATTAATTAGGGTTTATCAAATCTATGTAGACTTCGATTCTAATTAACATATATGCTTCCAGTTTCAATGGATTCTAATTCAAATGACGCAACCACCTAACACTTCATGATTAAATTATGAAATAACATTGTAATCTGTTGAACTAGACATTATTGTTACATTAAAAAATAATAAAATTTGAGACCACTTTATGAGGATCCAGGGCCACTTCTCATATTAACCAATTGGTTTTTATACTGAAACTTTAGTGATTTTTTCACATGGTATTAAGGGCCCATTTTGATTGACTTTTTTAAAAAACGTTTTTTTTAACAGTTTTTAAAAAACAGTTTTTTTTTATAAGCTGAAAATTTTGGTTTCTAAAAAAAGCTAAAAAATTTCGGCTTTTTTGAAAGCCAAATCAAATAATTATTGCAAATTTAATACAACTTTTTCAGGAAAAAAGTGTTTTTTCCTGAAAAAAAAGCCAATCCAAATCAGCCCTAAAGCTGGATCTTGGCCCAATTCCTTACATTGGTCACGTATCACTCATTTTAGTTTTTTGGCTTGTTTGAGCACTTGTTTTTCGTTCTTGGCTTGTTTCGGCACCTCAGCAATCGTTACACAAACATTTGTACAAAAAATATGTATTAATTAGACATGAAGAGCGACAGGAAAATTGGGTTAGGAAATTAAGAAGAACCCAACCAGCTTTTAAGTTTTCATTACTTTGAAATGACTTTAGAGAACGTTCAGTCATCTTTAGGTTAATTAAGGTTTGCTCCATCTCATACTTCTTCTCTTTTCTATTCATTTTGCCACAATAAGAATCCTCAGGACAATACCTTTTTTCCTTTTCCTCTTTGTCACTCTCTTTATTTTGTGTCTTCATTTTTTAACTATGCAAATGGATCTTCTACCCGTGCATTGGTGCAAGAGAAAGCTTCAAAAGAAACCAAATAAATGCATACCGATCCATTTGTTGGATAACCAAGAGAATTTTATTGCGTTCTCTTTTCCTCGTTTTCTGAACGAGATTCAACAGTTACACACCTTCATTTTTAATTTTTTCATTATTAATATTTAAAGTAAATTATTTAATTAGAGGTCAAAAAATTATTTATCTAAACTTGTTTTGACCATCAAATTGTTTTTCGTTCCAAAAGACTATTAAATTTTCAAAATGATCTCATTTAAACCATTTAACTAAAAAGCTGAACACATTATGGTTAAATATAAATATTTAAAAATTAACTTACTTGAATAAATTTTCTTTTCAGTTTTTAATTAATTTTTAATTTTCTTTTATTTTCCATTTAAACAAATTGTGGTATGTGTCGATATGGTAGTGTGGAAAAAAAGAAGAAAATAAAAGAATAAAAGAGAAAGAAATTAAACGAGATTGAAAACTAATTAAAAAATAAAAAGAAAAAAATTATTTGAGTTATTTAATTTTTTAAGTATTTATGTTTCAACCCCATATGTTAAGTTTTTCCTCAACATAACGGCTTAGTTGAGACTATTTTAAAAGATTAATGATTCTTTTAAAATTAAAAATAATTTGATGATCGAGATTAAATAAAATAAATAATTTAATAACCTTTGAAATAACAATTTAAGATGGTGAGATCGAAAGCTATAGAAGGAGAGTGGGAGCTTGTGGAATTAAGAAGAGAGTCGACACACATGCAACACATGATGAGTTAACGTTTCACGCCATTCCCCCCATGCAGATAACATCATCATTATATGATGGCCTGTTAGACGATTGTGTGGGCCTTCTTCTATTTAGGACCAATTCATAAACCTACAACCATTATTTAGGCTCTGCGGAACACATTCCCCACTGTACCAGCCAACCACCATACCATATACTTTTTGTTTCTTCACTTCTCTTTGCTTAGGCTGGTGTCAAACACATGGGTTCATCTTTAGACTGGCTCTTCCAAAATCGCCTCTCACACGTAGGGTTAAAATTTATATTTATTACGGGGGCAGTGTACGAGCGGACCGGTTTGAAACATTTGCACAAATATATATACACCTTATGCCAATTTTTTTTTCTTTAATGACGAAACACTCACTTTAGATAAAATTATTTATTAAACTAATTAAAATTGTAAATTTTATGGTGTACCAACTCGGAGCTAGCGCAATTTTCAAATTAGTCGAAGCTCAAAATAATATTTATAATGGAAGAGCATAGATTTAAAGTCAAAGCTTTAAATACAACAAATTATCACACTATGGCTCCACCCAACCATGGAGAGCTCCCTTAATTGTATTTACTCTTGATACTCCTTTATGACAAGGGGCGCTGGGCCAAGAAGAACCCTAGAATTAGAAATTTTTACCGCCTTTCAAAGGGATTGAGATACGTGTGTCGTACGAAGACGGTATTTGGCATTACTTATCTGAGTGAACTTATTTGGTTACGTTCTTATAACTTGTAAGCACCTAAATAAGCAATATGAAACACCCTCATAATAATTGCACATTGGGTCTACACAGAATTTCTAGATCCTAGCCCATGATTGTTTCCTTTATGATTGTCAAGCATTCGCATGTTACGATGTGATCATCGATATAACGATATTTCAGTTTAGGCTCTAATCAATAGGGATTAGCTGAGTTCGATAAAGTTGAACAATCAATAAAATCCAGCTTCAAAAGATTGATCTTATTAGATATAGATTAGTTGCAATCCTAAAAACTATTGATTTAATTAGTTTAAAAAAATTATCGTCCAAAAATGTAATTATATCATATTATCTATATTATATAAATTAAATAAGGTGCATGTCCTATTTAAGAAAGTCATGTATCCTCTTCTCATGCATTTTTTGCATGCAAAATTTACTTCCGTTGTTTTACGCCACATTTTTGTTGAGCAATATTTTTAAAACCAAATAATTTATTAAATTTTCATTCATTACTATCTTGGGGAATATACAACACAATTTATACAATGATAAACATGTACAAACAGATAGCGCCAAGACTTTGGCCAATGACTCCCTTTACAATCAACTACAAGTTAACAATTTTAACGTTTTCAAATAGATAATGCCAAGACTTCGGCCAGTGACCTTTAACCTTTTGGGAGCTTGATCATTAACGGCACAATAAAGTATTTTCAATATTTTTATCTTTGGATCGGGTTCAAAATTCCTGATCCAATTGTTTGGGTCTATGAACCTGCTTGGACTTGAATTAGAATATGACTTTTGTAAATGCCCAAATACAATTCTCCCGGACCATTCCCAGACCATAAAATCATTCTAAAATCCGAACTTTTGGCCCACATTGCTATTATTTAATATAGATCATTATTTATATAGGAATTGCACACGGAAACTTTCGATGTTAGCATTTTAAAAAAAAATTTAGAAAAAGTAAATGCTAAATTCATTAATAAAAAAAAAAAAAAGTAAAGAGCTGTTCCACACCTTTTTATTCATTTTTTCTTTACCTTAGTATTATTTTTTCGGTGACCTAGGCATATAATTTAGTGGGATAGCTCTGGCCTGATTTGCCTAAAAAATTAAAACTATTATTCTCCTCTTTACACCTTTTGAGTTTGAAATATTAATAACTAGAGTATAACTTGTATGAAGTATGAGATAAATGAATATTTTTAATATTTTTATTATTATTGATGATTAATTTTTATATTTATATGAGAATTTTTTTTATATGAGATCCGCAATAATTCAATACAACATATCGATTGAAAATATTGATATATAGATAGACACATACATGTAAGGATAAACATTGATTATTTTGTAAAATCTTATTCCTCATAATTTTCGATACTAATCATGTTTTTCATAAGAAATTTATAGTAATTGCATAGAAGATTTAAAATGGGAAAGTATAAAATTTAAAATGATGTAATTTGAAAAAGGAAGAAAAATAACAGAAACGGATATAATAAATATTGGAACTCAACTCGTTTTTTAAGAAAAGATAATTGATAGGACTAAGATATGTGTATTAAGAATTAAGTATTGGCTCTACTTTCTATAACATAAAGAGAGAATATTTTGCAAAATGTATTTCTTCATTTAGATTTAAAAGTTAAAGATAAAAATAGTAATTCAAGGCATTACTTTAACCATTATCTTGAACATTTTTACAGTATCATGACGAAAAATGTAACGGCTCAGGCCCAACTACTGGCCTGTCATTACATTTGAGTCTAACCAACTGGCCCAAAATGCTTAAGCCAGTGATGATAGTAGTAGTGAACCGAAGTCATTATAAAATACACACAAATCTCACAAAGATGGGGCGTTACAAACTCTCCCCCTAAAGACGCGATGTTCTCGTTGCGGCCCAAAGACAAATAGAACAAAACCACAGTCCAAGACCCCAGACGAAGTGGAATCTACCCAGAGCCTGCTCTGATACCACCTGTAACGACTCAGACCCAATTATTAGCCTGCCACCACACTTGAACCTAACCAGCTGGCCCACAATGCTTAAACCGGTGATGACAATAGTGGTGAACCCAAGCTATTATAAAGTGCACACAAATCTCACAAAGATGGGCCGTTACAAAAACGTATGTGAAATTTATTTTTTGATTTAAATAAATGAACATAGTAATAATAATAATTTACAAATATTATTTGAAGCATTATCTCTAATAAAAAAGAAATGATATGCAATCATAATCTTAAATTTAATAAATTTTGAAGTCTAACCCTCCAAAGAAATTAATATTTAATTGTATTTTTTGATTAAAAAATGTTTAGATTATGGAATAATTATACATAGGTAAAAGGGATGGACGAAGAGCATGTTTGGGATTGAGGTTTAATTAAAAAAGAAGCTAGTTTCTTCAAAAAAGTATATACATAAGTTGTTTGGTTATAGACAAAATTGAGTTTCAAGAGACCTAAAATGGAGTTTTGAACAAACATAGTTATATTTTCTCAAACTACATTTTAAAACAACACACACATGCATATGTATATATACATATATACATATACACACTTTATTAGTTACAATAATTATAGCATATTTATTTATAATTAAAGATTAAACATATTACTTAAACAAAATTAAAAATTTCAAAAAATTAATTTTAAAATTTAAAAATAAAAAAATAAAAACTTGAAATTTTGAAAAATAAAAGTTACAAAAAATGAAATTTGCAAACTAAAAAATCTAAAATATCCAAATCAAATAAATAAATAAATCAGGACCTAGTTTCGAACTTTATTCTCTATCCTGAGTTGAGTGTCTTGACTTACTTAATGCAACAATCATGGGACTGGTCATTGCACTCGGGATTTAGCATTCAACAGTTGGGCCCCGTTGGATAATCAGTGGTTGGACTTTGCTGGTTGGGTTCCCTTGTCATAAAAAAAAAAAGAATCATAAATAGTACTTTAAACAACAATTTTAACCAAACAAGTTACAAATTACTTTCTTTACTGAACAACAATTTTACCAAATAGGAAAGCAACTTTTGTCAACAGCATGTTTCAATTTAGCACTTTTTAAAATAACAACAGTGGATTTGAATAGCAATACCAAACTGGCATAAAATGCTTCTCTGTAGGGGAAGAAGTTACAAAATGAGAACATGTGACATATGTAAAAATGCATGTACTCTCTTTTATATAGTATATAGATTAGTTATAAAAAATAATAATAATAATAATAAAGAAGTATCGTTAAAAAATTAAACTATAAAATAAATTATACTTTGAAGCATGTACTTTGGGTATGTTTTTCAAACGAGGCAAAAAAGATATAACTAATATTTTGGGTTGATTGTAGGCAGTTATTGAGGATTGCTTAATGTTATTGTAGAAATTAATCTACACTTGAAGTAAAATAATATCTACTCAGATTATATTTAAAATTATTTTATACTTGATGAAAAATAATTTTAATTTTAAAATAGAAAAGCAATATATAAATATAGAATAGTACTCAATCAGGAATTAAAAATTAGTGTAGGAAATGAGTTTCAGTTAACCAAAAATAACACTTAATTTTATTTGAAAACTAATTTTGCATGAGTATGATTCCAGAATAGTATTAATTAGTTGACCAATAAAATAATGTTGATTTATGAGAAAATAATCTTTATAAAGAAATAATTTGTTCTTGACAAAATACTAATTTTTCAATTTATGCTTGACGGAACATAGCAAAGCAGTTTTAAACATTTTGTAGGCTTGACTGTAGAATAAATAGCTAATGAAGATTTTTGAATGTTATATTTAGATGGATAGTAGTATTATTAATCAGAAAAATAATAGATTTAAATTGGGTAATAGTTGTATATATGTAAGGATAGATTGCACTAGGATCCTACTTATGATATAAGAGGGAAATTTTGATCATTTATGCGAGAATCGTATCATTTTGACCATTCCTGAAATTCAAATCTCAAAAAAGGTAGATATTGGGAGAGAAAAAAAGTATTTTAAAAAAAATTAAAAGGTGGATATTGGGAGAGAGAAAAAGTATCTAAAATAAATTAACCTTCTCTATAATTCAAATTTCATAAATAGTTGATATGATATAATTTGCATATAAATGGTTAAAATTTTCTTAATATTAATATGAGAGAACATTTGATTTGAGAGGATTCTTGTCTAAGACAGGCTAAGTGTTTTCTTGAATGGAAAAGAGAATTTAAAATGATGACGTGTTTCTGAAAGTTGAACCATCGAGCTCAAGGAAGCCAAAGGAAAAAAAAAAAAAAAAAGGCGGTGTGAATCATATCCTAATGGTCTGTTTGGTTAATATATTTGGAACAATAATCATGTTTCTCAAAGCGGACAAAGATGAGTTCAATTTGCATTTGAGCATAAGGATAAATAGTTAAGCACCACCAAAAATTTGAGATGATTCTGTCTCTAGAGTTTTTGCTCTTACTTCTCTCTACTCACTCAATTTACCAAACTTTCTTCTCCTTCTTCATAAATTCATCTTCGCTCATGCCCAGGAAGAAGAACGATCATTCTTCTTCACGTAAGAGTGCTAGGATCATTCTTCTTCACGGAGAAGGAAGCTCTACGTAGGAATCTTTATGTTTAGCATTGATAGCTTTGATCCTAGCACTCTTTTTTTTTTTCTCCACAAAAAGAAGAGTGCGAGGATCAAAGCTATCAATGCTAATCATAAAGATTCCTACGTAGGGCTTCCTCCACCTTTGGCAAAAAATTTTTGTTCTTCATCATTGGTTGAAAATGTTGGAAAAATAGAATAAAATAGAAGCCAAACGAGTAGAATAAAAATAGATAAATAGAAACTATTACAATTTAGTGGTGGAATGTAAATAAAAAAAACTTAGCTGAGGCTCGTAAACGATATCCTTAAGGGATTTACGCCCCCTCTATTGGTGCTAAGGGGTGTGGCGTATTCCTCCCAGGATACAATGGTTATTACCTTCTTGGCGTACGGCAGCACTCCAATGCAAGAAACTGTCGAACTAATAGCAAATGAACTCTCTTTGACGATTCTCTATATGCCAAGAACTATATGTGAAAAATAAAACTATAAGCTATGTTTTTGTGCCTGACTATGTGAAGAACAAGACCTATTTATACTAGTTAGAGAGGTCTGTAATAAAACCAGGGAAATAAAGACTCCTTTTAAACACCCACTAATCCAGCTTGTAACAGCTCAACTCAGCAGCTAGTCAAAACCACGTTTCTAGAATGCTTTCCAACGTGCATAATCATAAAGTTGGGCATTCAACAAGATTTCAGTTATGAGACTTGTAAATTTACCCGTTGGTGAATAAGAATTTGCCCAAAAAGATATATCCAGAGTGAAAATGTCAAAATCACATTTCCAGAATGCTCTTCAACTTGCACAATCATAAAGTCGGGCATTCAACCAGATTTCAGTTACGAGACTTCTAAATTTACCCGTTGGTGAATAAGATTTGCCCAAAAAGATATATCCGAAGTGAAAACCACACCTACACTTGCGCCGCGTCCCCGGGCCTGACAGTGCCGTGCGTGCACACTTATTTGTGTGGTAGTTTTTATCATAATGCCCACTATACATTGTTCCCTTCATATGCCTTGTTGGCCCAACCCATAAAGACTTCTATATATAAATTGAGCAAAAACTTCACAAACTTTCTATGTGGGATTCTGTCCTACATATATCGAATCTAAGTAATCAAACTTATTAACTACACTACTTTAATTGCTAATTTCTTATTCACCTTAAATCTGTTTTTGACAAGTAAATGTACTACGTTCATCTACTCGGAACGAGAATCATAACGGTACCAAGTACCAAATGATTTGACTAGCACAACCGGAAGTCAATTGTAGCCTTGACCACCATTTAAAGCACTCCAAACTAGCAGAAAATTCTTTTTCTTCCTTCAGGGATGAAGAAGAGTTCTCAACCAATTCTTGCTTGAAGATGAAAATGGCTGCCGAGTCTATTCGCAACATTGGATTTTCGTCCTCAGCTTAAGTGTTTCATGTTCCTACTCCATTGGAGGAAAATGACAATGGTGAGAGAGAACTTGTTCAAAGCATGATTCCGAAAAAATAGGGAACAACAAGCAAACATGGAGCAAATGTGGCATGTCAATCATAGGCCCCTCTTGCTTAGGAAATGGGATCTTAATGCACAATTGATGCATCTTAGTTGGGAAAAAGTTCCTCTTTGGATCAAGCTTGGGAATGCTCCTTATTCTTTGATCACTAGCACTCTAGGCATCCCAATTCAAATGGATAGATTAACAGAATCTCGAACTTCTGTTGGATTTGGAGGAGTTTACATTGAGATGGATCTCTTTAAAGATTGATGTGGAATACACATAGAAGCCACTTGTTTGTGCCAATTGTAAGATAGTTGGCCACTCACAAAGAACATGCCCTTGTGTATCTCATGTCAATGCTCCCTGGCAAATTCCAAATGCTGACAAAAAATATGGTGAACGAAGGAATTTCAAGTCACAAAAAGTTTGAAGGGAGATGTCCAATATGAATCTTACACCATTTGCTAATGTAGTTCTTAAACCAAAAGAAATTCATGCTTCAAAATTGGCCATTGACCCCTCCGCCTAAAAACCAAATTCTTCTATGATGTGCAATTGCTTTGCAGCCCTTGATGAAATTGTAGAGAACACAAATGAAGTTCGTAATATGAATTGTTGGCTAAATACTAGCCATTGATTTTGATGATGAAAAATTCAATATGCATTATTGAAATATATTATCCCTTTTACTAAAAAGCATTTTGTGAAGTGTCAAATATGAGTTCAAAAGATGGATGCTTAGAAGATGGAAGAAGATGAGCAAATGAAGAGCATTATTTGTCAAGAATTGAAGAAAGAAGATGATGAGAAGACATAAGGAAGAGAAGAGGCGTCAGAAGGAGTACCGGATTTGTTGCTCTTCTTGTGAAACGCCTTAAAATTGCAAGGGTTAAGCTCAGACTTCCACTTTTTATAATGCAAACAATTTAAATCTCATGAATATTATCTTTCATGAAAGCAAAAATGATTTTGATGCATGCGTAGCATAAACACATGTTTTGAAATGATTATAAGCCTTCAAAATCATTTACAAAATACATTGAGTTTGTTTAGAGTTATGAAAATTTGACAAAATTGGCTTATAAAGGTGTTTTAGAAGTGTTTGGCTTTACTTCAACTCTCTGGGGTGGTTGGGTTGACCGGCTAACCAGGGAGGTCGCGCGGCCAAAACAGAGAAGGGAAGGAAAAGCCGAACCTCTGGCTGGTCAACCGACTAAGGCATCTGGCCTAATTAGAGAACGCCAAGGTGGAGCTGGACGACCTAGCCAGTTGACCGACTGAGCAAATTGGTGTAATAAATGCACTAGTCGTTTATTACCATTCTGGCAATTTTCTCTTCTTTTCTTCCACCTACCAAAACCTTAACACTTTCAATTCTTTAAATACACCTTCAAAACTTATAAAGATCAAGAAATCTAAGCGTGCAAAATCATATATCATCTTCTAATTCCTGAAATCTTGAGCTATTCTCGCAAAATCGTTGAGCTTTCAAGGGCTTTTCTTGCTAAATCATCTTGGGAGAAGAACATACCTATTCGTCATCAATTTTTACTCTTCTTAGTTGTATACGCACTTTGTGAGCTGAGAAATCTTGAGATAAACATTTATAAAAGCTTGTAAAAGTGTGGAGAAATCGCAAAGAGTGGGACTCTTAAGTTCTTTGAAGTTTGGCTTAAAAAGTTGTAGAACTTGGGTCTTGCTTCACAAAGATTTGAAGAAGCATTTTTAGTGAAGATTGTTGAAGTCCTAAGAGGAGCATCCTTCGGCGGTAGACGTAGACTTAGCCGAATCACCTAAAGATCGTTTGTCTTCCTACTTTCTACTCTTCATGTATTTCATTTACTTTTAATGAATATTTTGTGTTTGATATTTTTTGCTTGAAAGAAAATTGTTAATTTTTGGTGAATTTTTAAATATGAAAATTATTGAATATCTTAATTCACCCCGTTCGCTCCTTAAGATATTTGCACCTACATGAATGATGACATTTTAGGTAGCCATGATAAAGAACAAATTCAAGAGGTGGATGATTCTGCCCAAAATGAATTTCAAGATAATGTTGTTGATGAAGTGCATCGTAACGGTCTTGGAGGGATTGAGAAAGAATTGATTCGAATGCTCTCTTCCTAGAAGAGTATGGAAGGCCTTCAAGTGACCCAGTCACTTGATTTCTTGCTCGGTTTCTTTATTTCTCTTCTTGACTTTAGGTTGTAACTTAAAGTCCAAGCCCATACAAGTAAGAAAACATGTAGATTAAGGCAATATAATTAGGAGTTACCAAATTGAAGATCTGTCTAAAATAGTGCAAGAGAAATCTTTGAGGGCAGATATTTCTCTTCTATAAATAGAAAGTCTTGTAGCTTGCATTTGGTGTGTCTTAAGTATGTGTCTTAAGGCCACACCCCAGTGTCAAAGAGAGTTTGAGAGTATCAAAAGTGTCTTACATTTGTTCTAGTTCTGAATAGAGCTATTGTAAGAACTCTGTGATGGAGAGTTTAGACTTTTCTAGCTGTGCAAGAAGTCATCACCATATGTAACCCATTATTGTTGAATAGTGGAATTTATCTCAGAGGAAATCATGGGCTTAGGCAAATGGTCGAATCACGTTAAAAATATTGTATGTTCTTTATGTGTGTTTTTCGTTGTGTATTGATATGTACGCTTGTATCCTTGATTTTCCCATCATTGTCACTTTTATTTTCTACATCTTGCTTTTTCGAAGTGTACTGGGATTTTGCCCCTTTTCTTGTTTCACACCCCTCAAGCCTAGTCTAGCTTGTGTTGTTTTGTCAATGGCTTGAGAGGTTTGGATAGTTTATACCAAATTGCGATAGAAATAAAAACTGGTTGAATTTGCCAAAAAAAAAAAAAGAATATATAGTTAAGAACTGATTAAAATTTTACTCTAAATATAAATGTAGTTTTAGACTATTGAAAGTCAAAAATACTTTTGTATGCACCCCAACACGTTATCCAAATACATTTAAAATATGGAATGTTATTAGAATAAAATTAAAATAAAAGATTCCTAAAATAAAAATTCAGCAATCAGTTGTTATCCCTTGGTGACAAAGGGCAAGTTTCTGTCGTATCTTGCTCAAAAACTTTCTTTATTCTCTTTGGAGACTCTCTCACGGCAAAGTTTTATACATAGGGTGAGCTACTTTCTTTATCTCGCTTGCTATTACTTTGTCTAGCACCTTTCGGTTGGGGCCTGTAAAAAATAAAGAGAATGAACTATTTATTATTTATTTTAAATAAAAAATAAGAAAGTGATAAGAGTTCACCAAAGAAAATTAATCACAATTCTCTATGTGTTAACAGACGGTTTGGATTGACATTTTCTATAAAGAAATATTTTTCTTAAAGAAAGAATATTTATTTTTTTCACATATTTTTTTCTTAAAGGAAGTATATTTATTTATCTTTTTTTTTCATTTCAAGGGAGACCAAATGCCGATTATAACATGCATCTAATGAGAATTGATCCCTGGATTATTCACACTAAAGGTAAAAGATATGTCACTAGACCACTAGATATCTTTGGTACGTATATTTATTATTTTGCAAGTTTAATCGTTTTTCAAAAGAGTTAAAACTATAAAAAGTTCAATTTTTATTTTTTTAAAAAATCAAAATTTTGAGAATTTCAAAAAGAATTTAAAAAAAAAAGTTACATAAAATGCTTTTTAGAAAAAACTAATTTAAATTTTTTCAATTTCAACTTGTTTTAAAAACTAATCAAATATTTATTAAAAAATTCTTTTATGAAAAAATCCCAATCCAAATAGACCTAGGTAAAATGCACCTTACCCCCTAAAGTCAGTATAAGTAGCTGATCACCCTCTTGTAGTTTAAAATATACTACATCACTTTCCTATATTTTATAAAAAAAGGCACAATCTCCTTATTTCTATTCATATGTTAGCAGTGTTAAATAAGGTTCTAAAAGGGCCAAATGACTCTTATATCTTTTACTACTTTTGCGTCTTTTTATTAAGATTAAAAATTAAACTACTTTAAAAATTAAAAAATTAAAAACCTAAATATTTAATTTTTTATATTTTATATTTTTAATTTTTAACTTTTTATATTTCTAGTTTGTATCCTTTAAATATCTATTTCTAAAATCTTTAATTTTAAAATTTTAGTTTTGAATCTAAATTTTTATTTTTATTTTATTTGTAAATTTTAAAATTTTTATTTTGTATTTTTTATTTTTTGTAAATTTTTAATGTTTAATTTTTTGATTTTATAAAGTGAAAATAAATAATTAAATGAGGGTTGATGAGTTGTGATTTGGTGTGTGTTTGCATTGCCATTTACTTATATTTTAGAGGTGTTGAATGCTTATAATGATGCATTAGTGTAGTACTTTTGATAGGAATAGGCTTAAGCGTAAACAAATGTGCATATTGAGTTTAAGAGATAAATTGCTACACTAATTGCTTGTTTTCAATGATTTAAGTGAACTCTGGGTTAAGACAAAGATTGGACGATGAAAGGTGATGAAGATAGGACATGCACGGGTCTAAGAGAGAAGACTAAAGGCCGAAAAGACAAAAAATTGGATGAAGGAAGTCAGCCGGACGACCAAGGAAGAAGAGCCGGTCGACTGGCTAGGTCGACCGGCCACTCCAGAGAGCCTTAGTACAAAGCCGGTCGAGTACTCTAGAGGCCGGTCGACCTAGCCGGTCGACCAGCTATGCGCGAACCTATAAATAAAGCCCGATGCGGAGCAGAATTTTGAAGGAGCCACACACGCACTTCACACCTAAACCTCACACACACTTAACCCTATTCTCTAGCCGCCTCACACATCCTTTTCACACACTTTTCATCAAGAACCAGGCTTGAGTTAGAGGATTCAACAATCTTTTGGAGCAAATCTATTCAAAAGTCAGATCAAGATTAGCTAGGATGAAGGGGAGTTTCGTTATATCTCTTTCATTCTATTTTCCATTATGCTCGAGTAGATTTGTATAGGGTGATTAAACTTATGTAATGGGTTGATTTTATACTCTTATGATATGGGATATGATGGCTGAATATATATATGTTTTGATTTGTCTTGTTTAATTGGGTGTTCTTTCATTCATGTCTATGTGTTTGATAAAATGCCTAGATGAATAACATGTATATAAATTGAAGTTTGTTTGTTAATAAACACATCTAATCCATGTTATACTCATGTCTATGTGTTTATATGTGGATGCTATGAAGTGGGTAGTGCTTTTATTCATGTCTATATGCGTATTAGCATGCCTAGTAACGAGCATAACTTCAATAGCGCATATTTCTGCATGCACTAGCAAGTGAAATCCTGCTGTAGTGACCTTAGAATGACGAAGCATAATTTAGGGCTAGTCTAGGTCGAGTCTCCTTTGGATTTAAATCTAGCCAATAGGTTTCAGGATAGATTTAGTCGACCTTAGCAACACTAGGTCTTGGCTTTAAACCCAGCCAACGGTTAGGTACTAAGGTAGGTTCATTCTAAGCCACCTAGGAAATTAGTTAGTCACTCTTGAGGCCCTAGGTCATAAGGACCACGCCATAGCTCTAGGAGACGTCGCCTAGGGACGGACCCACACCGAGTCCTAGGGGGAAATCAGGACACTAATTAGCAACCTAGTTAAAAGCAATTATGAGAGTTAGCCATTATCCCTTAATCCCATAGCATTCGAGTATAGAATTACCCATTCATAAGCCAAAGTCACCCTAATCCCTTTCCAATTGTTAGTTTCCTCTTAATCAACTTGCGTTTCCATTTGTTTTTATTCATAGTTTAGTTTTATTTCATTTACATAGAGCTCCCAACAATCCAAAATCCAAAAGAAAAGAAATATATATAGTTTAGATCTTTCTCTTTGGCACTTTTAGGATACCAAGCATAGAATTCATTCACATCATTCACGCCTCCTTGTGGTTCGACACCTGCACATCCGTACGATTGCGGGTCTTTTAAAGCTTGCACTCGAAAGAAGACATCAAGTTTTTGGCGCCGTTGCCGAGGAGGCACAGTATTGGTTCTTTGTGTGCTTTTGTGTTTGCAATTGGTTGCTTGCGTGTGCACTATTTTTACTTGCTTTCCATTTTTTGAAAAAAAAATTAAAAAAATTAATTAAAAAAAAATTTGTTTGTGAAGAGGTTTTACTTGTGATTCATTGAATATGACTGATCCTAATGCTTCTTGGTGGTCACTTGTATCCTCTTCCCCACCACCTGAACGTGTCCCTTATGCATGTCGCTTGTGTGGAAGTTTCATGCATCCTGCCGTTTTCTGTCCCCACGAGAATTCCCCACCTAGGGCTAGTGCTACTAATGACCCCTATAGTCATGCAACATCTCATGCATCTTCATTTAGTAATCATGACTATAGGGATACATATTCTTGTTATTGCAATCATTGTGGAAGTCGTGCTCATTTATCTAGTGCTTGTCCCACCTTTCACTCTTATTCCCAATTGCATGCAATGCCCTATGCCCCTAGCAATCATATGCCCATGCATGCATCTACATCTAGTTATCATAATTCTAGGGAGCAACATCATGCATTTTCACAATGGGGTCAAGATGACTCTTTATTCCATTCACCTTCTAGTTTCAATTGCCCACCTCCAACACTTACTTTTTCCACTCATTCCTCTCCCGAGTTTTTTTATGGATATGTGCAGAATGATTTTCAACATGACTACCCTTTTCACTCGGTTGAGCCCTCTTCTTTTAGGTTTTCTTCTCAAGAGGAAACACTTGACTATCTCTTATCCCTCATCCAATCTAACCAAGAACAACTTGATAGTTTGAAGCGAGATACCAAATCTTTTGGTATGTCCTTGGAGAGAGTGGTTGAGAGTATGCAACTCATGAGTGAGAATGTTGATATATCTTTAGAACGAGTTGAAGGGATAGAGATGAGACCTAACGATGAGATGACTAGTGGTGGAAATGATGATGTATGGGAGAGACAATTAGAAAGAGAGGTTGATGGAGAGATAACATCTTGTAGTGAGGATGAAGATGAGCTTAATGATAACTTGATTCTTGATGACTCTTGTGATTATGTTTTAGAGGAAGTGGTACCCTATCCTCCTAAGCTTTCAACGTCTCCCATGGAGTCACATGAGCTTTTTCTTTCTCCTCATCCCACACATTCTGTACACATGGAGGTTGAGTCTTGTGTCGATAGTACTCAATTGCATTCCGAGTCGGCATTTAGGGAGTTTAGCGCGCATTCTCCCCTTGAGCACTCATGCATACATGATAAGGAATCCGTTGAGTCACCATTGCCCCCTCTATTAGTCTCCACCCCGTATGAAAAGCATGATGGCGAGATGACACCCACTAGTGATGAATGTATTGATGAACTTAAAGAGACTGTAGCTAGTGAAGGCTTAAAGTCATACATTGGGGAAAACAAGACATCAATTTCAGAGATTTTAGATGATTCGTTTCTTGGATTTAAGAATCACGATGTTGAAGAGAATAGCAACTCTAAGAAGACACATAAGAAAGGAATTGATGTGCTTGGAAGAAAGATCTATGGGTCTCTTTGGATGTTTGATGATTCATTGATGGAAATAGAACCCATTAAGATCAAATCCACTCTTCGTGAGGAGTTAGAACGACCTAGGCTTGATCATGATATATCTTGTGGAAAAGAAGAGTGTAGGACATCCACTTCCTATATCATTGCTCCTTCTTCTCCAAATGTCGTTCCAACCCCCATTTCCCATTCCATTGAGTCTTCCTTTGGAGCTCACGTTTGTGCCTTCATGCATAGAATATTTTCATCTAGGGTCAGAAAACACATTTCCCATGTTGCATGCATTAGACCTATCTTTGACCTTTGGGGAAAGTGTGTCCCTAGCCCTTGATTATGAAAAGAAGGCATTGGGGTGGCAAATTAAAGAGTAAGCGGGACATGATTCTTCACGTTTGAGCATGCTTTATTCCACACTTGCGCATTCATTTGATATTTTAGGGTGGGATCTTGAAAAGGGGTGCATCATGCGTTCATTGCCCCAGCCTTTAGTGCATGAACCTTTTCCTTCTACGTTCTGTGCTTTGATGATTATCCGGCAATTTGTGCCACGCAACTTTAAACATATTTTACTCTAACATTGGCGCCCGGCTGGAGGCGTTAAATCCAGCGCTACTAGGAGGCACCCTAGGCTTGTTCATATTTTTCTTGTTTTTCTTGTATTTATTTATTTTTATACATAATAGATTAGATTGCTTTTGTTTATCTTACCTTTTTTATATTTTAGGATTTCTTTTGTTTATTTTCATTCTTAGTAGGTTAGATTTTTACTCCCTGTACTTGTTCTTGCTCCTTTTCCTTCATTTGTGCATCAGTCCCCTACCCCGTGTTTACATCCTTGTTTATCATTTCAAATGTCAATGTGAGCTTGCATAGCATATCTTCTAATTTCTTCTTTGTTTTTTGAGCATTAGTGCTTTCCACAAAAGATAGAAGCTAGTAGATCATTGGATTGTCTTTGGCATTTGCGGACTACATGGAAACAAGGTTGCATCTATCCATCTTTTACTTGTCCTTATCTATCCCTCTCTGCATTCCCCATATATATTTCATGTTGATTACTTGTCGTGTGGTTTTGTGATTTTTGCTTGAGGACAAGCAAAGTTTAGGTTTGGGGGTGTGGTTGCTTATTTATTGTTTATATCACATATGGGATAGATTGGCTTGCCATATCTTATTTTTTGCTTAAAATGTGTTCAAAATTTTCAAATTTTTTTTTTTGCATATTTTGAGTTAGTTTATCTCCACGTTGGTTGGAGAGTTGGCTTTTGTTATTGACTTAATTGATTGGAGAAGATAAAGGTGTATTGTGGGGAGTAAATGGAGTGTAGGGTATGATCTAGACTTCGAAGAGAATTCTTTTTGAAAGCTGTGGAGAGTGAGTATTTCTTAGAATGCACCTTGTAGTTTCCCCACAACTTGGTTGGAAAAAGTGTTTTTAAAGGATTCTTGATATGAGTGCCTATTCCTTGATTGGTTCTTTTAGTTTGCCTTAGCCTCTTCTTTTTCCTTTCTTTTTGTTCTAATTATGTATTGAAAAAAAAAACAAATGAAAAATGAAAAAAAAGAGAAAAAGAGAAAAGCCAAAAGGCAACAAAAAGATTGAAAAGTGAAGTATGTTGAATAAGTGTCAAGTGACATAATGTCAATTTGACACAAGTATTTATTTTGTTTATTCTTATGTATTGCGAATGTGGCTCTTACGTCAATGTGAGCCATTTTGATGTATCTTCTCATTCTTGTATCTTTGAGGCTAAGTGCATATTGGGAGGCCATGTTAGTTGATAGAGCATGAAGTATCAACATCCCAAGTGCGTGAGTTGGAATCCTAAGTTTATGGTGGGTCTAGCTACTTGGTGACATTCCCAAGAGGTGTGAGACCCCTTGTGATCAAAGGGAGGACCCGAAAAAGACTAGGGAAGCCCTTACATGAAAAGAATGACCCCTTGTACCCCTTAGATGCGAAAAGATAGCAAGTCAATGCAATTGGCAACTCTTTGAAAAGCATGAGGATAGACTTCATTTAGGCTTGCTTAAGGACAAGCAAGGGGAAGGTTTGGGGGTGTTGATGTGTGTCATTTGTGCGTGTTTGCATCTTGTTTTTGTATGCACATTTAAGGGTGTTTAGAGTATAATTGAGTGCACTTAGTATAAAGTTTATGCATATTTGTAATATTTGTACATAATGTATTTAAGTGCTTAAATACTATACTAAGTGTTATATTCCATATTTTAGGAGTGTTTTGGAAGGGTTCAAGCTTATGCGATAAAGAAATGAGCTAACGGATGAAGACCGGAAGGAAAGGAATAAAGAAGAGATCATTCTGATCCAGTCGGTCGACCTAGAAGAAGAGCCAGTCGACCGTCTAGGTCGACCGGCCACTCCAGAGAATAAAAGATTTGAAGCCGGTCGAGTTCCTCAAGAAGCAGGTCGACCGGCCAGTCCAGAGAGCATCAAGATTGAAGCCGGTCGAGCAAGAAAGAGGAGCCGGTCGACCGGCTAGGTCGACCGTCTGTGCGTGGAAGAAATCTATAAAAGCTCGTTTCAGCCCAATTTCGAGGAGAGGAACTTTTATTTCTTAAATTCTAATAAACCCTAACCCTTTACCCACTTCACAAAACACCCTAAACCATCATCTCAACCCCACACCAAGCTAGGATTGAAGCATTAAACAAAGATTTGAAGGATTTGTACGGATTTGGAAGCAAGAATTTAGGGAAGTTCTTCTTGTTCTTTCTCTATTTCTTGTAAATATGTTGCTAGATTAGGCTAGATTTAGGGTTGATTGTTGTTGTATATTAGATAAGGGCTTTGAATAATGGATTTGTGTAGATCTTTGGCTCTTAATACATGTTTATTTACATAAATTTATGGCATGATTCAATATGTCTATGTATTGGAAATCAAACATGTCTATGTGTTTGATAAAATGCCTAAGTGAATATGCATGTGTTATTTATGCTTCAAATGCTCTTATCTACTTATATAGGTGATGTGATTATGTTTAATCTCGTGGCTTTGCTTAGTAGAGTAGGCTTTAGCTTTAAATCCAGCTAATAGGTTACATGCTATGCTTAGTCGAGTTTAGGTGCTAGTCCTTGGCTTTAAATCCAGCCAAGTGGATAAGTTAACCTAGACTAGAGCATCCCTCACCCACGTTAGTGTTGGTTAATTAAGCCTTAATGTCACGTAGTGTTTAGGTGCTAGTCCTTGGCTTTAAATCCAGCCAAGAGGATAAGTTCTAAGCACGGATTGCGTAGGCTAGGAGGGATTGGCCCTTAGCTTTAAATCCAGCTAACGGGTTGAACCACTAGTATTGGTTAAGAGAGCCCCCGATCAACACAACGGCAATAGAAGTCTCAAGCCTTAGATAGATATCATCTGTTATCATAGCCCAAGTCTTGTTGCAATGCAATCGCCCTAGGTCCCCTTCTTCTTTATTAGTGTTTCCTTCCTTAGTTTGGCTCCTTTAAGTTCCTCCATAGATTAGTTTTTATTTTCCTTTTTCCGAGCTCCCTTCCATCCTAAAGTAAGTACACACACGCACGTAGCTAGTTTAAGGCACCCGAGCACATAGAGACTAAACTAAGGTAGCCTCCCTGTGGATTCGACCCCGCACTTGCACTCACTGTACTACACACGTCCCGTGCACTTGCGGGCTATTTAGGCTTGTGCTCAAATAGCGATATCAAGTTTTTGGCACCGTTGCCGGGGAGGCACGGTGATTTGCATTCTGTGCTTGTGTGTTTTGATAGTTGCTTTTCTTGCTTTTTCTTTATAGTTTGTTTAGTTTTTACTTATTCTGTTTAATGCTCACATTATCTTGTTTTAGTTTTTTTTTTCTTCTTCTTGTTCGTTTATTTCATCTTTTGACTTTTTTTTTAGTAGACTTTTTAGGATTGTGGATTATTTGCTGTAGTGTAGGAATATTGAAGTTTTCGGGGGTTGAAGTGGCCGGAGTTAGGATAGTTTATACATGCGTGGTAGGAGATCCCTTAGGAATCCCCTAGTTCCTCTTAATCCCGAACCCGAAAGAATCACTAGACGTTTAAGGAATTTAGGAGCTCTTCCTGAGGAGATGACCGATCCCAATCATCCTCATAATCCACCCAATCCCCCAATGAATCCCATTCCACCTCATGAGCACATTGGGCATCAAGCCAAAGCTCATTTTAGACAAGAGCCCCGTAGACCGGATCCACCTATAGATGAGGAACCCACTCTTAGGCAATTCTTTCTCCCCGAAACCTTTGAGCCCAATTCGGCTATTCAAATTCTAGGTTTGGGGGGAACGAACTTCGAGATTAAGCCTAATATGTTGGCTATGCTTCCCTCCTTCTACGGGAGAAGCAATGAGAGTCCTCTTGATCATATTACTGATTTCGTTGAAATGAGTTCCACTCTACATGTTCCCAATGTCTCCCAAGAGGTCATACGTCTAAGATTGTTTCCTTTCTCTCTTAAGGATAAGGCTAGGACTTGGTTGCACTCCTTACCTAATGGGTGCATTACTACATGGGCTGAGCTTCAATCTAAGTTCTTCCAGAAATTTTATCCCATGGCCAAGACAGCTGATCTTAGGACTGCTATTATGACTTTCTCCCAACATGACCTAGAATCTTTTCATGAAGCTTGGGAGAGGTTCAAAGATCTTTTTAGACAATGTCCACACCATGGATACGACAATCATGACCTAATGCAATACTTCTTTTGAGGCCTAAATGAACAAAATAGGATGATGGTCAATGCCGCCTCCAGTGGTGGTTTCTATCTTTTAAGACCGACTGAGGCATGGGAGAAAATAGAAATGATGGCTGAGAATTCATTTCAAAATTTTGCAATGGAAAGGTCTAGTCGAGGGGGTAATAAGAGAAGTGTTAGTGAGGTTGGAATTTCTTCAGACTTACCCTCTAAGGTCGAGGCGTTAACAAATAAACTAGATCAATTCATTTCTTTGTCCATTTCATCCCAGGGTCATAGGACTAGTTCTTTAGGTTTTCCCTCCGCCCCTTTAGTAGTTGAAGTTTGTGCATTGTGCTCTGAGTCATCTTATGAGACTATGGCTTGCCCTCTAGCATCCCAATTCCCTGAATTCATGAAAGAGCAAGTATGTGCCACACAAGGTTATTCTCGTGAGTATAATCCATACTCGAACACATATAATCCGGGTTGGAGGGACAACCCGAAATTTTCTTGGAGACAAGGACAACATGAGTCTAGTTCACATTCTTAAGTTCCACCTCAGCAGCGACCCCATCCTCAATATCCCCCAGGTTTCTATCATCTGAATCAACCCCGTCTTACTAGTGCTCCTCAACCTCAGGCTTTACCTGCTCCCTCTAGTAGCCAACCTCCTAGCAATGACACGATGAAGATAATGCAGTTTATTCAGAATCAGCAATGTGCATTAGCTAGCCAAAGAACAGGAATTGGCAGAAAATAGGCAGCAAATGGCGAGGTTTGAGGCACAGTTAGGACATATTGCTAGTCAATTAAGCGCTAGAGACCCCGGGAAATTGCCTTCCCAGCCAGAGGTAAACCCTAGAGTCCAATCCTGTTCCTCCACCGATACCACTTATCCCTCTCAGGCCCAAGCTAAGGCCGTCACTACTCTTAGAAGCGGTTGGGTAATGGATAATAGGGTAGGAGTTGACTCTGCAGTGCCTGCACCTAGTGGTCCTTCCGAGCCTAGAGCACAGCATGGTAACCTTGTTGGGGGAAATTCTAGAGAGAGTCTTGTTGAGAGAAATGAGACCATTAGAGATCAGGGAGAGATTAGTACTTCCCGACCAGATAGGGAGGGAAAAGAGCCCATGGATGACTCCCATGCATCTATAGATATAGAGCCTAGAGTTCCTTTTCCATCCGCTTTAGAGAGACCTTCACCTAGTGAGGATTCTAGGTTCTTCAAGATTTTAGAGCATCTCAAAGATCTTAAGGTCAATCTTTCTTTGATAGATGCGATCACTTCCATCCCATCTTACTCTAAGTTCTTTAAGGATCTTTGATGTCTTCTTACGAGTGCAAGTTTTAAAAGACCCGTAAGTGTACGGATCATGCAATACAGTGTTTATGAGTGCGGGTGTCGAACCACAGGGAGGCGTGAATATCGTGAACGTATCCTATCCTTGGTGTCCTAAAAGAGTTAAAAAGAAAGATCTAAACTAAGTGTACTTTTTCTTGTGAAGGTTTGGATTGTCGGGAGCTCTAAGTAAATGAAAAAAAACTAAACTATGAATAAAAACAAAAGGGACGCAGGTTGATTAAGAGGAAACTAACAATTGGAAAGGGATTAGGGTGACTTGGACTTATGAATGGGTAACTCCATACTCAAATGCTATGGGATTAAGGGATGATGGCTAACTATCAAAAGTGCTCTTAACTAGGTTGTTAGTTAGTGTCCTGATTTCCCCATAGGACTCTGCGGTCCGTCCTAGGCGACGCCTCCTAGAGCTACGGCGTGGTCCTTATGACCTAGGGCCTCAAGAGGACTAACTAACTTCCTAGGTGGCTTAGAATGAACCTACCCTAGTACCTAAACCGTTGGCTGGGTTTAAAGCCAAGACCTAGTGTTGCTAAGGTCGACTAAATCTATCCTGAAACCTATTGGCTGGATTTAAAGCCAAAGGAAACTCGACCTAGATTAGCCCTAAATTATACTCCGTCATTCTAAGATCACTATAGCAGATTTGACTAACATTCATACACATGTGATATTGAAATTATGCTTGTTACTAGGCATGCAAATACGCATATAGACATGAATAAAAGCACTACCCACTTCATAACATCCATGTATAAACACATAGACATGAGTACAGCATGGATTAGATGTGTTTAGTAACAAACAAACTTCAATTAATATATATGTACTCATCTAGGTATTTTATCAAACACATAGACATGAATGAAAGAACACCCAATTAAACAAAACAAATCAAAACATATATATATATATATATATATATATATATATTCAGCCATCATATCCCATATCATAAGAGTATAAAATTAAGCCATTACATAAGTTTTATCACCCTATACAAGCCTACTCAGACATAATAGAAAATAGAATGAAAGAGATATAACGAAACTCCCCTTTCATCCTAGCGATTTTAGAACACAGCTTGTAAACAATCTCGATTCCAAAGCGTTTGAATCCTCCAACGAAACTTGGTTCTTCGTGAAAAGTATGTGAAAAGGGTGTGTGAGGCGGCTAGGGAATAGGGTTAAGTGTGTGTGAGAATAGGTGTGAAGTGTGTGTAAAAACCCCCCCTTTTCTGCTCCGCATCGGGCTTTATTTATAGATTCGCACATAGCCGGTCGACCGTCTAGGTCGACCAGCCTCTGGAGTACTCGACCGGCTTTCTTCAAGGGCTCTCTGGAGTGGCCGGTCGACCTAGCCAGTCGACCGGCTCTTGAAGGGGGGTCGTCCGGCTTTTCGACGAAGCTCTCTGGAGTGGCCGGTCGACTTAGTCGGTCAACCGGCTATTCTTCCTTAGCGTCCGGCTAACTTCCTTCATCCAATTTTTCATCATTTTGGCCTTTAGTCTTCTCCCTTAGACCCGTGCATGTCCTATCTTCATCACCTTTCATTGTTCAATCTTTATCTTAACCCAAAATCACCTGAATCATTGAAAATAAGCTATTAGTGTAGCATTTTATCTCTTAAACTCAATATGCACATTTATTCACACTTAAGCCTATTCCTATCAAAAGTACTACACTAATGCATCATTATAAGCATTCAACACCTCTAAAGTATAAGTAAATGGCGATGCAAACGCACACCAAATCACAACTCATCAATCTTTGTACAAGGAAACGTAAGTCATCGAAAATTCCTAAGAAGGTGAGGCTTACGGAGAAGGTGAGTAGCATTTGTACCTCGGGCCTTCCGCCCAAGATGAGTGACCCCGGAGCCTTCACCATTCCTTGTAAGATCCGTGAGACACAAATTGATCACGCCTTATTAGATTTAGGATCTAGTGTGAATCTTATTCCCTACTCTGTCTATCAGCAGCTAGGTCTAGGTGAGTTGTCTCCCACGTATGTTACTCTTCAGCTAGCTGATAGGTCTGAGCGTAGACCTAAGGGTGTGATAGAGGATGTTATGGTTCAGGTATGTGAGTTTGTGTACCCTGTTGACTTCATAGTGTTAGATATGGATTTGGGATACGACTCTAGACATTCTACACCCATTCTTCTAGGTCGCCCATTCCTTGCCACCATAGATGCTATTATCTATTGTAGGTCAGGGGTATTGGAGATGAAATTTGGGAATTTGAAATCCACTATGAAGGTTGCAGAGGTGATAAATAGGGCGAGTATAGGAGAGGAGGATGGAGAAGAGTGCTTTAGAGTGGATGTGATTGATTCTTGCATTGAGGATTTTATAGAAAAGACTATGATTGATGGAAATGATTTGAGGAAATTTGAGGAATTGATTTCTAGTTTTGATTTGGAGACCGTAGAGAAGAAATGTGTAGCTTCTACTTCCTTGATTGAGAGATATTTGATTAATAAGTCATTTGAGGTTAATCCTTCTAGTCCCAATTCTAGTGATGTACGCATTGATGATGCTGAGGCTAAGCCCCCTTTGGTTGAGCCTAGCCCTTCTTTAGAGCTCAAACCCCTTTCGGATCATTTGAAGTATGCATTCCTAGGCTCTAGTGAGACCCTTCCGGTCATCATAGCTTCTGATCTTTCTAGTGAGAATGAGAAGCGTCTCTTGGAGGTTCTTAGGAAACACAGGAAGGCTATAGGGTGGAAAATTGATGATTTGCGAGGTATAGACTCCTCTGTTTGTATGCATCGTATTCACTTTGAAGATGGAGCCATTCCTTCTAGGGAGATGGAAAGAAGGCTAAACCCACACATGAGCGAAGTAGTTAAGAAGGAGATCATTAAGCTTTTAGATGCAGGCATTATTTATCTAATCTCCGATAGTGAGTGGGTTAGCCCGGTCCAAGTTGTCCCTAAGAAGTCCAGGATCACAGTTGTGGAGAATGAGAGAGGAGAGCTTATCCCTACACGTACTCCCATGGGATGGAGAGTTTGTATTGACTATAGGAAGCTCAACTCCAAAACTAGGAAGGATCATTTCCCATTGCCTTTTTTAGACCAGATCCTAGATAGAGTAGTTGGGCATAGCTACTATTGTTTTCTAGAAGGCTATTCGGGATATAACCAGATCCCTGTGTTTCCCGAGGACCAGGAAAAAACCACCTTTACTTGTCCCTATGGCACTTTTGCTTATAGGAGAATGCCCTTCGGCCTTTGTAATGCCCCAGCGACTTTTCAGAGATGTATGATGGCTATTTTTAGTGACATGATTAAGAGACATTTAGAGATTTTCATGGATGATTTCTCAGTTTTTGGAGATAGCTTTGATGAGTGCTTGAGTCATCTCTCCTTAGTCTTAGACCGATGTGTGTAAAAGAACCTAGTGTTAAGTTGGGAGAAATCCCACTTCATGGTGCAACGAGGGATAGTGTTGGGTCATGTTGTATCATCTAATGGAATTCAAGTCGACCCAGCTAAGGTTGAATTAATTGAAAAGTTGCTTGTCCCTAAGTGTGTCAAGGATATTAGATCTTTTCTATGACATGCAGGATTTTACCGTAGATTCATTAGGGATTTTAGTCACATTGCATGCCCCTTGTCTAGGCTCCTAGCACAAGATGTCCCTTTCGACTTTGATGATGAATGTGTTAGAACTTTCAATAGGCTTAAATCCTTATTGTCTACATCCCCAATTATCCAACCACCTAACTACAGTCTCCCATTTGAGGTTATGTGTGATGCATCTGATTATGCAATAGAAGCTGTTTTAGGTCAAAGGAAGGATAAGCTGCCCCATGTTGTATACTATGCTAGCAAGACTCTTGATGAAGCGCAAAAGAATTATACCACTACAGAAAAAGAGCTTCTAGTGATAGTCTTCTCTCTTGACAAGTTTAGGTCATACATCATTGGATCCAAAGTGATTGTCTACACCGATCATGCGGCCTTGAAGTATTTGTTGTCCAAGAAAGAATCTAAGCCCCGCTTGATTAGGTGGTTGCTCCTCCTTCAAGAGTTTGACATAGAAATTAGGGATAAGAAGGGTAGAGAAAATTTAGTGGCGGATCATCTTTCCCGTCTTGTTTGTGAGTCTTCTAGTGATCCAACTCCTTTCCATGATTCATTCCCGATGAGCAATTATTTGCTATCTCCCATCACACACCTTGGTTCACTCATATTGTCAATTATCTTGCCACATGCGTTTTCCTTCCCATTGGGAGAAAAGAGAAAAAGATAGGTTCCTAGCACAAGATAGGCATTTCAATTGGGAGGACCACTATCTTTTCAAAGTGTGTGCGGATCAAATGATTCGCCAGTGTGTGCCTGAGGAGGAGTTTGAGAGCGTGTTGAGCATGTGTCATGATGAGGGGTGTGGAGGTCACTTTAGTGGGAAGAAGACTGCCGCGAAGGTCTTACAAAGTGGACTCTTTTGGCCTACTCTCTTTAGGGATGCCCAGGAATATTGCAAGAAGTGTTTTAGATGTCAACAATCCGGGTCCATCTTTAGGAGAAACATGATGCCTTTATCCCCTATTCTTCCTTGTGAGTTGTTCGATGTTTGGGGTATAGACTTCATGGGTCCATTTCCACCTTCCTTTGGGTGTCAGTACATTTTAGTGGCCGTTGATTATGTGTCCAAATGGGTTGAGGCTATTCCTTCACGCACTAATGACCATAGGGTAGTGGTTAAGTTTATTAAAAAGAACATTTTCTCTAAATTTGGAGTCCCTAGGGTCTTAATTAGTAATGGGGGCTTGCATTTTCGCCATAGGACTTTAGAGGCCTTATTGAGGAAATATTCAGTCACCCATAAGGTAGCTACTCCTTGTCACCCGCAGACTAGTGGACAAGTAGAGGTGTCCAATAAAGAGATCAAACACATTTTAGAGAAAACGGTTAGGCCCGATAGAAAAGATTGGTCTATTAGGTTAAATGATGCTTTGTGGGCCTACCGTACTGCCTTTAATACTCCAATTGGTATGTCTCCGTATAAATTAGTATTTGGTAAAGCTTGTCACTTGCCGGTAGAGCTAGAGCATAGAGCTTATTGGGCAATCAAAGCCCTAAATTTTGACTTGGCAAGAGCAGGTGAGAAAAAGGAGGCTAGACCTAGCAGAACTGGAAGAGCTTAGATTCGAGGCATATGAGAACGCTAAACTTTATAAGGATAGATTGAAGAGAATTCATGATAAACACATAATTAAGAAATCATTCTCTCCTTTTGATAAAGTTTGGTTGTTTAACTCACGACTGAAACTCTTTCCAGGAAAGCTTAAGACGAGATGGGATGGTCTATATGAGGTGATGATTGCCTATCCTTCCGGAGCAGTCAAGATTAAAGATTTGAAGGATGGCCGAGAGTTGACGGTAAATGGGCAACGCCTTAAGCACGCATATGATCCGAGCATGGCTCGTGTGGAGGTTTTAAAGCTTCAGGATCCCGTCTATGGAAGTTGAAGATGAGCTGGTATTTGCCTGGCTGACGGCTTGGTGGTTAGCGCTACTAGGAGGCAACCTAGGTTCAATTTTGTAGTTTTGCATTGGTTTTACTTTTGTTTCTTTTTATTTTCTTTCTTTTATCTTTCTTGCACCCAACCCAAAGTGTGAATCCCAATCCTTTGTCCCATAAGATACACCATCGCCATGCCAATGCAAGTATGCATAAGCAATGCTACTAATCTTGTTTTCTTTGTGAGTGTTTATGAATTGTGAGTTACAGGATTAGTAGTATGGTGATTTATCGTTGGCATGGAAAGCTTTGAAGAAAATGCAAGGTTGAATCTATCCTTTCTCCACTTGTCCCCACTGTTTGCACCTTATCCCCACCACCCTTACTTGTTTTGTATGACGACTTGCTTGTTTTTGGTTGTGCTTTGCTCTTTTTGCTTGAGGACAAGCAAAGTTTAGGTTTGGGGGTGTGGGAGTTTGGTTTTCTTGTTATATCTTGCTTAGGGTTGCTTAGGGTAGATTGCATCATGCATAAAAATCGTGAAAATTTTTCAATTTTGATGCATAGAGAGTCATTTATTTCTTTGTTGATCATTGTGTTGGCTTTTGTGATTGACTCTATTGATTTATGAAGATGAGAAGCATTGTGGGGGAAGGAATAGAGTGGTTTGAAAACTAAGTCTTGGAGGGGATGCCCATAAAAGTTGTGGGGAGTGAGAACCTCAAAAGAATAACCCTTGTAGCCACCCCATAGATGGTAGGAAAGAGTGTTAAAAAAAAAAGGGGTTATTGATGTGAGTGCCCCTTCCTTGATTGGTTCTTGTTGATATGCCTAAGCTTTTCTTTTTCTTCCGTTTTGAGAATCCAATACAAAGCATATGAAAAAAAAAAGAGAGGCAAAAAGGTGCAAAAATCTATGAATGAAGAAAAGCCAAAGGCACCTAAAAGTTAGTGAATAAGTGCATAAGTAACACAATGTCAACTTAGCACAAGTTATCATCTTTGTAGACATGTGAATAAGGCTTATAAAAAGCCATTGAGTTCGTATACTCTCTCTTCTTATCTTTGAGGCTTGGTGTATGTTAGGGAGGCCATGTCAATTGAGGAAGCACGAAATATCAATATCCCGAGTGCGTGAGTTAGAATCCTAGGCTTGTGGTGGATTGGCTACTTGGGAAATTCCCATGAGGAACGAGACCCCTTATGAGTAGAGGAAAGATCCAAAGAGGTTTAGGGATCTCTTCACAATAGGAATGCCCCTTTATGTTTCTCAAATTAATACTGATAGCGAGTCAGTCCTTTAGGCAATCCATTGTATCAGCTTTAGAAATAAAATTGAAGATTAAGCTTGCTTGAGGACAAGCAAGGAGAAGGTTTAGGGGTGTTGATGAGTTGTGATTTGGTGTGTGTTTGCATTGCCATTTACTTATATTTTAGAGCTGTTGAATGCTTATAATGATGCATTAGTGTAGTACTTTTGATAGGAAAGGCTTAAGCGTAAACAAATGTGCATATTGAGTTTCAGAGATAAATTGCTACACCAATTGCTTGTTTTCAATGATTTAGGTGAACTCTGGGTTAAGACAAAGATTAGACGATGAAAGGTGATGAAGATAGGACATGCACGGGTCTAAGAGAGAAGACTAAAGGCCGAAAAGATGAAAAATTGGATGAAGGAAGTCAGCCGGACGACCAAGGAAGAAGAGCCGGTCGACCGTCTAGGTCGACCGGCCACTCCAGAAAGATCCATCGAAAAGCCGGACGACCCCCCTTCAAGAGCCGGTCGACTGGCTAGGTCGACCGGCCACTCCAGAGAGCCCTAGTACAAAGCCGGTCGAGTACTCCAGAGGCCGGTCGACCGGCTATGCGCGAACCTATAAATAAAGCCCGATGCGGAGCAGAATTTTGAAGGAGCCACACACGCACTTCACACCTAAACCTCACACACACTTAACCCTATTCTCTAGCCGCCTCACACACCCTTTTCACACACTTTTCATCAAGAACCAGGCTTGAGTTAGAGGATTCAATAATCTTTTGGAGCAAATCTATTCAAAAGTCATCAAGATTAGCTAGGATAAAAGGGGAGTTTCGTTATATCTCTTTCATTCTATTTTCCGTTATGCTCGAGTAGATTTGTATAGGGTGATTAAACTTATGTAATGGGTTGATTTTATACTCTTATGATATGGGATATGATGGCTGAATATATATATGTGTTTGATAAAATGCCTAAATGAATAACTTGTATATAAATTGAAGTTTGTTTGTTACTAAACACATCTAATCCATGTTATACTCATGTCTATGTGTTTATATGTGGATGCTATGAAGTGGGTAATGCTTTTATTCATGTCTATATGCGTATTAGCATGCCTAGTAGCGAGCATAACTTCAATAGTGCATATTTCTGCACGCACTAGCAAGTGAAATCCTGCTGTAGTGACCTTAGAATGACGAAGCATAATTTAGGGCTAGTCTAGGTCGAGTCTCCTTTGGCTTTAAATCCAGCCAATAGGTTTCAGGATAGATGTAGTCGACCTTAGCAACACTAGGTCTTGGCTTTAAACCCAGCCAACGGTTTAGGTACTAAGGTAGGTTCATTCTAAGCCACCTAGGAAATTAGTTAGTCACTCTTGAGGCCCTAGGTCATAAGGACCACGCCGTAGCTCTAGGAGACGTCGCCTAGGGACAGACCCGCACCGAGTCCTAGGGGGAAATCAGGACACTAATTAGCAACCTAGTTAAGAGCAATTATGAGAGTTAGCCATCATCCCTTAATCCCATAGCATTTGAGTATAGAATTACCCATTCATAAGCCAAAGTCACCCTAATCCCTTTCCAATTGTTAGTTTCCTCTTAATCAACTTGCGTTTCCATTTGTTTTTATTCATAGTTTAGTTTTATTTCATTTACATAGAGCTCCCGACAATCCAAAATCCAAAAGAAAAGAAATATATATAGTTTAGATCTTTCTCTTTGGCACTTTTAGGATACCAAGCATAGAATTCATTCACATCATTCACGCCTCCTTGTGGTTCGACACCTGCACTCGTATACACTATATTGCACATCCGTACGCTTGCGGGTCTTTTAAAGCTTGCACTCGAAAGAAGACATCAAGGGTATTTTGGTGAAATAGTATAGCAAATTCTAACATTTGACATATATACATGCAACAAAAGAAAGAGGATAGTGTAATCCACTCTCCACTAATATAAACGGAAAAAGTTAAACTTGAAAAATATGTGCTACTTTTTGTAAAAATAGAGGGTAATGTCATATATTTTAAACTATAAAATGTATTTAAGATGGGTGCGTTTGGTTTGCCTGTTTTCTGTTTTCATTTTCATGGAAAATGAAAATTAGGATAGAAAATTCATTTGGTTAACTATTTTTGTTTTCATTTTCAAAAAATAGAAAATAGTTTTCTAAGAAAATAGAAAAATCAAAAAAGTGTTTTTTTTTAAAATAAGGTGGTAATTTTGTAAATAACTCTAAATGATTTAAAAAACAAGGTGGCTGTTTTGTAAATAATTCTAAAAATTTAGAAAATAAGGTGGCAATTTTGTAAATAACTCTAAAAGATTTGAAAATAAGGTGGCAGTTTTGTAAATATCTCCAAAAAAATTAGAAAACAAGGTGGCAATTTTGCAAATATATCCAAAAAATTTAGAAAACAAGGTGGCAATTTTGTAAATATTTTCAAAAAATTAGAAAATAAGGTGGTAATTTTGTAAATAAGCATAAAAAAATAAAACACTTTTAGTAATCAAACACATTTTCTATATTTTAGAAAACAGAAAATAAAAATTATTTTTAGAAAATAAAAATGAAAAAATGAAGACTAGAAAATGAAAACAGAAAACAAGCAAACCAAACGGAAATATACCCTTATGCCCATAAAAAGAATAATTTGCTACTTATACATATCAATAGGAGATAAGTGCACTTTACGCAAATGTACCCTCATGCCCATGGTCATGCACCACCAAGAATAAGAAAATTAAAAATAAAAAAACAAAAGGAAACCGAAAGGGGAAAAAAAAGAAAAGAAAAGAAAAAGAGAAAGATGGAAGAGGAAGCCAACATTCCTGCAGCTTAAGAATGAAACCAAATCAGTTTTTTTATCCTAATTTTTAGTTTTCATTAAAATGAAAATAGAAAACAATAATTTTTTTAAAAAATCCAAAATTTAGTTTCTCAAAAATTTTTTGAAAAAATTACATAAAAATATTTTGTAGAAAAACTAATTCAAACGAACTCTATTTTTTTCAATTTCACTTCTTTTAAAAACTAATCAAATATTTATTAAAAAAATATTCTCTTATGAAAAAAAAATCCCAATCCAAATAGATCCTCATTCCCATAGTCATGCACCACCAAAAGAATAGAAAAGATGAAAAACCAAAAAGACCAAAGGCAAAACCGAAGAAGGGGGGTTGGGAATAAAGAAGAGGAAGATGGTAGAGGAAGCCAACATTAATGTGTGGTTGTAGCAGACACTGCCTTATCTATTGATTCCTGTGGTTGTCACACGCTTTTCCATCATCACAAAATCTTCTCAAATCCTACACGTTTGCCTCTGTCTTCTGCCACTGAATCTAGTTCACAATGGCTTCTTCCACTCTTTCTCCAGTCACACCATCTCAGGTAATTAATTAACATTCATCGTCATCATCATCATCATCTTTATTATATACACTTTTGCTTATGCAATAAGCATTTTAATGTGTTAATTATTCTTTGCAGCTATGTTCTAGCAAGAATGGTGTGTACTCACCATCGCAGGCATTGCTTGTGAAGCCAATGAGAAGCAGCCATGGAATGGGAAAGGACACAAGGATGAAGCTGACATGCATGGCGACGAGCATTCCTGCGGATGATCGTGTGCCTGACATGGGAAAGAGGCAGCTCATGAATTTGCTTCTCTTGGGTGCTGTTTCACTCCCCACTTCTGGCATGCTCCTTCCTTACACTTACTTCTTCGTTCCACCTGGGTGAGCTCTTTATCTGTTTTTCTTGTTTTTGGTCTTTTGGGAGCATTAACACAATAAATAAATATATAACTATTAAAATTTTAAACAAAATAGTAACTTAATATAATATCAGAGTGTTCTTGGGTTCGAGTCTTATTACCATTCATTTGAAACATTATAACTGGTTGTGGACAAAGCTCGTAAATAAATCACCTGAGGGCTTACTAATATAAATAAATTTAAATATAATAAATAAATATATCAATATTTTCTTTATAAATTTAAATTTTTAAATGACGTGGAAACTTATAATTCAATAGTATTATATGATTCATCATTAGAGGAAATTTTCGGCTTTTCCTGGAAGTTGTAATGTTGAATCTCTCTGTGGTCTATTAGACCAAAGCCACTAATGAAAAATCTCTGATTCAGTTTACCCTGTAATTTGATCATCACAGGAAAACAATTATAGATGTTATGGACATGTCCAAGTTTGTAGTTGCTTGAGAAGATAAGCAATTGATTGAGAAAGCCTTAGTCTTGAGAACTTCAGTTTTTTTGTTAACTTGATTACTTATTTGAGATATTCATTTTAATGTAATAGTTACTTGAAATCAAATTGCTGTTTCTTGTTGATGTTCGCATTGGTAGTTACTTGTGCTGTCAACAACATTCCTCAATGTTTTTATCTGCTATGTCATGGTTGTAATGTTGTTTGCTCCATTATTTCCTTGTGGACTTAAATACCAATCCGGACCAAGAACAGGGGACAGAACCCTTACACAAGGACTAAAGGTGCTTATTTCTTTAAACTCAGACTCTTGGACCAGTTGTGAGATTGGCTTTATCCTGCCCTTTAGATTACAACAGCTTGAATTTGGTCTATTATGAAGAATAAATGCCTCACAAGGCCAGGTCAAGAGAGTAGCTCAAGCGGTTGAGATTACTTCCAATGATTTGTATTTGAATCCCATTAGGGGGGTGGGGTTGGCTTGGGGGTCAGGGGATTAAAAGAAAGAAAGAAAGAGGCCCCACGAAAGCCTTGTTTTTATGAGTAAATTCATATCTGGTTTTTGTGTGACAAAATAAAAAAGCCTTCAGTGGCATAATATTGTACAAAAACATCAGCAGTTGGAAAATTGTGAAATTTCCCTGCACGAGAATTTTTCTTTTCTTGTGGTTTACGATGTATAATAAGAATCATGTTAAAGAATGTTTAGAAATCACCATTGTAATGTTTGATATATGATGGCTTTCAGGGGGATCCGACCTACCTTGTTGTTGAAAGTGACAGAAACTGGCGACGTATGGTATCAACGCGGTGTGCACCCATCTTGGTTGTGTTGTGCCATGGAATACTGCTGAGAACAAGTTTATTTGCCCCTGCCATGGTTCTCAATATAACAATCAGGGGAGGGTTGTTAGAGGCCCTGCACCATTGGTAAGTGAAATATCAATGCAGCTGTGGAAAGAGTTTTAGAGGTCATCCGTTAATGTAGGCAAAGACCAGAATGTGAAACAAGATCATAGTCTACTAAATTTTGCAGTTTCTTCTTTAAGCTTTTTTCTTCCTTTTGATCTTTTACTTACATTTTCACAGTTAAAGAAAAAGGAGAATTTTAAAGGTACTGCAAAACTGATGTGATGCTTGAAGATTGATGTATCTCCTTATCAGTCTTTCTTTGGATAATTGGCTAACTTATTTACCTATAGCTGCACCATTTACTGAAAGAACCATGACCTCCATCCTATGTTTCTTCACTGAGTCAGTTTACGAAAGGGCTATTATTTTGTGCTTTCAATAAAAGGTTTAGATTGTCCTTGTCTTGTTCCCTGTTTGCATCATTTATCATATACGAGGGCAAAAATGCAATGGCAGCCATTTCAAACTGCCATCGTTTTGGACAAGTTTTCTTCTTATGTTGTTATTTCATCAATTACTTACACATATCTTATGTATCGGTGCAGTCCTTGGCCTTGGCTCATGCTGATGTTGATGATGGAAAGGTAGTGTTTGTTCCATGGGTGGAAACAGATTTCAGAAGAGGTGAAGCTCCCTGGTGGGCATAGTTTTCCTCCCAAGGCCCCTTCTGTCTATTCATGTGTACCATACAATTGAACTGTCAAACAAGGGAATTGGCAGAAATCTTTTCTTGTCACAGATTTAATTATTTTCTTGTCACAGATTTAATTATGTATTTATGTCATTTATCAACTCATTTTTTATATCAATATTGATCAAATAATTGAATATCATACATCACTTAATATGGGGGTGTGTCTTATTTATTTACTGGTATAGCAACAAAAATCCATCTTCAGACTGAAACCATATTGGAAATATATGTATATGTATGTGTATATGTATATATGTATATATGTATATGTATATATGTATATACATATACATATATATACATGCATATATTTGTATGTATGGGTGAATAATCCACCTATTCAAGAATTTTGCTCGACTTCCACAAGTCTGCTATGCCTGAGATCACATTTGAATATGGCACAGAAATCAATTGAAATATATCTAATTTTTTTTCATTATCAATCCAATTAGATATATATTTTCTTTCTCTTCACCTGCAATTCGAATATCCAAACATCGGATCCTATTTCCAAACTTAAGCCTCATAAGTCATAACTTAGTGACTAAGACCAGAAAAATAATATTCTAATAATATATTAAGTAAATTAGTATAAAAAGAAAATTAGAAAAGTAAGGCAACAAACCTAATCTAATGCTGTAATATAAGGAATTAGATTAACAACCAAAATAGTAGCTTCTATAAGATAAATGGTAAATCTTATGTATTTAATTTCACAAGAAAGCCTAGATATACAAGAAACCTCGTCTCAAGGCCATGTGTTCTATATTTTGGATTTGTGTACATCCGAATCCTAAATTCTTTTGTAATGTTATCTGTCCGATCCGTTTTGGACCAGGGTCATATTCAAGTTCTGATCATATATTTCCACTCCTAAAGAGCCCATTTATATATCTCAAAACTTGGTAAGCAAGAATAAAAAGATAGATTAAAAAAAGTAACTAATATATAAGTAAACTAGTATACTAAGGAAACTAACATAATAGGAAAATAAACTTGCCTTATCTAATGCTATAAAATAATTAGGAACTACTAGTACCAAAATATTATTCAACACGTAGTGTCCATAAAAATAAATGGTACAATTTACCTAATTAAATACACTAGAAAGCCTATATATACAAGAAACCTCGTCTCCAGGCCTTGTCCTTGGGTGTTGGATATATTGACAGAGAGAAAAAGGGAAGAGGCTGATCGGAGATGGCGGAAGAACCAACGCGGAAGTGTTCGAATCGTGGGGACAATGGACATAACTCAAGAACAAGCGAAGGGAAAGCTTCCATTAAATTGTTCGGCGTCAAGATAAATGTTGTTTCAGAAGCTGCTGCTCAAGAAAGAAGGCGAAAAGGGACGCCATGGAGTGAAGTGGAACACAGAGCTTTCTTGATGGGTTTAGAAAAGCTTGGAAAAGGTAAATGGAAAGAAATCTCAGACAAGTTTGTGAAGTCCAGGGACCACACACAAGTAGCTAGTCATGCTCAGAAGTATTTTATGAGACTCGCTAGAATAATGGATAAAAGGAAACGCATCAGATCAAGTATCTTTGACATTGGCCTGAAGGAATCGCATTCCCAGAGTCCGCGGTCTGATCAGGCCTCTTCGTCTTCGGCTCCTGATTCTTCACAGCAGGCTGGTAGTACCTGTGGTGATGAATCAGTAGCAATTGGTTCAAGCATGCCAGACTTTCGAAAGACAGCTGCGTTTGTTCAGGTGATGAATTTCCCATTTGTTTGGTGGGGGAGTTTCCATGGTGCAGCCCAGTTAATGGCTCAGCAGTTTCATGCTCCTGCAACTACTGCATTCACTCCACAAGGAAGGTGTTGACCTCTGCCTTGGAGCTCTTACTTTCTGATAATATATACGCCCGGTTTAGTTTTTGTTTAGAAATTTGGTTTCTGAGGATTGCATTACTGCCATTTTTTTGTCAAAATGAATTTATTATTATTGTCATCACGACTGACTTGAGTGTTTTGAAATAATTGATTAAATTAAATGTAATGACATATTAGTATCTTTTTCTTTTAAAAAATGATGATAATGATGATGATGGCAGGTTAATTAGTGTTTGGGTTTGTCATTACAAATATCGAATTTCTCAAGTTTCTATATGTGATGCCATTGAAAATAACATAATCTAATGTCATAAGGGCTTGTTTTGTTTGAATTGGCTTTTAACATAAATAAACCTACTTTTATATATTATATATTCCTTTCGTCTCAAAATTACATAATTTTGAAAAATATCATTAATGTAATAAATTTTATTTAGTATTTTTTTTCTAAATATACCACTTCAATTATTAATATTAGACGATTTATGTTAGTGATAATTAATGAACAGTGTATGTTTATTGATAAATGTCCTCATTAAATAAGGGGCATACCTTTTTGAAAAGAAATATGTAATTTGAAACAAATAAAAATCCGAGTTGATTTTTATGTACGGAAATAATACATATTGTTCTTTATTTTCACTTATCCTATCAAGCTTACGATGATTGCGTCTTAAATCATATGTTACATGTTCTAAGTCTACATTATCAAGCTTAACTCCAAAGAAGTGGTGAAAGTTGTGAATAATGTTGTGGATAGAAACCCAAAAAAAAAAATGCCATCCTTTGGGAGCAGCGAAACAAATTCTGCAGTAGGTGAGATGATGCATTAAAAAAACGTGGCTCAATTTTTTTTTATAGAGTCTTCAGCTATATTTTCTTTTTTAAATTCAGCATTTTACAAATTTAAGTAGAAGAGTATTTAAACCCCTAAGAAAGTTTAACAATTTCTTAATTCAAAGAAAGTTTAAAAAGTTCTTAATTCACATTATTTTTTTATGTAGATTAAAAAAGAAAATAAGTGAAGAAACTGGGAAAAAAAAGTTGCAAATTAAGAATACCTATATTCTTTGACGTAGATGGATGTGCCTCTCACATTTCTTACCCATTACTTGATGCACCAACATCAGAAGTCTCATTCATGTTTAGCAATGAGTATTGGCTTGGGACAAATAAAAATTTCTGCTATTCAATTTGATGTGGAATTGAGAATTGAAAAATAGAAGCAAAGGATCGGATATCATGTGCCCTAAGTATTGTGCACCCACCTAGTATCGTGCATCCTATAATAGGACATTCACAACTTTGCTATTATAAGTTCACAATTCCTATATTATACTTTCCCAACTTTTAGTTATCTACAAATTGCATGTTATATGTTTATAATTTTAATACTTTGTGTTCAAAACTTTTAATTGTTCATAATTTACTTATCTATTACTCTTATATTATATGATTAAAAGCTTTATATTATATGTTTACAATGATAAATTAGATGTTTACGACTCTTTAAAATATATTCACAATCTGTAAAAGATATATTTATAACTTTTGAATGATATATTCACAATATGTAAACAATTTCAAAGCTTGCAGTCGAAGGTGTTACCATTGTCCGATCGACAATCAGATTATTTTGCCGTGTTCATCAACGTGAGGAGAGTGAATTCGTTAAATTTCATGTTAATCTAATAATCAGATTGTGAGATCAATTGGACAGTACACCATACTTCTTTGAATTACCATAATGTAAGTACATTGTATAATTTGTGGAAAAAGGGATGGATAATGGTTGCTATGGGTTAAACGGAGGAGTAAGAATTTTGACTAGAAGGAAAAAGGAAACAATTGACTAAAAACATACTTTGGATAGATAAAAATAAATTAGGAAAAATATTTTAAGAGGAGAAATAAAAAGAAAAAATCTATCTAATTGGCATGACAATTAAAACGAGACGTTAGATGAATGATAAAAGAATGATGAAAAAAAAATGGTGTATAATATTACTCTTCTATTTTTCTCGTTTTTTGGTCAAACATGCATTTCTCAAGTAGCTTTGATTATTAGACACGAATGGCTCTCACGTTACCTAAGATTTCTCCGTGCAGAATATATTTAATTGGGCAAATTACACTAATTATTTTTTATTTTTGTTATTCGTATTGATTTTATCTCTTATCTTTTTGTGACAAATTAATCCATAAGTAATGGTCTAAGACCTACTTTCAATTGGAAAAATAGAAGTTTTTTGAGATATATTTAGGTTTCCAATTTTAGCCTTATGTTATGGTATTAAATTAGACAATAACTAAGTTAATTTCCTTATTGTGTTAATTTTTCCATTGAGTATATTATTTACCTTATTAGTTTGGTTTTTTAGGCTTAGTAAGTTATGCCGTAGTTTTTAGGAGTTTTTCCTTTCTAAAGTCATAATTGGTAGTGGCTCCTATAGTATTTAAATGCACATATTTTTCTTTATATGCTTGTCCCTGTTCTCTTTTTGTTTTTTTACGTGTTATAGACTTATAGTTAGTAGTGGCTCATATTGTATTTAAATATATGTATATATGTACGTCAGTACGTGTCATCTACAATTGGTATGATCTTCTATTAGTAGTTGAGGCGGAGTTCGTGATTGCATTGTGGACTACTCTTCTGTAAATACATGCTGCTGGTTAAATGTCCAACTTTCGACCAATATTACATTCCATTAGGCATTAACAAATATGTTCAGATTAGGAGTTTGCTTATTAAATTACTTTATAAGTCGAAAATTATTTTTAACATGTTCATCTAACTTGCGTAAATTATATCATACACCTAAAGTATAGTATACTCAAATGTGCATAATACACCACTCAATATATCTTATAATCTGACTATCAGATCAACGTGAAATTTAATAAGCTCATTCTCCTCATACTAACGGACATAACATAATAATCCGATTGTCAATCGGATATTGATAATACCTCCAACTGTTAGCTCCAAAGTTGACATATTGTGAGCATATCATTTACAAGTTGTGAACATATTATTTATATATTGTGAATATATCTTAAAGAATCGTAAATATGTAATTAATTTTTGTAAACATATGATATAAAGCTTTAGAACATACAATATAAGAGTAATGGATATGTACATTTTGAATAATTAAAAGTTTTGAATATAAAGTATTAAAATTGTAAACATATAATATGTAATTTGTAAATAATTAAAATTCGGAAACATATAATATAAAAGTTATGAATATGTTATTGTAAAGTGTACAATGTTAGATGGATGCACAATATTTGGAGTGTACGGTATTCAGTCCCAACTAACTTGCTTATAAGTTGTTTTTATGCGTTTTTAAGTGGGTAACGACTAACAAATAAGCAAGGGACTCAACTTTATGCGTAGCAGTTTATAAGCACCAGTTGTTTGACAAAGAAAGACTTTTTTAACCTTCGAAGTTTTAGATAATTATACAATATTAAGGGCTTATTTGGATTGACTTTTTTTTTTCCTCCTAGGAAAAATACTTTTTTCGTGGAAAAAGTATATTCGTTTTGCAATAACTATTTGGTTTGACTTCTAAAAAAGCTGAAATTAGAAAAAAAAAAATAAACTCAAATATAGCTTTTTTTAGAAGCTAGAATTTTTAGTTTCTCAAAAAAATACTTTTTTCACAAACTGTTAAAAAAAGAACTTTTAAAAAAGCCAATTCAAATGAGTTCTAATTAACAAAAGATTCTTTTAAGTGATTCTAATTAATGCTATTACATAAAAGTACCTATCCAACAACCATTTTAGCAGTATATAAGTATATATTGTCCAAATACTTTTTTTTATCATTTTATCAATTGTTTATAAGCATAAAAAGTATAAACAATCATTGCTCGTAAACACATAAAAAAAATAAGTTGAGCTAAAGTGGCGCTTAAACCATGAAATATGGCAACTTCCTTCGAGAACAAAACATATTCTATGTTTGCAAGCATCAAACTTAGTTGGCAATATTATATGTTAAATATTGTAATGTCGAAATGGGAAAATAAATCCGTTGTAGTCTAGATGGTTAGGAAACTCGGCTCTCACCCGAGAGACCCGTGTTCGAGTCCCGGCAACGGAATTTTTTTCTTTCTTTTTTTTTTTTGGGTTGCGATTTCTAGCCTTCTGGTGTGGTGTCAGAAATTCAAGCTCTTTAAAGACATGGCGACAAAATCGATAGGGTTATGAAAAAGAACTTTGCATTCAAGATGCTATTCAGACCATATTAACAATGGACGTTCCATTTAATTTATACTTTGAATTTTAACCCAATCAAGGGCTAGATAATATTTATAAATTTTAAAAGAGAAATCAATTTACCACATGTCAAACATATAGAGTATCCTTTAATTTGGGAAAAAAAGGGAGAAACCAACTTTTTTTTAAAAAAATATGACGTCATAAAAAAATTTCAAAGGAGAAAAGAAAGAAGACCATGTACCCGATAATCAAATTTGATCATATAAGATAATTGAAAAAAACATATTATTTATCATAAATGGAAACGTAACTCTCTCAAAAAGTTATTATTAAAGAGATACATTGCATGCAAATAACTCATGTCATTGTGGTTACGGTTCCAGAATAATTCACGTGACAGTTGAGGTTTCTCTTTTTGTAGATTTATTTTCAACTATTAGTAGAGTTGGCTTGGATGGTTTTTTTTTTTTTTTGTTAAAAGTTTTTTTTATAGCTTTTAGAAAATAACTATGTTTGAGAATCTAAAAATTCTGAGTTCTAAAAAAAAACTGTATTTAAATATTTTTCAAAGTTTTAGGTTCTTTAGAAACTAAATTAAATAGTTATTGAAAATTTAATGTAACTATTCTACGAAAAAAATGTTTTTTTCTAAAAAAAGTCAATCCAAATAGGCCCTAATATTATGGTCAAATACAAAACCAACAACATCATATCTAGACGAGAGGAAGAATGAAGATATTTAGATAATTGTTTTGGATGAAGAAGACACTAAGATTCAAATACTGGTATACAAAATAAAGGACCGTACTATGCATGTGTAATATATGTTAAACAGAGAAATTACCTGGTGATTGTTGATTCTTACTTTTTCTCGGTCATTGTAAATAATTTTCAGATTAAATTGTTTGTTAGTGAAAATATAAGTGAAACGTTTGTCATTAAATGTGACAAATAGTAAGCCTGTAATAAACTATGACAATTAACAATTAATCTGAAAAAGGAGTATGATGATATTTAAATTGCCATTCGAATATTTCAAAGGGGATTGGACTAGCTAGAATGTTATTTCCCCCTTTGTTTTTGCTCGGTATGAATCTTTTCCATCCCACAAAACAAGAGCTTTACAAAAATCTCGAAACCATCCTATATCCCTATCACTAATCTTTATACAAAACATCTTTACATCGTTCCTAATTTTTCCACATAACTTTTCCTCTGAGGTCACTTGGGTACCGTGGATCCTTCTATTTTGTTCTTGCCAAAAATAATAGATACTCGAGCAAAACACCAGCTTAATCATATCCTTTTCAAATTCATTTCCATCTGTAAGGAAACAAAGCTCTAAGATTAACTCATCCTACTCTATATTTAGGTTACACAGGCCAAGTCGAGTGTAGCAATTCTTCCAGACACGGCTTGTAAAGGGACATCCAAAGAAAGATGATTCCAATCTTCCGTCCCAACGCCACAAAAAACACAACCAGCTTCAAGAATAACACCCCATTCAAGCAATCTTGTTTTGGTTGGGAGTTTGTCAAGACAAAGCCAACCAGGCGCAAAATGCCTTCTTTGGACTAATAGGATTATTCTAGACAAGCCTAGTCCATTGAACAACTTCATACTTTTCTCTAATGAAATTCCAAGTTTCTTTGAATGAGAACTCACCTTTTCTCCCAGGATTCCAAAGGATCTTGTCTCATTCCTAGGGTTGGGTTGGCAGTTAATGAGACCACCAATAAAGTCAAGCTGTTACGGCCAATTCCAATTTTCACCGTCAATAAAATCCGCCACCTTAGCCATATCATAACCACTTGGGATTGGTAAGTTATTCGCAGTCGTATAATCACGCAGCCTTTCAACTTCAAGCCAATTATCCCAAAGAAGGAAGGTATGTGAGCCATTAGCCACCTTAATTCTCACCAGATCAGTTGCCAAAGTTCTGCTTTTGATAATTTTCCTCCATGACCAATAAGCATTTCTTGGGACATCCATAGTTCATATGTAGTTATCTTTTAGAAGCACCTTATTAACCCAATGTCCCCATAAAGATTTATCTTCCAATAAAGTATGCCAAAATTGTTTCAGAATCGCCACCTTGTTAATGTCTTCAAGCCAGCATACACCCAATCCTCTCTCCCCTTTACGTCTGCAGACAATGCTCCAAGAAACTTACACCCACTTTAGCAGAGTCCCCCTAACCCTTCCATAAGAACGCTACCAATCTTCTTTCAATTTCCTGAATTACTCCTTTGGGGAGTAAAAGAACATTGCACCAATATTGCATTACACTTAGCAAAATAAATTTGATCATTTGCAATATGTCAACAAAGGATAACCACCTATTTGTCTAGTGATCAACTTTCAGCATAATTCTGTCAATAAGGCAACTGCAGTTATTCTTTGTAAGCCTGGAAGTAATGGGAGGGGCTTCGAGATACCTGATTGGGAGTTTGCCTTTCATAATACCAAAAATATTGCAAATAGCAGCTTTGGCTGACTCAGATCAACCAGCAAAGAACACCTCACTTTTCATCTTACTAATGCAGAGTCAAGAAAACTTTGTGAAAATGATCAGTGCTTTATTGATGAGCAATGCTGAACTTGGCAGTGCTTTAGAGAAGATCAAGAGGTCATCTGCAAAAGCCAAATGATTCAATTTCACAGGATGACATTTCGGATGAAAACCAAAACCTCTAATTTCGCCAATTTTGTTAAGAATGAATGAGAGAACTTCCATAGCAATGACAAACAAATACGGGGAGATCGGGTCCCCTTGTCTAAGCCTCTTATTGCCCCGAAAAAAGCCCTCAAGTTGTCCACTGATGACCATCGAGTATGATGGAGATGTGAAGCACATTTCAATCCACTCCACAAATTTCTTAGGATATTTCAATGCCTTTAAACAACCCAAGACAAAATCCCATCTAATGGTATCATATGCTTTCATTATATCAAACTTCACACAACGTCTTGGACTTATACGCTTTCTCCTATAGTTACGCACAATATCTTGAGCCACAAGAATATTGTCAAGGATACGTCTTCCAAGAACAAAGGCAGATTGATTATGAGAAATAATAGGACTTAGAGTGAGCCTCAGACTGTTGGCAAGAATTTTCGAAATGCATTTATAAAGGACATTACAACAAGCTATAAGTCTATATTCTTTTATCGTGGACAGGTAACCAACCTTAGGGACCAGAGTAATTGCTGTGGCATTGACTTCTTTAAGCAGCTTCCTGGTCTTAAAACTAATTTAATTGCTTTACAGATGTCTCCTCCCACAATCTCCTGTACAGCTTTGAAGAATTTGGAGGAGAACCCGTCCAGACCTGGACTTTTGTCATTACTAATACAGAAAAAAGTACTCTTGATTTCTTCGTTTATAATGTTGGATCTAATATGCTATTACTATATAGGTATTGGATTTTAATTTTAATCCATAATCTATGCACGGTAGCGGAAAATAGCATAATCACATGTTATACACATAAGAATCAATGCTAAATACGTAAATATGAACAAGAACCGGTGTAGATTTCGTTGCCCTTAATGCGTGATTTGAAGATCGGTGGCCTCTTTGCATCAAATCTTTCTTGAAATAGCTGCCTTGTGGTTTTCTCCACTATGACCACTCTTCTAGAACTAGGATACTTAGCTATGTAGTGGGTAAGCTAAAACAAATGTTAAAATGAGGGAGATGACACTAGTGTGTGTTCTTGGTGCTAGTGCATGAAAAATACTGCACACATACCAAGAAAGAAAATATTAAAGAGGCCCATCTTGGGTCATGCTTATCTTGTACTATATATAGTACTAAGCTTACCCTAAAAAGATAAGATTTAAGAAATGTAGAAATTCTCTTAATACCATTCATTAATCTTTTTAGATAAGGAATATTCTTTTGGGATAAAAGGACACCCAAATATTCCATGCCACACGCTAAATATCTCTTATGTGGTCCCCGTTTATCTAATTAAGATATCCATAAATTATATTAAGAAGATTTAGATAATTAAATCCCTTCTTACCTTCTAAATTCAAATTTTAATTAAGCAACCCATATAATAAATTCCTCAATTATGTATCCAATAGAGAAGTGGCTAGTGGAGGAACCAAAAGACATAATTATCCTTGGCTCCCAAAATGACCAAAAGACCCTTGTCACCACTTTGGCAACATCGTAGTCATTTTGGTCTCATTTTACTCCACCAAAAGACTAGAAGCCGCACTCCAAGAATAATTACTAGCTAAACAGGAGCTTGTTACATGAAGTGACTTCTGTGTTTGACTAATTTAGCAAACTGACCAAAGTATTCTTCTGTGTATACCTGTAGTCAAAGTTGGTCAAAGGGTACCATTACCTTCAAAACTACATTTGAAACCTTGGAATTTCTAGTTTAATAAGTGATTATCACTTGGCCATGGATCTCTTGATCTAGGGAGCAACCCACAACCTAAATAACCGATATACCCCTGAAGGGTAATATCACTAGATCTAGATTCATGATGACCAAAAATATAAATCCAAGGGGACACATAGACTCTGCTGTTGCATATGCATGTCCTGAGTGATTAAAACACAACATCCAACATACGAGACAGACAATCTTATCACTCAAGACCTCTTCTCATGGTACACCAAAATGCTGCACCTTAACTTTACCAATTCATCCATACATGCTCAAGATTAACAGCATTGGTCATTCGAAAGCAGTGAGTATTTTGTCCTTTATAAACGATGGCACGGTTCTTGAAGACATATTCACAGTGGTTTTGTCTAATACATGACGCATGTACTAGGAGTCAAGTCTAGAAAGACCCTCCAATGATCTAGGTAGATCACCCCTATCGGGAAACTTACCTACTATAGCCTTATCCCACTAGAGTGCCCAACACTACCATTCGGCTATGGACATCTTTATGATATATCCAAAACTAAACTTGGACCTACTGTGCACCCAATCTCACTGCGCACCCAGATCATTAGACTATATCATTAAACCTTTAAACAATGTATCACGCATATATGCTAGAGATAATATATATAAGAAATGCTCATAAATATAATAAATGATCAAATATCTAGTTCAATATCTATGTACAAGTGGTCTTTAGGGCATACAATCCTAACATGTAACTGGCCCCTTTAACATGCAAAAATCAACCTTTCCAATTTCCTTGTTGAGAATCTGTGCAACCTTGGGACTTCAATGGGTTCTCAATAAGCAAACTCCTCTCCAAGAAACTTAGTAAAGAAATCAACAATGTGATCCCTAGTTTCATTAGGCAACTACGTGTAATCCCCATTTTCCTTCATAACATTTTCACTTATAATAATGTTATGTTCTAAAATTCTAACATATTTCCAGAATTTATATACATCTATAAGATGTTAATTCATAAAAGGGCTTAAAATAAGAGATTAATTTACAATACTTGAAAAGGTAACCAAATCCTATAAGTTTGAGGAAGATAATTTTTGTCAAGCTCCTAATTTCACATTTAAAAAATTCTTGGTGGGATGGATATTTATTCTTTTCCCTTTTATTTTAGTTTAGAATCTTCTTTACTCTCGACAAGAAAATAAAATAGACAAAAATCTAGGAATACCACACATACTTCTATCTATCATGAAATTTTTTCATGAAAAATATTTTTCTAATCTATTGTGTTAAAACCAAATCAGTTAAAAAATATATTTAATTAATGTAAAAAATTATGAGAAAAATAAAATATTTTCATGTGGTATAGCTAATTAATGAGAACATTCCATCGTTACTGTATTTGTCAATAACTCACATTTGCTTTTGTTAACAAGATCATTTTTACCATTAATGTATATGTCAACAACTCATATTTGCGCACAAGCACGTGCACACACATGCTTTCTCTTTTAATATGATGACCAAACCAAATACCATGCATAAAATATTTTAGGAATAAAAGATATATACATTCAATAAATTGATAGATTAATTTTCAATAAAATTAATTGACATTTAATTGTATAATTATCTAAATCATAAAACATAATAAATAAATAATATATCATACTTTTGCAATGCACGAAATTAAGCTAGTGTGTATATATATATGTATGTTTAGTACTTGTAGTAGCCAAAATTGGCCTGGCCCAAGGGTTGCTTATCTCGAAACACATGGTAAGGTGATTATGATCCATTAACATTGCATAGTCCAAGAAAGCTCCTATAGATCGCTGCTTTACAGTAAAAGGCATGCTTAACACACATGATTTCCATAGCCATGTACGACGTTATCTTGATCTCTCAAAATAAACACGTCAATGGGCAGCAAATCTTTCTAGATAGGTTTAATTTCATCTATATGATAACTAAGAGGTCTCCAGAGCACCCAAGGAGATACACAACTTATCCGATTAGACCAACATGATAAAAATGGAGTTATACACGGCTCTATATATGAGATGACTATAAATACATCCCTCCAAGACTGGCATGGGACATAGACACTACACCCCTACACACCTAACTTTTCTCAATATCCCTGAGGTTCACTCTTAGCTTTCCTTTTTATATAGCCTTATACAATTATATCCTTTACTTATGTGGCCTTATATCGTAATATTATTTCCGATAACTGACTTGGGTCTCTGAGTGTCTTTGGCCGGCACCACACCAATATCAAGGACTCACCCGCCTTTCTCACTTTCTATTTCGAAAGTTGTTAGTGCCTCAAATTCGTGATCATAGATTTTAACGTCTACAATATTGAAGATTATCAATCCTAATAAATCACAATTCTACTACTACGTTTGACCCTGGGGAGACTCTAGAAGCAACATCTATCTATAAAAGTGAATATTGTATGGGCACTTGCACGTAATGCGAGATCAAGAAGTGGTATAATTGGGATTGAAGCGAAGATGATCTTGAGTTATATAGATATGAATCGAAGTGATCACATTGTGTGATACACTCAGTAGAAAGGAAATGAGTGAGTTTGATTTATAGAGCGAGGTTACAAAAGGCCATCATCTCTGTGCTTTAGGTAGAACAAAGCGTAAATTCTCACCCTGCTTTGTAGATTACATTGCTCAAAATATAAATCCACATATGACCTCTTTGATAATTTAACAAATTCACTACACCAAAAAAAAAAAAAAAAAGAAGGCATTGACTGGGGAAAGCAGTCTTGCATGGAACCTAATACAAAGGGTAAGGATCCTCTGTTAACAAGTTCTAACATTCTAACTTATAATCTCAAACAAAAACTCTTTCTCATTACATGGCTATTAATTTCTGATATCTTCCTCAATTAAATGTCATTAAGAGCCATTGATGATTGGTGGTTATATACGGTCTCCTTATGACCAAAAAATAAAGAAGTAAACAACATGGGGTCCCCTCATGTCCAATTAATTTACATCACCAACGCATCACATCCCATGTGCATAAAAGTTCAAGATATGCTGACTCACTAATTGTCTTATATATTAAAGTCCTCTCTCTCATCTGCGTCATGTACAAAGTCCCTTGAGCATTTAGTATTTCTTCCTCCTTGAAACTCTCTTCTTTCAAGTGAACATGTCCAGAACTGGATCAAGGTCAGTAATCTATTAAAATTAAAGCTATATACACATATTATATATATATATATATATATATATGTGTGTGTGTGTGTGTGTGTGTGTGTGTGTGCTCGCGCGCGCGCTTCTGAGCTTTCTGGTGAAGTTTATATATGTCTAGAAAGATCTGGTGTTCAATTATTCATCTATGCGTCCTTTTTTTTTTTTTCCTCCTTTTGGGTTTCTGTTATGCATATGAACTCCATAAAAATTCCTTCTCTTGGTTTTGTTCATAAATCTGTTTTTTTTTTTTGAAATTGTTATTTGAGCACCAGGTGCATCACCATTTTAAGAGCTTTGGTTAATGGTGAAAGTTTCAACAGGCAGTTTTCCACTCATGCGGGAAGGTATGTCAAAGCCTCTTTCTCTCTCTCTCCGTGTACGTGTGGTGTTTTTCTGTGTTCACTCTCTTTGTAAAGTAAACCATTTATATTATTTGCACAAGCATTTGATATAATTATTGAAGAGTAATTCTTGCTGTATAGGAATCAAATTTATTCACACCTCTGAAAAGTATAGGTCTATTATATAAGCACAAATAAAATCGCAGTTGAAATTTCATGGGACCGGTGCCATTGAAAAAATCACATAATTGACCAATCTACTCGAGATCACTTCTCATGAACAAATTAAAGCATTTCCTTAATTAATTGAGGATAAATGATTTATTTGATCATTTATTTTTGACTTGTTTAATAATAAAATCTCTTATTTTTAAATCGTAACAACTTATTTCTTATGTTTATAATTTGTGACTTTATTAGTTTTGGTTTAAAAGTTGTCAAAAAGATAATAGCTTTAGGATTAACCATTTTACAAATGACAAGGATAAAGGACTGACAATGTCATAAATTATAAAGATAAAGAACTAATGGCGTTAAATTATTTTTTTGACATGTTTTCTAAACTCAGGACTAACAACATCACCGGTTGCAAAAATAAGGAATTAAATTATCATATTTTAAAAATAAAAAATTTAATTATCAAAAAAATTGAAAATAAGGTACCAAATTAATCATTTACTCATTAATTAAATAGAGTTATAAGTTGTGAACCAAGCATCTACAGTGAACATAGGGGAGATTTTGTTGTCTGTGCAATATAAAATTGTCTAGACTTTATAGTAAATTAGAGTCAGACAAGACTTTTCTTAGGATCGTTTCACTTGAGTAACATGACAGACTTTTGATTGGAAAATTTTAACGTCTCACGTCGTGAAAAACATGACAGCCGAAAGCTTGCAGAATCTTAAATATCTTCGTTGTCACGATATTAAGTCAAAAGTTCAAACCCTTAGCCAAAATAGTTAAAAGTCCAACGAGAACACTATTAAGGGTTTAATAGGACTTTCAAATTTGTAACTAATTACCTTCACAATGAGAATAAGTATAAGCCACTCAAATTTTTTTCGTTTCTGTTAGAAAAACTCAATCTCACGGAGGGTTTAAGTTTTTTTTTTTTTTTATGTATTATATATAAAGCCAAATAAGAAAGTTTTAAACTTCTTTTCATACATAAAATCAAGTGGGGGAGGCATTAAAATTATAGAAGTTTATGCATAAAGTTGATTATCTTTTCTTGAAACACCTACTTATGATTGGTACATGAATTGCAATTTGGTTCGATTCCATGCTATCTTTGTTAGTGCAAGTGTCTTCTTTCTATGGCCCATTACTATAGGAAATGCGACTTTGGGGTGCAAAGCTACAAAAAATTTATGGGGCCAAGATTTCGTGATTTCATTTCTCTGTTTGTGTCTTCATTTGCTTGTATCTTTCTTCTTTTCCCACGTCTTTGTGGGGCTTGGAAGAGTAACAGAAAGCAATAAGGAAAACTGAATCTCTGGTATATTCCCGACTCAAATAATTGTTTCATTGCACTTTATGAGGTCGTATGAAAGAGAGATTTACTAACGTTTCAAGGTGAATGAGTTATAAAGTTAATAAGGTGAATAATGTTTTGTCTCCTGTGAATTTTATAAATGAACTAATAACCTCTTATATTTTCTTAAAAAAAGATAGGATATCCTCTATGATATTTAAAAGTGTCGCATACCTGCTTCCTCTGTCATATTTTCGTTAGAAATAATAGAGCATGTTCAAAAGGGCTCCTTGTGTAAATATCTTATACAAGGTAAATAACATCTTATTTCTTATATATGAGTTTTTATAAATGTATATTGCTCCCTTTTACTTTTAAACTAGGCATGATACCCCTTTACCATGTTTGTTATTTATGGATTTTTGTTAACTAATTTGAACAGACTTAGAAGAAAAGGCAAGAGTGTAACACTTTCGAAAATTAGATGGCCCATCTGGCTTATTTTAAAAATATAAGAGGAATAATGTACACGAAAAAAAAAAAACACGCGCGGTACATTACTATTTTCCCTAAGTTAATATATTTGCTGACCAAATAAATTTTGGTAAATTATATAGGTCACCCCTTATAATCTTTATCACTCGTAACAATTCAATTTGTATATTTTATTTGTGACAAATTAGTCTCGCAACTAATAGTTTTTGCATTGTTTTTAGTCCAAATTCTATTTTCCATTAGAAAACAAGTTAAATCTCATGTGAGAGGCACATGAATAGCAGATTTGCCTTTTTTTTAAGGGCAAAGTCGTACACATCATGGGAGATCTATCGTGTTTTTGAATAAGAATTAGAGTTTGGACTAATAGTGATACAAAACTATTAGTTGTGGGACTAATTATGGATACAACTATTATAAATTACAAAAATAAAGGATGATACGTCTAATTTACTCTAAAGTGTTTCTTGCGGAATTTGACCAGATAAAGTTTCGTGCCTGTGTTTCGGAGTTTGCTCCCATGTGAATCTCGACAAAGTTGGATCAACACTCAACTTGTTCTTTCTTTTTTTTTGTTTGGTTTCGATTCTTTTGGATGAAAAAGAAAAGTTAAAATTCTAGTATGATTATGTTCTCCCTTTTGATAAAGGGCCATTAGAAGAAATGCACGCTTTTAGCCCCAAGAAACCTTTGAGCTAGCTTTTCTTTCCATCTTTGTTGAGCTTTTTACAGGAAAGATTCTTTGGCATCACCGACCATTTTTATCCGTTTGTTCTTTTCTTAGTAAAGCAAACTAGAAGGCAAGATAGCACTCATTACAGGAGCTGCAAGTGGCATCGGCAAAGAAACTGCAAGAAAATTCACAGACAATGGAGCTAAAGTTGTTATTGCTGATATACAGAAACATCTCGCCGAGGAAACAGCTAAAGAACTTGGACCAAATGCTTCTTCCATTGCCTGTGATGTCACAAAAGAAATGGAGATCTCCAATGCTGTCGATTTCACCATTTCCAAACATGGTCAATTGGACATCATGTACAACAACGCCGGCATAGCATGCCATACCCCAACGAGCATAGTCGATCTTGACCTCGAGAAATTTGATCGCGTCATGGCGATCAATGTCCGGGGCGTTGTTGCAGGAATCAAGCACGCGGCGCGCGCGATGATCCCGAGAGAAACCGGCTCTATCTTGTGCACTGCTAGTGTTACAGGTATAATGGGCGGCCTAGCACAACATACTTATTCCATATCCAAGTCGAGTGTTGTGGGGATAGTGAAATCTGCAGCAGCAGAGCTTTGCAAGTATGGTATTCGGATTAATTGTATTTCGCCGTTCGCCATCCCAACCGCCTTCGTGATGGAAGAATTGAGGCAATATTTTCCAGGGGTTGAGGATCGTCAACTTGCTGACATGATACATAACGCAGGTGTGCTAAAAGGAGCTTACTGTGAACCAACAGATGTTGCAAATGCTGCCTTGTATCTAGTTTCTGATGATGCAAAGTATGTTAATGGACATAATCTGGTGGTAGATGGTGGTTTCACATCAATTAAGAGTTTGAATTTGTCCACACCGGGTCAAGTTCATTAATTAGACTGTTAAGGTAAAGCTCTTATGTACCCTGGTTTATATTACCAAGCTCGCAACTCCGGTGGACAAGTATGGCTTTGCATTTTGGTATCGAACCTCACCAATTAGTTTTTCTTTGTCAAAAAAGTATGGGTTGGATTAAGTAATATTGTTCCGTTGGTATCATGTTGAAATGCCACGTTCAATAGGAATTCAGATGTGCGACACTAAAATCAAATTTACTATTTTTACTTTCTTTTTCTCCTTTCAGTTTGAAAATTTCATTTACAACTTTACATGTCATGCATAGAAGTAACAATATATAATAAGATCAAGTAGGTCAAATTAAATTAGAATATCTTCAAGGCTCAACTTCACAAAAACTCCTATACGAATTAATGGACAATAGGGGGCCGGCTTGACTTGGACATGAGAAGTGATACTCATGTTTGTTAGTGTATGGAAAGGGTGGACCTGTAGCTTCTTTTGTGTCGCATGTTCAAGAGAAGGCAAATTATAACACATAAGAAATAATTGAGAAACAAAATTAGAAGATAGCTCAAGCGATTGCATCTATTTCTCGCAAGAGTTGATGTCCACTCTTGGGTTAGGTGACAAGCATATGGTAGCTTGACAGTGGCGCCTTTACTCAAATAAAAAGACCACTGAATGCATTATCCAAATCGCTATATTGAGAAGAAATTGTGGAAATGACAAACATGTTGACATATCCTTACACTCAAATCTACATTCAAATAAAGGGAAGTCCTTTTTTTCCAATCACCAAATGGCTAAAATACAAAGTTAATCAGCCTAAAGTCCTGGTATGATTGAATAAATTATGTGGTTAAGACTACACTTGGTATGATTGAATAATTTATGTGGTTGAGACTACACCATAAACACGAGCGATGAGTTAGGTTCAACTCCCGTTGACGGTAGGGTTGGTTTAATTTAGCAATGGGGACAAACAGAAAAAGAAAAAGAAGAGAAAATCAACCATCTCCCCTCGTTCGATCTTTCACTAAAATTTTGATTACATAAGACATCTACTGGCAGGCAGCAGGCTCATGCTAATCCCCGTAAAAGTTGCACCAGTCTATACAGATCATGACAGGGAAAACTCATTTTACAATCACAAGCCTAACAAGAAGATAGCCAATGCATATTAGTGATGACTTCTTTACAAGAAATTTAAATTCTTAGAGGCAACAGAACTAGTCACTAAAACCTTTAAAAGTGGTCACTAAGACAACTTGTCACTGAGTTGTCACAATAGGTTTGCCACTAAAGTTCTATACTGAAAAGTATTGAGCTTTTCCTAGAGGATTCATGGTAATAAAATTCATAAGCAGCCCCAAAACTTTATTTTCAGTGACAACGTTTCATAGCCACTAAATATGCTACAGCAGTGTCAACAACAATATGTGACAACTGCAAATAGAATTTGAAAGACAGCTTCCAGCTACAACATTGGGTCGGTGCTTCTGCCTTCTCCAATTGCAGAAGTACTTTACCATCTGCATGTGAAATTCCCATAATGATCATATAAGCTGAAAATAATAATGCAATCTAGAAAGTGTTAACCTAGAATTGTAGCCCAAAACAGGAGCACCACAAACATTTTATGGAGAAGTTTCCTTCTCCAATCCTTGCTTATTTTACCGTGAAGGTCAAAACAGGTTGATTCGGAATAGAAACTTATTCAGATCAGTAATAATGGACGAACTAACTTCCGTAATTGGTTTATAAATCACCTGCAAAATCAAGAGACTGGGGGGCTGATCCGACAGTTGCAGCAACTGTTGGCTGTCTCCTATTAGTGCCAAGTGAGGGTCGTTCTTCCATATAGCAGTCGCAATGGATTTTGAGTTAAATTTTATTCCATATAGCAGTTGCAATGGATTCTGAGTTAAATTTTATGTACTTTAACAAGGTTTGGGAGCTTGTAGAAGCATCTGAAGTGGCTAAACCCATAAGGTGTAAGGGGGTCTACAAGAAGAAAGAGGAATTGATGGAAAGGTGGAAAGGTGGAAATCTTCAAACCAAGGTTGGTGGCAAAAGGTTATACTTATTCTTTATTTGTTATAGTCTTATTTTAATATGCTTTTTCTATTAAAATGAGGGTAGATTTTATAAGATTTAAGAAATCTTATCATGCATCCTATAAAAATTTAAAACAAAACCATACTTTTTATCTTATAAGAAATAAGCAATTCATCTTATCTTATTTTTTACAACTATAGAATGCATGGTATATGTGATAAAATATCTTAAATCTTATAAGATATCTCCAAATTTCAATAGGATAAACATTTTAAAGTAAGATCATTCCAAACACACTATTAGAAAGAAGGGATCGATTATGAGGAAACTTTCTTACCAATAGCCATGCTTAAATCCATCAAGATACTTCTATCCATTTATTGTCACTATAATTATAATATATGGAAGATGGACGTCAAGATAGTTTTCTTAAAGGTGAGTATGAAGAAACCATTTACATGACCTAGCCAGACAAGGATACTACTGAAGGCTAAGAACATATGGTTTGTAATCATAAGAATTCCATTTATGGACTTAAACAGGCGTCTCGTGCATGGAACATCAAATTTGATCATGTAGTCAAATCTTTTGGATTTGGTCAAATGTTGATAAACCATGTCTGTATAAGAAAGGTAATGGTAATGTTGTGGCTTTCTTAGTACTTTATGTGGATCACATTCTACTCATTAGTAATGATATAGATATGTTAGCATCTATAAAAGTATGACCACAGACTCAATTTCAAATAAAAGATTTAGGAGAAGCCAACCATGTTCTTGGTATCAAGCTTATGTGAGATTGCAAGAACAAGAGACTAACTCTATCCCACGTATTCTACATTGAGAAATTATTGGTCAAGTTCAAAATGGTTGACTCCAAGAAGGTTTAGTACCTTCTAGAATGGAGTTGTTCTATCTCATGATTAGTGTTGGAGATAGAGTACATGAAGAGAGTTCTATATGCTTCGATTGTAGGCAGTCTCATGTGTGCCACATCGAGTACTAGACTAGATATCTATTTTGTCGTAGACACGGTTAGCAGATATTAGTCAAACCCTGGACTATCACACTGCACTGTTGTCAACCACGTATTCAAGTATCTTTAGAGAAAAAGGATTATGAGCTAGAAGTGCCATTGGTTTATACGAAAGAGGTTGTATGGTTGACGAAGTTTTTGATAGACCTAGATGTCATTTCAACTATCCAGAGACCTAAAGTATTGTACTAAGACAATACTACAGCTACGTAACAGTGCAAAAACCCCAAATATTACAAGAGAGGGAAGCATATTGACAGAAAACACAACTAGTCCAAGAAGTTTGTCCAAAGAGGAGGCATAGTAGTTGAGAAGATAACTTTAGCAAAGAACTTGGCAGGCCCATTCATTAGAACTCTTCCAAAGAAAGTGTTCGAAACACATATAGAGTCTATGGGTGGCAAATGTAGGGTAGTTATCTTTAGTACGAGTGAGAGTCTGCTGGGATTTGCATGCCCTAAATACCACTCAAGCACTGTGTTTGTGGGTATTGGACATTATAATGACTTATATTATTAATGTTATTTGAATTTCCATTCATATATTGTGTTAAATGAATACAATGTGATGCATATATAAAGGCCCAATGACATAAAATAATTACTTTGGTGTGCAATGAGGCTAGACGTATAGTAGATTTAAATTTAGTTTTAGTTTTGTCCTAAAAGAGTCCATAGTTGTTTGGTAGTGCTAAGTATTTTACTAAAATAAGGTTATAGCGAGCAAGTCTCCTTATTAGGGTGACTTACCTAGGTCATTAGAGGTCTTTTTAGACTTATCTTTCTAGTGCATGTGTTACGCATTGGACAGGATCATTGTGAGTGTGTTTTCTTCTGACCATACTATCAAAGATAGAAAACATGATACACATTTAGTGGCCAAGGCTCTCAATCGTGATTCAAATGCACCTTAACTCAAAGAAGATAGCATCTATCCGTTGTATGATTAGATAATTTGTAACTCCACTAAATATGTTATTTATAATTGTACCTAGGTAGGACACTTCATGCATTTGTACTTTACAGAATTGTCAATATCAGCGTGATCCTCATCAATTGGCACATCTATAGCTTTGTTGGCCACATTTGACGGAAGATAAAGACAATCTATTCAAATCCCAATGACCATTACTCCACACATCCTTGATTCGCAATTGCACGTCATTCTTAACTTTAATCTCATCTCGAAACGGCCCTTCCACTAACCAAGCATCTCACGAAAACCAAAGTTGACCAACACCGATCTTTTACCTCAAATATTGCTCGGTATCATATTGTATATTTAACATGCGTCTTTACTGCAGGGAGTCATTACTAGTAATATCCACAAGGCTAGGATGAATATCTTTACAATACTTCTTTGTCAAAAAGGAGTTCCAAAGACCCTTGGAGGTTCCAAATCTCCATCGAAGTTTATATTCAAAAGCACGAACAACATTATGCAAACAACGCAAACCCAGTCGTCCTTTCTCCATCGGATGACAAACCTTATGCCAAGAACACCAATGAATTCTTTTAAGTTCCCCCTTATCTCCCAAAAAAAAGCATTAAAAATACGTGCAAGCCTAGATTGAACTGCTTCTGAAGGTCTCACAACCTGCATAAGATAAAGAGGCATACTAGAAAGGGTACTCTTCAAAAGAACAAGCCTATCTCCAGGAGACAGAAATTTAACTTCCCATCCCTTAAGCTTTCACCTGATCTTACTGATAAGCTCATCATAAAGAAAGATCTTCTTCTTGCCTTTATAGAGAGGAACCCCAAGCTATTTTGTCAGAAAAGAACCACGCCTGGCCCTCTTAATCACCTCTACACGAGCATTAGAAGAACTAGAAGAAACAAAAAAACAACTTTTATCAACATTAACTTTCTGACCTGAAACACTCTTATAATGCTTCATAAGCTGCATAACTTTCTGCATTAAAGCCTTGCAACTATTAGTGAAGATCACAATATCATCCACAACACTCAAATGAGAAACTAAAACTGGACACCCTGTGAGATAACACATATTAGGGTTAATAGCAAACAAATTATTAGTGGCAATAATAAAAAGTAAAAGGGATAACGGATCACCTTGCCTAAGACCCCTACTAGAAGGAAAGAATCCCATTAACTCACCATTAAGCAAAACAAAGAGCCAACAAGATGTTACACAATTTTTGATTTTACCGATGCAAGATTGAGAGAATCCAAAAGCATGCAGCATACCAAAAAGAAAATCCCAATCCAGGCGATCGTAAGCCTTCATCATATCAAGCTTAAAGATAACATTACCTCCAATCGTTCTTTTATTGATATAGTGAACCATCTCTTGGGCCATTAAAATATTGTTACTAATATTGTGCCCCTTGATAAAACCACTTTGATTATCTGAAATTAGATTTGGGAGAATAGTGCCCAGCTTGTTAGCAAGGATTTTAAAGAAAATCTTATAAAACACATTGCATAGACTTATCGGCCTGAAGTCACTCCATCATTTAGCATTGTCTTTCTTCGGGATTAAAACAATAGACATCGCATTGACACATCTGAGAATCTCTTCACCTTGAAAGAAACTAACAACTGCTTCCAACAAATCCTCTTTGATAATGCCCCAGCAGTGCTTAAAAAAGGACGAATTAAAACCATAATGACCCGCCACACTATCTTCATCAATTGAAAAAACAGCTTCTCTAACCTCTTATAAAGCAGACATATATCCATCAAAACATTATTATCATTTGTTACTTATCGAGGCACCAAATTCCAATCACCTCCGCTGTGAACAACATTTTCCTTCTTCAAAAAAGAGGAGAAAAAATCTATTACTAAAGTCTTTAACACCTCTTTATCCTCTATAATAACACCATTAAGGTCTTTCACAAACCAGATTTTTATTTTGTATGCACCATTTAGCCAACACTAAATAAAAGTACAGTGTATTACAATCCTTATTAGCCAGCCAACGACAACCCATTTTTTTCTTTAGAAGTTGTTCCTCTTCATTGAGTGCATTGTTTAAATCCATGGAAGCTCTAAACATAGCATCCTTATTAGGTAGTGAAGGGTCATTCTCAAATTGTAATTTAGCCATATGAACTACATTCTCTGCATGACGCACTCTATCATACATATTCCCAAACCTATATTTATTCCACCATTTAAGCTTGCATTTAAGACGCTGAAGCTTCTTCCAAAATTTCTGAACCCTCCTGTCGTCAACAGGCAGATCCCAACAATTCTTGACAACATCATGAAAATCCTCCCTTAAACACCATATATTTAAAAAATGAAAAGAGGAAAGACTACAATCTCTGGCAATATCAAATGAGAAAAGCAAAGGACAATGATCCAAATCGCCACCCGTTTCCAAATGATGAACTCCAGACAAGGGAAGCGTATCACCCGAATCATCATTAATACAAATACGATCTAGACATTGAAAAACTCTTTTGTTAGTCCACATAAAGGGGCTATCTTCAAACCCGGTATCACTAAGGCCACAGCAAGTGAGACAAGCAGCAAAATCCTCCACAGAACTAATTTGTGGATTGGCACCAAACCTTTTTTCTTGAGCATCAAGAATAGTGTTAAAATCACCTCCAACCATCCGTGGCATATTAACAACTAAAGTGATACGATTAAGTTCACCCCATAAAGCAAACCGATCGGTACGACTATGTCTGGCATAAACCAAAGAAAGCAAAAAAGGTTTCGAAAACCACGGATTCTTAACACCAATAGAGAGACATTGATCGTAGTCACTAACAATGTCATAAACAATCTCATCCCTCTAAACACACCAAACACGATTCCTATACTGAGCAGCAGCATTAGAGAACCCCAGAATACGAGCAAAACAAAGTAGCTTATCTTTGTTCACCATTGGTTCAATGACCGCAAGAAATTAAGTCTATGAGTATTAATGAGATACTTAAGCCTCGTCAAAGTTTGGGGGTCAGCAATGCCTCTCAGATTCCGAATAAGAATATTAATCATAATATTTTGGACTGAAGTTGACTATTCGCCATACTTTTCGTCAAAATCCCACTCATTGATTGCAAGGCCACATTCCTAGATTTACCTTTCCGTTTGCCTCCTTGAACCTTCGAAGGACAACCCCTACTTTAATAGTAGTATTCATATCAATATTCTCATGATTATCAATATCCTCATCACTATTTTCTTCCATTAGCAAAAAAGGGACAAAATCTTCATCGTCTCCATCAAAATCTTGTCTTTGTTCCGTAGCTCCTTTGTTACTTGGGAGAGAAAGAACAACTTAAAGGTTAATACCTTTAAGATTACTAATATCAGCGCCTACAGGTTGAGGAACCAAATAATCCTGCCTTTCCATCAATTCCACAGTAGACAATTGTCAATCATTTTTTGGCTAATCATTCACATTAACGCCCATCATACCAGGCTCATTTGCTTTATTAACTTGAGTATTATGAACAACCTCCCCACTCCCATTTTTATTGATCATATTAGTCATATTTTGGGCAGTATTATCGCCATTATTTTGGGTCTCTACTCTCTGACAAAATATAAAGCAGAGAGAAGTTGTTGAAGAACACCATTGCGTTATTATTATCTGAGCTCAAAATGATTACATTATAACTGTCTGCTATTTATATTAGCTAAGTTAGCTTGTAGCTAAAACTAAATATGACAGCTGTCCTTAGAGTTAGTTACAAGAACTAACTTCTAGAATATTCTAACTATCCAGCTAAACTCCTAAACCGTCATACTTGGCTTTCTTATTAACATTTCCCCGTAAGCTATGCCGTGGTATGCCAAGGGAAAGCTTGGATCGAAGTTGAGCAAATCTTGTATTACCAAGAGGTTTTGTGAAAAAATCTGTAATTTGATCTTGAGACGAAATATAAGACAGAAACAGACGCTTAGCCTGAACTTGCTCTCTCATGAAATGATAATCAATCTCGATATGTTTTATGTGACTATGAAACACTGGATTCGAAGCCAAGGCCAAAGCTGAAACAGAATCACATATGAGGACAGGTATATGAAATGAGATATGTAAGTCACAAAGAAGATAAGTAAACCACTTCACTTCAGCTGCTGCTTGAGCAAGAGCATGATACTTTACTTCTGTAAAGGGTGCTACTATTGGTTGTTTCTTAGAGCACCACGAAACAAGGTTTGGCCTTAGATATATAAAAAAACCAGTGGTAGACTTCTTGGTTAATGGGTCATTTGCCTAATCACTGTCACTATATGCAGAAACAGTAAATGAGCCTTTTCTAAAGCAATAAACCATGAGATAGAGTACCCTAAACAAATCGCAGTATCCTCTTAAGTTCAGCAAAATTGGTATTTGTAGGATGATGCATTGCTTGACAAATATGATTGATAGCAAACTGAATATCAGGTCAAGTGAGAGTGAGGTACTGAAGTGCCCCTACTAGACTGTGAAACTCAGTAGAATTGCAATAAGGCAACTCTGATTCTTGAGACTGTAGAGTGTATTTGCTGAGAGAGGGATTAACTGAGGCTTTACAATAAGAAAAACCAGCGTTCTTAATGAGATCCTATTCATATTTTGTCTGATGAAGAACAATAAATTGACCAGAATAGGAGACCTTTATGCCAAGAAAATATGTCAAAGTTCATAAGTCTTTCATTGCAAACTTTGTGCTCATAGAGGCAATAAGGCAAGCTATGGCTTTTACAGAGCTTTCAATGATGATGATATCATCAACATAGACTAGAACAATCAAAGTACAGAACTTATTATGAAGCACAAATAATAAAGAGTCTGCTGAACTACAGTTGAAGCCCTGTTGTAATAAAAATGTAGAGAGCATATGGTACCAAGCTCTAGGAGCTTGTTTGAGACCATAAAGAGATTTCTATAGTTGAACACATATTGAGGATATTCTGGATTGACAAAGCCTTAAGGTCGCTCCATGTAAACAAGCTCAGTCAGTGTCCCATGAAGAAAAGGATTAGACTACTGGACTAAAAGTCTCATGATAGTCTATGCCATGTTCTTGATGAAACCCTTTAGCTATCAACCTAGCTTTGTATCTAGCCATAATGCCATCAGAATGCCTTTTGATTCTAAACACCCATTTACAATCTATATGTTGCCTATCATGTGGAGGACGAACCAGTTTCCGTGTTTGCTATTGCATAAGAGCATTATACTCTTCTTTCATTGCATTGACCTAGTGCAAATTAGTAAAAGATTCTCTGTAAATATGAGGTTCAGTGGTTGGATGATCAGTAGAGACAACATGTGCAAGATATCTCGATAGAGGAGGGGGAAGACAACCAATTTTGGATATTGTGTTTATAGAATGCTGATTTTGAATATTGGGTGCAGGAATATATGATGAGAAGTTTGTTGCAAAAGATGATAATTGTGACGGTATAGATATATGTGAGGAAATAGATGGATTAGAAGACTGCACAGCAGCAGGCTGTGAAGAAACAAGAATAGTGTCTTGAGTTGATGATTGTGAAGGAAAGAAGATTGGAGGAAAAGATGGATAGTCTGACAAAGTATAAGTAGCTGAGGAGACAGGAACATTTTGAGAATGAAACTAAGAGGAAAAGACTTCTGGTTTAAGAGCAGTGAAATCTGAGTGTGTAAAAGGAAAAATAGACTAAAAAAATTTAACATTTCTAGAGATATACACTTTTTGAGTAATGATATCCATGCATTTATATCCCTTAGTAGTAGAGCAATAGCCAAGAAAAACACATTTGGTGGATTTGTTATCTAGTTTGTGATTAGCATAAAGTTTCAACCATGGGAAACACAAACAACCAAAGGGTTTGAGACTAAGATAATCTGGTTTGTGATTGAAAAGAACTTCAAATAAAGAAAGATTATTCAATATAGGTGTTGGTAGTCTGTTAATAAGAAAATCAGTAGTTGCTAAGGCTTCTAGCTAGTATTTTTTAGGCATGTGACTGTAATTAAGTAAAGAAAGCAAAGTCTCCACTAGGTGAAGATGTTTCCTCTCAACTCTCTTATTTTGTTAAGGAGTCTGAGACATGTAGTTTGATGAATAGTTCCTTGGGCCAGTAAAATAGATTCAAACTAACGACTAACAAACTCTCCACTATCATCTGATCTAAATACTTTAATAGTTGTATGAAACTGAGTATTGACCATGGCATTAAAAGATTTGAAAACTGTCAACGTTGCAGCTTTGGTTTTTATGGGATATAGCCATGAATACCTAGTATAATCATCTAGAAAAATAACGTAATACCTAAAACCTTTAAAATATGCTATAGGGGAAGGACCCTATATATCACAGTGAACCTACTCAAAAGCAGAAACAATTTTATTGACTAAAATAGGAAAAGGAAGCTAATAAGACTTTGATATGGCACAGTCATAGCATTGAGCACAATCATAGTTCAGTTTTACAGGCAAAACAGAATTCAATACAATAGATACATTTCTAGAAGGATGGCCTAGTCTCAAATGCCCTAGACTTGCAGAATCTATTGATGAATTAGATTGAAAACAAGAGAAAACTACAGAAGTTCTAGGTGCTATAGCATGAGTATGCAAAGGAAGTGTGTATAAGCCATTCTCATAGGCCCTGGAACTTCACCATATGAGTGGAGCTATCGAGAATTATGACTTTTTGAGAATTAAAAACAAGAATACAATCATTATCTTTGGCAAGTTATGAAACTGAGAGCAGATTGGAAAACATGGTAAGGACATATAAGATATTAGATAAATGAAAAGGACCTGTAGGAAGAGAAATATTGCCCTATCCAATGCAAGAAATATGAAGATTAGTGCCATTACCAATAGTAACAGTCTCTTGGCCCTCGTATGGTTGAGAAGCTTGAAGTTGAGTTAAGTTGTTTGTCACATGATTAGATGCGCCAGAGTCAATGTACCAGTTAACAGAAGAAGCAGATGTTGTAGTTTGAGCAGTGAGAGCTTGAGTTTGGGCCTTGGGATTGACATAGTTAATAGCATCCAATCTATGCCAGCATTCAAGTGCTTAATGATTGAACTTCCCACAATTTGGCACTGCACTCTAATAGAAGATGAAGCAATAGTATAAGAAAGATTCCCATAACCAGTGGTACCTGGAGTTTGAGGTGGCGGATCTGAAAAAGTTGTAGTAAAGCCACCTCTTTGAGGTGATGCTCTGCCTCGTCCTCCTTTTGAATTCTGAGTTCTACCTCTGCCACGATTATTAGTGAAACCTCCTCTTTGTTGATTTGAGGTATACAATGCAGTGTGAGACTCAAGAGATGATGAGTCTACTAATGAAACTAAAGAGAAATTAAGATTAACTTCTTCAGTCAAGAGTATGCTACAAAGTTCAGAAACTTTAATTGGCTCTTTACGAACACGAAGACCTCATTTGATCAATGCATGTTGTTCTGGTAAACCACGAAGAATATTCCAAACAATGTCTTCCTCTCTCATAGGTTCATCCACTATAGAATACTATCAGCAATGGTTTTGATCTTATCAATATATTGTTGCATCGTAAGAGTGCGCTTAGTAATCATAGAAAGTTGATGCCTTAGTTGATAGACATAAGACCTACTAATTGAGTGAAAACGAGTCTCTGAGGCACTCCATATCTCAAGCATAGAACAAAGTCGAACCACTTGAGAAAACACAGTTGGATGTAGCAACGCAAACAGACAAGTCTTGAGATGTTCGTCAATCTCTTGCCATAGAAAGAACTTTGGATTATCAATTTCTGCACCATTACTGATGATCTTCTATGGTGGCATTTGTTGTACACCAGTAAGATATCCTAGAAGCTTATAGGCACGAAAAATTGCTTCCAGACTAAGTAATTTGTGTTATCAAGCTTAATGTGAACCATCGAATTGAAGTTTTGCAGAAAACATTTGAAACTAGGAGGTAAATCAATTTCCCTATTAAACTCTATTGCGATCACTTCACGAAGAAATACAAAGATGCAATTTCATATAAAAGCAAAATTAAACTTGTTGTATTGAAGAAATCAAAACAAAAAATCACCGATATATGCATTCTGAAACCCTAACAATAGCTTGAAGCTCTACGAATTGAAGAAGAAACAACGAATTGAAGAAGAATTTACCGATAAAATAGTAAGAAAGGAAAGACAATCGCTAGATAAATCTTCAGATTTCAAAAAAAATTCCCAAGAGAGAGCTCTGATTACCATGACAAAATATAAAGCAGAGAGAAATTGTTGAAGAACACCATTGCGTTATTATTATCTGAGCTCAAAATGATTACATTATAATTGTCTGCTATTTATATTAGCTAAGTTAGCTTGTAGCTAAAGCTAAATATGACAGCTATCCTTAGAGTTAGTTACAATAACTACTTCTAGAATATTCTAACTATTTAGCTTAACTGCTGAACTGTCATGCTTGCCTTTCTCACTAACACTCTCTACCTCCTCAGTCATGCCAGTAGTATTGGAACCAACTTGTCGATTGAAGTTTTTAGTGTTCACAGGAACAATAGCAAGCATAAGATTTTCTTGATCCTCCAGACTTTGAGTCTCATTATTTTGATCCTCTGTAGAAAGCATATCAAATTTACTATGCAATAGGAATTTCATTAGATATGTCCCTAATAGGATGAAAAACCCCTTGCTCCAAGTGCTTGTTATTATGAAATCTATAATCTGGGACTTCTGTTCGATGACCACGTACGCCCTCATCCTTGGTGGACTCTTCCCCAGCAGAATTCTTCCCTTTATCATTGACTTGACCTCTATCATTGAATCCCTTATCAACATTGTGGTGTTGAGAAGATTTCTTAAAATCAGCCTCAAGTGGTGAAGGTTCTTTACCAAGTTTTACATAGATACCACAGTCATGATCGAATAAAGAGCAATGGGTACAATATCAAGGAATATCCCTTATAACTATAGGTTGTTCAAAAATACAAACATTGGCATTATTTAAGGGATCTCTGTTATGTATCCAAATAGATGAAGGATGCTTCTTCAAACCGTTAATCTCCGTACCTACACTAGCCATTTTAGGTCTTGAACCCTTAGTAGTTGGTTCATCAACTCGAAAAGGTCTTCATATGCTCTTGCAAGATTCACCACTTCCCTCTTGTTATAAAAATGGTTAGACAGGTGCTCCATGGATATCCAAACCTGGGTAAAAGGTGGCTCTTTATTAGGTCGAAAATCTCTAGTCCATTTCACGACATATATCAAATGAATAAATATCTCCCAATCCCCTCTCAACCATAACCGATGATAATCCAAAGTGTTGGAGAGTTTGATTAATATATGACATGAACCTAGCCAAAGAATCTCAGAATTTCCTATTAATTTTATCCAAATAAACCATCGCTGAACAATCTCCAGACAAGGCATGGTGGAGAATCATCCAATCAAAGCAGAAGCAAATGATGCAACCAAAGCGTCATCTTCCTCAATAGTATACATAAAAGCAAGCTGATTGTGATATTCCTCAATAGGTCTCATATGAGTTTTAAGCAAAGAATGATCAGACACTATAGCTACAAAGGTTTTTCTCCAAGCTCGAGCATAGCACGAAGGGTGGGGATTTGTCAACGCCGCCTTGTCTGTGAAAAAGGTAAAGATCAGACATGGGCCGAGAGAGAAAAGTCGTAGTTTTATAGATAACTTCAATAATAATTTAAATTCATCTTAAATGTGACCTACTTAGCATAAAAAGAATCAGTTTGGACATCTATCATTAATCCAGTGTGTAAAGTGTAAGTAGTAGTTTGTTAAGCATATGTGTAATATTGTGCAATGTCTGTAGAGAGTATATTGTTGGAAAATTTCTCTTTAAAGTGGGCTAGCGTTGATTATTTTTGGTTTTATAAAATTGGCTGAATATTTGGTTCACAAGTTGGGCTTTGTGATCATATTGGTTTTAGCCCACCTCATAAATCCATATAATTCTTTTGTGCGTAGGCTTATATATTCTGATAAATCTTTTTATGGGTAGGACTATCAAAATTTATTATAAATAGGGCTAGGTCTCCTCTCCTACTCTGAACCCTAACAGTTTGTTCCCTATAGACATCTATTAATCTTAAGCAGAGCAGGGAAAGGAAGATCCTAGCCTGAACTGGTTAACAGTTTTCTTTAACATTATGTCATTGAATAATTTGTCTATAATAATGGCTCAAACAGGTATGTGCTTTAACTATCAATTATATCTTTCAATTTTAGATAGTAAATTCATGTATTGTATACGATCTATATGTTGTGCTTACATGTGGTATCAGAGCCTATTATACATGGATTTACATATATTTATCTATTAAAAAAATTGAAGTACATGTTTGAGCATGATGATTATAAGAGTTCTTGATTTATTTTGTGATTATTAAATCGTTGTTTCATAAAATTAATTGAGGGTTTTCGTAGATCTTTTCTTGCTTGTTTTCTTGATATATATCATGCTATGTATTTTGATTAGTATGGTATGATATGAGTTAAAATATTTTAAATTTAATTTTTGAAGTTTTTTCTTTAAATTGTGTGAAAGAAGCTTGTTGCTGCCAAAGATAAACACCATCCAATAATTTAAAACAAAAAAGAAAGAAAAGGGGAATGATATACATATCGTCGCCATATATCAAAGTTTGCTCAACAGCTATTTAAAATCTAATTTTGGTCTTTGTTCTCGTATGGCTAAGTAGTTTCGTATTGGAGTGTGATACTAGATTGCAAGTTTTGGCTATATATATATGAGCATGTAATCATATTATATGTTAACGTTTCTTGCCTAGATATTACCATAGATGCTATTGTCCTGAGAGCATTTATTTATTAGTTGTAATAATACAACTTAAGGCATTGAAATAGTAATTATCATTTTTTTTGGCATGGCATATGGCAAATAGGCACCGAAATCTAGTTGTCAAATTCAAGTTAAACTCGAAAGTTTACAACTTTTCTAATGAACCAAGTAACAGGTTTGGTTTAATTTGTCCGTTTTTGACCATTTGGTGATCAATTGGTATGTGGTGTACAATGACAAATACATCAAAATTGACCACATATGCATTTAGCTCATGCATGCATGACAAGTTATTTTCTTCTTTTCTTGGGTGGCACAAATTGAAGTCTTGAAGATACACTCAAGAATCAAATTTGTTTAGCTTCACATAAACACATAATCAAATCTCCTTGCTACTCTTGTTTTACCGTCCTAATAAATTTTGTTCTCTCTCTAAAATAAATAAATTAAAAAAAAGGGTGTCACAGTCATTATTCAATCCTACGTACCGATTGCTTGTTTATTTGCAACATTGCAAGGCATGACGTAGTATGTCTTGGAATTGTCAGTGAATTATATTGGCCAATATTTTATCATGTTAGAATGCCACGCATGGATGTCTAAATTCAAACTATTTGCATCCAGTCATTGAATGAAACAACTTTTCAACTAATTGTGTCAATTGATATTCACAAAAGATAGATGAAAAGAACTACGTCTCTTCTTCACTTTTTATTTATTATTTGGTTTGTTGAAGTTTGGTTAAAGAAATCCATACAAAAATAAAGAGAAAGGTTTGATTACTTTTTATACAATTTAATTGAATCTTTTGTTTTTTTATTATTTATTATTAATCCTTTGAATTTAGAGAAAATATTTATTTTTCTTTATTTTGGGATTTCATATATTTTCTATTCTAAGTTGTTTCTATGCCCCATGTTCAGTATTAAACAAATTTTTTAAATATTTATCGAGGAATGCAATTTTAAATTGATCACTAAGACAAGTCATATTGAAGTGTTTCATATTGTGTGGTTAATCGCAAGCATAGCATTTTGTGGTTAAGTTAAGCATTAATTTTTCCCAATGAGTTGACATCATAGATTTAAGTTAGCAAATTCACCAAGTGACTTGCTCAATTAAATCTATGGCTTTTCTCGTTTTGTTTAGAAAACTACCATGGTAAAGTGTGCAATGTTTTCCCAAAGGAGATTATTATGTGGCTTTAGCCCGATAGCATAAACATAAAGTATAGACCAAGATTACAATGCTATTAGGGAGTTCAATTGCCCAAAAGTGGTTGACTTTTCTTTCAGTGTGGTGATCTTATATGCATTACTTTATATTAAAAGAGTACCTATTTACAAGTTGAATTATTTGCCCAAAGGCAGTATGACAACGATGTGTTTGGACTTTTTTGTTTATAATGCTTACTCTTGTAATATAGCATGTATGCATAATGTTTATTGATATTGCATTCTTTTCTTGGATTGTTTCGTTTATTTTGAACAATCATTACTTAGATGTCTTAAATGAATAAAACCATTATGAAATAAAAGCGGTTATTGGGTTTTATCTGAGTATAGTCGATACTGACTTGGCATTACAATTGATGCACATGCCAATTTGGTTAATAAAAATAGTAATAAAGAAAGGGGAATATAATCGGCAATAGAAGAGATTTAAATGTCTTGCTTAATGACTATGAAGAGGCCCATAACTGAAATATTTAGTGAATGGTTTAGCTTGAACTAAGAATATAAAAGAACTCTTAATAGCTATAGGAGAGAAATACCAAGGAATCTTGGAATATCAATGACCAAAATTTGCCCATTACGTTATTGAGGAAAACAAAATTAAGGGTAAAAACCCAAAGGTTATATAGTTTGTTTCTAGTCTTAAGTCCTATTCTTATAACATTAGTACATTGAATTCTAAGGGTCATGTTTCTAAGAGAGATCATAGTTTTTAAAAAGGGCAGTAAAGGTCAGATCTAGATCATAGATTGAAATCATAATGTAAGAGGTCCTAAATCTGCTATCACTAACTTTGATAAAAAAATCTTACTTCCGTAAGAAAATGTCATAAAAGAGCTCATTGCACAAGTTCAATTTTGGTTAAAGAAAGAGAAAATAGATGAGGGACAAGTGGATTAAAGTCTTACATTTGGACTGTTAGTCTGTATATAAAAATTAGTTTTGAACTTATTTTAGAAAATGTTTTCTAGATGTCATGTTTTAGACGGAACTTGATTTCTATTTCTTTTTTTAGACAAGATTGGTTATGATTTTCACTTTAGAAATAACCAAGTACAATTGTTTTTCAATTCTAGAATTGTTGGTGAATGTGTTTTATCAAATGGTTTATACCGATTGTGTTTATTCCCAGGAAGTTCTCGTGACTCATTTCATACCAAAAAAAAAAATTCTCTTCTAAAAGGAGTTTAATTATAAGAAATTTTTCTTTGCTATGGCATAAAAGGTTAGGTCATATTTCTAGGGAAAGAGTTGAAAGATTCATTAACAGTGAGATTTTACCTTCTCTGAATTTTTGATGATCTTGAAACTTATATTGGGTGCATAAAGGGTAAGCGCACTAAAGTTAAAAGAAATCTGCTACCCGCAGTTTTGCCTTTTAGAAGTGATAAACATAGATACTGCTAGACCTTATTCTGTTATATTGTATGGTAATAAATATTTTGTTATATTTGTTGATGATTTTTCTCGTTATAGATACCTCTATCTAATTAAAAAGAAATTTGACGCTATTGAGAAATTTAAAATTTTTAAGACAAAGGCAGAAAAACAACTTAGGAAGGCTATTAAAATTGATGGATCTGGCGAAGAGGTGAGTATGATGATAGGCTTAGATCTCCGAACAATATATAGGGTTGTTCACCAAGTACTTATAAATTTATGGGATTTTTGCTCAGTATACTATGTCTAATATGCCTGAGTAAAATGGTGTGACCAAAAGGTGAAAATGCACCTTTACAGATATGATAAGAAGCTTGATGAGTGTTACTAACCTACTAGAGTACCTTTGTAGTGAAGCTATTAAAATGACTTGTTAAATACTTAACCATGTTCCCAACAAGTTTGTCCCTAAGGCTCATTTTTTATTTTGGTTAGGGAGAAAACCCAGTTAGACTGATTTTCGAGTTGGGGTTGTCCTGCTTAGGTAAGAATTTTCAAATATGAAAACCACTGACCCTAAGACTAGTCGTTATTTCATTGGGTAATTGGCTTATTTTAAATGATATAGGTTTTACTCTCCTACCTGTGTTTTTAAGATTGTTAAATCCCAAATGCTCAAATTCTTAGAATTGGATGTTGGTAATGTTGTATGTCCTCAATCTACTACCGAGGATAATGATAGAGAAATTGTCTCATTTCACTATTAATAAGTAGTCAAGCTAGTACTCTACTCACATTAAGAGACAAGATATTAGTGGGTACCCTATAATAGATGATGATGTTACAGCTAATGACAATCTACATGTCGAGATTTCACAACCTTATGAGATTATTAATGAACAACACTTAAAAGGTCCATTAGAGAAAGAAGACATTCCATCTATAATGATTATCTCATTTACTTGAATGCTATGAGAGATGAGATGCAACCTATAATAAAAATTAATTTGGGAACTTGTTGATCATCTTAAAGGAGATAATCTTATTGGTCTTCAAGACTAAAAGAGATCCCCTAGAGAAGATTGAGAGGCCAAAGGTGAGATTAGTTACAAAAGGCTTAACCCAAAGAGAATGTATAGATTATAAAGAAATCCTTTTCACATGTTTCTGTAAAATATTCTTTGAGATACTAATGGCTCCTATGGATGTGAAAATAGTTTTCCTCAATAGTGATATATATCTATAAGTCTACATGAAATAGCCTGAGGGTTTACTATTACTGGTAAGGATAACATGGTTTATAGACTTAGAAAATCTATTTATGGTTTTGAATCAAGCCTCAAGGTAATGAATATTTAAAGTTTGATGAAATGATAAATTCTTATTATTTTGAAGAAAATAGAGTTGATCAGTGTATATACTTCAAGATCAGTGGGAGTAAATTTGTCTTCCTAATATTGCATGTTGATGATATTTTGCTAGTTATATATGACTTGAGTATGCTCCATGAGACTAAACAATTTTTTACTCAAAGCTTTTGATATGAAAGATCTTGAGGATGCTTCTTTTGTTTTTGGTACTAAGTTTTGTTCAAATAGGTCTCTTGGAATTTTTGAATCTTTTACGAAATCTTAATTTGATTGAGTTTTCAGAACTTTTTGTGGTGTGAAAGATTGTAAGTCTTGTGTGTATTTATTGTAAAAGGTGATCAACTCAAATTGAAGTAATATCCTCAAAATGATATAGAGAGGGATTCTATGAAAGATATACCTTGTGCTAGTGCTGTTGAGAGCCTATTGTATGATCTAGTATGCACTACACTTGATATCACTTTTGCAGTAAGAGTTTTGGTTGATAATAAATCCTAGAATGGATTATTAGGTTGTTGCTAATTAGATAATAAAATACCTAGAAAAGACCAAAAATTATACGCTTGTTTGCTATAAAATAGATTATCTAAAATTGGTTGGATATTCTACCTTTGACTATGTTGGATGCTCAAATGATTGAAAATCTACTTTTGAGCATATCTTTGTGTTAGCTGGAGGGGCCATGTCTTGGAAGACTGCAAAATAATAGCTTCATGCCTTTTCAACTATACAAATTTGTGGCTTGTTATGATGCCTCATCTCCTGCTATATGTTTTAAAAACATGATATCTAGTTTTGAGAAGTATAAATTCTGTTACTAGATCTATTAAGATCTATTGTGATAATAGAGTTATTGTTCTATTCTCAAAGAATAATAAGAAATTGAAGCTTGCAAGCATATAGATATCAAGTTCTTGGTAGTTAGAGACTTTGCCAAAAGTGATGACACTCATATAAAATGAATTACTAGTGATGACGTATTAATTGACTCCTTGTCTAAAGATCTTTGACTTATGATTTTCTGTGAAACATGTTACGAATATGAGCATTTTACAATCTTTTGATGCTATTGTCTAGTGGGAGCTTTATATCATCATGAACTGTTGAATGTTCCCATTATTTTATGCTTTGTTTTGCACCTTAGTACATTCATACAATAGTATGATGTTTTATAGTTTACAACATAATTGTATATTGTAATTACTCATATTTATGTTTTGTTGAAGATCTTATATTTAATGTCCACTGTGATAAGATTCCCTATTAAGTTTAATATCTCCATAAGGACACATTTTGGTTAGAGATATGTATTCTTACCTCTAACATGTTGATCGCTGTTTTATGAGGTTAAGAATAATCTTTTCTTTGGCCTATTGAATGCCGTTTTGAAAGGATATATGTTCTTTCCTCTAGCATATTGAACGATATTTTGTGAGGATAAGAATAATAGATTTCTCTTGCTTTGAATGCCGATACTGGAGAAATCATGTGGAGAACTGACAAAGAAATAACACATTTTGATCACATATTTGTGCTAGTTTCTTACTACGCTGTTGTATGTTTGGTCCATGACTATAAGGTTGGATGACATTTGTGACCATGGAAATATAGAACACTATGACTGTCATGATTCGATGTTTGACAATCTTGTTAGTCTGAATATGTGCTTGAAGTGTATTCTTGTTAATCAAAATATTTTAAAATTGTGGCCACATTTTGTTTCCTATTCAGCCTAATAAATACTTTTCTTAAAAAAATTGAAAGCAAATATGCCCAAGTAGGAGACTATTGGAAAATTTCTCTTTAAAGTGGGCTGCCATTAATTATTTTTGGTTTTATAGAATAAGCTAAATATCTGGTTCATAAGTTGGGCTTTGTGATCATACTGGTTTTAACCCACCTCATAAATCCATACAGTTCTTTTGTGCGTAGGCTCATATATTCTGATAAATTCTTTTATGGGTAAGACTGTCAGAATTTATTATAAATAGGGTCAGGTCCCCTCTCTTACTCTGAACCCTAACAGTTTGTTTCCCATAGACATCTATTAATCTTGAGTAGAGCAGAGAGAGGAAGATCTTAGCCTAAACTAGTTAACAGTTTTCTTCAACATTATGTCATTGAATAATTCGTCTACAATAATGGCTCAAACAGGTTGTGCTTCCGCTATCAATTATATCTTTTAATTTTATACTATAAATTCATATATTGTATACGATCTATATGTTACGTTTACATGTATAGCATGTATAATCTGTGTAGTGTGTAGTGTATATATATGTGTGTAATGTGTATTATGTGTAGTGTGATTAACATTTGTAATGTGTGTCGTATGTGTAAAGTATATAATATGATAAGTGCGTAGTGTTTATAGGGTGTGTAGTATGTAGAGGTTCAGTGTGTGTAGGGTATGTAATTTATGTAGTGTGTGTAGTATGTGCAATGTGCATGATTTGTGTAGTGTGTTGTAATTTGTGTTGTATTGTGTATAGTTATGTATAATGGCTGTAATAATGTGTACAATGTATATAATGTGCATAATGTGTCTGAGTGTGTGGGATGTGTATAATATATACAATGTATATAATATATGTAGTGTTTGTGTTTATCATATATAGTACATTTAATTTCATATAATTGAGTTTTTTTTTCCAAAATTTAGAATTTTCTTCAAAATTCCCCACCTATTTCTCCAAAATATTCCCCAAACGCAATTTTTCCCATCATTCTCCATTTCCCCATATTTAATTTTCACCCAAAATTTTAGAGAAAATATTAGGGATCTCTATTCAATAAATACCCATACTCTGGGATCCTTGTGCAACTTTCGATCTAATATAACTGCTTGATAATTTGACAAACCAAAATGCTTTCTCATTTAACAGAAATATATAACAGAAATGTGATTCACATAGAAAAGAAAATGACATTCAGAAGTCCACGGTAACCTAATTCATTGAGCCAAGTGGGTCTATAGAAAGGCTTTGGAGGGTCAGATATCCAATTTGGATGACCAAGGTTAGTTCCATCAAGTAATAGACTAGTAGTGAAGGTATTATGTTGAAACGACTTTGGAAGGGAATGCATATATCTTATTTGTACGAGGTGGGTTTTATATACATGTGACTCTTATGTTAATATCCGTTCAGACAAAACAAACATTTAATTTTTCACACTAAGTGTCCAAATGGCTTCAATTTCCATTGCAATTCCTTTGTAATTAGTGCATAGAGTTTATGCCTTCGGCTTCTGTAGGGCCTCATCCTTATTTAACATTCAGGCCCTGAAACAAGTTTTTCTTTGGTTTCACACTATTACTGTGCGGGTCGAGAAGTCTTTTTTCTTTTCCGTAGTCAAAGATAAACTATTTGTTAAAATAATAATTAAAGAAACATTAGAAACATAAAAAGTAATAAGCACAAACATGAACAAGTGAATCCCAAATTTATTTTGCGGATAATATTTCTTTTGCAAAGGATAATTTTTGAGGTCCGTGCATGCATGTGAGCAGCTCCATCCAAATATCTTGGCTCTCCATTCATGATTGATCATATGAAAGTGATGATTGAAGACATTAAACAAAGTCCAGCTCTCCGACTAGAACTAGACTAGAAGATTAGAGACAACAAAAAAGTCGTGAAGTTTTTAGTCTTGAGTATTGTTAACGTACCAAGAGGCAAATTTGTCAACAATTTATCTTTTATATTTCAAACAAGGTGAAGATCATCAATGATCTCTTAAATATTGCCTTTTGACGATTCTCTTCTGTTTTTGTTTAAAAATAACTCTTTTTATCCGTAACTTTCAAAAGTTAAGACGACATTTATAACTTGGCCTAACAATCTCTGTCCAAACAAAGGCACGTCCATCTCAATTTTGCCTCTTGACATCTAAATGCTAATTGTTCTACTGTTTGAAATTCTGTCCGCTTAGGTACAAAGCTTTTCTTTGAAAGTGCCAAAAAAAAAAGGAAAAGAGCAAGTAGATGATATTCCCTCTCTCTCTCTCTCTCTCTCTCTCTCTCTCTCTCTCTCTCTCTCTCTCTCTCTCTCTCTCTCTCTCTCTCTCACCCCCCCTCCCCCCTCTCTCTCTCTATATATATATGCATAATAAAAAAATGAAAAACAAAAATTAGTTCATTATAAAATCTATGTTACACATGAAATCAAATAAATGTTAATTTTAGATTAAAATTTATCTTTTTTTTATGCAAATACAAATACATATATAAAATTAAAAATAAAAATAATAACAATAAAGTAGAATTAGATAGTCCAATAAATAAATCAAAAGACAAAAATGACAAAATGTCATTCAATAAAAGACATTGTTTGCGAAGCTTGATATTATGGGAGAAATGGGTAAAAATAAAACTTCATAGGATTTGGGGTTTAAGTAAAAACTCAGGGGGTAAATAGCATTCATTCAATAATCCACTATTACCTAAATCTAAGCTATATATTGTCTAAATTGGTGTCATATGATAAGGAAATTTGTTAAAAATCTAAATTTGTTTTAACAGAAAGGACTTTTCAATATTTTCAAGTGGGAAGATATGACTTGTGGAGTTAGAATCATTGCCCATAGTACAACTTCAATCAGAATCACTGTGTGGCACAAACGTTATTGTACTTCTTAGAAGTCCTTACAACAAGTTTAGGTAATTTCTTCATTTTCTTTAGGTTATTGTACTTTTTGTAAGAGTAACCCAACGTTATTGGTAAGAAATTAGGAATAATCAACCATCCAATATATTTTACGTGTTTCCTTTTAGAATTTATGTCCGCAACTATTACATGCTACCTTTCAAGAACAACTTTATATATAGCTTGAACAACTTTAGAAGTACACAAGTAAATCCTGCTTATCTATCTATATAAGAAACAAGCTTCTCTATATATCGATTTTTCCTAATACAAAAAGTCAACATAAAAGAAAAAGAAAATAAGAGTAAACTCGTATACGAATATGAAAAGAGATACATTTTTGTATGAAGAAAATTCTAAAGTCAACCGCATAAATGTTTATTATACCTGACGTAGGTTGCAACCAATAATCAGAACTTTTTTTTTTTTTTCTAATCCACAAAAAGAACTTGTTGTGCTCATGGGTTGAATAATTTTCAATTACCAGAATGTGCTAGAGATATAGAAGAGAAAAATAAAAAATAATAATAATGATGTAAGAATATACAAAATTTGCATGGTTCGGCAATGCCTACGTCCACAAAACAACAAAATATGTCCACTAATGCAAAAGAGAAAGAAGTTACAAATTTTCTGTAAAAGAGAATAAAGCTCTCAATACCTGTGCTCTAACTTTATTTTAGACTAATGAAATAATTATGCGATATTGCAAAGTTATGAATTGACACATGTAGACTCACACTCACACCCGACCTCCCTATGGGGTGACCTATGGTAAAAGATCTTCCTTATGAAATGCCAATTACACCAAATTTAGGATTCCTATTTGCAACTAATGCAAATTAATCTCAAAATACGAGTCACCTTCCAATAATCTGCACCTTGACTAGAATTTTGCAAACTGCATATTCCTCCACCTCAATACAAACTTTATGACTGTACATATCCTTGTACCTGTCAATGCAAAATAAGTTATATGAGCTAACTCTAAGACATGACTATACTCTTGTTGCTCATGCAAATTTGTCTTCAAACAACTGCAATCACTACAAAAAACACAAGAATAAGCAGCAATTTCACTACAAAATAATGAGGAATAGGTGGCGGTTTTGTTATATAGGTGAGGATTTTGGTAATACAGATATATTTTTAAGTGAGATTTAATGAATGTACTCTTAACTTGATTGGTGAATTGTGTGATGATAGAGTATTATAATAACAAAGGTTCAAAGTTTGAATCGTAGATGAAATATGGTCTGTTTTTTTCCTTAGAATTATATATAGGCAGTAGTTTAAAAAAGCGACGCCATTCCCAGCAACGATTTTAAAAAAGGCCATACTCTTCCTAGCGGTTGTTTTAATGCCACCTATTTATTTCCTACCTTTTTTTGTAGTGAATATGAAGTTGCATCACCATATGTTGAGTTATTGCTACCGTCAACCATCTCAATTTCAAATTTTGCATTAGAGATTTCAATTCTTTGTGCTTGCATATTGAATCCTCATGTAGCACCTTTGACGGTGGTCTGCTGTATCTAAACTTGAACTTTCGTCTCCTATATTTCTTTAGATGCGATACGCGTGGATTTGATACCACTTGTTATGCTAATGGGTTGGGTAATTTTCAAGTACCCAGATGCTATAGAGATATAGGAGAGAAAAATCAAGAAAATAATAATGCAAAAACACACAAAGTTTATGTGGTTTGGCAATGGCTATGTCCACTCTACAATAAAATATATGTACTAATACAAACAAGAAAGAGGTTACAAATTTTATGCAAAAAGAATAAATCTCTCAATAACTATGTTAACTGATTTCTCCTAGACTAATGAGATGATAATGCGATACAACATTATGGATTGACACATGTACACTCACACTCATACCCGGACCTCCCTATGGGGTGTGACCTGTGAATACTAACTACAAGCTAGAAGCTTATAGAAAACTAATGCTAATCTCACCAAATTTACTATCTGCAACTAATGTTAATCTACAAGGTTTAGAATTCTATCTACAATAAATAGAACTAATGCTAATTTCACCAGATTTACTACCTGCAACTAATGTTAATATCATCTACCAGGTTTAGAATTCTACCTACAGTAAATAGAACTAATGCTAATCCTATCATATTGAACTTCAACTTTAATTGGACTTTTAGTTGTCAATCCAAATTAATCTCAATATACAAGTCACTTCCCAGCAAAACTGTGATTCACATTCCCTTTTTGTTAGATCAAAAGGGAATTCGAAGAGATTGCAACTCTTGAAAATCAAACTATTTCAAGAAATAGTGTACATTTGTATCTTATATTTATTTTTTTTTATAATAATCAAGGATACATATCTAATTTATACACATTTACTAAAGTGCAAATTTATTCTCTTTATCCTAATTAGGGAGCACCGATGATATCACTTCATAGATTTGTATTGCAAATCCAAATTCTTATGTCATTGTTGTCACTGCAATTATGCAAGGTAACAAAATATTGTCCCCGCACAACGGTGATTTGAGAAACAAACAAAGATTGATTTTTCATTCTCTCAACTATTCCTTTTAAACAAACACATTATGTCATCTAAGTTAACAAATAGCTTGATATGTTAGGGCTTGAATATTTAGGCCTAGTGACATTTAAGTCTCCTAAAAAGTAGCTTCTTTTTTGGGCTAGGTGAAAGTATGTAATTTTTGCTTTAACTGAGCTATCAACTATCAATTTATTTACCAAGTATGCCCAGCTTATAATTGGCATTCACGTGGACATAAAGGAGGTTATCTGGAAATTTTCCCACCACTTAAGGGTTTAAGTGGGCAAGTATACAGGTATTAAGGGTTTAATTAATTAGCAAAATCAATAATTGGAGTATTCATTATATATAGGAAATCATCAAGAATTTATTTGAGGTTATAATTTTTGTGGTGAATGACATTTCCTTTTTAATTTTAGCTTATTTTGTTTATTATAGTTTTCCATTTTTTGTCTTTATATTTTCTTTATTTGATATACACACACATATATATTTATATGTATATATACATACATACATATATATATGCATACATACATACATACATATATATACACACACACTATGTATTTATACGTGATGTTGACTTTTTTATGAACAGTACTTTTGTTGTTCTCTAATTTCCAAGATTTTGTGATTAGAGGATAAATACGTTAATCATATTATTTATATGTTCACATTTACATTTCATTGGGTGAATATATTGTTGCAATTATTTTGGTTTTTTTTAAAGTTTTTGAGTGTTATTTATTTCTTAAATTTTCGCACTTTTTGGGTGAATGAAAATTTTTTATTCAACGATATTTTTTTATTCATCTCTAATTTTGATAAATTTTTTTATATTTTTATGGTTTTGCAAAAGATTTTTCAATTTTAACAATTATTTTTTGTATTTTTATTTTTATATTTTTAAGCTTTCAACAATTTGTTTTTCGTTTTGTTTATTTTTTTAACGTTATCTGCCAATTTGAAGTAAAATTTCTATTTCTAGTTAGCAACGGTAATGGAGATTTTTTTCTCCAATTAGATACCAAAATTTTTGTCTGAAATTGAGGATGAATTAGGCACTGGAATGAAACTTAGCAACAAAAAATTTGGAGATACGTATTTTTCGTTAGCTTTCCATTGGTAAACGAAATTAGCGAGATCACGTCGTCTGTCGCCCGTGTAGTTTGTGTGTCTATATATATATACCATGGACCTTCACAAAGTGGTTATTTATTTAGTATCATATTCTTTCGCATTAAAAAAAAAAAAACTAGCTCACACACAGCACCCACGCTTTTCTCTCTCTCCTCTCCTTTCTTTCTCTTCATCTTCTCTCTCATCTCTGTCTTCTTCTCTTCTTTTCTTCTTTGCTTTACCGATAATACCACCAGTCATCTCATTCTGAATAAATATCACCATAAAATTCGTTTTTCTTCACTGATCGTAGTGAATACATTATGTCCAAGAAAAGCTCCTAAGAGTCGATCCACCATTAAAACCCATTGTCTTCTTCCTTATGCCGGTGAAGATTCCGGTATCATCTTGTCGCGCCGCAATTACAATCTCTTCCTATCCTCGTCGCAATTCTAACTATACCTCCCACACGATATTTGGACACTCCAAGCTCAATCTGCCATTAAAACTCACATTGACTTTCAAGTATGCAGATCTGTGTTGTGTTTTGTGTCTGTATGTGTGAGAGTAATGAACAAATAATTATGGCGTAATGACCAAATATTTTATTTATATATGAAAGTTAGTGAACAAATAGTTGTAGGATATTGAACATATATACATGTCCGAAATTGTATGTTTCTGTGTGCGAGAACAGTGAACAAATAGTTGTGGGGTACTAAATAAATAATTGTGAAGTACTGAACAAACAGTTATAGGTTACTGAATAAATAGTTAGCGAACAAACAATTGTGAGGTACTGAACAAACAGTTGTGGTATACTGAATAAACAGTTAGTGAACAAATAGTTGTAAGGTACTAAATAAACATGTATTATGCGTGAACAGTAGCGTACTACAATAGCAAATGAGCGGTAACACGCATTGTTCACGCAATGGGTAATGTTGTATTGTGGACCTGTGGGTCCATGATATAACTATTCATGTATTATGTATATGTGTATATATATGTATATATGTATATATGCATGAAGAAATTGCATATTGCCCCCCTGTACTTTGATTTATGTTCGCCGTACCCCCTGTTGTATCAAAACTAACTAATTACTCCTTATACTCTGACTTATATGCACCTTACCTCCTTGTAGTATCAACACTAGCTAAGTATCTCCTGAAGTTTTTAAAAGTGTGCAAAATGTCTCCCCTGCCATCATATATTTCAAGGGGTATTTTGCACACTTTTAAAAAATTTCAGGGGGCAATTAGCTAATTTTGATACTACGGTGAGTATGGTGCATATAAGTCAAAGTATAGGAAAGTAATTAAGTAGTTTTGATACTATAGTGGGGAATAATGCGCATAGGTCAAAGTACAGGGAGTAATATGTAATTTACTCATATATATATATATATGTGTGTGTGTGTGTGTGTCTATGTACATATGTATGTATATATGTATATATGTAAGTATATATGTATGTATGTATGTTGGTGAACTCCGAGGCAAAGATAAGCTTTAGTTTGTATAAAAGGGTATAACAATAACATTCATTATTGATACTAGCTAATTGAGAATTTATTTCATTAACATAATTAGGAAACTTAAACTTTTTATGAACAGAATTTCTTATTTTCTACTATCATTTCTTGGGCTATACATGCAGTGCACAAAAAAAAAATTTCTAGAAGAACAATATGATCAAGTCCAGTTACACTGGAATCGTAAGGCATCTTACATAAAATGATCCCAAATATCCGTAACATCTTCTGTGTACCACGTATAGGGGTTCGGAAACTCTTGAGATAATCCTGCAGAATTGTCTCTATGACTTGATGATGTGTCTGGAAAAAAGGGTTCAGTCCAGAAACTGTCAGTGGGTTGCACAAATAAAGACTCCATTGAAGTGATGCCATCTTCTGCGACCAATTCCATGGCGGCTAAGTTCATTGAAATCGAGCTTAACGATGGTGATTCATTGTAAGAATTATCATCAGGCGACCCTGGAAATGCTACTGAATTTCGCGTACATGGAGTGTCAGCAAGAGGAGTACTATCCCTTGTGAAATCTTCCTTCTGAGGGACTTTAGGTTGGTAAAATTCAGAGGATTGCTGGTCATTTTGTTGGGCTCCAGAGAACCGGTTAGTTTGATTAGGTTGTGCATTAGGCTCCGTTCCTTCACAATTTTGTTTGTTGCTTTTCTTTATGTGTGTATGCCAGAAGTTTTTGATTTCGTTGTCAGTTCTTCCTGGTAATCTCGTCGCAATTGCTGACCATCTGGAAATATTGAAGGATAATATTAATATTAGCACCAGTCGCATATGCCAAAACACGCAGTACATATATATACCATATAAAACTAATTGATGCCTATCAATCACTTGCCTACTCAACAAGAAGAACCTAGGAATTGGAGAAGATTGAACCAAACTTGAATCTTTCAATCTAACAGGCACCACCTTGGCTAATTTCATAGGCATGATGTGCATTAAGCGGCCCACTAATCTAAAAGTTTGATTCAAACTTGAATATAATATATCTTTCATGTTTTTTCAAAAGAAAAAAAAAGAAAAAAAAGGGAAAGAAACTTGAATCTTTCAAGCAAATTAAAAAGGCACCACCTTGATTTGGTGGACATCATGTGAATCAAGTCACCGTCTTATTTTAAAAGTTTAATTTTTTAGAGAAAATTAAACTTTTTATTTGCAACACACATAAGCACTCGCCTATAGGTTGGGCCTTCTATATAATTGATCACCTCACACATAGAGATAATTATCTTTTATAAATGGGTGACCTCAAAATTTGAACCAATAACTTGAGCTCAAGACTTGATCCTAATAACTTGAACTCTAATGCTGTATTAATTAGTTATTAGTTCATCTAAAAATATAAACTTCTACTAAGAGTGTTTAAGGAGGGTTTGTTTTTCTCATCTAAAATAAAAACTTCCAGCGAAAAGGGTTTATTTTCATCTACTAAGTAGGTTGTGCTCAAAAATTAGAGAGAAATTGAGCCTAGGTTAAATCATGACTGAAGATGATGAGTCCATACTTGTTCCCTAGTTGATTGTGTAATCTTATAACAAGCTCCTCCTCTTCTTGGGTGAAGTTTCCCCTTTTCAAGCCAGGCTTCAAGTAATTCACCCATCTCAACCTGCAACTTTTTCCGCATCTATCAAGACCTGAAAGCCACCACTGTGCATGTCATACACATACATCACAGAAGGCAAGTACCATTTATAATGAGACTATCAATATATGTGTCTAATTAATTAAAGAAGAAGAAAGAAAATTAAGAAGAAGAAGAAGAATTTGTACCAGCAAATTTAGGCAGCTGTCTCCAGTTCCAGTGGCCGTATCTTAAAATGTAGGCTTTCAACTTATTATCTTCTTCTTCACTCCATGCACCTTTTCGGATTCCATTTTTGTCTACATATGGGGTTCTCACCATTTTTTGATATATCCCTTATTTATCTCTCAGTGGTTAAAGGAAACACACCCAATGATTATGGCACCTTTTTGAAACTCAGTACACTCTTACATATAGTGTACTTTAGAATCGGACAAACCAAGCGTGTTTAGTGGAAAATAAACGTGATTCACATGCAAAGGACTATTTTTGCATTGAAAACAAGAGACCCTAAAAGAGTAAATCTATTTTTTATTGACTCGAGATGGATACAGAATGACTTTGAAGGGTCAGGTGTCTAATTTATATAGGAGGGCCTATATGCTTCCTTCTTCCAGTGGTAATGACATAGTCATTAAATACCTGTTCCCATTGCACTGCCTTTCTAATTTGTCGTTGTGTGGGCACGTTGATGGATTTAATGACGACCCTCTTATGTTTCTGATGGAACAGTTTTTTTCTCTGTTTCACACTAAAACTAATTCCCATGATTTTTTTTTCCTTTTCCTTCTACTATTTTTGGGTTTTCAAAGATCAACTATTCAGTAAAACAAATTTTCTTTTAGAAAAAAAAAGAAGATAAAATAAATTAAACTTCTTTTAGTTCGCTGTATGTTAAATCTTTTTGTGTTATCAAAATTTCTTCTCTTTCCACCTTTTTAAAATGTAGCACACGTCCTACTTTTTAAAGGGATGTCATGCTTCGTTTCTAAAGCAAGATAATAAAGAGGTTTTAAAATACGAAGAGGTCCAACATACTTTAGATAAATCATAAGGGGGTGCAACTCTTTTTATCCAAAACGATTAAGCAGACAAACTCATTTAAAATTTTCTCTTAGTGAAAAGCTATAATATACAATTTAACATGTGACAAACACCGCATAAATAATCTCCATATTGGCCATGTTGCTCTCTCCTCCAAACGAAGCCTGATTTGCATGGTAGCTTCAGCAAGTGAACTTTATTGTTAATTGTTATTTCTCTACGTATTACCGATGATAGCAACTTGTGATGCTAATATTGTTTTTATGGTCATCGGTCGTCACTGACATCAATACATCAAACCTTATACATATTATATATGTATTTACTATCACTAACATTTTGCTTCCTTGATTAACTTTAACATTGTCATGTCTTTGCAGGAGGTACCAGCTGAATAACTTGCGGGAATTGCACCAACACTTTGCGGTATAAATCAGAACTCCACAATGTTATTTGTGGAAAATTATTATGAGTAACTTGGTCATGAATTAGTTGTCATAGATCTTATTTGGTAATGCATATGTTGTGAATTCGGGGTGTTTGGAACGAAGATATAAAACAAAGAGAGAAAGATATAAACATGATAGACACAATATTTTTAATGTAGTTCGGCCTTTCGCTTATATTCACGAGCAAACAAAAAAATTTTACTATAATAAGAATCAATACAACACACAAAGAGAGGGCTTGGGCCTGAGGGCCCCTCCCTCCTCATGCTCTCCTCACCCTCAAGATCACTCGCTCTCTATCTCACCTTTTTGTCTATTTGTCTCACTCCAATAAAATAGGCAAAGCCCCCCTATTTATAAAGTATAAGAAAAAATAAATATGATAATATTACAAATATAGCAGTACTCTAAAAAGAGGTGAGACGAGAGATATGGTAGGACAATAAAGAAGGCAGGTCTCAAACCCTAAGACCCATATTTCTTAGGCGCCAATTAGAAAATGGGTCAAACCTTACAAATCTCCATTTTGGACCATATTCGCTCCTCATTAGCAACCTCGAATCTCTCTTGCTCAAGCTACTAAATTTGCCCCACAAAAAGCCAGCTACCAGGCATTGCCCATACGTGCCAAGTCCCTAACGACCTACTAGAACTTGTCCCGATGGTATCTATTTGGTCTCTCACGATCACCTCAAGATCAAACCAATTTCTACAATGCTCTGCAATGATTTAAGGAATTCCAATGAGCGCCTACAACATCCTCAACAACTAATGCTTCCATCGCTCCATCTCTTCTTTAAATCCGTGTATGTGAAGAACACCATCTTCATCCGCAGTACTAACTCACAGAATCTCACTAGGACTAGGATCCTAATCTCACCATGGGAGCCTTGGCTATGCACACACGTCTCTCCAAGACACCGCATCAGCTTCTAATGCAAATCTTAGAGATCCTTTGACTCATCCTTTTATCATTTAGTGTCACAACGTATTACCATATCTCAAAGACACACTTGTCTCAGTCTGTTGAAGTCTACATGATTTAACCACCTCCGGCAATCTTCTAAAACACTTTTTGTGCTTTTACTACAAGCTCCACCTACTTTATAGCACCGTAGTTCAAATCAGTTCTAAGATATTCCTCTCCGTGTATCTCCAATTTGTCGAGTCACATAGATTACTTCATTTGCTACTTCAAAGAACTCCTAGGCCACCCAACTTCATCTATTCCCTTACTCTAGATATGCACTCAGTTACTGCTTCTCAGTCAGTCTTGTAGTCCCACGTGTCTACTGAAAACCCTCGAAGACTTGTTCTCTGAACACCACAACCAAAAACCTCATCTTTTACACACATTGTTCTTCACCTTCAACTTGCCATCCTCTAAGCGAGCAAAACAACTCATCAGCAAGACAACGACCATGAGAAGTATCTGCAGAAGCCATGAATGAAGATCGAATCACCTAGTAGCACATCATAATCTCTAATCCGTAAACTCATGGCAATATCGAGAAACCTCCAACTTTCTCCAAAAAGGTTCACCTAACTTTTTACATAAAGCTTTCAACCTATGTCCTCTCTGAGATGCATAACGCTCTTTACTTGACACTTTGTTGGAACGTTCACCATCTTCATGGGTACCCGTCGATCATCTATGCACGTCTGCATTTAAGTGATCACTACCTCCAGAAGGAACCCACATAATCGCTTCATTAAATCTAGACCTCAATCTGTTTACCAAGACATACACTCACCATATCTCTTCTTGTCTTCTTCACAATGCAAAATCACTAGTTCTTCGTAACCAGTCTTTCTCTTACAAGTGACCCACACCGTCATAAGAGCGTAGTGCCCTCTTCATTTTTCTCTTATGCAACTTCCACACGTGTGATTGTACTCATTCCGAAGACTACACAAATGTCCATTCATCAATTTCTCCTCGTTTCACACTTACAAAGTCGAAACATATATTCATTCACCCCAAAACACAACAAACACTTGGAATTTGGCTAAACGGACTACAAATTCAGACTCAGCATGTCAAAAAGCCTTTGGAAACCCCTAGTCAACTTTAGTCAAATACCGGTCAAGCACAAGTCACGATCAAAGTCGACAAACCCCAAAAACAAGCACTTTGAAGTTGAATTTTGCAAAACGGAGCCCAAAATCAAATTTTACGTGTCAAGGAACATTAGGTAGGGCCCTAGTCAATTTGTTTGGGTTCGATCAAAGCCTAGTTAAAGTGCTGAAAGAATTTGGTCAAACAGTCAAGCTTGGGATGGCAAACTCCTCACAGCGCGAAACACATGATCATAGCTCTCAGCTTCATCAAATCAATGCATGGTTAAGATCTCTTGTCCACCATTAATCAAATCTACAAGTTAAACCAACTGTTCACACAAAATAGGTGCACCAAAACTCCAATGTGCAAACCATATAATCAAAAGACTTCATCTTCTTCACCTAAAACCCAACCTATCAACCAAGAGCACCCACGACCTAAAGACCTATGAGCACCATGCCTTCGCCCTATGCCATTGCCGACGATCTAGCTGTTGAAGCCTCGATCGAGTAACTCCAAAACGCTCACCGTCGGCTAGATAACTTCCTGTCGGCCTTCAATCTTCGATCTCATACACCACTGCTATCCACATCACTTATTCCAACCGTGATTTTCAAGCACTCGCCGGCACCGATTTCAACCACTCTTCATCCCACCAAAGCTTTCAAAAGCTTCCTCTAGCTCTACCGCTTTGAATGCCACATTGCAACCCAAAAAATATTACTTCTAGTGTCTTCCACCATGGAGGCCAAACCCACAACCTTCACCAAGCTCACACTGCCACCAAATCAGACCACTTCGTGTGGCATCGCCACTTCCAAAGACATCCTCATCCTGGGGCAAGTTTAACTATGCCTTTAAATTTCATTTTGACAACTGAAGTGCCATCATCATCAATAAAGACAACTAGCGCTTTCAAGCATTCCTTTGGCTTTCTGCCCACCATTCACGACACGACAGCCACCAAATAGCTCCTCTCATAACGTTGATCCTTTTTGTGTCATCCATGAGCATTGGCGTCTTCAGTGACACTATATCAAACTCCGACTTTATTTTCTAATGGCAACACACCTTCACAGCTAGAATAATGGTGACGTCAGTGACTTTTATTAGCTCCTCCGTTTTCATTTTCTCATGCCATAAACTCGTCCACGTCCCAACGGGTATTGTTTTTCATGCAACCTCACAACAAGAATCAAAATCACGAATAAACAAAAAACCTTTGTTTCACCCATGCTGGTGCCCAGTTCTCGAAACTAGGCTCTTATACCAATTTGTTGTGAATTCGTATGATTTGGACAAAAAAATAAAGAGAGGAAGATGTAAACACGATGGACACAATATTTTTAACATGGTACGGCCTTTTGCCTATGTCTACGGGTAGACAAGAGAATTTCACTATAATAAGAACAAATACAACACACAGAGAGAGGGCTTGAGCTCCTCATACTTTCTTTACCCTTAAGGTCACTCACTCTCTGTCTCATCTCTTCTTCTCTGTCTTACTCTAATACAATAGGCAAAACCCTTATTTATAGAGTATAAAAAATAAGAAATATGGTAGCACTATGAATATGGTAGTACTCCAAAAATATGGTAAGACTAGAGATATAATAGAACAATAAATAAGGTAGGTTTTAAACCCTAAGCCCCATATTCCTTAGATGCCAATTAGAATACGAGCCAAGCCTTACAAAATAAAAATAATTTTTTTTGGCTTTATGCATAAATATATGATTTTGATGATAACAAATCAAGGGAAATTGAGTTTACCAAGTGTGCTTGTACTAATGTGTTTATATGCTTTAATATACATTGGTTTGGCTTTTGGATTGATTATTTATATCTTTATAGCCAAAATACTATTTGAATGCTTACCTTGTATATTACATTATCATATTATTATGAACTAAAGTATTCTTAAAGTGCTTGGTGTTGAGAGAAGTAAGCAAACTTGCATGATAAGCAACAATATTTTTTATCAAGAGAAGATGCAAGTGGAAGGAGCAAATCGATCACCACAAGAGAGGAAGAAGTCTTGATATATTAAAGATGTGAAGATCTCAAGATCAAGACTTGAAGATAGTATTGTGACATAAGGATGCAGAAAAGGTTACATAAGGGTTAGCGGTAATATTTTAGATGTTTGCCTTATATATGTTCATCTTTGCTCTAGCTCTTGGTGTTTATCTTTTCAAAATAGTTTTAATCTTCAAACTTGATTTAAAACATTTTTCCAAAGTTAGTTTGTGGATTAAAAATGTTTTTGAAGTGATCTTTATTTGTTGTATTCTCTGAAACTCCAAATTTTTTGAAATAAATGTTTTTCTCCTTCGAAATTGTGCTTGAAAAAGTTCTTTGAATTGTTCTTAAAGTATAGAAATCATTAGACCTTCAAAGAGTTTGGAAAGCATGCTCACAGAGGTGAAAAATCTATTTTCTAAGCGTGTTCGACGCCTTCAATCGATCGACCAACTGACCAAAGAGTCTATGGGACAACCCAGCAAAACAAAGCAAGCCAAAGGTGCATTCTGGACTTATCGATCGCCTTTTGCCGGTTGACCGGCAGATATTTTTAGTTAACCCGGATAACCAGTAAGTCTTCAATTTTGCTGGTCACCCTTGCCAATAGACCGAACCATCGACCGGTAGCACTGTTGTTTGTAAAATTAACCATTATTTGAACGTTGCACTTATTCTTTTTATACCCAACCCGCCCAATTCATCAACAAGACTCAAGAACTCATCTTTTATCATCCTATATTAAGTCTGAGCTTATTTTTCATCAATTCACACCAAGCAAGAGCTAAAATCCTCATATCTATTGAGCATTCAATTGAGTTAATACTTGTTATATCTACTCATTGAGGAATATTTGTTGTAATCACTTTGTATACTCAAATTTCTATCATTATTACACACTCTTGGGCTAGACTAGATTGTGAGAATCTTGTGTGAGCAAGAGTATAGGGAAATCTTGGTGTGGAGAATACTTGGATTCTTTGAAGAGAAGCTTCAAAGAGTTATATCGTTGGTTTGTACTTCACCAACATTTGAAAAAGCATTAACATCTAGTGGAAGTGTTATAAAGTCATGAGAGGAGTATCCTTAGGTGGTGGACGTAGGCAAGGCTAAACCACCTAAAATACTGGTGTCATCTTCTCTATTCTCCTTACTCTCTTTACATTGCTTATTTGTGCATACTAGTGTTATATAATTTGCTTGCGTAACCATCATTGTTTGTGATTGGAAATTTTGTTGCAAAAACTTGGTGTAATCTTAATTCACCCCTCCCCTCCTTAAGATTATTTGCCCCTTACAAGTTTTTAAGTGACTTCTAATAATTCATCAAGTTACTTTGTTTTGTAAAATGTGTTCCATAATAATATTGAGTTTTTTCTACTAACTTTTGTTAAACATTAAAGATATTAAGGTTTCCTAAGATTGGTTAGCATTTTAGCTTTGTTTGGTTAATCTACTAATAACCATTTTGTTTCCATATCATCCTAATATCTCTATGTTTTTCACCTTTCTTTTACAAATATAAATTTAAATAACACAAAAAAGATTAATCTCGAATTTTATCCATTAGTTGGTATCCTATGAAAATCTACTTAAGAAAGGTGTAAATTTTATTAGTTCACTTATTATCTTTCTTTCGTCCAAAAAAAATTGAATTTAAAAAAAAATATCTGTTACGATATTAATGCAAATAATTTACAAAATAATTAATTTTATCATTCTTAAATAATTTGAAACATTTATCTAATTATAAAATGAATTTAAATATTTCAATAATAGTAATAATAATTATCATTATAATTACAACAGTAACATGATATCCATGTACTTTTTTGCATCATTTTTATATTAATTAGTTAATCTAACACTTAATTTTATCAAACACATTGTCTTTAGCCAACTAGCGAAACGTCTATAGGCAGATTGTTAAAATATTAACCATTAGCTACCAAAATAACTAATTGTTCCGAGTAGGACCTTATTGATAAATGGATTGCATTGATAAATTTTTAGCAACTTAAGAATTCTGAGTTGCTTATTATTCTTTCCCTTTAAGTATAGCTAATTAAATTGCACTTAAATTGAGATTTTGATATTCAATTCTTTGTTACTATTACAATATATTATTGCCTTATATTGGAAGATTTCAAATTTCAAGTTCGCTATATAAGGCTTTAATCCACTTGTTTCCATGACCAATTATGTTGATTTGGGTAAAATGTACATTACCCTTCTGTGGTTTCTACCCCAAACAGTTTAAAACATACCACACTACTCCTATACTTTTTAAAAAGGGGCACAATCTATTCATGTCCGTTAATATGTTAACAATGTTAAATAAGATTTTAGAAGGACCAAATTATTGTTACTATCTTTTACTACTTTTGCTTCTTTTCCATTAATATTAAATGTTAAACTAATTTAAAAATTAAAATTAGAAATTAATAAATTAAAAAAATCAGAAAATTGAAACCTAAAATATTTATTTTTAATTTTTATTTTTTTATATTTTATACTTTTAATTTTTTAATTTTTATTTTTTAAATTGTTTATATTTCTTGTTTGTATTCTTTATTTTTAAATTTCAAAATTTTAATTTAAAATACTAAAGTTTGAATCTAAGTTTCTAAATTTTAAATTTTTATTTTTTTAAATTCATTATTCATTGTTTTTATTTTTTATTTCTATACTTTTTATTTTCTAATTCTTTTAATTTTTAATTTTTTATTTTATAAGGTGAAGATAAACAAATATTATAAGTCTAAATGAGGGTATTTTGATGAAATAGTATAGCACGTTCTAACATATGACATATACACGCAAGAAAGGAGAATATAATGTACTTTCTTTCAATTTAGATGAAAAAAGTTTTTGGGGTTCACGTGCCACTTTTTGAAAAGTACAAGAGGGTAATATGGTATGTTTTAAACCATAGGGGGTGATCAGCTACTTTATAAAAAAAACCACAAAGGGTAATGTGCATTTACCCTATTTGCATTTAAGGTGAAACCTCAATATTTTTAACATGATATCAATGTTGGGCTCTTAGTCCAGTTTCTATATTGCACAAATATATCCATGTCACTCATCTCCTTGCTGAGCCTTCCATACAGTGATTCATTCCTACAAGCAGCTTAACCAATCTGCATCTCACCTATCCACGTGTTAATCTAATTGTACAAGTAGTCCATTAAAGCTGCATGTGTTCAAGTTTCAGGTAGCGCACCTACAATTTTGGATCAAGCATCCAATTCATCTATTCATCTGGTAGTTGAAATAATGCGGACACTATTTGATTTCAAGTCACATGTGATGATAAGTGTTACTATATATATAGTTGTCGAACATTAGAAGATCTCAAAATTCAAGTTCACCATATAAAGTTTTGAGTCACTCTCTTATTAACCAATTGACTTTTAATATGGAAACACTGGAATTTTTAACAATGGTTTTGGTTATAACACAATTTAAGAACGATTAGATTTTTATTGATTATATGGTTATGACTTTCGCATCTATCAGGACGCATACTGTATGAAATTAGAAAGAGTGTATTGCAATATTTTGTTTTTTTTTTCCAGCCTTTACGAATGGCAGGGGTAAGGATATTTTAAAGAATAAATCTTGTAGTTAATAGTAATGTTCGCGTGTCTTAACTAAGCTTGAAAATTTTTTTTATACTCTCTAATTATAAATATTATATGACCTTTGAGTGGCTCGAAGCATGCATTGTTGAATGTCATTGTGTTATGGATTTATCATTTTAGGTGAATTTAATGTTCTTGGTGAGTTTTTTGTGATATATAAAGACAAAAAGAACACTTAAAAGTCCATGTTATTTGTTTCTATATTTTGCATTTTGACATCAGTACTTTTTCTACAATAAAAACGTTTTCCATAAAATACCGTTTTTATTATATGTACACAATTGGAACGATTGTTACTAAACGGATAAAAATTATTTTACGGATAACAAATTGATCTTTCCAAGAGCTTTCATCCAGAATTTGGCACCTCCTTGTCGGCTCTTCACCATCAAAGGCTGTAGTATGTTGCAAAAGTTGGGGAATAGAAGACTTAAACATAGCCAATTATAATTATTATAACTAAAAATAAAATATGACGTGATAGCACATGTACACGTAACGTAAGTAGAATTAGAAAAGGTAGCATCACATGTTTCAAAAGAAACTGATGACGTGGCATGATCAAGAAAGTTACAAACCCCTAAATTAAGGGAGAGAATTTTGGGTTCGAAAGACTAGAATGCAGGGTGCAAGCTAGATTGTAGGGATGGGGGCAATTGTCCCCCTATTTTTTAAATATAAAAAAAAACACTATTTAAAAAATTATTTAAAAAGTTAAAAATCCAAATTTGCCCCCATATAAAATAAGGTTAAATGCACATTGCCTCTTTTCTTTTTTAACCAGACAACATCGGTCCTACCCAAAAAAAAAAAAAAAGAAGAAAGAAAAAAGAAGACAACAACAATCAGACTCAAGTCTCAGAAAAAATAAATTGCAGCAACCAAGTAGTTGATTAGAGAAAGGTTCAAGCTATACTTCAGAGTTCGGTCTTTGAATGATCAAACCTCATCAAGACAAAGGCACTTTTTTTGTTTTTACCAAAATTGCTTAAGCCTTAGTTCGTGTATATGCATCATGCATGATCTCTTTGTTTAGACAAACAAGGTGCAAGCATCCTTGCATAAAGTATGACACTATTATGCTCTAGAAGTGATGTAGCACAATTTTGACCAAGGTGTTACTTGAAGTCTGCAATAGTTTATTCTATTTTGTAGATTTTTTAATCTTACAACCCTAATGTTGTACTTTAAGCTTGTGAGTGTTGTACGTGATGACTCTGCATTTATTGAAGTATACTTGTAGCTTCATTTACGTTAAATTGCTAATTAACAAGTCTTAAAGGAGAAATTTTCTGTGAAATGCAATTTGATGTTTTCTTTTGTGTTTGGATTTTATACTTTCGTAAATCATTAAGATGGTAGAATTTTTCTTGAGTTGAGTTGTTTGTTTGATGAACATATATTGGCTAAATTGTTTTCTTAGTCATGGAGAGATATTTTAAAAGAAAATATGTATTTGAGGCCAAATCTAGATCGGTTATCAATAAACCAAACAAGTTTGAAGAAGAGAATAATTCAAAAAGAAATTGCTTGGAGTTTGATTTGGCCAATCTTCCAGCGGATCCGGGGTTACGAAAACTAATTGTTAGTTATGATCCCAACATTCACGATGAAGTCCAAATAGCGTATTTATAGAAAGGGCCTTGTCAACCTCACTCACATAATTTTAAACAAACTTTACAAGGAAAAGTGTTAAGCCGTTTTAATCCATTTTGGTTCGATGCATATTCTACTTGATTAGAATATAGTATGGAGAAAGATGTTGCATATTACTTCTGTTGCTATCTTTTTAAATTAGATAGTAAAAAACATGGGGGAAGTAGTGATACTTTTGTTGTGGAAGGGTTCAACAATTGGATGAAAAAAGAAAAGTTACAAGGACATGTTATGGGTCCTAATAGTTCACACAGCAAAGCTTGGAACAATTGTCAAGTTTTAATGAATCAACAGCAACACCTTCAAACAATTGTGAATAAGCAAACTAAACAAGCTTGAAATGACTATTGGGTTCGTTTAAATGCTTCCATTGACTGTGCGCGATTTCTTTTAAGGCAAGGTTTGGCTTTTTGTGGGTTTGATGAATCTCATGATTCTCCTAACAAGGGAAATTTTTTAGAGATATTAAAGTTTCTTAGTGACAACAATGAGATATTAGAAGAGTTACAATGGATAAATGTCCTGTGAACCTGAAACTGACATCTTCGGATATTCAAAAAGATATTATGAGTGCTTGTGTAATTGAGACCATTAATGTTATCATTCAAGATATTGGTGATGGCTTTTTCTCTATTTAGTTGATGAAGCTTAAGATGTATCAACTACAGAGCAAATGGCGATTGTAATACATTATGTAAATAAGCAAGGACAAGTGATTGAGGATGTGTTAGGCATTGTGCATGTTATGGACACCACCGCATTATCATTAAAGTTAGTTATTGAAGCATTATTTGCCAAATACAAGCTAAGCATTTCAAGACTACGTGGTCAAGGCTATGACGGGGCAAGTAATATGCACGGTGAGTTTAAAGGTCTCAAAGCTTTAATTTTGAGGGAGAATGAAAGTGCTTTTCTATGTTCATTGTTTTGCACATCAACTTCAATTAGAACTTATTTCTGTTGAAAAGAACCATGTACCTATTGCATTATTGTTCACTTTGGTTACAAGTGTAATAAATGTTGTTGGAAGCTCTTGTAAGCGTCATGATATCCTTTTAGAGTGTCAAGCCATTGAAGTTTTAAAAGGACTTGAAAGTGGTGAACTTTAAAGTGGAGCTAGAGATACACTATGGGGTTGACATTATCCCACTTTGATTAGCTTAGTGAAGATGTTTCCTTCTGTTATTGACATGCTTGAATTTGTCGTGGAAAATGGAAAGTCTAAACAAAAAGTTAAAGCTTGCACTTTGTTGGATTTATTACAATCTTTTGACATCATATGTCTTTTTCTTGTTTGTTTTTTTTTTGTTTTTTTGATGAAGAAGATATTAGGAATTACTTATAAATTGTTACAAGCACTACAAGGGAAGGATCAAGATATTGTGAATGCAATGGATTTGGTTAAAATAGCCAAGCAACAATTGCAAATTATGTGAGATGATGGATGTGATAATCTACTCAATGAGATTTCCTCCTTTTGCAATAAATATAATATTAAAGTTCTCAATATGGATAATGTGCATATTGTTCGAGGACGCTCACAGCGTAACATGGAAAAGTGACAAGTATGCATCATCATAAAGTGGAGTTATTTTGTGCTATCATAGATCTGCAACTCCAAGAGCTTAATAGTCGCTTTGATGAAGTGAATACACAGTTGCTTTTATGTGTTGCATGCTTGAATCAGCAGATTCATTCTTTGCTTATAACAAGGAAAAGTTACTTCACCTTGCTTAATATTATCCAGTTGAGTTCGCATAGGTCCAACTTATTGCTCTTGAGAATCAACTAGAAACATATATCATTGATATGAAGTCTAATCATCAATTCTTGAATGTGATGACCATTAGCGATCTTGCTGAAAAAATGGTGAAGGCGAAGAAGGCTATTTTGTATCCATTGGTCTACAAGCTTATAACTTTAGCTTTGGTTTTACCTATTGTGACTGCCACAATTGAAAGGGCATTTTTTGCTATGAAATTTGTGAAGAACCAATTGTGCAATAGATTGAGTGATCAGTGGATGGCAGATTGTTTGATAACGTACATTGAAAAGGTTACTTTTAGCACTATTGACAATGACCTTAACATGCATCGTAATCACGGCATGAAAACCGTAAAGAGAAATTGTAATTTACTTTAAAAATATCTTTGATATTTTTCAATAAATATTTTTTATGCATTGCTCATGTCTTTATGTATATTTTGTAACATATGGCTTATTTTATAAGGAATATAACTTTGTAATTTTGCCCTCTTTACTTTCAAAGTCTAACTTTACCCTTGCTCGAATGGTTCAAAGGTTGTATCATGATCGAAGGCATCAGTAGGTCACAATACGATATTTGAAGGCCCAAAGGAGCCTCGAAGGCTCAAGTCAGGTCAGTTGGCAGAGGTTCAGACTATTATCAAAACCATCAAAGTTATAGGACGCTACTAATAAACATGGGCGAAAGTTGTAAGAATGGCACAAGCGGTTACTAACGTTTATGAATAACTTAGCTTAAATGATTTATTTTAAACAATAATGTAACATAGATTTACCTTGCTCTCTTAGTGAAACTTTACTCTTTATAGCATTATAGTTCATACCAGAGTACCTCTAGCATGCCAAGCTTACATCTCTGTACAATGGATTTCTTGATCGTAATAATAGTTCTCGTTTCATTTTGGATGTATTTACTTTTTTATCACTTTTCTTGCAACCACAATATTTCAACCAACTAAAAAGATAAGAATAGAAAGTTCTAAGTGCATATAACTTTTTCTTATGTTATTTTAAGATAATAAATAATAAATAAATATGAAATAATAACGATTTTCTTTAGTTGTAAATAGAAATTTGAGATTTACTCTGATGCAATTGTAGGGTTTTGTTGAGTGTTTTGATTTTTGGATGTAAATTCTGTATATTTTTTATTTTTTCAATATAAATTTCTTGCTGATTTAAAAAAGTAAGGAAAAAAAAATGTGTTCTTGGTCATCAACACGAGGGTGTTGATTCCCCCTTTAATTTAACCATTCCTTTCTTATGACGACAAACAACTTTTAGGTGATTATGCATTGAAGGTTGAAAGTTTTAACCTCAGGGTCACCGTGATTTTCAGTCGAGGGCTGCCATTTTTCTAATTAGCTAATAATTTGAGTTTATGTTAATTAAGAAGTGGTTTGGCTTAGCTTAAGAAAATTATTGAACACACATGTTTCTTCAGACCAGACCATTGCTAAGGAATGTGTTAATTGCAATAAATGTACTTGTTTCACATGAAAAGTTATTAATCCCAAGATTACTATACAAGATTATGAGTTTCTCTATATATCTAATACTAATTAAATCTGAGATGAAATCTCATAAAATTAATTTTGAGATGGAATTCAATGATTCTTAATAAAAATGTGGTACTTATATAATTGGATAACACAAATTTTGATATTTACTGCGAGTATCTAAGCCCGCCTTCAGCAGCCAAAGAAAAATATAAACCCCAAATTTGGATAGGCTAGACTACTTTAAGAAGTGATTGACAAATGACAACAAACTGTACAATTAGAATGAAATTGAAATTAAAATCCTCTTGAAATACGAATTGATTAAAAATAGACCCTAATGTTAGGGTAAAATAAAAAAGTAAAAGAGTTATTGTATTTTTTCTTTTCTTTTTTTTTTTGTCAAGAAAAGAGTTCTTTTAAAAGAACTCAAAATTTGCAAGACTTCCATTTGTTATTGAAATTCAATTTAACTTAGTGCTCGTGTATATAATTTTGCAAAGAATCTATGGTAGCCAAATAATAGTTTATTCATAAACACAAAAAGAAATAAAATAACAGTGTATTCATAAGGTTGAAGATTTATTAACTTCCTTACTATTTCGAATCAATTCTAATATACATATATGTAAAAGAATCTTCCAATAGGTCGGCTAGATTTAATTTATTAATTGGAGGGGTTAGTAGATTGTCCTTATTACCTTATCTCACAATAATTACATAAATTTATGGATAAATTAAAATAAGTTCATACTATTATGTTTGACATTGACTACCCTCCATTCAAATGATCTAAAAAGTTGATTTTCAACTTTTCACCTAATTATAAGAAATTATATCCCCGTTATCTTTTCGGATGTAGTTAACTTTCAAATCTTAATTCTTTCTGTACCAAAAGAGTTTCACTTTATGTCAAAGAGAAAGCATCTCTTTGTGATCCTCTGTATTTTAAGGGTAAATTCCACAGAGGGTCTTTAATATTTATAAAAAAAGAAAAGATCAATTTCGTTCCATATTATTTTAATTGTGACCTACTTAGTGTAAAAAGAATCAATTTAGTCATCTCTCATTAGTGTTGTATGTACAGTGTGTGTAGTGTATGTGTAATATATTGTAGTGTCTATAATGTTTGAAGTATGTATTGTAGTGTGCATAGTACACATAATGTATAGTGTGTGTAGTATGTATGAGGTATGTAGCTTTTGTAATGTGAGCAAATGTGATTTACATTACAACAAGAGGGTAATTAGCTAATTAGATAAATCACGCGGGATAATGCGTGTCATACACCCTCTAAAAAGCACATAGGGATCATGCGAGTTTTAAGACATGAGAAATTAATTAGTTAATTTGACAAATCATAAGGAATAAAATTCATTTTACCCTATAATGTGTGTAGTTTATGTAATATGCTTAGTGTATATGTTTAACGTGTGTAGTGCATATAGTGTGTGTGATGTATGTAATATGTAAGTGTGTCGTGTATATAAGGTGTGTAATGTGTAGGGTATTGGCATGTGGTGTATGTAATGTATAATATATGTCATTTGTGTACTGTAAGTAATGTGTCTAATATTGTATCATAATGGTATTACGTGTTCAATGTGTGTACTGTGCATAACGTGTTTGATATATGTAGTGAGCGTGTATAGAATGTACAGTGTGTCTAGTATGCATTGTGTATTTACTGTATAAAATAAATTTAATTTTGATTAATTAAAGCTTTCCCCAAAGTTTAGACCTTTTTCCAGTTCCCAACTTATTTTTCCGAAAAATTCTCTTAAACTTTTTCCCCCTCTCAATTCTGCAATTCCCCATATTCAATTTGGATCCAAAATTGTAGATAAGAAATGAGGGATCCTCATTCAATAAATTAACAATCCTAATCTGGAACACTTGTGCAACTTTTTGTCTTGTATACTCGACAATCTGTCGAACCAAAATGTGTTCTCATAGAACGGAAATGTGATTCACATGGGAAAGAAAATGACATTCATGAAAGACTTTGGAATTAACCAGAAAAGACTTCATATTTTATATGGTCTATAGAAACCAAGTTTATTGACCCCAGTGGGTCCAGAAAGACTTTGAAGGGTCAGATATCCAACGCAGAGGAGCAAGGAGACCTCCATCAAGTAAAAGTGAAGGTACATTAACGTTGTAATGACTTTTATAGGTGGTGCATAATTGCTATTTATACGAGGTGGGTCTTATACACATGAAACTCGTACATTAATGTCCATTCAGAAGAAAGCAAACATTTAATTTTTCAGGTCAAGTCTCCGAGCAGCTTCAGTTCCCATTCCAATTCCTTTCCAATGTTGTGTTTGGAATCAGCATACTGAATAAGATGCTTATGTTATTGATGTCAAAGAGACAATTTTATCTTATAAAATATGAGACATATTATCACAAATCTTTTATGAAAATTAAAAATAAATTATATTTTTTATCTTATAAAATATAAGTAATTCATCATTGACTTATCATTTACAACTATAAATAAGATATTTTCATTACAAATATCTTTGAAAACTCAAACAAATCATATTTTTTTAACCTAAGATTACAGGCCCTGAAGCAAATTTTTCTTTGGTTTCGGGCCATTACTAGTTGTAATGCTAGTTGAGAAGTATCTTTTTCTTTTTGCTTATCAAGGATAAACTATTTGTTAAGACTATAATTAAAAAAAGAAAAAACTTAGAAACATAAAAAATAACAAACAGAAACATGAACAAGTAAATCCCAAATTTCTTTCGGGATAACTTTTATTTTGAAAAGGATAATTTTAGTGGTCCATGCGTGCATGTGAGCAGCTCGACCACAAATTTCTTGGCTGTCCATTCATGATTGAAGAGATAAAGTCTAAACAAGAAAGTCAACCTCTCCGAGTAGAACTAGACTACATGATTTGGAAACAACAGAAAAGTCGTGATTCTTTTGGGTTCCGAGTATTGTTAGCTTATCTAGTTTTGTCAAATATCTGAAAATGAAATTCCAATGGCTAAAACAATATCAAGAGGCAAATTTGTGTACATTTTGGCTTTTATTTTTCAAACAAGGTAAAGATCATCAATCATCAATGATCACTTAAATATTGCCATTTTGATGATTCTCTTCTATATTTGTTTAAAAATGAATCTTTTGGTCCTTGACGTTCAATAGTTAGGATGACATTATAGCGTCACCTCACATGCAATTATGTCCAAATAAAGGCACGTGCTGCTCACATGTGCCTCTTGACATCTGAATGCTAGCTGTTCAGCCTGAAGCCAACTTTTTCAAATTCTATCCGCAAATTAAGTAAAATGCTTTTTTTTTTTTTCCTGAAGGACTTTTTCATATTTTTCAAGCTGGAAATATCACTTTTGGAGTTAAAATCATAACCCATAGTATCAATTAATCACAATCAACATGAAGGCACAAACGTTATTGCACTTCTAACAAGTGCTTATGACAATTTTTTAGGGAATTACTTCAATTTATTTATGTTACTGTTCTTTTTATAAGAGTAATACAAAACGTTGCGGGTAAGAAAATTGAATAATCAACCACCCAATAAGTTTTACGTGTTTTTCATTAATATATATAAATATATATACACACACGTCCATAATTAAATATTATATGCTCCCTTTTAAGAACAATTTTATAGCTTGGCCAATATTGGATTTCGAGAAGTACACAAGAAGTCCAGCTTATCTAGCTATAAGAAATTAACAAGCTTCTCAATGTATTCATTTTCTCTATTACATTAACATGGCGATTGGTATAACGGAATGGCTTTTATAGGAATGGAGTGACTTGAAAAATGCAATGAACTTAGAAATAGATCTGTCATGCTTGGTGTGCTTTAGTAACAACAATAGAAATATAAGTGGAGAATGTTAGGAATAGAATGACATTCGTGAAATTCCATGATTGCTATGATGGAATGAAATCAGTAATATCTTTCCGGCTTTCCCAAAAGAATCCCATTCCCATATTTATGAAAATAGCCATTCCTAACAAAATAGAAGGGAATGGGCCATTCCTATGTTCGCAAGAATGGAACTTTTGATAAATGATAAAATATCCCTTCAAAAATTAATGTATCACAAAATTAGTGTTTTTTTTTTTCTTTTACATATGATCTTCTTCAAACTTTATGCCTTAATTAAAAAATTTTACAAATCTTATCCTTACCTTTTTATCTTTATTACTTAACTATCTTTACTCTTTATTTTACCCTATACTTACCCTTTGATCTTTATTATTATAGTTTATTTAATAATTATTATATACTTTTATTATATATGATGCAAATTAAATTATTAAATTGTAACATTTTGATAATGTATTTTTAAGGATAAATAGATAACAATCTTAAATTGTGTTTTAACTATTATTCTATTTTCATATCTTTAATAGTTATTTTAATAATATAAGTTATTTTTGAACATATATATTTTAACCAAACATGTAAATAATTATGTTTATAACTACAACTTTTATTCAAATAGGTAACTACTTAAAATCAAAATTTGAGAAAAGTAACTTAAATCCAAATGTGCTTTAAGCAACTTTTCAAAAAACCAATCAAAACCTCCTCTAAGTTCAGTAATTTATTAATTAGTGCCAAATGATTACATTTTGAGAGTTCATGCATATTACCATTAATAAATTTGTACATTATTAAGACTTTTATCGCTCTGTAGACTTACATATACCCAAACATGTTTATTTTATAAATATTTTCAAGTCATAAGCCAGCCACATAACCATTAATAATACAATCAAATATCACGATCTTACTACTTTTCATTTTACTATCAATTGGTGATTTTGTGTGTTAAATGTGACAATAAATAATGTTTCAAAGAAGTTGGATACAAACAAGCAAGGAAAAAAATTAGTTTCAAAATGTTGACAAAAGAAATAGGAATTACTAGGCTAAAAGGTATTGAGGAAAGTTTCAAATAAAAAGGTATATTAAAATTTTAACAATAAATGTAAGGGTATTTTTAATTTTTTAACAAAATTAGTGCATTGGTTGTTAAATTTTATTTGCATTGTTAATTGGAAGAACCTTCCAACAGATTATAAAAAATTAAGACACCTATTTAAAATTAAACATATACCTGAAGGACATGTATGTCTTTCTTCCTTGCTAGTAATGGTGTGAAACCAAAGAAAAATTCCTTCAGGGCTGTAATCCTAAGTAAGGATGAGGCCCTACAAATGCCAATGGCATAAACTCTATGCGCTACTTAGAAAGGAATTGCAATGGGACCTAAAAGATTAAATATTTTTCTTGTCTGAACGGACATTAACGAACGAGTTGCATGTGTAAAAGGCCCACCTCATATAAATAACGATTGTGCACTCCCTCTCAAAGTCATTACAACATTAATATATTATTACTTGATGGATTGAAGTACCCTTGATCCTCTATTGAATATTTGACCCTTCAAAGTCTTTATGGACCCACTTGGTCAATAAACTGGGTTATTATAGACCATAAAAATAAGCCCTTTTTTGGGTCAATTAGAAAGTCTTTCAAGGTCGCTTTCTCCTTCATGTAAATCACATTTCCTTTCTGTGAGAACATTTTTTGGTCCGTCAAATTGTCAAGTAAATACGACTAAAAGTTGTAAAAGGGTTCAATTAGGTGTGTTCAATCAATGGAATATTTTTGTTTGTTTTTTCTCTAAAATTTTGGTCTTGGAAAGATTGAATTTAGGAAATTAGAAAATTGGGCAAAAAATTAGGTATAGGGAATATTTAAGAGAAATGAGTTGAGGACCAAAGACAATTCTAAACTTTCAAAAAAATCTAATTATTCGAAATTAATTTATTATATATGCTAAACACAAAATATATATACTACGCATACCCACACTATACACATTACAACATTACACCATTGCACATTACATACACTACACACACTATATACACTACATCTTAGATACACCATACACACTATGTAGTATACATATTACTTTACAGTATACAGAATACACACGCTACATCATTCACACACTATACCACTGCTCATATCAGACACACAACACACTGTGCATATTACTTACAACAAAGACTAGACATTAAATAAATCACCTATTACACACACCACACGTAATACATGTCTATACACATTATATATACTATAAGGCTATACACACAGCACAATATACTACAACTTTTGTCATTGCAACACTTTAATTGAACTTAAAAAAAGCTGTTGCTGTAGTTAGTTTTTTGCAATGTTTTGCTGTTGTTGTCTAAAAACCAACATTTCTTTTAATGCTTTTATAAAATCATGGCAGTAATTAGCTGTTTTGTAATAGTTCTGAAGTTGTTACCTAAAAACTAATACTTTTTACAATGGTTCTATAAAACCATTGTAGTATTTAGCTTTTCTTAATAGTTTTGTAACCATTGCCAAAAAAAACAATACTTTTTGTAATATGTTAGGAAATTAGGACGCATAATTCACACTCATGCAACGGAATTAAAGCACAAATAATGAGAAAAGAACATACACAAGTAAAACGTGATTCGGCCCTTTGTTTACATTCACGAAACTTCCACTAGATAGAAAAAAGTATTATAACCCAAGTAACTTTTTGCACGGTCCAAAAAGTCTAAACCCTCCCTCACGGAATTCTTACAATGGCGTTATCTGTCAATCAAAACCTATTGCAAGACATACACATGACAACAAATGTAAGAGTCCTATTTATAGAAAAGACTTTCTTGTCCTCTAAGACAAGGAATTCTTATTCTATCAATCCTCTCATGATTAAGTCTCTTACTATAATTGGAATTTTAACTCTCATTAGAACTATTTCTTATTTTCAATATGGGCTTAGACTCCACATTCGAGCCACAACCCAACATAATACTTTTAGAAAACTATTGTTGGGAAAAAAAAATAAACAGAGTGCTTACCCTTTTTAATTTTTGCAATGGTTTATCAAATTAATATTACTTGTAACATATTACATACAGGGTTGCTTATGTTCTTGTATTTATGATATATAATGTTTTTATTGAGATATTTTATACTTGAAATTTTTTTTAATGTAATGCATTATTGCATTGTAAAGAGACAACTATTACAATTCATGATCTAAAAAGATTATTGCTTATTGTTTAAAAATTATAGTAAAAGTATTAATTATTAAAGACAATAACTAAATAAAATAAACATATATCTAACATTATAAATTTTCAGATGAGATGATTACTTTGACATAATAGTAGAAGTAATTGTCAAAGGGTTGTGAGTTCGAGTCTCACTGCACAAGAAAAGACGAGAATAATTTTTCTTTCGAACAGTGACTAACTTGCAACTGTAAAAAGACTTTATACTTTTGAAAACCATTACGATAACCATCAAAAACTATTACGAAAAGTATTAAAATCATTGATATTACTATTCAAAACTATGGCAAATATAAAAATAATTATTATGTAATCATGAGACAAAACTGCTGCTAGAAATGCCCATAACAATGGTTGTTAATTTACTATTCTAATTTATTTATGAAAAAACCATTGCAATAAGGAATAGGCAGCGGGAACATATTCAACAATAACAGAACTATCACGTAAAATCATTTACAACGGTTTTAATTTTTTTTTGGTAACTATTTTCAAACGTGCACTTGAAAAATGTGGTAGTCAAATTACACATACATTACACACTCTATATACACTACAACAAGGGATGATGAAATTAATTCTTCTAAACCAAGTACGTCACATTAAAATAATAAGAATGAGATTGATATTCTTTATAAATATTAAAGATTATTTGCGGAATATATCTTTAATATGCAATTCATTTGGTTGAGACTATCTCTGTTTAGGTGTGAGGTCTTGGGTTCAAATTTTATAGAAAAAAGGGTGTTGGGTTTGGGAGTGGGAGTGGGGGGTTTTGTTTAAAAATAAATAAATAAAGAAAGAAAGAAAGAAAGAATAAAGATTTGAAAATTAACTACATCTAGAAAGATAACGTGGACAGAATTCTTAAAGTCAGGTGAAAGTTTGAAAATTAACTTTTTAGAACATGTGAACGAGAGTGTTGTCAATGTCAAACATTTAAATATAAACTTATTTTAACAATAAATTTATATATTTTATGTGAGATAAGGTAATAAGGACAATCCACTAACCTCTCCAATTAATAAATCAAGCCGACCAATTGAAAAGGAATTTTTTACACATAGCTATGTATACTTAACGTTGGTCTAAAGTAGTATCGAAGTTAATAAATAATCTTCATCCTTATGAATGCGTTGTTAGTTTTCTTTTTTCGGTCACATGGATACACTATTATTTGGCTATCAAAGATTCACAAAATTATATGCACGAGCAAAAAGCTAAATTGAAATTTTAATAAGGAATGAAAGTCTTGCAATAATCTTGAGTTCTTTTACCAGAAATTTTCACTTCTTTAATTACACTCTAACAATAAGAAGTATTTTAATCAATTCATATTTTGATAATTCACTCTTCAATGTAGAGAGTATTCTTATTTCAATTTCATTTTAATAACACAATCTATTGTCAACCACTTCTTAAATTAGTCTAGCGTATCAAATTTTGCGCTTTACATTTTTCTTTGGCTTTTAGAGCCGAGCTTAGATATTTGTGGGAATGATCAAAATGTGTTATCCAATTATATATTTACCACATTTTTATTTATGTTCTGTTTGGAATAAGCTTTTTTTAAGATGCTTACAAGGTTACGAGGTTTTGTTACATGCGATCAACGGATGATTCCCAATTTTAGATTTTAGCTAGGTTTTATTGTGTTGTGAGTATAGTAATACCACCTTATTTACTTTCTTTTCTTTTCTTTTTTTTTGTGAGGGTAATAGTACTACCTTATTTAGTTTTTGCTGGCCTATCAACCTGGCATCCATAGGAGTAGAATGGAGGATTAGGCATACATCCCCCCTCTATGATGTATCTTTAATTATTTTTGATTTAATAAAATTCCGGGTGTGCTGCCTCCCTTTTCTTTAGGGGGAAAAAAAACTTATTTTAATATGCTTATTTTATTCATTAAAAATACTTTTAAAACTATAAATAAGACATCTTATTAGATATAGATTTATTTTCAACTTTCAAAAGATTCCCGCCGTGTCACTTTTTGATTATTTTATAAGATATAAATAATCTATCGTTGTCTTACTTTTTACAACTATAAATAAGACATTTTATCACAAGCAACGTATAAAAACTCAAACCAAACTATATTTCTTTTTTGTATATAAAATATCAAATAAGATGCATCTTATGATAAGCTTATTCTAAACAGAGCATAAGAATCAGGAAATTCCATCCCAGTATTATTTCACGAGATTTGATTTTAACTTTAATTAGGGTTAGATAGAGTAACTTATGATCTTCTATAATAACCTTAAAAATAATAATGTTTTATGTAAAAACAAGTATATATTTATTGCGCTTGATTAGCATATCCCTTAACAATGGCTTGGTTTGAAGATTAGTGAACTACTAGTTCTTTTTCCATGTGTCTTACACGGGAGATATATATATATATATATATATATATATATATATATATATATATAGGTAAATAATATTGTACTCCCCTATGATTAGCTATAAATATACATTTGGCCCCTATTGTTTAAAAATAGGCATCAGACCCCTTATTGTCTTAAAAAATAAAGCACACTCGTCCCACTTGTTAATTCTGTTTGTTTTAGTTAACAAAAAGTATAAAAGGACTCATATGCCCTTAATATAAATATAACACATATTTAAAATATTTTATTTTTAAACAAAATTACATCTTCCTTCCTCTACTCTCCACCCCAACCAAAACCCTATCCACCCAACACAAGTAGCACATCCGCCTCCCACCAACTGTAGCACCGCCGCCTCCCACCAACAACGGCAACACCATCCCTCCTCCGAAGTGTATATGTTGTGTGTAGATACATTTTCTAGCCTTCACATTATTCAGGTTGTAAACCATTTTTTGCTCGCTTTACTGTAGCAGAATTAATGACTACTTTCAAAACTTTGCTTGGTATACAACTTAAATTTCAAAACAAATAGGCTCGCAGTTATTCCTTATAAGCACAAATTCGTTAGACATCTCTATCGGAAGAGATGAGCATGACTGAGTGGTAGATGAAGAAATGATCTCAAGGTCAAGAGTTAGATGCATGTAATTTTAACCCAAGGTCAAGGGCTCCTGTTTATTGTGTTTGTTGTCTAGTTGGTTAGTGCATTTTATTTTGAAGAAGACAAAGGGGTTTTAGTGCTTATTTTTAAATAATAAGGACTAATTGTACATTTATGCTTAACTATAGAGGGATATGGTGCTATTTACCTAAAAATATTTCAATAATCTTAAAAAAAATATTATTTGTTCTTTATAAACAATAAACATTAATAAGAATTGTAAATTGCAAAAGGAAAGAAATTATAATTGGCGGCATAATGGTGTGATAGGGTAACTCGAAAAGAAAAGAAATTGTAATTGGGCCAAAACAATAAAGATACAGTAAGAGGGAAACAATTGGGCCAAAATTCTAGGTCATTGACGAGGATTTAGAGTCAGCAAAAAAATGAGCGTGAAAGAAAATGGTGCAGCATTAACCGCTTTAGTTCAATAGATAGAATTTTTTCAATAAGTTTCTTGAGCTAATCCAAACAACTTCTTAATTAACATAAACTCAACTCGTTAGCTAATAAAAAAGATGGCCCCCGATTGAAAATCCTTTTTTATAGTGTGCTTGGAAGTTGGAATAATCTTGTTTTAAGATACTTATCCTATTAAAATGAAGAAATGTCTTATAAGATTTACGACGTCTTATCATATAAAATCAAAACAAATCATATTTTTTATCTTATTATATAAGCAATCCATTCTTATCTTATTTTTTTACAACTATTTTATAAGGTGCATATGATAAAATGCAAATTGCACTATGCACTCACATAGTGCACCTAAAAGTGCATGTTGCATTTAATAGATCTCACAATCTCGTCATTGGATCAATGTGAAATTTAACAAATTTACTTTCCTCATGCTAACAAATAAAATACAACAATCAAATCATTGATCAGACACTAGTAACTCCTCCAACTGTGAGCTCCGAAATCGTTTACAGTTTATGAATGTATCTTAAAGAGTTTTAAATAGATAATTTATCATTGTCAACATATGATATAGAGTTTTTGAACATATAATATAAGATAATGGATAAGTAAATTGTGAACAACTACAATTTTGAATATAGATTATTAAAACTACAAACATAAAATTTGCGATTTGTAAATAATTAAAAGTTATGAACGTATAGTATAAAAATTGTAAACTTGTAATAATAAAGTTGTGAACGTACTACTGTCGGATACACAATATAAGGTGAGCGCGCAATGTTTAGGATATATGGTATCCAATCCGATAATAAAATATGTTAAATCTTAAAAGATACCTTCTCATTTCAATAAAAAAATTATTTTAAAATAAGATCATTCCAAACATACTATCAATATCACTGTAACTTTAAGGTTAAAACTTTCAATCTTCAAGACGTAATCACCCAAAAATTGTATGCCGTCATAAGAAAGGAATGGTCAAGCATTCTATTGTATTGCGTTTGTCAAACCAAGGGGGAATCAACCCTCGTGTTGCTGCCCAAGACAATAACAGCTATTTCACATTTATTACTACTTTTTTGGTCTTAAAATAACATAAAAGATTCTTAATTATATTGCATGATTCAATGCAACTAGCTAGTACAACTTCATGTCTACACGCAAGAATGTGAACTAATCGAGATGACATAGTGCTCCTACTCATACATGACATCATTTCGAAGGATAACGGTTCTGAGAATGGTGTTTTTAATCAATAAGAGTTAAGAAATTAACAAATTAGAATCTTTCTTTTTTATTTTATGATTTAACTATGGAAGAATTTACATGACTAAATTAATTAACTGAAGGATATCTTAATTTTTGGACCACAATAAATCTTTAAATTTGATGGTGCATATGGCAATAGCTAAAACAAACGTTTTTATGGTTTTACATTATTTAATTTAAATTAAAATGTATTTTACTCCCTTATATTTTGCAAAAGTCACGTAAAATTTTCTATGGCTAAAAAAATCATTGATAATCTTTATGGTTACAGAAATGTTGCAAATTAATCACTGAAATTTTAAAATTAGTGCATATTCTTCTATTTGATTTCAAAACAAATACTTGTTTTTCCCTTTCATTTTACACTCATAGGGTCAGTAATTTGCAATGTTATCGAAAACAAAAAGGGCCTCAGCCAATTTTGATGTCCCTTTCGTTTTAAACTCATAGGAGTTTAATGTCCATTTTACAAACCACTGGGAGTAAATTACATTTTACTGTTTATTTCATATACATTGATATAATCTAATAACACTTGTAATGAAGTGAAGAAAAGGCGACAGGAAACCTCCAAATGCTCTTCGAGACAAAAAATAATAATAAACTTCATTCATATAAATTAAAAGGCTTGTTTGGATTGATTTTGGAAAAAAAATATATATATTGTCTTTAAAATTCAATCCAAATATTTATCTGTTTGACCCAATTTTTAAATATCTAAAAGTATTTCCTATGAGTTAAAATCTGAATTTGATTTGTTTGACTCATATATGAAATAGCTTTCAGCTAAAAGCCAAAACTAAGAAAAAGTTAAATAATCAAAAGCTCTTCAAATTGCAACTTTTCAAAAAACAAAAAGTTTTCAAAAACTATTTTTATATTATATTAGACTTTGTTTTTCTTTTTTTTCCCTTTAAAAAAATTCATTTCCATATTTTTTGAATTTCAATATTACTATAAAAATAATTGGAAGTCCAACACCAGCTGAACTGTGAGGCCAAACACTCAGTATGTCTTTTAAGTCAACACTCAACAGTACCCCAAATTATACTATTAAAAGTTCTACATCTAAAACTAACAAAGCCTTATTGTGAAAAATAAATAACTCATGTCAATTAGAGTTACCACCTTATTTAAAAGTTTAAACTTGTATGGAGAGGTTGATGATATTTATTTATTATACTTAACACGCCCCTGACGTGCAATGTAATTTCTTTAAAGCTTGCACATGGATAATTTAATATTTTTACATGGGTGGCAGTGAGACTCGAATTCATGACCTAGGATCTAATACCATGTAAAGAATCACTGATGTTCCATCGTAAAAACCAATTAGTTAATATGAGAGTAGCATTAGATAGTCTTAGATTTCATATTTTTTCACGTGGGAGGAATCACGTATGATCTGGAATGAGAACCAAGAATACCAAGAATGAGATTAAATTCAACAAACCAAAACAAGAATTCCATGAACTAATAGTCAGAAACCCCAAGAACGGGTGCTCAAACGAGACCAAGAGCAGAGACGGGGTCACACGTGCACAACGCAAGAAATTAGGCCAACACCCAACTCTAATACCATTGAGTTACCACATCATCTAAAAGCTTAAGCATGTAGAAAGAGTTTAGTTATATTTATTTATTATACTTAACAAATTCTAATTGAAAAAAATAAAATCTAAACGGCGCTAAAGTAAATCATTACACTATCACCAAGTACACAAAAAAATTTATTGCACGCCACAATTTTAGCAAAACAAATAGCATTATGATAACCAAAACATATATATGATGATGATTTGTACCTTACTTAAATAAATAGTAGTCTGCAGAAGTGAAATTACGATAACCAAAAAAAATCAAAGCTTTCCGCGTTCTAGCGCCTTCGTGTAGATAATTTTCTAATAAACGACCACTATATAAAGCTTAAAAAGATGTGATGAGTTCCTACGGCTCATTTTTGTCCTCTACATTAATTAAGGATTTCTCTTCGGTCAGTGTCCTCAGTTAAACTAGCGTGCAGGACCACCAGTAAATCAATAATTAAAATCGTAAAATTCTAACTGTGTTCACATTTGATACAACTAGCATAAACTGAAGGACCGTGATAAAAGGTCCCTAATTATTAGTGTATACATGTTTAGTTAGCTGATGGAATAAAATATATTTGATAAAATTAGGTGTTGGATTAGTTAACTAAAATAATATGATGCAAAAAAGAATATGGATATCATATTATTTCTGTAATGATGATTACAATTATTATTACTATTATTGATAGGAGAACAAAATAGTTGTTAGGAGTACTAACCAAATAAAGCTGAAACAATAAACGATCTTATGAAACTTAGTATCTTTAATGTTTAACAAGAGTTACTTGAAAAATAAGAACTATTACAAATTGCACAAAACAATAGTAACTTGATGAAATATTAAAGATTAGTTGAAAGGTGTCACCCAATAGGACCTAGGACAATTAATTCAAACCACATTACTTTTGGATGTCATCTGATGACTATAATATCTCATCATATCATAATTTTCTACAGACAACTTAGTGGGTTTCTGATTTATTCCGCCAAGTTGGTGCAATTCCTGGAAGTTATTCGGGTGCTACCTCCTACAAGTTAAGGACATGACAATGTAAAATTTAAGAGGGAAAAATGGTTTATATGTGTATATATATATATATATATATATATATGGAAAGTATAGAGAAATAACAAATCAACAATAAAGTTTACTTAATGATTATTAAGTTTAGTCACAACTTTTTTTTCTTTTTTTTTTTCTGTTGGTCATTGGTTACAATGTTTTTCTCTTTTTTGCCGTGATAAATCGGTTAATTTCTTTGCTGAAATTTTAGTTGCTCAAGAATTCTGAATTGTTTATGATTCTTTTCATTTATATGTAGCTATTTAGTTGAAAATTGAAAAGAAAATAGAAAAGAAAAAATATGGAGAGAATATTTGTGCATTAAAGAGAACAAGAGCCACCACCAATGGTGGCTGTAAAAAAGAAAATGACTCATAAATATTACATTGTAAATCTTGATATTAAGTGAATACAATAGAAGAGCCTATTTATGGACATGATAACTTGGTGACCAAGACTACAGACCTAAACTAATAAGATAAATCATATATTAAGGAAACTAGGATATTAAGGAATCAATTATAATAAGGAAATTAATTTGATAATTACCTAACCTATAGTATTGCCTATTCTGATGCCATAAAATATTAATAATCAAAATATTCTTCAAAGTTCAAGATCCGCTCACATCAAAACTTCTCTCACATTGATATGAGAGGATCATCTGAACTATTCATGAGTTAGTTATCATCTGAACCATTCATGAATTAGTTAAAGTTATCCCAACCATTCATTTAAAACAAATCTCAAAAAAAAAAGTGGGTAATGGGAGGAAAAAAAGTTTTTGAAAACATTTAACATAGATGGTTAAAATGTTTTTACCCACATATGAATGGCCAGGATTTCCCTCATATCAATCTGAAAGAAATCATGATGTGAGAGAATCTTAATCTATCTCTGCACATTGAGAGAGCCTCAATGATTCTTCACATAGTATTAGAGCCGTATTCTTGGTCCTGGCTCTTTTATATCAGCATCCGCCCTCGTGTCAGTTGTTTATATGAACTTGTTGGCATACCCTATTGTTATTGACATGACCCATTTCTGGCTATTTTAACTCATACGAGCTAAAGGAAAAAACCAAGAAGCGAGACCAAAATGGTCTAAATAAGATTACAGCAAAATAATGGTTAGAACAATGAGATAATAATGACCTAGTGGTTTTGATACCAAGTTGAAAATTGAAAAGAAAATAGAAAAAAAATATGGGGAGAATATTTATGTATTAAAGAGAACAGAAGCCACCACTAAGGGTGGTTCTAAAAAAGAAAATGACTCATAAAGATTACATTGTCAATTCTGGATGTTAAGTGAATACAATGGGAGAGTCCATTTATAAGCACGATAACTTGGTCACCAAACTACAAACCTAAACTAATAAGGTAAATCATATACTAAGGAAACTAGGATATTAACGAATCAATTATAATAAGAAAATTAATTTGATAATTACCTAACCTATACTATTGCCAATCCTAATACCATAAAATATTAATAATCAAAATATTCTTTAACATATTTAAAACATTTTTAAATATTCTGAATCGTAGGAGAGCTTGCTAGGATATGAGATTTGATGTTTCGGTTTGTATGGGAGGAAAAACTTGCATGTTACTATGGACTACACCTCACTCAGATTTCAAAATCATTTTTAAATAGATAATTTTTTTTTTCTTGGAAAAATAATTAGCTTTACTAAAAAAGACTCCTATATGAACATAAATTTTATATTGCAACCTCTACTAAGAAAATTAAATCTTTGCAAATGTTAAATTGTATATGTTACGGCTTTTCACTAAAGGAAGGTTAAGTTTTAGTCCATCTATTTATTAACTTGTGTCGTGTCTTGAACGTTCCTTATTATTCCATTCCAAAAACAAAACACGACACCTTTTAAAAGTCCAGACTGTGTGCTATGTTTTAAAAAGTAGAAACAGGAAAGTTTTTGATGATCAAATAAGATCTAACATTCATGCAAATTAACTATAAGAAGTTCAAACATTTTTGCCTCTTTTTTCCTAAAAGAAAAATCATTTTACTGAACAATTAATTAGGAATGGCAATGGGACGAGTGACTTAGAGTATCCAGCATCGATCGTCCTGATTAAAATCCAATAAAAATTCATCCCATTAAGAATCCAAAATAATTAAAAATACCCATTAGGATTTGGGATGAAATTGGGATTGGTCCCGGGTACGCACATTCCCGAACCCGATTTCTAAATTTGTGTTTATTTGGATTTGTGGATTACTTTCTAATGCGAATAGCTTTGTTATGTGAAAATTTTGGTTGCTTTCTCATGTGGATGATTTTGTTTTAAGTTTATATTAATTTATCATTAAGTTTGATACTTCGAGCTATGGATTATATGCATTTTAGAATTTAGATTTATATTTTTTTTAGTAAAGTATGTTAATTTGTTCTTCGTAGATTAAATTTATCATTTTAATATATTTTAATTTTCAACAAAAATGAAAATTTTATTTAAATGGTTAGTTTTTTAAAATTTAGTTATTTAGTTTAGGTCCTAGGTCCCAAGTTCGTGGGGTTGAGAACATATCTTGAATTTGGGTTCGGGACGTTCCGAGTTTTGCGGGTTCGAGTTGTTTTAGGTGAAATTTTTTATTTAAATTTTAATCCTTTTTATTGGGTTTGGGACATCTTGGGCACCCGAGGGTTTAAAACATTCCGAAAATGGGATTCTCATTTAATTTTTATCCGAGTTTGAAATAAAAATGAGAATTATGATGCTATCTGGATAGCGAGTTTAAAATTCTTTCTTGAGTAAGCTACCCGTCTCGTTACTATCATTACAATTGATCTTTGAAAACCCAAAAATAAATAAAGGAAAAGAAAAACAAATTCTTCGGGATTAGTATCAGTGTGAAACATAAGAAAATATTGTTCCAGGAACATAATCATGGAGGGGCCGTTAACATACACCACGCAAGGACAAAATAGAGAGGCAGTGCAATGTGAATGTGCATATATTTAATGATCGTGTCATTTTCACATGAAGGAAGCATCCACGCTTCCCCTTCTAGTCATTTTGTATCCATTCGAGTCAATAAAAAATAGATTTACTCGTTTAAGCCCTCTTGCCGTCAATACAAAAATAGTCTTTTGCATTTGAATCACGTTTATTTTGTACTTAACACGCTTTTGTTTGTCTGATTCTCAAGTACACTATGTATAAGAGGGGAGTTGCAGAAAGGGTGCCATAATCATTGGGTGTGTTTCTCTAACCACAGAGAGATAAATAAGACATACATCAGAAAATGGTGAGAACCCCATACGTAGACAAAAATGGAATCCGAAAAGGTGCTTGGAGTGAAGAAGAAGATAATAAGTTGAAAGCCTATATTTTAAGATATGGCCACTGGAACTGGAGACAGCTGCCTAAATTTGCTGGTAAAAATTCTTCTTCTTCTTCTTCTTCTTCTTCTTCTTCTTCTTCTCCTCCTCCTCTTCCTCCTCCTCCTCCTCCTCCTCCTCCTCATCCTCCTCCTTCATAAATCAAGAAGAAGATTAGGGTATAGACGCACAGTAAATTAATAGTATTTGTCTTCTGTGAAGAGTATATATACGTGTGTGTGTGTGTGTGACTGACATGCATCGTGGTGCCTTTCAGGTCTTGCTAGATGTGGAAAAAGTTGCAGATTGAGATGGGTGAATTACTTGAAGCCTGGCTTGAAAAGGGGAAACTTCACCCAAGAAGAGGAGGAGCTTGTTATAAGATTACACAGTCAACTATGGAACAAGTATGGACTCATCTTCTTGAGCAATAATTTAACCTAAGCTCAATTTCTTCCTCATTATTGACCACAAAAACGAGCCCTCCTTAGTAGCAGTTCATATTTTTAGACGAGGTAATAGCTAATTAATATAGTATTAGAGTTCAGGTTATTAGGATCAAGTCTTGAGCTCAAGTTATTGGTTAAAATTTTGAGGTCACCCATTTATAAAAGATAATTATCTCTCTGTGTGAGGTCAATTATATATAGAACCTCTACAGGTGAGTGCTTATGTGTGTTCCAGATAAAAACAAACTTTTCTCCAAAAATTTAAACTTTTAAATTAGTTGCTCATCATGCCCACCAAATTAATGTGGTGCCTTTTTAATTTGCTTGAAAGATTCAAGTTTTCTTTTCTCTTTTTATCGAAAAAAAAACTTGAAAGATTCACGTTTGAATCAAACTTTTAGATTAGTGGGCCGCTTAAGACACATCTTACCTATGAAATTAACCAATTCCTAGGTTCTTTTTGTTGAGTAAACAAGTGATTAATAGGTATTAATTAGTTTTATATGGTATATGCACTACGTGTTTTGGCATATGCGAGTGGTGCTAATATAAATATTATCCTTCAATATTTCCAGATGGTCAGCAATTGCTGAAAGACTACCTGGGAGAACTGACAACGAAATCAAAAACTTTTGGCATACACATTTAAAAAAAAGAACCAAAGAAAATTGTGAAGGAACGAAGCCTAATGCACAATCTTCTGAATTTCACCAACCTGAAGTCCCTCAGAAGGAAGATTTCACAAGGGAGACTACTCCTCTTGCTGACACTCCATGTACGCAAATTTCGTCCAGTGAATCCCCATCTTTAAGCTCGATTTCGCTAAATTTAGGCGCCACAGAATTGGTCGCAGAAGATGGCATCACTTCAATGGAGTCTCTATTTGTGCAACCCCTTGACGGTTTCTGGACTGAACCCTTTTATGCAGACACATTATCATGTCCAACAGACAATTCTGCAGAATCATCTCAGGAGTTTACAAACCCCTATACATGGTACATGGAAGATGTTATTGACATATGGGATCATTTTACGTAAGATACCTTATGATTCCAGTGTAATTTGACTCGATTAAGTTCTTCTATTAGCAGGAAAAAAATTTTGTACATGTAACTCAAGAAACGATAGCAGAAAATAAGAAACTCTAAATGCATACAAAGTTTAGTTTCCTCATGTTATTTGCAACATAACTTCTCAATTATATAATATCACTTCAACATTTTATGCCACTAATTACTTTTTTCGATTACACTTAAAGCAAGTGTAGAGAAATCGTTAGGCTTTCAAGGGTAACAAAATATTTTTGTATAATTTTTTATATCGTAATCATTTTGTTACACTTCCAAGAGTAACTATTTTTGTTGCACTCCCAAGTGTAGCTAAATCAGTTACACTTCTAAGTGTAACTAAATAATTAATAAGTACAAGTATAGTTAAGTATTCTTGGCTATGCTTCATGAAAAAATAAAAAGTATTTTGAAATGGTTACACTTTAAAGTATAACAAAATATCTTTATATAATTTTTTATATACCAACTATTTAGTTACACTTTCAAGTGTAGCTAAATAATGGTAAGTACAAGTAGCATTTGCTTAGTACACTTCAAAAGTATGAAATTGAAGTTGCATGTGCCTTGTCCTACATTGGTAGATTTGAGAATATTGCAATGCCATATTGTCTATAAAACCAATTGAGGCAAAACTCTCTTTTATTGGTTTTTCTTAATCCAATTTTCATACAAATTGGACCATTACAGTTTATGTTTTATTCTAATTTTAATTTTACTTTTAATTTTTTTTGTGTTCACAAACACACACACACGCACACACATATATGTTTATATATTTGAAAGTGCAGTAAATCTTAGCTACATATCAAAGTTTAACTAATATTAGTTACACTTGTAGAAAGCATAGCAAATTTTTTTAATTAGATTTTTAAATATAACTAGAGATCAAAATATATGTAATTACTGGTATCATTTTTTGTAGTGAATATATATATATGTGTGTGTGTGTGTGTGTGTACATATATATGTGCATATACATACATACATACGTACGTACATACATATATATGTGTGTGTGTGTGTGTATATATGTATATATGTATATGTATATACACACAACAACCAAGGGCATCAGCTTTTCAGATAGATGAGAGCTTGATACATCAACTCAAAAATATATTGGATTTTACTAAATATCGATTATTAACATTATACAATATTTTGTACTAAAAGATACAATATATATCATGCTAATTTTGTTAAATAGCATCAAGCATTTAGTCTAATATATCAATATCAAATAGTACATAGATGATGCTAACTTTAGTTTAAAGTCAAATGCTACGTATACGATTTAATTTGTAAATATGACAATTAAAGCAGTGAGGGGAGAAAAACCCCTATACAAGAACTATAATAGTTCTTATTTTTGTACACATGGTAATAGATGCAATAAAAAGTTAGAGAAAAATGCATTTTACGTTTTTGAGTTTTGTGATAGTTGCATAAAACTTAATGCGTTTTCAAAACTGACTGATAAATCCCTATGCTTCAAAAAACACTACACATTGGTCCTCGCCGTTAGTTTTTTTGTTAAAGCAAATGGTGAATTTTTTAACTGGTGCAAATTCTCTCCTCTGATTTTAAAAGCAACACAAATTCCCCTTCTAGTTTGAAATAGGAGCCTTAAAGCTATCTAAAAAGTAGCTGCTTTATAGTAGAACCAGGACCCAAGTAGCAATAGAAGTTGTTCCTCCTCACCCAATCATTCGTAACATTAGGAAGGAATAGAGTAAGGGGCATGCCTTTTTTAACCTCTCCCTCTCGCAATAAGCATGATGGAGTAGAGACTCTACCAAAGACATCTGCTTGAATGAGCTAGTCAACTTCTCCCTAATTTTGTACATGCACAAAGAATGTATGAGTCCCTCTTCCTTTAATATTAACTTCACTCACTGAAGGCCAAGCAGCCATTCTCGATTAAAGGAAACAAGCCTGCTATTCACTCGCTTTCAATTTTCAAGTTGGATCTTGTTTGTATTATTTAATAACGAGTCATTTAAACTAAGAAAGCTACATTATTTAAAAAAATATGTTATCGATTTTTTACTCATCTAAGGGTATTTTTTTTGCACCTTATTCCTAATATAAAAGGGAGGAGTACGCACTATTTTTAAGATTAAAGGGGAGAATTTGCACCCATTTACTTGAATTTTTTGTTGCTAATAAATGAAGATGTATTTTAGATATATTTTTACACTCTCTATTAACTTTAACGGAAAACTGACAACAGAAGCCAATGTACAATGGTTTCTAAATTACAGGGGTTTATCAGTGAGTTTTGAAGATACATGAGGGTTTTATATGACTTTCATAAAAACACAGGGTAAATTGTATTTCACTCAAAAGGTTATGATATTCTTAAATTCAAATTAGAGTTATGAGTGCATTTCAAATTAGCTTCTCTTACTCCACTAGCTTTATGACCATGGTTAAAAAGCATTTAGTATTAGCAACTAAAATATCAATCCACTCAAATGTTCTAAACAGCTATATATAAATGAAAAGAATCATAAACAATTTAGAATCCTTAAGAAACTAACATTTCATCAAAGAAATTAAGCAATTTGTCTGTAACTCCCAGTAAGCAGAAAAGCCACATGTGTGGTATGTATGTGTGTGTTTGACTCGCTTGACTGAAGGAGTACATGAATCAAAGCTACAGGGCGTAAGGTGCAAATAAGACAAACATATAAAGATAAGTACACAAATTAAAGAACAAGGAAAAAGAAAACAAAATGCATCCTCTTTCTTTTCTCCTCTGCCGAGCCAAATCCCTCACCATAAGCTTCCTTTTCTCTTTATTTTTTTTGCAAGAATTGGAAGAAACTAAGGATAATATCGAGTTGGACGATTTAGGTATGATCTTGTGAAATTATTTAAGCTATGTATATGTTATTAGTTGTAAATTTATGAATATGTGTGTGTACCTTGATATGGATTTGTGATGATTATATGGAAAAGATGAGTGAATTCTTGGTGTTATGAGTTTATGCTGGAAATTATAAGAGGATTGCATGCTTGTGTATGGTAAATTTAAGGAAATTAAAGTAGAAAATGATTGCACAAGACTAGGGCTATCGAGTACAGGGTGTTTAGGTACGAAATGGCTTTCTTTTGAATTGATTATTAAAGCATATGTATGTATGCATCTCTAAATGGAATCCAGCATGTTCACTTGTGTGATTTAGCTTGAATACTGCATGTTACATGCTGAGTACGTCATAAAATTGATTAAATTATGCTATGGGGGTGCAAACAATGAATGTGTGTAGTGCAAGTTTGTGACAAGATTCTCTAACAGATTATTATTTGCACTCAACATTTAAGTCATAAACAGATCACTCTTTGCTAGATGGTCAAGTTCAGCTTTTGTATGTTACTTTTCTTTTTTCTTTTTGGGGTAGTTCACATGATCAATTTTGGACAAGATGCTCAAGTTTATTATTATTTGCAATCAACACACTTTGGTTATAACTTGCGCAGCAATTAGTTGTTTGTTTATTGTCTACAATTATTCTTTTTTGTGCTTTTACATTTATAAATATGAAGGCATGTTTGGTTTATTTTTCTCTCTATTTCCCCCTCTAGCAAAACTAGTATTTTCCATAAAAATGACACTCGTCGAAAGTTGAATCTTTTACATCGAAATGTTTCATCCTAAAAGATTTTTTTATGCTTGTACATTGATAAATGTGAACATGTGTGGTTAAATTTCCCATTGATAAATGAGGACAACTTAAATATATTCTTGACAGCTAGAGAATATTAATTGACATGCCTAAACTTATTTATCAGGACCTCATCACATGGGTACAAATTATGTAGTGCCTTGGTTGTATAGGGAATAAAAAGGAAAAACGTTATTTGCATACTTTTGTGTACTTTCTCTCTAGGAATTCAATTCTTTTATTGTTTGCAGCATCAAGTAGCATTGGAGACAAGTTTAGAAGGCAAATTTATTTTGTTAGCAAACTAGATAAGGTAAGTTGGACATTCCATCCGAAACACCTTCCAAAAGCTATCCTGATGACCATATTCACTCCTCTCGTAATTCTTTTGGCTATTACTTTGAGTTATACCAGTTACATGGCAAATAGATATACTTGGGTTTGTGTTTGTGATTTGTGATTTGTATGCGATACATGTAAAACCCTGGAGCTGTGACACCCATTTAGCCGGTGAGATTGCCAGGTATTTGGGAAAATGATGTTATTCCTATGTCCGTAGATGGGATATGATTCACCGTACGGAGGTGTGGGGCCACAAGAGGCTATCATGTGCCCGAGTCAATGGGAGATGGTTTACCAGACCAGAAGGGGCCTAGCGAGGAGGTCTAGCCCCAGTGTATTTGTGACCAATGTGGAAGTACATTATGTATCACAGCTCTAACGGGATTCTTTGTCATTTTGGTGGTTTATGTTCTTGAAAGGGTTGTGAATAGACCATGTGATGCAAATAGTGATGATTTTGAGATATGTTGCATGTCAATTTTCGAGCTTGAATGGTGGAGTGTGTATTCTATCCTATTTCTGTTTTCTATGGTTGTTATGTATGCGTGATGCAATGGTTAGTCCTACTTTCTTGTCTTGAGACTATCTTGAGCCTGACTCTGGGGTGTCTTTTCTTACTAAGCTTGTTTGGCTCATGTCTTATCTTTACCTTACAAAAAATGAAGGGCTGGGACCACGAGGAGAGAACCAGTTCTAGGATTTAGGGTCGCGTCTACCCTAACGAACCTTTTGTCATTGTCTAGGATGGTTAATGTTATATGAATTTTGCTATGTTTTCCTAACATGATGTAAATCCTTAAGCATAGCTTGTGTGTGAATACAACCCTGTGTTGGTAAATAACTATCTTTGATGGAATATAAATATCGTGTTTTGACCTATATTTATAGGTATATACGGTGTCTTGGTGTCTTCCTTCTTGCTTTGCGGGCTTATGCCTAGGGCATGTCACGCCCATGTGTTGGCACTGGAGACTAGGGGCCTAACATAGGTGGTATCAAAGCAATAGGTTATGACCTATGAGGCATGGAGCATAGGTAGATAAGTCCTTTAGATGTTGGCCTTGTGTGCTGTGTTTTACCTTATTGTTCATTAATAAAATAGAAGGTTATTGTTTGTTACTGTGTACATGATATGGATCAGGGGGCTTTTGATGTGGAAATGGGTGACAATGGTCCCTTGGCTAAAGTTATGGAGGAGCAAAGGAGTAGGGAAACAAGGAAATGCCCTCGGGAAGAATCTATCTCACACCGTGCTATCGTTAGAGAGATGCTACAACAAATAGCAATCCGTATTTCCCAAACAAGTAGCAAGAGTTGGCACCCAGAAGATGTAGAGGCATTAAGAAGATTTAAAGAGAATCATCCCCCAGAGTTCAAGGGGAAACACGATCCTCAAGAAGCATATGAATGGTTGGGAGCAATGGAGGATTAATGGAGTGTTTTGTGATTTGATAATGTGACAAAGTTCCGCCTTGCTACTAGCATTTTCACAGGTCTTGCACACTTGTGGTGGCATCAGAAACGATCCCAAGAGCCGAGAAATGTTGAATAGAAAAGATTCCGGGAACTCTTTGAAGCTAAATTTTATCCAGGGTCATACCATGCTGATAAGATTCGTGAGTTCTCTATTCTGACCCAGGGTAATAGAATCGTTAGTGAATATGCCAATAAATTTACAGAGTTAGCAGAATTTGCTCCATATTTGGTACCCAATGAGCAGTCCAGAGTCGAAAAGTTTGAGAGAGGCCTTAAACCATCTATTCTTCAATTCGTGGCTACCCACCGGTGTAAGACCTATGAAGGTGTCCTGGAAACAGCCTTAATAGTATAGAGAGGAGAAAACTTGAAGAAATAACACTTATAGAAGTTAGCCTCTAGTGAAGGTAGAAAAAGATCAGGAATGATGCAGTAGAGCGCCAGGTCCAATTCTAGTACTCCGAGGAGGCCTCCCGCCCAACAGCTTAGCTTCTAACCTGGGTCATTTACTCTATGGGCCAGGGGACAGGGATTTCCACGAACACCACAGGGGCAACAATTTCGGGATCAGAGTGTGTCTCAGGGACCGATTTGTGGCGGAAGCGGTCGATTCCATCTAGCGGAGCCTTGCAGGAGAATAACTGGTGGATGTTTTAAATGTGGATCTATAAAGCATCGGGTTAAAAACTGCCTAGAACTCGCAACAGTTGTACCACAGTCATCTGCTTCTCAAACATATAATCCACGAGGTTGCTACAAATGTGGTTCATTAGATCCTAGTGTTAGGAATTGCCCTGAGATGCAACCTACCTAGTCATCTGCATCAAGTCAGGTTCAACCTCCAGTGATTAGGCCAACATAACAAACGAAGGCCAAAAGTGGCAGCCAACGACCTCAAGCGAGGGCCAAGGTATATTCCATGACATATTGGGATGCACGAGCATCAGATACTATGGCAACAGGTATTTTCCCAATTTTTAATGTTTGTACTCATATTCTGTTTGACACTGGGTTAACATATTCCTTTATATCCCCGTTATTTGCATCTTTATTGAGTGTTACATCTGAGCCGTTAGGGACAAAATTGTGTGTTGAAACTCCAATTAGGGCCTCTACTATGACAAATATGGTTTATAGAAACTGTGTGGTACATATGGGGGAAAAAGAATTGTTATCTAATCTGATCAACTTAGACATGAAAGACTTTGATGTTATCGTGGGAATAGATTGGTTATCTGCTTATCATGGTCACGTGGATTGCTTCACGAAGTTATATTTCGTCTGCTGAGGTAGCCGAAATTTGAAATTCAGGAAAGGCAGCTGCAAATACCTTATACTATCTCTGCTTTAAAGGTGCAAAAGCTGCTACAAAAAGGTTGTACAGGATACCTAGCTCATGTGGTAATTACTAAGCAAAAAAAAACCAAAATTAAAAGACATCCCTGTGGTACGAGAATTTTCGAATGTGTTCCCAGAGGATATTCCAGGGTTAACCCTAAAGCATGAGGTAGAGTTTCAGATTGAACTCCTACCGGGTACCCCTCCTATCCAAGACACCATATAGAATGGCCTGCACAGAACTTAAATAATTGAAAATTCAGCTATAAGAAATGTTAAATAAGGATCAGATACGTCCCAGTGTCTCGCCATGGGGTGCCCTAGTGTTATTTGTCAAAAAGAAAAATGTGAGCTTACGGTTGTGCATTGATTATAAGGAACTGAACAAAGTTACTATGAAGAATAAATACCCTCCGTCGCGAATAGGTGATTTATCTTATCAGCTATAAGGTGCTTCAATGTTCTCAAAGATAGATTTGAGATCTGGCTATCACTAGTTGACTGTTCAAACCAAAGACATTCTGACAACTGCTTTCCGAACTTGTCATAGGCATTATGAATTCGTGGTGATGCCTTTCGGTTTGACTAATGCTCCCGCAACTTTCATAGATCTGATGAACACTATGTTTAGGCCATATTTAGATCAATTTATAGTAGTGTTTATTGATGACATACTTATATATTCCAAGAGTTCGAAAGAGCATGAACGGCATTTGAGAATCATCTTGCAAACACTCTGAGAAAATCATTTATTTGCAAAACTCAAGAAATGTGAGTTTTGGATAAATCAAGTGGCGTTCTTGGGGGCATGTTATCTCTAAGGACGGTGTTTCAATTGACTCTCACAAGTTCGAGGCGATAAGTAATTGGCCAAAACCAACCTCAACTACTAAGGTATGCAGTTTCTTAGGTTTGCAAGGATACTATAGGAAATTTGTGGAAGGATTTGCCGGCTTGGCCTCACCTTTGACAAATCTGACCTGGAAGAATATAAAATTTGAATGGACAGATGTTTGTGAAAGAAGTTTTCAGGAGCTTAAAAATAGGTTAATATCTGCACCAATATTGGCTCTTCCATCTGGTTCAGAGGGCTTTGTGGTATACAGTGACGCCTCTAGGAGTGGTTTGGGGTGTGTATTGATCCAGCATGGAAAGGTAATTGCCTATGCCTCTAGACAACTGAAGAACTTTGAACAGCACTATCCTACGTATGATTTGGAATTGGCAGTAGTTATCTTTGCATTGAAAATTTGGCGCCATTACCTTTATAGGGTGACATGTGACGTCTATACGGATCATCAGAGCCTTAAATATATATTCACCCAAAAAGAACTAAATCTCAGGTAGTGGAGATGGTTGGAGGTTCTCAAAGATTATGATCTGAATATTTATTATCATCCAGGAAAAGTTAATATGGTAGCAGACGTGCTTAGTAGAAGATCGATGGCATTTATGGCGAGCTTGGTGACCGCACAACAAGAATTAATTCAAGAATTTGAGAAATTACAGTTAGAAGTACTCTTACCTAGTGAGACAGGTATGTTAGCCTCTTTAATCATTCAGTCTACTTTAGCCGAGAAAATTAGAATGGCCCAGAAGAATGATTCCTTTCTAAAGAAGATCAGAGATGAAGTAAGTAAGGGAAATAAATCAGAGTTCCACATACGGGGGGATGGTACTCTTCTGTTCAACAACAAGTTATGTGTTCCTGAAGATCCAAAGTTAAGGAAAGAAATCTTAATCGAAGCTCATCAATCCCCTTTCTCTATGCATCCAAGGGGCACAAAAATGTATCATGACCTTCGGCAATACTTCTGGTGGAATAATATGAAGTGAGATACTGGGGATTTTGTAGCTAAATGTTTGACATGTCAAAGAGTAAAAGCCGAGCATCAAGAACCCTCAGGTTATTACAGCCTCTCGAGACACCAGAATGGAAATGGGACAGTGTATCCATGGATTTTGTGAAACAACGCCATTTCGGTAATCATGGATTGGTTAACTAAGACAACACACTTTCTGCCAATCCGAATAAACAAGGACTAGGAAAATGTGGCTATGTATATCTAGATGAAATAATGAGCCTACATTGGGTACCGAAAGAAATTGTGTCTGACAGATATGCCAAATTTATCTTCAAATATTGGCAAGGTATACAGTGAGCTCTGGGCTATGAATTCAGATTAAGTACTGCCTTTCATCCTCAAATAGATGGCCAAACAAAAAAGACCATTCAGATCTTTGAAGATATGCTTCAAGCCTGTACCATAAAATGGGGTGCTAACTAGGATCTATATCTGTCGTTGGTAGAGTTTGCATATAATAACAGCTACTTGTATAGTATTTAGATGGCCCCGTATGAAGCATTATATGGTAGAAGATGCAGGACCCCATTATACTAGGATATGGTTGAAAGAAAATTTTTAGGGCCACAATTACTTGAAGATGTTGAGGAGAAAGTTAAAATTGTCTAGGCAAGGCTCAAACGAACTCAGGATAGGCAGAAGAGTTAGGCTGACCTGAATCATAAGGAATTGGCATTTAAGGCCTGCGATCATGTGTTCCTAAAGGTATCACCTACCAAAGGTATAAATAGATTTGGGAGCCGTAGGAAGTTAAGTGCCCGATATGTGGGGCCATTTGAAACCCTAGAATGAATTGGAAAAGTTGCATACAGAGCGACACTGCCTCCAGCATTTGCAGGCATTCATGAGGTATTCCATGTATCTCAGCTTCGAAAGTATATTTTAGATCCGGATCATATCATACAGTACAAACAAGTACCAATACAAGACAATTTGACATATTCAGAATAACCAGTGAGTATTGCGGATCAAAAAGAGTAGATTTTATGACATCGGACAATCCCATATGTCAAGGTGCAATAAAGTGGTAACTGTACCGTGAGAGAGGCCACCTGGGAGTTGGAATTGAAAATGCGTGAAAAATATGCTTTTCTCTTTGAAGATCGGGTTAAGTTAAGTTCCGAGGACGAAACTCTTTGAAAAGGTAAAAAATGTAATACCCAATAAGTAGAAGAGCCACGTGGGTGGCATGCATATATATATATATATATATATGTATTGTGTGATATGTGTGTAGGTGTGTTTGACTTGCTTGATTGGGGGAGTTAGGCATTAATAATCAAAGCTACAGGGGCTTAGGGTGCAAATAAGACAAACAGATAAAGATAAGTATACAAATTAAAGAATAAGAAAGAAAACAAAAAAATAAAATTCATCCTCTTTCTTTTCTCCTTGTGTACCAAGCCAAATCACTCACCATAAGCTTTCTTTTCTATTCATTTTTTTTTTTGCAAGAATTGGAAGAAACTAATGATAATATCGAGTTGGGCAATTTAGGTATGATCTTGTGAACTTATTTGAGCTATGTATATGTTATTAGTTGTAACTTTGTGAATATGTGTTTGTACCTTGATATGGATTTGTGATGATTATGTGGAAAAGATGAGTGAATTCTTGGTGTTATGAGTTTATGTTGGAAATTATGAGAGGATTGCATGCTTGTATATGGCAAAGTTAAGGAAATTGAAGTAGAAAATGATTGCACAAGACTAGGGCTGCCGAGTACAGGGTGTTTAGGTGTGAAATGGCTTTCTTTTGAATTGATTATTAAAGCATATGTATGTATACATCTCTAAATGAAAGCCTACATGTTCACTTGTTTGATTTAGCTTGAATACTGCATGTTACATGTTGAATATTTCACAAAATTGCTTAAATTATGCTATGGGGGTGCAAACAATGAGTGTGTGTGGTGTAAGTTTGTGACAAGATTCTCATGCTGATTATTATTTGTAGTTAACATTTAGGTCATAAACAGATCACTCTTTGCTAGACAGTCAAGTTCAGCTTTTGTATGTTACTTTTCTTGTATCTTTTTGAGGTAGTTCACATGATCAATTTTGGACAAGATGCTCAGGTTTATTATTATTTGCAATCAACACACTTTGGTTATAACTTGCGTAGCACTTAATTGCTGCTTATTGTCTACAATTATTCTTTTTAGTGCTTTTACATTTAGAAATATAAAGGCATGTTTGGTTTATTTTTCTCTCTATTTCCCCCTCTGGCAAAACTAGTATTTTCCATAAAAATGACACTCGTCGAAAGTTGAATCTTTTACATGGAAATGTTTCATCCTAAAAGATTTTTTTATGCTTGTACATTGATAAATGTGAACATGTGTGGTTAAATTTCCCATTGATAAATGAGGACAACTTAAATATATTCTTGACAGCTAGAGAATATTAATTGACATGCCTAAACTTATTTATCAGGACCTCATCACATGGGTACAAATTATGTAGTGCCTTGGTTGTATAGGGAATAAAAAGGAAAAACGTTATTTGCATACTTTTGTGTACTTTCTCTCTAGGAATTCAATTCTTTTATTGTTTGCAGCATCAAGTAGCGTTGGAGACAAGTTTAGAAGGCAAGTTTATTTTGTTAGCAAACTGGATAAGGTAAGTTGGACATTACATCCGAAACACCTTCCAAAAGCTATCCTGATGATCATATTCACTCCTCTCGCAATTTTTTTGGCTATTACTTTGAGTTATACCAGTTACATGGCAAATAGATATACTTGGGTCTGTGTTTGTGATTTGTGGTTTGTATGTGATATGTATAAACTCCTAGAGCTGTGACACCCATTTAGCGAGTGAGATTGCCTGGTATTTGGGGAAGTGATGTTATTTCTATGTCTGTAGATAGGAGATGATTCACCGTACGGAGGTGTAGGGCTACAAAAGGCCATCGTATACCCAAGTCGGTGGGAGATGGTTCACTAGTCCGAAAGGGGCCTAGCGAAAAGGTCTAACCCCAGTGTATTTGTGAACAATGTGGAAGTACATTATGTATCACGGCTCTAGGGGGATTCTTTGTCATTTTGGTGGTTTATGTTCTTGAAAGGATTGTGAATAGACCATGTGATGCGAAATAGTGATGATTTTGAGATATATTGCATGTCAATTTCCGAGCTTGAATAGTGGAGTGTGTATTCTATCCTAGTTCTGTTTTCTACAGTTGTTATGTATGCGTGATACGATGGTTAGTCCTGCTTTCTTGTCTTGGGACTACCTTGAGCCTGACACTGGGGTGTCCTTCCTACTGAGCTTGTTTGGCTCATGTCTTATCTTTACCTTGCAGAAAATGAAAGGTCAGGACCATGGGAAGAGAACCAGTCCTAGGATTTGGGGTTGCTCTTGCCCTGGTGAACCTTTTGTCTTTGTCTAGATTGGTTAATGTAATATAATTTGCTATATTTTCCTAGCATGATGTAAATCCTTAAGTATAGCTTGTGTGTGAATAGAACCCTTTGTTAGTAAATAACTATCTTTAGTGGAATATAAATATCGTGTTTTAAGCTATATTTATTGGTATAGACGGTGTCTAGGTGTCTTCCTGCTTGCCTTGCGGGCTTATGCCTGCGGCATGTCACGCCCAGGTGTTAGCTCTGGAGACTAGAGGCGTGACATTGTCATTACAAAAAGGAAAACCATTATAACCAATGACCAACACAAAGCAAAAAAAAACTATGACTGAACATAATAATCTCCATCTTGGCCATGTTGCTCTCTCCTCCAAGCCGAAGCTTGGAGTGCATGATGGCTTCAATAAGTACACTTTATTGTTATTTCTCTACTTCCCATGATGAAAATTGTGGTGTTAATATTGTTGCAATGGTCACTGACATTAACCAATACATTGAACTTTATACATGTTATATATGTATTTACTACTTTTAACATTTTTCTCTCTTAAAATTTACGTTGTTGTGTCCTTAATTTGTAGGAGGTAGCATCCGAATAGATTGCAGGAATTGCAACAACTTTGTGGAATAAATCAGAATTCCATTATGTTGTTTGTGGAAAATTATGATATGAGATGTAATAGTCATAAGACAACACTCAAAAGTATTTGGTTTTCAATTAGTTATCCTAGATCCTATTGGGTAACACCTAGAAATAAGTTTTCAACTAATCTTTAATAATTCATCAAAGTTATTATTGTTTTGTACATAATGTGGTAGCTTGACCGCAATACCTATTTAACGAGCAACAACGAAAGTCAGTCTTAGGGATTCAACAGTGTCAAGCGAAATGACTATTACTTTACGAATAAAAGTTATTTTGTAGATAACCTACTGATCATCCCAAGAGCCTCATCCAAACAAAGGTTTGCCACCTCCATGTTGGCTCTTAACCAACGACCACTAAAGGTTGTAGTATGTTCCAAAATTGAGTTGTTTGCCCATTAAAGTGATATGTGACTAATAACTAGTTTATATTGAGAACTTAAACATAGTGGCTATTATTCAATTATAATTGTTACTATCAGGAATAAAATTATGACGTGACATGACACGTGAACAAGACACATAAGTAGAATTAGCTAAGGTGGCATACCACATCTGAAAGAAAGTGATGACATGGCATGATCAGGTATGTGATGTGACAAACCCTACATTAAGAAAGAATTTTGGGTTTGAAAGAATTGAAGGTTTCCAAGGTTGAATATCATGATTGAAAGCATCAGTAGGTCTCAATATGATGCTTGAAGACTCGAGTTGAGTCATTGGCTGAGGTTTAGGCCGCTATCAAAACCATCAAGTTATGGGAAGTTACTAATGAACATGGGCAAAAGTTGTGAAAATGGTACAAGCAGTTACCAACGATTATCAAGTTTAAGCTGTAACAAAACTAAAGAGCATGAGACAAGACTGAAAAAGGGATATGGCGATCAAACAACTCAACAGCTCCAATGCACTTAAATTGCCCTACCATTAACTATCTTGTCACCTTTGCATAATATATATACTCTCCCAACGCTAGCTCAAATGTGGACACAATTAGAATTTTATGATTTTTATTATTGATTTACTGGTGGTCCTATATACAAGTTTAACGTACGACATTAACCGAAGAGTTATATTAACGTAGAGGACGAAGAGGAGCTGTAGGAATTCATCACATCTTTTTGAGTATTAATAAATAGGAAGAATTCAAGGGATGCAACAATCATCATCAGATTGATAGCTGGTTTATTATTAGAAAATTATATACATGGTAAACATGTATCAATAGGGTCGTACTCCAACTAGGGTAGACAACGTATATTTAAATTAACAAGACATGTACAATTTACATTGTTGTCCTTTCCATAATACAATTTGCACATATATACACTCATATCCCCCTACAGGATGATCGGAAACTAATTCAGTAAACCAAGCAAAGGACAAGCCCTTCATGAAGACATCTGCAAGCTACAATCCTGTGGGAATAAATTTGACAATGACATCTCTTTGAGCAACTTTTTCTATGATAAAATGAAAGTCAATCTCAACATGTTTAGTATGAGCATGGAGAATAGGATTGACAAAGAGCTAGGTCGTGGAAATATTATCACAAAATAAGGTGATAGGCTCCGAAAGAAATACCTGAAGATCACGTAGCAACTATCTCACTCGGTAAGTTTTCACTAATACATAGGCAAGTGCTCGGTACTCAGCTTCGATGCTGGAGCAAAAGATAATGGGTTGCTTCTTAGACTGCCAAGAAATAAGAGAAAACACAAGAAACAAAGCAAACCCAGTAGTTGAACGGCAATTGTCTGGACAGTCCACGCAATCAAAATCTATATAAGCTGCCAGAGAGGGGTTAGTAATAACATGCAAGTACAAACACTGACAACCATGCCTTTGAGGAATTGGAATATACGTTTGACAAGTTGCATATGTGAGATGCGTGGAACATGCATAAACTGACTGACTAAGTTTACTACATAAGCCAAGTCAGGATGTGTCAAGGTCAACGATCACAGACCGCTAACCATGCTATGATATTCTGTTGGATCCTCCAAAAGATCACCATCCAAGAGTGAATGCTGAGATTTAGAAGGAATGAGAGTTTTAACAGGTTTTGCTTTTGCTATAAAAAATCTTTGCAGAAGGTCAGAAGCATATTTCGATTGGTCTAGAAGGAAAGAGGATGAAGTGCAGCGAGTATGAATACCTAGGAAATAATGAAGATCACCAAGGTCTTTCATTGCAAATTCAAATTGAAAAGCTTGAATAAATTGAAAGACTAAGGAGGAGAAATTACCTGTCAACACAATGTCATCAACATACAATAGAAGAACGTATATGTGAGAAGAATGAGTACAATAAGCATGGAGGTGTCAGCTGAACTGTAGACAACCCATAGGTAAGAAGAAAAGAACTGAATCGGTGAAACTAGGCACGAAGGGCTTGTTTAAAGCCATATAGCACCAATTTGCAAACATCTGTGGGACATTGAGGATCCACAAACTCTGGTGGTTGTTTCACGTAGATCTCTTCTGTCAGAAAACCATGAAAGAAAGTAGCTTTAACGTCAAGTTGATGAACAATCCAATTTCTAGTGAAAGCAACAGTCAAGATAATGCGAATGGTTGTAGGTTTAACAACAGGGTTAAAAGTTTCAGTATAGTCTACACCTATCTATTGGTGAAACCCCTGAGCCACAAGGTGTGCCGTATAGTGCTCAATGCTACCATCAGATTTGTACTTTACTCGATAAATCCATTTATATCCCACTAAATTTTTGTTTGGCGATGGTGGCACAAGATCCCACGTTTTGTCTTGAATAAGAGCATTGAACTCTTCTGCCATGGCACAATACCAATGCACACTAAAAGCGCCACAGTAAAGGAAGTAGGCTCATCTGGACTAGTACTATTGGTAAGAAAGAAAATAGTTTTCTTTTTTTGAATGTTAGATTTTGCATGACTTTGCATTGGATGATCATTTTGAGGTATGACAAGAGCAACACTGCTAGGAGAGAACCTAGGAGCGGGTGGTAAACTATAGGGTGACAATGACTGGGGTGGTAGCGCCTGAGGACCAAACACAGGCGAAGGAGGGTAGGGCATGAGGACCAAACACAGGCAAAAGGGGGTAGGTACGTCACTAGTAGTAGGGGTAAAAGGAGGGGAAATAGGCTGTATAGGCGGAGCACTAGTGGCATGACTAGAAAACGTAGACATGGAAGTTCTACATGCATAGGAGAAGGCTGAGGAATGGCAGTAAATAGAATAGAGGGAGAAAGGGGAACCAGCAAGCTGTGTAGAGTTGACAAGAGATAAATAGGGGAAAGTAGTCTTATCAAGATGGACATGCTTGCTAATATAAACTTTACAGTCTTGGGGTCAAGACAGCAATATCTTTATAGCCATTAGTCTAACCCAGGAAAAAACATGGAACAAACGTAGTTCCAGTTTGTTTCAAATCTAAGCTGAGAGATTGGGGAAATAGGCACAACCAAAAGATCGTAAAAAATGATAATCTGGTGAGTGATGAAATAATAATTCAAAAGGAGATTTATTTTGTAAAGGGGGCGAGGGGAGATGATTTATGACAAAAACCACAACATAAGCAACATCTAACCAAAACGACGAAGAAAGAGATGAGTAAATAAGAAAGGTGCAAAGGACATCAATAATGTGTTGCTATTTTTGTTCAAAAACACCACTTTGTTGGGGGGTTATGGGGCAGGATTTTTAGAAAAACAATGCCATGCGTATGAAAAAATGCTTAAAAATTAGAATTGTAGAACTCACCTACCCCCCTCCCGGTCACTCAAAAAGTATTTAATTTTAGTGTCAAACAAATTTTCAACTTACGTTTTGAAAGTTTGAAAGTGTGCAAATACCTCATATTTTTGTTCCAAGGGAAATAACCAAGTAAAGCACGAAAAATCATCAATAAAAAGCACATAATTTTTGTAACCTAGATTTGACAACACAGGATATGTCCAAACATCAAAATATATTAACTCTAACGGGTGTTTAGCACAATGTTCAAAAAGCTAAAAAGGCCGCCGAATGTTTTTGCCTAAATTGCAACCAACACAAGAAGTAAAAATAGAACATTTTAGTCAATTGGTGTTCTTCAATTGTCAAAACAAATGAGAATTTAAATGACCTAATCTATGATGTCAAACTTCTTTGCTAATGCTACAAGCAACAAGGGCATGCATCAAGAATGAGACACTGCTACTCGGCAAGCGATAAAATTCATTGTGGCTGGTGGAGGTGAGAAGAGAAAGCTTGGATTTTTTTGGTTTACTGTAATTTCACTTCTCGGCATATTACTATTAATTTAAATAAGGTATATACCATCATCATATATACGTTTTATTTATCATAATTTTATTTGTTTTGCCAAAATTGTTGAGTGCAATAAAATTTTTGTGTACTTGGTAATAGTGTAAGGATTTATTTTAGGCCCGTTTAGATTTTATTTTTTCCAATTTGAATTGTTCTTTATCTTTTACAATAAGGCATTTTTAGGTCTAACTGTAGAACTTATATAGTATAACTTGGGGTAAAAGTACCATTGAGTGTTGAGTGATAAACGTTGACAACTTGTTTGGCTAAGTCTATTTAGGGCTTATAAGTTGTAAATATTAAAGAACATGTGAGAAGGTGTTTTTTTATAGAAACTTATAAGGTGCAAAAAATAAGCAGAGCCAAGCAAGCATTGAGTATTTGGCCTTACAGTTTACATGTTGAGCTTCCAACTATTTTATAGCAATATTGAAACTCAAAAGATATGGAATGGAATTTTTAAGGGAGAAAAGGAAAAAAGAAGAAGAAGAAGAAGAAAAGAAAGCCTAACTTAATATAAAAAATAGTTTCCAAAAATTTAAAAAAAAAAAAAGATCCGAAGAGCTTTTAATTAGTCACCTTTTTTTGTTAGGGGGGAAGGGTTTGGCTTTTAGCTAATAGCTATTTCATAACTGTAGTTTTTAACTCATAGAAAACACTTTTAGACATCTAATTATCTAAAAATTAGGTCAAACAAAGTCAAATATTTGGATTCAATTTTAAAGACAACATTTTTTTTTTGAAAGTCAATCCAAATAAGCTTTTTTTTATATGAATCGAGTTTATTATTTTTTGTATCCAGTAGCTATTGGACTAGGTTTTCTATCATTTTTTCCCCTTCATTATAAGGGTTTTTGGATTACTATCAATGTATATAAAATAAAAAGTACATTGCAGTTAACTCCCAGCGTTTTGCAAAAAGGGCATTAAACTTCTACAAGTGTAAAATGAAAGAGGCATCAAAATTGGCTGATACCCCTTGTATTTTTTATAACATTGCACATTAACCCTATGGGTGTAAAATGAAAGGGAAAAAGATGTACCGATTTTAAAATCAAATGAGAGAATATGTACCAATTTTAAAATTTCGGGAGTCAATTCGCAACATTTCCAAAACCACATGTAATATTAGTAAGTTTTGAAACCACGAGAAATTTTATACAATTTTTACAAAATAAAAAAGCGTAAAATGCTTTTGTTCTACATTAAATAACGCATAAACCATAAAAACGTTTGTTGTAGTTATTGCTTCACCACGTGCACTATCAAGTTAAAAGCTTTATCATAATCCAAACAAGTAAGTTATCCTTTAATTAACTTATTTAGTTGCATAAGTTCTTCCATAGTTAAAACATAAAAGAATGAAGATTTTACTTTGTTAATGTCTTAACTCTTATGCATTAGAAAAACCAATTCTCGACGAGGTTATCCTTTGAAATGATCCATGTACGGAAGGAGCACTATGTCATCTTGATTAGTTCACATTCTTACGTGTCAACATGAAATTGGACTAGCTAGGTGCAACGGATCATGCGATATAATTAAGAATTTTTATGTTATTTATTTTAAGACCAAAAAGATAACAAATAAATATGAAATAGTAATTATTTTTCTCGGTCAGCAGCACGATGGTGCTGATTCCTCTCTAGTTTGACAAACGCAATACACTTGAATGGTTGACCATTCCTTTCTTATGACGACATACAATTTTTAGGTGATTACGTATTGAAAATTGAAAGTTTCAACCTCAAAGTCTCAATGATATTAGAAAGGACTTTCAATCAAGTGCTGCCATCTTTTTCTATTAGCTAATGAGTTTAGTTTATGTCAAGTAATTAAGAAGAAGTTTGGCTTATTAGCTTAAGAAAATTATTGAAGAATAGTTCACTGGTCTTCAGACCAGGCCATTGCACTGTTAAGGGATACGCTAATCAATTGCAATAAATATATACTTGTTTAACATAAAAAATTATTAATTTCAAGATTATTATACAAGATCATAAGTTACTCTATCTAACACTAATTAAATTTGAGATGAGATCTCATGAAATTAATTTTGGGATGGAATTCCACTATTCTTAATAAAAATGTGATACTTATATAATTGGATAACACATATTTTGATCATTCCCACAAGCATCTAAGCCCGGCTCCAACAGGCAAAGAAAAAATGTAAACCCCACATTTGGATAGGCTAGACTACTTTAAGAAGTGATTGACAACAATCTGTATTATTATTGAAATAATAAAATTGAAATAAGAATACTCTCTAAAATAAAGACCGAATTTTCAAATATGAATTGATTAATTAAAAATATTCGAATTATTAGAGCAAAATCAGAGAAGTGAAATTTTCTTGTAAAAGAACTCAATACTATTTGCAAAACTTCGGTCCTTATTAAAATTTCAATTTGACTTCGTGCTCATGCATAGTAATTTTGAAAAGAATCTTTAGTAGCCAGATAATAGTGTAGCCATGTGAACAAAAAAAGAGAAATTAATAATGCATTCGTAGGGATGAAGATTATTAACTGCGATACTTACTTGAGATCAACGTTAAATATACCTATAACCTATGTGTAAAAAATCCTTCTCCCTATTGCCGTATCTCACATAAAATACATAAATTTATCGTTAAAATAAGTTCATATTCAAATGTTTGACATTGAAAACTCTCCCGTTCACATCTTCTAAAAAGGTAATTTTAATTTGCCACCTAACTATAAGAATTCTGTCCACGTTATCTTTCTAGATGTAGTTGAACTTCAAATCTCCCTTTTTTTTATGTACCCCAAGAAATCACTAAATGTCTGTCTTTTTCTCTTAAATGATGAGAAAGCGTCTCTTTCTACATATATATATTAAGGGTACATTTCACAAATAGTTATTAATATTTATAAAAAATGTTAATTTTATTTTTTATTATTTTAATGCGACCTACTTAGTTTAAAAGAATTAATTTCATCATCCCTTACTAGTGCAATGTGTAGTGCGTGTACTATATATATAATGTGTAATGTATGTGTAATATATGGGTAATATCACTACCACATTTTTCACCTGTAACATTTGAAAATAGTTACAAAAAAAATTAAAACCCGTTGTAAATGATTTTATGTGACAGTTTTATTACAGTGCATTTTGCTTCCATTGTCATTTGAAACTTTTAGCAACAGTTTATCTCATAATTACGTGATAATTAATTTTTTATTTTCCATGATTTTAAATATTAATAGCAATTGTTTTAATATTTTTTTATAAAAGTTTTTGTTGGTTGTTGCAACGCTTTTCAAAAGTATAAACAATGATCTTTTTACAGTTGCAAGTTAGTCATTATTTAAAAGGAAAAAAAAAAAAAAGCTATTCTTCTTTCTCTATTGAGGAGTGGGACTTCAACATACGACCTTTTGATAATTAACTTGAGTATTATATTAGAATGACCATCTCATCTAGAAGTTTATTTTATTTAGTTATTATCTTTAATAATTAATAGGTTACTACAATTTTTTAAAACAATAAGTAATAATCTTTATCATCGGTTGTGATAGTTTTTCTTTATAATGAAATGCACCAAAAACTTTTTCAAGTATAAAATATCTTAATAAAGCATTATATATCATAAACACGAAAGTATAAACAACCTTGGATATATAGTATGTTGCAAATAATATTAATTTGATAATTGTTGCAAAAAATAAAAATGATAAATACTCAATCTTTTTCTAACAACACTTTTCTAAAAGCATTGCAAAAAATATTAGTTTTTAGGCAATGGCTGGAAAATCGTTGCAAAACAGCTGCTACAATGGTTTTTGAAAAGCATTGCTAAAAAATGGTAAAATTATTGCCAAAAAGTATTGGTTTTTGGACAAAATTTTTTTTTTTTTTTTGGGCAAAAGTTACAACAATATTGCGAAAAGCTAACAACCACTACAACGGTTTTATAAAAGAATCATAAAAAGTATTGGTTTTTAGTGAACGGCGACAAAAGTATTGTAAAAAAAATTATTGCAACGATTTTATAAAAGCATTGTAAAAAGTATTAATTTTTAGACAATGGAAGTAAAACATTACAAAAAGCTAACTACTGCAATGGCTTTTTGTATGTCCAATTAAAGCCTTGTAATAAAGTAAAAATGTGGTAGTGTTGTGTAGTGTTATAGTGTCTATAGTATTTATAGTGTGTATAGCACAGATTGTGTGTGTAGATTTTGTGTAGTCTATGGATAACAGGTGTAGTTTATGTAATATGTGTAGTGTGTGCGCAATAGAAGTAATGTGTTTAGTGTATGTAATATTTGCAGTGGTATAGTATGTATACAATGTAGGGTGTTTATTGTGTATACTGTAAGTAATATGTGCACTATGTAGTATGTGCACGCTACAAAAAGATTTTGGTTTTGAGATGAAAATTTCCGTCTCAAAACCTAAAAAATTTCGTTTTAAAATGAATTTGAGACGAAAATTTTCTGTCTTAAAAACTCTCGTCTCAAATTTTGAAACAAAAAAATTCGTTTCTATTTGAGATGAAAAATTTTTCATCTCAAATATGTATTATCTTAGAAAATTTTGTCTAAATTTTCAGCCTTAAATCCACCAATTTGTAGTTGTGTGTCTAGTGTATGTACATAATGTGCTTAGTAATGTGTAACGGTGTAATATGTGTAATATGCATAGTATGGGAAAGGTATTTTGGGTGTGAAGTGTGACTGCAATGTGGGTAGTATATACATATTGTGTTTACCATATATGACAAATTTATTTTGGATAATTAGATTTTCTCAAAAGTTAAAGGATTTTCTCTTATCCTCAACTCATTTCTCCTAAATATTCCCTAGATCTAATTTCCCCCCAACCCCCCCCCCCAACAAAAAATCTATTTTATCAAATTCAATTTTTCCATATCCAAAATTTTAGCAAAAACAAAAAATTCTATTGACTGAAAACCCCTACTCTAGAAACCTTGTGCAACTTCTAGCTAGTCGTATATACTTGGTTGATAATCTTACGAACCAGAAAGTGTTCGAATAGAAGGAAATGTGATTCACATGAAAAAGAAAATGGCCTTGAAAAGACTTTCGAATTGACCTAAAAAAATAAAGACCCTATTTTATATGGTCTATAATATAACGACCTTTGCTTACCCAAGTGGGTCCAGAAAGACTTTGAAAAGTCTTTCGAATTGACCTAAAAAAAATAAAGACCTATTTTATATGGTCAAAATATAATAACCTTTACTAACCCAAGTGGGTCTATAGAGACTTTGAAGCGTTAGATATCCATTATAGAGAAGCAAGGGTACTTCGATCCATCAAGTAATAATGAAATTATTAATCTCGTAATGTCTTTGAAAATGAGTGCACAATCACTATTTATACGAAGTTGGTCTCATATACATGTGATTCATATGTTAATGTCCATTCAAACAAAACATTTATTTAATTTTTCAAGTCCTGTTGCAATTCCTTTCTAAGTAGTGCACAGAGTTTTGTCTTTGGCATCCATAAGGCGTCATCCTTATTTGAGATTACAGGCTCTAAAACAATTTTTTGTTCGGTTTCATGCTATTTTAAATTGGAAGAAAAATATATAGGTTCCTCAGATATATGCTTAATTTTAAATATAATGGGTCATTCAATTTTTTTAATCTCTTAAGAGGTCTTTTCAATTAACACTCATAATAAAATTTAACAGTCAATATATTAACTTTGTTAAAAAACCAAAAATAAATTGATAATTAAATTTGTAATGACATATAATCTTTATATTTGGGACTTTGCTTGGTACTTTTTTACCTTTTTTCTTTTTTTCTTTTTCTTTAACTATTTATTCCCACTCTTTTTCCCCAACTATCCCCCTCCCCCACCCCCAAATTCTTTTTCGTACTTGCTCGTATCCAACTTCATCGAAACACCATTTATTGCCACATCTAACACACAAAATCATCAATTGACACTAAAATGAAAAGCAATATGAATTAAAATAAGTAATATAAATTCAGTAATTTATTAATTAATTTCAAATGATTATATTTTGAGATTTGATGCATATTACCGTTAATAAATTTGTATATTATTAATAAGTTTAGTAATTTTCATGCTTTGGAGCTGAGATTCCTTCCTCATTACGGCTATGATCTGTATTGTTAACTAAATAAAATTTTTGTGCACAACTAATTTACAGAAATTTGTCTTTTCAGGATTAAATAAAATCATGATATTTGATTGTATCATTGTCATTATATTTTTTGGAAACCCTCTACTCCCATGGGATTTGAACATAGGACCTCACATCTAAGAGAGATAATCTCAATCACTTGAGCTATCCCCTAGTCCCTTGATTGTATTATTAATAGTTGTGTGCTACCTTATAACTTGGGACAGATTTACAAAATGATCATATTGGGGGTATATTAAGCCAAAAGAAGACAAAATTCAGTAATATAGAAGTTTATTAAGAGTAATATGTATCAAAATTCAGAATGTAATCATTTGACATTAATTAATAATAAATTATTGAACTTATATTGCTTATTTTAATTCATAATACTTTTCATTTTACTACAATTGGTGATTTTATATGCTAGATGTGACAATAAATGGTGTCTGAATAAAGTTGAATATAAGTAGACAATGAAAAATTTTGGTGTAAAAATGTTGGTAAGAGAAATAGGAATTTGAATTAAACATATACCTCTAGGACCTATATGTCTTTCTCCCTTCTTCTAAAAGGGTTAACCAAAGGAGAACCCCTTTCCTACCTGGCCAGAGGCCCCTTAACCAGGCGGGAGGTAAATCGAGGGATGTGCGTGAGTGGCAGCCCGACCAGGGAGAGGACCAACGGGCGTGGAAATCCAGCAACAGCCCCCGCAATATTTCAGCGAAGTACTGCCGCCACACGGACTCGATCCCGCGTTGTCAGGGTGTCTCCACCCTAATCACCTGGCCACTTACCAACTCACCTATGCCCCTGGGGGCGTCTTTCTCCCTTCTTAACTGTAATGCAAGTTGACCGAGAATCTCTTTTTGCCCCCCCCCCCCCGGTCAAGGATAAACTATTTGTTAAAATCATAATTAAAAATAATATTAGAAACAAAAAATAAATAAATAAACAGAAACATGAGCAAGTAAGTCCCAAATTTCTTTTAGGATAATTTTTGTGGTCCGTGCATGCATGTGAACAGCTTCACTCAAATTTCTTGGCCGTTCACTCATGACGGATCATTTGAAAGTGATGTTGAAGAGATAAAGTCAACAAAAGTCAAGCTCTCCGACTAAAACTAGTCTATGGAGACAATCGAAAAGCTGTGTAAGTTTTCTGGTCTCTACTATTGTTAACTTATCAAGAGGCAAATTTGTCCACAATTTAGCTTCTATATTTCAAACAAGGTAAAGATCATCAATGATCTCTCAAATATTGTCATTTTACAATTCTCTATTTTTGTTTAAAGATTGACATTCTGCTTACGTGTTCCTCTTGAAACCTAAATGCTAATTGTTCTACTTTTTGAAATTCTGTCTACGAAGCTTTCCCTTGAAAGTGTTACCAAAAAAAAAAAGGAAAAGAGCAAGTATACAGACCAAAAATATATAAATATTGAAAACAATATGAGCTATTACCGACTACGATTGTGAAAAGAGAGATTCATAATGACTACATTATCAATTTATGATATATTATGTAAAAGAAAATATAAATTCAATATAAATTGAATAAAAAGATAATGGAGACCTACGTGTTTCTCCTTAGATGCACAAGAAGGATAATTTGAAACCAGACTGAAATTACTGATCATCGTATTTATTAATGAGAGAGCACCTCTTTAATGTGCCTTTTATACTATTTAACTGATGAGGTTACATATTAGTTACCAAAAGCAACTAAAATACGATAAGTGAGCACTCCTTATGAATAGACTCCCTTATATCCAACATTATGAAAAAAAAAAAAAAAAAAAGCAATAGCAAAACCTATTTATAGGTCTTGTAACCAGTGAATAAGATCAGAGATAAATGGTAAACTAAATTAATAAGGAAATTAGAATAGTAAGGAAAAAGGAACATAACAATTAGGAAATCTACTATTATATCCAAATCTAGACTATTACTTAACTTAATCCTATATTATTAAAAAATATATTAAAAATCTAAACATACTTCACCATGAAGGACTTTTAATTTCCACTACCAGCACTACTACTACTACTGTAATTCAAAATCTTCTTAACAATCAAATAAAGGTTAAGATATTATCATAACCACATATTTAACTACCAAACTACTATCTTTTCATATGCTTTAACAATTGATGGGCCGGTCGTGGTATGTTTGGATCGAACTAAAACGGAGCTCCGGCAGAATGCTAAGGTGTGGGTCGGGGTTGGATAGCAAGAGCCCAAGAACTCTTCAGGCATATCCATCTGGTGGGAGACGTGTTTAATAGATCTTGCGCAAGTGGAGCTGTAACTTCCCCAAGGAAAGACTTAGGGCCTATTAGGATTGAATTTTTCTCCAAAAAAAAAATTTTTTCTTTGAAGAAGTTATATTATTTTTACAATAATTATTTAATTTGACTCCCGAAAAACTAAAATTCTGGAAAAAAAAGCGCAAAATACAACTTTTTTTAAAAAACCAAACTGTTAGCTTATCAAAGAAAGGCTTTTCTCAAAAGTAATCAAGAAAAGTACTTTTCAAAAATCCAATCTAAACGGGCCCTTACAGAAGTGGCGCGAGGTATGAAAGAGGTACATGATATTTCTCATAACTATTCCTATACACTTTCAAAGATTACCCTGAACCCTTATATTCAAGATATCTAATTACAAACTTGCACTAGCTTGAGGGGTAGAGGTTCTTTGTCCGGTACCAACTGGTGTCAATTATTTTTCGACCTCATTCTTCATTTCTGTGCAAGAGATCTAACCACGAGCTCTACACATGTTGAATTTATATGGTAACTAATTGTATCACCCATCAACAATAAATTAGAGTGTAGCCCATGCAATGCCCGAGAGAAATGAGTAATTTTAATATTTTTATTTATTATTCATGATAATTTTTAAAATTTATGTGATGATAAAATATAAACATATTTTATAGAATTTAATTTTTGTAAATTTTCAATTCCAATTATTTTTTATGAAACATTTAAAGTAATTTAAATTTAAATTGGAAAATAAAATAAAAATTCTAATCTAGAGATAATATATTTATTGGAATTTTAGTTCATTTTTAGCTGAAAAGAAATGATGGAATTAGAATTTGTCGCATCATAAGTTAAATATGACTTCTACTCTAAATAATATATGGATATAAATATATAAACTTTATGACCTACACGAAAATAAATATAAAGATTTTTTGTAAAATTTAAATTTTTGATAACTTTTCAATACTAATCATACATTTCATGTCAGTTTTCTAACATAAGAGATTGAAGTGTAAAAAGAATGATTAGAAACACATAGGTTCAATGTCTTCTTGGAGGAGAAAAAACTCATGAGAGGAAGACATGTGATATTGATTCAAAAGATATTTTATATAATATATTGATTATTATTATGATAATTAGCAGGCGTTTAATAACAAAAATATTATGTAATTATAACAACAGTAACAATAACTCAATGACGTCAGCCAGACAATGAAGAAAAAATTTTTGTTATGTTTTAAGCCCATGGTTATCGATGAAGAGACCACTGATGCTATCCGAGTTGATCATTCAATTTGAATGATATTAAGCTTTCCACGCCTCTTAATGTTCCAATGATCAAGAAGGAAAAAAAAATAAAAAAAATCATCAATCACCTAATCTTGTTTTTCGGAGTGTACCACTAAGAAGATTATCCCATGCCGTCGCAAGGCTTTGCCTGGGGTTTTAAGAACGATGTTTTATGTCTGTATGGTTAGTTTTCTTTCTCTTCCCATTATAAATAAAGAGATAGCTTTTGTGTTGCATAATTTTGGATAAAGTTCATTAAACTTTCTATAATTTACTTAAAAAATATACCGAACCCACCGTATTATCTACTTTATAAAACTTTTGACCAAAAAACAAATACATATCTACTCCATAAAACATAGTTTACGTTCTCATGCCCCACGGTGTTGTGCTTTATTGTTAAAAAATAGAGTTATCACTCTTTGTTTCAGAAAATAGAGGGAATTATTTTTTTAAAAAAAAATCACACGGTCCAGTATTTTTTATCCATGATTTTTTAGGTTCTTCCTCTTCGCTCTCCTCTCTTGCTATTTCAGGCTCGCAACTTCGAGATAGAGGCATTAAGAATAAAATGCAAAACACCAATCCAACAAGCAAAAAATCATGTGCTCTTGTCCAACTACAAAATTCAGTCTTTTACTTGATTATGATCGCTCTTTGTTTCACCATCTCTTTCGAAAGAGTCTGCATCCGAAAGTGGCAGATTCTTTGTTTTCACAATCCCCAAGTTATCTTACGTACGACATAAAACCATTAAAACAAAGGAAATAATCAATTAATTAGACAAATTTTAACAGTATAACGTGCATTTTGCCCTAATCAAAATAGATCCTACTCTTTGCTAGTATTCCAAGCATACGAGTCGCTTAATTTGCCTCCGGACATCCATTATAAATCTTGATAATATCAAAGGACAATTAAGAGAACATGTAAATTTAACTCTCGTTCTCATCCTCATTATCAGCACCCTAGACTATGGGTTGTTCTCAATGTACCATATGCGTATTTGAAATTTGGAAGATACCTGGACTGAAGAATCTTAGTTTCAAATTTCCACCTGAAGAGATAATGGTTTGAGAATCAGGAAGAGATTGATTTGCAGACAAGGTGCCTACACCAAAGGTGAGATGATTGCCAGAAAGACGCAAGCAAGATCACAGATGATTGCCAGAAAGACACAAGCAAAGATCACAGAAACCATAGCTGCATAACAGAATTCATGCGCGCGACAACAAAGGAGTTGGATGGTTTGGTAAAGAAAGCAAAATGCAGAAATGCTGCAAAGTTCCATTACCGAAAGGAAGATTCTTGTCCGTTGTTCCTCTAGTACCAGAGTACAGAATCTGACTGTTCTGGTCCTTTGGTTTTTCAAAACTCAGATAACCAAATTCTACATAATAATGTTATGAACGAGATCCAACCAAGTAAATAGATCATCTGCAATCAAAATTTTCAACATAAATCCTTTTTCCCTATGCCTTGGCATAAGCTGAGCATTAATCAGCAAGTTGTGACATAGACAGTCTTTGATTAAGGTCGATGGCTTGCTTTTCCTTTAAGTCTCCCCTAACTCACTCAGACAAAAGCATTAGATGCAACCCAACTGTCTGCACTACAGAAAATTAGCCATGACAACAGAGAAAGAACTACACACCAGGATCATTATTTTCACCCCTTTCAACCAAATTCTTGAGATATATACATGAATATATGATGCAACATTAGTATCTTCAAGAGTTCTCTTTTCTTTTTGTCAGTTTTCCACAGTATAGTAGAATTCACAACTGCGCACATTTCTTGTCAGCTACATCAACATTTTGCCAAATTACGAGGGACATTCAGTATCAGTGATGCTTACACCACGCCGTGTCCTTCTCAAGATACTCACCCTGCTTACACAAATACCTAGAAGATCCATGTGTTTTATCCTCCTTTTCCTTCCCTCCTCAGTGTAGCTCCAAGGGGGAGATTTGATTTTCCAACTTTCACGTCTTTCAACTCCCTCCTCACTTTCAAGGTTCTGGTTTAATGTAGTTGATGGTTGCTTTGTTCCACAGAAGTGACCAAAATAGTAAAGAGGATCGACATAAGAAGTTGATGAAGACACAATGCCTTTAATGCTGGTAGGCTGGAGAAGCTCAACGAACTCCTTTATCTCAGCAAAGCATGAGTGATCAGAATATGGGACAGTATAGATGTATTTCTGACAATTTTCTGGAGTTTGTGGATCACCACTTGGCTTCATTGACCTGGTCATGGGGGCATTACTTGATTTCCGGTTGCTCTTATGAGAACTTGAAGGAGAAGCAACAGAGAGATTGCCATAACCTTTAATAGTTTTCATTGCCCATGGAAGACCAGATGGCATGATGCCAATGGTAGGACGCATTGCATTAAGTCCCTCTAGAGTCTCCAAGCTAAAACTGTAACGAGGCACGGCACGAACTCTTGTGAGGGAAGTTTTCGTTGTGAAAATGTCATGGATCCCAAGAAGATGCAAAGTCTGCAACCGCTCTGGCCATACCCAGATCTGCAATAGATTCCACTTGAGCTGAACCAGCAGTCAAACAAAAATAACAAGAAAATTTCAAAGTATATATGCAAGGTCCTAAATTCACACAATGTTCACACCAATGTAAACTTGTAAAATATTCCTGAAAATGAGTAAATTCTCTGCTGTTTTACAGATGATGGGCATTTTAAGGTAAAATATATATAGAGATGGTTAGCCCACTACCTTTATTTTAAGCACATGTGATATATACAGCAAAAGATCTTCTTTTCCCAGTGAGTCAATACCAATGATTATGTCATGCTTTGGATGAGATTTGATGATATTGACAACCTGCAGTACAACCTTTGGTAATTGCAATCAACGAGGCAATATTTTTCAATATATATAATCAATTAATCATTTTTATTGCGGTATATGAAGACTGCAAAACCAAATCTTCAATTCCATCACTTCTGACAGAAGTTTGAAAGTCCAGAATAGCAAATAGAGAAATGATTCACAGCTTTGCATTAGATCCAGAAGAAAGAGATCATATTCAGCTTCTAGAACCTCACATGCTTTGCAGCTAAAGTTTCAGAAAATGCCCCTATTTTTCGGCACGACCTCTCAGATGTTTTATATTAGCTAAAAGGGACTGAAGTGCGCACCTGTTTGAAATCATGACCTGCAATCATACAACTTCTAGTAATTTCTTCCCATTAGTCTTTCAAGCACTCATTCTAGGACACTTGCAATACTGAACATGCATCCCATTTATGAATTACATTTTCAAATAAGATGAACTAAAACAGATACTCCTTGCACAGGGAAGTTCATTGTTGCTAAAAATCTGTATTTGCTGAGCAAAGAACCATTTTGAGCATGTAAGATTAGCTGCATAATCTAATTGACCTGCACCAAACTAAACTTATAAATCAGTTTAAGAACAGATAGATACATAAAAAGGGGGAGCTGCAAGAAAAGGCATATACCTGCTTGGCAGCAAGTTCTCGAGAAGGAAAAGTATAAGATGGATTACAGTAAGTATTGTCCAAGTACAGAATATCAATCTTCTCATTCTTAAGAGCATCAAGCAGCATTGTCCTTCCAATCTCTGCCCTCTTACTTGTTCTTTCCCAGCGAAAATCCCCAGTGTAAAGCATGCATCCAAATTCACCACGAAACAAGTACATAACTGCACCTGCAAAGACTCCTAAAGTTATGGTCATACATTCAGCGCAAAGGCAAAAAGAAATATGATATGTCAACCGCATTAATGAAAGAAAAATAAGCATAAGTCGCAAATATGTTTTTCACCGAGTATAGCCGATTGAGCAGGCCTTTTAGAGATGAAAGAAAACTAAGCACAGATTACAAATCTGTTTTTCACCCGCTAATGCTGATTCAGCAACCTTTATAGAGAAACATAGCTTTTCAAAGTTCTCACCATGGGAATTTATGTACAGCTTCAGCATAGTGTAAAACATACCAATGGTGTACCTTATGCTTCAGCTATCGACTTTGCTTTCAGGTCACCATTCTCCCTAATATAAAGTTTTGATTGACCTATTTAAGAAACACATAACCACAGCGGGATGAATCGGCAAAAACTGATGAAACATGACATGTGAAGCCTACCATACACAACGAATTTTGTATTTTATGCATCATTTTACTTGTAACTGTCACCCTCTGTGCCATGCACATAATTTCTATTGGTCTCATTGAATTTAAGTGAAACAGAGAACTTCAGACTGAACACTCTACCAGCCAATAACGGAGCCACAAAATTTTCTGAAAGACGAGGTGGAAAAATAAAATAAATTCAATTCAATTCAATTCCCAGCTGCAAGCCAATTTAGCTACCTAATGTAGATGAAAATCACAATATCACACAGAGGCTTCGTAATCCACCCTGCAATATACAATTGTATTATGTTCACCATGCTTCATCATACATACATTTCCCAAAAGTAATCATTTGCCTATCTACATAACCACAATCTTGCAATCTCATCTCAAAAAAAAAAAAAAGGAAGAATAAAGAAGAATACAACTCACAGAGCACAATGTACAACTCATCAAACTATCAATCTACTCCTTTTACTCTTAGAAGAACCTTCAGCACAATCCAATTACTACATATAAAATCAATAAATAAATAATAAATAAAATACAAACTCAGATAATCCAAGGGAGCTCAATTCTCAAAAGGTCAAAATCCTGAAGCACAATATACAACTCATCATAACTATCAATCTACTTATCTCTTCTCCAACTTTTAGCACAACTCTGTTGAAAAAGAAAGATCAGACTCTAGAAGCTAATATACAAAACAACCAATTCTATAACACTAGTCTTAAATTGAACTCCATTGAGCACTTTCAACGAACACTCAACGACCAAACAAATACATAATTCCAAATCAAATTATATAATATACCGGGGCAGTGGTGAGCGTCGATAGCCATGACATAGACGGTAGTGAGGCAGCCGGAGGAAGAAGAACGGAGAGGAAGAGAATGCCAGCGGCCGAGGTCGAGGACTCTGAGGAGGGAGAGCCTGAAGCCGGGGAACTTGGAAGGGAAGAGGAGAGCGGTGAGGCGGGAGCAGAAGAGCGGGCCCCACTTCCACGACGGGGTGAGGCCGGCGGTGTGGTCGGCGTGGAGGTGGGTTAAGAAGTAGGCTTGGCTGCCTTGTCTCCACCTGTCCACCGATATCATTCTGATCTCCATTTTCTTCACTCTCCTTTTTTTCCCTTTCACTTGACTACAATTCTTTTTCTGTTCTTTTGGCTTTTTGAATTTTTTATTTTGTTTTGATTTTTGATTTTGATTTTGATTTTTATAGGGTGTGATAGATCATGCATGATCGTGAGTGGTTTATGTGTGTAGGTGTTGGTGTGGAGTGTGTGTGTGTGTGTGAAATTTGGCGGCGCGGGAACGCGAGAAATTTGAATTTGGCGGAGTGATGCAAGCGCAACGACGTCGTTTCGTGTCACAATTATAAGTACATGCATTTACACAGTTATTGCACCAGTATATGATACTCATAATACTTTTATTTTGGTTAACCAAAAGTAGGAAAATAATTGTTTCCACTTTTAGTTCTTTTTTCCACCACAGAATTCTCCAGAATATTCTTCATCAAATTTTCTCATCTTCTAGTTCTGCTTTACCCGGACCCCGGCCTTTGTCCGGTGGTTTGAGCTTTTTCTTTTTCATCTTTTTGTTTGTGTTTAAAGTAGAAATATATATATGAAGACCTCTAAATACATGTTACAGCTTGTTTGGCTAAATTTATTTGATGCTTATAAGTTGTAAATAGTAAAAAGTATGTGAATATAACATGAAAAAAAATTTTAAAAAAAATAGAGAAATATGAAAAGGAAATATTAATTCATTTGATATGTGCAAGTACATAAACAAATGTGAAACAAGATTCTCCAAAGAGGAAACTAATCATACACAAATTCCAGGCCAGGTAAGTTTGTCGCAACATAGGATGACTGTCTATTTGGATCATCATATTTCTTGACTACAATTTAATATTCTTATAAAATATATAATATTTAATATTCTTATAAAATATATAATATTTCGATTGTGCACCTAAATTCAAGCTATAGGATACACATTCTTAGGCAACCTTGGCTTCGCAACTGCATGAAGGGGATTTGCAGGAAAAAGATCAAATTTGTTCTCCTTTAGTTCTATGCTTGACACACTCAGTGGCAAACTCTAAATAAAGCCTTGGAGAAGACCTAGCCAACAGCATTGTTGTCATAATAGAGCCTAACAACACACGTGGGCTGAAAATTAAATAACAAAGAGAATATTAATGAAGACTTTTTTTTTCCTATAAATTCAACTATTTATCTCTTTGAGTATGTTAAGGAGTTCTTACCATGCCTTGAGCTTGATTTCGGCTGCTGTTAGCATTGATTGTCCTTTTGTATCTTTGAGTGTGATGAGTACATCAAGAATATCCTCTGGCTCATTTCCTAAATAAACCATCTTTCCACATTTGAATTCTCTCATCAATTTCAGGGTTTTGGTACTTGACTAAACTGCCAATGGCTTTTTGAATGATCTTTTCATGATGATTAATGTCAAACCTCCTTAGCCATGGCATGTAGTCTGAGGGACAAAATGCAAATAGATGAGCATGAATCGTGAAGAAATTTCTTACCAATTTATGTAGAAATTTCTCAGGTCCTAATTCATTATTATTTTTTTTTTGTAAAAGAATATCGAAGAGTATTATAACTGAGGTATGTTATACTAGTATGATTTGTGTTTTTTTTTAATTATTTGTATTTGATCATACGTTATGACATTTGAAAATAAATATACATTTTAATAATTTTTAAATATATTTTGTTTTTTATATATTCCTCATTGTGTTAATAATTCGCCTCCCCCCCCCCCCCCCACAAACGTTTTGTTCAAGGTCCGTCACTAGACAAGAGCAGTTGTTTGGTATTTGTGACTTGTAAGCTCTGCGGACATGCAAACTGATCTTGATGCGAACATTGCGTCGTGCTTCTTCAAAAACTCACACCCAAGTTCATGGGAAGTGACCACAATCACATGCACACCCCCTAGACGCAAACACATAATCTCAGTGTTGAAATCATCCATGTCTTTGTGTATCCATCTAAAACTTGGCTTGTTTTTAAGGATTTGGAAGAGACACCCTCTTATTGGCCAAGATTTTGGGCCTGGAGGAAGTAAGGCTAATTGCTTCTTGTTAATGGTCATCCTCTTGTATATGAATAATGTCAAAGAAAACAATGCTGCAAGGATGGATAATTTGGTAAAGCTAATGATCATTGCAGCAATATCATTGTTTTCCAAGTAATGTGACCATGTGTATGTATGTGTGTGTGTGTGTATATATATATATATATATACATATAAATCAGCTTGTACAAGTGAACCCAATTAGTTTGTTCTTCAATCTAGTGAAGACATAAATATGACACATATTGGATAATGGAACAGTTTCAGGGGAGCTTCACCTTTATGAGTCAAATATCACTACAGTGACCAGCTTATCACATTAGGTCGATAAAATGCAAATTCAATATAGCTCGTCATAAGACTTGTCAGAAGTATAATTCTTACCCGTTAATTTACATCAGGCATATGTATAACCTTTTCTTATTCTCTATTTTCTTAGGCATAGGCATATGTATATCTTGCATAACATGAAACCTGACAATTACATATATATATATATATAGGCATATGTATATCTTGCATAATATGAAACCTGACAATTACATATATATATATATATATATGTGTGTGTGTGTATGTATGTATGTATGCATATATGTATATATGCAAGTATGAATCTTGTGCAACTTGAGACCTTCCAATTATATACTATGATAAGAAAAGTGTTACCGATGACTCAAAGACTTAGGTCTATTTGAATTGATTTTTTTTCTTTTAAAAAAAAGTATCTTTATGAAAAATTAAGCCATCTCCTTTTAGCAAGAACTTTTTGGATTAACATGGAAAAAAAGCTAAATCAATAGGCCTTTATGTTTTTTTTGAATTAAAAAAATTTGAACTTCTCAAATAAGATTTTTTTGCAAAAATTATACCAAAAAAAAAAAGTAACTTTTTTCTTTGAAAGATAGTCCAGACCAGCCCAATCACTAAGTCTATTACTTATTTATCAAGCATGAATAACATTAATCATGATATTCATTCATCAATAATTGAAATCCATTTACTCTCTCGTTTTTGTTAAAGTTATATAAAATTTCTTGTAATCCAAAACTCCCAAATATCCTAGATAAGAAATGTAAATTAGTTTAGATGTCATTAAATTTTTCACTTAAATGTAAATTAGTTTAGATGTCATTAAATTTTTCACTTACTCCTGTTTTGACTACTGAATATTTTTTATTCTTTAAAGACCATTAATTTTTTAAAACGATATCACTTAAGCTGTTCTATTAGGAAAAGTTTAACATATGAGGGTTAAAATATTCGAGGGTAAAACCAACACTAACTAAATAATTAGTGACATTTGAAATAATTTATCCTTTAAATTATTTTATATTTTTTCGATTCATGGCACTTTCTAATTCGTGAATATCCAAACGAACCATGCTCATATTTTGCCAACTAATCCGCACAAAAATTACACTTGAGAAAACATCAATGGCTGGTATTTTAATAAAACTCACAACGATCTTTGCTTTGTTTCATCCCCTCTCACCTTCTCACCTTCATTCTCGGCCCTTTTTCTCTTAACCTTCCAGTCAACAACCATTTTTCTCTCTTCATTTATAACAACCTCAACCCCTACAAACATATCTCTCCTTCAACAAAGTTAACATTCACAACCATTCAACAAATAAACCAAAACGCATTTTAATTTCACCAAAAAAAAAAAAGAAAAGAAAAAAAGAAACCAACCTGGTAATAATAATAATAATAATATTGTAACACCAGCCACCCCAGCCACCCTGCTGCAGCCACCACCGGAGTGATGAGTTCACAAAACAACCACCACCATTTTCAGCAGAGCCTCTCGCAGGTCAAAGTCAAACCACCACTCTCCCCACGTGTCTCTCTCTCCACCCCTGCCGTCTCCAGCCCCACAGCCTTCTCCACCCCTACCGCCGCCGCTCACCGCCGCATTGCCATCGCGGTGGACCTCAGCGATGAGAGCGCCTATGCGGTGAAATGGGCGGTTCAGAACTATCTCCGCCCCGGAGACGCCGTGATCCTCCTCCATGTGCGTTCGACCTCCGTCCTCTACGGCGCTGACTGGGGCGCCACCGCCCCCACCGACTACCCCGCCACCCCGACACGGCAGAGGAAGCTGGAAGAGGATTACGATAACTTCACCACCACGAAGGTTACACAGCTGGCGCAGCCTCTGGTCGATGTTCACGTGCCGTTCAAGGTACACATAGTGAAAGATCATGACATGAAAGAAAGGCTTTGCTTGGAGGTTGAGAGGTTGGGGTTGAGCACTCTGATCACCGGGAGCAGAGGCTTGGGGGCGTCGAGGGGTGGTGGTGAAGGGAGGCTTGGGAGTGTTAGTGATTACTGTGTGCAGCACTGTGTGTGTCCCGTCGTGGTGGTGAGAGATCCTTTGAAGAATGCTGCTGCTGCTGCTGCTGCTGTGGCGAAGAAGGCGGGGGATGCGGCGGACTCGGGTGCCGGACGAGGACAATGATTATCATGGTGTTCATGATGTGCACAATGGTAAATTTAACGTTTGATGTTATTGTATTCAGTCTTATGAAATAAAAAGAGAAAAAGAAAAGAAAAGAATATCTAAATTTTGGAATAATAGAATCATTTGTGTAAATATCAAATACATGCCGTACAAGAAGTGAAAGAATTTATTAATTTCGTAACATTATAATATTATGATAATAAGGCTCTATTTTTATCTTATTGATATAATGACGAATTACATGATAGTACAATCATGGGGTTAGGGTGAATGACCTAATCATTTCTAGTATATGCAGTGTGGAGTCACATTAGATTCAGAGGGGGTCCAGGCACTTCTTGAATTTTTTGGGAAAAAATTATAACTATTATTTTTATTTTTATCTTATAAAGGAAGCTAAATTGTACGAAGCGCACCCTCTCATGATCGTAATGAGAAAATTATTATTATTGTTTTTTGGTTTTAGCCAAAAATTAAAAAAAATTCATGAGAAAAGAAAATATTTGTAATTTGTCGTCTTACGAAAAATCAAGAAAGTAAAAAACAAGCTAGAATAGAAAGAAAAAAAAAAGAGAGAGAGAGAGAGAAAAGAGAAGAATAAAAGAAAATAGCACAACAATAGATTGAATGTTCACTTATATAAAAAAAAAGATATTTTTAGTAATTAACTTCAATAGCAAATTGAATATTTAATAATTTCAAAATATGAAGTTATGTGAGACGACCATTATAAATTGTAATTCTATTTACAATTGTTATAATTATTTAATTGTATTAAAATATGATTATTATATTAATTATTATATATTTTTATAATTAATTTTTAAGTTTTTCATAAAAAATTTATGTGCTCCTGACCTTGGGGTCTTGGCTCCACCACTGAGTATATGAATACTATGAATGTAATCAACCTATATTAATTATACCCCTGGATATTTCTCTCTATATACAAGAAAGGAAAAAAGAAACTACTCTTCTGAAATGTAATCGACGTTTTAATTTGTTGAGCTTATTTTTAAGAATAGTTGATGAGGATGTAGGATGATTAGTAGATCTTATCTCTAATTGTTCTTCCCCCCCCCCCCCCTCCTCTAGTGTCATGTTCAATCCACTGGCATACTAATTAACACATTAAGCAGGCCTTTATAGTGTCATTATTACTGGGTGATTTCGCTTATTATTTGCCTGATCAACCACCCCTTTTCTTAAAGCTCGTTCAATTAGCTGCTTATTCCACATTAAAGAACCATAAACTCTATATTCACTGTATAAAATCTAGAACTGCTTCCCGTTAAACCAATTGGTTTTAATTTGGATAGAATCTCATTATTTTTCAGCACAGAACATATCTGAAATGCGCACGGATTAGATATCAAATTGATGGATTAGTGTAAGCTTATCCATGCATTACTTGTGCTGCAGTTTGATGATCACGAAAGAAAAAGGTTGAACGAAAGGGAACTAAGCGCTCAAATACATGTTTTTCTTTCTAACTTTGCAGTCAAGATGAGTGGATATATTCCATATAAGGTTCCAAGGTGTTGTTCCTTCTGAGGTCTTCTCTTCGTTACTGGCCCTGCAAATTCTTCATTTTCTCATTATGATGGGCTGAAAAACTTTTCTTTTTTTTTTTTTGTAAGAATTTAATCAAGCATGTGATGCCTATCGATTTTGAAGTTTGATTTGCAATGCTAAACGTGTGAATTCAAGCATTAATATATTTGTCTATAACAAGATAAGATTGTTGCTTTTGTTTAATATTTTAGCTAGTGAGGACAGTGGTGAACTATAGTTTGATTATGAAATGAACATTATGTTCCTATAATTTATCTAATTAGTTGATTACTTTTTTATCTTTTAAAATATACACATAAACTCTTATGTTTTTCAAAAAGTGAGAAAATCATTCCTTTTCTATTATTTTTTTAATGTGGTTAACTGAAATATTAAAAAAGTAGAACTTATGGTCACTAATATTAACATGCCGTGTGAAATCCCATTTTAACTTTTAACCGATTGGTGAAGTGTGAGTGCATGCGTGAGAGAGAGAGAAAGAATGAGAGCGAGAGAGAATTAGAGAAACAAAGTACGAAGTCAATAATTCAATCATTTGAAATTATGCAGTTTGACAACAAAAAAACATATCGGTCAAGCAAATATAACCTTTTCTTAACGGGAAATGATATACTATCATAAGACCAAACTTCAACCAACTCCAGTTGTATCGAACACCAACTAAAGAACATTAAAAGGACCCATTGGATGTTCAGCCATCCAATTATCGAAAGATTATTAATTCTAACATTTCTAACTGGTTATTTCGCAATAAATTTATATACTTCTACAAACTTGCTTGATATATATCCCTTTCCAATCCTTGAACACGAGACAAAGAGGGTGTTTGGCTTTGCTTATTTTAGGTGCTTATAAATACTTTTAAAAAAAATACCATTTCACATACTTTTTACTATTTAAGTGTTTATAAGCACCAAATAAGCAAAGCCAAACACCCTCAAAGCATCTTGCGCAAAGTAGTCAATATCCCAGCCCAATGTCAGTTCCTTATTACAATCTTTAACAAGATTAAGGCAATTAGATTCAATAGTGGTCATGTGCAAGCCTTCCATCTTAGTCATGAGATAGGAAATTATGTGTCAGTTTTCAAAAAACACAAAAAAATTATGTCACTTTTTAAAAATTATGTGATAAGTTTTAAAAAACTAGAAAAAAACTCACATTTTATCGGGATATACAAATATTTTTATGCAGCCTTGGTAGCTTAAGCGTCTCATTTTGCTTTCAATTCGCAGGTGTAACATGAACATTGACATTTGAGAGTCACCATTCCACGTGCTATGTTTGTGCTATTTGCAAGGACGGATCTAAAATTTTTACAAAGTTAAATTTGAACCTTTTACAAAGTTTTAGTTTTTTCTAAGTCAATTTAATTTCTTATTCAAAAAAAAAAAAGATGCATTTTCTTAAAATAAGAAGTATTTTTTTATTAAAAAAAAAAAACCCAATCTAAATAAGCCCAAAGTGGCACAATTCATATTTGTTGCACAATATTCTCTCGAAAGCATACATTATGATATTTGCTTAACGAAAACTTCCAATTCTGACCCGGAGTTATGTTACCCATTGGGAGCGAACAAAGACTTGCACTTTTTAATAATTAAACCCCGCACTTATTAAAGCCCATCAATCTTTTACGCTCCGATGGGGATAAAAGAACTTAAAAAATTAGATGAAAACACTCAAACGAGACCTTACATATCCGGGCTCGGGTACTAAATTGCAGCCATAATGTTTGACTGCATAACCAAAAAGCCTCCAACAAAGTCAAAGGAGTCCCATGTTTCAACACGGTAGTTTAGGACACCTTCAATTGAAACTCAGGTACATCTAACACTGCAATCAATGAATAGACAGAAGAAAATTTGAAACTAATACTGAAAATATGCAATATTTGCTAATCATTCCATCTGAAACTTATTGTCTACCAACAGCAACCAAACTAACGAAAAACACAACGGAAAAACCAATCATATCAGCAGATCATCTAATACATAGTGAAAAGTCTAAGAAGGGGAAGAAAACAGCAAAGACACTAATCAAATGCACGATGAAATCCAGTCTTATAGCAAGCGCAGTAGGTGTTCTCAAAGAGCTCCAAGAGTCCCCTCACTACGGCTTCTGGGAATTGAAAGATGAGGTTTCAAATTCAGAAGTTTTGTGCTGAAATCAGTACTGATCTTTGTTCCGCTAGGTGGCAGGCGCCCATTCCTGCTTCTGGATGCTTTTGAGGAGGCTGGAGCTTGATTTCTACGCCCATGGATTGATGAAGATGAGGCCTTGTGAGGACCAACTCCATGTGATCCCTTCCGGATAGTTTTAAGTTCTGATCTAAGGCTACGTTCAATTTGATGGGAACTGATGCCTATTCGAGCTGAACGGTCTGCTCCATCCTTCAATGTGCCAACCTTAACGGGTTGCCTATTGTAGTAAGCCAGGTGGGGAAGAAGACCCTGCAGGTATTTTTTAAGTTGTTCATCACCAACGTTCTTCTGAGCTGGGTTTCCTTCCAGGCCAATTGCTTGTAACGAATTGTAATTGGCTGCAAGTTGACCTAGACATTTGGTTGTAGAGATTTTGTTGAAACGGAGATCCAAGACATTCAATTTCAATAGGCGGTGAAGACCCTCAACCTCGCTTATTTTGTTTCCAGCCAAATACAATTCTTTCAAGGAAGAACAGGAAGCAAGACCTTCCCAACAAACAGAAAGTGATACATTAGGAAAGGAGATTGACAGAGACAAAACTTACAATTTGACAAAGAGGAACAACTGAAAAGGAAGAATCACTTAACTTGACATCCCCTAGGTACAAATACCATACAGCTGAAAAGAATAAGGTAGCATAACATATAGACCAAGCAGCATACGAAGTTTGACCTTTGCACTATCATCCCCTCCAAAATGAATTTAACATGAGACAATGATTGATGTAGCAATAAAATAATAGGAAAATGGTGAACAACTAATGACTGGTCCTGCATTAGATTTTTCCGTGAATAAGGCATGACAGACCTGAAAAGGATAGTTAATCTAACTAGGAAAGAGAACTAAGAGAATATAGTCGAGTTGGCTCAAAATAAGAAATCATAAAATCACTGTGAAGTAACAGTTTCCTCAGCTTACCACGATTTATTTCTCATTATTTTTTATCCTTGACCTAATGGAACTCCTGATACATTATATACAGCACGGAGACAAATCAATGTGTTACAACACTGTTCAACTAATTGCAATAAGATATATCAATAACTTGTAACCGATGAAAGCTAGTATTATAGACTTGAGCATTGATACTGTCACTCATTATCATCTTTAAAGAAAAGAATCTACACTAAGCAAGCATACTGAATATCAAATTCATCATCAGCATTTGCATTGGAGTACAAGAATAGGATCATACCATGTCCAATTCTTAATATCCGATTGTAGCTTAGGTCAAGTACACGGAGCCGTGTGAGCTCCCTTAAACCTTCAATGGTGGAGATGCTGTTTTTCGACAGATTCAGAACATGGAGTCCTTGTGGGAGAGAACCAGCAGTTATCCTCACTGTGCAGCGAAGGAAGAAAGAAGATGCAAGAATACGGTTAGCATAAAGATGAATAGAGTTGTGCCTTCCAGTGAAGCTAACTTGGAAGGGGAAATAGTTCAGATGGAAGCAAAAGCAAACCTATTGCATTTCCAGACAAATTAACTGCTCTTAAGCTTCTAAACGCGCTCAGGAAGGGGATGACAACCAATCCATGATTTGCAAGTTGAGCTGCCGTGGATGTTGCACTCAGAGAAGAGAGATATTTCTTTACAGCTTCCATGCTAGGATTTACCTTACTATCCAATTTTGAAGTAGCTGAATCAAAGACGTTACCATTTTTTGGCTCCTCGTGATCAGTGGAAGGAGATGGTTCATTAGTTTCTTTTGAAGGGCTGTAATGCTGAAGATCAACCACCCATTCCTCAATTCGCTTAATCTTAAAATCCTTGCTTGGTAATTCATCCCAGTGACAAGACAAAGAATTTCCTTTATTATCATTAGTAACCTCATCCGCTAGGGGTATTATCCACTCTTTCGCTGAACCAACATAATTATAAGCATCATAACTGTCATCAGCAGCATTTTCATAATTACTTTTTCCATTATTCACTGCACTATCATCTTGTTCTTCATGGTTTCTTACCTGAGTTCTTATCTCATGAGTTGACATCCCTTTACGTCTTAATTCTGTCACATTCAGATCCTCGGCAGATCTAGAGCGACGAAGAGAGCACATGGAATGGTTGACAGGGGAATGCATGTTGGGCAAAGAACTAGATCTAGAAATGCTGCTACGTGGAGTGCGAGGTGTCCGTTGATCAGATTCGTCAGCACCAGATAACTGAATATCATAGTTCTCCTGCACTTGTTTTCCTGACTCTTGTGGATCTGCAATTGAGAATATGGACGTGTTATTTACCAGTTCAGCATTTCCTTGAAGAGAATCAGATGGCACAGCTTCTCGAAAGTTAACAGCAGAGCTGATCTGGAAACCCTTTGACTCAGACTGATTAAGGGATACATTGCAAGAAAATTTTTTATCTGTTTCATCTTCCGATTCATTGTCACTAGACACTTTTCCTTTCAAGTCCAATCCACTTCCTAAAGACATGCTCTTCTTCATATGAGCAGTTATTCCAACACCGAAGTCAGATTCAGTATTAGATTTCAGCTCAATTCGCTCAGACTTCCAGTCTGTCTCGAGAGGATAGGAATCTATGACATGGTCAGCACTGTTATCTAAAGTATCTCCTTCCATCTGTGAATCTGACGGATTCGTCATTGCCAAAGAAGTGCTATTTTTCAAAGCCTCACTTGATGAACAATCTTGTAATGTCTTATGCATTGCTTCAGCGGATATTGGTACTGATTTCTGAATTAGAGAAAGATAGTATCAGAAAGAGCCACTTAGTGATGCCAATTACGGGCAAAAATTCAAAAGAGAAACCATGGGAAGTCCTTTACTAACCTTCTGTTTGTGGCTATGAGTGTGACTGGGAAAGCATGAAAACCTCACCATCCTTGCTTGATAACAGAAGTTTGATTCACATATGATCTACTTGTGCTTTATAATGACAACGATTACTGACTATTAAATATCTTGCTCAATTATGCAGAGAAATTCCTTTACAATGAAATCACATCCTCACATCACTCTTACTGGATTCAAACCTTGTTCAGCTTTAGCCATAGTCTAGTGATAGACCCTCAGAAACGCGGCACAGTCTCCAGATATGCGATGATCTTGATCTCCTCAACGCACATAATAGTAAAATCCCTTCGTTGTCACCCCACACCCACTTAGAGGTGCGAGAAAACTTTGAACTTGTTGCAGCTGCCAGACTGAAAGAAGATTTCTTGAAACTAAAGAAGCCCAAAAACTATTCGGCATAAGAGACAACTGCCTAAACAAGTGAACGAGATTAAGAATAACAAGCAAATAAACAGAAAAGGAAAATACAAATATACACTTCTTATTGTATACTTCTTCCAACCAGAAACAATTTTCTGTCAAACATCAGTAGTTACATAGGTTTTTGCACAGAATACAATATCTAGTGGCAGAAACTACTTATAAATATGTAAAAACTAACTTGCCGCCATTTTATATCTTTTCTCTTCTTTCCACTAGCTATACATATAAAAAGTAATCATGCAGAATCCGAAATCTCAATAATAGACCTTTCTTCTAGTCAGAGAACACGAAGCCATTTGCAGAGCACATTCTCTAATTTGCCTTATGTCAAGAAATACAAAAGAAACAGTAACAACAATCTAAAACTTTTTTTAACAATGAAACAACATGATTATCACAAAAAGTATGGCATATAAGTTTCCGTTAGCATCATTTCTCTTTACAGCCTCAACAACGAGTTCATGGACCAAACATGTAATCAACCATAAGGCTTCAAACTATACAACATTTCATTTCTCAAAGTTGTATTAATTAGTAAGAATGGAAGCAAACAATAACTTTCTTTTATGTTGTTCCACATTTCTTGAACTTAAGTCACTATTTTCAAAGAAATCCACACATAGCGGCACACACATATATGTGTATATATGTATCATCTTAAAGCAATTCAATTTCAACCACCAAGCATTAAGCTCTCAAAATGTTCAACAAAGTTTTCTAGACTCTACCACTCATATACGATTGATAAAACTTGAGAAACTATTTCAATCATTGAACATCAAGTAATCTATACATACATATATATATATATAGGAACATACATACCTACATATAGGAACACACACACACACACACATATAAGACACACAAACTTATTTATGAACAGATAAACATATACAACCGCGTATAATTATATGCATCAATCGCAGAATTATATATATATAAACATCAAAACCTAAAATTTTAGCTAACAATTATTATTTTTTTATTTCATTAATCAAATCTTAACTAATTAATTGTAAATCTAATAACAATTACCATTCAATCAGAAAAACATATCCAAAAACTTCAAATGCAATGAATCACATAGAAAACAAACAAAAATAAGAAAAGGAAATAGAAAATCTGACCTCTTCTTAGCCAGATTGTTGTCGGTTGAACCACGAAAAATTAACTGAAAAACCAAACAAAAAAAAAAAACGAAAGTTCTATGTTTGAATATATTTTTCTCTCTGAAACAAGTTTTTCATTTTTCTTTTTTTTTTCTATTTCTATTTTGGTTGAAAAGGTAAAAGCCCTAGATTTTTGGTTGGAGAGAGCTGAGACGGTTGGCTAAGATTTTATAGGCAGATCAACGGCGATGATTAACCGTCAGTATTTTATTCCAGATTAGTATGCAAATAACGAAAAGTTATTAAACTTTATTTCGATTTTTAGGAAAAGGGGAAAAATATGAAAATTGAATATATTCTGTTTGCTTTAGTTTATTTGGTATATGCGGGAATATTTGTAATTTATATTTTTGGGGGGTCAAATTTGGCCGTGCAGTAATGAGTGAAAACACACGCCAAGAAATTGGAAAAAGGAAGAGTGAGTGGTTTAGCGTTCACGAAAATCAAAGAGTGGGGAATAAATTAAAAAAGAAAAAAAAAAGGAAAATGCGTGAAATGTTGAGACGAATATTAATTAGGGACGACGAGTTAAGGTAACAGATGGATGGTTGCGGGTTAAGGACGGGTCACGGATCAATTTTTCAGATCGAAAGTCGATTACATTGTAATAAATATACTATTTGACTATTAAATTTTTGGTCATCATAGATCAATCTGGGTTAACAACATTGATTTTATATTTTTCTTTTTTTAATTTTATTTTTTATAATTTAGATAATTATATAATTTTAAATAAATAAAAGTATTAGAAATTAAAAGATAATCACGGGTACAACGTGGTATCCTATCTGGTGCCATATCTTCCTGAAACAATAAAGGAAAAAAATAAATAGTATACTCGTCATTGTAGAAGTATTGAAATGAAAAATCAAGAGGTTTTATGAGGCAACCTCGACTTGAAATTGTAAGGTAAGTAATAGGCCAAGAAGTTACAAATTAAGAAAATAGTATATCTTTAAAAAAAATTGCCCAATTTGTTAAACTTAAAAAAAATGAATGCTCAATTTAGAAAAACGACATGAAAAAAATTAAAAAGGTAACCACAGCAGCACCCTATACAAGCATTAAATTGAAAAGCTGGAGAAATACCCATATTAAAAGAAAAAAAAGAAAAGAAAAAAAGGTTTGGCACCCTAATTCTCCGAAAGAAGAAAGAAAAATAATATAATGTATTAATTTTCAAGAAAAGAAAAAAACTATAATTGTTAAGGGGATAACACATGACACCCTACTCAACTATTTTAATATATAAAATGAAAAGGTATGATTATTGGGGTGGTGACACATGATACGTCAATCAACCATTTTAATACATAATATAGATTTAGATGTATAAGGATGAAATTCAGTCGTTCAATTTTGGGTAAATTATATCCTAGATCTCCATTGTTGCAGGGGATAATTCAAATAAGTTTGTGAAATATTAAAAACTAATAAAAATATTTTAAACAATAAAAATTAATTTGACCATGTATGTAAAATATAGATGAATAAGTTACATATTTTAAAATAATAGAAACTAATTAACTGAAAAAGAAACAATATCAGGAACTTTTTGTGACACTCTGGATTTTGTTAGGGTGTCATGTTAGGGTTGGAAAGCCATTTGAATTGCTTTGTCTAAACAAAAAATACATTAACAGAAATACTTTTTTATAATTTAGAAATATTCGCTCATTATTTAATTATTACATATAAATTCTGATTCCAAATTTCTTACATAAATACAAGAGTCATTTTGGTTTGCCTCTTTTCAATAATATTTATTTTTACGCATTTGAAGTCTGTCGTTTTTTTTTCTAATTCATGCAACTATATATATATATATATATATATATATATATATATAAAATAAAGTAAAATAAGTTACAATTTCGTGCTGTCAAATAGCACTCTATATGACAAGCTTTTTATAATTACTTATCAATTAATTAAATATGCCCTACCCATTCTTAGGTCATTTTTGTTTTTCATCATTTATTTATTTACATTCCTGTATTAAATATTTTAATTTAATTAATATTATACTCTTTCTTTTTATAAGTCATTATTATTTTATTAATTCCACAGTGTATATAATTGTTTCAATAATTATTCAGTAAGATGCAAAAACTCTATAGCTTTAATATATCCAATCACTTATGTTGCTCCATGTGCATCGCACGGGCGTCACACTAATGTGTGTATGTATGTATGTATATGTATGTATGTATGTATGTATTTCTTTTTTTGCTTTGCTTTAAGTTAGGCTGTTCCCAAATTATATTAGACTTAAGACTAATTCCTACAGGGTCGAGACTGGTTAAGGAAAAGCCTTCCCAACAAAATGTAAATTTGAAGGTTTTAAATGTTTTGAGCAATGGCACCTCTACCCTTACATTGTTATATGGTTAGCTGCTAGCATGCGTCATTATATTGCTTGTTCGTCTTAATAAAATAGAATACTTAACAAATGGCTCAAATGACGCTAGATCAATGTCCTTTTAGGATAAAAAACTAAAACTAGTGGATAGTCGATGCAATATTAGTGATAGAGTTTACCATTTTAACTATTTATGTTTTATCTAACAAAAATATATTTATATCCTAATCCCTGTTCTTCGGGCTCTTCTGATCTTATTTGGTAAAATGGCTTGAATAGAACTATTCTTAAAAGTTAATAACTTTTTGAAAATTTAAATAACTTGTGATCAAAATAAATGGACGAAATAATTCTGTGGTTTAAAATATTTTATCCTTTATTTATTTATTTTCTTTTTTTGGGTCTAATTAATATCCTTTATTTATTTAGTACCACATTATTTCTTTAGTACCACATTATAATACGGATGAATTATTGTAATTCTCCAACTAGCTCTTTGTTTTTGTCTAAAGAAAATTTTCATTAAAACAAACGAACATTACATATGAGTCCAAGTTAAAAGTGATTGGACAAAACGCATAAATCACTAACACTGAGAACACAGAAGCAAGTGTAAATACCCCCTTCGTCCTTTAACTTTTAATGAATTGACATGGTAGTCCTTTATTTGTCTAATTGAATTTTTTAGTCCTTTAATTTTTTTCCCCGTTGCTGTTGTTAGTCTAATTTCAAAATTCCGTTCATGTTAGCCATTATCTGCACATGAATTGCACGTGAAATGCCGTAGATAACGACTACAGATGGATGGAATTTCAAATTTGGACTAATGGCTGTGACAAAGAAAAAATTAAAGAACTTAAAAGCTCAATTAGAAAGATAAATAATCACCGCGTCATTTTGTTAAAAGTTAAAAGATTATAGGGGTAATTTACACCACAAGCAAACAAACACAAAACCTAACAATACACTAACTTGAGCTACTGTAGACGTCCATGTCATTGTAGAAGATAACAAGCAAGTCTGGTTAGCAATAAAATTAACTTCAACCATGCTATCACTTTTGAACACCACCAGGTTTACCAATGCATTTCGATCATGAACTCGCTTAATAAAACCTTCTAGAAAAGATTGCCTAAGCAGCAATAGTGAGAAAAGCAAACATAGAAGACAAATATGAGTTTAGCGAGACTCATAACGCCAAATAAAGGTTGGGCCCATGAAACTCTTTTGAATACCGCCACTTTGCTCAAATTTATTTATTTTTAATAGTAAATGTCAAATCTAGTTATGAATTTTTTTAAATTAACAAACAAATTTTATTTTAAACATTAATCGATTGATAATTAAATTTCTAAATTAAAAATAATCATATAAGCGCTAATGTGACATCTCTCTGTACAATCTCTTGAACAAATATATATATATATATGCATGTATGTATATATACATATATAATTTATTTTCAAAGAAGAAGTATTAGTATATAATTTTGTATTACGTACTTTAAACAAGTTATTTGTTTTAATAGTAAACAATCGATCTAATTATTAATCTAATAATGAATCTTTTGGAATTCATAAATGAATCTCATTTTAATCATTAATTGATTGACAACTAAATTTTAAAATTAAAAGTTATTATAGAGAGCCAATAGATAATAGATAACAAACAACAAATTAATACATAAAGGACCATATAATCACTAATGTGATATTTTTCAAAATGCTTAAAAGGGACAAACTTTTGTATATATAATAGATTGTGAATTTAATTAGTGCGTGGAAGTATCTTTTTCGTAAATTTTACAGGAATAAAGAACACAATAAAACCACTAACAAACAATCAAAAGTACTAAGACAAAGAAAAACTCAAAGAGAGGTTATCATGCTTCCATCTTTCCTCAGTAGTTCTTTGAATATGCCTAGAAATGTTCTTCATTAAAAGCACAATTTTGAGTTCGTGCTTTAGTTTGTACTTTATTCTAGGGCTAAACTATATATATATATATATATATATATATATATATATAAGTTAAATCTAAAAGAGTTCAAAGAAGGATACCACATCAGCATTCATTTATTTGTCAAGTCATTATAAATTCTATTTTTAATATTATTACGTTATTATAAATCTATTTATTATCGTATTTAATTACATTTATGCACCACTTCCTAACCTCATCATTGCGATGGAGTTGCAAGATATTTAATTATATTTATACATCACCTATATATTTCTTTTTAACCAGTTTAAAGTAATAAAGTGCAAAAAAAACTCATTAATTTATTTAATTTATGCATCATATCCTAATTAAAAAAATAAAATAATAATACAAATAAAAATAAGAATAAAAAAGCATTAGAAATAATTTTTTATAGATATTTAAAAATAATAAAAAACACATGAAAACCTAAAAATAATAAAACATCACATTTATAAAAAAATTAGACCCACAGGAGCTCAAAGAAGGGTGTCACATCAACACGCATCTATTTGCCAAATCATTATAAATTCTACTTTTAATATAATTACATTATTATAAATCTATATATTATAGTGTGTAATTACATTTGTGCACCACTTCCTAACCTCATCATTGCAATGGAGTTATAAGATATTTAATTATATTTATGCATTACCTATATATTTCTTTTTAATGAGTTTAAAGTAATAAAGTCCAAAAAAACTTATTAATTTAATTAATTTATGCATCATGCCCTAATTAAAATAAGAATAAAATAGCAAAGCACAAGAATTAATTTTTATAGATATCTAGAAATAATAACAAAAACATGAAAACTTAAAAACAATGAAAAATCACATCTATAAATATTTAAAAAATTAAAAAACACACAGAACTAAAATAAGCCCATGCAAAGCATGGTGTATAAAAGCACTAATTGTTTCAGTTATATATAATCTAGACGTTAAGGGCTCAAAGTACTTTTTTAAGAATTAATATTTATGACTTCGAAAAAAAGTTAAAATTGAACTTTCTTTCAAAGTTTATAACTTTGAAATCCAATCTACGTACTTATTGCAAAACAGAATATGTATTTTTTAAAAAAGTATTATTTAAAAAAAATAATCTAAATAAGCTCCACGTATTAAAACTTCCTCTAATTAAACAACATTTCTAGATCTGTCCCCGATATGGAGTACTGATTATTACTCGAATGGAAGTTTTCTTCTCATCAAATTATTGTTTCTTATACAAAAGGGCTTCTTGCTATATAAATGCCTTATATGATTGGTAGTTATCAGGTCATAGTAAGTTAGCAAGTTTGTTTTGATACAACCTGCTCATTATATAAACAAATGTCATCTGGTAGTCTTTTTTTTTCCTTAAAATTTTCTAGCATGAATGTCATCTAAAAGGTTGAATGACAAGTTGGTGACGTCATGTTCTAGGGGTATCAAAGACGGTCTGATATTTTTAAGCGATTATGGGTCTGTTTGGATTGGTTTTTTTTTTAAAAAAATACTTTTTTTTTTTGAAAAAATTTACATTATTTTTACAATAATTATTTGGTTTGTCTTTCAGAAAAGCTAAACCTTTAAAAGGAAAAGTTCACATACAATTTTTTTTAGAAACTAAAATATTTAACTTCTAAAAAAATATTTTTTAAAAAGTTGTTAAAAAAAACCAATCCAAATGAGCTAATAACTATTGTAAGTAAGAATATAGATTTAACATACGTGTTAAACCTACATTAATCTATAGATGTGTTCCCCATGTTCAGACTTTCAACTCAGAGAGCAATTAGCTTGAGTCTTCTAGGTTCCTTATGCCTTTTGTCCACGGATTTTGGCCATTTTCATGGCTTTGCCAAACAATTAGATGCGTTACACATGAGAGAGATGAAAAGAATCACATTCCGCATATTTAATTGAAAAGGTTATTTTACACCTTAGAAATTAATTAATAGAGGATCTTCACGGGTTCTAGATAAAGTTAAAATGAACATTCTAACCAATTCATGCTTTTGCATCATAAAATTATTTTACAGGTCATGCGTCTATACTCTCTATCTATACTTATACCATGGGTTCTTTTATATTGACTTTTCTTAGTAATATTTTTTCTGATAATTTTTTAAAGAAGTATTTTTTTTATAAATTAAATTTTTTTTCTTAAAAAATTGTATTTGAATTTTTTTTAAAGTTTTAATTTTTTTAGAAGTTAAATTAATAGTTATTGTAGAAATAATACACTTTTTTAAGAAAAAAAAATACTATTTTTTGGAGGAAAAAAAAAAAATCAATCCAAACAAGTTCATATATCTCCGATCTTCCAAGTCGGAAAATGCTTTCCCGCCAAACAGCACTCTTCCTCACGCAGCCACGTTGTTGCTCCGTCTCTACACCACTAACGTTCAATTCCATTTTTCTGTATCATTCTGCGCCACAAATGTTCAATACAATCCCATCCATCACTCTGATCACGGCTTTTCTGTCGGAGCAATGGTCACAGATATATAGGATAGGGAATACACGCTTTGCCTGGTGAAATTTTCTTTTCTTAATTGTTTGTTATCGACTGGTGCCGAATCTTCTTAGAAAAACTTAGAGCGATTGTATATTATGCTCTACATGACTTTTCTTTATTTTTATATCAAACATTTAATATAGTGGTAGTTTCTTTTTTAATTTACCCAGAAAAATTTATTTTAGTGATTAAGTAATTGACAATTAATAGTCAATTGGTATTGTTAGGCACAATTACTGACTTGTCACCATACTTGAATCTAACTAACTGGCCCAAAATACTTAAACCGGTGATAACAGTAGTAGTAAATCAAAGTCATTACAAAGTACACACAAATCTCATAAAGAATCAACGTAGGACAGAGTGTTACAAAACATTTATTAAATTATTTGGTGCAAACATATTTCTATTGTAGAAAAAATTATAATATGTTCGGTTAAAATTTTTTTTTAAAGTTATATTCATTTATTTATTTTTTAATTTATTTACTTTTTTTAAAATTTTTATTCTAACTTTTAATTTTAAATATTCTAATATTTTAATTCTGTATCTTTTTAGTGTTTTAAATGTTTATCTTAAATTTATTACTTTTTTATTTCTTTTTTTAATTATTAAATTTCCAATTTTTATCTTTTAATTTTTAATTTTTTTATTTTTTTATTTTTAAAATTTTAACTTTTGTTTTTATTTAATAAATACCATGCAAGTTCTAATGTTTTAATTAGAATTACTTAAAGATGAAGAAATTTAATATATGTCATGCAAGCACTGATATAGTGCCTTAGATGGATCAAATAAAAGATATGATCTGATACTCTAAAATTACAATAAGCTTATATAGCACTCTATTTGCTTAGAAAACAAGTAGTTTAAACTATATATAGATATCCCTCCAAACTAGGGGTGAACGTGGGTTGGTTAAAACGACGAAACCAACGAAAAAATTAGGGTCAGTTTCATTATTTTACATGGTTAAAGATCAATTGGTTAGTTTCAAACTAAAACCTAGTTGGTTTGGTTTGAAATAGGTCCACAAACCAAATCAAACTGAACTATTTTCATTCCTAATTTTTTGTGTGTAATAGTTAAATTTGAACAAATCATGTCCACCCCTAATTAAACTTAAAGTGGAGATTTAAGTTGATTTATTGGTTAAAGTTTTTTTTTGAAATTATTGGGTAAATTTTTATTTTCTTTGTTTTTCTAAATTTTCATAACCAAACCTTAGATGTGCAAATGGAGTTGTTGATTGGCTAGCTAAGAACATTAGATAGGGTATTCTTCCCTTAGATTGGTGTGTGTACCTCCGTGTGAGTTCGTTACATGCTTTGGCAATAGATCATGTTGTCACTGGTGTTGGATGATTGTATTATTTCTTTTCATGCTTTAATAAAATGCTATTTTCTTGATTAAAAAAAATTCGAAACCAAATCAAACTAGACCAAATTTTGAGACGTTGATTTAGTTTGATTATTTTATATGACTAAATCAATTAGTTAATTTATAATGGAAACCAACTCATTTAATTTGATTTTAAATTAATTCAAAACTAAATTAAACCAAACCATGTTCATTTACTTTGTACTAGACAGCACTGAGAAGTCTATCTGATATATAAATTAGTGCCTTCATCTCCATTTTAAACATAATATTGCTGTCTGGTTTGTCACTTTTATCACTATTTAGGAATTTATATTTATGTCGTCAAACGATCGCCTACCCCGTTCAAGATCCCTTTTCCTTGGGGTCTTATTTTGACTCTCTTTGATTTTTTGACTTAATAACTTTGTTTGGTGTCTTACTTTTTACATGTTTTATTTTCAATTTATTAAATGAATAAATAGAGCATTAAATAAAGCATGCATTTATCATAATTACCAACATAACTAAAGCATGCATCATTTGGGCCAATCATGGGCTAGCAAATTTGGATCAACTTGTTTTGGTTCACCTAAAGTCGGAGGTAGTTTGTGAGTTGCAATGTCTCCTTAAAAATTCTTTATTAGATTTGACCCAATCAACTCTTAATTATAGTATTTTGATCTTCACTTACATAAGCATATATATATATATATATATATATATATATATATATCCCTAATCTGTGGGAATAGATTCATTGTAATTGGTTTTATAGACGGGAATTAAGAGGCACGCAAGCCCCATTCAAAAATACAACCAGTTGATAAAAAAAATAAATAAATAAAGCATTCATCCATTCATTCATTGATTAATTATTTCATACATTTGGGCCAGCTCATAATCCCTTTTTTAGCTGCAAACTAAAATTAACTCAAGATGTCTTATCACTTTTTAATTAATTTAATCTCATCAAATTAATTGCACACACTATTTAAAATTAATATTAGAATTGGATCTTTTGAAAATATCTCATATTTTAAAATTATTGGCCTTGTTGAATTAATAATCTTTTATTAGTTAATTTAAATAGGTCTTATTTAAATTACTTTTGGACCTGACTTAAGTAATTCCTAACTGATTAGTTACAAGTAGCCCAAGGCCTTAATGTACACATTTTAAATTTCAACTCAATGCCTAAAAGCCCACTGAAAAGGACAATAGAGAACCCAATTTTAAAACCCTTTTGGAAATAACTTGGTCTGGAAAAGAAGTTTTACCCCAGTAGGAGAAACGTTGGGCTTGTAAGAGTGACCCAATATCAATATGGAACACCCAAATCAATGAGCGACCTTGTAACCTTTTTTTTTAAAAAAAAAACTTGTCAAGTGTGAAAATTGACGATGGTCAAATAACACCATGCCAGTTCCATGACTGGAAGGTGAGGTAGGGAAAATGTCTTGTTTGTTGATTGAAATAATTTTACTTTTTAATATGTAAATAAAAATAATGTTTGTTTTCGGTTGACCATGGCATGAAAGCTATGCTAGCCAACGGAAAGAAGGGAATGGACTTTGTATTGAAGGTACTACCCTATTGAAAAACTCAAGTTTATAGAGAAAATTTGGTTTTATTTATTTATTGTACTTAACATTTTCTTTTACGTGTAGTGTGATTTGTTAAAACTTACACATGGATAGTTTAATATTTTTTAAATGGTGACGGTGAGAATGGAACCCATAACTTACATACACATGGATAATTTAATATTTTTTAAATGATGAAATTTAATATTTTTTAAATGGTGACTTGTGAGAATCGAACCCATGACGTGTTTTAAAGCTTACACATGGATAATTTAATATTTTTTAAATGGTGACAGTGAGACTCGAACCCATGGATAATTTAATATTTTTTAAATGGTGACAGTGAGACTCGAATCCATGATGTGAGTGCTGATATTATATTGAAGTTACCACATTATCTAAAAGTTTAAGTTTGCATAGAGGATTTGGTTATATTTATTCATTGTACTTAACACCTTGGTTCTAATATAAATTTTTTTGTATTCTATTTTAAGATGAATTTTTAAAAAAAAGAAGAAAAACTTGAAAAGTAGATCTATATTTAAAAGAGGAGCTAAACATAAATAAATGAAACTTAGAACATAACTGATTTCACAAATCTAAACATAACTGATTTCACAAATCGAAGTTTAAGGCTTCATGAATTTTAATTTAATTCCATAATTAAAACTAATAGAAATAATCAAAATCTAACATTGATCTCTTTAAATTATGCAATAAGCAAATAATATAAAAATCACCAAAATGGCTCCGATACCGTTGCCATAAAACATGATATTTTAAATTGACAATTAATATGCACACATGAATAAAATAATTTCATGATGAATATATTAATTTGCTTAACAAATTCCTAACTATGAGATCTTTGGAATCCCTCTTGCGATGAAAAATTTTGGTAAAGACAAAATCAAAATTGTAATAGCTCCCTAAAGTGAAGCCTGCAAAAGAATCCAAACATAATTGCAAATTAATTAATTAATTAATGAAGGTTCTAACCACAACAAGGAGAAATTTTTCTAAAGATAGAAAGCTAAAAGTGCTAGCTTTTTGTATTTTGGGTCTGTTTGGATTGACTTTTTTTTAGAAAAAAGTATTTTTTTTGGGAAAAAATTACTTTTTTTTCCTGAAAAAGTTATATTACTTTTGCAATAACTACTTGATTTGGTTTCCAAAAAAACTAAAATTCTGAAAAAAGCTCAAATACAGCTTTTTTTAGAAGCCAAAATTTTTAGCTTCTCAAAAAAGCTGTTTTTCAAAAGTTGTTTAAAAAAGCGCTTTTAAAAAAAGCCAATCCAAACGAGCCCTTTGTCCAGCACGATATATATAGATTTCATAAAATCCAATCCCACAAGAAGTAGGAACCTCAATTGGACTAGAAATTAATCTTAGAGATTAAGATATAATCAAAGTCCAAAGAGTCTCACTTAATAATTAAATCTAAGTAATTCATTAATTTCAAGACTAAACTCTATAATTCGGGATGAGGGGAGTTTTCAAGTGGTTGAAACAATCTCCTTAGAAGTGAAGTCCTGAGTTCGAATTCTATAGGGGTAGAATGTTTCAGAAAAGAAAAATCTATAATCCAAAATTACATAAATAATATTTTCTCCTTATCTATCAATTAGTACCAATGGCTTTCGTGTATGCCTCTCAAGTTCATAACTAATTGGCAGTAGAATTAATTCAACCGATTAGTTTAATTAGAAACAAATTCTAATTCCTACAAGTCGTGAGTGGCGTCTAACAACATACCATGACTGTCCGCTTGATGATAAAGTAGAATCAATATGAACCATAATAAATATAATTCTCATATAAATAATTGAATATGTGTTTCATCCCCATTAAGCTAAGATCATGGTTAAAGTCAAACGTTGGCTTAATCTTTCCAAAATCATAATAATTAGCAATTTTTGTGAAACCATTTCTAAAAATATCTACCTTGGCCATGGTTTTTGGTCGTAGATAATGAATTGTCTTGGGATGTTAAATTTACCTTAATAAGTTGTTTCCATCTAGATTACATATAAGCCCATGTTTGCAGGTCAGAACCAAATTTAAGGATGATCTTCTTGTTTTGGTTAATCTTTGCACAGTGGCCTTAGTTAAACCATTATTTTGGGCCTTGACCTTATTAAAAAAGGCCTTGAGTTGTCAAGGGTGGGACTTGAGCAAGCGTTGAGTTTCTATAAAAATTTGCAAAGTACACTTAAAACCTTGAATTATCATTGTTAGTTGAATAGAACATGCAAGTAGTAAATGAAGTAATCAGAAAGAAAGACGTTTAGAAAGAAACAAATAGCATCATTGAGATCTCCACCATATAAGGAAAGAATTACTTGATCGACTACAACTACTTTACTGTGCTAAAATGTAAGCTAATCATAAACTACTTGTAAGGAAGTAAAAGTTACACTAGTAAATCACGGTAAATCTGTGCTACATATTACACTAAGCTATACTTCTGTTAAGTTAAGCTATTAGTAAGGTTAACTATGCTAGGTTAGGTTAGGTTAGGAGTATAAGTAAAGTAAAGGAATTGCAAAAGGATTGATGAGTCGTGTGATCGTCGAATCCTTATTCTATTCTTGTTTCTTTATTTTTACAATAGCCGCAACCTTGTACTTGCTGATAACTATCCATGTCATTCATTAATTTGCACCCATAATCTTTGAATAACTCCCAATTGACGGGTAACTTGGTAACAGTTAGAACTATTTCCAACTATATTGAACTAGGCCTTCAACAACCTTTTATGTCCCTTCGAGCATTCTTTAAAGTCCATTTATCACTTCGAACTTCATACTCACTTTGAATCCATTGAGAACTTGGGCCTTAATGCATTGTGCTTTAAACCCATGTATGCCATGTCACATATCTACTTGTGCCATGTTATCAAGCCTCGCTCACACACGTAAGACCACATTAGTATATCTTGTCTAAATGTGCGGTTGACGTGTAATGCAATGCCATAATTATTTTTAGTGATAACAACTCATATACATGAATTAATTATGGCCACCTCATACTAAATCTTTCTTATAAATGAGTTAGACCGTTAAGCACTAAGTAAATCATAACAATGTATTTAGTAGACTATAATGGTGTCTATTACGAAAGGAATAAACACGCTATTGCATTATACGACTAATCATTGACTTTATTTAATTTTATATGATTGTCATATAAATGATCACGTTTAGTGAGTCATTTACTAATGAGTTACCTATATGATTGCTCTTGCGACATAAGACTTATCACCCTTACTATTTGTAATCACATACTAATTAAAGTAGTAAACTTATATATCGATTTTATGGAATATAATGCCCAATTAATATTTCAATAATTGAGAACTAATTTACAACAAATTATTCGATTAAACTTGTATTATATATTGTTAAATTCTTAAATATAAGTATAATCCAGTTTAAATCTCTCAAACTTATCCCATAAAGTTTAAATATAAAATTTACTAAATATGAAATAATAAATGTCCATTAATAATAACAAAAATTAAGATAAAATATTCCTAAATCAATTACAAATAATGAGCTTTAAGGCACCAACTTTAATGATTACGTCATCATGTATAGAAAATTTCATCATTTGGTGATATGTTGAAAGTATGGCTCCCAACTTATTTAATGTCACTACTCCAAGATTTGCTTAGAGGTAAGCGTACTTCTCATTTGCCTTGATACTTGACGATAAATTCATGACTCCTTCAGCTTAAACCCCAATGCCCAGAAATCCCACGAGCTCATTCTTTAAGGGTATTAGGTGTTTCCATTCCAATTTTAGCTTCTTAAAAGCCTCCATGAGTAAGATATTTGATGAGTCTTCCATGTCAACCAGGATCTTCCTTACTATATAATTAGCCAAGACTTGCTAATGATGAGATGATCATTATGATTTACTGGTATCTCCTAGATCTTGATTGGTGAAGGTGATCTCTTCTGATCTTTGTGTCTTGTTACTAGAAGTCTATTCTAATTACTTGACATGTACCTTTAGGCCACAACACTTCCACCCCTAACCATCAATCTTTTCGATATCATATCAATTTCACCCATGGTTCTTTTGTCTTTTTAGGGGCTTCTAGCTCACCAATCCCATTTTTGCTCTTGAGGTTGATATTCAAATTGTTCTATTATTTCTTTCTAAACCAACTCTCCTATTTCATCCTTTTGGTTCTAGCATTCCTTAGCGGTGTGGTCATGATCTCTATGGAATCTGCATACTCTGTTTTAATCTCTTTTGTCCAAATTGTTTTTCAACTTTTTTGCCATCTTACTTACTTCTCATTTTTTCATAGTTGCTAAAATTTCAATCATTAGTGATTAAGTGGGTTATATACCTCGAACTGAGTTTTCCATATGAAATCCAATGTCTCTTCTATGTGGTCTCGAGTTTATGAGATTATCTTCCCAAGATCAGGCTTTTCCCTTGTTTTATGCGTACTTCAACTCCTGTTCTCTATCTCTTTCTTTTCCATGTAAGGAGTACACCTTTTTCCAAAATATACTTCTCTATTTCTACCACTAGGTCAAAAAGAGATGTTGGTTTCTTTCCTCTAAGAGAGCTGGATAGGAAATCATCTTGTACCCGTTAGATAAAGGTTTCTGACGCTACAAAATCAAGTAAATTTGATAACCGTAATGTTGAATCTTTATGCAAATTCCCTTCATGATTCATCCTTTCATTGTCACGTTCATATTAAAGTGACTGAACATCTTGGGCCTATTTTTGCTATTGGCATAGCAATCAGTAAAGCTCATATATAGTTACTTGAAGGATTTGATTGAATTGGGTGGCAACTCATCATAACAAGACTTTATCATTCTTATCAAAGTAGTTGGGAAGGTTTTACATCAAGCTACCATAGTGACATTATGGAACAATATTTTATGATTGATGATGGAAATATGATCTGCTGGATTTCCCTGCCTGTCATAATAGGTTAGTTTTGGAATAACAAAATGTTTGGAATTGGTTCCTGTAAAATTTCTTGAGAAAGAGATGTATTCTCGACCTTCTCAACTTAGATGATGGGTAAATCTTGGTGAGGTTATCAAGTTCTTTAAGTTACAGCCATTGTATTCACCATCCCTCGAAGTTTAGAATCATCTTGACAATGTGACACTGAAGGTTCTTCGTGTTCTTCCTTTTTTGCTATTACAACATATAAAAAAGTCCCATATTGAAAAATCTCAAGATTTAAGATCATCATATAAAGATCTTGGGCTATTCTTCATGTTAATTAATTGGTTTTTATGATAGCATCCCAGGGATTCTTAACATGGTATTAGAGTTGGGCTTTTGATCTAGTTCTTATGCTACGTATATCCACGTGTGACCTTTCAAAGCTCGTCCATTGTGCGCATCCATTCTCGTGATGGCCTATCTCTGCAAGCCTCTGAGCTGCATCCAGTTTGGTCGTGGTGGTCCGTCCATGTTCCGGGCCACACGACTATCAAAGTTCTGTTTCAGGTCGTGATGACTCATTAAGCTATTCCAGGTCACACGACCATCCAAGGTCAAGTTTAGTTACAAGCCATCTATCAAGTGGTACAAGCATTATTCCAGGTCACATGTGAGCGAGGGTGTTGCAACATATAAGAATGTCCCACATCGGAAAATTTTAAGATTGAAGATCACCATACAAAGGTTCTGGGCCACTCTTCAGATTAACCAATTGGTTTTTATGATAGAACCTCCTATATAGCAATTTGCTGTTAGGAGCTTGTATGGCCAATGGTTGGATCGTATGCGGAGGGAAATTTGTGTGATAAGAGTAGTTTGTGTTTAGGATCAAGGAAATATCCGCTCATCTAAAAGATATGGTTCATGTTCTGCATATTTTGAAACATTCTTGCCGATGCTACTAATTAAGGATCGGGCATCGAAGCATAAGTAGAATTCTTATGTGGTAAGGTAGATTCAAGACATGGTTTCACATTGAGAGTTGGTTTATGTTTGGAGCATACACAGGTATTTGTATTCTACGGACAGGACTAAAGGCCAAGGTATGGTTGTAACAAGTTCTACATAGATAGATGTCATGTTTGAGTGAGGATTGTGGGCGTACTCAATTTATTGTGTATGATTCCATGTTATGGCTGGTTTTCTTCCTCGGGGGAGGTTTCTTCCTTAGTATTAGTCAATGTTGCTGCTGTTGCTATTGACTCCATGTCATGGGCATGTCTCTTCCCTAGTATTAGTCAATGTTGTTGTTGTTGCTATTGACTCTATATCATGGGCATGTGGTTCTGAACGAGCAATCCTATTCAATTTTCACAGATAATGTCAAACTGATTCTGTCAAGAACTAGTTAAATCTTGTTGAGCAATAATGATTCAAACTGTTGAGATGCTAAAGATAAACATTCATGCAAAACAAAAAGATCTAGATGCCAATGTGGCTCTAGTCAAAAGCTCTCTAACGATCAAGTTAGAACTGGGATTTGGTTATTTTTTTATTGTGGAGAATGAGAGAACAATTCTAAATCAAGAATAGGTTTTATTTTCCTTTTTTTCTTATGAAAAGTTTGACCTTGTTTTCTGTGCCAGCAAAAGAGGAATTTATAGAATTTCGCATGACATCATCAAACGACAAAAATGGGTTAGGGAATTGGTTAATAAGAGGCGTATCAGGGTCAAACTGTGATCATAAACCTTGCAATAGTAATGTCAATGGGCGGGGTAGGGGCGGGGTTCACAAACCCCTACTCCACACCTGGTATTTTTCCACCTGCCCCTACCCCGCCTCTACCGGTGTTTTTTACACCATGCCCCTACCTACGGGGCACCTGTCAACAAAAGTCAAGGGGTGGTAGCATCGGGATAAAACACCTACTTGTGAAGCTTTTATATGTCAAGTGAAATATCTACTTTTTAATTAGATAAAAATAAATAAAAAACAACATAAATCATGCACCAAACTTTAACACATCAAATTCAAACTCTAATACTTAAAATTTAATATAATATTACAATAATAACACATTAAATCCGAACTTACTTCAAATCATAATTATTAAACATAACATATAATATACATACATACGTACATACATATATATATATATATATATATATATATATATATGGGCGGGGCGGGATCGGGGTTGGCGGCACCGGTGCACAAAGAAATAGCCCCGCCCCGCCCAGGTGTTTTTTGCAAAAACCCCGCCCCTACCCCGCCAGTGCCCCTGCGCGGCAGGACGGGCCGGGTCGGGATACCATTGAAATCCCTACCGTGCAAGTGTCCTCATATCTTACAATCTAGTTCACCGCAATCATCATCTATGTTATTTCATTTGTCTATTTATTTTTGCTACAATAGATGTCAAAATCAATTACATGAAAACTTTTCATAAAAATTTTTCGAGAAGAAGTTTCGCACCTTTTTTTTTTTTTTTTTAAAGAAGACAGGAATATTTCCAATGATAGATCCGTTGATGTGTTGAGCCCGCAACCTACAAATTAAATATGCAATCACCATCTCTACGTTATTTTTCTGAGGCTGCTGAACTTATCGTTTGGTGCCACAGTGTACTGTCTGGAAAGACCCCAACAATTTGCTGAGATGGATTTTATGTTATAACAACCCAAACAACCAATGATAAGATCGCGGTTGGGTATGTTGTAGAATTAAAAATTGCTGGAAAAGAAGCTGCAACAGCAGCCTATAAATCTAAAGAATCTTGGAAAAATCCTCCTCTGGCGGGTACGAAGAATTAGAGAAGGATTTTTTTTCTTTGAATTTGAATATTAATTCTTATAAGTTAAATTAGTATTGGATTTGAAACTAATACATATATATATTTGATAGAGAGCAGCGAAAAAATTCGGAAGTCAAAAACTTGCGCCATCCTCTTTATAGGGATAATCGAGGCCGTTATTAGTTTAAAGAGCAACTTGTTGGTATTAGAGAAGGAATTTATCCATATCTCTTTGCACGATAAGACGTGGAGTCTGTCTGTTGGGCTTGTTGTCTAATAAGAAATGTTAAATTGACCACGACAATCATATGTCCTATTCGTTAGTTCGGGCGCAACTCATATGTTCTGTTAAGTTTACGTAATATAAAAGAAATTGACAAGAACCCGTACCAAACCTGTTTGACAGTGTCAAACCCTTGCAGAGTAAACAAGCTGCAAATTTCTCATTGGTTTCCTGATTTATATTGGATTATATTTTCTAAATGAAAATTTATCTTAAGAATTATTCAACATTCAATTTTCTTTCCCTTAACCAAATTGATCCCCGAATCCCAACTCTGAATGGATCTCGTCACTCTAATAAGTTGTGTCAATTACTTGCACTATTTCGTAATTCCTCGTCGTTTTGCTTTGTTGAAATTAAGTGCATCGATCCATGAACTTTTTTCTACACTAAAAGATTACTTATCTACGAATCGGATTCTTTGTTTGATGACTTCGTAGTTTATACAAGCTATATGTACACTGAATAGGAAAGCAAGAAGTTGCATTGTAAAAAAGGATCGATGGAAAAACTTGCATGAATACTTTAGTTTATACTGTTTGTATACAATATTTACAATTAGAAATCGTGCACGGAGGCAAAATATTTGAATGCAATATGGTAAGCTGCCTAATTCAGGTGACAAGATCTTTGAATAAGTTGCTTGACAATCCCGCATGTTTCTTTGCTAACATACAACACCACCGATGATTATCTATCCATTAATGATTTTTGCTCAGATTAAGATTCTCTTTTATGAAATACTCTCTCATATTGTATGAGAGAAATTTTAACCATTCATGAGTATATCGTATCATCTTAATCATTCATAAAATTTAAATTCTAAATAAGGATGATTATTTTTAAATTCCTTTTTCTTCCTCTCAACATTCACCTCTTTGGGATTTGAATTTCATATATTGTTAAAATAATATGATTCACATATAAATGGTTAAAGTTTCTCTTTCATATTAATATGAGAGACCTAATCATATAATAATATCCTAATCCATTTTTCTCCATGTTAAAACAATCAAGCTCCGTGAATATATAAAGCTTTTAAGCATGTTGGTGGCTTAATTGGTTAAACACAGACTTGAGAAATTTATTGGTAAAATTGAGGATATCTCACATTAGCGGCTTGTACTTATTCTTAAAAGAGATTAAAAGAGTAAAATATGATCTAGAACAACAGTTTTAATCATTCTCAACCTCCCTGTTATAAGAACATCGCAAAATCCTCTGAAGCACGTCGTCCTTTCTAAATGTTCCACTTGAATTTTGAATTAATTATATTAACTTATACGTGCAACAAAATCTTCTCGATCATAAGCAAAAGGATAAATGATCTATTTGGCCTCTTATCTTTGATTGTTTTGTCAATAATTCTGATAATTTTAAAATAAAACAATTCAGTGCTTACCTTCACAATTAATAACACCGTTAGTCCTGAGTTCAAGAAATGTCAAAAGATAACATTTTCCAATCCCGTGCATTTACAATTGGTGATGCTATCAATCTTTTATTTTTACAATTTGTGACTCCTTCAACTCTTTATTTTTGTAATTTGTGACGCAGTGAAGCATTTCCATCAGTGACTCCTTCAACTCTTTATTTTTGTAATTTGTGACGCAGTGAAGCATTTCCATCAGATGCTGGCACATACAGGCATAGTTAAGCTATTTGTGCACATAATTGATCGTAGATGTTGTGAATGATTCAGCAGGAGGGCTAATACTTATGACTATGTTTGTTCGAAGCCCTCATCCGGAAGCTGCAAAAATCACAATAGAATCATGGCCCACCTCATGAGAGAAAGGTTTCTTGTCTATAGGACATAAAAATTATAAAATACGACTTTTCATTTGATGATTGTAAATTAACTGTTTTTTAAGGTGAAGAGTATAAATGAAACATGTTTAGAAGAGGGGAAAATGGTAGTTTTAGGTCCTGAACTTAAATTTTTTTTGAAAAAATTATTCGCATGGTTATTAGACTGTGTTGTCAATTGTCATCATATATACAAGCAAAATTCAGAGGTAAGAGAGAAATAAAACATCTCATATTAACATCATGCTGCTAAATTGTCGTTAAAAGTAGATTTACAATAGAAATACTTTTTTCCTTTAATTCATCGCTTTGCTTTGGAGTATTTGTCGCATGGTTTGGTTCTTGATAAAATTCAAAAGTTAAATTGTACCGCAAGCCACTAAACTTACAGAAAGTTTCAACTAATTAACCCATTGTCTTGATGCCTCATTGACTTGAATTCAAATGTAAAGTGTTTTTGATTAATACAAGTTTGCTTACTTAGCGAACAAATTAACCTATTGAGTTGATCTCTTGTTTTATTTTATCCATTTAATTTTGAATGATCTCTATTTTTAGTTGGATATAATCGTAATTTCAAATTTATTCATAGGGAAAAATTTTAAATATTCATGCGCTCATTAACTTCTTCTTCTTCTTTTTGTTAATACACTAAATAAATAAATCAATATCCTCTCTACAAGTTTAAACTTTTAGATGAGGTAATAACTCTAAGATAGTATCAGAGCCTGGAAGCCAAATGGTACAGGTTCAAAACTCATCGCCACCCATTTCAAAATGTTAAAATTATTCACGTGCAAGCTCTAAACAAATTACGCCGCACGTGAGAGAGCGTGTTAACACACTAAATAAATGAACCAATATCCTCTCTACAAGGTTAAGCTTGTAGATGAGGTGGTAACTCTAAGACTTTTAAAGAAACAAATTCGCGTCACTAACTAAACTATTTTTATTCATCTAACCATCCTTTAAAATTTTCACTTTAACATAATTTCATTTTTATCTAGACAAATTTATCATCTGCGGCGTCATTTTAACACTTTTGGCTTAAAATCACTAACAATATTTCCTATGCGTTTCTTTGTGTTTCGATTAAAGAGATAAAAATAGCACACGCTAATAATTAACACGTTATTTTTCTGCTAAACGACAATTAATCATTAAATTTTTGAGTTCAAGGCTTCAAGCTATTATACTAATAAGTAATCAAATGATAAAGTGTCAGTTAACTTAAAAAGTTTGCTTGTGTTATCTTTTTTCTTAGTCGAAACATGAAGCAAGGCGTAAGAAATATTATTCGGGTATGTTTAGGTGGAAAATTTTGATGCCCTTAGAATGGTATAAAATATAATATTTGCCTAGATAAAATGAAATTATGTTAAAGTGAAAAAAGAAAAAAACTAAAGAAATAGGTGAAACCAAAAATTTATCCCTTTTGGTGATTTAAAACAAAATTTCAAAAATAAAGTTAGTACGCCATTTGAAACTTTGTCTTATTCATAATGTGTGGCAGTGATTATTTTGTCAAACTAAAATTAGTGGTATGTTAATTAGAAAAAGTAAAATAATGGGTGACATGATTTTTCCTTAAAAACGATTAATTGAGTGATTAAAAAGTAAAAAACAAGTTTTTAATGTGTAAATTGAATTAAACTTAATGCAAGTTTTTAGTGATAGTAAATTAATAAATAATTTTCTCTTTTTAATTTACTACTCCATTACTTGTGACGTCCAAAAACCAAAAAGAGTATTTGAAACTAATCAAATTTAATCCTAGTGAATTAACTGTTAAAAATCACTAAACTTGTATAAAAAATTAATTGGTCAATAAGAAAAGTGACCCAACACCTTATAAAGTGATTTTTTATTTTTTAGAGCGTCATGTTTGACCAAGGAAAAAAAAAAGCCAAGCCAAATTTAATCCAAGTGAATTAACTGTTAAAAATCACTAAACTTGTATAAAAAAATTAATTGGTCAATAAGAAAAGTGACCCAACACCTTATAAAGTGATTTTTTATTGTTTAGAGCATCTTTGGTTTGGCTTTCTTTTTTTCTTGGTTGAACATGCTTAAAACCTAATTTAAGCTACTAGACATGTTTGTTTTAATAAAAAAAAATACTTTTTTAAGTGACTTTATAAGTAAAAAAATAAAAAACTTCCCATTCCCTGCTTTAATTTTTATGGCTTTAAGTACTATGAAAAATGCAGCAAGTTTGACTAAATATTTATTATCTTATCCTTACCTTTTTATATTTATTATTAAAATGTCGTTTTTCTTTTATCTTGTACTTACCTTTTAACTTCTATTTTCATGTCTTTAATAGTTATTTTAATAATACAAATTACTTTTTAACCCACTTAACCAAACATATAAATACTTATCTTTATAGTTATAACTTTTATCCAAACGCTTAAGTACGTAAAGTCGACAAGAAAAGGGTCACTTAAAGTCAAAAGTATTTTAAGTAGTTTTCGATAAGCCAATCCAAACACTAATCTTAAGATATTCCTTTATTTCAACACCAACCCCACGAAGGCACGAACTCAAATGAGATACACAACCAGGGATCCCGATATATATTAACATTCCCTCAAGTGTGATCCTTGATAAGAACTGAGAATGAAGAAGAACCAAGAGAGGGATCAAGTTCAAATGAGTTAAACAAAGATTTCTTACATGTGGACGGCTTCCATGTGGGAGATATATACTTCAATACTCCCCTCACATGTGATCTGCGTTAAGAACTGAACCAAGAACAATTAAGAGTGGAATTAGGGGTGACTATTATTAGGATATAAGTGAAGAACCAAACTGAAGTATAAATTTGGTTGGATTATTTTTTATATTCAATTCAATTTTGGCTATCAAAAATAGAATAGTTCGATTTTTGGTTGGGTTTAGGTTATTTCTCTAAAAATTTGGTTAATAACTACTAACCAAATATCTTGTTTTGTTTAAAATTTTTTTAATTATTATTTTTCAAGTTTACATTTATATATATTTACAAGTTTGTATCACTCTTATATACATAATATGAATTGTGATGATGGATATTGGAGTTTGGTTATTATAATTACAAATAAATATGGTTGTTCTGATAATTTTAAACCATGTATGATTTTTTCTTTAAATTCAGTTATTTAAGCTAATAATTAAAAGCGAACCCAAAAATTCGATTAAATAATTTTGGTTGTTCATATAGTATGGTTCACTTTCAGATATTGATTGTGAAAAATTTGGAAATTAGGTTTCAATTTCGATTTAGTTAAATCGAATGCCCACCCTTAAGCGGGATCGAGTTCGAATGAACTAAAAGGATCCTGATTCTATATTACGAGCAGAATTGAGTTCGACTGAACTAAAAAGATCCTCATATTATTTTTTAAAGCCCCCCTCCCCCGGTCAGAGATATGTAACATGCGGACAACAAGAGCTCAAATGAGTTAACTAGAGATGTGTCACACATGGGCTATGCGAGAACTTGACCAAATTCTAACTTTAATATCATGTTAAGATGTAAACTTTCATCTCAAAAATTGTTTAGTCAGTAAAAAAAGTGGCTCAAGACCCTATTAATATGATTTTGACTCTTTAAAATTTTCCACGTAAGATATTTATATGTCAACATTAACAACTTCACTGATGAAGATTGGCAGGACAAACACTAAATTTTTATTGACTACTAAGCAAAAAATAAATGAAGTCTTCTTGACTAAGGAAACAACTTGTAAATTGACCCAAAAAAGAAAAGAAAAAAAGGAACAACTAGTAAGAAATTGTTGAGATAAGCTGAATAAAATAATAGTACTCTCACGTAAGATTATCTATCAAACAGGTACATGAAGCGGCATTTTTCTTACAAATTGTGTTAGTATAACAGGAATTGCGACATATTAATGCATACGTTATCCTTGCAATGATTCGTCACTCTATTCATCCGAAAAGAAGAAAGAAAAGATTATTGAACTCCTTTTATATATATTTTTTTCCTTCATTTAAAGTTTTGATAAAACTGGATGAATGATTCCATTCCAATTCTTCATACTTGAGTTTGGCACAGGGGTCTAAATTATTTGGTGAAAACATGTCCGTCACGTGTAGATGTGATATTTTGTTAAATTTTGTATGCAAATAAATTTAATATTTTAAAATAATGGGGTATGGGTTTTGAACTCGTAATTTGAACTACAATATCATGTTAAAAAAAATTTATTATGTTTAGTTCTTTTATTATGTGTAACAAAATTATTATGTATTATGTTATATATGTTCGAAATTTATAGACGTGAAGGCCAGCCATGTCACACTTCATGAACAGGATGATTAGTGAATTCTTCTTTCAATACGCTACCAAACATTTTTATTTTGCGTGTATCAACAAGATTTTATTTATACATAAAGTGTCAATATTTTATGTATAAGTTTAAACTTTTAGATAAAGTGATAACTCCAACTTGTTATCAAAATTTAGAAATCGAACGGTCTCCATGTGCAAAGCTCTAAAACAAATTAGGTCTACACATGAGTGGGCGTGTTAAGCACAATAAACAAATAAACCAATATTCTCTCTACAAATTTAATATTTTAGATGAGATAATAACTCTAACATAAAGTAGACTATTTCTTGAATTTGAGTTAAGATTCTTGTCAATTGAGATCTTGGCCTGGACATCTTTATATATACAATAAAAGATTTGCTCTTCTCTATTGGCTGAGTTGTTGAATAGGAGTGTTTACTATTGTACAACTCATATATACTTATATATCTATATTCAATCATACTATATACATATACATACATACATATATATATTCACACACATATATATACATATATATGAAGAAAATGGAAAGAAGATAGATGGGTATTTTGACTTGTTGTCATTTTATACGTATATAGTTACAACTATCTACACTCCCAGTGTGCCTATGGAGCACTTGGCGGACTGTCAGCTAGTGTCTATCATCTTACGAGAATAGAGTGCAGGTGGATCTATATATAAAGTGGAATCATATGAAATGTATGTTATTATTTTAGATCTAACCAATTTTGGAAGTATGTATATATATATATATATATATATATATGTATTTGAAGAAAATAGAAAGAAGATAGATGTGTATTTTGACAAATCCAACATTACAGGGTCATAAAGTTTCCAAATTTTCAGTCCATTAACAGTAATAGTCCATTTGTATAATGGAATGACTTGGAAAGGAATAGTCATTCAAGACAGAATAAATGTGGAATACTTTTTTTTCTTATATTTGGTTAAAACTATAAAAAAGTTAAATGGAATGACTATCTTATTTGATATATTTGATAAAATTATTTTAAAACAAAATTAGAACAAAATAAAATCAATTTAATTAACCAAAATACACTTGTTCTTTAATCTGGAATGAATTCAGACTTATAAGTGACATTTATTTTTATACAATATTAACATAACTTAAAATACTTTGTCTTTTGATCAACGATAAAACATAACATTATTTGTTCAATCATTTTTTTATTTTTATCACCATATTTCAATTTATTTACTTTTCTAACATAATTGAGAGAAAATTTAATCATCCAATAAAACTACACCCATTTTTTGGTTGAAAAAGAGTTAAAAACGAAAAAAAATGTATATTTTTAATTTTTTCTTTTTTAATTTTTAATGTTTTATTTGTTTAATAACAATTGAAGATTTAAACAGAGAATAATAAATTACTTTTTTTGTTTTATTTTATTTTTTATGATTTCAATTAAAGTTAGAATACTCATTCATTAGATTTAGTTAAGGAATGAGTTTTTTTACTTTTTTCTTGAAAAGGTCATTCCATGGAAATGAACTTTTTTACTTTAATTAGTTCCACCAAACTCAAAAAAAAAAGTTAGAATGATGATTTCATATGAACTTTTTTACTTTAATTAGTTCCACCAAACTCAAAAAAAAAAGTTAGAATGATGATTTCATTCCAAACTATTTCGTAACCCAAAAAAAAAGTAAACACATTGAATATGCTTGACGAGTGACCTTTTCTAGTGTTCTACGTAAACATATTCAGTTGGCAGTCAAATACCTCTTTCCACCCTCTTCAGCCCACTGAAACGTAACTATCTAGCTAATTTTTGTTTGTTTGTCTATTAAGAATATTAGCCGTGAATTTTTTTTTTTTTTGCGGGTTATTACCCGTTATTATTCATTGTATAGAAAAATTATTATCATATGCAGCACACTCCTTCACTTCTTGATATATAATAAAATAGTTGTTAAATATACAAAAAAAATTTAACATTCAATACATCATTTCTTACCATATACATAGAGGCTGAAAGCGATTTAGTCACTAAATTAGAGGCTGACAAATTAGTGACCCACCTTTTTGGTATCTAATTTTTGTAACCGAATAAGACGGTCACCATTTAGGGACCGCTTCAAGTCCGTCACAAACTTAACAATTGGTCACTAAATGTTTTTGCCAACTGTTTTTTTTTTTTACCCTTCAAAACCATAGTTTTTTGCGATTGAAAGTTTTTAGTTAGTGACATAATAAATAGTCCCAAATTAGCAACTAATATTAATATCGGTTACAAAATATACTCTAGCAACCATGCCTTAAGTGATTGGCATTGACGGTCACAAAATTGGTAGCTAAATTAATTTAACGATCAAGAAAACTTATTAGTAATTGAATTTGGTGGTCACTAAAAGTTACTCTTCTACTAGTGTGAAAGAGTGACAGAATAATATAAATATCAGCATCAGTCATTTGAATCTTTTAAAGTGAGAAATCAGAATAGAATTTAGAGAGTTGAAACCCTTTGAGATGAATTTAGTCTAAGGCGTGTGATGCTCTCATGACTCATGATGCCCTCTTTCTCTTCTGGCCTCGTGTCTCTCGGATGGCGATTCTTTTGAAAAGTCGTGGATGATCGAGTCAAAACATGGAAATTTTGTTCCAAGCCCGTTTGCCAGATTCAATCTTCCTGCAATTTTTTTTTTACTGCAGTGCATAACTATTTGTGTGCAAACAAATGAAATATTAAATGTTTGACCTTGTCTTGTGAGATTATACTACATTTTATTGCAACAAATTATTTTGATTTGTTCAATGCAATAATTTAAAAAAAAAAAAAACTGATGTATCTGAGGATACAAAAATCTTTATTTGGAAATAAGAACACTTCAAATTATTCAGTCGCCAAAAGGCTCAAACAATGCACATCTCTCTCTCTTATAATGCAAAGTTATGTTCTACATGTACAAGGGCTCGTTTGGATTGGCTTTTTCTAAAAGCACTTTTTTAAAAGCTTTTGAAAAATAACTTTTTTTGAGAAGCTGAAAATTCTGGTTTTTAAAAAAAACTGTATTTTGTTTGGGTCAAAAGTTGTCAGGATCCAAGAAGGTCCATATTATGCTTAGTTTGAAGCCCAATTTGTTGAACGATGTATTGAAAAGGCTAGGGCGAAGGCCCAGACTCTTAGCATGCGTTGCTCGCTCTATACTTCTAGAGTATTGGAACGTGACTATAATTAGGGATGAGCTTGGTCTCCTTCAAAGGTATGCACAAAGAAGGATATACGTGATCTAAATACGATATAGCTGAGCATAGCAGCTGGCAGAGACTCATTACAACACGATCAGGAAGGAACCTAAAACCAAAAAGGACTCTTCCACCCAAGGAACTATAAAAGTACTGCTCGCCAGAGGAGGTAAGACAGACACAAAATACTAATATATTCATATTCGTGGTTCATCCATAACCTGCCATATAACAATTCATCGTTTTATCTGAAACTCAACGCTGACTTGAGCGTCAGAGTACCTTTGGCCGGCACCACACCAGTGTCAAGGGTTACGTCGCTCACCTTTCCTTTGGGTCTTGCAGGTTATCGGAGCCTCAGTACAAGAAGTACCTTTGGCCGGCAACACATCGGTGTCAAGGGTTACATCGCTCACCTTTTCTCTTGGTCTTGCAGGTTATCGGAGCCCCAGTCAACCTTGTACGTGATTATAGAATTCATCCTCTATATATTTGAGCTTTTCTCAAAGTTTTAACTTTTTTGGAAATCAAATTAAATAGTTATTGAAAATTTAATATATTTTTTTCAAAAAAAAAAGTACTTTTTCCTGAAAAAAATCAATTCAAATAGGCCTTAATTATAAAATCAAAATTTACATATATATATATATAATATGTATATTTAATTTGGGACTTTTGACCAGGTATTTCTATTAGCAAATAAACATATGTGTATTGGAATTTAGAAAAATAAAGAATTGACTCTTTACTTTTTCAAAGATGCGTGATACTTCAAACAACCGGCTAAAACAAATTACTCCTTAAGGTTTGAGAAGACAAAGTCTAGTTGGCTCAATCTACTACATTCATTAAAATAATCCATATAAATAGATATGCAAAATTCTCTTAAGCATTTGGAATTTGCCACCATGAACCTCCCTTACCTCCGTACCACACCAGAAAGGAATAAATATAGTTTGTCTAATTAGCTATTTTATAAAACATAACTCATAATCTCTTTCTATATTGATAAATAGGTGGCATATGCACTGGTTCTTTTTTGGTTTTTTTTTGCTCCATTAATAAAATTATCGCAAAGACCATCATACCACGATAGGGGATAAGTAGTTAATTTTTCATAATTATTGTGGGATATTTTTGTCCAAATAATTTATAACCATTTTGTCCAAATTTATGCCCCACACACAATGCGATGTGTTACGCACTTTATTAAGTTAGAACAAAAAATATATTACCTTCTGAAAATCTCAATGAGATTGTTTGATAAGGTTTTAAAATTAAAACAAGAGAAAGTAATTAATTAACTCAACAAAGTACAAAGAGAGATAACATGTATTTTATCCGAAAAGTTTGAACAAACTGTACTGTGCAATCTGGCAGGAAGTTTAGCTTCAAATATCGAAACTAATAGCGCATGCAAATGATCAGTCGTAGATTGCATGCGACGACCATGCATGATATTGTGATCAATTTTGATATGAACAGCTGAAAGTATTGGCTTTCAAACTAATGGCAGCCTCTACTTTTATTCTTTTACTTTTTCGTTGAAGATTCAATTTTTGGGTTTGAATCTAACACATTAATTGCTTTTTCAGAAGCTCCTTAGAAACTCAACTAGCTAGCTTTTCTCATTCTTGGAACTTAAGATGGCTATTAGCATATTTGTATGAAATTGATCAATAGATGGAGTTAGAAATTAAATATATTGAGCTTAATAATAAAGAATACACTACACTTGGGATGTTCTAAGAATAAAACGAAAAATGAATTATTGGTTTAAAACCCATATTTTGTAGTCAATATACTGATGATATAAAAAATGACTTGTAGAAAATGATAGGGATGCCAGTTTTGTCATTATTACATAATACTGTCTTAAGAATAAACATGTTAACATAAAGTTAATAATAATCATAAATAATAAAAATCATAATATTTATTAAGAAATAATTAATAGTGTTAAAGACAGCACTTTTTTTATTTATATACATATTTATGTTTTGAGAGGGCATTTTGGTCATTGAGAAGTAATTATAATATTCTTAATTAATAATAATAAATTTTAATAACAAATAAAATATAATAATAATAATAATAATAATAATAATAATAATAATAATAATAATAATAGTAGTAGTAGTAGTAGTAGTAGTAGTAATAATAATAATAATAATAATTGCCTTTTCTTAATAGACGTTGTGTTTTAAACATTTTAGTCATCAGATAAATTAATTTATTCCCAAGAACATTAATATGTGCTCAACCCAAGAGTTTTATTTGGAACTATAGAATGACTAATCCCAAATCTGGGTCAATCAGATTACCTGGAGAACAGCTTTTCTAGGTTTGTTGCCCCAAATTTGGGTGAATTGGAATAAATGTTATTCCATTCTCAATTGGCCCGTTCTATCATACCAATCAATACCTAATTGTAATAATTGTTAATTATCTTGGTTTTGATATATATATATATATATATATATATATATATTCATCGGTATACAAGAATGCAATATGCTATACATCCTTTTTCATTATTATTATTATTCCTTCTCTTGTAGATAATGCATTCCATTATTTGAAGCTCATCTAATGACTTTAGAGCCAATCATTAAACTGTTCCATTAGATTAACATGATTAATTTTGGGCTCACTGGAAACTCATTCCAATGTGGAGCATGAATTAGAACACCGATCGATGACTAGCTACCAACCTTGATTTGCCGTCATGTTTCATCCGTTACCTGCCAATAGTCATAGAAGAATACGTTGTACGCGTTGCGTGCATGCCTTGAATTCAAATTTTTAATTTTCTAAGTCAGCTCTAGCACCAGGTACCTATTATTCAGAACCCTTTGAGAATTATTCGTGATATTAAATAAAACTAAATTGAGTCTTATTTCATTAAATAAAAAAGACTATATGGATTTGACGATACTATGGGTTTAATATATACTTGTCCTAAATGAAAATTTCTCAAGATTCATGTTCACCCTGTAAGGTCCTAACTAGCTAGTTTGCTAATATTGATCATTTGGTTTTTGTGATAGAATATTGGTAACTCTTAACATGGTATTAGAGTTGGACTTTTAATTTAGTCTTTGCGCCACGCATATCCATCCACGTGTGAGTTGTCCAGCTAGTTCATCCTACAGCTTCGTCTCATTTGTTTTAGGCTGTGGTGATCCATCCCTGCAAATCCATTCAAGTGTGGTGACTCATCCAACTAGTTCTATCTCGTCTATTTCAAGCCATGGTGATCCATCCCCAAAAACAGCCCAATAAAGCTGCAATTAAGCCGTAAAGCATCCAAGTGTTTGAACCCATCTATGGTACATGTACTATTCCTAATCACACGTGAAATGAGGTATTATAATATATACTTGTCCTACAGAAAGATCTCAAGATTCAAGTTGACTATATAAAATTATAGACCACTCATCATATTAACCAATTAATATTGACGAATTATTTGACTATGATCGTTGGATTGTTACATAACTCTACCTTCCTACTTTTTTCAAGTTGGAAATAAACAATTAAACTTTCCAAATTGGCAAAGTTTGTGACAATTATTCATGACTTTTTGGCCCATAACATTTATTATTATGGATGCAATTAATTATTAAACGGTACCTAACGAGATAACTCTTCCACAAAGAAATACTAAAATGTGTGATGAAAAGGTGGTGCTTTCCATGGCATATTATGTTATCTAACAACTCTTTGATTCCCCGTCTATATAATGCAACCCAACTTAAGCCATGCAAATGCAACCAAATTAATCATTCTAAGTCGCAAAACCTCAAACTTCCTTCTTGCACCAATTAGTTTGATCACGTCTCTAAAATTGACATGATGGCTAAGCTACAAACACCAATCATCTCTGCAACCCTTATACTTCTATCTCTTTCCATTTCTCCAGCCTTTAGCTATTCTCTTGCTTCAATCAAATCATGGTGTAGCCAAACACCCTATCCAAAGCCTTGCGAGTACTTCTTATCCCACCACCAATATAACGTCCCAATCAAAGGCAAGCCTGATTTCCTTAATCTGTCACTGCAACTGGCGCTAGACCGCGCCAAGCACGCCCAAGTGAACACGTACTCACTGGGGCCAAAATGCCGCAACAAGCACGAAAAGTCTGCATGGGCGGATTGCTTAGAGCTTTACGAATACACCATTCTCAAGCTCAACAAAACTGCCGATCCCAAAACCAAATGCACTACTGCCGATGCTCAGACATGGCTCAGCACCGCCCTGACCAACCTCGAGACCTGCAGAGCAGGATTTCTCGAGCTTGGTGTGAGTGACTATGTGTTGCCTTTGATGTCAAATAATGTTTCGAGCTTGATAAGTAACGCTCTGTCCTTGAACAAAGTGCCATTTGGGGAGCCAAGCTACAAGGACGACTTCCCGACTTGGGTGTCGCCGGGCGATCGTAAGCTTCTGCAATCTTCTTCTCCGGCTTCTCGTGCGAATATTGTGGTGGCGCAAGATGGTTCGGGGAACTTTAGGACGTTGAAAGACGCTGTTGCGGCGGCTTCAAAGCGGTCTGGAAGTGGAAGGTTTGTGATATATGTTAAGGCAGGAACGTATAGGGAGAATGTTGAGATTGGGACCAAGTTGAAGAACATCATGCTGGTTGGTGATGGTATTGGAAAGACCATTATCACCGGAAGCAAAAGTGTTGGAGGCGGCACGACCACTTTCAGATCAGCCACAGTTGGTAAGTAATATATATACTCTGTGTTAATTATATTACAATCAATAGATGCAACAAATCTCTCTTTACAAACTTTTTTTTAAGAATAAAATATATTTTATCTCTTGTATTTTGCAAAAATTGCATAAAATTGTTTGTAGTTTAAAAAATCGTTCATATCCCCTTGTGGTTTTGAAAACGTTGCTTATTGACTCCCGCGATGAGTGTAACATAAGATGAGAATATGCATTGACTTTGAAATCAGATGGGTGAATATGCACCAATTTTAAGACCATAAGGGTTAATTTGCAATGTTTCTGAAACCACAAGAACTATTAACGAGTTTCGATACTATAAGAGGTTTAATATAACTTTTGTAAAAACATAGAGTATAAAATGCATTTTATTTAACTTTTAAATCACGTGATAATTTAATACTGCCTATATTCCTTTCTCTCTTTCTTTTTCTTTTCTCGGAATTTGTATCATTATGGAAAGTTTTACATACCTGTATATAGTAAGTATTTTTATATTGAACGTACATGATAAAATTATCCTTATGAAAACAAAATTAACCATAATTATGTATAGAAATGCATGCTGTTATTTTGGAAAGTGTGGGAATGAAAATGAGGTAGTACTTAACTAGGTGAAAATTGTGAGGTCAAATCTAAGAAGGCCAAAACTACTCTAGCATGTTAGAATTTATGTGGAAGATTATGCTTCTAGATAGTGATTACCATTTATTCATAATTTAATAATTCAGACCAAAATCTATAGCTAGCTTTCCGATCTATAATTATATCTAATATATACCACCTAGCTTTTCTTGCTAATTAGTCCCCGCTCTAGAAAAGAGAAAAAGAAAAAGAAATTAATTATTAACTTCTAATTCTCAAACTTATAATAACAAACGCATCAAATATGATGAATATTATGATAATATTATTGAATTGCAGACTGGTTCAAACTTCTTGTCTTTATTATATGGGACAAACGTGTCTAGTTTAAAAAATGCCTTACTTATGTTGACAAGTGAAATCGTATTATTTTATATTGATCCAGTGGTACAAGTATTGGACCCTGACAAAAATCTCCATTCTAATATATCTGTGCTTATAATAATTTTTTGAATTTGGATAACGAAAATAACTTGTATATAAAAAGGACGACACCAACCTATATTGACTTTTGAGTACGAGAGTCGCTATTATGTGAAACTAAATCAATAGCTTTCGGCGGACCACTTCCAAATTTATCCTTTACTTCACATTAATCAACACGGAATTGGATATTCCTTAATGAATCGCAAGAAAATTCATTCTTCTTCAAATTATATAACTGTCACTATTAAAGATAGAAATCGAACGAACTTAATTTACAGACGGTTGAAATTGGAATGATCTATGTCTGTAAATCCTCTTCTCTTTCATGTAGTAAAAATTTTGTAACTCTATTAATTTCGATACGATATCTCAGCCGTTGTTGGAGACGGATTTATTGCACGTGGGATTACATTCAGGAACACTGCTGGACCGGAAAATCACCAGGCAGTGGCCCTTCGATCTGGTGCGGATCTCTCAGTCTTTTACCAGTGTAGCTTTGAAGGGTACCAAGACACTCTCTATGTCCATTCTGAAAGACAATTTTATCGGGAATGCGACATCTATGGAACAGTTGATTTCATATTTGGTAATGCTGCAGTTGTGTTACAAAATTGCAACATTTATGCTCGCAAACCACCAAACAGGACCAACACAGTTACTGCCCAAGGCCGAACCGACCCCAACCAAAACACCGGGATCTCCATTCACAACTGTCGAATCACGGCCGCCTCGGAACTGAAACCAGTTCAAAGCTCCGTTAAGACATACCTCGGCCGGCCATGGCAAAAGTATTCCCGCACGGTCGTTATGAAAAGTTTTCTCGACAGCTTGATCGATCCAGCTGGTTGGATGCCCTGGAGTGGCAATTTTGCTCTTAGTACTTTGTATTACGGGGAGTATATGAACACGGGCCCTGGTTCTTCAACTGCTAGAAGGGTTAAATGGGGTGGTTACCGTGTAATTACTAGCGCATCTGAGGCATCTAAATTCACCGTTGGAAACTTCATCGCTGGAAATTCTTGGTTGCCAGCCACTAATGTGCCTTTCACTTCTGGCCTATAACTAATAATTGATTCTATTGTCTTATGTTTAAAAAAAAAAAAAAAAAAAAGCCCTCGAAAGAACCACAAGAAATAAAATTGTTACATGCAGGGCAGCTATACATCTTTCTGCATTTAAGTTTGTACAAGTACTATTGTTGGATATATCTTTTGTATGTCATAGTGTTTGTAATTCTTTCCACATTTCATCAAAAATGTACGACTATGAAATTTGAAATTTGTCCACCACTAGGATCATGATATCTTAATTCCTAATCTATTTAACTATTTTCTATGTCTACCCTTATGAGAGAGTTGGTTGAGAAAGTGCCATTTTCTACACAAAATTTATCTTATAGAGATATATATTTATTGTACTTATTTATTATATTACTAGTAATCAATCATAATTAGTAGGTAATATTTATTTTTATAATATTTTCAGAAAGTAATATTTATTTTTAAATATTATTAATGAATAATATTTATTTTAAATATTTTTAGAAATTAATATTATTTTTAGAATAATTTAATCTATTTTAAAAATTGACCATGGATAATATCTACTTTCATAATATTTTTAACACTAATATTTATTCTAAGTACTTTAATAAATAATATGAATATTTTTAATATTCATAAGTTTAAATATTTTTAGTAGATACTATTTGTAAAATTTATTAATAATTAATATGAATTTTAAAAAATAAATATTTATTTAAAATAAATAATTTAATTATATATTACAAAATGTATTTTCAAACATATTATAGAAAATTAAGTTGAAATTATAATGTAATAATTAATAGGCCCCATGTTTCAATTTGTTGTTTTATTGACTTGAGAAGAACCACGTTAGCACACCATTGTGCACACGTGTACTTCGTTAAGTAACGAACAAAGACTTCGTGCCGTGACCCATCGACAAATGGGAAGTTTTTCTCTTAGTTGGACCGACATTAGTTGAATTAAAAATTTTGTAATTTTTGAATAAAAATTCGTAAGTTAAAAATAAAAATTTTTATCTATAAACTTTTATTCTTGACCTATGAATTTTTGTTTGAAAATTATAAAATTTTTAGTTGCGCTGAGATTCGGCACATATAAATTTTTGTGCAAAAACTACAAAATTTTCAATTGAATTGGTGTCAATTCAATTGATGGAAAAGTTTTCTTTGACAAATATTTCCATTGCCTTGCTGAAATTGCATCAGAGGAGAATATGTTCATGATTTTAGTTTATGATTTTGGAAGTAGAATCGCAATCAAAACCAAACCGGTCCGCTATATTATAATAATATTTAATATATATATATATATATATGAATGTACGTACGCCATATACTAATAATATTTAAATGTATATGTTAACTAATATTATATATATACACACACATTAGATATTAATAATATTTAAAAAATATATAATTAATGTAAGGCTTAATAGCGTGTTTAAAATTATCTTATTTTATCATCCATCTTATATATGAAAATTCAAAACAAATAATATTTTTTATCTTATAAAAAATAAGTACTATATTGTTATCATACGGCCTCTCACCTGAATTGTGGTGCACTGGTTGAGCACCATACACGTCACTGCGTGTGTAAGCCACAAAAAAAAAAAGAAAATAGCGACTCACCTCACAGGCTTGAAAGATGACGAGAAGCAACAAGACAAATAGGTTGGAAATTGAGAAAGAAGAAGGAAAATATATATATATATATATATATATATATATATATATATATATATATATGAGGATGACAGATAAAGAAGAAAGAGAAAAATTAAGAAAAGTTTAAGAAATTTTTTTTGTTTAATTTTATTTTTTTATGTTTTATTTTTAAATTTCAGAAAATTAAAAAATTATTATTTAAAAAATACGTTCATAATTTTTCTATTATAAATATAAATTCATAAAGTTTACACTATGTTTACAAGTTTATAATTTGCAAGTTTTATAGGTTTACAATTTTTAAACTATACGCTCACAACTTTTATACGTTCACAATTTTTATTTTATATATTTACAAATTTTATATTACATGTTTACAATTTTTGTCAAAATATTCATAACTACAAAGGCACGTGTCATAAACTTTCTTCCTCAACCAAAGCTCACGACATAGACACAAAAAAAAGCCTCTCCTTTTTTGCCGAAACACACACATTCTTACAATACCACCGCCGCCACCACCACCATCATGACGATGACAGCCACCATCACACTCACAGAGAGCACACATAGTGTGCGCGCACACAAATTGTAAAAGTGAAATACTAACCAAAGATTTAGGAGTCTTATACACTACCAGGTATGGCGATAATGGGCTTCTTCACTGGCGAAATTGCCACCAAGCTACTCAAATAGCTCTTCGCCATCTGCAGAAAATCTAAACTCTACAAGAGTGCAAGTGAAGCGCTGCACAACTTATCACCTATATGCGTGAGCTCTAACCTATCATCCAAGATGTGTTTGCGTGAAAGATGGTTTGTGTTTGTGTGTGTGTGTGAGTGAGAGAGAACATACGAAGATGAAGTGTTATGTGCGTGTATTTTTTCCTTAAATTACGCACATGTCTTGCCGGCACCAAGCGTTGCACGGTTCTCCACGTGTATGCAATGTTAAGTTGCAGGATATTATTTGCACTTATCTTTTTCTCTTTTACAACTATTTTATAGAATGTGTATGATAAAATGTCTAAAATTTTATGAGATATTTTTTTATTTTAATAAGATAAATAATTTAAAATATAATTAATTTCAAACATACTAGGATTGTCAGGATTTATTAATTTTTAATGTATTTTTCATATTCAATTATAGCATTTATGAGTATTTTTAAAATTAAAAAAATATTTTAAAATATAATTATTTTACATAATTAAATATACGATACTTAAATTTTAAAATCGCCAAAATTGTCGGAAAACTAAATCAACCAACACCATTGACTCGTCCATTGTATTGATTCGATTAAAAATACCATTCTGCGTCTCAGAAAAAAAAAAAAGGGGCTGCTGCTGCTCTTTCGCTGCGCACTCATCTCCCACTGGATTTCACTCCCTCTCTCTTGTGATTCCCTGTTGTAAGTACATATGTGTACACACACACACATATATACATACATACATATATATATATTTATATATGTATATGAGTATTTTTGTATGTGTTGAACAAAGATTTCTAGTGTTAGCTCTTCCTGCCTTGCCATTTTGATGATCTTTTTTCTCTGAAATGTTGAGGATGTAATATGTTGGTTTAGGGTTCTAGTAATTTTGGGAATTTAGGGTTTATGAGATTTTAAGGAATCAGACAGCCAAGTTCACAATGATTTCCAATTGGGTGATTTAGAATTTAGAATTTAGAATTTTAGGGTTTAGAATTCAGGATTTTGGGTTAATTGAGGCTTCATGTTTCTGTTCCATTTTCTTAATCAGTTATCTCCAATTGGGTGATTTCTGTTCTGCTTTATATTACTGTCTATAACACTGAACACAACCAGATTACGTTTAGCTTTTGTATTAGATAATGAAATTTGAGTGATGTTGGTTCACATTATGAAACAATGAGTTGAAAAAGTTCTGGCATTGTTTAGAGCTCTCTTTGAAAGACAATCATTGTATTGGGAGTAGAAATGATTGTATAGCTATGGGTCAAATACTTGACTTTGACAAGGGAAGGTAATTGGAGATTATTATTCAACATTTGTCTTTTGCAATTTTTTTTTGCTGGCTTAGAAATATCATGTGTTTGGCCTCATATTCCCTAAATGACTATTTTTGTATTGAGTTAAGCTGGTATCGTTGTTCTTCACGCCATGCTGCATCAGTCGTGTGAGCATTTGTTCATATACTTGTCTATCTCACTAGATCATTGTGGTTGATCTTGCACTCTTTGCGGGTTGATGTATTCCTATGCTCATTTAGAATGTGACTAATTAGTGTTGAATCTGTTGTAATTGTCTGGTCTTTATTGGAGAAGTTGATGTATGGTTATGTCAAAAATGCTTCCTGTGTGTAGAATCCATGATGATGGTGGTGTGGCTGAGTCACTAGTTTGCAATTAAGCAATTGTCTCTGTTGTTCCAAAGTTTTTTTGTTATGTTGTTTCCAGTGAACTATATATAGTTGTCTCCGTGTGTGTTTGTGTATGTCTTTTGTGATTGAAAAAGTTTGTAAAAGACAGTCATTTTGGTCACTAGCTCCAAAAGCGGCGAATCATGGCTTCAACCAGGCAGCTACTTCAACTGAGGAGAGTATTACACGGAGCTCTAAAACCTTCTCAATTATCAAATAACATTTTTAAAATACAAAGATCATCAGCATCAGCATCTTTACTTTTCTCTTGTTCCAAAAGCCATCTAGAACCTTTCCCTTCTTTGTTTCCACCCTCGCTTTTCAATCCAGAAATTTCTAGAAGCTTCTCTTCTCATGCCCACAATGAAGGCCCTGTATCTATCGATTACCGGTGAGTTTCTAATTGTTTTTAACTTTTGGAAAATTTATTACGTATTTTAATTCTGTTGAAATTGAAATAATGATCATAATAATAACAATAACAATAATTGTTATTATTATTATTATTATTATTATTATTAATTATTATTATTATTATTATTATTATTATTATTTGTATTTGTAAAATCATTGGCTTTTACTTAATTTATTTTGTAGAATATTGAGGGAAACAACAAATTTTCTGTTTCTTCTTATATATTTTTTGAACCTGTAGGCCATGTTTATCTGCTTATAATTGAGAGCATAAAGTTGGGACTGAAAATATACTTATCCGGATTTAAATGTTATATTCTTGGGTTCAAACCAGACAAACACTTTGTACTATTGTCTTTTGATGATTTGTAGTGGTAGCATTGAAATGTTGCTATGCCAAGTATTCAAGTAGCAAACAATTGAGCATTGTGCCAATCAGGGCTTTTTCTTTGATGGTTCTTGATTAAACTTATTTAATTGTACTGTTTCTAAGTTTTGAGAAGTGGAAAACTAAAAGGATTGTTTTCTTCAGTATGACATTAGTGAAAATAGCAAAGTTCCAAGATTTATACTATATTTGTGAGGTTATGCACGTCTCTCATGGATTGCATAGGTGTGTATGTGTCCTTTCATGCTATTGTGGAATAATCTTATGCTCCTGTTTCTGGTTCAAAGTTAGTCCTTGCTAATGTTGTATAACTGGATCAAAGTCTTTGAGCTCTTGCTCCCTGAGGACATAACTTGATGTAGAGCTCTTGCTTCTGTGACGAAGAGTCCCGAAAAAGAATGTGCCATTTAAAGCTCTTATACCAGTGATGGCAAATTGCATCCATTACATTTGACGATATGAAGTAGGTGAATCATGGAGTGCAAACTTCCTTCCTATGGTGCTACTTGAGGTAGCATTTGAAATTAACAGGGTCAGTGGCAACCACAACATATGGTTTATGATTGTCCAAATGAATCTCGTAATGACAAGATAATTAAGAATGAGATTAAGTGGAAGCATAACTTATTCAGTGAAAATATCTCATTAGAAGAAAGGATCATTTGAAGGCTGTGCCAAGATGATGATGATGCTTAGGATATATCTGGGACTGCTCTTTTTGAGGCTAGACAATTAGAGGTTTATTTGACCAAGTACCTGGTCTTCAGTTTCGACTGAAGCATTACAGTGTGTGTCGATGTCATAAGAAGGAACTAGTTATGGACGTCAGAACAAGGCAACAGATGGTGAACAACACATAGTCAACTGAATGATAGACCAAACAGAAAAGATGCTGCTCGCATCTTCAGAGAAATATATTCTTTAGGGAGCAAGCTCGGATAGGAAAATCATGATCCGGCATACAAATAGTGAGATGTTACAATTGAAGATAGCGGACTGTTGTTTGAATGAGTAGAAGGTAAAACATTTTGTAGCTTTCACCTCAGAAGAAATGGACAGTTCTGGAAGTTTTGGTTCCAAGTGAGAAGCTAGAAGCTTTATCTGATGACAATAAAATATAACCTGAGCGCTCCATTCGTGAATGTGGAAGCAGTTGAAGTGCATAGAGTAAAAAAAAAAGTCTTTTGGGTGAGAGGAATCATATGATATGCCTGAGAAAACAACATGAAAATTGCAATTTTGCTTGACATCATTGCTTGTGTGTTCAAGATGTGTCCTTGTGCCATGTATTTCTGGATGAGGTGCTTTTTGACTTGTTATGGACTGCGGAGGTCTCAGAATTTCTTTTGGGTGTATTTGTTTATATCTTCATAACACATTCCATGAAAATGATCTTTCATCCGTGTACATTATTATGCTTCATGAGTGTTCTTCTAAATAGCTTAAATTTGTTCAAAGTGTTAAATTATCTCTTGGTCTTTTGTTGCGAGGTAGAGGGGATTGAAAGTTTTCTAACCTGTTTCTCCTTTCATTATTCTTATTTTTGAGATTATTAGGAAACAAACATAGTTGCATCATGTTTCTTGTGTTATTTTCCTTATTTCTTTCTTCCTTGAGAAATTAACTATTGAGAAAATAATGTTGTTCAGGTTTGTTCAAGTTTTACATTTGACTTATTGCTTTTTTAGATCATTGAGAGGACTTCACATTCTATTTAGTTTTCTTTCTCAAACTAAGGGCTTGTTTAGATTGGTTTTCTTAAAAAGCACTTTTTTGTACAACTTTGGGGGAAAGAAGTGCTTTTCTGGAGAAGCTCAAATTTCTGGCTTCTAGAAAAGCGCAACTTCTGCTCTTCTTTTTTATTTTATTTTTTATTTTTAAAGTTAATCCAAATACTTATTATAAAAAGAAGGTGCTTTTTTAATGAAAAAAGATAATCCAAACAGGCACTAAGTCCTATACTAGATTTTAGCATTTTCAAAATGGGACACAAGATGCTGAATAAAAAATTGAGCAAGTTGTATGTAGAAAGAGAGGGTTGAGAGAGAAGACCCTGTATATTGATATGTTGCAGATATAAACTTAGTGCCTTATCTGGGCACGATGACTTGGCAAGTAACTAATAAAAAAAGTTGATTAGTAGTAATCAAGCCTGAACTGGTTTTGATTAGCTGCCTTATTTAGTTAATTGACTAATATGTAAACCCTGACAATCCCCCTCAAGCTGGCACATGGATATACAACATGCCCAACTTGGTACAAATTAAGGTAATTCTATTCCCGGCAAGTGCTTTAATCAAGATATTAGCCAGTTGCTCTCTTGTGCAAACATGAGGTGTGGATATAGCCCTTATTGAACTTATTCCCTGATGAAATGACCATGAGTTTCAATGTGCTTTCTTTTCTCCTGAAAGATATGGTGGATGCAATATTGGTAGTTACTTGATTATCACATCACAAATTCATGGCTATTGAACTGCCAAGTCCAACTTCCTCAAACAAAAGTGCTTCCCCATGAGTGGATTTGGGTGATGATATAGATTTACTCGCCGCACTTATTGGAAATGCAGTATCTGGATGTGTTATTGGCAAGTAATTTGACTGCCCACTATCCTTGCCTTCCTTGGCCTTAAGCTTCAAATGGGGAATCATGGGACTCTGACAACGTTCTGCACCCAGCAGGCTAACATCATTAAGCAAATCTTTGACATATTTCTTTTGAAACAGTAAGACACCATTTTTACTTATTGGTACCTCAATCCTAAGATCTACTTCAAATTCCTCAAGTCTTTGGTCTGAAATTTGGATTGAGAAACTGCTTCAAATCAAAAATTCCAGCACTATGACTCCCGATAATTAGTATGACATCTAGTAGCAGAAAGGGCATATTAGAAATGAGAAAAAGAACCGAACAGAAAAGAAAGAAGAGGAAAAAAGAGAAAGGAATCAGTGCAGGAGAAAGGGTGGCTGTTAACCTAGCTATGATACCACCTAGGAAAGAATGGAGAGAAAAGACCTCTTCTTATGGTGATATCTCGTACATATACACTGAATGCCTTATATAGGCATGATAATTTGGTGACTAAGTAACTAATAGCTAATGCTAAATACTGCAAATCAGTTAGGCCTAAACTTGGCTAATTAATCTTTTGTTTAATTCATTGACTAATATATGCTAACAGAACCTTTCAGAAAGAAAAAAAAAGAAAAGAAAAGAAAGCTGACACTAACATTGTATATCTGTAATTCTTGATTGCTTTTCTGGTTTACTTTTCAGTGTATCACAATGATTCTACTTGATTTTCAGTTTGTTAGGAGAATAAATGTCGGGAAAGTTATTTTACTTATTATTGTTACTTCATTTCCTTTATAAACTGATGGAATTATTTATGTGCTCTTTGTCATTTTAATGGCTCAATAAAGACCAGATATATTAAAAATGAATTACTGTATTTGTTTGCTTGCTATATGTGACTTTGGAGGAATAGATCTAGTAAAAATAATGGAGATGCTCTAAGCTAACACAACAATAACCTTTATGATTGTTACATCTTTATTATTTTTATGGCTGTTTGAGTCCAGCTTTCCTAATTTCCAGAGAGACAACATGAGGAGCATATGCTCTCCTATTCCCTCTAACTGTCTGCGATTAATCTACTATGTTTTGATGACTTTGTCTGCTTAGTAATATTAGTGCTATTGAAGTATAGTAATAGACTTATCAATAAAATATATTAGTGCTGTTGAAGTACGGTAAATACACTTCTCAATAAAATATTTCTTCTAGTGGAGTTATTGTATGATACAAAGATAATGAGCGGAATTGCTAATTGATTAGCATATCTACAGCTCTATATTGCAGGAAGATGAGTATCACAGGCTGGCTGAGTCAACGATCCATGACCTGCTAGAGAAGCTAGAGGTGGTTGATATTACTCTTGCATTACTTAGTCTATTAATCTGATTTCAGTTTAGTCTTCCATATTTTGCGGCTTCAGGAAGGAGTAAGATTAAAATAGCTGCTGCAAAAGAATCTTAAAATTGAATTATGCCCTCCCACCTCTGGATATGCATTTTCTTGCATATTTTGTTTCACATTTTTATATTAATGTCCTCTGTCTAAACTCTTGCATTTCAGACGGTTGCATGGCATCGCTGAGAGCATTTTCTTTATCATATTGCTAATTTACGATGACCGTTGATGTACTTCTGACCATCTTTAGTTTTCTTTTTTGGTTGCCTAACAGGAATATGGCGACTTGGTAGACATTGATGGTTATGACATAGATTATGGGGTGAGAATTTGTGAATATTTAAAATTGGTTATTGTATTGAGAATTATTGTGTCTCATTATGTTGAGTTAAATTTGACAGAATGAGGTTTTAACTCTGAAGCTGGGGAGTTTGGGAACTTATGTGATAAACAAACAATCACCAAACAGGCAGATTTGGATGTCATCTCCAGTGAGGTACCAACTCCTACTTTATCAACTAGTTTGATTAGTTTCACTCCAGATCATCTCCCTGTTTCAACCTAATATGTTTGTTTTATTGATGTCTTCTATCTGGAAAGGCAAAGAATGTGCTTTATGTTTTTCAGCATCATCATTTGTTAAGCTTTGTTGAGACACCTCTATGTAATAATAATGAACAATGTGGCTTATAACTACTTCCCTGGCATTCTGAAAGTCTGTTTCTTATAGATGCCACCAACTTTTTGACATTCGCTATCTTACTTGTTTCCCTGGAGATGACTAAAATGGTAAGGAGGAAGCTAAGGGGCGATGAACTCAGAAAAGGCTGGTTTTTGTAAGTTGCAAAAGATTTATGAAGATGCCGACACTATTTAAGATGAGAAGAATATTTAATAACATTTTACTTGGTGCTGAAAAAGCAAAAAGAGAAAAGAATTTACGAAGAGGCAGACAAATGATACAGTCAATTTGGTAACGTTCTTACTCCTCATTACAACAAATTCTAGAATGCATACGAGAGAATGAGGCAAAAGTTTAGAGCATCATCCAGAAGAAAGAAATATTTGCTTGATTGCTAATTTTGAGGGACATCAATGAGGAGATAGAGGTGCCGTAAGGATATTAATAGAAATGAAGAGGGAGGAAGATATTTTGTTTTCACCTGCATTTTCCTTTGATGCATGACAAATTGAGATGGAGAATAGTGATACATAACAATTTGAGATGGACACAGTAATTTTCAGGCACATTTATGGGAGATAGATTGATGCACACTCGCTGAATATAGTCGCTCGACTGGTGGCAAAGGAAGTGCCGAGATATGGAGTCTGTGGAGCAGCAATGTGAACATCATTTTTCTTATTTGGATTATTTTTCTTTCTTGGTTCTTATTCCGTTTCTGGTCTGGGGTTTGGTGAGGAAGGGTGTTTCTTATGAAGGGAGGAATGGATATGAAGTTTGCTTGCGAAGCGGGTGGCAGAAAGTTTAAGCTTTCTGTCCCTTATCGATTTTTGTTCTTCTTTTGACTTATATTTAATCTGAATGGCTGAAGAGAATAATTCAGCTCCAGAAAGGTTTATTTCTATCTTTCTGCTAGAAGGGAATAATTGAAAGGAGCTCTCTCTCTCTCTGTCTGGCTCCCCCGCCGGGGGGGGGGGGGGGGAAGGGTGTGGTTGTGTTTGAATTTGTTCTTTATCTTTTATTTTTCCCACTTTCCATCTCCATCTACTCCCCCCTCCCCTCCTCCTGCTGTTTGTTTCTTGGTTTCTTCTTGAACATTTTGTTTCTTTTACAGTGGTCCGTCTAGGTATGATTGGGATCAAAATGCTCATGCGTGGATCTATAGGCGAACTAAAGCAGACTTACGGAAAGTTTTGGAAACTGAGTTGGAGCAACTCTGTGGAGAACCTATAAGTCTACATTGAAGTCTGGTTTGGATTTGACACGGGGGTTCCTCATCATGATGCATGTTAGTAATCATGAAACCCATTTTTAATGTTTGGTAAAATTCATTTTCTTGACTAGGCCATATTTTCTTTTACATTAATTTTTATTATCTGTATGTTTCTCGTTGGTCTATATATCATCTCATCTAACTTTGTGGAATCACTCCAGTTGAAGGAGCTATATGTCTGTTTTGCTTCCATCGCATAATACCATTGATAGCATTGACTTGTGCCTAATAAAGTTTACTTGCTGAAAGTATGGACTCTGAGCTTTGTAATTACTGGAGATATTATGAAATGAACCTGGTAACATTTCCCTCTTCCCTTGTTCAAGGCCTTTGAACAAAGTTGTTATTAGATAGGGGCGCCGAGAAGGTAAACATTATGCGGGTTATGGTACTTAAAATGTGATCATTCTTATTCCAAAAACAGCCTTGTGCTCTCTGCTACTTCAATATCACTCATTAGAGAGGTATATGATGGATATTTGAGATACATAAGAAGAAGTTTAACTTTTGCAATATTCATCTTTTTATGTTGTATAACATCTAGTTATTGTGACTTCACACACATGCATCTGGTATGCTTTTGATCTATTCCTCGGTGTAATTCCAATTATAGGGCTATGATCCCATTGATTATCTAACTATAATAATAGTTAGACTTTTTGATCGCTGCTCTTTTGATGACTCCTTGAATTTAGTAAAATTAATAGGCAAATAGCTAGAGTTGTGATTATGAAGAGCAACCGTTGCAATACTACCACATGTCATTGATTTGTCATTGTGTTACTATTGCTTTCACACATCATTAACTTTTGAATTGTACTTGTTTTGAGGAAGTGCCTAGACATTTGAAAGTCCAATATTTTTAAAAGTCGCGTGAAATTAGTTATTGCAAATGGTATCAGAACCTTGAGGATTGTCATGTATTTTGAGAGTTTATTTGGAGGAAAAGGAGAAAGATGCAAACGACTAGGGGTTGAGTTGCGAGAAACGAGTTGCAAGAAATGAGTACGTCGTCTGCTTCCTAGTTGAGAAATGCCATTACAGAGGCAATGACCTCGGTCCCCAAAGAGAGAGAAAGGGGCAGGAAGCACAGATTGTCCTCACCTGACCTCGTAGTTCCGCAACGTAACTACTGCGTGATTGTTACCAACGGGGATCTTCCATTCCGAAAGGTTACTAGGGCCGGCGCTCTTTGACTTAGGGCCGGCCTTTGGTCTGAAATTGTGTCCCAATGTTGCGGTGTCGAAGATTCATTATTTCAGTCCTATTAGAGGACGTTGCAGGCTGAGCATTTCTTGCTTATCGTTTCAATCCAGGAAGGGGATGTGTCCCTCCAGCAACAAGAAGAATTGAACCATAGACTCCTAAAATGACAATTACACAATTAACCAACTCCCCTATGAGTATGGTTAGTAGTCAAGATCTTATTATAAAAATAGTTGTCGAAGAAAAATCAACAGCTCAACTAGTCAAGGACATTAGAGACCTAATCAAGAGATAATTAATTGCGTTATCCTTAAATTTGAAATATTCACATGAATGATAGCAATGTTAGTGCTGAAATGCCAATCTCTTTTATGTATGCTTGTATTCCCAAAAAAAACAATACAAAAAAATAGGGTTAGTATAGAATGACTTTTTTTAGAAATACTTTTTTTAACAACTTTTGGAAAGAAGTGTTTTTTAGAAGTTAAAAATTTTAATTTCCAAAAAAAGTAATATTTAGACTTTTTCAGAGTTCCATTTCTTTTTAAGGTTAACAAAAAAATACTTAGTTCTTAAAAAAAAAAAAAAAGTCAATCTAAACGGATTCCTAGCCTGACTTAGGTTTAAGCTTTTGGCCATAAACCTCTACAGTCAACATCTACTCCTGCATTATCACTTATATTGAAAAAGCTCCGTACTGTACTCAGCTAATAAAAATTAAAAAGAAAAGAAAGAAAAAGGTTCGTACCACGTTTACTTTCATTTGCGCCAACTGTGCATGTACCTAGAGGGAATAAATTAAGAACTGAAAAAGATTAGCAAATATTATTGAAGAACCTCATCAAGTTTTGAATAGTCTCTAAACTCACAAGTAATCAGATAACGATTTATCATAGTTAGAGATCTAAGTTTAAAGTTTACTCTATTACAAATATTTAATTAACTCTTAATTAATTTGAAACATTTGTTAGTTGCAACATTACACTGCAAAGGTTATTTTGTGATAAATCTAGTGTGAATACTAAATGAATTTCTCATTCTAGAAAAAGCAGAAAAACAACTTTCGAATTAAGTGGTAATTAGCTGCAAATCTGAACTCAACTCCAGGCAGAGGCAAATTGCTCTCAAATATCCATGCCAATTCTCCATTCAGCTGCAAAATTTGATTTTCTGAAAGGATTCTGAATCAGTTTTAGGGCCTATTTGGATTTTTTTTTTTAAGAAAAAACATCTTTTTTCCTTGAAAAAGGTTTTTATTTTTGCAATAACTATTTGATTTGACTTTAGAAAATATTAAAATTTAAAAAAAAACTCAAATACAGTTTTTTCAAAAGTCAAAATTTTTTTGACTTCTAAAAAAAATACTTCTTTTAAAAAATGTTAAAAAACACTTTTAAAAAAAAATCAATCTAAACGAGTTCTTAGCCTTTAGGGCCTAATCCTTCGGATCAAGAAAGAAAAGTTCAAATTACATATCCTTAAATTAATATAAAAATTTCCAATATGTGCAATCTGTGGCGAAATAATCAATATACTTATAAGCAAAAAAGGAAAGAAAATGTTACTATGCCTAATGAATAAAAAAGGCGCCGATATTTTTTTTTCCAAAATCTAAAAATATAAATGAATGATGTAATTGTGTGCAATAACCAAGAATTAATGTATTCCAAGAGTGTTGTTCATTTCTTTCTTTTTTTTTTTTTGTTAGTAATTCGTTGAAATCATATAAAATTACAGTGATATGCGACTGAGAAAATGTGTATCAAACTATATTTTCTGATGTTGGTTCTTAAGAAATCGATCTTATATGAATTTACACAGTTTGTCCTTTTAAAGCTTTAAAAAATAATAGATTGGACTATTTTGATGTTAACATTAGGAATCATTTTGTTACTTTTCAAATATTGAGGTTAAATTGTATCAAAGGAGTAACGATTTATAAATATTAAGGATTAAATGAGTTACTTTTGTAATATGAGGGATTAATTTGAGAAAAATAGTAAATATTGGAGATTATTTGTGCTAGTGTTATGACATTGTAGACTAATTTGAGAAAACGTGACAAATATTAGGGATAATTTAGGAAATTTGTCCTTTATATCGATACAATTTGTAAAAATATTTAATGTGTCATTGTAATAATTTTTTTAATAATTTTATGATATTATAAAATAAAATAAAATTCAAGGAAAAGGGCCCCTGGGGTAGAAAATTAAAGAGAGTACTGATATCCTGTATGACTGATCAGCTGAGGATAAAGTTAGCTGGAAACATTCATGGGGTGACTTAACTGCACTTATTCTATTGAATTTTTGAAATGTAACACGCAATAAATTAAACTCAGCACCAAGCCGTCTGCTGTCACAGTCACAGTCACTGTCACAAATAATAGTTGTCAAGATATACACGCTTAGCTTCTAGGCAATATCGATCTATTTATTTATTCTGTTAATATATTCTTTTACGTACAATATAATTTATTTAAAAATTTGTACGTAAATAATTTTTAAATTGATAATGATAAATTTTAAATTTAAAATTTTTTATTTTTAAACTCTAATATCACATTAAATTATTACACTAAAAAAAATTCGAACTATCACAGAAAGCAACCTTCTTCCGATGAAATCTGAATCCTCCCATAATATCTTTCACGGTTGTTAAGGAGGGTGTAGGAGGACCACACACACAGACCACTCATTGCCTTTCATCACAAAAACAATCAAACCAGTATCAACCACAAACTGCCTGGTCCACTCGATTCCCTGCCTTTTTAACATCATCAAAAAAATATTTTATTGTGCCTAAGAAACCTTTTTTTTTTTTGCGAGTTTGTGCCCAAGAAACTTGTTTCATTATTCTTCCCAAGAAACCTTTATCAAAGAAAAGGTTTTGTGACATGATAGGGTGGGGGAGGGGGGTGAAGCAAAGTCCCTCGGCCACAATCTTCGTGGTTGGTAAAAACATGGACTATTCATTTGAGTTTTTTTGGAGCCTTATACCATGATTTTTCATAAAGTGTTCTTTCACTTATATCATGATTTTTTGTAAAATATTTTTTCATTGAGTATCATGCTCTCTCGTATATTTAAAAGAAAAAAATAACTCAGCAATAGAACATGCATGAATAGTAGCACGTATGTACTATTCATATGAGTTTTTTTTGGAATCTTATATCATGATTTCTCATAAAGTGTTATTTCATTAAATATCATACTCCCTCGTGTATTTAAAAAAAATTAGCTCCGCAGTAAATGTTTGTTCACTATACCATAACTGTTTGTTCACCGACCGTTTGTTCACTAATCCACAACTGTTTGTTCATTGACTATTTGTTTATTACTGTATAATTATTTGTTTATTAACTTTTATATATACATCAAATATTTGTTCATTACGTTAAAACTATTTGTTTACTACTATACAGCTATTTGTTTACGTACTATTTGTTCATTACCCCACAATTATTTGTTCACTAACTTTCATATATACATCAAATATTTGTTCATTACTTCACAAGTATTTGTTCACTGCTCTTATACACACAGGCACAAAACATAAACACATCTGTATGCTTGAAGGACAATATAAGCTTTAATAGCGGATTGATCTTTGAGCATCCAAACACCGCATAAGCGGTGCGATTAGAATTACATCGAGGAGAGAAAAAGTTTGGTAGCTGTGGCTTGACGAGATGATACGGAAATTTTCGCCGGCATGAGAAAGAAGACGACGGACTTTAATGGTAAATCAACACCTAGGATGTTTTTTTGGACATGGTGCACATTATTATTATAAGCGAAGAAAGGCGAATTTTGTGATAGTATTTATTCGATGTGAGATGACAGATGGTGTTACTGGTGAAGTAAAAAAGAAAAGAAGAGAAGAAAATAGAGGTGAGGAAAGAGAAGAACGAAAAAAGAGAAAGGAAATGAGAGAGAGATATATACGTACTTTGCTGCTGAGCTGTTTTTTTTCTTTTTTTTTAATGCGAAGATGATACTAAAATTTTCACCGGCATGAGAAAGAAGACGACGGACTTTAATGGTGAATCAACAACTAGAATGTTTTTTTGGACATAGTGCATATTATTAATATAAGCGAAGAAAGGCGAATTTTATGGTGGTATTTATTCGACATGCGAAGACCGGTAGTGTTACTAGTGAAGCAAAAAAGAAAAGAATAGAAGAAAATAGAGGTGAGGAAAGAGAAGAACGAAAAAAGAGAAAGGAGATAAGAGAGAGATATATACATGCTTTGCTGCTGAGCTGTTTTTTTTCCTTTTTTTTAAATGTGAAGATGATATTGAAATTTTCGCCGGCATGAGAAAGAAGACGACAGACTTTAATGGTGAATCAACAACTAGAATGTTTTTTTGGACATAGTGCATATTATTAATATAGGTGAAGAAAGGCGAATTTTATGGTGGTATTTATTCGACGTGCAATAACTGGTGGTGTTATTGGTGAAGCAAAGAAGAAAAGAAGAGAAGAAAAGAGAGGTCAGGAAAGAGAAGAACGAAAAAAGAGAAAGGAGATGAGAGAGAGATATATACGTACTTTGCTGCTGAGCTTTTTTTTTTTTCTTTTTTTTTTTTAATGTAAAGGAGAATAATGCTCCTCAAGAACAACATGGTGTGGGATAATGGTGTAATTTGTTTTTTTGGTTTTTGCTTTTTGCACCCTTATGTTTTAGGACTTTCATATTTAACCCCCTTCTTTACACATATCAGACACTGACGTCCTTTGGCTAGTAGTTAAATTAAAAGGTACCATTAGCATCTCTTAGTAAACTTAATCACATTACCAATATGGCCATGAGGTTAAAAAAACATATTATTGCATGGCAAGTGAATTTGTATATAAAAAATTAAAAACGTAAATTAAACCCCAAGGGATGATGGGTTTTTGGGGCTATCCCTCCATCACCCCTGTGAAAATGGTTTACAAGATCTATAACTACTACTCTTACAACTACTATTCTTACAACGTGAGTCACGACACTCAATCCGTGATGAAGTGGAATGAATGGGATAGTAGGCGAGTAATTTGAATCCAATTAAAGGTTTAAGTTGTCTATTGGCTACTAATTAATGATAAAAAAGAAAGTACTCCAATGATATTCTATGTTTTTTTGCTTCATAGAAAGTACTCCAATGATATTCTAAGTTTTTTCGCTTCATAGACTCTATGATGATTTTATTATTGTGTTTTTTTCAATTATATATGTGGCCCATACTACAGTTAGTATGTAGAGATTTGCCTGAAGCCAAAATCTAACAATTTTAATGCATCACTATGTGAAAGCTATCACCACCTCCTAGTGGATGCCAACAATTGTCCTAGCTCAATACTCAACATGCTAGTAGCAACTCTTATCTTTAGCATGAAGGCAAATCACTATTAGACTTCTATTTGAAGCATCAATCCCAAACTAACACTATGGGTATTAAAATTACTACTTATGATTAAATGCCCTAGCCATCAATGAAAATAGACTAAGAAAATTCCCACTGATGTATTAAATTTTACCCTCTCACTCTTACTTTTGTCCACAAAGCCCCAAGTGTGACGACCAACAATTGAAATTATTCGAGTTGTTCAATGATTTTGGGATAAGATTGGGTAGGAAGATTACATTTGTAATTTTATAAACTGCAAGAGGAATTAAGAAAAGTTGAGGATAGGTATGGAAGTAGAAAGAGAATTTAAAAATTTATCCAGGATATACTTGTATATCTACCACTAAATATTCTTAACAATTTACATTAGTCAAGGGGTATTAAGTTTTTATGTTCAAACAAGAGGGAACTAAATATCACCATTCCTCTGGCAGTGTTCTAGTAGAAGAACTCGGTAAAATTCTAAGCATCAAACTTACAGAGTTTTACTGTTGAGCATTGAAGAATTTTTGGCTAAAATCACATTGATGTCATAGAATTAATTCAAATTTTTTGGCTCAAACCACATTAGTATTTCAGTTTTAGCCCAACTCATTACCTTGTATTGCAAGTCCAAGTCTGATAGAGTGAACCGAATCAGCTCTACTAATATCCTAGAACTAATCCAATTTTTGGCTAAAATCATATTGATACCTCATAACTAATCCAATTCATTCTCTCGAGCTAACCCGACTCGTTACCTTGTCTTGCAAGTCTAAGTTGGGTCGAATGAAAAGAATTTACAAGAAATTTTTTACTAACACTACATTAGTATCCCAAAAATCTAATCCAACTTTTACCTTGAGCTAACTCGACTCATTATCTTGTCTTGCAGGTCCAAGTCGGCTCAACCGAACCGAATTTAAAAAAATATTCTTAATTGGTAATTTTACCGTGATTAAAACAAAACAGAAGTAAATACCACCATCGCAAAACTAGGGGAGGAAAAACGAGCAGTACAATTTTGATAGTCCCAACATCCAATGCTCCTGTTCTCCAGCCAAATCCACCATCACAAAACTAAAGCTTGCCCACAATGATGTGACTGCCGGCCACAAAATTTGTTGCTTAAATTATTCTACAAGATAGTAGAAAGACACCATTGAAACGTCCACATTAGCTGAAATTACGGATGTCACCTCGAGATATTTCCTATGAAAAGAATAAAATAATCGGAAATATCTCGCGGATTGATATTGATTAATTAAAGTAATCCCATCCTAATCAACCATAAAACGAACAAGTAAAGCAAAGAATAAGGTTCACAAATTTTAGAAACCAGGTCATAACTAGGGGTGTGTGTGACTTTTTTTTTATTTTGATTTAAAAAAGGAAGCAGGAAAGAAACGAGTGGTGTTTAGCTTATGCAGTCTTTGTTGAACAAATGGCATGGTCTGAAAAGTTGTAAGCCATTAAGCTTAAGTTGGAATTTAAACCACTCGATGCAATTTTTTTCTATTGCAGAAAAAAGCTGGTAACGTGAAATTATTAGTTTTCTTTTCAATGGCTGCTTTCTCAAATTAGTATGGCGTGATATATGAACCAAACGAACAAAACAAGTTATTTGGCTATTTATGATTTTAACGACAGTGCACACGATCCCTAAAAACTAACTGTCATTAGTTTTTTAACGAACTTTAATAAAAAGTCTATTTTGCCCCAAACTTATTAAATAAAATATTTATTTTACTTTTATTTTATTTAAAAATTAAATTAGAAAAAAACACAAAAAAAAAAAGAAAACATGAAGGATGGGGGGTGGGGGTGGGGGCGGCTAGGGGTCGAGGCTGCTAGGGGTGGGGGCGATGGGGGTGGGGGTTGCTGGGGGTAGGGGCAATTGGGGTGGGGGTGACGGGAGTGGGGGCTGGCTGGGCGTGGGGGTGGGGTAGCAGGGGTGGTGTCTTTTTTTTTAATTTAATTGCTTTTTTTTATAGAAATTAAATATAGAAAAGTTTATTTAATGTATTTATTATGAAAAAACAAAGCAAAATTGTACAAGGCGTGAGTGCATTTCAAAATACGTTATTTTGGACGAAAAAATTAACGGAAGGGGTCTATGTGCACCCTCATTGAAACTACAGTGGATAACTTAATTAATTTCGTAATCACAAGATATTATTGTACATATTTATTAAACTACAGAGAGAAATTAAGTAATTTACCCCAAATAAAATGACTCTTTTAACAGTTTCATGAGATTAATGGAAATTCATCATTAGCATTAAACATAAAGTGGGCTCCACATACATGTAATTAAGGAGTTTCCGTCGACTAGATACATGCATTACTTGTGTGATCCTTACTTAAAGAGTTTTGTATTACCTGCAAAGGCCGCACAGATAATCTCTTACTGTACATGTAGATTAACATCCCCTTTGCATTCCCCAAAATTTGCTGTATTAATTTATTTAGAAATTCACGTCCCTACCACGATCCAAATTTGATCATAATAATATGATAAATATAATATTACGAGAAAAACACAATATTTACCCTTCCCTCCTATTCCTGCGCAACGATACCACTGTGGAAATCCATTTCCATGTTCAACTACTTTTCTAATATAGCAAGTAGCTTATCACAAAGGCAGTCCAAAAGTATGCACGTAATACATCCAAATAAAAAGAAAGCAAGTGATTCCTAACTCCAAATTTAAATGCCTTAGCCAGTGTACCAAACGAAACCAAGAGTCGAACGAGACATCTCTGTACTTTCGAAGCTTATCCATTACCATTAGTATGCCGCAAAGAAATTGAAAAAACCTTTATTTCTTAAAAGAGGCAATGTCATGCATTATAACACTAATTAAACGAGGCAAAACTTCTCTATAATCATCCCTAGCAAAGCTTCGAGAGGGTGTTCGACTTTACTTATTTAGTACTTATAAGCACCTAAATAATAAAAAATATATAAAAATTATTTTTTTTTTAAATACTTAAAAACATCCAAAATAAGCAAAGCCAATCACCCTGTGTGTCAGTCCAGAAGTTCTTCTACCCGCTGGCATCGCAATAGAAAATGAAGCGAGACACTCGACAACGCGATCGAAAGTCAGCGCATGCAGATTCATTGAAATATTGCGTACGCTGGATTTCCACGCCGTTGGTCCTCTCTCGTCGCCGCCACTCACGCACATCCTCGATTTACCTCCCGCTCTTAAGGCGCCCAGAGTGAAAAAAGTGTCTCCTTTGGTTAACCCTTTTAAAGAAAATGAAGCCCATGATTTGTAAAATCAATCAACTTCACCTATTAACTTCACGGTAAATATAGTTTAAGGAAAAATCTAGATGCGAGAACGGCAACATACGGCCGGAGAACCGAGAACCGGAGATTAGTATCTTCTAACAAACATCAATGGATGTATGACCGGTAAACCTAGTTTTTTTTTTTTTTGGGTCAAGAGAAAACACTACTAAATTATCCGCATTTTACGAGAACTCCATAGATAATATCACTGCAAGTGTCGAATCAAAATCGAATTCCATCTCACTACTTTGTAAAAACGAAAAATTAAACTTCACCCCGCGAAAAGGAATAATAAATGAAAATAATGATAAACACAAAGATAGTCACTTTAACATGGCACAATATATAATATATATATATATATATAGATATATATTTTTCTCAAATTACAAATGTGACGAATTTGAATTCTGTTTTCTCTACCCTCAAAATTACGAAAAATCAAACCCCACTCTAACAATTTACATTAAAATCTAATAATCTCCTCACTGAAATAACGTGGTCAAGTAACAACCTAATCTACTAATTCAGTACTACTGTTAGTTTTAAAAAATAATCATAAAAATAAAACCAAGTAAAATCAAACCATCTAATAAGATCCAACGGCTAAGGGACGATCACGCAGTCTCCAGATCAAGGGCTGTGAGGTCGTGGCTTAGTTTACCATAACTCTGATCTCAATCTCATGCCGATGAATTCTCCTCAGCCCGGCCCGTTTCGGTTCTTCGGGCTTTCAGAGGCCTGATTCTTCTCCTTATCATCGTTGACGTTGATGATGAGTCGTCCTCTGCGACGCCGCTTCTAAAGCCTGCCCCCGCCATCTCCGCCGTCCCCTCCGTTGACGTCGGCGGCGTGCCAACATTTTTCCGAGAGATATTTTCGGAATTTTCCTGTAGTTTTCATCAAGTTTTCAAAAGCTCAGGTCAATATTCATCGATAAAAAAATTAATTTAAGACGTAAAAAATGAGAACAATTAATCAAATGATTAAAAAAAATGAAAACATCAAGGAAAATTTAGTAAATCCGCCTTCCTTTTCGGCTAAAGATACGATAAAAATAATAAAAAAGAAGAAACCAAAGAAGCCTCATACATTGCACCAATGATCTAGAGCATTTTCACGCGCACGCTTCCGCGAAACTTCAGGTTGACCGTCGGTTGACTCCTCGCTACTGCTTGACGAACTCGCCGCAGGCGGCGGAGGCGTCGACCACGGCACCACCTGATTCTCCTCCTCCTCCTCCTCCTCCTCCTCCTCCGCCTCCGCGTCTTCCTCCTCCTCGTCTTCGTTACTGCCTTCATCTTCCTCTTCTCGATGGAGACAATCAAGGCAAACGGAGAGACAAGGGCCGAGCTTGGAGCCGGTGGCCGTCCATGACGTCGGCGACTGGCACACGTGGCAGAGGAGACACCGCGAATGCCTCGCGACGAGAAAATTAGCGGAGTGGACGTTGGCGTCGCAGGTCCAGCATAAGATGGCCTGGTCGGAGTCGCAGTAGATCGTGGCCTTATTCTTACACAGCTCACAACGCTTCTTCATCGTCATCTTTGCACAGAATCGGAAATAAAACAAAGCAAAACCACACCCCACACCCACGCCTTAATAAAGACGAGCCTACCTGGTTTTTAATAAAGAAACAACCTCACTAGTCCCCCAAATTTACAGACATGCCATTACTAGCGATTGTGAATAAGGGTGGAAATTCGGATCCGGTACCTGAATCCGAATCCGAATCCGAACTCGATCGGGTGGGGGGAAATGCAAAATTTTCGGATTCGGATAATATCCGAATCCAATATCCGAAAAAATATCGAATATCGGGTAGTAAATCGGGTAGTTTTTTCCTACCCGAATCCGATCCGAAAAATCCGAAAAAAATACACACACCATTCCATAGTAAATTATTCATCATAATATTCTAATATAACACATATATAAATACACATTTTAAATAATACATTAATATTAAAATGTACAATTAAAAAAAGAGAAAAAAAAGTATTCTACAAAAGTAATGAGAAGTTAAATAACATAATTAAGCTATTTGTAAATAAATTAGACAACTGAATTGAGTAATATAATTAGAATTAACAAAATGTAACATTAATTTAGCATAAATATTTGTTATGTTTAAGTTAGATAAATGTGGAAATATATTTGTATAGTTAATATTTATTAATTTTTCCTTTTTGTTTGGTTCGTAGTTATGATGGAAATATCTTTATATTTTAAAAAGAGTTGATTTGTCTATCGTCATTTTGAACAATCTCTTTTCTTTTATTGGAGCCGATGCTTAGTTTTGAGCATCGTGCTATTTGTGTACATGAATGTAATTAGTTTGACTATCAATGAATGTATTTGCTAATTTACCGTCAAATATATATATATATATATATATATATATATATATAGTAAATAATTTTGTATTTTTTAGCTTCATAGAAATGTCGGGTATCCAAACATCCGAATCCGAAAAACCCGGCATCCTAAAAATCCGATATCCGGCCGGATAATTACTATTTAACTACCCGATCGGGTATTTTTTTCCACCCGAAACCCGAAAAACCCGAACCCCAAAAAAACCGATTATCCGAAAATCCGATCCGATTTTCACCCCTAATTGTGAACCAATCGTTGCTAGATTTTTTTTTAAAATGTAAAAAATATAATCATTTGACTTGGTTTATAAAAAAACTAAACTTATATTAAAAAAACTCAAATACAGCAAAACTTTGAGTTTCTCAAAAAATGTTTACTTCCCATTATTGTTAAAAAAACGCTTTCAAAAGAAACCAAGCCAGACAGACACTTAAAATGGGCGGTGACAATTTTATTGTTTCTTTTTAAAATCATTACAAGCGGTTTGTTTAGTGGTTAAGAGAAGTCAAAACCATAATTCAAAACAAATTGCCCTTGTAAAATGAAAAATATATGTATGATTATTTTGTTGTATTACAACATGATTGTTCCTCAATTCATTTAAAATATTATTTGTAGGTTTTTATTAAAAAAATAGTCCCAAAATTGTTCAAAAATGCCCAAAAAAGTCACTATAAAATCCATCGTGAAATATCCGAAAAACCAATTAACTAAAACTAATATTTAGCCTACCATATCCGGTACTTTTCGTTTTATAAAATTATAAGTTATTTGAATCAATTCTATTAGAAAATCAATACATAAAACGCACCAAACCATCTGTGCACATCCCTAACCATTAAAATCGGCCGGTCATTAATCGACCTCCTGGTGGGGGTAAAATCGTAAATCCGGACAGATATTTAGCTGAGGGCTACAAAACGACGTCGATAAGAGTGAATGGTGAGAGGAGATGCCAGGTGTCGGAAAGAAAGGGGGCAAAATTGAAAAACAAATCATATGCAATGTAGTAGTGGGTACGAGATGGTGAATGACGAGTGATGATCAATTATCGAAGTGTTGGTTGTTGTTGTTTCCTTAGGTCCGTACATGATATTTTCTTTTGTTTTCTGGTGGTGACTTGGAAGCCACGTGGCGGATTTAGAGGTGGAGGGAGATTCTGATTCGCTTCCCCCCCCCCCCCCCGGGAATCGTTTTGGTGATTTGGTAGTGCCACGTTGACATCTGTATTGAAGGAAGTGAATTTGCTTAACGACTCTTCCCACCTTCCTAAACCATCAATATTGCTCCTGGGATTTATTAAGTGACAGAAAAAGAGACGTATATGTATGATATTACGAGAGAAGCAGAGATTTAGAGGCTGCTCGGTTAAGTTTTTTTGGAACTTATAAGTTACAAATAATAATAAAAAAGATTATGTGAAGAGGTGTTTCTTTTTTAGGTGTTTGTAAATAATAAAATAAGTAAAACTAATCAGGCTCTTATTATTATTATTATTATTATTATTATTTTTTACTCCATGAGATTTGAATCCAAAATTTCACACTTGAGTAGAGGTAATATCAACCAGTTGAGCTACCCTTTCATCCCAAATTGGCTCTTACTTGGAATATAGAAATTGTAATTGAACCGGATCAATTGTAAATCGATGGTTTTTAAAAGTAATTTGACCATTTATTGTTTTATTTTTGAAAACTAACATGGGCTTTCAATTTTGTGATTTAGTAGAGCCAAAATTGCCATTCAGAATGAACTGCCCCTATTATTACTATTACTATTATTACTATTACTATTACTATTATTATTATTATTATTATTATTATTATTATTATTATTATTATTACTACTACTACATACTACATAGATATATACATACTATATATTAATAGACACTTATTTAATGATTTTGTTGCTTAATACACAGTTATAGCAATGCTTTTACTAGATCAATTAATTGAATTATTATTTGTAGGTTTTAGTTAAAAGAAACGTCAGAAAATTGTCTGAAAATTTTTTAAACACTCATCAAATAGTTTTTAAAACTGAATGTAAATTGTCCAATATCACTCGAATGAGTTAGATTAGAAAATTAGCAAGAAAATCAGATTGAACCACCTGTATACATGCCTAAAAGGAAATACAAATTAAGAATTGAATGGATTTTAGCTTTTAGCTTCTGAAAATACGATTATAATGAGGTAACTTAAGCGACTTGTAACAAGATTCAATCACTTGTTCCCAATATACCATTATATTATTTAGATAATACTAGGATTGCACATGTGCCATGCATGAGGAGTTTTTTTTTTTTTTTTGCTTTATTGGAAGCTAAGTTGGTTACGGAAAAATTAGTTTAGGACACATGACACCTTTTTTATCCTTCTTAAGTAAAAGACTTAATTGATTTGGTCCTTGCTCTGTTGTGAAATTCTTTTAAAACATTATGTCTAAATATAAATAAAGCTACGAAAAAATTCATTTTTACGCGTGAAAAGATCATCTTTCAAGTTCCATGGCCAATTTCGACCCAAAAAAAGGAAAACTTCATCAGATGCGGGTCAAAGTTGGTGTCCAATTCCCAAATTTGGTCTATAATTTTTCTCTTTGAAAGAATGGGTAGAAAAGCAGAAATGCATTGCAGAATGTTCGAAATATACAATGATTAGACAAGACTTTCCCAATGCTTTAGTTTTTGAAAAATTAAGCGTACTTTTACACAATTTCTTTATAACAATTCTCTCTCTCTCTTTCTTGCGTTTCAGCAGTTTTTCTAGTTAAATTTATAAGACAGAGAACAAAAAACCATTATGACAATAAGAACAATTTTATACGTCGATTTTCAAGTGGCCATTTTCCATCCTTCGGCAAAAAAAAAAAAAACAAAAAAAAAACGAGTTGATCATATAAAATCAATAAGAAATAAAAATTCGGGGGATATATAGTTTGACTAATATTTGTATTTATGTTAATGTAAATTTCTTCCACACTCTTTGCCCCTAAAATGATATTTTTCTTTCCTCAGTTTCTCTGCCAACGAACCATTTCTCTTCTCTCTCTCTCTCTCTCTTTATTTTTGGCGCTCTTCTCACACCACTTCACCTCACGCTATGTTACATTATTTTATTTCTCTCTCTCTAGTCAAATGTTCAAAGTGAATAAAATTTATTGGTCGAGTTAAAGCATTTGCCTTGCTTAATGGTAAGTCTTAAATAAACTTTTAATTAATAATTAATTATACTTACTTTTCGAATTAGATGCTCCTTAATTAGTACTTTTTATGCGTTTTTGTATATTTATGCTTTAGAAAAGGAGGTAGATGCATTATATATAGATTGAAGGACTTTTTGGATGCATTTGTAGCTGATAAAATTAATTCTGCCACATTGAAAAATACCATGCAATTTTTACGCTGGATTGACCAAGCTTTGACTAAGACTGGAGATATTTTTACAGCACTTATAGAAAAGAATTGCATTGAAGATGTGTCATATTTTGGAAAGGAATGAAATTAATTCTAGAATACTTTTATTAAGGATTTCGACTCTTTTTTTTTCCCCTTAGCTTTAAAGAGTTTCGTTATTCAAGAAGGACTCTAGTTAGGAGCTTCTCTTATATATTTTCTTATGTACGATTCATAGAGAGGGAGACTTTACTCATAATTTTCTAGCAAGATATTTTCATCTTCTTAGGCGCCACTTTCATAATGATGGAGTTCTAAATTTCTTTTTGGCTAAGGGTTAATCAAGATTTCGGTTCATCAATTCCGTGATATCTAATTATTTTATTCCTTTCAAGCTATTTTGATATTTGCATATTTACTGTTTTACGAATTAATATTTTGCGCGTGATTATTCAATTGCATGACAATAGATAGTTAGTTAGATTAATTTAATTAATCTAAGAATAGTGGTAACTAGGTTTCCTATGTAATTACGCAATCTAATTGAGCGATTACCGTAAGAATTTTGACTTTTAGAATCAAGTTTTTCTAAATTTTATTGTTGCCGTTAGATAGATTCTGTGGGCATCTCCGGGGGTTTTAGATAGACTCTGCGGACATTTCTAGGGGTTAGAACGTCTAATAGGTAAAGCAATAATGGGGAGAAATTATAGGAGATTTAAACCGTTATTAACACTGTAAAGAAAGATAAGGTTCTTAGGCCGAGCCAATAATTATAACTGATTTATCAAAGTAGCTGAAAGTATTTTTTCATCTAGAATTGGATTTGTTGACCGAAATTACGATTATACCTTAGGTTATATTTAATTTTCATTAATTTCTTGTTTTTGCAGTTTTACGTAAACGTAGGATTGCGAGTTTTTGACGTTTTTATTTTTATTTTCATTTTTTTGAATTTCTGCCCAATTGCGTGCCCACGCTCAGTGAACCAGTGTGCTGGACAATTTTGTTTATTTTACCTTTTCACATTAAAACCTCTCTTCTTTGATTGTAACTTATTTGATTAATCTAATTGGCGTAATTAGCATATCATAATTTCTCAATCCCTGTGGACTCGACTCTTTTCTCATTGTGTACACAAATTAAATTTGCCAGGTAAGAATTAGAATTGCATTTTTGGTGGTTTCGACGCCCGCTGCTTGACTTGCAACATGGCAAGACAGGATGCAGTGAGATAGGGGATTGCTTTACTAATAACACAATTTAAATAATTAATTTCAAAAATAGCCTTGTTTTTGGCTAGGTTTCAAAACTAGCACTTTCGGTTTTTCAATAAATGAAATCGGGTATTCAAAAAACGAAAACGTGCAAAATTAGTGCCCACCATTTTTCGGCTTTTGAATAGTCGAAATCGGCTATTGAATAGCCGAAAAATCCTACACCGTATATTCCCCTGGCAACCTAGCAGATTCCTGATTTTGAACAGCTAATTTCGGCTATTGAATAGCTGAAAGTTTGTCCCGTAATTCTTACTTCCCATCAATCAATACGTGACTGACAAAGTGGCAGCCATATTCATTTATTGACTAACCGAAATCTACATTTTGGATATTCAACTAACGAACTCAGCATCACGAATAGCTATATAAACCCCCTCCTCCTTCCCGTTGCTTACAACCACGGCTTCGAATTTTTTTTAGCCTATTACTAGCAAGAAAACACTTGCTTATGTTTTGTTATTATGTCATTATAGCTTGGCCAAAAGGTTTGAAACCCCAAAAAATTTTATTTGTAAACTACCCAATATTTGATACCAAATCCTGAAAATAATATGAATGCAAACGCAGTAACCGTTATTTTACATTATGGAGGCCAAAAAATAAATGGCCCTTTCGGCGTACAGTACAAGACTGCAAAGCCAAGGCGTAAAGTCAAAATAACAGAAGAAACGTCGTACGATAAGTTTGTTTACAGTGTTTATAAGAAGCTCAATTTGCGTTACGGCGTGGATAGAGTTGTGTTGTATCACCGTTTTCAGTCAGCACTCATTAACTCCCAATATCCATATTTCAGCGTTAGTGCAGTCAATTCCGATGAAGAGCTGCAGGATATGTATGAGATTGCTTGTCATCCCAATTACATGTGCACGGCGGATGTTTATGTGGACGTAGACACGGATGACGTGTACATTCTCCAGACAGTCAGTGGTACTCCTTTTAACGAGGGTGTCCCCGATCTGAATGGAAATTTTACTGGTTACCAAGACGAAGGTGATGACATGGCGACGATCGTGCCGGAGTCTTCCAACTTAAACGTGTCTCCTCAAGACACGTTTAATGTGGCTGGGACATCATATGCCGGAGGCTTGCATGCGATGTTCAACTTGAATATGGACACATTTCAATCCGAGCCAGAAGAAGATGACGAGGATGTGGAGTTGAACCAACAAAATGCATGGCATGATGATGATAAATACGATGAATATGCAAACTCCAACATAGAAGGTGGTCCGAGCAGCGGTGGAGTACCTACGGTGGAGGAGTTGGATAATGTTGAGTTACAAATTGCTACGCAGGAGTACTACATGGATAGCATGGACATACCAGCAACCAAACCCGTTTGGAACCCAGATACTAAGGAGCTTGCATTGGGCATGGTTTTTCCTACCAAAAAAGATGTGCAGCGGGCCGTACAGATGTACGCAGTCAGCGTACAAAGAGAGTACACAGTCAACCGGTCCATACTGAGCTTGTACGTCGCTTCTTGCAAGAGTAGCAGCCGCGATAATCCATGTAGATGGTACTTGCGTGCCACAAAAAAAATCCACGCACCGACAATTCGAGATTACAAAGTACTACAAGGTATACATCTGCTTAGCTCATAACAGACTGTGTAGGCATAGAAATATTACCGCTGATTTGATCGAATTTATGGTAAGACATTTTGTAAAACATAAACCTAATTTCGAGGTCAGTTTTGTTCGAGCTCACGTGAAGGAAGCACTCCAAGTGGATATATCTTTCGGGAAAGCATGGCGTGGGCGAAATAAGGCGATCGAATTTGTATATGGCGATTGGCACACCTTATATCAGTCCTTTCCACGGTTCTTTAGAGCTTTGAAGAGATAGAATCCGGGGACAATCGTAACTTACAAGTTCTTTCCGGGTTCCACAACAAAGTACAAAATTTTCGACTATGTTTTCTGGGCTATTGCACCGTGCATCGCAGCATGGAAGCATTCTCGACCCGTGATGATGCTCGACGGTACCCACTTACTAGGCCTATACAAGGGTTATCTTCTTACATCACTGACGACAGACGCAACAGGAAAAGTTTTGCCGTTGGCATTTGCCATCGTTGATGTTAAGACAACAAATAGTTGGCCATGGTTCCTAGGGCTCGTGCGGCAGCATTTTCTTCATGATATGGAAGAGGTTTGTTTAATATTTGATCGTCACCCAGGGATACTTGCTGCTGTGGAAAATATCTCGTCAGTCGGGCATTTACGTGTATTCGCCATCTGAAAAGCAACGTGATGAAGCATTGTTGAAACCAATACGTCAAAGACTTGTGTTGGATAGCTGGAAAAGAACATCAAGTTCGCAAACATAATGCAATCATGCAAAAAATTCTTGATGTTGACCCCACACCTAGCGGTGTTGGGAAGAAGGCGTACGACTATTTATTTGAAATCGACAAGGAACTTTCGACCCTTTCTTCAGATGGAGGGGCCCGTTGGGGTATGATGACGACAAACAGTGTCGAATGTTTTAATGGTGTTCATGTTGGTGTAAGATGCTTACCAATAACTGCGTTCGTCAATCACACTTTCATAAAATTGATGGAATACTTCTCCAATCGATCCATAAATGCTAGCTATTTGGTTGGACAACAAACGCTACTCCCAAGTAGAACAAGGGAACTTTTGAGGAGTGGGAGTCTCATTCACACCGTCACTGTGTTTTAAATTTTCACTTCTCAACTTGTACAGCACAGGTCGGGCGTTTATCGGCGTCATTCACAGAAAGACCTCTAACATAAGTTGTGAAATTCAATGAGAAGACATGTACATGTGGTAAATGGACAGTGTATCATGTGTCGTGTTCGCATGCACAAGCATTAGCACGTTATCTAAATAAACCAATCGATGAATTAATACCAAAGGATATACGGTGGCAACGTACACTGCAACATACTCAATGCCATTCGAGCCTTTAGGACATGAGGATTACTGGCCACCAGCACCCACATGGCAACTAGTCCCTAGTCCAGCACAATTACGCAAAAGAAGGAGAGGTAGACTAGGTGGTAGACGTATCCCCAACGAAATGGACCAGTGGATCAAGTTGGTCGGAGAAGGTATTCGAACTGTCATCAGCAAGGGCACAACCATTTAAACTGTGCAGGGTGATTGGACCTGTGTTATTATGTCATCTTTGTTGGTGATTGAACCTTTGTTATTATGTCATCTTCATTGGTAACTGAATTTTTGTTATTATGTAATATTCATCGGTGATTGAACCTTTGCTATTTTCTAATGTTCGTCGGTGATTGAACCTTTGCTATTATGTAAAACAAGAATCAATAATAATAAGAAAAAAAGAAATAAATAATGCCAAAAAGTATTCCAGTGACATGTACATATACACTCTAAACCACCCACTGATTCCTAAGCCCTACGATGTTCGGTGCCACAATCTGGAGGGTGTCCTTTCTTCTCTCGTGAGAGCTGTCACCTGCTCGGACCCTGATCGCGCGGGTGCTTCCTCTTCTGCTGTCCCTTCCCAGCCTGGGATGGTCCATGCTGCTCGGCCTGTCCCTGCTGCCCGTGGGGCTGAACCTGCGGAAGGTCTGGCTAGACCTGCTGCGTGTCTGGCTTACCTTCGATGGCTGCGACGGTTGAGTCTCAACCTGTGGGTTGTCATGAAGATAATCCTCCACTCGCAGTGTATCATCAGGGGGTTGCCCAATCCCCTGATGACTAGATCTACTACCAAGGTGCGCAGGTCGGATCGGCACGAATAGGGTCGTCATGAACAAGAAGAAGGGCTGGTTTCCTGAAACGTACTGGAAGGACCCAGACAACCTCTCAACGCATGGCTAGATGAAGATGGCTGCACTGAATGAACAGAGGGGCTCGGGGTGGCCTGAGTAGGCTGTGTGAAGAACGGGGACACCTGCGTGGGCTAACCAGTCCAATATGCTAGGATAGTCCACTGCGTCGGCAAGTAAGGCCATGTAGGTGTGGGCTGTGGCGGTATCAGCTGCGATGCAGTCGGGATATGCGGCTGCGCTGGCGGCGGGACATTGAAGTTTGTGGGGGTATTAAGCACATGCTGGTACTGTGCCTGTGTCAATGTCTGCTGCATCTGGCCGAGCACAAAGTGCATCTCTGGCCAGAAGCTCGCAGAAGAAAATGTACCCTGCGAATGCTGCTGGTACCCGAGCTGTAGGTGGTGATACATGGTACCCATGGTACTAGTCTGCACACAGAGCACATCATTATTACCTTACATAATATGTACATCATCATTATTACAAAAATCATGACATGATACTCTGCTTACCAAATGATCCGTGTCCCGGGACTGTGTCTGGCAGCTGATACACGTCTGCTCCGACAACAACTGACTGATGACGGTGATAGAGTGACGCCTATACCACTGCATGTACTGAGATAGTGGGACTACATCTGGGCTCTCCTCGGCAATCACCCTCTACTGCGCATCCCACAGACCACGCAACCGAGCTAACTCAGTAGGATCCTTTATTTTCTCTTTTCCTCGGATGTGGTCTACTCTCGTTAATGGCAGTGGTGGGGCTGGGACCGACTGTCGCAAACCAAACTGCATCAGAATCCTATCGGGTTTGTGATACTCTATCATTCTTCCCAAGAGTAGTGGGACACATGCTCTCCACCAATCAGACCCTTCCGTGCAATACAGTGGCAGCTGGTCCATGGTGCTTAGTACGGCTCCCAATCAAACTGTCATATCAATGTTGTTGCTCACATAAGTTAAATAGTTATTAACTTAAAGAGTATATGTAATATGCAGTTATACATCTTAATATGCTTATCACACCTGATCCGGCTGCATCTTGTCCAATGCATCGCGAATCACCAACAAACCGCCCTTAGCAGTATCTCGAAACTCCTTCAGCTACTGATATATTGTACCACGGGGCTTCCCCGGTAACCCAACCCAATTACCCTCTGCCGGGTGTGATCGCCGCGCTTGCCGTGCTGACGGCGGATGGAGTCTGGGCCTAAAAATGTCGAATCTATCAAACAGCCACCATTGCACGTAAACCAATACATTAGAAGCATTACTATTCATAGAAATTTTACAAATACAGTATAGAATATATATGATACCTGCATCAGACTAAACCCGCCGCATAAGTTCACTCTGTCACCATATGCACATAGATCCAACTGATGGTAGATAGATGCAAGTGCTGCAGCGCCCCAATTCAGCTGTCTAATATTCTCGAAGGCTTACAGCTCCAACAACCAATTTATGTCTCCCAGGTTGCCACTGGCGTCGGCGAACAGATGGCAGTTCAAGAAGGAGAATATCTACAGACGGGCACGATGCTGAGCCTGCTCCTAGGTGTACTCCTCTAGATGCGTTGACGTGTATACATTCCTCAACTCATGCAAGTTTACCTTGCCGGTTCTCGCATTAATGGCGTCCTGAGGAAGTGCTGCACCACATACATCATGGAATAGCTGCTGCCTCTCGACAACCATGCATCACGCCTTACCGATCTTTGGCATAGGATCACCTTGTACGGGTAAATCCCATAAAACAGCTACGTCCTGCAGTGTGATGGTGGCCTCTCCACAAGTGAGGTAGAATGTATGCATCTCTGCTCTCCACCGCTCAACTAGGGCAGTAAGCATAGGATAATAAAACTCTTGCCCACCGGCTGCATAGCACCCATAAAAGCCTGCAGTCGCCAATGCTTCCTGAACACAAGGATGCTCAGGCTCGTCATATAGATGTTTATCGCATCTGGGTACTCGGACCTCCCTCATATATGTGCTGCTCGTCATCAGATGAGTCCTTTGCTGAGCATAGTGAACGAGAAGGGATGTGTTCTCCGGTACTGGTCTCTGGGCTATAGCGTCACCTACGAACAATAAATGAATTGATTAGTAAATATATTAATATAAATTCATACTGATAATAATCATAATAATACTAAAAATAATAATAACAATAATAATAATACTATAAGACTAATGATTATATACATAAATCCGATATATACAACTATACATACATGTGAAACATACGTATACATGAAATAACTTGAAAAAATCATAAAAAACAATACTTTAAATCAGTAAAAACTTGAAAAAATTACAATAAGAGGCAAAATGCTAGGCTTGAAGCTTTTTGTGCGAGATTTTGAGTTTTGTGGCTAAAAAAACATGGGGTAAAACAAAAGGGGGGGGGGGAATAGCTTTGAGCTCGGGTGGGGAAGAAGAATGGGGGGGGGTATTTATAGTAAAACGTTCGATTTTTTAATAGCCGAAATTGGTTATTCAATAACTGAAAGCGCGAAAATCGAGGCCATTAAATATTGTGCCGTTACACCAGATTTTTCGGCTTTTGAATAGCCGATTACGATACAGTGTATTTTGCACGCTTTCGTTTTTTGAATATCCGATTTCGTTTATTGAAAAACTGAAAGTGTTATTTTTAAAACCCAACTAAAAACAAAATTATTTTTAAAATTAATTATTTAAATCGTGTTATTTGTAAAAAAAAATCCCGAGATAAGAGTGATACGTGATGTAGTTTGTGGCAAAGGAATCAAGGCAGAACCGGTGTACCACATTTTTTAAATCACATAAAGTATCAGCGCATTTTACTCTTTTTTGTTTGACCTTCTCACATCACTTCACCTCACGTCATTCCACGTGATTTTCTTTCACTCCTCAAATGTTCAAAACGATAAAAATTCAGTGGTGGTTTTGAAGCATTTCCCTTGACATACAAAGCATCAATTGACACGATGCACGAAGACAGAGACAGTGATACACTCTGTGGCAAAGGAATCAAGGGATCAATATTGAGCGACGGTTTTATAAACTACAAGGTTTTAGCGAGTTTTTAAATCATAAAAATTTTAAGTGACTTTTACAAAATATACAAGGGTATTTTATTTTTTTTTAGTTTTTTCCTCTCTTCACATTACTTGATCTCACATCATTTCACGCGTTGTTTTCTATCTCTTCTTAAAAGTTCAAAGCAATAAAAATTCATTGGTCGTTTTGAAGGATTTCCCTCAACATGCAACGCGGCACTAGACGATGCAGCGAGACACAGGCGGTGGACACACCCCGTGGCAGAGGAATGCAAGGGGGGTTGGGTTTGTATGGAAATGGGCCATGCGATTTCGACAAGAAGAATGATTTTCTTGGGAAGGGGATTGGTAGAGAGACGTACATTGGACCATAAAACGTATTGTAATTTTCTTGCCTTCATTGTTGAGAAATGAGACATGGCCAGAGAAAGAGAGAGAGAGGGGGAGCGAGCAATGAAAACAAAAGGCCAAAACATTTGTGGGCCCCACGTGGGTCAATGAGATTCACGCTGGTGTGCGATTGTGTATATATTTTTATCCACTCAATGGATTTGAGGATCTTTTTCTCTAAGGCAACTGGTGTCGACCAGACAACGTGTTTGTTGAAAAATCAACCCATCCTACCAAGTTTCATGTCTACCTCTAGAAATGTCCATGTGTGCGTCGGATGACTTTGTGTTCGCCTGTAGAACTTGCGAAACAATGGGTGCAAGATTTCTTTTTTTTTTTTAATTTTATTTAATTTTTACATCTGTAAATGTTACCATGTCCTTTCTAATATTTTGCTCGGTAAGGGACATCAGAAGTACATATGAATAGTTCTTCCAATAAAAGGGCTAAGTAAATAAATTTTCCACCCTTCCATCTCAGTTAGGATCTTGTATATATATACACATAAACATACACACACACATATGTATACATGTAATATATATATATATATATATATATATATATATATATATATAATATACATATGTGTGTGTACATGTAATATATATATATATATATATATATATATATATATATAATCCATATTGAGAAGATAAATATGAGTAGAGTGTGATGGGCTAAAATCAAATCTTTCGAGGGAGTCTTGTAAATGGTAGAGAAATAGATAGTCTTAGTAATAACTTGTTTGAATTGAATTTTTTTTTTAAGAAAAAGCATTGTTTTTTTGTTAATTATTTGATTTGACTTTTAAAAAGTTAAAATTCTAAAAAAACTCAAATACAATTTTTTTAAAAGTCAAAATTTTTAACTTATCAAGCAAAATAATTTTTCAAAAGTTGTTAAAAAATTATTTTTAATAAAGCTAATTTAAACGGGCCCTAAGTATTCTGGCATAGGTCTAATGTCATTCAAAGACATTCATGCTCTCAAATTAAGTGTTTAAAAGAGGTCTGGTCTAGACAAATGCAAGGAATGTGGATAGCCGAAGTGTTTGATGCTAAAAGTGAGTTACCTACTACATTATTCATGTGCGTATTTATAGCCGCATAACGTATCTTATTTTAGATTTTTCTTTTTTTTAATATGTGAGATACAAATTGTGTTTGCATATTTAGCTATTCGACCAGCTTCATCCCTTTGCCAGGATAAAGAAGGGTGACAAAGAATCAACCAGCCTTATCCCTGTTCTAGGATAAAGAAGTTCTAATAAGCCCCACCATTAGTAAGTCGCTATAAGGAAATATTTTCATACATTGCATCATCAACTCAAGTGCACCCTTTGCTTAGGAAAACCCAATTAAGAAGCAGGTGTTCTAAAAACTCTCATTTCAACTGATTATATGCTTATGTCGATTGAGACCCCTTTTGAATTAATATTTTTGTGAAAATTATTTTTTTTAGAAAAAAGTATATCCTTTTTATTGTAATGTTCATGATTTCGATGCGAAAAATGCTTTAGTTTTCCATTCTCATATGAGGTCGGAAATTGATTGGGAAAGGTCTAATAGGATGTCTGGGAGGGCTTATAAGTTGGTCAAACTTACTTATAAGCAGAAAAATAAAATATACACGTTTGACAAATTGTGCTTAGAAGCAACCAAAATTAAAGTACCACCCCCTAACTTTTTTTTAACTACTTATAAGTAATGAGAGTTGACCAAATAAAAAGATATTTATACCCCTTAAAAATACAAGAAAATTACAACGTTATTAATAATAGGTCTTTTTTAGTAATTTTAACAAACTGCTATTTATAAGCACATATTTACCAAACATACCAACAACTTACAGGCATATTTTATCCAAACACTTCTTTACTTATTTGGCATTTACTTATAGGTATCAAAAGTTGTTTGTAAGCAATTTAGAAAAAGCAAAGTTAAACGGACTCTGAGCCTGTTTGGATTGGCTTTTTTTAGGAAAAAAAATACTTTTTTTCCTGAAAAAGTTACATTAAATTTGCAATAACTATTTGATTTGGCTTTAAAAAAAGTTGAAACTTTGAAAAAAGTTCAAATACAGCTTTTTTTAGAAGTTAGAATTTTTAGTTTCTTAAAAAAATATGTATTTAAAAAGCTGTTAAAAAAAGTATTTTTAAAAAAAAGCCAATCCAAACAAGCCCTCTATGTATTTGGCTTGGTTTCTCAGAAAAAAAAAAAAAAAAAGTGAACCTCTAAAAGCAAGCTCAAATTTAGTTTTTATTCAAAAGTTATAAATTTTAGTTTTTTAAAATAACACATTTTTAAAAAATTATTAAAAAAACACTTTCAAAATAATCAATCAGAACAAGTCCTTAAGGGCGTTATAAGAGTGTTATCTATAAGAGCTTTTCTCCAGGAGATGGTGATGCTTCCTATACAACAATAGTGTTATCCTGAATAATTTTGCCAGAATCAAATGAATTTTGACATGGAGAAACAAATGTGTTCATGAATGGTTCCTATCTTAAGACAATTCAACTTGGGTATTATTTTATGAGGAAAATTGACACAATTAATGGGCCTTTATTGGATGATTGAATGTTGTTGAACTCAGAGTTATGTGTGTAGCTCTTAGAATTTTCTTCTCCTTATTCCCTAACTGCTTACACTCTAAATTATTATGAATTTTTTGACAAATTCTCCACTCCCATGAAATTAAATTTAAATTTTATAAAAAAATAACTTTAATTACTTGAATTATCTTTTAATCCTCTAGATTAATACGATTCATACAACATCATTCACCCGAGAATCACCTATAGCAGGCACGCGCCATTTACAATCATTAGTTTCACACACCAACATACAGAAAGCCCATCATTACAACACATTCGTACGATCACCATCATGCACGCCTCCAACACTACTACGTATATAATTGGTTCGTTTAAATGTAGAACTTTGATTTTTTTTTTCAAAAATAATTGTGTTTAGATTTTAGGGTTAAAAGTTAAAATGGAAATTTAAAAATGACTAGTGATTAACATCTCGAAACTTGTAGAAGAATGGTAGTAAATGAATTTTACAAATAAGATAGGAATTCTACATGCCATATATGTTAAATTTGTTTGTAAAGTAAGCCCAAATTTAGTGTTGTTCATGTAACGCTATTGAAAGTATAGCAAATGCTGCCGCCACATGGGATAATATTGTGAAATAACTTTTTAGAAGAATATATATTACTAGCGTTTTCATATCCTGTACTTTGCACAGGTTTAATTATGTTCTGTGTGTTTTTTTTAGCTTTTTAAATATTTATAGATATGATTTTTTTATTGATTTTAGATTTTTGTATTTTTTAATTATTTGTAAATATCTATAAAAATCAATTATAGTACTTTTTTATTCTTATTTTTATTTTTTATTCTTATTTTATTTTTTAATTAGGATATAATGTATAAATTAATTAAATTAATGAGTTTTTTTTGACTTTATTACTTTAAACTCATTAAAAAGAAATATATATGTGGTACATAAATATAATTAAATATTTTGTAACTCCATTACAATGATGAGTTTAGGAAGTGGTGAATAAATATAATTAAACACTATAATATATAGATTTATAATAATGTAATAATATTAAAAATAAAATTTATGATCACTTGACAAATAAATGGGTGTTGATGTGACAACGTTCTTTGAGATTTTTTGGGTTTAACTTTTTTTATAGGTGTACTTTTTTATTATTTTTAGGTTTTCGTATGTTTTTTTTAATTATTTTTAAATATCTATAAAAATTATTTCTAGTGCTTTTTTTATAAAAAATCTTATTTTTATTTTTTAATTAGGATATGATGTATTAATTAATTAAATTAATGAGTTTTTTTTTGCTTCATTATTTTAAACTCATTAAAAAGAAATATACAGGTGTTGCATAAATATAATTAAATATCTTGTAATTCTATTATAGTAATGAAGTTAGAAAGTGGTGCATAAATGTAATTAAATATTATAATATATAGATTTATAATAATATAATAATATTAAAGATATAATTTATGATGACTTGATAAATAGATGTGTATTAATGTGACACTTTTCTTTGAGTTCCTCTTTGGATTTAACTTATATATGTGTGTGTATGTATATATGTATGTATATATGTACTTATTGGTCTCGTAGGCTTAGGTGTGCGGCATGACACAACCTGAGAAGGATTCTTGTTGAAACTTGTTGGAAGGGTGCCACTTTGCTTAAATATGTTTGATCACGAGTCCATTTGGATTTTTTTTTAAAAGAAAAATACTTTTTCTTTAAAATGAAAAATTAACATTTTTTTAATAATTACTTGAATTAATTTTTAAAAAGAACTTAAAATTTTGGATGAGGGCTTAATTTTTTTTTCCCTAGAAGCCAAGAATATGAATTCATAAAAAAGTATTATTTTTACAAGTTATCTAAAATACACTTTTTCAAAAAAAAAAAAAAAAACCAATTCAAATGATTTTCAGATCACCTCATTGTAAATTGTTCAATCGAATTTTGTTCGCTTTCTCTATTTACTGATTTAATTATGCTGCAATTAGGACTGACAATAGGAGATTGTTCGACGGCGTCTTTTAGGTAACTATACACGCGTATATTAACTTTATTTTACTGTATTACACAAAAGAAGCAATCCTAGGATTCTTCGCACGTACGACATCGTTTGTTTTTTTTTTTTCTTTCACCATAGACCAAAACGACATCGTTTTCCCTCCACCTTTGCATTCCAACATCTGGATACTACTCTAACACTTTTGCACTCGAGGTGTCATCTTCTTATTCAAACAAGCGGTAGGACAGGTATAAAAAGCTTAAAAAATGATGAGTTACACAGAGGGAGAGAGAGAGAATTCCTTCAGGAGGTACCTCCATTTTTTTGGTGTTTTCTTTTAGAGAATGAGTTAAATGTTCCATTGTTTTAAAAAAATAATTAAAATGTTATTTTTTTAAAATCAATAAATAAAATGTCACAAAATATATCTTTTAGTTCTAAAAACTCGAATATTAGAATTTTTTTTTAAAAGTAGATTTTTGAGTTTTGAAAACTCGAAGAAACAAAAAAATTAAAAGAGATTTTTGAGTTTTGAGATTGCAATCTTCTAGTTTTCAAAACTCGAAGATCAGTTTTATGGCATTTTATTCGTTAGTTTAAAAAATATTACATTTTTTTTTAAAATGGGGATTTAACTCATTCTCTCTTTTCTTTTTGCCTTTCTTTTTAGGTTTGTTTTTATTTATGTTGTTTTTAGTTTTCTTTGCAGGGTGTTCTCAAACGTTGCCTTTGGATTCTCGATTATCTCAGAGCTAACCAGTTTAGACTTCTAGAAGAGTTTTGAAGAACCTAATATGCCATATGCACCTGATGAGAAATTTGTGGAACAAACAAGAAAAAGAACTGAAATACTACAATTTTGGTTAAATTTCCTCTCACCAACTTTTCAATTACTTACTAAATTCTCTTCCTTTCTCTTTTTCTTGTTTTTACTTCTCATTCTATACTTGGCAAAGCCAACTAAGCAAAAATGAAATCTAAGAAGCTTATAGCATAGTATAATTAAAGGATAAAATGGGAGCCATAATCATTTCAACCCCTTTACATCATTCCAACTCCTTTACACCTATCCTCTGCCACAATCGCGTGGATAAAAAGTTCCAATTTGTTTATGAAAAATTACCAAATACTTAGAGAGAGAGCCAGAGAAAGATAGATGGAAGAAGAGACCGCTAACTCTCTATTAAAACCTGTGTGATGTAGAGTGCATTAACATATATTCAAAAAATAATTATCTTAAGTAATTTAATTGTTATGCATAAAGTTACCTCTAGTTGTATGATAAAGAGGGTGTTGAATTTTCTCACACAATTGGTGTGTGGTTCTCCAAAACTAGTTGACTATGATTCTTCAACAAGATGCTAATATCTTTAATCGCCGAAATAGCTTATAATGAATTTTCTTGAGCAAATTATAAACTGAGATGGTGATTAAAAGACGACTAAAATTTGATGTGTGAACTTGGACTTTTCAAGATTTTGTGGGCTATTTACTCTCTGTGTTCTGTAAAATTTTTAAATATTCCGCGTGTTTTAAAATTTGCCTAATTTTTGAAGTAATTGTGGATCAAATTTTTTTTATAGCATTAATAGGGTGTCAACAACATTTTTTAATAAAATGCATGTTATCAACTTGTTGTTTGTCTGATTACTTCATGTGTCTTAACGTTTACTATATTATTCTTTGTGTTTTTAAAAGGTGGCAAATTACCTTTTGTAGCATGTTTAATTAGTTGGTTATCCTCTGAAATGAGAGAATAGCTCGAGTGGTTAAGATTACTTCTCTCAGGAGTGAAGTTCTCGATTCAAATCCCATGGAAGACAAGGGATGCTTGGAGGGGGGGGGGGTTGAAGGGTGAGGGTTTAAAAAAATTAGTTGGCTATTATCTGTAATTTGTCTAGTTAGTCTATTATATTAATATATTTTTAAGACTTAATATATTACTCCCCTTATTTTTTTCAAAAAGTGGTACAATTGCCTCTTCTCTCTATAATTATTTGAATATCGTTAGATAAATATAAGGGTATTTTGTGAAAATATATAATATATTGCACGTTTTAGCACTTAAAATCCAAAAAAGGACACCTCTAATGCACAATAAGTTAATTTGAATAAAAAAGTTAAGGCAAAAAATTATGTGTCATATTTTGAAAAGCATAAAATGATAATGTAATAAGTTTTAAAACAGATGGGTAATCAGCTAGTTAAACAAATTATAGGAAAGTAACATGCACTTTATGCCAACATTTTCTATAGCATAGGGGTTATTACTTATTAACGAATTTTAAAACCATAGAGAATTTAATTTATAACACTAGGATAACATAAATTTTACTCAAAACTAATTTTCTTACAAAGTCTCTCTCTCTCTCTTGTATATATAAATATGATACAAAAGATATGCTAAGTATCCTCAATTAGTCTTAACATGTATATCAACAAAACAAGGAGAAGTCAAAAAAGACACATCGATTGATAAGCAATAAAAATGTCCATAAAATTAGGCAGGCAGATAATCAAACACATCCTAATCAAAAGGTAGATTTACATCCTAATCAAAAAATGAAAAATTTGATTGTTGAATATTAGTATCTTTTCCAGATTAATTATGATATATGTCAAATTTTTAACATATGCGACAACCAATGCTTAGGACTTGTTTAGATTGGCTTTTTTGAAAAGTATTTTTTTAACAACTTTTGAAAAATAACTTTTTTTGAGAAGTTAAAAATTCTGGCATCTAAAAAAAACTGTATTTGATGTTTTTTTAAAGTTTCAGTTTTTTTGGAACCAAATCAAATAGTTATTGCAAATTTAATGCAATTTTTTCAAGACAAAAATACTTTTTCTTAAAAAAAACTAATCCAAACATGCCCTTAGAGGGTGTTTGAATTGGCTTATAAAAAGTTACTTAAAGTACTTTTGGCTTTAAGTGGTTTTTTTTTATTGTCAACTTTAAATAGTTATGTATTTTAATAAAAGTTATAATTATAAAAATAAGTATTTACATGTTTGATTAAAGTGGGTTGAAAAGTAAGTTATATAATAAAAATAACTATTAAGAACATTAAAATAGAATTTAAAAGGGTAAAGATATTTTAGTAATAAAAATAAAAAGGTAAGGATAAAATAGTAAATGATTTTGTCAAACTTATTTTTTTCAAAGTACTTAAAATCATAAAAAGCAAAAATTAGAGTTGGGGAGCTTTTTATTTTCTACTTAAAGCAACTTAAAAAAAAACACATTTTTAATTAAAACAAACAATTTCATTAGTTTAATTTAGACTTTAAACATATTTGATCAGAAAAAAAAAAAAAGCCATACCAAACACCCTATTAACCGATTCCTCGGTACAGTCCAACTGCTTCAAGCACAACGCTGCATTTTTTATTCCCCTATAACACTGCATGAGGATTAGAAAAAGAGAGCACATGAATATCACGCTATAATTCTTTTTTAGATGTGTAAAAAATATAGTCACATGCAATGAGTTAAATAGTTTCAATAATTGAACATGCATAATTATAAGTTCTTAGACTAACTCTAACAAATCCCCTAAAATACAAAAATTCCCATATTTAAGGGTTTTATTACTGGTAAAGTGCTCCAACAGCTCCTTTATCCCATCTCCAAAATTTTAAATTTTTTTTCAACCCAAAACAAAACACTTATATATAGGGATTTTTTTTAATACCCCAAAGCCAACCCCCAAATCCCATCCCCCATTTCCATAACTTTAAGACTACAAAATTATAAAATAAGGGAGCTGTTGGAGTGAAACTGAAATTGGGATTCCCTAAACTGAATGTTTAGTAAAAAATAGGGGAGCTGTTGGAATAGAATTAAAAATAGGGGATCCCAAAATATAAGAAAATGACTCAAAATCACTTAAATTTAGGGAAAAAAAAAATAGGAGAGTTGTTGGAGATAGCCTTATGCCTACTACAATTGCTTGGAGAACAAACCGATTCAATATTTAATATAATTAGGGAGTAGCACAAGTGGTTAAAGGCTATTACCTCAAGGAATGATGAGCGGATTTGAAATTTCGAATCCCATGAGAAACGGAAATTGGGATGGGGGTGGTGGTTAAGAGGAAAATAAACCAGATTGAATATTTTGTTCCTCGTACTGCTATGCTCAAAGCTGCATGCAGTTTGATGATGCAAATGGCTAAATCTACCCGAGTTTCAGTTTTTGCGATTCAAATTATTTGCCTTTTTTGTTCTGCTAACATGTCATTTAGCATATCAGACACAATATATATCACAGAATCAACAGGTAGCAGATGGCTAAACAATATTTTCATCAGAAAGAGCATTTGAACTTTTCTTTAGTCCTGATTGATCCGATCCAATGCTAGATATGTTGGCTTTTGTTACAGAGAAGCTCCAGCTGGGAAAGTTTCATGGGTCACCAACCGCGAAAATCCAGTAATGGATTCATCTTGAGTTCTTATAATTGGAGGTGATGGTAACTTGGTTAACACAAGTTTCTTTCAGAATTCAGATCCAAGACTGCTAGTATTGTTGTACTCGTTGACACTGGAAATCTTGTTCCAGGAAAATAAATCGAGTGGGTTGGTTATGGCAGAGTTTCAATCATCCTACTGAAGTACTGATACCCTTTTGCCCCGCACCCATATGAAGATATGGATGGTTAATGGAAACAGAGAAGTAGTATATTTATCATTCTGGAAAAATGAGAGTGATGCATCACCTGGAAGTGTTATTCTCACATCGGATTCTGATCAAGAAATAGTAGAATCGATTATCAATAATGGATCAGATAAGATTGGTAGAGCAGAATAGTGGAATGGGAGGAGCTTCATAGGATTACCAAACATTAATAAAGTCTACCTCACTGGCTTCTGCTTGAGGTGTTAATTAGTTAATGAAGATTTTCATATTTCCTGAAAAATGCAGAAAGAAATACATGAATAAGAGCTTACATTGTTGTACTCAATTCTCATCCCAACAATCCTTAGACTGTCTTGTGACATAAACATTATGGAGATGGAGGACCAAAAGAGGAGGTAAAGTCAGTTCTTTTTTTATGTGATACAGAACGGAGTATTTTGCAGCCATTTAAACACCAATGATTAATTCCTTGAAGGTGATTTCCTACTTTTGGGATGGGGAAAAGGCTTGAGAAAGATGGTTGGCTTTAATAAGAAAAAAAAAAATCCTTCATGGATTCAGTAGCGCGGTATCTATTAAAAAACAGTGAAGGTAGAAATCCAGAAGTACCTATTTTTCAGTTTGCAAGCCGCAGCAAATGACTTTAGTGCAGAAAACAGGCTCGGAGGAGGAGGATTGGACCTGTTTACAAAGTATTATGCATCTTTTTTTATGCCAATCTGCAAATAAAGTGGTTCTTTCAAATGGATTGTATATAATCTGTTAGATGAATTCCAATCAGGGGAGACTATCAAATGCGCAAGATATAGCTGTGCAGAGACTTTCAAGAACTCAGGTCAAGGCAAAGAGGAACTCAAAAATGAAGTCATGCTAATCTCCAAGCTCCAACACAGGAACTAGTCAGGTTATTGGTTTGTTGTGTGCAGGGCGAGGAGAAATTGCTGGTTTATGAGTACACGGTGAACAAAAGCTTGGATTCCTTCATCTTTAGTATGGTCACTCAAATCGTGGCTAGATCACATGAATCTACCACATATTACATATAATGAAATTAGTATCTGATACTTGTTAACTGGACATATTTATAGTGCCTTGATCTAATTCATTCATGTATTGCCTGCCATTGTAGTTGTTTTCTCTTCACCAAATTCTTCCATAGTAGTAACTCATGACCCTTTTCGGAACTGATTTTTATATTATCATTTCATGAGTGGGGGAGGAAAACGAAAATCAAATCTGAAATTTTATGTATGTTCTGTGCCTTCCAGGACCAAGCAATGAAAAAGCAGTACCTCACTGGGAGAAAAAATATGATATTATTGAAAAGATTGCACGAGGCCTGCTTAATCTCCATTGGGATTCAAGGTTAAGGATAATTCACCGAGATTTGAAGAGTGAAGACGAGCAATATGCTTCTAGATGAAGAGATAAACCCCGAGATATCTGATTTTGGCATGGCAAGGATTTTCTATGGTTACAAAGAACAGCTAGTGGCACTAAGAGGGTGTTTGGATTGGCTTATAAAAAAAATTACTTAAAGCACTTCTGACTTTAAGTAACTTTTCTTTATTATTAACTTTAAGTAGTTATGTGATTGAATAAAAGTTGTAGTTATGAAAATAAATATTTACATGTTTAATTAAAGTGGGTTAAAAAGTAAATTACATAGTTAAAATAACTATTAAGGACGTTAAATAGAATTTAAAAAGGTAAGTATAAGGTAAAAGAGTAAATATATTTTAGTAATAAAAATAAAAAAGTAAGGATAAAATAATAAATAATTTGGTCAAATTTACTTTTTTTCAAAATGCTTAAAGTCATAAAAAAACAAAAGCTGGGATGGGAGAACTTTTTATTTTCTACTTAAAATCAATTAAAAAAGTATATTTTTAATTAAAATAAATACTTCTATTAGCTTAAATTAAACTTTAAGCAGGTTTGATTAGAAAAAAAAAAAAAAAAGTCAAACCAAACACCCTCTAAGTGGGGTACACAAAATATGAACAGCAAAACATTACCATGAGTTTTCACATTCTGCATCTGAAAGTCATATATTTTGGGGTACAGCAAAATATGCAATGCAGGAATACTCTCTGAAAAGTCAGACGCCTTTAGCTTTGGCGTCATATTATTAGAGATTGTTAGCAGTAGAAGAAAAACTAGCTTTCATTACCATGACGAATCGTTTGAACCTCATAGGCCATGTCAGCTAAAAGTTAAACAGTTTCCTCTTTGATTTCTGAAGACAAATGCATTCCGTTATGTGTATGTTTATTTCAGGCTTGGTGAATATGGAAGGAGGGCAAAGTACTGGAGCTGTTTGATTCAAGGCTGGCTGATTCACTCAATGCAAAACAGGTTATTCGATGCATTCATGTGTCGGTCTTCTCTGCGTGCAAGAGCAGGCTGATGACAGGCCAACAATGGCGACAATAGTTTCAATGCTCTGCAATGTTATGTTATTCTTCCAACTCCAAGGCAACTAGCGTTCAGTATAAACAGAAGCCCTGATGACTCAAGGCTGCTTTCGCCTGAAACTTTTACTTTGCTCCACTAATGATATTTCTCTATCAGTCATCCACGGTCAAGAAGTTATTCATTCTTGATTCGTGTTTTAAAGGTGTATAGCGCCTGTTTTACCATAAATAAATAGTTGAATTATTACATTTATGTGATTTCTAAAGTGTATATGGATTCTATTTTAGGAATATGTGTGATACATATTCGAATACTTAGAGAGATATCTCGTTTATCTTAGAGAAATGCGTGTAATACATTTAAGGACTACAAAGGTTCCATACTAATTTTGAAAGTAGAATTAGTTAATTACGTATTCTGTTTTAAAACTTATCACATTATCCTTATACTTTTCAAAAAGTTACTCATAATCTCCAACCCTAATTTTTTTTTGTTCAAATTAACTAATTGTGCATTATACGCAGTTCTTTTTTAAATCTATGAGTGTCAACATTTGCAATATGCTATATATTTTCACAATATACCTTGATTTTTAGTTAATGATGTTTAGATAATTACAAAAAAAAGAAACAATTGCATCACCTTTTGGAAATTATAGAGAGTTATGTGGTAAGCTTTAAAACATAGCAGCGGATAATTACTTAAATATACAAATCATAGGGTACTACCACCTTTTGAAAAACATAGGAGGGATAATATGATAAGTTTCATATAATCAATTAATTAGACAAACCACACGAAGTAAGATATATTTTACCTATTTTAAAACTATAAAGAGGTAACGTATACATATAACAAATTATAAAAAAAGTAGGCTGCTATTTACACGATGTTTTAATGATAGCAATGGCTTCTATATGCGGTATATCAAACCAATGGATCTACATATGCAATATTACGGCTATCTTCATCTTATCTTATGTTTTAAATTGAACTCCTCATCGTGTGCTACCTTAAGTTCAGGACTCCTATAGCTTATCAGAATAGACTCCTAACGTATATTTATCCAATTGTGACTTAAAAGTGAAAATATTGGCTATAGGTCATGAAGTCAGTCAATCAATTTTAACAAATATTGATTAAGATTTGCCTTTATACAATAAAAAATAGACGATCAAAATCTTGCTGGTAAGGGATAAGCCTCACTAAAAGTCTAAGACCACCCAAAATTGCATTTGTTTTAAAAATATTTCATCCATCTTTATTCCTAATTTTGCAATATTACTATATATAGAGCGAAATATATAGTCTTCAATTAATATATCTTTCACTGATAAAAAAAATTATGTATACATTTCTAATGATTAGATCCGCTATTTTGATTTTTAATGTGATTGGATGTGTTACAATTAGATTAGGTAGTCAAAAAGAGTGATTTGAAGCATTTGAAAGAGTAATTAGTGAATAAATTTTTATTGTTGGCTTTCTATTTGCGAAAGCATGGTCGCATAAATCGTACGTGCCACACTGTGACAAGTGGCATGAAAAAAGACAAACGTACTATTTTATAATAGATATAGATGCTGTATATTACTCTATATCTCCTTCTGTTTACATGAAATTTATTTATCCTTCTTTATTTAGCATAGCAATTAAGTCTCTATATTTGTAAAAAAATAATATTTGAATTTTTGTGTTAGTTATTTGGTATAAAATTTGATGCAGAGAAAGAGCAAAGACTTGTATATTTCCTCGACAATGACGGAGGACGTCATGGTTAAGAAAATAATTAGTGTAAATTCTTTAAATTAGTCCTTATTATTTAAAAAATGATCAAATTAATTTTAATATTTAAAAAAATCAATTTAATCTCTATTATTTCAAAAATAACCTTTAATTTAGTATTTATTATTTTAAACGTAACTAGTCCTTAATATTTAAAGAAAGTATCAACTTCATGGCTATTGTTGCTTCAATGACACTCTTTTTGTAATTTGCAAGCAATAACCGAAAGGTTACTCTTGGATCCAACCCAGGCCAAAACCGCAAGTGGGGCCCATCACTTTCAAAGTGGGGTGGTGGTTGGGCGACCCAACTAGAAAGTTTTTTCGTAGCCCAAATGACACTTTTTCATAAATGAGAAGGACCATTTTTAGAATTTGCAAAACAATTACTTCAGCAAGAATCTTTCTTTTCCGAGAATTGTGCATTCCATGGTGGAAACTTCCTACAGAAAAGTCTTTTAGATGATGTGACCTTTTGGATAAAGTCATTTTGATGATTTTCAACCATTATTAATTTCCAGCAATCTTCATATGAATCTACTTGCGTTTTCCCGCGCCTCACAGGTAGGCATCCCGACACTTCCAACAAAGTATATATTCCTTTAAACATCCACAGCTTCCACGTTCTTGCCTCAGCTCCCTACCAAGCCAACACTTCTTCTCACCCCTTAATTTATGGTGCAAAAGTAATTAAAATATGAGCAATAAATACGCAACGGTCTTTAATCGGACACGATTTTTTCTAATAAACAATTATTAGTTTTTGATTAAAACTTTTATTTTCTCATCATGCATGAGGTTATGATGGAGTCAAAGGAGACAAAAAATGATATTATGTGTTAAATAAAATCATAATTAAATGACTAATTAAACCCAAAATATATGACAGCCTGACAGGGATTCTTCTGAGAAAGAGTTAGGCAATTGCAGTGTGCAACATCCAAAGCCGACCTGCAATTACTGTCTGTACACAAGTTGTCGTCCATTCCGCCCGTCTTCTGCCTACGTCTACGAACCCCTTTAATTTCAGGTATTTAAAGCCTCTGATTCCTCCATAACTCATCCAACCACGTCCCTTTAATTAAAAACCTTAATCGTTTCAAAGACTTGATTTGTTCAAGATGATGAGTGATTTCCAAGATATGTTGCCTGCGATGGCTGATAAGCTTGGAGGAGATGGGCTAATAAGAGAGCTGTGCAATGGGTTTAGGCTGCTGATGGACAAAGACAAAGGGGTCATCACATACGAGAGCTTGAAGAAGAATTCAGCACTCTTGGGATTACAGGACCTGAGAGATGATGAGCTGCTCAGCATGGTGAAAGAAGGCGATCTTGATGGCGATGGTGCGCTTGACCAGATGGAGTTTTGCGTGCTCATGTTCAGATTAAGCCCCGAGCTGATGCGAGACTCTGAGGCCTTGCTCGACTATGCACTCCAACAAGAGTTGGAGACTGCTGCTGCTAGTTGCAGAGAAAGAGATATGAAGTGAAGTCTTGTTCCTTGTTCTAAATAAGATAACAACATTGATTCTTTTGTTTTCCTTTGCTTCTTCATATTGCAATTGGAAAATTGACATGGATGAAATTCTAACATTTGGGCGCTTTTTTTTTTTTTTTTTTTTTCCGGTTGTAATACACAGTTATATAATAACACGAAATTCATGAACTATATCTTCTCCTTTTCATTCACACTTTGCAATTCTTTTTTTTTTCCCCCATTTGTTTAATTTTATGGATTTATATAAAATGCAAGGTAAGATTGCATTAAAAGGTATATTAGTTTTTGTTTTCCCCCTGAATTCCACTATAACAGGAGTTTCGGAGATTGCGATGTTATTTAAAGTGTTTTCATAAATTCAGGTTTAGACTTTGTTTGATCGAAAATTTCAGTTGCTGAGGTGTATAAATTCTAGAATTTTGAGTAGAAAAGGAGTTTCGGAGATTGAGATGTTATTTAAAGTGTTTTCATAAATTCAGGTTTAGACTTTGTTTGATCGAAAATTTCAGTTGCTGAGGTGTATAAATTCTAGAATTTTGATATTTTAAAAGTTAAAATTTCAGTTATTTTCATAATAGTATTAAAATTTTAAAGCTGTTGAGTAGTACTCTTAAGAAAAAAAGGTTAAAAATAATTACTTGTATGATGTAAATAACTTCTCAAAAAAAATTTTCAAAAAAATTTTCAATATGGAGTTTTTAATTTTAAACTTTTTTTTACTTTTATATGAAAACTTTTTAAGAAATAGATAAACACATTAGTTTCATCTCTTAAATTCCTAAAAGAAATAAAAAGAACACTTTTGGATGTCTAATAATTGAGCCAAACAAATTCTTAATAGCGTACAAAATTTAATAAACCAAGTACTCTGTTTTTTTTCTTTTACTTGCGAAGAATTAGCAGGGGATTAATAATAGTTACGTCATATTTAGCGAATAGGACTCACAAGCCATTCGTGAACCTTGTCTGTTCCCTGGGGTGCGTTGTCTCAAACTTGTAGGATTTGATGCAGTGAATTACTGCAACACGGTTTCAACAAAGATCCGCAACTTTCGTAATCCTGTTGATGTCGCGAACTTTTTCGTTAACAAATTCATATAATTGATTCTCCTTCGCTAACAACACTATGATACAAATTCATATCATTTGACTCTACCCAATTAATATAATTTGATTTTTGTACTCTGTCTTTCACCAGATATGAATGTGTACTTAATATTTGGGAAATTTGTTCGAATGTATAATTCATGGTCACGTTGAATCATTCAAAGGGTGTTATAAATTAAAAATTTTGTATCCAAAAGTCTTTTATTTTATTTTATTTTATTTTTGGGTGGTGGGTGGGTGTGGAGGGAAGAAGAAAACAAGAATGGCATTAATTGACAAGAACAATGCCATGACTCGAAAGGGCAAAAAAAAAAAAAAACGCAAAAGGAATAGAATAGACTGGTTTTTCTATAGGTTGGTCGGCCCATCTTGACCGATATCTAAAAAAAGGCAAACAATAATCGCATTTATCGGCCGGCTATATAAAGGAGAAGGGAAATGGACTGAAACGTCTTGCATTGATTTAAGAAGTGATATCTATGTGCATCAAAATTCACTATTGCATGTATATTTAATAACTCGATTCAATTATTTTGAACTAATTAATTTGAAATATATATATATATATATATATATATATATATATATATATTTATTTATTTGTTTATTATGCCTCAGCGCCCCCTTCACCTTGGATTGATTCCGAACTTTGGGGCAAGAGACTGAGGTCAATATAAGTTGATGAGGCGCGACTTGGGATATGACATTGATGATATAGAGTTTTTTTGGATTGGCATTTTTTTTATTAAAAATACATTTTTTAAAAAAAAAATTGACATTCTTCTTGCAACAACTATTTGGTTGAACTTTTTTTAAAATTAAAAATTTTGAACTTTTTTTAGAAGTTAAGAATTTTAACTTTCAAAAAAATATTAAAAAAACTTAAAAAAACACTTTTGAAAAAGTCAATCGAAATGAGCCCGTTATTTCAGACTGATGAAGTAGTTTCATAATAAGTAGACATATAACATTTTACGTACAAAATAACACAACAAACAATGTGAAAAAAGGATAGCATTAATTTCTATAAATAAGGAATATCCGAATTTTAAGATTAAATTTAAACTAGAGCTAATCTGGCATAAAACCACAATGAATTCAAAAGCATTTAATTTAATAAACTAGAAATATTACCTATTTTTTACGCATAAAGTGAACTATATATCATAACTGATATCTAAGCATAAAGTGAACTATATATCATAACTGATATCTAAGCATAAAGTGAACTATATATCATAACTGATATCTAAATTTTCCCATTGCAATAAATGGGAGAACATCTAAGGAGGCATTTGGTTTAAGGAATCATGAAGGATTTTAGGGAAAGTGAACTTGGGAATGTAACGCGATTGGCTATCAGAATAAAAAATTATTCCCAGGCATGTTATACTCTCGGGAATGCAACATTCCCATCATTTGCTCAATTTTCATTCCCACACAAGGTGGTGGGAATCCAACTATCCTAAATTATGGGAATGTGTAAAATAAATTAAAAAGATAGAAAAGCCCATATTTAAAAACCCTCTCATGTATAATAAAAATTAACAAAAATAAAAAAATTACTAAATAATAATAATAATAATAATAATAATAATAATAATAATAATAATAATAATAATAATAAAATTATTCAATAAGTATTTTTATTAAATATCAAAATTTATTTTTAAAATAAAAAAATAAAAAGTAATTAATAAATAATTAAAAATAAAATATAATAAAAAGAAATAATTAATTTAAAATAATAATATTTAAAAATTAATTAAAAATAAAAATAAATAATTTAAAATTAATTGGTAAATAATTGAAAATTAAAAAGTTAAAAAACTAATAATTAATTTAAATAGTAATTTTAAAATAAAGTATATTTTAAATTAATTAAAAAAATAAAATAACAATAGTAATAATAATAATTAATATCTAATTAATTAAATTAATTAAATAACAATTAAATTATTAAAAATTAACAAAATAATAATTGAAAACTAATAATTAATAAATAAATGAATTAATTATTTTATTACTTAATTATTTGAAAATTTTAATTAAATTAAAAATTAATGTTTAATTAATATAAAATAATTAATTAAGTATATAACTAAATAATAAATCAAACAAAAATATATTAATTAATTAAAAATATAAATTAAAAATGAATAATATTAATTAATTAATAGTTAATTAAAATAAACAATAAAGCAATGAAATAAATAATTAATAATAATAAAATATTAATTAGTTAATTAATTAGGGACATTTTGTAGAATAGTTCAAAATTATCAGAAATATTAATTTTAAAACCAAACATAACACGTTAACATTTCTAGGAATTCTCCAAATTTTCCTCGGAATGTTTTCGATATACCAAACACTTTTTGTATCATTCCCGAGAATCACATTTCGAGGAATTTGATTCATGGGAATGATTTTTCATTTTGCGAACCAAACACCTAGTAAAGTGTATCGGAGACTTCAATTTGATCACTACACGTCTATCAGGAAATTAATAGAAGTGCAATTGATTTGAACAATCACGGGTCAGATAAACCCTTTGCTTTTAATAATAGAGGAAAATTATTTTGCACATGCTACTTGTTCTATATTGAAAAAGGATAATAGGAGTGAAATTTCTCTCCAAAAAATTATTATATAATGGATTTTGACCTTGAAATGAAAAAAAATAAAATAAAATAAAATAAAGTGTCACATTGTGTAAAGGACAATTCGATTAAGTTTAAACAATTTTAGTGGGTTGACCATGCATGCTGCAATTTTTTCATCAAATATATTCTCATTGAAGGGAGCATTAAAAAATAGCACGATGAGTTGGGAAAGTTAATTAATAAATAATAATGTCGGATACTCCAAAAAAGGAGAAGCACCCTTCAGATTCTAACACGTCGAACTTTTTGCCGTGATAAGTCCACGTGGAGTGCTAAAAAATATTTTCTCACAAAATTCGTGTGTGTGCACCAAAGAACATTCAATGCATGCGGATTATACAACGTGTTGACAAAAGGTGCATGCACATCACATTTGTTCATTGGATGCTTTGTTTCACATACAGAAGATGTGTACACGTGTTTAGATTCTGGTAACATATTATGCCTCATGCAATATACCATGTGGGATTTGTAGACATTTTCACGTGCCAGTTTCTCATTTAGCCTTAGGAGTATTTCTGATTCCCCGTCACCTATGAAATTTTAACTCGTGTGACCATTTTTTTAAAAAAGTAATCTCAAATACTTAAATTACTCTCTGAATCTCGTCATGATTTTAAAAAAGGTATTTGGTAAAAGATTAGTTTTATTCATATCGTTTCCCGGCATTATCAAAATTTGCCGAAATAGACTAATAAACGTTAAAACCTTGGAGGTATTTAGTTCAGAAAATCTTATAAGATTATATTCACTAACAAATAAAGTTAGAAATATGATATATTTATATTTATATTAGTAAATATTTTATTAATTTCTCAATTTTTATTCTCATCAATTTGATTGGGTGGAGATTTGATTTCCTATGTTTCAAAATGTAATCTTATAGAAAACAAAAGACAAAAATAATTTTTTTGGATAAAATGCATCAAACTTTCCTATTGTCTACTATAAGCACACAACACTCTCCTATGGTGTCAAAAGTCTAACAACAAGCCTCTATGGTGAGTAAAAATTGTTGGAAAATTTCTCTTTAAAGTGGGCTACCGTTAATTATTTTTGGTTTTATAAAATAGGCTGAATATCTGGTTCACAAGTTGGGCTTTGTGATCATATTGGTTTTAGCCCACCTCATAAATCCATACGGTTCTTTTGTGCGTAGGCTCATATATTCTGATAAATCCTTTTATGGGTAGGATTGTCAGAATTTATTATAAATAGGGCCATGTCCCCTCTCTTACTCTTAACCTAACAGTTGTTCCCATAAGCATTTGTTAATATTGAGTAGAACAGGGAGAGGAAAATCTAAACCTAAACTGGGTGACAGTTATTTCTTCAACAATAATTATTTAACAATAATGGTTTAAACAGGTATGTGCTTTCGCTATTAATTATGTTTTTGAATTTTATATTGTAAATTCATGTATACGATTCTATATTGCGCTTACATGTTGTATCAGAGCCACTTATACATGGATTTACATGTATTTTTTTTTTTGAAGAAAAATTGAAATACTTGTTTGAGCATATAAACTATGAAAGTTGTTAATGATTGTTTATATTATTATTAAATTTTATTTCATAAAATTGATTGAGTGCTTTCGTAGAACTCTCCTTGGTCATTTTTGAGGTATTTTATGATCTATTTTAATTTTTGAATTTTTCCTCTGAATTATTCAGAAAAAGCCAATCACCACTCACATCAAGAAAATAGCCATTTTTTAAAATAAAAAAGGGAATATTCATGATTTGATTTGTATTTTTGAAGATCCATGTTTTGGTCCTGTGTTTTAAATTTTTGCGATTTTCTTGCTTTTTAATAAAATGAATTAAAAAAAAACTATTTGCATAATCCAGCAAAGAATTCAACTTTTTTTGGTGAAATTAATGTTGAATTTGAATTTCTAGGTGAAAAAGACTAAGATTAGATTATTTGATTATAAAAATCAAATTAGATTCGAAGTTTTTATGACATGGGTTTCATTTTGGGTATAAACATACTATGTATTGGCCTAGTTTAAAGGTAAAAACGCCATGTTTGGTAAATAAGACTTTGGGGTGATTAAACTTTACAATTAATAAGCATAGCCAAACAACATCTTATTTTAAATTGGTAAGGGGTGTGTTTGGCAAACAGGCCTTTTGGGATACTTAAGCTTTTGTTATATATGAGCGCGACCAAACAAGGCCCTTGTGTTTTAAGCTAGAAAGGGCTGCGTTTGGCAATACTTAATTTCTTTAGCTTTTTGGTGTTTGAATTATTTGCATAACCAAACAGAGCCCTTATTTTTAAGTTGAGAAGGTCTTGTTTGGCTAAAGGTTTTTTTAACCAAAGACATAGCATTGCATATTTTATATTTACCAAACAATGCCTTTGCTACTATGGAATTAAATGTAATTTAAAATGTTAATTTTTTTGTGTGTGTACATATATATATATATATATATATATCTTTTTAAAAAAAAAACCATTATGGCTGAGTTTGTTTTGTTTTTTTGTCATCCATTATTATATAAATAAATATATATACATATGATATATGTATTTGGGGCTCGTTAAAAATAATAATAATAATTATTATTAGTTTCGTTTTTTAATTCTCAGTTTGATTGTATATGACAAACTGAAATATATTTTGTTATGCCCTAAGATACGTCATTAATGGTGACATGTTCTTGCAAAGAGTATTTTATAATTATTGCTTATGTCATATTTTTTTTAAAGTATTAAATTAATTAATATATCATTAATTGATTTACTATAACGAGTTCTTAGGGCACTTTTAAATGCAAGTGCCATCATCTATTTGCTTTTACAAATATAATAGAATTCTATTGCTAAGCGATTTGCCATTGGATCAAGTTAATATTTAGTTTTGGCACCAGTAACAATTGTTTTAGCTTTGTTATGAAAATAAATTTAATTAAACTTTGAAATTTTATATATCTTTTATTGCTAAATTATTCATATGTGCTCTTGAAATTTGTTGAACAATGCAATTTTAAATTGATTACTGAGACATGTTATATTGAATTGTTTCATATTGTGTGGTAAATCGCATACATAGCATTTTGTGATTAAAGTTAAGCATTAATTTTTCCCAATGAGTTGACAACATAGATTTAAGTTGGCAAATTCACCAAAGTGATTTGCTCAATTAAATCTATAGCTTTTCTCATTTTGTTCGGGAAACTACCATGGTAAAGTACGCAATGTTCTCCCAAAGGAGATCATTATATGGCTTTAGCCCGGTAGTATAAACATAAAGTATAGACCAAGATTACAATGCTGTTAGGGAGTTCAATTACCCAAAGGTGGTTGACTTTTCTTTAAGTGAGGTCATCTTAAATGTATTACTTTATGTTAAAAGAGTGTCTATTTACATGTTAAATTATTTGCCCAAAGGCAGATATGACAACGATGTGCTTGGACTCTTTCATTTATAATGCTTACTCTTGTAATATAACATGTATGCATAATGTTTATTGATATTGCATTCTTTTCTTGGATTTGTTTCATTTACTTTGAACAATCATTACATAGATGTCTTGAATAGATAAAACCATTATAAAATGAAAGCAAATATTGGGATTTATCTGAGTATAGTCAATACTGACTTAACATTACATTTGATGCACATGCCGCTTTGGTTGATAAAAATGGTGATAAAGAAAGGGTAATATAATTGGCAATAGGAGAGGTCTAACTGTCTTGCTTAATGACTATGAAGAGACCATAACTGAGTATTTAGTGAATGGCTTGTCTTGAACTAAGAATGTAAAAGAACTCTTAATAACTATAGGAGAGAAATACCAAGGAATCTTGGAATATCGATGACAAAAAAAAAAAAAATTACCCATTATGTTATTGAGGAAAACAAAATTAAGGGTAGAAACCCAAATGTTGTATATTTTGTTTTCAAATTAGGCCCTATTCTTATAATGTTAGTACTTTGAATTCTAAGGGTCATGTTCCTAAGAGAGGTCATAGTTTTAAAAAGGGTGGTAAAGGTCAGATCTAGATCGTAGATTAAAATTACAATTTAAGAGGTCCCAAATCTGCTATTAGTAAGTTTGATAAGAACTCTTACTTTTGTAAGGTTATAAAAGAGCTCATTACACAAGTTTAATTTTGGTTAAATAAAGAGAAAATAGATGAGGGACAAATGGATTAGAGTCTTACAATGGGACTGTTAGTCTGAATTTAAAAATTAGTTTTGAACTTATTTTAGAAAATGTTTTAGACGGAACTTGATATTTTTTTTAGACAAGATTGGTTATGATTTTCACTTTAGAAATGACCAAGTACAATTATTTTTTAATTCCAAAATTGTTGGTGAATGTGTTTTATCAAATGGTTTATACCAATTGTACTTATTCCTAGGAAGTTCTCGTGACTCTTTTCATATAAAAAATTTTGCTTCTAAAAGGAGTTTAATTATAATAAATTTTTCCTTTGCTGTGGCATAAAAGGTTAGGTAATATTTCTAAGGAAAGAGTTGAAAGACTCATTAACTGTGAGATTTTACCTTCTCCAAATTTTTGATGATCTTGAAACTTATATTGGGTACATAAGGGGTAAGCGCACTAAAGTTAAAAGAAATATGCTACCCGCAGTTTTGCCTTTTAGAAGTGATAAACATAGATACTACGGGACCTTATTCTGTTATATGGTGTGGTAATAAATATTTTGTTACATTCATTGATGTTTTTTTCTCGTTACAGATACTTCTATCTAATTAAAGAGAAATCTGAAGCTATTGAGAAATTTAAAATTCTTAAAGACAAAGGTAGAAAAACAACTTGAGAAGGTTATCAAAATTGTTGGATCTGACAAAAGAGGAGAAGGTTATCAAAATTGTTGGATCTGACTGAAAAGGTGAGTATTGTGGTAGGCTTGGATCTCCGGACAATATATAGGGTCATTTACCAAGTACTCATAAAATTATGGGATTGTTGGCCAGTATACTATGTCTAGTATCCCTGAGTAAAATTGTGTGATCAAAAGGTGAAAGACACTTTTACGGATATGATAAGAAGCATGATAAGTGTTACTGACTTACTAGAGTACCTTTGCAGTGAAGCTATTAAAATTTTGTTGTTAAATACTTAACCATGTTCCCAACAAGTTTGTCCCTAAGGCTCATTTTTTGAATTTTGGTTAGGGAGAAAATCCAGTTTGACCGATTTTCGAGTTGGGGTTGTCCTGCTTAGGTAAGGATTTTCTATTACGAAACCACTGACCCTAAGACTATTCGTTATTTCATTAGGTATTTGGCTCATTTTTAATGATATAAGTTTTACTCTCCTATATGTGTTTCTATTATTGTCAAATCTCAAATGCCTAAATTCTTATAATTGGATGTTGATAATGTTGTATGTCCTCAACCTATTACTAAGGATAATGATAGAGAAATTGTCTCATTTCCACTACTGTTAAGTAGTCAGACTGGTACTCTACTCACATTGAGAGACAAGATATTAGTGGATACCCTATAATAGATGATGATGTTACAGCTAATGACAATATACATGTTGAGATTTCACAACGTTATGATTTAATGATGAACAACATTTAAAAGGTCTATTAGAGAAAGAAGACATTCCATCTATAATAATTATCACATTTACTTGAATGCTACAAGAGATGAGATGCAACCTATGATGAAATTGAATTTGGGAACTTGTTAATCTTCTTAAAGGAGATAATCTTATTGGTTGCAAATAGGTCTTCAAGGCCAAAAGAGATCTCCTAGAGAACATTGAGAGGCCAAAGGTGAGATTTGTTGCAAAAGGCTTTACCCAATGAAAAGGTATAGATTACAATGAAATCTTTTTTACATGTTTCTATAAAATATTCTTTAAGCTATTAATGGCTCCTACGAATGTAAAAATAGTTTTCCTTTATAGTGATATATATCTATAAGTCTATTTGAAATAGCCTAAGGGTTTACTATTAGTGGTAAGGATAACATGGCTTATAGACTTAGAAAATCCACTTATGGTTTTGAATCAAGCCACAAGACAATGAATAATTGAAGTTTGATGAAATGGTAACTTCTTATTATTTTGAAGAAAATAGAGTTGATCCATGTATACCCTTCAAGATCAGTGGGAGTAAATTTGTCTTCCTAATATTGCATGTTGATGATATTTTACTAGTTATATATGACTTGGGTATGTTCTATGAGACTAAACAATATTTTACTTAAGGCTTTCGATATGAAAGATTTTGAGGATGCTTCTTTTGTTCTTGGTACTAAGTTTTTGTTGAAATAGGTCTTTTGGAATTTTTGAATCCTTTACGAAAATCTTACATTGATTGAGTTTTCAGAACTTGTTTGAAGTAAAGGATTGTAAGTCTTGTGTGCATTTATTGTAAAAGGTGATCAACTCAAATTGAAGCAATATCCTCAAAATGATATAGAAAGGGATTCTGTGAAAGATATACCTTGTACTAGTGCTATTGAGAGCTTGTTGTATGATCTAGTGTGCACTACACTTGATATCACTTTTGTGGTAAGATTTTTGGTTGATAATAAATCCTGGAATGGATTATTGGGTTATTGCTAATTAGGTAATAAAATACCTACAAAAGACCAAAAATTATATGCTTGTTTGCTATAAAGTAGATTATCTAAAGTTAGTTGGATATTCTAACTCTGACTATGTTGGATGCTCATATGATTGAAAATCTATTTTTGGGTATATCTTTGTGTTAGCTGGAGGGGCCATATCTTGGAAAATTGCAAAATAACTCGATGCCTTTTCAACTATGTGAATTTATGGCTTGTTATGATGCCTCATCTCCTCTTACATGTTTTAAGAACATGATATCTAGTCTTGAGAATTATAAATTCTGTTACTAGATCTATTAAGATCTATTATGATAATAGAGTTGTTCTATTCTCAAAGAATAATAAGAAAATTAAAGCTTGCAAGCATATAGATATCAAGTTCTTGGTAGTCAGAGACTTTGGCAAAAGTGATGACATTCATATAGATTGAATTGCTAGTGATGACATATTAATTGACTTCTTGTCCAAGGGTCTTTGACTTATGATTTTTGTGAAACATGTTAGGAATATGAATATTTTACAATCTTTTTGATGCTATTGTCTAGTGGGAGTTTTATATCATCATGTACCGTTGGATGTTCCCATTATTTTATGTTTTGCTTTGCACATTAGTGCATTCATATAATAGCATGTTGTTTTATTATTTACAATATAATTGTATATTGTGATTATTCATATTCATATTTTATTGAGGATCTTATGTTTGGTGTCCATTGCAATAAGATCCCTATTGTGTTTAATATCTCCATAAGGATACATTTTGGTTGGAGATATGTATTCTTACCTCTGGCATGTTGATCGCCGTTTTGTGAGGTTAAGAATAATCTATCCTCTGGCCTGTTGAATGCCATTTTGTGAGGATATGTGTTCTTTCCTCTAGCATATTGAACGCTATTTTGTGAGGATAAGAATAATAGATTTCTCTTGCTTTAAATGCCGATATTGGAGAAATCATGTCTAGGATTGACAAAAAAATAGCATATTTTGATCACATATTGGTGCTAGTTTCTTGCTACGCTGCTATATGTTTGGTCCATGACAATAATGTTGGATGACATTTGTGACCATGGAAAGTCTTGTGTCAATAAAGAACACTATGACTGCCATGATTAGATGTTTGATAATCTTATTGGTCCGGATATGCGTTCGAGGTATAATCTTGTGAATCAGAATATTTTAAAAAATTGTGGCCACATTCTGTTTCCTATTCAGCTTAATAAATACTTTTCTTAAGAATTTTTGAAAAATAAATAAAACAATTAACGTTGCCCAAATGGGAGATTGTTGGAAAATTTCTCTTTAAAGTGGGCTACTGTTAATTATTTTTGGTTTTATAAAATAGGCTGAATATCTGGTTCACAAGTTGGGCTTTGTGATCATATTGGTTTTAGCTCACCTCATAAATCCATACGGTTCTTTTGTGCGTAGGCCTATATATTCTGATAAATCTTTTTATGGGTATGACTGTCAGAATTTATTATAAATAGGGCTAGGTCCCCTCTGCTACTCTTAACCTAACAGTTGTTCCCATAAGCATCTGTTAATATTAAGTAGAACAGGGAGGGGAAGATCTAAGCAATAATTCTTTAACAATAATGGTTCAAACAGGTATATGCTTTCGCTATCAATTATGTTTTTGAATTTTAAGCACACAACACTTCCTTATGGTGCCAAAAATCTAATAACAAGTCTCTATGGTAAGTAAAAATTTCACCACACCCTTTACTATCTAAACTTCCCTAATGATCTTCAGATTTTACAATAAAAAGACATTAATATCTTTACCTACTCACACAATTCCCTTTTGTTGTTTTGGTCAAAGACGTGCATAATAATGCACAAAAACAAGCTCTTCAATTATTTACAATTTTGTTAACTTTATAAGACAAATAGATTTAAAAGAAAGGTTGCAAGCAATCCTTTTTGCAAAATTTGTCATGACGAATCTGAAACAATTGAACATGCACTTAATCTTTGTCCGCGGGTGCAAAGGATTTGGTTCGCCTCAAGTTTCCAACTTCGAATTAATTAGACAAAAGTTGCAAGATTGGAGGAATAGTTCAATGGAAAGAAATGGCTTTACCATGGGAAATTGTCCTCTTGATTGAGACAGGTGCTGATTTCTGCCATGGCAACCTGCAATGAATTTTTGGAGGCTAACAAAGAATCTGATTTACTGCTGGCTATTGACATTAATTTTTAATTTTTTATTAATAAATAAAATATCTTAAACTTGGTCGTACCAACTGACATTAATGGTGCATGATTGATTTAGTTTTTTTGTTAATTATTATACATTTGTTTGACCAAAGAAAAAAAAAAAGAAAATTAAATAAGTAGGTAAGGCTATTAACGCCTTTCTGTTGTGAAATTTGAATATCGTTAAGAAAATGTAAGGAACTTTTACTCACTTGTTGTAGGACTTTTGGCACCATAGATATGCTGTACATTTATGATAATCTACAAGAGGATATAGTATATTTTGTTTTTTTTTTTTTTGCGACCTTAGCTAGAATAAAAATAAATATTTTTTCCCTTTCCCTTCTCCAATTCTCCTTCACAAACTCACACGTGGCATGGTCAACACACACATGGTCAACATATACACATAGAGTCAAAAACAATGCAGTTCATACCCATACACATGTCAACATTTACATATTCTAAGTCAACGCAGACAAATATATGGTCAAAACACAGTCATTGATTTCATACAAGCAGGATTACAATACATGCACAGAAACGAAGACAGTCACGTAGACCTAGACACATGAAAATACAATCATGTCGAATTTTATTTTTCAAGTTGATTTTTTTTCTTTGGGATATTTTTTATTAGGGAAGATATTTATATGAACAAAACTTCTTTTCACACTAATCAACTTCATTATGATAAGAGCTAAGGCTTGTAACTTGTATTTTGTATTTTCGGGTTCTATCGGCTTATATTTCTGTAAACTTTTTTTCTTTTTAAAATTTAAAAAGAGAATCTATATTGGCCCTCCATTTACTCTTATATCTCTATAGACGCTGTATGCCATACACGTATAAATGATCTTAGTACACATCAATAGAAGTATGGTTTTTATATTGCTAAATCTAATTCCAAAATCTATCAAATGTTTATTGATGTAATAACTTTTAATATTTTTAAGAAAAGTCATTTACCCAAAGCATTAAATACTGAGTGACACTCCCATTGAAAGCAAGGGGTTGAGTTGGAGTCAGGAGTAAGGTTAAAAAAAAAAAAAAAGTAAAAAGGACCTGCAAATATCATAAGAAATTATTGCACAAAATTTTTTCGATACAGTCAATCAAAGCCTAAAGTGTCATGACAAACAATTGGACATAAGGACTATACTTGTCTTTCATAAATCTTGTTACTTAGTAAATTAATATTGCTTTAATATCCTAATTATTATATTATAAAAAATATTATGGTGAAACATTTTCAATATATAACAACATTAATGTGTAATATTCTTAACTAATGAATTTATAGTAATTAAAGAACTTTCACTATTTTATTTAAAAAAATTTAACAAATCCGTGCAACACATGGGTTACTTACTAGTAACTAAATATATAAATCTTAATTAAGTTTCCTACGAATTCAAAAGCTCAAAATAATTTATATAAAAACAAATCTAACAACTTAAAAGTTATAATACAATCATATAAAGTAAATCCGAAAGTATCCAACAACGTTTATACAACTTAAAAGTCCCTATAAGTGCCAACATGAAATGTAAACATATAATGAAAGATAAGGCCATAGGACGGCAGTTTTTAAATTGAACATAAAGGGGAGAGAAATACCTTTAGGTTAAGTGTTTAGGTAAAAATGTTTTATGTTAAATATATATAAAATAAATATTTTAAGTATATAAATCATCATTCCATTATTTTGGTCTACTCTTTTTGTTTTTCCACACTAACCTAACCAAATCAAACCAAACTCAATTCGATTCGGTTTCTGCTTGTCAGTAATTATAATTGTATAGAAAATATATTTTTCAACTTAATTTTTCAATTGTCCATTCAATCTTCATTTAGTTTAAGGCCCAAGTAACAACAATCCCCCATGTGAATGGAAATTGTCACCTATTATCATATATAAGATATCCTGAGTTTTTCTATCGAGAATACACATATAAAAATATTTTATTAATACTAATTAATATGTTTGTTATGGATTGCACTCCAATACTTGAGCTTTTAATGCCTCTAGTACAACATGTTTCAAACACCAAAACAAGATTCCATCATATATCTTGGAGAAGTTGTTCGCCATGAGAACTCTTGACGGCTACAAATCCATCAAATTTTGCGATAATGCCAAACAGAAAACCTTCATCTTAAATTCTGAGATAAAAGATTATATTCCAACCGTTACACTACCATCGGCTCACCTAGTTCATGCCAACTCTATAGGATAAGACTTATCCACTTCCTGATTACTACTTATCTACAACAAGAAAATGAATGCATCAAAACTTTAATGGTTTGATGCAATAAAATTTTGTTGCAATAAAATCTTGGTGAGAAGTCCCTTCCGTTCCCTTACAAAAAAGAAAAACTTAATGGCTACGATCCCATCGTCCACAATTCTAACCCTTCCCTTAAAAGAAAACTTAATGGTTACAATCCTATTGTACACAATTCTAACAAACTTAAACATGTAAACCCTGAAATCTTGAAAGAAGAATGCCAATAATGGACTTTGAGATGTTTCTTTTCCCTAGACACGATTTTAGACACTTTTTTACTCAATGCATTAGCTATTCAACTCGGAAAAAGTAGTTTAAGTAATTGGAACTACCCAATTTAGGTTCAAACCAATGGGATAGGGGTAGGAGAAAATGAAAAACAAAAACTTGGGAATACGTTTCCAGTGAGCATATCATACGCCACAACGTACAATCAAGGGGCCAGGACTGATTAACAATATGTGGTGTAGAATACCAAAACAGAATGACTAACAATAATTTGCAGCGCTCCCCTCTTCAAAATCCGAAAACTACCTAGTGGAACGAAATGTTAGCATTAGAAGAAGCCCGAGAAAACCCCATTATTTGGGACTTGATCTTTTCGCGATGAAGCGAGTCTCTTGATTTAGAGAGTCCTGTGTAGAGGAACATTTCGTGCAAAACCTTTCCATGCTTCAGCAAGAACTTTACAAGGCTAATATCATTCTCGCATTCTGAAAATCCATGTATCTTTACAACCTCCAGGTGATGGAGAAAGGATTTCAAGGCCTGACTTTGTGATTCCCAGTATCTTTCTTCCCCGGAGCTAGAAAACTGCCATAAATCCCTATTCCATTGCTGTAATTTGAATGCTGTATTAAGACTACCATAACAAAGAAGCATTAAGATTGCAGCTAATTATCAAGGAGGTTTTAGAATAATTGTACTTACTCTCTTCTCAGTACTGAGATTGTTGATGATCTTGATAATAAGCGTGTGAATGATGGGAGAACTTCTAAATAAGCTTGCCAATCCTGCAATGTTGTGCTTATTGAAGCCGGTACGTAATTCCAGAAATTTGAGTCTTTCAAAAGGACGCAGAAAAATCCCAGCAAAATGGCTGTTCTTTGATAGAATCTGCAGCCAACCAGAAAACCAAAAGATGAAGCGAATAATGGATTCAGAACACGAATTAACATTGGTAAGCTTCATGAATACTAGCTAGGTTTGCTTACAACTAAGAACGATCTTTTAGATTTTTAAATGGGTAAAATACTTTAGACCTCCTGTAATCGGTTTAAAGTGCATCGTTGGACCTCTTGTTCTATCACAACTCCCACATAAATTCCCTTCTAGTTTTTAAACTCTACGAGTCCTTCATATTTCCCTCTACATTCTAAAACATACATACGTCTTTTCTTCCTGAAGGGATATGGTGCTTTATTTCTGAAAGTAGAGGATGACCTTGAGACACAAGGGTTTAAAAATTTCTCTTCAGAAATTTCTAAAGACAGCTTCAACTTTTCTCCTAATAAAACTTGAAATGTTATGATAGAATATCGGAAAGTAAATTTTTCCCAGTAATGCACATATATAAACCTTTGTTTCAATTACAAAATGACATAAAGCAAAAAATAGAGATATATTGCAATATATACCTCAACACACTGGCTTTCGAGTACCAAAGACTGCGAACGTGAGACTCCAGACAGAAAGTTGAACACACTCCGAAGCTTTGACGCACTCAGGTCTTCATGAAGTACGAAGAAACCAATGGACGCTTCACTAAGTGAATCCAAGTTCTGAAGATAACTATTCTCAGTTATGGTATTGTATGACCAGAAGATGCTTTGCAGTCTCGGGGCATCGATTTTCACAGAGCTACTGCTACTGTATGCATCAAAGCAGCTCAATACACGTAGTTTCTCAAGTTTCTGACAAGATACATCAAGATCTTCTAATTTTGCACAGTTCTCCAGATTGAAATCTTCAAGTGCACGGCAACCAACGTTGAGATGCTTCAACCCAAAGCAAGCATCAAGATTCAACTTCTTAAGCTGAGGGAAAGATGTGTCTGTGAACAAATTATGAAGAGAGGGTTGATCATGTAAAATTACACGCGAAAGTGATAAAGAAAGTAATGATCGAAAACCATCCCTCATGATTGTCGTGGGAGGCAATCTGAAACCTGGAAAACGAGACTTCAATTTCAAAACCCGGATTGATTCACTGATTATAACACTTCTTGGGAAGTTAAAGTAATCATTTGTGGCGACCTCAATGTCAAGTTCTTGAACGTTATGCTTCACTGCAGAGCGGATTAGGCCACTTAGCCTGGAAAAACTCAAGCAAGCATGGAATCGAAGGATTCTTATGTCAGATTGTTTGTCACGAAGAGCTAACACCTGATCAATGAAATCTGCTGCTTTTGTATCCCAAGAATGCACTCTTTTTCTACCATTTGGTTTGATATTCATGGGTGCATTGGTGAGTAGGTTCATGGTGGTAAAGTCAAGATCAGGAAAAGAATACCACAGATGTCTCCACCTTTTGGATAACACACAAGTCTGTGCAATCGATCTAATGGGTAGAAGGAAAAGAATGTCATGAAGTATAGCATCTGGTAGATCGCTGATTCGGTCTTGATGCTTATCTTCGGAGCTTTCAACAATGGCATTCGAAAGCTTCTTTCTCTTAGCAGATCTAGTTTCCATGGAGGTGGGTTTCTGGTTTTGGTTCAAGTTTCCTTCGCTACAACTGTGTGGCAAGCTGGTAGATAATTTAGGGTTTGAAACTTTCAAAGAGTGAGATGAACTAACACGAGAATAGGGCTCAAGTTTGTTGGCATTCAAACTCAAAAACATTTTGCATACATGTACTTACCAAATCATGATCTCCCGGTATCTTCTCTCTGCCAATAGTTCACTAATTTTACTATTTTTTTTTTAAAATAAAAACACATCAGTTGATATATATATATATATATATATATATATATATATGTTTTTCACTTCAAGGCCGGGCAAAAGTTGATAACCATTACTTGATATTATAAAAAATCATCCAAACAACTATCGTGGAGATACAAATCAATCTTGCTCATGTTCAACAGAATAATTGTCACACTATCGAATTTCTAATTAACGGATTAACATGAGGAAATTCACTAATAACTAGATTTACTCCCGTGTGATGCATGGGATCATTCTTTAAAATTAGAAATAATCATTTTAGAAAAATAGTAAAAACTTTTAAAAAATAAAAGATTAAACACTAACAAATATATATATATATATATATGTATACATATATATGTATATATATATATATGTATACATTTATTTATTTATAATATCATATGAAAGTACAAGAAATAACACTTGCTAAGATTAGAAGATTAATAGAAACCACTATCGCCTATTGTTGAATAAATTAACAACTGATTTGAAATTGGACAAATTCTTAATGATAGGATTTTATATAAGAATTACAAAACTTAAAAAAGATAAGATTCATCCAAATGTAAAGTAAAAGTGAGACTTAAATATATTATCATATAATAAATATTAATTATTTATTACTTTAAAGATAATAGTTAAAATACTATAATATATATTCGAAAATGTTCAATAACAAATATAGATAGAAAGTCATATATGTCTATTTCTACAAACAAGAATTATTTATTTTATCTCCCAAAGCATATGTTTCTATTGCAATTGCAAAATATATCACTGTAATTATTCATCAAAGAAAAACTAAATCTCAATATTTAGGCCCTATTTGACAAAAATAGCTGTTTACATAGCTAATAGCTGTTGAGATAGCGGATAGCTGCTAAATTTTAGCTATTATTGGATAGTTATTTAACGAGTAAATTGAAAAAAATATGTTTGGAAAAATTAGTTGTTAGGCAAGTTGATGGATGTAAAATGACATAAAAAAACATAAATATTATTTTGTTATTGTTGTTGCTATTATTATTATTATTATTATTATTATTATTATTATTATTATTATTATTATTATAATATATTTAGGATAACAATAATTTATTATTAAAGCATGGTAAAAATAATTCTTGATAAACAATTTTCATCAATACGAAAAAAATATATTTTTAGTAAATATATCTAAAGGTTTTTCTTTGAAAACAAAATTAAAAAAGCAAAATTTGATAAATTATTTGCATTAAAAAATTTATGTTGGATTGAGTAAAATATCAAATTAATACATAAAAGTTTATATGGATAGATAGGATTGAGGAAAAACAAATCAAGATCAGATAGAATTGAGAAAAAAGGGGTAAGATTGAGAAAGACATATGAAATGCTATTTATGATCTTGAAACGTTAAGATTGAGAAAGATATATGGAATGATATTTATGATCTTGAAATGTTAATATTTTCAACGTTTGAGAAAATGTTAAAACCTTCTAAAAATGCCCATTGAAAAGCTACTTAATCGAACAGGAATAAATAGACAAAATAGTATTTTGATTCAATCAAAACGTTGAATGCTACTTCAAAAGTTGTTGCCGAACACCCACTTAATTCTTAATAGAGACAAAAATTTCTTTGTATCAAATATAAATAAAAGAGTATGACCAAAATTTATCTAACAATTGCCAAACCATTCTCAATTTAAGTTTAAAATGGATCATTTTATATTATTTAAAACTAATATCTTTAATCTATTAATTGGTAAATTATGTATTAGTAGCTCATTTAATAATATGCATGTGTCATTTGGTAGGGTTGAGTATTTGGTTTTAATTGAACCAAAATAACCGAAAACCGAATTTTGAAAAATCTAGTAATCGAAACCGAACCGAATAAGGTGAATAACCGAATTTTTTGGTTCGGTTCCGGTTAATAACCGAAATAATCGAATTATTAAAAAATTAAAGAAAAATACATGAAAACTATCAAATTATAGAATTTCGAAATTAAACACAAATATTAAGTAAAAATAAATAAATAAATAAATGAAAAAGAAAAAAAATCACAAAAACAAACTTAAAATGCAAATCTTGTTACTGCTACTGCTTGCTTGAAACTGATTTAGGAGATTTTTTACTTTTCAAAGTTCTTTATCTTAGTTCTTGTTAGACTTCATTCATTCAAATTTCAAACTTTATTCACTTAAAGATTTGGGGATTATTCTTAGAAGTGTTACTATTTTTTTGAGAGTTATACATATAATTAAAGGCTAAGGTTAGTTTGTAAGTATAAAATACTAATATAAGATAGTTTCATAATTCGGTTATTTCGGTTAATAAACAAAATTCTAAAACAATAACCGAAATTGAACACCGAAATATTAAAATTTTGCTAACCGAAATCGAACCGAATAGCCAAATAACCGAACCGAATTATTATTTCGGTTCGGTTCCAGTTCTGTTTTAGGTTAATAATCGAAATGTGCTTAGCCCTATCATTTGGCATGTAATACTAAAGAGTGGAAATGATATTTAGTTTTAACTCTTATTAGAAATTAAAGTTTTGTTTAAAACTAATATAGTTTGAATAAAATCTATCTATTAATTTCTAGATTATATACAGTTTAGATTTAAAAGTGTTTAATCAAAATTTTTAAAAATTGATGTTTATATTTATTAATTATAAAATTTGTTAATATGGGAATATCTTAAAAATATTAATAGATTTAAAATTTATTTTGTCAAAAAAAAAAAATAAATGGACTAATAAAATTTATATTTTTTAAACATATTTTGATGTGAAATGAATTTGAAATTAATTTTTGTATTCTTTTATTAAATTTGTGGAAGAAATGGTAGGTATTTAGAAAGATTAAAGAGAAACTAGGATTTCTGAAAAAATGAAGAAACGGTGGAATTGCAAAAAAAAAAAAAAAGATGAAACACTACAAGTTTTTATGAAAAGTTAAACGTTCTAGCATTTGAGAAATGCTAGTTGAAACATTAAAATCTACTTCAAAAACTACTTAAAACACTATTTTATTAAACAGCAACAACTTAGAGAAATTGTGTCAAAACTCTAAGAGCTAGTTTGCTTTTCCATTTTGGAAAGAAGTTGACTTTTACAGCTTAAAAGTCCATTTTAAAATATAGATGATGTATGGTTTTCTATCTTGAAACTCAGTTTGAGGCCAAAGTCAATAGAGTTTTGGTGTTAAATAGAGAAAGTCAAAATTTTTTACCTCTTCCTTTGTAGTTTGGGGGAAGGAGTTTTAGTAGGTGCAAATATCTTAAGAGGGGGAGGGGGGGTGAAATAAGATATAAATACTAATTTTCGTTTTAAAAAAATTTCTTAGAAAATTTATAACTTTTAACAATCAATATATCAAACACAATGTAAGCAAAATAAGCAAGTATAAAAATAGAAGTATAAGGAGAGGAGAAACAAACGATTTAAGGTGATTCGACCAAGCCTACGTCCACCGCCCAAGGATGCTCCTCTTAGGAATTCAAAAATCTCCACTAAGATGCTTCTTTAATTCTTGGTGAAGCACAAACCAAGTTCTTATAATCTCTTTAAAGCCCAACTTCAAAGAACCCAAGAGATTTACTCTTTAGGATTTCTCCACACTTTACAAGCTTTAAAGAATAAATCTTACAAAGTTTATAGCTCTCAAAGTGTGTATATACTCAATAATCTGAAATTTTCTTCAAGAAGAAGATGAATAAGCTCTTGAAAGCTCAAATATATTACAAGAATGGCTCAAAGATGGATTGTATGATGATAAACAATTTAGCACACTTCAATTTCTTGATTAGAATGTGTATTGGATGAGTATTTAAAGGGATTTTGGGGGTTAGGGATTTGGTAGGTGAAGAAGAAATGAAAAACTTGGCCAGAACGGTAATAAATGGCTAGTGTATTTATTACAGCACCCATTCAGCCGGTCGATCGGCTGAGTCGTTCGACTATACCCTTTCCTTCTCTGACTAGGCGGGACGCCTTAGCCGGTAGACCGGCTAGGGGGTCCGGCTTTTTCTTCACTTTTCTGTTTTGGCCGGGTGACCCACCTAAGTCAGTCGATCAACCGACTGGGGGGTCCGGCCACTCTAAAATGTGAAGTAAAGCCAGAGTTTTGCAGAAATCATTTTAAGTGCAATTTTTTCACAACTCCAAATCATTTTGTAATAATTTGAAAACATATGTTGTGATTTGAAATACCCTAAAAAACTCATTTTACTTCTATGTGTACATTCAAATACATTTGTGCAAATGTTATATCAAATGTGCAAGACTTGAAAATTTTGCTTTAATCAAGAAAAAGAGAGTTTGAGCCAAGTCAACACAATATATAGGCATTTCACAAAGAGAGCAAGAAGGAAAATAATATTCGGTACCCCTTATGACTTCTCTTCTCCTCCTTATGCCTTCTTATATTCTCTTTCTTCAAATAATACTTTTTGCACATTTTCTTCAATCTTTCAAAGCTTCAACTAGATATCATCTCATTTTCACAAGAAGCTATTTAGTTAAATAATGCATATATTTTCATCATCAAAATCAATAATGAATATTTAGCTGACAATCTCTCCCTTTTTGATGATGATAAAACTTTTTAAGATATGAGACAAAAGTACTCTCCCGTAATATATGCATTCTTTTTAAAAAGTGCATTTTGGGAAAATGCTTCCACTTATCAAGTTTAAACTCATGCATATTGAAGACATGTTTCAGCAATAATCAACTCATCAAACAAATAGCCATATCCAAACAAGTGAACATATCAACAAACCATAAAATATATCATTCAACAGCCAACAACGCATATATATACCATTCAACCAACCAATTCAATCAACTGATCATTTAGCCAACAACGCATATATATACCATATATATACCATATACCATTCACCATTTACTTCTATATATACCACATACCATTCACCATTTACTTCTTTCTCCCTTTTTGGCATCATCAAAATCAATATAAAGGCAGGAAAATAAACGAAAGTTAAGACTGTATAAGAGAAATAACTTGTTAACCAAAGTCAAGAATGTGAAAGTCAACTAAAACTAAAAAGTGTTCTCAAGTGGAATGAAAAATATTTTTCTGAAGTAAGAAAATCGGTAAAAACTTGGTTTTTTGAAGTGGGTAAGCAAATTATAGAAAGAATTTTGGAAGAAAACGGTTGAAAATTGAAGAATTTGAGATGGGTTTTGGAGAAATTTTGGCTAGGGTTTAGAGAAATTAGGTGAATGAAGTGAATTTGGGGTGAAAACCCCCAATTTTTAACGTTGTCCGCTTTCAGCCGGTCAACCGGCTGGTCGCGGAGGGTCGACCGGTCTGATCAGAGAGCTCATAAAAAATTTCATTTTAGCCAGACGCCTAAGGTTTCAGTCGGTCGACTGGCTTTAGGTTGCCATGATGATGGTAAGCTCCTTAGCACTTTTTTTACCTTCTCTACATTAGAATAATTCTTGTCAAGAGCTTTCAAACCATTAGTAATTTCAACAAATCTAGAAAATATTTGCTCAACATTTTCATTTGGACGCATCTTGAATAATTCATATCTATGTACAAGCATGGCAATCCTAGATTCTTTTACTTGGCTAGTTCCTTCATACGTTACTTCTAATTGATCCCAAAGTTCTTTAGCCGAAGTACACCCCATTACTCTAGCAAACTCAGTGGCATTCATAGCATTGAATAAATAATGTAATGCTTTTTGATTTAACTCAAATAATTTAATATCTTCATCATTCCATTCATTTTTCGGTTTGGGTATTCTCTTATCACCCTCTAATTTTGTAGGTAAGGTAGGTCCATTTTCTATGATTTTTCAGGCTTTATAATCATGTGATTGTACAAACACTTTCATCCTCATTTTCCAAAATACATAATTTGTTCCATCAAAAGGGGGTGCTTGTTTAATAGAAATTCCCTCCATATTTGCTAGAAATTCTACTAGTTGTTAAACTATATGTAGAACCCTAGCTCTGATACCAATTGTGGGTGCAAATATCTTAAGGAGGGGGGGTGAATTAAGATATAAATACTAATTTTTGTTTTAAAAAAAAATTCTCAGAAAATTTATAACTTCTAACAATCAATATATCAAACACAATGTAAGCAAAATAAGCAAGTATAAAAATGAAAGTATAAGGAGAGGAGAAACAAACGATTTAAGGTGATTCGGCCAAGCCTACGTCCACCGTCCAAGGATGCTCCCCTTAGGACTTAAAAAATCTTCACTAAGATTCTTCTTCAATTCTTGGTGAATCACAAACCAAGTTCTTACAATCTCTTTGAAGCCCAATTTCAAAGAACCCAAGAGATTCACTCTTTAGGATTTCCCTACACCTTACAAGCTTTAAAGAATAAATCTCACAAAGTTTATAGCTCTCAAAGTATGTATATACTCAAGAATTAAGAAAAGATCAAATCTGAAATTTTTTTCAAGAAGAAGATGAATAAGCTCTTGAAAGCTCAAATATATTGCAAGAATGGCTCAAAGATGGATTGTATGATGATAAACAATTTAGCACACTTCAATTTCTTGATTAGAATGTGTATTGGATGAGTATTTAAAGGGATTTTGGGGGTTAGGGATTTGGTAGGTGAAGAAGAAATGAAAAACTCGGCCAGAACGATAATAAACGGCTAGTGCATTTATTACAGCACTCGTTCAGCCGGTTGACCGATTAGGGGGTCTGGCTTTTTCTTCACCTTTCTGTTTTGGCCGGGCGACCCACCCAAGTTAGCCGGTCGACCAGCTGGGGGGTTCAGCCACTCCAGAATGTGAAGTAAAGCCAGAGTTTTGTAGAAATCATTTTAAGTGCAATTTTCACAGCTCCAAATCATTTTGTAATAATTTAAAAACATATGTTGTGATTTGAAATACCCCAAAAAACTCATTTTACCTCTATGTGTGCATTCAAATACATTTATGCAAATGTTATATCAAATGTGCAAGACTTGAAAATTTTGCTTTAATCAAGAAAAAGAGAGTTTGAGCCAAGGCAACACAATATATAGGCATTTCACAAAGAGAGCAAGAAGGAAAATAATATTCGGTACCCTTTATGACTTCTCTTTTCCTCCTTATGCCTTCTTACCTTCTCTTTCTTCAAATAATACTTTTTGCACATTTTCTTCAATCTTTCAAAGCGTCAACTAGATATCATCTCATTTTCACAAGAAGCTATTTAGTCAAATAATACATATATTTTCATCATCAAAATCAATAATGAATATTTAGCTAACAGTTTTGAAGAATTCTTGAGACAAAAGTGTCCTTGTTAATTTCACTACTAATGTTTCTTGAATTATAATTATAATTAAAAAATAAATTAAATAATAAACTATAAAATTAAAAATAAAAGATAAGCTTATAATTTTAAATTTAATAAAATAAATAAAAAATTAACAAAATATAATAAAAATAATTGATTAATTTAATAATAAATAATTCAAAATTTTAATAATCCTTTTTTTTAATTTTATAATAATTTAATAAATTTTAGTTTTTTAGAAATAACAACTAAAATATGTTTAGAAAATTTTCAAACAAGTTAAATTATCATTAAAATAAAAGAAATATATCATGTAGAGCAAGTAATAGTTTAATATTATAAGTTTCAGAGTGACCTTTTAGTAATTTTAACAACCAACTATTATTTCAAACATAAAACCAAACATCTCTCTTTCAATAAAAATTTGTTCATATGAAAATAACCAAGCATATTTTTGTTTTCATGAGAAGTTCTTTTGACCAAAAGTTTATTTTTAACGGACCTTTTTAGAAGTATTTTGAAACTGAAAGCCAATTTAGCTCTAAGAGGCTGTTTGGTTTGGCTTTTAAACTAGTCAAACTTGTTTAAAGCTCAACTTAAGTTAGTAGATACATTTGTTTTATTAAAAGAAAAAAAGGTTCTTTTTTTAAGTATCTTTAAGTAGGATTGAAAAAGCTCCCATCCTCAAGCTTTTGTCTTTTATGACATTAAAAAGCAAGTTTAATCAAATTATTTATATTGCCTCTTACCTTTTTAAATCTATGATTTTGTTCCTCACTATTCTTAAATTAAAAAGAATTAGAAAGATTAAAATATAAAATATCTATGTTTTTTTAGAGTCTTGTATTGTAATGTATTCAATAATCTATATATTTATATTATGAGTCGTAAATTAAATCATAATATTATAATAATGTCTTCTTTAGAAAAAAGTTCAACAACTAAATATGTTTACATTGTGTTTCAATTGACATTTTAGTTTTATGTCTTTAATGGTCATTTGACAATAGAAGTTAGCTTTTAGCATTATTTAAATGCTTATTTTTATGATTAGAACTTCTACTAAAATTGGTAACTACTTAAAGTTTTTTTTTTTTGAAAAAAAAGCCACTCAAAGCCAAAATTGGTTTAAGTAGCTTTTCTATAAGCCAATCCAAACACCTTTCAAAAGTTACTTAAAAAACTATTTTTTTTGTGTTCCAAACAAGGTCTTGGGATTTTGGGATTTAGGAATTTATTTAGGGGTTTAGGAGATTTTCTCTTCCTATTAAATTAGAAATTTAAAAAATCTGACTCAATCCTAACTTATTTGAAAGACGGGCATAGATGTCATTTTAATTAAAATTTTAATGTCATTAGCTCTCATCTGACGAAAGGGGAGAATGTGATACTTTCTGGGGAAAAAAAAGAAAAAAAATTCAGGGTTATTGTGAAGCTTTTAACAACCGGGGTAGAATACGCAATTTATACCATGTTCTTTTATCATCATGTTCTCTTATGCTCACTCACTTTTGGTCACAATATTAATACTGTTGTTCACAATTTTAATATTGTTATTCACAATATTAATACTGTGTGAGTCTGTGCGCATGAATGTGTTTTTGTATATATGTGTGTGCAAGAGTGGTGAACAAATATATGTTAAGTGGTGAACTAATAAATTATGAATAAATAGTAAAAAATTTGTGAACAATTTAATTGACGTGTTTGTTCATAGTTTTTATATTATTTGTTCATAAATTTTATAATTTTTGTTCACTGAAAATGCATAATGCTTAGTAGATATACAGTCCTTAAGGTGCATGATATAACTTCCCGATAGTTCATTAACACTTTCTTATCTTATACAACAAGTGGGGCTTCGTAAAATTAATTACTCAAAGAAAAAGAAAACCATCGAGCACATAATTTCTTGGTTACTGCTTTGAACGAATCTTTTGTTTCCAATTGGGAGATCGTTGCTTTGAGCTATGATAGTCTTAAAGTTTTCTGGTTGTGTTTGCAAGTAGCAAAGGATCAGGACTCTCTCGTGTTTAATGCTTGTTTTAATATTCTGACAACATATCTCAACTTATAATTATTTTATTTTTAAATTTCAATCATAGGAGAAAAAGTGAAATTTTAAATTTTTTGTATAAAATTAATGATTGAGATATAGTATTAGAATGTTACAATAAAACTTTCCTTCTTAGCCATGACTGAGGTGGCCAAGGAAAACAGAAGAAAAGGTGAAAGGAAAATAAAGAAGGAAACTTTACACAAAGACTAAAGGGAAATAAGGGAAAAGGAAATGGAGAAAAAAGAGAAAGAAGAACAAGAAAGGGAAATAGAAAGGAGAAGGAAAAGGAAAAGGAAGAAAAAGATATTAAGTGTAAAAAGGATAATTTTAGCTGGTGAAATGGTTCAATTGTTTTAAAAAAAAAAAGAAAATTTATGAAAAATCCAAGTAAATCTAAAAGATATTATGGCCATTTTGAATTCAATACTGACATCAAAATAAAAAATCGATTTAATCGCTTTGAAGAATTGATCAAGATCAGCTCGTCTCGAGCATATGATAACTTTTAAAATTAATTAGAGAAAAAAAAAGTTTTTTTTGTTGGCTGACAGATCCCCTGTGCTATAGTGAAATTACATCTTTGGTCCCTGTATTCCTAAAACTCTCTACTTATCCCTTTGCACTTTTTCGAAGCTTGCAAATGCCCCCCAACTATCATTTTTTTTGTTGAATCATTAACTGATTTTGTAAAATGTCTATTTTGCCACTATTATATTTTAATAAAAGTCTATTTTGCCCTTATTTTATTTTAAAAAATATATAAAAATAAAAAATAAAAAAGAAGAAGAAGAAGAAAGATCGTCTTCTTCATTAGGCCAAAACACCTCACACCCGCTGGCGCCACCCCCACGCCCTTCCACCAGCCCAACCAAATCAAAGTTTTTCTTTGGCCCTCATCTTAAAAAATGATAATTTTTAAGTATTTCATCACAAATCCTATTAACAAATATTGCTTTTACATCAACAATAACAATCTTAGAATCATCCATCTTTTTTTGTTTTTTTTTCCAGATAAAGATTTAATGTTTTTTTTTAAATATGATGAATCAAATAAAAAAATAAATGCAGAGGGTATAGAATAGAGAATAGACTTCTTGTCGGCGGCGGAGGGCATGATGGTGGTGATGCCGACTGTTGGTGGGGGTGGGGGGGTGGGGGGTGGTGATTTTAAATTTTTTTGGGAAATATGATGAATCAATTAGAATTAGAAACATAAATGTACGGGGTATATATCGGAGAAGAAAATGTTTCTTGTTGTCGGTCGATAGCGGAGGGCATGGTGGTGGTGGTGGGGGTGGAGGGGGTGGTGGTGATGGGGCTGTTGGTGGGGGAGGGGTGGTGATTTTAACTTTTTTTTGGAAATATGATTAATCAATTAAAATACATAAATGTAAGGGGACTATATGTGCAATTAATGGCCAAAAACAAAGCCCCCTCTTATTTTTGGAGCGTGTAGCATAATTCCCATTAAAATGGATGGAAAATTTGACGAAAAGGGTATTCATACAAGTTGCGAAAAAATACAAAGGGATAAGTAGAGAGTTTTGAGAATTTAGAGATCAGCGACATAATTTTATGATAACGCAAGGGGTCCGTTAGTAAAAACCCTAAAAAATAAAAAAGATATTGTCATGAAATATGATGAGGAAATGGAAGTATGGTACAAATTTTGGAGGCGGGGGATTATTAGAAAATAAGATTCTACCTAGTAATTTTGTAACTTGTGCTTTTCATGGGTCAACTTTTTTTTTTTTTTTTTCCCGAATTAAGTGAAGTGAAGAGATGTAATTGACAAAGCATTTTGGTGTAACCATTTACATGACCAACCAAAGTAAAATCTCATTCGAGTTTGACATGAGAACTTGCTAAATCTCTTGTAATAATTAGAAAAGTTTATTAACTTCCTGATTTTCTTTAAACATAAAAATCCATAAGTATGGGTTTCATTTAACTTAACGCGTCATTAGCATCCATAGTACTTCATAATATATCAGTTCATAGTATTGTCAAAAGATTACTGCTAATCGACGAAACAAAATCGGTTATTACAATCATAACAAACCCAAGGTTTTCGTATCAGATCCAAAGAAGTCGACAGGAGGGCATGTGCCTGCTCATGCATCCATAGTGAGTTAATGTTCAGAATGGTAAAGGAGAACAATGTGTCTGCAAGGTGTTTGATGCACGCAATCTGCCCGAGGCTGAAGTGACATTATTGTGTTAATCCACATCCGATAACAGAAAATTTGCATTCTAGAATGCAAATAACCCCTATACGTATTGACCTGTATTTTTATTAGTTAAACAGTAAACCAATAAATTAATTGTTTGAAATTATTCATTGACAAGAAGCATGTTTTCTAGATAACTCCGGAGGAATTGCAGATGCAAAGGATTGAAGATCTACCATACTTGAGAGTACATACTCCGTCTCATTTCATACTTACCTGAAGTATTTACTAATGTAATATTCTCAACCTAACAAATGACTCTTGCATTTGGAAAATTTTTGTAGATGTTAAGTGTTAGAAATATTATATGAGTAAGCTTGTGTGAAAAATAGGACAATTAGTAAAATTAAATGATTAAACTAAGATTAAAATAACCAACTAAACTTGCGAGTAATATAAATTACTTAATCAAATAAATTACAAGAAATGAAACACGACAATATATGTAAGGAAAAAAACGAGAAACTAATAATCAATTATAAATTAGGATCAATGCTTGAGTTGGACTATATCTCATTAAGACTCTAACGCACTACCATAGTACTGACAGTTTCTCGCGTAAGCCTCCCAGAATATAACAATCACCTTATCTCATAATAGGAGCATACTAAATTATGAGATCTCTCAAACTTAAAAACTTAGAACTCTTTCTACTAAAAGAAAATGGAAAACTGATTTTCAAACAACCGTTTCAAAAATTGACTCAAAAAATTCTGCAAAAGCTACTTAGATTTTCTGTTCATTTTGCAAAGTTATAAAAGTATGATAATATATAGGAGGATTTTTTTTTTTTATAAATGACACAAATTTTAAAATTCATTACAAAAGTAGCCTTGTTTCTAATTGGTTTTAAAAAAAAGCCATTTCGGCTTTTGAACAACCAAAAATGGCTTTTCAATCAACGAAATTGTTGCATTTATCACTGTACTATTGGAAGTATTATTTTCGGCTTTTGAATAGCCGATTTCGGCTATTCAATTGCCAAAATTTGACCAAGTTTAAACCACGGCGATAAATGTGCCTACTTTTTCTGCTGTTGAATGGCCGAAAGTTGACTTTGGCTTTTGAATAGCCAATTTTTGTTATTGAATAACCGAAATTGTCACATGTCTTGACAGCGTGTTAGGAAAAGTAGTTACTTTATTCAAAAGACTTTTGATTTTTCAATCACCAATTTCAACTATTCAAAAGCCGAAAGGGTTATTTTTAAAAAATATTTCAAAACAAGACTATGTTCGTAATGAATTTTAAAATGTGTGTCATTTAAAAAAAATTCCTACATAGGACACCCAAAAGAGAACTAATCTGACCAAATAATAGTAAACAGATGCTAGAAAAACGAAATGTTCACAACGTTTCACCGTGTTCCAAAACGCTCAAATGCAAATTCAATACGATGCTCAACGTTTTCTTCCACTTAATGGCTATAAAGCCATTTCAAATGCAAGCAATCATTGTGGTCATTATTAACCCATTGAAAAGCAACCATTACCAAATGATTGTGGTTATCATGAGAATTCATGTAACCTTCATATTTGCTTGTAACGTATTGTGCACTTGCAAAGTTGAGTGTTTGAGATATCATGCTACCCGTTTGAATTATAAACGTATGGTAATAAATATTTTAATTAGTTATCTTTGTTTTATTCTTTTATTCATGCACCTATCAAGCTGATATGGCATAATTTTAATATATCAAAATGCTGGACAATGTATAGATTATTTTTAGCTTAGTTGGCAAGCTAACAAAAGAATTATAAATGTATGGTAATAAATATTTTAATTAGTTGTTCTTGTTTTATTCTCTAACTCATACACCTATCAAGCTGACATGGCATAATTTTAATATATCGCTGATGTGACAGACAATATGTTGATTATTTTTTATCTGAGTTGGCAAGCTAACAAAAGTTGATGTGTCATGCTTCCTTGAATTCCATCGCATAGAAATTACATAAATAAATGACTGTCCAAATCGATTTCTAACTTCAAAATCAATTAGCGACCGATTTTGCGACTACAAGGGATGGTCACTAATTCAATTTAGCATCTGATTTTGGAAGTGGTTGCTAAATTAGCAACTGAAAAGTTGGTCTCTAATCAAAATTTTTTGGTTGCTAAATAGCATGATGTTGCAAAGTTAATATCGGTTGCTAATTTAGGAAGGAGAGAATTGTTGTTTTGAAAATATTTTCATTCCTTGACCAGCTGAAAACATTTTCCTCTATATCTAATTAAACTTTTTATTGGTTGATACTTTCCTTGAGTGGAGAATTGAATTATAATATAAACGATCAAGTCAACTATAACTCTGCTACTAAGACTAAATCATAAATCAATGCGAAAATAATAATTAAATCTTATTTGGTACAATATTAAACTAACCCAATCATGTTGTACCAGCGTGATTTTGAAAATTCTTTTCCAATTAACTAATTTTTTCGATAGTTAACTAACTAGATAGGACACTATCAAGACCCTTCGGTCCTTGGCATATAACCACCAAAATAAATCCGCTATCTAACAAGCTAAGCTTTCAAATAGAGTCTTTAACTCCCTTACAACTTGCCTCTAACTCTCACGTGCGGGATTGAGGCATAGAAACGTCTTCTCCACGAGGTGAGTACCTTACTCAGCTCATAGATCTACTCCAGATGGACTCAAATAGTTTAGGAGTGGGGTATATGAGGAAGAGTAAGGCGCTGACCTCTCTAAACAGTATATTCTAACCATCCTGCTATTTTTGTAGAGAATAGAGTAAGGAACGACTTTATATGATGGGGAGTTGCAAGAGTGGAAAAGAAATATTCTTTGAGAAACAATAGCCAAAGAGTTTTACTCAGGAAAACAAAGAAAAAAGTTCCAAGAGGAGATATCATTCCTATGGAGCGACCTTCTTCACATTGCATGCTTATTTTCTTGTCCCCTAGAGTTGGCTCAAGGGGACTCGACTTGCAGCAAATCTCGAGCCGCATTCTAAAGGTGTTACCAAACACATAAGGAATCAGAAAATTATTTTACGTCAGACAAGCAAAGCCTAGGAGTAAGATTGATTGTTTAATCTAAAAATATCTTTAGAAATACAAACATTTAAAGAAATACAATTCTAAATCAATCCTAAAAACCCACTGATACACCCTGCTACCCCGAATAAATCAGCCCAAGCTTCAAAGAAAATCAAGGATACTCTCACGTACATCAACAAAACAGAAAAGAAGGATAACAAATACATCTCCTGGAAAGATCGTCTCTATTTCTTATAAACTTCCATTACACAGACATTGATGATTGTTGCAGCTCTTAAACTCCACATCCGGAAACCTTAATTAACAACGATACTATCAAACAAACAGAATACAGTTTAATCACAAACATGTTCAAAAATTAGCTTATACTAATTATATTTCATATGCTATATCGCATTCCTCGGGCTGATCAGCTGGAAGATCCTCAGACATGCTCTCTGATCTGTCTTCTTCCTCCTCGAATCTCCAGTACCCGAGACCCGTTACGTCGCAAGGAAATTTCTCCAGGGAGTTGCAATGGCTAACTTCGAGATATCGGATTGGCATCACGCTAAAGTCTGACCATGTTGCCTGCAGTCTGGGCAAAAATTTCAAGCATAGCCCTTCTACTTTCCAGTTATTTTCACTGTTGTTTGTGAAAATAGAGCTCATCTGAGTAAGCGTTCTTGAGCTCTCGATACAAAGATATAGCAGTTGAGGCAGTGCTGTTGGGTTCATCCATGCTGGTGTAGTTTCTCCACCGAAGTGCCGGAGATACAGTTCTTCGATACAGGGCGAAGGTGATAGTTTTTCCAGCCTTGCCGCCATTTTTGGGTCCTCCATATCGCCAGCATTGATTGAGAATACCCTCAGCAGTCGGAGGTGTTTCAGTACAGTCAGTTCATCATCATCAATTGTGCTTTCACCTGTTAAGTCTAGTTGTAACACACGAAGTTGTGTTAAGGCCTGGAGGTCACGAAAGCGAGAACTTTCTGAAGTATCTGGACCAGGTATTTTGAATCCGTACAATTCTTGAAGAGTAACGAGTCTAGAAAGCCCTCTTGGTAGGTAGCGAAGAGATGGGCAGTTTCCAACATTCAGAATTGTTAGTCTTGGAAGAGTTAGGATTGATTGTGGCAGCTCTTTCAGGTCCCTATTTTCGCTGAGGATTAGTATATGGAGACCCCATAACTTCCCAATTGAATCCGGCACAGCGAATAACTTGGCAACGTCACTAAGATTCAGATAAGCTAGACGCTTGAGGGAGGTGATCCAACGCCAAAGATCCTCCAGGCAAACATTATCCAGCTTAAGATGTGAGAGATCCAGGACCCTGAGAGACGTGACATTTGCCAATGCGATATCTCTTTTGAATCCAATGGAATGGAATGTGGTAAGAATCAACGCCCTCAGCTTCGTATTACCTCGCAGGGTCTGGAAAGTTGTCTTTTTTGTCACTCCCAAGCGACGAGTGTTGATCGTCGCTACCTGGATGCCTCTTCTGTCGAAGTTGCAGAAATCCTCTTCTCCAGCAATCTTAATCATCAGGTCTCGGACCAGGTCATGCACCTTGCAGCTGTATACTCTCCCATCAAAATTCCTTCTCTTCACAGATTCCACCAGGCATCTGCTAATAAGTTGCGCAAGACAATCAAAAGCTACTTCTGTTGCAGTTTCCGTGCCCTTATCGCGCACAAAGCCTTCACTAACCCACCAATGAGCTAATTTTCCAGCATATATTTCATGATCATCTGGATAAATTGAGAAGCACAACATGCAATGCTTTAACCGAGGAGGAAGCTCATCATAACTCAGTTGCAGAGAAGCCATCACAGATATATTGCTCTCACTCTCGTTCTCCAATTTCTCATAAAAATTTTCACATATCCGCTTCCATTCGCCAGATGACTGAGGCTTTGAAGCTAGCAAACCTCCCGTCGCCTTGATTGCTAACGGAAGACCACCACATTTCTTCACAATTTTTCTCCCTTCTTCTTCCAGCAGAGCATTTTTGCATTTTCCTTCACTTGACTTGAACGCAACCTTACAGAACAATGCCCAGCTCTCTTTCTCGTCCAGAACTTTTACTCGATGAATTTTTTCCACTCCCATTCTTCTAACAACATCTTCGTTTCTCGAAGTGACTACTATGCAGCTGCTACTCTCCTTTGACATAGGTATGCCATCTGAGATCCGATCCCACCAGCCATCATCGATGCTCCACACATCATCCATGACAATAAGGTAAGACCTATTCGAAAGCCTTTGGCAAACTTTATGCAACAAGTCACCATTATCAGATCCACTAGCATCTCCATGGAGTTGTCTCAACATACTCTTCAGGATCTCAACCTCATTGACAGTCTGAGATATGGAAATCCAGATCTTTTCGCAATAGCGCGCCATCACTTGTGTGTCATTGAAGATCTTCTTCGCAAGGGTAGTCTTACCCAGACCTCCCATCCCCACAATGCCAATACGATGCAACGACTCGCTCTCAGGAAGAATCCACCCTTTCATCCTCCTAGTGTCGTCCGTTAATCCCACAATCTCGGATTGGTCGAAAACCTGAGACGTCCATCGTCTTCTATGGCTTCCATAGTCTTCAGCAGCATGATTTCCCACTCCCAGTGGAGTAATATAAACACTGAGATCTTGGTGAAATTTACCGATTTTCGAGTTGATTTTTTTCAACATCTTTCCTGTTTGGTAGCGAAAGATGATTTCAGGAAGAGACGGAAAGCTACATTGAGAGCTCCCCTTCATCTTTCTATGCGCTTCTCGGATCTGACAGTCAACAATCACATCATCCGCTTCGTAGATGAGCTCTCTCAGGGAGCTCAATATTTCTTTCACAGTTTCATGCTTGTGCTTCTGCTTATTTGCATCAGTGAGAAATGATCGCATTAGCTTAAGCTGCTTCTCCATCTCCTCAAGCTGCGGTTCGAATTCAAGTGCATATCCGCTTTGAGTGGAGACAATATCGAGCAGGTTACCTATTAGGAGCTCTGCCACTGCACCTATCACTGGATCTGCCATGATGGAAATTTCCACGGGATCGTCCGTAACCCAAGTGCCTAATTGTTGTAGTGAAACCTGTAGAAACCAAATTTTTCTTAAAGAAGATATTAAACCAAAAGATTATCATATACTCAGCAAGTATTTAAGAGTATAATAAATCAAGCTTGCTGCAAATTAGCACTTTGTTCATTGACGGATTCACGTTATTCCTAGAGAACTGATAATGTAGTGTATGTTTTGGTTGTTTGACTAATAATTACTCCATCTTCCACTGATTGAACATCTATCTCGCCTCAAGCACTCTAGAATTTACGTAGAACAGGAAATTCTGGAGGCACAAATTAAAATACCTTTTATATATTGCTTCATGTACCACTGCAATTTTTGATACCTAAAATTTTATTCAGAATGGATAAAAATCGTTGCGGTTGACATTAAGCAATGGTCATCCGGGCTTGGGCAAATTCTTCACTCCAACAGCTTTTTGCAAATAATATATATAATGATTTTCTAATGTTGCCCTTGAATTATATTTCAATGACTATTAGAGAAAGAGATATAGATGATTGAAAATACCTTTCTCGGCCTTTTGGCTAAGATCAAATTAATGGCGAAAATTTTGATCACTAAATAGAGGTGGATTAACAATGGAAATTTGCTCGATTTCTATTTAGACACCGATTAGTGAGCAAATAATATCGGATGCGAAACAAATATGAGGAAAATATAATTAAAATTAATTCTTTTTAATTTTATCAGTTTAGAGATGAACTTTCCATCTCTAAATAGAAATCGTTGTGAGAAACGTAATTTTAGAAGTATGTAATTGTATATATAAGATATATAGGTAGATAAATATTGACATCAAATAAAACTTTACAAAATATTAGTTGTATATAATAGTCAAAAAGTTCATTACCTATGCAATCATTTATTTCAATTTAATTGAAGTGTAGTAAAAGAACTGAAATGTGACAGTGAATTACTTCTACACTCACTGAACAATGAGAGCATAAAATGGAACAAAGCACTTAAAATATTGACATAGGCAGGAATCATCCAAAACAAGAAAAATAAACAACTCCTGCACAAAATTACTTATTAGAGCTTCATATTAACACAATAAATAAATACACTAAAATTCTCTCTACAAGTCTAAGCTTTTAGATAAGGTAATAACTCTAATATGATATCAAAGCTGGTAACTTTAATATGGTATCAATGCCTAAAAATCAAACGGTCTCAAGTTTGAAACTCACTGCCACTCATTTAAAATATTAAAATTGTCCACGGGTAAGTCTTAAAAAACAAACCCTGATTGCATGTGAAGGAGTGTGCAATAACACAATAAATAAATATACTAAAATTCTCTCTTTTAAATAAGATAGCAACTCCAATACATTAGATACAGACAAAACATATATAGACATAATTCACACATTAAACGAGGTAGACCATATATATATATATATATATATATATATATATATATATATATATATATATATATATATACAGAAAACTGACCTACGTGCGCGATCCCACTTCTGGAGAAAAATTATCTTCAGCCTTCTACAGGATCAACAAGTTTTATATATTCATAAATTTTTGTAAACATAATGGCTAAAGCAGCATCAGTTACATGTTTCTTCACATGACAGCAGAAACTGTGCTTTTAGTATATTTTTTCTTATAAGCTACAACTCTGTGGCATGCACTAAGAATCATTTATCTATCGGCTTTCCTTCCTACGGAGTAATAGCCTAGTACGTAATTTGTTTTGATGCCACAAACATCAAATGGACACAAAAGGAAACAGAAAGAACCTAAATTTCTTGGGACATTTTTGGACCAATGGACTCTGGGCCCGTTTGGATTGGCTTTTTTTAAAAGCGCTTTGTTTGAATTGATTTTTTTTAAAGCGTTTTTTAACAACTTTTGAAAAATAATTTTTTTTTTTCAGAAGCTAAAGTTCTGGCTTCTAAAAAAAACTGTATTTAAGTTTTTTCAAAATTTCAGTTTTTTTGGAAGTCAAATCAAATAGCTATTACAAATTTAGTATAATTTTTTTAGGAAAAAAAAATATTTTTCCTGAAAAATTGCCAATCCAAACTGGCCCCATGTAGAAATGTTCTATCAACGTGGGATTAAAAAGAATCTCCGCTAAAAAAAATGTTCTTCCAGGTGCATCAAATCAATTAAAGGCAAAAGTCGTCTGTCTCCCACTAATGCTTTTATTATCAATGTGAGACACATAGAGTAGAAAGTGTTAAGAGTTTCCATGTAGCTTAAACTTCCTTTTTCAGCAACATCATCTGGAGGGTATTTGGCAATATTTATATTCTGAGTACTAAGTATTTTCTATAATATGTTCGTAAAGATAGTTTTTTATTTCAAGTGTTTATTATTAAGAATTTTAAAAAAAGTTAATTGGTGATAAATGAAGTAGTTCAAAATCTTGTAAAGTAAGATATTCTAATACTTCCATTCACGTTGTGAAAAAATCTGAATTTCCATTATGAAAACTAATTGGTTAATATAAGGAGTAGTCCAGAATATTATATGATGATCTTAAATCTAGAGATTTTCTTAAGCGAGACTCCTTTTTATATGTTGTAACATTCATAAGAACTCATATAAGCATAAAAAAACAAAATGTTCACATATATTTTGCAAATACAGGTCAAAAGTTGCTTATCTGTTATCAAATAATTGAAGCATTATACTTGGAGGGTTATCTTGAATAAGTGCGGGTCGCTTTTGGTATATGAGGTCTCTTGGGTGCTACTGAGCGAATCAGATTCCAAAACAATTCTTTGGGAAGTCTGTGCTCCTGCCAATAAGTGGATGAAAGTGTGGAAGTGGTGTGCTCGTGCCAACCGAAGTCTTACGTACAATTTCCATAAGTAGGGCAAAATTATCATCCTTGATGGGTCAAAATCTTCGTTTCTAAATAAGTGACAATTTTTTCCTTTTTCAATCACTAATCAAAATTTCAGTAAAGACTATGGCTTGTTAATCCTTTTCTAAACAATCAACTATAGCTTGTTAGGTTAGAAGAGGGTTTCAATTTGATATATTTATATTGGGTTATGGCTCAAAGTCCAAATCCATACAAATTAAGAAATTTGTAGAAAATAATTAATTGTATTACCAAAATATAAGTTGTTTAAATAGTAGAGGAGAAATTTTAAAGAGCATGGATTTCTCTTCTATAAATAAAAGGTCTTGTAGCTTGTATTTGATATATCTTAGAAGTGTGTCTTAGGGCCACACCGCATTGGGTGTGAGTGAGAGGGAGAGCCTGAGAGCATCAAAAATGTATTACATTCGTTCTAGTCCTGTTAAGGATATAACCATTGTACGAACTCTGTGGGGAAAGGTTTAGACTTTCTATCCGTGCAAAAAGTTACATGAGTTGTAATTCCATTATTGTTGAATAGTGGAATTTATCTCAGAGGGGATCGTGGACGTAGGCAGAGGGCCGAACCACGTTAAAAATATTGTGTGTTCTTTATATGTGGTTTTCCGCTATGCTTTGATGTGTGTGCATGTGTCCTTGATTTTCCCAAAAAGTGGTATCAGAGGTTGGTTGGTGAACTGGGAATGATGAAGATGCAAGAAGGACACATAAGAAGTTGTGTTGAAGGATGTTGGCTTGCACGAAAAACAAAAAGGTTGCTAGAGAAGAGTTTGAACATTCGCTAGATCTACTAGTCTCGTTTGGAGGCCTTCCCAAAGATCGATCAACGATCTATTTATTGTTGTATATTCATCGCACTGAGTAGAGTAAGCTGCTAAAATTTTGTGACAATCCGACGGTCGGATTGTGAGATACAGTAGGTCAAGTTTTGTGAATTTGTAATCAAAAAGTCAAACAAAAAGTTTGACCAACTTTGACCAAGGGTAATTTGGGTTTTGAATGAGTTGACCAAGGGTCCCCCAATCATTTTTCAACGTCCTGAGTTTATTTTTAGGCCCGTTTTGCCAAATTCTTGATGTATCGTGGGTGAGCCTTGAATTTGAGTAAAATGATGAAGTGGTGATAGAATTATGCAGAAGTCTTTGAAGGGATCCACTGAAGAAGATCCTTCTTCTTCCCCTTTTTCGGAAGAAAAGGAGGATCCGGACAAAATCGATTAAACGGAAGAAATCCGAGTGAATGGAAAGGAAAAAAAACAAAGGATGAATTATCAGCCAATTTCATTCTTTTAACGAAGTGAGGAAGAATTGCAAATTGATAAAACTCAGTGGGCGAATTGAACGAAGGGTACGAAATAAATCAGATTAATTTTTTGATCAAAAGTACTATGTGAAATCTTCAGTTTTTTCCTCTTCCTACATTTTGTCTCTGTGGACCGAGAAGAAAGAGGGCTTTCCAGGAAGAAGAGTGTACCATGAGAGAAGCAAGGAGGTCAACCTTTTTCAAATATACAACATGGATTTTGGCAATGCAAATATATTTAGCTGACTAGTGAACAAACTTCCAGAGGAGAGAAGTTTGGATGAGTAGACTAGTTGAAAAAGGTTCAATTCGAGGGAGGAGTCTGCGTAGCTGAATGATCAGAGTCTTAACCAAATGACCGATAGGGAATGCTACTACTGGATAAAAGACCACGTCCGAGATGCCTTGTGTCGAGGGAGGACGCAATCAACCTTGAGAGGTCGAGATTAATGGTATGGAGAGGGATATTGGTTATAACTCCGAAAATTTGCTAGGATGTGTCGGTAGCTATTGCCGTGAAGGGTGTTGTCGAGCGAGGGCTCCAGCGTGAAAACTGTGAAGAGGTTCCAATTGCAGCAAAGAAGCTTCAGACTTTTCGCCAATGGAGGAATTTGTTGGATTATGGCTCAAAGTCTAAGCCCATACAAACTAAGAAACTTGTGGAAGACAATTAATTGTATTACCAAAATATAAGTTGTCTAAATAGTAGAGGAGAAATCTAAAGAAGCAAGGATTTCTCTATTATAAATAGACGGTCTTATAGCTTGTATTTGGTATGCCTTAGGAGCACACTCCATAGGGGGTCTGGGTGAGAGGGAGAGTTTGAGAGTATCAAGAGTGTCTTACATTCGTTCTAGTCCTATTGAGGATTGAACCATTGTACGAACTCTGTAGAGAAAGATTTAGACTTTTCTATCAGTGCAAAAAGTCACTTGAGTTGTAATCCCATTATTATTGAATAGTGGAATTTATCCTAGAGGGGATGTGGACGTAGGCAAAGGGCCTAACCACGTTAAAAATATTGTGTGTTCTTTGTGTGTGTTTTTCCGCTATGCTTTGATATGTGTGCATGTGTCCTCGATTTTCCTAACAATTTATATATATTTCTATAAATAAAAGGATAAATCTTGAACTAAATCTTGTATTAGTTTAATTTCGCATATAACAGAAATTTAGCACAATAAGTTACTTTTTAGTGTTTTCATTTTTAATTTTTAAAAAGTTAGCTCATTCCAAAAACAAAAAAGTTATGCATTTAGTTAGAAAAAAAAAATTGATTCCATTTAAGATGTATATATGTATAGAAATAGATAGATTTTAAAGTCAAAAGCGATTTTTTTCTTTTACTCTTGCATATAACGTGACTTTTGCACCATAGACTATTTTTGTCTTTTTCCTTAGCATTGGACAATTAAAATATTTCTAGTATTCTAGTCAATTATTGTATACCTTTTTATTAGATGATGTTATTAAATTATTTGTCTATTATTTTTCTTTAAATTAATAAAGAGATAAGAATGTCTTCTAGTATAAGATTTTGTTTGATAAAGTTTGATAATAAGGGTGAATATATTGATAAATTAGAACCTCAAGAGGAATTTGCATTAAGCTAAAACTCATCAGAGAAAAGGGCATCCACCCAAAATTGACTTCCTTGCACTTTGTGTAAAAGCCAAACCATCTTCGTCTGCCATAATAGATGTGAAGCAATTAAGAAAGCATGCACTTCCATGGCGCGATCACAAATAAATAGGGGAGATGAGATTCCCTGCCTTTTACTCCCAATCAAATTGTTTTTTCTACTAGAATAATGAACACCAAAGAGCTGAGATTAATTCTGAATAATGATATTTATTGCTAAAACTGAAATAGAATATATATATATATATATATATGTATATAGATAGATAGATAGATAGATACACACACACCATATGTGTTTCTACAATAAATTTCAAAATGTATTTTAGAATAAATGCTAAAAAATACTACATCATAAAATTAAAACATCATCTTATCCACGTCCACGGATCCTAATTTAACTTTGTTATTAAATTTTTTCATTCTTCCCTCTGGTTTCACAAGTAAATGTACTACTTTCTCCATCGTTTCAACTTAGAAGTATAGGACCAACTTAAATGTTAAGTTAGATATACTAATATGTGGCAAATATAGTCAGGAGATGGACAATTTCCAACATCTAGAATTGCTAATCTTAGACTGGCTTGTTCGAAACGTTTGACATGGTTTTTTATCTTTAATCAGATGGTTAATCCCTCAACTGATATTTTTAAACTTTCTATTCTGTATGTGAAAACACAAGTATCGGTTGAAAACTTGTATGATGTACTTGCTGTTTTCTTTCTGATAGCAATATCAATCTTCAAGATTATTTTCCTGAATGAAGATTGATATCTCTGAGATTATTTCCCTTGATGAAGATTGACTAGAATGATTTCCTCTTGATTAGCACAATTATAGCTCTCTGTAATTAATGTAATTGGAAGAACTCTCCTATATAAGGAGCTGTGCATTGTACACAAAACAAGCAATAAAAACATACACCACAGAGTTTATTCTTTCATGGTATCAGACTTCCATTGACCTGTGTCTTTGTCCTGTCGACCTGTGGCTCCAAATGGCTTCCTCCACTTCTTCCTTCTCTCAATCAGCATCTACTATCAAAACCTTTGTTACAGTCACCCTTGACAATACAAACTATCTTGTCTGGAAAACTCAAATCTTAAATTTTCTTCACTTCAATAACCTCACTCAGTATATCGATGCATCACTTCCCCATCCCTTTTCTGTCTCTGCTCATTCCTCCCCTCTATCACCCACAAACCCAGCCGAATCAACCACATCATCTAATATAGATATCCCAGTTGTCCATCCCACAAAACTACCACCACTGCTGCGTCCCCTTCATCATCCACCATCACTGCTGTTGAATGGGAACGAACAAATCGCTTCGTTATCGCATGCATCACTGCCACTCTTTCTGAATCATTGGCTTATCAAGTCCTTGGTTTCGAACGTGCTTCAGATCTCTGGTTCTCTCTTGAAGAATCTTTTCTACACCAGTCGATTGCGCGTCGTTCCTTACTCCGAAATCAACTTCGAACTATCAAAAAGAACTCCCTCACTATTGCTGAATATCTGCAACAAATCTGCTTTCTTTCGTCTAATCTAGCCGCTATTGGAGATCCCTTACCTAACTCAGAATTAATTCTTACTACCCTTAATGGTTTGCCCAGAGAATATTGCTCATTCATTACTTCTATCGAAAACATGGAGTCTCTTCCTTCTTTCTCACAGCTTCGAGCCAAGCTTCTTATGCATGAGCAGCGACTTCTAAGTGATGATGTTGACTCTAGCAACCCTGTTACTTCGAATGTTACTGCTCTGGTTTCCCAACTCCAAAATGTGTCACTCACTGATCAAGCTCTCCTTTCTCAACATGCTGCTCGCTCGCCTTCGCCTACCCCACAGCAAATACAAACTTCAGTTCACTCCCCTTCCTCTAATACCTTCTCTTCTTCATCTCATCAAAATGGTAAACGACGTATCAAGTGCCAAATATGTCAAAAATTTGGCCATTCTGCCTCTCGTTGCCGCTCACGTTTTGACCCTGCAGTAAACTCACAGCCACGAAACTCACGGCCTCAATTTGCTGGACTACATCACACAAATCCTGCACAACTTCCTCCACTGTTGCCGAACCCCAACACTTCTCTGACTTGGGTTCCTGATTCCGGCGCAACATGACACATGGCCACTGATCCTGCACTTCTTCAACAAATGAGACCCTATCATGGCTCTGATCAAGTCCTTGTTGGCAATGGTAAGGCAATACCTATCTCTCATATTGGTAATGCATCTTTAACTGCCACTACTCGCAATTTCTCTCTTTTTAATGTCTTACATGTCCCTCAATTAACTAAGAATCTTTTATTTGTCTCCAAATTCACGGCTGATAATAACGTCTCACTAGAATTCTTTCCATCTTCTTGTGTTGTTAAGGACCTCCACACAAAGATGCCTCTCCTACACGGCCATATTGAATCTGGTTTATATGTTTTCCCTGCACCTTCTCCACATAACAACATTGCCGCTCTCACTGCGTCTCGTGTCTCTGCTGACATATGGCACACTCGCCTCGGCCACCCCTCTCTATAAGTGCAGTCATCAGTTCATTCTCAACATCCTGAGTTCTTTCCTAAGCTTAACAGAGTCAACAAAATTTGCTCTGCTTGTCAAATGGGAAAGAGTCACCGATTAGAATTTCATTCCTCTACTTCTAGATCTAGTTCGGTTCTTGAACTCATTCATTGTGATATTTGGGGTCCGTCCCCTATTTCCTCTTTTTCTGGGTATCGTTACTTTGTTCTTTTCATTGATGATTACACTAGGTTTACGTGGATGTATCCTCTTCGCAATAAATCTGACTACTTTGATGTTTTTGTTCAGTTTAAGTTTTTGGTTGAAAATTTATTTTCCACTCGTATTAAATCTTTTCAATGTGATGGTGCTCGTGAACTTGTACAAGGTCCCTTGGCTACTTTTCTAAAGAAACATGGTGTTCAATATTTCATATCTTGTCCTCATACCCCACAACAAAATGGCCTTGCCGAACGCAAAATACGACATATTACTGAAATGTGTTTAACTCTACTATTTCATGCTAACATGCCTAAAACGTTTTGGTTGGAAACTTTTGCCACTGCTGTTTTTCTAATTAACCGGCTTCCTACCCCAGTTTTGCAAAATTCTTCCCCTTTTTCAAAACTTTACAACAAGTCTCCTGATTATGGACTTTTACGATCATTTGGGTGCTTGTGTTTTCCATACTTAGGTAGTATCAAATGGGACAAACTAAGTCCCAAATCCCTGCCATGCATTTTCTTAGGGTATGCTGACAATTATAAGGGTTATAGATGTCTTGATCCTCAAACAAATAAAATTCATATCTCTCGGCACGTAGTCTTTAGTGAGGACGTTTTTCATTTTCGATCCACATCATCGCCTCGTTCATCTGTTTTTCCCATCTCTACATCTACCATACTCCCAACAACCCACATTCCCTTTGCCTTTTCCCAAAAAGAGACTTTCTTTTTTCCTAACTCTAATGCCCCTAAATCTAATTTGTCTCCTGCACACATGTCTACTAGTAGTCCCACGCCTGTCCTATCCTGTATGAACCACCCTTCACAATCTCCAACTCCTACAATTGTTCCAACATCCCTACCTACCGCTGATCAACATTCTTCTCAATCCATATCCTCTCAGACTAGTCCATTATCTAAAACTAACAATGCCTCGTTCGCATCCTTACCTAGATCATGCTCACCTGAGTTCTCATCCACCACTTCGCACCCTCCCATCTCTGATACTTTGGCATTGGCATCTAACTCTAAAAATCTCAAACTTTCCTCTCTGTCCTCTCTTGCTGAACCTCGCTCTCTCCAACCCCCTAAACATGCTTCAATCAATAACCATCAGATGGTCACTCGGTCAAAAGCCCATACGCGAATTCCCAAGAAGTTTACTGATTACATTGTTTATAATGCTCAAACTAATGGCTCTTGTGATTTCAGTGAAACAGAACCCACGTGTTTCACTCAAGCCAATAAATATGCTCACTGGCGTGCTACTATGGCTCATGAATACAATGCCCTCATTCATAATGGCACCTGGCACTTGGTTCCTAAACCTACCGCTGGCAATATAATTGGCTGTAAATGGGTATTCCGTATCAAAAGAAAACTTGATGGTTCTATTGAGCGTTATAAAGCTCGACTCGTAGCAAAAGGGTTCAACCAAGAAGCAGGTGTTGATTATACAGAGACCTTCAGTCCAGTAATCAAGTATACCACGGTTCGCGTAATCCTGTCTCTTGCAGTATCTCAAAACTGGGAAATTCGTCAGCTAGATGTCAACAATGCCTTTTTAAATGGACTCCTTGATGAAGATGTGTACATGGCTCAACCACCTGGGTTTGTTCATCCTATTCACTCTCAGCAGGTGTGTAAACTAAATAAAGCACTTTATGGTCTCAAGCAGGCACCTCGCCAATGGTTTGCTCGTCTAAGTTCATTTCTTCAACAACTTGGGTTTGTTTCCTCAAAATCTGATTCTTCTTTATTTCTTTATCGCACTGAGAAAGTTACCCTAATGATGCTTGTTTATGTTGATGACATTATTCTTATTGGAAATTGTTCACAGTCTATTACTTCTATTATTAACTCATTGCATCAACAGTTTGCTCTCAAAGATCTTGGCCTGCTGTCCTACTTTCTTGGTGTACCGGTCCTACAGGTAACTAATGGCCTAGTTTTGTCTAAAAAAAAGTACATTACTGACTTACTGGCTCGTGAAAACTTTTCAAATGCAAAGCCCGTGTCATCTCCGATCACTCCAAATCAACAATTATCTCAACATGATGGTGATCCTTATCCTGATCCATCTCATTATCGAAGTGTTGTTGGTGTACTACAATATTTAACGTTGACACGTCCCGATATCACCTTGGCTGTCAACAAAGTCTGTCAGTTTATGCACAATCCCACTGATCTCCATTGGACTGCTGTCAAGAGAATTCTCAGATACTTAAACGGGACACAAACACTTGGTTTACACATCCGTCATTCTCTTGATCATGCCATCCATGCTTACTCTGATTCTGACTGGGCAGGCTCTCCTGATGATCGACGAAGCACTAGTGGCTATTGCATCTTTCTAGGTCCTAATTTAGTTTCATGGTCTGCCAAGAAGCAAACCACAACAGCACGCTCCAGCACGGAGGCTGAATACAGAGCAATTGCCTTTGCCACCACTGAAGTATGTTGGCTCACCTCATTGCTGCATGAACTCGGTCTCTCCCCAACTCATGCACCAAAACTCTGGTGTGACAATATTGGTGCAACCTACTTAACTGCAAACCCTGTCTTTCATGCACGTACCAAACACATCGAGATTGACATTCATTTTGTTCGGGAGAAAGTTGCAGCAAAACAATTAACAGTACATTTTATCTCCTCTGTGGATCAATTGGCGGACGTCATGACCAAAGGCCTTTCCGTTGCTCGATTTCAATCACTACGAAGCAAGCTCGCCATCAAAGATCCGGTTTCGCTTGAGGGGGCATGATAGCAATATCAATCTTCAAGATTATTTTCCTGAATGAAGATTGATATCTCTGAGATTATTTCCCTTGATGAAGATTGACTAGAATGATTTCCTCTTGATTAGCACAATTATAGCTCTCTGTAATTAATGTAATTGGAAGAACTCTCCTATATAAGGAGCTGTGCATTGTACACAAAACAAGCAATAAAAACATACACCACAGAGTTTATTCTTTCACTTTCAAGCAATGGAATTTGTTTTTTCTGACCAAAAAATGAAAAACTAATTTTGGAAGAGTATTCTGCTGCTGGCAGATGCCTCTTTTTTTTTTTTTTTTTTTCGGGAGGCAAAGCCAGCTTAAAATTACCAAATTATCATTTTAAAGAAAAAGACACCTTTCTAAGTGGATTCTTCTGTAGAAGTTTCTTCATAGCATTGGATGAGTCCACAAGATTGTATATCTCAAGTGGTAGCATTAGTCCAAAATTTTCAAACTAGCCTGCACACTTATTTACTTGTGTATAAATGTGAGACATTTTAAACCCTAATTGTCCGAGCATCTTTTTTCATGAATAGCAAGGTAAGTCCCAACTGTCTGAGAGAGACATTGATTGATTAGGTAAGAACTTGTAAGACAATCTCGATCTCAAACATTTTGGCACCTCTGTTTATGGCTTCAAACCGACTTTCATAAAAATCTCTAACTTATGCCACATTATTGGTAGTCAAACCAATAAGATTTGAAGCAAACCCAAAAACCCATCAACCATACTCATCTTGCACCAACCCGCTGCTACGCATATCTTGGGTTTCTCTTGTGAATTTGCTTTTGTGATTTTGTGTCCCAAATTTAACACATTAATGATCGTAGATAAAATTATATTGCATTATGTCTACTGATGAGTTGTGATTTGGTGTGTGTTTGCATCGCCATTTACTTATACTTTAGAGGTGTTGAATGCTTATAATGATGCATTAGTGTAGTACTTTTGATAGGAATAGGCTTAAGTGTGAATAAATGTGCATATTGAGTTTAAGAGATAAAATGCTACACTAATAGCTTATTTTCAATGTTTCAGGTGACTTTGGGTTAAGATAAAGATTGAACAATGAAAGGTGATGAAGATAGGACATGCACGGGTCTAAGGGAGAAGACTAAAGGCCGAAATGACGAAAATTTGGATAAAGGAAGTCAGCCGGACGCTAAGGAAGAATAGCCGGTCCACCGACTAGGTCGACCGGCCACTCCAAAGAGCTTCGTCGAAAAGCCGGACGACCCCTCCTTCAAGAGCCGGTCGACCGGCTAGGTCGACCGGCCACTCCAGAGAGCCCTTGAAGAAAGCCGGTCGAGTACTCCAGAGGCCGGTCAACCTAGACGGTCGACCGGCTATGCGCGAATCTATAAATAAAGCCCGATGCGGAGCAGAAAAGAAGGGAGTTTTTACACACACTTCACACCTATTCTCACACACACTTAACCCTATTCCCTAGCCGCCTCACACACCCTTTTCACATACTTTTCATGAAGAACCAAGCTTCGTTGGAGGATTCAAACGCTTTGGAATCGAGATTGTTTACAAGTTGTGTTCTAAAATCGCTAGGATGAAAGGGGAGTTTCATTATATCTCTTTCGTTCTATTTTCTATTATGTCTGAGTAGGCTTGTATAGGGTGATAAAACTTATGTAATGGGTTAATTTTATACTCTTATGATATGGGATATGATGGCTGAATATATATATACATATATATATATATATATATATGTTTTGATTTGTTTTGTTTAATTGGGTGTTCTTTCATTCATGTCTATATGGTTGATAGAATACTTAGATGAGTACATATATATTAATTGAAGTTTGTTTGTTACTAAACACATCTAATCTATCTTTGTACTCATGTCTATGTGTTTATACATGGATGTTATGAAGTGGGTAGTGCTTTTATTCATGTCTATATGCGTATTTGCATGCCTAGTAACAAGCATAATTTCAATATCACATGTGTATGAATGTTAGTCAAATCCTGTTATAGTGTTCTTAGAATGACGGAGTATAATTTAGGGCTAATCTAGGTCGAGTTTCCTTTGGCTTTAAATCCAGCCAATAGGTTTCAGGATAGATTTAGTCGACCTTAGCAACACTAGGTCTTGGCTTTAAACCCAGCCAACGGTTTAGGTACTAGGGTAGGTTCATTCTAAGCCACCTAGGAAGTTAGTTAGTCCCTCTTGAGGCCCTAGGTCATAAGGACCACGCCGTAGCTCTAAGAGACGTCGCCTAGGGACGGACCCGCACCGAGTCCTAAGGGGAAATCAGGACACTAACTAACAACCTAGTTAAGAGCACTTTTGATAGTTAGCCATCATCCCTTAATCCCATAGCATTTGAGTATGGAGTTACCCATTCATAAGTCCAAGTCACCCTAATCTCTTTCCAATTGTTAGTTTCTTCTCAATCAACCTGCGTTCCTTTTGTTTTTATTTATAGTTTAGTTTTCTTTCATTTACTTAGAGCTCCCGACAATCCAAACCTTCACAAGAAAAAGTACACTTAGTTTAGATCTTTCTTTTTAGCTCTTTTAGGACACCAAGCATAGGATACATTCACGATATTCACGCCTCCCTGTGGTTCGACACCCGCACTCGTAAACACTGTATTGCACGATCCGTACGCTTGCGGGTCTTTTAAAACTTGCACTCGTAAGAAGACATCATCTACTTTATTTGTTTTTTTTTGAAAATATAATTTTACATTAAAACTTTTTTCTTAGTATTTTTTTTTGTTAGTGCGTGAATATTTTAAGACATAATACCAATAGAATGACTATGAGTAATTTTTCTCAAATATTTATGATAATTTGTTTCTGTTTATTGGTTAGAAACTTTGGATTTGTTTCTATATATTGGTTAGAAACTTTGGATTCTTGCTTAGTGAGTTTTTTTTTAGCTATTTAAAATGATATTTAAGTGGTAAAATTTTTGTAATGGATATGTAATTTTAGTGGATAAAATCTTAAAATTGCTTAATTTATTTGTGGTTTGGTTAGGCAATTTTAGAATTTCTATATTGGATAATTTATTTTGTGTGTTGAATTATTAATTAATGACAATTTTTTTATATAAAAATATATTTCTTTCATGAAATTTTTTTTCTAATAAGTTTTTGGAGTAGTTTTTAAAAGATAACACTCTAAAAAGCACTTTCTCAAGCTTTAAGAAATGTGCTTTTTATGAGCCGATCCAAATGGTTTCTTAGGACATTTAACAAAATTTTTAATGGTCAAAAAATATTATGCGCCTAATCATCCTAGCTTTCTAAAAGATAACTAGATTCTTTATATCAAAAAGAAATTGTTGTCATTCAAGTAATTAGATAATTAATTTTTTTTCAAGTTAGATGAGTCCAACTCTATTAACTAAATCAGTCGTTAATTTTTCTTTACATAATCTTACTTTTTCTTTTGCTCAATAACATTTTTTATACTTTGTTATACTTAATATATTTAATATCATTATTTTTTTAATTAAGTACGACTGCCCCAATGTTAAATTTCTAGCTCTGCCCCTACTTTGAACCCATTACTTTACTTTCTACAAGGATTAGTAACTGGATGATTAGGGTATATGAGGAGAATTGACGCCTCTTAAGTTGATGAATAAAGCCTTGTGAGAGGTCTGGGAAGGGGGTTGTTGCGCCAGACCACATAAAGGAAAATTTTATATTTTTACCTTATTTTTTAAAAGTTCTTGTAAAAGTATCTTAGTTTTGAAAATAATTTTAAAAATATTCTTTTCAATAAGTCACGTACCGTTCTAATAGCTGACCTACCATTTCCAACGACTTTCTAGACTCCCAAACAGATAATATGCAGAACATGATATTTCGGTAAGTCACTTATCGAAACAGTATCAGACTTACTGAAAAGGGTAAATTTTGATAATATTCAATTCTAATTGATAATATCAAAATTTATGAGTTTCTGTAATTTTAATTGAATTTAATAATTTGCTTAATATTTATGACTTATTGAAAATGGTATTTTTTAATCATTTTCAAGAATACAGTATTTTTGCAAGAACTTTTCAAAAATAGGATTAAAAAAAAATTTCCCCACATAAAGTCACCTCCACAGCAAATGTCTTAGAGAGGATTTTTTTACAAATAACACAATTTAAATAACTAATTTCAAAAATAGCCTTTTTTTTTGCTGGGATTCAAAAATAACACTTTCGATTATTCAATAAACGAAAACGGGTATTCAAAAATCGAAAACGTGCAAAATAAATTTCATCATTTTTCGGCTTTTGAATAGCGGAAATCGGCTATTGAATAGCCGAAAAATTGTCCAGCATATATTCCCCTGGCAAATTCCTTGTTTGGAAAAGTTAATTTCGGCTATTCAATAACTGAAAGCATGAAAATCAAGACAAATCAAAAATTGTGCCTTTGCATCAGATTTTTAGGCTTTTGAATAGCCGTTACGATACATTGTATATTTTGAACGTTTTTATTTTTTGAATACCTGATTTCATTTATTGAAAAATTGAAAGTGCTAGTTTTGAAATCCAGCAAAAAAAAATAAGGTTATTTTTTAAATTAATTATTTAAATTGTGTTATTTTAAAAAAAAAATGCTCTTAGAGACCCGGTGAAAAAAGTAATAATTGTGACTCACTGACCTCGAAAATGCAAGAGAGGGGCGCCACAGTAGTGATGACGCTCCTGGAGTTCTGACATCTAACAGCCCAGGTATCTATAAGATGCTACACTGGTCTAGTATAATGCACGGAAGTGGTGGACATCACACCATCGACAATGCACTTGACATATAAATAGGACAATCGACATCGTTTAGAGAGTAAGCCAATTTTATTCTAAAATTTGACTCCCTTCTCAAAAATACTCAACTGGCTTGATCATCAGAGGCTATTTGGGAAAAAAAAAGGCGTCATCATTTATTTTTGTGTGCAGGTTCGATACTCCAATGATAAGAAACAATAGTCGGAGATTTTTACCCCATCACTGGAAGCCCCACAACTATCTTATGAGCGTGGCATTTCTCGCAAAACTATAGCAGATAAGAAGCATATTCTTTCTTTGCAGGCCAAACCATCAAGTTGAGAAAGATGCATTGAAGGACAGATAAACAAAGCTTTGACAGGTTGCTAGTATTCTTTTCCTATCTAACGAATACTCAAAGTCATCTACACATATCCAAGTAAAGTTGTTACGCCCAAGTCACATGACGTTGGTTGATTTTATGAAGACCAAATGTTGAAAAGCCACTTTATGAATTAAGTTCAAAATTCTTTCTTCATAGCTACATTTGGGCTCATAAATGTCACCTGCCAAAATAGTCTGTTTCGATCGAGCTGGCTTTTCTAGTTGTTGGTTAAAAAAAATGCTATCTAGTTCATTTAAATCGACATCACAAGGAAAAACTATTGATTCGGTCACGTTTACGATGAAGAACGGAACAAGAAAGAGCAGAATTGCTCGCATGAGACCAAATATACAAATCACGGGGACACATCACGTGCCTAAACCAAATACAACTTCTCTGCAACATAGATTCCAGTTGGCTTTTTTATGGAGAAACATTGTTGTCCCTCCAAAAAAAGCATATATTTAAGTATTTGGATTAAATTTCAAAAAAGTTTGTTCAGAAAAACTTGATTTTAGCTTTTTTTAAAGTTAAAATTTTTAACTACTCAAAACAACACTCTTTTCAAAATATTTTTTTAAAAAAAAAGACATTTTTAAAAAAGTCAATTTAAACAAGCCTTATAATAGGGCATGGCATTTGAAATAAATATTCTCGAATCTTTAACATCCAAAACACATCATTAATTTCGGCCGTACAATCTCATCCGATCTAATAATGGCTTTCATATTTTTTTAAACATGCTAGATTATAAGCAAGCCTGAGACACATTATTTACTACGAAGGTGGTAACACCTTTATTAATGTAATAGCAGGCGAAGAAAATATTTTTATTAGTTTTGTTGATCTGTTATGAGGCTTCTTCCCAAAACCTTTAATATAATGGCATCATAAAATTTGACTCCTTTGCATGTAGCGCTTCTTTTTTGCTAGATAAGCAAGTACTATCATTAATCAGAAAAAACTTTACAAAACGAGATTGAATCCAATCTCAACAAGAACCCAACATCAAAAACTGATGCCAAGGTTCCAAATTCTATAAATGTCCCTATTGATAGTGTTATTCCTGTACATCTGTTTCCTAGATGATGTACACTGCTCATCAGAAACAATATTATTAACTAATTGATTTTCAGTCCTGTAAGCACGATTGTGGATTCTTCCATTCCTTTCCATCCACAAGTGGTAGATGGTTGCCTGGAGTGCAAGTTTGATAAGCAAGGATTTGAGTTGGTTCTCGCTACATTTTACAACAAGCCACTAAGTGATTGTATCCCATTTAGCCGGCCAATGTGGACCATGGGCCTTTCTCATAATGCTCTTCCAAACTCTCTTCGTGAAGCTGCACTTAAAAAAATAAGTAATCTTTATCTTCAATCCCCCTTCTACAGAATTCACAAAGAGGGTCAATTGTCATTCCCCAAGAAAGTAGTCAAGTTTTGCCATGAGCTCGGTTAAGGTAGAAAATCCACGTGTGGAGAGCATGTTTTGGGATGTGATTTTTGAACCAAATAGCATCAGCCTTGCCAACCTTCTCATACTTCAAGCACACTGCTCTCCAAGCAGAGTCAAAGGAGAATTTACCACTTGGATCACTAAGCCACAAAACAGAAGCATTGTTAATAAGGATCAAATCAAGAAAAGCCCCCCGATGTTTCAAGATATTTCTTTGATACCATGCACCATTAGATGGTTGATCGAGTTCCCATAGTTCTTTATTCTTCAGATGGCAAGCTTTCACCCATCTTATCCAGATAGATTGGTGATTGTTGACAAATTTCCACAGATAACCATATGTGGCAGCAACATTACAATCCCAAAGTTGATGAATCCGAAGCCTACGCTCATCTTTTGTCTTGCAGATTTCTTTCCAAGAGATTTTAGCCTTTCAAAAACAAGTCAAGCCTCTAGACCAAAGGAATCTAGTCAGTCTGCTTTCAATATTTTTACAACCCCTTTAGGAAGCACAAACATCCTGGCCTAATAAGAGTGAATATTGGTCAAGACTGAGTTGATTAACTGAGTCCTACCAGCAAGTGACAGCCATTTAGAAGACCAATTTTCAATTCTGCAAGTGATTTTCTATAACAGATTCTCACAATCCTTGATAGCAAGTCGCCCAGTTATAAGAGGGACTCCAAGATATTTAAGAAGAGAGCCCATCTTGAACCCCATAAAAGAGGCAAGATCTTCCGAAAGAGTTTCACTGCAGCCCCCAAAATAAATTTTAGTTTTTTCATTATTGACATTGAGCCTAGAGATGCTTTGAAAAAGAGAAAGAGCCTTTTTAATAAGGTCAAGAGAATTTTCATCTGCACGACAAAAAATGAGGACATAGTCGGCAAAGCAGAGATGATTGAGTCAAATGCGTCAACATTTAAGATGGAAGGAGAATTTGGGACTAGCAGCCACATGGTCGAGGATCCCAGTCAAAACTTGCATACACAGAACAAAAAGATAAAGGGATAGAGGGTCACCTTGTCTAATTCCTCTTTTGCCCTTGAAGTAGCCGTGGAGGTAGCCAATCATTAATAGCAATTGAGTACATAGGTGTAGAGATACAACATTCAGTCCATTTGACAAAGGTCTCTGGGAAGTTAAAGGCTCGAAGTTTTGATAGGACAAATCTCCACTCAAGAGTGTGAACGCTTTCGTTATGTCAAGAATAATCATGCACCGTGGTGTCCCACCTTTTCTCTTATAGCCCCTGCCAAGTTCTTGAGCAATATGAACATTATTTGAAATGTTTCTCCCTTTCACAAATGCTGCTTGGACATAAGAAACCAAATTTGTCGTCATAGGCTTCATATGAAGTGCTACGATCTTTGCAATTCACTTGTAGATTGTGTTACAGCAAGTAATTGGCCTAAAGTCATTAAAGGGATTAATACTCTGGGATTTAGGGACCAGCGTGAGGATGGTGGAGTTGAGTTCTCGAAGCATACCAGGTCTGTGGAAAAAAGACTTAACAGCTCGGATGACATCATTTCCAATAATGCTCCAGGCGGCTTTAAAGAAATGGGATGTAAAACCATCAGGTCCAGGACTCTTGTTACTAGCAATTGAGAAAAGTGTTCTTTTTATCTCAGAGTCCAAAACAGGAAGAGAAAGCATGTGAGTATCCTCAGAGCTAAGAACATTTTTAGTGAGTTTTCAAATATTGAGAGCTTCACAAATCTTGACCTCCTTATTTGCTCTACCCATAGAATTGCCAAAAAAATTTGCTGCAGCCTCGTCAATTTCTTTTGCTTTAGTGACCATTTTACCATTCATATCACAAATTGCTGATATAGCATTCTTGGCATGTCTTCCTTTAGCGTACTTGCAAAAGAAGTTGGAATTGTTATCCCCTTCATTAATCGAGCTTACCTTTGCCTTTTGTTTCCAAACACTTTCCTCAATCAAGTTAGGATCTTCATACCGCTTAATGAGGTTAATTTCCTCCTCTCTAATAACTAAAGAGGAGTTCTTTTCCAAAATAATAGATTGAATAATAGAGAGCTTTTCTTTACACTCTAAGATCTGCCCCTGTAAGTTACTGAAATGTAAAGCATTAAACTCTTTCAGGGCCTTCTTCAAGGCTTTAAGCTTAGAGCAAAGTCGGAACAAAGGGGAACCATCAATGTGATGTGACCAAACATTAGCAACTGTTAGAAGAAAATCATCATGAGAGGTCCAAGCATTAAAGAACTTAAACGAGGTTGGTGACCTTTCAATGCAGTGGAAAGGTCTAAGCAAAAGAGGAGTACGGTCCAAAAGGCATGGGTTACCTACAATAAGGCTAGAGTCACACATGTTGGCCAGCCATTCACCATTGACCAAAACCCTATCAATTCTGCTTCCTCGAAAAAAATCATTGACATTCTTATTAGTCCAAGTAAATCTCGGCCCTAGCCATCTATGTTCAACAGGACCAAACCTTTCAATACATTCCACGAAACATCTAGCTCCACTACCAAGAGAATCACAACCCCATCTATCTTCAATGCAAGTGATTTCATTGAGGTCCCCTTCCAATACACAAAGCTTCTTTATCAAATAAAGAAGACCAACTATGAATTGCATCCCATAACTGATTACGCACATTAGTGTCGTTGTGGGCATACACAAAAACAGTCAAGAAGCTTCGACTTCCCACCACATTAGTAACATGGCAAAGGATAGCCTAACTTGTGGTAGCAATAATTTTAACTTTAACAGATTTAATATTCCAGAAGATCCAGATTCTCCTCGATGGCTTGCTGTAGTTATTGTTTGAGGCCCAAAGGTGGAACTTATTCTTCAAAATGCCAGTTTCATTACCAGACTTCACCTTAGTTTCAAAAAGACCACAAACATCAATTCTGTTATTACGCAAAATACGCGAAACCTCTTTTCATTTAGAGACTTTGTTGAGGCCTCTAACATTCCAAAACATCAGATTCATAAGGAGGTTTAGGGAGGGGATGACCATCCAAACTAACTCCTGGCACATCAGAATTCTCAACCCCATTAGCAGCAACAAGGAATTCCTCAACAGGATTTTGATCTTTTCCTAACAATGAGAAGGAATTGGACGAGCCAGGAAGACTGACCTCAGGATGTAAGGATATAGCTTTAGGAGATCCTGAAAGAGAGTCTTGACCTCTTCCAACAGCTTTCTGGCATCCAAATGAACAATAGCAAAAGTGATAATTTTTTTCTGGAGGTTGTGACGAACAATTGAAATGTCGAATTGCTAACTTCTTTGGGTTCAAAATTGGCTCCCTCCCTATTAAATACTTGGGCATTCCTCTTATTTCTGGCAAGCTTAAGACGCATACTTGTTTGGATTTTGTGAATAAGATTCTTTGTCGCATTGACAACTTGGTCTATGAAATGGTTATCGGCCCCAGGTAGGAAGCAACTTATTGAATCAGTCTTTCTGAATATTCAGTCATACTGGGCTCGAATTTTCTTCCTCCCAGAAGGTATCATTCGTCTTATTGAAAGAAGATTGAGCATCTTCCTCTGGTATGGTAAGACTGAGAATGGTACAGGGGGTCGTATGGCTTGGCAAGATGTCTAACGAAAAAGGGTCATCTGCTGTGCATTGAATGTAGATACATGTCGGCTGGCCTAATCTTTTGACTTTGCTGGTTTCTTTTAATTCTTTGTCTATTCACTTATGGAGCAAAAAAAGTTAGCCTTTAAACTCGCACGTGGTAAAATGAATGTTATTTCTTATAGTTTGTTTAATTAGTTACTGTTAAGGATATGACTCGGCTAAGCATACTGGAGCTTGCACGATAAGAGTTAGTTATAACGGGTTGTTATTAGTTAGTGAAGTTAGTTTGTTAATTAAACATAACAACCAGGAACTGTACAGCTGGTATTTAGCGACTGAGCCACAAGATTAGTTCAGCTAACTATAAATAGCAGAGGAGCTATGGAACCACGATAAATCAATGATAAGATCATTTTTCATTCTTCTCTCTCTTTCCAAATTGCTCTCAAGTCTCAACTCAAACATGGTATCTAGAGCTAATTTCCCTAGAAACTTTTGCAAAATCAATGATTTTGCTGTAGAATTTAGCTTGAAGTTGTGAATCTCAAGATGAATTTAGCATTTTCTGGAGCAAACGTCGTGATTGGGTAAAGGTCCTAGGGTTTCTGCTATTATTGAACCTTCTTAAAGGTTGCTTTTGCTGTTCATTTTGGTACTTTCTCTTCTCCTTAAGCCTCGCAACCTTTGAACAGTGTTCGATTCACTTCTCCTCATTATTCTTCTTTGCTATCAATTGTGCTGTTGTGGATCACAATCAAGAGGTTGATCTTCCTGCTACTTTCAAGCTATTTATACAGAACTTTAATTCTATGATTCATATAAAATTGGACAATAATAATGTCAAGATATATGTTAATGTGAACATATATCATGCATATATTCTTTATATGATTCACTCCATAAGTCTAGGTAGTTGATTAAGCTTAATTGAAGCTCCTCGTGTGTATATAAATTATATCCCTATTCTGTATCCTAAATGTATCGATCAATGAAACAATTCTAGTCTTCACATGGTATCACGAGCACAGGTCCTATAACTCACTTCTTTTTTTTCCTCCATACATAAGTCTTTCACAGATTCACTACTTGTACAATGGCCTTTAAAACAGTTGATGAAACCATTTCTTCTGAAGTTGTTGCTCGTAATTCCTCCTTTAGTATGGCGTCTCTACCCACCATCACAAATATTTCATAGGAAATCTCATTGCATCTTGGCAGCAATAATTTTTTGTTGTAGCACACATAAGTTACCTTGGTTCTTTGCAGCTATCATATCCTCGGCCTCACTGATGGTTCTCTACCAAATCCACGGCTTCTGAGAGTAGTATTCAGGCTTGGGTATACCTCGATGAACTGGTCTTGGATTGGCTATTATCATCCCTCTCTGACACAGTCTTATCACAAGATATTGACAAAGGAACTTCGCGTGATGTTTGGGTTACGTTGGAACTCTTGTATGGAGCCTAATCTCGCGCACGCATCTAGCAAATAAAGATGGAATTACAATCTCTTGTCAAAGGCAACCAATCCATTCACCAATATATTTAACACATAAAATCACTTTCCCTCATTCTTGCAAGTGCAGGAAAGAAAATTAATGATGATGATCTTGTATTATGGACATTTAAAGGTCTTGGGTCTAAGTTTGACCCCATTGTAGTGACAATTAACTCCAAGCCAGTCGCCCTTACCTTTACCGAAGTCTGCAGTCTTCTTCTCGGTCATAAACTTTGCCTAAATTCTACCAGAGCCCAATCTTCACAAATTGCTCTTGTTGCCTTAAATGCTTCGCTCCAAGCACCTTTCATGTCCCCACCTTTTGGCTATGGCATGTCTTTACATACTGGTTGCCCATATACTCCCACAAAACCTTCGCCTACTCCCAGTCCTTCTCATGCAAGGTGCGATAGTCACTCTTCACGTGGTGGCTGTAAGGGTGGTCGCGGTCGAGGCCAGGCTTTGTCTTATCCTTTGCCCAATCCTAATGTTGTTTGCTACTGTTGTGGTCACCCTTATCACAAAGCAAGCAATTGTTTCACTCTGAATGATGCAATTCTTCCCACTGCCAAAGCATTCTCTACTTTTCAAATTTATGATCCCTATTATGCTAACTAATATGTTGATACAGGCTCTTCGCAGAATATGACTACTGATGCAGCTAATGTTTCTGATCCTCAACCATACATGGGCTTTGATCGGGGATTGGTTGGTAATAGTGACGGCCTGCCTATTACAAAGACTGGTAACATCTCTCTCCCCTTTTTCTACTAGTCTGACTAAGTGTTCCAAAGCTATTGACGTCTCTTCTCTCGCTAAAAATCTACTCTCTGCAGCACAACTTACACAAAGAACATGCTTGTTGTTTTATTTTTAACGCGAACGGTTTGTATTTAGGACTCGAAGATAAGGAGATTACTCCATCAAGGAAAACTTGAAAATGGTCTCTATAATCTCAAGCGTCCATCTCTTTTGGATCTATTTACAAATAAAGCACATTACAATATATGGCATGAAAGATTCGGCCATCCCAATCCTCAAACATTTCACGAACTTCGCCTTCTTTGTCAACAGTGGGTCGCTCACATGTTTCAGTCCTTATGCCAGTTGTCAAATGGGTAAAAGCCACAAATTACCATTTGATTGCTCCACATCTAGGGCTGGTTCAATTTTGCAATTGCTTCATTGTGATAATTGAGGCCTGCTCCCATAACTTCCTTTGAAGGTTTTAGATTTTCTTTGTGCATAATTGATTATTATTCTCGTTATACTTGGCATTATCCTCTTGCCCCCTTAAATTTGATGTCACAAAAGTTTTTCCTGATTTTATTACCTTGGCACAAAATCAATTCAAAACTAAAATTCAAGCTATTCAAAGTGACGGTGGTGATGAATTCATTGCTCATGGTTTGCAAAATATTTTCCAACAAAATGGCATACTTTATCTCATGTCTTGCCCTGGTACTCTTGAGTAAAATGGTTTAGTAGAAAATAAAAACAGACACACTGTCGAAACTAGATTATCTTTATTAGCACACAACAAACTGTCTAAGGAGTTCTGGAATTGTGCATTTTATGTTGCTATCTATTTTATCAATAGATTACCCACGCCAATCTTGAACAATTCCTCGCCTTATGCTTTACTCTATGGACAACCACCAGATTGCTTTTATTTGCGGAATTTGATTGCATTTGTTATCCATCTCTTAGACCATTCCCTCATAACAAATTGGATTTCAAGAGATGTTGCTGCATATTTCTAGGCTATAATCCAATACATAAGGGCTATAAGTGCTACAATCCAGTTACCAGGAAAATTATTCTCTCTCATCATGTGGTCTTTGATGAATTTGCTTTCTCGGATAATTCTAATACCTTGTAGGATTCATAGTAAAATTATCCACAAAAGCTCTTTCAATTCAAAGTGTAGCCTTATTGGCGACTTGCTTATGTGCCTAGCTTATCCATTCAATCTTCATAGCCTTCTAGTATGGTTCCATCAAGTCAATCACATTCAACTCTCCTCCACTAATGCAGCTTATGGACTCTTCGCCTTTGGACCCTTCTAGTGCTTCCCGTCCTCTCTCTAAATGATATGATGCATACACCACATCTTTACTTGTCCGGACTAATGCAACACTATTGCTCACCACTGCATCTCCTCCTGATCACTCTCTTATTCCTACTGATGTTGTTCTTGTAAACCATGGTGATCTCCCGTCCCATGAGACGCATTCTGACCAAGAGCCTGTTAATGCTGTGCCTACTTCAAATGAACATGTTTCAACGGCAACACCATTACAACGACACCCTATGGTCACACAGCTGGTGAATGGCACAAGGCGTCCCAAGGTATTCCTCTCCATCAAGCTTCCACTGCCATCATGTGTTTCTCTCTTCTGATTTGCCTTCGGAGCCAACATCATTTACGAAAGCGAACAAGGATCCTAATTGGCGGCTTGCTATGATGGATGAGTTCAATGCCTTACTCAAAAACCAAACTTGGGTATTAGAACCTCCTCTCCCGAGTGCAAATATCATACGTTGCAAGTGGGTTTTTCAAGTAAAACAAAAGTCCGATGGCACACTTGACTGCTATAAAGCCAAACTAGTTACGAAAAGGTACAGCCAACAACCAGGCCAAGATTACGAAAATACTTTTAGTCTAGTAGTTCACCCTAACACTATCTGTATCATCCTTACTCTAGCTCTATCGAACAATTGGCCTCTCTGCCAATTGGACGTAAAAAATGATTTTCAACACGATGATTTAATTGAAGTTGTGTATATGAAGCATCCATCTGGATTTATTGACAAAATGCACCCTTATTATGCGTGTCGTCCCCATAAATCCTTGTACGGGCTTAAATAAGCTTTGCGAGCCTGGTATCAAAAGTTCAGTTAGTTTATTCTCTCTTGTCGCTTTCATCATTCCCATCATGATGTATCATTATTAATTCGTTCGTCGTCTCATCATATTCTCATCTTACTTATCTATTTCAAGGACATTATTGCATTGGCTTCTTTATGGATCATATTGATGACTTTATTACACAGCTATCTACCATGTTTGAGATGAAGGACCTTGGGACCGTTACATTTCTTTTTAGGCATGGAAATCAAGAAACTAAATAAGGGTACTGTGCTCAGCCAATCCAAATATGCAGCATCACTTCTTCATCAATATGACTTAGATAGTGTCAAACCAGTCACGAACCCAATGGCACCGATGTCCATTTCTTTTGACAGAAGCCCATTGCTTCCTGATCCAACAATCTTTTCGCAGATGGTTGGAGGTCTTCAATATTTAACAATGACAAGGCCCGACATTGCTCATGATGTCAACTGTGTTAGTCAACATATGCATGCTCTACATGAATGTCATCTCATCAAAGCCCAGCGAATCTTTAGATATGTCAAGCATACTTTTGAATATTGGCTTTGTCTCGCTACCTGTTCCTCTTTTCATTTAAGTGGTTTCACTGATGCTGACTGAGCTAGCTGTTTAGAGAGTCAACGATCTACTTCTGGATATGCCATTTACTTCAGAGATAGCCTTCTCCACCAGGGTTCTAAGAAACAAAACACTCTTTCACGATCCTGTTCTGAAGCCGAATATCATGCCATGGCTTCTTTAGGTCTAAACTGTTATGGTTCCTTCACATACTAAAATTTCTTCAAGTCCATCTTGCTGCTCCCACAACCATTTACTGTGACAACGTTACTGCTATATACATGGCATCTAACCCTGTGGTTCACTAATGCAATAAACACATAGAAGTAGATATTCATTTCATCCGTGACAAAGTTCAAGATGGCATATTCAAGCTGCAGTTCTTATCTTCCTCTGAACAACCAGCTGACATCTTCATCAAAGATCTCTACAAGCCATGTTTCGAGTTTCTTCATGACAAGCTCCATGTGATTACATCTCATGTCACTTGAAGTGGGGTGTCAAGATATATGTTAATGTGAACATATATCATGCATATATTTGTAAACTAGGCAAGTATATATTCTTTACATGATTCACTCCATAAGTCTAGGTAGTTGATTGAGCTTAATTGAAGCTCCTCTTGTGTATAAATTGTATCCCTATTCTATACCCTAAATGTATCGATCAATTGGGCAATTCTAGTCTTCACAAATAATTGTCTGGTTTGGAAGAAAAAAACGGAAGCCATTTTCAATGCCTATAACTTGCTCAGTCACCTTACTAGTGCTTCACAATGTCCGATCCAATTCTTAAGAATGTTGCTGGTCTTGATAAGATTAACTTGCCTATATTCTTTGGCAAACCATTGATAAGAACCTGAAAACATGCCTTTTTATTTCATTGCAACCAATTGTTTTTTCTCAAGTTGTTAGAGTGCTCCATCAATTTCGAAGGCATTGCACAAAAGATATCATTCTGTAAGTAGGTCTCATGTTTATCAGCTAAGGCATCAGTTATATGTGATTACTAAAGGCTCCTACACAGTGCAACAGTAATTAAACAAGATTACTATTGCTAACAATATTGCAACTATCCATAGACCATTAAGGGAAGAAGACATCATTCTGTACATTCTTAGAGGTTTACCTAATCAGTATGTATCCGTCAAAGGTTCTATCAAAGTCAGACCTGAACCTATTATTGTCCCTAAACTCTACGGAGTCCCGATTACTGAGGAACTTAATCTGAACTTCTCTCACCCTCTTGCCTTAATTGAACAATCTTCCTTGGAATATCAAACTATGTTATACGTTTCCACTTCGAGTAAAGGTGCCTCAAATAATAAAGGAAAAGGCATAAATCAAGGCCAAAGTGGCAGAGGTAGAAACTTGCAATAAAGAGATGGCTTTAACACATCATTCTCTGCACCAATGCCCTTATATTTTAGTCCTTCTCAAAACGCCTGTCTCTAATCCAACATCTTAGTGGATGTCTAAACTGCAATGCCAAATTTTTCGAAAATATAACCACTCAGCTCTTAACTGTTGGCATAGACTAGATACTACTAACCATACTAGCACAAAGCCAGGAAACCAGGGCTTTACCGCTCAAGTCAGTCCTTCTGCTCCACCTGCTAATTGATACCCAGACTTAAGAGTGACCGGTCGTGTCACTAATGACATTTATTGCCTACAAACTTGTTAGAGATGTATTGGGTAGGACTTAGTTGCTACTGGTGATGGCACTGCACTTCCAATTTCTAACATTGCCCAGAGTAGCATTTCTCTTCCCAATTCCTCTTTACACTTGTCAAATCTCCTGCATGTACCTAGTATGTCTTCTAATCTTATTTCAGTTCATCAATTGGCAAAGGATAACAATTGTACTGTTATTGCATTCACTTGGTGAAGTTCCAAGGAAATGGCTTGTATGCTCTGTCATTTAATCTCAACTCTTCTACTGTCACGGCCAATTCTCCTCCTTCTCAAGCTCTTCAATGTCTCAGTCCTTAGTATGCTAACCAATTAATTAGTTAATTATTCACATTTCACAAATGCATGGGTATTTTCTTTTTCTTCTAAATTTAAAATCATTTCCTTCAAATTTTTATCTATATTTGCACACTACCGGCATGTGCAACACATTTTATTAGGTTGGACGAAAAATATGGCCAAAAAGGATTTTGTGTTACGCTTTGAAAATCGAAAAAAAATTATGAATTCATAATCATCATAATTTTTTAAAAATAAAGAATAATAGTTCATTGCACGGAAATAATATACATTTTATCTAACCCATAAATGCTAATAGAACGAGTAAAATAATGTTTAGAAAGAAAAACATGCCGAATTAAACTCGAGGGTAGTTCATAATATAGATATAAGATTAGAAACAGAATCATTTATGAAGTTTGAGAATCCACCACTCCTTCCATGCATGTGATGTCCGTTGGAGGTTTTTGTCGCTCCTACAATGGATTATCTATGGAGCTATCATTTCTCTATTTTCTTTTATTTTTTATAATTTTTTATTGCTTTTTTCCTTTTTGTTTTATGGTTTTCTTTTTCTTTGTAGTATAATATAATTCTGTTGTATAATAATTCTGAATTTTTTGTAGGTTTTGATAATATATATACAAGTCTACCAAGCCTTAGGGCTATTTCTGATTTTGGCTGAAGACTTTCTTTGGTTACGCAGAATTATCTCTATCTTCCATTGCTAACCAACTTTGCAATTCGTCATAGGTTGCTGATGCAATTATGATAGTTTTTTTTTTTTAACTTTTGTTAGGATTTCTAAAATTATGCGATTTTGTTTATACAAAATTTTAATCATCTTGCACTTATGTGGTAATGTTTATATTTGTGTAAAATATTTTCTTGTTCTTGACAGAAAAAAAAAAAAAGAAAAAAGTATAAACTTAACATTCTCAAAATGACTTTCAGAAAATATCGAGTAAAGAATTTATCTGAAGACCGACCAACAATTAGATGACTACAAATAAGTAATAGTATAAACTACATGGACCAAGTAAGCTGAGAAGATTTGACCAAGAAAAGAAAAAGAAAAAAAACTAACCTGGGAAGAAGCAAGGGGCTTTACATTAAAAAGGGAGCCAACTTCGAAGACACGTTTCCGTATTTGAATCACCGTATAACACGTCTGCTAGGCTCTTTTTCACGAGAGAAGAAAAAGAAAAGAAAGAAAAAATCAGACAAATCTCCTTGGATATTGAATTGGTGGCGTATAATACTGGCCTTTTTTTTTTTGGTCGAAATAGTGGCTTGTTTAGACTGACATTGTTTTGTCAAAAAATATTCTTTTAAAAAAAATACATGGTTCCTTACAATATTGCCAAGTCAAACCTTTTTTTCTTAAAAAAAAAAAAGGCTCAACTATGTTATGAAAAATAACTACAAGATAAAATAACTACAAGATATATAAAAATATAATAAAGAGAAAAAGAGAAAATATAAGAGAAAGAGTGGGAGTATATTATTGTTTTTCTTGATGGTTAATATAACTTTTACAATATAGAGGCCCTTATTTATAGAAGTAATACATAAGTAGTTATATCAAGCTGGAATTTACATAGAATTAAAATACATAAACTAATTTAATTTTATCGTATAAGAATCCAAATAGTCATTATTTATATTTAGAGTGTGGATAATGATAAATTAGCCAAACATAAATATTTACAATAATTAATAATTTCATACTACTAGATTTTCATAAACCCCCTAGAAACTAGACCTAAGAGAAATCGAAAGAAGTACCAACTACCAGTGGCTAAAAATTATTGCTTTCATAAAATCTTCTAAGAGCCTGTTTGGATTAGCTTTTTCTCTAGGAAAAAATAATTTTTTTTTTTTGAAAAAACTACATTAAATTTATAATAACTAATTGATTTAGTTTTTAAAAAGGTTGAAACTCTGAAAAAAAGCTCAAATATAGCTTTTTTTAGAAGTCAAAATTTTTAACTTCTAAAAAAAAAATTTTTTTTAAAAAAATTGTTAAAAAAAACGCTTTAAAAAAAATCAATTTAAACAAACGCTAATGGTAGTTGGGTCAAGAAAGTGTTTTGTCCCTTCTCAGCTGTAGTATTCCACAATATTTGATTATTTCTTTCTTCCTTTTGGCTCCGTTTACATTACTTTGGTTAAGAAACGTCGTTCTCAGTTCCATATAGGTATTTGTAATTTAGTTTTTCTCATATAGTAAGAATGAATATACCGGCAAGATCAACAAAATTAATCCTTCTCTAATATCTTTGGAGAATATTGCTAAAAGGAATTTCAATATTGTGCAATTTTGTTTTTATAGCAAAAGCTTGTGTTTGGTAGAATTAGATCCTTTTTCTTTCTCTCTTTTTTTTTTTTTTTGTGTCAAGAACAATAAAGTATTTTATATAAACATTAGATGGAGTATAAAGAACAAAGTTCTTATATGAACAAGTAAGCCTAACTTTAGAAAATGAGTATAAGTCCAAACAAAAATTTATCATAATAGCATATAGGATTCAAGCTGCTGCGCGCGTAATTTGCACATATAAGCCAAGATGCATAACAAGTTTAGTAGTGGATGATAGGATCAAGAAATTCCGAGCAACTATATGTTTCGTTCTAAATTTAAATTCAATGATACAATTGTACGCTTCTACATGTGTCCTAAATCAGTTGACGTTACTACGTTAATCTCATTTACTTGTTGATGCTGGGTTCATGAGATCATCTTCTAAAAAATTCAATTGAATTTCATAGGTGTTCTTTTTTCTTTTTTTTTTCCCCCTCTATTGTCATGTTAAAATATCTTGATTAGTAGTAAAGCTAAAGCGCACCAGCAACTTCGAAGATACGGTATATTATTTCCGTAATAGTTGCTTTCTTCCTCACACAAAGATGAGCACATAATTCTTTTCTCTTTTTCTTTTTTTCTTTTGATGACGTGGAATCTAAATTGGCGGAGCCCGACCACTACTTTTGGCAGAACCCGACTACCAAGATGGTAAACCCCGGAGCCGTGCTGCGTCCCTTACACATGCCCAGAACAATCAAGGAATAAATTCATGACAAAGGCGTGTCTCAAATTAAAGTCGAGTTTTTTATTTTCTTCTCAAAAGTGAGAAGTCATTTTTTATACTAGCACGTACTATGATAAGCAACCTTGTAATTAAATCGAAATAGTGATGATATAAATACAATAATGTAACGCAATAAGTGAAAAGTGTCCCAATCTTTATAAGACTGAGGAGGCATTAAATAATGTGTGAAAAGCAGCGGTATCATGGATCGAAACTTTAGTTGCAGGTTGGAAAAAGAGGTAACCTTGGCAAGAAACACGTTAACTTTTGTTAAATCTTGAAAATGATTATGTTTGGATTGATTTGTTCTCTTTAAATGCCTTTTTATGCCAAAAAAAAAAAGTGCTTTTAGTAGATGTCGGAATTGTCTTTTAAAAAAGAAATTTTCAAATAAAGCTTTCTTAAAAAGTAAAAACTTTAAATTTTTCAAAAATAATTTTTTACAAAAAAATTATTCAAAAAAAAAATATCTTTTTTCTAAATCAATTTGTTCAAACGCGTTACAGAGGATACAGCTCGCAGCCCATTAAATTCTTTAAATTTCACGGGTGGCGTAGTTAATTAATGCTATTTATTAAGGTTTCTGCTAAAAGTTGGTTAGTAGTATTTCGTTCTAAATTTCTTCTTCTTAAGCTCTAGCATTCTAGCATCCAGCTGATAGAAATATCCATTATTAATGTGTTACCAACGAGATTAGTTACGAATTAATAACACCAAATTACTTATTATTAAATATAATTCGATCACTATTATGTCTCTAATTAAGGCTGGACCCCCATTCGTTCTTATATTGTTAGTTTGTGTACAAATTAGCATTCTTCAGTTGCTTATTCTTATAATGACGCAAAGAAAAAGAAAAAGAGTTATTTATTCTTGTGTACAGCTCGTCAGGCCTGATAGGTGGTGGAATCACACGCTCCTCAAAGGAATTGTTCATGACACCTCGTGCCATACGGCTCCATCCCCGAATTAGGATCTTCCCTTTTATTTGACTAACGATCCTCAAACCAACCTGTGCTCCCTTTCTATTTCTCGGTCAACAGTTTTTTTTCATTTATTCATTGATTGATTCAAGCTAGTTTTAACTTGCTTTCAAGTCCAAGGACTAGCAGAGGCTAATTAGATCCATGTACCCATCTTTGAATGCTTGGACTTACTTGATCGGATAAAAAAATTTAGGAAAAAAAAAAAAATTAGCAACATATTCGTTATTGACTTTTGTTAGCGAACTCTAACTGCTTTGCTAAAAACCAAAATTTCTTGCATATATTAGAGTATCTGTTACACTAAAATCACTTCAAAAACTCTTAAAAGAAGAAAAATTAGAATTGTTATTTTTTTTTTATGAGTTCTTCGAGCCAAAGAACACTGATTTTTCATTTGGGAGACCCCCTAAATTCTTTAGTTAAATCAAGGAGAGTCCTCACTCCTTATGATAGGGAGTGTTCAGAGAGCAAATAATCTAAAAACAAAAATACTACTAGAATAAAATTGGAATAAAATATTTTTCAATGTAAAATATTTGCTCATCCCTATATTTAAAAATAAAATAAGAAAATTTTGGAGCCCGCGTTGCGAACTTCCGTTTTCTCCTTCTTGACCAAAACCCAGATAAACCCCTATATTAACTGGAATGTTCGTTCAAATACTTCAAAGTCAAAAACAATATGAAGATTTACACTGGCCTAATGGTTTAGAGGGTGTTTGGCTTGGCCTGTTTTGGTGCTTATAAGCACTTGGAAAAAAACATATTTTTACGTACTTTTTTATTATTTGCTATTATTTGTTGCTTATAAGCCATAAATAAGCAAAACCAAACAGCCTCTTAGTCTAAATGCGAGAAGTCTTGAAATTTATATTAAAAAAATTTATTAAAAAAATGCAAAAAAAAAAAAAATTGCTTGAACAAATAACAAAGTGACAATCACTAGTGGATCATGAAGATGAAAATTAAGAATAGTATTGAAGTATATATATTCTCAATATTTATGTTGTCTACACTATAATGGCATCAATAAGTTTTAGTAAACTCAACTCCAAGACCTCATTCACCAACCAATTAAATAAATATTCCTAATCCTGATATGCACAATACTTTCTGAGTTCCTATATACCTACCAAAAAAACAAAAATGAATTTAATGGTTTTCAATATTTCTTTTCCTAGTCACCCTAATGTAGCAATAAACAGCTGCAAATATGGCAGTGACAAGTCCACCAATAATGACACCCCCACCAGCAACATCAGAAGAGTGCTCATGCTTCCCCATCTTTCTGCTCTCCGGAGCTTCAGCCACCTCCTCCGCCGGCGGCTCTTTTCCATCCTCCGCTTCCGAGGGTGGAGATGTCGCCTCTGCTGGTGGATCTGCAATGCTTTCCTCCGCCCTGTGTGCCTCTAGCATGGCTCTACCCAACCTTAGCTTTGGTGGGTTCACCACTGATTTATCAGATCCATCAGCAATTACCTGCACCACTAATATCCCGGATAGTAGTAGCAGATACAATATAGATTTGGCCATGATATGAAATAATCCAAAAGGACAAGATCTTAGAAAAGTACTTTGTGTTTGTGTGTGTGTTTTTGTGAGTGACTGTGTGTGTGATTATACAGCAGAATCTTAAGAATGAGCTCTGAGATTGTGTTGTGTTCGTAGTTGTTAGTGGGATGTGTATGTATATATATGGAGCCAGAGAGGGTAAAAGAGCGTGGTCCAGATTTTTGTGAAACACATTGTGGTGTCTGAAGCTTGAGAGAAATTTCAGAGTTCACTGGACACAGACTGGTCGTGTCACGTGTGGGTCCCATTTGGGAATTAAAGAGGACACTATAAATTGTTGTAGTAAAAATTTATTGTAGAAAAAAAAAGATTATTTGATTGAAGAGTAAAAAGTTGGTTTTCTATGGTCTATGGATGTTAGGTTTTTTATTTTCAATTATTTAGTTAGGACAAAAGTGGATTACTTTATGTAAAAATTTGGACTTTAGCTATGTATTTAACCAAAAAATAGACCTCCGTACCGGATCGGATTAGAGTAGCAAAAATCTATCTGAAATCTAAACCAGATTCATCTTTCGTATTCTTTTGCTACCTAATCGCATTTGAATTCAGGTAAGGGCTTGTTTGGATTATTTTTTTAAAAATGTTTTTCTAACGATTTTTTAAAAATAATTTTTTTAAAAAGTTAAAAATTCTAATTTTTAAAAAAATTTATATGTTAACCTTTTTTTAGAGTTAACTTTTTTAGAAATCAAATTAAGTAACTATTATAAAAATAATATAATCTTTTTAAAAATTATTTAAAAAAAAAAAACTAATCCAAATCGGTCCCACAACCCAAACCACCGTTCAACTATGCCCTCCCTCTTATGCTGACGTGGGATACGTTTCCTAACTAAAAGAATATTCAACTCAGTAAGAGAAAAAAGTTATATTTGCGTGTATGGGTCACACCTCATAGGAGTTTAACGTCTAATTGAATCAGACAAACGATATTATGTTTCACATTAAAAAGTTGATGTGTTAAATAGGAGCTGAAATCTGTATTGTTGTTCCAAAATTGAGGAGTAATCATAGAGATGCTTTAAAATTAATCAGACAAGATCACCGTCAAAAGGCATTTCTTGGACCCAATCTCCGCTAATATTTACCCTCATTTGCTAGGCAGTCCATCCGAGTCTCGACCTCGATTCGCGGGGGCTTACTCTCATTTTACAACCTCTCTTATGTTAGTGGGATTTGGATGTTCTCCTAATTAAAATTAAATAAAATTTCATTTTAATATTTTAACGTCATATTTTAACTATTTATTTTACTCAAAAAATTTAAAATTTTACTTTTCTTCTCGTGATTTGAAATTTAAAAAAAGAAGAATTAGTTAAAATGTGTTTTTATAATGTTAGAACAAATATTACTGAATAGGGGATTTAAATTTGATCAGACAACTTTTCGCCTACACCAATAAGGGCCTAAGCATAGAATATGTTTCCCCTTCTAGTATAAAAAATCTCACTACCCTCTCTTTTTTAAATATTCTCACTCTTTGTGTATTTATCTAGCTTGAATGTATTTATCATATACTGACTTAAGTGTCAAAACATATTTCATGAGATTGAGCCCCAATTTTTATGTATAGGATAGTTTCAACTATCTGATCTTGGTAAATCTTGTAAAAATCCTATCTTTTACCTAACTTTTACTTTATTGGCAATTAAGCAGGCTTTTTATACTTAAAGTTATTACCATACCACATGAAAAAGAGTAAAATACCATCTCAAATCATACGTAAAATTCTCTTCTTAGAACTTTGAGGGGTAAAATTCTCGAAATTGTAATAGGATAAATTAATATTAAGAAAGAGAAAGAGTCCAAAATTTGTCACAGTTTGGAACGCTGGACCAGAGGACGGAAAAGCTGTAAGCGTGTCTCCCGTAACAACGTTGGTGCTGAAAGTGGAGGATAGTGACACGTTTTTGGAGTAGAAGTATCATCTGTATTTTTACAAATGTGACAATGGGAAGACAACTGGATTCTCATGCCTTGCTGCTAGAGAACCTTCCAAATTTATGCATGGGCTACTTGACCATAAATCCCAAAATGATCTAATGAATATGATTAGAGATATAAAAAAAGAAAAAAGAAAAAAGGAAAGGAAAAGAAAAAGAAAAAAAGAACTAAAATGTCACACGTAACAAAACTAAATGCACTAATGAAACTGATCTTATAAATACAACAAATAACTTGAGCTTTTAAATTAATTGACCAAAAATAATTAATCTAAAGTATTAATTATATCCACAGAGTCCGTTTATATATAAATCACTCGAACATCTCTCCACAAAATTATAAACATACCATTATGTGAGAATTGAAAAAGAACATTCAGACACTCCAAAATCTTACTCAACAAACTTCTATTAATTAAACTTCTCACACTCCAAAATCTTTAGTTTTACTCATTTGACAATGTCATTTGTAACCTGTTCTTTCGTTAATGCCTTGTACTAAACATTATTATCCGTATTGTACTAACTAAACATTTTTTTAGATAATATAAGCATGCGTGATCTTGTATATCCATTATTAGTTCATGCATATTTTAAGATTTATATCCAATATACTTTGAACTTTTCACTTTTAGAGGTCCTTCTGACAAGTCAAAGGATAGAACTTTTCTTGATCTCCAAAAATGGTCTAATTAGAATTTCTTAAAAGAATTTTAACTTTTTTCAAAACTAATTCAAATGTCTATTAGAAAAAAAAATGTGACTTTTTCTTTATATATATTTTCTTTCTTGGAAAACAAAAAACAACCCAAACGGAGCCAAATCAAGAAAGGGCACATAGCTTTACAGGCATTTATCTCGACCTCCCAAAGGGCTTATCTAATGGTTATGTGGTTGATTTTTTTCCCTAACCTCAGAATTATTGCTTCAATATTTTATTCTATTATTTTTAATTTCTAATAACGGAAAACACTTTTGAAAAGGTTTCAAGTTCTTAACACAATTAATAAATGTACCAATATTCTCTTTACAAGTTTAAACTCTTACATGATGTGGTAACTCTAATATAATTTCAGAGCCCAGGTCATGGGTTCAAAACTCATCGTTGCCCATTTAAAAAACATTAAAAATTATCCCCGTGCAATAGTAAGAACAAAAAAAAATCCTACCTACACATGAGGGGATGTATTAATCCAATAAATAAATACATTAACATTCTTTCGGAAAATGACTACTATACAATTAGATTGATCATGACCCTACTAGTATACAGTTGTAAGACATTCAAAGAAGACAGCCTTATAATAATTGTAGAGACTTATAATTAGACTGAACACAGACTATGATTAGCATGTATCACCAACCGTTAAACGGTAGCAACCAATCGAGGTCAACGGTAGTTAGTTATTTTATTGGGAGAGCATCGACCTGATCGATCGGCCCAAGTGGTCCACCATTAAATCCATCTCGTGTGCTGCATAGTATGTTGGCCATAAGGTTAGATACTTGAGAAGAATGGTTGTAATAGATCTTGCTAACCAATAATGCACTCCACAAGCTCAGTTCATGGTTAAACTATAACAATTTTTCATGCGGTACATCTATATATTTTAACACTCTCGCTCTACAACCACCCCCACCCCCCCACCCCCGGGAGCATCTATATATTTTAACATTTACGTTAAAATATATTCTCATGCGAGTTTGTGGTTAAATTATCACAATTTTCCACGTGAGATATCTATATATTTTAACACTGTCCTCCTCACCTCATGTCAAGCACCTATATATTTTAACATTTACATTAAAATATATTCTCAAAAACAAAAAAGGAAGAAGATGAAAGTAGAAACTAGTTAAAAGTGAAATTTGTGAGAACTAGTACAATGAATGGGTGTTAAAAGTGAAATTTGCCAAAGCTTCTATTTTTTGATTTAATGATTGTCAAATTCATCTGAGTGATCATTCTTTCCTCTATAATTCTAACATAACTTTGTCAAATGTTATTTTTCTAAATTTTTATATTTATAATCTTAATTTTTTTTCAATATATACAAGAACTAATAATATATGTAAAAATAATTTATATTTTTATTGGAGTGGGTGTGTTCTTTCATTAGGGGTAGAGGAGAGATCAAATCACCTCATCAACTCAAATAAAAGTAACGAAAACCGGCAAACCGAAGTGAACCTACAAAGAGGACCCAATAATCTTCTTCATGAGGGGTTTGGAAAGGGGCGGTACACAAGGCGGGAAGTGCTTATCCCTACTCTCTCACCTCATGCGACGTGAGCCCACACCATCAAATGCAATTCTCATCCCCAACTCCTATACACCCCCTGAAAGGTTCATTCCAACATACAAGGGGCTCTATGGTAGCTAAGGTTGGATGGGCGACAGCTTCTGTGGGCTAGGGCTTCAGAAAGAGTCCAAGTATGGGCCCATTAAGTTGGAGCCCAGCTGGTCCGTGAGGCACATAGCAATTAGCAGGATTGGCTGGCCTACGAGGTTAGTAGTTGGCACGTATGCATGTCTGAGAAATTGAGCCATGGGGCTTATGCAGCCACAAAATATATGCACTACCGAGCGGTCTAAGATCAAACGGCATTCATGTCAATTGTCATGCATGTAGGGTTCAAAGATGGTAACCAATTAACCACGGTCTATAATAGTGATACGTGTTGCTATTGATGTCCATATAAAAAAAAAAAAAGGAAAAAAAGAAAAACATGTTATGACATGTACATGTGATGACAATACATTGCTGTTTATAAGATTAGAAATATGAAAGTTTGATATCAACATACTCATGAATTGATATGTAATAGTGATACGTGATATTATTGTTATGTATAATAGGAAGACCATGTTATGACATGTACATTATGGGATCACAATGCCATTGCTGTTTGTAAGACTAGAAATATGGAAATTTGACATCACAATTCCGATGGATTGATATGTAATAGTGATCGCGTTACTATTGTTGTATACAATAAGGAAACATGTTATTGACATATACGTGTGATGACAATACCATTACTGTTTGTAACACTAGAAATATTAAGTTTGATATCAACATACTGTTGAACTGATACTTGTCACAAGAATTGGAAATTGTTCAAGTTACTTGGATTGCAGTTCAGAAGTCAATTTGAATTGGTTTTTACACCACAATAACACTCATAATAGAAACTTGTATATCAATTATAAACTACATAATTATAAGGAAAACTCTTTTTTTTTTTTCCTGAAGTTATTTGAATTAGAAAATAAGGGTATAAGTAGGGACGGAACCACCTATATGGTGGGTGAGGCGGTGGCCCCCTCCCCCATTTCTTTTTTTTTTCTTTGTGAAATAACTTTATTTTTTAGATAACTAAAGTACAGCTCCCCCCCCCCCCCCCAAAAAAATAAGAAAGGGCAAGTTGCACGAAACCCCCTTATGATTTGTCATAAGTGTATGTTTACCTCCTGTGATTTAAAAATTATAGGAGGTAACTAGCTAATTTTTAAATCACAGGGGGTAAACACACATTTATGACAAACCACAAGAGGATTCTATGCAATTAATCCAAAAATAAATTTTGAGGAAAGCACAAAGTAGATGGTAAAATTTGTTTAATTGGAAATTTATGTAAATGGCAATAATTGTTAGATTGGAAATTTAATTTAGTAGATGGTAATTTAATTTATTTTTCTAAATTGATTTCTTTACAAATTACAGTTAACCTTTAATATTCTATTTTTTCATTCTTATCTCATAGAAGTTAGATTTTAAAAGCTTTGCAATTTACAATTAATCAAATGTAGAGACTTCATCCTTTGTTGAGATTGTTCTTGAGTGGCTAAGAAGATAATTGACCAAGTACAAGGATTTGTAGCAGCAGTATCTTGCATTCTTCAACAATTATTATGTTCACAAACGAAGGTAATTAATCAATATTGTAATCTATCTTTTGAGAAATTTTCAAGTTTATATGTGTGTGTGTATGTGTATATATATGTATATGTATGTGTGTGTGTGTGTGTGTGTATATATATACAAAGCTTTGCAATTTACAATTAATGTTAGACTCGTTAATGTTCAAGTACTATTTTTATTCGATGTAAAAAATTTATTACTCGACTAAATCTTAACTAGAACAACATTACACCATTAGAAAAATCATATATATGTAGCCATTCGAATACAAGACATAGTGTTCCTTTAGATTGGTGTTTTTCAAAAAGTGTTTTTTTTTTTTCTTTGAGAAAAATGTTCTTTGAAAAACATGTTTTTTTAAAAAATTAAAATTTCATTGGATCACCATTAGAAATTTTTTTTTCTATAAGTTAAAATTTCTAACTTCTTATATGATTTAAAAATTATTTTTTAGTTTAATATTTAAGATTGTTCCAGTTGTATTGCAGTTTTCGATTCCCTCCTAAATAGAACCAAATAACATTACCTTATGACATTGATTATATTTCTTTTTAGTTTAGGATTTATATTATTGTATACTTATTTGAATCGTATGCCTATATTTTTTATTTTATGTAATTGTTTATTATTTTTCAAATTTTAATATGCATTTCTAAATAATTTTTGTGACTTGAAAGAAAAATGTGTTCTATTAAGAAATGTTACAGTTAATTTGGAACTATTTTAGGAATAAATATGTAATTTTTACACTTTTAAATTTAATGACTTCAAATTTGCCCCCCCCCCACCCCCCAAAATATTTCATTCTAGGTCTATCCCTGGATATAAGTACCATGAAGTATTTGTAATGAGATCTTCGTAAGATTAAACTCAAGATTTTCTTCAACATAAATTGTTATCCGATCGCTCTACTTGTCACTCAAACGACATAATCATATGATATTGTAATGCTTAAACTCTTCCATTTTGCAACCTAGACTAAATGTATGCATTGAGAATGAGAGATAGAGCAAATTCAAAATTTATATAATGAATGTTTAATTCTCAATTTGAAATGCCTATTTATAGCAATTAGAAGCAATATCTCAGCAACCACATCTCAAAACGTTCATAAAAGGAACAATCATGTATATTCTAGCTAGTAGACATGCTTGTTCAACCAACCATCATGCTTTGGAATAGTCGATCAGTCCAGTCGAACAACTAGTAGGTCGAGGTAGTGACCACATTGGACTTGTGGTCAACCGATTAAGGTAGTGCTTCCTTCACCACCAATAGATCAACTGGTCGACCAATCTATACTATATAATAAAGCAAAATAAGTTGTAATTTCATGCTACCAAGTGGCGTTTTATATGACAAGTTTTTCATAATTACTTATCAATTAATTAAATGTACCCATTCTTAGGTCATTTTTTGTTTTCCATCATTTATTTAATTCCATTCCTGTATTAAACATTTTAATTTAATTAATATTATGCCATTTCTTTATATATATCATTATTGTTTTATTAATTCTATAGTATATAATTGTTTTAATAACTATTTAATAATATGCAAAAATTTTATAACTTTAATACATTCAATCACATATGTTACTCCCCACACGGGTGGTGTCACACTAGTAAGTTAATAAATAAAAATTAGAATTCCGTTTAAATTATAAATAGATTTGGGCCAAGGTCTAGCCCACACCACACTAGGGCCCATGGTTCTGCATAGTTGGGCCGTTCAGCCTAGTGACACGTGCAAGTGGCAATTGAATTGAACCGACATTTGAGTAAGTCATATTCCTCATAAACACATGGGTGCCCCTTGAGGCCCAAACCAATATGCCGAATCTAGGATATATATGTTGTACCAAATGGATCTAATTTTCCAATGTAGTAAACTTTAAGGCCTGTTTACTTACACATTGTTAGAGTTGTTCCATAGAAAATTTTTCTACAGAAAATGAGAAAAAAGATATTATATATTTTAAGTGAAAACTTTCCACATTGAAAACTGAAAAACAGTTTTTCAAAATTTCCAAATTAAAAGAAAATAGTGGAAAACAACCACAGATTTGTTTATTAAATTTAGAGACATTTCCACTAGTTTTCTATTTAGAAAGCATGCCTAAAATTTAGGAATTTCAAATACTTAACGTGGGTTCTTGTTGCCTCCTTTGTTCTTTTTTTTTCCCCCCTTTTTTTGCCCCTTTTAGTCCCATTCCAACAATAAATTTATGAACGACTCCTTAGAAACACGTAGTCCAACAATATATGGAATCCTTAAAAACTCCTATCTTATACACAAATAAATAATTGATGAAAATTGTATTTTTTGACATGATGAATTAACACATTTTCCAGTATTTTAAATTGAAGGACTAGAAAACTATTAATAAGTAAACACGTATACAGTTTTCTAAAAGAGAAAATTATTTTTCATTTTCAACAAATGAACACATTTTCATAGTTTTCAACAAAAAACTTGAACTCTAATTTTATTTTTCATTTTCAACAATTGAACACATTTTCATAGTTTTCAACAGAAAACTTGAACTCTAATTTTCTTAAAGAAACTAGAGTTAGAAAACAAAAAACAATTTTTTTGTAAATAAACAAAGATGTAACTTCTCCAAATTGATATAGCACATAATTCTCCGATTTTAAACTCAATTTTCTCATTTGACTTGGAAAGATGAACCCAATGCATTGTCCTTCTCGTTCCAAAATATAAGATCCACTTAAAAATTAGCTCATAACTTGATATTCACTTATATTTAAAACTAAAATTAACACAAAATTATCCTAGAATTAGCTCATTAGGATTAAAGGGTGACTAAAACAGATAAGAGTGCTCTCCTAATGAAGACAAATATTATTGGTCAGCTAGTGAATGCATATTAGCTTTCTGTCAAGGGTTCTAATTGGAAAACTAGAATCATCATAGACTGGGCATTCAATTTGGATAGCTTGTAGATACAATGGCCACTACCTCCAAGCGTGTTTGGTTAAATTGTTTACGGAAGCTACTATTTATCATTTGTGGGGAGAGAGAAATAGAAGATTGCATGGAAGTGCCACCTAACGGAGCAAGAAGCAACTATATATTTAATCTCATTGTTTTTTTTGTTATGTAAAAAATAGACTACTAAGATTAAAAATTTAGAAGTAATCTGGTAAGTCGGAAATTTTATAGAAATTGGAGCCTTGATCTCAGCTTTTTGGAGTGCCTTCGCGAGTCTGATTATCAGTTTTTGATATAAATGTTTTTGTGAATCAATATTAATACAAGTACTTGCACTTATATTAACCTATAGAAAATTGTCTAACCTAAAGAAAATCAAATTAAACAGTATCTCATTAACTAGAATTGGTTTCATGGATCTTAAAATGCTGTTATTCATGCTCATTGAGGATTGTATTCTCTATTAGTTTCATACATGCAAAATTTCATATTTGTGCATATCAATATCCAACTCATTTTAGATTTTCCCCTAGCATTCTTCCTATGTCACTAATCTATATATGGTAACAATTTGGGATTTTTATACTCGCTTTTAGTTACCCAATGCCACCCTCCTTTATCTCCAACTCATCTTAGATTTTTCTCTACCCTTCTTCCTGTGTTTTCTTTTTTGCAAAGTAAGTGAATTTTTATTCAATCGCAAAATACGGTACAAAACCATCTAAAACCCTCGAGCCATAGATATAACAATCTAAATGAAAGCAAGGCTTGAGGGGCATGAAAATAAAGATAAACAGGGATAAATCACAAAACACTTCCAATACATCATGAAATGAGACATAGAAACTACAAGGGAACAAAAAACAAAGAAGCCAATCATGAAAATCAAGTGCCGTGGTCATTTGGAGAAAAGGCCGTCCTTCCATGGTCTTCCGGCCAGCAAGCACCCGGATCAATTCTTTCCACAACACCTCCAAGATCATGAGAATGCATTGCATCAACTTTAGTATCCTTGAAATTAACTTGGGCTGAACCATCAAATTCTTGAATTTCTTCTTGAACATGGCTATCCATTTTGTCATCATTCTCATTACGAGCTTCGTTTGTGATTTCCACATTTTCATCAAGGGCTGCAAACCTTTTGCTTTTCAAAGAAGAATTTGGTTTTGAGGCCGAGGTTTCAATGGCCAATGCGGGAGCGTGATTAACGTTTGGTTCGAGGACCACATTTGCAAATGGAGTGAGATTCACATTGGACACTTTCTTCCATACTTTTTTTTGGCTTGGAATTTGGGATGTTAATTAATTCAAATTAATAATTTGGGATGTTTATGTTTGCTTTTAGCTACCGAATGCCACCCTCATTTATTTGAGTGTTAAGAATTAGAGTTACAACTCAAAAACCAAAACCAATTTGCCAGCAATGACAAGAATATCTAGGAGCTTATATAGGGAACTTGAAATTTAAGTTTTTCAATTGGGAATGTTGGGTAATGGCTCAAAGTCCAAGCCCATACAAATTAAGAAAGAGTTTTAATGAGAATTAAAATTCTAGTTATGGTAAGAGTCTTAATTATGGAATGATTGATAGATGAGGAAATCCTTTGTCTTGGAGGATAAGGAAATCTCCTCTATAAATAGGACTCTTGCATTAGTTGTATAAGGTGTGCCTTAGGACCACATCCTATGGGGAGTGTGGGTGAAAGAGAGAGCCTGAGAGCATCGAGAGTGTCTGATATTCGTTCTAGTCCTGTTGAGGATAGAACCATTATAAGAACTCTGTGGGGGAGGGTTTAGACTTTTCTTTCCGTGCAAAAAGTCATCACCTGAGTTGTAATCCCATTATTGTTGAATAGTGAAATTTATCCCAGAGGGGATCGTGGACGTAGTCAGAGGGCCAAACCACGTTTAATAGCACGTATTCTTTTCTCGTTACTATTGTTTTAATTCCGCTGCGTGAGTGTGTGTTATGCATCCTAATTTTCCAACAGGGACCAATATATGTTCCAACACCCAACCAATTTATCAAAACTTGAAATTTAAGATTTTCATTTGGGAACAATGTATATTCCACCACCCAACCAATTTATCGATGAGAAGAGTATCTAGGAACTTATATATAGGAAACTTTTTTTTTTCTTTTACTTTTTTTTTTCACTTATATGGGAAACTTGAAACTTATAATTTTTCAATTGAGGTTTGAAGTCAAAACCTAACTCCTGTCCTTCTTGGGTTTGAACTTAGCACCTATCTTTTAGAGAAAATAGTCTCAACCACTTGAGTTATCTACAAATCCCTTATATGGTGGACTTAAAATTTGATATTTTCTAATATAGGATGAATATATATTCCAATTTTCAGCATCCTCTCACATGTACCACAACAAGAATCGAGAGTGAGCAAAACAAATAGAGATGGATGAAACGTGGATAGTGTGAGAAATTGAGCCAACCATGATACCATGTTAATTAGAATCATATAGTTTTCATCTCAAAATTAATTAGTCACTGAAAGGAGTAAGAAAAATGTAAATTCCAACACTAAAATTAGAAAAGACAATTTTATGGACAAAACAAAACGGCATAGGCAAAGTTTCAATTATGTCATTGGAAATAAATTCTTGTAGTCAAAACCCCAAAACTAGACGAAAAACAAAAAAATTAAAAGGAAAATCATATTCTTTATTTTCTAAATGCAAAGGACTTTGACCACAACAAGTTGGGCTTTGGGTCCAAACAGCAATAAAAAATCACGGCAATACTTCGAAAGGAATAAATTATCATGGCCTGCAATAGGTTGTGGATAAAACAGGATTATGCTTCTGGTCAAGAAATGACCAACCCAAAATTTGTTTTCCATGATCAATTTGGGCTCCTTAATCCTGTCGGATTTTGCAAGAAACTTTTTATTTTGCTCATGAGTTTTTACCGAATCCCCAACTCTGTTGTAATATATTAATTTGACCCATGTTTTTTCATGATATTAAATTTTATCGAACAAAACTCTTAATAATTAAAGGGCATTTTTATCTTATTATCTTTTTAAAAAATTCAAATACGAAAACACAATAAAAGTACCATAACTTAGTAAAATATTTTAATAAAAGGACCATAATTAAAAAGAAAACCATAAAAGGTGTTAATATCGAAGAACCAAAAAAAGATAAAAGTAGCCTATTGGATAAAATTCGTCTTGATGTCCAAGATTAGAGAAAAAAAAAATTAGATCCATTTTAAATCTTATTTATCAATAACTGGCCTGCTTTTGTCAGTGACTCTGTGTGTGTGTGTGTGTGTTTTTTTTTGGTTGGGGGGGCGGGGGGGGGGGGCCGGGGGTTGGGTGTGGTGGACGGGGGTGGCTGTATATAGACACACAAGAATACAACCAAAAGCAAAAGAAAAAATAATGCAATAGAACAGAATTAAAGTTCAGTAAAAATAAAAATAAAAAGAAGAAAATGCTCTTTGCCAAGGATTAGGATCCTCTCATATGGATTAAGACTCTCTCATATCAGCAATTCTCTCATATTAATATAAAAAGAAAATCCTGATCATTCATGAGTGAATAAAAGCATAACAATTTTTTTTTCAAATCTCTTCCACTACTCTTTTTTTTTTTTTTTAATTTGAATGCTATCAGTAATTTAGATAATATTATTTAAATTTTAATGATAGAAATGATCTTTTCATATTAATATGAAAGAATTACTAATATAAGAGTCCTATGAGTGGAAGAGGGGATTTTTTCTTAAAGTTGTACCACTAGCTCATGTTATAATGGACTAAAGGCTGACACGGTAAGTCCATCGGAGATAACTGGCAGGGATTCAAGACCTCCGAATCGTCTGTTTCCAATATGACATTCGGCAAAGTCAAGAAACACTAAATGGCAAATTCCATAATTGATTTTACAAAAAGAAAAAGAAAAAAATTGGTCTTACTATTTTAAAAGTAATTTATTTGGTCTTCATAAATTATTAAAAATATTAATTTGATTTTTATTGTTTAAAAAATAATCTATTTGGTCCTTAATATTTATAAGAAATGTCAAATTAATTTCTATTTTGGCCTTCAAAAGTAGTCATGTATTAGTCACATGACCAATTTATGAGGATGGAATTGACATCTCATATGAATATGAAGGACAAAATAGGTATTTTTTTAAATAATAAATAAGAACTAAATTAACACTTTTGACAAATATTAAAGGCTAAGTGGATCACTTTATATAATATAAAGACAAATATGACATTTTTTTTTGTAGAAAATAAGGACCGTTCTGAAATTTCTTAATACAGTAAACACTCAAACATCATGGAATACCAGGGCCTCCATTGGTGCTGAGTCTTCGATTCTTGTGTATATTTGGTTAACATACACTAAAAACTGGAAAGGAAAAAGAATTAAATTAGTATGTGTATTCAGGTTATATTTTGGTTTTAAGCCTCCTTATCTCTTGAGCCACTGTAGTATAACCTAATAAATATATGATTAAAAAGATTATATTTAGCATTTCTGGTGAAGCTTGAAACGCCAAGCATACAACCAATGAAGCTTTGGCATTTTTCATTAGAGATAGTTATAACAAATTTTACAATCCACCGTTATACAAAATTTTACCAAATTTTACAATTCACGTAGAGACCGACAAGATTTAGTTTGATTTGGTTTTGAACCTATTTCAAATTAAATTGAATCAGTTGCCTTTCATTAAAAACTAACATTTAGTTTCTAATCATATAAAATAACTAAACCAATCCAATTTTAGAAAAGTTTATTTTGTTTGGTTACAATTTTTATTTTTTTTAAAAAAAACTTGAAATTTTACCAAAAATTAAAAAATAAAGAAAATAAAATTTTAGCCAATAATTTCAAGAAAAAAAACCAATAAATTGAATTTAATTTACCATCCATGTTATAAGTTTAATTAATATAAACAAAAAATTAGGAAAGAATATAGTTCATACATTTACACTAATATATCATAAAACTAAAGATGAATATAGTTTGGCTTGGTTTGTGACCCTATTTCAAAACAGACCAAACCAGTTGGTTCTCATTTGAAACTAACCAATTAATTTTTAACCATGTAAAATAATTAAAACTAATCCAAATTTTTTGGTTAGTTTGGACTGGTTTGTTTATTTTAATCAACCTACATTCATCCCTATTATTTTTTCTTTAATGACGAGGAAACCCAACCAACGGAGCTCGACAACTGATAACACAACAGGTCCAAGCACTGGCAAAGCCCAATCACTGGTTGGTGAAACCCGAGTGCATTGCCCCAATCCTATGACCATTACATCAAGGACGCTCAACTTGGGACAGAAGACAAAATTCACCTCTATTAATCCTCGTAATAAAGTCCAAATTCAGTTGCTCTTAACCTTGCAATATTCTCCACAAAACAGGTCCTTTTTATTTATACCCTAATTTTGAGAATTCCTTTAAAAAATACCCTTGTTTTAAAATTATTTTTAAATCTACCCTTTTTAGTATTTGAATTACCAAAATAGTGAATGAGTTACCATTTTTTAGATGTTTCAAATTCCCATATTTAAATTTTAAATAGGTTGCATAATTAATGTAAGTTCAATAATTGAATTACTAAACGGTAGGTGAGTTACCGTTTCGTCAATTCAATTACTAAACTCACATTGATTACGTAACTCATTTAAATTTCAAATATGAGAATCTAAAACATGTCGAAAATGGTAACTCATTTATCATTTTGATAAATCAAATACCGAAAAGAATAGATTTAAAAAAAATTCAAAACAAGGGTATTTTTAAAAAGAATTATCAAAATGAAAGTATAAATAAAAAAAATCCCCACAAAACAGGCTTATTATTTATTTCTTACAGTAGCTCCCTTCCTTTCCCTTTAATGCAGATGGTCCAAATCGATCTTTTCGTGAAGAAATCATCCCTCTCCTCGTCAGCCAATATATGCCCAGATTCCTGTCTCATTTTCAGGGGAGCTTTGCCTATGCTACCTCCTAATAATTGCTCACGACAAAGCTCAAATTTAAAAGCATTTGATTGTCTCATTTCAAATGGATGGGACTTTTGGGAACTTCAGAGAGCTGAACCAAAAAGAGCACCTCCATTACTACTACCAAATCTAGGGTCCACCTTGCTGGGTTCCATCTACCTAAACCCTAATAATGCTGGTGAATATTGTTTCTTTTTAACTAGTAATGCACTGGTTCCAGCTGTTTCATTCCTAGGGAGAGTTTTAGCCTTCTATTCTTTTCTTCGTATTACCAAGAATTCACTTAAAAATCATTCCGGTTCCAACTTGAAAGAATTTGTATTTATATCTCGAAAATAAATACTTATTTGAAGTGCCTGAATCCTGTGATGTTTGTCACACTTTTTTCGCAAATCATGGTCTTGAACACAAATGGTCGAAGACTAAATTTCACAATTTAAATGCCTTTTTATTTTGTGTTTTGTGGAGAGAATAATTTAGTAGAGAAGTTTGAGACTGAAAGAGTTAAAAGAAAAAAAAAATCACTTACAATATATTTATAATATACATATCCATATATATATGAGATACTGAGAATTTATGTAATTTTCATTCTTAAGAAGTTTCTTAACTTTACATAACTTCTCTTTTACCCATTAATTAATATGATGAGTCAATTCAATTCACATTGGACGACCCAACCCAAATTTCTAACAAAACTAAAGCCATAATTCTTGCGGTACCATACAATCTAAATCGGTAATTGTTAAACAATATTTGTAATACAAGGAGGTAATACCCGAGTACTAAGTACCCTATAAAAAACCTAGGAAGGTGTAGCTTTCTACTTGTTCTAGCATCACGAGGAGGCAATTAATTTAACCCTCCCCTAAGAAAAGGATCTGATCCATTTCATTACAGTGAAGACAAATAATTGAAAATACTATAGACTAATTGATTGCGATGAAGACAAATAAATGAAAATATTATAGACCATGTTGCATTTTTAAAACCCTCAATGCTCAAAATTTCACCTCAAGACATGCCACGTTCATAAACTATGCATCATGAGCACCAATATTACAATAACAAAACGACACTATTAAAGAGAAAAAAAAAAAAAGGTCTAGTCACTAAAGACGAGAATCTCATCCTTGCAAGTGTTTTTGCGAATAAAGTGGCGAATCAGGATAGCAATTGACTTGGACAATCGAAATGGAATATTGATTTGGAATAGTTATTAATTAATTCTGCAGATTTTCTAATATAATGACTATGAAGCAATTGAGTAAGTGTAGTGGAAGCATTCATTAAAATAGTGTGGTCCAGGTGATTGAATATCAGTAATCATATCCAGAGTGCCCTACAGATAGATTAAAGTAAGAAATATTTGTTGCCTGGTTTAGATCTTCAATTATGTACTTTTGGGCTGATCAGATTAGCTGCCTTAATGGGTTAGCAGAGTTACTGCTCCCTTTAACAGTTGTTATGCACTATAATTTTTCTTTTTCTATTTTTTGTTTTCAATAAAAGCGCCCCCCAAACTGCAATTTAACCCTGGTCTCATATGAAATTCGAACTCATCAAGTTGTTATTATTATTATTATTATTGTAAATTTGCAAAAAAGTTATTCTTATTGGAGAAAGTAATTCCAATTATTTGAATAATTTAGAGCCTACTGGCTTAGCTTATAAGCTAGTCAAACCAACTTATAAGCCAAAAAAGAGAATTAATATGTTTCGCAATGCTACTTGTAAACACTTTTCGATGGCTATAACTTGGGAAAAAAAAGCACTGATTTACTAGGTTTTTTTAAAAGTTTATAAATTCATTGTTCAAACCAATAAAAAGGCTAATTTATACTTAAAAAATATCACATTTACTAATGACATGCCTTTTTTTAGTCATTTTAATTATTGTTGCTATTTGTAAATAATTATTTACCAAATATGTTAGCAGCAGTTGATAAGCACATATTATTCAAATACATCATAATTTATAAGTAACTTTTTGCCTATAAATACGACCCTCTTATAGACACTTAAAAACAAGTTTCGCCAAACAAGCTTAGCACTTGTTTCTGTGGAGGTTTAATCCCCTTTACTCTGTTTCATGATTGATAAGTTTATGATGGGAAATTATCACCATGGGGTAGAATGAACTGTTGGCCTTGGAATGAGAAATTTAATCAAGTCTTTGCTTCAGTGATATTTTGTCAACTAAAAAAACACGCATTAAGACGTGCATAAAGAGAGCCAATAAGTGAACAATGTATATCTAATTAGTCTCGTTTTAGTTAACATGTCAAATCTGGTCATTTCTTAGAATTATGTTTAATTGAAGGAGCAGCAGTTTAGAGTAACCAATCTTTATTAGAACTAATGAGTGGTCTGTGGAAGGATTAAGGAGAATTCCACAGTTACTCCAGACAACTTCCCTGTATGATCACCACTGTTTCTCGGGAAATGCAATGGTTGAGAAAATATTTTTAATCTAATAGAGATTAATCTCAAATCTATGTAATTTGGGATCAAATTGAGATTGCAACGATTATGGTTTCTACGAGACCTCATGCGTAAAAATTATTAAAAAAAGACTGGTCTAAAAGAAACTGAGTAATAGTGTTATATTTACAAAATCAGTCGTATTTAACATAATCCAATGTAGCTAGCCACCTTCACAGAAGTCCCACAATGTCACTTTTGTGGCCCGTCTAGCATTATCCGTGAGTATGGTATTATATTTCATTCACCTACCAACACATATAACTTAGAGCCCCTAGATTTTGGAAGCTCAAAAGCTGTTTCTAAGATTCATTCCACCGTCTTTATTACAAGTCCGTCTTTTTCCCCTTGAGGTATTTCTTCAAGGGCCCAGCTTTCACTCTCCTCGTTTCTTGCCTGCTACTTTCCACGTCTCATGAGGCGCCCGTGAGCATGGAGAACGAGGTCCCACCTCGAATGATAACGACACGAGCAGTGGAATCCTGATAGTGTAGGGATTTTTTTTCGAAAATAGCTTACTTTTCTAAATGCATTTCAAAATTAACGTTTTTTTCGTACGTTCTTTAGAAATAGCACTTTCAGATTTGCAAAACTTAAATTGGGTTAGCATTCACCGCAATCTGGTCAATCAAGAACGCATAATCTGCACTTCTGGAAATTGAATTTTCAAAAGCTGAAATCTAAAATTTTTTGGGAAAATTTTAGATTTTGAATTTTGAAATCCAATTTGGGTAATGGGAATGCAATTCGGGTTTTTGAAACCTGATATCAAGAAATGCAGATTACGTGCTCTTGACTGGCCAGACTTCGGTGAGTATTAACTCAATTCAGGTTTTAGAAACCCAAAAATGCTATTTTTGAAAAACACATGAAAAGAAAGCTAATTTTGAAATAATTTTTAAAAAGTAGGCTATTTTTGAAAAAAAATCCATTGTGTAGTACTTAAAACTTTGATAAGAACAAGTAACTTGATCGCGTGGAGGTGATTCGAGGACCCAACTAAATTGGCACCTTCTTCGAGTGATGCAATGTCCTCGTCAATCTCTAACTAAATTATACATTTTTAATATAAAGAGTATGTTTAGATTGACTTTTTTAAATAAAAAAGTATTTTTTTAAAAAAAATATATTATTTTTACAATAATTATTTATTTTGACTTTTAAAAAAGTTAAAATTCTAAAAAAATATTCATTTGTAACTTTTTTAAGAAGTTAAAATTAAAAAAAAAAAACTTGTTTCAAAAACTATAAAAAAAAACTTTTTTTTTTTGTCAAATGACATTGCATAAAAGGAAAAATCAGTACCAACACTATCAACCAATCCCACAGGGGTGTTGATCTCTAAGTAACAAGACAGAAAGTACAACAGGGTAAACTCCTAGCAAATTACAAGGTAACTAGTCATTTAACATCGATTTCGCTATCTAATTTGATTCGTTATCCTCTTAACTTTTCTCCATTGAAATCCTTCCACAAGTAACACAATGTTTTAGATGTCATCAATAATTATAGCAATCTTTCACAGATTTCCTCAATTAAAAAAGTACTTTTAAAAAAATCAATCCAAAATAACCCAAAATATGTCTTGGAATTTGAATACACATCTTGGGGTTGCACTCTGGAACTAAAGTTTTTCCCTTTTCTTTTTTGCTAATTAAATATTTTAAACTACTAAAGTTGATTTAAGTTGGACATCCGATTTAATACGACTTAATAGAATGTGAAGGTTACTAAAATATATATACAAGGAACAAAAGAAATAATCACATTGATCTTGGAAGACATAATATTTATACATTCTACAAGTACGTGGCCAAAGTAAAGTAAAGTGACATGGAGGTGATGTCTAACAGACATTGATTTGGAATTTATTTTTACAATAATATAATTGAAACTCCCCTCCGTGCCCATAATGAAGAACTAGTGACGGTGGTGTAGGCACTCCACCGGGGTGGCTGTGAACCTAGCACTGTCTTTGCAATAGTCATACACCATGTGGTGGGCCTTGACCCACGAGAGCTGGTGGCTCTGGTGGAGGCTCAGCTCCGACACCGTCGGCTCGTTCCACCAGTACCGCTTCTCGCCGTTGCTGGTGCACCGGCTGGTGATGTCGGCAGCCGCCACATCGGCGGGGCACTCGCAGGCATCCACTTCAAAGCCCTTGTATGAGGCTACGAAGGGTGCATGGCTCCAGTCTGTCTTGACCCTTCCACCTTGTGTGGCCCAGTCGTCAGCATTCCATATTGAACTGTACACACCCATGGCCTGGTCCTTTGGGTATGGTATGCCCTTGTGTTCCATATTGGTGTGCACTCGTACTGGTGTCTCATCCACCAAAAATCTGAACAATCAAAAAATACCACAAGGTAATTAAAATTGAGTCAAAGAGCACCTTTTCTTGTGACAATGTCACTTTTTAACTTCTTTTGTAAACAAATGAAAATTTTCTAGTCAATCTAGATTGAAAAATCAGGCATAGTGACAAGACTAAATATCAAGCCATGAATTCTTACGGATCCGATTGGAAATGACAAAAGCTGAACGTACAAAATTTTTCACTGTCCAGAATTATTGCACGAGGACCCCATTTCGTACATGAAAGAAACAGTGAAAGCTTCCAAATTTCACGTAATTATTTTGTCTTAATTTATAATGTTATTACTAAATATGTTAATAAACTGGCCCACAAAAGCTGGCACAGTTTGGAATGAGTGAAAAAAGAGAAGTATCTGGCGAGTGCTATTTTTCACTTTTCAGGCCCTTTTGTTGAGAGCTAATTTGAATTGATTTTTTTTATGGACGTTTTTTACCAATTTTTGAAATAAATGTTTCCTTTAAAAAGTTAAAAATTTCCGAAACTTACACAACTCGTCGCTGGTTCCAAAGGACAGAGTAGGAATGGAAGTCTTTGGTTGGGTCGAACCAAAGATTCAGCCTTTGTTCTCTGTTGCCAACGCCATTGACATACACATTGGTCTGCACCAGATAAGGCTCACCAGTGGTGTTACCCAAGAACTCAAAATCAAACTCATTGTGATGTGGTCCATCTGATGACATCTGCCGGTACAAAAACATAATAATTCGCATGTTAGAAAATTACCATCCGTACAAAAACATAATAATTCGCATGTTAGAAAATTACCATCCATATCGAAATATAATCCACAAAATTATAACATTATAATGTTAGAAATGAAATTATCGATTTAAATTATTTGCCGACGAAAAAGGTGGGTGGTGAGGCAGTGAATGTGAAAATGAATGCAATTTACTGCTGGGACTGTATGATTTAATGCATGCATAAAGAAAAGGAGTTGAGATCATAATTTCTTTCCCTGGAAAGAAAAAGCATTCAATATGAATCGTACTAAATGGAAAAGATTTTTTTTTTATCCTTATCATCATGATCATAGCAGTGAGATTATGAAAGTAACTGCAGTAAAATCTAAAATAAATTTGTCTAAGTTTGCAAAGAATCTCACGTAGAAAGCAGTCACAGTTCCAGCAGAATCACCCTCCACAAGCTTGATCTGAACGGTGACTTTACCAAACAGGTACTTCTTCTTAGATGAAAAACCAGCCCCTGAACAATAATCAAAACGCTTAACACATTAGCATTTTGTCAAAAAGCCAAAAGAATCGCACATTTTCTAGTGTTGGAGACAAAAAAGATAATGATGATGCAACTTTAGTGGTCTAGTAATACGTTGTTCGCTTTAAATGCAAAAAGGTCACGAGCAAATTCCCGGTAACCGTAGTTGTTGTATTATCGATTTTTAACCTCCATTAAAAAAATATATATGAAAATGAGAGAGTCGGAAAATACCAGAATAGTTGTCTAGCTTCATCTTGACAAGCTCTCCCTCGTAGGTGAAATGATCAAGTGCCCAACTGGGTTGAAACACTTCGTCAAATCTTGCTGAAGTGACGAAACCAACCATCATAAGTGCAACAGTAGTGAAACACAAAAGAAAAGACCCCATTGGCTTATACAAAACAACACACAGAAATCAACCAAAATAATGAAGAGCTCAAGTGAAGCTTCTACCCTGCAGAACACACTCTGAGGTGGGGTGAGAGTTGGGGGGATTTTATAGCCAATCTTGTTAAGGCTTCAGTGGTAAGCCACGATACCACGTCAGCAGAAATGTGTACACGTCAGTGTCCACTTCAGATTCAGTTCTGAATGTGGTCAGTGCGAAATCAAATATTATAGCCGTTGGCCAATTGGCTTAGCTGGATTTTTGGAAGTGGTCCCTGATGGGGTGTGGGGGCACAGTCTACGAAATGGTCACTGCTGGGGGAAAAGGATGAGTGAGTAAAGATTTGATCCAATAAAATTAGACAAAGTGGAATTCCACAGCTGGTCATTGCTCAGCCATAGTTGTCTTCTCTGCAGTAGCCTTAAAAGAAGATTACTTTCCCCGCTGCAAAGCTTTCTGATGCTCAGCATTTCACAACCTTTAGATATTTTCGCGTGTTTAACACTCTCTATTTTTATCTTTGGAATTAGAAATTTAAATAAATTTGGAGAAAAATTTGTTGTAATATAATAATAGAATGTCCGGAATTAAAGATAGCGTATGTGGTTGGAACTGTCTCTTCTCAGAAGTGAAGTCTTGGTTCAAATCCAACTAGAGCTAGGTTGAATTGGAGGGGTTTGTTTTAAAAAATAAAAAAAATAGATTCTTCACGTTAGTTGCTGAATTCCATTTCATGTTCATAATTTTTATTTTGATATGCATGTAACAAGGTCACTTTTCTTTGAAGGGTAAATTATTTTATTAGTTCTTTGTTTTTATCATTATAAACTTTTTGGCTCTTTATTTTTTAAATAGAGCATTTTAGTTTCCTGATATTATAAAATAAAAGACACTATTAGGGCCTATTTGAATTAGCTTTTTTTCAAGAAAAAAACACTTTTTTTTCAAAAAAATAATAATTAAATTTGCAACAACTATTTGATTTGCTTTCAAAAAAGCTGAAACTCTTAAAAAAGCTAAAATACAGCTTTTTTTAGAAGTTAGAAATTTCAACTTATAAATAAAATTATTTTTCAAAAATTGTTAAAAAAACGCTTTTAAAAAAATTCAATTCAAACGAGCCCTTAGTCCTTGACTTATTTCCAATCAAAATTTTAATGGGAATAACAAAATAAGCACGTCCATAATGAGGTGAAAGTCGAGTCACATGAGATGTATGTGCATATTCCGTAAAAAATTTTGATCGGAAATAAATCAAGACAAATGATATCTCTTCTATAATAAGATAAGGGACAAAATATCTCATTTAAAAGATAAAAGACTAAAAAATATTTGTCTCTTTGACATTAAAAATAAGAAACCATTGAAATAATTTACCCTTATTTCAATTTGGAGCCATTTCTCCCATATTATGCCTCTAAGTCAGCTTATAAAAGTTTTGTTTTATCTTTCGTGTTACAATACCATATTTTAACATATAAAAAATGAGAGACAAAATAAGTTCAAATTTATAAAGGGTGACCCAAATTATTGCACAAAAAGAGTATGATTTTCGTTTTCTGTGCATAAGCAAAAGGCGAGTATTCAATGAAAAATTATCTCCAAATTGAACTTGTTACTTAAAATTTCTTTAACCATCCTCTTACAATAAAATTACAATAATAACAATAATTACAACAACAAATTAAAATTTAATTTTATTATAATAACCATTATATTTAGTAGTATCAAGATTTGAGAAGAATATCGACTCATATATTTGCAAACAAATAGTTTACATAGTCACCTAAATCTGTGAATAATTAAACTAATAATTCGATAATTATAATTAAGAAAATTTACCACTTCTCATCTCAATTAATTTCTTCTTGTAATCAATCATCTCAATTAAAAAAAGTTACAAAAAGGGAAACGTGAAAAGATGAGGAGGACCTAGAGAATGATGAGATGCAACTTTTTCTCGGTTCCCTTCGTTTTTGGTTTTACTTTGGTGCTGCAGTGCCAGCTGGAGAGTACCAGGTGCACTCATCACTGTGCCATCTTTTTTATTCATGTTTTTTTTTTAAGTTTCTGATTTAATACGTGAAAACCTATTATTATCCTATTGGAATTATTAGTACTCTGTTTTCAAACATAGAGATGTGAGCCGAATAATTGGAACTTTTGCCTTCATAAAAGAAAAAAAAAAAGAAGCAATTTTTTATGCATTACATTAAACCTTAGTCTAACCAACTATTATAAAATTAAAAGGTATATTATAAACAATGATTACCAAAAAGCGTCCAAATTGTAAAACTTGTAGTTAGCCACATTACTAACCAGAGACTCTTGGCTCTTACTGCTTCTACAATTTACTTGGTCCTGAATTGATGTGATGCGCGAAGTACATTATATTTATATTGTGTTTGGAATAAACTTATTATAAAACATTTATTTTATTAAAAAAGACTGTGTTTGTTGTCTTTTTTATTTTATAAAATAAAAAATATCTTATTACAAATATTTTATAAAATATAAAAGGTGCACACAAATTTCATACAGAATCAATGTGGAATGGAGCGTTACAAACTCACCCTTAAACACGCGATGGCATTGCGGTCTAAACATAAATAAAACAGAACCATAGTCGTCCAAGATCCCAAATAGTGTGGAATCTGCCCAGAACTTGTTCTGATACCACCTATAACGACCTAAGCCTAACTACTGGGCTGTCATCACATTGGACTTTACAACTGGCCCAAAATGCTTAAATGGGTGATAACAATAATAGTAAATATAAATAATTGTAAAGTATACACAAATCTTATACAGGACCGATATGAGATGGGGCTTTACACATGCCACCTGCTATTGGAGTAGAGATGAACACAGGTTGGTTAAACCAACAAAACCAACCCAAACCAACCAAAAAGTTAGGGTTGGTTTGGTTATTTTATATTGTTAAAAATCAATTGGTTTGGTTTGATTTAAAGTAGATATCCAAATCAAACCAAACCAAATTATTTTTATCCCCAATTTTATGTATATATTCATTCCAAATTTTATATATTTTAGGAGTCCAACCTTTAAACTCAAGACTATATTTTCAAACTTTAACTACCAAACTATAGCTTCACTTGTGTTTTGTTTTAATGGTAAAATCCTGTGACGTTAAATTTGTAATATGAATAGTAAATTAATTTTATTATGAATTTTTTTTAATTTTTTAAGAAAAAACCAAAGACAAAACCAAATCAAACCAACATGAAAACCAATTGGTTTATATCAAATGTAAACTAATTGGTTTTGATTTGGTTTGAAATATGGTTAGAACCAAACCGAACCGAACCATATACACTCCTATATTGGAGTTAGCATCTCATCTAAAAGTTTAAACTTATACACATTGTATTGGTATATTTATTTATTACATAAACATGTTTCCTCACATGCAGTGTGATTTATTTAAAATTTGTATGTGAATATTTTAATATTTTTCAATTTGTGGTGGTAGGTTTTAAACCCATGACTTAGATTCTAATACTATATTAAAGCTACCACCTCATCTAAAACTTAAACTTTGAGATAGGGCAGTAATTCAATACCCCCTACTCCCACCAAGGAAAAGTTTAAATATAATATCAATTGATAAATTGAAAAAAAAAAAGAAGTACATCAATGGCCCTCCAAAAATTTCTCAAAACTTTATAGTTTAGTTAATATTTTCATCAATTTACATATTTTTAAAAAGTTTGGAAGTTTCCTATTTATATTTTCTCTAAACATCTCGAAATATTCATATATTTTTAATATTTTATCTTTGGTACATTTTAAATTACTTTTGGTGATCTATATGGTGCTTCATAAGTTCAATTGAAATTTCATGAATAAAGATAAAAATTCTTGTCATTTTATAATTTTTAGAGTGGTATAACTTTCTACATTTCGGTACAAATATACCCTTTTTTGCATGTATACTTACATAAAGCTTAAATAAAAATTTAGATATTAATATAATTGTAAAGTTTTAATATTACAATGATATTTTTTAGGTTTATGATTCTAATTAGGAGTTGATTGTCTAAATTAAGATAATAAATACGTTAGACAATATATTCTTCAAGAAACAGGGTTGAGTCTGAAGTTGCGGAATTACATCCTTTGATCCGGGAGTATCTGATTAATCAAAATAATGAAATCAGAAGAAATTATTTGAGATTTATATCATATTTATTTTCAAAATTATCATTTATTTGGTTATGGAAAATACATATCCTTGTAGATTTTAAGTTATTCGATAATTCGATTTAATTTACTTCCTTATAGGTTAGAGTATTAAAAAGAAATTCATCATATCTTTCACCGTATTATTTTTTTATGATTAAAATGCAATTTACTTCTCGTGTACTCTAAAATTTGTATAAAATTCCATGTGATTTTGAAACTCATTTATATCAATTTTGTGGTTTTGAAAATGTTGCACTTGGATCTCTGCCATTAATTTTTTATTAGAGTTAATGAAGAATTTTTAGAAAATGCTTCTACAATTTATTTTGACTTGTCAATAGTGAAAATACTCAAATAAATATGTCTAAATTTCCCCTCTAATTCTAAAAATGATGCAGTTTCCCTCATCTGACTTCAAATAAGGTTTAAATACGCCACTTGCGGGTCCTTTATTTATAAATATGCATTCAATTATTATTAAATATATTTGTATTTTTTTAATAAGGAGTCACTTAAACTAAGATTTAAAATCAAATGATAGAATTTGCACTATTTTCAGAAATTGAGGGCGAAACTCGCACCATTTTTAAAAGCGAATGAGGAATTTGCACCGATTTACTTAAACCCACAAGGAATCTTATGAGACTTTCACCAAACAAGGGTAAAAATAATTTGTGTTTTCACAAATCAAGTAAATATCATTGTATAGATGTGCTTACAGAAAAAAGGATTTTAGATGTTTTCCTAGAAGTCAAGAGTGAAAATGATACTGTGTTTGTCTCTTTTTCTTTTGTCAAGAAATGAATATTGTGTTTGTCTTAATTACGCCGGATGTGTTCACTACATATAATAATGCTTTGATATCTTGTCAATATCTATTTCAATCTCATCCTACTGGAAATGCGTTAAATGTGCAAACTTCAAAGCAAATTGCAAGAATAGAAAGAAGGATCATAAGTTTGAAGGATCTTTTTCATAATGACTAAGCTTTGTCGAGCTTTCTTGGAAATAGACAAATAAAAGAATTATTATTATTATTATTTAATTGCTTCGATTTTATTTTTATTCTTTCACTTTCTATAATTGTCATAAAACGAGCCTTTTTCAGTTATGAGATTAGTTAAACTACACAATTGAATGGAAGTTGATTTTTATTTTTTAAATCAACAATTTGGTGGTTTATATCGTAATATCGAGGGCGTCACGAATTTATTAAATTTACAGTAGTATTTTGAACAAAGAAGTACCTTTATTATTATTTTATTACCTTTACTCTTTACGCTTATAATAATCATATGCAGCTTCTAATATTTTCTCTGAGTATTATTATATATTTCACCTTCCAAAATTCTTATCCTTGTTCCTCCACCGTGTGTGCAGTGACAAAGCCGAAAAGAAGTTATTCAAATTAAGTGGCCATTTGATTTCCTCTTTCAAAAAGTAATGTTAAAAAGTCATTCAAAGAATAAAAGCTAGATATTTCTGTCCTTGTTATTATAAATTAATTGTCGCTCGTCCATCGACCTTTTTCTTTAGGCACAATAAATTGGAATAAGTTAAAAAATCATATTTGCTTCTTATAATTAAAAGCCAATTACTTTCTTTGTTTTATCTTTAAGTATGTATATGGTATATGAAAAACCCAAAAGATAGACAGGGTGTTTGGCTTTGCTTATTTATGAGCTTATAAGCACCTAAAAATAGCACTACCTCATATACTTTTTACTATTGTTGTTTATAAGTCCCAAATAAGTATTGCCGAACACCCTCAATAATTATTTGCAGGCATAAGTCATTTACATAGAAGTCCAATTATTAGCTCTTACAATAAATAGCAATTAGTGATCTTATCAGAAAAATGGCGATGACAAAAAAGGGTACTTTTTTTTGGTGGCAATGCAAGGAAGGACTTGCATTGATCATGTACAGAAGTTTGAAATCGACCCCAAAGGCTACTCTGTTTAACTAGTAACAAGATTCCACCTATGTCAAAAATAATTATAAGCAGGCCTATCTGTCCATTTTCCTTTCCTAATTGTATTATTCTAACCTCAAACACAATTGTGACCTAAAATTATTCCTCTGTTAAAGCTACCCTTTGAACGATTCTTCGATTGCTTCCATCCAAGTATGGTATATAATTACTCAAAGATATAATTTGTTGATCAAAGTCTTCCAAAAGTTACCCCTGTATTTATTGTAGAATCGTTAAATAATTTCATCCTAATGAAAAAGCCAATGTGATTTCGAGCCATCTTCATAATTTTGATCCACACTCCTTGAATAAAACTGCATTTGAAAAACAGATGCTCTCTATTCTTCGTGCCTCTTCTACAGAAGCTGTAGTTCATGTCAATATTAAGTCCTCGAGATGCTAACCTTTGCTTGGTAGGCAGTCTATTATGCCAAGCAATCCATGTATGAAAACTATGTTTTGGAAAACCAAACCACTCCCTCACAATCAACAATCTAAAATTTCATATGAATCATGTCCCATGCTGACCAAGAAGGCGAATCTCCCACAAGAAGATCCAAGCCAGATAATTTTATCAGCAAGTCCCTCACAAGGTCTGACAACCTCCAACGTATATATTTTATTGACCTTTTATGCCTATTGGTTTACAAGTACATACTTAGTTTTAATTTGATGTATTCTGACGATCACAATTGAAAGGTCTTTTTTGTTATGAAAATTATAAAGAGTCAATTATGCAATAAAATAATATTTTGAAATATATATTTTTAATACTATTCACAATTACGTTATCATAGATTAATAGTCAAGGCATGAAAACTCGTAAAGATCAATTACAATTTTATTTTTAGTATTTCTTCATATTAGCGATATTTTTTATATTTGATAGTAAATTTTTAATATATTATTCATTAACTTTGAATATTTTAAAACATCTAACTTTTTTATACGTATTATAATTTTTTCTCCTAATCTAACCTCCAAACTCCTCACCCACTTGTATGCTTGATTTTACTTTTCCGGATATATTTTGAAGACTTCGTGCATGCATCTCCGACATAAATTAGATTCCTTGTGAAAGTGAAAGTGAGGTTTTTAATTTGGCGCAGGGGATCGGGTCAGAAACAGCACAAACGTGATTACTACATGAAAAAATTTGTGCGTCAACATCGACATGATGACTATTATATAGGGTGCTTTTATTCCTCTAGTCATCCCACACCTAGCCATTGAATATTTGCAACCAACTGCATTTACGTGCAAACATAACCCTAGCTTCATCAGTGTATCTACTTTTGAGTTCTTAGCCAACGTTAATAGATGTGCAAAACGATTTTGTATTTCATAAATAGAGATAGATGTAAAGACAAATGGTTCAGGTAGACTCCCTACATTTATATTCATATTTGTTGATAAAAATTTTATTCTTAAAATAAATTTTGATATCCACAAATTTATTAATAGCATTCCTTGTCCCCTAAAATACATTAGAAAAATTTTAAAATAGAAAAGTTATTGGAGTAAAACTCAAATAAGAATTCCTTTAAATAAGAATTTGATTAAATGTAGGAAAAAATGTTAGAATAAAACTAAAACAGAAAATTCTTATATATATATGAGAAAATGATACAAATTCATTAGATGTAGAGAGAAAAATAGAGAGTCTGTTTGAGTTAGCCTTAGTTTATTTGAGGATAATATTGTAATTTAAAATTATAGAGTAACATTTTTGAGGAAAAAAACTGAATAATTTCTAATATGATGGAAAAATCAGTTTTCAAAAGTCTTTTTCAAGAAGTTTTGATTTAAAGCTTTTGTTTTTTAATATTTGACTTTTATGTAAAATTACTTTTAAAAATTTGTTAAATAAATTAATTTCAACTTTTAAACTTATAAAAAAATTAGGCCAAACCAATTTTTAAAATAAGAGGTAATTTAATGGCTGTTGGAGAAGGATTAACTTTTGGTTTCATTTTCTGGTTCTTAACGTGCCTCTCCTTATATTTGAGCATACAAGTTTGGCGCAGTTTATATTACTTGCACAATGAGTGTTACCTACGCCGAGGCTGACCACCAGAAGTAAAAAAGAAAAATTGTGACATAGGCCCCCAGGGGCATAGGTGAGTTGGTAAGTGGTCAGGTGATTAGGGTGGAGACACCCTGACAACGCGGGATCGAATCCGTGTGGCGGCAGTACTCCGCTGAAATATTGCGGGTGCTGTTGCTGGATTTCCACGCCCGTTGGTCCTCTCCCTGGTCGGACTGCCACTCACGTACATCCCTCGATTTACCTCCCGCCTGGTTAAGGGGCCTCTGACCAGGTGGGAAAGGGGTTCTCCTTTGGTTAACCCTTTTAGAGAACAAAAATTGTGACATAGGAAGAAGCGATGGAGTACACGCATGTTGATGCCCAACATATCTCTTCGGAAATGACGCCTCCAAGAATCAACTTCTTGTGATCCGTGACCTGTTTCAGCCACCATTTTTACTGTTTTCACTGTTTACGAGCATCTTGCTAAAGTAAGAATTTCTTCAAAATTAAATAATTTTAAATTATGTACACCTTTTTGTAAATTTTTGAATCTATCACTAAAGAAATTTACCGACTTCGGAGGTCCATGACCCTTTTTTCGTATGGCCACCGGCGACTCGATCTCATGGAGGTTTCTTCGAGATTTTGGGTATACATGACCATGGTTTGGGTGTCTAGGAATGAGTGTTCGAGAATCGAGAAGTAAAGGGGTAAACTTCTTTCACATATACAACATGAATTTTGACCATGTAATGTAATTGGTTCTCGTGTCGATCTCAATGAATTATATATTTTTCTATAAAGATAAATCTTTGTTCACTAGGCAAGAGGATAGCAAATTATCCCAAGGTCAAATGGAGCATACATGAAGTAGTCACATGCTTTCTCTATTCTTTTCTCTCGCACAGTTGGGTCATCCTAGATTTGGATTAGAAACTTCATTTACGAAATAAATCATCACATGTTGGGATAAAAGGGTGGTTCCCCGTGAATCATATCTCCAATTAGTATTTTTTTTTTCCTTTGTTTTTAGCTCAAGATATTGCCTCCGTGATTTAATTTGGGGTTCTCTAATTTTACACGAGTTGTTTGATTTCTTGTAAGATCTTTAAGTCCGAATAGAATAGAAGTCATCTGGTCCTAAATAAAGTAGAGATGGAAAAACGGGTTGAGGCTCGTGGGTCAACCTGTCTAACTTGCCAAAAAATGGGATTAGGGTTGATGAATTAATGACTCGCTAGACAAACAGGTCAACCTGATCTAACCCTTCAAATTAGTGGGTCGGGTTGGGTCACCCCCCAGCGAGTGGCCTGCGAACTTGTCAAAATGACCTGTTTAACCAGTAAATCCGCCAAGCTTGCAAAAACGACCCATGAACCCGCATGACCAACATGACCAGCCAAAACGACTCACAAACTGGCAAAAAATGACCCGCGAACTCACCAAAGTGACCTATCTAACCTGTTATAATAACCCGCTTAACCCAGCAACCATTAGGGTTGGTTTAGGGTTTTAATACCATTGGCCCATTGAGTAAAGGGTCAACCCGACCCGACAACCCCCATAAACGAGTTAAGTTGACCAATGAATGCCCGTTTACCACTCCAAATAGAGTATGCTTCTACAAAGCAAAACGACAAATTTTGATCTCTGCAGTCCAACTCCTGTAGCCTAATAGAATATCAATATGCGCTACTTTATCCTCTCTTTGCCCCGCAAACAAAAAAAGAAAAAAAGAACTTTATCCGTTCTTCCAGCTCACATTTCCAGTTGTTATTGTAGTAAACCTCTCGAGAACTATGTTTAGAATTCTTTTCAAACCCTTCTCTAGATTTGTTGCAACCAAAAGTGTGTGCAGTGTTATAAAGAGAATACTCTCTTTATATTATATAATATGATAGTAAGAAGTGGGAACAATTAAAAACTTAATATAAATTAAATCAATATGTAACTTGCAAGAATCTCAATGTACAACTAAGGAAAATTTTCGGACATTAATGTTTTGTGTTTGTTTTGAACTTTTTATAAAATATTTATCCTTTTTTTGATAACTTATTTTTAAAAAAATTATTGAGCAACTTATCTCAAAAAATTTAACTGAGCCTTTTGGTCCGAATGCCTTAATAATAGCCATCATCAGATCTTTCATCAATAGTATTACTGTTGACATTAAAGATTACAATGTTAATATTACAGGAAAGCTTGAAGGTAATAACTTGAAGACATGAGAATTTGTTTAATCTCGATCTCTTCTCTTTGGAGAGTAAATTTAGGGATTGTGATCACATGCAGATCAGGGACCGATTATATTGTTTCTGATTCGTGCTTTGTTTAAACCACGATGATGACTTACTCTACTGATAGATAGATAGAATTTATTCACTTTCTAAGTTTGACTAGAATAAAAAGTTATTTTTCGCCCTTAATTTTAACTGGTTCTTGTGTTTAATTCATCAACAATGAAGAGATAAACATCAGGTAAAAGAATAATTTGGGTTGAAAATTTTTGAAATTGACCTGCGAAAATGAATAACAATACTCAATCTAATGAAATAAGTTTCGACATTCAAATTAGTATAGTATTTTGATTGAGTAGGATAAATAAAAAGAGAGAGAGGATATTTTAAAGTGCATCATTTTGAATGGGTCACCAAGACTTGAATATTTTGAATGGGTTACCAAGACTTGATTTATTAAATTCTCACATAAAAATTATATCTTTTCACCTTAAATTATGTATTTTAAGATTTAAACTTTGATATGAGTTTAATTTTTATTTAATTTTTTTTCAGGAAAAGAGAAAAAATACTAATAGAAAAGAGTGCCTCGTGGGGAATCACAAAACACCGGCTCAAATGGGAAAGAGTGCGTAATGGGAAATTGCAATAAGCACACAGCAAATCGAAGATGATACTTAATTAATAGTTTAAAAAATAAAGGAAAATGTGAAGCGTGCCAATCCATTGCAGCACTTGCCATGCTTACAGCAGCCGGATTCTAAATGCTGATGCCGCCATCTTGAATTGACTTTAAAACATGTGTGTTGTTTTATAAAATTTTAGAAGAAAATAGTTTTTTTAAAGGTTTAAATTTTTAACTTTTAAAAAGAAAAACTCAATTCAAAATTTTAGATTTTTTTAAAAATTAATTCAAATATTTATTTATTATAAAAAATTAATTTTTCGTAAAAATTCAAGGGCAAAACCTTGCTATAGAGCAATTGATAAGACCACAGCCTGGACTGATAGAGTCAACATTGACTTTGTGCTTATCGTCCCTACTTTAATGCTCAATTTTTTTTTCTAGACTTTAGGTCTGGATTCGCGAGGAGAGAAGAAAGAATTTAGAAAAGACAGGAAAGGCTATGGGTTCCTTTGTTTGACAAGAAGTCAAGAATGGAAAAGATTTTTCGGGCTTGTTCTAACGATAAAAATTAGAGATGAACACGATTCATGACTTGAAATTAAATTTAGTCTCTTACCATTAGTTGAGTGTCTTGATTTAACTGGTACACTGTATAAGAAATGTGCTATGCACATAAGGTTTGCCAGTTGAGGTTCCGCTGAGTGTTTTAATAGTAAAATTTTGCTAACTGAATTTCCTTTGTCGCAAAAGAAAAAAGTCTAGAACGGAAAAGATGGTATTAGAATTTATTGTTATTTGTTTGATTAAAGAAAGAAGGTAAAGGTAATGAAAGAAAAATGCTAAATTGAGATTTACTTAAAGATTTATGTGGAATTACACAAAAGCGGTAGAAACTATAAAAACTTTTTGCTCATCCATCTTTCTTTTTTCACTGAAAATTTCACCTTGGGAGATATCAAGATTCTCTAGTTGAGAGTTGTGTGGGGAGATTCACTAATCCCACAATTTATTTTTCTTTAGCTAAAAAACGAATTCATACTAGCAAAGAATTTCCAAATCCCTCCCTTTCCTCTTCTCTATAGTCGTGAATATAACAAGTAAAATAAATATCTTCTCACCTACTGATGAGTCTTTTTCATTTTTTATTTTAAAAGACGAGGAATTTATAGGCAGACAGGATTATGTTGGATTTATCCTTAAAGCTAAAACTCCATCATGTAGCGTATTAAAATTTGGATAATGTTTCAATCGAAAGTACAAGTACTTATTAATGATTTTTACTTTAAAGCAAATCACTATTTGGTATGTGTTCCTGGTCTCCTCCGGAACGTATCCCTTTTCCCCCAAACTCTTCAAATTCACAAAGGACTTATCTTCGGCTCATGGTATCAAATAAGCTAGAAATATATAACTAATCATGCACGTTTTTATCCATTTTAGTCTTCTTAATGGGAAAATGAATATATATTATAAACCACAATTGGTAGAGCTCCGGTTTGATGTAGAAAGCTTTTGGCGGTGCTAAGTATCCAAAAACAAAAAAATTAGTAAAAAGAATTTTTTAATTTTGGAAGCACCTAAATAAGCACCGCCAAACACCCTTGTAGTCTTATCTATATATTTTTTTGGGGGTCAAGTAGTCTTATCCATGGGTGGCTCAACGGTAAAGAAAGTAAAGCCCTTGCTTTAGGCCCCCAAAAATTTTAGACCCCATATTTTAAAATTTTAAGATTATAGTTTATAAAATTATATAGAAAGTAGAGATATTTGGTTTTTTTCTTTTACTAAGAATCATAAAAAAGGCCCCACAAATCCTAAAAGTCTATTTGCTCTCTTAGTCAAAAACAAACTTATCATTAGTTATCTATGATTTCTATTTATTCTCTCAATCCATCAAAATTGTCATCAATGATATTACTTTCCTAAATTAAAATAAGTTTTTTTAAGTTTTAGAATTCAATTTTTCCCACAACCTTCATTTTTTCTTCTTGATTTATCTATATGAATGTTGTTCTTGTTAAACACTATCATTTCACTAAAGAATTCTCAAAAAGTGATATGTTTCTATATAAACTTTAAATATCAAGTTCTGTTGTTTTATAGTTTACTCAGGTGTTGATAGTTTAGATTTATTTTTAGAATTAAAAGTTAAGAGAAAGTATACAAATAGAAGATAATATACTCCAATTAATATACTTAATCATATAGAAAGACTTGATTCTTTTTAAAATGCATATATTAGCTATAGAATAATGTTAATGCTTATTCTGATAACTTTTTCTTCAGCAAAACAAGTTTCCAAAACTAAAATTAATAAAATCTTACTTAAAATGAATAATGTTTCCAAAAAAACAAAATAGATTGGCAGTAGTATCAGTTGAGAAAGAAATATTAGAAAAAGAATTAATCATAAAATTTTATTAATAACTTTGCACCACAAAAAGTTAGAAAAATAAATATTAAGTAACATTTATAAAGGCCTCATATAAAATTTTCGTTTTAGGCCTCTAATGCACTTGAGCCACCCTTGGTCTTATCTATACACAATCTTAGCTTTTTGAAGTCATCACAAGCATGTTAGAAAGTATATAATTTTCTCATTTAGAAAAGTTATACCATATAAGTTTCAAACTACTCCAGTTAGTAACAATTTCATTTTCCCAGGGTGGAACTATATGAATTTTGTCTTTCTTTTTTACAAACTCCAATTATTCATTTTTCTGCGCGAGGGCCCTTCGGTTATAGGTGGCCCTTGTCCTGCTGTTTGGATTTAGTCTTACTTATGTTGATCGGCCGTTGGGTATTTTTTTGATCTTTTTGTTGGGCCCCCTGTTTGGCTGTGTTCTGGGCTCGATTTCATATAATAACAACAACAACAATAATAATAAAAATAAATAAGTAAATAAATAAACAAATAAATAAATAAACAGACATAGGTCTGAAAACCAAGTTAACCCACACCCACATGAGCGAGGTCATGGAATACAAGCTTATCCAGGGGATTTTGGGGCCGGGGGGGGGGGGTGGAGAGGATTTACAAGCCAAGTTGGACTTAGCTCGCTCTTTCACCACCTTAGCAATCCAGTCAGCAACACTATTTGCATTTCGCTTGACAAGGGAGATGGAGATGGAGGGGTTAGAAGCCAGGGCATGTTGCATATCCTTGACTTGATCTTCAAATTTTCAGTTCTCGGCTTGCCTTTTCTTCACAACTTCGTGAAAGAACTCGTGATGTGCATAAACGTGATAATATACTTAGGGGATTTGGATCTTGTCTATTTGGTTTGTACTGATTACATAATCTGTACAGATTACACAAATCCATTTCTCTATCACAATCTTAATATAAAAAAGAATTGATATAAGAAGTGATTTTTGGGTTAACTCTTTTAATCGCTTAAAAACAATATCAAACGACTTGTTACAAAAATCAAAGACAAATACAACTAGAGTAATTAACAAGATTTAGCTACTATTATGTTGACACAAGGGAAAAAAAAAAGGAAAAAGAAAAAGTAATAAACACATTAAGAGAGATGAAGGAGAAGAGATATGATCTCAAACTAGGGGAGTGAAATGCAAAGCCTGTACGTAATTATCAACGCTGGAGATGTAGCTGTCCTCCTCATGCTGGTACACAACTTGGGAAGCTCTAGGCATATTAAAAGCAAGCTAGAGAAACACAAAAATAGAAAAATCTTTAATTAACTCGTCAATTAAGCATAAGCGAGGGGTTACAGAAAAGGGCCTAGACGTTTTACATAGTCCGTTCATTTTCTGAAAAAGGGTATGATATGGTAAAATCACAATTCGCATTTCCAAAATAGCTTATATATATTTGACAACGAATTTCCGAAGAATTTAGCATTTAGTGGGGGGAAAAAAGAAAGAGTGTGATAATTTATTTTATTAAATGATGAGATTTGAATCATTTGCGTGTCATTCAGTTCGACATTGTGTTCAATTTACAGTGACTTGAATTCGATATGTAGTACAGTAATCATGAGATTTTTTTTTAGTCGATTGGATTTAATGTGTTGATAAGTTAGTAATTAGATTTGAATTTTATTATGATAATTTAAAAAGCCAAATAAGGATGTGTTAGATTCACCCTTAAAAGGAGACGATCCACATCCTTGAACTATTATCAATTTAATTAATTTATATGTCGAGGAATTAATTTTAAAAAGCAAACATCAAAGAAGACTGACGATGCACATATATAAGGAAAACACGAAATAAACAAGTTGGACTCAAATTTTTAAAGAGTTAAAATCACTAGATCCGGACTGATTTTATTGGGTACACTTACAAACTTTGATACATAAATAGGTGTAGATATTTGGATATATACAATAGTTTATGAAGCCAAATGAGGATAGATTGAGTTCACCCTTAAAAGGACACGATCCGTATCCTTGAAATATTATCAATTTAATTAATTTATATGTTGAGGAATTAATTTTGAAAAGCAAACATAAAAAACAACTGAGGATGCACATATATACGGAAACACGGAATAAACAAGTTGGACTCAAATTTTTAAAAAGTTAAATAAGTAGATCCGACTGATTTTATTGGATACACTCACAAATATTTAGAGTCGAAACACCACAAGTACATATATAGTGGTCCCTTAAAACACACACACAAAGAAGAAGAGAATGGAGATACACAAAGAAAACACCAACAGAAACACGTACAGCCGGATTCATTTGCTCCGATTATGTGGAAGCAATATGACTAATTTGGCTTTTCAGTAAGCTCAAGACCGATAACCACGAGGCCATATTTTTCACGATCACAATTCTGATCATAGGGATCAATTCCTCGAATGCGGATGTTTTGCCCATCAACAGTACCTGTAATATATCCAAGGGCCTGGTGGCATATTGGACCAGGCTGTCGATCTCTAGCGAGACGAATTAGGCGCTTCTCGTCATCCGCTATCTGAGAATGTGCTTCATCAATATTCTTGTGGTCAGACTCGAACTTGAACACAAACTGTACGTCGTACTCACGCCCTTGTTTCAAAGTAGGGGTACCAAGGGTCGCCTGAATCTCAAGCACAGTGTCGCCCAAAAGCTTAGCCGCTTGCACTTCGCTGTACCCAAACATATATATTTATATATATAGAGTCATGTAAAGAAACCATATATATCAGCAGAGGGTAAACAAGTGACACTAATATTTCTCTTTTTGTGTGTATGTGTGTGAGAGTGTGCGAGAGTGCGAGAATGCGAGAGCGAACCTGTGATCAGGAAGAGTAATCGTAATCCATTCCCATTTGCTTGGGTCGAGTCCACCTGTGATATTAAGATCCGATGCTGCTATCCGGATCTATCATTGAGCAAAAGGGGCCAAATCAATTAAAAGTTGTTGTTAGGTTGCTGAAGCATGCATTAAGTACTAAGAATGCATCATGCGTATGCATGTAGGGAGGATATTTGTTTATTTATTTATTGTATTAACCGAACGAGTTCCAAAAGCAAAAGGTGATTAAAAATGAAAACAAAAATTTATATAATAAGAGATCACAAGCAGATAAACACAAAGCTGGAATCGTGCTTACCACCTTGTCCATTCGACTATAACTTCTTATTTGATCTCTCTGAGTTTTGTTTATTTCTCGACTTCGAATGTCATGTATTTATAGCACTGTTTGAGTCTTTTCGTTTAACGTTAATTGTTGGCCCCAGTACCTGCAGTTGTTATCAATTTCCACGCTTAACAACCTTCACTTTGTCTTTCATATGGAGGTGGTAACTCTAACATAAAACTAGAGTATAGAAAATTAAACCATTTTGAAATTCATTGTCACCTATTTAAATATATCGAAATTGTTTACATACAAGGTTAAAAAACAAACTTACTTGCACATAATGGGTGTATTATGATTAAAAAAATACCAATTTTCTCTCGTATTAATACAATAAATAAATATATTAATATTGAGGACATATTAATATTTTCTTTATAAGTTTGAACTCTAAGATAAAATAGTTACTAGATCTAATTTGATTTACTAATCTAACAATTCTCACTTAGATCAATCCTTCGCCATGGAATAAACATGGTTAATGCTATTTTGTTCACGAGTTTTAGCTTAAATCCCAAACTCACTCATGGAATTTTACTTTTACTTACATTCCCCCATGCCATCAAACTTTACCAAGCAAACCCTTATACTAAAAATATTCATATTTATTTATCAAAGTAAAAAATAACATCATTTGATAAAATCATTCAACAAAAAAATCTATAATCAATTTGCAAATCATAAAAGTTCCAATTTCAAAGTCTGAAAATAAAACTAAAGCATAGTTTATTCGCAAAGTTTTTGTTAAAAATATGCTACTTTTTACCTTTTTATATCTTATTTATTTATCTATTAAAAAAAAATATAAAAAATAAGTTCAAAAATTCATGCAACAAAATTCTAAAATCAAATGATGAGAAAATATACAAAATAATCGATTGACAAAATATTTCTGACAATGAGATTAAGAGAATTAAATAGATTGGATTTGAAGTCTACTTTTTTCAATATATTTATATACATTTGAAACAAAATCTTATCTCTTCTACTTAAATTAATGCATATATTTTAGAATGAACTAACTTTTAAGAATATAAAAATTAAAATTAAAAAGTAGCTTAATTTATAAAGTTTGTGTTATATATAAAATTAAATAAATATTAAATTTAGATTGAAATATATCTTTTTCTATGCAAATCCATATACATGTATAAAATTGAAATAGAATAAAATAAAACTACAACAACCTCACATTCAAAAATAAAAAAATAAAATAAAAATTGTACCAATAGAGTAGAATTAAATAGAACAATAAACAAATGAAAAGATAAAAATAGAAAAATTTCATTAAACATAAGGCATTGTTTGGCAAAGCTTGATTTTATGAGGGAAGTGGATAAAGTTAAAACTTCATAGGGGACTTTGGGATTTAAATAAAACTCATGGTATAGCTATAAATATTGAAATTCTGCTTCTTCATTTTGTATTTTGATATGCTTATTGTAATTTACAGAAATTTTTATAAAAGATACATTTTACAATTACAAACACATTATATAAAATAAAAAAATAATGAATAAAATATAAAACATATTTAAATTAAAAATATATTTTTTATTTTTTATTTTTAAATTTTTTTAATTTATACTTTTTAAAATTTTAATTTCCTAATTTCGTAATTTTTAGATTTTTATTTTTTTGATTTCATAGTTTTTTTAATTTTCTAATTTTTAATTTTATTAATTTTATAATTTTGCAGTATTTAAAATTTTCATTTTTTTCTTTTTTAGTTGCTAATTTTTTTATTTGGTAATTCAGTTTGTTGATTTTGCACGAATTGCATGCCCAACCTTATGGTCACTACAAAAAGAATTTCATATTTGAGATGGAAAAAAAATTCTAAAATAAAACAAATTTGAGATAGAAAATTTCTACCTCATAAATTTCCGTCTCAAATTTTGAGATGAAAATTTCGTCAATAATTGAGATGGAAAATTTTCCTTCTCAGAATTCCGATGGCATTTTAAATTTCCATCCTCACTCTGTCTCAAATATATGGTTTTAAAATTCGTTATTAATTGTATATTCATTTGCGTGCAACCCATCTTTATTAATCTTGGACTCCAGTTAGTCATAACTTCACTAATCGACTCACTATAGCTTCATCATCACCAAATCAAGTTACACACTAGAGGCTCTCCCATATAGAAAATTCATAAACTCTTAATCCACCACTAAGAGTTCGGTTTTACATCGGGAAGTGTTACAATGTACCGAATCATATTGAATTGAATAGGACCGGAAGAACCGAACTTTAAATATTAGTAATTTTTATAATAAGAGACGAGTACATGAACACAAAGCTAGGCTTGTGTTAACCATCTCGTTCTTCTGATGGTAATGGTAGTTAGGTCACTAACTTTTTATTTGATCTCTCTGCGTTTTCTTTATTTCCCAACTTCGTATGTCATGTATTTATAAAAATGGTAGGTCTAGAATAAAAATTTATATAACTACAATAAGAATTTGTAAGATTTTTTATTAAATTTGTAGTCCTATAAATTTTTGTTTTAAACTTATAAAATTTTTTATAAATTGATAAATTTTTATTTTAGACCTACAAATTTTTTAATGAACTAATATTATAAATTTTTCTAAAAAGTTCTACAAATTTTTTTTCTAAACTTACAAATTTTTTTATGGACTAATATTATTCAAGATGGATGGAAGAGCTGTCCTTCAGCGGTTGCCTCATCACCGTTTGAGTCTTTTTGTTTCACATTAATTGTTTTGTTATTGTGCATGCAATTGTTAGTTAGACTTTTCGCAAGTCTTATTTTATCAAGACCGCATAATTATCAATTTCTATGCTTAACAACATTTTTTTTGTCTTTTATACAAAGGACGAAGGTGGTAACTCCAAATAGAACTAGAGTATAGAAATCAAATAATTTCAAAACTCATCATCATTTATTTAAAAATATTAAAATTGTTTACGTGTAAGACTAAAAAACAAACTCCGCTTGCACGTGAAGGGATGTATTATAATAAAAAAAAAATAAGTTTCTCTTATATTGATCCAATAAATAAATGTACCAAAATTTCTTCCGCTGCTTCAAGACCCCATTGTGAAATCTAATGTTAAGAAATCTAATTATTTAAAGTCATTACGATTAACAACCTCCTTTTTGTCTTTTATTTGAGTGATTTGGATTGCTTGTCTAACAATTCTGACTTGGATCAATCCTTCATTTTCGTTTACTTTTAGATAAGGAAGTCACCGCTAATCCCACTATTTCCACGTGAATGGTTGTTAGAGATAACGATGGTAGCAATTGTATGTGTAGCAATTAACTTCAAATGTTTTTGTTGTTAATAAATGAGTAAACTACATTTTCTTTCCTTGTATTTTGTGAAAGTCGCAAAAAACTTTCTGTATTTTTTAAAACTTGCTGATAAACTCTTATGATTTAAAAAGCATTGCACATTGGCTCCCGCCATTACTTTTTCCATCAAAGTTAAAAGGATGATATGAAAACACGCTTAAAATATATTTTGACTTGTTAATAATGAAAAAACTGAAGTAAATTGGTGCAAATTTCTCCCTTTGCTTTTAAAATTAGTGCAAATTCTGCCCTCTGATTTTAAAAATAGTGAAAAATCGCCCTCCTATTTTAGATATAGTGCATATTCCTCCCTCTTATTTGAAATAAAATGCAAATACACCAAAAGGCACAAAATACAGCCAATTAGAATGCATCAATTCCAATTTTAAACGGGAAAACATTATGAATTTAATGCATAATCGGCACTTGTCAATTTATTAGCTGAGCAAGTAAAATTTTCATTCCACTTCTTGCCTTATTCATTCTTTTTCTAATTCTTTATTTTACAAGGGACTATTTAACTTGATAGACAGGATGAAGTTTTAGTTACACAGTTTCAGAGGTCTTCCTAAATTCTATTATTTCATGACGACTAATACAACCATTGTTTTGAAGTTCTTGTCAATAAAAAAATTGCACTAATTATTAAAGGCACAATTGTCAAAAGTGTGAAGAAACATGTGCAGAGGTCATTCAAAGATCCATCAATCGTGACTAGTGCATGTGAATACCAATACAATTGTCCTCTAATCAAGATATTTTTGCACTTACTCAACTTTAGAATTAATCTTCTTTCAACTCTGTAAAGAAATTAATGTATTCACTTTGTTGTTGTCTCGAGGACGGAAGAGTTGGCTCATTCAAATTAACGAAAATAAAATGAGCAACAACATTATCAATCTTGTAGTTCACATCTTCAACTTCGGACAAAAGCTAGGAAAAAAGACATCTAAGGCACCGTTTGTTTGCAGGAAAATAACTTGTTAAACGAAAATATTCTACTAGATAACAGAATTTTCTAGTGTTCAGTTATCTTACTGTAAAATATCTTTTAGTGGTTGGCTGTCACACTTCTAAAACATTTCAATAAGAAATTTTGTGGAAAAGTACATTTACAACAAAAGACATATTATTTAAATTAAAATAGAATTATGAAATTTAATTACAAGAAAAACTAGACAATTTAACTTTTGACTTTTACTTTTAAAAAATTTTTAAATTCTAAATTTTTAGTTTTTAAAAGTTGAATTCTATAATTTTTAATTTCTAATTTTCTAATTGTTTCATTTCTTAACTTTTTTTAAAATTTTTATCTTTATTTTTTAATTTTTAGTTTCTTAATTTTTTTATTTGGTAATTTGGTTTGTTGATTTTGCACGAATTTCAGGCCCAACCTTATTCCAAAGACAAGCAAAAGTCTATAATGAGAAATTAAACGCTATAATCAATTATAAAGATAAATATATGATCCTACAACGAATAAGATAACCTTACTGGATCCAATCTCTGGTGATGTGAACCTACAAGCACAAAAGAAATAGGCACTAGTGTGATGCTGGCCCATGACTCTCTAATGCCTAAGTCAGTAGAGGTCGATTATAGAGGATGAAACATATTGGAAATAAAGTTGCTATATTGGGTAATGGCGGCTATAAAATGCTAATTCGACAATTAAGGTTTGAGGCTATGAACCTTAACCCCTTTATCAAGAGGAATTGTCAGACTTTCCACAAGAAAGGGAGCTAGGGTTACCGAGTTGTTAGGTATCTTAGTATATTCGCGTGTCCTTCTTGGTTCGTTCTCCTCCCTTCTTATAGCTCCTTTCATGCCTATATTATGGTAAGACAATTAATACATTCCCTTTCGAGATCCCCCTCTCAAGGGATTTAGCTTCCTTAATTATTAGATCATGTACTTTGCATCCAAGCAATCGTTGAGGTGCCTATAATTACCCTATTTCGGCTGGCACCCATAGGTTATTAGGTCCATTCCGCATCCTAGACCTTATAGGATTTTATTGGCCCAAATGGATTCATACCCATATAGCGCCTTACCTTGCTTTCAGCAATGGTGGTCTATTTGTAGAATTTGACTAGGAACATGTGTTGGCCTAGGATACTTGTTGTCCTCGGGAAGTCATGGTCCTTCTCCGGTCGAGTCCCTTCTAGGCCAAGTTGGCAATTCCTTCCTCAAGCGGGTTTGGTGGGCGCATGGCCTGAGAATGTTGCAGTGACCTGCCCTCTTATCAATATATGAAACTAAAAATTAAATTCATGAAACTAAAAGTTACCTACTACTAATATTTTCAAATTTAAATATTATAAAATTATATAACTTTCATATTTTTAAAAAATGTTTATTTATATTTCAATTATTTCATATTTATATAATTTTATTTATTTATTTAATATTTTATTTTATTTATTTTTATAATTTATTTATTTATTACTTGTATTTATTTTATAATGAAGCATGTCAATATAAAAAAATTAAAAGAGTACAAACAGTTGTTCGAGAGTGATTGCACAGTGTAATTACACCAATATTAAAGGAGTACTAATATTTAATTCATCTCTAACCAAATAATTACTTGTTTAGACAAATATACCTAACTGTGTAATTACTCCCAGTTACATCCAAATCTAATTACAAGGTAGCTTTTCAAACACGTCCTTAATAAATTCTCTATGAGAAACAACTTCTCTTTGTTGGTATAAGAGGAAAATCTTAACCATTTATGCATGGATCATATCGTCTCAACTATTCATGAAATTTAAATCCAAAAAAAGATGGGTTTTGAGAGGAGGAAAGTATTTTAAAAAAAAATTAGTTCTTTTTAGAATTTGAATTTTATAAATGGCTGAGATGATATGACCCACACATGAATAGTTAAGATTTCCCTCTCATATCTATATAAGAGTAGATTGCATAACAGAGAAGGTGAAAAGTAAGATAGAGAAAAAATAAAGGAAAAATAGAAGGAAGGGATTTCTTTGCTTGTATTGTAAGAACATGACAAGACAAAAAGAAATAGAAAGAAATTTATGATTATTCCTTTGTACTGGAGAAGAAAATGAAATAAAAGAATAATTTTAAATGGATAAATAGCCTTTCTATTTCCTCAGCCATAGATATAAGAAAAGCGATCATGGACAAAAAGAAATAAAAATTCAAAAACTTACATTTGCTAATTAAGCAAGCCTTTTATTAATTCCCAAACGTACTTTTTACACTATTCACAATGGCTAATAAAAAAAAAAAATAAAAGGTCTCTCAACTGTAAGCAATTCTCTGTTTTCTAAGTTCCACAATCTATCTTTCTTTCTAATGGTTAGATTAACTTTCTTTTTGTTTTCACCGCAAAAAAAATATTTTTTCACAAAAATATATTTTCCAACTGCATTTGAATTGATTTTTCAAAACGTTTAAATTATTTTTTTAACAATAAATATTTTGAATTTTTCAAAAGTAAATTTTAATTAATTATATAATTATTTTTATAAATCAATCTAAACTGACCTTAAATACCGCTAGAGACTGACACTGCTGGGATGTGATATTCGTGAAGAAAATCTACCGTACGTTGGAAACAAAACCGAGTAGTTTTCAATTATAGAGGAGGCATATATTCTCAACACGTGAGTCGCATAAAGCTTTGCTTAAACACATGCATAAGGGCATATATATTAATCTTCCATTTTGGGCATTTCAAACTAAAAGAAAAAAGGAAAAAGAAAAGTAGATCCGGTCGCGGATCTGCATGATCGTATTAAAACAGATCTACTTTTCTTTTTCCTTTTTTTTTTCTTTTTTAGTTTGAAATGCCCAAAATGGAAGATTAATATATATGCCCTTATGCATGTGTTTAAGCAAAGATATATATATATATATATATATATATATATATATATATATATATATATATATATGGTATTTCGAGTGTGAATACATATTTATTCACTTTTTAAGTTTGAATAGAATAAAAAGTTATTTTTTTGAAATTAATTTTAATAGGTTCTTATGTTTAATTCATCAAAAATGAAAAGATAAACGTCACATAAAAGAATAATTTGGGGTGAAATCTTCAAAATTAACCTATGAAAATAAAGAACAAGAGTCAATCTTATGAAATAAGTTTCGACCCTTAAATTAGTATAGTATTTTAATTGAGTAGGACAAATATAAAGAAAGATGATATTTTAAAGTGCAGCATTTCAATTGGGTCACCAAGACTTGATTTATTAAATTCTAACATAAAAAATTATACCTTTTCACCTTAAATTATGTATTTTAAGATTTAAGCTTTGATATGAGTTTAAATTTTTTTTAAAATTTTTTCCAGGAAAAGAGAAAAAATACTAATAGAAAAGAGTGCCTCGTGGGGAATCACAAGACACCAGCTCAAATGAGAAAGAGTGCGTAATGGGTGACTGCAATAAGCACACTGCAAATCGAAGATGATACTTGATTAATAGTTTAAAGGGTAAATTATATGGAACCTCTTGTAATTTGTCATAAGTGTGTGTTTATTTCTTGTGATTTAAAAATTATTTAGTTATCCTTTTATACTTTTCAAAAGTGAAGCACACTATCCCCACTGTTACTTTTTTCATTAGATTTAACTGGGCGTGTGGTACACAAGCCAGGACTGCGACTAGGCTTAGTCTTTTTGCTGTTAAACTTGATTTTGGTAAAAAAAAATGCCCTTCCTTTTATTTTCAAAAAACATTTGCAAGAGAAAATGCTTGAACCCTTGACCCTAGTTTAAAATATGTGAATTTTAACTAATTATATTACAAACATGTTTGCATTTTATTTCGATACTGCAAGTAAATATTTTTTGTCATCAGAAAATAAAAAATCAAATCATGATTGCACAACCACCATCTCATTAATTAAATTAATTATTTAATTAATTTTAATTTTTAATTATTTGATTGATTAATTAATCAATTATTAAATTATTAATAATTAATTATTTAATTATTAATTAATTAACTAATTATTAATTACTTCACGTTTCCATTTAAATAAAAAAGGTAAATAACGTTGTACCCCTTGTGGTTTGTCATAAGTGCACAGTTAGTTTCTGAATTTAAAGGGTAAATTAGTCTTTTTATATTTTTGTTATCCAAAATTAACAGAGTTAAAAAAAATGGGCATGTGTGCTTCACTTTTGAAAAGTTTAGGAGAGTAACTAACAAAACATAAAGGGGTTTCGTACAATTTATCCTAATTTAAAAAATAAAGAAAAATGTGAAGCGTGCCAATCCATGGCAGCACTTGCCATGCTTACGGTAGCCGGATTCTAAATGCTAACGCCGCCATCTTGAATTGACTTTAAAACATGTATGTTTTTATAAAATTTTAGAAGAAAATAGTTTTTTTAAAGGTTTAAATTTTTAAACTTTAAAAGGAAAAACTCAATTCAAAATTTTAGTTTTTTTTTAAAAAAATTAATTCAAGTATTTATTTATTATAAAAAATTAATTTTTTCATAAAAATCAAGGGCAAAAGCTTGCTATAGAACAATTGATAAGACCACAGCTTGGACTGAAATAGTCAACATTAGCTTTGTGCTTATCATGCCCTACTTTAATGCTCATTTTTTTTTCCTTTCTAGTCTTAAGGTCTGGATTCGCAAGGAGAAAGTAAGAGAGAGGAAGAATTTAATAAAGACGGTTAAGGCTACGGGTTCTTCTGTTCGACAAGAAGTCAAGAACCAAAAAGGTCTCCTTGGGATGATTTAACATTAAAAGTTTGAGAGGGACACGATTCATAATTTGAATTTGAATTCAATCTCCTGTTATAAGTTGAATGTCTCGACTTAAATAGTATACAGTATGAGGGATGTACTGTGCAAAGTGAACCTGTGGTTGAGCTAAAGTAGAAGGCCACTCATATAGATTTCCGTTACTCTGGCCATGCATCAAGATTGCCCGTGGAGTTAGGCCCTTCACAAAATAAGAGGGAAAAAATTCAATTGAAGTAGAATTTTGTTTACAAAATTGAGACACGAATATAAGATTATGACGAATTGAAGGAGCATAAAAAACATTTTGAAGAAAAAAATGGGAGTTAGGGGATGAAAGGTAAGCTGAACCTATATGAGTGATAGGAAGACCAGTGCCATCGCCAATAAGTATTCCATCATCACCGCCATAGTCGGAGTGGATTGCAAGATTATGCAAATCCGATGTAATATGATGGGATGCCTTGGAGTCAACAACCCAATTATTTTGAGCACCCTGAGCATCACGTGTTAAGCGATTCGTTTGAGGTGAAGGGCCATTGTTGAACTGAAATCTACAGTTCTTGGCTGTATGTCCATACTTGTCACATATTTGACATTGTAGGCGATTCCCATTAGAGTTTGAATGCCAAGTTTGATTATGTCCTTGAGGACCTTGAGACTGAAAGTTTGAGGAACCACCTTGAGGGCCACGATTGTTGAATTGATTTGAGTTATTATGGTAGCCTTGGTTCCTCCTATTGTTTTGGATATTGCCTCTACCGCGACCTGCACCATGAGTCGTGAATTGGGCTGTAATAGTAGGAACTTCACGCTTTGTCTTGTCCCTTTTTAAAAATGTCTCATGATCAGCAAGTTTGTCAAACAACTCTTCAAAGGTAATTACCGTGTCTCGTGCTCTAATAGCAGCACTTATTTCTTTGAACCTATGACCAAGTCTAGAAAGAACTGTGATGACAAGCTCATCATCACCAAGTGAGGAACCTGCTAACACCAATTCATCAGCTATGGATTTTATTGTGCGTATGTATTGAGTGACTAATTGGTTATCTTTAGTTATTTTTACCAACATGTTTCGCAACCTGTAAATACGAGTTTTTGATGTGTTGGCATAAGTGACGCTGAGTTTTTCCAGGCTGCTTTTGCTATAGAGGTAGTGGTCACCATTGGTGTAATATTAGGCTCAACTGATGCCAATATTGCATGTCGGAGCAGGCTGTCCTGTCGGAGCCATGGAAGACACTCCGGATTAGGGACTGTGGTAACTCCTATCCTAATTGTAGCTGATGGGCATGGTAAAGTGCCATCAATGTAACCCATCAAATCATATCCAAAGAGTAATGTTTGAAATTGGGCTCGCCATATAAGATAGTTAGAGCCATTGAGCTTTAAGGGTAATTGTGCTGCTAGATTAATAGAGATGAGTATGGGTGTATTAGTATTGGAATCAGTGGAGATTGTTGAGGGGGAATTGGCATTTGAAGTTACAGCAGCAATTGCATTCGTGTTGGTGGTAGTCATTGTGAAGATAGGTAAATAGAGGGAAAAAAATGCTTGTTAGAGCTATTAGATGGCTCTGTATACCATAAAGAAGTGGGAGCAATTAGATCCACACTTTTCTATTATGGACAGTGCCTTAAATACACATACAACAACGTGAAAAATTTTGAAAATTACAAATTCAAACTAACATTCAAAAACTAAACAAATCAATCCATGAACTGCTGCTGAAATTTCTTGATATACTTTGACTCATTCTTTGAACACAATTGTAGATTTTCCTTGATTTTTTTTGACTTATTATCTGAATCATTTGCTGGATTATCACTGTGTGCCTGAAGTTTGCCAGTTGGTGATTGGGTTTCGCCAGGTATTTCAATAGTCAAGTTTCGCCAGATAGATTTCTCTTGTCCAAAAAAAAAAAAAAAAGTCAAGAACAAAAAAGATAGTATTAGAATTTATTGTTTTTTGTTTGATTAAAGAAAAAAGGAAAAGGTAATGAAAGAAAAATTCTAAATTGATATTACTTAAAGATTTATTTGTATCTACTTAAAGAAGGCAAAGGTAACGAAGGTAAAGGTAAGCACTTAAATAAGCACTGCCAAACACCCTCATAGTCTTATCTATACTTTACTTTTTTTTTTTTTGGGGGGGGGGGGGGTTTAACTCCAAGGATAGCTAAAGAGTAAAGCAAATAAATCTCTTGGTTTGGGCCCCATGTTTTAAAACTTTAAGATCATAGTTTATAAAATTATAAAAAAGCAATTTATGATATTTAGTTTTTTGCTTTTAATAAAAATCATAAAAGGCCCCACAAATCCTAAAGTCTCATTCGCTCTCTTAGTCAACAACAACTTTATTATTAGTTTTCTACGATTTCTATTTATTCTCTTTATCCATCAAAATTGTCATCCATGGTTACTTTCCTTAATTAAAATAAGTGTTTTAAGTTTTAGAATTCAATTTTTACCACAACCTTCATTTTCTCTTCTTGATTTATCTAATGAATATTGCTCTTGTTAAACATTGTCATTTCACTAAAGAATTCTCAAAAGATTATATGTTTCTATTATAAACTTCCAATATCAAGTTCTGTTGCTTTATAGTTTACTCAGATGTTGATAGTTTAGATTTATTTTTAGAATTATAAGTTAAGAGAAATTATACAAATAAAAGATAATATATTTCAATTAATATACTTAATCATATATAAAGGCTTGATTCTTTTTCAAATGCATATATTATCTATAGAATAATGTTGATGATTATTCCGATAACTTTTTCTTCATCAAAAACAAGTTTCCAAAACTAAAATTAATAAAATCTTACCTAAAATGAACAATGTTTCAAAAAAAAAAAAAATTAAATAGATTGGCTATAATATCAGTTGAGAAAGAAATATTAGAAGAAGAATTTATCATAAAAATTTTATTAATAACTTTGCATTACAAAAAATTAAAAAATTAAACATTAAATAAAATTTATAAAGGCTTCATATAAAATTTTCGCTTTAGGCTTCTAATGCGCTTGAGCTACCCCTGGTCATATCTATACACAATCTTAGCTTTTTGAAGTCATCACAGGCATGTTAGAAATTATATAATTTTCTCATTTAGAGAAGTTATACCATATAAGTTTCAAACTACTCCAGTTAGTAACATATCTTTTTCCCAGGGTGGAACTATATGAATTTTATCTTTCCTTTTTCCAAACTCAATTACTCATTTTTCTGCGCGGGGGCCCTTGTCCCGCTGTTTGGATTTGGTCTTATGTTGATCGGCCGTTGCGTATTTTTTTGATCTTTTTGTTGGGCCCTGTTTGGTTGTGTTCTGGGCACAATTTCATATAATAATAGTAATAACAATAATAACAAACAAATAAATAAATAAACAGACATAGGTCTGAAATAAAGTTTGTAGATCTGGATCTTTTATATATATATATATATATAATATTGTGAAAAAGATTCGGAATATATTAATTCAATTTAAAAAAAAAAAACCAAGTTAACCCACTCCCACACGAGCGAGGTCATGGAATACAAGCTTATTCGGGGGATTTTGGGGGGATTTATAAGCCAATTTGGACTCAGCTTGCTTTTTCGCCACCTTAGCAACCTAGTCAGCAACACCATTTGCATTTCGCTTGATAAGGGAGATGGAGATGGAGGGGTTAGTTTGATCTCCTTGACTTGATCTTCAATTATTCAGTTCTCAGCTAGCCTTTTTTCCACAACTTCGTGAAAGACCACGTGATCTTGTATATTTGGTTTCTTGAAAATGAATTGATGTGCATAAACGTGATGTATACTTTTTGGATTCGGATCTTGTCTATTTGGTTTGTATTGATTACATAATCCATTGATCTATCACAATCTTAATATAAAAAGAATTGATATAAGAAGTGATGATTGGATGAACTCTTTTAATCGCTTAAAAGCAATATCAAACGACTTTTTACAAAAATCAAAGACAAATACAACTAGAGTAATTAACAAGAAGTAGCTACTATTATGCTGACACAAGAAAAAAAAGAGGAAAAATAAAAAGTAATAAACACATTAAGAGAGATGAAGGAGATGAAGCATGATCTCAAACTAGGGGGGTGAAAAATAAAGCCTGTACGTAATTATCAACGCTGGAGGTGTAGCTGTCCTCCTCATGCTGGTACACAACTTGGGAAGCTCTGGCCATGTTAAAAGCAGCTTTGATGATGGCTAGTGGCATATCTTTATTTGAGGATATCAACTCTCCATTAAGCTCTTTCCATAAGCCATTGATCAGTTGCAAGATGTGCTTCCTTGCTTGATCATCAGATTGTATGTTGTTCTCCTTCATGTACAAGTGTATACTTGATGAAAGATCGCCCCTCTCTTGCTCCTCCTGTAATGGAAACCAAACTTCTGTAATCATTTATTATGTTTAATTTGCTTAGTTTAATTGTGAGATTTTAGCTGTTGAATTATAAATTTTTTGCAATACAGCTTTACATAAAAATGTTATTGAATAAAAGCTATTGATTTTTTTTTTACTTTTGTATTTTAAGAGTTGGGATTTTAATTTTTTTGAGTGTGCAATATTAGACTTTTAAAAATATTGAGTAGTATTTTTGAGAAGAAATCAAGAACTACAAGATGTAAAAATAACTTTTCCAAAGCTTTTTTTTCAAAAACTCTAATTTAGAGCTTCTGGTTTTTCATTTTTTTTTAATTTCTACTTTTATGTAATTCTTTTTTTAAAACACGCTAAATAGGTCAACTTCAGCTTTTGAATCATAGAAAGAATTTCTAATTGTCTAAAATTTAGACCAAATAGATTCTTACTCATGAAACACTATGCACTACGAAAAAAATGATATAAGAGGGTATAATTTAATAGTAGTGAACTTCACTTGACAATACATATAGATCTCAAGTTTGAGTCTCTTATGAATGAGCAAGGAAATTACTTATGATTTTCATTTTCTTTTAAAAGAAAAGAAAGGTGGTCGTAATCGAACCTTTGCAGTTCCCAAATCATCCCCAAGCCGAAGAATTCTTCCAGAGTAGGAAAACAGCCTAGGATATGGTTTCATCTTAAGCTTTACATTCTCTGCTGTGACATCTTCACTGTTGAACCACTTTGCTTCAACCATAAACCCTTCAATCATGTCTATCCACTGTGACATATAAAAGCTTAGCTTAGTCAAGTGTTGGTGGCATCGGGGCATTGCCCCCACCACCCCTTACGTAACAAAAAAATCATGCAAATCCCTTTTTTTTCACAGGGTTGGTGGCTTGGATGGGCCAGTTTGAAAGTTTTTCCCTTAGTCAAATTTTGTAACATGACATGTAGAGTAGAAATATGAAAGAATTGAATATGTTACCGTTGATTTTAGAAATGGCAGGATAAACCATCCATGCCCTTTGAGGATCTTGAAACAAATCTCGTTGGTGGTATTATAGAGAGCCATATAACATACTTTCATGTATTCGGGAAGCTCTTCCATCGCATCAAGATCCCATCTGGTAATTCAAAATTTTCATGTGTCAAAGGTGTAATCCAACTTTCATAATTTTCTGCATAAAGCTTATTTTTGTAATTTGTAATATCATTAATCTTAAACTCAAAAAAATATTAAGAAAATGTTGTTAGGACAAATGATTTCACAAATTGTTGGAATTATAAGAGAATAATAGCGTCACAATTACAAAGATAAAGAACTATTGACATCACAAATGACAATAAAAGAGAGTCTGAAAAATATTTCTTTTTGATTTTTTTTAACTTAAGGCTAATAACAAAGTTATTAATTGTAAAAATAAGGAATGTAATTATCGAACGGGTCAAATAAATTGGGAACAAAGGGTATCTAGGACTATCACTACCAAAAAAAGAAAAAGAAAAAGAGACTTTTGTGACCAAAAAATGGGTCACTAAAAACCTAATCAAGAGAAGACAAAATGAGTGACATGGAGAAGACAAAAACCTTTGAATTGCAGTAGTGAAGAGGATGAGCTCGTCCATTTTCCCATAGGTGTCAAAAACATCATCAATCACCAAAAGAATGGCAATGGTCTTGGCTAGTTCAATTCTGCAACCAGAATACTTTGGCTCTGGGAGGATTCCTACAGTCCATAGAAAGCACTCCAAAGGTCGATCCCTAGCAAAGCTGAGCTTACCAGCAAGGCCCAACTGTTTCCACCACCTAAAACGAACAATACATTTTAGCACGCAGACACTACAAGAAATCAAGTTATTAGTGTTATAATATATATATGTATATGTATGTATGTATGTACATGTATATATATATGTATATATATATGTATATATGTATTTGTATTTGTATGTATGTATGTATATAAAGTATTGTCTCTTGGTTAATTTTAAATATATATATGTATATATATAATATATATATATATATGTATATGTATGTATGTGTACATATATATATAAAACGAACAATACATTTTAGCACGCAGACACTACAAGAAATCAAGTTATTAGTGTTATAATATATATATATGTATATGTATGTATGTACATGTATATATATATATATATGTATATATATATGTATATATGTATTTGTATGTATGTATGTATATAAAGTATTGTCTCTTGGTTAATTTTAAAATTATAACGAACTTAAGTAGTGACGCTTAACCCAAGCATAAAAGTTTAAAATTTGATGCCATATTAGCTTAGCCCAAGCATAAAGGTTTAAAAATTTGATGTTATGTTTGAAAACGTAACTAATGTTAGTTAAATTTAGAAGCGTAGCTAATATCTCTTATGCTTTGAAATGTACCTAATGCATCAAATGAAATTTAAATTTTATTACACTTTCAGCTATAATAAATGCATTTTTCAAATTTTTTGTTATCTTAAAAAATTAAATATAAAATACCAATATTATTGTTATCATTGAAAACATAACAAGTAGTTTTTTATGCTTAATAAATAAGTAGAATAAAATTTTATTTACTCTCCTATCCTTATTCCAAACATAATGAAAAATGCGTAGTTACTAGTTTAAAATCCTATAGTGAGAGAATACTATTATCTTTGACATCAAAATAAACATATATTTAAAACGGTTGTCACATGCATATTATAAATTATTAAAGTAGAAAATAAGATTAAGTATACCAAATGGAAAAACAAAAAAAAAAACACATTTTGAGATAAGATGCCAAGTCAATTCACCATAAATTGCCGCGTATAGTTGTCTTTCCGACCAAATAATAAATGTGACGATAAGCTTATCCTCCCAATATTATAAATAAAGTTTGACGGTTATTAAATTGTTCATTTTGTTTATAGTTAAATAACCAACTATATATGCTAATAATTTAATTTATAACATTTAAATCTTACTCGTATAACGTAATCAGCATATGAATTCCTTATAACTTTTTACATGATAATAACAGAAGTAATTTAATTATATATTCAGGCTTCACTCGGAATATAATTTCAAGGAATCAAAGTCTCGGATAATCAGAGCTTGTTTAGATTGAGTTTTTTTTTTAAAGTACTTTTCTTTCTTTGAAAAATATATTCTTTTTACAGTAACTATTTGACTTGGTTTTGAAGAAAGTTTAAACTTTGAAAAAGCTCAAACACAATTTTTTTTTTAAAAATCCAAATTTTCATCTTTTTAAAAAAGTATTTTTTTTTAAATATTAAAAAATACTTTTAAAGAAAGTTAATCTAAACCAGCACTAGTTAAAAAAACAATATAGTACCTTGTCACTTCGGCCAACTCCATTTGGTGCAATAATTGGACACTGTTATAATCCAACTTCGCAAGTTCCAAAATGGCCAAATTGTGATGGCTTTCTTGAGCATATTCTTCAATGTATCTTCTGGCTTCTAACCTCGACATCCTCTGATGCGTCGGAAGCTCTAGGGCTTGTGAAACCTGTCTTTGAAGTTTGGCTGCCAATTGAGGTAGTGATTTTCTAAGATGAATGTCTGTAAATTCCATAGCCTCTAATAGGATTTCTTCATCATTTGCACCCAAGTACGATGCTTCATACAAGCTCAACAGGCCTAATTTGTCATCCTTCAAGGTGTCCTTGAAGTGCCCATCGATGTTCATAAAATTTCGGAAAACGTCTGTCACATGTATGAAGAAAACACGTTATAATATATAATGATTAAATTAACGAGTTCTACATGGATTTAAGGACAAATGTAAGATATTTTATGAGTAAAAATTACGTAGTTTTGTAAATCAAAACTTGTAGACTCGTAAGAACTAAGTAGCTTTTCATACAAATATATATAAGAATAATTAAGACATTTTAAAATATTTGTATAGAATTAGTGAGTGTTGCAATCCTCATAGGGTCGGAGGAAACACGTCAAAAAAAATTAAGAATGGGTGACGGTCGCCTTTGCCACTATAGGGGATGGATTTCTTTTGTTTTCCCTTTTTCTAACTATCTGGGCCTGTTTGAATTGTTTGTTTTTATGAAAAAATATTTTTTTTTGAAAACAGTATTTTTTTTTTTAATAATAATAGTATTTGGTTGGATTTAAAAAAGGGAAAAAAAACTAAAACTTTGGGAAATTTTTTTCAAAAATATACATTTTTTCAAAAATTATAAAAAAATATTTTTGAAAAGTCAATTCAAACGAGCTCTTAATCTACATATTAGCACTGTGAGCATTCAACATTGATAATGGAAGTAAAAAAAAGGCGCCGGAGAGTGATGAATACCGGGGCTAGTTTTGTAGCCATATTGTCGGAGCAATCGTAAAAGTAAAGCAGTGGTCTGCAGATCTCCAGTGGATTGGCGATCATCATCAAACTCTTCAAGCAATGCATTGATATCTTCTTCAAAATGGTAAGCCAATCCCAGTCGGTGAAGTGTGTCTATCAGTTTCAGTTTGTCTAAAGCTTCCGAAGTTTTCTGCAATTCTCTTCGAATGCTTTCTTTGAACTCCACTGTCTTGGTAGTTTCATCAATTTCCGGCAAAAGCATCTTTAGAACCATCGTATGTCATGTAAAAGAAAAAAAAAAGGAATTTTACTCCGTTCCAGTGTTTATTATAAAATAAAAATGGTTAACGAATTCATGTACAAAATAAAAATTTTGTACATGAATTCATTGGTGTTAGACTAGTTTGATATAAATTCATGTACAAAATAAAAATTTTATTATATAAAAATGGTTAACGAATACAATGTTTACCTGATAATAAAATTGTATTAAATATTATTTAATAAAAGGTGGTTATTTAATATATATTGCACAATTTGCACCAAAGTTATCATTGAATAAAATTTTATCACGGGCTAATGATAACTTTGGTGCATCTTGTGCAATATATATTAAATAACCACCTTTAATATATCAAATGGAGATATGTTTTTCTTTACATGATAATAAAAATGGAATCCACGATCATTTTTCGTAATATTATCTTGATACATATCATATAACAACCTATCTGAACTAAGGATGCGTTTTACCCTTTGTATTTTAACAGAGTTGTATAAGATATGCTATTTAAGTTATAAACTAAATATTGCACGAAACACCAATTTTTGTGGTGACTGTGCAACTTTCTTTACAACATAGGGAATATTATATATAGTATAGAAGATTTTAACGAATTTTAAAATCAAAGTGAATTTTATACGATTTTAGCAAAACTAATAAGCTAAGATGCATTTGCTCAAAATTTGAAAGTAAAAACGCTTTCTCCTGTTTTGAGCTAGAAAAGTGAACGGGAGAAGATATAATGAAACTTTACAAATAAAAAGAAATAAAAAAACTGGATTTGAGAGTTCAAACCTCCTTGATGCTTGTCATTGCCTGCATGGATCCTTCACTAAAAATATCTGTTGCTCCCATTATAGACTCTCTAAAAACTATATATATTCTCTCTCTTAGAGATCGAAATTTTGACTTCTTTTTCTTTATTTCTTTCTGCATGGGGTGATGCCATTATATATACATATCCAAGATGCTTGTCAACTTGTCCATTTGCTCATTTTGGTAAAATTTATAACAGGTCAATTAGATTTGGTCTTCGTCTACTTTGTCACCTGTAAATAGTGTGGCATGCATAACGAAACCAAGTCGAGTGGAACCCTTTGACATTTTCTGGAGATTAATGAGAAAGCATTTAATGCATAATAATCATAAAAGGTGGTTCTAGATATATATATATATATATATATATATATATATATATATATATATATATATATCCAACCCCATGTAATAAATACTAAAAATCTGGGAACAAGTTAGTAGGCTTGAATATTGCAATATGATTCAAGAAGAAAAGTATGTATGTGGACTTTGAAATTCAAATGTGAAGGTTTGGGTTAGAAACGCCTACAGAGATCGAATATCTTAAGCGTGGAGCTCTAGACTAAACAATTTGCATTTTTAACTTGAATATTTGGGATTTAGGTTATAGTGTAAACTCAACTTTCCAGCAAAATTTTGATATTTTATTTTCTAGTTTAAATTTGAAAATTTCAATTTAGTAAATTTCGTGCCAATGTAACTTTTTTTTTAAAATTGAATTGAACGGATAAAATGATATTATATAAATATGAATATTTGAGAAGAGGATTGAAATCCATTTTCACCTCTATCTATTTTGTACGAAGTCACTGTTAAAATATATTCCCCTCCCACATAGAAAAATAATAAGATTTAAGGCTACCTTACAAGGTTCTGTATCACTCTTCATATTAATCAATTGGTTTTATGATAAAACCCAGTAATTCTTCACATTTACCATGTTAAAATTTTCCTAGGGTCACTCTGCAACTATGAAGTTGCTTCACTTAATTGTAATTTGCAAGCATCATTTGTCAATCATGCGAACTGCTAATAAATGAATACATACATGTGTATGAAGAAAGTAAAAATGCGTATATTTACGACAAAAGAATAACTAATGATCAAAGAACAATGAAAATCAAGTATACATAAAAACTTATACTACAGTATAGAAGAAAAAACAAACTAAAAACCAAAAATAAAACATGGCAGTCAAATAAAGCAATAAGTATTGAGAAAATAATCAAGACAAACGCATCATTCAATCCACATGTGCAATAATATAGAAATAAGAAACTGATATTAAGTAAATAAATTGAATAATATAAAAGATACGTAACTTAAAAAATTAAAATATAAACTACAGAAAATTGAATAATATATCAAATAAAACCGAATAAAAGAGACTGGCATAAGCTCAATCTCCTTAAGGACTATACGCCTCTATTATGGCACTAACACGCACAATCTCCTTAAGGACTATACGCCTCTATTACGGTACTAACAATTCTATGATGCACTCTTCCCTTGATATAATGTTTATACCTTTGTGATAGTAGCACTCCAAAAACATGAGTCTGCAAACTTTTGAGTGGTGAACTTTTTTTTTATACATATGACGAACACTGATGCAGACAAGTAGTGAATATGATAAACATTTATGATCTATATGCTACTTATGTTGTCATTTGTATAATAAAATGGATCTCAAAATATTTGTCTTTGTGAGTAAATTGTTATCGTGTATTTACTTGATCAAAACAAATGACATATGAATGAGAAATTGAGATTCAAAGTTGGAGGTGAATTTTAATTACATATACTATTATTATTAAATATAATCATAGCTAATTTTGAGAAGATTTCAATGTTCTGAAACAATCCTTTAGAAAGACAGCACTTTACAAGAATTGTGTCCTATCCCAATAGGTGTTTTAGGCACCTTATCATTCAGACACAAGAGTTGTGTCCTATCCCAATAGGTGTTTTTGGTACCTTATTGTTGAAATTGCATATGTCTGAACAGATACTTATCTTCTATAAATACTTGTCAAGTAAGAAGTCTGGTCATTCATTTTTTTTTCCCCATACGCTCTTATTTCTTCTGCATTCATCTATCTACACTTACCATCATTTTTAGCAATCTAGTTAAGCATATTTTGAGACAGATTTCTACATTTTTCTAGTTCACAGTTCTTGCGTTGTTGTAGTGCTGCAAAACGTAAGAGTATGATCATTTTATCTTGGGAGGTTTGAGCTGTTAAACCGTTAGCACCAGTGCGGGGCAATAAAACTTTAAAGAGATTGGATTTGATCCAAGATTCGATCGATTTCTTTGCATTTTTTTCATTCTTTGAGTACTGTAAGTTCTACTATTTATTTCCTTAATTGCATTCTTAAATTTTTTTTCCCTTTCAAATTACACTTTATCAGTATCTATTTTCTAACAATCTTAAGGTTTTATTTTTGATTTAGTGTAATTTGTAAGTTTTATTTGTTTTAATTATTTAAAGGTTTTGTGCGAGATTCTGTTGTTTATTTTTTGTATAAGTGACATAGTTTAAGATTTTGGAGATAGTCAGATATGTATCATATGTGAATCTTATCTATTGAAATTAAAAAAAAAAAACCTTCTCTATGTCTAATTCTGCAAAGAGTCCTTATAAATTTTAGTCTCTGAGAAAAAGAAATTATTAATCTTGTAGTATTCTATCACTTTTAAACTTATCCTTATCTATTAATATTTTTTTGTGACATTCTGTACGTATGTGTTTGGTCAGTAGTTGCATGTCTCTGGACTTTTAATTGTAATCGTTCTGGCAGTTAGTTTTTTTTTTTTTAATTCTGTATTTTTTTTTCTTGGCTGAATTGTGTGTTTTATTTTGTGAGTTTTGTTCGGTTAAGTAAAGTTATCCTTTTATTTATTTTATTTGTTAAGTCAAAATAATATATATAGTTTTTCCTTATTTTATCTAACATTTAATATTTTTAGTTTCCCTCCCCCCTTTACCTTGACAGTAGATTTGTAACTTACATTTTATTAAGTTATGGTGTACCTTTAATTTAAAATTGTATTATAATTCTGTCAAGTTGTAGCAATAACTTATTAAAGGAATTATTACCTTTTAATTTGAGTAATATCAATTTAAAATCCTATAATTTCCTATTGTGATAGGAAAAATGTCAATTGAGAATACAAATGTTCCTGTGATCGGACAAGACGGATTCGGAAATAATGCACCCCCAGGAAATGTTACAGTGCCTTTAACAGCACTACCTTTAGCGGCACCAACTCCTACTCCCACTGAACACGATGAAATACCTAAAAGGTTTAATGGGAATGATTTCAAAAGATGGCAACAAACAATGCCGTTTTATTTGACTACCTTAAACTTGGCAAGATTTTTGCACGAGGATCCACTAGAGTTGGGTGATAATCCTGATAGGCAAACTATTGCTGCTGTAGATGCATGGAAACACTTGGATTTTCTGTGCAAGAATTATATCCTTAATAGGTTGGAAAATTCTCTATACAATGTGTACAGTCTAATCAAAACTGCTAAAGAGCTATGAGAATCTTTAGACAAGAAATATAAGACTGAGGATGCTGGCATGAAGAAATTTGTTGTTGGAAAATTTCTTGATTTTAAAATTGTAGATTCCAAAATAGTTATGAGTCAAGTCCAAGAATTTCAATTGATTCTACACGAGATTCATGCTGAAGGTATGAAACTTGGTGAATCATTCCAAGTGGCTGCATTGGTGGAAAAATTACCTCTTGCTTGGAAAGATTTCAAAAATCACTTAAAGCATAAGCGTAAAGAAATGAAGCTCAAAGATTTGATTGTGCGGTTAAGGATAGAAGAAGATAACCGTATCTATGAGAAAAGGGTTGGAAATCATTCAATGGAGTCTAAGGCCAATGTTGTTGAACAAGGTAGGTCCAACAACAAAAGCGAAAGCATTCTGGGCATGGTCACGATGGTGGTAAGATCAAGAAAAAGAAATTTGATGAAAATTGCTTTGTTTGTGGTAAGGCAGGATATCAAGCTAAGGATTGTAGGTATTGCAAAACCCAAAACAATGCTAAGAAAGGGAAAACCTCTCAAGCCAATGAAATGGACAACTTAGCCGGTGAAGTGTTTGACATAAACCTATCAGCAGATGTATCGGAAGTCAACCTAGTGGGAAATCCCAAGTAATGGTGGGTGGATACTGGAGCTACCTGACATGTGTGTTCTGAAAGAAAGATGTTCATTACATATCAACCTGCAACTGGTGAAGAAACACTTTTTATAGAAAACTCATCCACGTCAAAGGTGTGAGGAACGAGGAAAGTAGTTCTAAAAATGACTTCGGGGAAAGAACTAAGTCTTAACAACGTGTTGCATTTGCTAGACATTAGGAAGAATCTAGTCTCTGGATCATTGTTGAGCATGAATGGCTTCAAACTAGTGTTTGAATCTGACAAATTTGTACTTACAAAAAATGAGATGTATGTAGCCGGGACCCTGCTCTTGGCCCCCGGCCCCCTGCACCCCAAGACCCGACTTAAGACTCAGGACTTAGGACTCGGGACTCGACCCAGGCATGGCGTGTAGGATGCCGGGGACCTGTAGCCGGGGTCGGGGCGGGGGCGGGGGACGGGGCCGGGGTGACAGGGACCCGTAGTCGGGGTAGGGGCCGAGTTGTTGGGGACCTGAGGCCCACAGTGTGTTTAGTATGTGTAATGTGTGTAGAATGTTAAATATGTGTAGTGTGGGAAATGTGTGTAATGTGTGTAGTGTTTGTAATGGGTGAAGTGTGTGTAGTATTTGTAATGGGCGAGACCCGGGGCCGGGGCGCCTGGGGGTGGAGGCTGGGGCACCTGGGGGCGGGGGCCGGGGCCGGGGTCGGCTCGTCGAGGATTCGGGGGCTGCGGCGTGTTTAGTGTGTTAAATTTATTAAATGTGTGTAGTGCGTATAGTGTGGGAAATGTGTGTAATGTGAGTAGTGTTTGTAATGGGTGAAATGTGTGTAGTGTTTGTAATGGGCGGGAACCGAGGGCCGCAGCGTGTTTAATGTGTGTAGTGTGTTAAATGTGTGTAGTGCGTGTAGGTGTGTAATGTGTAGTGTGTGAAATGTGTGTAGTGTTTGTAATGGGTGAGTTTGTGTAGTGTGTATATTTGGCCTTTTAAAAAGTTGGTCTACTTAATTTTGAATAAATTGAATAATCTTCAAAATTTAGAATTTTATCCAATTTTCAATTTTTTTCTCAAGAAATTCCCCATATCCAATATTTTTTTTTTCCAATTAACCATTCTTCATATCCAATTTTCTCAAACTCCAAAAATTTGGAGAAAATATTAGGGATCTCCAATGAGTGAACACCCCTAGCTGCAAGTCTTTCTTTTAGGCTTCAATTTTTGGGAAAGCTGCAAGTCTTTCTTCTGGGTTTTTTTCTTTTACTTTTAGAATCCTTTTGTGCATGCTTTTGTGAAGTGAAGGAAAATATCTTCCACTTAGCTTAGGTGTAAGAGTCAGGCTTGACCTTGCTCCGACCTTTGTACGTAATTTTGGTGTGTGAATAACATTTAGGGAAAAAATTCCTTCCCTTTTACCCAAAAAGGAAAAGAAAATAAAATAACTTGGTCCTACTCTTCAACTGGACTTCACCGCAATTCGCCACGTCATAGTATCTCTGCGCGTTAGTGCCTTTGACAAATCGATTGCTGTTATTATTGCTTTACATGTTTTAGTATGGTACCTAACATGTTTTTTTTAATCAATCGCACATGTATTTTACACTAAAAACTTGCTGGCCTTTTTTATTTTAATCGCAAAAGCATCGAATTGTACTGCACAACTTTTCATACCCTTTGTGTGTGAACATATATATATATACATAAATACATATACGTATATATAAGGAAAGAGCCGTGTAATGTATGGAACACATTATACATTTGATATTATAAAATTTATAGATAACAATATAAATTGTAATTTAAACGAATTTATATCATTATATATTTAATTAATAAATTGTCAATAAATGAATAATATTTGTTGAAAACAACATCTAATGTTCTTTTTACAATGAAATGAGATGATTAATGTATACATAAAATGATTAAAAGTACTAGCAAATGATATCTTATTAAATACTTTTTTTTTTCAGAAGTATATTTTCAGAAATCTTTTACCTAATAATTATTAAATATTGTTTTCTAAAAACAAGTAAATATTTTCTATTTTTGTATTTACTCCTTCTTTACCCAACTTGACTATTTTATCATCCATTTCGTTTCTATTAAACCATACATTGCTTATTTAGTTTTTAAAATTTATATATTATTTTCAATATTTTTTTGTTTCTTGAAAATCATTATTATTATTCCGTGCATTGCGTACGTGTAAGACTAGTGCAGATATATAAATTGTTATACATCACTATATGTAGATATACACATGCATGTATATCTGTACATAAATATATTCATTCATCAAAAAATTTTAAAAAAAAATTAAATAAAAAAAATAAAAGTAAAGGAAGACTACCTCTAACTTTCTTGTCGATATAAAAAATTAGAGAGAGAATTGAAGAAAAGAAGGATGTAGAGAGAGAAATTAAGAAATGGGGTTTTAAAAAGAAAATGTATGGGAAAACAATAGATTATAACCGATAGTCGCATTATCCTTTGAGTTTGGGTTGGGGGTTTGACGAAAAAAAAAAAAAAAACCTATAGAGTTCTATTGATTAGGGATACGATTTAAAAAACGAAAAATATAAGATTACAATTTTATTTACATGAATAATAAATATATTAAGTAAATAAAATATTAGGCGTCTCAAATATCTGTTAAACTTATCCTTCAACTATTTTAATATTTAAGCATTTAAACTATTTTAATGCTTTCAAGATTTAAATTATTATGTGATAACTTGGTTTTGGATTATTACATTATATATCAGTTAAAGGTTTAAATTTGGTAAGATTCTTCAAAATTATCCATGGTTTATATTTAACATTTAACTAATTTATAATGTGATGTTTATTTTCAAAAGGGGACATGGGGGAGTGACGTGTGTCCTCCCTTATTATTTCCTTAGAATATATAATTTTAAAAAGGAAACATACAACAAAACAATAGATTATCTGTCAGTTGTTTGAGTAGCTGATAGTTATTTGAGTAGTTGATAGCTATTGTATTTTAGAGGTTAGCTGATAATTGTTTCGCTACCTGATTGAATAAAATGTGTTGGGTGAAATTAGTTGTTAGATTAGCTGACGAATGTAAAATGACAAAAAAGGGCATTGATATTGTGTTATTATTGTTGTTGCTACTGCTGTTGTTGTTGTGATAATTATAATTATTAGTAACTATTATAGGAATAAGATAATATATTCTATAGTTAGAAATTTATTTTTCATAATAATATTTTAATATTAAAATATAATTATGTTTCGATAAAACATTTGTATCAATATTATAAAAATTAATTTTAATATATTCAAGATTTATTTTGTCCAAACAAGAAACTAATAAAACTTATACTTTTTAGTATATGTTGATTAGATAGAATTTGGAATTCATTTTTATATATTTTTTATTTTTATTGTGAAAGAAAAGATAAAAATATAAAGAGCGGATAAAATTGTCAATAAAAGAGTGAAAAGCTAAAAGCTAAAATTTATATCTCGTCTCCAGTTTTTTTATCCACATGCACGCGTTACCAGCCATGGCTGGTGTTGGGGGTGGGTGTGGGTGTAGGGGCTAATGGGGTTGGGGGTTAGGGTGACAAATGGGTGACTGAGAAAAAATGAATATAATTATTATGGTAAGGTGTTCAATGAGTACATTAAAGTGTTTTCTCTATAAAATTTTATTTTGTTAGTGTTAGTGAATGATTCGGGAGTGTGTGAGGATACTTCTAAAAAGTTTAGAGGTGTGACGAAAGACTTTTACCACCATAGAGGATGTTATACACTTACAATTGATCTCAAAGGGGACTGATGTATTTTATTCTTTATTAAATGATGAGATTTGAATCATACTATTCAAGTTATAGTGATATGGCTAGGATTTGTTACATAGTTTAGTCATTACTATAAAAGTTTATTGAGCACAACTGAGTACAAGAATTTTAAGGGGTGTTCCATGGATATTTATCTCAGTACAAGAAATATGACTTCTAAGATAAGTAATGTAATTAACATGTTTAACCTTAAATAACTTTCCTTAATATATTAGAAATTGATAGACTAATATTCCCCCTCAATCTGAACTGGGTGAAACATGAATATTGTTCTGTAGTGCTTGAAAACGGGCCATTGGCAAACCTTGATAAAGATAGCATCCAATTGAGAACTTGTACGAACAAACTTGATTGGAACATCTCTCAAAGTAACCTTCTCCATAATTAAATAGAAAATCTCCATATGCTTGGTTTTTGCATGTAAGTACGGGTTGGCAAGCAAAGCAATTGGTAAACCCAAGGGTTTTGGCCAAGGCATTGGCTAGGGACTAATATGTGGCCTTGATAGGAGAGGGGTTGAGATTTATAGAGAGATAAAAGAAGAAAGAAGAAGAAAGAGGATAAACCTTAATTGTAATAGAAAGAAGAGATAGAAAGAAGAGATAGAAAGAGGAGATAGAAAGAGATATATCATGGTATAGGACGGGTGTGTTGACAAAGGAAGAGAAGACATATACATAGAAGTAAGGCCATGGTGGGAGAAATTAAATAAGCAACAAATTAGAAGATGGGTGCCATGCTTACGTTAGAGGGGCCAAGAGCAAGTCTCAACCATGAAAAAGTAAGAATTTGGTAATTGTAACTATTACCGGAAAGATAAAAAATATGGGGAAAAATATAAAAAAGTCGAAGATGTGGGAACCACCACCAATAATGGATCTAGACAAAAGAAAGACTCGTAAAAGTTAAATTGTGAATTCTTGATGCTTGTTCTACCATTGTGACGGTAGAGCTTCATCTCAACGGAGAAAAAATAAAAAAGAAAGAAAGAAAGTATGTTGTGGGGAGAAGGAATGAAGTTCAAGAATTGGGAGTTGTAGCCATGGTGCTTGGCATCTCTACAACGAACATGAACAGAAAGGGGAGAAAGGAAAAAAAATTAGGGCATAAGGAAGAAAGCAAAAAAGATATGTATTTTTTTTTTTTTGGGTGTTAGGAACTTTCGGTTTTGATACCATATATAAGTTTATTGAGCATAATTGAGTATAAGACCCCAAAGGGATATTACAAAGATATTTATACTAGTACAAGACTTGTAATACAACAAATATGACTTCTAGGACAAGTAATGTAAATGACATATTTGACCTTAAATAACTTTCCCTAATATATTATATTGAATTGGTTGGATTCAGTGTATTGGTAAGTAAGTAGTTAATAGGTCCAAATTTTATTACAAAAATTTACGAAGCCAAGTTTTAGATATTATTGATTTTCTGAATATGTGTAATGTGTCTAATTGGCATGCTGCGAAAGAGGAGCAGAGAGAGGGGCAGAGAAATAAAAAAGTTGGAAAAATCTTTAATTAACACGTTGTCTATGCATACACGAGGGATTGGGGAAAAGGGCCTAAACTATTTACATAGTCCATCCTTTTCCCAAAAAAGGTGTGATATGGTAATATCATAGTTCACATTTCCAAAATAGCTAATTTTCAGTCATGCTACTAAATGCAAATTCTCCGAAAATGCATTATCAAAAATTAGCTATTTTGAATAAGTGAACTATGATTTACTACAAAATTGATGCAATGAAGAAAAAAAAGAAGAAAAAAATGTGACATCCATTTTATTAAATGATGGTATTGAATAACTTTTGTCAACCTGGTACCACATTTAGTTCAATTTATTTTTAATAATTCTCAAACTAAAATTTCATCTTTGTTCCATCTCAAAAGTTCTCAAGAATGTTATAGGAAAATTCCGTCTTTATTTTATCTCAAAAATCTTCGATTTTGAATAAAAATTTTGTCTCTTATTTGTCTCAAAATAAGAAAATGACTTTAGAAAATTTTGTTTTTATTCCGTTTCAAAATAATTTTTTTGCTTGTACTTAAAAATTGCCGAACTAAAATTTCGTCTTTACATCATCTCAAAGTTTTTAATAAAATTACGGAAAATTTTCCATCCATATTCCATTTCAAGGTTCTTTAATTTTGAATATCAAAATTGACCAAAATAAAAACTATCATGAATTCCATCACAAAGTTTTGCAACACAAATTCTCTCACAAATTTCATCTCTAAATATTACTTTCCCCGATCTTGGGACGGGAAGTCTCATATTCCATCTCAATTGTGTCTAAAAATGTTATAAGCTTTTGCTTGAAAAAATCCGTCTATATTTTATTTCAAATATATCTCAATTTGTAATAAAGAATTTTTGTCTCAATTTTCAGTTTCAGATTCGACGACTTCTAGTTGGGAGACAAGCAAATGTCTTAATGAAAAATTTAAGGATGGAGTGTTTTCATTCTTGGAATAGTATTGGTATACAATATCAGTTGGTTGGTCTTCTTGCTTAGTGATTAGTTAAGAGGTGCCATGGCACTCTGAAATCGTGTTATGTTAGACATTATTATATTTTTATCACATAGATATTTTTGATTTTTTGAATGTGTTATGTGTCTACTTGACATGTTGCGAAAAAAGAAAAAGAAAAAGAAAAAAGAAAAAAGAAAAAAGAAAAAAGAAAAATAGAAAGAAAGAAAAAGGGACAGAGACAAAGAGAGAGCTAGAGAAACACAAAATTAGAAAAATTTTAATTAACTTGTCAATTAAGCATAGACAAAGGGGGTTGCAGAAAAAGGCTCCAGACGATTTACATAGTTGGTTCTTTCCCAAAAAGGGTATGATATGGTAAAGTCACGGTTCTCATTTCCAATATAGCTATATATATATATATATATATATATATATATATTTGTCAATGCATTTTCGAAGAACTTAGCATTTACTAGGGGGAAAAAAGAAAGAGTGTGATCATTTATTTTATCAAATGATGAGATTTGAATCTTTTGCGTGTCACCCAGTTTGACATTGTGTTCAATTTACAGTGACTTGGATTCAATATCTAGTATAGTAATCATAAGTTTTTCTTTCAGGTGATTGGATTCAATGTTTTGGACAAGTTAGTAATTACGTCTAAATTTTATTACAATAATTTAGGAAGCTAAATAAGGATATATTAGATTCACTCTTTGAAGGAGACCATCCGTATCCTTGAAATATGATCAATTAATTAATTTATACATTGACGAACTAATTTCGAAAAACAAACATCAAAGACAACTCAGGATACACATATATAAGAAAAACACCAAATAAACAAGTGGACTCAAATTTTAAAAAAAGTTAAAATACTTTACTAGATCCGACTGATTTTATTGGCTACACTCACAAACCTTGGTACATAAGTAGGTGTAGATATTTAGAGTAGGAACACCACAAGTACATATAAGTGGTCCCTTAAAACACACACGTAAGATGATGAGAATGGAGATACCCAAAGAAAACACCAACAGAAACACATACAGCCGGATTCATTTGCTCCGATTATATGGAAGCAATATGATTAATTTGGCTTTTCAGTAAGATCAAGACCGATAACCACGAGGCCATATTTTTTACAATCACAATTATGATCATAGGGATCAATTCCTCGAATGCAGATGTTTTGCCCATCAACAGTACCTGTAATATATCCAAGGGCCTGGTGGCATATTGGACCAGGCTGTCGATCTCTAGCAAGACGAATTAGGCGCTTCTCGTCATCCGCTATCTGAGAATGTGCGTCATCAATATTTTTGTGGTCAGACTCGAACTTGAACACAAACTGTACGTCGTACTCACGCCCTTCTTTCAAAGTAGGGGTCCCAAGGGTTGCCCGAATCTCAAGCACAGTGTCGCCCAAAAGCTTAGCCGCTTGCACTTTGCTGTACCCAAACATATATATATATATATATATATATATATATATATATATATATATATAGAGTCATGTAAAGAAATCTCATGGATTGTTACATGCATGCGCATGCTCTAATCTTATAAGTTTGTTAAACCAATTTACAATCTGTAAATGGTCTATCAACTCATGATTTATGACAAATATTCCGAGTATATTCTAATAACTTTTTTGATAAAAATTGTACCCATTTGATCAGGATAACTAAAGAAATGAGCTGAATATCATTTTTCTACACGACAACCAAAAGAAAACCCAAAAAAAAAAAAAGAAGCAGAAGAAGAGTTTAGTGTTTTAATTTACCAATCGTAGTGCTGACCTCAAGAAAACAAATAATTTGATAAAAGTAGTGACTGCGTTGGTCTTCTTAAAATAAGGGCTCATACATGAAGTTTCTTAAGTTACCACCTTATCTAACAGCTTAAACTTGTAGAGAGGATTTTAGTTTATTTATTTATTATGTTAACAAAGCTTCTCAAAAGGTTTAATAATTCTTGTCATCAATCAGCTTATTAGTTAAAGAATTGACCAAGGCTTGTAAAAGGTTTTAGTTAAAGAATTACGTTACATATCAACTTGCGTTAGCGTTGTGGAAACAAAGAATAGACCAAATAATGGATTCTTAATTAAGACTTCCCTTTATGCTCAATTTCTTAATTAAGACTTTGTAACAAGTCTTCGTCAATTCTAATTATTTCACAAAGTTTAATAAGCACCTTGTGATCTAAAGAAAAGGAAAATAAAAGCAAGTAGAAGTTATTGGATATGCTACTTTATTTCATGGCGAAGGAATATTGATCCAAGTGAGAGTCGTTAGAAATTCAAATTAAATCAGATAACATAAAATTTATGAGGATATTTTTCATAATCAAATAAAGGATAGTTTTTAAAACATATATAATATGAACCTATTTTCTTATAGGCTCTTCTAATTTCATTATTTTGATTAATCAGATAATTCTAGATTGGTGGACATAATTCCAATTCATGTCAGGTAAAGCCAATGATTAGACGCATCGGGGGCACAATGCCTGTGATCTATTCTCAAAATTTAAATAGGTAGGATGGCGCGACTGCTTTGTTGAGCCATGTCCCTCAATTAGCACAACCATAATAGAAGTCTCGAGCCATAGATTGACCTGATTCATTATCATGACCTGAGTCAAGTTGCAACGCAATCACCTTAGGTCGTTTTCTTCCTTGTTAGGTTTATTTCTTTAGATTGGCACCTATAGTTCCGTCATAACTTAGGTTTTATTTTCCTTTTCTCCAGATCCCTTCACATCCTAAAGTAAGCACGCATATGCGCGTAGCTAGTTTTAGGCACCCAAACACATAGAGACCAAACTAAGAGAGCCTCCTTATGGGGATGATACCTGCACTCAAATTCGTTATACTACGAACGATCTGTGCAATCTTGCAGGTTAAAACTTAATGGTCACATTCTCAAAGGTGCTCACTCCTTACAGCTTTCAAAAGGCATCTCTTCCAAGTTTCGAATATCACTCTACTCCATTCACTTCCCACAATACAACCTTATCTCCACTAATCAATTAAATTAATAACAAAAATCGACATTTCAATCAACCAAGAGACAAAAGACTCTATATACATAAAAAATAAAAAAATTTAACCATGTCTACGAAAATAATGCAAATCTACCTATACAAATTTAGTCCGTTGCCCAGGGTTGAATGCCCTCAACTTAACTCGTGCATAGTGTAGGGGATGTGCTATGCACCCAGAGTTTGCGAGTTGGTGGCCGAGCTCCGTCGAGTGTACTAGTGGTCGGGCTCCGCCAGATAGATTTTCCTCGTCCTAAAAAAAAGAAATTGATAACAATAAGGTCTTAATAAAATAAGCATTGACATTTATTATAAAAATTATATTTAAACAATTGTGAGTGTACCGAATAAGATCAGTTGAATCGAATTAATAATTTCAACTTTTTAGGATCTTGAGTCCAACTTGTTAATTTAATGTTTTCCTTATACATCGGCATCCTAAGTCCTCTTTGGAGTTTGCTTCTCAAAATTAATTACTTTAATTGTGAATTACATTGATATTTATCATTCAATGTACAAATTAATCAATTGATTGTATCACAAGGATATGGATCGTGTCCTTTAAGAGTGAATCCAACACATCCTTAATTGCTTCTTAAATTGTTGTAATAAAATTCAGACCTAACTACTAATCTAGCAACACATTGAATCCAATCGTTGAAAGAAAAACTCGTGATAACTATACTACATATTGAATCAAAGTCACTATAAATTGAGTAAAATGTGGGTCTGGGTTTCACATAAGTTATTAAAATCTCGTCATTTAATAAAATAAATTATCACACTTTTTCCTTTTCTTCCGCACGGCATCAAATTTTATGGTACTACTAAATGTAAAATTCAGACCTAACTACTAATCTATCAACACATTGAATCCAATCAATTGAAAGAAAAACTCGTGATAACTATACTACAAATTGAATCGAAGTCACTATAAATTGAGTACAATATGGGTCTGGGTGTCATGTAAGTTATTAAAATCTCGTCATTTTACTTTTTCCTTTTCTTCCCCACGGCATCAAATTTTATGGTACTCTGCTAAATTCTTTGATAATGCATTGTCAATATATATATATATAATGTTGGAATATATGCCATATTCTGAGTAGGCATCATAGATCCTAGTTCTGGCCAAATTAGGAGACTTGCCATATTTGGAGTCTTGCCTTATTTGTTCTCCTACTATATCTCTAGTCTTACCATTTTGTAGCATTACCATATTCGTAGTACTATCATATTTGTTGTCTCTTGTACTTTATAAGAGGAGCTTTGCCGATTGTATTAGAGTAAGACAAACAGACAGAGAGTTGAGATAGAGGGTGAGGAAAGCGTGTGAGGCGAGGGTCTCCAAGCTCGAGCCCTCTCTATGCATGTCGTATTTGTTCTTATGATAATGGAATTCTCTTGTCCACCAGTGGATGTAGGCAGAAAGCTAAACCACATTAAAAATATTGTGTCCATTACCTCGTTCTCTGTTTTATTTATTTTTGTTCCAAACACCCCGGATTCTCAACAAACTGGTATCAGAGCCTGATTTGTAGAACTGGACATGCATGAGGGTGGAAAGACACAAGGAGTTTTTCATTGTTTCATGACTTTGATCCGTTGCGTTGGTGAAAGGAAAAACAAAAACCTATTTGCTCTGCATATTAATCCTTTTGCTTCTTGGGGTTGATTTTAATTCATCTTTATATATACCCTTTGCAGGGTTTATAATTATTAAAGATGAAACAAAACTCATCAGAGATCGATCCACATGCACGCATTATTAGCCATGGCTGGTATTGGGGGGCGGCTGTAGATGTATAGGTTAATGGGGTTGGGGGTTGAGGTGACAAGATGGGTGGCTGAGAAAAAATAAGTATAATTATTATGGTAAGATGTTCAATGAGTACATTAACGTATTTTCGCTATAAAATTTAATTTTGTTAGTGTTAGTTAATGATTCGAGGGTGTGTGAGGATACTTTTAAAAAGTTTAGAGGTGTGATGAAAGACTTTTATTACCACAGAGGATGTTATGCACTTATAATTGATCACAGAGGGACCTGGTGTACTTTATTAAATGATGAGATTTGAATTACACCATTGAATTTATAGTGACTTGGCCAGGACTCGATACATAGTTTAGTCATTACTATAAAAGTTTATTGAGCACAAAAACCTAAAGGGGTGTTCCATGGATATTTATACCAATACAAGACTTGCAGGACAAGAAATATGACTTCTAAGAGATGTAAGACAATTGATATATTCAACATTAAATAACTTTCCCTAACATATTATAAATTGATAGACTAATATCCCCCTTCAATCTGAAGGGGGTGAAAGGCGAATATTGCTTGCGATGCTTGAAAATAGGCCGATGGCAAAACCTTGATGAAGACAATGACCAATTGAGAACTTGTATGAACAAACTTGATTGGAACATCTCTCAAAGTAACTTTCTCCTTGATTAAATAGAAAATCTCTATATGCTTGCTTTTCGAATGTAAGTATGGGTTGGGAAGCAAAGTAATTGGTAATGCCAAGGGTTTTAGCCAAAGCATAGGTTAGGGACTAATATGCGGCCTTGATAGGAGAGGGGTTGAGATTTATAGAGAGAGAAAAGAAAGAAGAAGAAAAGAGAGGATAAACTTTAATTGTAATGGAGAGAAGAGATAGAAAGAGATATGTCACCGTATAGGACGGGTGTGTTGACAAAGGAGGAAAAAACTAATACACCGAATTAAGGCCATGGCCGGAGAAATTAAATAAGCAACAAATTAGAAGATGGGTGCCATGCCTATGTTAAAGGAGCCAAGAGCAAGTCTCGACCATGAAAAATTTGGAATTTGGTAATTATAACTATTACTAGAAAAGATAAAAAATATGGGGAGAAAATATGAAAAGGTCGAAGATGATGGAGCCACCACCAACAATGGCTCTAGATAAGGGAAAGATTCTGAAAAGTTACATTGTGAATTCTTGATGCTTGTTCTATCATGGTGTTGTAGAGCTTTGTCTCAAAGGAGAAAAAAAAAAAAAAAAGAAAGTCTGTTGTATTCTTAGGGAGAAGAAATGAAGTTCAAGAATTTAGAGTTGCAGCCATGGTGCTTGGCATGTCAACAACGAATGTGTAGAGGAAAGGGCGAAAGAAAAAAATTAGGGCAAAAGGAAGGAAAAAAAAAAAAAGATATGTATTTTTTTTTGGGTGCTAGGAACTTTTGGTTCTTATATCATGTATAAGTTTATTGAGCACAATTGAGTGCAAGACTCCAAAACGGTATTACATAGATATTTATACTAGTACAAGACTTGTAGTACAAGAAATATAACTTCTAGGACAAGTAATATAATTGACATATTTAACCTTAAATAACTTTCAAAATATATTATATATTGATAGACTAATAAGTATGAGTTTTTCTTTGAATTGATTGAATTCAGCTTATCGATAGGGTAGTAGTTAACAGGTCCAAATTTTATTACAATAATTTAAGAAGCCAAGTTTTAGATATTATTGATTTCTGAAAATGTGTGATGTGTCTAATTGGCATGCTGCAAAAAAGGAGGAGAGAGAGGGGCAGAGGAAAAAAAATTGGAAAAATCTTTAATTAACACGTTAACTGTGCATACACGAGGGAATTGGGGAAAAGGGCCTAGATTATTTACATAGTTCATTCTTTTCCAAAAAAAGTATGATATGGTAATATCATAGTTCACATTTCCAAAATGGCTAATTTTCGATAATGCTACTAAATGCAAATTCTTCGAAAATGAATTCTCAAAAATTAGCTATTTTGGATATGTCAACTATGATTTACTACAAAATTTGATGCAATGAAGGGGGAAAAAAAAAAGAAATAGTGTGACATCCATTTTATTAAATGATGGGATTGAATCACTTTTGTCACACCTGGTACCACATTGTGTTCAATTTATATTTAATAATTCTCAAACTAAAATTTCATCTTTGCTCCATCTCAAAATTTCTCAAGAAAGTCATCGGAAAATTTCATCTTTATTTAGATTCATACTAGAACCACGATGATTTAATAAAAAAATCCTAAGTTTAGCCATAGCGCAAAGCCAACAAGTTTAGTCGAATAAGGTAATGAGTCTAAGGGCAGTATCAAGCTTGACAGAAATGGACATGTATAGGCTTAATAGTGAATGCAGTCCCCCCTACAACTAGATATGAGATCAATGACTTAAAAGATAGATGTCGAGAGAAACTGACAAACATAAGTAGAAAGTTCATATTCTTCAGTCATTGACAATTTAGCAAATGTCTTAATGCGAAAAATTTAAGGATGGAGTGTTTTCATTCTTGGAATAGTATCGGTAAACTATATAAGTTGGTCGGTCTTCTTGCTCAGTCATCAGTTAAGAGGTGCCATGGCACTCTGAATTCGTGATATGTTAGATATTATTATATTTTTATCACATAGATATTTCTAATTTTTTGAATGTGTTATGTGTCTATGTGACATGTGCCAAAAAAAAAAAAAAGAAAAAGAAAATGAAAAAAGAAAAAAAAAGAAAGAGAGAGAGAGAGAGAGAGCTAGAGAAACACAAAAATAGAAAAATCTTTAATTAACACGTCAATTAAGCATAGATGAGGGGTTGTAGAAAAATGTTTAGAAAATTTTGCTTTTATTCCGTCTCAAAATAATTTTTTTGTTGTACTTAAAAATTGCCGAACTGAAATTTCGTCTTTGCACCATCTCAAAGTTTTTAATAAAATTACGGAAAAAATTCCATCCATATTCCATCTCAAGGTTCTTTAATTTTGAATATCAATATTTACAAAAATAAAAACTATCTTGAATTCCATCTCAAAATTTTGCAACACAAATTCTATCACAAATTCCATCTTTAAATATTATTTTCCCAGATCTTGAGACTGGAAGTCTCAAATTCCGTCTCAATTGTGTCTAAAAATGTTACAAGATTTTACTTGAAAAAATCCATCTATATTTTATCTCAAATCTGTCTCAATTTGTGATAAAAAATTTTTGTCTCAATTTTTTGTTTCAAATTTGACGACTTCTAGTAGGGAGACAAGCAAATGTCTTAATGTGAAATTTAAGGATGAAGTGTTTTTTCATTCTTGGAATACTATTGGTATACTATATCAGTTGGTCGGTCTTCTTGCTTAGTGATTAGTTAAGAGGTGCCAGGGCACACTAAATTGGTGTTATGTTAGACACTATTATATTTTTATCACAAAGATATTTCTGATTTTTTGAATGTGTTATGTGTCTACTTGACATGTTGGAAAAATAAAAAAAGGAAAAGGAAAAAAGAGGAAAAGAAAGAAAGAAAGAAAAAGAGAAAGAGACAGAGATAGAGAGTGCTAGAGAAACACAAAAATAGAAAAATCTTTAATTAACTCGTCAATTAAGCATAGACGAGGGGGTTGCAGAAAAGGACCCAAACGATTTACACAGTCGGTTCTTTCCCAAAAAGGGGTATGATATGGTAAAATCACGGTTCACATTTCCAATATAGCTTTTATATGTATTTGACAATGCGTTTTCGAAGAATTTAGTGATCATTTATTTTATTAAACGATGAGATTTGAATCACTTGCGTGTTGCCCAATCTAATATGTGTTCAATTTACATTGACTTTGATTGGATATCTAGTATAGTAATCATGAGTTTTTCTTTCAGTTGATTGGATTCAATGTTTCGGATAAGTTGGTAATAAGGTTTGAAATTTTTACAATAATTTATGAAGCCAAATGAGGATAGATTGAATTCACCCTTAAAAGGACACGATCCGTATCCTTGAAATATTATCAATTTAATTAATTTATATGTTGAGGAATTAATTTTGAAAAGCAAACATAAAAAACAACTGAGGATGCACATATATACGGAAACACGGAATAAACAAGTTGGACTCAAATTTTTAAAAAGTTAAATAAGTAGATCCGACTGATTTTATTGGATACACTCACAAATATTTAGAGTCAGAACACCACAAGTACATATATAGTGGTCCCTTAAAACACACACACAAAGAAGAAGAGAATGGAGATACACAAAGAAAACACCAACAGAAACACGTACAGCCGGATTCATTTGCTCCGATTATGTGGAAGCAATATGATTAATTTGGCTTTTCAGTAAGCTCAAGACAGATAACCACGAGGCCATATTTTTCATGATCACAATTATGATCAGAGGGATCAATTCCTCGAATGCGGATGTTTTGCCCATCAACAGTACCTGTAATATATCCAAGGGCCTGGTGGCATATTGGACCAGGCTGTCGATCTCTAGCGAGACGAATTAGGCGCTTCTCGTCATCCGCTATCTGAGAATGTGCGTCATCAATATTTTTGTGGTCAGACTCGAACTTGAACACAAACTGTACGTCGTACTCACGCCCTTCTTTCAAAGTAGGGGTCCCAAGGGTTGCCCGAATCTCAAGCACAGTGTCGCCCAAAAGCTTAGCCGCTTGCACTTCGCTGTACCCAAACATGTATATTTATATATATAGAGTCATGTAAAGAAACCATATATATCAGCAGAGGGTAAACAAGTGACACTAATATTTTTCTCTTTTTGTGTGTATGTGTGTGAGAGTGTGCGAGAGTGCGAGAGCGAACCTGTGATCAGGAAGAGTAATCGTAATCCATTCCCATTTGCTTGGGTCCAGTCCACCTGTGATATTAAGATCTGATGCTGCTATCGGGATCTATCACTGAGCAAAAGGAGCCAAATCAATTAAAAGTTGTAGTTAGGTTGCAGAAGCATGCATTACGTACTAATAATGCATCATGCGTATGATTTCCAAAAGCAAAAACTGATTAAAATTGAAAGCAAAAATTTATATAATAAGAGATCACGCGCAGACAAACACCAAGCTGGACTTGTGTTTACCACCTTGTCCATTTGACAATAACTTCTTATTTGATCTCTCTGCGTTTTGTTTATTTCTCGATTTCGAGTGTCATGTATTTATGCACGAATTCGCATTCCATCTCTTTGCTTCCTCTAATATTACGTGCAGCGTGGTTGTCTCCCCATTCGCATTATATTAATTGTTTTCTCAGAGAAAATGCAGCTGTTAGCCAGAGTTTTCACAATTCTTTAAATTGCAACCCTTATTTTATTAAGACCCCATTGTTATCAAAATCTACCCTTAACAACCTTCTCTTTGTCTTTTATGTGAAGGTGTTAACTCTTACATGATAACACATAAACCATTTCGAAACCCATCACCACATATTTAAAAATATTAAAATTGTTCACTTGTAACACTAGAAAACAAATCCGGTTTGCACGTAAGGGGATGTCTTTTAATAAAAAAAAAAAACCAATTTTCTCTCGTATTAATACAATAAATAAATATACCAATATTAAAGGTCCTTTATGTCTAATGTTATAAATTTCTCCTCCTGCTTCTAGACCCCATGCCAGATCTAATGTTAAGAAATCTAATTATTTTAAGTCATTACGATTGACAACCTCATTTTCGTCTTTTATTGGAGTGATTTGAATTGCTTGTCTGACGTTTCTCGCTTGGATCAATCCTTCATGATGAAGTAAAATAGCATATAAGGAAGTCTTGCGAGAGAGCCATTGCTAATCCCATTATTTCCACGTGAATGGTTGTTAGAGATATCAATAGTAGCAATTGTATGTGTAGCAATTAACGTCAAATATTTTTATTGTTAATGAATAAAATACATTTTATTTCCCTGTATTTTGTGAAAGTGGCAAAAAAACTCCCTGTATTTTCCAAAACTCGCAGATAAACTTTTGCGATTTAGAAAATACTGCATATTGACTCTCGCAATTAATTTTTCCATTAAAGTTAAGGGATAATTTGAAAACACAAAATTTGATGCCGAAAAAAAAAAGAGAAAGTGTGATCATTTATTTTATTTAATGATGGGATTTGAAACTTATTTGACATACATTTAGAGTTGGCAAATTATAGACTCGTGAAAACTCTAACTAACAGCTACGTTTACTGTGACAAAAAAATTAATATAATGTGAAACAAAAAGACTTAAAATAGTGGTGAGGCAACGTGGCTGCGCGTAATATTAGACATACTAGGAAGCATTAAAAATTGCCGGCTGATGGGACTTTAATTTCGGATATTATGGGATTTGGGATCCCGCTAGATACATTGGATGACTGAAATTAAGAATCCACTCCTCTTTTTATGAGGCGGGTTAGACCTAAGAAGGGTTCTACATTAACCAAAACACTTTTCTTACTGGCAGGTCTGCTCCCAAAGTATCATCGATCACCTACCCTCATTCCCGAAAAGAATCCATGGCCTTTGTCAAACTAGGTTCTAGATCTTAATTGAAGATTTAGAGGTGTACAATCACCTCATGGATTGTTGCATGCGTATGCTCTAATCTTATAAGTTTGTTGAAACAATTTACAATTTGTAAATGGTCTATCAAGTAATGATTTATGACAAATATTCCAAGTATATTCTAATAGCTTTTCTGATAAAAATTGTTCCTATTTGATCAAGATAACTAAATAATGAGGTGAATATCATTTTTCTACACGACAACCAAAAGAAAACCCAAAAAAAAAAAAAAAAAGAAGAAGAATAAGAGTTTAGTATTTTAATTTACCAGTCGTAGTGCTGACCTCAAGAAAACAAATAACTTGATAAAAGTATTGACGGTATCAGTCTTCTTAAAATAAAGGATTATACATGAAGCTTCTCAAAAGGTTTAAAATTCTTGTCATCAATCAGCATATTAGTTAAAGAATTGTGAAAAGGTTTTTATAAAAGAATTTACGTTACCTGTCAGCTGGCGTTAGCCTCAAACACATTGTGGGACTGGGTGTCATGTAAGTTATTATAATCTCATCATTTGATAAAATTAATTATCCCACTTTTTCCTTTTCATCCCCGGCATCAAATTTGGTGGTACTACTAAATGCTAAATTCTTTGACAATGCATTGTCCGATATAATATATATAAATATATATATATACATATATATATATATATTTGTATGTATGTATGCATAAGCACTATAATTTTGATATGTGAACATTAATTTTACCAAATCATAAATTTTTGTTTTTTTTTTCCATGAAAAAAAGGGGCTATATAAATAGTCATCTGGACCCCTTTCCTGCAATAATCCTTCATGTATGCAATATTAATGGAGGAATGAATCTTTGATTGTTTAATGTACCTTTTCGTCACCAAGAAAAACAAAGTTATTGGATGCGCCACCATCAAACTGAAGTAGAAATTAGTTTGTTTGACCTTTTTCGATTGAAAAAAAAAATGCTAAAATCCTTTTCTGTAAACACAGCTATACCATGATGTTCACTTGACTTATTGAAAAAACTAATGTGGTGAACAATATGAATCATTTTTTCAGCATTCCAAACACAGAGGAAATAAATCAAATCAGATAACTCAAAATCTACAAGGATATTTTTCATAACCAAATAAAGGATAGTTTTAAAAACTTATATAATATGAACCTATTTTCTTATAAGCTCTTCTAATTTCATTATTTTGATTAATCAGATAATCCTAGATTGGTGGCCATAATTCCGACTAATGTTGGGTAAAGCCAATGATTAGAGGCATCGGGGGCACAACGCCCTCGACTTATTCTCAAACTTTAAATAGGTAGGACGGCGCGACTGCTTTCTTGAGCCGTACCCCCCCCCCCCAATCAACACAACAATAAGAGAAGTCTTGAGCCATTGACAGACCTAATTCATTATCATAGCCCGAATCTAGTTGCAACACAATCACCCTGGGTCACCTACTTCCTTGTTCCCTTCCTTAACTTGGGACCTATAGTTCCTCCGTAGCTTAGGTTTTATTTTCCTTTTTTCAAGTTCCTTCACATCCTAAAGTAAGCACACATATGCAAGTCGCTAGTTTTAGCCACCCGAGTACATAGAGACCAAACTAAGGTCGCATTCTTGTGGAGATGATACCTACACTCTTATCCGCTACACCAAGAACGATTTGTACGCTTGCAGATTAAAAATTAACAATCACATTCTTAAAGGTGCTCACTTCCCACATCTTTCAAAAGGCATCTCTTCCAAGTCTTGAATCTCCTTCCACTCGATTCGCTCCCCACAATACAACAGCTTATTTCCACCAATCAATTAAATCAATAACAAAAGCCAACACTTCAATCAACCAAGAGATAAACGACGCTATATGCAAAAAAAAAAAAAATTAACCATTTCTATGAAAATATTGCAAATCTACCTATACAAATTCAGTTCACAACCTTGGGTTGAGTGCCCTTGACTTACCTCGTGCATAGTATAGGGAATGTGCTGTGCACCCAGAGTTTGCCAGTTGGTGGCAAGCTCTATCGAGTGAATCGATGGTCGGACTCCGCTAGATGGATTTCTCTTGACACACAAAAAAAAAAAAAAGAAATTGACAATAATAAGGTCTTAATAAAATAAGCATTGACATTTATTATAAAAATTATATTCAAATAGTTGTGAGTGTACCGAATAAGATCAGTCGAATCGAATAAATAATTTCAACTTTTTAGGATTTTGAGTCCAACTTGTTAATTTAATGTTTTACTTACACATTTGCATCCTATGTCCTCTTTGGTGGTTGCTTCTCCAAATTAATTCCTTTAAATTTATCGTGAATTACATTGATATTTATCACTCAATGTACAAATTAGTTAATTGATTGTATCACAAGGATATGGATCGTCCCCTTTAAGCATGAATCCAAAACATCCTTAATGCTTCTTAAATTGTTGTAATAAAATTTAGACCTAACTACTAATCTGCCAACACATCGAATCCAATTAATTGAATGAAAAACTCATAATAACTATATTGTATATTGAATCGAAATCACTATAAATTGAGTACAACATTGGTCTTGGTGTCACGTAAGTTATTAAAATCTCATCATTTAATAAGGTAAATTATCACACTTTTTCCTTTTCTTCCCCACGGCATCAAATTTTATGGTACAACTAAATGCTAAATTCTCTGATAATGCATTGTCAATATATATATATATATATATATATATATATGTCGAATGCGGGATGTTTTACAATATGAATCATTTTTTTAGTATTCCAAACACAAAGGAAATAAATCAAATGAGATAACTTAAAATCTACAAGGATATTTTTCATAACCAAATAAAGGATAGTTTTAAAAACTTATATAATATGAACCTATTCTCTTATAAGCTCTTCTAATTTCATTATTTTGTTTGATCAGATAATCCTAGATCGGTAGACATAATTCCGGTTCATGTCGGGTAAAGCCAATGATTAGAGGCATCGGGGGCGTAATGCCCTCGACCTATTCTCAAACTTTAAATAGTTAGGATGGCACGACTGTTTTGTTGAGCCGTCCCCCCCCCCCCCCAATCAACACAACGATAATAGAAGTCCTGAGCCATTGACAGACCTTATTCGTTATCACAGCCCGAGTCTAGTTGCAACACAATCACCCTAGGTCCCCTTCTTCCTTGTTTCCTTCCTTAGCTCGGCACCTATAGTTCCTCCGTAGCTTGGGTTTTATTTTCCTGTTTTCAAGCTCCTTCACATCCTAAAGTAAGCACACACACGCAAGTAGCTAGTTTTAGCCACCCGAGTACATAGAGACCAAACTAAGGTATCCTCCTTGTGGAGACGATACCCACACTCTTATCCGCTATATCACGAACAATCAGTACGCTTGCGGATTAAAAATTAACGATCACATTCTTAAAGGCGCTCACTCCCACACCTTTCAAAAGCCATCTCTTCAAGTCTTGAATCTCCTTCCTCTCGATTTGCTCCCCACAATACAACAACTTATCTCCACCAATCAATTAAATCAATAACAAAAGCCAACACTTCAATCAATTAAGAGATAAACAACTCTATATGCGTAAAAAAATCAAAAAAAAATTAACCATTTCTATGAAAACAATGCAAATCTATTGATTAAATTTGATTTAGATGAATAACAAATATATGAAGTATATAAAATAATAGGTGCCTCACACATGCACACACACATATAGATGTATTTATGTATTTATATACGCTGCTTTGTCTATTAAACTTATCCTATGTTTTAATGTTTAAACATTTAAACTTTTTTAATGTTTTCAAGATTCAGATTATTAAAGGATAATTTAGTTTTAAATTATTACATTATGTATCAATTAAATGTTTAAATTTGGTAAGATTAAAATTATTCATTGTTTATCTTTAACATTTAATTATTTTATACTATGTTGTTTATTTTCAGAAAAGGACATGAGAGGGTGACATGTGTCCTTCCTGGTTGTTCTCTTAGAATATATAATGATAATGATACTAGATGTACGTGACGGCACCCGTGATAGCGATCAAGCATAACTAATTGCTCTGCATATTAATTATTTTACTTCCTGGGGCTGATTTTATTTGATCTTTATATATACCCTTTGCAGGGTTAATAATTATTAAAGATGAAACAAAATTCGTTAGAGATCGATCCACATGAACGCATTATTAGCCATGGTTGGTGTTGGGCGGTGAGTGTGGGCGTAGGGGCTAATGGGGTTAGGGGTTGGGGTGACAAGATGGCTGGTGAGAAAAAATGAGTTTAATTGTTATGGTAAGATGGTCAATGAGTACATTGAAGAATTTTCGCTATAAAATTTAATTTTGTTAGTGTTAGTTAATGATTCGGGAGTGTGTGAGAATACTTTTAAAAAGTTTAGAGGTGTGATGAAAGACTTTTACTACCACAGAAGATCTTATGCACATATAATTGAGCGCAGAGGGCTTGGTATATTTTACCCTTTATTAAAAGATGTGATTTAAATCACACTTATAGTGACTTGGCCAAGCCTTGATACATAGTTTAGTCTTTATTATAAAAGTTTATCGAGCACAATTGAGCACAAGAATCTAAAAGGATGTTACATGGATATTTATACCAGTACAAGACTTGTACTACAAGAAATATGACTTCAAAGACAGTAATACAATTGACTTATTTAACTTTAAATAACTTTCCGTAATATATTATAAGTTGAGAGACTAATATCCCCCTCAATTTGAACCGGGTGAAACGCGAATTTTGCTCTGTGGTGCTTGAAAACGGGCCGATGGCAAAACGTCGATGAAGACAGCGGCCAGTCGAGAACTTGTACGAACAAAATTGATTGGAACATCTCTCAAAGTAACCTTCTCCATGATTGAACAGAAAATCTACACATGCTTGGTTTTCGCATGCAAGTATGGGTTGGCAAGCAAAGCAATTGGTAAACCCAAGGGTTTTGGCCAGGGCATAGGCTAGGGACTAATATGCTGCCTCAACAGGAGAAGGAAATAGGAGAGGGGTTGAGATTAATAGAGAGAGAAAAGAAGAAAGAAGAAGAGAGGATAAATCTTAATTGTAATAGAAAGAAGAGATAGAAAGACATATATCATGGTATAGAACGGGTGTGTTGACAAAGGAAGAGAAGGCACGTACATAGAATTAAGGCCATGGTGGGGGACATTAAATAAGCAACAGATTAGGAGATGGGTGCCATGCTTATGTTAGAGGAGCCAAGAGCAATTCTCGACCATGAAAAAGTAGGAATTTTGTAATTATAACTATTACTAGAAAAGATAAAAAAATTTGGGGAAAAAATATGAAAAGGTCAAAGATGATGGAGCCACCACCAACAATGAATCTTGAAAAGATAAAGACTAGTAAAAGTTACATTCTGAATTCTTGATGCTTGTTCTACCATGGTGACGGTAGAGCTCAGTCTAAAGGAAGGAAAAAAAAAGAAAAGTACGTTGTAATATTAGGGAGAAGGAGTGAAGTTCAAGAATTGTAAATTGCAGCCATGGTGCTTGGCATATCTACAACGAACGTGAAGAGAAAGGGGAACGAAAAAATTAGGGCATGAGGAAGAAACGAAGAAAAGATATTTATATTTTTTTTGGGTGCTAGGAACTTTTTGTTCTGATACCATATATTAGTTTATTGAACACAATTGAGTGCAAGAACCCAAAGGGATATTACATAGATATTTATACTAGTGCAAGATTTGCAGTACAAGAAATTTGACTTCTAGGACAAGCAATACAATTGACATATTTAATCTTAAATAACTTTCTCTAATATATTATACATTGATAGACTAATAATTAGGAGTTTTACATTGAATTGGTTGGATTCAGTGTATTGGTAGGTAAGTAGTTAATTGGTCCAAATTTTGTTACAAAAATTTATGAAGCCAAGTTTTAGATATTATTGATTTTCTAAATATGTGGGATGTGTCTAATTGGCATGCTACGAAAAAGGAGGAGAGAGAGGGCAGAGAAATAAAAAGATTGGAAAAATCTTTAAGTAGCACATTAACTATGCATACACGAGGGATTGGGGAAAAGGGCCTAGATTATTTACATAGTCCATTCTTTTCGGAAAAATTATGATATGGTAATGTCATAGTTCACATTTCCAAAACAGCTAATTTTCGGTAATGCTACTAAATGCAAATTCTTCAAAAATGCATTCTCAAAAATTAGCTATTTTGGATAAGTGAACAATGATTTAGTACAAAATTTGATGCAGTGAAGGGAAAAAAAAAAAAGAAGAAGAAGAAGAGAGATTGTGACATCCATTTTATTAAATGATGGTGTGGAATCTATTTTGTCACACCTGGTACCACATTTAGTTCAATTTATTTTTAATAATTCTCAAACTAAAATTTCATCTTTGTTCCATCTCAAAAGTTCTCAAGAAAGTTATAGGAAAATTCTGTCTCTATTCTATCTCAAAAATCTACGATTTTGATTAAAAATTTTGTCTCTTTTCGGTCTCAAAATAAGAAACCGACTTTAGAAAATTTTGTTTTTATTCCGTCTCAAAATAATTTTTCTCTTGTACTTAAAAATTGCTGAACTAAAATTTCTTTCTTACGCCGTCTCAATGTTTTTAATAAAATTACGGAAAAAATTCCATCCATATTCCATCTCAAGGTTCTTTAATTTTGAATATCAATATTGACAAAAATAAAAACTATCTTGAATTCCGTCTCAAAGTTTTGCAACACAAATTCCATCTCTAAATATTACTTTCCCAAATCTTGGGACGGAAGTCTCAAATTCCGTCTCAATTGCGTCTAAAAATGTTACAAGCTTTTACTTGAAAAAATCCTTCTATATTATCTCTCAAATCTGCCTCAATTTGTGGTAAAAAATTTTCTTCCCAATTTTCTGTTTCAGATTCGACGACTTCTAGTAGGTAGACAAGCAAATGTCTTAATGAGAAATTGAAGGAGGGAGTGTTTTTCATTGTTGGAATAGTATTGGTATACTATATCAGTTGGTCAGTCTTCTTGCTTAGTGATTAGCTAAGTGGTGCCGGGGCAATCTAAATTTGTGTTATGTTAGACATTATTATATTTTTATCACAAAGATATTTCTGATTGTTTGAATGTGTTGTGTGTCCACTTGACATGTTGCAAAAAAAAAAAGGAAAAAGAAAAAAGAGGAAAAGAAAGAAAGAAAAAGAGAATGAGACAGAGAGATAGAGCGCTAGAGAAACACAAAATAGAAAATTTTTAATTAACTCGTCAATTAAGCATAGATGAGGGTTGCAGAAAAGGACCAGATGATTTACACAGTCGGTTATTTCCTCAAAAAAGGGTGTGATATGGTATAACGACGGTTCACATTTCCAATATAGCTTATATATGTATTTGACAATGCCTTTTCAAAGAATTTAGCATTTACTAGGGTGAAAAAAGAAAGATTGTGATCATTTATTTTAGTAAACGATGAGATGTGAATCACTTGCGTGTAACCCAGTCCGATATTGTGTTCAATTTACAGTGACTTGGGTTCGATATCTAGTAACTAGTATAGTAATCATGAGGTTTTCTTTCAGTTGATTGGATTCCATGTTTTGGATAAGTTAGTAATTAGGCCTCAATTTTTTTACAATAATTTAAGAAGCCAAATAAGGATGTATTAGAGTCACCCTTAAAAGGAGACGATCCACATCCTTGAACTATTATCAATTTAATTAATTTATATGTCGAGGAATTAATTTTAAAAAGCAAACATCAAAGAAGACTGACGATGCACATATATAAGGAAAACACGAAATAAACAAGTTGGACTCAAATTTTTAAAGAGTTAAAATCACTAGATCCGGACTGATTTTATTGGGTACACTTACAAACTTTGATACATAAATAGGTGTAGATATTTGGAGTAGGAACACCACAAGTACAGATATAGTGGTCCCTCAAAACACACACACAGAGAAGAAGAGAATGGAGATACACAAAGAAAACACCAACAGAAACACGTACAGCCGGATTCATTTGCTCCGATTATGTGGAAGCAATATGACTAATTTGGCTTTTCAGTAAGCTCAAGACCGATAACCACGAGGCCATATTTTTCACGATCACAATTCTGATCATAGGGATCAATTCCTCGAATGCGGATGTTTTGCCCATCAACAGTACCTGTAATATATCCAAGGGCCTGGTGGCATATTGGACCAGGCTGTCGATCTCTAGCGAGACGAATTAGGCGCTTCTCGTCATCCGCTATCTGAGAATGTGCGTCATCAATATTCTTGTGGTCAGACTCGAACTTGAACACAAACTGTGCTTCGTACTGACGTCCTTCTTTCAAATTAGGGGTACCAAGGGTGGCCTGAATCTCAAGCACAGTGTCGCCCAAAAGCTTAGCCGCTTGCACTTCGCTGTACCCAAACATGTATATTTATATATATAGAGTCATGTAAAGAAACCATATATATCAGCAGAGGGTAAACAAGCGACACTAATATTTTTCTCTTTTTGTGTGTATGTGTGTGAGAGTGTGCGAGAGTGCGAGAGTGCGAGAGCGAACCTGTGATCAGGAAGAGTAATCGTAATCCATTCCCATTTGCTTGGGTCGAGTCCACCTGTGATATTAAGATCTGATGCTGCTATCCGGATCTATCATTGAGCAAAAGGGGCCAAATCAATTAAAAGTTGTTGTTAGGTTGCAGAAGCATGCATTACGTACTAATAATGCATCATGCGTATGATTTCCAAAAGCAAAAAGTGATTAAAATTGAAAGCAAAAATTTATATAATAAGACATCACGCGCAGACAAACACCAAGCTGGACTTGTGTTTACCACCTTGTCCATTTGACAATAACTTCTTATTTGATCTCTCTGCGTTTTGTTTATTTCTCGATTTCGAATGTCATGTATTTATGCACGAATTCGCATTCCATCTCTTTGCTTCCTCTAATATTACGTGCAGCGTGGTTGCCTCCCCATTCGCATTATATTAATTGTTTTCTCAGAGAAAATGCAGCTGTTAGCCAGAGTTTTCACAATTCTTTAAATTGCAACCCTTATTTTATTAAGACCCCATTGTTATCAAAATCTACCCTTAACAACCTTCTCTTTGTCTTTTATGCGAAGGTGTTAACTCTTACATGATAGCAGACAAACCATTTCGAAACCCACCACCACATATCTAAAAATATTAAAATTGTTCACCTGTAACACAAGAAAACAAACCCCGTTTCCACGTAAGGGATGCCTTTTAATAAAAAACCAATTTTTTCTCTCGTATTAATACAATAAATAAATATACCAACATTAAAGGTGCTTTATGTCTAATGTTATAAATTTCTTCTCCTGCTTCTAGACCCCATGCCAGATCTAATGTTAAGAAATCTAATTATTTTAAGTCATTACGATTAACAACCTCTTTTTCGTCTTTTATTGGAGTGATTTGAATTGCTTGTCTGACGTTTCTCGCTGGGATCAATCCTTCATGATGAAGTAAAGTAGCATATAAGGAAGTCTTGCTAGAGAGCCATTGCTAATCCCATTATTTCCACGTGAATGGTTGTTAGAGATATCAATGGTAGCAATTGTATGTGTAGCAATTAACGTCAAATATTTTTATTGTTAATGAATAAAATACATTTTATTTCCCTGTATTTTGTGAAGGTGGCAAAAAAACACCCTGTATTTTCCAAAACTCACAGATAAACTTCTTTGATTTAAAAAATACTGCATATTGGCTCTCGCAATTAATTTTTCCATTAAAATTAAGGGATAATATGAAAACACAAAATTTGATGCCCGGAAAAAAAAAAAGAAGAAGAGAAAGTGTGACCATTTATTTTATTAAATGTTGAGATTTGAAACTTATTTGACATACATTTAGAGTTGGCAAATTATAGACTTGTGAAAACTCTGATTAACAACTGCGTTTACTATAACAAAAAAATTAATATAATGTGAAACAAAACGACTTAAAATAGTGGTGAGGCAACGTGGCTGCACGTAATATTATACATACAAGGAAGCATTCAAAGTTGGCGGCTGATGGGTCTTTAATTTCGGATATTATGGGATTTGGGATCCCGCTGGATCCATTGGATGACTGAAATTAAGAATTCACTCCTCTTCTTATGAAGAGGGTTAGACCGAAGAAGGATTCGACATTAACCAAAACATTTTTCTTACTTGCAGGTCTGCTCTCAAAATATCATCGATCACCTACCCTCATCCCCGAAAAGAATCCAGGGCCTTTGTCAAACTAGGTTCTAAATCTTAATTGAAAATTTAGAGGTGTACAATCACCTCATGGATTGTTCCATGCATATGCTCTAATCTTGTAAGTTTGTTGAGCCAATTTACAATCTGTAAATGGTCTATCAACTAATGATTTATGACAAATATTCCAAGTACATTCCAATAACTTTTGTGATAAAAATTGTTCCTAGTTGATCAAGATAACTAAAGTAACGAGGTGAATATCATTTTTCTACACGCACAACCAAAAGAAAACCCAAAAACAAAAAAAACAGAAAAGAAGAAGAAGAAGAAGAAGAAGAAGAGTTTAGTATTGTAGTTTACCAATCCTAGTGCTGACCTCAATAAAACAAATACTTTGATAAAAGTAGTGACTGTATCAGTCTTCCTAAAATGAGGCCTCATACACGAAGCTTCTCAAAAGGTTTAAAATTCTTGTCATCAATCAGCATATTAGTTAAAGAATTGACAAGGCTTGTGAAAAGGTTTTTGATAAAGAATTTACGTTACCAATTGTTGGAAACTATTTTGGATTTACAAATACTTAGACAAATTTGAGAGCACAAGAAAGAATAAAATTACCACTAAATATGATATGTATCAAATATAAAAATTCTCAAAGTATATAGGCTGCTGCCTTTATAATAGAACCCACTTTTCTCTCAATATTTTCTTCTTTCCACTCACTCTTTTGGTTTTCCTCTCTTGCTTGCCAAAACACTTTGCAAAGCACCCCTATTTATACTAATAATAGCCTACTCCAAGCATTTAATGAATATCTAGAAGAACTAAACATATTTAACTAAGTTAAACACTTTGCAAAGCACCCCTATTTATACTAATAATAGCCTACTCCAAGCATTTAATGAATATCTAGAAGAACTAAACATATTTAACTAAGTTCATGGCTATCAAAGATATATTATGTATGTACATGAATCCCCCTTTGCCAAGTTCCAGAAACCAATCATTATTCCTTGTATCTAATTAATTTTGGTTTGCATTTTCCAACACCTATCAACTGGCGTTAGGCCCGAGCACATTGTGGGACTGGGTGTCATGTGAGTTTTTATAATCTAATTAAATTATCCCACTTTTTCCTTTTCATCCCCGCGGCATCAAATTTCGTGGTACTACTAAATGCTAAATTCTTTGATAATGCATAATATATATATATATATATGTATATGTATATGTATATGTATACGTATGTATGTGTGTAGGTATGTATGTATAAGCACTATAATTTTGATATGTGAACTCTAATTTTACCAAATCATAAATTTTTGTTTTTTTTCCATGAAAAAAAAGGGGCTATATAAATAGTCGTCTAGACCCTTTTCTACAATCCTTCATGTATGCAATATTAATGGAGGAATGAATCTTTGATGTGTTAAATGTACCTTTCCGTCACCAAGAAAAACAAAGTTATTGGATGCACCACCATCAAACTGAAGTAGAAATTAGTTTGTTTGACCTTTTTCAATTGAAAAAAAAAAATTCTAAAATCCTTTTCTGTAAACACAGCTATACCATGATGTTCACTTGAGTAATTGAAGAAAACTAATGTGGTGAACAATATGAATCATTTTTTTAGTATTCCAAACACAAAGGAAATAAATCAAATGAGATAACTTAAAATCTACAAGGATATTTTTCATAACCAACTAAAGGATAGTTTTAAAAACTTATATAATATGAACCTATTCTCTTATAAGCTCTTCTAATTTCATTATTTTGTTTGATCAGATAATCCTAGATCGGTAGACATAATTCCGGTTCATGTCGGGTAAAGCCAATGATTAGAGGCATCGGGGGCGTAATGCCCTCGACCTATTCTCAAACTTTAAATAGTTAGGATGGCACGGCTGTTTTGTTGAGCCGTCCCCCCCCCCCCAATCAACACAACGATAATAGAAGTCCTGAGCCATTGACAGACCTTATTCGTTATCACAGCCCGAGTCTAGTTGCAACACAATCACCCTAGGTCCCCTTCTTCCTTGTTTCCTTCCTTAGCTCGGCACCTATAGTTCCTCCGTAGCTTGGGTTTTATTTTCCTGTTTTCAAGCTCCTTCACATCCTAAAGTAAGCACACACACGCAAGTAGCTAGTTTTAGCCACCCGAGTACATAGAGACCAAACTAAGGTATCCTCCTTGTGGAGACGATACCCACACTCTTATCCGCTATATCACGAACAATCAGAACGCTATGGATTAAAAATTAACGATCACATTCTTAAAGGCGCTCACTCCCACACCTTTCAAAAGCCATCTCTTCAAGTCTTGAATCTCCTTCCTCTCGATTTGCTCCCCACAATACAACAACTTATCTCCACCAATCAATTAAATCAATAACAAAAGCCAACACTTCAATCAATTAAGAGATAAACAACTCTATATGCGTAAAAAAATCAAAAAAAAATTAACCATTTCTATGAAAACAATGCAAATCTATTGATTAAATTTGATTTAGATGAATAACAAATATATGAAGTATATAAAATAATAGGTGCCTCACACATGCACACACACATATAGATGTATTTATGTATGTATATACGCTGCTTTGTCTATTAAACTTATCCTATGTTTTAATGTTTAAACATTTAAACTTTTTTAATGTTTTCAAGATTCAGATTATTAAAGGATAATTTAGTTTTAAATTATTACATTATGTATCAATTAAATGTTTAAATTTGGTAAGATTAAAATTATTCATTGTTTATCTTTAACATTTAATTATTTTATACTATGTTGTTTATTTTCAGAAAAGGACATGAGAGGGTGACATGTGTCCTTCCTGGTTGTTCTCTTAGAATATATAATGATAATGATACTAGATGTACGTGACGGCACCCGTGATAGCGATCAAGCATAACTAATTGCTCTGCATATTAATTATTTTACTTCCTGGGGCTGATTTTATTTGATCTTTATATATACCCTTTGCAGGGTTAATAATTATTAAAGATGAAACAAAATTCGTTAGAGATCGATCCACATGAACGCATTATTAGCCATGGTTGGTGTTGGGCGGTGAGTGTGGGCGTAGGGGCTAATGGGGTTAGGGGTTGGGGTGACAAGATGGCTGGTGAGAAAAAATGAGTTTAATTGTTATGGTAAGATGGTCAATGAGTACATTGAAGAATTTTCGCTATAAAATTTAATTTTGTTAGTGTTAGTTAATGATTCGGGAGTGTGTGAGAATACTTTTAAAAAGTTTAGAGGTGTGATGAAAGACTTTTACTACCACAGAAGATCTTATGCACATATAATTGAGCGCAGAGGGGCTTGGTATATTTTACCCTTTATTAAAAGATGTGATTTAAATCACACTTATAGTGACTTGGCCAAGCCTTGATACATAGTTTAGTCTTTATTATAAAAGTTTATCGAGCACAATTGAGCACAAGAATCTAAAAGGATGTTACATGGATATTTATACGACAAGACTTGTACTACAAGAAATATGACTTCAAAGACAGTAATACAATTGACTTATTTAACTTTAAATAACTTTCCGTAATATATTATAAGTTGAGAGACTAATATCCCCTCAATTTGAACGGGTGAAACGCGAATTTTGCTCTGTGGTGCTTGAAAACGGGCCGATGGCAAAACGTCGATGAAGACAGCCACGAGAACTTGTACGAACAAAATTGATTGGAACATATCTCAAAGTAACCTTCTCCATGATTGAACAGAAAATCTACACATGCTTGGTTTTCGCATGCAAGTATGGGTTGGCAAGCAAAGCAATTGGTAAACCCAAGGGTTTTGGCCAGGGCATAGGCTAGGGACTAATATGCTGCCTCAACAGGAGAAGGAAATAGGAGAGGGGTTGAGATTAATAGAGAGAGAAAAGAAGAAAGAAGAAGAGAGGATAAATCTTAATTGTAATAGAAAGAAGAGATAGAAAGACATATATCATGGTATAGAACGGGTGTGTTGACAAAGGAAGAGAAGGCACGTACATAGAATTAAGGCCATGGTGGGGGACATTAAATAAGCAACAGATTAGGAGATGGGTGCCATGCTTATGTTAGAGGAGCCAAGAGCAATTCTCGACCATGAAAAAGTAGGAATTTTGTAATTATAACTATTACTAGAAAAGATAAAAAAATTTGGGGAAAAAATATGAAAAGGTCAAAGATGATGGAGCCACCACCAACAATGAATCTTGAAAAGATAAAGACTAGTAAAAGTTACATTCTGAATTCTTGATGCTTGTTCTACCATGGTGACGGTAGAGCTCAGTCTAAAGGAAGGAAAAAAAAAGAAAAGTACTTTTTAATATTATTTATAATGAGTTAACTTCAAGAATTGGAAATTGAAGCCATGGTGCTTGGCATATCTAAAACTAAAGTGAAGAGAAAGGGTGAACGAAAAAAAATTAGGGCATGAGGAAGAAACGAAGAAAAGATATTTATATTTTTTTTTTGGGTGCTAGGAACTTTTTGTTCTGATACCATATATTAGTTTATTGAACACAATTGAGTGCAAGAACCCAAAGGGATATTACATAGATATTTATACTAGTGCAAGATTTGCAGTACAAGAAATTTGACTTCTAGGACAAGCAATACAATTGACATATTTAATCTTAAATAACTTTCTCTAATATATTATACATTGATAGACTAATAATTAGGAGTTTTACATTGAATTGGTTGGATTCAGTGTATTGGTAGGTAAGTAGTTAATTGGTCCAAATTTTGTTACAAAAATTTATGAAGCCAAGTTTTAGATATTATTGATTTTCTAAATATGTGGGATGTGTCTAATTGGCATGCTACGAAAAAGGAGGAGAGAGAGGGGCAGAGAAATAAAAAGATTGGAAAAATCTTTAAGTAGCACATTAACTATGCATACACGAGGGATTGGGGAAAAGGGCCTAGATTATTTACATAGTCCATTCTTTTCGGAAAAAATTATGATATGGTAATGTCATAGTTCACATTTCCAAAACAGCTAATTTTCGGTAATGCTACTAAATGCAAATTCTTCAAAAATGCATTCTCAAAAATTAGCTATTTTGGATAAGTGAACAATGATTTAGTACAAAATTTGATGCAGTGAAGGGAAAAAAAAAAAGAAGAAGAAGAGAGATTGTGACATCCATTTTATTAAATGATGGTGTGGAATCTATTTTGTCACACCTGGTACCACATTTAGTTCAATTTATTTTTAATAATTCTCAAACTAAAATTTCATCTTTGTTCCATCTCAAAAGTTCTCAAGAAAGTTATAGGAAAATTCTGTCTCTATTCTATCTCAAAAATCTACGATTTTGATTAAAAATTTTGTCTCTTTTCGGTCTCAAAATAAGAAACCGACTTTAGAAAATTTTGTTTTTATTCCGTCTCAAAATAATTTTTCTCTTGTACTTAAAAATTGCTGAACTAAAATTTCTTTCTTACGCCGTCTCAATGTTTTTAATAAAATTACGGAAAAATTCCATCCATATTCCATCTCAAGGTTCTTTAATTTTGAATATCAATATTGACAAAAATAAAAACTATCTTGAATTCCGTCTCAAAGTTTTGCAACACAAATTCCATCTCTAAATATTACTTTCCCAAATCTTGGGACGGGAAGTCTCAAATTCCGTCTCAATTGCGTCTAAAAATGTTACAAGCTTTTACTTGAAAAAATCCTTCTATATTATCTCTCAAATCTGCCTCAATTTGTGGTAAAAAATTTTCTTCCCAATTTTCTGTTTCAGATTCGACGACTTCTAGTAGGTAGACAAGCAAATGTCTTAATGAGAAATTGAAGGAGGGAGTGTTTTTCATTGTTGGAATAGTATTGGTATACTATATCAGTTGGTCGGTCTTCTTGCTTAGTGATTAGCTAAGAGGTGCCAGGGCACTCTAAATTTGTGTTATGTTAGACATTATTATATTTTTATCACAAAGATATTTCTGATTGTTTGAATGTGTTGTGTGTCCACTTGACATGTTGCAAAAAAAAAAAGGAAAAAGAAAAAAGAGGAAAAGAAAGAAAGAAAAAGAGAATGAGACAGAGAGATAGAGCGCTAGAGAAACACAAAATAGAAAATTTTTAATTAACTCGTCAATTAAGCATAGATGAGGGGGTTGCAGAAAAGGACCAGATGATTTACACGATGGTTATTTCCTCAAAAAAGGGTGTGATATGGTATAACGACGGTTCACATTTCCAATATAGCTTATATATGTATTTGACAATGCCTTTTCAAAGAATTTAGCATTTACTAGGGTGAAAAAAGAAAGATTGTGATCATTTATTTTAGTAAACGATGAGATGTGAATCACTTGCGTGTAACCCAGTCCGATATTGTGTTCAATTTACATGACTTGGGTTCGATATCTAGTAACTAGTATAGTAATCATGAGGTTTTCTTTCAGTTGATTGGATTCCATGTTTTGGATAAGTTAGTAATTAGGCCTCAATTTTTTACAATAATTTAAGAAGCCAAATAAGGATGTATTAGAGTCACCCTTAAAAGGAGACGATCCACATCCTTGAACTATTATCAATTTAATTAATTTATATGTCGAGGAATTAATTTTAAAAGCAAACATCAAAGAAGACTGACGATGCACATATATAAGGAAAACACGAAATAAACAAGTTGGACTCAAATTTTTAAAGAGTTAAAATCACTAGATCCGGACTGATTTTATTGGGTACACTTACAAACTTTGATACATAAATAGGTGTAGATATTTGGAGTAGGAACACCACAAGTACAGATATAGTGGTCCCTCAAAACACACACACAGAGAAGAAGAGAATGGAGATACACAAAGAAAACACCAACAGAAACACGTACAGCCGGATTCATTTGCTCCGATTATGTGGAAGCAATATGACTAATTTGGCTTTTCAGTAAGCTCAAGACCGATAACCACGAGGCCATATTTTTCACGATCACAATTCTGATCATAGGATCAATTCCTCGAATGCGGATGTTTTGCCCATCAACAGTACCTGTAATATATCCAAGGGCCTGGTGGCATATTGGACCAGGCTGTCGATCTCTAGCGAGACGAATTAGGCGCTTCTCGTCATCCGCTATCTGAGAATGTGCGTCATCAATATTCTTGTGGTCAGACTCGAACTTGAACACAAACTGTGCTTCGTACTGACGTCCTTCTTTCAAATTAGGGGTACCAAGGGTGGCCTGAATCTCAAGCACAGTGTCGCCCAAAAGCTTAGCCGCTTGCACTTCGCTGTACCCAAACATGTATATTTATATATATAGAGTCATGTAAAGAAACCATATATATCAGCAGAGGGTAAACAAGCGACACTAATATTTTTCTCTTTTTGTGTGTATGTGTGTGAGAGTGTGCGAGAGTGCGAGAGTGCGAGAGCGAACCTGTGATCAGGAAGAGTAATCGTAATCCATTCCCATTTGCTTGGGTCGAGTCCACCTGTGATATTAAGATCTGATGCTGCTATCCGGATCTATCATTGAGCAAAAGGAGCCAAATCAATTAAAAGTTGTTGTTAGGTTGCAGAAGCATGCATTACGTACTAATAATGCATCATGCGTATGATTTCCAAAAGCAAAAAGTGATTAAAATTGAAAGCAAAAATTTATATAATAAGACATCACGCGCAGACAAACACCAAGCTGGACTTGTGTTTACCACCTTGTCCATTTGACAATAACTTCTTATTTGATCTCTCTGCGTTTTGTTTATTTCTCGATTTCGAATGTCATGTATTTATGCACGAATTCGCATTCCATCTCTTTGCTTCCTCTAATATTACGTGCAGCGTGGTTGCCTCCCCATTCGCATTATATTAATTGTTTTCTCAGAGAAAATGCAGCTGTTAGCCAGAGTTTTCACAATTCTTTAAATTGCAACCCTTATTTTATTAAGACCCCATTGTTATCAAAATCTACCCTTAACAACCTTCTCTTTGTCTTTTATGCGAAGGTGTTAACTCTTACATGATAGCAGACAAACCATTTCGAAACCCACCACCACATATCTAAAAATATTAAAATTGTTCACCTGTAACACAAGAAAACAAACCCCGTTTCCACGTAAGGGATGCCTTTTAATAAAAAAAAACCAATTTTTTCTCTCGTATTAATACAATAAATAAATATACCAACATTAAAGGTGCTTTATGTCTAATGTTATAAATTTCTTCTCCTGCTTCTAGACCCCATGCCAGATCTAATGTTAAGAAATCTAATTATTTTAAGTCATTACGATTAACAACCTCTTTTTCGTCTTTTATTGGAGTGATTTGAATTGCTTGTCTGACGTTTCTCGCTGGGATCAATCCTTCATGATGAAGTAAAGTAGCATATAAGGAAGTCTTGCTAGAGAGCCATTGCTAATCCCATTATTTCCACGTGAATGGTTGTTAGAGATATCAATGGTAGCAATTGTATGTGTAGCAATTAACGTCAAATATTTTTATTGTTAATGAATAAAATACATTTTATTTCCCTGTATTTTGTGAAGGTGGCAAAAAAACACCCTGTATTTTCCAAAACTCGCAGATAAACTTCTTTGATTTAAAAAATACTGCATATTGGCTCTCGCAATTAATTTTTCCATTAAAATTAAGGGATAATATGAAAACACAAAATTTGATGCCCGGAAAAAAAAAAAGAAGAGAAAGTGTGACCATTTATTTTATTAAATGTTGAGATTTGAAACTTATTTGACATACATTTAGAGTTGGCAAATTATAGACTTGTGAAAACTCTGATTAACAACTGCGTTTACTATAACAAAAAAATTAATATAATGTGAAACAAAACGACTTAAAATAGTGGTGAGGCAACGTGGCTGCACGTAATATTATACATACAAGGAAGCATTCAAAGTTGGCGGCTGATGGGTCTTTAATTTCGGATATTATGGGATTTGGGATCCCGCTGGATCCATTGGATGACTGAAATTAAGAATTCACTCCTCTTCTTATGAAGAGGGTTAGACCGAAGAAGGATTCGACATTAACCAAAACATTTTTCTTACTTGCAGGTCTGCTCTCAAAATATCATCGATCACCTACCCTCATCCCCGAAAAGAATCCAGGGCCTTTGTCAAACTAGGTTCTAAATCTTAATTGAAAATTTAGAGGTGTACAATCACCTCATGGATTGTTCCATGCATATGCTCTAATCTTGTAAGTTTGTTGAGCCAATTTACAATCTGTAAATGGTCTATCAACTAATGATTTATGACAAATATTCCAAGTACATTCCAATAACTTTTGTGATAAAAATTGTTCCTAGTTGATCAAGATAACTAAAGTAACGAGGTGAATATCATTTTTCTACACGCACAACCAAAAGAAAACCCAAAAACAAAAAAAACAGAAAAGAAGAAGAAGAAGAAGAAGAAGAAGAAGAGTTTAGTATTGTAGTTTACCAATCCTAGTGCTGATCTCAATAAAACAAATACTTTGATAAAAGTAGTGACTGTATCAGTCTTCCTAAAATGAGGCCTCATACACGAAGCTTCTCAAAAGGTTTAAAATTCTTGTCATCAATCAGCATATTAGTTAAAGAATTGACAAGGCTTGTGAAAAGGTTTTTGATAAAGAATTTACGTTACCAATTGTTGGAAACTATTTTGGATTTACAAATACTTAGACAAATTTGAGAGCACAAGAAAGAATAAAATTACCACTAAATATGATATGTATCAAATATAAAAATTCTCAAAGTATATAGGCTGCTGCCTTTATAATAGAACCCACTTTTCTCTCAATATTTTCTTCTTTCCACTCACTCTTTTGGTTTTCCTCTCTTGCTTGCCATAATAGCCTACTCCAAGCATTTAATGAATATCTAGAAGAACTAAACATATTTAACTAAGTTAAACACTTTGCAAAGCACCCCTATTTATACTAATAATAGCCTACTCCAAGCATTTAATGAATATCTAGAAGAACTAAACATATTTAACTAAGTTCATGGCTATCAAAGATATATTATGTATGTACATGAATCCCCCTTTGCCAAGTTCCAGAAACCAATCATTATTCCTTGTATCTAATTAATTTTGGTTTGCATTTTCCAACACCTATCAACTGGCGTTAGGCCCGAGCACATTGTGGGACTGGGTGTCATGTGAGTTTTTATAATCTAATTAAATTATCCCACTTTTTCCTTTTCATCCCCGCGGCATCAAATTTCGTGGTACTACTAAATGCTAAATTCTTTGATAATGCATAATATATATATATATATGTATATGTATATGTATATGTATACGTATGTATGTGTGTAGGTATGTATGTATAAGCACTATAATTTTGATATGTGAACTCTAATTTTACCAAATCATAAATTTTTGTTTTTTTTCCATGAAAAAAAAGGGGCTATATAAATAGTCGTCTAGACCCTTTTCTACAATCCTTCATGTATGCAATATTAATGGAGGAATGAATCTTTGATGTGTTAAATGTACCTTTCCGTCACCAAGAAAAACAAAGTTATTGGATGCACCACCATCAAACTGAAGTAGAAATTAGTTTGTTTGACCTTTTTCAATTGAAAAAAATTCTAAAATCCTTTTCTGTAAACACAGCTATACCATGATGTTCACTTGAGTAATTGAAGAAAACTAATGTGGTGAACAATATGAATCATTTTTTTAGTATTCCAAACACAAAGGAAATAAATCAAATGAGATAACTTAAAATCTACAAGGATATTTTTCATAACCAACTAAAGGATAGTTTTAAAAACTTATATAATATGAACCTATTCTCTTATAAGCTCTTCTAATTTCATTATTTTGTTTGATCAGATAATCCTAGATCGGTAGACATAATTCCGGTTCATGTCGGGTAAAGCCAATGATTAGAGGCATCGGGGGCGTAATGCCCTCGACCTATTCTCAAACTTTAAATAGTTAGGATGGCACGGCTGTTTTGTTGAGCCGTCCCCCCCCCCCCATCTACACAACGTTATTAGACGTCCTGAGCCATTGATGACCTTATTCGTTATCACAGCCCGAGTCTAGTTGCAACACAATCACCCTAGGTCCCCTTCTTCCTTGTTTCCTTCCTTAGCTCGGCACCTATAGTTCCTCCGTAGCTTGGGTTTTATTTTCCTGTTTTCAAGCTCCTTCACATCCTAAAGTAAGCACACACACGCAAGTAGCTAGTTTTAGCCACCCGAGTACATAGAGACCAAACTAAGGTATCCTCCTTGTGGAGACGATACCCACACTCTTATCCGCTATATCACGAACAATCGATGCGCTTATGGATTAAAAATTAACGATCACATTCTTAAAGGCGCTCACTCCCACACCTTTCAAAAGCCATCTCTTCAAGTCTTGAATCTCCTTCCTCTCGATTTGCTCCCCACAATACAACAACTTATCTCCACCAATCAATTAAATCAATAACAAAAGCCAACACTTCAATCAATTAAGAGATAAACAACTCTATATGCGTAAAAAAATAAAAAAAAAATTAACCATTTCTATGAAAACAATGCAAATCTATTGATTAAATTTGATTTAGATGAATAACAAATATATGAAGTATATAAAATAATAGGTGCCTCACACATGCACACACACATATAGATGTATTTATGTATGTATATACGCTGCTTTGTCTATTAAACTTATCCTATGTTTTAATGTTTAAACATTTAAACTTTTTTAATGTTTTCAAGATTCAGATTATTAAAGGATAATTTAGTTTTAAATTATTACATTATGTATCAATTAAATGTTTAAATTTGGTAAGATTAAAATTATTCATTGTTTATCTTTAACATTTAATTATTTTATACTATGTTGTTTATTTTCAGAAAAGGACATGAGAGGGTGACATGTGTCCTTCCTGGTTGTTCTCTTAGAATATATAATGATAATGATACTAGATGTACGTGACGGCACCCGTGATAGCGATCAAGCATAACTAATTGCTCTGCATATTAATTATTTTACTTCCTGGGGCTGATTTTATTTGATCTTTATATATACCCTTTGCAGGGTTAATAATTATTAAAGATGAAACAAAATTCGTTAGAGATCGATCCACATGAACGCATTATTAGCCATGGTTGGTGTTGGGCGGTGAGTGTGGGCGTAGGGGCTAATGGGGTTAGGGGTTGGGGTGACAAGATGGCTGGTGAGAAAAAATGAGTTTAATTGTTATGGTAAGATGGTCAATGAGTACATTGAAGAATTTTCGCTATAAAATTTAATTTTGTTAGTGTTAGTTAATGATTCGGGAGTGTGTGAGAATACTTTTAAAAAGTTTAGAGGTGTGATGAAAGACTTTTACTACCACAGAAGATCTTATGCACATATAATTGAGCGCAGAGGGGCTTGGTATATTTTACCCTTTATTAAAAGATGTGATTTAAATCACACTTATAGTGACTTGGCCAAGCCTTGATACATAGTTTAGTCTTTATTATAAAAGTTTATCGAGCACAATTGAGCACAAGAATCTAAAAGGATGTTACATGGATATTTATACGACAAGACTTGTACTACAAGAAATATGACTTCAAAGACAGTAATACAATTGACTTATTTAACTTTAAATAACTTTCCGTAATATATTATAAGTTGAGAGACTAATATCCCCTCAATTTGAACTGGTGAAACGCGAATTTTGCTCGTGGTGCTTGAAAACGGGCGATGGCAAAACGTCGATGAAGACAGGCCAGTCGAGAACTTGTACGAACAAAATTGATTGGAACATCTCTCAAAGTAACCTTCTCCATGATTGAACAGAAAATCTACACATGCTTGGTTTTCGCATGCAAGTATGGGTTGGCAAGCAAAGCAATTGGTAAACCCAAGGGTTTTGGCCAGGGCATAGGCTAGGGACTAATATGCTGCCTCAACAGGAGAAGGAAATAGGAGAGGGGTTGAGATTAATAGAGAGAGAAAAGAAGAAAGAAGAAGAGAGGATAAATCTTAATTGTAATAGAAAGAAGAGATAGAAAGACATATATCATGGTATAGAACGGGTGTGTTGACAAAGGAAGAGAAGGCACGTACATAGAATTAAGGCCATGGTGGGGGACATTAAATAAGCAACAGATTAGGAGATGGGTGCCATGCTTATGTTAGAGGAGCCAAGAGCAATTCTCGACCATGAAAAAGTAGGAATTTTGTAATTATAACTATTACTAGAAAAGATAAAAAAATTTGGGGAAAAAATATGAAAAGGTCAAAGATGATGGAGCCACCACCAACAATGAATCTTGAAAAGATAAAGACTAGTAAAAGTTACATTCTGAATTCTTGATGCTTGTTCTACCATGGTGACGGTAGAGCTCAGTCTAAAGGAAGGAAAAAAAAAAAAAGAAAAGTACGTTGTAATATTAGGGAGAAGGAGTGAAGTTCAAGAATTGGAAATTGCAGCCATGGTGCTTGGCATATCTACAACGAACGTGAAGAGAAAGGGGGAACGAAAAAAAATTAGGGCATGAGGAAGAAACGAAGAAAAGATATTTATATTTTTTTTTTGGGTGCTAGGAACTTTTTGTTCTGATACCATATATTAGTTTATTGAACACAATTGAGTGCAAGAACCCAAAGGGATATTACATAGATATTTATACTAGTGCAAGATTTGCAGTACAAGAAATTTGACTTCTAGGACAAGCAATACAATTGACATATTTAATCTTAAATAACTTTCTCTAATATATTATACATTGATAGACTAATAATTAGGAGTTTTACATTGAATTGGTTGGATTCAGTGTATTGGTAGGTAAGTAGTTAATTGGTCCAAATTTTGTTACAAAAATTTATGAAGCCAAGTTTTAGATATTATTGATTTTCTAAATATGTGGGATGTGTCTAATTGGCATGCTACGAAAAAGGAGGAGAGAGAGGGGCAGAGAAATAAAAAGATTGGAAAAATCTTTAAGTAGCACATTAACTATGCATACACGAGGGATTGGGGAAAAGGGCCTAGATTATTTACATAGTCCATTCTTTTCGGAAAAAATTATGATATGGTAATGTCATAGTTCACATTTCCAAAACAGCTAATTTTCGGTAATGCTACTAAATGCAAATTCTTCAAAAATGCATTCTCAAAAATTAGCTATTTTGGATAAGTGAACAATGATTTAGTACAAAATTTGATGCAGTGAAGGGAAAAAAAAAAAAGAAGAAGAAGAGAGATTGTGACATCCATTTTATTAAATGATGGTGTGGAATCTATTTTGTCACACCTGGTACCACATTTAGTTCAATTTATTTTTAATAATTCTCAAACTAAAATTTCATCTTTGTTCCATCTCAAAAGTTCTCAAGAAAGTTATAGGAAAATTCTGTCTCTATTCTATCTCAAAATCTACGATTTTGATTAAAAATTTTGTCTCTTTTCGGTCTCAAAATAAGAAACCGACTTTAGAAAATTTTGTTTTTATTCCGTCTCAAAATAATTTTTCTCTTGTACTTAAAAATTGCTGAACTAAAATTTCTTTCTTACGCTGCCTCAATGTTTTTAATAAAATTACGGAAAAAATTCCATCCATATTCCATCTCAAGGTTCTTTAATTTTGAATATCAATATTGACAAAAATAAAAACTATCTTGAATTCCGTCTCAAAGTTTTGCAACACAAATTCCATCTCTAAATATTACTTTCCCAAATCTTGGGACGGGAAGTCTCAAATTCCGTCTCAATTGCGTCTAAAAATGTTACAAGCTTTTACTTGAAAAAATCCTTCTATATTATCTCTCAAATCTGCCTCAATTTGTGGTAAAAAATTTTCTTCCCAATTTTCTGTTTCAGATTCGACGACTTCTAGTAGGTAGACAAGCAAATGTCTTAATGAGAAATTGAAGGAGGGAGTGTTTTTTCATTGTTGGAATAGTATTGGTATACTATATCAGTTGGTCGGTCTTCTTGCTTAGTGATTAGCTAAGAGGTGCCGGGGCACTCTAAATTTGTGTTATGTTAGACATTATTATATTTTTATCACAAAGATATTTCTGATTGTTTGAATGTGTTGTGTGTCCACTTGACATGTTGCAAAAAAAAAAAGGAAAAAGAAAAAAGAGGAAAAGAAAGAAAGAAAAAGAGAATGAGACAGAGAGATAGAGCGCTAGAGAAACACAAAATAGAAAATTTTTAATTAACTCGTCAATTAAGCATAGATGAGGGGGTTGCAGAAAAGGACCAGATGATTTACACAGTCGGTTATTTCCTCAAAAAAGGGTGTGATATGGTATAACGACGGTTCACATTTCCAATATAGCTTATATATGTATTTGACAATGCCTTTTCAAAGAATTTAGCATTTACTAGGGTGAAAAAAGAAAGATTGTGATCATTTATTTTAGTAAACGATGAGATGTGAATCACTTGCGTGTAACCCATCCGATATTGTGTTCAATTTACAGTGACTTGGGTTCGATATCTAGTAACTAGTATAGTAATCATGAGGTTTTCTTTCAGTTGATTGGATTCCATGTTTTGGATAAGTTAGTAATTAGGCCTCAATTTTTTACAATAATTTAAGAAGCCAAATAAGGATGTATTAGAGTCACCCTTAAAAGGAGACGATCCACATCCTTGAACTATTATCAATTTAATTAATTTATATGTCGAGGAATTAATTTTAAAAAGCAAACATCAAAGAAGACTGACGATGCACATATATAAGGAAAACACGAAATAAACAAGTTGGACTCAAATTTTTAAAGAGTTAAAATCACTAGATCCGGACTGATTTTATTGGGTACACTTACAAACTTTGATACATAAATAGGTGTAGATATTTGGAGTAGGAACACCACAAGTACAGATATAGTGGTCCCTCAAAACACACACACAGAGAAGAAGAGAATGGAGATACACAAAGAAAACACCAACAGAAACACGTACAGCCGGATTCATTTGCTCGATTATGTGGAAGCAATATGACTAATTTGGCTTTTCAGTAAGCTCAAGACCGATAACCACGAGGCCATATTTTTCACGATCACAATTCTGATCATAGGGATCAATTCCTCGAATGCGGATGTTTTGCCCATCAACAGTACCTGTAATATATCCAAGGGCCTGGTGGCATATTGGACCAGGCTGTCGATCTCTAGCGAGACGAATTAGGCGCTTCGTCATCCGCTATCTGAGAATGTGCGTCATCAATATTCTTGTGGTCAGACTCGAACTTGAACACAAACTGTGCTTCGTACTGACGTCCTTCTTTCAAATTAGGGGTACCAAGGGTGGCCTGAATCTCAAGCACAGTGTCGCCCAAAAGCTTAGCCGCTTGCACTTCGCTGTACCCAAACATGTATATTTATATATATAGAGTCATGTAAAGAAACCATATATATCAGCAGAGGGTAAACAAGCGACACTAATATTTTTCTCTTTTTGTGTGTATGTGTGTGAGAGTGTGCGAGAGTGCGAGAGTGCGAGAGCGAACCTGTGATCAGGAAGAGTAATCGTAATCCATTCCCATTTGCTTGGGTCGAGTCCACCTGTGATATTAAGATCTGATGCTGCTATCCGGATCTATCATTGAGCAAAAGGAGCCAAATCAATTAAAAGTTGTTGTTAGGTTGCAGAAGCATGCATTACGTACTAATAATGCATCATGCGTATGATTTCCAAAAGCAAAAAGTGATTAAAATTGAAAGCAAAAATTTATATAATAAGACATCACGCGCAGACAAACACCAAGCTGGACTTGTGTTTACCACCTTGTCCATTTGACAATAACTTCTTATTTGATCTCTCTGCGTTTTGTTTATTTCTCGATTTCGAATGTCATGTATTTATGCACGAATTCGCATTCCATCTCTTTGCTTCCTCTAATATTACGTGCAGCGTGGTTGCCTCCCCATTCGCATTATATTAATTGTTTTCTCAGAGAAAATGCAGCTGTTAGCCAGAGTTTTCACAATTCTTTAAATTGCAACCCTTATTTTATTAAGACCCCATTGTTATCAAAATCTACCCTTAACAACCTTCTCTTTGTCTTTTATGCGAAGGTGTTAACTCCAACATGGTATCCGAGTATATAAATAAAATCATTTCAAAACTCGCCGCCACATTTTTAAAAACATTAAAATTGGTCACATATAACAGTAAACAAACCCGTTTGCACGTGCGGGGATGTCTTATAATTAAAAAAAAATACCAATTTCTCTTGTATTAATACAATAAATAAATATACCAATACTAAAGGTGCATTATGTCTAATGTTATCAATTTCTTCTCTTGCTTCTAGACCCTATTGCCATATCTACTGTTAAGAAATCTAATTATTTTAAGTCATTACGATTAACAACCTCCTTTTTGTCTTTTATTGGAGTGATTTGAAGTGCTTGTCTAACGATTCTCGCTTGGATCAATCGTTCATCATGAAGTATAATAGCATATATATACACACACACACACTACTTGCTTTCATTTTCCTTTTCTTTTAGATAAGGAAGTCATGCTAGAGAGCCGTTGCTAATCCCATTATTTCCACGTGAAAGGTTGTTAAAGATATTAATGGTAGCAATTGTATGTGTAGCAATTAACTTCAAATATTTTTATTATTAATTAATGAGTTAAATGCATTTTATCTCCCTGTATTTTGTGAAAGTCGCAAAAAAACTCCCTGTATTTTCCAAAACTTGCTGATAAACTTTTGTGATTTAAAAAACACTGCATATTAACTTTTGTCTTTAGTTTTTATATTAAAGTTAATGGATAATATAAAAACACAAAATTTGATGCCGTGGGGGAAAGAAAAAGAAGGGAAAGTGTGATCATTTGTTTTATTAAATGATGAGTTTTGAAACTTATTTGACATACATTAGAGTTGGCAAATTATAGACTTGTGAAAACTCTAACTAACAGCTGTGTTTACTATGACAAAAAAAAATTAATATAATGTGAAAGAAAAAGACTTAAAACAGTGGTGAGGCAACCAGGCTGCACGTAATATTAGATATACAAGGAAGCATGCAAAATTGGCGGCTGATGGGTCTTTAAATTCGGAAATTATGTGATTTGGGATCCCGCTAGATAGATTGGATGACTGAAATTAAGGATTCACTCCTCTTTTATGAGGAGGCTCAGACCTAAGAAGGACTCGATTTTTACCTAAACAATTTTCTTACTGACAGATTTGCTCCCAAAGTACATCTCTCAGATCTTAATTGAAGATTTTGCGGTCTACAATCACCTTATGAATTGTAACATGCATATGCTCTTATCTTATAAGTTTGTTGAACCAATTTACAATCTGTAAATGGTCTATCAACTCATGATTTATGACAAATATTCCAAGTATATTCTAATAATTTTTATGATAAAAATTGTTCCCATTTGATCAAGAAAACTAAAGAAATGAGGTGAATATCATTTTTCTACACGACAACCAAAATAAAACCCCAAAAAAAAAAAAGAAGAAGAAGAAGAGTTTAGTATTTTAATTTACTGATCGTAGTGCTGATCTCAAGAAAACAAATAATTTGATAAAAGTAGCGACTGTATTTGTTTCCTTGAGGTCAGCACTACGATTGTTTATCAAATTATTTGTTTTCTTGATGTCAGCACTACGATTGGTAAATTAATACATTAAACTCTTCTTTTTTTTTCTTTTTTTTTTTGGGTTTTTCTTTTGGTTTTCGTGTAGAAAAATGATATTCACCTCATTTCTTTAGTGATCTTGATCAGATGGGAACAATTTTTATCATAAAAGTTATTAGAATATACTTGGAATATTTGTCATAGATCATGCGTTGATGGACCATTTACGGATTATAAATTGGTTCGACGAACTTATAAGATTAGAGTATATGCGCCTAAAAATTCATGAGGTCATTGTAGACCTCAAAATCTTCAATTAAGATTCAGACCCTAGTTTGAGAAAGACCCTGGATTCTTTTCAGTAATGAGGATAGATGATCGATGATACTCTAGAAGAAGACCTGCCAGTGAGGGAAGTGTTTAGGTTTATGTCGAGTCCTTCTTAGGTCTGACCCTGCTCATATAAAGAGGAGTGAACCCTTAATTTTAGCCATCCAATGTGTCTAGCGGGATCCGGAATCGCATAATTTCCTAATTTAAAGACCCATCAGCCGCCAATTATGTATGCTTACTTGTATATCTAGGGCATATTCGGCGCAATTAGCAGATTAAGTAGTAAATAGCTATTTAAATAACAGATAGCTGTTTGAGTAGTGGACAGTTATTGCCAAATAGAGCCCTAATATCAAGTGCAGTCGGATTGCCTCACCACTGTTTAAGTCTTTTCTTTCACATTATATTATTGTTTTGACATAGAAAACGCAGCGGTTAGCTGGAGTTTTCACGAGTCTTTAGTTTGCCGACTCTCATTCTATTAAGACCCCATTGTTATCAAATTCTACCCCTTGACAACCTTCTCCTGGTCTTTTATGTGAAGGTCCTAACTCCAGCATAGTAGCGGAGTATAAAAATCGAATAATATCAAAACTCATCGTCGCCTATTTAAAAACATTAAAATTGTTCCCGTGTAAGTCTAAAAAACAAACCCCATGAATTGGAGGAAACTAGCAATGAGTTGAAAAATCTCTGGGATATTACCATTTCTGCTGATTGCTCCATGTATTGGAGAAAACACCTTAATTTGAGACATATCATGAAGCATTTGGTTGTCTATAAAATTGGTAATTGTGCCAGCTCCTAGTTGAATTTGTGGCACTTGGTAGAGTGGTTGATTTTGTTGAGGAGACTAACTGGATATGGCCTTGAAACTAACAATTCCAGAAAAGCCTATTATCACAGCCGCAAATGCTTACACATATCTAGCAGCTTAGATCTTCTGATAACTTAAAAGGTTTGTTCCTACTATTTTAGTATCATCGTTTTCCTGATTTTCAATGGTCAGATATCCTGATAGGAGTTGCTGTTAGTTGTCCATCCATTTTGTCTCTGTTTTCCTCTCTGGAGTGATGTGCCTTAACAAAAAGTAGACATGGATGTGCTCCTTAAGGCATAGCCCTTTGAAGTCTGCACTAACTGTTATTCCTGGAGGTATTGCAAAGATTTCTTCCGTGCAGTTGTTCAGACTTTACCAAGGCACCTTGAGTAGAAGTGCATCTGTGTGGTGATAAACACAGGGATTGGTTGGAAACTGACCAGAGATGTTTTTGAAGATTATTTCTCTGCTATAAGTTCAGGGGAAAATAACTCTACTTACGTTCAAACCCTGGGCGTCTCGGGGTTTGGATGTCACCGGTTCATCAATAGGCGTTTTCTGGTGATTGCCCCTGCTGAATTCGAAGATAAAGTTCCATTACTCCCTCAGTTCCAATAGGATTATTAGGAAATATGATTTTCAATGCTGATTAAGAAAACATAATGACTTCAATCAACTATTCCTTTTCTATATCCAGATTTCTGTAGTCTCACTAGTTTCATTGTTTTCATTGTAATGTTATTTAGCATTACCAATCAAACTTAACCTTTTTCAATGAATCTATTAGACATGCACATGGTATGCCCATGGAAAGAATGCTCCATATTTTGACGTCAAAGGGCACATTAATTTGGGACAGACAAAAATTTGGGTGTCCCTATTTTTATAGGACTGAGGCAGTACAACATTGTAATGCTATTTTTCTTTGAAGTAGATAAATACAAACAAACAGCACCAATTTTCAACAATCAAAGTTATAACTATCTTTGTGCTTGTTACATTGATTTTTTCTCTAGTGTGATGCTTAAGTTCATCAAGCATATGTTCTGTATTCTCCTTTGGCCCTTCCTAACTGCAGTGTCCTTTGACCTTTAAAAGGGATTAGCACTAGGGCAGACTGGTCATCTTTCTGAGTCCATGGCCTTGCTTAATTCGAAAGTTGAAAATCTCCCTTTAATAGTTTGCTTTTTGCTTATGTCACCTTCTGGAAGAACTTGTATTTAATGTATCCTTAGTTTCTTCTATTGAAAAATTTCTCTTTAAAGTGAGTTACTATTAATTATTTTTGATTTTATAAAATAGACTAAATATCTGGTTCATAAGTTAGGCTTTGTGATCATATTAGTTTTAGCCCAGCTCGTAAATTCATACGGTTCTTTTATGCGTAGGCCCATATATTCTGATAAATCCTATTATGGATAGGACTATCAGAATTTATTATAAATAGGGCTAGGTCCCATCTCCTACTCTTAACCCTAGCAGTTGCTCCCATAAGCATCTGTTAATATTGAGTAGAGCAAGGAGAGGAAGACCTACGCCTAGACTGGGTGACAGTTATTTCTTCAACAATTTTTAACAATAATGGCTCAAACAGGTACGTGCTTCCACTATCGATTATGTATTTAAATTTATATTGTAAGTTCATGTATAATTATTTGTGCTTACATTTGGTATCAGAGCCACTTATACATGGATTTACATATTATAATAAAAATATATACTTGTTTGAGTGTGTAAACTATGAAAGTTCTTAATTTATTTTATGATTATGTGATTATTGAATTTTTGTTTCTTAAAAATTAATTGAGGACTTTCATAGAATCCTTTCTATTGCAAAAAAAAATATATTATTAGTTTTCTTGTTTTGGGATTGATTGATTGATTAAAACAAATAATAAAAAAAAAGGTTTAAGTGATGTTAGCAAGTTTTGAACCCAGCTTTATTGGTGTCTAAAACTTTAAAGGCCCTTTTGCTGCCACCAAACCAAATTTAGTTGTTGTGTGTTTATTTGATTGCGATTTTTATTAGTTTTGGCAACTGATGGCAATAAAAATTAAAAAAATAAAATATTCTGGTTGCATTATATATTATGAGAGATAGAATATAATTAGAGATAATTTTTGCAACTAAAAGGATTGAACTCGCAACCTTGTACTTATAAAGCAAACGCATTACCACCAAGCTATAAAGGCAATTTAGCATTATTTTGGTTGGTATGTATTTGAGTACTAAATTAATAAACAAATAATTTTTTTTAAAAAATTATTATTTTTTAAAAAAAAGGGGATTTGCTAGCAAGAAAATTTTGAACTTTAGCCATTCTTAAGCTATAAGTTTCATCATTCGTTCCTTAACTCCTAAGCTAGCGGCCTATGTTTGATATGATTATTTCATAGCCAATATTTTTGGAGTTGGCAATAAAATTGGTTGCCTTTGCAACAATTTGTTGAAAATTTAGCTTATTTTATTATATTTTTATTTCTTTTATTATTGGTCTCTGAATTTAAAGAAAATATTTATTTTCTTTATTTTGGAATTTTATTTTTCTTTCTAGATTGTTCCTATATGTCATGTTGACTATTATATAATGTTGATTAAATTATTTTTGAGGAATGCAATTTTAAATTGATCACTGAGACGTATTATATAAAAGTTTTTCATGTTGTGTGATCAAGTCCATATATATAGCCTTTTGTGATTAATTAAGAATTAATTTTTCCCAATGAGTTGACAGCATAAATTTAAGTTGGCAAATTCACTAAGTGATTTGCTCAATTAAATTTGTGGCTTTTCTCATTTTGTTTGGAAAACTACCATGGCAAAGTGCGCAATGCTCTCCCAAAGAAGATTATTATATGGCTTTAGCCCGGTAGCATAAGCATAAAGTATCGACCAAGATTAAAATACTATTAGGGAGTTCAATTGCCCAAAGGTGGTTGTTTTTTCTTTTAGTAGGGTGATCTTATGTATTACTTTATGTTAAAGAGCGCCTATTTACATGTCAAATTATCTGCCCAAAGGTGGATATGACGACGATGTGCTTGGACTCTTTTGTTTATAATGCTTATTTTTGTTATAAGACATGTATGCATAATGTTTATTGATAATGCATTCTTTTTCTTGGATAGTTTCCTTTGCTTTGAACAATGCTGTTACTACCTTTGAGGTATTGAATGGACAAAATTTTAAGAAATGGAAAGCAGACATTGAGTTCTTTTTGGGTGTAGCTGATCTCAACTTGGCTTTACGTTTTGATACACCGGATGATTTAACAGAGGAAAGTAGTGATGAGGAGAAGAAATATTATCAGCAGTAGGAAAGATCTAATCGTCTTCCTTTGATGACTATGAAGAGGACTATAGCTAAACATTCAATGGTTGGTTTGCCTGAAACTGAGAATGCAAAAGATTCTTTAACTGCTGTAGGAGAGAGATACCAAATATCTAATAATGTTGAGACTGGAGACCTGATGAGTGAGCTTACAGGAATGAAATATGATAAGCAAGGTGGGGTTAGAGATTATATTCTGAAAATGGTTCATGTTCAAACAAAACTACAATTCCACAAAGTCTCCATTCAAGATTCCTTCATAATCCACCCTGCCCTTAACTCTTTGCCTCCTGAGTTTTCCTATATAAAAACTACCTATAATACCCAAAAGGAATCATGGACCATTAACGACTTGATTACCCATTGTGTTGCTGAGGAAAACAAAATTAAGAGTGAAAACCATGAGGTAGCATTGCTTGTTTCCAAATCCGAACCCCACTCTGGTAAGGTCAGTACCTCAAAGTTTAAGGGTCATGCTTATAAGAAAGTTCAGGGTTTTAAAAGGGGTGGTAAAGGTCAGAAACAAAATCAAAAGCATAATGTAGGAGGTTCTAGATCTGCTGTCAATAAGTTTGATCAAAACTATTACTTTTGTAAAAGAAAAGGTCACAAGAGAGCTCAATGCACTAGATACAAAGTTTGGTTAGAGAAAAAGAAAGCAGAAGAAGGTAATTCACTAGCCTATGTTTGTTTAGAATGCAATTTAGTTTATGTAACATCAAATACTTGGTGGATTGACAGTGGTGCAATGGTTCACGTTGTTATTTCTTTGCAAGGGTTCAAAAACAAACAGAGGCCAAGTGAATTAGAGTCCAAGATCAAAGTTGGAAATAATGTTGCCGTTAGAGTAGAATACATAGGGACCGTTAATTTACGTTTAAGCACTAGTTTTGAACTTGTTTTAGAAAATGTTTTCTATGTATCGTCTTTTAGACGGAACTTGATTTCTATTTCTGTTTTAGACAAGATTGGTTATGGTTTTAACTTTTGCAATAGCAAAGTACAATTGTTTTTCAATTCCAAAATTGTTGGTGAATGTGTTTTATCAAATGGTTTATACCAGTTGTGCTTGTTCCCATAAAGTTTTCATGACTCTTTTTATACAGAAAATTTTGCCTCAAAAATAGAGTTTAATTAAAGAAACTTCTTCTTCGCTATGTCATAAAAGGTTAGGTCATATTTCTAGGAAAAGAGTTGAAAGACTCATTAAAAATGACATCTTGCCTTTTCTAAATTTTGGTGATCTTGAAACTTGTATTGGGTGCATTAGAGGTAAGATTACTAAAACTAAAAAGAAATATGCTGCCTGTAGTTCTGACCTTTTAGAATTAATACACACAGATATAAGTGGGCCTTATTCTGTTACATTGTGTGGCAAAAAATATTTTGTTACATTCATTGATGACTTTTCTCGTTATGGGTATCTCTATCTAATTAAAGAGAAATCTGAAGCTATTGATAAATTTAAAATTTTTAAGATAGAGGTAGAAAAACAACTTGGAAAGGTTATCAAAATTATTAGATCTAACTGGGGAAGTGAGTACTGTGGTAGACATGGGGTCTACGGACAACATATCGGTTCGTTTGCTAAGTACTTATAGGATTGTGGGATTGTTGCCCAATACACCATGCTTTGTAGCCCTGAACAAAATGGTGTAGCCGATAGACGAAATCGCACCCTTAAGGATATGATGAGGAGCATGATGAGTGTTACTGACCTGGCAGAGTATCTTTGGGGTGAAGCCGTTAAAACAGCTTGCTATATCCTTAACCGTGTTCCCAGCAAGTCTGTTCCTAAAACTCCATTTGAACTTTGGGTAGGGAGAAAACCTAGTTTGACCCATTTATGAGTTTAGGGTTGTCCTGCTGAGGTGAGAATTTACAATCAAAATGAGAAAGCCACTGACCCTAAGATTACCCGTTGTTATTTCATTGGGTATCCATCTCACTCTAAAGGATATAGGTTCTATTCTCCTACACGTGGTACTAAAATTATTGAATCTCAAACTGCAAAATTCTTGGAATTAGATGTTGGCAATGTTGTATGCCCTCAGCCAGCTATTGAAAGCAATGATAGAGAAACTATCTCATTTCCACTACCAACAGATAGTCAAGCCGATACTTTTACTCATACTGAGAGACAAGACGCTAGTAGCCAGTAAGTAGAAGATGAAGATGTTACAGCCAGTGAGAATCCACAACTTGAGAGCTCCCAGCCTGATGAGTTTAATGAGGAACAATATTTGAGGAGGTCTACTAGAGAAAGAAGACCTGCCATCTCTGATGACTATCTTTTTTACCTCGGTGAAGGAAAGTATGATCCTGGAAGTGTAGTTGACCCAATTACATCTAGTGAGGCTATTAATGGGGATCAATCTGAGATGTGGATGGATGCCATGAAAGAGGAAATGCAATCCATGATGGATAATGAAGTTTGGGAACTTGTTAATCTTCCTAAAGGTCATAAGCCTATTGGTTGCAAATGAGTCTTGAAAACCAAGAGAGATCCTTTAGGAAAGATTGAGAGGTTCAAGGCAAGATTAGTTGCGAAAGGCTTTACCTAGAGAAAAGGGATAAATTATAATGAAACTTTTTCACCTATTTCCACAAAAGATTCTTTTAGGGTCATAATGGCTCTTGTGGCACATTTTGATTTAGAGTTGCATCAAATGGATGTAAAAACAGTTTTCCTCAATAGGGATTTATATGAAGAAGTCTATATGAAACAGCCTGAAGGGTTTACTGTGGCTAATAAAGAGAACATGGTATGTAAACTTCGAAAATCCATTTATGGTTTGAAGCAGGCCTCAAGACAGTAGTATTTGAAATTTCATGAAAAGGTAACTTTTTATGGTTTTGAGGAAAATAAAGTTGATCAATGTATATACCTCAAGATCAGTGGGAGTAAATTTATCTTTCTAATATTGTACGTTGATGATATTCTGTTAACTACAAATGACTTGGGTATGCTCCATGAGACTAAGCAATATTTGTCTAAGACTTTTGATATGAAATATCTTGGAGAGGCTTCTTTTGTCCTTGGTATTTAGATTTGTCGAGATAGGTCTTGTGGGATTTTGGGTCTTTCACAAAAAGCTTACATGGATCGAGTTCTCAAGCAATTTAACATGGAGAATTGTAAGCCAGGTGATGCCCTTGTTGTAAAAGGTGATCAGCTCAGCTTGAAGCAATGTCCTCAAAATGATGTAGAAAGAAATTCCATCAAAGATGTGTCATATGCTAATGCTATTGAGAGCTTAATGTATGCTCAAGTATGCACTAGACATGATATTGCTTTTGCGATAGGAGTTCTTGGTCGATATCAGATAAATCCTGGTAGGGAACATTGGATTGTAGCAAAGAAATTAATGAGATGCCTACAGAAGACCAAGAATTATATGCTTGTTTATCGTAAAGTACATCATTTAGAGTTGATTGGATATTCTGATTCTGACTATGCTAGTTGTTTAGACGATCGAAAATCTACTTTTGGGTACATATTCATGTTAGCCGGAAGGGTTGTGTCTTCGAAGAGTGCTAAGCAAAAACTTACTGCCTCTACGACTATGCAGGCAGAGTTTGTGGCTTGTTATGAAGCCTCATCCCACGCTATGTGACTCAAGAACATGATATCTGGTTTGAGAATTATAAATTCTATTACTAGATCTATTAAGATCTATTGTGATAATAGAGCTGTTGTTTTGTTGTCAAAGAATAGTAAAAGTACTGGAGCTTGCAAGCATATAGATATCAAGTTCTTGATAGTCAGAGATTTTGTCAAAGTGGTGATATTCTTATAGAGCAGATTGCTATTGATGACATGTTAGCTGACCCTTTGACTAAAGGTCTTAGACCTATAGTCTTTATCAAACATGTTGAGAATATGGCCATTTTACAATCTTTTGATGCAATTGTCTAGTGGGAGTTTTACGTTATCATGTATTGTTGGATATTCCCATTATTTTTGTTTTGCTTTGCACTTTGGTGCATTGATACAATAGCATGTTGTTCTATGTTTTATGACATAAACTGATATTCTGAAATTACTCATATTTATGTTTTGTTATGGATCTTATGTTTAGTGTCCATTGCGATAAGATCCACTATCGAGTTTATTATCTCCATAAGGACACCATTTTTTTTGTTGGAGATATGTATTTTTACCTCTGGCATGTTGATCGCCATTTTGTGAGGTTAAGAATAATCTTTCAACATTTGTGAGGTTAAGAATAATATTTCCTTTGGCCTGTTGAATGTCATTTTGTGAGGATATGTATTCTTTCCTCTAGCATGTTGAACGCTATTTTGTGAGGATAAGAATAATAGATTTCTCTTGTGTTAAGCGCCGATATTGGAGAAATCATGTCGAGGACTAACAAAGAAATAGTACATTTTGATCACATATTGGTGTTAATTTCTTGCTACGCTGCCGTGTGTTTGGTCCATGACGATAAGGTTAGATGACATTTGTGACCATGGAAAGTTTTGTGTCAATATGGAAAACTATGACTGTCATGATTCGATATTTGACAATCTTGTTGGTCCGGATATTCACTCGATGTGTGATCTTGTGAATCAGAATGTTTTTAAAATTGTGGCCACATTCTATTTTCTATTCAGCCTAATAAATATTTTTCTTAAAAAATTTTGAAAATAAATAAAACAATTAAAGACTGTCATAATTTATTATAAATAGGGCTAGGCCCCTTCTCTTACTCTTAACCCTAGCAGTTGCTCCCATAAGCATCTGTTAATATTGAGTAGAGCAAGGAGAGGAAGATCTACGCCTAAACTGGGTGACAGTTATTTCTTCAACAATTTTTAACAATAATGGCTCAAACAAGTGCGCGCTTCCGCTATCGATTATGTCTTTAAATTTATATTGTAAATTCATGTATAATTATTTGCACTTACATCTTCTCCTTAACTTCTTTTAAGATTTAGAAATTTATTTTAAATACATTCCAAGGTTATTGAGTTATATCACTTAAATTAAAAGAATTGATGGTAATTCTTAGTTAGGATTTAGATGTTCTTAAATGATAATGAGTTTTAGTGACTAGTGATAACGTGGTGGCAATTGCAATAACAGTGATCATGATGAGTATTTATAAAGGTTTTCATAATTACTTTATCTTATTTTACCTATTAACATTTAAATGTTTGAAATGTGAACTACAGACTATTCGATTTGATAGAGAGGTGACACGAGCTGAGATCTTTAATAAGATTCATCGTAAAATGGGTCGATGGCACTTACTCTAGCCTCCAGGCATCAGAGGTCATGGTAAATGAATTTCTCATATATTATATTAGTATGACATATATTATAAGGATTTAGTGTCATAATAAATAGTAACTTTATATTTTTGTTTACAGGATAAGTGCAATAAACTTGTTGAGGAGAAAAAATCACAAACATAAGGAGATCCTAATGCACCGTCTATTGATCATGATGCATTATTTTTCGAGGTTATTGGTAGGCCAAGGAAAAGGCGCTTATATGGTTATGGTGCACATGGAGTTGTGGTAGCCAGATTGAAGCCCCAACCTGCTCAATCACATCATATGTTTACCAACAGGATGTGGAGAATGCTATTACTCGGGCTACTGAAGAACTAAAGCAAAAGTTTAGGTAGAAGCAACAAAAAATGCAGCAGCAGAACATAGAATAAATGCAGAAGATGATGGAGCAAATTGACGAATTACGTGATCTAATTTTGCCACGTCAACATAATCCATGTGAGCCCTATGGTGATGACTCTTAAGGGTAGTCATATATTTGCTATATTTTGGACAAATTAGACTTTAATTTACATAACTTTAGAGTGATGACTCTTAGAGATTTAATATGTCTTTAACATACTAAACTTTAGTTTATGTAATATTATGCAACTATTGAATTTTCTTGATATAGTGTGGACTTTGTTATTATATCATTATATTTGTTATTTTTAGGTTAAATTTTAAAATATACAGGAAGATAAAATTGTTCTATGAAATGGTTAAGAAAATGGTGACGGAATGTCGACAAATTAAAATGGCTACGAAGTAGCAACGAAGTAATTAATAGGAGAATGGCGACAGAAGAAAATGGCAATAGAAATGGTGTCGGAAGAAAATGGCAACGAAACAAAATGGCGACGGATTCATGACTGAACATGATGGCGACAAAAGACGAAAAAATAGCGACGGGATGGTGATGAACAATGATTTTAATTATATTGTAAAATGGCAATGGAAAAATGCTACGAATTGGCGACAAACATCAAAATAAAAAAATAATAAATGGCGACGAAATTTTACGTGACGCATTTTTGCCGCCCCCTTGCGACGAAATGGTTGCGTAACCAAAATGGCTAAAGGGCTTATAACAACACTGTGTTTCCGTCATCAATCCATTGCCAACAGGGGTTAAGCGACAGCTTGGTGATGGAAATTTACCATCGCCTACGGTAATTTTTCTTGTAGTGCATGACAAATGTCCCATCCAGAATCTAGTAGCAACCCTCCGGGCAAGTGTGCAAAAAGCAGCCAAGTTGAATGTACCAATATTCCAATATTGGCAAGCCGTCTTATTTCAAGGAACATACCTGGTAACAATTATCTATAGCTTTGCTCAAACGCTTGTGCAATAATTTTGCCAGGGCTATAACAAATTTGACGGATTCTAGGCAATGTGTCCTCTCAAGACTTGGGGAAAAATAAAGAAAAGAGTCACATGGTGTTAGTTAAATGTAGTTGTCTTACTGATTCTTTATTTATTTATTTGGTTTATTTATGATGGTGTTGAATCCATCAAAAATAAATTTTTACTCTTACTTTATGGCTTGCACCAGTGGTGAGAAGGTCAAACCCACAGGATTGATCAATCAAATGTACTTTTTATGTCAAGTAGAAAGAATGAGTAAAATAAGGGAGAAAGGAGGGGTTTAAACAATAAAGACAAAGAAACAGTAAACTGAAAATTTTGGCACGTTAGCCATAGGGATGGCTTATTCCGTTGCAGAAAAAAATAATTCAACAGAGAACTAACAAACAAATTAAAAATTAAGCAAAAAAAAAAAAGAGAAATTCAGTGATTTGATGACCTAGCCTAAGGTGGAAATCTCCGTTTAGGCCTACAAAACTAATCCTAGATGCAAAGATGACTCTCACCTATATTAATAAATTGGTTATATTCATCAACATGGCCTAACCATTTTATCTTTCCTTTTGTGTAATAATGGTAGATATCCTTCTGATTCCTCCCCAATTATTTTCCTCTAATTAATAGACGGTCTAATCACCAAATCGCTCTCAAGATCTATCTATAAGTAACATGAACAAGATATAAAAGGACCCAATTCTAACTACCACCTCGCTTGTAGAAATTGCTTAAGTTAGATTATCTATTTTCCCTTTTGACCAAAAAAAAAGATTATATACTTTCCTAGGAAACTGGTTCATCACTTAATTTAGATTAATTAGATAAATTATCTAACTATCTGATTGGCTACCTACTACTTAACAATTGAATAATCGGCACCAAATTGCACAATTACATGGTAGTATTAAATTCTTAAAACAAAAAATATACAAATACTAAAATAAAACAAGAGTAAAGAATTAGTTAGATCTCACAGATCTGTAGAACCATAGATTTGGAATTATCCCTAGCTTGAATAAATTGTATAGTAATTCATCCTCGTAAAAAGGTGCCCAAAATAATGAATAAAGCTGTAGAATATTCTAATTGCTAGATAAAAGTTGACTAAAGACTAAATAATAGCCTTTGAGGCTATTAAGAATATATAGAAACCAAGGAGTTCCTTCTAGTAAGGAAACTCTTAATTGCATATATAAAGATAAGGAAATTATTCTAAAAAGATAATCATTTGCAAAAATAAGCAAACCCAAAAACAATCTCTTGGCTTTTAGGACTCAATAAATATCATTGTCATTAGTTGCTTTCCAAACACGTCCATCCTTAATTTTCGATGTGTAGGTGACTCCTCCCCAAACTTTAGGTGGAACCCTGTCTTAAACAGCTCTAGTTGGAAGCACTAAATAAGGTAAAGTCAATCCAAAACACAGAACCTTACACACATAGTATCAACACATACACACATACTTATTACAAATATATGGCCAAACACTGAAACACAATTGTACAAATTGTGCACACACGAACACATCGGTTGACTCGCTTGACGCTGGCTAAAATAATGAATTGATCCACTTTTTATATGGGTTGGGCTAGGCGATCCTGACCCAGCAGTTTAACCCACCCCATATATTATGGGGCCGGCATGACCCAAATTTTGCTCGTGCTTGACCAACCATTATTGGCCCACTCATACATTAGACTTGCTTTTATTTCTTCACACCCATATTTTATTGTTTTTTTTTTTTTAAATCCCGAATAGCTATATAACGTTCAACTTACACGCTTAAAGCAGCCTAGCATAGCTCGCCTACACATGAGTTGGGTTTGTGGGTCAGGCCAGGCCAACATTTTTTATATTTTATCCTGACCTGGCCGTACTTGCCAAGTAAGTTTTGGTTCAGGCTGAGCTTAACGTGGCCCACTTGCCATCTTAACATAGATGCACGATCAACATGCACTCGCACAATAACACAAATAAACAGTCGTGACATTTTTATCTTTTGGAGTTGGGGACCTTTTTGGAAAATCACTCAAGATTTTAAAATATATTGAGTTTAAACCAAACAAAATAATATAAAATTTTTAGAAAATTGGAAAAATGTTCCGAAGAATATTTTTACAATATTATCAAATAATTTTTAGTATATTCTTGAGAATCACATTTTTTGAAAAGTGATCCTCTAAAATGTGATTCTTATAAATAAAAAATTATTTTGTGAATCAAACGACTCTATTAATGTGATTTGTCTTACACTTCCATGAGGAGAAACAATGAGAACACAGAAAAAGTAAAAAGAAAGTAGAGCATAGTTGTTAGCCCAATTTATTTACAAGGGTTTTTTAGCTACTAGCCCCTATGTGATAATGAAATTACGTTACTAGCCCTTGTGTTCCCGAAACTCTCCAGTAACCAATCCACTTGTATTTTTTGATCTTTTCTTAATATGCGGGACTTGATAGATAAAAAGAATTCTTAATTAAGACTTTTCGTGAGTCTTGGTCAATTCTTATTTTTTTTCAAAGTCTAGTTAATTTAATTTTATACACAATGATTAGTAATATATAATTAATTAGATCTAATTAATGTAGCCCTTGTCATTAAATTCTTTGTTTCTCCGAGCCTAAATAATCAGAATGATGAAATGAAGTTGTAAAGCTTTTCACAAGAGTTCATCAACTCTTATTTTATTAGGAATACCTTACGGCACAGCCTCTGTCTACATTTAAAAAACAAAAACAGAGAAAGAGTTCCGTGTCTTCTGATGTAGGTATATACTGGTACATTACACCATTAAACTCTTAATAGTCTCTCTCTCTCTCTCTCTCTCTCTCTCTCTCTCTCTCTCTCTCTCTGTTTGGCTCTCGTGTATAGAATTCATGAAAGACTTAGCACTTCAGTTATCTTCAAGGGGAAATAATTTCTTTTTCGCAACGTTACCTAAGTATACCTGGAATATTTTTCATAAATCATGGTTAACAGTAAGTCGATTAAATGCACTAACTTTGCCATACATTTAGGTATGTTGGAATAACTTTAAGGAGGAATTATTGTTATTCTAGCTCATAGTTCTTTTTTTTTTCCTGATAATATTAATTGGAGCTGAAAAACTCATTCATATGAACTTTCCAAAAGTTAGAAAACTTATTCTTTAGCCAAACTCAAAGAATAATCATTCATAAGAACAACATAAAACCACAAAAATTATTTATTTCCTATGTATCCTGTCACAAAAAATGTCAATTTTTATTTAAAAAATTAATAAATTTAAAAAGTAAAAACTTAGAAGGTTAAAAAGCTAAAAATAAACAATTAGAAAATAAAAAATACGCGCATGTCTTTTAATTATTATTATTATTTTTTCTCTTTCCTAGCTAGAAAACGTGAGAATTTGTGTTGGATGCTTAATTTTTTTTCTCTCAATTATGTTAAAAAAGGTAAATAAATTAATATATATTGTTAAAATAGAAAATGATAGAATAAATAGTATTATGTTTTATTGCTAATTAAAAGACCAGCAAGAGTATTTTTTATGTTAATATTATACAAAACTAATTATCATGCATAAAATTAAATTTATGCCAAATAAAAATATAGATATTTTGGTTAATTAAATTGATTTTTCATTTCATTCTAATTTGTTAAAATAATTTTACAAAGCATATGAAATAAATTGGCATTTCATTCTAGCTTTTTATGCTTTTAAATCAAACTATTCCATGAGTATTCTGTCTCAAGCATTCCTTTCTAAATCATTCCATCATACAAAACAAGCCATAAGAATTTGGGTTTTGTGCTTTACCATATGTTATTCTGTTTTTGCAACAACAATTTGGTTACGTTTATTTTAACCTTCCATTATACCAAATGGGCCATAAAAATTTGGGCTTTGTAGTTTATTATATGTTATTCTATTTTGACAATAAGCATTTGGTTATGTTTATTTAGCCATTCCATTATATCAAATGAGCCATTAGTACATTTAAGAAATTTTGCCTGAAAACTAACGGGAAATTGCACAAGAAAAGAACATGATAATGGAAACATGAGGGATGGTTTTCTTTTCCTATTGGTTTTTGGATGGAATTTGTTAAATGAACAAGCATTATCCAATTATCAATAGTCTAGGAACTGAAAGATACATTCTCATAGTTCAGGGGCTAAATTGTCCCAAATACTATAGTTCAGAGACCATAAAAGAAATTAATCCAAAAATTATGGTCAGTGGTGGATCCAACATTTTTAATAAGGGGTGACAAAGAAGTATTAACACCAAGTCATTATTTGGTTCGTATTTTCAATCCAAAATTATAAAATCGTCACTCTTAAAAAGAATAATGAATTATAAAATAAGATATTATATATTAATAAAATTAACATACTCATCTACTCGAATGCACCAATACCAAGATCCAACCCCATTTCATAAGTGGGTCCCAACCCAATTTTGAGTCAAATTGGCTTTGACCTCCATGTGAAAAACCATCCAAACTAACAATAATTTAGATATGAAAGCACATTATCAAGAAGATCCACTTTTGTTAATAACATATTTGTAAACAACATCTAACAACCGGAGTTAATACAAGTGCAGATTATCCTAGCATCGCATGATGGGGTTGTGGTTTTCCACAGAATTTGGTTTAGTGATCCTATTCCCGAATGCTTGGATCGAAACAAGCAAAGGCATGGATCTCTGGGTCACTCTCGAATATGGACATGGCTTGTTCGTCTAAAGACACAACTGCTTCCACCCCATCCCCATTGGAATCATCTGTCAAAATAAAAGAGTTGTTTGTTGGCAGAGACCCAAAGCTCACTCTCATAGGCCTTCCCCATCCAAAGTCCACATTGTAAAGCGGGTAGTTGCATAAGCTGGTAAATTTGTAGGCATCAAAGCCGTTGTCTGCTATCATTTTCTCTTTCTCTTTCTCTTCAAGAGCTGCTGAGACGAGTTCATTCTCTTTCACCCCTCTATACTTCTCGTACAGCTCTACTTTGCTTTTCCGTAGCTTGCTGACAATTGTTGACAGCTTCATCTCTTCCTCATCAAGAAAAATTACAACATGGAACGATACAATATTCCCCACCGTACTCGGTGGAAGTGGTGGCGTTGTTAGTCGGCGCAGGTTTATAGGGAAACCTACAAGAAATGGCTTAAACGAACTCAAATTCGCCCTGGACGCACTCACGGCAGATTTTGCAAGAATTGCAGTTACAACCTCAAACTTGGTGGGGTTGTGGACTGATCCTGATGAGTCGGCAGCAACTGCAGCCTTGAGATTATTTAACTTTGAGCCACTGACGACAACTCTTCTCCTGGCAATGTGCTGTTCTTTTTCAAAATCAAAATCTGGTTTAATAAATGGATCATCAACAGGAGGATATAGAGATGATCCAATAAACTGTGGAGATGCTAACGCTATTTCCTGATCAGATTGATGTGCCACGGCAGCCCAGTCAGCAACAAAGTTGATTAATGTGTTAGCGTCTCCAAGCTTGTGTGATAAGCACAGGCTAAGTGCTTTTCCTCCACAGTCGAAATGGTTAAGCTGAGCAACCAGCAGGGTACTCTCCTGGTGTGGATCTGTCCAGGGTAAGCCACTGGGGAAAACAGCGTTTTCGATACTAGAAACAGGCACTTTAAGAATATCAGACATTGAGCACTTGATTCTTGCTTCAAGAAAAGTTGCTCCTATGTCATTGCAATCAACAGAGATGTTGTTCACTAGCCTTCCAGCAAAAGGATAGTATGAGCTTAAAAGCTTTGTTAAGGACTTCTCAAGAGTGGAAGATGTTTGAGTGGTATCAGGAGTATGATTACTATGGCATGATGGTTGGGATAGAATAAGGCAATAGGCATATATTTATTAAACATTAATTGATCCAACAAAGAAAGCTTGTAATGGCGAAGTAGATGTGGTGTTGGAGAAGAAGGTTTCACCACCTTTTTGGAAAGCAATTGAAGCCTTGAGGCAGCCATATTGGTGTGATCGATATATCTTGATAAAATCGTATTATCTGCATTTCCTGTAATGCGTTTAGATCACTTTATATAGCCACTCATTGTTCTTTATTAAAATGAGCTTCGGGTTTATTCAATTTAGAATTCAGAAGATGAACTGGGCGTAGCGTGTGCGCATGAAGATACTATCACAGGTTTGGATTGACTTTTCCAAAAATATAACGCAAGTTAAGAAAAAGAACACATAAGAATCTGTTTACAAACAAAAAATTAGAACTATTTAAAAAAAATCTATAAAAATAGAAAATGGAATGTCTTGTTCACTAAAAAAAATTTACAAATTGAAAACTAGAAATAAATTTTCAATTTCTCCAAATTAAAGAAGAATAGTGGAGAACAACTTAAAATTATTTTCGAGAGTTTCCTTCAATAAATTTAGTGTTTTCTAACTATTTTCTATTTAATAGACACTTCTAAAAATCTAAAACTCCAATTTAGTTATTCTTGGTTCGACTCCGGTTGTTCTATTTATTTATTTATTTATTTACTTTTAACTTCACCTAATCCTTATTTTAACAAATAATTAATTCTGTAATTTAATTTTATACAATTACCTAACCCTTTCTCAACATAAAATAAATTCTTGTATGCAACTGATAAGTAATACATATTCAGAAAAAAGAGCCATATAAAAATAAGAATGACAACGCATAATACGTGTGCATATGAAAGATGAATCAAATAAATTCTTTTAGTTTCATCTAATCCTTATTTTTAATATTCATCTCAACATGTAACTTTTACACTGTTAATGTTTAGTAATAATGATAAAAAGAAAAATAGTCAATTTGATAATGATAACACATGAATTAGAAAATCCTTAACTTAATATTTCTTAAGGGAATCGGATTTTTTTTTTTTTAACTTGGAGAGAGATTCTAAATTTTAGACATATATTTTTTTTAACTTGGAGAGAGATTCTAAATTTTAGACTATGTTTTCTAGTTTTTTAAAGAAAATATTTTCCAAACTTATTAACAAGTAAACTCATTTTCTAATTTTGTAAAAGAGAAATCTGTTTTCTATTTTCAAATGGTGAACACGTTTTTTGAGTTCTCTATAGAAAAGGAAGACTCCAATTTTTGAGCCATAAATGCTTAAAAACTAGACAATAATTTTTTTAGGTAAACAGAGCCATAAATATTTCTTCACAAAACTACAATTTGTGACCGTGAAGTGGATAGAAACATTTTTATTTCAAAAAGATTCTTTTTTTTCCCCCGAAATGAATATTATCAACCAAAACAGGTCCTAAGATACTAGGCTAACAATCCTCCAGCTCGTTGCCATCTAAAATGGAGGTCCTTTTCTCCACCATGTACCAATTATAATAAAAGAAATGCAAATTTGATGGATAATTAATGATTTAATGATATGCTTCCAACACATCATGTGGAAATATAATACCCCGGTAATTTAGCTGGTGTATTAGTTGTACTTGTATAATAATGTGCAAAGCGCGGATTTTGCTCCGTAATATATATACATACATACATACATACATACGTATACATATATATATATATAGATGTACCATGCATATAGCATGTCGTTGTAGAATTATAAATAGCGTTATTTATAATATATTTTGCATGTTTCAATCACTTATCAAATTTTTTTTTTTTGTTAGGTAATTAGAACAAGTGAATTGAAAACTTATTTTCCTTTGTAAGTTTAAAAGAACTTGAAAGTGAGCATGAATGAAATCAAGAATCAATTCTTGATATGCTACGTAATTACATGTGTTCTTCGAGTGACTTTTAAGAATCTTGTACACAAAGCAACTGGCATATTGGCATTACCAAGATGGACAAGGGACTAAGGAACCAATTGAATTTTGTTTATTTTAAGAAAGCTTTAAAAACATTTTGCTTGGACATTCATTTAAGCTTTGTTTGATAATATTTAAAAATAGTTTTTTAATAATTTTTTATGTTTTGACCAGTCAAAACACTACTTTATTAAATTATTATTATTTAATAAAATAATATTTTAAGTAAATTTTTAGGTAGTTCTTAGTGTCTTAAGTAACTTTTCATAAACCTTAAATCTTAAGCTTTCAACATTTTAACTTTCATGGCAATCTTACTCTTACTCCAATCCCTTTTTTTTTTTTTTTGTACCATTCTAATATCTCTATAATTTATCTTTTCTTTTAGAAACGTAAATCCAGAATAATACAAAAATCAACCTCAAGTTCTATCCACACCAAAAATTTACTAAAGAAAACATAAATTTTATTAATCTGTTCTTTATTTTTCTTTGACAAAAAAACTTCGAATAAGTTAAAAATTATTTTTTATAGTATTAAATGCAACTAATTTGTCAAAAAATTATTTTACTCAGCTTTAATAATAAAATATTATTATCATATACATTTATAACTCTAATCATAAAATGAATTATTTTATATGAATAATATAAATAATAATTATAATTATCTTAACAATAATAATGTGATACCAATAATTTTTTACGTCTTTTTATATTCATTAATTAATCTAATAACTAATTTTACCGTGCTTCTAGCCTTTGCAGAGCAGTATAGTGGTTGTGATGTGCTTATGGCAGAGATTAATGCGTTGTGCACGGGCCTGTAGATATGTAAGGAGAAAGGGTGGACCAAGGTTCGGATTGAAATGGATTCGCTAATGAGCGTTAATTTTATTCACATTCTGTATGTGTGCTACAGGTTGCAGGGTGCGAGAGGTTATTTGAGAGAGATGGAGGGTTCATTATCACATTCTGCGTGAAGGAAATGCGGTTGCGAATTTGTTAGTGACTGTGGGCGCTCGTTTACGAAGGCATCAGCGTTTTACTTCGCCTGGCAAGGTGCAGCGGCTCAAAGGTTTGCTTCGAGGGGATCAACTTGGCCTTCCATACATTCATAAGTAAGTTTTTGACTTTTATAAGAGTAGTAGTACTACTTTAATTATTTGCTTATTTCGAGATTTGATTGTAAGGTAGTAATATTACCTTGTTTAAAAAAATAATAAGAAGAACTAATTTTATGAATACATTTTCTTTAGCTAATTGCTAACTTCTAAAATGAAGTAATTATCAACTATCCAAACATAAATTTTAATATGCACCCTAAGCATAACGCTCCCTAGCCACTAGCACTATTCTCCCCCTTCTTCTTTTTTAATAAAAAGAAAAAGAGAGAAAGAAATAAAAAAGGAAAGAAAAAGAGTAGATCTGCTCACTGCTAAATTCATCTCTTGTCCCTCTATTTCTCTTTGCCCTCTCTCTACAACTCCCTCTCTTTTAACTATATAAGAAATGGACGTGTGTGTATAGAGTTTGGATTATGTATATTTATGTTGTTACATATATATATTTGATTCAAAGAAACTTGGTGACAACGATGAAAGAAGGCGAGTGTGAACAATATGTTAAAATAGGTACAGACGCATCCATTTTATAAGTTCTGAATATAGAATAAAAATCTTGTAAACATACAATATAAAATTAGCAAATATAGTAACAATTCTGAATATAATGTTTATTTTTTTAATTTTTAAATTTACTTTTTATTTTTCAGTATTTTACTTTTTATATTTTTATTTAATTTTAAAATTTCAAAATTTTAAATTTATTTAAGTAACATGTTTAATCATTAATTATAAATGAATATATTGTAATTATTATAATTAATAAAGAGTGAGCATATATATATATATATATATATATATATAGGAAAGAAAAAAAGGCAGCATAGCTAATACTTTTTTAAAACTCTGTTTTACTATAACCAAATATTTTATGCACCTATTTTTCTTTTTTCTTTTTTTTTTCTTGGTGAAACTTGCTTTTTTAGAGCTGAACCTCAATCCCAAACAGGCTCTCACTTTTTTCTTTTAAGAGTTATTCCCAGCAAAAAGTACTATTTTCTTCATATATTTATGTGTTTGGATTATTTTTTTAAGGAACATACAAATAATAATAAGTTTTGTCACAATTTTTGAGTTTATAAATAGACATTTTTTAAGAAAATATATCAATTCAAACGATTCCTAAAATATCAAGACAGATTCTCCATTTCTTCGCCATCTCACTTGGTGGTTGTTTTCTCCTCCATGTGGCAACTTCGTCAACGAAATGTAAATTTAATGGATGATCATTATTGACATGAGTTCCATTTGGGATACCATAGCAAATTAGCCCGTTTGGATTGTTTTTCTTTCAAAAGGCCTTTTTCTATCAGCTTTTGAAAAGAGTGCTTTTCTGAGAAGTTAAAAATTCTAGCTTTTTTCAGAATTTCAGTTTTTTTAGAAACCAAAACAAATAGTTATTGCAAAAAGAATAAATTTTTTATGGCAAAAAGTATTTTCTTCTTTAAAAAAAAATCAATCTAAACAGGGCCTTAGTTGGCACATCTATATAATATATATATGAAGTTAAACTTTAAATTTTAAGGGTGTCACAATACAAGCAAATGTAAAAGAAATACAAGTTATTTATTTTAAGCATTAAAAAAATTAAATTATAAATTGAATCATAAATTAAATGAAGAAAAGTGGGGAAAACTGTATTATCTATAGCTATTCATATAACAAATATAAAGTCAAAAAGTTTTTTCCTCTTTTTTTAAAGGGAACTAGATAATATCTCCTGCAATGGACTGGATAAGCACTTCTTTATTTATTATTAATGGCCAATTTTTACATTTTACGTGAGGATGAAATAAAAAATTATTTTTAAAATTTAACTTTTGATAAGTTTTCAATACTAATAATATTTTAATAATAAGAGATATCCAGTAATTAAATAAAAAGTTTAAATTATTTAGGAGAGTTTCAATTGAATAAAGTATTTAAATTAAAAAAAATTAGAAAAAAATCTAATATGAGAAAAAGTAATTAAAAAATTAATGTTATTTTTCTACTAAAAATGCATAGGTTTAGGCACAACAAATTTCATAATGAATAATATTATATTCTACAAAAATCTCATTGATACTAATTCATTATAATATTATTTTAGATGTTGATAAAATTTTTAATAAGAGACCAAAATTAATTATATGTAACTAGGTATATACAAGCAGTTGATATGTCACAGGCACCTAAGTCTTTATTGTTTTAAAACTTTCAAGTTAATCTAGAATAGTTTAGAAACATCTAAAGTGGCAAATTTTACTGTATCCGTAGATCCTAAGTAGCATTGTGCTCTTTTTCCTTCGTGTAATACATGCTCCAACTAATTAAAAAACAAGAGTAACAGATCTACGTCATATCTTCCCCCTCCCCCCCCCCCCAATCTTTTCCTTCTTTCTCTTCAATTCTCATCATCTCCATTCTCACACACAAAGTTCTCTCTCTCCAACAAAATTAAACTTTCTAATTTCAAAATAGACTTCACCATCATGATCACTATCTTTGCACAACCACAATGATGGTCTTCAATCTTCGTGTAGATCCGTTTCACTATCAACCACAAGTTGTTGCCGCTATTCTCTGTTGAAGAATATTTTGATTATTAATATTATTTCCTTATTCTATGGTATTAAATTAGGCAATAGTTTAGCTTAGGTAATTAATCAAGTTGGTTTCCTTATTATTCTAGTTTTCTTAAAATTCTAGTTATCTTAGTAGTTTAGCTTCTAGTCTTGCTCATCAAGTTATGATACCTATAAATAGGCTCTTCTATTATATTCATGAAATATCAATAATTTATAATGTAGTCTTTATGAGTATTTCACTTCTAGAACCATTGTTAGTTGTGACTCCAACCATCTTTAGCACTTTTATATTTTCTCTGCAAATTTTATGTTTTATATATTCTCCACATGATATCAAGGCCACCCTCCTGGTGGCACATTTCCCTTAAAAAAAACCAAGTGATCGTGTTAGCCCACGAGTCTCACGTCTATCCAAGTGGTCGTATTAGCCTACGGGTCACACAATTATCCAAATCCAAATCCAAATCCAAATCCAAATCCAAGTCTAGTCTAAATCCAAGTTCAATCTAGTTTCCAATTACTATTTTAATCTAAGTTCCATCCAACACTCATGGGGATTCATCACACCAAAGTGGTGCACACAACTCCCAAATCAATCATGATTCCATCTTTGTTCAAGGTTAGACGAGCCAAATGACCATGGTGAGTTCTGAGTTAGACGAGCTGTGGTGACCTATCCCTTCTATCATGATCAAGTTTTCTTTTGAAGACCTTTCAAACTCAAGGGCGTATCTCTAATACCACCTTGAGTTTGAGAGGGGTTGTTGAAGAATATTTTGGTTATTAATGTTATTTCCTTATTCTATGGTACTAAATTAGGCAATAGTTTAGATTAGGTAATTAATCAAGTTGGTTTCTTTATTATACTAGTTTTCTTAGAATTCTAGTTATCTTATTAGTCTAACTTCTAGTCTTGCTCACAAAGTTATCACACATATAAATTGGCTCTTTAGTTGTATTCATGAAATATGAACAATTTACAATATAGTCTTTAGTCTTTATGAGTGCTTCACTTCTAGAGCCATCGTTAGTGGTGGCTCCAACCATTTTCAGCACTTTCATATTTTCTCTCCATATTTTATGTTCTATATATTTTCCACATTCTCTTTGATTCTTTTTTTTTTTGGAGTTATTTTCTCAGATCTATAACAACAGTCTATCTGACTGTGGTGGTGGTAGTGGTGTGTAGTGTGTGGTTGGTGCACATAAGTGAAAGGATGGAGAATTCAGTTGTCTAACAAATGATTTAAAATAATGCAAATTAAGTATTTGATATTTTAGCTAAATCAAATTCGTCTCTTCCCTCCATCAAACTTTTTTGAACATACAATGTATAATCTATAAATATGTAATATAAGAGTTTTGAACATAAAGTATAAAGTATTTTGAACATACAATGTGTAATCTACAAACATATAATATAAGAATTTTAAACATAAAGCATAAGTATTTTGAACATATATTACAAAAAGTTGTGAATATAATATAAAACTTGTGAAATATGAAATTTAACATTTATAAATATCCGATATTGAACATATTATCTAAAACTTTTGAACATATAAATAAGAATCTTGAAAAATTAAACTTATAAGCTTATTGTTAAAAAGTTGTGAATAATTAAAAGCGTTAAACCTAAAATATAAAAATTTTGAATATATAATATAAGAGTTTTAAATATTATATAAAACTTTTCAACATATAATATAAGAGTGATAAAGAATTAAACTTATAAATTTATTGTTAAAAAACCGTAAATAATAAAAGTTTTAAACATAAAATATAAAAATTCTAAATATATAATATAAAAATTTTGAACATATATACTGCCATGCACTATGTGCGTACATTCATCACAATAAGGTGTACAGTTTTCATGCAGAGTATTGTGCATATGGAGCACGGTGTAGATACTGATGATCTAAAGTCTATCATCTGTAATTATCTATAGATCAATACTAGCGTAGTACCTATGCGATGCACTAATTTTGATATTTGTTAGATATGATCAAATTTTATAATTAATGATGTTATAAATCACCAACCATTAAAAGCAATAAAATAAATAACTTTTTACCCGTACCATGTATAGAATTATATATTGATGTTATCTTTTTAGTTGAAATATATGAATATAAAATTGAATTTTGTAAGTTTCATTATATATATATATATATATAATATAAATTTAATTTGCTTTATATAATATTAAAAAAAAGATAAATACAAACGTGAACAAAAAATTATGTAAAAAATAAATAAAATCTTCTTAATGAACATAATGAAAAAAAGTTATTTATTCCTTTTCTTTTGTAAATGATTAGAATTAAAGTTGATTTATTCTACCTTAATTACATCATTGTAATCTAATATATCCACTCTAGTTTTACGTAAAATTAAAAAAGATAAATACAAACAAGGTAAAATAAAAATTACGTAAAAAACTCTTAATGAACATAGTAAAAAACAAAATATTAAAAGATGAAGACAAAGATAAAAATTAGTAGGCCAAAAAATTTAACAAAAAAGTATAAGAATTTATTTTTGTAAGTTAATATTAACATATTAATTATGTATGCTTAAAATTCTCTCCTAATAACACATGTCCCTTCAGGGATTCTCCTTTAGTAGTAATGATGATGGTATAATAAACAATAATAATAATAATAAATTATAGCTAAAATACTTAAGAACTTTTAAAAGATGCCACATCATCTTTCAAGAAGACATATCATATTAACTATTTTTTAATTTGAGGCTGCATGAGTAATTTTTAATTTTTGTGAGTTCCGCTTTTAATTGTTACTATACAAAGAATATATAATAAAAAAAAATCATATTTATAGGATGTTTAAAATGAAAAAAAAATAACAAAATTAAATTTATAGGATGTTTAGAAAAAAGTTAAATGACATATACAAAAAATTTAATAATAATTATCTTTTGAGAACTCATAGGAGTTGTTACGTCATCTTAACTATCTCCTAATTTGAGGGCTGAGGCAAAATCAATAATTTTTAATTTTTATGGGATCTATTTTCATTAATTACTCAATAATAACATAAACAAATAAACCAAAAAAATTGAAAAAATAAAAGTTCAAAACTTCATATTTATAGCTTGTTTAGAATTTATCAATAAACATTTTAAAAAAAAACTCAAATAAACCCATTCAAAGTATTGAGATTAGGGAATAACTCAAGAAGCTGAAATTTTCCCCACTAAGAGTGAGGTCTTAGGTTAAGGTGGGGTGTTAAAAAACGTGCAAAGCATGGAATATAAGAATAATAGTTAAATATATACTTATACAGTAATGTATACCATATCAATGTAATATGCAAAGGGTAGATTTTACACGAGGGAATATATCTATATAGGTTGTACGCATGTCATATATAGCATGTGTCATTAGATAATGGAAAAGGGTGGACCTGATGCGTTGGAATATATCCATAAACTAGTATATTTCGTATGATATAGAGGAAAAATGAATATTTTCTATATTTTTTTATTATTGATAATTAATTATAATTTTGTTGAGAATAAAATATAAATATATTTTATAAAATTTAATTATTGATAAATTTTCAATATTAATCATATTTTATAAGACATATGTAATAAGTGAATAAAATATTTGAATTAAAAAATAAAATAAGAAAAAATTTGATCTAAAAAGAAAAAGTAACAGATGATGAATTATATATTTTTTGAAGTTTATTGCGAAAAAAAAAAAAGAGAACCCCAAGCCTCCAATTTGTTTCCCTTCAATATCCCAAACCACCAGACGCTACCGCGTCTCCTGGCTTGAATTCTTTTATGCTCACCACTTGATATACCCTTTACAGATTTTGTCCCCGTGTCAAATAGTTAAAACTTACTCAATATAAACACCTATTACACGATATTTCTTTTTCTCTAATGAAACATCAATACAATTTATTATACATTGATCTAATTGATGCAACTATCTATAAAGAATGCAAATATCTAAGTTCAGCAAAAATAAAGTATATAGGAAATAAATATTATTTTCAACTAAATAACAATATAAATGACTGTCCAATTATTAAACAAATTTAGATGTTTAAAAATTGATCAATGTAATAAATTACTTTTGTAATTTAATAATATCAAATTTACATCCGTGCATCACGCTAGCGACCACCTAGTATAATATATAGATATACCAGAATAAGATGTGTCATCTATATTGTTAGCATAATTGACATGTGGCGGCAGTACTCCGCTGAAATATTGCGGGGGCTGTTGCTGGATTTCCACGCCCGTTGGTCTTCTCCCTGGTCGGGCTGCCACTCACGCACATCCCTCGATTTACCTCCCGCCTGGTTAAGGGGCCTCTGGCCAGGTGGGAAAGGGGTTCTCCTTTGGTTAACCCTTTTATATATATAATTGACATGTGTGCATGCTTTGATGATGGTTAATGATAAGCGATGTTGGTTATTGATGATTATGTGTATTAAGGATAAATACATGCATTATTGATTGCTATAAAATCTTGTGCAAATTCAAGAAATTGAGTATATATATATTTTAAGTGTTGGGTGTGTCTATATATTGAGAGCTGGTCTGTTGGTGTGCATTAATATTCGCTCTTGATTATTCATAAAAATTCTCAAGAACAAATTTCATATCATATTATCCGTTCATCAAGTTCAACTATTGGTTATATATATATACACTAATTTTTTTTTTTAAATTCTTGTGATAGCCTGCTTTAATTTTTTTCTTCTCTTTTTGTCTAAAACTATTCTCGTAATAATCTTTTTAGTGTGTGTATATATATATCTTTTATCTCTTGGCTAACTAGCAGGGCCTAACGGACAGGTAACCTGCGTTTTACTTGACCAAAAAATTTAAAAAGTTCAAAAAGTTTTAGATAGCATTTTCATTAAGAGTTTATTTATTTAAGGAGCTTCTTCATATATTATTTATGCATTTATTCTAGCTAGATAATTTCATAAAGAAGAGAAGAACTCAATTGAATAAGTAAACTTTTCTTTACATAATTTTATATTAGTATTCTAAATTGTATTTTCTTACACTCACTTTTGTTTAAAAAATCTAATATCACGAATTTTTGTTGTTATGTTCTTTGTTATATATAAGATATTCTCTTTAGAAAAAAAAAAGACTTATGTTTTTCTTTAGCATTATCTCAACGATAAAAGAAAGACTTATGTTTCCCTCAGCGTTACCTCAACGATGATTTTAATTCAAATATGTATATAAATCTCAACCTCCTAATTAAAAATTTCTGTTTCTATTGTTCCGACGGACTTGGAAACAACTAGGCTTGTCAACTTAGGTGCTGCGAGATATTTGCAAATTAAAAAGAAACGACGATTGAAAAGAAAGAACAACAAATATATTATTATTATTTTACCATACAAACTAATTGCCAAAAACGACGTCGTTTTGCATTGAAACGACATCGTTTTGGGAATTTCGTTAGAAAAACGACGTAGTTTGGCCCCCTTTATTAACCTCTTCGTGGCTTTGAAACAACCCATTTTTTCCTTCACTTTAGATCGATTCCCGCCTCTCTTCAAGGCTGCCACATCCTGCTATCACCTTGCTTCTGCCATTGCCACGTCTTGCTATTGCAAGAGTAGTATTGTGACTGAGCTTGTGTCTTCCAAAACTTGCCAAATGTGGTTTTCATTGTATATGTGTTGTGCATCAAGTTTTACTCCAGACAAGAGGGAGTCGAGAGGGAAAGCGTAGCTGTATGGTCAGGTTTGCATTTTTATTTGCAACTAGGGCTACGGATTGAATTTTGATTGCTATTACGAAATTGTATTATTTGCAATACATGTATGTTTTTGTACTTTGCGAACACAATTTACTTCTGTGGTTTTTATTTTTTATTTTTTATTTTTGGATTCTAGAGAAGGTTGAAAAATGGAATGTGCAAAGCTGAGTTTTCGGCCGACTCGCTGATCGTTATCGTAATTAATCACAAATTTTGAGATTTCGTGTTATGTCCTTTTTCTTTAGTTTATTTTCTAATTCTTTTGAAGTACATCATATCAATTTTCCCCCCTTTTCTCGTGCATCACCTTTTTCTTTAATTGAGCTTCAAAGATGGGAATTTTTAATTAACTGTCCTTTGTTGTTTTCTTCCTTTTTGTTATTTTTTTTAATTAATTTTAATAATTAGTTCCTAAATTGGTTTGATGGTTCTAAGAATTGACCTTTAAAATTGTTTACTTGAGTTTATCGGGGGTTTGAATTTTTAATTGCTATTAAGGCCTTAACTTTCGAAGTTTTTGGTTAATTGTTGCTATTCAATGCAATTGGGCATTCAATTGGTCAATTACAATTGAACTTTGACGCTAAATATTACATCTTGTTCAATAAGGCAAGCTCTCCAAAGTTGAGGTACGTCTTGATTGAATGTTGAATGGTTGTGACAATTTGTGGTTGTGAGTTTAATTCCTGTACTGTTTGTGGAGGACTTGGCAAAGGACTTCTCCAATGTCGACTGCAGAAAAAGGTTTACTTTGCTTTCGCTAGGCATTCATATTTTAAAGGTTCACATTGCTTTCGCTAAGCATTCATATTTTAATATTAATTTTCAGTATAGTATACCCACTATTTGTATCTACTCGCATATCTGTTGATATGTGTTTATGTGTGTAGCTATTTCATTGAATGAATTGGTATTATGTTATAGTTTCCTCTGTATTTTAGATTTGCTCTACGTAACTATACATTGCTCTGTATTGGTTGCCAAGCAAAAGCGTGTGTACATTTGTATGTGTCTCTATTTAGTGGAGGAACTTTGATAATATGCTTTTGGTCTATATCTTTTTTAAGTTTTAAAACCATAGAAATATTTGGGGAAGTTTGGCATTATAAAGATTAGGGAAAAAAGTTTAATTGTTTGAGCTGAAGAGTGAAAGAAACAGGAAAAAAAAGGAGAACAGGACTATGTAAATGTCTGGTTCTTCTCTGTTTTTCCATGTGGCTAATTAGAAAACTTGGACCACCTTAGAAAGTGCACTGGTTTGTTATATGAGCGCGTTTCAGTTTTTCAGTCCAGTGATCAAGAAGTTCAAGTTTGTGGATAAGTAAATAAGTCAAAGAAGAAGTTTCGACATAGTCTTGGTTGAGCTTCTACTTTGCCATTAGAGAAATTGTTTGTTCTGGAACAGTTATCATGTTGTAGTTTAATTATTCTTTTTCTATTATGCTTTTAGGGTAGGGGAAGTTTAATAGGGTGCTTGGATTGTTTATTCACTATATTTATATTTTGTATTGCAATTTTAGGGTAAGCTGTAGATAACAAGAGCTTCAAGAGTTAGATCTTAAGTTTTTAAAGTTGGCAATAAATGCCCAGGTGAATTCTTTCTCCTTCTCTACTCTCTCCCTCTCTCTCTGCCAATTGTTTTTGTGTTTAATAGAATTTGAGTCTGTCCATACTTTTTTCACTTTAGTTTAGTGGCCTAATCCTATTAATTGACTCCTAGTAGGTTATAATGCAAATGCTTCTAATTCAGAAGATGGCTTGACAATTGACTCTTGATGCATTGTTTTCTTAATTCAATGTGATGAATAGGATCTTTGAGTTTTAGGTGTATGATTTATTTGGTTTGAATCTTATCCTTTTCGATTTAAGGCTTTACTTGAATTATGGTTTCTCAACTCTAATTGTTTATAATTTTTTATATGCATTTATTTTGGATTCTATATAAAATTCTCATGTCACAAGTAGTGTATGCTCTTGTTATGACTCAAATCCATGGCTTAAATGCCACCAAGAATTGCTATTCTTTTACCTCTGGACATGGTCTTAGAGTGGTGGTTTCTATCCCCTGCCACCTAATGGTCATCAATTGTTATTAATTATATGAATACCCTTGGATGGCTAATGTTTTATCAAGCACAATAAGGGTGTTAAGCTTTGTCCTTTTTATTATGTCGCTTATTACATTGCCTGTTTATGCCTAAAAGGGTATTTGGCTTGTACATAATGTTTGATTAGGAGTAAAAACATAGCCACATAAATCCTAAAGTGAAACTTTAGAATGGAAAGGAGTTAATAGTTGAAATTTAGGTAGCTGGTTAATGACTACAGTTCTTGGGGTTGCTTGTCCACAAAAGTCTGGTCTACGCAAGAAAGTTATGTTGGAATGTGAAGGATTAACTTAAACTCCTTTGTAGCCTTAGGCTTTCGATTTTCTTCAACTGGTTAAAGCTTTTGTATTTTGTTTTATGATCTTACATTGTATTCAGGTAAGGAGATCCAACATTGAATATATTCCATCTTCCTGCTTCTTTTAGTACTTAAGAATTGCTTTGTCGTGTGAAAGAGCCTTGCCTACACAAAGTAAATACTTTAGATATTAAAATATCCTCCTGTACTTAAATACCCCAGAAAATTTATATCTTAATATCTCATAGACTGATGATTGAAATAGCTTGGTAATTTTATAGTTTTTTCCCATCCAGGAAGGTCAATCAAAAGCAATATACTTTCCACTTGCTTCAGATTTTCGTGGCAGTTCTCTCCAGGTGCTTGTTATAACAAGCTTTGGAGAATAAAAACTGCAAAAAGATGCCACAAAAAGATCTTTCTTGCTAATAAATATAAAATGATAAGATAATTGGAGACTGTCTGATTAATGGGTGCCTTATGAGATGGTAAATTTTTACGATCTCATTTCTGGAGGGTGAGATGAATATGTCATTGTTGAAGTTCACTGTTATTGACATATGACTATGAGATATTTGGGTACTGCTTAAATGTTATCTTTATGCATCTTATTCTGAAATATGGAGCAAAAAGAAAATCAACTGTGCGTCTATGTCCTTTTCTCCTTTTTTCTTGATTTATTCAAGTTTCCTGGTGTTTCAATGTCGCCAATTTCTGTGATGGTGGCTCCACTTTGTTGAATGTTGATCGACTATAGTAGTTTAGTAAATTCACTCCGTCTTTGAACACAACATAATTTGCTTTATGTACATCTATATGTTTTGCAGGGTCCTTGGCTGCATATTGGTTTTTCGAGTGTGAATTGGCTTTGACGTTCCTCATGCTTCGATGCCATTAACTTTATTTTGTACTTAAAACACATTGTTGTACCATTTTTGCAGTCCTGAATACGTTCATTTGGTTGTGGTACCCAGATATTTTTTGACTTCCAAGGAGTGCCTTTCACAAATATCACTGGTGAAAAAAGGAAAGGTCCTCCCAAGGCCAAAAAACTTGTTGAATTTCACTCAGATGTCGTGAAAAAGACTATGGCAAAATATCCTACTCACCCAGTGATCCTAGTAGAGAAGTCCATGGGTTCAAGGTGTTGCTCACCAAATTTTGTCAGTGTCATAATGTTTGCTTGGAGTTAAAAATGCTTCAGCATATTTGCCTCTGCTCAAGCCTTTACTGAGACAAAATTAGATTATAGTGTTAAAGCTTGTTATGGAGTCTGTATGTTAAATTGTTTGAAGTTTGTTCAGTTTGTTTGTCTGCAATGTGGCCTCTTTTCTGTGCATATCACCTCTCCATACGCACGTTAACTACTTGAATATGATAATTTTCTCCTAATATTGGAGTTTATGCTGAGACATTTATGAAAGAGTTAGAGAATATTTGTGGCATTCTACTTCTATATTGTTCGTATAGTGTAGGATCTGTTTTATATATGTAAGGTCAGTAGCATGGTAGCTAGTAGAGAAGACATTGGTGCTTTGGCTGTGATTTGTCTAGGATACCTTGAGATATCAGGCATGAAGGACGCTGCACCTTATACGGTGCCCTCCAACAAGTATATATACTAATTATCAAAGCAAGCACCTCTTCGTCATTCCAAAACGACATCGTTTTGGACCCCTAAAATGACGTCTTTTTGGACCCCTTTTTTATGTTTTGCTTGCTTCAAAACGACGTCATTTTGGGCCTTTTTCCGCGGCTCCAAAATGATGTCGTTTTTGCCCCTTTTTCCCTTTATTTCAGCTCCAAAAAGGTGACGTTTTCCTTTCTTCTCTCTTTTTGTCTGTGCCACCTACTGACATCGTTCTCCCCATGGTTGCCAGCTTGGTTCTCCTCATGCCACACCCTTGTGTGTGCCAGATGTGTTTTTCATCATATATATCTGTTGTGCATCGAACTTTACTCACAAGAAGACACAGTCAAGAGATAAATTACGGGCATATAATCAGGTTTATATTTCTATTTGCGATTCGGGCCACATTTTTTGTTTTAGGGTTTGTAATCTTTGCTTCGAAATTTCCTAGAGAATAAGAATCTTATATTATGGTTTTGTTTTTTCAATTTTCAATTTTCAATCAATATCTGTAAATATCTTTCTCAAGTTAGCCAGAGAAGCTTGTCTCGCATATGTGGAGATACAAAACTTGACTGAATTTTATGGCGATAATAGGTAATAGATTTACCATCTGCAGCTTCTTTACCCCATGATGTACTTGCTCTAATTTTAGTTTTCCAGTATTTTTTATAGGACATACATAGCTAAATTATTGTATATCGTGTAATATTCTTCTTTGTTCTTTTTTTTTTTTTTTTTCAAGTTCTATAGGTGGAACGTATTTCATTTTTATATTTAAGCCTCTTGATTTCTTGGAAGTCCTCTATTATTTTAATCTGAAGCTTACTTGAAGACTGCAAGGGCTCACATTCTTTTCCTACACTTATTTGGTCGCTAAGGGCACAATTTGCTGGAATGCTGCATGACACAGGCCATAGTCTTGTTGATCCCAGGGAAAGGCTTCTTCCTAGGTCATATGATGTTTTAGGCGATGCATTAATTCCCATTTTATGCTATAGCATCAAATTGGTTTTATTGTGGCAGTCTTTTTCATCGGCATCCATATGTCTTCTCTTGTTGATTTTTTTTAACCTATCAAAGCTCATTATCGCATCATCCTCCTTTTGCAGGTTAATACACTACGTTCATATTTCAAAAGCCTGGTCCAGAGTTAATTTGGGTTGCTTTTCTGCAGGATTTTTGGGGCTATTTTGGAGCAAAATTTGGAGAAAAATCTTGGAGAAAAAGAAGTTGATTTCAGATGACCTTAGTTCCTCTGTAAATGATACATGAAATGTGCCAGTTATTGGAGTATTGGATTCTGGTTAATCTTTTGTATTAGTTCGTTGTTTATTTCTCATATCGTTGGAACTCCCAATTATATGTGCGCAGAGCTTCTTGCCGATATACCTTATGGTTCCAAGTAAGATATATGGTCTTTGGGTAATGGACTAACTAGAGTTGGATGTATCTGGTTAATAAAGCATTGATTTAAGCTAAATTAATACTGATGCTGCTGAAATTTTGTCATCCAAGATGTTGTACATAAGAAATGGCTGCACTTAAGCCTGCGTTTAATGCACTATGTAAGTTGCTACAATCCTACTTTCTTTGTGATATCTAGGCCAAATAATTCGTAAATTGCCAACTTCTTTCAAGTTATTAAACATTTTCACATAGCACATGACGTCTATGTTAACTTTGAAGCAAGTATTTGATGGAGATGCCTTTTACAGTTTGCTGGTCATGTGCGATTATGTTTGACCTCGTTAGGAAAGCCTTCGTATGAGGTGGAATTTATCAGCCATCCTAGCCAAAAGTGTTGAGCATTCTAGGTAGTGAAGGTTAAACATTCAATAATATTTAAACGGAAAAAATTGTTCATTGGTCTTGCTATAAGGAACACTTTCTGAGAACTTGATGTGAACCATAAGAAAATTCAAATGTCACTTCTTGGAAATGTTAAAATTTTCAATACGTTTTTCATTAAGTTGCTTATAGCTCTGCATGAATTTTCGTGGACTTACTAAAATTGAGAAAACGTTTTGCCAATATCATCAATAAGAAGAGAGCTTGGCTTTAATAATAGCGATATGGTTAGAATTATGTGAGTTAGACTAAGTTACCAATTTATCTATTTCTTCTTGTTGGCTTTGGAGGTACATATTCTCAAAGTCAGCATTGGTTTTACTTGGAACTCATTTGCCTCTACCAGTACCATCTCTTTACTAATGTTTGTTTCTCCTTTGATATTTTTTTGTCTTGTTGACTCTTAATGAATTAAATTCTTGGAGCAGGATATGCAGGCACTCATCAACAAAATTAACATGTCCATTGTGGCACCACTACCCACTAAATACTCCGCTGCATTGAAAGCGCTACTTACATTTTGAGTACAATGTGGCATGAGTTTCCTAATAATAGACCATTCATGTTTTGCTTTCTTGATGTTAACTATGGCGAATATAAGTTGATACAGCCTTAATGCCACTTGAGTTAGTATTTTTGTTTCTTGTATATGAAAGATTAGCTCAATAAATTATTACTTTAATCCAGTCTATTCTGGAATTAGATAGCAAGAAGACAATCAGGCTATAGGATATCTTTGTTGCTTGTTTATTCTTTTATCATAGTTTAATGAAAAAATTAGCAGGTGGGTCATGGAAGACTGAAATTTGTTCTTAAATAAAAATTTCAAAGCAATCTACAGTATAGTCAGGGTTTTCATTTAATTTGTGACTGAATTTGATCAGTCTACTCAACATTGTACAGCCAGGGATTAATCAACAGCATGCTGCCCAAAAACCAGAGCTTCACCCAATTGTATGTACTTTCTTGAGCGTGCACATACACAAACACAAAGTGACTTGCAATTCCCTTTAGATGACTTGTGAGTTTCCATACGTAGATATTAGCTCTATCATATATATATTCTTTTGTGGTCAACTTCTTTTTTTTGCTATTGGCAGCAATAAATAAGTTCGACATGCATGATATATCCTAGCCACTTTCAAATATGATCCTTTTTCTGTTTAGTTGGGACAGTCCCCAACTAAACAGATTACTTCAAAAGACCATTCGCATGGTCTTTTGCACCTTGTGCAGCAACTATACTTGCCGCGCAATGAGTGGCAAGTATAGTTTATATAGTTGATTGTCAAAGTCAAGGAGGAGTTACGCATAGTTGGTGCCATCCTAATTCCTCTGCTGTCCCAGCTACAGGAGAATGTGTGCAGTTTCATGTCCTTCTGTTTAGAAGCTTCTTCTAAATTGCAGTTAGACAATTGGATGTGTATATTCGAGATATTCCTTTTATTATGGATGCTGCCACAGCTTAAATACTGTGTTGATCTCTAGGACTTACACAGAGATGGTCAACCATTTTGATATTTTGGATTTTGGACTTTGTTGACCAACCTTTGTTGTGTGGCTCAACAATGGGCTTGTGACCAGGTCACAACATATGCTAAATTATGGTGTATTTTAGGGAAGCATCAACAAACTGGTGCCTATGTAATATATATGCATTACGATTTTCGTTGTGATTATTTCTAAAACAGTTACAAAAACGTTTTCATCAAGGAATTATCTATTAAAACACAACCAATATAAATTATCAAAAATTCTACCCATTAACAAAGACAAATATGAATAAGAACATGAATAACAATTCTACCCCTTGCTTTCATATAAAAAAACGGTTAGTGTCATTTTTTTAATTATATGTTACTAACAAATGATTAATTCACATAAAATATATCTAAAAATTTACAAATAAACGTATCTCGCTCAATATTAATTATTAAATTTAGTAATTATTTTTATTTCATATTAAAAATTTGAACATAAATGTATCTCATTAGTCTTTATAAATATTGTAAAATTGTATAAAAATATACAAGACGAGACACTGGGCACGAAGGGAGACCGCACAACTAGTAATAGAGAAAGAAAGAAAGAAAGAAAGGAGATGCGACAACCAGAATATTTTTTGGATTAGAAACAATCTGCCACTAATGCGATTTGCCACTGATTTGGAGAATTTAAATTTATATTTTAGTCAAATGAATTTGAATCGAGTGCCCCTGGGCATGTGCATGAAATGTTTGAATAATTTAATTGATAATACAAAAATTATCAGTTTCTTTACTCTAATTCGGGTGATTCGAACCTGGAAAACAGTTAAGTTAATTGAGTCCGTTGGTGTAATCAGTGTGCTGCCAGTTAAACTAGACTTTGATGCGTAAGTAACCAAGTCAAATTGATCAAGCGAAGAAACTGTGTTATAAATTGCAAGGTTTGAGAATTTTGTACCTTTGCTCTTGGGGGTAGATAGCTATTTACATATCCTTGGGGTTAGAGTTCGGATGAGTTCGGCCCCTCGAGTTGGTCAGATGATAACCACACAGATATTGGAGTCCAATAGAATTAGCACTTGGAATTTTGAAAAGATTAGATTACTTGGGGGCTAGGGTATATAATGAGTTCTCGGGTCTAACCTCCACAAAATCGGAGTCACGTGGAGAGAGACTCCAAGCTCGAATAAATTAACACCCTATTCGAGTTGGTTAATATCTATATACGGAAAATACAGGTCAAGTCGCGAGATGCCCATTTCATTAATTAAAAAAGTAAAATGACATGTACATGTTTGAGTTTAGCAATATTTGAATTTTATAGTGTCTAATGCATGTTATATCTGATGAGTAATGTATGTAACCGTTATGATTGGCATAAGTTAAGAGGGAAGAAAGGAATAGTACTCCACTTCTCTTTGGAGATGATATAATTTTTTGAAACATGTGTTACACGTGTACATAAACGACGTCGAGCCAAGTAGACTGCAAGCATAAAGATTCGATGGGGAAAAAGAAAAAAGAAGAAGAGATCCTTTGAGAATTACATCTTGAAATAGAAGATCTCATACTCTTTTGACATTTTATTCAAAAAAGGCTACATTGACATTGTTTTGACTGTTTCGGAGAGGAGAATGGTCTACCAATCCTTCCCCAGGAGATACTTGAATATCCATTTTGTTGATAAAAATGCACAATAAATAGGAACATACATCTAAATAAAACAACCACCCTTTCAAAAAGAAAATGTGCATAATTTCACACAAGAAAAAAAAAAAAAAGAAAGACTATCTCTAAAGGCGGATATTAAATTTAAATTTCAAAAGAGTACATTACCAAGAAGATCAACTTTTATTAATAACATATTGTAAACAAAATCTAACAAGCCGAGTTAATACAATGGCAGAGCATCATCGGGTTGTGGAAAGCAAAAAGTTCACAATTTATTAGATGTATCAAAATACATTACCAAGAAGAGACACTTTTATTTATAAAGCAACAATTTATTGTAGTAACGGTTTTCCACAGTATTTGTTTTAGGGAAAGTTTGGATTGGTTTTTTTAATGAAAAAAAATTGAAAAAAGTAATATATTTTGCAAAAACTATTTGAATTATATTTCAAAATAAGTTAAAATTCTGAAAAAAATCTTTTGCAACTTTTTTCAAAAGTCAAAATTTTAACTTCTCAAAAAAAAATTTTTTTTTTAATTTTTTTTTTTAAAAAAGTACTTTTGTAAAATGTCAATCGAAATGAGCCTTTAGTACTGATCCTACTCCCGAATGCTTGGGTCGAAATAAGCAAAGGCATGTATCTCTGGGTCACTCTCGAATATGGACATGGCTTGTTCGTCTAAAGACACAACTGCTTCCACCCCATCCCCATTGGGATCATCTGTCAAAATAAAAGAGTTGTTTGTTGGCAGAGACCCAAAGCTCACTCTCATAGGCCTTCCCCATCCAAAGTCCAAATCGTAAAGCGGATAGTTGCATAAGCTGGTAAATTTGAACGCGTCGAATTTAAGGTCGTCGGCTGCTATCTTCTTCTCTTTCTCTTCAAGAGCTGCAGAGACAAGTTCACTCTGTTTCATTCCTTTGTATTGCTGCTGAATCTCTACTTTTCTTTTCCTCAGCTTGTTGACAAATGCTGACAACTTCATATCCGCCTCATCGAGAAACAGTTCGCCGTTGAAAGACAAAATATTCCCCACCGCACTCGGCGGAAGCGGTGGCGTTGTTAGCCCCCGCAGGTTTACAGGGAAACCTACAATAAATGGCTTAAATGGATCCGAATTCGGCCTGGAAGCAGCCAGGGCGCATTTAGTAAGAAGTGCAGTTAAAACCTCAAACTTGGTGGGGTTGCGGACTGATCCTGATGATTCGGCAGCAACTGCAGCCTTGAGATGATTTAACTTTGAGCCACTGAAGACAACTCTTCTGCGGCTAATGTGCTCTGGTTCCCCGAAACCAAAAATTGATTTAATAAATGGATCATCAGCAGGTGGATATAGAGATGACCCAATGAACTCTGGGGATGCTAATGCTATTTCCTGATCAGATTGACGTGCCACGGCAGCCCAGTCGCGAACAAAGTTGATTAAAGTGTTGCCATCTCCAACCTTGTGCGAGAAGCACACGCTGAGTGCTTTGGCACCACAGTCGAAATGAGTAAGCTGAGCAACCACCAGACTATCCCCCTTTCGTGGATCCGTCCAGGGTAAGCCGCTAGGGAAAACAGTGTTTTCGATCCTAGAAAGAGGCTCTTTAAGCACATCGGACATTGAGCATTTGATTCTTGCTTCCAAAAATGTTGTTCCCATGTCATTGCAATCAACGGAGATGTTGCCTACTAGCCTTCCAGCGAAAGGATAGTATGAGCTTAAAAGCTTTGATAAGGACTTCTTAAGAATGGAAGATGTTTGAGTGGTATCAGGAGAGAGATTATGGGCCTCATGGTTGGGATAGAAAAAGGCAATAGGAATATAATTTGCAGTGGTTAATTGATCGATCAATGAAAGTTTGTAATGTCGAAGTGGATGTAGTGTAGGAGAAGATGGTTTAACCAACTTTTTGGAAAGCAATTGAAGCCTTGATGAAGCCATTGGTGATCTACGTATATTCTGCATTTCCTCTGTGAGCTTTATGATCAGCTTATATAGAGCCAATTAAACTTTTTGCTTAAATTCGACTCCAATATGAATGGAGAAAAAATCGGCGGCATTTTCTGAATTATACTAAGAGGTGCGAGAATGAGCTGGCGGGCGTGTTCTTCAAGTTTGGCATTGTATATTGGCATTGCGGGAGAACGCCACCGATTCCCCCGTGAGTTTTCGAACAAAGACCTTAGTTTTAAAGGAGATAGTCTTAAAAGAGATAATCTCAATTACTTAAGTTATAAAATTATTTAATAAAAACATTATTCAATATATATATACACATACATAACTCAGATGAAATTTAGCTTTTATTCTAACCAATTGCATAATATTTTTGAATGAACTAACCTTTAAAAAAAAAAGATTAAAAATGGCATTGCTCCAATGGAAAAGAAATTGAGGACCCATTTGGATTTGTTTATTTTAAGAAAATTGTATTTTTAAAGCTAATCTAATATATATATATATATGTATATGAATATATCGTTAGAACTAGTTTCACATACTTTTTGAAACAAAAATATTGTTTTTGTTCGAAAAACCAACGTGCCATCTTTAAAAATGGCACGTTGTTGGTTTCTCGAACAAAAACAATATATTTGTTTCAAAAAGTATGTGAAACTAGTTCTAAATGTTGGGCTCATCTCCGACCAATTTAGTCAGCGAATCGCGAATCTCATGTGATACTTGGATTTTGACCCAATAAGCATTTGACATGTGGTTATTTAACTTTTATTATTTTGGTTTAGCAAAAGGCATTTTGTTTAATTTATTTTTCACTTAATTTACTTAACTACCTTTTAGGAAAATAAAAGAAAAGCAAATTACTAAAATGGACACAATTTGACATATTTCAGTTTGACATATACTAAATGTACTATAGTATAAAAAACAAAAAAAGAATGACTACATCCAATGTTTTTTGGTTTGAACATGTTGGAGAAATAAAATATAAAATGTAATGGACTTAATTCTATCTATGAAGTTTTGACACCCGCAAAAATGATTTTCGCTAGACTTGAACGGATTTCTTTTATATTGGATTCTAATTCCAGCTCGGAAAACTATTTTTTGCTATATTCAAAACATATATATAATGAAAATGGGTTTCAATTCCAGTAAGTTTTGTAACCAAGGAGAATTGTCTTTGCACTACACGAGCTTATTTCTTTCAATTGATTTTCTATTCCCAGTAAGCTTTGAGTCGACTGAATAAAATGTTCGAGACATGCGAGTTTCGCGACCAACGAAAGTCTTTCATATGAATATCTGTATTTAATCTACAAAATTTTGTTTTATATATACGATTGTTTTTTGAACACTTTACATATGTCCATAAACTTTATAATCTTTAGACAATTATATAGAATGAATTCTTTTATATTATACTATATATTTTTTTTTAGTGTACAAACTTTTGTAAAGAATCTGTGAATTTGTATTTTGACTTTACAAAGTTTTCTTGAGAAATTTACACACTTTTCAGCACTATATAAGACTACAAGTCATTTGTGTTTGACTAAAAAAATTTCTTTTTAATGTACAAATTTTTATAAGAAAGTTTCCAAAGTTTCTTTCTAGTCTTTGAAAAATTTTCCTGTGATCATTATACATTTTGGACAACCATACAGGAGTACAAGTCATTTTGCTTTACATCCTTAGAAATCGAGGCAGAGAGTATCTTCGTCTTAGCTTAAAGTCCAGTTGACTACTTGCTTTTCTTTTTTCCTTTTTTTTTTTCATTTGAGGATCAATAGAAAATTGAAGTATATCAAAGACAAAACAATACTTAAATTAATATATAATTACTTCCCAAAAGATTTATTCTTTACAATTTTATAAATTTTTATCTTTGATCTTAACCAATTGCATAATATTTTTGAATGAACTAACCTTTTAAAAATTAAGATTAAAAACACAAAGCAGCTCATTGTAGGAAATTTTTGTTTTTGCTTAAATAAATAAAATCTTGTTTCAGTTTAAAATTTAATTTTTAGTACAATATATACACACACGTGCACACATATATCAAATTGAAAATGATTTTCTTTTCTAACTTAATTAGTACATGACAAATGACTCATATTTGAAATAATATATATAAAACATAAAATAAAAAATAACAGTAATGGTAATAAAATTAAATAACTTAGTGGATAAATAAAAAGTGACAAATGCCCTTCAATACAAGACATTATTTGGCAGTCATTTGATTTCAATAAGGAAGAATTTCATGGAATAATTTGACATCTAAGCTAAAATTCATAGGGAAAAATAGCATTGCTCCAATGGAGAAGAAATTAAGGACCCATTTGGATTTCTTTATTTTAAAAAAATTGTGTGTGCGTATGTATATATATATATATATATATATATATTTGTGTGAAGTATAAATTTAAATAACAAACATGGAATACTTTTTTAAGAATTCAGAGTTTTTACTTGTTATTTAAAAAAGAAAAGAAAAAAGAAGGAGGCACGTTTGTTTCCCGAACAAAGACTATATGAAACTAGTCCTAAATGGTGGGCTAATCCTCCATTCTTTTGTCATGTTGACGTGGAGGTTCTTTTCTTCTCCGACCAATTTAGTCAACGAACTCGCGAATCTCATGTGTAATAACGTAATGATATAGTTCCAACGCATATATCAGTCCACGTTGACCCAATAAGCATTTTACATGTGGTTATTTACTTTTTATTATTTTGGTTTAACAAAAGACATTTTGTTTAATTTTTTTTTCTAATTTACTTAAATACCTTTTAAAGAAGATAAAAGAAAAGCAAATTACTAAAATGGACACTTAATATTGACATATTTTAGTTTGACATATACTAGATGTAATATAGGACGAAAAAATGACTATATTCAATGTTTTTCTGTCTTAACAGGTCAGAGAAATATAATATAAATTGTAATGACTTAATTGTAGAAAGTCTTGGCACTCGCGAAAATAATTTTCGCTAAACTTGAACGAATATTTTTATATTGGATTCTAATTCTAGCTCGGGAAACTATTTTTGGCTATATCAAAACATTTGTATAATGAAAATAGGTCTCAGTTCCAGTAAGTTTCGTGACCAACCAAAATCGTGCTCGCGCAACACGAGCTTATTTCTTTCAATTGATTTTCTAATCCCAGTAAGTTTTGACTGTGATAAATGAAATGCTCGAGACACGCATGTTTGGCGATCACCCAAAGTCTTTCCTGTAAATAGTCGTATTTAATATACAAATTCTGTTTTATGATTGTTTTTTTAACACTTTACATATTTCTATAAACTTTATGGACTTCAGACAACTATATAGGACGATCGCTCTTTAATATTTTACTACAGATATTTGTTTTTAGTATACAATTTTTTGTAAAGAATCTACCAACTTTCTTTCTAGACCTTACAAAGTTTTCTTTTGAACTCTACACATTTTTTACAACTTTATAAGACTACAAGTCATTTATGTTTTATTGAAAATATTTCTTTTTAATGTACATATTTTTATAAAAAATTTTCAAAATTTCTTTCTAGTTATTAAAATTTTTCATATGATCATTATACAATTTGGACAACCATATAGGACTACAAGTAATTTATATTTTACTACAAATATTTCTTTTTAATATACACATTTTTCTACGTAATCTATAGAATTTTTTTACACTTCACAAATTTTTCCTATTAACTTGACACATTTTTATAAACAATCTACAAATTTGTTTTTAGATTTTACAAAGTTTTTTTTACGAACTTTACACAATTTTTTTTACGAACTTTACACAATTTTCACAACTATAGAAGACTAACAGGTCATTTATGTTAAAAAAAATATTTCTTTTTAATGTACAAATTTCTATAAGAAATTTCTAAAAGTTTCTTTCTAGTCTTTGAAAAAATTTTCCGATGATCACTATACATTTTGGACAATCACATAGGACTACAAGTCATTTTGATTTACATCGTTAGAAATCGACAGTATCTATGTCTTAGCTTAAAGTCCAGTTGATTACTTGCTTTTCTTTTTTTTTTTTTTTTCATTTGAGAGGTCAATAGCAAATTGAAGTATATTAAAGACAAAACAATACTTAAAATAATGCATAATTACTCCCAAAAAGTTTTTTGTTTACAACCTTATAAACTTTTTGTCTTCTCGAACTTGGACTTGTGTCACTAACTTAGGAACCATGTATACCATTGTCCATAACATATTCGAAAACATAACAGATTTGATATATAGGTAATTAATAGTTAATTGTCATAGACTTGTACTTCAAAGAAAAACAGAGAAGATTTAAATCACGTCTCGTACTTCAACCACCCAGCCCATTACGTTGGCTTGTTTGATTTGTTTTTCTTTTTCTTTTTTATATATAAAAAATAATTTTCCATCCTTAAGAAAGTAATCATAGAATTTAAAAAGTCAACAATTTTTCTTTCGAATTAAACATGTATGAGATTTGCCCATTAAAAAAAAAAAAAAAGATGTATGACTTTTTATTGGTAATGGAAATTTAAAACTTAATATTTTAATGCCAAACGATCAAAGTTTGGAGATAAATTTAGTATTCCAACTTTGATCAAAAGGGTAAGATGACATCAAAAAGTTTTTGAAGATGAAAATTTTTAACGTTGAAGAAGAATGAACAAAAAGAATTGATACTGTTCATTCATAAATAAGGAACCACTTAAGACTTATAAATTTTGAGTTAGAGGCATCATTAGAGATAAATAGAGAACCAAAATAATCATTTTAGAAGAAGAATAATAAATACAGCTAAAAGCATTGAAAGATGAGAAAGGCAAACATATTTTTGTTCAGAATTATTTAATAAATTTACTGGACGGGCTTCCAGGAGTTTGAAAAGTTTTCTCCTACTTAATCCACTCCACTCTAATTTTAGTGGGATTGAGTAGTCTCACTTATTTGTTATCGTACAAAAACCTCCGGTGGCAAATCTAGAAATTCCTTTTTGTTGGATCAATACAAAATTCTAAACAATAAACTTAAAGAAACTTGAAAAACAAACAGAGTGAAAATTTTAAAAGACAAAAATTTTATGTAACTAAAATCTAAAAACAACATGGTTGCCAATGTACCAGAGGTTTTATATTTATGTTTTTTACTTTTTTATAACATAGGCTACTTTATAGGAAAGCCGAGATAATGTTTATATAAAATAGGAGCTTTATATCTTTTAAAATAAATTACTTGTTGGGAAAATATAAGATTTTTTATTACTTATGTTACCAGGATTTTGTGGACCAAATATCTCTTTGCATGCTTAATTATTTAAAATATTTGAGGGTTCAATAAAGTAAATTAAATTTACAAAGGTTCAATTTAATCTATATCTATATTTGAACCAGACTATTTGAATAAAAAGGGGGTCAATTCATAATCAGGTCTGCCCCTAGATAGATTTCTTCCAGTCATTGTTAATGTTAAATTGTTAATTATACCGTTAAATCCAGAGAAATGATCTCAAATAAGGGTACTATTGCAACAACAAAAGAAAGTATCATGTCAAAACATAAAAGGGGAGAATTCCTATCATTAATTAAAAAGCAATGAAAATAAACATACAATCGAACCTTGTGCGTGCTTGAATTCATCTTTTCTTTAAAATTAAAATAGATATTTAAAAGAATAGAAAATGAAAACAATAAAAAGAATAGCACATTGAATAGAGTTTAACTCTTTTTTATCTTTTTTCTTTGGGGGGGGGGGGGGAGGGGGAAAGGGAGAAAAATGTCCTATTCTTGGATTGAGTAATCTTCAATTACCCGATGCAACAGAGATATAGGAAGAGAAAAACAAGAAAATAATTATGCAAGTTTGCAATGCCTATATCCACGGAGTAATAAAATATATTCACTATTGCAAAAGAGACATTACAAAAAATATTCATTGTCGCAAAAGAGAGAGATCACAATTTTTTTGTGAAAGAGAAGAAAATCTCTCAATACACCAACTTTACTACGTGAACTTAATTTTATTGCTCATGCGAACGTATCTTCAAACAACCGCAATATGAGCCAAGTCCAAACAATACAAAAGTTTGACGCCACTAACTACCTTGGTCAAGATATCAGATGGATTTTCTTTGGTATCAATCTTCTAAAAAAGAATATCACTATCATTCATGATATCTTGGATAAAGTGAAAATGAACATCAATATGCTTTGTCCAAGCATGATATACTTGGTTCTTTGCTAAATGGATGACACTTTGACTATCACGAAATACCTCCACATATTTCCGATGCACTCTTAAGTCATTAATCAAACCACAAATCCAGACAGCTTCTTCCAAAGCCTCTGCAACTGCCATATATTCGGCACCTCTAATAGACAAAGCAACTGTAGATTGTAATGTAGACCTCCAACTCACAGGTCTTTCCACCATGGTAAACAAATAACCTGTGGCAAATCTCCTTTTATCCAGATCACCTACATAATCTGAATCAACTTATTCCACAAGAAATTTACTTGTACTATGTAAATCTTTCACAAAATTTAATCCCACATCTTTGGTACATTTAAGATACCTCAAAATATACTTGGCAACTTCCCAATACTTTTTACCTAGATCATCCATATATCTACTAACAACACCAATAGCTTGTGTAATATTGGGTCTAGTGTATACCATTATGTACATCAAACTCCCAACTAGGCTAACATAAGGTACACGAAGCATATTATCCCTTTCTTCATCATTACTAGGAGACAATTGAACACTTAGCTTAAAATGGGATGCTAAAGAAGTACTTACAGATTTTGACTTGTCATCTATGCCAAACTTTTGTAGTATCTTCCTCAAATACTACTTTTGCATCAAGTGCATAGTGTCTTTCTTATTATCTTGGGTAATCTCCATTTCAAGAATTTTCTTAGCCTCACCAAGATCCTTCATCTCAAACTACTTCTTCAATTGGGCCTTTAGTTTCTCAATCTCTATATTGTTCTTAGTTGCAATCAATATGTTATCTATATATAAAGATATAAAGGAACTATCATGCAAACTCTTGAAGTAAACACGATGATCATATTGCCTTCTACAGTAATTTTATTCCTATCTAAACTAATCAAATCTTTTGTATCACTACCTTGGAGATTATTTCAAACTATACAAATATTTTTTCAGATTGGAAACCCATTCTTCTTTACCCTCAATCTTGAAACCATATGGTTGAGACATGTAAATTTCTTCATCCAAGTCCTTATGTAGGAAAGCTAATTTCACATCCAATTGGACCAACTCTAACTCGAACTATGTAACCAAGGGTAATAAGATCTGGATCGACGAATGCATCACAACCAGTGAGAATACCTCCTTGTAGTCAATTCCTTCTCCCTATATACACCCTTTTTATACCAATCTAGCCTTAAATCTAACACCACCTTTGCATTGAAGATCTTCATTCTTTACAAACACCCACTTACATCCAATTGCCTTTCTGTTATTAGACAATTTCACAAGCTCCCACGTTTAATTCTTATGAAGAGAATGCATCTCTTCTTTCATTGCGTTGTTCCATTCTCCAAATTCTACACTATTCATAGCTTCTTTGTAGACGGCCTAAATATGTCATCAATTATGGGTAATGCATATGCCACCATATTCTCAAACCAAGCTGGTTTATGTATTTCTCTTCTGGGTCTATTTGCTAAAATGGATTCTTATTTTTGAGCCTTTTGCAATGTACCCTCTTTAACATCATCCTTATGCTTATCTTCTTTTATTAGAGGAGATTTTTCAGACTACGAACTACAAGGGGCTCTTTCTACCTCCCCTTGCAACACATCTCTTGCATCCTTGCTAATTTTTTCAAGAATCTCCTTTTCTGGAAACTTTAACATTTTGCTTTCATCGAAGTAACAGTCTTGCTTAATATCACTTTCTTTTATTTTGGACATCATAACCTATAACTCTTCACGCTACTACTAAAACCAAGAAATATGACTTCTTTTGCTCTAAGGTCAAGTTCACTTTTGGTCACATGAGAAAAGGCAGGACAACCAAATATACGTAGTCAATCATAATTAATAGTAGGTTTTTCAGTCAATACCTCAATAAGGGTTTTAACTCCTAATGTAGTTTATGGTAATCGGTTTATCAAGTAACTTGCATAAAATACTGCTTCTGCTAAAAAACTCTTGCTTAAGCTAGAATTGGATAACATGCATCTAACCTTCTCAAGTAAGATTCTATTAGTACTTTTTGCTACCCCATTCTGCTCAAGCGTTTCTCTTATAATGAAGTGTCTTTTGATTCCTTCATCTTGCCATAATTTCAAGAAAGGATCATGTGTATTTATCACTATTATCAGATCTCAAGCACTTAATTTTCTTCCAGTTTGATTTTCCATCAACTTTTTCCATGCCAAAAAGATATCAAGTACTTAATTCTTATGCTTCATGATGTATACCCAAACTCTTCTAGCATTATCATCAACAAAAGTGACAAACAAATGCTTAACGCCTAAAGATGCCGTCTTGGTAGGACCCCAAAAATCTACTTGAACATAGTTCAAGATCATTTCAGTTTGATATAGGGCCAAATTTGACTTTAGTTTGTTTTTTCAACACACATGTTTATAGAAATCAATTTTACAAATTTTGACACCATTCAATAACCCCTTATTTGCCAACCCTTCCACAACCTTCTCACCTAGTAAATCCTTACTATGTCAAGAATTGCATCACTTGTATTTTCTATCACAGTTGCTACTCCATCAACTATAGTATTTCCTTGCAAAAATTACAAGGTTTTTTGTCTAGTGCCCTTCATAATAAAAAGGGCACTATCTGCAATTTTCAAAATTCCAGCCTCCATAGTGATCTTGAATTCCTTGGACTCCAATGCCCCAAAGAAATTAAGTTCTTCTTCAAACCAGTTACATACCAAACATAAAAAAAAACCTTCAAATTGTCCCATCATGCAATTTGATTTTGACTATGCCAACTCATTTCTCTTCACGTGCATAGTCATTACCCATCAACATTATTCTGTCGCTAACCAATTCCAAACTATAAAAGCTCTTTTTATCTGGACACATATGGAAGGAATATGTTAAATCAAGTATCCACTCATTGAAAGCACAATCAGGAGTAGAAATAAGTGCGAACTCAAAATCTGCAACAGTTTGTACCCTATTTGCATTATTGTCCTTATTTTTAATTTAGGACAATCTTTCTTCTAATGTCTCGTTCGGCAACAATAAGAACATTCGTCTTTTGCTAGAAGTTTTTTGCCATCTTTTGAAACTCCTCTCGACCTAGATCGAGAATTGTTTCTCTTCGTCTGATTTCTATTATTTGATCTATACTTTATCACCATGGCCTCAGATTTTTCCTTCTGTACTTCTTTGAATAATCTACGAAGTTTATGATTTTTCATAAATGCATCTAAGACATATTTAGAATTGATTGAATCTTTTTTCCTAGAGTAGGGTAGGTACAAAGTAATCATATTCGTCAGGTACGGAACATAACAAAATCATTGTTTTGTCTTCATCTTTGATTTCCTCATCTAGGTTCAATAAATCCGTAACTAATTTATTGAATACATTTAAATGGTCAATCATGGGAGTACCTTCTATATATTGAAAACAAAAAAGATTCAATTTCATGTATAATCAATTTTGGATGCTCTTCAATAGATATTTGTCTTCTAATTTTTTCTATAGCATCTTGGTCATGGTCTCGGTTATGATAAAATACTTGACTCCCTTCACCAGAGACAATTGAATTTGATCTGCAGGTCAAATGGTTCAAACTCGCCTATTTTGCATCTCTTATATATGCAGGCTTGTTTTCTAAAGTTATTTGTAGTCCTTGTAGGACTAACATATCTATGACTTCACACTATTACATGCTGAAATTGTTGCTGCCGTCGAACTTCTCAATTTCAAATTTTACATTAGAGATTGCCATCCTTGGTACTTGCATATTGGATCCTGATATAGCACCTTTGACATTTGTCTCTCCTGATTTCGAACTTGAACTTTCATCTCTCATGTCTTTTTGGATACAATAAATGTGGCCCTAGATACTACTTGTTGTGTTAATGGGTTGGGTAATCTTCAATTACCCGATGCAATAGAGATAAAGGAAAAGAAAAACAAGAAAATAATTATGAAAAAATATACAAAGTTTACGTGGTTTGACAATACCTATGTCCACTAAGCAACAAAATATATTCACTAATACAAAAGAGAGAAGTTACAAATTTTTTGTAAAGGAGAGGAAAATCTCTCAATACCTAAGGTAACTCTCTCACAGACTATGCAATAAGACGCAATGTTACAAATTTATGTTCTCTCAATAATGTAGTAAGCTATTTATAGAGAGAAAAAAAAAACTAATCCTAAACCCTATAGGAATAGGATAAATAAAAGACAAAAACTAAACATAATTCATATGGGAATAGGATAGAAGATAAGATATAATTGGTAATCCTAATATGATTTGGATTCTTATCTTCTATCCAATTAGACTTCTAATCCAAAATTGGCCTAGGAATACGAGTCGCTACCCAATATTCATCACCACTACTAACTCTACCACCGGTATTGCCATTTCCATTCTCACCATTCTTTCAAGTCTTTTCACCCCTTCCACTCAAATGTGCCTCGTAGACTTTGATCCAATGTGCAACTAATTTTTTCACAAAATAGACCTTAATACATTCAAGTTGTTGATTATAATTCCTAAAAATATCCAAAGAATTCTTTTTGTTTTGAAGACTATCTTGGTTCAAGAAGAATGGATCCAAAATGAATTACTTAGTTTTTCAACACCATCAACAGAGAGACCATCCTAGATGCTCCAATCAACTTCAAACCAATGTCTACATTAGTAGCAACTATGGAGAGGGTAGAAAGATGACCCAACACACTGACTTTCCAAAATTCAAGTTTAATATTTTTTCTAAAATCTTATTTTCATTTTATGGTCAGTGTAATAGGTATGCAATGTGTTTTTTAAGGTTCATGATGTTGTGGGGATGGAGGGTGTAATTTCATTTTCTTTGTTAAATTGTTAGATTAATCTTATTTAACTATTTATTTCTTGGTTTATGTGTTTGAGTTAGATTTCTATTTTAATATTGTTTTATGGGTAGGGCAAAGCCAAGAATTTAATATTGGGGCCAAGATTAAATTAAGAAAATTAGTGATCTTAAATATTTTAGATATAAACAAATGTAAAGCTTATATTACTATTAAAAAATTATAGAATAATACTTTTAGAGAATAGTATTTGTAAAAGATAATATAAGATTATGTGAAGAAAATTTACTATTTCAATCAATGTTGGGCTCGTCTCTCTTTTATAGAATAGAATTTATCATTTATTATATCAATACGAACATTTAAAGAATTTCTTTTTCAATATAAGTAACCAACCTATCTATAATAAAGTCATTTCCATTTAAGTAAAAAAATTTATTTCATAATTTTTATAAAAAAATAAATCATTTTATAGTTGTGGTTTAAACACAAAAATTAAAAATAAATTACTACAACAAGAGAAACTATGAGCTTTTAACTATAGTTAAATGAAAATAACCCCAATGCATAAAATATATCAATCTATGGACTAAACATAAGCTACTGATTCTAAATTTGTACTAGATAAGCTTTGTAAGTCGTGATGGTTAGGTGCATTAATAATGTTAAACAATCTATAATAAAGAATTAAAGATCACGTACATATATTACAAAGTGAATATATTGCATTTATTGACATTAGTGTATATTTGTATACCTATACTATATATTAAAGCAAACCATGATGTTCAAGACTCATTCTCTGCACGGCAATTGTCAATCTTTATTGGTGCCACGTGGCACTCTACAATACAATACAAATCAGCATTTTACAATCGATAATTAATTTAAACATTAAATCATACCCATCAAAGAATAATTTCCAAATTAATTTGAGTATTACTTAATGGAAGCAAAATGTTTATTCCTAAACCAAATTTTTTCCTAATTATGGCATCTTTACTTTTGTCGTGTGTATATATATATACACGTATATATACATGTATATATGTATGTATATACATATGTATATATACATATATATACATGTATATATATATGTATATACATGTATATATACATATATATATGTAGGTATATACATACATATATATATATATATATATATACATATATGTATATACATATATATATATAACATTATCAAGTGCTAGTGGTAATAAAATGGATATTTTATATAAATTATCTAAAGCTTATATTTGCACTAATAAACAGTGTATTCCTAATAGTTTTGTATTAGTCAGGAATATGACAAATCAGGTTATATTAGGAACATCATTCCTTAACAAAATATTTCCCATAAAGGAAATAACTACTAATGGAATAATAGGTAGTTTTGAAGGAAATGAAATTCAATTTGAATTTATAAAGGATCCAATAACTAGGGTTCTTAATGAAATGGTTGAGTTAATAAAAGCAAAAAATAACCAATTGAATTTTCTTAATCAAGAAATTAACTCATTTGGTATCAGAGCCACCTTACCACAAAGTGGATTCTCATGGGGAGTTCTCACAGGGTGATGATTCCTGCGAAGCCTTGGCTCTTATCCCTAGGGGAGCCTATGGCGTGAGGGGATCTTCAGTGATCTTAAAAAACCTGGTCATAGGTTGGCGACTGTCGAGAGGCAGTGACAATGCATTTGGGGCAACCCGGTATATTGGCCGTAAAAGGTGGTTTTGAGGTAAACAGGATGGCAGGCATTCCGGAGCATTCCGGGTGTACCACATCTTGGCCATCTGTGTTGTGTTTGGGCGCAACTCATTTGGTATCAGAGCCATTGTTAGGCAATACTCTTTGGTAATGAGTATTAACTCAGGTTTTATGTTGATCAGTATTATTTCAATTCATCAATTGATTGCTCACATAATCTGAGTATGTCTTCAATTCTTTCAATATTTGCAAAGAATCAGAATACTGTGAAAAATAGTAAAAAGGAAGAATATGATATTCCAAAGAATTTGGATTTGTTAAATAAATGGACAATTCCTAAAATAGAATATAGGATGATATATTCCTTTGGTACTTTTGATAAATTAAGTTTTAAACAAATTATTAAAACTTGTGAAGAATCTGTTCCTATACATAATGAGGAATTGACTATTAAATTGCTTAGTCAAGATGATATTGATGCATATACATCAGAATATAAGTTCTTGCATATTGGACTTGTTCAGGTAGCTTTTAAACCTCTTACTTTATCTGGTTTACCTGAATCATTTCTTGCTGTATTACGTGATGCGCGTAATATGAACTGGCGTCAATCTTTCATGGGCATAATGGAATCTAGTTTAGCTCATGGTCCTATACATTTTAATGCTTATCTGAATTTACAATTATCTTTATCGGATGTTAATATTTTGGATGCGTTAACTTTATATGTGAAAACGCATGGTTATAATTATTTGCCAGGTACAGAAGTTATTTGTATATGTTATAGGGTTTACTTTAAGCCTTTATATACTTTGAATCAAAGTGTAAGTTGATGAATACCAATCAACAAGAAACAATAATATTTGAAACCAATTTTAATAGATCTAAAATAACAACTCGTAGATCTATAAGATGGGATGAAATAAACTTTCCAGAAACTTGGTTAGCTGAAAAGATAATTCCAGCAACACCATTAATAAATGAAGATTTGGTGGATGCAATCCAAACATCTACTGGTGATATACGAATTCAGTTTAATAGGAAAATTACATTGGAAATAGGTGGAAGTGCAGGACTAGGAAAATCTAGATATTCTAGAACTAGTTCAATCCATTCTTATATTTCTCCTATAGATTATAGAGTTGATTTACCCAATACTGTAGGGAGTTCATCTTCTAAATCAGAATCTGAAAACCTGCAAAATAAAGTTCAGGGAATTAAAATTAATGAGGATAATATAGCTCAGGGTGCATATAATAATTCTGAAGAGGTTCTTAGACCAGAAATAACTGAGTCAGAGTTAAATTTTCCAGTTTAATAATGAATCAAAATAAAATTGATTTCAGTCCAGGCAGTTCAGCTAGGAAACAAATACAAGCTGAATTTCAAAAACCAATATATCAACCTTTCAGAGATTGGTTTGCTAAAAATATTAATTTAGCAGAAAGAAAAATACTTCAAGATGAATTCTATAACCATTTGAAAAATATAAATGAAATAAAAGATTTTATTCCATGGTTTTTAGAAACTTATCTAGGTAATCATATAAATGTCCTAGAAAAATTTTGGAAATTAAAAAATGGAGAACAAGTAGAATCAGTCTATCCTCCAACACATCAACCGATAATAATGGATAAAGAAAGAATGAAATTATATGCTAATGCTTTCTTTAATCTGCAAGAGAATGAAACTCTTCCAACCACAACTAAAAATATAAATGATGTGGTAAAACAAAATAATTTTACTAATCTCTATTTAGTAGCCTTAGGAGAACAAATATTATTTCTCAATAATAGGTTATTAAAAAACTATATGATGATTGAAGAATTAAAAAATTCTCTGGAAAAATTACAAGGTAATAATAAGGAGAAAAATATTGGAGAACCTTCAAAATTAAAGAGTAATCCAATTCAACCTCCTCCAGAAATCAAAAATTTTAAATTAGAACAAATATCTGAATTTGAGAAACTTCTTGATAATAAGTTTAAGACATTTAAATTAAATGTTATAACTAAAGAAGAAGTTCCAGATTTAGTTGATAATATACATCAGCAGGAAATTGTGAATGAAACTCTTAATAGAATAAAGAGTAATAATAAATTTGCTGATAAACCGGTCCAGAAAAAATATTATTATCCAAGACCGACACCTCAAGATGTTTTATTTGAGGCATTACCAAATGAACAAACTTACTATAATGGTAAGACAATATATGAGTGGAATATAGATGGTCACTCAGATCAACAAATTTATAATACCATCCATAGAATGATGATGTATGCTACCATATGTAAGCAACATAATAATTCAGATAGAAATATTGCTTTAATGATAATAGCAGGGTTTACTGGTCAGTTAAAAGGCTGGTGGGAAAATTATCTCAATGAAACCCAATGACAAACTGTCTTGAATACTACAAGAACAGAAAATAATATAGTAAAACAGGAAGCTGTTTACACTTTAACAATAAATATTTGTGAACATTTTACAGGAAGATTCACAACAAATACAGAGAATATAAGATCTCTAATCTTGAATCTCAAGTGTCCTACTCTTACCTCATTTAGGTGGTATAAGGATGTATTCCTTAGCAGAGTAATGGAATTACCTGATGCGAATCAAGCACATTGGAAGTCTAAGTTTATAGATGGTCTTCCGCATTTATTTGCTGAAAGAGTAAAGAAAACTCTTAGAATAGGAATATCACCTATTGATTATGATAATCTTACATATGGCATGATAATAGGAAAATGCATGCAAGAAGGTTTAGCTTTATGTAATGAAATTAAGTTAAATCAACAAATTAAAAAACAAAAGTTAACAGAGAAGTCTCAATTAGGACAATTCTGTGAACAATTTGGGATTGAAGTAAGTCAATCTAGTAATCCTAAAAAATATACTAGGTTTTCTAATATCCAAAAATATAATTCTCCAACCTATCAGAAAAAAATAGCTGCTAGGAGAGAAAGAAAACAAATAAGGAAAAATGTGAAAAAACAATAGGGTCATAAGAGGAGTAGATCAAAATCTAAACCTCCTGTTTGTTATAAATGTGGCAGAATAGGTCATATATCGCCCAACTGTCCTATTAAGAAAAAGATAAAAGCATTAAATATTGAGGAAGATTTGAAAGAAAATCTTATGAAAATAATGCTTAATTCTGAATCAGAAGAAGATCAAAAAGATTTTAATGACTCAGAGGAATCTAGCTCTGAGGATAATCTAAAATATTTATCAGAAGAATCTGAAACTACAGAAAGTTCAGAAGAGGAATATAAACCTTGTGAAAATTGTATGAATACTATACAAAAAGATGAAAATGAAAACTTCTATCAATTGTTATCACAATTCAGAAATATGGAACTGAATGTTTTAACTAATGATAATATAGTTGATTTACTCAAAATAATAAAAGATTCTGAAATCAGAAATAAAATCTTGGAATCTTTAGGGAAAATAAAGGAACCTGAAGAATTAAGTGTCCAAGAAGAAGATAAATTCATTCCTTATACTTTATCAGAAGTAAGAAAAAGGATTGAAGAAAAATAGAATATAAAATCCTCTGTTACATCTGTAACTACAATACAGGATCTTAAAGAGGAAGTTAATAATTTGAAAACTGAAGTTAAAATATTAACTCAGGATAATATAAATATAAATAAAAGATTGGATAATATGGATAAAGGAAAAGAAAAAATTGAAATTCCAGAATCAAGTATTAATCAAGAATTAGAACCATTTTTAGGAAAGATGGAATATATTACATCTCAAAAGTGGTTAGTCAAAATTGATCTCTTAATTCAAGGAGATTATAAAAAAGAATTAATTGCGTTAATAGATAGTGGCGCAGATTTAAATTGTATACAGGAAGGATTAATTCCTACAAAATATTTTGAAAAAACCACACATACATTATCAAGTGCTAGTGATAATAAAATGGATATTTTATATAAATTATCTAAAGCTTATATTTGCACTAATAAACAGTGTATTCCTAATAGTTTTGTATTAGTCAGGAATATGACAAATCAGGTTATATTAGGAACACCATTCCTTAACAAAATATTTCCCATAAAGGAAATAACTACTAATGGAATAATAGGTAGTTTTGAAGGAAATGAAATTCAATTTGAATTTATAAAGGATCCAATAACTAGGGTTCTTAATGAAATGGTTGGGCTAATAAAAGCAAAAAATAACCAATTGAATTTTCTTAATCAAGAAATTAACTCATTAACAATAAATGAGAAATTACAAAATCCTCAACTTCAACAACATATAAAGTTGATAATTAATCAATTTTCATCAGAAATTTGTGCTGATCATCCTAATGCTTTTTGGGATAGGAAAAAACATATTGTTAGTCTACCATATGTAGATGATTTTGATGAAAGAATGATAACAACAAAATCAAGACCAGCTCAAATGAGTGAAGCAGAGCAGGTTAGATGTAGAGAAGAAATAAATACTTTTCTGCAAAAAGGATTAATAAGAGAATCTAAATCAGCTTGGAGTTGTACTGGTTTTTATGTTAATAAAAAATCAAAAATTGAAAGAGGATCTCCAAGATTAGTTGTTAATTATAAACCTCTTAATAAAGTCTTGAAATGGATTAGATATCCCATTTCTAATAAAAAGGATTTGATTGATAGAGTACATGATGCATGTATATTTTCAAAATTTGATATGAAATCTGGCTATTACCAAATACAGGTAGTAGAAGAAGATAAATATAAAACTGCTTTTGTAGTACCATTTGGTCATTATGAATGGAATGTAATGCCTTTTGGTTTGAAAAATGCTCATTCTGAATTTCAGAGGATAATGAATGATATATTCATACCATATAATGATTTCATGGTTGTTTATATTGATGATGTCTTAGTATTTTCAAAAGACATTAATACCCATTTTAAACATCTTGAAATATTCAAAAATCTTGTTATTAAAAATGGGTTAGTTGTTTCAAAACCAAAAATGATGGTTTTCCAATCCAAAATTAGATTTTTGGGTTATAATATTGAAGATGGGAAAATAATTCCTATTGAAAGAAGTATTGAATTTGCTTCTAAATTTCCAGATGAAATTTTGGATAAAAATCAATTGCAAAGATTTTTAGGCAGTCTTAATTACATACAGCCTTATTATAAGAATTTGGCTATGGATGTTGCTATTTTATATGAGAGACTGAGGAAATCCCCTTCCCCTTGGTCACAAAGTCATACTGAGGCAGTGAGATTGATTAAATCAAAGTAAACCAGTTGCCTTGCCTTATGCTTGCAAATCCGCAATGGTATAAGATTGTGGAGACTGATGCTTCGGACATAGGATATGGTGGAATACTCAAACAAGTACAACCAACAACAAAACAAGAATATCTTGTGCGTTTTACTTCAGGAAAATGGAGTGAAAGTCAGAAAAAATATGCTACTGTTGCAAAAGAAATTTTGGCTATTGTCAACAGTGTTTTAAAATTCCAAGATGATCTTTTGAATCAAAAGTTTTTGATAAAAACTGATTGCAAATCTGCAAAATTCATGTTCAATAAAGATTTTAAACATGATGTTTCGAAATATATGTTCGCAAGATGGCAAACATATTTAGCCCCTTTTGAATTTGAAATCAAACATATTCAGCGAAAGAATAATACTTTGCCTGATTTTTTATCCCCTGAATATCTGCAGGGGGATGCAACCTCCTGATGGGGTTTTCAAGCCCGTGGGAAATATGCCCATGGTGGATCATCAAGAGGCCGTGGCAAATATGGTCATGGTAAAGGTAAAGGGAGAAATAATGCTCCTGATTATTTCCATGTAAATAAAGCACTGGAAATTGCTTCTGAAGAAGCTGAAGTACGTAAAAATATATTGCGTGCTCAGAAGTTTGATATAAAACTTCCACATCCCAGTTCACCAATATACTCAGAGACAATAAAGCTTCTTGAGGAACTGGAGAAAAAAGCAGAAGAAAGAAACATAAGTTCTTTCGCTTCAGCTCTAAATACTATAGAGCAAGATGAATCTGTGCAATATACAGAATGCGTGAGAGGAAATAATCCTCTATTTGTCACGAAGGATCTCATAGATCAACAAGATCCATGGTTGCTGATGTCCAAATATCTGAATGATTTCTCATTTCCAGCTTAGTCCTATAAGACAAGACACCAGTATGAGAAGATTCTCATGGAGACGCAATCTGCAGATTTTGAACACTTCAAAAAGAGTGGAAAGGCGATATGATGTCAAAGGATATTGCTTATAGCAAGATCTACATCAAGACTCTCATCAATGCGAGCGTTGGGGACTTTCTACACATAAACTAAAGTCCTATGTGGTATCAACACAACAAGGTCCCATATTATATTCTTATTGGGATTATGTTGAAGGATTCTCAAAGGTATTTTATTTTGAGAATGACCAGCATAAGCATTCATGGTTTGTGAAAATAGCTGGTACAGTCCTTAATAAGGATATTCCATCATGGTTTATAATTTGGTGGAATTATTTTGGTCCAAATTCATTAATATTTTCGGAACCATTCCAAGATCTTTATAAAAGATGGAAGGAAGTATCTCCAAAGATGCAGAATTTTGATCAACAATCAGTTGAAGGAACTGCAACAATGTATTTCTTTCTGGAGTTCTCAATTCCATGGATTGTCAGATGGATTCCAGAAGTCAGTCATGCAGATAAGCATGTTCCATGCTTGAAGAGAATATTCTTGCAGATTAAAGAAAGCATTAGCATATAATTTCATTCTTTCTTTATCCATTATTATCGGTTGATGTGTTGGAGGATAGACTGATTCTACTTGTTCTCCATTTTTTAATTTCCAAAATTTTTCTAGGACATTTATATGATTACCTAGATAAGTTTCTAAAAACCATGAAATAAAATCTTTTATTTCATTTATATTTTCCAAATGGTTATAGAATTCATCTTGAAGTATTTTTCTTTCTGCTAAATTAATATTTTTAGCAAACCAATCTCTGAAAGGTTGATATATTGGTTTTTGAAATTCAGCTTGTATTTGTTTCCTAGCTGAATTGCGTGGACTGAAATCAATTTTATTTTGATTCATTATTAAACTGAAAAATTTAACTCTGACTAAGTTATTTCTGGTCTAAGAACCTCTTCAGGATTATTATATACACCCTGAGCTATATTATCCTCATTAATTTTAATTCCCTGAACTTTATTTTGCAGGTTTTCATATTCTGATTTAGAAGATGAACTCCCTACAGTATTAGGTAAATCAACTCTATAATCTATAGGAGAAATATAGGAATAGATTGAATTAGTTCTAGAATATCTAGAATTTCCTAGTCCTAAACTTCCACCTATTCCAGATGTAATTTTCCTATTAAACTGATTTTGTATATCACCAGTAGATGTTTTGATTGCATCCACCAAATCTTCATTTATTAATGGTGTTGCTGGAATTATCTTTTCAGCTAACCAAGTTTCTGGAAAGTTTATTTCATCCCATCTTATAGATCTACGAGTTGTTATTTTAGATCTATTAAAATTGGTTTCAAATATTATTGTTTCTTGTTGATTGGTATTCATCAGCTTACACTTTGGATTCAAAGTATATAAAGGTGATAAGACCGCAAATAACAGCAATCCGTGGACATGATTAAGTCCTTAAGTTTTAAGCTATATCTTAGATATGCAAAATCATGGATCCCTGGTACATTACCTAATATATCATTAAACCCTAATCATGGAGTGAACAGAGAAGAAGGTACTGCGCCAAAACGCCTTCAACACAACAACGGCAACAGGCAATGGACCTGGGACACTCCTAGGATTTAATCATATACTTCGAACCAGAACTCCAGGCAATATCAAAGATATATCATAACCCTTAAGTCTAAAACATGTCAGCGGAGTATTTGAGGGTTATCAACTACGTCTACAAATGGCTTAAAACAACTTTTATGTTATATCAGCGTTATATCAATTCATCAACAACTCAGCCTGTCATGAGGCCAAGAATTCAAACAAATAAAAAAAAATGACAGAAAAATAAAAAGAGAGTACCTGAAAAAAAAAACTCTGAACTTTTTATTTCTTAAATTTACAAAATATAAAAATTGAAACTATCTAATTCTAGTCTTATGTTTCTTCCTCCGAGTTGTGGCTTTTATAGACAATTGAAGCCTCGGATTTGAAACAAAGATTCAAAACAATTTTCCACGGATTTCACATATTTCAGATCCGCGAAACATCATAATTACAAACAGTAAAAAGTAAATTACTGTTTATGAACAGTAAATTCCACTATCTATGAATAGTAGAACTGTTTGCCTAATATTGACAAAACTTTTGTCCATCTGTTCTCGTTGATTTTATCTAATCAACTGTGACTCTTCTGTCTGATTGTTGAGTCATCAGATTCCTTTGTCTTTGAGTAATTATCACTACCGCTTTCTCCACTGTCATCATGATAATCACTATTCTTTTTTCTTTTCACCTAAACTTTATCCTGTTTAGGATCACTTTGGGACGATTCTCCCCTCTTCTTTATTTGAAGTGGCCCTTTTAACGTGTCCTTCATGGATTCGAACACGTCATCCAAGGAATAGTTTTCTTCTTCCTCTGGATCTTGGGACTGACCTGCAAGACAGAAATATCTGCTGCCTTGGGGTGAAATCTCCATTGATTTTTCTGAAGATGTATCACTTTGTTGAGTGAATTGTATCATCTCCTCTTTGACATATCCATATATTGCAACATTATATCCTGCAATGATATGGATGGATTATCCTTCTGCAACTTATTTACAAACTGTTCAAACCATGATTTTGGTTGAATCGTTGCTTTTTGCTTTTCCTTAGCTTCTTTCTTGTATTGTTGAAGCTTTTCTTCAATTTCAACGATAAGATCCTGGGAATATAATTGATTCGTCTTTGGATCTTTCTGTATCATCTTTTGCCAGAATTTTGTGAAGAATATTCTCTTCAAGCATGGAACATGCTTATCTGCATGACTGACTTCTGGAATCCATCTGACAATCCATGGAATTGAGAACTCCAGAAAGAAATACATTGTTGCAGTTCCTTCAACTGATTGTTGATCAAAATTCTGCATCTTTGGAGATACTTCCTTCCATCTTTTATAAAGATCTTGGAATGGTTCCGAAAATATTAATGAATTTGGACCAAAATAATTCCACCAAATTATAAACCATGATGGAATATCCTTATTAAGGACTGTACCAGCTATTTTCACAAACCATGAATGCTTATGCTGGTCATTCTCAAAATAAAATACCTTTGAGAATCCTTCAACATAATCCCAATAAGAATATAATATGGGACCTTGTTGTGTTGATACCACATAGGACTTTAGTTTATGTGTAGAAAGTCCCCACTGCTCTGCATTGATGAGAGTCTTGATGTAGATCTTGCTATAAGCAATATCCTTTGACATCATATCTGCCTTTCCACTCTTTTTGAAGTGTTCAAAATCTGCAGATTGCGTCTCCATGAGAATCTTCTCATAGTGGTGTCTCGTCTTATAGGACTGAGCTGGAAATGAGAAATCATCCAGATATTTGGACATCAGCAACCATGGATCTTGTTGATCTATGAGATCCTTCTGTGACAAATAGAGGATTATTTCCTCTCCTGCATTCTGTGTATATTGCACAGATTCATCTTGCTCTATAGTATTTAGAGCTGAAGCGAAAGAACTTATGTTTCTTTCTTCTGCTTTTTTCTCCAGTTCCTCAAGAAGCTTTATTGTCTCTGAGTATATTGGTGAACTGGGATGTGGAAGTTTTATATCAAACTTCTGAGCACGCAATATATTTTTACGTACTTCAGCTTCTTCAGAAGCAATTTCCAGTGCTTTATTTACATGGAAATAATCAGGAGCATTATTTCTCCCTTTACCTTTACCATGACCATATTTGCCACGGCCTCTTGATGATCCACCATGGGCATATTTCCCACGGGCTTGAAAACCCCCATCAGGAGGTTGCATCCCCCTGCAGATATTCAGGGGATAAAAAATCAGGCAAAGTATTATTCTTTCGCTGAATATGTTTGATTTCAAATTCAAAAGGGGCTAAATATGTTTGCCATCTTGCGAACATATATTTCGAAACATCATGTTTAAAATCTTTATTGAACATGAATTTTGCAGATTTGCAATCAGTTTTTATCAAAAACTTTTGATTCAAAAGATCATCTTGGAATTTTAAAACACTGTTGACAATAGCCAAAATTTCTTTTGCAACAGTAGCATATTTTTTCTGACTTTCACTCCATTTTCCTGAAGTAAAACGCACAAGATATTCTTGCTTTGTTGTTGGTTGTACTTGTTTGAGTATTCCACCATATCCTATGTCCGAAGCATCAGTCTCCACAATCTTATACCATTGCGGATTTGCAAGCATAAGGCAAGGCAACTGGTTTACTTTTGATTTAATCAATCTCACTGCCTCAGTATGACTTTGTGACCAAGGGGAAGGGGATTTCCTCAGTCTCTCATATAAAATAGCAACATCCATAGCCAAATTCTTATAATAAGGCTGTATGTAATTAAGACTGCCTAAAAATCTTTGCAATTGATTTTTATCTGGAAATTTAGAAGCAAATTCAATACTTCTTTCAATAGGAATTATTTTCCCATTTTCAATATTATAACCCAAAAATCTGATTTTAGATTGAAAAACCATCATTTTTGGTTTTGAAACAACTAACCCATTTTTAATAACAAGATTTTTGAATATTTCAAGATGTTTAAAATGGGTATTAATGTCTTTTGAAAATACTAAGACATCATCAATATAAACAACCATGAAATCATTATATGGTATGAATATATCATTCATTATCCTCTGAAATTCAGAAGGAACATTTCTCAAACCAAAAGGCATTACATTCCATTCATAATGACCAAATGGTACTACAAAAGCAGTTTTATATCTATCTTCTTCTACTACCTGTATTTGGTAATAGCCAGATTTCATATCAAATTTTGAAAATATACATGCATCATGTACTCTATCAATCAAATCCTTTTTATTAGGAATGGGATATCTAATCCATTTCAAGACTTTATTAAGAGGTTTATAATTAACAACTAATCTTGGAGATCCTCTTTCAATTTCTGATTTTTTATTAACATAAAAACCAGTACAACTCCAAGCTGATTTAGATTCTCTTATTAATCCTTTTTGCAGAAAAGTATTTATTTCTTCTCTACATCTAACCTGCTATGCTTCACTCATTTGAGTTGGTCTTGATTTTGTTGTTATCATTCTTTCATCAAAATCATCTACATATGGTAGATTAACAATATGTTTTTTCCTATCCCAAAAAGTATTAGGATGATCAGCACAAATTTCTGATGAAAATTGATTAATTATCAACTTTATATGTTGTTGAAGTTGAGGATTTTGTAATTTTTCATTTATTGTTAATGAGTTAATTTCTTGATTAAGAAAATTCAATTGGTTATTTTTTTCTTTTATTAACTCAACCATTTCATTAAGAACCCTAGTTAGTGGATCCTTTATAAATTCAAATTGAATTTCATTTCCTTCAAAGCTACCTATTATTCCATTAGTAGTTATTTCCTTTATGGGAAATATTTTGTTAAGGAATGGTGTTCCTAATATAACCTAATTTTTCATATTCCTGACTAATACAAAACTATTAGGAATACACTGTTTATTAGTGCAAATATAAGCTTTAGATAATTTATATAAAATATCCATTTTATTACCACTAGCACTTGATAATGTATGTGTGATTTTTTCAAAATATTTTGTAGGAATTAATCCTTCCTGTATACAATTTAAATCTGCGCAACTATCTATTAACGCAATTAATTCTTTTTATAATCTCCTTGAATTAAGAGATCAATTTTGACTAACCACTTTTGAGATGTAATATATTCCATCTTTCCTAAAAATGGTTCTAATTCTTGATTAATACTGGATTCTGGAATTTCAATTTTTTCTTTTCCCTTATCCATATTATCCAATCTTTTATTTATATTTATATTATCCTGAGTTAATCTTTTAACTTCAGTTTTCAAATTATTAACTTCCTCTTTAAGATCCTGTATTGTAGTTACAGATGTAACAGAGGATTTTATATTCTGTTTTTCTTCAATCCTTTTTCTTACTTCTGATAAAGTATAAGGAATGAATTTATCTTCTTCTTGGACACTTAATTCTTCAGGTTCCTTTATTTTCCCTAAAGATTCCAAGATTTTATTTCTGATTTCAGAATCTTTTATTATTCTGAGTAAATCAACTATATTATCATTAGTTAAAACATTCAGTTCCATATTTCTGAATTGTGATAACAATTGATAGAAGTTTTCATTTTCATCTTTTTGTATAGTATTCATACAATTTTCACAAGGTTTATATTCCTCTTCTGAACTTTCTGTAGTTTGATTCTTACGATAAATATTTGATTATCCTCAGAGCTAGATTCCTCTGAGTCATTAAAATCTTTTTGATCTTCTTCTGATTCAGAATTAAGCATTATTTTCATAAGATTTTCTTTCAAATCTTCCTCAATATTTAATGCTTTTATCTTTTTCTTAATAGGACAGTTTGGCGATATATGACCTATTCTGCCACATTTATAACAAACAGGAGGTTTGGATTTTGATCTAATCCTCTTATGACCCTGTTGTTTTTTCACATTTTTCCTTATTTGTTTTCTTTCTCTCCTAGCAGCTATTTTTTTCTAATAGGTTGAAGAATTATATTTTTGGATATTAGAAAACCTAGTATATTTCATAGGTTTACTAGATTGACTTACTTCAATCCCAAATTGTTCACAGAATTGTCCTAGTTGAGACTTCTCTGTTAATGTTTGTTTTTTAATTTGTTGATTTAACTTAATCTCATTACATAAAGCTAAACCTTCTTGCATGCATTTTCCTATTATCATGCCATATGTAAGATTATCATAATCAATAGGTGATATTCCTATTCTAACAGTTTTCTTTACTCTTTCAGCAAATAAATGTGGAAGACCATCTATAAACTTAGACTTCCAATGTGCTTGATTCGCATCAGGTAATTCCATTACTCTGCTAAGGAATACATCCTTATACCACCTAAATGAGGTAAGAGTAGGACACTTGAGATTCAAGATTAGAGATCTTATATTCTCTGCATTTGTTGTGAATCTTCCTGTAAAATGTTCACAAATATTTATTGTTAAAGTGTAAACAGCTTCCTGTTTTACTATATTGTTTTCTGTTCTTGTAGTATTCAAGACAGTTTGTCGTTGGGTTTCATTGAGATAATTTTCCCACCAGCCTTTTAACTGACCAGTAAACCCTGCTATTATCATTAAAGCAATATTTCTATCTGAATTATTATGTTGCTTACATATAGTAGCATACATCATCATTCTATGGATGGTATTATAAATTTGTTGATCTGAGTGACCATCTATATTCCACTCATATATTGTCTTACCATTATAGTAAGTTTGTTCATTTGGTAATTCCTCAAATAAAACATCTTGAGGTGTCGGTCTTGGATAATAATATTTTTTCTGGACCGGTTTATCAGTAAATTTATTATTACTCTTTATTCTATTAAGAGTTTCATTCACAATTTCCTGCTGATGTATATTATCAACTAAATCTGGAACTTCTTCTTTAGTTATAACATTTAATTTAAATGTCTTAAACTTATTATCAAGAAGTTTCTCAAATTCAGATATTTGTTCTAATTTAAAATTTTTGATTTCTGGAGGAGGTTGAATTGGATTACTCTTTAATCTTGAAGGTTCTCCAATATTTTTCTCCTTATTATTACCTTGTAATTTTTCCAGAGAATTTTTTAATTCTTCAATCATCATATAATTTTTTAATAACCTATTATTGAGAAATAATATTTGTTCTCCTAAGGCTACTAAATAGAGATTAGTAAAATTATTTTGTTTTACCACATCATTTATATTTTTAGTTGTGGTTGGAAGAGTTTCATTCTCTTGCAGATTAAAGAAAGCATTAGCATATAATTTCATTCTTTCTTTATCCATTATTATCGGTTGATGTGTTGGAGGATAGACTGATTCTACTTGTTCTCCATTTTTTAATTTCCAAAATTTTTCTAGGACATTTATATGATTACCTAGATAAGTTTCTAAAAACCATGGAATAAAATCTTTTATTTCATTTATATTTTTCAAATGGTTATAGAATTCATCTTGAAGTATTTTTCTTTCTGCTAAATTAATATTTTTAGCAAACCAATCTCTGAAAGGTTGATATATTGGTTTTGAAATTCAGCTTGTATTTGTTTCTAGTGAATCGCTGGATCAAATCAATTTTATTTTGATTCATTATTAAACTGGAAAATTTAACTCGACTCGCTTATTTCTCGGTCTAAGAACCTCTTCGAATTATTATATGCACTCGAGCTATATTATCCTCATTAATTTTAATTCTGAACTTTATTTTGCAGGTTTTGATTCGATTTAGAAGATGAACTCCTACAGTATTGGGTAAATCAACTCTATAATCTATAGGAGAAATATAAGAATGGATTGAACTAGTTCTAGAATATCTAGATTTTCCTAGTCCTGCACTTCCACCTATTTCCAATGTAATTTTCCTATTAAACTGAATTCGTATATCACCAGTAGATGTTTGGATTGCATCCACCAAATCTTCATTTATTAATGGTGTTGCTGGAATTATCTTTTCAGCTAACCAAGTTTCTGGAAAGTTTATTTCATCCCATCTTATAGATCTACGAGTTGTTATTTTAGATCTATTAAAATTGGTTTCAAATATTATTGTTTCTTGTTGATTGGTATTCATCAACTTACACTTTGGATTCAAAGTATATAAAGGCTTAAAGTAAACCCTATAACAGATACAAATAACTTCTGTACCTGGCAAATAATTATAACCATGCGTTTTCACATATAAAGTTAACGCATCCAAAATATTAACATCCGATAAAGATAATTGTAAATTCAGATAAGCATTAAAATGTATAGGACCATGAGCTAAACTAGATTCCATTATGCCCATGAAAGATTGACGCCAGTTCATATTACGAGCATCACGTAATACAGCAAGAAATGATTCTGTAAACCGGATAAAGTAAGAGGTTTAAAAGCTACGAACAAGTCCAATATGCAAGAACTTATATTCGATGTATATGCATCAATATCATCTTGACTAAGCAATTTAATAGTCAATTCCTCATTATGTATAGGAACAGATTCTTCACAAGTTTTAATAATTTGTTTAAAACTTAATTTATCAAAAGTACCAAAGGAATATATCATCCTATATTCTATTTTAGGAATTGTCCATTTATTTAACAAATCCAAATTCTTTGGAATATCATATTCTTCCTTTTTACTATTTTTCACAGTATTCTGATTCTTTGCAAATATTGAAAGAATTGAAGACATACTCAGATTATGTGAGCAATCAAATGATGAATTGAAATAATACTGATCAACATAAAACCTGAGTTAATACTCATTACCAAAGAGTATTGACTAACAATGGCTCTGATACCAAATGAGTTGCGCCCATACACAACACAGATGGCCAAGATGTGGTACACCCGGAATGCTCCGGAATGCCTTAAGCTAGTCCAAGTAATTATTTCTTTAACCCCTATTCCAACCCATCCACAGTACTCACAATATCAATAATCTATCAAGATGGATGTTATGTGTCGTAAATTTAGTGTAATTTTTTTGTTTAACTCCTCTCCCAACCCAAACGTCCGTCCCTGTAAGATTTGAACCTAAAACCTCTAATTGCTGTAGAAAGTAGCCTCAACTACTTAAGTGTTGCGTCCTCATCCTTGGTCAATATAGTTTAATCGTTCGCATGTTATCCAAATACACAACACAGATGGCCAACATAAGCTAGTCCAAGTAATTAATATGCTCGTCCTTCTATTTGGATAACACGCAAACAATTAAACTATATTGACCAAGGATGAGGACGCAACACTTAAGTAGTTGAGGCTACTTTCTACAGCAATTAGAGGTTTTAGGTTCAAATCTTACAGGGGACGGACGTTTGGGTTGGGAGAGGAGTTAAACAAAAAAATTACACTAAATTTACGACACATAACGTCCATCTTGATAGATTATTGATATTGTGAGTACTGTGGGTGGGTTGGAATAGGGGTTAAAGGAAAAAAAAAAAAATTACCCTACATTTACCACACATGACATCCATCTTGGTAGATTATTGATATTGTGACTATAGGCGGTCAAGTGCACATATATATGCCATTATAACTTCTAGCTAGACATTGTTCATTATCAGTATTTCTGTTAGACCAATATCCATTCCGTACTGAGATGTTCTGTTGTTTGTGCAGTCACAAAATCTTCTGCAGTACTCATAATTGTTTGGATAAAATGTTTTATCATTTCATAACCCTAACTAGCGTTGCAAAGTGGGAGAATCCGACTACGTAAATGTGGGCTTCTATTTCGTTGAGAAGACTTCACCTTGTAAATTTGAGTTTAGTGATTGAAAAACTTACTTGCACCACCCAAAAGGGAGGAGAAAAAAAAAAAAAAAGAGAGAGAGAGAGAGAGAAAGCTTCCTTTTTCTAAAAAGTGGAAATTTTTTTATCACCGGGACTTTTTAGTAGAAGCCAACCACCAATAGTTAAACTCTCCATTGTAGCAATACCTTCCAATACTTGCTCTAATGCAATTATGAGTTTGATCGGATATATGTTTATTCTCTTGTTTATATGCATAGTTCTATTTTCTTTAGAGAAAAAAAAAAAAAGAAGTAAAACTAGCCAAGCCAATTTGTTGCTCTGAAATTCCTGAAAAAATTTAAGACAAGGGGGAAAAGAATAAGAGAAAGGGGACCCGGGGGTAATTCTCATGGACAAGAAGAGAAAATGGTTTCTTTTTTGTCTTCATACGAAAAGAATATGTACTTTTCATAAGCTTGCCTTTCATGTGACCAATAGAGCTGGAATACATATAGACAGATCGAAATTGTTCTCAAAAGCTTGTCCTGCTTGTCTTGTGAACATCACACCATCCTGACGCAGAAAACACTGATTTGTCACTGCACTTCAACTGGACCACACGGTGAGAATTCATCTCATCGTCATATGATAGGGAAAATATTTAAAATCGATCCACCCAACCACAGCTCAGTGATAGAAAAATAGACCCCACATGAATTTTTTGCTTTGTGAATAAGAAGGGCGATTAAATGGTTATTGGACCGAAGACTTTCCCATATGATACGCCCCCTTACACTAGAGACAAAGACTACATATGTACAATTTTCTGTCTTCTTCAAATCTACTTTTTAAATTAATTACAAAAAGAAAATCTACTTTTTATTCAATCCCAATCCATTTGGGATCCAAGCTGTTGCATAGACAGAGTTGTGACCCTTCCATGTTAGCACCAACATGTCATCCTCTTTCTTCATGCCCCAACCACTTGCATGTTCATCTAACATTAACTTCACTTCCCTAACTGTGTCATCACAAAATGGAACGCTTAGAAAACCCTTTTTTCTGATCCTATCTGCCATCTTCATGCCAGACTCTAATCTCTCTATTCTTTGTGTTCCTTCAAACCCTACGATGTTTTCGATTTTGTGACCGACATCAGCTTCATATTCTAGCCTTTGGGGACTATCCTTTGGCAAGAAAGTTTCCAGGGCGTCAAATGGGATCCAAAAATAGTTAAGACAAGCTGTGATCCTTGATGCTAGGCTTGATCCATTCGAATCAGAATCTTCGTCTACCACAATCATGATACGAGGATTAAGGCCTTTAACTATCTCCAGAAACATGTCCCGGCAAGAAGAATCGCCCAAAGTTCCCATTGATTCGACAGATAAAAAACGTAGCCAATTTTGGCAGTTTACAACCAAAATCTCATCATCCCTAAGGTTCAAAGTTGAAGGGTTGAGTTGACTTAAAAGCATATCATAATGAAAGCTAGAATATGTAGATGTAGAATTTGATAAGTCTTGAATCACATTAAACTCAAAGGGCACATCTTTACTCTTCGCGAAATTCGCCAAGCGTTGGCCAACTGCTTCGCTTGATACATCAAGCAAAGGAGGGACTGGTGGCCTCCAAGAGGGCACTGATATTCGAAGCGAAGGAGGCCCTTCAACCCTCTTGGCCAACGCGTCTATAAGAGTAGGCCACTGCATGCAGTGACTAATGCTGAAATCTAAGATGTGAACTTTAGGGCAGCCTTGAACTGCCTTAAATATCATACCATTTGATGCACAAAACCCAAATCTATGCCATGGGATGAGATCCACATACCCAGCGAGCTCGGTCACGGTCATCAATCTCCGTGAAGAAATCAAACTGCTGCCAGTAAAATCCATAGCCGTGGTGGGGCAAACTCGAGCCGCCCTGGAGATAAGAGCTCTTAAGAACCATGAAGTGAGCCTTTGATTAGGATCACCCGTTGAAGAAGCAACGTTGTTTAGCACCCACATGACTTGCTGAGCCGAAGTCACGTCGTTGCTCTCCAGCGCGCTTGCGCAGTGAAGCAGAAGCTTCTCTGTGCAAGCGCCATCCAGGCTGCCAAGGCAGCCTTGGAGTGCTCCTGAAAGTGAGTATTGATTATGGTGATGAGGGGTGTTGAAGAGACTGGGATTTGGTGAAGGAGATGGCGTGTTGTTTCCTCTTAGCTCTGTTTTCATACTGTTTGCGATTTGATGATATTAGAGAGAAGAGGAGATAGATAGCTATGTTGATGTTGCTTTCTACGTGCATGTGAGGGTTTTTTGAGGTGTACAAGCAAAATTGCCTCCGACCTTTCTATACCCACGTGGGTAACGAATATTGCGGAATCCAGTTCGTGTTTTTCTTTATAACTTTGGTGTCTTTATTATGTCTTTTCTCCATTTGGTTGTAGAATTTCTGTTTTTCCTTAACCACCATTTCCACTCAATCCCCGCCTTCATAAGATTTGAAGGGTCATATTATACTCTTGAGAAAAATAATTTCAATTCTTTGAATTATTTTCTGAACCTTATTGGTTGTAGGGTTGGTCAATCTCTTGTTTCTCTTTTTTAAGTAAGAAAGATATACATATCTTTCAATTATACACTTTATTCCAAACAGGTCCTCTAACTTTTTATTCCAAACAGGTCTCTAATTTTTTATAATTTTTTAAGAGGTCCTTCTAATACATTAACTTTATTAAAAAGCCAAAAACATCCTCACTTTGATAGTTATATTTTGCAATTGACATATAACTTTTATATATGAGACTTTGTTGAACACCTTTTGTTTTTTTTTTTTTTGGGTCAATATATTCACACCAATTTTTTATTACTTAAAAATTTAAAATTCAAAAATTCAAAATTCAAAATCAAAAAATTAAAAATTAAATAAATTAAAAATAAAACATAAAAAATGAAAAATTAAAAATTAAAAATTAAAAATTAAAAGACTATGAGATTAATATTTTAAGAGGTTAAAAGGTTTAGAAAAATAAAAAAATTAACAAAGTTTGAAACAAAAATTTAAAATATTAAAGTCATAAATACCACTTTAAATTTTAATTTTAATTAAATAAATTAAAAATTATTTTTTATAATTATAAGTTATAATTATAAAATTAAAATTTAAAGTACTGTAATTATAAGTTATAAGTTATAATTTATTTGGTTAAAATTGAAATTTAAAGTGCTATATATGATTTTACTTATTTTTAATATTTTAAATTTTTTCGCTTTAAAATTGTTAATTTTTATTTTTTTTTATCTTTTAACCTCTTGAAATCTTAATCTCATAATCTTTTAATTTTTTAATTTTTAAGTTGTCCTTTTTAATTTTTTAATTTTGAATTTTTAAATTTTTAAGCAATGAAAAAATTGGTGCGAACCTATTGGAAAAAAATACAAAAATAGACAAAAAGGTCTTCAACAAAGTGTTAGATATAAAGGTTATATACTAATTGCAAAATATGACTAACAATGTAAGGGTCTTTTTGGTCTTTTAACAAAATCAATATATTGGAAAGACCTCCCAAGAGATTACAAAATATTGAAGGACTTGTTTGGGATAAAGTATATATTTGAAGAACCTATATGTCTTTCTCTCCTTTCTCTAATATACAATTAGGGCATACATTTATTTATACATGCACCTAGAAAAGACTCATAATTATTTTTGATTATTGATGTTGAAGAAATATAGAGCCAGAATGGAAATATTCAAGCTATGAGTCATGAAAAAAAACGAAATAAAAGGAAAAAGCACTAACCATGTAGGAATTGGTGCCTTTTGGTGCTCTTTTTATTTTTATATCAAAATATTAATATATATGCACACAAAGTTTTATCATGTAAAAACGGCTGAACTTTGACCTCATTAAATTCAATCTCTTTTTTCCTTACTACATAACCAAATATTTCATTAATCTCAAAGTTTTCCAAGTTACAAAAATTATTCAGAAATACTAGAACAAAAGAAGTATCCTCGGGTCCTAAATTAAAATGACTTTTGTTATGATCCACAAGTGAATATTGAAACTTACACGTGCCAAAGAAACGGTTAAGGTGATTGCCTTTGACAGTAAGCCATATCACGTTTTAGGTTTTTTTTTTTTCTCAAAAAAAATCAACATTGATTTTGTTATGCATCTAAACCTCAAAGAGTAACTTGAACTTGAAACTCGTAAGTTAGCTACAAACAAGATTAACTAAGGATTGGTAGTTGGACATTCCCTTAATTAATTAGTGATATAGATTTCTCGCCTTAATCTATCTCTTAGCTTGTCTTTAGTTCATGTAGTTACAACGTGTTTAATGGACTAGAGATAAAGAAAGTGTTAAATTTGCTGTCTAGCCGGCCACCCATTTGTCGAATTTAACACATGGAATGCCATTTAGGACAAGTAATCTTGATTGTTTACAATTAATTAATTTGCTTTACCGTTTGAGTTGGTAACTCATTATAAGCACCCTTCGTCCTCATCCAACAAAAGAAATTAATGATTTTTTATTGGAATTTTTTATGTCATATAAAGCCAAGCGACAGACAAAACTAACCTCCTATGCTGTGTTTGGAATGAACTTATTATAAGATATTTATTTTATTGACGTGAAAAAGGCAATATTTATTGTCTCTTTTTATCTTATAAAATACAAGACAAGCATCTTATGAAAATTCAAAATAAATCATACTTTTTATCTTATATAATATAAGTAATCCATTCTTGTTATATCTTTTACAATTATAAATAAGACATTTTATCACAAACATTAAAAAAGTACTCAAAACAAACTATACTTTTTTATATAAAAAAATATTTTTTTTTTATAATAAACTTACATAAAGAAACAGAGCATAGCCACCAGGATGATTCAAGTTGTTTCACCGATAACGCAACTGGATGTTGTGTGGTTAAATCCATAGAATATTTGCGTGAACTTTCGCAAACTCTGTAGCTTTTCTATTCAAGGTTCTGGTTCTATCATTCACATGTAGATACATAGACAACAGTATTATGATATTCAAATAAAGACAGGCTCTGATTAAACAATAAAGAGTAAGGAAGATTCTGTGTCTTGCAAAGTAGAAAAAAGACAATAACAATATGATTTCATGCACATAATAGAGTTGTTGCTACAGTGTACATAGTGAAGTACTGGTAGGGTTATCAGTCAATTGATAGTATTCCTACAACTGTCGGCAAGTGCATATAGAGATGCATGGCAATAATTTATTGATCCAAATGTGTAGTGATTGCTTATGAATATTGTTATACAATTGATCCAGATGTGCGGTGATTGCTTATGAATATTGTTATTACGTTATATAACGCAAGCTAGTGATGTTTTGGCCCTTGCTTTGCAAGGATTTATGAAAGTTTTTCTATGATATAAGTTATTTTCACATATTCTTTTAATTTTTTAAAGTCATATCGTATATATTTAGTGGGTTTTATATTTTGTCAGATTTCAAAATGATAAGGTCCATCACGGTATTAAAAGTTCCATTAGATTTTGCCACTTCAACAGTCATCAATTACCTTGCGTACTCTCAATCTCGTCTTCTATCACAAGAAAGTATTATGAAAAAATCTCCTATAATATAACAGTACAGGTTATGAAAATTCTCTCGCCTAAATTGTAATATCATTTTTAATTGAATGTTGACTTGTAATACACAAATGTCAAAGATAGAGTATGAGTCTCTGGAATAAAACAATAAGGTTTATAAGACTATAAGAAAAAACACATTTTTTAATTAATAACATTAAATACTAGAATTAGTAGATTTAAGACAGAAAATTTGAGATGAAAACTTTTCGTTCCAAACTGAGACAAATTTGAGACGGAAATTGTTCATCGCAAATTTAGACGGATTTGAGATGAAAATTTTGGACAAAATTTTCTAATAAGTTAATACATATTTGAAATGGAATATGAGATGAAAATTTGAAACAAAAAATATTTTATCTCAATTAGAGATAGAATTTTCTGTCTCAAAATTTGAGACAAGGGTTTTGTAGACGCAAAATTTCCATATCAAATTCCGTCTCAAATTCACTTTGAGATGGAATTTTTTAAATTTGAGATGAAAATTTTTTGTCTCAAATCCAAAATTTTTTTGTAGTGTATTGGCAATTAATGAAATGTGCAAATTTAATTTTAGGCTAAAAGAAAAGGAAAGATCATTCTGAGATGAAGAAAGATCGATAAGTGTTGATGTGCCATTCACCAAGCACATCAAAATGCTTACGTGGCAACTCTTAGGGCTTGTTTGACAAATTCAGCTGTTAGGATAACTAATAGCTGTTTGAGTAGCCGATAACTGTTTGGATAGCCGATAGCTTTTGTATTTTAACTGTTAACTGATATCTATTTAACTAGTAGATTAAACAAAATGTGTTCGGTAAAATTAGCAATTAAATTAGCTGATGAATGTTAAATAACGTAAAAGGACAATGATATCATTTTGTTGTTACTATTATAGGAATAAGATAATATATAACATTTGTATCAATATTATAAAAATTAATTTTAATAGATTCAAAGTTATTTTGTCAAAAAAAAAAACTAATAAAACTTATACTTTTAGTAATATTAATTATATAGAATTTGAAATTCATTTTTATATTATTTCTTATTTATATTTGTGAAAAAAAATAAAAATATAGAGAGAGATATTAGAGAAAGAATAGAAAAACCAAAAAATTACAAAATGGGTAGAATTGCCCAAAAAAATGAAAAGCTAAAAGCTACATGAAATGCTAAAATTTTTAGCTTTTGAGAAACACCAATTGAAACGCTAAAAGCTACCTGAAAAGCTACTTGAAATACTAGTTTACCGAACATTAATAATTTAGAAAAATAGTATTTTGGCAAGTCAAAACACTAAAAGTTACTTGAAAAGCCGTTGCCGAATGCACACTTAATATACACACATACATACATACATACATATATACGTATAAGAGATTGAAATTCTCTCCCTATCATCAATCTCTATGAATGACTGAGTGGTAAAACCTAAATCATCTATATCTTAAATGAGTAATCTCAATCATAAAATTTCAACTTCCCTCCCTTTTTATTTTCTATTTTCTCTTTCTTGTAATTTTAATCATCCAATATAATATCTCTTTGGATATTTTTTGGAACGATGTTTTGTTAATCAGGTTGAGGCTGACTTTATGTGGGTGGTTAAGATTATGAATGGGGCGTCATTAGGGGTGTTCATTGAAGATTATTCGGTCCAAAATAGAGAATTACTGTTTCCCCAAAATAATTTTGGAGAAAAAAATTTTCACCAATTTTTGCACAATTCCTCAATGGGGAATACAATTTGGATAATAGTGAAATTAGACAAAACTCCTTGAGGAATAGAGATCTCCAATTTAAAAAATACATTAAAGGTAAATACCCACTAAAAATACACACACTTGCAAAAATAAATTATTTATATTTTCTTTGAAAAAAAAATTTCATGGTTAAGTTGTCACACAAAAAATTCGAGCTCCGGTGCTCCAGGACCTGGGCTAGGCCGCCGGGTCCGGGACTTGGCACCTTGGGACCCTGCTTTTGGCCCCTGGCGCTCCGCCTTGTGCCCGAGCCTCCAACGCCCTGGGACACCGAGAGCGGTCTATGGGCCCTCAGGACCAATGATGCAGCCTGGGCCCTTAAGTCCGAGCCCCCGGCGCCCGAGACCCAGCTCTTGTCCCTCAGCCCCCTACACCCCGAGACCCGATTCAGGACTCGAGACTCAGCCCGGGCTCGGTATGCAGGGTGCTGGGGACCCGTAGTTGGGGTCAGAGCGGCGGATGAGGACGGGTTGCCGGGGACCCCAAGGCGGGGGTCGGCGAGCCAGGGGCCACAGCATGTTTAGTGTGTGTCATGTGTGTAGCGCATGTAGTGTGTGAAATGTGTGTAATGTGTGTAGTGTTTGTAATGGGTGAAATGTGTGTAGTATGTATATTTAGTCTTTTAAGAAGTTGGTATACTTAATTTTGGATAAATTGGATAATCTTCAAAATTTAGAATTTTATCCAATCTCCAACTTTTTTTCTCAAAAAATTTCCCATGTCCAATATTTTTTCTCCAATTGACCATTCTTCATATCCAATTTCTCCAAACTCCAAAAGTTTGGAAAAAATATTGGAGATCTCCAATGGGTGAACACCCCTAGGCATCACATATGTGGGATTTGTGTCATGAAGTATTAGAGCCAAGCGGCTTATACAGTAGCTTAGAGCCACGATTTCACACATCTATAGTGAGGGTAATACACCTGCTAATTTTTTTGGCAAATTTAAGTGTTGAAACTAAGGGACTGAGCATCTTTGAAGGCTATGAAGGTCATGCGTTGCTTCGAGGAATGGTGATTTGCAAGAAGAATAGCTTACCTAATCTTAGGATCTAGTTTAGGGTAGTACACACTACTTTATTTAATTTTGACTTCGTTTTAAGTTGTAAGTATATAGTAGTACTACCTTATTTATTTTTGCATACATTTTATTTTGCATTTTTATACAAAAGTTGGCCTGTCAACCTTCCTTGTTTGTGAGTAAAATAGAGACTTAGGTCTAGTTCCTCCTCTACTTGTATCTTTGTTTTCGTGTTAATAAAATCCTAGGGAGAAGAACCTCTCCTTCTACCCAAAAAAAAATCATCCAATATAATATAAATAAACAAAATTGTGTCTTTTAGTCATTCATAAATAATAATGATTAGGAAAAAATTCAAATCCTGACACAAAGCATTACTTTTGCTTATTTGATAGTCTCTTGAGTCATTCAGAGATGAGGGAATCTAACACCTCCAATTCATTTTATATAGAATTACTATAAGTTTAGACCAACTACCTATGGAAAAAGCAATACTAGGAAATTTGTGTACAACAATTTGTGAGATATATCAAAAGGTAAGAGAGTAATGTCAAGTCTTTAACATTGTGATTGTGCCGCTCAACGGCACTTTGAGTGTTTGACAATCACATTTAGACATGCGACTACAAGCAAAACAAAAGTGTGTTTAACATTTGTCTTTTGCAATTTACCATTTATTGCCAATTCAACTTCATATATATATATATAGGCTGCATGTGATGAAACAATTAAAATGTCACTTAATTTTTATTAATTTTTATTATTTTAAAATATTTGTATTCATAGTCAATCTTTCACAAATATAATCAAAATTAAACTAGTCTCATTTGTTTCAAATATTTATATTAGGCAGGTTTCATTTACAGTGGACCTCGTAACTTTGCAAATGGATCCAGGCTCATCTTCTGATAAATTTGGCTGCCTTACGTGATCACACAATGTTCTCTTTCCTTATCATATTATCCAGTACTGTGATGTAAAGAATTGGCAATTCTGATCTCCAGCTGAACTTTACTTTAAAAATCTCACATCAATTTGGATGCATTTATACTATTTTAAGATCACTTTACCCATGCTAACCAAAATCACATAAAACTCCATGTGTTTAAAAACTTGTCAATGCCCCCATACAATAAAAAGGGTTACATCAATCCTTCTTATGTTATAAAAAATTAATTTTGCACAAAATCTTCAATGTTAAGGTGATTGTGTATTATCTTTTATAGTATAGGCTGGTATTGATAACATTTTTCATAGCATAGGAAGACATTAATGAATTTTGAATTACATGAAATTTTATAGAACTAGAGTATCATATGGGAAAATTTCATACATTTTATAATTTTATTCGTTATTGATGCCTAATTTTTACCTTAATGTAAGGATGAAATATATTTTTTTTTGTAAAATTAGTTTTTAGAAAATTTGTAATACTAATCATTTTTTATTATTGATATGCAATAGTTAAATAACAAGTTTTTATAAGTTTTTTACATTAATTATATGTTTATGAAGGATTTGCAGTAACTAAGTAAAATATTTAAATTGAGAAAATAAAATTAGAAAAATGAGCTTATCTAAGAAAAGCAATAGAAAAGGAATAATATATTTGTTGCACTTCAACTTATTTTTTGGGGTTGGGGGAGCGTGTGCGCCGGGGGGGGGGGGTGTTTGGGCGGAGAGGCAATGAGGTTTGGGGGAAAAAGAATTGATAGAATAGAATTAGAACATGAGGATTATAAGATATTTATTTGAATTAAACTCATTCTCAAAATTAACAAATAATTTTACAAGAAAGTGTTTTTTTGTAAACGAATCATTCATGGATGAAATCTTAGCACCACATTCAAATTAAACTCCAAAAATAGATGTCAATATCAATTATTTTACTTATAAAATAATATATATTAGTTTATACAATGTATAAATATATATTCTATTTTAAAGGAAATTTAGATTAAGAAATAATTTTTCCTTGATAGAAAATAATCAATTCAAATTAGGAAATAATGTTCTTAGTATCAATTACTTGACTAAAAAGTTGATGCTCGATTACAATATGGTATTAGATGAGAGAAAATTTTGAAGAAAAAAAAATCATGAAATAAGGATATGGACATTACTAAATATGAAATGAAAATATGTAACATTACAATATTCAAGAAATTTTGTTAGTGTAATATATAGATATATATTATAAATTAATTCTAAAGTCATTTGTCTACACATGAAAAAATTTTATATTAAGAAAATATTTATCGAATTCATGTATTTTTATATTCGAGTAATTTAACTATATATGTGCAAAAATTTTGTTTAGAAAATAATTAATTTCGTGACTATACAATCAGTATTACTCAAAATAAGAAAAATCTTACCAAGAGCTAATCTGTAGACAAAGTTTTATATCATGATTTGGATTATATATATTCTATTATATAGATATAATTAAAAAATAAATTGATTTGGTTAGAAAATTATTTTGATAATGAATTATTTTTAGACATGAAAAAATTTCAGGAGACAATAACATGCGACATTGCTTAAAGTAGCATACATGGGCCCTTTTTATAATATACACAACATATATATATATATATATATACACACACGAAATTTAACTAGAATAATTATATGGTCATTAAATGAAAAGTTTATTTTATTAAGTAATTCTTGATTAAAAAAAAATACTACTCAATTTATTTTAGAAATTTGATGCATTAGTTGAGGAAAGATTTATTGAGGGAAAAAAAATTTTTTAAACGGGAAAAAATAAAATCACATGACCACACGTGACAGACTTAAATTAAAGTATAAACTCTACTTTATAATATGTATAAATTTTACCAAAACACAAGGCTCTTTTAAATTTGACTGTTTGACTTGGACTGAATTCAACAAATATTTTCTGAATCCGGTCACCACAAATCCAACAACAGTGCCATGATAGCTGCCTCATTTGGTTGGTTGATTTTTTTAATCATAAAATCCAAGCATTGTAGTTCTCATCCAATCTTTGGTTTAAAAATCAAACCTTCATCCTTTTTGTTAATTGATGAGTTATTATGGCAAAAAGCAGATGTTTCTTCAACCTCTGATCACATCACAAGTATCTAATATATAATTGCACATTTGCAGTAGCCCTTTCATCAAGCATGTTAAGATAAAGTTAGGGTTTGTTTGGAATAATTTTTTTTAAAAGAATATAAAATATATTTTTTTAAAAAAATAAAAATTTAACAAAACCAAACCAATAAAAAGTCCAAAAGGCACTTAGAGGGTGTTGGGATTTAAAAAGAACCTAGAAAAAAAAATACGTAAACACATACTTTTTATTGTTTAAGTGTTTGTAAGCGCCAAATAAACAAAGCCTAAACACCCTCTTAGTCTAAATTGTACGGATGACAGTTCTAATATTGTAAGCACAGTGATTACTCGTTATAGAACTAAGTGAATGAATATTATTGATTATATAAAGCACCACATGCAGTTTTGCTAGTCAATGACTCATTATAATTACAATTGTGGTCGTCCTTTGACCTGAAATACCAAGATAATCTTGTGCAAGACGGTTTATAATTTGTTTTAATACATACACACACACACACACACACATATATATGTATGTATGTATGTATGTATGTATACTTATATTTATATGTATGTATGTTATATTAGCACATAATGATCTAGTCAAGCAGTGTGAATGGTTTATCGTTTTGATACATGCATAACTGAGTTGTTTAATATTTTTCCGCTATGATGTATTGCTACCCCTAGAGAGCATATGTGTTACTAATTACTAATTACACTTCTAGAGAGCTTTACATGTCTAATTATACTTCAAATAAATACTATGTGATCCCAGATGTCTGTTTTACTACCTTTCAAATGTTTAAAACAACTAAAAAAATTATCATGTGATCTAATTAAGAAAAGTTAGGCCCAACAACAAGATCACAAGAAAGACCTTAAAATCAACTGGGCCTAATCACCCAACGACAAACTATGATGGTCCCAAGTCCTAGCATCACAAAATGGGTCAAGCCCAAAGGTCCAGGCAGGTTTCTTTTACTAGAAGACCTGGTAACTGGCCTGCCGGTTGGATAGCGAAAGTAATTCTTTCTAACAGGTTGCTCTTGTATTCAATGGATGTAGTAATCTCTAAAAAAAAATTAAACAAAATTAGTGGTTGCAAAATTAACCATTGAAAATCAATGACCGCAAAATTAATAATCGATATTTTGGACTAATGTTAATCCAATTAATAGAAGAGTAATCCCTTTCTAACTCCTTGACTTGGGACTGGATGACTAATGTTCTGAAAGTTTTGTATCCGCTCTTGACTTTTGAGTTACCATCCTAAGAGATTGGTTGAAACTTTTTGTAATATGTTTTTACACTAAAATGATGTTTCGACCAATGTCTTGTGATAATAAATCAAAAGTCATGAGAACATACAAAACGATATGTTTTTACACTGAAATGATGTTTGGATCAAAAAATAAATAAATCTTGTGGGGAGTCATAATTTTACTGTTAAACACCACAAAGTCCAAAACCTCACTTCTTTCTTTAGACACACAACATACTGGGAGCTCAATTCAAAATTGAGAAGCCCGCATCATCTTTTCTTCGAAGGTGTGTGTCTCTTGGCAATGAGTTTGCTAAATATATCCTATAAGCTATGTTGATCATACTTTTGGTAAATTATAGTGGTAATCGTTTCGAGGTATTAGTGAGCTTTTTTATAAATTTTTTCATGGTACTCTCAAACTTATATAGGTGCTTCTAGGAACATCTCTTTCAAGTAATTTTATCAAACACATTATAAGCATATTGGGATTCGTATTACGTGCACAGTAATTGTGTTGGCTACAGTATAAATGTTTCTTATTTGATTGAGACAATAATTATTTGGCTTTTTTAAGAAAATTATTTGTCTGTGAAAATAATATTCTTTTTGTAATGACTATTGGGCTTAACTCTCCAAAAAAACTAAACTCTTTAAAAAAAACACAATTTGAGCTTTTTTCATGAGCCAAAACTTTAAGTTTTTCAAAAAAGATTTTTTTTTCCAAAAATTGTTAAGAAAAATGCTTTTAAAATTAAAAATGCAATCCAAACAAGCCCAATTACTAAAAATGTACTTTGCTTAATTTTTACAAGACGAAGGGCCTTTATTGGATTGGATTTTTTCATAAGCACATTTTTTATTTGAAAAAAAAATCCTTTTTGCAATAAGTATTTGAATTAGGTTTTAGGGAAAAAAAAAAGTTGAAACTCTAAAAGCAATTCAATTTTAACTTTTTCAAAAATTAAAATTTTTAGTTTTTCAAAAAGACATTTCTTCAAAAATAAATAAATAAATACATAAATCTTTTAAAAGAATCAATCTAAACAAGCCCAAATTACTGCATTTAGCGGAAGAATAAGCTGGGAACATCCTTATTGAACAAACACAAAAATGCTATAAACACTTGGACATTTCGTTGTTTTTTCCTATTTTTCCTTTTTCTTCGCGAGGTTGCTTTGATCGTGCTTTCTTAGTTTTCATCTAAGAAGATATACGCAATTTTTACTATGTTTTATATGGATGGTGCTTCTATGAAGTATTGTATACCGTATGTTTGTGAACAGTACACGTGCACAATACGTAACAATATATGTGTTTAAAATTTTTATATTATAGGTTCAAAATTTTTATATTATATGTTCAAAATTCTTATATTATATGTTCAAAACTCTCATATTAAGCTGCAAATATGTTCAAAATTTTGAGTTCAAAATTATGAACATATTTGTAGTTTAATATAAGAATTTTAAACATATAATAAGTTTAAAATTATGGACATATTTGCAGCTTAATATAAAAATTTTAAACATATAATATAAGAATTTTAAACACATCATATTAGAGTTTTGAACATAGAATATAATCTATATATGAACATGTAAGTAAAAAAATTATGAGATTATAATTTTTATTTTGTGAACTTGCTTTTAAACTTTTGAACATGTAATATAAGAGTTTTGAACATGTAATATAAAAGTTTTGAATATGTAATATAATTTTGAACATATTTGCAACTTAATATAAAAATTTTAAACCTATAATATAATAATTTTGAACCTTTAATATAAAAATTTTGAACATATGTACCGTTATGTATTGTGAGCGTGTACTGTTCATACACAGTATGAAGTACAGTGCTCATGCGGAACATTGTGCATATATGCACAGTGTACGTACTGCAAGATAAATATGTTGATGCTTGCATAACCAACTTATAAAAAGCCAAATTAATCCTCGTATATTCCTAATCCTTTTCGAAGGCATGAGATGAAATAAAACTAGGTAGATATGATGCTACCTAGGACCTGTTTAAATCAAATTTTTTCATGAAAAAAATATTTTTAAAAAAGAATTATTTTTTTGTAATAGATGTTTAAATTAAATTTTTAAAAAATTAAAATTTTGAAAAAAAAGTCTCAATTTTAACTTCTTCCAAAACTCAAAAATTTACGTTTCTCAAGAAAATATTTTTTTAAAAAAAATTAAAAATATTTTTAGAAAAGTCAATCAAGTAAACTTTTGTTCAAGTTGAATCCAAACACGCAAAGTCTCATTTGATTAAAAAAAAGAAAAAGAAAAAAAATGGAATTCTTTTCAATTTTCGTCCATTTTATGGGACTCTTAAAGCTCATCCTTCTCAAGATACTTTGTCTTTCCCCATTAATTTCATTTTACATGTTGTTGGTCAATTGAGCACTTGGTAAGTGGTACCAAAATCTTCCCTTGAGATGCTGTGTATTGCTTACGTCCTTCGAAAGACTAATTGAATTTTTGATTGGCTAACAAAGAATGTTGTCAAATTAATTAAGATCTCTTGCTAATAATTAGAAGACTTTGAGCCTATTTGGATTGACTTTTTTTCACGAAAAAATATTTTTTCTTTAAAAAGTTATATTAAATTTACAATAATTATTTGATTTGACTTTTAAAAAAGTTGAAACTCCGAAAAAAGCTCAACTATAATTTTTTTTAGAAGCCAGAATTTTCAGCTTCTAGAAAAAAAAAAATTTCAAAAACCATTAAAAAATATTTTAAAAAAAAGCTAATTTAAGCGGACCCTTTATATCCTATTGACTTATTTATTGTATTAGATTTCGTGCTTAATGCCATAGGGGTTGGTTGACCCCCTATGTTTTGCCGTAATAAATATCTTTGTTTGGTCAAAAAAAAGTAAAAAATAAAAAACTTGTGACCAAATAAAAAAGGGAAAAAATTATCGAAACCAAAACCAGATCCCACCCAAAGAATTTCAAACAGTAATTTCCTTTCCACTTTTGTACTTCCAAAATCATTTCAAAAAATGCCATGGTTGCTATATATTTATTTAAAATTTAAATTTTCAAAAATATATAATTTTATATACTTTTTAAATTTAATATTTTAAATAAATATACAACAAAAACATAGCATAAATTTCGACTTATAATCAGTTCTTCTAAATCATCGCATAGTCACTTGTAAAAGGATATATTCATTTAGAACTACTACCAGATCTCTAATTAAAATTAATTGTATTATATTTTTAATCACTAGATTCCTGTTGATTTTGCTTATATATATACGGCACACTTTTGCTTTAAAAAAAAAAGATTTATTTCAATGCTTTAGTATTCGTCAACCAAAAACTCTACTCCCTGCAATAAAATTAAAAAGAAAAAAAAGAACGTCTTTCTGCCGAACTCATTGAAATTTTTTTTTTTCTGTGGTGCGAAAAGATATTATATTGGACAAACTCAAAACTTACAAAAAGAATATTTCTACTAGGAGATTGGAGATTTATTCACATCTATAAGCTACAAACTATTTTCTATAAAAATAGATTTGTTCATAATGTTATGACATTACAAGAGATTTAATAATTATAAATATCATAATGATTAAAAGTTATAAATAGCTTATAATTATTAAATTTGATTTATAATATTGTGATGTTGTAAATAAAATTTTTAATTTTTTATTTATATATAATATTTAAAATTTTAAATAGGATAAATTGCAGTATACCCTTTAAAGTTTATCATAAATACATGTTATTTTTTTGTAGTTTCAAAATAAACACATATGCTTCTTTTAGAGACAGATATGCTACCCATTTTGAAGGCTAAAAGGAGGTCTCGTGCTTATTTTTTGATCATGTGTGTTAAACATTTTAAAATCACACAGAGTCATGCCCCTAATTCGAAATAATAAAAAATTTAATATGTATTTATAGAAAATTGTAGGAAATTCTGTATAATTTATTTTTTAAAATATTATAATGTTATATATGCTATTTTTGTTCTTTTCCTAAAACAGCATAGAAAAATTAGTCAAACAATGCCTAGATACAGTGGAGCCTCGAGATAGGAACAATGGGAAATTCTCTGCTGCCCCATTTGGCGCTCAAGTTTAGCGCCAAAACTTACACTACTTTACCAAAATCTCCCTCCTTAATTGTTTAATTCTTTAAACATTAGAACAATAATAGCAAATGACGGGCATGCGCTTCCCCTCTTTCGAATTAATGGGAGAAAAAGTGTGTTAATTTGACCTTTTGGTAGGTCGTTTTTATTTGCGACGTGGTAATTGATTTGCCTCCGACCAAACCAAAAAAAAAAAAAAGAAAGCAAATTTGTCAAATGAGACCTTATATCATGGTCCCTCGTACAGTGTTTTTTTATTAAGCATCGTGCTTCTGCATGTATTAAAAAAAAAAAAAACAGTTCAGAAAAAAGAAACAGTTCAGCAGTAGAACGTGCGTGAACAGTACACCCTACAACTTCACGCGTTACTGTTCACACGTAGTAAAATTTTTTTAACTATTCCACAACTATTTTTTTATTGACTATTCATTTATTACCCTACAACTATTTGTTCTGTAATGACTCAGGCTCAACTACAGGCTTACCACCACACTTAGCCTAACCAATTGGCCCAAAATGCCTAAGCCGGTGATGACAATTATAGTAGATCTAAGTCATTATAAAGTGTACACAGATTTCACAAAGAACCGATATGAGATAATGTGACATCTCACATCAATTTGTGGGGTGACTTATGACTTGTTTGTAAGTAGGTAGTGTGTGTATAACTAATAAAATTGGTTAATCACCTTGGGCCAGTTGATTAGAGGTCCAAATAGTTATTAATTATAATTATAACACTAGTCATGCTTGTAGGCCTCGATCAAGGGGCGTGATAAAATGGTATTCAGGGCCAATTACCAGCCAATTGTGGGAGTTAAGTGCTAGCGGGGCAAAATGTTATACTAAGTGTGCGGTGGGAGCCACCTTTAGAGTCTTGCATTGTCTGGTATTATGTGTGATTGTATACCCTGACGAGGACATTCAGTAATGTGACATCCCACATCGGCTTGTAAGGTAACATGTGACTCATTTATAAGTGAGTGTTATGGGTATAACTAATAACTTGGATCAACCATTTTAAGCTAGTTGATTAAAAGCCTAAGTAGTTATTAGTTACATCTATAATACCAGTCTTATTCGTAGGCTTGGATTCGAGGGCGTGACATGTTCATTACTCTACAATTATTTGTTCATTAAATACAAACACAAACACAATGAGCAAGCACACACACTCTTACAAAACACGCACACACACATTCACACACAATGAGCAAGGCGACTATGTGAAGACTTATTTGGTGGTGGTGCTGCCATGAATCAAGATCTAGAAAAAGCTTGAAATTGCTTGATTATCCATTAATGGTGAATATAGATTTAAGCAATAAAATCTTCAATTAAAGGCACCATGAGAATCGCGAAGCTGCCACAAGAAACGACATCGAAGAGAGCCTGAAGCTTGTGGCATGGTGGCATGATGACCGGAGAAAAAGAGAGAAGAGAATAAGTGAGAAAAAATAGAGGAAGAGAGAGAGAAGAGAGGAGAGGAAGAGTAACGTAGACCTGATTTGTTTTCTTTTTTCTTTTTTTAGTACAACATGCTCCGAAAGAACATAATTCTGTAAGAGTATGATATAATTTGCGTTGCCAAATACTTGACTTTTTTTGATCAAACATAAAATAATTTTTAGCAATCAAATATAAAATATTTTTAGCAAAAATTAACAGATGCAATGAAAATGTCTCATTGTAAACACGCTCGAAACGAGGAAAAGAAATAATATTTGTCAAAATATATGTAGTTTAATCTCAAAAACGTTATGACTAGACTTCTTAAAAGGGATATTCAATTACTTCAGTCATTACTTCACAAGATACCATAGTTGTAATCTACCAAAAAAAAAAAGGATCCTATGGTTGTATGCCAAGTATCTTTCCGTTCCTTAAAGAGAAATTCGATAATTTGATGAATATTGGTCATGTCATACTTTCTCAAGTTCGAGAATAATTGTCATGCAAACAGTGATTCTTTTGCCAAGACCTCTCGAAGCTATGAGTTTGTTTGACCTACTTGTTAGACATTTAAAATAATTTTTTGTGAGCTTGAAAATTGAAGTTAATTTAGTCGATCTATTTTTAAAAGAATTTTTCATGAAAACTTAGATAAAAAAGAAATTAGAGGGTTTTGAAAAGCTCTTTCTACTTCATGTCAAGAAATTTTATTTATTTTTATTTTTTTTGAAAATATTATTTTATATTTTTTAAAGTACAATATTTTTTTTAAAATAATTGAAAGGTCAACTCCAAAAATATAAGGTAAATAATCAACAGCTTTTATTCAAAAACACTTTTACCTAAAATTCTACAACTAAAAACTTTATATCTTAATAGTTAAATCTCATAGTTAGGTCAAATAAAACTTATAGCTTTCGCATATAACATTGTTTAATACTTAGACTAATCAAAATATACATTTGAACATCCACTTTTTCATAAGTTTATAATATGAAATGAATCTAATTTAATCTTATTAAGATAAATTTATCATCATTAAAAAAACTTGACATTATCATTGATCCCTCTTCTCTGGTAACAAAAGCAAATGGGAATGACATGTAACTGAACACATAATCCAATTCTTGATATTCTTCTTAAAAATAACAGATATTTGTTATATATCCGTGGGCTTAGCTGTAAGAGGTTTTGATATCAATTTTTAATAAATGTAGGTATTGTATAACGGACTTTTTATCTTTTTTAAATTGAAAAAAAAGATTAGTTATATATACATAACATGTTACATATTATATATAACAGTATAGTAAATGACTAAAAAGTATTAAACATGATTTAAGAAAAATATTTATCCTATGTAAGAGTGTGTTTGGCTTTGCTTATTTTGGTTGCTTATAAACATATAAAAAAAATACTACCTCACATATTTTTTACTATTTAAATACTTATAAACAACAAATAAGCAAAGCCAAACCCCCTCTAAGGAAGTCCAAAGTTACCAACTTCCCGTACCCACCAATCCCCTTTGGGTTTTGTGGGACCCACTACCAGAACAGTAAATAAATAAAATAAAAGTACTTGTAATATTTTCATTTTTGAATCATTTTTTTTGTCAAGAATAAATTTAAAATTTATATTACCACCAACAAACAAGGGTACAAGATATTAATACAATTACAAGATACAAAATAATGAAAATGCAGGACTTTTAAAAATTAGTACAAGTCCTAACAAAAAAAACCCAATTTATAACACTATAGATATGCTGGGTTGCTTAGCCAAAATCAAAAGATAGAAAGAATTTTCAAATAATAAACAAACGTTTCCAATCGTATCTCCAAAAAGCCGAAAGGCATAACAAACTTACATTGTATCATAGTCAATCACCATACAAGTATGAACAAAACTAGACTGCCTATTACTTCAACTAGAGTTGTTAAGAAAATAAAATATTTGAAAACTCGATATAATTGGTAAAAATATACTATAAAAATAAAATAAAAAAACACCATAAATACATAACATAAAGATTATACCGCTAGGGGAGATGAAGAAAAGGAGAATAAACTCCTGAAGATCAGCACTGCGTGAACCAAAATAACCTGAAAAGAAAGAAGAAAGAAAGAAAGAAAGAGGAGGGCGGGCGGGGATTGGGGAGGGGGGAGGGGCGAGGGGGGAGGGGGCGGCGGGAGAGAAAGAGAGGCCGTGGAGGAACTAAGACATGAGACTCGTAGGTGAATCGTGTTTTTCTTTTCTTCATTTTTACTCTATTTGATCTGCTAGTTTAGTGCTTTAATAAATGCCCAAAATCAAAACGGTAAAAAGCGGAAAATTCAACAAACAAATTGGATACAAAAGTAAAAACACACATATAAGATAAATAAACAAATATATTATATATATGTATATATGTATATTATATATATATACAAGACATAAATGAAAAAAGAAATTAAAATTACAGAGATTTGGTCTTCGGCTATTCTTTCTCTCCTCAAGAACTCAACACATCAACAAGAACACCAACGACGGCGACAATTCGATCCGTTCTCTACACTAAGTCTTCGTTGTCTTCTTCTTCTTCTTGTTCGCCGCGTTGTTCAACTTGGTGTCGACCCAGCGCGCTTGATCCTCAACTCAGCTAGCCAAATTCAACTCGTAAGTCCTCAGATTCCAAAACCCTAATTCACTTTTGTTCTCCTCTACATTCAATACAATTCACGATTGCAATTTAGTGAATTTGAATTTTCTTATTTGAATTTGGCTAATTTTCGGTTGATTCTTTGCTTTTTTTCTTCTCCTAGGGTTTTGGAAAAGATTTCACACGTTGTGAATCAGTATGAGCATCGATAGTCCCGGCGAAGAAGAGGATTAGGGTTTGTTTTTTGCAATTTCGGAGCTGTCTGAGGGTTGATTGATTCAGGTTTTTTGAGATTTCCATGGGCGATGGCGGTGTTGCATGCGTGGCTTCCCAACATGTTATGGAGCCATTTTCGATCTGCAGAGGCAAAAATGGTAGTAAAAATAATGGCAGCACTACGATCACCCCGGGCAGCAGTACAACTACTAGCAAGGTCTCGAAGAATCGGAAAGTGAATGCGGGAATGAAGCCGAAAAGGGAAAATAAAGAGAAAGTAGCAGGTGAATTGAGTTGTAAAAAAGAGGTTTTAGATAGGAATATTAGTAGTAGTAATGGTAGTGGTAAAAGTAATAGAGAAGCTGAATGTAATGGTGATGTTGATAAGGATGAAGTGGAAGAAGGTGAATTGGGTACAATGGATGTGGAGAATGGAATGTTGGCACCGGAGAGGTTGTATTCGGGGAAATTCGAGTTGAAGAGTGAGATTGAGAAGGGGGAATATGTTTCGTCCAGAGGGAAATGGTGGAGCAGGGAGGGGGAGAAGCGTGATTCAAATTCTGGTTCTTTGGAGAAAGGGGAGTTTGTGCTGGGTAGAGAAAGGTGGCGGAGAAGTGAGGTGGTCGCTGTGAAGGATGACTATGGGTACTCAAGAACAGGGAGGCATGATCGTGGTAATGATAACGGATGGAAGGGCAATCGTGAGCGCACACCACCTTCTTCTGGGAAGTATTTGAGCAACAAGGAGGTTAACAGAAGTGGGAACCAGCACAGTAAGAGGTCGTCCAGGTGTGAAGGTAGTATTCAGGAGAGGTCACCGAGGATTAGCTCAAAAATTGTGGACGAGGATGGTTCATTCAAGAATGAGCTCAATAATGGCAAGAATGATGGGAGAGAATATTCATCCGGGAATCGGTTTAAGCGCCATGCTGGGGATTCAAATGGTAGTGACTGGAAGCACCGTGGGGACCTTGTTGATTACACGAGTTCCAAGAGCCGGAAACTTTCTAATGATGGTGGTCGCTCTGCACACTCCTCTGAGAAATATTCCCGGCTTTCAGTGGAGAGGACATGCAAAAGTTCATCATTGTCCCACACTGTTTCTTCCAGTAGGTATTCTTCAAGGCGTTACGCGTCTTCATTGTCATCTAGAAATGTTTATGACAGGCATGTTAGTAGTCCACATCATCCTGAGCGGTCCCCAAATGACCGGGCCCGCTACCATGATCGTCGAGACTGGAGCCCAGCTTGCCGTGGTAGGTCCCCATACGACCGGAGCCGCCACTATGATCACAGTCGGTCCCCATATACTCGGAGCAGACACTATGATCATAGTAAATCCCCGTATGATCGGAGCAGTCACTATGATCACAATAGGTCTCCTTATGATAGGAGCCGTCATTATGATCACAGAAGCCCTAGTTATTATGAGCCGTCCCCACAAGATCAAGATCTGTGTCACGATAGCAGGGATCGGAGTCCAAGTTTACCGGAGCTATCACCAGTTGATCGAAATAGGGCCCAGGAAAGGAACCGGGAAAGCAGACAAGGTGAGAAGCGGCAGAGCCATTATGAAAGTAAAAGCCAAGAAGAGAAGCCCAACGAGAAGGATCTAAGTGTAATGGAATTGCAAACTTCAGCTAAAGAATCTAAGGATAGAACCAACCTGATTGATGAGTCCGTGGACAAGATTCTGGACGATCAGACTCAGAAGGATAAGCTTTCTGAAGTTCCTAATAGGAATGTCAAGGAAACACCTTTGGAAAATGGAGCCATTGAGGAGCTGGCTTCAATGGAAGAAGATATGGATATATGCGACACACCGCCACATGTCCCGGTGGTGGCAGATGCTATCACAGGGAAGTGGTTCTACCTCGATCATTTTGGAGTGGAACGGGGCCCTAACTGTTTATCTGACCTTAAAAAACTTGTTGAAGAAGGCCTTATTGTTTCTGACCACTTTATCAAGCATATGGATAGTGACAGGTGGGTAACTGTTGAGAATGCAGTGTCCCCTTTGGTGACTGCAAATTTGCCATCTATTGTTTCAGACTCTGTAACTCAGCAGGTGAGCCCTCCTGAGGCTCCTGGTAATCTTTTGGTGGATAGTGGAGATGTGGCACAATCTTCTAACCAGGTTGCCGATGAGATGCCTGTAGCTCCTGTGGGGCCAAAATTCAGATCCATAGAGAGTTGCAACTCGTTGGGGATACCAGAAAATCTGCATATTGATGAGAGAGTTGGAGCTTTACTAGACGGTGTCACCATTATTCCTGGAAAGGAGCTTGAGACAGTTGGTGGTGAGTCAATCCCACCTAAGCATATTTGACTAGGCATTTCTTTGATAATTGAATTCATAGTCCTTTGGTTTCCCACTTGTCTCCTCTCTCTCTTTTTCTTTTTCTTTTTTCTTTTCCTTTTTTTTTTCCACTGACCCAAAATCCTAATATTTTGCAGAGGTGCTGCAAATGACATTTGAGAATGGGGAGTGGCAGAAATGGGAAGACATTGAAGGTACATCAATCCTGTCCCTTATTGTTTTTAGTTGTCTATTATCTGCTTGTGTATCAGCCATCAGTTATGTGGAAGTGTTCTGCTTGCTCCTCAAAAAACATGGAAGTATTCTGCTTGTGGATGTAGTTGGTGTGCTCTGCCTGGTTTCCTCTTCTTCAATTGCTTATAGGCTTTACCCCCATATTTAATGATAAAAGAAGCCAATCATGAGCCTCACTTTCTTGATTTCCTTCTTCCTATTTTTTATTTTTATTTTATTTTTAAATTATTGAGTGCTTATATGAGTTTTCTGGTGACCCAGAATTTCTTCCCATGCTGTGCCATATAGTATTACTTTATTCTTATATTTGAAAGTCAATCAGAGTATCATGCCCTTTTACTTAATATAAAAGAAGGAGACTCTTGACTTGGTTTGCTGCCTATTTCAGATGAGTTGTGTTTACCGTGGACTTTTAGCATCAGAGTTGAAAAGTATACGGGCCATTTGGTTATTATCATATGTGTATTTAGAATCGGGCCTGTCTTTTCTACTATTCTCTGAATCAGTTGAACCGGTTACTGTAGCACAACTTAATATTCTGCCAACTTAATCAAAGAAAAGCAAGGAGTATTCCTGAAAAATCCTCGTATTGTTATACGAGATAGTAAGAAGTGATTAGCCTTTCTATAGCTGAATGATTATGCAGAATGTAACGCAGAATAGTTGTCCAAATACCATGCTGCCTGAAGAATGTAATGTTTTCATAGTCCATTGAAATTCATAAAGTGCCCTAATGTCCAGTAACTAGAGGGTCTATACAATAAGACAGCTTGACAACTACCAATTGATCTGGACTGTCATTTGCATTGACAGTACGTGTCTCTGGAGTTGTACGTGAAAATTTGTACTCTCTGGTGAAATTGAAGGGCAACTTACCAAATATGGGCTTGGTATCATAACTTTCCTGCTTATATGTGTCTCTTCAATTCTTTCCGTTTAATGTACTCTTTCAATTACTGCATGTTTTTCTTCCTTCAAAATAATGCTTTAGTTTAGCCTGTTGTTAAGGCCCCCCTCTCTCTGCTTCTCTTTCTGCCTTTCTTACTTTTTTTTCCTTTTTTTTGGGGGGGGGGGGAACATAAACAAATTCTTTTTTGCATTATGCAGGTGAACATGATGAGCAAGAAACGGGGGAAGGCTTATCCAGTATCTCTGAGCTAGCATTTAAAGAAGCTGTAGATTCTGGATTCACTCTGCCAACATTATCCAACAAGGATAGTGCTGTTGCCTATGGTGACGCTGATGGATCGTTTTATGGCTCTTGGTCATGCAAGGGTGGTGACTGGAAGAGGAATGATGAAGCAGTCCAAGATAGATCTTTGAAGAAGAAACTTGTTCTCAATGATGGTTATCCACTATGCCTGATGCCGAAGTGTATGTATGAAGATCCTCGCTGGCGGAGAAAAGATGAATTGTATTATCCTTCGCAGAGCAGGATGCTTGATCTCCCACCTTGGGCATTTACTTCACCAGATGAGTGGCATGATAGGTCAACTCAAAGTAAACCTTCCCTGATACGGGGAGTGAAAGGAACAATGCTTCCAGTGATAAGGATAAATGCATGTGTGGTCAAGAACCATGAATCATCTGTCTCTGAGCCCCGCACGAAAGTTAGGGCAAAGGAGAGGTACCTTCCAAGGGTGTCTCTCCCATATTCATCAACAGGCGACAAGAAGAGATTGTCAGAAGAAGGTCGCCCTCCCACAACACACATACAAGAGCAAGACTCTCAAGGTGTTTGGAAAAGCAGTACATCTTTCAGTATCCCAAAAGATCATGTTAGCACAGCTGATGAGTTGCAATTGCATCTCGGTGATTGGTTTTACCTTGATGGTTTTGGGCATCGACATGGGCCTTTCACATTTTCAGAGCTGCAAATACGGGTAGATCAAGGTGTAATTCAGAAACATAGCAGTGTTTTCAGAAAAGTGGATAAAATATGGGTCCCAGTTTCCTCCTTTGCAGAGGCTTCTCAATCCACTGGACAGACAAGACATGAGAATAACGTGACATCTAGCGACATTTCTGGAGCTTTGTTTTCAGAATCAAGTTCTGCTGATGGTAGAAGCAAAGTTTCCAGCATGTTCCATGACTTGCACCCTCAGTTTATTGGTTACACTCGGGGAAAGCTACATGAATTAGTCATGAAGTCATACAAGAGTCGAGAGTTTGCTGCAGCTGTGTATGAGTTCCTAGATCCATGGATCAGTGCAAGACAACCAAAAAAAGAGATTGAGAAAAGCATATACAACTCGTGTTTTTTCCCAAAATCAGGTATTGCCCTGTATTTCAAAATTTCATTAATGATAATATATTCAGGTAACGAAACCATCTTTCCTGAATGACATTGTCATATGTTCCCTTTTCTGGCATTTTCTTTCTAATGCATTTGATTGATACTCATCATTTTTACCGTGTGCGACGTGGGTCATGAGTTGCCTTGTTTGTTTTGATAATCCATTCTATCCTTTTCTTAAATTCTCTGATCATACACAAATGTTCCCCAGATCTATAAAATGATTCTGACAGAAAGAGAAACCTGAAATATCAGCATTACATCTCGAAAGAATTAAGATATGCAAGATGATAATTAGGAGTGACAAAGATAGTTCATATTTTATAATTCTAACTTGTAAATTGAATGGAAAGCGAGCACATCTATGAAACACTGAACTTATCCACTTTGGAATGAGTATTCCTGCCCTTCAAATTAAAATTCTACTCCAAGCTGCGTCACTGGCATGTCAAAGGGGAACACAAAATCTTTTGACATTTAGAAGGATTTCATCTGTAAGCATGTTAAGATTCACATATATGCTAGTTGCTGGAGGCCTGGAGCTTTAGATTTGGGTTTCAGTTACACGCCACTGTAATAATAAGGTTGTGCTCCTGATATCAGACACCCTAAATGGAATGGAGCTACACTGGGTTGAAGTTACTGGTTGTACATGACTGAAAAGTTCTTGCTTACGGTCATTATTATGGATGTTTTGATGTGCTCTTTCTTTGCATATTTTTTTTGCATATCTCATATGATTGGTTTCTGTCACTTCATCAGCATTTTTCCAATGTACTTTTGTGGTTAAAAAAATACGGTGCATTTGTTGAAGTGGATTTAGTACTATATGACTAATTTATTTCCTTTTCTTTTTGCCCTGGTATCTGCAGCCTGTTTTGTTCTTATCTTGATGTTGTTGTTCAGACAATAGATAAATATTAGAAATGGCTATCTACAAGCTTAAACTTTTAGATGAGGTTGTCAAATGTCATGGTATTAGAGCCCAGGTCATTGGTTAAAAACTCACCACTACCCGTTTAAAAACATTAAAACTTTCCATGAGCAAGGCTCAAGAACAAATAACGCCTTCATTTGAGGGGGCATATTAAGATAGCAAATGAATACAACAAATTCTAGCCTACAAGCTTAAGCTTTTAGGTTAGACACAGTTGCTTATGAGTTGCTGTGGTAGCTATCTGTTCCTTATTAATTTGCTCATGCCATTGCTAGAATATCTGTATTGCAACCTCATAGTTCTCTTATTCAATTTCTTCTATTCTTGGCTCTTTCTGTCTCTATTTCAGATCAGTTTCATGCTAGTAAAAGGGCAAGAATTGATGGAAGTGAAGATGATTATGGAATGGAAGATATATCAGTTAATCTAAAGGATGACTGCTCCTTTGATGAATTGTGTGGTGATGTTACTTTCATGAAAGAAGATAATGCAGAACCTCAAACTGAATGGGGAAGTTGTGGTGTGCTGGATGGTCGTATCCTAGCACGAGTCTTCCATTACCTTAGAGCTGATGTACGGTCCCTTATTAATGTTTCATTGACTTGTAAGAGCTGGAGATCTGTAATCAAGCTTTACAAAAATGTGTCCACACAGATTGACTTGTGCTCTGCCGCTGAGAGTTGCGATGACTCCATGATCTGGAGTGTAATGGTACAACATATGTTCTTCTTCGATTAGCTTCTGGTTTCATTTGTAGCTTCTCTCTTGCCATGGATATGGTTCCTGGTGTTTGCTTTACAGTATCTCGAGTAATATCTATTACTGGGGTTTGATGGTTTGTGAGGATTTCTTTTAACATGGTTAATGAATCTTTCTTCTTGCAGAATGATTACAACAAAGAGAAGATAAGGACCTTAATTTTGCGTGGTTGCACGAAAATTACTTCTGGCGTACTGGAAGAAGTTCTTAAATCATTCCCTCATATATCATTCATAGATATTAGAGGCTGCAGCCAGTTTGAAGATTTGGCATGTAAATATCCAAATGTTAACTGGGTCAGGAGTCGTGGGTCTCATCTGAAAATAAGGAGTCTCAAACAGATTGATGAAGCTACTTCAGCATTGAGAACTTATAATGGCCTAGATAGTCAAGCTGATGAGTCCAGTGGATTGAGAAATTATTTGGAAAGTTCGGATAGGAGGGATTCTGCAAATCAGCTATTCCATCGTAGCTTGTATAGACGTTCCAAATTGTTTGATGCTAGAAAGACCTCATCCATTCTATCAAGGGATGCCCACTTAAGGCGTTTGGCCATGAGAAAGTATGAAAGTGGGTATAAGAGGATGGCAGAATTTCTTGCTTCTAGTCTAAAGGACGTGATGAAACAGAATACCTTTGAATTTTTTGTGCCAAAGGTTGTGATGTACCTGTATTTTGTGTCACTCTAAATTGCACCTGATGTACTTCACGGCAAATGCCTAATAGCTCAAATTTTTTTGTTGGTTGTTTCTCAGGTTGCACAGATTGAGGGTAGAATAAAAAATGGATATTATGCTGGTCGTGGTTTGAGCTCCATAAAAGAGGATATTAGTCGAATGTGCCGCGATGCAATAAAGTAAGTTGCATTCTGCATTTTACTCTGCGGATTGTGAAAATTGTAGTTTATAATCCTTGCCTCAAAAAGTCATTCATGCTATAATTTGAATCTTTTTATCTACTGGGAATTCTTTTATGTTACTTCTAGTTTATGCAGTATGAAGTTTTTGGAGGGAATGGCAGTTTGGTAGGTTGGAAAAGAGAACTCAACATTGAAATACTTATTCAGTAAATTTAAGTTCCTTTTAACTTGTCATCTGTTGAGATTATGACTGTGCTACTATTTGCAAAAGAAGAAAGTTCTTACCTATGTTACAAATAAATAAAATTTTTCTGTGCCTTTTTTGCCATCTTCATTCAGTAGAAGTTTTATAGGCTGTATCTTCTTCTGTTTAATTTTTTTGTTATTTGAAACGTGTGGATTCAGGCTGAAAAACCGAGGTAATGCCAGAGACATGAATCGTGTCATCACATTATTCATTCGTTTTGCAACAAGTTTGGATGGTGGTTCAGATTCATCTTATGAAGGAGATGGTATGAAGACTCGGAAAGATGATTCACCACCAGGGTTCTCTTCTGCTGCATCCAAGTACAAAAAGGCTCTCAATAAAGTCAATGAAAAGAAGTACATGAATAGGAGTAATGGATCTCTTACCAATGGTTTTACTGATTATGGAGATTATGTGTCTGATCGTGAAATAAGAAGGCGCCTGTCCAAGTTAAATAAGAAATCTATGGGTTCAGGAAGTGGGACATCTGATGATTTTGACAAATCTTCAGATGAAAATACATCTGATTCTGAGAATACTGATTCGGATACAGAAAGTGACTTTGAATCACGGTTTGGTGTGTTTAAGGAGTCAAGAGGAGAGGTATGTGTCACTTCAGATGATGGGTTTGACTCTTTGGCTGATGACCGTGAGTGGGGTGCCCGCATGACCAAAGCAAGCCTTGTTCCTCCTGTTACCCGGAAATATGAAATCATTGATCATTATGTAATTGTGGCGGATGAGGATGAAGTGAAAAGAAAGATGCAAGTGTCACTACCTGATGATTATGCGGAGAAGCTTATTGCACAGAGAAATGAGGAGTCTGACATGGAAATTCCTGAAGTGAAGGACTACAAACCCCGGAAACTGCTTGCAGATGAGGTGGTAGAGCAAGAAGTTTATGGTATAGACCCATACACCCATAATTTGCTGCTTGATTCCATGCCAGGGGATTCAGATTGGTCTCTGCTTGATAAGCATATGTTTATTGAAGATGTGCTCCTTCGTACTCTGAACAAACAAGTTAGGCCCTTTACTGGTAGTGGAAATGTTCCCATGACGCATCCATTGAAGCCTGCTTTTGAAGAGATTTTCGAGATTGCTGAAGAAGAAAATGATAGGAAAACTATGAAACTATGCCAATGTATCCTGAAAGCTATTGATAGTCGTCCTGAGGACAAATATGTTGCTTATAGAAAGGTGAGCTCTGTTACATGGAACACTATGACTGCGAATGTTACCTTTTTGTTGTTTGGATTGTGCTTCTGTTTGCTGATTCGGTTCCTTCCAAATTATTTAAGGGGCTTGGTGTTGTTTGCAACAAAGAAGGTGGTTTCAGTGAGGAGGATTTTGTCGTCGAGTTTCTAGGCGAGGTAAGGGTAGTTTGTATTGTGAAAACTAGTTAATGGGTATTATTCTCGTCATTGTTGATCTATGAACTGACGCATGCTACTTGTATACATTTTTTTTTGAGTTTTAAAAAAAGCACATTGATTGGTAAGATATCTGGTTATATCCTGAAGTCAATGTTGTATGCCAATGTTGTGTGGCATTTTCTCTGTGACATAGCTATTTTTTCTATTTGAGATTAAATAATTAATTTGGCTTCAATGAGAAACTCACTTGTGCAATTTGACAATAAGTATGTTGGTCTGGCAATTAATAGCACATTAATAATAACATGTGTCTTCTTTATGCAAGATGGAATCATGACTTCCATTTTCATCCTGCTTTTGTCAATATGTAACAATTTATCTGTGGTAAGATGTTAATGGCACAGTTGGAATGTGGATAGGACCTCAGAATTACACTTGTGAAAAATGAACATGATAAATGATAATTCCAGCTCATTAATGGCAATTTTGTTTCACAAAAGATTAAGATAAAAAGGGACTATAATTGAAGTATTATTTACGTATGTATGTTTGGTTAGAATGGTGAATACTGTATATAGTGTCAATGCCTTCCTCAGTAATGCCCATATTTCTCGATGAGGTGTCATATAGTTCATGATGAGTTGCATACTTTTATTTTGGTTTCTCTAGTGTCTATGCATATTTTAGGTGCTGTTTTGGTTCAGAATATTTAAGGTCATTATTAGTTCTAATGAATTGACTACTAAATGATTATAGTGTAATGATCTATGTAGATATATGCTTGGTTTAATGTTCCCATAACTTGATTCTTGAGTTTTAGGCTCTCATTTAGGCCATAGAAGAAAACCTAAAAGTTAACACTATAACCTGATTATGATTATGTTACTATAAAATTGATATCAGCATTGGTACTTTTGTGCATACAATTAAACTAGATTTTTGAGTCCCATACTGGAATGATAAGTTTTAGCTATGGGATCACTGTGAATCATTTTGGGATTATATTTCTCCATGGTTTTCTTACCAAATCTTCTCCCAGACTTGAGACTTTTTGAGTATGTATCACAGTATCAGTAGTCTGCTTGCTCATTTCACAAATCTAGTTCTCTTATCACTAGTATCCTATTCTGCTTCTTGTGATAAGGTTATAGCTTTAGAATTTAATAGTGCTTCTGGAGAACTTACTGATTTTTTTGTTATATTTTTGGATATTCTAGGTTTATCCTGCGTGGAAGTGGTTTGAGAAACAAGATGGCATTCGGTCCTTGCAGAAGAACAGTAATGACCCAGCTCCAGAGTTCTATAATATATATCTTGAGAGGCCAAAGGTGTTGTTTATTGTCACAAATTTCAACTTTTAGGATGGCTGATCCTCCCTTCTTTATGTATTATTTCAAATACTATGTCTCTATTTTTCAGGGTGATGCTGATGGATATGATTTAGTTGTTGTTGATGCAATGCACAAGGCAAACTATGCAAGCCGCATTTGTCACTCTTGCCGACCAAATTGTGAAGCTAAGTAAGTTTTTCACCCCATAAAACTACACTGTCATAGAGCTTCAATTCACTGAAGAAATATGAGGATCTTTGAGCTTATTTTATTGCTGAATTTCGTTGCTTCAAACTGCAGAATAGAGGAACAAGTATTTACCTACTAGTATGACCCGTTCTCTTGTACACTTGCTTAAAAAAGGACCTCGTATTTTAACTTGAGACGTGCTCCACGGCTGTCGTACTGAGATGAATGTTTGTATACCTGAGAGGAGCAAAGTTTTTGGATCTCTTTCACGTGCACCTCCCTGTGCTTTTGCGTATTTCATTTCCTCACACACACACCCCAAAAAAGAAAAAGAAAGAAAGGGCCCTGTTTGGTCTTTTTTGGGGGGGGGGGATGTTGCGTTGTTAGGTTTTCCAGCTATCTTTCTCTCTTATTTCATTGACTACTGTACTGCACTCATAGAGGATTTATTGTCATAATAGGATTTGACAAGGTTTTCCAGTCATCTTTTTCTCTTATTTCATTGCCTACTGTACTACACTCATAGAGGATTTATTTTATTGCCATAATAGGATTAATGTCGTTCTTAGTCCTGTCATATTTTCTTCTGAACACAGAGTTACTGCTGTTGATGGCCACTACCAGATAGGGATCTATACAGTACGTCCAATTCAATATGGTGAAGAGATCACGTTTGACTATAATTCTGTAACTGAGGTGAGAGATAGAATATGTGATACCTTCACTATTTCTGAGGATTTTTACTTAGTTTAAGTTGATAATTTTGTGTTGGAAGTTCTTAGTTTCTAACTTGATGTTACTTGGTTACTTTCAGAGCAAAGAAGAGTATGAAGCCTCTGTTTGTTTATGTGGCAGTCAGGTTTGCCGTGGGAGTTATCTGAATCTTACTGGTGAAGGGGCTTTTCAAAAGGTACAGGACTTGAGAACTCCTTTCTTAGTTCTAGTGAATTAGCTTTTTAAGCTGTCATACCAGCAATATTACTTAATTTTCAATGGCTATCATGTTTTGTTAATTTAACTAAAATGAATAATTTAGAAATTTTACTTTTGGATGGACACCTATGTATCCATATTGTGCTTCATTATCCTTTGTGGAGATTATTCACTTAAAAACTTTTGGTGGTTTCGGCTACTACATTTTCTTTTTTCTTTTTGTTTATGGTGGGATCTTCTCATCCAGGTGATGAAGGAGTACCATGGAATTCTTGATCGACTCCATTTGATGCTAGAGGCATCTGAAGTGAGTTCAGTATCAGAAGAAGACTACCTTGACCTGGGTAAGGCTGGACTAGGGAGCTGTTTGCTTGGTGGTTTGCCAGATTGGCTGATTGCATATTCAGCGCATCTGGTACATATATATATATATATATATATTTCTTTTGAGTATGCCATTTTTTAAACCCTCCAGGATCTATTCTCACATGATTATTAATGAAGGTGAGATTTATAAATTTCGAGAGGACGAAGCTGCCTGATGAGATTCTCAAGCATAATTTGGAAGAGAAGAAGAAATATTTCTCAGATATTGATCTAGATGTCGAGAAATGTGATGCAGAGATTCAGGTTTGTATTTATTTCCAAGTGTATCTAAGTTTTTATGGCATGGAGGATGTTCTTGTTAGTTGTGTTCGAAATATTCCAAACATTTCCTCCTTCTATAATATTGGTGCTAATTTTGTTTTCTTGAGAACTGCAGGCTGAGGGTGTGTACAACCAAAGGCTTCAGAATTTGGCTCTAACTCTTGACAAGGTAACTAAGTTGCTTCTTCCTACAATGTTGCGTGCATTTTAGAGTTAACTTGAAAATTATTTCTTCTGTTTATTTAAAAAATTGTTGGTTTTTCTAAATGTAGTACACAGGTGAAGCTTTCAATGTGTTATTCCCTGTGCTCAAGGGTGGTGCTTTGGAGATGATGTCTCCTCCCCCACCCCTATAGGAAAAACAGAATAGGAGAAGAATGAGGAAAAATAACACGAGCTTTAATGTCCTGGTTAATTTTGTTTACAGGTGAGGCATGTAATGAAATGCGTTTACGGTGATCTGAAGAAGGCACCCCCTCCATTGGAGAGGCTTAGTCCCAAAGCAGCAGCTGCTTTCCTCTGGCAAGGAGAGGGATCCCTTGTGGAAGAACTTATTGATTGCATAACTCCCCATATGGATAATACTGAGCTGAGCAACCTAAAGGCCAAAATCCATGCTCATGATCCATCTGGTTTTGACGATATCCAATTGGAGCTTCGGAAATCCTTAGTATGGTAAGCTCTCCAAGTACCCCTTCCCTGGTTTCAGCTCGTGAATCTTGTAAACGTGCCATCTTATGGAACATTTTCCTTGTTCAGGTTGAGGGATGAAATCCGAAATCTTCCATGCACATACAAATGTCGTCATGATGCTGCTGCAGACTTGATCCATATATATGCTCATACAAAGTGTTTCTTTAGAATTAGAGTGAGTCTTCGTACCAGGTGTAACCTGAAGTTAGGCAGCTATCGGCTTGCAGGTTTTCTTATGGCTTATGTTGACTCACGTGCTTTTGCAGGAATACAAGACTGTGACCTCACCGCCAGTGTACATAAGTCCTCTTGACCTGTGCCCAAAGTATGCTGATAAAGTGGGTTCTACTGGTCATCAGTATTGCAAGACATATCACGAGAATTATTGTCTAGGGCAGCTGATCTACTGGCATAATCAAGCTTATGCTGAGCCAGATCGTTGCCTAGCCAGAGCGAGTAGGGGTTGCTTGTCTTTACCTGATATAGGTTCCTTTTATACCAAAGTCCAAAAGCCGTCGCGCCAGCGTGTTTATGGTCCAAGGACTGTGAAGTTTATGCTATCAAGAATGGTAATATTTTATTTTCCTTGAAAACTCTGCTCATGTTAAGCAGGTCTCAATTTCCACACATATGCAGAGGCATACAAGAGCGCACGTTATTTTCTTTTTGAGTCCAACTAATGAGACACATCTTGAGTGGCTAAATTCTTTTTCCTGTTTGTTAAAATAATGCTTTGCCCTCTGAGAAAATGGCTGATTGGTAGTAGAAAATCTTTAGAAGAGGTTAGGTTTATGGGTGAAGGAATCAATAGTAGGAAGTTTGTTGAAGAGATATCGCGATGATGGGTAAAGGAATCTAATGATTGGTGCATAGTAGTCTTCTTTGCGTTTATTTCCTATTCTCTTGGGTTCTCTGTCCATGTTATCTATTTTATTGATGAACATGATCTTACCTTCAACTGAATCAATCTTGTGTATGCACCAGGAGAAGCAGCCGCGGAGACCGTGGCCAGACGACCGCATATGGTCATTTAACAGTTCACCGAAGATTATAGGCAGTCCTATGCTTGATGCAGTTCTAAACAAGGCTCCACTGGACAAGGAGATCGTACGTTGGTTGAAGCAGAGACCATCCGTATTCCAAGCCACGTGGGATTGGTAAAATTTTTGCAGCGATTCATTCAGTAAAGCATCGGGAAAGCAGCATTAGATAATTGGCATTTGTAAGTATGTATTCTTTTGGAAATAGTTTTCCAATTTTAGGTGGAGCTGCTGCTGCCCTTTGCTTTCTAGTAGGAGTCAGCTTTTTAGCGTTTCAATTTTGAAAGCATCACTGAGTCGTGCTGCTTCCACTCTTCATTCTTGTGTACAATTGTTTTTTTTCCTTTTCATTCTTTTTCTTTCTTTTTTTTTTCTTTTGTGATTTGTAAATTTATCATTTATTAGCAAGTAGTGCTTTTTATCTTTCGCTTTTGTGATTGAAATGCCAAAGGAAAAATACTCGAAATACAGGTCAAGATGTGATGGTTTCTTGGCTGCTGTATGCTTTTCTAGTTTGTATTCTTATTATAATAAACTAATTTCCCAAAAGGACTGCCTGTAAAATAAGGTTATCCCTTGGTGATCAACTGCCTTAATTTGTGCGAATTTGCTATACCAATTCAAGTCCCATGTGCTTTATCCTTTCTATTGCTAAATGAGCTTGAATAATAGGATCAACTCTGGCAAAATATAAGATTACTAACTTTAAATAAGCTTCTAATGGTTGAAAATTCACCTAAATGCTCGTCATTTAAATGTTTTAGTTTCACGTGTAGGGACGTCAATAGTTTTGAAAACGAAAAGTTATTTTCAAATGTTAAAATCAAAAACTTTTTGATAAAATAGAAGTTTATTTTACGTAAAAATTATTAAATATATTTTTATTTTATTAAAAATTCATTTAAATAAGTTTAATTTATATAAATTTTTGCACTGAATTGTGTTTTTCGGTTGAAAGTCAAACCAGCCCTAAAAAGTCTTTTTCTTCTTTGGATTTAAATATTTTAGTTTCGCACGTGTAAATATGACTTAACAATCTCAACAAGATGCTGATTAATCATGTGTTCACATTTGGAGAACGAAGATCAAGCAACCATCTTTCACGCAAACTAAAAAATGGAATAAGAGAATCTCAACAAGATGCTGATTAATCATGTGTTCACATTTGGAGAACGAAGATCAAGCAACCATCTTTCGCGCAAACTAGAAGATGGAATAAGAGAAGTTAGCAACATATATATAATATAGGGGTTATTTTAAATTGGTTCTTTTAAAAGTATTCTTTTATAACTTTTGGAAAAAAAAAAGTCTCTTTTAAGAAATTAAGGGTTGGTTTGCCCATTTTCTGTTTTCATTTTCATGAAAAATAAAAATTAGGATAGAAAACTAATTTGGTTAATCATTTTTGTTTTCATTTTCAGAAAACAGAAAACAGTTTTCTAAAAAAATGAAAAACATCAAAAAAGTGTTTTATTTGAAAATAAAGTGGTAATTTTGTAAATAATCCTAAAGATTTAGAAAACAAAGTAGTAATTTTGTAAATATATCAAAAAATTTAGGAAACAAGGTGGTAATTTTATAAATATCTCCAAAAAATTTAGAAAATAAGGTGGCAATTTTGCAAATAACTATAAAAAAGAAAAACACTTTTATTAACGAAACACATTTTCTAAATTTTAGAATACAGAAAATGAAAATTGTTTTCAAAAAATAAAAAAAAAAATGAAAACTAAAAAATGAAAATAGAAAATACGCAAACCAAACGCAACCTAAGATTCTTGGCTTTTAAAAAAACTGAATTTGATTTTTATAAAGAGTTCCAACTTTTAATACTCATACACATGGACCATTTTCTGCCGTAGAGATTAAAAATCGACTTTTCAGCCTAACATTATTTTCAAGATACACATATCTAAAATTGCAATCCCAACTCATTCCTTAATGGCACGATCTTTGGGGTCAATGGAGATCGTAACCCTTGCATTGCCTGTAATAATCTCCGGTAGAGAATTTCATCACAAGTAGTCCTCCACAAACTCTTTTGCTTTATTTTTCTAGGATGATACATAAGCATTTGAATTGGTGATGCTGCTGCCTGGCACAACCATTTGTGTTTCCCTTTTTGAGACCTCAAACCATTTCCTTTACTACCTTCGGTGTCCAGCATCTGTGACGCCTTGTGAAGTTGCTGTAGAGCTACAAAAATGACAGCACAAACTAAAGCCTTCATCAATTATGAGAGGAAAAAGAGGGGAAAAAAAAAAAAAGAAAAGCAATGCAGAAGAGCAAAGAATAAAAGGAGAGAAGTGTTGAGAGTGAGCATACTTATCTTGAGTTCCAAGTTGAGCCATTAACTTTTATTTTGGGAATATGAGAGAGAAGTTGCTCCCGGAGACTTGCTATATTTTCGTTGCGGGAAATGCCGCAGCTCCAGATCTCCAGGTACTCCAGGGATGAAACCTTGGGAAGGAGCCTATCCGGCAACTTGTGAAGCTTCGGACAATAAGCTAGTTTCACCTGCCGAAGTTGTGGCATTATCTTGATACTAGTATCTTCATCTTCTTGGTTCAAGTCTTTCCACTCTTCCCATTCCTCAAGTCCACTAAAAGTTAAATACATCGATTTGGGGAAAGCACTTATTGAGGATGATGTTGGAACCGTTCTCAAGCTATCACCCGGAGTAGTAGTTTCATCTATTCCCAAAAACTCACGTCCAATGTGCTTTACGCCGCTCATCAAAGTTATGTCAAGATCTTCAAGGTAGGTCAATTTCCAGAGAGGAGGCAACGCCGGACAATTGGGGCAATGACTGAGACCAAGCACTCTAAGGTTGTTAAGAGATGCCATCAACCAGCCCGGATATTGGGTTCTGAAGAATCCTGAAATCCTTAAACTCTGTATGTTAGGTGGTGGTTGTAGAGCTTCCAACATTGCCTCTGTTGCAACCTCCCCATCCTTAAAGATCAAGCTGAGTTCCTGGATATAAACCTTATTTTTGAGTTCTCCCTTCTTCGCATCAGCTACGGCATCTGCCTCTTCCAAACTAGTGTCAAACACTATCGTTAGACTCCCTCGAAGATGCTTAAAATGTTTTAGGCAGCACAACTTGCCGAATTTGCTTCGGACCAAAAAGTTTGTCAGAGTCCGGAGATTAGTTAACTTTCCAAAGGACTCTGGACATTGTTGCAATGATAGAGGTTCAATTGTAAGGTGTCTCAGATTTATCAATTTGCCAATCTTTTGAGGAAGTACTAAAAGACCCCAACAGTGGTGAATATTTAACGTCTGTAGGTTATACAGTTCACACACCGATTCAGGCAACTGATGTAAAGAATCATTGCCACTCAAGTCAAGATACCTCAGGTGAACCAGACACCCTACCTCTTCTGGAATACTTCTCAAGTCACATCTTCTTAATTTCAATACTCTAGCACATTTCAAAGAGTTAAACAGGGCAACCCGTTGTTTTAGTGAATCACCATCAATGAAAAAGGTGCGAAGCTTCTTCACATCACAAATAGTAAGAATATGGGCCTTAGAATCTGTATTAGGTAGCCATGTCAGATGACGAGCTTTTCTAGAAAACACTTTTGATTTCAGATTTTCAGTTGTAATGCACTTATTTCTTGTGAGATATTGGGCAAAATCATGTATTATATCATGCATCTTGCACGAAATTATCTCTCCGGAATCTTCATTCCTTTCAAAATCTTGAAAGAACGATGATGCTGCCAACTTATCAAAGTAGTCTCGTCCTTTTAGCTCCATATCATACTCTCCATTAGTTGGTGGGATGTAACCTTGGGCCATCCAAATTCTGATTAGCTCATCTGCATGTTCTACTTCCACATCCTCTAGTTGCCATATTTCACTATCCATAACGCGTTGCCACTCTTCAACAGTGTTTTTAGAGCATAATAAATTACCTAAAGTCCTTGTGGCGAGCGGCAAGCCCTTGCACTTTTGGAGTATTTCTCTACCAATTACTTCTAGCATCCCATGGTTGCCCTCTTTTTCAGCAAATGCTAATTGACTAAACAAGGACCAAGAAGCTGACTCAGATAGTTGGCCTAAGCGATGCAAGCCAGTGGTACCTGCACCCATCACTTTCACAACCTTCTCGCTTCTTGCTGTCACTAAAATTCGGCTTCCAACACTTCCAAACTCGAGATAGTTTCTAAGCTGTTCCCATTTTCTCCCATCCTCATTCCAGACATCGTCTAATACAAGCAGAAACTTTTCCTTCGATACGGATTGTTTCATATGTTGTAACAACATTTCCTTTGAGCGTACATTTGGGGGATTCCCTTCAATAGCTTCAACAATTTCACTAGCAATCCTAAACGGGTCAAAATTATCCGAAACAACAAACCCAAATTCTTTTACTGAACCTTTTCCCGACCTCATCATCATTGTAAATTAGTTGTGCAACAGCTGTCTTCCCTAGTCCACCAGCACCTATTATGGAGACAACAGGGATTCGACTTTGTTCTTGATCACTCTCAAACAATAATTTGTTTAAAAGAGTATCCTTATCAGCGACGTAGACCACCTTGTTTTAATGACAAACATGAAAGTAAAGAAGGAGTACTTATCTGATTCTCGTCCTCTTCGAATTCTCGTTTTAAAATTGCTGTGTTCCATTCATCAAGCACATCATCCATTTCATATGATATATCTTCTGTCTGCTCTAGCCAGTCTTGGACAGTCTTTTCCTGCACACTTCTTCTCTCTGCATCGTCCAGCAAATTCCGAACTGTTTGGAGTTTGGAGGAGACACTTTCAAGCTCCTTTTTAACACCCTTGACTAATGATATCTCCTCCCTTAGCCATTCTTTGGGAACAGAGAGCAATTTCTCCAGAACCATGGAAACAACTGCATCAGCCATGATTAGTCTTTTGATGGTTGCTTATTTCGCTTCTTTTCTCTTTTATTTCCTGAATTGTTTGTACGACTACAAAAAAGTGCAGACCAACATTGACTTTTTCTTTTGGGGCATATTCTTGAAATTAGTTCCACAATTTTCAAACTTAACAAGATGCTGGACCAGGATGTTATCAGCCATGACCATTCCTGAGTGGTTACCAAGTCAACTTTGGAAATTTCTGTGGTACCTCTTTCTATCAAAATATTCTAGTTTCACACACATGTAAATCCTTTAAACCGGTACCACCCAAGCCAAAAAAATAACAGCACCCATCATGTGATATCTTACATCAGTTTGTGGAGTGACTTATAGTTTGTTTATAAGTGGGTGGTGTGAGTATAACTAACAATTTGGATTAACCATTTTGGGCCAATTTGATTAGAGGCTCAAGTAGTTATTAGTTATACCTATAACATCAGTCTTGATCGCGAGCCTGAGTGTTTAGGCTCGGGGGCGTGATAGAATGGTATCAGAACCAGTTATCAGCCAGTTGCGAGAGTTAAGTGTTATGTAAGGAAAAGTGCTACACTAAGTATGCGGTGGGAGCTACCTCTTAAGCTTGTAAGAGGTATCTCTAGAGTCTTACACCGCTTGATTTTGTGTGTGATTGTATGCCTTGATGAGGACCTGCTATGCGGGTAAAGTGCTACACTAACCTGCTATGCGGGCAAATTGCTACACTAAGTGTGGGGTGGGAGCCACTTCTAGTTTTGCTATGCGGGCAAAGTGCTACACTAACATGCTATGTGGGCAAAGTGCTACACTAAGTGTGCGGTGGGAGCCACCTCTAGAGTCTTGCACCGCCTGATCTTGTGTGTGATTGTGTGCCCACCTCTTGAGTCTTGCACCGCCTGATCTTGTGTATGATTGTGTGCCCCTGACGAGGACATCAGGTCCTTAATGGGGGGTGAATATGATATCTCACATTGGTTTGTGGAGTGGCTTGTGACTTGTTTATAAATGGGTGGTGTGAGTATAACTAACAACTTGGGTTAATTATTTTAGGCCAGTTGATTAAAGGCCCAAGTAGTTATTAGTTATACTTACAACACTAGTCTCACTCGAGAGCCCGACCTTGGGGGTGATGAGTTGATTTCTTGGTTTGAAGAGTTCCCAACAATAACTTGACGATCTCCAAAAGATGCCAACTTGACACGTGATACTGTCTCTTTTAATGGAACTTAACATAAAATTTTGAAGTGTTAGTAAGATCCATCCTTAATCAATACATTGTTCTTTGACTTATTACATTGACTTCTTTTGGAGAACTATTATTTTCCTGCTTGCCAAGACTGCTATTCAATCTAATTCATAAAAGTATCACTATAATACACTAACAAATAAAAACTATCTTCTTGTTTCTAGAAAAAAAAGTTCTGAGATCCCAACAATAGATTTCATCCTACCAGCTTTCAACAACACTTACAAGTCTAGCTTCGCAATTGCCACAATGGAAATGAGATTTTGAACCAAAAAAAATGGTACCAAATTCATTAAAGACTTTCTCTAAAATCTACATCTTCTACTAATGAACTTTCAATCTCAGGTAATTGCCTCCCCTTTCTCAACTGAATCTGCTAACTGCATGCATGGTACCTTCCAGTAGTAAGTTAGTTATACACTAAGAAGTACAGACAAGGTATGTGGATACGTGATACTATACTATGCGACACGTTAATACGTTAAATAAAACATATTTAAATAACATATATAGTACATAATATAATTTTTATCTTGATAAAAAAAGAATAAATAAAATTAAACAACATAATATTTAATATATAACTAATAATGAAAGATAAAATGTTATAAAATAACATATTCATAAAGTATAAACAAGTTCAATACATTAGAAAGAATAAATTTAAAAAATAAGAAAACATAATAAAAAACCACTAGTGCCAGCTTTTCTTTTGGGTTTTTTCACTTGACAGGACAATTTATACCTTAAACACGTTACGGGACAGGTAAGTAAACTTCCAAAACCTTTTTGTCCTTCTAGCATCCCTTCTCTCTCTGACGCGCACACACACCTCCGATCTGGCTTTCTTCTCCATTTTACTTCACTAGCTAGGCTTGCAAGAATATGTATGTTTATACATGTATATACACTACTGAGGACTACCTCGACTCTCCGATGTCGACTACAACCGAGGATGAAGCTTGTTGCCGCCACTGCCGAGGTCCGAGGTTCTTTTTTTTTTTTTTGCTTTTTGGTCTGTTAAGGCGTGAAGTGTGCCCCTCACGTATCCTAGCGTGTCGGGATTTGTCGAGAAAAAATTAAAAAAATAAAATTATCGGGACACGTGTACGATACGTGTCCAAACGTGTCAGTGTTCGTCATGTGTCCAACACGCAGCACTCATCGTGTCCGTGCTTCATAGGTTATACATCACATTCAATGTCTTTATCTTTCTTAAGCATCATGTGTCCATGTATTCATAATTTTCTAGTTTTTTGCTTTTAGTACCAAATGATGCTATAAATTCTATACTTGAATATTGTTAAAGTTGTAATGAATTCTTGAATTCCCATTCATATGCTCAAAGTTTTAAGAGAGACAATAACAAATTCTATCCTTTCCCATATATTACGTTCCTAGACTGCCTGTACTGTGCCATTAGAAATTAGACACCCTCCTAGAAGCCCCACAAATTACGAGGCCCCACCGAGCCAGCACCTAGCTACCAATAAGAAAAACACCTAAAATATCGATAAGAGGGAGGAAAGTGCACCTCGAATGGTACCATACATTCTCGTGTCATATGAAAAAAATTATTGAAAGTGTGCTTCATCCAAACCACTTATTTTACTTATCAATCGCTTTTAAAATGGATTTTATTTTTTAATATGGTACCAGAGCTTGATTTTTAGTCCAATCTTATTAATAGTGCTTATTTATCCATTTGTGACACTTTTTCCTACCGGGCATCGGTCCAGTTTTGTTCATGTGCCTTTCTTGTTAAAAATCTCAGGATTTTTGTTCACCATATAGACAAAATAAAGATAATAAACTACAACAGGGAAAATGTAAAAGATTGCATAATAGAATAGAAATCAGAATAATAGTTTAACGAAGCAGCTAACAAACCTTAAATAACGTCTTTGCAGGAATTTCACCAAAACACACAAACACACACACACGCTTGAAAGAAAAGCATTGAGTGACGCAGACAATTGTAATTTCGTTCTAAGCCGTCACATTTTATAAACTAATGTGAGTTTGCAAAATGGTCGACATATAAAGGTGAGAATAGCTTAAAGTCTTAAGAACAGGCGGGGATGTAGCTCAGATGGTAGAGCGCTCGCTTAGCATGCGAGAGGTACGGGGATCGATACCCCGCATCTCCATTTTTGCTATCGTTGAACCTTCCATAAGACTCGCATAATTTGAGAATTTTTCATATTAAAAAAAATGTAAATTTTTGCCCCCTTTAAATCACATTTTCAGACTTGGGTTTTGCCTCCCCATTAATTGAAAAGACTTGGGTTTTTCCAATTTTCGGAGCTATCTAACATAAAAAAATGTATACTTTTGCCCCCTTTATATCACATCTATACCTAGCAAAAGGAATCACCTCATCAAACTTGGTTTTGCCTGTTTCTGAAGCTATCTATGATGAAATTTTTTTGGTGAAGACTGACATTTTTCAGTTAATTGTTTTTATATAATATAAAAAATGTTATACTTTTAAAAATATTATACTTTTGCCCCCTTTATATCATATCTTCACCACTTGCAAAAAGAGAGGAGACGGGGGCGGGGGGGAACACGTCATCCAACTTTGTTTTGCCTATTTTTGAAGCTATCTATGCTGATTTTTTTTTCCCCGTAAAAACTTGCATTATTTTAGAATTTTAAATTTTCAGTTGTGTTTTTATATTACATAAAGAATGTATACTTTTGCCCCTTTAAATCACATCTACACTTAGCAAAAAGAATCACATCATTAAGCCTGTTTTTGAAGATATTGTATGCTACTTGTTTTAACATTCACCAAACATTTTGTCAGTGCAACAGGTGGTTTAAATGTCATTGTGCTCTTATTCTTGTGTTTAATTTTGGTCATAGAGGTTATAAAGTGATCTTTTGTATCACTTGTTCAAGTCTAGAACTTATATAATCGCCCTTTTTTACGGAATGTCTAGACCGTCCAAGTTTTAAATCTTTTTTGACCAACCTCTTTTTGGTTTGATGCTGATGAGTTCCGTTGAACTCATTTTTGTGTGGTGTCTTTTTTGCTTCGCATTACTTGCCACAATTATGGTTTTTGATTGTATTCTCAAATGCATACATTAGTCAGAGTTGCCTTTACAACCTTTGAGAAAATGTTGATTGTTAATAGTGTAAACGTCCAACGAAGTTTTTGGCTTGACCCCCAAAGGAATTTACCTTAATTGGCTTCACGTGCCAGACAGACACCTCTCGTTTTTCTTACCAAACTCAAAATGAACCCCAACCTGGCAACCCCTATCCCATCCCCAACTCCCAACTTCCAAATGTAATGTCACTCAATCTCCTTTACTCTCAAACACCATGAAAAGAAACAAGAGAAAGAAAAGAAAAACAGTGCTGCATTTAGCAAAACCTACTCCAAACACACACAAAAACAAAACAAAAGCACCACACACCCCCGTTGTTTCTAACCCAATTCTGAGCCAACCCTTTTGAGTTTAAAAAAAAAAAAAAAAGAGAAAAAAAAGAGGAAAACAAAGGAAAAAAAAAAAATGAAGATGTGTTATGTGGGTAAAGCAACGAAGATCTTCATCTTCATAGCAACAGTTCTGGTGGTCACTGGTCTTATCTTGGGGCTCGGGATTCTCAGGCGTCATCACAAGGATCAGAAATGCAATGGCGAGTCTTGCTCCGCCCAGACCCCTGTTGTTTTCCCTAACCCAAGCCCCAACTCTGGCGGGGGCGGCGGGGGCGGCGGCGACGGCAGCATTGGTGGTGGCAGTAATCTGCAACCACCACCAACATCTAGTGGTGAAGTTCCATACCCTGACCCCACTGCTTCATCACCACCACCACCACCACCTCCTACGAATACACCCACTCCAACCACTCCGAATTTGTCTCCACCACCAGAATCACCATTGTCTGTTCCGCCGCCTCCCCCACCACTGATCTCAGTAGCCCCGCCGCCAGCGTTTAATCCTCCAAGTCCAGTGGTGGCAACTCCAGCTCCAGGCAATTCTTGAATTTTTCTTTTTTTCTATTGGCTCAATTTTTGGTACTAATTTATTTCTTTGTCCTTTTTTCTTTTACTGCATTTTTGGTTATGTTTACGTGTCTGTATAGACAAGAATTAATACATTCTGCTGATTGGCTAATATGTTCATGTTCATTATTCGTCTTCTCAATTATTTGGCCCTTAATAATTATTTGGGTTAATTTTTTCCTTGTCTCCAAATTATAGTCCTTGGACTGAACTATTGCTATATAACTTTTAGTCCTTGGACTATTAATATCTAGACAACATTAGACCACACTAGTCCATTTACGGAATTGTGTTTTTGAAAAAAAAAAAATTCAACCTGATTTTATTATCAGGTGTCTTTCTCTCGTAATTTCTCAATAGTATTTGGATAGAATTCTTTAAATAAACTAATATTGTCCAAATATTGATAGTTTAGGAATTAAAAAGTACATTATCATAATTCAAAAGACCAAATTATTCCAAACATTATAATTCAATACCATTGAAAAGATTAACCCTAATCATTTAGTTATCTCTTTTTCCTGGTAATCGTGATTCGTGCCAATAAGATTACGTGCCATGGCACGTTCAAGGCACCCCTTCATTTGTGCTTAAGACAGTATTCAATTCAATGACATTATAAAGAGCAACCAGGATAAGATTTAATAATTTAACATTATAATTTAACTTTGAATTATTAACTAATTACATGTATCCGTATCCGTAATAAAATAAGTGTAGAATTTCTCTCATAACAATTATGATGAAAAGAATATAAAATGATAAATTGGAATTCCTAGACAAGTATGGTGAAATACAGACAAAATCAACTCAGATCCTTTCTTGTTAAGCTTGCGTTCGAGGCGGTCTCTACCATTTATAGATTGAGAGGAATGGAAGGTTTCACAACTGAGTTAAAAGAACTGAAGACCAATTGATTGATGCTATTGTTTTTTATATAAAGTGTATAGTTAGTAGGAAGCAATTATATAAGGATAACACTGCCAACAGGGACCTTAGTAAAGTTTGGAACCTCGACAGCTTTTGATGATGGGGTTGCTAATGTAATTGTTGCCAGTCTTGTTTTAATGTAAAGTTCTCTTTTAATTAATGGAAGTCTTTGCTAAATTAGCAAAAAAATAAAAATGAAAAATGTAATATCCCACATCAGGTTGAGTGGGAACATTTGATTGGTTTATAAGTAGGTGTGGAGTTGATTATTTTAAATAAGTGATTAAATAGTTATTTGTTATATTTACAATTTTAGTGTCGCTTTTGACAATGAAAATTTGAGCTTGGGAGCATGACAACAAATAGAAACAAAAGAAAAAATATTCTCAAAATTTGAGCTTGGGAGCGTGACAACAAATAGAAACAAAAGAAAAAATATTCTCTGAATAGCAGCAGTGATTGAGAATCGAAAATGTCAAGGATTTTATTAATCTGAAAACAACTTTCTTTCTTTTTTCTTTTTTCCCATATGATTTATTTGGCCGGATGAAATTGTTTCCACAAAAAAGAAAAACCTGGTGAAATTATTTCTTTTTCTATTTCTGTTGGCACTGTATTAGATTTCAGAATTGAGAATGGGAATATTATTAAAAAAAAAAAAATGTCTAGCTTGAATAAGTTCGACTTTTACCAAATTGAAATTTTAGATAAGCATTGCGAGCCAGCTGATAGATAGGGGAACCTTATCACGTGAAAGTGTTGGCTAGGCTAGTCTTTGAACGAATTGTTTGGACACTCATTAAGCTTATTAGAAAGTGCTTTTGGCGTTCGGTTTTCTTCTTTTCTCTTTTTGTCCTTTTGTTTGCGAAATTGTTTATAGCTTACAAGAATCAAAACCATTTAAATGAGCAACTACCTACGGGAAAAACAACAGTGCAGAGAAGAAAGGCAAATCGGGAGACAATCTTTCATCCTTTATTACCCCATCCGACATATTCCCCTATAATGCTTGTCATGAAAAAACACCTCAATCGAACAGCCCAAAGACCATCCCTGTGAAAATAATGAGCCCCATTTAAATTTTTAACTTGAGTGCTGGCGGACCAAAGAGTAACTCTATCTGTGTATATAGAAACTGAAAATATTAACCGTTAAACAGATTTATCTTGGTTTAACATATGATGTTATGAGAAAGATTTAGTGATAGTAATATTTAAATTGTTTTGTTAAATTATCACTATTGGACCTTCAAAGTTATTAGAAATTCTAAGTTCAACTCCAACCATTTCTGGTTTAGGTTATTAATGTATATAGTATAAAGTAGTGTTTTTGTCCTTTTATTTTATTTTTGTCATATGTCATCATGTCATATATTTTCTTCCTTCAAAATGACTTCAGTCCATTTCCTATTATTCATACAAAAATATGTCCTAATCTAATTTATAAGGAACAATGTGTACAATTACTCAATGCACGATTTGATTTTTAAAAAGAATGCCATACATAGTCTAAACCATCTCAAAAATGAATAATTTACTACAATCAATGCACAAAACATTATGACCATGTATTATTTTCAGTTGTTAGAGATAATACTTCAAGTAATATTTTTTATTATTCTTTTCAAGTAATATTTTTTATTATTCTTTTTGTCTTTAAACTTCTAGATTCAAACGGAAAATAAATTGTCTAAAACTCTTAATCATACTAGTACAAAAATCATCAGTACTTAAAAACTTATCATAGATTAAGTTTTATAAAATATATTTACACTTTATCCTAACATATATGATGAAAATCTATATATTTTATATATAATAAAAAAACATTGAAAATATTAGGATTATACACTAGTCTTTATATACACTAAAATGGTTGAGTGTGGTGACATGTGTCACCTCTTCAACCATTTTAATTTTCTTTGAAAAGTTAGTATGTTGTTTTTCTTTTCTTCTCTTTTATTGCTAAAGTGAATATTAATTCATTTTTACGTTACTGGTTAGATAAGATGTCATGCAGCACCCATTGGTTGCTTCTTTATATCTCATTTCTTTTTTATAGTTATTCATTTTTTACATAATATCAGAAAACTTTATAAAAATATCAATTACCTAGTGGTCTAGTGGCATATATTTCACATTTAGTGGTGAGTGGTGATAGTATCGATTCCTGTTAATTACATGTAATACGTGATAGGCTTTTGGCCTCCCTTGATGGGAAAAAAAAAAAACCTTTGAAAAATAAACTAATAAAAAAAGAAAAAACCTTATAAAAATTCTAATACGTGATAGGCTTTTGGCCTCCCTTGATGAGAAAAAAAAACCTTTGAAAGATAAACTAATAAAAAAAGAAAAAACCTTATAAAAATTTCTTCAAAAGATAAACTAATCTTTTAAAGTGATTAAGTTGGAATAAAAAATCACACTTGTCCAGTAACAAAGAAGTGAGGTAACAATTCATTTTTTTTAATGTAATGATTGGGGGTGTCACATAGTACCATGTGCTTCCACGAGTATATTAATCTTAGCTTTTTACGAAGTTGATAAAAAGTTTCAAATCATAAACTAATAATTTCTTGACTTTTAATCTTTTTATTCAAAATCCTAGAATATTTAATTAAATGAAAAAAATAAGTTTAATATATTATTAAAATGTTAATTTATAAATCTTATTCATATATAATAATAATAATAACTATCCAAATTCTAAAATGTAACATATAAAAACATAAAACACCCCTGACATCGCGCGGATCAACATACATTACTCAATTTAATATTCCCTGTGTGTTAGTTTATTAGTTGTTTAAAGTTTTTACACTCAGACAAAAAAGTTAATTAAGAGCCTTATTTTTGGATAAATTTGCAATAACTTGAAAAAAGATACCCTTTTCTCTTTTCTTGTCTTATTTGATATTAAATTATGTTTCTTTTATCTCTTAGTATTAAAATAAGGATTAATCTAGAAAATGAAAATTATTACTTCTTCAAACTTCTCAAAGTGAAAGATATTTTGAGGAAAAAACTCTCTAAAATAACTGATATTGTGAGATAAAGGGAGTAATTTGTTGATATTTGGGCTCAAACTACTGATAAGGCGATAAATGAGCTAGTCTAGTCCAAGCTCAGGAGCTCGGAGTAGCAACGGACGCTTTCATCGTGACATCTGTCCAACAAGAAATTGTATAGTTTGAAAGGTCAAGAATTAAAATTTTTATTACAAATAATTCATTTAGAAGTATAATTTTTTAAAGGAACCTATAAATTTTTGTTTTAGATGACAAATTTTTGTTCTAGACCTACAAATTTTTTTTAGGCTAATGTTAGTCAACCCAACACTATGATAAAGAGAAAAAGAAGAAGCCGAAATAAATGAAATTCATATTAGCGAAAAAGATAAAAAAACGAAACAAATTTAAGCGCCAAATGAGAAAATGGGAAATGAATGAGAAAATGGTAGCTAAAAAATCTAACTGCCTATAATCTATGTTTATATATACCATTAATCATTTTATACCTCGCTTATCATCTTTTTAATAAGTCTTAAGAGGTTTCACATCATCTTTTAAGTATTTCTTAGTTTGACACCACAGTAATAGTTTTAATTTTTGTGAGTTCTGTTTCTATTAATTTGTTAATTAAAGCGCACAGGAGAGAATATAAAAAATCATAAAATGTCAAAATTAAAAAAGGATTATTTTTAAAATACTTCCCCCTTCTCCTAATACTCATTTATTTTTAGATTAGAATTACATGAATAATTAAAACGAGATGATCCACATATGAATGATTAAGATTTTGTTGTCATACAAATACAAAAAATTTAATAATATAGCAGGATCCTAATCCAGAAAGGAGAGGGGAGGAGGGTTTTGACTTTTGTCATATAAAGGTCAATTGCATAATATGTGTTAATTGGTTCTTTATAAACATAAACACAGAGTTAAACCATGTAAAATTTTCACATAAAAGTTATTAGTTGAGGTGGTAGTGCCTCATCCCGCTAAAAAGGAGAATACAAATTTGAATCCCGAGGGGTGTATTTGATGGGAGGGCTCTTTCTCTACCACTTCCAGCCCAATAAGGATTAACTATAAATTTATTGTGATTGGGAACACCCTAACTTAAAGCAAGGAAAAAAAAAATCCACATTCTTGTATTATTTTTCAGTGCTATATGTGTGTGCTGATATTTTCATGGTAAACATGAAGTAATGATTTTGTTCTAATGAAATACAAGTGTCTTTCAACCAAAATTAGTGGTTCCAAGACCCAAGTGTTTTAGTGCACAGCCCTAAAATTGGATAGATGTGTAAGACTCGTTTACATTTAACTTTTTAAAAATTTTTTTAAACCTTTAAAAAAAGGTATTTTTTTAAGTTTTCATTTTTAATTACTTAGTTTTTCTTAAAAATTAATACACAAAACTTATTATAAGTAGAAAAAAAAAAAGTAAACCCAAAACAGAAGCTAAAAATGGCTAATATAAGAAGCCGAGTGGATAAGTCATGTATAGTCAATTATTGCAATTATTGCAGGGCCTAATTGGTGCTCTTCCTGTTGCATGATTTTACTGGTGTTTCGATCCAGCATGATTCTTTAAGCACTATTGGTTAATTAATTAATCTTACAAGAAACTTATCCATTCATTAATTAATGAAACGAGGAATTAAGATGATAGTTGGCTAGTTGCCTATAAAATAATAAAGGGTAGATGATGTGATTCAACATGTGAGGCCCCTTGGCCACATAAACTTTGTCTTGTTAGCGTTTTATTTACGAAATAGAACGTCTTATTCGTCGTTTTATTAATTTATTAGTTATTTAAAGTATTTTGTTCGGATGTGATTCTAGAAAGGAATTTGATTATATACTCCGGAGTTAGATCGAGTAGTCACATTGCAATTTGTTGTGATTAAATATTTTAAATTAAATTGATATTTTATAATTGTAAATATTTTTTGACCTGTACTTAGCTTGATCTAAAATAGAGTTAAATATATCAATCTTTATGATTTGTCTAACATACACTGGTACTCTCTCTCTATATATTTTTTAAAAATAGTTAAAAACCTCTTGTATTTTCTATAAAGTATTATATCATCTACTTCTGTTAGAAAAATTGTCAAATATACCAGCAATTGTACATCACATGATTGTTTTGCGATTATTTTTTGTTTCCATCATAAATTATTTGAACAAAAAAATGCACAACACTCTCTTGTGGTTTTATTGAAAAATGCACAAGAGCCCCCTATAATTTGAAAATAGCTCATAAACCCCTTCAAATTAACATTTCTTGCTAATACCGATAGCGAAAAATGACGGTTAAGCTATACGTGATACATTATAAAAAATACAAGAGATTTTTATTTGTTTCTGAAAGCACTAGAGTGTTAGTGTATTTTAGATAAAAATCACAAGAAGTACCGAGACATTTTATTCCTAGTCAAAAAATGTTTTAAGGTATGTTATCACACCACCAGATTCGTAGTATTGAGATAAGTCTTATATTCCTCAATAAGTGTTCATAATAAAAAAATAAAAATTTGATTTCACTGGTAACATCAACGTAGAACTTCGCTTTCTGAAATAATTATTTGATTAAATAATGTTATAAGTGACATTTGAAATTGACATGGACCGAGTCTTTTATTATTTTTCTTTCTCTGGAAAAGACGCACTTATTATTAACACAAAAAGACATCACAACCGGTCAGTTTCTTGTTGATGCATTTCCATGTACAAAAGTTGGTTAAATGCCAAAAACATTCCATACAGTTGAGTGACATTGACTGAAAATAGACGAGTAAATTGAATAGGGTAAAAATGTACTTCATATTTCTGTATTTGTCAAAATCGCGTAAAATATTTTATTTTGAAAAATTTGTTGATACCCTCTTATGTTTTGAAAAATGTTTGGTATTGACAATATTATTTATAAAATAAGAGTTTTAGTGAGTTTTAAAATCATAAGAGGTTTTATTCAACTTCGACAAATACAAAAGAGGTGAAATACATTTTACTTTATTGAATATATTATTCAATTATTCTAACTGGAGTTGAAATTAGAGAGGTTTAGACATATAAATATAATTCCAATAAGGATGATAATAAGTTCTAAATAAGTGTTTAATTTGTATGTTAAATGCACTTGATTTTGGAATAAAATGCTTCTTAATCGATATTTTTAATGTAATTTTGCATAATTGTGCTTAGGAAAAGGAGCTGGATGCATTATATATGGATATAGAAGCTTTTTGGACGTGTTTGTAGCGATCAAAGTTGGTACCATCACGTGGAAAAATGTCATTTAATTGATACGCGGGTTTGATTGGGTTGACCAAGATGGAAGATATTTTTTCTGGGCTTTTGGAAGGAATTAGATTAAATATTAGCAGACTCTTTATTTTGTTCGAACTTATATTTCAAGCTTTTACCTTTTTATTCTATTTGGGCCAGGTTTCCTTATCCAACAAGGAAAGTAGGTTAGGATTTTTCTTATATAAATACCTTTTATTTGCACTTTTGTTAGTAGACAACTTTTAGTAAACAGCTTTTAGTAGACAGCTTTTAGAGACAGCTTTTAGCAGACAACAGTAAATTTTCTCTTTATTCTTTGGGCGAAATTCATGGACAAGCTGTTCTAATTTTCTTTTCTAGTCGAGGATTAATCAAGATTTCGGTTCATCAATTCTGTGAGATCTAATTGTTTTATCCCTTTCATGTTATTTTGATATTTGCGTATTTATTATTTTAAGAATTAATATTGTTTTGTAATTGTTTAATTTTGTGCACGGTTATTCAATTGCATGACAATAGGTAGCCAATTAGATTAATTTAATTAATCTAAAAATAGTGGTAACCAGGTTTCTTGTGTAATTACGCAATCTAAATGAGCAATTATCGCGAGAGTATTGACTTTTAGAATCAGGTTTTTCTAGATTTTTATTGCTGCCTTTAGATAGATCTTGCGGACATCTACGAGGATTAGAACATCTAATAAGTAAGGTGATAGAGGAAAAAATCGTAGGGGATTTAAACCGTTATCAACTCTGTAAGGAAAGATGAGGGTATTAGGCCGAGCCAATAACCATAATTGATTTATCGAAATCGTTGAAAGTATATTTGCATCTAGGATTGGATTTGTTGACCGAAATTGCGATTGTTCCTCGGGCTAGATTTAATTCTCGTTGAATTCCTGTTTTTCCAACCTTGTGTTAATTTAGAATTGCGTATTTTAGTCATTTTTATTTTTTTATTTACATATTTATTTTTCTACCCAGCTGCGTGCCCATGCAGTGTGACCAGTGGCTGGACAGTTTTGCTTATTTTACTTATTTTTGCATTTAAACCCCTTGTTTTGCTTGTGACTCGCTTGATTAATCTACTTGACATAATTAGCATATTTTAAATTTCTCCAATCCTTGTAGACTCGACCCTTTTCTCACAGCGTACACAAATTAAAGTTGCAAGGTAAGAGATAGAAATTTATTTTTGGTGATTTTGACGCCCATCAGATGATAAAAGAATGTAACTTTAAAAAAAAAAATGCATGACGTAGGAAGTTTACAAAAATTGAGAAGCAAATGGATTAAAGAATGTTGAACAAACTCAAACATTTTGCTGCTAGGAATCTTTCCTACGAGTTGTTTCTTGGGTTTGACCATCAAATCCTAGAGCTTATTGGTATTAAATTTAAAAAAAGTACTTTTTATATAATTTAAACTTTTTTTTTTGGTAAAAAGTTTAAATTTCTACTTTATGGAAAAAAAGCTCGATTTAGGGTGCTTTAGAGCTTCAATTTTTTTAAAAACAATTTTTACAAATATTTGTTGTAAGAAAATGTGCCTTTCTTTTTTCTTTTTAAATCAGTGCAAACGAACCCCAAGTGATAGATAGTCAATGCAAACCCAGCCAGATCCAAAAGCGACTCCACTTTCGACCACAAGTAACTGGATTAAGGGTTCGTTTAAATTTGCTTTTTTCAAAAGTGTTTTTCTTAACAGTTTTTGAAAGATATTTTTTTGAGAAGTTAAAAATTTTGACTTCTAAAATAAGCTGTATTTGAACTTTTTTCAGAGTTTCAGTTTTTTTAAAAACCAAATTAAATACTTATTACAAATTTAATATAACATTTTTAGAAAAAAAATATTTTTTCTTGAAAAAAAGCTAATCCAAACATGCCCTAATAAAGAATGTTGAACAAACTTCTATATTTAACTGTGCTGAATCAAAATCTCTTTACAAGAATTCATTCGGTCCGGCTAACCGGACTCGGCGGTGATTAGTATTTAAAATTTTCTGATCCAACTTCCAAGAGTGATCTGGCTCTCCATGTAAACAGTTTACATCGAGTACACTATGTCACTTTATTTTGTCATACTTGTACCCTGATTAATTATAAATATGATTTGCAAGAAAAAATCAGAGGGTCTTTACCATGGGTTGGCCAGAATCAACGATGACAAAACTCCAACTAGTATTTGTAAAATAATTTTAGTATTATTAAAAAGAAAAATTCTTTTCCGAAAGGTGTTAACATGCATGTACAGTGTTTATATGTGATAAGGTACATTTATGAGGTATATTCCTTTTGGACGAACCGGACTAGACAGAAGCCTAGTAGAGACAGAGGAATAGGCCAAAAATAGAGCATCAGCGTGGTGTCAAGCAACGCGACTTGGAGCCTCACTGGCTTTGGTTACTTTTAAGTGCTTATAAGTAAAAAATTATTTTTAAATTAGTGATAGATAAGTAAAATGTGTTTAAATAATACATTTGATAAATAAGTAGAGATATGTTTGAATAATATGTGTTTATAAATTGTTGATATATTTAGTAAATAAGTACTTATAATGATTAAAAAAGACATTAACTTATAATTTACTTAACATTTTTAAGGGCAAATAAGTCTTTTTACTCAGTTTGACCATTAACTTATAAGCACCCTAAAAAAAGTTCCTCCCTAGCTTTTTTTTTTCCCAGCTTATAAGCAACTACAAATTGCTTATAAGTTGATTTTCCAAATATGTCAATTTTCATTTTTGGCTTATAAGCAAAGCCAAACACCCTCTTCCATACTCAAGCCAATTATTACAAAATAGTTTGATTGTCTTAGGTTTTACAACCAATTCCTTTGTTTTCGTCGATCTCTAACCAAAATTCGATTCAAACAAAGCGGTTTTAGCTGATAAAAATTCCACACTAACTTCATTTCAAAGATTAGTAATGAGAGAGAGCACAAGATTCAAATTTCAGATGTGACAGACTCTCTAAATGGTTTTGGATCTGTATATATTGTCTTGAGTTGATCATTCATTGTTCTTGTAATTGTTCATGAATCTTTAGGGTTCTCTTAATTCAGTCCTTCATGATCCTCGAACTGGTTGGTTAATTAGTGGCCACTAGAATGAACACCCGCAAAGTTGCCGTTGTGATAAACTTTTATTTAATGTTTTATATATTTTAAATAAGTCAATTAGTTTTAGTGAGAAACCAATGATCAATTTATTGTAGCTTTATTTCTTTAGATCTAAATTTTCTTGGACTATTAGTGTTTAACCCCAATGCTCTATCTAGTTATAACATGTGCTTATCAATGAAAAATGAAATAAAAAATTAATGTGAATTATTAAAAAATTAAATGTATAAAATATTTAAGAAATACCTAACAGGTTGTCATCTAAAAAAAATAGATAAATTCAATATTATTTTATATATTTATATCATGTATCTTTACCCTATTATGATGCATGCGTACAATGAAAGAAAATATTAACAAAATAGAATGAGTTGAGGGGATGCCATCCACTTAAACATTTTACTCCGATCTATTTAAGGTTTTACTACATAAATACAATCACAAAAAAAAGAAAAAAATGAAGAAGAAGACAAAAAATTTCTGAAGTTGTTATATAACCCATCTGAGAAAATACAAAAGAATTTTCCCAAGTAATTAGTATTGATTAAATTATTAGATGCGGACTACCATGAAAATGATACAATATCATGATACCAAGAAATATACTACTATAACAGCTATTTATAAGACATAAAAAATTTATCCATTTATCATTATAATAATATTCTCAATACATTTTACAATTACCATGAATAGCAAGAAAGAAAAAAAAGTCCCACTGAATAATGTTTTTAAGTTTATCAATTTGCAAGCACATGGTAAAATAATCACAATAAGAGAATAAACTTTTATTATCAATTGGAAATTTCTTTTTCATTGACCAGAACCATCTCCACACTTCCAAGTTTATATATATATGTCTATGTATATGTAAATATATGTTGGCGTTTTTGCACAATCTAACCAATTTTGTTTAAGTTTGATCACCGATTTTTCTAAATTTTGTTCAACTTTAATCACAGATATGACACGTGTTTCTAAACTATCCTACTTATACATAGGGATAAATTATAAAAATGAAGATAAAAATATAAAAAAAAGTTTTCATTTATTATTATTTATTTATTAGTTTGAAATTCTTTAAACTTTTTAAATTTTTTAATTTTTAATTTTTTGATTTTGATTCTTTTCTTCGAATTTTTTTTTGACATTTTGTTTAGTTTTGGGTCTTTATTTTATTATTTATATATATATATATTTATTTTGGCTTTTGGATTTTGACTTTAAGACTTTTGACTTTTTTAATTTTTTGATTTGTTTGAATTTTTATTTTTATTTTTGCAATTTTATCTTTCGATTTTAGATTTTGATTTAATTTTTGGATTCTTTTATTCTTTGATTTTTTGATTATTTGATTTTCTATTTATTTTTTATATTTAAACACTATATATAATATTTAAATATTTAAATAGTAATGAATGAAATCAACATTGATTAAAGAATTTTATGTATGTTATAAATCATATTTAAACACACACACACACACACATCTCGAATTTCAGTAGAATTTTTCACATCTCGAATTTCCGTAGAATCAAGAAAAAGAAGTGAGAGAATTGATCATTAAATTTCTAAAAAAAAAGAAAGAAGAAATGATAGATAGAACGTGAACCATGAATTGACTAAGGCTCTATTAATTTAACTTTTAGATTAAAAGTATTTCCAATGAATTTAAAAGTCGAAATTAATTTATTTAACCTATTTTTAATAAAATACAAAGTTTAAAAATAAAAAATTAGACGCTCTAAATTAAAATTTTCGAAGAAAGGCTTTTGAAACATACTCATGCAATTTTTTTTATTCTTTTTTTTTCTAAAAAATACTATTTTCATTTTGGTGGTTAAAACCCCACCCTTATTAAATTTGAATGAGGATCTTACACTTGGGCTCCTAATCCCTACAACTACTACTACTTACAAACATACATCTATTCAAACATGCCTATAATTTTTAAGTATATTTTATCATAACTTTTTACTTTTTTGTAATTTACTCATAAGTATCAAAAGTTATTTATAAATATCACTTGCTTAAAAATAGTTTAAAAAAGCAAAGCCAAATAAACTCTTGGTCTTGGATTTCTTTGCAACAAACCGACTGACAGGGTCTATTTTACTGTTCAATTGATGAGTGTAGAGTGATATCAAGTCACTCACAATTTCACTTGTAACATATTTATAGAGTAGCCAATAAGTATGCTGATTGGCTAGCGAATAAACGACACTCCTTCTGAAAAAGTATGTTTTAAAAGAACCTTTAGATGCAATTCGAAAACTTTTAGGAGATGATATATATGGAGGTCTTTTCTTCAAAGATGATTAATCTTTAACGTTGATGTTACTTTCTTAAAAAATAAATAAAGGAGATTTTTTTTTTTTTTGATGCTTCCAAAACAGACCGTTAACCATGCTTGCTTCGACGAGGACCAAGTGAATAAATGAACAAGAAAAAAAAAAAAAAAGAAAATTACGTAAACACCCTGTCGCATTGTCAACGCTCACTCACGTGGACAAACGCAACAGAAATCTGACAAATTCCTTTCCTTTTCTCTTGCCCATTATTACACTCTTCACTCCTCGCTCACGAAAGTCCAATAACCAAAAGAATTAGAAGTAGAAAAACTTCCATGAAAAATGAACTCCACTTACGACAACAACAACAATGGCAGCAATCCCAACTGGCTTATCGACTATGACTTGATGATGGATGACGACTTCTCCTCCGCCGTCTCCGCCGCCGCCGCCGCCTTCCACCACCACAACCCACGTCCTCCTCCGCCGTCTTCCGTCACCATTGACTTCTCTTGGCCTTCTCAGTCCATCAACTACTCCTCTAACGTCTGGTGTGTGTTATCACTTGTGATCACTCTCGTCAATACTCTTCTGCTTTAGACGTGTTGATCATTTTGATCTTTAGCTGCCAACTCATGCAAAGATATAGTTATTCTTTCGATTTGCTCTTCTATTTAATTCAATATGTTGTGTTCTACTGAAATTGAGTTTCTTCTTTTTGGATAAGTAACTTTTCTTCTGTTTTTCTTCTTCTTCTATTTTTTTTTTCCCCAAGTAGTCGAATATTTAGTTTATATTGCTTAAGATTAGTTTCTTCGTTTGATGATTTATAAATCTACCTTTTTATTTTTCCTGAATCTATAAGTAAGTTTGGATTGATTTTTCTTTTTTTTTTTTGGATTTATGAATAAAGGAACTTTTAAAAAATAATAAAAAATATCTCTTTTTTTTTTTAATAATAAGTAATTAAATTTAAATTCAATTTTTTCAAAAGTTAGAAATTTGAGCTTATTAAAAAAGTACTTTTTTTTTTTTCAAAAGTTAAAGTGAGAAAAAAGCAATCCAAACGAGTCTTATATGATTCTAAGTTAAGAGTTCTCACTTGAGAGCTGCAGGACTTCAGTTTGAGTCATTATTATTGATAGTAAGCGAGGAGCTATTATTGATTCTCTTTCTTTGTTAATATTGGTGACCTAATATGCTCATGTAGAAGGAATTACCATGAACCTGGACCAAGCAAATGAAGGCCTTGAACAAATCTAACAGACAGGACAAAATGATGCACTTAACAGATCAGTATATGATTTTTTGTCTGTGCCAAAAGTTGTGAAAGAGCACGTGATATATAGCTTATGGTAACTTTATTTAAAATTTAAGGTATGCAGTGTAAAAAAAAAAAAAAATCAACGAGCTCCATGTATTATTTGCTTGTGATCTCTCTAAGGACTATATCATGATCAGATTTAATATAATTCATACTTAGTTCATTAAAAATTGCTTCAAAATACAGAGATTGGTCTTTATTTATGTCATAATTCTTGTTTTCTTTTCTTCGACGTATTCACCGTTTCTTCTGTTGTTTTCCTGTTATGTAATTCATATTTTCCTTCATAAGTTCAAGATTTGAAGTGTTCTGATTTCTCAGTAGATGCAATTTTCCAAAGTCTTCTCTTCTTAGTGGTTGTCCATAAATGAGAAAATGACTCATGTACTGATCTATTTTATCATATGATTGAAATTTCTTGAATAAGAAAAGATTTGCTAAAGCTGACTTTATTGATTATCGGAGCATATGTTCAGTAAGGAGGATATTCTGACATAGTAATCTGTTGTTCTCAAACGTGAATTCCTCTGTTTTACAGATTCGGTTCTTTCTAAAATTCTGACTTTTTCTTCCTTCAAAGGGAACCCCTCATTGGCTAGATTTCCTGATTTTGTAAAGAAATAACATCATTTTATTTTTCAAGGAGTAGGTTTTCCTATAATTTTTAACTTTATACAATATGTCTGCTGAATTGGCCGGGTTTCTCAAGTTATAGAATTTAAAATGGCCAACTGCCGATCATGTCATCACTTGTTTTAAAATGATTAGAGAAAGATGCATTAACTGGAACTTATATTTGGACATATGCTGTTGATAATTGATCACTTGTCTCTCAAATTACGTAGGCCTTCTTCGTTTTTGGTTGTGCATGTTTTGAAGACTTGACTTTGTGTTGCAGTGAGGAAATTGATTGCTCATTTGAGGGTTCAGAAGCCTTTAAAGAGATAGTTTCGCGCAAACGGTACAGTAACTTCCTATCTTGAAGATTTTTCGGGCGCCTTGTTGTGGCCCATCAGCTTCAGGAAAAACAAGTTCTTGCACTTTGTTACTTCCACTTCCTACACTTTATCTATCACTTATATCACGTGTGACATTTATGCCTGAGCTGCTGCTGTTATTTTTCTTCTTTCTCATCCTACATTGAGATGCCTCTGATGTGAGAGGACTGCTAAAAGATATCGAAGTAATCTGATGAGTAGGCTGGTACCCGATTAAAAAAATAAATTCTCTTTGGAACCTTACATGGATCCATTAATTGTGCCACTGCTAAAAGTGTCAGATAAGAGAGGCGTGGCCACCGTATTTGATTGTATAAAATATTTTCCGAGTGCAACTTTGTTGAGATCAAGTGTGCAGACTAGGGGAATAGCTGTCATGGAGCATTTCTATTAGTAAATGAAGCATTTGTTCTCCTCATACGTATGTACACCTTTAACTTGAGATTAGGTCACTCGTCCTTGTCAGAGGCATTTGTAGATTGATACTTTTTGCCTTATGGAAATTAATTGAGGAAACTATCAGAAAGTAATGCACATGTTATCCGCTTCAGAGGGAAGCAGTGTATGAGCATGGGACTTCGAATATGAATGTAAGAATCATTTATGTTCAATATTTTATACTGCCTGATAGGATCCAACATTCAGAATTGAGGCTCATAGTCCCCTGTCCTGTTGTTTTAATCAATTCTATATCACATCTTTTCTAAACACAAGAATATATTTCCCATTTTGATGCCCCAGAAGACAATGTTTACTGTGTTTTGTAACTAAAACATGTGGAAGAAAGAATGTTAAATCCTGATGACACAGTTTATCTCTCAACACACATATAAGTTTGGAAGAAAAGTACTTCCACCTAGGCATTTGATCGAATGCACTATTTGGTCCTCTCTGAAAATCACTGCTGGTGTTTGAAGACATTGCAAAGCTCATAGTATATGAACATTTACTTCAGAATGGTTTTTCTTTAATTTTTGGAGATTTTGGAGTCTGAGAGCAAATTTTCCCTTGAAGACTATTAATATCATGAGCTCTAGTAAGTTATTCAATGCTAATATGATTGTGTCATTCACCTTCTTCCTGTAAGAATTTCAGGTATGTTGTCTCTCTACCCTTGCTGTGTGTATGTTTGTATGTGCACACGCATTTATATGTCTGTATGGATACTGCATAATGGATTCAAGTATTCAACTTGATCCTTACAGGTTGAAATCTGAGTCTTGCAATGCAACTGGACCAAAAGCATGTAGGGAGAAGTTGCGAAGGGATAGATTGAATGAAAGGCACGTTAATATGTTTTCTTTTGTTTTCTCGGACTGTGTTCACGGTTAATTTCTTACTAAATGTTTGGCATCATCATAAGGTTCATGGAGTTGAGTTCTATTCTCGAGCCTGGAAGGCCACCAAGAATAGAAAAAACTGCTCTTCTATCTGATGCCATTCGAATGCTAACTCAGCTACGAACTGAAGTCGAGAAGCTGAAAGAATCAAATGAGGACTTGGTACAGAAGATTAAGGACTTGAAGGTGAGATTTTAGTCCAATTAGCATCTAAGTCAGTTTCTTCTTTTTAAAGTTATTTTGTCTCCTCTCTCCATTCTTTGTTGGGAAGCGAGAAACTTAAGTTTGTTCTTTCACTAAAATCAGATTTTTTCTGTTCTGATCTTGTGGTCATACAATATTCAATTCTTATCTCGATCTGTTCAGGCTGAGAAGAATGAGCTACGTGATGAGAAGAATAGTCTAAAAGCACATAAGGAGAAGCTGGAGCAGCAAGTTAAAAGTTTTGCTGCACAACCGGGCTTCCTTCCCCATGCTTCTGTAATGGGAGCTGCATTTGCAGCTAAAGGACAAGGTGGAGGCAACAAGTTGATGCCTGTGATCAGTTATCCGGGAGTTGCTATGTGGCAGTTCATGCAACCTGCAATCGTCGACACATCACAGGACCACGTCCTTCGTCCTCCAGTTGCCTAAACTGGTGGATTTGATCAATTAATATACATGGGAGCAGTTGTTTCTGTCATGCTTCCTACTATTACCGATTACCCGAATGTTGCAATGGTAGTTGCATTCTTAATGTTTAGTGGCTGATAACTGTGTGGCTTCAACTTGTTGCATGTCTTCTTAAATAAGTAATTGGTATCTGTCCTATTTGTTTAATACCCGAATTTAGACAACTGAATTTCTCCAGAGTTGTTTTTATCAGAGACCTTATAAAAATATGTGACCCCTTTGTATAAGGCATACTTGGATGGTTTGCTTCATTCGCTTTCCTTTTTTTTTTTTTTTTCATCTTGAAAACTTTGCGTTCTAGTGTGTCATACCCTGGATTTCATTTCTTTCTTACTGAATGTGGCACGAATTTGATTCTTTTGTAGCTTTTTCAGTATCTGAAATTAACAATTTGGTAATTGTTAATCCAATAAACATCCCCTCCATCTTCAGCTTACTACAGATAGTTAATAGGTAACTCCTCTAGCATCTCCCGGAAGCTCCAGCAGAGGGCCTTGGGCTTTATCGACCACTAAAAGACGCATCAACTAAGCCAATCTGCACAAGCATTAACTTCTCGATAAAAACTCTAATGGTTTTTTCATCAAAAAAAAAAAAAAAAAAAGTCTTTAACGGCTTTTTCCTGTCCAAAAAACAAAGAAACTGTACTGGCTTTTAATTCACATTGTAGTGGCCATAAATGATGTTAGAGCACCATGTGGCCGCGCGAGTAAAACGCTTCACTGAGTATCTAAGGATAAATTATGGAAGTGGTCCCTTATATTTATTATGTCATTTCGCAGTCTGTGCTTCACAAGCATCAATGTTTTTATTGCATTGACTTTTAATTTTAATTAAAATTTTTTTTTAAAAAAAAACCTAATTAAAAAATTTAAGTTCTATTGTAATTTTTATTTATCACATTTAGAATTTAAATTCTAATCTTGTAAAACAATTATTATTCTAAAAATCAAATAAAATTGTAATATTTAGAATTCTAAATTAAATTTTCTTTATAATTTTAATCCTAATTCTAAATTAGAATATCTTATTTTTAGTTTTAATTGAAAAAAAATTGAAACTGAAAATTCTTCAATGGTCTTGAATTCGAGTTATTATTCAGATAAATGGGAAATCGATATAAATTCCTTTCAAAAGGGAAGGAAAAATAAAATTTTACAATTTTATTTATCTATACATGAAAAAGATAGATGCTAAAATTGGCGCGTCGCTCGTAAACTCCATGCACATGACATATATTTTACTTTAAGAAAAATTAGACCTCTTCAAATACTTACTCAAAACTAAGGGCAAGGTATATTGAAGCTTTTGAAAACGGTACTACCATTAGGATTGTTCCACGATACTATGAGTATTTCTCTATTAATTTCTTTTTCTTTACCAAAACCAAATTTTCTTTTTGCTATAACGATAATATCTTGAATTTAGGAGAAAATTATAATATCTTGGACTTGTTACATGCCTTACACTTAAACTTTCATTAGCCCGCCTTCACTAGGAGTGTACACGGGCGGTTTAGTGTGATTATTACGCTAGTTTTTTGATCAAACAGATTTAGGCAGTTTGTTATTTTACAAAACCAAAACCGACCAAAGTACTAAAAAAAAACCAATGATTTTGGTTAATGCGGTTTGGGCGATTTTGAACGATTTTTCGGCTGATTTATGGGGCAAAATATTTTCGTTGTAGAAATACAACAATAATAAAAAAATTCACATACATCTTATAACATTGAAGTCTTGCACTTGTAATCGGTATTAGAATAACTTGATAAATTAAAATCCTTCAACTTTACTTACCTATAACGTTTATTTTCAATTTTTTTTAAAGATAAACATTATTATTATATTCATTTGAAAATTTATGAGCAAAGAATTAAATACTTCAAGAAAACAATGTAGCATTATGGTAGATAATATGCAATATATTAATCTATAAATATTCTAAATTTATATTCATATAAAATATATGTACATATATATATATATATATATATATATATATAATAATCATAATACTACTAAAGCGAGCGGTTTGATTTAAACTACGATTTTTATTCCCCAAAACCAAAACCGAACCGCTCACTTACGGTTTCTAAAAAAAATAAAACTATTACTGACCGAATCACTTTAAAAACCATCGATTTACAGTTGACTCAATTTGGTCTAAAAGGTTTTCGCAATTTTTTCGATTTTTTGTACACCGCTAGCCTTCACAAAAGAAATGTCGATCAAGAACCAAAAAGAAAAAAAGAAAAAAGAAACAATCAATGTGTTATACAAACATAAATATTTCGGTTCTCCTATTAAATTTGTCATCATATTAAAGGAAGCAAAAGATAAAAGAAAAATATGCACCAAGACAAAAAGAGAAAAAGATTAAGAAACAATGAGTGTGTTATATATTTAGATATATCCATTGAAATGATTTTCTGGATAAAATCGTTCTTTGTGTTGTGAATTGCACAAATTCCAAAAACTTCAATTGCTGCTTTTTGCTGAATGCCTTCAATCGAAAAGATAAATAAATCAAAATCCATACATAAAATTAATATCACAATAAAACAAAAAAAGAAGGGTCATAAAAAACAAGTAATATTATTGTCGTAATTTTAAAACAAAATATTATGCCGCGTTGAAAAAGAAAAAGAAAAATTTAGCTAAAATTGCACGTTACTCTTCTTTATAATTCGCAAATATTTTAAAAAGAGAAATCACATATCACGTCTAGAAACAAACAATTAGATAGATTCTCATAAAATCTTGACAGAAAAAGAGATTTTTTTTTTTATTTTTTTGCTTTATAAAAAATGTTGTAAAACAATCGTGAGTGGAATTCAAACATATTTTGACTTGGGGGGGGGGGGGTTAGGTGATTAAGATGTAAATGTAATAGTGGAAAAGTGAAATGAATTTTGCTGAAGAATTATGCTAAGTGCACAAAGATAGCATAGGGTCTATAGAAGTCTAAAAGTTATGAATAAAATGCGCGTTATTCCCTATGGTTTGTATAAGTAGTTGATTACTTTTATGTGGTTTAAAACATATAACATTATCTCTCTGTAGTTTTTAAAAAGTGGCACAATCTCCCTATTTCTATTAATATCTTAACATTGTTAAATAAATGCTATGCGGGACAAAGTACTGCGCCAAGTGTGCGAGGGCCGGGGTGGGAAGCACCTCTTGAGCCCGTAGGAGCCAATTCTAGAGTCTTGTACTACCTAGTTTTATTTGATAGCCCTTACCAAGGACGTTAGGTCGTCAACGAATGGTGATTGTAATGTTCCACATTGATTTTTGGGATGACTTTTAACTTATTTATAAGTAAGTGATGTGAGTATAACTAATAACTTCGATTAATTATTTTGAATTAGTTGATTAGAGGGCCCAAGTAATTATTAGTTATACTTATAACACTAACTTTCGCTAGTGGGTCTGGACTTTTAAGCTCAGAGGCTTGACAGCTTTTATCTCTAGGCCCCTCGTTGAAGACCACATTATAATTGCTCATTACCCGCGGAACAAAAGGAGTGGGAGAAATTATGAAGCTGCTATTAGAGTGCGCACGAACAAGGTTTACGACCTGGTAGAGTGGGATTTCTTGGAGAGATTAACGTTGCAATTGGGTTTCTGTAGGAAATTGGTGGATTGGATACTGCTGATTAATGTTGCAATTGGGTTTCTGTAGGAAATGGGTGGATTGGATACTGCTAGGGTTGAGCATGAGGCACGGAATTTTCATATTGGACCGAAATTCATAGCGAATTATTCCATACCTAAAAATTCCAATTGTTTTTCTAGCATCCCATCCCATCCCGTCCCAAGCCATACATACATACATTTCTAATCTTTTGAGTCAGATACCATATTCTTATTTTTTTTATTTGGACATTAAAAATTGTAGTTAAGTTAAAGTAATTTATGTTTGTTTCTCTCTTTTTCTTTGCAACTGCAGAAATCATATAGGATCTTAACATTCAAGCAAAATGTATTGCCAACAGTAAAAATTGATATATATACATAGATTTTTTTTTTTAAAAAAAATCAAGAATCTAGTAAAGGTTCTTAAGTTGCTTATATTTAATTTTTGTGTCTCTCAATTGATATTAATATTTGTGGATTGTCATTTACTATCTTCTATTGTTGTATGGTGAAATGAATTTTTCTGATTCGCATTAATGATAATATTAAAATTTGAATTTGCCAAATTTATTATCATTTATTTTGAATACAAAATTTTGATCCCAAAACCCAAAACATCCCCTCCTGAAATCCTTAAAACATATGGGATGGGATGCAAATATTTTGGGCTAAAAATGAGATAACAAAAATTCATATTTTGATATACTAGGAGAGGGATTGACTGAGATCCTAAATCATCTCGTTCCATGCTCAGCCCTACATAATGCAATGTGTATGTTCTGTGACCTTCTCGTTTGTTCTTATCGTATATTCTCTTGATCGTCATCTGTATTTAGCACTCTTGATGTGCCGGAAGTGCTAGTTTGCTATGTTGAGAGGGTGGAAGAGATTATCGATCAACAATAGAAGCTGGAATGAGGAGATCAATCGTGAAATCTTTCCAAGGGAGATTTAGAGGCAAATAAAAAAGACTCGTGTGCCACCCTTGAACAGGGAAGACAAACTTGTCTGGCCTCACGTCAAGAACAACAATTATGAAGTCAAGAGTGGTTGAAGCTATTGAGCACATCATGTTATTAATATGGATGATATTTTGTTATTGAAATTTCTTATTTTACGGACGAAAAGAGAAAGATCAATTGCACTCCATTTATTATTCGGAGAAAAAATTGGAAGCTAAGCCAACAGGACAAAATCTCAAATGAAAAAGTCACGGAATTGATCAAAGAGAACAGAAACGAATGGGGAAAAAAATTCAAAATCAATAAGCAATAATATAAAAGCACCCCTGGAAGCCAACTTTTTTTGAAGCTTAAAGGGCCAGTAGCATCATTACGGCAAAAGCAAACACCACTGCAGAACCGGCAACGGCATTAGCTTTGGTGGCTGCTGAAGGTGCAGGTTCAAAGACGCCGGACGGAGAGGTCGAAGGAGCTTCAGAAGGTGCCATTGACTTAACTGGTGCTTTAGCGGGACTGCGTGCAGGTGCTCTCGAAGGACTTTTAGCGTGCGACTTGGAAGGGGCTGGTGCAGGCGACATCTTAGGGGCATAAACTGGTGAATGCTGTGGTGATGAATGCGATGGCGAAGAAACCGGTGCACTGACGGGCTCAGCATGTGGAGCAGGCGCCCGTGGAGCTTCTGTTGGTGGAGCCGGAGTGGCTTCTGCTGGGGGAGTCGACGGGGTAGCCGGCGGTGTTGGTGGTGGAATCGATGGTGTAGCTGCTGGTGGTGGTGGTGGTGGTGCAGCAGATGTGAGTACATCAACTTCAATCTTCATTCCTCGGGCACAGTGTCCAGTAGCCCCACAAATGAAGTATTTCTTGCCTGGAGTTGTGAGTTCTACCACAGTGACGCCTCCAGCACTCGCCGATATAGGATTATCTGCATTGCATGTGTCGTAGTCTGCGCTGGAAACTTCAAGTGCGTTATGACTTCCTCCATACACGAAAACTGCAGACAAGAAAACAACAAGATCGTTAATATAAATGTTAAAGTTGTGAAAATTAAACGAAAATGTGTTAATTAGCACGTTGAGACATGTTGCTACGCTACGAGAAATATAACTTTTATGTAAAACCAACATGACCTGTATAAAGGTAAGTCTCTCACTATCCGAACGAAATTGTGTTTGCGTGGCGCCCATGATTGGGCTGAGTCGACTCGGACCAAGATTTGATAAGATACAGGTAAGAGAGTTTTTGGAAAGACTGTTCGACAATTATCAATGAAGCGATTTTCTCAAAGATAATCGCATGTACATGCAAAAAACACAAAAGGAACTCAATTTTTTCTACTTTCCTTTCTAAAAATTAACTTTTAATAGATACCCAAAAGAAAACAGCAGAGAATTTTTCCTCTCCTCTGAAAACCTAGAACACTTAGTGCGGTAGAGACAAGATTTAAATCAACGATCAGTGGACAAGTTTTTTTTAACACTATAAGCGATAAATTCCTCTTCTTTTAACACTAAAAAAAATTGAAAAAAAATGCTAGTAAGAGTAGCATTATTTAGTTACCCAAATAATCTCCAGCAACAAATGTTTGAGATGATGCCCATGTTTGCAGATCAGTCATATCATCCCATCCACCATTTGGGGCACCCACTGTGTGGTTTGTCGCGGCCACGAATTGGATAAGCAAGGCTGCAGCAACCACACTAATCAATGGTTTTAGCATCTTCATTTTGATGGACAATATACAACTGTGTAACAAAAGATGCTCCAAATGATTTAGAGAATGATGCTAATTTTCTTGATCCGGCACTATTTGTATACCCACCATGGATATATGCATGGAAATAGTCCTTCAAAATGGAGGATAACTAATAGCTGTTTATTTAAACGTGCAAGGGTCGGTTTATTGTACAGAAATTAATTTATTTCTTTCTTTCTAACCGCGTTTTTATGAGTTTATTAATTTCGGTGTAGTTTAATTTATACTAAGGGTGAATTTAAAATACTTTATCGTTGGGGCTCAATGATATGATTGTTTTTAGTCTACTTGGTGACATGGTTAGAGAAGACTCAGTCTTTCGATTATGATTGAATTTATTATTATTATATACACATATACATGCTAGTTGATTGGTATGTAGTCTATCTAACGAACATGCTAAAATGTGGAGCACATTCTTGGGCATTTACAAGTTGAACCTGGAAAAGAAAATGTTAAAATATCCCACAACAAGAAAATATAAAAATAAAATGTTAAAAGTTATATATATATATATATATAGTAGAGATCTCGTTGACAAAGATATATAGGGCTCGTTTGGATTGGCTTTTTTTAAAAGCGTTTTTTTAACAGCTTTTAAAAAATAATTTTTTTGAGAAGATGAAAATTCTGGCTTTTAAAAAAAACTGTACTTGAGCTTTTTTCAGAATTTCAGCTTTTTTAAAAGCCAAATTCATATTTATTGTAAATTTAATGTAATTTTTTCAGGAAAAAAGTACTTTTTTTCCTTAAAAAAAGCCAATCGAAACAGGCCCATATTCTCCTCCAAGTTTGACTATTTCAATTTGTTGGTATGTCCAAATTTTTATAGTAAGATGGTGCATGAACGTGCATTCAATTCAACAAGACAATATTATCATCTTTCATTTTCTGCATATGGTGTTAGGATGCTTGACTTCTGATCTTCAGGAAATGTAGAGAGAGAGGGAAAAAAGAAACAAAGAAGGAGAAAAGGGGAAAAGAAAAAAAAAAAATTCCCTCTTGTGGTTACCACGACTAATGCTCAAGTCTGCATTATATATATATATATATATATATATATATTTAGGTGTTATATATTATATGCTCCATATTTTGCTTCAATTTTAAAAGAGGTAGCAAATGTGCATTAACTATTATTATTATTATTATTATTATTATTATTATTATCATTATGGTGATGATGATGATGATGTCTTTTTGACTAATTTTTTATAAAATTTATTTAACATAAAAATGTTCGTAAAAATATGATTACTATTAGGGTAAAATACGTGTTACCCCATTGTAGTTTGTATTAGTAGTTGATTACTCCTTTGTGATTTAAAATACATTACATTACCTCTTGTACTTTTTAAAAGTGGCATATAATCTCCAACTTTAATTTTTTTCATCTGGAGACTGCACTACTCTCTTTTGTGACATTTGTGGATGTCAAATTTTACACTTTGCTTATTATTATTATTTGTTTACCAAAACACTTTTATTGAGAGTTATAGCATAATTTATTTATTTTTAATTTATAAAATCAAAAAAATTTAAAAATAAAAAATTTAAAACCCAAATTAAAAAAATTAAATTAAAAATTTAGATGTAAAATTAAAATGTAAAAATTACAAAAAGGTTAAAATTAAAAATTTAAATTTAAATTTAGAACTAAAAAATTTAAAAATATAAAAATTTTAAAATTTAAAATTTTTGATTAAAATTTTTAAAATTATTTTATTTTCTTTCGTTCAAGTAGAAAAAATGAGGTTTTCTAAGGGCAACCTAGTAATTTGAAAATTTTATTTAAATGTGTTAAAATATTAAGAGGGATGAAGAGATTGTGTTACTTCTTAAAAAACACAAAAAGATAATATGTGGTATGTTTTAAACTATAAAGCAGGAACCAACTACTTAGTATACACCCCTTGAATCAAACAACATTAATCCATTCAATAGTTGGGTTCCTCTCCTTGAGACATTCCCAAGCAGATAAAGAAGAGAACTCACAATTAGGATGATTGCCCAGCCACATAATAGTCCCCACCAATAGAGAATTAGCTGTGCCATGATACCTCTCCTCAAGCTAAGGATTTTCCACAAATACCACGCACGGCACATCTTTTGAAATATCAATGTCCCAAATAGTACTTCGTCTCAGCTGATGAGGAAAAATCCACCTAACCCACATTGTTTCGTGTCAGTTAATGATCTTTCGTAGATACTTAAGATTCGGAGCCTGATTTTCATCCTTTAATCTTTTGACCCCCAAGCCTCCCTCTGGGTACAAGTAAGTTCTGATTTGATTAAGTTGCTTTCTTTCTTCGCGCAAAGAAAAGGCAACTTTAGGCACCAAGACAAACAAGAATACGCTCTTCTAAATCATTCAAACAAGCCCCAAAGAAGACTTCATTTTTCTTCATTACTGACACAAAGACCCAAATCTTTTGAAATAAGGGTGAGGCCCTTCTTGATAAAAAGACAGAGTGTTGAGGTCAGCCCATATGTAACAATTGAAGAATTTCATCTCATCCCGTGATGTTTCTTCTGGAGATTATTCCGTTCATTAAGTATTACGTTATTTTGTAGATTTATCTATTTGTAGTTTATAGTCTTTGTAATATGTACATAACTAGAGCGTAATTTATGAGATGCACAAAAGTTCTTGATAAATTTTCAATACTGAAAATGTTTCTCATGGGACACCTGGTAATAACTTAACAAAAAAAAAAATTAAGTTAGAAAGGTAGCATTAGAAAAGAATCTAATCTAGGGGAAAAAAAACAATAGAAGATTGAACAATCTATTAATATTGAAAGGGAACAACCATGAATGTCACATGTCAACACCTAAGCACTTCTCCCACCAAAAGGAAAAACAAAATAAAATATAATGATATAAGTTATTATACCATAATATGCAATAAGTTCATTAAGATGACTCCAAATAGACTATACATATCACCTTATTTGTCCACTAAAATGCTATCATCATCCAACTCGATCTATCAAAGATTTATTTATCCATATCATGAAACACGTATCATTTGTCATAGTAAAAGTGAAAAATGTGTAATATCACGTAAATAATAGGACTGATTTTATTTTTCTCTCTAAGCTATTTTTTCTTTCAATCACTTAAAATTTTTATGACTTTAGTTTTAGATAACACGGATCCTTGTCTGCTATGGAATCTTTTCGTGAAATATATTTTTCTAATTTAAGGTGTTAAAAAAATCAAATTAACTATATACACATGGTTCAATTTTTCCTTATAGTTTATGTCATTTTTTAACTACAGTGACACATGTCAATACATAAGTACTCCTAGTGTAATATCCCATATTTTTATATATGAAATATAAATAAATAAAATGTTAGTGTCTTAATTGAAATCTATAGAATCGGAAGAGTTATAGCTGAAATTATTGAATGATGGAAATCTAATGAATTGGAAGTGTTGTAACTAAAATTATTGATTGGTGGTAATGATCTGGCAATTATTGAGTTATTCAATAGAGAGAAGTTATGCAATTGATGAATGTCTTGATAGTCACTAATTTGAAGATTTTTGGAGTTCTTTAACAAATAATTAAGGGTAGATTTATGGCTTATTTTGATATTTAGAACAATAGTACATATTTCAACATATAGGACCATAGTTTACTTACGGCATATGTTGATTTATACTACATTCATAAGATGGAATAGTGAGATTAAAGTTTGATACTTCCAGTGATCTCTACACGACATAATTATAGCATTATACCATTAGATATTTTTTCTTCAGACCTCAGATGAAGAATGTGATAATTCTATATAGAGGTAAGTTGGGACCTTCCCTTTCGATATAAGTCTCATGTATTTGTATTTTTGTTGCTAAAATACTTGTAGACATTAAATCTTAATTTATTTATAAGTTTTTCAATTATGACATACGGGATATTTTAATTCCTAAATTATTAAATTGAGTTTTTTTGGTTCTCAACTATTAATTATTAGACGCTGATAGTTTTCTAACCATTTTCATCCAAAAATTAGTCATTTGTGTATAAAAAAAAAAAAACTATTCTATAAAAAAACTAATGTTACTAGCATGATAATCACACATAAATAGTTAAAAAGGATTAATGGTATCGATAATGTTTTGACGAAACAGCTAATAATACAGAGACTAGAAGGCTCACTTCAATTATTTAAGGCTCAAAATATACGTGTATCATAATTTAGGGACCCGGAAAAGAATTAATCCTCTGTGATATAGGTAGATGTTTATATTCATTATCATCAATAAATAAATGAGCACACATTGACATCATCTGCATTGATTGAAGTTGCTTTATGAGATCATGAAGTTAAGAAAAGTACACAGAACCCTGGTGATATTCCCACATTACACATGCCAAGATGTATAACATTATCAACGGATGCGTATTAGCTCTTCTTCTTCACATTCTCTAATCCCAATTTCCATCACCCTGCGAGTTGAAGAAGGCAAGACCTCGCAGCAATGCCGTCTTGGTGCCTTTAACTGGATCAAGGAAGTGACAAAAGAACAATTAACCAAAGTGTATAGAGTAGAACAAATTTTTACCCTCGATATTCTGCAAAAGTCAGCATAAAACTCGTGTGGTTTCAATATTTGCTAATACTCCTGTAGTTTTGAAAACGTTTACATTGAACCGCTCTGAGAGTAAAATGAGAGGAAGAATATGCATCGATGTTGACATCAGATGAGAAATATGCAGAAAATTTTATAACTAAAGAAGTCAATTTGCAATGTTTCTAAAACTGTAGAGGCATCAGCGAGTTCTAAAACTACAGGCAATATTATGCAACTCTTGCAAAATAAAGGTGTAATTGTACTCTTAAAATATAATAGAACTAGCTGAATTTTAGTGTATACTGGAGCTTGGAAGAAGTATACCTGCTTCATATCCAGGTCTAACTTGTTTGACAACACTTTGATTTGTTCAAGTCTCCTTGGTGAAGCATAATTAAAAGTGCAATTCTCAGAGGTCATTATCTTGTACACACTCTGTATCCCATTTCTCCCTGAAGAGATATTATCCATGAAGAATACAACAGGCCTTTGACATGGATGCTGGTGATGCTCCCTTGTATCAAAATTGTACAAGATTATTTTTCGATCCTTTCTCCAGGGAATATAAGTCTCTGGTACACGAATCGCTTCAGGTAAAAACACATGATTCCTGAAAACTTGAACAGCATAGCCCCAAGGCACCGAAATTGTCCACGAAAACTGTCGATCATAGCAAACTGTTTGTTGCAGAACCCTTTGGGGATCAATGCTGGCTGCCTCAAGTAAATGTTCCATAGCCTGCAACGGTGTCCTATTGGGAAAAATGGGATCATAGAAATCCATGTGATGAAGAGAAACTAAGGGCCTCACAGGATGCACAGCCAAAAAACCAAATGAATTCCCTCGAACATCCATCTAACCAAGTTTAGGTATCAACCGCAAAACAAACTGCTCAATTTCACAATTCATTGATAAAGGATATAGCATTGAAAATGCGGGAAATTAGAGTAAGAATGAAGATTAATTCCTTCTATGGTCCTTGAATTATTGCACTTGGGTCAATTTAATCTGACCTATCAGAATGTATTTTTTAATCCTTGGATTATTAATAATTAGACAAAGTAAGTCCATTTAACGGATTTCGTCCAAAAACTATCCCCTCTTGTTTTCACTATCATGTGACTTTTTTGTGTAATTTTCTGATGAAATCCGTTGCGTGAACTAACATTATCCAATTACTAATAGTCCTGGGACTGAAAGGCACATTTTGTTAGTTCAGGAACCAAATTACCCTAAGTGCTGTAGTTTAGGGACTATAGGAGGAATTACTCCAAATTTCTGTACCTGATGGAAACCAGGTTCGTGTGTCAAGCCCACGCCAAGTTCTGCAATGCAGGCATAAATCCTGCTATCGCTTCCGTACAGATGTGGGTACCTCTCCAGGCATGAATCCAAAACTTTAGCCAATACTTTCGCCAGGGGGTAACTTATAGCAAAACCTCCTCCACCAAAGGCCATATCGAAAGAGAAGTGTTTAATCATCCAGAAACTTTCAGAATTTGTCCCAATGTAATACCAGAGGCTATGATCATATTTGGAGAGTGTCTTCTCCAGATTTTCAGGGAAGAAATAGGTATCATCATCCCCGAACACAAACCACTTCACATTGGAATGGTTTAGAGCAACCGTTTCAGACACTACACGCGCAAGGCGTACAGCAAACCGGAGACCATCTCTGCCACGGAAAGTGTAAGGGAAACCAGAAGTGTCCTGAGAAATGCATACAGGCGGCAGAGAAGCAGTGTCATTGTAGGAAGTTGTATTGGGTAGCATACGCATACTTTCCAGGAATACACATCCCCTCATTATACGAGGTCTCCACCAGAGTTTTACATAATTTTTCCTGTGCAGCCATGACTTCTCATTCGAGGCGATTCCAAAAACAATGTCTTCAAGAGTGGTCATGGTGGATAAATCGTCCTGTGATGCAGCTAAATCATGAAGCAGCTTGGCTTTGGGGAGGAGAAGAAGCAGTAGAAAAGTGTAGATTATGAACACAGAAAAAGATGCTATAAGCAAAAACGTGTGGCGTCGAGAGGCTTTTGTTTTGGGTGATCCCTGAAGAAACTGCATGTTGAAGTTACTGAAGAAAGCAAAAATGGTGAAGATGTTTAAAAAGAATTGCTAGATGGATTTCAGCAGACTGCCAGTCTTGCCATCAGTGGTTGACGGACTAGACATAAAAGATTTGCTCATAACGTTACCATGAAACAAACAAGATATAACAATATATAATGTAAATAATTTACAGCAATTAAATATTTAATCATTGTTTTACATTACAATTATTAAATATTACACAACATTATGATCTCACTGAAAACTGTGCGTCCTTTTTACCCGCAATAGTTGGTAAAAGCAAGGACTTCGATGACACTTTTGGCAAAAAGTAAGATAAAATCCCACGTTGAAATAGATACGGCCAAAATCGTGGTTCACCTAAGTCAAACAACATTTAATGGGTCCTTTACACAATCCCGTTATCCACGAAAAGTTGACTTTCTTTCGACCCTAAAAAAAAAAAAAAAAGGGAAAGAAAGAAAGAAAAAGAGAAAAGTTTGAGAGAAAAGTTTGCTTTCTTCTCAGAAAGACAAAGTCAATGTTTAGACTTACCCCTTCAAAGTTGTGCTTTATGTTCTATTTGGTATAAATTTATTATAAAATATTTTTTATATAAAAAATATGACTTGTTTTGAATTTTTCGTAAGATGGTTCTGACAAGATATTTTATTAATAGTTATAAAAAATAAGTCAAGATGGATTTATTATAACTATAATGTAAAAGAAACACCGTGGAGAGTTTCTTAAAATGATTGTGATAAGATGTCATTGCTTCTTTCACACATCAAAGGATGAACATTCATTGACAAATAAGATAACCATCTTATAATAAGATTATTCCAAATAGGGGTGATCATTGGGGATTTCCCACCCCAAACAACAAAATTTCTTTCCCAAAATAATTTTTGGGGAAGGGACTTTGTTCCGTTCCCTACCCCAACTCACCAACAAGGGAACGCATTTTGGAAAAATGGGAAATAGGAAAAAAGTACAGGGGATCGGAGAATCCCTGAATTTTCTTAAGAAAAAGGTTTAATACTAATTCTACTACTAAGATAAGTCTCAACTATCAGCTAATTTTATTACTAAATAGTAAGTACTAACATACCTTGCTAAATAGATAACAATTATCATCACATATGAAAAAAATAATTTTAAATCTAGATTCAAAGTGTAAATAAAAATATATAACATAATTCAAACTCGAAAACATAATATAATACATAACCACATTAGTCCAAAACATAAATAAAAAGCACAATTAAATAGAACATTCATGTTTCATAATCAGTCAATCATAACCAAAAATCCAAAGCATAAATAAAAAAACACAATCCAACAAACATACGATATATAATATATATATATATATATATATATATATATATATAATTAGAAAAAAGGTAAAAAGAATTCGGGTTTCAAGTTTTTCCTAAAAAAAAGAAATTTGTTCCAATCTCCAACCCGTCTCCCTTAAATTTTTCCCCAACCCGAAAAATAATTTCGCCATACCCGATTTTTCGGGTTGGGGATCGGATTTTCCTGATAAATGCACAGCCCTAATTCTGACCACAGATTAAGGATTTGTATATTTTCATATGTTGTTGTGCTTTATGTTCTATTTGGAATAAACTTATTATAAGATGCGTATCATATTTGTTAAGGAATGCTTCATCCTATAATGTACAAAAAGATAATGACATCTAATTATAGCCATTTTATGAAAATTTCCATTGTGTCACTTTTTATCTTATAAGATATAAGTAATTCATCCTTAATTTATTTTTTTACAACTATCAATAAGACATCTTATCATAAATATTTTTTAAAGTTCAAAACAAATCATAATTTTTCATATGAAAAGTATCTTATAATGAGCTTATACCTCACATAGCATTAGTCCTATAAATTTGTATATTTTCATAATCTCATAATGTTATGATTTTATAAAAATACTAGTATGGGGGAGCCGCGCATGCAAGGTCCTTCATGTCCATTGGTATATTCATATTTCTGAAAGAAGCTACGAAGGGGTGGGGATGGAGATTGAATGGTTCTGCCAACTTTTATTAGAATGACCAATTCTGAATACGAAAGCTATGTGTAGGCACTTTGTGCATATCTCTGATGAAACCGTAATACACTAAGAGTAGGCTATAACAAAGAGATGGATAATTCAACATTTCGTTTAACAACAAATGTCTATATTTTTACTATTATATATATATATATATATATATATATACATATAAGGGTATTATGATACAGCTTGACAATGGACAATATAAGCTCAACGCTCCATTGAAAGTTAACTATGATGATTATATTCGGGGGTAAACCGAAGGTGGTGGAACACAGTGGTGGCCGCCACCCTTCGTTTTTTAAATTTCTTTCCTTGTTTCGTTTAACTTTTGTAAGTTTAAAATCTATAGGTGTTCCATCCAGGGTAGTTCAAGCCCAGGGTATGCTAAGCTGGATTAGTGGTTTAGCACATTACTTTTAGATCTTTACATTTCAAATGTTAGGAGTTCGATTCCGTCCAACCACTTAAAAGTGCTTTATGCTGCGTTTCTCTTAACCAGCTTGCCAGTTTTTAGCTATAGTTTTCTCTTCTTCACCCCCACACACCCCCCCCAAAAAATCAGTTCTTGTGCTCTATTTTTCCTTTTTTTTTTTTTTAACGCTATACGTCTTTTAGCTTTCAACATGCCTTTGACCAAAAAAAAAGAAAAAAGAAAAAAGAAGAAGAAGAAAAGACTTCACTTATAAAATTCAAACAATCAAAAAGAAATAAACACTTTCTTTCTTAATTTTATAAACTTATTAAATATTTATTATTTTAGATTCTTAGCGCTTAAGTTAATTTTCTTTTCTTTGTTGACAAAAATAAACTCTTCGCCCTCTCACTATTTACTTTTCGCAAGTTACAATTTTATTCTCCACTCACCATCACTATCACAAAAAGTCACAAAATCTCTCACCTCATAAAATAGGTTAGTAATTTTCACTTCAATTTTAGTTTTTATCTAATTTTGTGTTGGTGACTCGTGCTTATACATATTTGATGTTTTATTCTTGTCATTGTAAAACTAAGGCTTTTCTTATTATTTATTTTTGTAATTGTTACGTCACTGATCTAAACTTTAGCATATATCGTGAATAAACTTGACATTGAAGTAGGTAAATTAAAAAAAAATGTATTTCTTTTGACAAACTTTATTTTTTTTATTATCATACATGAAAAGACATATCTTTGGATAACTTTATTTTTTTGGTCATTTTCTTATTGTGCCAAATGTAAAAATATCATTTTCAAATTTTTTTAAATTTTAATATCTTATTTTATAGTTTATTATTGTTTTAGAGGTGATTAATTTGTGATTTGAATTAAAAACTTCAACCGAATTATGATCCAATATAAATATATTTTCGTTACTTTTGATTCAAAATCCTGGTTCCGCCACTAATTATATTGTCCTATTATAACCAATAAAACTGATGCACTTCTCTGCTTCATTTCACCTTTCCCTTTCACTGCTTTGCATCGTCAATTATTTCATGATATTGTACTAGCAGATCCTGACTGATTCTTGATTTCTTCTCAAGTCATGTGGCATTCTCAATAGTAAAATTCATGTATTACATTTTGTCACAAGTCTGAAATACCAATTTGTGTATCACAAACTGATCAAAAGTCAAAACCATTCGTCAATACTGTAAACACATGCATACGGATGGATTTTTGAACATTAGAGACCCAGCCTTTATATTTGTAAAAACTATTCTTTTAAGGATTATCTTTATTACTTACGGACATAAAAATATATGGTATGGTAAGACCTAAATTCACATATTCAAAAATACCTTGGAAGTGAGGTAAACTTTTCCACCAGTCGAGCTGATGTTAACAAAAAATTATAGGTATGGCTCATCCCCGTAAAAAATGAAGCCTGGCATTAGTAGGTGTAAACGCACGAGCAATAGTTCCACGAGGGCCATCAAATGGGTTTCCATCGCCATGATCACCCCTGCAAAAACCGATTCTTATACTCGCGCTGGAAAATTTTGCGCCCGGGAGAAAGTGAAACGAGTCTGGGAAGCCCATTGACCAAAAGCTCGATCGATGAGCCCCATGGCCCTGCCAGGAGTATTGGCTGAAAATGCATCGGTGAGGTGAGTTTGAGGAGCTGGCCATCTTGGACTTCCTCGAAAGAATTCATAATCTGCTACTCCGTGGATTAAGGTAGAGCCACTATGATGATGGTGCCTTTTGTTTTCAGCTCCCATCCAATTGGTGCCATTGATGATATCTGCGACTCCACATCTGAGGCATCATCATTTTTGTCACGGTATGTGTATTTAAGGTTCCCATATCATAATTAAGCTGGTAAGTTTTGAGGACAAATTTTAAAAGATTATCAAATTTATTGTCTTTGTTGTGAGACTGATATTTAGGATGATCATAATCAAGATAACCGAATTCAGGTAACCTTTAAGCTTATGCAACCTGGTTACATTATCACCCTTGTGACACCCTTCTAAATGTTTCAGGAATTCGAAAGGGGAAGGGCTTTCGCTCTTTGGAATGTCGCGCTTTGCATGTGAGAAAACAGGAAGGGCTATGACAAGAAGCAACAATATTGTGCATGAGAAGAGCTGATAATCAGACTTGGGTGCCATTTTTTGAGCAAATTACTAAAATTTTATGTGACAACATTTGCTTCGTGGCAGCTATTACGCAAAGTCACAGAACATTATTGAGCTTTATTCCCTGATTTGTCCGCCTAAACTTAATTAAAGATTTTGGAACGCTACTTCACGCCACTTCGAATTTGCTGCTACTCGCATTTTCTACCCTATAGGCGTATCTAAGTGCCAAAAGTCTGAAAGCAATGTAACCCCTAGAAATGTTCCCTGACAGGAACCAAAGAATTAATCAAGTGTGTCAGATTAAGTTTAGGAATTTGAAAAAGCTAATGCAGCTCTAGCACCTACCGTAAGGTGGTATCCGATAAGTTTGAATTTTTTTTTCTATTTAATTCTATAACCTCTTAAAATTTGATCTTGAGATTTTTTCAATTATTTGGGATAAATTTAATTTAATTTGATTTGATTTTCATAATTCTCGCTAGTGACTTATTTTGAAGAAGTTTGTGTAGTCTTCGTAATTTGGCCACAACTAATAGTAAAGGTACCAAAAGATTTATTTTAATTATTTAAGAACTAAAATACTAAACATATCATAATTTAAGAGTACGTAAAAAAAGTAATTTTTTATAAAAGATAGATTTTTATATTCATTGTCATCAATAAATTGATGAACACGGACTCACGGCATCTGCATTGATTGAAGTTGCTTGATGAGATCAACATCATAAAATTAGAGAATTACGTAAACAACTGGTAATATTTTATCTACACGCCGAGGTAACACTATGGGTGAAGGCGTATTAGCTCTTCTTCTTCACATTCTCTAATCCCAATTTCCATCCCTCTGCGAGATGAAGAAGGCAAGACATCGCAGCAGTGCCGTCTTGGTGCCTTTAACTGGACGATGCAAGGGATAGAAGAACAATTATCCAAAGTTTGGCTTAAAGTTGGAAAGGCACATTCAAGACGAAGCAACTTGAAAGATAGAAAAAGAGTAAAATACATTTTACCTTCTATATTTTGTAAAAGCAGCATAAAACCCTTACAATTTCAAAATTTGATGTTGCACGTTAAACCCCACTAGAGTAAAATGAAAGGGGGAATCGCATTTATTTTGAAATCAGATAGGACAATATACACCGATTTTAAAAATATAGCTACGAATTTGCAACGTTTCTAAAACTACAGAGAATTTTAAAACCACATATCATTTATGCGACCTTTGCAAAACAAAGGGTGCAAAATGCATCTTACTCTAAAAAAATAATAAAACTAGTTGAATTTTAGTCAACTGTAGCTTGAAAGTCTGAAAGAAGCATACCTGCTTCATATCCAGGTTTAGCTTGTACGAGAACACTTTGATTTGTTCAAGTCTCCTTGGCGAAGCATCATGAGAAGTGCAATTCTCAGAGGTCATTATCTTGTACACACTCTGTGTCCCATTTCTGCCAGAAGAGACATTATCCATGAAAAATACAACAGGCCTTCGACATGGATTACGGGGATGTCTTCTTGTATCAAAATTGTACAAGACTATTTTACGGTCCTTTCTCCAGGGAACATAAGTCTCCGGTGAACGAAGCGCATCAGGTAACAACACATGATTCCCAAAAACTTGAACAGCATATCCCCAAGACACTGAAATTGTCCATGAAAACTGTCGATCATAGCAAACTGTTTGTTGCAGAATCCTGTGGGGATCAATGCTGGCAGCCTCAAGTAAATGTTCAATGGCCTGCAATGGTGTCTTGTTGGGGAAAATTGGATCGTAGAGATCCATGTGATGAAGAGACACTAAGGGTCTCATAGGATGCGTAGCCAACAGACCAAATGCATTGCCCCGAACATCCATCTAATCAAGTTTAGGTATCAAAAACAGAACAAACTGCAAAATTTTACAATTCCAACGAGAAAGGCTACAGAAGTGTTAATTCCTTCTATGGTCCCCGGACTATGATATTTGGCACAATTTGGTTCCTGAAATATCAAATAATTTGGTTCCTGAACTATCAGTGTGTCTTTTTTTGCTTGAATTATAACAACATTGGTTCAATTAACATTTTCCATCTGAAAACTAATAGCGCAAGAAATTAAAACCTCTCTCATGTTTTCATCATTACATGCCTTTCTAGTGCAATTCTCATTAATTTTTGGATGGGATTCATTAAATGGACCAACGTTGTCCAATCGTTAATAACTAGGAACTCAAATGCACATTGTGATAGTTTGGGGACTATAAAAGGAATTGTCCCGCTGCAGAATGGAAAACGTAAGGGAACTAGCTGAAGAATATAATACTCCATACCTGATGGAAACCGGGCTCGTGTGTCAGCCCCACGCCAAGCTCTGTAATGCAGTCATAAATCCTACTATCGCTTCCGTATACATGTGGGTATCTCTCCAGGCATGAATCCAGGACTTTAGCGAGGACTTTTGCCAGGGGATAAGTTATTGCAAAACCGCCCCCACCAAAGGCCATATCAAACGAGAAGTCTTTAATCATCCAGAAACTTTCAGAATTTGTCCCGATGTAATACCAGAGGTTATGATCATACTTCGACAGCGTCTTCTCCAAATTTTCAGGGAAGAAGAAGGTGTCATCATCTCCAAACACAAACCACTTCACATTGGAATGGTTCAGAGCAACCGTTTCGGACACTAAACGCGCAAGGCGGATAGCAAACCGGAGACCATTTCTGCCTGGGAAAGTATAAGGGAAGCGAGAAGTGTCCTGAGAAATGCATACAGGAGGCAGAGAAGCAGTGTCATTGGAGGAAGTTGTATTGGGTGGCATACTTTCCAGGAAAACACAACCCCTCATTTGATGAGGTCTCCACCAGAGCTTTACGTAATCTTTCCTGTGCAGCCATGACTTCTCATTCGAGGCGATTCCGAAAACGATATCTTCGATGGTGGTCATGGTGGATAAGTCGTCCTGTGATGCAGCCAAATCATGAGGCAGCTTGGCTTTGGGGACGAGCACAAGCAGTAGAAAAGTATAGATTATGAACACACAAACAGATGCTATAAGCAAAACTGTGTCGCGTCGTGACGCTTTGGTTTTGAATGATCCCTGAAGAAACTGCATGTTGAACGTACCGAAGATTAAAGAAGAGGGAGGGTGAAGATGGATTTAACAGAGAAGCAGTGTTGTCGTCAGAAGTTGCCAGACTAGAGTCGTGATGAATTTGCTTATAACCTTACGGTAAACAAACAAAGCTTCCTAATTTAATGTAAATAATTTATCTTACAAACAAGTATAAGTAATTTATAATAATAAAATATTAAACGTAATATTTACGTTATGATTATTAAATATTACACATATCACTATGATATCACTGAAAATAATACTTTGCTTTTACCCGCGATATATATAGTCTGTTTGGAATGATCTTATTTTAAGATGCTTATCCTATTAAAATTTAGAGATATCTTATAAGATTTAAGATATCTTATCATATATACTATGCATCTATAGTTGTAAAAGATTTATTTTGAAAATTAAGGAACTAAAATGTGACAAAATTAATAGTCCAAGGATTAAAAAATTTATTTTTAAAGTTAAGAGACTAAAATGCACAAAATCAATAATTCGAGGACTATTAAGGAAATAAACCCTAATAGTTGGTAAAAGCAAGTTCTTTTGCTGTCGAAAAAGTTTGCTTTCTTCTTGGAAACTCTGAAACTTCTATTTGGTCTAACTTTTAGATATTTAGAAATATTATTTCGTGAGTTTAAAAGATAAATTAATTAATTTAATTTATTTTTAAAAGAATTTTTATGTAAAATCTGAAGTTAAAAATATTAGTTTAAAAGTTAAAGTTAATTGATTTGACTTATTAACACTAAATATTATTTGAAAAACTGTTGCTGAAGAAGGTTATAATAGATGAACAAATACTAAACCACATGCAAAAGCAATTAGCTTTGGATCATGCTCATCAGATAGTGATTATGTTCACCAAATCACCAGAATTTTAACTTTCCCCTATCATCTGTACTCGTGACAAGATTAAAACATTAATCGATCACATATACATGCAATATATGCAAACATATATAGATATACACACGCATATATACTACCACCTCTCTTGTTCAGAAAAAGAAAGTTGATTTTTTTTTTCAAAACATTTTTTATTTTTAATAAATACAATATTGTACCTGTTAAGGTTACTTAAATGGTTCAATGTATCTGAAAATTTTTCATTTTTAATTATTTTCACGTTAAACAATATCTAATTCTTAAAAGAAGGTATGATCAAAAATAATAAATTAAATGTGAGAACAACTTTTAATTATTTTTATTAAATATAATAGAATTTTTAAAAGAAGGAATGATTAGTATATGAGAAAAATTAAAAATGATTCGTATATTACCGGGCTTGGTTTCTTAGCAAAATGTTTGGTTACAGGGGGCCTTTCTACCAAAATAGTACTTCAAAAAGATTATGTTAAAAATAACATAAACTTTTTTTGCTCGAAAAATGTCTTTTTCTTGCTTGAAAAGTGGCGAAGACGACACCCCTAGGCAGCCTTTTCGTTCCAGGTTGGTTTTTTCTTTTCTTCTTTTCGCTCTCCGAGGCGGTGCTTTTTGTTTTTTTTCCTTTTTCTTTCTTTTAAGTTGGTATGGTCAACGTGAGAGGTTGAAAATGATACATCTCACTCTCCTGCCGCACGTGTCATTATATATATATATATATATATATACATCTATACCTTTTTTCTTTTTTGCTTTTCCTTTTTTTTTTTTTTGGGTTTGCGGTGCTTTCTGTTTTTCCCTCACTAGGTTGGCTTTGCTGCTGTGCTGTTGCTTTTGAGGGTGTTTGGGAGTGCTTATAAGCTTATCAAATTTGTTTATAAATAAAAAAATAAAATTTATGTGTTTGGCAAATTGATTATAAACAGGTAAAGTTACGTAGCCAAAAAAAAAAGCACCATCTTCCTGAGATTTTCGTTAGTTACTTATAAGCATTAAGAGTTAACCAAATATAGTTACATTTATATCCTTTTAAAACACAAAAATAACTACATCTTAATTAATAAAGGTCATTTTTTATTATTTTAACAAATTTTGCAACTTATAATCATATATTTACCAAATATGTTTAAAACTCATAAGCACATTTTATTCAAACACTTTTCATTTGCTTATAAGCATTAAAAGCTACTTATAAACATCATTTACATATAAGTAGGTTACCAAAAAACAAAAAAGGCAAAGCCAAACACCCTCTTAAATTGTTGTCGTCGCATTTTTTTTTCTTTTATTTTTCTTTTTGACATAAATCATCTCATCAAGTTTAGCAGTTTTCTTCTCTTTTTAGGATCTCAAACGTGGCGACAATATTTTGGTGTTGGTTCAAATTACTAAGAAAATTGTTGTACTAATATAAGTATTTTTAAAAATTATCCAGTAATTTAGGTTCTTAAAAAATGTTCACTAATATGATGAATCATATTGTCATCTCAATGAAAAAACAAACAAAATTGAGAAAAATATCTCCAATAATACAACTTACACATCAAAACAAATCACAGATAATAAACATATAAATGAAAAATCCAGTCATCACACTGAATGGGAAAAAAAAATTAGAAATCATAATTAAAATTGAAGCCTGAGGTGTCACTTTTCCGTTCCTAATATTACTTTGTTTTTCACATAAATTATCACAAGAAAATTAGGGCGAAATAAATTAATTTTTGAATTATGGTAAGTAATTATAGTAAACATTTTAAATTTTCGAACTGGGAAATTCTCGGTGATAATTAACATTTAGCCCCTGTTTCACAATACTTTTTCAAATAGCTTTTAATATTTTAATTGGTCAAAACACTATTTATTCAAATTACTATTGTTCAGTAGTAAATATCATTTAAATAGCTTTAAAAATCCCTAAAAGATCTGGGCGATACTAAAAAATAAAAAAAAATATTATGACAAATATTTGAAAAAATTACTCTTAGTCATTATATTGGTGAAATGTTCACCTACTAACAAAAAAAAAAAAAGAACAAATTATATATAAAATTTCAGTTTATAACCATCTCCCCGAGCTAAGACCTACTTATAAACCATCTATATTTCAGTTTATAACCATCATATATCAACAAACTTAATATTTGGCATTATTTATATTTAAAGAACTGCTCTAAGGTTCAACGTAAAATTCTTGCTGGTTTGACCGTTTGGTCGCATACGACGAGAATAGGAGGGAGCAGTAAAAATCAATTTTGATGCATCATTTAATTATGAAGAAAGGAAAGTCGGAATTGTTGCTCTCGCAAGAAACTCAGAGAGGAGGAATGGTTTTGTTATTTTGCTTGCATGTAAGCATCTTGGGCTAAGGTGGCGGTTTTGGTACCCCAACTATGTTTTGTACATGATTTTGTTGATCAATAAAAATTCTAATTTAGGGTTTGTTCGATGCAATTGACAAATTAGGTAATAGATAATTGGTTGAGTAGCGAATAACTGTTTGGGTAACGGATAGTTATTAAGTTTTAGCGGTTAACTAATAGTCATTTTACTAGTGGATTGTATTAAATGTCTTTGATAAAACTAACTGTTGAATTAGTAGGTGAATGCAAAATAACGAAAAAAGATATTGGTATCACGTTATTACTGTTATGATTTTTATTGTTTTTTAAATAACTAAGATAATTTATGTTATAATTGACCATATGTTTCTTCAAATAACATTTTGTTAGCAAAGCACAATAAAATTACTTTTTTGATAAACTAATTTTATAAATATTATAAGCAAATATTTTTTACCATAGAAATATCTTTTGTTGATTGAAAATTTATATTTTCAAATAAAAATAATAAATGGACCAATAAGACCTATACTTTTTTAATATATTTTGGTGTGAATAGAATTTGAAATTAATTTTTGTATTATTTTGCATTGTATTTGTGAAAGAAAATCTAAAAATGTACAGAGACATTGGATAAAGATTTGATCAAAAGATATTAGAGAGAGGGTTGTATTGTCCAAAATAAGATGAAATACTAAACTCTATCTCGAAAAACTAATGAAATTAACGTTTTACAAATACTACTTTAAACACTATTTAGAATAAAAACACTACTTAAAACATTATCTTACCAAATATCTTATCAAATAATCAAATGGGAGAAAATGGTGTTTTGACCTCTATCTTGAAACACTAATGATAGTAATGTTTCACAAATACTACTTTAAATACTATTTAGAATTAAAAAAACTACTTAAAAACTATCTTATTGAATAATTAAAATAGAAAAATGGTCAAAATACTAAATATTACTTAAAACATTGTTATTGACAAGACCTTAGTTGGGGAAACAAAAAAAAGAGAAAAGGATTTGATGGTCGTCTGACCTATCCTTGGAGAAGAAATCAGTAGTTTATTTCAATAAAATATGACAACAATTGTTGGAGAAGAGTATTTTAATATAAATTTGAGAACTTCTTGTACTCTAAATGAAGAACATATGACTAGATTCCAATATTTAGAAAGATAAATCCAATGATACAAAAACCATGGGTAAGAAAAAGAAGCCTTCTTCTCGTACCCGTGTTAGTGCCAAGCACAATTGAGAACATACTACTAGGTTCTTCTCGAGCAGTTTCGAAGGGATTTCACTTTGAAAAATGTCCAGATTACTCAGCAGCACAATTGAGAAGAAAAGCTTTTACCCAATAGTACATTGCTTGCACCTGCTGGACAAATGCAAGTGACTGAGACATTTACTTCATAGGTCTATCCATTTGAGTTTTTTTTTTAAAATGACTCAAAATTTTAAATTTATAACGAAAATAGCCTTGTTTTGAAACTGTTTTTTAAAAATAGTCTTTTCGACTTTTGAATCAACGAAAATATTGCAATTAACGGTATCACAATTTTCGGCTTTTAAATAGTCGAAATAGGCTATTCACAAGTCAAATTTTGACCAACTTGAATATATTGCGGGAAACGTGCCAATTTTGGCTTTTGAATAGTTGAAAAGGCTATTTTTTTAAATCATTTCAAAACAAGGTTATTTTTGTTATAAATTTTAAATTTTGAGTCGTTCCTAAAAAAAACCCATCCAATTTCGTTCTCTAATGCCCAACGCTCGACAGCCAAAGGCTCTTTTTCTGGAGTTGTCAGCCATTTCCTACATGTAACAGCTAAAACATCTTCGCTAACTCAGCAAGTTTTGGTTGGAAATGTAACACACGCACCAAACCAGAATTTGAATTCAACCAACTCGGGCCTTGCATTTTCAGAATTCCCTCCTCTCTCTCAATCCACTTATGATCAGTCAAATAGGAGGTCCCACTCTCCTCATTTTGCTGATTTGGACTCCACTTCACCTCCCAAGTCAGCACCTTAATCCTTTCCAAATTCAGCAACCATAAACGTCACGGGGTATCCTCCTCAACAGCTGAACTCTTCTCATGAACCTCCTTCTCAACAAAATTGCAACTATGGTGCTCCTCAAGAACAAAATGCCCTCCATCTTTTCAACATTAACCAACTATGGACGTTCAAGGAAGTCATGCTCAGCCATGCCCTCAACATCAATCAGCTCGGAAAGTTAAGAAAGATTGGCAAGACACTTATAATGGTAATGTTTCTAACTCTTCAAAACTTGATTTTTTTGATCCTATCGAAGAAAATGGCATTATTGGGGCTGCCCCACCTAAAAAGGTCTATTTTGAAGGTGATAAACATTGGGAAAATTGTCACATTGGACAATATATTGGCAATCCCCCACCATTTTTCGTTATTCGCCAAATGATTGATTATTATTGGAGATTTTATGAAAAAGTTGAAATCAAGTTGGCTGAAAATGGTTTCTTTGTTTTCAAGTTTGAAAACCAAAATTTTTATGATCTAAGTCTTGGAACGAATATAGCATGTTAATCACCGTCTGCTCTTACTTAGGAAGTGGGACTCAAATGTCGAATTGATGCACCTTAGTTAGGAAAAGATACCTTTATGGGTAAAGCTTAGAAATGTCCTCTGTTCTCTAATTACTCAAAGAGGCTTAAGTTATATTGTTAGCACCATGGCTACCCTCTTTATATGGACAAGTTAACAGGATATTGTACATTTGTTGGATTTGCATGAGTTTACATTGAGATGGACATATCTAAACGTCTCCGGGATTGCACTTATGTTAAACTTAGGAACGGAGAACGGGCAAAAATTAATGTTAAGTATACATGGAAGCCTCTTGTGTGTTCCTCTTGTAAGATGGTTGGGCACTCTCCTTCCTCATGTGCAAATGCACCTCAAGTACACGCCCCTAGGCCAATTCCAAGAGTTGAAAGGAAAGATAGTGAAAGGAGGAGTAACAAGTCAAAAAGAATTTGGAAAAGAGCAAACAATATTAATCCCACACCTTTTGCTAATGTGGTGGTCAAGCCAAAAAAAAGAAAATACTTTAAATGGGAAAAGTGACCTCTCGGCCTCAACGCAAAAGATCCCGTAGAATGAAAATCGATATTCTATCCTTGATGAAGATGAAAGCAAATCAAATGCAAATGCAATTGAAAACAATGGCACGACCCAAGAAATTATTAAATAAGTTCAAGCAAATATTGGCATCCAAAATGAAGAGATGGTTGAGCAAAATATTATTATAGAAGTAGGGGAAACTGGTGGAAAGGAAGTTGAGTTGAATAAAGGCTCAAGGGAAGTTGTTCCCTCGGGTATTGATGTTTCTCCTCCCCCTTGGATGCGTTTGTTCCTTTGTTGGTTTTTTCATTTTTGATTTATCCTCGCTGGTTTCTTGATTTTGTTGATTGGGTTTCCCCTTATTTGTGTTTTGGTCACTCCTCAAGCTTAGAATTGTTTAGTATTGTTGTATTATTAGCTTGAGGAGTCGAAATGATTTGTACCAAATTTGTACGTTAACAAAATCTTACTTAATCCACTAAAAAAAGAATATCTTAATATATTAATCTATTATCATATTTATGTATCGATCTATATTTTTGTTTGTAATTTGAAGATTTAGTTATTCACTACTTAATGTTTACCAAAAGACCCATAATTTGATTAATTATCTATCATTAAAAATAAATAAACCCGTAGAAATTACATATTGTGAAAAACCTAGTACAATTTTTAAGACAACACCATGCTAAAATTTATAAATTTAGAGGCGGTGTGATCAAGCACGATGTTTTTACAAGCAAAGCATTGTAGTTGGCTCACTGGAAAGCAAAATAAATTTAGTCAAACGTATTAACATTAAATACTATGTACATAATGTTAGAGATTAATTTAAGGGCATACACGAATAATATCATTTAAGGATAAAACTATTAATATGGTGAAAGGCACTAATAAAAAGACTCATAGAATGGCAGAGGCAAATAGAGCTTTTGCACATTTTCTTTAATCAATGAACTGGATCAATTGCTATTGAAATGTCAAAAAACATAATTACAACATAATTACAACATACTCTTACTTTTACATACATGTTAATAGATTTTACAAAGGCGATTAGATATCGTTAAATTCAAAATTATAATTGTGAATATAATTCATTAATTTGGAGATGCATTTTCGCTACCACAAGTTATCATCTTCTCCTTTATATAATTTATTAATAAAATCTAGTTATATGTATAGATTATTAAGACTAACATTCTAGTTAGCGAATATTATCACCTCATTTGCACTTCTCCAAACATATATAACACAGAACCCCTTCAGAGCCATGTAAAATCCGATCCAATTGTGGCTTTGTTAGGTTCTCCATTTTGACCAGCAAGCAAGCTTCTCTAAGAGCAATGGCCTCTGCTAGTAAAGCCCAACCGCGTAACAGTTTCTTTGCATTCCCAGGTGTAATCTTCCCACATCATACAAGCCAAGATCACACTATGGATGGATGCGTATTAGCTCTTCTTCTTCACATTCTCTAATCCCAATCTCCAACACTCTGCCTGATGAAGAAGGCAACACATCGCAGCAATGCCTTCTCGGTGCCTTTAACTGAACCATACAAAGCAGAGAAAAACAATTAATCAAGTGTATCACAGTTGCACAAAGGATCTAAAAGAGAACTTGAAAGACACAAAAGCAAAAGCAGCTGAATTTTAGTGTGCAGTGAAGCTTGGAAGAAGCATACCTGCTTCATATCAAGGTCTAACTTGTGTGAGAGCACTTTGATTTCTTCAAGTTTCCTTGGTGAAGCATTATCGAAAGTGCAATTCTCAGAGGTCATTATCTTGTACACACTCTGTATCCCATTTCTGCCCGAAGAGACATTATCCAAGAAAAATAAGACAGGCCTTCGACATGGATCACGGTGATGTTCCCTGGTATCAAAGTTGTACAAATCACGACCCTTTTTCCAGGGAATGTACGTCTCCTGGATACGAAGAGCATCAGGTAAGAACACATGATTCGCGAAAACTTGAACCGCGTAGCCCCAGGACACTGAAATCGTCCAGGAAAACCATCGATCGTAGCAAACTGTTTGCTGCAGAATCCTGTGGGGATCAATCCTGGCAGCCTCAAGTAAATGTTCCATACCCTGGAATGCTGTCCTGCTGGGAAAAATTGGATCATATGCTTCCATGTGATGAAGAGATACAAGGGGCCTCATAGGATGTGCAGCCAACAAACCAAATGCATTACCTCGAACATCCATCTAATCAAGTTCAGGTATCAAACATTGAACAATTTACGCGATACAGGATCTGGATTGCTAAAAAAGGCAGGAAATTAGAGGAAGAATTAATCTGTACCTGATGAAAACCGGGCTCCTGTGTCAATCCCACGCCCAGCTCTGCAAGACAGGCTTGAATCCTACCATCACTTCCATATACATGTGGGTATCTCTCCAGGCACGAATCGAAAACCTTAGCCAAGACTTTTGCGAGGGGATAACTTATGGCGAAACCGCCTCCACCGAAGGCCAAATCAAAGGAGAAGTCTTTACTCTGCCAGTAACTTTCAGAGTTTGTCCCAATGTAGTACCAAAGGCTATGATCATATTTGGAGAGTGTCTTCTCCAGATTTTCAGGGAAGAAGACGGTGTCATCATCCCCAAACACAAACCACTTCACATTGGAATGGTTTAGAGCAACCGTCTCGGACACCACGCGCGCAACGCGTATAGCAGACCGGAGGCCGCCCCGGAAAGTATACCGGAATCGAGAAGTGTCCCCGGAAATGCATACAAGAGGCAGAGAAGCAGTGTCATTGGAGGAAGTTGTATTGGGTGGCATACTTTCCAGGAAAACACATCCCCTCATTCGATGAGGTCTCCACCAGAGCTTTACATAATCTTTCCTGTGCTGCCATGACTTCTCATTCGAGGCGATCCCGAAAACAATGTCTTCAAGAGTAGTCATGGTAGATAAGTCCTGTAATGAAACTAAGTCATGAAACAGCTTGGCCTTAGGGAGGAGAACAAGTGACAGTAAAGAGTAGATCATAAACACAGAACAAGTTGCTATAAGCAAAACTTTGAGGTGTCCAGATGCTATGGCTTTGGATGATCCCTGCAGAAACTGCATGTTGAGGGTACTGAAGATGGAAGAAGAGGGAGGTTGAAGAAGTTTCAAGAGAATTGTTGAGATAGATTTTAGCAGACTAGCAGTTTTCTGCTCAGGGATTGGTAGATTTTGAAGTTTTATAGCTCCCCTTTTAGATGTAAAGATTTGCTTTTGTTATATTTAAGGGCAAATTCCATAAATGATACTTATTTTTATAGTAAAGGTCAATTTGGTCTTTATTATTTTAAAAGTGAGTTATTTGATCTCTAACAAATCTAAAAAGTATTATTTTGATTCATATTATTTTAAAAGTGATCAATTTGCTCTCTACCGTTTGCAAACATTGACTTAATTAATCCCTATTTTAGCCCTAAAAATGTCATGTGATGGTCATATGACCAACAAAAAGGGATGAAACTTTGACACTTTTTACAAATACTAAGGTCTAAATGAGTTACTTTTGAAAAAATAAAGAATAAATTAATTTTTTTTACCAATATTGAGGACCAATAAAAATTAAACGGTCACTTTTTGTAAACTATAAGGACCATTTGTGTATTTTTCGTGTTATTGCATTAAATACTTAATATTAAATATACAAACTTTGATCATAGAGCTAAAAAGTGAAAGAACATTACAAAAATAATAAAAAGTATTAATTTAAACTATAATTGTTAAATATTACTCATAACTTACAGTATTAGGAGGATAGAATCCCTTTCAGACCCGCAATAGTTGGTAAAAGCAAGTAGGACAGCTATGACCCTTTCTGGTAAAAGTTAGATAAAGTTCCACATGGAGACGGAGTTGTTCAAATCGTGGTTCAGTTAAGTCAACCGGATAATAAATCATTGGAAATTAGATTGCTTTCGTCTAAAAAAGACAAAGTCAATGTTTTAGACTCAACGAAAGTTGGCCTTTAATAGTACAAATTTGCATATAAAATATTATAACGTTATAAAAAAATTTTAAAATTGACGTCACGCTGATTAAACTCTGATAATGGTGGGAAGGGCCGAGGCTTTGCCATGTGGTGAAGGTGTCACGTAACCCCAAGTTTGTATAAAAATCTGATGGATATGTAAATACTAAGTTAACAATTTGTGAAAGCAATTGATTTGAGAAAGCAATTGACTTAAAGCCACGCTTATTACATCACTTAGTAATTAATGTTGGAGACTGGTATAACCTGGCTTGCTTTCTTTGCGACAATGCAAGTTACAATAATCTGCTCTCTATTTTTTTGGGTCAAGACTTTGCGTATCACTTTTACAAACTTTGGCTATTTATACTGATTTTCTTACCAATAGAAAATGGCAAGAAGATTTGAAAGCCTTCACATGAAATATTTTTCTTTAGATTCCCATGAATTGACCCGAAAAAGGCAATATCAAAGTTAAGAAATCTAGCAATTGGGATTTTCCATTTGAGCTAAGGGTTGAACTACATTCAAAAAGGATAGATGAAACCAACAAAAAAGATGTAAACCACACAAAATAAGCCCGTGTCACTATCACAACACATCTGAGGCTCACCCAACAGCGGCCGACCGTTCCAAAGTTTTTTTCCCACGTAATTACAAACAAGCTGTTAAAGTTTCAAAACTCTTAAAGGCCTTTGGAGAATAAGGCTGGAGAAGGAGGTCGTGTTGAAGTTGATAGGGTTGCTTTTCCGAATGATTGAGAGGTGGACTCAAATCCTCAGAAAAAATGCTTCATATTGAGCAAGTGAGCAGCACATGAACAATTTTCCGTCCTCAAGACCTTGGGAGTTAAGGTGGAATACTTCTCTGTTTCCCAAAACATCTGCAAAGCCTAATGATCCTGCTTCAAAAGCTTTCTATTTTATCAAGGTATTAACTGTTGCACACTAACTGGCAAATAAAAAACATACCAGTATATTATCTACACCATCAGAACCCCGCGCAACATGAACTTTAATTTAGTATATTACAGATTCCGCCGTGGAGTGAGCAACTTCTTTCTATGCCCATTGCCTCAATGCATCATTTAATGCCACTCTCCACCACTGATTGCAATCCTGAGATCTTGCTAAGAGTCGAATATATCCTCACCTCAACAGATCCTGAAATCTTGCTACGAATCGAAAATATCGTAACTCTACAAAAGAATAGCATATGGAATGGTATGCCTTCTTCAGACTCCACTTCTCCAGCTTCAGCAAGATATACACGACATTTGAAAAGAATTGTTCTTCCTGTAGTTGGAGGATCATACTCTCAGGCATTGCCTAGAAGAGCTTAGATCTTGAAGCTGAGCAAAATGAAAAAATCCTAGTGTGAAAATTCTAGAAGCACGCACAAAAGGGAAAGAACAGTGCTACTGATCCAGTACTACAAGCCTAAGCAATGACGATTACAAATGTCAATAGTGGAGCAGAAGAGTTCTAAAAGACTTTTACATGCACATTATAAGAGATACTAAATGACATTACATTTTGTGGTAATAAAAAAATAATGCTACTGACATACACAGAAAAAGCTTATCTTGTTCGATTGTGATAATTACTGTCTGTGATTGAACTTTGTTATTCACTTTAGAAGCCTTTACTAATGCTGTGTCTGTTATATGCTTATCTGAAATCTTAAATCTGAAAAGCAACAAACATAGCATAAGTTTTGACACCATTCTTTAGCAATCCCCTGCTGTATTGCTGTATTTCATTTGTCAAAACAACAAAGTTAACTACCGGGAAATCAACAATTAAATAATTCCAGCGTTTCTTTTTTTGCTCTCAGATAGCTTCACTAATCAAAATAGAGATTCACTGGATTTCTATGTAAAGTAGATACCTCGATCATCCAACTGGCAAATTTGTGCAGACAAAAAGCCTCCAAGTAAATGCATATATAGGAACTGTCTCGTCTGATTCTAGAGTAACTTTCATGTCTGCATTGAGATCAACTCATCAATCCTGCAATGTCTGATATGAATGCTAACTCCTTCATCTACAGGAGATGTAATGTGACAACATTGACGACGAGGTGCCTTCAACTGAAAATAGTTGAAGAAGAACAATTAATGCTCCAAAAACAAAAACTCATGAGCAATAAAAGCTACATTTTACTCAAAATCTAGGATAACCAGGTTACTACCTGATCAGTATCAATTTCCAGCTTTCTCGAGAACACTCTGATGTTTTTCAAATTCTGCACTGTTCTGTTTCTTACACAATTCCCGACATCATGCCTAGCATAGTAAGTCCAGACCTCATTTTGACTAGATGTAACACTGTGCAAGAAGAATACCACAGGTCTTTTACAGAAATCCTTAGCAAATTCTCTAGTGTTAAACATATAGCGGCTTTTAAATGGATTTTGACTCCTCCTCCACGGTCTAAAAGTTCTCTGCACTGAAAGAAGATCAGGAACAAGCTGATTGCCTTCAAAGACCTGAATGGCATAACCCCAAGCTATAGAAACTGTCAATGACTTGGAGCGGTCATAGCAAACAGTCTGTTGCAAGATCCTACCAGAATCCGCACGAACAGCTTCAAAAAGAAGTTCCAAAGCCTGAATCCTGCTCATGGCAGGAAAGATTGGTTCCGCAGCATCTAAGTGATGGAGTGTTAGAAGAGGTGACAATGGATGTGCAGTAAGCATGCCAAACAAGTCTCCCCGAACATCAACCTAAACAAGTAAAGAAGTCAATCTGATATGAGGATAGGCTGAAACTATCATTGGGTGATCGGTCTCTCTGCTAAAAGTTTGAACTCGATATTCAAGTCAATTCTTACAGCAAGTCTAGACACTTCTCTTTTTCTTCTTTAACCCCACATCTCCAATGCAACCCCCTAACCCATGGATTCCAGCCCAAAACCATCATTCTTGAGGGGATAAGTCTCAATCACTTGGGTTACTCCGAAACTCCCGCAAGTCTAGACATTTAAACTACCATAAATAAATACTATTTGCATACACAACAAATAAAAAGATATAATACACTTTGCTGCTGAATTCAAGATATACCCACTTTCCTTACAAACTATAACTAACCACCCGTTACACGACCTTAGGGAATTAGCGGAAATAGCACTGCCCCCCACCCCTCAAAAACTCTTAGCTACCAACAAAAAAGGAACATGGGGAGCAAATACCAGCTAAATTCCAGAGAGAAACACTAGTCGCAGTCAGAAAAGGCACCACCTTATGTACATGAGAATCCAACTTCCTGTGCGGACTATGCATAGAAGACAACCTTCTCTTTGTGATTATGCATACATTTGTTATGTCGGGGTCAGGATTCCTCTTAGATTCAAAGCCAAAACTATGTCTGAAGCATGTGCTAATTGATAGCCATCTCGAGACAAGCAAAATAACAAGTATGGGAACATCAATACCATCCACAATTACATCATTCCTTAGAATTCAAACAAAGATTATCAAACATTTATCAGCCCAACAACACACAAATATATCAAGAATTAGCTCAAAAATCATATATTCCAATTATGATCAAATAGCTTTTAATTTCACATATTAAATCATCATAACGACAATTTCCAACAAATCAATATATATATTCATCAATCACAACTCATAATCAGGAACAAAAATTTTGTCAAGCTAACCTGATGAAACCCGGGCTCACGCGTCAACCCAACACCCAATTCAGCCAAGCAAGCAAAGATCCGATCATCACTTCCATACAAATGCGGGTACCTAAAAAGACAAGAATCCAAAACCCTAGCTAAAACCCTAGCCAGAGGCGCGCTAATCGCAAATCCCCCACCCCCAAACGCCAAACCAAACGAATGCCTATCATTCTGCTCATAGCTCTCCGAACCACACCCAATATAATACCACAACCTATCATCATATTTCGACAAAACCTTGACCAAATTCTCGGTAAAAAAGATGGTGTCATCATCCCCAAAAACAAACCATCTAAAACTAGAACCATTACCATCAACAGCAGCCATGGTCTCGTTCACAATTCGCGCGATCCGGATGGCGGAAGGGAGGCCTCTGGGGTAAGTGTAGGGAAAACTGGAAGTGTCTAAGGAGATAACAACAGGTGGCAGAGAAGAGCGGGTGGGATTGGGTACGGGGCGGTCAAGGAAAAGGAGGGCACGAAGAGTGGAATTGGGGGGAAACCAGAGGTTTATATAGGGAACGCGGCGAGGGAGGGAGGAGGAAGAGGAGGCGATGGAGAAGTGGAGATGGGAGAGGGAGAGTGGGGGAGGGGTGGGGTGGAGGGTAGGGGCAGGGATAAGGTTGGGGTAGTGGAGGTTGTGGAGTTGGTAAACGAGGTAGAAAACCAGTGTTGTGGAGAAGAGAAGGAGGAGGTCTTTGAAGGTGGTGTAGGATGTGAGGATGATGTTACTACTGCTGGGCATTCTGCTGTTTCTTTCTGTTTTTTTGGGTTTCATGGAGAGTAGAAGAATTGAAGAGGGGCTAGATTTCTTGGAGTTAGAAGGAAAGGAGAGAGAATTGGATACAACAAATACAATAATAACAATAGCAATAGGAAATGGGGTGTGTAACTTCTTTTTTTTCTGGTCGAAGGGTGTGTAACTACTGAAAGTATAGAATTACCAGCTCTCCTTCGAATTAGGCTTCTGTCCTGTCCTGTTCATTTGTGAGAGTTCTCCATTATTGATACGAAAGAAAAATTTTAGCCCTTTACGTGTATAGAGTATATCATTTTAGTCGTTAATGAAATTCAAATTCTATGAAAGGTTATTACTGAAAGGGGAAAGAAGTATTTAAAAGAAAATTATCCTTTTTTTTTGTAGAATTTGAATTTGATAAGTGATTGAGTTAATATACTCTAAATATAAATGGCTTGTTTGGATTGAAGAAAATGGGGATAGGAGAACGGTAATGGAGAGATTAAAGTAATCATTCTTTCTTCTGTTTGGTTTGAAAATAGATGGAGGGGAGAGGTAAAGAAAGAATGAGTTTCATCTCCTCAAATTATTTATTTTCAGTCCCTTCAAATTAGGGTAAGGAGGAGGAAGAAGATGCTTGAAATCCTTTACTTTCAATCTTTTACATATGAAATTTATCATTTTCTTCAATTTCCTTCTTAATTCAAATACTAGATATTAATAATCCTTTATTTTGTTCCCCTCACAAAAATACCCCAATCCAAACATAGATTACCCATCCCCTCTCCTTTTTTTATAATCCTTTCCTTTCCTTTCTTTTATTAAATTTTCCCCTCAATCCAAATATAGAGGAAAGGTCAAGATTTTCCTCATATCAATATGAAAGAAAATTTGATATAAAAGAATCCTAATCTTTCTTGTTCTCCCTTGCTTCAGACATATTCATGGAGACTTTGAAATTGTGTTGTTTTTTCTCCCCTAAGCAAAATTTTCAATTTCAATAAAATATGAGTTCGATTTCTTGACAAATTTGCTTCGAACATATCGATGGAGAGAAGTATATTCATTGGTTGAGATTTAGCGTCTTCTATTCTTCATATCCACAACTATTATTATAAATTATTACAAAAGTGAGTATTCAATTTAATCGAATTTTGGATTGAATTGATGTTAAATTTAATAATCGAATTCCATTATCTATCGTTAATATTCACATTATGTACATAGGAGTTACACTATAATGGCCCGCATCAGCTTGTCGAGTGCTTTGTGACTTATTTATAAGTGGATAGTGTGGCATAATTAATAATTTTAATTGATTATTTTGGACTAATTAGTTTGAGGGCTCAAGTAATTATTGATTATGCCTACATTAATAGTCTCACTCGCAAATTTAAGGTATTCGCTCGAGGATTGTGACAGAATAGTATCAAAGCCTTGGTCTATTGATCCTTGGGGCATGTGGTAATAGTTAATTAAGGTACTAGAATGACCCCATGAAATATTTGAAGGTTTGTCGTTTATGAAATATTATACTCTTCTAAATTTTTTTTCTCTACCCGTTCATGGTGGTGAATTTATTTTTTCCATTCTATCGAAGTTTGGGCATTAGCTATTGCCTCCAATCTAAAATGTCTACTTAAAAAATAGTTGGTGTCTCCTAACACACATCTTGTCATTGTTCCTCCCTCCATAGGAATCATTTTTATTTCTTAGTCATGTGATGCTTTGATATTTTGTTTGTACCATCTTTCTTTTTCTTTTTGAGTTAGTTTCTCCAATAATTTTAATTGACTACCATACGAGGTGTGTACAACTCACTAGCTGAATAAGTAATCATCTTTTCGTTGTACATCTCACCCAAAATTGTTTACTCTTGGAGTGCTAAACTTGCCTTGGCTTTCCTCTTTGGCAACGTTCCCACATTTAGAACTTTTCAGTCTCATTCTTCTTGGAAATTGTTCAATCAATCCCCTATCAACTCTCTTATTCAGCTAAGACCATTTTTAAATTTTGTTCCAGTTATAAACTGCAGTTATTTATCATTGTGATTGAAATTTAATTATGGTACTTTTAATAATCAGTAAGGAAGTCATTTGGATTTCAATTGCATTGTAACTTCACTCACATCTCAAATCACCATAAACTCTTATATTTATCTTGCTCCATTCTATATCATTTCCCTAAAATCACATCGACCAGAATTTTCTTTCTAGATGGTCTCCTCAATCTCCTATCAACCCTTAAAAAGTAAAAAAGTTTCCAGATCTAACATATTATCATTTCCCTAGTGTTTATATGCCCATTTCTTTGTAGTCTTTGTTTTGAATCTTACCTATATGTCTACCATGAATAGCATTGTGTCTTTTCAGTTTGATAAATTTCCGTCAATGCTAGTGATCACTTTAATCTGTGGTGTTTTAAATTTCTTTACTCTTTGGTTTAATTGAAACTATTGCAAGTAGAGCTGCTTCTTATTTAGACTGTTTTATACCAGAAAACTGATAACATTCTTTCTACTATATTGATTCTTTCATTCCCCTTTTGCTCCATCCAATTGACTATATGAGCTACCCTGACACCTAACCGCATTATTACTTTTGTTGTAAAGTGGTTGTTTCGTTCCTGTTTACAATACTTATTGAGAAAATGCGGCTTTTGAATGACTCAGCAATGAGTCAACTACTCTCAGCACATTTTCAAATTACAAAAGGGCCACCAGGGATCACCAGAAACAAATTGCATTTGAATTTCTTTTTATGTGGTTGTAATGTAATAAGAAACATCCAATTTTGACAAACGATAAATATAATTATAATGAAAAAATTGAGATAATTCTCCATATTAAATCTCCTTCATATAATTATTCATTATAAAATGTACTATAAATATATCCTCTTGACCTTGTTTCGAATGATAATCCAATTTCCTAATCGAGATTATCATGCCTATGAGTATAATTATGCCAGACTAGCTAAATAGTGAGCTTAATTCATTTTTATTTTTCTTGCTATTCTTTGTTGGATTTGCACGATTGAGTTGTAATTAATCTCACACTCAACCGCTTGAGCGATCTACTTAATTAAGAACGTTAATAGGTGCGGGCAAGGTAAGGCATACAATTAATCAACCTGGAAAATGATTTATGACAAGGCAGATGTGATGCACCAACCAAACCATATATTAATCTCTTTATTCTTAATAATTAACATAGCGATAATTATGAAGACAACTTTGTAGGAGGAATTATGTATTTAAAAAGCTTAGAATAGGGGGATTTTTTAGTTCCCAAGTCTTTGTCTTTTTACTTTTTTATTAATTTTTGGCTCCAAGTCTTTCTTTTTCCTCACCTGCTATTGTAAAATTGTGAAGTCAACTTTGCCAGCGGGAGTTTTGGATTACTGTCTCCAGCACACAATTATTATACACTAAAAAAAAGCTTTAACTCTTCGTTTCTTCTCATTTTAACTTTTCGATAAATGTTCAAGTCAGTATTTTAAATGCATATATATTAGCAAATGATAATGTATTTCTTGAGTAGATGAGATCATATGCTCTACATGTGAATGATCAAGATTTTTCTTTTATTTTAATATAAAAAAATGAATGATATGAGAGGATCCTAATCCTTTTCACCAATCATCATATCTTTTTTACGAGCATCAACATATTAATTAGGGCCGCCGTGATGGTATCAACAAAGTTGCCATAGATAGATTAAAAACCATTTGTCTCTACATATTCTTCTCCAAAGCTTTCATATATAGATTTAAGATCATTGTATCTACATATTCTTTTAGGCTTAAATGTACATTTAAAATCCTTGATAGTAAACATAGAATCTATCACAAATTTCATTTAAGATCAATGAACAAGTACTGAAAGACGACACAAATATTTGCATCAAACTCTACCAAAAATTTGAGACCATATGAGATAGAATTTTTTTTTCTTATAATGAATTAGAAATTAATTTTTATGTTTTTTATTTCTATTTGTAAACAAAGTAAAAATATAGAGATATTGGAGAAATAGTAGAATCACCTAAAAAAATGAAAACAATGGTAGAATTGCCAAAAAAATGAAAAGTTAAAAGATACTTGAAAAGCTAACATATTTAGCATTTAACAAAAGCTACTTAAAACACTAAAAGCTAATAAAAAAACTGTTTTACCAAATAAGAAAAAAACTAGAGGTAGTAGTGTTTTGACTTAATCCAAACCTGTGCCTGCTGTAGAACCTGCACCTCACTGGGCTCGTCTAGAAGCTCGGCTGCAACGAATTCTCGCCTCAGGTAGGATATGTTAATCTCATTCCTCCCTATGTGACCCGGTTCTACATCAATCCTTAGATACCATTGAATGGTATCAATCCAGTCATCCTTTGGCATCTTGGTGTCGTCTAGTACCAGGACTAAATCACTAACAACCGACAAGCCCCAATATACAATCACATCCTGAAGGGTGATCGTGGTCCCGCCAGCAGGTAAATGGAAAGTGTGTGTCTTTGGCTGCCATTTCTCGATCATTGTTGTAACAAAGCTGTGATTTACTTGATGGAAATGTGTCACATAACAGCCATAAAATTCGGCCCTCGCTAAAGCCTGTTATACTAATGGCTGCTTTGGCTGATCAAATAACTCTCTGTCGTTCTTATAGATTTTATAATCGAGTAAATGGTTCAGACTGGACAGATAGTGCACCCGATGGTTTGCGTAATGGCATAACAACGATGTATCCTGGGGAATCAATCTACTAGGCATAGTGGATCGTACTACCAGAACAGTTATACTACTACTACTACTACTATTACTACTAGAGTAAATGGTTCGGACTAGACAGATAGTGCACCTGATGGTTTGCGTAATAGCACAACAGCAACGTATCTTGGGCAATCAATCTACCAGCCATTGTGGATCATACTACCAGAACAACAACAATAATAAAAACAACAACAACAACAACAACAACAATAATAATAATAATAATGTTATGAAATTATTAATTATTGTGGATAATCATTTTAGGGTTGATTTATTGTTATTTAAACTCTAGATATGGTTCATGACTATCTGAACTCTTATGAGATAAAGTTGGATGAGCTTAGGTATTTTATCTCAATGTAAATTCTAGCCTTATACAATTACTCTTGTATTGCTCTTATAAACAAGGATTTCTATATTATAAAGTGGTACCAACAATCAAAAGAAGCAATAAAATATTCTCCCTCTTCTCTCTCTTATATTTTCTTTCTTTTCTTGTTATTCACATTCTCTTTATCTCTCTTGTTCATATATCTCTTTTTTATTTTGTAGCTATTTTACAACACGTTATTAGCATGATTAGTCTCTACTGATCAAGAGATATGAATAGATTATTATGAAGATCTGAAAAGAAAGAATTCTTGACAACATGAGGAAATTCATATGGCAATGTTTGGTAAGTTGATATTGCGATTATTGATAAAGTTTATTTTAATCTTTCTTAATTTTATTTTGAATTATATATATTTCAGGATGTCAAATATCACGAACTAAAAGTTTGTTGTTTAATTATATTATACAATTTGCTTGGAAAGCTGAAATTGATATCTATATGGTCTTGAACTAGAAGTTCGATGTTTTATTATATCAGGCAATGAAAATATAAGATGAACCCTTTAAGGTTAAAATCCATATGGATGATATGAATTATGGAGAAATTCTTTTATGGAAGAAAATTACGCATCCCTTAATGATTGCAATAAATTAATAATCTTCCTTCATTATCTCCATAGAGCCAAGCCTAAATATTAATTGGCAAAGGATTTTTAGATCTTAGATTACGACCATCAAAAAGCTATATTTCAAAACTCGTTATGAATAAATTTAATTGCGATTGTAAAATTCTAAAGTTGAAAGAGAGTATAAATCCGTAATATTTCTCAAATAATTTTATGCGAAAAAAATATGGATGCCCTGAATATGCTCAATATTATCAATATTAAGAGCATGATTTGAAAATTATTTTTGGGCATTATCACATCCTGTGAGCAAAATAAGTTATGAAAACTTATTATCAATTATATCAATTTGCTCAAAATCATTCCTTGAATAGAATAACATATTATCTTATTATTATGGATGTGATTATAAATATTATGATGGTCATATGGGTGCAATAATAATAAGGAGAATTCTTAAGAATTCATATACGCACCGTAAATGTGTTGCTTATTCCCAAGAGGAAAAATGAATTAAATTGGCAATCCCTAATGAAGATGTTGAATCGTCTAAATTTCTATAATGAATTGAAAGGGGCTTGTATTGGTCTGGTAGAATCCTTTAATGAATGCTTAAAAACGTATATTCCTAGATCATCATTTATAATAATGAAATTGCCTATTTTTATCCGGAAACATGTTTTGTAATATACTTGTAGCACTTACTAAAGAAAAACCAATTGCTTATAAATAATTACTCCCCATTGGTCTAGAAAAGAAATCTCATCTATATACTTTTGTTGCGCGAGGTATACTGCTCCACCACAGTGCATTAAGATGATCTATGAAAAGTTGGCAATTTATGAATCTCAGTCAATTATTAAATATTTTGTATCTTTAACTGAGGATATTTGAATAGAATATTTTGCTAATTGTTAAAATGAAGTCCCAACATCAAGGGAAAAAAAAACAGAAGTTGGAAGGTAAAAAATTTTAGAGAATGCATCTGATCCTCGCATAAATTAATATGAACTGCAAGTTCAGAAGATTATATATCTACAGATAGATTGGAAAGATGTATTCCTTGATGCAAAAAAAGTGACAAAGTTGATACAAAAACAGTGACAAAGTCACATAGACCAACTTTGAATGCTCTTATTATTTAATTATCATTGGAGAAATATATTAAAAAATATGTCTACTGTAACGCTAGGAGCGTAGTGGATATATCGGTTTCAAAAACTAAGGAGCAAAAATGAGCAAGTTGGCATTTTTGAAATATTTGATACCCTGAAGATATCAATCCAATCATGCAAGTAAAATATATAACTAGGAAATATAACTCTACTTTAAAAGAGTATCAGATAGCTAAATATGATTAAAATTAATGAGAACGAAGATATCTCATTCAGTTATGTAACGCTTGACAAGAATGGAACCGAAAAGTGAAAATGATCATAATCAAATATTTGCATATGCAGTAGCTACTATTATGATGAAAAGCGAGGATCATGAATTGAAGTCCATCTAAAGATGTCGACATAAATATATTTGGCCAAATATACAAAAGATGCAGTCGAGGTATATTTAAGTGTTTTAACCCTTATAGGTCAACACATATTACAGATAGAATTGAGGGGAAGTGTTGTACAAACCAACCCCATATTGCTTGAAAATTACAAAGGAATGTATCATATAGTTGCCTAGCTTTAAAACTGCTAAATACTAGTTAGGGAATGGGCTAGTGTGTTATGTGGTTATACTTTGGCTCACTCTACTCCTTTTTGTATAAACCAAGCTTAAAAACTTGGAATTTAATTATAAGGAGACATGTTTCCATGTGGTGGATTCAGTTATATTAGCATGGTAATTTTTTTTAAAAAAAGGATTTCATAGGTATCTTATGAACATGGAACAACATGTATAAATGTACTTTATGAGTATGATATTTGTATACAAGTTCTGAAAAATTAGAGATGTTTGAATCATAAATCTCTAGAGAAATACACTCAGAGCTCTTTGCAAGAGTTGAAACATCTCAAAAATTGATATATATTTGCTTTAATGCAAATCTTCTAAAAAAAGGATTTAATAGCCCATGTTTTTACCAAAAAACATATATAAGAGTGACTCATAAAGAGCTTTCATACAGAATTTTGAAATAATTATTTTGGCTTAGCCTGAAGTTTAATCATTATTTAGATGGAATATTATCGATTGATCACTTTGGCAAAAGAAATTTTAGAGTCAAACAACTTATATTTTGAGTATCTGAATATTTTGACTCTTAATATTTTGATGGATCATTTTGATATTGTGAAGATAACGAAAAACTATTAGTCCCAAAGTGTCATATCTCAATAAATCTTGCTATACTTTATGTGCCGACACGACTATCTATATTTTATTAGTGACAATTAGTTTTGGACCAATAGAAAGTCCTTGGAGGTATTACATTGAAATCTCGTTATCATTATTATCAAGACATTCAAAGTCAAAGTTGATTGGGCATGAAAATTATTAAGTATTTGTTGACTCACAACGAGCAATATGTTTTCATATATGCTAAAATTATCACGTACTCATGCTCATGAAAGCTCATTGTTATTGTTATCTCCCCAAAGCATGGCAATTTGTTACTCAGCAAATGAATGATATGAATTGTTTAAGTAAAAGAAAATTATATGAAAGTGATTGAGTCTAGCATATAATGCTAAATCCATGCATGAACTTCCCAAGAAATGTGAAAAAATGCTCATCAATCAAGCAAGAACTTGGGAAGTTCATCTTAATTAATATCATGTATAATGATATTTGAGAAACTACAAGATTGACATGTGTATTCAAAGATTTCTTGACATGTTTGAATGAAAGGGAGACAAATATGCATTGTACTCTTTTTCTCTTAGGTTAGGTTTTGTCTCATTGGATTTTCTTGACAAAGTTTTTAATGAGCCAGTATGAAGTGTATAATAAGAATATTATACTCTTTTTTTTTTCCTTCACTAGGATTTTTGTCCTACTGGTTTTTTTCATAGTAAGGTTTTAACGAGGTATATTCTTAAGAGATGGATTTTTGTCCTACTGGGTTTTTCCTAGTAAAATTTTAACGAGGCATATTCTTAAGAGATGAATATCCAAGGGAAAGTAGTATGAAATTATTAATTATTATAGATATTCATCTTAGAGCTGATTTATTATTATTTAAACTCTAGATATGGTTCATAACTATCTGAAATCTTATGGGACAAAGTTGGATGAGCTTAGGTATTTTATCTCAATGTAAATTCTAGTTTTATGTAACTACTTTTGTATTGTTCCTATAAATAGGGGTTTCTGTATTATAAAGTGGTACTAATAATCAAGAGAAGTAATAAAATATTCTTCCCTATTCTCTCTCTTTTCTTGTTATTCATATTCTGTTTATTTCTCTTGTTCATATATCTCTTTTTTATTTTGTATTTTTTTATAATAATAATAATAATAATAATAATAATAATAATAATAATAATAATAATAATAATAATAATAATAATAATAATAATAATAATAATGACGATGACGATGACGATGATGATGATGATCATCATCATCATCATCATCGTATTCATATCATAGTCATAATAATCATAACCATAATCATAATAATGATGATGATGATAATATATTCTCATCTATAATATATATTCCTAATATTCAATTTCTATAAATACTCAAATCATAATATTAATAATATTTCTAACATATAAAAATTTATTCAAATATTCCTAGTATTCCTAATATTCCTTAAATTCAATTCTTAATCTTAAATTTCTATTTTTCCAATTTTCACTTCCTAATATTTTTAATATATAAATCATAACAATAACACAATTCTTCAAAAACTAACATATAAAAAATTATTCAAATTAAACAACGAATATATAGTCTAAAAATAAATATAACCAAAAAATATATAAAAATCAATATGTGCATAACCAAAACATATATAAAACATATCATGTGCATCACCAAAATATAATAAATAACTCATATAAAATAATATATATGACCCAAACAAGTTTGACATATAATAGAAATAAATAAACAAAACATTAAAACTTATAAGACTATGGCAAAACCCTAGGCATGGAGTTGTTTTTTAGATGTTTAGAGGCTTGGGTGGAAAGAAAAATGGGTGAGGGAGAGATTTGAAGGAGTATAGGAATGGGGAAGAAAGGGGGAGGGGGCCTTTTGGTTTGAATATAAAAGGACAACGGACGAATTCTGGCATTTCGGCCACTAATGAGACCAAATTCGTAGAATTCCTCCTACATTATGAGATTTCATTAATAATTACCCATTAACTTTTTTGCCGGGATGACCGTTGGGATGAATTCCAGAATTCGTGGACGAATTCTGAGAATGAGATTAGCCTAATTTTACAATTCAACTGAAAAATGATCTATTTTTGGACCTCATTATAAAAATAAAGTTAAATAAAAAAAAATCCTACTCCTGTTATGATTGCAAATCTTTAAATGGATAAGCTTACCACATCCGGAAGCTAATATGATGACTAAACTTTCTTCTTCTTGCAGGTTTTCACGCTGAAATGTCTCAACATGGACGAGCCTCCCTCTCATATTGCTGAATCGTTGTCCCTTCTCGAGAAGCAAGAAGAAGAATACCAGAGTGTCATAGATACTGCCCAGTTGAAGAATCATATCCTATGCCTCAAACTTGGGTTTCCATTTCTAGGAATGTTTCTCGAGGTCTCAACTAATGAAGATCTTAAATCGCGCATTGAACGTGTCCTTTACGAGGTGAGACTGGAACTTGACTCACTTTCCGACAGACCAATTGATGGAAGTCTCATCCTAGACTTGGAACGTGTGTATACTAATTTGCAAGAAAAGATGAAGAATGTCATTATCAAGCCAAACACCCAAGAATGTTATGTCATATTTCTTGAACAGTACTCTCGCAGCACGGGATTTCATTTGAAGCAAATAAATGATTTTCTTCTCCGGATTTCTGGAGATTTGTTGAGCTGTAAGGCGGATTTGATTACGACCCTGTTGCCGGAAATTGAAGGCACAAAAGAGCTGCTAATACTTCTACAACCTTTGCATACATATCTAGCAGGGTCATCGGCAAATTTTCCCGTAGAAAGTGAGCAGCTTTCGGCACTGGTTGCTTTGCTTGACAAAGCAGCATGTCTCCTATACATTTGTTTGGTTGACGAAATGAATGAAGAGATGACACTTGCTATGAAGCGTAAGCTCTCTGATCTGCTAGAGCTGACTAATGTTGAACAGATTTATGTAGGGATCTTGAGAGCTTCAAAATTTGTATCGTGGCTTACTGTTGAAGGTCATCTCCTTCACAATGTGATACAGCTATTAGATTGTAATGCAAGATCTCTACAATATTTGAATGATCCAAGTAAGAAGCTCCACGACAAGCTAAAGTTCCTTTACACTTCAATCCGTGGTTTGCCACATGCAATGAGGGTAGCAAACTTCAATTATCTTGTGTCATCCATTGAAGCACTTACTAGGAAGTTAATACCCATTCTTTACTCATGTCATGTTAGAGACATGAAAGAAGACATGGCTAGGGGAGTGAATAGTGCACTTTCTAAGGTGCTTTATCGGATCGATCGTATTCAGGAAGATGGCTGCAGATGTATTACGTTGTATAACTATCCCAAAACTCGCGGGTTGTGCTTTTTGGACCATTTCTTGGGAAATTTGGAGGAGTGGTTTACAGCCTTCCCAGGACTCAAGAAGACTGAATGTGGCATACTACACGCAGAATTTGATTTCCTGAGGTCTTTTCTAAGAAAAATTAAGGAGCAACATAATGAGGATGAAGAACTAAGATATCTTCGGACACGCATTGTGGGCTTGGCATACCAGGTAGAATATCTTGTCGACCTTCGCCTGCTGCCAGAAGAAACTGTTGACAGTGAGATCTTTACGTTGTCACTTTCTAGAATCATAAAGCAGGCCAGGCTTATTAAAGCAGTGGCAAAAAGCTGGATCTACGACGAGGAGAAGCATGATCATAGTCATCCCCAAGCCCAAGATGTAGCAAACACCCCAAGTTGTGTTCCATCGCAAGCTATTGACAACACAACTGATGAAATAGTGGGTTTCAGGGAAGATGCAGCGAAGATAATGGACTATCTTCTTGGAGATGAGCGACGACTAGATTTTATCTCAATTGTGGGAATGCCTGGCGTTGGAAAGACAACTCTAGCTAAGAAATCTCAATTGTGGGAATGCCTGGCGTTTGAAAGACAACTCTAGCTAAGAAAATGTATGACGATCCTTCGATTGTTAATCATTTTCATGTTCGAGCTTGGGTCACTGTCTCTCAAACATATCAGAAAAGAAAATTGTTGAAGACCATTTTAGGTGATCTTCCCAAAGTTGTCGATGACAAAAAGGAGTCAAATGATGAAAACGAGCTGGCTGAATGTCTTTTCAAGACTTTGAAGGGACGTAGATATCTCATCGTCTTTGATGATATTTGGGACCTCAAGGCTTGGAATGAAGTGCAAAGATGTTTTTCGAATGACAATAACCGTAGTCGTATCCTCATTACTACTAGACTTCAAAATGTTGCTTCAAACATTAAAGAAGGTACTAAGGTGCATACTCTTCGTGAACTCACTTTGGTTGAGAGTTGGGAGTTATTTCAGAAGATGCTGAAACCAGAAGAAAGTTTCCCTGAAGATTTTTGAGAAGCTGGAAATCGGATTGTCCAGAGTTGCAAGGGGCTTCCTCTTGCGATTGCTGTGATAGCTAGACTTCTTAGAAAGGTTGAGAAGAGCGTACATGAGTGGAACAAAATTGCAAGTAGCTCAAGTTCGCACATTTTTGATAGTCCAGAAAGCCAGTGCATGGCCATAATAGAGCTGAGTTATAGTCATTTACCTGATCATTTGAAATCATGCTTTCTGTACTTTGGGGCATTTCCAGAGGATAAGGTAATTCCAGTTCGAAAACTGAAACAATTGTGGATTGCTGAAGGCTTTGTTTGCAAGAGTGAGGCAAAAAAATTGGAAGATGTAGCTGAGGAGTATTTTAAGGATCTTATAAGTAGAAACCTCGCAATAGCTGCCGAAGAAAGATCTCTTGAAGGAATCAAAGCATGTCGTGTTCATGATCTTCTGCATGAATTCTGCTCGAAGAAAGCTAAGGAAGAGAGTTTCTTGCAGTGGAAGCAGAAGCATGACTACTTTGGATTTCCGGAAGTATATAACCGTCGGCTTATCATTTCTACGGAGGAATGTTCCTCTAGCTTCAATGTTCGTTCCATGTTACATAATTCCACTTTGGTTGAGAGCTGGTGGTATTCCTTTGAGATTAACAGCTGGTATATCTCATTCATTTGTAAGAATTTCAAACTTCTCACAGTGTTGGAGTTATGCGTTGGAGATGTGGAAGCCTATCATGTCAGTGAAATAGGATGGCTGATACATTTAAGGTACTTGGCCATTAAATTGGATAAGTATGAATCTGCAGCTATTTTCCCAGAAATCCCGTCAACAATATCCAGTCTTTTGAACTTGCAATATTTCTTTTGGGGTGCAAGAAGCAGTCTTCATGATAATTCACTGGGATGGAGAAATGTTACTCTTTGGAAGCTGGGCAAGTTGAGGCATGTGTACATATCTCCGGGTGCTTTCTTTAATCTAGACCATATTGGGGAAACCTCCGTGATTGGTAATTTAGAAAAATTATCAATTGTATGTTTTGGTTCTCGTGATAAGGTGGCGTCTCTGAGTAGGCTGCCGAAGCTTCGGAAACTGGGTTGCATCTTTGATTCCTGCGCATGGGGGAAGTCCACCAAGTTTCGGCGATATCCAAAATTGGACTTTCTTGGTGGAGTTGTGTCATTGAAGGTGATGTTCAAAGATCACACATGTTGGGGACAGAGATGCGAGTTGAAATTCCCATCAAATCTACAAAAATTGACCTTGTGAGGATGCCCGGTGGTGTGGGAGGACATTTCAAGAATGGGGACTACACTTCCTAACCTAAAGGTCCTCAAAATTGATGATGCTGGTAAATATTGGCCCTATGAAAGGGAGAACCATGATGCAACATGGGACGTGAACGATGAAGACTTCCCTCAATTGAAATATCTGAAATTGAGCGGTCTAACCAACTTTGACGAGTGGATCGCTTCAGATGATTCTTTTCCCAAGCTTGAGCAACTAGTGTTGGAAAACTGCATGAATCTTAAGGAGATCCCTCCTTGTTTTGGAGGAAGTTACACACTACGGATGATTTCAGTGAGGAAATGCACAGCTTCTGTCCGAGAGTCAGCTGAGCGCATTCAAATGGAACAAGAGGAAACGGGAAACGAGCAACTCAAAGTCTACCTATCCTAGGAGATGATATACGAGTGAGTGGGCATGATTAACGCAATTGAATTTCTTTCTCTGCATTGCAACTGTGTTTCTACCTGTTCATTTGTTTTATTTATTTATTGTTCTCTGACCTTGGTATGAAATGCTGCTGCTTGGTTAAAAATGCTTCTGTACTACTTAAATGTTAGGATTTCTGTTTACCCTGCAAGAAAGAACAGAAAATTTGGAACATTAAATGCATATTCCCAGATTGTAAAGTTGAGCATATGTATCTTGGGATTAGAGTGTTGGTTATTGGCCTCGGAGTTTGAGGAATTTTCTTGAGATTTAGAATTCAATTTAATCCAAGTAGAGTTCTCATTCTTCTTTGCTTATATATCGCATTCAAAAACAAAATGATTGAATCGATCCATTTTCTTATTTGTGTTAATTCTAATCTATAAATTAGGCTTTCTCTTCTTTATCCTCCATCCATTTTTTGAGTTGGTGATGTTTTATCAGTTATACTACAATATCACTTATGCGTTCCCTTGTCAATGTTTGAAACTTAAGTTCGCTGGTCAATTGTTAAACTCTTCTAGTGATTTTTTGCTTCTCTTTTCATTAATTACTTGATTGAGAGGCTATTCCTCTAGTTACCATGTACGTCGCTTTCAGCATCACTCTTATGTTGTTTATGTCAGTGTGAAATACAATTTGTAGATCAATGCAAGAGTAAACAAACAACTACGGTACCTATTCAACAAGCAATAGTTAGATTCAAACTATGCTCATACATAATCTAGAAAAGTTCCGTTCATGATTAATTGTCTCACCCAATCTTAACTGCAATAGCATTATTCACTTGAATCTTCGTTCCTTTTTCCTTTTTTTTGCAAGAAATGGAGGAGAAGGATGCTTCTTGGTTGACACGGTGGAGCAGACATAATTCATTGGATTGTTTCAAGGTTTCATCAATTGTTAGCGACGAACTCTTCAGCAATTTTCTCCTTCATGCTTTCCTTGTGGGGTAGCTGCATGTTGATCCCATCTAATAATAAGAGAAGTGACCTAGTTTGATTTGATTTATACTTTTCTTCATGGTGCCTATTTTCTCTCTGTAAAATTATGCAAATGGTAAAGTGTACTGAAAATTCTATGTGTGAACGTGTCAAGCTCTTCATTTTTTCAGACTCTCAGTGAGATGGGTGAGACTTTGATCAACTTTGTTGCCTTCTGAATAAGTGGATGGACTTGATTAGTTCATCATTGTCTGTATATATGTTTGGGGAAATTTGTGATAATTGTTGACTTGAATAATTTGGTGTATTTCTTCCTTGTAAACATCTTGTTGGAAGTGATTAATAAGTAAGTGATCTTTCCGAGGTTGTCATTTGATGTTGTGTTAGAAAAGTACTCTGCTCTAAGAAGTAAGAACATATCATGTTCTGCAGATCTTTCTTTGGTAGCACAGTGTCTAATTTATTTTTGTCTACCGAAATTTTGTTTTATTTGTTTTATAAGTGACACTAAAAGTTTATTTATAGAACTTTTTTAATAAATCATCGACAATATTTTTATCTATTAAATTTTATTAACAAATAATGAATAATAAAAAAAAAAGAGTAGCTTATCTCGTAATTTTTCTTCGCCTGAAAAATAAAAATTTCATTAATCAAAAAAGTGAAAGTTAACCAATAATGGTCAGACAATACATATGATTTCAACTGATCAAGACATCTGCTATATATCAAAAGTAGCAATTTCAAATTCGTAAATTTATTATTCTCGTCAGCTTTTCATATGGCGTACCTTATCGTTATTTTAAATTAGATTTGACAATATTTCAATTCTTTAATAAATATACATAAAGTGATATCATGTATATAATATCTAATATATATCATTCTATATAACTAAATACATTCAACAATTGAATTAAAGTTAACAATATAGGCATAGTGTCTAACATTGCATTCATGCATGTGGATAGTTTTCTTATATTGCATTCATGTGTATGCGTAGTATCTCAAATAATATTCATGCTTTGCTAAAATATCCACAAATAAAATCTAACAAAATTAATAAAAAAGTTACTTGCATATTAATATTTTCATACTGACATATCAAGTTCTCATCTACTTAAAAAGCTAACATGCCAAGTTTTGGTAACTTTTTTCTGACTCTAGTACATGTGTGTATGTAAAATATAATAATAATTTGCTCTATAATTCTTTTTTTTTTTTTGGGTCAAGACTTTGCATATCACTTTACTAACTTTGCCCATTTATACTGATTTTCTTGTCAATAAAAAATGGCAAGGAGATGTAAAAGCCTTCACATGAAAGCCTTTTCTAGATCACCTCATGATTTGACCTGAAAGGGCAACATCGCCAAGTAAAATTAAGAAATTTACCAATTGGGCTTCATCGATTGAACTAAGGTTTGAACAAGATTCAAAAAGGATAAATAAAACTAACAAAAAATATGTAAACCACATAAAATGAGCACGTGTTAACATCGCAATGCTCAAATCTCACTCTATGGAGACTAACCATTCCGAAGTTTTTTCTACTAAAAAAAATTAGCCGTTAAGGTTTCAAAACACTTAAAGAGCTTTCTAGTGCCAATTTAGGACAAACACAGCAAAAAAAGCACTCATGGTTTGGACTTTTAAGTCAGAAGCCAAGCCAAAGGAAGTGTTTGACAACTTATAATTTTCAGAATAGTAAATCAAATTAAAGAGCTTCCTGCATTGAAATAAAAAATATGAGGGAGAAGAAGTTGCACATGTTGAAACAAATTCCTGAGTCTAATGAAATCTTTACAAATATAAGATTCAGATATGGAATTTGTAAATAGAAAATCATCCGTAAAGCCTAATCCTGCTTCAAAAGCTTTCCATTCCATCAAGGTATTTAACTGTTGCACATTAACTGGAAAATAAGAAGCAGACTAGTACAATCTGTGTACCACTAGCACCTTGCGCAATGCGAACTTTAATTTAGTAAAATTACATGATCTCGCCATGGAGTGAGAACTTCTTTTCATACCCATTGCCCCAATGCGTCATATAATGCCTCTCCCCACCACTGATTGCAATCCTGATTCCTGAGTTCTTGCTAAGCATTGAAAATATCGGCTATCCTGAAATCTTGCTATGAATCGAAAATTTCTCAATTCTACAAAATAACAGCATGCGGAATGTTCTTCCTGTAGTTGGAGGATCATGCTCTCAGGCATTGCCTAAAAGAGCTTAGATCTTGAAGCTGAGCAAGGGGAAAGAACTGTGCTACTGATCCAGTACTACAAGCCTAAGCAATGATGATTATAGATGTTAGTGGTGGAGCAAAAGATTTCTGTAAGACTTTTAACATGCACACTATAAGATATACTAAATGACATTTTATTTTGTGGTAATAAACAAATAATGCTACTTGTACACATAGAAAAGTTTATCTGTTTCTGTTGTAATAATCACTGTGTGATTGAACTTTGTTATTCACTTCGGAAGCATTTACTAAGTTTTGACACCAATCTTTAGCAATCCCCTGCTGTAGTGTTGTATTTCATTCGTCAAAACAAATAAAGTTAACTACTGGGAATTCAACAATAAAACAATTCCTGCGTTATTAATCAATGTTCTCAGATAAATTAGAGATACCTCGATCATCCAATGATTCCAGAGTAATTTTCGTTTATACATTAAGATCAATTCGTCAATCCCACGGTGTCTGATACGAATGGTTACTGCTTCATCCACATGAGATGTAATGTGACAACATTGACAACGAGGTGCTTTCAACTGAAAAGGTAGGTGAAGGAGAATAATTAGTGCCTCAAAAACAAAGCCTTATGAGCAATGAAAGCTACATTTTGCTCAAAATCTAGAATAACCATGTTACTTACTACCTGATCTGTATCAATTTTCAGCTTTCTCGAGAACACTCAATTTTTTTCAAATTCTACGCTGTTTTGTTTCTTGCACAATCCCCCACATCATGCTTTTAACATAGTCAGTCCAAACCCCATTTTGACTAGATGTAACACTGTGCAAGAAGAATATCACAGGTCTTTTATGGAAGTCCTTGGCGAATTCTCTAGTGTTGAACATATAGCGGCTTGTAAATGGATTTTGACGACTCCTCCATGGTCTAAAAGTTCTCTGCACCAAAGGAAGATCAGGAAGAAGCTGATTGCCTTCAAAGACCTGAATGGCATAACCCCAAGCTACAGAGACTGTCGATGACTTGGAGCGGTCATAGCAAACGGTCTGTTGCAAGGTCCTAGTAGAATCCGCAAGAACAACTTGGAAGAGAAGTTCCAAAGCCTGAATCCTGCTCATGCCGGGGGAAGATTGGTTCCACAGCATCTAAGTGATGAAGTGTTGGAAGAGGTGACAATGGATGCGCAGTAAGCATGCCAAACAATCTCCCCACACACCACCCTAAACAAGTAAAGAAGTCAATCTGACATAAAGATAAGTTGAAATTATCTTTGGGTTGATCGATCTCTCTACTAAAAGTTTGAACTTGATATTTGAGTCAATTATTACCGCAAGTCTAGGCACTTCTCTTTTTCTTGTTTAAACCCCCATCCCGATTGCAACCTCCTAACTCAGGAATTCGAGCCCAAACCATCAATCTTGAGAAGAAAGCCTAGACGTTTAAATTACGAAAGATACTATTTGCATACACAACAAATAAAATATATAAAACATTTTTGCTGCTGAATTCAGGATAGACCCACTATCATTACAAACTGCAGCTAACCGCCAGTTACACACCCTTGTTAGGGAATTAGCACCACCCCCACCCCTACCTCTTAGCTACCAACATAAAAGAAACGTGTGGAGCAAATACTAGCTAAATTCCAAAGAGAGACACTAGTCGCGGCCAGAAAAGGCACCACTGATAAATGTCCATAAGAATCCAACTTTCTGTGTGGGATTATGCATACATTAGTTATGTCGGGGTTCAGGATTCCTCGTACATTCAAGCCGAAAAACTATGTCTTAAGCATGTGCCAAACCATAAACATCAATACACAATTACCTCATTCCTTAGAATTCAAACAAACATTATCAAACATTTGTCAGCTCGATAAAACACATACATCAAGAATTAGCTCAAAAACTATATATTCCAATCATGATCAAATTGTTTTTAATGTAACATATAAAGTCATCATAATGACAATTTCCAACAAATCAATATGTATTCATCAAATTAAAAATCATAATCACTAATCAGGAAGCAAAATTTCGTCAAAAAAACGTGTGAGCAATGATAATGTCTAAAAAGGTATCACTACCCAAGTATTATAGTGTAAAGATCAATGGGGAGTCAAGTCAAAAAAAAAAAATTAAAATCAACTATTAACAAAATATAAAGTCAAAAAGAAAATTGAGCGCACACATAAAAGAAATTTTAAAAATTAAAAAAGTTATTGGAATTAGCATACCAAAAAAAAATGCAATGCGTGAGATATGCCACGTGTACACCACTAAACTATTTGTAGCCTTACCAAGGATCTATATATTATACTAGTAATTTTAAGATACGTGCAAATTTTTTTAATTAGGCATTCTTCTAATTTTTTAATTTAGGTACTTTTATAATTCTAACTCTAAATTTAGAAAGAGAGTAATTTTATTTTCAAATCAAATTGTAATGTAATTTCTATTTGTCTAATTTAAATTCTAAATAATATTATTTTCAAAAAATAATTACATTCCAAAAAATAAATTAAATTGTGATTCTCAAGTTTCATTTCACAGTACTATGAGTATTTTTCCATTCTATTTTTTTTGCAATTAAATGCTCTTCTTTCTATTATTATAGCAATGTCTTAGATTTGTTTCATCTATACTTTCGTAAATTCATATTCACAAAAAGATTTGCTTAATATCCAAGCATTACCATTACCACCGTCATCGTCTTCGTTAAGACCATATGAGTATGCAATGTTTATCTTTCTTTGGATCTATTTAAAATGCAAATTATAAAATATATTAGCTAGAAAAATAGGTAATTCCTCTCTAAATAGCCACATTGATATAGACAAGTAGCGAACACGGTAAACATCTATGATATATATACTACTCATGCTCTTAAATTTATTAGTAGAAGAGATTTTTGTTGTGTTATGCAATGTCTCGAAGAATCACTATATATAGGTTTAGAAGGGTACCAAACCATCATTTTTAATATTCATGAAGGACACTTAAAGAGTCTCAAAATCCTTTAAATTAAGCTCATTTCAAGATAGTAGAGAAACTCAAAAGTTTTAACATTTATGTTGGAAATCATAATTCAAAGAATCAATAACTTCTATGAATTAAATGAGTTAGTAGGAAAACTAAAAGATCTGTAGAGATAATTTGTCATTCACCTTACAATTTTTCAAGAATAGATAGATAGATTATATAGATATGGATCAAAATTATATATATATATATATATATATATATATGATGTTACAAATTGTCAAATAAAATTAGTTAAAATAATAAAATTCAAATTATTTTGTGCATCACTATTTATAAAAGTGTAAAATTTTGACTTACCTTCTCTTATGTTAGCTTATATATTATTTAAAGAACTCCAAACTCACTTAAGTTTTATTTTATATAATAGTATAGATATAAATATAAATTTTTTTATTAAATATTTCTTGATACGGACTAAATTGATCTTTTTTTGAAAATAATAGGAACTAATTTGGATCTTTCTTAATAATTAGGACTAACTTAAAGAAGAAGAAAAAAAAAGAAACAATAGGGACTTGTAAGATAATTTTCTCACTTGTTAATATAGAAGCATAATTAATAAAAAAATTCCACAAAAATTAAAATTTGATAATGTGGCATAACTTTATTACTATTATATTTAAATATATACATTTTATATTTTTTTTAAAAAAATTTCTATAAATATACTTTTTTGTGTATTTTTTATTTTAACTAAACATTCTATATATGTGATATTCTCATATTCATATACTTATGAAAACTTGAGAATCCTATATTTTATTTAATAAATGTTTGAAATTATATAGGATAATCAAGTTATATCTTTTTATTCAATTATCAGTAAATATTTAACAATAGAAATTAAGTTGATGGCTTTTTAAAATATAAGAATTGATTTTGATCTTTTGAGACTATGGGACTAACTTGGAAAAAAAAGGAGTGAAAAAGAAAAAAAAGTGGAGACTCATGACATAATTTTTTGTAATTTGTTAGTATCAAATAATGATTATTATGGAGCCCACAAAAATTAAAACTTGTTGATTTGATACTACTTAAAACATGCTAAATCATGACACGTGGCGCTTCCTAAAACAACCTCAAAAATGAAGTTCAACTTTATATTATTGTATAAATAAAAGAAGATATATGCATTTTCACTACATGGAACATGTCATTTTTTTATGTCGATGCTTGATGCTTCCATCCAACAAAGCATCAGTCTCTTCTATATATATACACAACTGTTAACTAATATATATCTATTTAATGGCCAATCATAATACTATTTTTTATCTAAAAATAACATTCAAAAATATTTTATTGCGTTTTTCTCCATATTAGGTCATGTTCTGACTTTACTTTTTGAATATAAATATTTTATTCAATTAATAAAAATCTCTCATAAATAATTTAAATGTTTTAATCAATTATTGTAAATATCTCATAAAAATATTATTATTATTATTATTGAAAACTTATCAATATTAGATTTTAAAATATATATTTGTATTTCATTCTCACATATAATGGCAAAATTTACTATCAATGATAAACAAAGACATAAAAAATACACATTTTCCTAGTGCACTGGACGAGGTATACTCTAGTTATAATGCATGAAACAAAACCAAAAAAATATTGAAGACATAATTTCGCTTTTGTATATAATGTAAAAAGAAATTATCAAAGCATTATAGTGTATAGATCGATGGAGAGTAATGTCAAAAAATTAAACTTAACTATGAAAATAATATAAAATCAAAAAGAAAACTAAGCACACAGCAACCGTAAAATATCATAATGTAAGTTAAAAAAAGAAATAAAATTTAAAAAAGTTAAAAGTAATTGAGAATATTTACACTATGTAGGACAAAGAAAAAAGATAATGCATCAAATAGTGCAAAAAATATTGAATAACAATATGTATAGACAACAGCTATTTACGTAAGAATCTTAAAAAATAAAATAAAACCTTTAGGACCCGACTCAAGGGTTTTAGGCTCCGTTTGTTTGAAGAAAACTATTTTTTTGGAAAATATTTTCATGATTTTTTGGTTTTTGGTAGCACTAAAAAATAAGTCAACAATAAAATATTTTCCAGGTCACAAAAAACTTTAGTTATAAGTGGAAGAAATTTTTTTCTTATAACTATAAGGAGTGAAAATATTTTTTGCCCTGCAAGTGTAACTCCTAACCTTTTTCTTCCACTAGGCCTACCCTCCCCCTGACCCAACCCTACCTGCCTACCACCCCTTTAAAGAAAAACAAAAAATTACAAATTAAAAATTTAAAGTTAAAAAATAAAAAAAATTAAAGATTAAAAATTAAAAATAAACGATTAAGCAATTAAAATTAAAAATAAAATATTCAAAATAAAATATTTACTTTATACTGTATTTTTTATTCAAAATAAAATATTTACAATTCAGAATTGGGTACGGGGCGGTCAATGAAAAGGACGGCACGAAGAGTGGAATTGGGGGGAAACCAGAGGTTTATATAGGGAACGCGGCGAGGGAGGGAGGAGGAAGAGGAGGCGATGGAGAAGTGGAGATGGGAGAGGGAGAGTGGGGGAGGGGTGGGGTGGAGGGTAGGGGTAGCGGTAAGGGTGGGGTAATGGAGGTTGTGGAGTTGGTAAAGGAGGTAGAAAACTAGTGTTGTGGAGAAGAGTAGGAGGAGGTCTTTGAAGGTGGTGCAGGATGTGAGAATGATGTTACTACTGCTGGGCATTCTGCTGTTTCTTTCTGTTTTTTTGGGGTTTCATGGAGAGTAGAAGAATTGAAGAGGGGCTAGATTTCTTGAAGTTAGAAGAAAATGACAGAGAATTGGATACAAAAAATACAATAATAGCAATAGCAACAGGAAATGGGGTGTGTAACTATTTTTTTTTCCTTTTTTTTGGTCGAATTAGGCTTATGTCGTATTGTCACACCCTCGAGGCTAAGTCCACGAGCGACTCGAGGCTAAGTCCACGAGCGAGACTAGTGTTTTAGACATAACTAATAACTACTTGGGCCTCTAATTAACTGGCCCAAAATGGTCAACCCAAGTTATTAGTTATACCAACTTCACCCACTTATAAACAAGTCACAAGTCACCCCACAAACCGATGTGGGATATCACATTCACCCCCCGTCGATGTGGGATATCACATTCACCCCCCGTTGAGGACTTGATGTCCTCGCCAGAGGCACACAATCACACACAAGACTAAGCGGTGCAGGACTCTAGAAGTGACTCCTACGGGCTCAAGAGGTGGCTCCCACTGCACATTTGGTGTAGTACTTAGTCCCACAATTGGCTGGTAACTGGCTCTGAATATCATTCTGTCACACCCTCGTCCCACTGCACATTTGGTGTAGTACTTTGTCCCGCAATTGCCTCGTCCCACTGCACATTGGTAACTGGCTCTGAATATCATTCTGTCACACCCTCGTCCCACTGCACATTTGGTGTAGTACTTTGTCCCGCAATTGCCTCGTCCCACTGCACATTTGGTGTAGTATTTTGTCCTGCTGCACATTTGGTGTAGTACTTTGTCCCGCAATTGCCTCGTCGTACTTTGTCCTGCAATTGGCTGGTAACTGGGCTCTGAATACCATTCTGTCACACCCTCGAGGCTAAGCCCACGAGCGAGACTGGTGTTGTAAGCATAACTAATAACTACTTGGGCCTCTAATCAACTGGCCCAAAATGGTCAACCCAAGTTATTAGTTATATCAACTTCACCCACTTATAAACAAGTCACAAGTCGCCCGACAAACCGATGTGGGATATCACACGTATCCTGTTCCGTTGTGAGAGTTCTACATATATTGATATAAAAGAAAATTTTTAACACTTGTATAGAGTATATCATTTTAGTTAATGAAATTCAAATTCCATGGAAGGTTATTATTGAAAGGGGAAAAAGGTATTTAAAAGAAAATTATTCTTTTCTTTATAAAATTTGAATTTGATGAGTGACTGAGTTAATATACTCTAAACATAAATGGTCTGTTTGGATTGAAGAAAATGGGGAGAGGAGAAAGATAATGGAGAGATTAAAGTAATCCTTCTTCTTCTGTTTGGTTTGAAAGTAGATGGAGGAGAGAGGTAAAGAAAGAATGAGTTACATCCCCTCAAATTATTTATTTTCAATTCCTTCAAATTAGGGTAGGAAGGAGGAAGAGGATGCTTGAAATCCTTTACTTTCCATCTTTTACGTATAAAATTTATCATTTCCTTCAATTTCCTTCCCAGTTCAGATACAAGATATTCATAATCCTTTATACCCTCACAAAAATACCCCAATCCAAACATAAATTACCCATCCCCTCTCTTTTCTTTATAATCCTTTCCTTTCTTTTATTAAATTTTCCCCTCAATCCAAACACAGAGAAGAAGGGTCAAGATTTTTCTTATATCAATATGAATGAACATTTGATACGAAAGAATCCTAATCTTTCTTGTTCTCCCTTGCTTCAGACATGTCCATGGAGATATTGTGTTGTTTTTTCACCCCTATGCAAAATTTTCAATTCCAATAAAATATGAGTTCGATTTCTTGATAAAATTTGCTTCGAACATATCGATGGAGAGAAGTATATTCACTGGCTGAGATTTAGCATCTTTTGTTCTTCATATCCGCAATTATTATTATAAATTATTGCAGGAGCGAGTATTCAATTTAACCAAATTTTAAATTGAATTGATGTTGAATTTAATAATCGAATTCCAATACCTATCATTACAATTCACATCATGTACATAGGAATTACACTATAATGTCCCACATCAGCTTGTCGGGTGCTTTGTGATTTATTTATAAGTGGGTAGTGTGGTATAACTAATAATTTTGGTGATCATTTTGGGCTAATTGGATTGAGGGTTCAAGTAATTATTAATTATGCCTACATTAACAGTCTCACTCGCAAATCTAGGGTCTACGCTCGAGGAATGTGACAGAATAGTATCAAAGCCTAGGTTTATTGATCCTTGGGGCATGTGGTAATAGTTAATCCAAGGTGCTAGAATGACCCCATAAAATATTTGAAGGTTTGTCGTTTATGAAATATTATATGACCCAATGAAATATTTGAAGGTTTGTCGTTTATGGAATATTATACACTTCTAATTTTTTTTTTCTCTACCCGTTCATAGAGGTGCATTTATTTTTTCCATTCTATCGAAGTTTGGGCATTAGCTATTGGCTCCAATCTAAAATGTCTACTTAAAAAATAGTTGGTGTCTCCTAACACACATCTTGTCATTGTTCCTCCATCCATGGGAATCATTATTATTTCTTAGTCATGTGATGCTTTGATTCATATTTTGTTTGTACCATCTTTCTTTTTCTTTTTAAGTTAGTTTCTCCAATAATTTTAATTGACTACCACTCGAGGTATGTACAACTCACTAGCTAAGTAACTAATCATCTTTGCGTTTTACATCTCTCCCAAAGTTGTTTACTCTTGGAGTGCTAAACTTGCCTTGGCTTTCCTCTTTGGTAACGTTCGCGCATTTAGAACTTTTCGGTCTCATTCTTCTTGGAAATTGTTCAATCAATCCCCTATCAACTCTCTTATTCAGCTAAGACCATTTTTAAATTTTGTTCCAGTTATAAACTATAGTTATTTAATTGTGATTGAAATTTAATTATGGCACTTTTTATAATCAGTAAGGGAGTCATTTAGATTTCAATTGCATTGCAAATTCACTCACATCTCAAATCACCATAAACTCTTATATTCATCTTGCTCCATTCTAAATCATTTCCTTAAAATCACACCAACCAGAATTTTCTTTCTAGATGATCTGCTTAATCTCCTATCAACCCTTTAAAAAAAAAAAAAAAGGTTTCCAGATCTAACATATTATCATTTCCCTAGTGTTTATATGCCCATTTCTTTGTAATCTTTGTTTTGAATTTTACCTCTATGTCTGCCATGAATAGCATTGTGTCTTTTTAGTTTGATAAATTTCCGTCAATTCTAGTGATCACTTTTATCTATGGTGTTCTAAATTTCTTTACTCCTTGGGTTAATCAAAACTATTGCAAATAGACTTGCTTCTTATTTGGACTATTCTACCCCAGAAAACTGATAACATTCTTTCTACTATATTGATTCTTTTGTTCCCCCTTTGCTCCATCCAACTTCAAATTAGCTATATGAGCTACCCTAACACCTAACCGCATTATTGGTTTTGTTGTAAAGTGGTTGTTTCATTCTTTTTTATAATATTTATTGAGAAAATGTAGCTTTTGAACCACTCTCAGTTCATTTTCAAATTGCAAAAGGTCCACCAGGGATCACCAGAAACAAATTGCATTTGAGTTTCTTTTTATGTTGTTATAATGGAGTAAGAAACATCCAATTTTGACAAACTATAAATATAATTATAATGAAAAAATTGAGACAATCCTCTCCATTAAATCTCCTTCATATCGTTATTCATTATAAAATGTGCTATAAATACATCCTCTTGACCATGTTTCAAATGATAATTCAATTTTCTAATCAAGATTATCACGCCTGCGAGTATAATTATGCCAGACTAGCTAAATACTGAACTTAATTCATTTTTATTTCTCTTGCTATTCTTTGTTGGATTTGCACGATTGACTTGTAACAAATCTCGTACTTAACCGCATGAGCGATCTATTTAATTAAGAATATTAATAGGGGTGGGCAAGGTAAGGCGTTAAATTAATCAACCTGGAAAATGATTGATGACAAGGCAGATGTGTTGCACCAACCAGCTATGTATTAATCTTTTTATTCTCAATAATTAACATAGCGATAATTATGAAGTCAACTTTGTAGGAGGAATTATGTATTTAAAAAAGCTTAGAATAGGGGGATTTTTTTAATTCCCAAGTGTTTGTCTTTTAACTATTTTATTAATTTTTGGCTCCAAGTCTTTCTTTTTCCTCAGCTGCTATTCTAAAATTGTGAAGTCAACTTGGCCACCGGGAGTTTTGTATCACTGTCTCCAGAACACAATTATTATACACTAAAAAAGCTTGACTCTTGGTTTCTTCTTATTTTAACTTTTCGATAAGTGTTCAAGTCATTACTTTTAAAGGCATATATATTAGCAAATAATAATGTGTTTTTTGAGTGAACGAGATCATTTGCTCCACATATGAATGATCAAGAATTTTCTCTTATTTTAATATAAGAGAATTAATGGTACGAGAGGATCCTAATCCTTCTCACTAATCATCATATCTTTTTTACGAGCATCAACATATTAATTAGGACAGCCATGATATCAAAGCTGTCACAGATGGATTAAAAACCATTTGTCTCTGCATATTCTTCTCCAAAGCTTTCATATATAGATTTAAGATCATTGTATCTACATATTCTTTTGCTACTGCAAGGATTCTAAGACATATATCTCTTGTATTGTCTACAAAGATGAGCTATTAAGAGTGACGCGTATGCTCTCAGAATTAATGCTACTCGGTAAGCTCCATCACATTTCTCTATTTTTTTTTTTTTTTAATACTTCTATGGATGCAAATCTAATAATAACTTGAGTATTAGATGCAAGTTGGATGTAATTGGGTCTTTTATAAGTTAATTAGCAGTCATATCAAAAAGCATGCATTTGGGTACAATTAATGTTGTTAAAAATGATTTTGGTGTTGGTTAATTAAGGCTTCTTTTGAGTCGATGGACTCATAAGAGATTTGTTGGTACAAGATGTTTTAGCTTGTATAAGATAGGATGGTACTTTCAACGTTATGAAATCATTAATTAATTTTTTTTTTTCACAAACCCCTAATCTCCATGGGATTTGAACCCAGACCTCACATTTGGAGGGGAGAGTCTCAACCACTTGTATTAGCCCCTAATCTCCAATCAATAATTGATCATTTTAGGTAACTTCAAATCATTTTAGGCTTAAAAGTACATTGAAACCATTGATGGTAAACCAAGAATCTATCATAAATTTCATTTAAGATCAATGAATAAGTACTAAAAGACGATATAGATATTCGTATCAAAATCTACCAAAAATTTGAGACCATAAATAGAATTTTTTTTTCTCCTTATAGTGAATTAGAGATTAATTTTTATGTTTTTTATTTATATTTGTAAACAAGGTAAAAATATAGAGATATTGGAGAAATAGTAGATCACCCCAAAAAAATGAAGAAATGGTAAAATCGCCAAAAAAATTAAAAAGTTAATAGATACTTGAAAAGCTAACATATTTAACTTTTAGCAAAAGTTGCATTAAACACTAAAAGTTAGTCAAAAAAATTGTTTTACCGAATAAAAAAAAACTAGAGATAGTAGTGTTTTACTGAATAAGAAAAAAACACTAAAAGCTAGTCAAGAAGCTATTTTTTCGTCTTGACGAACACACACTTAGGACCCGTTTGGATTGACTTTTTTTAAAAGCGCTTTTTTTAACAGCTTTTGAAAAACAGCTTTTTTTTATAAGCTGAAAATTTTGACTTCTAAAAAAAAACTGTATTTGAGCTTTTTTTAGAGTTTTAGCTTTTTTGGAAACCAAATCAAATAATTATTGTAAATTTAATATAATTTTTTTAAGGAAAAAAAAGTATTTTTTTCTAGAAAAAAGTCAATCCAAACGAGACCTTAATTCTTTCTTTCGATTTGATAATCATTGTCTAGAAGGCCTAGCTATGTATTCTCCCGTTTGAGCTGCATTTTTCGAGGAGCTGATTCATTATGTGCTTTGTCACTATTTTTATTCTTGTCTTTGTTACGAGATTTTTGATAGAAGAGAATGTCACTTTTCCTCGTGAGTTATAGCATAAATTACAAAAACCCTCATGAAATTTTATTTTTACTCATTTTTTCTCATGACATTAAGTTATACCAAACAATGTCTTATGTTAATTATTCTTTTAGTTTTTGTTTTCTGTCTTTAAATTGTTAGTTCATTATAAAAAGTTATACTTTGAGTTAAAAAATTAATTATATATAATACACATACATACATACATACATACTTACATACATGCCACACACACACATATACATACATACATGCACATGTAGATATATGTAAAAGAAGATTTTATTTAAAATTTTTTTATTTTCTACAATAATTTTTTATATTTTTAAATTTTTATTTTAAACAGTTAGTTGATGGAAAACAGAATATACTAGCTAGGATTTCAGTTTAAGATTAATTATATATAATACACATACATACATACATACATACTTACATACATGCCACACACACACATATACATACATACATGCACATGTAGATATATGTAAAAGAAGATTTTATTTAAAATTTTTTTATTTTCTACAATAATTTTTTATATTTTTAAATTTTTATTTTAAACAGTTAGTTGATGGAAAACAGAATATACTAGCTAGGATTTCAGTTTAAGATTTATATATACTAAAAAATTATTTGAAAGTGAATTTAATTTTTCTTTAATGTGTATTGGGCAATTTTTGTAAAATAAGTAGCTTTTATCTTCTTCTTCTTATTTTGAAATTAGTTTTTGTATTTTTTATTTTATTATTGACTCATTTATTGAATAATTTTATTAATTTTTTTGTCTGTTACTTTTTTCTTTTCTTTTCTTTTGGATTATAAAATTTTAAAAAGATAAAGATGCCTTTAATTAATATAAGGCTTCATTTGACAAGATCAAAGTCATGAGGGGTCATGGGTAAAAATAAAACTTCATGGGAGAATTTAGAATCTACGCTACAACTCATGGAGGAAAATGGCTCTCTCTATTTTGGAAAGGGATAGATTCAGTAAGGAAGACACCATTGTTAAGGAAGGATATATATATATATATATATATATATATATATATATATATATATTTAAATAGTTTCTTTAAAACTCCCACACTATAGAATTTGAACCCATAACCCCACTCTTCGGAGAAATAGTCTCAATTACTTGAATGATCCCCTAATCCCTTGCTAAGGAAGGAAATTTAAACTAAGAATTAAAATTAAAAAGTTAAAATTAAAAAAAGTAAAAGATCTAAAAAAACTATCTTTAAAAGTTTAGGAATTAAAATATTAAAAAGTTAAAATTTCAAAAAATAGAAAAAACTAAACAACTATCTTTAGAAGTTTAAGAATTGAAAAGTTAAAATTTAAAAAAAATAAAAAAAAACTAAAAAACTATCTTTAAAGTGTAAGAATTAAAAATTAAAAGTTAAATTCAAAAAATTAAAAAAAAGTATTTTCAAATATTTTAAAAATTTAAATTTAAAAATAAACATTTAAAAAATTAAATAATTAAAAATAACTTTTTTCCCATTACAAGTTTGAGTTTAGCACTTCTCTAAAAAATGCAACCGCATGCTACAACGATAATGCCAAGCTAGTTGTTAATTGTCAAATAGTTAATATTTAAAATAAAATTTATTTTTAGATTTCAAAAAAAAAATTATGGCGACATTTGACAACTACTATTAAAAATAAATAGAAACTATGCAAAGTACAAAATATAAAATTATTGCTAGTTTTATCTATAAAATTATTAGGGACAACATAATGCTTGAGAGAGTACAGTGATTAGGAAACATGGTATAGTTTGTGATAGATTTGAAGGAGATTAATTTATTGGCTTCAACATACTTAGCTTTGCTGAAAATTAGATAGAGCTTTTAAGTTTCATTGAGTCCGTTGCCATCTTAGGTAACCTAAACATACCAAGGTATTTGACCATGCTAAAATAAAAGGCCCTTACATTTCTATCTTAGGTCACCTCAACATATCAAAGTACTGGCCATGCAAAACTCTAAAGTCCTCTATGACATAATTATTGGGAAAAAGCCATTTTTTCCCAAGAATTTTATTATAAATCCCAAATTTTCCCATGACTTTTTAATTTTATCCACACTCCCCCATGAGTTCTATACTAATAGCCTGTTTGAAATGATCTTATTTTAATATGCTTATCCTATTGAAATTTGGAGATATTTTATAAGATTTAAGATATCTTATTATATACACTATGCATCTATAGTTATAAAAAATAAGATAGGAATGATTGCTTATTTCTTATAAGATAAAAAGTATGGCTTTGTTTTGAATTTTCATAGGATGCATGAAAAGATTTCTTAAATCTTATAAGATGTACCTTTATTTTAATAGGATAAGTATCTTAAAATAAAACTATAACAAACAGAGCATAAATCCCAAATTCTCCCATAAGTAAAAATTTCACTAAACAAAGTCTTGAAAGTAGTTTTACTTTTCTTTTTTTAAAAGGTAAAAGATAATAATAGTGAAAAAAATTATTAAAATCATTTAATAAATGAATCTATTATCCAATAGAAAATCACAAAAAATTAATTAATTTTCATTATATAAAGAAAAGATTGAAATAAGATAATATGTTTATAATTAAATATATGCTACAATATTCAATTAATAGTTATTATGGTTGTTACAATAATTATTACTATTAATGAAATAAAATAAATATATGCTATAATAATTTGTTATTAAAGCATACTAAAGATAAGATATTTATAATAAAATATATGTCTATGATAATAAAATTTATTATGAGGCATAGGATAGTTAATTTTTTGAAGAATGATTTTCATCAATACTATTTTCCTTCAATAGATAAAATATAATGATAGAATAGAGTTAAAAAAAAATTAAAACATAAGACTAAGATAGAAAAAGGGGTAAAACATAAGGATAGTGTAGTGGAAAAAAGTAAAATGTTAAACATTAGTAAGACATCATAATATGATTAATATTTAATAAAAAAACTTGAAACACTAAAAACTAATATGACATACTATTACACCAAACAACAATACTAGAGCAAATAGCGTTTTCACTTGATTAAAGTACTGCAAAACTATTTGAAAAGTTGTTAAATATAAAGTATATATCATCTAAAATAAAATTAGTCTCTCTTTCACTCATTCCATGTTCTTTTTGTTTTCTCTCTTTCTGGAATTGGACTTTTTCTTAGTTCATAGAGTAATGAACTTGGGGATTTTATATCATAGTGCCTCACAATGTGTTACGTCATTAAGCATCATGTTCCCTCATATATTTAAGAAAAAGAAAAAAGCAACTATTCACAAACAGTAAATGTTTGGTCACTACTCTACAACTATTTATTCATCAATTGTTTGTTTATTATTCCATAACTATTTGTTCACTGATTATTTCTTCATTACCCTACGACTATTTATTCATTACCCCTAACTATTTATTCACTGACTTTCATATATATATATATCAAATATTTGTTCAATACAACTAACGGCGAATTGACTAAAAATCTAGAATATGTGGAGTGGAAGTCCATTGATAAACATCTTCGACCTTGTCTTATTGGTTCTTTAACGCCAGGAGTGATGTTTCAGGTAATGTTGCTCAAAACCACACCTGACATTAAACTGCCTTGGAGAGAAGGTACACTTCTTCTGCATCACATGTTTATCAATTACACCAACAATTACACAATCTTAATAAAGGTGCTCAAACAATGTAACAATATCAAAGGTCTTCTTACTATAATAGTTATGATTGATGAACCAATTAGGGATGCTGATGTTGTTATTTGCACATTAAGACGTCTTCCTGCTCAATATAACCAGTTCAAAAGCTCAATTCGTGTTCGATCTCCACTTGTTACTACCTCTGAACTCTTCAATCTACTCATGATTGAAGAATTCCAGATGCAATTGGATAGCACACAAGTGTCGCTTCTACCACTTCTGCTGATATTCATACTGCCTTAAATACTCAAAAGCAGGGAGTCAATTCTAATCCTAATAGAAGAAGAGGTCGAAATAACTCTACTAATTCAAGGGGAAGAGGAAGAGCTTCTGGCAGAGATGGCTTTCCTAGCAATAATCAATCCAGTTCAGCTAATACCAACAATGAAACTGTTTACTGCCAGATTTGTAAGAAACCAAATCATGAAGCTTTTGATTGTTGGCATCAATTAGATATAGTGAACTATGTCAGCACTAAGCAAACAAAGCAAGCCTATTCTACACAATACTCTTTTTCTTCTTCTACCACTAACAAGGGATGGATTCTGGACACATGAGCTAATGCATATGTTACTAGTGATCTTGCTCAATTTACTACTTATCAACCATGTCAAGGATCAAATTCTGTATCTGTTGGCAATGGTCATTCTCTAGCTACAGCTCATATAGGAGTAGGTACTCTATCTACTTCTTGTTCTTTTTCCTTAACAAACTTACTTAATGTTCCTCAATTATCCACCGATCTCTTTTTAGTGTCACAATTTGCACAAGATAATAATATTTCATTTCTTGTTACCTCCAAAGAGGTCCTTATATTGGACAATCACACTCAGACAATCTAGTTCAACGGCCCCTGTAAAGATGGTTTATACTTCATTCCAACTTCAGCTTATGCTCATCATTCTACTGTTGATGCTTTTCCAACCATACTTGCGACAATCGTGCCTTCCTCAAAATTGTGGCATAAAAGACTTGGCTATGCTCATCTTGGCATTTTACAATCATTAAGCTCTGTTTTAAACTATTCTAGTGCATCTTCTTTTTCAGTATGTGAGTCTTGTTTAGTGTCTAAGTCCCATAGGCTTCCCTTTCCTATGTGCTATAGGCTTCCCTTTCCTGTGTTTGAGTCTGTAACTACTGAGCCTTTTCAAATTGTGAATTCTGCTGTATAGGGCCCTGCCCCTGAACCTTCCTTTGTGCAATATAAGTATTACCTATTGTTTGTTGATGATTACACAAGATATACCTTGTTATTTCCTTTAAAATCCAAAGCAGATACTTACAATGCCTATGTCTCTTTCAATGCTATGATTAATACTTAGTTTGATGCCAAGATTAAGTGCTTAAGAACTGATAATGGGACAGAATATGTAAACCACAAATTTGCTCTTTTCTTGCAAGAACAAGGGACTCTACATTGAAAGACCTATCCTCATACTACCCAACAAAATAGGAAAGTAAAGAGGAAGCACCTTCATCTAATTGAAACTGTTATTGCCCTTTTACATCAATCCCATCTCCCAAACACATATGGCAAATTACTTGATCAGTAGACTACTCAAGCCAGTTCTAGATGGTTTATCACCTTTCGAGTGTCTCTTTAATTAGAAACCTAATTATTTATCTTTAAAAGCTTTTGGATGTTTGTGCTTTCTTTGGCTCAGACCTTATGCTAGTAAAAAACTTGAACCAAGATTTGCCCCTTGTCTTTTCTTAGGATATGTATCTCAAACTAAGGGATATAAGTGCATGGATTTGCATATCCATCACATTAATATGTCTAGACATGTTAAGTTTTATGAACATATTTTTCCCTTTCAAACCTCTGATTCAATATCAAATACCTCTACCTCACCAAATTAATCAATCTGGTTTCCCCTTGATCCTATTACCTAATCAACTGCACCTTATACGGACTCTTAAGCCCTTGCAGTTTCTAATTCTAGCTCATGTGTTGTCTCTTCATCATTAAAGACTTAGACCAGTCTTGCTTATAGTCCTACAAGTCAAGATACTCAGCCTTCTCACTTTGTTAGTGCTCCCACTTCTCAGAATTCTACTCCTCTCTTTGAATCCTCATTATCACAATCACAAGACACTGTAGCCATGAGCCTGCTTCTCTAGCTGTAGCTCAGAATGCTCATCCTATGGTCACAAGATCTAAAATCGGCTCTTTAAGGCCTGACAGGTTGTATATTAATTCTCTGAGCATGACGCCATTTACAACTGAGCCAAATTCTTATAAGGAAGCTTGCAAAAACTATTACTAGAAAAAGGCAATGGAAGAGGAGTTTACAGCCTTAAAGTCTCAACAAACCTAGACTTTGTACCTTTGCCTTCTAATAGAATGCCTATTGGATGTAAATGGGTATCCAAAATAAAAAGAAATGTTGATAGTACTGTTCTATGTGTAAACCAAGATTAGTGGCCAAAGGATTTCATCAATCTTATAGCCTAAGATTATTTAGAAACCTTCAGTCCAGTAGTGAAAGCTTAGACAATCAGAAATGTGCTTTCCTTGGCATTGCATTTTCATTGGGAAATTAAGCAATTAGATGTTTTCAATGCTTTTCTTCATGGCAATCTGCAAGAGAAAGGTCCTGATGCAACAACCACAGGGCTTTGAAGATCCTCAGTATGTTTGCAAGTTGTAAAAGTCCTTATATGGACTTTCACAGGTACTAAGAGTTTGGTATCAAATGCTTAGTCAGTTTTTAGTAGCTATAGGATTTCAATGCAGCAAGGTTGATACATCTTTGTTCACACAAAAGACTGCTGCTTCCTTCACTGTGGTATTGGTTTATGTAGATGATATCTTGATTACTAGATCTTCTACTGCTCAAATTACTTCTTTAATTCATTCAATGAGTTAGCAATTTGCAATGAAAGATCTAGGCAGACTTAGCTAATTTTTGGGCATAGAAGTAGAACATACACCTGATGGCATCTTGCTACACCAGTCCAAGTATGCTGGTGATCTCATTAAAAGAGCAGGCATGGCTAATTGTAAGCCATGTAATACTCTTATGATGCCTCACTCTACTGCTCAAGCCACTGATGTTCCATATGCCTCTCTAACAGAATTTGGAAGCTTGGTAGGTGCCCTTCAGTACCTCACATTTACAAGGCCGGATCTCCTGTATGCAATAAATATCCTCTGCCAGCATATGCATGCTCCTACACAGGCTTATTTTGCTGATCTCAAAAGACTGCTGCGCTTTATTTAGGGCACTCAACATAAAGGCATTCTTTTCAAGCCATCATCTCTCAATCTTATGGCGTTTTCAGATGCTGATTGGGCTTCTAACATACATGATCGAAGGTCTATTACTAGTTTCTGGGTCTTTCTTGGAGAAAAGTTGATCTCTTGGTGCTCAAAACGACAGCCAATAGTTGCGCGAAGTTCCACTGAAGTAGAGTATTGCAATCTTGCAGTTACAGCAGGTGAGATCAAATGGCTCACTTTTCTCTTACAAGATTTGTGCATTCCAGTGGTGTGTCCTTAGTCACAGTCACGATAATGCATCTACTATTGCTTTGACAGCTAATCCAATTAAACAAATAGATCTTGGTTACCATTTTGTGCATGAGTTAGTCCAGTCCAAATCATTACAGCTTCATCATATCTCAAGCACTGAACAACTTGCTGACTTATTCACCTGGCCCTTGCCTCATTCACAGTATGTATATCTTGTTGACAAGCTTGCACTGCTCACACGTAGCTCAACTTGAGAGGGGATGACAAACGAAGAAAGTCAACTCCACTTAAGTCAGTGATGATGAAGAAAGCTAATGGACAGAATAAGCTCATGTAACTATTAGTTATATCAGTTTGAGTGGTACTAGTTAGCGATGCTAACTCAGCATAAGTTGCTAGCCTTGCTTTTAGAAGAATCAGCTTACTATTATAAATAGCTGACTTATTGTAACTATAATGAGTGATCAATAATGAAAAGATGTTTTTTCTCTCTCTTATTTCCTTTTTTCTATCAGTAACAAAGTTTTGTCAAAAGTATTATTAATCAGAAGTCATTGAGGTTTGGTTTTAACTGTTGAGTTTTACTTTTCAGTTATTGCTCTTTCAATTGTTTCAAAAGTAATGCTAAATTTTTAGAAGTATAAAAGTGCAATACCAACACTACCACCAACAACAAGAATAATTATATTCTATGTATATATGAAAAAAAATATTTTGGAAAAATCTTTTTTCAAGAAACTCCATAAGAAATAAATCAGAAAGATTAGTTTCAACGTCAAAACTTACTAAAAAGCACTAGAAGTATGTATAAATTGGCCAAGCATGGACTTATACGGTTTAGAACTCTCCATAAAAGAAGGTTAAAAAGACGCAGAATTTTGAAAAGTGTCATAACGCAGAATTTTGAAAAGTACCATGCTCCTGTTGTGATTGCAAATCTTTAAATAGATAAGCTCACCACATCCGGAAGCTGATATGATGACTGAACTTTTTTCTTCTTGCAGGTTTCCACGCTGAAATTCTGAAAATGGATGAGCCTTCCTCTCATATTGCTGAATTGTTGTCCCTTCTCGAGAAGCAAGAAGAAGAATACCAGAGTCTCATAGATACTGCCCAGTTGAAGAATCATATCCTATGCCTCAAACTTGGGTTTCCATTTCTAGGAATGTTTCTCGAGGTCTCAACTAATGAAGATCTTAAATCGCGTATCGAACGTGTCCTTTACGAGGTGACACTGGAACTTGACTCACTTTCTGACAGACCAGTTGATGGAAGTCTCATCCTAGACGTGGAATGCGTGTATACTAATTTGCAAGAAAAGATGAAGAATGTCATTATCAAGCCCAGCACCCAAGAATATGATGTCATATTTCTTGGAGAGTACTTTCGTGGCATGGGATTTCATTTGAAGCAAATAAATGATTTTCTTCTGCAGATTTCTGGAGATTTGTTGAGCAGTAAGGCGGATTGGATTACAACTTTGACGCCAGAAATTGAAGGCATAAAAGAGCTGCTAATACTTCTGCAACCTTTGCATACATATCTAGAATTATCGGCAACTTTTCCGGGAAGAAACAAAATGCTTCGGGCACTGGTTGATTTGCTTGACAAAGCAGCATGTCTCCTGTACATTTGTTTGGTTGACAAAATGAACAAAGAGATGGCACTTGATATGAAGCATAAGCTCTCTGATTTGCTGGAGATGACTAATGTCGAACAGATTTATATAGGGATCTTGAGGGCTTCGGATCAAACTATGATAGAAATCGAAAATTGGCGTCTGGTTGAAAGTTATTTCCTTCACAGAATGATACGGCTATTGGATTGGAACGCGAGATATCTACAATATTTGAACGATCCGAGCAAGAAGCTCCATGACGAGCTGAAGTTCCTTCACACTTCAATCTGTGATCTACCACGTGAACTGACTGTAGCAAACTCTAATTATCTCATGCCATCCATTCAAGCCGTTGTCAGGAAGTCAATACCCATTCTTTACTCATGTCATGTCAGAGACATGAAAGAAGACATGGCTAGGAGAGTGAATAGTGCACTTTCTGAGGTGCTTGACCTAATCGAGCATATTCAAGAAGACGGCTTCAGATGTATCACGTTGTGTAACTATCCCAAAATTGGCGGGTTGAGCTTTTTGGACCATTTCTTGGGACATTTAAAGGAGTTGTTAACAGCCAAACCAGAACTTAGGGAGACTGCATTTGGCACTCTACATAAGGAATTTGATTCCCTGATGCCTTTTCTAAGACAAATTGAGGAGCAACATGATGAGCATGAAGAACTAAGTGATATTTGGACACGCGTCGTAGGCTTGGCATACCAGGCAGAATATGTTGTCGACCTTTACCTGCTGCCTAAACAAACTTTTGACAAGGACATCATCATGTTATCACTTTCTAAGATCATAAAGCAAGCCATGCATATTAAAGCAGAGGTGAAAAGCTGGATCTGTGATGAGGAGAAGGATGATCACAAGCATCCCCGAGCCCAAGATGTAGCAAGGTCCCCAAGTGGTGTTCCAGCCCAAGCTATTGAGAAAGAATTTGATGATATAGTGGGTTTCGAGGAAGATGCAACGAAGATAATGGACTATCTTGTTGGAAACCAACAACAACTGGATTTTATCTCAATTACGGGAATGCCTGGCATCGGAAAGACAACTCTAGCTGAGAAAATGTATGACCATCCTTCGATTGTTAATCATTTTGATGTTCGAGCTTGGGTCACAGTCTCTCAAACATATCAAAAAACAAAATTGTTGAAGACCATTTTAGGTGATCTTATCAAAGTTGCCGATGACAAAAAGGAGTCAAATAATGAAAAAGAGCTGGCTGAATGTCTTTTCAAGACTTTGAAGGGACGTAGATATCTCATCGTCTTTGATGATATTTGGGACCTCAAAGCTTGGAATGAAGTGCAAAGATGTTTTCCGAATGATAATATCCGTAGTCGTATTCTCATTACTACTAGACATCAAAATGTGGCTTCAAACATTAAAGAAGGAAGTAAAGTGCATACTCTTGGTGAACTTACTGAGGTTGAGAGTTGGGAGATGTTTCAGAAGAATCTAAAACCAAAAGAAAGTTTCTCTGGAGATTTTCTACAAGTTGGAAATCGAATTGTCCAGAGTTGCAAGGGGCTTCCTCTTGCGATCGTTGTGATAGCTAGACTTCTTACAAAGGTGGAGAAGTGCATATATGAGTGGGACAAAATCTCAAAAAGCTTAACTTCGCACATTTTTAATAGTCCAGAAAGCCCATGTATGGCCATATTAGAGCTGAGTTACAGTCATTTACCTGATTGTTTGAAATCGTGCTTTCTGTACTTTGGAGCATTTCCAGAGGATGCAGTAATTCCAGTTCAAAAACTGAAACAGTTGTGGATTGCTGAAGGCTTTGTTTGCAATAATGAGACGAAAAATTTGGAAGATGTAGCTGAGGAGTATTTCAAGGATCTTATTAGTAGAAGTCTCGTAATAACTGCAGCAGAAAGATCTCTTGAAGGTCCCAAAGCATGTTGCATTCATGATCTTCTACATGAATTCTGCTTGAAGAAAGCTAAGGAAGAGAGTTTCTTGCAGTGGAAGCAGGAGAGTAACTACTTCGGACTTTCGGAAGTATATAACCGTCGGCTTATCGTTCCGAGGCGGGCATATTTTTCCGCTAGCTTTAGTGTTCATTCTCTATTTCATATTTCCACTTGGGTTGATAGCTGGGATATCTCATTCATCTGTAAGAATTTCAAACTTCTCATAGTGTTGGATTTATGCAGTAAATATACGACTCGGGAGCATTTCGAGGAAATAGGATTGCTGATACATTTAAGGTACTTGGCCATTGATTTGGAAAGCTATTATGTTCCAAGGGGTTTCACTTCACATCTCCCATCAACAATATCCCGCCTTTCGAACCTGCAATATTTCTTTTGGAAAGCAAGAGCCAATGAACATCGTTCTGACCCCAATCGGATAATTGTACCACCTTCTCTTTGGAACATAGGCAAGCTGAGGCATGTCTACATATATCCGTGTGCTTATTTCTTTCTAAACCGTATTAAGGAGTCCTCTGCAATTGATAATTTAGAAAAATTATCAACTGCGTGTTCTCCTTCTCGTGAAGCACTGGTGCATCTGAGTAGGCTACCAAAACTTCAGAAACTGAGTTGCATCTTTGAAGACAAAGACTGCACGTGGGATGAGTCCAACAAGCTTTGGCGATTTCCAGAGCTAGACCTTTTTTGTCGACTTGCGTCACTGAAGGTGAGGTTCAACCAAAGCCAGTATAGGGGAGAGAGATGCGTGTTGAAATTCCCATCACATCTACAAAAACTGACTTTGTTAGGATGCCGGGTGTTTTGGGAGGACATTTCAAGAATGGGGACTACACTTCCTAACCTAAAGGTCCTCAAGATTGATGATGCTTATTGGAAATGGGCCCAAGGAAGTAGGGGATATATAAACCATGATGCAACATGGAATGTGAATTATGAAGACTTCCCTGAGTTGAAATATCTAAAATTGAGCAGCCTAACCAATTTCGGCGAGTGGATTGCTTCAGATGATTCTTTTCCCAAGCTTGAGCAACTAGTGTTGGAAAGCTGCAGCAACCTTAAAGAAATCCCTCCTTGTTTCGGAGGAAGCAACACTTTACAGAAGATTACAGTGAGGAATTGCAGAGCTTCTGTCGAAGAGTCAGCCCTGTGCATTCAAAAGGAACAGGAGGAAATGGGAAATGAGCAACTCAAACTCTATCTATCCTAGGGGATTATATTACAAGTAAGTCGGCATGATCAATACAATTTAATTTCTTTCTCTGCAATGCAATTAGAATTACATTATTGGTGTTTCTATCTATTTATTTGTTTTATTTATTGTTTTCTGACCTTGGAATGAAATGCTGCTGCTTGGTTAAAAATGCTTCTGTACTACTTAAATATTAGCATTTCTATTTACCCTGCAAATATGAACTAAAAAGTTTGGAATATTAAATGAGTATTCCGAGATTGTGAAGTTGACATATATTTTTTGGGATTACAGGGTTGGTATTTTGGTTCAGAGTTTGAGGAATGTTCTTGAGATTTAGAGGTCAATTTAATCTAAGTAGACTTGTCATTCTTCTTTGCTTGTATATCACATTCAACAACAAAATGATTGAATCTATCCATTTTCTTATTCGTGCTGTTTCTAATCTGTAAAATTAGGCTTATTCTTCTTTATCCTCAACCCATTTTTTTTTTTTTGACTTAGTGATGTTTTATCAGTTACACTATGATATTGCTAATGCGTTCCCTTTTCGGCTTTTGAAACTTAAGTAAACTGTTCATTGTTAAAACTCTTCTAGTGATTCCATGCATCTCTTTTCATTAATTACTCGATTGAGAGTCCATTCCTCTAGTTATCTTGTGTGTCTCTTTCAGCATCACTTTTATGTTGTTTATGTCAATGTCAAATACAATTTGTAGACCAATGTAAGAGTAAACAACAACTATTGTACCTATTCAACAAGCAATGGATAGATTCAATCTCTGCTTATCCATGATCTAGAAAAGTTTTGTTTACGATTAATTGTCTGCAACCATTATTCACACGATTCTTCTTTCTTTGCAAGAAATGGAGGAGAACAATGATTTTTGGTTGACGGCAGAGCAGACACAATTCATTGGATTTTTTTGAGGTTTCATCAATTCTTAGCAATGAACTCTTCAGCAATTTTCTTCTTCATGCTTTCCTTGTGGGGTAGCTGCAAGTTTATCCCAACTAATAATAAGATAGAAGACTTGGTTTGATTTGATTTACACTTTTCTTGCGACGCTAACTCTCTATCTGTTGATTACACAAATTGTAAAATGTCCTGTGAACATTCTATGTGTAATCGCGTTTTAAGTTCTTCGTTGTCTCAGACTCTCAGTGAGATGGGTGAGACTTTGATCAACTTTGTTGCCATCTGAATAAGTGGATGGACTTGATAAGTTCATCATTGTCTGCATATATGTTTGGGGACATTTGTGATAATTGTTGACTTGAATAATTTGGAGTATTTCTTTTTTTTTTCTTTTTTTCTTTTTTTTTTCAAAAGGGTTAACCAAAGGAGAACCCCTTTCCCACCTGGCCAGAGGCCCCTTAACCAGGCGGGAGGTAAATCGAGGGATGTGCGTGAGTGGCAGCCCGACCAGGGAGAGGACCAACGGGCGTGGAAATCCAACGGCCATGATATTTGGTGAATCTGCCACTGCGGACTCGATCCGCGTTGTCGAGTGTCTCGCACTGTCAGCGCAACTCACCTATGCCAATTTTTCTTCCTTGTAAAACATCTTGTTGGAGGTGATTAATATGTGATCGTTCTGAGGTTGCCAGTAGATGTTATGTTAGAAAAGTACTCTGCTCTAAGAACATACCATGTTTTGCATATCTTTCTTTGGTAGCACAGCGTCTGATTTATTTTTGTCTACTGAAATTTTGTTATATTTGTTTTATAAGTGACATTAAAAGTTCATTTGATAGAATGTTTTTGATAAATCATTTTACAATATTTTATCTATTAAATTTTATTAACAAATAACAAACAAAAAAAAAAATGAGTAGCTTATCTCATAATTTTTCTTCGTCTGAAAAATAGGACTTCCATTAATCAAAGAAGTGAAAGTTAACCAATGATGGCTAGACAATACATATGATTTCAACTGATCGAGACATCTGTTATACATCAAAAGTAGCAGTTTCAAATTCGTAAATCTATTATTCTCGTCAACTTTTCGTAAAGCGTGCCGCATTGTTACTCTAATTTAGATTTGACAATATTTCAATTCTTTTATAAATATACTAATATATATCATTCTATAAGACTAAATACATTCAACAATTGAATTAAAGTCAACAATATAGGCATGGTGTCTAATATTGCATTCATGCATATGTATAGTTTTCTTATATATCATTCATGTAGATGCGTAGTATCTCATATAATATTCATGCTTTGCTAAAATGTCCACAATAAAATCTAACAAAATTAGTAAAAAAGATTACTTGTATATTAATATTTTCATACTGACATATTAAGTTCTCATCTACTTTTGCTGACAAGCCAAGTTTGGTAACTTTTTTCTGACTTTAGTACATGTGTGTGTATATAAAATATAATAATTTGCTCTATAATTCTTTTTTTTTTTTTTTTTTGGGTCAAGACTTTGTGTCATTACTTTACTAACTTTGCCCCTTTTTACTGATTTTCTTGTCAATAGAAAATGGCAAAGAGATGTAAAAGCCTTCACATGAAAGCCTTCTCTAGATCACCCCATGATTTTACCTCAAAAGAGCAACATTGACAAGTAAAGTTAAGAAATCTACTAATTGGACTTCTCTGTTTGAACTAAGGTTTGGACAATACCCAAAAAGGATAAATGAAACCAACAAAAAGTAGGTAACTCACACAAAATGAGTACGTGTCACCATCAATCACAACGCTCAATCACACTCCGTAGAGCTTTTATAGGACCCATCAAACAGGTTATTCCATGGCTTAAGAGGCTCTTTCCAACTATTCTGCTCCTCCGAAGGCATACCAACTTCTGTATCCTTTGCAAGTCCATTATTAACATGCAATGTAACTTCTTTAATTCCTAACTGCTACGGCATCCCAACACCAGACGGTAGGGATTTCTCCAGATCTACCACATAAGGGCTTAATGGATGGGCTATTTTCCATGTCTGCTAACAACTCACTCACATCAACCTTCTTAGATTGGCTCTTTGTCGCCATTGAGCCACCAAACCCTTGACGCTTCTTGGCCATGTGAGTGAAAATAGAAAGAAGAAAGCAAAGGAGGAGAAGAGGAAGCAAAGATGAGAGGAGACAAAGGTCAAAGCGAAAGGAGAGGAAAGGAAACAAAATAGAAAAGGGGAAGAAGAGAGTCAACGCACTTTAGCATCGCTATCGTGCGCCGACGGAAAGGAAGGAGAGGAGATCCTCATTCTTTCCCAATTACAACCAAAAGTTATCGTCATGTATTTTTATGTATTTATTTTAAGACCCTTTTAAATGGCCAAAAAATTATAGCCAAAATTGCCCAAAATTCATTAATGATAGGATAGAAGGATTTTTTTACTTCCTACAAATAATTCTCACCAAATCCTCTCTCTTCATTACACTTTTTTCTCTCCCCCCAAAATTCTCTCTCTTCGTTACACTTTTAGCCTATTTGGATTGACATTTTTTTTTAAAAAAAAAATCACTTTTTTTCTTAAAAATATTACATTAAATTTGCATTAACTATTTGATTTAACTTTCAAATAGTTAAAACATTGAAAAAAGCTCAAATACAACTTTTTTTAAAAATCAAAATTTTCAGCTTCTAAAAAAAATTATTTTTCAAAAACTACTATAAAAAAGCATTTTATAAAAAAATCAATCAAAATTGGCCCTTTTCCCTCTCTCTCCTCTTTTTCCAACAACTAAAATTCCCCTCTGTCCTCATTCTCTTTCTTCATTTCTCTCTTACTTAAACACTCAAAATCACCATTATCATTTATCACCACACACACACATATATGTATATATGTATATGTATATGTATAATATATATATATATATATATATATTCTCTTTATTTGTTAGCTGTATTCGCCATTTTTTCTTTTTAAAAAAATATTTGTCTGTTATCTTTTTAAACTTTAAATACATAATTTTAAACAAAATGTCCTCCAAAAATTACATATAAAATAAAAGTAATTTCACACAATCATCCATAATGAATTATGGTGCTAAAGATTTATGTTATAAACCTTTATGTCACTATATTTAAATCATAATTTCAATTTATAAAATGCTAACATGATTTACATAAAATAATTTAATATATAATTGTTATAATATTTATGCACTACAAAAAACTCTTGGATTTGAGACGGAAAATTTCCGTCTCAAACTTAGAAAATTCCATCTCAAAATGGATTTGAGACAAAATTTGAGAAGAAAAATTTCCGTCTAAAAAACCCTCGTCTCAATTTTTGAAGCGAAAAATTCCGTCTCTAATTGAGACAAAAAAAAAAAAATCGTCTCAAATTTCCATCTCAAACTTGTATTAGTTTATTAGAAAATTTAGTCCAACGTTTCAGTCTCAACTCCATCTCAATTTGAGATGGAAAAATTCCATCTCAATTTGAGATGGAAAATTTTCATCTCTAATTTTCCGTCTCAAATTCACCAGTTTCTAGTAGTCATGCTATTATGAGAAAATTTTATATTTTACTTTTCAGACGTGTCACTTCTTTTAAATGGTTACTTAAGTAGAAAATTTAGAAAAAAAATGTTGCGTAACCATTTTTTACCTATTAAAAATGTGAAAGCCAAGTGGAGTCATCTTTTACCTATTAAAAATGTGGCAATAGTGTAGAGATAAAAAAAAAAAGTTAAGACATAAAAATAGGATAGAAAAAATAAAAGGATATGACGAAAAAAAATTAAAATAATACATTAAGGCTGGAATACCAAAAAAAAAAACTAAAAGCTCATATGAGAAGCTATTCTACATAACAATGAAACAAAAAGAAGTGGTGTTTTTCACTATGTAAAACATTGAAAGATAATTTAAAAGTTATTATTAGGTGTTACCAACTAAGGTTTAATTTTAGAATGTAGATAAAAAAATAGTTATTAAAAATTTAGTTTTTATTAGATGCTAAATTATAAATTACAAGCATATATTTAATTGCACATTTTATTAATTATTGTGTGTGTCTATAATTTTATATAAAGGTTTTCAAGTGCTAGGAGCTACCACAAAAGCATTTTGAAGTTTTTGTGTGATGACACACCATCACTTGTCATTTATCATTTTTTTTAATTGACATTCGCTTTTCTCTTTAATCCAAAATTGAATTTGCACATCTTAATGACTTTCATTAATTCTCTGTAGTGTACAACACGATTAATTTTAAAATGTATTCGCGTTATATTTTTAGTCTTATAGAGAAGTTTATTATATTATTATTGAGAATTTTGCTTTTTCTCAAACACTTGTGTATTACATGAGTTTAGTGTTAAGCACATTGGACATGAGTTTTTGGGAATCAAAGACACAATTACTGAGGGTGATGATAGTTTGAGAAGAGCACCAACCTCAGTATGTGCTTTTCCCAAGTTGCTACAATTATCTTTGGAGGACTTTGAACAATGGCGAGAGTGGGAAGACTTGGGCTACGAATTTAACTACACTCGCATCAGGATAATGCCACAACTACAAGAGTTGAAATTGCATAATTGTCCAGAGCTCTACGAACTGCCAGGTCGACTTCTTGTGTATATATTCATTCCCTGCAGTACCTGGACATCAAGTATTGCCGTGGGTTACGAAGAGAGGCTGACGCAAGTGGAAGTCGTTACCCCCAGCAACTTTTACCTTATATTCCTAGAATTAATGTTCGATGACCCTCCTGATCAGCAAGGTCACTCTCACCTACTCTTCGTTTTTATTATACCTCATCAGTATGTTATAATCTTCTCTTTTGTTTTCCCTACATAATTTTTCAAGTCTTAAGTCATGTATCCTCCTCTTTTTGTAGCACAGCCGCTGAACATCTCACCAATTTGATGAGAAGATATGCGCCACAAGGTAGCCAGTGAGAGGGAAAAAAAGAAGCAGTTGTGCAAGAAAATCTGAGTAACCGTGCCAGGCAGCAGCTCACCACTTCAAATGCTTAATTTTTTTTTCTTCGAGAAAGGTAACGCGGAGGAGCTATGCAGGAAACTGCTTTTGGTTAGCTTTTGAGTGTGAGAGATTCTTGCCATTTGGATTTTGTGTTGCGTTTGGTACTTATCTTATTTTGAAGTTTTATATATAAACGTATGATTTGCTTTGAGTTTTTAAAATATACTTATAATAAGTGACAGCAATTGGTAACCAGGTACGTGCGCCCACCCGCACGGGTGCCTCATCCGATTGCCCAAAGCAAAACAAACTAGAACAGTCCTAAAACACCTAACAAAAGAACGCCGTTGTCAGAGCCTCTATGGTCATGGCACCAACGTCGACTCCTAAAACTCTAACGAGAAACGCCGTCACACCGCCGCAACCTCCGCAGCCATGGCATCAATTTCGCGATATAGAAAGCTAAAGTTCTCGTACTCAATCGAAGGTAAAAACTTACCTCCATTTCTCTTTTCTTCGACTCGTTTATTTTCTTATATATATATATTTATATGTAAAAGGAAATCTATTTATGTATGTATATCACAAGCTGAATATCTCGAAGAAAATCTAAGATATGACTTAGGAAAAAAATATTTTATTTCGAAAAAAGATAAAAATTAAGGTAAAAACTTAATTCCTGTTATTAATCTTCAATTTGTTTATTTTCTAATATATATTTATATATATATATATAAACAAATCTCTATGTGTCTCTGTATATATATTGAGATAAAAATAATCACAAAACTCCCTGACCTGTAGAAGTTTAATTATAGGTTAAATTTACAGTTGCCTGTGTATATATATGTACATATATGCATGTAATATATGAATGTCATATGAACATTATGAGATGCCACTATAAACAATACACTAAGATTGTACTGGACACATTGCAAAATGAGTCATAATTTTGTGAATGTACTATTTTTTTGCTGTGAACATACATTCTAACATTTGTGAATTTTTAAATGTAATTTTTTCAGCCATCAATTTTATGCCGTGAATATAAATTGAAGATTGTGGAACACATATGTTTCGTACTGTGAACATATATTACAGATTGTGTGAAAATATAAACTAATTTGGGAACCTTAGTTTGATAATGTTGAGTTTATATATGTGAATATGTAAATTAAAGAACTTATTTATGATGGAGAACGGGGATTCTGACCCACGTATCCTCTTTTCTCTGTCTATTCATTTTCTTTTTAAATATTTTGTAAGCTGGAGTTTCTAGTTCTGTTCAATTTCTTCTTATATTTGTGCAAGAAAAATATGGCCGGCCATGTTTTGCTTGTAAAGGAAAAGGATTTTATATGTGCAAGCTATGCAAAGAGAGTGGTAAGATAAAGTGGTCGTTGCACGATCTTGTTTACATAAACCCATGTATTTGCCCTACTTGTGTTTGGAAACTTGTGAGCGGTTCTTATTAGGGATTCTCTCATCTGGTTGTTGAAAATGTTTCGCATTTGAAGAAGTAGTTAATTTCATCAATTTTCTTTTGCCTTTTCTTTTTAATTTCTTGTTGGGGTGTTGAGACTTGTACTTTACTCTTTTATATATTGTGTCATAGGAGTTGTGAATCTTTTGTTTAAGGTTATGAAATTTTTTTGTTCAAAATTGTGAACGTTTCGGTCAAAGTTGTGAAAATGTCCTTCACTGGTGTGAACATGCCCCATGCACAGATATGAACATGTCGGTGACAAGTTGTGAACATGTTGTCTATCAATTGTGAACACATAATATGAGCCCTTTGAATATAGTGTAAAAGTAGTGAAAGATTAAACTTAGGAATCTATCGTATAAAAATTGTGAATAACTAGTGGTCAATGATCACAAGTTAGGTCAACTGTCTTCTGCATATGATTATTCTGTTTAATGATAATATCCTCTCAAATTGATTTAGCTCAGATCTTGGGTTGTCATTCTGGGGAATGCTTCTTGTACTAGCATGAACAGATCTTCTGACTGCCAAAATAGCTGCTGGTTGTTTCATTGCCGGTCTAATGATTGTCTTTTTCCTTGTTAAAAATGTATGCGTATGATTTGCGTATTACACTCATTAATTTGCATAATCTATATCTTTGAAAGGTTGCTATGTGAATCTTCTTATGGGTTAAAAGGCCAAATCTTAATTGATTTACGTCTCTTATTGAACAGTGAACTCTTCGAGGACTTTGCATTGGTAAGTCTCCTTGATATCATGATAATTTCAGCACTAGATTTTATTGTTGTCCTTGCTCACGGAATTAAACTTATAATGTGGTATTGCCAGGTTTTATCATTTTCATTGGTGTAGTATGGCTTCTGCAAAGAAAAAATAACAATTCATATCCTTCACTATCATTCTCTTAATTGGTAAATGTTTGACAATGATACATTTTAATTGTGAATTTAGTTTTTTCATACCTTGATTTCATCTTTCACTTTTTCGCTAACTAATGTGGATCTGAAAATTTCAAGTGTTATGAACAACTTATTCTCAGTCTATGGTAAAATTTACCTTCCTGAGATTGATATACTAGCTGCTAAAGTTGGAAATTAAGTTGATACGATTACCATAATGCAAATATATATGATGATACAATATCTAGAAGGCTTTACTCGAGTGATGCTACGAAGTTTGCCCCTACCTTTGTAATGGGGTTGCATGGCAGATACAAGTTTAGCTGCAAAAGAGCAGCTTGATGCCACAGTCCATTTCGGAATGTTGCATACTCTCCATGCACTGAGTAGAAAAGAACAACTCCTATTCCCAACTCTATAACAAGGCTTATTTTTGGTTATCATGGATGGCCATAAGAAATTTTTTTTCTTTTTCTTTTCTTGAATTTGGGATTCTAAAAAGGAATTGGAGCTTGAATCTTCATTACCAGATTTTCATTCTTTTACAATAGTGAACTGTAAAGTTTCTTGAGAAAATATTTTCTTTTCTGAACTGTGAACTTCATTCTATATTATTTGCTGTTTTTGCCTGGTGGGTTTTTCCTTTTTTCTTCCCCTTCTTTTTTAACCCTACAAATCCATGGACTAATAGGCTATGGAGTACAAATCAATTGTGAAAGCAAGGCCACTTTAATGAAGGTCAAAATATTATCTCCAAAAAGGCAGTTGTATTTGGTTTTAATTTTTTTTCTTAAATGAAAGAAAAGAACGAGGCCAAATGTCCCTTGCTATGAAATATGAAAATAATATGAGAATATTATTATTTTAGTAGCTTTTATTTGTAATTATTATTTCGTTTCCTTTTACAATCCAAACAATGAGCTATAAAATTCTTCTATTTTCTTTTACTTCTCTATTTTTTTGTTATCTTTATTTAAAAACTTATTCTCCTATGCTGCGTGATTCATTATTCCTTTTACAATCCAAACAATGAGCTATAAAATTCTTCTATTTTCTTTTCCTTCTCTATTTTTTTGTTATCTTTATTTAAAAACTTATTCTCCTATGCTGCGTGATTCATTAATCTAACTTACTTTTATTTAATCCAAGCGAGAGGTAAATGTGACTATTCATTCAATAAGGTGTTTAAGAAGTTTAAGCTCTTTCAAAAAGACGGCAACTCATATACTTTCCAACAACAGCCCTTTTAATACTTAGATGGAGAGATCGGGTAAGGATGCTATACACCCTAAGTTATGTGCGTCTATGTAGCAGTGTGTATCCGTTCACAATTTTTATGCATTCACAATTTTTAATTAATTACAAATTTAATACTATATGTTCATAATTTAAATATTTTATGTTTAAAAATTTTAATTGTTCGCATTTTTTATACGATATATTCATAAGTTTAATTTACCACTCTTGCACTATATGTTCACATTATATGTTCACAATTGATTGACGACACATTCACAACCTGTGGCGACACTTTTACACCTTTCTACTGCATATTCACAACTTTGACTGAAATGTTCACAATTTTGGATGATACGTTCACACCTTATGAACGCTATTTTCATACCTTATAAATTCTAATTTTATAAATTCTAACCTAACAAATATTAAAATCTATATCATTTCTTCTCATCATCATCTTTTCTTTCATCTTCATCAATTTCTTTTTTGGAATCTTTCTCACACACATAAAATATAGATCCTCCTCTAAGGTAATTGGTTTTAGCCTTGACATTATGTGTTTCAACGTCAACATTCAGTGGAAAGATTGTCGGTTCCATGTTATGGATTTAGCACATGGATCCTCCTAGCAAGATAAAGCTTGATTCTGTTTGATAATATGAGATATGGAATGTGGATGCAGGGAGTTTTATTACTTGTTAGGTGAATATAATTTTGAATAGTAATGTGCCTAAGATAATATTTATGTAATTTAAAGCTAATGATTAATTAGAAAACTTAACTAGAAAACTGATTAGTGGTCCACTTTGTTACTGGTTTATTGGTATCGAAATGTTTGGATAATTCAATATAATGAATTGAGTAATTGCATTGTGTTGTGCTTGTTTATGCTAGAGTATCTGGCTGATATATAGCTTGCTTTCTATTACTGGGTACTAACTCTCCTGTAGTAGTACTGTAATTTATCATTTAATCATTAAGAAAAATAATATGTCTCATATGAACTTTCTTTTCATCTTTTATAGTCCAAATTGCCAGTTTCTAGATGTAGACATCTATTTGGTTGATCTTGAGGTCTAGTGTAATTCTAGTTCCTTCTTGGATGTGATTTATTTGAAATATTAACATGGTTGATATTTTAGTTGTTTCATAGAATGGTTTCTTTGTGTATAGGATAAAGTAATAGAGGAAGTTGACTAGTGACAGAAATTTAACAGCTGAACAATTATTTTAGACATGCATGGATGAGTGTTTGTGATCAAGAAATGGGAAGTTTTGCCCAGAGTTGCACAAAAAAGGAGGAATAGCTAAAGTTTTAATAGAACGCACGCTCTTGAATGTTATTGTCATCATTGAAGTTTATTCATGAAGAACTTTTATCTGTCAAGAAACAAATAATAGTGAAAATGTAAGCAACAAAGAATGTGCATATAGCTTCACATATACAGAATTGTAAACAATCCGCAAAGAGCATAAACTACAAGAAGGAGATGTTTGTGTTTCTCAGAAAAAAGGGGATTGCATATTTAGCTTCACTTAAATTCTACTACTCTTTTACAATCACGTTAACATACCAATAGAATCTCTTTTTTCAATTATATTTGAATGTTGCATGCTGTTCTTATATGGATATGTGAAAAGTCCTCTTTTTTTTAACATAATTTGTAAATATTATGAACATATAATGCGAGTCTTGTGAGCATATGTCATAATCTGGTTCCCAAAATAAAATTAAAATATTAGCATATAGAAAAAAAAAAGATAGAAAAATACAATTTCTAGTAATAAAATTACAACATGTCCAAATTTTAATTTAATTGATAAAAAATCTCGCAACCACCTTTCCACTACTAAACTTCATATAAAAATCCAAAAACCTGCTAGCCCATTATAAATACTTCATCAATAGTCAAGGACAAACACCATTATGGAGCTCATCAAAATCAAAGATATGGAATGCAAAGTGAAAGCAAAATTAAGCAACGGCATATGGAAAAAGAAAGACAAACGCAATAAAAATGTAAGTTCAAAACTATCAACTAACTTTTTGGGAACACTAGGCATTAAACCATCTATTTTTTTTTAAATAGAAATATATATATCAAATTGATGAACATGTAAGTTTGAATTACCTATGCTTTACTGTTGAATTAATAAGTTTCATGAATATATGAGTTTTCTATTGTGATCATATCATACACTTTATATATGTTAAAAAAAAAAAATACTACATGTTCACAATATTTCACATCTATGTTCACAATTTCTAATGTTGATGTTCATAATCATAGTACTGTGTTAGTATCTCTCCAATTTCATTAAACAAGGTTGAATATGAACATGAACAACATAGTAATATATCATAAATTCATGAATATATGAGTTTTCTATTGTGATCATATCATACACTTTATATATGTTAAAAAAAAAAATACTACATGTTCACAATATTTCACATCTATGTTCACAATTTCTAATGTTGATGTTCATAATCATAGTACTGTGTTAGTATCTCTCCAATTTCATTAAACAAGGTTGAATATGAACATGAACAACATAGTAATATATCATAAAGGGCTCATTAAGGGCTCATTAAACAGTGTTCAATATGAGCTATCACTGTGTTTTATTAGTTGTCCATATAATTTTTATGAATATTATACACTTCATATACGTTAACAATCACTACATGTTCACAATATTTAACATGTATGTTCACAATTTGCAATATTCATGTTCACAATAAACTACTCTATGACCATCTCTCCAATTTCATTAAATAGGGCTTAATATCAACATGAGAAACAACAACAAAAAGAGTCTATCGGAAACAGTTAGAAATCCCAAGCGATAAACTTCTAAGCAAAAGATTAAAGTTTTCAATAGGGTGACAATGTTTAGTTGTCACGAATTCATTAGCTACTAGTAAAGACATTAATTAGTCCAATATAACTTTTCCAAAAGAAACTATTACAAAATCTAAAAATAGCAAAAATTTGATTCTCAAGCTATTGCCTTTTTTTAAAGCTTTGGAATCTCTTGTCTCACAATTTCATCTCTCTTGATTTTTGCCAACACAATCTTGGATATGTCAAAGTCATTGAGAAAGGTCCTTCTCTTCTTAACAATAAACAACTTTCTTTCCCATGAACTATTTTCCCACTTGTTTTTGATATTAGTAGCCTCTATAGCAGCAATAAGAGTTTTCTTCTATTGAACCCTTTTGATGTCGATGTTAATATATATGAGTGTGAGTCTCTTAAAATTCATTTGACTCCTTACCATGTCAAAAGAAATAAATAACTACCATTAGGGATAGGTATTATAACACCAATTAAGATGTCGATAATTGAGTAAATAGTGAAATAGGAATCAATAAATTGTAATCACTTACCAAAGTGTAGAAATAAAGAAGTTGAACAAGGCTTACATTCAAATAGTTCCATGACCAAGAGCAAAGTTGCACAGAAAAGATTCATATTTGTTGATCTTTACCATTGCCTTTCTCACCCTTGTTGGTGAAAAATTCTTACTCTTTCTCCAAATTGCTCACAACCTCAGAACAAGATGTTCACAACTATAAACAAGATGATTACAACTTATTTACCAATGCTATGGTCACAAAATTACAGATTTCAAATTTTCAAATCTTAACAAAATAAACATTAAATTTGCATAAGGTTTTTTTTCTCATCATTTACTTTTTATACAATATGTTCATAAATTTAACTATTCTCAACTCTTACACTATATATTCAAAAGTTTTACGTTATAGGTTCATGTTTGACAAATGTCATGTTCATTACAGATTAATGAAATGTTAAACAAAATGGTCAAACCTAAAATGAGTAACACAGATGAATAAAAAGAAAGTAGAAAGTCAACAAAGACATGGCAGATCAATCATCATAATAAGTTCTGATAATTTGCTATTCTAAACTTCAAATTTCACAATCTACTGTGGTGAGAAAGTAAATGATAACATGAAGGAAAGCAGTCTTCCAACAAAAAAACTTCATGTTCATCTTTTCTAGATGGTTTAGTGGATCTGAGAGTGAATGATAATGGTGGTGATACCTATGTTGGTTGTTCGGGAGGTTGGAAGTCGGCTTCTCTGCTACCACCTTAAGCTTCGAAAGGTTATTAATGGCTTCTTTCTTGATCCCAACATTGCTAAACAACTCTTCCTCGATTGGAGACTTCAGCAGCGACCTTTTCTTATTGATTCCACGCCGAAAAAAGCAATTCTCCGACGACGACGTGTTCAAGATTGCGATATCCAATACCGACAACATCACGAGATTAAGCTTTGTTTGGTTTTCTTTAATGAAAATTTTTTTCTACAGTGAGTGCAATAGTGAGAGAAGAGAGAAGAAAAGAAGAGAGAGAAGAAAGGAAAAGAGAAGAAGACAGTAATAGCTGACTTGATTCTTGCCATTCTTAAGGCATGTGTTATACAAGTGAAATACAGTGTATAGTGTTAAGTGGGTACGTGGTGTGTAAGGTGCACGGTATAATTTCATGTATAGAGAGGTGTTTAGCTGAAGTCAAAGTCATGTTGATTGAGTGTCAACTAGGATAGCAGTTAGTTATAGATTCTATTAGTGGAGAGATTAGTTACGTGTATTACCTAAATCTATAAATAGATTATAATCACTACCAGTAAATAGATAGAAAAATATCTTCTCCAAAATGCTTTATTTCTTTCTCGATGTGTTTTATCATCGTATCAAGAGCAATAAAGATCCTGGTGCCATATTTTTCTCGAAGCTTTTAAATGAAGCTTCAATCGCCATAACCATGGCGGTTGGAGGTTCTCAGCTCATCCACAAGCCTTCTGTCTGAACAATTTCTACTTCAACTTCAATCGTTGGACTTCTCTTGCACGATCTGCAATCTCTATCGGACCACTTTGGATCTTCATCGCACATAAATTCCTTTCTCTACAGATCTATCTTAAGCCATTCTGTTAGTAAATTCTCTTCATTAACGTTGTTTAGCTCAGCAAATTAAATTTCAAGCTAGCAATGGTGTCTACATCTGATGTCTCTCTTCCTAATGGTTTGAAATTGTTTCTTTGGCATTTTCCTTATTTTGTGACAATCAAATTAGATCATCACAATTTCTTACCTTGGCAAACACAGTTTCTTTCTACTTTATGAGCTAATGCTCTATTAGATCATGTTCTTGGCAAAAGCACTTATCCATAACAATACACATATGATGCTAATAGTGCACAAATTGAGAATCTAGCATATGAACAATGGATGATCATTGATCAAAATCTAAAGTCATGCTTCTATGCTGTAGTTACTCCTACTGTGCTTCTAATATATATCATTTGAAGATTACCGCAGACATTTGGTCTGCAATTGAAAAGAGGTATCATTCTTCAAGCCAAGCATATATTTATCAACACATGAACTGCCTTCACAATTTATCAAAAGGATCTAAAACAATCCAGTAGTATCTTGATGAAGTAAAGGTCATTAAAGATGGGTTAAGTGCTGTAGATAAGGGTGTTAGGGAAAAAAGCCTGATATTCTACATTCTTAAGGGGTTACCACCTGCTTATGATTCCTTAGTTAGCTCAATCAGGTGTCATGACACTCTAATTACTCTCTCTGCACTCAGTAGTCTTCTACTTAATGAGGAATTGAATCTTTCCTTTGCAAACAAGGTGACTATCACTAACTCATTTGCTAGTTCAAGCTCCATTGACCTTGATACTGCATTGTACACCAATTATGGTGCTTAGAGAAGAAGAGGCTGAGATAATAACAATGGAGGTCAAAGGTCACAAGGGAGAGAAAATTCTGGAGGCAGACAGTCTACCACATCTACTACTAACTATGTTGCTAAGCAACCATCAATTATATGTTTGACTTATAGGAAGCCAAATTACAATGCTCTTCAATGTTGGCATAGATTTGATGGAGAAAATTACTACTATGTGAAACTTGAGCAAGTAGCCTTCACTGCTCAAATGTGCTCTGCTGAAAACGTACAACAATCTAACACTCAATGGTTGTTGGATACAGGTGCCAGTGGGCATGTTATCAGTGATCCTTCACAGCTACAAAATGCAAAGCCTTATTTGGGGTCAAAAACAGTCTCTATGGGCAATGGAGCTTATCTTCCAATCCATACAACTAGTAGTAAACTTTGTACTTCTTTTGCTAGTTTTCATCTATCCAATGTCTTGTCTTATTTGTCCCCTCCATCTTATCCAATTTATTGTCTGTATATCAATTAACTAAGGATAATAACTGTTCTACTATCTTTAATGCTAATGGAGTGATAGTCCTGGACAATACATCCAATTTGATGCAGTTCCAAGGCCTCAGTGAGCATCGTTTATATCTTCTTCCATGTAACATCTCATCTTCTTCTTCTGTGAACATCTCTTCCATTCAAGTTCATACTGCTACTCTTCAATCTGCATAGTCAACAAGTAATCAAGACAGACTATGGCATCTAAGACTGGGGCATCTTTTAAGTCAAGTCACAAGTGTGGTTTCTTTTGCTCTAGATAGCCCATTTAAACATAGTCCTTTGGATTGTTTAGATTGTTTAGTTGCTAAATCTCACAAACTTTCATTTCCAGTTGCTCAAAATAAATCTAGTTTTCCATTTCAACTTGTACACTTTGATGTATGGTGCCCTGCTCCAAATCCTTTCTTGTATGAATTTCAAGTATTATGTCATATTTCTGGATGATTACTCTAAATTCTCTTGGATATATTCTTTAAAAGCTAAGTCTGATGGCTACAATACTTACTTGAGTTTTCATGCCTTGGTGAAAAACCACTTTGATACAAAAATAAAGGTGTTTATAATAGCCAATAAAGGAAAGTATGTTAATCACAAATTTGGCCTTTTCTTGCAGTAAATAGGCACTATTCATCAAACAACATGCCCTCACACACCTGAGCAAAGTAGTAAGGTTGAGAGAAAACATTTACATAGAGTAGAAAGTAGCCTTGCCTTACTCAATCACAGTAAATTACCATCCAAATTCTGGCTTAAGGCTTTGGCAACTGCAAATATTCTTATAAATAGACTTTCCACAGTCACTTTGAGCTACAAGACACCTTATGAATGTCTATACAATGAACCACCAAACTATACTGCATTAAAGGCTTTTGGTTGCTTATGCTTTCCTTGGTTGAAACCATACACAAATCATAAACTTCAAAACAAGTCTAAGCCCTATGTTTTCCTTGGTTATTACGCTACTACCAAGGGATACAAGTGCCTTGATCTAGGAACAAAGAAAGTGTACATATCAAGGCATGTCAAATTCAATGAGATAGTCCCCTTTTCACAATTCTACTCAGCCTCAAATTTCTGAAACTTTACTTCCACCATTATTCCATACTTCAAGTACTTCTAGTCCACATTCAACTAGAGGGCCATCTCAGCATAGTTCTTCTAGTACCTTTATCTCTGAATCTAGTCATGAAAATATTTCTCACTCAATTTCACCTCCCAGTCTTGTCATATCTATTTCTGCATTCCATTCTTCCTTCTCACACTTTTAAAATTCTTTCTATTCATCCTCTTATCCTGGAGATCAGTCTATAGATCATTTACAGTATGTCTCTTATTATTCATCAAGTTCCAATACCGCCACAATCTCTTAAAATCAACACCCTATGATCACTAAATCAAAGTCAAGTCATTTACCTCCTCTTCTATCTAGATATCAAACTAACAACATCTCCATTGCACCTGTTGAGACTAAACTTGCTTCATTTAAGGAAGCATCTAAGCACAATTGCTGGCAACATGCCATGAAGGAGGAGTTTGATGCTTTAATCAGTCAAAACACCTGGACATTAGTGCCTATGCCTACAGATAGAAGTATAATTGGATACAAATGGGTATACAAAATAAAAAGGAATACTGATGGAAGTATTGCAAGGTACAAAGCAGGGCTTGTAGTAAACGGTGTCCATCAAGAGCAAGGGATAGACTATTCAGAGACTTTCAATCCTGTAGTGAAACAGCAGACTATTAGGACTGTTCTATCCTTAGCTCTATCAAGAGCAAGGGATAGACTATTCAGAGACTTTCAATCCTGTAGTGAAACAGCAGACTATTAGGACTGTTCTATCCTTAGCTCTAAACTATCGTTGGTCACTGCATTAAATGTGTAACGACCTAGGGCCAACTATTAGCCTGTCACCACACTTGAGCCTAACTAACTGGCCCAAAATGATTAAGCTAGTAATGACAGTAGTGGTGAATCCAAGCCATTAGAAGATGCAAACAAATTTCACAAAGAACAGATGTGAGATGAGGCATTACAAACTCCTCCCCTTAAAGACGCGACGTTCTCGTCACGACCCAAATACAAACAGAACCACAGCCCAGAACCCTAGATAGCGTGAAATTCACCCAGAGCCTGCTCTGATACCTCCTGTAATGACCCAGGCCCAACTACTAGCCTACCACCACACTTGAGCCTAACTAACTGGCCCAAAATGCTTAAGCCGATAATGACAGTAGTAGTGAACCCAAGCCATTATAAAATACACACAAATTTCACAAAGAACTAATGTGGAATGGGGTGTTACATACTCCTCTCTTAAAGAAAAAAAAAGAAAGAAAAAAAAACTATAAAGGTCTGTATGAAACAGAAAAAGCTCACAAGCAATACTTGGTTATTGTGCAAGAAAACATAAAATCGCTTTGCCAATTCTGTCCGCAAGTAATTTGAGAGAAGCATTACGAAGAGAAAGTCGACCGTTACTTCATACTTCTCGATTCACATTTAGATTACCCTCAAAATATTATTTTCACCTCATTTCAGAAGACACGAGAAACAATTAGTTTAAAATATTAATAAATAAATAAATAACTCATTGTGTAAGGAAGATTACAAGTTGGTAAAGCAATCGCCAGCTTATTGTCTTAAAATATTATAGTCAACTTACATGTTTTAATTATATTATCACCTAAATTTTCGTAAAATCAAAGTTGAATTGGTAACATCTATTATCTATATCTAGCAATCTATATATATATATATATATATATATATATATATATATATATATATATATATATATATATAATTTTTAAATTTTTTAAAGGTTTATGAACCATGCCATATAAGTTGAAAGCACAAAGGTCGAAGACATAGCCAGCCTTAGAACATTATTCTTTCTGTCTCACAATATCTATGTTTAAGTTTTATGCATCCAAACCATTAATAAAGGTAATTAATAGCTTTAAATTTACAATAATTTGACAAAAATCCTTTTTTCTCTTTTATGTCTCATCGTTACATACTGGTATTAAATCATGTTTCTTTTTCTCTTTCATTACCTTGGAAAATGAGGGTAAATTTGAAAGAAGGAAAATAATACTCCCTTAAACTTTGACAGATATTTTAAAATAAAAAAAAAATCTCCAAAACGAGAGATATGGTGAGACAGAAGGGTAATAAATAGAATAAATGACTAATTGCATAAGGAACATTATGAGTTGGTAACATGATTGCAAAGTTCATTGTCTTAAAAATATTGTAGCTAACTTACACTTTTTAAATATATTATCACCTAAATTTTCGTAAAATAAAAGTTGGGTTGGTAACATTTATTATCTGTATATTATATATATAAAAGAAATTTAGTAATTGGTTGGGTATTTTTTTTTTAATTCTTTTTTCTCGTTCGTATACACGTGTGTGTGAATTTTCATACAAACAACGCAACATGAAAACACTGGTTATGTTAATATTGTGACCAGACGCATATTTGATACCATAGTCGTCAATGTTGGCTTACAATATCTTATGTTTAAAGTAGATCTATACAATGTCCCGAGAGGGTTATATAAGGAGTTGATTTCAGGCTTTTGTGATCACTTTGCCTTGAGAAAATACCAGAGTCAGCAACCCAAACAACTCTCATTCTCATTTCTTTGTGAGTTTTACACAAATTTTTCTTTAAAAAGAATAGAGAAATTTAAGCATCTATCAAGAAGTAAGGGTGATGCAGCTATCAAAGTGACGCTCGAAAGGGCTGCTAAAGCTCGATAACAGCTGTAGTGGTATGGCTGATGCAGCCATTTCCATGCTCGTGGTCGTGGAGGTCTATATTAAAAGCTATTTCCATGCTTGAGGTCTATATAACACAAAAAGAGCTCACAAGCAATATTTGGTTATTGTGCAAGAAAGCATAAAATACTCTTGTCTAAGGCTTGTTTTGATTGATTTTTTTTTAGTAAAAAGTTCTTTTTTTAAAAAAAAAAATTACATTAAATTTATAAAAATTATTTGATTTGACTTTCAAGAAGCTAAAACTCTAAAAAAAGTTCCAATACAAATTTTTTTATAAGTTAAAATTTTTAACTTTTTAAAAAAATTATTTTTCAAAAGTTATTTAAAACAAAATTTAAAAAAAAAAAAAACTAATTCAAACATGCCCCAAAGTTTATTCGAGATACAATAGGAAAGTCGACCGCTGCTTCATACTTCTCGATCCACATCTAAAATACTATTAAAATACTATTTCCAACTCATTTCATCATACACGAAGAAATAACTAGTCTGGATATTAATAAATAAATAACTCATTGCATAAAGGAGATTATAAGTTGGCAACGTGATTGCCAGCTCACGAGAGAGTAATATAAGAAGTTGATTTCAGGCTTCTATGGTCATCACTTGCCCTGCGAAAATGCCAATGTCACCAACCCAGCAACTCTCATTCTCGTTTCTTTCTCAGTTTTACACAAATTTTTCTTTTTTTATTAAAAAAAAAAAAGAAGAAGAAAAAATTTGAACATCTATCAAGAAATAAGTATGGCTGAGGCAGCTATTTCCAGCTATTTTATTATTCAAAAAAAATTCTAAAAAAAAATACTTTTTCCGTCAAGTTATTTTAGGCCAGTTTGAATTGACTTTTTTAAAAAAAATATTACATTAAATTTGTAATAATTATTTAATTTAATTTTTAAAAATACTAAAAAAATTTTAAAAAAATACAAATACAATTTCCTTTAAAAATTAAAAATTCCTCAAAAAAATTATTATTAAAAAAATATTTAAAAAAAAAAAAAACCAATTCAAACAACCTCTCTTACCAACAAACTTGGAGGCCGGAGCCGTGGCACATATAAAGATGTGACCCACTATGGGTTGACCTAGTTAATGTGTATATGGATGTGATGAATAGGATGTCATTACCATGATGGTCCACATGTTGACTTATGATCTATACACTGTCGTGAGAGTAGGAAGTTGATTTTAGGCTTTCATGATCACTTTCCCTTGAGAAAATACCCAAGTCGGCAATCCAACGACTCTCTTTCCCAATTCTCTCTCGGTTTTACACAAATCTCTCTGAAAAAAAAATTAAAAAAAGGAAGCAGCAAATTTAAACATCCGTCAAGAAATAAGTATGGGTGATGCAGCTATGTCCATGCTCGTGGAGCCATTGACTTCTCGTATCAAGCAATGGCTAGAGGAGGAGATCTCGCTGGTGAAGGGTGTGAAAGCCGAGCTTGAAAATGTCTCCTCTAACCTGCAAACAATTCAGAAAGTGTTGAATGATGCAGAGAAGAGAAGCATCAAGGAAGAAACTGTCCGAGGTTGGCTAAAAGAGATAGAAGACATATCCTATGAAATGGATGATGCGCTTGATGAATGGAAGACTTCAATCTTTTCCAAGCGAATCGCTGATGAAGCAGCCAACCACGACCCACCCGGCGTCCCTGAAGAAAAGATAAGTTGTTGTTCCTTGTTTAATTGTTTTTCATCCAGAGAAGATCCTTGTCTTCCATTCAAACAAGTTGGTCTGCGTCGCGATATAGCCTGGAAAATTAAGGACATAAACACGAGACTTGATTCAGTCAAAAAACAGATTGATATGTTCAAATTCGTTCTAAATTATCCTCTTCCAAATAGGAGTGATAATTTTCAATTATCTGAACGAATGACAACATCCATAGTTGATGAGTCTCAAGTGTATGATCGAGATTCTGATAAGAATACTCTTTTGGACAAGTTACTATACAGGGGTAGTCAAGAAGGAAGTCGAATCCCTATTATCTCTATAGTTGGTGTTGGTGGACTAGGGAAGACAACCCTGGCGAAACTGATTTACAATGATGTTCAGGTTGGGGAAAGGTTCCAAAAAAAATTATGGGTGTGCGTTTCAGATCCTTTTGATGTGTCTAGGATTGCTAGAGAAATTGTTGAAGCTATTGAAAGGAGTCCCCCAAATTTTGGCTCAAAGAACTTGTTGCTGGAACATCTGAAAAGGTCAGTATCTATGAAAAAATTCCTACTAGTCCTAGATGATGTTTGGGATGAGGATGGGAAAAAGTGGGAAGAGTTGAGAACTTGCCTTGAGGTTGGGTCTCCTGAAAGTCGAATCCTAGTGACGACAAGGAAAGAGAAGGTTGCAAAAGTGATGGGCACTACTTACCTGCACCACCTAGGCATATTATCTGAGTCGGCATGTTGGTCCTTATTTAGTCAAATAGCTTTTGCTGAAAAGGAGGACTATGAGATCCTAAGAGAGATTGGTAAAGAGATAGTCCGGAAGTGCATGGGCTTGCCCCTCGCTGTAAAGGCATTAGGAGGTTTGTTACGCTTTAAAAATACCGTTGAAGAGTGGCAACATGTTTTGGATAGTGAAATATGGCAATTGGAGGGAGTAGAGGTCGACCTTTTCCCTCAGTTATTTTTAAGTTACAATGAGTTGTCTCCATCTGCGAAAAGGTGCTTCTTATATTGCTCAATATTTCCAAAAGATCATACTGTGGAAGTAGATGATCTAATCAGAGAATGGATGGCACAAGGCTATATCCCATTAAGTGATGGAGAATATGAAATGGAGCAGAAAGGACGCGAGTATTTTGATAAGTTGGCATTCTGTTCTTTCTTTCAAGACTTCAAAAAGGATAAACTTTTTAGACGCATAATCTCATGCAAAATGCATGATATAGTTCATGATTTTGCCAAATATCTAGCGAAAGACGAGTGCATTACAATTGAACGGGGGAAATCAAGCTCAATATGGACAAAAGCTCGTCATCTATATACAGAAACTGATGAGAGTTCTCTAGTACAAGTTTGTGATGTTGGAAAACTTCGCACCTTCAATGCTCATAGGTTTCCACTCAATAAACATGTTGACCTATTCAACAGCCTCAGATGTGTTAGGATACTGAAGTTAATTCACTGCAACTTAAAAACACTTCCAGAGGATGTTGGGAATTTGGTTCACCTAAGGTACCTCTCCTTGCGTGGCAATGGTATGAACCAGTTGCCAGAATCAGTGTGTAAATTGTACAATTTGCAGACCTTGGACATTACAAGCTGTTACCAGATCCGAGAACTTCCTCAGATGATTGGGAAATTAATAAATTTGAGACGCCTTCACACTGAATATAACTCATGTCCAGAATGTCCTGCCTCTTTTGAGAAATTAACCAATCTTCGGACTCTAACTGTATTTAAGGTTGGAAGAAAATACTGCAAGTTGGAGTACCTGAAATACTTTACACATCTTCGAGGAGAACTAAAGATTGTGTTTAGCGGCGGTTTTCAAGAGGCAGACATTGTAGCTGATGCGCAGAAGGCAGAACTCAAAAAGAAGAAGTACATCAAGGTACTCCTCTTGAAGTTTGCAACAGAGGCAGTGTTAGAAGCTCTTGAGCCACCACCAGGCATCGTGCAATTACACATTCATAGCATCTCTGGCATCAACTATCCCAGCTGGTTGATGAAATCTCTTCACAACCTTAGATCACTTGGTATCAGCTTGTGTCCCAACTGGCCCATTTTGCCTCCACTGGGGCAACTGCCCAACCTTGAAAAGCTTTACTTGTACGCGATGACAAGTGTTAAGCACATCGGACATGAGTTTCTGGGAATCAAAGACACAATTTCCCAGGGTGATGATAGTTTGAGAAGAGCACCAACCTCAGTGTGTGCTCTCCCCAAGTTGCTACAATTATCTTTTTTCCACTTTGAAGAGTGGGGAGAGTGGGAAGACCTGAACGAAGAATTTAAAAACACTGGCATCAAGATAATGCCACGGCTTCAGGAGTTGACACTATTTAATTGTCCAAAGCTATCTGAACTGCCAATTCGACTTCTTCGACAGATTTCATCCCTGCAGAACCTGGAGATCGAGTATTGTGGTAGCTTACAAACAGATCACCTTCACCAACTTCTCCCTCATATTCCCAGAATAAAGGTTCATGGCTCCTTTCACGCTCCGAAACTGTATGGTCACTCTCACTCTTCGTTTTTATTTTTCACCTTATCAGTATGCTATATTCTTTTCTTTTGTTATGTTTTCAAGTCTTGTTTCCTCTTTTTCTTGCAGCATTGGAAGACATCCCGAATTTTATGAGGTATGAGCCACAGTGTGTGTGTGTGTGAGAGAGAGAGAGAGAGAAGCAGCTTTGGGAAGAGAATGCGAATAACCGTACCAGGCAGCAGTCGACACTTCAAATGCTTCTTTTCATTCTTCCAGAAAGGTAAAGCGGAAAGAGTTGTGGAGGAGACTACTTTTTGGTCCTCCTAACAAGAGATTGTTGTCATTTTGGATTGTTATGTTGTGTTTGGTTTATTTGATGTCCTATATTTTAAAGGTATGATTTTATTTTAAGTTTTAATAAGATACTTGTAATGAGATAGTTTATTTATTATTGTAAAAATTAAGTTAATAATGGGTTATTTTTAAAATGGGTTTCAAAAAAAAAAAAAAAATCCTCGCTGACCATTATTTGTATTGTGTATGTTAAATCATTATTGTTGAGTTCCTTGGGAAGTTCGCGTCAACTGTTAGACATGACTAGTAATTATGGTTTGTTTCTCTTTGACATTGGTCTTTTCGGGTCTTTTAGCTATGATCTTATATAATAATATTAATGAATGAGAAGTTATAAGATTGCATTTTAAAAATTGTATACTCATTAAGTCTCGTGCAAGTTCAGTAAATAAAGACTATAAAATTTATTAGTAAATATTATAAAATTTATGAAGAAACACGTTAATTAAATCGTTCAAAATTTTTTTACTATTTGTTTGTAATTTGTTAATTCAATATTTATCATATATTTGTTAAGCACTCTTGTACACATTCACGCATATAAACTCACATAGTATTAATATTGTGAATAAACAGTATTAATATCTTAAACAAATAATAGTAATATTATGCACAAAGATGAGGAAGCATGGAAAAATATGATGTAAAGGTACATGGTATAAATTGCGTTAATTAAGATACTACTGCAAACCATGTAACATGAAAAGCGAAAACCAACTTTGACAGTGAGGGAAGTCTTTCAAATGTTCATTTAAACCACATGAGCACATCCATCCATTATAGCATTATGTATCACCGTCATATGTATATTACATGAATACTGGATTGCTTCTGGCTTGGTGTTCTTTTGATTAGAGAATCGTTCCAATGGCTTCTTTACCATCTGGACTTTGATGCTCACATTTCATCATAGGATGGTTGTACTGTGTAGCAAGATTCACCAGGGACTATGTGACCGAACTGGTAGTCTAGCTAGCTATTTGGTGTTAGTTATCAGAGGTTTCTTTAGCTTCAAATTCTAGCCTTGCTTATACCTGTGAGTTCAATTCTGTGAAGCCTATAAGCTCGTTTGGGTTAGATTTTTTCAAAAACATTTTTTTCCCTAAATTTTTTTTTAAAAGTGTTTTTTTTAAGTTAAAAATTATGACTTCTGGAAAAAGTTCAACTTTTTTTTTGAAATCTTATTCATGTACTAATTGCAAAAATGATGTGGTTTTTTCAACAAAACAAAGTGCTTTTCCATTAAAAAAAAATCCAATTCAAATAGGCTTTATATTTACAATAATGATATTGAAGTAAAAAAGGATGTATGCATGGGAAGCAAGTTAAAATGACTCATCCTAAAGACAAGATAAACTTTTTTCATTTATATGATTCAAAGCTTTGGTCTTGACAGCGATTATGGCTCTGATTGCAGCACATAAGAATGCTTTCCAACTAAGTCAGTTGGTTCATTATACTAGGTGCAAATGAATTTGGGAAGTTGATTGGGTAGAAATCTGAAAAAAGAGAAAAATATATAACATCATTTGATAAATGGACTTTGGGAAAATAAGGGACCTTATATCATGCACTTGTAGTTTCATGCTCTGACAAAACACTGTGTGTCTACTGGATGTAAACAATACGTGCTATCATTCATGCACAGTAAAATTAAAATTTTTTTTTTTTATTATGCTCGCCCAATGTATGTTTGTTTACTACCCTACATATATTAGTTTACTGACTTTCATACATCAAATATTTATTCACCACCGCACATGTATTTGTTCACTACTCTCACACACACAAACACGCACAAACACTGACACATTTATTTGTTCACTAGTCTATATATATTTGTTAGCACTCTCACACACACACAGATACACGCAAATACAAATACGTTTATTTGTTTACCAGTTCACATATATTTGTTTACCGCTCTCACACAACACAAGCACACAAGTACAAGCATATATATCTGTTCACACCTTTACATTTATTTGTTTACCATTCTATATATAGTTGTTCACCACTCTCAAACACAAACATAAACAAATACATTTGTTTACCGCACCATTCTATTTGTTCGTAATTTTAGATTTACTTGTTCACCACTCTATATACAGTTATTCACTAACCTCACACACAAATACAAACCCATATATTTGTTCACCACTCCACTTATATTTGTTCATGCAAACCCCATACACACCACAAACACAAAACACAAAATAATAATAATAATAATTTATTTCATTATTTTTAATTAATTATTAGTTAACTAATTTAATTATTATTAATACTTGGTTTCTATTTTTAATCAATTAATTAATTATTATAATTTTTGATTCATTCATTCATCATTTTTATTTAATTTTTAAATATTTAAGTTTTACATTTATTGACTTTTAAATTAATTAATTAACTAATTTATTAATTAATTATTTTAATATTTTAAGTAATTAATTAAATTTTCAATTAATTAATCAAATTAATTTATTTTATCATTATTTCTAATGTTAATGTTTAATTAAATTTTAATTATTTTAATTAATTAGTTTTTATTTTAATTAATTTTTATTTATTTATTTATTTATTTTATCATTACTTAATTATTTACTTTAATTAATTAATTTACTTATTTTATCATTCATTGATCTATAATTATTTTTATTTTATTATTTATATTATTCTTACATAATTAAATTTTTATTTTTTATTTTTTATTATTGTCAATTTTTTATCGTACATGAGAACATCTTAAATATGGCTTTTTAGTCTTTAATTTTACTCTGCACATTCCCACAACTCAGGGATGTAAGATTCCCACCCTCTAAATGGGAATGAAAATTGGCTAATTCTTGGGAATATTGGATTCCCAGGAATGTGATATTCCCATAAATGTTTTTCCATTCTGTGAACCAAATATGAGAATCCAACATTTTTTTACCTTACATTTCCAAGAATCTTATAAGATTTCATGAACCAAATGCCTTCTAACTGAAACTAGAACTAAAATGATAATAAAACCAATTAATTAAACTAAAAATTAAAAAATAAAGAAATTAACTCTAGAATTAAATAAATTAAGCAGCTAAACAAAGTAAAAAATAAAGAAATTAACTCTAGAATTAAATAAATTAAGCAGCTAAACAAAGTAAATCAAAGTAGACAAAATTCTAAATTATCAAGAAACAAGAATAAATTAGAGCGAATTAAAATAAACAGGCTAAAATTGACCACTTTGATCAAATAAAAAACTTGCAAAAGGCTGAAATTGGAATACACATACGTTTGTTGCTTATTTACTTTTCAATAAAAACTAAAATTGGCCAATTTCCTAATTAACTTTTCTTTTATTCCAAGCTTCTCCTTTGGTCGATCACTTTGGCATTCCACATTCGATCGCAGTTTATACTATGTTTCTTCGCCAATATGCTTTTTCGTATTTTCTCACCTTTATTCACAATATTAATATTGTTCATTCATAATATTAATACTGTGTGAGTCTCTGTGTGTGAATGTGTTTTTGTATATATATATGTGCAAGAGTTGTAAAGAAATATATGTTAAGTGGTTGACTAATAAATAATGAACAAATAGTGAAAAAGTTGTGACTAATTTAATTGACATGTTTGTTCATAATTTTTATACTATTTGTTTATAAATTTTATTGTCCTTGTTCACTAAAGGTGCATGATGCTTAGTGAGTATACAGTCCTTAAGATGCATGGTATAGCATCACATATTCGGACTCAAAAATTTTTATCTTCTAATTAAACAATAATTTTGCATAAATTAAAAAGAAACCACTAGCCCCACAACATGTAAGAAAATCTCAAATCAATTAAGAACTTTCCAAAACACAAAATGCTAATAAATCATGTCGTCAAATTAATTAAAATAAGGCCTAATTTGATAAAAGATTATGCGAAAATTGAATTAGCATCACATATGTGCACTACAACATGTAACTAGTAAGAATTGATCCCTAAACTTACTCACCCTAAAGGTGAGAAACATACCACTTGACCATTAAGTGTTTGGTTTATAAAATATCTTTATATATATGTAAACTTGAAAAATTTTACATATATATTGTAATTTTACCTTTTACCTTTGATTACCAACGTTAAATATTAAAAAAAATTTTAAGAAACTAAACAAAATGAATTTCAATGATTATAAAGTTTATTTTTTAATATAAAATTTTTAACTAAGCGAAAAGAATCTTTAGCTAAATGTACTTATTAATAATAATATAAAAAATTAATCCTTTCAAAATATTTATTTTTAATTGAAATTATTAACGTTTTTTATTTTTGAAATTATATAGGTTTAGAGATGGTAAAGTTCCACCTCTAATTAGATAATATTGAAAAGTAAAAAAGTGTTAACCTTTAAGAATAAAATTTAGTACTTATAAATTTTAGCTTTTAACTTTCACCTTTCACCTTTCACCTTTCGCCTTTCACCTTTCATTACAAATGTTAATAATTAAAAATGGTTCGAATAACCTTAATAAAATGAATTTCAATAATTATGAAGTTTATTTTTTAAATATAAAAACTCTAACTAAGCAAAGAGAAAAAAGAATAAAGAACTTTAACTAAAAATATACTTATTAATAGAAAGTCATAAAACTAAACTTAATATGTTATTTTAATTAAAATTATTAATATTTTATAAATTTTAAATTTTATAAGTTTAGAGACGGAAAATCCATGTTTATTTAGGGACGACGATCTTCCTTTTCTAAGTAGAGATGAAATGTCCATTTCATTTTTTTTTTTTGTTGAAAGAGAGTGTCGGAGGCGGCACCCCTTGCAATTTTATTACCACACACACACACAAAAAAAAAAAAGTAAGAGGGGCTAAAACCTGATTCTCTATTCTACTTCTAGACGTGAAAGATTAACATGCTAATCTTCTTACAAAATAAAATGCATCATGCAAATGCAGAATGAAAATACCAATAACGTAATGCTACTATCCTTACAAATTTAGAGCAAAAATAAAAAAGGTAATACTTTTACCCTTACAATAAAAACTCTAAAAGAAACAAAATAAAGAACTGGAAACGCAAATTAGGAATATCCATTCGATCACTGTGTACTAAACCGCGTAAGATACAAACTTCTATTGCTTTGTTGTCTCTAATTAGAGATAGAATGTGCGTATCTAATTGGACACGCCAATCTTCTGTTGCAATTACTTATCGATTCTGCGTTCCATAAATCTAGATCACTAATCTACAGCCAACTGGAGATAATTACTTTAGCTTTTGTCTGTTTGTCGACTCTATTTAGTGATCAATTTTTCTACATCGTTAATTTCTGTCATTAATTAGTAGTTTTTAGTTATGTAAGATTTTGGGCCCGTTTGGATTAGCTTTTTTAAAAAGTGTTTTTTCTTAATAGTTTTTAAAAAATAATATTTTTGAGAAGTTAAAAATTCTAGCTTCTTAAAAAGCTGTATTTAAGTTTTTTCTATAGTTTCAATTTTTTTAGAAGTTAAATCAAATAAAAATTATGGCTTCTAAAAAAGTTGTATTTAAGCTTTTTCTATAGTTTTAGTTTTTTTAGAAGTCAAATCAAATAGTTATTGTAAAAATAATGTAACTTTTTTAGGGAAAAAGTGCTTTTTAAAAAAAATAATAAATCCAAATAGCCCCTTTCTTTTCTTTTTTCTTTTTTTTTTTAATGCAAGAGGAACCTTAAATCAAGTGAAAATTTCTTCTAGTAGTCTTTGCAGATAAGGCGACAAACCTGCTTTCTAGTGTTTGTTTGTGAAACCAAGGGGGCTTTTGGTTTGGAAAATGAAAAATTATTCCCCAGAATCACATTCCTACGAATCAAATTCCTAGGAATATGATTTCTGGGAATGATGCAAAAACTATTTGTTATATCAAAAATATTCCTTGAAAAATTTCGGAGTATTCCTAGGAATGTTAAATTATTATGTTTAGTTTAAAGCTAACAGTTTTGGAAATTTTAAGCTATTCTTTATGAATTTTTCTAATTAAAAAAAGAATAAAAATATCATAGAAAAAATATAAAATTAGTGAAGGAGACAAGTGCACAAGTTAATTAATTAGTGAAACAATTAATTCCTAATTGACAATTATTAATTAACTAATTTTTATTTTATTATAATTAATTATTTATTCCATAGTTTTTACTTTTTATTTTTAATTAACTATCAATTAATTATTATTAATTTTTAATTTCTTAATTTTAACTATATTAATATTTAATTTATTTATTTAATTAATTAATCATTTTTAACTATTTAATAATTAACTTTTTCAAATAAATAACTAATTTATTAATTTTTATTTTTAATTTATTTATTTATTATTTTTAAATGTTAATTAATTAATTTTTTTAATTTTTAATTTTTTATTTTTACTATTTTAAATATTTAGTTATTTAATAATTTATTTATTTTTTAATTAATTTTTATTCTTTTTATTTTTAATTAATTACTTTATTGTTAATTAAAAGCTAAAAAGATACAGAAGCCCATATTTAATGAACAATACAGATCGAATAATATTCTTTTTATTTTTAATTACTGTTTTATTTTTACTATTTTTTTAATGTTCGGTTCTCCCCTTGCAGCGCCCCACCCCCTTTTCCTCAGTTTTGCCATCCTCCTTGTCGACATTGCAATGGCCGAATCTTAGTAGTCTCAATATCACAACTCCTGTGGTTATTCGCTTTGATGGCACAAATTATCGTCTTTAGAGATCTCAAATTGAACCCATGCTTTTCCACATATAGAGTTTCTAGTATCATTGACGGTACCTAATTGCCTTGCCCATCTCCAGATTCAATCAATTATGTCTCTTGGTTGCGTCTTGACAGTTTAATCCGCACTTGGTTGAATGCAACATTTACGAATGAAATTGTCTAAGAAATTTATCACTTTCAATCCATCCATGGCTCTTCAAGAAAGATATTTAGATAATTCGAAGGTGAATTCTCATGTTCTCAGCTTTCAGTTGTCTGCCTTGCACCCAAAAAAAAAAAAAAAAGTATGGATGCCTATTTAACTTAACTCCTTTTAAATTTTCATTAGTCTAAAGTTCCACTATACATTTATCATTCTAGTAAGCATGAACAACTTTCAAAGCCAAGGAAAGGAAATCGATGTAATAACAGTTACCACTATTTATTTACATAGTCATTCTACATATTCAAATAATTCTTCTGTAGATTCATTGTTACATTTACAAAATAAATTTTCTTGCCAATGCTATAAATCCTTTCATCATATTATATAACAAAATTTCTTGTTAACACTAGAAACTTTATAAATGAACTACTAAAATTTACACGGTAATTTTTACTACATAAAAAGTAGGTAATAAGTGGCTGTAAAACTGCTGTCAATATTGGCATCATCTTCTTTAAAATCGCTACTAGTACGAGCTTCGCCTTCTTTAAACCGTAGCCTCCATATAATTTCAGGAAAAAAAAATACCATATTTTATCTCCAATTCAAACTTTAAACCTTCTTTATTGTAACTCTCTATTATTACAGTATCTATTAATCAAGCTAAGAGTACATTCATTGATTACCTTGCATAAAAATATATCTATATATTATAAAAAGCCCTACATATATAATAAAACTACTACTTATTCTTAGCTCTCTCTCTCTCTTTCTTTTTCTTTTTCTCTTTTTAAAGTGAAAACTTCGACCTTGTGGGAATCAAAGCCAAAACTTCACTCCTACGAGAAGCTATCCCTTGGTCCCATATTTCTAGCTATTCTGCAGTGAAATCACCGCTTATGTGTTTTTTAGTATTTATAAACTTGAAGTAAAAAATTAATTAATAAAAGAATTTTCCGACAAGAATAGAATCTTGTGAGGACCATTATATTAAATACTTCTAAGACAGAAGGGGACAATTACAGGAAATCTGGGATCACTCAATGAAGATAACGTACGCACAAGCATTCACAACTCCAAAGGCATAGCAATAGCATCTCAACTGTCACACATCTCTCATCATCAACCCACTCAAGCAATGGTACCGTAGATGTTAGACAGCAACGACATCAACCACCATAGGCCGCTGGAGAACCCGAGCCACGACGAGCCAACACCACCACCACCACCCCCCAAAGTGCTAACCATCTTATCCCATGTGATAGAGAAGCTAGTGGCACGAAATGACCGGCTAATGGCTGGTCTAATAAGCCAGCAGGAAAATGGTGGTGGGATAAGCATCAATGACGGTGGCGGTGGAGGTGGCAGTGTCGGTGGCGGCGGAGCTTGGATGGGGAAGAGCTTGGATGCGTTTAATGGGGTGAGGGCACCAAGCATTAGTATTCCGAAGTATTTGGAGAGAATATACAAGTACTCAAATTGTAGCCCATCGTGCTTCGTGGTGGGGTATGTGTACATAGATCGTTTGGCGCATAAGTACCCTGACTCGCTTGTGGTGTCTCTCAATGTTCATAGGTTGCTTGTCACTAGTGTCATGGTGGCTTCCAAGATGTTGGATGATGAGTAAGTTTTCACTACTTTTCTTTTTACCCTCACTCCAACTCAGACTCTCCGTCTTTTAAATACTGCAACCTCAAATCATCACTATGAAAAAAATTGTCTCAATCGTTTGACCTACTTCTTATACTCCAAGTTTTCACTACCTAGCTACCCATGCTTTGGCATGTTTCTTAAGTTAGTTTTACTATTCTTTTATTTTGAAAAAAAGATTGCTAATATTAAGTTTAATTAATATTCTTTATGTATATGTGGGAGCTATATACGACCTAACAAGAATTACAAGTTCAATTGATTTTAGGGGTGGAACCTTCGAGTATATATTGATACCATAATTGAAACGAAAATATCGTAAATTAGTGTTAAACCCATGCTAACGAAATTTATAGTAGAAAATTGTATGTCATAAATGAACAGTTGTACATTTAAAATACTGGTATTTAATAGAACTTTTACTATATATATGATAAATTTCACAATTAGTTGATAAATTTCTATATATATGATAAATTTCCCTCCCATTTGGACTAGTGTGATACCACAATTAGTTGCAAGCATGTAGTTTTTACCTTTCCGTATTTAATAGAATTTTTACTGCATATATGATAAATTTCATATTCAATGTACGAATTATTTTCATATAAAGAAGGGGTGAAGAGTGATAGGGTGACAAAAACTTTTCCTCAGTTGTTGCCTACCAACTTTATAGTAAGTTGAAGGAAGCATGTAGAAGTAGAATTAACAAATTTTTGGAGTACATGCTACCGGAGTCGTTGAGGGGATTCAATGATTCGTAATGGTATAGTTGTCACCAAATTTTTTTGAAGTCAATATCTAATTTTTTCTTTTTCTTTTTTTTTTTCTTTTTACCGGCCTCCCACCCCCAACTAATCACTGTCCCCTATAGAATTTGAATTTAAGACGTTACTAAATGGTTGAAAATTTTTGTGTTTGAGATACCTGCAGGCATTATAACAATGCATTCTTTGCAAGGGTTGGAGGAGTGAGCAATGCAGAATTTAACAGACTGGAGCTTGAGTTGCTCTTCTTGTTAGATTTTGGGTTGGTGGTAAGCTCCAGAGTCTTTGAAAGCTATTGCCACCACTTGGAGAAAGAAATGGCCATGTGTAATGGCACAACAAACAGAATTGAAAGGCCAGTAGTTATTACTAGTTCTTCTACTGATGATGTCACAGACATATCACTTGAGGATCTGCAAAGTTCCTCAGCTACTGATTTGAGCTTTTTTAGTGGTAAGATTCCAAGCAGTTCAACAGGGTGAGACAGCTACTTCCTTAGTACATTTAATACAGAAAATGCAGTTTGAAATTGAGTTTTTCATCTACAAATGAATTGGAAATTGAAAAAAAAAAAAAAAGTTAAATTTTGAAATTTTTTGTAGCACTTCCTAATCTTGTTCAGGACTTGATAAGAATCTCGTTAGATGGAGTGGTCAAGTAACGATTAGTCAAATATTTCAAGTTTGATTCTCTACTCTCTTATTACAAATATTACTTGACTCTTGACTGATATAGAGCATATATTGGATACTTCTACTTATGATATCACAGACACATAACTAGAGGATTTGCAAAGTTCCACAGCTACTGATTTGAGCTTATTTAGTGGTAAAATTCCAGGCAGTTCAACATGCTGAGACGACTTATTGCTTTGCATATTTAATACAGAATGTGCGGTGTGAATTGAGTTTTTCATCTATAGATGAATGGGAAATTGGAAAAGAAAGAAAAAATTAAATTTGTAATTCTTTTAATACTTCATAATCTTGTGCATTATAAACATGTTTTCACACTCACAAAAATGTTAGATGGAGTGGTTAAGTTGCGATTGGCCAAATGTTTCAAGTTCGATTATCTACTCTCTTATCACAAATATTACTTGACTCTTGACTGACATAGAACATGAATTAAGATACTTCTAATATGAGCTTTGTAGCTTTAGAGTTAGACCGACGCGATCATGTTTATAATAAGACAATAAGTTATTGATTATTAAAAAGAAGAAAAAGGAAACATAATTCATGAAGGGAAATTGACTATATGAATCGTTATGCACTTGTTTCCCCCTTTTTTGCCAATCTAGAATTGCTAATTATCTATGCTAATTATCTATTCAGATAATATGTGAGAAAAAAGAAAGGGAAACGGAGGGTATAAGCTAAAAATTATTATACTCTTAAAGCGGGAAAATGAAATTAGTTATCATGAGCATTAGCATAGCCAACTTCGATGACATTGCTTTGGTATACACAGAGTCACTCGTCAGTTCTATCTTTAATTTCACTTTACATTTTTAATATTTAAAAATTTTAAAGTTGAAAATTTTTGCAACACTTCATGATCTTGTCTAGGACATTGTAAACATGTTTTACACTCCAAAACATTAGATGGAGTGGTTCGGTAGTGGCGGCAAGTTAATACAGTGAAGGCAGACTCAATAGGCCATTGTCTAAGCAGACTTACGTACACCACGAGCATCTAGAGCACGTAAAATTAAATAGAAATTCCTGTAACCTTATGGTGGCATTTCAGCCAGTCGATACGGAAATGAGCTAGCTCTTACACACGGATGAGAGGGAAGAGTGATTGGTGCACTATAGGAACAACTCCATGTATCCCTTCCCCCGTTCTGTTGCGGTTTTAAGTTTGATTACTCTTTTATTACAAATATTATTTGACTCTTGACTGACATAGAGCATGTTTTGAGATACTTTCTACTATGAGGTTTGTAGCCTTAGAGTTGACTCGATGCGATCATGTTCAGAATAAGTTATTAATTGTTAAAAAGAAGAAAAAGAAAACATATTAACTATATGAATCGGAGTTGACGTCATCAAAATTAGACAGAAGCGTTGTGGACTTGTCTCATCCTCCTTTCTGGACCTCTTTTAATCGTCTAGAATTGCTAACTAATCACCTATTCAGATTATATCTAAGGGGCAAAAAGAAAAAGGAAAGTGAAGGGCATAAACTGAAAATTTGTACCCTTAAAAAGAGAAAATGGAATTAGTCCCCATGAGCCTTAGCATAGCCAACTTCAATACACAGAGTGTTTGACCCCAAAATAAAATAAATATACACAGAGTGCCTTGTTGGTTCTCTCTTGAAATTACTTTCACTTTATATGTTTAATATTTAACAACAAAGTTTTGTTTAATCAAAATCGAATAAAGTTAATAGATATTTTTACAATGTACTCGGAAACACCACCCAAATTATTGACTTAGTGTCGGGTCAGCTCCACATGTGCGCCGGCTCCTCCGCTTAGCCAATTGACGATTGATTTTCAGAAGGTGTTTGGCTGTATTTGTTTGGGGTTTATAAGTAAAAAAAATATGAGATAATATTTTTTTAAGTATATATAAATTCATAAATAAGCAAAGCCAAACATCCTGTTAGCCTTTTTCATATCCCTTAGTGCCTGTTTGAATTAAATTTTTTCCTTAGTGCCTGCTTGAATTAAAATTTTCCCTCATAAAAAGGCATTTTAAAAAAAATAAATATTTTTTGTAATAAGTATTTTAATTAGTTTTTAAGAAAAATTAAAACTCTTAAAAAAAACTCAAATTCATTCTTTTAGAAGTTAAAATTTTGAGCAACTCAAAGAATACTTTTTACAAAAGTTATCAAAAAATGTTTTTAGAAAAATCAATCTAAACAATCCTCCAGTTAAAGTCAACTGAAACAATGTTTACTTATTTCTTTTTTCCAATCAAAAATAATAAAACATTTTATATTAATCAAAGTTCTTGTAAACAATAAAGCTTAGTTCCAAAAGAAAGTAAAAGTCATGATAAAAAAGAAGAAAGCCTATAAGAGTCATACAAGCAACCTAATTGCCACACGATTAGTAGATTGGACATGCAAAATTGTATATCTAATACTGAAAGATGACAGGAGGAATTCCAAGTGATCAAAGAAAGTCTCTAGTCAACATAAAAACCAAAGTATAAAGTTTAGGCTTGTATAATGTCAAAATTAACAAAAGAGTTAAAAGTTATCATCCAACAAAATCATATTACACAACAAAAAAAGAAAAAAACATACAATGAGGGATGCCACTACGCGAAGTAGAAAGAGGAGGGAGGAGGTACGAGAAAAAAGGATTGAAGGTGGAAAAACATACCTTTTTTGGGGGTGTACATTGGAGAATCTCCGCCCTAATCAACATATTTTTTTTTCGAAATAATATTTGGGTAAAAACTTTTGTTCTGTTCCCGTCCCAATTTATCAATGGAAAATATTTTTTGGGGAATGGGGAAAAATAAATGGGGATTGGGAACTCCCCGAATAAGATACATTTTAAACCTATCATTATAAAAATTTAAAAACACAAACAAAATACCTATTAAACTATTAAATCTGTTATCATAATTAACTACATAGGCCATAGCTTCAAACAACAATATAAATAAACTACATAGACCATAGCTTAAAATCACAACATAAATAAAGTACGTAGATCATAATCTCATAAGTCATAATCAGTCAACCATAGCATAAATAAAAAGTCCAAAGCATAAATAGAAAACATTGTTTTAACAAGTTGTCAATAGCCATTCATCTCCATTCTCCACAACTCCATGAACCTTCAAATCCCAATCATTGTGTTTATTCGTTCCAATGCTAATTTTGATATGTCTAAGAAATAAAAAACTAAATATAATATATAATATGTATATATATATATAATTAAAAAAAAAGTAGTTTGGGTTTTGGGGATTCCCCAAATTAAAAAAAAATATACCGTTCTCTAACGCGTTTTTCCAATCTTTTTCTCCATCCCCAATAATTTTTTTCCCCGTTCCCCCATTTCCCCAAACCCAAAATTTCGAATCGGTAATCAAGTTTTCTAAAACAATGCAAAACCCTACCTCTCCTATGTTTACTTCTTGTTAGAAGTAATGTTGCAATTAGGGTGTAAATAATATGATAAAATTTTAAAATTTTTTCGTGTGAACTTAGTCAAGCATAAATTAATGATTTTAAAAGTAACCTAATTAATTAAAGCTTTGTACTATAAAAAATCGATATAAGTGGTTAAAAAGGAATCGCCTAATATATACTATTATGCATATAAGTATAAACATATATTATGAGTTGATTTTATTTGTATAATTATTTTGTTATTAATACAGAATATAATTATGGCTCAATTAGTTTGTATTATTATTTGCTGGTATTAACTCATAAATCGTCCAAAAATGCTTTGAAATCCAACAAAAATTCATTTAAAAAAATCTTAAATTGCCCAAATTTGACCTAAAATCAAATTAACCAAACTATTTATTGTCTATTGTATCAGAGAGTTTTGATTTTACAAAATTATAGACATGCTAAATTAGTTCAATTAAAAAATTAATATAAAGGCATTGAACTCCCTTATATTACATTTTGACCTTGTTCGGGAACAGTGCTTTAAGTAATGTTTAGTGTCTTGACCAAGTCAAAACACTACTTACTCCTATTTTGGTTGTTCGGTAAAACAGTGTTTTAAGTAGTGTTTTTATTTTAAATAGTGTTTGAAGTAGTGTTTGTGAAAAGCTAATATTATTAATGTTTCAAAGTAGAGTTTAGTGTTTCATCTTTTTTTTGACAATACTACCCTCTCTCTAACATCTTATGGGTAATGGTACCTCTATCCAATTTTGTTTACATTTTTACATTTTCTTTTATGAATATGAATACAAAATAACACAAAAATTAATTTAAAATTCTATCCATATCAAAATATATTAAAAAGTATATGTCTTATTTGTCCATTTATTATTTTTCTGAAAATATAAATTTTCAATCAATTAAAATATTTCTATAATAAAAATTATTTGTTTGTAATATTAATAAAATTAATTTTTAAAAATTAATTTTATTATGTTTTCTTAATAAAATATTATTTTAAAAAAATATATTTAATTATAAAATAAATTATCTTAATTATTTTATTATTAATAATAAATTATTATTATTATTATTATTATTATTATTATTATTATTATTATTATTATTATTATTATCACCATCATCATCATCATTACCATCATCATCATCACAACAATAATAATCCAATACCGATGTCTTTTTTGTCATTTTTGCGGTCGCTAGCTACCCCAATAGCTAATTTTATCAAACACATCTAAAACGATGTGTTAGTGAAACAATTATTCGCTAACAGCAAAAATACAACACCTATCCACTACCCAAACTATTATCTGCTATTCAAATAGCTATCCGTTACCTAATATACTAATTAGGCTAAGCAGGCCCCTTTTTGTTTGAGATAACTTTTGTTAAGCAATAACAAAGTTGTTTCAAACTAGCTTTTAGTGTTTTATTTTTTTTTTCTTTTCCCCGGCCTACCCTTATCTTAGCTTTATATATATATATATATATATATATATATATATATATATATTTTAAAAAAAATTGTTTTATATCTTTAGCCTTCTATCATATCCTTTTTTCTTACGTTTTTCTATCATATCTTGTTTTATTTTTTCCTATCATATTTCTCTATTAAAAAGATATTTACTTATAGTATTAATGAAAATAATTTATTAAAAAATTCATTTTAGTATACTTTAATAATAATAATAATAATAATAATATATTAAATTATTTCAATAATAATGATATTAGTAATAGTAATAGTGGTAGTAGTTGTATTAATAATAATAATCATTATAATATACTAATAATTATAATTATCATAATAATAACATAATGCCAATTCGATCAAAATAATCGACATTTATTTTTTTAAGTTTTTTAATTTTTATCAACTAATTTAACAATTAAATTTTGCCTAACAAGTTTCCACCATTCAAGTAGTTATACAGCTATTTACTAAAGATATATAATATGAAGTGTAAATAACGATTAGTTAACTAAACAGCTAAATGTGAGTTTATTTTGCATTTTGAGTTTTTTCCACGTACTATTCTTGTTTTTTTCCTCCTTTTCATTTTCTTTCTCGCTTTACTCTTTTTCCTTATTAACCCCATTATTTATGATATGGAGGACTAGAAACACCAAAAATTGCATAAATGCCCCTCGGCTGTAACTTTCAGTTTTCTCTTTTCGCAGCAATCAACTTCGAGGGCGAGATCTGGTGAAAAAGCCTTCCAGAAGTCCCCCCCCCCCCTCCCAACCCGTTTGGTGACGGCGCTTAGAAAATAGCAGAGCTCAGAAAAATTTTGATTAATTTTCATTTCGCAGAGCATATCAAAACGACACCGTCTTTGACTAATTCTTCTTGTTATTTCTTTTTCTTTTTCCTTTTTTTTTTTGGTGTGTGTGTGATAATTTTCGAAATTTGATAAAATTCGAAGGCAAAAAGGAAGCGAAAGCAGAGGACGAAGGACGAAAAAATGGCGGAGTTCTCGAAGGATGACTTTAGTCAGCTGATCAAGCGGCTTGGAGCTTTCCTCACCGTCAAGATTTCTAATCTCTTCAACAACATGGTTCTTCACTCATTCTCTCTCGATTATTTTTAATTTATTTTTTGAATTTTGTGATGTTTAATTTGATTATTGATACAAACATATAAACCTGGATAAAGGTTCAACTTTTAGGGTTTCTGGTGTCAATTTTGTAAATTTTGGTGTTTGGTTTTGGTGAATTTGTTCTTGTGATTGCAATGCTTATTTGTATAAATGCATTTATAGCTAATGAGTATTTGACTGTTTTTTAAAATGAAAATAAGGTTAATTGTTATGCAGGGATTTGAATTTCCCCTTAGATTGGAGCTTTTTTTTTTTTTTTTTAAATTGTGGGTGAAGCTTTTCTGAGTGTTTGGTTTGCGAACAGCCAGCTGTTGTAGAAATGCGCACGAAACTATTCGCGAAAGAAGAGGGAAAAAGGAGAAGGAAAGAAGAAGGGGAATTATACAGCCTTTGCCAATTGTGCGGAGCGGAATTATTTTGGAATATGAAGTGTAGTTTCTATTTAGGGATAGTTACCTTTTCCAGATATAAATAATTAATGTGAGTTATGAAGTGTAGTACTCGTATAGTATTCTGCCGCTATGTGATTGTATATCTATGCAGCGGATGAAAATTTTCAGTTCATGTCTTTTGGTAATCATGAACTTTTGCTGTTTCAAGAGGCAGAAATTAGAACACATTCACAAGTATGGAGATAGAGGTAGATTTACAGGGTCCAAATTAAGGCACACTGGCTCCATGTGGTGCACTACATATCCATGGAAGAGGAGCTTGAGATAGATTGATTTACAAAGAATGATGCATCTTATCTTTTTCAATATAAGCTGCTTTTTAAGATTACATGCTCTTGCACGTGAGGTTGAACATTTGTAGTTTTTTCTTGTTTCTATCAGATTCCAGTAACCTGCGGATTTGTTTCACTGAGCACAGGTTACAGAAATCACGCGATTATTATGATAATTTTCTTTTTCTTAATATTCCTCTCTTTGATCTGTTGAAGGATTCACGATCAGTTGGGGCCATAGCAGGCCTTGCATTTGCATTAGTTTTCACCTGGAGATTATTCAGATCACCTAGAGAACCACAAAGAAGGCAACCTAAACGGCAAGCTCCTACAGCTGGTAGTTCTGGCATAAGTAGTAACTCAAATGCAAATCTACTCTCTTCTAATGCTTGCACTTCTGCTGAAGATTCACGAGCACAAAATGTTATTGATGAGTTCTTTCAGCCCATAAAGGCAAGTTATAAGTTGCTATCTTCTATGAGTGAGTCATTAGAAGTTTAGTAGTGGTGATTCAGCATGAAATTTGATGTTCTTTACCTGTGGCGCAGCCAACCTTAGGCCAAATAGTTAGGCAGAGGCTGAGTGAAGGAAGAAAGGTCAGTTTCCTTATTCATGATTAGTTTTTGTTTGATTCAGTGACTGCAAGTTCTGCTTCTTCTGGAGATGTAATGGGATGATAAGGAACGCTATTCACATTGTTGCTTATTTTACATAATATAAAGCATTTATGCATGCTGCATGCACCTTCCACTTTAACCAGAATGTGAACAGAAGCAGATGATTCTTGACTTAAGTGATAGAATATAAAATTTGTTGTCATGTAACTATCATTTCTGACTAGATGAGTACGAAATGAAACTACCAAGTCGGCCTTGCATTTGAATCTGGATGACTCTTGGCTTAAATCAAATTAATTATATATGGTGTTTGATCCATTCTCTTACCATCTTTTGTCTGTTTGTCTAATTTCTTCTCTTCGTATTACTTTCAAGTACTTTTTAACTATTATAGGCTGCTGATGTATAAGTATAGAGTTTGATTATATTCATGTGTTTGAGTTAATCATATCATGATTAATTATTGAACTTGCACCCAGATTTATTCTACCATGTAAGGTTTTTGTATATGATATGAGATACGAGTGTATAATGTTGGGCCTAATCATACCTACGAATTCTAAACAAACGAAAGATTGGTAACCGGGAGACAAGTGGATCATGGATTTATTTGGCTAATGTATTTCATGGTAAAACATATTAACATAATAAATTATTTTTCAATATAAAGAAAGTGGACACTATGAACAATCCAAAAACAGAAGTAAGGTGTTTTATTTGAATTTGAGCAATTATCTTACTTCTCCCCCTAAAGGAAATCTATTATCCAATCAATAAAATCGATTCAATGGCTGTTATCTGGAAATTTTATGAGGTTGACCACAAGTGAGGTTGATACGGGTAAGATATGTCGATCTTATTGCATTACAATATTGTCAATGAAGAAAACCAAATTTCGCATTTCTGGGATCTGGTTCCTTTGCCACCTAACATTAATGGTCACACTTATTCACCCGATAAAAGTACTGATGCATGGCAGAAAATGTCAAATATTATTATTAATGCATGGCAGAGAAGATCAAAATCTGATTTTGTTAGTTAATGGCTTCTGTTCTTTAATGTAATAATTTAGGATTTCTATAACCAACTTTCACATAGAAATTAAGATGAGTTTCCATTAATCTTCCCATGGAGGATACTCTGGGTACTTGATTTCATGAGCGTTAAACTTGAATATTTAATACTAGACATAATTTCTCTACATAATTCTGCCTTTTATTTATTTATTTATTTGATTATCATCTAGATCATATACCGAGATCTTATGTTACTTTGCAGGTAACTTGTCGGTTGGTTGGAGTGATCCTCGAGGAAACTACGCCGGAGGAGCTTCAGGTCATGAATATTTATGCAAAGACCATTTTGTGTATTTAGCTTAATAAAGCTTTTCTAGCATATTGATTTTTGTTTTTTGGACTGCAGAAACAAGCAACTGTGAGATCCTCTGTGTTGGAAGTGTTGCTTGAGATCACAAAATTCTGTGATCTTTACCTCATGGAAAGAGTGTTGGATGATGAGAGTGAGGTGAGTGCAGCTTCTTTGATGTGACAACCTTCTTTCAATAGGCTTTCACTTTCTCACCTTTGTCTTTTTCCTTCCTTTGGGAAGAAGGTGTGCCAAGTTTTATTCGTAAAGCTTGGTTGTATCTCATGCATAGCTAAAATATAAGATATTCTTTACTGGACATTTATCACGCTTCTTCTTGAGATCAGCAGGGAGAACTTATGAGTCGCCAGGGTGTCATGACCTGAAAGAAATATGATCATATTTCATGGAAAAGCATTTTCTCTTTTTTCAGGAAAAAGGCACATCTTATTTGCAATAAGCATTTGAATTAGATAAAAAAAAAAAAAAACTGAAACTCCGAAAACAGCTTAATTTTAGATCTTTCCAGAAGCCAAAATTTTTAGCTTCTGAAAAAAGCACCTAAAAGCCAATCCAAACAAGCGCTTGATGATCTTTTTGCATAAGCCCTTAGAATTTATAACTTTTTTACATTCCCCACTAGCTAATGTAACACAGGGATGACTTTTCCAGAGTCCTGATATGTCTCAAGAATAAGTTCTGATTTGTAATCTCTGGCTGAACTTTTGAATTAGAATACTTAGAGATATCAGTTTAAGGTTCAAATTTTCCTTTTCTTTTTAGTTTCTCAATTAAGCTTTTGTTAAAAAATTGCAATAAATGTTGAACCCAAGGGAGGTAAAGGCAGTTATCCTATCGATAAAAGTATCAGACCTTATTATTAATGGTTATGCACTTCCAAAATAACCTCGTCTCTCTGATCATTTCCGCCCTGCAAGTATAAATGCAGCAGACATTATTATTATTGGCTCTTAGATGATTGATAAGGATTGGATTTTGTGCCATGGTCCCTTAATTGTTGGAATTTTTTTTTTAAATTATATATAGATCACCTTTATTCAAACAGTTTATGTTTGTTTTGGTGCTCAATAAGCATTTATTTTGTTATTATCATAGACATGGGCAGTTTTCAGGATCAATGGCTGCATTAGTGTCGTACCTTTACCTTTTTAAACTTTTATGATCATCATCACACATGGTATGGGCAAATATGTATGCAGAAAAAGGTTATTCTAGCTTTGGAAGATGCTGGGGTCTTTACATCTGGAGGCCTGGTCAAAGACAAGGTAGCAATTTATAGTATCAAAACTCTCTATGCATTATCATCTGGGACCTGTTGGTGTTAATGTTTACCTCACATGAATTTTTCTAATAAATACTGCAGTGGCATTTTCCCCTTAAATGCAGTTGACTTTTGTCATCTTGTTATCATCTCCTACCTTTTTCATGTTAGTGGTCAATGTTTTTGCATAAATAAGCTCAGTCTCTCTGATTGCTTTCATCCTACATGCAGAAACTATGTATTCTTTGCTGAACTCATGTTAGAATTAGTTTAAAGCTGGTTTACAATTAATCACTGAGCTTTAGCATAGAGGAGAATTTGCTGCTTGCAAGGTAAAAACTCATAGATTAGTCAGTCTCTGCAGGCTTGCATCTGCTGAGTTATTAGCACAGAAAGAGAAAAAGAAATTTCTTCTCATTTGTAATTTGTGGTGGGGGAATTCGAAATTTGCATTTTATTCGGGTTTGAATGTATAGTGCCCTATGACTGGTGCAAATTCTGTATTCTAATTCTTTTGTCATTTCAGACCTTCAGGTTCTGCTCTTTTTTTTTTGGGGGGGGGGGGGGGGTGTTCCTGTTCCACATTTGTTGGTGAGAATTGAATATTTACTTTTTCAATGTTCCTTTCAAATTCTCACTCTGGATGAACTGCAGATTCTCTTTTGTAGCACCGAAAATGGGCGGACATCTTTTGTTCGACAATTGGAACCAGATTGGCATATAGACACTAATCCGGAGATTGTTTCTCAATTAGCGGTATGCTTCATATTGACTTGCCAATTACGGTCACAAGCTATTAAGTCTCTTCTCGTGTTACTTATAATTCATAAAATTATCTGCTCAAGAATCATTAGCAGTTCCAAAGTGAATTGACATTTAACCTTGTCCTTTTTACTTCATAAAATCAGATGATATATCTACCTATACTGATAACTACCATTAAGCACTAATGGACACAGTAGTACAATGCTAATTCCTTTTTAGTTCATAGGACAGAGTTCTTTAGAACAGAATTCATTATTAGAGAATTTGATGCACTTGAGCAGTTGCTTTGCTATTTCTAGTCCTTTTGTTCGCAAATGAGGAATTTCATTATGTGGTCATCTTTTTCTGGGTAATATTCTGAGCTACGGTCAGCATACACTGACAAGTAATGCTATAGAAATACACCAAATACTAGTATTGGCTCTCCTTTAAATATTAATTATTAGATTTTCAGATGTTCTAGATGCGGTCAGATAAATGATTACTTTGGGCAAGTGGTAGTCTTCCGTTGCCCTCAATCATCTTGAGGCATACAAATAGATACTAGTTACTGCCTTACTTGGAAGGAATATGATGGATTTAGGGTGAGGTTCTCAAGGATCAGATGCAGATGGATTTGGATTGAGGAAGTACATAAATACACACTGTGAGACCATCACAATATGCACGTTTATATCCAATAATAGTTGAGCTTAAATGAGAGATGTAGTAATTCAAAGAATTCTTAAGTATTGAAAGTATGGCTTACTCCTCTTTTAACTTTTTATGCTGCAAGTGATATACTGTCTGGTACTATGGTGCATAAGTGTGATATCACAGTATTCTGTATATGAACATCTTGCAATTGCGTGAGGCTTATATTTATGTGAATGGTTGCAGAGATTCATCAAATATCTGCTTCACATCTCACCAGTAAAGCCTGAACGAACTTTCCCCAACGTGTTCAGCTCTATGTCATTGGAACAGTACTTTGGATACGTTTAATGTGCGATCAGTAAAGGATGCACCCCCTTTTTCTCTTGTTAAATTGTTTCTCTTTGTTGTTGTCATTATATCATATATATTCATCTTATTGTTGCTCAACGAATCTCTAGAAGAGGCAGTTGCTGATTTTTGGCCAAAGTCCCTTTGGATAACCTGCTCTCTGCTTGCCAAGGTGGTGTTTCATATTTGAAATACATTAGTGATAAAATATGTCATCGTCAACTGAAGTTCATAAAGTTATTTTGTTGTAGAGAAGTATTCAAATAGTAAGGATTTCGATTATTTATTGAAATGTGGTGTCGTCAGAATTATGAAGTCGCTGATTACTCGGCTGGTTGATATGGGAATGGATCAAGTCATAATATTATGATGATATGATTGTAATATAACGATTGTAAATTTTAATATAGTTATGACAAATGACGTGGACAATTTAAAAGGTTAGGTTTTGGATATAATGTTACGATATTATAGAATGCTCTTCATTCTATATACTTTAGCTTGGAAAGTTAGTCCAAGAAAAGCACTTGTTCAAAAGTTGGAGAAAGGCAAACTTGGAGTAAGGGTTTGTTTGGATTGGTTCTCTTTATTAAAAAGCATTTTTTTCCCCCTTAAAAAGTATTATATTTTTTGCCATAAGTATTTAGCTTGGTTTTTAGAAAAATTTAAATTTTAAGAAAAAGTCAAATATTGTTTTATTTTTATTTTTTTCAAAAGTTAGAAATTTCAACTTCTTGAAAAATTATTTTCTTTAAAAGATGACAATTATTTAAAAAAATTAATTCAAATGAGCACTAAGTCACAACTCGCAAAATGGAATTACGTACAACTCTTCTAGGAACATGGGTGTTCCATAAGGTTAATAGAGAATGAGAAGGAAATATGGAGTCTATTCTTTATTGTTTTTGGTCAAGAATGTGGCGTCTATTCATCTAATTACGCGACCCTCCTACTCTCATCGCATAATGCAACTTTGCTTCATTAGGCTCATTAATTATTTATGTTGATCAATTTATTAAGCTAGTGTTTTTCTTTCTAAGTGGTATTTTTGGACGTGGAACGGTTGCTGATCACAAAAAGATTGGCAGGGATGATTTGTAAGGTAACAAAAAGAAAGTTGAACAAGCGTCTAAAGTCCAATAATAGGGCTTGCCTGGATTAATTTTTTTGAAAAGTACTTTTTTTTTAAAATTTTTTTAAAAAAAGTATATATACATAATTTTTTTTTGGGAGGTTAAAATTTCTGAGTTACACGAAATATTAAAATTGAATTTTTTTTAAAATTTTATTTTTTTGAAATTTTATTAAAATATTTATTGCAAAGTATTTTGTCATTAATAAAAAAAACCAATCCGAACAAACTCTTACAAATCAATTAAGGCCTCTATAATCCAGCTTGACTCCTTTAAAAATCTTTATCAACTTATTTTATGAAACATTATGGGAAGGGGAGCTAGCAGGAGGTGGAGGGATTAAATTTGTAACTCTGCAGGTAAAATGGTAAGCTGCTTTGTAGAGCACTTTGTCGAGCACTCTGTCCTTAACGCTGAGTTGAGGGCGTGTTCGTTTGAAGATTGGCTATTTGTGGGCAGCTAGGCGTGGAGAAATATATGGGCAGGAATGGATTCTTTGGCTGCTGTGTGATTGTTAAGTGGTTCTTCTTGGGGCGCCTGGAAGAATTGCTGGTGGGTTGCTCAGGCGCGGATTCTTTCGAATAAGTTTCGGTATAGGCGTACTCACATTCATAGGGAAGGTAATGCAGCGGCGGATTTCCTAGCTAACAAGGGGCTGCGGACAGCAGGGCTGCGTGTATTCCATGAAGTCGACAGCTTCCTGTGGCTCAGAGGAATTTTGCGTTGCCATAAAATTGGCTTGCCTTATCTTAGAACTTGTTAGGATTTTAGTTGATCTTGCTTTGTACAAGTCATAGTGTCACTTCATTTATTGCTTTCTTGCATTAGCTTTATTGTAATGAGGGGAAAGTACTTGTACTTTGCCCCTTTTAGGCTTGCGTTGCATTTTTATGCGGTGGGTGGCCTGTCACCCACAACATCTAGGAGCAGAGTAGAAGGTCTTGGTTTCATCCACCTCCAGTCTTGTATTTTTTGTGTTTTAAATTAATAAAATTCTGAGTGTGCCGTCTCTTTCTTTTTTATAAAAAAACTTATTTTATGAAACATTGGTTGCTAAACTAGAGCAGATTAACGGATTGTTGAGTTTAAGTTCTAGACACTTAAAATCATTTTCTATAAGTTTAGATATTGAAATTAGTCTGTTTGACTCATGTTTAAAAAAGATGATTTTAAAAAGATATAGAAAGCAAGAAATTCTAAATTGAAACTTTCTAAAATAGGGTTTTTGCGAGTAAAAGCAGGTCTATTTTTGGGGAACTTATATTGTGAACTCGTGATTGTGAATGTACTGAACAAACAGCTTATCAATACTGAACATAAATCATCTGTAAAGTTTATTAAATAAATAGCTTATGAATACTAAACAAATAGTCTTTTTATTCTGAGCAAATTTCTATGACGATTTTTATGTATAGATATTAGTTAATTTTACACTTGTCAACATATATTGTAATGATTTATGGATTTTATTAGACAAAAAGTTTATGAATACTAAACAAATAGTCTTAAACATTTGAGGTTGTTTTTATGCATAGATATTTTTGTAAATTTTATAGGACAAATAACCAATGAATACTGAACAAATAATTTGATACACCATATTCTGTGTTTTTATATGTGCATGATATAATTTGCGTTATTTTTACATTGTGTAAGAAGTTATTTTCCTTTTTATTTCCTCAAAAAATATCATACCATATATTTGGATGGTCAATATTAGCTTTAAAATAGTTGAAGACTTGATGGTCAACAAATAAAAAACAAGACTCAGCAATCAAAAGTTTTTATTTAAGGATATTTTTAACCGAAATTCTATAGCTCAACCGCAGTTTTAATTTGTCATTGGAGTTATATTTTTTTTCTTTTTTTTTTCCACTTGTCAATCAGTTGTCAAAATTTTATTTTGGGTTGCCATTTTCTTTTGCCCCTAATCAAATTTATTTTATCTAATTCAGTAGTTAATACCACTATGATGCATAAAATTAGAACAATATCATCTTAATCAAGTGAAGTGTGAACCCAAAGGAATAAATGAAATTTAATAGAAACAAACAAATGTATTAACTTGGGACAAATTCTTATGGACAATAAAAAAATTTGAAAAAAAAGATAAATACATAATAAAAAAATAAGAGTTAATTAAAATATAAGAAATACATTAAAATTATTTATTTTGTGAAAAGAGAAATTCAAGTGGATGTCTGAATGTAGAGAGAGATCAGTTTTTGAGCCTTCGTCATCATCATCATCAGTTTAACTGCTTGGCAATGGAGGGCTTACCCTTAAACAACCTTAACCTCACTTCACCACCACCACCCAAAACCCATCTAAAACCCCCACCAATTCTCTCACACCACCTTCGCTCTCTCACTCACCACAGATTCAAAACCAAAGCAACATCAACAATCAAGAAACCATCACCTTCTCCAAAGAGAAAACAACCCGAAGAATTCACAGAACAAAATGCATTTCCCAACTCATTACCACTCCACAGCAAAAACCCACATGCCATTTACAAAGACATTCAAAGATTCGCGAGCCGAAACGAGCTTAAAGAGGCCCTCACTATACTTGACTACTTGGACCATAAGGGCATTCCTGTTAACCCCACCACTTTTGCTTCTCTTATAGCTGCTTGCGTTAGGCTTAAGGCTGCAAAAGCAGGTAAAATTGTGCACAAGCATATCAGAATTAATGGTCTTGAGGGGAATGAGTATTTGCAGACTAAGCTTGTTCATATGTATGCTTGTTGTGGGTCTATTGAGGATGCGGAGGAAGTGTTTGATGAAATGCGTGGGAGGAGTAGTGTGTACCCGTGGAATGCGTTGCTTAGGGGTAATGTGGTGTTGGGCGGCAGGAATTATAGGGAGGTTTTGGGTACTTTTTCGGAAATGAGAGCTTTAGGTGTGGATTTGAATGTTTATAGCTTCTCTTGTTTGATCAAGAGTTTTGCAGGGGCTCGCGCATTTTATCAAGGGTTGAAGACTCATGGACTCTTGATAAAGAATGGTTTGGTGGATGATAAGATTATAAAGACTAGTTTGATTGATATGTACTTTAAATGTGGGAAAATTAAGCTTGGGTGTCGAGTTTTTGAGGAGGTTGAGGAGAGGGATGTTGTGGTCTGGGGGGCAATGATTGCAGGTTTTGCTCATAATAGGATGGAAAAGGAGGCATTGAAGTATACGAGATGGATGATAAGGGAAGGAGTGGAAGTGAATTCGGTTATATTGACTACTATTCTTCCGGTTATTGGGCAAGTATGGGCACCGAAGCTTGGGAAGGAGGTTCATGCTTATGTGATTAAGACAAAGGAGTATGTAAAGCAGTTATTTATTCAGTCTGCTTTAATCGATATGTATTGCAAGTGTGGAGATATAGTCTCAGGGAGGAAGGTATTTTATGGGTCTAAGGAGAGAAATGCTATTTCTTGGACTGCTCTTTTGTCGGGTTATGTGGTGAATGGGAGACTCGAGCAGGCATTGAGATCCATTGTTTGGATGCAGCAAGAAGAGTTTAAGCCTGATATAGTCACTCTTGCTACAATTCTTCCAGTCTGCGGAAAATTGAAAGCATTGAAACAAGGGAAGGAGATTCATGCATATGCTGTAAAGAACGCACTTTTGCCTAATGTGTCTGTAGCAACTTCCCTGATGATGATGTACTCAAAATGTGGTGTCTTGGAGTATTCCTCCAGAATTTTTAATGGCATGGAGAATAGGAATGTAATATCTTGGACCGCCATGATTGATTCGTACATAGAATGTGAGTCTCTGTGTGAAGCAGTTGATGTTTTTCGGACAATGCAGTTGTCAAAGCACAGACCAGACTCAGTTTCAATGGGGAGGATTTTGAGTGTTTGTGGTGAACTTGGAGTTTTGAAAGTCGGTAAAGAGATCCATGGGCAGGTTCTGAAGAAAGATCTGGAGGCTATTCCCTTTGTTTCTGCAGAAATAATGAAAATGTATGCGAAATGTGGAGCAATTAATATAGCAAAGTTGGTTTTCGATGCAATATCAGTTAAAGGATCAATGACTTGGACTGCCATCATTGAGGCTTCCGGATATAATCACCAATATCATGAAGCAATTCAACTATTTAGGCAGATGATGTCAGATGGTGTTTCCCCTAACCACTTTACCTTTAAAGTTGTCCTAAGCATTTGTGAGGAAGCCGGGTTTGCAGATGAAGCTTGCCAGTTTTTCTCTTTAATGACTCGAAGATATAAAATCAAGGCATCTGCAGAACATTACACAAGCATAATCAATCTTCTAACTAGTTTAGGCCATGTTGAAAAGGCTGAAAAATTCATACGACTGAGGTCATCCTTGGCAATGAACATGACAGCCATGAGCACTTGATATGCTGATTACATGGGTTTGAAGTCTGACTTCATCGCTTAAGCCTGTAAACCGGTCAGATTGTCTTCTGTTATTGCGATATTGCAATGAATCAAGGAAGAAGCACTCTTTTATGTTGTGCTACACATTTGAATCGTCTCACAGGAAAAACTGGTTAACATGTCGTGTTAACCTCAAATTGCAACTTGCTGAAAGTCATGTCGTGAAAGTCAAAGCAGGCTGGAGGTTCCAGAGGGCCTTGTTGGCTTGAATCTTCTAACAATCTGTCTTTTTAACATTGATGGATTGCTTCAAAGATTTGCACCTGTTTCTGCATTTCATGAGAAAAGTTCAGATAGCTGCCATACATGAAAAAAATTTGGAGCTGGTCACTCTAACTCAGACAGCGCAGCACTTGGCTTTCCGGGTTCTGAATTTAACATTGCCCAGTTCTGAATTCCCACTACACACTCCAATCACTCTGTTGGTTGTCTGATCTCATGTATATCTTTAGCATTGTGAACACATAGATACAATAGTGTGTGCTAGTGTATATTTCTGCTTATCAATTGTTACTGTCTGAATATAGCATACTCTATAGTTGATACTTCTTTGTAAAAATATGTTGCTATACTGCAGATTTTTGCATTGACTGGCAATTATTATTTGTATTGTGCTGAGTGGCTTTCATTTTCTACAGGTCACTTCTTCATAATAATGATTTTGAACAAACAAAGTTGTTGGTGTATTTTTTTTACTTAAAGCTATTTAAAATAAGCAGTGGTGTTTGATTTTGCTTTTAAGTTGATCAAACCTGCTTCAAGTTCAATTTAAACTAGTAAATGTGTTTGATTTAGAGGGTGTTTGGTTTGGCTTTTTTTTCTGGTCAAACTTACTTAAAGCCTAATTTAAGCTAATAGAAGTGTTTGTTTTAATTAAAAATGTGCTTTTTCTAAGTAGCTTTAAGTAGAAAATAAAAAGCTCCTCAACTCCAGTTTTTACTTTTTATGGTTTTAAGCACGTTGAAAAAAAGCAAGTTTGACCAAATCATTTACTATCTTATCCTTACCTTGTTATTTTTATTACTAAAATATCTTTTCTCTTTTATCTTATATTTACCTTTTTAAATTATATTTTAATGTCCTTAATAATTATTTTAACTATATAATTTACTTTTCAACCCACTTTAATCAAACATGTAAATATTTATTTTTATAACTATAACTTTTATTCAAATACGTAACTACTTAAAGTTGACAAAAAAAAAAGTCACTTAAAGCTAGAAGTGCTTTAAGTAACTTTTTTATAAGCCAATCCAAACACCCTCTTAATTAAAAAAGTGATTTGATAAGAAAAAGAAAGTTCTGATTTTATGGTTTTAAGTATCTTTTTCTTTCTTTTTTTTTAAAAGGGAAGTTTGACCAATCATTTATTATTTTTATTTTTATTACTAAATTATTTTTATTCTTTTATCTTATACTTGTCCTTTTGTCTTTATTATTACACTTTTTTTTATAATCATTATATATATTTATATTATGTATGATATAAATTAAATTATTAAATTATAATATTTTGATAATATATTTTTAAAAATAAACAAATAACTATGTTTATACCGTGTTTTAATTGACATTTTATTTTTATATGCTTAATAGTTATCGTAACAATATAAATTACTTTTTAACATTCTTTAACCAAATATATAAACACTTATTTTTATAATTATATTTTTATTCAAATAGTTGAACTACTTAAAAAAAAAAAAAAGATGGGTGCAAGCAAAAAATCGATAGTGCCGGGCGTTAGGTGCAATAATTTAAAGCCTTGGGGACCTAAAAATAAATTTCAATTATATTCACTTACTAACTAGGCGCCGTCGCCACTCCCTCCTCCGCCGCCAAAACACACACACAACACACACTGAAAAATCCGAATGGCAAAATACGCCACCGTCGAATGCCCAATCGACTCCGAATGTGCCGCCGAGATCGCCGCCCTCCTCCGCCAGCCGCCGCCCGACGAAATCCAAACCTACTTTGCCAACCTTCTCACCACTCACCAACACCACCAGCTCAGCGTCAAACCGAGCGGCCACCACGGCAAAGGCGTGTACGCCGAGAAAGACTTCGAGCCAAACGACCTCGTTTTGAAGGACCAAATCCTCGTCGGTTTCCAACACGCGTCCAACAAGTTCGACTGCTTCGTCTGCAGCTTCTGCTTCCGCTTCATTGGCTCCGTCGAGCTCCAAATTGGCCGTAAGCTTTACTTTCAGAACTTAGGGTTTTCCGTAACCAATGATTGTGGTAGTTCAAGCAGTAATGGTCATGGGAGTAGTAGTAGTAGTAAAGTTAAGCTTCCAAACGACGTCGTTGAGGCATTGCTGAATGGGAGTTTAAAGTTGCCGCATTCGGATGAATTTAAGTTGCCTGATGTTGTTTCGTGTCCCGGTGAATGCAAAGAAGCTTACTATTGTAGGTAAATTGCTACTTCTTTCGTGCCAGATTATTTGTTGAGCTTGAGTTCTTCTGGATTTAATGTCGACTTTTACCTTTTTGAGCTCAATTTTATGGCCTGTTTGGATTTTTTTTTTATTAAAACGCATTTTTTGCAATAAGCATTTGGTTTGTCTTTCAAGAAAAGCTCAAATTTTACTTCTTTCAAAAGACTGAAATTTTAGCTTCTCAAAAAGTACCTTTTTTTTCAAAAGTTATAGTAAAAATGGCTTTGGAAAAGAGCCCATCCCAACAAGACCTTAGTACTTTTAATGTTTCGAATTGGTGGAGATGTGATACCTGTGTGGTCTACAGCTGATTTTTTTTGAGTCGGTAAATTTGAGGCCATGTGAATTAGTCTTGCTTGTGTGCTTGAGTTTCTAGGCCTCCAGCATGTTACCTTTTCTGGAGCAATTCCTTGCGATGGTTGATTCAGTTTTGGGCACTATAGTAGAATTCATCATGTACCTTATGAAGCACCCAAAGTTTGAAAGTTATAGTAAAGTTAATTCAAATGTTAGCTTGGAGAGGAAAAATAGAAATTTGTTGAACCAAAATGGTGGTTGTAAAATATGAACATGGTTCTTGCTTTTGATATACGGTATATATAGACTTGGATATTTTACTGGGCTTGAATTTTTGTTACGGCTGTGGTTTTTGAATCAATTGAGTGAATTTTTGATTGTTGTCTAATATTTGGTATTTTGGGATGGTAGTAAAGAGTGTGCAGCGGGAGATTGGGAAGCGTTTCATTCATTGGTTTGTACAGGGGAGAGGTCGGAAGCATTGAGTGTCAAGGCACTTTCAGAATTTATACAGCACGCTAATGGTTAGGTTATTTGAATCATTAGTATATTTTTTTTGGACTTACCTAATTAAATGCTGTCTTATCTGAAAAGGGTTGGAATTGCTCATGGTGTTATTTATGTGAAATTTTGATGCAGAGACAAATGATATTTTCCTCCTAGCTGCCAAGGTGTGTTTTGTTTATTGTCTCCATACATAGAGAAGAAGAATAGATTTCCATGTAATACTTAATATTATTCCAACACATGAACATACATGGACACGGGTGGAGAAAGCACTCTGAGAATGATTGATCTTATGATAATTTTCATGAACATGTGTGATAATTGGAGCGCACTACTAAGATTTTACAATCCCAAGCTTTTCTAATATATAGGACAGATACAACATATAGGAAATTTAGCCTCGGGAAGGTCATTTAGCTTTTTGTGGTGCTCACCTTTTCTCACTTTTATATTCTTAGCAATGGAGGAAAAATTTTGGTAGATCTAAGTTGGCTTGCAATTAGTAATTTACGAATAAAGAAATTGCATGATTAGTACAAAGAACTGAGTGTAGTAAAAATGTTTGGCCTGAATTGCTTCTTGCATGGGAAAATTTATTGCGCTTGTAATTTTCAGGTGATTTCTTTTACCATTTTGAGGTACAGGAAGTTGAAAGCAGCTTATCTTGAAGAAAGGAAAGATGACAATCAAAAAGTTAAGGACAGCTGTTATTTTTCCTTGCTTAAGGAGGCATGGAAGCCTGTCGCAATGGGCTACAAGAGAAGGTACTTTTGATTATCTCCACAAGTCTTTGTTAGTTGCTAGCTTAATGCAACGTCTTGTAGCAGGAAGAGCTCTAAATTGGATTGATCAGAGGAAGGGTTTTATTTGTGAATATGAATACTTGCTGAGTTGTTGTAGCTTAAACAGTTCAACCCTTCTTGGTTTGGCTTGGCACTTGAATGTTAATCATTTTTGACAATCAAATATGTTTGTTCTCCATAAAACAGATGCTGGTTTTATATCCCAGCTAGATTTTTTAATCACAAATGAGAACCTTTTGTAGGTGGTGGGAGTGTATGTCGTTGCCCAAGGACATTGACGATGAGTTGACATTCAGAGTGCAAGTAAAGGAGCTGGCGTTCACGGTAATCTTTGTCAGTAGAAATGCATGCAAAATAGGATGTAGACATGCAATAAATACCATTCCCTGCTTCCCGTCCCAAAAATGAGCATAAAGAGAATAAAAATGCTCGTGTAATGGATAAAGTGTATGGTACTTATGAACTACCAGAGCATCTCAAACTTACTATTTTTCATGGTTGACTTTTGTTATAGCTTTTTATTGAAAGATGTATTCAGGTGTGTCAATTTGGACGTGAATATTTAATTAGAATTTCTAAAATGATTGACCTGTATGGGTTTCTTCTTTGGTCTTTTATGAAGCATATGTTATGGCTAATATTCATGCATTGAACATTATCATCTCCTTGTGCCATTCTAGAGCTATGTTTGAGTTCAGAGTTATGTTTCTCCTTTGTTTAATGCTTTCAGTTTTCTCCAGTCACTGCAGCTCCTAAAGGAAGCCATGTTCGACAAAGAATGCAAGCCATGTATCCTTGTCACTACTGATTCATTTGGAACAATTTTGTCTAAAATTCTATGAAATGCATTTTCACATTTTTGAAGTCCTTAACCTTTCCTAGTATTTTCCCTTGAAATCTATGCTCATATAATTGGCATGTTTGAGCAGAATAACCTGTAAGTACTCCACCCGTCAAGATTTTCTTTCCATTGACTACTCCTGCAATGTATGTTTGGAAACACACATGCACATATCTTTGAAAAATGAAACATGATACGGTAAATTTTACTCAACCACTTAGTTTGACTTAATTATAACCTGGCTCCAGGCCGCCTGTTTTGTTGGTCAATTCTTTTTGTAGGTGTATTTGTTGCTTCATAATGCAAGATTCTTTACAGTCGGATTCAGGTTAGAGTAGTATGTGGTTTAATATTGTATTTGTAGGTCATTGGCTGAGAACTGGTTTGGGAGTCTGGACAGACAACGAGGTTGAAAATTGCAGAGCATATGTGGAGGAGAATAGTAAGAATAAGGATAAGCATAAGAATAAGAAGAGAAGAAGATGAAGAAGAAAGGAGGCAGAGACGTCTTAGGGTTAAATATTTATTTGATTACACTCTAGTCTGTGAAAAAGAAGTTGTTGCATGTTTCTACAGCATTAATGACTTAGAGAGGCTAAATATGCTTGGTTTACCAGTGGATTTGCTGCGTGAGTCTTGTCCTCTTGCAACAAAGCCTAAAGATAAAACAATTCAGCTATCTTAGAATAAAGACAGAATGACCACATTACTCTTGCCTTCAAATAATTACCATGCTTGAAAATAAAATGAATTTCAAACTCGTTCTGCACTTCAATTTTGCCAAGTAGAGGAACAGAGTCTCTGTGTGTGTGTGTGTGTGTGAGAGAGAGAGAGAGAGAATCACATTGACTAGTATGCTAACTGAATAAGTAGTTATAGACTAGGTCAATCCTAACACCCTCTCCCTGCTCTGTTGGGGTTGAAAACTTGTCATTTGTGTTGATTTTGATAAAAGGCAAAAATATCAAGTGAGGTTTGACTATTGAAAGGCTTTCCAAAAAAAAAATGAATTTGACTAGTAAAAGAGTTTTCTCCAAACTAGGTTTCAGAAAATTAAGGGGTCAAGTGTTGAACTGAACTAAGAACAATCTCATTCGAACTAAGTTGTCATATGAGAGGTTTCAGTGTAATTTTATCCTTTAATACCTACATGTGGCAAGGATTATTTCTTCTTCTTTCTTCCTCATTACCAATAAGTGATACACTCTGTACTTATTTGCTTTTCTGTTTTTGTCAGTTGAATTCTTGATTCTCACCTTTCCTATTTGGCAGTGATTTGGTTGTACAGTCGCCCATGGAGGATTATTTTCTCTATATTGATGACCTTCCTCAGTCTGAAAAGGTTTAGAATCATCCTTTTTCAATAATATAATCCTTGCCAAGCATATAGAAAAGGTTATCAACTTCTTTACTTTCTTTTCTACAACACCAGGAAGAAGCTGAGCAAGTTACAGGACCTATTCTTGATGCTCTTGGTGATGATTTTTCAATTTGTTGTCAAGGTTAGTTCAATATCGTAATGGTTTTTGGCTATCCTTTATAAACCTATAAACTTGGAATGAGATCTTTTCTGATTGTTCTTTTTGATTTCTCTAAAAGCTGGAAATTTTATTTTGTCATATATCGATCACTATATCAATGCATGAAGAGCATATAGCTAAATCAACATTGCATGTCAAAATATTGCTCACAATACAAACTCGAGAAAGTATAGATACTAAAGTTAAAAGATGGATTTCTGGCTCCTCCCTGAACTTGAAGCAATATTTCAATATTGTCCACTACTCTTAATCACCCACCTCCCATGTAAAACAAAATGTTGGAAAATTAAAAATTAAACACACTGCATTCATGCATGTTTAGTGAAAAGAATAGTTTTGCTTTCTTTATGGTTTTAGATTGGTATACTTAGTCCTGTATCTGCCACTTGTACATTTTAAACATTGAGCTATCCGCTTGATGATATATGGAAAAGCTAACCGTTAACAATTCTTTTCAGGTTCTGCATTTTTCCCTTTGCAAAGTTGTATGAATCATTCCTGTAGTCCAAATGCAAGAGCATTTAAACGGGAACAGGTTTGGACTTGACCAGATTCAGTTTATTAAATTTTGTTTGATGTAAATGTGCCTGGAATTTGGCTGTTCTCTTCTAGATTATAATTTTCTCACTGGAATTTAAAATTTTCTTTCAAAATTATTACTATGTCCATCAAGTAAATATAGCACATTCAATGAAAACCTTCTACTTAAAATCTCAGTGTATAATCCTTGATATTCATCTGAGAGTTCGTTCTTCGGGCTAATAGATGCTTCTGGATATGCATTTTGCTAGAATAACATGTAAGGGAATACCAGTTGATCATAATATTGTTATTTGATATTTTGATACAATAGGACAAGGATGGCCAAGCAGCCATAATTGCCTTGAAACACATTAGAAAAGGAGAGGAGGTAATATTTCCTTTTACGCCTAACCATTTGGACCCTGCTATATTGATCATATGCATGTGCTTTGTCCTCTCTTGAGAAATTTTACCGCGTATCATTTATCAATATACTGATGTTGGCCAACATATTTACATTTTCAGATTACTATATCATATATAGATGAGGACCTTCCTTTCGAAGAGAGACAGGAATTACTTGCAGACTATGGCTTCAGATGTAAATGCTCCAAATGTTCAGAGGAAGAGTTGTGAAACAAGATATATCCAGGCATTATTACTTGCACTTCGATCAAGACCATTCATGACAACTCCTGGAACAAAGGATATGATCGTGACTCCAATCTACGTGTTTCATGATTCCATCAAGCTGGAAGATTGAACACGGAACCCTTCAATTTTTTCTCTTGCTTGCTTTCTTAAATTACCACCATTTAGTACAACTATGTTATAATTTATATGGTCGGAAGGATCATTCTCCTTTGTATCATCATGTAATTTTTTTTCTGCTTTTCTTATTTATCATTATTATGCTTCAGAAAGAACTGCAAAATCTTAGGACTTGATGGGTGAAACCTTGGTCCAGCGTTGCTAGCTCTGAACGTTTCATGCTATGGTGATGCCAGTGTGTCCTTCAAGATTTGCAACACTAGTTGCCAACTTAGCAAAATAAGACCTCCATGTATCTCTTTTTGTTGTTCTGTATCTATCTCTATGTATACATTTAAAAGTAGTATATGTACTCATTAATTAGGGTTTATCAAAAGAGGGAAAGAGGGAAATGCAAGCTTGGACTGTTTTCTTCAAAGTTCAATATTGATTGCACAGTAGTAACAGTTAGACAAGGTAATAGATTCTCACCTACCATAAGACTAATCACCCTCCATCATTAAACTATCTAAGGGTGATATCATGATCCTGTCTCAGTATATGCTCATGTGCTAGTCAATAATGTCATCTTGTTTTAGAAGGCGTATTGAGTTATTAGAAAAAAAAAAAAGGGGGAAAAAAAAAGGAAAAAGAAGAAGAAACCCCTTATAACAAATTAATTTTTTACAAGGTGGATGTGTGGTAAATGAAAAGGCATTTTGTTAGCGGATGATTTGAAGCATGTTAGCTAAAAATACTTCATCTTCTAGCTTATTTAACTATATAAGAATAAGAGTAAGCACAAACTCAGAAAGACTTTAATGACTCAAGGGCTAATAGTTTAGGGAAAGGCGATTGAGGGGAAGAGGCGGCAGCCCTCGGCCCGATCATCCAATTCTCTTCGACAGACGAGCATGATTTTACAGTTAAAGCAACTTGGTCACTTACATTTATCCATCGGAAGGCAGCACCTTCAGGGAATGAGGGATTCTTTAGAACTGATTTAAATAATTTTAGTGACAATTAGTGGAGAAAAAATAATTTTACGTACTAAAAGCATAGCCCAGAGAACGCTAAGGCATAAAGCAATTAAAAGAACTAAAGGGTGAAAAATTGTAGATATAGCATAAAAATGAAAACAAAAATGAAGATACACCATGAGAATGAAAACAAAAATGTAGATACACCATAAATACTTATATTCACCACTTTTACACAGTGAAAGAAGCTTAAAGAACTGGTCTTTATGACTTTTGTAGTTATATCTATTTGGAATGGATTTACTTGCTTTCAACTTTGATATATTTTCTCTATATATGTGCTCGCCTTTAATTTATATTTGTTTTGTATTGTTGTTTGAACTCCTCTATTTTCATTTTTATTCTCTATCGGTTTCATTTACCAAATAAGCACTGTCAAATACCTTCGGCTTGGTTCTTGATCCTGAGAGGTAGAATTGAACACACAACGACTTCAGCTGTAAGAGCATGCATTATCTCACGATATCAAGTCAGACCAGTGTTTTTTCTTTTTAATATCCCAAATCATATTGAATTTGAAACTAATTCCTATTGGAGTGAGAACGGTAAAAGAAAAGCCCTCCTAACAAGTATGTTTCAGAGATTCAATATTTTCAGTTAGGTGACATTATGCCACCTTTTTAGGTTTAAGCTTCAATAATAATGTAGTAATAATAATAACAATAATTTAAAGAAACTTCAATAATAATGCATCTAGATATTAATTAATAGGGTTACAACGACCAAGATCATAAAAATTTCAATAAGAACGAAAGCAAACGACATCAATTCATGTAGAAAATGTTGAGCAAATGACTCCTTAATTATTCATCACAGAAATAATAGAGTATTAGTTTCTGATTAATAATTAAGTTCAATTCACTGTCCCTTCAACACAAACCCATTGTCCTACGAAAAGTGCATCACAGTTGATGTTGGGGTTGATGGCGAGAAAGAATTCAGAAGTCAAGGTGAAGGATTGAGCAATGCCTAAACAAGTATCACCACTTTGCACCCCCACCATTGTATCACAAGTTGGTGTTGAAACTGCATCACCTGTTGTTTTTTCATAAACAAACAAATGGTAAAAAGAGGGGAAAAGAAAAAGCCAATGCACCATGAAATGAATACTCTATACTCATGCATATTGTCATTTAGCAGCACCAGAATAAGGATTCGTTTGAATTGACTTTTTTAAAAATACTTTTGGGAAAAGTGTGTTTTTGATAAGTTAAAATTTTTAAATTTATTTTTTTTTAGTTTTTTTGAAAGTCAAATCAAATTGCTATTTTAAAAAGAATATACTTTTTTAAAGAAAAAAAAAGTACTTTTTTCTTTGGAAAAAAAAAATCTAAACAAGTCCTAAATGTAATGTACAGAAGAACATGGATGCAAATTATCTACAGCCAGATATTATTAAATAGTATAGTGTATATATATGAATGATTAAGACTCTCCAGCAGTTAGTATTCTACTCTCAGCCAAGGTGATAATGAGGAGAAGTGAGAGTGCCAAAAACACTGCAGCTCCATTTCTTTTGGCCATTTTTCTTGCTTGCTTTGCACGTAGAGAATATATGATAAGTCTTGCTTTTCTTGCCAATTATTTTCCATAATCTGAAGTACTTATACTAAAATTACCAGCCGAATAACTATACAAGCCATATTGCAAAGTTGTAAATCTAGAGGCTGAGACGACACGGCCGGCAAGAAACAATGCCACGGGTGAACAATACGAGAATGCATATATACATACATACATACATACATATATATATATATATAAAATATATTATGTGTATGTACATGTGTATATACTTATAATCTTGTTTAAAGAAAAAATAAAACAGGAAGAAGCATGAGAAAGAATTTTTGTTTCTATTGACAGCTAAAGAGAATTGTTCAAAAATGAGCAGTAGATTCCATTGTACGATAATACGATTATTATTTAGGACTTAATTTTATTTAGTTTCCAACATTTTGAGGATGGGTGAGAATTATGATTTACACTTAGAGATACATTAGGCTAAGTGAAATTGTATAATTTATGATGTATAGGAGAACTTTAGAAGAGAAGATAATTCCTAAATCAATCACAAATATTCTTGATGAAGTGTTAGGTGATACAAGTCAATCATTTTACTCATCAGCTTCCTAGAGAGATTTAGAATGGAGTTTAGTTATCACATATACATATACATATATACACATATATATATACATATACATATATACACATATATATATACATATACATATATACTCATATATATATATATACATATACATATATACATATATATACACACACACATATATATATATACACACACACACTATTCTTAAATGATTTGATCAGAACTATATTTGCAAATTGTTGTTTTCCATTGAAGTTGGTTAACTTAATGTCTATTATAATTACACTCATAAGCTGGACTAGACTTCAACATGTCGATCAACATTTTTCTTGACATTGGGACCCTCTCTTGGACTATTTGGACTTCATCAAATTTCTTTGGACTGGAACATTTACAATATTCTGAACAACTAACTTTACCCTATTTTCGATATCAAAAGTTTTGTTAATATCTCTATACTCTTATTTTCTAATGTTAATATAAATTCTAAGTTTTTTTTTAATAAAACAAAAAAAAAAAAACACTTAACACTATTTTCAACCCCCCCTACCCCCCCCCCCACACACCCCCAAAAGAAAAGAAAAAAAGAAAAACTATTGTTACACTAATGTCGGTGAAGCATCTCTTGAATCGCAATATTTTTGTGTAAAGAGGTTTAAAAAAATATTTTTGATTACATATTTCAATATGACTCCACAACGACGGGAATAAAATTTTGACACCGTAATTAGCAGAAATTAACTTTTTAACTGTTCAAGTAAAAATTTAATCTATGTACATACTCTTAGGACTCGTTTGCATTGGTTTTTTTTTTTCTAAAGTATTCTTTTAGCAACTTTGAAAAAAGTGTTTTTATGAGAAACTAAAAATTCTGACTTTTACAGTTCTTTTTTTTTTTTTAGAGTTTCATCTTTTTTCGAAAACTAAGCCAAACAGTTACTGCAAAAATAATATATTTATTTCAGGAAAAAATGTATTTTCTGACGAGCCCTTTTATACATTTGTTAAATTTCTTAGTTATCTATTTATTTATACTTAGGTTTATCTTCTGTCTTTTCTTTCTACTTTTGTTAGCTCCTTTAACTTATCTTTTTTCTATTGTTGTTTGAAGTCCTTTATTTTTTGTTTATCCACTCTTAGCTTCACTGAAAGCATTAATTCATTTGTTTAGTTACATGAATGGGCGTCATCCTTTAGAAACAAGATTTTTAATCCATCTTGACCTTAAGATAGAACGCATAATTGCAGCTAGAGGAGCATGTACGATCCCAAGGTCAAGAGGGATCAACCTATTGAGTTACAATTCCAGCTAAAAGTTTAAATTTTTAGAAAGAGATTGACTATATTTATTTATTGTTCTCAACACAATTATTTTTTAGCTAGGTGACTTTTATGCCTTTCATTTGTTAATTAGCTTTAAACTTGTATAATTATGTATGCAGATATTAGTCGAGTTTGGAGTTGAGGGGATAGTTGAAGTAGTTGAAATTATTCTCCAAAAATACTAACTTAGATTCAACCCCATAAGAAACGAAGAGCAAAATCGGGAGTGGGAGAAAAAAATACGTTAAGTCAAGTCTCAATTTACGATGAGCTATCCTCTTTTGCATTTTCCTTTGTGTTTGGTTTCTAATGTACGTACCTATTATTATCATGGGAGATTTTTTCACGTTATGATGTTGTCAATCTGATTGGCATTTTGTTAATTTGTGGAACACCTTGAAGCATGTTATATGAAATGACTTCATCTCCTAGCTTGTGTATATATATATATTAGCTAGTATAAATAAGAGTACGCAAAAAGTGATCTGAAAATATATGGAGAAAATGATACATTTTTAAACCATCTTAAAAATCCAATAACAACTAAAAAGCGATTTCCATCTTCAGCACATTCATCATTTTTACAGAGAAGAAGGACTTAAGCATTTAGGAATTAAATAAATGCCCCCTTATTTCTTCATATATGCATGGATATAACTGCAGATTTCATAGCGAGTATTAGCTTCTCATGAATGAAGTCTAGTTTACTATGCCTTCAACACAAACCCATTGGCCTACGAAAAGTGCATCACAGTTGATGTCGGGGTTGATGGCTACAAAGAATTCAGAAGTCAAAGTAAAGGATTGAGCAATGCCCAAACATGTGTCCCCATTTTGTACCCCTACCGCTTGTATCACAACTTGGTATTGAAATTTCATCACCTGTTGATCGATATCAAGAATAAATAAAAAGGTTAAAAAAAATATAACATATTGTAAGTGTTAATGTTTATAGATGAAAAAAATACTTATGATGTACAATAAATTAATTTGAACGGAAAACGTCAATATAGGGATTATATGCCATTTTTGGAAAGCATAAGAAATAATGTGATAAGTTTTAAAAAATACAAGAACATAATCAAGCATAATCAACTAATTAGATAATACACAGGGATATAAATTAAAGTACACTTAACCCAAAAATGTATCATACATGAATAATCTATATCCATATATCGAATAAACGTCTTCTTGGGACTCCATGATATGAGATAAGCCACATCATCCCCTCCTTGTATATGAATGGGTCTCTTCATTTCAAATTCATTTGTTCATCATACCTACTATTTGTTAACAATTATCGACATTATGTATCATATATTGTAATTTTAAATTTGGTTATTTAACTGTTAAATAACCCTGTGTAAAGTACAAAATGTATAACTCGTACAAATTACAAAATATGAAAGTATACAAGACGCTCTCCACGAATGTACTATAGTGTATGTAAGAAATTTTCTATTTTAAAAATGACAGAGAGATGACCAATCAACACATATGTACATAGTTATTTTTTAGTTAAAAATTTAATTATTTAATAGTTTAAATAATTTATTTACAAATTTCAAAAATTTCATGACTAAATTCGATATCATACTCTAAAAATTAAAAAAAATCATACAGAACACAGAATAGAAATATGATAGTTTATATATTAGAGTTTCCACTTAAACAAAATCCTAAATCAATCCCTGTGGCATAGTTGGAGGATTGCATGTATCACCATCATAAATGGGATGAAATATTTTCTTCAACCAATTATACCATTTAAATACTAGTGCATGAATGATCTAATTAGAGCCTGTTTGGTTCTACTTATTTTGCAATTTATAGCTCCAAAAGAAATGCACCCCTCACATGCTTTTTATTATTTGCAACTTATAAACCTCAAATAAGCTTAGCCAAGCCAAACATGCTGTTAGACTTACAAAGAAGTCAATATTCTGCTCTCAGCAAGGTTGATAATGAGAAGTGAGAGTAGTAATCCCATGGTTAGGAACACTGGGGCTCCATTGTTTCTTTTGGCCATTTTTTCTTGCTTTCTTTAGGAAATATATATACGATGACTCTGGTTGTTTTTGCTTATGGCTTCCCATAGTCTGAAGTATTTATTGTAAATTACAGGCCGAATAAACATACAAGCCAAAGTTCAATGTTATAAAATTTAGAGGCCAAGACACGGCCGGCAAGAAACAATGTCAAGGGTGAATAATACGAGATAGTAAGGGACAACGAATGTATTGTTTGAATCTGGGATTAATATTTTAAGATATACAGATAAGTCTCGTCACTATAATCTCGTTTAAGTTGGATATGGAGTTGTTTGTATAATTAGAAGAGCATTCCTATCACTCCTGATGATTGATGTGCATGCGTTTATGGAACATGACTTATACCAACGGTTTTTAGGTAAGTTGAGAACAGACAAGAAGCAGGCGTAGTTGTCTCTAAACAACAATTTGAAAAAAAAAAAAAAAAGGAAGAAGAAAGAAGAACGAGAAGAAAAAGAAAAAAAAAAAAGAAAAAAGGCATGTGGTAGATGTTTTATTTCAATTAAAGAGAGTTACGTTGTTCATAGAAACTGTGGAGTAGATCCCATTATATTGGCATCAAGATTGTGTAGATCTATAATAATCTGATGATTATTTTGGATTTAATTTTATTTGATTTTGACCATTCCAACACTCTGAGAATGGGTCAAAATTATGGTTTGCATTTTTGAGATAGACTATGCAAAGTAAAATTTTATAACTCATTATAATATATACGCGGGTGCATGGTACACAATATATATTCTAAAATAATTTTGTGTGTGAAAGAGAGTAACATTAGTACTTATGTGATAATCCTTAGTTTATATTATCTTATACATTAATTTATTATCTGTTTTATTATCTGTAATCTGTGATCTGTTGTCAATATACATTATTATTTTTAACTCAAAAAATTTATTGCCAAAACACAATATTTATTTGCAAATTCTCTTATATTTGTGACTAAATCCGTCATCAGTTGTTATACATAAATAAATAAACTTGAATATTGACGTTGTCTATTATAAGAAACTAAAGTGTGTAAAGCATGGTATGGAAGCGCTAGTTAAATTATTTTCTAATATAATTACATATATCCCTATTTTAGATTTGAGTTTATCATTTGGATTAGAAAAGTTGTGACATATATTACACTTCCTTTTATTATTTGGACTTAACCAAATTTATTGAGATTATACATTTTGACTAAATTAAATCCTAAACGACAAGCAGCTACCCCAATTTCAGTAGAATAATCATACTTTATGTGGTCAAAGAGATGCAAAGAATGCTTTGATTTACATTTTTCAATAGGCTAAACAACATTCTATCTTTTTGAGGTTTATTATAAATGTATGTTATCATATTATAATTTTAAAATGCGGAGGAACTGCCTATGGTCAAAAGATGTGTCATTCAAATGCCCCTCTAAAATAGGCATGGAACTCCCCTGTGGTCCTCAAATATTTAGCATACATGCCTCCAAAATGGGGCTCCATGCGTATTTTGAAATCACATGCCTCCAAAATGGGGGAGCAATTTACACTTCTAATAAACCACAAAAGGGTAGGATACTAATACATGTACAATGAAAAGGTCAGAATTTTACGCCATTACCAGAAATCTATGTTAATGTTCAATAAGAACTTAATTTGTGTCTATATACCCTCGTTTATTGCTTTATATATGCTTAGATTATCTTAGTTATCTATTTATTCTTAGTTAGTTCTATCTCGTGTGTTTTTTTCCCCTCTATTTACGTTGTAGCCTTTAATTTATCTTTGTCTTATATTGTTGTTTGAAGTCCTTTAAATGTGTTTATCCACTTTTAGTTTTATTGAAAGCATTGCTTTTCCGGTCAATTTATTTCAGTACTTCTCCTTTCTGTTAAAAAATCTTCATTCATTGTTTCTTTACATGCATAGCTGTCGTTCTTTAAAACAAGAATTAACTAATTAATCCCCTCTTGACCTTGAAATAGAACCAAACAATTCAAATAATTTAATTTGTATAGGTTGAGTTATTATTTACGATAAAATCTAATTTAAAATTAATTGACTTATTCAATTTGTATGATTGAGTATCAGTTTTATTTTCCTTTACTTTACATAAATATCTAATTTGTTCTTACCAATTTATGTAAAAATTTCTGAAGTCTCAATTCATTATTATTTTTTTTGTAAAAGAATACCAAACAGTATTGTAACTAAGATATATTATTGTACTACTATGATTGTGTGTTTTTTTCAATTATTTGTATTTGATCATACTTTACAACATTTGAAAATACATCTACATTTTAACAGTTTTTAAATACATTTTTATGTTTTACATATTCTTTATAGCGTTAATAATTCGCCTCCCAAATATTTTGTTCAAGATTTGCCACTACATACATTATCTCAAGGACAAAGAAGGATCAATTATTTTTCACTTAGGCGCCTTTTATGCCATTTATTTAGTTCTAAACTTAAAATAAGAAAGTAATATGTGCTAATATTAATAGGGTTTCAGGTTTAATTACAACGTATCCTATTGTTGGTATTTGATTATTGAAAAATAGATAGTTGAATTATTTTAATATTTGGAGTAGAAGGAATATGAGAAGAATGATAAGGGATATAGCGAATGATTTAAATTGGAGAAGAGGAAATCTTAAACAAAAATTGCAAAAGTGGACGAAGTAGTGTTTGAGAACTTTTACTGCATGAGTGCTTTGCTGATTGATGGTTCGGTACAATTAATGCAAATGGCAATTAATGGCTAATTATAGGAGTGGAATTGCTTAACCACCTAGCATTGCTACATTATATCACAGGTCAATTGTTTTTTTGGGCACAAAGCTTGCAACAGTAAAATGTTTCTAGAAGTTTTTTTTTTTTTTTTTCCCTTATTGAGCAGCAAACTAACACCTATATATATCCTCTTAAACAACTAGGAAATTTTTCGTGTGGTGTTGCCAATCTGGTTAGCGTTTTGTTTTGTGGAACACTCGAGCCGTGTTAGACAAAAATATACTTAATTGTCTCCTCCTCAAGTTAGTATAGATAAGAGCAAGCACAGATTAATCGATTACTAGAAAAAGTCAGATGGATGATAGCAATCGCTAAATGGAGCCAATAATACACTTATAGACCATCTAAAAATTCCAAAAAGCGTTCAACCATCTTCAATACATTCATTTTTCATGTAAGGAATGATCAACTAAGCATATAAGAAATGCTATTCCTTATTCTTTAAGAGAGAGATAATTTTAGATGTCATACTCATAGTGAGTATCAGCTTCTAGACAATGAAGTCTAGCTAGTTCACTGTGCCTTTAACACAAACCCATTGGCCTACAAAAAGTGCATCACAGTTGATGTTGGGGTTGATGGCTAGAAAGAATTCAGAAGTCAAGGTAGAGGATTGAGCAATGCCGAAACAAGTATCGCCATCTTGCACACCCACCACTGTATCGCAGCTTGGTGTTGAAGAAATTGCATCTCCTGTTGATTACAAGAACAAATAAAAGGTAAAGAAAAAATGCTAAATGCACCATGAAATTAGTAATCATACTAGCATTTTGCATTCACGCAAAGTTTTATTTTTTTTTCTTTTTTTTCTTTTTTTTGTGAAACGGAGGTAACCTCAGCTTTAGAAGATGATTGTCTTAAAAAAAGTGATGGTGGTATTAGATTATTTAATTTAATGGACTCAAAGGCACTATGACACGCATAGATTTAGAATATCTTATTAGTGAAAAATAAGTAAAAAGTAGGTTAGGCTACAAAATCATTGGCAGTGCGCTAAATATTTTCATACTGATAATATCGAAATAACAAAGAATCTAAAATTGTGTAGAGTCAATGAGGGCTGCAGATCGAGTCATCCCGCGATATGAACACATCGGAACATTGGATGCAAAATCTTCTACATACTAGAGTGTGTATGTGTGTGTGTGCATAATGTAGACTCACCAGCTAGTGTTCTGCTCTCAGCCAAGTTGATAATGAGGAAGAGTGAGAGTAGTAATCCCATGTTTAGGAACACTACTGCACCTCCATTGTCTTTTTTGGCCATTTTTCTTGCTTAGTTTGATTTGCACGTAGGAAATATTAATATATGATGATGATTCTTGTTGTTCTTGCACATATGACTTTGCATAAATTGGAAGTATTTATAGTGAATTACAAACCGAATAAACATACAAGCCAAAATGCATTGCTATAATAAATTAAATTTGGAGGCTGACACCACAGGCCGGCGAGAAACAATGCGAACGGTGAACAAAACGAGGTAATAAGGAAATTGGCAGCTTGAATGTGGAGTTATTTGTATTAGAGACATAAGTCTCTTTGTTATATTAATCCCGTTTACAAAGTATGGCCATTTAACTCAATATAGGTTAAACTTTTAATTAGATGGTGTGTATATATATATGAAATTAACTCGATATTATAAAACGAGAAAAGGGTGATTTTGGCAACCTGAAAAAGAAAGGAACAGGAAAAAAAAAAGACAAGAAATTTAGTAAAACCATTAAATAAATAACTCAATAATAAAATAAAACCACAAAAAAAATCAAAATAAGAAGAAAAAGATAAAAAAGCTACTTATTTTACAAAAATCTCCCTATAAACATTATTAGAGAAAAATTACTTTAAACAATTCTTTTCTAATATATAAATCATAAATTGAAACATTTTTTCCTATTCTGGTGCATTCTGTTCTCAACTAGCTAACCATTTAAGTATACAAAATTAAGAAAAAAATTTAAATAAAATTTGCTTTTATATATATATGTGTGTGTGTGTGTGTATATATATATAAAATTAATCTTTTTAGCTCGTATAACTTTTCCCAATGAACTAACAATTAAAAATATAAGACAAAAACTAGAAGAATAATTAAGATAAGACATTGCTTGGTAAAATTTAATATCATAGGGCGAAATGGGTAAAAATAAGACTTTTTATGAGAGTTTGGGATTTATGCTACAATTCATTGGGAAAATTGGCATTCTCCTGAAAAAGAATTCAAACTTATTTTAAAAAAAAAAAAAGGGAGTATGTTGTGGAATAAATGATTTTTACAATTGTGGAATTCCATAAAAGACCTTTGTAATTTAAGGCCTATTTGGTTTCTATTTTTTTAAAAAAAATTAATTTTCAAAAATAGAAAAATAGAAAAATTTGTTTGGAAAAACTATTTTTGTTTTTAATTTTGTAAAACAATTCTCTGAATAGTTGTTTTAAAAACAGAAAACAGAGAACACCAAAAAGATATTTTCAACATCTAATTCTCAAAATTTCCATGAAAATAAGGAGAAGTCCACTTCATTAAGAGTAAATTTGTAATTAAGATACTATTACAATGGCAAACACTTTTCTCTGTAATTCTCTCCACTTTATATCTATTTTACCATAAAAAGGTTAAATTACTCTTGTAGTCCTCTATCTTTTAACAAAATGATACTCTGGTCCTTTATCATTCTAATTGACCCTTTTAGTCCTTTAGTTTTAACTCCATTGCCGCCATTAGTCCATTTTCGAATTTCCGTCCAAATTTAATTGTTATCCACACATGTCATGCATGTGCAATGTATTGAATAATGGCAAAAAGTGGATGAAAATTCAAAAATAGACTAATTGCAGCAATAGAGTTAAAATTATAGGATGAAAAAGTTCAATTAGAAAGATAAAAGACCAACGCGTCATTTTACTAAAAGATAAAGGACTAAGAAAGTGATTTACCCCCACAAAGATTACCAAACAAATCATTTAAAACTTTTATTCTCAAAAATTATTTTGAAATATGTTTTGAAGAACTATTTTCAAAAATGAAAAACAAAAACAGAAACCAAATAAGCCCTTTTTCTAGTGGAAAGGAAGGTTCTTCTCCTCAGGATTTTATTAATAATTAAAAAAAGTACAAAGTAGAGGGGGACCGTAGGCCTAATCCTTTATTCTACTCCTAAATAGAAGATTGATAGGCCAATCTTCGTACAAGATGCAAAATGACGTGCAAATACAAATGCACACAAAAACTAAACAAGATAGTACTACTACCCTTACAATAAAATGCAACATGCACATACACAAGGAAGTACCACTTCCCTTACAAAATGCAACACACCATGCAACTTAATTCTAGATCCTGATATTAGGAACACGAAACTTATCACACAAGAAAAGCCCGCGGATAGGTCTTAACTCCTCCCATGAGCTAATCACCTTCAGTGTGTCCCTTTTAGCGCCCAAGTTAGCGAGAAAATCAGCCAGCTTGTTCCCTTTTCTACATATACAAGTGATGTCCGCCTGAAACTCTCACAGTTGTTCTATCTAGCAATAGTAGCAGTCAAATTCAGCCGACTCAACCAACTTAGGCACATGATCAAAATATGCCTGAACAACAGAAGTACAGCATTGCCACTGGGCGAGAAAGGAGACAGATTAGAGAGCCTCAAAGGTATGGATACGTTGATCTTGTTGCTTATGCTTTGACTGTTGCCGAAACAATTGAAGGACATGAGCCGAATTCATACAAAGAGGCCATATCTGGGAAAGGTTCTGCTCAGTGGGTGGGTGCCATGAGTGAGGAGATTGAGTCTCTTCATAAGAATCAAACATGGGAGCTTGTTGAATTGCCTAAGGGACAGCGAGTTGTCGGTTGCAAATGGGTTTACAAGAAAAAGGAAGGTACTCCAGGGGTTGAAGGTCCTCGATACAAGGCACGGTTGGTGGCAAAAGGCTATACACAAAGGGAGAGTGTTGACTTCAACGAAGTGTTCTCTCCGGTTGTGAAGCATACTTCCATCAGGGTTTTACTTGCCTTGGTTGCTCTTCATGACTTAGAACTTGAGCAGCTAGATGTGAAAACGGCGTTTTTGCATGGTGATCTTGAAGAGCAAATTTACATGAGTCAGCCAGAGGGGTATGTAGTTCCTGGTAAGGAGAACCATGTTTGCAAACTGAAGAAGTCATTGTATGGGTTGAAGCAGTCACCTCGGCAATGGTACAAGAGATTTGACACATTCATGGTAGGTGCTGGATACACAAGGAGTGCCTACGACAGCTGTGTATATCTCAAGAAGCTTCCAGATGGTTCGTTTGTGTATTTGCTGTTGTATGTTGATGATATGCTTATTGCTGCTAAAAGTATGTCTGCAATCGACAAATTAAAGAAGCAGCTAGGTGATGAGTTTGAGATGAAGGATCTTGGAGCAGCGAATAAGATTCTTGGCATGGAGATTCACAGATATAGAAACGCTGGGAAGCTATTCTTGTCTCAACAAAGTTATATTGAGAAGGTCTTTGGAGCGTTTCGGGATGCTTAAAGCTAAGCCTGTGAGTGTGCCGCTTGCTGCTCACTTCAAATTGTCTACAGATTTGTCACCTAAAACTGAGGAGGAGGTGGAGCATATGTCTCATGTTTCATACTCGAGTGCTGTTGGTAGCTTGATATATGCTATGGTGTGCACTCGTCCTGATATTTCACATGCAGTTAGTGTTGTGAGCAGGTATATGGCATCACCTGGGAAAACACACTGGGAAGCGGTGAAATGGATAATGAGATATTTGCGTGGCACTGCGAATATAGGATTGCTATTTAGCAAGATGACTGGAGATTGCGCAAGGTTGGTGGGTTATTGTGATTCAGACTTTGCAGGTGACTTTGATAAGAGAAGATATCTGACGGGTTACGTGTTTACTCTCTCTGGATGTGCTATCAGTTGGAAAGCGACATTACAGTCTACTGTGGCATTGTCGACTACTGAAGCGGAGTACATGGCAATTACAGAAGCTGTGAAGGAGGCCATGTGGTTACAAGGCCTGGTTCGTGATCTTGGACTGCAGCAAGATACAAGTACAGTCTTTTGTGATAGCCAGAGTGCAATCCGTCTGACGAAGAATCAGATGTATCATGAGAGAACTAAACACATTGATATCAGATATCATTTTATCAGAGATATTATATCACAAGGAATCATATCAGTGCAGAAGATTTCTACCCATGAGAATCCAGCAGATATGATGACTAAGGTGGTTCCAGTCAGCAAGTTCAAGCATTGTTTGGATTTGGTTGCTATTTGTAGTGTGGAGCAGTGAGCCCTTAGGGGTAGTTGGCAGCAGGGATGATGGTATGTTGATTAGAGCGAATACGTGCCAAGGTGGAGATTTGTTGAATGTGGCCCGTATTAAATTAATATGTTTACTTTTCCTAGTAGTATACTGTTTCCTTATCCTTGTAGAAAACCGATTAGGATACTTGTGTACTATAAATAGGGGCTAGGACATTATATTTGGTGCCTTAGGGTCGCATCCCATGGGGGTGTAGAGGTTCATACCTCTTGTGGTATGTGGGGTGAAAGAAACCAAAGTAAGAGCCTTGTAGCATTCGTGATCAGTAATATAATTATTCTCTGTTGCCCGTGGACGTAGGCTTTAAAGCCGAACCACGTAATTTCTTGTGTCCATTATTTCTTCTCGTATTCTTCGTGTTTGTATGTTTTTCCCCAACAGAGAGGTTAAGAGTAAACAGTTTATTAATAGACCGAGAGAAATAATCAGCAGCAAGAATAAATAAAAGAGGAGAAATAGGATCACCTTGCTATAGATCCCTACTAGACCAAAAAAAAAAAAAATCCTTTAACTCACCATTCAGTAAGATCGAAAACCAACAGTTCTGGACACAACATTTTATTTTGTCAATCCAGCAACTAGAGAACACAGGAAATTCTAGTTTAAGCGATCATAAGCTTTCATTATGTCCAGTTTAAGAAGCATATTACCACCAGGCACTTTCTTATCAATACAATGTATCATCTCTTGGGCCATCAAGATAACTAATCAACGTCCCTTTAACGAAACCACTTTGATTGCCGAAAATAAGATGAAGAAGGATGGCCCCTAAACTTGTTAACTATAATTTTAGAAAAGATTTTATAAAACATATTCCAAAGACTAGTAGGCTTGTATTCGTTCCACCACTTGGCGTTGTCTCTTTTTAGAAATGAGAACTATTAAGGCAGCATTCACCTCCCGAGAAAGATCCTCACCCTAAAAAAATGCTGATATCGCCTTCACTCAAATCCTCCTTAATCACCTCCCAACAATGTTTATAAATAGCAGAGGAAAACCCATTTGGGCTTGCAATACTAAGATCATTTATAGCAAAAACACCCTCCTTGATTTCCTCCAGGGCAGGACTTTTGTTGAGAGAACCATTATCCTCTTCCCTCACTAACCTTGGTATCAGATCCCAATATGCTAAATCCACTTGGGCACTTTCCTAGCTGAATAAGAAGAAAAGTAATCAATAGCGGGCCATTGAGTCAAATTCATGTCCTCGATAACCTCACCTTGTGAATCTATAATCGACCAAATGTTGCTTCTAACACGCTTTTTCACCATCAGAGTGTGAAAGTATCCAGTGTTTCTATCGCCTTGTAACAACCATCTACTCCTAGCTTTTTGCCTCCAAAACTCCTCCTCCTCATTAAGAGCTAACTTGAGAATCCGCCGACACTTTGGAGAGATTAACACGATTAGAAGGGGAAGGATCGACTTCAAATTTAGCCTCTTGAATACTAACTAACATCTCAGCTCCTCTCACCTTGCTGAAAATATTCCCAAATCTAAACTGGTTCCACCATTTCAATTTACCTTTTAGTCGTTTAAGTGTCAACCAAAACTTGGTAATCCCTTTCGCTTCCAAAGGAAACATCCAGCTATCTCTTACAACATCAATAAAATCACTTCTTTTGCACTAAACATTAAAGAAACGAAATGAAGACGGACCACGACTGTTGGACAACCCAAATGTTAATAATAAAGGACAATCATCCGAGAACTCATCTTGAGACAAATGCTGCACTCTAGTATAAGGGAAAGACTTACCCTAATAACCATTAATACAAATTCTGTCCAAACGTTGATGGATGCACTTATGACCTTTTGAGTTATCAAGATAATCTTTGATAGAAGATATTAAATAGCAGGCAATAAGCAATCAAACAATAAAATTTAAGGAGATGAGGAAGAAGAATATCAAACACAACTGTTTTAGGTGGTCTAAACTCCTTTGGTCCTGGTCCACCACCTAAAGTTTCCTTAAGATTTCAGAAGCTTCACTAAGGGCGTAACTTCTTGCTTTGATCGTTAGAAAAGCATAGACTAATGTAGTACAGTCTTTGCTTCACTACGAGGACCTTAAGTGTTCACCCAACACTTAAGGAGTTCCTGGCCACTCTATTTACTCACAAGGTTGATAAAAGAAACGAAGCAATGGAATAGTAAAGTTTCTATTACAAGGAAACCTTCTTAGAGCAAAGTGTTTGAAGGTATAAATACCTTCTTATATTGCTCAAAGTGGATAAGCAAATTAAAAGCTCAACCAACTTCATCAAAATGCAATGAATGTAAGTATTAAATGTTAGAAGATAGCTTCAAATGCTTGTATGTAGAATATGAAAGGTCAAGATCAGGTTGTGAAATGTCGGAGGTTAAAACATGTATGGCAAAAAGCATTCCATTTCCAATCAGTTTATTTCATTACTTCTTGTGTTCAAAAATCTTCATTCATTTAATTCATTTTGGTTACATGCATGGGCGTCGTTCTTTACAAACAAAAACCAATCCCCTCTTCACCATGAAAATAGAACGCAAAATTGCAACTAGAAGAGCATGCATGCAATATTATCTCAGGGTAAGAGACGGATAATTATTTCTAAGTGAGGTGACCTTTACGCCGTTTATTTAGTTCTAAACTTCAATAACAAAATAATCTAAGCTCATATTAATTTGGTTTCAGCTTACAGTGTACCTCATATGTCCTCTTAAATAACTTGAAAATTTTCATGCTGTGATGCTGTCAATCTGATTAGCATTTTGTTTGTGGAACACTTGAAGCATGTTAGAAGAAAATACTTCATGATCTCCTAGCTCATGTGAGTCTAAATAAGAGTGTAAGCATAGATTAATATAATCGAGTGTTGCAAAAAGTTAAACGGGTGACAAAAATAAAATAAATGATACAAAATTTGTCACTAGCTAAATGGAGACAATAATACACTTATAATAAACCATTTTAAAAATCCACTAACAATGAAAGCGATCGCCATCTTCAATACATTGATCATTCATGTAAGGAATGATTTCAGCTTATAAGCATTTAAGAATTAATGCTTCCTTATTCTTCAATATTAGATATAATTTTAGATGTCATAGCGAGCATTGATTAGCTTCTCGTGAATGAAGTCTAGTTCACCGTCCCTTTAACACAAACCCATTGGCCTTCGAAAAGATCATCACAATTGATGTTGGGGTTGATGGCCAGAAAGAATTCAGAAGTCAAGGCAGAGGATTGAGAAATGCTGAAACAAGTGTCGCCATTTTGCACGCCCACCACTGCATCACAACTTGGTGTGGAAGTTGCATCACCTGCTGATTTCAAGAACAAATAAAAGGTAAAAGGGAAAAAAAAAAAAAAAAAAAAAAAAGAATAACTCATACTAGTTTTGCGTATGCAAGGTTTTAATTACATGCATCACCAATAAATTTAAGGTAAATAGTCTCTTATTTTTATTTTTAGTAACAATTATATCTGCTACTTTTTTTTGTGACAAATTAGTCGTATAACTAATAGTTTTGTGTAACATGCCATTAGTTGTCGGACTAATTTGTCACAAATGAAATATAAGAAATAAGATTGTTCCAAATTACAAAGATAAAAGACGATTAGTGTGATTTACCCTATATGCAATGGACTCAAAGGCACTAAATCATGTGTAGATTTAGAATATCTTATTAGTAGAAACTAACTGAGAATTAAGTAAATAGCGAACTAAGAATACTGAAATGACAAAGAATTTATAATTTGGTAGAGTCAGTGAGAGTTTCAGACCGAGTCATCACCCAATATGAACTCATTCCAACATTAGATGAAACATTTAGTAGAATACTCTATATATGAATGATTTAGACTCACCAGAAGTTAGTATTCTGCTCTCAGCCAAACCGATTATGAGGAAGAGTGAGAGTAGTAATCCCATGTTTAGGAGCACTACTGCAGCTCCATTGTTTCTTTTGGCCATTTTTCTTGCTTAGCTTGATTTGCACGTGTGAAATATTAATATATGATGAGTCTTGATGTTCTTGCACAATGACTTTGCATATAATGGAAGTATTTATAGTGAATTAGAAGCTGAATAAACATACAAGCCAAAGTGCAATGTTAAAAATTTAATTTAGAGGCTGGCACCATAGCCGGCGAGAAACAATGCGAACGGTGAAGAATACGAGATACCAAGGAATTTGTCAGGTTGAATGTGGAGTATTTGTGTTGGAGACACGAAATATTATTCATGTTGGGTTTAAGTCCCATGTTCTGCTTTCACCAATCGATCCAACCGGTCGGTCGGCAGCATTGTTTGATAGAAATAGAAACCACACTAAATTTACTGGTCCACCCACAGGTCGACAGGGAGTAATTGTCCAATAAAAATGATGATTGTGATTTTAAGAAGCTTGTCCATCTCACGTGCTTTTCACGTTAAAAATATAACGAAATTTGTTCGAAGGACTAATGGTGTCCTACTTATCGAACACTACAAAAAAATTTTGGATTTCAAATAGAAAATCTCTGTCTTACATTTAAAAAATTCCATCTCAAATCCATTTTGAGACGGAATCTAAGATGCAAATTTTCTGTTTCAAAAACCCTCGTCTCAAATTTTGAGACAAAAAATTTTCCTTCTAAATTTCCGTCTTAAATTCCATTTCAAATATGTATTAACTTATTAAAAAAAAATTTCCAAATTCTCTGTCTCAAATTTTTCATCTCGAATGCACTAATTTCTAGTAGTGAAAGTCTACGAACTAAAAAGTTTATTTTGAAAGTCAATGTACTAAAATGTGACAAAGTCAATAGTTAGAGATTACTAGGGGGATAAACACTTTATTATTAAGGACATAAAAATAGAATTTAGTTAAAATACAATATAAATATAGTTATTTATTTTTTTCTTAAAAGTATATTATCAATATTTTATAAATTTAAAATTTTAACTTATGTTATACATAATATAAGTATATAATGATTATTAAATAACCATAGTAATAAAGATAAAAAGATAAGTAGAAGTTAAATAATAAATATATTTTAATAGTACAGACAAAATGGTAAGGACAAGATAGCAAATGGTTAGCATAACTTGCTTTTTCCGAAAATACTTACGGCTATAAAAAATAGAAGTTGAGTATAGAGATTTTTCTATTTTCTATTTTAAGATACTTTAAAAGAAAATTTTATTAAAACAAACACATCTACTAACTTAAATTAGGTTTTAAATAGGTATAATCAACTCAAAAACCAAACCAAACACCCTCTTGCTATGAGGGAACAAAACTTTCCACCAAAATTGACTTTTCCTTGTGCTTCACTGATTTTTGAAGAAGCGTTTAATTTTTTGTAGAGCTGTAAAATTCTAAGATGAGAAAACCTTAGCGATGGACTAGGCTTTCAAGAGTTCAAACCACTTAAAAATCTTGCATTTAGGGCTCGTTTGGATTGGCTTTTTCCAAAAGCGATTTTTTTAACAACTTTTAAAAACATTTTTTTTAGAAGCTAAAAATTCTTGCTTCTAAAAAAATTGTATTTGAACTTTTTTCAGAATTTCAACTTTTTGGAAAGTAAATCAAATAATTATTGTAATTTAATATAACTTTTTTCAGAAAAGAAAAATACTTTTCCCTGAAAAAAATCAATCCAAACAGGCCCTTAATCCTTCTTATCCCTACTCTTTCATTTATGCACTTTGCATATTTCATATTTTGTTTAAAAGAATATACATTGTGTATTGAATATATTAAACAGGTAAAATTTTCTCATGACCTAATTAACCATCCTTTCCCTTCCTTATGTTATTTAGTCATTCAGACTAATAATATTATTTATTTATTCATCGACATTTCATAATTTCATGTCATTATATTTTGCTAACTATACGAAATTAACCCAAAGAGTTATTCTTGGAAAGGCTTATTAAGGTATTAAGCGATTGACAGTCTGAATCAGTAAAATACTCTTAAACTAGTACTTGATCCTCCTTAATAACACTCTATCTCTTCTGATTTGCTTATTAAGGTATTAAGCGATTGACAGTCTGAATCAGTAAAATACTCTTAAATTAGTACTTGAACCTCCTTAATAACACTCTATCTCTTCTGGTTTGTCATACGTGTATGTTACCCTTCATAATTACTAGTATTTGATCCTCCTTAATAACACTCTTACTTTTTTTGGTTTGTTACAAGTGTATATTACCCTTCATAATTTCAAAATAGTCATAGGACTTCCTCGTGGTTCACTTTAACATGATAATCTACCCCCCTCATTGAGACTCATTGACGACAATCGTTGCAAATCTCCTTTGAGAGCTACCTCAGAAAATTATAGTGTGTTTGGTCACTTATTTCATAAATTTTTGTGTAACATAGTTTTCTTTACATGTCTTACAATTGTAATAAATTTTTTTTCTTAATTTGAATTCTATTTATAGTTTGTTATTTATTAAAGAAGACATCGATTTATGGATAAATTTCTGAAAAGAAAATTAAATTCTAAGCAACAACTTTTCCCAAAAAATTATTGGAATAAATATTCAAGATTATGCACAAAATTGTTCAAAGAAAACTCAATTTAACATGAACTCATCAATATATCCTACGTATATAGGGATCTCCTATACTTCGTTCTGCTCATTTCATGATCATGATTAACGTGTCCGTTGCTTCATGTTCTTTAATTTACCAAGAAAGGAAAAGACCCAAAAATAAAAAGACTTTTAACCCATAACACCGCCCAAGTGTTAAACAACAATTTTTGAGTTTTTTGCAACTCAACTTCTTAGCAACATTAGCTTCAAGCTTTCATGGCTAGGAGTACACACATCAAATGATATCCACATCTGCCATCTCTTCATCAACTCCGTCTATATCGACACTTTCGTCGTTGCCCTTGTACTGCGAAGGGATCGAGTTACTCGCTCAGAACATAGTCCAGAAAAATATAAGAACATTTACATTTTTTCAGAAAGGCTTTCGACTGACCTGTGAATAAGCATTGTGTGGGATTGGAGGAGGTGGTGGTGGTGGTGGGAAAGCCAGTTGCGGGATTTTAGCAGCATCATCCTTTCCAGCTATTGCAGCAGCAGTTCCAACGGCCTCGACCTTCTCGTCCATCTCAACAATTTCAACAACTTCATCCACAGCATGAGCAGCAATGCAAGTTGATGGCAATTCAAGGCCGAGTTCAGAGAACTTGGACTGCACGTTTCCAGATCATGGGCTTCAAAAACTTCAGGCCATCGAATTATGAAATAATTTAAAAACATGACCAGCTGAGAACTGCTAATAAATGATGTGAGCACTTTCAATGTACTCATTAGAGGAGAATATTTGTTTTCTGGAACTATTTCCAATGATTGACCTCTCATATCACACTTTGTACAATCTCCTATTTAGAAATGAATTTTGTTAAGTCATACTGATGATTACAACTTTCAAGATATTTGAATAACTCTCTTGCCAAAATGAAATGTGCATAAAGATAATAAGCAGAAGAGAAAAAGATACAGTCTAACAAAAGTCTTACCAAATAATACAACAAATGAATCACAAGAACATAAAGATGATAAGTAGCTACCAGAAACAAAAGTTAACAAGAGAAAAGAAATATAAAGAAGATGCGCACCTTATCTGCAAATGAAACACCAGTCAAAAGGTTCTTTTCCTTTCTAGTCTTGTCACTGTTGACCAAGGGCCTAAAGCCATTGTTTCTATCATTATCTGCATTAGCTTTCTTACTAATTCTGCCCATTGTAGTTCCTTCTCCTTGGATGGCATTTTCTGGTTGAAAGTGTATATTGTCAGGAGGGGAAAAAAAAAAGGAAAAGAAAAAGTAGATGCCTATCCATATAACACAATCATGAAGTACCATACAAATTGAGATGACAAACATTATGGCAATAATATATAGTAACACTAATAACGAAAGTCGAACAAATTAAAAATCTAAAATCATCACCAGTCTATCTTTTTTCTAGTATTTTTTGCATTAGGATAACATCAGAACAAAGATATGAGATCTGACTGCAACTAAGGTAAAACTGCAACAAATCCAACATAATGGCCTATGTGAAAGTTCAAGGACCTAAAAAATCAAAACTGTTGATAAAAGATTGCCACAATCTCCTGCAATTCTAGTTTAACACACTTGCATAACAACTAACATGCCCTTCTAGTCACCATAGCAAGCCTAACAAATTGCTAGAAGATAGCAGCCATAAGTAAGACACATTGAAGGTTTATAGCGCTAAAGCACAACAAAGCAAGCACAAGACTCCTAGTGTTAACCGTAATAAAACTGAAACATAAAAAGTCAGCTACCTCCACCTAGTGCACAAGAACCATTCAAATTATAATCTGGACTCTTTCATCAACTGCCAGATATCTGGTGTTCCAAGTGGAAATAGAGCTAATACATACTTATGAAACTAGAAAGCAACGGCAGGAGTTAAACAGAGTTGTTGCCTTACTACTTACTAGGTGCCATCTATTCTTCAAGCAAATTTCAAACTCTAATTTTAGATGAAACACCGCCCCCTTGAAGTTCCCAATATTGTTGAGGCTAGCTAGGCAAGGCAGAGGTGATAATTGATTTTCCATACTCCGAGCAGTAGAATAGAGAACATAGATATTCCAAGGAATTACCTTGTGTGGTATATAACAAAAATAGGAAAAAACACTTGTTTAAAATTGAATGTTTTGTACCACAAGAGCCATACCAGCAAAAACCTGCTAAAAGAAATAATTGACATGTGTATCTAACTATTCTTTCCCAGATAGGACATTCCGCATTTGGTTGCAATCCCTTTGCTACCAAATGAGGAACTTGGGACTACTCAGCAGTGACCTCTAGTACTACATTTCCAGGCATGGAAGTTAAGGTTATTTATAATCACAACCCCCATGACCAAGTACAATTTTTCATAAAATCTCTCTAGTACAAATGATACTATTAAGGGTTGAAAAGAAAATGATTCTAAGAATGTTAGAGACAAACAACAAAATAAATGTTAAATCATAAGAAATTATCCACGTAGACAAATGTGGTGTAGATCTTATAAGAGCTCCATTTATTACCTTGATTTGACGCTCGATTAGCATCACGATGGGTTCGGGATCTTTTTCTGCTTGATGAAACATTCTTTTGCTGCTCATTGCGTGGCCTCATTAAACTATTACCAGCAAGCTCTTCATCACTTGTAATATTGATACTTGAATCCTCTGCATTTGTCCCATGTCTAGGAGTATCTGAACTGAGTTTCTCTCCCAACTTTTCAAGTTGAGTATATGACCTACAAATGTCAAAATCCATACTTGATAATTCTACATAATGGAGAGTGTCCAGTGTCAACATATCTGCAGGGGAAAAATTGAACAGTTTAATAGGATAATTCTATGCTAAAGTAGAAACATGCCTCTTCAGTTCATCTTGCAGCCGTGAGTGACGATTATATGCCTTTATGAACTTCTTAATCTTTGAAGTAATCCTACAACACAAAGCAACAAAATAGAGAGCAGAATGAGAGAGGCTAGAAACTGAGTCAAACAAAGTGGCAATGACTAGCAAAGGCTTATAGAACATCTGCAAGGACACTTCAAAGGAGAATTTTATATGTGAAGACAGGTGCAGCCACCCAGTCCTACTGATACCTCTTGCATTCCGCCTGTTCTTTGTTCAGCTGCATCTCAAGCTCCTGAATTTTTGATGTTAGACTATCTGCTTCTTGGACCCTTTCGTCTATGTACAACTTCAAGCAATATCAAAAGTAGCATCAAACATTATGCTTGTACATCTAATATAACAAGGTAAGTAAAACTTTTCACCAAAGACATTCAAAAGATTAAGTAAGGCTTAGAAAAAGGTAGAGGTTTTAGGTTGTCAAGAACAGAAGTCTGCATTCATCCCACTTATTGCTAACTTTAAGTTAAAGTTAGCAATTACAAAGAAAAGTATCCATCACTGATAGAAGTATGTATATTAGTCTATTAGTTAGTTAAAGGTGTATCCAGCTGAAGTTAGTTACAGAAAACTGTATTAGTTAGTTAGAAGAAAGAGTTAGTGGTGTACAGCTGTAATCTAGTTAGTTAAAGCATTCTATTGTACTTCTCTCTCTATAAATATCAGATCCAATGTACTATCATTAATTCAACAAGATGACAGTTATTCTTTTCTGTCAAATTCTCTCTCTCTTCTCATGGTAATCAGAGCAAAGCTAAGTCCTGGCAGTTTTTTTTTTTTTAAACATCTTCTTCATTTCTTCATCTGAAACCCTAAACTAGGGTTTTCTTCATAGAGATCTCATCATATCTTTCAATCTAACATATCAAAGTCTCTCCAAATTTGATCGAAGCCTCTTCATCTCTATGCGATTCATTGTGTTGAAGTAGATTTTCATTTCTCCAACATTGTAATTTTTTCATCTCCAAGCTCTTAGCTATGGCCTCTACTTCAACTGTTCATGCTAGTGGTGAAATTGAAGAGTTATCTACTAGCTTGAAGATTCTCATTCACAATGTTGGCAATCTGATCAACATCAAGCTAGATAACACAAACTATGTGCCTTGGAAATCTCAGATGCGAGTTCTTCTAAGAGCTTCCAAACTGTTTGATCAAGTGACTGGTAGGGTTCCTCCTCCTCGTATGATGCTAGTTGATGCCTCAGGTAATTCTTACTTGAATCCTGAGTATGACAAGTGGAAAACTCAGGATGATTATCTTAAATCCTGCTTGTTCACTACTATGACTACTGCAGTTCAATCACAAGTTTTTCATTTGGATACTGCTAGTCAGGTTTGGACTGCTCTAGAGACTAGGTATAGTTCTCTTAGCAGATCACATGTTCATTAGTTGAAATTGCAAATTCTAAATCTTTCTAAGGGAACTATGTCAATGCAGCAATATTTAGATCATGTCAAATCAATTACTGATAATCTGATTAGTGTTAATGAGCCAGTCTCTCAAGAAGATCTGGTAGTTCATATACTTAAGGGATTACCTAATGAGTATCAGTCATTCAAAGCCTCTATTAGAGTAAGGTCAACTCCTGTCACTGTTGCAGAGTTGTCATCTCTTTTGATCTCAGAAGAACTCCATCTTAGAATGGAGATTTCCATTTCTCTTACTGACTCTAATCAGAATATTCCAACTGCATTATATTCTCAAACACAACACATGAATTCACAAGGCAGAGGCAGGGGAAATGGATACAATAGAGGAGGAAGAGGAGGCAAAACTTACAGAGGGGGAAGAGATTCTTCTACTCCTACAAGACAAGGACTACTTGGTTCAGCACCATCATCTGCTGTGTCTACTGTCTCTACTAATAGAAGTCCTCAATCTGGTTCCTCTTCTACTAAAATCTACTATCAAATCTGTGGGAAGCCAAATCATTTGGCCTTCAATTGCTGGCATAGGTATGATTCTACCTATCAAGGGCAACAGCCTGGTAAACAAGCATATACTGCACAAGCTCAACAGTCTTCTAATACAGCTCAACAATGGGTATTGGATTCAGGAGCCAATACTCATGTTACTAATGATCTTAATCAGCTGCAGTCTTTTCAACCATACACTGGCACTGATTCAGTGGCAGTGGGGAATGGCCAGACTTTGACCATTAAAAGCATGGGTGATGGTACAATTCTAACCTCATCAAAACCTTTATTTCTGTCTAATGTTTTATATGTGCCACAGATTTCTACAAATCTTTTGTCTATAGCTAAGCTTACCTCTGACAATGATTGTTCAATACTTTTTAATGCTAAGGAGGTGCTTATCTTGGACAACAACAGTCATTCCACTCTGTACAAGGCCCCCTGTAATCAAGGCCTGTACTGTCTCCCTGCCTCCAGTTTCTCTTCCTCTTCTATCAATATGTGCTCTCCCAAGGTTCTTACAGCTCATACCACTTCAAGATCAAGGGCTTCTTTGGCAAAAAAGACTTGGTCATCCTACAACTACTACTGCAAATACTCTGTCTAGACTGATAGGTGTTAAACGTCCATATAGTACAGTTGATTGTGAGTCTTGTTCTTTGTCTAAATCTCATAAACTACCTTTCTCACAGTCTGTTACTATTTCCAGTATACCTTTTCAACTTGTACATGCTAATGTATGGGGTCCTGCCTCAGTTTCTTCTCATATGGGCTATAGGTATTACATTGCTTTTGTTGATGATTGCTCGAGATTTGTATGGATATATCCCATGAAATGCAAGACAGAAGTTTTTTCTATCTTTTTGAACTTTTATTCAATGGTGCAAACTCAGTTCCAAGCTTCTTTACAAGTGTTTAGATCTGATAATGGTACTGAATTCATTAAAAACAAATTCAGATCTATTTTTCAGTCTAAAGGCAGTTTGCATCAAACTACCTGTCCTTATACACCTGAGCAAAATGGCAAAGTAGAAAGGAAGCATAGACATCTCATTGAAACTACATTAGCCTTACTTCACCAAAGTAATTTGCCTAGTACTTATTGGATGGAAGCTCTTGCTATGGCAAACTTCTTAATAAACAGATTACCTACTACTGTTCTTAACAGTAAATCACCATTTGAGCTTCTATATTCTGTTTCCCCAAATTATTTTGATCTCAAGGCTTTTGGGTGTCTTTGCTATCCTTGACTCAAGCCTTACACTAAACATAAACTAGAACTCAGATCTATACCTTGCATTTTCTTGGGTTATTGTCCTTTGACTAAAGGTTACAAATGTCTAGATTTGTATACTCACAGAGTATATGTCTCTAGACATGTAAGATTTAATGAACAGGTTTTTCCTCATTCACAAAAGCCTGTTGATGGTGATTCTATAGCCCAGTTTCAGTCATTCTCTTCCTTTCCAAGTCAGCTACCTCTATGTTATTCTCCTTTTTGTACTGAACATTTTGCTTATCCTGCAGCACAGTCTACTGTTTACTCTTCTGCAGGAACAGTTTCTTCATCCATTCAGAACAGTATAGGATCTGAGTCCAATCCTTTACTTCATACTCCTCACTTATCACATTCAACATCTCCATCTTCCAATTCCTCACAAAATATATCTTTACCACCTCAAGCATCTCCTAATATTCCTGCACCACAAACATCTACTAATATTCCTGCACCACAAATAGAATCATCCTCTTCTTCTACTTCTTCCACTGCTCCTTTAGAATCATTTCAGTCACTAGCTCCTGTATCTAATCATCCTATGCTTACAAGGTCTAAAACTAGGTGTTTGCCACCTCCACTTTATCACCTTCACACATTGATTACCACTGCACCATCACATGAACCTACTACTTATAAACAGGCTACAAAGTATGAGTGCTGGCAGAGAGCTATGCAAGAAGAATTTCAAGCTTTACTTGATCAACACACTTGGGAACTTGTTCCCTTACCTAATCACAGGCAGCCAATTGGTTTCAAGTGGGTTTACAGAATTAAAAAGAATGCAGATGGGATAGTGGCCAGATATAAAGCAAGGTTAGTAGCAAAAGGGTGCTTGCAAGAGTATGGAATAGATTATCAAGAGACTTTTAGCTCTGTGGTTAAGAGTCAGACTATCAGAACAGTCTTAAGTTTGGCTTTACATCATAATTGGACTATAAAACAGTTAGATGTTACTAATGCTTTTCTTCATGGGGCTCTTGAGGAGGAGGTGTACATGTTGCAACCTCAAGGATTTGAAGATAAAATAAAGCTTGATTATGTTCGCAAACTCAAAAAGTCTCTTTATGGTCTTAAGCAGGCTCCAAGGGCCTGGTATAATAAGCTTTCTACATTTTTGCTTCAGCAGCAATTTTCCATGAGTAGTGCTGATTCATCTCTTTTCATTCATCACACATCCACAGATTACACATTAATGCTGGTGTATGTGGATGATATTATACTCACAGGGAATAATCCTACCTACATTGCTTCCCTTCTACAGGACATGGGCACTCAATTTGCCATCAAAGATTTGGGTTCTCTTCACTATTTTCTAGGAATAGAGGTTACTAGAACTACTGAAGGTTTGCTGCTTCACCAGACTAAATATGCTAAAGATATTTTAAGTCAAGCAGGCATGGCAGAGTGTTCTTCAGTGCAGACTCCTACACTGTCCAAAGCTTCTCTTAAGACTGCAGATAAGTCTACACCCTATGCTAATGAAACGCTTTTTAGAAGTCTAGTGGGAGCTCTGCAGTACTTAACTATGACTAGACCAGATTTGCAGTTTGCAATTAACTCTTTATGTCAACATATGCATCATCCTACCTTGGCAGATTTGGCTTTTCTTAAAAGGACTTTGAGATATATTAAGGGTACACTTGGTCAAGGTCTTTTGTTTCAGGCTGGATCTTTACAACTGCAAGCTTACAGTGATTCTGATTGGGCTTCTAATGCAGTTGACAGGAAATCTACTACAGGATATGCAGTGTTTCTTGGCCCAAATTTAATTTCTTGGTGTTCTAAAAAGCAACATACTGTTGCTAGGTCTTCAACAGAGGCTGAGTATAGAGCAATGGCTCAAACTACCTCTAAACTTAAGTGGTTAACATATCTATTTCATGACTTGTCTATACCTGTTTCAGTGCCTACTCTATTCTGTGATAATGTGTCTGCAATGGCCTTGGCTGCTAATCCAGTATTCCATGCTGGGACAAAGCATATAGAAATAGATTATCATTTTGTCAGAGAACAAGTGCAATCTAAAGTCCTTAGCTTATCTTATGTTGCTTCCAGGGAACAAGTGGCTGATCTCTTTACTAAAGCTTTGTCTCAACAACAATTTTCCTTTCTTAAGAGCAAGCTTCCCATGGTTTCTACACCAAGCTCAGCTTGAGGGGGGCTGATAGAAGTATGTATATTAGTCTATTAGTTAGTTAAAGGCGTATCCAACTGGAGTTAGTTACAGAAAACTGTATTAGTTAGTTAGAAGAAAGAGTTAGTGGTGTATAGCTGTAGTCTAGTTAGTTCAAGCATTCTATTGTACTTCTCTCTCTATAAATATCAGATGCAATGTACTATCATTAATTCAATAAGATGACAGTTATTCTTTTCTGTCAAATTCTCTCTCTCTTCTCAATCACTTCCACACGAAGTCCAATCTCATGTCATACAGATATTAATCCATTTTTGCATAATAATACTTAAATTCACATTCACAAGACAAAATTTTCTAGAAAAGAAAGAGTGAATTCGTTCAGGGGCCTTCATGAGACTTGATGAAAGATAATCCTATCCCATAGTTCAAATAATCCTGCAGCAGTGCGGAGAGAACAGATATAGATACTCGTTAATGTGAAACTTCAGAGGATTTTCTTCAGAAATCTTTAAGGGAGAAAAAATTTTGCCACTAGATTAGAATTATACATGGAGTTCCGACAAATTTATATTGAGGATCGGGGTATATGCCAGGAAAGACGGAAGATTAAAGTGTACGCTAAGCGATTACACAACAAAAGAGCATATAAAATCCATTAATCGGAATAGTCCAAAGCAGCAAAGTACCAACAACAAATAGACTGCAGTCTTACTTACTCCCATGTCACCCCATGCCTATTTCTTTTCAGAAGGGGGGCACAGAGAAGGAAATATAGAAGAATTAATTCTAAAGTAAAGAACAAGAGAAAGAAAGAAATGGAAGTGGAAAAAAACAAAAAGTAATTGGTCATCTTATGCAGGCTGCATGACAGTCACTACAAAACAGTGAACTGACCTCCAGTTGGCATTTGTGGTCAAGCAGCATGTTGACTTCAGACTGCACTTGTCTTAGCTGCACATTTTCAGAAAAAGTGAAATATAAATGACATAGACAGGTCCCTGTTTGACCCTAAGAAATCCAGCTGAACAAATTCTAAAGGAATCTGGTCCATTAGATCCGAATTACTCAAACCTTCTCATCAAGAATATCTCTGGAATCTGATGAACCCTGCTTTTTACCAATAACTTGATCTTCAGTCCCATCTAGCGATTTTAAACTTCCAGAAAAATCACTTTGACCATCAAGCTGTTGTTTCTTCCGATTTTTTGGATCACTTCAAAAGTAACATTCAAGTACCAATCACAAATTTTATGAGATAGAGATGATAATATAGGAAAGATATTATGAAACCATTTAACTTTTATAACTGCAAGTTGCTTTCGCATGCCTTAGCTCCACATAAAGCACCAGTCACTAATCCTACGGTCCTATATATCATCTATAATTTAAGCTACCTAAATAGTATTATCAAGCTTGGTAAGTCTCAGCATGCACTGTGAACCCCACTGATAGCGTCAACTCAGGATTGGCCTCTGGAAGAGCCACCATAGATTTTTTAAACATTTTCAAGGAAAGGGTATATCAATCAAGCACGAATCTCTATAAGTTCTATGTAATCTAAATTGTTAGTTCCAAAAACATGTCTGATATGATTCCATAATCAGAGAGAACAAACTTGTTCCATGTAAAATGTTTGATGTATTTAGCACATTACCTAACATTTGAGATATTACCATGATAATTGTGCATGATAGAGCCCACCTCACACTTTCACACAAACACGCAGACGAGAAAATAGCAAGAAGAGGAAACAAAGGAAAGGAATTGTGAAGAGATTACCTTCTCCTCCCAAGTGACCTTGGAGGACTCTCTCCTGTGGAGAATAAAGAGACATAAAAGCAGAAGCACATAATCAGGAATGAAACATGGTTTTTTAAATCCACAAAGTAATAAGGAAAAAAGAGAACTCTAGAAAACATGATCGACTGGTTTCTTCAACATCATGCCATGAAAAGAGGGAAAAAGAACAAAAGTATCCTGAAAAAGATCTAAAGCCAGCATATATTGTAGGAAACAGATCTCATTCCTCTTCACCTCGTGACATCCAAGTTGTAAATCTCAAGACCAAATAAGATGAGAAGGATCACAATAACCTCAAGAAAAAGAAGAGAATAATTAAGATGTAGATTCTGACCATGGGAGGCATGTCTCCCTCTAGCATCTCTTGGAGGGGAATATCTGCGAACTGGAGATCGTCTCCTGTCAAGCTTTTCTCTCAAGTCCCTACTTCCGTAATCCCGCCTTCCTGCAGCTAGCCAAAAGGCCAGTAAGAGAGAGAATGACACTAATTACTAAGCATGAAACAAACAGAGAGGCAACAAGTGTAATGAACAGCAAAGAACAAGTGTAATGAACAGCAAAGTTAACCTTACCATCACATGATACAATACAAATAACATAGAAACAAATAGTTATAGAGCCTGCTTTTGAGTACCATAGAAGCCATAGACAATACTGCTGTCATATGGTGAATTGATAACATAGTATACCAGCGTTAGAGCTTTTATCCATAGAGAAAACCACTCACAAACATCATTGAAGCTACTGGGAGAGGTTACAGATCCTCTGCTTCTGGTGCAAGATGGAGAAAGTGCCAGATAATAGATATCTCCCCCAGCAAATTATCAAATCCATACATATAATACATTCCACATGCATTATGCTTGCATTGTCGTACCAGATTTCCCAATCAAGAGAGGTTCCGTTGCAGAGTATTTCAGAGAGAGACCACAGGAAGGAATACCACATGGTTGTCCAATGCACAAACTGAAGAATTGACTATAATAATGCATTTCAAAGATTCAAAAAACCAGCTGGAGAAATATGCATGTTGATGAGATAATGTCCAGAAAAACCTAATTCTGCCATTGAAAACTGCTCTTTCAAGCTGCATAAGGACAAACCAAGAGGCTGACAAAAAAATACCGCAAAGAGTAGAAAGATAATCCAACCAGCATAATCCATTCCGCGATAAGTCTCAATCAAGGAAATACCCCATAGTTGCCCAGTACAAACTGCAGAACTCGACAGAATAAAACCTCGGATGATTCACTCAATCTGCTTGTGCATTATGCACACGAATAAGATAATTTCCAGAAAAACTAGTTCTCGTCTTTCATTTAATACTGCCGGTTCAAGGATTCATTAGAATACACCAATATGCTGAGAGAAAATACCACAAGCTGCATTTAGACAAATTATTCAGAACAAACCATTGTGATAGAAAGGCACTAAACCTGTTAGTTCATTTCAATTTTTACTGCTCAATTAGAGTACCAACTGCTAACATAATGCTATCAGTTGCTTGATGCAAAACTCGCAGTTATTTCAAGTCATATAGTGAGTAATTTAGAGGTTGGTCTGCATATAATCAGTTATTATCTACTGCCAGAGAACATATCTCTAGAATGATCGGATATAGCACAGGTACAATATAACAGCACATAAAAGTTTCAAGATCTAAATCAGAAAGCAAATATGCCAAAAAATCTAACTTCTTCACTAAGAAGCTCCAGCTAGAGACCTATTTACACAACTGAGCACTAAACTAATCCAGCTTCAGGGATTAGGGTCAATGTTACATATGGTGGATCTTCCACCTGATAGCGCAACAAACAGAATGCACTAACTTAGAATTATACTTTTGTTTACTGCTGTCACCAGCTCCTTTAATGGATATCTGCCAGTAATTTTATCTCGTGGTACCAAGGAGCTAAGAGCTCAAGAACTTTAGACTAATGAAGTCATCATAATTGGGAGAAGAGACACCAATCAAATCTGGTACCTCACTGCTTGCAATTCTATTTAGAGTGGTAGAAACCCACAACCCCTCAACAGAAAAAGCTTGCAAGTCTGGGTTCTTTTGATCTCTCTTTTAAATTGGAGTACAATAACTTTTCCTGAGGCAATTGGCCCTTCTATCCTCTCTCTGCTGCACTGCTCTCTCTACCAAACCTGAGCCTAAATCTTGTTTCACGCAATTCTTGTCAGGAAGTCCACAACTCCCAATTCTTGCCAGGAATCCCGCAACTCCTCACAAACGAAGAGCTCTTAAGTCCGAACTCTTTTTTCTCTTTTTAGGTCTAGAAAGATTGAAGAGTTCAATAAAATTTTTAGCTGAGGTCTCTATGCATGGCTTCATCTTTATGATAACATATATGCATCTGAGTGTGTGTACCACAACGATGTTGTTTATATATGTTCATTGGCTTGTATGTCATCCCTTCTATATTTTTCTTTTTCAACATGATATCGTGTGTGCAATCAAGAATCATTTTGATGAAAAAGTTCGAGAATTTAAAATGAGAATTAGCAAGATCACTAGGAGGCTTTCAGGAGTAGAAGTAAACATCATTTCACATTGAGTTAGTTTTTCTCTTTCATAAATTGACTCTCATACTTCTTTCTAAAATTCAGCATATAACAAATATCAAAATCCATTATGACCATATAAGCACTTCAATTGATAATACTACAATTTTAACTCACAACTCACATTTAACTCACAAATATCATGGCCATTAATAAGATATTATTAGCAGCAAACCGAATACTTCACTCAAAATTCGCCCATACCTGTACCCTATTATCCAAATTCTAAAATCAAGTAACCTTGCTGGTGCAGTATTTATAACATTAAGTATAATTAATTTGAAGTCACATTAACTATAATTAATTTGAAGTCATTATATGGCTTTTTTTCCCTCAAAATCAAAAAACAAAATACAAATAAGCAGACAAAAACAATTAAAAATATTTATAAAAAAATCCCAGTATATAATGGTAATAAGCTGTAATTTCCGCAAAACAGAAGTAAAATTTGAATCGATTGAAAAAAAACTAAAGAAAATGAGTTAAACAAATAGGTATCGTCAGAATAAACAACAAATTACATTTAAGCTGACAAAATAATTATCAAAAAGGACAAAATTAAAAAGTGTAAAACTGCAATTAAGACATGATTGTATCAACAAAGAGGTAAAAAAATGAATATTTTGAAAAATAAAAGAAAATAGGTCAAATAGATAAACAAATAAACATAAACAAATTATACATATGTGTGTGCGCGATACATGTACCATTGAAGGAGCGACGGAGCTCAGCGTTGCCGTGAGCGAAGGAGCAGCTCTGGCGGTTGCAGCGTCCTTTCTGATATAAAACGCATAGCTTCGTCTTGTATAGCTTCCTCTCCACCATCTTCTATATAGATATATGTGTGTGTATATATATATTTTTGTGTGTGTTGTGTGTGTGGACAAACAATGGCGGAGTATTCGATCCGTAATCCAAACGAGCCACAAAATGCAGGAAGAGTGGAGAAAATGCTATTTTGTGACCAGTCCGTTCCCTTTTCTTGTGTGCTTGCGGCACTTTTATGTGTTATCCCCGTACATGACCGTGGCAAAACCGCAAAAGCGTATTCTTAATGTCTCTTTAATAGGTTAATTTTTATATTTTATACAAAAATAAAATAAAAACATATTTAATTAAGTTTTTTGTACTAGGTAAATAGCAAGCTTATTTACTAAAATAATATTGGAAAAAGTACTTTATTTTCAAAATGTTATTGGTTTGAAAGTAATTCTCAAAATATGATTTTTGCATTTTAAGAAAGCAGAAATCAAATTCATTTTTTCAAAAAGTAGAAAATTAGTTTACATTATTGCCAGCCTACCTTACAAGAAATGACAAAAAAGAGAATTCTGCTTTTCTAAAAAGAATTTTCAAAAAACAATTTTAATTTCCATTTTCAGAAATGGCAAAAATTTGAAAAGTTATACCACCAAGCTTCTTGAACAGTAGAATAATTTAGAGCATGTGAATACTTTAGATTATATTGTTGACCTAAATAGCATGAATTGTGTTTTTTGGATTCTACTATTTTAAAAAGCATAATTGGATTGAAAAAGTGGAATATGCTTATATATACTTTTCCTTAGTTGGTCTCCTTAGTTCTCTTTCCCAGTCCCAATTCTTTGGCCCCAAAACTCTAATTTTCCTAGCCCACAAAATCTAATACAATAACCACAGTCTAGTTTTTCTCATTAACTTGTAAGTTCTTTTATTTTTTAACTTTTGTTTATACTTATTGAATTATTCTTGTATAATAATATTGCTATGACATTTTTAATTTTCTTTAATTTGTAAGTTTTCTAATTTTTGTGTATATTTATTTAGATATGGTCCTTATGATGAAATTGTTTAATATTTAATTTAATATGTTGTTATGGAAAATTATTACGATGAAAGCATTTGTGTAGAAAGTAATAGGAGATTTTAGATATTATGAGCAAAGACACTATTGTTTTAGATAAAATTTATATATGTATTTAGATTAAAAAAAAAGGAGACAAAAGTAGAATGCAAACTAGATTTTAAGTAGTTCCATTATGCAGCATTCTTCTACAAAAAAAAGTAACTTTCGAACAATTGATGCACTAATCATAATTGTTACGCACCCAGTGGTGTGTGTGTGTATCAGTTGAAGATGGGATTGCACGTGTTTATGGATTGAACGAGATTCAAGCTGGGGAAATGGTTGAATTTGCCAGCGGTGTGAAAGGAATAGCCTTGAATCTTGAGAATGAGAATGTAGGGATTGTTGTCTTTGGTAGTGATACTGCTATTAAAGAAGGAGATCTTGTCAAGTGCACTGGATCCATTGTGGATGTTCCTGCAGGAAAGGCTATGCTTATATATATATATATATATATATATATATATATTAGTGGAAAGGAATTAAATAATGATTAGTCTAAATAAACTGATGCATATCTATTGAGCTTGAAGAGCTAAAATAATCAAAAAAAAAATCTCCATTGCCTGGGTTCAGCATTCGAAGTCAAACACCCAAAAGAATTATAGAGTTGCAAACTTTCAAAAAGGGCAGAGGTGGAGTTTAGATGATCTCAAAATTCAATTTTCCAATCAGGGCAATCAAGAAAGATTTATATACATACATAGGTAAAGAAGAAAATGTGATGACAAAAAGATGAAATTTAGCACATGCTTTACAGAAAAAGAATATGATAAATCAAATCCAAATTAAGCTCCCTACTTGTCACATACCCTAAACCATTAAACTTTGAAACTGTATTAATTGATAGATACTTGGTAAGTGTTTCTTGCTTCTTGTTTGTGAGTTTAATTTTATAATTGTAACGTGTTTATGTTTGTCATAGAAATTGAATAAATTGCAATAGAACTCGTTGTTAATACTTTTGAGCACATAAGATCTTTATCATTTGAGAAACGGTAAAAGTATGTTAGCAAAACAAAAAATATATCAAGATATATTCACCTTGATATAATTAAATAATGTTTTGATCATATAGTTTTGGCGCTTCTCAAATGATACAGTCTTATATGCTCAAAAATATTAATGACAAAATTGCTACTATCTAGAAAAATGAATTTTTTTTGGCAAAAAAAACTCTTTGTCCAAAAAGGCAGCAAAATTTTATTTCATGTCCATCATAGTTAGAAATGGCAATGGAATGGGTAGATATCCTACGAAGTATTTCCTAACTAGGTTCTCAAATTCCATTCTAATTCAAAGCTCTGCTTGAACCCATGTTAAAAATAAATAAATAAAAATTAAACTTAGAAAATAATAAAACTTGTGAAATCCAATAACTACCCAAATTAGAGCTTAAAATATTACAATTTTTTGAAGGAAAAAAATAAAATGAAAAAATCTCAACCAAAACAAAATAAAATTTTAAAACTAGCTAAATTACTAACTCTACCATTCCAAAGACCCACAAATAATGAAAATGACAAAAATTCTAAATATTCAATCTCTTAACAACAACAAAAAAAATTGTCTTTTATTCATCTACTTTTTCAGAAAGAAGAAATTTGGCTTTAGTTATTTCAGGCAAGAATTTCATTGAGGCTGAGAAGTTCTCCTTTAAAATTACTGCTTTTTAGAAAGGGAAAATTTGGTTTTAGTCATTCCCTTACGAATCTATTCACGTGCTTAAGAATCTTGCTCGGGAATCTTAGTGGTATAGCTTTTCAAATTTCTGTTATTTTAGAAAATGGAAATTGAAATTGTTATTTTTGAAAAATCCGCTTTTTAGAAAAGCAGAATTGTTTTCTTTGTCATTTCTTGTAAGATAAATCTTGCTCGGGAATTTTGGTGGTATAGCTTTTCAAATTTCTGCTATTTTAGAAAATGGAAATTGAAATTGTTATTTTTGAAAATTTCGCTTTTTAGAAAAGCAGAATTGTTTTCTTTGTCATTTCTTGTAAGATAGGTTGGCAGTGATATAACACCAATTTTTTGTTTTCTGAAAAAGTAAATTCATTTTTTGTTTTCTTAAAGTGCGAAAATTATATTTTGAAAATCGCTTTCAAACCAATAACATTTTGGGAACAAAGTATTATTTCAATATTATTTTAGTAAATAGGCCTAAATAGCACCATACTCTTGTGGTTAGGCATAAATGTAAGATTAGTTCTTATAGTTTAAAAATAGGCACTAGACCCCTGTTGTGCTAAAAAATAAAGTACACACGCCCATTTGTTAACTCTGTTTGTTTTGGTGAACACAAAAAAAAAAAATTACAATATTGCCAAATAAATACCTATACATAGAAACATCAAGCCCACATTAGATTGCAAAATTCCCAAACCAACTTTGAAACCTAGTTCTAAAAACTAATTCAAGCTGGAATCGCGATTTACTTTGGTGATTTTTGAGTCATCCAAGATTCCAAGAGCCAAAAGCTACTGCAATAATTCATGGATGAAGAAGACATATACATATAGCTGAATATATGTACCACTGTATATACACACAACACACAGAGAGACCATTACCTAAGTGTCTCTCTAATTTTTTGTAATTGAGATTTGAGATTAAGATTTGAATTTGAAGAAAATACGGGTAAAATTACAAAATTTTAGATCAATCATCATCGATTCTCCTTTTGTCTTATTATTTATTTCTTTACTAATTTTTTAACTTCATCTTATTTTTAATTTCAAACTCCTATCCATCTCAAAAAAAAAAAAAAAAGAAAAGAAATTCAACAACAATAATTGATAATGTGGGGACACACACACATATATATTTAAAAAACTTTGAAATTCAACGTATTTTTTAGATGTAATTTTCAGTTTTATAGTTGAAAAAATTATCTTCTATTTTCAATTGGTAAACTCATTTTCAATTTTTTTAAAATTTTTATAAAAAAAAAGAACTCTAACTTTTTAAAAAAATTGAAATTAAAAAATAAAAAATAAATTTTCATAAGTAAATATGGCCTAAGTGTTTCCACAAAACTTTAATATGAGTTAATACGTCATCCACGTCATTCTTGGCGCAAACAAGCTCAGGTCAGCCACGTATGACCACTACTAGAGGCAAAGTACAAAAAATCCAAAACTTGAACCACCACACGCTTGCAGATTCTCCTTTTAGAATTTTTACAAAAACACCATCACTCTCCATGCATCGGTTGACTCGCGGGCTCACTCGTCTCCCTCCCAACTCGGCCGAGTCCAACTCACCTCTCCTCCTCTCCTCTTCATTTTTATCTCCCGATACGACAATTCACTTCCGTCGTTCAAATCCAAATCCAACAATAATAAAAAAATTAAAAAATAATCTCAAGCCCATTTTCGCCACCTCACTACCTTTCGTGCACCTCACTCACACCCTACCAAACCCCTCCCTCCTCCGCCGCATGAACTCCTCCCACACCGCCGCCGCCGCGGCGGACGATTTCGTCCACGTCGAGGACGACGCGGTGAGGTCCGATTCTAGCCACTCCGATGAGGCCAAAAGCGTCAACGACGAGTCCGTGACCAATAATGTTAGTGATGATAGTAACAGCGATGGTGGAACTGGCGGGGGTTCTTATGAGAGGAAGGAGTTGCCGGAGGAGTTAGCGCAGCGAGTGGTGATGCTGACGTGCGAGTCGGAGGCGGAAGGCGGCGGCTGCGACGTTTATCTTGTCGGCACCGCCCATGTTTCTACGGTAATTTTTCAATTTTTTGTTTTATTCTTTCTGTCATAATTATTATTCTATTTAGCAAAATTTTAAAATTCTTATGTATGTGTAGCTGTTGTACATTCTGCTTGTAAAAATATACTTAAACGATCACACGCACACACATATATATGTGTGTGTATATATTCAGGTATTATCGATTTTTTTAATGTACGACGGTATAGTTAGGAAATGAAGCAATTTTGTATACTGTGCTGAGATGCATTGCTTGTTTGTACTGAAAATTGTTGTTTGAGCAAAGTAAGATTATTGATGCAAAAGGAGTAACCCGGGGGGTGATTCTGCATTTTTCGCCTTTAGAGTTGTAAAGGCAAATCCTTTTTCTGTGTAACTAGAACTTTTTATTTCGATATAGTGCTCATAGAGTACAGATGTCTGACTTGTTCATTTTTATCAGTAACATTAGGGTACTGTTTGGAAGCACTTGCCATCTGATTTATAAATGAAGCCCGGAGAATTTGTATTTTTAATGAATTTGTAAATTTAAGTTGTGTTTTGAGCATATGTGGAATGGGAATTAGTTGGTATATTTTACTTAAATAACTTGCTTTACAGTTAAGCATAATATCATTGGAAAACACAATAAAGTAGGATAAAGGGAACATATTAGTGTAGCATATGTGTAAAAAAGCTTTAGATTTTTTTGCCTTTTCTGAAGAAAACATGAAACCAACCTTGACTCAGATATTAGGTAAACAACTTTATGATCCCAATTGAAACATATGAGAGAAATGTCAAAATATAGGTGACTTCTTTAATGCCATTAGCAATAAAGATTTTCAATTAAAAGTGATATTTTATTCCAAAAGAACCTATCATAATAATAATTGAGCTATTGAACTGAAAACAAACGGCAGATATACATGTATGTGAATATATTTATACATATATACAATGCATGTATGGCGTGAATATATTTATACATATATACATGTAGCTGCAGGAAAGTGTGATACAAAAATATAATAGAGAAGTTGGAAAAGTGTACCTTTCGTCTTCTCTATTGATGATAGGTGACGTAAATAAAGAAAAATTACAGTAATATTTTTGAGAAATTAAAAATTTTATTGAAAGTAATAGGGGTGCAAGGAGCATCCACAGAGGTATACACTAACTAGTAACTATTTAAGGTTTCCGGTACAATCTTGTAAACTATTTCCATCGTCTATACTAAAATCATTCGCCCAAAACCAAATATCATGAAGCACAAGAGATTCTAAAAAGGAAGAGAGACTTAGATTTTCAAATGAATTCCAAATTTTAAAATGGTGTTTCCGAACTCAAGTAATTGAGTTGAAGCAAGGAAACTTGGATTTCCAAATGAATTATATTTTTGTGGACAAAGTTAAAAGTTCTAACATAAGTGAGTTCTTGAGTTGCAGCAAAACTAGATTTTTGTATAGGTATCTCCCACAAATCTTCAGGAAATGTTTGTGCTATGAACATAATGAAATCATGCATTGTCAACGAATATACTAATGACTGGCAGGATCTTCAAAACCTTGCTGGTACATCCATAGATGATGGCATTGCTAATCCTTCTTTATATTGAAGGTAGTGGTCATATTTAAGAACATTTCTGGACTTATTCCTTGAGATTCTTGATGGAGAGGTCGAGTTGAGGGATGGAGAAATACTGAAATAAAGTGGATCTCTGTACTGGCAGATGATGTCATCAAGCCTGAGTGGGATGATAAAGTTGTCAAGTGAAATAGAAGGTGGCAAGCAATTAAGCATGATAAAACAGAAGTAGGTGTTCACACCAAACGTCAGTTACCAATTGTCCGGTGAATCATGCTTCTATATCTCAGTCTTAGAAAAATGGGAAATCATATCAAATTTGTGCTTCGCATTATTTTTCTGTTGATACTTTTGGGGGCACACCTGTGGAACAGAAATAATCAGATAATATGGGCTCTGCTCTCCTGGGGAAATCTCTTATTGCAGTTTGACTTCAGCTTTTGTTATACTAGGAAAAAGAAATTACAGAGTTGTCTTCGTTCAAAATAAAAGTTTTTAGTACAACACTTGACACAATGTGGTGCAATTAAAGATATAGTTAATACACTTGCCTTCCCGTTGTGAAGGAAAATAACTTCAATATGGCATAGAAGCTTCTTTTGCTCAAATGTTTCTAACAGCTTCCCAACATACACAGACTAGAAAATGGGTGACAAAGTATATTCATGGCCAATAAGTATTGTTTTGTGCAATTTGAATATAGTCTTCCCTTTTCTGAATTTTGCTGATAACTTTTTGGTGTGGGGCTTTGTTTGATTAAGAAACATAAAAGGCTATGCTAATTTTCATTTTCTGGATTGCAGGAATCCTGCCAAGAAGTTCAAGCTGTCATTAGTTTTCTAAAACCACAGGTCCTTCCCTTTCCAAAGTTTGGTTCATCAATACTTTATCTAAATGGGTCACTACCTTCTTTGGATATTGTTATACTATGTGCTTGTTACTTTTTCGATGGGGCTCAGTTGGATTCATTGATTACAGGTTGTCTTTCTGGAGCTATGCTCAAGCCGCGTGGCTATACTTACACCTCAGAATATAAAGGTGTGCCTTCCAAGCTATGTGTATTATTTGTTCTTCTCTTTTGATTCTTTATCTTTGTAGGAAGTGCTTCTTCTTTTCCATATCTAATGGTTGTAGTGACTCAGCATAGTCAAAAGTATGGGCAAGATGTGTTTGCCCTACATCTGTGGATTGTTGTGTAAATTTTTGCTTTAGCAGGCATCATCTTTTCCATATGCAATGGTTGTCAGTGTTAGATTTCTATCTTTGATAAGAGTTAAAATAATTATCTTCCAATTGTCTTGATGGATGATTTTTGCATTGTTCTCTGAACATCATATGTGTCCTAGTGTATGCTTTTAAGTTCTTTTTACTTACGAATTGTTTTATTCTATTTCGAAATATCTAGATGTAATTGACTGTGTTTGGGAATTAATAAGCAAACATATTAGGATCAAAATATGTCGCTCTTTTTAGACTAAGAATTGGGAACTTCTGAAGGGACGTAAATAAAGGATAATAGAGGTACCCTCGGGCACTAAGAAACTAGTCTAGATGCAAGTGTGTGTAAGTTGATGTAAGGCTAATGGAAGACCAAGTTAGAAATGGAGTTTACAGTTTTCGTTTGTGATGGAAAAGGGGGACTTGTGAAGCTCACAAGTTAAACACTCACTTCTATTTAGGCAGGGCATCAGTCACTTTCAGGAGCATCTGCTTGTGCAGCTTTGAATTGTTTACTTCGGTTGTAAATTCCACTGCCTATGTATTTTTCCTTGTAGTATGATATGGTTGTGAGTCATGACAGGTACCCACAATGGGAGACATGGTGGAGATGTGGAAAAAAAAGGAAAATCTCTTTGCAATACTTTATAGTTGGTTTCTTGCAAAGGTATGATACTTGGTATCCAAGTTTATACATATTTTTCGAACTGAACTTTGCTCCTACCTGGGGATTAACCCGGAGAATAATATGAAAAATTTTACTTGTGCAAGTCTTCTCTTTTCCTTCTTCTAATCTGCATTTTGTACTTTGTTAGATTGCTACTAAGCTAGAGGTATTCCCAGGGGCTGAGTTTCGTATTGCGTTTGAAGAAGCCAGGAAGTATGGAGGCAGGGTGATTCTTGGTGATCGTCCTGTTCAGGTGAAAAGGCTTTATTAAATTGTAGCATTTTCCTGGCCTCTATGTAACTCAGCATTCTTTTATAAGCCGGAAATGACAGTTTCATGTACACATTTTTTTGGGTCTTTTCTTTATACAATTAGGGTTAGTTTTTCACTATCAATTGTGGTATATGCATGTGATGGAACCTTTAGGAGTTTGCTAATCCACATACTTGATAGCTTCCAGCTAGCTTGTGTGCTCTTCCATAATGGAGTTCATTTGATGATAGATGAAGTTTGGCCAACTTGACAATAGGGGCTCGTTTGGCTTCAGTGAAAAAACGCAGTTCTATAAAAAAGACATTTTGAAAATGGACTTTTAGTGAAAAAGAATGTGTTTGGTTATTCTTAGATGAAATAGACTTTTACCAAATAAAATGGTGTTTGGTTGTAAAAGTTGTTAGTTGTTTAAATTATTAAAAGGCTATTTTGAAACTAATAATAATAAAAACTATTGTTTGTTTACCATAGTTTACTTTTTTATTTTAATCATCTTTCAACTTGTTTGAAAAATTTCAAGAGAAATTATAATTGTAATTTTTTAAAAAATTTTAAATAATTTTTAATTAAATTATTAATATTTTTTAATTTTTCATCAACTAATTATTTTTAATTTTTTATTTTAAACCATTTTTAAATTAATCAAACTAATCAGTTACTAATTATTAACTTCAAATTAGTTTTATTTTTAGTAATTTTATTTATTATATTATAATTAATATTTTTATTACATTTTAAAAAATTTTAATTACTACTTTTAAAAATGTAACTGTAATTCAAGAAATATTAATAAATAGAAATAATGAAGAAATATTAGTACAAAATATTTTTAAGACTCCACTGACAAACAGCAGAAGGAGAACTAGAAAAATTTTAGATTCTCTATTTACGCTCAAAAACTCTGTTGACTTTGGGCTTAGATAAAGTTTTAAGATGGAAACCAAACACCTAATTTTTATTTTTATTTTTTGAAATGAACTTCTACATTGTAGAATGCAGTTTGCCCTTGAAAATGGAAAACTAACTAGGTTTTGACACACCCAAAAAAAAAAAAAAAAAAAAACTAGCCATAAGTGGCAGCATCTGGTAGTTTTTTTCTAGTTGCATTCATACCCAATCGTTAGCCCTAATAACTATAACCAATGATCATGTCATTCATAAACACACTTATTATCCTAATTCACTTTGTTTAGTTTCTTTGAGAGAGTGACATTGACCATGTTGTTATTATGGAAATTAATTTCATCATTAAGTTATTCCTTCTTACCATGCGCTTATTATCCTAATTCACTTTGTTTACTTTCTTTGAGACAGTGACATTGACCATGTTGCTATATGGAAATTAATTTAATCATTAAATTATTCCTTTTTACCATGCGAGTGGCGACTCGATGGTCAAACCAATGGAAATTGGAATTGCTGTGAGATTTAAAATAATCAAATTAGCTGCTAGAGATAAGGAAATTCTCTAAATAAAATAAATTAAAAAGTAATGAATTAACTAATGACGGTAGATAAATAACCACACAAATAAAAAACCTAAAATTTGGATTAAAAAAATAAAGACTAAAAATTGATAGGAAGAGGTGATTCTGGGTAGCTACTAAGATTCTCTTATTTATGTTCCTCAACTTCTTTCTTGTTGCATCCTCATTCCAATCAAAATCGAACTTTGGTTTGTCGGTTGCTACTTTTGTTTTCCTCTCATAACTTTACCATTGTTTTTTACCATCTTCAAGGCTGATCTAGACCAAACCCAAAATGTAAAAGTTGTAGCTCTGTCTTAGCTTTCCATAGCCACAAGAATCATGTGATTTGCACATTTGAACTGAATGTTAGGTTGGAAATACTCAGATTTGTTTAACAAAGGACATGTATTTCCTAAAGTGTCCAAACAAAAGGAAGGTGGCCTTATTTGCTTTGGAGAGAGCTTTGATACATGTTTATTAAATTTGGGCATTAATATTTGGTAGCTTTACCCCCTTCCTTCCTCTTCTAGGGCAAAAGCCTTTCTTATTTGGGAAGAAATCCAGAACGGGGAAAATCCAATTCCAGAATTTTGGTTTACCTTTTCCAGTGAGTTGTGGCGGATATTTTGCCTTGATCCCTTTCCAAATAAGCAAAGTGGTCAACATTTCCCCATTCTCTTAGTTATTCGATGCCTCAAATGATATTTAAAGAAATGATATTTAAAGATCAAAAGTTATGAGCAAAATATTTAAAAGGTCTGGGAGAAAAACTTGTGCCAAGGTCACTTGCCGTTTTCGACACACACAACTTTATCTGCAAGAAAGGCCAAATGACCCCTCTTTCCTTTGTAAAGTTGGTGTTTGATCTATATATTTGAGTCAAATACTTCTTCATTTAATTAGCCCATCTCATATTCTCATTGAACTCAAATGAGTTTTTCTTGACTTTCCGTGGTTGTTTATGTTTGACCGTGTGCCCCATGGCTTCTCAATTAAACTCACAGACCAATCTTCTGCACTGCATACTTTATTTCCTTGGGGGTTTTTTCTTTCCTTTTTTTTTTCCCCCCTTTCAAATTGGCATTGCGTGTGGTAGCCTCTAAAATGTATTTTGCTCAAATGATACTGCATCAAACATAATATAAAATGCATCAATTTTCTCACGTGGGTACATGTAATGCATGCAAAAGAGTAAATATGTTTGATTATTTTATGCAAATACGGATACCGTGGATGCATGGATTAACTGCTTGTGCCATTTTAGAAACTAGTTTTTCAATGCATTATTTTATTCAATGAGACTCCAGATCCTGTTGAAAAACTAAATGATCTATTATCACCATTGACCTTATTTATATTTTTCACAAAATAAACAGAATGGTTGCATATTGAATTCCTGAGGAATTATTATTTTTCCCTGCGATAGATAACCTTACGGAGGACATGGACAAAAATGCCACTTTGGCACAAGACGAAGTTACTCTCCTCCTTGCTCTTCCAAGCAGTTTCCTTACCGAGTCCTGAAGAACTCAGCAAAATGGTAGGACTTTCGTACATCAAGTGCTGCTGGTTCTCTGTGCACAGTATAATAAGCTGTACTAATTCGAATTTGATTTCTGATGTTGTGCAGCTGAAGGAAATGGATGATGTTGACATGTTAACTCTTGTAATTCAGGAGATGAGCAAAGAGTATCCAACTCTTATGGAAACCCTTGTTCACGAGCGAGACAAGTTAGAATCTACAACTACCTGCTTGTTTTTATCCATTTGCATTACATATTATTCAAGTTTCTTCCCCTTTGTTATTTATCCTAGCTTAATATAAAAGGTGGTGTAGATCACTTCCAGGTCTTAAAAGGATTTGTAATATGTAGGCTCCATAATCTTGACAAGTCCCCAAGTGTGCTGTGCTTAAGTGTGCTGAAAAAGGCAAAGCAGGATTCCTCTTGATATATGATCTGTTGAATGGATATGTGATGATTATAAGTTTTATGAATGCATTGTCTCGCCTTTTAGATCATCTGAGTGACAGATGCATCAACTAGTTATTGTTGAAACTATGGCTCCTATCCTCTTTTTCTGCCCCTGTGGTTGCAGCTAATCTTGTCAAGTTGGAAGATTCTTGTCTTATTTTGTTTGCTTCCAAGGGCGGGAAACTGAACCAAATATGTTTGGTATTAATTCTAGTGAGTAGCATAGAAGTAAATAGCCAGGAACTCCTATGGGAAGATTTTAGTCAATGAAGTATATGCATCTTTGGTTGTATTCCAAGAGTACTAGATTTATGTGTTCTCTTGGAATTGGAATAGTCATGGTCAGGTTTGGTGATTGGTCCTAGCAGGGCATCAGATTTGTATGTGGATACAAAAGATGAGGAAAGATGGCAGGATCAGGTTTGAATGCAAGTGCCAGGAAAAGTACACCAGGTTGTAGTAGAAGGTTGTAGTAGATTGGATTCCTGATGTCAGGTACCAAAAGAAGAAAACATGAAGACTTCAGATCCTATCATGAAGCACTCCTAAAAACTCAGCTGATATTAGTTGAATATATAGATTCTTTTCATCTATTGGGTTCTGATCCTAGCATGAAGCGCGGAATCACGTGGGCTGGAGAGCATTCAAACTATGAAGTTGCTGACTGTAGGTACTATAAAATGTTTACTACCCCGGATTAACTAGGATAGTATTGACTCTGAGCGAACTGCAATTACAAAACCATTAAATGTAATTATTTGGAGCACACATAACTCATTGAAGAAGACGACATAAAATACTTCCTGCTAAGATACTGAAGGTATGCAGTCAGAGAAAAATTAATCTCACCAAATGAATGGAAAATGATGTTGTAAATATGTTGCCCTGCTTTCAGATCCCACTTAATGTAAGAGTAGGAAGATTATTGAAAGATATGTTTCTCACTACTGGAGAAATATGGTTTCTCTTTTCAATGATGGTGAATTTTGTCATATGTATCTTTAGGCACTACAATTTTCTGTCCTTGTGACAAGTTCAGGTACATGTCATCTGCATTACTGAGAGCTGCCCAAGAGCATAACTCAGTTGTAGCAGTTGTTGGAAAGGGGCACTTACCTGGGATCAAGAAGCACTGGAAGCAGCCTATCGAGGTTAGCAATATGTCTTTAAAGCATGCCATCCTTTTTTGTTTCACTAAAGTCAAGAATGCTAAATGCAGATCAGCTGATTAAGGACCTTACTGTTTTTGAAACTTCAAATATGTCCTTTAGTGTTGTTGCATTAGTATATGTTTCCTTCGTATTCTTAGTTTCAAATCTTAATAATGAAGTGTATGCTTAGTAAGTGCAAACCATTATACACACACACTTGAAGTTCAGGTCTTGATGTATACTTCAACTGTTCCAGGTGAAGGATCTTCTGGAACTACCAGTACAGAAACCTGCTGTATCTGTCACAAAGATTCTTACAACCATTGGAGTTGCAGTTGCTGGAGTGTCCATAATGACGGGGATTTATCTTTCGATCAAGAAATAATTCAGGCATATCGTGTCTAGAAAAACTTTATTCAGAACTCCTCCTGAAAAGTAAATCATGACATTAGTTTACAGGATTAATTTTTTTTTTTCCCCCGAATAAGTTATCTTATAATTTTTATGCCAGCTGAAGATAAATTTTCTCTGTTCCTGAATTGGCGCATTTTCAACAAAGAGCAACTGCTCCATAGTGTCTATGGAGCAAGCAGATCGATTCTTTCTGTAGGGTTTATCTTGTAAACTGTAGTTTGCATTGGCAACTGATGAAGTCCCATTAGATGTTCCTCAGCCAGCTTAAGCAAGTTTTATCTCTTTCTCTCTTGGGAGGAAAAGGCATGTGCAGGGTCTTGGCTCAAGAATTGAAAACTTGGGCTTGATTTACAATGTTACAGGACTAAGTAAAAACTGTTCCAACTTAAATCTGGAATTACAATGTCTACAACATTGTGAGGGATATAAATATTAGAGAAGTGATGATACAGTGATTTGATTTTCGCATTTCATTGCCTAAATCATCTTGTCATTAGTATCGTGACTTCGTCAACTGATCTTATAAAATTTTAATATTATAGAAGGATTCAAGTTCATCTTCTCTTCGGCCATTAACATCTAGCAAGAGTTAATCAACTCTTCGGCTGCGATTAGCTCATGCTTGTTCGGTATTTGAGACGGTCCACCTGTTAGTGTTGAGGTCAGTACAACTCATAAAACAAAGCCGAACGATATTGTATCACAGCCACCTTCTTAAGATAATAATCTTATGATAGAATAATTACCGAAGTGCCAGGGAAACTTCATGTCGCCTATTTTGGTTTACATTCATGATAAAGCAAGTTTAACTGGTCACAATATGTCATTTACTGATATTTATTAAGGAGTTTGATGGAGTTTAGTTGACTAAATCCATAAGTCTGTAAAGTTACTGTCATTGGTTTTACTCTATAGGTACTTTTTGTGATTTTACTGTATAGGTAAATATCGGAGGGAGTGTGCATAATGTAATTGTGTTATAGTTAAAGCTACAGTGTGGTAATACTTCTTATTTTTAAAGAAGAAAGAACACAGGCTTTTGGGGCTTCCAGGCCAGGCCATCTACCTGAATGCTTTGCCTCCTATGTTGGAAGCAAAGCTTCGGAAAGAATGCAAATTTTTTTCTTTTCTCTATGCAAAGAAGGTTAATGCCGGAAACTAAGAGCTGACGAGTTTAGTAGCAGTTACTGATAAGGAATATTTCAGTTAGTATAGTTAGTTATTAGAAGTTTCCAGAGTGAATTCTGTTAGGCAGTTAGTTAGCTAAATAAAGGTACAGCTGCAGTTAGTTACTTGACAGCTAGCATACTAATTGTAACTCTATAAATATTGATCTGTGACTACTTGTTCAGCAAGAATAGAATGATAATATCATTTCCTTATTTCTCTTTTCTCTTCATGGTATCAGAGCTTAGGCATCAGTCTTGGTTCCTTTTTTTCATATCTCTTTTTCCCAAAATAGTCTAGGCAAGAGATCACCATTAAAACACCTTGTTTTCTCTTGCAATTTTTGATCAAACTCTGGTTGAAGCTTCAGCTTCAGTGTGCGAACACATCTATTGGTTTAGTTTTTCAGATCTCTTCTTCATTTTAAGTTTCGAGATCTTCTCCTCTGCTTCAGTTCTGCAATTTTTTCCATGGCTTCTTCATCAAATTCTAGATTTTCAGAAGAATTACCTTTTGGATTGAGGATTTTGATCCAAAATTTAGGTAATTTGGTTTCTACAAAGTTGGATAATACTAATTTCATCTCATGGAAGTCACAAATTCAGATAGCCTTAAGAGCAGCAAAGCTTTTTGATCATGTCACTAGTAAAGTTACATGTCCTCCTTCAGAAATTTCTGATGATTCTGGTAATTCTTGCCCTAATCCTGCCTATGAATCTTGGCTTACACAAGATGATTACTTGAAATCAAGTCTTTTTAACACTATGACACCTGCAGTACAGTCTCAAGTTCTTCACCTTGAGACTGCTCATGAAGTCTGGACTACTAATAATCAAAGATACAACTCATTCACAAGGTCTCACATTTTTCAGTTAAAAGTCCAATTACTTCATTTGTTGAAGGGCACAAACACTATGCAAGCCTACTTAGATCATGTCAAATCCATCACAGATGGGCTTGCAAGTGTAAATGAGGTTGTATCTCAAGAAGATCTAATGATGTATATCCTCAGAGGTCTTCCTCCTGAATTTAACTCTTTTAGAGCCTTTATAAGGGTTAGGTTTGCACCAATTACTGTGACAGAGTTATCCTCTTTGCTAATATCTGAAGAGTTGCATCTCAAGATGGATAATAATCTCTCTACAAGTGATTCCACTGCTCAGAATGTGCATACTGCCCTAGTTTCTCAAACACAACCTAGAGGAGGTTCAGCTAGGGGTAGAGATAACTATAACAATAGAGGTGCAAGGACTGGCAGAGGTAGAGGAGTTCAAATTTCAACTGCCAGTCCAGGGATTCTTGGTTCTTCACCTCAGTTTTCTACTCAACAACAGTCTCTGCCTCATGTATCATCATTCTCTAACTCTGCAAACAAGATTACTTGTCAAATATGTGGTAAACCTAACCACTTGGCTATCAACTGTTGGCACAAATTTGACAATGTCAAATATCAATCTCAGACTATTAGTTTTGGTATTGGGAAACAAGCTTTTGTTGCTAACACTGGTCAATCCTCAGGAGATTCTCAAACTTGGGTGCTTGACTCTGGGGCTAATGCCCATGTTACTAATGATATGACTCAGTTGCAAAATTTCCAAGCTTATCAAGGGACTGACTCAGTGGCAGTGGGCAATGGTCAGGCTTTGACTATACTAGGCACAGGAAATGGTATAATATCTCTTCCATCTAAACAACTTCTTCTTTCTCATACACTGTATGTTCCTACTGTTTGTCATAATTTACTTTCCATTTCCAAATTAACACATGATAACAATTGTACTCTTCTTTTTACTTCAAAGGAGGTACAAATTCTGGACAATGCTACCAAGGCAATTTTGTACAAGGTCCCTTGTGACAGAGGCTTGTACAATCTTTCTCCATTCATCTCTTCTGTCACCAATCCTCATCAATTTTCTGTTCATCAATTTCCTGCTCAGTTTCTGACTGCCAGAACTACATCATATGAAGATTTGTTTTGGCATAAAAGGCTGGGTCACCCCACCTCTGCTACAACTTAATCTCTTTCCAAGCTCCTTGGTGTTAAGCTACCTACTAGTACTATTGATTGTGCTTCTTGTTGTTTAGCTAAATCACATAGGTTACCTTTTGAGTTGTCTACTACTGTTTCTTCTATTCCTTTTCAACTTGTGCATATAGATGTTTGGGGTCCTGCTCCTATAGCATCAAATAAAGGCTACAAGTATTATATAGCTTTGTTGATGATTGTACAAACTTTGTATGGATCTATCCAATGCAATACAAATCAAGTGTTCTCTATCTTTCTTAACTTTTACAATATGGTCTTTACACAATTCCAGGCTTCTATTAGAATTATTAGACGCATAACCGGACTGAGTTTGTTAATCACAAGCTTAGCCAATTCTTGCAGTCCAAAGGCATGACACATCAAACTTCCTGTCCTTATACACCTGAACAAAATGGCAAGGTTGAAAGGAAACACAGACATCTCATAGAGACAGCATTAGCATTGCTTCATCAAAGTAATCTCCCTGCACAGTTTTGGCTAGAAGCAGTCTCCATGGCAAACTATCTTATAAATAGGATGCCTACCCTAACATTGTCCAATGCATCTTCTTATAAGATGTTGTATGGCACTATTCCTGATTATAACATCATAAAAGCCTTTGGATGTTTGTGTTATCCTTGGCTTAAGCCATATACCAAAAACAAACTTCAATTCAGGTCCACACCATGTGTTTTTCTAGGCTTTTGTCCTAACACAAAGGGATATGAATGCTTAGACATTTTTTCTCATAATGTTTATATCTCCAGACATGTGAAATTTAATGAATCAATTTTTCCTTATTCTCAGTCAACATCCACTGTTTCATTGTCTGACTTCTTTGATTCCAATCCTGACCATCTTAACTGTACTACTACTTCTACTTTTCCTTCCTACTTTCCTGTGTTTATTACTTTTACAAGTCAGGCATCATCACCTCACAATTCTAGTGATGCACAATCTGAATCTCAAGACACTCATGTTTCTGTTTAGTCTCATAATACCATTTCACAAAATGCTTCTATTCCAGTCTCCTAATCATCAGTCAATGAGTTCTTCTACTGTATCACATTCAGTGTCTCACTCTTTTGCTTCTCATCAGTCTTCACCTTCAAATTCTGCAGCAGTTTCTTCTTCTCATCATTTAAATTCTTCTTCCTCTACTAGTCCATCTATTGACCCTCATCAGCCCTTAGTACCTCCTGGCTACCATCCTATGCTTACAAGGTCAAAGGCAGGTTGTTTGCCCACTCCTCTGTATCAACTTCACAGATTGATTCAAACACCTCCTATTACTGAACCTACTACATATAAGGAGGCAGCCAAATATGCTTGTTGGGTAAAGGCAATGCAAAAGGAGTTTCAAGCATTACTGGATCAAAACACTTGGGAATTGGTTCCTCTGCCACCTGGTAGACAGCCAATTGGTTCTAAATGGGTCTACAGAATCAAGACTCATGCAAATGGTAGTGTGGCTAGATACAAGGCCAGGTTAGTGGCCAAAGGGTACTTACAAGAGCAGGGTATTGACTATCAAGAAACATTTAGTCCTGTGGTCAAAAGTCAGACTATCAGGACTGTGATTTCTTTAGCTCTTCATAATAATTGGGGATTAAGACAATTGGATGTGTCTAATGCATATTTACATGGTACCCTAACAGAAGAAGTATACATGTTACAACCTCAAGGGTTTGAGAATTTAGCTAAATCAACCTATGTTTGCAGACTAAAGAAATCACTGTATGGGCTAAAGTAGGCTCCCAGGGCCTAGTATCATAGACTTTCTACAGTTTTGATTAGTCAGGGCTTCAAAATACGTACTGCAGATAGTTCTTTATTCATCCACAAAACTGCTGCAGATTACACTCTGGTTTTAGTTTATGTGGATGATATAATTATTATAGGCAATTCAAATGATTACATCAACATGCTACTGCAGACAATGAGTAAGCAATTTGCAATAAAGGACTTAGGCAGTCTTTCATATTTCTTGGGCATTGAGGTACAATACACATATCAGGGGTTGGTTCTACATCAAACTAAGTATGCTAAACAACTCTTGAATCAGGCTGGCATGACAGACTGTTCTACTGTGCAAACCCCTACATTGTCCAAAGCATCATTGAAGACTGCTAATCAGGAAACTCCTTATGCAAATGGTACTCATTTCAAAAGTCTAGTTGGGGCTCTACAATATATTACAATGACAAGGCCAGACCTACAATTTGCTATCAATTCTCTCTATCAACATATGCATTCACCATCTTTGGTAGACTTTGCTGCTCTGAAAAGAGTTTTGAGATATATAAAAGCTACACTAGGTCAAGGTTTATTGTTTCAGGCTAGTTCTATGCATCTTCATGGTTTCACTGACTCTGATTGGGCTTCAAATTCAGAAGACAGAAAGTCTACATCTGGCTATGCAATTTTTCTGGGGCCTAACTTAATTTCATGGTGTTTCAAGAGGCAAAACGCAGTAGCTAGGTCTTCTACAGAAGCAGAATATAGAGTAATAACTCATGCAACTTCTGAACTAAAATGGCTTACATATCTATTCAAGGATCTAGGCATTTCCACTACTGTTCCAATTTTATACTGTGACAATGTCTCAACTATGGCACTTGCTACAAATCCAGTTTTTGATGCAAGAACTAAACATATTGAGATCGACTGCCCTTGGTGTCTTCCCCAAGATCAGTTTGAGGGGGGATGATAAGGAATATTTCAGTTAGTATAGTTAGTTATTAGAAGTTTCCAAAGTAAATTCTGTTAGGCAGTTAGTCAGCTAAATAAAGGTACAGCTACAGTAAGTTACTTGACAGCTAACATACTAATTGTAACCCTATAAATACTGATCCGTAACTACTTGTTCAATAAAAATAGAATAATAATATCATTTCTTTATTTCTCTTTTCTCTTCAGTTACTACTCTCAAATCCTCAAGAATGTCCCTCAACCCATCAGAAGGCTCTTCAAGCAGATGCATGCCAAACGAAAGTTGAGCACCATCTTTAACAAACCATCAACACATTTATTTCTTTCCCGAAAAGTGTGCTCCAACAAGAACCCTGATTTTTATTTAATTAATTTTTTATTCTCGTAATCTAAAATTACATTTTAGTCATTTGATTCACTCAACTTCCACTCAAATGTGAATGTATTCAAGAGATTACTTATTTTAATTTCTCACAAGAAAAAATTACCTGCATCAGAAACTTCGAGTTTAGAGATTAATTCGAGTGATGCGTCACTATTCAGTTTGATTTCTGAAAGAGTGGACTTTCAGCTTACTTTTTTGTCTAATAATTTACGTTTATTGCGTTAAACAACTGTTTTTCCATTGTTTGTTTTACCCTTCCCCTAAAATAGTGGGTTTATTATGTTACTTATATTAATCCATTATTAATATAAATTATATTAAACAAGAGCGTTAACGTAAATCACTTGTAATTTTGGTTCTATTAAATTAAAATAAATTCACGTATACTGCTTTGCCTGCTAGATTTTAACAATTCCCATTAGGTTGGCGATAAACATATTTTCCAAAAAGCCATAAATTATTTTTAATCCAAATCATTTCTGGAACAAATTAATTATTATGTCGAGTGTATATTTTTATCTTAATACATTTTTCAATGAATAAAAATCTGAAATTAAATATGGACAATCCTAAATGTTTGTGGTGTTTCCAGGATCTAATGGCATAGGAAAAAATCCATCGATCAGGATAAGCCACACTCTAAATATCGCGTCCGAGCCATTAAACTAAGTGGAATTTTTGTTTGTCCCTTAGAATTGGTAATGGACGCACTTAAAATTTTCAATTTTAACTTAATCAAAATTTTATGTGATTTTACGTGCAAAATTTACTTAAAGAGTTATACATTAAAAAATAATATTTAAAGAGTTATACATGAAAAAATAAAATGCTCAGTGGAAGGAGAAGTCGTTAATTAAATGGGCTCACGGTAAGGGGTTGAAGGCCCCTACCCACTGCCCAAAAAACACCAGTTGGTGCCTCATCTCATCATAGCATTTAAAATAAATAAATAAATTAATAAATTAACAACAACATAATAATAATAATATTATGAGCCTCAGTGTGTGTAACAATCAGATCATTGATTAATTAATAATCTCACTGAAATCCGCTAAGATAATTTATTTCTCATCATAAGCCCTTGTTTTTTTTTTTTTTTAAAAAAAAAAACATACCCACATGATAATATTCATGATTTTGATTAAAATCAAAGCTAAAAGAGAAACAAAGTTTTTTTTTTCTTTTTTGTGTAAGTGTGTGCTCAGACAGCCAAGGGGTTTCTCTTCAAAACCTGGGGTTTATATATCCCAGTTCAGAAACTCTAGTCCAGCAAATACTCATCATCACACAACACAAAACAGAATTTTTTTTTTTAAAAGAAAAAACAGAGAAAAAGGTGTAAAACAAATTAAAAGAAAAGAGAATGATGCATAACGAAGAGTTTGTGAGTTGCAGAGAGAATGAAAGGAGAGCGAAAGTGTTGAAGAGTCAAGTGGGCGCCGTGGGTTTTTATAAGGTTGGTGTTGGCGTTATAATGTGGCGCGGCTAGGGTTTTAATTCTCGAAGTGGTGAATTTGGGCTGGTTATGATGTTGGTGTTATTGGTGTGTGGGCTTTTCATTTGGGCTTAATGCCCAAATCCAAGTTAGTGGGCTACTTTGGATTTTGGCTGGTTATCTAGGGATAATTATATGAAAGATCTTCAATGATGTTATATTTTTTTTTAGATGAGCCTCGATTATTTGAAAAAGCTTAAATTAGTTTTAAATATTTTTAATAATATGTCAAATTAGTCTTTATTATTTATAAAGGTTAAAATTAGTCTTTAATATTTTACAAAATCTTTTAAACTAGTCCTCAAAATGAGTAAAATAATAGGAATTAACTTGAATAAGTTTGTGAAAATTGAGGACTAAGATGAAAATTTTGAAATAATAAATACTAATTTGACTACATTTTAAAAAATTAAGGACTAATTTGAAATTTTTTTAAGTAATGGGAGCTAATTTGAAACTAAGTGACAAGTTTAGGGATTTTATTTTATTTTTTGAAATTAACTCAATAATTTATGTATATGCTTGTACAAAGGGAGGTAATGCGAGTATAATTAGGTTAATAACTGAAAATCGAATCCAAATAGAACTGAATATTATTTTGCCTTGGTTTCTATTTTTAAGATTTGAAAATTTATTCGATTTTGGTTGTGAGATAAAAATTTTGGTTTATAATCAAAATATCAAAACGCTATCTTTTTGATAGTTGTATGAATACTATTTTGGTTTAAGTGGATGTCATAATTTTTAAAAATATTTTTAATTAAAAATTAATGGCTCCTGCTATAAATAAATAAAAAAGATCAGACATAAGTATTAGTGTGTTTTGAAGTCTCACCAAAAAGTATTAGAGTGTGTTATAGTCTCATAAGAAAAATTTTAAGTCCAGTCCAATGTATTTACGGATATATAGACACAGTTATGCACATAGTAATGTGATCATGAGTTTTTATTTTTTTGGGTCAAAACGTGCTTATGAGTTAAATTTAACATGTCTGGCAAAGAATGAATAAGAGCTACTTCTATTGGTGGATGTATATAAGTCGGTAAGGGTTTTCCCCTTTTTTGGATTCTCTTATTTTTTCCGGTGTTATATATTATTTGGTCTTTAAAATTCACAATTATTCATCTTACGTATTATTTTATTAATTCAAATATAATTTTAGTAATCTCAACTAACGATTAAGAATTAAAGAATCAAATCTGGCAATTTGTAGTGCACCTCATCTAGAAAATAAGAGAATAAAAAAAAGGAGAGTTTTTTTTTTTTCGTCAATAAAGGAGAGAATTTAAACTTGCTTACTTCGAACAAGATCGATCAGGATAGTTGCATCACTTTTAAACTTGCTTACTTCGAACAAGATCGATCAGGATAGTTGCATCACTTTTAAACTTGTTTACTTCGAACAAGATCGATCAGGATAGTTGCATCACTTTTCTTATTCAATAAGTATAAGATACTCTTGACTTTTAAGTAATAATATTGATTTTGGGCATCAAGGCTAGCTTTTGTTACTTTTTTACTTTTTCTCAAATCTTTTGGTTAAGCCAGATGTGCAACTTTATTCCGTTGGTCAAGTTCGTCACAATGGAATATTTCTACCATTTATGCTCTTTCTCGACACCTAGTTTAAGCTTTTCAAACAACATCATTTTATTCAAATCCTGCTTTATGAATGTTAGTACTGCTTTTTTGTTATATATTATCCTTCTCGATCAAAAAGGTTCTTCAAATCATCTCAGCCTAGTTGTTAAGGGGGGCAAATTTCACTATTAGTTTCTACTTTAACTCTTTCTTTTAATTTAACCTTCGGTGTTATGACATAATTAACTAGTCTTATTGTTTGTCAAAAGTAACATAAAAGGTTCTTCATGTCAAACTGTAGAAAAGAGATGTCCTAGAAGAATTTTACTAAGGGCTCTTTTGGATTGGCTTTTAGTAAATGTATCTTTTTAACAATTTTTGCAAAAAATACTTTTTGAGAAACTAAAAATTTTGGCTTTTGAAAAGAAACTATGTAATACAGTTTTTTTCAAAGTTTAAACTTTTTGAAAGCTAATACTTTTCCAAATAAAAAAAAGTACCTTTTTCTTAAAAGAAGCCAATCTAAACAAGCCCTAAGTCCCTTATTTGCTTATTTTCTAGAATTTTCTAGCTCTCGAACTTGGTTTACCCATAAGGTTTTTGTCTTCGAGCCAAGCTTGTGATACTTTCGAACTCGGCTACATGTGGCATTTCTTGTTTGTTTCCCTTTTCCTTCGTTTTCCATTTGTGCTTGTGTGGGTTTTTATGTTCTTTTCCATTGGTCTTTGTTCCTCAGATTTGGAGCTCTTTCACTTTCCTTGTTGATATAAACTCGAATTTGTTCATATGAGGTCTCACTTTTGGCAAGATGACCTCAAATCTATGGATGTCTGGTCTCTTTTTATCTTTGTTCTAGTGACTTCGACAATAATTTTCGTGCGACTTTCATGAATGATGTGGAGTCTTTTGTTCTGATCTATGCTATTCATCTTTCAAGAATCCAATATGTGTGTTGCAAGAGGTAGTTCTAGTGGCGTGCTGTTGATCCTGTTCTTGTGCTTTTTAGCAGAGGTGATAGGTTGGTTTATGTAATCACCTGTTCAATCCTTGGCCCTAGAGGGTCTTTCCTTTTTTTGGGATGCTTAGACCATCTAGGTTTTGTACTTTCAAGGCCTAATCTCTATCGCGGTTGGTGAGTCCGCTAAATTCACCATTATGATGATGTTTGCCTATCTATTTATGTGTGCCGCTTTATTGGTGTCTTTTATGGATCTTTAGGAGCTCATGGTTTTCACTTCCTTGGTGGGCTGGAAAGGATTGTTGTCAGATGGTGAGGCAGTGTTCCTTTAATTTTAATACTTATAGGAAATAAAATTTTTCGCTTATTGCTATAGGAAATGGTGGTTGTTAGAGCGATGCTTGATGTTTCCTCTCATTTAGGGTTTGGTTGGTGTTTGGCCCATCTTTTTGTAGGTTGATGTTTTGTTTGGCCTACATTGTGTGTCTCTTTTCTTGTTTTGTGGTTTGTGTCTCGGTCTTGGCCCAATTGAAATTTTGTTTTAGTTTGTCTTGTTATGTATTGGGTTTGGACTTGTTGTCTTGGTTTGCATGCATTTGTTCTTGCATTTCTATACTTGTTTTGACGTGTTTTATGTTTTATAAGGTGTATTAATAAATCATTTATACCATACTTGTGCGTAATAAGCTTTATATGTCCACAGTTGAGCTTAGAGCAAAAATGCTACACTAATGCATACTTATTTCTTGTTTTAGGTGACATTTAGAGAGATAATTGGAGCTTAAATTTGTGACATATAGATCATGGAACAAAGCTAGGGTTGATTTGGATGAGAAGAAATGAAAAAAAAGGGCCATTTGGGAGCTCTTAGACGAGGATTGAAGCAACCTGGTAAGACCGAGCACAAACAGAGCCAAAATAGGGCAAGACTGGACAAGGCTGGTTGTCTTGCCTCCCAGGGCCGGTCCAACGACCTTAGTGACCGACTTTATCGAGAATGGTGTAGCTTATGGTTAGCCTCACCAAGTTTTAGGTCGGGTGATCGACCCAGCGACCGATTTTTGTAGCGAGAAAGCCCTATTTAAGGTCCTTTTGAGCATATTTAGAGTATATTTCATCCACTTTTTATCCCCATCTCTCAAACACAAAAGCCCTCGCCCTCCGTCACTTTTACACACCTTACACACATATCCACATCAAGAATCAAGCTAATCTTAGGGATCAAGCACTTGGATTTAATGATTGAAACAAGCTTTATAAAGAAGGAGCTAAGGATAGAATGGAAGATTCTCTTTCTCCTTTTCTTCTTAGTTTCTTTAATGATTGAGTAGAGATTTGGAGGGCAATTAACACTTATATTATGGGTTAACTTATTACACTCTTATTGTGGGTTTTTGATGGATATTTTATATATATGTTTTGTTCTTATGGTTTTAATGACTATCTTCTATATGTGTCTAAGTGTGCAATAATATGTCACAATGAGATAGCATATATGTCTTGATGCTTGCTTGCTATTAATTGGCTATATATTCCTCCATCTTTATATGTGTGTCCAAATGCCTTAATAGCAAAGTATGGTATATTTATATACATGTTGGCTCTTAATTGTTTCTATGGTGTAAGTTAAACATGTCTATGTATTTAGTAGTTGAATATATCTATATGGTCAACAAATGCCATGACTAAGAACATGTATAGATTTTTGTTTTAAAGCTTGGCCCACTATTGTGATGCATGATTGATGGCGCTTAAGTAATGATTGGACTTAGTTGAGTTTCTTTTAGCTTTAAATCAAACTAATAGACTTCCGACTTAGTTTAATTGACCTTAGATAGACTAGGTCTTGGCTTTAGACCCAGCAAACAGTTTAGACACTAGGGTAGCCTCAATCTACATCACCTAGAAACCTAAGTTGCTCGCTCGAAAACCCTAGGTCATAAGGACCATGCTATACTCTAGGGGCGACCAACCTAGGAATAAACCTGCACCGACGCCTAGAGAATAATAAGGTGGTTATTTAGGATTCTAGGCAAGTGCAAACTAGAAAACCCATAAAAAAGCCTTAATAAAGAGTGTAGTAATTGCCCATAAACAAGTGTTGATCACCCTAATCCCTATTTCATTGTTTGTTTTTGTTAGATAGCTTGTTTCTACCACCGTCCCACACGCACCCATAAACAAATATAGATCACCCTAATCCCCATTTCATTGTTTGTTTCTGTTAGATGGCTTGTTTCTATCACCGTCCCACACGCACTTGTTAATTTAACTGTTCCTAGTTTAGATTTACTTTACTCAAAGCTCCATTCAATCGAAAATCCTAAAAGAAGAGTTAGTTTAGGTCTTTTAGCATAGCTTTTTGGCACACACCTAGCTTAGTTTATATAATTTTGCTTCACATAATATTATATACACTTAATTTCGCTACTTGAATATATGAAGTCAATTTCTCTTATTTGTAATCAAGTATTTGAAGCAAGAGGAAAGTAAATGGTAGGGATTATGTCGAGGAGTGGTTTTTGCTATTGGGCTTGTGCTGGTGGATAAAATGTGCATAGCACAGTTCGTCAGCATTAATATTTTTAAATTTTGAACAAAGAGTTGGGTTAAGAAAAGAACTTACATGCAAGGTAGGATATTTTGTTTGCATTACAAAAGTGGACACGCGTCAGCACGTGGTGCATTTTTATTTTTAAGGAAAGCAATGTAGTTGCTTTGGTTGCTTCTTTTGTATATAAGCCTTGTTAAGCATAACTAGTTGTTTAGTTAGCTAATAGTTATTGTACGTTAGTGGCTAGTAGATAACTATTTAGTTAGATGATTGAAAAAGATGTTTTTTAGGTAAAAGTAATTGTTGGATTAGTAAATAAATTTAAAATAACATAAAAAGACAATGATATGATCTTAGTAATATTACTATTGTCATTATTATTATAGTTGTTATTATTGCTGTGATTGTTCAAATAAGATAATATATTATTGTCATTATTATGTTACTATTGGAATAAGACATTATTATTATTTAATAATAATTAATAATTAAAATAAAATAAAATGATTTTTTAGTAATTATTTTATTACAATAAAAATTATTTTCTATAATATAGAAATATAATAGAGAAAAAAATTAAGAATAGGATAGGGAAAATAAAAAAAACATAATTATATTGTAGAGAAAATAAAGTTATGAAAAAAAGATGAGATAAAAAAGATAGGATAAAAAATAAAAAAAGAATAAGATAAGGGTAGGATAAGCAAAAATGGCTAAACACTATTGAAACTTAATAATTTTACTGTTTCATAAAAGTTACTATTTCATGGAATAGTAATAACTAGTGTTTTTATATAAAATATCAAATAAAAATGCATATTATGATAAGCTTATTTCAAACAGAGTAAAACTACTTCAAACACTATTGATGAGCGGAACTGTAGTATAGACAGATACATAGATATGGATAGTTGATAGCCTCCAAGTTTTATATGAATAGTGTGGACTTTGTTCAATACTACATTAGTATACAGAAGGGTTGGTTTGTAATTTTCGTTTGTGATTATACCCTGTGATTTGCAATAAAAGATCCCATTATAGATGAATTACTGCATAATCATTCCTTCTAAAAAAAAAAAACTAAAAAACCCCTCTATAGATATTTTCTATCTAAAACATTCGACAACTTAACATCTTTCTAGCTAAAACACTCGTGTAATCAATAGTCAACATTAAAACGTTCGGCATGTCTATCAATATTCGACATCAATAGTTCTTTTGGATTGTTTTATTTTAAAGAAAATGACTTCTTCTTGAACAAAACTGTATTTACGCCTTTACATGTGTTGTGTTGACTTTAGAATAAGTACAAGCACATATTTTATATAAAAAAATAAAATAATTTTTATGAGAAACCAAAATTTTTAGCTAAAGCACTGTTTTTTTTTTTTTTAAATACTCAAAATAAGCCAATTCAAATAAACCCTTAACACTGCAGACTAAAATTTTTCTAATCAAAGATATTATTCTTAATTAACAAAAGTCTGAAAATCTGTTGGAAAAAGTTAATTGAAGATATGACATGCCCCTAGGAACTTAGGATCATGAGACAGTTCTAATATAATCTTGTCTAAGATAAACTTCTTGTCATAAAAGAAAATATTCTCATATAAACTCGTACCCATAAAGGTGGAGGGTGGGGAATGTTAAAGGGAGGAAGGGGAATAAAAGCAAGAAAGTAAGAAGATGTAATAGAAAAAGAAAAAGGCAAAGAGAGAAAAAAAAGTTGAAAAACAAAAGACACATTTAAGTAACAGCAATGATACAAATACACAAATCCCCTTTATTCTGTACGAGCATTTTTATTCATAGTCATTGCATCTTGCTTTTTCGGCTCTAAAAATCGTAAGGATTACAATTAAAGAACACAATAATTTAACTCATAATTTCACGCAAGCAGTACAGACACAAAACAATATTATGATCCTTGGGGGGAAAAAGAACGGAAAAACGAAAACTGGCAAAACGGTTTATTCGTGTTTTTTGCTTAAAGCACGTCAATCTCCTATATTTTCAAAATTCCTTTATAATCTCCTTCGATATAATACTGTCTCAAAAACTGGAATCGAATTATGAAAGAATTTTGAGACACAAAAAGACCTGACGTGCTTTAAAAAAATGATACGAATCCGACCCTTTTTACCCAAAAGAAAAACCAATGCTTGGGAAGAGAGCAATCCTAACTGTTGACACGAGCACACTGTTTCCTGATTTCACCATCTGACCCTGTCTTCACTTCAATCCTCCCCATTTTCTCCATGGACTTGGCGAATTCAGCATAGAAATTCTGCAGCCCACCCTGGAGAAGCTGGTTAATGATAGTTGTGGTGGTGGTGCTTGTTGTCAGTGCTGCATCCGACTGAAACAGACCCCTTCTCTTAAGCAGAAGTGTATAGTAACTCAGATCAAACGTCCTGAAACTACCTGGATCCATCTCCACTATCGTTGTTGTGTCATTAAGCGATCTGCATTTTCTTGCTTTGAGATTGTCAGCATACTCGCTGTCGAGTGAAGGATCCTGATTTCCAAGTATCCCGGAAAAATTGTACAGGCGCGCAGTGAATGATGAGCAATGGGAGATACCAATTGTATGAGCACCTGGTTCAATGGAAATGCTGGTTTAGCAATGCAATTATGTGAAATTCAATCCCAAAAATGGTGTCAGATTAGTATTTTTTTGTTTCTGTTTTTGTTTTTAATCTTACCAGATAGCAAAACCAGGTCGTTTAGATCAAGACCCTTGTTTGCAAAGCTTGTCTGGAGGCGGGAAAAATTGAAGGTAGGAGCAGGGATGTTTGCTAAAGCTTCTGATGAGTTTGATATCGATCCATCCCTTCGCCCTGTTGGCACATTCCAGAAAGGGCCCCCCTGTCATGTCAGCAGCGGAGTTGATTTAGAGAAAGGGAAAGTTTTTCCATCCGGCAATTGAATGGTCCTGGAAAGTAATTTCACGGGTCTGTTTGGATTATCGTATACTTACCGTGACAACAACGGAGTCTCTTGCAACTAAAGCAAGAACATCTGCACAAGAGACTACACCAGGACACTCAGCTTCCACCAAGCTCTTCACTCTGTCTATGAAGTCAAAGCCCCTCAGTGACAGATTAGGAGGTGCCAACTTCTCGGTTTGGTTTCCATTGGTTGCAGTAGAATTCAGAAGCACAGATCCATCACAGCCCTGTAAAAACAAGCGTACGTAGAACAGAAACATCATAAGAACGGATCTAAGCATATATCAGCAGATTATGGTTTCGAGGGTCATCCGTTAATACAAAAAAGACCATTCTCATTGAGAATGACTATCATTAGTCTATGTGAAGCAAGGCTGGAGATTTTGAAACTCACCCTTACAAAACAATCATGGAAATGCATTCTGATCAAGGCAGCAGCAAGTGATGGAGCATTTGGAATGTGCTCTTTAACATAGTCAAGCACAATCTTCTCAGCTTTTGGGCATGTCTTAGCATAGAAATTCAAGTTTAACTGAGCAGAAGCACATCCTATAAGCACTAGCAGGCTAAGGATGGCAACTCTAAACTTGCAAAATCCACTCATTTTTGGTGTTGGTAGAGAACAAAGCTACGTTTAGCTTGTTTGTATTCTAGTACTCGTACCAACTCCAATAGCACAAATGCAAATATATAGGAAATAGTACGAGAGGGCAGAAATAAACTAAACTAAACTAAATTATCCAAATTACATGTGCATGAATAAATATTATATGAATTTTTTGAGGTTGGGAAAATGGTTATTTACGCTAATCCTTGGAGTTTTATCACTCATAATCACATGGGTGGTCCTAATTCTCTAATTGACTACGTCATTGTGTGCGAAAATGCTTACATCCAGTCTTGCTCTACAATACACCTAGAATCAAATGATAAAAAATCGTTTGAAATAGGTTCATTATCGGGTTATAAGTGTATGCCACCTTTTATATATTTAAAATAGGTATGGAACTCCCTGTTTTTTGAAAGCACAAGCACACTTAGTTCCTTCAGATTTAGTTATGCATTATGTCAACACGATATGAATACATCTTCTCTTACATAAAACAAAGAGATAAATTGTATCTAATCTGTGTGTGCTTTGCATAAGTATATGATACTTTCTGGTGTTGTTTTCTAATAAGTGCTTGGTACCTCTTATTCTGAAGGACATATTAGACATTTTACTTTTTTTTTTTTCTCTTTTTCTTAAAAAAAGTTGATTGCATTTATCAATTGGAGTGATGGTGCTCTAGTTTTGAAAGACATAGGGGGCTCCATGCCAATATAATTTTGAACCTACAAGGAGATACCATATATTGATGACAAATCACAAGGGATACAATGCTATTTATTGTTCATTATATTATGAAATGAGAGACAATTTGTGGAGACACCTAAAACATGCCATGATCATAAGAAAATAAATCATAAGAGGGCAAAGAGAAAGTTGAATGGATATACTCAGTTGAGATATAACATGTACGAAACTAATTAACCTAGAGTTGATAACCCCCCGATAAAAATGAATTATAACCATTAAATATATAGTCGACCGAGCTCACTTAAAAATAAAGCTTGGTCCCATTGGACATAATTATAAACTTGATGATTGGGGAGGATAAGGCAAAAGAGAAGATGCTACTTTCAATAATCAATGACTTAAACAGTGCTACTACAGACATATTTATCTGTGCTTTGGAAATATGCATGCCTTACAAGGCAAAGATGCATGTAAAAAAGCTTAAATGATGATGATTGGGGAATATTAGGTCGTAAGGTTTACCTGCTCTTGCAAAAGTAGACAGACACCTTTTGAGATCTGCCCGATTGTGTTTTCTTAATAATTTGTCACCTGCTACCATCCTTAGCAGCCGGCTAACAAATAATAAAAATAAATTGTGGCACATCCCAGAGAGATATGCTTGGGGAAAAAAAAATTAAAGATGACTGATGGGGCATCTTGTTTGGTGTTCTAAACTTTTTTGACTTCGCATAGCACGAATTTTGTGCAGTAAATTAACTTTTTTTAATTAAACTATCACATTCTTTGTCGTTTTTTTTTCTTTTTTTAATTGAACTATCACATTCTTTGTCTTTTTTTTTTCCTCAGTTCTCTAATTATCCAATTTCGATTTTATCAGACCCGAAAATCCGAATCGCTATCCGGGTTTTTCCACGAGGGTACCACCGCCCCTATAGTCACCTTTTCCTTTTGAATTGTCGCATCCTTTGCCTGTGTTGTATGCCTTTATAAATTTTTTTTTTTGTTTTTTTAATTGGTTGAGATGTAGCATGGTCAAAAAACAGAAATATTAAGCAAGCCGAGATTAGTTTGAACCAATGATTGTAGGACGCGGTTTAGCTTGTCTTAATAAGAAGAAACATTAAGGAACTTATTGTTGACGCAAAAAACATATATTTAACGGCATCTCTACATAAAAAATTATAAGGGCATCTCCAAAGATAACGGCATTATTCTTTTTCAAAGTTCTTTGTTTCGTTGACAAGTAAAGATCATAAGACCTTTTCAAGGTTGCGTTTCGTTGATACTACTAATGTTCTGAATACAGCTAGCTCGGACCAATTATGGATCCCTTTGGCAGTCAAATAAGATTTTCTTATGTTGATAAATTATAAATTTTAAAATTGCAATATATAAAATAATAAATTTTTTTCGAGTAAAATCATAAATAATCTTTCATTAACTAACATTTTTGGTTACTCGTACTTTACTTCTTATGTGTAGATTATACCATTATTTTCTTCAAAAGAATAGGATAGAATGGGTCCAAGTTAAATGAAACAAAAGCCACATAAGATCATGAGTTTGGGTATTATTATTAGTTGCTGAATAAACGATAGCAAAGGAAAAGGGAGCAAAGGCCCACCTGTTCTCAAGACTAGCAAAACTATAATCCTAATGAGTAATTCTTTAATTGTATCATATTTTAACATTTTCCGTCCTCAATTTGTATGTTGAGAATTCCCGCATTTGTCTATTTTATTTCTCATGTATATAATAAAAATACATTATATAATATTACAAAAAAATTTAAATCCGTTTAACTATGAAAACAAACTAATTTCGGCGGAGGGACATAAACATTCCCTCCCCCTCTCTTTTTCTCCCTCTTTTCCTTTTTCTTCACAAAAGGATAAAAGCTTTTATATAATTAGCTGAACACGGTAAGCACCAAAGCCTTATAGAATGTGTTATTTAGGGGTGCACACGAATTGGTTAATTCCGCAAAATTAACTCAAACCAAATTAATTTATTTTTTTCAAAAGAATGTGTTAGTGAAGAATGTACACGAATTGATTAATCCGATAAAACCAACCTAAATGAAACTATTTTTTTAAAAAGAATTCTCGGATTTTTTTTTTTTTTTGGGGTTGACTGAACCAATGGGTTTGGTTTCAACGAACATAGTTGGTATACGAGGAGCCAAACCTCAAAACCTCAAGTCTATATTTTCAATTTTTAACCATCAAACTATAGCATGAAGCATGATAAGAGGGGTCAAATTCCTAAACTCAAGACTATATTTTTAAATTTTAACCACCTAACGATAGCTACACTTCTACTTTGTTTTAATGGTAAAATCTTATGATATTTAAATAGGTTATATGAAATTTGAGTTTTTTAAATTTCTTTTTAGGAAAACCAAAAATCAAACAAAACCATGATTTGGTTATATACATGATAAAAAAACAATTGGTTTGTTTCAAATGTATATCAATTAATTTTGATTGAATATGGTTATAACCAAACCAAACCAAACCGTGCATAGTTGCACACTCCTATTGCTGTTAAACAAGGGAAATACTTCTATCAGTGTGGACTGATGTCAGTTCACACAAAAATTTTAGGTTAAAAATAAAAATTTATAGGTTAAGAATAAAAATTTTTACTACAAATAATTCTATTAAAAGTATAGTTTATTTTTTCTAAAGAACCTACAAATTTTGCCTACAGATTTTTGTTTTAGACATTACAAATTTTTATTTTTGACCTACAAATTTTTGTTCAAAAATTACAAATTTTTATGTGAACAAACATAAGTCATTTTTCTCTTTAATTTACAAATTTTTATTCAAAAATTACAAATTTTTGTGTGGACCGGCATCCGTCCACACTTATGGAAATGTTTCCTGTTAAACAAATCAAATGAACTGACCGAAAGGAATATTCCAGTGTAGAAGGTTGTCGCTGATCATCTTCACTTTCGTGCGGCCCCTCCTTTCCTTTGCGTTCTTATCCTTTTGTTAAGCATCCAAGAAAACATGTTCGCCTTTGTCTTGTATGACTTGTGCCTTCCCCGGATCTTGCTGAAATACCGTCATCATTGTTATATATCAATTTTTAAAATTATTTTTTCAAAATAACATTTTTATTAACATTTAATACATGAATTTTATGGGACTAGAGAGGAATGATGAAGAGTTAAATTGTGTGTTTTAATTTCTAGATATACATAACAAATAAAGTCATAAACTCTTTTGTCCTTTTTTACCTTCCCCTACTTCCAATTTAACTCTTTGGTGTTTTCCATGAGATTTAAACTTAAAACTTCATTTTTTAACTTTTTCTTTTTTATTTTAAAAGTTTTACCCATTGAGTATCTATTATAAAATATTATTTACGAGATAAGTAAAAAGTAAAATGCAGATAAGATGCAAATACACTGGAGGAAAAAACTCCAATTCTGCATGCATGGTCCAAGGCAAGCAAAAAGTGAGATGGACGCAGTTTATTACTGGTAAGGAGCAAATTCTATTTAATTTATTGTGTTTAACAAAGCTCCTCATGCGTGAGTCCGGCACGTAAGAGTGTTACTTAATTATATTTATTGTGTTTAATGAAATACCTCGGCAAGAACGAGTTTGACTTCATTTGCGTGTTACCTGGTAACATGCTAAGCAAGTTAGACTCATCATCAATATCCTGAAAGGAATCTTTGATATTTTACTGTACCGATCTGTTAGCCTAAAATTTTAATTGGTGTTTATCGATATGTTATTGATGCGTCAACGCTCCAAAAAGACATCTTACCAGTAGCATCAGCGAAGAAGACGCTAATTTAACTAGAATTCTCAGTTTCGTGTGCCCTAAAACACCATAGTTAATGCTAGCTGTTTGAAATTTATAATATACTATGGGCTCAATTGAATTGGAATTTTTAATTTTTGAACAAAAGTATTTTTTTTTAAGATTTAAAATTGTGGTTTCGAGTTGAAAAATAAGTTGAATTTGAGTTTTTTTTTTAATTTTAAAATTTTGAAACCAAATTAAATATTTCTTATAAAAAAATGTGTTTTTTTAAAAAAATAATTTTTTATTAATAAAATTAATCGAAACAGACCCTATAATCCGTGGACATGTGACATGATATTACAAATCATTAATGGAGGTTAACCTGTCGCATGCATGCGACCATGTCCTGAAATACTATATTAGTTTAAGTACAGGCGACAAGGTGAAGAAGATTATCAGGATATAATTGAGTAATTGCAACACTTTCGGTTGTTCTTTTGTTTGCCGACGCTAGAACATCAGGTTGGTGGATATACGGGTTTGGAATTTTTTATATATATAATATATATGTATAGATTTTGAAAAAATAATTAAAAATAATTTGAAATGAATACTACTCATTTTTAAGGACCACCTCTAATATACCTCATCTAAAAACATGAGAAACGAGAGATTCGATTCCCCCGGACATATCATCATATAAGCTACGCCAATTCACCAATGACAGGATCCATATATTTTTTTCACTTAAAGGGAGGCAAAAGGTCGATTACAACATGCATCTAGCGAAAATTCATTCTTAGACCTACTCACACTAACGATGAGAGACGTATTACTTGATCATTAGGTCTTTGGTTAGGATTAATATATTTCACAAATAGAATTTAATTACTTTTTCTTTTCCTTTTATGACAATAGTTTTGATCTGAAAAAGTTGGATCACAGTATTATTTTTAACAAACCTTCCACCCCAATCTAACCCCTGTCTCTTACGGGATTCAAACTCAAGTCATTACTACTTGAGAGGTAGTCTCTACCATTTAAACTATCCCGAGTTACCCCTTAATCTCAAGCCTGGTCATAATAGAGATGAAAGATTTTAGGAGAAATGACTTTATCAATTACGGAGATATAATCCAAATTATGTAATATAAGATTTACCGAAATTGGCTCTGAAAAAATAACATTGTCTAATTCAAATATGAGAAGCATGTATGTTCCACCCACACTCTACGTAATCCTCTAAGGCGCCACTAGCCAATTCTCTGTGTGGACCGGGTTTGAATCTAGAGGGGGTTGGGTTGAGTTAGAAGTGATGGTTAAGAAAAGAAAGAAAACTATTTTTATGGAGTTAAAATTAGCCACTCTTTTGATTTGCTGAGATGATCACAGAGACGACGAGCTTCTTAATTGGAAATGATGTCGAGGTCATCTTTAAAATAATCACTTCGAATAAAGCATTTTATTCTTAAAATTTAGACATTGAAGATATCAAATTGACTGTTATTAAATCCTTTCTCTTAAATTTTAGTGTATTAAGAGATCTGCTAATTAACCCACAAATTAGGTAGCAAAAATGGTTTTTTCAGGCTCTTTGGCTTGTAATTGGATCCTATCCCTCTTTTGATTTTATTGTGTGGAGACTAACAGTGGATGGGAGAGTTGGATAAATCTTATGTATTGTTTGTAGCTTTATTGAAGTTCATTTGACCAAGAAAAAAGAAAAAGAGAAAGATTAGCTTCTTAATTTTCAGTTGGTTCATCGCTTTCTATATTTGTTGTCTTTTCTCTCGATGAGTTGGCAACCACATATTAAGAATACGTCTGGATGCAATGGCTGAAAGCAGGACATTTAGAAGAGATTTACACAAAAATTAGTGTTTTCATATATGTGCTCTGCACAGGTTGTTTTTCTTCATAATATATATTAAATTTATTTAAGTTTATTTGTTTTAGTTGCAGATGATAAGTTTAACTTATGAATATCTTGTACTCTTTACGATTTTATTTTTAATAGTAGATGTTAATTTTACTTGAATTCAATCTTTTTTTAATAAAAGACGTTAAATTTATTCAAGTTTAATATTTTAGAATTTACAATTGAATATTATTTTTAACATTAATTAAGTTTTTTAAATAGAAGTTAACAATATACATCTATAATAGATAAGAAATGAATCTTTTAAAACTCATAAATAAATATTATTTGAAGTATTAATTAATTAGAAATTAAATTTCTATATTAAAACCACTAACATATGGGGGAATGTCATTTCTCCCATATGTTTTTGCTTAAATCCCAAAATCTTCCATGAAGTTTTAGTTTTACCCACTTCCCCCCATGAATTCAAGCTTTTGCCAAATAATACATCATATTTAATGACATTTTTTCATTTTTATCTTTTTATTTATTGGACAATTTAATTCTATTTTATTGCAACTATTTTATTTTTATTTTATTTTTGAATATTAGCTTATTATAGTAAAATCATTATTCTGCTTTGATTTTATACATGTAGCTGTATTTGCATAACAGAAGATAGATTTTAATCTAAATTTAGTATTTATCTAATTTCATATATAACACAAATTTTATACAAAGAACTACTTTTTATTTTTTTATATTCTTAAAAGTTAGTTCATTCCAAAATATATGCATTAATTTAATTAGAAAAGCTTGGATTCTATTTGAGATATATATAATATTGGAGAAAATAGACTTTTTAAACGAATGTAATTTTCTCTTTAATCTCATGGGTAAGAAAATTTTGTCAATAGGCTATTTTCTATATCTTGTTATATTTTAAATTAAAAAAATTTTGATTTTCTATTTGATTGTAGATTTTTTTGAATATTATTATTCAATTATTTCATCTATTTTTATATTTTAATAAATAAATAGGTTAATATACAATAAATAGAAAAGTAAAAATTTGCTTACTTTTAACAAAAATTTTATGAATAAACAATTATGATTTGTAAATTGACTGTAGATTTTCTTTTGTTGAATGATTTTATCAAATTATTTTAATTTTTACTTTAATAAATAAAATAATTTTCAGCATAAGATTTTATTTGGTAAAGTTTGATGGCATGGGAGAAAATGAGTAAAACTACCATTTCATGGAAGAGTTTCAGCTTTAAGCTAAAACTCATGGAGAAAATGGCATTTATCCAATAACATATATCAATAATAAATAAGAAATAAATCTTTTAGAATTCACGAATAAGTTCTATTTTAAGCATTAATTGATTAATCATTCAATTTTTCAATTAAAATTAATAATGTATATACATAAAGATAAAAAATAATAAAAAGTAAAGCAAATAATAAATTATTTAATAATAATAAAATAACTGTTGCCATATAAGTACTGACATGACACTCTTACAATGCTTAAAAAAAAAATTATATATATGAGATCAAGAAATACCGTTATCAATATGTTATGTTGTAGAGTTACCCTTTTTAAGTAAAATATTGATGGAGAGATTTGAACATTTTAAATAAGACAACTTTTACAACTAAACTAAGGGATCTCTAACGATATAATATTTATAGTAATAATATGTGAGAATATATTAAAAATAAACATATCTTCATATATATCGGCAAAAAACTCCAATAACTAAGGGTTCTTGTGGACCTGGATTGGGCGGAGTAGGCTAATATTGTTATTCTGCATGGAGTTATGTTCTTAAGATGACCATTAGGAGATTGGTTGGCAAACTAAACTACATATTGAAAGTGATATTTAAATAGTAAAACAATGTAATATCGAGCATTGCTCATGCTTGTCCATTGTATCTCTTTATCACATCATAGTAGCCAAAAATGTACTGGGCCTACAGGCCATCTGCGTAGCATCAGTCATAGTCCACCCCCACGACACTACCACCACGCTGCCGCGAGTTGTGTTGTACAATTTTTGGGCTTACTTAGGCTATGGGCCCAAGATAAAGCTATCATTCTTTTTCTTTTTTCTTTTTTTCCTTTTTCTTATTGGAAGGGCTAAGATCAGTTAGACCGTGATCTTCCAAGTGAGAAATTCCCCCCTCTTATCTTTCTCTAACAAAACACGGAGCAACTCGAAGGGCTCTCATTCTTGGGCAACGAAGGCGGACGGGGGTTAAAGAAGATGGTATCCAGGTTCTAACCATATGTTTTTTGTGATTAATCTGGCTATTATTTTCTTTGGGGTGTCAGTTTCAGATTTTTAAAATTGTTTTGATCTCAGAATTTATTAAGTCATTTTGATTAAATATTTAAACTCTTAAAAATAGGCAATGTCATTCATACGAAATTTGGTTTGGAAATCAGCCATCAAAGTTGATTTAAAATGAAATGACACGCGCCCTTTTGGTTATAAAATTCTTATTCAGGTAATTATATCTTACCTACGGCAATTCAATGATTTCTTTTCTTTTTTCTCTCAAGCAATTCAATGATTTCAATAATAACGAAACCGAACGGGACAAATTTTATAACTTTTGCAAATTCGGTTATTAAGTTACTTATAATTCGGTTCAGTCCTATTCAATTATAGCATAATTAACATTCCTAAAATAATTACACATAGAATTGAAGGTCAAAACTCGAGTTCTAGGATACAAAAAAAAAAAAAATCCTTATTTTCTTTTAAAAAGAAAACGTGTAATAAATCCATTTCATGTCATTGGAAGGTTAGCAAATGACTTTGGCATGTGGTTCAAATACAACAACAATGAATTCAAACTGATCATAACATGCAGATGGTATTACTCATCATTCCCACATGATTCTTCACTTTAAATCTCTTCTCCAACTTCAAAAATTCGCAAATTCAAACAATAGAGTAAAAATATTTATATACTTCTATAAATATAAAGTATATATTTATAAACAAAATGAGGGTTGTCATTGTTATTAGGGGATGTGAATTTGTTTTGGATGTAGAACCAAAAGACTCCATCCTGGAAACAAAAGAGAAAATACAACATTTCCTCAACGTTCCAGTGGCCTCACAAACCCTAACATTTTGCGGGTTAGAAATGATTGATGGATTGGACATCGAAGATTACCCCATCACAGAAGGCTCAAAACTTGTTATTACCATCAAATGTGATAATCAAGAACCTTCATTCGATCATCATCATCAACAGCGTCGCAAGATTCAAATCACTATTAAGTTTTCGTCGCGAAAATTAAACGTAGAGGTTGAACTAACGGAGACAGTCGGGAGCTTGAAAGAAAAGATTCATATAATCGATGGCACCCCGATAAAAAGAATGTCACTCATGTTCGCCGGAAAAGAGATGGACGATGAGTTTCGCTACTTGAGTGAGTATGGAATTTGTGAATTTTCCCAAATTATTGTGTTCTTGAAGAATATGACAAAGATGATTGCTGATCCACCATCAAGAAAGCTGAGCCTTGTGGTGCAAGCTTCTTCGAGTTTGCTTAATGGGGCATGCATACCATTGGAGATGAATGATTTGAACACGGTGATGGAGTTGAGGCAGTTTCTATTGGTTGCTAGGAAGATTTTGCCTGTGGATGAGTATATTTTCATTCATAAACAAAGGATTATGCGTGATGATTGTAGCCTCCGTTGGCATGGTGTTGAGAATGGGGATTTTTTGTATGTTTTTAGGGGAAGTGTTAGCCGTGGTGGATAGCAAAATTTTCACGGGATGAAAACAAGAGACATGAATCGGATTGGGAAGTTTTGTTGTTTTTCAAAGTTCTTGTCTATCATTGACCCAAGAAAAGGAAAAAGAAAGTTGTTTATCTATCATAGCCTTTTGTTTTTTATTTTCCAATTATTGTTTTACTCTTTGTTATTCAGAAGACAGGAAAGAAAAAAAAGGGGGGAAAAAATTGGAAGACATTAATGATCATCTTTTCTGACAGATTTGTAAACTGGAAAATATTCCTATATACGATCATCTTTAATGAAAGAAAATTATGCATTTATAAGTATTAAAATTTACAATGTGTTATATATTTTTATAAAACTATGCTTATTTTAGTTAATAATGATTAGATTATAACACAAAAATTAGGCGATTGTGCCACTTTTAAAAAATATAAGGGAGTAATATAGTAAGTGTTGTAACATAGGAAGTAATAACCTATTAGGACAAATTAATCGTAGGAGGGTAGCCACTTAATTACATTAATCACTGGAGGTGTTTATGTAACGTGTTACCCTTTGCAAAATACAGAAGAATAATATCGTGTACTTTAAAAGATAGAAGTAATTAATTAATTAAACAAATCATAAAAGTTATGTAAATTTGCCTAATTAATATTTTAATTGATTGTCAGCCAATTAATATTTAGAACAAGACCATCTATTTGTAAATTTTAAAAGAATTACAGAATTCATCCTATTGCACGACTGGAGAACATCTTCATCAGAATAATTCCCAAAACCCGCATGACAAGAATATAACACGTTTCCAGAGCTAACATCTTCATCAGAATAATTCTCAATTCATTTTGTCCCCTCTAAATTTTTTTTCCTTTTTCTTTTCTTTTTCACTTTATTGTCAATAACCAACGGAAATTTCGTTATTCGAGGCTGTAAACGCCATCACTTCCAACCCTCGAGCCTCGATGGGCGAGCCCAACCGATTTGCTAATCCCAAGAAGGAACGTCCATTGTTCGATGATTGATATATATTTATAGGGTGAATTATTCAATTCTCTTTTGTGATTTGACTAATATTTACAACATTTCCTTGTGTTTTACAAATTAGTTACTTGACCCTCTATGGTTTCAATAATAGTGCACACGCCCTCCAAAAGCTAACTGCCGTTAACTTTTTAACGAATTTTAGTAAAATGTCATTTTTGCTCTTGTCTAATATAATAAAAAAATCTATTTTACCTTCATTTAATTTTAAAAATAAAAAAATTAAATTTAAAAAAAGTCTTAAAAGTCCATTTTACCCCTAACTTATTAAATAAAATATCTATTTTACCTTTATTTTATTTAAAAATAAAAAATTAAATTAGAAAAAATACAAAAAAAAAAAAGAAAACATGAGGGATGGGGAGTGGGGGCTGCAGGAGTGGGGGCGACGGGGTTGGGGGCAGCTGGGTGTAGGGGCGACGGGGGTGGGGCTGCGGTGTGGTGAGGACGAGGGGTTGGGGTGGGGATGGCCGGGTGCAGTGAGGACGAGGGTGGGGGTCGCCGGGGGGTGGGGGGACGGGGACGGGGACGGGGGTCGCCGGACATGGGGGGACCGGGACGGGGACGGGGACGGGGGTTGCCAGGCGTGGGAGGGTGGCTGGAGCTTGCAGGGTGAGGATGGGTGGTGGGCGTGAGGTGGTGGTGGTGTGGTGGGGGTGGGTGGTGGGTGGGTGGGTGGTGGATTTTTTTTTTCTTTTTCTTTATTTAATTTAATTGGTATTTTTTATTTTTTAAACAAATTAAGGGTAGAAAAACTTATTTAATGCATTTATTATGAAAAAATAAAGCAAAATTGCACAAGTCGCGCATGCATGTCAAAACACGTTATTTTGGACGGAAAAATTAACAGAGGGGGTCTATGTGCACCCTCATTAAAACGACAGGGGGTGACTTAACTAATTGCCTAACCACAAGGTATTATTGTGCATATTAGTCAAATCATAGGAAGGAGTTGAGTTATTCACCCATATTTATATGGAAACATATATAATATATACAACTATCACCTTCTAGAAACTCGAAAACAGAAAATCCAAAACCAAACATTTCCAACGCTGCTTTATCTCCATCATCCCCCACGCTCCTGACGTCTGATGCTCATCTTTCCATACCGCAATCCATTGCAACACGACGTTTTCTGCAATAGTTTATGTTTATCTTTTTTTTTTTTTTTTTAATCTTTGAAAATAAATCCATCCATAAGCCCTTATATATGCTCTGATCATGCATTTGACGTTCTTTGCATGGGATGCTTGATTCTCGTCTCTTGTCCATTGATATGGCTACAAAACAATAATCCTCATAATCTATATAAAATTCTCTTATAAATAGCGAAATTATTGCCTTTTTTTAGATTCTTGGAGGTGATTTTTAAGTATATATTAAAAATAATTAATTATATCTGAAAATTAGAAGTTTTAGAGAAGAGACTCTGAAATTTATTTTGAATTTCTTATGTATATGATTTTAATATATTTTGAAATATGGCGATAAAAGTTAAAGTTATAAGGTGTAGCAAATTTTATTAGATATTTGATATGTTACTATCACATTTTGATACTTGCAAAAATATTCAGAATTGTCGCCAGTTACTTCATGAAACATTTTCTAACTATTATTTAAAGGTTTGTTACTTATTCTCTATTGCAATAATTTTTACGAAATAAATGGCAATGATTAAAAAAATATTGCAATGTTGTTTTTTAAAATGATTTTTCTTTAAAAATTATAGTTGAAAATCATAGCAAATTAATTAATATTTAATATCAATAGTTGGAAAAAAATTAACATTTTGACTAGTACCTCGTAAAACCATGTATAAAATTTAGATAGTACAATGGTTACATCAAATTATTACCAAACCTATTAATTTTAAACAATAGCTAAAATTTTGTTGGATATATGTAACATACGTAGAGTGATGATCTTTTTAACTAGATTTTTCAAAGGGTCAAGAATGTTGTAATGTGTTATTTATGTTGGTCGTGTGTGCAAAACTTTTGAAAATGGCTTCAAGACGTGTTACTTTATCACCGTCCTTAAAGATTATTTGCCCCCACCAATCAGGTGTGCAAAGGGATTGTTCAAATATTCTTTGGGATACAATGAAGTCTATGACTTGTATTGACTTGTATACTCAATATAAGCCTCTAGCACTCACCGGAAGATAAGTCTCTAGCACTTACTAGAAGATAACAAGAAATCAAAGGCCTCAAGATATTTTTTTGTAACAAAATAACTCAAGGCTAAATCTGAATTTGTTTGAGCAATGTGAGAGTAATTGTAGATGTTTTCTCTTCTACTTGGTATGCTTTAAACACGGCCTGTATATAGATAAAGTTACGCTTGATCTGAACATACACAATTCTTGGAGTTTAACTGCCAAATACCTGTCAAACATTTACATAACGGTCATTTCTGATCTTACTGGCCGGTCGACTAGTAGAGACAAAGTGCTCACTGGTTTTACCAGACGACCCTCCCGATCGATCTACTGGTCAACCTATCCCCAACCGGTAGAATTAGTGTTTGCCTATACTAGTTGAGTCTATAGTATTGGTCGACCGGTACTACCTGTTAGGCTTACTGGCTGATCGATCAGCCTATACGACCAGTGACAGATTAATGACTTTTGAAAATTACTCTAACAATCCCCTACCATTTTCAAAACGTCCAGAATTTCTATTATCCTAGAAATCTTATGCATATAGATATCGGTTAGCTGAAATGAGTTACCGCTAGTCAGAATTGTATGGTTGACTAAGCATTGAACCAACGATTCTCTTTTGACTAGTTGGGCACAAGTCATACATAAGACTCCATTCCATTGAGTGACTGGTAATCCTTAACACTTTAATGGCCATGTGTCAGTATCCTTTCAAGAGTGCTATCAGAGCCAAGCCAAAACTCCTAAATGCGACCTCACTTCTCACCTATATAGGTAGACTTATCAGAGGTATCTTGTAACCTATGTACCCTAATAAATATGTTATACATCTATTAAGAACATAAGTTCAACCTCCTTTTAATAGTTACAATAAATAAGAACTTATACCTTGGGATGGCGTAATAATTAAGTGCTTTCTAGTCATTTTGGTAATGTACTATGACTCATTAAACTTAAGACTTGAAGTAATTACAAGCATTAAGTCGAGCTTCCATCATGAATGACTTGTGGTATTGGCTTAAGTCTTATCCCTCTCGAGGTCTTAGAGATCAAGTCCTTTGACAATGCTTTTGTGAGCAAATCCACTATATTTTGACCTAATCTTATAGAATTTACTAATATAACACCATCAATAATATGTTGGTGCATCATACTATGTCTAAGTCGAATATGTCAGCTTTTGCCATTGTACTCCTGACTATACACTTTTGCTAACGTTGCTTGACTATCATAGCGTATAGATATTGGAGAAACTGGTTTAGGCCATAGTGGAATTTCATATAACAATCTCTTAGGCATTGATGCTGATGAAAAAAATTTTGCAGCGATGGTGGAATCTACTTGACACATTTGTTTCTTAGAACCCCAAGAAATTACACCTTCACCAAGCATAAATACTCATCTAGATATAGACTTGTGATCATTACTGTTAGAGTTCCAACTTGCGTCCGAATACCTCTCTAATGCCAAAAGATTACCACAATAAGATATACCAATATCTTTTGTTTTCTTTAAGAATTTAAAACCTCTATTCATTGCCAGCCAATGTAATTTGCTTGGTTTACTTGTAAATCTGCTCAATATTCTTATTGCAAAGGCTATGTCAGGCCATGTATGTGTCATTGCATATATCAGGCTTCTTATAACCCTCACATACTCTAGTTTTGCTATAGGACTTCCTATACATGGTTCCAAATTCAAATTTGGATCAAATGGTGTAGACATGGTTGCACAATCGACCTTACCAAACTTGTTTAAAATCTTTTCAAAGTAGTGTGACTGAGACAAGATTAGACTATCTTTATCTCTAATTCTTCTTATTCCAAGAATAACGTATACTACACCCATGTCTTTTATATAAAAAATTTCTAACAAGAAGTTTTTGGTGTTTGTGACTTGCTCTAAGTCAATACCAAAGATCAACATGTCATTTACATATAAACATATGATGACACCTTTTCCCTCATGGAATTTACTATAGACACATTTATCTGACTGATTTATTGTATTATTGTAAAACCATTTGAAAGCACAACTTCATCAAACTTTTGATGCCATTGTTTGAGAGCTTGTTTTAATCCATACAAGGATTTTACAAGTTTTCACACTTTCTTTTCTTGTCCAAGAACAACAAATCCTTTTTGGTTGTTCCATGTATACTTCTTCATCTAAATCGCCATTTAGAAAAGTAGTTTTCACATCCATTTCGTGAATTTCTAACTTGTAGATAGACGCTAATGCTGTCAGCACTCTTATAATCGCAATTTTTGCCACCAGAGCATATGTATAAAAGTAATCAATCCCTTCCTTTTGTTTAAAGCCTTTGACTACTAACCTTGCTTTAAACTTGTCAATGGTTCCATCAACCTTCATTTTCCATTGAAAATCCATTTATAACCTATTGTTTGGAACTATATAGGAGATCAACTAATTTCCAAATTTTATTTCCTATTATTGAGTCCATTTCATCCTAGGTCGCTTCTCTCCAAAATGAAGCATCCTATGATTTTATTGCCTCTTCATATGTTAGAGGATCACCTTCTTCTTGAAAACAGTATCATCTTCTACTTGAAAATAGTAAGGCACTTGTCCATACATTTCTTCCCTAGTACCCTCTACTAAGTGCATGAAGAAATCAAGACCATATGACTTTACTTTCCTTGTTCTTTTACTCTTCCGAATTTCAATAATTTCTTTGTCTTTATTTGCAAGATTTTCATTATCTAGACTTTTAGACCTATTCAAGATAGCTTCCTTTGGGTGTGGGATTTAACTAAACCTTGTTTCATCAAAAATAGCATCTCTTGACTCTATTACTGTATTGATAGCATATGATTCGTTGGGTTCAATAACCATGAAATGATATGCTTTACTGTGTTCAGCATATCCTATGAATATAATACATTCAATTCCATGTTTTACCAACTTCCTCTTTTTGTGTTCTGGAACGTTTACAATAGCTATATAACCTTGAACTCTTAGATAACTAAGATTTGTTTTCTTTTGAACCCAAACTCAGTAGGAGTTGTTTTGCACCTTTTACTTGGGACCTTATTTAGAATATGATATGACAAGCCGCTAGAACGACTTATCCTAAAAAACATTGTCCTGAACTAGAATTGGAAAGCATTGCATTAACCATTTCAATTAATACTCTATTTTTGCACTTTGCTACACCATTTTGTTGGGGGATGGAGGGTGTATGGTGCAGTTGTATCATGAATAATACTAGTGGATTCAAAGAATTTGGGATCATACTATTCACCTTCTCTATCACTATGTAAATATTTAATTGATGATTAACATTGCAATTCTTTTTTATTTTTATAGATCTTAAATTTATCTATAACCTCATCTTTAGAATACAACAAGTAAACATAACAAAGACGAGAGAAGTCATAAGAAATATTTTTTTCCCACCATAGAAGGAGTACTATGCATGTCATAAACATCGTTATGAATTAATTTCAACAATTTTGATTTTTTTTAGTTTTAGGAAATGGATTTCTAGTGATCTTAGTCAGCATACAAATTTTGCATGATTCATGAACTTTATCAAGTATAGGGATCAATTCTAGTTTAGCTATATCATTCATTCTCCTATAATTGATATGCCTCAAAAGATTATGCCATAAGAATAAAGAAGATTCAAGAACATGAAATGAATAAAAATTAGAACCACATAAATAACCAGAAATAGGCATTTCATTGACATTCATATTAGGTACAACATTCAACTTAAACATCCTCTCCTATGCGTGAACTTTTCCCACAAATAATCCACTCTTCGAAAGGATGAATTGGTCAGACTCAAAGACAAGTTTGAACCTAAATTTGTTCAGAAGACCTCCGGACATTAAAGTCTTTATTGCTTCTGGGACATACTACGCATCATTCAGCACAAGTGTTTTTCCAGAAGTAAAACAATCTCAATAACTCATATTCCTTTCACAGGTGCAGTTGCAGAATTCCCCATGTAAAGGACCATTCCATCTTTAACTGGATCAAACTTCTTGAACAATGTCTTGTCCTTGTACATGTGTCTTGTTTCACCAGAGGTAACCCACCAAGTTCTATCATCTTGGAGCATTTTTACCTTCGAAATCATGGCTACAAACTTATGATTCTGACTGTTGTTCTTGTTGTTGTTGTTTTGATTGTTGTTGTTAAAGGCTGATTGAGCCCTCTTATAGTAAAGGCATAAGCCTTGATGTGTCCACTCTTGCCACAATGAAAGCACGAACCTTTTTTCTTCTTTCTGTTTTTGTTGCCATTGGCACCACTAGAATTCTTGTGCTTTCTTTTTCCTTTGTTTGATGGACTTTCCTCTATCACATGGACCTTGGAAATCCCTGGACCTTTGTCCTTAGTTTCCTCATTCTTGAGTTCTTCCTAGTTCCAGTAATTTTCCTTTATCCGAAGATGATTATCGAGATCCTCAAGAGACATATCTTTCTTTTGGTGCTTAAATGATTTCTTCGTGTCTTTCCAAGAGGAGGGAAGTTTGTCAATAATTGAAGAAACAATGATTGCCTCATCCATGTTTAAATTATATTGCTTAAAACTAGATAAGATTTGACAAAGTTCATGAAATTGATCCATTACTAAATGTCCATAAACTATCTTGAAATTATTAAAATGACTAACCTCGAACTTTTTGCTAGATGCATCTTCGGTCATGTACCTTGCCTCCAATTTGTCCCATAAATCCTTAGCAGTGGCCTTATTTTGGTAAGTGTCGAAAAGTGCATCTGTCATGCCATTCAAAATATATCCCCTTTATATGTAGTTGTTGTTGTCCCACTTTTGTTGTGCCTGGACTTGCTTTAAAGTCTCCTTATCACCTTGTTTAGGCCTCGATGAAGATAGAACATATGCCATCTTAAACGTTTAAGGAGGAAGTGCATCTTCTTTTGTTAGTAGATGAAGTTTCCTCTTTCAAAGTGGTCGAGTTCCACAAAGTTGGTTGTCATCTCTTTCAGTGAAGCCATTTCAAAGTTGTTGACAGCAAATAATCCTTAAGAGTGTTGGTGGTGTGTGTTCAAAACTTCTAAAAATGGTTTCAAGACATGTTACTTTGTCACTATCCTTAAAGATTATTTGCCCCTACCAATCAAGTGTACACAGGGATTGTGCGAATATCCTTTGAGAGACAATGAAGTCTATGACTTATATTGACTTGCACACTCGATACAAGTCTCTAGCTCTCGCCAGAGGATAGCAGGAAATCAAGGGCCTCAAGATATTTTTCTACAGCAAAATAACTCAAGGCTAAATCTAAATGTGTGTTAGCAATGCAGGAGTAATTGTAGATGTTTTCTCTTATACTTGAAATGCTTTAGACATGGCATATATATAGATAAAGTTATGCCTGATCTAAACATACACAATTCTTGGAGTTTAGCTGCCAAATACCTATCAAACGGTCACATAATGGTCATTTCTGACCTTATCAGTCCACCCTACCGGTTGACCGGTAGAGACAAAGTGCTCACTGGTCTTATCGATCGACCTACTGGTTGACCTATCCTCTACCAATAGAAATAGTGTGCTCTCTGACTATACTAGTCGAGCCTATTAGGTGTCGATCAATACTGCTGCTCAGACTTACTAGTTGACCTACCAATCATTCTGTATGACTAGTGACAAACCAATGACTTTTGAAAATTATTTAATAATTAACTCTATCATCATATACTTTAATATGTCATAGTAAAACGAAATAATTTATGTGATATGAAATTTATCAATGTACGAAAATTTAACTAATTCAAGAGTAGTCTAAAAGAAAGAGTTGACAAGTCAGTGTTATTTGATTTGTGATTTTGTTCCTAACCTCTTTAGAAACTAAAATGCTTAACATTTTTCAAATTTTTTTTTAAACTACACTAGAAATGTTGAAAAGTACACTAGAAATCTGCCATCAGCACAGCATTCGTGCAACAAATTAAAACTTCATCGAGGAAAAAGAATGCAAGAAGTAGAATAAGGAAAACACACCCACAACCAAAAAAAAAAAAAAAAAGGAGGATGAAAGATGTATGAACAAAATTCATGCGGACAATCTTGTTGGACACATTCAAAATAATATCATTTAAAAATATTAATAATACGTACGTGACAATAATAATGAAGCGGAAAAACAGTATATCACATGCATGGTACTATTGTATTGGACTCTTTTGAAAAAATGAAAACGGCAATTGTTTGTGATAAGTACAATAAATAAATGTAATCAAATTAATTTTATAAATTTAAGTTTTTAGATGAGAGTTTTTAGATTAGGTGATAACTCTAATATGATATCTTAGAAATTATACGATCCTAAGTTCAAAAGACGTTATTGTCCATTTGAAATATTAAATTATTTATGTATAAGATCTAAACAAATCGCACTACACATAAAGAGACATGTTAGATATAATAAATAAATATGTTAAGCATTTAAATGAAGCGTATATACTTTTACCTTGTTGCTAAGCTTCTGTAACTAGCTATTTCTTTTTTGATTTTTTGTGTCGTGATTTTCTGTGCAGTCAAGCGAGAACATTGGACAAAAGCAGACTGCTAGTTATCGGATCACTACTGTTAGTTATCCCGGCCGGTCGAGTCTATCTCGCGTGTTAGAAGGAGAAGAGGCCACTTGCTAGGAGAAGAGACTGCAACTCCATATTTTATTAACATGTGTCACTGCCATGGCTAACTTGGTTACTTGCTCCTCAACTTTTCTAAAATTTTGGTCATTGAAAATGAAAATCATAATAGCTGCTGTCATCTGAATCAACGTAACTTCTCCTGTGTGCTTCAGTGTGTGTTTATCGTTTAGGTTAAACTTCACAATTTGTTGTTTTTCATTTTTTTTTAAAAATTTGCCTTTATCATGTTAAAATATTTAATTTAGTATTTGATGCTTTAAAAAAGTATTTAAATCAGTATGTTTCACAAAGATAATCATATCGGTCTCAATATTATTTCGAAAGAAACTTTATATTAGTCTTCAATGTTTTACAAACTTACTTAAATTAATCGTGATCTTTTTGATTTATTTTTCTTATAATAGAAAACAATTTGAGTAAAATTGTAAAATTTTAAAGACTAATATGATTTTTTTTAATAATAAGGACTAATTTAATTATTTGGTCAAATATTAAAGATTAACATAAATATTTTTAATTAATAACAACTAATTTAAATATGGTTAAAAATAAAAATTAAAGTAAAATTTTAAAGTAATAGACATTAATTTAGAAAAATAAGAAAATAATAAAAATTTTATTGTGAAATTAAACTATTATTTTTTGGTCAAAACTTCTATTTTGTGCTTGGTGACGTTCCAACTGCTGCAGCAGTAACTTTTGACTTCATTTCCACAAGTTGCTATGATTTGTCTTCCTTTCCAAAAGGAAAATTCATTTAATAGTACTCAAATATTTTCCTTTTTCTTCTTCTTAAATAATAGTGGTACTCATTCAGCTGCTGATACCATAAAGAATATGGAGGGTGTTTGGTTGTACTTATTTGACGTTTATTAATATTTAAATAATAAAAAATATATAAAAAATAATTTTTTTTACATGCTTATAAACACCTAAATAAGTAAAATCAAACACCCTCATAGACTGTGTCACTCTAATTGGGGCCTTTGAGTTGTGCTTATACTTTGTGTATAAGAACGTATAGTTTATACTTTTAGCCCAATACTAAATAATTTATACAAGCTGCGTACAACATGTACCCTAATAAAGGTCCTATTATGTTAATTTGCAACCTCCTGGTCCTGTCCCGCTTGAGGAGCAATCCGAGTCCCATACATCTTAAGATAACAATGCTCCACCATAGACGAAACCTCCTTATCTTAAGGGGGACCCCCCTTGAATTTATAAAATTATTATTATTATATATAATTTTTGATATTGTTAAAATCTTTTAACTCATTGATCCACCTTAAATTTATGAATGACACCCCTTACTATTTAAACTCACACGTTTTAATAAGGAATAACTAAGTAAATTTAATTTATAGTGAGATAAAATAAAATTTATCAATGTATTTTTAATTTAACAACATTAATCTTACAAAATTAACCAAATAACACATGCCCCAATTTAAAAATCAGCAAAATACATGCACAATTTAGTAATAAAAAATTACCTTTATTTTTACACTTTTAGTTGACTATTGCTACAAAACCTACAATATGCAACGCTAACAAAATATGAAAACTTGTAGGGCATTTTTGTAACTTTGTTGTAAATCAATAACATATTTATTTTTCATATTTATATTTTAAATTGTATATATTTTTTTGACCCCCTTTTATAAGAATCCTAGCTCCGTCACTATACTCCACCACTAAAAATCCACCCAATGCAAACACGCCACCAAAGTAACATCTCAAAACCAAAGAAAATATTTTCTCTCACGACTACTAAAACTGAGATTGATCCCAACAGGGAGGCAACAACAGTCTCTCAAGTGCTCAAAGTTTCAATACTGGACCACTGAAGCTACTATGTGACAATATTGGCGCAATTTATCTCCGTGAAAATCCAGTGTTCCATTCTAGAAGGAAACATTCGGCACTTGTTATCACTTTGTACGTGATAAAGCAAATGACGATTCTTTTCGGGTGATGCATGTTTCCATTGCAGGGCATATAAGGATAGTCGTGAGATATATATATAATCTCTTGTAAATGATTTGTATCTTCAGCTATAGTTGTCTGATTGATGTATGTATAAATCGTACTTCACGAAGTGGAATGAAATGCAATCTTTGCCCAAATCCTGTATATTTACAATACACTCCAAATTATTTCTAGGAAACTAAAATATGTAGTTCGGGTAATTCCCGTGAACACCTCTAGAACTCAGCAAGTAGCTTTAAGTTTGTGCCTAAAATTTGAGATTAGATAAGTGAATTGACTGTAAGAATTTAGTTATAACATATTATTTAATTACTAATATTTTGAGAAATATTATTTTTCGCTTTCAGAAATTCTATGTCGAAGTTAGCTTTCTATTCATCACTTTTTGTAATTATAATATTAATATAATTAAGGATGCAATCTTTTCTTCACCATCGTGACCAAAGTCATAAGATTAAATTGTTAAATTCTTCTTCCTCCTCGTTCTTCCCCGCTAGTCCCCCTCAATTGGAGTCCTCCTCTTTTGTTTAGAATTTCTTCCTATTCTTGAGTACTGGTTATACATCTCGGATATTCGTGCCAATTTCACGGCAATTTGGTTTATATTCAGTTGATGTTTATACAACATATATATATATATATATATATATATATATACATATATATTTGCTGAAAGAAAATTTGTTGAGTCCTTCTAAACATAAAATTGGCAAAGTATCACTAAACATTTTCCTCGTTCAGTTATAATGACAATGGGTGTCCCTTTCACACGAATTACGAGTACTTCAGCCAATTTAGGTTCAAAAACATTCGACGTGAGCTCGTAACCTTTTCTCCTTGTCAGCGATGACAAAGCATTTCATATAATATTAACATAAATACAAAAAATATAAAAATTAATATAAGTAGGAAAAAAAAATTAAATACAAACATCAACGTATTGCTTCCACCACTTTGCTCTCTCCCTCTACTCCCTTCTCCACCCTCCCCCGGGCCTCCTCTTCTTTCCCTGCGGTGTTTTTTTCCTCTTGTTGAAGGTTTTTGCCACTGTTGCATGCAGTGAATTATCTACGATGCTTCGGCTACAGACTGGAGCTCCTATCCCTGTTTTTTCTTTGATTCTTTGTAATTTTTGGTTTTTTCTTTTTTTTTTTTTTACTTGTATAGTTTTCTCTCTTTTTTAGACAACATGATTTTGTTGTTTGACAACTTTAGCTCTTTCGTTAACTTTAATACTATATAAGTCCGTAAAGCCTTATGGGTTATTTTTTATTTTGGTCAGATACCTTCCTTCGTTACATAGAATTGCCTCCTCCTCTATTCAATGTTGACTATTGGTATGCAACTTTGCATGTTCTATATGCTAATTACCGCATGAAAAATTGAATTGCAGGTGCGATTATGATGGATTTTTTTTTCTTTTTTTTGGCCAGAACTTGTACTGTATTTTTAGAGTTATGTTGCGTTGTTCACTAGAATTTTGACATAAGCTTAAATATTGCATAATCAGCAGTCAAATTCATGTTGTCAAAACTAGAATGTGATCAAACTTATGAAAACTAGAACATGATGATCTGCAAGAGATTTGTTATGTGTGTAACCTTTAACGAATGAAAAGAAAAAGAAAGAAAGAAATTAAAGAAAAAAAAAAAGGAAAGCAAAACTAGCTTCAAGGCTACAAAAAAATAAATTGTTTACGAAAAATAAGATGAAACTAATTAAACTTTTAGGGGCCAAACTTTATATTAGAATGGCATTCCAACTTTTAATTTTTTTTTAATTTGATATAATAAATTAAAATTGCAAAGCCCACCCAGTGAGACTGGCATTTCCGCACAAAAGTTAAAAAGTCATTCCTTGTCTCAAGGAAAAACTTTTCTAACATGGGCTAGAAAACCTTAAAATTACCTGTCTTTCATTTATCCTTTCACACATTATCAATTACATTAAAAAGATAAATAAATTGAGATGTCATGTTAAATAAAATGATAAAATAAGTAATTCCATGTATGATTGTTGAATAAAAGATTAACAAGAATATCTTTGACATATAATCTTAAAAAAAATAAATGAGATTGATATGATATGAGTTTATGTTATTTTTCAAAGATAGTTTAATGAGATATTAGGAAATTAATGGTTTAAATAGATTATTTAAAACTATTTGGTGAGTTTATATTAGTTTTCTAAAAAATGATTCTAATGAGATATTTGAAAAATATTTCTGTAAAAAATTTTAGTGAGTTTACATTAATTTCTCCAAAAATATTTTAACGAGATTTTTAAAAGCTTATTTTTCATAAATAATTTTGATGAGTTAATATTAAATTTTTAATAAAGTAAGTTTTAACAAGATATTTTAGGTGTAATTTTTCAAAAAAGAATTCCATTATGACTTTTTAAGATCGTTTCACCAAACACATAAAATGAAATAGACATTTCAGTATGACTTTTTTCATGGTTATCACCTCAGTGTAATGTACGCATCACTACAAGAAAACATGGAATAGGTGACGGTTTTATAGCGGCCGGCTATAAACGCCGCAAATGACAGTTATAGGCGGCGATTTCCTTGCGAACCGTCACTAATTGTCTTGCATTTTTTTTCGAAATAGTAAAAATGTGTTTTTATTACATTTTATTTTTTTTTACACTTTATTAAAATGCTATAGGCGGCGGTATTCCTATAAACCGCTGCTAACTGTCCTACATTTTTTTTTTCGAATAAGTAAAAATGTGTATCTATTACATTTTATTTCTATTACACTTTATTAAAAAGCTATAGGCGATGGCTTTCTTCAAAACTGCCGCTAATTGTCCCGCACTTTATTTTTTTCAAATATATAAAAATGAGTTTATATTACATTTTATTTTTTTTGAAATATTAAAAAGCTATAGGTGGCGTTTTTCCATAATAGGCGGCAGTTTTTTCAATAGATAAATATATTTTTATTTGAGATAGTTAATAAATGACTACTTAGCTTGTTTGGTAGGTACAATGGTCATAGGGTGCTACACTAACAAATAGTCGAAGTTCGAATCTTGCAAGAAGCAAGATGATGTTGTTTTTTTCTTTTGTGTTGCTCATAGGCGGCGATTTTGTGAACCACCACCTATAACCAAATTAATATTTTTTATTTTCTTAAAATATTTTTCACTTAAAATTATAATTTTTACATAAGCAGCAGTTTTAGAAACCGTCGGCTATGATATCGTATAATAGGCGACGGCAATATAGGCGGCACAAGATTAGGAGGCAGTTTTGTCATTAGTGGCGGTTGAAAACCGCCGCTTATAAGCTCCAAAACCGCCGTCTATGTCTAGATTTTTTGTAGTGGAAAAATTTATAATTTGACACAATATTGTTAGATTTATTGGTTTAAAATCCAAAATCAAGCCGAGTTCTCTCATAATGTCATTGTTGTATGAGTGACATTCAACCATTCTAAACTAATGTACATCGTTTTGAATTAGGATTTTTCTATATCAAATGATTTTTTATATTGATATGAGAGACCATCTATGTGTGGAGCATAACATCTTGACCACTTATGAAATTAAAACTATAAAAATACATAAATTGTAAAAAAAAATTTCTCCCATTAATACGAGACAACAAATAATACGAGAGGATCCAAATTTGATTTTACCGCGTCTTATCAACAGTTAACAAGTTGAATTCGGCTCAATATTATGAGAATCAAGACACTGGTAGTTGGGAAATTTACATCAAGATAACTCAAACCTAAAAACAGCAGCAGTTATGGAAATAACATGGTGAGGTTAGACACAATGCAAGTGGACAATATAATTCAGATAAATCCCCACCGCGTCATGGTCGAACAAAGCGCCTCGCTTCGCGTGCTGCTGCTGCACCCGCAGAGCTCCATTTTGCCACCTTCTGTCATTTTATCTGCAGGACAATAACTAGATAAGCATGAAAACGAAATATAATTAATTATTACTTTTTCTTTTCCAAATTTGTTTTTGGGTTTTCTTATCTCGACTGGCGTCAGCACTTACATTCACCTCGAGGAAGGCTTATAAATTGGGGTAGTGGGTTTTGCCATTTGACATACAAACCAATTCATTGTATAGACAAAAGCTTTGTATACAAAATACAATATTTGAGTTCTTGCCATGGCTACATCTCTTTCAGTGCCTTCAATGGTAAAATATAGTTTTAAGATTTTAGAGTTCAACGTATTGCATGTTCCATGCAAGCTTTGCATATCCTTCCAGCACTATTAGAAATTAGTAAATTTGAGACGGAAAATTTTCGTATATAAGTTAATTATGTTGTCTAGCTAGTTAGTTTACTAGGTTGCTAATGTTTTTGTGTTTTGAACAGATTATGGAGGAAGAAGGCAGATTTGAGGCAGAAGTAGCGGAGGTGCAAGCATGGTGGAACTCGGAAAGATTCAAGCTCACCCGCCGGCCATATTCAGCGAGAGATGTCGTCGCGCTGCGCGGCAACCTGAGGCAGAACTACGCGTCGAACGAGATGGCCAAGAAGCTATGGAGGACTCTCAAGACTCACCAGGCCAATGGCACAGCATCAAGAACTTTTGGTGCTCTTGACCCTGTTCAAGTCACCATGATGGGCAAGCACTTGGACACCATTTATGTTTCTGGCTGGCAGTGCTCATCGACTCACACCACGAGCAATGAACCAGGGCCAGACCTGGCTGATTACCCTTATGACACTGTCCCAAACAAGGTTGAGCATCTCTTCTTTGCTCAACAGTATCATGACAGAAAGCAAAGAGAGGCTAGAATGAGCATGAGGAGAGAGGAGAGGGCGAAAACGCCTTATATCGATTACTTGAAACCCATCATTGCTGATGGTGACACTGGATTCGGTGGAGCCACTGCGACCGTCAAGCTCTGCAAGCTTTTCGTGGAGCGTGGTGCGGCCGGAGTCCACATCGAGGACCAGTCCTCGGTGACTAAAAAATGTGGGCACATGGCTGGGAAAGTTCTTGTTGCGGTTAGTGAACACATCAACAGGCTTGTGGCCGCAAGGCTGCAGTTTGATATCATGGGTACTGATACTGTCCTGGTGGCTCGTACTGATGCAGTTGCAGCAACTCTCATCCAAACCAATGTTGATACTAGGGATCATCAGTTTATCTTGGGCGTAACGAACCCGAATCTTAAAGGTAAGGGCTTGGCCACCATCCTGGCGGAAGCCATGGCTGCTGGAAAAACAGGACCTGAGCTTCAGGCCATTGAAGATAACTGGCTCGCGATGGCGCAACTGAAGACGTTTTCAGAGTGCGTTGTTGATGCAATCAAGAGGTTGAACATTGGAGAGGCTGAGAAGCAGAGGAGATTGAGTGAATGGTTGAGCTGCTCCAGATACGAAAAATGTCTCTCAAACGAGCAAGCTAGAGAAATTGCTGAGAGGCTTGGCCTTGGAAACCTGTTCTGGGATTGGGATTTGCCAAGAACCAGAGAAGGTTTCTACAGGTTCAGGGGATCTGTTGAGGCAGCCATTATTCGGGGCTGGGCTTTCGCCCCACACGCTGACCTGATTTGGATGGAAACTTCCAGCCCTGACTTGGTTGAGTGCACCAAATTTGCTCAAGGGGTTAAGTCTATGCACCCTGAGATTATGCTGGCTTACAATCTCTCCCCTTCCTTCAACTGGGATGCGTCCGGGATGACGGATCAGCAGATGATCGATTTCATCCCGAGCATCGCGAAATTAGGCTACTGCTGGCAGTTCATTACCCTGGCTGGATTCCATGCCGACGCTCTGATTGTCGACACTTTCGCTCGCGATTACGCGAGAAGAGGGATGCTGGCGTATGTGGAGAAGATCCAGAGGGAGGAGAGAAACCATGGGGTTGATACCTTGGCTCACCAGAAATGGTCTGGTGCTAATTACTACGATAGAGTCCTCAGGACTGTCCAGGGTGGCATCACTTCAACTGCAGCCATGGGCAAAGGTAAATCTCGTTCTTCTCGATTTTTCAAGTCCGGTATTAGGTGATGTATCCCACGAACTTATATCAAACGTATATCGAATTAACTAATAGTTATTTTATTGTTTCGATATTAGGTGAAGTAGCCCATGAACTTATATCGAACTTCTAACGAATTAACTAATGCTTATCTTTTATTGATCAGGTGTGACCGAGGAGCAGTTTGAAGATACATGGACCAGGCGAGGAGCAACAAATTTGGGTGATGGAACTGTTGTGATTGCCAACTCAAGGATGTGAGAGTTTGAGAATTATTGGTCAAAGGGCAAAGCTTGAAGACTGCTATTTCAAGTTGGAATTTAAGTACAATAAGTTGTGTTTCTTTTTATCTTTCAATAATTCCATACATCATTAATGTATCGTTTCTGGGGCGGCTTTTAGGCCCGTGTTTTGCGTGATAGCTGCTGTTGAAGCTTTATTATTGGTTACCTTGAAATATTGAAGAATGAATTCTCGTGTTATGGTTATTGCTGTGAACTTGTAATTAAATCTACAATGCGTTCATCAACCATTGATCTTCCTGGCTATGATATCATCTCTTAACTTGGTTTTGAAGTTTCTATCTTGTAATTTAAAAGGAAAAGCAGCCTCGTGACTACTATAGGGGATGGGGTTGGTGGGGTCAGGGTGGGGGTTCTTTTTCCCTTTATTAGTCTGTTAATAACAAAACAAATTTTTTCAATGCATAAAATAAAAATTCTAATGGTTTTAAAAGGAAAACAGCCTCATCATTAAAAAAAAAAATTATATAATAGGTAATAGTTAAATTCAATTTATTTTTTTATTAATATGTTATGGAGATTCAATTTTTATGATTAATAAAAATGAAATAGCAATCTTTTAATGTAAAGATGTGTGTGAGCGTCTGTGTACACGTGTGAGAGCGTGACTGTTGGTTTTGTTGTAATTTTTGTGTTAGTTTTAAAAATGACTTTGGTATTGGTTTGTTGTATTTCTTTTCAAGCTTTTGAAGGATAAGAAAGTCATTTTATTTGATTAAAGTATATTATTAAATATTAATTAATAAGCAGGTCAAGAAAAAAATAGGAGAGCGTTTTTTTTATGTCATTCTGCCACTTACGTATAAGGAAGAATCATCAAACATACCATTTTTAACTTTTAATACCTTGTAAACAAATTTTACTGGCCTAAAATAGTTCAAGGCGATGAAAAGGTACTTCCCTTTCTTTAAAAATAATGTTTTTTTTATAATATATATTTGACTTGACTTTTTTTTTTAAAACTTTAAAATAAAAATTAAAAAAATGTTTGTGAAAAAATCAACCTGAACAAGCTTAAATTTACTCTTCTTCTTTTTTTTTTTTTGGGTCAGAAACAAGCTTAAATATACTTGATAACCATGCCAATGGCCACCTTATCTTGTTGCCATATTGTCAGTCCTCTCACAAATAACTGTACTATAAAAAATAAAAATAAAAAGAAGAAGAAGAAGAAGAAGAAAAGAGAGGGAGAGATTTTCCATGCAGTATTCATTTTTTTATTGCTGGAAAAATAACAAATGATAAGAATGCATATTATCAAAATACGATTTGGATTTTAAAATTTTATTAAAATGACAAAGAATTGGACCAGCCAACTTTAGTGGTCAGTCTCGCTTCTGCCATGGCTTGAGAATTGAAAGAACGATGATAAGTGCAATAAGCAGGAGCAGAATAATGGAAATGATCATGCATTTCCTCGATTTCTTTTGCAAGCTTTTTGCAGTTTTAAGTGCATCTGTTCCCAGTTGAACATGGTCCACTGCGTTTCTCACCTGTACATATCAAGGACAACAATTACATCCATAAGGTTTTTGAATTTGACATGTATGTGATTTTTTTTGGTGATAGATCAATTAAAAACAAAAAAATAAAATAAAATAAAAATAAAATCCGGTATATAAGAATTCTAATAATAAAAGATATTTTGAATTCATGTCGTGCCACTAAAACCCGTTCCATAATTATATTTTCGGCTTCAATACTAATCAGAACTTTGCTCGCATGCAAGAAAACGTGTTGAATGTGATGCATAAATAATAATGTTTTCTTTAATGATTTTAAGTTTTTTTTTTTTGAGATTTATGGTTAATTAACAAAACTTTTTGATAGGAGTAGTCCGGCCTAGTTTCAGTATTAAATTTTTAATAAAGAAAAAACAAAACATTTTAGAAATTTATCATTTAAATTAAAAAATAAAATTTAAATTAAAAACTAAAAATTAGGAAAATTAAAAAATTAAAAACCTAAACAATTAAAAATTTAAAATAATTATTTTTATGATTTTTAGCTTGTAATTTTTTATTTTTTATTTTTCACTTTTTCAATTTTAAATTTTTAAATCTTTATACTTATAAGTTTCTACTTTTAAAATTTTTAATTTGAAATTTAAAAATTTTTAATTTTCAATAATGTATACAATTTACTTTTTAATTTTAAGTTTTAAAATTTTAATTTCTAAAATTTTACTTTTTTTTTTAATTTTTTAAATTTCAAAAGGGGTTGGGTTGGCGACTTGGCATCTAGGTCGGGGTGGGGGGTTGGGTTTGAGGGGGAGGTAAGATGGACGGAGTAAAATTAGGGAGATATTTTCAGTCATTTTTTACTAGATTTTTCTTTCTTGTTAATTTATTTTCTTATGTTATCAAACACTGAAGATTTTTACCGAGTATTTTATAGGACATCAAATATGATGCATTTCAGAAATTTTTGTTTAGCTCCGACAATACTCAAAATTTGCAAGGTTAAAATAGTATCGCAAACTCTACTATGGGGTGTCCAAAACATTAAAAGGAGTCGGAATTAGATAAATCAAATTTTGGCAAATTAAGATCCACTAAAATTTTTGCCGCAGAATAATTCCCCCCGAAACCTACGTAATTTGCCGAATAAAGTAATTCCCTCCAATAAAATTTTTGCGGCAAAATAATTCCCTCCAGAACTTACGTAATTTGCCGAATTAGTTATAAAGCGACAGAAATAAGATGATATCTAACATTTTTGTTATCTTAAAACAAACTTTCATGATTTGCCAAATTACTTACAAGATAATAAAAATAATATGATTTCTAGCATTTCTTTTATCTCGAAACAAACTTAAAGAATATTCTCTAAAATCAAAGACCATTTTTAACAACTTCTTTTTTTAAAAAAAAAATACTTTTTTAAAAAACAAAAACTTCTGGCTTCTGAAAAAAAAAAAACTATATTTAAACTTTCTTAAAAATCAAGACAAGTAATTATTACAATAACATATTTTTCCAAGAAAAAAATACTTGTTCCTGTTAATTGGAAAAAAAAAAAAAGTCAATCCAAACATGTCCGTAATTTTTGTTAATGGATGTTTAAGGAGTAAGAAAGAAGCAACAAAAAGTTGGAGCTTTATCTCTTTTCCTCTTTTTGGTGAATGGACAAAACTTCAAAGGTCCAAAATTTTGGGGTTTCAAGCCATCAAAAATAATGATCTGGATTCAAATTTTGATACGTGGTTGTGATGAAAGGGGAAAGGGAAGATAGGCCCGCCCGGGGGACCGGATGATGTTTATGGCTGTAAAAAAAAAGCTGAAAAAAGAACAGATTAATTTGTTAATATGAAGGCACAGATTTTTTTTTTTAAATAAAAGATTTAAGCTAGATTCAAATTTGTTAATATGAACATAATTGTGTGTGTGTGTGGGGGGGGGGGTGGTGCCGCATTATGATTTATGCAAATTACTTTAATTGCTTCGAAAAATATAAACTTTTCCAGACTAAATACTCATAACTGATTGCAAAAGTAATACCCCGAGGGACGGCTTGCCTTCTTGTAGCAGAGACAGGAATGGTTATTTTATTTCGAAGCCCTTCATACTCACCATACTATGCCATGAGAAAGCGAAATAGAAACAAAAGATTGGTTTTGTTTGCATATAAATGAAGTCAGATAATAACTAAATCTATATGCAAATATCAACACTTAAAACCTTCTGGAAAACTAAAAAAACACTTATCAACCTAAGGCCACAATTAACAGAAAGGAAAAGGGAAAAATGCAGCCCGTGAAACGTTAGAATCAATAAATGGAAAAATTAAATACTCATATCATCATTTTACCACTATTGGTCTCTCTCGTAATATTATAATATTATTAGTGAATCCAAAACTACCTTTCTCAGGAACGGGGACAAAGTCTGAATTTGCCCAGACATACATGTACATGAAATTTATTCCATTCAAAGGTGGACGTGGAGTTTACTGGAAATTATTCCTATGCCTGGGAATGAGACACTACTACTAGGCAGTAAAGAAATATAGAATGAAACCAATACTCAGAGAAACACGTAGGTAAACAAAAATCTCAGCATTATGCATTATCGCAATTTTCGCTGTTATTCAGGCGTCGTCATGGCACCCCTACTTCTAGTATTGGAAGAAGCCACAGACTCACAGATGAGAAAAAAAGATGGCTAGGAGAACGAGCCGCAAAAACAGAGTCGCTCTGGCCTTTTAACACAAGCAAGAGAGAGGGGACGCACTAAACTTCTTTTGCAGAAGAGTAAGGGATGAGCAAATTGCTTAGTTGAAAAGAAAAGACTGGTTACATGAGCTGCAATCAAATTGTTTTTGCACGAGAAAATTTTACGCCTTGGATTATTGGCCCCTATGCACTGAGAACAAATCAAGGTGAATAGCAGACAAAGGCATCACTAGTTCGTATGCCTCATATGACCAAAAAGAAGGAGAAGATAAGTTCCAAATGAAAAGAGGGGCAGAACATGTAATAGCAAGTTTACCACAGACCTCATATTGAACTCCAGCAATATGCTTGGCTAATTAAACAATAGCATGTGTATGGCATTCAGGACATGAGAGAAGAACCATTTATCATATATATACGTGCAAATACTCAAATCCTATTCAACAACAAGCAACTCTATGAGCAAGTCAAGATTGACCCAAGGATTATAACCAGGATCCTATTTGACAAAAAACAACTCTATACACAGGTCCTAATCAAGCAAACACTGAAACCACTAAAAGATAGAAAAAAATATAGAAAATAAAAGATCCTCAGCCATGACACATGGAAAAGGATGGGCGAAGTGCTCTCCTGGCAACTCAAACTAGTAGGAATACACACAAGACGAGAGATGGGTCCAAAAGGTAGACTCAAGCACCCTTCTTGCTGTGCCAAGGTTTGAGAACACCAACAACAGTTACGACTATAATTAATAAAAAAATAATAATGGCAATGCACACGCATTTTCGGGAGTTCTTCTGAATTATCTTTGCTTTCTGAAGTGCAGTTGCCCCAGACTGGACATGGTCAACAGCATTTGACACCTAAGCAAGATCCCGTTACATACGACACAATGCATTTGGGCTTATTTATTAGTAAGAAATGTGCATAAGGGTAAGATATAAACCTGACTCTCAATGTTGTCTATCATATCTCCTTGTGCTTCCACTAGTACAGCGAGATCCAAATATATCTGACATCCAAAAGAAAGATTATTCAACATGGTCTTTCCCAAGATGAAATCTAGAAGCCTTCCCTGCATGGATTAAAACTATACCTGATGCAGGTCAAGGAGCCTTCTCTCGATTTCCTTTACAGAATCATGTCTCTCCTGAATCTCTTCTACAGTGTTTAGCAGCTGCAAGAAGGCCTCCACAAGTCAAAATAGTATATCGAGGAACATCATCGAAATAACTCCACGTACAATCTTCACTTCCTGAATAGAGTAGGATAGCTTTGGGCTTCCAGAGTTTGGACTATTATCTAACATATAATTCTCCATCCTTGTTAGCAAGCTTACTGTTGAAGCTTTAGAAAGTACACCATATTTCCACATAGATTTAGAACATTAGTTTATTAATGGAAATCCTGCTGCATCAGTTCTAGACGTGGAAGTATCCAATCATGCAGGAGCAAATGACTATTATAGTCAAGTGGCTTTAGATAAATGGTTACTTACCAGAAGCCTTATCGGTTGATATGTTCCTTTTACTTAACTTTATCTCGTCTTGTATTACTTAAATATATATCTTGGTCCCCTCTTGGAGGACTTAATGCATCTGCACATACATCATATTTTCTAAAATGCACAAGACTGAGTTTCATTTTCCCCTTTCTTACTTTATTAAAAAAAATGAAACATTACCTATATAAGATGTAAAGAAACCCAGGACAAACTAAGACAGACAAACACCACATATTTTACATGGTAATAGTCTGAATAATTTGGGAAAGACAAGGCATCTTAAAATCAAGATCACCTGTCCTCGTCCTTGTTCCTGGATAGCCTTCTGGAATATTTGTTCACTGTTTCCTGTTTCTATTAGATGGTTGATCGTCTGACATGGTCATCATAATTTAGTCATTACATTATAATCCTAGCTGGAAGTCAATAGACAAATACAGAATTGAGGCTCACCTCCTCATCCGGTCTGGTTCCCGTGACTGTTCAATGATCATATGAGCACATCATGGTGAATAGAAATTTTATTAACCAAAAGTAAGTCAATTCAGTACTAAAACAGATCACCTCAAATGTAGTCTATTCCATTATAGCACTAATTTAATTGTTGTACCTGTTATCACCCTCCTTTCAACAACCTCACGATATTCATCATCTATCTGTTGCCGCAAAGCCTGAAATATGATTGTTCATCAGAAAATCTGTCACTTATTTTTATGAGGACATATCTAGAAGACTAGGTTTAGCATTATACCTGGAACTCTGTCATTACATCTTTAAACTTTTTCGTCAAGGCACTGCGGGTCAGGAATTTTAGATAACAAAATAAATAAATAAGAATAATGAATTATTACACTGTTCTAAAGATTCTGCAAGCTATGCCGACCTGACTATAAGATTTGTACTTATAACTTACTTTGTCATATTTGTTCTTGATCTGTCAACACCAGTTCCCTTTTCACATCCAGTCTTCTGTCGATTGGCTAAGTTCTAGAAATGTAAACGGAATCAGTTTACACTATATGAAGATGTGCTCCTGAAATAAATTGCTGGTAGAGATCCAAAAGCAAATAGATAGATTGATACATCTTTGTTTATCGCTTCAAGTTTTGCTTTCATACCACGAGCAATCTTTCCCACTTCATCAATATCTTTCTCCATCCGCTTCCTAATGGCTGGAAAGAATCAAATTACTTTCTAAAGCATTGCGGATACAGAATACTAGTGCTGTTTATTAGATTACCATGTCTCTTCATTTATACACACCCGAAAAATTTTGAAGGAAATGGAGCAAAAAAGTGATATGCAGCTAATAACAATAAAAAGTAGGCACAGTAGTCAATAAATGCTTAAATTCATTGAACATGTTACTGATAAAAACATGAGCTTTATAGAATTAATTCAGTCAAATGGTTCAGAAACACTTCTCATTGTGACTGAAGATGAGAGAAAATTAACCTTTTGATAGTCTTGTAGCTAAATTGTCAGCAGGATAGATGCCTGACAACACCTCTAGCAATTACAAACTTTTATGGAGAAATAAAGAAAAAAGGAAATGATACCTTTCATGGCTGATGCCTTTGTAACTGATTTTGACTCCTCATTAGCATCCTGGAGAACCAAGAACAGGATTGCATTAGGTAACATTTAGAAAAACTCCACCCAAAAGACGATACAGTGATAAATCATCTATTTAGTAAAATATCATATGTGAAAACAGTAACGATCACATCCCCGTCATGTCAAACTGATTATATTAGTCCAATAGGCACGCTGAAGTAGGTGGGAGTTTAATATTTGTATTAATTAAAAATAATGAGAATCAAATGGATGTTTTAGAGTTTCTCTTTTTCCTTTTTTCATTTGGAAGGTTTTCTTTGACTATTAAGGGTCTCCCTGCCATGTTAATCTGTCGCATCCTTACCCATTTTATCCCATTCAGTTCTGCAACATTTTAAAATCACTATCACCAACTGGAGTAGGTCTAGGATAACCGTTTATTCCATCACACCCAGTGCCTTTTGGCCAATTAAGACTTCTCAGAGATACTACCACAACATCTTTGATGCTGTCAGCAATTCTCCAGAGGTTAAATTTCGAGAAGCAAGCATATCAGTGACAATAAAGGATTAACAAGGTTTTATGTTACAAAATCGCCAAATATTATATCCTTCAGGGTGAAGTTTACTTATCTTTGATTTTTGAAATGTCAATAGTTTTCAGATACTCCCATACATATCAATTATATGGAAGGTGGATCTTCAGTAGTCAGAAAACAGGTGCTGACTTTTCCAAGAATATTGCAACTTATTATCAGAAAACATAAAGTAAGTTAATTTTTAATATCCATGCCATATGCTCCATAACATTAGAGGATGGTGGGAGAAGAACATAAGCATTCTATCTGAAACAGAAGAAGCATTAACATCGTTGCAAATATGTAAATGAAAATACAATCAAATAAATGGCAGACTGATACTCTTCATGAATATCTTACAAAGCAGAAGCGGATAAAGGCACATATATTTCTTACCACAAACTATATCCAGACGAAAATGATCTTGATCATTATCCCAAGGATGTGCCAGATCAAGTTTATACAATGGGGAAATATTTGCCAGTGGTACAGATCAGAAGAAAACAAAATATTCAACAAAGGATAATGTCAAACACTGGAATGGCATAAATTTTCTGAAGCTCAAGCCTAAGCCATCAAGCCTAAGCCAACATATTGCCACACCATGCATCAATGCATATTCATTTCTCAATCATATCATCTCCGAAGAGACACAAAATTTTGCTTCTGAATGGGGCAGATAACAGATGTACTATACTTCGACTATTACCTATTTAAGCTTTGAGTCCATTGCAATCCAATCATAAAGAAGAGACAATATCTTAGGTCATAAATTAGTTCAGCAGCACTGAGAATATACATCTCTTTACCCAATCCAGGCTACTCCCTTCCTTGCAAGAACCAACAGAAATTCAAAACTTGGAGACTGCACATACTGAGATTGTGCAGAAACAGATTAAGGCTGAAAAAAATTGCACATATTTACATCCGACATCCGGCAATTTATTAATATCTCCATACAATTGAAACTAAATATTCTAGAGTGAGCTTTATATGCATACCTTGAGTTTCGTCAGTAACCCGGATAGTTTCTCGACTTGTTTCTCAACCTCTTGTATCTACAGCAAGAACAAATGGATAAAGACACTACATTCAACTTGTGACTGCAAGTGGATGGAAAGACTGGTTTTGAAAGCTTTCTTCTCAGGTAACCAAAACAAAAAATTAAAGAAACATCAGTTGCAGGATGACCTGCTTGTTAAAAGCTTCCATTCCCATATCTGAGTTACTCCTTGGAAAACGGATCCCCATCTCAATATCATGTCCTTGGGAAGGATGATCTTTGACATCATCTGCATATGTATCCTGAAAAAGTATACGAACCAAAAATATGTAAAGAAATATCGAAGGTGATTTATCAAGATAATATCTTTAGAATAAAACCATGGGTGAAGAGAAAAACAAAATACAAGATATGAGCTGCAAAGTTTACAAACTTTAGCCACCTTCACCACCCCAAAAACATTACAAAAACCATCAAAATCTAAATTTTCTTTTTTCTCTCCTCTTTTACTCTTCTATGCTCCAATAATTAAATAGGAGCCGAACAAATATAGTGCACTTATCTACTAAGTGAACACCAAAATTCTCGTACTAGCGGATTTCACCACCACGATTCACTGAGAATATTTACAAAAGAGTATCAAATAGCAAAAGAATTCATTGAATTATTGTTCGACAATGTATTATGAGATTGCAGCAACATAAATATAATAACTTTAACTTGTTGATCTTCACCCAAGAAAGTTATAAGATAGACTGAAACACTCAAAAGGTGAAAAATCCAATCTTTTTATGTTCTCTGTAATTTTTTCAGCCAAAGAAAACACGGATTAATCATGGGTTTATCTAACAAGTTCATTTGATCACATAAAAAGTAGACACGAAAACAAATTAAGGTCTCAAATATCAATATAAAAACGACTAAACTAACCAAGTCCATCATTTTCAATATAATGACAACAGATAATAAACACAATAAATTGACCTCTACACAACGCGCACACACATAAAAACACGGAGTAATCATGGATTTAGCTAACAATTTCAATTCATCTCTTTAGAAGATCACTTAAAAAAAAAAAAGGCGCGATAACAAATTAAGAAATCAAATTTGAATTACTTAAAAATGATAAAAATTAAACCAAGTTGATAAATATCAGTTCACGAACACAATCAACAGTAACATATTTATACACATAGTAACCTACACATACAGTAACATAATTAAGGAAAAAAAAAAAGAATACCTAGGAAAACTTACCGCAAGAAGATCATTCATGGCGATGAATTAGAAAGTGAAAAGAAAGTCAAGTATGATGGAGAAAATGTGTTGCGTTTTCTTAGTCTCGTTTTACTTGTAGTATGCGTCTTCAAGTGGTGTTGCCATATATAAAAAAAATATGTTTTCAAGATTATATTTGTTTAACAAAAATCAATGGGGCCGGTCAAAACAATGAGGAGACGGGGAGTACGAGAAAACCAAGTACACGTAACACAGCAACTTCTCGTTTTGGCGTTGCGTAAGAAAGGGAATATTGAATTTGAGGCGTTACGCCCAAAAACAAGAAAATACATATATATATATATATATATATATATGTTTTTTTTTTAATATATTCGATTGCGGTTACAATTATAATTACGATAACTAAAAAACAAAAGAAAGTAATTTTTTTTTCTCTCTTTGGAGGCAAAAGTCATGAATGTTAACAATCAATGTCGAGATAGCTTTACCCTATTTGTGCTTTTCCTATCAAGACATTTTGATCAGCTGAAACAAGAAAGGAAGTTGTTAATTATTGAGAAAGATATGAGATGAGATAAAAGAGATATATTTTCCCTTAAGTTTATATTGATTGCTGTGAAATGGTGCAGTTAATTAGTTGGACAACCCCAATTTCCATTTTGAATGAAATCAGCAACTCTGGTTGTGCGCTCAAAAAAAAAAAAGGCTCATTTTTGAAGCAATCACCAAAATAATCAAGTAGGATCTCAAAAGGATGCCCAGAGATCAGTCCATCATATTGGTTGCTGGGACGTTGCCGATCTTGTGAAACACAAAAAGGGCTTCGCAATCTATGTAACAGTCTATCTGTTTGGCTCAATTTTTAGATAGTACTCAAAAGTATTTTTTATAAGTTTAGCTGATTTTTGTAACAAATTTTTAAAAGTGTTTTTACATAAAAGTCAAAGTTAAAAAAAAGCTAAAAAAATTAGACGCTGCAAATTGGAGCTTTTTGAAAAAAGCTTTTAAAAAAATTGCTTTTACTTAATGTCAAAATTTATTTTTTCTCTTCGTTTTTAAAGAATACTGCTCCATATTTTAAAATTTCAATATTACCCTAAAAAACAACTAAAAGCTCAATGCCTAAAATATCTAGCTAAATAATCAACGACTTTTATTCAATAGTCCTTTTAACCAAAATTCTACAGCTCAACAACTAAAATCTCACAATTAGACTAAACAGAAGCTAAGTTCAAGAATTTTGTTCTAGTACCAGGGATTAGTGGCTTCAACTTCCCAAATGGCTTTGAAGACAAGCAACATATGTTTTTCGAGTGTTACTACTCCAAGGAGATCTAGATCAAAGGCATGAAAAAGACAAACGGCCCTCATTCGTTGCATCTATGAGATGACACTATCAAATGGTTTCAATGTAAACATAATCTTCATGCACAGACTAATAAAATCTTTTGGCAAGCGACTGTCCATCACATATGAGAAAGTAACAGAAGAATTCACGCCAAGGAGACTCCAAAATCAGTGGAACAACTTTTAATCTTATTTTTTATGTAAAAAGTAAGCTTGTAAATGGTAGGCAGCGTAGGAATTGCAGTATTAACAATGAGTTAAGAGCTAGATCCAACACTAACTTTTGCTAGACCCCTTTGGCAATCTTTTTTCCGAGTGTTAATTGGTGATTTTTTTTTTGTATTTGAATTAATACAAGTACTTACTAACTTAACAAAAAAAAAAAAAAGTTTATATTGGTTGCAAGTGCATCCTATACAATTTGGAAAATTACGAATATTTTATTCAGGCTTTGGGGCTTTTTTCAATTTGCAGTTGGTAGATGCACATTCTAGATATGATGTTTCCAAAAAGTTGTATGTATTTGGCTTATGCAAAATTTAAATTTAAAAAAAAATTAAATTGAGCTTTTATCATTTTTCTTGCAAAAAGAAAAAGAAGGTCAAAAGTTGGATAGTGGAAGTTTTACTTTCTAGGAGTTTTATTCTACTCCTACCGATAATCTATACCTATTTTCCAAGAAGAGTAGAACATAATAGATAGATTTATTTTAAGATTCTAGAGAAGAAATAATTTTGTTCCCCTTTGCCTATCTAATCTTCTTTCTCTACAGGAGGCTATTCTACTAGTATACTTATTTAACTAGGGCAATATCTTTTTAATCAGCTTCAAGCCAGGCGCTTGCTTATAGGTAAGCTATAGTTATCCCTCCAAATGCAAAAACCTATAAAATTTGAGTGTTGAGCCCTATGTTTTGTTGTCCATTTTCATTGAAAAGAAAGAGGTCTAATTAAGCACGAATCTCCTCTAGTTTTTACTTTCCAAGTATACTCTTTAGCTCTCCACCATCGGAACCTTTGAACTAACAACATAATATATTAACAAGTATAATAGCCAATCTCTCTCTTAATTGTATATTTACGAGCATACCTTAGTTCCATCTTGTGGGAATCAATCTTCTTTCCTATTTGTTTAAGAAAAAAGACAAAAGTAATGAGATGATATAATACTTATTGCAAAAAAAATTAGCTTTCAAAAGCTTATTGCAAAAGAGAGGTGCTTTCTTAAAAAAAAGTATTTCTTTTTTATGAGAAAAAGGCAATCAGAACAGATACAAGTAGTGTCCAGCATATGTTATTTCTAACAAGATATTTGACACATTTGTGTCCACTTTAAAGAAGTTTCCGTGTTCATTATTGTTGCTAAAACTAAGAAGAATTTTGATAGTTTTTATGCTATAGGGAATTTCATTAAATCCCAAAAGTTACCTAGGCATGCATTTGTTTATTGTGGACTTCGGCTGAAGAAATATGAGAATTTGAGAGTTGCATTATGATTGTTTGGGCGTCCACTTATGCTCCGTATATGTTTAAGTATTGCATCGTGATGACTTCTATTTGGGCATCTTGAATAATAACATGTTTGGCCTAATTGTATGATTAGTTAGACAAGAATCAACAGAAATCACATGGACCATGAATAAAGAATCTTTAAGAATTTTGTTAATTGGGCCACGGTTATTGGACATGGGCTCGAGGCCTGCATTGTTAGAATGTCAAGTTCCAACCAAAAAGACACAAAGGTAAGTACATGTTCAACAAGACAAAAAAAAATGAAAAAACTTTCTTGATTAGCTTTTAATGTTTCAACTAACTTCTTTCAAAAGCTAAAAATTTTCAAAAATTTTACTGTGCTCTATAGGGACTGTGCTCCTACAAAGCAATGTGTACCAAATCTGAGGTGAAAACACGCATTATTAAAAAAAAAGAAAAGAAAAGAAAGTCTGAAACTCTCTTTTCTTGCTCTCTCTTCTTTCCCTCACCATCACTGTCATCTTTCTCTTTTCTTTCCACCAATATAATTTGAAGCTCTCACTCCAGCAACATTAAACCATCGAAATCGAACATCTCCATCGCCGTTACCATCTTTGTGTGACCATAACAATGATCTTCAATCTTCTTACCGATTCTGTTTTATCGTTGACCACGAATTGTCACCGCTATTCTCTTTCACTTTTTTTGAGTTATTTTCTCATATTTGTAACAACAAATTTGTGTGTATGTCGTGGTGGTGGTGTGTAGTATGTGGTTAGTGCATATAAGTGAAAGGATGGAGAATTTGGCTGTCTAATAAATGGTTTAAAATAATGTAAATTAAGTGTTTGATATTTTGACTAAATCAAATTCATCTATTCCATCCATCAAACTTTTCTGAACATACAATGTATAAGTTATAAATATGTAATATAAAAGTTTTAAACATAAAGTATTTTGAACATATAATGTATAATCTATGAACATAAAATATAGGAGTTTGGAACATAAAGCATAAGTATTTTGAACATATATTACAAAAAGTTATGAATATAATATAAAACTTGTGAAATATAAAATTTAACATTTATAAATATCCGATATTGAACTTATTATCTAAAACTTTTAAACATGTAATACAAGAGTCTTGAAAAATTAAACTCATGAGCTTATTGTTAAAAAGTTGTGAATAATAAAAATTGTTGAACCTAAAATATAAAAAATTTGAATAAATAATATAAGAGTTTTGAATGTTATCTAAAATTTTTGAACATGTACTATAAGAGTGATAAACAATTAAACTTATGAATTTATTGTTAAAAAATTGTGAATAATAAAAGTTTTGAACATAAAATATAAAAAATCTAAATATATAATATAAGACTTTTGAACATATAATATAAAAATTTTGAATACATATATGACTATGCACTGTGCGCGTACTATTCACGCACAGTACGATGCATGAGTGTGGAGCACTGTGCATAATGTAGGTATTGAAAAATTTTAACCTTTTAGGTAACTTTTAGCTTTTTATTTTTCTATTTTTGGCAATTCTACTATTTCTTCATTTTTGTTGGGGCTATTCTATTCTTTCTCCAATCGCTTTCTATATTTTTACCTTTTTTTTCACAAATATAAATAAATAAAATATAAAAATGAATTTCAAATTCTATCCAATCAACATGTACTAAAAAGTATAAGTTTTATTAGTTCTTTTTTTTACAAAATAAATTTTGAATCTATTAAAATTAATTTCTATAATATTGATACAAAAATTTTATCAAAAATTAATTATATTTTAATATTAACATATTATTATAAAAAAATAAATATCTAACTATAAAATAATTTATCTTACTTCTATGATAGTAATAATAACTATATTTATTATAACAACAATGATAATAATAATGTGATACCAATACTCTTTTATGTCATTTTACATTTATTAGCTAATCTTACAACTAATTTTACTGAAAACATTTTCTTTAATTAGCTAGCTAAACAGTACTCAACTAATAGCTAAAATGCAACAGCTATTAGCTAGTCAAATAGCTATCCGTTATCCTAACAGCTAATTTTGCCGAACAAACTTTAAATAGCCCGTCAGTAGTTTCAAAATAAGCATGAAACCAATTTATGGTCCTCAAATGTGTAGCTCAAATATTCAGTAAAATAACACGGAACCCCTTATTGTCTTCAAATATGTAAAACACATGCCCTTAACAGGGGACGAAGTGCCTATTTTAAATTTATAGAGGGGTAATATACATCTATGATAAACCATAACAATTAGGACACCAAACATAGAATAAGATAAAATTAATAAATGACATAATACAACTAATATATTATTTTTTGGGGAAAAACAATTGCCCTATGTGTCGTCATTGCATAAGTTGATTCTCCAAAAAACCATATACAAACCCGTCAGTATTTGGACCCGTATATATAGATTTCCATAGCAACTTGACTACTATTAATTCTCATGTACAAAAATCATTTACATGTGACCCAAAAAAAGGCACCATTTTCCTTCGCAACAAAGCGGCCACAGACGTTAGTTGCGGTTCCAAACATATATTCTTTCACAGGACAAAGCCTAGACTGAATTTTGGGATGTGGATTTAAAATTAATCTCAAATTCAGCATACAATGTAAGCATGTTTCCCTACTGTAGCTAATATAATGTAAGAGCATACTTCTAGATGGCTAAATAATATTTGTAACTATTAAATTACTACATCATTTAAGAGGTTTTGGTTATATTAAAGTGTATTTGTCGTTACCTTATGTTTAAAATTAAGTAGACTCTCACCTTTTTAGATTCGAAGAAATTTGGCACCAAACAACTTGGGCATCAAGCAACTTGAGTACCAAGCAACTTGTCCTATATATATCTTAGCAAACTTATTAGGATATTATAATATCAAGAATCCATAATGTAGTTTTTATGAGTACTTCTCTTTTTTAGGGCAACCATTGGTTGTGGCTCCAGCCAACTTCAACACTTTCATATTTTCTTCCAATGCTTTCTTCTTTTAAATTTTAACATGATATCAGAGCCATATTCTGGTGGCATATATGATTATTATCTTGTTATTCTCATCATTATTTTGCTATGGTCTTATTTAAACCATTCTGGTACTAGTTCTTGGTTTGCTAGTTTTTTGCTTTAGCTCGTATGAGCTCTTGATTCTCAGTTCTTGACTATTCTTGATTTTGCGGGATTTTCGTTTTAGCTCGTTTGAGCTCAATCCTGTTCTTGGTTGTTCTTGGTTCTTGGCATTTCTAGCTATTCTTGGTTCTTTGGCTCGTCATTTGTGCTTTACCTCGTTTGAGCTCGATTCCATTCTTGGTTATTCTTGGTTCTTTGCATTTCTAGGTATTCTTGGTTCTTTGGATCATTTAAGCACTTGTTCTTAGTTCTGGGCTCATTTGAGCACCTATTTTTGATTTTTGGCTCATTTTGAGCACCTATTCTGGGTTCTAGGCATTCTTGTCATTTTTGTGGTTCTTGTGGGATTCTTGTTTGGACCTCGTTGAGCTTAATCTCATTATCGGCATTCTCAGTTCCTGTTCCTGGCAGCTTGCGTAATTGCACCTTTAGGTTCAATTCACATTCCAAGTGTTCCAGTTTCTTTGTTGTTCTTCTGGTTCGAATTTTGGTGCAGATAAACTCATTATATGGTCTGTCTATTCAATGTTGCAAAGACTACTCAACAATTTGGTTATCAAACTGAAGTTGGTCTTTGTTTGACTACTTGAGTTTGATGAGAGGCTATTAAAGTGTATTTAGATTTGTAATATATTTCGTTATCTTATGTTTAAAATTAAGTAGATTCTTACCTTTTTGGATTTCAAGAAACTTGGGCACCAAGCAACTTGGTCTGTGTATATCTTTGCAAAATTTTTTATGAGTATATTTTCATCTTTTCTTCCCATGCTTTCTTTTTTTTTTTCTTTTTTAAATTTTAATAGGTTATATTTATTGCACAGAGTGGGCCCTTGTGTTGAATTGGACCTGCCACAATTTATGGCTAAAGCAATGGGAGGGCCCCAACAAAGATAAAAGTAAAGATAACGAGCGCTCCGCCCGCCCACAGGCGACAAGTTAAGCTAGTAGAAAGGATGTGGTTATATTTATTTATTATACTTAACAGTAGCGCAAGAACATATGTTAAAAGTTGAGACTTTTATTCACGATAAATTGTTATTCGATCACTCCATTCGTAATTTTTAAACCCAATTTGCTTTATTCTTTTCCTTTTCGATGATGACAATCTGCTATTATGATTGTAAATCACCAGAGTAATATGCCGACCTGAATTCTACAGCAGAATACAACTATGCAAGCAAGCAATTGAATATGGTGCCGTGTATAGCAAGCAAGAATCACGGGACGTATCGCTTCAGTTCTAATTTCTCCACCTTTTTATTATTATTATTTTTTGAACGAAATAGATATATGTTATTTTTTTCGTAAATAGATATATATTATAAAAAACAAATTATAACAATATAGTCAGCCTACACCAACGGCAATGTACACATAGTAAAGACAAACAATAAGACAAATTATACAACAATACAAAACAAACAATATTATTGGGCATATTATTAATAGGAAAGACAAGTTACAACAAGAAGAGGCATGTTCTAGCAATAAGAGCACCTAACGACAACGGCACATTATACAGCTAAGTACAAGGCAATTGAGTAAGCAACACTATTAACTAAGCATATTATCAAAGCGACCTGAAACAAGGAATTTCAAGCCAGACAAAGCTTTAAAATCTGGACAAAGAGTACACAATTAAGTGATGCCTCATTTAATTCTTTATTTTTTATCACTTTGATATTAAATTTCTTATCTTTAAAAAAAAATAATTTGGTAACTTATCTTTATAATTAGTGACGCTATTAGTGTTGAATTTAAGAAAAGTAAAATAATAACATCTTTCAATCCCTTGTCTTTTCAATTTGTGATGTCATAAATTTTTTATTTTTACAATTTGTGACGTCATTGTTGTTAACTCCATTGCTTTCTTACATCTTTGAGTTTTTTTTTTTTTTGGTTACATTTTTGAGTTTAGGATCATTTAGTCACAAACTATATTGTATGTTAAAAATAAGAAATTTTACTATTAAAAGAGTCAAAGATAAAAGAAAAATTAACAAGCTATTTGGCCTATAATATAAAACTACCATAAATCCATAATGCGTGTCAGATTACGATGATTTATACCCATAACTGCATATAACTAACATGTAAACGTCACAGATTATTCCTTCGATGTCAATTTTTCCACTCATCTGAGCCGGCAGATTATTAAAATCTAATTAGCTGATTCTTGTGCTTATATTCATTCTTAATTATTTCTTGAAGAGTTACATTAGACATATTCAAAGATTCGAGATTGATTATTTTCTTGACTTTTATGCTCTGGTGAAATGTATACATAATCATCATAGGAGTTGAGGGTTTTTTTTGACAAATATCCATATCTTGTATTCACGGGTATAGATTGCATTTATCCTTGAAAAAGCATGTTTTAAGTCAACATTGACATGTCTAATTGTTTCAACATTCCAATTAGATGAACATGGCAAGTGGACAAATTGCAATATTATTAGGCTTTTTTTTGTGGCCCTTAATTAATGTAAAGCATCTTCTTAATTTGGGTTCTAAATGAGTTTGACTTATGTTGTGTTTGGAATGAGCTTACTATAAGATGTTTTTTTTATTAATGTGACAAGAGAAATTTTTTTTTAATCTTATAAGATATAAGACATTTTCTCATAAGTGTTCTATGAAAACTCAAAAAAACTATACTTTTTATCTTATAAGATATAAGTAATCTATCCTTGTCTTATTTTCTAAAACTATGAATAAGATATCTTCTCACAAGTATCTTGTAAAAACTCAAACCAAACTATAATTTTTATATATATAAAAAAATCTTAAAATAAGTCTATACCAAATGGAGCATTAATTTATAGGCGTGTCTTGCACTGCAAAGTAAAAAGGATCAAGTGGGTTCATACATCAGGGGTGGTTCCACTGTTTTGGAGGTTTAAAGTGAAAATATAATATGAGGTCTTTCATATTTTTAATTAACATATTTAAATTTTTATGAACTATAAAAAATAAAATATATTTATAAGAAAAGATAATTACACAATATATTAATTGAATTTACAATATATAATTTAAATAGTGTAGTACCCATATGATACATGGAAGAAATGAGTATTTTTATATTTTTATTATTGTTAATGATCAGTTTTGACAATTAATGTGAGGGATAAAACCCAAATATAATTGTCATATTAAATTTTAAATATTAATTGCATTTTTTATATTTTTGTAAATCTAATAATTTTAGAAAGAAAAATCATGAATGATATAGATTGGTATATTTTCATCATTTATTAGGCATCTTTTTTAATGTAACAAATTAGTGTTTTATTTTTAATGTACATAGCAATATTTTATTTTTTATGTACAAACGGCACGTGACAACTTTACGTGAGTCAGAAATTTTAGAGGGAACAAATGTAGTTCAACTGGTTCAGGTTTATATATTTAATAGATTAAGAGTTATATTTGGATAATTAAGATAAGGTGACATTTAGCATCACATCTCTTGCAAACACGCAAATCATGCGCACATTAACACTACAAAACACACTACGATCTCAAAATGGTTATTACCAAACATAAAAGTTAGATAATTTTGATTGGTATTATTGTGCGTGTGAATACGTGTAATATCTAATTTCATAGTACCTGAAAAAGAGAAAAGGGATATGCAAGTAAGTAGTATCATTATTAAAAGGTATGCTTGGGTTGTGCCTTTTGAAAAATGTGTATATTTTTAATATTTAGGAAATTATCAAATTATGTAATTTTAACTTTTACCAAATAAGAAAATTTTAAATATGTTCCTGATAAGGAGCATGCACAATGCTTACAACGACCTCATCGTCCCTCCACGATCTTCTAGACAAATATGAAGGACCAAAACCTTAAAAAACTCAAATGTCATTCTTCAGTTACTTTTTGAAGCATGGCATAATGAGGTCACATGATGATAACTACTAGTGTTAGTTTGTCGGCCTCCATAGAGAAAAGATAAAAATTAGAAGAGAAAGATCGGGTAGAATAGGATTGGAATAGAATGAAATCTGCCTTTCTGTTAAATTACCCCATTTATTTATTAATGAATTTATTTATTATATTAATATGTCCTTTCATCTTGTAACATGTAAGGGCCAAAACCTTAAAATAACTCAAACGTCATTCTTCAATTACTTTTTTACGTGTCGCATATAAGATCACATGATGATAACTACCAGTGTTGGCTTGTCGGCTCCAGGAAAAAAAGAAAAAGAGAAATAAAAGACAACGATATATATTTATAATTTTAAAATTTTATATTTAAAATTTTTATTTATTTACAATTTAATTATTCACTACTTTTATATTATATGTTCAAACATTTTACATTATATATTCACAATAATAAATTAAATAGTCAATACGCTTTAAGATATGTTAATAACTTATAAACGCAATGTTTATAATGTGTGAACAATAAGTTCACACGTGTAAACGCTATGTTCATACTTTATAGATATGTAAAAAAAAAAAAAACCCCCTTTACAGATCTGTAAACACACACAAAAGTAGATCTGCCAAAAAAAAAAATGGCACATATGTAGTCTGTATCATTTTTCTCATTTTCTTCTGCTTTCATCTTGATCAATTTTTTCTTTGAATCTTTCTCACCAAGACACACTCCACTCCACACACAACTCTCACAGTACACACACACACGAGATAGGAAGAGAAGAAGAGAGGAAAAAGAAGGAAGAGGAGAGAGAAAATGGAAGAAGAGATGAGAGAGAAGGGAAAGGAGTCTTTTTTTTTTTTTAATGAAAACATATTTCTTTTCATTTTGGTTGTTCTGTAAGTCAGTGTTTTAAATAATACTTTTATTATAAATAGTATTTGAAATAGTATTAATGAAAAGTTAATATTATTAGCATTTCAAAGTAGTGTTTAGTGTTTCATCTTTTTTTTTGACAATATTATTCTCTCTCCAAATCTTTTTGACAATTTTACTCTCTATCCAATCTCTCTATTTTTTTTTAATTTTTTTCACAAATATAAATATAAAATAATACAAAAATTAATTTAAAATTCTATCCACATCAAAATATATCAAAAAAGTATAAGTCTTATTTGTCCACTTATTATTTTCTTTGAAAATATAGATTTTCAATCCATAAAAAATATTTCTATAATAAAAAATATTTGTCTATAATATTAATAAAATTAATTTATCAAAAGGAGTAATTTTATTATGCTTTACTACTAAAAATTTATTTTAAGAAACATATATTTAACTATAAAATAAATTATCCTAATTATTTCAATAACAATAATAATAATCATAACAATAATAATGTGATATTAATGTCTTTTTTTCGTCATTTTCCATTCATCAATAACTTAACAGCTAGTTTTATTGAACACATCTAACACAATCTACTAGTGAAACAACTATTCGCTAACTGCTAAAATTTAACAGTTATCCGTTACCCAAGTAGCTGTCCGCTACCTAATATACTAATTGCGCCGAGCAAGCCCTATATACTAAAGCTAAACTGTTACAGTATACTGTTGTCAAGTGCCATTTTCAATCTACTGTCACGTGTTGCTTTCATATAGACTTATTATTATTATTATTATTATTTTTGCTGAGCATACATTTTTGCCCCTTTTCGTGTTCTAATGTCCCACTTTAGCCTTAATCTATCTTCCAATCCTAATTTGAACCTTATTTTCTCTCAATCAACAAATCAAATTCTTCTAATCCCAATTTACTACCTTTTATACTATTTATATTACCCAATCTTCTTCTTAAATCTGTATATATATTTGGCCTCATTTATTATCTTATATTCCATCTCTTTCTATTTTTCTAAGAAACATATTTATCTTTACTAAAAATATATCTACATATTCGTATTTGTGTGCTTTTCATTTTCTTATACACGTTTTTTCATTAAACTACTACAAACAAATATTACTCAAATATAAAAAATGGATCCTCTTACGACACAAATTTTAATGTAGTTCCTCTATCTTATAATACTACCTTTAGAACAATGTAACTGTACATAAATATTCTAATTTTTCATAACAATTTATTTTCCTCAAATTTATAATTTAACAATTTACTTTTATTCACATAATTTACTTTGCTTATACTTATATTAGTGTTCATTGTTTTCTCGTGCAACACATAAGTATAATATACTAGTTTAATCCTATTTAGGGTCGCATTCTTACATCGCTAATGAAGTGCGCCATAGTGAAGCATACATTGTGTATTACTTATAATGCACAAAAAGAATAAATATGTTCATAATATTATAATATCATAATCAATGTATTTGCTTGACAATTACCCTATCTACCTATACGGCGGTCTACACCTGCCGCTCATTTTACTTTCAGATCAAATAATTAATGACAGGGGCTTGATCTGACTTATGCCAGTTTATTCACAAGATGGCGTCGCAGTTCACTTCAATAATGTGAATGACAACATCATAGTGGGATTATTGCTTTCTTTAATCACTGTATATTACCAACAATTGTCTCAACAAATCAATTAATGACAAGCCCAACTTGACCAGAGAGTGAAGAAAAAATGAGTATAAGCATTTATTTATTTATTTTTGTCGGAAAGTCTAAGCATTTATTTCCTGTGACGTTGAGTGGTTTGGAAAACTACGGGTGAACGATTTAGAGGTTGTTTGGCTTTGCTTATTTGGTTCTTATAAGCATTTAAATAGTAAAAAAATATGTAAAATAATATTTTTTTAAGTGTTTATAAGCAGTTAAAATAAGCAAAGCCAACCACCCTTTTAGTTAAATAGACTAAATTAATTTAAAAATAAGGTTGATTAATTATTTTACATGGTCAAAATTAATTAGTTAGTTTAAAAAAAGAATTAATTTAAGTGATTAAAACTATTTCTCACATAAGTGAAGTCTTGGGTTCAGATCCTGAGAGGATCTAGGGGTTGAATTGGGAGGAGAGGATTTGGTTAAAAAAAGAAAAAAGAGAACTTAGCTATTATAATTGGTTTGAAATAAGTTCAAAATAAACCAAACCAAATAATATTCACCCTTAAATTTTATGTATACATTAATTAAACTTGTAATATTAATAATAAGTCAAGATCGATCTACTAGTTTTTTTTTCCTTCAAATTATTGGGTAAGTTTTTTTAATTTTCTAAATTTTTGGTCTAATTTAAATAATTTTATATATATATATATATATATATATATATATATATATATAAATCGAAAGTAGACCAAACCAAACCAAAGACTAAAACATCTTTAAGATGTTAGATTGATTTGGTTATTTTATATAATTAAAAATGAAATAATTAGTTTCAAATAAAACCATTTAATTTAGTTAAGTATGAAATATGTCCAAAATCAAATCAAATTAAATCATAATCACTCTTGGGGAAGACAGAGAAGAACCTTTTTTTTCCCTTAAAAAAAGTCGAAATTAAAGTACCAAACTAGAAAAGTTAGCAAACGATCCCAAAGGATAAAGCATATGAGAGATGAACTCTCAAATATCACCGAAATAATACGACTTTTGAGGAGGAACAAGATTCCTTTTTGGGACAAAGGATTGACTCCCTGCATACGATTGCCAATTTTAATCTATTGTGATAATAGTTTCTATTTCGATTAGTTTGTATGATATAAATAATGGTCTTTTTCCTAGTTAGAGAATACCAGAAAAGTGTGTTGACCCATAATCTTTCATGGATTGTATATACTTTTTTTTCTTATTTTTTCTCTATTGGATGTAAAATCAATTATATTCGAACAAATTTAGGGGTATAAACCGCCCTAATATCTTCGCCTAACACCTGTCAAAGTCCTCGTGCAAGCTCATCTAATATGTGAAAACCAATGACAATTGAAGTCCAAAGTTTGCAAGTCAATTCGCACATCTATTTGCTTCTCCATACACATTTACACACGTAAAACCCGGCTTCTTAGCAAACATGGTCTTTCATGGATTGTAAACATCTTTATATATGTTAAAATAGTTGAAAGGGAGGGTCATGTATGACCTCCTCAATCATTTTAATTTATTTTAAAAAATTAGAGTGTTATTCTCTGTTTTTCTTGTCCCTCTTTTATTCCTAAAGTGAGTGGTCATTTTTTCATTTAATGCTTGAGTAAGATGCTATGTGGCTCCTCTTGTTCTTTTAATTTATTTTTTAAATTTCATTTATTTTTTAATAATTAGTTATTTTTTTATTGTTGATAGATTAACAATTTTTTTTAGAAGATAAGCTAATTTTTTAACTTTTAACCTTAGTGTCATGTGAAATCCCGTAATTTTTCTTCATTTTCCAATGTTTCTATAGTGGTAAGTATGGTTTTCTTTTTTGGGATCAAAGGATAGCTCAAGTAATTGAGATTATTTCTTTTAGAAGTGAGGTTCTTAAGTTTGAATTCCATAATATATATATATATATATATATATATATATATTGATACATAAGATGAGTGTTTCTTTTTTTTTTTCTATTTAATATTTGGGTGATATGTCATATAGGTCCATCTGGTTACTTTTTACTTTTTGCATATTTTATTTATCTTTTGAGTAGTTAATCTTGATTTTCTTTTAACAAAATTGATAATAAATTTCAAAAAAAATAAATTAACTTTTGAACTTTTAATTTTTTTAGTTTTCATGAATATTTAATTAGATAAAAAATAGATAAACTACATTATTAAAATTTTCATTTATAAAATTAAGTCACTTTTAATTATATAATTATTTAAATTATATAAAAATAAAATATAAAAATATATAACATCCATAGCATCACAAATTAAAGGTCATCATACTAATAATACAGTGAAACCCCACGATCGCGAAACTTCAACGGTTGGTGGAGTGATGGCCCTCGTGTCGGCAGCTTGTCTCCATTTGATTCGCCTCTAATCACACCATGCATGTTTCACTTTATTATTTGTCTGAAAAGCGTTCGAAATTGTTCCTTTTCGTTTTTCTTCTTCCCCTTTTGTCTTTCTTTCTTTATCTTTTTTTTTTTTTTTTTGCTTTTGTGATGTGGATAATATCCGAATTACCTGAATTATAAAAAAATTTTAAAAATACCCGAATTCTTTATCTTTTTTTGCTTTTTTTAATAACCGAATTACCCAAATTATTAAAAAAATTAAAAAAAAATAAAACAACCAAATAATATATTTTAGAAATTAAAACAAGTATTAAATAAAATAATAGATACACAAAAATTAAATGAAGAAAGAAACTCACAAAAAGAAATTGAAACCGTGAGTTACTGATGCTGCTGTGTTCTCGAAGTTGAAGACATCAAACTTTGAGTTTTCTTTCTTTTTTCTTTTTTAGTTCTTCACACTTCAGTTTAGAATTAGTTGGTCATCCGACATCTTCTTCATTCAGACTTCATTCACTTAAAAGTTTTGAGTTTATTCTTAAAAGTGTTGTTATTATTACTTTTGGGGTTATACGTATGATTAATTTAAATTAAAGGCTAAGGTTAGTCTATAAACATAAAGTACTAAAACTATATAGCATCATTAATTTGGTTATTTCAATTAATAATCGAAATTTTTAAAAGATAACTGGAATCGAAACTGAACACTGAAATATTAAAATTTTGCTAACTGAAACCGAACCTAATAACTGGACTGAAGTTTTATTTTGGTTCAGTTCTGGTTCAGTTTTTAGTTGGTAACTGAAGCATACTCGGCCCTAGTGGATATGTGTAGTTCTTCACAGTATTCACTCATCAAACCTTCACTTCTTTTTGCCACGATGAAGCGTTTATGTGATTATGGCAATTTTTTAGCTCTCTTACAAACTAAATGAAGATCATTATATTTGAGAGTGCAATGGCGGAAAAGATTTCTACTGTTAATAATAGTTAATGTGAATGGTAATATAATAGAGACCTAGATGAATCTTGTCGTCACACAATTTAGAAACTATTTCTCGAATTAATTTTAAGAAAACAAGGCTATATTTGGTTGAAGAATTTAAATTATTAGAGATTTCAAAGCAGTGGCTAAAATTCGTTATGCACTTTTGGTTAATTATTTTGAGTGTTTCTTTGTCCTTTGAGAAAATTGGTTCAAATATCAAGGCAGAAAGTACCAATATATAAATATTTTAGTATTTTTTTGGTCACAAAACAAACAAGCTTCTTTAATAAAACAAAAAATACATAATTAGACCAAAGAGATTTGGCCAAAAAGTATATACCGATTGCAACAGAAAACTAAAACTATGACAATAAGACAGAGCCAAAACTGTTGCAAATTAAAAGTACCATCTTTTATCATTGACAAATTTCTCTAAAATGTACATCTTTAGACTCAATCTAAACTAGTAAAAAACGCATTTTAATTTTTTAATATCGACAATATGGGTAAAGGAATATTTGAACATAAGACCTTTCAATTTCAAGTTCAAAAGCTAGAGTTTTTCTTTTTTTCTTTTTTTCTTTTTTAATTAAAGAAGATGATCAGTGGTTTTGTACTTATTCCCATTGATGACTCAAACTCAGAGATCCATCAGTCTCAAGTGAGGAGTGTTACCACTAAGTTATACTCTCTTGTCAAAAAAACTAGAGCTGTTGGTAGTTCTAGTTGTTTTGGATTTAAAATCCATGGCTAAATTCCATGTTAATTATATATGTGTTTCCAATCAATGATTTTTACCCCTCATCAGTGGCTATCATTTAAATCTATTCTCATATCCATAAATATACTTTGGGTTATTTAAGATATATGAATTTTAAATAGTCAACTTAATTAAATTTTATATCGATACAAATGTATCTTTATTTCATAGATTTCAAATGTACGGATTTGAAAATATATAGAATACTGAGGATGACAAAATGACAGATTCATAGAATGTTTCAAGCCTGCATCTTAGCAGCTTAAAATTAATTATGTGATATTTCATTTTACCATAGATTACACCTCATGAGCTTCTCTTTGATTTTAGAAATAGAAAAAGAAAATGTAAATTCTGGAATTCTGATGCATTTGGCGCTTTGCGATAGCATATATTATAATGCACAAAGTCAACAGGAAAAGATTACATATTATAACCGCCAGATATATGTACCAGTAAGCTTACCATTGCAGCATATATATATATATATATGTATGTATGTGTGTATATAAATAGATAGATATATTTATTTGCATATATATGTATGTATATAAATATACATACACACGTATATTGCATATATACACACACCTATGTGTGTGTATATATATGTGTGTGTATATATATATATATATAGATATAGATGTATAGATATATACACAAATATATGCAATATATATGTGTATATATATTTTATATACAGACATATACAGATATGTAAATATATATATATACACATATATATTGCATATATATGTGTATATATCTATACATCTATATCTATATATATATATATATACACACACACACACACCTAGTATATGAACACACAGAAAAACGCATATACGCACATGGAGGGGTCGTCAACTGCTGGCCGCCATGAATATGATACTCAAATGAATTGAATGGCCTGCAAGAAGTTCTCTGAATAGAATTTATCAATTCATTAAAGACAAGAAATAAAATATAAAGAGAATTAAAAAAGCTGTCATAGGGTGCCATGTGGTACCTTACGAATCATTTTGTCCTGGTTTAACTTTTTTTAGCAGCGTTCTTTTAAATAATTTTTTTTTTAAAAATTAAAAATTTTTATTTTTAAAAAAAGTTGCATTTAAGCTCTTTTTTTTTAGAATTTCATTTTTTTTAAAAAGCCAAATTAAATAACTACTGCAAAATAATGTATCATTTTAAAAAAATTTATTTTTTTTGAAAAAAACCAATCCAAAAAGGCCCCTTACATATTGTATAAATTATGAGTATCAAAAACTTAATATATTCTCACAATAAACACAACAATTAAATTTAGGGTCTATTTGGATTGGCTTTTTTTCAGGAAAAAGTACTTTTTTTTTCCTAAAAAAGTTACATTAACTCTGCAATAACTATTTAATTTGGTTTCCAAAAAAGCTGAAACTTTGAAAAAAGTTCAAATACAGTTTTTTTTAGAAGTCAGAATTTTCAGCTTTTCTAAAAAAACTGTTTTTCAAAAGCTGTTAAAAAAAGTACTTTTGAAAAAAGCCAATCCAAACGAGCCCTTAATATGCAATGCCACCTTATGGTCGCTTTTTTGACTACTCTTGCACATAAAAGAGAATGTCAAGTAGTTTTTCTATTTTCCTTGTCAACTTAGTTATACTAATTAGTAATTAATTAAGGTTTAAAATAATGTTCATTTATAAATTTCCAAAAGGTAAATTGCTAGGAATCCTACTATTGTTCGTCAAAAGTGTATCATACCCTTCTATGGTCTCAAAAGTCTGGCATAATCTCCCTATAGTCCATTGAAAATACATCTGACTCTCCCACCATTAAAATGTTTGTTATATTTAACAATAATTGCTTTATGCCCAAATCATACGTTGTGAGAATGTTATTAATTTTTGTTGGTTAAAAATTCCCCTTCCCTTCCCAACAAAAATTTTTACGACGTGCAAACCTACAAAAATTGATCTAGATAGAAAAAAATTCTCACAACATGTAATTTGGGGGGCATGCAATGTAATTCTGGTTAAAGATAAAATATTTTTTTAAAAGTAAAGAGATCTGAAACACCTTTATTGGACCATAAGGGGATTAAACCCCTATGGTAACAAGATTTTTTAAACCACAAGAAAATTTGATGCACATTTGATAGATTAAAAGGGATCCCTAGTAATTTTATTATTATTATTATTATTATTAAACCCCCATCTGTATAGGATTGAACTCAAGACCTCGGGAGATAATCTTACTTATTTGAACTATCACTTAATCCCCGAGATCCCTAGCAGTTTACCCTTTCAAAAACCCCATAACTAAATTCATGCTATACTTTTTAAATCCGAATGAACGGTTTACAGCACAAAATACAAATCGCAAGAATGAAAAATATTTATTTCTTCGACGTTGTCAAGATTCCCAAATATGATATTTTATTTTTCTTAGCGTACTTCTCAATTTTCACTTTTCAAGCCTTTCGTCCACATAGGATAGATCGTGGCTTATTTACTAAAATAAGATTAAAAAATTAAAATCTTTCCAAAATAATATCATTTTCAAGAGAATTCCCAAAATATAATATCCACGGTCTAGGACAGTAGAAAATGAATTCCGCTCTTTCAAAAAGTAGAAATGTAAAAATCCAAAATATGCACAATAGTCGAGGGATGTTTGATGAACTGAAAAAACCAAATTCCGATTTTTACAAAAGCGAAAATTTCAAAATGAACAATTTCAATTTTTGCTTTCTAAAAAAGGAGAAATTTTAAAAGATTTTTTTTTCAAACTTTGTGAGATTATTGGAGTAGGCGAGATTCGTTGACCATGAGGTTGAACATGTGGCTCCCCATTATAAAACTCTTACATAAATTTAGTGACACAATTAATGAATTTTTTTTCTAATATAAACTTAAACAAATATTGCATCACAATGGTATTTTAAAATATATTAAATGATAAAATTCATGTGGCGAGCGTCACATTTGTGTGTAGGGGTGGAAATCAGATCGGATTTTCGGATAATTGGTTTTTTCGGGTTCGGGTTTCGGGTGAGAAAAATACCCGATCGGGTATTTAAATAGTAACTATCCGGCCGGATATCGAATTTTTTGGATGCCTGGTTTTTCGGATTCGGATGTTCGGATATCCGACATTTCTATGAAGTTAAAAAATACAAAATTGTTTACTCTATATATATATATATATATATATATATATATATATATTTGCGGTAAGTTAGCAAATACATTCATTGATAGTCAAATTAATTACATCCATGTACACAAATAGCACGATGCTCAAAACTAAACATCGGCTCCAATAAAAGAAAAGAGATTGTTCAAAATGGCGATAGACAAATCAACTCTTTTTAAAATATAAAGATATTTCCATCATAACTACGAACCAAACAATAAGGAAAAATTAATAAATATTAACTATACAAATATATTTCCACATTTATCTAACTTAAACATAATAAAGATTTATGCTAAATTAATGTTACATTTTGTTAATTCTAATTATATTACTCAATTCAGTTGTCTAATTTATTTACAAATAGCTTAATTATATTATTTAACTTCTCATTACTTTTGTAGAATACTTTTTTTCTCTTTTTTTAATTGTACATTTTAAAATGTGTGTTTATATATGTGTTATATTAGAATATTATGATGAATAATTTACTATGGAATGGTGTGTGTATTTTTTTTCAGGTTTTTCGGATCGGGTTCGGGTTAGAAAAAAGCTACCTGATCTACTACTCAATATCTGATATTTTTTTGGATATCGGATTCGGATATTATCCGAATCCGAAAATTTTGCATTTTTTCCACCCGATCGTGTTCGGGTTCGAATTCGGATTCGGGTACCCGATCCGAATTTCCACCCTTATTTGTGTGGCAGAATTGAAAAATGTAAAACTAAGTCAACCAAAATATATCATATTCAAAATTTCTGCTATTAATTTAGAGATGGCAATGGGAGAAATGGCATGGGTACTTGATATCGACTAGCACATTTAAAACTCACTTAAACACGTACAATTAAGAATTAAGAACAAGACTGGAATGATCTCAAAATACTCATTAGCGTTTGGAATAGAATTGGAATTGGCCCCTCAAGTACCATGTTCAGAAATCTGGCTTCTCGAATTTCATTTTTTTTGCCATATACGTATTTTTTTTTTCAGATTGCTATTAAAAGATTGTTTATTTAGAGTTTTCGCCATTTTAAATTTGTTGGGTCTTTGGAATGGTAAATTTAGGAATTTATATAGTTTTTAGAATTTCACTTTGTTTTAGTTAATATTTTTACATTTAGGTTTTTTTCTCTCTAAAAAATTCAAAATTTTAGGTACTTGGTTCGGGTAGTTATTGGGTTTCGCAAGCTTGGAACGTTTCGAGTTTTAAATTTTTTATTTATTTTTAAACTGGGTCTGGATGGTTTTGGGATTGGGGTGAAATTTGGAAATTTGGTTTGAAAATACATTCTAGGATAGGTACTCGTTCTGTTACTATTCCTAGCCATTATGTACAGCCAAAAAATTTTTAGCTATCTAGGATTGGGAAAACTTTTATTTACCAAAATAATAAATTTTTTATCTATCAAAATAATATTTAAAAGATTTTTATTTGCCAAAATAATATCCAAGAGATCGAAATTGTAATATAATATTTGTTGAATTTTATATTAAAAAAAAGTTCATTAATTGCGTTAATAAATTTTTGTATGGGTTTTATAAGGGGGAACCACATGTACAACTGCTCAAAGAATCTCATAGAGTTTGAAAAAAGATTTGCTTTTAAAATTTCTTCTTTTTTGAGAAAGTAAAAATTGAAATTGTTCCCCTTTATATTTCCGCTTTTCTAAAAAGCAGAATTTACTTTTGTCATTGAATATCACATTTTTGCTTTTTTAAGAAAATCGAATTCATTTTCTGTTATTTTATAATGCGAAAATTATATTTTGAAAACTCACTTCAAAACAATAATATTTTGGAAATTTTTTTTTAATATTATTTGGGTAAATAAGCCGATAGATCGTATTATATTGGGCTTATTTACCAAAATAATATTAAAAAAATGAAATCTTTGTAGAATATTATTGTTTTGAAGTAAGTTTCCAAAATATAATTTCCATATCCTAGGATAGCAGTAAATAAATTTTGCTTTCTTATAAAGTAAAACTGTAATATTCTAAAATATACACGATAGTCGAGGAAGGCTAGATGAAATGACAAAAACAAATTCTACTTTTCAGAAAAGTGAAAATTTGAAAAAATACACTTTCAATTTCCACTTTCTCAAAAAGTAGAAATTTTAAAAGCAAAATTTTCTTAGACTATGTGAGATTCTTTGAGTAGGCTAGATTTGTTCACCACAAGATCATATGTGTGGTTAAAAAATATTAAATGATAAACTCTCTAATTTTTCTGGGATGTCAAGCACTAAAGCACAAGCCCTTTTTATAGCCAAGGAATGAGAAATCTTTCATGCCTGATGATCAAGTTTTTATCAACTTTTGGTCCAATGAAATTTGTTTTCTTAATGACCAAGTTCTTGCAAACTTTTGGTCCAGTGAAATTTGTTTCCTGGTGAACTAGTTGTCACCAACTCTTAGTCTAATAAGATTTGTTTCCTTGACACGAAAATAGTTTAACTTTATAGAATTCATTTTCTGCTATCTCTCAAAACACGGAAATTATATTTTGGGAACTCTCTTCAAAAGGATAATATTTTAGGAAGATTTTATTTTTTTAATATTATTTTGGTAATAAACCATTATATTGCCAACTATATATCAATTTAGCGTGAAAAATTCTCTCTCGATGATTACTAAATATCGAAAGGAAAAAAGAATGCAACGACATTAAGATCAAAAAGTATTTAAGTGGTTGAAATTATTTTATGATCAGTGATGAAGCGGAGATTGAATTGGGGGTATGAGTCAAAGAAAAAAATACGAATCAAAATTCAAATCGGAACTTTGCTTGCTATATGAATCTCCACACCTTTGATCTAATTAAATGGTTTATGTAAACAAGGAAATACTTGTATTATTATACGCAGATTAACAAGGAAATAATACTATGCGCAGATTCTGTGGTCTGAAGTTCTGAGCATGATTACGAAGATATGAAAACATATATACATTTCTATATAAAATATACATATCATATGTATCACACTACATGTTTTGCATTTTACAATTCCACTATATATGGAATATGTGAAACATTCCCATGAGAAACACAGACAGCAAAAGATCATCAATGAAGGTAGTTGTTCATTAACATGGACAAAGGCACAAGGCACAGTCCCCTCTTCCTTAGCTCTGACGTGGAATCATTCTTATTCTTCTTCTCATCATATTTTATGTCGCCCTTTTCACTTGGCCGCATTCCTGAAAATGGATAAGAGCCACCAGCATCCTTTCCCTGAAAAATAATCAAGACCAAAACGTTACACTTCTTCTTTTTTTCTCGCAGACCCCCACCCCTAACCCAAACCCCCACTCTCCATTGGGTTCAAACCCGAACATCACTCCTGAAAAAGTAGTCTTCCCGTGGAATTCAAACCCAGCATCCTTGACCAAAATGTTCCACTTTAGCATCACAAGAGTTACCAATTCGGATTGGCTTTTCCTTTTTTCTTTTTCATTTGTACAAAAGAAATACTTCTTTTTTTTGGGAAAAGAAAGCTCTTAATTTTGTGATAAGTATTTGAAGTGGTTATAAGTTTCTGCAAAAAGTTTAGACTCAGAAAAAGAAATATAATTTTAATTTTTTTTTAAAAGTCAAGAATTTAATCTTATATATATATATATATATATATATATATATATATAATTCTTTCAAAAAATTATATAAAAATTTACTTTAAAAGAAAGTCAATTTAAACCAACCTAAAGTCGACATAAAATGACAACAAGACATATATTCGAATTTGGAACCATACCACAAAATCTCCAAAGCTAACATCAGGTCTCCTCAGGTTTACTTCCATCTGCTTCACGCTGCTAATCTGTGGATCATCTTAGTAAATTAAGCAACATCTCTGATCAGTGCGGTCAAATCAAATCAAACTAGTCCTTATCCCATTAGATCAAATCGACTATACACGATCAAAGAAACAAAACGATTATATATATATATATATATATATATATATATATATATATATATTTACTCTTCATGATCATCTCACCTTGGGACTATTGACAGGTGAACTAGCAGTATCTTCTAAATCATCATCATATGAAATTATTTTCCTTCTTGTTGACTTGTTGAAATTTAGTCTATTGGGAAACTCTGAGGGATCCAAAGAAGAGCCAGCGATGACTTGATTCTTGTCTGATATTATCTTGTAAGTAGCGGCATCAGAAACCAATGAAGGGCTGCAAAAGCTTTGATGATCATCAGAATGTAAATGTAAACATTATTTGGGAAATAGTGAATATATTTTTTTGGGTGTATTTTTAGTAATTCTTAGAACATAGTATTTAGTTTTTCGAAAATAAAAACGTAAACAAACTAACCAGAGTTTCCTGAAATAATTTTCACTTTTTAAGAAATTGAAAACCAAAAAACAGATAAACCAAACGCACCCTAAACTTTGCTGATCTCTTTGGTCATCATCTAATGAGAAATCCTGCAAATAAGATGTCCAACCACTTTGCTCCTGATGTGTATTTTCTACTGTTCCTTCAGAGGGGACATGTTTGATCACTGAAGAACTCATCAATGCAAACTTCAGGGGAAGGAAGATGAAGGTGGGGGGAGGTTGTTGAGGAGTGGCCCCTTGGAGTTGAAAAAGCTTCTTGTGGTTTTATAAAAGCTGGAGGGGAGTTAATAACTGAAACATATGGAGATGTTAGACCATGGAGAAAAAGGGTGCCCACAATGTGGAATCTTGATGTGGGCCACCACGAATTAAGAATTTATCGGCAATCACAAGAGAAACGAGAGAGAGAGAGAGAGAGAAGGGAAACAGAAAGAAATTAGAGCTTGTTTGGCTTTGTTTTTTTTTTAAGTGCTTATAAGTAAGTGATGTTTACAAGTAAAAAGTTGCTTCTAAATTAGTGGTAAATAAAAAAAGTATATTTCGATAATATATGTTTATAAACTAATCATATGATTGGTAAATAGTTGCTTATGAGGAGCAATGTTAGTTTAAAAAAAAATAGTTTTAAGGTTTGAACTTTTTAAAATGTGAAATTAGGGTTTGAACTTCAAAATGTTTAATAGAAGGACTTTAGCTCAAAAAATAATGAGGTTTTACATACTTTTAAGTAACATTTTTAATTTTTTCCTTATGTTGCATTTTTTTTCTTTCAAATGTTATGTGACATTTTACTTTCCTTTCTAATAACTTAGGTGGATTTTCTTTATATGACAATCCAACTTCTATTTAACATATGCTCATTATAAATTATAAGCTAACAAGTATATGTGCACATGAATAAATTTTGAAAATTTTTTGTGATCTATTGGAATAAATTAATCTACTTTTTTCTTAATATAAAAAAATTTGTATATACTTAAAATTTTAAAATATAAATTAATTAACATACAAAAAAACCTACAGGCTCATTTTAGAAACTATAAATAGCTTTATGATGACACACATATGCCTTTAAAATACTAGACATTAAGAACGTAACAATCTAAAACGAGATCTATTGTGTGCGAATATAGGCACAATCATTTTTATGTGGTTGTTTAGGAGTAATTCAATTTAAAGCTCCTGAAAATTTTTTGGTGTTATACTATTAACTAATTACAAAGGTATCTAAAATATTAAAATTGTTTCTTGAATAAACTATTGCTAATTACAAGTCAGCAAAAATATCCATCAAATAATATGATAACTTTCAAATAAAAATGTTTTGTGTCACAGGAAAACTTATATCAAATGTAGGCTCAAATTTTTTTTAAAAAAATATTTCAATCTTCCATCACACAGTAAGCATGGTCTAGTTCAAGTTCCTTTGTTTTATACAAGATAATCTACCTGAGCCATAAAAGAAAAATAAAATGCCACATAATTTTTTTTTTTTAAAAAAAACCACGTAAAAAAAACACTGCTGCATAGCAATGTGTAAAAGATCACTTTTCTTATAAGTTTAAACCCTTTTATTAAAAGTTTTAAAATTCAGACCTTTAATTTGATATTTTATAAAGTTTACTCTCTAAAACTACTCTTTTAATTTCCCTAGTTAAAACGAGTAAAAAAGACATGTCACTAATTAATGTTGGGTTAGAGTGGTTATATTGTAGTTTTGTTAAGTTTAAGGAGGATGAAAATATTTTTATAAATGGTCAAATTTGAGTATTTATAAGCTTCAAAGAAGTTAAAAAAAAAAACTGGTTTGAAGAGCTTTTTTTCTACCTGCTTATAAGCTCCTAAAAGTAGTTCACAAGCTCTGCTATTAAACATGTCAAAAAATTTTGTTTGGCTAATAAGTTTAAGCAAACAACCTCTAAATTGGACTAAATGGTGGAGAATTGTGGACATGTGTGCTTCAAATGGTGTTTTCAGTTTTCACCTGCCAATAGAATTAAGATGATTCTTCGTACAAATGAAGTAATATAATGCAGCTTTGAGGTTGATTTTTGGATTATATTATTAACTTTTGATTTTTTAAAATAAAAAATAATATTATGTTAAACCTCTTTTGACTGTTTTTGGGATTGTAATAGTGACACATAGCAATAATCAATCGAGGCATATGGCCACTTGGCAAGGTGCATGTACTAATTCAAGATTTCAATGCTTAATTAAATGATCAATAAACTTCTTGATTTGGCATAATAGTGGGAAGACGCAATGTGCAAGTCCTTGGTCCACCATTTTTTATTGTTCCTTAGCTTCATCTGGTTCTGGATTATTCCAATTAATTCTATTTTTTTAAACCTCCAACACCAACTCAATATGCGTTTTCTATAAAAATTTGAACCTAAATCATTATTTATAAGAAAAGTAATTAATAAATTTTGATAAGTAATTGATTAAGCATAGAAGTAATTAATTAATTAGTTCTATTGACAAAAGAGAGAGAGAGAGAGAGTAAGATGACAAAGTAGTTAATTAATTTTGGTTGTTTCTCGAGGTTTGTTGTGGTTGTTTTCTGTTTGCGAGAATGCCATTTTTCCCCATGAGTTATAGTATAAATCCCAAACTAACTCTCCTATAAAGTCTTACTTTCACTCATTTCCCCCCATTATATTAATGCTTTGTTTGTATCCTATTGAAATAGAAGAAAATCTTATAAGATTTAAGATATCTTATCGTGCATCCTTTAAAAAACTTAAAACAAATCATACTTTTATCTTATAAGAATTAAACAATCCATCATTTCTTATCTTTTATAACTATAAAATGCATGGTGCATGTGATAAGATATTTTAAATCTTATAAGATGTCTCTAAATTTCAATAGGATAAGCATCTTAAAATAAAATCATTCCAAACACACTATAAGTTATACCAAACAATGCCTTATCTTAATTATTCTTTTAGTTTTAGTTTTATGTTTTTAAAATTGTTAGTTCATTTATTAAAAAAAAGTTATACCTTGAGTGAAAAAAATTATTTTGATATATATACACACAGATATATATATATATATGTGTGTGTGTGTGTGTGTTAAAGAAGATTTTATTTAATTTTTTAATTTTTGTACAATAAAATTTTTGTTTTTTATTTTTTATTAGTTAGTTTATGGAAAATAGAATGCACTAGCTAGGATTGAAAAGATGTTTCAATTTGAGATGTACATATATTAAAAAAATTATTTGAAAATGAATTTAAATTTTCTCTTGTGTATAGGACAATTTTTGTAAAATAAGTAACTTTTCATCTTTTTCTTCTAACTTTGAAATTATTTTTTGTGATGTTTTATTTTATTATTGACTCATTTATTGAATAATTTTATTAATTTTTTTGTCTATTACTTTTCTTATTGTTTTCTTTTCTAGATTATAAAAAATAAAAAAATAAATAAAGATGCCTTTAATTAATATAAGGATTTGTTTAGCAAGATTAAAGTCATGGGGGATTATGGGTAAAAATAAAACTTTATAGGAGAGTTTGGGATTTATGCTACAACTCATGGGGGAAAATAACTTTCCCCCTTTTCCTGTTTCCATAAATCTATTATGCATTTGAGACACACTCCAGGACACCCCTTCCATCTAATCATGGTATTTCCTGTCTTATTGTTATCTTAATTAACGGTCTTTTTAACGAGTGTAATATTTTATCTATTAAAATTTAATTAATATTTTCATTGATATGAAAACTTACCATTTTCAATCATCTTCACATTAAATTTATTATTTTCGACCATTCATTCTTCTAAAAGAGGGTGATATTAAATGGTAAATTTTTATATAAATGAGATATTTAATTAACTTTAACCGATGCAACATTGTACCTGTTAAAAAAATCATTAAACTATTGTTGCTTGAAATGTTGAGATTAATGAAACCGTTACTTACCTAATAAAAGAAAGTACAATGTGACGTTCGAAGTCTCTAAACATTTGGCCAAGTTTTCAAAGAAAATTTAATTGATGTGAGAATATAACTTGTTAGATGCATAGGAGAAATAAATATTTTCAATATCTTCATTTATTGTAATAATCAATTCATTTTTATAGTCTATACTATAATAAAATATAAATATATATTTTGTAAAATTAAATTGTTGATGAGTTTTCAATATTAAAAAACTCAGAATAAATTATACTTTTGTGTATAAAAAAGTATCTTATAACTACATAAGAATTGATTCGGAAATTATCTCCTGTCAATAAGAATGTGGCTGTAGTTTAGTGGTTAGAATTCCACGTTGTGGCCGTGGAGACCTGGGCTCGAATCCCAGCAGCCACATTTAAGTTGAATTTTTTTTAATTTCTGAGTTGTTGATTCTCTGGTGCCATCCAGCCTTAAGTTTAAAAACGTAGAAAGGTGAAAGAATACTACGATTATTTATTTATACTAATATCTTTATGTCCTCTGCACGGATTATTTTTAACAATGTCAAATTTATTTAGATTAATTTATTTTCCATGGCAGATAACGAATTTAGTCATGAATATCATACGTTCAGCATGAGTTATTTTTTAATAGTATGCTATAAATTTACTCATATTTTATTTTTTTATAATAATTGAATTCGAGCCTAAACTTTCCATCGCCTGTCTCCCTCGACCCACTCTCCCCCACCCCTTTCTGCCCTTCCCCATTTCCCCTCCTTTCTTCTCCAGTTTGCGGGGTTAATCTCCAAGGATTTTCTACCTTCTCTTCATGCCCTAGCCACGGGTCGGTGCTATCATCTTTTTGTTATGTAATTATTATGTTTTTTTATTTATTTTATATAGTGTTTTCTCCACTAGTTATATAGAATTCTTAGGTATTTTATTCTCTTGATAACTCTGGTTGGAGTAATAAGCAATCTAGTTCTGCAGTTGCATGTGTGATAGTTGGTTCTTGTATAGTAAAAGTTTGTTATACCTTTGTGGCTATTATTTGGAAATTCCTCCAATCTTTCCATCTTTACTGTGCAACCAAGCATGTCTATGATCTTTCCAATTGTGTGGCTGATTGGGTCACCTACGTAATTATGATAGGTTCTTTTTTCTTTGCTAGGAAAACGAGCCATGTTTATTTATGTATAGATTTTCTTTATTTTATATTTTGGGCCTATTTTCATTAAGGGTTAATACCTCTATTAGTCCCCCAATTATTAACTTTGGGGACAATTTGATCCCTAAATTTTTAAAATATGCCTTTTATTCCCTCAACTTTGAATTTAGTACTTCTCTTAGTCCTTTCACAAACTTCTATCCAAAACTTAACGTCAAAATTCTTTGGTCAAACAAAACCAAATACAATCAAGGGCAATTTTGGCATAACATAAAATCAAACTCTTTTATTCTCAATTCACCTGATCATTCCCTCATTTCTAACATTTTCGAAATTGCAGTTGATTGTATTGGATTTCATTGAACCAAAAAATGTTGACGTTAAGTTTTTGATGGAAATTAGTGAAAGGATTGATGGAAGTCCTAAAGTCAAAATGAAGGGACTAAAACGCACATTTTAAAAGTTTGGGGATTAAACTGTCCCAAAATTAATAATTAAGGGACTAATAGAGATATTAACCCTTTCATTAATGTACAAGTCCTTGGTATTTTATAAATTTTTAATCTATTAATAATATTTTTACCTTGACCCAAAAAAGATCTTTTAATAATAGACATTAAATTTAGGGTTAATTCCACATAATAACTCTAATTTTTATATGAGGTAACACTTATTAACCTTTATGTTTGGTTTTAACCACTTATTAACCGTTAACTTAGGTCAAACATAACAAAGTTATATTTTTTATAAAAGTAATATAGTTCCTAAATTATCCTTTTTTTAAACTTTGTTTTTAAAAATTACAAAAATGCAAAAATAACTCTTATATCCTGCCATTCACTATACAAATAAAATTTCTTAAAATATCAACAATCTTAGTAATTAAATTATATTAAAATATCTTACCTCTATCCAAAAGTAACTTTCCCTTTCATTTTGTTTACTCTTCTATCCCACATATAAGATACAAAGAAAATTTCCTTTTTCTTTCTTCAATTCTAAATATTAATTTCCTTTTTCGTGCTTTTTTTGTCTAATTTTTTGCTTTTTTTTGTTCATTATTAATTTCTCAATTGCTTGCTTCATCAAGCATTGCATTGAAACCCTACTTGCTTGCTTCATCCGTTGTGTACTTTTTTTGGAGAAAGGAAAACTTTAAGTATCATGCTAAAACATATATTTAATCAAACAATGATATTGTCGATGTCTTTTCAACATATTTAGTAAATTAAAACCCCCAATATAATAACCATACAATAATTTTTAGTAATTAAACTAATGAAGCTAAACTCTTAGCACTCAAAGTCTTGATGAAGTCCAACAAAAAATAACTTAAGATATCATAATTATATTAAAACAAAAAGGCCTTTTCACATATAAAGTCTTCATCAAATTCAAATTGGTCTTTAACAAAATTTATACGAAATTGCACAAAAATGCAAAGAAGTATAATAAAAATAAGATTTATAACAAAATCAAAATCACATGGGTCTTCTTGACATTCAAAATTATTACCAAAACCAAATGTTTTTTTAAAAATATATTTGCAGTTATGATTTTGGTGTGTGTTTGGTGTTTGGATCTAAAAAAGGAAAAAGAAAAAAAAAATGTGTGAGATTATGGCTTGAATGTTAGGGTACTTTAGTCCAAATGTAATACAAACTAGTTTATTAATTTTTTAACAGTAATTCAATGAAGAGGTTAATAAATGGTAAAACTAAATATAAGAGTTAATAAGTGTCACTCTATATAAAAGTTAGGGCCCTTAAATTTATTTGGGTTTAATCTTTTGAAAGTCATAATTAAATATAGATTAAAACAAAATAATATATATCCACAACAGATGAGAAATGAAGTTTGGAATCCACAAATAAATTTTAATTTAAATATTAATAGATTAGTAATTAAATTTCTAATTAAAACTAATTATATATATATATGTATATATATAATAGATAAGAAATTAATTATCTGAATTTTACAAATTTGTATAATTTTAAGCATTACTTGATTTGTCATTTTAATTTTTAAAGTTAAATTAATAAAATACATCCATTAGATATGAAAATTAATCTTTTGAAATTCATAAATGGATTTTATTTTAAACATTAATGGATTGACCATTTAATTTTTCAATTAATACTAAATTTGTAATCATAAAGATAAAAAATAATAAATGATAAATTATTGTATATAATCTAATAAAAAATAAGCATTACATATATATATATATGTGTGTGTGTGTGTGTGTGTATGTATATATATATGTATGTATGTATATATAGGCTATGATATTGGTCAAGTTTTGTTTTTGTAGCTATTTTTAAATAAGTAAATTGTTTGATCAGTTTTTAGTTTACCTCGGATGTCTTTATTTTTCATAGCGACAACCACTACGAAAGAGTTGAGAATAGGTAGCAGTTTTCTGGTGGAAGTTTTCAAAAAACTGTTGCCTATGGTATAGGTGGTGGCTTTATAAGACCTGGCACTTATAGTATCACATTTTAAATAAAAAATACATATAGGCCCAAAAATCGCCGCCTATAGTGGCATGCTTTAATTTTTTTTTAAAAAAAATGAAAAATGCTTATAGACGACGGTTATAGATCACAAGGGGCAGTTTTTTCATATAGATGGCAGTTTATGTAATAGAAGCATTAATAGTAAGAACCGCCACCTATAGCGGTACGCCTTATTCTGAAAATAATAAAAAATATAAATAGGCAACAGTTATAGATCATAAGCGACAGTTTTTTTTTATAGATAGATGGTAGTATATGTAATATATAATAATATTATTTAATACAATTAATGAATGAATTCTCAACTTGATTGGTAAATGGTGCATTTATATTGTTAAACAGTTGTAAAAGGTCCAGAATCAAACCTTGTGTTAAACTTCCACTTATGTATAGGTGGCATCGCACAACCGCCACCTATTCCGTAATTTTTCATAGTGGACTTAGACAAAAACCTATATGTTATTAAAGTAATCAAGACATAATAAATTAAAGAAATCAAAACCTATTAGAACGTCTAATTATATATACGTTGGGAAAGGAAATTTAAATCTCGGTTTGCACATACGTATTTGTTTATATCTATATATTGTTGCCAATAAATAATTTAAAGTTTTAGTAGTTCTCAAACAAATTGCAATCATTTTTCTCACACTTAATCTGTAATGGATCATCATGGCTAAGAGATAAACTACCGTTTCCAATCACTAAAAAGAAAGGGTCTAGTGGTATATTCCATGCTTTAAGTGTGAGAAGTTTTAATATTAATTTTTAGTAGAAGTTAGTATTGCATTATCGATATTTAAACGTCTTCTAAGACATAAGGAAGAAACAATGACTAAAAAGAGAGACGTTCTCATTAGAAGCTTTTGCCAAGTGAAAGCGACACTATATAAATCACTGAAATTTGTTATCGTGTTAATGTCAGGCATTAGACTTTCATTTGTGTCATATTATTCTTTGAAGTCTTAAAAGTGATTTAAGTGATCCAATTGCAGTTCTTGTGAGGTTAGATGTTTGATGTTGGTAATTCTTAGTCCTCAAGAGAACTCAAAAACCTTTTCTTTTTGGGTAAAAGAAAGTTTCCTAATCAAATGGGGCTTTGCGGACCTACGAATGCAGTGAAAAATTATACAAGAATTTTTTGCGACAATTTCTCTATATCCTCTCTTATTTTCTGTTAGTGATGTTCTAATTGTTCGTGCCAGGGGCAAAATTAGGATCCATGATCGTATAGAAGTATTTTGTGTGACTCACCCCAACTAGAGTAGAAGTGTGTATTTATATATTTTATCAAACGTATAAAATTACATATATAGCCTTATGAATATACAGCACATGAATATTTGTACACTAACAGATCAATGGTTGCACGTTTATTAATAAACTTTTTCTTTTTATTTTTATACACATTACATAAATGTGTAATGTCAACATCTTAATATATAAAAGAGACAAACATAAGCAGTATAGTCATTATATATAGAACAGGCACATTTTATAATTGTTTTTGGCGTAATTTCAAAATTTTCAATTGTAAAAGAAATATCTTATCAATGTTATTAAAATATATCTCCAAATAAATAACCAACTAAGCATATATATATCATTGCGCCTTTTTTATTCCTCTTCATTTTCTTTTTCTTTTCTATTTTTATTTTCATTTCACTCTCCCTTTATGACACATCAATAGATCACAAATTATATATATACTTTTTAATTCTCAATTGAAAAACTAATAAATAACAGCAAGACTCTCGTCACAAGCAAATGCACTCTCATCATGAAAATGTATAGCTCATGTAATTAGGTTACCTCTCATTAAAAAGAAATAATAAGAAAAATGAATAAAAGGCCTGTTCACTACCAACTAATTGTTGAGATAGCTAATAAGTGTTAGGTAGTTGTTAACTGTTATACCTTAGCTGTTATTGGATATTTTTTTAGCTAACTTATTAAATAAAATGTGTTCAATTAAATAATAAAAGGGTATTTAACAATATTTTTTATTAAAGTGCTTATAAGTATTTAACAAATATTGTTTGTTGAAGTACTTATAAGCACTCAAAATAAAATATTAATGAGAGTAACTTTCTACGTTAAATATGTACAAACACCCAAACTAAAGAAGCACTGTCAAACCTCCCAGCCACAAAACTTAAACCTTTGCTAGCTAGACTAACCCATTGGACATATATTTTACTGGTGCCTACTCGTAACATGGCCCACTATTATTCTGCATAATTGTAAATTATGAAGTGTAATTAGATGATCAGGCTCTGAATGTATAGGGAGATGGAGATTAGAGAAAATACATGTCCAGTATTTTACTTCTAAAGAATTAATTACGATCTTGAAGGAGAAAAAGACAGAATAATGACTCGAATGAAAATACTATCTTATTATGATCTCGTTTAAGGGAAAAAAAATGTAAAAATAGTCTTGTTCCTTTATTTTCACGTAATTGAATAAAAATACGACCTCATGATCTCATTTAAGAAAAAAAGGAAGTTGGGTAAGACATGCATGTATTTCCTTGAACAGAGGGGAAAAAAAAAAAAGAGAATCTTCTTTCATTTCGTATTTGGGCCTGAATTCTTGGACTTCTTGATATTCAATTAAAACCATTTTTCTATTTTCGCATATTTAAATAATTCCTGAACTCTTTATATATATATATATATATATATATATTCATATCGACATCTTTGGAACAAAGAAAAATACTATTTTAACGGAAAATACCACTTACTTTTTTTTTCCTTCTCTATAGGGAGTGGAATAAAGAAAAAAACTATTTTGACGGAGGATACCACCTGTAGGCAATAAGCAAAACTTGTCTTGTTATATTAGCTAGTCCTTATATATATTGCGATTGACAATTCATCGTTCTACTTGTAATGGGTGCAGCGGAGGCTGAAGCTCTTGCATCCAAGCTTGCGTTTCTATTTTCTACATATGTGCATTTATTTTTAATAGCAAAATGAATCTAACTACTCATAAATTTTTAGAAATTTACAAATAAATATTGTCCTAAACATTTACTAATTAAAAGAAAACAATGTAAGCGTTTGTGTACTATCTTTTATATATATATATATATATATATATATATATATATATAATGAATCTAACTACTCATAAATTTTTAGAAATTTACAAATAAATATTGTCCTAAACATTAACTAATTAAAAGAAAACAATGTAAGCGTTTGTGTACTATATATATATACACACATACACGCATACACACTATTTCTGCTACCCACTATCTCATTTTTTCTTCGGTTTTTTTCTTGCCACAATTTATTATAACTTGATTTGCTAGTTGGTGGAGACATGTCATAATTTGCAAATTCTTCCGCCATTTTAACTTTTGTTAAAAGGAAAAAGAAAAAGCCTATGGCCTTGTATCTATGCAGTTCAACTTGGAGTGATCGTGACGGTTTGTTTTATCTCATGTTCGTTGCCAAAATTTTCTCATTAGCATTGGAACACATTGTTTCTTGACACACAAATACATTATCACATGTTATTAGAATATTGAATTAGGATAAACTTCTTTGTCTTCCAAAATGGTCCTTGACATAATGTATATAGTGGCAGAGCCAGAATCTTGGCCTAGGGGGACGAAATATTAGAAAAAATTTACTCAAAAAAGGTAATGAAAAAGTTCTTAATAAAATATCATAGATTGAAACTTGTTCTTGTTAACTTATAAAATATTAATGATGCCCTACGTGAATAAAAAAATACTTCACAATCTCAAAACACATTTGAGTACATATAGAAATAACTATTTCTTGTTAACTAGTTATTTTCAAACTTGTGCATATTTTTTATTAGGTAGTCTTCTTCTAAAAAATTCAAATTATAGTTTCTGAAGTTCAAATTAAATTCTAATTTAAAATTCTAAATTCCAATTTTATATTAAAAATTTGAAATCTTTTAATATATATAATTGAAAATTTTAATATTAAAATTCTTTTAGAAGTCTTGAGTTCAGGTATTGAAATAAATATATAAAATACATTATGGTAACTTTTGGTTCTAAACTATCTTGTAGCACCAAATTTTTTGAATTTTTAAATTTATTTTTTTATTTGGACATTAATAGTAGTAAATTGAAAGGCCTCCAAAACTTAAATTAGATAAATACATAATGAAAATATATATGTATGCACTTATATTTAAAACATTAATGGAAACACTTTAGTTTTAAATTATCTTTTGGCACCAAATCTTTTGAATTTCTAAACCCATTTCTTTATTTATATTAATAATTGTACACTCTAAGGTCATGTGAACTCTTATAAGATGAATGATCTATAAATTTACATATAATATATGTCTCTTTGTATTTTTTCATGGGATAAAAGTCTTCAAAAGGTATCAAATTAAAAGATTATGATAATACTTGGTTCCAAATTTTCTTATGGTACCAAATCTTTTGAACTTTTAAACACTTTCTTTTATTGCAAATTAATAATGACATATCTAAGGCTACACTATGTGGATTGTTCTAAGGCCTCCAAACCTTCTCTAAGGTGCATACAATTTTACATAGATGATGATGATGATGATGATTGTTGTTGTTGTTGTTCTTATTATTTTTATAATATAGATGTAGATACATACACAGTTGTTGGTAGAATAATTGTGAAAATATAATATAGAAATAAGAAACTGATATTAAGTAAATAAACTGAATAATATGAAAAATATATGATCTAAAAAACTAAAATATAAACTAAAGAAAATTGAATAATATATCAAAGAAAACCGAATAAAAGATATTCGAGTAAGCTCAATCTCCTTAAGGGCTTTACACCTCTACTACGGTACTAACAGTTCTGTATTGCAATCCTTTCATGATACAATGTTATACTTTTTGTGAAGGTAGTACTTCAAGAACAAAAGTCTGCAAACTTTTCAGTCGTGAACCCTTTCTTATACATGTGATGAACATAAACATTTATGGTATATATGCTACTTATGCTCTAGAATTTGTTCATAGAGGTGATTTCAATTTTGTTATGCAATGCCTCAAAGAATTACTATATATAGATTTAGGAAGAAACTATGCCATTATTTCTATATTCATGAATGACACTCAAATGGTATCAAAACTGTTTAAATTAAATCCATTTCAAGATGGTTGAGAAACTCAAAAGTTGTTACATTTGTGTAGGAAATCATGATTCAAAGAATCTATAACTCCCATAAATTAAATGAGTTAGTAGGAAAATCAAAAGATCTCTAGAGATAATTTGATATTCACCTTATAATTTTCTAACAATAGATAGATAGATTATATATATAGATCTAAATTTAAAATAAATATATATCATGTGATAGAATTGTAAAATAAAATCAGTGAAAATAATAAAATTCAAATTACTTTATACATCACTATTTATAAAAGTGTAAAATTTTGACTTATCCTCTCTTACCTTAGCTTATGTGTCATTTAGAGAACTCCAAACTCACTTAAGTTTAATGTTATATAATAGAATAGATATAAATACATATTATTTTATTAAATGTTTCTTGATATATACTAAATTGATTGTTTTTTAAAAATATTAGGAACTAATTTGGATTTTTCGTAATAATTAGGACTAACATAAAAAAGAAAAAAAGAAACGATGGGGACTTGTAGGATAATTTCTCATTTGTTAATATTAAAGCGTAATTAGTAAAAAAAAATCCCACAAAAATTAAAATTTGATAATGTGGCTTAACTTTATTACTATTATACATAAATTTATAGATTTTGTATATTTTCTATTTAAAAAATTCTAGAAATGTATTTTTTTTGTGTATTTTTTAATTTTGACTAAGCATGCTATATATGTGATATTCTCACATCCATACACTCATGATAACTTGAGAATCCTCCTATATTTATTTAATAAATGCTTGAAATTATAGAGGATAATCAAGTTACATCTTTTTGTTCAGTTATCAATAAATATTTAATAATGGAGATTGAATTGATGGCTCTTTTAAAATATAAGAATTGATTTCGATATTCTGAAACTATAGGACTAACTTGAAAAAAGAAAAGATTAAAAAAGAAGAAAAACAGCAGAGACTTATGACATAAGTTTTGTAATTTGTTAATATTAAATAATGATTATTTTATAAGATACTTAATCAATATGGAACCCATAAAAATTAAAACTTGTTGACTTGATACTGTTAAAACACTCTAAATCATGACATGTGGCATCTCCTAAGACAATCTCAAAGATAAGGTTCAACTTTATATACACACACACACACTCTAGTGTGATGCACGAGTTTTCATATTTATATAATATGATATAATATTAAAAGTTATATAATGGTTTCAAAATTAAAAAGTATTTTTGACAATTATTCTGATATTTATATAATATGATAGTACCCGTACAATATACGGGAGAAATGAGTATTTTTATAATTTTGTTATTGTTAATGGTCAAATTTGACAATTTATGTGAGTGATAAAATATAAATATATTTCGTCATATTAAATTTCCGACATTTGTTACAACTTTTATATTTTTGTAAAATTTAACAATTTTTTAAAAAAATATGATGATGTAGCATAGAGAAATAATTTTGCCATTATATTTTTTTGGATTTTAATAGCTAATTTTGTAATTATTTTAAATTTTTTTAAATGGCAACTCACTTATATAGCGTGGAATAAATGGCAAGCAAAAAAATTAGCTCGTTGCAAAGGCAAGCGATAAATAATTTCATTGTAAATGGTAAGCCTTATGTAGAGCTAGAATAGTGATAACCTTTTATTAACTTACGAAATTTCTAATATACCAAATACATAAGTGGTGTAAATGAAGAATAAATGGGGAATAGTCTTTTATAAATTTTTAGTAGGTAAGAGTAATGTGAATGCAATGTGGCAAAAAAATAAAGATAAGCTGAATGGGATTCGCCACGTGGCGAACAATTAAAGGCCAACAGTATAAGCGGGAATTAATCTTGTGTATTTGATTCTGCTTTATACTATAGTATAGATAGAGATTATAGATTAACCCCAAGAAGTTACATATTCATATATATACTTCTTCCTTAACATCTTATCTTAAACGCCAAAAAAATCATAAAAAATTAATACTTGAGTTATTGACTACATCTTTTTACTATATATTAAATATATTATTATCAAGAAAAAATTAATTAATAGAAGTGTCAAACTTAAGTTTTACTGATTAAATTTTTAGCAAAGAGTTAGATGACATTGTTATAGAGAATCATTAAAATGAACTAAATAACTTACTGTATTTGAAATTTTAGATTGCTATATTTAATGTTAGTAATTTTTTAAATGAAAGAGATTAAAAATAAAGATGCAAATTTATTATTATTTTTCTTTTGATTTAGGTGGACAAAATACAAATACAAATTTATTTTTTAGTAAATAAATATAAACAACTTGCTATCTTTTTTGGGTTAGGGGGCGGCTAACGGATAATTTTTTTTAACCTTATTTTTTTTAAATGCTTCTAAAATTAATTCAGTTTTTAAAGAGTTTGCAAAAATAGACTTTTTGAACTTTTTAAGTTTCAATTCGAACTCCAAAAATTTGAATTCGAACTTCAAAAACTCGATTATGTTTTTTTGCCCCTGTTAAAAAAAAAAAAATTCGAACTTTCAAAGTTTGATTTTGAACTTTCAAAGTTCGAACATTGGCATGTATAATTCAGTTCAACAAATTATGCCAAAGCCAAACTTCAATAGATGAGGATTCTTTTTATATTTTTGTTTATTGTTAATACTTGGTTTGCATAATTGATTATATTTTTTAATATGCGATCTGTAATCATTCATTATATATATTTTAATTAAAAAATTAAAATTAAAAAAATGTACGGACATTAATAAAAAGGCATGCACGCGTGGCATTGACGGGAGAGGTGTCCGTAATATATTTTATGTAATATATATAAATAGGGAATAAAATTATTAGATTAACAAATTATTTAATGAGGCAAATCTCCTGCGCAGAAAAAAAAAATTACATGACATAATTATAAGTTGCATTGATCAATTTGGCATGAACTTTCATTTATAATAATATACAAATAGATATTTCTAAACATGGTTTCTAAAATAACTAACAAAAAAAATTAGATATTATTACATGCCAACTTTTGTTGAACTGAATTATGCATGCCAATGTTCGAACTTCGAAAGTTCGGTTTCGAACTTTGGAAGTTCGCAATTGAACTTTCAAAGTTCGAAATCTATTTTTTGTTTGAAATTAAAATTTTTTTAACTGGGGCAAAAAAACATAATCGAGCTTTTGAAGTTCGAATTCAAACTTCGGAAGTTCGAAAAGTCTATTTTTGTAAACTCTTTAAAAATTGGGTTAATTTTGAAAGCATTTAAAAAAATAAGGTTAAAAATAAAAATTATCCGCAGCTAACCCTACTTGCTCCCTTCTAGATCAGCCACGAAATCTATAGGTCTACATTTCTACCACTTACCCTCTTATTAATGCAAAATTTCGCAACTCAGTCTAATACGTCACTAATTTTCTCATAATTTTTTAAATGAAAGAAATTTTTTTTTTTACTTGATACAAGTGAAACCCAATAGTGGACTCCAATTATTGGACACTCCGACTAACACCACAATCCAACTACTAGATAGTCAAGACATTTGGCTTAGAGTAGGAGATTGGGATCAAGCTCGATTTTAGTACTGCAAAAAGAATTCTTATATGTTGTTACTTTGATTGAAGGTAAAGCTATCTATGTTCTATTTACTTATGCCGCAGAACTGATTTATTATGTCGTCGGAAGGCAGGCCCACTGCTTTCCATTGATCCAAAGGCTTATCAGCTGAGATGCTCACATTTATGTTGATTGGTCCCCGCTCTGTATGTGACATTTACTCCCTGTGTATGCGACGATCGTAGTCACAGATCTTGCTGCCCATTAATGAGTGTCGACGTTTCGAAAGCCCTTTCATCATTAATTCAATAGTGAGATTCAGAGGGCAAGGAATGATGCGGTCATCAAGAACTCTACCAACCACTTCAAGGAGTCAAATCTCATTTTCACGATAGTACTCCCAACAAATCCCAACCTTCCGGCCAGAGTTGGATTAGGGGTGAGAGATTAAAAGAAAAGAAAGGATTATTATTTCGATTGTCCTCTATTTTCTTTTTTCACATTTGACAACTTTGTCACTCTTTTTTTAAGTGACACATTCCAATTTCATACATATATATATATATATATATATATATATATATATATATTTGTTGTGCCAACATTAGTCCTCTTGTCACGTGTTACCAAAACTTAAAATAAAAAATTACGTGATAATCACGAAATTGATACATGATTTTTTCTTTCGTGTCATGTTACTCCTCTATGTTTTCCAATTGTGCGGACATTAGTGCTTCCAGATCATTTTTCTGTCCAAATTTTAATGATTCATGATAAAAGGACAATATTAACATAACATGAAAATAAAAGAGACCGGAAAGTGTATTGTAAAAGAGATATAAGGGACCTCTAGAGTAATTCATTAATCCAGAAAAGAGAAAACTGACCCAACCCCCCACCAAAGACACGTACAAAAAAATCATTTTTGGGAATTTATATCCAGCATCAAGGTCCTAATTTTGATCTTTTTTTTATTTTTATATTTTGACATCTATAATTAAGGCTCTGGTTTTGAATTTTGAAATCTTTCTTCATTTCTTTTTAATATTTGTAAGTGATTAACAGAGTTAAATGTACCATCACCCCTCGTGGTTTACACAAATAACGTCGCTGCCCTTTGTGTTTTTTTAAGCATCTAAAAACCCCTTGTACTTTACAAAATATAGCATGAACACTTCAACTGTTAACTATACCATTAATTTAAACAGAATTTGGGCAACACGCGCTTTATATTTTACCTATTTTAGAAGTATAGATAGTTCTACAAAAATATGTACTTCTAAAAGAAATATTTGTAGTAAATATAAATTAATTATAGTCCTATATACTTGTCAAAAAAGTGTAAAATTTATATAAAAAAATTGGAATGTCAATAACAAAAACCTATAAGTCCTTTACAAAGATCTGTAAGTTACATATAAAAATCAATAAGTTCTCTACAAAAATTTGCACTTCTAAAAGAAGTAAAATATAAAATGCGTGTTGCCCAAATTCTGTTAAAATTAATGATATAATTAATGGTTGAGGTGCTCATACTATATTTTGTAAAGTACTAGGGTTTTTTATATGCTTAAACACAGGAGGCAGCGGCATTATTTTGTAAACCAAAAGAGGTGATGCTGCATTTAACCTGTGATTAACAGCTATTAATTATTCGAAAAATACCGAGTACATGTATATTCTTTTGAAGAAGTTCAAGAATGATTTTTTCCTTTAGGGATTGGACATTGGAGGCTATTTGTACAGTTAGTGCGTGGTACTATCATGCATCCATCCTCATCAAGGGCCATCGTCAGTGTACCTAGAGTCCCGATAGTTATTGGTGGTAGAAATGTCAGCAAATATCACAGAACCGTTGTTGCACTTTGCTCTTTAAATTGCTTCAATTGAATTCATCCAAAGTACAGTACAAATGTACAATTTGATGTCTTCAAGCTCGTCAGTATCTTTGCTTGTTATTTATTTTCTCTTTGAAGAACAATAGATAGGGATTTTATGTAATGGTTGTGTCCTGTAGAGGGTGTTTTTCTACAATCTCGTATTGGGTTGGTTGGGCTCAATAACCTACAAAACCAGAAAATGTAATAAGCGCGAAAATCCTTAACACCGGTGTGGTGCCGGCCAAAGATACTCCGACGCTCAAGTCAGTATAGATTGAGGGTGTGGAAAATATATTTGGAGTAATAAAGAGGTTCTTGAGCCAGAACTCATACCTTTCGTTATGGTGAAGCGTGTTTTTAGTCCCCAACGGAAGAGTCCTTCTTGACCTCTCTACACATGTCTGTATCCATCTCTACTAGTTAATGTATTGAATCCTTATCTTACCAGATAATAGTTATCGCTCTCCTCATTCATCGATTCACTTAGATAATTGATCATATCCCAGTTGGTTCTCAACTTTAATCCATTTTAAACTTTAGGCCCAATAAACTGGGCCGTAATCCTAACACCATTATGGACCCTCGTTGGTCCAAAGATTCGTGGTCCAAACAATTGTCCCCCACTCTCTGAATTGAAGTCTTTCAATTAAGAGAGTTGCACATTTTTTTATGTCGAACCGATTATTCTATAAACATCAAGTAACTAAACTGATACTTCCCTCTTTTAACATGCATGGACGTACCACCCCTACCGGATCCCCCACACTGAACTCAAGCTCACTTATTTTCTTCATGGCTTCATCACATTCCTAGGCTGCAACGTTCATTACATAACGACGTCTACACGTCCCATGCTACCAACACCTTTAAAAGCTCAACCATTCCCTCCCATTAACGCGCTATGTTACGTCCGCCTGCATTGCCTCTTTAATCCTCCAACTATAAGCTTTAGCTCGCAGCTTATATGTTTATGCATCGAAGCTCCACCTTCATTTAACTACAAGGCAAACGCACCATTGCCAGCTCTAGCATCAGTAATATTCCCCAAATCATGTAAGCTTAATCCCATTCTCCCATTATCTTCAAACTTTTCACTGCCTTATTTGCTTTTCGGCTGGTGCGGTTGTATGTTCTGAGCCGTGACGACGCTGCGCTTCTTGTGAAGGTTTGGGTCTTCACCTTTGTCGCTATCAACGCAACGAGCTTGTGCATTGAATATCTTGTAACGATTCTTTGTTTACTTCTTTGCTAGATGCTCGTCCCGCCAAGTGTTTGCCATAATGCCCAAGAAAGTTAGCCTTATGAAGATGACATCTAGTGCTGGCGTTCTCCAAGTGTTTGATAAAATGGCGATGAAAGCTAACATGTAAGGTAACACCCCATGTTGACAACTACCAAGTGTTTGACAAAATGTCTATGAAAGCTAGCATGTAAGACAACACTATATGTTGGTATCTACCAAGTGTTTGACAAAATGTCTATGAAAGCTAGCATGTAAGACAACACTATATGTTGGTATCTACCAAGTGTTTGACAAAATGTCTATGAAAGCTAACATGTAAGACAACACTATATGTTGGTATCTACCAAGTGTTTGACAAAATGTCTATGAAAGCTAGCATGTAAGACAACACTATATGTTGGTATCTACCAAGTGTTTGACAAAATGTCTATGAAAGCTAACATGTAAGACAACACTATATGTTGGTATCTACCAAGTGTTTGACAAAATGTCTATGAAAGCTAGCATGTAAGACAACACCATATTAACATGCAAAGCCACGTTACTTAGCTAATTGTAGGATCATGACATCGATCACTTCACTTAGCAAGCACCTTTCACACACTCCATAGAAGATCAGACTTGGTCTCTCAATCGCAGCACTTACTTGAACAGAATCTGTTCTATAGGCTCGTACCTCTTGTGTCCTTGAATCCTAAGGAGACAGGAAAACAAGTCTGATGGACGAACCATGATCGTGAGACCAGAGCTGTCCCCGACGACTTCCGTTGTCCGGGTTTGTGATCATGGTGCAATAGAGGATCGTTCTCGATCTTGTAAGGAGTTTGAGATGGTCTCGTGGTTGTCTTGACATGCTCGTCGGCCTCTCAGTTTTTTTTTTATATATATATATATATTCATACACATGTGTACTATATATATATATATATATATATATATATATATATATATATCGGCCAAGTTATTACCGTAAGCATATAGCTCACGACAATGCTCGTGCAAAAACAAATCATCATTCGTCCACTCTTTCTCCGTTCTTTCTCTTTTTTTTCCTTTTTACTATTTCGGCACGACATACTAATTTCTTGCTCCATTTTGCTTAGTAGGCACGATCCTGGACTTCTCACGCGTTGTTACAACTAAAATAAGATGCCGCGTACTAAGCAAGTTGATTAGACTGAGTCCAGCCCCAAGCTACGCATTGCTCCTCGTCTTGGGATGAGACGTCGAGAACCAACCGGTGAATTTTTCGCAGAGGGAATTCGATGTACCACTACAGAAGAGGAATTCAGGTATTACAGCGAATCCAGTCAGCTAAGTGAGGATATTGTGGTGGTACAGCCTAGGCTCGGAGATTGGTCGAGCTCCTGTGTCGAAGGAGAAATAACCATGTTCCAAGACGTCCTCAACTTGGGGATCCGGGTTCCATTTCATCCTTACCTGTGCGCCATTTTTAACTCCTACGGAATTAGCCCCGGACAACTGCACCCACGCGGATGGAAGATCATGTTGGCGGCGCTCATCTTACTACAGAAAAAGGGCGTTCATTTCTCGATTCCAATTTTCAAGACATTGTTCTCCTTTGTCCGATCTGCTAAAAAACCTGGCTGGTTCGGCCTCTCTGCTCGCGGGAGTTATAGGCTTCTTGACTCTTTTCGGTCTGATGATGACGGCTCATGGAGAGGAAAGTACTTGTTCCTTGCACGGATACATGGCGTTTGGGATGTCCCCCAGTTGTGGGTTACGTTGGCACAGAACGAACTACCCAAGTTGAGTGAAGACACACGCAGAACTCTACTTTCTTTAGCCGAAGAATGCAGGAGTCAGTTATTTCATGTGAGAGACTTAATTACCCGCGACAATCTTGTTGCAGGAGGCTTTGCCATTCCATTAGTTCCCAGGGTATGTCTGAGCACTGGAATCAGTCTTGAGATAGATTGGCTCACTCATGTAACGAAAAATACGCGACGTCGGGCCCGTAGCTCCGTTATGGGTGGCGAACCTTCTTCTAGTGCTGCCGCTACTTCTTGTCCTGCTGAGTTGGACTCTTCACCACCTTCAAGAAGTTCCGGGGAAATAAAAGGCGATCGTGATGATGACGAAGAAGACAAGGCTACACCTGCTACAACAGAAGGGGATACGAATGCTAGTGGTTCTTCAGACAGCGATCTCCCTAACATCCCTATCGAATTAGAGACCATTGACTCCTCTTCTTCGGCTGACTCAGGTACGATTTATTTTTGTTCTCCCTCGTTGTCTTCTCTCCTTTTTATTTATTTATTTTTTTTTAATTTAATATTTTTTTTATGTAGGTGAAAAGCAGAGAACCGCCATGGCAGTAGTTGAAAGGCTTGCTCATAAACAAAAGAGGAGAGGGAGCTCTTCGTCCCATATTCCTGACGTAGAAGGAGTGTCTACCAGTCGACTCCAATATCTGACTACCTCCTCCACTGCAACACCGATGCCCGCGATGATCGAAGAGGACATATTTGAGAGCTTTACTAAGAAGAGCACAACGGTACGCCCGTATATGTATATTTTTGTGTTGCCTACAATCCTCACTTCTTCTTCTTCTTTTTTTTTTTTTATATATATACAGCTGGTTTCAGAAATCTCCTCCTTTGCGGCAATGGTTCCTGATATGTCGGCTAGATACGAAGATCTTCAACGCCTCCTCACCAGTGAGCGGGAAGCACGTGTTAAGGCTGAAATGGGACTCGCAGACGAACAAGCACACTGCCTTAAGCTGGCGAAGGAACTAGAAATGGAACGATCGTCCCTCGCCAAAGCAGAAAAAGATCTTGCGGCTGCAGGAGCTACCAAAGAGGAGCTTGAATCCAAATTTAACTCCCAAGTTGAAGAAGCTAAGAGGAACGCTGTGAGTGAATACAAGAGGAGTAAGAAGTTTGGTAAATACGTTGCCAGTGTGTCAAGGCTCAGTTCAGAGAAGGCTGCTGAGCAGGCTGTAAAAAATTGCTTACGCGAGGTTCAGCAAGTGTACCTAAATGTTGACGTCAGTCGCTTTAATGCCACTATCACTCCCCCAACTCCTCGCGTTGATTGAGTCCGGTTGAGTGCTGACCCTCCATCTGTATCAGGTCCCCCCGACACAGAAGACGCTGGTCTGCTCGACCGCACAGGAGCATAGGAATCATTTTGATTTCACTCTTTTTTGATGTATGCCTCCTTTGTTTGATAGTGTAAAATTGCTGATGCTTACTTTTCATCGGAATGAATCTTAAGCTCTGACTTTATTTGTATAAATTTTGGCATACATGCACATATATGTATATCTCTATTCTGCTCATCAAACATGAAACGAGCCTGTGGAACTGGCAGTGATTTGTCATAAATGTATTGAGATGGGTTGCCTCTCCTTATAAGAAAGCTTGATATCAATTCTAAAAGTTATCATTGGCCCGAGGCACGTAATTTGCTTTGCAAGCTTGTAAGAAACGGAGACTAATTTGTTAGTCCGTAAGAATATTAGCTGTTGCCTGCCGACATGCGGAGAGGGGCTGTTATTAGCCGGTATAGAGGCTGTTGTTAGCCGAAGCGAGATACAAAGGCCGTTGTTGGCCAATGTGAAGTATAGAGAAGGGCTGTTATTAGCCATCGCGAGGTATAGAGGCTGTTGTTAGCCAATGCGAGTGACCGCTATGGCCACACATTTTGACGAACACGAGACCGTTGTTGGTCGTTTAGCAAAAGGTCCTTTTCTCGGAAGAAAAAGATACTTATTCATGCCGTTTTCTTATTTCTTTTGCTATGATAGTCTAACATCTATCTATCACAGGAAAAAGAAAAGAAAAAGAAAGAGACAAAAAGAAAACCTATAATGAGACCTATCTAATAGTACTCGCCTAATAATTTATTTCTAAAGGAAAAGAAACTTACTAAAAATGATACTTCTTTAAATGAATAGCATTCCAGCTGTTTGGTAACTCCTTGCCATCCTTCGTACAAAGCTTATATGCTCCCAATCCGACTACTCTAGTTATTTGATAAGGTCCTTCCCAGTTGGGTCCCAATTTCCCTGCATTTATTTTCGAAGACCCTCCTGAGTACCCAGTCTCCTTGCTTGAACATCCTCGTCCTTACGTTCTTATTGTAGTATTTAGCGACGTTTTGTTGGTATGTAGACATTCGAATGAGGGCTTGTTCCCTTTTTTCGTCAGTGGCATCAAGCTCAAGACGCATTCCTCTGTCATTCTGTTCTTCAGAAGCCTGGGTGACTCGGAGGGTTAGAAGACCAACGTCTGTGGGGATTACCACCTCCACGCCGTATACTAGTGAAAACGGTGTTTCTCCAGTTGATGTTCTAGCCGTGGTCCGATAAGACCACAACACACCGGGAAGTTCTTCCGCCCATCGTCCCTTGGCGCTCTCCAGTCTTTTCTTTAGCGTGGAGATTATAGTCTTATTAGATGACTCCGCCAATCCGTTGGCTTGTGGATGCCTCGGTGTAGAGAACGTGAGCCTGATTCTCCATTCCTTACAAAAATCCTTGAAATTGTGACTAATAAATTGAGAACTATTATCAGTCACCATCTCCAGCGGTACTCCAAATCTGCATATTATATTTTTCCAGACGAAGTTCTTGACCTCCTTGTCTCGAACCTGGTGATACGACTCAGCTTCTACCCATTTGGAGAAATAATCTGTAGCGGCTAACATATACACCTTTTGACCCGGAGCGGTAGGCAGTTTCCCTACAATATCCATTCCCACTTCATAAATGGCCACGGTGAAGTAATGGTGGTGGCGGCTCGTGGTGTCGGGGAATTTGGGCAAATCTTTGACAACAGTCACACTTTCTTATGTAATTGCGAGCGTCGGAACGCATGGTTGGCCAATAATATCCCGCAGAATGTGCCCGATTAGCCAAACTTCTCGCCCCCCCATGATTCCCGCATTGTCCCTCGTGCAATTCTGCCAAGACGTAGCCGGCTTCGTCGGGAGCTACACACCGTAAGTAAGGCCCCATGTAAGACCTTCTGTACAAGCTTCCGTCAATGATACAAAAACGAGCAGCTTTGATTTTAAGCTTCCTAGCTTCTGCGCGGTCTTTTGGGACATCATCATCATCTTTAAGGTAACGGATGATCGGGGTCATCCAATTCGATTCATCATCATCTACGGTTGTGACCTCAACCGTTCTCTCCTTAGCGATGGCTAGCCACTTAAGATACACAACCGGGACAGTTTTCGGGGTGGTGGATTGCGTTGCTGCCCCTAAGCTTGCTAATGCGTCAGCATGGAAATTATGGTCTCGGCTTATCTGCTTTATTACGAACTCCTTAAACGACGGTAGCAACTCTTTGACTACGGCCAAATAGGCCATCATTTTCCTATCCTTCGCTTGGTAAGTTTCCAAAACTTGATTGACTACCAACTGGGAATCGCTGTTTACTGTAATGGACTCAACATTTATTCCTTTTGCAAGCATTAGGCCTGCTATCAGGGCTTCATACTCAGCCTCATTATTTGTGGCCTTGAAACCACACTTTATTGACTGTTCGATTATATCCCCTTCAGGCGATTGCAACACCATACCGAGTCCACTGCCTTTCACATTGCTTGATCCATCCACAAAGAGCTCTCATTGCCCTGTAACTGGGCTTTCAGTGAGGCTAGACACTTCCAACATTGCCTTGGGCTGATAGTCTGGTGCAAATTCTGCTACAAAATCAGCCAAGACCTGAGATTTTATCGCAGATCTTGGTTGAAACCCGATGTCGTATTCACCCAGTTCGATGGCCCATTTGACAAGGCGTCCGGACAACTCGGGCTTATGGAGCACCGCTTTCAATGGAAAGGTGGTCAATACTATAATAGGGTGCCCTTGAAAGTACAGCCTTAACTTACGGGCAGCAATGACGAGAGCCAGAGCAAGCTTTTCCAATTGGCTATATCTAGTTTCCGCGTCAAGTAAGACCTTACTGGTGTAATACACAGGGAGCTGTTGTTTTTCTTCTTCCCGGACCAACACAGCGCTGACTGTGACTTCTGAGACCGCCAGGTAAACAAATAAAGTTTCTCCTTCCTTTGGCTTTGACAACAATGGTGGCTTGACGAGGTACGTCTTCAACTCTTGTAATGCCTTCTCACATTCAGTCGTCCACTTGAAGTCTTTGTTCTTGCACAGTATATCAAAAAACGAACGGCATTTATCCGATGACTTTGAGATAAATCTGCTGAGGGCTGCGATTCTACCTGTAAGTTTCATGACTTCTTGTGTATTTCTCGGAGATGGGATGTCAATCACGGCTCTTATCTGATCTGGGTGTGCTTTAATCCCTCGACGAGTGATGAGGTATCCAAGGAACCTCCCAGATTTAACTCCAAAGGAACATTTGGTGGGGTTAAGCTTTATGCCATACTTCCTTAAGACGTCGAATGCTTGCTGTAGATGGCTGACATGCTGCTCTGCTGCCAGGGATTTTACCAACATATCATCAATATACACCTCCATGGCACGTCCCAACTGGTCAGAGAACATCTTATTGACTAAGCGCTAATAGGTTGCTCCAGCATTCTTTAGGCCGAAAGGCATGACTTTATAACAATACGTCCCGTGCTTCGTGACGAATGATGTCTTCTCTTGATCGTTTGGGTGCATAAGTATCTGGTTATACCCAGAAAATGCATCCATAAAACTAAGGAGTTCGTGACCTGCAGTTGCATCCACCATCATATCGATATGCGGTATTAGGAAGGAATCCTTTGGACACGCTTTGTTTAGGTCCGTAAAATCAATACAAACCCTCCACTTTCCGTTCTTTTTCTTCACCACAACAACATTTTGCTAACCAATCTGGGTAGTACACCTTTCTGATAAACCCCACATCGATTAGTTTTTGAATTTCTTCATTGATGATGCGATTTCTCTCAGGGGCGAATTTCCTGCGCTTTTGCTGGTAGGGTGAATTTCAGGCGGGCTTTAGCTCATGAACGATGACTTCAGGATCTATTCCTGCCATATCAGCATAAGACCATGCAAAGCAATCTTTGTTGTTGCTGAGAAAATTTATCACCTGGTTCTTTAACTCTGGCTTTAGTCCTGCCCCGATTTGTATAGTGTGACTTGGCTCGTTAGGATCGATCTGTACTTCGTCCAGCTCCTCTGGCCGTGACAACTCAGCCGACGCTGATGTAGGTGCTATCCCTACTTGAAACAAAGTATCATGGCGGGCATTTCTCAAAGCGGTGCAGTAACATCCACGGGAGTCTGACTGCTGTCCCCTTATCTCTCGAACTCCCCACTTCGTTGGGAATTTTATGACTTGATGGTATGTGGATGGGACTGCTTTCATGTCATGGATCCAGGGCCTCCCTAATATGATGTTGTATGGGGATGGACAATCAATTACCAAGAATCGTACGTCCAAGTTGACCTCTTCTGCAAAGACAGGCAGGTGTATTTCTCCAATGGTATGTTTCTGCTCTTCGTTGAACCCAATCAAGGGAGTGGACCGCCTTATGAGCCGATGCTCGTCAATTCCCATCTCCCTAAGTGTGTTGAGCATTAGGACGTTCGCGGAGCTGCCATTATCCACTAATATCCTCCGTAAATAACAATTGGCTACCATTAGCGAAATGACTAACGCGTCATCGTGCGAATTATTGAGGTGGAAAGACTCGAAATTAGAGAACGATACTTTTATTTCAGGTCCAGGTCCCGACTCGATTGTTTGCGAGAATCGATGATCCCGCTCCCTTGATAAACGGGCGTGTCTTCTTGCTGCCGACACACTGATCCCACTAATATCTGATCCTCCCATTATACAATTCACCGTTCGCTCGTGACGCGGTGGGCTTGGTGGGTTGGGTGGAACTGGATCTTCGGTTTTCCACTTTCCTTTTTGTCGGGAAAGGGTTTGCTTCCCTTTATCGGAAAGGAACTTCGTTAGATATCCTCTCTTTAACAGTTCCGCTATCTCCCATTTGAGACCGTGGCATTCCTCCGTGGTGTGGCCATGATCTGTATGGAATTCACACCATTTCGTCCTATCTCTTATTTGTGCTGGGGTTCTCAACTTTGCCGGCCATTTGACTGCATTCCCCATGGTTCTGAGGGTGTGAACGAGTTCCGAGGGGGTCACTATCAGGTTGTATTCTGGACCTCCTACCTTCCGTTCTGAATCTCGATCGAGAGGTCGTTTTCTGTCGCGTGGCCTCCCGTTAACCATTCTATTTTCTCTTCTGCTCTGAGGAGGATAGGGCTCATGCTTTCTTAAATGCCGACTCAATTGCAGGTCTTCCGTCCTACGAGTTGGGGAAGTGCGGCGGAGGTTGGCGCGATCGTCTTCCCATTTGATCTGTGCCCAAGCCTTAGCGAGGGCATCTTCCATGGTTTTGGACGGGTATTTCGTGAGTTCTTTGTATAGATCTGAGTCTGGAAGAAGTCCCCTTCTAAAGGCGGAGACCGCTGTAGCCATGTTACATTGGGGTATGGCTACCTTCTCCCTGTTGAACCTTCCTACGTAATCCCTAAGAGTTTCTCCTCTTTTTTGTACGATCAGATATAGATCATCTGATTGCTTCTCGAGCTTTCTGCTGCTCGCATATTGTTCAATGAACATATCGGTTAATTGAGCAAAGGAAGAGATACAGCCATTTGGGAGATTAGTGTACCATTGGAGTGCGGGGCCTGCTAAACTTGAACCGAAGCTCTTACACATGCAAGCTTCTCTCTTATCCCGTGGAATGGCCACGGTATACATCTTCCATTTATATTGCATTATATGGTCATCTGGGTCCGAAGTTCCATCGAACGGTTTCATGCTTGGAAACGAGAACTTGGGCGGTAGATCTACCATTGCAATAGCATCTACAAAGGGAGATTCTGCATAACTATCCGCAGCACTTCTTTTTATAGGTAAAGGTACCCCTGGGATTCTCTGGATGAGGTATTCCAACTCAGCAAATCGTCTGAAAAGGTCAGGGTTCGACCCATCTTGTATGGGAACCTCGTGTCCTCCTATCGTACCTTGATGATTCGAGGGCCCGGCTACGTTGACACTTGTTACCAGTGTGGTCGCTGGTATGCTCGTGGCAGTAGTCATTGGCAGAACGTTACTTCCAGGGGTCTGGCGAGGCGTGGAGTCCAACGATAGCATTGGGTCCACTGGTTCAATCAGCACAACTTTTCCTTTACTCTGGGATGTGGTGGTTGCCAAGAGAGTATTGATTTTTTCCAACAGCTCCAAGTTCTCTTGTCATATGGCGTTGTTTTCGGCCTCCACATCGTTGAACTTGCTTTCATACATTGCAATTTTCTCTTCGTACGCCGTCACCTTCGTCAGGATGGCTTGCATATCGGTATAACTGCTAGAACTGGGGTCGGTCATGGCTCTGTCGTCGATTTGGCGTGAACGTATAATTTCTAGTTATGAAATCGGTTATCGAGCACCACGGTGGGCGCCAAATTGTAGAGGGTGTTTTTCTACAATCTCGTATTGGGTTGGTTGGGCTCAATAACCTACAAAACCAGAAAATGTAATAAGCGCGAAAATCCTTGACACCGGTGTGGTGCCGGCCAAAAATACTCCGACGCTCAAGTCAGTATAGATTGAGGTTGTGGAAAATATATTTGGAGTAATAAAGAGGTTCTTGAGCCAGAACTCATACCTTTCTGTTATGGTGAAGCGTGTTCTTATAGTCCCCGACGGAAGAGTCCTTCTTGACCTCTCTACACGTGTCTGTATCCATCTCTACTAGTTAATGTATTGAATCCTTATCTTACCAGATTATCGCTCTCCTCATTCATCGATTCACTTAGATAATTGATCATATCCCAGTTGGTTCTCAACTTTAATCCATTTTAAACTTTAGGCCCAATAAATTTAGGCCCAATAAACTGGGCCGTAATCCCAACACCATTATGGACCCTCGTTGGTCCAAAGATTCATGGTCCAAACATGTCCTTAACCCCGTACTTGGTTAGGTTTCAAGTTTTGAGTTCATTGTAATTAGTTTCTGAAAAGAGAAATGAAATGATTCAATTACGTAACGGAAAAAGAATATATCATATATGATAAGGATTTGGATCGGATAAAAATGACAAGTATAAGATCATGTTCAGTGAATTTATTTTTGGATTAGCGAGTATTGCAATTCTTATTAGAGAAAAATTTTAGATCTGATCCTGACTCTGGAGTCTGGATTGCTACTCATTCACCTGGGAGAATCCATTTATATGATTTTTATGGAGCATTCCGTGGCCCTAATGCGAGCTATTTCTTGAAGACTCGCAAATTTATTTAATTTGGGGTTAGATTATTTGAACTGATCAGCTGCGCAATTGATCATGTCAGCTTTTGAAAAATTAATTTGATCCGCAACAAATTTATTTAATTTGGGGTAGATTATCCTTCGTGCCCCAGCCTTGGGCTGGTGGTACCATCTCTCCTTTCTTTATTTTCTTATTGTATTTATTATGTCCTTTTTGTGGGGCTTCTTTCTCCGTTGCTATTACTTATCTGGTGTTATTTTTTACTATTGATGTGAGCTCTAACTTCTATTTCTTTTATTTGATTTTATTTATATTATTGGAGTGTTGGTTAGCTTTATTATTGTACAAGTCTTTTCGTCCCTTTGGGTTTTTCTAAATTCCATCTGGAGATATTTTTCTTTTGTTTGAAAATTTTTCCTGTCTTCCAATGCTGGCTATGTTATCCAATATATTTATGGTCATGTCAACTACCATGTGGCAGATTGCATTGCTCACATGATTGTAATATTAATTATTTTTTAAATTTTTGCCAGAACTTGTACATTTTTCTTAGAGCCTATTTGTTTTTTTTTTTTTTTTATCAAATTTTCTTTGTACTCTGCTTGGTGTTTTTAATGGTAATATAAATATCTAGTTCTTGACCAAAAAAAAAAAGATTTTGAAAAATATACATGTTTAGCACACATGCATGTAATGTCTCGTATTTCGATCAATTGATGAGTTTTTTCTTTTGAAAAAAAAAAAAAAAGATTTTTATACGATTCAACTGTAAAGTGGACAGTTGGTCTGGACCTGGCCCATTGTTTGGTTCTTGTAAATTAACATGAAGAATCTCTATGTTAACGGCCTTATGATTTAGATTTTAGGTTAAATCTATTTTGCATCCGTAATGTTTATATTCATCGCCACTTATTTTTTTACGATTTTTTTGGTTATTTACCATTATTTCATTAGATTGCATTAGAAAATTAATAACAAATTACTGTTACATATTTCAAACGATATTATCCATATAGATACTTGCAGATCAAATTTGTCTCTATAGATAATTATAAGGCTAATATACCAATTGCACTATTTTTTAAACAAAAGTTTTATTTTGTTAAAATTGACTATACTCAAAGGATTAGAGGATAATATGTCATCAAAATACAAAGAAATAATATGCAAATTTTGAGATGCACTACGCCATTGGTGCACCTGCATGAGCTGAACGTACTAGATTTAAAAAAAAAAAAAAAAAAGCGTTACAGTAAATTAGCTAATTCAATTTTCTCATTTCTCTCTCTCCTTGCGCTGTTTTGTTTCCTATTCTTTCCTTCATTGGTTTTTTCTTTTTTTTTTTTCCTTCTTTTATTGCTTTTCTATCTTATTCTCGTTTTGATCCATCTTTTAAATAGTGAATTGCTCTAATTATTTGCATTATATTTGTTGGTTTTTCTATATTTTTTTTTGTTAATTTTCAATTATTGCTTCAATGAGTGATTTTGGATCTGCCGGTGTATCATTGGCTATTAAAGTTGTTTTTGAAAGGGAACTTATATTATGTATTTGCAGGTACACAAGGTGTACCACTAAAGAAACAGGTGGGGTATTAGACAAACAGTTGTGGGGTACTTGAATAAACACGTACTAGACAAATAGCTGTGGGGTATTGGACAAACATGTAGGTACATCTTACAAGGTGTGCCTGCAGGTGTAGGATATAATTTGCATTGAAGAGGTGATGAAGGATTATGGTGATAAAAATCGTGATGATAGCGATGCATTGGTTGTTCCTGATAATGTTCTCGAATCGATCAGCGCTAGTTGTGAAGGTAAGTAAATTTGGTTTTTTTAGATATTTCTATTTGTTTGTTTCTAATTTTTTTTGACAATGAGTGATTGCAGATATGCGAATGTAGGATTGCGTGCAGAAGATGTTGAACAAGCTTTAAAGGATTACAATGGTACAGATGGTGATAATTGCTATACGCTGAACTTTTGGAATTAATTGAAGCTGGTTGTGAAAGTAATTGATTTTAGTTATTAATGGTTTTAAGCGACCTTTTAATGTAGCTGATTGTTTAATTTTATATTTTTGAGTAGATTGCTTTGTGAATGGAGAATTATATTTTTATTGTATTTTTATTTTTCTTTTTAATTTTTTTTGGGTTGTTTGTGAACAATTGTAGTTCTTTGTGTTGGATTTTCATGGAATAAGTTTTGAACTCGAATGTTATATTTAGTTGGTTTGGGTTCTAAATGTAAACATAATTGTTGATTGAAGTGAACGTATGTTGTGTGTATTCTGCATATGCTGGAATAATAGTGTGTTTTAATAAAAATTGTTGATGTTTCAAGTTTTCATGGTGAAATAGTTCAGGGGAAAGATAATGCATTTGAGTTATATAATGAATATGCTTATAGAATTAGATTTAGTATGAGAAAAGGAAGAAAGAGGTACAGGAAGAAAAATAAAAATTGTCATATTGTGAGTTTTATTGTTTCAAGTCTTGTTTGGAAAATGATAAGGGTGTGAAGGGAAAAGCTTATAAGACTAGTTATAAAGCGAAAGTTTATTTTAAGGTTTTGGATAATAGGTCTTGCGTTTGTTGTAAAGCATGATATGGTTTAGAATCATGTTATGGTTAGTACAGGTGAACGTCATTTGTTGCATTCACATAGGAAGTTTAGTAGAAATAATCTTGAGGTGTTTCACAGTTTTAAATAAGTTGGGATTAACATAGCCCATCGTTTTAGGGCTATGGCGATAGAGGCTAGTGGTGTTGACAGGCTTTGTTATTTAAAAATAGATGTTTGTAATGCTTTGGTTGTGAATAATCGAAATTATCTGCAAGATGGTAATTATAAGATGTTGATTTCAATATTTTGTGTTCGATTGACTAATGAGAAGAATTTTTTTTTTTAACTTTGAGTTGGATCTCCAAAGAACTATGCTTAGTTTTCAAAAATGGTAGGATGAAGGCTAACTATTGTTTGTTTGGTGATGTGTGTGTTTTTTATACAACTTATAGGACTAACAAGCATAGAATGGTCTATACACCATTTATTGGCATCAATCACCACAGATGCAATGTTATGTTTAGTATTGGTTTTCTTGCGAATGAAAAAGGAGGAGTTATTGTTTGGCTTTCTTAGAGATTTCTCGACTCAATGAAAGGGAAGTTTCCACAGCGTGTTATAATTGATCAATTTTTTTAATGGTTGTAGTATTTTCTAGAGTTTTTCAAGCTCATATCATATATTGTGTCTTTGGCACATAGGAAAAAATTCGAAGAAGCATATTGCTTATTTGAGGATGAAAGAGTCTTTTGTTGAATAGTTTGATTATGTGTTGAAGATTTGTGATAGTGTAGCTGAGTTTGTGTATTATTGGAAGAAGTAAATTTCTTGTTTATTTGCTTTTTGTGAACTTGTTGTTTTGGATTTTTGAACATGTTATATTAGTTTTATAAACATGTATATTGTTATTGATAGTGTGTTTTTGTCTTTTCAGGCTGATAACTGATTTTGATTGTATTGACAATAAATGTCTAGTTAGCCTTTATGCAAACAGGGAGAACTTATGTCTTGCATTTTCAAAACATATTTATTCTAGTGAAATTTTGTCTTCATAAATGAGTGAGAGTATTAACAATGCATTATCGAAAAAAATGGTTTTTACTGATTCTTTGTACGGTTTTTATAACATGTTTTGTGAAGTTATTTCTGATTAAAGGCAGAATAAAAATGATGAAGACTTTAGGTATTTGAAAGGTGTTGCTAAGATGTTCTTTGCGTTGTGTTTGTCTTGTTTGATCATGCTAATTAGGTTTATATTGTGAGAATGTACCATATGTTTTAGCAACAATTCATGGAAAGCACTGCATTTAATTATAGGCTTGTTGGGGAAAATGATATTAATGAATTCTAGAGAGTTGATTATGAATTGTTTCGACATGTTATTCATATTAATGTTGTTAGTAGTAGATTAGTTACTCATGTAAAAAGTTTGATGAAATGGGAATTTTGTGTTGACATTATTTGAGAATTTATCATGTGAAGTTTGTTCAAAGGATTTCCGATGTTTATATTGTAAATGGGTGAAGGAAGAATATAAAGTCTTCTAAATCTAGAGATAAAAGTTCTAGTTGTGTGACAAACTCTTCAATGAGAAATTCTTATAGTTGTTCATTTTTGTGGCATTTGCATATAAAGAGGAAGTGTGATAAGTTGGTTTTTGTGAATCTAATGAGAATTGTAGAAAGTTGTTTGAAGCACACACTGAGAAGTTGAAAGTTTTATTGAAGATGAGGTTAGTTTGTCTACGGATGTTGATGATATGTGTGATCATGCATATAAAGAGGAAGTGTGATAAGTTGGTTTTTATGAATCTAATGAGAATTGTAGAAAGTTGTTTGAAGCACACATTGAGAAGTTGAAAATTTTTATTGAAGATGAAGTTAGTTTGTCTACGGGTGTTGATGATATGTGTGATCATGATAAAATATGTGATCCGTCTTCATCTAAGACGAAGAGGCAGAGAAAAGTTTGAAAGCAAATCATGTTGGAAAAGAAGTGTAATCAAATTAGAGCAAGAAAACAAAGGCATGAAAGATTTAAATTGCAGCAGGGTGGGCTACCTGGTTTATTTTCTCAGGCATCTTTTATTTTATTTGTTATATATATGTGGTTGTTGATGTAGTTTATTCTTTTTGAACTTTTAGTTATCTGCTTTTGGTGTTATTGTTAAATATTAAGAGTTGTAATGTTTTTTTTTTGGTTGAAAACTGAGGGGGGTTAGATAAAGGTTCTCTAGTTGATACATTTGGTGTTTCTTTTGTTGGTAGTGGATCTAGAGAAAATATTGATAGAGTTCATAAAAGAAATTTTTTTGTTACAATTAAATATGGGGTTTTTTTTTAAGAGTAATAAGTTTTTAGAGTTATTAATATTGTGGATTGAATTTTAACTTCTATGGTTTTAGGAGCAATAAGATGTGTTTATTGGCTGTGTTTCTGTATTTATTCAATATAATATCTGTTGTGGATGAACGTTGCGTACATGCCAGTATTTGTTGTAGACATTGTTATGAATGTTGTGAACATGCAGTACTTTTTTTGAACATGCTAGTTTTTTTGTTGTGAACCATACTAGTAGGGCAATTAAAAAATGATATGTTTAGATGTCATACTTTGGCTCCAATATGATATGTGTTGATTGTCATGAAATTTAATATAAATTGATACAAACCGTTCTTAAAGTCTAGAATTAGAATTGTTTTAGCAACATTAGAGTTCTATGCTCTTTCTTTTTCTCTTTGTCTTGTTCGACTTCTTCTTTTTGGACCTGGTGTTGTTTCTTGAACTTTTTGCTTACTTTTCTTTTTTCTTCTCTTTGCTTCTTTCATTTTCTGTTCTTCCTTTTTGTTTTTACTCTTCTTTCTCTTGTTCTTTCTTTTTTAAATTCTGGAATTTGTTGCTTGTGCTTTTGTTCAAGTGTTCTAAGGTAAGGAAGGCAAGTATCTAGTGATGCACATAGGGTAGAGTTTTGATGAGGAAATATATAAGTTAATTTTTTATATTATGGATTGTTTGTTAAGGAAATGAATAATATTGTGTTGGCTTGCTTGATCATGCTAATCAGGTTTATACTGTGAGAATGTACCATGTTTTTTTATCAACATTTCATGGAAAGCACTGCATTTAATTATTGGTTTGTTAGAAAAGATGATATTGATGAGATTTATGAACGTTGGAGAGTTGACTATGAATTATGAATTATCGTCACATTTTTTGTACTAATGTTGTTAGTAAGCAGATTAGTTGCTCATGTAAAAAGTTTGAGAAAGTGGGAATTTTGTATGGACATTGTTTGAGGATTTATCATGTGAAATGTGCTAAAAGGATTCTAGACGTTTGTATAGTAAATAGGTGAAGGGGATAAAGTCTTCTTAATCTATAGGTGAAAGTTCTAGTTGTGTGACAGAGTTTTCAATGAGTTCTAATGGTTGTTTATTTGTATGTCATTTGCATATGAAGAGGAAGTATGATAAGTTGGTTGATTTTTGTGAATCTAATGAGAATAGTAGGAAGTTGTTTGAAGAGCACTTTTAGACATTGAATATATATTAGTATTTTATATTTGAGGTATTATTTCTCAGTCATACCATCTTTGATATTTCTGTAGAAGTGGTTACCTGATGCCAGAGTTTCTGTTTTTTTGTGGTAGTTGTTGAATTTTTTAGTCATTGGAGTAGTCGCCAGAGTTGTGGTGATGTTGTACTTTGGCAATGGTGAAATTGCTAAAGAGAATTTTGTGTTATGAAGAGGCGTAGTGATGTGGTTATGTGGAGAATAGGGTTGGTTTTAGGGTTTTGTTAGGCGCAAGTGTGTGACATGAGTAGGAGGTGTATGGCGATTCGGTGGTGCACAGTAGTTGAGGTGCATAGTATAACTGTTGAAAATAATGTCACCGACTATAGAACATTAAGGATACAACGTAGATTTAACCTTAAATTTTATAATATGAGAAAAAGTATCTCTGTGTAGAGAAAAAGTATTAGTTTTATTGATCTTTACTACTAAGGGCATTAGCTATATTAGGACTAGTTCTTTGGGAACGATAGAAAAGGAAACAATAAGGAAAGTTGTGAGTAGTCATCTAATCTATCTACATCTTGATTTGGTAAGGATAAAAAGTTATGTCTCTTTTTCTTCTTTGGACATAGATTAAATCTCAGCAATATGATGTTTGTCACTTTTATACATGAAGTGATTTAGTAACCATCAATAATTATTTTATTCATCCATTTGTTCTTCACTATTCAATACAACTAATTTATACCCTTTTTGAGTTAAGTAACTGAAAAAAAAAGAGTTAACTATCGTTGATATGACATCGTGCTCCATTTACTTATGTAGATTTTCCATTAATGCGATTATGATCCTCTTATATAATTAATTTATATTTGATTTATTTATCTAGGTGTATATATATATATATATATATATATATATATATATATATATATATATATATATGAAGTTCGATCACCAGACATCATCTGATAGAATTCAACTATCAATTGATAAGCTAATCTTTTATACACCCTAGACTACAAACTATTCAATGCACGAGTTCATATAAATTTGATCTTATCAACCTATATAAAAAATTTATTAACTAATCAATTTTTAATTAAATATCTAGATTCTTGTAATAGTTTGATAATAATTTATATCTTAGTTCATTGAAAAAACTATTTATATATTTATTTGCTTAAATTAAACTTTTCATTGATTTTTAGATCATTAATCTAAATGTTCCATCAATTTGTATATAAGCTAAACTTTTTAATAGAAAATTAAAACAAAAAAATACAATTAATTGTATTTCAAATGTGTTGAAAAAGTATGTAAAAATTACCTAATTTTCAAATTATAAAACAAAGCAATATCTAGTCAAATAGTAACAATTGAAAGAGGCGGCATAATGCTCTTTGTACAATTGCATAGAGAATGATGAAGTATTAAGGAAGTAGAAGGAAATTAGGACAAAGTACAATACAATTGTCTCCTTGGTTAGTCTCCTTTTTAGCATAGATTTTTTTTTAATAAGTGAAACATATGGCAATTAAAAGTAATTGTTGATAGTGCGAGAACAGTATGCGCTAGCGTATACAAAGTACATATTTGTTAACTATTCCATAATTATTTGCTTATTAACTATTTATTCACTACCCCACAACTATTTGTTCACTAACTTTCATATATTCATCAAATATTTGTTTATTACCTCACAACTATTTGTTCACCGCTCTCACATACATAGACACTTAAATACATACATGTTTATTTGTTCATTAGTTCACATATATTTATTCACTAGTCCACATATATTTATTCACCATTCTTTTACACACATAGACATACAAAAATACATCAAATATTTTTTCTACCCCATAACTATTTGTTCATTGACTTTCATATATACATTAAATATTTGTTCACTACCCCACAACTATTTGTTCATCCCATATGTATGCATACTTAAATGTGAAGGTAGGCTTTAATGGCAGATTAATCTTGGAGCGTCCAAATACTGTGTGGGAGGTAAGTTAGAATCGTGATGACAAGAGGAAGAGATTGGTAGCTGTAGTGCGACGAGATGATGTCGGAATTTTCGCCAGCATGAGAAAGAAGACAACGGGCTTTAATGGTGAATCGACATCTAGGAGGTTTTCTTGGATATGGTGCACATTGTTACGAGCAGTGAAGCAAGGCGAATTTAATAGTGGTTTTTATTCAACGTGAGATGACCGGTGAAGCAAATAAGAAAAAAAAAAAGAAGAAGAGAGAGGTGAGGAGAGAGAGAAGAACGAAGAGAGAGGAAGGAGAGGAGAGAGAACGAAACGCGTTGTTGAGCTGTGTTGTCTTTTTTGTTTTTAAATGTGAAAGAATATGATACTCCACAGGAACACCATAGTGTAGGACCATGGTTTAATTTGTAGTGGGAGAATCAAAATTTAGCAAATATTTGGTGATTTCTAGAATAGTTTATTCTTTGATTTAATTGAAAAATGTAAACCAATGAAACAGAGAGCATTTATATCTAACTCTACAAAGAGGAGGTTAAACATAGAGATAGTTGGGATTGCTTGAATTGGGTCTTTAAAAAAAGTGTTCTTTTCTTTTTTTTTTTTTGTATAATTTTTGAAAAAGTACTCTTTTGATAAGTTCAACCTTTTGGCTTTTGGAAAAAAATTTAATTTGGACCTTTTAAAAATTTTCAACCTCCTTTGTAAAGTCAATACAAATATATACCTATTATGAAATTAGAGGCGGAGCAAGGAAGGGACTCCATCCGAAAAGAATTATACACACACACGCACACACATATATAAATATATACATACTATAATATAAATTATTTTGACCCCAAAAATTTTTTATTTGCTTGTATAATTTTGTGCCCCAAATTTTACACATTAATGATTATAGATAAAATTGTATTATGTCTAACTTATTTATTTGTTTGGCAATATCATTTTATTTAGATTTTTTCTTAATTTTTTATTATTAATGGTAAACATTTTTAGACACAACACTAACACAATGACTAAGACTTATTATTTTTAAATTTTTCATAATTGTTTTTTATATTTTGGTTAGCGACTTTAAATTCTTGTTTAGTGGTTTTTTGGCTATTTAAAATTATATTTAAATGATCAAAATTTTTTGATAAATATGTTAGTGGATAAAATCTTAAAAATGCTTAATTTATTTATCTTTTGGGCATTTTAGGGTTTCAACATAGGATAATTTGTTTTGGGAGTTGAATTATTAATTCACGATAGATTTTTATACCTAAAATTGTGCTTTTTTAAAAAAAAATGAAATATACTCTTTCTTAGATAAATTTTGAATAGGTTTTTTAAAAAGAGAAAATGATAGTTTTAGGGCTTGAACTTTATAACATACAAAATTAAAAGCCTGAACTTTAAAAGCTTTAATAAAGGGGCTTGAACTTATGAAAAAGTAAGATTTTATATACATTTTAGTAACATTGTTAAATATTTGCTTCATGGCATTTTATTTTATTTATCATCTTAGGTGGATTTCCCTATATGGCAATTTAAATGCTACATGGCGTACATGCACACAAACTTATAAATTCTAAGCTATTATGTACATATTACATTCATAAATTTTGAAAATCCTTTTTGTTGGCTATGAGAATATAAATTAATGTATATTTTTTTCTTTTTCTTAATCCAAATTTTTTATATATTTAAAATTTTAAAATTTAAATTAATTGTGTCTTTTAAGTATTGAAATAAAAATTTTAAATTTTAAATTTAAATAAATTATTTAAATGTACAATTAATTGTTGGTTTATTTCAAATTATTTAAAATTTTATTTTAATACTTAAAATGAACAATTAATTTAACTTTTTAAATTTCAAATGTAAAAAAATTTATATTGAGCAAAAGAAGAAAATTTAGGCTAATTTATATTCCCATAGCCATCAAAAAATTTTTTTAAAATTTATATATGTGTATATGTATATAATAACTTCGAATTTATAAATATGTGTATGTGTATATACCATGCAGGATTTGAATTGCCATGTAAGGAATCCACCTAAGATAGAAAAATAAAATAAAATGTCACGTAAGCGAATATTTAACAACATTAAGTAACGGAGTGTAAAATCTCACTTTTTTTTAAGTTCAAGCCCTTCTGTTAAAGCTTTTAAAGTTAAGGTCCTTACTTCCATATTTTATAAAATTCAAATCCTAAAGTTACCCTTTTCCTTTTTTAAAAAAATAAAACTCTAAGACTTACCTTTTTCAATTACTATAAAAACATGCATTTTGTAAATCAGTCTAAATGAGTCCTTAGAACCCTTAATAAAATTATCAAGGGTTAAAAAATATATCATGTCCCTAATCACTCTAACTTTCTAAAAGATAATTTAGATTTTTTATATAAAAAAGAAATTATTGTCATGTTCATATGTAATAAAAATGTTACTTTTTCTTTTGTCAAATAGTACATTTTGTACTTAGTTATAATTAAAATATTCAATATCATTGGTCTTTTGAATTAAGCCACCCCAAAAAAAAAACAAAGAAAAATCCTAAATTTATGGTTCCACCCATGTGAAATAATAGGCTTCTTTAAAATAATAGGCTTTTTCCATAAAAGAAAAAGTGCCCCCCCCCCCCCCCAAATGGGGGGATAAAAAGCGTATCCACTGTTGCGGTGGCTGTGGGTTGTTCTTATAAGAAAACACTTCTTAGTGTATTTATTGATTCTCTGTATGAGTAGTTTAGATATACAATCTTGAGTCACATGAGATAAGGTACAAAACCTATTCAAAAATAAAAGTGATAAGCCTAATCTATACAAGAGTTAATCCAGCTGCGTGAGAGAAGTTTTAGGCACCAACTCTGTTGGACTTATCTTCCTAACATGCCCCCACAAGAGGGTGGAGCCATCGGCTACAGCCATCTTTGCTCTTAGAGGATGAAATCGAGCTTTAGGAAGTGGCTTCGTCAATGCATCAGCTATTTGTTTAGTGCTTGAAACACGTCTTACTTGCAAGGTGCTTCTTGCTATTTGTTCACGTACAAAATAATAATCAAGAGCGATATGTTTCATTCTAGAATGAAATATAGGATTAACACAATAGAATGTTGCCCCCAGGTTGTCACATAGCAGAGTTGGTGGTTTGTCTTGAACAACAGCCAATTCACGTAGCAAGCTGAGCTGAAGTTGGAGGCTGCCTGTTCCCTGTGCTTCCGCGATTTTTATCCCCCAAGAAAAAATTTGTAGAAATGCAATTGCTCAATCTTTAAAAATGAATCGCAGTAACTTACAAAACCATGTTAGTGAAAGATAGAATTCAACCTCTGCGTGAAATCGATTAGTTATTTGCAACGAAATTATCTGATAAACTTCACACTAGGCTAAAAAGTTTTATCTTTGTTTCCTTTTCTATACATAAACTTATAAAATATACATACACATTATATATATATGGTCAAATGCTTGAAGAACAAGGTGAGCTGGGCAAGGGCAAAAGTTTTAGGGCTTATTTGGATTGGTTTTTTTTCAAAGCATTTTTCTAATAATTTTTTAAGAAAGTGTTTTTTTATAAACTAAAAATTTTGGTCCAAGAAAAGCTTTATTCGAACTTTTTTTTTAAAGTTTCAATTTTTTTAAAAGTCAAACCACATAGTTATAAAAAAATATTTTTTTCAAAAAAAAAAAAGAACGAGTCCTTAAGTTAGAGCTCGTGTTAGTTTTTAAGAAAGGATGTATTTTAGATAACTTTTTAAAGATTTTTTTTTTTTTGAAAAATCTCAATTTTTATCTTCTGGAAAGAAAAAGTGTCTCTCTTTAAAGTTTCAGTTTTTTTTCTTTTACAAAAAAGTCAATTCAAATATTTATTATAATGCAAAAGTAAGATACGTTTTTTCTCGAGAAATTAAGCTTATTTCTTCATGCAAAAATCCAATCAAAACGGTACTTATAGTAAGTAAACAAGAAGGGTACTTCGATTACGACCGACAACAAGAAGCTCGCGAATTACTACTGGATTTTCATTACACAACATATTTACTAGGCAGTAAATAAGAATATACTCCGTGGAGTATGAGCCAGAACATTAATGGCGTCCTGGAATGTCTACACAGTGACACACTCCATGAGTGCAAGGGAAGCATGAACATATTTAATGTATTTGGCCGTGCTGAACTGTGTTTGCTGGCTCGTCTCAGAGTCATTCAATAAATGGGGGGTTACAGAGAAGGGGGGGGGGGGGGTTTCGAAACCGTGCACCTGTAAATGGCCAAGTGTTTTGCTTCTTCTTGGTGGCCTTGGAAGGAATCTTATGTTGATAAAGAGAAATCCCTTAAATTTTTTGCATATATTTACAATTTGACAAGATTTAGATCTCCTCGTAGTCTTATTATTTATTATGATTAGGACCAGATAGAACTGTATCGTCTAATATCTTGAAATTAGTTCTCAATAATTAATTTTTTAAAAATTTTACCTTTTTTTTAAAGAAAATATAAACGCGAACGATTTGAATTTTTAAAATGAGTGTTTCAAGTCTCACCTCTTTAATGACTAGAAAGGATAGTGAACTCAAATTTTCTGCCTTTTTTTTTTTTAATAAATTTGGATTGTAGTACACTTTCGATTTGTCAAAGGTAACATACTTCCACTAAAAAAAGAACAAAATTTCTTGCAGGTTACCAAATGGTTAGTTGTATATGTGTATAGATGTCAAATGCAAATGACCAATTCAGTTCCGGAAACAGTAACACGGACCCGGAACTCTCTTACTCAAGTAGCATCGTGAGAAAGAGCTTATTTTTTAAAAGACAATTTAAGAGATTAAATTTAGCAAAAACAAGGCAAAACAAAGAAAAGTGTCGCATGATTCACGTGGAAAGATGTGAGTCTGTTGAATTTTCGAAATGAATAGAAAATTTGCACAAATTGACTTTGAAATCAATTTGGATCTTCTCTAAGTATTGGCCACGTTACCTGCATGCATGCAAGTAACGTCTATATTCCTCTCTTTTTTATTGCCTTCCACCCACCCCCACCCCCACCCCCACCCCCACCCCATTTATGATCCTTTGCTTAAAACTCAATCAGACAAATGCATTCATTTTCAACTAAATTAATTTGAACTCAGCTGTCTCTCTTTGAAATTTCGTAGTCGGAAGTAGGAATATTAGTCGTTGTTTAGTCATACCACATTTAGTATTTTTGACTAGACTCTTCAGTCCTATTATATATATTATTTTTTCTCCGTCACTAATTTATCGTATTTTATGTATGAAAAATTTTGTTAAATTGGTATGTCGAATATGCATAAAAGGATATTAATGAATAACAATAGCTAATATTTCTCTTTCTATTGACCGCGAACACTTGCTAAAATTATTTTCTTTGTACCTATGTGTAATTTCTTAGGCATTGAGTAATTGCTGTATTTCTCTAGTTAACGGCTTAAGGCTTACACATCTGATGCAACACCCCAAAAAAAAAAAAAAGACCTCACTCCACTAGGCAATTTCTTTGCTTCCTAATTATCATAATTGGACTTACGTGTCCATTTTGTGAAGTATAAAAATTCAAAAATACATTGTCTTTGTCAATATTTAGGATTAGCCTCTTCATTGGGAGCTTCAAATTGATTCAACATCTTTTCTTTTTTGAACTCCCTATTTGTCAATTCAAAATACTTCCAAAATTTACTTTGCAAAAAACACTTAATAGTTTTTCTGTGGAGCCAAAAACATGATATATCAATTTTACTTCTTAATTTCGGGGGGTGAGGCTAGGGTGTGACAACTTAAAGCACATTCTCAAGCAAAAAAAATAGTTTATGCCAACATAAAAACTATAATTAAACATATTAAAGATCTTCCATTGTCATTAAGCTTCCATAATTAAGCTCACATACACATATATATACACCACATGTCTATATTTATATATATATTTATATATATATATATATATATATATATATATATATGTTAAGCATTGCATAATAGGCATACCACATGTCTTTTAGAAATATATACAAGAACTGTTGTACCTGATTTTTTTTTTTTTTTTAATATCTTAGTTACAAACCCACAAAATATCCTTCATAATTCTATTTCACCTATTTTATTTTGGAAAGGTAAAACATAAATTAGAAAATACAGCACAAAAAATTTAATAAGTTCAAGTTGATTACACTAGAGTAACATAATATTTAGTGGAATTGATGGAAATTAATAATTAAATTGCACGATGTAATTTCTAATTTATATATGGATTTTATCTATTTTAATTAGGAATGAGAACAAAATATTAATTATGCATGAGTTCATTAAGTGCTGCCTAGTTTTGGACATTGGGTATTCATGTGGCAATCACATTGGTGAGTAAATATGAAATAAATTACCAAAACACTTGCCAACAAGATGAATTCATTCTTATTGGAAGATTAACTTATGGATTTTTAGAAAGTTTATGCATTCAATGGTAAATGGCTTCATATGGTGGAAAATTAACGCATCACTTTTATTTGCAATTAGCATAATATATAATTTTCTAATTTTGTTGTGTAAATATTTCTTCACCATAAAATTGTAGTGATACAATATTAAGAGGGAGTGAGTTGAGAGAGGGAAAGAGGCGTTCTCGCTTGTTGCTATACATTAGCAAGGGTTGTGGGAGAGCAATCCAAGCATCGCCTACTAGGCAAAGTAGTGCGAATGCTACGTTCTAGATGGAGAAAGTCTAGTAGCTAAAAGCATCATTAGCTTATGCCTTGACTCGAGTAGCATGGGACACGTGAAATCTCGTGTGAATTAGCAAGGGCCACCTTATAAGGCCAAATACTTTTGGGTGACTAATAGTAAAGTAGTGTCATAAGAAAGAGTGAAAAGAACCCTATCTTGGAGTAAAATAGAACTTCAAAACTTAAGTCAACTCTCTAATTGAATAAATCCTTAGCAAAATATAAGACCATCTTGCATCTACGGTGATAGGTGAATTCATTCTCCAAACTAGTTTTATGGAATATTTTCATAAGGTACTCCATGCCAATAACAAAGAGATAAGAGGAGATTGAGTCCCTTGTTTATGTCCTATACACATTTGAGATAATCCTTTAACCTTTCATTGATTCATTCACATTCACCTGTTTATTTCAATGGAAAATTCATGCATTCCTTCGAAGGTGATATTGATAACCATAGGTATTCACATATCACGGCATATATAGTAAGGAATTTGAGAATTAAAAGTAGATAGAAGTCTTAGCTTTCTTGTTCCTATAGACTTTAACTCCAGTAATGTGCATATACAGCAAAAAATGAAAAAACTCTAGTGATTTTTCTTTGAAAAGGATATAAGTCTTGAAACAAGTGAATATTATCAGAAAAGTTGAAACTGGATCTTCTTGTTGGAAGAGCATGAAAAATAACAAGCTATATAGTCTGAAATTATCGATTTTTGTAGGTAACACAAATATACTTGCAAGATATTAAGATCAATTTTTTTTTCGGTTATATTAGCCATGCCAACTTGATATTTCATCCTCGTTAAAGAAAAGGAGAAAATCATTCAGTTAGTCTGATTAAAAGAATCTCATCTATGTGTATTTCATAGTTTTTATGTTTTCTTCTATTTCAAAGCCCAATTGTAAATATTACATGGTAATCTATTCCCCCCCCCCCTCCCCCCTCCCCCCCCCCCTTCTATGGAGGCAAAAGCTGTTTAAAAACACACTACTTTAGAGGTTGCCACATCCTTATAATCCTCTCCAAGCAAATTCCTAAATGCATTTGGCGGATCAAGCAAGTAGTGACACCCCACAAGAAGTCGCAAGTCAAAATTAACAATCCAATCTGTACATTTATTTGCTTTTTGATAAATATGGTTGATGGAGAAACCCAATTATTATGATGCAATCACACTCCTACACTCCTCCACGTACGACAACAGTTGGCCACCAACCCCTGCTTTATCCTTAACCCAGTGAACTAAGACCCAAGAGTCTGATTCAATTTCCAACTTGGAATACACCAGCTGCATCGCAAACCTTAGGCCTTCTAAAAGTGGCATTGTCTCCGCCATATTGTTTGATGCGTTGCCCAAGTTCATAGTAAAGCCACCCAACCATCTTCCATAAGCATCCCAAAAGAGATTGCTTGCGGCCACCATCCTTGGATTTCCTTAAAGCAATCATCAATATTAAGCTTAACTCCCTCACTAGGTGGCACCCATTTAATTGGAACCTGCACCACATGATCCCTTGGATGTTCATCTCTCGTGATTTCCATGCCACTTCAACCTCCTTTGCATACTTTTTTATCACAATTGCCTTCTCCCTTGTTGACAGTTGACATTGTTGCCCGAACAGCGCTTCATTTCTCCATTTCCAAACCCATGATTAAGCGTTGTCCATAATGTTTTGTTGAATCCATGTTAGCCATGGATTGTCACGAAAAACTTGATGATCACCATCTCGCAGCAGCTCTTTCCAAAGCTCCACCATTTTTCCACAACGGCAAAAAAAATACTCCTCATCTTCTCTAATCGCCCCACAACTCATACACAGGCCCTGCTCCACCACACCTCTTCTAGTAAGATTTGAACCACAAGGCAGTCTTTTATGTGCCATTTGCCAGATAAAACAAAGCATTTTTTGTGGGCATTTAAATTTCAATAGCTTCTCCCAATCGAAGCCCTCTACATCAGTTGGCTTTTGCAACATGTCATAGGCCAATGTGACCGAAAATAGCCCCTTCTGGTCTGCGGCCCATGACAAGAAGTCATCCCTCGTGCTATGTTTCAGAACACAAACACTTGCTATTCGAAGAAGAACTTTGTTGGGTAGAAAATGTTGGAAAAGATTCCAGTTCCATATGCCATCATCCAGCGTAAACCGAGACACCTTCCACTCCATTTGTTCCTCAGGGATCCTTCCATGCGCCATAGTGGCTAAGCTAGCATTCCCAATCCACAAGTCCATCCAAAAACGCACCCTAGAATCCGAAGCTTCTGCAAACAAAAGTAAATCATCAGCAGAAAACATAATTATTTTACTTCTTAATTGAACATAATTGAACATGACCAGTATTAGGAAAACCTTCATTTTTTGCTCAAACTGGAAAGGAACTTGTGCTTTAATTTTTGCAATTGGTGATTTTACTTGTTATGCGCTCCTATTCTCTCGTCGCCTCAGATTGATTTATGCGTTTGATTTTATTGCATAAGAGTGCATAATAAACTTCTAATGGTATTTTACATTATTGCATTAACTAGTTTAGTGAGTATAGTACTTTGTAGGATTTTCAGCATATCAAATAATTGTCCTTTGCCATTAGGAATATGCAAAGAAAATAACATGATTGTTGACTGCATTTGGAAAAACTTAGTCATTTACATTGAATGCAAAAGGATACCGGGAAGTCTTTATCATTTGCCCTTGTAAAAGTAAATTAAAAAGACTCCAAAATTAATGTTTTGTCATTTGTAGATGAAACACCAAATGACAAACGCAAGTAAAAGTAAATTAAAAAGATTCCAAAATTAATGTTTTGCCATTTGTACATGAAATACCAAATGATAAACGCAATTATTTGACGTTTTCCATGGGAATAAGAAAGACTATATTAGTATGATTGTCAACTACAATAGATTTTTTTTTTTTTTCCAATAACAATGAAATTACGTGAATTTGTTGTCTGATCTTGTAAATGAAAAAGAGAATGATATTTTCACTTCAATTACTCAAAAGAAAAGCTTACTAACGGTCTGTTTGGAATACACTCTAGCATCTTATTTGATGAGTGCCTGATAAATAATAAGTGTAATATGGTTAAAGTAATTTAGTAAAGGTGCAATACTATTAAAAATTTTATCAATTCCTTCCTTGTCCTAGTAAGATGTAAATAACCAAAACCCATCTTATTTCTTATATATAAATAAGAAAACTTATTGAAAGATACTTTGACAAGTTAATAACAAATGCTACTATTTGATGCCGATTAGAAATAATTTCTTGTAAATTGTGAATCAAATAAAGAATGATAAGCATATGCTTTTCACTAGAAAAAGTAGGATGAATCAATAAAACTGGAGTGCAATTGATATGATTTTGTCATGTACAACTTGACAAAGAAATATCCATGAGACTATCACATCTACTCATTTGAAAAACATTCGACAAAATAGTCAATTCGATAATTGAAACATAGCTCTTAATAAAACGCATTATGTGGTTCCTCTCCTTTTTATTATTCCCCTTTTCTACTCCTTTCTTCACTTTTTCCTTGCCTAAACCATGTACATGATTTCATTGACATTTCTCAAACAAATGATGGTGTTACTTTGCATCAACCGAGTATACCATTGCATTGTAAGGTCTCCGTAACGAGAGATTTACCTAATGAAAAAGCTTAAAATGTTGGCCAATATCATGTCCTTCTTCAAATATTTTTATCGTGAATACATTTTTTTAGCATCTCGTTAGACAATCACTATACCATGTCTCTATTGTTTTTCATAGAAAGTGCATGCATACTTAAAAGAATGATTTCTTCTTTGAATAGTAAAGAGGGAAATAGATCACAAAAATCAAAAGAAAAAAAAAGGGGTCCGGTCTTTTAGTTCCTTCGTCACTTATTTGCATACCTATATCTGTTGACAGTTAAATCCATAATTTAGCTTCCGTCCTAGTCGATCCAAGTAGGATTTCATAAACTCCCATTAATTAACTTTCGCAAAACTTCTTCTCTATGTAAATGTGTGCCGAAAAGTGCGCAATATTAGCTGTAATACCATTTTTACCGAGATATGACATTTATTAATCGTCCAAGATTTACAATAACTATAATTGTTGTAATTTCCCATCTTTTATTCTTAAGCTAGTCGGTTCCACGAAAGTATGCTTGTCAATGCATTTTGATATACGAAGCGTAGTGTTGGACAGTGTGGAAGTGTCACAATGAGATCAGTAGACAAAAGATGTCAATAGTGTATATATAGAACTAGCCCCATTGGTTTCGTACACACTATAAAAGAACCACAACATGCACCCTCAACACCCCACGCCACCCCCACCTCACCCCTCACCCCCCACCCCCCTCGTCTGTCTGGGTAGCAACAACACCTCCACCATATTTAATGCAATTGCACCATCTTTATATACCCCGCAATAACTCAAACCTTTTTCTCATTTTTGCTCCATTTTCTTTCCCCAAATTTTCCTTAGCTTTCTCAGAATCCCTTTTCCCCCATCTTATCTCTTTCTGGTCTCCTTTCTTACCTCCAAGTCATTTTCCTTGACATCCTCATCTCTCTTTCTTCATTGTTTTGGCTTTTCTAGCCCCACCACCCCTCTTATTTTCCCTATATAAACCAATCATACTTCACTAATCTCCTCACTAACCAGATCTAAATTCTCTCTTCTTAAATTCTCCGGACAAGCTTGCAAGACCTTCCTTTAGTCAGCCACCATAAGGTATACAAACATATATATGTATATATATACACACATACACATCTCTTAAAATTCCATAATTTTTGGTTTACCAAAAATTCCATAATTGCTATATTTCCTTGTCATATATCATTTTTTTTTTCTCATATCAAATGAGAGAGACAGCAAAATCTTAGTTGGATTGGTTGCTAAAAATCTTCACCCTTTTCTCTCTCTCTCTCTGTTTTTTTTTCCTTTTGCCAACTTTATACTTCTTTATCCACTTTCTTGTTTTTCTTCTCCATATTTTCACTTGCCCAAGGCCTGGTTTTTGTTGGGGTATTAATGCCCGCATCAAAGTTTTCGTCAAGTTTTTCCGTTTTATTCTCTTTCCTGTAAACAGGCGCCAAAGATCAAAAAAGAGAAAAAAATAAAAAAGAAAGAAGAACAATCATTTGAAACTTAAGTTTATTTTTCAGCTAAATTTTCTCCCATTTGGTGTCAGTTAAATCCGTAAAACACTATGGAGTTAAATTTATATTCATGTTATTTTAGTGTGATAAATTTGCATTAATTTATGCTGTTTTAGGGTTTTTAAATAGGTGGATACGCCGGCAGCCGGAATGATGATTCCGGCGGGACAAGTGCCCGGAAGCAGCGGAAACGTTGGTGGGTTTGCGTCATCATCTTCAGGGCTTACACTTGGACAGGTCAACTCTTTATATAATTAGAAAAAAAAAAAGCCATGTTTTTATGTGCTCCTCGAAATTCACTCCATTAGACTTGATTGTTTGGTGTTGAAGAATGACCTATAAGCACATTTTCGTGGTCTCATCTCTGGACCACACCTTACTGTTGCTGTTTTTTAACCTACATTGTTTTGGGCTAGCACTTTTTTTTGGCTTTTTCTTTATATGCTTTTTTGCTTCTAGTAGAAAAGGCATCGAAAATATTTTTTGCTTTAGCAAAAGTCTTTTGCCGTTCCCAGTAAAATCCTTCTCGAAAGTCGAAAAAACGCGTATGGTCTTTTGTTCTCCCTCTGCTGGTCAACTGCGTTTCAGTCATTCTTCCAGATATTTTCAACATTGGTTTTTTATACCAAGAGTGAGATTGTTTATTTTTTTTTAGGTTTTGTCTCTTATATATATATATATCATATGTACAAATTAATTGTTACAAGGTTTTAATAATTTTTTTCCTCTTAAATGATCAAGCTACTTGCCATCATTAATGCATATGATTATATATGTATTTTGTTTGAGCAACATAAATGTCGATGTTGGCTATCTAAGGTGTTATAACACATTTATTCTTCTATGATTTAATTAAAAGTTCTTTCTTTTTTGTCAATTAATGATGTTTCTTAATCAAATGTTGCAGTCTAACATGATGGAGAGTCAGTTTGATCGGCACCAGCTCGACATGGCTACATCCGAAGGCGAACTTCCGAGGATTCGAGAGGATGAATACGACAGCAAGTCCGGTAGCGATGACCATGACGACAACAACTCCGGCGACAAGCAAGGCGGTGGTGATCAGGGTCGGAAAAGAAAACGTTACCATCGCCATACGCAGCACCAGATCCAGGAAATGGAAGCGTAAGCCGATCATCTAATTTTGACCATCGAGTTTAATGAAATGCTCGCTTTAACTATTAAAAGAAAAAGAAAAAGATTGCCTTTGCATATAAATATTGAATAAAATTACATACATTGATACATACTCATCATTTTACTCAATTAATTTTTCGTTTTTCTTCTTGTTAATTTTTTCTCTCTCTCTCTTTTTTTTTGTTTTAAAAAATTAAATTTATAACGTTTGCAGGTTTTTCAAAGAATGTCCTCACCCTGATGACAAGCAAAGGAAAGAACTTGGCCGTGAATTAGGGTTAGAGCCACTGCAAGTGAAGTTTTGGTTCCAAAATAAGCGCACCCAAATGAAGGTAAAATATGTTTTTGTCTCTTTTGTGTGTGTGTGCGGGTTTTCTTTTTTCATTTTTTTCCTAGCCTAATTTTCCATGCTTATCTGTTATGTATAATTTTGGATTTTTGAACATTTTCTAATTGCCTATATTTTTTTTTCATAATCAAAGAGCCGTTACAATGTTTGAAATGCTTTTCATTGGCTAATTTTTCAATCATTAGAATTAAAATTAAACTTCAATTACTCATGTACGTTTGCTAAACATGGTGATTACAGACACAACATGAGCGCCAAGAGAACTCACACCTTCGAACTGAAAATGAAAAGCTTCGCGCTGAAAACATGAGATTTAGAGAAACTCTCAGCAATGCGGCTTGCCCAACCTGTGGAGGACCAACTGCCATGGGAGAGATGTCCTTTGATGAACACCAATTGAGAATCGAGAATGCTAAATTGAGAGAAGAGGTATTCATTATTTCACATAATTAAACATAAAAGATACATGATCGGCAATAATCTCTCGGGTAAAACATATTGGACCTCCTATGATTTATTTAAAAGTGTGCTGAGCTCTCCTGTATAGAACCCCTAGTAATCTCTTTTTACTCTCCTAAATAAGCACCATTCTCCATTGTAAAGGGAGATGTATGTTATTATTATTATTTTTTTCCTTTTTGACTAGGCAACGGAGACAAGCATAAAAAGAACAACTATCTCCCGAAATAAATAACATATATACACCAATCTATATATGGAAGGCTGTTTTCAAAAGGAAATTTGTACTTTCTCAAAGACTAATTTTATCTCTAATATCAACAAAAATAAAGTTAGGGGGTCGGTCCTCAGTCAAAATACGAGAACCATGAATTAACAGTTTCTCTCATGCCAAATGTTATGCTTCTATAAAGTAGAGAGAAACTGCTAGGGGTTTTAATAATATAAGAGTTTGACACACTTCATACAAACCACAGAGAAATCTAATATATTATATTCTAATCTCTTTCCCGAAAATTAAACCGTACAGTACTTTTTAGTAATACCATTCATGATCACTTTTGTTTGTAGGTTGATCGTATTTCGTCCATAGCTGCAAAATACGTAGGCAAGCCCTTCTCCAGCTATCCTCTCCTCTCTCCGCCAGTGACTCCGCAGTCGCTTGATCTCGGAGCCGGCGTATATGGAGGACAACCAACCATGGGAGGGGACATGTTTGGCCCCGGGGGTGAAATATTTAGGGCATTGAATGGACCAAGTGAGGCAGATAAGCCATTCATCATTGAACTTGCAGTGACAGCAATGGAGGAGCTAATGACAATGGCACACATGGGGGATCCGTTATGGATCCCCAGCATTGATCGCACCACTAGCATTCTAAACGAGGATGAGTATGTGAGGGCATTCCCAAGAGGGATTGGCCCCAAACCAATTGGATTCAAGTGTGAGGCATCCAAAGAGACTGCTATTGTTATAATGGATCACATTAACCTCGTTGAGATTCTCATGGATGTTGTAAGTTCTTCGATTTAACTGCACAAAATACATCGTGTCCCAGTTCATTTAAAGTGCGTTAGACCCCTTATATATGTTTCTCCCTATAATCTCTTTAATTTCTAAAGCGAATTATAGATGGATTATGAGAAAATTCTAAGAAGTAAAAAAGAATTATGGGAGTTTTTTGGTTATTACCGGAGGTTTGGCACATTTTAGATAAGCTATAAGGGTCTAATATACTTTAGCTACCCAAATTTGTATAGCTATATTGAACTAATATCAATCATTTTGTTGTGATGAACAGAATCAGTGGTCAACTGTATTTTCCAGCATTGTCTCGAGAGCAGATACCCCTGATGTGCTATCAACTGGAGTAGCAGGAAATTTCAATGGAGCATTGCAGCTGGTAAATTAGATACATTCTACTCTCTCTTTAATTAGTGTTAAAGTTAGTTTTGATTGACTTTTTTCAAAAGTCGTTTTTCATTTTTTTAAAGTATTTTTTTAAAAGTTAAAAATTCTGACTTCTAAAAAAAACTCAAATTGGACTTTTCTAGAGAGTTTTAGCTTTTTTTGAAATTTAATCCAAATATTTATTAAAGAAGATGTATTTTTTAAGAAAATATTTTTTATGAAAAAAAAACAGTTCAAGAAAACCTAGTATGACAAAAGGGGGATCTATATGCAAGTGAAAGCGAAGGCTACTGTCTTTATTTTATTTTATTTTATTTTATTTATATCCTATTTGTTCTTTAAAAGGTTTATTACCACAACGTCCCTTACCTTTATGATGATGATAAGTCAGTCATTTATTTTTGAGTGATATCTTTTAGTCTTGTATGTTTTTAACTTTTTGTTAAGTGTCACCACTGATCGTTTCAGCATTCATTAGAAATTGGTAAATATTATGCGATTGGTATGTGACTTCAACAAAAACATCAAAAATTGGACGAAAGTGTGATATTTCTATCCAATTTTTAATGGATATTTGACGGAATAACTTACAGTGATTAAAAGATATCACTTTTAGAGATAATTAGAGCAATTTCCCCCCCCCCCCCCCAAAAAAAAAAAAGGGATCATTGAGATAATAAACCCTTTTCTAAAGTATTGGTATTTTTTACCATGAAAACATCAAATCAAGCAACCTTCATTAAGGAAAATGCTAGTGAAATTACGTCCATTTAATAAACATGTTTCTTTCTTCCTCTTTATATCTTTTAATTCTTAGATGACAGCTGAATTCCAACTGCCCTCGCCACTTGTTCCTACTCGTGAGAGCTACTTCGCCAGGTATTGCAAACAGCACGTTGATGGGACATGGGCTGTGGTGGACGTTTCTGTGGACAATTTACGCCCCGGTGCACTTGTCAAATGCAGAAGGAGGCCATCAGGATGTCTAATTCAAGAAATGCCCAACGGATACTCTAAGGTAAACATTAATGAATGTCGCAAAATTTCTCTCTTTTAGTTATTTAGAATACTTATTTTGGGTCTTTATTTATTTTCCGAAACCACGCAACCCTTAGCCTGCCCTGTTACATACGGAATTTGAATTCTCTTGGAATGGTAGTTGCATTAAATTGAGTTACTGGTAATCCCAAAATAATTACTATTACTTTGGCACAGATCGCCTCTTTTTTTCTCCCCCCATTTACAAACGCCCCACCCCCAACTAATCCCTTTCCCTCTCGAGATTTAAACTCAAGGTCATTGCTCCTAGGGAGATATAGTACCAATCATCTGAGCTATCCCTAATTCCAAAACTATAGGCATTTACTTGGATTTTTTTTGGTGTAGATTACATGGATTGAGCATGTAGAAGTGGATGATAGAGGTGTTCACCATATATATAAGCCTCTGGTCAATGCTAGCCTTGCATTCGGTGCTAAACGTTGGGTTTCCACTCTGGAGCGGCAATGCGAAAGACTTGCGAGTGCAATGGCAACAAATGTTCCTGCTAATGACTTCAATAACATGGGTTAGTAATTATGTTATTTGCTTTTTTAGTCTCATTTACATGATCGAAATTTGAGTAAGCTTAGATATTTGTTTGCAAATAGAGTTGTCATATACAAATTACGAACTTCCCTAAAATTTTTTAGGATAAATTCCTATGGACTCCTACTATAGTCTTCTAAGTGCAATTAGACCCCCTTAAGACAAAAACTTTCTACTAAAAACTTTCTACTAATTCTCCTATGGTCAATGAAATTAAGGACGCTTGAATTGACTTTTTCTTTTTCATCATAAGAAGCACTCTTTTCCTCGAAAAAATATGTTTTTTTTTGCAATAAATATTTTAATAGAATTTCAAAAAAAGTTAAAAATTTTGAAAAAAATTAATTTTAGCTTTTTCCATAAACCAAAAGTTTCAAGTTACCAAAAAAAAAGCACCCTTTTCAAATTTTTTTTGGGGGGGGGGGGGGCACCTTTGGAAAAAACCAATCGGAACTAACCCTAAAATAAGCATAAGCCTCCTTCGTCCAAAAAATGGTCATTTTTAACCAGTAATAAAAAATTAGGTTTTAGAAATTAACAAACATTTCAAGAAAGCTATACTTTTCATGTCTAATGATTTATCAAGTTTTGGAATTTATACCAATACTCAATATTTTGGAATATTCTTTCTCTTTTTTGCAGTTATAACAAATCAAGAAGGCAGGAAGAGCATGTTGAAATTGGCGGAAAGGATGGTGATAAGCTTTTGTGGGGGGGTGAGTGCCTCAACTGCTCATTCATGGACAACGTTGTCTGGGAGTGGAGCAGACGACGTGAGGGTGATGACCAGGAAGAGTGTGGATGATCCAGGCAGACCTCCTGGCATTGTGCTCAATGCTGCTACTTCTTTCTGGCTTCCTGTTCCACCAAAAAGGGTTTTTGATTTCCTGCGCGATGAGAACACTCGCAGAGAGGTATGAATGATCGAGACTATATTCTATATACATGAATGGTTAACTTTTTTTCTCATATCTATATAAGAGAATTAATGATGTAAGAGGATTCTGATCAAATTATTAGGTAAACCTGTACTAATCTCATTAATAAAATAATTTAAACTAAAAAATGCATAACTGATTATGAATGGGAATAACTGAAATTTTTTATGTATAATATAAATTAAAACTATTTGGTTTCACAAATATTATTAGTTTGGATTGTAAGGATAGTCCCTGACCTTTCTTCCTTAAAAAAAGTACTAGTGAAATTAAAGGAATTACAAAATGTATTATTGTTAAGTACTATTTGACTTAATAGTATGTAGTAGTCTATAATTGCATTCATGGTTAATTTCATTATATAATTGATACTACGAAATTAAAGGATTTTTATAGCAACTACAAATTTCACTGAATTTCTTTTTTTAAATTAAAAGACTTTTGAAACCTTCCAAACACATGATCATCGGGGCCGTTGGGGAAGCCTTTAATTTTTTCACCAACCAAAATTAATTGTGGAGTAATAATGCCAAAAGTAAAAAATAAAAAAGTATTAGGCTTCTGCAATGTCAGTTGTCTTATTAAGTACCTTGATGTTTTGTGAAGTCAACCAAGTTAGCAACACAATAAAAAAGTGACTTGTTTTATGTGACGTATAAAAATATGGTATGAAAATAAGAAGTACTCCCTCCGCCTCACAATATCAATTGTTTTAAAGAGTATTTTTTTCTCAAAATATCTGTCATTTTGAAAAGTTCAAGAAAATAATAATTTTTATTTTTCAGATTTATCCTTATTTTAATGCAGAGAAATAAAAGAAACATAATTTAATATGAGATAAGATAAAAAAAGAGAAAAGGGTATTTTTGTCAAGTTATTACAAATTTATCCAAAAATGAGGCTATTAATTAGTTTTATTGATCTAAGTGTAAAAACCTTAACCGACTGGTAAAATGAGACAGAAGGAGTATTAGGATCCTCTTTTAATCATTGGCATCTTCGAATAATTAAGAGGTAAAATCCTATATATTTATATCATAAATAATTAATCTTACCTATATATTTATATCATAAACAATTAATCTCAACATGTAACTTTAAATTTTAAATTTTCATCCCATTCCCTTTTATCATTATATTTCCTTCATTTTCTTTTATTCCTCTCAAATCAGAAGGGAGGAAATATTTGAATTGACTTTTGAAAATAAATAAAAAACTTTAAGCCTTTTTTTCAAAAGTCAAAAATTTTAGGGCTCGTTTGGTTGACAACAAAAACATTATATAGAGTTTCCATTCCACATATATTAGCTAGAAATTTAGTTAATGTTGATCATGTATTTTAGAACTTCAAATTTAATTTGTTCATCATCAAATCCAGAAATATCTTATATTAATTTGGTTTATTCTGCAATTACAGTGGGACATTCTCTCTAATGGTGGTGAAGTTCAAGAAATGGCACACATTGCTAATGGCCGAGAAACTGGTAACTGCGTCTCGCTGCTTCGAGTAAATGTAAGAACAGATTTTGCATCCTTTATCTAGTTATCCTTTGTCGTTGTGTGGTACCCAAATTTATGTGTAGCACAATGCCTTGTAAAATGGGTGTCTGTGCTTATTTTGTAACTAAAAATAGGATAACATGCACTTATAATAAAATATAAGGGTTCGGGGCAATTTTTCCATATTTGTGCAGCCTACATTTGTTGAAATAAATCAATGGAATAATATTAAACTCCTGCAATATTTTTCACAGAGTGCAAATTCAACCCAGAGCAACATGCTGATATTGCAAGAGAGTTGCACTGACGCAACAGCCTCATATGTTATTTATGCACCGGTGGATATTGTTTCCATGAACATGGTGTTAAGTGGTGGAGATCCAAATTATGTAGCCCTCCTTCCATCTGGATTTGCTATACTTCCAGATGGACCCGCCGGCCGCGGCTGTGGAAGTGGAGCGGCCACCGCGACCGGCGGATCGCTATTGACAGTTGCATTCCAGATTTTGGTTGATTCAGTGCCAACTGCAAAGCTCTCTCTAGGATCTGTGGCGACTGTGAACAATCTCATTGCTTGCACTGTTGATAGGATCAAGGCATCTATTAAAGCAGACCCATGAATGATCATAAACTGTAAGTTTCCAAGCTCAGCCAGTTAATCTCTTGTGATTTTTCCGAAACATAAAGATTTTTTTTCCTTTTTAAGGAAAATACATGGTATCAGACTCTCCAAGTAGATCCTCCAAATAGTTTATCTAAAGTGCGTTGAATCTCTTATTTATTGATACAAATTAAGCATCATACTCTCTTGAGGAAGGGAGACGTATGCTATGTTTTATAAAATAGAGAGGGATTATAAGGAAAATTTTGTGAAAGACCTCGATAACAAGCGTAAGCACTTTAGACACACCACACATGGATCTAATCTGCTTTACTTCTTTGTTGCTTGAACTTTAGCACTTGAAATAATTTGGTCCCTGAATTCTCAAATGGTTAACAGTTAAACAATATTAGTGCATTTAGAGGATTCTGTCCAAAACCTAATGGGGTAAAAAGAAACTTCTTTACTTTTTCATTATCATGTGTCTCTCTCGTACAATTTCTTGATAGTTTTGGACAGAATTTGTTAAATGGACTAAGGTTGTCTAAGTGTTAACAGTTCAGGGACTAAGAAGACATATTCTAACTAAATTGTCCAACATGCTATAGTTTACATACCCTAGCAGGAATTAACATTCTTTTTTTATATAATACTTCTACTCCATAGGAAACAATTCCATAAACATGAAATTCATCTATTCTAATTGCAGTGAGCAGATAATAAGAGGAAGTCAAGAGCGCACCCTTTTTAGTCCAATCACTCTTCATGTTTGTACACAGTGGAGCAACCTAAGAATTTTGCTGAGGATTAGAGGTTCGGGAATTGACTTCTCCATGACAATGTCAAAGAGAAGAATATCCAAAGACTATATAGCATACAGGTTGCAGTTCAGCTTTATCAATTTCTTTTCTAGGCGATTTTAATTATACATGGTTTTATAGTACTGTTGTTAATTGCTGGTTAAAAACTTTTTATTCTTTTCTTGTAATGTTTGTTGTTTTGGAGAATTAAGTGTTCGAATCAACTTGGAAATTTTGGACATTTTGCTTATATTACCTTATTTTGAGGTACTTTCCAAATGGTTGGCTTTGTTTGCTCCTAAAATATAAGCGTGATGACTTATGCATTAATTAATACTTGGCATAGCACGCTTTATTTGAGACTTATGCGTCTTAAGTTTGGATAAACGAAGAACCACTATTGATCCTCTTTAAGGAGGAAAAAACAAAAAACTTAATACTTGCCTTAAACTTTTGAGTCGAAGTTTTGAGCCTGGAACATGTGCATTCCATGCTTTTCGCGCTACAAGAGATTCGATAGTGGTAGTATAGCCAAGTATGTTAGAAATCATGAAGTCCATAAGACAAGGCCGAGTGTCTCAAGTTGTCAATTTTAACCTGATTTAAAATTGGGTACATATAATTAAAATTGACAATAAAATTTCTTATATTTAAAATCCGACAATTTATTACTTTATCTTTGTAATTTGTGATGATGTTAGTCCTAAATTCAAAAAAAAATAAATAAAGAAATTGATGAGATTAGAACTAGTAGTGTCATAAATTATGAAAAATAAGCAACTTACAACATTACAAAGTACAAAGATAAAGGATAGATTCTGTCAAAAATTACAAAGATGTGAAAATAAAAAATGTTATTTTCTTTTATTTTTTTAAACTTACGACTAACATTTCACTGATTGAAAAAATAAGAGACTAAATTATTTTGTCTTAAAAATAAGAAGATTTACTTGTTAAAAATAGTCAAAGACAAGAGACCAAATAATTATTTATTTACCTTAAGAAAAGATAAGCATCAAAGTTAATGTTGTCACATGATTAACAAAATGGTCGTACATGTTGAACAAAAGTCTGGAAATTCAAAACAAATTTGAACCTATAAGAAACGAAAATTCTATATCGACATTTTCTCCCATGCGTAAATCCGAAAAAGAATGATTCATCTGAATCAACAAGGTCTTTTAGTTGAAAAACTAAGAATTAGTTGAATGTCATTTTATCCAATATTTGAACATCAATTCTATGTTTATATCCAGGGGTCAGGGTATCTCGCCATTTTGGTTGTGCAACATTTTGTACAAGATCAATACGATTCTCCTGATGGTGTAAATTGCAGTTGAGAATTAAGTTAACCTTCCACAAAACCACGTCCATGGCAATGAACAAAAGCTTTTAGAAGACGCACTAAGATGCCTTTGGAGCAAAGAATAACTAACTAGAGTCTAGACAAAAAGATGTTGTGTGCAGGTGAGATATATGCAAAATACAGAGACGAATGGTTGGGGTTTAGAGACCACTATGGACAAATTAAAGGGGGGTGTCCCACAGCTCGGAATTAAATTGAGAGACAAGCGTGGGGCTAAGAACGCGTGAGGCTACCAAAGACGTCGGGAGATTGCAGAGAGTAGCCAAGGCATAGCAGCCTGGCCTCGCTCTGGAGAAGTAGTTGAGAAAAACGAAGGTCAGGGACACATGGCGTATGAAAATTAATGGTGCATCATTTATGATACTTAAGCAATGTCTAGTCTTGGTCTCCTCAAGAGGATAAATGGGGACGATTCAGGTGAGATTTGAAATTCAAGTCACTTGTAGTTATGGGACCGTCACGGCTCCTCCTTTATCGAAAATTTCTACATCTCTTGTCATCTTACGGACGTTGATCTCTTGAGCATAAATTCAGATTAAGCCTTAATGGACAAACCTGCTTGCTAGTTTTATCCCTTTTCCTCTATCTAAGCCCGCGCAATCAAATCAATACATCTTTTCGGGGTCAAATTCACTGTCGATATCAATCGGTCACACGCCACGTTCTTCATGTTCCTCTTTTGTGTATGCTCCATCCATGTTCCCGGAAAATCTTTGTGCTTTTGAGTTATGACTAAAATTTTACTCAACGACCCAACGTCTGAAAACATTATTTTTACCATTAAGAGTCATACATTTTCTTGAAATTAATTAGACTTACGGTAAAACTCCTACAGAATGAATTTTTCAATTTCTAGGTACATTATGTCTTTTACTATTTATACATTTATTAGATTCACATAACAAAAAGGGTCGATAGAGTAAAAATTGAATAGGAAAAAAAGTAAAATACATCAATATCTAGATGACCATCACATTTTGTCCATTGGCACTTTGAAAGTAAACAATTTGACTACTATTCTCACTCGTATTAATTGTGCCCTCTTCAGACTTTAAAGTCCAATCGAGACATAAATTTGTACGATTTTACAAAAAAGTATATAATTTCACTGTTACTCTCAATTATATTAGCTCACTGTCTTTCAAAGAGCTCTAAACCTCAGCTATAACTTTATATAGATATAAATAAATATAAGTTAGACATAAGGATTTGTCTTTCATCCATTAGACTAGTGTTGGTAAAAAATCTCAATCATTAATTTTGCAAGTCTTGATTTTCAACCATTGATCTTGTAAGTATTGATTTTCTTTTAATTAGAGATCGATGACTCAGATCCACTAGACTACTGTCAGTCCACATAGATAGACACAGTAACCATTGAAATTATTTCAAAATTTAAACAGGCTATGTGCACTGGGAATGCGTTCTTCGTTCATGCGGCGCATTTTGAAAGTGTGCTTCGAATGCTAGAAGCTCGCCCGTGCTCAATAAATTCGTCCAGGCCGCTCCCCCTTCCCCATTCTTCCCCATTATTTTCTGATTTTCACCAAAAATTCCCCCCCCCCAACTCCCACGTGAAAATCTCTCTCAAAAAGCCCCAATTCCTAGAATTTTGCCTCTATTATGTAAGTTTTTGATTTTTTGTTATTTTTATAATTATACTTTATGTTTTAAGTTATATAATTTGTTATAAGTTTGTATAGTGTTGTTTGTTATAAATTAGTTGAAATTATATTACTTAGAATTATAATGTTAATTTTAAGCTAATGAAATGTTATATAGATGTTTAATAATATTTTGTTAATTGTAATGTTTAGATGATTATTTATGAGATGTTATATTATAGAGTTGTTAAAGTTTTAATTATAATTTGTTTATTTGTTATCTTTTATAATTTTTATGAGTATTTTAGGATATTAAAAAATTTAGGAATGTAAGAAATTTAGTAATTTAATAATTTAGGAATTTAGATTTTTTAAGAAAGTTAAGTTAGTTAAGTCTAGAAAATTTTGGGATTTAGGAATTTAAAAAAGTTAAGTTAGTTAATTTTAAAAATTTAATAATTTAGTAATTTGTGAAAATTATGTTAGTTTGAGAAATTTAAGAATTAATTAATTAAAGAAAAATAAGTTAGTTAGTTTTTGAACTATAAAAATTTATTAATTTGAGAAAGTTAAGTTAGTCAAATTTAGAATTTTTGAAAATTAGTATTTTAATTGAAAATGGCTTATTATTATTATAATTATTGCCATCATCATCATCATCATTATTATTATTATTATTATTATTATTATTATTGTTATTATTATTATTATTATTATTACTACTACTACTACTACAACAACTACTAGTAATAGTTTGAAGTTTTTTTAATCTTAGGATCCATTATGGACGCTAGACCAAGTCCACAGAATGCATCATTGTTGTGCTATTACACTAACCATCGGGTCCAGCATCTCCAATCTCCGTAGCACTTTTGCATGAAACGTCAAAAAATAGGCCAAAAAAATCCAATATGAGAAATATATCGGAGACTTATTTTAGGCTGGTACAAGTGCAACCCCTTCGTGGCCTCAACAAGTTCCGCCTGCGATATTTTGAACATATGACAAGTTAAAAAAAAAAAAAAGAGAAAAAAGAAAAAATAAATAAATCATCGCCACGTATACTATTTTTGCAAGAGAATTCCAATTGTTTCTTAAAATTAAGATTTTTTGAGAGATTTGATCTAACTATTGTAATATCTATGTTGTATGTATTTTTTATTTAATACTAGTTAAAATTTTTAATTTTTGTAACACTTTATAGTAAATATTAATTCATTTGCAATGTTTTCAAGTGTACTTTTAAAGAAAATTATCGTAAAAAAGTAGCATTTACAATGGTTTTTAACTGTTACTATTTATTTGTAAAATAATTGTTGAATAGAAAAGAAGCAAAAAGACTTTAAACAACAACTAGAAAACGTTACATAAAATTATTTATAATAGTTGCTGTGAAGAATCATTGAACTTTAATTATAAAAATCAATTAATTAATATGAGAAGTGGCTCAGAATTTTATTATTTTTCTATGTGGGAGAAATATATATTCTAACATCCCTAAGGGCGGACCTAGGGTGGTGGCGCACGGTGGTGGCCACCATCCCTATTTTTAATTATTTTATTTTATTTTTTACTTTTATCCATTAAAATTCTGACATATATGTGTTCGAAACCTGTTGCTATCTTTTTTTTTTTTTTTTGTGATGACCCTTCTTTTCCCCAGCTTACGGAGCAAGCTGTGCCGCTCCATTTTTCTTTTTTCCTTTTTTTTTTTTGCACCTTAAAAAAAAAAAAGATTTTAACTTTTATATAGCCATAATTATATTTTTTTTCCAGTTTTTCAATTCTTATAAACTACTACCTTTTTCAAGTTTTCTTACTAATAATTTATTATCTTGGCATCACAAAAGTTAATTTTTCTTCTCTTTTTATAGTAAGTTACAATAAATTTTCTTAGTATATAATATCTTATAATAAATTTTCTTATAATAAATTCTAAAAGTTATAATAAGTTTTCTTTGTATATATGTAATTTCTTAGTCTAAATCTTGAATCGTTTCATGACATTGCGTAAACATTTTTTCACCACCCTTCATTTAAAATTTTGGTTTCATTTAGAATTCTGGTTCTACTATTTATACCCGCCCACATGTGACTTGAATGAGAACCAAGAAACTCCAAGAGGAATGGCTTAGGATTTTATTTTTTTTCCATGCGAGAGAAATATATATTTCAACATAACAACCCCTTTCCCCCCTCCCCCCACGTGTAACCCGAAACAAGAACCAAGAATCTCCAAAAACGAAGAACAGGTGCTCAAATGAGTCAAAGATTCTAAAAAGCACGAGCCAAAGAGTAAAGACGAGTTACACGTGCAGACATGAGGGACTAGGCTAAAACTTAGCTCTAATACCATGTGAAGAATTACTGAAGTTCTATCATAAAAAATAATTAGTTAATATGAGGAGTAACTCAGGATTTTATTATTTTTCTTTATGGGAAAAATTTATATTCCAACATCCCATGTGTAACCCGAAACGTATATTCAGGATTTTATTATTTTTTTATATGAGAGAAATGTATATTCCAACTATTTTTAACAATTTTAACCTCTACAACAAGTCTAGAATGTGGTGGTACCTTCAATTTATTTCGTTTTTATGTGCATGTCCAATTGAGAAAATTAATTAATTCCTAATGGTCTACTACATTTTACTTTTAAACGTGATAACTTAACTCTTATATAATATCTGAGTAGTAAAATGTCGAAGATTTTCCCTTATATTTATTACCATGATTTAAACGTGCAACTAGAAAATTAGCCCCTGCTACCGTCACAAACGTTGCTCTTTTTTTTTTTTTTTTTTCTTTTCCGAAATTAATGTCCTTACCCGTAAAGATCTCAACGAATAGCCCAGCAAAAAAAATCTTAACGAATAAATGTCAGAATTTATGTTGTAAATGTCTTAGCCCAGGGGCATAGGTGAGTTGGTAAGTGGCCAGGTGATTAGGGTGGTGACATACTGACAACGCGGGATCGAGTCCGTGTGGCGGCAGTACTCCGCTGAAATATTGCGGGGGCTGTTGCTGGATTTCCACGCCCGTTGGTCCTCTCCCTGGTCGGGCTGCCACTCACGCACATCCCTCGATTTACCTCCCGCCTGGTTAAGGGGCCTCTGACCAGGTGGGAAAGGGGTTCTCCTTTGGTTAACCCTTTTAAAAAAAAAAAATGTCTTGCCACAAGCCACAGTGATTTGCTTTCGAGAGCTCCCTACTTATTCAAGACGCTGCTGCAGTGCTACGCGAAAAGCAGACAACACGTTGATATCTTAAAATGTTGTTTGCTCAAATTTAATATAAGCAAGCTATACCAAGTACTATAGAGTAATTCTTTGCAGAAAGTTTGTGGTCCAGTTCGGCTTACAGAGAAGAAGTGAGTCTCGTATGCATGTAGAATTCATTAAAACGCGAGTTGCAAATATTTGGTCTTTCTAAAAAAAAGATCCTATTATTCGATTAATAAAAGAATAGGTTATAGGGTACTATATGAGCTTTGGAGTCAACAAAGTTTTGCATCATAAAATTAAGATCGATTGTGCTTAGAAATCTCAAATTTGTGATCTATGTAACTCTAGGTCACAATTAGGGGTGGAAATCGGATCGAATTTTCGGATAATTGGGTTTTTCGGATTCCTGTTTTTTGCGTTTCGGATGGGAAAAAATATCTGATCGGGTAGTTAAATAGTAACTATCCAGCCGGATATCAGATTTTTTGGATGCCGGGTTTTTCGGATTCAGATATTCGGATACCCGACATTTCTATGAAGCTAAAAAATATAAAATTGTTTACTATTTTTTTTTTTGTGATAAGTTAACAAATACATTTATTGATAATCAAACTAATTACATCCATATATGCAAATAGCACGATGCTCAAAACTAAACATCGGCTCCAATAAACAAAGGAGATGTTGGGTATATAATAAACTAAGCATCGGCTTCAATAAAAGAAAAGAGATTGTTCAAAATGATGATAGACAAATCAACTCTTTTTAAAATATAAAGACATTTTCATCATAACTATGAACCAGACAAAAAGGAAAAATTAATAAATATTAACTATACAAATATATTTTCACATTTATCTAACTTAAACATAACAAGTATTCATGCTAAATTAATGTTACATTTTGTTAATTCTAATTATATTACTCAATTTAGTTGTCTAACTTATTTACAAATACCTTAATTATGTTATTTAACTTCTCATTACTTTTGAAGAATACCTTTTTTTCTCTTTTTTTAATTGTACATTTTAATATTAATACATTATATAAAATGTGTGTTTATATATGTGTTATATTAGAATATTATGGTAAATGATTTATTATGAAATAGTGTGCGTATTTTTTTGGGTTTTTCGGATCAGGTTCGGGTAGGAAAAAAACTATCTGATTTACTACCCGATATCCGGTTATTTTTTTCGGATATCGGATTCGGATTATCCGATCCGAATCCGAAATTTTTGCATTTTTTGCATCCTTTTGAGTTCGGGTTCGGGTTCGGGTTCGAATACCTGATCCGAATTTCCACCCCCAGATTCACAATGCCTTGGCGATTTCCTGATCGAGTGTTCAAATTTAATGGGATCCAACTCTCTTTTGCTGTCTCTATGTTGTTCTGGGCTGGTCCCATTTTGTTTAGGCCTTTCGCCCACATATTTGGTACATAGAAGGGCCTTGGCCCTATTTCCATTAGGCTTGACCCAAACTGTTGTTTGGTTTTTTAAAGTGGCCCTGCTTTTGTGAGGCTTCGAAGAATTTGCATCAAGTCAATCACGAGACTGGACTGGTAAGCTCATTACCGGTTGTGCTCGAGAAGTTTCTTTAAGTTGGGCTCTGGAAGTGGAAGCTTTGGCAGTTTAACAAGCTTGTTTCCTTTGAAACTTATATTATATTCTTGTAGGTACACAGTGTAAGATATATCGCTAAATAAACAGTTGTAAAGTATTAGACAAACAGTTGTGGATTACTAAACAAACAGTTACTAGACAAACAGTTGTAGAATAGTGGACAAATAGTCACTGAACAAATAGTTGTAAAGTACTAGATAAATATTTATGGGGTACGTATTGGAATATCAAACCATTCCTTGAAGATAATTATATTGATTGCAACTAAAATCAAGCTCACGATCTTACCATATTAAAAGGACCAAAACCGAGCCGCCGATTGGATAGTGAAAAACTGATTATCGGGCAAATTAGCTTTTGATTGGGTTGTTAACTGTCTCCCTCATTTTTTTAAGGATGTTTTTTGTCAAAGATTTGTACAGCACAGGAGTGTGATAAACCTATTTGTAATTTGACTTTCAGTAATGTGAAATATTTTTTCCTCAAAAAAAAAATGACAAATCTATATATATAAACACACTAAGGCTAATTCCTGCTATTTTTTTTCCTCCAAAATTCTAAATATCATTTGTGACTACTTGGGTATGAAACCTAAAATAAAAAACTCTTATAAAGAGCTCCTTTGACTAATTTTCTTATATATACTCAAACAAGTACTAAACACCTCCTAATTTTGATTATTTCATTAGAATAACAGGCATGCAGTAATATCTAAATTCCGTCGCGCACACCACCTAATAAAGGGACAAAGTTCTCAAACTTCTTTTTTGCACCTACACATTTCTTAATGATTATGGTCGTAATAACTGTTGCTTAATAAATTATTGCTATAAGTCCTCGTTTTTTTTTCTTATTAGTCAAATTCTAACTAAGTGCGTGTTCGGCAACAGCTTTTCAAGTAGCGTTTAGCGTTTTGACTAGTCAAAACACTATTTTGTTAAATTATTGCTGTTCGGTAAACTAGCTTTTCAAGTAGCTTTTAGTGTTTCAACTAGCGTTTTTCAAAAGCTAAAAATTTTAGCTTTTCAGGTAGCTTTTAGCTTTTCATGTTTTTTTGGCAATTATACCCTTTTTGCATTTTTTGATTTTTCTATTCTTTTTCCAATCTCTCTCTATATTTTTATCTTTTCTTTCACAAATATAAATAAGAAATAATATAAAAATGAATTTCAATTTCTATATAATCAACATTACTAAAAAAATAAATTTTATTAGTACATTTTTTTAACAAAATAATTTTGAATATATTAAAATTAATTTTTGTAATATTGACATAAATGTTTTATAAAAAAATTAGTTATACTTTAATATTAAAATATGATTATGAAAATAAATATCTAATTGTGAAATATATTATCTTATTCCTTTAATAGTAATAGTAATTACAATTATCATAATAACAATAATAATAATAACATAATATTAATGTCCTTTTACGTCATTTAACATTCATCAGTTAATCTAACAGCTAATTTTACTGAACATATTTTGTTCAATCAGCTAGTTAAACAGCTATCCACTAACAATTTAAAATACAAATGTATGAAATTTACTCAAACAAATAAGTATTTCTTTTGCCTTCCTGTGAAAAGATGTGGATGAGGAAGGGGAATGGTGAAGGCACGAGGACGCCAGCTTGTGTTTGGACGGTGTGTTTGTTTGGGTTCTGGGCATTACCCCACTGTTTTAGTTGTGGTTTATTTTCCTTAGTTGGCTCGGTTTTCGGCCCCCTTGTCCTACATAGGGTTGGTCTGTTAGCTGTCCATCCGATGTTGCATTGACCCCTTGCAAATTTTCCTTTTGGATTAATGAAATTTCTATTCAACAAAAATAAAAAAAAGAAAAAGTTCAATATATAAGTTCATTTATTTGCGCTTTTACAAACTTTCTACAAAAAATAGCATTTCTTTACACGAAGATATAGGGGCCTGGATCACAAGATAATGGATTCCAAATTTCTCTGCATCTCAAAGGATCTTTCCGTCGTTGCAATGAACCTACTGTCAATCTCATTCACCATTAATTGCTATATATATATATATATAAACTGCCATCCTCTCCCCTCTCCAAAATGCAGCACTTGTTAGTCCAAATTTTACCATCTTGTAATGCTTCATCAGCTGATGTAAATCATCCTTCGAGAAGTTTTACTGCTTTGCCTGCAACAAGTTTCAATCCAGATCGTTGACTAGTCTTGTAATGTCCCACATTGGCACGAGTCACAAAGCAAGAATGGTCTACAACGTACTATTATAAATTTAATTCAAGTTATTCAGTTCAAGTTAGCAAATTTGAAACTGAAGACAAATACTTCTAAACCTATAACAGTTAGGAATTTTGAACAAGAAGAGAAATTACATTTTCTACGCGAAGATTTTATTTTTCTATTTATTCTATATTTGTCTTGTGGCTCTTGGCTGTCTAAGTATGGTGCCTAGCAAGTGGCATAAAGACGGAAACAAGTTACAACTTGTCCATGTCTTCCGTGCAATCTTGTATGTTTGTAGTAATTCATATAAAAGAGAAATATACACCCCTAATAAAAATCCACCATGTGACACACTCCTGAAAGCTCAAAGTGTGATATGCATGTAAGCATTGCCATAAATTACCAATTTATGGAAAGGAAAACAAAACTATTCGTTTAATGAATAGATCTGATTACAACTTCAAATTTGGAAATCAAAGGAATTAAGTAGGAAAGGATATTCTGAATCATAATACTATAAATAAAATTTACGATCAATTAACATTTCTCGAATTAAAAGAAGAGAAAGGTCAAAAAATGGTTTGATCCTATTATTTTGATTTCTTGAACCGAGAGATCTATAAATCAGGATCCTATGCATATAGACTCAAATGATCCTACAAGAACAAGAATTTCTAGGAACATTTGAAACATTTTGTTTTTGAGCAGAAGAACCATTTTCAAATAGTGTTCGATTCCTTATGTATTAATCAATATTCGATTCAATGGTCTAAGGTTATTGACAAAAAAAAAAAAAAAATTGTCCATACGACTCAAGGAAAGTAAAATGTGTATACCTGCGAATAGAGGAAGGTCCCCAAGATTGCAATGGCAGCTCCAAGGGCATTGACAGGTTGAACTGGTGTGTGGAAGATCAAAATGGAGGAGACAATTACTGAAATTCTCTTCATGGTGTTACCAATGCTAAATGTTAGTGGTGAGATCTCATTTAGGGACATGTAGGAGACTTGATTGTAGAGGTGATAGAAGACACTCTGGGCCACCACCCACCTACAAGATACACCATTGCAGATCAGATTGTTTCATATCATACCATGTGATATACAGAGTCCTAAAAGTTCACTAACATCTCACACAAGGCAAAGCATAGCCACATATTGAGAATCAGTTCAGCTTGGTGACAAAATGAATAGAAGTGAGAAACAAAATAGTGATGGTGACTTGCATAAGCAAGAGTCTTTTAAAAATAATTAGATTTTTTTCCCTTTTGGATCTATTATGAATCTAAAGCTAACATCAACCATTTGAGATTTCACGATGTTTTCAAGTAATATTATTAAAATGACAGAATGTAAAAGTCAAATTAGATAGTGTCACATTTCTTAAATTTGATTTTCTTCAAATTAAATGAACTCTTTTGAAATATATAATATGCATGGTGAAAATGATTAATATGACCCCTCTATATAAGCATGGATGAATACAAAATATTTCCCCAAGAAATGAGAGAGTTTGGTGATAAAATTAAAAGGTTAAAAAAAAGTTGACTAATTTTATGAAATTTGAGCTTATATATACACTAGAGAAATTTAGACTTACTAATTTCATGTACAGATTTTATTTACAAAAATCAAACACCTTTTTCTTTAAACTTTTTTCTCTTTTTAATATCAAAGAGTGAAAAAATCCCAACATGGCCTTTTTCTTGCGATTACCATACGAAATTGGGTCCAATTAAAGATACTGCTTTCTGCCACCCAAGTGCCCACATTTGCGGACCCTCCACGGCAATTGCAAAAGGGGTCAGTATTAGAAGAGACAGCATGGAGAGGCAAGCATAGTAATTCATCCCACCCACAGATTTCCCCTTCATGCCTCTCTTTGAGAATATGTTTCTGAATACAAATGCCAAGTTTTATATCATAGCACCCATAAATCCTGTAACACAGGTGAAAAGAAATATCAATTAGCTATAGTAAAATTGATATTATTGCTCGGTAAAGACTGTAATGACCCAAGCCAGCTACTAGTTGGCCACTTAAACATAATCAAAAGGACCCAAAATGCTCAAACCCCTAATAACAGAAGTAACATAGTGAAGTCATTATCAATTGAATACAAATCTCACATAGAACTAATATAAGATTGCATTGTGCGTTTGAGTTCGGGGGCGTGACAAAGATGATAACACTTGTATAGAAGAAACGAGAAATTAAATTGTATCTATTTGCGAGACTAGCAGTTTAATAATTAATATACTACATACCAGTTAAGTTAAAGTTGAGCTCAGTGACAGCAGCAAGCGCACAACCTCCAATAATAGGCGCAACGGACATGTACACTGACATTGGAAAAGTCTCTCCCAGGAGGAATCTTGAAACAAAAACACTGAAAGCAGGCTCACCACTCTTGATAATGTGAGTAAATGAAACAGCAACCTTTGACATGCTTACTGTTGCAGCCACATGCCCAATTGTGTGTGCCACAGCAACCTGTGTAAGAAAAATAGCCAAGAAATTAAACATGACATAATTAGCATCCAGAAAACGTAAGATCTATTTATTGTGTTCAACACGTCTGTCTCCTCGTGAGGTGGGATCACATCTTGCATATAAGGCCTTGCACGTAGACAAGTTCTTTTCAATGGGCAGTGACAAGACTGACAACCGATGACCATTCTAGTAACTCGGACTCTAATACTTACCGGAAACAAAGTCTTCCAGAACTCAAAATCAGTTTTTGGTGCCTCAGCAATCTTTGTAGCCCAGGAAAGCAACATCATGAGAGAGCCAGCAGCCAAAGACAGAGTTGAAGTGAGCCAGGGGAATGGAAAAGCATTGAGGACCTTCTTGTTATAGATATTGAAAACCACATTGAGAGCCCACCAAGTTGCAAAGTACACACCAATCTTGAGCTTCTGAGCAGCAGCAGCTTGAGCCTCCTGATCAAAATCAATGCTAATTGGCATCGGTTGAGCGCGTTGAGCTTCGTAAGCATTGCATTGCACTTGAGGGTCTCGAGCTTTGGATTCATTCGGTTCGTCAATGAATCCAAAACCACTCACAGCTGAAACATACAATGGCTTTTTGGCAGAAATGTTTGGTTTGTCCAATTTTCTGAAAGCAAGTTGCTTGGTGGAAAAGGCTGATGAGAAATGAAGTTTAGAAGCCATGAATTGTTTGTGCAAGGGATCAAACACTGTAGAAGCTGCATAGCTTTGTCCTGCAGTGATGGCCATTTGTGCTTGTGTTTTTAGCTAAGCTGCAACAGGTGTTATTAGTGGTCGTTGCAGATTGGCAATACTAGTGTGCTTTGGCCAAAAGACTAGTGCAACACTAGTGTTGTTTAGCTATGGTGTGCAACCCAGAGGAGCTAGGCATGGTATTTATAGTAGTTTTTCCATGAGCTAGTCGGGACGTATGTTGGATCCTCTCCTAGCTAATATTTTAATCTAACATTTTATCTCAATCATTTATTTCATTCAAAAAATTTAAGATTTCACTTTTCCTCATATGGTTGAAAATTTAAAAACAAAATGACTGATTAAGATGTATCTTGAGAATAGATAAATTGTACCAAACTCTCCTGTAGTTTATCATAAGTATATGTTATTTTCTGTAGTTCCAAAGTAAGCGCAGAATTTTCGAATGATCTTAAAATATATAGGACGCATGGAACCTTTCCATGGTCCTCATTTATGTGAAGCACGTATGCTTCCCAAACAGAGTATCTGTGCTTATTCTAAAACTACAAGGCAAATAATATATACTCATGATAAATCATGGAAGGTTTAGTTGACCTATTTTTAAAATGTTAAAATAAATATTAATTAGGAAAGAATCTTGATCGAGCACGGGCAGTAGCGTTAACCGACCTCTCGAGGCTGTGAAGGCTAGTTGTAAAATGTGGGCTTGTCCGTAAGCAGGTCGCAAAAAGACAGTACAAGTGGAGTTGGCTGTTCACCAAGTTCTTGGTATATTTCCTCGTGACAGTCAAATTTATATACAAATTGGTTTTGATTTTGGTTTCGGTTTCGTTTTTTGTGCTTTTAGTCATTGATGGTAACATTAAACCGCTGACATATGAGATAAACGTTTTCAACGCGGCAACAGCTTCATTTCTGTGAAATTTCGTGGTGCATTTTACCTTATCAATAACATTTAACCCTATATGATTGTGGTAACTTCAAATGGTATAAGGTATCAAAAGGTTCTAAACTCAACTCTTTGGTGCTATTTGTTTGTAAAATTATGCCTACATCTCACAACAAAAATTTAGCTTAACGTATTTACTAACTGCTAAAAGTCTCCTTTATAAATTGTAAGGGTTGTTAGAGTATTCGTTAAGTTAAATGCACTGGTACCTTTTGTAGTTTGTTTAAAATATAACGGTGCCTCTTATTTTCTTTTAAAGTAGCTAAAGCTCCTTGTGTTTCTGTGATGTATTACATCACTTTCTGCTATTAGAAAAAACGTAAATGTACCGCAATTAGGTGTCAAGTGATTTCTTCATCAATTATTTTCTATTTTAATCATAAATTATTTGAGGAAAAAAAAAAAGCACCTCACCTCGTGGTGGAGCTAGGATTCGATCGGTTGTTAGGTGGGGCACATTTATATAATTTTTTTTACATAAATTAAAAAATAGTTATAAGAATATAAAGTAATTAATATAATAATGACATCTCAATATACACAATAAATATAAATAATTGGCTACAGTCATTATAAATAGGATTCTATTTTATAATTATTCTTGACATGACTTTATATTTTGGAATCATCTAATATTTAATTTATTGTTGATACTATTAATTATGGATAATACCATTATCACAATCACGAGAAAGTGCACCATTCTCATGAATGGATACACTTTATGTGTATTGATTTTTCTCACTATAAAAAATAGATAAACAGTAGAAATCTTTTTTTCCCCCTTCTCAAAAGACCAGGCACCCCCTCACGACCATGTGGCTCCGCCACTGACCATATCCCTCTGTGATTTTACAAAAAATTGCACAAGCGTCCGGCTTGTGATTTAAAAAAAGCTCATAAACTACCCAAGTTAGCACAGTTGGGAAAAAATGGCAATTGGACACAATATCATACATTATAGAAAATATAGGGGTCTAACGCAACATCACTAAAATACATGGGAGGTTTTTCACAGATTGCCTTAACCTGTGTATCACATATTTTTCGACCGGCAAAGAATTTCTCTTGGATACTATAGAAACATGTATAATTAAAAAAGAAGCATAGTAGATTGTTTGCATAGGGTCACATAGAAGTTACAAGGGTTTGTTTGGATTGGCTTTTTCTCCAAGAGAAAGTACTTTTTTTTTTCAATACTTAAAAAGTACATTCTTTTAGCAAATTATTTGGTTTAGTTTTTTTAAAAAGTTGAAACTTTAAAAAAAATTTAAATATAATTTTTTTTTTCAAAAATAAGAATTTTCAGCTTCTCATAAAAATACTTTTTTAAAAAATTGTTAAAAAATTTACTTTTAGAAAAAATCAATGCAAACGAGCCCAAAGAAAAGGGAAAAAATCGAGGCAACACTTGCTGCAGCGCATAATGTCCTGCTGTAAAGAGGCCCAATCTATGGCGACTAACACTTTGTGCACAGGAAGTATAACACACAATTCGGGGTTCCATTATTGCCAGGTTTCATTGAAATTGTATTTACATACTCACATTCCACACCATAGGACTAAAGCTATTTGGCTTTCCGGTAGAGATTTCAAAGATTTCAAACTATTGCCGAACCAAGCATAAAGTAAATACAAATTGCTGCATGTTCGATGCATTAAACTCTCGCTATGTATGAAAATTTGGTAAAAATTTAAAAGCTTTCATTGGGTTACAGAGAAAGGACTTGGTCTCAGCGTATTTGTGAACTCAACCATACTATGCTACATCACGGTCAAATAAATTTCAAAAATAAAATCTCTCGTTGTCATTTAGCAAGAGAAAATATGAACCGTGACATTCCCCAACACATTTCTCGCCTGACCAAATCGACTGATATTGTTGAGCTGATAGCCAGATACAGAAAGAATTAGCAAATAATTTGCTCAAATATCTCGGTCCAACAGCGTTGACGTTGCATAGCGATCGTTACAATCGCTTTCGCATTCTAAATAATTGAAATACAGCTCTGGCAACTCGTCCAAATGTCATTTTCGAACGGCGTTGATCTTTTAATTTTGCTTGAGTTTGGTGTGATTCAAATGTCTGTTTCCATCAGCCGCGTGCTTCATGCAACTATGTTTTTGACCCTTTTCTAAACCCTTGGATGCGGTTCGTTCTCGTATTAATTGGTATTAGAAAGAGAAGTCTAAAATCTTATTAGTCTTAACGTATATAGACTTTTTAAATGGGAAGGATTATGTATTATAAATCTATAATACTTTTCATGTATTATCCCGATTTAAAAAATTCACCTTTAAATTTTTTTTTTTTAGAGTAATGACTTGAGTTTGAATGTTATGAAAAGCACATGGTTAGTATACGAGGAATGATATTAAAGTAAAAGAGAATTACTATTTCCTCTCAGATTGATGACTTGAGCTTGAATGTCATGAAAGGCACGAGTTGGAGACACTAAGATACATAAGAGAAAATTACAATTTTCTCTTAGAGTGATGACCTGGGTTCGAACGGCGTAAGCAGTACAAGATGGGTTACAAGTTGGCTTGTTTAATGCAGCTTGCATCAAACTTGTCCTTTTTTCTCTTTTAACCAAATCTCCCAACCCAACCGAACCTCTCTTTTCCACAGGATTTGAATCCAAGTCATCACTTATAGGGAGATCATCAAACTTGTTTGGCATCACAAACAATATTCAGTCCCTGGCTGAAATTTTACAACACACATTATTGGTGGCCCATGTGTTCTTAATCAATCAAGCAATCAATTACTAATACATTGTTGCTATCATTTTTAACATTTAGCAAATAAAACACGACGAAGCAGATTTTAGTTGTGGTGTTCTGAAAGAGATTTCTTACTGTTTTGCATGATCGTTCAATGCCATTGAAGCAGCCACTGTAATTGGAGTACGAGTCACTTCCTTCATTGTCAAGTAGAATGAAACTTAATTTTCTGTTAGTGAATTGAATATGGCTGCTGCAAGGATACTGATGGCTCACAATGAACGGCCAAGGCTTTTCCTAGCCGTTCTCTTCACCTGACAACAAGATATTTAGTGAAATCGGAAGCAATGGACAAATTGTTGCTTGTTTGTATTTCACTTCCATCTTTGATTCTTCTCTACACAATTAGAGTGCTTGTCATTGTTTAACAGTGATAAATTGTTTAAATTATTTCGTACCATGCATTGAATAAATCTTATTTTTCTACTTGAATTCTCACATAAAATCCGAATTCCCCCCTAAACTCTCAACTTCATACAAATTCTCCCGTCACATTGGTCTCTTCCAAACAAAGCCTTCAAATTTAGGACATTTTAGTCATTTTTATTCTTTTAAATAAAAAATGAAAACAGCAAAAAATTACAATAACAAACATTTATCTTACTCTAACAGAAAATGCAACGACACACCTTATCCCCTAATTCCACACATAATAAGGTGGAAAAGAACTCATCTAGCCCAAGACCTCTATTGACCCATTCCTGATAGAAGGAAACCCACCCAAACCCCTCACTGCAACCCCCAAGGATCCTCTCCTGAGAAACCAAACCTAAAGCCAAACCCTCAACCACTTGTTTTTTCATTTGTGTTCATGCATATTTAGGTTTTTTTTTTCTCTCTCTCTCTTTTTTGTGTGTTTGTGGGGGTCTAATTTATCATTCCAGGAGAATTCCATTCAAGTTATGAGTTCATATTTTAAGTGTGCGATCCCTATAACATGCTCTACGTGTCTACTTGTCTTAGGTACTAGTTTGCTCTCTTTTTTACCAAACAATTATGTACAATTTTTACTGTACTATGTAGAGATGGTGGTCATAGTCAGCATTGTGTACTGTATTATGCGTGAACTATACGCACATAGTACATAATAGGTACATGTATTTAAAATTCTTTTATTATATGTTCAAAATTCTTATATTATATATTCAAAATTTTTATATTATATATTCAAAACTTTTATATTAAGCTGCAAAAATATTCAAAATTTTAAACTTTACTGTTAAACTTTTGAACATGTAATATAAGAATTTTGAATATAGAATATAATCTATGAGCATGTAATATAAGTGTTTTGAACATAAAATATAAAATTTATGAGATTATAATTTTTATTTTGTGAACTGCCTTTTAAATTTTTGAATATATAATACAAAAGTTTTGAACATAGAGTATAAAATTTATGAGATTATAATTTTTATTTTTTGAACTTACTGGTTAAACTTCTAAACATATTTGTAGCTTAATATAAAAGTTTTGAACATATAATATAAGAATTTAGAACGCATGTACTGTTACGTACTTTGCACGCATATTATTTACGCATAGTATGGTGTATAGTGCTTATGCAGAATACTGTACATATGATGCACAGTGCAGGTATTGACAATTATGGCTCTTGTGTTTCTTAAATGAATTTGTATCAAGAAATATTAATAATTGCTTTGAGACAAAGGCAAAACAAACATATAAGGTTAAATTGTTCAAAGATTTAGATAGATCAAATAATTTAGATGAATTAATTTGCACCAAAATCAAAAAATTAATCATTCTCTTTTTTTTTTTCCTGATGCAGGGTTATATCATATATGTTGCATGGAGAGGGGTTCCATCATTTTTTCTTTTTCTGATTTTGACACATCATTAATAGACATCATAATATCAACAGTTGATAGACAAGAATATTCATGTTATAGAATATCAAGCTAATGTTTGAACTTATATTTCTATAGCTTGTTAAATTAATTTATCTAAGCCACATGTTATGGACCAAGCGCATATCGCCTGCACAACTCTAGTCTACTAAGGGTTAGAATGAGATAATCCAATCACACTAGGTCGACAAGCATGAAAAAGGAGAAATTAATTAGTTTAGGAACGTAAGTGATCACATGTTTATTGATATTATAGAATATTACATCTTAATACACAATATTCTATCCCGCATAGATAGAGACTTCTCAGATACGTGTACAAGTCCTAAAGATTTGTTTGGTTGTAACACTTCCGCAGATGCAATTCGTTAATACCTTGTAGTGAATCGGGTTATTATTATTTTTAACCTTATTTTTTAATTTACTTCCAAAAATAGTCCAGTTTTAAGAGGAATTGCAAAAGTAGACTTTTCGAAGTTCAGAAGCCCGATCACGAATGATGAAAACTCGATATCGAACTTCGAAAGTTTGAAAATATTTTCAAATAACGGAACTTCAATTTTGAACTTCAAAAGTTCAAAATTATCAACAGTAACAACTTCGAACTTATGAAGTTCGAAAATAGGGTGCTAGGGTTTGCAGGATTCCTTCTGTGACGATGTTGCGACGATGTGACGGAGGGCAGAGAATAATATCAGAAGGGAGACAATAATATCGTGTTTCGAACTTTAGAAGTTCGAGTTTACAAGATTCCGACGTGATCGAGGGCAGAGCAGAGTAGAGAATAAAATTTTTGTCAGAGATGGCCTTTTTCGAACTTCTGAAGTTCAAAGTTGTGAAAAATTCGAACTTTCGAAGTTCGAATTTTTTGCACTTTTGAACTTCTGACGTGCGATTTTGTTGTTTCGAGTTTTTAAAATTCAAGTTAGGTTATAAGTTGAAACTCAGAAGTTTAAAATCCGAATTTCTAAGTTCAAATTTGTTACTATATGATGCACACCCCACTTCTTCCTTCATCATCTCGTTCCAAAATCACTAACCCTACACACGTTCACACGATAAGTCACATTATGTAGCATTTTCAAAATTTGGATTTGCTGCTATACCATTAACCACTCCACTTCCCTCCCTTCTGCAACTCATTCACATCTAAGTCATGTTATACATTTTTTTTTCACCCAAAAAGATGAATGCAAATGTTGATGCAATTAATGTATATTTATATTACGGTGGCAACAAAATTGAAACAGATCATGGGCTCGACTATGTAGGTCCAAACTTACCACGTAAAATAAAATTTTTTCCCGGAACGACATACTATCAGTTTGTATATCGTATATTCACGAAGCTCCAATTGCGGCCTACTATCGATAGAGTTGAGTTGTGTTATCGTGATCCCAAATGGGATACAAACTGACAACAAATATATTATTACCCCAGTGGCATTAAGGATTACAAAGATGTACAGGACATGTACGAAACAGCTTGCATGGATATGAATAGGAGATGTGCGCACATTGTCGTAGACGTGCAAAGTGATGTCGTGCACAATCCACAGCCTTCAAACGAAGAAGCAACACTACAAGAAGTTGTTGGTGATTTGCCAGATTTGAATGTGGAACCACCTTATTATGTCAATGCGGAAGTCAACATTCCAACCACAACGGCAGGCTTTGCCATATTTTCCCTTTCTCCACCGCCATGCCCCACATTTGAAGTTGGAGGACCCTCTCAAGCTAGTGACATTCGGGAGATGTTCGAGGTGGGATTAGATTCTATTTTATCTGAACCGGAAGAAGTAGATGAGGACGTCCAGTTAAACGAGGAGGAAGATGTTGTGTCAGTAGAAAGTTTAATCTACGAAAACGAAGAGATTGATGTGGGGCTAGGCAATGGCGAAGAGCTGGAGCCGGATCTAGAGGAGGAAGAACCAGTAGCTTTCCACACAGCTAGGACAGAGTATTACATCACTTCAAATGAGCCTCCAATGGAGAGACCAATGTGGGATGAAAGACGGATGGAGTTGGCCAAATGCATGGTGTTCCCGAAAAAGGTTGATCTTATATGGGCTGTCCAACAAAACGTGATCAAACATAAACGAGAATACAGGGTGGTGAAGTCGAATAAGTCCTTGTGGGACATACGTTGCTACGAATCAAGCAATCCTAGGACATCATACAAGTGGAAGGTTCATGCAGTAAAAAAATGCACACACAAGATGTTCGAGATTACGAGGTACCAAAGCATGCATATTTGCATGGGAGATAAATGCGGGCCAAACCATAGAAATCTAACATCTGGTCTGGTCAGCTACATGGTTAGGCATTTTGTTGCAGAGAAGCCTGATATCGAGGTACGTCTTGTCCAAGCCCATGTAAAGAAGACTTTAAATGTTGATATAACATACGGGAAAGCTTGGCGTGGTAGGAATAAGGCAATCCAACTAGTTTTTGGAGACTGGGACATGTCATACAAGATACTGCCGCGCTTTTTTGCCGCCGTAATTGCAAAGAATCCGGGAACCGTTGTCCACTACAAGTTCGCCCAGGGTTCAACTGAAACAGAAAAAATTTTCCACTATATTTTTTGGGCTTTTGGTCCGTGCATCATGGCATGGAGGCATTGTCGACCTGTACTCTCGTTGGACGGAACACGTCTGCATGGGAAGTACAAGGGCTACCTGCTCGTCGCCTTAGCGACAGATGCCAACGACCATATATTACCGTTGGCATTTGCCGTTGTTGATGGCGAGAGTACAAATAGTTGGAGGTGGTTCCTGGAGAAGGTAAGTCAGTGTTTTTTAAACGACATGTCAACAGTTTGCATTCTGTTTGATCGGCACGCAGGAATCGCGGCAGCCATCACTACAATAACATTTGACGGCCGACTTCAAGTGAAGCATCGCATTTGCTTGAGACATCTAAAAACCAATGTGATGAAAAGATGGCACAACCAATTCGCAAAAGACATGTGTTGGATAGCTGGAAAAGAAAGCCAGAAATGGAAGCACATCGCCGCCATGGACATTATTCGTAATATCGACCCACGACCCATTGGCGTTGGTACACGGGTGCACCAGATGTTAGCCGACCTCGGTCCAGATTCATGGACATTAAGCCACGATGGGGATTATAGATGGGGAGTGCTGACAACAAATAATGTTGAATGCTTCAATGGTGTGATTGTTGGAGCCAGGGGATTGTCCATTACAGCACTAGTAAATAACACTTTTTTAAAGCTAAAGGGATATTTTCACGATAGGTTGGCAAACGCGATGCACATGCATAGAGATGGTCGTATTCTGACGGATCGAGTGAGAGAAAAATATGAAAAGTGGGAGACGTCTTCACACCGGATGCGATTGCATGCATTCAGACTAGATGAGTGGTACCAGGTCGGTCAAATGCCAGAACGATGAAACGATGTTCCCAACGAACAAGAGGTAGATTGCGTGGGACGAACATGTACATGTGACAAGTGGACAGCCTATCATATGCCATGCTCTCATGCCTAATATGTTGCCCATTATAGGGGTAGAAACCCTTCAACCATGGTTGATCTTCATTATACGGTAGAGTCATTCGAGGCAACATATAATATGACATTTCAACCCCTTGGACATGAATTTTACTGGCCTCCAGGACCCAGTTGGACATTACTCCCGAATGCTTTACGAATACGCGACAGAAGACGTGGGCGGGAAAGAGCTCGGCTTATACCAAACGAGATGGACAATTCTGACCAAGTAGGCAGAAGAAAGTGTGGTTATTGCCGTAACCCTGGGCATATTGCACCAAATTGCCCCCTAAGAATAGATACGTAGCTTCGAATGGTTATCATGAAGTTGTAGCATGTGAAGCTAATTGGTCTTTTCCACTATGGCTGTCGTGTCATCCAACAGGTGCTCATGCTGGGTCTGCTGAAGTATGGCCTGGCCTCTGATGTGCAAGACCTGCAGATGACTCACCATAAAATCAAGAGTAGCCGCATCTACTCGTAAGTCTCCCGCCTCGTACTGCCGTATAATACTCCCACTGTGGTTAATCACATGCTGAGCGTATACCGCCTAAAGAAAAATTTACGGGCATTGTCAATAGGTATTGCATCAATGCATACTAAATTCGAATTTATGGGAAAACATTCATATTGTACTAACCAGACTGTTCTCATCGTGGGCCGACGCAACATAGCCGTCGTCTGTATGACTAGTCCAAGGGTGTCCAGCATGTAGTATGGTTATCCCTCGGTACCATTTCATATACGCCCTCAAAGCCCCAGGATCGGGAAAGTCCTCTAACTCCGTCGCCACAACAGTGTTTTCCCAATTGACCCACATGTCGACTGCCAAATTATATTGTTCGGCTGTAATCTTCTCTTTCCCGTCCCGGTGCTTCTGCCATGCTGGTGGATTAACGAGGATCGTCTGCCGCATGCTGAACTGCCGAAGTACCCCATCAGGACGATGCCACTCAACCCGCCTACCAACGATGAGGGGTACACATACTCGCCACGCTTCCGCATTTTGCAAACAATACTGTGGCAAACCACCCATTGCATACTCGAATGGTTGCAAATAAACTGGGAACACAACAATAACGGCAGATTAGTTTATAAAACATACAACGTAAATTAACAAGGGAGAGTAATAAATGTGAGATGTAAATTTTTTCAAACCTCGCCAGGCTGCAAACGGTCAATCATGTCCCGCGCCTTATTCAAGCCAGCCCGGCCCGCAACCCACTTCAGATCCTTCCTCGCAAATAACATGTAGCCGTGTGGTAGGCCTGGAAACGGGAAATCAAGGTGAACAGCGTGCCCATCCCTCTGATGGTGCCTATCCGTCTGCTCACACAATGTTGGTCTAAAAGCTGTGAGCCTGTCCCAAGCAAAAAACTGCATTGTACAAGATAATTATATTATAAACAATAATACGTCTTCAAATATCATTAACAACAATGAGATGATTAAGTGTGCTACCTGAATGAGCATGACGGCCCCGCACATGCCTCTACAATCACGGCAACAAGCCTTACAAAGCCATCTATACAGATGCGCTAGGCATGCTGCCCCCCAATTATATTCACTGATATGATCAAAGTCAATCAAAAAGTCTAACCAATGTAACGATAATTTATTTCCTATCGTATCAGTGAACATATGAGTGCCAAATAACAAAAAAATCCACAAACGGGCCCGCCGTTTCGCTTCCTCCACCTCAGGATTCTCCGGAGTGCCTTGGGCTACGTACAATTCCCTTAGATGGGGTATGTTAATCGAATTTTCACTAATTTTGTCCAAAGATACATATACCCCCATATATTGATGAATACGTGTCCGCCACTCTTCCGGAGTTCGACAAGTATCGTCGAGCACCGGGACAACCTGACCAACAATCGGTAATCCCCAATATTCAACGACATCCTGGAGTGTGATCGTGGCCTCGCCTACAGGCAAATGAAATGTATGTGTCTTTGGTCACCACCTCTCAATCAAGGCAGTAATAAGAGGATTGTCAACCTGATGGAAGTGCGCCGCATAACATCCAAAAAATCTGGCTCTCAATAAAGCCGTCTGCACAGCAGGATGCTCCGTCCATAGGAATAACTCTCTATCACTCTTATAAATCTTGTGTTTCTCTAATTGATGGGGTGACGACAAATAATTCACCCGGTGGTCATAGTAATAGCATAACACTGAACTATCGCTAGGAGCTGGTCTATGAGCCATAGATCCTACGAGCATTAAGTAAATTAAAAAAAATGTAAAAGTACTAATTATTACTAATTAGTTTAGAACTGCAACTTTAATATTTAACTAATTTTGCTAACTTTGTAAAATTCATAATATTTTAATTTTTTTACATTCATACTAATTAAAATTACAGTGATTAATACATCCCATCATCATAAATTATAAATTCACACTAATTATATGCATATTGATTATATGCACACAAATTATATACATAATGATTAATACATCCCATCATCATAAAATGATTAATATTCCAAAAATAAATCAACATATAATTAACATATAAATTAAACCAACAAAATTAATATTCCACTAAACTAAACAATAGTCTAATTTTAAAATTTAATGTATTAAGCAACATATAATTAACATATAAAATAAACCAATATGATTAATATTCCACTAAACTAAACAATAATCTAATTTTCAAATTAAACGTAGGCAACATGTAATTAACATATAATTTTGAAATTTAACATCATATAAATTAAACAAACAAACACATTAAAATATATAAATTCGGTGCCAAAAAAAAAAGAGAAAACTTACAAGATTTAGGCAAAATCCTAGGATGTGGAAAATTTGTACTAAATTTTCGAGTTGGGTGGGAGAAAAATGAGAGAGGGATCAGAGAGCACTGAAGAGAGCAAAAGAGGTGAGATTTCGGATGGAAGAGGAGGGTTTGGGCCGGGGGGTTTAAATACTAGAGGAGTCGAACTTCAGAAGTTCGACAACAAAGAAGAAAAGCTAGATTTCGAACTTCTGAAGTTCGAGTATACAGGCTTATTGAACTTCTGAAGTTCGATTTTATGTATTTCGAATTTCAGAAATTTGACATCATGTTTCGAGGTTCTGCTTTAATACCCTGTCTGTTACGTGCAGCGATAGTTACTCCGAGACGCGCGCATTCGAACTTTCAAATTTCGAAAACGACCAGCTGCCATATAGGGTTTCCGAGGAGTCGAACTTTAGAAGTTCGACATCAAGGAATAAAAGCTAGTTTTTGAACTTCTGAAGTTCGAGTATATAGGTATTCGAACTTTTGAAGTTCGATTTTATGTATTTCGAATTTCAGAATTTCGACATCGAGTTTCGAGATTCTGCTTTAATGCCCTGTCTGTTACGTGCAGTGATAGTGACTCCGAGACGCGCGCATTCGAACTTTCAAATTTCGAAAACGGCCAGCTTGCTTATCCGATTTTCGAGATCCACGCAATCAAACTTCAGAAGTTCGAGTCCGAGCTTCTGAATTTCGAATTCTTAGTGGAACTTTATTATAATTTCGTTTTTTTTCCTTGACATAGTCGAACTTTGTAACTTCGTTTTCGAACTTCATAAGTTCGAAAAGTCTACTTTTGCAACCCCCCTCAAAACTGGGTTATTTTTGGAAGCAAATTAAAAAATAGGGTTAAAAATAAAAATTCTCCTAGTGAATCCTCCTAGTGGCTCTATATGCAAGCCAACCCTAATCATTTACCTATCATTCCTGACATTGAGACCAGGCCCAATAATGGCCACCCTTAAGCTAGCGCAGGAAAAATGGCGCATAATGGAAGCACCTTAAACCGCACCATCCTTGAGCAATACCAATGATCTTGAGTTATCTCCATTAGATATTCTTGTTAATCGCTCTTGAACCTCAACATGCCTTGACTGCCCAAGACCAACTCTCGAGTAGCCCAACAAAAGTAGGCGACTAACAATGGTCTACCCAACATGTCTCACTCGCTAAAGAAGCAAACAAGCTTACGAGGCTGTTTGGCTGAGTGAGCTTATAAGCCAAAAAGGCAAATTGGCATGTTTAGATAAGGATTTTTTTTTACAAATAACACAATTTAAATAATTAATTTAAAAAATAGCCTTATTTTTGGCTGGATTTCAAAACTAGCACTTTCGGCTTTCAATAAATGAAATCGGGTATTCAAAAAACGAAAACGTGCAAAATTTTTCCCAACCATTTTTCGTCTTTTGAATAGCCGAAATCAGCTATTGAATAGCCGAATCTATTTTCGGCTATTGAATAGCTGAAAAATCCTGCAGTATATATTCCCTTGGCAATCTGGCAAATTCCTGGTTTTGAACAGCTAATTTTGGCTATTAAATAGCAAAACGTTCTATTATTGAATAGCCGAATCGACTATTCAATAACCAAAAGCGCAAAAATCGAGGCCATTAAATATTGTGCCGTTACACCAGATTTTTTGGCTTTTGAATAGCCGAAATCGACTATTCAAAAGCCGAAAAATCTGCCGTTACGATACACTGTGTATTTTGCACGTTTTCGTTTTTTGAATACTCGATTTCGTTTATTGAAAAACCGAAAGTGCTAGTGTTGAAACCTAGCAAAAAACAAGGCTATTTTTTAAATTAATTATTTAAATTGTGTTATTTGTAAAAAAAGTCCTTTAGATAACTAATTTATAAGTACTTTTTGCTAGTTTATAAATTGGAAAAAAAAATCCTTTGGATCAGCTTATTTTTTAGCAACTTATAAGCACTTTAGTCAAACTAACAAAAAAGCAATATTACCCTTTAAAAAAAACAAATAAGTTTTAACTACTATTAGTTAATGACATTTTTTTTAGTCATTTTAATTACCATTGATACTTATAAGTATCTATTTACCAAATATGTTAACAGTTTATAAGCACATATTATCTAAACATGTTTCTACTTATTTATCACTAGTTTATAAACACAAGCTACTCATAAACACTTAGAGACTGTTTGGCTTTACTTATTTGTGACTTATAAGTACCAAATTATAAAAAGTGTTGAATGTGGCCCGAATTCTTAGGCAACAAGAATAGCAAATTTCCTTTCAGTCCTTTTCCTTGTAGTATACTGTTTCCTTTTCCTAGTAGTATATTGTTTCCTTATCCTTGTAGAATACGAATTAAGATACTTGTGTACTATAAATAGGGGCTAGGACATTGTATTTGGTGCCTTAGGGTCACACCCCATGAGGGTGTAGAGGTTCATACCTCTTATGGTATGTGGGGTGAGAGAAACCAAAGTGAGAGCCTTGTAGCATTCGTGATCAGTAATATAATTATTCTCTGTTGCCCGTGGACGTAGGCTTCAAAGCCGAACCACGTAATTTCTTGTGTCCGTTATTTCTTCTCGTATTCTTCGTGTTTGCATGTTTTTCCCCAACAAACTGGTATCAGAGCTTAGGTATTGTATTAATCCGCTGCTTGAGGGAAAAAGAAAAAATCAAAACTCACTGTGAAACCAAAATTTCTCAAACCAAACGGTGCCTAACCAAACAAAGGTCTTTGTTCGGCGAGGAGTGCTCCGGTGCTGTCTACGTTGAGCGTTGGTGGTTGGAGTGGAAGCTTGCGTCGGCGGGTCCTGGTTCGTGTTTGGGTTTGAAGAACAAGCGAAGAAGATTGAGTTCGCGTGCTCTTGAGGTTGGTTTTTAGTATTCAGGTATTATTTTTTGGAAATTGGTTCAAGTTTGTAAAGCAGGTTTAGGGTTTGTAGGCTTTGGGTCTTTGGGTTTATTTGGATCGGGCCTGGGTAGTGGCCTTGTCCAATTTTGGCTATGCCTTGGGTCTTGGGTTAATTAATTTTTTGTTGGGCTTGGGTTCTAGGCCAGAAAAATAATAAATTTCTTTTTTGGGTTTGGGCTTAGTTTAGGCCAAAAGAATAAAAAAAAAAATTTATTTGGGCTTAGATTTAGTCCTGAAACAAAAAAAAAAAAAAAAAACTGATTTGACCTTTGACCAAGGTTGACTTTGACTGTTGACCATTGGCCAAGGGTTGACCGAGTTTGACCAAAGCCTTACCCCACGTTTTTCGACGTGCTGAGTCCGTTTTTGGGCTCTGTTTTTCCAGATTCTGCTCTGAAGTACGTGTTTAGGGACGGTGTTGACTTTGACCAACAGGTTTGACTTTGACCGGTGTTGACCAAAGTTGACCAGGGGTGTTCCTAAGGTTTTTCGACGTGCTAAATCCGTTTTTACGATCCATTGAGCCAAATTCAATCTCAAAGTGTGAGTTTTGAGCAAACGAAGATGTCTGCCACAGGTGGAAAGTTTGAAATCGAGAAGTTTGATGGGAGAATGAGTTTCAGTCTTTGGAGGATCAGATTCAAGGCATTTATGACAATGCAGGGACTTTGGAAAGTCATTGAAGGAGTGATCCCAGAAAAGATAGAACCAGCAACGAGAGAAGAACTCGAAGCGAAAGCCTTGAGTGCAATACATATGTCCGTGACAAATGAAGTATTGCTGGAGATTGCTGAGAAAATGACAGCAGTTGAGGCTTGGAATACTTTGGTGGAACTGTATGCATCTAAATCTCTCACGAATCGCCTCTACTTGAAGAAGCGATTGTATCATCTTAGAATGAAAGAAGGTACCTCATTAAAACAACACATTGATGAGTTTACCTCTTGTTTTATTGCTTTGAAGGATGTGGGTGTTAAAATTGATGACGAAGATCAAGCTATGATCGTATTATGCTCCTTACCGCCTTCATATATGAACTTTGTGGACACTATGTTGTACGGGAGGGATAAAATTACTTTTTGAAGATGTGATTACTTCATTAAAATCGAAGGATCTTCAAACACATATTCTGGGATATAGGGAAGAAGTTCATGGGGAAGGTTTAGTGAGTAAAGGGAGATCGGAGAATAGAGGTGGATCTTCGGATAGAAAGAAAAGCAAGTCAAGGTCAAAATCAAGAGCAAGGAAGCTACGCTATTTCGAATGTGGCGAAAAGGGTCACATTAAGAAAGAATGTACAAGACTGAGAAAAGGAAAGACAAAAGGTGGAGAATTCAGCTAATGTGATGTAGAGTGCTGACAGTGATGGAGATAACTCGAGTAGTACCGGGGAAGTTTTGACTGTGAGTGGATCACAGTGGCAAAATCAATGGATTCTTGATACTGGTGCAACGTTCCATATGTGTCCTAGGCGCGATCGTTCTCTTCTTATTCCAAAAGAGAAGGGAAAGTCTTTCTAGGCAATGATCTTTCGTTAAAGGTGGAGGGAATGGGCATCATAAATATCAAGATGTTTGATGGTATTACAAGATCTCTCGAGTGTTGGCATGTATCGGAGCTGAAAAAAAACTTGATTTCTCTTGGGCGTTTGGATTCTCATGGATACAAATTCCGAAATGAGAATGGTGTCTTAAAGGTGAGCAAATGTGCAATTGTGCTCTTGAAAGGGAACTTGACTGGCGGCCTATATATCCTTCAAGGTAGTACAGTTACAGGTGTTGCAGCTGTTACATCCGAGGAGAGTGATAATGACACTCTGTGCTTATGGCACAAAGGTTGGGCCATATGAGCGAGAGGGGACTAACCGAGCTGAGCAAGAGGGATTTGCTTTGTGGACAAAGAACTGGAAAGCTTGAATTCTGCGAGCATTGTGTCTTTGGAAAGCAAACCAAGGTGAAGTTCAAGAGCGGGAGAACACCAAAGGCACACTTGATTATATTCATTCGATCTTTGGGGTCCTAATAAAGTTCCTTCCAAGAAAGGTGCCAGGTATTACATCACTTTCATTGATGCATACTATCGGATGGTGTGGGTATACTTCTTAAAAACTAAAGATGAGGCGTTTCCAACATTTGTCAAGTGGAAGACGTTGATTGAGAAGCGGTAGTAAACAAATTAAGCGTCTTAGGACTGACAATGGGTTGGAATATTGCAACAAAGAGTTTGATGAGTTCTGCAAGAAACATGGCATTGTGAGACACCGCACATGTGTAGGGACACCACAACAGAATGGAGTTGCAGAACGCATGAATGGAACTCTGGAGGAGAGAGCTCGTTGTATGCTCTCCCAATCTGGCTTGAGTCAAGACTTTTGGGCTGAAGCCGTCAATACGGCATGCTACTTGGTGAATAGGTCTCCATCTAAAGCTATTGAATTGAAAACTCCTTTTGAGTTATGGTCCGTAAGCTGCCGACTACTCGATTGAGGGTGTTCGGTTGCCGCATACGCTCACGTGAAGGATGGCAAGTTGGAGCCGAGGGCAAAGAAATGCATATTTCTAGGCTATGCGTCCGAGAGGAAAGGTTACAGGTTGTGGTGCACAGATCCAAAGTCTCCAGGTTTCCTCATTAGCAGGGATGTCACGTTCAATGAGTCTGCTTTATTAGACCAAGAAAAGGAGAAAGCGGTAGCTGATTTGGACCACGGTGTCAAAGAGTAGGTGGAGGTATTTTCTGATGTACCAAATGTTCCATTTAGCAATAGTAGCAGTCAAATTCAGCCGACTCAACCAACTGAGGCACATGATCAAAATATGCCTGAACAATGTATACAAGATTGCCAGGCGAGAAAGAAGACAGATTAGAGAGCCTGAAAAGTATGGATATGCTGATCTTGTTGCTTATGCTTTGATCATTTAAACAATTGAAGGACATGAGCCGAATTCATACAAAGAGGCCATATCTGGGAAAGGTTCTGCTTAGTGGGTGGGTGCCATGAGTGAGGAGATTGAGTCTCTTCATAAGAATCAAACATGGGAGCTTGTTGAATTGCCTAAGGGACAGCGAGTTGTTGGTTGCAAATGGGTTTACAAGAAAAAGGAAGGTACTCCAGGGATTGAGGGTCCTCGACACAAGGCACGGTTGGTGGCAAAAGGCTATACACAAAGGGAGGGTGTTGACTTCAACGAAGTGTTCTCTCCGGTTGTGAAGCATACTTCCATCAGGGTTTTACTTGCCTTGGTTGCTCTTCATGACTTAGAGCTTGAGCAGCTAGATGTGAAAATGGCGTTTTTGCATGGTGATCTTGAAGAGCAAATTTACATGAGTCAACCGGAGGGGTATATAGTTCCTGGTAAGGAGAACCATGTTTGCAAACTGAAAAAGTCCTTGTATGGGTTGAAGCAGTCACCTCGGCAATGGTACAAGAGATTTGACACTTTCATGGTAGGTGCTGGATACACAAGGAGTGCCTACGACAGCTGTGTATATCTTAAGAAGCTTCCAGATGGTTCGTTTGTGTATTTGCTGTTGTATGTCGATGATATGCTTATTGCTGCTAAAAGCATATCTGCAATCGACAAATTAAAGAAGCAGCTAGGTGATGGGTTTGAGATGAAGGATCTTGGAGCAGCGAAGAAGATTCTTGGCATGGAGATTCACAGATATAGAAACGCTGGGAAGCTATTCTTGTCTCAACAAAATTATATTGAGAAGGTCTTTGGAGCATTTCGGGATGCTTAAAGCTAAGCTGTGAGTGTGCCGCTTGTCGCTCACTTCAAATTGTCTGCAGATTTGTCACCTAAAGCGAGGAGGAGGTGGAGCATATGTCTCATGTTCCATACTCGAGTGCTGTTGGTAGCTTGATGTATGCTATGGTGTGCACTCGTCCTGATATTTCACATGTAGTTAGTGTTGTGAGCAGGTATATGGCATCACCTGGGAAAACACACTGGGAAGCGGTGAAATGGATAATGAGATATTTGCGTGGCACTGCGAATATAGGATTGCTATTTAGCAAGATGACTGGAGATTGCGCGAGGTTGATGGGTTATTGTGATTCAGACTTTGCAGGTGACCTTGATAAGAGAAGATCTCTGACGGGTTACGTGTTTACTCTCTCTGGATGTGCTATCAGTTGGAAAGCGACATTACAGTCTACTGTGGCATTGTCAACTACTGAAGCGGAGAACATGGCAATTGCAGAAGCTATGAAGGAGGCCATGTGGATACAAGGCCTGATTCGTGATCTTGGGCTGCAGCAAGATACAAGTACAGTCTTTTGTGATAGCCAGAGTGCAATCCATCTGACGAAGAATCAGATGTATCATGAGAGAACTAAACACATTGATATCAGATATCATTTTATCAGAGATATTATATCACAAGGAATCATATCGGTGCAGAAGATTTCTACCCATGAGAATCCAGCAGATATGATGACTAAGGTGGTTCCAGTCAGCAAGTTTAAGCATTGCTTGAACTTGGTTGCTATTTGCGGTGCGGAGCATTGAGCCCTTAAGGGCAGTTGGCAGCAGGGATGATGGTGTGTTGATTGGAGCGAATACGTGCCAAGGTGGAGATTTGTTGAATGTGGCCCGAATTCTTAGGCAACAAGAATAGCAAATTTCCTTTCAGTCATTTTCCTTATAGTATACTGTTTCCTTTTCCTAGTAGTATACTGTTTCCTTATCCTTGTAGAATACGGATTAGGATACTTGTGTACTATAAATAGGGGCTAGGACATTGTATTTGGTGCCTTAGGGTCACACCCCATGAGGGTGTAGAGGTTCATACCTCTTATGGTATGTGGGGTGAGAGAAACCAAAGTGAGAGCCTTGTAGCATTCGTGATCAGTAATATAATTATTCTCTGTTCCCCGTGGACGTAGGCTTCAAAGCCGAATCACGTAATTTCTTGTGTCCGTTATTTCTTCTCGTATTCTTCGTGTTTGCATGTTTTTCCCCAACAAAAAGTACATGAAAAAATATTTTTTTCTAGATGCTTATAAGCATCAAAATACACCAAGCCAAACACCCTCTTAAAAAAAAGCTTAGCCAAATGGGCTCTCCATCACTTGCAAAGCCAGTTCCCTGATCACATTGTCATAATCTCCATTCCCCACTGAATGAGCTAACAGGCTGCCTTAAATACCATATGTCAAAAGTCAATGGGAGACCCCTCTCACAATAAGTCCACAAAGGCGTAGGAAGAGGCCAATTAGTCACATTGATTCAACAAGCATGAAAAAGAGAAAGACAACTGGTTCAAGAAGGTTGACAATAGCTTTTATCTATATCATTGATATCACATGTTATTATAGAGTAAATGTAAATTACAAGTCCTGTGTTGCTAGAAGCCTCTCAACTATGCCCCAGTTTCTAAAGATCTGTTTAACATAAATGTATCTTCTTGACAATTCCAGATGCATAAACACATACTGATCAATAAATATTGATAGACAAGTTATGACTCAGAAAATAAGGTAGGAAACATCCTTCATATATGATAATATCACCAGGCAAGTCGCTACTAATCTAATCAACAAAGTGTTGAGGAAAATATTTAGGCCAAAAATAGAAGAATTCTTTTTAGAAACTGTATATATAGATTGAGCATTCCTTTAACAAGGAATAAATAGAGTTCTTAACCCTTATTTTACATAATAAAATTTTTACAGCATATTATGAATAGAAGTCCTTATCATAAATGCGAAGGGAAAGAGTAACATAAAATATTCCTAATTAACAACCAAGCTATAATAAGATCTTTAGAGATGCAAGTGCAAACAAAGATGAAAATAACTCAACTGCAAAACTAGATAGAGAGGTTTACTAGAATTAAAGACAAAAAAGACAGTTTTTTTCCCTAGAATGTGGTATCAGACCACACGAACTGATGATTACTGAGTAGAAAGATTTCAAGCCCTTTTCTTCCGATTCAATGCAGGTCTCTTGCCAATTGTTATTGTCTTGCCAGAATGAGATAGTAGACCACGCAAAATTGCTAAAACAGAAAAGCCCATAAAGGGGAAATAAATCTTTAGGAGCTTATCTGATGCGCGCCCGGAGCGATTAAGTTCAGCTAGTATGGCGGCCTGCAATTTACAACACCAAGTCAGTACCATGAGCGCAAATAGAAGTCTTTTCCAAGTTATAGTTGTTGCATCATTTACTTGCTATTTGTTGCGTGTTTTCAAATATGATGCTCAAATGGAAGGGAAAATTAGAAGAAAATTAGGGAGTTTTGCTCTATTCTACTTTTGTTTTGAGAATTCTCCCGTTCTCCCGTTGTTTTAGTACATTACTTTTGTTTGTAGTATAACTATCGCTGATTTACCAAAAAAAGAAAAAAAAAAGTTGAATTTAAATATCACTCATGAAACATCATATTCAAGAGTTCTATATCAAACAATGAGCCAATTGGGCATCTCCAATTTTGCATATTCTTCTGAATAACAAGTATTTGCAATCCTCATATTTCTTGCTTCAAGTTTTATCCATTTCTCTTAAATGTAACGTATAGAAGAATGATCCACTAGATTTGCCATGCAAAACGAAATCTTGTTACCCTAAAGCCATTTAATTTCAAAACATTATTACATCCACACTCAATCATTTCAACCAATCAACGTACTTGAATAATGTAAATTACCCATCCATTGAAGACAATATAAATGTGGAGCTCAATAGCACGAGCTTTCAATCAAGTGGCGCATTAAATTAGCCCTTAGATGTAGATTTATGAATGTCAGTTTGAAGGTGAAAAGTGTCTAAGCTTCTATATAACAGGTAACACACACATATACATACATACATACATACATATATATATATATATATATATGCGTCACTAACCTACAAATGGGCCATTGTAACATGGATATCGGCCACTAGCTGATAAAGAAAGGCTATGTTACAAAAGAAAGGACTAAAATTAATGGGTAAAATGCACATTAACTCTCCTATGGTTTAATTAATAATTTACTTTTTCATGTTTTAAAACTTACCATATTACCTTTTTGTGCTTTTCAAAAGGTGGTATATTACTCTCTGTGGTTTGTTTTATTAGTTGATTACCCCCTGTGGTGTCTGTTTAGCTGATTACCCCACTCTATTTCTAACTTACCACATTACCCTATAAACTTTTTAAAACATAGCATAATCTCCTTTTTTTCATTATTATTTGATCATTGTTAGATGAGAATAATGGTATTTTTGAGAATATATAATACATTGCAAGTTTTAATACTCATATATGGAAAAAAAAAAGGCGTATAACGTATAATAAGTTAATTTTGATGGAAAACATTAAAGTAAGAGAGTATGTGTCACATTTTGAAAACCATAGAAGTAATATGGTAAGTTCTAAAGCATAGAGAATAATTCGTTAATTAAACAAATTACAAGAATAACGTGCATTTTATCCGAAACTAATATATATAAGGAAAAAGAAATTAGAGAAGAATGGTTATGTAAAGTACCATGCAACTAAAAGCAGAGACCCCATAGATGAGGGAGGTGGTGTTGAGCCAAGACCTTGAAGCTGCGATGCCATAAAGACATGCAAGAGCAAGTGGCCATTGGAGGAGAAGCTCAAGCCAAATAATCCCAACAAAGAAATGTGGCTTCTCAGAGACCAAGTAGTCACCATATTCTTCTACGTACCTGTTCTTAAGCTCAACCAAGCAGGTTGGATAATGGTGCAAAGGAAGGATTATTTGTCCATCAAAGAGTGGAACTATAACTGCAACGAAGACAAAAAAAATAAAAAGTGCAGCATCCACAAACTTTATGAAAGCCCCCATGTTTGTCTTTAAGTTTTATGGCTGCTTGGAATGTATTGTTTGATTTGAAAGGACAAAACTACATAATACGATAAGAATTATAGGTATTGGAAATTAATTTTAGAATTTTTGCACTTAAAACGAGAGGCATACCATTAGACGACTTTAATATGTATTAGCGGTTATTTTATCTTTTTGCGAATGTTTCGGTTTTGGATCCCTGTTTTTAGTGTTGTGTCTGGATAATAGTGAATAAAGGATATGAAAGTGTTGAAAGGTCAACGGGGTAAACGGGCGATGCATTAATTGTAGGTTGTTTATCATCGCCAAGGGCCTCTAACTATCTATATTGAAGTCTTATATATCCTCACTAGTTGTCATGTATTTACATTTCAACAAATAATCTAGATATAGCTTGCATGCTTTGATTTTATATTGACCTCGAAAATTTTGTGTTGACAAGCTAATAATCGTCTAACTGATTTGGTGAAAGTTTTGATAGATTAATTTCATTAAAATACTTGGTGTTACTCTTGTACATTTCAAATTCCTACTTTTTTTGGGTCAAAATTTCAAATTCTTACAAGAGTGGAGTTAATTACTTTTATATATTTCAAACACTTTATTTGCATTATTTGCCTTCAATAAAACATGAACTTTTGGATTATACAATTGCTCACCAATTTCCTATACACTTCCACATCATCATCTTAACTTCCAAATACTTTCCAACATTTTCATCACAACTACTAAATCATTTAAAACCTAAAAAGAGTCATTTATCTGGAAAACACAAGAGTGTCTCACTGTTTTTGTACCTTCTTCATCTTCTAAATCTTCTCAATTAGTTTTCTGACATTATTTTTGTAAATCTAGTAGAAAGAGTTTGCTATGAGGAGAACAGAAGAAAAAAGATAAGCGATCGTATCAATTGTTTAATAACCAATTGTGCAATGTGGCACATCTTTGTAATTGTTAGTACAATAAATTAATAAACTAATATCCTTTCTACAAGTTTAAACTTTTAGATGAGGTATAGTAATTCTAACTATAGTTATGATTTGTGTTCACTGAGCTCTCTCTTTCCGTATATTAAAAAAAACACAGACGCAAGAAGAAGAACAACAAATATACGTGTTTATAGAGAGGGAGGGGAAAGAGAAATAGATAGCAAAGGAGAACGATAGGGAAGAAAAACGAAGGGGAGAAAACTGAGTTTTTTTATGTATATAGGTGAGTGTGATTCACGCACGCTCTGAAAAAAACAAAGAGCTCGTTTGGTGCACAGTAAGGTGAGAGCATGGTAAACTTTGTAGTATACTGATACATTTATTTACTATATTAACAAATTAAGTTTACTTATAATGATAAAATCTATGAATTCATTGACCCAAAAAACTGAAAAAGGCTTTGATGGACGGTAAAAGGCTCTAAATATCCTCAACTTACAAGATTGACTCAAGATTTAATTAACATGGTTGTATTTATTAATTTTGTTAACTTGAGCATATCTAGCAATCCTTCAACCTTCAGATTCTGATTGCTTTCTCCATAATTGCTTTGCATATATGGTCTAGCAGAGCTACCGTGGATGGTCGCTTAGGTTTAGGGTTTGTTTGGTTATTGGGTCTCTTGTTTGTTAGCCCAGTTTGGTTTGTGTGTTTTCTGGGCCTGATTTTCGTGTCCAGGTTTGCTTTTGTGAGTGGCGTTTGTTGGCCCACTTGATATTTGTCTGTTGTTTATGTTTGTCGAGTCTTGGTTGGCCTCGGGCCTCTTGTAATTGTTTTTTGTTTTGATGAATTCTTATTTGAAAACACACACACACACACAAAAAAAAAAAAAGTAGAGTAAGGCGAACTAACGACTCTTGTAATTTTAAACAATTCATCTACCTTTGCATTTATAACCTATATATGTGATAAATATACATTTTGGAGACATTTTAATTTCAAGTGTATCTAAAGCAGTAAGCATATATGGCATATATATAGTCGTTTCAATTAGAAATACACTTTCAAGAACTTTTTGTTAGACACAAAGTTAAAGAAATCTATATGTTTTCATAAAGCAAAAAGAATAGCTTATTAATTCCGTTGGTGATGATTTAGCCAAGGTAATAAAACTTTATTTCCATTTAAATATGTACGGAAAGAAAGTGTATATATATGGTTGCATTTTCTCACGAAGAGAGAAAGGACAAAGATTATTTTGTGATTTCCCACACTGGGAGGTGAAAAAATCAATGAGTATTTGTTTTTCTACGAGTTCAAAGTCTAACTACGAGATATCATTCTGATCATGACTAGCTAGAGGCATGTCAAACAGTTGTAAACTATAATTGCAAAATCCGCAATTTAAATTTTTGTAAATGATTTGATGATGATGATGATGATTATAAGTTCTGAAGAAATTTTTTTCCACTTAGCTGGTTCTATACCAACTGATTGTCACGTATGCCATTTAACCTCCTTATATATATATATATATATATATATATATATATATATATATATATAAATATAAAGCTCATAATGAATTTACCTTAAAATTATATAAACTTTATGGTGCAACAGTGTCCAGTACTTGTCCGCCATTCTCCAAACAATATTTAACTACAACTGCTATCTACCCTATCTTGCAAGATGAGGGGAAAACCAGAGGTCATTCAAAGTGCCAATTGTGAGTTTTGTGTTTCCACATGGAGTATCGGAACCACTTGTTCAATTGGCTGTTCTTTCACTGCAAGAATTTGGAAGGATTGTAGCCACCGGCTTGCTTGTGGTAATCTTAATGTTGAGTTTGATTCGTTGATTGAGAAGCTTTTTAATTTTTGTAGAAGAAACTCACCGCAGACGAACTTAATCAAAAACGTCTTTTGTTCGTCCCCACGGATGCTCTAACGGTAAGAGCTGGAAACGGATACGGCTCCCACCCTAAGTTTAAATCCAGTACACTGTTCTCGATTGAGTGTTTTTGACTTAACTGACGTATAATGTAGGGGGCGTGTTGTATACCTAAAGTTTGCCAATTGGTGATGAGGCTTTGCCAAAAACTCCCGTGATCGGGCTAAATTTCCCAAAAAAAAAGTGCCTTTTGTTTAACTTTATATCATGTATGCGACAAAAGAAACAACACAATCTATGGAACCAATCCTACCACGGAAAAGCATATTCTAGAAAGGATAAACGTGGATATCTAACAAAAATTTAGTCTTCTGAGTGAATTTGCAGATACGGTTGAAACAATTTTTTGTGTACAGCCTGAGATTTTTAATTCCTTTTGTTGGATCTTTTATTGGATCATGTATCTAATCGGTTTTCTTGTGAAATGAAATCAAGTAACTTGCTAATAAAAAATAAAAAAAACAAAATGGAGGTGTGTTTTTGGGAGGGGTGTTTTTATCTTCTTAAGACAGGTTCTTGGAATGTCACCCATGTGCCACGTTATGCTAATGACATTGCTAACTGGCTTATTAAGAACACTAGACCGGGTTCATTCTTCTTTGGATTGCTTGAGGCCTTTCTTGTGGGACTCCGTAATGTACTTAATTATGTGTGTATTGCTACTAGTGTGGATAATTGTACTGTTGTTATAGTTTAATCAATATCTTTTTTGATTTTAAAAGAAAAAACCTTTCACAAATTAAACGATTATATATGTGAAAAACAACTCCAGATTTCACTGGCTCTTATAACAAATTATGAATCCAGTGACCGGTTGAACACATGTAACTGTCCTATGATCTACAATTACAAATCAAGAAAAAAGTTTTAAAAAGTTAAAAATGGAAAACAATCAAAAATCAATTATAGGTTCTCCAATTGTCAAATTGCGCTCCAAGGTCCATGGCAAATTGAAGAGCTTTGCAGTAATAAACTTGAATATCTTGTTCACGTTTATGTTGTACGTCGTACTTGAGAAGAACAAAGTTGCATTTAACGCCTTTGCATATGTTCTAGCCTGTCAGTATGGAAGAGAAATTGTTAGTGCATGCTTACAAGTTCTGCAATACTTCATTTTTTTATAACAAATTCCTACTCTAATTTCCTTTTTCTTTTTTCATTTAATTTTTGGTGAAAATTGCAGCGTTACAAGTTTTGTTGTCCTAAAATCGAAAAAATTCTACAAATATATAATCCATATTGTTTACAGAAAGTATCATTTTGATGCCTATAATATTTCAAAAGTAACCCAATTGGTCTTTAATATTTGTAAGAAACGTTAATTATATTTAATCTCTATTATTTTTAAAGTGACTCATTTGGCTCTCAATATTTGTAAAAGTATCAATTTCATCCCTGTTAACTAGTCATATGTTAGTCAACACTTTTTTGAGCCAAAATGAGGATCAAATTGACACTCTATGTAAATATTAGGGATCAATGAGTCGCTTTTAAAATAATAAACACCAAATTGACACATTATACAGATGATGAGGATCAAATTAGTTAATTTTGAAGTAATAGGGACCAAAATAACACTTTTTTTAAAAAAATTATAAGGACCAATTGTGAAATTTTCCTTTATAATATCTATATCTATAATTTATCGTCTATAATCCATCTATATTATATAAAAGAAATAACCACAGCCCTCATATTGCTTCCTCCCAAAAATTCACTTCACCATATTATATCATGTCCCAACATCTGTATTTATTTTTATCTTTCAACAACATTACACATGTGCAATATCAAATTTGATTTTACTTTGCAAAATATTGAAACTCATAAAATTAATGTACTACCATTCCTTTATAATGGTTTATCGTTTTTAATCACTTATGATTTTCTAGATCGTTAACTTTTACCCCTAAGATTAAGAGTACACAATATTCAAAAATATTTGATATCTTAAAAAATTTATATTGTAAAGTTAATGTCCAACCCGTGCATCATAAATATAACGCTAGATATATTATTTGCTCATCTAGCTATATATCAAATGTATTTGAAGTGCACCAGCAGGTTTAATGATATAAAGATGCCAGAGTCCTAAACTTTATAAATTATAATAATACCTGACTTGCGATTGTCCATTGCAAATCTAAAGGGAGGTGGACAAAATCATCAAATTTGGTTCCTATCAGCACTGGGATTGCAGTCTGCAATGACAGGAGAAATTCCAATTTTAAGTAAAAGCAGTACCAATTTTTCAAAAGAGTAATGTTAGATATTACTTTATATTACCCGAATATCACATTCTATAGAAAATTCATATATAAATATTACTTGTTTAGAAGTAAAATGAATGAATTATGAAATATAATAATAAGTAAGATAATAAAATAACTCATTTTCAGAGGTTTGGCCAAATTCATCGAGTCATAAAATTTTACCTGATTAATCTGCCTGGCTTGCTGATACCACTTGAGAACGCTGCAGTTACAGAAATTTTAAGCTTAAATTAGTTATACAACTTTTCTCAAGATTATATATTTTATGGAATCTTTAGAAAATTATACATTTTTTATGATATAAATTGAGAACAAAGGAATAACTCAAACGGTTAACACTACTCGTCAGAGTGACGACAAGAGTTCAAATCCCGTCGGGGGTGGGAGATTAGGTTGACCCAGAAAAATTAAGGTGCATGGTTTTATACCATACCTATTCAATGTACATCGACTTGTCAGATCAAACATGAATAGCATTGCCACGGAGCCTTCACAAGCAGCTGGAACATTACTCAGCGAAGAATCATCTCCTACAGCATTGAAATTGTGGGAGGATTCAACGAAATCGAAATCGCAAAAGCCATTTCTATGGCTAGTTTTCATCATTTGTTGCGAAGGAAATATATAGGGCAAATTGTTAGGGATCCTTTATGGTGTATCAAAACTACTTTGGACCCCTTTGTAGGCAAAAAAAAGTCTTTCATAATTTTTCAATGATTCATTAAAAAATGAACTGCACCAACTATCATAAAAGAATCTGTTATTTTTAATTATAAGAGGCTCCAGATTTTTTTTAAACAATAAGAGGCTACGATGCAATTTTAATGGACCATAAGAAGATTACGAGGAAATTTTAATCTATAGAGGGTCCGATATACTTTGATGAATTACATGAGATTCATAGCAAATTTACCCAAATATATATATATATATATATATATATATATAATGTCTCAATTGGATAACATAAAATTTGCACTTAAATTACCTGGTACTTCCCAGATGCTATAAGATATGCGTGCCCCTCCAACACTCAATGTTTTATCCATCTGCTTCAGTCCTGTCTTTGCGAAGCCTTCTTGCGCATTCTCCCTTCCTACATACTTTGTCTTCATTGGAGAAGCAAAACAAAAATGAAATTAATTAGTTTACAAATAGCAAAATATACGCCTTGAAAAAACAAGTATTTATTAATCCAAAGGTGGTAGTTTAATAATGGGAGGCTCCATATCTTAGAGACTTATTTACATTTTAAGTTCAAGTCAATCAAAAATATAAACCACTAATTCTTCAAATAAATTTGAAAATGAGTTAAATGCATCAGGTACCCGTGTAATTTATCTAAAATACACCGGTGTCTCATGTGTTTTTAACAATGTCAATATATACACACAGCTCAACTCTCTTTTTTTTTGGCTAACAGTGTTAACGGGAAAATGTTAAATTTGGGGAGGGGATTATGAGCTAGTTTTTAAATCGCAGGGGCACCTGTGCAATTTTTAATAAAATTATAACGGATAGTATATTTTTTGCTCAAATAATTTATGATAAAAATAAAAATAGATCAAATATGCATAATTGTTGTTACATTTGATAATTTTCTCAACAGTAGAGGGAGGAAGCATAAAGGTTGAAAAGGTACTAACCAGAAAACTTGTTTTTCCTATTTGGGAATCACCCAAGAGACTGATCTTCAAAGCCACCAAATCCGAAGAATCCTTATCGAGATCACAGCAGGGCGTCGCCGCCGCCGCGGCCGGCATGTTCACCGACGTAAACGCGCTTTTCTGGGTGACGACGACGCCAACAGGCGGCGGAGGCGGAGAAAGAACCGCCGTCTCCGGCAGCTGCCTATACCTGATAGACCTGCCCCCAGTCCAACAGCAAGCAAGAATTTGGTTCCAAAACGAGGAGAAATATCGCCGGAGGGCCGAGACCCTCCAGATGATTCGTCTTTTCACGTTGAGATGAAACATTCTGCAAAGCTTAGTCATTGGTTCAGCAATGGCGGCCTAAACAAAACAATGTCTCTTTCGCCATGAAATCTTTCTTTTGGTTCGTAGGGGGACCTAATGGGGCTCTTTTCTCAAGCTCTCTCTCTCTATCTCTTTCTTCCCCCTCTATTTCTGCTTGCAAATCTTTAGGTTTTTTCTAGTATTCACTTGTTTTGAGAACCGATTGATGGGTGAAGATGACCGTTTCATGGGGACTGTTGCCTGGTTTTGTGGGTGCCAAACACCAACTAGACATTTAGAAAACTCCGCCTATTTTGGTTTTTCATAGGTTTGCTTCTGCACGTTGGATCATATGTGTGGATGTTATATATATATATATATATATGTATATGTATGTTTGTATATATGTATATATACTTTTTGTGAATGATTAAATAATTTTTTGGAAGAGAAAATGGTTGTTTGCGGGAAAAAAGGAAAGATTATAGCACGAGTTATTCGGGATAATGATGTAAGAAAGGACATTTATATATAGTTTGTGCAGGGAATTATATAGGAACATATGTGATTATGAAGGCAATGATTAATTTGTCAAACATTTATCTAGACGACCATACAAGAAATTTCCTTGCTTGTACATATTAGTTTTCGTCATTGTTTATGTCTCGGTTTGGAATAAACTACGACAACTTGTCCTGTTTCTTTTACATATTAAAAAGGAAAGTAGAAAAATATGCCATGTTTAGAGTCCAAAAATCGTCATGCACCTAAGGGTGGGAACTTGTGTCCTGCATATACAGTTACACAGTACAACATATACTTGCAACTGTAAATATATTAAATAAATAGCATATTAGTACTGAACAAAAATATTTTATAAATTTTATTAAATAAATAATTTTTGAATACTGAACAAATAATTTTTTTTTATTTTGACCAAACATCTATGGTTATTTTTATGTATAGATATTTTTTAATTTTACGTTTGTTAACAAATATTGTGATAATCTGTGGATTTTACTAGATAAACAGCTTATGAATATTGAACAAATAGTCTTTTTATTCCAAACAAACATCTGTGACTATTTTTATGTATAGATATTTGTCAATTTTATACTTGTCAACAAATATTGTGATGATTTACAAATTTTATGGGATAAACATCTTATGAATACTGAATAAATAATCTTTTAATTCTGAATAAACATTTGTGATTGTTTTCATGTATAGATATTTCTGCAAATTTTACTAAACAAATAATTTATGAATAGTAAATAAATATCTGGGACTGTTTTCATGTATAAATATTTCTGTAGATTTTACTGGACAAATAGTTTATGAATACTGAACAAACATATCTGAAGGACCACATAAATGAGAGTGCACCTTATAATTTATGCCTAAGGGTCTACGTCATTGGGATTTGGGCCCGACCATCAAATTTGGATTAAAAGGATAAGGTCACAGCACGTGGTCACTTAAAAGGCATAAAGGCCGTCCAATCAAAGGTCGAAGATCAGAGCCCATGGAAGAGTCCAACTCGCACTTAGTCAACCATCTTGATATACAACTAGTTGTTAGTCTATCCTTCCTAGGCAACTACAGTCATAGCAATGGAAATCAACCTTATCACACGGCTAAAGTGGGATAAATGACTGCTGCATATGAAGTCTAGTAAGGATAAAGTCCTATGAGTCTCTAGATTCACAATTGCCAACAACTATAAGTAAGCAATCCCACCAAACAGAAGGGCATCAAACAATAAACAATCAAGCCCTCAATATCCATTCTCCATCAGTCGCACATTGTTTGCCTTCTTATAAAGCATAACCCACAGACATTCCGGCAAGTTCATACTAGTTATACTTTAAGCTTAATTAGTTATTCTAGTCTCAATTCTTAAATATTTTCAACCCAACTGCACTTGACTTGAGCATCGGAGTGTCTTTCGTTGGCACTACACCAGTGACTCACACTGCTCTCTTGGCCTTCTGTCTTATAGGTTCCTAGTGCCCTAGAACTCGTAAGTGTAGATCTTAGCATCTACACCATGTCTGGATTTTTTCTTTTTTGCTTTATAGAATAGCTTTTAAAATAGTTTTCCAAAACAATTTTTTAAAAATAAAAGAATAAAAACATTGTCTTGGTGGAAGATAAATTTGTTTCATTTTAAAATATTAAAAAGATCATTGCTCATTTCTTTTTCTTTTCTTTTAAAGTGTTGTTTATATCCAAAATTTGCATCCCTTGGCCAGAGCGGCCGAAGCGAAGAACAAGTCAAAAGGAAGCTCGGGCCAAACAAGTCTTGTACATGTAACCTAATCAAGGCTATTGCAAAAATTCAAAATGAAAAAGACTAACTACAGGGGGGGGAAGCAAAAAGCCTGTTGTGTGGGCGAATCGAAGTGAATCTTCAAGTCAAACAAAGTGCCAACAATCAAGGAGGGAGTAAAATTTCCCAGGATACTCCAAATATTAAAGCCAGCCAAGTACACCGACTAAAAGTTCCACAACCATCAATCAATTAGCTACTTTTCTTAGTTTATCTTCGCTAATTATCGTAGCTTAGCATAATTTAGCCTTAATTAGGAGTAGCGTATTTGTAAGTAATTCTCACAACCTTGCACAAGAGGAGATTTATCGTGGCTCCATCTTGTTAGATAAATCATAGTATATCAGTTAGGTTGCTGCTTAAGTGTAGCAGTTTATTGAACTTCTAAGGCGTATTATTTGGTCTAGCATAGTCAGTAGGGGCAGTAGCCAGAGGCAATTCTACACCATGTTTGCTCTACAAACTGTAGCCGAAAAAAACTATCACCAATGTAGACAACCAGAAGTAGGAATCTTCGAAGAGTTGAAGTGCCATTTGAAGTCGGTTTGCGTGTTGAAAAGTCTACATGCTTCCTCAAATAGATTGTTCAAGCCTTTTATGAAAGTAGTTAGATGTCATTATTGTACAAGTCCTGGATTAAGTAAGGAACCTTGTCGAAAGCAACAATGTAAGCTGAAGAAGATTCGAGACTCCAAGACATCATCCAAAGTCAATGCCTAGTCAAAGCCATGGTCGACCATATTCTGTCACTTAGAAGAATGTTCGAGCAAACATATATTTAATTTTTTCTTATCTTAATAGACATATATCTATGAACATTTATGTAAGTATATAGGTATAGATATACATACATTACATATATACTTATATATATATATATATATTCTTACACACATGTGTATTTATTTGTTGGAAGTAAGATGGTGGGGTAGGTGTAGGGAGTGGGGGTAAGCATGGCTTGGGATTGGGGTTTGGGTGGGGGTGAGATGGTGAACGAAAAAAAAAACTAAATAGTGAAAGTTGCCCTTTTGAAAATAGAAAGTGAAGAGAACGCGTAAAAACAATAAAAATTATTCCTTTTCTTTTTGTTTAAAAATCACATCCTTGGAAAACAGTTGTACGATCAATTATAGGAAACAACTCATGGCAAATAATTTTTTTTTTTTAAACTAAAAAATATTTCCAAAAAAACTCCAATCAGGAAAATTAATTTCATCACATGCATATTTCTAGTAAAGAAGAAGGTTGTTATAAAATTTTTGAATTCATATTTTTCTGCTTCCTTTTTAAGAAACACTAATTGTGAAGCTACATGTAATGGAGCCTTTTTTTAGCCACTTAAAAAAATAAAAAGGACCTAGTAGCAGATTCCGCAGCTGTTACCGTTAGAATCAATGAAGCAAATACTTGGCCCATCATATCATCCGAAGAAACAGAAAATACCAAAAATAAAAAGGAAGCTGAAGATCAATTAATAGTGATACACAAATATGGCAATCTTTTCAATATTACTTATAATATGATTTATTCTCGCCCTTTTAAGATTCAAGAATGGGACCATAACATTTAGAGACTAAAATAATATTTAAAAAGTCGTGAATTTTTTCTATGCACATGGTTATACGTATACGCTCACTGCATGTCTCTGATTCTTTATTTTTGAACCAACAAAATTTTATCCAACAGAACCAACATGTTCCGACAAAGTTGCTTCCCATGATGTATTATATTATTGCAATAATTTTTTTATTATAGAAACATGATTGTAATATGATACTACAATTATAGAACCCATAACTGGTTGGCACGAAGTTCAGGTTGACGTGTTTCCAGGTCGGAGTTTTTTTTTTTTTTTTTGATTTCTTCATTGATTAAAATAAACGAACTTGAGCAAAGGATATGCTTAGGTCGGTTCTATGAGTGAATATATTCTCTCATAACATAACAATATTGCAAAGTGAATTTTATATTACTATTATGTTATAAATTTAATCAGAAGTTTATAATTTTTAAATTTCATTTATAATATAATGATTAGGAATAGATTCATTCGTCATTATCACAGTAATTTCAGGGCTGTCATGCATGGCACAACTTTTCTGTTCATGGTGTGCAATTGATCTGCATGTTACTTTAGTTTATACTTAAAAAGTTGAATGCTTGCTATTTCTGTTGCAATTTACTCTATTTTTTTGTTTATACCACTATATTAGTTTTTATTTTCTTTCACTAAATTGATCAATTAAAAGAGTGATTAGAACATTCTATAGTAAACTCCATATGAAGATTTTCAAATGTGAGAGGAAATGTATATTTTAGTACACTTAACATGAAGATTTTCACATGCGGGAGTGGTAATGCTCAGACTATCAATAATTGCTTCTCAACTTTGGTCCAGACTCTCTGAGAAGAAAGACCTACAAAACAAGAGAGAAAGCCTACTTAAGTCGAGTAGGACGACACCAATTTGGCACCAGTCAAAAAGACTCATATACCTTAGTCAATATTCAAGTCAATGTCTGAGTGGAGAAAATATAGAGACAGAAATGGCTAAGAATTGTTGTATATCTTGAATGCATCAGGAGCCGGGTATTTATAGATTCTCGCTTGAAAGAGTTTCAGTAGAGACTGTCCCTTAAGTCGGTGATATGACAAGAATGACAGTGGTGGGGTCTTCATCTCATGTTGGAAAGAATAAATTTAAAATTTATTCTTAAATAAATAATAATGATAATAGTATTTGCATATAAATTTATATCGTAAAACTCGTATATTAGAATTAAAAAAATGAGAAATGGGATATAGAAACATAGGAAATTGATAATAACAACGAAATATATATATATATATATATATATATATATATATATAAATTGATAGGTATAAAAACCAAACCAATAAGATTGAGGCCAAATTTGATTCAGTATCCTTAAGGATTTAACGCTCCGCTATAGTGCTAATGACTCGTTAGTGTAATTCTCCCAGAATACAACAATCTTCTTCCCGTAGTAGAAGCACTTCAAATTATGAGAACTAGCAAACTAAACAAGCTAAAGCTTTCTCAGCCAAAATGCGAGAAAAATGGACTAAAAATATTTATATGAAATCTGTATACTACGTTGCTATCTCAATAGATGAAATGCAAGAATGTCCAAAGCCTTATATAGGCCACAAACATGTAAACCAAAAGTTGGCAGTAAAAGACAAGAAATGAATTCCATAATAATATCAATCATGGGGAATTCTACTTAAGCTCAAAACGCACGATCATGACAACTTTCCAATAGCTTAACGCACTAATCATGGCTTGCATCTCAAATGCTCAACTTTAATAACCAAAATGATTACACAACCCTTGAGCAACTCCAACCAAATTGAGCATTAGTTTTGAGCTTAAATATTTTGAGTAGTAACACAAATTAATAATTTATTAACTCAATTGACAACAATAAAAATATTTATACATACTTTAAAAATAGCATTATATTTTGATATGGAATATACCCACTTTATTAATTAAGTTTATTATAAAATTTTCAATATATTTCAACAATCCCCCACATGAATGAAAATCATCTGGCGAAGATACAAATGCAGACACAAGAGAGAGTTTCATTAGAAAGATGTTGTATTAGGACAAGTAGCTTCTGACCGTGAACCTTCCTTAGTGAGTATTATAGGATTTACTTGCTAACCAGTGGACATGAAGCCTTGAACTGTTCACCTATCGTATAAACCAAGACAATAGTACATACACAACATCCCTATAGACACTATTTAGTTCTCATAGTTGTGTTCATTTTGGCCCTGGACAACTCTCGGTTTTATAAGTACCTTCAGAGAATCCAGCCCTCAATTCTCTTAGGAGCCGACCCACTCTTTACTCACATAGCTGATTCATTATGAAGAGCATCTTGTTATACCCCATATTAAAAGCAACACTTAACCTATGTCTCGCACGTTGCACTGTCAGCTCGTCATTGGAAGACGTAGAGGACTAATCCCTATAGTGCTCTAATAGAGTCAACATAATCTAGTTTCCCCTTGGAACCAAGATCCAGGAATCTCCTGCCAATAAGGTAGGATTGTCAATTATAATGACTCTTTAGTAATAGGCTTAAGACCTATTCCCCTTGACGATTTATATACTTTCTATCTATTCACACATTTAGTAAGTGGATTCGTAACATTATCCTTTGACTTCACATAGTCAACAGAGATAATCCCATTATAGAGCAATTGCTTAATGATATTATATCTATAACGAATATGTCTAGACTTACCATTATACATCTTACTTTGCACCCTACCTATAGCTGACCGATTGTCACAATAGATACTAAGAGCCGGCACAAGTTTTGGCCAACAAGGAACGTTCTCAAAAAATTGACATAGCCATTCTGCCTCCTTTGCAGTTTTGTCTAGAGTTATGAACTTAGACTCCATAGTAGACCTGGCTATGCATGTCTATTTAGTGAACTTCTATGATACAGCTGCACCTACTAATGTAAAGACATACCAACTTGTGGATTTTGAGTCTTTAGTATCTAATATCTAATTAGCATTACTATAGGCTTCTAAAATAGCTAGATATCTTATGAAATACAACCCATAATCTAAGGTATGTCTCAAATATTGTAGGACTCGTAAATAGCAATCCAATGAGATTGTCCTGGATTGCTTAAGTACCTACTCAGTCTACTAATCACATATGCAATACGGGTCTTGTATAGTTCATAATATACATCAAGCTCCTGATAATATGAGAGTACTCTAACTGAGATACACCTCTCCCATATTTTTACTTAGATGTACATTTACATCTAAAAGTGTCTTAGCTATCCGATCATTATTCTTGTTGAATTTGTCCAATATCTTTTTAATATAATGAGACTGGGGCAAAATCAAACCATTAGAATTTCTTGTAATTTGACACCTAAATTACATCTGCCAAAGCCATGTCTTTCACTTCAAAATTACGAGACAACATCTTCTTAGTAGATGTAACAGCATTATTATCATTCCCGATAATAAGCATATCATCTATATAAAGACAAACAATGACAAATTCTTGACTCGTGCCCCTCTAATAGACATATTTGTCACACTCATTGATCTTAAAGCCATCTGATAACACAACCTTATCAAACTTCTCATGCCAATGTTTTGGCGTTTGTTTTAATCCGTATAAGGATTTAATAAGTCGACAGACGTTCTTCTTTTGGCTGGGAAGAACAAATCCTTCAGGTTGTTCTATATAGATTTCTTCTTGTAAATCTCCATTCAAGAAGGCAGTTTTCACATCCTTTTAATGGATCTCTAAATTGTATATAGCTGCTATGGCTATTAACATCCTAATGGATGTAATTCTTGTCATCGGTGAATATGTTTCAAAATAATCTAGACCCTCTTTTTGTTTATAACCTTTAATAACAAGACGAGCCTTATATTTGTCTGTTGATCCATCTACTTTCATCATCTTCTTAGAAATCCATTTGCACCCTAAAGGTTTATTTTTAAGACAAAGATCCATCCCTATGTATGATTATGCATAATTGAATCAATCTCATTATTCACAGCGTCTCTCCAAAGAGGTGCTTGATGTGTTGTGTTTTTTTTTGTCTTTGCATCGTCATTTATCCATGTTTAATAGGTGTTTTGAGCTTTAATAGATGCATTACTATAGTACATATGCTAGAGATTAGCCTAAGCAAATACAATTGTATATAGTTGAGTTTAAAGCCAAATACTACATAGCATACTGTTTTCTCGTGTTTGGTAAAGTTAGGTCAAAAGCTCAAGACTTGAATTGATGGAGAATTGATGTTGGAGTCAAGATCGAGGTGTTTGGGATGTGGGAGAAGCATGAAAAGAACTTTTGGCGGCAACTAGATGAAGAAAAGAGCAACCGAGACAAAACGAAAGCGGCGCGAGAAAAATTAACCAGGATTTTAATCTGGCCGGTTGACCCCCTTCGAAGGCTAGTCGACTGGCCTAGGTGACCAGCCAAAATAGAAACTAAGCCCATTTGGGCTAGTCGACCTCAGGGCTAGGCCGGTCGACTGGCCAAGGCCCCCGACTGGTCGCGTTTACTATACTATTAAAGCCCCGTTTCAGCCCTTTTCGAGGAGTTTTTAGAACCCTTTTTCACCTTCCATTCACACACCCACTCCTCACACACAAAATCGTACCTTCACCCACCTTCAATTCACATATTAACACATACCCCCACTTGAATCTAAGTTGATTTTGAAGGATTACAACATCGATTGGTGAAGATTACTCAAGATTGTAAAGGGATAAATAAGGATGGAAGAGGAGATTTCTATAAGCTCTTTCAGTTTTATTTATTTCATGCTTGAATAGATGATTTAGGATGCCTAAACTTGTGTAATGGGATGATTTTCATACTCTTTGTTATGGGATTTCATTGGCTTATATGTGTATATATATATATATATATATATATATATATATGTACTCTGTTCATATTTTAAAAAGATTTATATCATTTCATGTCTATGTGTTTGATGTAATGCTTGAATGAGTTGTATGTATATAGATTGAGTTGTATTTGCTACAGAACATTTCTAATCCTTAGATTATGCATGTCTATGTGTGTGATTGTGGATAGTATGAAGTGGGTTGGTTCCATTCATGTCTATATGGGTATGAAACTTACCTTATAGTAAATACATGCTCAAATATTGCTACATGTTGATACTTAAAAGTTTCCAATGGCATAAATTAAACTTGTTTATGTTTGTATCATGGATGGGATGTCATATTCACAACGCCTTACCTTAGAACATGTAGATTGCACTATTAATGTCTTAATCCGCTTTAGCATCCTTAGAACAACGGTGCACAAGTTATGGCTAGCCTAGTTCAAGTCTCCCTTAGCTTTAAATCTAACTAACGGGTTTTAGGATTGGTTGGTTGACCTTAGTAACCCTAGGTCTTAGCTTTAAATTGAGTTAATGGTTTAAGAGCTAAGGTAGGTTTGTTCTAGAACACCTAGGTGGCTTTCTAGTCCTCTTATGGCTTTAGATACATAAAGACCACGCAGTAGCTCTAAGTGTATACGCTTAGGGATGGACCTGCATCAAGTCCTAGGGTGTAATTAGGATACTAGCTAGTTGCTTAGTTTTAGAGCATCACTTAATAAGCCATTGCCCCGAATCCCATAGCAAAGAGGTAGAAAGAGTCACCCGTTCGCAAGTGTAGGTGACCCTATCACCTTCCCATAAGTTTAATCCCTCTATGTTAACTTAGTTCTCATTTTCCCTTCTAGCATTCATAGTGTAGTTCTTTTTATTTCCTTCGTAGCTCCAAAAAATTCAAAAGTACAAAACGATTATTAGGTTAGGTTTCTTTTTAGGCTTTTTTTCCAAAACATATTAGTAGAGAGTCTTTCTACACATTAAGTCTCCCTGTGGTTCGACACCCGTATTAGTACCTCTTATATTACACGGTTTGTAAGCTTGCGGGACCTCTTAGGGCTTGCACCTTTAGGGCACATCAACGCTTCAGGAGTAGACATGGCTTCCTGAAAAGTCTTGGGTTCACTTCCTAACATGAAAGTTATGAAATCTGGCCCAAAAGATATCGACATCCTCGCTCGCTTACTACGTCTGGGTTCAAAATCTTTCTCAGTTATAGTCTCTTCTCCTAGACCTATTTGTTCAAATGTTCTCTTAGAAGAACTCAATTCTTGTGCATCCTGTATAGGAAAATTGTCTCAAAGAATTCTAAATTTTGAGATTCAATAACTGTATTCACATGACTATCAATTATTTCTGATTTATGTGTGAAAATCTATACACAACACTATTCTACACATACCTTATAAAAATGCAGTCCACTATTTTTGGACCAAATTTTACCATCTTAGGAATAGGAACTCCTACTTTAGCTAGACAAACCCAAACTCTTAAGTACTTATAGAAAGGTGGTCAACCTTTCCATAACTCATAAGGGGTCTTGTCAAGTCTCTTGTGGGAAACTTTGTTCAAAATATGGTTTGTAGTTAATATCGCCTCCCCCCACAAGTTCTAAGGTAGCCCTAAATTGATCAACATGGTATTTATCATTTCTTTCAGAATTTGATTTTTGCATTCAGCGACACCATTCTGTTAAGAGAATATAGGGCTATCATTTGATGAATTATTCCTTGTTTAGCACAAAATGCTTCAAAAAGGTGCACATATTCTCCCCCTTTATCAGTTCTTAAATTCTTGATCTTTTTGCCAAATTAATTTTCAACCTTAGCTTTATATTGTTTAAATACTTCCAAAGCTTTGTCTTTGGATCTAAGTAAATAAATATTGTATCTTGCGCAATCGACGACAAAAGTAATAAAATACTTTTTTCCACCTTTAGTTTGCACAAACTTCAAATCACAAATGTAACTATGGATCAATTCTAAGGGTTCTGAAGTTCTTTCCACAGACTTAAAAGATGTTCTCATTAATTTTGATTCAACACATACTTCATATTTCTTGAGAGTATTAAAATTCACATTTGGAATTAAGCTCATATTCACAAGTCTATATAATGAATCAAAATTTACATGACCTACTATATTATGCCACATATTAGAAGACTCAAGAAAGTAAGCAAAAGAAACATTTTCATTAATAGTCTTCTGGCCAGAAGGCCCATCGGATACAAACTCATCTGGGAGAAGGGCTCTAACACTTGACTTAAACATTCTCTCGCAAAGATAACCCTTCCCAATGAAATCATAACCTTTCTTAAGTACAAATTTATCAAAATTAAAAATTATGGTAAGACTAGACTTTCCTAACAATGAGTCAGAAACCAAATTCCTCCTAGTGTCAGGTACATGAAGGATATTTTTTAAAGTCAACTTGATCCTAGAAGTCATCTCTGGAATCTTATTCCCTATACCCATAATCTTGAAGTAGAGGAATTACCCACATAAAGAACTTTACCATCAGCACTAGGTTCATAGGTCAAGAACAACCTCCTCTCAAAACATACATGTTTAGTTGCCCCAGCGTCAATGAACTACTATTTTAGATTGCATATCACATTCACTTCTTACACAACCGCAGAAATATTCATCTTAGACATGTCAACCCCTAGATCGTCCTTTATGTTTGCTTAAGCTTTCTTCTTGTTGTTGCCTTGGCCCTTTCTAAGTTTGCAGTCTTTGGTTTTTGCCCAAGCTTGTGCAGATGTAGCAATTCCCAGAAAACTTCGTCTTTTTTTTTTACCAGAACTTTGTTTCTTCTGGCCTTGGGTTGAAGCTTTCCTCTTTCTGTTGGAATTGCTTGATTGGCCAAGCTCAATCACATTGGCCTTGGATCCCATAATTGGACCACCAACCTGTTTCTCAAAAAATTAGTTATCTTCTTCAATCCTCAATCTCAGGATAAGGTCCTCCATTGACATTTCCTTTCTTTTGTATTTTAGATAATTCTTGAAATCTTTTCATCTAGGTGGCAATTTTTATATCAAGGCCACCACCTGAAAGGATTCATTCAAGACCATCCCTTTGGCTAACAAGTCATAGACTATTAACTGGTATTCTTGCACGTGGGCCATCACAGACTTAGAATCTGTCATTGAAATTTCAAGAAACTGGCGAACTATAAATTCCTCATGCTAGCATCATTTGTTTTGTATTTCTTTTCCAATGATTGTCAATTTTCCTTTGCATTTTTTCCTGTGCTATAGACATTATATAAGGTATTGTCTATGCAGTTCAGGATATAACTTTTGCAAAGAAAGTCACAATCCTTCCACTCATATACTACAATGACAACCTGTGGTCAGGATTTTCACCCAAGTCTGGGGCAGCATCTTCCAAATAACATATCAAACCCAAAATGGTTAGGTAAAAGAGCATCTGGTGTTGCCACCTTTTAAGATCTTTCCCAGTGAACCTTCAAGCTTATCTACATGTGATAGAGGAACATAGATTGAAGGTGCAATCACTGGCCTACCCCCGAACACATTTCCAGGAGCTTGACTAGACCCTTCAACTGGTCTAGTCTAGTTGAGACCACTATCAACAATAGGCATATTTCCAATTATGGTATCCTGTCGAGTCATATCACCAACATTGGTGTTTCCAACATTTCTAGCAGCAACATTCCCAATTTCAGTATTCGTTTTTTTCAACAAATTTAGGTCCAGTAACAAAAAGTTATTTTCTCTGCACTGAAAAGGCAAATGGATTAGTAGAAAATAAAAATAGAAAGAATATGACAGTTTTCTTTTATTACTTTCATCGTTAAATCCTTAAGATTGTTGGAAAGAAAAAATGTAAAATTTATTCTTAAATAAATAATAATCATAGTATTTGCACATAAATTAATATTGTAAAACTCGTATATTATAATTTTTAAAAAAATGAGAAACAAGATATAGAAACACAGGAATTGATAATATGAATGAAATATAATATATATATGTATGTATGTATGTATGTATGTATGTATGTATGTTTGATAGCAATAGAAACCAAACCAATAAGATTAAGGCCTGAATTTGATTTAGTGTCCTTAAGGATTTAATGCTCTGCTATAGTGCTGACAGCTCGTTAGCATAATCCTTCTAGGATACAACAATCCTCTTCTCGTAGTAGAAGCACTTCAAATTATGAGAACTAGCAAACTAAACAAGCTAAAACTCTCTCAACTAAAATGCAAGTAAAAGGACAAAATATCTATACGAAATTTGTATGCTACATTGCTATCTCGGTATGTGAAATGCAAGAACGTCCAAAGCCTTATATAGGCCATGAACATGCAAACCAAAAGTTAGCAGTAAAAGCTAAGAAATGAATGCCATAATAATATCAATCACAAGGAATTCTACTAAGCTCAAAATGCACGATCATGACAACTTTCTAGTGGCTAACGCATTGATCGTGGGTTGCATCTCAAATGCTTAAGTTTATATAACCAACATGATTGCACAACCCTTGAGCAACTTCAACCGAATTGAGCATCAGTTTTGAGCTTAAATATTTTGAGTAGTATAACAATCAAAATATTTATACATACTTTAAAAAATAGCATTGTATTTTGATATGGGATATACCTATTTTATCAATTAAGTTTATTATAAAATTTTCATTCATTACTCAAAATATATACAAATATATGTCAACACCTCATTTATTCGCACTCGTTTACATAAACCTCATATGGATCCCTTTTTTCTTGATTTTATCATCTCCTTAGCTTTCCCACTTCAATAATTCCTTCTCGAGGTACGCCTCTTTCTACAGTTTTTTTCCTTAGCAACCTTCCTTCAGTTCAACCCTAGAAAATGTTTGAGAGATTTGACTCCCAGAAAAGAATATGCATGACTATGCTGAGGATGAGGTCGAGTTCTCAAGCTTGAGGTAGACTCCCTGCGGGAGCAAAGACAACTCTGAAGTCAATCAACCGAAGCCCCAAGCTGGGGCCAGCCAATCTAGCAAGGTCAGCTCATCACGTGACCTCAAGTTTGCAGCCATGCACTGCCAATGCAAGATTGCGAAGCAAGTTGAGGAGTACCTCAACTCTTGCCACGTTGTGCCATCTCTTTGCTTACTTCGGATACCCACAACAATACAGTAGGCTTGCCGATCCACCACAAGCATTAAGGTGGCCATTTAAGAGAAGGCTTTCATCATGGGGCTCAGGTTGCCCATTCCCAAGTTCGTGATTCAAGTGCTTAAGGTCTACGATGTAGTCCCTGGCCAGCTCATCCCTAGTAGTTGGGGGATGCTACTGGGCTTCTTTATCATACCCAAGGAGCTTGGGGTTAGTCACTCCCACTGTAGCCTCATTTCAGATGACTTTTTTGTTGAACTCGAGCTCTCAAAAGGCAAGATGGTTCCACTTCCAAGCACACTGCAAAAAGGCGTCGATCACCGAATTCAAGTGTTCCAATAAGGGTTGACACGAGCAATACATGTTCATCCACCAGCCCGAGGGTTGGTCGATCCTATAGCAATGGCGATTGAAGAAGCTCTTGGGATGGAATGATCCCTTGTTGCTAACTTCTCAAGGGATACCTAACCCTCCCATGATACAGTTGGCCTCCCTACAATATGGGACAGCGTCTTCGTCAAGCACATAGTTAAAGGGTTAAGGTTGTATTTTCACTTCACCTCGTACCTTAACACTGAGTACAAAAAGAGTTAGACAAGCTTTATTCTTCTTATTCCTTTCTTCTCATTTTCCAACTGTAAGGTCCAACTAATTGACCATACCTCCTTGCTTTCCTTGTTTTCTTTCATTTTTTTTTTTCTTTTTGCAAGAATGACCAGGACTATAAGAGCATAACATAAGGCTGAGTAAAAGCGCCTTTAGGGTGAGCATTTGAATTAAGTGACTGAAAACCAAAACCGAATTTTAATAACAGAATTTCTGAATCTTTCGAAATTAATAACTGAAACTAAACTAAACTATATTAATAACCAAATTTATTTATTTTTCTATTCAGTTTCGGTTATTACCGAAGTAACTGAACTTTTTAGAAAGAAACTATATTCGAAACTAATCAAAATAACCAAATGTCTTTGCAATTATAGTAACCAAATTCCGATATTCATCATCAAAATTCACATTATGTATATCAGAGTGATAAAAACTTATAAATATATATGAATGAAAACTTAGAAAATAATAAGTAAATAAAAATTTTTATAAAAAAGTTAGCTATTTGGTTATTAACTGATTGTTTTTAGAAAAAAAATCAAAACTAAAACAAAGACTAAATTATTTTATTTTCGATAACTGAAACTGAACTAAATAATAAAAATTATGGAACCAAAGTTTGTATTTTAGTTAAGTCCGGTTCAATTATTCAGTTATATCCAAATAATGGTCACTTCTAAATGCCTTCATTAGGGAAAAAAAAACAAGGAAAAAGCCCCAGAATGTAGGTACTCTGAAGAAACGGCTGAGTTCAAGATAAGATAAAGACTCGACCCAACCCCTCCCGTGAAAGCTTCTCGAGTCGGACCATCTCCAATGGAGGATCCAGTCCCTAGCCTTAAGGGTACTATGGTCTCAACCTTTACGTCTCCCCAAGGAAATCTTCCTTTAATCAGCCAAGCTACAATTCCTCTATCTCCCCACGGGTCTACCTCTCACACCAATGTTCGCTGACACAAGCAGGTGATAACGAGAGCAATGACAGAGATAGTCGCCTAATCCACCTCCTCTCAATGGACATCCTCGGAGTCTGAAAACTTTTGATTAGGGGTGAGACCTAGGACACCCTCTTAGGGAAGGCCAATATGAAGGGTTTTTTCACCTCCATGAAGTTTGTCCGATCTCAGGTATGTCCACCTTTCATTTTTCCTTGTTGTTATCTGTTTCTCTGTTTATCTTGGTAGGCAAATTTTACTATGCACCTATAATTTATTTTTCATGAACATATAATTTATCATGTGTGACTATACAAGTATTATTTTTTAGACATTTAAATTTAGACTTGTGAACAAATTTTTTTATATGGATGAATAGTTCAAGAACAGTGTGCGTAATGTTCATGCACTATTTGGTGCATATTCCTCACATAGTGCTAGTGCACCATGCTTGTGGTGTAGGGTATAAGGTCCTGGTTGGGAACTACCTAGCTAAGGCTCACTAGGAAATGGACACTTTCAGGATGCTGCTACATGAGGCTCAGAGGCGTTCTGACTTGGTGATGGTCCTCTTTGGGCAAGCTATTGAGATGTACGAGCTGTCGAAGAAATACACGAACGTGCAAGGGCAACTGAGATTGTCCGAGTCCATGTGCCAGAAGCAAATTCTCAAAAGTTGGGGCTTGAGAAGGAGGTATGAGACTTGAAAGCTGCCTTGGGGGAGATTATACCATGCACTTTAAAGACTGTGTATTCGCTAAACACTGTACACTTTCAACGAACAAACACTATAAAACTTATAAACAAATAGTATAAAAAAATTATGAACAAATAAGTCAATTAAATTGTTCACAAACTTTTTACTATTTGTTTATAATTTATTAGTTCATTACTTAACATATATATATTCGCCACTCTTGCATACACATATATACAACAACACATTTATGCACACGACCCACACAGTATTAATATTGTGAACAAACAATATCATTCTGAATAAATAGTATTACTATTGTGAGCAAAGGTGAAGGAACATAGGAGAACATGATAGTGAAGAAACATGATATCAATTGCGCCACCCTAGAGGCAGGGTTGGAACTAGAAAATTTTCATTGAGGAGAAGGGATGGCCAAGATTTGTATACGTATAATGTTAAGTGAAAAAATAAGTCTACCTTCCTTCCAACATGAGAGAACATATTATATGTTATAACAATAATTATAATAATAATTATTGCTGATAGTAGATTTTTAACATAAACAAATGAAAAAAATTTCTATTTAGCAAAATAATATAAAATTGTATTAAAAAAAAGTTTACTAATTCAATCTATAAAATTAAGTTCTTCTCTCCTTTATAATATTTTCTATCCAAAATAAATACATAAATAATATATAAAAAAACTCCTAGATGAATAAATTATATATGGAAAAACTACCTCGAATTTATGAATTTTTTAAATTTATTTTGCCAAAAAATTACTTTAAGTACTTAAATAAAAAAATAAATAAATAAAGGATTATTAAAATTTATTCATTAAAATTACTTATTTATTTACAAGATTTTAATTATTAAAACAGAGAGTGATGCACAAACGATTCTCAAATTATTGAGGGTGATGTTCAGAGAGCTCGAAAGTAATCAATTTTCTCAAATTATTGGGAGTGATGTTGAGACGCTTCCCGAAGTAATCAATTCTTCAGGATTTGATACCAATTGTTGCTCAAAACTCATTTTCGAGGATATTCGAAAGATTTTGACTACGAATTTCTTTATGAATTGCTATATATTAGGGGAACTGCCAATCAACCATGTAATTATTTAATAAAATAAAAACTTACAGAGTGTCTGCTCATAGATAGGATCTCAATTTTAACCATAACTTAGGTTATTATCCATTTATCTATAATTCAGTTTGGTTCGATTCGGTTATAACTGAAATATCACCCTTGTTGCGGAGTAGAATTAAACAACATATGCAATATTGAACTAGAAAAATTAAGCAAATGGCAGATAGACTACTCAGTTTTGCAATACTTTTGTTATCATTAATTAAGAATGGAGTATGGGAATTCATAGTTTTTCCAGCTATAAAGTACACTTTCTAACAAACATTTTTTTTTTTTTCTCTCCCTAATATATTTCCTATTAAAATTGTATATTTCATATTTCCATCCTGGCTGCCTAAACTTTTGGTGTTCACAAAATGGATCATGACATTAGCTTGTTGGTTATTTTTTTTTCATATACATAGAGGAACAGGGCTGGTGCAATGAGGAAAAACGCCATCTCTAAGGAACATGCTTAATCTGAAGGCGAAATGGGCGCATCTGAAACATTACTTGTTTGTCGCTTCGTATCAGGGCTCTGCCGCCTAGACTTCTTGGTTTCGGCTTCTCTCTTGTCAACAAAATTCATCAAGCCCTTGAAGCTGGAAGTATGCTTTACAAGTCTGGTACGAGGAGGAGGTTCATGTTCCTCCGGCTCCTCTTCCTCCTCTTCAGGGTTGTATTTTCTGTACTGCCCCAGTATCCGGCAAAAGAACACTACGAGTGCAATGAGGCAAGCAGTGCCACAGATGAGAAAAAGTCCCCAGAAGCTCTTCAGGGACAGCCTGCTTTCACCTCCTTGGTCACTTTGAGCCGAGGAGCACCCATCACCAGAAAGCCATTTGTCGTGGATCCTCTGGAGATCGCCATTTTCAGAGAGTTGAAGGATCGTGGTTGACAGGTCAACCGCCAGAGGAGAATCCCTTTGGAATGCCTGGAAAAATGAAGTGAGAGATTAGTTCTTGAAGAAATCAAATCCACTGCGGCATCAATGGTAAAACATAGCGGTGACAAGGTTGGGATATGACTATCAATTATCCTCTCGCTTAATTGACAAAAATCAAGTAGAGTTGAAAGATGTGTTCTACTTCATATGGCAAAGGACATCATTTGCAAAGTGCTGCTAATATTCATGCAATTATTTACATGAAAATCGGATGTTAAATCGGAAAAATGTATAGAGGAGCTGCATAACAACCCATGCTAGCTGGAATTGTGACAACATTCTCTATAAGACCATAGGTTCAGTACATCAAGGTAAAACGGCTTAAGCCTTTTGATTTAACAATTAAAAAGGAAAGGCTCGTCTCTTCAAGTTTCTGGCGTTAATAGTTGATCAAAAGTTATTACAACTAAAAGTTTAAGAAAATACTTACAAATCCCCATCCGCCCTTTGTGAACTCCTGCCCCACAGTACTAAAGATGCATTTTGTGTTTTTCAAGAACAGCTCAACATAAGGAAGCTCATCGATGATAGCCGCTACACCCCCATTAGCAGGACCCTGCTGAAGGGCATTGACGTATTCCTCTTGGGATTTCAATATCCGCAGCCTTGACTCTGCAACATTCAGCTCTTCAATGAGATAATTGTATGCAAAAGATCCATCCTGAACTCCTATTGGATCAGGACTTGAGATCAAACTGTCAATCCCTTTAACGCGTGAACTAAGTTGCTGCACCGTAAGTATTGACGTCAAACTAGCTGTATAGCTTGAAGTAATAATCAACACCACAAAGAGCCACACAATTAACACCAAGCGGCCCAAAGTGCTCACTGTATTCTCTTCTGTCACATTCCATTCGAGGACTAGTGTTAATGAGTTCTTACACATGGTTCTTCCAGAGATAAATATATTAATGAGTTGAAAGAGACAACTAGATTAAATGCAGAAATGTAGTTGCACGATGTACTTACTGTGTGCAAAAAACATTGTTGAGAAACTAAACCTGAAAAAATCAACAACAATTTCAGTAGGGCAACCTACAAAACTGATAAACCTATAACAACAAGTTCATACAGTGCAAAGAATGCCTGCACATACAATTAAGTTGAAAGGCAAAAGCCTCTGGCAGTCCCACACTCATCACAAGTTGAAACTGGTCACTGATCATATGTTGATATATCCTGTGCCCAATATGGCTATTGTGTTTCATTTATCCTTTTCAGTCATTGAGTAAATTCCCGGTTATACTTAAAATAAAATCCTATTTTTTAAATACTTGATTTCTTGAAGGTAAAATGGAAGCGTATTTTTTAAATACTTGATTTCTTGAAGGCTTTCCAGCCATTGATCAGATTGTCATATACTTCAGAGGACAGAAATACGCATTAAATGTAAATCTGATATTAAAGGGAGTTAAATTCATGTATCTATCCCATAAAGTTCACACGATTTGTTCAAGAGTGAAGTTATATTTGGATTTGGTGCTCTAATCTCCCAGTAGTTTTACAATAGGAAAATAAGATTTGGCTAAAATATATTGTCAAAGCAATATTTGAAGAACGGAACCTCATTGCAGTAAGCAACCTAGGACAAAACATTTGCGCTTTGGAAGAAAACAGGGTTTCTGAGATTACAGGACTTTCAAGTTAGGTGGCACTAACCAGAAGATGGTGACAAGTTGTTTCCTTGGAGGACCACGGAACTCCTGATTTAGCCGGTGCTCCAAAATCCAAACAACAGCGCCCACAAAAAGAAAGAAGCCTCCAGTTACGAACCACATTTGCACCGTGAATGGCTTGAGAAAAGCCCATGGACTGGATTTAGACTCTCTGACAGTAGCAACAACGATAAGTCCAGATTCCATGAAAGGCTGGGTGAAGTCCACAATCCTTGTTCTATTTGTGGTAATGGTGATATCTCCAACACCTGCATCGTATTTCTAAGAAATGAAGCAAATTGAAGTCAGTACCATGAAGAAACTCAGAGGAATGCTTAAGAAATCTGAGTCGTTTCCTGAAGTAATCAATAAAACTCGGTATCAAACTTGATACTATCAAAGCGATACTTACACCCTGTACAACATCATTCACGAGATCGTTAAATTTTGGGTTCCTGATACCATTTCCATACAAGATATACACATGAGGCACGGGGTAAGGCAACAAATTCAGGGCAGCTTCAAAAACATCAATGCAGTAACCTTTCACACCAGGAGGCCCTTCATCTTCACTAACAAACTCCTTGAAAGTAACACGATTAGGGACTGCAATGCGCAGAGGTTTCCCATTGTTAGGGAACACCCATCCGCGAGGCTGTGTCGTGGTTTGTCCAGGCCATATTACACCATATAGATGCTGATTGCTGGAAGATCTATTTGGAGACTTTGCATGTAAAGTCTCTGGTGCAGTAGTAGAGAGACCGGAATGATTTGTCCAATAACCTACTAGGCGAGAACCAGTTCCCCCGATGTTAAGAATATCAAATGCAGGAAGAACTAAATTTTTCTCTGCATCGAACTGAATCTGACCACTTAGACCTGTGAAATTCATTGCAGTAAGTGTCTGGAGTAACTTCGGGCCTTGATCAAGTATGTGGAGGGATGTGACATGCAGGGAACTTCTATTGGTTTCTTGCAATCTCGGATCATCGGAAAAGGTGACAACTCCACCATCTTTGAAGAAAACATCAAGAGCACGTGCAAGTAGCCATACAGAATCATAAGCGTATAGTGCATAAGAATTAAAGCTAGAAGTTCCATTATCCTTGTAGTTCTTCCAGCGGGACATGTATCTTTTCTTGAGACCAGAATCTGGGGTGTGACGGCGAAGTGCAACAACTCCTTGTAGAAGATCCATAATGTCAGAATCAACTATTTCCATTGAATCCAATACAGTAGGAAGCCAATCTGTAGCAATCCAGACATAATTATCGTTCATCATTCCGAGATGTTTTGCTATTGAAAAAACATTAAGTCCAGAATCAGGATTGACATGTACTACATAAACCCGGGATTCCATCAGATTCACTCTAACTAACAAGCTGTTAATGTCACTTGCTGAGGCTCCAGGAGTAAAGGCAGCCTTGTAAGATATCTTGGCGCGCTTCTTTGCAAGCGCATCATCTAAAACAGAAATTCCATTTCTACCATAATCATCATCAACATAAATGGCAATGACCTGCCTCCATCCATAATACTCGACTAAATCAGCAATGGCAGACATCTGGAAATCATCGCCTGTAGTAGTACGGATGAAGTATGGGTACTGCAAAGCCGAAAGAGTGGGGTCTGTAGCCCCAAATGACAGGATTGGCACGTGAAGTTCATTCACGACGTGGGAAATTATGTGCGCTATTCCTGAAGATTGTGGACCGATTGCAGCAACCACATCATCCCCCATCAGCTGCATAGCTACAAAGAAGAGGTGCTCATCATTTTCACCATATTCATGTAACCATTAAGAGACAGATATAGGGTCATAGTGTCAGAGAAAAGGAGAAGAAAAACGTGCAGGAAGCACTCTAGATTAAAAAGAAAAGTAAACCAGTCATTCCAGAGTTGGATTTGATAGCAGGAGTGCATGCCAGTAGGTCTTAATAGACAAATATCCTAATCAACGTGGAATTTCAGGAAACAAAGAAATCTTTAATTGGCTTTGTCTGCTTCAGCTTAAAATCAGTGCTTCTAAGTTATTCCAAAAACAAAAGATGCTCCTTCTTATTCCAATATTTCTTATTCAACAAGATACTCGTGTTGTCATTTTAACATGCAGAAGCACAATGTTCCCATGTTACTTTCTGATATGATACCCTCTAATCTAATATTTTTCGACATGGACATTCAATCTATCAAAGTATCATCACATCCGCTATATCTTTTCTATTTCTCCTCACTTCATTTTCTTGTCTCAGGCGGGAGGCCATTGTTTGTACCTAATTACTTAATCCAGCTGAAATATATTTCACAAATTGACATAATAAAGAGATTAGTTTCCAAAAGATTCAAGTTAGAACAGTCTCTGGCCATCCTTAGTCCAGCTGAGACCGTTAAGTATACCATTAAAGAAAAATGCCATTTACAGGTTATGTAAAAGAAATGCTTTTCAGGGCAGATATGATTTAACTCAGCTCTCAGGGTACTAGAAACATGAAATAATTAGCACGAGAATACATTACCAAGCAGTTGAATAATGTAGCAGACAACTCACTGGACACAAATGTAGTTAAGAATGACCCCATTCAGCCAATTACAGCTGAGTTCTTAACATTTTTGCAGTTGATACCCGTGTTGTTATCTAAAAAATTGCAAACTACCAAAATGTGACAAGCAGCAAAAGTACTACATGTTCATCAGCAGAACTAGTCACCTCATATCCAATCCCAGTTGGGCAATCAAATTTTAAAAACCTAAGAACTTAGAATTTCCATTCTGCAGATAAGGTAGAAATTTTGCTTCAAGATAAGTGGCTTTTTCATTAGCAAGAAAAGAAAGTATTACCTTCAACTGTTCCAACAAATCCACTGCAATTTGTATCATGCAAAACGAGTCTCAATTTTGTTCCTTGGAGAATGCTAGAATTGGAATTGACATCATCAACTGCAGCAAGAATTGCTGGCTTTGCAGAGCTTCCAATGGCTGAATTCAATGTGAATAAAGCTCCAATCTTCACCTCCTTTGGTCTAGAAGCAGCAGCAGCAAAAGAAGAAGAAGAAGAAGAAGAAGCACTAGCATTTGCAGTCCTACCAATGGCTGCCATTGGTAACCACAAACAAGAAATCAAGAATAACAATGCTCTCCCCATTTCTGCTTGAGCCCGCCAAGTATCAATGTATATTGATTCTCCTCCAAGTCACCAAACCATTGCTTCGAGAGACTATCCACCTGCTAAGAGTAGCAGGAGAATTTAGAGTTGGAGAAGAAGGAGAATGGGAATTTAGCTTATAAGTCACAAGCAGCTCTTCAAAGATAGCAAGTCAAGATTTTATCCAACCTGATATTGGGGCTGGTATAAACTTAATAAATGCAATGATAATGAAAGGAGGAAGCTTCATTACAAGGAGACAAACAAAGGGACAATAGTTTGGAATCTCAGAGGTCCATTCTGTAAGGTATAAATATTTTAACGTTATAACATCACAAAAGATATATATACACGACTAAGATTGTACCCGCGCATAGTGGATTCACAATTTACGGTCTTGATCCACTCGGCTACATTCGCCCCTACCCGCTAAGTTTCAGAATTCCACGTAGATCAACTAGCACGGATTAAATATTATTTTACCAACTAGTTTCTTACGAGAAAATTAGATTAAAAAAAAAAAGCAAAATTTACACATGGTAATACTTTAAGTGCAACAGTCAAGTAAAACATTATTTTACTAGCTTCAAACAGCAAAGGCGTGTAAACTAATCTCCAATGCATAAGCTAACATAGTCTTTCCATTAAACAAATGATTAGACAAGTTGCAACTTAAAAAGACATAATTAATATGTCTCAACACGTAAAACCTATGGCAGCATATCTTTATACGACACTAGTTACAAAACTTATAATATATCTCCATTAACAAAACTATATAAAATAATATATATATATATAAAGTAAATTATAACACATGGGTTCACCTTAAAACTCAACATAGTAATGTCAACACATTCTACCAAATGAAGAGACGTAAATATATCTCAACTTGTAGATGCATTGCGACATTGTAACGTATCTTTTTATACGTACCACAAGATCTATAATCTTGAAGGTTACCTAAGAGATATGAGAAGGGTTGGTTGGAAGGTGTAAATTGCCATAAGTTCATGCATAAATGCTGTACTTATATACAGATGGCACTGTGTGCTCCACATGGCTGCGGACAAGGGAACAAATATAGCAAGTGTATCCAAGAACCTAAAATGGAATCGAGTCTAAGTTTTACAGTGTCTTGCAAATTGGGTAAAGAATGAATACTTGCTTTGCTTTGATTTGCCTGTCCACTTTACAGTTTGCTGCTAAAAGCTGACATTTGCCAAACTAATTTTAAAATATTATATCAAAGTCGAAAAGATGTACGATAAAGATACTGCCACGTCATTCAAGTGGAGAGATCGAAGTTCCTGTCGTGTCAGTGTGCAAAGCGTGGGTGTTCCTGTTCCTAAACGTGGACCCTTTGGCTGCTAAATTTGTGAAATTATACATGTAAAGTGTGGATTTTGCCTAGATTCAAAGGAAACACTTTTTTGCTAGGTTGAGTATTCGGTATAATTGATTTAAAATCGGAACCGATTTTTAATAACAGGATATTTTGAAATTTTAAGAATTAATAGTCAAAATCGAACTAAATTTTATTAATAACTGAAATCATTTAATAAAATTTTGTCGTTTTCAATTTTGGATATAATCGAAATAACCGAATTTTTCTTAAAAATATCATACATTATTTAATACTAATTAAAATAACCAAGTTTCTTTGTAATTATAATAACAAAACTTCACATTATGTAAATTCATATATATATATATATATATATATGAATGTGAACTTGATTTATCATTACTATTTACATACTTTGATTGGTTTGGTCTTTTTTAGATAACCAATTCAACTTATTCTTTATCTTTTAATATATAAAGTGATTTAGTGGAGAATATTTGAATTTTCTTTTACATATTAACTTAATTACACTATATTTAAAAACTATTCACAAAAATTTTGGAGGCTTAATATATTAAATGTTTGTTTTACTTATTAACTTATACTATATGTTAAGAATTTTTGGATTTATTTCCTTAATAGTCCTTGAACTATTGATTTTGTTTCATTTTAATTTTTTGACTTTTAAAATAAATCTTTTAGTCCCTAAACCTTGATAAATGAAAAGTCATTAGTCCTTCAAACAATTTCTATTTCATTTTTAACGTTTATGTGATACCGAAGAGTGCTACAGGTCGACAGTCGCACGTCTCAGGTGTGTTTAGCATTAACAATTTAACAGAAATTATTTAAAAGACTAAAGATATCTTACTTATCAGAGTACTAAAAAAATTATTTTAAAAATGAATGAATTAAAATGTCACAAAGTTAATCGTCCAAACACTATGAAGGGAATTAATCCAAAAATTTCAAAAAGTTTTGAGGGGCCACGGTCTCTCAAAAGCTCCGTAACTGCCTGCAATTCATCTGCCTGCCGACGGACCAAAGTGGAAATTCGATTATGTGCGTCCCACTTTAGTAGCTTTTTCCGTTGTGAGTGTGGAGAAATTTTGGGTTTGGAGAAAATCAAACCTCCCTATTTAAATAATTAATCCCACAACTTATCTACTAAAAATACGATTACTACAAATAACTAATAACTTTTTTTTCACAAAGATTTTTGTTTTCTTTTGTAACTAATAACTTCTAATAGTTAAACTGCTTGGATAGTCACAGACATAATTCTTAACTTGTAGCTTTTTCGTGAAAAAAGCATTAGCTAGTTCATACTTTTGACAAAAGAGTCTGCTTCATTTTGCAAATTTAATAAAAAAAAAAGCATTAGCTAGTTCATACTTTTGACAAAAGAGTCTGCTTCATTTTGCAAATTTAATAGGCTCAAAATTAAAGTATCGACTAGACCTCTTGTTCTTCTTCTTCCTCTTCTTCTTTCTTTTTTATTTTTGAGAACAGACATCAGAAAAAGGGAGAGGGGAAATGAATCAATAGCTCACATGGTTATATGCCTGTGGCTTTACACTACCAAAGCTGTCTCTTCAGAACTTGGAAGTTATCTTTTGCTTGTGCTCAAAGCCAAGAGAGTGATGACATTACTGGAGCTAATTCAAAAAAACCAAAGTTTGAAATAAATTGCAATAATCACGGTAATGAAATGATTATAAGAGGGTGTTTGAGAGTGCTTATAAACTGGTCAAATCTGCTTATAAGAAAATAAACTTTACGTGTGTAGCAAATTCTGCTTATAAGCAAGTAAAGTTAGCCTATAAGTAACAAAAAAAAAAAAACTCAACTTTTTAGCTACTTATATTTACACCCCTAAAAACATAAAAATAACTACCCTTAATTAATGAAAGGTTCTTTTTAGTTATTTTAATAAATTCTACTACATATAAGCATATATTTACCAAAAATATTAAAGCTTATAAACATATTTTATTCAAACACTTCTCTACTTATATATTATTTGTTTATAAATATCAATTGCTTATAAGCAGTTTAAGAAAAGCAAAACTGAACATTGCTAATCAAGTTTATTGTTTTTAATCTTTCTCTAGTTAGCGATAGACGTACTGTCTTTGATTAGGGATGGATTAGAAACAAAGAACATCCAACACTAATTAGAAACGGAATATTGACTAAACCTTATTTAGAGATGAGCAATTTGGAGAAGGACATTATTCTTTACCATATGACACTAATCCGCAGTTTTCTAGCAGTGGAGTATTGGCTAATTGTTCGTAACTATTTTATTAATCGTATTATCAATATTTTATAAGAAACAAATAAAACAAATGATTAAAATGGCTGGAAATTAAATTGTTTTTATGGCATAACATGCCAGGTTCAAGTGATATATTTAATACATGTTGTGAAAGTACAAGGTTCAGCATTAACGGCCACGCCTACCGCCTGTGACCTTAAACTATATAATTTGCGATGTACAAAGTCGGCGTTGACAATTTTTGGCTACCTGAAATCATAATGTTCCATATCAAACACGCGATTATATTATATACTTCTCAATTACATTGAAAGATTTGGACTATGAATGATTTTCAAACGTTATCCAATATAGGAAACTGGCCCTACAAAATATCTTTTCTTTGTTTTAAGAGTGACAAAAGTTACAATATTTTTCCGTGTAAGGTACTTGCAGAGAAACAAAACGAGTGACGAGGATATAACCATTATAAATTATCAAAATTATTTATCATAACTTATTAATTTATATTTATTGAGTTTTAACTACAAAAAGACTAAGATTTTTGGGGGGGGGGGGGGGTGTTCACTATAAAATAACTAGGTGATAATTTTACGATATAGATAAGTGTTTATATAATACATAGGTACATTGTTATACAAGATAATTAATAAATGTATTCTTAACTTAATTGGTGGATGGTATGATTGTAGAGTGGTGTAATAAAAAAAGTTCAAGATTCGAACTATAGGTTACATAGTGTATCTTTTTTCCTAAAATTATATATAAGTGACATTTTAAAAAACCGACGTCCATACTGACAACAGTTTTAAAAAAGTTGATGCCCATATAAATGACAGTAAAAGTAGGCCTATTACCTGCATTTTTTGTAGTGAATGTACATACTCACAATATATTTTAAAATTACGAACAAATTTATTCTCCAAAAATATATATATACGTGGTTTAATTCTTTAATTCTTTACAAAAATAACAAGATAGAATAAACGAGAATGAAACTAAGGTGACCCACAATTATGGTGGAGGAGAAAGTTGGAGACAAGACTTGATTAGTTGTCTACGTCATGTGGACTCAAGAATTATAGTTGAGGGGACTAATATACTATTCTTGCTTTGGAGACATTTTCATGAGGGAAACATATATCCATGACAAAGAACATTCGGATTGTCCACAGTTTAAAGTGTCACATAAATCAATATCAAGATAATAACATGGAATATACTTTTATAACTTGCAAATTATTTAACTCAAGATCTCACGAATAAGGAATAGTCTCAAATACTTGAATTATCCCCTAATCTCGTATATTGTTTTGCACTTTGACTTTTCTCTTCCAAATTAGTAAAGTTTCACCCTTGGAATTCAATTTCATCATCTTCGGACCAAAAAAATAAAAGAATAAAATAAGATTGACTAAATAGAAAAATAAAAGCAGAAGAATCATGAGAAATGTGACTATATATTGGTTAGAAATTTACCTCTTAATTGCAGAACGGACACTAAAAAGGCTTGGTAGTATCCCTCAAAGCTTTGTCGTATTGGCTTCGGAAGTTGTTTTTGAACTCGATCCTCAACTTGATACATAAAGTATTGAAATTTGTTTTTAAACTAAGAGAAAAATCGAAAGAGAAGGGTAAAAAGAAATTAAATAGCGAAAAATATAATGAATATGAAGAGAACAAGACGTATTAATACATGAAACTTTTACAATGTAAAATGCCTATTTTTAATTAACCAAGTTATATCACAGAAGTTGGTTCCCATTAAACTTTCTTTGAGATCAGAATGAATATCCATTTAGATAATCTCATAACGAAAGTAGATTTTTCAAATTCTTTTCTATCTTATGCAAAGAGGGTTCCTCTACTTTTTTAAATACTTATAAGTGACATGATTTGTCGAGTTTATGTTAGAATGCATTTGGATAGGGATGGAATAACTTAAAATTGGAATAGAACTGGGAATAAAATAGAGTTGATAATTAATATATCATGCTTCATATGTTTTAGACATGATAATAGGAATAGATATATTTGTAATGATACTCATATATTGTTTTTATATCCATAAATTTATTAACATTTCTTACTTCCTCTATAATATCGAGCAAAAACCAGTTCTTTAATTTTTTTTAATTATTTAATTTTATTTAGCATTTTTAAATTTTTAAATTTTAAAATTTTATTTCTTATTTAATTTCTTAAATTTTTTATCTTTAAAATTTTTAATTAGTTTGCAAAATTTGCATAAGATTATATATACAAGGATAAATTATTCTAAGAGTCACTAAACTATTCAACTAGTTATGTTTTAGCATCAAACATTTTTTGGTTTCAAAAGGACCATTAGTTTTTTAAAATGGTCTCATTTAAACCATTCCATTAAAAAAAAACTTAAACAAAAATTGTGGTAAAAACATAAATACTTAAAAATTATTTGACTTGAGTATTTTTTTTCTTTTTAGTTTTTAATTAATTTTCAATATCCTTTTCTTTCTACCTATTTATTCTTTTATTTTCTTTTTTTTTCCTTCTCTCCTTTTTCTCTTTTTTCTCTTTCATTTTTGCTTGTTTTAATTTCTTATTTTTATAAGATAATAAATTACAATTATTTTTTGTCCTACATTTTTTATTTTATTTTGGCTAAAAAAAAAATTATAAAAACAATACACTCATTACAATCACGAGGGAAACACTCTCATCATGAGAAGGTATACTTCATATGATTTGACCTCTTACTATAAAAAGAATTTTTATCTTAAAATAAATATATTAAATATTTTGAAGAGATTCAAACTTAAATTTACCTCAAAATTAGTGATAGAGCTAAGTTTGTGTGAGGGGGTGCCTAATTTAATTTTTAATAAAAATATTACTATTACTATTAATTTTCTTTTAAAATAAGAGGCAAATTATATGAACTGCAACCCTAATGATGAGAGTGTACTCTTTCATAATCTTAATGAATGTGCTATTATCACAATTTTTCATTTTTAGCTAAAGTAAAATAAAAAATTTAGGATAGAAAAATACAAGAAAATAAAACAAGCAAAAATTGAAAGAAAAAAAAAAGAGAAAGGAGATAAACAAAAAGAAAATAAAAGAATAAAGAGATAGAAATAAAGAAAACTTTGAAAACTAAATAAAAAACTAAAAAAGAATACTCAAGTCACTTAATTTTTAAGTATTTATGTTTTCACCACAATTTGTTATGTTTTCTAATAGAATGACTTAAGTGAGACCATTTTGAAAAATTAATGGTTCTTTTGAAACCAAAAATAATTTGATCGTCAAAATAGGACTAGTTGAATAGTTTAGTAATTTCTAAAATAATTTACCCTATATACAAAAGAGTAATTATGTAATATATTAATTTTTTAAGAAACATTTTAGTCATTTATTTAAAAATTTCATTCCTATTAAACACGGAAATGATATCCTGATGTATGTTGTTAAAAATGACTATTCCCATATTCCTAGTGATCAAGCACAAGATTGTCCCTCTAGGACCAAAGCAGAGGTCTGCAGACCCAAGAGCTGAGTTCTGTATACTCTTTTGACATTTAAACGTATTTGACACGAGTGTAAAAGGTAATTAGAAAACGTATGTGTCCTGTACATACTTCTTTGACATTTATATTGAACATTTAAGTGTAAATGAAATTTAGTTGTGAAATTACGGTGTCCAATTTCCAATCTTTAAGGACTAAATGAATTATTTTAAAACATATAAAACAAAAATATCATAATATAAAAGAAAAGAAAAAGACTACTGCAAATATTTATCTTAAAAGAAATAATGATACAACAATCCATTCGACAAGCCCCTAGTTCACGGACAAAAGAAAAACAAACACCCCCATTACAAACATAAGGCCTATTTGGAATTAGTTTTTTTTTTTTAAGTATTTCTTTAATCTAATAAAAACTTTTAATTTTTGCAATAAATATTTAAATTGAATTAAAAAATAAAATTCAATTTTAACTTTTTTTAAAAAAGATAAAAAGCTCAAGTTTATCAAAACATTCTATTTTAATAATTAAAAAATATATATTTTTTAAAAAATCAATCCTATGGCGCCCCCCGTACAAAGTGGTTGTGACATTTCTACGGGGATAAAGTAGCGTATATGGAATCTTCATGCTATTAATTCTAACAAAGGACAGGATCAAGGGCCCGTAAAAGGTTGACATCTGTCAAGAGAATGCTCTATGGAGCTAGCTTACTTATACCCTATAGGGTCTCCTAAAATTTTCTCAAAATTTCAAATTTCCTCAGAAAGTTGGTAATATCATTGTCGAAAATGATACAATATCAATTACCAGCGCATGAGGCGGAACCAATACAAATCAAGCCTATAGTTAAAGATCTTAAGATGATTGCTATATCAATTCCCTTCCTTCGCTTTTAGTACAGAAGGATTCCTAATAGCCTTTCACAAGGTTCCAACATTAAGTTAAAGCTCGTTTGAATTGATTTTTTTCAAAAATATTTTTTTAACAACTTTTTTTTATAAGATGAAAATTAATATTTTAAAAAAATTATATTTAAACTTTTTTCAAAATTTTAACTTTTTTTAAGACCAAATTAAATAATTATTGTAAATTTAATATATTTTTTTCAAAAAAAAATATTTTTATTAAAAAAAAAAATCAATCCAAACATACCCTTAACCCAAATAACAATGTACTCAGCAACACGGGGGAAAAGGGCAAAGCCCCAACCTAATCCAAATGATAAAACATTCACGAAGTTGATAAATAAATAGTGGGAAGAATAGTGGAGTCAAATTTCAGGTCAACGGATCTAATTAAGCGTGCCAATATATGATCTACCAAACTTGGAAGAAAAAAGTATATGATCTACCAAAGCCTGCAACCAAGTAACCGCGGATTGCACCATCATCTCCACAAAATATTACTTTCAACCGAGGGCACAAGGGAGTGGACCGCCCATATCCCGTGCCACGCCCCCAAATTTACACTAAAAATTCGAGAACTAGAGCAGCCTTGCACGCTTAAGAAATTTTGTTTTCCTAGCACACGACCGCATTGCTTCCCGAATTTTATACTGTAATGCCTGATACCCCTGTGCGTAAGCCGGTTCTATCAGGGAACTAGTTACAAGGGTTAACTGCAAAAGACACCATCTTCTTCACTACTAGTAACAACGCTTTCATTCCATTCAAAGTCAAAATTAGCTGCATCTCATGCTTACAGAGGCAAGTATTCAACAGACGTCAACAGCAGTGTAGCATTTTACCAGCAGCATAAAAGGACTATTCAACACTACTGAAACTGTTTCATAGTAACAAAAAGCTAAATCAACTATAACACATTAACACCCATATTATATGCAGATTTCATACGGTGAACTTCCATGTACACCAACAAACTTCGGTGCAGGACTGCAAAAAGTATGATAAATTCTGTGAAAAAAAGACTTAAAATTCTATCTTACATGAAGAGACACTAAGTATGTGTGTATGTGTGTGTATTTGTATTTATGTGTATATATTTTATATATACCTAAGAGCTAGCGTCTTGTTCAGCTTAATCATGCACCTCGCATGATGAAGACTTCTCTGATTCCTCTGTTTTTCCTGCTTCAACCTTGCCATTCTATGACATTTTTACCAACTTAGTAACGAAAATAAATTCGAAGAAAATGTAGAAATAAATTGGATTCATAAAGGGAAAGAAATTTTACGAGATTTTTGTGGAATTCCTCCAGAGCTTTCTCATACTCCTGCTTCCTCTTTGCAGCCTTGTTCACATATGGAAGTTTCTCCTATGGCAGAGGCAATAAGCAGAGACAGATTATTTTTTCAGAATATATAAATTCGTAGTTTTACTATTTCGTTTAAATATTTCAAATGGAAAGAAAATCCGAAAGATCTCACAGGGTCAGACATGGAGCTCCATTTCTGGCCACCAGCTTTTGTTACCTAAGAAATCGACCATAGTAGACTTCAAAAAATTGCATAACATAGAGGGGAAAGTAGTATCAAGTAGTATTCTTCGAACATGAAACACCTACTTGACCAAGAAAATACTCAAAATATAGATGAATTTCAACAACATAGCATTGAATAGTGCGCGAGCAGAGATTAAATTCCAATTATCTTGCATAATCAACATTATTTAAGAACGAAAAAGTTCCAGAGTGTTAGAAGCAGATAAAATAGAAGAAAAATCAGTATCAAACAGGAATTTAATTTGAAATTTTGAACCAAAAAAAATCTAAAAATATAATATGAATGAAGAAGAAAATAAAACATACAGCAGCAACAGATTTGTTATCAGGAAAGTTCTCCTTATAGATCGTCCTGAACTCCTCCCTAGCAAATCACATCAGACGCAAGACTTAAATTAATTATAATAACTAAAAATTGAAAAATAAGAAAAAAAAAGCAGAAAAAGAAAAGGAAAATAAACCAGTAAATTAACTCAGCCAAAAAAAAAGGTAAACTAACATGAAAACGAAGAAAGCAGAGGGAGGACGCTTTGGTGCACCGGAGTTCTTCTTGCTTGCTTTCTCCTTCTTCGTCTGAGCCTTGCGTTTCTTTATCGTCCTTCAACATAATACAAGAAATATAGAAATAAATAGAAATTAGGTAATATTTAGTCAATTTTTTAATTAGAGGTAAAACAGTTAAGAAAATAAAAGTAAAATTCACCGTTAAAAATGCGTTAAAACAAAAATTAGAGGTAAAACAGTTAACAAAATGAAATAAAATTCACCGTTTAAAATGCTTTTAAACCAAAATTAGAGGTAAAACAGTTAACAAAATGAAAGTAAAATTCACAGTTAAAAATGCTAACAAACAAAAATTGATTAAGCCTGCGTAATCATGACGGCAAACGAAATTGAGAAAAAAAAAATTCGCCGTTCAAAAATGCTTCAGAAATTAAACAAAAAAAAAGATAAGAACCTAAAGCAATATAATCACCGAAAGAAAAAGCTAAAACGGAGATCTGAAGGCGTTGCATGCATGCATAACTAAAAACCTCAAACAGTTAAAATTTAAACAAAAAAATATAGTAAACATGGAGTAGGTAAACCAAACACACAGAACAATATAAGCAAAATGCGAAATTAAAAATTATTTTTAAAAAAAAAGAAAATCGCCTATCAAAACAAAGCTAAATCGCACACAAAAACAGCATGCGAGTTTTCATTTGTATATAAAACAAAGAGAAATTAAACAATAAACAAAATAAGCAAAAAATACAGTTGATCATGACGCCTCTAAATATATCTACGCATGTGTGTATGTGTGTGTGTGTGATGGGGGAGAGTTTGTGCATGAGTACTCAGTGTCGAGCTTCTTGTGAGCAACAGAGGCAGCATTGATCGCTTTCATGGTTTCTTCTTCTTCGCCGGAACTCGAGAGAAAATGATAATTTTCCTTGAGAAAAAGCTCTGGAAATTGAAAAGGTTCAGAAAAATTGAAGTGGCCAAGGGGGGTTATTTATAGCTAACAAAGATGTAAAATTCTAAAATCAACTCAATTTAAATTTCCAGTAAATTTTAAAATATATATATATATATAAATATATATATATATCTCTCGGATGCGAAATTTCATTTCATTTTAGTTTTTTCTTTTTATTTTACTCTTTTGGCGGGAAAGAAGATGTTGGTTCTGACTCTCACTCGCGAGGCGGTTCATTAAATTACTACTCGCTGGCGTGTTGTGACAGTTGTTAGTTTTGGGTAAAGATCGTGTAAAGTACGTACCACCTGCGCTTGGCTATTGGCTGTTTTGGTAAAATACTAGTGACGGTTCTATTAACTGCTTCGGCTTTGGGGTAAAAGTGAAGAAACGTGGTACGTGTGAGATTGCGTGTATTGGGCAGAGGGCCTTGCCACGTAGACGCTCCAAATTTTGTTAAAACCAACAGCGAATTGTTTTTCTTTTAAATTCTAACCCTATGAAACTCAATCCAAAACGGAAAAATTTTTTTACCCTAATTTTAAAATCTTATGACAAAATTACTTTATTTTTAAAAAATATTTTAAAAATATCCTTTTCAGTAGGTTACTTTTTGTTTAATCCTTTCTGAAATTTGAAAACAATTGAAAATGCAAACCATTGCGTCATTAATTGGTTTCGATAAGTACCGAAATTTGCGCTATATTACCGACCCCTTCCCCTTCCTCATTTATTCTCCTTCTCTTTACGCCCCCTCCCCCCCCCCCGCGCGACCCTTTGGCTTTCAACCCAAAAAATCCCATCCCAACCTTTTTTTTTGCAAAAAAATTGTACTCCACACGTAGGAAATTGCCTATAGTTGTAAGTTTTCTAAATTCTCGCCTTTATATTTGTTATATATTGGTTTTTTTTTGTGGATATATGTGTTGTTAATATGCATGTATATGTACATGTGTAATGTACCCAATATATATGTATGCATATGGGATATTGTGGTGATACATTCATACGTGTATAACTATATATGTTTTGACATATATGTGTGTTTATTTTACATGCATATGTATGTATTTGACATGCATATGAATATTGTAGATGTATATATTTTGAATTGCATTGTTTTGTGTTTAGTTTAGTAATTTATTTATATTGTCAAGATAGAATTTATGGTATTTAATATATTTTTGTAATGTACGGTTTCTTTTAAGTTAGAAATTTATAGGATTTAGAAAATTTAGAAAGAATATAGAAAATTAATGATATTAATCGAATATTTGACTTGAAAGTAAGAATTTATGCAAATTTAATAATTTATTATTATTGAAAAGAAGAAACGTATTGAAAATAAGAAATTATAGGAATATAGGATTTTAATATAGTATATTTGACTAAGGAATTAATATAATTTTCGAAATTTGTTAGGAATTTTTTTAGAAAATTAATATAATATATTTCATTAGGAAATTAATAAAATTTATTAGGAATTTAATAAATTTTTTTAATTAGAAAAATTAATATAATTGATTGTAATGTATTATGAATCTTATATATTTTATTAGGATTTGAATGTGATTTAATTGATTAGAAAATTAATATAATATATTTGATTAAGAATTAATATAATTTATTAAGAATTTAATGTAGATTCTTTTATGTACAAATTAATATAATTTATTGCAATTTTAGCATTTAGAAAATTTATGTAATTTATTAGGATTTTAACATAGTTTATTTGATTAGAAAAATAATATAATTTATTAGAAAATTAAAATAAGATATTTCATTAAGAATTTAATATAATTTATTATGAGTTAAATAAATTTTATTTGGTTAGAAATTATTAAAATTGATTGTAATTTATTAGGAATATTGTATAATTAATTAGGATTTTAATGCACTTTAATTGATTAGAAATGCAATACAATTTATTAGGATTTTAATGTAGTTTATTTGATTAGAAAAGTAATATAATTTAATAGAAATTTAATAAAGTTTATTTGATTAGAAAATTAATATATTTGATTGTAATTTATTAGGAATATTATAAAATTTATTATGATTTTAATGTACTTTAATTGATTAGAAAATTAATGTAAGATATTTGATTAGAAATTTTATATAATTTATTAGGAATAGGAATATAATTCATTATGAATTTAATGAAGTTTATTTGATTAGAAATTAAGATAATTTATTATAATTTATTAGGAATTTAATATAATTCCTATCACTTACAGATTAATATAATTTATTTCAATTTTAGCATTTAGAAATTTTATTTAATTTATTAGGATTTTAATGTAGTTTATTTGATTAGAAAAGTAATATAATTTATGAGGAATAGGAATATAATTCATTATGAATTTAATGAAGTTTATTTGATTAGAAATTAAGATAACTTATTATAATTTATTAGGAATTTAATATAATTTCTTTTATGTATAGATTAATATAATTTTATAGAAATTTCATCATTTAAAAATTTTATTTATTTTATTAGGATTTTAATGTAGTTTATTTGATTAGAAAAGTAATATAATTTATTAGGAATAGGAATATAATTCATTATGAAGTTTATTTGATTAGAAATTAAGATAATTGATTGTAATTTATTAGGAATATTATATAATTTATTAGGATTTAATGTACTTTAATTGATTAGAAAGTTAATATAATTTAATAGGAAATTATTATAATTTAATATAGTTTCTTTGATTAAAGCGTTTATTTGAATATAATTTTTTGCAATTTAGAAAATTAATTTAGTTTTAACAAATTATATTAATTTATTGTAATTTGTTAGTAATTGTGTATAATTTATTAGGAAATTAACATAATTTATTCGATTAGGAATTTAATATTATTTACGGATGTTAATCGTTTGATAGTAGGATACATCATGGATATCTGCCTTAGATCTAAGGATGCATCCCTATTGGTACATTATGCCTAGCATAGGACTCAGATTTTGACAAGGGACATCGCATCAAAAGAGTTGTGCACACAGTAAGGAGACAGGTACTTGTTCCAGAGCCTTGAGCACCCTTATGTTCAGGAAGAGTTAGCGCGCATAGGGTTCTACCAGTGTTATAAGGCAGGTTGGTATGAACTCGACCACGCCTTATTGACTGCCGTTGTTGAGAGGTGGCAGATAAGGACATACACATTCCACTTACCTGTCAGAGAGGCCACTATTACCTTACAAGATGTGGCTGTCTAATGGGGTTTGCCCGTGTTCGGTACTCACATTTCGTTGTTAGATACCACGAGGCGGGAGTACGAGAAGTGGGCTGCGTTTTTCCAGTAGCTTTGTGGCATTGTAGTGGAAGAGACACATATGGAGGCAAGAACCGAGAAAATTAGGTTGTCTGAGGTAAAGAGGTTATATGGGATGACTTATTAGCAGAATGTTGTTGGTGATGCGGCAGTGCAGGGTGCCCGTTTATGGATCTTTGGGTACATAGTTTCCTACCTTTTTCTCGATGCCAGTGGTAGTTGGGGGAGCATGAAAGGGTTGCTTTTGCTGTGGGATCTTAGGGTCGTGAAGGGAATGAATTAGGGCACTACAGTACTTTCATATTTGTATAGACAGTTCGATATGTTCGTTTATTCCGATAGGACATACTTATATGGCAGAGTTACCCTGCTGTAGGTATCACCATCAGTCACTTGGTTTTTTTTTTTTTTACTTTTGTATGTCACATATATATGTATTTGTTATTGTATTAATGTTATTATTTATTTGTAGTGATGGATATGGGATAGGTTTGATTGTTTTTGGCCCACACTCGTATAGCCCAGGGCCTGAGACATCCACAGCAAGGTACACGCTGCAGAGCCCGGTTGGAACTTACCGGATAAGCCACTCGGTGCAATGTACTAGTGGGATAAAAAGTTCAGGGACACAGCCAACGAGGGTCTACTGCTTTATCAGGACGTGATTGACAAGCTGCAGCCCAGCCAGGTTTGTTTTAAATACATATTTTAGGTCGTACATTCCATTTATTAAAATGTTAACAAAATATAACTAACTTTATATATATTTTTTATTTTACATTATAGTTTATTTGGCAACCGTTTAAGGACATTCTCGCCAAGCTGCCAGATTACTATACAGAGAGGTTGGAATGGTGGAGGACCAAGGTACCCCTGATTTGCAGTGGAATAGTTGAATGGCATAGACCTGACCATGTGATACAACAGTTTGGAATGCGTCGGCCAATCCCAAACGCAGCTGAGCCATTCGTATTCCATAAACATTTGAGAGGGAAGGAGTTGATTAAGCAACCGGAACTGAGTCGACTTGCTATGTGGTGGGGTAATGCCTAGGCAATTACAGTGAATGGCGTCGTTAAGGATAGGCCAGATCCGGTGCACCTACAGCAGTATATGCATTGGTACCAACGTTGTTCCATCATTTGGATTGGCATTGCATCTTGGGTTCCTTATCATAGGGGCTGCCTAGGTACAACACAGGATGAACATTTCATGGTAATTTTAATAAATTGGTTATAGATACATTATGTACATGTCATGGTTTCCAATATTAATTTTTTTTACTCTATATGTTATGCAGACTGCGACGCTAGGACAAGCATTTCACCATTTGTGTCACGCGTCCCAGTAATACACCTAAGGTATGTTTCCGCAGGAGCGTTTCTGGCTAGAGATGGATTATGTGGTAACCCAGATGCAACGGGCGTTGGAGCAGACGTGCCATGACGACATATTGGCCGCGCCCTCATATTTTGACCTGCTGGATACGTTCAAGCAGCTAGTGCCTCCAACACAATGGTCTCAGCCACCTTCAATGTACCAGTGGACCCAGATGCCCCAACAGCAGGCCCTAACATATTTTACGTAGTAAGCCAATACACCCTTTCAGCAGCCCCCTCCGTCGTACTCGTGGGCCCATACCCCCCTCACAGCAGCCTATCTTGACGTACTAGTGGACCTACCCGCCATATTATTCGTAGCCCATGACGTGGTCGCAGCTATCCTAGCTGACACAGTGGTCCCAGTCGGCTGCTGGATCGTCCTTCATGCAGTTTACCCTGGGTAGTCAGGGCATTCCTCCATTTACATCGACGCCACTGGCTTCTTTACGGCCACCTATGTCATCCCTGTTTGTCTATGAGCCGACGCAAATGAACATTATAGGTACAACACCAATGGGGACCCAGTATGCACAATCAGTGGGACATGGTGAGACGGAGACTTCTACATCCCCATGCGTGTTGAAGACTATCTTGACGCATCTCGGGAGGAGCAAAGTGGGGAGCAGCAGGGTAGGGAGTAGCAGGCCACCATCGAGACACTACCACTACAGCGAGCAGGGAAGCGCCTAGCTAGCTCGCAAAATATGCCGCCAGAACAAGTCCAACCACACCGTGCAAAGAATGGACATCCCCTGACATGTGGGACATGACAGCTTGTTTATATATTCTTTTACTTACTTTATCCTAGCTTCTATGTAAGCCAATTATTTACCTTTATTCTTTTACTTATTTTATCCTTACTTCTTTGTAAGCCACTTATTTACCTTTATTCTTTTACTTATTATATCCTTGTTTATATGTATCTTACTTCTTTACCTTTGTCAAATAAGTTTAACATGATTCACTTAAGTAAATTCAACACAATTAATGCACCAACATAATAGCAACTGAATATATTGAACATTAAATCAATTCAATATTTTGAACATTACATATATTCAATACAATATGCTACATCTATTGTGGTGCGACATTAGTTTGATTTTGAGGGCATCTAGCGACGTTGTGACCCATTTGATTGCAATTTTAACACCTTCATCGAGCAACTTGGTCCGAATGATCCATCTCATTAGGGATACATCTATCCCCTATGGGTCCTTTCCTTCTCTGTCGTAACCTTCTCGGATAAGGTTGTAACTGCCATGCAAGTGCCTCAGGCCAATAATCAGCGTGTCCCAATGGTTGAAATAGGATGGAATATGTAGCCTTATTTGCTTCGACCTTACATTCAGGCGGTAACAAGTTTGATGATAATACATTCAAATAGCATGCTACAACCTAGGCATGCGAACATGGCAAATGATAAGCTGTCCACTTGCCACGGGTACATGTCTTCTCATAAAACTTGACCACTTGTATAGGACGTCTGTCATTGTACGATTCAAGCAACTGGTGAACTTGTGTTGTACCTATTTCATAGTGAAATTGGAACACATTATGAAGGTGTGACTTTCCTCCCACTTGTCAAATAATTCTCTCACTCTCATTGGGATGACACCTGTCCAGCCAAGTGCTTTGCATGTATAGACCGATTGTGGAAGTATTCGACACACTTCATAAGAGTGTGCGATACTAGCGCTATGACAGGCAAATACCTAGCTCCAACAAGAACACCGTTGAAACACTCCACACTATTCATCGTCATCATACCCCACCGATAAACTCCATCAACACACAGCATCTATATTTCCCGGTCTATGTTGATAAGATAGTCATATGCCTGTCTACCGGCTCCTCTTGGTGTTGAGTCAACTTGCAATATTTTCTACAGTACTTCTACAAGTTTACGAACTTGATTTTCCTTACCAGCTCTCCAGCATAAGTCCTTTATATACCGGTTGCAGAAATGTTCATGACATTGCTTTTAAGATGCCTCAAGTATATTCGATACTTCACTTGTAGTTGTCAATCAAATGCAATACGATCCATGGCTGCAAAGATTCCTGCATGTCTATCAAATACTATACAAATCTCATCCATATCTTGAAGAAAGTGTATATGTAATTGTTGAAGGAACCATGGCCAGCTATCAGTTGTCTCAGCATTGACAACTGCAAAAGCTAGTGGCAAGATCTGCCTGTTTGCATCAGCTGTCAATGTGGTTAGAAGATGTCCCTTATATTGATCGTGCATGTGGGTATCGTCAAGAGAGCATTGGATAACAATGCTTCCACGTTGCAATGCATGGTGCAAATGCCCAAAACACATAATCAAAAATTTTGTTTATTTGCATCGACCCTTGAAAGAACTTTTATGTTACAACTGTCCCCAGATTTGTTGCCTTAACAACCCTAAAAAACTGTGGAAGTAACTAGTATGACGCATCCCAATCACTGTACACCATTTTGATGGCCTTATTTCAACTACACCATGCTTTCCCGTATGATATGTCCATGTGATAGGTATCCGTAATGTGTGCTCGTACAAAACCCACCTCAAAATCAGGCATGTGTTTTATGAAATGCATAATCGTAGATCTTACTAGCACAATGGTAACATTTTTATGGCCAGACCTTCTTTTATCACCAAAGCAATTATGCACGTCCCAATACTTTGTTATTTCAAACTAATGGTGCGTGAATTTTCAAATTGCCTGTAATTCCCTCCCACATGGATTTGTAGGGTTGGAAGCGTTTATGCAACAAACAAGCCATAAATTTGGTTCAGACTTCCAGACTTTGTATTCATGTTGTACCTTTATCGAGTACATCTGAACTACCTGAATTACGTCATTCTTGGATAGGAAAATCATTCCTTTGGCCAATTCCTTCTTATTCTTATCCCAAAATAAGTGCATTTTGGGCTCCTCCATGCTGTCCATATAATAATCTTGAGTAATGATATGAAACTTTGCACTTTCAGCATGTAGGTTCGTAGGGTTTGAATTGCCATCCAAGACATCATCATCATCGTACCAGGCATCATTCTCGTTCAGAGCCATATCTTCATCTTTTTCGTCAGGTTCAGAATGAAATGTGTCCATATTCAAGTCTACCCCCCAACTATGAGATGGCCCTGCTATGTCACATGTTCCATGTGATGACGCATTTAGTGTGGCAAATTCTGCTATAACCGTAGTGATGTTGAACCCCACATCGTTATAATTTGATGGTTCGGCATTCAAGTCTGGAACAGTGCCATCACGATGGAAATCATTGCTTGGTTGTAAGATGTATACGTCATTTTCTTTTACTTCAACAATAATATAGGTATGATTCATGTTACTGTGATCACAAGCCATGTAAAACATGTCCATCAAATCTTCATCGTTGCTGGTCGTCACTTCACTAAAATATAGATATTGTGATTGCATAACCCCCAATTGGAAACAATGAGATAACTCAACCCTGTCGATGTCATAACGCAAATTAAGTTTCTCATAGATGCTATAAACAAATCATTGTACAACATTTCATGAGTTGTTTCACCTTATGAATAGGTTTAGTAGTTTGATAATCGATACCGCAAGGGCCATTAATTGTTTGCCCACTGTAATATAAAAGAATAATAACTGTATTCATATTTTTTGATTGATTTAAAAAAAATTGACAAATGGAGAGATTTTGGGCATTTCAAGAATGAAGGATAGTGGACGGGTTATATAGGGGTTATTGCAATTTTGGATCGGTGAGGTTGGGCTTTTCAAGAATGAAGGAACGAGGGGGTTATAAAGGAAGAGGGTTAAGCCATGCTCGGTAGGTGACTTACCGTAAGTTTTAAAAATACGGTAAGTCACCTACCGTTTCGATAGATGGTTTACTGTTCAAGTTATGGGGTTACATTTATTATTGGTAGATGAGTTGCCGTTCAATTGTTGTGCGGTAGGTGACTTACCGTTCCTGAGATTTCAGCTGATACGCTGTCAGATAGTAAGTCGCCTACCTTTTCGGTAAGTGATATACCGAAAAAGGGTATTTTTGGAACGTTTTTAAAAAGCAGGGTAATTTTGTCATAAAATTTTAAAATTAGGGTAAAAAAATTTTCCACCTAAGACCTCGTTCTTAGATTAATTTATTGTAATCAGTTATCTTAAAACAATCCAATAATAATTTATGTAATCAAATATTTAAAAATTTTATTATGTATCGTGTAAAGTGGGTCACTGCATACATGATTTATAAGGGGTATGCTTCAAACAGGCAAATCACCCGACCATCTCTCTGTTTTTTGTTTTTGGTTTGATTGGTCGATTTAAAGGATTTTCTAATTTATAAGTTTAGATTGAGTGCTTATTTAGTCGTGCTTATAAGTATTTTTATAAAAAAGTTGAGAGAGGTTGCTTTTAATATTGGTACTTATAAACACTCAAATAAATACTGTCATACATGCTTTGAATCTAGCATGATTCTATTATGATAAGTTTATTATGATGAAGGAAAAATAAGTGCATGTTCAGCAACAGCTTTTCAAGTAGTGTTTTTTAAAATTATTACTGTTCAGGAAGCTAGTGTTTTAAGTAGATTTTTAGGTAACTTTTATGTTTTAACTAGCATTTCTCAAAAGTTAAAAATCTAGCCTTTTAGGTATCTTTTTAGCTTTCAAGTTTTTTCTAACAATTTTACCTTTTTTGTATTTTTTTTTGGTTTTTCTATTTTTTCTCCAATATCTCTTTATATTTTTATCTTTTCTTTCACAAATGTAAATAAGAAATAACATAAAAATGAATTTCAAATTCTATATAATCAACATTACTAAAAGTATAAATTTTATTAGTACTTTTTTTTTGGAAAATAATTTTGAATCTATTAAAATTACTTTTCATAATGTTGATACAAATTTTATCAAAAAATTAGTCATATTTTAATATTAAAACCCAATTATAAAAATAATATCTAATTATGAAATATATTATCTTAATCTTATTATTATTATTATTTATCATAACAACAACAATAATAATAACATGATATCGATATCCTTTTATATTTATCAATTAATTTAACAGCTAATTTTACCGAATATATTTTGTTCAATTAACTAGTTAAACAACTATCAACTAACGGCTAAAATATAACAGATATCAGCTACTCAAACAATTATCAACTACCCTAACAATTAAATTTGCCAAATAGGCCCTAAATAGTATTTACTACGAGTGTCGGAACTATCAAGGTGAAGAGCCCAAGCTCTAACCATCAATGCCGTTGTTGATCTTTTCACCAAGCACAAAAGGGTAATTAGGTTCACAAAATTAATTATGTGATATGAGTCATGACAATACTCAGGCCTAAGAAATATGGTGAAGCATGTGGAGTTAAGCTACTGTAAGAGGGTGTTTGGATTTGCTTATTTGGTGTTTATAAGTACCTAAATAGTAAAAAATATGTGAGATGGTTTTTTTTTTTTTTTTAAGTACTTATAAACACCCAAAATAAGCAAAGCCAAACACCCTCTAAATCCTCTTTTCCATATAAGCATACTTCTAAACTGCATAAAGAGAGGTTCGTGTTATTTGGCTAAATTTTGCTTGAACCTTATCCACTTGACTAGCAATGATTATATCATTTTGGGAAAAAGGATGCATGCTTGAAATTTTTCCTCAAACTCCATCTTTTTCCCAATTGCCCGATTCCCTAAACTTGATTTTTCCATACACAAAATTTCAATTCGATAACCACTTTTCTTTCATTAATGCACACCCCTACAATCAAGTATATTCTATATACTATATTAGATTTATTTCAAAATCTGGATGAGTGTAAGTTATTGACTGGCTCCATTTTATAGTTTTGCCTAGCAAGTATTAGTATTGTTAGTTTTGAATCTTCTAGATTTATCACCAAAAAAGAATCTTGTTGATTTACATTCTTTCTCTTGACCTCTAAATAGAAAGCTTCATTCTCCTTGCACAACTTTTTTTTTTTTTAAACTTGTAGTCTCTGGAGGATGAGAGCCAATTATGTAAAATCTACATTGGAAATTCTATATGTCATTTTTCAATGAAGAATTAATTTTTTATTACTATTTTTTTTTGGAGGTTTAAAATTTATTAAAGAGCTCTGAGGTGGTGCAACACAATTTTTTATTTTATTTTTAAAAAAAACCCCGTCTCTGCAAGCCATTTACAACATCTCATATATCATTGCCTATTAACACTATAATTACAAGAACTCTCCATCCAGAAAGGCAACCGATGAAGCCATCTATGTCTGGATAAAGCTCCATCTTCCTCGCATCAGAAGTGCTTTTGTTAGTGTCTTTTTATCTATTTGTAGAAAATAATAGGAAAAGAAAAATCTAGTGTGAGAAAAACATATTGTGCTCAAAAGAAAAAAAAAAAAAAACTTATTGGGTTCAGATATTGAGTAATAAAATTGATCTGCCACTTGAAAATCTTACTCTAGCTTCGAGGCCCGCACAATTTTAAAAGGCCCAGCACGACGGTCCAACATTGAGTCCCAAAATGCATGAAAATACAGGCCCAGAACATACACCCAAAGATAGTGGCCCAAGATTCAACAAAAAGGCAATTTAGAGCCAGTTAGGCTTATAAGCTGTTACTATTATTAGTAATTACTAATATTTGATCTGTGTAATGCACGAGTGACTACATAAATTTGATATTATCAAGCTATATAAGTAATTTATTATATTAATAAATTTTTAGACATTTAATCAATTAATACTTTGACAATAATTTATATTCGTTCGTTAAAAATAATATCTAATTCTAATTATACTATTTCAGCTCCCATTTGGGTAGCTGGGTTTCCCTCCATCAATTCTGCGAAAACGTGACATGCACGCTGTTCTTAGAGCCTGTTTGGCTAAGCTTATTTTTAAGTGCTTATAAGTAACTTTTGTTTATAAGTAAAAAGTTACTTATAAGTTAGTGATAAATAAGAGAGAGTTTAGCTTTGCTTATTTGGTGCTTATAAGCACTCAAATAGTAAAAAACATGTGGCTGGGTACTTTTTTTAAGTGCTTATAAGCACTTAAAATAAGCAAAGCCAAACACCCTTTAAGTAGATATGTGTTTGAATAATATATGTTTATAAGCTACTGACATGTTTAGTAAATAAATACTTATAAATAGTAATAATAGTTAAAATGACTAAAAGGTACATGTCATTAATTATTTTTGTGCTAAGGTGAAGGTCAATATATGTTTTTTGTCTAATTTGACCAACAACTTAGCACCCAGAAAAATAAGTTCCTAGCTCTACTTTTTTCTCCCAACTTATACACTGACAAAAACAACTAATAAACTAATTTACCAAACATGTCAAATCTCATTTTTGGCTTATAAGTTGGTTTAGCCAAACACCATCTTAATCTCGCCGTTCATTTAGAACGAAATCTGCAATGGCTATTCGGCTTCAAGTGGAAGCTACTTACGGGTACTTGGTGTGTAATTGGACAACGTTCACGCATTTACATCGATGCCCTTACTTTATTCTGAAGTTGACTACTTTGTCCGCAAATCAAACTTAAAAATGATAACGAATTACTTTCTTTAATAAAGGTGATTGACATTATTTGTTACTCCTCTAGGTACATCATAACATAATGGTGTATCTAAAAGGAGAAATTGAACACTTTTGGACATAGTTCGATCTATGACGGGACACACGGATCTATCCATATTCTTTTGGAGATATGCTCTTGAGACTGTCACTCATGTACTAAACAGAGTACCTAGCAAGTCAGTGGAAAAAACACCATATGATAATTTACATAAATAGTACAAATAAATTAACAGAAATGTAAATGTTAAAATACTAATTTGCTTATTTTTCATACATAATAAATAATAAAATTTTATTTTTGGTCCCTTTTTTATGTGTTCAATTAAGTAGACATATATAGTAAAATTCACACGACATGGAATAGAAAATAGAAAAAAAAAAATACCACATGACAACGATTGAGACAATTTACTTTCAGACTTTTAGAAGGAAGTATAAAATAACTATTTTAATATATATATATATATATATATATATATATATATATAAGAGGTTCTCTGACTATTTAAGCTCCAGATTTTTTTTTTTTTTGGGTGAAACCCCCACCCTTGTTAAACCCAAGAGTTCACATTTGGAGAAAATAATTTCAATCGCTTGAACTATCTCTCAATCTCTAATTCTAGTTAATTCTTTAGAAGTGCTTCCCTCTTTGTCTTCCCACTTTTCTAGCCTATTCATGGCTTCTTTCACCTACAATTTAGTTCAATAACAGTAAACTCATTATTATAACAACTGTGTTGACATTGACAAGTTTTGAAGCTTGTTTAGATTTTTTTTTCTATAAAAAAGTATTTTTTTTATAATAATTACTTGATTTGGCTTTTAAACAAAATTAAAATCTTAAAAATATTAAAATTTAACTTTTTCAAAGTGTGATTATAAGAAGTTAATCCAAACGAGCAAAAGAATAAAATAAATAGATGCGGACGGTGATGGTGGATGACTTTTGAGTAAGCACCTCCAACCACCTCCAACTTTTTTTTGGGGAAAGGGTGGGAGGGGGTGTGTTATGAGCCCAATGGTACCAATCAACCAGGTCCAACAAGAGAGAAATGAGCCTAAAGCCCAAGTAACAGAGACAACTCGCAAGAGCAGCAGAATTGGGAATATTCCCTCTTACCTGAAAGATTTTGTGCGCTAAGGCAGTTAGGATAGGATGTGGTGCATGATGAGCTGTATTATTTGTTAACAGTCCACTATATAAGCGTGAGGATATCACAGAATGAGGGCAGGCAAAAGAAATCTGAATTCTTATCTTTCTTTTCCTCCAAGGAGCTCCACTAAACAGATGTACTCTGTTAATTCCAATTAAAACTCCTTTTATCGTTACAATTGGTGCTCTCGTTGCTCGTACTCTACCATGGCGGACGGCACACGGCTTCAGACGATGAATGAAAATCTCAAGAAAACCCAAGAACAACTCGGTGAACACATCCAATCGTTTGGTGACTTGACTACCAAAGTCAACTCCTTAGAAAGCAAGATCGACAAAACCATTCAGCTCCTTATGGACAGAATCACAACACCTCCATCAACAGTTGTTCATGGTGGCATCTCAGCTCCAGACGTTACCAATTTTTCGGCAACGTTCTCACCGCAACCTATGGGATCTAGCTCATCAGTCTCGCATCTTCCTCTGCCACATTTTGCTGCGGCTCCATCACCACAAACATTACCTTTGGCCCTTCCTATTATCAGCACTGTTGGCTCTTCTGGTAAACAAAAACCACTCGAATTTCCTCGTTTTAATGGTGAAGACCCGATTGATTGGGTCTATCGTGCGGAGCGTTACTTTGATTTTCATGCTACCCTTGACGACCAAAAGCTTCTTATTACATCCTTCAATATGGAAGGCAGAGCTTCTTGTTGGTTCAATTGGTTGATGATGAATAAACAACTTTCATCCTGGGATAACTTCGTTCGAGATTTAGAGGTTCGATTTGGTCTTTCTGAATTTGAAGACCCCTAAAGGTCTTTACCTAAATTGGTTCAGACCTCATATGTTGAAGAGTATTAAACCCAATTCGAAGATTTGGCTACTCGTACCATCGGCCTTCCGTCCTCCTTCTACATAAGTTGTTTCATAGCGGGTCTCTGCCCAGATATTAAGGCTGAAGTCATGGCTCTTCAACTTACCACAATCAAACATGCAATGGCACTTGCTAAACTCCAAGAGACCAAGCTCCTTGAACAACAACGTTTTGCTTCAAAAAACTCCAACTGGCCCAACACCTTTAACACTACAAACAGAAGGCTCCCTTCTTCCCAAAACACCATTCCAGCCCAACAAAACACAAGCCCATACACATTCAGACACCTATATTCCCCACCTTCGTCCTCCCATACATCTTCACAACCTCAATCCTACCAACCGACCCAAAATTTTACCCCAACCACCACCTCTCCACTAAATACGCCATACCAAATCCAGCGTATCTCCTCTGCTGACATGCAACAAAGGCACACTAGAGGGCTTTGCTATACTTGCGACGAGAAATACGTGCCTGGCCATCGCTATAAATCTAAACCAAAACTTTATCTATTGGATCTCGATGATACTTTTGAGAATACTTCGGCGGACGATGATGCCATGGTAACTCAATTACAGCTCGACGACCTCCACCTTAAACCTGAAATAACCCTTAATGCCATCGCTGATAGTGTCTCGCTGACAACGCTAAGGTTCAAATGTAAGCTCTGCGGTAAATGGGTCAATATTTTAGTGGATGGTGGTAGTACCCACAATTTCATCCAATCTCCAGTTGTTCAACATCTGGGATTGCCCATCGAGACAACTTCAACTTTTAGTATATCAATCGGAATTGAGCTAAATTGCATTGTGAAGGTTGTGTTCGTGCTTCTCAATTATTAATTCAAGGTTACATTGTAACTGCTGACTTATATGTCCTATATATCGTCGGTACTGAGGTGGTATTGGGAGTTGCTTGGCTTGCAACATTGGGCCCAATTCTTCAGGATTATTCTCAGCTGATCATGACTTTTACAATGAATGGTCAACACATAGCTCTCAAAGGTAAAAGGGGTATGGATCTCGAAGCAGTTTCTTACTCGGGGTTATGACGAATCCAATCTAAAGGCGCCATCGCCGCGTATTTTAGCCTGATTGCCATCCCTGATCACCCAATGGCATCATTTTCTCCTATCCCAGCCTTATCTCAATTGTTAACCAATTTGAGCAAGTTTTTTCAGCACCACATGGCCTTCCGCCTCCAAGCTCAGGTGACTTTGCCATCAATTTATAGCTTAGTGTTTCCCCCGTCAATGTCAAACCTTATAGATATCCTCATTTTCAAAAAACAGAGATTGAACGAATGGTCACTGAAATGCTCGCAGACAGGATCATTCAACCAAGTCATAGCCCTTTTTCTCCTCCAGTACTATTGGTAAAAAAAAAGGATGGAATATGGAGGTTTTGCACAGACTACAGGGCTCTCAATGCAGTTACAGTAAAAGATCGTTTTCCCATCCCTATAGCTGACGAGTTATTAGATGAACTCCATGGTGCACAGGTTTTCTCTAAACTTGATTTACGTTCTAGGTACCACCAAATCCGTGTTAAGGCTGAGGATGTTCATAAAACGGCATTTCAAACCCATGAAGGACATTATGAATATCTTGTCATGCCTTTTAGATTGTCTAATGCGCCATCCACTTTTCAGGCTATCATGAATGAGACTTTTCATTCCCTGTTGCGTCGATTTGTGCTAATATTCTTTGATGATATCTTGGTCTATAGCAGTGATATGGAGCAGCATATTCATCATTTGGAACAGGTCCTCCAAATTCTATAGGACAACAAATTATTTGCCAAACTTTCTAAATGCACTTTTGCCATTTCTCGAATTGAATATTTGGGCCATGTGATTTCGCACCAAGGTGTCTCTATGGATTCCTCTAAGATTCAATCTATTGTGTCTTGGCCTCTTCCCACCTCTGTGAAGGTGTTAAGGGGATTTTTAAGCATGGCGGGATACTATCGGAGGTTTATTAAACATTTTGCATCCATCGCAGCCCCCCTCACTAATTTGTTAAAAAAAGACAACTTCATATAGACGGATCAAGCTACTGCAGCATTTGTAAAATTGCAATAGCTGCTTACATCAGCTCTAATTCTTGCTTTGCCAGATTTTCTCAACCATTTATTCTGGAGACCGATGCTTCTAGAGTTGGCATTGGTGCAACTCTTCTCCAAAATGGTCATTCAATTGCTTTTTACAGTCAAAAGTTACCCTCGCACATGCTAGCTATCTCTACTTACCAACAGGAAATGTATGCAATCACCATTGCGGTAGCCAAATGGAGACAATACTTGCTTGGTCAGCGTTTTGTTATTCAAACGGATTAGCAAAGTCTCAAAGCTCTAATGGAAAAAAATGTGCACACCCCAGACCAACAAAGATGGTTGACATAGCTACTTGGCTATGACTTCGAGATTCGCTATAAGCCCAGCAAACAAAATATTGTAGTTGATGCTTTATCTAGACGAGACATCGATGCCAAGTACCATGCTCTTCTCACTGTTCAGTGCCATTTTTTAGACGAATTACATTATGCAACAGCTAGTGACCAAGAATTGCTGCGATTCCAACAACTTATGCAGGCACAACCATGTGAACTGCCTGGCTATTCTTTTCATAATGGCATTCTTTTTTTTAAAAAAAAATCGCATGGTCATCCCTTCAACTCACCAACCACAGATTATGAAGGAATTTCATAACTCTCCAATAGGGGACACTCTGGATTTCTCCAAACTTATCATCGAATCGCTGCTAATTGTTATTAGAAGACTATGAGGAAATATATCAAATAGTACGTGGCTACGTGTATCACTTGCCTGCAATCTAAATCAGAAAACATTGGTCCAGCTGGTCTTTTACAGCCCTTAGACATTCCACAGCAAATTTGGGAGGATGTAAGCATGGATTTTGTCCCTGGTTTACCAAGTTGCAAAGGCTATTCCCAAATCATGGTGGTTATTGATCGTTTATCAAAGTATGGGCATTTCGTTCCATTGGCTACACATAGTAATGCAACTAAAATAGCAGAGGCCTTTGTTCATAATATCATCAAACTTCACGGCATGCCACGCTCTATCATGTCGGATAGGGACAAAATCTTTCTTAGCACTTTTTGGTGCGAACTATTCAAACTTCATGGCACAACACTCAAAATGAGCTTCGCTAACCACCCCCAAACAGATGGTCAAACTAATTGGCTCAATAGGACGTTAGAGATGTACTTGCGATGTTTCTGTATGGATGCTCCTGTGTCTTGGCTAAAATTTTTACTGTGGGCGGAATATTGGTATAACACATCTTTCAACTCACCTTTAGGGATGACCCCTATCGTGGCTGTCTATGGTAGACCACCACCATCACTAATTCGCTATTAACCTTACTCGTCAACTAATACAGAATTGGATAAGGAACTTTTGGCACGAGATTAGATTTTGGCTCAATTGAAGCATAATTTACAATAGGCTCAATCTTGTATGAAATATCAAGCCGATAAGCACCGCTCCGAACACAAATTTGATGTTGATGATTGGGTTTTGGTTCGTTTGCAACCATATAAACAGTTGACAGTTCGTGGCGGGGGCAATCAGAAACTAAGTTGTAAATATTTTTGTCTGTTTCTAGTTGAAGAGCGCATTGGTCCTATTGCATATAAGCTTAGGCTGCCTAATAGGGCACGAATTCACCCAGTTTTTCTTGTTTCTCTCCTTTGGCAGACACATGGGTACACCAGGGATGCATCAATGCCTATTGTTTTGCCTCCGCATCAGCAGCTTCCCCTAATTAAACTTTACTAAATCATTGGCCAGCGCATTATAAAAACTCACAATGCTGATATCCCTCAAGTTTTGGTTCAATGGCAGCATCTACTGGTTGAAGAAGCTACTTGAGAACCTACTGAAGATTTTTTCAAGGCTTATCCAGACTTGAACCTTGAGGACAAGGTTCATTTCAAAGGGGAGGGAGATGTTATGAGCCCAATGGTACCAATCAACCAGGTCCAACAAGAGAGAAATGAGCTTGAGGCCCAAGTAACAAAGACAACTCGCACAAGTAGCAGAATTGGGAATATTCCCCCTTACCTGAAAGATTTTGTGCGCTAAGGCAGTTAGGATGGGATGTGGCGCATGATGAGCTGTATTATTTGTTTACAGTCCACTATATAAGCATGAGGATAGCATAGAATGAGGGCAGGCAAAAGAAATCTGAATTCTTATCTTTCTTTTCTTTTCTTTCTTTTCCTCCAAGGAGCTCCACTCAACAGATGTACTCTATTAATTCCAATTAAAACTCCTTTTATAGTTGCAGGGTGGAGTTAACTACTCTTGCACCGAGCACCTCCCAAACCAAAGAAGAACTAAGCGTGCTCATCATTTCAGAAGGGGTGGTCCTTACTGATCCCATTTTAAGAATTTTCCCCAACTCCGGGCCAAGAATGATCACTTTTAGTAATTTAAAAAGCAGCTTTTATTATCAAAGTAAATGCTTTTGCAGCCCTTGACCTGCTTGGATTTATAATGAATTATCAGTCTCCAGCCCGGCTTGTAATAAGAGCAATATTGGCACCTTGAAACTAAAGTTTGTAGAACCTGGCTAATCCACCTCCCAACTTTGATGCAGAGATATAATAGCTTTTCAACTAAACCAGAAGATTGTTAGACCCAAAAAACAAAAAAAAAATTGAAAACCTAAATGAGAAGATATATTTTTTTTCCCTTTGCCTTCGATTCTAATATATCTATAGCTTAGGATTTTTCAAAGAAATAACTAGCAAATATAACGGCAAAAACCAATGACGAAAACGAGTTTATGATATTTGGGTTCAAGTATGCTTTGGGATTGTTATAATGTTTTACTACGTTCCTTCAATATTGACATTGAAGAATATCAAGGGAGATGACTCTTGGGGTTTGCATATATATCTTTGTTGGAACGCCTCGAGAGGAATCGTTGAAAACTCAACATAGAGAAGTTGGCGTTGCCTCTTTGCCAGGCTATCTATTCTACTACTGACTGACCAGTTTTCTTTAAAAAAGAGAACTAAAAATTTCAATTATTAGAAATAGATTTGATTTTATAAGTATTCCTTTAATTAAAAGTGAAAAAGAAAATATGAATTCCTCCCTCTTCGTAGTTGGTGAAAAATAATTGGCAGGAAATGAAAACGCCTTAAAAGTATTAATAAATGAAAAATCACACTATATGTTTCTTTGTTGGCAAGGAAATTCAATTGGTAAAATTAGAGTGAAAATATTTGTTCAGAATTTGAACTCATATTCTGACTCGAACCCGATCTGGTAGATAAAATTACAAAAACTTTGAATTTAGATATATTCGAATTCGATATTTGATAGAAGGATCGAGTATCGGATAGTAGTTTAAAATTTTTTTTTATTATAATACGGTCCGAATATCCCAAAGAAAAACACACAAACCACCCTATAATGAATAAAATCATTCACCATAATATTTGAATATAGAACATACATAAACACACATGTTACATAAAGCATAAATATTAAAAAATACAAATAAAAAAGAAAACAATAGCATTTTACAAAAGAAATGAGAAGCCAATTAATTTAATTAATCTATTTGTAAATAAATTCTAGAATAAGTTAGATAATTGAAGTTAGTAATGTAAATAAAATTAACAAAACGTAATACTTAGTTTAGCATAGATAATTGCTATGTTTAAGTTAGATAAATATGGAATATTTGTATAGTTAATATCTATTAATTTTATTTTTCTTTAATTGATAGTTACTATAGAAATGTCTTTGTATTTTTTTTTTTAAAATTGATTAGTTCATCGCTATTTTGAAACATCTCCTTTCTCTTAATGGTAGTTAATTAAGAATTTAATACTCTGAAATTCTAATTTGCCCATTAAAAATTTAATGCTTTGGTTTTCTCTATTTTTATTTGTTGTGCATTAGTATTGTTGTAACGATTTTAAATTAAAATTGTTGAATTGACTAATAATTAATAAGCAATCCAATATTTTCTAACTTAGCAAAGTATCCAAAAACCTGAATTTAAAAAACCCGAAATCCGAACAACCAATGTCCCACCATATATCTAACTTTTCATTATCAAATCGTAAATTTTTTTCTTCCCATCCAAAATCCAAATATGTGAACCCAAATATCTGAAAATTTGAAATTCGAACTACCCCTGGGTGAAACTCAATCACAATAGATTTTTGAAGCCAGACCACTAACTAATAAATCTCAAATGTTGCAATATATCCTCTGCATTAATCAAATCAATAAAAATACATATGAACTGATACACACTTATATTTACTCAAAATACAAAATCAACCAACATAAATATACATGAACTAATGCACACACTTAATTTTTGGTTTCCATTCCTTCGACTGCCCTCGCGACTGATCCAGTACCGTTGAGCACGCCATGCATGAAAACCTATTTTGCTTCTTTTAGATGACACCTAATCAGCACATCACAACAGGTCAATCAACCCCCTGAAACATGCGACATTGGGTCCATTTTTCTGTCTTCCACATTACACCAATTGTTTCTCAAAATTCTAGCCTTTTAAAAGTGGTAATTTCTTGTCATCCCACTTGTCCAATCTTCTCATTGATTCTTCCACCTGTAAATGCCAAAAGAATAATTAAAAGGCATCACAATATTGATAAGATCACGCAAAATTAGTTTTGCTATCCACTAGTCTCTCAGACATGCCCTGGTTGTAAAAGTACAGGAAGAACACTACTTATATATAGGTTCGAGTTGCATCGAATGTTGCCGGATAGAGTACCCTAAATTACCTGATATAGTGGTCTTGTAGAGGGTTACTGCACCTGGGGGTTTACCTATTGGTGGTTGGGTGTTACTAACTGATTTTCCCTTGTCATAAAAAAAAAATTGATATTCTCTAGAAACATTCATATTAATAAATTAATTACCAATATAGTACTCGTGTAATATACAACAAACATGAGTCAACAAACATGAGTCTTCTTCTGATTTTTATTTATATATCCATCTTCTTTCATCTACTTCTAATTTATTTTTACCAAAATTATTTAATTTTACAAAAATGTAAATTTTACAAAATTATGTATGTGGGTGTTGAAATGGAGCAACACATCATAATGTTTTTTTTAAGGACAAAAAAAATTTTAGTTGACGTAGCTCGACCACTAACTGTCAAGCCTCGAGTGCACAATACGTTCTCTATACTGTGCACCAATTAAGTCGAGGGTACTGAATTCAGAGTAAGGGATTAGATTCAAATACAATCATGAGTCATATTCTGTCCATCTCTAACTCTTACTGCTATGGACGACCACATCATAATGCTTGTCATGTCAGATTTTAAGGAGGAAAGATAAGTAATAAATCAATTGCCTCTTTCTTCCAATCAGTTCGAAACGTGACCCACGTCAAAATGATTGTTTGCATCATTGTCCCACCCAGCAATCCCATCCATATGCCCTGTGTAAGTCAATTAAAATATGAAGAAAAAAAAATGAAAGAGATTATAAGTATCGCAATTGTTCACATTGATAAGGAAAAAAATATTAAATTACTTGGGAACCCTAATTGAAGTAGAAGCCAAAGAAGGAACCCAATTAGGGATGACAACAGGACGGGTACCCTACCAATGAAGGAATCCCAAACCCGCTACCCAGATAGCATCCCAATTCTCATTTCCGTCTCAAACCCGGATAAAAATTAAATGAGAATCCCATTTTCGGAACGTCCCAAACACTCGAGTACCAGGAATGTCCCAAACCCGGTTAAAAAAATTTAAAATTTAAATAAAAAATTTAACAATAAATGTATGGAACCCAAATTTAAGACATGTCCTCAACTCCGGAAACTGAATTAAATCAATAAACTTTAAAAAACTAACAAATCAAATAATTTTTTCCAAAAAATCTAAACAATATCCCTAAAATATATTAAAATAATAAAATTTTAAAGAGTAAAAGGTTAAGAGTTCAAACCTTACTACTTTTAGAAAATTTTTCTTAATCTTTAGTATATAATATGTACTTATGTATTTAAAACTATAATTAATTAATAAATGTAAAATACCTATATATATACACACATACACACACATATATATCTATACATTTATATATAGATATAACAGGGTTCGGGAATACGGGTACTCGAGGGGTCAATCCCAGTTCCGTCCCAAACCTTAACGGGTATTTTTAATCGTTCCGGATCCATTCCGAGTTCTTATCGGGACGAATTTTATTAGATTTTAATTGAGTCGGTCGATGCCGGGTACTCTAAGTCACTCGTCCCATTGCCATTCTTATACCCAATGGGACTCCAATCATGTAATAACACCCTACATTTACGTACGCAACAAAAGTTTGCCATCCGCACCCAACAGCCATACCTTCAAAACAATAATAATAACAAAACATGTTACAGAAAAGTGTCCAAGCTAGTGTGGCAATGATAATAACATCCGCAACAAAGTTGTACGGAAGGGTTTCAAAAACCACCAAAAAGAAAATGTGGATTTTTTTTAATAAATGACACATATAGTAAACTTTTTTTTTTACCAAAAATAGCATTATTTTGAAATAGTTTTGAAAAATAGCCTTTTTTGTTTTTCAATAGTCGAAAATGACTTTTCAATCAACGAAATTGTTGCATTTATCACTGTACCATTGGAAGAGTCATTTTCGGCTTTTGAATAACCGAATTCAGCGATTGAATAGCCGAATTTTGACGAAATTTAAACCACCGCGGTAAATGTGCCTACTTTTTATATTTTCGGCTATTGAATAACCGAATTTGCCACGTGGCTAACAGCATGTCATAAAAAGAAGTTATGCTTATTCAAAAGTTATCATTTTCGGCTTTTGAATAGTCGAATTCGGAGATTGAATAGCAGAAATTTGACAAATTTAAACCACCACGGTAAATGTGCCTACTTTTTATATTTTCGGTAATTGAATAGCCGAATTCGGTTATTCAATAACCGAATTCGCCACGTGACTTGATAGCGTGTCATAAAAAGAAGTTACATTTATTCAAAAAACTTTTGTTTTTTCAAAAGCCATTTTCGGCTATTCAAAAACCGAAAAGGCTATTTTTGGAATCCATTTAAAAACAATGCTATTTTTGTGAAAAAAATTACTATTTATGTTATTTATAAAAAAATTTGAAAATGTGTGTGCTCCGCCTGGACATATACGTGTCTCACTAAAAATAAGTGACAAATTTTATAACAAATTTATATTATTTATAAAAAATGTCAACTTGAAAATATCATTCTTAAAAATAATTTATTTGGTCTTGATATATTTAGAAAGTGTTATTTTGTTTTTTTATTAAAAAATGATCAATTTGATCCTCAATAGTTGCAAAAGCAACCTAATTGATCCCGTTTTAGCCGATAAAAATCATATGGCTACTAGTCACATGACTAACTAAATGTGACGAAATTGGCACGATATGTAAACATTACGGACTAAATCAAATTGGTTATTTTTTAAATAATAAATACCAAATTAACTTTTTTAAATAAATATTGAGGATTAAGCGGTCACTTTTAAAATAATTATAACTAAAATGACATTTTTTGGTAAATAATATGGATTAATATTTGTAGAATATAAATCTCGTAACGGGCATGTAATGATAACATGTCATGTCCAAAAATAGTAATATGGCGTGGGGTTGGGTTGGGGGAGGAGACAATTACCGGACAAAACAGGTTGAATTCCATTAAGAATGATGGTGATAGCCAAGAATGGACAAAGATTTGAGACTGCATTGGCTACGTCTTCGCCTTCCGTAAATACGTAGCTAATCACATCACGCATCGCAAGAACAACAACTGCAGCAATCACGGAGATGGCGAGGGAGATTATATTAACCACAACCACTGAAAATGCAGCTGCCTTTGGATGCCCTGCTCCCAGTTCATTGCTCACTCTCACACTGTTCATCATCCCCAACCATCAATTAATATGTGGCCAATTGTTATAAGAGTCTTTCCATGTCTCGTGTAAGTTGCACATTAATTGGTTTACGTAACTTTTGTAGGTTGCGTAAACTTGACATGCCAATAAAACTCGCAATTTTTTACCAGACATAAGCAATTATTACGAAGAAATTTAAAAGAAGTTGTCATTTCAACATACACGATGTGATTGGCTCTTTTTCTAGAAATATAGATCTTATCCTAACTTTTTATTCTTTCCTATATATTGGAGGGATGATCTAAATCATTCAGTTAAAATGAAATAAATCTTCACCCTTTATTTCAAATCAAAAAGGGAGAAAGAAAGATAGTGACAAACAATTTGAATTTTGAATTTAAATTTTTTTTGCTAGTTTCTTCTACTAATTTCAATTTTCACGAGATTCTCATTCCTTAGTAGTGGTCAAGGCTTCCATGAAAGCAATGATTTGTTTGCTTCAGTTACAAACACCGAAATGAAAACCTGACGTGACAAAATTAGTTTTTTCATTTTAATCTGCGCGCACATTTACTTAATGGTTTCATTTTCAATGATGTAGTTAAAGTTTCACAGCTTTCACATGCAATACTGTATAAAAGTTAGTGGTTACACGTCATCGATGTAATTATGGCTTTTGGTTCGGGTAAATTACCCAATGGTCCCCTATATTTCCATATTTTAGACAAGTTTCGTGAGGAAAAAGCCATTTTTATGGTGTTCTAGTCTGGTAGCGTTATACGCATGCAATCGTAGCGTTCGTGTCATACCTTAATAAGTTTTAGTCTTGTGTATCCTTATTTTGTACCACTGTTAGTCATCCAATCAATATTCGTCAGAAATTGGATGAAAAATAGCTTGTCTTCATCCAAGTATTATTATTATTATTATTATTATCATCATCATCATCATCATCATCAATCATTATTATTATTGTTATTATTTAATAGTTTTGCTTTGTGCTCAGGTGTCTTCAAGACACATGGACTTTAGATCAACCGTTATTTAACTTGGAGTAGTGAAAAAAAAAAAATTGAACTTGTGTTTTTATTAATCCTCCTTTTTATTTTTTGTTTAAGATAACAAAAGATTATGTATATTAAATGTCAAGTATCTCATTTGTATATGTAAAAATTTTATCATATGATCAAAAATAAGAAAAGATTGAACTTGTGACATATACAGCAACGCTAACCAATAAAAACATACCTGATTGCTGCATTGAATCCCACGGATATAGCAAACACCCATCCGTTAATAGTGAAGCTGCAGTTAAACAATCTTGACGAAATAGTAAAACACAGGGAGTTGAAGGATGATTCCATAAACATGCAAATGATTAACCACCAAATTTCAAAGTGATTAATATATAATTGTTCGCAAATTTAAGTATATATGGATTAAATTTGAAACCAAAACAGACAATTAAGCATTCTGGTGACAGGTGTTATGATGTCTATCAATGATTTCACTGCGAATACGAATCTTGAACAAAAATTTCGGCTTACCAAATGGAGAGGGCATCCAAAGCTAACTCAGGATTCTCAAGCAGCCCAGCCAGCAAAACGATGATCTGAAAATACCAAGTCTCCAAGCAAAACATCACTGCTGATGATGCTGATAACTTGAAGAACCCTGGCAGGCCAGAGAAAGCCTGCATACTGAACCCTCCCCATGTCTTGTTGCATCTCTCACTCTTAACAATGTACGCGAACTGAGCTACCACAACTATCCACCACGACACGCTCAAGACCAGCGCAGCGCCGAACAAACCGAGGCCAAGCTTGCACACCACGAGCCAGCTCATCCAGAGATGTAAAACCAGTGTGATGGCTGATATGTACGCACTTGGTGCCACTATGCTCTGGGCTTGGAGGAATTTTTGAATTGGAAAATTGGCCGCGTAGGCGAAGATCTGCGGTATAAGGCCGTAGACGAATAGGGCTGCCGCCGACGCGATATCCGGCGATTCGCCGAGGAATATGGGGATTGGCTTGGAGAATGCGTAGACTATAGCAAGTAACACGCCGGTTAAGGTGAGGAGCACGGTGGATCTTTGAACATAAAGGCCTAACATGTATTTCTGTGCTCCGTATGCTTGTCCACACAGTGTTTCCACTGCACTTCCCATGCCCAACTGTAATAATCAGATTCCGAATTGTTAATATAATAAATAAATATACAGATATTATTTCTACAACTTAAACTTTTAGATGATTATTTAATAACCCATGAGACCTAGGCCATGGGGTTCGGGTCACACCTTCATCCATGTAAAAATATGAAAAACTATTCAAGTGCAAGGTTCAAATTTGAAACAAATCCTCCGTGCACATCTGGGGTGTGTTAATACAATAAAAAATATATATGAATATTCACTTAAACTTTTAGATGAAATAATTAATCAAACAAATCTTACCTATACATAAGGACATGTTAATACAATAAATAAATATATCAATATTTTCTTTACCAACCTAAACTTTTATATGAAGTGGTGGACCGATGATAATCAAAGATTGAGCACACTACCACTTTTTGATCTATTTAATCTATCAATTGAGTGTTTGTAGCCTTCTTGCCACAAATTAATTAGATAAAAGTGGTAATTGAATAATAATCAACGGTCGTGCACACTACCACTTTTTTGATCCCTTAATCTATCAATTGAGTTTATGTAGCCTTCTTGTCACAAATTCTCTACTAGAGTATAATTTTTTAACACAATTTTAAATGGATTGGTAACTCAATAATAATCAACAATCGAGCACACTACCACTTTTGATCTATTTAATCTATCGAATGAGTGTATGTAGTTGGATTTTTTTTTGACCTAAAGTTTAAAAGAGCATGCAAAACTAACCCCATTTAAAAATGGTTTTGAAAACGACCCAAAAGGGTTCTGGGAACGCGTGAATGCAAAACGCGAAGGGTAACGGAGTAGACAATAACTTTGGACCCTAGGATGTATGACCTAAACTTGTCAAGGGAGAAAACTATTGCTAGAAGCTCTTTTTCTGTAATGGTATAATTCTTTTGTGCTTCATCAAGAGTCTTGCTAGCATAGTACACAACATGGGGCAACTTATCCTTCCTTTGACCTAAAACAACTCCTATCGCATAATCGGATGCATCACACATAACCTCAAATGGGAGACTGTAGTTAGGTGGCTGGATAATTGGAGATGTAGACAATAAGGATTTAAGCCTATTGAAAGCTCCAACACATTCATCATCAAAGTCAAAAAGGACATCTTGTGCTAGGAGCCTAGACAAAGGGCGTGCAATATGACTAAAATCCTTAATGAATTTACGGTAAAATCCTGCATGCCCTAGAAAAGATCTAACATCCTTGACACACTTAGGGACAGGTAACTTTTCAATTAATTCTACCTTAACTGGGTCAACTTGAATTCCACTAGATGATACAACATGACCCAACACTATCCCTCGTTGCACCATGAAGTGGGATTTCTCCCAACTTAACACTAGATTCTTCTCCACACATCGGTCTAAGACTGAAGAGAGATGACTCAAGCACTCATCAAAGCTATCTCCAAAGATTGAGAAATCATCCATGACAATCTCTAAATGTCTCTCAATCATGTCACTAAAAATGGCCATCATATATCTCTGAAAAGTCGCTGGGGCATTACAAAGACCGAAGGGCATTCTCCTATAAGCAAAAGTGCCATAGGGACAAGTAAAGGTGGTCTTTTCCTGGTCCTCGGGAAACACAGGGATCTGGTTATAACCCGAATAGCCATCTAGAAAACAATAGTCGCTATGCCCAGCTACTCTATCTAAGATCTGGTCTAGAAAAGGCAATGGGAAATGATCCTTTCTAGTTTTGGAGTTGAGCTTCCTATAATAAATACAAACTCTCCATCCCGTGGAAGTACGTGTAGGGATAAGCTCTCCTCTCTCATTCTCAACAACTGTGATCCCGGACTTCTTAGGGACAACTTGGACCGGGATAACCCACTCACTATCGGAGATCGGATAAATAATGTCTGCATCTAAAAGCTTAATGATCTCTTTCTTAACTACTTCGCTCATGTGTGGGTTTAGCCTCCTTTGCATTTCCCTAGAAGGAATGGATCCATCCTCAAGGTGAATACGATGCATGCAAACCGAAGGGTCTATACCTCTCAAATCATCAATTTTCCACCCTATAGCCTTCCTATGTTTCCTAAGGACCTCTAAGAGACGCTCCTCATGCTTACTGGAAAGATCGGAAGCTATAATGACCGGAAGGGTCTCACTAGAGCCTAGGAATGTATATTTCAAATGATCGGGAAGGGGTTTGAGCTCTAAAGAAGGGCTAGGCTTAACCAAGGGGAACTTAACCTCAATATCATCAATGGGGACATCACTAGAAATGAGACTAGAAGGATTAACCTCAAGTGACTTATTAGTCAAATGGCTCTCAATCAAGAAAGTAGAAGCTACACATTTCCTCTCTAAGGTCTCCAAATCAAAACTAGACATCAATTCCTCAAATTTCCTTAATTCTTCTCCATCGGTCATAGTCTTTTCTATAAGATCCTCACGCAAGAATCAATCACATCCACCCTAAAGCATTCTTCTCCATCCTCTTCTCCTATACTAGCCCTATTCACTGCCTCTGCGACCTTCATAGTAGATCTCAAATTCCAAAATTTCATCTCCAACACCCCCGACCTACAATGGATAATGGCATCTGCGGTGGCAAGGAAGGGGCGACCTAGAAGAATGGGTGTAAAATGTCTAGAGTCATGTCCCGAATCCATATATAACACTATGAAGTCAACAGGGTACACAAACTCACCTACCTGGACCATAACGTCCTCTATCACACCCCTAGGTCTACGCTTAGACCTATCAGCTAGCTGAAGAGTAACATGTGTAGGAGACAACTCATCTAGACCTAGCTGCTGATAGACAGAGTAGGGAATGAGATTCACACTAGATCCTAAATCTAATAAGGCATGATCAATCTGGGTCTCACGGATCCTATAAGGAATAGTGAAGGCTCCGGGGTCACTCATCTTGGGCGGAAGGCCCGAAGTACAAATACTACTCACCTTCTCCGTAAGCCTCACCTTCTTAGGAATGTTTGATGACCTACGTTTCCTTGTACAAAGATCCTTAAAGAACTTAGAATAAGAGGGGATGGAAATGATCACATCTATCAAAGGAAGATTGACCTTAAGGTCCTTAAGATGCTTTAAAACCTTGAAGAACCTAGAATCCTCACTAGGTGTAGGTCTCTCTAAAGCGGATGGAAAGGGAACTCTAGGCTCTATACCTCTAGATACATGGGAGTCATCAATAGGCTCTTTTCCCTCCCGATATGGGTGGGAAGTACTACTTTCTCCATGATCTTTAATGGGCTCATCTCTCTCAACAGGACCTTCTCTAGAATTTCCCTCAACAAGACTACCATGTGGTGCTCTAGGCTCGGAAGGACAACTAGGTGCAGGCACTGCAAAGTCAACTCCTACCTTATTATCCACTACCCGACCGCTTCTAAGAGTGGTGACGGCTTTAGCCTGGGCCTGAGGGGGATAAGTGGTATCGGTGGAGGAATAGGACTGGACTCTAGGGTTCATCTCCGGCTGAGAAGGCAATTTCCCGGGCTCTCTTGCGCTCAATTGACTAGAAATCTATCCTAACTGTGTCTTAAACCTAGCCATCTCTTGCCTATTGTCAGCTAACTCCTGCTGCTGACTAGCTAATGCCTACTGCTGATTCTGAATAAACTGCATTAACTTCATCACAATCATTACTAGGAGTCTGGCTACTAGAGGGAGCAGGTAAAGCCTGAGGTTGAGGAGCACTAGTGAGACAGGGTTGATTAAGATGATAGAAACCTGGGGGATATTGAGGATGGGGTCGCTGCTGAGGTGGAACTTGAGGATGTGAACTAGACTCATGCTGTCCTTGTCTCCAAGAAAATTCCCTCCAACCCAGATTGTATGTGTTCGAGTATGGATTATACTCACGAGAATAACCTTGTGTGGCACACACTTGCTCTTTCATGAATTCAGGAAATTGGGATGCTAAAGGGCAAGCTATGGTCTCATGAGATGACTCGGAGCACAATGCACAAACTTCAACAACTAAAGGGGCGGAGGGAGAACCTAAAGAACTAGTCCTATGACCTTGGGATGAAATGGACAAAGAAATGAATTGATCTAGTTTATTTGTCAAAGCCTTAACCTTAGTGGGTAAGTCTAAAGAAACTCCAACCTCACTAACACTTCTCTTGTTGCCTCCCCGACTAGACCTTTCCATTGCAAAATTTTGAAAAGAATTTTCAGCCATCATTTCTATTTTCTCCCATGCCTCGGTCGGTCTCAAAAGATAGAAGCCACCGCCGGAGGCGGCATTGACCATCATCCTATTTTGTTCATTTAAGCCTCGAAAGAAATATTGCATTAGGTCATGATTGCCGTACCTATGGTGTGGACATTGTCTAAGAAGATCCTTGAACCTCTCCCAAGCCTCATGAAAAGATTCTAGGTCATGTTGGGAGAAAGTCATAATGGCGGTCCTAAGGTCGGCCGTCTTGGCCATGGGATAAAATTTTTGGAAGAACTTAGATTGAAGCTCAGCCCATGTAGTAATGCAACCATTGGGTAAGGAATGCAACCAAGTCCTAGCCTTGTCCTTAAGAGAGAAAGGAAACAATCTCAGATGTATGACCTCTTGAGAGACATTGGGGACATGAATAGTGGAACTCATCTCAACAAAATCAGTGATATGATCTAGAGGACTCTCATTGCTTCTCCCGTAGAAGGAGGGAAGCATAGCCAACATATTAAGCTTAATCTCGAAGTTCGTCTCCCTTAAACCCGGAATTTGAATAGCCAAATTGGGCTCAAAGGCTTCGGGGAGAAAGAATTGCCTAAGAGTGGGTTCCTCATCTATGGGTGGATCCGGTCTACGGGGCTCTCGTCTAAAATGAGCTTGGGCTTGATGCCCAATGTGATCATGAGGTGGAATGGGATTCATTGGGGGATTAGGAGGATTAGGAGAATGATTAGGATCGGCCATCTCCTCAAGTAGATCTCCTAAATTCCTGAAATGTCTAGCAATTCTATCAGGTTCGAGATTAAGAGAACTAGGGGATTTCTAAGGGATCTCCTACCAAGCATGCACAATCTATCCTAACTCCGGCCACTTCAACCCCCGAAAACTTCAATATTCTAATAACTACAGCAAATAATCCACAATCCTAAAAAAAAATCTACTAAAAAATAAAAACCAAAAGCTGAAATAGATAAGCAAGGATCAAAGCAAGATAATATGAACAATAAACAAGATAAGCAAAAACTAAACAAACTATAAAGAAAAAGAAAGAAAGTAAGAAAAGCAACTACCAAAACACACAAGCAAAGAATGCAAATCACCGTGCCTCCCTGGCAACGGCGCCAAGAACTTGGTGTCGTCTTTCGAGTGCAAGCTCTAAAAGACCCGCAAGCGTACGGATTGTGCAATATAGTGTAAACAAGTGCGGGTGTCGAACCACAGGGAGGCGTGAATTATGTGGGTGAATTCTATGCTTGGTGTTCTAGAAAGTGCCAAAAAGAAAGATCTAAACTAGACATATTTTTTTGGGGTTTTGGATTATCGGGAGCTCTAGGTAAAGGAAATAAAACTAAACTATGAATATGAAAAATGGGAGCACAAGTTGGTCAAGAGGTAACTAACATTTGAGAAGGGGTTAGGGTGACTTTGACTTATGAATGGGTAATTCTATACTCAAATGCTATGGGATTAAGGGATGATAGCTAACTATCATGAGTGCTCTTAACTAGGTTGCTAGTTAGTGTCCTAATTTCCCCCTAGGACTCGGTGCGGGTCCGTCCCTAGGCGGCGCCTCCTTGAGCTACGGCATGGTCCTTATGACCTAGGGCCTCAAGAGTGACTAACTAACTTCCTATGTGGCTTAGAATGAACCTACCTTAGTACCTAAACCTTTGGCTGGATTTAAAGCCAAGACCTAGTGTTGCTAAAGTCAACTAAACCTATCCAGAAACCTATTAGCTGGATTTAAAGCCAAAGGAGACTCGGCCTAGACTAGCCCTAAGTTATACTTCGTCATTCTAAGGTCACTACAGCAGGATTTGACTTGCTAGTGCGTTCATACATGTTCAAGGCTAAGGTGCGCGTGAATAATGGAACCTATTCAACTACCAAACATCGTCATGTTCAGTTCACACCATTAGAAATAATTAACACCTAACATGTATGCGTTATTGAAGTTATGCTCGTTACTAGGCATGCAAATATACATATAGACATGAATAAAAGCATTACCCACTTCATAGCATCCACATATAAACACATAGACATGATTATAACATGGATTAGATGTGTTTAGTAACAAACAAACTTCAATTTATACATATGTTACTCATCTAGGCATTTTATCAAACACTTAGACATGAATGAGAAAATACCCATTTAAACAAGACAATTTGAAACATGTATATATATACAGCCATCATATCCCATATCATAAGAGTATGCAATTAACCCATTACATAATTTAAATCACCCTACACAAGTCTACTCAATCATAATAGGAAATAGAATGAAATAGAGATAATGAAGCTTCCCTTTCATCCTAGCTAATCTTGTACAAAGCTTTTGAGTAAACTTCATTCCAAATGTTTGAACCCTCTAAATCAATCTTGGTTCTTAGTGAGAAATGTGTGAAAAGTGTGTGTGAAGTGGGTGGGATCTAGGGTTAAGTGTGTGAGAATTTTAAGTGTGAAGTGTGTGTTAATCTACCAAAAAGTCCCCTCTCTTTTCTACAGAATCGGGCCCTATTTATATTGTTCTCAGCATACGGTCGACCGGCCTCTGGACCTAGCTTGATCGGCTTTTTAATGATGCTCTGGAGTGGCCGGTCGACCGGCTCTGGAAGGGTGGTCGTCCGGTTATTTTTGGCACCTCTCTGGAGTGGCAGGTCGACCTAGCCGGTCGATCGGCTCTGGAAGGGTGGTCGTCCGGCTATTTTTGGCACCTCTCTGGAGTGGCTGGTCGGCCGGTCGACCTAGCTGGTCGACCAGCTCTGGCTCTGGAAGGGTGGTCGTCCGGCTGAATTTCTTCCTCAATGCTTTGTCTTTTCGGCCTCTGATCTTCTCTCTTAGACCCGTGCATTTCCCATCTTCATCACCTTTCATCGTCCAATCTCGATCTTAACCCAAAGTTCACCTAAATCATTGAAAATAAGCAATTAGTGTAGCAATTTGTCTCTTAAACTCGATATCTACATTTGTTTACGCTTAAGCCTATTCTTATCAAAAGCACCACACTAATGCATCATTATGAGCACTTAACACCTCTAAAATATAGGTAAATGACAATGCAAACACACACAAAAACACAACACATCATTTTCTTTTTGTTATTATTATTATTATTGATACTATTATTGATATTATTTGATGTGTGTCATTTGTGCATGTTTGCATCTAGTTTTTGCATGCATATTTAAGGGTGTTCAGAGCATAATTGAGTGCGCTTAGTATAAAGTTTACGCATATTTGTTAATATTCGTACTTAATGTATTTAGGTGCATAAATACTATACTAAGTGTTATATTCCATGTTTTAGGAGTGTTTTGGAAGGGTTCAAGCGTATACGAGGAAGAAATGAGCTAACGGATGAAGACCGGAAGAAAAGAAATAAAGAAGAGAGCATTCTGATCCAGCCGGTCGGCTTAGATGAAGAGCCGGTCGACCATCTAGGTCGACCGGCCGCTCTAGAGAATAAAAGATTTAGAGCCGGTCGAGTTCCGCAAGAAGCCGGTCGACCGGTTAGGTTGATCGGCCAGTCCAGAGAGCATCAAGATTGAAGCCGGTCGAGCAAGAAAGAGGAGCCGGTCGACCGGCTAGGTCGACCGGCTGTGCGCGGAAGAAATCTATAAAAGCTCGTTTCAGCCCAATTTCGAGGGGAGGAACTTTTATTCTTAAATCTTAATAAACCCTAACCTCGACCCACTACACAAAACACCCTAAACCATCATCTAAACCCCACGCCAAGCTAGGATTGAAGCATTAAACAAAGATTTGAAGGATTTGTACGGATTTGGAAGCAAGAATTTAGGGAACTTCTTCTTGTTCTTTCTCTATTTCTTGTAAATATGTTGCTAGATTATGCTCGATTTAGGGTTGATTGTTGTTGTATATAAGATTAGGGCTTTGAATAATGGATTTGTATAGATCTTTGGCTCTTAATACATGTTTATTTACATAAATTTATGGCATGATTCAATATGTCTATGTATTGGAAATCAAATATGTCTATGTGTTTGTTAAAATGCCTAAGTGAATATGCATGTGTTATTTGTGCTTCAAACGCTCTTATCTACTTATATGGGTGATGTGATTATGCTTAATCTCATGGCTTTGCTTAGTAGAGTAGGCTTTAGCTTTAAATCCAGCTAATAGGTTACATGCTTTGCTTAGTCGAGTTTAGGTGCTAGTCCTTGGCTTTAAATCCAGCCAAGCGGATAAGTTAACCTAGACTAGAGTATCCCTCACTCATGTTAGTGTTGGTTAATTGAGCCTTAATGTCACGTAGTGTTTAGGTGCTAGTCTTTAGCTTTAAATCCAGCCAAGAGGATAAGTTCTAAGCACGGATTGCGTAGGCTAGGAGGGATTGGCCCTTAGCTTTAAATCCAGCTAACGGGTTGAACCACTAGTATTGGTTAAGAGAGCCCCCGATCAACACAACGGCAATAGAAGTCTTGAGCCTTAGATAGACATCATCTGTTATCATAGCCCAAGTCTTGTTGCAATGCAATCGCCCTAGATCCCCTTCTTCTTTATTAGTGTTTCCTTCCTTAGTTTGGCTCCTTTAAGTTCCTCCATAGATTAGTTTTTTTATTTTCCTTTTTCCGAGCTCCCGTCCATCATAAAGTAAGTACACACACGCACATAGCTAGTTTAAGGCACCCGAGCACATAGAGACTAAACTAAGGTAGCCTCCCTGTGGATTCGACCCCGCACTTGCACACACTGTACTACACACGTCCCGTGCACTTGCGGGCTATTTAGGCTTGTGCTCAAATAGCGGTATCATTATTATTAATAAGATTAGTGTTATCATTATTATTATTTGATAAAATTAGAGATTTAATGTTTAGAGTTAAGTATACTTAGTTAATCGTTATTATTATTTTTTATTTTAGGACTCATTATGGATACTCGACCTGCACCAATAGACACCACATTATTGTGCCATTTTTTGGAGCACCGGGTGCAATATTTGCAGGATCCACACCATTTGGGTACTTTTAGGTGCTATAGGTCAGATTGGTCTTTGTTTAATGATCCAGAGCACCCATTGGTACAACAGCAGTTGGTTGGGACAGGATTCTACGGGTGTTATAAATCCCGCTACCATCAGCTTAATCGCGGATTGATTACTGCCTAACCAAATATCCAACCAAACCCGAGGTCAAATTTCTGTGCCCCGACACAGTTATTTGCGCCATACATACATGTCTGGAGTCATATTGCGTGATCTCCCATTGCTTGTGCGTTGCTTTTCTTATGACGCGTACATACCATGGGTGTGTTACACATCCACTGTGTGTTTCCCTACATTGTACCTTCCACAGGGTCTTACTCGACTTGACGACCCTATATTCCTTTTGTATTTTTATTGCGTTCTATTGAACAGCTCTTATCCCATCCACTTTGGATGGGAACACCATTTCTTTGGCCAATTCTATCCTGTCGGGGTCTCATATTGGACGTTTGGTGATCTCATACTTGCTTATCGTGTAGAATTCAGTCATAGCAGTATGGAACTCCACTACTTCCTCTGCATCTACCTCCGCCTCTGCATTGACATCCGGTCCATTTACCTAGTTCTCAATTTAGTGGTTTAAACTTGCCTCTGAGACTGCATCTTCTTCTTGTTCGTTCAATTTATCGTCCTCGTTTTCTTCGTCTGCCTTTGACAAGACAGTATCTGCTGCGTCGTCACATCTCTTCTCCGTGTCACCGCCATGATAAGAGGGTCCTCCGACTTCAAAAGTGGACTGTGGTTACAGGGAAAGGGAAAAAGTGGCAAACTCTGCCGCTGTTGTTGCAATATTGATATATTCATCTTCTTCATATGATGGTGCTACATTTAAGTCCGGCATGTTGGACTACTACGGGACGTCGGACATTTGTTGCGGCACATGCACGTCGTCAAACTGAACGGACTGAACGTCCACTATTACGTGCGCCACACAATGGTTCCATTCACAGCGAGCTGTGCCATACATCTCCCGCATATCATCATCGTCAATTATTGCACTCGGATAATAATATATATGTTGCAATGTAGCATCCCATCTAGGGTCACGATAGCATAAGTTAACCCTATCGATGGTCGAACGCAACCCTAGTTTTCTAATTACACAAGAAACAAATTGATTATAAGTTGTTTCGGGATAAATTTTGATTTTGCGTGGTATATTTGGACTTCTATAATCAAGACCGTAATCGGTCATTATTATGTGACCGCCATAGTATAAAAGAACAATAACATCAGTTGAATTCATTCTTTCAGGTGCTTTGGTAGAAACTTATACTGATAAATTGAATGAATTTGGTAGAAAGTTTATTTGGTAGAAAGTGGAATGATGGGTAATGGATTGAATGATTCGGTGGAGGAAGGGGTTAGGGTTTATATAAGCAAAAAAACGCATTCTAGGAGTGCGATTTCTAAAATTTCCCGTGACGTGAAATGATTAAAGCATGATTAATGGTAGGGAATATAGTCTGGACACTGCAAACGCACTCCTGGAATGCGCTGCCAAGAATATGCAATCAAATCAAATTGGAATCAAATCAAATATGGCAGGGTTGCAAGGAGAACCCAGAAAACGAATTTTGGAAGTGCGGAACGCACTCCTGGAATACGGGCGCACTCTTGGAGCGCATTCCGCGTTCTGGGAATGCGTCAAACACGTTCCCAGAACCCGTTTGGGTCATTTTTCAAAACTATTTTTAAATGGGGTTAGTTTTGCATGCTCTTTTAAATTTTAGGTAAAAAAAAAAAATCCATATGTAGTCTTCTTGTCACAATTTCTCTTGTGCATTACAATTTTTAAATACCATTGCAAAAGAGTAATTTTATAAGAGCAATCAATAAGAATAATACAAATATGGAAAAAAAGTTCCAGTTTTTCTATAATAACTAGGCAATCTATGCCACAAGACACCCAAATATGGCAAGAAACTAAAATGTTGTAGTGAGTACATATACGTATATATATATATATATGAATATGTATATGTATATGTGTATATATATAGAGAGAGAGATATAATGGCGGTGTAAACTACCATTAAACCATAGGCAAAAATTTGGATGCCATTATTGCCCATGGAAGCAGCAGCAAGCACATGGCCGGGGCGGCAAGGTGGAAGAGGAGCTTCGATTCTATCCACGTAGCCAAACCAAGACGCTGGAACAATGAGTCCTCAGTGTTGGACAAAATTTTCTCAAGATCACTGCTTGTCTCTTGTTTTGCTGAGTATTGAGGTAACAGAGGTGGTGGTGACGATGCTTCATAACTTTCTGGAAGCTGTTCATAGCCATTCTACTCTGTGTCCTCCATTGGAGCAAGAAGAAAAAATGGCTGCTTATTTTGCTTATGCAATTTGGGTTCCCATATGTGCTATATATATATTGAGAGCCAGAAGCAAATGCGGCTTTGTTTAGTATTGTAACGACCCAGGCCTAATTACTGGTCTGCCATCACACTTGAGACTAATCAACTGACCTAAAATGCTTAAGCTAGTGATGATAATATTAGTGAACCCAAGCCATTATAAAGTGCACACAAATCTGACAAAAAACCAATGTGGGTTGGGGCATTACAGACTCCCCCTTCAAGACGCGATGTCCTCGTCGTGCCCCAAACACAAAGAGAACCACAGCCTAGAACCCTAAGCGGCATGGAATCCGCCCAGAACCTCTGATACCACTCTGTCACGACCCCAACGTTCACCCAAGTGAATTGTAAAAGTGTGATTGCCGCAAACCTAAAGAAGAAAATTCCCTGAGCCCGCAAGGCATAGAATAAAGACCACAAGTATCACACATAATTTTGTAAGTCTCATAGCATCTAAAACCTTGACAACGAAAGCAAACATAGTCCATGAGGAAAGTTTACATTGTTCCAAAAGCTTAATCAAACTAACATGTTCAACAACTTCAATTAACCAAAGTTTTAACCTTAAAAGAAACAAAAGAAAAAGGTAACTAGTCCATAGTCCTTGGGAAGGTCATGTACCCCAAGCTTAGAATCATAAACCCACTCCTTAGTATTTGCGGAAGACCATTTTCGAAAGACAAAGAGAAAATAACAAAGTAATGAGATGTGAATCTCAGTAAGTAGTAAGATTCCCACAATAAATAAAAACAAATACGCAACGTAAAATAACACGATAATTTTTTTTTTAAAATCATAAGAAATAATAGATTCCCTTTTTCGTTCATCAATAAAAGCGACATGATTTAAGACTGTGTACAACAGAATCAAGTATAGACAATTAACAACTAAACCAAAATTGTTCACACATGCCATAACAAAATCAAACCCAATGTACCAATAATGACTCCACAAATATATTGCCAAGGCTACGTTCCTAGTAGCACAATCCAAAAAGTGATTTATTGTCGCACAAATCACCAAAGCAAGTAGGAATCCCTTTCAAAATGATAGTGCACTACCCCACAATATGTCGGTATACCATCCCCACCAACACGAGTTCAAAATCACGGCTTCAAATACATGGCACTAGGGTTAACTTCATTACGTACACAATACACATTAAAAAAAATTCTTTCTACATGAATCAAATTCCAATTTTAGCTCAGATCTTGAGCATTTACAATTCCGATGATATAAAAAAAAGAATGACCCAACATCAAGATAGTTAGACTTTAAACCGTAGATTACTACAAAAAGACGCCAAAAGAAGGAATACAATAAACTCGAAATAACGACGATAATAATAACAACAATAATAATAGTGATAATAATAGTAATAACAACAATAAACAGGATAAGAGTAATACGTAAATAAACCAAAAGTATATAATTTTGGAACACTGAGGGTACTGTTCACGTGAATAGTACCCCGAGCACTATTCCCATGAATAGTAACCAAAATTTTCTTTTCCTTTTTTTTTTATACCAAAACCTATTTTATTGTTTTAGTCAAAATAAGCTAGTTCACATAATTACCAAAAACAGTAAATATACAATTTAAAGTATCATAACTAGAATAATACATAATAAACAAAAATAATTTTAGAACAGTGAGGGTACTATTTACGTGAATAATCCCTTAACGCCCCATCCCACATCAGTTTTTTGTGAGATTTGTGTGTACTTTATAATGACTTGGGTTCACTACTACTGTCATCGCCAGTTTAAGCATTTTGGGCCAGTTACGTTGATTAGGTTCAAGTGTGATAACAGACTAGTAGTTGGGCTTGGGTTGTTATAGGTGGTATCAAAGCATGCTTTAGGCAAATTCTACGCTGCCTAGGGTTCTGGGCTGTAGTTCTGTTATTGTGTTTGAGCCGCGACGAGGATGTCGCGTCTTTAAGGGGGAAGTTTGTAACGCCCTATTCTACATCGGTTCTTTGTGAGATTTATGTGCACTTTATAATGACTTGAGTTCACTACTACTGTCATCACTAGCTTAAACATTTTGGGTCAGTTGATTAGGCTCAAGTGTGATTGTAGGCTAGTAGTTGGGTTTGGGTCGTTACAGTCCCTGAGCACCATTCCCATGAACAGCAACCAAAATTTTCCTTTCTTTTCTTCTCAATCTACAAATCTAGAGCACTATACAATGATATATGTGCTTATAATCTACAAATCTAGAGCACTATACAATGATATCTGTGTTTATCTATTTACGTGCTCATATATCTATGACTAGAAAATCAAAACTTATACAAAAAAAAAAAATTGGGCCTCCTACTTACCTCTATTGAGAAAACGCGATCTACACCTTTTTAGATTCAACTCCTTGCTCGTAGTGATCAAACAAATCCCTAAGGCACCCGGATGTTGTTCCCTTCGTCCTTCTCTGAGGAGGCTACAAGTGAAAAATAAATAAATATTTATTACCTTTCCATAGGATTATAATTGAGGGTTGGGCTTTTTAAGATTCCCTAGGAGCTTACCATAACCCAGTCCAACTAGGACTTTGCCTAACCACCAAAAATAATTGCATTGACAAGGCCCAAAATAATATTATTTTATTCCATTGCAATTTATTTTTTCATTTAGACTAGTTAATTGGTCCTAATCTTGTGGGTCATTACAAGTATGAACGTGTTGTGCTGGGGACAGGCCGACAGCTATATAGTATTTTTTTTCCTTATTTTTGCATATGACACGTGTGTATTTATAAATAATTTATGGTTGACGCAAATCATATATACGCGGATGAATAATTGAGAATAACTAGGTTAATTTAAAGATGGAACCCCATAATTCTTAACACATGCAAAGACTTGAATGATTATTGTGTATAGTCTATATTGGTTATCATTTCCAATGTAGTAAGTGATAAGCAAAAAATTCTTTATAATTTGTTTTGCAAACACACAATACTATTTTTCTGACAAACTTATTTGAACTTTGGATGGGAAAAAGAAGGCTACTAAAGATATTATAATATTCATGGATGATGAAAAGAAGCCAATTACGTTCAAGGTGATTGAAGGAGACCTGATAGAGTGCTACAAGACTCTATGGGTAACCATTCAAGTTGACAAATGTGGTGCAAACTACTTGGTGACAATCACTTTCGAGTTGAGAAGCAAAATGAATACATACCAGATCCAAACACTTTTATGTACTTCATTCTTAAGGTCACAAAAGATCGCAACTCACCCACATACCGTGCAACAACAACGTTGGTTGCTAAGTAATGGACTATATTCTCAACATGTCAAAATTAAAGTGTCATAAATAATTGTTGGCTCAACCAAAGGTAGTGTAGCTTTTTATCTTTATGTGTGATTGTTACTACGAGTTGTAGGACTAATGGTATACCATTAATAGACATAAAATAAAGTATATTCCTGTTACAAAAATGAGCATTTGTGAAGTTTGAATGCATGGTACTACTACTCCTTCAATGATAAGAATGTAATTTGTGTGTTGTTTCTAAACAAATAATTGAAGTGGTATTAGCCTTGGTCTATGAGAATAAATCCATGAAAAAAAATATTAACTGCTTCGATTCTGTTTGTTTCGCCATTTTTTGCATTTCTTATATTTGGCTGCTAAAAATGAAAAACTCAGAAAAAAATATTTTCCTAGTCAAAGGAAAATAGGTTGATTTCACCGAAAAATGTTTTCCTTTTTTGATAAAAGGAAAATATGTTTCATACACTTATCAAATCTCCTCTAAACCCCTCCAACCCCTAGCCCACCCCCACATATATCAGATCCCCCTCACCACCTCGCCTTGCCCCGTTTGCCCCCAACCCGCACCCCACGCCCCAACCCCAACCCTACCTAACCACAGTCGCCTGGTCCTCTGTGTCCTCGAAAATGCCACCCCTGCCTTTAGGAGTCGGGTAAGTAGAGAGGTTAGGCGTCATGGTTGCTGGCGGGGGTGCCAGTGTTGGGGACGCTCGGGAGCGCTGGGGCCCCGCACCTTCCCACCCCTCCCTCCATGAGCACAAATACATGTATGTTTTTGTTTCGTTGAAAAATATTTACTAATTAATTTGTAATGTGACAACTAAACAATGAAAAATCTTTATTTAGGAAAAATGTTTTCTAGAAAAAAATTTTCATAAAAAACATTTTCTAAACAAGTTATTTTTGGCAAAACAAATGGAGCCTTAGCTAATAGTAAATGTCGAGGCCAAAAATTTCCATGGACATATGTGCCCTCACTTGCATGCATAGGGGGTTATCTTGATTAGAAAAGCATAACGTGAACTTCAAAATCTTTCGTTCAAATCTCAAGTTTACAGATCCTTGATTTATTTTTGGGGATTGCAGTGGGTAAAACTTAAATTTGAAACTAACAGATATTTGATCTCATTACCAATACAACAAAAAAGAAACCCTATACATGAGGTATCCATAATAGTTGAGGATTTATAAAGAGTTAGCTAAAGAGGATTAACCCAAAACACAACTTAGGAAATAAGTCATGCATGACTCATTATGTAAGCTTTCGCATAAATCCATGTCGTATTAAACTCTATAACTTTTGTGGGAATTGGTATGATAGAATGACTGTGGGAAGGAGTAAACTATGTTAGAAATTGACGAGTACTTATCCGTGCAGATTTGTTTTAAATAATTTGAACTTTGATTTTGGTCATCTATTGTAATTTGACATTGTATCTTCCCAAACAAATGTATTGTTTATTTCAGTCTCGCAATAGCTCCTTTTCAAATTCTTTTGCAGGTTTTCATAATTAAACATCACTGGTGCTTTTATATCCCGTGCTTTTCATGGACTTATTTAGGTTTTGTGTGTTTTTTAGTTTTTTAAATATTTATAGATGTGATTTTTTATTATTTTTAGATTTTTGTGTATCTTTTTATTATTTTTAAGTATCTATAAAAATTAATTCTAGTGCTTTTTTCTTCTTATTTTTATTTTTTATTCTTATTTTTATTTTTTTTATTTAGGATACAATGCACAAAGTAATTAAAGTTCTATGTGTTTTTTTTTTGAGTTTTTTAAATATTTATAGATGTGATTTTTTTATTTTGTTTAAGTTTTTGTGTATTTTTTAATTATTTTAAAATATCTATAAAAATTAATTATTTTTATTTTTTAATTAGGATATGATGCATAAATTAATTAAATTAATGAGTTTTTGGCTTTATTACATTAAACTAATTGAAAAGAAATATATAGGTGGTGCATAAATATAATTAAATATTTTGTAACTCCATTACAATGATGAGGCTAAAAAGTGGTGCATAAATGTAATTAAACACTATAATATATAGATTTATAATAATATTAAAAATAAAATTTATGATGGCTTGGCAAATAGATAGGTGCTGATGTGACACTTTTCTTTGAGCTCCTTTGGGTTTAACTTATACACACACATATATATAGTTTGACTCGAAATGTTTTCATCAACTTTTTGATGTAAAACACTTTGAAAAGTTAATAATTATTATAAAATAAACACAACAGAAAAAGATGTGAATAAGAAAAATAAAAAGAATATAAATAACAAGAGAAAGAGAAAAAAATATGAATTCTTCCATCTTTATAGTTGGTGAAAAATAACTTTCAAGGAAGTGTAAACGTCATAAAAGTATTAATAAATGAAAAATCACACTATATGTTTCTTTGTTGGCAAGGAAACTCAATTGGTAAACTTAGGGTGAAAATATTTGTTCAGAATTCAAACTCATATTCTAACTCGAACCCAATCAGATAGATAAAATTACAAAACTTTGAATTCAGATATGTTCAAATCTAATATCCGATAGAAGTATCGATTATCATATAGTAGTTTAGATAATTTTTTTTATTATAATACGATCCGCCCAAAAAAAAAAAAAAAACACACACACACACAGATCACCCTATAATGAATACAATCATTTACCATAATATTCTAATGTAGAACATGCATAAACACGCATGTTATATAAAGCATAAATATTAAAAAATACAAATAATAAAGAAAACATAAGTATTTTACAAAAGTAATGAGATGTTAATTAATTTAATTAAGCCATTTGTAAATAAATTATAGAATAAGTTAGATAAGTTAGTAATGTAACTAAAATTAACAAAATATAATACTTAGTTTAGCATAGATAATTGCTATGTTTAAGTTAGATAAATGTGGAATATTTGTACAGAAAATATCTATTAATTTGATTTTTTTTCCATTGACAGTTATGGTGGAAATGCCTTTGTATTTTTTTTTTAAAAAAATTGATTAGTTTATCGCCATTCTGAAACATCTCCTTTCTCTTAATGGCAGTTAATTAAGAATTTAATACTCTGAAATTCTAATTTGCACATTAAAAATTTAATGCTTTGGTTTTATGTATTTTTATTTGTTGTGCATTATTATTGTTGTAATGATCTTAAATCAAAGTTGTTAAGTTGATCAATAATTAATAAGCAACCCAACATTTTTTAACTTAGTAAAGTATCCAAAAATCCGAATCTAAAAAACCTTAAATCCGAATAACCAATGTCCCACCATATATCTAACTTTTCATTATCAGATCGTAAATTTTTTTTCTCCCCACCCAAAATCCAAATATATGAACCCAAATATCTGAAAATCTGACTACCTATGGGTGAAACTCAATTACAATAGATTTGTAAAATTGGACCACTAACTAATAAATTTCAAATGTTGCAATATATCCTCTGCATTAATCAAATCAATCAAAGTGCATATGAACTGATAGACACTTATATTTACTCAAAATACAAATCGACCAACGTAAATATACATGAACTGATGCACACACTTAATTTTTGGTTTCCATTCCTTCGACTGCCCTTGCGACTGATCTAGCACTGTTGAGCACGCCATGCATGAAAACCTAGTTTGCTTCTTTTAGATGACATCTAATTAGTGCATCACAACATGTCAATCAACCCCTCGAAACATGTGTCATTCGGTCCTTTTTTCAGTCTTCCACCTTACACCAAGTATTTCTCAAAATTCTAGCCCTTCAAAAGTGGTAAATTCTTGTCATCCCACTTGTCCAATCTTCTCATTGATTCTTCCACCTATAAATGCCAAGACTACAATTAAAAGGCTTTCACAATATTGATAAGATCAAGCAAAATTAGTTTTGCTATCCACTAATCTCTCAGACATGCCCTGGTGGTAAAAGTACGGAGAAAACACTACTCGTGTATAAGTTCGAGTTGCATCGAATGTTTTTAGATAGAGTAACCTGAATTACCTGGTGTAGTGGTCTTTGTGGAAGGTTATTGTACTTAGAGGTTTATCAATTGGTGGTCGGGACCTAACAATTGGTTTTCCCTTACCATAAAAAAGAATTGGATACTCTCTAAAAACATTCGTATTTACTAAATTAATTACTAATATAGCACTCGTGTAATACACGACAAACATGACTCTTCTTGTGATTTTATTTATATATCCATCTTCTTTCATCTACTTCTAATTTTTTTATCAGAATTATTTAATTTTACAAAAATGTAAAATTTACAAAATTATATGTGTGTTTCTGGAAATGGAGCAACACATCATAATGCTTGTCTCTTTTTCTTTTTTCAAACAAGAAAAATTTAGTTGGTGTAGCCCGACTACTAACTGGCAGGCTTCAGGTGTATAGTACGCCCTCTGTATTGTAAACCAGTTAAGTGGAGGGCACTCAATTAAAGATAAAGAACTAGATTCAAACCCAAATCATGAGTTGTATTTAGTCCGTTTCTAGCTCTTACTGCTAATACTTCGCTGGACGACCACATAATAATGCTTGTTATGTCAGGTTTTGAGGAAAGATAAGTAATAAATCAATTACCTCTTTCTTCCAATCAGTTCGAAACGTGATCCACGACAAAATGATTGTTTGTATCATTGTCCCACCCAACAATCCCATCCATATGCCCTGTATATGTTAATTAAAATAAGAAGAAAAAAAGAAATTGAAGAGATCGTAACTATCGATTGTTCACATTGATAAGGGGAAAAAACAAAAGGGAAGAAATATTAAATTACCTGGGCACCCCAATTGAAGTAAAAGCCAAAGAGAGAACCCAATGGGACTCCAATCACATAATAACACCCTACATTTACGTACGCAACAAAAGTTTGCCATCCGCACCCAACAGCCACACCTTCAAAACAATAATAATAACAAAACATGTTACAAAAAAGTGTCGAAGCTAGTGTGGCAATGATAATAACATACGCAACAAAGTTGTAGGAAGGGTTTCAAAAACCACCAAAAGAAAATGTGTGTGGTCCGCCTGGACATATACGTGTCCCACTAAAAATAAGTGACAAATTTTATAACGGATTTTTATTATTTACAAAAAATATCAACTTAAATATATTATTCTTAAAAATAATTTATTTGGTCCTTGATATATTTATAAAGTGTTATTTTGTTTTCTTATTAAAATATGACCAATTTGATCTTCAATATTTGCGTAAGGGACCAAGTTGATTCCATTTCAGCCCATGATGAAATCGGCACAATATGTAAATATTACGGATTAAATTAAATGGGTTACTTTTGAAATAACAAAAACTAAATTAACCATTATTAAACAAATATTGAGGATTAAGTGGTCACTCTTAATTACGACTAAATTGGCACTTTTTCGCAAATAATATTTGTGGAATATAATTTTCCTCAACGGGAATGTAATGATATCACGTGCATGTCCAAAACACAGTAATATGAGGTGGGGTTGGGTTGGGGGAGGTGACAATTACCGGACAGAACAGGCTGAATTCCATTAAGAATGATGGTGATAGCCAAGAGTGGACAAAGATTTGAGACTGCATTGGCTACGTCTTCGCCTTCCGTAAACACATAGCTAATCACATCACGCATCGCAAGAACAAGAACTGCAGCAATCACGGAGATGATAAGGGAGATTATATTAACCACAACCACTGAAAATGCAGCTGCCTTTGGATGCCCTGCTCCCAGTTCATTGCTCACTCTCACACTGTTCATCATTTCATCAGATCAATTAATATGTGATGAATTGTTAAAAGAGTTTTTTCGTGTCTCGCATAAGTTGCACGTTGATTGGTTTACGTAGCATCTGTAGGCCACGTAAACTTTACATGCCCGTAAAACTCCCAATTTTTTACTCATTCATCACAGACATAAGCAATTATTACGAAGAAATTACAAAAAAGTTGTCATTTCAATATACACGATTTGATTAGCTCTTTTTCTAGAAACATGGATCCTATCCTAATTTTTTATTCTCTCCAATATACAGAGATGATATGACTTATTTAGTTAGGATGAAACTAATCTTCACCCTTTATTTCAAATCAAAAAGGAGAAAGAAAGATATTGATAAACAATTTAAATTTTGAATTTGAATTTTTTTTTTTGGCTTGTTTCTTCTACTAATTTCAATTTTCACGTGGTTCTCATTCCTTAATAGTGGTCCAGGCTTCCATTAAAGCAATGATTTGTTTGCTTTAATTACAAACAAGGAAATGAAAACCTGACGTGACAAAATTAGTTTTTTTCATTTTAGTCTGCGCGCACATGCATGCAATCATAGCGTTTGTGTCATACCTTAATAAGTTTTAGTCTTGTGTATCTTTATTTTGTACCACTGTTAGTCATCCAATCAATATTCGTCAGAAATTGGATGGAAAATAGCTCGCGTTCGTCCAAGTCCTAACGAAGTAACGTGCCAATCACTTGATATTTTTGTCCAATTTTAGTGATTTTGATGGGAGGATTCGTGGTGGTACAAAATATACATTTAAAGAACTAAAAGATATAGTTACAAAGGTAAGGGACATTATATTTTACTATTACTAATACTATTATTGTTATTATTATTATCATCATTGTCATCATCATTATTATTATTGTTATTATTTAATAGTTCTGCTTTGTGCTCAGGTATCTTCAAAACACATGGACTTCAGACTAATTGTTATCTAACCTGGAGTAGTGAAAAAAAAAAAAGATTTGAACTTGTGTTTTTATTATTCCTCCTTTTTATTTTTGTTTAACATAACAAAAAAATATGTATATTAAATTTCAAGTATCTCATTTATATATGTAAAAATTTTATCATATGATCAAAAATAAGAAAAGTTTGAACTTGAGATACATACAGCAACGCTGACCAATAAAAACATACCTGATTGCTGCATTGAATCCCACGGATATAGCAAACACCCATCCGTTAATAGTGAAGCTGCAGTCAAACAATCTTGATGAAATAGTAAAACACAGGGAGTTGAAGGATGATTCCATAAACATGCAAATGATTAACCACCAAATTTCAAAGTGATTAATATATAATTGTTCGCAAATTTAAGTATATATGGATTAAATTTGAAACCAAAACAGACAATTAAGCATTCTGGTGACAGGTGTTATGATGTCTATCAATGATTTCACTGCGAATACGAATCTTGAACAAAAATTTCGGCTTACCAAATGGAGAGGGCATCCAAAGCTAACTCAGGATTCTCAAGCAGCCCAGCCAGCAAAACGATGATCTGAAAATACCAAGTCTCCAAGCAAAACATCACTGCTGATGATGCTGATAACTTGAAGAACCCTGGCAGGCCAGAGAAAGCCTGCATACTGAACCCTCCCCATGTCTTGTTGCATCTCTCACTCTTAACAATGTACGCGAACTGAGCCACCACAACTATCCACCACGACACGCTCAAGACCAGCGCAGCGCCGAACAAACCGAGGCCAAGCTTGCACACCACGAGCCAGCTCATCCAGAGATGTAAAACCAGTGTGATGGCTGATATGTATGCACTTGGTGCCACTATGCTCTGGGCTTGGAGGAATTTTTGAATTGGAAAATTGGCCGCGTAGGCGAAGATCTGCGGTATAAGGCCGTAGACGAATAAGGCTGCCGCCGACGCGATATCCGGCGATTCGCCGAGGAATATGAGGATTGGCTTGGAGAATGCGTAGACTATAGCAAGTAACACGCCTGTTAAGGTGAGGAGCACGGTGGATCTTTGAACATAAAGGCCTAACATGTCGTATTTCTGTGCTCCGTATGCTTGTCCACACAATGTTTCCACTGCACTTCCCATGCCCAACTGTAATAAACAGATTCCGAATTGTTCATATAATAAATAAATATACCAATATTATTTCTACGACTTAAACTTTTAGATAATTATTTAATAACTCATGAGACCTAGGCCATGAGGTTCGGATCACACCGTCATCCATTTAAAAATATGAAAAACTATTCAAGTGCAAGGCTCAAATTAGAAACAAATCCTCCGTGCACATCTGGGGTGTGTTAATACAATAAAAAATATATATGAATATTCACTTAAACTTTTAGATGAAATAATTAATCAAACAAATCTTACCTATACATAAGGACATGTTAATACAATAAATAAATATATCAATATTTTCTTTACCAACTTAAACTTTTATATAAAGTGGTAGACCAATGATAATCAAAGATTGAGCACACTACCACTTTTTGATCTATTTAATCTATCAATTGAGTGTATGTAGCCTTCTTGTCACAAATTCTCTAATGGAGTATAATTTTTTAACACAATTTTAAATGGATTGGTAACTCAATAATAATCAATGATCGAGCACACTGCCACTTTTGATCTATTTAATCTATCAATTGAGTGTATGTAGTCTTCTCGTTACAAATTCTCTAGAACAGTACAACTTTTAAATACCATTGCAGAAAGAGGATTTTTTGTGTACCTATCCTGATTTTAAATATTCTTTAAAAATTATCTTACTTTTTCAGCTCGTTTTTTAATCTACCCGTTTTGGTAATCCAAAAGTATGGCATCTGATATGTTGTCAGCAAAATTTCAAAAATATGGTAAGTCAGTTATAGAAACGGTAACTCACATACCATATTAGCAACTGTTAATGCTTGTTTATCATAATGCATATTCTTCATTTTTTTCTGGCAAAAAGTTACGATTTCTAAAAGTGGCAAAGAAAATTAATGGTGGGTGTGTAGACCGTTATATTGTTTGTTAAACTCAGATTCTTTCAGTTTGTCAAACATAAGTACTCAATGCTATTACAAATTAACTTATTTTTACGTGTTCGAGAAAATCGTTTTCAGACAATTTTTCAAACACGAAAGTGCTATAATGTATGTTTTAGTCATTTTTTGTTTTTAAATTGGCCAAGAATAAGATAATATTTTTAACAAGAGAACATAAGTTCAAGCTTGTACTTTCAATAAGCATTATATATTTGACAAGTTAAAGGACCTATTTAGATTGATTTAATTTTTTTAAATTAAGAAACACTCTTTCTTGTAGAAAAACATATTCATTTTGCAATAAGTATTTGGTTTACCTTAAAAAAAAAATTGGAACTTTAACAAAAGTTTAAATTTAACGTTTTCTAGAAGTCATAAATTTTAACTTATCAAAGAATACTTTATTTAGAAGTTATAAGAAATTTTTTTTAAAAAAAAATCTCTAAATAAGCCCATATATAATATGCTTTTCTAAAAGTGTTGCTATATTTTTTTTTTTGAAAAAGTAATCTCTAAACTTTTTGATGAAGTAATAAATCAAACAAATCCTACCTATACATAAAGGCATGTTAATACAATAAATAAATACATCAATATTCTCTTTACCAATTTAAATTTTTACATGATGTGTTAGACCAATAATAATAAAAAAATTGAACACACTACCACTTTTTGATCTATTTTAATCTATCAATTGAGTGTATGTAGCCTTCTTGTCAAAAATTCCCTACTGGAGTATAATTTTCAAATACAATTTCAGATGAATTGGTAATTCAATAATTAACGATGGAGCACACTGCCACTTTTGATCTATTTAATCATTCAGTTGAATGTGTAGTCTTCTTGTCACAAATTCTTTAGTGCAGTACAACTTTTTTAATACCATGGCAAAAAGAGTAATTTTATAAGCAACAATCAATAAGAAAAATACAAGCATGGAAAAAAAGTTCAAGTTTTTCTATAATAACTAGGCAATCTGATGCAACAAGACCCACAAATGTGGCAAGAAACTAAAATTCTGTAGTGAGATAAATATATATACCAAATGAAAAGATAGAATGGGGGTGTCAATTACCATTAAACCATAGGCAAAAACTTGGATGCCATTATTGCCCAAGGAAGCAGCAGCAAGCTCAAGGCTGCCAAGGTGGCCTGAGAAGATCTGGGTGGACATGGACATAAGGTAGTTGATCATGTACACAATCACGGCCGGGGCCGCGAGGTGGAAGAGGAGCTTCGACTCTATCCACGTAGCTGAACCAAGACGCTGGAACAATGGGTCCTCAGTGTTGGACAAAATTTTCTCAAGATCACTGCTTGCCTCGTGTTTTTCTGAGTACTGAGGCAACAGAGGTGGTGGTGATGACGATGCTTCATAACTTTCTGGAAGCTGCTCATAGCCATTCTGCTCTGTGTCCTCCATTGGAGCAAGAAGACAAAAAGCAGATTGGGTATGGCTGCTTATTTTGCTTATGCAGTTTGCGTTTCCTTATGCGCGATATATATGTATATATATAGAGAGAGAGAGAGAGAGGTGGGAGCAAAAGCAAATGCAGCTTTTTTAGTATGAACGTCTGTTGTACTGGGGACCGTAGTATTTTTTTTTTTCTTATGTTTCCATATGAAACGTGTATTCATAAATAATCTATGGTTGACGCAAATCATATATACGCGGATGAGTAATTGAGTATAATGGTTTGACTCGAAATGTTTTCATCAAAATTTTTAAGTAAAACACTTAGGAAAGTTAATAATTGATATAAAATAAACACAAAGGAACAAAAAATATGTAAACAAGAAAAATAAAGAGAATATAAATAATGAGAAAAAGAGAGAAAATATAAGAGAGAGAAGATGAGAAAATATTTTATTAATTTTCTTGATAATTGGTACTACTTTACAATATAGAGATCTCTATTTATAAGAGTAAAAAAAGAATAGTTACATAGGGCTAGATGGTTTATCAAAATATTGAGACACTCAATGTATAGGCTCTATGACTCCAAAATCTCTTTTGCCGAAGTGATTGATAGATAATTATTACATCTAAATAATGATTCAACTTTAAGACAAGCCAAAATAATTATTTTAAAATTCTATATGAGAGCTCTTCATGAGTAACTCTTATATATATGTTTCTTCATAGAAACATGTGGTTATTCAACACTTCACTTTAGAAGATTCGCTTTAAAGCAAATATTTCTCAATTTTCAATATATTTCAGCTCATATAAAGAGATTTAGATATACTTATTCAGAGATTTATGATTCTAACTTCTCTAGTCCTTCAAGACTTGTATACAAATATCATACTCATGAAACACACACATATATTATTTCATATTCATAAGACGTATATATTAAAGTCTTTACAAAAATTGCCAAGCTAATATAATTATATCCACCAAATAAAAAACTAACTCTTATGGGATTGGTTTATATCATACTCCCCTCAATCCCATGTGTGATATGTGTTGACCAATAAGGGTCAAAACACTTAGATATACCTAGATTACGTCTTTTTATATTTGGCCAAATATATTTATGTCGGTATCTTTAGATGGATTTCAATTCATGATCCTTGCTTTTCTTCATAATAATAGCTATTGCATATGCAAATATTTGATTATGATCATGATCATTTTTATTTTTCAATTCCTTTTTTTCAAGAATAATATTATTGAGTCAGATCTCTTTATTTTCAACAATTATATCATATTCAGATACCTAATACTCTCCTAGAGTAGAGTAATATTTCTTAGTTTTATATTCCACTCGTATAGCTTGATATCTTCAAGATATCAAATATTTCAAAAACACCAACTTACTTATTTTGCTCCTTTATAATTAGAACCGAAATTTACTATGTTTTTAGCATCTAGTAGATATATTTTGTAATTTGTTTATTGAGGCATCAATTAAAATAGGAGCAATATAGCTGGTATATGTAATTTGATCACATTTTTCATATCAATAAATGCATCTTCACAATTTTGTCAAATAAATAATTCTCATGCAAGGATTAGATACATTCTGTAAGATTTTTCATCTTTCCACCTTTTGTTTTCTCCCCTTAATGTTAGGAATATTTTCCACCAATCAGCAATATATGTTTTTTAACAATTAGCAATATATGCTATTTTAACATTCTCAGTTGATGATACAAAATATTTAATAATTGATTGAGATTCAAATTCAATACAAATTTCCAACTCCTTTTGCATACACCCATCTTAATGCGCTAGGGTGGAGCAATAAAAATATGTTTTGCACAAGAGAAATATTTAGATGGGATTTCTTTTGATGGGGAGTAGTAATTAAAAAGTATTTGATTCTCTTTAGTAAGAGTTGCAATATATTACATAATATGTTCTCAAATAAAATTAGGCAATTTCATTATCATAAATGACGGTCTAGGATACGCTATAAGGTGTTTGATAAAAGATTTTTACTAGACCAATTTATTTACTCCTTTTGATTTTATTATAGATATTTAGACGATTCAATGTAGGGATTGCCTACTAGTTCATTTCCCCTTTTGGGAACAAGTAACACATAAAAAGATTCTCCTCATTATTATTGCACCAATATGACCATCATAATATTGTGATTTATGTAATCACATCCATAATAGACCATTCTCTTCAAAGAATTGTTTTGAGCAAATTGACAAGGTCCATAATAATTCATCATAAGTTATTTTGCTCATAGGATGTGATATTGCCCAAAATAATTTTTTTAGATCATGCTCTTAATATTAATAATATTGGAGCATATTCAGGGCATCCATTTTTTTTTTGCGTAAAATTATTTGAGAAATATTATGGATTCATACTCACTTTCAACTTTGAAATTCAATAATCACAATTAAACTTATTTGTAGTGAGTTTTGAAATATTGTATTTAGATGGTCATATTCTAGGATCTAAAAATCCTTTATCAATAGAACTTAGGCTTAAAGCCTCTATAGAGATAATGAAGGAATATTTTAATTTATCACAATCTTCTAGGATGCAAAATTTCCTTCAATAAAAGAATTTCTTCATAATTTTTTATCATCCATATGGATTTAAGCTCAAAGGGTTTATATTATATTTATTGCCTGATAAAACAATGAACTTTTAGTTTGTGATCATATGGATATCAATCTAAACTTTTCAGGTTAATTGCTTAGTATTTCTAAATTGAACTTTTTAGTCCATAATATTTGACATAATGAGATATGTATAACTCGAAACAAAATTAAAAAGACTAAAATTGAAACTTTACCAATAATCACAATATCACTTTACCAAAAATTGTGGTATGGATATTCTCATATTGTCAATGATACTTTCTCTCTAAATCTTCAAAATAATCTCTTTATATCTCTTGATTAGTAGAGATTAATCGTACTAATAACGTGTTATAAAATAACTATAAAAAGAAAAAGAGATAACGTGTTATAAAATAACTATAAAAAGGAAAAGAGATATTTGAAAAAGAGAAATAAAGAAAATATAAATAACCAAAGAAAGAGAGAAAATATAAATAACCAAAGAAAGAGAGAAAATATAAGAGCGAAGAGGAGAGAATATTTTATTGCTTTTCTTGATAGTTGGAACCATTTTACAATGTACTGCTATTTATAGGAACAATACAAGAAGAGTTACATAAGGCTAGAATTTTTTGTAGAGTTAAAATATATAAGCCCATCCAACTTTATCTTCTAAGCGTCTAAATAGTCATGAATCATATTTAGAGTTTAGATAATAATAAACTAATCCTAAGATAAATATCCACAATAATTAATAATTCATGACAATAATATATATTTAATGGAGTTCACTGATTTTAGTTAACTTTAGTTTATATGTTCTTTTTGCACTATGCTGAATTCAATCCATTTTTTAAGAAGTACACGAATTGCATTATGATATTTTACCCTATTAGCAATTTTTTATATAGTAATGGTCAATAATATATTTATGGTGGGAAAAATACATAAAGATTTCTTGTTTTTAAATATTAAGCCAAATAAGTCTTCCATTTACCTTTTTGTCTCTTTTCTAGATTCCTCTATTTGATTGTTTTCGATTAAAATCAATATAAAAGTTGGTTGATTTTACAAAATATTATTTTTGTTCTTTAATGCGACAATTGAAATAGCATAAACTTTTTCTTTTTTTTTTAAATTGATCCATACTCAAAGCCATCAATTTGCAATGTTTTCTAAACCATAAAGGGTATTAATAAATTTCGAAATTATAGAAAGTTTTATACTATTTTTGCAAATATAAGGGATGCGTTTTATTCTATTTATTTTTCTTATAATTGAGCGCTATATACTGCTTGCTTTAAAAAAAAAATCAAATTCATGGAAAAGCTGATACAAAATCGTATAAAAAATACCGTTTGATAACTAATTAAGAAACAAAATCGTCTGCGCAATCAACTGCAAAACAACTCTAAGTGTTGTTAAACTAGTCTAAAATCATTATATGTCAATTTTTGTGGCATTGAATGGTCTAGTATTATTTTTATCTGTACATGTAAAGTTTCTTTAGAGAAAAACTATGCGAAATCATGATTACATAATATTTATTAATTGTTCATAAATCGAGGCCACACATCGCAATAAGACCTAAGGGACCATTTCTCATCCTTGAGTTGAGCAATGTCGTGAAAAGAGGCAGTATTGTTAATGATGGACCACGCATTTACCTGCTACAAATAATGTGGACGATAACGTTTTTAACCAAAAAAAATTTAACAAATAAAAACAAGAAGTGGACAATAACGTGTCAAATACTATCTCCTGTCCATTATGGGTTGTCTTTCTGACAATATAGCATCTACAATCTTTATTTCATTTATGATCCGTCTAACGAATTGTGAGATGCACGTTTTCGGCTTTTCTTTTCTAATTTTTGACCCACTTTTTTTACGTATTATTGCTTTTAGAATTGATTTTAAAAATGACCTTTTTGGATTTTGAAAAATTGAGTACAGATTTCAAAAATTTGTGGTTAGAATATAAAGATTTCTGAAGTTTTATCATAAAAATCAATTGATCAATATGAAAAATGATCCAAAATCTTTATATAATGATTTTGAATTTTGAGATTTTCTAATATATGACTTTTTATATGCTATAGAACCCCTGCAAGAGTAATAGTGTCTGTATCACTTTGATGACTAGACTTAAACTTGGAGTTGAATAGTAATTGGAGAGTGGATTGAACTTGGACTTGGACTGGATATAGATGATATTTGGAAATTGGACTTTAGTATCAACTGAACTTAGATTTGGAATGTTATGTGGCCTGAAATAGGGATGGGTTCACCACAACCCCGATTGGATGCAGCTTGACTACTTGCAGGATAAGCCATCACGTGAATGGATGTGTATAGTGAATGAGTTTGATAAATCACACATGGACATATGCATAACAGGGAAACTGGACCAAAAGCCCAATTATAATATTATGTGAAGAATCTTAAGGTTTCATCATAAAAATCAATTGGTTAATACGAAGAGTGGCGCAAGAACTTTATATGGTGACCTTGAATCTTAAGATTTTATGATGTGTACTTTTTAAATGAAAGAGGTTAACAAATGAATTTCAACATTTGATTCCAAGCGAAATGGTGCGAGGCTTGGGATTTTCTAATTTTGAAACTTGAAAAGGCTCTAAGCATCCGTGTTAAGATTTTGAAAATTGGAAAAGAACATAAACGAACTTTTAAAATTCAGAACAGATTTTCTCGGCCATTAGAATCCTGAACACTCAGCCCCATTCCCCATAACCCTTTCATTTCTTAGCCCCCAAGCCTAGGAATTAGCCTCTTATAGTAAGTTTTTAAGCTTTTATGTTAATTTCTATATGTTATATTATTGTTTTTCTTATTTTCTTATAAATTTTTTAGATGAAGATATTTATATGTTTCGATATGTTGTTTATATATGTTATGTCTTGATATGTTATTTTGATACGTTAAATTTTTTGATATGTTATTATTTTGATATGTTATTTATGATTTATAGGAATTAAAGAAATCTATGGTTTATAGGGATTTAGAATTTTTCTGATTCATAGGAACTTAGTGATATGCTATTTGTGCTTAAACATAAAAAGCCCACAAGCGCATAAGTTGTGTGTAATATAATGCGTACGAGTGTAGGGTTGAATCTAAGGGGTGGCCAAACGTGTGTGGTATCCTAAGCTAAGTGTATCCTAAAAAGTTATGTGTTGGGACCTAACCTACAATGTTTTCGGAGTTTTTGGTGTTGGGATTGGTGTGCTCCATAGACCACTTGGACGCTGTTTTCTGGATATTGTTATAATTATTTTAATAATGATTTTTGAATTTCATTTTTATACATTGTCTCTGGTGTATGATTATGTGGTGCATTAGTAAAGGCCCAATAACATTAACTGAGGACTTGGGTGCGCAGCGAGACTGCACGCATAGTAGGTCCAAGTCAAGACTCAATAATGTCATTAATAAGTCCATAACCGTATGGTAGTACTAGGCACTCTATCAAAATAAGGTTATAGTGAGCAAGTCTCCTTGTAAGGGTGACTTACCTAGGTCATTGGAGGTCTTTTCGGACTGGTTTCTCTAGTACGTGCGTTACACATTGGACGGGACCACTGTGAGTTAGTTTTCTCATAACTATACTATCAAATTCAGAAAACACAATACTTACTGCTGCTAAGTGGCCAATGCTCTCAATCTTGAGCATATGTGAATGAACTAATGGAGTTAGGGTTCAGCACTTTGATCCACTATGAGTGAGACCTTGCTTGGCTAGGGTCAACAGCTCTGTGCGTTGGGTGTTAAGTTCTGGACAGTTGGGACATGCATATGTAATAGTAGATTCTATGTGCCCCCTTGGTCTTGTTCGTATGATCATCTAAATCTAGATCTAGTGGTATAACCCTTCACGGGTATATCGGTCATTTAACTTGTGCGTCGCTCCCGAGATCAAGGGTAATGTGACTAAAAGATGATTGATACCTTGGACAAGTTATTCTAAGGTTTAGAGGTAGTTAAGGAGGTGATGGTACAGTCAAAGGACCGACCTTGACTACGGGCGTACATAAAGGGGCATTTTGGTCATTTTGCTTAGTAGGTCAAAGACAAAGGTCACTCGTTGTTGTGACAAGCTTCTGCCATCCAGTAATTATCCTTGGAGTGCGGCCTTAGTCTTGTGGTGAAATAGACTAAGGACAAAATGGTCATTATATTGCTTAAGGGGAGGCAAAGACATTTTGGTCATTTTTGGGAGCCAAGGGTAGTTATGTCTTTTGGTCCCTCTGCTAGACGGATATTGTTTTAAGCATGAGAAGTCTATTTTTGAATATTTCCTTATTGGTCAATTGCTAAATATGTGTTTTCATAAGAGTTCTAATTGCATTAGGATTCTTGGAAATAGGAAATAAGATTTGTTCTTAATTCTTATTGGTCCAAGTTTTAATGTAGATAATTAGAAAGTGTCTTAATCTCTTTTCTAAAGCTTCTAGGTGTGCAAGACGTGACTTTTGAGTAAGGTTCCAAATGAGGATAAAGTTGCTATACTTTTACAAGATAATTCAAATATCTTGAACTTCAAGTTTCCTATATTGGAATATTCAATTTGTCAAGTCGTCTTGAAGGGAGGTGTCCAAGTTTGGTAAGAAGAAAGAGATAGTAGGCCCCACATATACTAGAAGATTTGTTAGGTTTTAAATTCTAGAAGATTATGTCAAGAGTTGGTTTTAATTTGAAACTCTTATCACGATCTTCTAATTGAATTTAAACTCCTCAAGATAAAGTCCTCGTCTACCTAGGAGTTCTATTACTAAGAGAATTCTTAAGGGGGTCAACTAAGTCTGATAAAATGCAGAAGTTTTTTGTTCGTAAAAAAAAAGATTGGAGATATGTACATTCTTGGAGAAGTTTAGAAAAGAAAGAATTCTCTTCTTCTCTTGATCGACCAAAAACAAAAATAGACTTCTACAATTCTAAAAATCAATTTTTTCACTAAGATTTTGGTTTTTGCTTATTGATAACATCTCCCCGGTCATAGTAGGGAAGATCAAAAGCTTTTTGGGTCGTTCTTATGGAGGTTTTTGGAGAGAAAAATATAAGAGGACAGAAACTATCTTTTCCCATCACAGCCTGCGCAATATCAGATTCAGGCTTGACTGGGTGTCCATCTCTAATTGGACCATTCTGAAATTTTAGAAGGACATTCTACTCTTCCAGCGCTTTAAATCCAACGGTTGGATTGTCGATCAGAGGTCCAAAAGGTAGTCCGATAATCAATAAAATTTTTGGTTGTTTTTTTGCTCCAGAAGGTAAATTTGTTCTAACAATTTTATTTGTGTTCTTGTTTATTCTATGCATGTGTGGTATTATTGTATACAAGTATTTATTTTTCTGCTGCACCTAGGGTTAATAATTTAAAAATTGACCTAGGGTTAGTCTTGCATGCTTCATTAGATCCTTCAAGTGGGATAAAGAAGAATGCAGGAAAAGTAAATCTAATCCAAGTGCAAGAAAATAAAAAGTGGTGTGTGTGTGTGTGTGACGAGGGAATCAAGCAATTTAAGGAGAGTCAAACGTCAAAAATGGGGAATTAGGGTGATTATGACTTATTTATGGGTGATTACTATGTTCTTGCTAGGGTTGCTTGATGGATTGTTTAGGATTGTCTTATCTAGATCTCTAATTAACCTTATAATGGTACTCTAAAGCTCAGTGCTGGCCCGTCCCTAGGCGTCGACTACTTAGAGCTATTGCATGGCCCTTATGACTTAGGTATTAGGGCTAGTTAGTTAGGATTCTAGGCGACTTAGATCGATCTTACCTTAGCATCTAAATTGTTGGCTGGGTTTAAAACCAAAAACTAGTCTGTTTAAGGTCAATTAAACCTAACTTGAAACCTATTGGCTGGGTTTAAAATCAAAAGAGACTCGATTTAGGCTAGCCATTAATTAAGCACCACCAATCATTCATCACAATAGCAGGTACAATGTTAAAGCACAAGTGCAAACATATCTAGGTTATGGCATTCATGAATACATGGACATATCTAACTACTAAACACATAGACATGCTTAGATTATACTAATTTAAGTAATAGCACCTAACATGTATGCAATCGAAGCTAATCTTGCTATTGGAAAATGCAAACACACATATAGTCATGTATGAATACACAATCCACTCCTTAGAATCATCACACAAATACATAGACATACTTATACAATGATTTTGAAATGGTTGATAGCAAAATAAGTTTCAATATATATATATATATATATATATATATATATATATATATATATATGCTACTTCTTTAGGGCATTTTAGCAAACACTTAGACATGTATGCAAAATAGCCATGGAAAACCTAAGAACAAAGCATATATATATATATATATATATGTATATATAAATTCATCAATTACCCATTACAAAAGTAGTAATTAATCCATAATACAAGTGTAAATCATCCTACATGCTCCAATTAAACGTAGATTAAACCAGAATAAAAGAGAGATAGAGATTCCACCCTTTTATTCATAGTTATCTCCTTACAATCTATGAGCATAAGCCCCAAATCCTTGTGTTTGATCTTCCAAAGATGCTTGACTCCAAGTGAAAATGTGTTTAGGTGAGTATGTGTAAGGTGGGTGAGAGAGGAATTAGGGTTTGGTGAAAAAGAGTGTGAAGGAATGTATGTTAGATAGATGATTGATACAATGAATAGCCCAAAAATGAGTTTAAAAAGCTGTGTAGCGAGCGTTGCTGAAAGGCCCAACCGGTCGACCAACAAAGGAGGCAAGTTGACTGGTTCTTCACATTGCTTCAGCCTTTGTCGGTCACCCTAACCAATCAATTGGTAGAGACCCCAGAGGTAATTGATTCCTCTTCTTTTGCAGCTCCAAGTTTCGTAGAGTTGCTCCAGTCGTTCTCGATTGCTCTAACCCATGTCCGCATGCCTCCAAACTCATCTTCCTCGCTCTTTCCATCCTCGAAATCCTTTTGCAAGCTTGATCAGTCCATGATCATCTTTATTCATGCTTCAAGCATTGCTTCAATCTTCACCTAAAGTATACAAAATAAGCACTTAGTTTAGTATTTTCTTGTAAGTGCAACTATGAATACTTATATCCTCATATGCACAAATACAATAGAAATAAAAAGCAAACTACACACAAAACTAACATATCACGTAGGAATTTTTTGGAATTTATGGTTTAAGATATTTGGACTAATTTAGATTTAATTATTTTATGATTTATAAAAAATTAGGATTTAATGAGTTTTATGTAGTTTTAATTAATATGAATCTATTAATTTTTAGATTTTAGTTAATTTAAGAAATTTATGATTAATTAATAGGGTTGTATGAGTTTAGAATTTTTATGATTTATAGAACCTTAGGAATTTAGGAAATTAAGAAATTTATGATTTATAGGAATTTAAAATTTCTACAATTTATGATTTATAGGAATTTAGAAATTTCTAGCAATTTATTATTTAAGAAAATTTAATTAATATGAATATATTGATTTTTATGAGTTATAGGAAATTTAGGATTTGAAGAAATTTATGTAGTTTTAAATTAATATGAATTTATTGAGTTTTAGATTTTAAGAAATTGATGTAGTTTTATGATTAATGGTAATTGTGGATTTTTAGAAAATTATTTCATTTTTTTATTTGTATGAATTTATTGATTCTTAAGCATTTAAGAAATTTTATTTCTTATTAATGATTAATAGGGATTTAGAAAATTACTGTTTTTTTGAAATAATATGAATTTATTGATTTTTAAGATTATAAGAAATGAATGTAGTTTTATGATTAATAGTAATTTTGCATTTTTAGAAAATTATGTCATTTTTTATTAGTATGAATTTATTAATTTTTAGGAAATTAACAAATTTCTATCACTTTATGATTAATACATATTTATGAATTTAAGAAATGTATCTAGTTTTATTAAATACTCAGAATATATTGATTTTTCAAGATTTAAGAAATGTATGTTGTTCTATGCCATAATTTTGAAAATTTTGAAAATTATGTACTTTTTTAATTAGTAAGAATGTATTGATTTTTGGAATAAAATAAATTTATGTCACTTTAATGACTAATAGGTATTTAGGAATTTAAGAAATTTGTATATTTGTATTAATTGGAAATTGTTATTTTTTAGGCATTTGAAGAAATTTATGTCATTTTAATGAATAGTAGGAATTTAGAATTTCAAGAAATTTCCCGATGTATTTTTTTAATTAATATGAATTTATTATATTTTAGAAATTTAATATATTTATGTATTTTTTGTGGTTAATAGTGATTGAAGATTCTATCGTGTTACTTTAATATGGATTTAGGATTTTAATAATTTTTTAATTTAACTATGATTTATGATGTCATTGTCAATTTGTTAAAATTTTGTCTTATGTTTTTTAGCATCTAGAATGAATTTATGTGGTTTATTATTATTATTATTTAATTCAAATTATATTAATTTTTTTATTGTAGGATCCAGCATGGGTGATAGACCTACAATAGATGATGCTAGTCTTTTAGTCACATAGCATTGAACCAACCGTTTGACCTGGCCCGACTTAATGAGGCAAATAAAAGTTCACAAGAGTGACAGGGAGCTATTTGAGAAGTTTGAACACCCTAAGGTTTCGGAGGGCCTGTAATCCACCAACATTTATGAGTGTTACGGAACAGGCAATCATGAACTAAATTTTGCTTTCATCTCTGCATTCGTTGAAAGGTAGCAACCGAAGACACACACGTTTCATCTACCCATTAGAGATGCCTAATCGCTATCTCACGACACAAGCCTAAATAGCCCGCAAGCGCATGAGTCGTATGCAGCACAATGTGTGAGAGTGCGAGGTCGAATCCATGGGGAGGCCTAACGCGTATGATGTCCTAAGCTATGTGCGTCCTAAAGAGCTGTGTGTTGGGGTTTTAACTACAATCTTTTTTGTGTTTTTGGTTTGAAGGGACCTTGGGAAAGATAAATTTAAGCTATAAGTAAGAAAATAAAAGGGCAGTGTGTATGTTCAATGGGGGAATCAAACGATCTAAAGGAGTCAAACATGTGGAAATGGGGGCTAGGGTGATTACGTCTTGCAAATGGATGATTACTACTTCTTGTTAGGGTTGCTTGATAGATTATACTTGGGTTGCTCTAATCTACACTCCTAATTAACCTCTTAATTACACCCTAAGCTTCAGTGCGGGTTCATCCCTAGGCGTTGACTAACCTAGAGCTACGGTGTGGTCTTTATGACTTAGGGTCATAGGGCTAGTTAGTTATGATTTTAAGTGACTTAGATCGATTTAACCCTCGCATCTAAACAGTTGGATGGATTTCAAGTGAAGACGTAGTCCGTCTAAGGTCGATAAACTACCCTGAAACCCATTAGCTGGATTTAAAGCTAAGGGAGACTCAACTTAGGCTAGCCATTAGTTATGCACCATCGATCATCATCACAATAACGGATATTAACGTTTAAGCACAAAGCAAACACATCTAGGGCATGGCGTTCAAGAATATTCTGGAGAATTCTACTACTAAGCACATAGACGTTCTTAGATTACACCAATTTAAGCAATGGCTCCCAACATGTATGCAATAAAACCTATTTATCCTATTAAATATGTAAACACACACATAGACATGTATATAAGCATACCTACTTCATGTAATCACCACACAAACACATAGATATGATAGCATAATGATTTAAAGATGGTTAATAGCTTAATAGACTTCAACATACACATGCAACTTCATTGAGGCATTTCAACAAACACATAGAAATGTATATAAAATAGCCTTTGAAACCCTAAGCATAAAGCATATATACATAAATCCATCAAGTACCCATTCTAAAAGAGTAATAATCAATCCATAAATATAAGAATAATCACCCTACATAGCTCTAATCATACATGTGGGTGTAAATATCTTAAGAGGGGGGGGTGAATTAAGATATTATACTAATTTTCTTTTTAAAAAATTCACAGAAATTCAACAATTTCAATCAAGCAATATATCAAACACAATATAATCAATGTAAGCAAGTAAAGATAAATAAAGAGTAGAGAGAAGAAAGACAAATGATTTAAGGTGGTTCGGTCAAGCCTGCATCCATCGCCCAAGGAAGCTCCTTTTAGGACTTCAACAATCTTCACTAAGTGATTCTTCAAATTTTGGTGAAGCAAAGACTAAATTTTACAACTCTTTGAGGCCAACCTTCAAAAAACCCAAGAGTCCCACTCTTTAGGATTTTCCCACACTTGTTCAAGTTCTAATAGATGTCTCTCTCAAGATTTCTTAGCTCATAAAGTGTATATACAATCAAGAAGAACAAAAATGATGAAGAATTTGAAATTTCTTCTTACTTAGCTCATAAAGTGTGTATACAATCAAGAAGAATAGAAATGATGAAGAATCTGAAATTTCTTCTTAAAAGAGAATATAGCAATGAATAGTGCTCTTGCAAGCTCAAAGATATTGCAAGAATAACTCAAAGCTTAATTGAAAGATGATAAAATGATTTTGCAAGCTTGAATTGATGATTTGAATGAGTGTTAAAGGTGTATTTAAAGACATTTGAGAGTTAGGGCTTTGGTAGGTGAGGAAAAGAGGAGAAAAATGGCCAGAACAGTAATAAATGACTAGTTCATTTATTACAATATCTCGCTCAGCCGGTTGACCGGCGGGGTCACCGGCCGACTGGCCGGGTCATTCGACCTCCTCTTGGCCCTCTATGACTAGGCCGGACGCCTTAGCCAGTCGACCAGCTAAAGGGTCCGGCTTTTTCTTCCCTTCTCTGTTTTGGCCGTGCGACCTTCCCTAGTCAGCCGATCGACCGGCTAGGGGGTCCGGCCACTCTAGAGAAATAAGTAAAGCCAAACTTAGCCTGAAAACATTTGAAGTACAATTTTCATAACTCCAAATCATCTTAAGTCATTTTGTAGATACTTTTTGTGACTAGAAACACTTCAAAACACATGTTTACAGTAAGCGTGCATTCAAAATCATTTATGCTTTTATGAAATCTAATGTGCATGAGATTTAAATTGTTTGAGTTATGAAAATAAAGATTTGAGCCAAGCACTTGTAATACTTGGGCATTTCACAAGGAGAGCAAAAACGTTCGGTACCCCTTATGACGCCTCTTCTCTTTCTTATGCCTTTTCATCTTCTTCTTCTTTAACTAATGCTCATTTGTTCATCTTCTTCCATCTTTCAAGCATCTATCTTCTCATCTTAGCACTTATCTTTACAATATGCTTTTTAGTAAAATACTTATAAATACATATCAAATTTTCATCATCAAAATTAATAACTAGTATTTAGCCAAAAATACATATTTAGATTTGGGGCAAAAGAGAGATACCCTTTTATCCAAATTCATGCTTTACAATCCATAAGCTATACCCAAATACTTGTGTTTGATCCTTTTAGAAGCTTGATTCCTAAGTGCTTTTGTGTATGGAAGAGTGTGTGAGAGATGAGAGATGAGAGGATTAGGGTTTTGAGAGATGGGTGTGAAAGAATAGGACTTGTTGTTTTATAAAATGGCCAAAAGAGAGCTTATATAGCCAATGTTTTGTGACTATCAAACACCTAACTAGTGCACCGGTACCAAGAGACTTCTATTTTGATAGTAGAAGATTGCTCTCTATTTTTGGCAGAATAGAGAGGAGGTGCACAGGTACTTTGAAGCTAGTGTTTCGGTAATGCCTATTTGCTCTCTTTTGCCTTCGTTTTTGCTCCATTTTGCTTCTAGTTGCCTTGACCTTTGTCTAGAAGCCTCCAAACTTGATTTTCTTCCACTTTTCATTCTTAAAATCTTCTTCAATTCTTGCCCAAGCCATCTCCATCTTCATTAATCTCCCAAGAATCATTAAACTTACCTAAAACATAAGATAAGTGCACTTTAGTGGAGCGTTTACTCTTTAAGCTCAACTATGCACAATAGAATCCTAGTATGCACAAATGTAATGTAAGGCTACACTAATACACTTTATATAGCATAATACACTTCTAAAAACATAGGAACAAGTAACACAAACACACGAAAAACTAAGACACATCAAGGCCACATCGCACTTAAGGATATGGTTATATATTGGGGTTTGCTTGTATGCAGTACCATTGCCCCCGCATTAGAGATGAAGAAACATAATGATTGATCGTTTCTATTTGGACAGTATTGTGGCATTGAGATGGACCTTTTCTCTATTGATAAGGAGGGTAATGCAATGAAGCTGGTACACCTAAAATAACTATGTAAAGAAAATTGTCCACTAGATCCCACCAAGAAGTAGGCAGAGACTGTGGATATTCTTGTTTCTTAATTGCCACTTGTTTTTTGACACCAACGGTAATAAAGGAGACCCTAACTGGTTGTTTCGACTGCAAATTATATGTGGCTAGGTATAATTGGGAGACTGTAGCATTGGCTTATTTGTATAATCAAATGTGTTGCTACAGCAACAATTTGAGAGCCAGCATGTGTGGAAAGGTTACTCAAATTGACCAGATACTGTCATACGATGTTCGACTAAGTTATTGTTTTTAGTTTATACTTTATTGTACCTGTTGTTTATATTTTACTAACATGATTGAGACCTTTCAATTACAATTTAGATGGTAGTCGTATGAATACATACTAGTAGAGTTGTCGAATTATTATTTATTAGGGTATGCTGTGCGGAAGTAGAGGATCCCCTTGGTATTCTGTAGAATTATGGAGTGGCATCGGCCCGATCGTGTTGGCATTTTCCAGGCAATCCCTAATGTTTCTCACCTACCCGTTTTGCATAAACACCTATTAGGGAATGAGACGGCCACCGATAATGAGTTATTAAAAGCTGAGGATTATGGAGAGAGCTGTAGGACAAAGTAGTGACTGATGACCTAGAGGTGTTGCCAAATCTAGCAGCCCTACAAGACTACATGCAGTGGTACCAAAAAAGGGATCAATTACTCCTAATTCAGGAAATGGTAACCCCGATAAGGAAACTGTGTCTGGCCTTGTCTAGGACCATCATGTTTCCATTATACAAGTTGGTCATCCGGGCAAAGAACATCAACATGATGGTTACGCTGTGACCACATAGGATGAAATAGATCTGGTGAATAAAACAGTTCTCTTATTGATGCTTTATGCTTGAGTTGACAATGAAATGTGAGTATAATAGTTAGTCTTATGTTTTGACTAGGCAACAATGGTACGATATATGTACTACCATTTATAGTGCTCGGTAAAGCAGGGCATATATGGATCTTTCTCTTAGGAGGCTTTTTAGAGCAAGTTGGATGTTATTCAAGGCCAGTATGAGTAGAAAATACTAGTTACCCATTACAAGAATCTATTGATGTTGTCCATTTATCATGAGGTTCCGTGTATGCAAACTCAGTACAAGAGTAGCCCCAACGAAACCAGAAGCAACACTAGTCAGAGCAGACCCTGTAACCCTAGTAGACTCCACAATAATGGACCTAAAGTCTCAATACATGCCAAGTTAGAGGGCATATTTTGGTCTTCAAAGAGTTTCGTCCTTAATGTACGAGGTTGGTGGATTATTTTGCTACATATAGTGCACATCTATAGGCCAGGGTATCTCACAAATAAGGAGTCCATCTTTTGTTGCCTAACGGATGTGTATGCAGTTGTCTTAATACATGTATGTGCCCATGTAAATGTAGATACTGTCGTCAATTTACATAGCGACACAGTCTACTATGTTAGAGGGATTGTGGATAGCCCCATAGTCTTTTGTTGGGCATTGAATGGGTCAAACAAGTGTTGATGGGTTGTGGATAGGCCAGACGAGTATTGATCGGTCATAGATAGGACAGACAGGTGCTAGTAGGCCAGAGATAAGCCAACCAGTGTTGGTAGGCAAGAGAGGGGCTAGCCGAGTGGTAAAGACTAGGAAATGCATGAGTAGCACGATGATTCAGAGGAAAACACTTCTGCCTTCGGCCTTGGCATGGGCTATAGAGACTTCATTCACCCATCACTTAATGATGAGGGTACCAATTCTTTAGAGTGTGTTTTTCTTGGTTATATGCTTAACTATGTTGGTTATCGTTGTTGTTAGCCTCCTAGGGCGAATTATTATCAATCGTCATGTTGTTTTCTTTGAGGATATATTTCCTTTTGTGTCTTTCTTAGATCAATGTGTCAAAATTCTAAATTCTCTAATAATTCTTCTTCTATTGGTTTTCCAAATCGTGGGGCTGATACACTAACGTTGCGTAATAGCACTTTGCTTTGTTCTCCAATTCTCCTCTTGTGTCAGGCCTACACATCTATTGTTCACTCTTGGATAGTACTAGCTCATCTAGTGCCGTGTCTCTACCTTCTAGTCCATAAGTCTCTCATGATTCTTCTAGTGATTCATCTCGTGGTGACTTAACACCTATCGTCTCAACTTTTGATAATCAAAATGGTTTAAGACAACCCATGGTAACCAAGTCTCGTGATTGTACTCGTGTGGCTAAAAATTTTCTTGATTATGTTAATTATCATGCTGCAAAAATTAGTGGTGCATCTTCTCTTACTAATCAAGAACCCATATCATATTTCTAAGCTTTAAAATCTATCCGTTGATGCCATGCTATGGATAATGAGGATAATGCTATGATAAAAAATAACAAATGGGTTCTCATTCCTAAACCGAAACATGTGAATGTTATAGGATGTAAGTGGGTTTTCCGGATAAAAAGAAAACAAGATGGTTAGATCAAGCACTACAAAGCTCATTTAATTGCGAAAGGGTCCAATCAAGAAGAAGGTTTGGATTACACTAAGACATTTAGTCTGGTTGTCAAGTCGGCCACTATTTGGGTTGTTCTCATCTTGGCTTTGTCTCTAGGTTGGGTGATGTGCTAAGTTGATGTCAACAACACTTTCTTGAATGGCTTTTTAGATGAAGAGGTATTCATGTCTCAACCTCTAGGCTATTTTAATCTAGTGTTTCCTGACCATGTTTGTCGACTAACTAAGGTTTGCAGGCACCATGTGCCTGGTTTTCAAGGCTTATTGCTATGCTTTAGAAACTTGGGTTTCGATCATCTCGATTAGAACTTCATTATTTTTTTGTTCTCATGGAACTGATATCTTGTTGCTTTTACGTTAATGGTATAATTGTGACAAGGAATAATTCTGTATTGGTTACTTCATTACTTTCTCTACTGAATTCTCAATTTTCATTAAATGATCTGGGTCCTTTGTCTTTTTTACTTGGAATCCAATTGCAAGATACAAATGACGGGATTTTTTTTTACATCAACAGAAGTACATTTCTGATTTGTTATATAAGGCAAAATTGCAGGATGCTAAGCCAATGGCTACACCCATGGTCCCTACGGCTACACTCGCTAAAGGCAATGGTGTTATATTTCATGATCTGAGGCTGTGGTGTTATATTTTATGATCCACAGTTGTATCATACATAGTTGGTGCACTATAATATATTACGGGGACTAGACTTGATATATCATATGCTATCAACAAGGTGTGTCAATTTATGCAAAATCTTACTAAAATACACTAGATAACAATCAAAAAGATTTTACGGTATTTGAAGGGTAGTAGTTGGTGCACTATAATATATTACGGGGACTAGACTTGATATATCATATGCTATCAACAAGGTGTGTCAATTTATGCAAAATCTTACTAAAATACATTGGATAACAATCAAAAAGATTTTACGGTATTTGAAGGGTAGTTCAATGTTGGGGCTTCACCTACAGAAATCAATTGATTTATAATTGCATGCTTTTTCAGATTCTGATTGGGCCAACTATCTTGATGATAGAAAGAGTATGCATGGATATTGTATTTATTTTACTAATTTAATTTCTTGGTCTGCAAAGAAGCAAACTACAATAGTTCTCTCTAGTACTAAAAATGAGTACCGTGCTGTAGCATTTGCGACTAAGGAGTTGTGCTGGTTGACATATTTACTTAAAGAATTGAAGGTTATTAATATTTCACCACTGACCTTATGGTGTGACAATATTGGTGCTACATACATGATTGTAAATCTGATTTTCCATGCGCGAACAAAGCACATAGAAATAGTGTTCATTTTGCGCGTGATAAGGTTGCTTATGGAGAACTTGAGGTGCAATTTATTTCCACGGCAAACCAGGTTGCTGACATCATGACAAAGCCTCTCACCTTGACAATGTTACAAATTTTTAAGGGACAAGCTTGCCATACATGATTTGGCTTCACTTGAGGAAGATTGATAGAATAATGTGTTAATATTTGAAATTGAGATTTGTATTTTGAATTAGAGATTAGGTGTATTGTGGTTGTAACTCTATATCCCTATTTTGAACATAAGGATAGTTTTGAAAATTGCCTCTTGTGTTTTGATTGGAGGCTTGATTTAGTTTAGACTACCTTCGGTTGTTTGATGGTTGTCTTTTGTTTTTGAAATGGAATGAAATACTTACTTGCCTAGCCAAAAAAAAAAAAAAGAAAGAAAGAAAGAAACTCTATCACGTATACTACTTATAAATACTTGTATCTGTACTTGAGATAATATACACAAAACAACCAAATCTTTCATTAAGATTACAATTTAATTAGCAAAAGATAGTAAGTTTAGGCCTTGCCACTGCCGATTCCAAATGAAATATATACTTAAGTGCATATTAATAAAAATTGAAATTCCGTACAAAATAAATAATCAAATGAAAACCGAAAATTAATAAAGAACCTATTTAATTTGGCATACTTAAGACTACAAATTATTAATCTTTTTGTTTTCTCCACTTGAAATAAGACAAATGCATGCAATCATATTCTGAATATGATCACATGAATCCTGAGATTTTCCTTAAATGTCAAACATAAACTTTAGGCATAAGATTTTCCTTCTTATTTTAGTGTTCTCGTGTTCCAAATAGCTTTGACGCTAACCACATATTGGGAGTGGTTGATCAGATATTGCATGACAATAGTGACATTAGACAGACGACATCAAAAGGGCCCTCGCAATTAGATTAGTTCAAAAGAGGCTGATCAACAGATCTGGAAATTAGTTTATTAATCGCTAGAAATCGACTTGCCATGTCAATCTTCGCGCATCCCGGTAGGTGATAATACTGTCTCCATTCAGGATGGAAATGGAATGAGTACCCCACAAATCATAATAGAACATGTATGTGGTCGATGGGAGTTGTGGGTGATGGCACATAATTGCTGATTTAAAATAGCCCTTAGTTTTGATTGAAGAAAATAGCAGTTAAATATGAAAAGATCAGACCATTATTGGATGTCTCCTGGGCCAATATTCTCAACAGTGAAGAAAAGAAGGAGAAGAAAATCGAAGTGTTCACACCTCCACCTTTTCTCTCTCCGATCCTCCTTCGTACGTGGACAACTAAACCATCACAAGCTTAAACATATATAAAGCCAAAGTTAAGATTCTTCTCCAGTTATATTTTATGAAGCAAAGCTTTAAAAATATTATTTTGATGGTGTAAATCGTCGACACAATATGACTAGTAGTAATACTGTGAATAGTTTACAAATGTTTGATTGGCACAAACGTTATAACATGATAAGAAAAGTTTTTCTTCTTTTCGAAGAAGGTCAAAAGTCAATTATATATTACATACAACTAATGAGAATCAATTCCTATAAAAGAATTTGACTATGCTTATTAATTTGAGTGTGGTGATTTTAAACACTCAAGTAGGAAGTTAATGAGAGGATCCTTTAAGCACCCAAATAAACAATGCCAGGCACCTCCTGAAGCTCCTCCCTTATGGCCACAAGTTCAGCCTTGTTGCCAAGCTAAATTTGCCTAATTTACAAAACCCATTCACATTTAATTTTATTATATCCAATTCTCGGCAGTGCGTGACAAATTAATAATAAAATGTACCAATAATTCGAATAGTTCATCGCTAACAGATCTTTCTCAAAACATTAATATTTATCAGAGGATCCGGATCCTGACAGAAGTACCGGCCTCATGAGATATTGCATTAAAACAGCTAGATTATAGATTTACAAACACGTGTCCCAGCAATAGTTTCATTTAGTAAGTTCATCCACTTATTAATATAATTTTAGCGTGTTTGGAATGATGTTATTTTAAGATACTTATCTATTAAAATGAAGAGATATTTTATAAGATTTAAAATCACATGCATCTTATGAAATAGGTGTAAAAAATAAAATAACGATGAATTGTTTATTTTTTATAAGATAAAAATATGATTTGTTTTGAATTTTCATAGGATGAATGATAAAATGTCTAAGATTTCTCTACATTAAGCATCTTAAAATAAATTCGTCTGAAACACACAATTTGGATGAGGCGCACAATTAGGGTTTTCTTCGTTTGGAAAAGATATTCATTTGCATGGCATTAAACTTGACCTTGAAAACTTATATATCAGCCATTTCATGATCTTGTGTGGACATGTATGTGCAATCTGCCGTTTTCAATAATAGTGATTTGGTTTCAACGAAGCAGGTTTAGTTCTTTTGACAATTCTGCGAGTAAGACAGACTTGGACAAGATAGTGATCACTAATTAATTATTAAGTTTGTCGAATAATGCTTGCCTCCGACAAGATAAAATTTGAGACAACCAAAATAAATAATTAAATAAGTGGACAATATTATTTCACCATGTCACAAACGTGGTCGGTGGTCTGGTAGCTGAGGATAATTATTGTATGTGCTACATCAATGGAGCTTTTCGTATATATATAGGATCAATTTTAGTTCTATGATTGTTTTGTACGTATCATCTTTTCCCTTTCCAATTTCATCCTTTGAAGCTACTAATTTGTTATAGTTTTGGAGATTTAATCGATAGACCAACTCTACCGCAACTGTCCGAGAACATGTCAAACCCACCATAACACGAGAGTTAAGAAACGGATTCTTGTTCGAAGAGTGCATAATTGCTAATGTAAAATTAGAATGCATATTTCTTGCTTTCTTGATCAAGAAAGTAATCAAAATATTGTTGATTTTGTCTAGATATCTCAAAGTCCCACATGACAACTGAGATATGTTAATTAATGTGTGGAGAAATATGGCACTTACGAGATCAGTTCAGATATCAATATCCATGTCATTAATGTCAACTATCTAAAAAAAGCACATAGTTTTATTCAACCAAGCAAAAACACTTCCCACTCATTTTTGGTTGGTGACTCAACGTAGAATACTCATTCCACACACACTAATCCACAAGTTGGATATTCGATTGTTTGATATGTCGGGAGCATTTTCCATAGTGAAAGCAATAAATGGGTTTCGATGAGCAGGTAGTGAGATGGGACTCGTTACGAGCAGGCACAGCTTGACTTGTCTCCCATTTATGCATTTCGATGCATATGTAATTTTTTTAGAGTCTTATACTAATATTTTCAAACAAGTGATGATGAAGTTTGGATCCACATCATTTTAGAACTTTGAAATTTGAAATTTTTTTAATGCGAAAGGATTGTATATTCCAACAATATAATATGTTGATGAAGGGATAAACAAAGAAACAAACTCTTGAATATTCATCAAAGAAGATATACGACTCATGAGAGGAAACAAACAATCAAGAAACCTCTAAAAGGGCAATAAGTGTAAGATTGCGGGTTAATTCCACAACAAATTCCTGCTGTTGTTGTTATTTTTCAAATTGGTCATTATTGTTTTTAAAATATTCAAGTTATTCTTGAATGTTTTATTAGTATAGTCAAATCAGTTCTTATTGTTTAAAAATATCCATATTAATTCTAAATGTTTCTCAAAGATAGTCAAACTAATTCGTATTGTTTGAAAGAAAAATTATATTAGCTCTCATGATTTAAAAACTTAATTAAATTAATCCTTGCAATGAGAAAAAGTGAATTGAGAACAAATATTAAACAATAGGGACTAGTTTAATTATATTTTTGAAATATTGAGAACAAATTCAAATAATCTTATGAAATATTGGGGATCAATTCGAATATTTTAAAACAATAAATACTAATTTTAAAAAATAAAAAAAAATTATGGGAATTATTTATGAAATTTTCTATAACATTGCAGACACCAAAAGGGGGAAAGCAGAAGCTTTGCAAATATCATAGGGGAACTAAAATGTCATTTATCACATATCATGATACGTCGTAGCTGTATATTTATTTTTTTGTTTATTTTTTTTAGATGAATCTATCCCTACATATTCGTGGTGAATCTCAACTCAAATTAAGAACCTTTTAAGATGCAGCAATAGCACTTAAGAATATGAATATCAGAAGTCGCATCAATACTTGAAGAGTGTGTCTTTTTCAGCAGCTTGGTGCCGAGCCTTTGCTCTTCCTCCTCGTTAAGTTTCAATAATTGTTATAGGATCAAAATGCAGACGCAAAACACGTGGCCCAAAACCACGTAACAATAAGGGCTACTGGGCTAACTTGAAGCCCATATGTTAGGAAAGCAAAACGTCGGGTCCTATAATAGGGCCCAAGCCCAGAAAAGAAAGCACATATGCTGAGCACATCAAAAAGTATTATATGACAAGGTGACGCAGTCTAATTTTGGAATAGCTACTCCTAATTTGATCATCCCAAAGATACTAATTGGATCATCCTGTATAATAGACCCTTAACTGGACCCTCCTAAGGACTCTTAATCCAATCCAAGATTCGACAAGAACTACGCAGCTCATTCGACAAGAACTAATTTAATTAATTTGTTTGCATCAGTCTACACGCATATAATTGTCTTCGAGAATCAAAGTCTTTTTCATCGATACCACACAAATGTCCCCAAATGGGCAGACCGTACCATATCAATGTCTCTCTGAGTTATCCGGCCTATTTCTTTTATTTTTACATGATAAAACTTTATGCATCATATATAAATCCTACAATGTGGGAAGCCCAATGTTTATCCCGCAGTTGGAGTGAAACAACTTCGTTTTGTTGATTCTACTAGATAGAATCAAACCCATATTTTTTCATACTTAAAAGAAGAGTTTGATCTTGGCTTAGAAGGAATACTAACTATATGCTTAACACATGCAAGTCGAAATTATTTTCGAGAAGCTAGTAAGACACTCCTGATATTTTCGATTGGTCACTCCCACATGCAAGAAGCTCGCAATTTTTAGTAAGATGACGTGGAAAGTGGAGACGAAGACCACCCAAGTGCCTAATCCATGTGAAGTAATTTGTAAATGGAACTGTTTTGACGCGGAGGCTGCTCTAATATTTCAACTACCTTTACACACAATGCGTGTTTTTTGAAACCTCATTTCATATTTTTATTAGTCAGAGCTGCCATTACGCCTCACATGCTGGCCAAATGATTTGCCACCGTCATTCGCCATCACTCTTTCGTCAACCTCCCTCTTTTTATCGTTCTTTTCTCGTGATATCTTAAATTTATCCAATCCTTTTTTGTTAGTTTAATAATCAAGAATTTTTTAGGCTAATGAAATAATACATAGATAAAAAAAAATCTATGTTAATGGGACTATACTTAGATATTCAAACAATTTGTAGGGTCGACAATATATATACAGTCAATTAGTGTTCTTGCAAAGACTCGAGCGCTACTAGTGGTCTTCTATCGCATTAAACCTAAATCAACTGATCCAAAATGATTAAACTCATGATAACAATAACAGTGAAATCCCATTAGTGGTCTGCTACCTCATTAAATCTAATCGACAGGTCCAAAATGCTTAAACTCATAATACCAATAATAGTAAATCTAACTATTATAAATTGCACAAAAATTTCACAAAGAACAGACATGAGAGGGCTTTATATTGGTTAAAACTTTTTATCAATTAAAACCTTAAGTTTTTAGAAGCTGTTCAAATTTTCGTTTCCTCTTTTTTCTTTTTTTTTTTCCCTTCTCTCTTTTTTTCTTTCCGTTGACATTCTAGGTGCTAATCATACGCAAGAAAAATTTAATACGCAGCTAAAAAATTCATGGCTGCTGGTCAGATTAGTATACAGTTCCACTATCATGTGATAAGCCCCCTGATTGGCTGAAAGATATATTGTGGAGCAGTTAATCTTTTTCTATAAATGAATATTCTTTGAAATTGAGAGTTCACCGAGAAAAAAAAAGTTGATAAAGATTTTTTCTTTCGCGTGATCTCCCTGTCTTGTAAAGTTATTTTTGGCGGAATGAAATTGCTTTGTTTGTCGATTAAGAAAAAATAAAAAGAAAAAAGAAAAAGAAAAAGGTTGATAGAAGCATTTAGGTGGAAGAAGTGACCAAACTTTATTGTATATTTTACCAAATGATCTCACAACTGCTCCATTAATTGTAAGATAAAGTGACGCATTCATGCCAGAACAACATTGCTGTATGTTCTTGAACGACGCAACCCAACTAAAAGACGTGTTAGTTATGCCAGAGGACAGTCATGACAATAGTTTATAAGTGTTGTTTGGGTCGGTTTTTCTTTTTTCTTTCTTATTTTTTAATGAAAAGGCCTTTTTTTAGTTATCTTAATAAGTATTTTGATTGAAATTTCTTAGAAAAAGTTGAAATCTAACAAAAATTTAAAAATAGGAATTTGAACTTCTCAAACCAGTGTGTTTTTTGGAAAAATTTAGGAAAAAAAAAAGAAAATTAGCTTAAAAAGGTCAATCCATACGTGTCCTAAATCTAGTGCACATGACAAAAGAATCTGGAATTTGAATGGATATTTATTTCTATAACAAATATTGTTTGGCTATTGCGGCTTGTTTGGAATTCTTTTTTCATGAAAAGCACTTTTTTTTTCTTAGAATAAGTACTTCGATTAAATTTATATATAAAAAAAAGAATGTTAAAACTCTAGAACTCTAAAAAGTTCAATTCAACTTTTTTTCAAAAATTAAAATTTTTAACTTCTCAAAATTAAAAAAAAAAATCAATTCAAACGAACAGTTAGCTGAGGTGGAGAAAGTATTAAAGTATGCTTGTGTACATAGTACTGAAGATGATATTCTCATCATGAGAAATAAAAGAAAGCAAAATAAAGAAAGAAGTCGTGGACCTAAAGTGGAAACCATACTTGTAGCACTTTAATGCATGGGTTAGTTACTTCATCCAAATACTCGGCGAATTTACAGGAAAAAGCATGTGCCACCACCCTCTCTCATCTCTTTATATGGTCACCTTCTTTGTTGTTGCTTCTCTCTCACCCTCACTGTTTTCCATTTCCCAAACCACACTTTGTGAGCAAAAAAACTATGGGAAATTGCATCACAAGCAAATCAGTTTTATTACATGATAATCAAGACGACACCGCCGGAAATGACAAGGCAATTGAACCCGCAAAAATATCACCAGCTGCAATAAAATCTGAAATGATTAACGAACACGAGAAGAAGAAAAGAGTAAGTTTCAGTGACAAGAATGCTGATGCAAGAGAAAGTTGCAGCAAAACGGAAGGAGGGGTTGTTAGGATTAGAGTTGTGGTGACACAAGAAGAGCTGAAGCAGATCTTGAGTGGCGATTCGTGTCCTGAGCAGCTGCTGACAGCAATCAAATCAAGAAACGAGAGAAGATCTTCTCAGGTTCTATCAAAAAACCATGGATATGAAGGCATGAATAATGTAGCTTGGAAACCAGGTTTGGAGAGCATTCCTGAAGAGCATTGACAGATTTGATTGGTAAATTTTGAATTGATAGTATAGTTCATACTTGTACAAAGATTTTGCTTGTATTTTGGGAAGCTTACTTTGATCATAAAATTCCTGTTACTTTTTTCTTTCTTCTTTTTTCTTATTTTGGGGTTCAAGGGAAGCTTTTGATCATAAGATTTTGCTTGTATTTAATTTTTTAAAAATATGTGTGATATATTTATTTTAATTTTTTTTAGTTATGTGTATGTTTGGTATAAACAGTTTTATTGGCTCGATATACATATATATATATATATATATTCATAATTTTTACTAAAGCAACAATTTAGATCTATTGATGGGTGTCGAACTTATCAAAAATAAAATTTGCTACTCTTACGTTATGCCTTGCACAAGTGATGTGAAGCATTGAATCTATAGGGATTGGTTAATCAAAAGTACTTCTTATGCCAAGTAGAAAGATGTGGGGGTTTAAACAATTCAAACTAAAGAAGCAGTACACTGGAAAAAACACTGCAACCTTTGCCATGGGCACAGCTAATTCCAAGACAACAGAAAAGAAAATAACAGAGAATGATCAATCAAATGAAAAAACGAAAAGAGGAATTCCATGGTTTAACAACTCAACTTAGGGTGTAAATCTCAGTTTAGGCCTACAAAACTAATCCTAGAGCAAAGATGACTCTCGCCTATTTTGATAAGCCTATTATAGTCATCGGCATGACTTAACAACCTTATCCTTCATTCCTTACTTTGTCGATAATGATAGGAATCTTTCTAAGTCCTTCCCAATTATTTCCCTGATCTAATAGATAGTCTAATCCTTGAATGCTCACAAAAATCTGTCTACTGGGTAGCATGATGAGATCTAGAAGGACTCGATTCTAACCAACAATTCTCTCGTATATATTGTTCAAGTCAGATTGTATACATTCTTAGAAATCTGGTTACCACATATTTCAGATTAATTAGACAATTTATCTAACTTCTTCGATTGGCCACCTATTATCTAGCAATTGAATAATTGGTGCCAAATTGCACAGTCACACAATAATATTAATTCTTAAACAGAAAATATAAAAAAACCGAAATAAAACCCGAGTATAATAATCAGTTAGATCTCACAAATTATGTATATGACCATAAATTTCGGTTCAACCCTGGCTAAAATAAATTGTTTAGCAATTCATGTCCATAGAGAGGTGTCCAAAAGGAAAATAAGCGAAAGCTGTAAAATATTCTAAATAATGCTAGATAATTGTGTTGGAGGCTAACGAAAATAATATATAATCTAAGAGTTCCTTCTAGTAAAGAAACTCTTTTATTGCTAATCAAAAGAAAAGGAAATATTCCAAAAAAAAAAAAAAACAATCCTTGGCAAAATAAGCCAACCAAAAATAGTCTACTATCTTTTAGAATTTAATACATATCATTAGTCATCATTTTCTTCTCAAGAAACTTGTCAAAATATCTTCCAGGCTTTAATTATCTTCTAATTCTCACACAGCTCCAGAGGCATAGACACGGCTAAGGTGGCAAACTCCAAAAGCATTTTTTTTTCCGTCCAAAAGCTTCCTGAATCCATTCCTTTTGCTTCCTTCTTCCTTTTCAAGCCTAATAATACCAAAACACACGGAATTCCTTCAAGTATGAAGCATCAATTCCAAATTTAAGCACAAAAACATTATGAATTTAGAGCATAATCAAGACTTATCATCTATCCCTAGCTAATAATTATTTGTTAGAGAAGCTTAAGAGGAAAGAGAGAAAACACATAATGTTGTTAAAAAGAGGAGAACGTATTCTTCATTAGCTCATCTATAATACATTAGCTGTATTTATAGGCAATTGTTACATTTAGCAAATTGATTATTGAGCACTCTAACTAACTAGTGCACTACATAACTAACTCTGACACAAGCTATGAGTTGGCATATTTAACTAACTCTAACAGCTTTTAACTAACTCCACATATGTACTCTAACATCTTCCCTCAAGTGGAGCTTTGGTATGTTGCCAAAGAAAGTTTGCTAATAAGGTACTGGAACTGAGAAGTTGATAATGACTTTATAAAAAGATCAGCTACTTGTTTCATTAAAGGGAGATAACTAATATTGAGCTTCTTGGCAACATCTTGTTCTCTAATATATATAGTGGTAATCAAGCTGTATATGATTGGTCTTGTCATAAAATGCAACAAAGTCAATAGTCCAGAGACTATTAGGGGAATAAATCCTATATAAATCATTTCTAATACTTGCTAGTACAGTAATTACCAAAGATAAATTTAGAATCAATACACTTATTCTTATCATCATTTCAGAGTATACCAAGTATGGTATATTTATTACTAAGTCCATTCCATTCCCAAGCCCATTCCATTACTTTGCTCATTCTATTCCTGTCAAATTCATTCTATCACACCAATCCCCTCCTTAGTTTCTTAAGGAGCACAGTATCAACATGTCTTGCACTTTTTATTCTCGGATCCCATTACATTTTGGTTGACAAACTTTGGAAATTTTTTATTTTTATCCTGCTTTTAAAAATTTATCGCAAAAATACCCTTGTTTTGAAAAGCTTTTCATAAATACCCCTTTCGGTAGTCACCTACCGAAACAGTAGGTGACTTACCGTTCTCTATTATCCCGAGATTTGACAAAATTGAAAAAAAAACCGTTGGGTAATTAATATTTTTGATAAGTCACCTACCGAACAGTAGGTGGTAGGTGACCTGTCATTTATTTTGCCTTTAAATACCCCTCTTCCCCTCCCTATTTTTCCCCATCGCTGAAAAACCCAAAACCCCCAGCGCAGCTGTGTTTTTGGGCAAAAAAAATACCCCCTAGCCCTTTTTTCTTTGCAAAACGTTTGGCTCCACGAGTAGGAAAGTGCCTTTACTTGTAAGTTTTCTAAATTCTCGCCTTTTTATTTGTTATATATTGATTTTTACGTGTGTATACGTGTTGTTAATATGTGATCGTATGTATATGTGTAATGTATATAGCATGTATGTATGTATATAGTATATGTGCATGTGAAATTAATATGTCTATAGCTATATATGTATAATTATATGTGTTTATTTTAGTTGCATATCTATATATATATGTGTGTGTGTGTATTGTACCCGCATATATATATATATATATATATATATATATATTGACATGCATATGAATAGGATATTTAATGTAATTTTGTAATGTATGACCTTTTCGTTTGCTAGAGATTTATAGTATTTAGAAAGATTTTAGAAAAAAGTTATGAATTTTAGAAATTTCATAGAATCAAAATTGCCCATTTGACATTTAAAACTTATGCAAATTTAGTAGGAATATAGTGTGATTGATTGTAATTTATTAGGAATATGGTGTAATTTATTAGGAATGAGAATGTTGTTTAGTTGGTTAGAAACGTAATATAATTTAATAGAAAATTAATATAATTTATTAGGAAATAATTCCTAAGAAATTTCCTTAGGAATTTCTTAAAATGTACTAGGAATTTAATAAAGTTTATTTGATTAGAAAATTAATATAATTGTTTGTAATTTATTAGGAAAATTGTACAATTTATTAGGAACAAGAATATGGTTTATTTGAATAGAAAAGTAATATAATTTAATACGAAGTGCAAAATAATTTATTAAATAATAAATATAAGAAATTTCCTTAGGAATTTGTTATAATTTTTAGAAATTTAACAAAGTTCATTTGAATAAAAAGTTAATATAGTTGATTACAAGTTAATAGGAGTATGGTGTGTTTTATTAAGATTTGAATGTAGTTTATTTGAATAGAAAAGTAATATAATTTAATATCAAATTAAATAAGAAATTTATAAGAAATTTTAAGATATTATGTAATTTAATATTATTTTAAGATATTATGTAATTTAATATTATTTACGCATGATAACTGTTTGATCGTAAAATACAGCATGGATGTCCGTTTTAGACCCTAAGATGCATCCCTTTTGGTACATTATGCTCAGCACAAGACGTAGATTTTGACGGGGGCCACCGCGTCAAAGGAGTTACGCACCCAGCGAGGCGACGGGTATTTGTTTCAAACCCCTGAGCACCCGTTAGTTCAAGAAGAGTTATTGCGTGCAGGGTTCTACGGGTGTTATAAGGTAGGTTGGCATGAACTTGACCATGACTTATTGACAGCCGTCGCAGAGAGGTGGCGGACAGACACACACACGTTTCACTTGCCTGTAAGAGAGGCCACTATCATATTACAGGATGTGGCCGTTTTATGGGGGTTACCCGTGTCTGGTGATCCCATCTCACACTTAAATACCACGAGGCGGGTGTATGGTGAGTGGGCTGGGCTTTTCCATGATCTTTGTGGCATTACGGTGGATGAATCACATATTGAGGTGAAAACCGGAAAGATCAGGCTGTCTAAAGTTAAGAGGTTGTATGAGATGACTTACCAGCAGGAGCCTAATGGTGCAGCCGCAGCGCGATGTGCCCGTTTATGGATGTTCAGCTACATAGTTTCTCATCTCTTTGCCGATGCCAGTGGTAGTTTGGGAAACATGAACTGGCTACTTTTGCTAAGGGACATTGAGTCCGTAAAGGGATTGAACTGGGGTGCTGCAGTGCTTGCACATCTGTACAGAGGGATGGATGCCTTTGTTTTTTTCGATAGGACATACCTATGTGGCGGGCTTACCCTGCTGCAGGTACTTAGCATAAGTCAGTTAAACCTTGTTTGTAAATATCATATGATTTCATAATTGTATTAACATAACTGTGATATTTATCTGCAGTGATGGGTACGGGATAGGTTCGAGTGTTTTCGGCCCATACTGGTTGAGTCTAGGCCCCAGGACACCAGAGCAGGATGCACTTTGCTGAGGTCAGATGGAACTTACCAGATGCGCCACACGGGGCGTTGTACCTTATGGATAAGTCCTTTATAGACATGGCCAACGGGGGCCTACTACTTTACCGCGATGTTATTGACAAGCTTCAGCCTAACTAGGTTTGTTTGTAATAGCAAATTTAGGTCGTATGTTAAATTTATTTCAATGTTTGCGAAATAGTATTAACTCGAAGTATCTATGCACTTTTACATTATAGTTTATTTGGTAGCCGTATAAGGACATTATCGGGGATCTGCCGGATTACTATACTGAGGGGTCGGACTGGTGGAGGACGAAGGTCCCCCTGCTATGCCGTGGATTGGTTGAGTGGCATTGAGTTGATCATGTGCTGCGCCAGTTTGGGATGCGCTAGCCGATCTCAGACGCCCCTGAGTCGTTCGTATCACAGTCACATTTGAAAAGGAAGGAGATGTTGAAGGCCACGGACGTGGCGCGTTGGCATAGGCATTAGGACAATGTGCAGGCAGTTATAGTGTGTCGTAGAGGATAGGCGAGATCTAGTGCACCTGGAGCAGTACATGCAATGATACCAACACCGTCCTATCATTCAAATTGGCAATCTGTCTTGGGTGACGCATCGTGCGGGATATATGGCGACAGCACAGGACGAGCATTTTATGGTAAGTGTACCATATTGGTTATTGGCATACTTCATAACGTATTTGTCAATGCTGTATTATATGAAGTCAATCCCTTTTACTAAATATGTTTTGCAGGCTTCGACATTGGGCCGTGTTTTTCATCACATGCGGCGGGCCTCACAGCAGTACAACCAGGGAACATTGGCACAGGACCATTTTTGGCCGTAGATGGATCATGTTGTGTCCCAGATGCAATGGGCCCTGGAATAGACTAGGCATGCCGACATTGTGGCAACGCCCTTGTATTTTGACATACCAGATACATCAAGCCAGCCATCGATGCAGCCTCAGTGGTCCCAGCTGTCTCCGACGTACCCATGGACCCAAACGCCTCCCCAGCCCGTCCTGTCATACTATTCGCAACTCGCCCAAACACCTACACAGCAGCCCCTATCCCCGGGAATACCCATGGGCACACACCCCACCGCTGCAGCCTCTACCGACCTACCAGTAGGGTTACCAGTCATATCTACCACCTTTCACACAGTGATCTCAGCCCCCACAGTGGGGCCAGTCGGGGCCGAGTGGATCGTCCTACATGCAGTATACCCCATTTACTCAGGGTATCCATCTATTTACATCGACACCAGCCGCCCCCTCGCGTCCACCCATGTCATCTCCGTTTGTGTACGAGCCGACGCAGATGACCATGCCACCATCGGTATCGACAGACCCGTCAACCTCCCCACTGCAGGTTGAAGACTATCTTGCCCCATCACAGGATGAGCAAGGTGAGGATCAGGGCGGTCGTGAACAGGGTGGGGATCAGCAGTCTACGGCCGAGGATTTACTGCCACAGCGAGCTGAGAAGCGCCCGACTACCTTGCAGCCCCAACAAGTCCAGCCCACTCGCACGAAGAAGGGACATCCTCCGGCGTGTGGGACACAGTAGCTTGGGTTTTTAATTACTTTTTTGTCATTTATTAATTTATGTAATTTGTCTTTTAATGTATGTATATGAATTGTTTACCTTTAACAAACAAGTTTTACTTGCATTACATTTCAGTTTAATAATTTTGTGTATGACAAAATTACACAAACATTAAAGCAATCCACTTACATTACATCCCGGAACACATTCAACATTAAAGTCATTCAATACTTTAAACATTACACATAGTGCTTATAATACGATACATCTCTATCAAACATTATCAGGACTATTGTTGTGCGAAGCTAGTTTGATTTTGAGGGCACCTGGCAACGTTGTGATTCGGTTAACCATAATTTGAACACCTTCGTCTACCAACTTGGCCCAAGTGATCTATCTCATTAAGGATGCACCTACCCCCTGCGGGTTCTCTATTTCTGTGCCGCAATCTACCTATATTGGGTTGCAATTGCCAAGCAGGTGCATCTGGCCAATAATCAACGTGTCCCAAAGGTTGAAATGGGATGGCATACGTATTTGTGTATGCTTCAACTTTATATTCAAGCAGGAACATGTTGACTAACGTTACATTCAAATAGCGTGCAATTGCCTGTGCATGTGAACATGGCAAATGGTAGGCTGTCCACTTGACGCAGGTACATGTCTTCTCTTTAAATCTGACCACTTGTATAGGACGTCTATCAGTAAATGATTATGGCAACCGGCCTACCTGTGCTGTACCTGTTTCGTAGTGAAAATGGAACACGTTATGAAGGTGTGACTTTGCCTCCCACTTGTCAAACAATTCTCTGACTCTAACGGGGATGACAAATTCTTGTCCTGCCAAATGCCTCGCATGTATAGACCAGTTGTAGAAGTATTCAGCACACTTTGTGAAAGTGTGCGACATTAACGCTATAATAGGCAAATACCTCTCCCCAACAAGGACACCATTGAAACACTTCACGTTGTTTGTAGTCATCATACCCCACCTCGAACCTCTATCAGCACACAGCGTCCATATCTCCCGGTCTATGTTGGTAAGATAGTCGTATGCCCGTTTACCAGCCCCGCTTAGTGTTGGGTCAACTTTCAAAATTTTTCGCATCACTTTTATGTGTTTGCGGACTTGATTTTCCTTACCAGCTCTCCAACATAAGTCCTTTATATACTGGTTGTGGAACTGTTTCATGACATTACTTTTGAGATGTCTCAAGCATATCCGATGCTTCACCCGCAATTGCCCATCAGCTGAGATACGATTCATGGCAGAAAAAATTCCTGCATGTTTATCAAACACTATACAAATCTCATCCATATCATGTAGCAAATGCATCCGTACCAGTTGAAGGAACCATGGCCAGCTTTCGGTTGTCTATGCATCGAAAACTGTAAACGCCAACGGTAAAATCTGACTGTTCGCATCAGCTGTCAATGCTGTTAGAAGATGGCCCTTATATTGCCCGCGCAGGTGAGTACCGTCGAGAGAAAGCACTGGACGACAATACTTCCACACTGCAATGCATGGTGCAAACGCCCAAAACACATAATCGAAAATTTTGGTTCCTTGCGTTGACCCTTAGAAGAACTTGTATGTTACAACTGTCCCTGGATTAGTTGCCTTGACAGCTCTAAAAAATCGCGGAAGTAACTGGTACGACTCGTCCCAATTGCCGTACACCATTTCAATGGCCTTATTTCGGCCACGTCATGCCTTTCCGTAAGAAATGTTCACGTGAAAGATGTCCATAATGTGTGCTTGAACAAAACCCACATCGAAATTAGGCTTGTGTTTTACGAAGTACATAACCGTATAACCGAACAGTGCAGCGGTAACATTTTTATGGTCGACTCTTCGTCTATCACCGAAATAATTATGCACGCCCCAATATTTTGTTATTTCAAACTGGCGATGCATGGATTTCCGAATTGCTCGCAATTCCCACCGACATGGATTTCTAAGGTTGGAAGCATTTACGCAACAAACAACCCATAAATCTGGTTCAGACCTCTTGACTTTGTATTCAAGTTGTACCTTTATCAAGTCCATCTGAACCGCCCGAATCACGTCCTTCTTTGACGGGAAAATCATTCCTTTGGCCAATTCCTTCTCGTCCCAAAATATTTGCATTTTGTGCTCCTCCATACTATCCATATAATATTCTTGACTAACAGTATGAAGTTGAGCAGTTTCATGTACAATGTGCATCGGTACGACACCACTAGTGGACCCTGCACCAGCTGACGGCCCCTCACATTCCGCATTAACGTTCGCAGTGTTTTCATTACCATTGAAGATGTCATCATCGTCGTACCAGGCATCATTCTCGTTCAGGGCCATGTCCTCATCTTCTTCGTCAGGTTCAGACGGAAATGTGTCCATGTTCAAGTCCACCCTCACATTATGAGATGGCCCCGCTATGTCACTCCCAGCAACATAATGTGATGGTTCGGCATTCAAGTTAGTAACAGGGCAACCACACTGGAAATCACTGCTTCGTTGCGGGATGTACATGTCGTCTGCCCTTACTTCGACAATAACATGAGCATTATTCATGTCATTATCATTACATGCTATTCGAAACACGTCCATCAAATCATCATCGTTGCTGATTGCCATCTTGCTAAAATATGGATACAGTAACTGTATGACCCTCGATTGGAAACGATGCAATAGCTCCACCCTGTCGATGCCATAATGCAAATTAAGCTTCTCATAGATACTATAAACAAATTCATTGTATGATGTTTCATGTGTTATTTTGACCTTACGAACAGGGTTCATAGTTTTATATTCGATACCATACGGGCCATATAATATAAAAGAACAAAGATTGTATTCATATTTTCTTACTGACTAAAATATTAGATGAATAGTATACAAGTATGTATGTGTGGAAGATAATTAGAAAGATTTTGGGCGATTCGAAAATTAAGGATACTATGCGGATTATATATGGGTTATAAGAAATTTGGATCTTTGATGTTGGGCCTTCCGAGAATGAAAGAGCAGGGATTAAATAGGGGTTCAAGCTATAAAGATTCGGTAAGTGAATTATTGGTCAAGGAGAATAATGGCACAAACGAATGGTAAGTCACGTACCGTTCAAAGGGAATAACGGTAGTCACTTACCGTTCTGTCTAACAGCGTGGCAGACGGTAAGTGACTTACCATTTTCTCGAGAGATATTCTGATACGTGCGAGAACGATTCAGTATGTGACTTACCGAAAAGGATATTTATGAAACGCTTTTCAAAACAAGGATATTTTTATAATAAATTTTTACAAGGAGGGTAAAAATAAAAAATTTCCACAAACTTTCTTCCCTGCAAACCAATGTACTGCTCTTTTTTCATCAAAGGGGTCCCAGATAAAATTACACTGCAAAAAATCAATTTCATCACAAGTTTGTGTCAAAAGAGCCACCATTTGCATCGCATAAACAGGTAAGGCCCCCGACATTGACTTTGCCACCATCAAACGCCCTTCAAATGAGAGCACTTTACGCTTCCACTGCGATAACTGTGACTGAATCTTCGAGATCACCGCCTTACGATTTATATACTTCTCTTAATCTAAATTGTCGAATTCGATTAACTATTGGGAATTTATTAGCTCTTTTTTTTTGTCGGAAATGTAAATGTATTGCAATGAAATCTGTACAACAAAAGCTCTGGCGAATGCCAGACAATCACAATCAATCAGGGTTCAATCTTACAAGTTGGCAAACGACTCAAAAAGATTTAAATCATAAGGATACAAGATATAAAGGACCTTGTATACATGTGATTTAATCCTATGACAAACGTCTGAAACTGTGGAAGCATGATTATCGAACACCAAATTGTTTCGTGCTTGCCATATTGAATAGATGGTGCATGCCAAGGCGCAACAGCGAGCTTTTTTTCTGCTTGCAAAATTGCTGCCATCCTTTCTGATCCACTTGATAGCACACTGAAGCGTAGACAAATCTCTACAGAAGCCAAGCCAGATCCTGACCTGTCTCCAAATATCAGAAGAGAACTTGCATTGAAAGAACAAGTGCTGAATAGATTCCTGCCCATTGTTGCATAGCACACAATTGTTCTTAATGCCAAGGAACCCCAGTTTGTCTTTGGTAAGAAGCTTACCTTTGATTGCAAGCCAGGAAATGAAGGCATGTTTGGGGGAATTGCTGGGACTCCAAACAATCCTGGGCCATTGGAGCTTGTTTCCTCTGTTTCTGATTGATTCATAAATTCCTGAACTGCAAACATTTGGACCAGCGACCCATTTGTTAATGCATGCAATTGCTTCCTCAATAGAACCTTCCCGGCAAACAATCTGATCCCTGATGATCAAGATTCTCTTCAGCAACGGCGATAACTCCTTGCTTGTGTTCCAAGACCAGAAATTCAATCTACCTTGTTGCAAATAAACATGGTGAATCCACTTAACCCACAGGGAATCTGTTTTCTGTTGGATATGCCAAATATATTTGGCTAACAAGCATGTATTCCATGTTTTCAAATCCCTAAATCCAAGACCTCCCTCGGATTTGGGTTTGCAAACGTCTTTCCATGCTACCAGAGCATGTTTGGAATTCCAGAGGAAGTTCCTGCAAAAACTAGTGAGACGATTAAGAACTGTGGCTGGAACAGGCAACACCGAAAGCCAGAAGCATTCAGTTCCTTGAAGTACAGATTGTACTAGTTCAGCTCTACCAGCATATGAGAGGGAGGATGCCGTCCATGTGTTAATATGCTGTGAGATCTTTTCCAAAAGTGGGTTGAATTGCATGATGGTCAATCTTTCTGCAGCCAAGGGTATACCAAGATAACGAAATGGCATTGTACCTATAGGTATACCTGTGATATTCTGAATCTCTGTCATATCATTGCTTGAGATACCTGCCATATATAGGTTGGATTTCAGAGCATTAATTTTCAATCCTGACTTGTTGCCAAAGTCTTGTAGACAATCCCAAAGGATTTTAACCGAAGTTGGGTCACCTCTGGACAAAAGCACAAGGTCGTCAGCAAATGCAAGGTGTGAAATGTTCAAACCTCCACACCTCGGATGAAAATTAAATTCGGAATTATGGCAGACAGAGTTCAACTTTCTTGAAAGAAATTCAAGGCATAAAACAAAGAGAAACGGAGACATGGGGTCTCCTTGTCTCAAACCCCTTTTGCCTTTGAAAAACCCATGGATGCTTCCATTGACAGAAACTGAATAAGAGGGTGTTGAGACACATTCCATTATCCAGTCAATAAAAATCTGATGGAAGTTCAAACTGGAAAGCACGCCCCGAAGGAAATCCCAACTTACCGTGTCATAAGCTTTCCTCAAGTCAACTTTGATCAGGCAGCGAGGGGAGATCCTTTTCCTATTATACTTCCTGATCAGCTCTTGCCCGAGATGAATATGCTCAATCATGCTGCGCCCCTGTACATACGCAGCCTGAGCTTTGTCAACAAGCTCGCCGAGGACCTCAGCCATTCTAGATGATATGATCTTGGTGATGGTTTTGTAAATAACATTACAGCATGCAATTGGTCGAAAATCCCCAACTTGATCAGCGTGAAATGATTTCGGAATGACAGCAATAATCGAGTGATTGATTTGCTTGAGTAGGGATCTTGAAGCGAAGAATTCCTTTATGGCTTTGCACACAAGATCTCCCACCAAATGCCAAGCCTCCTTGAAGAAGTTCGCATTAAATCCATCTGGTCCGGGGGATTTGTCTTTGCCGATACTGAAGATAGCATCCTTAATCTCCTCTTCCAGAATAGGCCGGATCATCTCATTCTTTTGGTCCTCCGAAAGCACATTCCCAGACTGCAAAATCAAAGGATCAAAAGGTTCAACATTCGACGGAGTACCCAGAAGCAATTGGTAGAAATCAACAAACTCCTTTGAAACTTGTTGTTCAGAGAATGTGAGTGATCCGTCAGCCAATCTTAACGCTGGAATGAAGTTTCTTTTCCTGTTTCTTTTAACCAAATCATGAAAGAACTTGGTGCATCTATCTGCTGACTTCAAGTATGCACATTTAGCTCGTTGTTGATAAAAGTGAAATTCAGCATTCAGGAGGAATTCTGCTTTTTGACGAAGCAAAATCACCTGATTCCTCATTGTTTCGTTCGGAGCAGAAGACATCAGAGAAACTTGGGCAAGCTCCAACTCTTCTTTAGCCAATTTTGCTCGAGACGAGATATGAGAAAAGTTGTGCTTTTCCAAATCCTTGAGTGGGCCTTTCAAGCTCTTGAGTTTGCTGCAAAGCTTGTATTGCCAAGTACCCAAGGTATCTTGATCCCAAATTTGCTGAACAATCAACCCAAAGTCATGATGCAAAGTCCAATGATTCTGAAATCGAAATGGTTTATTCGTGCCACTGCTCTGATTGCAAAAAGAGACAATGCATGGGGAATGATCTGAAATGATACCTTGGGGCAGGAAGTTGGCATGACAGACCAGATTTGAATTGAACCATGCGCTGTTGCCCATTGCTCTGTCCAGCTTCTTAAAAATTTGGTTATTGGTCCAAGTAAAGAAGCACCCTGAGGCATGTAGATCACTCATTCCAGTGGTTTGACAACATTCCACAAAATCTTTGATCTCATAAGGGGTGACCAGATTTCCTCCACTCTTTTCTTCTGCGGAGAGAATAGTGTTGAAATCACCCATCAGGAGCCAAGGCAAATCAAAACTTGCTCCAAATTCAGACAGGTTGTTCCACAGTGGCCTTCTCTGCACAATGGTATTAAAGGCGTAGGCAAAACTGGCACAAAATTCTAAAGATGAGATCCTACTTCTCACCAGGCAGTGAATAATTTGAGGCAAAGTTTGGATGACCGAAACAGAGTATTTGGCAGGATTCCAAAGGACCACAATTCGACAATGCAAATCCGAACCAGAGTTGTTGCTTTGCTCCCAACCAGGGAAGAAAATTCTCAGAATATCTTGAAGTTTTTGTATCTTGATCTTTGCCTCCAAAATACCGATGATATCAACTTTATGTACATTGACTAATGAAGCTATAGCTTTATGCTTTAAGGGGTGATTAAACCCCCTGATATTGATGCATGCAATCGTCATGTGGGAATGAGGGAAATGCTCCCTTTTTTTCGTTGTTTGCTTTTCTTAGCTTTAGCCTCATTGCCTGCAACTGGTGGAACCACTTTCTCACCCTTATTCAGACCTCTCTGTGTCTCATCCTCCTTAACAAATGAATCATCCTTTGAATGCCTGCAATCAGCCTTAGAGTTCTCATCTTGGTGGTCCAGAACGGGGCAATTATCTTTATGGATTTCTTTGAGCTTTTCAGAGTTCCCCAGCTTAACTTCTGATTCCTGAACAGAAACCTGCTCAGCTTGAAGTGAAGCTGATTTTTTCTTCTTGACCAATTGCCATTTAGCTTCTTCCCCAACATCAAATTTGGAATTTTCCACTCCATCTTCATTACTAGGACCAATCTCCTCAGTATCAGAATTATGACTGCTGACCTTATCTGGTTTGACAATTGGATCCTTGACTGGCTGAAGAAATCTGCAATTATCAATAACATGCCCAAACAAAAAGCAATGTTTGCAGAATTTTGGAGTCTGTTCATACACAATATTTTGGATTCTTTTCTTTCCGTTTGACAAAACAAAGGAAACTGTTTTGGGCAGCTCCTTTGCCGCATCAACTTCCACCAATATTCTCGCAAAGGAAACTCTCTCCATTGAAATTGTGAGTCTATCTGTAGTTATAGGCTTTCCAATCCTGGACCCAATTTTCTGGAGAATAGATGGAGTCCAACAGTTGAGTGGCAATTGCGGAAGCTGTACCCAAACAGGCATCAAACTAATATCATCATTGCCAAACTCGAAGTTATTTGGCATAACTCTGAGCATGAGGGGAGAGCCAAAAACAAAGTAAGGACCTCTACTGAGAACCAAAGAACGATCATCCTCAGAGAAAAATCTGAATATGAGCCAGCCACTGGCATGTGGAAAAAACTCATACTTAACCTTCCATGAATTACAAAGATCCTGAAGTCCCTTTCTCCCCGGGAACTTCCCTGCAAAGTAGCCTACTAAGCAGAATCCCCAGTCCTTTTCAACATTCCTTTCTTCCTCAGGATTGATGGTAAAGCCTTCCTCGACCTCAACAGGTTTGAGTGAAAATCCATCATTCCTATTATTTTTAAAAAGTTCTTTGAATAACAACTTCTTTGGACCTTCCTCAGATTTCGTTTGATGAACAGTATCACCAATTTTCCCAAACTCTGGTCGTGATTTCAAGCAGCTGAATTCAGAGCTTGTATCTTCGGTCCCAAGAGTGACCGAGGCACTAGTATCCATTGACTCATCAGATTTAGACCTACGCAACATCAATCTCCCAGTCCCCAACACAGAAGACTCACCCTGACCATACAAGATTTTTCTGCCACGCATTTTATCAAACATCTTGTGTTCCAGTTTATTTTGATTTCTTTCAGAAGCACGCATCCCACAAGAAAGATCAGATTGAGAAATAGACTCACCTTTGTGTGATTTCGAGTGCTCAGCCCTAGTCTCTTGGAGCGATGGAAATTCTTCCTCAATTTCCGTTTCTTGAACATTCGCAAGCCCTAGCTCTCCTTGATTGTTAATTCCTGTGTTGCTACAAGTAAAGGCCGAGCAATCACCATCCAAAGCTTTCGAAAAAGATCCTGAATCTGCATTCGCACATTTTTGAGTCAAGCAAACAGCTTCGCGTTCATCGTCCTCAAGATGACACCGATGCTCCTTCTCCACATTGGTTTCTTTTACTGAAACATTTTTAACATCCAGAGGTTTAACCCCCTTTTTCCCGGATTTTGCTTTGCTCTTCGGCATATTATAGAATAAAGAAAAAGATTGAAGAAGAAAATAGCTTTCAAATGGCCCAGCGAGACTAACCAGTTGAGAGCATTTTTCCTTACTACTGAGAACTGACTGAGGAATTTATTAGCTCTTGAGTGGAGGATGGCTGTGCCAAGTAGTTGCCCAAGCTATTGGCAAGTGGGACACCACTGATAGCACTCAATTCTCTCGCTATCACTGGGTCAACATTGGCTGAGACAAATCGGGACGACTTAGCCACACTAACTTGTTGCCCAGACTCCTGGTAGAACTAGTTGATCACCTTGTGGGATAACTCCATTTGTTCGCTAGAGGCCTCTACAAAGAAAAGCGAATCATCCGCACAAAAGGAATGAGATAAAGGAACACTTGCTCCGCAAACAGTAAATAATAGAGCCTAAATTAAAATTGAGGGACAATATAATTTCCATTGTGCTTAGGAAATTAGAATGTCCTTAGTATATAGTGTGTTTGGAATGATCTTATTGTAAGATGCTTATTTTTTTGAAATTTAGAGATATCTTATAAGATTTAAGATATTTTATCATATGTATCATTTATTCTATAGTTGTAAAAAATAAAATAGGATGGATTGCTTATTTCTTATAAGATAAAAAGTATAGTTTTGGTTTGAATTTACATAGGATGCATGATAAGATTTCTTAAATCTTATAAGATTTCTTAAATCTTATAAGATTTCTTAAATCTTATAAGATTTCTTAAATCTTATAAGATTTCTTAAATCTTATAAGATTTACCCTCATTTCAATAGGATAAGTATCTTGAAATAAGACTATAACAAACAGAGCAATAATTTCCACTGTGCTTCGGAAATTAGAATGTCCTTACAACATCAAACGTAATTAACGGGTGCCCGGTGCCTTGAGGTGGTCTTAGCATTTGCCTTACTTTTATTAACGCTCCAAACTTCACAATAATAACATGTTTAGCAGTTTATATATGCTAGTGCAACAAGGATAACACTGTTTGCCTAATGAGTTTGTACATAAATTTCGAACTACAACAGAAAATTTTTTTAGTACCCAGATATTTAGGGTTGAAAAAAAATTAAGGGTCATTTGGTCTTTTTATACTTTTTTCCTTTTTCCTTTTTTCATTTTCTTATTCTTTTTAATTCTATAATTCTTTACTCCTTTTCTTACTCCCTCTTGCGTACCTCTTTCTATCATACTTTTCTCATAAATCTTTTAAAATTTTTCTATATAATTCAGACATTATTGACACCCTCAAAGTCATAACATTACATAGGATTTGAAAACTTTTAGCAAATTATGATAACAATTTCTTATCTCTGTTAAGTAGTTGGGGTGGGTGATATCTGGAAGTTCTATGGGATAGTTTGGAAATTAAAACAAAATCATGGCAAAAAAAGGTACTATAATAACCAAGGCAATAATAGAATCCTTTGATCTAGTATCCTCCTTGTAACATAGGTTACAGATCGCCACCCACAGATAATTTCAAAGGGCTAGAGAGTCCTTTGACTCGGGAAAAATAATTAGGGTATGTTTTAAACCCCCTCAATCACTCCATTATTCCTCTAAACTTACGTACGTATACTAAATGTCTAATATCTTATACGGGAAAATATTTTTTATATAAGGAAGGGTGATAACATTAAAACTTATCTTTAAATTACAATCCAAACAGACAAAAGATATTACAATAATCTCTATATGGCTTTCGTCAACTAATTAATCTATTACCATAATTTCTCAGATTAGTACCCTTTTATATTGATACGAGGGAAAGTTTAACCCATATAATCATTTATGAAATTCAAATTCTCATAAAGATAAATTTTTTAAAGTATTTTTTCTCATATCCACTTTTTTTGAGATATAAATTTTATGATTTGTTGAGATAATATGGCATTTACATGAATGAGAACTAATGATACGATGAGGTCCTAATCCGATATTTCTCATATTTTATGTCTTAAATGGCACAAAAAATTGATTCTTCTCAATGCTTGGCTTGTTATAAAAGGGACTTCTTCAACTGTTAAGTTTTCACCATCTAAAACAATCAAGATCGAGTACTAATTAGTGGCATAGATAAATTTTCACTCAATGATGAAGATCAGAAAGAGTGCTCAAGCAATAACGATGGTGATGCTGGTGCTATTATTTGCCTCTGATCATGCTCTGGCAAGTTTTAAAACTTGCTTTACGGGTTGTGCAGTTGGTTGCTTCCTCCAAAAGGAAAATAAAGTGATTTGCTTGGGAAAATGTTTCGCTAAATGTGTTATCCACACTAATGAAGAAGAAGATGCACATCATCAACTCAACTATTGCAACCTTGGTTGTGCCATTGATAAGTGTGCCAAGTTCGACAACGGTAACTTACTTTTCAAACTTACACGAGATTATCTGAATTCGCTTACGGATTTTTTCAAATACATCTTTTAACATATGTCCTAATAAGATTCTTTTTACATTGCAGATATTGAAAAAGCTGAAGGTTGTTTGATTAACTGTATGGAAAATGATTGTAGAGTCTAGTCTGAAATGTTTATATAGTTGATTAAAATTTTCTACCATGTAAGATTTAGTTATATTAGAAACGAAAATATGCGATTCCTTCTTTTGTGGCGGTGATGGATGAGGCATCAATGTGATAATTATTCGCGTTCTAATTGCAAAATATTTCAATTTCCCATCTTGAACTGGAATTATAAATTATAAATCAATGCAACTTTATATATACACAAAGACAGGTTGACTTTTCTTTGGTCAAGACGGAAAATGTATATTAAAAAAAGATATATAAGACAATCTATATTGACAATGGGCTAACGCACCGCAACACAACCAACAAGGAAAGACGGTAGGTAGAGTCAAAAACACAACAAAGAATTAAGTTCTCAAGAGGGAAAAAAAGGGAAGGCAAAAGTGCAAGAGGAGGAAAAAAAAAAAGGAAAGGCAACACAAGTTTGTTTAAGTACACATACAAGAAAATGAAACCAAAAAAGAATATGAGAACAGAAAGTGTAACGAGAGAGGAAAAGAGAAAAATGCCATTGGCCAAAGGCTTGGGGACGAGAACAACAAGGACTTTCAAAGAGTGATACTTTGAAAGAAATCCCAAGAGGCATTCTTAGAAAAGAGAGAGGGCGAGAGGGAGAGAAATTGCTTGAGAAGATAGAATTAGTAAAATATGTCGGCGTTAAGTACTTGTGAACAAGTTAAGTTCATGTAAACAAAATATTAATTATGGAGTACAAGACTCATGAATTTAATTTGTTACTGATAACAATCATATGAGATATTTACCCTGTATTTTTTAATTTGTAAATATCTTATTGTATAATTATCTTATCTTATACTTGTATAGTGTATTATATATTCCCATATCTCTCTGTACGATTGATTGAGAGGAAAATATACAAAATTCTCTTAACTTATTTTCCTTTCTTGGTATCAGCAAGTTCACGACTTTTGTCCTAAACATCGCAAAAAGTTCCCAATGGCCACCACCATTGATTTCGTCTCTCTACTTACAGTTAGGGCATGTTCGACAAATTTAACTGTTAAGTTAGTTGATAGTTGTTTGAGTAACTGATAACTGTTATATTTTAGCTGTTAGTTGATAGTTGTTTAACCACTTGATTGAACAAAATGTATTAGTAAAAATTAACTGTTAGATTAGTTGATGAATATTGACGTAAAAGGAGAATGATATCATTTTATTATTATTATTGTTATGATAATTGTAATTATTATTACTATTATAGAAATAAGATAATGTATTTCATAATTAGATATTATTTTAATAATCATATTTCGATATTAAAATAATAACTATTTTTTTGATAAAACATTTGTATCAATATTATAAAAATTAATTTTAATAGATTCAAAATTATTTTGTCAAAAAAAATACTAATAAAACTTATACTTTTAGTAATGTTGATTATATAGAATTTGAACTTCATTTTTATACTATTTCATGTTTATATTTGTAAAAGAAAAGGTAAAAATATAGAGAGAGAGATTGAAAAAAAAATAGAAAAACTAAAAAGAAAATACAAAAAGGGTATAATTGCCAAAAAAAAAAGAAGCTAAAAGTTACTTGAAACACTAAAATTTTTAACTTTTGAAAAACACTAGTTGAAATGCTAAAAGTTACCTGAAAAAGTACTTGAAACACTAATTTACTTAACAAAAATAACTTAAGAAAATAGTATTTTGACTAGTCAAAACAATAAAAGCTACTTAAAAATCTATTGCTGAATACGTATTTAATGGCAAACTTTATATCACTATCTCTCTTGACCACTCCAACTATTTGGCATGGAAGAGACAAATTATCTATTTTTTCACCTTTAACAAACTATTAGGCTACTATATAGATGGCTCTATAACAAAACCATTATCAGCCGCAACAGCTCCATAAAAGAAACCATTGGTACCTCTTCTGATAAAACTGAGTCATCTTCTTCGATTCTTGCACTTGAGACTTGGACCCAAATGGTTTGCTTTGTGCAATCACGCATAACAGCAACCGATGCGGAGCCCCAAGGATATCGACTAATTTCAAGACCCCAATGCACGCTTTGAATTCAGAAATTAAGCCAAACAATTCCCTCGTTACTAGACCCCTAATCTATGGAAGACTAGAAACACAGATATAATAGGGATTAAAGATAAAACAAGAATAGAAATTCGTCACAGAGTAAAATACCTTGATAAGAAAATCAATTTTTGACGCAACCAAGGAATGCAAACACACCTCACTTGCAAAATATGGAGAAATTGGCAAAGCCAATATAATTTGTGTGTAAATCTCAATCAATCGTATGTTTAGTAAAAGAATGAGTATTCATATAATGTCCTAATCCTAAAAGGAAAATACTAAAAATAACCCTACTTCTAATTGGGCTAGCCTAAGTTCAAGTCTAAGTGGTCTAGCCTCGTATCTCAATTTCATAACTTTTACTGCAATTTCATGGGTTCTTTTGCATTTTCATGATATAATCATGAAATTATCTATCCATCAATTTCATGAGTTGGAAGTAAATTTCATGACTTGTCAGAAACTTCATGACATAGTCATGAAACTCTTTATTTCCATTTCATGACTTGCTTCATTTTCATGGATGGCTCCAAAATTTCATGACTTCTAGAAATGCACCTCGTCTACCCATGAACTACCCAAGATGGCCCACATGCTTGGCATAAAGAAATAAAGTCAATCGACGCTTCGACTCTTATGGACATTTCGGCCTCGTCTTCAAACAAGGGCCCGCAAAAATTCTCCTTAACCAAACGGCTATAACATTGTGATGTTAATTTAAGTCTTTTTGGCCCACCATTTTTGTAACTGGCCCAATTGAAAGTGTAAGATCCTCTTCTTGACGTGGTCCCCCTTCAAGTCCATCGCCATGCTGAACCATACTCACATCAGTCCCTCCTTTCGCTAAAAGATTCATCCTGAGTCTGAATCCATATCAAAAGGAGATAAATCAGAGACATTAAAAGTAATAGACACGTTATACTCACCTGGCAAGTCGATTGGATAAGCATTGTCATTAATCCGCTCCAATACTTGGAATGGTCTATCTTTCCTCGGATAATTTAGACTTCCATTGATTAGGAAATCGTTCCTTCCATATATGTACCCAAACCCTATCTCCTAGTTCAAATATAATTTGTTTTTTCCCCTTGTTGGCTTGCTGTGAATACACTTTATTCTTCTTCTAAATATGCGCCCGTACTTTTTCATTAATGGACTTAACCAATTCAGCCTTCCTTTTGCCATCAAGGCTAGCAAGTTCATTCAATGGTAAAGGAACTTCACCCTTCAAATGCTTAAAGGACTGATGGTCAGTGTGACTGACAAACTTCTTCGGCAACAAGTAATGCTCCCAAACAGCAAGTGCTCGAACTATGGTATACACCTCTGTATCATAAGTAGAGTATCTCAGTTCAACCCCCTTCAACTTCTCACTGAAATAGGCAATGAGATGCTTTTCCTACATCAAAACAACATCTATACCAATCCCAGAAGCATCACATTTGATCTCAAAGGTTTTATTAAAATTAGAAAGACTCAAAATATGTGCAGAACATAATTTCTCCTTAAGAGTATTAAATGCATGTTCCTGATCCTCACCCCATTTAAAACCTACCTCTTTTTTCACAGTCTCATTTAAAGGAGTTGTAGTAGTAGAAAAATCTTTCACAAATCGCCTGTTGAAACTAGCTAGTCCATGAAAACTTATTACATTAGACACAATTTTGGCAGACACAATTTTGGCCGTTGGCCTCAGCCTCCACACCTTTAGAACTAACAAAAATCCCAAGAACACCAATTTAGCAATCCAAAATGTGCATTTTTTAAGATTGGCTTACAATTGTTCTTTCCTAAAATATAAATATACCTTTTAAAATATAATTCTTGGTAAGTTTTCAATACTAATTATAATTTCATGAGAGATTTTCAGTAATTGGTAAGACCTTTTCTTGCATGACGTGAAAGACAATAGAATCACAACATGTAGAAAAATACGTTCCATTTTGTCATACTCATTTTTCTTTATTGTGGTATATAATTTATTAATTCCACCAAACATACTCAATTATTGATTTAATTAACGTTTAGAAGAAAAACCCAGTAATTATTCTCATACCTGTTTTGAGAAAATTCTAGCTTATTTACATTCTTGACAACATTAATTTGTGTTGGGTTATTTAAATTTCATTTTTTAACTAATATGTTGAAATATTAATTTGGATTCTCTAAAAAATTATATTCTCAAAAATTAATTATACTTTCCACCATATGAAATGAACTATTATTTCTTCTTTTTTGCCAAACAATTGCAACTACATACACACACATGTATATATATACACACATGTTGGACAATGCATTGGAAATGATAATATATATGTTGGTGGTAGTTAAACAACTAACAATGATGAAAGAGAAAAGAAAAAGTTACAAATTTATTTAATAAGGGTGGATATGTCAAAAGATATAGCAAATTGCATATTTGTCCTCATTTTGGCCATTTTTGGGACAAATATTTTTCCTATATTTTATAGCTTAATTTTGATTGTTACCAATTTAGTTTAGTTAATTGGTTTTCATTACTCAAAAGCGTTTTAAGCTCAAAAACTGATGCTCAATTCGGTTGGAGCTACTCAAGAGTTGTGCAATCATTTTGAGTATTAATTTTGAGCATTTTTTATGCCTGCCATGATGGAGCGTTAAGCCATTGGAGGCTGTTTGAAAGAATAATGTAAAATTTATTCTAAAATCAGTAATAATAGCAATAATAATAATTGCACTTAAACACAAGACAATTTAATAATAATTTGTTGGTTTGATTTCTAACATTGTTAATTTGAATATAAATGTCATAATTCATCTAGGCAATTTGTTTTAGATTGTGCAAAAGCTATTCAGAAGAGCGTCTTTGAGCAGCTACGTGTTATCCATGATGGTTTATTACGGATAGTGTTCTCTCTACAATAAAGTTTTGAAATTGGATTTTGAAACTAGTGCACTTTTATCTGTGCTCTGCAGGATTTAATTTTTGATAAAAAATTGTTAAATTAAATTGAATTTATATATTTTTAATAGCATAATGAATATTATGTGCTTTTCATGGATATTTTTAAACAATAAATGTTAAATTAACTTGGGTTTAATCTTTATCGTTGATAATTGAAAAATACTTTAAGATTTTTAAGTATTAATTAATTACTGATTAAAATTCTAAATTAAAACTAATAATATATGTGTGTATGTATATCCATAAAAAGAAATAATCTTTTAAAATTCTCGAATGAATATTATTTTTAAAATTTAATTAATTGTAATTAAATTTTTAAGTTAAAACTAAGAATATGTATCCATATTAGATAATAAGTGAACCTTTTGGAATTGACAATAAATTGTATTTAAAGTATTAACTGATTAATTATTTATTTTTTTAATTAAAACTAATAATTTAACTATATCCACAAATATAAAAATAATATAAATAATAAGTTATTGTATAAGCTAATAATAAAATATCCATTGCCATATAAGTGATCATATGACACTCCCATAACGCACAAGAAAGTATTTTTTAACAGTAAACATTAAATTTACTCGGATTAACCTCTTGAAACCCACAAATAATATTATTTTAAGAATTAATTGATTGAAAATTAAATTTCTAAGGCTAATACACACACACACACATATAATAGATAAGAAATAATTTTTTTAGAATTCAAAAACAAATTTAATTTTAAGCATTAATTGATTAACCATTTAATATTTCAATTAAAGCTAATAATGTATATTCATAAAGATAAGAAATAATAGAAAGTAAAATAACAAAAAATAAAATAACCATGCCATGTAAGCACTGATATGATACTCTCACAATATTCAAACATGACACTTTCACAAAGTTAAAAAATGTACAACTTTTATATATACTAGTGCTTTATACCCTGTGCTTTGCACAGATATTTTTAGATTCTGTGTGTTTTTTAGTTTTTTTAAATATTTATAGATGTAATTTTTATTGATTTTAGGTTTTTGTGTGTTTTTTATTACTTTTAAATACTATAAAAATTAATTCTAGCTCTTTTTTATTCTTATTTTTATTTTTTTTAATTAGGATACGATGCATAAGTTAATTAAATTAATGAGTTTTTTTAGACTTTATTACTTTAAACTCATTAAAAAGAAATATATAGGTGGTGCATAAATATAATTAAATATCTTGTAACTCCATTGCAATGATGAGGATAAGAAGTAGTGCGTAAATATAATTAGACAATATAATATATTGATTTACAATAATGTAATAATATTAAAAATAGAATTTATGATGAGTTGGCAAATAGATAGATGTTGGTGTGGCATCCTTCTTTGAGTTCCTTTGGGTTTAACTTTTTTATAGAAGTGGTTTTTTATTATTTTAGGTTTTTGTGTATTTTTTAATTATTTTTAAATATCTATAAAAATTAATTCTAGTGCTTTTTTATTCTTATTTTTATTTTTAATTAGGATATGATGCATAACTTAATTAAATTAATGAGTTTTTTTGGACTTTATTACTTTAAATTCATTAAAAAGAAATATATAGGTGGTGTATAAATATGATTAAATATCTTGTAACTCCATTAGAATGATGAGGTTAAGAAGTGGTGTCTAAATATAATTAAATACTATAATATATAGATTTATTATAATGTAATAATATTAAAAATATAATTTTGATGACTTAGCAAATAGATGAGTGCTGATGTAGTACCCTTCTTTGAGCTTCTTTGGATTTAACTTTTATATATAAATAAGTATAGATAGACTAGTCATATCTAAGCCTTTCCTTTGCATAGATCAATATTTTTGTATAATTCTTAGAAATTTATAAACTGTTTAGTCATATTATAAAATTTAAGCTATTTTGATTATAGAAATTTTAAATTAGAAAATTTGAAGTATTTTGAATAAATAAATTTTGAATTAATAATGAGAAGGAGTAGAAGAAATAAAATACAGGAGGGGATCATTTGCTGACAAAAGCTTTTAAACATTTCAAAATTGTAGAGAACTTTTTTCAATCGCCTTTCAATTGGGGCCATTTTGTCTGCATTTATCATCTTATAATGTTTTCTTGTTTTATTTCTTATATCCATACTTTTCACAAGATTATTGAGTTACTTTTTTTTTTTAATCTTTTTATACTTTTTAAACATGTTATAAATATGAATTTTGTACTTTTATTTTTATAAGTTTTATATTTATTCTTTTACATTCTTATTGTGTAATTAATAAAAATAGAGCCAATAATAATTTTTGCCTCAAATTAAAATATAGTTAAGACGATCCAACGTCTTCTATGAGTTCTTAAAAGATAATTATTCTTAAGTTTTTTATATGTTCTAGATATCCTATAGATATAATTTTATATGTATTTCTTTTTTATATTGTGTGTATTTTTTTATTTTAAAAATCCTATAAACATGATTTTTTATATTTGTTATTGAGTAATTATTGAGAACAAAACCCACAAAAATAAAACATTATTTGTTTGGCCTCAAATTAGAAGATAATTAATATGATGTGTTATCTCCTAAGGCTTTTTGAAAGAAGAAATGGTATCTTTTGAAACTTCTTAAATTTTTGGGTATAATTTTATTAATAAGATTGTATAAATATTATGTTGAAAATATTAGTGATAAGCATTGAGCAAATAGTTTATGATAACATAAAAAAAAATCTAGAAAAGAATAAATAAGAATTGAACATGTATATTATGAAGAATATGAAACGAACAAAGATGAATTATAACTAAAACCGTAAAGTGAATAAAGTTGAGATATGAATTTGATTCAATGTCTAAACTCTTTCTATTGCGAAAAACTACAAATGCTAGAATTATGTAAAACTATATGCTACTAACTAAGAAGGAGTGGAGCAAGACTTGCCTCTTGGTGTGTCTTGTTAGAAGACCGCTATATTTAGGTGTTGAAAGAGATAAATCCTTCATTACCATATTGATATAGGAATTCTAAGAGTTGTAAAACTTTCAAACATTAATCACATACTCAGATCATGAAGAACTTTTAAAGTTCTCACAACCTCTTGGAATTTCATATCCAACTTAATGGCAAGATCAAAAGTTTCAAAATAATTAATGATGAGAAAATCTCTAATTTTTCGTTCATTTTCAACATATTATATATTAATTTGAATATGTTAAAATATTCAGGACTTATTTAAAAGGAAATGCCAATATTAGGGACTAGTAACGTAGTTTGCCTCTTGAAAATGGTTATATATATATATATATATATATATATATATATATTATAGATATATAAATATATAGATTAGCTTTAAAAACTCATTATTAATTTGCTATAAACATATAGCTATAATTAGCCTTAAAATTTTGATTATTAATTTACTTTGGAAAAGCTTTTATTACCTAGATTTATAATAATGTAATAATATTAAAAATATAAAATTTTGATTATTAATTCCACAATCGGTATTTTTAATTCTTTCTTGTGTTTTGTGTGTAACATGCATATAGTCAATTTAACACAAACAATTTGAGTTCCATGTTTGGGACAATCAATTAGGCTCCATTATATCTACTCATCACTCCATTTAAATATTTGTCACCGGCCAAACACAGCCTTCACAGTATAACATCCCAAATATCTCAACTTTACACTCCCACATACAGACATGTACAGATTGAAGTATATAATATGCATATAGAAAACAACTAGTAAGTGACCCGTGCGATACATAAACACTATTAGAAAAGAGTATTAGTGACCAAAAATCAGTCGCTAAACAAATAAAATCAGTCCTTTAAATGACGTTGTGGCCAATTTGTAGCCGAATTCATTGGTCAAAAAATCCTCATCACTATTTTTTTTTTTGTTGCAGTGGCCGAAGAAAAAAATTAGCCTTTCCTTTTTTCCCCCCGCTTCGAGAGGCAACGCCAATTAAATAGTAGTCATTCTTGGGGAAGTTAAACCTTGATATGGTTTTCCCACAACTCTCTAATGGCTTGCGGGGACTCTTGCATCTAATACATACCCAGAAAAAGATTTAAACCATGATTTGTAAGTCAATCGACACACTTATTTGCTTCTCGAAAAATTGAAACTGAAATATTTGGGATGTTATAATGCATAAAGTTGCATCTTAAAATAAGTACATTCCAATCCTCACTTATTTGCTTCTCAATAAATTGAATAATATTTGAGATGTTATAATGTGTAAAGTTGCATCTTAGACCATGATTTGCAAGTCAATTTGTACACTTTTTTGCTTCTCGATAAATTGAAATTGAAATATTTGGGATGTTATAATATATAAAGTTGCATTGATTTATAATGTATAATCCCAGTTCAAGATGGGAAACTGAAATATTTTGCAATTAAGGAACGCAAATAATTACCATATTGATGCCTCAAATTGCATTGCTCGATTAATTCATTTTTGTTGCATCTATAGTTGATTCTACATATATATATATATATATATATATATATATATATAACAATCGCAGATTTTCGTTTTTAATGTAACTAAATCATACATTATAGAAATTTTAATCAACGATATAAACTTTTTAGATCAGACTCTACAATAATTTTCCATGCAGTTCGTCAAACAACCTTCAGCTTTTCCAATATCTGCAATTTAAAAAGAATCTTATTAGGATACACACTAAAAGATAAAGGAACGATTATTTGAAAAAGAACCTGTAAACGAGTTCATATAATCTCGTGTAAAGTTTAAAAGTAAGTTACCATTGTCGAACTTGATACATCTATCAATTGCACAACCAAGGTTACAATAGTTGAGTTGATGATGTGCATCTTCTTCTTCATTAGTGTGGATAACACACTTAGCGAAACATTTCCCCAAGCAAATCACTTTATTTTCCTTTTGGAGGAAGCAACCAACCGCACAACCCGTAAAGCAAGTTTTAAAACTTGCTAGAGCGTGATTTGAGGCAAATAATAGCACCAGCATCACCATTGTTATCGCTTGAGTACTCTTTATGATCTTCATCATTGGGTGATAATTTTATCTACGCTGCTAATTAGTACTCGACCTTGATTGTTTTAAATGGTGAAAAATTAACGGTTGAAGAGGTCCCTTTTATAACCAGCCAAGCATTGAGAATAATCAATTTTTGGTGCCATTTAAGGCATATACTGTGAGAAACATCAGATTGGGACCTTATCATATCATTAGTTTCCATTCATGCAAATGCAATATTAACTCAACCAATCATAAAATTTATATCTAAAAAAGGTGGATATTGGGATAAAGGAAAAGTATCTCAAAAAGTTTATCTTTTTTAGAATTCGAATTTCATAAATGAGTGAGATTATAAGGGGCTAAACTTTCAAATCATTAGTTCCCATTCATGTAAATGCAGTAGTATTTCAACCAATTATGAAATTCATATCTCAAAAAAGGTGAATACTGGAACGGACAAAAAGTATTTCAAAAAAAAAAATATATATATATATATATATTTTAGAATTTGAATTTCATAATACCAAGATTATATAGTTTAAAATTTTTGTTACATTAATATGAGAGGATCCTAATCTGAGAGATTATGGTAATAGATTAATTAGTTGATGAAATCCATATGGAAATTATTGTAACATCTGCAACTCCATTTCGGATGATCTATATTGAGATCTTTGTATATTTGTATTGTAATTTAAAAATAAGTTTTAATGATATCACCCTTCCTTATGTGAAAAGATATTTTCCCGTAGAAGAGATTAGACATTTAGTATACGACGGTGTAGAGGAATAAAGGAGTGATCGAGAGGATATAAAACATGCTCTTTAATTATTTTTTCTCGAGTCAAGGGACTCTTTGACTCTCCAGCCTTTAGAAATTATCTGTTGGTGGCAATTTGTGACCTATGGTATGAGGAGGATACTAGATGAAAGAATTTTATTATTGCATTGGGTTATAGTGCCTTTTTTTTGACCAATGATTTTGTTATAATTTCTAAACTATCCCATAGAACTTCTATATATCACCCACCCCCAACTACTTAACAGGGTTAAGAAATTGTTATAATAATTTGTTAAAAGTTTCCAAATCCAATATAATTCTATCATGACTTGGGGGATGTCAATAATGTTTGAACTATCTTGAAAAATTTTAAAAGATTGATGAGAAAAGTATAATGAGAAGAGGCACGCAGGAGGCTGTAAGAAAGGGAGTAAAGAACTGTAGAATTAAGAAGAATAAAAAAAATGAAAAAAAAAATGTAAAAAGGAAAGAAGTATAAAAACACCAACTGACTCTTAATGCTTTTTTGAACCCTAACAATCTGGGTATTATAAGATTTTTTTGTAGTAGTTCGAGATTTATGTACAAACTCATGGAGCAAAATGGTGTTATCCTTGTTGCACTAGCATATATACACTAATAGTCATATTGTTGTGAAATTTGGCAACGCCAATAAAACAAAGGCAAATGCTAAGACCATCTTAAGGCACTAGGCACCCGTTAATTAGGCAAATTTTTTCAGTATTATTTTGGATAAATGCACCGGACCCTCCGGTGGTCTACTATAAACGCATAACATCTTCCTATGGTACCAAAAGTCCCATAACAAACCTCATGGTGAATAAAAGTCCTACACGCTCCCCTTATTGACTGCACTTTCCTAACGATGTTAAAATTTACAATAAAAAAAACTTTAATAGTCTTACCTCATTTTTGTCAAAATTTCAAGTCAATAGACTTTCCAATGAAATGAACTGAGAGAACGCCATCCGCTGTGCTCAAACGATATCCAAATTTCATCTGGTTTTCCAAAAGCTCCAAAAACTTGCTAGTCCTAAATTTTTGTTGTAAAAACAATGATTATTGTTATATATTCTAATTTAATTATTACAACCTTTTTCATAAAAAATCAATAAGAGTTACTTAATGCAAAAGATGAAGTCATGATAGTGGTAGATTTAATTTCTCTAGCTTAACTCTTTTCTCTTTTTTTTTTTTTTAATTTATGACGTACATATATGAATCAATGCATCAGTTGTTTGTTTTTTGTCCTAGACCTGCAGGAGAGGAGAAGAGGAAGAAGCAATGCGTAAGGAAAGTAGAATATTTTTTTCTTACTCTCCGAAAAAAATCATAGTGATGAACTCTCAGCGTTTTAAGATTTATATAAATTTTAATAATTTAGATAGTAGTAACTCGTTGATCGTGTTTATTTTCTTAAATTTTTTGTGTACAAAATTGAATTATGAAAAAAAAGTTAAACTTCCAATTCCAAAAAGTTAATTATTTTAAATTGGTAACATGGATTTGATATGTCTAACTTATGAAAAAAAATCATTTACTTTTGCCAAAAACTTAAGATTATTAATTTGTTTTTTGCTCTAAATTTTAACGCCGTTAGAGAAATATAAATAGTAAGAGGTGCACGTGGAACTTTTACTCAGTACAGGGACTTGTTGTAGGACTTTTGGCACTACAAGGGTATTGTGTATTTATGCTAGACTACAGGAAGTGTTGGTACATTTGCCCTATTATTTTACACATTTAGGTGCGTGTTGTTCATTCTCCTTGAAAAGAAAATCTAAGATATCTTTATCTCTCCTCTCCCTCTCTCTCTCTTCACTATACCAATTAGACACGTAGGCCATGGAAAACTTATAACATAACACTATAATTCTCGTGACAACAACATTTAGCCATGGAATTTTGGTTGTCATTTGCTATGGTGCAAAGGGCTATGGATACAAGATTGGCCATGGAAAAAGTTGTCTTGTAGTTAATATTTTAACTTAAGCTATCGAACATTTCATGGCTAAAATAAGTTTTACCACTTAATACCCGCGACTAAAATACGTAGCTAAGTTTCGCCACATGATGTCTTGTGACTACTAAAATTTGACACATGGCTACAGGGTATCCCCTGATTGTAACTAAAATCTATTTTAGAATTTAAAATATAAATTCAAAACTCATAAAACCTATTTTGAAATTTATAAGAATTCGGAAAATTCATTTTTAATTATAGCCCAAGCAAAAAGAAAATTTAAAAAATACAACAGATATAATTTCAACAATTTCTATGCATAAAGAAAAGATACCAAAAAATCCAAAAGAACTACAATAACTATAGTTTCAAAAGTTACACTATTTACAATAGTATGCAAATAAAGAATTGAACTTGCACAAAGTATTGTTCTGCTTTCTGATAGATGTCCATGACTTCCTCATTGTTTACGGTAGCTCTCTTCCTCTTCTTTTGTCTTGAACCTATGCAATAAAGAAAGAAACAAAAAGGTTTATTGAGCATTAATCAATTGAATATAGCTAACTAAGGTTTTTATCTAATTCTCTTCTAAGTTCTCTCTTCAATCAAGCAAAGCATTTAGTTGACACTTCTATATATATAAATTTATTACTTAATTTAAATATATTTAATCACCAATTAATGATATTATTTCTATCTAAAAATAACATTAAAAAATCTCTTATTACCTTCTTTTCCCCATATTAAACCATTTCTGATTCTACTCATCAATGTAAATGTTTTAGTAAATCACTGAAGATCTTTAACAATTTAAACTGTTTATTCAATTACTAAGATCTCTCATAAAAATGTCATTAGTATTGAAAACTTATCAAAAATTAAATTTTAAAAGATATATTCGAATTTCATTCTTACATAAAATATAAAAATTAACTATTAATAATAATTAAAGACATCAAAAATACATATTGCTCTCTTGCATTGCATGGGTATAATCTATTTACATAGAAGGAAAAGGTAGTTAAACTGTGTGTACATGGATTTTAAAATTTGGTGTTTGTGAGAAATTGTTGTTTCTATTGCAAATGTTTATTGCCTGATATATTAAAATAATAAACTTTTGATTATGATATTTGACATCACGAAGTTAGTTATTTTAAAGAGAAAAGACATTGAGGTCTCCTACTTTTAGTCATTGGTCTAAATAAGTCTCTCAGTTTTCTCTTTTTTTTGTCTTACTTCTCTTGGTTATTTCACCCTTAGTTAAAGTTAATGATGTAAGAGTATTTTAACTTTCAACGTACTTACAAAAAAGTAAAAGAAAATAAATAAATCGTAATAATTAACATAAAAAATTTGTTAATTATGAGTTTCACGAACAGTACAAAGAGAACAGAGGCAAAGCAGGAAACACACTCCAAAAAGTAGCCATCACACTGAAGAAAATATTTTTAGAATAGGTGGGTTATAATTATAAAATTAAAAAAAAAAAGCCGAGTTTTTTTTTTTTTTTGGTTGGTGATAAACTAAACCTCTCTTTTTTTTTTGGTTGGTGATAAACTAAACCTCTCTTTTATCGCACAGCAGCAGTTACAAAGTTCTAAGCATTACATCAAACTCCAAGTGGGTGATACGCGCAAAACGGGCTGCAAACATCGACGAAAATCAGCCTAACGAACAACAAAGGTTTCAAACAACAAAAGCAATAGATTTTAACCAACACCAACAACAAGATGTTCTTTAGCAAAAATTATCTTTTGGCTGCCATTTTTTATCATGAGAACAAAAATTTATAAAATTTAATATTTCATGACTTTTACATTAATATAAAGGGTGTAAATATCATTAGTCACTAAATAAGAGCTTTTCTAAAGTGATAGAAATATCTATTGATTTATTTTTAGTGAAAAATATTTCTGAAACTTTTTTAATGATTGACAAAGTCCTAGGTGAATAGTGTAAAAAATAAATTAAAAATAAAAAATATGTGTGTCAAGAATACTTTCTACTATTTCTACCTTCATGTTATTTTATTTGTAAATCTACAAGCTATAAAACAAAGGAAATAGGATAGAAACCTTATAAATTAAAGAGATCTAATAAAAAGAGTAGATATCTTAACTTTTATTGATTCCCTTTTGCAAATTTAACAATACAAATTTTGCAAAAAGATGTTTACAATACAAAGAGAAAACCCCATTTGTTAAATAGGTAATAGGCAAGTAGCTAATCAATATACTTCGCTTGAAATTGGAATATCAATATAACACAATACTTACAGAAGTGTGGAAAGCATACATCGTATTGAAATGAATTTCAATCTTTATAATTTTATAAAAATTTTAATATTTCTTTTTATATTTTGTCTTTAAATAAGTAATCAAAATAAATTATTGGGTTGAATCTATTATAATTGGTGACACCCACGTAGTCACATAGCACAAAACACATACAATTGTGTCTCCATGTGTGTGAGAGAGAGATTTGAGTATTTGACATGGATTGGAAGGTGGTGGGTGAAGAAAGGAAGAATGACAAAAGAAAAATGACAAAAAAAATTGAGGATCATGTTATTGTTATTATTATTATGATTATTACTACTATTGGAATAACATAATTTATTTTATAATTAGATATATGTTTTTATATTGATATTTTATTATTAAAAAAATTTTGATAAAGCAATTATATCAACATTATAAAAAATATTTTTATTAGTCTCAAAATTTATCTTGAAAATAAAACTTATACTTTTTGATATATTTTGATTTGAATAGAATTTAAAATTAACTTTTGTGTTTTCTTATTTATATTTGTAAAACAAAAGGTAAAAATATAGAGAAAAGATTGAAGTGAAACTAGATTCTAAAAAAAAAGAAAAAAGAAAAAAGGGTAGAATTGCCAAAAAAAAAACATTACAAGTTTTTTGCGAATGTTAAAACGTTTTAGTGTTTGATAAAAACTAGTTGAGACCCTAAAAATCACCTTAAAAAATTACTTGAAACACTATTTTATCAAATATCATATACTTTAAGAATTAGTATTTTGACCTACTTAAAAAGCTCTTTTTTAGCGTTGTCGAACAGAACCTTAGCACTTGTGACGTCTAGCATGTGAATGTGTTTTAAGTTTTTAAATAGGCGTGGTAAGACTCGAATATGTGACTTCTAATCTCATATCTGATTATATTAAGTTATTCCCTTATCAAAAATTTTAAACTCGTAAAAAAGAATTACCGTATTCATTTATTGTCAAAAAAACTATAAATTTTAAAATATAAAGTGTAATAGATATCGCTAAACTATTGTGTTTGATAAAAATGGCCAAATGGCAAATGTAAAGACAGTAAAATTTTTCTCTTGGAGCATCAAACAGTGACCAACAATTGCATCATAACGCTTGCCATGTCCACCAAATTTGGCCTATGTTTTGGCCCAATTGGATCATCTCCTTTCTTTTTTTTTTCCTTCTTTTTTTTCCACTCTTTTTCCTTCTTTTTGTCTCCATTACACAGCGTTGTAAGCAAGCAAAAATACATAAAGCTTTTCTGCCTCAACACACACTTGCAGAGCTATGGCGGAACCTAAAACCAAATATGATCGTCAGCTCAGGTACCCTTTTTCTCCTCCTTAATTGCCCTTTTGCCACTCCACGATTTTCTGTTGTTTTCTATATGCATATTGTGTACTTCAAATTTGTGTATATAGCTGAGATATTTGGGATGTGTACTGTTAAGGCTGTGTTTGGCCAGTGACAAATACTTAAAATAGTGTGATTTTGGAGCCTAATTGTGTGTACTAAATTAAGAATACTGACTCTGGAATTTTCTTGTATTATTTTTATTTATTTTTTCGCTATGTAATAACGAGAGGTAGTATATGATATGTATTGACTTGCATAATATATGTAAGTATAGATTAAAAATGCAAGCGAAAGTGTAAACAAATACTACTTCATAATTAGGAAGGTTGTTTCATTTGATACATATATGGAACCAACTATGTGTTATTCTACTAGGTGGTGTTGGTTATCAAATCCGTTAGAAAATTCCGACATGATTTTTATGTTGGACTATCGTGTCTCTCATCGGTTATCTTGGCGTGGGACTAGCTATAATATGAATAAAACCAGGAGATAGAGGAGCTTCCGTTTGCCCCATATGTGAAACCAAATTATGTATTGTTCCACTGGGTGGGGTCTGCTACTTATCTATATGATAAAAGCAACATGGTTTTATGCTGGACGTAGATTACCTAACGCAATCTTCATACTTGCTCTGGGCTTGGAGCTTGTTGTTTGACACATATGTGAGAAAAGAAAAACGCTTTGAGGGGGTTGATTTTACTTATAAGTTATTAAGAGTTACCTATAAAGTCCATGCTGAAAGATTTTTCGTGCTTTAAGTTGATATTGCGAAGTTTATTACAGACGACTAAAGATGGTGCTTGGAATTGGTGTTTACAAAAGTGAAAATTGTATTTCAAGTTCTTGTTATTCATAGAAGTACTTGTGCATAATTTTTATTGAATTAAATCCACTTCATAGTAGCAATAGTACTTGACAGAAAGCAATGCATTTGCATTCGAGTAGCGGTGATTATTGATGTTGTCAAATGTAAGCTACATTTGACTCCAAGAACATATCCTGGCCTATGTTTATTATTATAGTGGGCTATTCTATGCTCTTTTCTTATATATAATTTTCATGAATGAAGGTTTGATAGGAGAGGCTAGAAGCAAAGAGGTTCAATTACTTTGTTTGACAAATTCATTTATATATTTTTCTTTCAATTAGTGGGTCATTCTAATCTTGTCATATTTACATAACTTATTGACGCTTCAATAAGATGTGACGTTTGAGTTATCATTCTAGTCAGCTATTCATTTATCAGCTTTCTGTAAATAGGCTTGCTTTCATATTTAAGCCATTTGAAGAAGTCCAATTAACTAACTGCAGCAAAAGTTTTGACCTGATTTAAGGTTGTTCATGTTAATATGTCTATGCTTGTGAATTGTGATATCATATTACACCAACAGGAAAATATCTCAGATATGATTTGTGCTCGCTCAACTGAATTGGTTCTTTATCAGAATTAAACAAGAGCCTCTGGTTTCCCTTGCAGGATCTGGGGTGAGCAAGGACAAGCTGCCCTTGGAAAAGCAAGTATATGCTTGTTGAATTGTGGTCCTACTGGGTCTGAGACCTTAAAAAATCTTGTGCTCGGTGGGGTTGGAAGCATCACTGTTGTTGATGGTTCTAAAGTTGATGTTGGTGACCTTGGAAATAACTTTATGGGTATGTATATAACTTTTAGAATTTATACCAAATGAATAAATTCATTTGGTCTCGTTTTCTGCATACTTCCAATTTTTAATTTTGATGGTTCTAAGGTTGAGGTGGGCGACCTTGGAAATAACTTTATGTGTATGTATATAACTTTTAAAATCTATAAACAAATGAATAAATTCATTTGGTCTAGTTTTCTGTGTATTTCCTATTTTTAATTATTCTTTTTGTACCCTGACAGTGGATGAATCAAGTGTTGGACAATCAAAGGCAAAATGTGTTTGTGCATTTCTCCAAGAGCTAAACGATGCTGTTAAAGCCAAGTTTATAGAGGAATATCCTGAAACATTAATTGAGACAAATCCATCATTCTTCTCGCAGTTTATGTTGGTAGTCGCGACTCAGGTCAGACTGATGGGCTATTCATGCAAGTTAAGTTAAACGATATGGATGATTGGTTTTAGTTTGACCAATTCTTATGATTTAGCTTGTTGAAGATTCAATGGTGAAGTTGGACCGGATCTGTCGGGAGGCAAATGTTATGTTGATATTTGCCCGATCTTATGGCCTGACTGGTTTTGTCCGTATCAGTGTGAAGGTAGTCCAAAACTGTTGGTTTATTATCTGTCTAAGTTTTGCCTTTACTGGTCTTTGCGGATGGCTTGCTGAGTGATTTTGTCTGGCTAGAACAACATGTAATCACCAGGTTTTGTAGCTCCACAAAATAGTACTATTGTGTGACTGAAGAAGGATTACATTTTCTTTTGTGTGTGCAGGAACACACAGTAATCGAGTCAAAGCCTGATCATTTCTTGGATGATCTTCGATTAAATAATCCGTGGCCAGAACTCACAAGGTTTACTTCTGTATCTTGATGATTAATCTGCGTGACCTTCGACTTGTTTGCCCTGCTGTATATCTGATGCTGATTGCTGTACTATTCCTGGAAGGTTTGCAGAAAAACTAGACTTGAAAACAGCAGATCCTGTGATTCATAAGCATACACCATACGTTATCATTCTTGTTAAGATGGCAGAGGAGTGGGCCAAAAGTCACAATGGTAGTATGCCATCAAGCAGACAAGAGAAAAAAGAATTTAAGGTTTACACATGGGTTTTTAACTCCATTTGTAATTTTAATCTTTTTCTTTATAAATCTATCTGCCAAGGTGGTTTGACATCTTGCCTGTGTTAGGATTTAATAAAATCCAGGATGATTGCACCAGATGAAGACAACTATAAAGAAGCTGTGGAAGCTTCTTTCAAAGTATTTGCTCCTCGAGGAATTAGTAAGTATAAAAGTATAGAAAACAAATAGCATTATGGTTCACACTCAAAGATCTGCTAGGAAAGTATATTGCTATGAGTTTACTGCCTAGGTGTTTTGAGAATCACGGCTCAATAGTGTTAATTTTACTTTAGACATCTTAATGCCAAGTCTTATCCTGTTAAGGTGGATTTTTAAATTAAGATATGCTAGATGTCACCCCCATTTTCATCGTTCATTTATCACCTCCTAGATGTATGCTTGGTTGGTATACCAAAATAACAAACTTTTTAATTTCTCTAGGAGGTGATAAATGGGTTATGAAAATTGGGTGATATTACCGTTCTTTTCTAAAATTTATTTAGGCAAAGCTGTAGAATTTCTATGTTCTGCTCTCTTACATGGATGTCCTATGCATCTTTCTGTGGACAGGCGCAACTAATTCACATTCCCCAATTCTGTGGTCTTGTTCACATGCATCTTTGATATACTCTGTGTGTAAAGTTGCTGGACATAGAACCTTCTAGAATTTGACATATTAAATACAACATTTTCATCATTTGGTGAATACGTGATCTGATAGAAGCCGTTTACTCAAACTCTCTGTTTTAGCTTCTTTGACATGAAATCCACCCAAAAGGGGAAATTACTCCCTAGAGGGGCAGTCCTACATTGAAATGCCAGCTAGACACCCAATTCCAGAATATCAGAGTGTGTAAATACATAAAATTAAGTCCTTCACCAGCAGAAGTGCTAAAAAAGAAATATTGCGATTTCATGCACCAACTCATGTATTCAAGTGACTCAGATTTGTGGATGTTATTCTTAGCATCAAATTGGGCATTCTGTGGGTACATATTGAAAATGCACTAGGATAGAAATGAAATGGATATTAAAAATGTCTTTGGACAAAAGCACATATGATTTCTATGGGCTCTCTGTTGACTCCCTGCTGAATTGTGAGCTGGAATGCTTTCTCATTTTGTTTGCTGGCAATGTAAACCAGTTTTTTCAAATTCCAAATATTTTCTAGTATGATTTTATTGAGCAAAGCTCTTGAAATTATGTGTTCCTATGTAATGTATAGAAGCTTACATATTTTGACAAGAAAATCATATTCTACTTGCAATATTTTCATAATACATTAGACTCTCCGAATCTTCGAAAGAGCTTCTCCTAAAGAAAAAGTGCCCTTCTCTTTTTCTCATCTTACACTAGGGAATGGTTTCCACTTTCCATTCCCCTTGCTGTTCCATGAACCACAATGGTCAGCATCTTAGGTATATAGATGTAGATTTGGGATGAGGTTGCTCAGATGTTGGAGGTGCTCAATCTGTTGCCAACCTCTGATGCTGCAGTTCATCATCTATAATACTTTCTTCTTCTCCTTAACTTTCAGTTAGCCACCTTTTGTGAATATTTGATCAACCTCTAAATCTTTGTTTTCTCTTCTGGATTTTAGCTGCAAACTTCACTTGCTATTAAGCCAAAAAGATCTTTTACTATCGATGCCCTATTGTGTTGCTAGTTTATCAAGAGTTCTGCATCATAGTGTCATTTTTCTCATCATCTTTTATTTGCTATATTTGAGGTTAATAACTAGCATGAAATTAGGTAAGTTAAGGAGAAAGGGGATATTACACTTTTCCAGCTTCTCTCTTAGGCTTTGTTTAGCCTAATGTGAAACTTTGGCTGTTGAGCAGTAGAGCTTTTATTAGTGGAGCTTTGAGTAAAAGTTTTGTTGAGGAGCAATTGTCGACTGTTTGGCCTTTTACTTTAAGTGTGATTCAGCTATTTTGAGGGTAATATTGGACTTTAAAAAATATAGAATAATACTTTTGAGGAAAAAAAGAAGAAAAAGAAATTTTGACATGATGTAAAAACTTCTTAAGTGTCTTTTTTCAGAAGCTCCAATTTGGTGCTTTTGATTTTTTAGGTTTTCTTTACCTTTGGCTTTTACTTAAAAGTTTTTTTAAAAATGGGTCAAACAGGTTAGTTTAAGCACTTGAACTCCTAGAGCACTTTTAAATTTCTAAAATTTTAGCAAATAGAGTCCTGCTCTTTTATGTATGAAGAGAAAGGTCTTTTTATTCTATTAGGGCTACTTATGCAAATCTTTAGGCTTTACAAGGACCGGAAAAAGCATAAAAATGAATAAGCCAGTCACTTATTAATACTATGCTATGATTGAATGAGCTTAAGATAATGCGCTTGTCTTGTTTGTGATCTTATGTAAAGTAGTGTTTATTATGAACTTATCAAAAGTGTTCTTCAATAAGTTTTCTTATTTGTGGTTATAAGAAATAAGATAAATTTTGGTTACTTATATATCATTGGGACAAGGAGGAAATTGATGAAAAATTTCTTTCTCATTATATTCTTACTAAATTAGCCTTATTATATTTATTCTTTATCAGATGCGTACTACACAAAATTCTTTTAAGATTTTCAGAGTTGAGATAAGTCTATTCTAAACACCCATTAGCCTTATAGCCTTTTCCATTTTGTGTTACAAGTATAGTACATGAGAATACTTCTACTAGGACTAGTCCATCTTAATCTAGTCTGCAATAATGCCGTCTGCTAAGATTAACCTACAATTTTGTCCACTTATTTTATTAATCCCATTCAGGAGAAACATGTCACTTGAAAAGGTTAAAGCATGCTAGTGCTTTGCATGTTGATAAATCCGGATCTTTCTTTCTGCAGGGACAGAAGCTTTTTATATGTTTTCACTTTGATAGTCTAGCGTTTGAGGTTCCTTATTGAACCATGATCTGTAAAATTTTATTTCATTATATTTCTTTATTGTTTTCACTTTTGTTGACTTTCGGTATGCTGTAGTTTTGATACTATCTAAAGTATTTTGTTATTGTTTTCACTTCCATTAGCTTTCAGTATCCTGTATTTTTTATCCCATATAAAGTGCCCTTTTTAGCTAAGTGAATTCTTTTATTTGTCAGCCATTGGTATTTCCTAATTGGCTGAAGGGTAGAGATGGTAGTAGAAGTTTACTCATTTATTGAGATTGCTAAAGTAAGCTGACAATGTGGAGCAATATCCTTAACCATTGTAATATTTTGGTACCCCAGGTTCAGACTTGCAGCAAATCATTAATGATAGCTGTGCTGAAGTTGATTCTAGTTCATCAGACTTTTGGATTATGGTTGCTGCTTTAAAGGTAAGCCTGCTTGTGACTTACCATTTTCTTTTCCAGATGTAACTCAAAGAACAAGGATAATTGCTTGTAGATATCAATTATCTTTCTATTGATGTAATTCAGCCTAGCATTTTCATTTGAAGTTACTTCTGTGGAAATGAAAATCTTCAGATGTTGGTAACTTTGTCATGAGCAACATCATGGATTAAAAGAACCAACAATCGGCACTGAATTTTGGAAATCCTAAAATTTGTTTATATTTTCTTTCCCTATCCTCCCACGTGTTTTACCAAGGTCTTCATACTATTTTCCCTGTGACGTTCTTATTCATTGCTTATCTTATAGTTATGTAGTTTCTTTCTTATAGATTGTCTGGCAGGAGGAGTGACATACTGTTTAACAGCTTAAGACACATCAGCTTTCTAAATTATTTTCCTCTTATACTTCCTCCCTAAGATGCTACCTTCCTGACACTTTTAGTAGATCATATGGAACGTCTATCCTTGACCATGGAGTTCTTTCCTAATACCACATTGACCAAACCATGGTTGTCAAATCGCGAATCATATTGAATCATGAATTGTAATGATTCAAACTGAAGAATAGATAAAACAGATATTTTATGTTTTCATTAGCTGTTTTCCATTTAAAAATATTATTTAAATAGATGTTGATATATGTTTTTTGTTTTTTTAAAGTTATTTTCAGTGCCAAAAGGCAAAGCAATTAGATATTGGGAGATAAAATATTTAGTATTTAGTTTATATGAAGATGTAGTTGTAATTTGTTCATTATTGGAAAAGAGTAAAACAAGTATATGTTAATAGACTCAATGCCATATTATTTAATAGCTTATATCAATGTCGTCTTATGTTGCAGAATACTTCTTTCTCTTTATTTCTTCATTCTTTTTTCCTTTCTAGAATTGTTGTGTTTTCATGTTTGATCTTTGATGTTTGAGTGGAAGATATTTTAATCATCTAGCAAATGGGCTTTTTTCTGCTTTTTTCCTTCTTGGTTTACAATGGACTTTTAATTAAATTTTTGCAAATGGACTTCTAATGTGGGTTTGAAATATGGTCCACTATGAGTTGTTGCGACTCAGTGAATTGTAGGTGAATTCTAAGACCCGAATTGCGAATCGTATGATTCGGTAAACGATTCACCTTCAGGTACATATCGTTTTTCTAGTGAATTGTATCTCGATTTGCTATGCGTACGATTACAAAAACTATGGACCAAACCCAGTCTCTCTCTACTTGCTGGACTATAGTGCAGTATGATTCTTTAGAAGCCAGCTTCCTGCTTGAGCTTGAGTGTCAGTCTTTTGAGGCCCAAATGAAGCCTTCAAGAAAATATTGCTACGATTGACTTGTTCTTTATGTCTGCATATGGTTTAGTTATCTGCATGCTAGGATTGCTAGACAACAGGAAAAAGGAAAAGCAATGGCAGAAACCTGTTATATCATTGACCAAAATTGGCTAAACATGCAAATTTTACAGATTGCTAACAAATTTTTTTATCCTGAGTGTGTGTGTGTGTGTGTGTGTGTGTATATATATACATGCATATATGAATGGTTATATGTATCATATGTAGGACATACATGTCCTGTGAATTTGTGACTGTTCTTTATATTTCTCTGTATTGGACTTGCATGGTTATGTGACCTCTTCACTCACATTGCAGGAGTTCATTTCTAATGAAGGTGATGGGGAGGCACCTCTTGAAGGATCAATACCTGATATGACTTCTTCCACTGAGTGAGAAGCAATTATGATGTTACCACCCTTGCCCTCCTTGGGTCCCCTTTTTGGTTCATGACCTGAGAGTTGATCAATTGTATTGTAGGTTATACATAAACCTGCAAAAAATCTACCAAGCCAAGGCTGAAGCTGATTTTCATGTTATGGAGCAACGTGTTAAGAACATTCTACAGAAAAATGGTAGAGATCCAAATAGCATTCCGAAGATGACTTTGAAAAGCTTTTGTAAAAATGCTAGAAAGCTCAGAGTGAGTGTTTCACTATCTTGCAGTACTTTTTTTATTGTAATTATCATCATGAAATTCCTAGTGATTTTTGTTTGAAAAGCAATAAAGAAAGCCAAACAGCACTAATTTGCCTCCTGTTGATGTTTGGCATCCGATGAATTGTTTTGTTCTTGTGTAAAACATTTAGATGTGATGGTTGCTCTGTGATGCTTTCATATTTCATAACTCCCCTTCTAGATTTGTTCTTAGTTTCTTCTTCTGTTTTTTCCCTTTCTTTTTCTTTTTATATTTCTTTTTTGAGGCATGGGTTTATTTTGTTATTTTTATCTTTTGCCTTCCGGGGGAAATGGGGTTGGTTTTGGGTTGGTGAGGGTGTGGATGGCACACCCTCTAATGCTTCTAGTTTCTAATCCCGGGGGAAATGGGGTTGGTTTTGGGTTGGTGAGGGTGTGGATGGCACACCCTCTAATGCTTCTAGTTTCTAATATACCTTCGCATTAAATCTTTTAGTACCATTATTGATTAGTCATCAGAAAGTCTTCCGATTCATTTCCCAGTGACCCCCTCTTCATAGATTTTCTCATTGTGACTATGTACAAGTATTATGTCATTTGCCTTTTCTTTCCCCAGTGAGTATATTGTTATAGCTGTTACTTGAGTAGATAAAAGTTTTCTAGCAAAACAGGGGAACTTGTTAAGTACAAGGCCTAGTTTTGCAAGTAACCTCATTTGGCATGCTGTAACTCAGTAGTTGGGAAACTTCTCATATTTTACTTGTTCAGTTGTAAAGAAGAAAAAGAATATTAGTATTTAGTACAACTATTTTCAGAATAAGGAAGGCAGATATCTCTGGAAACTTCAATATGTGCACATTTCCAACATGTTTATTATGCTATTTTCAGCGGAATAATCTACACCTTTATCATTCAGTTGTGCAGATACCGCCCCATTGAGGATGAGTTCAACTCTCCTTTCCAACCAGAGTTGCAGAAATATCTCAAAGATGAGGACTGCAGGTACATGTATATTTGTCACAACAAAAAGCTGTTGGTTGGGAAAACTTGTGGTCAAGTTCCTTTATTGTCCTCATAAGTTGGCATCTGGGTCTCTTAAAAGGAAAATCATCACAGAACCTCTTATTATATATTTTTCTGCACTGTGGATAATGTGTTCTGCTAGAAGACAGCTCCTTGTGAAGTTTTTCCAGTGTAGGAGTTGATAAAGCTTTACCAATATAATTCCTAATAAATGTTTTGCAAGGCATTTGAACAATCTTACTCAATGTGCAGCAGTGCCTTAATTTCTTTACTTTTATTAGTAATATTTTACAATTTAAACATCAAAGAACAAAAAGCTATGGCGAAACCTGTGAAAATGGACAGTCACAGAATAGGATTTACAATTGAACAATTTATGAATCCGTTGTCGCATGTATTTTCCAGTGACATATCATATGAATGTGTGACTTAAATACTATGAGAAAGAATCCATATAGTCATTGTCTAAGTGCTTATAGAGCATCTTTGTTGTGAGAACAGTGCAACTCTAGCAGGCAGACAGACTGAGAAAACAAAAGCAGAAATTGTCAGTAGCTTAATAATTGTCCACTGCACATCTTTGTTTACCTACCAATCAGGTAGAAATAGTTCAAGACATGAATTCTTTTTGGATTCACATATTGTTTCGTGGTGAAACAAACTCTGGGTTAGATGCAGTTGGCATAGCCCAGGGCCCCAAAAGCATTTTGCCTTGACACTATGGTCCAACGAGATATGACCTAAGCTTTTTGTTTCTAGCACAGGGGAAGAGATCATCTCAAAATCTGTGCCAGGGATTTGCGGAGGGCATAAGATTTTATTTGTAGCATAGGCAAAGAGGTCTTCTCACAATCTGTGTGCCAGGGATTTATAGTGAGTATATACACTAACATCCTGTTTGGTACGCTGGCATGGCTAGGAAAGGAATGGCTATCTCGTCTTGTTTTTCCTTTTCTTTAGTTTGATATTCCAAGTTGAAGTTGGAATTCCATGAGAGAGGTCTTTCTAGGAAAATTTGGAAAAAACGAAACATTCCTTATCTCAACCCAAGGACTGAGTTTTCCTACATGTAGTGTGCAACTTAAAAAGTTACTTATCGTTCATCTACCTCTCAGAAATTGTCAATAGCTTGATTAGCTCAAACCCTTTTAAATCCTCTGCCTCTTGAATGTAGAGTACTATAAAAGAGATAATAGCTTGCTAGTAGTTAGCCTGTAGCTGGCATTAGTTTATGATTGCTTGCCAAGTGTTAAGACTCTTGCTTGGCTTTATCCTGGATCTCATGGCTAGTCTGGGTGCACGAATTTATTTTGAACTTTTATGCTGATATGGCAGCACTGCTGTCGGATTCTACATCCTGCTTCGAGCTGCTGACCGGTTTAAGTCCAACTACAACAGTTTCCCTGGGGAATTTGATGGGTGAGGCCTAGTGACAAACTCAACCACAATTAAGGTTGTGAAAAGTAATCTTATTATCGATACTGGTGCTATAGAGCTGTCATCGCTGTTCTGCAGGGTGATGGACGAGGATCTGTCCAGATTGAAGAGTGCTGCTGTCTGCCTACTCCATGATTTGGGTTGCAATGCTTCAACTTTGCCAGAGGATCTGATTAATGAGATGTGTCGGTATGGTGCTTCAGAGCTTCACGCAGTGGCTGCATTTATTGCGGGAATTGCATCACAGGAAGTGATCAAGGTCTGTGTCTTGTCTGGCCATTTTTGGGTCTTAAGTTTTGTTTCCTTGTATTTCTTTAGACATGCATAGAGTGCGTGTTGTGCTTCACTAATCAGTGATTATGAAATACTAACCTGAGATCTTTTCATTGTATGCACTACAGCTCATCACAAGACAATTTGTTCCAATGTCTGGAACATTTATCTTCAATGGCATTGATCTGAAGTCTCAGTTGTTGACCTTGTAGTCATCACCAGCTTGCTCATGTATTTTGTTCTAGGCAATTAAAAGATTGCTCGCCATTAAGGTAGAAAACACGTTAAATGGCAGAAAATCTCTTCCGCACATGGATCTTTTTGCCTGGAGCTTCACTGGCACATAGTTTAATTTCAGAGAGCGCTCCAAACTATTACAGCAGGCCGAGATTTGATGGTTCTTGTGCCTTTTCCAGTCGTCGAGGACAGGACATGATTTTCACAAAGGATGTAATTTTCATCGGCAGTAAAATGGAACTCTCAGCCTCTCTGAGACAGTGAGGCAGAAGTAAGATGTCATTTAGCTAAGACTTCAACCTTGCAAATGAGATATATGTACTGAGATTGAAATCTTGTTGTGTTTGTTTGGAGCTTATTATAAGACACTTATCTTATTTAACAACTTATATGAAAAAAATTGTTTGTTATCAGCTTATTATAAGACATTTATAAGATATTTTTCATAAGATGTCTTATTTGCAGTTATAAAAAATAAGTTGAGTTTAGAGTAATTGTATTTTATTTTATATCTTATCAGTTAGAAAATAATTAAAAATAAAAATATAAAAATTTAAAAATTTAAAATTAAAAAATAAAATAAAGAAAATTTAAAATTTAAAAATAAAATATTAAATTAAAAATTTAAAATTAAAAAATTAAAATAAAAAATTTAAAAAATAAAAATGTTAAAAAATTAAAATTAAAAAATTAAAAAATTTAAAATTTAAAAAATTAAAAATAAAAAATAAAAATGTTAAAAATTAAAATTTCAAAATAAAATTTATTAATATTTATATTTTATATTTATTATTTAATTATAAAATTTAAAATATCATGAGTTAAAATTGATAACATTATTATCAAAGTAACTTATAATAGTATTTCAGCTAACAAACTAAACAGTTTTATTGTATTAAACACTTATTTCGTATAAGACACTTATCAAATAAGATGCTTATTAGATTTCAAATTTCAGATAAGACTATTCCAAACAGGTTATTTGTGTGTGTGGCAAATAAGTTAAAAGTTAAAACCTTTCTTTTAGGAAATTACAACTTTTGTGCAAGATGATTCCCCTTTTCCTTAGCTCTGCTGTGATTGCCTTGATGGATGCTACGTTCAATTTCCCCACATGCTACAGTTAATCCCCTTTTGTACATCACATGATTCTCGGTTGTGAGAGTCTACAAACACACGGCTAGCAATGTAAGGTAAACCAACCTTGTTCACATGATCCTTGATTGTTAACTAAGAATTAAAATTTGACCAATTAGCATTCATGATTGATCTGCCAATATGTCATCCCAGATTCCTATACGAGTTCATGACGGGTAAGCATTACACAGATATAACCGAATAGCCGAGTTCGGTTTCAGTCATCGAAAAATAGAAAATTTTGGTTTAAGTTATTTCTTCAAAAATTTGGTTAATAATCGAATACGTAATTTTTCTATAAAAAATTTTATTTAGTTATTATTTTTAAAGTTTACATTCACTTATATAATAAATAAAGTGAATTTTGATGACGGATATTAAAACTTGGTTATTATAATTATGGAAAAAGATTGTCATTTTGATTACTTTTAAATAATGTATTTTTTTAAATTTGGTTATTTTAGTTATAATCGATATCGAACAAAGGAAAAAATTGATTAAATAATTTCAATTATTAATATAATTTTGTTCGATTTTGATTATTAATTTTTAAAACTTCAAAAATTCAATTATTAAAATTCGATTTTAGTTTCGTTTCAATCAAACCAAATGCTCACCCCTGCATGGTAGAGGAATCTTACAAGATATCATGTCTTTTTTTATTATCTACTTATCATTTTCTATGTGCATGTGCTGACTTGACGAGTAATACTTGATATTGTTAAGTTTTTGTCACTCAAATATTACCTTCTATGTAGTAATCTAATTTACATGCTAATTAAAGAAATCCTCCAAGCTCAGAGAATTCTTTATATATGGTTGCTTATTTTGGGTCTTTTGGAGTCGTTGAGTTATTGGCAAGCTTGTACAACAAACAGTTGACCCCTAAGCAACGTGAACTCCCTTATTGGTTAAGGACCACATGTTGCTCTTTCAATGGCCATGATGTGTTTTCCAGTTGCCGCCTTGGGGCATCGTCTGGGCGGCTTATAGCTATCAAATTTTGGAGGGTTACAAGCTATTAATATTTTGCATGGGTTTGATATTAAATTCGACGATTACTTTTCAAAATATGCATTTGGTTAATGTCGAAAAGATTATGGGTTTAGTGAGTAGTTTAAATGATCGGGATTACTCTTTGAGGAATGTTGATCAGAATTCGAATTTTGTAACGAGGATTTGAAGTGGACATGATAGCCAAGAAAGGTGTAAAAATAAAACTGGAGGAAGGAGAGGGAGAGAGAGAGAAAGGTGCTTGCAGATAAGTGCGTATGATAATAAATATTTCTTACCATATTATATCTCACATTTGATAAATTTCGAAATCCGAATCAAGATATGATATTTTGAGTTAATTTCATGCAAATCGATTATAGGAGCAAGCTTATTACGGTTTTATCCATTCACATAGACCTATTCTAAGTGTGAATTCTTAAGTTTGATTTTGTAAACTATTATTGCAGATATTAGAAGAGTGCCCTGGTGTTTCTGATGTATTAATGAAAATTCACCAAGATTAGTGAGAATAATTATTTTTTGCTGGGCATAATTAAGTATTTTTATGTCTAACAAAAAATAAAAGAATTTCTGCATGACATTGATACTAGTGGAATAGATCACTACTACTAGTGATTGAATCGACTAAAACAATTTGTGTAGTTCCTTTAGGGAAAAAAGAAGTGTTATGTGTAGAATTATTTACATCAAAATGTTTATTATATGTTCTCTAAATTTATATCTAAAAACTAGCTATTAATTATATACGATCCTCCACATATAGTATGAAAATACATTCAAATTAGAGTTGCAATCAGTAATTTAACACAATAAGTTACAAATAATGAGTCAAATTAAGAAGGGAAATCGCATCGAACCATCCTATGGTTTATCATAAATGCATATTATTCCCTTGTAGCTTTAAAATAAGCACGAGAGCCTCCTGTGGTTTTCAAATATATAGCACATATGTTCCAAGAAATAGGCACAAGACCTCCCTATGGTCCTTAAAATGTGTAGCACATGTGGCCCCTAAAAGGGGTGTCTGTGTCTATTTTAAAATTAAAGAGAGTAACATGTACTTATGATAAATTATAGGGGGTTCGGTACAATTTACCAAATTAACAATGATGCACAATTGACTAACACTAATAATTGGAAGAAAGATTGATTGTGAGACAACAAGATACCCCGCTAGGCCAATCTATATTCTCTTTATGTTTTTTATACTTTTGATGAGACTGGAGCAGATCTTCATGCATGCTTGGCACTGAACAGAGAAATTAACTCAGGAATCTATAAACTCTTGTAATTTAGAACAAGGGCAAATGCATGCAATAATTATTTCTCTTTTGTAGATATGATGCTATATGTCTGGTATATTTTCTGAAGTTTGTGAATTGGGACACTATTAATTTTACGATTGATTCTCATCTACAATTTAACATTGTCATGCATGTGTTATACGCATGTTTTTTGAGAGATACATCCGACTTTAACTTGTAGACGATCAACATTTAGATTAATGATCTCCTAATTCATAAACTTTAAGAGTTTTAAAATTTATTTTAAAATATAGGTGATTAGAATATCATAGATTCAGGGTGTGCCAGTGTGATATGGTTCCAAAGTACAAACCAGATATAAATAATTCCAATAAATTTCACTCTTGAACAAAAAAGTCAATTTTGGGGGAGGATACATGTTACACTCCCATTTTTGAATCAAAAGAGAGATTTTAAGAAATAATAAATCTTTGTAGTCTATCAATAATTGAACCGATTTTTGTTAATTCCTAAGAATTGGATCCGACACATCTATAACAAGTACAAAAACAAAAGATTGTTATAGATATATATGATTTATCAAACTTCTGAATATATTACACTGTAGATAGAAATCAAATTTTGAATTAACATCTTAATTTACATACTTCAGGAACTAAATAATCTATATTGGGGCATACAGGATCAAAATAGAATAAATTATAAAAGGATTAAACTTTTGTGTCGAGCAAAACATCACACGTTGTCTCTTCCCCACATCCACCTCAACAAAGGCCACCATTTGTCAGGGCTTTCGAAATTTTCACTGTTCCAAAAGCATATATATCTACGTCTTGAACAAGTCTGATCTTTTTCTAAAGGTAGCGTAAAACAAACATGGCTCTTGTATAGACCCACCATGCCTAACCCTTCTCTGCCACCAATTGGGATTTAGCTCGCATGTAGTAAGACACACCAACTGTTTGGTGCATGCAGGGCCATCGATTTCGCCTTACACTAAGCAACCGACACATGTTTAATGCGTGTAGCTCGAAGGATCAGAAAGAAAAGGGTCCGGATATCTTGCGGGAATGATTTAGAAGATTGAAAACCAAATATAATGGTATTTGCGCATTAAAGGAGGATTCTTTTTTTCTTTGAGTTAGAATATTTCAGGTCAGATTTGAGAATAATCCCTATTTAGCTTGAATTGGTGAAGGGGAACCTTTGCGATCTAATAAATACGTTTTTCGGGAGTCAAATTTATGTTTTCCTTCTTTGAAGGATTAGGCGGCTTGAAATTCCTTACTTACTCTTTTCCGTACTTTTATTTTTTTATTTTTTCTAATTTTTATGTGTCATAGCAATTAGGAATAAAGAATATATATATATATATATATGTATGTATATATGTTTGTATGTATCTATATATGTATATATGCATGTATGTATATATGTATAATGTGATTTTAAGATCTCAATAGTTTTTTGGAATACAAGTAGCTATTGTTAATAACATACACCTTTGAGAAGCAGAGTATATCCAACATTAACAATTTTTGTACTTATTATTAGTATTATTATTACTTTCTTTTTGGTGGACGAGCCCAACAATCAGTATCGTCAAAGATTTAACTTTTTTGTTTTGGTCAAAAAAGGAAATGTTTTAACTTTTAACTTATCATAGAAGCTTGCAAGTGATTTTAGCACCGTTTGTGCACAAAGTGGATGAAAAGTGATTTTAGCACCGTTTGTGCACAAAGTGGATGAGATTAATCAATATGTATTATGCACATCATTTGACCAAGACCAGAAATTCATTACGCATCCCTACATGTTCAGTGTTCAGTCTGAAACAAGGTGATCTAGCTAGTACGTTATCTATATAATTATAATGGGTTCATAGTTTATTTAGTTTTATATTTTTATTCTCTTCGCAATTAAACCTTTTTATCTTTTAATCGTTACTAATCAAAATTTAGAATTCATCGCTGCCTAGAGTTGTTATTGGGCTTGTTTGGCTTGTATTTTATCTCCTTTTTCTTGTTAATCATATAGCTTACGAGCTGATTATTAGAAGGTGCCATTATTAAAATTAAAAAAAAATCTAGTTTCTGTCTCAACGAAACATCAGACAAAGTACTTATTTAGGGTTGTGGTTGTCTTTAGAAAAAGGGCAAAGAAAAAAGGGAAAGAAAAAGGGCATGGATTTCTTAAAACCAACAAGAAAAGGTGTAATTGAGAGCCCGTTTGGCTTTGCTTATCTTTAAGTGCTTATAAGCAAGTATTGCTTATAAGCAAAAATTTACTTTTAAGTTACTGATAAATAAACAGATATGTATTTAGATAATATGTGCTTATAAACTGGTAACATGTTTGGTAAATAAGTACTTATAAGTCGCAATAGTAGTTAAAATAACTAAATATAACATATAACTAATTAATTTGGTAAATAAGTACTTTTCAAGTGTAAGGACAAATACGTCATTTTAATAGGGTTGACCACCTAGCTTATAAGCACAAAAAAAATAAGTAGCTCTAGGTTGTTTTCTTTCCCTACTTATGAGCAACCTTAGATAGCTTATAAACAAGTTTACCAAACATGTAACTTTTTATATTTGGCTTATAAGCTAGTTTGCCAAACACTCAAAGTACCTGTCAAATATTTACCTTTTGGCTCCTGATTCTTTTATGCATTAAAATATGAAACTAACTTTTAAAATATAGTATTGAATTATTAAATAATAATTACTGATGTAAAGTTAAATATTTGATCGCAACCTTAAATAACTTTATATCAGCTCATGATGATTCAGGTTGAAGCTGCAGATCTTGAAATAGCGTTAGTAAGACGAGTCAACTTAAGCTCATTTAATTTACCCATTCTGATATAATAAAACTTTTAATTTGCTTGTTTAACTCGAGCACAACTATACTTTTTTATCGCTTTAAGTATATGAACTAGAGATTTAATAGCATTTTTCTCCCCGTATTTGTGAAAATGTTGATATTTTTAAGACATAAATTTGTAATATATAAAAGGAGGAGGAAGGAGTAACATAAAAGAACGAAAAACTAATTTAAACTTATAGACTATGAGTTTGGTAAGCTCTTTTATCAATTACATTTAGTAATTTCTACGGTATCTATTGTATTTTACCATTATTTATATTACAATTTATTGCTTTTATTTTTTATTCATATTTATATATTTTATTTTTATTTATTGGGTAAATTGCATTGAACTCCCCTATAGTTTATTATAAGTTCTCCCTGTAATTTTAAAGTAGGTGTGAAACCTCTCCCTTTGGTCTTGAAATGTATAGCATACACATCCCAAAAACTAGGTACAAGAACTCCCTGTGGTATTCAAAAAATATAGTATATATGTCCCCTAAAATGGGTTTTCGAGCCTATTTTATATTTATTTGTTGGGTTACCATCTACAATATTCCTAAAGTATAGCACATCTGTTGCATGTGGTCCTCATACTATGATTCTATGAGCCACGACGTAAATTCGAATTTAAAAGGTAATTATTATTATTAGTTTTTAAAAAAGGAAAAAAAAAACGAACTTCTCTATTTATTACATAACCAATTATGTCCTGCATTTGCAGGCATGTTCTTGAAAATAATGATTACGAAAACCAAGTTGGATTAAGCAACCTTCCTAAAATTCTATATGAATTTACAGTTAGAAATCACATGCAATCATGCATGTAACTGTATCACTATTTGAATCTCTCAATGTCTAATCACATGCATAACCTTTTGAAATCAACATAAAATTGTCGTTTTCCTCATTTGAATATTTGTTTAATTAATTGCTCCAATATTATTGTAAACTGTACGTTAAATGTCCTTGAGAATTGATCAGTTTATAGATCTGTTTGGCTATAATTAATATACTATATGTATATTTTGTACTTGCTTATTTTTATTTTCATTTTTATTTTTTTTTTGAGAGGAGTATCTTTTGAACTTCTAAATAATCAAAGCAATGCAATAATCGGAACGAGAAACTAAATAAATTACTTTTGCCGACATCTGATTGCTCTGATCTAACGCAGGCCGACCAATATCGACTGCTGCGCTAATCAAGCTTATCTCCTAAATTTTCATTTAAAATTAATCCTTTGTAGTATTTGATAGGCTACTTCTTATATTTAAAAAAAAAAAATCACTCTTCTTTGTGTATGGTTAATATATATATATACCACTAACATTTAGAAAGACAAGTCCCCTGAGCAAAAATAAAATGAACCCTCAACTTCAAATAATAGTGGTGTAACTCGGCTTAAAGTGTGCTTGGCTTTATTTATAATTAGGTCAAATCTACTTATATTTATATGTTTAGTAAAATTTGCTTATAAGAAGATAAAAAAAAAAGTAATACTCCCCATTTTTTTACCTGCTTATAAATAAGATATTTTGACGAGATAAAAGAACAATTCTAATTTTAAAAAATAAAAACAACATTTTTATTTTAATAAAAGGTCTTTTTAGTCATTTTAATAAATACTACAATTTATAAACATATATTTAGTGAATATATTAATAATTTATAAACACATATTAACCATTTAAAACTACTTTTAAACATGTAGCCAATTTAAGAAAACCAAAGCCAAACACCCTCTAGATCGTACCCTCGTTTTGGGGGGGAAAAAAAAAAGAAAAGAAAAAAGAAAGGACGTCCCTGGTTTGAGGAGGAATCTATTAAAGCTGCGTTTGGTGTGATTTAAGAAACGTAATGGATTCCCATTCTTTTCCCACATTTTGTATTTGATATAAAAGCACTGACAATAGAATTGAAATTGAATTCCTCATCCCCATTCCATACTCATATTTTGTACAACGGCAATATAAAATAATAGAATACCAAAGAAATAATATTCATATGATCATCGAAGTACGTTATAGCTTCTACTACATAAAAATTCTAAATTTGTCCAATATTCATTTTAAATCTGCTAACTATATTAGAAAAAGATCATAAAAAATTACATATCAAATTCTTGTTTGAATTCGGAAAAATTTCAAATTCATTTTCATATCTATTATCCATAATTTTGTCAAAAATTATTTTGCAGCCCTAAAAGAAAGAAAAAAGAAAAGATTAAAAGAAAAAGAGAGAACATTAAAGAAACCATATCTTTGGAAGAACTGAGATCCAAACACAGCCCAAAGAGGTACAAAATGATTACCCAGATTATGACACGTGTAGGAGGTGCTCTTGAGGTGGGACCCACATAATGTCCAGACTCATCCAGCATCCACGTGGGACGTAATGGAGGCTGTTACTGATTTAATATACAAGGGATGGTGCTGTAGAAAAGTACACCCACTCACCGCGCCCCACGTGTCCACACTGTGGGGATCTTCTCACGTGCCTTTTAGCTTCTCAAACACGCCTCGTTGGATCATCACGTGCCTTTTGCAATCAGCTGGGTTCTTCTCGTTACATTATTGGGTTCCTTTATTGAAGTCAGAGTAAAAACAAAAAATAATATAACATATAAGAAGTTTATAATAACTCGGTTCTCTAACAGTGTAAACTTTTATTTAAAATAACCTAAAAACAGAAGATATAGTAAGTACAAAAACAGACAAGTTTATATTTATACTTATTCCTATCTCCAACGCACAATATAAATTTATACTCTTAAATGTGATGACCGACTTAAAATGAAAGTTACATAAAAATAAAACCATTAGCTAGTTCCTTGGTGCATTTTGTATATTAATGGGGGTAGGTAGGCCAACTGATACTTCATATGTTGTCATCTAAATGGGAGGATTCTAATCCGATCTATTCCAAACCAAAAAGGAGAAATAGATATAAACTAAAGTTTGCTTCATTCTTGAAATGGGATAATTATATTAAGCAAAATCAATGTGAAAATGTTAATAGTGAAAATGGCATATACGAAGTATCAACATATTATATAAAAGATGGTAATGCTTTTTTCATCCATATTACCTGTCATTACTTCATATATTTTTTTACCCTAAAAATCCATCAATTTTTTCTATTTAAAATTATTTCTTCACCTAAATTCCATCCCCTTTTTAAATTATACTTTTACAATTTAAATGTTCTATTGTTCAACCATTTCAAATCTCTTATAAAGAATATGACTATTATTAAAAAAAAAGCACCAAAAGATAAAAGTTAATAAAATATAGTTATACTTTATCCTACCATTTATTATAAAAAATTATATAAAATATTTATTTTCTCGTGTATCGCAGAAATTACCCTCTAAATAAAGTATACTTGATGGTTCTGTTTCGTAAGTACACATAATGTGACATATCACCTTTTAAAAAGACTCTTATCAGATCAGCCAGAATGATAGGCCCCAATTATATTTTACAAAAATTCATAGCAGTTGCATCTGGAATTTGTCCCATGCATTTTGTGGCTGAGCTGGAAAATATTTCAAATTAGGTGATGGTAAAGTAAGATCTGACCCATATATCAAAATATCGAAAATAATAGGATTTAAATCATAACAAAAATATTTTATAAAATTATTAAGGATAAAATGTACATTGCTCTCTGTGGTTTGCCTGATTAGTTGATTATTTTTGGTATTTTTGGACTTACTACATTATACCTTATGCTTTTCAAAAACTGACACGTTTCCCCGTTATAGTTTGTCTAATTTAGCTAATTATTCCCTGTGATTTTCGTAATTATTTGATTACCTATTATGTTATTTTAAAGTTACTCGATAATTATTCCATGTATCTTTTTAAATGACGGCACAATTGCCTTCTTTTTCTAGTTAATTTGAATGCCATTAGCTAGAAATAAGGATATTATGGTAAAATTATATAATATAGCCCATTGTGAGTTTTTATATTCATAGATAAAAAAAAAAAGTCGCATATGATACACAATAAGTTAATTTGACGAGAAATGTTAAAGTAAGAGATCATATGCAATATTGTGATAAGTATAGAGAGTAATATAGTAAGTTTTAAATATAAAAAGATAATCAACTAATTAATTAAGTGAACTATAAAGAAATAACGTATATTTTACCAGCTATTAAATAAGTTGGGAAAAATAATAAACTTAATTGGATTCATTTCTTGTACATCAACCATAACAAGAGCTTCACGCATCCAACTATTTCCTTTTGAGTCCGCGGATGTTTCTACGAAGTTGCATGTGGAAATCGACCTGCCATCATAATTTTTTTTTTTTTTTTGTGTTTTGAGCAAACCTGCCATCATAATTATGCATTCACTGTTATTCATGATTCTTTTCTCTCAAAAAGGCTTTTGATGGAATATATGTTGATACTACTATTATGGCTCTCACTCTCATGCTAATAATCACAGACAATAGGCTTGTTAACAAGTGTGTAATTAAGTTTTTGCCCTTTAAATATGTAACACCAACTTGCTTATAAGTTATAAGTCAACACAAAAAGTAGACTGGCGCCATGGTCAACTGAAATTGATTAATAAACTAGTCTCTTTACCATGAAAACTTAGGTTGCCTAACATGTATGATTAATTGAATTGTCAAAGCTGACTGAAGCAATAATTCAACAACCACCCATTGTTCCCTTATTAATAGCTCCTTATGTCTCTGCCTAAATAATTATTTTTAATTTTTTTAGGATGGATTTAAGATTTTTCTTATTAGTTCAACGAGAACTAAAAAATCACAGTATCATAAATAAGTTTTTTTTGTTACCGGGGTATTTAGTTGATTTTCAAGTTAAGAACATTTTAAAATTATACCTTTTTAGAAAATTAAAAAGAAATAGGGTGAGTGGAGTTTGCATCTCCACTCAACTTATGCGTCCACACCCTTGGTCATTTTTCACATATTAAGATAATAAAAGCTTCTGTGTTTTCATGTTTATAGTAGTGACTTTTTAGCCTTATAAAGGAGTTATAGGAGTACCTTAATAATTGGAATGCAGTGATTAGATTTTCACTTTTTAAGAAAATTATGCGTGTTTTATTTGCATTGAGATATTATTACCAAAGTGGTAATAAGTTGAGTTAAATATGTACACAGACACTCCTTATGGTTTGTCTAAAATACATTGGCACCTCCTATATTCTTTAGAATAACTATTTTTTTTTTTTGTGTATGTTTTCTATAACGTATTTACTGTATTGCCCTACAGTTAGGAAAATCATCAAAAGTAACAGTACGTCGTTCCTATGGGATTAGGTTTTGTTTTTACCATAAATTATTTGAGCAAGAAGTACACCACAACTCGTGGTTTTATTAGAAATTGCACAAGTGCGCCCTTTGTTTAAAAAATAGCTCATAGACACCCCAATTTAACATTTCCCATTAAAACCGTGAGCAAAAAATGATGGATGAATTGCGTGTAATACATCATAAAAAATACAGAGAGTTTTTAATTATTCTGAAAAACACAAGAGATACGGATATGTTTTAGGCAAACAACAAAGTGCTACGCTAACATTTATCCCGTAATACGTTTGTCACTCGCGCATAGTTATTCTCTTCATAAACGTGGGCATTTATCACCAAACAATGGAAAACATGGCCATCACATGGGCATTACCATTTTAAATTGAAAGGCTTCCAAACGAATTGTCATTGTCAAGAGTAGGTTTATCATTCATTTGCAAATAATAGAAACATTGTCACATTACTACAAGAGCAAGTAAAACAATGAAGGTTAAAGTTCCACGGACCAAAGCTCTACCCATGCGCTAATTTTAGAGGGTGTTTAGAATTACTTTTACGGTGGTCAAATTTGTTTATAAGTAAAAAAATAAAATCTACTTATTTGGCAAATTATATTTATAAATAAGAAAAGTTAGCTTACAAGCAGCAAAAGAAAAAGCACCGCCCCCAACTTTCTTTCCAGCTACCTATAAGCAATCAAAGTTGATTGAATAAATACATTTATACCCCTTAAAAACACAAAAAAAAAGTTATCCCTTAATTAATGCAAAGTCTTTTTTAGTCATTTTAATAATTATTGTTGTTTATAAGCATATATTTACCAAAATCTCAATAACTTATAAGCACATTTTATCTAAACACTTCTCCGCTTATTTGTTACTTGCTTATAAGCATCAAAAGCTACTTATATGTATTAATTCCTTAAAAGTAGCTTAAAAAAGGCGAAGCCAAATACCTTCTTAGTTAAGTGGCTCAAATGGTATTAGTGAATCTAAATTATATTTACAAAATCAATACCAAACGGGATTTTATGAAAATTTTGTATGTGACACTCCAAAAATGATTAATATATCTTAGGTTTTAAACGATCTAAGTTTTATTATAAAAAATTAGACTCAGATGGAAAAACAGATTACTAAAAGAGTCATTATCAGTGCAATACCTAATGAGATATGCAAAAGTAGCACATTTACAAAGGGAGAGAAAAACTCTTGCTGGACAAATTAAAAAAAAAAATGTCATGTCGCATTAACCACCACTACCAACTTTTAACAGATTTTCTATAAACAAATCAAAACGAAATGGGACAAACTTTTCTAAATTAAATCTTTCTTAACTACTTTTTAAGAGAATGTAGACCCTGCCTATAAATATTATAAATCTTGTTAATTTTGCTACATATATTCCAATTATTTATGATTTGAACTTGGGCAATACATAAACAATGTCATTTATCTTTTCGAGCATAAGTTATGCAATAAGAAGGGGTCGCTTATTTTAATATCTTCATTTAAACATGCTTAAATCTACTTTAAAGATAAAATTTTTAAGGTGGTCTTTGGTCACTTTGGAATATTGTCTAAATTCAAAAAAATAAAAAGAGTTAGTAACACGGATGGTCCTTTCTCTTAGTCGTATTTGTCAGCTGATTCACTCATATCTCAAAGTGACTTGTTTATGATCTAATATATTGTTGTTATTGTTAGTTTTTAGAATGAAATTTGTTTGAAAGACAAATGAAAATGCCATACAATTATCACATACTTTCTAAATCTCATTCTTTTCCAGGGTTTTTCTTTCTCAAATTGTAATAATTTCGTTTATTTTAATAACAATAACAGTGTACCAGATCTAGGACTAAAATATTACGTTTGAAAAATACAAGAAATAGTTAACAAGGACGAATAAAAATAAAAATAAAAAAACTTTCAAAATGGCAAGTCACGAGTGTGTATGTATTTTCAAATTTTCATACATATGCAGGACAGTTGAGGAAGGGCATTAAAGTCAAGAGCGTAAATAACTGTTACAGTTAAGAAAAAAGTGAAAAAGAGGACCATATTTTAAATATGGTACTGAAAGGGACCGTTTGGTAAAATTTAAACGATATAAGAACTACCACTTTGCGAGGGGGGAAGTTAACAAGTCTTCTCTCACTTTTGCTTCAAGTCCCTTGCCTGCAAAGTGTTCTTCTTCCTCTTCTTGACTTCTTCTTTTTGTACAAAGCCAAAGCTAAAAGCAAAGAACCAAACACCAAAAAAAAAAAAAAAGCCAAATAAAAGCTAGCCATTTTGAGCATTTAGTTCATATACAATATATACATATATTTTGCTTTCAACTTAGTTTTTTTTTTCTTTTTTCTTTTTTGTGTTGAATTATAATGATCAGCATTTAGTTCATATTACAATATATTTTGTAATGTATATGGGGTGTTTTTGATGAAAGATTTTTGGGTTCTTGAAGAGAAATGAATAGAGGAATGTCTTTTAAGAACACTAGAGCACCAGAGCAAATGCCAAGAAATGTTGTCTCTAAGAAATGGACACTGTTTCTTTGTGTTGGATGCTTCGTTGCTGGGATGTTCTTCACCAACAGGTAAAGTTTCTATTTGAATCTTTCATTCGTAGATATCGAACTAATTAAGTATACGCTTGTTCGTTTAAAACTCCCATTGCCTTGCATTTTTTTCTTGGTTTTCTTTGTTTCATGCAGTTTGATTGTGTATTTGTTATTTCAAGATTATATTCAATGTGGGTTCTAGTTTTCATGAGAATTGTCCTTTGAGTCATTAAAATGTTGAAGAACTTCAAATTTTTGAACATTTTCTTGGTCTTAGCCTATGTGCATCATTCTTTCCATTTGCTGGTGAAGAAACTTTAGATCTATATATGGTTTATTTATTTAATTAATTCTTTAAAATTTCAATCTTTTTAATTTGTTATGAACTGTCTTTTGTACTGAGCAGCACAGACTGCATAGTTGTGTAAGCTAAGAGTATGGACCATGAAAAATTTCTTCGTGTTCTACTTGCATTATTCTTTTGACTTAGTTGATTGGTCCCATGTGCTTATGGTGCTATAATTAATCATACTTCTTTTTGTATAATAACTGCTAGCTTCAATGGGTCTTCAATAAGATTTAATTTCTATCGAAGAACAGCCAATTGTTTCAACAAATTAGTTTATGGAAATTACCTTATGTAGTTATTTTCTTTGCTTTTTCCTTAACTTATGATTCATTATTTCTGCGATATGATGGATTTAACATACAAGGTTGTTCTATGCCAGAATGTGGGCAGAGCCCAAATCGAAAGGTATCACAAGAACAACTGCTGTAGAAGCTGAGGGATTAAAGTTAGTTTCAGAAGGTTGCAATCCTAAATTTGTGAGTAACCAAAGCCTTCTTTAACCGTTTCCTTCTTAACTTCGTTTTCAGCTTTTCTAAATGGAATATTGGGGAAATTTTTGTCAAAGTTCCACTAGAATCATTGTTTTTTCATTGATATTAATTTTCTCTATCTAATTTTCAGTACTAGTTGAAATGTATCGAATATTCTGATCATATGACATTGCCCCTGCAGTTGCAGCGTAAATATGTAAAGCCGGCATCTGGGGACATTTCTGGGGAGGTTTCGAAAACTCATAAAGCTATACAGTGAGTGACATATGCTAAACACTTCATGCATCTCTATAGGTTTTATGCAATGGCAGCTTCTCCTATGTTTTCGCTCTTGATACTGACATTATACTTGTGCATTTGATTCAGGACATTGGACAAAACCATTTCGAATCTGGAGATGGAGTTGGCTGCTGCAAAGGCAGCACAGGAGTCAATTCTCAGTGGCTCTCCTATATCAGAAAACATTGAAAAGACTGACTCGATTACACCAAGAAAATATTTTATGGTTATAGGAATAAATACTGCATTTAGCAGCCGTAAAAGAAGAGATTCAGTTCGTGCTACCTGGATGCCACAAGGTCTATTGTTTGATCCTCTTGTCTTTCTTTCCTTTTTCCTCATTCATCAGTCTTATGCTGCTCCAGCTGTTTTCTCGAATAGCAATCTCATGGAAATGATGTGTGGCATGGTGAAAAATAGGTGAAAAAAGACGGAAGCTGGAAGAAGAAAAAGGGGTAGTTATTCGCTTTGTCATTGGTCACAGGTGGGGTTTTATTTGGAAGTTCTTTTAACACTTATTCCAACACTTTTCGTGTAGATTTACTGCAACGACTTTAATTAATACTCTGAACTGCTTTCCTTATCATCTCAGGCCTCAGAATTTTTTTTTTTTTTTTTCATTTGGGAGACAGCTCATTCTTGCTGCAATGTAATCTTGTTCTAGGTGGATTTTGTTGTTTACACTTTTGATGCTGGACATAACAAGAAAATAAAATTAAAGAAGTAAAAGTTTCTAAAATCAAAAGAGATAGAGGTTGAGCTTGAGCAGTCATTTGGTGTCAATGCTCATAGGTGGACTGGTCTCAAGAAAACAAACCTCTTAAGTAAGCTGTAGCAGTCTCTCTTGAACTCTGGGAACAAGCAGTTTTTGTCAGTTTGCTGACACTGCCCACAATATTAATGGTTAATGGTTAATATCCTTCTGTACCATACACAAAATGTAAATTTTATTTTAAATGCGAGTGGTAATTGTTCCGAAAACAGAATCAGACAAGGAACCTCTGGTGTTTTAAAGAATGTTGTCTAACTTTGCTGCGGCACAGCTAAGATGATAAAGTTATCTTTCGGATTTACTTCTGCCTATACATGGTTTTATATCAGAAAACTTCAGTTATTCTTCTGACAAGTGAAGTGGAAGGTCTACAAGTTCCTTTTTCTGGAAGAACTTTTGTTCGTAACATGGCAGTTAATTACTATAGGAAGCATTATGAACTCATCTCTTGTGAGCAAGTTCCAAATTTGTAATTCTAATTGTGAAATTTCTGCTGGATGGCATCATTGCATATTTTGTTGATTAACTTGAGTTTAGATGCGCAGCTTCCATGATAGAGATAGAATATAAGTCCGAAGATGTTCATGTTCTTATAATTGGACACCATATAAAATTGCCATTTGCCGGTTAATTTAATCAGACACTCTATCTTTATGCAGTGCCACATTAGGGGGCATACTTGACAGAGCAATTGATGCTGAGAATAAAAAACACGGAGATATCATGAGACTGGTAATATATTTTGTTTACCTATTCTGCAAATGTACATTCCCAATGTGCTTGTGGTAATAATTTGATAGGGAAGACTAACATTTCTTTTACTACTATATGAGCAGGATCATGTTGAGGGATATCTAGAATTGTCCGCAAAAACAAAAACGTATTTTGCTACTGCTGTTTCATTGTGGGATGCAGAATATTATATCAAAGTTGATGACGATGTCCATGTCAATATAGGTAAGTATGAAAAATTATGCATCCATTCACTTTATTTGAGCTTTTTTCTCATTCAAAGTTGTATATAATTAAAATAGGTGTAGACTATGTTTCTATGCAATGGTTGGATAGAATGAGCTAGATCCATTGACAGATTTCACTGCAGTTGTTCCTGATGCAAGTTAATAGATTGATCACCATGGTTGATTCTGGTCTTTTGGCCTTTAACATTGTCTACAATTAAACTTTTCTGTCAGCAACACTTGGAGAAACATTAGCTAGACATCGCAAGAAACCAAGGGTCTACATCGGATGCATGAAATCTGGTCCAGTCCTTGCTCAGAAGTAAGTTTAAGTTGATAAGTATCTAGCAGCATAAACTAAAGATTGAACCAGCTTTTCACTTAATTCTTGAATTTGATGGAACAGGGGAGTAAGATACCATGAACCAGAATACTGGAAATTCGGGGAAACTGGAAACAAGTACTTCCGACATGCTACAGGACAAATATATGCTATTTCAAAAGATTTGGCTACCTATATTTCAGTGAATCAGTTGAGTTTCATTTCTCTATTGAACTTGACAATTGGAAGATACAGCTTCTGGTTACTAGTTTATATGCTGCGCGCTCTCAATTTTGACCTTCACCGTTTATGTTTTCAGGCATGTTCTACACAAGTATGCCAATGAGGATGTGTCTCTAGGATCTTGGTTTATTGGACTTGATGTGCAACACATTGATGATCGAAGATTATGCTGTGGAACTCCACCAGGTAAAACTTCAGACTTGTCAACTCCGGAATTTGCCCTCTTTTTGTGCTATGTTGGTTCTCTCCTTGCATCTATGAGAACTATGTCAGTTCTTCATCATTCTTTTTCCTTTTTCATATGATTTTGTATTAGATCTTGAATTATGCTACAGGTGTCTATTTGAGCTGACATAAATGTTAACCTCAATACCAATTGCCAGAAAATTCTACCTATTCAGAAAACTTTCATGTCTCCTTCCATGCCGAGTGGATATAAGATTGTACACTGCAAGCCAAATGCAATAGGAAGAATCACTTGATAAATTTTACTAATACATCGAAAAATGGACCAATCAAATTCTAAACTGCAAACTCGTACTCATCAACTTACAAATGGACTACAGATGTTCAATGGTTTACTGCATTGTGAATGTAAAAGTCTATTATTTTAGCTTACAGGATAAGCTAATTCAGCTTGTCAAATAATACATGCAGCTGGTTTCTATGTCCTGACACCTTTTAATGCATGAATTATCATCAAAGTGACCATGAACGGCTCCACTTTTTAATCTTCCCAAATCCCAAGTTTTAGTAGGGCTGGTGAAAATGGATGCCGCCTTCCATGCTAACTTCTTCTACCTATTTAACTTCAAAATTGTCCGTGCAGATTGTGAATGGAAAGCACAAGCAGGCAATGCCTGTGTTGCTTCATTTGACTGGACCTGCAGCGGTATATGCAGATCCGTCGATAGAATAAGGGAAGTCCATCGACGGTGTGGGGAAGGCGAGAATGCTGTGTGGACTGCTTCTTTCTGAGAGTTGATTCTTTCGCGTTTCTTCAGAAACAGGAAGGACGGTGCCTGATAGAAACTTCTAGTTCTTGTATCTAGCCGATAGAGTACATACAGTATACGGGCAATATACTTGGTGGAGAGAAAGAGAGTGCGCTGAGGAGAGAGGGCCTCGCAATGCAAACCTTCTCTATTTTAGTGTAGAGGAGCGGCTGCCAAAGCGCAGCCCAGAAAAGCAGGCTAGTGGCTCTCACCACTCATTTTTTACTGCTTCGAACACGAAAATTGTAAGTCAATAGTTTTGTGGATCATGGGATTCTACACAAATTGAATTTCAGTTTTCCTCTCAGCTCTTTCACTGCATCAACAGAGTCTTCAGTTCTTCACTCCAGAGTTGTTACAGCATCATAATAATGTAACATGTCCATTTAATGTAAGATTCTGCTTATTATCTGATAAGCCAGTTATAAGCTGTCATGTTAAAACTTCATGAAAATTTAATTAAAGCTATTAGAACTTTGCCTGGTCTACCCATTAGAGCCTGTTTTGGCACCAAATTTAATCCATTTCTGTCAGTTGCTTCAGCAAAATCTTCTTTGCCTAATGCTTGAGACTCGATGTACGAACTAACCAATTCTTTGGTACGTATAGTTGACTTAAAGCCTCAGACTCTGTACAAACTTATAAAAAATAAGGGCTCGTCCGGATTGACTTTTTTAAAAAGTAGTTTTTTTAACAGCTTTTGAAAGAAGCTGAAATTCTAGCTTCTAAAAAAAGCTGTATTTGAGCTTTTTCAGAGTTTGAGCTTTTTTGGAAACCAAATCAAATAGATATTGCAAAAGTAATATAATTTTTTTAGGAAGAAAAGTGCTTTCTCTTGAAAAAAAGCCAATCCAAACAAGCCTTAAAAGCACTTGATAATTTATGTCAAGATGTATGTCGTCCAACCCAACCCCAAATCCTTTCTTCCCGCTCCGGGAAGGACCTAATTTCCTTAACGAGTGCTATCATATAATAAAAATTGATGGCCCAAATCCTAGGTTGTTTTTTTTGGGATAAAACCGGGGCTCCCCAACCTTTTTCCTAGCAGGATACCCTCATATAGAACCATGCTCCTTTAATATGACAAGAAGAAAAGGTGCCCCATCAATCTATCCAATATGATCTTCTGCACCAGTCCACTAGGACCCTGCCTTATGTTGTGCATTAGTATGCACAAACAATTATGGATTATGATCAATGTGTTGTGCATTATTATGTACGTACATTTATGGATTATGATCAATTACACTGGTGACCAAGATGGACTCGTCAAAAGGAAAGAAAGGAAAACAAAAAAGAGACGTTGTCATGATATTGTAGCTTCATCAAAGGGGGGTTGTGACCATTAATGGCCTCTTACTCCACACTCGTGCACACACAGCACCTAATAGTACCTAGCTCGGCTCTTTTCCATTTTCTATTTGAGCTTACAAGCTATTGAAAATAAATTCGAACACCAATTTTCATTACTCTTATGTTCATTATTTGTTTGATTTTCAAAAATTTTAGAGCTAAAGAAAACTAGAAAAAGTAAACTCTTTCTTTAAGCTAAGCCAAAGAACCTCTAAGCTTGTAAGTTGCGAAAATGCCAAGGAAAAAATTTCAAATTATGCTAAAATTTGGGCGGACTTTTATATATTGAAAAAAGGTCTACTTAAGATAAATATCGATTTAAAGTGTAATTTCAGAAAATGGTAAGGTGCAATATTTTCAATTTTATTGAGATAAAAATATTAGAAAAGTATTGATTTCTGAAAAATGTCTAAAATACCAATAGTAGAGACCTAAGACCTTTTTTTACTATGTTTTTGATGAATAATAAATAAAACTAATTGAATGATTTGTTCAATAGAAAAATACTTGGAGAAAAGGGATGGCAGAGATAGAATTAATAGAAAATTGCACAAGATTTGATAGCCATTGTACAATTCCCCTTTCCCTTTTTGTTTTCAATCGATCATGTTATATTGAAGTAAAAGTAGTAACAAATTGCATTCATGAATCTTGTACTCCAAAATTGATATTTTGTTTTTCATAAGTACCCAATGCCAACATTTTAAACTAATTCTGTCATCTCAAGCAATCGCTCTCTTTATCTATCTCACTTTCTCCTAAGAACGCCACTTATAATTTCTGTGATTTTTTTTTTTCATCCCTTAGCCTTTGGCCAATGGCATTTTTCTCTCTTCCTCACTCGTCAGACTTTCTCTCCTCGTATTGTTTTTTGGTTTCTTTTTCTTGTATGGTGTGCTTATACAAATTTGGGTGGCTTTTTTTTTTTTTCTTTTTTTCCTCACCCACTTTTGTCTTCCTTTTTCACTCAATTTCTTTGTTGTGTGTTTGACTCTACTTATCGACTTTCCTTCTTGGTTGGGCTGTGGGGTGTTAGCCCATTGTTAATGTAACATTGTTTTATTATATCTTTTTTTGTTAATATGCATTGTCCATCTTGACCCAAGAAAAAAAAAAGTCAAGTAGCTGGCAATTTATACTTTATAGGTCCTTTGTCCAATCTCTCCTTTGTCCAATCTCTCTCTTACCTCAAGAGCATAGCAAACTAATGGCATCACCAACAACCTGGAAGCCAAAGTTGTCCTTATTTATAATGTATAATTCACAATGGGAAATTAAAATATTTTACAAGGACGCAAATAATTATTACATTGATGCCTCATCCACCACCACAAAAAAGAAGGAAAAAAAAGAACCCCTCAATTGCATTGGTTGATTAATTCACATTTGTTGCATCTATAGTTGATTGTACATATGTATCAATCGCAGATTTTCGTTTCCAACGTAACCAAATCATACATCATAGAAACTTGTAATGAGCTATATATAAACTTTTTTTATTAGACTCTGCAATAGTTCTCCATGCAATTCGTTAGACAACCGTTAGCTTTTCCAATGTCTGCAATGTAAGAAGAATTTTATTAGGATATACGTTAAAATATAGAGAGAGAGAAAAAAAAAACGAGTTCATATAATCTCGCATAAGTTTAAAAAGTAAGTTACCGTTGTCCAACTTGGCACATTTATCACTAGCACAACCAAGGTTACAATACTTGAGTTGATCGTGTTCGCTTTCTTCTTCATTAGTGTGGATAATAATACACTTAGCGAAACATTTCGTTAAGGAAATCGGTTTATTTATTTTAAAGACACAACCAAGTGCACAACCTGCAAAGCAAGTTTTAAAACTTGCTTGAGCATGATGTGAGGAAAATAATAGCACCAGCATCACCATCGTTATTACTTGAGCACTCTTTCTGATCGTCATTTTGTGAAATTTATCTTATTTATGTTGAGAATTAGTACTCAATCTTGATTGTTTTAGATGCTGAAAAATTAACAGTTGAAGTGGTTCTTTTATAACAAGCCAAGCATTGAGAATGATTAATTTTGGGCACCATTTAAGGCATATAATATGAGAAAGATTGGATTGGGATCGGATATCATTAATTATCTCAAATTAATATGAAATAGAAATTTTAATTATTTATATATGTGCAATATTATCTCAAACATTTATAAAATTTATATCCCAAAAAAAGTGAGTATTGAGAGGATGAAAAAAGTATTTTAAAAAAATTATCCTTTTAGTATTATATGAATGATTCACATGATTTGATCATACATGAATGGTTTAAAATTTTACAAGAGAATGTTTAATACGAGAGGTTTCTAGTCCCCCATAATACTCCACTGATCTTTGTATTTGCGAATTAAATTTTAATTTAGTTTTTGTCACAATGAATTTTGTACAATAAGATTTGAGACACAATGGAGATGAAATTTGTCTTGAATTCGATTCCAAATCCAAAGGCAATCGGTCACAAGTTTTCTTCATTAATTGTGAGAGCATTGCTGTGCAGAAGGGACTTATTCAGATAGGTGTCAAGAGCCCTAATTCTTTACCTTCCTGGTCCAGTCTTTTGAAAATCAGGTTAGCAATTCTGAACAACTTAAATATTATGAACCTACAATTGTCAATGGCAAGGTCTGAGTCTGTCCTCCTGATAATATCAAATATATTGGTATTGAATCTTGGAAAAACTCCTTGGTTGGACAATTCTTGAGCAAGCCACCCCCATTTTATCAAATTAGAAACATGGTCAACAATTAGTGGCACAAATTTGGGAGAATTGAAATTAAGTCCACAGAAGCTGGGTTATTTTTCTTTCGCTGTGAGAATGAAAGAAGTTGCAATGAAATATTAAGTAAGTTATGGCACGTGAATCTTCAACCACTCTTACTCAGGAAATGGCAACCTGGAATTGAGCCTCTCAATTTCAAAGTGGAAATAGTACCTGTTTGGATCAAAATTTACAAATTTCCAACAGAGTATTGGACTCGTGAGGGTGTTACTATGCTTGCTAGTGCTGTGGGTAAACCTATCCAAGTTGACTTACCGGCAAGAATGGATTCAAAAATGGATTTTGCAAGGGCTTGCGTTGAAGTGAATGTTAATGGGGATTTAGGGAGTTTTTTGAGCTCCAGGTTGACAATAACAGAGTTGTTGATATTACAGTTGAATTTGCCTGGAAACCCATTATTTGCAGTAAATGCAAGTCATTAGGACACAAAGAAGCGAATTGCGGTCCCAATCTTGAACAACAGAAGGATATTGAAGTGGGATCACTAAATCAACCAATTGATAACAGGGATTTTAAACAATAGTCTAGACAGAATGGTGGTCGACTAGGAAGAAGAAATTTGTCAAATGGCCCTGTTGTGAGGCGCAATTAATGGCAAGCTATGGATTAGAGGAAAACAAGAAGCCCTTCCCCAAAGGCAATTTTAAAAGGCAAACAAAATTTGGAGCTTGGAGAGTCTTCTTCCAATCCTTTTAAGGTACTCACTCATCCTGAAAATGAGGCCATAGGAAATGAACAAGAAGCAAGGATCTCGAATTTTTTGGAAAAGGTTAGGGTTCCAATGGGTGGAAGTGAACCCCTTACTATCGTTGGGCCGACTGATCCGCCTATCCTTACCTAATGAATATCCTTTTGTGGAATGTGAGGGGCTTAAATAAGCTCCAGAGACAAAAAAGAAGTTAGTAGAGTTCTTTCGAATAAAAGGGTAAGTGTGTGCTGCTTACTGGAAACAAAAATTAAATACTACAATGCTATGGATATCAAGAATTGCAGCTTTGATAAGTGGATTTTTTTGAGTAACTATGATTGTTGTGATGTTGGGCGTATCTGGATTTTGTGGGACGAAAAAGCAGCTTTAGTTTATAGAATCACTTCTTCGGATCAGGCTATTATCTGCGAGATCAGCTTTTTGGGCTCTGATAAGGAGCTTATTGGTATTTTTGTTTATGCTGATAACGATATGATTAACAGGAGACACCTGTGGGTTAATATTAATGATTGGGTGAATAGATTCAAGGATCACCTTATCTTTATCGAGGGAGATTTTAATGAAATCTGTTCACCTAAGAAGAGACTGGCAGCTCTTCAATTGGCATTGGTGGTAGAGAATTCAATGAATGCGTGGAGAATGTAGCGCTAATGGAACATAACAGTTTTGGACCATTCTTCACATGGTCCAACCGAAGTGCAGGAAGTGATCACAGAGCTAGCCGATTGGATAGAGTTTTTATCAATGAAGAATGGCTTAACACCTTCATTGACTCTCTTCTCAATGTTGGTACTCCAGGACAATCTAATTATTGTCCTCTTTTTCTTGAACCTTTGAGCCCTCCGCCAAATGCCCCTAGGCCTTTTAAATTCTTCAACATCTGGACTTCTCACCTAGAATATGAGATTCTTGTTCGTAGCATTTGGGACAAAAATTTTGAAGGTTTCCCTATGTACATCTTTGTTATGAAGTTGAAGGCACTCAAACGCCAACTCAAGAACTTCAACAATTCCTATTTCAAAGAGTCCTCACTGAGACTGTTGGAGGCTAGAACTCAGCTTGATAAAGTTCAAGAGACTACTCTGAATGGCCAAGCTACCAATCAACTTTTGATTGAGGAAAAGAACTTGTTGGAAGAAATTAATCAACTGGAAAGGGTTAACTCTAGTATTGCGAAGCAAAAATCTCGAATTGATTAGATTAGGGAAGGGGACGCCAACTCCAATTTTTTCAAATTTGTAAAAGGGCGAGCTACTGGCAATGCCATCAAGAGACTGAGGGATAGTAATGGGATGATCCTTGAAGCTGATAAGGACATGGGCAGGGAAGCAGAGCAACACTTTGGAAATCTACTGTCCCCGAACAACAATGACTCCTTGCCTGTTGACTTCAGACCTTTTTTTATGTTGCCCAATTACTGATAAGGAGATTAAGGATGCCATCTTTTCCATCGATAGTAATAAGAGCCCTAGCATTGATGGGTTCACAACACATTTTTTCAAGAATGCTTGAAATATTGTTAAAAAGGATGTGGAGAATGCAGTTAAGTCTACTTATAATGCCTCCAACATGCTCAAAGAGATCAATGCCACAATTCTGACCTTGGTCCCCAAGAAACAAAACCTAGAGACACTTAATGATTTTCAGCCCATTGCTTGTTGTAATACGATTTACAAAGTCATCTCAAAGATCTTGATGAACAGGCTCAAGAAGCATATTGGATCAATGATTTCAAAAGTTCAAAGTGCATTTGTGAAGGGTCGTAATATTGCTGACAACATCCATATTGCATAGGAAATTGTGAGGGGCTATGACAAGAAATATGGAGTGCCTAGGTGTGTTTTAAAGGCAAATCTTAGAAAAGCTTATGACTCCATAAATTGGTCCTTTATTTTGGATGCCTTTAAAGTTGTTGGCTTCCTGGAGAAATTCATTGATTGGATCCGTATGTGTATCACAACAGCATCCTATTATGTGGCCTTTAATGGCAGACTCCATGGATTTTTTAGAAGAGGCAGGGGTTTTGACTGGCATCATGGATATGCTTGCCAATAGCAGGAAAATCAATTTTCATCCTTGCTATGGTAAGCTCAAATTAACTCACTTGTGTAATAATGTACTCATCTTCTCTAAGGCTGATACAGAGTCGATTGTTGCTATCAAGGAGGGACTAGATTTATTCCAAGCTTTGTCGGATCTACAAATTAGTAAAGATAAGAGTGAAATTTACTTTGGGGCCTGCACAAATGATCTACAGACCAAACTCAAGGACATTCTTGGTTTTAAAACTAGGTCTTTCCCTTTGAGGTACTTGGGTGTGCCATTTGTTACTGGAAAACTTGCTAAACAGGATTGTATGGAGCTTATTTACAAAAGTGTGAGTAGAATTGAAGGATAGGCGACTAAGTGGCTTTCTTTGGCAGGTAGGAAAATGTTGATCCAGTCTGTGCTCATGGGTATTCAAGGTTATTGGGAGAGAATGTTTGTTTTACCTAAAGGAGTGATCAAAGACATTGAGAGTAGATTGGCGAAATTTCTTTGGTCTGGAAATAACACGATTGGTAAAAATAGGGGTGCATGGAATAAGGTTTGCAAAGATATCAATGAAGGGGGACTTGGCTTGCGAAGTATTAAAGATGCTAATCATGCTGCGAGCCTCCATTACCTTTGGATAATCTTGAATCGTGATGACACCATTTGGGTGAAGTGGATTTATTCTAATTACTTGAGAACTAAAAGCCTGTGGGAGATTAATATTCCTCCTGATACTCCTTGGTACCTCAAAAAACTCCTTCGTCTTAGGGACATGTTCAAGCAATTGGTCTTCAGGAAGATTGGAAATGGAGATGATACCCTTTTCTGGTATGATCATTGGCATTCTATGGGTGTTTTGGTGGATCTTCTTAAGACTCATAATCTTGTTGCTAGTCATATCAACCTCAGGGCGAGAGTCAGTGATTATTTGTGGAATGAAAATTGGCATTGGCAGGCAAGCTGTCCTATTCACAACTTTATTTTTAGAGTTGCAGATTTACCAATTCCAAATAGTCATCACAGGGATTGTTGGGAAATCCAGAAGGTAGCTTCTCGACTAGTTCTGCATACATGGTCTTGAGGGATAAGGGTGAATTGCTTTGTTGGCCTGAGCTTGTATGGTTTAAGAGTCATGCACCGAAACATGCAATGTATTCTTGGCTTACTTGGCGTAATCGACTTCCTGTGAAGAGTAGACTACTTGCGTGGGGCTTACCTATTGACCCATTGTGCATTTTTGTCGTAGGATGTTGGAAGACCATGAACATCTATTTTTTCAATGTTGTTTTACTCAGTGAATCTAGGAAAAGGGTGCAAAACTTGCTATTGGCCCCTATTGGGTTTATGATTGGACAAGTATTACGGAATGGTTCCTTGCCAAGTTTAGAAACAATTCTTTCAAAGCCTGCATTAACAAACTTTTCTTGGAGGCTGCCATTTATCATATTTGGCGTGAGCGAAACAGAAGATTATTCACCCAGGAAAATCCTAGAAGTGATGAACAATTACTCATGTTGATTGCTGTAGATATTCAGGCAAAAGTGGTATACCATTGTAAAGTTAAAAACACTTATACTAATAGGGTCTTATGCGAGAAATGGAGCATTAACACTAGATATAACTAATTTTTGTGTAATATTTTTGTATATTGGCGGTTGATTCTTGTAAAATTTTCTTCAATACAAGTACCTTGCTTATTTAGCAAAAAAAAAAAAAAAATTTCTTCATTAATGAATTTGGACCAAAACTTCTAAGAGATAGAGACCAAAATTTCTAAGTTCTAAGACAAAATTTTGAGATTGAAGTTCTCATAGTTAGTAAAGGCGGATTTTTCTGTTTAGCCTTCGGTGCTCATCACCATTTTATAAGTGCATTCTGATTTTGTGTTCACCACTAGACAAGTGACTGTTACCAATTTAACCCGTAGTCTTTGAAAAAAAACCATCCAAAAATAGATGAAAATGTCACAATTTCGGAAAGTGCATTAAGAGTTTGGCCCAGTTTTTAGAAACTCAATAATGTTTTGTGTGAATCCAAAAATTGAAACTAATTTGTTTGGTTCATTTTCAGAAAAGCTTATACATAACAGCTAAAGCTAAAAAAAACTAAAAAATCAGAAGTTTCGAACTGGTGCTTTTCAAAAAAGGCTTTTCAAAAGTTGTTTTTATATTATGTCAGAATTTTTTTTCTTCAATTTTTTTCAAAATACTATTTTATATTTTTTAAAGTCATATATTAACCTCAAAACAACTAAAAACTCAATTCCTAAAATATAAAGTCAAATAATCAACTGTTTTTATTCAACAACACTTTTACCCATAACTCTATTACTAAAAGCTTTACAACTTAACAACTAAAATATTAAAGCTAGGCCAAACAATTTGGGGTAGAATATAAATGCTATTTGTTTTGGTGTTCACCGCTGAACAAGTAAGTGTTACCAATTTACTTTCTTTTAAGACGAAATCCATCCAAAAGTAGATGAAAATGTCACAATTTCAAAAATTACATTAAACAATTGGGGTAATTTTACCCTCGAAAAAAATGAGATTCGGCAAATATGTGACAATTGCATAATATTTCCATTTGTTTTTGGACGGATTTCATTTGAAGGAGTAACAGTGGCCATAACATGTTATATAAGCACTAAAAAATTACATTTGAAAAATAAAGGAATTAGTGGGTAAATGCAACAAAGATAAAAGATTATTCTTATTATTAACCCCCATTTTAATTATTCGTATTGACTATAATTGTCATTAGTGTTCACCTTATATGCATTAGTCAAACTTAACCAATTATATGTGGTGTTCACCACTTTAATAACTAGTATTCACCACTTCATGCTTTTATGATCCTTCACACCCCCCCCCCCCCAAAAAAATCTAGCATACACAAGTCACATAAATATGCATACAAACTAGAGTATAACTTGTGTGATACACGGAAAAAATGCATACTTTTTATGTTTTTATTTATTGTTGATGGTCAATATTTACAATCTATGCAAGGATAAAATAAAAATTTTATAAAATTTAGTTGTCAATAAAATTTTGATATTGTAAATATGCATTAATAATTAAATAAATGTTTAAATTGAAAGCAATGGAAAATAAACAATATATATGGGAGTTTATATATATATATATATATATATATGTGTGTGTGTGTGTGTATATATATATATGTGTGTGTGTGTGTGTATATATATATGTATATATATATATATGTATGTATAGAGAGAGAGAGAGAGAGAGAGAGAGAGAGGGAGAGTTTATGGAAGGTTAAAATATAAGAGGGTGTTTGGTTTTGCTTATTTGGTGCTTATAAGGACCCAAAATAAGCAAAGCCAAACACCCTCTAAATCTATTTTATAAAATTTGATTGGTTATAGGTTTTGGTACTAATCATATTTTTTATTAAGAATTTGCAGTAATTGTGCATAACATTTAAATTGAGAAAAATAAAATCAGAAATGATCTAATATGAAAAAAAAGATAAAAAAGGAATAAATTAATGCATCGTTGACTTTAACTGCTAACGGATAAGTAAAAAGGTTTTAATTTCTTAATTTAAGTCCAAACTTCGTTGGCTTTGAATTCAGACCAAGTTTAAAGAGAGAAAACCAAGCGTCATTTATTTTTCAGAATGGATTTTTTTTTTTTTTGTGTGCAAAAAGTCAGTTTAGCTCTCTAAAATAAAAAAGCAAACTAGCTGTAGGTTCATGACTTGCATTGGTCGAATTTTTTCATCCTTTATTCCTAGTCCTTTATAGATTTTTTTAGTTCTTGCAAAATTTTCAGATAACAATTAAATACTATGTGAAGTTTTATATAGCCCAATTTTTCATGTAATGCTTTTGTTATTAAAAATATGGTAAGAAAGACGAATTTATATATTATATAAAAAAACATGTGTTTTTCTGTCAACCTCACATGTCATCAATTTATAATAAATATTTTATATTTAATCATTCTATAAATTATAAAATTTAATATAAAATACTTATTTTTTCATACATTACAAATTATCCTATAGTTCTTACAGGAGGCTCATGTGACGAGAATTTTTCACTCGACTTTTCTTTGTTGAAAGGTGTGACACCACTCTCCTGTTAAGGGATTATCGACTCCTTCATAGTGACACCACTCTCCTGTTAAGGGTTTATCGACTTTTTCAGTTAAAGGCAATGTCAAAAGGTTAATATTATAAACTATATAATAAAGACGGACACAACTAATTAAATAAAACACACACCGGAAAAGAAAACAAATGAGTGAAGTTAGAACTCCAAACAAACATTTATTTTCATTCACGTTTAATTTCTCGAACCTATGTCTAGTAACTTCGTCGTTTTCTTTTCTTGTGCAGCTGACTCATATGTGGTAATTGGAGCTATTTAAGGTATGTTCGGATTGACTTTTTTTTAATTAAAAAAATCTTCTTTTGTAAAAAAATATTTTTTTTGTAATAAGTATTTGATTTGATTTTAGAAAAAAGTTGAAGCTATGAAAAACTAAAATTTAACTTTTCCTAGAAACAAAAAATTTTACCTTATCAAGAAAGCAAATTTTTCAAAAGTTATAGTAAAAAATAAAAATTTTTAGAAAAAACCGACCCAAACGAGCCCTTTATGTCTACATTTTGTATTCGAGACAGTCTACATCTTTTATTCGAAACAACAGGAGTGGGTTAATCCTTTTTTAATCTTTTTTCCCTTTTTTCCATAGGAAAATCAAAATTAGCCCTTGATAAGTTTGAGAACTACACTGTTTATTACAAAATCATTATTATACATACGAAAAAAGAAAATTGGAATATAAAAGTCAACTAATGATTCTAGAGCTGCTACCACACTATTCTAAACCACAATGGAAAGCTGTTAACTTAAAATAAACTAGCTGTGGCGTAACCTAATTGTTATGGGACAAATAATGTTAAAAAGGGGGTGAATTAAGATTATGTTCCTTTTTTGAAAATAAAACTGATTTAATATAACTTTGAATGCAAGATAATAAACATACTTCACACAGTCAATTTATCAAACAAGTATGAACAATATAGGAATAATTAAGTAGAAAACAAAAAAGATACCGCGACTTTAGGTGATTTGGCCAAGCCTATGTCCATTGTCCAAGAATTCTTTCCTTAGGATTTTATAACAACTCCACTAGATGAATGATGCTTCTTCAATTGTTGGTGAAGCACAAACCAACTCTTTTACGACTCTTTAAAGCCAAATCTTCAAAGAACCCAAGTGAAAGCACCTCACTAAGATTGTCCCCACTCCTTTCTAGCTAAGAATTCACTCTAATTCTATTCTAACTTTTGGAGTGTAAAGGTATGATAATTGAATACAAGGAATATAGATAATACTCAAAAGCTCACTCAAGGAGAATATGAAAGTGTATAGCTCTAGCATAACTCAAGAATCAACAATCTAAAGCTTAAGAGAATGATTTGTATTAAGTAATTGATATGTTAAAAAGCTTTAGGACAGAGTTTATATAGTGTATGAAAGAGCTAATATAGGGAAAGAGTCGTTTTGAATGAGAGAGAGACATGAACATCAAGCCAAAAATAGTTTCTAATGGATAAATTTTAAAACAAGTTTGTAGAAGCCGGTCAACCAGGAGGTGCGTTCGGCCTTTCCAACGCTTCTCTGGTTACCCCCGGTCACCTAGGTCAATCACTTGGCCTGAGTGTCTAGCGAGGTCCAAAAAGTCGCAAGATTTTAGCGGTCAAAATATGCCTAAGTCAAAAGCCCGGCTAGAGGGTCCAACCATCACCAAAAAATACATTTTTTGGCTAATTTTGAGAATCTTGTGAGATAAAAAAAGGGATTGGCAATTTAAAACGTATCTTTAGGAGTTCACATCAATGATTTCAAAGGGATTTGAAATTTCAAGGATCTTTTGTAAAAGGAGAGACAAGATTTCAAAAAAAATCTTTTCAAAACTAGATATGTAACGACTAGTTTTTCAAATCAACTTTGTGACCTTAGAATAACACATCTAGAGGATTTAAGAATAATCTTGAAGATTTCAAGAAACTTTTAAAAGAATAGAGATAAAAGAATTAGAATGGGAAAACAAAACCAAGATAGAAATAATGATGATTAAAAGAATCAAGATAAAAGTGTTCAAGACACGAAATTGAGAACAAACAAGATGAGATGATAAAAAAGAAAAGGTTTAGATAAAAGATTAAGAAAATTTTGAATTTGAAAATCAGATTCAAGGATATACACAAATAAGAACGAAAGAGACAAACCAAAACGAGCCGATACCCCTTATGACTTCATGTCTCCAGCCTTATATCTCCCTTTGTCTTTGTAAAGCGTGTTTTCCTTCTCATCTTATGGTATCTTCATCTTCCATGCTCTTGAGCTTTTACAAGCTTTCACAAGATATAGACTTTCCAAAACATAGCTTATAATATCATTCGTGAATATAAATGAAGCAAGCAATTAATACCACAATTTTTTTAATTCACAAGGTATAGATCAATATAATCATAATATATTACTTATGCTCATCATCAAAATATCAATAATCATTATATCAACCCATATAATGCTAATAATCTCCCCTTTTTTGATGATGACAATAATTTAACCTGTTGGGCAAGTGATTCATAATGGAGGAAAACACCCCCTGAATAAGTGCATATAAGCTTTAAAGAATTCAAGGAAGTTTTTATCAACTTCAAAGAAGGTTCCACCTACACCAATCAAGATTATAGCCATAAAGAATACCTTCTCAAGCAATTAAGCATTGATCCACAATATAATATCCATAACAACCCACATCAAGTGAATTCAAACATTAAATAGATTATAATAACCCATATCCATAATCATAATACCCATATCATATGCATCCAGCCATATAAGCAAAGCATAATACCCATACCATACAACCAAAATAATAAAGATAGGAGTTCTCTTCTCCCCTTCGGCATCATAAAAAAGATAACAAAGTTAAAAACCAAAGGTGATAAGAAAACATAGAGTATCGAAAATGATGGAGAGGAATGAGTGGAAATGAAGAGTTCAAAGATGGTTTAAGGGCTAAAGACATACATGAAGAGAGTGTGAAAAGGAGTGAGGCATCCCAAGAGCATCACAGCTGATCCGGGAAGTAATGAGTGTAGTGATCCTTGAAGAACTTATCTAGGTCTTAACGCATACCACCCACATTCTCCTTAACTTTATTAACCCAAAAGTTCAAAGAAGCCACATTTGTGTCAATCCAATCATTTGCTCAAGAATTGCTCCAAAACGAATGATTCCCCGGCTTGTCCACTTGAACTAGCACTACATCTCATCTCTTCCCTTCTAATCTCTTCAACTCTATGAGTCCTCAAGGATGCTTCCACTGCCCTGGCAAGTTATTCTTGGAAATCCTTATTGAAGAACTGTTGGCAAGGCTCATTTATCCCTATTCCTCTTTGTGTGGCTTGCTCTTCCATCTTATCTAAAGTGGCTTGAACTTCATCTTCTTGAATTTTCGAACCAAGCTTCGGCTTAGAGAAAGTGGTTCCTTCCTTAGTTCTTTTTCTTTTGATATCATCACTTAAGGCTTGATATTGAGCTTTCTCAATTGGTTCCCCATTGTACTAGTAAATTTGCATTTGGTTAATGTAGGACATATCGAACTTCCAAGCAAATAGGGTGGGTTCTTTATCAAATGAAACCTTGAGGTGGTGAAAGATAGGGGTAAGGGCCATTCTATAAGCCACTTGTTGGGTTTTGAGGGCTCTTTATTTATATTCTCTAAGTCGATACCATACACATGAGCTATATGACATAATATGAGATAAGCTAAGTCAATCTTCTCCTTTTTGTTCAACAAGTAGAGCAAGTATGCATCCATGAAATTTATTCTCTCATCATTCGTCTTTCTACACACAATCACTTCACTAAGTATTTTGAGCATCATTTTAGTTCTAGGATCAACATCCATTCTTTATGGTGTGGTTTGCTTAATAGGTATAGAATTAAGCCCTTTCCAAATAAATGAAACAGCATTAGCAACCTCTTCTTTTTCAACCACCGGCCAACCTTGAGCACTATAAATCCTTTGGTCTCCATATGAAAGATTAAAGATATCTCTAATATCTTTTTCTTAGAATTCAATCCTTTTCCCACTAACTTTTGACTTTAAGCGCATATTGGGAGTATCAAACAGATAAAGATTCTTTTAGAATTCTCTAACCATCTTCTCATAAGCATTGCAATTTAAATGAACAAACATGTCCCAACTTTATTCATGAAACAATTCAGTAGCATTCGTACCTTTCAAATCTTCATCAACCAAATATTTTCCATACATAATAGATTGAGAATTGATAGTACCTTGCTTCTTTGAAGGTGCCAGTGGAGATGATGGTGTTGATTAAGATAGTGGTGAAGAGCTTTGCCTAGCGCTCTTGCTCCTTGTTGAGGTTTTTCCTCTTAGGGGTGCCATGAGTGATGGATTTTTGAAAGAAAAAGTATTGTAAAGAAGGGTTTTTGATGTGGAAAAGAAGAATTTAGCAAGAATTTTTGAGAAAAAATTGCACTATAAGATGCTTGATATAAGGGGGAATATGTTTTATGGGAGAGGGTTTTAAAAATGAGAAGGTGAAAGTGAAAAGAGGATTGTAAAACTAGCATTTTAACCTAACCGTCTGTAGAAGTCGAGCGCCTGGCTGGCTAAAAAGTGGCGACCGACTAGGGCAACCGGCATATGAGAGAGAAAGAGAGAGAGAGAGAGAGAGAGAGAGAGAGAGAGAACTATAGCAAACACAAGTCGGGCGACCAACAGCGGCCAAGAGGGCAACCGGCCATGGTCAGAATGTAGATTTTTCAAGACATTTGAGCATACAATGAAGAATTAAGTCAAAAACTGCCTTCGACAATCCAAAATAGTTTCAAAACCATAAAATCAATAGTTTAACACATTCATCATGAAATTCATAGATCAATCAAAATATTGCGTATCAATTTCTCTTCTAATGTTGCAAAATTATTCTTCAGGAAGAGATTTTGTAAAAATATTAGTAACTTGATGTAAGTTATCAACAAATTCAAGTAATATGTCACCTTTTTAACATGATCTCTAATAAGGTGATATCTAATCTTAATGTGCTTTGTTCTAGAGCGTTAGATAGGATTTCAAGTGAGATTTATTGCACTGTTGTTGTCACAGTAAATAGGCACATTATCATATTTCAAACCATAATCAATCAAATTTTGTTTCATCCAAAGAATCTGTGCCACACAACTACCCGCAACTATATATTTAGCCTCAGTTGTAGATAAAGCAGCACTATTTTGTTTTCTACTTGACCAAGAAATCAATGAATGACCAAGAAATTGACATGTGCCACTAGTACTTTTACAATCAACTCTACATCTAGTGAAATCAGCATTAGAAAAACCATACAAATCAAAAGATGTATCTCTAGGATACCATAGACTAATTTTACAAGTTCCTTTAAGATATCTAATTATGCGTTTCATAGTAATTAAGTGGGATTCTTTAGGATTGGATTGGTATCTTGTGCATAAACACACAGACATTATATCAGATATAGATGTTGTCAAGTATAAAATGCTTGCAATCATACCTTGATAGAGTTTCTCATCATCCAACTTATTGTTCTCATCTTTATCAAGCTTAATTGAGGGACTCATAGGGGTTCCAATTTCTTTGATTTCTTCATTCCAGACTTTTTGATTATTTCTTTTGTGTACTTTACTTGGTCTATGAAAATCCCCTCTTTTGTTTACTTGATTTGCAATCCAAAGAAGAAGGTTAGTTCTACCATCATATTCATCTCAAATTCCCTATGCATATATTTAGAGAAGCTTTCGCACAAAGAGATATTAGTAGCACCAAATATGATATCATCCACATATATTTAAACAAGCAAGATATCACCTTTTTCTCTCTTAATGAATAGAGTAGGGTCGAGCTTACCTCTCTTGAATTCGTTCTCTATATGGAATCTGCTTAACCTTTCATACCAAGCCTGTAGGATTTGTTTCAACCCATGTAATGCTTGCTCAAGTTTATAAGCATAATTAGGAAAACACGTATCTTCAAAACCAGGAGGTTGTTCAACGTAAGCTTCTTCTTCAATGAAACCATTTAAGAATGCACTTTTTATATCTATTTGATATAACTTGAAATTCATATGACAAGCAAATGAAAGTAACAAGCGGATGGATTCTAATCTCACAACAGGTGTAAAAGTCTCATCATAATTAATGCATTCTTCTTGATTATATCCTTATATAACTAATCTTGCTTTATTTCTAGTTACATTTCCAGATTCATCTAATTTGTTTCTAAAAACCCATTTAGTGTCAATAACAGGGTGATTTCTAGGTCTTTTAACTAAATTCCAAACTTCATTCCTAGTAAACTGATTTAGTTCTTCTTGCATGGCATTTATCTAATTTTCATCCAACAAAACTTCATTAACATTTTTGGGTTCTATATAAGAAACAAATGCAATATGTTCACAAAAAGTATTTATATTATTTCTAGTTCTTACTCCCTTTGACAAATCACCAATGATTTGCTCCTTCGGGTGATTCTTCACGAACTTTCAACTCTGGGGTAAATTGTTATGAGTTGGAGTTTGCTCCATTTGAGGATCTTGTGTTTGTTCTTTATTTATTTGAGGGTCAACATTTTGGACTTCACCTTCAACATTCAACATTTCTTTTTCCTTTTATTGCTCTTCCTTTTGTATAGACTTTTCCAAAAGATCTCCTGCATCAATGATTTCTTTTCTCGGCTCAAAAGGATTAGTTTTATCAAAAGTAACATGTATTGATTTTTCAATAACTTGTGTTCTTCCATGACACTCGCTAAGTTTTACTTTTGGTTAAATAACCAAGAAAGATTCCTTCATTAGATTTTGTATCATATTTGTGTAAATGGTCTTTGGTATTCAAAATAAAACATTTGTATCCAAATACTTTAAAATATGAGATTTTTGGGGTCTTAGCATGCCACAGCTCATATGGAGTTTTATTGCGAATAAGTCTAATGAGAATTCTATTTTGCATACAACACACAGTGTTTACAGCTTCACTCCAAAAGTATGTTGGCAAGTTATATTCTTTAAGCATAGTCCTTGCTATTTCTTGTAAAGTTTGGTTCTTCCTCTCTGTTACCCCTTTTTCTTGTGGAGTTCGAGGTGCCAAAAAGTTATGTTCAATACTATGCTTATCACAAAAATGCATAAAAGGAGAATTCACATACTCAGTGCTATTATCACTACGAATGCAATTAATAAAATAGCCTCTCTTATTTTGCACTTTACGACACAACCTTACAAATTTATTGAAGGTTTCGTTTTTATGTGCAAGAGATATGACCTACGAAAATCTAGTATAATCATCAACAATGACAAAGGTATATTTAGATCTATCCAAGATTGCAATATCAATAGGTCTAAACAAATACATGTATAACAATTGTAATGCTGTAGATGTTGGGACCATATCAATAGGTTTGAAGGAGGTCTTTTTCAAACTTGATTTTAGGCAAGTCTCCAACTAATTCATTTCTAAAAAGATTCTTCAACAAACTCATGTTAGCATGCCCAAGCCTGCTATGCCATAACCAAGAGTTTTCATGTACATCAAATAAATAAATAACATTTTAGTTTTCAAGTTTCAAATTCAACAGTATAAACATTATTATTTCTATATGCAATGAAGAGCACATTATTACCATCATAGTCATGTACTATGCAACTAGATGATTTGAAAGAAACTTTGTATCCTTTATCACATAGTTGACTAATGCTAAATAGATTAAATTTAAGACCTTCTACAAGTAACACATCGTGAATCATAAGAGATTATTTGTTACTGATACTTCTTTTGCCAATGATTCTTCCTTTGTTATTATCTCTGAATGTCACATCTGCTCCTTTAACTCTTTTAAGATCATAGAATAGTAAGGAGTCACCAGTCATGGGCTTTGAGCATCCATTGTCTAGAATCCATTTCTTTTCGTCATTCTTCACCTTCACATTAAGAGAATACAAGAATGCTTTATGTTGGTCTCCAATTTCTTGGGTCCATGAGGTTAGTCCCAATGTTTGGCTTTTACAACCTATTTAGGTCTTTGCTAGTATGGAATAAAAGTGCCTTTATCACATAATTTCTTAAAATAACATTGAGAAGAAATATGACCATTCATTTCACAATAGGTGCAAGTGATGGAAGACTTTAATGGTGTAGTGGAGGATGATGCTTTCACAAAGTAGTTTTTCAAATATTTTTGTTTGGTTGTAGATTCATAATGAATTCCACTTTTGTCAAACATCATTTTTTGTGATCCAAGTAGTTTTTCGAGATTTTCTTGTCCATTTGTAAATTTGTTTGAAATCATTTGTAAATCATTATTTTTCTTTTTCAAATCATTTAAGTTTTCTAAAAGAGATGCATTTTTCTTTTCAAGATCTCCTTTTACTTTCAAAATGGTTTTCAAGCTTTTTTGGTAAAATCTTAGTTTTGTTTAAGACAATTGAGAAGTCATCATATAATTTTGAAAATGCCTCTTGTAGTTCTTGAAAAGTAAATTCTTCATTATCACATGAAAGATAATTTATAAAGTCACTTACCTCATCTTTGTTTGCTATGAGACATATATAGTTTGCAACTTCATGTTCTTCTTCACTTTCAACTTCACTTTTCAAGCTATCACATATTGCTTTGAAAGCTTTTCCTTCTCTTTGTTTTTCAACTTAGGATAATTTGCTTTGATGTGATTGGGTTTGTTGTGGTTGAAACATTTGAGTTCTTTATTTTTCTCTTCTTTAGATTTTCTTCTGTCTTTTCCTTTACTTTTTGGATTGGCTCCTGTCTTCCACTTTTTGTATTTCATGAATTTTTTGAATTTTGCGCAAGCAAAGCGATCTCTTCATCTTCATATTCATCACTATCTTGTTCATCTCTTGGAAGATGTTTAGAAGTAAAAAATGCTATAGATTTCTTCATCTTTTTGTCCTCCTCTTCATGTGCTTTATGTTCTAACTCATGTGTCCGAGAGAGCCAACTAGCTCATTTAGAGTGAGTGTGTTGAGATCTCTTGCTTCTTTCACGGCTATCACTTTTGGTTGTCATTGAAGCGGTAGACTCCTTAGTAGCTTTCTCACCTTTTTTGCATTTCAGTATTCCTTTCCCAAAGCCTTAAGACCATTAGTGATTTCAATAAATTGAGAAAACATACATTCAATATTTTCATTGAGAGTTCCATTTTAAAACTTTCATATTTTTGAACAAGCATACTGCTTCTAGATTCTTTAGCTTGACTAGTACCTTTATAGATGAGTTCAAGTTGATCCCAAATTTCTTTAGCGGATGCATAACCCATTACTCTAGCAAACTTAATAGCATTCAATCGAGTATACAAGATATACAAAGCTTTAGCATTCAATTCAACAAGTTTATAATCTTTTGCATCCCAATCATCTTCTGTTTTCAATACTTTCTTATCTCCTACCATTTTTATAGGATATTATGGTCCATTTTCAATTATTTTCCGTGCTTTGTAATCATGAGCTTGCACAAATACTTTCATTCTCATTTTCCAAAAAGTGTAATTTAGGCCATCAAATATAGGAGCTTTATTAATTGACAAACCTTCAATGGTAGTAGCATTAACATTATTTGTAATATTAATTCTACTAGTTGTTAAACTATATGTAGAACCCTAACTCTTGATACCACTTGCTATAGGGCAAATAATATTAAGAGAGAGGTTAAATTAAGATTATTCTGCTTTTTCGGAAAATAAAACTAATTTATGCAACTTTGGATGCAAGATAATAAATACACTTCACACAGTCAATTTATCAAACAAGTAGTAAGCAATATAGGAGTAATTAAGTAGAAAGCAAAAGAGATAGAATGCACCGCAATTTTTAAATGGTTCTGCCAAACCTACGTCTATCACTCAAAGATTCTCCCCTTAGGACTTCACAACAACTCAGCTAGATGACCGCTACTTCTTCAATTATTGATGAAGCACAAACCAACTCTTTTACAACTCTTTGAAGCTAAATCTTCAAAGAACCCAAGTAAAAGCACCTCACTAAGGTTTTCCCTACTTCTTTCTAGCTAAGAATTCACTCTTCGTTCTATTCTAGCTTTTGGAGTGTAAATGTTTGATAATTGAATACAAGGAATATAGATAATACTCAAAAGCTCACTCAAGGAGAATATGAAAGTGTATAGCTCTTGTATAAGTCAAGAATTAACAATCTAAAGCTCAAGAACAACTCCACTAGATGAATAATGCTTCTTCAATTATTGGTGAAGCACAAACCAACTCTTTTACAACTCTTTGAAGCCAAATCTTCAAAGAACCCAAGTAAAAGCACTTCACTAAGGTTTTTCCTACTTCTTTCTAGCTAAGAATTCACTCTCAATTCTATTCTAACTTTTGGAGTGTAAATGTTTGATAATTGAATACAAGGAATACAGATAATACTCAAAAGCTCACTCAATTAGAATATGAAAATGTATAGCACTAGTATAACTCAAGAATCAACAATCTAAAGCTCAAGAGAATGATTTATATTAAACAATTGATATGTTAAAAAGCTTTAGAATAGAATTTATATAGTGTATGGAAAAGCTAATATAGGGAAAGAGTCGTTTGAGTGAGAGAGATATGAAAATCAAGCCAAAAATAGTTCCCAACGGATCAATTTTAAAATAGGTCTGCAGAAGCCAATCAACCGCGGGGTGCGTCCGGCCTTTCCTACGCTTCTTTGGTTACACCTGGTTGCCTAGGTCAGTCACTCGGCCTGGGAGTTCAGGAAAGTCCAGAAAGCTGCAAGATTTTAGCTATCAAAATATGCTCAGATCGGAAGCCCAGCTAGGGGGTCTGACCATCACTAGAAAATGCAATTTTTGGCTAATTTTGAGAATATTTTGAGATAAAAAAGGATTGGCAATTTAAAGCATATCGTTAAGAGTTCAAATCATTTATTTAAAAGGGATTTGAAATCTCAAGAAGTTTTTGTGAAAGGAGAAACAAGATTTTCAAAAAAATCTTTTCAAAACTAGATATGTAATGACTAGTTTTTCAAATCAGCTTTGTGATCTTAGAATAATATATCTGGAGAATTTAAGAATCATCTTGAAGATTTCAAGGAACTTTTAAAAGAATCAAGTTAAAAGAATTAGAATGGAAAAAACAAAACTAAGATAGAAATAAGGATGATTAAAACAATCAAGATAAATGTGTTTAGGACATAAAACTAAGAACAAGCAAGGTGAGATGATAAAAAAGAAAAGCTTTAGATAAAAGACTGAGAAGATTTTGAGTTTTAGAAATCAGATTCAAGGATATACACAAATAAGAGCAAAAGAGACAAACCAAAACGAGCCGGTACCCCTTATGACTACACATCTCTGACCTTATATCTCCTTTTGTCTTTGTAGAGTGTGCTTTCATTCTCATCTTCTAGTATCTTTATTTTCCATGCTCTTGATCTTCTACAAGCTTTTATAAGATACAGACTTTCCAAAACATAGCTTATAATATCATTTATCAATATCTATGAAGCATTCAATTAATACAATAATTTATTTAATTCACAAGCCATAGTTCAATGTAATCATTATGAATCAGAAAATATTACTTATTTTCATGATTAAAACATCAATAATCATTATATCAACCCATATAATGCTAACACTAATACTCAAACAAATAATTTAAGTAGAACGAAGACTAGTACTGTGGGAGATCTGACGGTGGTGGAGGCAACATCGTAGATGGGGTTGGTCCATTCTCAACAATAAAAGCGCTTGCTAGACCAATAGGAACGTGTCCTTCATTGTGACAATGTACGTACCATACACCTGATATGATAAAGATGTATAATCAAATATACACAAATTAATTAATTTTTTTCGCTAACTGTTGAATAACTAATTAAACTTAACCTTGTGGGTATATAGTTGCACTGGACAATGAAGACCTCATGACTAGCAATGATCTATCCACATCTTGGCCTTAGAGCAAAGCTATACATTAAAAGAGTCTAGACGCAGTTGCATTTCAATGTAAGTTTTTCTATCAAAAGATGTCTAATTCATTTGTACTTTTTTTTTCCCCACATAGTCTGAGATCAATTCTTGATAGCTATATGTAGTTGGTGTATTACCAAATTCTTGTTTCTCTTAAATCAAAAAGAGAAAAAGAAGTAGGTACATCATGCATTTCTATTGACAACTATTATATATATATATATATATATATATATATATATAATGCAACAATATACGCCTATCATCATTCTCCTTTTCAACATCGATTAGGTCATGGGCCTACATATGAGAAGGAATGGCATACTAGATGTGTTGCAAGTAAATCAATACATCTAATGAGATGACTTAGTCAGAAACATTAAGAAAGAAGAAGAACCAAGTTAATATATCTACCTATATGATTTTGTAAGTATAATGAATGCGCACCTGGATTATCTGTCTGTAATCTAATGACAGCCCATCCTCCGATTGGTATAGAAACATTATTACGCATTTGTGGATTCACAAAGTTGAGCTTTGACATAGCTTTTGTAGGGTCATAGTTGCCAAAGCCTTGGCCCAACACATGAAAATTATACCATGTATGTGCGTAGGGTGTGATTCTAGGGCCACCAAAGTGTGAGTTTGAAAGATGATCTCAACTGTGATGTTGTACTTAAATTGCTTCACCTTTGTCGATTTTTCAGTAAACACAAGTGTCGGATCCAGTCTATAACTTTGATTTGCGTAATCAAACTTAACAAGCGGTTCATTTGGAAAAGCAGTTGTATAAATACCATCCACCTTATCATGAAAAGCTTGTAATATTGACAGCGTAGTAGGCGAGACGAATGATACATTGTTTAATGAAGCAGCTATTCGTTGATTAAGTGGGGCTTGACAACTCATGATACTATTTTCTGCTTCACATGGAACTAAGCCCAATCCAACGGTTATAAACATACGCTCATCGACTTCACGTGGAACTGGAGCCCAAAAAGGCCCTGTAACAAGCCCAGTCAATTTGTTGAAGAATCCGAAAGCAGCATCTGTATCAAACATATCTGGTAAAATTGGCATTTTTGGAACAAATGGTTTAGCATCTTCGTATACAATAAGTGCAGTGGCAGGTATAGTATTAATCTGCAAACCCTTTGAAGTGCGATAGAGAAGCGATGCCATATAGTATCGAGCTAGTGGTTGGTCAGCTATCAATAGCGCATCAATGGTTTGTCCAGGGGCGAGCACAAGTAATTCTGTATGGTACGGGTTGGTATACATAGCATCTGCTGCAACGACTGTCAAATTGTCACTCGCTATCTTGAAAAATAGATTAACATTCACCGCTGCATTGATGATACATAGTAGATATGTCTTTCCACGAACCACTTTCAGTTCAAAAATATCTGTTGTACGGTGAAAAGAAAAGCTTAGTTGTAATAACGTGAATAGTGAACTCGAGTCATTATTGTAAAGGAACACAAGTTCCAATACCGAAAGATTTTGATTTCGGGTCTAATTAAAAGGGAAAAGGAATAATAAAATGAGACATACTTTCAAGGTTAGATTTCAAAAATCTTTGAAATTAACCGAGAACAAGAAATCTTGAGCAGATACCAACAAAAAGCAGTAACGTACCTGGTTGAAGGTCTGTAACATTGGATGCTTATTTAATATTTGAATATTGCTGTTTCCTTCGTCCATTCAGAAATCTCCGTCCTGTATATATAATTTGCAATCGATTGTCAGGCTTGAAAAAATATATGTATTTTACAACTATTTCTAGTTTGGAGATATTAATTTAGCTATTACTGGAAAAATATTATAATTCATATGCAAGTGTCAAAATTGTTCGTTTTTAAGTTAACGATGTCCATGTCGGAATTGAGACGATCCACTTGCAAGCACTTTTTCTTTATTCATTTACAAGCATTTCTATAAATGCATTACCCTTTGTCTTGTTGATATATATTATGAAATACTTACTTAGCTTGTTTAAATAAGTAATAAAATAGATTTTTAAGTAATTTTTCTAAGTATGTTATAATTATTTTCTTTACCGAGCAAGTTTTCATGCCAGTCTATGACTCTCTCTTTGCGAGATAAGAATTTATGCATTGAATATAAAAATCTTCTTCTATATGAAAATTGTCTTACCATTACAAATACAGTAAACTGTTAATAGCATAAACAATGCACTTTAAATACCTGCAGCCCTATTTTGTGGTGACCATATGTTGACAGGAACTTCTATAGTATAGTATGAAATGGAAAATGACTCCTTGCAAAGGGTTCAATGATCAAAATTAAAGAGGTCAAAGATTGAGATAAAACTTTTTAACAAATTGGAGAAAGATCCTACACAAGTAATAATATGGTTCTGAATTATGTTAAACTTGGAAAAAAAAAATACTCCTGAAGATACTGAATTATGTTAAACTTGGAAAAAAAATATACTCCTGAAGATACCAGTAGCTCAATAATAACATTCTTCACTTAAAACTTATTCTCGAGTTCGAGTCACTTTTAGAAATTGGTAAAAAAAAATCATTCTTAATCTCATTTTAGAATTCTAGTAAAAGTCACCACTAAAGTAAAAGTTATTCATAAAAGCTAGGTAATTATAAGATCCAAGCCATTGCAAAAATGTGCATGTGAATACTTACGATTTGAAGGGCATGAATACAAATCCCCTGGCCAGCCGTTGATGGTGAAGGCGTCGGAGCTATTGGGTCCATTGCCAGTGAGTTGCAATTGTTCCTCCAGTTCAACAACATTCTGATTATACCATTCTCCTGCAATCATAATTTATTTTAGTTCCTAGAGTTTCTTACGCTTTTAATGTCTTATGGAAAAGCAAGACTATAACAATTATAGCAGTTGTTGATCAAGGGGTTTGAATTTTGGTGGTAATAAAGGACTACAAACAACAGTGCTAAAGCTGCTATTTGGACGTATTATCGCAGAATTGTAGTATGAGCGTAACAGTCGTATTTATGAGGAATATTTCATGACAGAGGAACAAGTTTTTAATATTATTTATAGAAATATTAGAGCTAATATTTGCTGTGGCAAGAAATTTAATAGGAGTGCAGAGAACATCTGTATAGCTGATCGATGAAATTTGGTAGACATTCTGATGTAGGCAGGAGTTGAACTTAGTTTGTATATGAATTTGTCGAGCTTAATGAAAAAACTTCGTTTTCCCAGCAAAAAATATATGGTCTACATACTAATTCTAATTTATTTTTTTACAATCAATTCCCAATCATATATTATATTTTACAAGTAAATACTATTAAAAAGTTAATGAAACGATAAATTAACAATAAAAAATCATTGACAACAATATTTATCAAATTTTAACAATAAACCTTAAAAACAGGTGGATAACTTGCCTTGCAAAAAAAAAAATGTATTTTATATTTAATTTTTTTAAATTAAATAACATATTTCTAATAGTAAAATGTTTTTTTCTATATAAAAGTTTCATATCGAGAATATTTTCCAAAGATGACAACTAAATATTAGAAAATGTTTTCAATATTGCACGCAAATATCAGCTTTTCAGAAAACAATTTTTTTTTCCCCTCAGCAAATTATCTTCCTATAAACAAACGGTGTGTATGCATCACATTAGGTGGTTCAGCATATGATGAATTTCAAGATCATACTTAGACAATCAAGATTACAGAAAGTGGAATTTCAGTAATAAAAAGTATATCTTATACTTAACAAACAGGTAGAGTAATAGAAATTAGAACCTGGAATTAATACCTAGAATGATTGGAACTTCCTTATATGGTTTTGGGAAAGGATACGAACGACCAACTCTAGGGTAAATAATTAGAGCCCCATAAACCGTTGCTCGTTGGAAGCCAGCATGTGCATGCCATCAAAGAATTCCTTCTTGTCCAGTGATATTAAATTTATAAATATAACTATTTCTTAGACGTATCGGACATTGACTTATCATTTCAGTTCCATCCGCCGAGCAAGTTAAATATTGAGTCACCCCATGCCTGGAAAAGGTTGAAAGAATGAACTAGAGATGTTACTGAGGCCGCCTCAATCAGCTTTTCTGGAATTGAACAACATTACTTGGGTAGCTTACTCTAATTAGTGGCCTGGTCCCATATCCAACCAAAGTTTTTTGGTTTTACAAATTAAAAGTATTCTAAGAGACAAGAATCTGGATTTATTTGTATTTGTTATTATTGCTGCAACTCAATACTTCAAAATAAGACAGTTTTCTTTTTTTGTTTTCTCGCTATCTGTTATATTTTTCAGTATATAGGGAAAGGAAGCTATATTATATAAGCACGTAACAACTATCCTGTTATAACAAGGAAAATAAATCCTTCCGTAGAGATATGCCAGAAAGAAAAAACAAAAAAAAAGAAAAAAGAAAGAAAAACAAAAAAATGAAACTTTGAAAAGTTCAAATCAATCTTTTTGGAAGTCTAAAAGTTTAACTATAAAAGAGAACATTTTTTTTCAAAAGTTATAAAAAAATATTTTGAAAAAGAAATCAATTTAAACAAGCCATTAATATGCAATGAAAATAGAAAAGTGTTTGTCAACATGCTGATCCATGATAAACTTCGGCAAGTGACCCGAAAATTCAATTTTTGGTTGATAAAGGATTTAACTGAAATTATTAGACTAAGTGCGGATTTTGTGACTTTTTTTAGTAATGAGAAAACTCGTAAAATTAAGCATTACATTCATATGGTATCACGAATTTCAAATCCATTAGAATGATGTATCATTAATACAAAGATATATTGATGCTTTTCCTCACGGAAAAAGAAATAGTTGCATGAAAGAAGGCAAGCTAACATAAAGATCCCTTACCATAGGTGGCAAATCTATATATGATATTGCGTGGTGCACCTTTTTTCTATTTGAGAATTTTTTCTGTTATCTTGTTAGGGGACTTTTGGTTCATGTAATTATTTTTTATTCTCGAAAATAATATTTTTGGAGATCGAGTCCTCAGGAGTACTTGATTCCCGAGTATGTGCAAAAAGCTATTTGATATCATCAAGAAATGTTATATTATTGTATTTCTTTAAACTCATTATTTATGGAAATCTTAAGTAATTTTTCAAAGATTTCCTTTACTCAAAAAGATAAAGATATCTCATTAGTTTATATGTCTTCATCGTCTATGTGCGGGTTGATCATGCACGTCGGTGTAATGTGCGTGTAGTGTGGGTGCAGCGCGTGTGTTGCGTGTTTAGTGTATAGTATATGTGAAGTATGTATCACGTGTGTAACTTGTATGTGCAGTGCGATACTGTTTTATGCTGTGCGTACAGTATTTGTAACGTGTGAGGTAGTGTGTATGTCCAATGTGTTTCAGGTGTGTGTAGGGTGTGCAATGTACACAAGGCACAGGAAGTGCTTGTAACGTTTGCGTGTAATTTGTAGGGACAGTAGATCTTAAATATTATATACCTAAGTAGCATTATATATCCACAGTAACACATTCATGATTTTATTATTATAAATTCACAATTTGTATAGTATATATTTATAACTTTTAATTATTTATAAATTGTATATTATATGTTTATAATTTTAACACTTTATATTCAAAATTTTTAATTATTCACAATTTACTTTTCTATTACTCTTATATTATATGTTCAAAAACTTTATATCATATATTCACAATCAGTGAACAATATGTTCACAGCTTATAAATAATATGTTCACAATATGTCAACGAATTTAGAGCTCACAATCAGAGGTGTTACCAGTGTCTGATCGATGATTGGATTGCTGTGTTATGTTCGTTAGTGTAAGAAGAGTGAATTCGTTAAATTTCATGTTAATCTCATGGTCGGATTATAAGATTTTTTGGATGGTGCACCATGCACTTTTAGGGTGTATCATACTTTGAGTATATGGTATAATTTACTGTAATTTGTGTAATGTTCTTCTATTTTGCAAAGCAAACTTGGGAACTTAACATTTTTAACATTATATTTTCAGAAACCTTATATAAGAATATACATGTGAACCAAATTAAATGTACTTTCTACAATTTTGTGCATTTTTCGCACAACAAAAAGCAGGGTCACTAAATGATTTGGAGATACAATGCCCAGCATTTAAAAATGTTCTGAATGTTTTAAGAAGAAGAAGAAGAAAAAGAAGAAGAATAATAATAATAACAATAATTGTTGAGAATGTATCCAGAGCTCATATTTCATCATTTTCATCCAATCAAGCGTTGAACCAAACATTTAGCATTGAAATGAGTTCAGAATGTTTGAATAATAATAATAATAATGATGATGATGATGATGATGATGATGATACAACAACAATAGCACAAAACTCAAATTTCAATATTATCATCTAATCAAGCCCCACCGCCGCCGCCGCCGCCGCCGCCCCCCCCCCCTTTTTTCCCAACAAAAAATAGTAATAAATAGTTCAGAATGTACACAAGGCTCATATTCAATATTTTCGTCTAATCAAGAATCCCACCCAGCCCCCAGGGGCATAGGTGAGTTGGTAAGTGGCCAGGTGATTAGGGTGGAGACACTCTGACAACGCGGGATCGAGTACTGCCGCTGGATTTCCACGCCCGTTGGTCCTCTCCCTGGTCGGGCTGCCACTCATGCACATCCCTCGATTTACTTCCCGCCTGGTTAAGGGGCCTCTGACCAGGTGGGAAAGGGGTTCTCCTTTGGTTAACCCTTTTAAAAAGAACCCCACCCACCTCCCGGCGCCCGCCCCCCCCCCCCAAACACCAAAAACACACACACACACACATAAAAGAAAAAAAAAAAAATGGCATTGATCAACATTAGCTTCTGGTTCTCCGCTGGACTTACCAGTGAATGGTGATGTTATATGGGGACTTATTGAAAACATGAACAACAAGTGTATCACCCTCTCGTGCATAAATAGTTGGCCCCGGAACACTTCCATTTACTGCAGTAACCACTTGCTTCTTGCATGCCCGCTGCAGAGAAACACCTTCCACCTGCAACAGTTAGAAAAAGCTTAAAGGTCAAAACTACAGCTCATTATGTGTGTATGTATAGTAAAATAATGTATTTTATCTTAAGTTCTCTTGCTGTGGAAGTTGCATAAAAAACTCATGATTTCAAAACTTATTATTACCCTTATGTTATAAAAATATTACTAATACCTCTAAATTAATATATAGTTTTGTACAACATTCTTCAAAGTGTAGGAATATATTTATGTCTTCTAAAACACAAAATTTTATACAAGTTTAATTTGAAAGAACATTGAGGGGTTTAGGGACTTTTCCCTTTTCTTGTGATATATCAACGTACCGGAAAACTATATAAATAGGATTTTGCAAGAAAATTAAAATTTCTCTTTCACGCGAGGAATGAAGACCTATGAAGGAGAAGGAAGAGAAGGCCTTGTCTTCCCTTTATTTCATTCTTTCTCTTTTATCTTTCCCTTGCCTTCTCTACGAGAGGCGACGTGGATTTGGGACAAGTTGGTTGAGCACGAACTTTTTGTTTTTTTTTTAAAAGGGTTAACCAAAGGAGAACTCCTTTCCCACTTGGCCAGAGGCCCCTTAACCAGGCGGGAGGTAAATCGAGGGATGTGCGTGAGTGACAGCCCGACCAGGGAGAGGACCAACGGGCGTAGAAATCCAGCAACAGCCCCGTAATATTTCAGCGGAGTACTGCCGCCACACGGACTCGATCCCGCGTTGTCAGGGTGTCACCACCCTAATCACCTGGTCACTTACCAACTCACCTATACCCCTGGGGGCAACTTTTTGTTTTTTATATTTGTGTGATGTGGCTAGAGAGTATTTGAAAAGTTTTCTAGAATAGATAATTTCAAAACTATTCTACAGCATCGGGCATTCAGCAGCGTTCTTGAAATCGGAATGAGGAAAGGGTCTTAGCCACTAGTGACTAGCTTTCTGCAAAGTTATAAGATATGTATGGGTGCTGACGCGTGCCCAGTGCTATAAGATCAAGGAAGTTGATAACTGATGATAGGGGAGCCGACGTCTAAAATGTTTGTTTGTGAGGGATATAAAAAAAATTATATAATTTAGTATTCATATATGAATAATTTTTTTAATTAAAGGGTAAATTAGTTTTTCATATTGAAAATACACACATTTACACAACAAAGAAGAGATCATTATAGAAGTCAAGATCGTAGATGGAATGAAGAATGCAGTCAAGATTTTGCATTTCAACTTACGCGAAACGTGTGCTCTATAACTCGAGCAGAAGCACTTGAGAATGATTGAAGCAAAAGAGCGTATGCAATAAGCATAATGAGCATCGCTCCCCCCATGCTTCAAAGTTAAAACAGGAAGCACGAGAAGGCAGTGAAGACTTAATGCTAGCTGAGGACTCGTGCAAAGTCAGGTGTGGTTTATATGCAGCATCTCCGAGGGGAGTAGGTGTGGGTGCGATTCTAAGCAATGTTAAAACTTATGCCAACTACCAGTTTTTTTTTCCTTTTTTCTCTCTTTTTTTTTTAGCCAAGTTAAAGCTTAACTTTACAAGAAAATAGATGTATTTAAATAATAATTACATCTCTCACTTAAAACTTATGTATCTCAAATTTATGACATTATTGAAAAATAAATAAGGAATCATTTCCGGTCCTTCTCATAAGGAGAAAAGAAAAAGTTAAAACTTTTACAAAGTCATATATCTTTGCAAGACAGAACGATGGCTGATGAAGTCCACTAGAAAATTCTAGATCTGATAGTGTTATCCTACTTATTTCCTTTCTATCTCCTGACACAGCAACGAAGAAGAATCAACTTTTCTCCTTTAGCCTCCCAAGGCTACAGATATAAGAGCGGATAACGCATGTCTCGAGTTTAAATTTTATCTTTATCTTAGATTAAGTGTCCTGATTGACCTGGTGCTATAGTCATGGGACTGGTCATTGCACCAAAGTTTACCACTTAATAGTCAGGTTCCGTGGGTGGTTGGGCTTCGGTGGTGGTCAAGTTCTGCTGATTGGGTTCTCTCGTCATATAAATATATATATATATATATATATATATAACTTTTTTCTAATTTTCTACATGCTTATGATATTTTTTTTTAAAAAAATAGTATTGGTAGAATTGATGGTGTTTTCTGTCATTCTATTTTGCAGTTCAGCTAGGTAATAAAAAACCCTATATCAACAATAAGGGCACATTTAAATTAATTTTTTTTAAAATATTCTTTTAATAACTTTTAAAAAAAAGTACTTTTAAAAATTCAAAATTCAAGCTTATGAAAAAGAAATCAATTTGAGCAGATCGTAACAAATTCCGGCCAAACACCAAGTGATACCTAAAATATTAGGGAAAGCTTTTATTCTTCTTTCATTTTCTTTTAATGATCGAAATAGGCAAAGCTTGCCACTTGTATTCCCGACATTTTGAGCGGCCACATAATGATTTCTCCGCATAACAGGCGGGGGACGTATTTCACACAGCCACCAAAGTGATCCAAATATGTTTAGACTAGTTCACATTGATTTTTTTTCAAACGACTTTTTCAATAATTTTAATTAATATATTTTTTGAAAAATTAAAATTTTTAACTTGTGAAAAAGATTAAATTTGAGCATTTTTTTAAATTTTAGTTTTTAAAAATTAAATTAAATAATTATTTAGAGGAAAAAAAGTATTTGTTTGTAAAAAAAGAAAAAAACCAATCCAAACAAACCTTTTACCTTGTAGTCTACTACCATGGTATTTACATTCGTTCAAAAAGTCTCAAAATCAATTTTTATTGTATAAATTTCATTATAAAGAACTTCTTTAAACTAAAAAAATAACTAATTCACGATTTTTTGGCATTATTCTAAATATAACGGAAGTTTTTCTTCTATTTTATTGGTCCAAAGATCTCATCACTAAAAGAAGATTCAGAGCAGGGAATCACAAATTAAGTTACACGGCAAAGAAGTCCTCAGCAACACCGACCGCATGAGTATCCAAAAATAAATACGCCACAAGATACACGTGAAATTTCATCTGAAATGACAGCAACGGCCACTCTTACACCATCTTTTATTATTGCACGAGGGAGGATGAAGAGGGAAAATATATACATACATATATATATATGGAAAATAAAGGGCCTGTTTGGATTAGTTTTTTTAAGGAAAAAAATATTTTTTTAAAAAAATTATATTAAATTTATAATAATTATTTGATTTGGCTTTCAAAAAAATTAAAATTATAAAAAAAAAGCTTAAATACAATTTTTTTTAAAAATCAGAATTTTCAACTTCTATAAAATAAATTGTCTTTAAAAAACTGTTTAAAAAATTATTTTTTAAAAAAAATCAATCCAAACAGGCCCAAAGTACATCAACATTATCAACAGTACTTTGACTTAAAAATTACAAAATAAAATTTGAAGTAAAAAAGAATATATTAATTTCTTGACTTGAAATCGAATGGAAAAATTACAATATATTGAAAAGCATCATCTTGAGAGTTAGAATCTTGTTTCAACATTTTTAGTGTGTTTAGAATGATTTTATTTTAAGATACTTATCCTATTGAAATTTGTAGATATTTTTATGAGATTTTAGATATCTTATTATATGCATCATATATTCTATAGTTATTAATAAAAATAATAATAATATAAGATGGATTACTTATTTTTTATAAGATAAAAAATGTAATTTATTTTAAATTTTTTAAAGAACATATAATAAGATGTCTGAAATCTTAAAATATTTCCTTTTATTTTAATAAACAGAGCATTTGTGATGTCAACCTAAACTCACCCTCTCGCTAAGTCGTTCTTTCCCTTTATTATTAACACTTTCAGAAGCAACTTAGACAAATGAGTTATTATTAGTGTGAGCATGCCGATGGTTTCTTTCAATATGCATTTACAAAATATCACTTGTCAACCACCTTCACCACTTCCAAAAGCATATGTCCTACCACTTTTTTATGTCTTATATATTGAATTTTTACCAAGATATTTTTTTAAATCATTCCAAACATTAGATTTCTTCCTTTAAAGATTAAGCTTATTAGTAAATATAGAGTAACGCCCTTCTATATTGATTTGTGTGAAATTTGTGTGTATTTTATAATAGTTTAAATTCACTATTATTGTCATCATAGATTTAAGCATTTTAGGCCAGTTAATTAAGTTCAATGTGGAAGCAGACCAGTAGTTGGACCTAGATCGTTATAGATGGTATCTCCCGCATCAACTCTACAGGAGTTTTGTGTTTTGTGTGTGTTTAGACCGCGACAACTCTCACATCAGCTTTATATGAGATTTGTGTGCATTTTATAATGGCTTTAGTTTACTACTATTGTCATCACGGATTTAATCATTTTCGATCAATTGATTAGGCAAGCCTTATCATAAATGTGATCATCAAAACTTTGTTCATACATTTAATTCTATGATTTATTGTAAGTGTATGTTTACACTTTATAGTTTTAAAATTAGTTAGTTACCCCCCATGTGATAGCAAGCCTTATCATAAATGTGATCATCAAAACTTTGTTCATATATTTAATTCTATAGTTTATCATAAATGTACGTTTACCTTTTGTAGTTTTAAAATTAGTTAGTTACCCCCCTACATTTATCAAAATAGAAGCACACACACCCGTTATTTGTTAAATATTAACGGAAAATGAAAAATGTCTTTAACGCCCTCTTAATAAACATACGCTTTCTTCTTCAAATCGTTCAAAGAAAGTCCTCACCGAACCCACGACCCAAGACCCCAAACAAACCTTGACTCGGCCTGATCTTGCACGGCTATCTGTCCGTCTACTATCCAATTGGACTTCACCAACACGTTTCTCATCATCGTGCGATCTAATCCATATGCTCCGTTCTTGATACCATACAAGGACGGAATCAGAAATTTTTTGTGGCGGGGGGGGGGCGGCGTGGGGGCCGGGGTTCTACATACATGTTTGAATAGAAAATGATCGTTCAAATAATATTAAATAAAAAAGCAAGACTTCAACTTTTTAACATGAGAGAGTATATATTATGTATAGCAATAATCATAATAATAAAGGTTAGTGATGCAAGTTTTTTTTAAGCATAAACAAGTGTAAAGAAAATATTATTTAGCAAAATATATAAATTATATAAAAAAAAGTATATTGATTCTGTTAATGAAATTAAGCTATGCCCTCCTTTGCAGAATTTTCTAGCCAAAACAAATACATAAATAATATACTAAAAGATTTTCTAAACAAAAATAAATTTTCTATGGAATGACTATCTAAATTTTATGAAGTTTTAAATCTATCTTATCAAAAAAATTATTCTAACTACTTAACAACAGAACAAATAAATTAAGGAGTACTAAAATTTATTTGTAAAGTTACTTATTTATAATCATTGAAATATCATCTATATAAAAAAAATATGTACGAAAAATATTATTTCAAGAACAATTTCAAACGAAACAAAATAAGCGAAAAAAATTAAGGAAGGCCATAAAAAGGTTTTTTCAAATTTTTAAAAATTTTATATACACTAAAATTTTTTTTTTTTTATGCCTGTGCCGGCCCCCCTTGGTTCCGCCCCTGATGCCGTATAACCTCCACCCTCAACCACCACTATCATGGCTATGAAAAAATCTCATCGCTGGCATCTTTCCCGACCACCAAATGCCATACTACCACCGCCACCACCACAAGCTTCCCCAAGCTTCTACCATCGATCTGGTATGCTTCGCGTTTGTTGAGAAAACCTCGTCAACGTTTCACCATGAAAGCCGCCAATCTCAAGCTTTTTTTGCCGTTCTTGCTTTATCTCTTTACGAGTCTTCTTTGACATGTATTTAATTGGGTTATTTTAAGCAACTTGAGACCCTATGTACCATTTTCTTTTCTTCTTCCAATAATAGAAATGTTTAGCATTAAGTTGAATCGCCTGGTTAGTCAAACCTTGATCCCATTCAGTTTTTAAAATAACGATTTATTGGGAGGGTGTTACACCTGGAATCACATGTCTTCGAATACCATTCTGATAAGAATTTCATTGTGCAAAATGAATCAAACCCATTTTTGAATTGTATGCCTGTATATACCGTGTATGTATAATTTTTTTTTTTGGTTCGTGTGTGTATATATATGTGTATATATATATATATACATACATATATATATGTATGTATATGTACGTGGGTCTGTGCACGTGTGCGGATATATAAGCGTGTACATATATATATATATATATATGTATGTATGTATGTATGTATATGTACAGATGGATTTATGTGGGTGGGTGTGTGTATATACATACACTCTGGGTTTAGGGAAGGAGATGATGAACGAGAAAAGAAAAAAAAATGAAAAAAAAATAGAAGGAACAAGGAACATAATGGTGTTACAAAGGGGCATTTTGGTCCTTGAGGAATTTTTGGGTCAAAAAATATTGCTTTTGCTATAAAAATCGCACATAAAGTTGGGGTACGCTACTTGTCGTTAAAAATAATGGAAAAAATGACGAAAAGAGAAACAGAAACGTGCTTCACTTTTGAAGAGTGTAAGAGGTAATTAGCTAATTTTAAAATTACAAGGGTAAAACGTACACTTATGATAAAACATAAAAGAATTCCGTGCTATTTACCCTTATTTATTTATTGCTTCATGAGATATCCTCATTTCTTCATCACAATCATAAGATGCAAAATATTTAAGTTCTTTATGTGATAAAGGTTGTGTTTGGAACAAAGATTCCAAAATGAAATTAATTATCAAATAAAAGCAAGCAAATAATTAAATAAATTATTAAGCAAATAAGATAAATCAATATTAAAAAACAAAAAAATGATTTGAAATTTAGATTAGTTGTCCTAAAAATGTTTTCAATACGTTTATATAAAATAATAAAATATAGAAAAACTAATTGACAGAGGTACAAAAAAAATGAATTGGAATGGGGTCAACATGTTGGAATTTATTAATATAATACCAAAAATAAAAACATTGGTATAACTAAAATAAATAAATTAGTTTTGAAGCATACTTTGATTCGAAATCATTGAAAGTTTCCTATGATAATCCTGCAATAAAATTGTAGCAGCATGTTATGATAGGCATATCTAGACTTCATGGTGGATCCAGGACCCCAAGATCAACAACTGCACTAATTTATGTATAATTTTTTATATAAATATTAATAAAAATAATTATATTAATACATAAATAATATTTTAATATACAAAATGAGATAAAAAAAAGTAACTAAATGATTATAAACAAAATGTATTTTATAATTGTTATCAGCTTGATTTTATACTTTAAAATTGTTGAATGATCAACTTATTCATGATATTGTTAAATACATACATCTCATGAAATTTTATAACATAACTAGTATCTAGTAGTAAACCTTCTAAGTTAATGTGAGTTCAATTAGGTTATTTGAATAATTTTGTGTGTTATTTTAAATATTTGTTGCATTTGATTGAAAAATAAATTGTTTCTCAAAAATTAACTTTTTAAAAAAATTTATCCCACACATATATGTCTTATTTAACAAATAAAAATTAAAAAATAAAATTTAAATTAAGATAAAAAGATTCTAGTCATTATACATATATTAAAACAATAAAATAAATATAAAAAATTGTTAATTTTTAAGTGATTAAATTATACAAACTATGAGGTAACTATTATCTCAAAGACGTAATGGAAACATGAAAAATGAAAAAATCATCAATTGATTTAAATTACAAAATTTGTTAAAAAATTCAAAACCCAACATCATGAATTAACTTTAGCTTTGTGTCATGGTATGAAGAGAAGAGTACAGCAAAGGTAACCTTGGAAAAATATGTTAAAAGACAAAGGAATGTGAATTTCTTTTTGAAAAGTACGTTAAAAACAAAATTTGAGGAGAGGCCATTAATTTTTTTAAAATATTCTATATTAATTTAAAATTTGAAAAAATTAGAAGGCTTGGACATAAGACCTATTGACTTAGTTTAATATGTAGTAATAGCATTTGTCAGGGAGCCAATTTTTATTTTAAAAGATGTTACAGTAATTTTAATATAATAATTCTTTTTCAAAAAAATTTGAGGGGTGCCTTGACCCCCTCTCACTTGTAACTGGTCCTACTTGTGCTTGGACAAGGAGCTTCCTCTTCCCTCTCACTTATAACTTGTTCTACTTCTGCCTAGACAAGGGGCTTCCTCTTCTTCTTCAACTTTTGTATGGTGGCTATAAGTATATAATCAACCCTAATAGCCTATTAGTAGACTATTAGTATTTTGGATGGCAGAGAGTGGCTAACCTTAACTTTATTCTCTCCCTCCCCCTCCCTCTCGAAATCAAGTTTCCCTAATAATTTAAACAAGCTTTGCATCTTACATTATCACACTACTAGAAAATAATATTTATGAAACAAATCTAAGCCCAACTAGAACGGATCATGATAAATAATATTTTGGGCTTTACCACTCAACCTCAACCCAATTTTTCAAAAAAATAATTAAAAAAGTATCAATATGTGGCTGCCCATGATTTAATTAGAAAAAATCTAATAGTTTCCCACTTAGACAACACTGGTCAGTTTTATATTTTGGAAATCATATTTTGCCCAAAAAAAGAATCTTAGGTTGAATACAATTTTAGTGGCCACATAAAAAAAAAATCCAGAATCCAATCTAACAGGGACATTTATGTCAAACTGTAGCAATCGCTATACTATTTATCAGCATAGGACTACTGTGGTCATAAACACTATTGCCTTATGCCTCATTGACATGGATTCCATAGTGTGAAAAGTGTAGTGTGGTATTTAGTACATATGATCTGACTATAATGATAAACACACCAATTTCCACAATCGGTCCACTTTACGGTCTCATAGAGGTCCTTTACGAGATAAAACCCGTTTTGTTTCCTAAGAGACCTTCAACCTTTAAAGGGATATGAATCCTTTTTAATGCTTCTAAACCAATGTCAATTCATCAAAGAAGCCTTTAACTATATATCTCGAGGTATAAAACTTTAAACTTGCATGAGCTCACAAGAACCAACATGCATATATGCAAATAGTGATCACTAACTGAATACAGTGAGAATAGAAGGAACAATCTAAATCACTAGAAAATAAAATGCATCTATACACTTTATTATTTAATTTATAACACCACGATGAAGGATTTGTCAAGGTTTAAAAAAAAGTTTCCAAAAGTACGTGGAAAAAACAATAGCCTATATGCTCTAATCTGAATGTATAGCCTGCTTACACTTGCACAAATATATGCCAAGCACATAACAATATTTTATATACCTTATAGCAATAACTTAATAAACTTGTGCCTTTATTTACTAACAATATCCAAGTCATGAAAGTAAGTAGAAAATAACATTATTATTAAAACACAATCAACATTGTAAGGTATATAAAATATTGTTATGTGCTTGGCATATATTTGTGCAAGTGTAAATCAACATTGTAAAATGCGCAGAAAACTAGGTAATAAGATCCAAGCCATTGCAAAAGTTTCTTATGAATACTTATGTTAGCTAAATATTCTTTATTGATTTTGATGATGAAAATATGTATATGCATTATTTGATTAAATAGCTTCTTGTGAAATGAGATATTATATGAAGCTTGGAAAATATGAAGATGTGCATAAAGGATCATTTGAAGAAGAGAAAAGATAAGAAGGCATAAGGAGGAGAAGAGAAGTCATAAGGGGTACCGGATTTATTTTTCTTGCTCTTCTTGTGAGATGCCCATATACTGTATAGACTTGGCTCAAAACATTCTTCCTTATCATTGCAAAATTTTTCTCAAGTCTTGCACTTTTTAAATATGTACAAAACAAAAGTATTTGAATACACACATTGGAACAAAATGAGTTTTTGGGGTGTTTTCATTCACAACATGCGTTTACATATTTATTCAAAATTATTTGGTGTTGTGAAAATACACTTGAGCTTGTTTTTCTAAAAAAAAATCTGGTTTTACTTCACATTCGAGTAGCGGACCCCAAGCCGATCGGCTGACTGGTGGTAGCCCGCCCAATCGTAAAGTGAAAGTAAAAGCCGGACTTCTAGCCGGTCGACCGCTAAGGCGTCCGCCTAGTCGAGAAGGAGAAGGGCAAGCCGGACGACCAAGCCGGCCGACCGCTGAACGGGTCAGAATAAATGCACTAGCCGTTTCTTACTGCTCTGGCCGAGATTTTCATCTTCCTTCACCTACCAAATCCCTAACCCTCAAATCTCTATAAATACACATTCAAATACAAGTTCTAATAAATGAATTGAAGTGTGCAAAAGCTTTTATCATCATTCAATACTTCTTGAGCCATTCTTGCAATATATTGAGCTTTCAAGAGCTTATTATTTTCTCTTCTTGAGGAAATTTTCAGATCCAATCTCTTTTCATTCTTGAGTATTCACACTTTGAGAGCTTTATTCATTGTGAGATATATCCATTGTAGCTTGTAAAAGTGTGAGGAAATCCTATAGAGAAAGTCTCTTGGGTTCTTTGAAGTGAGACTTCAAAGAGGTTGTAAAAATCTTGGTTTGTGCTTTACCAAGTTTTGAAGAAGCATTTTAGTGGAGATCCTTGAAGTCCTAAGGGGAGATTCCTTGGGCGGTGGATGTAGGCTTGGCCGAACCACCTAAAAATCGTTTGTCTCTCTTCTCCTTGCTTTAAATTTCATTCTTATTACCTTGCTTATATAGTGTTTGATATATTGCTTGTTAGAGTTGTAAATTTTCTGTAAATTTTAAAAACGAAAATTAATATTAATATCTTAATTCACCCCCCCCTCTTAAGATATTTGCACCCACAACTTACTATTTAAAGAGCATGAATACGTATCCCCATGCGAACAGTTGATGGTAAAGGCATCAGAGCTGTTGGGTCCACTGCTTGTGAGTTGCAATTGTTCCTCTAGTTTAACAACACTCTGATTATACCATTTTCCTACAATTATAAGGTGCCCGACTTATTTAAATTACTAGGACAATTTGATTTTTTTTTGGGAGGGGGGGCCAATAAAGCTTTTAAAGCTAGGCCCTTTCTCACATCCAGAATACTAATAGTTTGTAAATAGATTATTAAGGTTGGCTTGCTGTATTGAGAGCCACCATATAAAAATTAAAGAGGGGAGAAGGAGCCTATAGTCTAGGCATGCCTACCATAACACCTTATTCAACAATCCAATTCAATGATTTAATTGCCCCAAACACTCGCAGCATAAACAACTAGTTCATGTCTCTCTGATTACCGCTGGCATCAATAAATAGATGACAATTCAACAATGAGAATATCCACAGATGGGCATGTAGCAGAGCTTGGACAATAGTGTAATCCTTGAGATGACTCGTGATGTATACATTCCTCAACTCATGCAAGTTTACCTTGCCAGATTTAGCATTAATAGCCTTTTGAAGAACTACAACACCACATACCTCCTGAAATAGTTATTGTCACTCAGCAACTGGAAGCCGCGCTTTATAGACATCCGGCATAGGGTCACCCAGCACGGGTAAACCCCATAAAACAACTATATCCTGCAATGTAATGGTGACCTCTCCGCAAGTGAGGTGGAATGTGCACGTCTCTACTCTCTACCGCTCAACTAGAACAGTCATCATAGGACTGCATAACACCTATAAAACCCCATGGAAACCAATGCATCTTGAACATGAGGGCACTTAGGCTCATCATATAGATGTTTATCGCATCTAAATACTAGAACCTCCCTCTGATATGTGGTGGTCGTCATCAAGTGCGTCCTATGCTGAGTATAATGAATGAGAAGAAAGGCATCCTCTGGTACGGGTCTGTGGGCCATAATGTATCCTACAGGCAATAAATTAATTAATTAATAATAATGATTGTAATAATAATAATAATAATAATAGTAATAGTAGTAGTAGTAGTAGTAGTAATAGTAGTAGTAATAGTAATAGTAGTAGTAGTAGTAGTAGCATTAGTAGTAGTAGTAGTAGTAATAGTAGTAGTAGATAATAATAATACTAATAATAATAATAATAATAAATTACAATAATAATGAAAATAATAATAAACTATTAATAAACTAATAATAATACATAATAATCATACTAATAATAAAAAAATTATACTAATCATGATGCTAATAATACCAATACTAATATTGATTACATTAATATTCACAATAATAATCACACTAATTAATAATTATTAAATTCAATACTTCCTACAAGTTTTTATAAGTTTAATAAATTCTTATTTCTTGATTTCATTCTATTCCATTTTTGTTAATTCTATAACTTTCTAAACACAGTAATTAATAAATTTTCTATTACTTTAAAATTTTTAATTTCATTAGATTTCATTTTTTTTCAAATATCCTATTAATTTTAATTTTTCAATTGTCTATATCGATAACTAAACTACACATTTACAACATCTATGTCAACAACTATACCAACATTCACATATATAACATATACATACACAACATATATATACATACACAGCATATATATATGTATATATATATATATATGCATAAAAAAGATATATATATATATATATATATATATATACACACACACACATGATATCCATATACATACATATAAAACATACATATGCACAAAAAAAAAATTAATCAGTAAAAACTTTAAAAACTTCCAAGAAGAGGCAAATTCCTAGGCCTAGAGCTTGTTTTGGGTTAGAATGAGTGTTTGGGAGCTTGAATTTTCGTGGGGGAAGATAAAAGGGAAGAAAAACAAAAAAATAGGTGTGTGGAAGAAGAAGGGGGTTAAATTTGATTAACGTTCGGCTTTTGAATAGCCAAATTCAGCTATTCAATAGTTGAAACGTTAAAAACAAGGCAAAATTACCGCGATATTTAAACTTGCACAATTTTGGCTATTGAATGGCCAAATTCGGCTATTCAAAAGCCGAAATTTAGTCCCCAACGGTACAGTAATAAATGATCAATTTTTCATTTTTTCAACTGCCAATTTCAGCTTTTTAATAGTCGAAAAGGCTAGATTTGAAATACATTTCAAAAAAGGCTATCTTTGCAAATAATTTAACAAATTATGTCATTTATTAAAAAAAAAAAAATCCTCTTGAAGTACCAAGTCGATCCAAGAATATCTTAGATCCTCAAATTTAATGTCTTTGTTTGCGCTTGAGGGAACGAAGGCTCCAAAAAATGATTAAATTTCAACCAACTATATTTTAACACAATAATAAATATGTTGATATGTTCTGTATAAATTTAAGTTTTTATATAAGGTGGTCATTTTATCATGATATCATAAGTTCGAAACTCACAACCACTCATTTAAAAACATTAAAATAATATTCAATGCAAGGTTCAAAAACAAATCACACTCACACTATGCGACGGCGTGTTAATACAAGAAATAAATACATCAATATCCTCACCGACACATAAGGATGGATATGTGGGTATGAATACCATACACCCTAAACTATATAAATCAATATAGCATGGTGCACTCCATTCTCAATCTTTATATTATATGTTAACAATTTTTATATTATACATTCTCAAATTTTAATTATTTACAAACCACATGTTATATGATTATAATTTTAACAGTTTATGTTAAAAACTTTTAATTGTTCATAATTTACTTATCCATTACTCTTATATTATATGTTCAAAAGCTTTATATCATATGTTCATAATAATAAATTATTTACTTACGACTCTTTAAGATGTGTTAATAATCTGTAAATGATATGTTCACGACTTGTGAATAATAAATTCACAATCGGGGAATGATTTCGGAGCTCGCAGTCAGAGGTGTATTCGGTGTCTGATCAAGGATTGGATTCTTATGTTGTATTTGTTGGCATGAGAAGAGTAAACTCATTAAATTTCACCTTGATCCGATAGCTAGATTGTAAGATCTATTAGGGTGGTGCACCATGCACCTTTGGGTTGTAATAATGTTGGTGTATGATATAATTTGCGCATAAGAGTGTGTGTTAATATAATAAATAAATACAATAATATCCTCTAATTTTTTTAAATAAGGTTGTTACTCTATCACTATATATCCTATCCACTCTGCAAATTTTACTGTGCTTTGTAGGCACTGTGCACCTACAGAGCACAATGCTCCTTAAATTGCATGTTATACACGCTCTATTGAAATGACATCGTTTAAAATTAAAAAATTAAAATGCCTTTTAACAGGTCAAAGTAAAATCGTTAAAATCGTTGCTTCAGTTTTGCGTATAGGTTCTCTGAGGATCTATTTTTTAATGTCTGAGTATCTATTTTCTAATCTGTGACTGAGATCACTTTTGTTAGACGATTCTGAGCATCTATCTTTATTTTTGAACCAGTAGTTTGTACATTTTGAACATGTAGAGTGAATATTATGAATTAATACTGTATATTTATCAAATATGATAGTATTTTGTAAACTACTAGTGTAATATATGAAATACTATATTTATTTTGTATATGTAGTATATGAGTTTTGAACTAGTAGTTTATTCATTTTAAACCATGATTTATATTTTATCAGGTAGTATGTTATAAATTTTGAACTAGTAGTTTATTCATTTTAAACTAGTAGTTTATTAAGTTTGAACCAATATCTTAGTCATTTTGAACCAGCAGTTTATTCATTTTGAATCATGATTTTTATTTTAGCAGGTAGCATGATATCAATTTTGAACCATTAGTTTATTTATTTTGAACCAATAGTTTATTCAGTTTGAACCAGTAGTTTAGTCATTTTGAACCAGTAGTTTATTCATTTTCAGCCATGATTTTTATTTTATCAAGTAGCATGATATCAATTTTGAACTAGTTGTTTATTTATTTTGAACTAGTAGTTTATTTAGTTTGAACCAGTAGTTTATTCATTTTGAACCATGATTTTTATTTTATCAAGTACCATGAAGTCAATTTTGAACCAGTAGTTTATTCATTTTGAACCAGTAATTTATTCAGTTTGAATAGTAGTATTTTGAACAAGTCGTTTTATTTATTTTGAACCAGTAGTTTATTCATTCTGAACCAATACTTTATTCATTTTGAACCATGATTTTTATTTTATTAGATAGCATAATATTAAGTTTGAACTAATAGTTTATTCATTTTGAACATACAAAGCAAATGCTTTGAACTTTGACTTTTACTTCAATCACATAGCAAAATATTGATTCTCAAGTATTCTTATAATGTGAAAATTTACAATATATTTTAAAAGTGATGTTCAAATACGTATTGAGATTGAAATCACTATCATGAAAGCATATATATATATATATATTGTATGTATATATATAGTGTGAATATTTGTGTATTTTGCGGTAGAAATTGTTACCTTTGTGCCGTTGTTGTTGATTTGGATAAAGTTGTCGGACTTTTTTAAGCTGTAGAACACATTGTTATCGTCGGAGTTGCGAGATAGATAGAGAGGTTTTGTGCACGTTTTAAATGAGACACTTTATGTTTTCAGGAGTGTTGGCTGATTTATGTCTTACTATATAGTGCGTATGTCTCACGCCCAGCAAGGTTTAAATGAGACACTTTATGTTTTCAGGAGTGTTGGCTGATTTATGTCTTACTATATAGTGCGTATGTCTCACGCCCAGCAAGGTGCACGGTGGCTGTTAAGTGCACAGTAATTAGAGAGCACAGCGTAGGGACTGCATCCACTCATGAACACTTTGCATTAGTATTAGGCCATGTTCATTAACAATGTTTTAATTAGTATTTAGTGTCTCTTCCAATTTTTGTTTTTAGGAAAGACAGTGTTTAGGTAGTCTTATTACATAAAATACTGTTTAGTAAATGTTTTTCAAGTAGGATTTAGTGTTTAATTTTTATTTTTAACAATCCTACCTTCTTTTCAATATGATTGCTGGTTTGTCATTGTTACGATGCTGGTTATTATTTTGTTTGGATGGATGTTGGTTTTGTGAGTTAGTCCACTGATTGGAATTGTTCCGTCGTCTGTTGAAAGAGTTCTGAGAGGCATTAGTTCTCGTGTAGTGCGCCATTACTAAACTAGCAGAATATTAATTTGAGGAAGACCCACGGAATCCACTTGCACGCTGGTCCTTTCTCTTTAAAAATGCCTCATACTCAAGCAATTTGTCTTGTAATTCATCAAAACTGATCAAATGGTCTCGGGCTCGAATGGCAGCAGAGATTTCTTTGAATGCTGGGCCAATGCCATTGAGCGTATGAGTGATGAGGTATTGTTGTGGAACAGGAGGCCCCACAAGAGCCAATTCATCTGCTATATCTCGGATTTGAGTCAAGTATTTCTCAGCTAATCCCATGACACGAGAGGACGATAGGTTGGCAAAATTTTGGGACAGGTGCCATGCTTCAGCCGAGGTGGAGCAACTGCGGATTATCGGTACGACACTCTAAGTGACCCAATAATTCCAAGAAAAATGAGTTTGTCTTGCTGCATCCAAAAGGATTACGCTGGATTTGGGACCTCCTTGTCATTAATGGTGTGTGTTGCCGCAGGACAAGGATTGGTGCTGCCAACATATCCCGCCAAGTCATAACCATATAAGAGAGCATCTAATTAAATTTTCCAAGAATAATAGTTATGGGGGGTGAGTTTGAGAGGTAATTGGTTGGCTCCGTTAATCGCTACTGGAGCTGGTTGTGAGATAGTGAGAGGTTCTGTGGTGGGTTGTTTGTATAATGGGTGAGGATTGAGATGTGGTAGGCGAGTTGGTGGTGAAGCTGGCAGTAGCCATGTGATGTGTGGTGTAAGAAAAAAAAAAAAAGAAGGATCGTATACTCAGTGAGAGGAGAATGCTCTGATTACCATAAAGGCCTTTACACAAGCAAAGAACTGGAAAAGTATTTTATTCATGTCATCACTTTATAGCAATAGGATGCATTTATATTCGTACGGTACAAGTGTGAGGGCAAGTGTAAATACAATTGAGTTGTACATGATTTATGGTTTTAGAATGGAAACAAATATGCTATCAAATATATAGAGACATGCAATCAAATATACAGAGATATGCCATGGAAATCAGTCGTGATCTTCTTTGATATATCAAAGCCTAAAAGTCAAACAGCACAAATTTGATCTTTATCGTCACTTATTTAAAAAATATTAAATTATTTACGTATAAAATCTAAATAAATTACGTTACACATGAGGGGGCGTATCTTGAAATTATTATCTTATCTAAAACCTTAAGCTTGTAGAGAAGATATTGGTTTATTTATTTATTGTGGTTAACACACCCCTTCACATACAACGTAATTTATTTAGAGTTTGCACGTGAATAATTTAATATTTTTTTAATTAATAATGGTAAAGATCAAATTTGTGTCGTTTGGTTTCTAGGTTGTGATACCATAGGGGGTTTGCACAAGCAAAGAATTGGAAAAGTATTTTATTCATATCATCCTTTACAGCAACAGGATGTATTTATATTGTACAATATAAGTGTGAATGCAGGTGTGAATACAATTGAGTTCTACACGATTTATGATTATATGCTGTCAAATAGACAAAGATATGCACTCAAATATACAGAGATATGCCAATAAATGGAAATCAGACGTGATCTTGTCTGGTACCCGCCTTGTTTTGTATCAATCACGGTGACTGAGGGTGTTTGTCATTCAAAAAAGTAGTAATGATGTGAAGCGCGATTGATAAGTTTCACGGTTGGAAGCCAACTTGCACAGAATATTTGATTTTAGATGTGAACTCCGAATTTCTAATGGGGAACTATAATTTTACACCTGTCTGAATCTTTTATCTTTTCCTTTTCTTACCAAATAATGTATTGTTCCTTTTTTTTTCACATCTCTATTATTTGATCCCTTTATAGCCTGTATGATTTAGAAAAGAATATGCATTCAAGACAAAATAAAATTTTGCAATTAAAAGCATAATGCTTATAGAATATTTATTCTTTTTTTAATGTTTGATTATAGTCATAATAAAAGCCAAAATAGAATATCTATTTTATTTATGTGCTTCATAAAACCATTTGCACAAATTGGAATAGAATAAAAATCAATTTAATTGATAAAAATATCTTTATTCTTTGATTTGATATAAATTAAAATTAATGCATGATAATTAATTTTTCTTTGTGCAACTTTAAGAAAGAGTATATTTAGTATCGTATCATAAATTTATAAATATTATGAAACATAAAAGGAGTTGTCTAGAAACAACAGTAACATATTACTAAATAATTCAAAAAGAGAAGAAGTCAAATATTAAAAAAGAAACTTAATCAATAGTTTTTACAATATTAGCATAATGACAAATAATCTTGCCAGTCCTTTAATTTAGCAATAATACATAGCACTATTTATTTTATCATTTTTAATTTAAATGCCATTTTTTCATTTGTTTACTATTAATCATAATCGAGAGGAAAAAATTAATTAGCGTATAAGAAGACACGTCTTGTAGCTAGGAAAGCATAAAAGACAATGAGAAACATGTATTTTATATTTTTAAATTTTTTATTTTCTATTTTTTTCAGTTTTTATTTTTCATTTTTAGTTTTTAAATTTTGTAATTCTGATGGAATGGGCTTCTCCACTTTAATTGTTATACCAAACTAAAAATGATAACTGAAAATAGGAATGGTCACTCCTTTCTAAGTCATTCCAAGATATCGAATGGCCCCTTAGCTAGGTGGGAATTGGTTCTTATTTTTGAATTTTCAGATTTTGGAAGCAAAATATACTATTCCATTAAGTATTAAAAATTATAAACTCAATCAAGATTTTGATATACAAGTTTGCGGTTTTTCATCTTTGAATTTTTTATTTAATGTTTTTTTAAAATTTTTTTTTGCTATTTATTAAATCTTATTATACTAATTCAGATTAAGTTCGAAAATAGATGTGGAAAATTGAAGAAAAAATGACTATAAAATAAAATTGGTATTATGTTAAAGTACTTATGCAAAATAAGAAATAAAAGTTAAAAATTGTGGTTTTTGGTCAGGTTCAGGTGAAAATTTTGCATCAAAACTCAAACCCAATCGATCGAGTAAAATCCCCCAAAGAAAAATCCAAATTCACACCACTACTTTCACCCAACTGCTCTACTTCACCTATTTGCCTTTTATTTCTTTAATTAATTTCATCTCTAATTCGCCAAAATAATAAAGAGATAAAACTAATACCTTTTTAAACTTCAAATTCCTATGCGTGTAAACACAGGTACAAATTATCAAATTCCTTCAAGATTATTGAAAATTTTCAATAAAAATTTGTTATATATAGTGAATATTTTATCATAATAATATAAAGGCCACTAAGAATTACGAATTGTTCAAGTACTTAAGGCTATCTCTTCGAGATGTAAGGTGTGGGTTCAACACATTGAATTTTTGGTAATAGATCCAAAGTATTTGTGTTCAAAGACAATCCCAAAAATCTAAACATTTATCTATCCAGTCATAAGGTAGATCAGCAATTACTCCTTTAATACAAAGGTAGATCAACAATTACTCCTTTAATACAAAAATAATTATGCGTCATTCACATACCACTGACAACCTCGAATAGATCATGTATCACTTCCCTTTCTTGGAAAAATACAGATGTTCCGACAAAAAAAAAAAATACAGATGGGGGTTTGTGGGTCAGTATGCCATAAAAGGTACCTATAACCATATAGGTTATTTTTATTTTTAATCTTATTTTTTAATTTACTTCAAAAAATAATCCAGTTTTAAGCAGAATTGCAGATATAGACTTTTCGAAGTTTAGAAGGTTGAAGTCGAATGATGAAAACTCGATATCGAACTTTGGAAGTTTGAAAATATTTGATACAAGCTTTCAAATGATTGAAGTTCGACATCGAACTTCAAAAGTTCGAAAATTTGAACAGTAAAAATTTCGAACTTTTGAAGTTCGAAACTAGGGTGCTTAACTTCGATTAGGGTTTGCAAGATTCCTTCTGCGACGATGTGACGGAGGGCAGAGAATAATATCAGAAGGCAGACAATAATAGAGAAAAATATTGTGTTTCGAACTTTAGAAGTTCGAGTTTGTAAGATTCCGACGTGATGAAGGGCAAAGCAGAGAATAATATTTTTGGCAGGGATCTCCTTTTTCGAACTTTAGAAGTTCAAATTTTTAAAATTTTTGAACTTTAAAAGTTCGATTTTTTTCAACTTTCAAACTTTAGAAGTTCGAGTTTAATGTTTCGAGTTTTTAAAATTCGAGTTAGGTTACAATTCGAACTTCAGAAGTTCGAGATGGATATTTCGAACTTTTAACATTCGAATTAGGGTTCCGCTTTATTTCACCCAGGCCAACGATTTGACGGCGTGGCAGGGAATCTGACATTTGAAATTCAAAATCCGATTTTCTAAGTTCGAATTTGTTACTATATAATGCACACCCCACTTCTCCCTTCATCATCTCGTTCCAAAATCACTAACCCTGCAAACGTTCACACGATAAGTCACGTTATGTAGTATTTTCAAAATTTGGATTTGCTGCTATATCACTAACTATTCTACTTCCCTCCCTTCTGCAACTCATTCACATCTAAGTCACGTTATACATTTTCTTTCACCCAAAAAGATGAATGCAAATGTTGATGCAGTTACCGTATATTTATATTATGGTGGCAACAAAATTGAAACAGATCATGGGCTCGACTATGTAGGTCCAAGCTTACCACGTAAAATAAAAATTCTTCCCGGAACGACATACAATCAATTTGTATCTCGTATATTCACGAAGCTCCAATTGCGGCCTACTATCGATAGAGTTGAGTTGTGTTATCGTGATCCCAAATGGGACACAAACCTACAACAAATATATTATTTCCCGAGTGGCATTAAGGATGATGAAGATGTACAGGACATGTACGAAACAGCTTGCATAGATATGAATAGACGATGTGCACACGTTGTCATAGACGTGCAAAATGATGTCGTGTACAATCCACAGCCTTCAAATGAAGAAGCAACATTACAAGAAGTCGTTGGTGATTTGCTAGATTTGAACGTCGAACCACCTTATTATGTCAACGCGGAAGTCAACATTCCAACCACAACGGCAGAGTTTGTCATATTTTCCCTTTCTTCACCGCCTTGCCCCACATTTGAAGTTGGAGGACCTTCTCAAGCTAGTGACATTCCGGAGATGTTCGAGGTGGGATTAGATTCTATTTTATTTGAACCGAAAGAAGTAGATGAGAACGTCCAGTTAAACGAGGAGGAAGATGTTGTGTCAGTAGAAAGTTTAAACTACCAAAACAAAGAGGTTGATGTGGGGCCAAGCAATGGCGATGAGCCGGAGCCGGAGCTAGAGAAGGAAGAACCAGTAGCTTTCCACACAGCTAGGACAGAGTATTACGTCACTTCAAATGAGCCTCCAATGGAGAGACCAATGTGGGACGAGAGACGGATGGAGTTGGCCAAACGCATGGTGTTCCCTAAAAAGGTTGATCTTATACGGGTTGTCCAACAAAACGTGATCAAACATCAACGAGAATACAGGGTGGTAAAGTCAAATAAGTTCTAGTGGGACATACGTTGCTACGAATCAAACAATCCTAGGACACCATGCAAGTGGAAAGTTCATGCAGTAAAAAAATCCACACACAAGATGTTCGAGATCACAAGGTACCAAAGCATGCATATTTGCATGGGAGATAAATGCGGGCCAAACCATAGAAATCTAACATCTGGTTTGGTCAGTTACATGATGAAGCATTTTGTTGCAGAGAAGCCTGATTTCGAGGTACGTCTTGTCCAAGCCTATATAAAGAAGACTTTAAATGTTGATATAACATACGGGAAAGCTTGGCATGGTAGGAATAAGGCAATCCAACTAGTTTTTGGTGGCTGGGACATGTTATACAAGATGCTGCCATGCTTTTTTGGCGTTGTAATTGCGAAGAATTCGGGAACCGTTGTCCACTACAAGTTCGCCCAGGGTTCAACTGAAACAGAAAAAATTTTCCACTATGTTTTTTAGGCTTTTGGTCCGTGCATAATGGCATGGAGGCACTATCGACCTGTACTCTCGTTGGACGGAACACATTTGCGTGGGAAGTACAAGGGCCACCTGCTCGTCACCTTAGCGACAGATGCCAACGACCATATATTACCGTTGGCATTTGCCGTAGTCGATGGCAAGAGTACAAATAGTTGGAGGTGGTTCCTGGAGAAGGTACGTCATTGTTTTTTTAACGACATGTCAACAGTGTGCATTCTGTCTTATCGGCACGCAAGAATCGCGGCAGCTATCAATACAATAACATCCGATGGCCGACTTCAAGTGAAGCATCGCATTTGCTTGAGACATCTAAAAAGCAATGTGATGAAAAGATGGCACAACTAATTCGCAAAAGACATGTGTTGGATAGCTGGAAAAGAAAGTCAGAAACGAAAGCACATCGCCGCCATGGACATTATTCGTAATATCGACCCACGGCCCACTGGCGTTGATACACGGGTGCACCAGATGTTAGCCAACCTCGGTCCAGATTCATGGACCTTGAGCGACGATGGGGGTTATAGATGGGGAGTGCTGACGACAAATAATGTTGAATGCTTTAATGGTGTGATTGTCGGAGCTAGGGGATTGCCCATTATAACACTAGTAAATAACACTTTTTTAAAGCTAAAGGGATATTTTCACGATAGGTTGGCAAACGCGATGCACATGTATAGAGATGGTCGTATTCTCACGGTTCGAGCGAGAGAAAAATATGAAAAGTGGGAGACGTCTTCACACCAGATACGATTGCATGCATTCAGACTAGATGAGTGGTACCAGGTCGGTCGAATGCCAGAACGATGGGACGATGTTCCCAACGAACAAGAGATAGATTGGGTGGGACGAACACGTACATGTGGCAAGTGGACAGCCTATCATATACCATTCTCTCATGCCCAATATATTGCCCATTATAGGGGTGGAAACCCTTCAACCATGGTTGATCTGCATTATACGGTGAAGTCATTCAAGGCAACATATAATATGACATTTCAACCCCTTGGACATGAATTTTACTGGCCTCCAGGACCTAGTTGGACGTTACTCCTGAATGCTTTACGAGTGCACGACAGAAGACGTGGGCGGGAAAGAGCCCAGCGCATACCAAACGAGATGGACCACTTTGACCAAGTAGGCAGAAGAAAGTGTGGTTATTGCCGTAACCCAGGGCATATTGCTCCAAATTGCCCCCTAAGATGAGATACGTAGCTTCGAATAGTGATCATGAAGTTGTAGAATGTGAAGCTAATTGGTCTTTTCCACTATGTTGTATAATGTTTTCAATAAAAGATATTGTCGAATCTTTCCATCTCAAAATATTGTCAACATCAACACAATTTATACGAGACATGATAATAAGTACGAATAAACAATGTAAAAGCAAGTTCAATTACATAGAATTACTAAAATAAGTTTGAAAGAATAAAAGTTTAGTTCAACTACATCAATACTGAGAAGGTGTGTAATAATCGGGCCTCCGACCCCTGCTGGTTCAGTCAGGTAAAACGCATGGCGCTGGATGCGGTGACTGTGTGCGTCTACGAGTACGATGCAGTAGATGGTCCTCCTTGAGCACCAGCTCAGTAGTCTGATCATCTATCAAATAATCACTGGTAGATAACGGCCCCTGCGGCGGCGTGCTCGAAATGCTGGGATCCTGATATGACGGACCGCCAACTCAAATTGGCTAAACCTGCCATGCTGTGGCAGCATGTACGAAGTGATGGGATCCTGATGTGACGGACTGCCATACTCGAACTGGCTAAACCTACCAGGTTGCGACTGCGTGTACGAAGTGTTGGGATCCTGAGGAGGATGCTGATAACAACCCCGTTGTCCCGACCGATGTGACAACTGTTGAGGCGGTTGCGGACGTGGGACGTCATACATGGCTGTCGTGTCGTCCAACAGGTGCTCGTGCTGGGTCTGCTGAAGTATGGCCTGGCCTCTAATGTGCAGGATCTGTGGATAACTCACCATAAAATTAAGAGTAGCAGCATCTACTCGCAAGTCTCCCGCCTCGTACTGCCGTATATTACTCCCACTGTGGTTAACTATATGCTGAGTGTATACCGCCTAAAGAAAAAGTTACGGGCATTGTCAATAGATATTGCATTAATGCTTACTAAATTCGAATTTATTGGAAAACATTTATATCTCACTAACCAGACTGTTCTCATCGTGGGCCGACGCAACGTAGCCGTCGTCTATATGACTAGTCCGAACGTGTCCAGCATGTAGCATGGTTATCCCTCGATACCATCTCATATACGCCCTTAAAGCCCCAGGATCGGGAAAGTCCTCTAACTCTGTTGTCACAATAGTGTTTTCCCAATTGACCCATATGTTGACCGCCGTATTATATTGTTCGGCTGTAATCTTCTCTTTCCCGTCCCGGTGCTTCTGCCAAGCTGGTGGATTACCGGGGATGGTTTGCTGCATGCTGAACTGCCAAAGTACCCGATCAAGACGATGCCACTTAACCCGCCTACCAACAATGAGGGGTACGCATGCTCGCCACGCGTCCACGTTTTGTAGACAATACTGTGGCAAACCCCCCATTGTGTGCTCGAATGACTGCTAAATAAACTGTGAACACGACAATAACGGCATATTATTTTATAAAACAAACAATGTAAATTAACAAGGGAGAGTAAGAATATGAGATGTAAATTTTTTTCAAACCTCGTCGGGCTACAAACGGTTAATCATGTCCCGCGCCTCGTTCAAACCTGCCCCGCCCGCAACCCACCTTAGATCCTTCCTCGCAAAGAACATGTAGTCGTGTGGTGGGCCCGACAACGGGAAATTAGGGTGACCAGCTTGCCCATCCCTCTGATGGTGCCTATCCGTCTGCTCACACAGTGTTGGCCTAAAAGCCGTGAGTCTGTCCCAGGCAAAAAACTGCATTGCACGAGACAATTATATTATAAGCAATAATACGTCTTCAAATGTCATTAACAACAATGAGATGATTAAGTGTGATACCTGAATGAGCATGACGGCCCCGCACATGCTTCTACAATCACGGCATCAAGCCTTACAAAGCCATCTATACAGATGCGCTAGGCATGCTGCCCCCTAATTATATTCACTGATATGATTAAAGTCAATCAAAAAATCTACCCAATATAAGGATAATTTATTTCCTGTCGTATCAGTGAACATATGGGTGCCAAATTACAAAAAAATCCACAAACATGCCTGCCATTCCACTTTTTCCACCTCAGGATTCTTCGGAGTGCCTTGGGCTACATACAATTCCCTCAGATGGGGTATGTTAATCAAATTTTCACTAATTTTGTCTAAAGATACATATACCCCCATATACTGATGAATACGTGTCCAGCACTCTTCCGGAGTTCGACTAGTATCGTCGAGCACCAGGACAACCTGACCAACAATCGGCAATCCCCAATATACAACGACATCCTGGAATGTGATCGTGGCCTCGCCTACAAGCAAATGAAATGTATGCATCTCTAGCTGCGACCTCTCAATCAAGGCAGTAATAAGAGGATTGTCAATCTGATGGAAACGCGCCGCATAACATCCAAAAAATTCAGCTCTCAACAAAGCCGCCTGCACAGCAGGATGCTCCGTCCATAGGAATAACTCTCTATCACTCCTATAAATCTTGTGCTCTTTAAACTGATGGGGTGACGATAAATAATTCACCCGTTGTTCATGGTAATAGCATAACACTGAGCCATAGATCCTACGAGTATTAAGTAAATTAAAAAAATGTAAAAGTACTAATTATTACTAATTAGTTTAGAACTACAACTTTAATATTTAACTAATTTTGCTAACAGTGTAAAATTCCTATTATTTTAATTTTTCTACATTCATACTAATTAAATAACTAGTACCTACATTTTCTAATATTTATAAATTCACACTAATTATATGCACAATGATTAATACATCCCATCATCATAAAATGATTAATATTCCAAAAATAAAGCAAAATATAATTAACATATAAAATAAACCAACATGATTAATATTCCACTAAAATAAACATTAGTCTAATTTTGAAATTTAACGTATTAAGCAACATATAATTGACATATAAAATAAACCAACATGATCAATATTCCACTAAAATAAACACCAGATCTAATTTTCAAATTAAAGTTGCACAACAAATAAAATTAATAATGCTTAACTTTATCCAAACGTCAAAAAAATTATTACTAATTAGTTTAGAACTACAACTTTAATATTTAACTAATATATCACTTCATCTTAAAATGACTAATAATGAACATAATTAATCCCAAAACTCCACTAAAACCCTAACTTCAGTTACTGACTATATGTCCTATAACTTTAATTTTCTCATTTCTTAAATTTTATATTATTTAAAATTTATAAAAATTCATATTAAATAGTTTAGAACTACAACTTTAATACTTAATTAATACATAACTTCATCTTAAATTGACTAATAATTAACGTAATTAGTCCTAAAACTCCACTAAAATCCTAAAACGCCACTAAAACAGTAAAACTCCATATGATTAATTGAATAATTAATCCTACAACGCCACTAAAACTCTACCATCAGTTACTAATTATATGCCTACAAGTTTAATTTTGCTAATTTTGTAAAATTCATATTATTTTAATTTCTCTACTTTCATACTAATTAAATAACTAGTACCTACATTTTCTAATATTTATAAATTCACACTAATTATATGCACAATGATTAATACATCCCATCATCATAAAATGATTAATATTCTAAAAATAAATCAACAAATAATTAACATATAAAATAAACCAACATGATTAATATTCCACTAAAATAAACAATAATCTAATTTTCAAATTTAACGTATTAAGCAACATATAATTAACATATAATTTCAAATTTTAACATATTAAGCAACATATAAATTAAACAAACAAACACATTAAAACATATAAATTCGTTACAAAAAAAAAAAAAAACTTACAAGATTTAGGCAAAATCCTAGGATGTGGAAATTTGTATTAGATTTTTGGATTGGGTGAGAGAAAAATTAGAGAGGGATCAAAGAGAGTTGGAGAGAGCAAAGAGGTGAGGTTTCGAATGGGAGAGGAGGGATTCGGTCGAGGGTATAAATAGTAGAGATGTCGAATTTCTGAAGTTCAACATCGAGGAACAAAAGCTCGAACTCGAACTTCAGAAGTTCGACATATAAGATTTCGAACGTCTGAAGTTCGACATCGAGATGTGGCAGTTAGCTTTCGAACTTCTGAAGTTCGATTTTACCAATTTCAAATTTCAGAAATTCAACATCGAGCTTTGAGATTTGGCTTTAATGTCCTGTCTGTTACGTGCAGCGATAGTTACTCCGAGACGCGCACATTCGAACTTTCAAATTTCGAAAACGGCCAGCTTCCTTAACGGATTCCGAGATACTCACAGTCGAACTTCAGAAGTTCGTTTTCGAGCTTCTGAATTTCGAATAGTTTACTTGCACTTCTCAAGTTTGAAATTGTATGTTAAAAGTTCGAATTTTGTGAAAATGAATGTCCTCCACATACTCGAACTTTGCTACTTCGAGTTTGAACTTCATAAGTTCGAAAAGTCTAATTTTGCAACTACTCTAAAAAATGGGTTATTTTTGGAAACAAATTAAAAAATAGGGTTAAAAATAAAAATTTTCCTAACCATATATGCGCCGCTGGACGTTGATGGGTGACAAGGTGGCAGGAATTTAGTTCTTTTCTTCATAAGAACTATATATATAGAAACTCATTGTTTAGACTATTATTCTTTTCTTTGTTGGTATAAACCAAACGATTGTGTGTGTGTGTCTATATATATATATATATATATATATATTATTGGTGTTAAAATAAAAAATATTGAACGAGTAATGCTATTTTTTATTGCTAACCAAAAAACAAAGAAGAAAAATTCAATTTATGTTAATATTGTATAAACATAATTTTCATGCGATTTGTACCAAATCAAAGAACAAGTGTATTTGTTTCGTTAATTGAATCAATTTTTGTTCTATTATAACTTGTTAAAATAATTTTACTAAAGATATTAAATAAGATAGTCATTCAATTCAAATCTTTTTTATGGTTTTAACCAAATACAAGAAAAATAATAAATATTCCATAGTCATTATGCCTTGAAGACCATTCATTTCCAAAGTATTTCATCATGCCAAATAGACAAGGGGGAAACCAAGGGGATCAGCAAGAGCCTGAAGCTCCCAAACTTCTCTCTCTCTCTCTCTCTCTCTCTCTCTCTCTCTATATATATATATATATAGCTGTTTTAAAATTTATTTACCCGTCCTCTTTATTTTTTTCTTCTCTGGTTTTCCTTTGTCTAAAGTTCTTATTTCCTTTTCAGTGACCAAAATTTTAATAAATAAGTACTTTCAGCATATAAATTTTAGTAATGCTTCATTTATTTACTTTGTGATGAAGTACTAGATGTTCTTTCTTAAAAGATAAATTTAAGAACGTTCATAAACTATAAGGAATATTTTCATAAATAATTTATTTATCTATGAAGTTTTTTCATATATAATTTATCTTTGGCTGGAAAATTTCATTAATGAGAACTTATTTTAATCGACTGAATCAGTAAATTTTTCTTGATATAATCTTACAATTTTTTGCTGAATAGTGTTCTTACACTTGCTTACATTCAAAATATCAATATCTCTAATGTTTGTAATTATGATAATTGTTATATATGTGTTATTTTCTCTCTAACATTGAAAGAGATAAAGACTTTTGATTTTACTCAATATTATTTCAACAATAATTTTTCACTTAAATACATAAATAATTTAACATCTAAAGTAAATTCTTAGTCCCACCTCTGGTGCTACTATGATTCATGGAAGAAGTAACAATTTATTTAACATAGCTAACCTCACACAATTTCATGTCATTCTGTTCTTTTATATTAATCAGATTGAGAATACGATATTATTTGCTGGGCATCCAGAATTTGGGCCATCAGCAATGATATCCTTTAGATGATATTATTTAAAAAAGCTAAAGTCAATATTTGAAAAATTCCCTCTTTCTCAGTTTTAAATCTAACCACTGCAAAGATCTTGTTTTTAAAGTATAGGATAAAATACATTTTATTTTTTATATTTTGTTAAAATTTTATTAAATTTTAATAGTTCTAAAATTTGTTCATACCTTCCGTGGTTTCAAATTATTATATATTGGCTCTTGCCATTAGTTTTTTCATTAGAGTTAATGAAAAGTATAAAAGGTGCGTTTGCAATGTATCTTGACTTGTCAATAACCAAAAAAAAAAAAATTCAATTAATTTGTTACAAATTTTCCACTTTGATTTTAAAATAGTGTAGATTTTGTAATATAACCAAATTTTCTCTACTAGTTTAAGTTTTTAGATGAGATAGTAACTCTAATATAATATTAGAGCCCAAGTTATGAGTTCAAAACTATATATCAAATCCTCTATACAAAATTAAGCTTTTAGAAGAATTTAATAAGACTTTTTATTAAAGCAAAAAGATATTAAGGACCAATATATCACAACTCTAGCCCACACATATAAAGTCCTAAAGTCCAATTGTTAGAGACGAGGCAAGTAAAAATGGATACGGCATAGCCCATTACACCAGAACAAAGTCTAAGCTAAGTACAACATAAGCACAAACGTCAAACCAAACAAACAACAAAGTGCAAGGGGCATCATCCCGCGAAACCACATCATCCGCTTGATCCAAGGAGATAAGTCCATCAAATTTGTCGAAGCTATAAGAGACTGTTTAGCTCTGCTTATTTTGAAATTTATAAAAACTCCAACAGTAAAAAATCACTCTTACTGTTATAGAATATGTGGATATTCAAGATCCATTAATTAGTGATCCAAATCTAAGCCCGAAAAGATAAAAGCCTACAATGTTGAAAAGGAAACTTTCTTAGAGACCAAGGGCTTGTTTGGAAATGTTCTTGTTTTTGTTTTTTGAAAACTAGTTTTCAAAAACAATTTTAGAAAATAATGTTTGAAAACAAATGAATTGAAAATTTGTTTGAATTGAACTATTCCCAGGACAAGTTTTGGAAATAGAAAAACAAAAAATTCACTTGGCAAAATTGTTCTCAAGAACAGTTTTAGAAACAAAAAAACAAAAAATCCGTTTGGCTATAATTTAATTGCCATGTGAATTTGAGACTTATAATTGGGTTGTGTAACTAAGTTATCGACAAAAATATTCAAGTATAAATGACTTTAACCATGAAATAAAAGCACACGTGAACTTGAAATTTATAATTGGGTATTATAACCAAGTTTTCAACAAAAAATATTAAAGTAAAGTTGAATTTAACCATGAAATAAAAGCAAAATATTTTAAATAAAAATGTAATATAAATCCTAGTTGTAAACCACTTCCATGCTCCAACCACATCCAATTTGCGAGATGATCATGATATGCTGACATTGCAGCAATAGCTTGGTCGGACAGTTCACCTAAAAAAGCCATCACAACTTTAGAAGAAAAGATTCATGGAAAGTAGGATTTAACAAAACTCTTATTAAAACATCAACTAACAATCCCACAAACCAATCTCAACCCCCACCCTCTCGGCATCCCAAATCATCCATTTTAGTCCTAAAGCAATTCAATTTAATCAACAATGAAACGTTGTTCAATATCAACAACAATTAAAAAAAAAAAGGTTGACCGTGCATAAGTATATATTAGCAATATCAACAACGAAAAGGTTGTTGCAATCATAACACAACAATTAAAAAAAAAAAGATAATTAACCCAAAAATACTCCATCAAAACACATAAAAAATAAATAAATAAAAAGGACAACCCATGCAGAAAGCTACATCTGAGAAGGAGTTTAGGGATTAAGCACAATATCAAAATAAAATCTTCTAATATGGTAGTAGAAATTTCTCACCTTCATTGTTTGAAAGAAGTAGAACTAGTTAGGGATTGTAGGGAGGAGAAGGCGAATTGTAACAAAAGAGAGAAAAGAACATATAAAAATAAGGTTTTATGAGTAAGTTAAAATATTTACAAATTTGTCATTAATGAAAACATGTTTCTAAAACTTGTTTCCCATGTTTTCAATTGTTTTCAAAATAAAAACACCAAAAATATGTTTTTGTTTTTTGGTTCTTAAAAACAGATTTTTAGAAATAGTTTTTGAAAACAAAAAACAAAAATACCTTAAGCCAAACAAATTTTTCTGTCTTTTCATTTTTTAAAACAAAAAAATTGCTTTCAAAAACACTTCCAAATAAGCTCCAATTCATTGTATTCTTGGAGATCGAGTCATTATATTCCAATAAGTAGGGGTATGTATATTATAATTATACACACATCACTATCAATAAAAATCTCTCCTTTCTCTTCTCTCATTCTTGTCTCTTCTCTTATTTTCTCGCCTTTCTCTTTAGTTTTTTAACACGTTATTAGCACGATTAGTCTCTACTAATCAAGAGATACGAAGACGTTATTAAGAAGATTTGGAGAGAAAGAATTCTTGACAACATGAGGATATTCCATACCACAATTTTCGGTACAGTGATATTGCGATTACCGGTAAAGTTTTATTTTAGCCTTTTTATTTTTATTTTGAGTTACACATATGTTGTGATGTCAAATATTATGAACTAAAAAGTTTGATTTAAAAATACCGAGCAATTATAATTAGCCTGGAAAGCTCAAATTGATATATATATGCTCACGAACTAAAAGTTTGTCGTTTAATCAAACAATAAATATAATATAAACACTTTGAGGTTAAAATCCATATGGATGATATGAATTATGGAGAGAAAATTTTAGAAAGAAATTATGCATCTTAAAGGATTGCGATAAATTAATGATATTCCTTCATTATTTCCATATAGGCTTAAAAGCCTGAATTCTATTGATAAAGGATTTTTAGATCCTAAAATATGACCATCTAAAGACAATAATTCAAAACTAGATATGAATAAATTTAACTGCGATTGTAGAATTTTGAAGTTGAAAGCGAGTATTAATATGCAAAATTTTCTCAAATAATTTTATGCAAAGAAAAATATGGATATCCTCATTATGCTCCAAAATTATCAATATTTGAGAGCATGATTTGAAAATTTATTTTGGAAATTATCACATCCTATGAGCAAAATAATTTATGACAAATTATTATCAATTACTTCAATTTGCTCAAAATAATTCCTTAAAAGAATGATATATTAGTTATGGATGTGATTACAGAAATAATCGAGTTATGATGGTCATGATATTTGATTTTGAGAAAATCAAGAAATAAATGTGATAATTGTTCTCAAGAGGCAATCCCCTATAAAGACATTAAATCATCTAATGTATCTAATGTCTATAATGAATTCAGAAGAAGTGAATAAATTGGTCTAGTAGAATCTTTTATTGAATGTATAAAATCGTATATTCCTAGACCATCATTCATGATAATGAAATTGCCTAATTTTATTCGAGAACATGTTATGTAATATATTATAGACCAACTGCTTATCAATAATTACTTCCCATTGGTCTAGAAAAAAAATCCCATCTAAATACTTTTATTACAAGAGATATATTTTGATTACTCCACTATAGCGCATTAAGATGGGTCTATGAAAAGTTGGGAATTTAAATTAAATCTCAATCAATTATTAAATATGTTGTATCATCAACTGAGAATATTGAAATAGCATATTGTTAATTATTGAAAAATATTCTCAACATTAGGGGAGAAAAACAAAAGCTAGAAAGATGAAAAATTTCATGGAATGTATCTGATCCTCATTTAAAAATTATTTATTTTGCAAAAAAAGTTTGAAAGATGCATTCATAGTGACTAAGTCACATATACCAGCTATAAGTGTTTCTATGTAAATTAATGTCTTAATAGACAAATTACAATATATATATATATATATACATATATATATATATACATATATATATATACATATATATATACATACATATATATATACATATATATATATACATATATATATATACATATACATATATATACATATATATATACATATATATACATATATATATACATATATATATATATATATATATATATATATATATATATATACTGGACGCTAGAAGTATAGTAGACTTATCGGTTCCAACTATAAAGAAGCAAAATGAGCAAGTTGGCATTTTTGAAATATTTGATATCCCGAAGATATCAATCCATTCATGCAAGTATAATATATAACTGAAAAATATTACTCTACCCTGAGAGAGTATCAGGTACCTGAATATAATATAATCATTGAGAATGAAAAGATCTCATTTAGTTATATTTTTATTGAAAAAGTGGAACTGAGAAAAATGAAAATGATCATGATCAAATATTTGCATATACATTAGCTACTATATGATGAAAAATAAGGATCATGAATTAAAGTCTATCTAAAGATGTCGACATAAATATATTTGGCCAAAAATACAAAAAATGCAGTCCAGGCATATTTAAGTGTTTTGGCCCTTATTGGTCAGCACATATTGCATATGAGATTGTGGGGGATTATTGTATAAACCAATTCCCATATTGCTTGAGAGTTTCAAAGGAATATACCACATAATTGCCTATCTTTAAAACTGCTAAATACTAGTCAGTGAATGGACTAGTATGTTATATGATTATACTTTGGCTCACTCTACTCCTTTTTATATAAACCAAGTTTAAATACTTGGAATTAATTATAAGGAGATATGTTTTCATATGGTGGATGCAATCACATTAGCCCGACAATTTTCTTAAAGGACTTCATATGCGTCTTGTGAATGTGAAACAATATATACATGTACAAATGTATTTTATGAGTATAATATTTATATACAAGTCCTAAAAGGACTAGAGATGTTTGAAGCATAAATCTCTAATGAAGTACATTCAAAGATCTTTGTATAAGTTGAAACGTATTGAAAATTGAGATATATTTGCTTTAATGCTAATCTTCTAAAGAAAAGGATTCAATAGCCCATGTTTCTGTGAAGAAACATATATAAGAGTGACTCATGAAGAGCTTTGATATAGAATTTTGAAATAATTATTTTGGCTCCACCTGAAGTTCAATCATTATTTACATGGAATATTATCCATCAATTACTTCGGTAAAAGAAATTTTGGAGCCAAATAACTCATATTTTGAGTGTTTGAATATTTTGATTCTTGATGTTAGATGGACCATTTTGATTTTGCAAAAATAACGAAAAATTATTGTCCTAAAGTGTGATACCTCAATACATCTTGCTATACTATATGTGTCGGCACAATTATCTCTTCTTCTATTAGCAACAATTGGTTTTGTACCAATAGAAAGACCTTGGAGGTATTACACACAAATTTCTTTATTATTATTATCAAGACACTCAAAGTCAAAATTAATTGAACATGAAAATTGTTGAGAATTTGTTTACTCACAATGAGCAATATATTTTAATATATGCAAAAATTATTATATTTATGTTCGTGAAAGCTCATTATTATTGTTATCACCCTAAAGCATGCCAATATATTACTCAATAAATAAATGATATGCATGGTTTGAGTAAAAGGAGATTATATTAAATGTGTATTGAGATACTTACATGCCATGCTAAATCCATGTATGAACTCCCCAATAAACATGGAATAAAGGCTCATCAAGTTTCTCAAGCAAGAACTTGGCAAGTTCATCTTAATTGATATCATCTATAATGATATTTGAGAAACTATAAGATTGGCACGTGTACTTAGAGATTTCTTGATATGTTTAAATGATGGGGAGACAAATATACGCTATACTCTTTTTCCCTTAGCCTAGGTTTTATCCCACTGGATTTTTCTGGCAAAGTTTTTAATGAGATAGCATAAAACATATAACAAGAATATTGTACTCTTTTTCATTCGCTAGGATTTTTGTCTCACTGGATTTTTTTCTAGTAAGATTTTAACGAGGCATATTCTTAGTCGATGAATATCTAAGGGAAAGTGTCATGGAACATGTGGTCATTCCCGGTCCATTAATTGGTGACCCAAGTCTAAGCCCAAAAAGACAAAAGCTTGCAATGTTGAAAAGGAAGTTTTCTTGGAGACCAAGTCATTGTATTCTTGGAGACCAAATCATTATATTCCTATAATTAGGGGCATGTATCTTGTAATTATATACACATCAATATCAATAAAAATCTCTCTTCTCTTATTTTCTCTCCTTTCTCTTTAGTTTTATAACAATTACATAATTTTTTACTATTAAAACTTATAAGCCCCAAATAATCAGAGCCAAACAGGCTCTGAGTAGGTTCAAGACTCATTGACTTGCATAGTTGCATTTGGCGGCTTTTTTTCTCCTTTATTCCTACTCCGTTATATTCTCTATAGGTTTTTATTCCTCTTAAATTTTCAGTTATCAATTAAATAATAACTATGTGAAGTTCTATATAACCCACTAATCTTTTCGTGTAATGCTTATGTTATTAAAAATATGATATGAAGGACAAAATTATATATTATAAATAAAAAAAACAAATATGTCTTTTTGGTCAAGGTCACAGGTAGTCATTATATAACTTTTTTTTTAAAAAAAAATATTGAATCCATTGCCTTCGATCAATCCATCTAAAATTATTTTCTAATCTAAAATTAGGTCGCTTTTTATTTTACTTTTTTAATTTAAATATTTTACTTAATCACTCTATATCTCTTATAAAAAAAACATAATTATTGTTTAAAATTTTTCTACATCTATAAACTATGAAAATTTATATAAAACATATATTGTTTCATGTATTACACGGTCTTCTTATAGGAGGCTCATGATGCTGAATTTTTCACTCCACTTTTTTCGTTGTTGAAAGGTGCAAGTTGTTGAAAGGTGCGTAGACTCCTTCATAGTGACACCATTCTTCTGTTAAGGGTTCATATATCGACTACTTCAGTTACAGGTAAGTGAAAGTTTAATATTATAAACTGTATAATAAAGATGGACACGACTAAATAAACACACACCCGAAAAGGAAATAAGTGAAGTTACAACTCAAAATAAACATTTTTTTCTCAATTTACACTTAATTTCTTGAATGAATCTATCTATGTCTAGAAACTTCATCGTTTTCTTTTCTTGCGCAGCTCGCTCATATATGGTAATCGGAGCTATTTAATCCTTTTAACATAATAAATCCTTTTCCCTTTTTTCAGCAGAAAATGAAAATTTAGCCCTTAATAAGTTTGAGAACTACGCTGTTTTATTGCAAAATCATTAATATAAATACGAAGAAGACGATTGGAATATAAGACAACTAACGACTCTAGAACTACCAACACACTATTCTGAACTAGGTGTGGCCTAACCTAATACTCAAACAAACAATATGTAAGTGGAGTGCCACTCTTTTTCATGCGGACTAGCATTCTGGAAGATCTGATGGTGGTGGAGGCAACATCGTAGATGTGGTTGGTCCATTCTCAACGATAAAAGCGCCTGCCAGACCAATAGGAACATGTCCTTCATTGTGACAATGTACATACCATACACCTGAGATCATATGAGATGATAAAAATATACAATCAATATACGTAAATTAATTAATTATTTTGGTTAATTGTTTGAATAATTAATCAAACTTAACCTTGCAGCTATATATAATTGCACTGGACGAAAACCTCATGAGCAATGATCTATCCACATTTTTCTTGGCCTCAAAGCTAGGCTATATGTTAAAATTAAAGAATCTAGATGCAGTTGTATATTGATGTAAGTTTTCCCTAGAAAGATATCTAGTCATTCATTTATACTTTTTCTTTTCCTTTTTTCTTTTTCATGTAGTCTGAGATCAATTCTGAGTAGCTATATGTATAGTTGGTGTATTATTTGACTTTGGCCTCTTTGAAATGAAAATGAGAAGAACAAATAGATCACATCATGCATTTCTATTGAATATATAGCTAGCCTACATATACACAATATAACAATATACTTCTATCGTTCTGTTTTTGGGCATGGATCAGGTCATATATGCACATATGAGAAGGAATGACATACTGGATACAATGCAAGGCAACAAACACATCTAATGAGGTGACTTAGCAGAAACATTGACAGAGAAGAAGAACCAAGTTGATATATCTACCAATATGATAGTATAAGTATAACGAATCCATACCTGGATTATCTGTCCGTAATCTAATGACAACCCATCCTCCGATCGGTATAGAAACAGTATTACGCATTTGTGGATTCACAAAATTGAGCTTTGACATAGCTTTTGTAGGATCATAGTTGTCGAAGCCTTGGCCTAACACATGAAAATTGTATCCATGAATGTGCATAGGGTGGGATTCTAGGGCCACCAAAGTGTGAGTTTGAAAGACAATCTCAACTGTGGTGTTGTACTTTAATTGCTTCACCTTTGTTGACTTCTCAGTAAATACAAGTGTCCTATCCAATCTATAACTTTCATTTACGTAGTCAAACTTAACAGGTGGTTCATTTGGAAAATCGGTTGTATAAATACCATCCACCTTATTGTGAAAAGCTTGTAATATTGACAACATAGTAGGTGAGACGAAAGATTCGTTGTTTAGCGAAGCAGCTATTCGTTGGTTGAGTGGGGCTTGGCAACTCATGATACTGTTTTCTGCTTCACATGGAACTAAGCCCAATCCAACAGTTATAAACATGTGCTCATCCACTTCACGTGGAACTGGAGCCCAAAAAGGCCCAGTGACAAGCCCCGTCAATTTGTCGAAAAATCCGAAAGCAGCATCTGTGTCAAACATATCTGGTAAAATTGGCATTTTTGGAACAGATGGTTTAGCATCTTCATATACAATCAGTGCAGTGGCAGGTATAGTATTAATCTGCAAACCCTTTGAAGTGCGATAGAGAAGCGATGCCATATAGTATCTAGCTGGTGATTGGTCAGCTATCAATAGCGCATCAATGGTCTGTCCGGGGGCGAGTACAAGTAGATCTGTCTGATATAGATTGGTATACACAGCGTCTGCTGCAACGACTGTCAAATTGTGACTTGCTATCTTGAAAAATAGATTAACATTCACTGCTGCATTGATGACACGTAGTAGATATGTCTTCCCGTGAATCACTTTTAATTCAAACATATCTGTTGCATGGTGAAAAGAAAAGCTCAGTTGTAATAACATCAATACACTGTGATACCAAGTCATTATTATAAAGGAACACAAGTTGAATACTAACAGATTTTGATTTCAGGTCTAATTAAAAGGGAAAAGGAGTAATAAAATGAGACATACTTGCAAGGTTAGATTTTCAAAAATCTTTGAAATTAACCGAGAACAAGAGATCTTGAGCAGATACCAACAAAAAGTAGTAACGTACCTGATTCAAGGTCTGTAAAGTTGGATGCAAATTTAAGATTTGAATATTGCTGTTTCCGTCGTCCATTCAGAAATCTCCGTCCTGTATATATAGTTTGCAATCAATTATCAGGCTTGAAAAAATATATGTATTTTACAACTATTTCTAATTTGGAGATATTAATTTAGCCATTACTGAAAAATATTATAATTCATATACAAGTGTCAAAATTGTCCGTCTTTATTCTGCTAAACAAAAATCTTGAATATTTCCCCACAAGTCAACAATGTCCATGGCAGAATTGAGACGATCCACTTGCAAGAACTTTTCTTTATTCACTTACAAGCATTTCTGTTTTAAAGCGTGCCAAAATGCATTACACTTTGTCTTGTTGATACATATTATGAAATACTTACTTAGCTTGTTTATGTAAGTAATAAAATAGATTTTTAAGTAATTTTTTTTAGCATGCTATAATTTTTATTTTTACCGAGCAAGTTTTCGTGCCACTCCATGACTCTCTCTTTGTGAGATAAGAATTTATGTATTGAATATAAAAATCTTCTTCTATATGAAAATTGTCTTACCATTACAAATACAGTAAACTATAACACGAATAGCATAATAAGCAATGCACTTTAAACACCTGTCAAAGATTGAGATAAAACTTTTTAACAAATTGAAGAAAGATCCTACATAAGAAATATGGTTATGAATTATGTTAAACTTGGAAGAAAAATACTCCTGAAGATACAAGTAGCTCAATAACGACATTCTTCACTTAAAACTTATTCTCGAGTTCGAGTCACTTTTAGAAATCGGTAAAAAAATAATTCTTAATCTGATTTTAGAATTTGAATTCAAGTCACCACTAAAGTAAAAGATATACGTAAAAGCTAGGTAATTATAAGATCCAAGCCATTGCAAAAGTGTGCATATGAGTACTTACGATTTGAAGAGCATGAATACAAATCCCCTGGCCAGCCGTTGATGGTGAAGGCATCGGAGCTATTGGGTCCATTGCCAGTGAGTTGCAATTGTTCCTCCAGTTCAACAACATTCTGATTATACCATTCTCCTGCAATCATAATTTATTTTCTGTCCTTTTTCAACTTTTAGTGTCTTATGGAAAAGCAATCCATAACAATTATAGCAGTGGTCGAGATTATATTTATTTATACTAATATTCATATATGGTCTACGTACTGATTCTAATTTATTTTTTACTATTAATTCCAAGTCATATTATATTTTACTAGTAAATAATAGTAAAAAGTTACTGAAATGATAAATTAGCAACAAAAAAATCATTGACCATTATATTTATCAAATTTTAACAATAAACCTTAAAAAATAGGTGGATAACTTCCCTTACAAAGAAAATGTATTTTGTATTTAATTTTTTAATTTAAATAATATATTTCTATAGTAAAATGCTTTTGACCAAAAAAAAAAATAGTAAAATGCATGTTCCATATAAAAGTTTCATATTGAGAATATTTTCGAAATACGACAACCAAATATCAAAAAAAATTTCAATATTGCAAGCATTTTCCTAAGGAAATATTTTCCCTCAGCAAATTATTTTCCTACAAGCAAACGGTGTGTATCAGTGTATGTATGATATTAGGTTTAGCATATGATTAATTGCAAGATCATACTTAGACAATCAAGATTACATAGAGTGACTGAATTTCAGTCAATAAGAAGTTATATCTTATGCTTAACAAACAGAAAGAGTAATAGAGATTAGGACCTGGAATTAATACCTAGAATGATTGGAACTTCCTTATATGGTTTTGGAAAAGGATACGATCGACCAACTCTAGGGTAAATAATTAGAGCCCCATAAATCGTTGCTCGCTGGAAGCCAGAATGTGCATGCCACCAAAGAGTTCCTTCTTGCCCAGTAACATTAAATTTATAAATATAACTATTTCTTGGACGTATCGGACATTGACTTATCATTTCAGTTCCATCAGCCCAGCAACTAAGATACTGGGTCACTCCATGCCTGGAAAAGGTAAAATAGAACAAACCAGAGATATCAATGAGACGCCTTCAATCAGCTTTCTTGGAATTGAGCAACATTACTTGAGTAGCTTACTCTTAGTGGCCTGGTCCCATATTCAACCAAAGTTTTTTGGCTTTACAAATTAAAAATATTTTAAGAGACAAGAATCCCGACTTATTTTTATTGTGATTATTGCTGAAATTCAATATTTCAAGATAAGACAGTATTTTTTCTCTTTCTCATTCTTCAGTATAGGGAAAGGAAGCTATATAATATAAGCACGTAACCACTATCCTGCTATAACAAGGAAAATTAATCCTTCCGTAGAGTTATACTAGAAGGAAAAGAAAAAAAAATTGAAACTATGAAAAGTTCAAATTCAAATTTTTTAGAAGTCAGAAAGTTTAACTTTAAAAAAAGATATATTTTTTTCAAAAGTTATAAAAAAATACTTTTGAAAAAAAAAATTGATTTAAACGAGCCTTTAATATGCAATGAAAATAGGAAAGTATTTGTCAACATGCTGATCCATGATGAATTTAGGCAAATGACCCGAAAATTCAATTTTTGGTTGACAAAGGATTTAATTGAAATGATTAAATTAAGTGTGGATTTTGTGACTTTTTTTAGTAATGAGAAAACTCGTAAAATTAAGCATTAGATTCATATGGTATCATGAATTTCAAATCCACTAAGATGCTCATTAATACAAAGATAGATTGATGCTTTCCTTACGGAAAAAGAAATATTTGCATGAAAGAAGGCAAGCTCAAACAAAGATCTCTTTACCATAGGTGGTAAATCTATATATGATGTTGCTTGGTCAACTTTTTCTGTATTTGAGAAATTTTTTTTTTCTTTTTAGGGACATTTGATTTATAGATTGATTTTTCATTCCTGAAAATAATAGTCTTAGAAATCACAATCTCAGGAGTTGATTCACGTGAATGTGCAAAAAGCTATTTGGTACCATCAAGAAATGTTATATTGTTGGTATTTGTTTAAACTAAAATATGGAAATTTTAAGGTATTTTTCAAAAATGTCCCTTACTCAAAAAGATAAAGATATCAGATCTATTTATATGTCTTCATCGTCCATATGCATGTTGATCATGCATGAGTGGGTAATGTGTGTGTAATGCGTATGTAATGTGTGTATAATGTCGGTGCAGTGTGCCTGTAACATGTTTAATATGTATAGTATATGTGAAGTATATATAACGTGTGTAACTCGTATATGCAGGGTGCGTACTACTTTATGTTGTATGTACAGTGTCTGTAATGTTGTGAGGTTGTGTGTGCGCGCATTGTGTTTAAGGTGTGTGTGGCGCGTGCAATGTACACGTGGGAAGTGCTTGTAATGTTTGTGTGTAGTGTGTAATGTTTTCTATTCTGCAAAAAAAAAACTGCGAAGCTAATAATTTTAACATTATATTTTCAGGAATCTTATATAAGAATATGGAACCAAAACGTACTTTTTATAATTTTGTGAAAAAGGGTTAGTAATTAAATGATTCGAAGAGCACTGAAAAATGTTCAAAATGGTTGAATAAAAAAGAAGAATAACACTATTAGAAATTGGTGGATTTTCTGCCTTAAGTTAAGATAGATTTGAAATGAACATTCTCTATCTCAAATTTAAATGGATTTGAGACGAAAAATTTAGACAAAATTTTCTAATAAGTTAATACATATTTGAGTTGGAAATTTAAGACGGAAAATATTCTATTTCAACTAGAGATGGAATTTTTCGTTTGAAATTTGAGGTGAGAGTTTTTGAGACAGAAAATTTTCATCTCAAATTCTTTCTGAAACGGAATGTTTTAAGTTTTGAGATGAATATTCTGTCTCAAATTTAAAAATTTGTTGTAGTGTATTAACAATTATCCAGTGTATGGTGATGCTATCAATATTAGCTTTTGGTTCTCTTCTGGACTTACCAGTGAATGGTGATGTTATATGGGGACTTATTGAAAACATTAACAACAAGTGTATCGCCCTCTCGTGCATAGATAGTTGGCCCCGGAACACTTCCATTTACTGCAGTAACCACTTGCTTCTTGCACGCCCGCTGCAGAGCCACACCTTCCACCTGCAACAGTTAGAAAAAGCTTAAAGGTCAAAACTACAGTTCATTATATACGTGTGTGTATATATAGTAAAATAATGTATTTTATCTTAATTTCTCTTGCTGTGGAAGTTGCATAAAAAACTTATGATTTCAAAACTTATTAATACTCTTATGTTATAAAAATATTACTAATACCTCTAAATTAATATATTATTTTGTACAACATTCTTCAAGGTATAAGAATATTAACGAGTTCTAACACAATATTTTATACAAGTTTAATTTGAAAGAACATTAAGGGGTTTGAGCGACTTTTCCCTTTTCTTGTGCTAAACTATATAAACAGGATTTTGCAAGAAAATTAAAATTTCTCATTCATGCGAGGAATGAAGGCCTATGAAGGAGAGGGAAGAGAAGGCCTTTTCTTCCCTTTATTTCGTTCGTTCTCTTTTGTCTTTTCCTTGCCTTCTCTGCAAGAGGCGACATGGATTTGAGACAAGTTGGTCAAGCACGAACTTTTTGTTTTGTATATTTATATGGTGTAGCTGGAGAGTATTTGAAAAGTCTTTCGGAATAGATACTTTAAAAACTATTCTCTCTCATCAGACGCTCAACAATTTCCTAAAATCAAAGTGAGAAAAGGATTTTAGCCACTGATGACCGGCTTTCTGCAAAGTTATAAGACTATGTATGGGGTTGATGCGTGCCCAGTGCTGTAAGATCAAGGAAGTTGGTGATTGATGATACAGGAGTCGGAGTTTAAAATATTTGTTTATGAGGGATATACAAAAAACGATACAATTTAGTATTCATATATGAATAATTTTTTTTTATTAAAGGGTAAATTAGTTTTTCATACTGAAAATAAACACATTTACACAACAACGAAGAGATCATTATAGAAGTCAAGATCGTAGATGGAATGAAAAATGCAGTGAAGATTTTGCATTTGAACTTACGTGAAACGTGTGCTCTATAACTCGAGCAGAAGCACTTGAGAAAGATAGAAGAAAAAGAGCGTATGCGATAAGCATCATAAGCATCGCTCGTCCCAAGCTTAAAAGTTAAAACAGGAAGCACGGGAAGGCAGTGAAGACTTAATGCTGGCTGAGGACTCATGCAAAGTCACATATGGTTTATATACAACATCTCCGAGGGGAGTAGGTGTGGATGCGATACTAAGCAATGTTAAAATTTATACCAACAACCAGTTTTTTTCCTTTTTTCTCTTTTTTTTTTGAGCCAAGTTAAAGCTTAATTTTACAAGAAAATTGATGTATTTAAATAATAATTACATCTCTCACTTAAAACTTATGTATCTCAAGTTAACGTCATTATTGAAAAACAAATAAGGAATCATTTCCGGTCCTTCTCATAAGAAGAAAAGAAAAAGTCAAAACTTTTACAAAGTCATATATCTTTGCAAGACAGAACGATGGCTGATGAAGTCCGCCAGAAAATTTTAGATCTAATAGTATTATCACCCCCTAACTTTCTAAAACGTGGAACATAATTTCCAACTTTCTAAAAAGTGGAATATAATTTCCAACCCTAACCTGAGCTTTTTAGAAAGTGGAACATAATTTCCAACCCTTACTTTTTGTGTCTAAGTTAACAAAGAGTGCTCTGCTTTTATGCATGTATATATGTCAAATGTTAGAATTTGCTATATTTTTCACCAAATACCTTATTTAGACTTACAACATAATTTATTTATCTTCATTTTGTACAATCAAAAAGTTGAAAAAGTTAAAAAAAATTAAAGAATTAAAAAATTACAAAAATAAAAATTTTAAAAATTTAACAATAAAAAATAAATAAGAAGTTAAAAATTATTTTAAATAAAAAATAAAAATTCAAACAACATTCAAAAATTAAAAAATGAAAAATAGAAATTGTAAAAAAAATTAAAAAATAAAAAATAAAATAAAAAATAAAAAATTAAAAATTAAGATTAAGAAAATTCAAAGTTGGCGTCAACAAGATCAATTAGGGTGTGATGACTAAATGGTATGCCATTGAGTATTCGAAAAGGATAATTCTGCGAGTTTCATGGGGGAACTTATATTGTACACCCGTAAGTGCACAGTATGACGTGCATTTATGGCTATAAATATACTGAACAAATAATTTATCAATATTGAACATAGATAACTTGTGAATTTTATTGAACAAGTAGTTGATGAATACTGAACAAATAGTCTTTTTATTCTAAATAAAAATCTATGACTGTTTTCATATATAGATATTTATTAATTTTACACTTATTAATAGATATTGTGATGATTTGTGGATTTTACCAAATAAATAACTTATGAATACTGAATAAATAGTCTTTTTATTCTAAACAAATATCTGTGGCTGTTTTCATATATAGATGCTTGTCAATTTTACACTTGTCAACAGATATTGTGATGATATGTAGATTTTACTAGATAAATAACTTATGAATACTGAATAAATAGTCTTTTTATTCTCAACAAACATCTGTAATTATTTTCATGTATAGATGTTTCTGTGGATTTTACTAAACAAATAACTTATAAATACTAAACAAATATTTTTTACTTTTTTCGTGTATAAATGTTTCTATGAATTTTATTAGATAAACAATTTATGAATACTAAACAAATATCTAGTACACCATACTCTGTGTTCCTGCAAGTATATGATATAATTTGTGGGTGTCATGGCTCAATGCTGATCAAGATACCCTACCACTCAACATTTTATTTTTCTTTTTTGGTGAAAATTTAATAAAAATAAGAAGAAGCAGTAAAAATTAGAAAGGGTGATTTGGTCCTTTTAAAATCCTATTTAATGCTGTTAACATGTTAACAGGAATAATAAAATTGTGTCACTTTTTAAGAAACACATGGGGTATTGTGATATATGTTAAACCGCAAGAAATAACTTACTACTTATACAAACGACGAGAAAACAACGTGCATTTTATCCTTATTTATAATTCACCTGGCGCTCTCCTCCTGGTCTCCCCATCTCTCTCTCAGCCCCCCCCTCCCCACCCACCCACCCCCACCCTCTCTTTTTTATTTTTGGTCAAATCTCTCCCTTTATTTGAATAAACATAAATTTGTAATTAACCTATTATACTTCTCGAACAGAGACTAAATTATGACCTGTCTGAATTGGTAATTACCTTAAATATATTAACCATCTCTTTATTTTCTAATTCCCTAGAAGGGACGTCCGGATTGGTTTTTGTTTATGAGAAACACTTTTTTAAACAAAAATATCTTCATTTTGTACTAAGCAATTGAATGGATTTTTTTTTGAAAAAATAAAATTATTAAAAAAAACTTAATTTAACTTTTTCATAATCAAGAATTTTAAAATTTTTAAGAAATATTTACTTCAAAAAAACATTAAAAATATTTTTATAAAAAATTTAATCCAAACTAGCATAGTAATCCATCTAATTATGGGTCTATTTAAATTAAATTTTTTAGGAAAAAAATAATTTTTTCAAATGAATATTTTTTACAATAAATATTTAAATTAAATTTAAACAAATACTTTTTTTAAAAATCTTAAAAATATGATCTTAAAGAAAATCAATCTAATCGACCCAATCTTTCTCGAGCGGAGACCTTCATTTAGACTGAAAGGACAAAAGCAGAGCCCTCCAGTGTGATGGTGGTGGGTGTGGTGGGTGGCTGGCTGTTTGTCGTTCACAAGAGTAGTAATGATGTGAAACGCCATTTATTTTTTTTGTCGGAAGAAACGCCATTTATTAGTAGTAACGGTGGGTGGGTGGCTGTTTGTCATTCACTGCATTTTGATTTTTTAAAAAGATTAACTAAAAAAGAACCCCTTTTTCACTTGGCCAGAAATTTTTTAACCAGACGGGAGGTTAATCGAGGGATGTGCGTGAGTGGTAGCCCGACCAGGGAGAGGACTAACGGGCGTGGAAATCCAAAGAATGCACAATATTTCAATGAGTATGTGCCACCACAGACTCGATCGCGTTGTCGAGTGTCTCGCGATCACCTGACCACTTACCAACTCACTTATGCTCCTGGGGGCCTGCATTTTGATTTTAGATGTGAACACTCGACTCCCAAGTGCATGTTCGAAAACACAAAAAAATAAAAATAAAAATAAAATAAAATAAATTTGACTAGTTTTTAATATTTTGATTGGGTTAAAATACTATTTTTTAAAGTGATTGTTATTCGGTAAAATAGTATTTCAAATAACTTTTTAGATAGCTTAATGTTTCAATTAACTTTTATGATAACATTTCACAAAAAACTTGTAATGTTTCATGCTTTTTTGACAATACTACCCTTTCTCTTTTCTGTTTTTTATAGAATTCCTGCTTGCTTTATTCTTTTCTCTATATTTTTACTTTTTCTTTCACAAATATAAATTAAAAAAAATTCATATTCTACTTCAATCAAAATATATTGAAAGGTATAAGTTTTATTAGTTAATTTTTTTATTTTAAAAAAATTTGAATCTATTAAAAATATTTTTATAATATTGACATAAGTGCTTTATCAAAAAATAATTTTATTACGGTTTAATAATAAAATATTATTATAAAAAAGTATATATATTTAATTGTAAAATAAATTATCTTACTCCAATAATAGTAACACTCATTATAATTATCATAACAATAATAACGTGACAACAATGTCTTTTTCGTCATTTACTTTCACCAATTAATTCAACAGCTAATTTTACCGAACGCATTATATTTAATCAGCTAGATAAATAACTATCTGATAACAGCTAGTTAAATAGCTATTTGCTAACAATTGTCAACTAGTCAAACAGCTAACAACTATAATAACAGCTAATTGTATTGAATAGGACCTAAGTATCACGTGAAAGCACTGTTTACAAAATAGGAAACTATTATTTTACATTTATTTGAATCTTTTGCCTTTTCTTTTCTGTTCTAACCAAAATAATGTGTTATTTCTTCTCCCAATTCTCCATTAATCAATTTTTTTAGAGTTTGTTTGGTATGATGAAATGAATTAAAAAAGTATGTTCATTCAAGACAAAATAGAATTCAAAGTGGAGGACTCATAGAATACCTATTCTTTTTTCTAATGTTTGATTATAGTCATAATAAAAGCCAAATGGAATACATGTTTTATTTAAGTGCTTCATAAAACCATTTTCACAAGTTGGAATAGGATAAAAATCAATCCAATTAATCAAAATATCTTTATTCATTTGTTTAACATAAATTTAAACTTTTGCATGATAATTAATTTTTTTGTGCAGCTTTGAAAAAAGGTATATCTAGTATCATATCATAAATTTATAAATATTATGAAACATAAAAAGACATTATCCAGAAATAATATTAACTTATTACTAAATAATTTAAAAAGAGAAGTTAAATATTTAAAAAAGAAACTTAATCAACAATTTTACAAGACAAATAATCTTGCCAATCTTTTCATTTAGCAATAATTCATGGTACTACTTATTTTATCATTTTTAATTTTAATGCCATATTTTCATCTGTTTCCTGTTAACCATAATTGAAAGAAAAAACTAATTAGCCTATAAGAAGATACATATCTTGTAGGTAGGAAAGCGTTAAAAGAAAGAGAAACGTGTATTTTTTAATTCTAATTTTTTAACTTTTATATTTTTAATTTTTAATTTTCTATTTTTTATTTTTAAATTTTTAATTTTTTTGTTTTTAAATTTTTATCTTTTTACAAAAATTTTGAGAGTGTAGAAAGCATATAAGTTACTTTTTATGATTTAACTATAAGTTTTATCTTTCCTACCATAAGTTGGAAAACCATTCATTGGGTTGAAATAAAGAATAAGTTCTCTAACTTTTGATTGAAATACCATTCTTATGGAATGGGCTTTTTGACTTTAATTTATTATACTGAACTAGAAAATGAGAATTAAAAATTAGAATAGTTATTACTTTTCAGGCCATTCCAAAATACCAAATGGCTCCTTAGCTGGGTGGGAATTGGTTCTTATTTTTGAATTTTCAAATTTTGAAAGCAAAAGATACCATTTAATTAAATATTAAAAATTATAAAACCCAAGAAGGATTCTGATATACAAGTTTGCGATCTTTCAGCTTTGGATTTTTATATTAAGGTTTTTCAATTTGTGCTATTTACTAAATCTTATTGTACTAATTCAGATTAAGTTCGAAAATAGATATGAAATGTTGGAGAAAAAATGACTATAAAATAACATTCCTACCATGTTAAAGTACTTATGCAAAAAAGAAATAAAAGTTAAAAATTGAGGTTTTTGGTTGGGCTTGAGTGTGAATTTTGCACCTAAAACTCAAACCCGATAGGTCGAGTAAAATCCCCTGAAGAATCAGAATTCCCACTACTACTTTCACCCAACTACTATAATTTACCAATTTTCCTTTTATTTCTTTAATTAATTTCATCTCTAATTGCCAAAACAATAAAGAGATAAAATTAATACCTTTTTGAGCTTCAAATTCCTATGTGTGTAAACATAAGTACAATTTATCTGATTCCTTCAAGATTATTGGAAATTTTTTAATTAATATTTGTTATATATCGTGAATATTTTATCATAATAATATAAAGGCCACTAGACGTTGATGGGTGACAAGGTGGCAAGATTAGAGGAGGGAAATCCCCCCCCCCCCAGGGATTAAATAAGATTTAATTAAAATGCAATTTGTACAAAACATCCTAAAACGCCTCAAGCTAAAAGTGTAGCAAGCCAGAGCAAACATTAGGCTTCAGGGGCTTGAAAAGAAACATCATATAAGTAAACACCTAATAATAAAAAGTCCATGCAACAAAAAAAAAAAGAAAACCAAAGAAATACCATAGACACAAGGAGGAGAAAAGCTGAAGTCAAAGGAACAGAGATAGAAGCAATAATTCCCGGGAGATCACCTTCCCTCAAACCAGCACTCTTACTATGTTCGGCATTCACCTCAACAACACCATGGAAATCAAATCAACTTCAACATTTTCATTATTATCATCATGGAAGGAAGCATCATCAACATCTATATTTCCTTCATTCAAGTTCTCATTTGTATCAAGGGCTGCAAATTAGTTGCTAGCCCTAGGACTTCTAGAAATGGGGACCAAGGGGTCATGTGACACTTTGGATGCTTGATCACCTTGTGGTTCAACGACCACACTTGAAAAAGGAGTAGGATCAACATTCGTGGTTCTTCTCCAAACCTTTTTAGTTTTGAAATTCTTCCGTTCACCTTCATTTTTCTGCACTCTTTGAACTTGTCGAAGTGCATTTACTTAGGGTGCATTTGGGCAAGTAGCAACAGAGTGACCATCAATCTTACACGAGGAGCAAATAAGGGGTTTCCATGCATACTCAACATCAATTTTTGTTCATTCACCATTCCTTAACTTAACAAATGTGTAATTAGGAAGACTCTTCGAGAGGTCCATTTTTATGCAAATTCTTGCAAACCCAACAAATGTGCATGATTCCATTAGTTTGTTCATTTGTAATGGAACACTTAAAGTACTCCTAATGTAACTCAAACCTCTACGCGTAATAAGTGAGCAAGGAACTTTTCGGAGTTTAACCCAAAGAGGGGCCTTATCCCAACTAAAATTTATCGATTGTGCAGTAGCATCCCATCTTCTAAGCAAGAGGGGACAGTGGTTCACATGCCAAAATTGTTCCATGACAAGATCACAAACTTCATCGTTCTCAAATTTGAACACAAAAAAGCTATTTTTAGCGAATTTAATGAACATCCACCATAAATCTTTCAATGAACATCCACCATTTTACGAATAAGGAAAAGAGGGGGCAGGTTACTATAAATTGACCAATTAAACATTTTCTTCAATGGTCATCACCTTCTTCAGACACATCAATAGGTAGGACAGCACCAAGAATTCCATTTTCTTTTATAGGATCATGAAAATTTAGTTTGCGAGAGTTTTCGAGGTTACCTATGTAAGTTTTCTTTCAATTCTTGTCCAGATTCCATGCAACCCGTTGGGAGTTTTCTTGAGAAGGGTCACCAATTTGTTCGAAACGTTGGCTGAAAATTCCATGAGATATTTGCATGAGATGTCAACTCGGCTGCTGAAGATGTGTCTCAATTCTTTCAGCTAAGGGGAGCTGAGAATGCAGAGCAATGGAGCTGTTCTCCCTCGATTAGGAAGCATATGCTTTGTTTGACAAGCAAGCTGTTGGGTGTTTTTGTACCTCAAAAGGATAAATTACTTCCCACATTAGAAAAATGATAAACATTTTCTTACTATATATTAGTTCACACTTTAGTGGGCTTGTGGAAAAAAAAACAAGGGACTGGGCTCGGGCGCATGAGATTTGGGCCGATAGTTCAAATTGGTCGATTCCCCCCCCTCCCGCGCACGAGATATACTTGAGGCCCGGTCCAAACCACTTTTTATTATTTTAATTTCACCAAAATAATTTATTTATTTTCAGCCTCACCTGCTTGTTTGAATTTTGCTCCTAAAATGACTATTCCAGTTTTGCTACAAATTTGAATAAGTAAAAACACATGTGAAAATCAGTGCAGTTCTAGATTCTGCTCAATTTCAGCTCCTTCTACTTCTCAACTACAGACCTTCTTTTTCTCTGTTTTTGTTTGCCATCACTACTTACAGATAGAGCCTGTAGAACTGGATGACTCACACATTGAAAAAGCTCTTTCACGACTTCTCTTCTTCTGCTCTTTCTTTGTTTAATATTTTCTGCTGGGTTTTATTACAAAAGATTATACGCTGTTCTTGTTTCTAGTTTCAAATACTAGACGAGCTTGTTGAATCCTGGGGAATACGCTTACCACTGAGGCGAAATATCCTTAAGGATAGTGTTCATGCCTCAAGCTACTATTTGATATTGCTATGTTATTTTGCACTTGTTCTACAGTTGTGTTTATTTCTTTTACACTACAATTTTTCAACATTCTTAAGGATATTTCTCTACCATATAATGAAGTCCCCAAATGGTACACCTTTGATCCCTACTGCTCCTTCACAAACACAAATTGAACAAGTGCAGCCTGCTATCACTATCTTCCCTAACATGACTACGACAACCTTTGCTAAGCCATTTCCTGATATCTCAAAACTAGAAGTATTTGCTGGAGCTAATTTCAAAAGATGGCAGGAGCGCGTGTACACTGCCCTCGATATGCATGGAGTTGCTGATGCCCTTACTGATCCAAAACCTGATGAGTCGTCATCTAAACAACTAGAGCTTTGGGTTCATGCAAATAAGGTATGTAGACATACAATAATTAGCACTCTTTCTAATGAGTTGTTCGATGTCTACTGTTCCTATAAGGAAGCAAAGGAAATATGGCAATATTTAATAACCAAGTACACGGCCGAAGACGTTGAAAAACAAAAGTTTGTCATTAGTAATTATTACAAATGGCAAATGACCGAAGACAAAGACATCAAGATCCAAATCAATGAATACCACAAACTGATAGAGGATCTGAAGTCAAAAAAGATCATACTGCCACAAGAATTTATAGCTGGTATCCTCATAGAAAAGTTGCCTCACTCCTGGAATGACTACAAACAAAATCTCAAGCACAAACACAAGCAACTGTCCCTTACTGACTTGGTGACTCATATCATTATAGAAGATACCAATCGAAAGGAGTCCATTACTGCCAAAGGGAAGGAGATCGTTACAAAAGCCAATCTCGTGCAAGATAACAAGCCACATGGAAAGCCAAATAAAAGGTACGAAAAGAAAAATGATTACAAGCCCAAAACTAATAATGAAACCTTCAAAAAGAAAAAAGGTCACTGCTATGTTTGTGGCAAACCTGGATACCATGCTCCTCAATGTAGCCAAAGAAAGGGGAGAAATGACAATCCTGCTAAACCAAATGCAAATTTGGTTGAAGCAGATGATATTATTACTGCGGTCATTTCTCAGGTAAATGTTGTGGCTAGTGTGAGAGATTGGGTGGTAGACTCTGGTGCTACTAGGCACATTTGTGCTAATAAAAATGATTTTGTGTCTTACACCCAACTAAACGAGGGAGAAGAATCTGTTTATCTTGGTGACTCAAGGACTACTCCAGTTCTTGGGAAAGGAAAAGTTCTTCTCAAACTCACATCTGGTAAAACTCTGGCATTGAGTGAGGTGTTACATGTTCCTAATATTCGAACAAATTTGGTCTCTGTGGGATTATTAGGAAAGGTTGAAGTGAAGGTTTCTTTTCAATCTGATAAGGTCGTGTTGACCAAAAATAATATTTTTGTGGGTAAGGGATATTGTAATCATGCTTTATTTGTACTCAATATCTCCCAAGTGATGAATGAAAATATTGGTTCTTCTGCTTACTTGATTGATTCTTGTGATTTATGGCATGCTAGATTAGGACATGTTAGTTTGTCTTATATTAAGAAAATGCAATCTATTGGTCTTCTTTCTAATATCAATTATTCTAGCATGAATAAATGTGAAATATGTGCTGAATCTAAACAAACTAAAAAAACTTGTGCTTCTGTTTTTAGGGAATCTAAATTACTAAGTCTCATTCACACTAATCTAGGAGACTTAAAACAAACTATGACTAGAGGAGGCAAAAGATATTGTGACTTTTATAGATGACTTCTCTAGATATACAAAAGTATATTTGTTGAGAAATAAAGATGAAGCCTTTGACATGTTTCTGACATATAAATCTGAACTAGAAAATCAATTGAATAAAAAGATAAAAAGAGTTAGATCAGATAGAGGTGGTGAATATGTGTTGCTAAATGAATATTGTGAAAAGGAAGGAATAATTCATGAGGTCACACCTCCCTATTCACCTGAGTCAAATGGCATAGCTGAAAGGAAAAATAGAACCTTAAAAGAAATGATGAACTGCATACTTATTAGTTCTAATGCACCTGATAATCTTTGGGGTGAAGCTATTTTGTCTGCATGTCATTTACAAAATAGAATACCATATAAGAAAACTGGAATAACCCCATATGAGTTATGGAAAGGTTATGCTCCTAATTTAAAATATTTGAAAGTATGGGGATGTCTTGCTAAGGTTATGTTACTTGATCCTAAGAAAAGAAAGATAGGATCTAAAACATCTGATTGCATGTTCATTGGGTATGCTAACAATAGTGCTGCTTATAGATTTCTTGCAAAAAAAAGTTATGTGATTGAATGCAATACTATTGTTGAAACAAAAAATGCTGAATTCTTTCAGAACATCTTTCCTTTGAAAACTGATAATATTTCTCTGGTACTTGTTATTCAAAATGATTTTGAAAATGACAATTTGAGAAGGAGCAAGAGACTAAGAAAAGAAAATTCTTTTGGTAACAAATTTTATACTTTTCTTGTAAAGGATGATCCTCTAACTTTTTCTGATGCAATTTCTTCTTCTAGTGCACCATTTTGGAAAGAAGCCATAAAAATTAAAATAGATTCAATATTACGAAATAATACTTGGAAATTAGTGGATTTACCTCTAGGAGCTAAACCTATTGGTTGCAAATGGATTTTCAAAAGGAAATTAAATCCTGATGGTTCTATTGATAGATATAAAGCTAGACTTGTTGCAAAAGGCTTTACTCAAAAACAAAATATTGATTATTTTGATACATATGCTCCTGTAACTAGAATTTCCTCTATTTGAATTTTAATTGCTTTGGCTTCTATCTATAATCTTTTTATCCATCAAATGGATGTTAAAACTGTGTTTTTAAATGGTGACTTAGAAGAAGAAATTTACATGGAGCAACCTGAAGGTTGTGTGGTTGTCGGAGAAGAAAATAAAGTTTGCAAACTACTAAAGTCGTTATATGGTCTAAAGCAAGCACGTAAACAGTGGCATGAGAAATTTGATCAAGTTTTGTTGTGTGATAGTTTTTCGTCTGTGGAGGTAGATAAATGTGTTTATACAAAACTTGATAATGGTGATTGTGTGATTATATGCCTTTATATGGATGACATGCTTATCTTTGGTTCTAGCCTTGGTATAATACAAAGACCTAAAAGTTTTTGTCTTCTAATTTTGATATGAAAGACATGGGAGAGGCTAGTGTCATCTTAGGTATAAAAATCGTACGAGATGATAATGGTATAATGTTAAATCAAGGGCATTATGTGGAGAAAGTTCTTAAAAGGTTTAATAATTTTGATGTGGTACTTGTGAGCACTCTTTATGATCCTAATAGCCAATTAAAAAAGAATAAAGGAGATGCTATCTCTCAAAATATATATGCTCAAATTATTGGGAGTCTAATGCATTTAATGAATTTTACTAAACCTGATATAGCTTATGTTGTGTGTAGATTGAGTAGGTATACTCATAATCCAAATCATGATCATTGGAATGCATTAGTAAGAGTATTGAAATTTTTGAGAGGTACTATGAACCATGGTATTAAATACAGTGGATTTCCCGTTGTGTTAGAAGGATACAACAATGCTAACTGGATCTCTGATTCAGATGAGACAAAATCCACTAGCGGCTATGTGTTCACCCTTGGTGGGGGTGCAATATCTTGGAAATTAGCCAAACAAACCATAATTGCAAGGTCAACTACGGAATATGAGTTTGTGGCATTAGAGTTGGCTGGTAATGAGGCCGAGTGGTTGAGAAATTTCTTGGCAAGTATTCCGTTGGGAATAAAACCAACACCTTCTGTGTCTATGCATTGTGATTGCCAAACCGCAATAGCTATTGCAAAAAACAAAACCTTTAATGAAAAAAATAGACACATACGTTTGAGACATAATGTGATAAAACAACTGCTTAGAGATGGAATTATGTCCATAGATTATGTAAAGTCAGAGATAAATTTGGCTGATCCTCTGACTAAACCTTTGGAAAGAAAACTATTAGTGAAACATCGAGGGGAATGGGATTACTGCCAATTTGAGATATCAACAATGATGGTAACCCAATCTATGTGATTGGCGATTCCATGAATTAGGTTCATATGGGTAATAACAAGTCATTTGTTGATATATTAAGCACTATTAAATTTTTGTCCCTCCTATGGTGTGAATTGTGCAAAACTGCAAATAAAGTGAGGTTGAGCTATGTTCTTAATTAAATCCATATCCTTTATAGGTGGTGTATTAATTGCAGAATACACTTGATGGATTGACCTATATGAGTATGGAGTGGGACCGCTCCTATGAAATTTATGGCAAATTTTCTAGAGCACTCATAAATAACCAGGCACCCGCATGGCCTATTAGCGCAAAACCGCGATGAACAGCAAATTGTGGGGGTTATAATGTGATAGATAAGAGTCTTAACTTATAACAAGAATTATTGGTTTATAGAAGCTAAAAGCTTCACCAATTATTCTATAAGTTATATCTTATTCTATCTAGGTATGGTTCATAGTCTAAAAGACACTAGATACGACGCATTATACTCAATGATATAAACCCAGCAAAGTCATTTTCTTCTAATCCTTTTGAGTTACGTGGGGGATTGTTGGGTGTTTTTATACCTCAAAAGGATAAATTACTTCCCACATTAGAAAAATGATAAACATTTTCTTACTATATATTAGTTCACACTTTAGTGGGCTTGTGAAAAAAAAAACAAGGGACTGGGCTCGGGCGCATGAGATTTGGGCCGATAGTTCAAATTGGTCGATTCCCCCCCCTCCCGCGCACGAGATATACTTGAGGCCCGGTCCAAACCACTTTTTATTATTTTAATTTCACCAAAATAATTTATTTATTTTCAGCCTCACCTGCTTGTTCGAAATTTGCTCCTAAAATGACTATTCCAGTTTTGCTACAAATTTGAATAAGTAAAAACACATGTGAAAATCAGTGCAGTTCTAGATTCTGCTCAATTTCAGCTCCTTCTACTTCTCAACTACAGACCTTCTTTTTCTCTGTTTTTGTTTGCCATCACTACTTACAAATAGAGCCTGTAGAACTGGATGACTCACACATTGAAAAAGCTCTTTCACGACTTCTCTTCTTCTGCTCTTTCTTTGTTTAATATTTTCTGCTGGGTTTTATTACAAAAGATTATACGCTGTTCCTGTTCCTAGTTTCAAATATTAGACGAGCTTGTTGAATCCTGGAGAATACGCTTACCAGTTAGGCGAAATATCCTTAAGGACAGTGTTCATAACACGTCTCAAGTTACTATTTAATATTGCTATATTGTTTTGCACTTGTCCTACAGCTATGATTATTTCTTTCACACTACATTTTTCAACACAAGCAACTGATTTGACACTTGACTTGGCCTCCACGTCAGCAAAAGATTTCAAAGTGGGCAGCTTAAAATTTGACCAAGAGATTGGTGGATTTTCCTCGCGTGTTTGCTGAGAGGAATTTTGCAATGGCAATGTATTTTGAACACTAGTTGCAATATTCAGTAAAGAGTGGGCCATTTGGTTAGGAATCAAGTCCTCTTTGCAAATAATTGGTTCGATTTGAGCATGAGTTTGCTGATTTGGCAATGCTATTTCGGCCGGAGCAAAATTTGAATTAGTTGCAACTTCCAAAGTGGAAAAAGTGTGATGTGTCGTCGGCTTATGAAGCATTTGATCTAAAAAAACTGCTGCCACTAGCCGGAAACAAGGCTGCAGCATCAGAGAATTTAGCATCTTCCACGAAATAACCATCAGGCAATACCCTCGAAGCCTTCTTCTCTGCACCTGAAATTTTAGAACTCATCGGAGAAGCTTTTTCCAGCAAGTTTACAGAGCTGTAAGCAATGTTTGAAGCAAGAGCATTAACCTTTGCACTTTGGGGAGTAGAAAGAGCTCCAGTTTGTTTATCACGGCTTCTTCTAGACAAACTTTGAACAAGCTCCTTTTTAGAGATATTATACTTCTCCTCAAGAAAATTGTCTTGCCATGACCAACCGAAGGAGGACAAAGCCTTCTATCTTATTCTATTTTCCTTTCCACAGAATCAAAAATATTTAGGCCCGTTTGAATTGACCTTTTTCAAGAGTCTTTTTTTCAACAGTTTTTAAATAATAATTTTTTTTAAAGCTAAAAATTTTGATTTTTTTTTAAATTATATTTGAATTTTTTTTAAAATTTTAATTTTTTTAAAAATCAAATCAACTAATTATTATAAATTTAACGTAATTTTTTCAAAAAAAAAATATATTTTTCATAAAAAAAACCAATCTAAACATGCCCTTACTTCTTTGTCAGCCTCTTCCAATTTCGATTCTTTACTAGCAACTTGTAAACCAAAAGCCGAGAAGCACCAAGTTCCTCAGCAACATAAACCTCATGAAAATCTTGACTTGAAGTCGTAGAGAAATTGCCTTTTTCTAGATGAGAGTGAAGGGAACCAGCTTCATATTTTGGATAAAAAATTTGAAATGAGAAGAATTACCTCAAGATTTATGATGTGCCTTAGATGGAGAACTTTTTTCCTTCTTAGGCATTTTGAGAGTAACTCAGATTAGTGGAGGGAAGTTACCTCACATGACATAAAATGCACTTGGCCGTTAGACCCCAATTTACAACTTTGTATCGATATCTTCAAACTTTCTGGAGTTCATTTAGATTTAGTTCTTTTTACGAATATATATATATATATATATATATATATATTTGATAATTATATAGATTGATTTTTTTTAAAAAAAAAGGAAAAAACTTGCAAAAAAAATGCCAAATTTAATTTTTTTTAAAACCCAAAAAATTTAGGATCTCAAAAAAGTACTTTTTAAAAAAATTATATATAAAAAAATCTTTTAAAAGAAGACAATCCAAACAAATTCTAACGTTAGACTCAACTATCAATGGCCGTCTTTCGACAAAAAAAAAAAAAGAGAGAGAGAAAATAGTTATATATACTAAGTTAAATCGATATCCTAGGAACCCAGGATATGTATGTAAACACCAAGAAACATATTCTTCAGTTTGAAAAGAAATTCTGACAAAAAAAAATTACAAAATAAACGAAACCTAAGTACAAAGAAAGATTTTTAAGTTGGAATAGAATGAATATATATACATATCAAAGAGAAAAGAGAAGGATCCCATGTTTTATGTTGCAAAAAATCCAATTAATTTCGGCAAGAACTAGTTACTCATAAAGCTCCAGAAGAGTGTTTGTTGGCCACACTTCTTGTTGGCTAACTTGCAAGGGAAGGCTATACGTCGGTAGTGATTCGGTCGGTGATCAAGTTAGATATCAAGTTATTGTTTGCTTGATAGGAAAAGAATATTTGCTGCAGAGCCTACTATTCTACTGTCTTATGTAAGCCACGTGGGAACATGAGATCGGGTCAGGACCCTGTGATCAGGTTAGGGAACTCTTCAACTATACTGCGGCAATGCGAGCCAGATTTCTTTCGTTCTTCCCCAACTTCATTAATTATGACATGAAATGATGCACGAGGTCGGTAGATCCCAATTTACACCTTTGTATGGATATGGATATATCCTCAAACTTCATGGATTACATTTTTAACAAAGTATTTAGAACTAATAAAAGAAAAAACTTTATTAAAATATCAATTTTAACTTTTCTAAAAACCTAAAAAAATTTCAGATACAGACTTATTTCTATTATTCTCCCTTAGGGGTTTTTCTAGTACTTTTTTGTGTTCGGACCGAGTCCGTGACACCGTTTTCTCGACTTGGTTCCGCTGTGGCTTATTTGTTTTCCTATACTTTCTCATCACCACATGACTCAGCGGTATTGTGTTACATATGAAGTTATTGCATTTGACAACTTTAATTTAGTTTGAGATTTTAATTCTGAGTCGGACGTTAAGTTGGGCAATTGAGCACATCCTGAAGGAAGCGCAACTTTAACTCTTACAGGCAAGTTCTTGAAGTGTCGTTCACATATCAAGGAGTCCTAATGGGGTGGCAGATTGGTTGGCAAAGACGTTCAACAATGGTCTCTTCGTGGTGATTGGATTTTACAACTACCTATAGATTTGTTCTGTGTTTTGAATTGTGTGTGTAATGCACTGGTATTGGCTAGTTATATTGTTTTATGTTTAATCTAATAATATTAATATATTTTTGATAAAAGAAAAAACTATGCAAAAGAAACCAAAAAAATTCAAGCTTGCAAAAAAAAAAAATTAAAAAGGTTATAAGAAAAAAGAATACCTTTAAAAAAACAATCTCAACAAATCCTAATGTTAGGCCTTGCAGTATCAACAGTCATCCTTCTACCAGAAAAAAAAATAATATATATATATATATATATATATATATTTATATATGCTAAGTTCAATCAATGTCCTAGGAACCTAGGATATGCATGTAAACACCCAAGAAATATAATCTTTACTAACAAAAGAAATGCCGATAAAAAAAAAAAAGCTAAAAAAGAAATGAAACCTTAGTACAACCAAAGATTCTTAAGTTGGAGTAAAATGAATATGTGTACATATCAAAGAGAAAAGAGAAAGAACCCATGTATCTGTGTTGCAAAATGTCCAATAGTCATGACGACATTTGAAGGTCAAAAAAAAAAAAAGGTTTGACCTCTGTTATGACAATGGACATGCCCCAAGGGATACTTGGGCTAGGCCTATAAAAGATGTAGGATGGTTGATAATCCAGATCGGGCTTCGGGGAAATCTTGTGGGGAAGATTGTAAAAGTACTACTCAGCGGCGGAACCAAGGGGATCAGCCCAAGCTCAAGCCCATCTCCCAACTTCGAAAAAATATAGCAGTTTATGTAATTTTTTTTAAAAAATTCTTTTATGGTTTTCCTTAATTTTTTTTTCTATCTCTCTTTTTCTTTTGTCTAAAGTTCTAATTGTTAGAAATAATATAAGCGAAACTGAAATTTGAAACAAAATAGATAGATAAAATATTATTATCTAGAAACTGAAAGAAGATAATCCAAATAAAAAAACTGTACAATAAGGATAAAAAATAAATAAATAAATAAATCGAGGCTTGCAGGACGATTTCTTTAAGGGATTTACACCCCCACATTGGTGCTAAGGGTCGTGGTGTATCCCTCTAAGGATACAACGGTTTTACCTCTTGACGTTCTGGAAGCACTCCACGCAAGAGCTTGCGAACTAGTATGTGATAAACTCTTTCCTTTATAATGCACTATAAAACTATTAAAATACCAAAACTTCATAAATTTATGTGTATCTTAGAGTACTACTAAATAAAATCTATGTAGACAAATGCTCAAAATATCGTGTGTGTCCAAAGCAAAGAAAATACCAATATTTATAGGAACAAATTAGGCTAATAACTAAAACTAATTAATTATATAAACCAAAACATCTTAAACGTCTTCATTTCCATAAAGCACATTATCATCAGTTACAAACAATACATGCAAGCTCATAATTGACATAATGATTACTACCATCATGACATTTAATATTAGCAAATCATGAGCAAATTGCTTATAACGTATAGGCATTTCCAACCAAGACAATAATGATCATTATAAATTATAATATCTAATTTCCTTTCATAATTATTTAATTCCAACACTTATCTCGTTTTCAGTTATCAAATTTTTAATAAATAAGTAATTTTAGTGGATAACTTTCAGTAATACTTATTTTATTTATTTTGCTAGTTAGGTAATTAAAGTTTTTTCTTGCAATGAAATTTAAGAATTTTATAAATTTTAGGGAATTTTTTATAGAGAATTTATTTATTTAAGTAGCTTCTTCATTATTTATTTTTTTGGCTAAATAATTTCATAAACGATAAAAGAACTTAATTTCATTGATTAAATCAGTAAATTTTCCTTCACCTATTCTTATATTCTTTTTTTAATAGTATTTTCTGCATTTGTTTGTGTTTAAAATATATTATTATGGTTATTGATAATATGTACGTATTGTCTTCTTTCGCATTAAAAGAGATGAAGACATGTTGTTTTACTCAACACTATTTTGATGGTGATTTCTATTCAAATACACAAATAAATTTTGACATCTCAATATTAAATTTTTGGTTCCGCCTACTGTAATATTATGCTTCGTAGAAGAAATAACAATTTATATAGCATAGCAAACCTCACACAATTTCATGTCATTTTTTCTCTTTCATATTAATCAGATTGAGAAGATATCATCGAATTGTGTTTTCAATCTCGACTCCTAGTTTCTGATTATATTTTTTTCCCTTTTTCTTATTTTTGTTGAGTTGCTAATGATCCATTAACGCACAACAGCCCGAAAATTGCTGGGATCAAGAATTTGGGCCATAAGCAATGATATCCTCAAGCCGACATTATTTATAAAGGTTTCAACAAAAGTCAATATTGTTGAAATTAGTTTTCCCAAGCCAACAATCCTTGCCTACTTTTTTTAAATTTTTATTAACATAATACATAAATATAATAAACTTCTCTCCATTAGTTTAAACCTTTAACTAGGTTAATACCCGTACCATGGACGGTTATAATATACATATTCAAAAAAATATAACATAAAATCAATTCTTTGAGCACTAACCAGGGAATCCAAATGTTGTAACATATAGCTACTTTAACAATACATGTATGTATATTTCTATACATCTATAGAAAAAAGGGATGAATTCATATAAAAAAATAACTGTTTTATTTGACAAAAGATAATGCTCAAATTAGATTGGGAAATAACTTATACAAATATGACTCTTGATTAGTATTAGTTATGTTAAAAAAATAAGTTGTTTAGGAAATAATTTTTATTGAATAAAGATAATGTCAATTCGACAAAAAGATTTAAATTGGGAATTGCTTTTTACTTGACAAAAAAATAATTTTCAATTTAGATTTGAACATAATTTTGTGCAAGTATTTCCATAAATTAATATTAATTGCTTAAAAAAATAATGCTCAATTGCAATATGACATGAAATCAAGGAAATAAATATTGGAGGAGAAAAATCATATAACAAAAATACGTGGCATTATTAAATATGGCGTACATCTCTACTTTATATAATATATAGGTATAGATATAGATGTAGATGTTTCTCATAGGAAATTAAATAACTGATTCAAAAGGACACATAAAATTGAACATTGTCAAGGAAAGTTTGGCATGAAATAAGAAAATAATTCTTGGAGGAAAAGAATTCATCATAAGAAGATGCAACATAAAAAGCAAAAACATTACTTTATATAATATATTGGAGTGTAACCCAGTGGCGCATAGGGTAAATGAATACTTTTAATGTCTTTATTTATTGTTAACAAACCCATTTGGTCAAAACGATAAATGATTACTTCTAATGTCTTTTTTATTTTTGATGGTCAACTTTTATACCCTAAGCAAGGATCATGTAAATATATATCTTATAAAACTTAATCCTTAATAAGTTTTCAATATAATGACATTTTCTATAAGAATCTATAATAATGGAAAGATTTAAATTAAAAGAAATATATAGATTTGTAGACATAGATATAAAGATTTTAGTCCATGCGAGGATAATAAATACAAATGTTTTGTGAAATTTAATTTTTAACAAGTTTTCAATAATACTCATATTTAAAGAAATTGCTGTAATTGAATACAATATTTAAATTGAAAAAAGTAAAATAAAAAAGAATTTGATTTAGAAACACAATAAAGGAGTAATATTGCCTTCATTGGAGCTTAACTCTTTTATAGAGAAAAAATAATTGATAGAACTAGTACATGTGACGCTAAAACTTTAATCATGGACTTACTTTTTACAATATATACAGAGAGAATTTTTGCAAGATTCATTTCTTCATTTGAATAAAAAGTTAAAAATAAGAATAGTAATTCAAAAATATCATTTGAATCATCATCTTGAAGATTTTACCACTATCATGAAAATTTTTGTGATTTTTTCTTTTTTTGTTTGGATAAGATAAAAATGGAATAATAATTTAAAAATATTACTCGAGTGATTATCTCTAACAAATGAAAAATGATATTAGTTATGATAAAAAGTTTTTGAAGTTTAACAACCTAAAGCAATAGATAAATAAGGAATAAGTATTACTTTTCCGATAACAGAAATATTTAGATTATGAAACTATTGGGCAGGGATGCAAAGGATAGGCTAAATGCATTTTTGGAAAAAAGTTATTGAAATACAAACATGTGACATATATAAAAAAAGACATATACTTTTTTGTATATAACATATATACATAGATATTGTATTGAGTCTAGAACTAACTGTCACCATTCAAAAATATTTTTCCAAAACAAGTCACTCCACGTGAATAGTCATGTTAACACATAATAATAAATAAAAACAACTAATATTTTTTTTAAAAAAAGTTTAAATCATGAGATAACTTTTCTTTCATTAGCTACCGTTTGTTGCCATTCAAGTCCAGAAAGGATTTCATTTTTTGATTAAGCTCATACTATTTAATCTTTGCAAACATTACACATATCGGGCCAAATTTTAAGATGTATGACACATAATTCATAAAGGGGTTGGCCTTTCAACCGGCATCGCTTTCCACCACTCCTCATATAACAGAATTAAAAAATCAAGCGAGTTCTATTTTTTCATAGAAGGTGGTGACTTAAGCGAGCCGATTTGAAAATTTTTCCATCATAACCCTCCGGAAATGTATTCACATCATGGGATATGAATGAATAAAGCACTGTAGAAAGGTGCCAAAATCCGATGAGTGTAACGTGGGCTATGCTTTGCTTCCTCACCCATTTCACACTCATATTTTCCACCTTTTTCCCCCACTTCAAGGAAATATAATGCAACTATCTAAAAGCGGATGTGTTGACAATGATTGGAGATCAAGGGTAATCTATGTACACCATTTAATGGTATTAAAATGGTGACACTTGTGTGCAAAAAGTAAAAATAAAAAAATAAAACAGATGTGATGTTGAGGTATAATGCAAGAGAAAATCTGGAGTTAATTTTGCTCGTAACTTTGAAATTTTAATGTTGGAGTCTAAGGCCAACTCCAAAAGTTTTTTTCATTATCTTCTTTATATTAAGGATTTTGAATAATTCTCTTACATGTAGGAATTTCATATTTTAATTTTACTCTAACAACTTTTTTGCTCTTAATGTATACTTAATTTTAGGAATTCTTTATTTTAATTCTACTCCAAGGACATTCTTATTTTTTCCTTATTTTAGAACTTTCTATTTTTATTTTATTCTAAAAATTATCATTATTTAATTTCCGATAAAAAAGAGCGCATGGTGCACCTAGTCGCATCTCAACAGTAAACAAGCAGTCGAGCGTTCACTAGTACCAATAGTCTACAATTGAAATATATCTTGAAAAACATCATTACAAAATGCAATTCAACATCTTATGCTTAATCTTACAAAACTTCACGAACCAACGAGGCCGATAGTCTATAGGTGCTACCAAAAATGAGTAGGCCAGTGCTCCTAATAGAGATAAACTACCACAAACTAGCAATTTTATAGAATTTTTGCATCTTCTGGTACATCTTCGAGATAAAGTTCGACACCTGGTCGGGGGTTAATTGGTTGATGGTCGGGCTCTACAAAATGAGTTCCTTAGTAATCTTCGAAGTTCTCTTAGCACTCGTAGATGTCAGGCATGTTATCCCAACAGCTGGAGCCATAGTTCGATCCATAGTTACTTGTCACAGAGGAGGGGTTTGCTAGTACTGGTGAAACTTCTCCTGGAACATCTGATATGCCAACATCTCCGTTGATGAAGCTCGAACTTTTACCACTTGAATCATTGCCAATTTCATCATACCAATTAGGAACTGGTACAACTAGAGGGAAATTGTCAAGGAGGCTCAACAAATCATCATCCACTACAGGATTGTTACCTTCTACAGAACCCTTATTTGTTTTTGTTCCTGTACAAAATATTCAAGAACAATGATTTCAAATAAGTTATGAGTGATATCTAATGAGTGTACATTATTGATAAAATAATAATGTTATGATCTTATAAGATAATTCTGATTTGATTTCAACTGCAAAAAAGAACATTTACAAGGAAATCATTAATGTGATTCTTTGACTTAGCGCACAGTGTACACGTAGAGCACTAATTATGTTAGGACAACAATAATTAAGTTGACTCATATAAGTAACAAACGACATGCAACATTAAAAGTGGTTTTATTAACCAATGACATAGTGATTTAGTGGTACGTCTCTCACTTTTAATGGTGAGTGATCCTGAAATCGATTATGTTAATTATATATAATATATAATTGATTTATAACCTCCCTTGAAAAAAGGAAAGAAAAAAAAATGATTTTACTATTGGAAAAGCTGTAAAGTGAGGTTCTTTAATGGAAAAAAACCAGCCTATTAATTCTATTGATGGTTTTCACCAAAGTCAAAGTTTCAAATCCCAAGGGGATAAACAGCGTACTTTCTTACTTGGTTTATTCTACAGATACATTCTGTGTTGACCACACCAATCACAATTGTCAAGATATATGATCCAGGGTGTCCTCGTTATAATGTCACTTGTGGTTAACTATTTAATGTTTAGGTAGTATTAGAATTTAATGGATATTTTGAGTAATATAATTTTCTTTAAAATTAATCAAGCAATCATAAATAAAATTAATTTAATTATCTTGATACTCTGTTATTTTTCTTTTTTATTTTTTATTTTTTTATTTATTTGCTTTTGATAAGTTGGTCTCAAAGTGATATACTTTTTATTCGTTCTTACTTTACAACATTATTTGTCTTTTGGTCAATATCAGTTAGAAATTAGATGAAAATATCATCTACCTAGCACATAACTATTTGAGATGTGATGCGAAGTTTTTTCCCAATTTTTAACATGCTAAATTTCATAATTGTTCCTTGTTGTTCAAAAAAAATGTTAATTTGGCTCTTATTGTTTTAAAGCGAACAATTTAGTCTTCAATGTTTATAAAAAATAACCCAATTAATCCCCATCTTTTCTCTAAAAATTGATCATGTGATGGTCATATGATCAATTAATGGGATGTTAATTGACACTTTTTACAAATACTAAGAATTTACTATGTTATTTTTAAAATTATAGAGACCAAATTACCTTTTCTTTAAGTAAATACTGGGGACCAATTCCGTTATTTTTAAAACAGTTACTAAATTGACACGCCTTTATAAATAATAAGTGCCATTTGTAAGATACTCCTTTGATAAGAAGACCAACTGCATAATAAAATAAAAATATAAAGGACTAAAATACCTGTTAATAAAGATAAGAAACTAAATTATGAAAAGTAAGGAGGATAAAAGATTGTCAGGTAAAGAACTAAAATTCTATACAATAACAACAAAAATATTAGAATCGATGAACGTCTTACCTATGGTCGAGTCATCAGAATGTTTTCCAGGAGAGGTATTGCCATAGCCGAAGCTGAAAGTTGATTCTTCATGCGCCATTTTTGTATCTTCCACTATCCCATAATCTGCAACACATTTTCCCTTATCTTCATCTTCCATTTGGGGGTTCTCTTTTGATTTTTCAGCCTGTGCCAAAGCTTGAGACTCCTCTAATAAATCTTGCAACAAGCCACTATAGCGTCGTGAAAGTTCCGGTGCAGTTTCATCGTAATCTAATTTATTATCGCCCAATTGATCCACCATGTAATCACCCTTGCCGTTGCTAGAAGAGCTCGGTGTAGTTTCAAGAACTGGAGATTGCACTGAAGGGAGCTCTATCCCCATGCCTGCTGCAGAGGCTAAATCGCTTTGGCCATATGAAAATCCCAGAAAATGCGATGGATTAATGTTGCCAAAACTAAGAGAACTAAACATGGAAGAGGGCAAAATCAATGGTGTTGATAGGTCTTGACCTAAAAATGGCAAAGGTGTGGAGGTACAAGAAAATGGTGAATCTGCGGATGAAGATGACGACGACAATGATAGAGCAAGACCGCCATTGTTGTCGCGGTAAAGCTTTAACTGCTTATTATCAGTATTGAAGAAGTATGGCCGGTTCTCAGATCGGCTCAATGAGTTGTTGTTGTTCATGGCTGATAAAGGGTTATGTGTCATATCAAGCGTAGATAGAGTAGGGCTATGGTTGGTATTCTGGGGCGGATGATGATGATGATGATGATCAGATGATAAAAGAGATGAAAGCGAAGAAGAAGATGAAGAGATTGTTGGTTGCATTTGTTGTTCATGGTGGCGTTGTTGGTTCATGTCCTGAGGGTATATTGGCAAACCAGCACGTTGTCTTCTCTTCAACCTCGTGTTCCAATAATTCTTGATCTCATTATCTGTTCTACCGGGAAGCTATTCACACGCACACACACAAACAAAAACACAATTCTTTTTGTGATTAGGCTAACACCACCCAATATGAGAAAAGGAACAAAAATGGTGAATCTAGAAGTTGACTTATGATATATAGAGAGTTACTAATTCAAGAAACCTTGTCATTTTTCTCCCAGTCTTTTAATACGTCAATTAGCTATCGATGTAGCAGGTGATATTTACATAATAAAAATAAGGTAAAATCTAGTGTTATTCAAACGATGATGACCTGAGCAGCCATCATCTTTTTTCTATCGTCTTTTAACATGTCAATTAAGTATTAACATGGCAGGTGATATTTCGGTGATAAAAATGAGGTAAAATCTAGTGTTATTCAAACGATGATAACCTGAGCAGCCATGCGAGCCCATTTATTGCCAAACCTAGCATGAAGCTCAATGATGAGCCGCTCTTCCTCGGGCGAAAAAGCACCCTTCTTGAGATTAGGCCTCAGATGGTTAGCCCATCTCAGCCTGCAGCTCTTTCCACATCTCATTAGCCGAGAATTCCTCTGAACAGCATTCCAGTTTCCTTCACCATGCTTCTTCACATATTCAATCAACATGGCATCCTCTACAACAGTCCATGGCCCTTTTCTTAGAAGCTGCCGAGAACCGCCATTTTTCGTTGATGATGCACTTTTTTTAGGTACGCTTCCACAGCTAGGGGCCATAAACCTTTAATTCTCAGCTGTGAGACAGAAATGGAAAGGAAAAAAGAAAAAAAGAAAAAAGAAAAAAGAAAAACTCAAAGTTATAAGTTAACTTAGTCTTGCAATTTATAGAAACCCTTTAAGAGTAAATGTGTAAGATATATATACTTGTTTAATTAAGAGAAACAAATTTAAATGAATCTTTTCTCCTTCATAATAAGAGCGATGAGAAATTCTTTTTTCCTTCTTTTATTTTGTCTCCTGTCACTTCTTTCCTGTTGTGGATTCTTGTGTTAGTTTAGAAGGAGGAAATTAAAGCTTTGAAATGTTTTTGAGAAAGCAGGGCAAACGAGAAAGGAGGGAGATGATTCAAGAAGAGAAAAAGCAGAAGATTGGCAAGGGAGAGAGGAGGGCAAAGGAAAAGGGTGTGACCAAAGTCGAGAAAGACCCCAATGGTGCTAGGGTAATTTATAGGTGTAAGCTTGCATTTCGCCCCGGGTTGCAAGCTCTGTGCTACACTTTTTTGTGTGTATTTCTTTGTCCTCATTTTGAACTTATATTTTGGTTAAATACTATACTTAAATTTTTGTGTTGGCTTCCACAACACCTTTTTAGAAAAAATAAAATAAAAAGAAAAAATCCACCTCCAATCCAATTCATTGTCTCTTGTAAGATTCAAACCTAAATCATCATTTCGTCTATCTTGAGAAAATAATTTGTATTGACTTAAACACCTAATTCTTCTGTCTTTACATAGTTATTGTTTCACTTTATCTATAACAAAAATAGAAAAATAAAAAATTTTAAAACAACTTGCAATTTGTTTTGGATTAAATTACTATGGACCTCCTTATGGTCCTCTATAATTGCATTAGACCTCTCCTTGGTACAAACCATCCCACTCCATCCTCCTATGGTCACTAAAATAAGTACATGTCTCCTTCCATTTAAAAAATTGTTATTTTTAATATATTATTAACTAAAATAAAAAATTGACCTTTGTAGGGTGAAACACTTTTAGATGACTGTAGAGGGTCCAATACACTTTTAGATAAACACAAGGGAGTGTGTGTTTATTTTTAATGAATAAGCTATTTTTTAAAACCCCCCACCCCACGGGATTGAACCCATAACCGAGCAGAGATAGTCTCAACTACTTAAACTATCCCATAATCACAAATAATGATTTTTTAAACAAAGAGAAGGCATATATTTATTTTTATAGGACCACAAAGGGGCAGGTACTTGAAAGTCTATTTTCGCACTCGTATTTACATCTATTATGACAAAAACTATTATACCAGTATAATAATTTGGTCATACCCTTTTGTGGAATGTGTCATTGTACAGTCACAAAGTTAGGCCCTATTGGGCAACAACTTTTGGTATGGTGTTTAGTGTTTTGGCGTGTCAAAATACTATTTTATCCTATTATCATTGTTGGGTGAAATAGCAGTCAATAAGTGTTTAGCTTGTTGAGGAGTGTTTCTCAAATGCTATAACCATTGACGTTTTAGGATGAGAAATAGGATTTTGCATTTTATATCTCAATCTTACCTTTTTTTTTTTCAATCTTATGTTATCTTGACTATTTTCCCCCTTAATTCTATATATCCATAAAACCTTTGATATAATCATTTATTATTCTACTCTATACTACATATAATTTTTTAAAATAATTTATCCATTTGCTTTCTAATTTTGTTGACCAAAAAAACCAATGAAAACAAAAAATAAATTTTTTATTATACTGATAAAAAAAATTATCAAGAAATTATTTTTACCATTCTTTAATAATAAATTATTTTCATCATGAATATAAATCAAATTATAAATGTGTTGCCTTATTTCAATATTATGAATAACAATAATATAACAATCATAAAATTATTACAACAACAAAGTGACTCATGTCTTTTTATGACATTTTACATCAATCAGCTAATGTGATAACTAATTTTACTGAACATTTTTTTTGGGTCAACTAGTTAAACAGATATCTGTTAAAAGCTAAAAGCTAATAGTTATTAGCTATCGAACCAGCTATTAACTATCTAAATAATGATTTTTGCTGAATAGAGCCTAAGTATACTACTTGTTGCATTAATAATCTTATTAAAATATTGATAGCAAATTTAAGATTGTCTATATCTTGAGAAGTCATTTAAGGCTCTTATCTGTAGCTAACGTCAGAAAATAAATAGTACTTAAGAACCAAAGCCAATGCATATTTTTGTGAACAGAAATACATGCCTTAAAGATATATAAAAGAGAGCGTATAAATACAGTAGATTAAGGTCCAACTTGATTGTCCTTGTTGTTTTAATTCTATAGTTTCCCCCCACTTCTAATCCAAGCCCTCATCTCCTATGAGATTTGAACCATAGACCTTCCCCCTCGGAAAAATATCATGTTTTATATATTGTTGGATTATGGCTCAAAGTCTAAGCCCATACAAATTAGGAAAGAATTTTAATGAGAATTAAAATTCTAGTTATGGTAAGAGTCTTAATTATGGTAGGATTGATAGATGAGGAAATCCTTTGTCTTGGAGGACGAGGAAATCTCCTCTATAAATAGGACTCTTGTATTAGTTATATAAGGTGTGACTTAGGGTCACACCCCATGGGGATGTGGGTGAGAGAGAGAGCCTGAGAGTATCGAGAGTGTCTTATGTTTGTTCTAGTCCTGTTGAGGATAGAACCATTATAAGAATTCTGTGGGGGAGGGTTTAGACTTTTTTTTTCGTGCAAAAAGTCATCACCTGAGTTGTAATCCCTTTATTATTGAATAGTGAAAATTATCCCAGAGGGGATCGTGGACGTAGGCAGAGGGCCGAACCACGTTTAATAGCGCTTATTTTTTCTCGTTACTCGTGCTTTAATTCCGCTGCGTGAGTGTGTGTTATGCGTCCTAATTTCCAACATATACATTCAATAATTCGGTTTCCTTAGTCATCATTCATTAATGGTTGCAAAATATTATTTCTTTAAATAAAGAGTACTTTTGTTAATTTTAAACTGTTACTTATACAATGAGGAAAAAGTAATGAATGACAAAGTATTAACGAAATATTCAAATATTGCATTTTCCTATTCTTTTTAAGGAGAAGGCGAATTAGACAACTTGCTATTTATGTTTCATATACTTTTCTTGGAAGTAAACCAAAAAAAGAAAAAAAGAAAAAAATGAACCTTCTTAAATATAAGGTGGTTTAGCGTGGAACATACATTAATAATAAATAACTATAAAAACTTGCAAAGTAAATGAGTTTATAGCAAGAATTATAGAGGCATGGCGCAAATGGTATACATTTTGTTTCTCTCTCTGGCATAATGTTCTCCCTTTCTTTCTTACTTGCACCTTCTAACCCTTGATTTCATTCTGCCTAGGAAGAAATCTTCCCTTTCTATTTAGAAAAATGTCGTGTAAACGACAAGAATGCATTCTCTTTTGAGATTGGGGAAGCTTCTTCCCCCTCTTTTGAGAGTGAAGAAGCCTCCTCAACCTCAATTCATGAAACTTATCTAGCTTACGAATCCATCAATAATGCTATGGGCTTGAAGCCTAATATCATCTCTAATGAGCTAGCTACGCTTGAATTTCTCTCATCTCCTCCTCTACTTCACCACTTGTTGTTTCTTTGCAAAAGAATCACAATAAAGAAGTTATCTTTTATTTTTTTTTTAATTTCATCACTCCCAAAGAATAATGAAGCCTCCTACAAGGGCAAATGAAAAGTAGAATACGTAGGATCTGTTGTCTACGTCTAAAGACAAGCTTTGAACTTGTTCTAGATAATGTTTTCTATGTGCCATCTTTTATGAAACTTGATCTCTTTTTCTATTTTAGACATGAATGGTTATGGTTTTAACTCTAGCAATGACAAAGTACAATTGTTCTTCCAAAATTGTCGGTGAATGTGTTCTATCAAAAGGTTTATATCAATTGTGTTTGTTCCCAGAAAGTTCTCATAACTCTTTTTTATAAAAAATTTTGCTTCTAAAAGGAGTTTAATTAAATAAAACTTCTTATTTGCTATGGCATAAAATAATAGGTCATATTTCTAGGGAAAGAGTTGAAAGACTCATTAAAAGTGACATTTTACTTTCTCTAAATTTTAATGATCTTGAAACTTGTATTGGACACATAAGGCATAAACTTTCTAAAACTAGAAAGAAATATGCTACCTGTAGTTCTAACCTTTTAGAAGTAATACACACATATATTAGTGGGCCTTATTCTGTTACATTATGTGGTAAAAAAATATTTTGTTACATTCATTGATGATTTTTCTCATCATAGATACCTCTATCTAATTAAAGAAAAATTTGAAGCTATTGGAAAATTTAAATTTTTTAAGATTGAGGCAAAACAAACAATTTCGGAAGGTTATCAAGATTGTTATTTTTTACTGGGGTGGTGAGTACTATGGTAGACATGGGGTTTCTGAACAGCGTGCGGGATCATTTGCTAAGTATTTACGAGATTGTTAGGTTATTGCCTAGCATGGTATGCCTAGTAACCCTAAACAAAATAGTATAGCTGAGTAACGAAATTGCACCCTTAAGGATATAATGAGGAGCATGATGAGTGTTACTGACCTACAAGAATACCTTTAGGGTGAAGTCATCGAAATAACTTGTTATATACTTAACCATACTCTCAACAAGTCTGTCCCCGAGCTCTTTTTGAATTTTGGTTGGGGAGAAATCTTAGTTTGAATTATTTACGAGTTTAGGGTTGTCCTATTAAGGTAAGGATTTATAGTGCAAATGAGAAAATCAATGATCCTTAGACTACTCGTTATTTCATTAGGTATTTAGTTAATTTTAAATGATATAATTTTTTGTTAGGCCAAAACATGCAAAATAAAGAACATGAGAAAAAAATAGGCACGAGAGATTTACGTGGTTTGGCCTTAAAGCCTACGTCCACGGCCAGCAAAGAACAATTTTACCATTGATATGCGAGTAGTATAAGGCTTCTCATTTTGGTCTCTTTCCTACACATAATACAACATATAAATGCCTATTCATAGAATAAATTACTTGTAGGCTAGGGAATCCTATTTCAGTTAAGGTAATTTGTCTAACTTGTGTCCTAAGAATATGGGTCATCCTTTTAACAAATCTCTACCTTTGCACATTTTCACTCCAATAAACACATCATCATCCCCGCTGTCGAACGCCCCTAAGGGCTCAATGCTCCAAACCGTAAATAGCAACCAAGTCCAAGCAATGCTTGAATTTGCTGACTGGAACCATCTTGGTCATCATATCTACTAGATTTTCATGGGTAGAAACCTTCTACACCAATACAATCCCTTATGATACAACATCTTTGATAAAGTGATATTTGACGTCAATGTGTTTAGTCCTTTCATGAGACATCTGATTCTTCATCAAATGAATTACACACTGACTATCACAAAAGATTGTACTTTGACCTTGCCGCAATCCAAGATTATGAACTAGGCTTTGTAGCCATATGGCTTTGTTCACAACTTCTGCAATAGCCATGTGTTCCGTCTCAATAATTGAAAATGCCATAATAGACTGTAATATCATTTTTCAACTGATAGCACACTTAGAGAGAGTAAATATGTTGCCCGTTAAAGATCTCCTCTTATCAAGATCACTCGTAAAGTCTAAATCACAAAAGCCCACCAGACTCATGCATTCTCCATTCATTCTGCTAAACAGCAAACCCATATTTGCAATGCCCTGCAAATATCTCATAATTCATTTCACTGTGTCCCAGTGTTCTTTCCCAAGTGATGTCATATATTTGCTAACAATACTAATTGCATGTAAAATGCCAGGATGAGTACACACCATAGCATACATCAAGCTGCTGCTAACAACACTCGAGTATGGAACACGAGACATTTGCTTTACTTCCTCCTCAGTTTTAGGTGACAAGTCCGCAGACAATCTAAAATAAGCTGCAAGCAACATGCTCATAGGCTTTGCTTTATGCATCCCAAAACGCTTCAGCATCTTCTCAACATAACTTTGCTGAGATAAGACCAGCTTCCTCGCGTTTCTATGCCTGTGAATCTCCATGCCAAGAATCTTTTTCACTGCTCCTAGACCCTTCATCTCAAACTTATCACCTAACAGCTTCTTCAATTCATTGATGACAGACATGCTTTTAGCAGTAATAAGCATGTATTCGACGTACAACAACAAGCACACAAATGAACCTTCTGGAAGCTTCATTAGATACACACAACTGTCATTAACACTCCTTTTATACCCAGCAACTATCATGAATATGTCAAATCTCTTGTACCATTACTGAGACAACTGTTTTGACCTGTACAAGGATTTCTTCAACTTGCAAACATTGCTCTTCTTTCCAAGAACAACATACCTCTTTAGTTGACTTATGTAAATATACTCCTCAAGATCACCATGCAAAAATGCTATTTTTATATTTAGCTGCTCAAGCTCTAAGTCATGAAGAGCAACCAAGGCAAGTAAAACTATGTTTCACAATCGGAGAGAACACTTAATTAAAGCCAACTTATTCCTTTTGCGTATAGCCTTTTGCCACCAAACACTCTTTTTATCGATTACCTTCAACTGCTGGAGTACCTTTCTCTTTTTTTCTTTTTCTTTTTTTTTTTGTAAACCCATTTGCAATTAACAACTCGCTATCCCTCAGGTAATTCTACAAGCTCCTATGTCTGATTCTTATGATGAGACTCAATTTCTTCACATATGACACCTACCTACTAAGCAAAATCTTTCTGAGATATGCCCTTCTTGTACAAATTTGACTCATGTCCCTTGATTGTTTCAGTAACAATCAAAGAACAAGGAACAAGGTCAGCATATATATACCTTTGAGGCTTTCTAATCTATCTTCTTTCCTACCCAGTAGTAGTGTTGTAATTCTATAGTTCAGGCATATTATCAACATGCAACTCAGTCGGTTGAGTCGGCTAAATCGAACTACTACTACTGCTAGATGGAATATTTGAAACATTCGTAAATACTTCCACCTGCTCTTTGACACCGTGGTCTAAACCAACTACTGCTTTCTCTTTTTTCCAATCTAATGAAGCAGACTCATTGAATTTGACATCCTTACTGATGAGGAAACCTGGAGGCTTTTGGATCCGTGCATCACAACTTGTAACCTTTCCTCTCACATACATAGCCTAGAAATATGCACTTCTTTGCCCTCAGCTCTAACTTGGCATCCTTCACGTGAGTGTATGTAGGGCAACTAAACAACCTTAATCAAGAGTAATCAGCAGGCTTACCAGACCACAACTCAAAAGGAGTTTTCAATCAAATAGCTGTAGATGGAGACTGATTCACCAAGTTGTATGCCATATTAACTACTTCAACCCAAAAGCCTTGACTCAAGCTAGCATGGAAGAGTACACAACGAGCTTTCTCTGATAGATTTCTATTTATGCTTTTTGCAACTCTATTATATTCTGGTGTCCCTATACATGTACAGTATCTCACAATGCCATGTTTCTTGCAGAACTCATCAAACTCTTTATTGCAGTATTCCAACCTATTGTTAGTCCTAAGACACTTAATCTGTTTACTAATCTGCTTCTCAATCAAGTCTTCTATTCGACAAATAATAGAAAAGCCTCATCTTTAGTTTTCACGAAATACACCCACATCATCTGAGAGTATCCATCAATGAAAGTGATATAGTACTTGGCACCTTTCTTAGAAGGAACTTTGTTAGACCCCTAAAGATTAGAGTGAATGTAATCAAGAGTACTTTTGGTATTCTCTTGCCCCTTGTTGAATTTCACCCTGGTTTATTTTCCAAAGACACAATGCTCGTAGAATTCAAATAATTATGTTCTTTGTCCACAAAGCACATCTCTCTTGCTTAGCTCGGTCAGTCCCCTCTTACTCATATGGCCAACCTCTTGTGCCATAACTACGTGGTGTCATTATCACTCTCCTTAGATGCAATAGCCACAACACCTGTGACTATACTACCTTGAACATTATTAGAATGTTCTCATTAAGCTTAGGAAATTAATGGTGCCTTCTACGTCCAAATTGGATACTATGGTGATGAGATTCAAAAGAACCTGAATGCTTTTTCCTCGCCAAGTTTAAGGTCTATTAGCTTTTGCAAAGTTTCAAGTTTCGGTTTTGTGATACAAGGCTCTGTTTTTTTTTAAATTCAATTTGAGTTTTGATTTTTTCTTTTTCCCTTAAGCGGTGAAATAAACTTAAGCTCCAAATACTAGTTTATTAGTAAAAAGATACATAAACACAAAGAGCACGAGAAGAAGGGACACAAGAGAATTATGTCGTTTGGCCTTAAAAACTATGTCCATAGACAGTAGAAAACAATTTCACTATTGATATGCGAATAGTACAAGGCTCTTGACTTTGGTCTTTCTCCCACACAAAATACAATGTGTAAACACCTATTTATAGAGTACATTACTTGTAGGCTAAGTAACCCTATTTCAATTAAGGTAATTTATCTAACTTGTGCCGCAAGAATATATGCCACCCTTTTAACAATTTTACTCTCGTACATGTGGTTCTAGGATTGTCAAATCTTAAATGCCCAAATTCTTAAAATTGGATGTTGTTAATATTGTATGTTCTAAACCTACTATTGAGGATAATAATAGAGAACTACCTCAATTCCACTTAAGTAGTCAAGCTGATACTTTTACTCACATTGAGAAACAAGAAACTGGTGGATACTCTGTAATAGATGGACATTTTATAGCTAATAAGAATCCACATGTTGAGAGCTTACAATTTGATCAACTTAATGAGGAATAACATCCAAGGAGGTCTATTAGAGATAGGAGACCCACCACCTCTAATGACTATGTAATTTACTTGGGTGAGAGAGATTATGATCCTTGAAATGTAGTTAATCTACTTACCTTTTTGGTGAAGTTGTTAACGTCTCTTATGGCACAATTTGACCTAGTGTTACATCAGATAGATGTGAAAATAAATTCCTATATAAAAAAGCCTAATGGTTTATTGTTACTGGTAAGAAAACATGGCTCGTAGACTTAGAAAACTTATTTATGATTTGTATCAGCCCTCAAGGTAATGGGTATTTGAAATTTGATGAAAAGGGTAACTTATTATTTTGAGAAAAATATAGTTGATTCATTGATAAACCTCAAGATTAGCAAAGTAAATTTGTTTTCCTAATATTGAATGTGGGTGATATTCTACCACAAATGACTTGGGTTTACTCCATTAGACTAAGCAATGTTTATTTGTGACTTTTGATATGAAAGATCTTGAGAAGGGTTCTTTTGTTCTTGTTCATAAAAGGCTTACATTGGTTGAGTTCTCAAATGTTTTAATATATAGCATTGTAAGCCTTGTAATGCCCCTGTTGTAAAAGATGATCTGCTCTACTTGAAGTAATATCCTCAAAGTGATATAGAAAGCGATTCTGTGAAAGAAGTGCCTTATAATAGTGCTATTAGGAGCTTGTTGTACGATTAGGTATGCATTACTCCTTATATCGCTTTTGCGATAAGTTTTTTTTTTTTTGTCAATACTAGATAAATTATGGAAAGAACCTTTGATTGGTCGTTAAGAAGGTAATACGATACCTATAGAAAAATAATACTATATGTTTGTTTAGCATGAAGTTGATCTTCTAGAGTTGGTTGAATATTCTAACTCTAAATATTTTGAATGTTCAGATAATCAAAAATCTACTTTTTGGACATATCTTTATGTTAGCGGAACCGCCTATATCTTGGAAGAGTTCTAAATAACAACTTATTGCCCCTTCAATTATGTGAATTTGTGGCTTGTTATGAAGTCTCATCTCATGCTATGTTATTTACGAACATGGTATTTGATTTGAGAATTATAAATTCTATTACTAGATCTATTAGGATCTATTATGATAATAGAACTGTTGTTTTATTCTCAATGAATAATGAGATTACTGGAGCTTGCAAGCATATAGATATCAAGTTCTTAGTAGTCAACCTTTTTGTCAAAAATGGTGGCATTCATATAGAATGGATTACTACTTATGACAAGTTAGCTTACTCCTTGACCAAGGTTCTTAGACTTATCTTTGTGAAACATGTTGGGAATATGGGTATTTTATAAGCGTTTGATTAGGGATGTCAATGGTACCCCGCCCCGCCCCGCAGGGGTACCGGCGGGGTAGGGGCGGGGTTTTTGCAAAAAAACACCTGGGGCTGGACGAGGTGGGGTTTTTTCTTTATACATCGGTGCCGGGGTGGGGCTGGTTCGGGGTTGGGTGACCCCACCCCTGTCCACCTCGGTATATATATGTATGTATGTGTGTGTATATATATGTATATATGTATGTATGTATGTATATATATTATATGTTATGTTTAATAATTATGATTGGAAGTAAGTTTAAATTTAATGTGTTATTGTTGTAAAATTATGTTGAATTTTAAGTATTAGAGTTTGAATTTGATGTGTTAAGGTTTGGTGCATGATTTATGTTATTTTTTATTTATTGTTATCTAATTAAAAAGTAGAGATTTTACTTGACAGATAGGGGTTTAACAAGTAGGTGTTTTGTCTCAATACTACGACCCCTTTGACTTTTGTTGACAGGTGTCCCGTAGGTAGGGACATGGTGTAAAAAACACCGGTAGGGGCAGGGATGGTAGTCGGGAGAAAATCTTGATACAGGTATAGGGGCGGGGTAGGGGCAGGTAGAAAAATACTAGGTGCGAAATAGGGGTTTGTGAACCCCGCCCCTACCTCGCCCCATTGGCATCCCTACTTTTGATGCTATTGTCTAGTGGGAGCTTTATATTATTATGTGCTATTGGATGTTCCCATTATTTTATGTTTTGTTTAATTGATATATTGTCATTACTCATGTTCTTGTTTTGTTAAGGATTTTCTATTTGGTGTCCATTGCAATAAAATCATCTATCAGTTTAAAATCTCCATAAGGACACCATGTGGACGGAGATATGTATTGTTTCCCCTGACTTATTGATTGTTATTTTATGAAGTTAAGAATAATCTTTCCTCTGGCCTATTAATTGCCATTTTGTGAGAACAAGAATAATGGATTTTCTGTGGCCTTTTGAATGCCAATTTTAGAGAAATCATGTGGATTAACAAAGAAATAGTACATTTTGATCACATATTGGTACTAGTTTCTTGCTGTGCCACCATATTTTTGGTCCATGACAATAGGGTTGGATGACATTTGTGACTATGAAAAGTCTTATGTCAATATAGAACACTATGCTGCCATGATTCTATGTTTAATGATCCTATTGGTCCAGATTTGCACTTGAGGTATAATTTTGTGAATCAAAATGTTTTAAAATTTGTGGTCACATTCTACTTTCCTTCTCAGTCTAATAAATATTTTTCTCAAAAATTTTTGAAAATAAATAAAATAATTAACGTTGCCCAAGTGGGAGACTAATTGAATGTTTCTCTTTAAAGTAGGCTTTTGTTAATTATTTTGGTTTTATAACAAGTTGGCTTTATGATCACATTAGTTTTAGCCCATTTCATAATTCTATATGTTTTTTTATACTTAGGTTCATATATTCTAATAAAGCCATTTATAGATAGGCTTGTCATAATATATTATATATCGGGCTAAGGTCCCCTTTCCTACTCTAACCCTAACAATTTTTTCCCCATAAACATATATTAATTTTGAGTAGAGTAAGGAGAGAAAGATCTTAGACTAAACTAGTTAACAGTTTTCTTGAACAACAATTCAAAAATAATAGCTCAAATAGGTACATGCTTTCGTTATTGCTCATTTTTTTATTATTATACTTTAAATTCATATACACGACCCTCGTAATACGCTTACAAGGCAAAAAAGAAAGGAGGAAGATGATTCAAGACGAGAAAAAGGAGAAGATTGGCAAAGGGAGAAAGGAGGCAAAGGAAAAGGGTGTGACCAAAGTCGAGAAAGAACCGATGGTACTTAGGGTAATTTATAGGTGTGAGCTTGCATGTCACCTTGGGTTGCAAGCTCTATGCTACATTTTTTAATGTGCATTTCTTTGTCCTTTTTGAATTTATATTTTGGTAAAAGACTAGACTTAAATTTTTGTATTGAATTACAAACCATTGTTTAAGAAAATAAAAATAAAAAGAAAAAACTCACCCCAGTCCAATTTCTTGTCTTTTATGATATTCAAACCTAGATCATCATTTCCATCGCGAAAAAATTGTCTGTATTGACTTGTACACCTAGCTATTCTTTCTTTACATAGTTCTTTTCCATTTTCTCTATAATAAAGATAGAAAAATCAAGTTCCTAAAACAACTTGCAATTTGTTTTGGAGTAAATTACTATGGACCCCCTTAGGGTCCTTCAAAATTGCATTAGAGCTCTCCTTAATATAAAACTCCCCTCACAATTCTTTTATTAGTAATTAAAAATAAGTACACGTCTCCCTTGGTTCAAAAAGTTGTCATTTTTAGCATATTTTTAATTAAAATAACAAATTAATCTTTATACTACAAGGCAATGTACTTTTAAACGACTGCAGGGGAGTCCAATGCACTTTTAGAAGAGTAAAAGGGGATGTGTGTTTATTTTCAGTAAGCAATCTATTAAAAATAACAATTTTTTAAACAGAGAAAAGAAAGCATACTTATTTTGGAGGATCACAAAAGGGCATGTAGTTGAAATTCTATTTCTGCACTCGTGTTTACATCTCTTAAAACAACAAACTATTATAGTAGTAAAATAACTAGAATTTGCACCCGCACGATGCCGCTATTGTGATAAATTTTTATTTTATATTTTATTTAATTTAAATGAGTCAAATTACCAATTTATTGTAGTTATATTTCTTTCAAGCTAAATATTTTTGGACTAATAGTTCTTAACCTCAATATTCTATCTAGTTATAACATACTGTTATCAAAATAAAAATGAAATAAAAAACAATATGAATTGTTAAAAAATAAAACATATGAAATTTTAAGAAATACTAAAAGGTTGCCATGTCTCAAAAATACAATAAATAAAGTTAATATTAATTCTATATTTATATCATATATCTTTGCTATATTATGTGTCATATAACAAAAAAAAAAAGTTAAAAAGTAGAATAAGCTGTGGGGATATGATCCACATAATCGGTTTACTCCCTGTAAAAATTTGTTATATAACCCGCATCACAGTCAAAAAAAATAATAATAATAAAGTTGTTATATAACCCATCTCATATGTCACAAAAGAATTTCCAAGTGATTAGTATCGATTACATTATTTAGTGATGACTACCATGTAATTGATACAATATCATGGTATAAAAAAAATATAATGTAATAATGGCTATTTATAAGATATAAAAATTTTAGCCACCTATCGTGTTATTATGATATTTTTCAATAGATTATAGAATTACCTTGAATAGCGCGAAAGAAAGAAATATCCCATCGAGTAATGATTTGAAGACTATCAAATTGCCAGCATATGGAATAATAGTCTCAGCAAAATTAGAACATTCATTATTTGACAGAAAATTAACAGTTATCATCAATATGGAAATTACTTGTTCATTGACTAGAACCATCTTCCCACTCCCAAGTTCTAATCGATACATACATGCATACATACACACGTACATACATGCATACATACATACATACACACACACATACACACATATATTAGTACTGTATTTTAGTTTTTTAGTTTTTTATTTTTTTTCTTTGAATTTTTTTATATTAATTTTTATTTATGTATATCAGGCATCTTTAAAGTAGAATGAGTTAAGGGATGCCATCCACTTAACCATTTTACTCCATATAAAAATTTGTTATATAGCCCATATCATAATTACAAAAGAAAAAGAAAAAGAAGAAGAAAATTTTCTAAAGTTATTATTTACCCATCTCACGCGTCACAAAGAATTTCCCCAAGTGATTAGCATCAATTACTTTATTAGGTGGGGACTATACCATGAAATGTATGCAATATCATGATACCAAGAAATATACTACAATAATGGCGATTTATAAGACATACAAATTTTATCCTCGTTATCATAGTACTTTTCATATTTTACATAATTACCATGAATAGCAAGAAAAAAAAATCCATTGAGGAATGATTTGAAAATTATCAATTTAATTTGCAAGCATATAGGAAATTAGTCACAACAAAAATAAAGCATACATTATTCGAGAGAGAATTAACCATAACCTCAAAAGTACTCGTTCATTGACCAGAACCCTCTGCAGACACCCAAGTTCTATGTGAGTACATGTTATAAATTATATTTAAACATATACATAATAATTCTACTCTATTGGCTAATTAGAATCTTTTACATATAATAATTATATTATATGTAAGCAAATTCTTAATAATAATTAATTTTGATAGAATTCTATTGGAAACATATAAGTATGAGTTTGATGTAAATAAGTTTGTTTACCAATTTCTTTTTCAAAATTTTTCAATTTTTTAAGAGAAAAATTTAGAGCTGACACATGTCTCTAGACTTTCTTTATATATATAGATAGATAGATAGATAGACAAATAGTATAGTCACACCCTATTGTGGAATGTGTCATTGTACAGTTACAAAGTTATTGTTCTACTTGCTATATTAATAATCTTATTACAATAGTGATCACTAATTTAAGATTGTCCATATCTTGAGAAGTCTAGAAAGGCTCTTATCTGTAGCTAATGTCAGGAAATAAATAGTACTTAAGAACCAAATTGAATGCATGTTTTTGTGAATGAAAACACATGCCTCAAAAGGTGGATTAGTGTAAGAGAGTGTATAAATACAGTAGATTTAGATCCAACTTGACTACCCTTATTGTTTTAGTTTTATTTTAAAAGTATCACGCTATATATACATCCAATAATTCGGTTTCCTTAGTTATCATTTCACTAATGGTTGCAAAATATTAATTTTTTGAACAAAAAGCACTTTTGTTAATTTTAAACTATCATTTGTACAATGAGGAAAAAATAATGTAAGAGAAAGTATCAATCAACTAATTGTTTGTACAATAAGAAAAAGTAATTTAAAGGGAAAGTATCAGCCAACTATTAAAATATTACACTTTGCAATTCCTTTTAAGGAGAAGGTGAATAGGGCAACTTGCTATTTATTTCTCATAGACTTTTCTTGAAAGCAAAACAAAAAGATAGTGAACCTTCTTAAATTAATATGAGGGGATTTAGCATGGAACATACATTATCAATACAAAATTATAAAATATGTAAAGTACACGAGTTTTGTAGCAAGAATTATCGAGGCATGGCACAAAAGAGCAAATGCAAATTTTTCCATGAGTTTTACTCTAAAACCTTAACTCGCCCATGTATTTTTGGTTTTAAGCATTTTCCTGTTTGACATATGTTTTGCCAAACAACAACTTATGTTAAAGTAAAATTTTATCCTTTTATCTTTGAGCTATTATTTAGCTATTTAATTTTCATTTATTGTGTTAAAGAAAAATTTTATCCTTTTATTTTTGAGCTATTATTTAGCTATTTAATTTTATTTATTATTTATTTTTATTTTATATTATGAAAATATTAACTCATTCTAAAAAATTATACATTGGGCTAAAATAAGGTTGGATTCAATTTCATATGTATATATGTAAAAAAAGAAAAAAGAAAGAACTTAAATTATCATTATAATTTTGTGCATAACGTGAATTTTGTACAATTATTATTATTATTATTTTGTTCTTGAAAAGTTACCTGATGATTGTTGTGTCTGTTTTTGTGTGTTAGAAAACAATACGATTCCATTTGAAAACATATATATTAGGAGAAAGATATTTTTAAGTGAATTTTTTTTTCCTTTAATACTTTGTGTAATAAGAATTTTGTAAAATAAGCTATTTTTTAATTTTTTTCTTCACATTATGAAAATTATAATTTTTATGACTTTCTATTTGATAGTAGAATCATTTATTAGATGATTTCAATAATTTTTTTTTGTCTATTATTAATTTTTGTCTTAAAAAGAAAAAAGTATCATAAAATACTTAAAGTTTTGTTTGGCAAAGTTAAAACTTATGGGGGCATCGATAAAATTAAATGGTCATAGGGGAGTTTGGTATAGATTCTGTTTATTTCTCTAGCAGAATGTTCTCCCCTTTTTCTAATTACTTCCACCTTCTCACCCTTGATTTCGTTCCGCCTAAGAAGTCTGTTGAGAGAAGTAGGCCTTGTCTAAATGACAAGAATGCCTCCTCTTTTCAGGTTGGTGAAGCTTCTTCTCCCACAAGCCTCCTCAACCTCAATTCATGAATTTTATCATGTTTATGAATCCTTCACTAATAGCTATGCTTGAATTTCTCTCATCTCCTCCCCTGCTTCGCCACTTGTTGTTTCTTTGCAAAAAGGTCAAAATAAAGAAGCCTCTTTTTCTATTTTTTGGTTTTCTTAAAGAAAGAGAGGCGACACTTATAAGGAATAAAGAAGTCTCTTGTAAGAATAAGTTTAGATTTCTTTGAACTTTGGATTTATGGTCTTATAGAGAAAAAAGTTTCATTCCTAGCTTCTTCAAATGGAGAATAATATAGTCTTCTAACAATCTCAGATTGGCCTATGTTTATGTTGAAGTGAACCTAGATAGATCTCTCCTGGATATAAGGATTAAAACCTTTTGTACAAATACTGTTGAATATGCTTAGAAGCTATTTTGGTCTTCATCTTGTAATGCAATTTGTCATATTTTTGCTAACTACCCTTCAAATGCTAGCATTTTGGCTATATTTCATTTTCTAGTTCTATGATGCAAATATTCTCATAGTTATGTTCTTCCATGTTGGCTTTTGTATTGAAAATTGTTTTTCAATTTTGATCATACATGAGGGGAAGTATTAAAGAGTGTACAATTTTCCTAGATATATTGATAAATCGTAAATATCATCAATTAAGATCCTAAGCTACAATATTAAAGCAAATTAGTTTTAGGATAGAACACCATATTTATTAACATACAATGATTGATAGCAAAAGTATTCTCATGCTTATTTGCAACAAGTGGTAGACTATTGTCACATCTATTCTGAATATCATAGTGATAATGATAGATTGACCATTGCTGTTGTGACTAAAAGCTCTTAACGTTTTAGGGCCATTTTGACATTGCTGTTGACAGTGGCGGAGCCAAGATTTCATCTTTTGAGAGGGTAATGTATTAAATTTTTTATTCAAAAAATTAATAAAAATTAACAAAATATCCTTTATAGAAAATAACATAAATAATTATCATATATATATGCATATTCAACTACTCTCATTAGATTATACATAGAAAAGAAATATTTTTAATTCTCGAAACACATTTGAGTATACATAAAGTAACTATTTCTCATTTATTAAAATTTATATATGGCATATCTACATCTCTCTTGGTATCTTTTCTTCTGTGGCCAAAAAATCATAAAAAAGATAAATGTTCAAGTTATTGACTACTTCTTTCTCTACAAAATATATTAGTAACACAAAAGAATACATAAAGATGCCAAGCTTAAATATCACTTATTAAATTTTTCGTGAAGAGTTGATGACATAATTATTATTGAGATCTACTAATGGTGAACTAAATAACAAACAGCATTTGAGATTTTAAATTTCTAATAATCTTAAAAAATTTTAAATGTAAAAGATAAATAATAAGAAAACATACTATTGTTTTTTCTTGGGCTAGGCGGAAAATATAAATATAAGCTTTTTTTTTTTTGTTACATAAATACACAAAAATTAGTTACTTTGTTCATTTTTCTTTGGGGAGGGGGGAGGGGCGAGGGGGGAGGGGGGGGGCTGTTGGGAGCACTGCCCCTACTTGCCCCTCCTAAGTCCGCTACGAAACGAAAATTTTATTATTGGATAGAAAATGACTTCGTGATTTGTTTAGTTAAAATTATTGTCTAATGAGCTATTTGTATACTTATTTCTTTATTTTGAACTTCTTATTTTTCATTTTTATCTCTTATTTAAATAGTGTGTTTGTAATTTTTAAATTTTATCACATTAATTTATTGCTTATTAATTTAATTTTTATTTTAATTATTGTTTTTTAATCTTTAACTTTATACATTTCATTTAAATAATATATTTAATTTACAATGGTAAAAGGAATAGTATATATATTGTAACTATTATAATTAATAAAGAGTATATAGACTAAATAAGCTCTCACCTGTAAATTCGTTGGACTATTGACGTTTAATCCCCCGAAGACAAAATTAAACATCAAATATGCTGCTTGTCGGCTTCGGAAGATCCGGCAACTCCTTTTTTTTTTTTTTTTTTTCACAACAAGCGAAATTCAACTGTGAGAGCCCAACCATCAATTAGCAAACTTCAGGTCCACATTATGTCTTTTATACTTGTGTATCAGTTAAGTCAAGAGCACTTAATTCAAAACAGAAAACTAAATTCGAACCCAAAACATGAGTGGTGTCTATCTCCAACTTTTACTGAGATTTGGCAACTCTATTCACTTGCATGAGGATCGCATGATGATATATATAATATGCTGTATGTGTATAACTTTTATAATTTATGTTTATTAAATTTTAATTATTTACCCATTTCACAATTTATATGATACTCTATGTTCACGATAAGTTAAATAATTCACCTTTTATTATATATTCAATAATGTTTATACTCTATATTTGTAAGTTTTAATTGTTCACAATAATTTTAATTTTTACAACTCATATGTTATATGTTAAAAATTTACGTTATATATTCACATGACAAATATTCGCAAGTTTTATACTACGTATTAACAAGTCTTAGTTAAACTTCATGTTCACAATCACAAGTTTATATAGTGTGTGTGTATATATACAGACACACTCATATATATGTTCACAAGGTCTATATATATTCTATTTTTTTATAACTCATATTATATATTTACAAGTTTACATTGTAATCATGATTAATATCTTTCAGAATTATACTTTCACAAGGGGATGAGATATGGACCTCTTACATGTAGTGGTGGAGAAAGATTTAGTTAGAGCCCCTAAATAAAACATAGTTTCTCCATGTAACTCCCTAAATATAGAACATGGGCTGAACATTGCCAAAAGGGTCCGGCTGCATGCATTTCGGTTAACGGCTGCCATTAGCTAATTAGATGAATATCAAAAAATCATTTTTAATTCCTTCATCGTTGATCTCTGTCTGTTAAAAGTGATTTATAAGTAAGTAAAATGACCCAGCTAGTGTGCCCTATTTTTCCTTTTCCTGCTTATAAATAATTTAGTTTGTCCAAGTAAAAGACTTCATATTTCTTAAAACATAAGAAAATACAATGGTAATTAATGAATGGTCCTTTTAATTATTTTTAATAAATATTATTATTTATAAGTATTTACCAAACAAGTCAATAATTTATATATAACCACATTTCATCAAAGCACTTTTCTAATTTTTTTCCCCTTTCAAATTCCTAACCTCCAATTCAACCTTCCGTCTCCCATGGAATTAAAATACAGGACCACACTCCTGAAGCAGATAACTTCAACTATTTCAGCTACCACCTAATCTCATGTAAAGACTTTTCTAATTATTTATTATTTGCTTATAAACATAAAAAAAATAATTATAATTTCAATTACTTATCTATACTTCCACTTCAAAAGATTTTTGGATTTGAGATGAAAATTTTCGTTTCAAATTTAAAAAATTCCGTCTCAACATGGATTTTGAAATAGAATTTGAGACGAAAATTTTTTATCCTAAAACCCCCGTCTCAAATTTTGAGACAAAAAATTTTCCGTCTCCAATATTTATTAACTTACTAGACAAGTTTGTCTAAATTTTTCATCTCAAATTATATTTTTCATTTCAATCTACTAATTTCTAGTGGTGTCACTAGAAACGCTCAATCACAAATGTCTAAGAATTGGAAAAACTTTGGGCCTAGAATGCCAAAATCCACCTAGTGATAAAAAGTTAGGTCCTACATGAATTTTAAATTTTGTATGTGAGAGGGACAGTTAGGCAGTTGACTGGATCCAAGAGTTTCCCCTAATAATTTGAGTAAATAAACCCTTATAATTCATAGGACTTTTTGACCTTTAAGCACTCAAAAGACAACAACAAATATCAAATATGCGCCCCCAGGGGCATAGATGAGTTGGTAAGTGGCCAGGTGATTAGGGTGGAGACACCCTGACAACGCGGGATCGAGTCCGTGTGGCGGCAGTACTCCGCTGAAATATTGCGGGGGCTGTTGCTGGATTTCCACGCCCGTTGGTCCTCTCCCTGGTCGGGCTACCACTCACGCACATCCCTCGATTTACCTCCCGCCTGGTTAAGGGGCCTCTGGCCAGGTGGAAAAGGGGTTCTCCTTTGGTTAACCCTTTTAGAAATATCAAATATGCTTGTGGTCTGCTTTAGGAGATCTGGCAACTCTTGTGTTGACTTCGCGAATTTTCGTGTTACCAGGAATGGGTCACTCTGACTTGGTGCAAGAATCATACGATAATAATTGGTATCCACTTGGTGGGGCTTACGGAGGAGTACTGGCCATGGTGTAGACACGCAAGTTAACTCATTTGATGAACGAAAAAATAAGTATTTTTATATAAATATTTATAATTTATAATAAAATTTATAGTGATTGAATAAAATATTTAAATTAAAAAATTAAAATAAGAAAAGAATATGATTTAGAAGAACATAATTTTAGATGAATAAAAGAAATGAATTCAATATTTTTTAGAGTCAGAAAAAAGTCATAAAATAATATGTGTCATGGATAAAAAATACATGTATATAGACAAAGGGGTCTAAAAATCCATAAACTTCTTTACTGCAAGCAAGAAAATTAACCCTGGAACATCTTAATTGAGGACATTGCCAGAAGGACACAGCTGCTTGCATTTCACTTATGTTTGCCATAGCTTACATGAATTTCGACAGATCATTTTTTTATTTCTTCATCATATCAATCTCTATCGTTTTTCTTCTTTTTTTTTTTGTAGAAAAGTAAATATTTCATTCTACAACTCCAGATACATAGACAAATTAATAAACTGCCTGATTCCTCCATCATGAATGTGAAAAAAATTACGGCTGCACAAAAGTCAAATCCAGAAATTAATTGCAAGTGTGTGTTGCACACAGTATATGTGCTTTGGTTTTCTGGCATGCTTAAAACATTTGAAAAGTTATAGAATTATTAGATTTTCACATATTAATGGGTGGAGAACAGGCTAATATGGCAGACCAGACATATATCTTCTTCACCTACTCCTACTCTCTCTCTCTCTCTCTCTCTCTCTCTCTCTCTACATATATATATATATATATATAGATAATAGATATTATATAAATATCGAATAGTATGCATGATTTTTTTTTCTTTCCTTTTTCAGATCAAGATTTTAATGGGTCTTCCTAAAAGGAGGATGAGAATAGACATCAATTTCTCTAGCTTGGAATCAAGTTAGGCATGAATGATCTGTTAAAAAGATCATGTACATAGATGCATAAAACACAAAGATAGACACATGTATACGCACTAAGATATACAAAGAGATAAGATTTTTAGGAAGTTCAGTTGTTAAGCCAATTCAGAATAAGTAACAAAATTCTCTCAATTCCTCTATCTTTTTTCCACATAGTTTTTCTATATACAGAAATCCTCTCCATAAATATTAAAATTCTCTTCCACTTTCTGACATGATCATACATAAATTACACATCTCTAATAACTACAACAAAGAGCACATATTTACTCTGCTATGAGCTTTATCACCTCGCTCACTCATGATAGAATTTGGTGTAAGATTATATACATAAAATCATTGATGAAAGGCTAGAATTAATTGAATAATTAAAAGACATCAAGGAAGAAGCATATTTGCATTATGATAACTACTATAAATCCTAAACCAAATTCTATCAACTCATCCATGGTGCAATTAGGCTTACAACAATTAGTGCTCGTCAGAAATGAGAAGTTAACCTAATGCTTAAATCTACACAGATGCTAGAGCCGAGAGGAAGAGAAATCTGGAGCAATTATATAATTTTGTTTGAGTGTAGCATAAATGATATAAGAATGAATTCTAGAGAAACATACCTCGGAGTGGAAGACATGGGATCTGCGTATGTGTACAGAAGAGGTATTGAAGGAGAGATATTGACGCGGCTCAATCAGAAGCACCCGGTTTCTGATCATTTCATCCAACCGCGCCTTCAGATTGAGTCGCATCAGTATCTCTACTTGTGTAATATCCTCTTGATCTTTCCTTTGCTCCTCGGGCACACCCGGGGTGGTGTTTCAGTCTATACTGATTCGATTCGAGCTCTCTTATTAAATACCGAGATGGAGGGATTTTGACTTGTGAGCAATGGACTGTTTCAGCCTCTTTACATCTTGTGCTGCCAGAAGGGAAAAGCACAGAAAATACATATGCTACCAAACGAAAATGGAGTGTGCGTGTGTGTGTGTGTGTGTTTTTTTTTTTTTTTTTGTGTATGTTTGAATAATATGTAGTGTTATGCATTAATTGTAATAAAATGTCTCCATCCATCTACTACCTAACGCGGACGACAGAATGGGTCCGGACTGGAGTAGGCCACTGGCTTCATGCCCTCTAAGATACGTCAGGCTGCAGGAGCATATCCAGAAAGGATTATTTTTCCCGTGGCTTCCGTGGTCCAATTTTGTGTAGGGTTTTGCTAAATTACCTCAAACAGTCAACTGCAATTTGAGAACTTAATTTTGAATTATTTTCAATCGGCTATTAGTAGTTAAACTTGATTTCGAGTCCCTTCAGAAATTGACGAAACGCGTAAAAGTAGAGCGGGTTTTGGGTTTTTTTTTTCCGACTACTGATAAGATCATCGTCATCGAGAATGATGCAGAAAAAGTGTAAAAGCTGTTAGTTTAACAAGCATGGGATTAATTGGAAGATTGACCTAATATTGCAGGTTTCTAAAGTGATTAATGTGGCTATATATTGTTACTCTCAAGTCTCAATTTAATTTCAAGGTAATTATAAGAGCTGCAAAGGGGTGGCAAGAACTGTGGGGTTAATTTGTTGGCTTTTGATTGGATTGTAAAGGTCTCCATCGTTTCAGTACATATATATATATATATATATATATATATATATATATATATTCATGAGTTGAATTCCCTTATTAATGATGAATATAATATTTAATTAGATTTTGAATTAAATTCCAACCCCCCCCCTCCTCAAAAAAACCCCGGCCACCCACCACGCGCATTCTGTAAGAGGTTTGATGAAGTATTTGAAGCAGTTAAAATTATTTTTCTAAATAATAATATTATTGGCTTGGGATTATTGAATTTCATGATAGTTTTTGTGAGTGTATCTAAAAATAAAAAATAAAAAAAAAAGAAATTGGTAACAATAGAATAATTAGAAAAAGGAAATATCATGACCAGTAAAGCTGTTCCTTCGCCTATTCTCCTAGTTTATTTCCAAAATCCATCACTATCACACCTCAAAAACCTTTTAACCAAATCCATTGTCATCATCTCCAACCCAACCCTTTGACTTTATCAATTCCATTCTCTTGTCTACTATATTTGTTGTTGCTAACCTAATTCAAGCAATAAGAAAAGTAATTATTTTTCCATCTTTTATATGCAATCATTTATTGCTTTTGTTTGCAATCCCGATAAAGTATTCAAATAGAACCAGCACAAGATGGCAATAATAGTTTCAAAATGAACAAAATGTATCCGAAAAAGAACAATGGAGATTTAGTTTGAGATGAAATTTTGGGATAAAGGTATCATAATCTTTTGTACTAAGGTGGATTATATATACCCTTATTCTTCTATTTAATATAGAGAGAAAACAGTGATCATTACTCAAAATATAAACTGCCATATACCTGTGGGACTTCTATATAAGTTTACAAACATCAAGGAGTTATATAGTAGACGACTAATATATTAAAAATAGTGAGTGATCAAAATTTGTCTTTTAGTTCATAATATTTTCATCAAGTGACAAACGCGTTTGGTCACATAGGATTATACCCCAGCTAGCACAATGAAATTCCTTAGGGTTTTATAAGGATTCTTTAACTTTTTGGATGGTAGTGTTCTAAATTATCTAAATTTTCAAGGAGGAAATTGGAAGGCCTATTTAGTTTAATTTTTAAACATAGTTAATTCATCAACAAAACTTATACATACCATATAGTTCGGCAATATTCCCTTCTTGGAAATTATATATATTTAGTCACTTTCACTTTTTGATTTCAATTTATTGAATTGCTAATTGCTTTAGTTTGTTCACTTTCGCTTTTATTTAATCCATGTTGAAACCATCATACATATATTTACATGATATTGAGGCCACCACCAATATCTTGGTGATGCCACCACCAAATTGTTCGCATCAGGAGTGTGTTCGTGCGCCTTATGTCATCAAAATGGTGATGGATATTAATTAAACATTTAAACAACAATTTGTAGAGAGTGGGGTGGGGAGAGTTAGGGCTGGGGTGCAGTGGACGTAGGGTGATAGTTATAGTTTATTGCGCAAAACGGTATATGTAGTGACGGTCTGGTTTGAATTGTCTTTTTTTTAAAAGTGTTTTTACATATATAAATATAATTTTTGAAAAAAAAGTATGGACTTTTTTAAAAAGTTAAAATTTATGATTTCTAGAAAAAATTGAATTTAAACTTTTTTTAAAATTTTATCTTTCTTTTAAAAGCTAAATTAAATATTTATTGCACAAAGAATGTGTTGTTTATAGAAAGAAAAGAAAAATGCTTTTTCATTAAAAATTAACAACTTAAACTGGCTCAGTTGAGTGGTTTACGGGACTGCTGTTGTTGTTTCGAAAAGTACTAAATTCAAACTTACTGTTGACAAAAGTTATTTTACTGTTTAGGAAAATTGCTACTTAATAAAAAAAAGTATGTTGTAATTTATTTGGAAAAAGTTGTTGTTCAAAGTGTTGTTTATGATCCATTTATTTGATTTCAATATTTTAGATTGTTGTAGCTTTTAAATCTCTTAAATTTCTTGTAATTTTTAGTTTTAAAATTTTTTACTTTGTTAATTTTATTTTTCTATTTCTTATCTTTAATTTTTTTTATTTTTTATCAAGGAAGATTAAAAATAGATACATTACACAACCTCCAATTTCTCTCTTTCTTGCAGTGACTGAACTACAAGCAGGGCCTCCAACACCTCTAAAAAGAAGCTTCTTTCAATCTCTATTTGGCTAAGGGAGACAGAGAGGAATTTAGAAATTCAGCACAGAGAAAAACTCATGATTAGTACCGAGGAAAGGATCTGTTTATACTATAGTTCAAGAAAGAGTTGTCTCATTTCTTTACTCCTTTGTTCTTTCTAAGTATTTTTTTATTTTTTATTTTTAAAATTTTAATTTTTAACTTTTAATTTCTTAGCTTTTTAAGTTTTTAATCTTTTAATTTTAATTTTTTATTTTAATTTTTACCTTTTAATTTTTAGAAATTTAGTTTATTATTTTTTAAATTTTTTATTTTTTTTGAAATTTAAGTTTTTATTTAAGTAATATATTTAATCTCTAATTCTAAATGAACATATTGTAATAATTGCAATCAATAAAGAGTATCATACTATTGCATATAACAGACCCCGTTGCATATAATGCTGCCAAATAGCGCTACCAATTTCATGCCATGTTTATACTGCCCCATTTAATTGTTTAAAACAGTTTTTATTGTATCTATTTTTCAAATTAATATATGGACATCACAAGTCTGTTGCTTAAATTATGCAATCAAATAAATTATGTATTTGTTATTCAATTCAATTTCTTTCCTTTTCCTATACTAAAAAATCTTTCCTTTTTCTTCTTTATATATTATTTACACTTAATCACTAGCCTAAAATCATAGTTAAATCATTATGAGGTTAACCATTTTTGTTTTCATTTTCAGAAAACAGAAAATAGTTTTTAGGAAAATAGAGAAAATCAAAAAAGTATTTTCTCTGAAAATAAGGTGGTAATTTTGTAAATAACTCTAAATGATTTAAAAAACAAGGTGGTAGTTTTGCAAATAATTCTAAAAATTTAGAAAATAAGGTGGTAATTTTGTAAATAACTCTCAAAGATTTGAAAACAAGGTAGCAGTTTTATAAATATTTCCAAAAAATTTAGAAAATAAGGTAACAATTTTGCAAATATATCCAAAAAATTTTAAAAATAATGTGGCAATTTTGTAAATATTTTCAAAAAATTTAGAAAATAAGATGGCAATTTTGTAAATAAACATTAAAAAACAAATCATTTTTAGTAACCAAACACATTCTCTATATTTTAGAAAATAAAAAATAAAAATTATTTTTAAAAAATGAAAATAGAAAATAAAAACTAGAAAATGAAAACAGAAAACAAGCAAACCAAACGCAACCTAAATTTTTTTAAAAAGTGTTTTCAGTACATTTTTTGAAAAAAGTACTTTTAAAAAGTTCAAATTTTTTTATTATCTAAAAAATTAAGATTGAGCCTTTTTTTCCACACAGTTTCAAATTTTTTCTTAAAGTCAATCAAAAATATTTATTATAAAACAAAGATACTTTTTTCGTTAAAAAAAGAGGCCAGAAATCACAAACTCTGTATCCATAAAGGTAGTGTAATGCTGCGGAATTTAATTTTTCGTAAAAGCATTGCTATATATTACTGAAAACTCATTTAAACAACCCGACCCCCCCCCCCAAAAAAAAAAAAAACCTCATCAAAAGAATCATACTAAATTAATATATTTAATTTGGATTAATAAATGCCGTGAACGAATAACAATATGCCTTAACAAAAGCACCCATTTTAGTGAGAAGGCTTTTTTAATCTTTCAAGTTTGAAGTGCGCATCCACGCACAGCTGAGGTGCACTTTTTGCGGATTCTGTTACCTATTCTGAAAGGATCTTTTGTTCCCCAGTTGGGGCGCATTTTGAAGAAAATTAAGATCTTGGTTTTGACTTAAGAGTCAGCAAACATTAAACGAAGAATAAAACAGGGAAAAGGAAACTACAGAAATTACTATAAGTATATTTTTTTATTATAAGTATTTAAATTAACTTTTAAAAAAAAACTACAACCCCCAAAAAGAAAAAAAGAAAAGAAAAGAAAATACTAGACTTCAACTTTTCGAGAAAGCCATAAATTTCAGCTTTTCAAAAAAGCACTTTTTTCCAGAAGTTACAAAAACACACTTTAAAAAAAAACCAATCTCAACAAATACTAAATATCTCAACATACGACACAGATTATTTGAAATGTAGAATAGTTGAAAAGAAAATTCATCCCCAATGAAAATGATTTTCTGTACACAAGCAATAGATAAAATCATAAAAAACATGAGGGATCAAGAGTTGCAATTGGTAGTGAAGACAACTTTCAGGCTATATTTTGTCTGCAATTTTTCTGGAAAAGTTGCACACCACTGGCCGTTACTTGCAGATGCAAGACAAGTTGAGCAAAAAGAAACTTAAAAAGTCATATGGATACAAACACAATCATGTATGCTTATATGTGTCTACGCTTCAAGTGTCTGACAAAACACGTTCATTGCCTCTGAGGACCAGGTTGTTTTATTACATATAGATGTTGAGACCAAGGAAGAGGAGGAGGAGAAGAAAGCATGCAGCCATAGTTGCAATCTTAGTACCTCATTTCCTCGGGCAAATGCTTTGTCACGCACTTGTAAAATGTCCCGCTGTATTGTTTCCTTGTCCAAATACTCTCTCGCGCTTACAAATTTGTGCTATTAGTATCACTGGTGTCTGACTCCTTCACCGTTTACAATCTCACCAATGTGATAAGTTGTATGCGTCCGATCACTGAGTATCCTAGAAGCAGCCTCCTTGTCTACAACTAGAACCATTCCAATCCCCATGTTAAAGGTTCGCCTCATTTCAGCATCCTCAATCTTTCCAGCCTGTACAGATGAATGAAGTATAAATGATGGAAAAGTCATCATAGAGACAGAGAGTTAATTAATAGTACCTAAAAGTCAGTCTTACAAATTAAGACCATTTTGGTAGGGAAGAGAGGAAAACAATAAACAAACATACACACATTAAGCTTTCCATATAAAAGAATCTCACCTCTTGAATCCACTTGAAAACGGGAGGAACAGCCCAAGAGTCCTCATAAATGACAGCTCCAAGGCCCCCTGGAAAGACTCTAGGTATATTATCGGTAAAACCACCTCCAGTGATGTGGGCTATACCTTTAACACCTCCTTTGCTAACAATGTCAAGCACCTTAAAATTTGCACTAAAGAGGTTAACAAGTCTTGTAACAAAGTGATGTGATGTTATTAGAGAAATTACTTAAAACCAAGAGGTACCTGCTTAACATATATAACAGTTGGGGCCATCAGAGCCTCTCCTAGAGTAACAGATCCACCAGGAAGTTGGTCTTTCAATGAAAGGCCACTTTGCTTAAGAACCCTGGGTATTCATGAGAAATTATCATAAAATAAGATTCAACTCGAGGTAGGGAAGTGCAACAAATCTAACATGGTAATTATTATTAACGTAGATTATAAAGTAATCAAATATGTACTGAAGTTGAACCTTCTGACAAGAGAGAATCCATTTGAATGGACTCCACTGGATGGTAGGCCTATAAGGACGTCTCCAACTCTGATATTCTTACCATTGATAACTGAATCCTTTTTGACAATTCCGACAGCGAAACCACTGAGGTCATACTCACCATCTGCATAAAAATCTGGCATCTCTGCAGTCTGAAAGGCAAATTTCAACCAGAGTTTAACTAAGCATTGAAAATTTCCGACAAAATACCATGATTTGACTGATTACCTTTTGAACTATGGGCAACCACATGAAAAGAATAAGAAACATATTCTTAACCTAATTATTCATTCAATTTGGGGTTCCCAGCACACCAATGCAAGTCACATATTTAGACTAAAGGTTCTTTCTGTTAAGGATGTCACTCGGCCAAAAAGTGGCTAAAGCATATCTGGGCATCACCATATAATTTTCTTTCAGATCAAAATGAACTAAGACAAGATCAGATCCGCCTCTTGACATTTCCACAAAGTCTTGATACTTTCACCACCATAATAGGTGGAGCATCATTTGCACTGTAAGAAAATGGAATTTTGCTAGCAGCATTGAGACAGTTTAGGACAACCAACTATCTTATATTTAAGAAGGAAATTTGAACTCAGTGATTCACTATTCGCATCATCTCCCATAATTTACACGTTTCAGCATTAGACACCTCTTGCTTTGCTTGGCATGTAAAACTTCACATCAATAGTTTAATTAAAATTACTGATACTTTGAATTCCTGTTCACCATATTGAACTTCATACACAAGGAACTGATACGTGAACTTCATACACAAGGAACTGATACGTAACAAAGTACCTCGCCTCCTAAAAGAACACAGTCAGACTGTTGGCACCCAGTGACAATTCCTTTTATGACCTGTATAAGCATGAGAAATGTAGATCAGCCTTTAATCAATATGAATGAATCATTCTGTAAACAATATGGATACAAGCATATAGTTGATATACCTTCTCTGCAAGGTCAACATCAAGGTGACTAGTAGCAAAATAATCAAGGAAAAATAAAGGCTTTGCTCCAGAAGTGACAATATCATTTACGCTCATCGCAACCTGGTAAAAACATTTATTACTATTTCTGCCAGTATATGTAAGTTGCAGATAAAATAGAATGATATTTTTACCAGATCAATTCCAATTGTATCATGGATCCCAGTCTCAAAGGCCAGCTTAAGTTTAGTTCCCACACCATCTGTTCCAGCCACAAGATAGGAGTCTCCTACTCGGGATAAGTTTAGAAAGAAATAATTAATAATCTTAAAATTTAAAAACTAAGTAACAAAGATCATAAGAAGCATATAAACAAAGCTTTCTTTCCAGGAAAGTACGAAAATGCTAAATAACCTGAGAAGCAACTGCACATGAAGAATAAAACCATTTCATTCATCTAAATTCTTTTTATTGGCTCATAGCATGTAGCAGCAATTCTCAAATTTTTATCATCATTCGCAGATATGTTCAAGTATTCTTTAAAAATTATAATATGCTTGCTGTTCCCCACACCGCCAACACCCCTCATCTGAAAAAGAAAGAAAGAAAGAAAGACGAATAAAAAATAAAAAGAACAAGGAGGAAAAATTCTATCAATCAGGTGAAGAAGGAATCTCAGTTAGGAACTTATTGATTATTGTTGAATCTTATGCCTGATTCAACATCTAGAAATCCAAATTGACAAACAATGTGATAGCAAAAGTACAAACAGATACAATAAGCAAACTAGAAGTTGTTGGTATTGTTTTTGAATCAATGTACTTCAACTATTCGAACAAAATAACCAAAATTACCCTCTCAAGACTATTAGGATCTAAAGCCAAATATCAACAAATACCATCCTGTTATAAATATTCTGAGAGCTAAAGTATTATGCCCAATCCTTTTCAAACCAATCAAATGTCATGAAAAACTAAACTTTTGCAAATATTTCAACTTTAGATTCAAAACTGAACGCATAGATGTCATATGACCATTACTTTCAAACTCCCTCTCAAGTACTAGTTCAATTACCAACAGAACATTTTACATAATACTCTGTTCAAGGAAGCCAAAAAATGCACCGAAAATCAGCAATAGCTCCCACAAACAGCAGAGTACACGAAAATTACCACTAAGCACCCTATTAGAATTAGCAGGGTATAAGGATGGTGAAAACAGCCTTACCGGTCAGCGCTTTAGAAGACATCAAGTGAGACTAAATTTTTTCTTGCCACATTTGAAGACTTTACCCAGGCTACGTATTCAATTCTAAGGCTTCAACAAAGACTAAGTATTCAGCAATTAAGTACTTAACCAAAAGCACTAGACAAACACACCAGACTTGAGCTGAGACTAATTATTATGTAGTCACTCTCTAAGACATCAATCGAGGTTATGTATTCAACAAGTTAGCACTTAACTAACAGTCTCTTAAACCGAAACTGATTATTCTGCTGCAACTTTTTAATCCTCCAATCCACACTAAGGGCCCTTTTAGTATTTGGATTGACTTTGAGAAAAACTGAATTTCTGTGCCAATCATTTGCACCTCTCAAAAGAATACCTTTTTCTTAAACTCATACAAAAAGTCAACCCAAACGAGCCATAAATATCCGTACTAATAAAATAAACAAATACACAAATATTCTCCGTACAACCAAACTTCATAGTCGAAATTTACCATCCATTTAAAAATATTAAAACTGCCACGTACAAGACTCAAAAACAATCAATCCACTGTCACGTGCAAAACTCACAAACAAATCACGCCTACACGCGAGAGCGCATCAATATAATCTCTCTATCAACTCAACAAGCACACTCTTGACCAACATAAAAATTCAAAAAAAATAGTCAACAAACGGAAAATTGAAAGAAAAACATACCCAAAGGAAAAAGCCCACCAAACCCACCAATCCCAGGCGCCATCTTAGCAATCCTTTTGACAAGCTCCGTGCCAGCATCAATATCTACACCAGCATCTTTATACGTCAGCCCTCCACCACCACTACTACTCGCCATAGCAGCAACCTTCTTAGCTTTTCTAGATGCTGCGAAAGAAGCTAGATTATTCTTCTTGGCAACACAATTGAACTTGGGCAGTGATAAATTTGAAGTATTGGGTTCGTGTTTTAGTGTAGTGTTTGCAAAAGGGTTGGTTAATTGAATCTTGGAGGCGTTCATGGTGGGGTGATGATGGTGGTGGTGGTGGTGGTGCGCAAAGGCTGGGTAGCAAAAAGCGCCGCGCTTTGGAGGCGCTGTGTTTTGAAGTGGAGACGAACGCGCAGGGGTCAAACGAGGGGGAATAAACATGAAGACAATACGTAGTTAGGAACGAGAATAACATAGGTTGTGTTTCTTAGCTGTAAAATCACTTAAGGGAACAAAATGTCTTATGTTATAAAAATTATTAATTATCGTAAATATTTATGTAAGGGTTACTTTGTTGTTATTTAAATTCTAAATATAATTGATACCTATTGAACTTTTATAAGATAAAATTGAATAAGTTTAGGTATTTTATCTCAATATAAACTTTAGACTCATAAAACTATTCTTGTATTACTCTTATAAATAGGAGTATTTGCATTATAAACTTATATCATGTACTAAGTCCCAACAATCAAAAGAAACAATAAAATATTTTCCAATCTCCTCTCTCTTATATTTTCTCTCTTTTCTTGTTATTTATATTTTCTTTATTTCTCTTGTTCATATAGCTCTTTTATATTTTGTAGTTATTTTTATAACATTTTATAAATCTTTAGAAAAAAGTACTTTTTATTATATGTAGTTTGTAAGTCCCAAATAAGTTTAGTTGAATAGGTTGTAAGTTTATTTTGGACTTATAAATTATAAATAGAAAAATATATGTGAGAGCGTGCTTTTTTTAGGAGCCCATAAGTTTCAAAATAAGCAGAGCCACACAGGTTCTTAGGTTCGTTTGGATTGGCTTTTGTCAAAAGCGTTTTTTTAATTTTTGAAAAAAGCATTTTTTAGTCTGGTTTTTGGAAAAAAAAAATTGCAAACAAGCTTCCTGTTTTAAAAGTTCAACTTTTTTTTAAATTTAATTCAAATGCTTATTGCAAAGAAGATATACCTTTTTCAAGAAAGAAAAAAAGGTGTTGGTTCATAAAAAAAGCCAATCCAAATGAAACCTTATTGAAAAATAGAAATTTTTTTTTTGGAGTTTGGTTATAACGTTGCAAAATATTTTCAGTAATTTGGCCGTCGGAAAGGGCTTTTGGTATATATGGAAAAGATATTTTGCTATTAGAAATATAATATTTAAATAAAAATAAAAAATTATTAAATTAAAAGAACTAAAAGTTTAAAGAGTTACAAATTAGAAGACGAAAAATTACAAATTAAAACTAAAAAATTTTAAAATTTTAAAGAACTTTAAAAAGTTAAAAAGTTAACGTGCAAAAAATGTTTTCATCTTATTGCTGCAAATATTTTCCTCCATACTTTTTGGTTGACCAAATAATTTTTTTTAGTTAATTAACTTTCGAGTGTTATAAATGCTGAAAAATGGAAAACACATTTTTCAAGAAAATATTTTCAACAAACAAAAATGGTGCGATAATAACTAGCGTTAAGCATGGATGCTGAATTTCCCAGACCGAATAGGAAAAGTATATGAAACCAAACTAAAATGAAAAGTTTTGTTGACTTTTTTATTAGAACCAAACAGAACCATACTGGAAAATTTATTTTGGTATGATTCTGGATTTTGTGCTAGAATCGAATCAAAAATCACACTGAGAACCGTACTAAACATAACTCTATGTGTGTGTATTTGTATTTATATTACATATAAAATAATAAATGAATTTCATTTTTTATCAAGATCCACGTTTTAACATGTTGAGAAAAGATTTTGTCAAGTGTTTTGACTTTGAAATTTTATTGCATTATTTTAAGTAAGAGGAGAGAAAATTGAAGATTATGTTGGATTTCATTTTTGCTTATACTAATTTTTAGTGTATCGAAATGACAATAGAGAAAAAAAAAGGGAAAATATATACATTTACTAAATAATTGAATAACAATTGTAAAATATGAATATCCGTATTAAACGGTGTTGAATATTTGGAACGAGATGGAACGAATTTTTTTTTTCCTTGTGGTACGGTTCTAGTTCTAAACTTTTTCGAGGACCAAAAGTATAATACAATGTGCAAATTCTCAAAACCCCAAATTATGCTGAATGGGGCTCACCCCTAACAATAAATTATATAACCCATCAAGATTGGTAATTTAATATATCTTTCTGGCTTTTGAAAATCCTTATTCCTTCTTCAGATTTGATCAATTGAGTATCGGATAACTTGCAATATGAACTCTTTTGTTTAATAAAATTTCATTTTGACCCCAAAAGAATTGTTATTAAATAATTATGAAAAAAAAATAGATAAATGAGATAAATCTTACTCTTAAAGGGAATTACATATGCTCAATCAGGAGTGTCTATGGATGAAATAAGTAAATTTAGTATTAGATTCCTCTCCGAAATTATATTATGGATTCACGTGGTACATAATGTACTTATGTACATCTACTCATTTTATATAAAAAATAAAAGAAAATTTTGGCACAAAAGTAAAGCTTGATCGTTGATATATATTATGAACACGCATAGCATACAAACAATATATCCATATACAAGTATATACATATCTACATATATACACATGTACATACATTTTCCACATATATATGCATTTACCTGCGTGTATATCGGTATATACATTGGCTAAAGAGTCAGATATATACGTGTCTTTACATATGTATGTAGCATTATATAATATTTGTATGTGAAGAAGAAGAAGAAGAAGAAAGGATCACAAAAACATATATTATGTTAGTGGAGGGGACAGTAATGACCAAAGTGATGAAATTTATAAAAATAATTAATAAAGTTCAAAGAACAATGAAAAACAGTGAAGGACATTAGGATTGAAGTGGTAAACATCAATAGCTAAAGTAGTTAATAATTGTTTGTATAGTGTTGAATATTACTTGAAAGAGGATATGAACATCAAAAGAATAAATTTTTTTCGCCAAGATCATTGATTTTTAGATGGATTTGGGGTCGAGGCTCCATGATAAATGATTATTACCAAAAATACCAAGTAAAACAAACTAAACCTTTCTAATTTTGAATAATAATCTTATGAGTAAGCATACATAAAAAGATTTTCAAAAGTGCAACTTTAATAAATTAACATTTTTTTTCTTAATAAAATTAATTATTATATAATTAGTTAAAGAGGAATATACATTTTACCCTTGTGTTTTGTGAATGTTGCATAAAAGTCCTTATACTTTCAAAACTTACTAATACTCTTTTGTGATTTTAAAAGTATTGTATATTGGCTCCTGCCATTAGTTTTCTGTTAAAAGTAACAAAGAATTTTTTAATACACGCCTGTAATGTGTTTTAACTTATCAATAACAAAAAAATTCAAGTAAATTGATCCAAATTCCCCTATCTGATTTTGAAAATGATGCAAATTTCTCCTTTTGGTTTGAAATAAGATATAAAAACTATCTGTAAACTTTTGAAAGACTTCGGACTTCTCTTCTAAGAACTATATCCCGCGAGTCATCATCAATAAATGATTGCATATAACACTTACCTAAGCATGATGGCTCCTTTCCTTCTTGCTAACAAGGTATTCTATGCCATCTTCAGCCCCTTCCTTCCTTTTATAAAAAGAAAAGAGCAAGCTAATATTTAACGTGTTTCTATTTATGGTTCTTATAAAGCTACATTGCAACAAATCTTCTTTTTCTGTAGCATTGCTTTTTTGTAGGTAGTAGAAGTAACCATTTTGCTTTCCTTTATGGTAGCCTCTTAACCTCGGGTGAGGGAAAGAGGCATACTAATGGAGTAGTTCTAGTAGATCAATAGACACAGAAAGAGAAGACCAAAAGGAGCAGAAGGCACTCAGTTGTTTATGTGAAATCAAGGAGCAACAGGTTACACTTTTCCGAAAAGAGCTCGAAGCAATAAGATGAAAGATGGGATGAGATACTAGCCTTAAAATAGAAGTTTCACAATGAGAAGTCAAAGAGAATTTTAGAACCATTAGGGTTAGGCTAGGCCAAGGAGGGAGTAATCCTCTCGGGAGAGGAAAGCAATTATCTGGCGAAACTTGCCATATACTATCCATCTTGTCACAGATCCGATTTGACTGAATAAAGAAGGCTATAACTCGACTTTGCTCTTTCAAAAATTTTCACCTATTTGTCCAAGGAAAGGAAATCCGGTAATGCAGTCAAGCAGTTACGGTAGTGGAAATTCTCCCTCTACAGGCCGACAACAGGAAATCCTTGTACGAAATCTCACTCTTGGCAAAATGGCCCCCCGCTAGGTAAAGCAATTGACTTGCTAACAGCCAAAGAAGGGTCGACCCTGTCCTATAACTTAAACTTACTCAATACAGTTGAAGTGATTATATCTTCTAGAAGAGGGCTACCCAAAACTACTAAGTTCGTGATGAGATAGTTTTGCCGTCGCACAGTGAGTACTAAATGGCACTACATGGTTGATGCCCTGCGGGCAAGATAGTTGATCGCAATTTCAGGGTTATTGGGATTGATGCTCTTTGGGAGAGACCTAGAATAACAGAAGGGCACAACATAGGTGGAGATGGATTTTCATAAAGGCTTTCTAAAACTTTTTAATCTAAGAGTTCTCCCTTCTCTCCCACTTCACTACTTCATACCCCTTTCCCTTTCCTGTGGAGCTGGCATTGGTTGAGTCGTACTAACTCACTTAAGCTACTGAAAATTGGAGCTAAAATAAAAAGTAGATCTCTAACATTATGTAGATTTTTTTGTTTATATGCATTCAATTTTTATTGAATATATATGCATTGTTTATTAAGGAATCATTTAAACTAAGAAATCTACATGATTTAGGAGATATATTTTTAACTTTTTTACTCATCTAGTGGTGCAGTTGCACCTTATTTAAATTACAAGGATGAAAGCACTATTTTTAAAATCAAAAGAGGAGATTTATACCATTTTAAAATTAAAAGAGGAAATTTGCATCATTTTTAAAAGCAGAAAGGGAATTTGTGCCAATTTACCTAAGTTCTTTTTATTATTAATAAATCAAAATATGTTGTAGGTGTGTTATACTTTCTTTGTTAACTATAGTGAAAAACCAACCGTGAGGGTCAATGTATAGCATTTTTTAAAGGGTAAAATACATCAGACCTCCTTGTGGTTTATCATAAGTGTATAATACACTCTTGTGGTGTCGAAAGTGCCACAACTAACCCCTGTGGTACATAAAAGTTTCACGCGTACCCCTTACTAATTATATCCCTTCTAACGGTGTTAAAATTTACATAAAAAAGACATTAATAGCCTTAGCTCATTATTATTATTATTATTATTATTATTATTATTATTATTATTATTATTATTATTATCATTATTATCATTATTTATTGTAATTTTATTTTTAATAGAAAATTATTTTCTTATTAATTTTTTTTGTGCCATCAAACACAAAATACTTAAAAAAATATTTTTAATATGTTTTAAGAAATATTTTTTTGCATACAAATGAATCACCAATGGTCGAAAATGTTAAAGCTTTGACCTGATTGGTTTGGCTAGATTTGAGCTTTAATGATGTAGCTATTATCAAATTGAGTATTTGATTATATATTTAGATTCATTAGGACTTATTTCGTGACATGTTAATTTTTTCAGCCAACCAAAATCAATGCTCAATAAATAGAAAAATGTCATTTGTTCTGAATATCGAAAGCACAAAACTGAGATTTCTATGTAAGTAAATAAAAGCAACATAGAAACATAATTTTTAGATTTCTACAATTTGCTCAATATTGCAAAAATATTTTTTAAGTATTAAATGTCTAATAACACAGAAAAATAAGTTAAAAAATATTTGTCTATAAAAAAATTTTTAATTAAAAATAATAATAATGATGATGATAATGATGATGATGATGATGATGGAAAATTGAACAAATAAAGTAAGGCTATTAACATCTTTTTTAATAGAAGTTTCAATATTTTTAGGAAGGATGTAAACAGTAAGAGATATGTGTAGAACTTTTATTCACTACAGGGGTCTGCTATGGGACTTTTGGCACCACATGGATGTATTGCGCACTTATGATAAACCATGGGGGGTCTAGTGTATTTTACCCTTTTTTAAATTGTAACTATAAATCTTGAGATCATAAAAAAATTTATACGACTTTTATTAAATATAGAGGGTAAAAATGTATTTTGCTCATATTTAAATCATATAAAATGTAAAGTATAAAATTATATGACACTGTCATGCATATCCACACACTAGTTCTCATTATGATAGTGTTTAAATCTTATTTAAATCATGTGCTCAAAATTGATCCCTCTATAATGTGATCCTTTGACACAAACTCTCAACTAATATCATTTCTTTGTCAGGAGAAAGGTGTTTTAGTCCTTGAGCTTTCGATAAATTTTTAAATAGATCCCTCAATTATGAAAAATACCTTTTTAGTCTCTCAAGTTAATAAAAAATTGTGAAAATAAGTAGTCAACCATTTGATTTGTTAGAAAGCCCCAAAATACCCTTAAGCAACTTTCATATATATATTTGGGCTCTGTATGTTTTGATGAAAAATATTTTCTTAATTTTTCGATGTTTGGTGGCACTAAAAAATAAACACCAAAAAATCAATCAACTAAAAAACATTTTTTGGTCAAAGAAAAACTTTAGTTGAAATTTTCAAATGGCCAAAAAGATGAAAACATTTTTTGCACAGTAACTCACTATCTTTTTCTTCCATTAGGACCATCATCCCCCTATCCCTTTAAAAAATAAAAAATTAAAACTAAGAGTAAAAAATTAAAAATTTATTTTAATTGCTCTTAATGATTTTTAGGCTAATTTTGTAAAGGGTACTTGAAATTAACTTTTTAATTTTTTTACTTTTTTATTTTTTAAAGGGGTAGGGTAAAAGGAGCGGATGAAAAAGAGAGAGAATTACAGTGCGAAAAATATTTTCATTATCATTCTCTTGGCCATCGAAAAACATTTTCCTTCATTTATAACTAAAGTTGTTCATTGATCAAAAAATGTTTTCCAATTGACTGGTTTTTCGGTATTTATTTTCATGTGCTATCAAACACTAGAAAATCAAGAAAATATTTTCCAACAAATATACATAGCCCAAATATATATAAAAGTTACTCAAGGGTATTTTGAAAATTTCTAACAAATCAAATGGTTGACTACTAATTTTTACAATTTTTTATTAACCTGAGGGACCAAAAAGGATAATTTTCATAATTAAGGGACCTATTTGAGAACTTATCCAAAACACAGAAACTAAAATATCTTTTTTCCTTTCTTTGTTTTGTTTTCGCAATTTATACCATGTTTCTTTACCATCATGCTTTTTCGTGCTTCTTCACTTTTGTTCATAATATTAATACTGTTTGTTTAGAATATTAACACTGTCTGTTCACAATATTAATACTGTATAAAGTTAAAAACAATTTAATTGACATAGTTATTCATAATTTTTATATTATTTATTTATAAATTTTATAATATTTATTTATTAAAAATATACAATATTTAATGAATACACAATACTTAAAAGGAACATCGTATGTCTCTCTTGTTTCTCTTCGCCAACAACCACCAATTTCTAGAATTTCGTTTTGACGCCTAAATCTAATTGCAACTACCACCCATTTTCTCTTGTGGTCCCATGAACTCAAACGTGTGTGCTACAAAAGAACATGCCCCATTTCCACTGCCACCAAAATCTTCACTTAAGGTCAACCTTTATCTTCAACGTTTCAAACTTCATAAACAGTTGGTTGTCACTAAACTAATCTTGCATCATTTGACCCAAAAAAAAAAAAATTTAAAATAACAAAGTAAAAAATGTGTTGTACTAAGGAAAATATACAAGATTTTTAACAGATTTTCCACCATTAACCCACTGATCATGCATTGATAAGCCACATGTTTTTTGGGTAAAAATTCTTTAGAATAGATAAGGTAGCATTGGTTCTTGATAATTTATGGCTTTGAAGAGTGTGATTAGTTTCAAGAGTCTTGTTTATCAACTTGGTTGGGTGGAGCCAAGTAATAAGCCTTGTGGGTATGTTGGTTATGGTGCATTGTCGGCAAAGCATATTGGGAATGTATCAAATTCAGCTACTGAATTGCCAAAGATAATTGATCAGAAAGAGAGCAGTCTTGCCAAAACGCCATTCAAAGATTTGAGTTCTTTACCAAGTTAGTTTTCTCACTTTCTTTGCATGCTGCTTTAACCATGAGTTATAATTTGTAATGTGGATTGGACTCTTTTTTGAAATATGTAAAATGTGAACCTGGAATTGTTGTATTATGCTTTAATATGTTCCAACAGTGAGCTGCTGCTGGTAAAGTAGGTTTATTGTGTTGTGGAATGTTTTTGAATGGGTTACAATGTTAATTGAATCTTATGTTGTTGGACAAATACATTAGGAGAATACAGTAGTATTATTCTTGATTTGATCCTCTGTTATGCTAATTTGGACTGGAGATTGTGCTCGAAAAATATGGAAATCTGATATGGTCGGATAGTAACTAATATCAGGTGTTATTTTCTGCATCTTTGCAGAAATTTTCTGTGCATTAGCAATTCCATAATGTAAAAATGTTACGAAATTTTTGTGTTTGTAAAGCAGCATGGGGAGCTATAATAATGCCTGTTAGAATGGTGTGATTGTATTGTAATTGACAGTTTTTCCTTGTTGCATGATGTGGGATCAAATCTCATGATATCTCTGGGGAATCTCATGACTAAAGTTTTCTACAGTGTCATGAACAATTTTTTGTTCTGGATAAAGTTATCTATCTTGCTTTCCAGGTTTACTCTCCCATAACTAGCAGTACCTTCTTGTTATCCATTTTGCCTATGAAACATGTCATGGATATCTTTCTTGATCTCCTTTGTAACATTTTATTATGCAAATCCTGTCTTAGGTATTTGAAAGATTAACTATTTTCACTTATACATCATCATGCATTGATACTTCACTTTTACAGGACCATTATCTGTAACAGATCTTTCTACTTATCAAAATGATGGCTTAGAGGTACGGGTATCATATAAGGTATGTGGCATGAGTATGTATGCCCAATTTCCTTAGGCAAGCAAAGGTAGAAAGTAATTGGTGAAGGAAAACTGTTGCATGATAATGGATAGCAAAGAGTTTCATTAGTCTGCCGCTCTTTGTTTTTTTATGTCTTCCTCGTTATGATACAGGGGGTGCCGGGTGCCTACAGTGAGGATGCTGCCCTCAAAGCCTACCCTCGATGTGAAACTGTTCCTTGTAATGAGTTCGAAGACACATTTAAGGTGCTGCATTCTCTTTCCCTACCAATCAGTAGCTCACGGGAGATTATAGATATATCTCAATATTCAAAATATTGTTTTTGTATTTTATAAAGTTATCTTACATATTCAGCGACTCTGCTTCTGTTAAATATTGACTCTGAAGGAGCCTATTCAGGTGACCTTTTTCCTTCAATTTGTGCTGCAGGCTGTTGAACTATGGTTGGCTGACAAAGCCGTTCTTCCCATTGAGAATTCTTTAAGCGGAAGCATCCATAGAAACTATGATTTACTCCTACGCCATAGGTTGCACATTGTTGGTGAGGTTCGGTTAGCTGTTAACTTCTGCCTTCTAGCACTACCTGGCGTGAGACTGGAGCAGTTAACACGTGTTCTAAGCCATCCACAGGTTGGAATTCATAGGGTTTAAAGATAAAAATTGTGAAAATTTGATTACCGCCCTTCCACAAGAACAAGTAGTAGTCAAGCTTCATTAAAACACATTCCCGTCTACCCAAGATATGTCATGTGCTGCAAGAAAGTTCAGTTGAGTGTCAGAATGATCATCTCCTCCTAAATCCAATACTTTGATATAAATATAATCTGTTGTGTAGTTCCTTTGAAGATGACACATTGCTTCAGTTGGTTTGGGCAGAGAAAGTTTATAATTGCAGCCCTGATCAAGAATAGAAATTTTGTTGCTTTTTGCTAGGTCACACCTTTAAGATATTCGTTTTGGGTATATCTATTTTCTCTAAAAAGGAAAATTGGAAATTGAGTCTAAACCAAACTTAGAAAGGGAGAAACATATTATATTGGTACAACTAGAAACATATTTCTACTTGTAACGGCTTCTAAATAGGATGAACTTAATGTTTTCATTTCATTGAAACATATTATATTGGTACTTTTTGGTTGACTATATAACATGAGAAACTCTCACTTGCAGGCACTTTCACAAAGTGATATTTACTTAAGTAAATTAAGCGTTGTCAGAGAAAATGTTGATGACACTGCAGGTGCTGCTCAGGTGATCTATAAATATATCATTGAAATTGATGACCAATTTTAGCTCTATTACATCATTGTATGATGATTGTCTAAGTAATATTTGATGAACAGCTTCTGGCCTTGAATAAAATGATGGATGCCGGTGTTGTTGCAAGTGCTCGAGCAGCAGAAATCTACAGGCTCAATATGCTTGCTGATGGAATTCAGGTATTATATTATTGGCCATGTTTCTGTTTTAATGTCTAACCATAATCTGTTTAAAGTATTCTTCATTAGGGCACCAGTTAGTGATGTGCATCTTGGTGATTGCTTACTTCTTGTTTCTTCTTTTAATTGTCTAAGAGTCTTGTCGAACGAGGATTGCTACCATGTTTTTTCACAAATAACATTGTTATTGCTGTTAAATCATTTAGGTCAGCCTACTTTGCTCAAGGAACTCTAGAAGGATCTTACATATTAACCTTTACTCTTTTGCCTGTGCAAGCTAAATCTTGGATTAAATCATAGAGCTTTTGTTAGTTAATAACCTCTAGAAAATCTGTACTGATAAAGATACACCTTAAAGCAATGTTTCTCCAGAAGGATATGATGAGATAATCACTCGGGTAATTTACTGGTATATAACATGTGGTTTATCACTTCTATTCTCCACGCATTTCCGTCTCATCGCTGTGTTTGGTATAAAATTTCCAATAGCATAATGTATGAAAGTCATGTCTAAGAAGTTTATTATCCAAAACATACCAATTCCCACCCAGAGAACTACTTGGCTATGTCGTAATATGTCCCATGTAGTACTAAAGAAAGCTCTGACGTCTGGTATAATCTCTGATATTTTGGTTACCTTACTTATGACTGCATCTCATATATGTTCTTCTGTCAATCCATAATCATTAATGAATACAATCATAGATTTTTCTTGCTCCTAAAAAATAAAGTTAATGAAGGTCCAGAAAAGGATAATGGTTCAGATGCTGCCTCTGTTTTTCTATATATTATTTGTACTTTGAGAAGTTTAACATGACGACAAACTTAATACTGTATTCACTGGTCTAAATGAAATTTATATGATTTTTAATTCTTTCCAATTGAAATGTAATTCATTTCAGAGTTAAGAAGGGTAGGGGTTTCTCTACTTGTTGAGATGTATAGCTTCTAGCTGGCGATCTATAACTAGCTTAACTGAATTCCTTGTTTGATCAATGAGATTTCTACTTAGAAAAAATGGTAAAATACAGATTATTAGACTTCCTCAAAGGAAACAAAGTAAATAAATTAATATCCATGAAGATGACTGAAAATTTCCCCTTCCGCTATCCTGATTGCTCAGTATAAACTTTGCTGTCTTGTTGACAAGAATCAAAAAAAGAATGTCACATGAGCTGTTATAGTAACTAGAAGATGATATGTACAAAGCTTTTATTACATGATTTTCTGATGGATTAATACCAGAAATTGGCAGGATGACCCTGATAATATTACTCGCTTCCTTGTTCTTGCAAGAGATCCTATAATTCCAAGAACTCATAGGCCTTTCAAGGTATGTTTCTTTTAACTTTTTGATTTATGCAAAACATGAAACTCTATGTAAGCTAAAAAGAGTCTCTTTTTCCAGACTAGTATTGTATTTTCGTTGGAAGAAGGCCCTGGAGTGTTATTTAAAGCCTTAGCAGTATTTGCACTGAGAGAAATTAATTTGACAAAGGTATCTTGACAGTTGCATTACTCGACGTTCCGCAGTTAGTGTATATATATTAACATTCCCTCCGGGGCATTTTAGATTGAAAGCCGCCCACAGAGAAAGCAGCCGCTAAGGGTTGTCGATGACTCCAACACTGGTACTGCCAAGTGAGTAGTCATCTATTATTTCGATGAGCCTTTTAAGGAGAAAATATCTACCAGTGGGTGTTCCCTATGTATTCTAGAAGTGCCTAGTGTGCTACAGATGTATTGTTAATAAAAGCAGCTTTAGTTGGATTCCACATGAAATAAACGACAGCAGAACCAGTTGCCTATTTAGGTACAATTACTTTGATATATTTATCAGAACTGTTGTCTGTGCAAAACAACACAATTCATTGGATGCGATACTCATCAGAAGGCCATTTGTATAGTCAAATTCTTATGATTGTGGCTGTACGAAAATAATATTGTGTGTCTCTGTTTATGTTATTGTTAATAAATATGTTATAATTTGTACTTACACATGTTGCATGGTAAAAAGGCAATTCTCCTTCAAAAATCACTATAGAAAGGGAGAATAAACATTCAAATATTGGCTTAGTAATTTTACTGAAATAGATATAAATCATTATTTAGGACTTTAGTTTTACTATGGTAACAATTGTGCAATAGTTTCTAAAATTTGTTTATTCTTGTATTCAAATTCCCAGCATGTGCAACTGGCAACTGTGTAGTGATTATCACGAAAATGTAACAAAGTTCTGGTCATTCCTTCAAAATTTTGTGGTTTTTATAATGTTTATACTGGGAAGATGGGCTCTCACTTAACATTGCGCCTTCTAGACACTAGTTAATCATTATCTTCACTATAGATGTTGTTAAGGATTAAATGAAGAGTAGGCAATCTTCATATTTCACTCTAGTGGTGAATTAATGCCATTTAATTTTCAAGTCACTTTTTCAAAGATGTCTTATATGCATGCCTAATGAGAATGAGATCCAAAAATAAGTGTTTTCCTTCATATTTTCTTATTGCATATTCCATTGGAATAAGAGAAAATTTGCCCTACTTGTTTCAGAAATATTGCAGCAGAAAGACTTTTTCAGAGCTAAGTGTTTGTGAACTTTCTATAGTTTGAATTCTCATTTTTCACTTTTTTTATTTTCCTACTATTGGCCCATCTGAACCTCAATGATAAGTACCCCATCTCAACTTTAGAGCAGTCACCATTTAGTGCGGCAACTTGATATTATGTCATGTATGATTCCAGGTACTTTGACTACCTCTTCTATATTGATTTTGAGGCATCCATGGCAGAGCCTCGTGCACAAAATGCTTTGGGCAACTTGCAGGTTTGTGATTTTTGGTATTGCATGTGTAATTATGGAACTTGGCATCCTATAGATGCTTCTCATTTACCAACGAACTTGAGATTCTATAGACATCTAGAAGTCAATGTCCATCAAGATTATATAGCTTGTTGCCCTTATTCTGAAGAGAAGTGTTTAAAACAGTGTTGAATTAAGGTCTTAAAAAAAGGAGAACCTGGTGCATAAAACTCTCGCAATGTCCAGGGTCCATGGAAGCGTTAAACTTAGTCCGACAACTTAAATTACTTCCGAGCTCCCCTTCATTGGGGGTGTGATTAAAATCATAGAGAATCCTTGTTTTGCATATAATGCTAAGATCTGACAAGATAGCCATACAAGCAAATCTGTTTTTGATGAGAAATGCTTTTGATCAACAGCATATTGAGGGTTTCTGCTCAATGCGTATTTAATTGCGCAATCATAGGAGATGCATAGAAGCAAAAAGGGCATATGGGGAAAAGCAATTGTGTGATAAAAGCAAGTATAATTACCTCAAGTCTAGATTTCACTTTCACCATCCTTGAGTCTTATTCTTGGCATAAAGTCAAATTCTGTAGACATCTAACTAAGCTGTTAGATATTTTCTCTCATCTATGGACTACTACATCCCTGTACCTTTGGTAATTTCTATCTTGCAACTTTTATCAATTTTATCTTAAGAGTTTGATGGAGAAAAGCATTTCAAATTCCATTTGCATTTTATTTGTTTGAATTTATGATTTCTTCCATGTCTCATGTTCATAACTGTAGATTCTCCATCAGTTTGAAACCATGTTACATGGATTCTTTCGTAACGGTTGACATACTCATGTTAGAAACTCTGACAATGGCATGGGAGACTTCATATATAGCTGGTGTGGACATGCAACCTGTTAAACCTTGTAAACCTCAACCCATAAAATGCATTTAGTTTGTTTCTTTTGGCTAACCATACTTCAGTTGGGTAGGATAAGACTTGTTAGATCCTCTTTGAAGGATCTTTCTTATTAGGCACAGAGCTGCTACTTTGACGCATACCCATATCTGAGATCATGCACAAGTCCACGTAATATAGCTTAGGAGCTCCAACCATACGTTCCTGATCATGCAGTCATACTTTATTTTGTTTAAAATCAACATAGTTTTGATCCTAACTTCTTATTATTTACAAGACGTACAATCTACCTTCAATTCATTTTTTTTTCGAACCTTATTTTCTCTAATGTAAGTTAACAGGGATGATGCAGCATATTTACTCCTTAACCTGCATCTGTGGTAAAATATGTTCTTTCCTTATTTAGGACTATTATAATTGAAGTTTACTGCTTGCAGGAATTCGCTACTTTTCTCCGCATTCTTGGTTGCTACCCCATCGATACAGAAGTTTAGGTGTGTGCTTGGTTGCAGCATCTCAATGTGAAAATCTCATATGTTAGTCTACACCTAAAGGAATGTTACTGTTTGCAGCAACTATGGTAGAATCTAGTGGCAGATGTTATAGTGTTACACGCTGCGATTAATCCTAATGAAAGATGATATCTTTACAAGATGAGAGATTTTCTTCATTGCAGTGCTCAGTTCTTTAGATTTGATCATTAGAATGACGCGTGGTCTGTCTATAACTTTTTTGTCTCTCCCTTTCTGCTGTAAAGAGTAGCCAACATGCCCTCTTACGTGTTTCATATAGATAATTTTAATGTTTTTAAATGGGTGACGGTAAGTTTTGATCTGAGACTTTTCGATTTCTAAACTCTGATACCTTATTAGATTCGACTATAAAATATATAAATCAAATTCGACAATTTTTTACTTCACATGAACCAAATATGACAAATGTTATATTGCTCTTGGATCAAAGTTTTGGTGGAACTAATGAACACACTAAGAAAGGATTCATTTCCTTCGTAGAAGTAAATGGTCATAAAAAATATCTCCGGTTTGAAATATGTTTACAATACCATGATGCTTTTGTAAATCAGTTGGGCGTATTTATCCACGAGTTACATTCAAATGTGTGTGTGTTCTTCTTTTTTAAATCGATACTATAGAACCATTGATCGCTATAAATCATCAAGGTTATATGTAGACTTGAGGTCTAAAAGGTGGGGACAAGTTTCAGTTCTCTTCTAATAGAAAAAAACTTATAAACATTATAGATCCAAAAAGTCAAAAATTATCACTATAGTTTTTAGGATTTCATACTAAATAATGAAGTTAATGGAAGGACAGTTTTAACAGTTTTTTCACGAGTATTCTCTCTCTAAAAAGAAGATTCGAGTCCCTTCCCCTCTTGGTTACCATCGGATTTCCTTCTTCGGGCTCGGCTTAGCCGTGGCCTCCCTTTTTACTTCTTTTGTCATAGTTTTGTTCCTTTTGTTGTGCGACTTTTGTTATTTCTTTTCCAGTTATGTATTTGGTTCAATGTGGTCTATCAGATTTGGGTGTTCTTTTAAGTCAGAACATCATAGATCTTGTCTTTGATCTTCGATTCTGAGGCCTTTATCTTGATCTTTGTTTTGGCTAGCTTTACTCTGTTGGATTTGGTGTCCCTTGGTGGGTTTCATTCATGGAGTTCTTGGATGATGTATGCTATCTTTTTATGACCTCAAACTTCTAATATCATCATACGGTGTCTTGCATATGTTGCTTACAATTCTTTTTGCCTGATACTCGTGTCGCTACTGTGTACTCTAGTCGTGGAGGTGATAAGGTGATCTTAGCCATCACTTGTTTAAGTCTAAGGCTTAGATGATCTATTCCTTCTTTTGAGATGTTTGTTTAGACTATTTGGTGTCGAATTTCTTGGACACAGCCCTTACGCAAGCCTATGAATTCTATTGAACTCATATTCATGTCCACTTTGTGTGATTTCCTCCTTGGCGTTGCCTTCGTAGACTTTGTTGTAGGTCCTTAATGATTTTTTAGGGATGACAATGTATTGGTAACCTTTCAGATGTTGAAGGATGATGGTGATGCTAAACCTTTTTTTTCCTTGCTAATGGGAGCTAGTCTCGACCACGGTGATAAGGTGATCTTAGCCATCACTTGTTTAAGTCTAAGGCTTAGATGATATATTCCTTCTTTTGACATGTTTGTTTAGACTATTTGGTGTCGAATTTCTTGGACACAGCCCTTACGCAGGCCTATGAGTCCTATTAAACTCATATTCATGTCCACTTTGCGTGATTTCCTCCTTGGTGTTGCCTTTGTAGACTTTGTTGTAGGTCCTTAATGATTTTCTAGGGATGACAATGTATTGGTAACCTTTCAGATGTTGAAGGATGATGGTGATGCTAAACCTTTTTTTCCCTTGCTAATGGGACCTAGTCTCAATTACTTAGTTGCCAGCAACGGTAATGTTTTTCTTGTTTTAGGGTTTGTTTCTCTATGTGGGCCTTTGGGTTGGGCTTTTCTTTTGTAGTGGGTTGTTGGTTTGGGCATTGACCCAATGTTTTTTTGTGTTTTTGTCTGTTTATTTGAGCTCTGGCCCATTGTTTATCTACTGTTTAGATTGTAAATTTATTTTGTTTTTAATAAATTCTCTTTTCTGACCAAAAGAAAAATACTACATAGTGCTCGTTCAACTCCTCTAAATTCTTAACTTATAAGCTGTTAACTCTTGTGAACATCTTCCCAAAAAACTAGTCAAAGAAAGAATATTGACCAATAAAGTTTTGAAAGAAATTATTACACTTTTTCTATATACTTCTTGGTTGTTCTCACTATCGTTTTAGTTTATTTCCTCACCCAAAAAGAAAATGAAAAAATAAAAATCCATGTATGTTCCATTTACATCAAATACTATAATTCTCGTAACACATCAAGATTTTTGAAATATATGTGAGAATTTTGATGCAATAGTAATTGAAATTATTTGTAATATGGTATATTCGCAACATGTGGGAGTGTAGAATTTAATCACATAAAGTTTGATTGTAAAGATATTACCATAATAATGTTTCTCATATAAATAAATTTTGCTCACAAAAAGAATAATCCTTTTATCCCTCCTTTATATGTTAAAAGTTTGTGTAGAATGTCAAAACCCTTTCATATGCCAAAGAATTCAGAAGAATCAAGGGTGATATATAAGAATGCTCTATTAATAAATAATTCAAACTAAATGCTCATGAGTAAAAATAAATTTTGTGCAAAATTGGGTGATTTTTCTTTTTCAAATCAAAATACTTGGAAACACGGCCTAAAAGTCTTATATATTTCCTAATATATTTGACAAATTTTCCGCCTTCCTTCAAGCAATTTAATTAATAACATAGGTTTCCTGAACTAATAGTCCAAAAATAAATTTTATTACTAATTAAGCAGACAGAATATTTTCCTTCGGAATTCCATTTGCCTAAATCTGCCGTAGAATATTTTAGGCAAAAGAACTACCTTTCCGACGACTTAAGGTAAAAAGAAAAAAGGAAAGATCTTAAAAAAGTGCTTAATTAACTATACTATCATTAATACAAAATAATTAATTAAAAGGGTCTGCACAATTACAAACCCTTCACTATAAATTCAAGAAGAACCTAGCAGAAATAAGAATCACAAAGCCTTGATAATTAGAGCTTATAACTTTTGAGCATGGCTGCTGTAACTTTGCGTTATATCCTTGTGGTTGCTATTCTCGTGTCAGGTAAATCTTCCGCTGTGTCTCCTTCTTAACATATAATTTAACCATTCGTAGTTTATGTAAAGTGCGTCATACTCTTCATGTTTTGAAAGACTGAATTTTAATTTGCTACACTTATACAAATTTTAGAGATTTAATTAATTTATTTTGAGATATTTTTGATTTTGGAAGATTTAAATAAACTCATCGTAAAGCATATATACTATAGAAATAGTTAACACAATCACATACCAATCATAAGAATACTGACATATATAAATTGATCAGTATTATGGACAAATATTTAACATATGATCATGTTAAGAATATTTCTCTACTACGTGCACGATTGTGGTTGTATATATAATATTAAGTTTTGTACTTTGTTAATTTTGACATAGAATAGGGACTCAGACACTTGAACTCTTGTTTTTATTATTTTCCATTCCTTTCTTTTTTTAACCATACGAGTTTATAATTCAATTGTGATAATTGAAACTATTGAGGGATGTTGTATCTTATATCCAGACCTGAAGTCAAGACATGTATTAACTGAGTCCGAAAATTTTAAACTTAGACAATTTCGATGTCTGGAACTTGTCTGTGCCCGACACTCGTGTCCGAGTCCGATTAACATATATAGGTTTTGTATGCAGTTGCTGGCTTGATTCCGTTGGTTGCTGCTAAAGAATGCCAAGAGGGTCTCCCTTGGGTACACCTGAGATGCGATGCCCCCGTGAGCCCAAAGTGTTGGTTAGAGTGCCAACAGCGCCATGGGCTTGAAGTTAAGGCGATTTGTTTAAACCCATCCTTCAAGTTTCCAGACGTCTGCACGTGTGTGTGGAATTGCTGATATATAAAACCACACACACACACATATATACATATATATATATATATCAGAAAAATCAAATAGTTTGGTTTATTGCTCAAGTAATTTGGCTAATCATGGCCTTGATTCAATGAATATTCAAGATACTCTGCAATTTTATTCTTTCAGCTTAATTCTTTGCTCAATAAATAAAGAATAATATTACATTAGTAGAAGTTGATTTGTTTTGAATAATACTAACTCAAAACAGTTTTTCTATTTTTTTTTCTTATTTGTATTAAATTTCATCGTCTCTACATTTAAAGGCTAGCTTCCAATATTAGTTATGTTAGAGGCTTCCTATTTTACACTCCACTTGTTTACTCCTTATTTAATTTTAGTTTTAGCATTTCTTTATTTGTTATCCATACACATTGTTTTGATTTTCAAGATATAAATAACATAGTAAAATATCGAATCAAATTTAATTTTTACATTATTTTTATTTGAAAATTCATCATTAAATTGATCAATTTCGTAAGCCTACCTTGGATATGGAGTATTTTTTTGATCGAACACAATAATTCTACATCATCTGGCTTGAGTAAGAATCGAAAGGACCAAATAAATCTAGTATGAACATACAAACACGCATATATATATATGTATGTATGTGTATATATATACAGCATTTGAATGGTTAAATATAGAAAAAAATTACTGAGTTTTTTTTTTTTTTTCAGAGTTACAACTAATTATTTCCAAATAATTCTGTTTGCCATACGTGGCACAATGGGATTTTTTAGTTACTAAATGGGCTCGAACAGTTAGAAATATTCAAATATAAAAAAAGGCTAGCTATACAAGAGTCATTAGGTTATCTGAGTTAAGAGGGTATTTGGATTGGCTTGTCAAAAAGCTACTTAAAGCATTTCTAGCTTTAAGTGATTTTTTTTATTGTTGAGTTTAAGTAATTACGTGTTTAAATAAAAGTTGTAGTTATATAAATAAGTATTTACATGTTTGATTAAAGTGGGTTGAAAAGTAAGTTATATGGTTAAAATAACTATTAAGGATATTAAAATAGAATTTAAAAAGGTCAGTACAAGATCAAAGAGTAAAGATATTTAGTAATAAAAATAAAAAAGTAAGGATAAGATAGTAAATAATTTGGCCAAACTTGTTTTTTTTTAAAATGCTTAAAGCCATAAAAAAACAAAAGTTAAGGTTGAGAAGTTTTTTATTTTTTACTTAAAGTCACTTAAAAAAGAGTACTTTTTTAATTAAAACAAACACTTTCATTAGCTTAAATTAGGCTTTAAGTAGGTTTGAAAAAAAAAAAAAAAAAAACCAAACCAAACACCCTCTAAGTCGTATAGCTTCTCAATTGTTATGGTTAGGACTTTTTATGGCACATATACATTGGGGCACAGACCCTACTTTTCTGAACTTTTTAAGAAAGAGAATTGATATATGTTCTATTTCAAGTTGCCATTAGTATGTTAATGATGAATAATTATTTTTGTATTGGAGTAGTTGTTTATCTAGCTTATGGTTGGGCGGATAAATGTTTGGATTTTTGCAATTATTCTCTTAACAAGGGTTGTTGAAGGGGTGTTTGATAGAATTTAAATGTTTATAAATATTCAAAATAAAAAGGACCTCTCACTGTCTTTTTATCTTGAGTTCTTGTAAGTATGCAAATATGCAATTGCCAAACACTTTTTAAAGATCAAAATCTTATTATTCTGAATCCTATTTTTCAGAATGAGTTGAAGGTGTTTGCATTATTGGTGGAGAAAAAGCAGTAGGACGTGCTACGAGCTTCAGGAATCCAATGGGATTTTCATAAAGTTGATTATTATGACTGTTATAACAAATTTGATTATGATGTTCAACATCTTAGCTTTTTATTGAAAGTGAGAAGCAATAGAAGAAATCACTAATATATTCAAGATAATTATATATTTATACTAACTAAAAATTTAAGAAAATATATTCAAGATAATTATATATTAATTAGTGTAAGTGTAATTATATATTTACACTAACTAATATACTCAAGAAAATATAAAAAATAACTTTATTACGTGTAGTGATTGATGTATTAAATTATTTTTATATTTTTCTTCAAAATTATTACTTGATATTTTTAAAGTTCAATATTATCCTCAAACTAATTTAAAAAAAATAACATTTAAAATATAATGTTAAACAATTAGTAATATTTTTTAACAATTGTCTAAAACTTTATAGTTCAAAGGTTAAAATTTAACGGCTAGACCAAACGCCAAAAACCAAAAGTGGCCAATAGTATACTTCAAGGTAAATGTCGCTTCTCGCAATACTTCAGTGGTAACTAATGGAAAAGAATACTTGTAACCTTTGACTAAAAGTCGAATATTTCCATCAATGAAATTGTGTCTGGTTTTAATTGTTTTTGGTTTGTATGTACAGATGTTTTCCGTCAATGAAAACTTTCCTTTGACAAGAAAAAAAGAGAAAAAAGTCGCATATTTTCTAATACATTTCACGAACTTTCAGCTTTCCTTAATTCAAGGAATTCCAAGAGCATGAGTTTTGGAGAATCAGTTTCTATAAAACTTTTATCGCTACAGAAACCGACATAATATTCTCGTTTGGTGCTCTATTTGCTTAAATCTGCCGTAAAATATTTTACACGTACAATCAACTCTTTTTCTTTGTTTTTTTTTTTTCAAAGTGATCAATGGTGGTTTTTTAATTTTTTCAATAATAATTCAAATTTGAGATCCTAATTCTAAGTGTGGGCCCTGCTGTCGAGCTCCAACTTTGTCAACTCTTTTCCTATTCTCATATTGAAAGAAAAGGAGAACGGTCTTTTTAACTGGTGTAATATTACTGTAATTAATATATTAATCTATTTTCACTTGTATAAAAATTTACTATTTTTTATTATTTCACATTAAACTTACCATGTATAATTCTTTCTTTTAGGTGTTGAGTTATGTTAATAGGAGGAGTGAGTAAAACAGTTAAACATGGAGTCATTTAATGGGTACAGCATTACGTTGCACTCAAAAGGAAAATCTTCAAAACTTTTAATATCTCTAATGCAGAATAATTAAAAGTTTCCGATATAATTAAAAAGTTTCCATACAATCGCCAGGCCCTCCTCTATAATAAATCCAGGAATACTTGCCAGTTAAACACTCACAACTCGGAGGGCAAAAGGCAATTATAGGTTTTGAATATGGCTGCCGTAACTTTGCGTTTCATCCTTGTCCTTGCAGTTCTCGTCTCAGGTAATCTTCTGCCATGTCTTGTTCGTAACATATATATGATTCATTCAACCCGACAAGAGGGGTAAGCGTAAGTGGAAAACCACTATGAATCATCTTTTAAAAAAAAAAATTGATTTGTTTGATCCCCATAGTTAGGAGATACTCAACACTAAGTAAAAAAAAAGTTTAATTCATCAATCACATACCAATTAATTTTTTTAAACTCCCATCCCTATGCAATTCGAAACCAAAGCCTCATGTCTAGAAAAACATATTCTCAAGAACCTGAGATGTCCTCTAATCCCTATGTACCGATTAATTAAAAGCCAAGATTTGGTTCTTGACTCACCTGAAGCATCTTCGGGGTAAAACCTTTCAACCCGAGAATTTAGTAGTTAGTGGTCGTACTTCGCCAATTTTCTGGTGGTCAGATTCCACTAGTTAGGGTTTGTTTCTTGTCATCCAATTAATTACACCCACATATGACGCATATTGAAAGAATTAAACAAAGGCTAAGGCCTCATCATTATAATTAACACATGATTATCATGTTATGAATATTATTTATTTATGTGTTTGTGCAGTTGCTACATGGATTCCACTGAGTGCTGATGCTAAAGAATGCCATGAAGGGTACCCATGGATAGAGCTGGTGTGCTCAAAAGACCCCATTACTTCAGGAGAATGCTGGGAGGAATGCACAGCTAGGCATGGCCTGGACGCAACCGCAACTTGTTTATCCTCACCAGCTTTACCAGCTCCCTTATGCGCATGCTTTTGGGATTGCTGATAGAATAAGCTGCAGCAAAGTTGAATGGCTTTTTCATATATGCCTTGTGATGATTTGCTTATGGCCTCTCAATAAAAAAACTCTATGGATTTTAATCTTGTTTTCTCTTTTTTTTTTTTTCCTTTTTTATGCTTTTTGTGATATCTTAGAGAAATTTTGCGTCGTTCAGTTGGCTTCGAGTGCCAATTGTGAGAATCAAATTGAACACTTTTTTGCTTCATACAAGAATTCAAAGTTTCATGTTGCGACTAAATTGTTGTTCAGAAAAACAATTTTCATATTATTTACGCTCTTAATGATGCAACATTACACTTGTTAAGGTTGGCTTAATAAAAAATTTACTATTTTTTATTATGTCTCACATTAAATTTATTATTTGTAATCATTTATCATTGTCTTTTAAATGGTTAAAAAACTTGTTCAATACTATCAAATTAGGGCTTTCCAAATCAAACTCTTCTTGGGCGCATTCATCCATGATCTATCGAGGGTCGGAGAAGCATAACTTGAGGATTCATGGTTGAGAAGCGCAAGTAAGGCTAAGCATGGATGCCAGATTTCCATATTGGACCGAAATTCCGTACTAAAAATCCCAATTATTTTTTAGCATCGCTCTCCAAATCATCCCGAATTTAAATATATATATACACACACACATACACACATATATGTACACACACACATATATATAGACACATACATACATATATACATTTCTAACTACCTACCTTATATTCACAAGGTTAACACATCCTCTTTTTCCTCCTCTTTAATCCTTCTCATCAAATATCAAGTGTATCTCTATTCTGCAATCTTTATATCAATATTAACTCTCAACCTATCAGGCTCTATTTTAGGTTCGTTACTTATGTCTCTTTCTTTATTTTACGTTTTTTATAAGTTATCACTTACAGTGGCATATGCTACACTCTCTTGACTTTTCTTGAAATACTTGAGTTAATAGCATTAAATTTACATTTTTTTTTCTTCAAGCTATTTCAACATCTGGTGCATAGATTTGATCCTTAATTCGTACTTCTTTTCAAGTGATACCAAATTGTTGTGCAAAGATTTGATATTATATTCTTATTTGTTTCAAAAATAGAATTTTATCCCGAAATCCAAATCATCCCATCCTAAAACCCTTGAAATATTCGGAACGGGACAAGACCAGATGCAAATATTTTGGACGGGAACAGGATAGCAAAAATTTATATCCCAAAACTTTGGGATGGGAGAAGAATTAAATAAATTCCGAACCATCTCCTCCCAAGCTCAGCCCTAAGTGCAAGTGAGTAACAGATTTTCGTGAATATTTACTATGAGGTAAAATACAAATTATACATAGTTAGAAATATCAATGGTGCATTTTCAAATAGAATTATTTCCTCATAATGGAGATTAGAGGATTATACTACCTGTTATCTCAGTTTGCTATTGTAATAATGAAAAATTCACTTAATTAATTAGCCAAAAAAAGAACTTTAGCTTTAGGCCATCTTCTATTTACCTGAGTTGTTTGATCGTCAAGTTTGATTCAACTGTTCATCTAATTCCCTAGAAGTATATTATTCATATATAGAATCAGATCTCCAAACAATTAATTGTGTTTGTGACTATCTTCTCCAAAGGTGATGAACTGGGTTCGTATCTTGTGGTGGAACGAGGGTTGGGTTAATGTATATCGGCTTTGCTTACTTTTTGAGAAGAAAAAAAAATGATCTTTTCCAATTTCCCTAGCTAATTGGAAAATTCACTACATTACCAGGTCGGCTTCTGCAATAGGTCGCTTTGCAATACTAGGTTTCTACTACTCCCCCATCTTTACAAAACATTGTGGAGGATGATGTACTCTTTACAGTTTGTTTTTGAATGAATCTCTATTTTCCAACCAAAAGGAAAGGAAATAAAAAGCATCTTTATGATCTCATTCATATGTTTTTTCTTTTTCCATTGGCTTATCTATCTTTGCGTCTTTTTTTTTTAATTTTTTCCACTGTTATTTATCATCTGTACTGCAGCACACACACATCCTGAAAGATAAAGAATTTAGTAAAGAGGAGTTTTCCTTTATTTTTTTTTCATACTCACAATGAGTACAGCAAGTCATATATATAGTATACAAACGATAAGTACAAAGAGATAATAAGAGATAATTAACCAATCTGTTACAACAGAAGATTAACTCAAAAATACAATAATTATCCTATCACGCCCCCGCAAGCGAAACCTCTTCTTGAAAAGTTAGCTTGGATCGTAATCGCGGAAAGCATGAAACAGAGACACCTTTCGTCATGATGTCTGCAATTTGATCAACTGACGAAATAAAACTAACTTGGAGTTGTTTGGCTGCTACCTTTTCACGCACAAAATGAACATCTAGCTCTATATATTTAGTTCTAGCATGAAAAACTGGATTTCAAGCGAGATATGTAGCGCCTATATTATCACACCACATCGTAAGAGGTGTGCGCTGCAAAACACCAAGCTCAGAAAGAAGAGATTGTAGCCAGCAAACCTCAGCAGTAGCATAGGCAATAGCACGGTACTCTACTTCTGTACTGGAACGTGCCGTTGTCGTTTGCTTCTTAGCAGACCAAGAGACCAAATTGGGGCCAAAAAACACACAGTAACCATTTGTACTATGCCTATCATCAGGATATCCCGCCCAGTCAGAGTCTGAGTATGCATATAGATCGAAGTTGGAGGATTTCATAATTCGCAACCCATAATTTATTGTGCCTTTCAAGTACCACAATATGCGTTTGATAGCAGTCCAGTGATCCTCCATTGGTTGTTGCATAAACTGACAATCCTTATTCAATGCAAGGGAAATATTAGGTCTAGTCAAAGTTAAATACTGCAATGCACCCACAATACTTCTATAAAAAGTTGGATCAGAGAAAAATTTGCCATTATGCTGAGAGAGTTGCTGATTTGGGACAATAGAAGAACCAACTAGTTTGGCATTAACAAGCTTGGCACGCTTCAGAAGACCATGAATGTATTTAGGTTGCATAAGTAACAAACCAGTATCAGTATGAGCTACTTGCACCCCCAAAAAATACGACAGACTACCAAGATCTTTCAAGGCAAACTTCTGATTTAAAACATTAGCTGTAGAGGCAACGGTACGATGACAATTACCAGTGAGGATAATATCGTCAACATATACTAACATAAGTATAACAACCGCACCAATCTTGTAAAGAAACAAAGAAGAATCAGACTATGATTGCATAAATCCGATGTCATGCAGAAAATTACTAAGCTGTGAAAACCATGCTCGCGGAGCCTGTTTAAGTCCATAGAGCGCTTTCTGCAATTTGCAAACATAATGAGGATTTACTGGATCCACAAACCTAGATGGCTGACTCATATATACATCTTCAGTAAGTAGATCATGCAAGAATGCATAGTTAACATCTAACTGTTTGAGTACCCAGTTATTTGAAACAGCCAGCGAAAGAACAACCCGAATAGTTGTTGGTTTTACAACTGGACTGAATGTCTCATTATCATCGATGCCTTATTCTTGATTAAACCCTTTGGCAACCAAACGAGCATTGTAGCGTTCAATAGAACCATATGGTTTTCGCTTGATTCAAAAAACCCACTTACAGCCAACAATATTGACACCATCAAGTTTTGGCACCAAACGCCATGTGCCATTGTGTAATAAGGCATTGTATTCAGCAGCCATGGCCACCCTCCATTTCTCGGATTTTTGAGCTTGTGTAAAACATGTTGGTTCAATGTCCTCAGAGTCAGTCACTTGAGCATGATACAGCACATAATCAGAATAATCTTTGAGGGTGCGTTTGTTCATCTTTGACCACGTGGACATGGGGTGCAATGAACTCTGAGAATCAAGACTCGAAGTAGCACGAGAGATACACAAGACACTAGAATGTGAAGAAGTAGATATGGAATCATTAGAAGATGAAACAGAAACCACAATTGGTGAGACAGACACAGGCATAACCGAAGCAGCGGAATTTGGACACAAAGAGAGTTGATCAACAGTGGATGTTGACATAACAGAATCGGTAACAGTTGTAGAGACAATAGGTAAAGATAAGCTAGAGAAAGAAGGAGACGAATCGGTGAGAGAAGAAGAGATGGGTGGTGATGAAAAGACTGACGCATGTACAGCTGGTAGTGTTGTAGACGTAGAGAAGATAGGAGTGGAAAAGGTTGATGGCAATGGGACACTGGAGTTATGAGTGGCTCGATGAAAATCACTGGAAAGGAATAAGGATAGTGAGGACGTATGAGACTGAGACTGAGAGGATGAGGACAAGTGTATGGGTTGGTGATTATTGTTGGAATTAGAAGTTTGTGAAGGAAAAATGTTCCGAACACCTATAGAGCTTAAAGAAGTGACCCCAACTAGGGAACTAGAAGACATACTACTAGGAAACGCACTAGATGCCCCCAGGGCATAGGTGAGTTGGTAAGTGGCCAGGTGATTAGGGTGGAGACACCCTGACAACGCGGGATCGAGTCCGTGTGGCGGCAGTACTCCGCTGAAATATTGCGGGGGCTGTTGCTGGATTTCCACGCCCGTTGGTCCTCTCCCTGGTCGGGCTGCCACTCACGCACATCCCTCGATTTACCTCCCGCCTGGTTAAGGGGCCTCTGGCCAGGTGGGAAAGAGGTTCTCCTTTGGTTAACCCTTTTAAATGAAACGCACTAGATGCTACATAGGGAAATGGAAAAACATTTTCGTTGAACACAACATGGCGAGAAATGTACACGCGTTGATCCTTAGGATTGTAGCACCTATAGTCTTTATGATTGTCACTATAACCCAACTATAACCCAAGAAGACACAAGAAAAAGACTTAGGACTTAATTTATCCTTTTTGTATGGACCAATATAGGGAACGCATTGACACCCAAAACAGTGAAGAAAATTATAATTTGGATGAATTTTATAAAGAATATAAAAAAGAGAAACATGGCCTAGAACCGGAGTTGGCAGTCTATTTATGAGAAAAACAGAGGTGAGAAAAGCGTCGCCTTGACCCAAAACTTTTTCGGCATAGACAAATGAAACATTAAAGTTGTGCCCATTTCAATTATATGACGGATTTTACGTTCTGCCATCCCATTTTGTTTTGGTGTGTAAGGACAAGAAATGCGATATTGAATACCATTGTAGGTCATAAACTTAGCAAGGGAGCCTTTTGTTAACGCAGCAGCACCGTCACACTGAAAATAGTGAATCTTGGCAGAGAAAAGATTTTCAACAAGAGTTTTAAAACGAATAAACAAAGAAACATAGTCTGCTTTATTTCTCATTGGATATAGCCATGTGAATCGAGTACATTCATTAATAAAGAGAATAAGGTACTTGAAACCAGAACAAAATAAAACAGGGGCAAGGCCCTAAATATCACAATGAATAACCTCTAAAACTGACTTAGACTCTGTGGAAGATGGAACAAAGGCTAACCTATGCCCTTTGCCCATCATACAAGACTCACAAACATTCTTAACACTACAAAAATCAATAAAATCTAAACAACTTTTAACATAGAATGAAGACAAAATCCGCTTTGACGGGTGACCAAGACGAGCATGCCATAATGTTGCAGAAGAGGCAGTGACATTTAGTGCAGCATGAGTCGTCCCAGAAGTAGAAGAAGAAGATATTGAAAAACAGTAAAGATTGGAATCAAAATGGCCGCGCAGGAGAGGCTTCTTAGTATGGAGGTCCTTTACAAGACAAGAAGATGGAAAAAAACTCTAATGAGACGTCATTGTCACGTGTAAATTGAGACACTGACAACAAATTACGAGTAATACGAGGAACATGCAAGACATTGGAAAATGTAAAGGTACGATCATATGAATGAAAAACAGAAGGACCAGTATGAGAGATAGAAAGAAGCTTACCATTACCAACCATTACATGGTCGGAGCCAGAATAAGGACGCAATTGTTGAAGCAAACTTAGATCACTAGTCATGTGCGAAGTAGCACCCGAATCAGGTATCCAACTAGTAGAGGAACCTGGAGTAGGAAGTAGCAGAGTGGAGGGAGACTAATGTTGATGAAAACCAGCAAACTGAGTAGTTTGGGAAGACGACACAGGAGCAGTGGACTGAGCATAACGAAGGAAATGACATCAAAGTGCAGAATGACCTTGCTTTTGACATATTTGACACTTACCACAATACCGGCTACCACCAGAAGAAAAACCAGCAGGTTTGACATTTGTGCGGGTGGATGAAGATGACTTGGACACATTCTGGCCAGAAGATGAATGTACACCACTACCCCCAAGAGATGTAGACTGAACTTGAGTAACCAATGCTACAACAGAACCAGATGAATCAGTAACGTTCTCATTGTTTTCTACAAGAAGTCTCTGTTCATAAACCATTAATTTTGCCCGAAATTGAGAGAAAGAGGGCGGTGGATCCATATTTTCAACAGCAGTGACAAACGAATGATAAGATGAAAGAAGACCATCCAAGGCATAGAGAACTAGATCAGCATCAGATAAAGAGTCCCCTATGGCAGAAAGTGAAGAAGATAAAAGACGCAATTGCTGAAGATACTTGCCAACAGTGAGAGCATCCTTCTTGAGTATACGCAGCTGATAGCGAAGAAGTGATCTCTTTGCTATAGATTGTTGAAGAAACGACTTTTCAAGAGAAAGCCATAGTTCACGAGTTGTGGTGAACCCAATGCTTGAGAAACCAAGGATTCAGATAGTGTCGCAATAATACACGCTGTAACAAAGCTGTTGGTGCGAGACCAATCTTCATAAGAGAGAGTAGTAGAAGACAAAGCTGTACCATCATCAGCAGAAGCTTTATCAGTTGTTGTGACTGAAGAGTCTAGTGGAAGAGTGACAGTTCCATCAATGTAAGAGAGAAGATTGTTGAAGTGAAGAAATGTGGTGACTTGTGTTTTCCAGATGACATAATTGGTGTTGTTTAATGAAACAGTAACAAAGGTCTTGATATTAGATAATGGAACAGAGAAAGCAGAAACTGGAGTAGTGGAAGTCATGATGAGAAAAGAATGATCGAGAGACGTATGTCAAAACCCTCTTGATACCATGAAAGGTAAAGAATTCAGTAAAAAGGAGTTTTACTTTATTTTTTTTTCATACTCACAATGAGTACATCAAGTCATATATATATAGTATACAAATGATAAGTACAAAGAGATAATAAGAGATAATAAACCAATCTGTTACAACAGAAGGTTAACTCAAAAATACAATAATTATCCTATCACATCCAATACTCGAAGGCACATTACTCCCCTCTCTAGATATACAATCAGCTGCATATTGGCCGCTTGAGGCACAAATCAAATAGGGTAAAAAGTATCATCTAATAATCATGTGAAAAATGTATGAAGAACTAATTAATAAATTCACAAGAACAAGACCTCGAATAAAAGAGTATATTCGTATCATAAAATCATGACACTATAAGATTCGGTTATTCAAATAGGATTACATAGCTAACAAAATAGAACCACCTTAAACAAAAGAGATTATCATCTCAAACGATCATAGATCATAGCATCACGAGCTTCCATTCTCCAAATAAGAACACATAGTCAACAAAATAGAAGAACCTTAAACAAAGAAATGATCATCTCACAAATTCACAACATTACGATGTGAATATATATAAATAAATAAATAAATAAATAATCCCAAACATTATAAAAAAAATCATCCCAAACAGTAAAAAACATTATAAACATTAAGATGCTGGGAGTAATCTTTGATGGCAACCTTATGATGTTGAATTTCTCCTAGCTCATATATTAAAAAAAAAAAAAAAAACTATCTTCAAATCATCCCAAACATTATCACGTTTAGCAAGCGCGAGCCATCAAATATTTATGTTACCTTGACACGAAAAACTGATGGCTCCCTGCCTAAAATAAAGCGTAAATTTCATAGCTAGGAGGCACGTAGTGAATGTTGGCCTTCAACTTTTTCCAAGAGTCACCACGTAAACTGCATAATTCGAATTGCTAGAACCAACCTACACCGAGCATCTCTGTTTGCAATACCTTGGAGTCATTGGTTTTAGCATCAAAACCAAACCCCACTTCGGAAACAGAGTCATATAGATCCTCCAAAGCTTCCCGGAGGAAGAAGATAAAAATCAGATCGTGGGAGACGTTTGAATTCTTTGGTTGCTATGTTCCACAAAGTAATAGTATCAATGCCATTGGATAAGCAAACTACGCCATTACACGGGCCATGAACCGCGACGAAATTACATACATTACACGAGTATTCCCGTCGATAGTAAGCGAGAGTAATGAGACATCGGGTCGGCCAAAGTTGTCCAAGGTGAGGCAGGTTGGTGCAATGGAGCGTGATTTTTAAGGTGCATAGATATGAAATTGTGGGCTAGTGATCAACGAGTACCATGACTTGCAAACGCACTTGAATCGGAACAACGACTTCACAGGTAGCCTGGAGAAAATCTCTGCTAATATAGTTTCATCGAAGCGGCAGCAACCATGAGTGGAAGGAGCAAACATCATTCAAGTTGTGACTTAACACGAGGGTCGGGAAGTGTTAATATGCTTGTAAATGTTTAGAGGAAGCAAATTAAGAGCCCATTTGGCTTTGCTTATTTTTAACTGCTTATAAGCAGGTGCTGCTTATAAGTAAAAAAAGTTACTTTTAAGCTAATGATAAATAAGCAGATATGTGTTTGGATAATATGTGATTATAAGCTATTGACATATTTGATAAATAAGTGCTTATAAGTAGTAATTGTAGTTAAAATGACTAAAAAAGACATGTTGTTGTAATTTGCTTATCATTTTTAGGGGCAAATAAGTCTTTTTGTTTACTCTGACCAAGTGTTTATAACCACCTAAAAAAAATTTGCTCCTCACCTGCTTTTTTTTTTTTTTTTTGCCAGTTTATAAGCAGCCTTGAATTGCTTATAAGTAGATTTGTCAAACCTATCAATTTTTATTTTTGGAACCAGCTTACAAGCAAAGCCAAACACCCTTTAAAAGTAGGAGAAACATCACAAAAGTTAGACCTTTGGTGCAAAATAACAAATAATAAATCAAGAAAATATCTCAAATGCTCCTGGATCAAAGAAGCCCAATAAAGATAAGAGAGGCTAAATTGATGCCACAAATGGTCGGACCTTTGTTGCAAAAATAAAAAAATAATAAATCCAAAAAATATCTCAATTGCCCCTGGATCAAACAAGCCCAATAAAGATAGATGAACATTAGTGGAGCTGATTTTGAATCACCATTCAACAGCAACACAAATAAATATATTGAATTTTTTTTAGAAAAGAAATCAGACGTACTAATACACACATGAATTAAAATTCACTGGCTATTTAGAATATTGGCACACGCTCCAAATTAGTGCATACGTGAAAACTAACAGAAATTTAAACCTAATTATAGCGAAAGATTGTACCTTAGAGGGGTTTTCTGGTAAAGTTGTGAGAGAAAATTTGGAGCCCTATATTATGTTCGACTGAGAACAGAGAGTTTGATTTTGGGGTTTAAAGTGAAAATTGAACGAGCGAAGCTGACCAAACCAACCCAAACTAATCGAAAAGTTAGGGGTGGTTTGTTTACTTTAAAGGTTAAAAATTAATTGGTTACTTTTAAATGAAAATTAAGTGGTTTGATTTAGTTAGAAATAGATATCAAACCAAATCAAATCAAATTGAACTATTTTTATCTCTAATTTTATGTATATATTTATTCCAAATTTTATGTATTTTAGGAGTCTAACCTTTACCCTCAAGTCTATATTTCTAAATTTTAATCACCAAGCTAAGTTACACGTGTTTTATTTTAATCGTAAAATCCTATGACATTAAATTTGTAATATGACTAGTAAATTGATTTTTATATAATTTTATTATGAAATTTGAGTTTTTGAACTTTCTTTTAGAAAAACCAAAACTAATTATATACATGATAAGATAACTAATCGGTTCTTTTCAAATGTAAACCAACTGGATTTGGTTCAGTTTAAATATGGTCAAACCAAACCACATGAACCGCGTACACCTTAAGAGTGACATGCCACCTCCCATCGGATTTTTTTTTTCTTTGGCCCACTTTTCCAAAGTCATTGCAAAACTAACCCACTTTTTAAATTATTTTAAGAAATGGCCAAAACGGATTTTGGGAATTCATCAAAGAATTCTGTGAATTCGTTTAAAGTTTTTTTAGAATTTTTGAGATTCTCTGCCACGAAGTGACACCATGGCAAAGAATGAATTCTAGTAATTCTTAAACAAATTATAGGAATTTTTTAACAAATTTTGGGATTTTTTCGTTTCCTAAAAATTAAAATTAAAATCTAGTCAAAAAATGACATTAATTTTTTAAAATATAATATTCAAATAAATTTTATTAAATATTTATAAATTTCTTCAATTCTTAATATTCAAATCTTACTATTAATCAAAATAATTTAAATATATATGTACAGTAATTAATATATTGCATAATTTTAACATATTAAGAATTAAATGATTAATCATAACAAAAAAATTAAAATCCAAAATCCATATTCATAATCGATAAATTCAAATTAACAAATAAAAAATACTTAATCATAAAAATACATAAATTTCTTTAAATCTAAATATTAAAATATTCATATTAGTTAAAAAGCTACATAAATTTCCTTAGATCACAAATTCCTATTGACCATATAATTGAAGAAAATTTAAGAAAATTTATGTAGTTTTTTTAATTAATATGAATGTTTTAATATTTAGATTTAAAGAAATCTATGTAGTTTTGTGATTAAGTATTTTTAATTTGTTAGTATGAAATTATTGATTATGAATATTAATAGTAACTTCCCAAAATTAGTTAAGAATTCCCAAAATTCCTTCAACAATTCCCAAATTCGCTCAAGAAGTCCCAAAATTCGCTCAAGAATTCCTAGAAGTCATTCTTTGCCACAATGTCACTTCATGGGAGAGAATATCAAACATCCTAAAAAAAAGTTGTTTAGGTCATATTTTGAAACAGTTTGAAAAGTAGGTTAGTTTTGCAATGGCTTCGAAAAAGTGGGCCAAAGGAAAAAAATTCCTAGCGGGACCCGTTAACTTTATACTTCAATGGCTAAGATGTGAGAGAATTACTGATATAAGGGTATCCTAATCCGCTAAGACATAATGTTCTATTTAGGCTTGCTCGGGAAAATTTGCTGTTAGAATAGCTGATAATTATTTTAATAGTTGATAAGTTTGGATAACTGATGGATTTTGAATTTTAGCAGCTAGCAAATAACTGTTTAGCTAACTGATTGAATAAAGTATATATGGTAAAATTAGCTGTTGAATGCAAATGACATAAAGAGACACTAGTATCGCCTTATTATCATTACAATAACTAAAATTATTATCACTATTAACGAAATAAGATAATTTATTTTATAATTAAATATATGATCTTATAATAATATTTATTGTTAAAGCAAAATAAAATTATTTTTGATAAATTAGTTTTATTAATATTGTAAAATATTTTTTATTTTGGAAATATTTTTAATGAATTGAAAGTTTATTTTGTAAAAAAAAAGTACATGGGCGAATAATACTTGCACTTTCTTGGTATATTTTAATGTGGATAGAAATTAAAATTAATTCTTGTGTTATTTTTGAATTTATATTTGTGAAAGAAAATGTGAAAATGTAGACAGAGATTGAACAGATAGTAAAATTGCCAAACAATTATTGAAATAAAGGTAGGATTGCCAAAAAAAAAAAGTTAAAACACTAAATGCTATTTTGAAATATTAATATTATTAATGTTTCAAAGGCACTACTTCAAACACTATTTCAAATACAAATACTACTTAAAGTACTATTTACCAAACAACAAATTGAACAAAATAGGTCAAAATACTTAACACTACTTAAAATAATATTGCAAAACAAGGCCTTAGTATAAGCTCGTTTTTTATATAGAATGGTATGAATTATTTTAAGTTTTCATAAAATGTTTGTGATATTTTATCTATAATTGTAAAAAATTATATAAAGATGGATCACTTATAGCTTATCAGATAAAAAAATAATAATTGTTTGTTTTGAATTTTAATAGAATACTTGTGATAAAATGTCTTATATCTTATAAGATAAAAGGAGACTATAAATATTGCCTCTATCATGACAATAAAAATGCATCTTATAATAAGCTCATGCCAAGCACACCATACGTCAAAATTCATATGGGCTAGTAACTATAACAATTAAATTTATAATGCATAAATTTGACAAATGATAAAATAATAAGAGGACATAATAAAAAGAAATATTTGGTTGATGTAATATATTATAAAGTAAAATATTTGCAATTTGTCGAGAAATGAAATGGAATAAGAGGTAGTTTGGTTTTTTTAAGTTGGAGAGCCAAACTAACTTTTGAAGCATAAAAGTTCATTATGAAAAAGAAAAAAAAAATTGTCTGATTTTCCATCTTGAGATTTGGTTTGAGCCCAAATTAAATGGAATTTCCAGAGAAGTTAATTTTTTTTAACTTCTCTCTTTGTAATTTAAAAGAAAGCATGTTAAAAAAGTTTTAGACAAAAGTATCCTCATTATGTTTATTAATAATATTTCTTGATTTACAATTATAATTAAAAGACAAATAAAATAAAGAAATATATAATTACAAATAAAAATAAAATTATTAAGAGTAAAATACATAAATGGTCCCCCCATTTTAACTGCATTTGACACTTTAATCCCTTATGTTTCAAAACGACAATTTTAACCCCATATATTTTATTCCTATAACACTATTAGTCCTACGGCCCTTTTCCATTTAAAAACTTAACGGTTTTAGCTCGGACCACAATCGAGCCACGTGCAATTCACATGATTAAACCATTAATTCTTTTAACGAAAATGGACCATTTTCCATTTAAAAACTTAACGGTTTTAGCTCGAACCACAATCGAGCCACGTGCAATTCACATGATTAAATCATTAATTCTTTTAACGAAAATGGACCATAAAACTAACAGTATCATGGGAATAAAAGATACGGTGCTAAAATTGTTGTTTCAAAAAATAAGGGACTAAAGTATCAAATGTGATTAAGATAGAGGACCATTTGTGTAATTTAACCAATTATTAAAAATCTAATGGAATTAGCATTAGGGATTAATGGTATTCCTCATATTGTAAAATAAGGAACCAAAATGTCCCACTTTAAAAGTAATATACCAAAAAATATTTTATAATAAAGATAAAGGCTGTTGGGGTGATTTATCCAAACTTTTAATATCATTAATGCAGAATGATCAAAAAGTTTCCCTACAATCACCAGCCCCTCCTCTATAATAATAAAAATTTTCCCTACAATCACCAACCCCTCCTATACAATAAATCCAGGAAATCTTGACAGTGAAACACTAAAACTCCAAAGTCTAAGCAATTAGAGGTTTTGAATATGGCTGCTGTAACTTTGCGTTTCACCCTTGCCCTTGCAATTCTTGTCTCGGGTAATTTTTTGCCATGTCTTGTTTGTAACCAATATATGATTTTATGAATCATTCAACCAAACAAGAGGATGTAATTCAGTGATGACTAGTGACGGACCGAAGATTTTAAATAAGGGGTAGCAAAAAAGGTATTCACATTAAATCATGATTTGCTTCAAATTTTCAGTCTAGAACACAAAATAATCACTTCTAAAACAATAATGAATTATAAAGTAAGATATTATAATAATGAGTCTGAGGAAAAATATTTAATAATCTTAAAATTTACAAAAGAGAGCGGCTCGTAAAAATTTAAAAAGTTAAAAAGAAAAAAGTAATTTGTGGTAGTTGAACACATCTTACATTTTAAGGTGTGGCGATAAACATCCAATAAAATTTTCATCTTACAGCAATAAATAAAAAGCAAAAAAACCAAAAAAATGAGGGGTGGCGACCACCACCATGTGCCACCACTTTAGGTTTGCCTTTGATGGTAACTCTAAATTCAAGTTATTATTATTACTACGTAGAGAGCCACTTCCAATCCTCTTTAGAAAAGAAAAGAAAATGTATGATTTAATTATTAATAGCGGTGCTTCCTCAATTTTTTGGTGGGGAGATTCCACCAGTTAGGTTACTCTTGTCATCCAATTCATTGCACTCACACACCAAGTAGATTGAAAGAACTAAACAAAGGCTAAGGCCTTATCATTAGCTTTAATTAAGACATGGTTGTCATGTTATGAATGTTATATATATGTTTGTGCAGTTGCGAAATTCATGATTCCAACGGGTGCTGATGATAAAATATGCCAAGAAGGATACCCATGGATATCGGTGCCGGCGCCGGTGGACTGCACAAAAGTCTCTATTAAATCCGGACCATGCAAGAAAGAATGCAAGAAAAGGCATGGGCCCCACGCAAACGCAACTTGTAGTTTATCCACACCAGTGTTACCAGCTGCCTTCTGCACATGTCTTTGGAAATGCTAATAATATAGGCTTTGATTAATTAGCTGCAGCAAAGTTGAATGGCCTTTATATATATATATATATATATATATATATATATATATATATATATATACATGAATGCCTTGTGATTTTCTTATGGCCTCTCAATAAAAATTCTATACAGTTAATCTTGTTTGCTCTGTTTTTTGTGCTTTTTGTGATATCTTATAGAAAGTTTGCATCGTTCTAGTAGGACAACTCCAACAGTTATTCTAAACCATTCTCTACTCCAAATGTAGGAATAGATATAGGGATAAATTGTTTCAATAGATTCTCTACATTTATTGATAATAGTTTCATCCCAAAATAACTTTTAATTATCTCCAAATCTATTGATACGATTTTCGTCCCCAAAAACAATGCGAGGAAAATTTTAAAACATAAAAGTTGAAGGAGTAAAATTCAAATAGGGATTCCTTTAAGGAAGAATTTGATTAAATGTAAGAAAACTGTTAAAGTAAAACTGAAATAGAGAATTCTTGTATATAATAAAATGGTACAAATCAATTAAATATAGAGAAAAAATAGAGAGAGTTGGCCTTCCCTTCGAGCACTAAGTGTGTATATCAAATTCAACACTTTTTTGCTCAACAAATAATTCAAAGTTTCAAGGTGTGACTAAGTTATTATTCAAAAAAATCATATTATTTACACTATTTTTAATGAGTGTAATATTACACCAATTAAAGTTAAATTAATACTAAATTTCATTTGTGGTTAGTTCTTACATTAAATTTACTATTTTTAATTATTTACCTTTTCTTAAAATTGACAAAAGACTTATTTAGTAATGTCAACTCTGGGCTTTTCCAATTGGGCTTTTCCAATTGAGCTCTCCTTTGGCGCATTCATCTATGATCTATCATGTGTGGAAGGAGCATAACTCGAGAATTCATGGTTGAGGGGCGTCAAGTAAGGAACAGATTTTCGAGATATTTACTATGACATAAAGTACAAAATATACATGGATAGAAATATATATACCATGAGATATATATATATATATGTATATATGTTTTTGTACCCATCTCTATGCTAGTTCCTTGTACTATATCAAAAGTGAAAATTAGCAATTTTTTAATAAGATTATCAATCTATCTATCTATACTATATATTAAAAAAATAACCTCAGACCTAACAAGAGTGTGTAGCTTAGTGGGAGCACCCCTCAGTTGGGATTGATAGGCCTCGAATTTGAGTAATCATCGGGGATAAGTGAGAAACCACTGTTAATCATCTTTAAAATAAATAAATAAAATAAAAATAAAATAAAATAAATAACCTTAGACCTCATATTTGCTTCCCGAATAAAGTATCTGAAAAACAAGCACAAGCTTGCGTTGCAAGCTTTTAATCAATGACTATTGTTTTTTCTTCTAAGAAAATTTCTTTCAGTTAACAATTTTTTTAAAATTAACAATCTTTTCTTTACATCTAAAAAAAATTCTATTCAAAGCCTTTCATGTCATTTCTTTCTCTAATGCACCTTATCTTACACTTAATTACAATCAAGCTACTAATCAAATTAATCTATTTCAAAATTGATTCATATAATAACTTGGTTATATAAGTTAATAATATTTAATTTACATCCAAACCCATATATCGCGTCGCACAGTAGTTGATTTCAAAGTGGTAGATGTATAGAAAAAAAATACTTTAATACTTAACTGTACTATTAAAATCATTGGCTACAACGTTTGCTCGGGCTACACATCTAGAAGATCTTCTTAGCTCAAAGTTTTTTATTAGCAGATGAAAATTGATGAGTCGTTTCTCCTAAGTAAGTTTTCAATGTAATCGACTTTGCTCACCTTTTAAAAAGTGTGAGGGAAAAAAAGAAAAAAAACCGATCTTTTCTAGTCCCCCTAGCTAGCTAATTGGAAAATTTACTACGTTAAAAGGCCCTGCAACACGCAGTATGCAATATGTTGCCTGTTGCCTATTTACTACCTTACCGAACATTGTGGAAGGGTGATGTACTCTTTACTGTTTGTTTTTGAATGAGGGCCGTTTAAATTGACTTTTGTCAAAAAAATTTTTTTAACAACTTTTGAAAATAATTTTTTTAAAAAATTCAAAATTTTAGCTTTTAAAAAAAATTGTATTTAAATTTTTTTTCAGAATTTTAATTTTTTTGAAAGTTAAATTAAATAGTTATTATAAATTTAATATAACTTTTTTAGGAAAAAAAAATTTTTCTTAAAAAAAATAAATCCAAACAGCCCTAAATCTCTATCTTCTAACCACATAAATGACAAAATAGAAGAACCTTAAACAAAAGAAATAGTCATCTCATAAATCAACAAACAAGCCCGCACAACTAACAAATATATAGACAAGAATCTAATTAGATATGATATTCATCATGAGATGGCAATCAGGCTCCCCTTGAACGTGAAGGGCCTTGGAAAAGGCAACACAACGGCCTTGGAGTTGAAGATCCATCCGTTTAGCAGCACGAGCATCAAACAAAAACTCACCTTCATCGTTGAAATACTGAAAAAGATAATTAGAGACCAACGCCTTAGGACTAATGTGGAATCCGCTCAAGGACCTACTGGTTTACTCAAGAAATCTCATAGGACGATATGTCACTGGATGTTGATCATCTGTGGAATACAATTTTCCTTCTTTTTGTTAGGGACAATATCTGTTTCCAGTGAAAATAGGATGAGAATGAAATTTAGATCATTTTTTTTTTTTTGTTTCAGTATGTATAAAGTTTCAAAATGAAAAATAAAGTAAATACGAACACGACGGACATGGATGCTACGAAGAATCAAACATCAAATTAGGCTACTAATATTTTTGTACAATAACCTAATTTATTCGAGTGGAGTGTGTATTTTTATATAAAATTTTTAAATTTATTATATAAATGTATATTTTTTTAAATTTACTTTTAAAAATAATAAAAAATGAAATAACCATGGCATGTAAGTATTGACATGGCACTCTCACAATACTAAAAAAAGTATAACTTTTATACATAATATAGATAAGATTCCTTCGTTCTTTGCTATTTTGATCAATAAAGAAAATTTCCTAAACCAGACCTTTACCATTTAATGGCCATGTAGCTATTTTTGTCAATTTTTTAATCCTTTCACGTGAAAGAATTCTTATTTTCCTCTTTAGATTAGTTACACGACCAAAATATTATTCCAGGCTCAAATACCTTGATCAAAAGAAAAATATTGCTATAGAACACATCGGTCAACATTGTTTCTTTGCCTTTCCATTTTTCGTGTGAAAGAAAGATTTATCAGGAACGTATATGATTCCCTCACTTTTATTCTCAAAGCTATTTTTAACCATTGTTAGTGAACTTGTAATATGCTTTATATTAATTATTCCCAAATTAAATATCAGTTTGTGACCTAAAACTACTGTTTTCTTTGTAATATAAGATAAATGGATAAATAAATTTTGAGCAATTAAAAATTTTGAACATAAATTGTTAAACTATAAACATATAACTTACAATTTGTCAATAATTAAAAATTGTGAACATATAGTATAGAAATTATAAATTTATAATAACAAAGTTGTGAACATTCTATTGTAGGATGTACAATATCAGGTGGGTGTGCAATATTTAAAGTACATAATATCCAGTGCCTTTTTTAGATCTGTTATATATTGTCATGACATTTCATTTTTTTTGGCCTAAAAAATTTTTCTCCTACAATAAATCTTTCCTCAATTAATAAATTTGATCTCCAAAATAAATCTGTGATCTATATATTTTATGAAAAAGACTACATGCCTTTTTAGTCAATAATTAAAAACTGAGGTTTACTATTAAAAAATAAATAAAATATTAAAAATAAAAATAGCAACCACAGGATGTGATATGGTAGTCAACCGAAGCAATGAACCCTAAAAACTGAAGAAAGCTCATTGCAAACATCAAACTGCAAGGAGTACCATAAGGTGTGTCACGTGATAACACTACATTTTCTATTATAAAAAAATTGGAAAAAAAAAATAGACGAAGAATCATGGGTTTCGTGTGGAGCTCTTACTTACAATTACATCGTAAGTAATAGTTAATGGATAAAGAAAGTTAGAAGGTAAGATAGTTTATTTTTCAATTTGTCAATGGTAAAAAAAATTAATTTTAACTATTGGAAAAATGGATAAAATATAAACAATTGAAGAAACAATCACGGAATTGCACCTCGCACACTATACCCAAACATTAATTAGAGAATATATACTAGCAATTTAAAAAGAAAGGAAAGAATGATAATAAAAAAAATTTAATTGTAAATACTTGTGACAACACCCCCCCCCCCACCAACCAAAAAAAAACTCATCAACTATTTCAATTCATATAAAAAATTTACAAAATGGTAGGTATCATCTCATTTGATCTCTCATTTATTACTTTTTAAGTAAATCATCAAATATACAAATAAAATATGATAAATAATTGATAAAATAAAATGATATCTAACACCACTAACTTTGGAATATCTCTTTTTTTCTTTTTGCGACAAAAAAGATACAACTGACAAGTTCGACCACACTTAACAAATTTTGAGTGTACAATACTTTCCCATACTATTGACTAATTAAGTTGAAGAGTACTCAACTCAAAAAAAGAACTGAATTTGAACCTGAATAATAAACCGTACATGTCTCTAACTTTTACGTTGAAATATTAAGGGCCTGTTTGGATTGACTTTTTTTCAGAAAAGAGCACTTTTTTTTTCTTAAAAAAGTCATATTAAATTTGTAATAACTATTTAATTTGATTTCCAAAAAAACTGAAATTCTGAAAAAAGTTCAAATACAGCTTTTTTTAGAAGCCAGAATTTTCAGCTTCTCAAAAAAACTATTTTTTAAAAGTTGTTAAAAAAAACGCTTTTAAAAAAAGCCAATCCAAACGAGTCTTAATTTCGTTTAAGGGAACGAAAAAGGAAAGTTGCATGCACACCTCCACGAACGTGTGTACATCCAAAATGATTCCAAAAGCACAAAGTGACCAGGTTCATTGAACCTAGCAAGGCTCGCCTCTACTTTACATTTCACTTTTCAAGGGGCATCTCAAAGGAATCAAAGGACAAAAAATCACTTGGTTTTTACTTAATTGTAGCTATTGGCTTATTGCTGCCGCCTCTTCTTTTGCTGCCTCCAGTTTGAGGCCTATCATACCAATGGCCTTCTCAATCAAAAAACAAAGGTAATTGTTACTCTTGCTTAGTTTTCATTTCTCAAATTAGATGTTATGGGATAATAGTATTATTGTTTTTGTTTTCTTGAAGATAGGTTAGTTGTATATAAGGATAAGTTTAAAGATGTCACACTCTGTCGTTGTCTTAAATTAAGTGATGATTCATTAACTTAGCAATAACGTATAAATAATACAAGGAATTAGGGAGTCAATTGAGTGGTTGAGGCCACTTTCTTTAAGGGTGAAATTCGGATTCAAATCTCAGGAGAAACCGGAGTTAGGGTAGAAGTGGGGGTAAAAAAAAAAAAAAACAAAAAGAATATAAACAATACAAGTCGCTATGCGCACATTTCATATGGTTCATGCCTTGATTTTATGCAGTCAGTTTGGATTTCTCTGCCTTATCTATTCAGGCTTAATTTGTTATGAAGATGAAAATTCTCTACCTTCTGCTAATGTATTTTTTTCTCCTTTTAACCCCGTATCTCGTGGGATTCGAACTCAACTTATCACTCTTAGAGGTTACTTGAACTACTCCAAAATCCCCGACTTCTGTGATGGTATTATTCTGAGCACCTAAAAGACAACTTATTTGTGCGGGAAGATGAAAATGTGAAGTTGAGCAATCTTATCAACTTGTTGATCAGTTGGTCTAAGGATGGCATGGCCGGTCCAAGAAAGCAATAAAGTTCAGGCTCCGGTAGAATACGGAGTATATTTTAAAATCTATAATCAAGATCTCAGATGTTCATATACTCTTTAATTAAATTTGAGTTGACATCAGCAATTTGCGCACGTAACACGCAGCCACGGCGCCTCAAAAATTGATTCAGAAGAGTTCCCCTTTAGACTTCACTTTTTATCAATCGAAAAATATCGGACTTTGCCTCCCTTGTAATGGAACAATAATACAATATATTTTCGTCAGACGCTAAAAGCCTTATTGAAGTTTTAATAATGTTTTGCATTTGTGGATGGGACAGTGTACGGAGAAATCCACGTGTTGCTCTTGCGGTGAAATTAGTATTTAGTTCTGCACTTCTTTTTTTTTTAAAAGGTTAACCAAAGGAGAAAGTCGGTCGCCCTTAGGCGGGAGGTAAATCGAGGATGTGCGTGAGTGGCGATCCGTGGGAGAGGACCAACGGCGTGGAAATCCAAAGAATGCGTGATATTTCATTGAAGATGCGCGCCACATTTCGATCGCGTTGTCGAGTGTCTCGCCTGCACTTCTTTTTTGCTTACTTTATTCTATGATTTAGTTCTTCTGTCTTGTTATGAGTCTCAAATTGAATTGAATATGAATACTTCTATCTAAATTGAAATGGGTCTTAAAGCTTAAATAAGATCAGGTGCGTAAAAGTAAAACATTGTAAGTAAATGATCCAAATATGTTTGTTTATTTATTCGAACGGCAAGTATTACTAGCAGAAGATCATTGTAACTTTTTGGCTAAAGAAGTAAGTACTTGTTTTGATTTCAAAAAAACTTTACATCCTCAATCCCAAATGGATGCCAGAAGCCATCCCAAAATCTGGTACGATTCCTGTTGCCAATTTTGTGGACCACAAAATGTTTCATCGTATTTCTCAATCCAAGGAGCTTTCTCCAATACCAAGACAAATCCCGCCCAATCTCAATCTCCCACACTGTTTTATTCTTAATCCGATAGGTTTTTGGATTTGATCCAGATTGTCTCATCATTATTAAGAACTCTCCAAAGGAGGTAGAGGTTTGAAGCATGATTGACATCCTCCAGTTTTTTGATGCCCACACCGCCCTCCTTAACCGGTAAACAAACTTTATCCTGTATTACTGTAGCTAATTAGAGTGCCGAAGTCATTTTGGTTGGAAATACACCGAAGTCTCAAGCAACCCGAGTCTCTCTCAAGTAACCCAACTCTCATTGTAACTTGAAAATTGAATACTTGCTTTTAGCCTAACTCAAATCCAAAACACCAGCTAATTTGAGTGTTAGAAGTCATTTTTGTTGGAACTACACCAAAGTCTCAAGTAACCCGACTCTCTTTAATTTGCCTCTTTTCTTGCAGGACTACAGAGCTCGACTGCTCAAGGAAGGTCGGACGAGATTGTTAATTGATAATTCTAACATTACCACCACCAGTTAGAACAATTTTAGATATAATCTCATTCTTTGACAGTTCACTCCCACTTGGAGATCAAGACCAAAATTGGAGATAATCAAAATGAGTGTTGTAAAGAGCCCATTTTTAAGGCCCATCTGGGTAAGAAAAACTTCTAATAAGGCCTGTGATTGAATAGTAAGGACTAGTCGTCAAACATCTCAACCTCCTAAACCCCCCCCCCCCCTTCTATATCGTCTGGCAAGAAGGATTTTCATCCTTTTGGGCATTGAATGTGATGAGGAATTTCAAGCCACGCTTTGAATTCAGAAATTAAATCAAATAAATCCTCTCCCTATTGAATTTTAATCTATTAAAGACTAGAAATGCAAATAATAGAAATTAAAAAAAATGAAAAAAACAAGAATAGAAATTCGCCACGAAGTAAATTTAACTTGATAAGAAACCAATTTTTAGTGTAACCAAGATACAAACACGCCTCCCTTAAAAAAATTATAGAGAAATTGGCAAAGCGGATGTAAGTTGTCTGTAAACCTAGATAAACTTGTGTTTTTTAACAAAAGGAAGAGTATTTATACTTTCCTAAGGTTTCAATCCTAAAAGGAAAGGAATAAAACAATCTAATTCTAATTGTGCCAGCCTAAGTTCAAGCCTTAATAGGCTAGCCATGTTTTTTCAACTTTATGGCCTGGCCATGGGACGCTTCTGATTCTATGAGTTGGCCATGAAATACTCAGCTACAACTTCATGGCGGCTTGGCCATGAGACTTTTCCAATTCTAGGGGTTGGTCATTAAAACTCTCTATTGTTCATGCGTTGGCATTGAACCCTTAAATCTCCAAAGATGGTGTTCACACTTTGCATAACGAAACAAGACCAACCATCTTTTTGCTTCCATGGTTGTCCTGCAATTGTCTTTGAACAAGAACCTACAAAAGCTCTCCTTCATCAAGTGACCGACACAGCGTTGCAATGCCAATTTAAATCTTTTGGCCTACCACTTTGTAAACGACCCAACCAGAAGCATTAGTTCCTCGTCCCTACGCGGTCCTCTTACAAACCCATTGTTATGGTGATCCTTGCTCACATCAATATGACTCTGTATACCTTTTATAAAGGTTGAAATGAACTGTGAAGATTATCATTGATGTTTGTAGTGTACAAGTATTTATAGTGCGACAAGAAACTGGAAAGCAGAAGCATAGGGCTTTTGTTGGGCCAAAAATTACAACAGAAAATTTACAATTCAACATTGTGTTTGGAACAAATGTATTCCATAAAAATTTGTGGAATTCATTGTAATTTAACTTTTTATATTTGGTAGTACTTTTTAAAATATAAAATTCATTTGAAATTTCAAGATTTGCAAATCTTGGATTTGCTCATGCTTCAATGAGATCCTAGCTCAAAAGATGGAATTTGCAATTCCATAAAAGATATATCTATAAAAAATCTTGTAAAGACAAAAATATCTCTGTAATTATTTATAATATCATTTTGCTATAAGCTACAACATTCATTCTTTGTCATTGTCTTGAAAACTCAACTATTACTCGTTCAAAGGTTTTTCTTGATTGCTAATTTTTTTGTAAAATTATTTTTATTCCATTTGTTTCATGAAAATTATAATAACAAAAGTATTATAACAAAATGTTTTATTGTAACAAAATGTTATTTAAGTAAAATATAAATTAATTTCAATTTCACATGTGTTTCAAACACAATTTAAATTTATAAATAATATAATTGACTTAAAATTATTTTACAAATCCAAATAAAATGAATTTGCATACGGCAAGTGATTCCAAACACTAATGTAATTCAAATAATCCCAAAGAATAGGACAAAGCTACTCTCATCTTTTCTCAATACCTTCTCTTTTTAATATATCCAATTTTTAGACCCAAAAAGAAAAAGAAAAGATTAATCCTGTAATTGGACCCTAAACCAACCAAAAAAAGAAAGAAAGAAAGAAGGAAAGGCAGAAAAATCAATCCATGTAATTAGAACATTTTACAGACGAAATAATTAGGAAAAAAAAATCAGAAAAAGAAAAGTTACTTTCCTACTTCAGCCATTTGGCGTTTCACGCTCCAATCGTTGCGACGAATTTCCTGCACCCGTTGACATTTAGATCAACGATAGATATGATGTTATTTATTATTATTTATTTATTGTCTTTTTATGAGATATGTTTAATTCACACTAAAAAAAGTAAGAGTATAGACTGTTGTATTCCCTTATTTTATTTTTGCATGCCTATATATATATATATATATATATACTTCGAAAATGATAAACGGACGATAAAAATAAATTGACATTTAGCATCCTTTCATTTAAGTATTTCAAATTCAATTTCTTCCCATTTAAAATATCAAGATTAGGTTCTAAAATTAATTAATGTAAGAGCCCATAGTCGTAACACCCAATCCCACAGGGTCACTTTAATTTTAGATAAGTATTATGTTCAATTTACAATAATTTAAGTTACATACTATTAGATCAAATGATTTAATAAACTAATTATTTAAATTAAATGTAATTAACGAAGTAATAATTGATTGTGGATTGTTACATTAATTGGTTATTTAGTCTGTTATGCACACTTCTGGATCAATTTTCATGGCTAGTTCATAACTTTTTTTAAAAAATATTTTTAACCAAAGTTCGATGGTGATTGTGATCATCTCATGGGAGGAAACCCCTCTAGCATCTTCTCCATCAACTTTGTCACGTCGTGGGGTGAATTCTTGAAAATATGCAATTTTAATGTTAAGGTGGATTCAAAATTAATAAATTAATTCGCACACTTATTGATTTTTCTATGCACAAACGATATAACTTTCTTTGTCGGTCGGCAAATGTCCAGGGCAAGTGCAACAATCGAAGAGTGTGTTGACGTCAATGTCATGCTCCACTAAATGCTAAGCAAGTACTGCAGGCGGTACACAGAAGAGAAGCATCAGTCAACACGTACAGCTCAAAGCAAATAATAGTACCCGAAGCTTAATGAAACACAGCTCAAAGCATGACACTGTAAGCATCTTAATTTCCAGCACCAACCACATTCTTATCAAGACTACAAAACATTAAAAAAGCCCCTTATTAGTGTTACTTCTAGCTAAAGCTAAAGTTTGAGAATGTAAAAAAGCAGCAGCGTTTGCATATGCATACTGGAAAAGAAAGAATAAGTTAAGTGGAAAAAGAGAAAAGAAGAAAAGAAAAAAGAAAAAAAATAAAGAAAAGAAAAGAAAAGAACTAACAAAGTAATTTATTAGTTTTGGGTCTTCTGGTTTCAACATTACCATTCTTGGCAATACTATCGTCTTTCCTTTTTTTCTTAAAAAAAAAAAAAAATAGAAGAAGAAGAAAAGATGAATATGCTGTGGGCTGTAATGGTGGTGCTTGTTGTGGTGGTCTTTCATGGACATTGCATCCATGGAGAAGATCCATACAGGTTCTTTACGTGGAATGTTACTTATGGTTCTATTTACCCCCTTGGCGTGAGGCAACAGGTATCTTCTTACCCTTTTTCCCTTTTTTTTTTTTTTTCCTTTTGTTTCTATTTTTCAATTATAATGCAAAAGTTGAAACTATTAGTACATTTCCTTGAATGGTTTTTGGTATCATTAACCTTATGTATTTTCTCTCTCTTTGGTGCAAAAATATGTTCTTGCGTTAATTAAGAATTATAAGTTCCATTAATAGACATTAGTATTATGAGGAGTGTATATTTGAAAAAGACTCTTGCTGGTGCGATATAAATTTAAAGAAAGTATTCTGAATATGACAGCTGACATTGAAGTGAGTTTCTTAGCGATGTTACTAAATTAAGGGTAATGGGGGATTTTTTTTTTTTAAATAATAATGTGAAGAATTGTGTGTGCTGGTAAAGTTAATCTTGAATTTATTGTTTAATATTATGATGCAGGGAATTTTGATAAACGGGCAATTTCCTGGACCACCTATTGAGTGCGTGACTAATGATAACTTGATTGTTAATGTTTTCAACAGTTTGGACGAGCCATTTCTCATCTCTTGGTAGGTACTCTTGAATTTGTATAATGTCTCAATTAAGTCAATTTTTGTAATCTTTATAGTTTTTCGATGAATCCTTTGCTTTTTGGATGAATGCGTATATTGTTCACTAGGGATCAGTTTTAGTTCTGCAGCGTGGTTTGGTTGATCAACGCTCAATTCAGATTCACCTATGTTGCATTACTTCACGCATTTTGTAGTATAAATGTTAATGATGTTGGGTGACCCTTTAGGAATATCTGCAGGAATCTTGGTTTAATTCCTTGTGTCGAGCATTACGTTTCACCATTGGAGCATTCAGGACTCTTCCAAGCAGAACTCTTTAGCTTATGGAGCCTATTGGTCAATGTTGTTGCCTAGTTTTCGGTTTCCAGATCACTTTTGTTGTGCAAATTCATGACATGAAACTCAATTTCTAAAGCGCGTCAGTCCTGCTTATTTAGTTCGCCACTAGGAGTGTTTGATTAAGCACATGTAGAACTAAGAGATTTGCAAGGTTAGCTTTTGGCATTAAATCACTTCAGTAGCCCAGCCAAGAACAAAGAACGGTTTTGGGTTCTGAGCATCATTATCTGCTGATGTTTAACTGTGATATAGATAACCGTTGAAGTTGAAATTTTTTGTGTTTCAGATATTACTTGTGGCTGATAAGTGCAGTGATAATTATACTAACCTGAAATGTCCATTATTCAGGAATGGTATACAGCAGAGGAGGAACTCATGGCAGGATGGAGTCTTCGGGACCAACTGCCCAATTCCACCAGGCAAAAACTTCACTTATGTTATCCAAGTGAAGGATCAGATTGGCAGCTACTTCTACTTTCCTTCTCTTGCCTTCCACAAGGCTGCAGGCGCGTTTGGTGGTATCACAGTTCAGAGCCGCTCTGTTATCCCCATACCGTTTCCTAAGCCTGTCGGTGAATACACCATACTAGCTGGTGATTGGTTTAAGCAAAATCACACTGTGAGTGTCAGAATTCTTACCTATCCACGGTCCTGCTGATTTAACTAATTTCTGCCAAAATTGAAGGATGAGACCAATGTCAATTGATAAATGCATACTTTAATTTGTGTTAGTTTTTTTTTTTTTCCTGCTAATGTGCTTCTGTGAAAATCTCAGGATTTGAAAGCCATTTTGGACGGTGGTCATGATCTTCCCTTTCCAGACGGACTTCTGATCAATGGACGTGGATCTAACAGTTATACTTTCTCAGTTGATCAAGGTATCTTACTGATTTCCATTTTAGGTCAAACACAATAAAATCATTTCATTGTGTTTCTTACACTGTTTCCTCAATCTTATGGCTTATTGAAACCTGTTTTCCAGGAAAGACTTACAGGTTCAGGATATCAAATGTGGGGCTTGCCACTTCCATCAATTTTAGAATCCAGGGGCACAAAATGGTGTTGGTTGAGGTAGAAGGAACGCATACACTCCAAAATACCTACGACTCCCTTGATATCCATTTGGGACAGTCCTACTCTGTATTGGTTACAGCTGATCAACCTTCAAAAGATTACTACATAGTTGCATCAACACGTTTTACGTCCCAAGTGCTCACAGTTACCTCAGTCCTTCACTACAGCAACTCAGCAGGAGGTGCTTCAGGTCTTGTGCCCGGTGGTCCAACGACTGAAATTGACTGGTCCCTTAACCAGGCCAGATCCCTAAGGTATAATTTCTTACACAAGAAGCATCACAAATAGAGAATAAGTAGCTGGTATTGTTACTTTGCCATTCATCTCATCGCTATGTGATTTAGTTTGTACCTATTTGTTGGCGATGTATTCCACCTTCTGCAGATCTGTTGCAATTTTGGATAATATCATATGCTGTACTTCTTTTCTCTTGGCCGTAGCTCAGAAATTTTATTAACTTTATCTCCCTTGTTTACCAGACGAAATCTAACAGCTAATGGACCAAGGCCTAACCCCCAAGGGTCATACCACTATGGTTTGATTAATACAACGCGTACAATTAGACTTGCAAACTCTGCCCCAGTTATCAATGGAAAGCAAAGATATGCTGTCAACAGTGTATCATTTGTTCCACCAGATACACCGCTTAAGCTTGCCGACTACTTCAAGATTCCTGGTGTCTTCACTCTTGGAAGCATCCCAGACAACCCTACTGGTGCTGGCGGATATCTTCAGACCTCTGTCATGCCTGCTGATTATCGAGCGTACATTGAGGTTGTGTTTGAAAACTCTGAGGACACCGTGCAGTCGTGGCATATCGATGGTCACCACTTTTTCGCTGTGGGGTAATGATTTTGGCTTTGCATTTTCAAGTACTTTCTTATGTTCATCTCTCTCATCGTTTTATCTTATTGAACAATATATGAAATAAGTAAAAACAATAATGTATTGGAAATGGAATTACATTGTGAATCATCAATGGGGACATTCATTTCCCCTAATTCTTATCAGGGAAAAGCTCGAGACTCGTGTATATTATGATATTTAAGTGCAAGTAACTACCATGGTGAAATGAACAGGATGGATGGAGGACAGTGGGCTCCTGCAAGCAGATTAAGTTACAATCTGAGAGACACGATTTCTCGTACTACAGTTCAGGTACATGAAATCTCCTAATTTTAATGGCCCTTGATATTCTTTTCCACTCTTTTAGTTCTATCTAATGTAGTATGAAACCAATCTAAGTTAATATACTAATAAAATGTAAACTTATTTAATATTTTTTATATGACATATGTAGTAAATGAATTGAAAAGTCACTAGTCATATCTGTGTGAGACTAGTCTTTGTCACATTACTTATTGTCCAATGCTAATCTGCTATGCTTTTTCCCTCTGTCATGTCATGTATTACCCCATTAAAGCATGTAACTCACATGGTAATTTTTCTTCTTTTTGCAGGTTTATCCCAAGTCTTGGACTGCAGTTTATATGCCACTGGACAATGTGGGGATGTGGAATGTTCGGTCTGAAAATTGGGCTCGCCAGTACCTTGGACAACAGTTCTATCTTCGTGTTTACTCGCCGGTAAATTCATGGAGAGATGAGAATCCAATCCCAAGTAATGCTCTCCTTTGTGGTCGCGCAGTAGGCCATCAACCCGGGTCTCCATGACACCAATCAATGGTGTTGGGATGGTGCGACTGTTTTACAATGTGAACTATCTCAGATCGGTGTTTCCACGACTCTGATTGAACTCGTACCTTTCTCACAAATGTCTTCGTAAATCTCCTTAAAACTCTTCATTCAGCTAAGGTTTGCATGTACAATGGGGTAGTGGAAATCAACGATTTGTTCAGTAATGAAGTCACAGTTTCTTATGTCATTGATCTTCTCACCTTTTTGTTTCTAACAAACCCTCTGTTTCCCCCCCCCCCCCCCAAAAAAAAAAAAAAGCCCAACTCCCTATGTCCATAGAATTTGAACTCAAATCATTACTCTTGGAGAGGTAATCTCAACTACTTGAGCTACCATTCATCCCGGTCTTCTCACATTTCTAGGATGCTCTCTGCTCTCCATGCAATGGCAGGGCCAGGACTTAGAACCTGTTTTTAGGAGACTTGAAATTGATTATGATATTCTCAACTAGGACACTTGATTAAGTACAAATATGCAAGTAATTTTTTTTTTCCCTTCAGGAACCTAAATTGATTTTATTAGTCTAAAAATATCTTAATAATACACATGTTTTCATAAATTGTATTCCAATTTATTCCTTGATAGTCCTGCCCCTGAGGTGAGATTTTGTGAATGGATTCACCCTTAGTGAATATATGGAGAAGTTGTAACTACAAAGAACCATTTCTATTGTATCATGTCAAACAAAATTGATAAGATTAGGAGAACTTGCAGCAAGTATATGTATACTTTTCACCTGAGTTTCAGATATGGGTTTGGTTTGATTATTGAATTGAAAGCTTCTGATTCAAGAAGTTTAACACCAGTTGATCATCATGATATCATAGTTTGGTATCTTTTAAAAAATTTATCTTTTTTTTTTTTTTTTTTAATTTGATTGTCATGAATGGATAAGGTGACATGTAACTTATAAGAATATCAACATTTTTCTCATACTAATATAAGAGAAGATCTTATAGGGTGCGTTTGGTTTACCTATTTTCTGTTTTCATTTTCATGGAAAATGAAAATTATGATAGAAAATTCATTTAGTTAACCATTTTTGTTTTCATTTTCAGAAAACAGAAAACAGTTTTCTAGGAAAATAGAAAACATCAAAAAAGTGTTTTTTTTAAAAATAAGGTGGCAATTTTGTAAATAATTCTAAATAATTTAGAAAACAACGTGGCAGTTTTGTAAATAACTCTAAAAATTTTAAAAACAAGGTAACAATTTTGTTAATAACTCTAAAAGATTTGAAAACAAGGTGGCAATTTTGTAAATATCTCCAAAAAATTTAGAAAACAAGGTGGTAATTTTGTAAATATATCTAAAAAATTTATAAAATAAGGTGGTAATTTTGTAAATATCTCCAAAAAATTTAAAAAACAATGTGGCAATTTTGTAAATAAATATCAAAAAACAAAACACTTTTAATAATCAAACACATTCTCTATATTTTAAAAAATAGAAAATGAAAATTGTTTTTAGAAAATGAAAATGAAAAATGAAAACAGAAAACAGGCAAACCAAACGCAACCTTAATCTTCCAAAATAACTCCATCTCATGTGTCCACACAAGTATGTGACACAAGAAAATTTGACGCAATTTTCTTTTAACTAACTCTATCTCTATGGAGTAAATCTATTATTGCTAAAAATATTTAATCTTAAACCCTCTTTATGTGATTTTGTAAACAGGAAAGCCTCCAAATATATAAATTACTTCTTTTTCTGGGGTACAATGTCCATGGTATTGTCCAGCCAAAATGCCTAAGGTTCCACAACGGTGTTCTGTAGACCATCCCATTTGAATTTTGACAAAGGTCAGAGCACATGCTTTTCGACCAACAGCTTCGACTAAGAAGTTCAATCATCCGGATCTACGCAGTGTATTAATAAATTATGGTTCCGAGGGTCAATCATTACAAATGCTCGGCTTTATTTATTTACCTGCTTATAAGCATGCAAATAAAAAATTGATATCATTGTTTTTCTATAAAACTTGCTTATGAGCACGTAAACAAGCACACTTTAGCAGCTACTAACAGAATTGATCCAAAGCATAAGATTGGTGATTGAATCGAGAGAATCAATTTTTGGTTTTCTAACGGTTGGAATTCATCTAGGGGCTTGAAATCAATGTGGTGAAATTAATGAACAAATAATATGTTATAGACTGATTACATGTACTGCATTCTCTTTTGTAAGTAAAAATCACTTTTTGTATGATTGATAAGTGAAATAGGTTTATTTGTAACGTTATTGAGCGAGATTTAATATAGTGAATCGATAATACAATTATAATAGAATAATTTAAACAAGTTTAATAAGTACGAAATCTCTCATTCATAATGCAGTAACCTGACCATGAATTTTTTGAAATTCAAAGATAAATATCATTCTAAATATTAATTGATTTTGAATTAAATATCCAAGTTAAGTATAACATTTTATATAAATATAATAATATAATAGACTCGCACAACACTTAAAGAAATAACTTTTATATAATAGATAGATCACAGATAATAGGTTTTTCAATCCAAATTAGATTTAACTAACTCCTCTCTTTTCCTGTATGATTCTGTACTTTCCTTTCCCTTCCTTTTTTTTTTCTATATTAAAATCTTATTAGTTTCAAGCTTTTTAAAGGAAAACGAAAAAACCAATGTGTTTAAGAATTTAATTATTTCTAGTATTTTCACATAATCTTAAATATATTTTAACATAACAATAAATATAACTAAGGCATTTTAGTAACTTCTTCTTCTTATTATTATTATTTTAAACTTTCTTTTCTTTAAGTCTTCGCTTCTTTCTTTTCCTTCTCAAGAATAATTTGAGGACCAATAATTCAATATTTATACCCTCAAACTGATATCCAACCCTAACATTACGCCTTCTTATTTTCCTTCTAGAAAAAATTTAAAGGTCAATAATTCAATTCAATATCTATACTCATGTCGAATTAATGTCCAGACCGAACATACAACTGTAAGGGGGACAGATGGTGTTTGGCATTGGTTATAAGCTGGGCAAACATTTATTATACGTACTTATAAGCAAAGATGGCTCTTTAAAAAGCACACAACTCCTAACTTTTTTTAATCTTTCATAAACAAAGAGAGTTGATTGAGAAGGTATTTGGCTTTGCTTTTGTAAGTTGCTTATAAGCAATTCATTTTATAAGTAATTTTTTATGCTTATAAACAAATAACAAATAAGTAAAAAAGTAGGGTCAATCGTTCCCTCAGCCCAAAATAATTCAAAGAATTTTTATACTTATTTACCAAAAATAATATTTTTATGTGTATTTTGCCCCCAAATCAAAAGAAAATTTTTTATTAATAAGTTTGTATCCATATTTTTTTTATCTCTTTTATTTAAAAAAATTATTTAACATTGATTAGCAATCTAAAAGTCCAAATATTGTCATTTATGTAACTCATTTTTAAGGATTCTCGATAATAATATCATCTAACTTTGCATGTAATTTTTATTATATGATATTTTATTACAAAATTTTTCATTAATTTTTTCTATAAAAATTTCAATATTTTGCTCCCCAAGTCAAAGTTTTCACTCCGTCGCTATTTACAAATACTCTCGAACACCTGCTAAATTAAAAAAAAATTATAACACGTAAAAACTAATTTTATTTCAAGAGTGCTCATGAGCATCAAGAAGTAATTATAAGTATTAGCTAAAAAAAAAAAAACAGAGCCAAACGGGTTCTAAAGATGTTTATGAGGTGTTTGCTTTTACTTATTTAAGTACTTATAAGCAAGTTAAAAAGATAGCATGTAGTACTTATAAGCACAAATAAGCGATTTGCTTTTAAAATCCAAATCCCCCCAATCTTGTTGTGTTCTAAGTCCCTCCCAAATTCTCCATTGAAAGAGAGAGAGAGAGAGAAAAAAAGAAAGAAAAAAGATGATAGAGCTGCTGTACATGGTGGTGTTTGGTGAGATGGTGTTGATATTGCTGTTGCTGTTCAAGACGCCATTGAGGAAGCTTGAGATCATGGCCCTTGACCGTCTCAAGCGCGGCCGTGGGCCCCTCATCGTGAAGTCCGTCGCCTCCACTATACTCGTCATCATGCTTTACACCGTCTACTCCGTCGCCGACCTCCAGGCCCGGCCCGTTGAATCCCTCACCCACGTTGATCATCTCCTCCTTTCCCATCAGCTCCTTCAAGCTTCCCTCATGGGTATTCTATTTTCATTATTATTTTTATTTGTTATTACTGTTAATATTGTTTTTTCCTTTACTATTATTGCAATATTTTGTATTTATTTATTTGTTATTCCAGTAATTGTTGCAATCATAATCTTCGTTGCCATCATCATTACTTTGCCACGTCACTTTTTGCTAATTTCTTTCTTTGAATTATATATTCTCCCAACTAATAGAGTAGTCTCTTTTTTGGGGATGGGTTTTCGTATTCAGGCTGAAGTTGTCATGTTAGTGTTTTACTTAAGAGTGGGCTCCATGGACGGGAGACTATAGGCTGGACTAAAACGTGGAACCTATACACTAGATTAAGGTGTAGCATTTTAAGATGTGGTAAACTGGCATGTTGGGCACGGAGAGGTAAGTGCAGCCACCAAGGGGGGAGGGGGGGGGGGGAAGGCCTTCCATTGCGTCAGTGTCGATAGGCTAGCCTGATGTGGACGTCCATCCTTTAAGGCGGTGGAATTTAAGGCGGTGGAATGTAATGATATCCCATATTGGAGATCCTGCTTGTTCTTAAGTTAAAAGGGTTTATCCACCTAGCAGACTAGGCTATTGGGATAGACACTTCCCTTCGGTTTAAGTTGTTACATTCGAATTCAGTGCATGAAACCTCTGCTATGCTCTCCTTTAGAGTGGCCTGGGGCAATTGCAACCCGCTTCCTTTTCACTAAAGAAGTAGTTTTGAAAAATAAAGGCCAAATCTATTTCCCACATTGTAATTAATTGTCATCCTCTGATTTTTGATTTGTTTGATTATATAGTGAGAGAAAAATTATATTATCCTTATATAATTGGACCGTAATCCTTTTTAGCAATTGTATGCTCAACACATACTTTCAGTTGCAACTGCCATCATTGAGAAGGCATTTTCGTATGTGCTAATGATGAAGAATAGAGTAAGCAATAGATTGGGTAATAAGTAAACGACTGGTTGTTTGATTACATCCATTGAGAAAGATATTTTTAGCACTATTGATAATGAAGTTATCATGCATTGTTACCGGTAATGAGGTTATGATGCATTGTTACCAAAGCATGATCATTGTAGAAAGAAGTTGTAATTTTTTTAATGAAATTTTTATTAATGTAAAATATATTACTAATATTTTCCAGTAATTATTTTGAATGCATTGCTCATTTGCTTACAATATTTCGTAATGTATGGATTAGTTTATAATTATTATAGTTTTGCTTGCTTAGTCTAAAGTCTCAACTTCGCCCCTACTCAGTAAAGGTGAGTTGCACTTCCTATTATATGGATCTTAAATCGCATTTTTGCAAGAGGTGGTTGTGTGTGTGTTTGGATACATATTCCATGTCATTTCGTCTATGTATTCTTGATTGTTCATGCCTATATATGCATAAAGACATGGAAGTATACGAGTATTTGTGTGTGTGCACAAGGCGCATTAAAATATCTTGGAATTGTACCTTATGTTACAATGGGTGTACCTTGAAGAATGGGATCAAGCACATTTGTACTCGTGTTTGTTTATGTATTCAGAGTACAGAAATGTAAAACCTTGGAGAGAAAGATTGCATCTTCTTAAGGCCAAGAGGCTTGCACAAGGTATTTGGTGGTGTATTAGTTACTTGAGGTTCTACGCCATGCATAGGTTGTTGTATCTTCGTGGAGGTGAACCTGATTGAGTGCATAGTTATGCGTGTTAGTTGTTTGCGTTTGTTTGTACATAGAAAGAAACAGCTTTTGGGGTACAAGAAATGGAGTAGGGGACAGAGGAGAGAGAAAGTAGCCACCTTGGAAAAATTAAACTCTATTCTTATGGCTAGTGGGAGCACAATTAGGTTCTTCCTATGCTTAATCACGTTTCCCTTTAATGAATGATAAACAGAAAGCGATGTCCCAGAAAGAACAACTGGCGTGTGTTGTTTTTAATTACTGTGGGCAGTAGAAAGTGGAAGCATTGAGTAGAATGACTTTGAATCTTGTTTGTCGAGATAACTTGCTCGTAGGCTTTCATCTAACCTCCTCCAAGGCTTTCATGCGGAGATCAAGGGAGATATGTTACTATTTTTCATTGTTTACTCTTAGATAATAATATGCTGTTTTATTTTATGGACATTAAATAGATGATCAACCTTCTGTGCCTTCTTCTTTGAGGCTATAGTCTTGCATACTTTATAGTACATGAAAGCAGTAAACTAAGATCAGAACCAGTATTGGAGGATTAGAAGGAGATAGGAGAGGGAGAGAGTAGGGAGAAAGGGAAAAAAAAGAAGGGGAAGGGGGTTTGTTGTGGGGAAAGAAAGCACAAGGGTTCTTAGCTATTGCAACTAAGAGAAGAGGGTTGATCTCCTGAGATACTTGTAACGCTCCTACGGATCTTGTATTGCATCGTCTAACATGTTTAGATTATGACACTCAGCCCACAAATCAAGTACAACCCGACATCCCGACTCTACCAACTATATAAAATCTACCTTAATGCCAGTAACTAAGGGCAACTATTGTGCTTGAATTGAACTGAACTGAACATTGATTAACACTAGAAATGACATAATAGAACTTAAAACTATAACAATAACAATAACAGAACATGCAAGAGAATATTGTAAAATTCAAAAGGCTGCAGAAGCAGGCGCTTTAGCATTCAAGGCCTGTTTGTAGTGGTTTTTCTTTTTCTTTTTTTTTTCCTCTAAAAAAGCACCTTTTTCCCCTGGAAAAAAAAAACTCATCGTTTTTGTAATTAGGATTTGGGTTGACTTTCAAAAAAGTTGAAACTTTTTCTAGAAGCCAGAAATTTCTACCCTCAATAAAGCACTTTTCTAAAAGTTATAGAAAAATACTTTCTTAGAGAAAACCAATCCAAACAGCCCTCAAATTCTTTGAGGTCATCTGTAAGCTCATACTCTTTATAAGAGCTTATGACCAATCTGCCCTTTTTATTGATGGACAACATCACCTTCATAGGTCTACATGGCTCGGATAGAGAGCCAACAATAATTTTTCTGGTTATTTGGAAAGGAAAAACAAACTCTTAGGATGTTATTTACCCGCTGCTGCCACTAACTTTCCTAGTTGCTAATAACCAGAATTTGCCCAGATCAGGTAGATGTTGTCGGTTGTCTCAAGATTCTAATTCTCATATGATTCAGATTACTCAGTGATATTGAAATCTTAGGGTCGAACTATGGTCATGCCTTCATCCATGACATGGTATAGTATATTCCTAATGGAACATGTTCTAGTCATCTCAATTTTCCGTCTGTCCTAAATGCACAAGTGATTCATTCTGATCTTTAGTATGTGTCCTTGTTAAACAGATAAGTAGTCAGAATACTTGTTTCCTTTATCTGATTAAATGCCATATTGAACCAAAAGAGAATACTGAACTTAAGAAACTTGGAGATGCCTACATTAATATCTAGCCTGAACGTGGGGGCAATTTTGTTACTGTTAATTGAGATCATGTTAGTGTTGACATCGTGCGTATGATATAATTCATGCTCTTAGCCCTTAGGGAGGTATCTCTTATAAAAAAGAGCATTATAGACTACTTAAGTAAATTATAGTAACTTTTGGTAACTCAGGCTCTATGAAGTTTGATCACTCATTCCTTGCCTGAGGGATTCGTTTCCTTTCATTGAGCATTATACGCTAATTAAGGTTAAATAAATCATAATAACTTTTGGTAACTCAGGTTCGATGAAGTTTGATTTGTCATTCCATGTCTGCAGGATTTGCACTTTTCCTTTCATTCATGATAGATAAGCTACATCATTATATAAGGGAGCTTCGAATGCTAAGGAAGACCACGGAGGCTGCAAAGAAACAGAACCGAGGTTTCGAGGATGGCAAGGCAGAAGAAGTCAAATCCTTGCAAGAGGAGGTTGCTAAATTAAGGACAAAGATGAAAAAGCTAGAATCTGAATGTGAAGCAAAACAAAAGGAAATGAAAGCTGCAGAAGCTAATTCAATATCACTTAAAAACCAATCTGAAGGTTTGCTTCTGGAATATGATCGATTGTTGGAGGATAACCAAAATCTTCGGAGTCAATTGCAGTCAATTGAGCAGAGCTTGTCCCACTCTGATGGCAAGAAGAATTCATAGAATGACGACCACTTGCAAGCATTCTGATATTTCAGGACGTGTGGAAGTCGGGAATCTTTCTCTGGCATGGTCCTCCAATTAAACTTACGTTGTGGATAGAAGTAATGGCGAAAATTTAACATCTAAGTACTTGTCGGATTTTGGTAAATAGAATCTGCTTGCAGCAGTAATTCTCTGACTTCTGCTATGTGCTATCAGATGTCAGTAGTTTCTCTCTGTCTTCTATTGCTTCCTGCATGTTGTGACTGAAAAAATGCTTTAGTCTGTTGTTTTGATGGAATGGCTCCCGTATATATGTGGAGTCCACCTATTTGATTCAATGGCGCCAACCCCCGTCCCAAGGGGGTCTCCAGATGCCTTGGCACGGTGGTTTCTCCCTCCTTCCCTCCTCTAGTTGGTTACGATGCTTCAAATGTTGACCCATCGTTTCCAGTTTTTGCAATCAGGATCTCTTCAAAGTCATAACTTTTATCTGTTGCCTTTCTCATGATTGTGGTTGCTGAAGTAGTAGTTGCAGACAATGTGATCTTTACTATGATATGTACTATGGTAATATTGATCATATTAGTCTCATCAAAAAAGAAACAATAAGATCAATTTGTGCGATTAAGAACAAAATAAGCGAAATTCATCTGGATCTTTTCTAGTATATGAATATGGGAATCACTGGAATATAAATGGTGGTTATAAGTACAAATAGAAACTTGAATTAACTATTTTGAGTCATTAATTAATTTTGGATTTAAATCAATATTTATTAATCTTAGAACACTACTTCTAACTATAGTATTGAAATTCTAAGCTTGGAACATGATATTATGTTTATGAATGACAAATTTTTATTCATGGAAGACAAATTTCAATGTCCTTAAGGGACTAATTTATCTTTGCCAAAGATTTGGAAAATACCCTATCCCATATGGAAATTGAGTGTGCTTCCTTCAAGCACAAAAAAAAAAAAAGAAGTCAATTTTGAGCAGCCAGATAATTCAATTTATTTTGACTTAAAAAAAAAAAGATAATTCAATTTCTTTGTTGAAATGTTGAAAGTGATTAGAATTGGTGTTATAGAAAGCTCTACCAAATAACATAACTTTTTTTTTCCACGATGACCATTTGATTCCTCTTTAGTATTCTCAATTTCGTCCATTTCCAATGGCCACTGATCATTTATGAAAAAGTTCACTATTGACATGACCTAAGCCTTGCGTGGGCATTGAGCTAATTAACTTTCTTATCAAATCATAATACATACGCTCCCAATAATCAAGAACCTCCAGATAACACCAACAAATTGATTGATAAAAATTGGCAATTGTGAGGACATGACCATTAAACTATCTAGTTGTCCCATCCAACAGAAAGCCAACAAATTGAAGAATCCAATATCATAACCTTATGAACAAAATTTGATGATTATAATTGTTTTAAGTTTTATTTGGCTTACTTATGAGAGTTCAATCGTTAAATTGTAGAGTTCTTAGTAATAGAGTTTAACGGGTAAAAGGAGTTTAACGTGTAAAGGTGCTCTTGAATAAAAATTGTTAATTGTTTAGCTTTGTCTTTTAGTAATGGAGTTTTTAGTTGTTTAAAGGACAATATTACACTTTAAAATATATCAAGTAATATTTTTGAGAAAAATGAAAAGAATAATTTATGACATGATGTGAAAACTTTAAAAAACCATTTCTAGAAAGCTCCAAATCTCTAGGTTTTTTTAGTTTTTTTTTTTTTTATCTTCAACTTTTACATAAAATCTCTTTTAAAAATAAGCTAAATAAGTTAGTTCTCACTTTAAACTGACTAAAAACACTTTTAAATGTCTAAATTGGACCAAACAATTTTTTTTAATTTTATATTTAATGTTATAATATTACAAGTGAATTCATTCTCGAAAATTAAAGTCACGCAAAGTCCAGGTCTCAATCAAGCAAGGCAAGCCACGAACTTGCGTTCAATGCCGCATTCAAAATTGTATTAACTAAAAAGTGAAAGCAAACACAGCAAACAGCTCATCTTGCCGACTAACCAACTCATCATCATGGCGAAGCAAAACTCTCATTCAAGTCAGTGAAAAAAGAGCACGAAAAAGTGCAAAACATAAACGTTTTTAAAATGACAATGGGAGGGATAGATCAGGTGGTCTATAGAGCCCTTGACCAACTAAGATTTTTATTAGCCCGCATAAATACTGCTAACTCTTGAGAATTAAATTCCAATAGTAATAATTGGAAAAGGGCACGCAGTTTATTATTTGGATTCGAATGCGATTTTCTACTTTAAATTGAGTGTGCAAAGTATAAGAGACGTAATATGCATCCAAAATTTGCCAGTTAATTGTTAGGCTCCGTTGGGTATATATTGGTCGGACTTTGCCAGTTAGATTTTCCTTGTCGCAAATTAAAAAAAAAACTCTTAAGAATTAATTTATCATATATATTATAATTACGTCAACTATATTAGCACGCGTGGTTGTTTTTGGGCCTGTTGGCCGCTGAATTTTTTTATTCTTGAAGATTTCGAAGCTGTTCAATGATTTTGATTCGGGGGTTAGCCAATTCCTATCAAGATATTGAAAAAAAGAAAAGCATGTGCAACTCCAAGCGATTAGTCTAAGGAGTGAAACATTCAGGGATAGACGAGAAATATGTTTAATTCTAACTAAAATTAAAATCTCAAACTAATTTAAAATTACATTGAAAAACGACAACATGTTCATATTATTATGATGTTATTCACTAACTCGAACCATAACTCTTTAGGGTCGGATCATGGTCTCAATCACAAAATTTGGCGCCCTAATTAATGCAACGCGAAAGACTATCTATAAGAGTTTTTCGATAACAATATATGAAAAACTATCTCTAACTAAAATTAAAGCCTGAAAATTAACTTAAAAATTACATTAGAAAAGAAAGACATATTAGTGTTATTACTGTGATATTCACTGAACCGTAAATTCATATCATCAACAACAATTTAGCTCTAGTATAGCTGTCATCACTTCACTCATAGGATGAATGAAGATCGTATATTTCACTTCATAATAATTACATATCGACATTTAATAATCATTGAAATTTTGCTTATCGTTATAATTATTAATCAGATCGATCACATCAGAAGATGAAACCCCAACTGAATAATATAACTAGAGGCCACGTACTCTTATGTGATTCACAAAAAAACACTTTGTCAAGAAAATGGATCTTAATTAATCATGTAAAGACACAGAAAACGAAGTTGAATTAAGCAAAGGAGAAAAAGATGATTCACGTGGCTTGAAGCATGTCAACTTTTTAATTGAAAAAAAAAAAAAAAAGAAAGAAACCGTATTTAATGATATTAGAATAACTTACAAGTCACGCATCACATACCGTGCTGATATGATCCAAACAAAAATCTTAAAAGCTCGACATTGTATCTAATTACATAGACTTTGGATTCGTCTGGATCGATTTTTTTTTTAAAATAATTTTTGAAAAATAAATTAATAAGTGAAAATTTCTGACTTTTGGGAAAAAGTTATATTTAATTTTTTTAAAATTTTTAATTTTTTTAAATCAAGTCAAATAATTATTGCGAATAACGATATATTTTTTTTTTTCAAAAAAATATTTTATTTTGAAAAAAACCAATTCAAACACACATTTTAGATGCTGCTTATACGTAACTCCAACTAGAATGAACTAACAGCAGACCTACTACTAATAGCCTAGCGTGTGAAAAAAAAAAAAAAAAAAACAGAGTGGTGCAAGCGTTGAGGGTGTGGTCCTTTGGCTTTTACTTTACAACTAAACTTTTCACCTGTTATTTTTTTTAAATTTTTTATTATGTGTTTGAGCAGTGAAATGTCTCCTCTAGGTATAATTAGTTACAACTTCTGTGGCACCCTTTTATATATATATATATAATAAATCTTGTAGAGTCTCCTTACCAACTCATCATGACTCTTCAATTGTCAAATGTCATATATTGCTTTGTCTTGGCATTTGATAGGAAGAGTGGTTATGATAACGTAGCTAATTTCAACTGTCATTGTTATATTTTATCTTTTTATATTTTTTTACAAAGAAAATTCATAAAATAAAATGAGTAATTTACGTTAATTCTATTAATAACGTTATAATATTACGAAGCATCCTCACCCCTTATCCATGATGTCTGCACTGTAAGCAATTAAGGGGAAAAAGTTGAGCAAACACCCAGGCTTCAATACATTTCACAATTGAGAAATCTCTACTGGTATAGGTATTATCCAAAAAAAATTAATCAATCTAAATTTACAAATTATTATAGATAAATTGTTGGTAGGATGAAAAGAATTAGGGGAAGGAGGCCCACCCGGAATGACTGGGAAGATTGAAAAGTGGAAAGAAAAAAAAAAAATTTTAGTTAGACGCGTGGAATTAGCCGAGCATTTTATTCAAACAAATATATGGATGGTTTTGTGGCTTTTACCAAAAGTCATTCTCTATCCACACAAAATAAACATATATTGTAGAAGCAGTAGCAGCTTTAAGTAGTTCTGACCAATGCATGCATGACCCATCATATTACCTTAGTTAAAGGGTCACAAATCATCATTCTGATAAAGCTACTGATTTGGGATATTATTACGGCTTTTCTTGCACTTTTTCCATCTTGCAATATTCGAGTCTTGATTTACAAGTTACGAACCACTACGTACACCAGGGACTAAAACTTCAGACCTAAAAATAGTTCAAACTGAAACCTTGATTAGTTTGTAAAAACGTTTCTCTCATGATCATAATCATCAGCCGTCTCATCTTTTCTAAAAGGTGGCTAGTAATTCACCAAATTAATTCAACCATATCGTAAAGTTAATTTCACTAATTGATGTTTGACGGATTATTGCATCTCCTAAACTTAAAATTCTTTGTGAGTTAGTCTCGAATTAAGTACAAATTATCTGGCCAACAACATACCATGTATTTTTCATACAGAGTTATGTGTTTTGAAGTTTGATACATTTTTAGTACAAGTCTAAAACGTTTTTTCTTTTGGCTCATACAAGAACAAAATCCGTCTTATGAGAGATATTAGCACCATGCCTTGCATCTTCAGTTTTCAAAAATGACAAAATGCAGGGGGGTAAAAAACATGTTAAAAAGACTCACAATTCAAACCCAAAATTGAATAGTGCATAGTCTACCAAAAGTGGGTTGATCTACCAAAAAGAGGAATAAATATGTAGAAACCAAAATCAACCACTTTGTTGGTTCAATCCACTTTACCATAACCAAATCTACCAAGACCTTGTTTTCAAAGTCACATAGAAAGCAAAGCAATCCAATTAAGTTGAGTAATTTGGATTATCCACTCAAAACTACCATATCAAACACCCTTGATTAACTAATCTTGTGCCCACCAAACGAAATATAAAAAATACATTGCCCATCTCCACAGGCTTGTTCCAAATGCTGCCACGTGTTGACTAGCGAAAAAGTAAAAATCCTCTGGTAACCACGTAATAATACTGCGATCTAACAACTGTTAAATGTTTACATCATTTTTTGACATGCATTCGTTCGATCTATTAAATATTAGGTAGTTTGTTTTTTTTATATAAGTTCGGACTAAACATTCAGCAACAAATGTATCATAACTATATCTATAATTTATAACCGTTAAATCCTATTTATAACATTATAGTTTTATGAGCCGGTCCATTCCCCGGCTTAAAGTGCACACCCAGGGCCCACCGCGGGACCCACCTAACCCCAATATTTTGTCACATTTTAAAGTACCCCGTTGAAGGAATCATCAAATCTTAATGGAAAAAAAAATGGAGGCAAGGCCACCACCTATTGAACCTCTCTACCCAACTAATTGGATATAACTTTAGAAAGTAACATCTGATGGGCACGCACCCAACCCTGTATATATAAATGGCTCTAACCAACTAAACAGCCGGCAAAGCAAAGTCTTCACACACCACACCATACACTAAATTCTCCCCAGAAAATGGACTGGACCAGAGGGCACACCATCGGCCACGGCTCCTCGGCCACCGTGTCGATGGCGGTTTCGCGACGGTCCGGTCAGGTTTTCGCGGTGAAGTCCGCTGAATTCTCACAATCAGAGCCCCTGCAAAGGGAACAAAAGATCATGTCCGAATTGAATTCCCCTCATGTGGTTGCCTACAAGGGGTATGACATCACCAGGGAGAACAACAAGCTGGTTTTCAATCTTATGATGGAATATGCCCCTGGCGGCACACTTGCAGACGCAATTCGCAACCAGGGCGGCGGCGGCGGCGGCGGTGGTGGTGGGCTGGACGAATCGATGATCGCTTACTACACAAGGCAGATTGTTCAAGGATTAGATTATATGCACTCCATTGGCATAGTGCATTGTGATATAAAAGGGCGCAACATTTTGCTAGCTGAAAATGGTGTCAAGATCGCAGACTTCGGTTGTTCCAAACGGGTATTTTCAGGTGCCGATGATCAGATTGCTGCAGCAGCAAAGATTGGTGGCACGCCGATGTTCATGGCGCCTGAGGCAGCAAGAGGGGAGGAGCAGCTATTCGCGGCTGATATCTGGGCACTAGGGTGCACCATTATTGAAATGGCCACTGGTGGTCCACCATGGCCTAATCCTAATCTCACAACCCCTGCATCAGTGCTCTACCAAACCGCATTTTCTTGTGAAGTCCCAAAATTTCCAGGTTTTCTATCCGATCAAGCAAAGGATTTTCTGAGCAAGTGCTTAGCAAGGAATCCAGAACACCGGTGGACAGCTAAACAGCTCCTGGAGCATCCTTTCCTTCGCGGATTCAGTTCCGAGGTGAAGCATATTCAAGACCAATTTGACACAACTTCTCCAACTAGCATTCTTGATCATGGCATTTGGAATTCAGTGGAGGAATGTAGATTATCGTTTGAGATGGTTTGGACATATTTATCGAATTCGCCCTCTCAGAGGGTGAAATCGTTGTCTTCCGGATCCGGAGAGCCGGACTGGAGATGGGAGGAGACATGGATCACAATTAGAAGCAATGAGGAGGATAAGGCAGCTTTTGGGGGTGAAAATTTTATGAAAAATATAGTTGGTAATGATAGTTGTAGTGGTAGTAGTAATAGTGATTCTTTGATGAAGTCGACTTATATGGAACAGAGATTTGTAGTTAACCATCTCCATTTTGAGAGACACCAGCAGACCATCAATCAATTTCAGTCTCTATAGAAATCTCTTTTTGTAGGTTGTGTCCTTTCTGCTTCTGAAATTTTTACTTTTCTTTTTTTCTTTTCTTACGGGTTTTTCTTGGGAATAATTTGATTTTTCCAAAGATGAGGTCAGGTGTGTCATGCGCATAGTAGAAGCGAATGAGTCAGGCTTACCGGCCATGAGCGTGGTCCTTTTTCTACACCCTTTTAAGTGCCGGGCTGCAGGGGCCCGAACCAAGGGGTCTGGCGGGGGCCAGACTCCCGATTTTCATATTAAAAAGAAAAAAAAGAATATATGAATTGAGATAATAATTGAAATGACCTTTGAAATCGTGTTTTCTTATCACAATTTAAAGGTGGATCATGTACGTTTGACATTTGCTGACAGGGTGAGTCACGTAAAAATTGTGTCTTCAATTTATAATTTTATTAGCTTTTTATTTTATTTTTGAAATTGTGATTTGAAGACTCAATTTCACTTTTTATTTTTCTAAAATGATTTTTTCTACTCACAATTTCACCATTTCTTAAATTTTCCGATAAATCATGAATCCAAGTGACTATTTCACTTTGCAAGCCTTGCCCAACAAGTGCTCATTTTTTCATGGGCTAACGTGGCATCTGAAAATGTTACATGATTATTTTCCTCTTCACTTTGCAAGACTAGTCATTTTGGTACAGAGCTTTAAAAAATAGCCAACCTAACTCATTAAGTCTATATTAGTCTACATAAGATCTTTTTCATGAACCCCTTAATTTTTTTCCTCAATTTCTTTTATCTAAAGTTATTCTCGTTGTAATTTTTTAATATACATTTTTTATGCAAATGATATCTCAGGAATTTAATTTTGTGATAAATAAGTAATTTCAGCGCATAAATTCTAGTAATGCTTAATTTATTCATTTTGCTAGTTAGGTATTTAGAGTTTCTTTATTGTAAGATGAATTTAAGAAAGTTTATAAATTTTAGGTATTTTATGGGAGAGTTCCTTTATCAACTCATGGACTCGCTCCGTTCCTTAAGTGAGGAGTGGGGCATACGAAGAAGATAAATGTACTCACCCCCTAGATAGAGTGTCTTAACCACCCAGTATTCCTATAAGGAATAGAGTAAGGGAAGACCTTACAAGATAGGGGGTCGTAAAGGGGAAAGGATTTGGCTTTGCCCCACTAAGACCTGAGAGTTTTTCAGTACCCAAAGAGTTTTGTTCATATTTACAAAAACAAGACGCCAGTGGGAATATTAATCTGTATGGAGCCACACACTAAGTTGTTGCGCTAACTCACTAGCTCTAGCGCACTACAGCTTTTCAGCCTCCTGCAGGTTCCTTTAGGCCCTCCGCCTTTCACAGACTTAACATATATAATTTATTTATTTATTTGACTAGATAATTTCATAAAGAAGTGAAAAACTTAATTTCATCGTATTCCTTTACGTATGTTCTTTTATATTATTTTGTAAATAATACTTTAACATTTTTTATGTTTAAAATATTTAATATCACCAATGTTTGTTATTTATGATAATTGTTATATATGTGTTCTTCTTTCTCGCAAAAGGATTTATTATTTTACTTAACGCCGTCTTCACAACAACATTCGTTCCAATAATACATAAATTTCTAGTTCCACCCTCACTTAGCTGCAGTTTTTGCATCCAATTAAAGAATGATAAGTCTTCAAGAGCTTGTAAGAAATTCTTATAAATGAAGTGCCATATCGTATCAGATTACACGAGAACCGAAAAGGTAATTAATTGCAACGAAAGAGATGGCAGGCTACAAGTTTTCGCAAGTTCATGTTGAAAACTTTGCTTGGACCGAAATATCAAGTCTTGGGCCTCATATACTGTTTGTCAGGGATTGAGGAGGATATTAAGATAATATGAAGATGAACTTTAGTTTAATTTGCAACTTTGATAAAAATATATATATACATAAATTAGAATTAGACTTGTTAAGGACTACTTGGAACCTCATTTGCCTCTCGTACCTCCATTAGTATTTTAATCCTAAGTTATACATTTGAGTCTAGGGCAACTCTTTAATTTTAGCGATACGAATTATAAAATGTGATAAAATGCACGTTATCACTTCTGATTTGTTTAATAAGTTGATTACCTCTTACATTTAAAATTTACCAAATTGTCATTTTACACTTTTTAAAATGTGACACAATCACATATTTTTTAATGTTATTATCTTAACGTTGTTAGCTGAAAATAAAAGTATTTCTATAAAGCATAATAAGTTAATTTGGACAAAAACATTAAGTTAAGGGATTATTTGACTCCTTTTGAAAAACATGATGTGATAAATTTTAAAATACAGGAAGTAATTAACTCTAATTAGACAAATTACAAGAAAATAATGTAAAATATTTCCTATGAAAAAACATATGGTGCTAAATTGTGATTCTTAACAAACTTTAGGGACTTCTCAAGAGAGAAAAGTAAAGAAAGAATGATGAAAATAATAAATTAATACAAAGTAACCTTTTACAAACTCACGCATCCATCATTTGTCTTCTTATTTAAAAAATAAAATAAAATAATTATAATAAACCTCAATGTGCATTATGTTTCACTTTGATGCATGGATTAGATTTCATTTTTCACTTTATCCTCTTTATTGATTACTTACAGCTTCTAGGCCCCACATGCATAAATAAAATGAATAAAAAAAACACGCTAAATTCAAATTGATAATAATCTTCATGGCAACCTGATGAAGAAAAGTTATACTGGAAATCCTTTTATTATTATTATGATGATGATGATGTAGAGATTGAAAACTTTTGAAATCATAATGGGGAAAACTTTTCCCCCAAGCTATTAATTAAAATATTTGGTCCATGCTGACCTTTACCATCAAAGAATATATCATGTTTCCCATAAAAATAAAAAGTATTATCTCTAATTTTCTAATGAATTTTAAGCTTTATCTAAAAATAAAAAGTATTATCTCTAATTTTCTAATGAATTTTAAGCTTTATCCAAATCCTTTTTTTTTTGGTTGACAAATTAAAGGAGGATACACTGAATTAATAATTGATCATTCTAAGAAAGAGGCCTAGCTTCTAATATCAACTTCTAATAGTTCTTGAAGAAAGAGAGGTGAAGCAATGAGATGGAGTCCAATACTCAAATTTGATCCATAATTAACTAATCAATTTGCATAGTTGTTAATTTATTTGTATACATGTGCGGAAGCTATATTCTAGTCTTTGGAAGTGATCACTAGCTCAATTAACATGGTGAATAGTTTTATTTAATTCATTTCCATTGACAAAATTAGAATTTATATATCTATATTTAAGTCCCAAAGATGATATAAGAGTTTGATACATCAATATTGAGAATGTACCTAACTTGCCACATTAGCTCTTGAGAGTGCTTGATATATCAGTTCTTTCGTGAGATAGTAAATGTGAATAAATTTCAATGCATAATGTAGGCATTGGTTTGTAGTATTGTAAATGCAAATAATTCTATGCACGCGTTATCTTCGGGAGATGAATAGGATTCTTTTAATGCTAACGATAATACATGAAGGAATATAATGAGTATTGAAAAGTTATACGTAGCATAAACCACATTTCTAGTAATTTGAACATTTCATGTTGCTCGATATTACAATGTATCATTTATATAAAAGAGTACCTAATTACAATTATGCTATGCTAAAATAACTTTGTTGCTGATGCATTCACTGCTCTCACTTATCTTGGAAGGATTAAGTGGATGAGTATTGAGAGCAGTGAACACCATTAGAACAAGCGACACCAGAACCGAAAGCGCTGATAAAATAAGCATAAGTAAGTGAGCTGTGCTGCTTTTCACTGCTTGTGCGTACTTGATTGAAGCTATTGCCATCGCTGTCGTAGGAAAGGAAAATGCCCACCATGCTACACTGAACTTTCTCATCGACTTTTTGAATAGTGCTGGCCTTGAAACCTGTTGAACACGGGCGCACACAAAAACTTGTAATAAAATTGCGTTTGATATATTAAAATGGTTCGTAATAGAACGGTTTTCTGTTTGATAAAATTAATTGAAATTAAAAAATCCATTCTTATGAAATGATCAAAAACTTAAAATTACATCATTGATTATATTATCGATCTTATAGTTTGTATGAATCCTTATCTGTTTAATATCCATTAATAAATAAAATATCATAGACCGATCTCTTTCTATCGAAGGTGATATAAGGTGTAACTCGTGATTCAATATGGGTGTGATTGATTGAAAATGACACGCTGACTCTAACTAGGTAGCTTAGTCATTGACCGGAAAAACGTACCTTGGACAAAGCGAAGTTGAATACTGCTTTTGCTTGGACCTTAATCTCAACTTGCACCGCATTATTTCCTTCTTCCTATTTTTCGGCTGAGAAAGACTTTTTATCATGTCCAGGATCACGTTAAATTCATTCAAAAGGTTACGGATTTTATATTGTAGCCGTACGTCATCCGTAATACGCTAATTCTTGAACTTTACCATGCGAGGGAGTTATTTATGTTTATTAATAAACGTCCTTTTAGAGATGATTCAAGTGATTTTCAAAAGTGATGACCTAGTTCTGAATGTCAAAATAAAAGTTCGATTACGAGCGGTGATTAAAATAAAAAATTAAGCACCCGCATTCTTGTCTTGATAATCTATTGATATCTTTTCTTATCTTCTTTGACCCTTCACCCCAAACCCAATTCCCCCGTCCCCCTCTTTTTTGAATTTGAACCGAGATAGTCACTCTTACGGTAAGCAGTCATAATAAAAAACAAACAAACTTAACAAGGCATATTGTGAACATATCTTACCAGGGAAGTGAAGAGAAAGAGAGAAAGAAAGAACAGCATCTTGGCAGGATCATCAAAGTTCCCGGAAATAGACTCCCAAGCTAAGCTAGCCATGCTTGGAGCAGCGAAGAACAAGAAGAAAACAGGCCGTAGAGTCACCCGAAGAGAGCTGCACCCTGGTAATCTCTGGTAAAGCGTAACAAACAACACCAGATAATGTACCATCCCCAGAGTGAACATACACATTGCAATCTCATTCCACCCCATCTGAGCAGCACCTCTCGCCCCAACCAAATTGCCGATCACAGACAACTGACTAGTCGGATTTGCTGCGTACGACAGCACCCTTTTCCCTTTGGTGAACAACTGGCCGTAAATTTTAACGTCCAGCATCACTATTGGAATAACGAATGCCCACCAAAGTAGCACATAAGATGTCGAGTGTGCTGCGAAGAATGGCGTGGATTGTAGCAGCAGCAGCCATGAAGTCCATGGCGCGAAGAGATAGTTCACTCCTACATTGTTTAGGAACTCATTCTTCACCATATCAAAGTGGATGAAACAATGCAGGATGTAGATTAAAGAGAGTGACAAGATTGTGAAGAAAGCCATACTCCATATGAGAATAAACGCAGCGGAAGGCAACATGCTGAGTGCTTTTCGAAGAGCATGCACATCATCTGATGGCTCGCTTAGGATTTTCCATAGCAGAGCTTGGCTGCATAACGACAGGCTTATTCTGAAGTAGCCTGCGTGAAATTTAGTTAACATCTGCAGAATTTGATCCTTGGTAACGATAAACTTTGCAGTGCTGCTGATTTTTGTTGAAGAAGTAACGGTGGCATCAACTGCTAGCTCCACCATTACCGCGAACTCGACATGGGGTTGAGAATCTTTGTCTTGCGCCATCGTCTTTGGTAAAGATAAGTAATAGAATGCTGAGAATTTGTCTCGAGAAGTCTCACACTTTAAGACATGCTACTTGACCACGAAAACTGTGGTCTTCGTGGTACTTTTTTAGTAGACCAAATGCTGTTGATTCAGAGAGTGTTGTATGGAGGAATTTTTTCACTCCACTGAGGTGAATATATATATATATGCAAGTTGGAAGAGGTGTGTGAAAATGGTAATTTCTTTTACATGGCAAAGAAGGCGGCTGACTCAGCTAGCCATTTTAGACTTTTTGTGAGTCCGTGCGAGTCCCTTCTTTGAAGCTCTTTGCAGCGACCTATGTGAAACCTGACATACAACGTGATTGGTGGTACGTCCGATACACGAAATTCTCGATATAAATAGACCGGAAGAGGAATCTACGCACCCTTAGAGCTCTAATGCGATTAATCTTTCAAATTAATGTTGACTGCTTTCTCTAGAAGTACTTCTCTGGGCTACATTAATTTCAGAGCTTTCACTGTTTCTACCAATTAAATTTATTTTAAGGAGCATGCACCAGTGACCACCTTATTCTGGCAAAAAAGTAGTATAAGCTTATCCGAGGATGAGTTTCCACGTAATTCTGATTTGTCCCCCAGCACGCACACAGAACACTGCACCAGGTTCTTAATTTGCCCCACTGAAAATGCAATCTAAAGTTTCTGGAATCCAAGCTTTGGTTTCTTTTCTTTCCATTTTCTTGGTCCAAAACAAATAAGAAGAAGAGTCGTAACTGGATCGGTACTGCCAGGTCCAATACGTACAAAATCATAACATCATTGACTCAAAGTACATGATGACCAACGACAGTGAAACACTAACACCGTCCATAACGCATTATGCATGTCTTCTATATGCGTCTTGATGTCCAACCCAAGCAAGGAGACCGACTCATTCTCATCACAGAATATGGCACAAGCCCATCTCGAAACCTCTAGGAAGGCCGAATAATTGACAAACCACAAGTAAGTTAGAAGAAGGTGCAAAAAAAGACACATCAACCTGAGCAAAGAAAGTTTGGATGAATAGTGGTCAAGGTGACCCCAAATTTATCTTTTGGCGACCTTTTGAAGAAAAAGAACCACCAATGACGGTAGAAGCAAATCAAGTGGAGGAGATGAATAACCAAACATGTACCAAAGATAGTTAAAAAATCATGCCTTAAAAGCATGGCAAAGTCCCTAATAGACAGTCAAGATACTAATAATGTAAAGCACCACAGATCTTTGAGAGTATAATTAGGGCTTGTTTGGATTGGCTTTTTTTAAAGTCTTTTTTTTAACCGCTTTTGAAAAAATAACTTTTTTTCTTAGAAGTTGAAAATTCTGATTTCTAAAAAAAGCTGTATTTGAGTTTTTTTTCAGAATTTTAACTTTTTTAGAAACTAAATCAAGTAGTTATTGTAAAAGGAATATAATTTTTTCTTTAAAAAAAAAGTTTTTTTCCTTAAAAAAAGGCCAATCCAAACAGGCCCTTAGTGTTTCTATATCTCATCAATTGTCTTCCAGTTAATTCTTGTAAATTTCATCTTGTCATGTAAATATAAATTTAAAGAATTGGATTTAGTGAAACTGAACGTTGGAAGACTAGATAATGCATGAACAGGATATCTCATTTGCGTCATAGAACTTTAAAGAAGATGACATAATCCAAGAAACTATATATATAGAAGGGTTTATTTTCAAAAAGTTGTGGAATATTGAATTGAAATTGCGATCTAGTTGATGACTAAATTGTTGATATGATGCTTGGAATAGCATATTAATAATCTTTTCTTGCTTCCCAAAGTATATTTCTACTTCGACTTTTCTAACTCAAAGTTGTGATTTGATTCCATCCATGTATCTTTTTTATTAATGACCAAAAAGAAAAGTACCGTGAACATTTAGTTTTCCATGGAAACAATTAGAGGTGACAAAATAGGTTAAGATTTGCGAGTCAGCCCTCTTAATTCGTCAAAAAAGAGGGTTAGAGTTGAAGGTTCAATGACTCGTCAAATAAATAAGTCAACCAAATCCAACCTGCCAAATAGGTGGGTTGGGTTGGGTCAACCCGCCCAGTCAAAATTATCCGTCTAACCCATCAATCCACCAAAACGACCCCTGAACCAGCCTAACTCACTAAAATGACCCTCAAACCCGCCAAAAAAACCCGTAGATTCTGCCTAACCCACCAAAAATAACCCGCGAACCTGCTAAAATGACCCGTTTAACCCACCAAATACAACCCGCCTAACCCACCAACCCACTAGAGTCGGTTTAGGGTTTTAATATCATTGACCTGTTGGATAAATGGGTCGACCCGAGCCGTCATCCCGCCTAACCTACCATAAACAGGTTGGGTCAACTCACGAATACCCGTTTGCCAGCTCTAGAGATAATAAGTGCCTTAGAATGTAAGTTCAATTATTTTAGAAGCGTTGCACTGATGAGTACTGCTTTATGTCATTTCTTCACTTATTTACACTTCTTTATATGGTAAAAGTTTGAGTGTTAAACGTTAAAAGTTGTACTAATATAAAGAAGGATGAAGGGGTAAAAGAATAATATAAAGCAATTCTCTAACTAAATTACACAGGTTAATATGTTTAAAAAGAAGGCAAAAACGAAGAAAATTGCAGGTGTGCAGTTATAACATGGACCAAACATTCACAATCAGAAGTCAAATGTGCAGCAGCATTCTGATGTTCATGAACAACTTACACTCTTACAGGGCACAGACAAAGAGTTACTAAGGAATGTCATCCATGTCTGTTTACAAGTTGGAATGCAGTATAGACAGCAAAGCATTCAGTAGCAGGATTGTGACGACAATCAGAAATTACATTGACTAAAAGCTATAGATGCAAACAGCAAGACATACACTCAGGCTGCTTCAGCAAATCCAACTCTGAGTTTGCCATAGTCAAACACTGTATGGTAAGGTCCCATGAAAACATCTCCGAGAATCCTGCATTTGCATACATATGAAAAGAGTTACATTGATAAGGCTATTCTCAGTAATGTGTTCCAGTTAGTGTACAATGAAGCCCAACACAAACATTCTTTCCATAGTAAACAGAACTACAAAGTCCATAACGAATGGTTTCAACAGCTGAAATGCATCTGCTGTATCGCGGAAGTTATGTATAACATACTGGCAATACTCACAGAATAGTCTATTAGTGCGGTATGGTGTTGGTACCAGGAATTATTGTGGGTGGAGAATTGGATTTGTCATCAGAAAGGGAGATCAAAAACGTTTTGGGAAATATGCTAAATACGTATGTAAGGATAACTATATAGCATGTCATAATCAGTGAAAAACACAATAACCATGTTACAAACAACTTATGGAGAAAATTAGAAGCATAGACATGCCTATTTATATATAAAGCACGGAATGTTAGGAATAATGAAGGGGAAAAAGTAATTTGTCTACTGCAGATGAGAAAATAAAACATAGTATAACTATAAACAACAAAAGAAAGACAGTTACTGTAGATAATTGACACAGAACTATGTACCAATCAAGTAATTTAAAGATTAGAAAGTAGCAGCCAGTACCATATGGTACGTGCATAACAGAGTATGGCTATTCACACATAACGAAGAGACACACCTGTGTGTGACACGTGTTGAGATCTAACCTTTTGTATGGGCAAAAACTAAAACGCTTCTCCAAATAGCTTTGTGCACAAAAACAAAAACCTAAATCCTTCCTAATCAGCTTTTTTTAGAAAAAACAAGAAAAACTCTTCTCACATGATTACATCTCTTTTGACAGGAAAAAGAATGAAAGGAACCCCTCACGCACTCCACTCGCGTCCCCACTCTCACCCCACACGGTGTGCCCTCTGTGGCAAATAAAATTACAAGTACCCTACTCTAGTTTGAATTGGACTTCTGCTCGTTTTCAAATTGAATTGGGCTTAGACTTTGAGCTAAAACCCACCAACACACACATGCAAAGAGAGAGAGAGGGAAGAGAATGCATCAAAAATTAACACACAGTAGTAGCTGCTTTTTGCATCCTGCATAGAGGATAAAAAGATTATGCAAAGGCAGAAGCCATACCACAAAGGTCCACGTGGAGGAGGCACATCTAAAGCTGTAAATCCACTAATGCATTGTGCCGCAGCATTCTCGCCAACTTGAAGCACGTACTGATGAAACAATTACCACCAGAAAAGCAAATTCAACTCATGATCAAAACAAATTTCAGAAATTAATAAGAAGAATGAAGACTGGCTAGTAATTTAAATATACCTACAGAAATGACAAGGAAGTAATAAAAAGTAGTCCATCCAATTGCTAGCATTTTTTGCTTACCATGGGCTTGTCTTGCTCATGGATAGGTTTGAAATGTTGCAAATTATGTTCAAAATTCTTTTGACTCTTGGCCAAGTTTGACTTTCCATTACTTCAACGAGAACATCTAATTTTCTACTTTTAAATGCTTACGAACAAATTATCATTAACAGAGTGCATCATCAAAATTTTTTCACATCTTCATGCTATTTGATGGGTATCACATACTTAAGTTGTAAGATCAGCTTATTCACATATAAACGTGGACTTTTAGTAGGGAGAAGAACTTATTTTGATAAGCAGAAATATGCACAGTTGCACATTGATGTGCGAAACCTGTCAAATTGTCCCAGTAACATGGTATTGCATATTTGTATCCAGTCCAAGTACATATTCTCCATATGGGTGAGATTGGGAATTTTTATTCTTCTTGATATCTTTTTCCTTCAGGTAGAATGTATGTGCCCAAACAATATTTTCAAAATATACAAGACACAGTTTATCATTATCATTTTGGACCTAGGCGAAGTCTAGTTTCCTCCATATGGGTGAGACCGACATTATTCATCATTCTAGCATCTCTTCCCTTCATGTATAGCTTATGCGGACACAATGTTTTTTAACGGTACATGAATGACACAGTTTCAGTACCCAGTTCTAGCCCAAAAGAACCAAATATAGCTAAAGAATATTATGAAAAATTAGCTAAAACTTATAATTCATGGTTACTAATTGAGGCACTAATTAATCATCTGACAAGCAGCCAATAGGAATACATCCCAAATAAGCTACAAGTGACTATAGTGAGGTCTTCAGAATCCAAAACATATATATGAAAAAGAAATTGGGCAAGCACATTTACCTGTTCTGGGGTAAGATCAAATGATTTACCACCAAGGGTAAGAGAAACAATGGGCAGAGTAGCAAGAGAATTGCAGTCTACAGATGATTCTCCCATTGGACTCGGCAATCGATCACAGAGCTGCAGTTGTAAGTTGTTAGCTATAAAGGCATGAGATTACAGTGACCGACTAGACTTCCATATGAGTTGAGTATGTACCTCGTTTATGTAGTCCAAAATTTTATCTTCAGTCTGATTCTTTCTTAGTTGATTTTGCATCCATACAACAGCCATCTCACAAACAGTACACATGTCATCACGCAGATTATCAGAAGCCTTCTCTTTCTCCTTGTCGACCACACTCTCAATGATCATGCTGAACACATATATTATGATATTAAGCTTGATGCAGGGAATATATATGGGCAAACTTAAGGACAGAGAAGAGAAACTAAAGCGCAGAAGGAAAAGCAATCTTGCAAATGCTGCTGAAGCAGACACTTCATGTTCGAGAATTGGAGTAACAAGTCAAAGCTCAGAGGTGCTAATGATTCGGCTTATTTATTTACATGTATCTAACAATTACTAATGGTGATGTTGATAAAAATACTTTATGAGCAGCAATTAAGACAATCCTTCGGTATGCAGAGAATACATAATTGGGAGAAAGTCTTTTGTCAGTTGGTACAACTTAAACAAGAGATAGTAGAACCAGACCTTACATCCTGCATACTGTCGGAAGAGCATAAACCAATTTTGGAGCAGATCACTTGGGGTGCTGCCTGTAACACCGACAGATGAAAAGCCAACTCAATATATACAGTGACAGTACAACACTGCCTAAAATTAAAAAATGCCTTACATGCTGCACTTCTTTCTTAGAGATGGAAATCTTCAGGATATAGCCCAGAAAGTAAAGCATTTTTTTTTTTTTATCTAAAATACCTTAGATGACAGCATTTCCAATATGACTCTCCCGTACTGCTCAACTAGCAACTTGCACTCTTGGCTTACAACCCCTGAAGCTCCAATTGCATGGTTGATTTGAGCAATAATAGCCTACAAATTTGACATTATAAAATGTCAGTGATAAGCTGGCTTACTGAGAGTGCAATCAGCAAAGTGAAGAGAAATTCATCAAAAGTGTGGATCTACATATGGAACATGCAAGAAGAGGTTCTGATCAAATTGATCATGACAACATTATGCTAGAACAAGCATATGTAAATGGAACACTATGCTAGAACAAGCATATGCAAATAGGTGTTTCTATATGAATCATGTTTCAACTTGAGAAGATATCAAATAATACTCTTTTTATGCTTATGCAATATATGCAATAGTATTTCTGCTCATATTACCAACAATGCACACGCATCAGTAATATTTTAGTTTTATCAACATTCAAATGATGGTCAAACAATCCCGTGGGTGATGCTTCTGCTCATTACAGGGAAATTTAAATATTAATTGATTCAAGCACAACGATGAGCTAATCTGGAGTATACATACTGTGGGTCCTGCCAGCAAAGAAGTTCCAGAGTCAGCAATTGCTGAGCACCCACCTGTGCAAAAGCCTGAAAAGACATACATTTAGCTTAAAATGGAATCGTGGGCTCCTAGATGTAGATTATTCAAGCCCATTACCAAGAATAAAGACGTACTCCATGAAATTACCTGTTGTTTCACCACCAATTAGTACGTCACCCATATCAAACTGAAATCAAGGATGACAGATATAATGAATCAAGAACCAACTCCAAATGTGGTGAGAGAAGTATATGTACAAAATAAGAATTACTTTTCAAAAAAGAAATACAATAAATAACAAGGGGTACCTGCCAGTAGCCCTTCCGAGTTACAGGAACATACGTATGCTCCCCCTTGAAATGATTGGGATAAACCCCACCAAACACAATTTCACCTCCTTCTTCATCTCCAGTATTGTGATCAAACCAGAACAAGAAAACTGGTTCCTTAACAAGACCTTGGTCTACCATGTTGTACCTTTAAAGTATTGAAAACATCTCAATCTTGACATAACTTTGAAGGCTTTAATTGGATTGAAAAGATAACAAGGGGATCAAAAATGTAAATTGAACAACTACTGGTGAGACGAGGAATCTTCTAAAACAATGATTATAAGCTTAAGCAACTATTACCATACAAATTATTCTTCTGCTATGTAGACAACTATCAATATATTCATGGAAAAGAAACACAACATACCAGACAGGAACTGCATTCCCAACAGATATTTCTTGGAATCCAAGTCCAAGTATTCCATCAAATTTAGCCGCCAAAAATGTGATGCCTGGTTCTTTTGTGGCTTCAATGAAGTCCTAATTTTCAGAAGTATTAGAAGCAAGAGCATCAGAATACCAAAGTGCTTTCAGAGCATCAAAGAGCAGTTTTTATATTTCTGAGGTTTACCTGATCTTTAACAATAAGGTCACCAACTTCGACATGGTCTTGGCTAAAGAAACCAGAGATTGATCCAGTTCCATATTGAATTTCAGCAGGTTCCCTGCATTGACAAGGCATACCCAGTAAACTTCAATTAAAATCACACAAAGCAATGTATAAAATGGACAGTGGCTCACCTTAAGTGGATATCCTAATTCATTCATTTAAACCATGCAAGAGGGGCATATGTAATGTGCATAAGAAAAAATCTTGTACCTTCTAACTGATTCTCTGTGATATCCAAGCTTTAAGCCTTATATGTGACATCAGTAGATAGCTTCCATGTCACTAGTAATTTTCATAACACTGGAGATCTCTGATTCATCAAAAAGCAACTATAACATGCACTAAAAATCTGAAATCATATTCTTAAACTGCACTTAGAAGATTTCAAATTGAAAATTTAATCTTTTCATCAGCAGCATGCGGTTACTCGTAACGTCAAAATGACTGAATGCAACAGATAAAAGATAATGTATGCAAACTCTATACCATTCTTCTTGAAAGTGCTTGAATGGCTCGACTTATACTTCGAATGGAAGTAACAAGCAACCTGCAATTCATTTACCAAACATAAGTGCAGCCATTAGAAAACCAGAACACCAAGATCATAACAAGATCACTCAATGTATCAAACACATCTGAATTCAAAACTAACCGAAAAGTAACATTTTGCTGAAGGCACCCATAGATTCGAGCTTCCAGTGTCGAAAATGACAGTGAATTTCTGAGGGGGTGTTCCAACACCAATCTCACCATAATATTGAGCATCCATATGGTTCTTAAGTCCAATTATATCAACATCCGAACTTTCACCATTACCGTGCAAATTATACTTCTTCATCAATCCATTTTCCTTGGAAATAATGCTAAATCTTTGGTCCAATTTCCTTTTCTTTAGTCTAATTCTTAACAACTCATCATTTGATGCAGAAAACACCACTGGCAAGATAACACAAAGCAGCACTAATCCAACCAAACTAGCTCTGTTCTTGATACCCGTCTTCATAAACTGCAAATTTGCATTCAAAGCATCACTTAAGCCCCTTTTTACTTATTGACTTAAATAACGTGATAATCGAAATAGCAGTTTCTTTTCTTTTAACTTTTTTTTTTTTTAACTTTTTCAGTTTTAGTTAGAACTCAGAATCTCGTAACGTTGTAATATAAGACTACTTCAACAAAAATTTAAAGTAGGTCCAATCCAACTTTAAACTCATGTATAACGAGAATTTCGTGCACCATTTTTTCCATTCTTGCTAGATTTGTTAGTCACAAGGAAATATGAGAGACCCAATTGGAGTTTGATGTCAAATGAGCGAATAATGTTAAAGAATATGACTTTTACGATCTAATGAATAGTATGGTACATGATCATGTGTGCAAAATATATATAGTGAAGTACTAAATTTGTAACAAGTGATGAAGACAAGAAATGAAATAAGAGGAGGAAAATTGACTTGCCTCAGAAATGGGAATTGACGTGAAGAGATGAGAGTGGGAGAATGGCAAATGAGCCAACAAATGAAATAAGAGTCAACGGTTGACCAACCAACGCTCTTCGAAAATTTTCATAATGGTCCCCAATACAATGTCAATTTTATCTCTTGGTCTTTTCTTTTTGACCTTTTTATTTTCTGGAATTGAGTTTGCTATAAAATTATAAATGATAAATATAAATTATTACTTCATATAGGCCTAGAAAATGATAAATATAAATTATTTTATAAAATTTTATTATGGATAACATTTTAATAAACATTTTTTTTACTAGAAGTGTGGAGTGATTGGATAGAATATTTAAAACAAAAAAGTAAAATAAAAAAGATGATCCAATTTCGATTAGGAAATAATTTTAGATTGAAGAAAAGGAACTGTATTCAATATTTTTTAGAGGAAAAAAAGTTGTAAAATAGTGACATGTGATAGTGATGGAAAAGAACTATACTCTTTTTTATATAATATATAATATTATAGTTGAAATATATGTTAAATGTAATTTATTGTAAAGCGTTTTAGATCAAAAATTTGAAATGGACTAGAGGAGTCCAAGTTTATACTATTAGAGCTAACATGTCTAAAATAAAATGTTAAAACTAAATTGAAATTTTAAAGAAACTTTAAAGTGATACTCAATTAAAGTACACTAGTTTTACACTTTTTTGGTCATTTGTTGCTATAGATGGCATAGTTGCTTAATTGTAGGAGTGAGCAAAAATCGAATTGAATCAAAAACCGAACCGAATAACGAGAAAACATACCAAATAAAATGAATTGTTTTTATATATTAAAAATATATAATATCTTTTACCTATACCATATATCATTTATATTATAAAATATTGAACTTAAAAACAAAATGCTCTTTGTCTTATATATATTTGGATTTTCTAAGTTGTTATATTTATTTTGATATGATTTAATTTGAGCTTTTAAATTTCGTAACAAAATTAATTAGAATTTACATATTTAATAATGCTTCATTATATATTGTTTAAGATATATTTAATGAATAAAAGTGATTGATTTTGGTTTTATTATACTTTAATGCAACAATTTATCTATTTTTCTATTTTGAGTTTTCTAAAAAATTTTATTGTTTGATTCCGGTTTTAACTGAACTGAACCTAATAGACCGAAATATATTTCGGTGTCGGTCTATTCGGTTTTTAAACAATTTGATTCAATTTGGTTTTCAAAATCATAAATTTTATTTTATGTAAGTTTTATTTTATACATCATCTGTTCAGACTTACCATTGATTGGCTTAGAAACTTTTATTTTTTATCAAGAACGATATCAACATGATAAATGTTGACGTATAAACAACTCAGTCCATCTAATTTGTATCCTAGCCAACCCAGCCCAGCCCAGTACATTTGTTATTGCCGCATGCAGTCCACTTAATGACCCATACACAGAGATGGGCCGGTTTACAGTTTCTTTATTCATGTTACCGATCCACCTAATGAACTAGTTTGGAACGGGCCCGAATTGGTTCAGCTCTTTATTTTATTTCTTGTTTAAGTTATATTATAAATTTTGGATTATGAGAGATTATTTATGGAATAATCCGAAAGATAGTTTTAGTGATAAATCTATCATATTCGTCATAGAAAAGGTCCTTATTACTTTCTGTAATTAAATTTGAGATATATGTCCCATTTTTCAAACTTTAAGCGTGTAAAACAAAAGTATCCGTTTTGGTAAAATAATTCCATCTTCTAATTTAAATATAATTCTTGGTTTTGAAAAATATGATCAAAATTGTTAGGGCTAATACCAAAGATCTAGTAGTCAAGTGGTATGCCTCGCACTTTTAATGTGAGCAGGTCCAGGGATTAATTCCTACTAATTATACATTGTAATCGATTTTTAACTTCCCTTAAAGTGAAATTTTAGGAATAATCCTATAAGCTGTGTTAGGACTCAAGTTTTGTATTTGGGCCTAGAGTTAGACTAGTTGTTATCTAATGAGTCTAATTAGGCTTGTCTCACTTTGTAGCGAGCTTGGTTTTTTGGTGGGCCAGTTCATCAACCCAATTAACATATTGAGGACTTGACTTAAATTTTCTAATATCGTCATAAGAAATTTTGTAATAACTAATTACTACTCAACAATTATAAAGAATTATCCAAGATAGTTCACCATTTTTAAATCTTCTCATGACCTTATGAAGAAACACACTTTAGAACCTAGCATTTTGCATCACAAGAACATCTGCCTACCTTTCTTCTTTATACTAAAATAATATCTCTAAGTTCTAGATTTGTTTCCCTCCAAATTTTTAAAGCACCGTGTTCAACCACGTGCTTAGCACAATAAAATAATCCTATTGTTTGTGTCATATTGAGTAGCAACTTTCTCAAGCAAAGAAATAAATCGTTGTACCAATTCAGTAAAACTTCCCTTGCACTCTGTTTGGGGGGGGGGGGGGGGAGGTGCGGGGTGGAGGATGGAATTTCCCTTGCATCTTTTAATTAAAGAAATTTATCTGTTACTTTTAAAAACTTTTTTCCATTCACAACTTTTCACACCACATCCTTCTTCAACACGTCTTTGGTACTTCATAGTCGAAAGCAGCACCGCTGTTGACGGCAAAATGAGGCACCAAAGTTATCTTACACCCAATTATCGCCAAGCTTACAAATTACTTATATAAATTAATAATATAAAATTTTATATCAAAATTTGTGCATCGTACAAATCAAATACTGGTACATTACGGTGCCAAAATTAGATGTTATTTAACGGTCCCGGAGATATTCTGCAGGTCTTTCGAAGATCTTGTCAACTATTTTTATAATCCGACCCAGACAAGGTTTTCTTGGAATTGCAAGAAACTGCATTAATTGAAATCTCCATTGGGATTTCCATACAATAAGCGTGTGCTTCCTTTGAAAATTCTTGGTTTTTTGTCCCGTTTCTTCCTCAAGCAGACACAAGTTTTAATATCATTATTATTATTATTGATGACTCATTTGTCATTAATGAGAAAAGGACATTCAATTTCCCCATCGTCACAAGGGTAGCCTTCTTCAGATGAATGAATCGAGACGCAATCCAAGGGTAGGAGTTCTCACGTATTTATCACAACGTTATCACTAAAATTTAATAATGATAAATTAGTTATATTATTTTATTATAATTGTATTAATAATTTATATTTTATAATTATCTACGTTTTACTTATAATATTTTGATTTCATAAGTAAATATATTCCTGCTATCAAGGGCCCCTATCTATAGAATACAACGTAAAAGTCATCCGTTTTTTTCAATCTAAACAATATTGCACCAAGTTATGTTTTATAATTGTTTATCTAATGCCTATATGCAGCAATCTTCTTATTTATTTAAAAAAAAACAAAAAGGAAAATCGTATGCTAAATTTGCCAACTAGATGGAAAACACCTTTTTTTTTTCTTTTTTCTTTGGGTTATGATCAACTATTCAATATTTGCCCTTAAATTTTAAATAACCATGCAAAAATTTTCCCATTAATAGTTTGTTATTCATTGGCATACATGATTACATTAGTTTATTTGAACAACCAGAAGTATATTATTTAAAATATAATTAGTTGATCAATGTAAAATGCATGCTTTTTCAGGCAAGGCCACACGTCATTATTCTCTAACTTTTTTCCCTCCAAAAAGCATTATCCATTCCTTCTATCCATCTAAATTATTTAAAAATTTAAATCAAGTTTCCTTTTTTTTTTTTTTTTTTTTTTACTTTTCTAATTAAAGTACTCTATACAAGCACTCTAGGCTCTCACAGGAAAACATTAGTATCATTAAAAACTTATCAAAAATAAAATTTATAAAGTATATGTATATTTTATCATTCCATAAATTATAAAAATATATATAAATTACTCACTTTTCTCACGTACATATCCCGCAAGTTATATTCTAGTTAATAGTTAAAAATTTTGATAATATCAAAATTGTATCAAAACCTATACATCACATAGCTAAATTTTTTTTAATTTCAAAAAATACTTTAATTTCCCATAAAATTGCATAGTGTGCATGTGAAAGCAATTAAGCATTTGAGTAGTTCCAAACCAAACATACATATATGTGGAGCATCACCGTGTCGAGGACCCACGTGCGTCATGAAGTCTTCAACGCTCTTAATACCACCTTTCACCCTCCTGTCTTTCATTGATTTTCTTTTCTTAACAGTTGGCGACGTGAGAGATATGCGTGCAAATTGCCAAAGTCACAAGCCTTGACGTAACTCGTATAGAGATGAGTACAAAAGGACTGGGTCAACATTGGTCCTAATATAAATATATTAAAACCCCATTTTTACAAAATAGACTTCACGTTGACTTTATTAGGGCTACTAGCTAGGATAATTACACGTCATGTATTAATTATTGCGTAAAAATATCTTGCCACTATAAAACTATTATTGTTACATGTTTTGCTTAATTAATTAATTGAGCTTTCACCATAATCACATGCATTGCTTTCTTTCTCATTAATAATGGGGACCAGAAAAGGTTATCTTGGGGGTAGTTGGGCATTTGCGAAGGAAAAGTTAGGCTGAAAGTAGAAATATTTAATCTACCCTCTTGAAAATTTTTGTTTGGTACTTTTCAAACAAGTGAAAATGACTTTGGAATTAATTTTAATTAGTTTGAAATCTATATATGAGGCACTGAAGATAATTCTGAATTTCTATTTTACTTTGTTATGAAACATACATAGCATTTCATTTTAAATGATTAATATGATTTATTAATGTAACAAATTATGTTCTTTAACATTCTTTTTGAGCTAAGCTAGGCGTAAAAGATTATGCTTTTCTTATTGAAGTAATTGCACCACAAGAATGTCCATTCTTTTGCCCATTTTGCACTCCCACAACTTCTCGTTTTATATTCTTTTCACATTATAACTTTATGATGTTACGAGGTATTCCACTATCAAGATTAATGCTTGTAATTAATATTGCATTTTAATCTAAAAGTAGATTAAGCAGAACCCAGAAAGTATTATATATTACAAAATCTGCTTTTTGCTTGTGCATATCGCCATCGTAGATGGAAACACTCTTTGGATGATTTCAATGGTCTCGCACGTTGTAGAGTGGATATCTCTCTCTGGAAACGGGGCCGGGCATTGACTTAGTGGACCAAAGACTACAAAGACATGTTCAAATGAGACAATCAAATCAAACTCAAACCCTAAAGAAGGGGAAAAAAAAAAAGAAAGAATAATAATAAGAGGAGAAAAGCAAACAAATAATCTCTCTCTTTTGTTCACCAAAAAAGTGAAAACAAATCTTTCTCTTTCCCTCTTTGTCGTCGTCCCATGTCAAAACAACCCTTTTATTTCTAACAACTTTGAGACGGTTTTATTGACTCCTTTCTTGACTAGCATACGGCAGGATTTCAAAGTTACCAGCTACATGCAATGTAAAGAATATTTCAACAAATCCATAAAACTCTTTTTTTTTTTTTTGGCAAAATCTTATCTTTTTGGAATTTTCCTCGTGTCTTGTGGCTTTGCATACAGGAAAAATACACATAGAGCATTGACAAAAAATATAAAAGAAAGTGATAAAAATAAAGGCACCAATTTCCGGATCCGTACAAAAGGAAAAACCTAATTATCATCTGCATTTTGTATTCTTTCGTGCTTTTTGTATTCACTGATATATGAATTGGATTACATTATTCAAACGAAAAAGAATAGGAGGGAAAAAAAAAAAAAGAAAACCTATACATAGGCCAAGTAGGTCCCTGCCCAAAAATATGTGAAAATATAACACCACCTTTTTCCATCGCTCCCAATAAAGGTTATAGATAAGCGATTAGGGGAAAAATAAATAAATAAAGAGAAAACCCTTAAACAATATCACAATAATGGGTAGCTAGAGAGGAAAATGAAATAGATGCTTCAATATTCAACTTGCTTGAAAGCTTGTATTTCCAACTTTATTGTTGCCATTGCTATTGTTGTTGCTTGTGGTCGTGCTGCCATTATTGTTACTCGTAGTGGTTGTGACATTTGTGTTGTTGTTATTGTTGTTGTTGACATTACTATTATTACTATTATTCGGATGCGAACTGCCAATAAGAGAGGTGAGAGCAGCCGCCAGAGCAGCAGTGAAATTAGGGTCCGCGGTGAGGGCGTTCACGGTGTCAGCCAGCTGATGATGATGCATCGGCGGCAACTGAGAAGCCGCTGCAGCTCGCAAAGACTCCGTATCCTGGGAAGACATTTGCAGCCCGGAAAATTTCGACTGGTTGTACAACGCCTGGCCGAATATCTGAGGCAAAAGCACGGCGGCTGGGTGGTTGCTGGTAGATGAAAAGTTGTGAGGCGAAGAAGTCGGAAATGGGAGCTGAAATTTGTTGGGGGATCTCTGGAGTTGTAATGGGTTGTTTGGGGTTTGAGTGAGGTCTAATGTAACAGTTGGGAAAGGTGCAGATGCTGAAATGGTGGCCATGCTTGATGAGCAAGGCAGGAGGGTTCGGGCTAGGAAGTTGGAGTTCATTAAACCATCTGCGCTTTGCATGGAGCCGGAAAGCAGCATTCTGGCGGCGGATGAGGTTGTCGACGCCATCGCCATGGCTGCCGGTGGCAGTGGGTGGTTGTGGTTGCCTTCGTAGGTTGTGATGAGAATGCTTCTATCTTCTGCACATCTTTGAACCTGTAACATGATATTAAGCATAAATAATTCAGTTTAGAAAGCAAAAAATTTGAATTATCTAAGAATTAATAACGTGAGCCTTTGTATAATATAATAGGAGAATTCAACTTGAAAGCCTCAAAAAATATAAATGGGTGTTCAAGGAGTAATTTAAATGGTTGGGACTATTTTTTTTAAAGTAATGATCCAAGTTTGAGTCTGTGGAAGGTAGGGAATGGTTTGAAAAAACCTAAAAAAAATGTCAATGAAAGTAAACATAAAGAAGAAAATAGGATGTACATGAGATTAATTGAAGCTCGATTAAATCAAGTTGAAAAGAAGGAGAAAGATGTTGTTATTCTGAATTACATCATCATTAAAGGGTATTTATAGTTCTTTAATAATTGAGAGTTCTTGAATATTGCCCTAGCTGCTGATATTTCACTCATCTCTATGTGATAAGTATACTTCTTACTATATAAAAATTTTCGACATTTTATACATAAATTCTTATTGCGATATAAAAAATTATTTGTAATAATTAAAGAATATATAAAATTAAATGAGAAACAAGTAAAATATTATTCTTCTTTATTTTAAAAAAGTAATTTTTGGTTATTACACTAACTTTCATATCGTTTGAAGAAAATTGATTAAAAAAAAAGAAAAAAAGAGGACAATATCGTTTCAAGAATCAAAAGGATGAAAATGAATTAAGGAAGAGTTAAAGGTTTATATCGAACTCATTAAAAAAGTGGGGCACAAAATTGACGCTAAAAATATAGAAAAAATATTTTTTTCGTTCCAGAAAATTAGTATCCAATAATAATAAATGATTTCCTTAATAAAAAGAAACCTTACTTGTTTACGAACAGGGCAACCAGCAGCCATGGTGCACCGATAATATGCCCGAGGACATGGGTTTCCCTTTGCCATTTTCTGCCCGTATTTACGCCATTGACACCCATCTGTGATCTGCAACCATAATTATCATCTTAATCCAACAAAAACATTATCATAATCATATGAAATTGATTAATCAAAAGTCATAATTTATGAGTAAAATACTTAATAAGCGACTAATATCTTATCCCGCTCTTTCACTGTTTCTATTATAAGTGTAAAGATGAAAGGATAGAGACGTGATATATAATAATACTCAAATTTTAAGTTGAAAGATAGACTTGAATACAAACCATAGGTGCTTCTGATCGTGCTCTAACCGAGACTCTAGCCTTCCTCATGGTGGCCTCAGTGGCCTGATCAATACTCTTAGAAGAATTGTTCAATCTAGGAACCTTGTTAGGTCCCCAGCCCGAGTGTGACCCTTTGTTATCTGGACTCCCCTCTCTCCCCATGCCTCCGGGACTAAATTCTTTAGACTCAATGTTGTTATTCCCCGGCGACCGGGACTGGTCGCGGTCCCGGTCGCGGCCGGTTCGGCCTTCCGACGAAGACAAGGAAGCGTCGTCTATCTCTGTGCTGCCAACACCAGGAGCTAGTCGAAGATCCATGAATTGTCTAGGCACCATTGGTCCTCCTCCTCCTCCATGGCCAATATTGTTATAGTTTTTGTCTTCCACTACTTTTTCGTGCTCTTCGTTGCAATTCTCTTGCTGTTTTTGCTGCATCACTGTTAACAGATGCATCTGGAGAGTGGTGTAATTGCTTGTGGCCTGGTTTAACATGTCTCTCAGGCGTCCATTCTCCGCGTTCATTCGTTCTAGTTCAGCTTGCAGCATCGCTAACTAAAAACCAACATAATATAAACATTCAGTAAGATTATTGAAGTAACTTACACGCGTTAAAACACATAAATTAACAAGCCTTCATATATATTACTCCTTTTCTAGTCACCCGTCTATTACCGGAGTAATTTTGGTATATGTCACTCTTTTTTCCATCACCAATTTATTACATATTACTCTTTTTTCCATCACCAATTTATTACTAGAGTCGTTTTTATACATATTACTCTTTTTTCATCACCCTTTTATTACCCGAGTCATTTCTATACGTATTACTCTTTTTTCATCACCGGAGTCATTTAAATTACCGAAACACGAGAAAACTCACCTCACTTTTGGCTTTTTTATCATCGGAAGAATTGGGAGATATACCATCATCTACAATTGATTGTTCGCTACCAGTGTTTGCAGTAAGAAGATGCAAACCCGTCTGCACAGTCAAGATAAAAGTTTAACTTCACATTCAGTAAAAGAATTTTGTTTTGTAAATTAAAAAAAAAAAAAAAACTGATAAAACCAATCAGAAAAGCTACACAGACTGAAGATGGTAACCATGGCAGCTTACATTTACATTGAAATTCAATTCAATAGGACCACCGAGCTGAGGTTTTCTATCCGCATCCGCGGTGGTGGAGGCGGCGGCGCCGGCCTTCGAGTGATCACCGTCTCTTTTATCAGCAAAGAAATCCATTTCATCGATAACAGTCAATCTCTTCTGAAGATCAGAAGATGCCACTGGAGAACAATCTTGATGATGATGAAAATCATCATCATGATGACTAGTACTTGTGCGGTTAAGGTTCACTGGGAAATGAATAGTAGTGGGCGGTGATGACCTGTTATTCACATAAGTGGACTCCATGGATGAATATGAAGAAGATGATGATAAATTCGGTTCGAGCTTCAACTTGTGGTGATGGTGGTGATGAAAAAGCTCGTCTTGTTTTTGTTGTTGTTGTTGATCGGGGAAAGAACAGATGACACTGGGATTGTGAAGAAACAAACCGATGCGATCTGAATCAAAGGAGAGTCCACCTCCTTTGGCCATTATATCAAGAGGAAAAGAGATAGGGAGAGATCAGAGAGAGGTGTGGGAAAGAGGGGAAGCTGTTTCTTGAGAAAGAGCTGTGGACTCGGCAAGAAAATGGGGAGGTTGAGACTAGAGAAGGAAGACCAAGTACAATTTACTTATTTGGTTTTTTTTTTATGTGCGTGTGTGTTGTTGGGGGGGGGGGGGGAGGGGAGGGGAGGTTGCGTGGGACGTCAAGTAGTAAGTATATTTACATACGTACTAGTGTGTCAACTCTGTCTCTGTGTGTGTGTGTGTGAGTTGTAGATTTGTTTGAAGAGAAGTTAATGGGATTTGATTTTGGGGGTGGGTAAAAAAGGGTCTTTATTTTTCCTCTCTACTAGTCCCCCCTCTTGTACTAGTTGATATGGCCTTGTTTACACCAGAAATTGCCTTGACACAACTATATAGTATTTACATATTGTCTTGAGTCTAGAAAATGGTGGAACCAGCCAAGACCATTTTTTAATGGTCCAAGTTATTTTAGTAACTACTCGATAAGTTTTTTCTCTTTTTATAAAGGGAACATGACTGACAAAATGTAATTATTGGAGTTCTTAAAGTTCACCATCAACTAGTATATTTTGGGTGTAGCAGTATATTCTCATATATGTACTGGTTTAATTAGAACTTTTAATCTAGAATAGGAAATAAGATTTGAACCCGATCATACGATGTATTGTATCCTCCAAAACTCGTGCCAATGGGACATCTTTAGGGCAAATTCTTGATAAGATAATTAGCTAATGTGATCATCTTATATTCCTTATAAAAGAGTTCTAGAATCAAACATAGAGAACAAACTTGATATGCATGTTTTCTCTTGACTTCCTGGCTTCTATATCTTCACTTTTTGATATTGGCATACATATCATCCACCAATAAAGCACTGCCCAATCTTGTTCAAATGAATAAAGCAAGCCAAAGGAGATCTGTATTAACTTCCTTTTCTTAGATAATATGAATGCGAAATTGTGACATTTCACATTTTTAAGTACCGAGATAAATTAACTAGCTTGATTCAAAATTTCAACTTTAAGAGATTAAGGGGAACATATTTATTTGGAACGAGTAAAAAATTTAATGTAAACTAGAACTAGATTTAGACAAACTAATCTATCTTTAGCAACATAATAGCACTAGAATGCTTGACTAATTTGTTGGGAAAAAAATTTAACTTTCAGTCATTATATTGTTGTCTAGAAAATAAACAAGTCAAATTAGCAATAGAAATTTTCTCTTTTCATTTAAATTGAATAGTACAATTGCCACAAACAATACAATACATTGAGGATATCATCTTTTTGTTTTGTGGTTCGTAACCAGCCAATACATCACTCTTTTAATGTAACTATTTTTTATTATTTAAATTTAAAATAATATATAAATCTTAACACATTTACATTTCTTAGGGATGTTCTAGCAGTAAGAATTGGAGATGAATATGACTCATGACCTGAGTTCATATTTAGTCGCTTGCCCTAAGTTGAGTGTTTTCGATTTAATTAGTGTACAGTATAGGAGACGTGCTATGAACCCAAAGTTTGCCAATTAATAATCAGGCTCGGTGTATCAGTGGTCAAGATCTGCCAGCGGAATTTCACTTATTGCCAAAAAAAAAAAAAAATCTTCATACGTTTACAAAAATTTCAACGAGGATGAAAGAAAGAAGAGGAACAAATGAATATATATAAATATATACACAAATATAGATATGTGTATAAACTAGCCCTTGATGTATAAGGAGGAGCAAGTGATAAATATCTAGAAAAGAAGACGACTCGTATGAGAAGGGAAAAGAAAGAATTAGAAGGCAAAATGACCCACTAGGAATGAGCTGTCAAATAGTGGGACCCATTAGGGGTTTCCTTTGGGCAGTAAGAGAAAATTTGACATTGCTTGCGTCTGGGGTTTGTCAAAGGGAGTGAGATTGACGTCTTCCAAAGTATTCATTTGCCCCAGTTGGCCCGGCACTTAGCCCATGGCTATGGGCTCATCAAGGCATTTCTAATAATGCCTTAACATAAACGTTTTATTTTTTTTATTTGATTTTATAAGAAAAAAAGTCGAGGGATAAAACAAAATAACATTAGGAGAAACATATAACGTGATATTAGAGAATTCAGTCTATTAAGATTACGCATTAAATATTTCAAGAGATATAAGACATGTTTAGATTACTATTATAACTTAATTTATACTGGTGTGATATAAGAAATCATTTTTCTTGAAAATATAAAAATAATTTTAAAAATTAGAAAATTTATAAAAATAATAAATAGTAAACAATAAATAAAATATTTTTATAAATAATAAAATATATTAAGTCAAAGTATAAGAAATCCTAAAAATAATTGACTATTAAAAAAATGTCATAAAAATAATTGCTCAATGAAAATTAAGTCACTTATTCACTTATTGTTTATTGTTGAACAAATTAACAAAAAGTATGTTATATTACACATGTGCAATACAAGGGAAAATAATAAAATTTTTTGTTTTTATTTATTATTGAAGTTAACTTTTACAATTCACTTAAAAATAAAATAGAAATATATTCTAGAAAATTTAATTTTAACAGGTTTTTAATACTAATCACAATTTTATATTTTTGTGAAATTTTGGAAGGAAAATTCAAATGAAGTAAATAAAAAATATATATGAAAGGGGAACATAGTACATATATGGAATAAACTTGATTAGGATTGTTTTTCCTTTGGTATTAATAAAATGAGATGGACTAAAACTTTTTTAATGAGAAAAGAAACTATAACATAATGATACATAACTTTAATACAAAAAGACATATACTCTCTTTTATATCTACAATTTCATTTCCGTATGCTCGAGAAAGTCTGATTCATTGTATAGCACTCCAAAGATTAGTTGCGGTATCGATACCGAACGTTAATCCTTTAATGATGTAATCTGTGAGCCCTTTTTTTCCTTTATTTCATTATCAAATTGAATTGGGTTAACTCTAGTCAACGGCTTTCAAGGACCGACCCACTCGATGACGGCCCGTGGGCGACCATTATAGCCACGTAGGATGGACTGGTCTATAGTCGGTGACTACTTGACTTCTGCTTTCAGCCTTTCACGCAGACCCACCAATTATTATTATTATTATTATTATTATTATTATTGTTATTACATTAAGAAGTTTAAATCTTTGATTTATTTGTAAACAAGATTGCTAACGTCACTCACATGTCAAAGTAGAGTAATGGTGGAAATATCATTCTCGTTTATATCGGCACATTTATGATCGCAAACAATTGATTTGGATTTCATGATGGCATCTCATAATATCATGTGATCGAGGTCTAATAATAATAAACAAAATAATAATATAAGTGTATTTAAAAATATGGGAGGGCCATATGTGTTTGTCTCTCGTTAATTTTGGATAAAATTTGTATTTAGTTTATAATGTTTTGAGGTTATTATCATTGTCATTACAAAGCATTTTAACCTAGTTGATTTGGATTCAAATGATGGCTGACAGTAATTGGTTTTGAATCGTTCGACTATAGTTTACTAATCCTATTCAGCAATAATATTTCAAATAGTGTCTAAACTAATTTATTTAAAAAAACAATTTTATTATTCTTTAATAATACTAAATACTCAATCAATTGTTAGTTATTCTAACAACTTATTTTGATGGAACAGACCCTAAAATGTTTATAAAGACTAGTGAACACTGAAATCAAATAACTATCACTAAACACTTATCTTATCTGTGAACAATTGATGGTTGATCACATTGTTATACTACAAAATTTGTAATTTTTAAATACACTTAACATAATTTATTTAAAATTAATTACTCGTCATTAAGAAGAATTACATAAAATTACCGAGTCTTCTGTAAGGTTTATTTAGCAACTTTTATTTTCTGATTCCATATAAATTTAATTTAATTCTATCTAAAAAGAGTGTAAGCCTGCAGAAACCTCAAGCTCCTTTTCTAATGCTTTCAATTCACAGATGTATGCGCGCGGATGGTTTAGTGGCAATCTTTGAAGGCAGTCAAAAAGAGCAGGCATCCATCTTTGGTCATCAAAATCATACTTGTATCCAACGCTAAGCTCCTTTTCGCAATCTAGACTTGACCGGCATACGTGAACCATGTGATGTGTAATAAAAACTTCAATGCCTCAGAGGTTGAGGTCTTTTCTTTTCTTTACCTTTCGTTGCTTTGTCCTTTCACAATAAAATGTCAAGAATAAGTGAAGAAATTGTAAAAATATTGACACATATATAAATTGGTGAGAAAATGGCTGCTCGATTCCTCCATGCGAGGAAGCTGTAAAAAACGGTTGATTAATAAAGTAATTTGATGAAGATTGCTTATGATTTAATGTGTTGAGATATATTATGCATTTCTAAATCATTTAACAGCTGCCTTATTTTCTTGCATATTTTTTCGAAATTTAAACCAATTCATTAAAAGATTTTACAGAGCGGACGTTTGAAGCAACCAAATTCGCTAGCTGGTTTTGCTCTCGGTACATGTGGCTTACTTCTAACCTCTTTTTAACATGAGATTTCCATTCAGCCCTTGACTTTGCTCGATCAGTACTATTTACCATCTTTATTACTAAATGGTTATAACAAGCTAGTAAAACACCATAAAATGTTTGTCTTCGTCCAATCTCACTTTTCCTCTTTTTAAACCGTCAAATACAGCACATAGTTAAGCTATACTACCATATGTAGGATTAGGAGACACAAGATATTGACAACTCCCAACACCACCAACGAATAATATTTTGCCATCACAGCTACATCCTACGTGACCGTGGACAAACATACCATGTTCATTTTGATCTCCACATGCATCCACAGTGATTATTAATGTTTTCTTAGCAACATTATGTTGGCTGAAAACACAACTTTGTCTAGAGCAGATTTTAAATTGAAATATCAAAAGAAAAAGTTGTTGGTTCTGCATACTGTAGAAGCAGGTTTCTAGGTTGGTATGTTCCTATGGAAGAGTGTCCGTGTTTTGCTCCTTGTTTTAAGTTGCAATTAATGTGGTAAAAAAAAAAAAGATATATTACATATTCTTTTTATTACGTATTTTATTTGATCTTTAATTGATTTGAAATATACATGTTAGCAATTAAAAGAAAAAAGAAGATGTCTATGTAAGTTATTTAGGGATGAAGCAATTTAATATTGGGAGCCAACATTAAACTAAGAAGATTGATGATATCAAATATTTTAAATATAAATGAGTGTAAAGTCTAGATCATCATTAGAAAATTATATAATAATACCTATAAAGTGTTTGTAAAAAATAATATAAGATTATGTAAAAGAAAATTAATTATTCCCAGAAAAATAAAAAATAAAAAGAATCTATATCGTATTCGAAATTCAATTATTGAGAAGAAATCTTTTTAGGTGGTAATTTGATATCATTGGGAAGAAATCTTTTTAGGTGGTAATTTGATATCAACGAAATATGGTGAGAGGAATTATAGATAACTTGTACTCATTATACTCGATCAAGATTCAAGCATTTGGAATTAGAGGAGCACTAGTAGAAGATATATATAAACAATTCATATCACACAAAACATGTAAGTTAATTATGTATGGCGAGGTTATAGCTTCGATTGATTTCAAAAAAACGTTAACGTACACAAGGGCTTTTTTATTCGCATAATTTCATTAATCTCGTTTTTCATCAGAACCACTTGACCCATTTGACCAGAAAAAAAAAAAGAAGAAAAATCACTTGATGGCCCTTAATATTTTTGTATCAAAAACCATTTTTTCTCTAAGAAATTAAATTGGAGCCCTTCTTGATTACTAGTCCTGGTGACATATAAAATGGTTGGTCAAAATGAAATATGAAAAAGTTCAAAAGAAATCGTTTGTGAAACTTTCCAAAGGAAACACCCAAGAAATCCTCTTTTACCCATTAAGAAGAATCTGTTACTGACAGAAAAGTGAAGTTTGAACAAGCTTAGGCCTCAGTGAGAACTATATGAAGAATACTGACGTAGATAACATCTACTTTTCCTATTCTAGTTGCTAAATTAAACTATGTTGACTAATCCCTAAATTTTCTAAGCACGTTTTCTTAAATTCAAAAGAAAGACAAGAATAAAGATCAACGATGAAGAGGACATAGTTGATACGTTACTCAGTGTATGCTCTTTGCTAAGTATTAGAACTCTCTAGCTTATGAATAATATGGTGTGCTCATATGAGACAATTATTTCTTTAAAAGAGTAATATTTGTATTTTTTCCACAACAAACACTAATTATCTTTTGATAATGTTAAGATTATCAATTAACTTTCTTCACTTGGACTCGAATTGTTTGTTCTGCCAAAAAGACTCACTCAAACTCGAGTTAATCCATTGTTTGTTCTGCCAAAAAGACTCACTCAAACTCAAGTTAATCCAACGGTCAAGTCAGTAGTGGTTTGAGACGCTCGAGCAAAGAAAGGTTATGCATACTAAGAGCTTATGAACAATGCACATTTGGCTTTTGGAGTAGCGAGGTTCTTATAGATATTGTAGGTAGAGTTTGGATGACATTTATCTCTGTATGCTAATTGGATAATCATCGAGGTGGTGGAGTCTCAATAAAATTAGTTGATAGGATTCATAGAATATGACTGGCTTGGTTAATATCACGAAGTTCTTCGGCCCAACCCCAACAAAATCAAAGCCACATGGAATGAGACTTGGAACCTGATGGAATCCGCACCTAGGCTATGGCAGTGCCACTGACCCAGGATGTGTGTAGGGATAGACTTAGGATGAGATATTATATAAAGCATAGAGAGAAGAGATCTTAATAAAATATAGAAAAAAGACCAAAAAATATTAGGAGCAGCAACTAAGCTATTACTCCATTAAGATTGAGGAAAGTAGAGACCAAATAATATTTTAATCCACCATCAAGATCATAGAAAAAAAAAAGTTCTTACTTTGTTCTCCAATTAAAAAAACAACAAAAAATAAAATTATGTAGAGAGAGGAGGAGAAAAGATTTTACATGTTATCCAAAAACAGAGAGTTGATGATTGTTCAACTAAAATTGCAAAAACCTTATCTTAGGATATATAGAGGGTACAATCAATGTTTCCTCTTCTTTGTGAATTCGCTTTCAAACAATACAATCTCAAAAAGAAGCACTTCCTCTTTCACGAAAAACAAAATTGCAAAAACCAAAAATAAAGAAGATAAATATAAAAAGCTAATGGTAAAGAGATCAATTTACAAAAATAAATTAAATTACAATTTATTAAATTAATTTTTCATTCTAAACAAATAATTATCAAATCAATTACATGCTCATTTATCGCTCAAATTCCGTGTGTTTGAATTTTCTAATTTCTAAAAGTAAAACATCATTACCAATTCATAAACTAATTTGTTGTGCATGTTTTGTGCTTTTCCCAAAGTTGGTTTTGTGCTTTGTCCAAATATTTATCTCATAACAAAAAAAAATGTGGGGGGGGGGGGGGGGGAGGGGGAGGGCCGCCAGGGCCCCCTAAAGCATATGTATTTCCGTCCCTAGATGTGTCGGTCAGGTTGGTGCTACCCATATTGATATCATCTTTAAAACAAACTGGTTTATGGTGCTAAAATTTTTTCAATTACTAAGACAATTAATAAATATAACAGGCGCGCAAACTTAAATTCATATAAACACTCCTTTCTTATGTAAAATTGTAATCTGGGATTAGTCAAAGATATAGAAAGCCATGTGCCAAATTGCTTTAAATAGAATAAAAACAAATTATGCGAATGACAACAATCTCCTCTATGTCTTATTGTTATATAATGGGAACTTTCTCTAGTTATGAATTTATGCTAAACTTGGTTAATTTGAACTAAATTGTTAACAAGACATCATTTGGACAAAAAGATTCTGAAAAGAGGCGAATAATTTAAAGGTGGCTAGATCTCTATTTTTATGATAAGCTAGAGGCTCGTAGCTGCAATTAGTCAAAAAAGCGCAGGTAAAATGCTTCAACTCTCTATGTAGATATGGAATATATAATTGAACTTTGCATACATGAAAAGACAAAATTATCAATCTATTCTCTAAAACAAATATATATCATCATTGAATGAACAGAATTTTGTTTAACTTGAATTGAATCTCCATCATAATGTTTTATAGTGTCGAAATATATACATTTTAACGAATGTGGTTCAACAAATTCTAATTTGACGTATGGAGGCACACTACAACATTTTATGCCAATAATTACATTTTTTTCGTTACGTTGAAGCAAGTGTAAAGAAATAGTTACACTTTCAAGTGTAACAAAATATTTTTGTATAATTTTTTATATCGCAATCATTTTGTTACACTTCTAAGTGTAGCTAATTCAGTTACACTTCTAAGTGTAACCAAATAATTAATAAGTACAAGTGGCATTTACTTGGTACATTTCAAAAGTATGAAATTGAAACCTATAGCATGTGCTTTGTCCCATATCGGTAGATTTAAGAATGTTGCATTATTGTTTCTTAACTTAACTTTCATACAAATTGAATCATTACAGTTCAAGTCTTATTCTAATTTTAATTTTAATTTTAATTTTTTTGTGTTCACACATAAAAACTATTAAAGTAAATGTTAGCTACATTTTAAATGTAACTAATATTAGCTACATCTTTAAATATATTAAATATTAACTATATTTTTAAGTATAATAATATTTTTTGTTGTATCAATATTAGTTCACTTGTAACAAGTGTACTAAATTTTTTTTATTTATATTTTTAATTGTAACTAAAGATCAAAATATATATAATTTCTAGTATCATATTTTGTAGTGGCAAAAGTTTTCAACAGATGGGGTTCAATAAAGCAGAGTCTGCCGAAGAGAACTATAGTGTAAAAGAGAAAATAGTATAACAAAAAGTTCCAACTGATTAAGAAGTGATAAAAGCAACAACCAATTAAAACGTGATTCATTTCATTGTGAAAAATAAAATCTGCTTTCCGCTTTGCTTCCGACACTTTGTTTACTTGTCGTTCGAGTGCACGTCACAAGTTTGACCAGAAGAAAAAAGAAATTGCATGCTTGCCACTAGTGAACAATCCATTCTTTCTCTCTCTCTCTCTCTTTTTTTTTTTTTTTGCTATATTTCGTTATTATAATGTAAAAGATCATCCTCTGTGTGATATTTAGATTCTCAGTCAACATTATAAAAGAGATCTAATAATATAAATTATTTTATAATTATTTAAACATTTTATTATAATTAAATCTTTATCGTAGTGTTGTAATAAATATAAATTCGAGAAGCATCCACGATCTCTAGTAGAACTTATTTTGATTAGAATCATACCCAAACTTGCAAGTTGCTAAGTCTAAGATTGATGAAGAAATTAAAAATAAAGAATGATATATTCATATATAACTTATAGTTCTTACTAAAGTAATATTAATTATGCTCTCGTCAAGAAAGCAATATTATGTTTTCGTCAAGACAGTTTCGTCGTGGAAATGTGCACCATGTTTGAATGTTACTTGTAATGGAAGTAATGTAGAGTATAACGTAGTTTGAAAGCTTAACTACAACTGTACGTAAAAACAAAACTCTCTTTCTAATTTTCTCTCAGCACCACAACATGATTATCTTTCTATAAAAAAAAAAAGGAAAAAGCTAATGATAACTGTTCGCTTTCTGTAGATATTTTTCCTCTTCACTTTCTTGCATGCAGTTCTCAATGATTGAGGCAATGTAAGTTCATTAGTCTTGTGTTAATTAATAGTTGATGATAGATTAAGCTGGTAATTTGCTACCACAAAAGATTTTCTTTTTTCTTTTCTTCAAATTGGCATTAATCAAGCCGTGTAAAAACTACAATTGAAGAGAGATAATTATAGAAATCTAGATATAAAAGAACTGGAGTTTCTGGCTCTTCTTTGAGAATGTATTGATTGAGTAATTACTTTACTATTATTATCTTTCTTTCACCACTTAGAAAAAATTAATAAGCCACACTACAATTCATTAGGGTTTAATTTTGGTCAATAATTCTGATTAAGCCATCGTCATAGATTTCTAAGAAATTATTTAGAAAATGAAGTTCATTTGGGAAAACAATATGAAAGAAGGAAAGTTGTTCAATTGGAACAAGGGAAGTGTAGTGCAATAATGTGGTCATATATAAACGTCTAATGTGAAAAAGAAATGCTTAAACTTTTAAAAGAAAATATGAACTTGTTACTGATCAAAAAAAAACAAAAAAAAATGAGCTTGTTGCAATCCATGTCAAAATAAACAAGGTCGGTCAAAGGAAAGGTTAATTAATACAAAACTGAAAAATTTGGTACTCCTTTCATACCAATTAACTAGTAATAATCCACTTTATTTTTCTATTTTTGCTAATGTTTCATTTTTGTAATTAGTTACTTATACAAATCACAGGGAGTAATGTGCCTTTACCCAGTTTCTATTTAAACCCTAATAAGCACATTCATGTGTGGAAAATGCAATATTAATTATTTCAAGTTTAAGTGTTTGTTTTACATATATTTAAAAAAAAATTGATGAAGTGGACATAATTTCAAAATATCCTAATTAATTAAGAAAGGAAGGTACATATCAAATTGGATGGGAATTGCAGTGCAAATAATGGTTATACAAGTCAAAAACCAGAGGCAAAGGTCTTTAATTTTTTAGTAGAAAAATTGGAGTTCTTGTATGATGCAATTAGTTAATAGGAATTTGTTTACTAATTCGTCAAATTAATTATGAATATGTAGATTAATTATCCTTTAGGAACTGATTAATTCAAGAAACAATCACATTTATTTCCATCCACATTGACTATGAAAAGTTCGGTGAGACTTCTAAAGTTCTAATCAAGTCCCAATTAAGAATTACGTGGGCTTACTTTACCAAACACGCAATCTTAACTGGAATTAGGATGTTCACCCACGTGATACCACGGGTGTTATATATTTTTTAATTTTTATATTTTGTATAATTTCAATAAATATATAATTAAATGTGAATCAATTTTATAGATTAAAATTTAATAATTTAACAAACTTGTATTTTATCTAATGTGAATCAATTTTATAGATTAAAAACTTAATAATTTAACAAACTTGTATTTTATTAATTAAATATCCAAAAAAATTGATTATCTATTAAAAATAAATAACACATATATTAAAAATAACAAAATGACTAAGGAGAACCAAATGACATCTTACCAACCATTAAATTAAAAAGTGAACAAAAGACTCGCTTTAGGAGGGGAATGAAGAAAAAGAAGAAGAAGATCAACATGCTAATTTTAAAAAAAAAAAAATTTAACTGTCAAGGAGATGATACATAGCGCCCCACTCAACCATTTTAATATAATATAAAAATAATTTTTCAAAAAAAATTATTTAATTAAAGAAACCTTTATAGTTTAAGAATATAAATCTATATATCGATCAGTCCTTTCTAATTCATTATCCATTTATCACTTCTTATTTGTACTTAATTTTAATTTAAATTAAATAGATAATGAAAAACGGGTAATATATAGAAACGCTTTTTTACGAATTTTTATTCTGCAGCTTGAGGGTTGCCAAATGGCTGGTCGTCTCACTCAATGCACAACGCTAAACTAATCTCTAAGCACACCCCTATGTTTAAAAATAAAGTTGATTAATTTAAAAACAGTTTTAAAAGAAAAGAACAATATGTAGAAGAAGACTGGGATTTTGCTGACGATAATGCAAACACATATCGGTTGAATAATTGATGATTAAATTACATGACAATGTTGAAAATCTTGATACAAAGCGGACCATGACGATATAAAGAAACGAAAGAAATTAATGACTGAAAACGTCTGCTGTGATTTCATAATGAAGAGACGACGCTTAAACAGACTACTCGATCTTTTTTTCCCTCTCTTTTTCATTTAAGAGAAGTCGATAATACGACAACGTAATTTTAACTTTCAAGAACAGATACACACTTCTTACACTTAATAATAATAATAATAATAATAATAATATATTTCTTCTGTCTGGTTCAAATGGGTTTTTCCACAGCTTCAAACTCACCCTCAAGACCACTTAATCGAAAAAGATTGTAATGATAATGGGGTTTCTTAGTTTGGGTCCCTCGTAACATTGTGGTACTATACAAACCTAGTCCAATAATTTATTGTAACCTAATTACGATTAAAGTAGTGTTGTATGTCACTAGGGCGATGCTCCTTTTTGAAAAAATATATTGTATGAAATCATGTATTAAATGCTAAATAACTTGTTTTATATATAGCAACAGTTCTTTTTTGTTTTTTAGTTTTTAGAAAGGTCTAGTGATGATTATATGTCACTCATTATTTAGGCGACACTTCTCCCTGTTTGTCCTTCTTTAATTGAGTCATCAACGGCTAAAGTGCCTGGTCCACGCAGCGCTCTCCCATAGGTTGTTACAAGTCAAACTTAACTAGTTAGTTTGTAGACTTGATACACCAAGTTGGACTATATGCTACTTAAAGAAGCTTTTGTTTTTTCGTTTTTTTCTCTAGTTACACAGTATGCCAATTGATCATAAACATATGAGGTGACATATAAGTAGTGAAATCTACCATTGCTCATATTGCTCAAGCATTACTATCGCGCTTGTTGAGTTTGACTAATATAATAGAAAGTAATTAAAGTGGACTATATTACAATAATCTTATGTATGACAAAAAAGCCAACCACCAAGAAGCATACACATGCAGTATATCCCATTTCAACCAGAGATACAATCCTATCAAAAATACCTAACCTTCTTCTTTGTAAGCGTGAATCTGATAACTTTTTGTCTTATTTTAGCACTTTTTATTATTATTAATTATTTTTTACGTGTATATCCAAGTGATATGTCAAAGAAAAGAGATAGAATAATCAAAAATTGGTTCCCAGAAAAAGAGAAAATCGGAATCACATATGAGGTTTTTATTCTAGGAGTCGCTGCCTTCTTGTAGCTTATATATATGGCCTATAACTTGTTGCTGCAACTTTTGTATTACTTATATCTTCACATAAGCGGAAAAGGGTGAAATATATCCAAAAGCGCCTCAATGAATTTTTTCACTTGTTGGTCATTCATTTAGCAAATCGAATCAAATCAAAATAAACTTTTATTTTAGTAAATGGAACCCGTTCTAGTTATATGTTTATCAACAGTAAGGAAATATCACTTGCGCTTGTATAATAATATTTTATTTTCTAAACATATCGCAATAATCACATTTTCAAATTAAATATTATCACTTCTCAATATATAAGTTTAAACTGCAATATAATTAAAAAACCTAAGGTGGTCTTCAATTATTGTCTTTGATATATATAGACATATCCTATTGTACAAATCAGTGAATTTGACTTAAGGGATGAAGGTCAACGGTACCGTTCACAAGTCACTTCATTATTGATCCCTAGATTCAAATAATCGTCAATCTAAATTTGATTATTGTTTGCATATATGTATTGTATTAATTTGACAGTATATAATGTAACATTATATCCTTTTCTTTCTTGGAATCAGATCTGAACCTTTTAACAAGACGTCTGAGTGAACATAATCGCGTAGTCAATGGTCATTTATTAAAAGTGCATAATTCTAAGAAGATTTGGATTTGAGCCACGTTCAATGAATAATACAAAAGTCTAATGACAAATCACTGTGGATAATATATAATTAAGTATACTGTGACATCTGAACCTGATTGTAACAGCTAGCGTATGTGATGAATACATTCATGGCCAACAGTAAAATGGAGTAAATTTTCTAGTATTTACTTTAGGTTTCAGAATTGAATTGATGAACATCTTAGTTGTCGGTTCTCACTATTTCAGTTTTGATAGAGTTACCACTCGTCTAAAATGTTTAAGCTTGTACACAATATTGGTAAAGGCATATTATCTCCTTGTGATTTATCTATTAACTAATTACTCGTGTGTATTAAAATTTACCATATTATTTCCTATGCTTTTCGAAAGATGACACTTAATCTCTTATCTTAACATTTTCTTTCAAATCACTCATTATGCATTATACACAAGACTATTTTTGTATCTACAAGTCTTAAAACTTGCAATATGCTATGTATTTTTATAAAAATATACTTATTTTTAGTTAACGATGCTAAGATGAGATTTTAGTTAACTTGTAAAACAAATACTATTATATTTATTTATTGTGATAACAACTTTAAATAAATAACACGGGATCCAACCATTTTTATATCAATTATTAGGTTTAAGTCAAAATGTAGAGTTGTCTATAGAATTAATGATACACAAGAGGGAAGCTTCCATTGTTAGGCTTACTTTGAGCATAATAAGACCATTAGCGAAATCAAATAGTAATTTGCAGTCAGAGCTTAAAGTTTGAAAAAGGTGCCGGGGATGATGCTCTAAAACCCTAGACCGAGCCGCCTTTGTATTTTGTTTTCCTTTTTGCCCTGTTCATTTAAGTGATTTCTTTACTTTACTTTGACTTGTTACAAAGATTTAAAGGAGATTTGTGGCATGTTTGGAATAACCTTATTTTAAATCTAAAATCTAATAAGTATTTTATTATTTAATAAGAAATAAGCGTCTAATTTAATAAGACTGTTTGGGTTGCAAGTAGTATTAACCAAAGCGATAAACTAATTTGACTGAAATACCCTTTGCAAAAGAGAGCTAATAGGGTAGTACGCCCAATTAAAACAAGGGTAATATGAGGATATAAAATTTTCATTAAACTTTCAAATAATTTCTAGCGTGTCCCTTTTCAGCTAATAAGCAATAAGCATGATAATCTTGTCTTATTTCTTCTGTGATCTTGTCTTATTTATTCTAACTAGAGATAAAATAACTTATAATAAGTATCTTATAAAAAATTTAAAATAAACACTACTATTTATATAAGATATAAAATAAGATAAGTATCTTATCAGAAGCCTATAACAAAAACAACATTGGTTGGCTGAAAAGCTAGCCAAAGGTGATTATAAGCACCCTAAATAAAGTGACACATTTGACTATAAAGAAGAGAAAGTTGGCAAATTCTTCTGTGCACCAATATTACCATGCAGCTTCTAGGAATGTGCACCCCCTTGGAGCGTAATGACTGACACAGTCTTACTAAAAAAAGAAACATGCAAGTGCATCTCTTTCTTCACTCTCCTCTCCCTTTTTCTTTCTCCGCTCACGATTCCAAATCTCTTCCTCTTCTCAAACGCATTACAAAAATGTGTTCAAAAACTTAAATCTTCTAATCAACGACAAAATAAAAACTATAAGTAAAAACCAAAAAGATTTTTTCAATGTCCACAGGCTCTGTGGGGCCAGTAACATAACGAAAATTCTGAAGAGTATGAAGCCCTCCAATTGAGAAATTGCGTGAAGGCAATGATTTTTCAAGCTAATGTGCGTCCACGTGACCCGCTTGGTGGATGTCATTGAATCATTGATGGATTACAACAACAGATTGATTATTATATGGTTGAATATGTATATATATTCACACACACAAAGAATTGATGAACACGGCAGGAAAAAAACAAATGTACGTTTGTTGAGATTTGTCATTTTTGTATATATGTGTGTTTGCATAGCGAAGAAGACAATATGTTGGTTGAGATGTGTGTGTATGTGTGTGAATAAGAAGACCACATGTTGATTAAAATTTCATAATTTATGTTGTTTGAGATTTGTAAATTACAATTGATAAATTATAGACCTGTATATGAGAACATACCATATAAGAATTTGGACATTCTATTGACAGGTTGTAAACATACATTTATGTTGTGAACATATAATTTCTATGTTGTGAATATACAATTTTTCATTTTGTAAACATTTATTCTAGATTTGTAGATATACTATTATTATTTTGCAAAAATTTGGTTTAAATTTTGTAATAAGATAATATAAGATTGTAAATACATAAAATTTGTGATTATAATTATGAGAATTGTAAACAAATAATATGAGATTTGCAAGTATTTGAAAATTGTGAACTTATTACATGAAATCTATAAATAACTAAAAGTTATAAATATATAGTATAAAAGTTGTGAAAACACATACTATTAACATACTGTGCAGTGCATAGTATAAGCACTAGAGAAAACTGTATAATTTAAGATAACTACTTTTGTGCTTTTCTTTTTGTCGCAAATCTGGCTTCTGTACATTAAGCTTTCTTTAGGATTTCACAGAACACATTTGATATCGCATTACATTTTTAGCTAATAGAATCAACGGACTGCAGATTTGGCGACTCCGTTACATACCTATATTTATTTTTATTCAGGACGACTATATTATTGTGTCAAACTAAAAAAAAAATAATTGTATTGCAGTGGAAGTGTGGAACCAGCCCTTTTAGCTAATTAACTACGGCCCAATTTCAAATCTTGAGGTGACAATTTAATATGTTGTTACCCTAATTGAGTACACACACTACTTTTATCTAAGCCATATGTCTTCATTTTTCTCTTCTACTTTAGTGATAATGTAGGAATTTTCAATCAACGACTTCGCCCAACCTTCCTAATTGCCCTAGCCTGATAAACCTACTACAAGGTAGACATAAGGGGGTCGGGTTATTACTGGGTCCGACCAAAAAGACTCTTAACGCTCATGTTAGACAAATAGAAGCTTCTAAGAATAGGCATAAGTTAATTAGGTCAGAAAAGTATTTACGAGTATGCATGTGATGCATAGATTTTGATACCTCAAACTTCTGGCCTTAGGCGCTTATAGAGGCATTAACACTAGCAATGTGATGTACGTTGGACTCAAAACTCTTCATGGCCATCAGATGGTTATCATTCAGATAAAGCCAGGACTCTGGACCTCTAACCGGCCTCCACGGATCCAGAGGAATAAAGGATCGGGTAGGAGGACCTGGAATGTTCGGATGGCTTGCACGTGGACAATTTAATGTGTTTAAATGGGCGACGGTGAGACTCGAACCCATGACTTGGACTCTATTATCACCTCACCTAAGAACTTAAACTTGCAGAGAGAATATTAATTTATTTATTTATTTGTACTTAACAGTATTACCCCATGATTCAGATTTCATAGGTAGACTGGCTTAACACAAATTAGTTCACTTGGACTTGCCTGCCGACTGCAGGCACTAAATCACGTTACAATGTGTGAAACTGTGGCTGTTGAAGTTGCCCCTTGATTTTGACCCCAAAAAAGAAAAAAAATTGCCGCCTGATGACTTTTTTGCATAGTCATCAAAAGGCAACTTGTTTTAGGTTGTTACTTCTACCAGACCACATATTTCCCCCAAGAATGTCACCCATGTTGAAATTTATCAAAGTACCGGAACCTTTAAGTCATTTAAGTGCAACTGCTTTGTTTGGTATAAGCTTATTATAAGATGTTTTATATATATGGTTTAGTTTGAATTTGTATAAGATGCTTGTAATAAAATATTTTATATCTTATAAGATAAAAAGAGACAATAAATATAATTCCTTTTAGGTTAATAAGATAAGCATCTTATAGTAAACTCAATCCAAACACAACAAACTTATCACCTCTGTCAAATTTCATATATAACTTATAAGATTACGAGGAAATTCTCAAGTCGGTGGAAGCATTTAATCGCGTTTCAAAACTCAAGCTTACAATATCTTACATGGCCGGATTTTCTTTCAAATGGAATATGAATCAAAGTCTTTTAAGCAACTCAAGAAAGGGACTCGAAAGTTCTCTTTCCCTGCATATATTAACTCTCAACCATTTTGTGTTGCTTTAACTTGCAGTGTTCCCACTCCAGTTGGAAGCAAGCATGTTTTCTGTCAGATTTTAATTTCAAAATGTATCATATCTAACCTCGACTTTTTCTGCGTCCATATAACAATTAACAGAGAATCAATACATCAGTTTTTTTCCTAGCTGATCATACTTGAGGGGGAATTTATTTGTTGATGATCTTAGATTTCTTATTAGCTTCTGTAGCTATGCAAGATTAATCATGACACGTTTGCTTTGAAATAATTAATGCAGCATTGCTCCATATAAAATGTTATCAAGACTATCTTCATTCACTTTGAATCTTAGAAGCATATATGTTGGAAACTTTAGATTTTTTTGTAATGTTACAAAATTATGAGAATAATCATGGTAAAATAACAATGTAATTATAATAGAATTAAGGGTAAAATGCACATTATCCGTTTATAGTTTCTCCAATTAGTTGATTGTTCCCCTATGTTTTAAAAGATATCACTTTACCCTCTATACTTTTTAAAAGATAATACATAATCTCCTATATTAATGTTTTCCATTCAAATTAATTTAGTGTGTATTATATATATATATATATATATATATATATATATATATATATATAATTTACAATATGCTATATAGTTTCACAAAAAACCCCATAATTTTCAGCTAACAGCATAGAGATAATGGGAAAAAAAAAAAAAAGCAATTGCACCACCTTTCGAAAAATATAAGGGGTAATATGCTAAGTTGTAAGAACAGAGCAGTAATTAGTGTATCAGACAAACAATAAGGGCAATCAGCTAAAGTGCACATAGGGGTATAAAGTGCATTTTATCGTAGAATTAATAATTTAATTAATCCAATATGGAGTAGGAGTGTCGTGACTGTTGTTTCTGATGCAGAAAGAAATTTCTAGTTAATAATTGTTTAGTTGTGATATCAATATTTGACTTTGACCACCTAATGCTTGAATTTCGAACGAGAAAAGGAAAAAGATAAAAAAAAACAAAAAACAAAATTAATAAAAGAAGAAAATGGAATTAATGATCAGATGCAACTATTTGGTGGAAAATATTATAATTATTATCAGAGGAGAACTCATGCATGCATCTGGATAAAAACTCACTGATTCCACATTTGTTTATGCCCTGCTTTTTCAAGGATTAAGGTAAAATCTTCAATGATAAGGACTGTGACAATGCACCACCCAAGGAAGTTTGAGATCACTATACTACTAAATGAAAAACACTTTTCAAAATACATGGTCGTTTTCAAATAAAGATGATATTATGTCTAACACGTGAATCTCATCCGTGGCAAAACCAAAAATTGGAAGCAGGGGGGCTACTAAATCTCATCACGTGATCGTGGACCTATGTGTCAATGAAATAAGTGTGCATGTTTAACCTAGAAGGACGTGTGGATGAAATGACAACATGTCCCTTAGATTCGATTAGTTCACAATGTGGATAGATTATGAATCAGAATTTCACATGGTCAATTTCAGAGCGAAGTGTTATGGAGAAAAAATTCAAGCTGGCCGACACAAAGATGGATGGAAACTTTGCTGAAACCACCAGGCTACATATGGGTCTAGCTAGAGGTGGAGCAGGAGAGAAAGAGATGCTCATAATTAAATTCACATTCTACGTTTCGCATGTGGTAGAAATTTTAGTTATTGCAATATTTGATGTGGTTATAATCAAATGATTTAGGATTCAAATTGATCGTCATAATATTATAATATTACCAAAAATTTCACATTTATGGTTTACAATTGGATTGTAAAAAATTCTCATCATGTCAGAAAACATAAAGGGAGATGACGCAAAAATCATTGCAAGTAAACTATATGACGGTTTAAATTTAATTATTAGTCTTGTAATACATTAAACTTATTTAATTGATTCAAAATACTTAGAGCTCGTTTGGATTGGCTTTTTTCAAAAACGTTTTTTTTAATAGCTTTTGAAAAATAACTTTTTTTTTAAGAAGCTAAAAATTTTGGTTTTTAAAAAAAAAGTTATATTTGAGCTTTTTTAGAGTTTTAATTTTTTTGAAAGCAAAATCAAATAGTTATTGTAAATTTAATATAATTTTTTTAAGAAAAAAATTACTTTTCCCTTAAAAAAAATCAATCCAAACAGGCCCTTAAACCGATAATCATATGTGATAGGGACCAAATCTTTCGTTCTATCAATACGAGATAGAACGTTACAGAGTTCCTGGAGGTTGATTATTGTTGTGGACACAAAGTCCAAGGGTGACAACAATGGTGAATGAACAGGAGCCAGATATACATTAGCTGGAATTTTCTTTCCCCCCCTTTGTAATGATGATTATAAATATTTCCTTGACAGATTTCTCTGATGGGTTGTTAATTTTATTATGACTTGGAAATGGTGCTCATCAGGTCGTCCAGTGAGCATCCATGAACACTTGAAACAGCTTTGTGTTTGGATGAAAACGATGCATTCACAAACGAAAAAATTTTTCCAACTTTGGAAATCATATCGAACCAAACCGCAGATCATCCTTGGCCAAAAGAGAAGTCCAATGCATGATACTCTTACAGTAACACGAGGTTCAAAAAAGAATCAAACCCACTTTGAAACATACGACAATGTTAAAGCATAGCTAAATCCAATTTTTCAAACTCCCGTTAGAGATAGAGGATAGTCCTCCACTACACAATTAGTTGTAAACGCTTTTTGACAAGCATTCACCGCAACAAGTCATGCAAACCAAAACCCTATTATTAGATAGGAAGACATTCCAACCAATTCCCAGAAAGTATAAATTTGGATCAAATTAAAAATCATAATTCCAACACTAGCAATTAATATTGACATAATAGAAGTGGGTTGATCAAGTAGCCAAATTCTAAAGAAAAATCATTATGAATGATCCAAGACCATACACATTGATAAATAGAACTGCTATTTATTTGCTGAATAGACAAATTGACTGAAAAAAGTCATGACTATACTTAACACTAACACTCTGAAAAGCCCGCATACAAACAAAGATTGTGTTGCAGTTGGAAAAAAAGTCCCACTCTCATTGACACAGGAACTGAGTGAAAGCAAATGTATGATCCACGCATATTGATTTCTCTTACATAAAAAAATTTTTAAAGTAGGCTTCAAGCATATGATAACTAGCCACAAGAAAAAGCTCCTCATTATAGAAGAAGATATACCAGCTCCATAGCATAATAATAACACAGAAGCAAAACAAAGATTACATTCAGGCCTCATGCTATTCCAACAAAGCACACCAAAGTTGCAAATTAGACAGCAAACAGTGAAGGTGAGGCTCTCCTGATTATTCCATTATTTTGCTAGGTACTCTAGGATACTACTACAGGAATCTCACTGCTTAAGAAGACAAGAACCGACCCAGCCATGAACCTAAGCGCGACCATCCCAGCTCAATAGTTTTATCATCCACATCAGTCATTCCCATAGTTCTTCTTCTCTGCTTACCCTCAGGGGATGCATTCATAAAGGCATGTGCAGCCCCCGGATAAAAGTATACTTCATGTGGTACTCCAGCTGCCTTCAGCTTCTCCTCCAAAGCTTTCCCAGTCTGAAAACCAAAATCAACATGATCAACATATATTTGGATATAGGCATATACATATACACCTTGAAATCGTGAAATGACACGTATACACCTTGAAATCGTGAAATGACACCATATTGAAAATGGAACATTTCTAGTATTCTCTATGTTCTACATGGACGAAAGTTTCTTTGCTGAAAAATGGATTAGTTGTAAAAGTACAGTTAGACCTCAAATCCCATCTCTAAGGCTGTGAAAGAAAGTGCCCCCTCCAGCATCAGATGTAACCCTGGCATTTGTGCAACAGCCAAACATAGATAATAATGCATATATGAACAGATTTAACCTTCTCAACGCAAAAATTATAAATAAATAACTTAAATATCTAAAATGATTGCTTGAAACCGCTCCACTTTGCTCTCACGGGTCCTCCTCAGACTGACACAAATAGTGATCCATTAGCAGTTTTCCCCACCCCAAAAAAATGAGGAAAAAAACCCAAAAGGCCACAGGCCAGTAGTAGAAGAGTCACAATTTATAAACACATTAGAATGCAAAATGCTGTCACATTCATTAGAAAAGAAGTAATGTGGCCGGTATCATCCATTGGAAGATGGATGTTAACTGTATGAACCCTTAAACAATAATATTTACCCTGCTTAAGTAATATAATAGCAGTTAATCTAATGTGAAAAATGAAATAGAAACGAAAAGGTTATGATGCTAGAGGTGGACAACTGAAAAGAGTAGATATTTCCTGAAAGACGCATATTTCCATGTAGGTTTTAACTTGAGAGCAAATAAAGATGTTTAAATTTTCCATAAATTTCAAAGACTTAAAGAACTCAACCCCCCCCCCCCGAGGTGCGGTTTTTCCTCCTTTCTTTATGTCCTATTCTTTTTCTATTTCAATTCTAACCCATTTAGGTCCCCCTCCATATTCACTCATACATAGTATATCAATTTACAATAACTCTTATCGGGCAAATGGAACGTATCTGACTCAACTACAGTCATTGAACATAACACTCGACAGTTTCCCTAACGCAGAATTTTCTTTGGTTTGAGTCAACTTAAACCATCTGACTAAAAGAATGGCTGCTTCTTTTATGTAAAATTCACGTCAGAGGTCTACTAACGCAGTTACCAATTACAACGAGAGAAGTTAAAATGTATAGGCTCTGAATAGCTCTCAAAGCAGTCAAGAGTAAGTACGCCGCAGATCACCATAGTAGTTAGAACAGATTAGGTTCGTTGATCTACTATTTCTCTATTTGTACAATTATTTTCCTTCAGCTTATATTGTTTTCGCACGGAGTTCTACATCTCTAATCACCATCTCTCACTTCTTATCTATCTCAGAGCACAAGAGTCTCTCACATTGATCTCCTGTGGTTCCTTCTAATTGGAAATGAAGTGCCATCCAAAGGGAGGAGTTTCATGCAAAACATAGAAACATATGCACACAAGCCAATCAGGGGACTAGGGAACCTTCTAATTTTGTTCATATGCATCAAGATTGGAATTACAGAAGAACTCATGGAAAAGTTTCAAATACTTTGACAGAATTCAAATACTCAGAAATCTGAATGATGAAAAGATTAACCATCTTTTTCTTATTTATGTTAAAGTGCGATTAGGCAATATGATAATATCTGTGGCATATGCATAAAAAGCAAACTAAGGAATAAGGAGAAAATAATTAGAAATTTAAGTTAACAGATTGAAAATGAAATTTGACTCCAATACCTTGACATCTGAGAAGCCCTCAAAACTGTCAAGCTCACCAAAATGAGCCTGCACTGGAGCTTTAGCATGCACAGGATCCGCAAGTTCTGGTGAACAAACTCCATAAAACGCGACGACAGCATCAGCCTCAGGCACCAAAACAGAAGTTGCAAGGGCCAGAGCACCACCCATGCAGTATCCAGTTACACCGACCTACAGTATACAATCAATGATGAATGAGTGGCAACTAATATTACACATGGTGTGCCACTGTAAAATCATTTGATATTATGTGCAGTAACTATTATCTTATTTGGTAGTCCCGAAACTCATGATTATCATTCTGGGCCAACTGAATTCACTGCATTCACGCACCACATATAATAGGTGAAAATGGCTCAATTGCTTCAAGGACCATTTATGGCATGAAATGTGCAAGAATAAGATGTTGAAGACACATAACATGGGAAGATGCAACTTTGAATTTGTTGAAATAGCAACAATTAGAAAAATAAAGACAACAAGAAACATGCAAGACCTCAAATAATAAAGGGTCACATTTGGAAGGACAACACCAGACCAATGACCAGATAACAAACATGGATTCTATCCTGAACCAATTAGTATTAGATGGTAACCTATGATCTTGTCCAGTGGTTTTACTAAAGTGAGACTGGCAGAATTGTACCCTTTAACACATCAAGTGACTGTGATGAATTAGGATAACATAAATAATCATGTATAATTTACTAGTTAAGTTCCCTGGTGAGATGTCCACAGTGATGGCTTCTCTCGTAGACAACAAATACTACTCTTTTCTACAAACTACTATGCTGCATAGAAATAAAATTTCGGGTGAGATTGGGTTAAATGTTTAACAAGAGATTACTTGCAAATTGTAGTTGATTGTATTGAGAAAAAGTTAACTTGCATCCTAACTAGGAACCAGTTTTTTACAAAAAGCAGCTAACTTTTTTCTCATACGAACAAGGTTCTTCTCTTACATGTGATACATATTTGCACAATAAGAGCAACCAAAGGTTTATACATGCATTTGTAGCAAAATCATTTAGGAGTGTTAATTCACCACCTCATCTAAAAGCTTAAACTAGAGAGAAGTTAATTTTATTCACTTTTTCTCTTCAACACGCCCTCTAACATCCAGGTTAGTTTCGCTTTGGTTGAGCTGCAGCTGGACAAACTTTTTTCCAAATGAGGCCTATAACCAGGACATTTCTGATAACAGGGCTATGACACTATATTAATTAACCTCTTCATCGAAAAGCTTAAACTATTAGAAAGGAATTTATTTTCTTTATTTATTGTCTTTAACAAGGAGAATCCAAGATTCTAACTACTATGTCCTAGTAGCAATTAGGAAGTAATACTCGTGCAAATACTTATCAAATAAGTTAGGGCCATCAGATCACATAGTATAGTATCCAAAAGATAATGACCTGCAATCAAAATTTTGTATTCGAAATCTCTAGATTTTAAAACGCATATATGACACACTAGCGGGAAACCATCCAGTAATCACTTTCTGACAATAGCTGAACTATGTAGAAATTTCACATGGGAAGACTTTACTAGAAGGACCCAAGAAACATCAATGCACTTGTGATCCATCTCAACGAAGATGTTTTTATTTTCAGAACATATTAAAACTAGGAAACACATAAGTCCCATAACTCCTGAAAAGACCAGTTATTCACCAATCTCTAGCATATGCATTGTCTTGTGACATATAAACAGTTTATATGTATATATAATCAATTTTGTCCCCCGGGATTCGGACAAAAATTAAACAGGTTCATTATCTTTAAATTTGATATGGAGACATAAATATAACACTTTTCTCGATTTATAGTTACAAGCATTCATTTAGCCAATTTGAGTGCAATAAAAAAAATAAAGCACTTGGTTAACTGCTGTTGTCATCTGATTTATTTAAGACTTGGTACATATTATCAGCTGTGATGGGAACTTAAGAATTTAGGGCTGGCTTGGATTGACTTTTTCAAAAGTGCTTTGTTTAACAACTTCCAGAAAAAGTATTTCTTTGAGAAGCTAAAAGTTCTGGCTTCTGAAAAAAGCTGTATTTGAGCTTTTTTTCAAAGTTTTAGCTTTTTTCAAAGCCAAGCCAAATAGTTATTGCAAAAACGAAATACTTTTGTTGGGTAAAAAAATCCAAACAAGCCCTTAACATCAGTAAAAAACATAAAGGAGAAAAGTTTATTTACTCTTGGAACCAAGGGTATGTCCTGTTTTAAAATCAAGCCACCACCTCCCCCTCTTCCAATGAGCTGTTTGACATATCCTTGTGTTATGAAGGCATTCAACTGTATCTCAATCAATTGATTCAAAACATCCTTTCTTTTCAACTACAAATGTCACCATTTACAGATCCTAAATCACAAAAGCAAGAACAACAACTCAATGGCCAGGATAGAGTGTCAATTACTAGATTTGAATATTATTAGATTTTTCCTTTTCCCACAAAACAAAAATTATAACATTAGCAGCACAGGATGGACTATTTGCATCAACTATCAATATCTCTTTTCAGTGTAATTCTCTTAGTATATAAGGTGGCTAAATTTGGAGAATTTTGAGGTTTTCCACACAATCTTATTCCTTTGATGTTATGAAAAATTCTGCAAAAATAACATGAACCATAATATCCTAGCCAGTAGCTACAACTCTTCCATATGAAATGATAGAGGCATTGGAATTAGTTAGAAAACCATTTCAAGTTCTCAGCAAAAGATAAGTGAAAAGAGAAACCTTCTTTGAACCATTTGCTTTCAGCCAGATCACCGATGCTTGAATATCTTTCACAGCTCCTTGCCAGTCCAAATCATCCATCAGATGTTGTGCTTCGGCTACATCTAAACCCACCTTTCCACGATACAAACTAAAACAAAGAGGGAAAAAAATGGATCATTTAGCATTCATAAAGCAGCTAATGCCACTATTACTATCATGGAATAAAAATATTAGATTCAGCTGTTAGAGATTTATCTTACTCAGGAATAAGTGCTTTGTAACCATTGTTTAACTGAGAAATCTTTTGAGCATGATTCTTGACCTCATAATCAACCCCCCACCATTCTTGAACCACAACTACGCCTGGTGCATCGTCTTTTCCGATCACATAAGCATCAAATGTCTGCTTGATATTTTTCATTAAGAAACATACAGTGGGAAAACAAATTCATTGTTAGCTAATATATTAACTATATTAAAAAAAATTAAATCAAGCTCAGTATGATTTAAATCAATAAGCAGCCAAACGAAGTGACAAGGACACTCTTGTGCCACCTATCAAGAAGAATATCGTAGAATAGGAACTGCTAATAAGTTACCAACTAGGAAGATATGCAATAGTACATATAAACTTCGGTTTCCAGTAAATTTAGCCAACTACAAAAACAGCAGTCTAGAACCATCGTATTTTCACTAAAATAGAAACCTCTCCTGATAAGCTTAAGTGTAGCCTATCCTTTCAGAACACGGAACAGTTTCTATCGCATGGTATGGTTCCTTTGACCTTGAAATCAAGATGACTAGCACAAGTGAACGAAGAAACAACATGTGAAGATTGGGTCCCGGGAATTTATAGAATCCAATGAGCTAATTTTACAGACTACTCAAATTACACAAAAAGACCGCGAAATTTCTCTACAGTTTGTCACTTGGCCTTGTTATGCCTTCATTAAAAAAAAGTTCAAAAAGGAATTTTAATTAAATATGATAATAAGAAGAATAAGAACAATAAGGATTAGTATCATCTCTAGCCTTCCAATTTTCTTTTCTTTTTCTCACTCAACCCAAAAAGGGGAAAAAAAAAAGAGAGAGAGAGAGAAATAAAAGCTTTATTCTTTTATCAGCCACAAGCAAAGTAACACAATTCCTTCATCTGCTTTTCCCAAGTGAAAATAAATAATCAAATATTGAATTTCAACCCTAACAAAAACCACAGAGAATCTGAACGAAATAAAATATTTCCAAACAAAACAACCAAGATAACTAAAATTGAAAGCATTACCCATTCATGCAAACAAGGACAAAAGGGTACACCCAAGAACGAATTTTTCATATAAACCAAACCAAATCAAGTCTTATTTCTATCATATGAATAGAAAAACAAAAAACCCACATAAGATATTGAAAGAAAAAAAAAACAAAAAGAAAAAAAAGGGAAACGAAGCAGCACGTACAGTATCGCCCCTTTGAATCTGAACCTTGTTGAAAGGTGGGGAGGATGCAGCAGCAGCCATTGCACGAACTTGGCGAGAGAAGAAGAAGGGTTTAGATGATGGTGTGATAGCGGTGGACTTGTTAATGTGCACAAGTGTTTTTGTGAGGATTTTTGAACAGTAGGAGATGACCATTTGAGAAGAGGTTTTTATAGGTTATAAAACACACAGTAATTCTCAGTCGACCCTACCTTAAATATTAGAAATGGTGCAGCTCTACTTCAAATGATGCTTTAGGCATTTCTAGAAACAAAGTTGGAGGTTGTTTGGCTTTGTTTATAATTAGGTTGACCTGCTTATAAGCTCAAAAGAAAAAAAAAATGAGAGAGAGACAGAAAAGTTATTATTTGAATAAAATATGTTCATTGGCAAGGTCGGAACGAGGAAGTTTTTCATTAAAGGGTCAAAATTTATTTACGTATTTGAATAGAATTATGTTGAAATAATCTTTTGATGTGAGAGTCAATTTGTATATAACAAAATTTGGTGATATTAGAATTTTTTAACATAAATAAGTGCAAAAAATACTATGCAGCAAAATAATATAAAATTATGTAAACAAAGATATGTTGATTCAGTAGATGAAATTAAGTCCTCTTCTTTATGATATTATTTAGCCAAAATAAATATGTAAATAATATATAAAGAAATTCTTTAAATAAATAAATTCTATCTGAAAAAATTATCTAAAGTTTTTGAACTTTTTAAATTTATCTTTTAGGAAAAAAACTAAGTACCTAACCAACAAAACAAATAAATTAAGGCTCCATTTGTTTCGCAGCCACATTTTCCTATGTTTGGCTATAAAAAATAAAAAAGTCAAAGAAAAATGTTTTCCTGATCAAAAGAAAATAGGTTGTTCTGTAAAATGTTTTCCTTTTCTCAAAAATGGAAAATATCTTTCACACACTTATCAAATCTTCGCCAACCCGACCGCCCCCCTACCCCCCCAAAACACATATCAGATCCACCTCCACCCCCTTCCCCCTCACATCCCCTTTCCCAGGAACAATTGTTTATCATCAGATCACCCAGCCTACTCACCCCCACGGCCAGCCCCCCGCCCCTTGACCCCCAAACCTAGCGCCCCCGTCCCTTGGGCCCCACCCCCGCCCTTGGCACCGGGCCTCAACCAATCGCCCTCGTCAATGCACATAAATATATTTTTTGGTGTCATTAAAAAATATTTTTTATTAATTTTTATTGTGACAACTAAATAATAGAAAATATTTTCTTAAGAATACATTTTCTAGGCAAAAATTTTCCATAAAAAATATTTTCCAGAACAAGCTATTTTCTGCGAAACAAATGGAGCCTAAGAAGTACTAAAATTTTTTCGCTAAAATTACTTATTTATTGCAAAATTTTAGTTATTGAAATATCATTTGCATAGAAAGAATATACATTAAAATGATTATTACAAGAATAAATTTCAAAGAAAAGAAGAGAAGAGAAAAATTAAGGGGCCATAAAATAAATTTTAAATAAGTTTATTTACATTAATATGCTTTTTTTAACACCTGGCCCATCTACACCTCTTAGTTTTGCCCCTGTTTTTAAGGAACTTGTATGAGCATATAAAAGAAAAATAGCACTCTCCTAACTGTTTTTACCTACTTATAAGTACAGTTGTTTAGCCAAATAAAAACTCCATATTTGATAAAAGGTTTTTTTGGTGATTTTGACAAATACTACTATTTATAAGTATATACTAGTGAGACATGTCAACAGCTTATAAATATATTTTATCTAAACAAGTCTCCTTATTTGTCATTTGTTAATAAACATCAAAAATTATTTATAAGTATCAATTGCTCATAAACAGCTTTAAAAAATTAATTCTTCGGGCTAAGATAAGGATGAGAAAGATGATAGAATGCCACAATTGGATTGAATTTTTTCTAAAAAATGGTTATTGGATAATTTTTTCAAAAAGTGTTTCTTGAAAAGTATATATGTAGTATATATTAAAAACTAAATAAAGGGACAAAGGATTTAGATTTGTAGCTTACATTATGTTGTGAAGAGTTGTATCATACTATTGTATCATATAGTATACTAATTTTGATATTCCAATAATCTAAAAGTGAATACAGGGGCAAAGGATTTAAATTTGTAGCTTGCATTATGCTGTGAAGAGTTGTACCATACAATATTAATTTTGTACCTAATTTTGATATTCCAATATAGCCCTTAGAAAATATTTAAACTTGCATTATTGTCCTTGAATTACAGTATGCGAAAATTTTTAATGAGGGCTACTATAGTCTTTTGAAGAACATCAGAAACTTTCCATCCCTTTTTGTTTGGGTATGTTTTTTCCAAAATCACGTTTGCTCTCACCACCTTCTCTTGGCTCACACAACCAAGACGAGACTAGATATCGTGCACTTTTAATATTGTACATTCACATAATATTGTACACCCTACATAGCACTTTCATTACTTTGTTATTATATGTTTGTAACTTTTGATTATTTACAAATCGCATGTTATATGTTTATAATTTTAATACTTTATATTCAAAACTATTAATTGTTTACAATTTAATTATCCATTACTATTATATTATATGTTCAAAAGTTTTATATCATATATACACAAAGATAGATTACTTATTTACAATTCGTCAAAATATGTTCACAATCTATGAACAATATGTTCACAATATGTGAATGATTTTGGAGTTTGCAGACAAAGGTGTCGCTAGTGTTCGATTGACAATTGGATTGTTGTGTTGTGTTCGTCAGTGTGAGGAGAGTAAACTTATTAAATTTCACGTTGATCCAACGATCAAATTGTGTGATTTATTATCGGTGCACCATACACATTTAGATGTACCATACTTTAAGTATATGATATAATTTATGTAACCAAAAGCCCTTCTGAAAAGTATTTAAACTTACATTTTTATCCTTGCTTTATAATGTATGAAAATTTTAAATAAGGGCTATTATAGTCTTTTAAAGAACATCTTGAACTTCCCATCTCTCTTTTTTCAAGAATGTCTTTTTAAAATCATATAAGCTCTCACTACCTTCCTTATCTCACATAACGGGAAAAAAAAAAAAGAATCATAAAGCCTATACTGACTACATGAGCTTTTCAGCTTCTCGAGTCTCACCACCTTATCTTACAAAGCTAGATCATGTATGAAGCACGGTTATTAGGAGCTATCTTTTTTCTTAATTACTTGTTTCATTGGATAAACTTTGACCAAGATGCACATAATCCTTTGAGGACTTCTACAAATTTATCTTTATTTTCTTTCTTTTGCCTTTTGAGTACCTCTGTTATCGTCAAGAATATTGTCAAATTAGTTCACTATCGTATATTAATTGAAGAAGTTATAATTCTATATTTTATGCAAATTATACTATAGTCCCTCACTATGATGTTCCTGCAGAGTATCATGCTCCTTCACATTTAAAAAAAAAAAAAAAAACAAAACAAAACAGCTCAATAGCGTGTCACGTCTCTTTCTTCTCTCTTTTCTCCCTCTTCATTCTTTTCTCTTCTCACGTCTCTCTTTTTCTCTTCTTTTCTTCTTTGCTTTACCGGTAACACCATCGCTCATCTCATGCCAAATAAATACCACAATAACATTCGTCTTTCTTTACTAATTATAATGATATGCACTATATCCAAGAAAAAGCTCCCAGATGTTGATTTACCATTAAAGTCTGTTGTCTTCTTCCTCATGTCGATAAAAATTTTGGTACCATCTTGTCGTGTTGCAACTACCAAACTCTTCCTCTCCTCATTGCAATTCTAACTATACCTCCCAAGCGGTGTTTAGACGCTTCTAGATCAATCCTCCATGAAAGCTCACCTTGACCTTCAAGTATGCATACATGCAGATGTGTTTTTGTTTTGTGCCTGTGTGTGTGAGAGTAGTGAGCAAATAGTTGTGAAGTAATAAACAAATATAAAATTCAGTGAACAAATAGTTGTAAGATAGTGAATAAATAGTTGTAGGGTGATGACCAAATAGTTGTGAGGTAGTGAATAAATAATTGTAGGATAATAAATAAATAGTCAGTAAACAAATAATTGTGAAGTAATAAACAAATAGTTGTGTGATATTGAACAAATAATTGTGGAATAGTAAACAAATAGTTGTGGGGTATATATATATATATATATATATATATATATATATATATTTATATTATATAATAAAGCAAAATAAGTTGTAATTTCGTGCTGCCAAGTGGCGCTCTGTATGACAAACTTTCCATAATTACTTATCAATTAAATATGCCCATTTTTAGATCATTTTTTGTTTTCCATCATTTATTCAGTTCCATTCCTATATTAAATATTTTAATTTAATTAATATTATCCCTTGATCGATATATATATATATATATAAATCATTGTTTTATTAATTCTATAATATATAATTATTTCAAAAATAATTTAATAAGATACAAAAACTCTATAGTTTTAATATATCCAATCATATATGTCGCTCTCCGTGTATTGCACGGGTATCGTACTAGTATATATATATATATGAAAGTCATTAAACAAATAGTTGTTGGGTGGCAAACAAATACATACGTGTGAGCATAATAATTTTTTTAGTTTACTGTTGCGTGAATAGTATGTGAATAGTAGTACGTACTATTCACGCAACCGTAGGTGCACAATACTCTGTACACCTGAAGGACCATGATATAAGGTCCTCTATGTTTCAAGTTAGGGTAAATAATTCATTTGGTCCTCATCTTTGACCCTTTTAACAATAAAGTCCATTATCTTTAACATGTGACAATTTAGTCCTTTATCTTTGTAACTAATGACGCTGTTAGTTCCAAACTCAAAAAATTCAAAAAACTAATGAAGTTGGGGATTAATTTCATCACAAATTATGAAGATAAGGGACTAATAATATCACAAATTATGGAAATAAAGGAATAATATAGTCACAAACTGCAAAGATAAGAGACTAAAACATGTTATTTTTTAATATTTTTTGAACTTGGGACTAATGGCTTTACTAATTGCAAAGATAAGAGACTACATTGTCATATTCTAAAGATAAAGGACTTAGAGTCTGTTTGGCCCAGCTTTTGGAGACTCAAAAGTGCTTTCTGTGAGTTTAAAAGTTAAAATTGACCTGTTTGGCCCATTTTTAAAAGTAGCTTTTAAATAAAAGCTGAAGCTGAAAAACCAAAAGCTCCAAATTGGAGCTTTTCAAAAAAAGATTTTGAAAAGCTGTTTTTATGTCATGTCAAAAATTATTTTTATTTATTTTTCTCAAAAATACTATTTTATATTTTTTAAAGTCCAATATTACCCTCAAAACAACTGAAAACTTAACTTCTAAAATACTAAGCCAAACAATCAACTACTTTTATTCAACAGCACTTCTACCTAAAGCTCTATTGCTAAAAGCTCTACAGCTCAACAGTTGAAATCACACAGCTAAGTCAAACAGAGCCTTAGAGTCTCTTTGAATTGGCTTTTCTAAAAGTACTTTTTTTTAACACTTTTTGAAAAAATAGCTTTTTTGAGAAGCTAAAAATTCAAGCTTCTAAAAAAATATGTATTTGAGCTTTTTTAGCATTTCAACTTTTTCAAACGCTAAATCAAATAGTTATTGCAAAAATAGTGTAATTTTTTCAAGGAAAAAAGTACTTTCTCTAGAAAAAAAAAATTAATCCAAACAGATCCTTAACAATGGTAATATGTATCAGAAAGCAACTACATAATTTTTCTGTGAGATATTCACCTTTTTTATATATAAAGAATCTAATTTTTTGCATAATTACTTGTATGAAATTATTGTTATTCATTATATTTTTAAGATCAATCATAATTAATATTCGTTGGGCTACTCATGCATCTATACAAGACATACGAAAGATAGGGAGTAATGTTATTTAAATTGAAAAAAGTTTATGAAGAAAAGTACGCAAATGATTTTAAATTCATTTGTTTGGATTAGAAAGAAAAGGAAAAGGTTGAATAAATTTTATATGAGTTTGATATATGTACTCATTTTCAGATTTATTTCATTACAAAGTTGGTATATTTGTGATTACTACTGAGTAAATGGTAAAATAATCATTGTGCAAAATGATGTTTATTCCTTTTTCTCATTTTGAAATGATGGATTGAATTTTGGAGCATAAGAGGTTCTCACTGCATAGTGTAAGAGAGACTTTAGCCAAGAGAGTGTTTGGCATTGGTTATAAATTAGTAAAAATCTGTTTATAAATAAAAAGAAAAATGAAAATTACATATTTGTTAAATTACATTTATAAGTAACTAAAGATGATTCATAATAATCAACTAAAGAGAAGTATCAACCGTAACTTTTCTATTAGCTGCTTATAAGCATTGGGATTAATCAAATAAAAAGACGTTTATAGCAATAGAATTAACCAAATAAAAAGACATTTGTACTCTTTAAAGGCTAATTTTTTTCCACAACATTGCTAAAGAAAAGTCCTCTTTAGTTATTTTAATAAACACTACTAGTTATAAGTATATATTTACTAAATATATCAACAATTTATAAATATATTTTATTTAAATATTTCTATACTTGTTTGTTATTTACTTATAAATATCAATTGCTTATAAGTAATTAATAAATAAAAAAAAAAACAAAGCCAAACAAGCTTTAGAAAGGAATCTTTTTTTTCTTTTTCGGTGACAGTAACATTTGGAATACGAAAAAGAGTCGCATACCCAGATGCTGCTAGTTGATTTTTTTAAGGTGGGAGAGATTCCTTAAAGAGTTGGCATAAAGTGGCAAACGAATGACAGGCCATCTATCAACATTTGGAAATTTGGAGAACCCATTGTCACCAAACTCAAGTTTGATTTGATCATCAAGTTATTATGCACTCTTTTAAAGATGAAACAAACCTTTCAGTTACCGTTGAAGGTCTAATAATTGAGGATTCTAGATGATCATATTTGTAGGCTCCTTTTGTTTGCAGCAAAATGTTTAAAAAATGTTTTTTAAGTTGTCTAGTGCTTGATAATATAAGAATAAATTAATTGGAAAATAATTTTCAATTAAAGAAGAATTCTAATTAAAAATGGAAAAATATATTTTAGTGGCTAAGAAAAAGAAAATAGCTTTTAAACAATAATTCTCACTTTTACTCCACCTATCCTACCTCTCTCTGTTCCTCCCATGGTAGGTTAATGGAACTAGTCCTTGTGAGATCCAGTAGATTGGTAGTTGGTATTGCGCGTAAAGACAAGCATTCTTCACATAGATCTAAGGAAGGATGGAGCAATGGATAGCATCAACCTCTAAGGATGCTATGGGCGTACTCACAAGAGTTCCTTATATCGTTATGGGGCATTACAGATATTGGTCCAATCTTCAGATAATCGTAATGAGACCAGGGAGATACTGACGAGACGAGTTCCAGCGTGATGGCTAGGGACTTGGGAAGTATTGGCAATACATGGCAGTGGGCTTTTCATGGGACAACGACACCAAGAGCAAGAGGAGACTTGGGAGGTATGGGCAATAGAAGCAAGAGGAGACTTGGAAGGTATGGCATCGCATGGCAGTGGGCCTTTCATGGGAAAATGGCAGCTAAAGCAAGAGGATTTTGAAGTTATTGATAAGGAGCAAATATAGTCCAAGATAGAGATTTGTAGGGCATGTGGTAGGCCTTAGGGATATGGACCTTAGGAATCTTAGTTTTGGCCAAATTAGGAGCCATAATCCTACAAGGATTTGTTTGTTCTCAGTATTCTATAAATAGTTCCTTAGCCTATTATATTAGGTGGGAGACATTGAGATAGAGTGTGAAACAGAGCGACCTTGAGTGAGGAGCACTCGTGAGGCAAGGGCTCTGAAGGCCAAGCCTTCTCTTATTAATGTACTTGTTCGCATTCATAATGAAATTCTCTTATATATGTGTATATATGTGTTTTACGTGTTACGTGTATGTCTGAATATGACCACCACCATAACCATGTGATCGAAAACAGGTGCTTTCATAACAAAATGATCAAGGTGTCCTTTGGTACATGTCTTACATTGTGAAACCAACATAATTTCTTCACTCTTAGCCTTAAAGTAAGCATAGCGTGGTCATCATCTTTGTAATCTTCAACAGTACAGACTCAAAGTCTTAAACCCTAAAACTGTAATCTAAACCCTAACCCTAAACTCGCAAACCCTTAATCCTAATGTCTAAACCCACAATTAGTAATTCTAAAACCTAAACCATAAATCTTAAACCCTAGCCCCAAAATCTTAACCCCTAAATAGTAAACCTGTTCATATCTTGCAACTCATTTGCAAGTGCAGAACTATTGTAGAATTTGAACACTTCATCTACCGATTAATTTGTCTGGTGACATATATATTCTTGGCTTAGTAAGGTTGAGGGTCATCTACACCATTGGATGGAACCATATTTTGTCATATTTATATTACTACGATAATATGAACGGAAATCACTTATTATGAACTTTGTTTACGATATGTAAACAACTTGTACAAATAATATTTTTACAAAATACTACAATCTCTTTTAGAGTGTACTAACACTTGTTTACAAATTAATATAATTATAAATGCACAAAAGACAATAAGTTTGTACAAACATCATTATAATATTATCTCATCATCCACAAAGAAAAAATATTAGCAAATGATAACATATTTCCACTTATTAATATAACATGTCTAGAGTGCTACAATTTACTCACTATTAAATACAATTAGTTGTAAGCCTTGTTGATTGATAATGTCAAGATTATCAGAAAAGAGTGAAACTCACGTAAGATCCTCTTGAGCACCTATAGCCAACCTGTAAGGAGAGAAAAACGTAACTACATAAGGGTTAACTTGGGCCAAAGAACCCCGGGCGCTCAAGTCAATAATATAATTCCGAGCTTTAGAAGGGTTAGATAAGTGTTTAGGCGAGTTATGGAATACCTGTTACTTGGCCGGCTATGGTGTTTTTCTAGCATTAGTGAAGGTGTCTTTGGATTGGCTTAAAACCCTCATAGAGCTTTATCCTTTTGGATTAGATATGACAGCCGTAGAGTCTCTTTAGAAATCTCCTTCTTACCGTCTAAAATTCAAGTATTATCTTTTCCAATTATCCAAGTTCCAATCCACAACAGGTCTACACTGATTTGGGCCTCCCAGCCCAAAATCTTCACTTCAGGAACTAGTGTTGACGGTCTAACCCCATGGGCATGCTGGGTTGGATCATGCCTATATCATTAATAATTTGACATTTCCAAGTAAATTATAAGCTTTAAATTTGATAAGTATAATTGTACCATTAGTCCATTACAGAATTAGTCCATTACAGAATAAAATACTAAACCTACAAACTAATATAGAATTAGTGTGAAACATTTATCTTTTAATTGTTCATTATTAAAGTTGTGCCGATCAAGTCTTTGTCCAAGTTGAGCTACCTAACACTTCGATCGATTCAAATAAATGCACGTATAACAATAATGATATGTTTCCCGCATATTATAAAAGCCACTGCTATTGCTTTTGCTAACATGGGTGGGTTTAAAGGATGATTTGAGATAAATATGATAAATAAATATACCTAATTATTTTCATCATTGTGGTGCCAATCGCATTAACGCCTAAATACATAATAATAACATCGTGTTTACAACAAATATGATAAATAAATATACCCAATTATTTTCATCATTGTGGTGCCAATCGCATTAATGCCTAAGTACGCAATAATAACATCGTGTTTACAACAAATTGAAAATTTATTGCTTTAGAATTTTTCTTTTTTTTTTTCCTTGGTCGAATATTGCCTTAGATTCAGCTATGACTTTTTGGCATTGAAAAGTTGGGTCAGGATATGAGCTGCGCGATTGCGTTAAAACTTAAACGCTCATTTGACATAGGGAGACGTGCAATTTTCACTATTCAAGAAACACAAATCCAATTTGGTCACTGCCATAATTATTATATGATACAGTTACTTAATAATTTGCATACGGATTGAGAAAGGCAATTTTGTCATGTTGTGTTCTTTCTTCTTTTTTTTTCCTAAGGCCAAAAAAAAAAAAAAAAAACTCGGGCCTTTATGTAGCGTGGGGTCGTATTTGGTTCAACCATTTATCGAATCAGTTTGAAGAATTTTCCTTGAAATTCATTTTCTTGGGTTAATTCTTTTTTATAGCCCTGATATTTGTGTGTAATGATATTTATTATCGCTCACCTTTAATTTTAACTACTTACGAACTCTAAATTTTAATCAATCTCAACTGATTTGAACTTCTATTAACAAAAGTAGATCAATTACAAAATTATCCTCATAATTATTTTTAAAGACTAATTAATCTACAGGAAAAGGAAAACACTCGACTCCTTATTAATCGCAAGCCTTATCAACCTTTGACCAAAAAATAAAATAAAAGAAAAAAATAAAACAAAAAATGTTCAACCAAAAAAAAATTATATATAATTCTTAGTCGTTATTGAAATTAATTTATGTGTATGATCCATCTTAAAGTTTGAAAATTACTCCTTTCACATTTATTTTTTTAATAGAGAAAAATGAGTAAATTTGACTTTTAAATAGACAAAATAAAATATATTCTTGCACTTTTAATTTGACAATGTTAATCATAAAGTTAATTAAATAACTCATAAGCAAATTTTACAAATAACTGAACATATAGGTATTTTTTAAAAAATAATAAAATGTATATTTTATATATTTATTTTTAAATTATTAAAAAATTTTAACCCTCCGTTATAAATATTCTGCTTCGTCATCACCCTTCCTTCTCACTCCATTTTGTTTACCTATTCTTTTCCAACCCCCCCCCCCCCCCGCCCACGATATTTATATATAAGAATATTAGACTCCACAATTTAAGAAAATAATGTGAAAGGCCCATATGATGTGTACGATTTAGAGTCATTGCGCCTGTGATGGATGGGCCCATAACTAAATGGATTAGTATGATGATTGGACTCCTCTCTTATCTTTAAAAAGATACAACCTATTTTTGAAAGAAGACAACTGTTCTAAAAAAACATGATCTATCTCTGAAAAGTTGTAATTGTTCTTTTGGTCTTTATAAAAGAATATGACTTAATCTTACTTTTCCATCAGACAAAATTCAGAGATAAAGGAGAGGAAGAGCAATCAGCTAATAATTATCTTGGACGAAATCTAAAGTAAAAGGGTAATTATATTTCCCTGTTGTTCTCAATTTTACTTATATTTGTGTTCATAAATTTAACATGATTAGTGTATAAAATTTTCCCAACAGTATATACATGTGTATATATATTCACACATACATATATTGTGGTTAGCTGACCTTTTGTGTATATTAATATGTATATATGTGTGTTATTTATATACATAGATATATTTATATATATATATTTTAGTTTGGTGGCTTTTATATATCAATATGTGTGTATGCATGTAATGTGTGTGAATTTTTTAGGGTGTAAAAGTGTATACAGATGTCATTAGTGTCGGGTGGGTGGGTTCATATGTCAGGGACAATTGTGTTAAATTTTTAACAGTAAAAGGATAGAAGAGTAATGAGTGGTTAAAATTACGCGTGAAGAATAATAAGCATCTTTGCATAAAAATTTCAAGATTACAAGATGAAATTAACCTTTTCTTTGCGGGGTTCAAGTCCCTAACAGTGTTGAGTACTACTTAATGTTGCTTTTATTTTCTTTTTCATTTTATGTTCGGAATTAGCGGCCTTTATATCTCTTCGATTTCGTTTCTCAGATCTTATTCCGTGAATTGTCAGCACTCCAAATTTTAATTTCTTTCTTTTGCATAAGAAGGGCCCGTATAAATTAACTTTTATTTTATGAAAAATATTATTCAAAGAAAAAAAGTACCTTTCCACTATTAAATATTCAGATTTTTTAAATAGTTAAAACTATCAAAAAATAAGATATTTAATAAACTCTTCATAAAAATATTTTTTCCAAAAATTTTATAACAAATATTTGTAAAAAAGTTAATCCGATGAGTTTTAAATCCACGAGTGTCATGTCTACACTCATTTCTATTTTTGGGGTAGGTTCAGGTTGGTACTACTCAGGGGTAGTTTAAGGGGAAAGTAAGTAAAGTCTTTATTTTAGGTCTCAAATTTTAAAATTTTATAACTATAGTTTAAAGATCCCATAATTCTAAATAAATCTCATTTTCTCTCTTAATTAGCCAATAATATCCATGTTGGTTTGTCACAATCCCTCTTTTTATTCTCTCTCAATCAAAATTATCATTAATGGTTATTTCTATTAAATTTCTATCTTCCTCTTTTATTCTCTCTCCACTAAAATTGTCATTAGCCTTATTTTTTTCTTGCTGGCAGTCATTATCGTTACTTCTATCAATTAAAAGGAGTGTTTTCAATTTTAGAATCTATTTTTTTTTGGCATAACCTCTATTTTTTCTTCTTTTTATTAATCTAAATTAATTGATTATTTTTTTGTCAAGTAAAAATTATTTTTTAATTTAAAATTTTAAATCGTAATTTTATAAGTAAAATCATCAGTATCGAGTTCCATGTATGTGTTTCGAATTAATGCTAACATTTCATTAATGAATGATTATTTAAAAAGAATTTTCTTATAAATTATTTATTACATTTGAGAATAAGTTAAACTTCAATAAATATCTCATAATACCACATGTTTTAATTCAATTTATCAATTCATTTCCTCCAAAAATAAGTTAAACTCCAAAAGAATATTATCCATTCTATTGCTTCTTTTTTTTTTCCTAGATCAATGTTCTACTTAATTATTTGCAATTCCCTCATAAAAATATGATTGGCACAAAAAATAATTAGTATTGAAAACTTACTAAAAATTAAATTTTATAACATTGATATTTTATCCTTGCAAACAATAGAAACTAAACTGACCATGGAAATAAACTAAAATACAAAAAGTACACATTCTTTTCTATACATTGTATGGATTATACTCTAGTTATTATAATAAAAAAAAGGATTCGTGACATAATTTTTTTAATAATATATATTGATATTGAAGAGAGATAAGAAGTTAGATAAATTGATATAAAAATAGTAAAATACAGATCCCTCTCCACTATATTACACTGATCATCCAAAATTTTTCCTTTAAAAAAATAAATAAGGAAAGGAAAACAGAACCACTTTTTCCCGCGCTCCCACCATGTATTCCCTTCGCTCCATTTCCCCAAATCCAAGCAAGCTTGATAATAAATAAATAAAAAAAAGAGTTTTTTTTTGGGCGGGGGGGGGGGTGGTTAAATTGCATTATTGATTTTAAATGTTTTGGTGACTAATTTTTAATGTTATGGTGACTAATTTAAATAAGTTGTTCTTTAAAACAATGAAAATGAATTTGACTATATTTATAAAATATTGATAATTAATTTAAATATTTTAAAATAACAAAAATTATTTTAAAAAAAAGAAAATTTTAAAGATCTTTTCTTAATCAACCCAAAAAAGAATCTAAAATACACAAGAAAAGCGGATTAGGATCCTCTCGTATCAAATGTTCTCTCATATTAATATGAGGGTAATCTTAACTAGTTCATGTGTAGATTATATCCCAGCTATCTATAAAATTCAAATCCTAAACAAGGATAATTTCTTAAAATAATTTTTCTCCGTGTCTATGCCCACCTTTTTTCAAATTTGAATTTTATAATTGGTTGGGATGATACGATCTACATATGAATAGTAGGGGTGTACACTGGTGGTTTGAGCAGTTTTTGTACTAAATGTCTAATTGAACCGATATATGTAGTTTATCATTTTATAAAACCATTACTCTCATTAATTTAAAAATTAGTGGTTTCAATCAATACGGTTTGAGCGATTTGATTTAAAAATAAAATCATGAAACAAAACATCATACATTTTCAGCTTTTTGTTGTCAAATTATGAAATCAAAAATATTGTCAAATGAAAAATGAGATCATTCCAACATTCTTATGTATAGAGTAGATTGAGGATTGCTCATATGCTGATAAGTAGAATCTTTAGTCTAAATTCTTGCATCCAAAAAAGTGCCTCTTCAATATGAATTCATTCTTATATGTATTAAACCATCTAGAACATGCGTATAGCTTACATCTCATGCCTTGAACTTTTAATAAGTTAAAAGTCTCGAAGATTATTAACGGCTTTTTTATTTTTTTGACCCAATTTTTAATATTCTTTGCAAAAATGACCTGTTTTTGGATTGGTTTTCAAAATGACCCAATCTCATTCTTGGAACGCGTCGGGCGCGTTCCCAGAACCAGAACCGCATTCCCAGAACGCGTTTGCAACTTTTTTTTTTTAACATACCTTATTTTTTCATTATGTATTTATGGGATGGTATTATGCTTTTCCCTTATGCAGTTATTTATGATCCGTGAATGCTTTTATTTCAGCATTATGGACATTATTTCAAGCTGGAAGCCGGTGCATTCGAAACGAGATGGATCGCTAAAACCAAGGTGGACGACCAAGGTGTATAGCATGCTGTCAACAAGGCCACACTGCTCCAACTTGCCCCAATAATCAAAATGCGTAGCATATAGTTGTAATCTTGTAATGTTATTATGTAATGTGTATTAGTTGTAATCTTGAATGTTGTTATGTAATATATATTAATTGTAATCTAAGTAATCCTATTTACTTGTAATCTTGTTTTGTTTACTTAGTTGTAATTTTGTAATATTTTATTTACAATTATAACATAATGTTCACTTGAACAGAAATAATTAAATGTATAATGTACAATTGATAATGTAGTGTCCATAATGCTGAAATAAAAGTATCCACAGATCATAAATAATTGCATAAGGAAAAAGCATAATACTGTCACATAAATACATAATAAAAAAATAAGGTATGTTAAAAAAAAAGTTACAAAAACACTAGCCACGTTTTGAGAACACGGCCGCATTCTGGGAATGTGATCTCGTTCCTGGAACGCGGGTCTCGTTCTAGGAACGCGCCCGACGCGTTTCCAAACTGAAATTGGGTCATTTTTGAAAATTCATAAAAAAATCAGGTTATTTTTGCTCAATATATTAAAAATTGGGGTCAAAAAAATTAAAAAACCCGATTATTAACATTTAGAAAATTGGATAGGGAACCAATGTCATTTTTAAGTGTCAACAGCGGTTCAGTTGCGTGATAGAATAGGATAGAGAAAGACGTTTCATTTTGCTGCATATATATATATATATATATATGTCATTTTAATGATTACGTCCGACTTAAAATCTTGTTTCTTCTGAGATACCTTTTACCACCCCCTTTATTTGTCCGCCGTCAGCACCCAACAACGTCTTGACCCCCCTCTAATTTTTGGGGCAATTCTCCCTTTGTACTACCAAAACACATTTGGGAGGTTCGATTTAATCGCGATTTTTACTCCTTAAAACTATAAACCAAATTATTTGTGAGGGTTTTACAAAATTAAAACTATAATTGACCGAATTATTTTTAAAATCAATGGTTTACAGTTGATTCGATTTGGTCTAATATGTTTTTACAATTTTTATGATTTTTTGTACACCTTTAATAAATAATTAAGATTTTTTTATATCAATATAAGAGAATTAATGATGTATGAGAATCACGTGTCACACTATTATATTACCATCGCGTGTGCCACTTATGGATGAGACGTTTATCGACAAAAGGAGAAAAGTTGTGGGGAGACCTGTTGAAGAATTATTGTAATATCCGAACATGCATCCTGCCCTGCGTCATGTCTGGATCCACAAATTGCAGTTTTCTGAAAAGAGACCACCAAGATTTTTATCCATGAAAGGTTGTGAGATCTCCATTGCCAACTGGCCATCTGCATTATCGTGTTCTTTATCTTTTTCCTTCTTTTTCTTCTTCTTTTTTTTTTTTTCATTTTTAAAATTATGTGTGTGTTAGAAAAGTATTCGGTTTGGCTTCTCCATCTATATGCTCCAAGATTTGCCGCCGCCCACTGGATTATGCACGTGACTGATGAGACAAGAATTGTTATAAAAATACTTTTTTTTTTTCAGAAAACTCACATAGATTTTGTGATATGTATCTACTTTTATCCCCGAAAAGAATTAAAAATCTAAAAAATTAAAAAAATCAAATCTAACTTTCAAAATATCAAAATTTAAATTTCTTCAAAAATTATGAAAAAAAATACTTCTAAAAAATTTCAATCCAGACGAGCCCTTACTGCATGCTACCCTCTGTTCCTCCCACGGAGGGCACATATGTTTTCATGGCTATCAACAACTCCATGCGTTACACCAGAAAAAAAGAAAAGGAAAAATAAAGGGGAAAAAAAAAAAACTCCTGCATTTTAGTGGCTTTCTGTAGCCTGAATCGACAAGCATCTGAACTGGTTTCTGTGTGTCTCTAGATTGCGGCTGTGTGTCTCTAGATTGCGGCGACTGATTGACAGAAGAGTGGACAATCTTCCACTATTTCTCGTCTCATATAGTTCTTTCAAAAAGATATTCACATCCCATTTTTAAATATTTTAGAGAAAATGGCATCTACACTTATTTTCTTATTCTAGATTCCTATATCATGTTACTGTTAACTAAATCAACGGAAAAATTAATTAACTTTGTATGTAATATAATATTATTTCCATCCTTAAGGGGGAAAGTGACGTACAGAAATATTATATATTTTTTAAACTTTTATTCTTGCATAATTTATTCAGTATTTTGGTGGCCGGTAAAACAAAAGAAGTTACCTATTGATTTTCTTTTTATTTTTACATAATTATTCCCGACTTTGGTGGACAAAAAGATTTAAAAGATCAAAAATTTCCACAACAGTCATGAGCTATGACTATTTGGAAGCTTTGATTTTTTCAAAAAACCTTAATAAATATTTGTAGTTAATTAATTTAGAAATACTTTTATTTGTTGACTAAGATAAAATTAATATTTTTGCAATTCATATAGCATTCATTGTTACTTTTATTACAGTTAAAACAAAAAAAAATTCTAAAGTAATTACAAATCGCCATTAAATTTTTCCTTTTCCTAAGAAAAAACTTTTGAAACATTCCAAATGGTCACAACAATGACAGGTAGGAAAGTCTTTAATTTTTTTCCCCCATTAAAATGATTACGAACCCTGTACAAAAGGTAAAAAGCCATGAAGTTTTTATCATGTCAATTACATTATTAAGGACAAAATGATACTTTGTGAAACAAATGACTTTTTCGTTAATTTTAACTAACAACAACACAATATATCCCGTTTACAGTAGTTTTTGTTAAAAGTATTTTCCCTTTAACTTTTGAAAAAAAATAGTTTTTTAGGAAATAAAAAATTTTTACTTTAAAAAAATTTAATTTGAGTTTTTTTAAAATTTCAACTGTTGTTTATTTGAAGTCAATCGACTTATTACAAAAAGATATATATAATTTTCAGAAAAAATATTATTTTATAAAAAAAAGCCAACTCAAATAATTCATAGACATATCTAAAAAGAAAAAGGAAACAACTAAGGATATGGTTAATGATTAAGAGTAATGGAGTTGAATGTTAAAAATCTTCGTTTACGTAAACGTAAGCAGCACTAGGCATATAATAGTTGGCAAAGACCCACGTGTGTAAGGACAGCCAGGAACTAAGGATTTTTGTTGTCATCATTATATTATTATTTAGTAAAATATATGTTATTTTTAAATTTTTTTAATTAATTATTAATTATCCCATATTTTAAAATTTATCATTTTACTTTCATGTATTTTTTAAAAAATAACACGTAATCCTTTAACACATAATTTTTTATTTCATATTTTTAATTGAAACTAACTTATTGCGTATCATATGCTTCTTTTTTTGTTTCTAAGGGTATTAAAAAACTCAGTGTGCTATATGATTACAAAATTATCTTCATTTTCAGTCAAAGTTCTTCATATAATGATAAAAAAAAAAGATAATTTTATCACATTTTGAAAAATATAAAGAAGTAAAGTGGTAAATAAAAAGAATGTTATTATCGCTATATATCCTTAATAACATTACCAAACTTAATTTAGTATTACGACATACGCCATTGTTAAGTATGTTATAAGTGTTTAATACCTCATTATTTTGCTATTAGCGTCATTATTAAGTGATCACCCCTTAAAAACTTCAATTATATATTTCATAGTGCAATTCACATAGGTAGTTTTCAAGGTTTTTTAAATGGTTAATGATATGGGGCGCCAGATGGACCAATCAAGTGGTAACACATGGCATGTAAAGCCACACGGAGTAAGGGGTAGACCCTTAGTCCATAGGTCCACCTAGGTGAAGCTCCAGGCGTACCTCAAGCCTTAGGGCACGCCTCTTTGCATCTTTAAGCGGCATTAGCAAGAATCTTCAAATATTTCATGAACATACACATGAAGTGTTGCCAAGGCTTGAGCCTATGCTGAGGGGAAGATGAAGGCCTACCTTCGCCTCACGGGTACGCCTAGACGAATTTTCCAGCCAAGTACGAGCTCTCATTCTCCAAGTAGTTAAAAATGCCATATCATGTCCACGAGAAATCAAATCAGCATACTACTTATGGAAAACTTTGAATCTTGAGCCTTATTGCCTATAAATACTAAGCCGAATTCCATCCAAGGGGGGAGGATGGATGGTGAGAATTCTCTCTAAACATCTTTGTGCATATTCATAACACATTTAAGTTAATCTTCATAAATTCATGGACTTCGTAAACTGACTTGCCCGTCGGAGATACAACAGGGGGAAAGCCCTACTTTTTCTTCTTCTTATAGGGAAAGTTGTACGCGTCCACCAACCGAGCAAGAAAGGTGTACGCATCCACCAATCGGGCAAGAAAGGTGTACTCAATTGGGAAAGGAAGACGTATGTGTCTAACACGCGGGCATAGGTTGACCTTTGGCCAATGTGTCTACCATCATCTCCAAGGGACACATCAAAGGCGTACGCATCGAGCATGCGGGCATAGGTTGACCCTTGGCCTACGCGTCCACCATCATCTCCAAGAGGCATGTGTCCGCCGTACCCAAGGGGCACGCGCCCGTTATTACCTCCAAGGGGCACGTGTCCACGGTTACCTTCAGGGGCACACTTCCACCATACCCAAAGGGCACGTGTACACTATTACCTCCAGGGGACACGCGTCCGCTGTACCCAAGGGGCACGCGTCCGCCATATCTAAGGTAAGTGCATCCATCATCTACCCCAAAAGACATCACGACTCCTTCATTGACCAGCAAAAGTAATCAAGTTATCTACTGAGATGGAATGAATTATCCATACCATGTCAGTTAATTAGAATTAACATTTAAATGCATGACTCAATCGGTAGAAGTGGCAAACGGGTACATGCGGGTCAACCTGACCCTGTTTATGGCGGGTTGGCAAGTCGGGTCGGGTTGACCCCCCGTTTAACAAATGGGGTTAGGGGTATTAAAACACTCAACCGATCCTAATGGGTTGATGGGTTAGGCAGGTCTCTTTGGCGGGTCCGTGGGTTATTTTTGGCGGGTTAGGCGGGTTCATGGGTCGTTTTTGCAAGTTTGGCAGGTTCGCAAGTTACCCGCGAGTTGACCCAACCCGACCCACCAATTTAGCGGGGTTAGGTCGGGTTGATCTGTTTGTTTGGCGGGTCATTAAATCATCAACCCTAACCCTATCTTTTGGCGAGTTAGGCAGGTCGACCCGCGGATATCAACCAATTTTGCCACCTCTGTCGGTCGTGTTACAGTACCAAATTAAAAATTATTTTATCTAAAAATTTAAACTATCATAAGAAATTTTTTGTTAAATTTATTTATTTATCTTCAATGGTTCACACTCGAAGAATTGTAGACGAAACAAATTTGATATATGGACAATATCGATATAGTTTAGGCGGCCAAGAGAATTGTTATCCAAGAGAATGCGATTCTAACCACACATAATAAATAAATAAATACATTTTGGAGTATTATTTAAAAGCTTTCATAAATGTCCAGTCCTTTGGGGAATCCACTATTTAGAAATGATCACCTCCACGAAAAAGTACTATAAATGAAAAGCTTTTAGACAGCAACAATCATAAACATCTTTAAACTGAAAACTCCGAAAGCAAACTCAGTTATGGCGGAAACAACTTCTCTTCCGCTGTGTGAACGAAAGTTTCGTGACAGAAAAATACAACGGGCAATAGAACTCGTCATCCTTCTCCTTCTTCTGTCACTGCTCGGTTACAGAATCATCACCCTCAGAGACAATGGATATCCATGGCTCCTTGCGCTGGTCTGTGAGTCATGGTTCACTTTCAACTGGATTCTCAACATCAGCAACAAATGGAGTCAGCTTCTACCCAAAACATACCCTGAACGCCTTACCCAACGGTGCGTGTGTTGTAACGTTCTACGTTGGTTTGTGAGGTCATTTTTGAGCTATGAGCGGCGTGAGTATAACTAATATGTCAGCTTGACTATTTTGGTCTTATTGATTTAAGGGTTTAAGTGAGTAATTATTTGGTACATTTACAACACTAGCCTCATTTATATGCTCAAAAAAAGAATCGTATGTACCAAAACAAGGGTTTTCTTTTCTTTTTCTGTCCCTTAATGCTTTTGTTAGTGATGAGCAAGAAGAAAAGACTGCAAAGCACCAGTCTTGTGGTAAAACAGACACGTGCTTAATTAGTTAAGATGTGAGTGGGAATTAGCAAAAGTAGTACAGCCCATCAAGATATTTATAGCGTTTTGGAGTAGTATTATGTTAAATTTGAAATCTAATAAGTATTTTATAAAAAATAAGTATTTGATATAATAAGTTTGTTTGGTTTGTAAGTTAAAATATTGTTATAAGTTATTTTGATAATAATATTATTAATTTTGAGTAATGATATTTTAATTTTATAATTAAATAATAAATTATGAAATATAGATATTAATTAAATTTTATTTTTTAAAAAAAATTAAAATTTTGAATTTTTAATTTTTAATTTTTTAATCTTTAATTTTAAAATTTTTATTTTTGATATTTAACATTTTTATTATTAAGTTTTAAAATTTTATTTTAATTTGTAATTTTTTAAATTTTTTTATTTTTAATTATTTTTTAATTGATAAAATATAAGATAAGTACCCTAAACTCAACTTATTTTTTATAATTACAAATAAAATATTTTATGAAAAGAATTTTATAAATATTTTATAATAAGTTGATAATAAATAATTTTTTTTACATAAATTATCAAAAAAAAATTAAGTATCTTAAAATAAGACTCAAACAAACACAACATTAGAGAGAGCTAGTTTGCCTCCTTTCTACAAATAATTGCAAGTTACTCTGTAATCTTTTTAAGCTAAATACAATCAAATGCAATCTTCATCTTTCTCAACTCTCTTTCAGTTAGAGTTTATACGTAACAACTTAATTTTAAGGGAAAAATCTAACTTAAACGACTTGTTTGTTAGGAGGGAGAAGCCGCTTCTTTTTCTTTTTTTACCCAATGCTTATGTTTAAAGCCTATAACACTAGCCTAGTTTGTGGGGTTGGGGACCGTGACATGTATACCAAAAACAATATATATATATATTTTTTTTTTCAGATGCTTTTGTTAGGGTTAATGGGTAACAGAGAAGAACTCTAACTTAAACGATTCGTTTGTTAGGCGGGAGAACCCATAACAATAATAATGCTTTCAATGTTTTTCCATTAATATATAGGGTAGCTGAGCTTCCGGCAGTGGACATGTTTGTAACAACAGCTGACCCTGAGCTAGAACCGCCTATAATCACAGTCAACACAGTGCTGTCTTTGTTGGCTGTGGACTACCCAGCAAACAAGTTGGCCTGCTATGTGTCTGACGATGCTGCTTCACCTCTCACCTTCTACTCTCTTTCCCAAGCCTCCAAGTTTGCTCAGCTTTGGGTTCCTTTTTGCAAGAAGTATAACATCTCTCTCAGGGCCCCCTTTCGGTATTTCAAGGGGGAAGCTACCAACGTGTCTCAAGATACTTCCTCTGAGTTTCAAGAAGATTGGAAAAGGGTGAAGGTGAGTTTTCAACTTCTGTTTCTGCACGACATTGTAAGTTTTTCATAAGTCTAAATTATTTTAAATAGGCAAGATATCTCATAATTTTTAAAAGTATAGTGGGTAAAATACACATTATCTTCTGATTGCGTCTTTTGTTTTAAAATTTATCATGTTATTTCTTATACTTTTTAAAAGGTGACATGTTATCCCTCGTAATCTATCTGATTAGCTAATTGCGTACCCACTGTAATTTGCTTAGTTAGCTGATGTTCTATATGTTCTAAAAACTTTCCACGTTACCCTTAAAAGTGGCATAGTTACCTTTTTCCATTATTATCTAATCATCATTAGTTAAATATAAATATATTTTTGTAAAAATATATAACATATTATAAGTTTTAATACTCTTTAACGCAAAATATATACATATATACACACACACAATATATATAAGTTAGTTTAAAAGAATAACGTCAAGGAAGATATTGTGTGCCATTTTTTGAAAATCACAAAATGATAATGCGAAAACTTTTAAAATACAAAGGATAATCAACTAATTAGAAAAATTATGAAAGACTAATTTACATTTTACCCAGAGTATTGCAGATCTCCTTCATCATGTTTTTCGTTACAAACAATAGAGCATATGCTCTTCGTATAGCCTTTTCTGAAAAATCAAGCATCTTATATAAGTAATTAAATAGTACTTTATTCTCATGTAATCTTTTGTAAGTGTATATTAGTTCCAGTGCTTTTAAAAATCAGAAAGGACATTTTACTTATTTTAAAAATATAAGAAGATAATATAAATTTATGAAAAACTATATGGAAGTATGTTGCTATTTACTATTTGCAAAACTAGAGAGTTTTCTTTTGTGCCTTTAATTTGTACAAATTGCATGTATATTTGCTTTGGACTACACAACTATACCACATCTTAACCGTTAAAGTATTTGATAAAACGGTTAAGGAACAACTTATTTATTCTGATTATAGGTCTTGAATTTAAATCTATATCATTCTTTTGTAAATTTTTTAAGGTCTTATTTAGCAATACTAAAAAATAATTTTTAAAGTAATTTTTAGTATTTTGACTATTTCTCTAAATTATTGCCATTCAATAAAGTAGTATTTCATGTATTTTTTTAAGTAGTCTTTAGCGTTTTAACTAATTTTTTTTTAAAAGTTAAAAATTTTAATATTTTATGATAACTTTTAATTTTCTTTGGACAATCTTATCCTTCTCCAATAATTTTTTTGGCAATTATACCCTTTATCTAACCATTCTAATCTCTATCTATATTTTTATATATCCTTTTATAGATATAAATATAGAATAACACAAAAATCAATTTTAACTTTTGCCTGAATCAAAATATACTAAAAAGAATAAGTTTGATTAGTTTATTTATTATATTTCCTTGACAAAATAAGTCTTCAATCAATTAAAAAATATTTTTAATGTAAAAATGAATTTTAAAATATTGATAGAAATAATTTATTAAAAACTAATTTACTACAAGAAACATATATACAATTAAAAAATAAATTATCTTATTTAAATAACAACAATTATAAGTATAGTTATCATAATAGCAATAATGATAACATAATAGTAATGTCTTTTTACGTTAGTTTACTTTTAATAGTTAATTTCATCAAACATATTTTGTTTAATCAGTTAGGTAAACAGTTATTACTAATAGTTAAAATATGACAGTTATCAATTACTTAAATAAATTTTAGTTATCTTGATAACTAATTGTGTCAAATAGTCCCTTGTCATTAATTGACTTAGAACGTCACTAAAGTTGTTGTTTTAAGATATATTAATTTGGTCTACTTTAGATAAGATTCTCTTTATAAAGAAAAAAAGAATTATGTTAATACGAGATTTATTTGGCCAAACTTTTAGACACTTAAAGTGTTTTTTGTGATTTAAAAGTTAAGAAACAAAAATTGCGAGCTTAAAATATTTGGCCAAATAGACTTATTTGGCCTATTTTTGAAAGAGTTTTAAAAATCAAAACTTAAAAAAAGTTGAAAAATAAGAACCTTTAAAATAGATCTTGTTGGAGAAGGTTTTTATGGAACTATTTTTATATAATACAGAAAGCTAGTTTCTCCCCATTTACAATAATATCAATCCATATTTCGAAAGTTCAACATTGCTATCAAAACAACTAAAAGTTAGACTGGTTTAATATCATTATTATTGTGTGTTTCTTGATTGTGTTGATTAAAATTTAGAAACCAATAAGTTTGTTTTCATTATACATTCCCAAAAAAAAAAAACAATAACTTATTTATACAACTTTAATAAATAAAAGAAGTGGTTTACTCTTGTTGTGGCAAAAAATTGCCGAAACTTTTATTCATGTTTTGATAATGTATTTTAGCATTTTTATTTTTAAGAAATGAATGTAAACTCAACATAATTTATCTTAAATTCTTTTTTCAGATATTTCATTCAAACTAATTGTCTTATGAAAAATTAATTTAAAGTTATAAACTCATTAGAGTATTTTAGTCATAATTAAAAAAATTTAATTTTCAAAAATTGTGCTAAAAATATTTTTAAAAATTTAATTCAAAATCAACAAAAAATTATTTTTAAATATTTTATTTTTAAAAAGTATTTAAATTTCTTTAAATAATTCTCATGGGTTCCAGGGAATAAAATATATTAAATAAAAATTACAAGGGAAAAAAAAATCTATAAACCATATATAACAAATTAAACAGGTCTCTGATTGTTGTTGTCTTTTTTCTTTATGTTGAAGGATGAATATGCCAAGCTGTGCCAAAAGATTACAGACGCTTCTATAGAAAAGGAGAAACGTGATCTGCCTGGTGAATATGCAGTTTTCTCAGATATTGACCGCAGAAACCATCCAAGTATCATAAAGGTAACTTATTCTTATATTCAGAGTATTATAAAATTAAAGGTAAAATAACATAGTGAATCTAAATTGTGTTTGTACTTCTACCAGTGTAAGAATAGCGAGTGTTGAACATGCTCTCCAAAAAAGTGTTGAACATTTTTTCAGATACAACTATTAATTCTTATTAGGGTTAAATCCATCTTGTACTGTAATGTATAGGGTTGATGATAATTATTGGCCTTTTAGATACTTTAATTTTTTGCTCATTTGGACAGATTTGATAAATGAATCAAACTCCTCACTAACTAATTATTTAAAGGGCTCGCTCAGAGTTTTAGTGTTTCTAGAAGTTAAGCCAAATACTTGTTGTTTTCGAAGGAAAAAAAAAATTTCTTTATGAAAAGCCAATCCTATCAGGCTCTAAACTTTTGAATAAAATAGTCACTTAGTACGAAAAAAGCAAAGCATGCAGAGATATCACCAGTATTGACAAACTAATTCGTGTTTAATTAATTGGACAAAAACTTGATATCTAAAACAAATATACATGCAGGTTATATGGGAGAATCAGGAGGCCCTTCCAGATGGGGTGCCTCATCTCATTTACGTCTCCAGAGAAAAACGTCCAAAGCAGCCACATAATTTCAAAGCTGGCGCTATGAATGTTCTGGTGAGAGCAAAATCTTCATGAAAACCATGAATTCTGTACATCCATTAAGAGGGTGTTTCGTCGTATTTATTTCGATATTTCGTCGTATTTGTTAAGGTGTTTATAAGCAAAAAAATATTTTTTCACTAACTTTTTATTTTGGGTGCTTAATCTATTGACAGACACGAGTCTCAGGAGTGATGACGAATGCGCCCTTCATGTTGAACGTAGACTGCGACATGCATGTCAACAATCCACAAGTTGTTTTACACGCAATGTGTCTGATTTTTGGTAGCAAGCATGAAATTGACAGCGGATTCGTACAGTTTCCACAACAGTTCTATGATGGATTAAAGGATGACCCTTTCGGAAATCAATTGGTGGTTTTGATGGAGGTATGTATTTAATATTTGCGTCCTCTATAAAATTTTAAAAATAAAATGAAATTAAAAAATTAGTCCATGAATCATGATCAATTTGAAAATTACATGTATGCATATTTTCATATGAGAATATGAAAAACACACTATATATTTGAAGATTACATAAATATTTTCATATGATAATAATATGTATACTTTTATTGTATAACCAGAGAAGATAGTTTAGTCTCTGAGTTTTGGATAAATTTTCAAACAGGTCCTTGACTATGAAAAATATCCTTTTTAGTTCCTCGAGTTAATAACACTTGTTAAAATTAATAGTCAACCATTTGACTTGTTGGAAAACTCCTATATACCCTTGAATAACTTATATATATATATTTGATCTAGAAAAGAGGACATTGTTATTCTTTCACCTTCTTAGTTTAATTTTTCCTATAGATACAATATTGTAAGCATTTGTTATTTTTTAGGGATTGTATTATATGCCTCTAGTTTTAGTTACAGTTGAACACGTGTAGGTTTTTTATTTTTTGCATACAATATAGTCTCGTATCTGTGTTACGTTGAGTATACATGATAGAAATAGACTAATGGTGGAACCAAGAGGGGCTGACGGGGGCAAAAAATAAGGAAAACAACTAATGATTCTTCTGGACTCAAAAACAGGACTCAAAACATTGAAAAAATCTATTAGTAGATTCTCAACCTAGTATTTAAGAGGCAAGTTATCTAATCTTACGTTTTTAGTTAACCAATTTGCTACCTTGCTCATTTATTTCTACAGACGTGCACCACACTATTATTACTCCTACCTCATAGAAGTTTCTTAGGGTATGACATAAGATAGTCGATTGTCCAGCCCAACGGAGAGAACATATTAAAAACGCATTAATAAAGAATATAGAGATGTTTTTTGGATTTTAATGTATCAATAACGAATTATTTTGCTTATGTATACGATTATGAAAATCCAGTTCATGGGGCGAGGAATAGCTGGGATACAAGGACCTTTCTATCAAGGGACTGGATGTTTCCACCGGAGGAAAGTAATTTATGGTCTATCACCAGATGACGACAAAGTCACTGAGGGTATGCAAAAAACAGAACTCAACTCTGCTTCTTCCTTTTCATTTATGGTATTTGAGTATTACTTTATTGGTCTTTTTAGTAAATACAACATTATACTGTTAATGTAAGATTAATACTTTTATGAATATAAAAATTTTATCACTTTCAACCATTTTCACGTTAAATTTATTATTTTTAATGACCCCTCCTTTCGGTGGTTGCTTTATATTTAATGTAAAAATGATTAAAATATAATGAATTTTTCATAGACAGAGATTATATTACACCCATGAGAAGATTCGTTATTTTACTAGAGAGAAAATTTTTGTTTAACTAGAAAGGGATAACGTATGTATGATGATTTTCTTGCTACCTATAGGGAATTTGAGTAACGAGGATTTACAGAAAAAATATGGAAAATCCACGGAGTTTATAAAATCAGCTGCGAAGACTATATCAACCTCAAACATGGTATCAATGGAAACTTCTGGCTGTCTCTCTACTTCCATTGAGGCTGCATGTGAAGTTGCAGGTTGTGGCTATGAGACTGGCACCACATGGGGAAAAAAGGTGAGAGGTTCTAAATTATGCTGCAGCTACACAAGATCAAAATATTATGGTACAGCAACGAAATCGTTCCCCACTCCCAATTCTAAAGCCCGTTTCTAATGAAAGTCGAGATCAGGTCATCATTTTCGTAAGAAGTAGTTTCTATCATTTGTTAGAAAATTCCAGGTCAAATGTACGACTTTAGTATAATCGGAGTCTTTGCATTTCCTGTGAAACTCTTATCTTGCATCACTTAAATCTTTGATAGTAAATATTCTTATATAAGGATTAAGGAATTAAAGAATAAGTAGTTGAGATTATTTCCTCTAAGAGTGACGACCTAAGTTTGAATCCTACGGAAGACGGAGGATTGGGTTGGGTTGGATTGGGAGCGGAGGGTTTATAATAAAAGCACATACATACACACACATTTTCTTATCTAGCATCAAGTGCATGCGATCACTTGTTTTGAATCGTACAATTTTATATTCTGTAAATGATTAATGGTGAGTTTTGAATCTTAAAAAGTTTCTTGACTTCTCATATATCAGGTGGGTTGGTTATATGGATCTGCGACGGAGGACGTCCTCACTGGGCTCTCTATTCATAGTCGAGGCTGGAGATCGGCCTACTGCACCCCCGACCCGCCTGGTTTTCTTGGGTGTGCGCCTACAGGTGGCCCAGCAACATTAATCCAACAGAAGAGATGGTCAACTGGGCTTTTCGAGATATCGTTCACTTCAAAAAGCCCATTAATTCTTACTTTCACGAAAAAGTTGCAGTTTCGACAATGCTTGGCCTACATGTGGGTCTCGGTATGGGCTCTGCGCTCCGTTTTCGAAACGTGTTATGCAGTGCTTCCGGCTTACTGCCTTGTTAGCAACTCCCACTTTTTACCCAAGGTGAGAACCTAATCGATTGACATCTTACCATATATATACATATATATATATATATATATATATATATATATTCTTTGAGTGTTAATGCCTTATTTAGTTCGACCTTTTTGATAATTAACTCTCTTATCTTTACAATTTGCGAGCTGCTAGTGTTCAGTTCAAGAATGAGAAAAAAAATTAACAATTTGGACACGTTAAAAAAGTCAACTCATACAATTCTTTGCATTTAAACCCTAGCAGATTTAACTTATGAATCTAAATCATTAGCGCACTTGTGTGTGATGTGTCCAAATTGTTGTTCAATTTGGTCTTCTTTGACCTAGAAACTAACGATGTCACAAATTACACAGATAAGGACTCATCTGTGATTTGTCTACTTTAAAGAAAATGACTTCATTATACAAAAAGTCAAAAATAAAGGGTTAAATGAGTCATTAATTTTTTTCTAATTCTGTGGAGGCCCGAAGCTGATCATGAAGCAATCTTCTGGGCAAAGTTCCGCCCCTTGTATAAAGTTTTATCGTATTTCGAACATGTCGAAAGACCCTCTTAAATTTAACTTTTCCTGGATCCATGCAGGCAGATGAACCAGCCATACTCAACCTGATTTCCACGTTGGTAATCTACAACTTATACTCTTTATCCGAATATTTACGGATTGGTTTATCATTACGTGCCTGGTGGAACAACCAAAGAATGTGGAGAATCTACCCAGCAACTGCATGGCTATTTGGCCTCCTAAGTGTTGCACTCAAGCTCTTCGGCTTCTCAGCTTCAGCTTTTGAAGTCACAAAAAAAGACGATTCAAATAGCTACGAAGATCAATTTGCAAACAAAAATGTTGGGAGATTCACATTCGCCGATTCGCCGATTTACATACCTGGGGTTTGGATTTTGCTTGTGAACTTAACAGCATTGGCTGTTCATTTGTTGGGCTTAAAACAGACAGCTACTTATGCAGAACAAACCTCGTACGTTGGGGAGATCATATGTAGCGTGGTGGTGGTGGCATATCTTTGGGTTTTCTTGAAAGGGTTGTTCAGCAAAGGGAAGTTTGGGATACCATCGTCTACTATCATCAAGTCGGGGGCTTTGACAGTGTTGTTTGTGAACTTCTGTAGGAGAGTTCAGTGATCCGAGTGGTCTTCATTTGATCGTAGGATCAAATAAGGTTTGGTGTATTCTTTATGCACAAGTGTACTTATTTCATTAATTGCTCCAACAACTAGCAAAAACTAGCGATGGTTTTTCTAGAAAGTCTCACAGAACAGTTATCTAGATTATCTGCAGTTCATACTTGTGACATGTCTTTTTGCTAAAGTGTAGATCTTCTATTAAACATCGTCAAGTTCTGAACTGCTTTTCTTCCAATTTTTGTGGATGATCAGAAAGTGTACCAAGCAAATTAACATTTGAGCTATACCATATTAATTTGGGAGGGGAGAACATAACGGAGAAAACGAGGTGTGACAACATATGCAAGTGTTTGAAAACAATTTAAGTAGGGATAATGTTTCATTACAAGTCTTGCATCTTTAACAGTTTTCACAAGTCCCTTTATTTATAAGATATGACGAATTAGTCTCTTATTTTTATAATTTATAACTCAATTAGAACTCAATCAAAAATCATCAAAAGTTAACAATTTGTTAAGTAAAAAAGAGTCAGTACATTGCCGACTCAACTGTATATCTCCAAATCATTATTCACGCGTATGTTACATGTCCAAATGAAAAGGGCATAAATATAATCTCAAATGCATAATTTGCTAAATGAATGAATGCAAAAGTATAGACTTCACACAACGTGGGGGTAGTAAATGTGCATCACCTATTTTGTTACCTATATATAATATCAGCACACAAACATGCTACTATATGGCTTACGAGTCTAACACTGATATCGTTTTGGATGGAAATGGCTAAAAGGACTAGTGATGTTTAACAGTTCATGAATCTATAAAGGTTAGTCACCTACTTTGTTACCTATATATAATATCAGCACACAAACATGCTACTATATGGTTTACGAGTCTTCACACTGATATCGTTTTGGATGGAAATGGCTAAAAGGACTAATGATGTTCAACAGTTCATGAATCTATAAAGGAATTAACCTAAGCAAGACATATAGAACTACGGTGCTAAAAGCTCCCCTCCAAGTGTGTTTTACTATTTCACTGGTCCACACGAGAGAAAAAGACGGCATTTAAATCATACTAGAAAAAAGTGGCATTTAAAATCATACTAGAAAAAAGTGCTTCCTTTATAATGCAAATATGAGGTACAAAACTTCGCCACTAGGATCACTCAATCAAGTATACAGAATAATCTAAACTAGAATACATGCAAGATAAATACAAAGGAATACACGGAATCTCGGGCTTACAGGAAACGAATTAAGATTTATCTGATCTCGAGGGAACAGAGAGCTCATCCTTGAGCATAAAAGAAAGATCATGCATCTGTGATATCAGCATCTGCACGTTGTCCTTCGGCTGCGTGGAAGAACCCAGAATGTCCACATTTAGCAAACCATGTCCAGCAGTGTCATCAGGCATGCTAATGGCATCAACCCTTCTACAGTTGTAGCAGAATGCGCAAAGATTAGTCAATACAGCTTAAGATGATATTTACAAGTAAAAAAATTCTATACCACATGAAAAGATAGGATACTAAGATAACCAATTAATCACTGATGACTAACGAATCTAGAATCTATTTAGAGCGGGATATAAGTTCTGCATTTCTGCTTTTTCCAGTTATATCTTTTCTCAAGATAGCTTATGTTCTGAGAACATCGCGAAGAACAGTCCATCTAACACGATAAGAAAAAGAAAGAGCTAGAGGACAGATTGGCAACTGGGGACTTCACTGATCATTTAGAAGTGATTTTGCCTACTTCAGCTGCATGAAACAGTCTGGAGTAATTTGAATCATAGGATATGCAGAGAAAGGCTCATTGAAATGCTGAGTGTAAAGACAAAAATTCTGACTTTGCAAAAAATGAAAAGAATGAGAAGAATTCTCTATCATATATTCAGACATGTCAATATATGCACACCGGCAGGCACATGCACATGACACCACCTTGACATTAGTTTCAAAATGTCATTTACCTTGAATGAGAAGAATTCTCTATCATACATTCAGACATGTCATTATATGCACACCGGCAGGCACATGCACATGACACCACCTTGACATTAGTTTCAAAATGTCATTCCCTTATAGGTAAACTAATATCCTATGCGCCCAGCCAAATAATATCCTATCCAGCTTGGAGACAAAATTTTCAATTTGACCTCGCCTAAATTCACAAAGAGCTCCTTTATACCTCTCAAATTACTTCACAGCAAATTCAGCCTCTGCAACTCCGTCAGTAGTATGAACTCCATATGCAAATTTCTAACTAAAAGCCCTTCTGGATGGTTATTACTCTCCAACTGCTTGCGAATACAGCAAGGGTGTCAGGATGAAGGTGGCAAATTAAAGCAGAACTGTCAGACTGCCAGGTCATGCAAGAGCAAAATGCCAAGCATATACAGAGTTACAAGCAACCAAAAATATTCAGTTTTTCTGAATCTTTGAACTTTCTAAATATTTGTTGTAGAAGCCCCTTTTACTAGGTAGTAGAAGGTAACAAAATCAAACCGTTACAAGCTGCAGGCAACGATATCTATTTACACCTGGGAAATGTCAGTTGAAGATTCAGGAGAAATTTGGTATCTTGAATGTAGACAAATACTCGACCCCTCATCCCTCCCCCAAGAAGAGACAAACTGGAAGAGATACAAAAAGAGAAGCTAAATGTCTCTCTGAATATTTTTACTTGTCATATACTTGAATATAGTAGCAAACGTGAATGAGTAGCTTTTTCTATGCAACACAAGGACTTACCCTAAGAAATGAACCAAATTTACAAGAAGGAAAGGAGATTGTAAGAAGTCGATTATCGTGCATGCACCATCCAACCAAATACACAGAAATAAACAAAAACACTAAGATGAACCAGTTCCCAGCATACAGAGTTAAGCATCATATATAATCTTCATGTAGCTGATTCACTAGGATATGCTCAGGTATAAAAGTTTGGTTAGGACAAGCATGGTAAAGTTATCCAGGAGACATGGACACCATGGTACCCCTGCAAAGACAACCTAATTAAAGATACACTACATAATAACAAATTTTACTTCTCTCGCTAAAGGAGATGATAGTTATACACTCTAATACCAAAATTTAGAAATGAAATGCTCAAATACATTGACATTGAACGAAGAACGAATTCAATGTACAGCTTAAGTGACTAAGCATAAAAATCAAATTGAGAACACTTGAAACTTTTGTGAGGTACAAAAAGGGTTGACGGGAACACTACTGTCTTGAGAAAAAGCTGAATACTAAATGCATCACAAGATATGGAAAAACCAAAAAAGAAAATTGGCAACAACCATGCAACTGCAAGAGAAAAGACAAGGGCCAAAAGAACAAATCAAGAGAGAGGAAGCTCTCAACAAAAAGTTCTTTTGAACCAAAATAATGATATTCAAACAGCAAGAAACAATCTTTCACAGCCGTAGCATATGCTATAGTTGTGGTTCCCAGTAACTGCATATGCAATTGTTCACCAATTTGAAGTCCCATAAGAACAATTTGAAATTTGTGCATGACAACCAAAACCCATTACGGTAAAAGAATAGGGTAAAAGGAACGAATATAAAAATGTTGTTTAAGATAACAAAACTTGAGAAAATAACTGCTTTTCTTTTCTTGTTTCCAAGTGAAAAATCATCACTCTGCTCTCTACATTTTCTTAAACCTATTGTCATCAATTTGTTGATGTCATCTTTCTTCAAGTTCCCTCAACCTCCAAAGTTACCAAATGTTACCATCTTATATTTTTCTTCTATTTTACAGGTTCATAGATTTGGTGGTTTTTTCACATATTCTTATTCTTTGCATAATACTTATACTTCCTTCAGTTCTTAAGTTACTTGTATGAGTTCCCAAAATTCAGAATAATTTTTTCTCTCCTCATCTGATTAGAACAAAATGCCTTCCATTATAGATTGATGGGGATTGTATGTTTACTTTTCTGTAAAAGATTCCAAATAATTGAATCCAAAGTTTAGAGAAGCATGGTATCAGCATCCCTATTGTCTTTCTTTTCTCAGCAGGAGGTAGCATCTTGAATATTGTCTTGGAGTGCAAAAATTTCCGTCAGAAAAGAGTATTATTCCTTACCATTCTTCTTATCTTTTACATGATATATCACCCAGAGAACTTCCACGATGTCTACACAGGAACAGAGTGGTGCTAGATGAAGGACATATCCCATAATTTTTGCAGATACAGCTTCAGGTGAAACATTTCTCAGAATCTAAGCTTCTTAAGTAAAAAACTAAGTAGTGAAAGTAATGAATTTCCTTATCTCAAAGATCTAGATTTTAGCATGATTGGATTCTACACTATGCCTTAGGATTTACTTTAACCATTCAGCTCCAAATGTTCAGCTTGAGAATTATACCCGTTCAAATGAACACAATTTTCCACTTCATCCATTCATGTCAATGAAAGACCAGTTGATTGTAAAGAACTGACTGGCACACAATTTTTGGGGCAAAATAGACATTTTCGCTAATTCACCATCACAAGCATGATTTGTCCCCCCCAGCCCCCAGCCCCAACACAAAGATAGGTTCATGCATAACTATCACTTGGGTAAAATGGCCAGAGTCTAGATCAAATAAAAACCCTGCTCCAACCTTCCCAATCTAGTAAACGGGGTCATGCTCTAATGATGTGTCAAAATTCTACAAAGGTCTCTTACTCTTGATTGCAGATTTGACTTGTCCATGTACACAAAGACACGTGCCACCCACAATGGAGGAAAAGGAAAAGAAATAGAAGGGAAAATCACGCTGTGTACTAGTTGTAGGGAAAATTCCCACTTTGTACGCAACGTGTACAAGTAACTCATCTCCATTATATTTTCCTGATGTGGAAGGATATAAGTGATACATTAAAATCATCTAAATTGGTTTCTAGCAAACCAAAGGCACTGCTTAGTGGACAGAATGCATTTTAGCTTATTATGTATGAGTTAGACTGAAGCTGAAAAGATAGTACCATATACCATAATGAATCCAGCAAGAACACCAAAACACCTTCTAAATTGTTGGTCTAGAAACAAACACAAGTACATTTTGTAAAGAAAAACTCAATTGATAAGAAGAAACCAAGACAACATTTATGTAAAAATTATTCAAAAAGTGTTTCAAACATGAGCTCTTCACTAATTTACTGTATGCATATCAATGTACCACTGCAGCAGTCAGCAAACATAAAAGAAACATTAAAAAAACATATTGAACTCTTAAATAAGAATGTGGATTTACCTGTCTGATGCAGGACCTCCTGGCAGACTGCTATTCACTTCTACAGCAACTTCCTTCTTGCTAGATAAGCCAGAAAAAAGATCAGGCTCTGGAAAGCTATTGAAATCCATTTTATCAAGTTTATTGTCCGAGCTGAACAGAGTCAATTCTGAAGGTTTTTCATTGGAAGCAACACTTTGAATATCGCCTCCTGTCCAAGCACTTCTAGGAGCATCTTGAAAACTAGATGAGCCAGTGAAATCATTCCATTCATCAAAATCATCATCTTTATTAGTTATCCCAATATTAGGTGTGTTGGAGTTGTTGGTTTTCCATTCATCACCTTGAAACCAATCAGTACTTGTAGAAGGACTATTGAAATTATCTTGTAAATGAGTATCCTTAGCACTTACAGTTGAATAAAAAATCCCAGTTTGCTGAAACACCTGAGAACCATTATTCCAGAAATCATCTGACGTGCCAGTAATAGGTACAGAAGACGGCGCAGAATTCTCATCTTTCAAATCTATTCCAGAGCCAAAAACTGAGTCTATGTGAGCAGAAAAATCAACTGTAGAAGAAGGATTATTAAAATTATCATGTTTTTGAGTATCCTTTGCACTTATTGTTGAACTAAAATTCCCAGCTTGCTGGAATAACTCAGAACCATTACTCCACAAATCATCTGATGTCTGATTAAAAGACACAGAAGAAGCTGCTAAATCTTTATCTTTTAATTCTTTTCCAGTGCCAAAAACCGAGTCCATGTGAGCAGAGAAATCAACTGTATAATCTACAGAAGTGCCTAATGATTGAGAAGTACCATGTTGATTTTCAGTATCAGTTGACTGAAAATCTGCCTGCCAACCAGAGGACTCATTATCCTTCTCTTTAGAAGATGAGAAAGCTGATCCAGAAGGCTGAACATGTTCGAAAAGACTGAGGTTGTCATGAGTTGCAACTGGCTTAGTTTCTTCTGTCTTGACTTGATTGCTTCCTATAGCCTGCTCAAATATACTGAACCCTTTTACCCTCTTTAAATCAAGAAAGAAATCATCCAGTTCAACTCCTGCCCATCTTAGAGAACCATTGCTTTCTTCCACCTTCTTGTGTTTCACATCAATGCCAGTCTTTTCTGGTTCAATGGGCCACGATATTTTCAAATTCAAGAGATCAGACAAGGGAATCTTATCTGCAGGGTCGCTGTGCCCTCTCTTCAATTGATGCTCTTCAATGGGTTGTTCAACCATTTCCTACAAATTAATAAAAATCAACAGAATCATGCATTCATCTTTCCCTACAAAGAAATCAAAATATATCAGAAGGAAATGAAGGAAAGAAAGAGAGATTTTATGGAGCAGTGCCTGGACAAAGTGGGTCAGTGGATGTCCAAGCTTCACACTTGAGCATTTATGATCTTAATTCTACATCACAAAGCAACCTAGTTTGTCCTCCCAGTCTAGAAGTGCAAAGGTCTATTAAAATTTAGAGCAAACTGACCATTCCAACAATATGACTAGAAGGGGTACCATTTGATTAGATTTTTTTTGGGAAAAGTGAAGAATTTCATTAAAGTGCACGAAGGGGGTGCAACCCAAAAACACACATCTAGTTTGTAAACTATCTATAACTCCTTCCCTCCAAAAGCTCACCGATTTCTTTCTTACCAAAGAGTCCAAATGATGGAAAGGGGATTAAAATGGAGTCAAAATGAAAATTTGATAAATTTTCTCGAAGCTTCATACATTTGGTCCTGCCTATCATCCAAGGCTCTAAGATATAGGTTGAAGTCGAAAAGAAACTAATCCTCTTTAAAGCAAAAATTAACACTAGCTCTCCCATCATGATAATGGTTAGCAATTACAGATAGAGCATTTACCCTGTACAGAAGAAAACTGCTACATACAACACCATCTTACTAGTATCCTTTGAACATTCATCAGAATATATCAAAACAAAAATTACTAGCTTATGACCCAGTGAATCATAGGTCAAACTCAGAAGTTACTCCTCAAACTAAAATACTCTCTTCTAGATCCACCAAAAGTCTACTACTTAAATAGAGTTTTCCTGTTGCTGGCATGATGGGCAGAAAAAAGGATTAAACATTCACTGCATTATATGCCTTTCTGACAAGTAGGCAACCTTTAAAGACGTAAACCGTAACTTCAAATTAATAGGTCCCAATCTGTCTGCACACTCTAGCAACAACTACATTGAAATTCCATCTAGATCAACTTACATCCAAATATAAAACATAAACCGATTCTTATCGGCACTGCATTGCAATAATTCCTCCACAAAACACAAGAATGACTGACATCAATATGCAGTCTAATCAAAAGGTATAACTGCCAAGCATAGAACACTACAGAACCTGCCTGGCATCACATGCTTCCTTCCATGTATCTTAAACATGGAATTATACTATACGTGTGAACCAACCAGAAACTAGTTAGAGATTAGCTCCGTTCCTGTTAATCAACTTACTAAGCACCTAAAGTAACAAATTCAATTGGTACCTTGTTCATAAATCTTCGTCCATGTATTAATTATTCATAAATCTCTGTCCATGTATTAATATCTTTTTGCTTCAACTCAACACTTCATTATAAAACTCTTAATATCATTCCCGATTTTCGACCAATCAGATAAGCTAGGCATCCATCATTGCCTACATTATGCACGGACATTCTACATGGATATGAAAAATACGTCTCCTAGCTTCGAACAAACACTTCCATGTAAACCTACTTGATATCATTGCCACTACTCACGAATCCATTTAATATCCCCTAAAGCAATGCAGATTTATCATCATCACATCATATGCTTAAACAGTCACAGACGTGAAAGCACGCTGTTCCATCTTTAACCAAACACTTCCAAGTAACCCATTTCACATAACTCCATTTTGTTGCCTATTAAATTCAGACCCACTTATTCAAGGTTCGTGGCTAATACATAATGCTCCTGAAAATCTGCTTGGAAGGTGTAAACTGGAGACTAATAGTCAACAAACGAACAAGAAGGTGACTTTTGCGTCAAGCACAACCTTCTACTACTCACATACCCCCATAAGTAGTAGTGATACACAATTCTATCCTCTTTCCACACAGTCCAATTCCAAGACTTCAACCAGAAACTAAATACTCAACAACAAACAAGCACACAAACCATCGTGCCAAGTACGAGCTTATAACCATCTAATAAAGGCCATAACAAGTGCACAACACTACCACAAAGAGAAGACATACACAATATTTATCCTTTTCTTAGACTGTCCAGATCAAGAAAACTTAAACCCAGGACCAAATTCTCAACAAGACCTTCGTTGATCGGCACAACATTTCAAAACTCCCCCCAACAAACACACAAATTTACCCCTTTCTGGTCTGATTTCAAGACTTGAACTCGATACAAAAACGCTCAACAACAAATGAGCACTTCACTTTCACGTCAAATCACATCATTATTATACCCATTTAGTACTAAGCCAAAAAAGACCACAAAAATTCAATATTCTATGAATAAATAGAGGATATAAATAATTTCAGAAAAATGTATGCGTAATGGAAAGTTTCGTACTGATCCATCAAGATGGAGCGACCGGAGCAACCAGGAATACCCAAGAGTGTCCTTAAACGAAATGGGGTCAGGAAAAGCGACGTCGTTTAGGCGGCCACAGTATATGCAAAGCAGAGATTGAGCACCTCTGAGGAGCCTCCCCTTGCAGTGCTTGCAGCGGAGATCAGGCGGCGATGGGTCGAAGCTGGAGACATATTCCGACAGGGAAGGTATGCCCGGATACTCGGAAGGCCGGCCCGGATCGTAGCCGGATAGCCCGGCCTGTTCCCGGGTGGAGGTCTGGATTTGTTTGATTAGATCAGTTGGGAGCTCGTAGGCCATGGTTTGTTTGGGATTGTGAGCACAGAGGGAGTAAGTAATGTAATACAAACGACATAAAATGTCATTTTGTCCCGTGAGTTTATGCTAATATCTCAAGTGGCCCATAAAGTTTTTTGGAGCTAGTTTAGCTTTCAGCTGAAAACAGGGTTTTGTAAAGCGGCCTTCTCAAAATGGCCTGAAACTAGTAATTTCTAAACTCGTGTTTTGGACGGGTCAGATTTTTTATTATGCAATCTTTTAATTTAATCATAAATTCGAGTAAAAAGACTAATCCAAAAAATTCATATTATACTGTAATTTTGATTTATCTCATTTAGATTGTTGGTTCTAATCCCAAAAAATAATCAAATTCTAAAATCAAATAAAAATTTTAAATTTGTGAATTCTAAATTCGATTATTTTAAAAATTTTATTTCTAATTCTAAATATAATAAGAACTCAATATTAATTTCCTTCGGATAAAGGGGGAGAAAAATATTTCAAAATTTATTCATCTCCATACAAAATTGATAGATGCTCAACATACCATATATTCAACTGAATTTCCTACCAAATTCCTCTTTATTTTGGCATACAAATGAAGGGATTGAAGAGATTATGGCATATCATATTCATCAAGAAATAACCAGAAATTGGATTTTGATCTATCTAAAATTGTTCCTAGCTTTTAGTATAACCAGAGTTGTTTTCATGTCTCTCAAATAACGTAATCTATCAAAACATGAAATAAGGGAAATGATGACAAACACAAAAAACAAAAAGAAATCCATTTTATTTCAAGAAGAAGTAGACTTGTTAGTTCTTTTACTCCAAACTATGTGGAAAGGTATGATTTTTGACAATAATTGGTTGATGTTGTAGGTCTCTAACTTTTTGAGAGATTTGTAAGTGGTAAAGGCTAATATGGTTTTCAATTTAAAAGTTGGTTTGGAAATAGCTTTTTTGAGATAGAATTTTCACTAAATGGACTTTTAGTGTTAATGCATTGCTTATGTTTATCTAAAACATATTTTTACCAAAAGAGATTATGTTTAGTTTTATGTTTAAAAATAATTGTTGGTTGTCTCAGTTACTAAACAAACATTTGAAATTAACAATAATAGAGCATTGTTTGCTTTCCATGATCTTTGGTTTTTTAATCATATTTGGATCCAAAATTTTCTAAAGAAGTAACAGTGGTAATTTTTCAAATTAAAGTCTTTCCTTATTAATTAAAAATTAATGGCTATTAACCAAAATTTTGATTAAACTATTATTTTAGAATTATTTTTTATTTTTAAATTAATAAAATTAAATCTTTAGCAATGATTAACGTTCTCTTTCTCTCATCACTTCTTGGTTTCACATTACAGATAAAAGTGCTTGTCTTTCCCTTTGCGCCATCTTATTATTTTATCCATTTTCTTTATTATATTGGATATATAGACATTGAAATTACTCTTCATTTGTGTTTTTGATATTTTTTTCACATTTTCCTATTCATCGGTTTCAAGTGGAGGATTTATAAATATGTCTTGTCACCTTTCTCGTTTGCTTTGATATGGTGCGTGTCTAGTTCCTTGTGATTTGATATGAGTAACCATGTATGTACATTGACATGCTAATTAATCATTTAGTTCTATGGAAAAATTGAGAATTTATCTTTAATCTCTGCAAGGTGCTTTCCTTAGGGATGTAGTCATTGTTGTTCTATGTATGTGAACGAATATGATGACCAAAAAAAATGTGAACAATACACATATTTTTGTTCCAAAAGGCTCAATTTGTTTGGCATATTATTCTTTTTTCTTGAGCTACAAATAATTTTTTTCCAACCTCTTGTAAACAATGCTATAAAGTTAAGTTTTCAGAAAGTGAACATCCAAAAGGAAAAAGAAGAAATGAAATTTTGTGGAACAACTACAAGAAAAATGATTGAATATGCAAGCCAGAAGAAGCACACCTCTTGATTGAAACGGCTGTATTTATTGATCCAGTGATAATCATGCCTAAAACTTATGATGTGCAATAACTTTTAAAAAATAGTACAGATCATTTGGAATACATGTTCAAGTGTTCTATTAAATACATTCTAATACACATTTTCAAATAATGTTGAATATTTTTATTACGTGATAAATCATTTTGGTACATGATTATAATGGCTTATTCTAAAAATAATAAACATATGATTCCAAATACAATTAAGCCATTGGTACGAAGTATAATTTATGATATTAGTAATTAAAAATCTTGATAGTTTCAAAACCCATTCACTGCACAGGTTTGTACACTAGTATATAGGAAAAATAGAATTATAATACCCTACAGATCATGATAATGTTAAAAATAACACGAACTTTTTTATATAATAGACAATATGTATTATAGTAGAGATAGTGATGAAAAGTACAATTTGACCTTTATTCATCCAATAAATATTAGCATTGTCAAAAGTGATTCTTTTTGTTATAACCAGTAGTAATGATTGTGCAAGCCATTATTATTGTCCAATGCTACTAACACAAAATATTTATATAAATTATAATTTAATAAGTAGAATTTTGACACAAAATAAAAATAAAGAGAAATAATACATCTTAATTTGCACAATTTCTATGGAAGAAAACAATAGTAACGAGAATGATCAGCAATACCATTTTTGTGGGCCATCCTGGTCTTGGTGTCATGTTTAGATCCTCAATTTTATTGTTTCTCAATTCGATTTTGGTTATTAATTGAAATAATAAAAAATTAAAATAAAAAAAAAATTTCTGAAAAAATCAAATATAGCACATATTTTTTTTTCTTCAAGGTCCCAAAGATACAACGCTAAATACTCCGCCACAATGCCACTACTTCAGTGTCATCATACATAACCATGACCAATGATGGTATTGTATGTTTGTTGAGTAAAACAAAACAAAAAAAATAAATAAAAGTAACTGTGATGTTCTTGTATATTTGAAAAAGAAGCACAACACAAAAAGAAATGCTAAGGACCAGATTTACAAATACTAAGGAAACTGAAGAATGAATTCGAAGTAGCGTGAGGTGGATTAGTGGTTGTACTGCTGCCTGAAGTTGCATAGAGCAGGAAAGCCCTAAATTTTTTCTTTTATAGCTATTCAAAACTAAGTTGTTTTAACAATTTGCTTATTCAGCTAATAACTGAATTTTTAGTAAAATACTCGAAACCGAACTAAGCACATTCTTTAAAATACCTAATGGAAACCAAACCGAATATATAACTAACTGAATCGGATTAAAAAGGCATTCAAAAATAACAATAACTGTGATGGTCTTGTATATTTTAAGAAGCACATGAAAAAATTACAAATGCTAAGGACCAGATTTACAAATGTTAAGGAAAATGAAGATCAAAGAGAAGTAGCTTTCGATGGACTGGTGGTTGCGCTACTGTCTAAAGTTGAATAAGGTGGGAAAGCCTTAAATTTCTTCTCTTATACCAATTCAAAACTATGTCATTTTAATATTTTGGTCATTCGGTTAATAACCGAATTTTTAGTAAAATACCCAAAATCAAACCTAGCACCGAAATTTTCTAAAATTGCTAACCAAACCAAATAGAATGTATAATTTAGTTAGGTTTAGTTAGTTATTCGGTTGAAACAGAATAATGATCACCACTAATTTGAATTATCCAGATAATGTCTTATATATAAAAAAGATAGACAATCAAACCTATTTCTTAATCCAATAAAAGTTCAAATAGGTGAATGAGGTTCGAAATAATGAGAGATATAAAAAAAGCAGGTCCAATTATGCTTATTTCCAACCGTAAATTGAATGTCATGACGTGGGGATCTATATGTAAATATAGTATCTATTTAAATAAGCTCGAATGACACTCTGTAAATTTTTGGAAGTAACATGCCATATTTGAAAATCCGACATGTCCTCTTCTCATGCATACTTTTTTCTCTCTAAAATTTATTTTCATGAATTCATGTTATATTTTAATTGAGTAATATTTTTAAAATCATGTAATTTATACTAATTAAAGTCAAGTAACTTATACTAATTAAGTCATATTCATATAGTAATTTTATTTCCTAATCTAAAATGAACATTATCTTTTTAATTATAAAATTTTTCATATTTTAATTATTTGCACGTAATTTAACATTATATTTTTAGTCAACTAAATTAGTATCTTTGTATATTATGAAATAGTTATTTTGCTTTTTGTTATGCCACATTGTCGTCATGTAATACATTTTTTTTTCAAAAAAATTTAATCTATATCCTATTCGTGCAAAAATATAACTTCCTACTCAAGTTTATTGGGTAAATTTCACAATTAGTCCCTGTTGTTTCCTTATTTTTATAAATTGGTCCCTATTAATTTAAAATATTTAATTTAGTCTTTAAATTTCACTAAATTATTTAAATTAGTCCTCAATGTTTTGCAAAGATAGTCAAACTAGTCCTTGTTGTTCGAAAAAGAGTTGAAAATTAGTCCTTAACATTTTACAAACTCACTCAAATTAGTCTTAATCTTTTTTATTCATTTTTTCTTAAAACAGGGACTAATTCGAGTAAATTTGTAAAAAATTGAGGACTAACGTGATTTTTTTTCCCAAAACAATAGGGATCAATTTGACTATTTTTGTGAAACATTAAAGATTAATATGAATGTTTCTATACAATAGATACTAACTTGACTATTTGCTAACATTGAGGACTAATTTAAAATTTTTAAAATAATAGGGATCAATTTGAGAAAATGAGAAAACAATACAGTCCTGTTGTGAAATTAACCCCAAATTTATTCTATATATATACATACATACATACATATATATATATATTTATTTATTTATTCCTCCCCTCTTGGATACTTACATTAATTTTTTCTAAGATTATTTGAATTTACAAAAAATATAAAAATTAACTATCAATAATAAATAAAAGCATGAAAAACTAATTTGTTCCATGTATCGCGTAAGTGTAATATATCATACTTTTTGCTATATATCATATCTATTTTTCATTTAGCTAATAAAGTATATATTACTTGAATTCTTGAATTTTATGTGACATTTTAATGGATATTTTAATTGAAAATAACTTATCAATTATTAGATAATTTTTATTTAAGCTCTTCTTTTTTATTTTTGTTATTGAAAAAAAAATATGGCCTCCATTCAACATTAGGTATTGATATTCTAATTTTCTTCATGAATAACTAGAGTGATAAATTTTGCATTTCTAATTCAATTAGATGTCTATTGGAAGACTAAAATAAACTTATCTTTAGAAATACAATACATGACTTTATATCTATCTATCTATCTATCTATCTATCTATCTATCTATCTATATATATATATATATATATATATATATATATTAGGATATTTCAAAATATATATTATATCATTTTTAACCATAATCTTTAAAAGTAATACAATTAGATTAATCCTACCCCTCTCTTTTGTTTTATAATCCCTATAGAAAATTATATCCTTCAATAGAATTAGTAATAAAAATTGACAAGCAATAAAATTTTAAAGATATATTTATATTTCATCTCAAAATATAAAAAATTTTCATAAATAATTAGTAAATTAATATACATATATTCGAGTTACTAAATTAGAAGTTAGAATTGGCTAAAAGTTAAAAAGAAAAACCATAATTGATAATCAAAACAGTGGTATTTCTATTCATTTTTTCTTGACAAACTATCAATTACTATATGATTCACCAACCAAACTTTAGACCTATTAAAAAAGAAAAGATATAAGTAGATGTTTTATTTTAGTGAGGTATCATTACATCAAAAAGTTTAAAACATTGATTTTGCATCTCGTGCTTTGCACAGATTTTTAAAATTTTTAAAATTATTATTTTTTTAGTTTTTTATATTTTAGATTAGATTGTTTTGAAAGTGACATAAGATATTGTGTGCCCAAAAAATTATACTTTTTTTGCCCAAATATTTGTAGTTAGTTTATAATGCAAATAGCCGAATACCCAAGCAAAATAAATATTAAACCATACTCATTAAAATAAAACAAAATGCATAAGGAAACGTTTTATTCTGGTGAGGGTCAATATATAAAAAAAATTAAAAATTAATCATTTGACATGCATAAGAGCTCTGTTTTTTATTAAAAGCATCCCTTAACACTTGGTTAATGTGGCTATCCCCTAGGAGTTCTATTTTGATAAAATGGTATCTTTAGGTTAACTTATTATAAATTATGGAGATAGATATGTTTTTTGAATACTATTGTCCAATGCTATTAACATGAGATTTTTATATATATATATATATTATAATTTGATAAATAGAATTTTGATACAATAAAATACAAATGAGAGAAATAATACATCTTAATTTTCATTTTCAAATATATCTCCATGTAGTATATCTTTTAGCTGCTAGCAAAAAGAAATTTTCTATTATATTCTTAGTTGCACATAAATTTCTCGATGTGATGGCTTGAAGGAAGAAAACTTGACTGTACTGGACAAACTCTGTTGTTTAATATAAGAGTTGCACCTTTTCATGTAATCGTCATTGGAACAAAGAATAAACCAAAATCAAATGATGGGAAGCTCTTGTCATTGTGTTTAGATGGTCGCCATATCAACAAGATTGCCTCTAATTCAGCGTTTAGCGGAAATTAAATTTGTTACAAAGCAATCGCATTTTAAGATTGCAACTTTGCATTACATGGTGGAAAAATTATAAACGCAATCACCTAGTTCTACGAGCATAACAATTTTTATAGAAAGCTTACTAGGGAACCAGATGTTTTTTTTCTTCATTAGGAATGGTTAAGCCACAGTTTATTTTTCTTCCTTTTACATTTCTAAGAGCTCTAGATATACCCATTGAATTTGTATATAATTTAGCTTACAATTATCAGGTTAGCAACCTACTTCAGTTGGCCTCTCCAATAATTTCTTCTTCTGACATGTATTATGATGATCTCTATTTACTTTTGTCTGAGATATTATAATCAAGCATTTACATGTTATTCTCTTTTCTGGGAAGGGTGAAGGGTTGTGTGTTGATAAATGAGGTTTCACCATTGATTTCTGATCCTTAGATCTGAATATAGAATATGGAGCATGATCACCAAAGCAAAGATCACCAATGTTTGTTAGGAGACAAGCATTCTTTTATTGTTAAGAATAAGTGATAAAACTGAATTAGTATCTAAGACAGTAATCGATTAAAAAATCCTCAGTAATCATGGTTTTGTCTCTCTCTTTCTCTAACTAACAGTAATGTATTTCCTATGGGATCATTTGTGGTTGAAACTATCAACTTCAAGAGTGAGGTTCCGAGTTCAAAATTTTGAATTAAAACAGTTATGTTATTTCTTAAACACTCATGAAACTCACTAGTTCCCTCAACATGCAAAAGTAAAACAACTCTCTCTAATCACTCTTACAAGAAAAATCACATCAGAAACCTCTTCGAGATATCAGGATAACGAGTGTTTTACAATATTCACATGACTTAGAGGCTAAAGATTTAGAAACAGGATAATGCAACATTTGATAATGGTAATCTATCACTAAAAATTTTTAATTTAAATGGGATAACTTTTGAATTAAAAGACTGATAAATACTCTACTTTCTCGAGCAAAATTATTATAATAAAGAATTGCAAAGTATTTAGATTATCCCATACAATAATTCTCACATTTGAGTATTATTTAAAGTACTACTTTACCCTTTGGTCTATAGGTAAAATGACCACAATGCTCTTACGAACCCATCAATGAGTAGTTCCCAGCAAAATTCATTCTTCTTTTTAATACAAGTAGATAGATTAAGTGGTTTCATTGAAATATCTAAGACAAGAGGGATCCCAACATAATTCTCATAAACTCGAGGGAGTTCAACGTAATTATCGTTATCATTTCACTTTCCACCACACCGACGCCTCATGGTCAAATCTCGCACCCGTGTCACTGTGTTTAATTTGTGAAAGTTGTTTACAATCTACACATAAAAAGGAATGTATAAAACGAGACTCACTTGTTAACAGCTCTCTCATCCCATTGCTGCAATTGGTCTGACAAATATATATATACATACATATATATATATATACACACACACACAGAGTAACACACGCTGTGACACACACAGTGATACAGAGAGATGGCACAATCGGGTTGTAGTAGGCAAGGCGTGTTGAAGGCGGGTTTAGTGCTAATGGCAATGTGCTTGGCCGGCTACATACTTGGCCCACCTCTGTATTGGCACTTGATGGAAGGCTTGGCTGCTCTCAGCCACTCCTCTTCTTCGTCCTATGTCTCTTGCCCTCGTTGTGAATGTGATTGCTCTTCTCAGCCTCTTCTCTCCATTCCCCAAGGTATAGCAAACAGATGCATTAGGTTCATGTTTCTTTTTGGATCTGCTTAGATCTCTTCGTTTTACTGCGCTTTTTGTGATCTGGGTGTGTTTATTTAGTATTAAGTTTTGCTTTTGCTTGAGGGTTTTAGCTTGTTTGGTGGATAAAGGTTGGATTGTTATGGTAATTGTGGGACACTCGTGTTGTCAATGTTAGTGTGTTTGCATATTTAGTCATCTGGGTATGTGTATTTAGTATCAAGATTGGCTTTGTTTGATGGGCTTAGATCACTTGTCGATTGAAGATTGGATTTTTATTGTAATTGTGTCCGACCCAGATAACAAATTTTGGTTAATTTTCACGTTTGATCATTTTGGTATGCAGTCTTGCTTTATAACTTGCTTTGATTTGATGAAACACCCATTGAGATCTAGTGCAGAAACATGATCTTGTTCCAATCTCTGAGTAGGAGTTGGGATTTATGCTGTGTTTGGAATAAGCTTATTATTAGATGCTTATCTTATTGAAAGTTGTCTCTTTTTATCTTATACAATATAAGACATTTTATCAAAAACACCCTATGAAACTCAAAAATAAACCATACTTTTTATCTTATAAGAAATAAGCAATCCATGCTTGACTTATTCTTTTCATAACTATAGATAAGACATATTATCACAAGCATCTTATTAAAACTCAAAACAAACCATATTTTTCTATATAGAAAGGCATCTTACAATAAGCTTATACCAAACAGAGCATTAGACTTGAACTCTTGCCAAATAAATTGATATTGGTTATATGATCTCAATAGTTGTTTTGGTAAATATTTAACTCAAGAGTTACTTTAGTAGGTTATGATTCATTAATTTTCTACTCTTCCTGGTGCCTGCAATTGGAATTATGGTTAGACTAAATGTATTAATTGGTATTAGTGGTTTGGTTGCCGTCCAGCTATTTGAGGCCTTTGTCACAGTGTAAAAAACCAAGCACCATTTCTCGGGGATATTGGTATGCAGTGTGTGTGCGCCTTATTGTATCTAGTGAAGAACCTAATGTTTCGTACTGATACTATGTTAGCTGTAGATCTGTGCTTGAATAGAATGGTTATAGACTGATGTTTTCATGGGTATCTAATAGCTTGTTGATATAAGTTTGTCTCTCTGAATTTTGTTATAGTCTTCTATTGTTTAACTGGTCTTGCACTGAAATACATACTTATGCTTGTTGTCTTTGTCTTCCTTGCAGGACTAATTAATACATCCTTCGCAGGTTTGTGTATATATTCAGTGGAAAATTTCCATCACATCTGCTTTTTGATTTCAATTACTTATTTTCAATTTTCAGCAGACAGCAACTGTCAGTTGTTTAATAAATATTCTTGCAATTTTTCCTTAACCTAAAGAAATTTATTTCAACAAAGAGAAGAATATGGGATAAGAAGAATTCTCGTGAACATTCATGACTATATGAGGGGGATGTGAGAAAGAGATCATATAGAACACTTTAGGATCTTACGGCTAGCTACATTTTTGGCAATGACTAACTGAACCAGCTAGTCACCTGGTTCTTTTCAGAATATGTACTGCCCTGTCTAAATTAGTTGCGGTAGAGAGATTGCTAGTTAGTTCTGTAAAGGTAAATACGTGTTTTACTTTCTAATAGTTGGTGCATTTGAGTATTTTTTAAAAGAACATGGTCTTTAGGCCTAAAAGTCAATAGTTTTCAACTGAAGTTTGCTATGTTGCCCATTGGGATGAGGCCTGTGCATAGTATAGTACACACCACTTGTTTGTATTCTCTCTTCTAGATTGGATGATGCTGTTAACTTTTACTATGTCAACATCAGATCTCATATGAACCATTAAGGAAGAATTATAGGGAAAGACTACTGAGGCTGCCCTTGAGAATGAGACATATTAGAAGATAAAAGATGAGGTGAAACCTTATCATTTGTTATCTCATGGAATTTGGGGAAATCAATTCAAACCAAGACTTATTCCACTGGGTGGTTTTGAACCTATGGATCTTATGATGCCACTCATTTCTTTTGAGTCATTTTCTTTGTTAGTCTCATGCATACAATGGGCTCGATTGGATTGGCTTTTTTCAAAGGCGTTTTTTTTAACAGCTTTTGAAAAATAGCTTTTTTTGAGAAGCTGAAAATTCTAAAAAAAAAGCTGTATTTGAGCTTTTTTCAGAGTTTGAGCTTTTTTGAAAGTCAAATCAAATAGTTATTGCAAATTTAATGTAACTTTTTTGAGGAAAAAAAGTACTTTTTCTTGAAAAAAAAGCCAATCCAAGCAGGCCCAATATCTCATTTGAGTCTCTCCATCGAGTTTTTCTTAGCTCTTCTCTACCATTTTACAACAGCCAACCTCCATATTGTTATTTCATGTATTAAAACACAAAAAATATTTTATGTTGTTGGATGTAATTTTTTTCTTCTTCCTTTTGGGTTTGGAGCAATATTGCATTCTTAGCAACAAAAAAATGAATTATTTTGTAATAGTATATTCATATTTTCTAGTGGCATTATCAGCTGTGAATCATTTGTTGAGATTGTATCTGTTTTTCCTTTCCATGCTTGACCGTTTGTAACAGCAGTGTGAAAGCACTATGTTTCTCTTCCTCTCCTTTAAGAGGATCATATGTGTTTGTGCATCTCTCTTCTTCCCATTTCCCCTATAAAGGTTGCAATGGGAAGCTGCTTTATCCTCTTCTCACAATTATCGAACAATGACAATAATAAGAGTTATTCTGAAAGTTTAACATAGACAAGGGTAGTCGTAGTTTGGTAACATAAATGCAGAATGAAGCATGCTTGTGTGTAGCTGTCTACCAGTAGAGAAAGAACTAATTATCACTTCACTCTCTTCCATCAAAATGTCAAAATGTAACCACCTTCCTTTAACACAAACCCTATGTTGCGAACTTGTCTGGATATCATGGGGGATGCAAAAAAGAAACAAACAAAAATCATGTGTATTCTGAGCCTGCCTGGTAATATTTGTGTTCACAAAATTCATAACACCTGTTGGCTAATAGATGAAAAAAGGATCCTATTACCAAACTCAGGCACTTAATAAAAAACTTGACGTGTCTTCCATTATCGAACATGAACCAAGTAGTAGAAGTATTATTAATTTCTAAGCATGAGATACCTTTAGAAGTTGAAAACTCACTTTGTAATAAAAATGAGGAATGGTTTATAACACAAGAAGTTGACTCTATGAACTACCTACTTGTTCCCTTTCTTGGCCAAAGATGCTTCTTGCATGTTCTGGGGCTGTACCTTGTTCTTTGTCTTTTGATATCTATATATGCTTTTAATAAATCAATAGGGACAGCACTAATGTAAAGCCCCATTTGAGTATTTGATCTATTTCATGAATTTAGCTCTTTCAATTGGTAATTAAGAATGATGGCAATCCTAGTAATTTCAATTGTTAATGAAGACCTAGTGTGCTTTGCCTTCACTGTCTGTGATTGTACTTTTTGATGAAAAACAATAGCCCTAGCAAAACTTAGAGCATGAAGAAGAGTTGTTCAGCTCAATGTCTTGTACATGGCCCTCTTCCTTCATTATTTACATGTTAAGATATCCATATAACTTCTGCATTATGAAACAAAAACCAAATTCATTTCTAACATTTGAAAGCAGGCAGTTTCCTAAATCCTCTTCTTCTTCCGCATTATGAAATTAAAGCCAAATTCTTCTTCCTCCTCCTCCTCCTCCTCCTCCTCCTCCTCCCCGGGTCTCAGGGAATTTGATCTATATGGGTAAAATCTGAAATAAGCCTTCATCAGGTTTGAAATTACAATAATTTATTTCTTGGTGGTCTTCCTCTTCCTCCTTCTCCTCCTCTTCTTCCTCCCTGGGTCTTAGGAAATTTCATCTATTTGAGATAGTGTAATCTGAAATAAGCCTTGTTCAGGTTTGAAACTACAATAATTTATTTCTAGGTGATTATTCCATTTTTCATAGGTGGGATGACATAGTGCTATGTTTTTCACCATCTCTGACTATGTCATTAGCACATAAAGCAACCAATCCAAGCATCTGGCAGAATGTGCATAGATGTGGGCCTCCAGAACACTAGATCTTTTATATGAGCTGGGAAATATACCAAAAAGAGAAAGAAAAATGAAATTAACTGAGTAGAGTGTATTACACGATGAAGACTTTTCTTGTCTATGGACAATAGAGTTTGTTTATGAAACTTTATGTAATTGGTATATAAATATTGGAGTACAAAGGTGGCATCATTAGCTGCTGTCACTGTCCCTCTACAGTCATCTGCTGTTAGTACCTTCCATAATTATTCTTGCTTGGTACTTGATTTTCAATTAACTGAACCTCCAGCTCTATGCACCCACCTCGTTCTAACTCTAGGTGTCTGCAATCATCACGAGTACTGTTTGCTATTGACTTGTACTATAAACTACTTGTGGGGCTTAATTTATTTGAATGATTGTTTTCAGCTTGACATAGTATATCAGTTTTTCATATATTCTTGTCCAAGTGTTGTTCCTTTTCTCCCTGCAACAAGACATTCAACTATTGATAATGAGCATTGGCATGATTCAAAAGAGTTGTTACAGAACCTTTAATTTAAAGAATCTATAGTCTTGATTGTCTAGGCGATTAATGTGTACTCTATGTTATTTGGTTCTGGGAAACTATGTTTTTGCCCCTTTTTTCCTGTGTGTATCCATGTGTCTAGAGGTGCAGGATTTATAATGGTGCATGTAAATCCAAACCTTGTCATTAATTTTTTGTTTTGTCTTTTAATTGCGCAGATTGTGCAAAGCATGATCCAGATGTGAACGAAGACACACAGAAGAATTTTGCCGATCTGTTGTCTGAGGAATTGAAGTTGCGAGAAGCTGAAGCTTTGGAAAATCAGCAACGTGCAGACATGGCACTACTTGAGGCCAAGAAACTGACATCCCAATATCAAAAAGAGGCAGATAAGTGTAATTCTGGAATGGCGACATGTGAGGAAGCAAGGGAAAAAGCTGAAGCAGCTTTACTAGCTCAGAAGAAATTGACTGCCATGTGGGAGCAAAGAGCACGCCAGAGAGGATGGAAGGAAGGTGCAGCCAAGTCTAACACTCAGTCTCAAGGAAATATTCAAACCATGTGAAGTGCCACTTGCTTCCCAGAGTCCCTAAATTGGACAAAATCCTGCTGAGATCTGATCAATCGGGTGTCAGCTGAAGATAGCCTTTAGGTTAATGTTAAAGTTTTGAAGTGTGATCTAATATTTCCTGTCATTATCCTTGTAGCATACCATTTCCTGAAGGAGACGGTTCGTCATGCATAGAGCCTGAGCCTTACCATTTCTTTCATTGTAAGTTATTTTTTTGTTGAAAGTCCCGACTTGTAGGACTGGAGTGAAGATCGTCTCCTGGATGCAACCTTGCATCTACCAAGAGCGATATGTCTGTCCTGTTTGGATTGTCTAAATCTCATCCGAATATAATCTTTTCATGTTACTGAACAATCTTGCAAAGGTTTATCTCAGTAATAATATTGAAAGCAGTTTACAAGTTTCAGCGTTCCAGCGGTTGAAAAGGACTTTGTGACAGTTGAATTGGTATGGCATGTTGTATCATAAATTTGCTGTTCTGGTAGTATTGTTGTTGTTACATATTATTAATTTTTTAATTACTGTTGTTTTAGAAACATGAACTTACTGCAGGCACCTGCCCAAAAAAAAACCAAAAAAGGGAAACCTTGTAACTGCTGCAGTATGGAACAACTTCGCCTCGAGATTTTCTCTATTATATAGAAAGAGTTGGAAAAGAAAAGCAACGGAAGCTAGATGACTTCGTAATGCAGCTTGAGCTCTGTCAAAGAGTAAGTTCCATGATGTTGTCTCACCGTCTAAAGAGGAATATCATTTAGTCAAAATTATATGTTATAGTTTTGGAAAGAGATAAAGGTTTTAGGCTTTATTTGGTTTATTAGTGAGATTTCATTACCTATGTGTGAGATTTGTGTTCAGTTTAAGCATTTTGGACTCTTTTTTTGGGTAAAAAATTTCAGCTAGTTAATTAAACTCAGTATAATTGAGTTTTCAGTAGCATGTTTAAGGGGAGGAGTATAGAATGGCTTGTTATATTTGACTCGATGAGGGCATCCTGGGGGGGGGGGGGCACTTTCTATGAAAAGCTCGTCGCTTATTTGGTGTTTATAAGCACTTAAATAATAAAAAGCATGTAAAAATGTATTTTTTACTATTTTTCTAGGTGCTTATAAGCACTTAAATAAGCAAAACCAAACACCTTCTTAATCATTTTATTTTGAGTGCTTATGAGCACCAAAAAAGCACTGTTCAGAGACCCTTTTGTCTCTTTTTCATCGAACAAACACCTTAGAATCACATTGCTTGGAATATTCTAGTTTTCGGGTTAGGTATGAATTCGACATTCTACCGTTTGATAGTAAATTTGTACGTGGACCCAAAATGGGTTCATCATGCAAGTGACTGAAAGGTTGAAGGTCGAATTGAAGATAATTTTCTTAATTTATGCATATATAATTGTATGCGCATCACGAATTTGAATCCTCTCATGTCACATCGATCCTTGGTACTAGAACTATGAAAACGCGTAACTCAGAGACGGATCACAGTATCCATGGGCCATGGCTCGTGTATCTGATGTCGTTGCCTGGTCCATTTGCATCAGTCTAGATCTGCCATATCTTTCCATGGAAACCAAATCGTAGTTAAGACAATAAAATTGTTGGCCCTCTGAAATTAACTAAGCCATCCATCATGCATGTGAGACAAATCCTCACGTGAATATGTGTTATGCATTGGATTATTAATGAATATGCAATGCAACAAATAATGCAGGAAATAGATCCTCTGTCATTTTTGATTCCCTTTAAATAAATAGGAAAAATAATTTCAACATTTCAGGTAAATTTAAATTAATATGGATCATTTATTACTAATTTAAATTCTTTATCAATAGCTTTTTTTTAATTTTGAAATAAAGGTCTAGATTAATTTAATTTTATTAGAATGGTTAAAATTATTTCTTCTATGTACAAGAGAGAATAAAAAATAAGAAAAAGTTCTTTTTTCATGAAACTCCTATTTGGATTGAGGAAAATGGAAGGAAGAAAATAGGTCTGGAGAGATTCTTAAATTCCTTTCCCCTTGGTTGGGAGGGATATGCAGAGATGCCCCAATAACCTTTAAAATGGTACTGACCTCTTTATTTTTCGCTTTATGTTTGAGTATAAAATTTAAAAAAGAGTTTAAATGTCCATTTCAATATAAAACTCATCTCCCCTTTCATTTTTTTTCCAATCTAAATGAGGTAATTCCACGATCCTTTATGATCCATTCTTTTATAAAAAAATTTCAATTTAAACAAGAATAAATCCTTTTCTTTCCTTTTTTTAGGGTAAAATGCACCAGAACCCCTATGTCTATTATAAGTGCCAATACACCTCTATGGTGTCAAAAATCTTACAACAAACCCCTGTGGTGAGTAAAAATTTCATGCATACCCTTACTGTTTTTGTCTCTCTTAACGGTGTTAAAATTTACATAAAAAAGACATTAATAACCTTACCCACTTGTTCGATTTTTTTATTAATAATAATAATAATAATAATAATAATAATAATAATAATAATAAATAAATAAATAAATAAATAAATAAATTGAACAAATAGAGTAAGACTATTAATGTCTTTTTTATGTAAATTTTAACACTGTTAGGAACGGTATAAATAATAAAGGGTCTGCGTAGAACTTTTACTCACCATAAGAATTTTTTATGAAATTTTTGGCATTACAAAAATATATTGTATACTTATAATAAATCACAAGCAATTTTCATATATTTTACCTTTTTTTTAATAATACTTTTCTTTCTTTTCTATTATTAAACTCCCCCCCCCCCCCCTTAAATTCAAACATGGTATAAATGCAAGAGCCGCCAAACATCACAATAATACGCAAGTTGGATTAATACCACATGCCACCCATTTCAACATTGAGTGCTTGTTTGGATTGACTTTTTTAGGAAAAAGTATTTTTTTTTGTGAAAAAATTATGTTAAATTTGTAATAATTATTTGATTTGATTTTTAAAAAAGCTAAAACTTTAAAAAAAACTCAAATACAGCTTTTTTAGAAGTTAGAATTTTCAACTTCTCAAAAAAATTATTTTTCAAAAATTGTTAAAAAAACGCTTTTACAAAAAACTAATCCAAACGAGCCAAAAAAAGATGTTTTTACCACACTTTCCTTCGGCTGTGAAAAACAAGTGGACCCCACTATGTTAGGTTAGGATGGACTGATTGTCCCCTACCTCAAACAACCCCCACGCCCCACCACCACCACGACTACCGCACACACATACTCTTTCCATTCATTTTTTTTTTTCGCAGGGATAATTCCACAATTTTTTATGATCCATTCTTTTATAAAAATTTTTCAATTTAAACAAGCATAAATCTTCTTCTCTCCTTTTCTTTAGGGTAAAATACACCAAAACCCTCTGTGATCTATTATAAGTGCACAATACCCTCTTATGGTATTGTGATAACGATGATGATGAACGAAAATTGAACAAATAAAATAAGACTATTAATATCCTTTTTTATGTAAATTTTAACACAAGTGTAACTAATAAGGAATTTGCATGAAACTTTTACTCAATATAAGAGTTTGTTGTGAAACTTTTAATATTATAAAAATATATTGTGTACTTATACTAGACCATATACAATTCTAATATTTTACCCTTATGTTTATAATACTTTTCCTTCTCTATTATTAAACACTCCCCTTAAATTCAAACATGATATAAATGCAAGAGCCGCCAAAATCACAATAATATACATCGTGGAGTAATACCCCATGCCACCCATTTCAACATCGAGTACATAAAAAGATGTTTTTCCCATACTCTCCTTCGGACGGCAGTGAAAAACAAGTGGACCCCACTATATTAGGGTCGGATGGACCGCTTGTCCCCTACCTCAAACAACCCCCACGCCTTCCACCACCACCACCAACACACACACACACACACACACACACACTCTCTCTCACTTGGCTTTCTCCACTGCTGTGACTGACCCATTGGAGAAAGTAACAGAGTCATATCTCTGGAACAAATAAGCCAAAAACAAAGTAGCAGTGAGAGTAACCGCATCTTTACCAGCACATTGCTTGTTTGAAGCAGAAGGCGTCCCTGTTTGTGGTCCATTAGACCAGTAAAGAAAATCCAAAAGCTGTTTACCTTTCTCTTTAGTAAACCTCTCAGCAACAAACTCTTCGGGATTATCAAACACCTTGGGGTCTCTCATCACCAGCTTTTGGAACCCACAAAGCAGCTCGCCTTTCTTGATCTCATACACATTGTCATGTGAGCTCAGCTGGAAATCCTTTCTAGCTCTCGCGTATTGCAGCGGCACAGGCGGGTTCAGCCTCAGCGTCTCGTACACAAACGACTGCAACAGTTCGAGATTCTTCGCGCCCTCGAAGCTGAGCTTGCCTGGATCTGTGCCGAAATATTTTCTGACCTCGTCTCTTAACTTGAGTCGTAACTCTTGACTCGCCTCGGTCTCGAGAGCGCTCAAGAGCGACGGCAAGAATAGGGAAAACCCTCCAAAGGCATTGAATCCTAGAATGAATAAAAGGTTGTGAATGGTTTCTTCTGCTGTAAGGTTGAACTCTTTTTCTCCTCTTTGTATTGCTTCTGTCCCTTGTGTCTTTACAAACTCAACAAGGTTGTTGTAATCGCCTTGGACTATGAAGAAAGGGTATGCAAAAGAGTGTATGAAGATCTCCTCCAGGGGCTGCAAAACGTTGAGTGGGGTGGTGGGGAGGATTTGGAAAGCGAGCCATTTGCTGAGCATGGCGTAGCCGTTGGCGGCGATGTCCGGCGAAGTTGAAGGGTCGGCTCCTATGATGCAGCGGGTGAGGAAGGTGAAGAGGAACTGCTGGATGGGGAGGGTGTAGGAGGCGGTGCCGGATTTGGAGAGTTCGGCTTCGAGGTTTGTCCAGAGGGTGTCGAGGTTGCTGACGAGCGTGGGCACCCATGTTGTTGAGCTTCGTTTTAGAATGTCAATGGCGAAATTCTTCAGCTGCCATGGTGATCATATTCAAGATTTGAGCATGATGATAGTGTCGGCAGATTTGCTACAGTGCTAAAATGCTACATTACATTGGCGTTCAAGGGTGTGGTGTCCAATTCTCGTAAATTATATGTATGCTTAGTTGTCGTGTTAAAATAAAAGAGGGAGACTGCTTCAAAACCTTTTAGAAGTGTTTTAAATGTTGGAGAGAAAAAGAGTGAATTGCTAGGGACTTTTGTGGAACATGAAAAGTGTGTTGTACCCCCCTTGGGGTCTAAAAAAGGTTCTCACAATTCTTTATAATTTATCAAAGGTGAATTGGACCTCTTTATTGTTAAAAATTTGTTATTTTTAACCAATATTGTATTGCATGTGTCAAATTGTAAGTTGTGAGAATTTTCCTGTCCAAATTAAATTTTGTTGGTTCAAAATTGCATGTCGTAAAATTTTTATTGGAATAGGAAAGGTAGCTTTGAACCAACAAACATTAATATAGATAGAAAAAATTCCCACGACATAATATTTGGAGTGTGCAATGCAATTATAGTTAAGAATAATAGATTTTCTAATGGTAAGGGGGGGTCAGATGGATTTTCAATAAATTATAGGGAGATTACGAGAGATCTTTTAAACTACTAAAAGGTCCGATACACTCTTGATGGACAATATTGAATCCCTAGCAATTTACTCCAAAAAAAAAACAATCATAAGATGAAATAATATGAGATAGAGAAGATACTTTGGAACTAAAACTCATAAGAGAAAAATAAATAAATTTGGTGATGGACAATGATAACTAAGCATAATGCATACATATATAACAACACTGTAAATGAGTATAAAAACGCCCTTACCAAATCTTGTATTATAGGTTTCATAGAATATACTTAGGCCTGGTTCGGTACAATTAAACGTTTAGGCAATTGAATGTTGTTTAAAAATATATAATCTACTCTTACATGTCTTATCATAATAGACTTTATCAAAGTACGTAGGCCTATATACAAATTAATTATAAAGACTTATAACTTATGAGGTAGGCTTTTTTTTGGTCAAACCCCCCATGCCCACGGCCTAAGACCTCAAGCCTGAAAGGAAATAGTCTCAGTCACTTGAATTATCCCTTTATCTCAATTGATGAAGGAGACTTATTGCACATCAACTTTTGAATTACATATCTAGCCTATTTTCTAAAAGCAAAATATAATTAATGGTACTCAACATTATAGAGAAATATTCTAACAATTTTTCACTTGAGCAATGTTAATTGTTTTGTTTAATTTCAAAAATTTTAAGGAGAAATATGTATTAGACTGAATAAGAAATATAATCCAACCACAATCTTAAAGACATTTTGGTTCAAAACTACCCCTTGACTGCAGATCTTGACCAACATGATTGTCAAACATTAGATCATGGTAGTCATAATGTTTTATATTAACACAAGACAAGATTTTCCATAATTACAAATATCAACAACCCTATTATCATATATCAATAGTCAATAACTATTTGATTAAAGAAAACGTGTTTGATAGAATTAGATGTTGAATCAACTAATGAGTGGAAAATGACATAAAAAGATATTAGTATCACATTATTGTTGTTGTTATTGTTATGATGATTGCAATGATTATTTCAATTATTCAAATAAGGTAATTTATTTCATAATTTGATATATGTGTATGATAATAATATTTTATTATTAAAGTAATAAAATTATTTTTGATAAATTATTTGCACCAGTACTATAAAAAATGTTTTCTGATAGATTCAGTCTTTTTATCAAAGAAAAATAATAAATGGTTTAATAAAGCTTAGTTTTTTTTTTTAACTTTTGTAATGGATAGAGTTTGAAATTAATTTTTATATTATTTTGAATTTATATTTGTAAAGGATGAGGCAACAATATAAAGTTACTATAAAGATAAAAAAAGGAAGATCGAAAAGAGAATAACTTCATTCATAATATTACTAAAAAAAATAATTAAAACACTAAAAATTATCACAGAATGTTAAAAAAATTTAAATAGCTAACAAAAGTTATTTAAAACATCAAAAGCCACAAAAAGAATTATTTAAAACACTATTTAATCTAACCACAATAATTGATGACATTAGTGACATAATTTTCATTGTCAATTATTTAGAAATTTAAAGATCTAACATGTATCGCACCACAAATTTCGATTTACTTAAGAGGCTGTTTAGCTTTGCTTATTTTAAGTGTTTACAAGCATTTAAAAAGAATACTTTCTAACATATTTTTTATTATTTAAATATTTATAAGTACTAAATAAACGAAATAAAACACCTTCTAAAATAGCTAAGCATCTCAACTTTCATCGTAAAAACAATGCATCAAGTCAAAAGGGAACATAGCGACATGCCTACCTACTCTATATCATTGAAATGACAGGCAGCTTTGACATTTAGCAAGTTATCTGTTTAAATAATGCCACAAGTGTTTGAGATTGGAAATTTTGGGGCTGTTTGAAAGTGTTGCTTTTTTTTTTTTTTTAAATAGTTTTATAAAGTAATTTTCAAAAGATCATTACGTCATTTTTTCCCTTTGTATTTTTCTTCTTCTTTTTCTTTTTTTCCCCAATAGACATATATTTATACTAGCGCTTGTTCCATGTGTTATACAGGGGAGTTGCTATCAATTCAATGTTATCAAGTTATATAAATAATTTATCATCTAATTCATTTAATATCTTAACAATACTTTATATTATTATTTTGTTAAAGATAAAATTTATTTATTATTTGTATAAATCAACTATATTTATAGATCAATATTATAACTAAATTAATTAAAATAAATGTCAAAAAATTAATTTGTTTGCTTTCATATATAATAACAAAAAATAACGTTTTAGATTTTGGTCTAAGCTTTCGAAGATTTTTAATTTCTTTTAATTTTTAGAAACTTCGCGATGATGCTTTTTTGGGGTGTAAATCATGTAAGGAAACCATTTTTTACATGTACGAAACATTCATATCAGACAAAATAATTTGGCCTGATGGCCACGTTACACGTTGCGATGCAGCTAAAGAAAACTATTCAACATAAAAAAAAAAGTAAGCAAATAAACAATAAAGAAACATATACCAACTATAGATACAGAATTTTATATAGGTGGATATATACACACACTTAAACATACATATATAGACATATATATGTGTTTTTTTTTTTTTGGGTCCAAATATATACGTGTTTGTTAGAAGTAAGCGGTTAGGGTAGGTATGTAGTAAGGGAGGAGCCAGGGTTGGGTTAGGTTAGAGTTGAGCGTGGTGGGTGGGGATGAGATGGGAAAAGAAAAAGACAAAAAGAAGAAGAAAATTGAATAGCAAAATTTGTTCTTTTTGGAATAAAAAGTTAAAAACACATGACAACAATAAAAATGTATTTTTAGTTTTTTATTAGAAATATATTTTTTAAAATATTTTTTAAAAGCAATTATAAGAAACAACTCATTTCAAATAAATTTTTATGTTTTTCTAGTTTTAAAAAAATATTTTTGAAGAAAAATTCCAAAAAGGCCATTTTTTCTTAGGCTTTCAATATTGTTTTTTAATTTTAATTTAATTGTTATTATTTGAGAATATTCATATTAGTCATTAATATTTGAGAACATAATAAATTATTTTTTAGTATTTCATGGATTTATTTAATTAGTTCCTACTTAATAGAAAATAAGTAAAAACAATATGAAATATTCAAAACTAATATGGATAATTTTGAAACATTGAATACTTATTCGATTATATTTATCAAATGTTGAGTATTTAATTCTATCATTTTAGAATAATAGAGACTTATTTTGAAAAAAAATATAACAACCTTAGAAATTGTTGTATATAATAACCTTTAGTCTAATTATGAGACTTTAGCTTTTGAATTGTTGAGTTTTTAGTAATGAAACTTTACTTAAAAATGTTATTGAATAAAAATTATTGATTATTTGGTCTGATATTTTAAAAATTGAGTTTTTAATTATTTTGAGAACAATATAAAAATTTCAAAACTATGGAGTAATATTTTTGAAAAAAGAAAAAAATAATTTCTCACATGATGAAAAATAGATTTCCAAAAGCCATTTCGAAATGTTGGAGCTTTTGATTTTTCAACTTTTTTCAGCTTTTGCTTTTATGTAAAAATATTTTTAAAAATTTACCAAATAAATTAATTTTAATTTTTAAATTCATAAAAATATTTTTAAGTATTTAAAAATTAAGTTAAATAGACTCTTAAATTATTATATATTTGGTACCTCAAATATCTCATTGTACTTTCTTTACGAGACAAGAATGATGGTGATTTTACACCCTCTGTGCTGTTGCGGTCCCTAACAACTAGCAGAAAGATGCGTACGACCATTCGTGAATCTAATTAAAGAGTACGACTAAACAACCATGTGATCACCTCGCCAAAAAAAAAAAAAAACTCTATGTGATCATATGGCAAAAATATCTGAAGGAACTCTCCCACAATCTAGAAGACCATTCATTTCCCAAATAGGATCCTCCCTTAGTTTTTTTTTTTTCCAGTGATTAAGAAGTACAATTTTATATCATAAATAATTAATATCAATCATATAATTTTAGATTCTGAATATCTTTCAGTTCTTTTTATCTTTATATTCTGTTCTTTTCTTTTTTTTTTATTTGTTTTTGCCACAATGGTTTAATTTGATATGGATAAATAGAATTTTACCACTTGGAGACGCTAATAACTAGAAGTATAAGAAAATTCAAATCTTTTACTTTTTCTCATGTTTTTCACTTTACTTTTCTTTCTTGCAACAAGGTCCTGTTTGGATTTTTTTTTAGCCATAACTATTTGGCTTGATATTCAAAAACTAAAAAAAAAACTTAAATACAATTTTTTTCTTAAGTCAAAATTTTTATCTTCTGAAAAAAGTTTTTTTTTGAAAAATTATTAAAAAACGTTGTTAAAAAAAGTCAATCAAAACAAACCCTAAAAATTTTTGTGTTGAAATATCTTATTTATTAGTTTTCGTTCAAGTATTGTTGTTTTCATCTATTCAACTCTTTACGCTTTTAACTTATGATGTATATGAGTGTTTTATTTTTGGATTGGGAAAAAACTTAGAATTTTAGGAATGAGATAAAGGAGCTATTGAAGTATTTTACTACTAATAATTCTCCCAAATTTGTGTTTTAGGGAATCTATTGAAATTAGCCTAATAACCAATATGTCCCTTGTATAGAATATACATCATAATTTTCTAGTGTCTTTATCTGCTATCAATATATATTGTTATTATTCATTCGAAGATTTAATTGACAATTAACCAATGTTTAAAATAATATTTCTTTTAAACATACAACAAACCTCAAATAGCTCTCTTTTAATGTGCTTATCTATTTATATATATATATATATATGTATATGTATGTATAAGTTTTTCTGTTTTAAACATTTAGGAGTGCTATTTTAGCATTTACTTGTCAATAGTTACTCTATTATTAATTTATTATCTATTTTGTATTCTTTTATTTTTTATCTATTATCAATATATTTTTAACTTGCAACTGTAATTGCAATTTGCAGATCCAATATAATATTATTTAAATTAATATTTATTTGGAAATTCTAAAAAAATTATAGGTATTAGAAAAAAAAACAGTTCATGCACAGCACAAAATACAAAATTACTAATTATCACTTTTATTTCATCACTTTCTATCATTCTCAAATAACATGTTGAGTTGACGAGACACTAACTTGATAATACTTCTTATTTCCCTCTACCCTTTGATTATTATTCACCCGCTTAAATTTTTTTTTTTTTTGCATTAAGAAAAATTTATTTGATAGAGTTCAACTATCAACTGACAAATTTTGGACCATCAATTAATAAATTTTGAATGTACAATACATCTGTCAAGAGCACTCATTTGAAAGAAAAGACTAAGAGGGTGTTTAGCTTTATTTATTTGGTATTTATAAACACTTAAATGATAAAAAATATATAAGAAGTTACTTTTTTTAAGTGCTTATAAGCACCAAAATAAACAAAGCCAAACACCCTCTAAGACCGAACTTGGCTCATGCGCCACAGTTGAAGTCAACTTCTATCACTGCACAAATCATTCTCTTAACTCTCTTTTCCTAGTTTTTGACTTTTCTCTTCCTTTTTTCACTTCGAAGAACTTCATAAGTAGATTATATATAGCTAACAAAAATTAATCCCATGGATCACTCACATAGAAGAATCCTATGAAAGTTTCTTCTCCGCACACCCACATTAATGCAAATCTGTTTCTTTTTTTCTTTCTCCCTCAGTATTGTTGAACAATACTGATATAAAATGAAAAGAATACGCATAGTAGATTAAATTTTCTGTGATTTACTTTCTCTTTTTCGGGTAAAGTTCTGTGATGATTTACTAAAGTGCGTTGTATCTCACAGTTCTCGTGACGTGGTCAAAATCAGTTCTACTTTTTAAAACATAAAATATGCGCACCTTTCTGTGGTTTGTTTTCCGAAAAAATGCGGATAGCAAACCACGCGGAAATTTCAAAAAGTTAACTGTTTAGCATGAAACATAGCGTACCTGCGTGTGTTTAGGCTCAGAAGTATCAAGATAAGCGCAGACACGAAGCCCTCCGGTATAATCAACACTAGGCATGAACTCTCCGACAAGCACATTAGTTTTCTCGACAATCTCCATATCGAACAGGTGCGAGAAAGACTTGACATCAAGAACAGCGACAACGTTAGGATTCACCAGGAAGAAAGGAAACGAAGGCGGCACGTTGGTCCTGAACACCGTGCTCTTGTTCTTCTCGATCCTGGTCCGGAAGAAATTTTCCGGACCCTGGAACCAGAAGTAATTTAGCCTGTCCGAAAGCGGCCCCACCAGCGGCCAGCCGTAGCTGCCGGGAACCGTACGGACAGGCAGAGATTTCGACGATGAAGATGATGTAGATGGTAAGGGTGATATCGGGGTTGAGCTCATCATCCTCGTTGACGCCATTATTGTAGACACAGCCATTGTGCGTTTGAGCATGTGTTTGTGTGTGAAAATTATTGAAGGTATAAATAGTGATGTCTGTGGAGTGAAATGAACTGGAAGAGTATGGGAGATATTTATGTACTGTGAACCAATAATTGATTATTATATTGATGGTATATATATATATATATATATATATATATCTGGGCAGGGGTTTTCATTATTGCAAAGGTGGAAAACGTTGTTGTTAGGGTGAAAAATATCTTCTTCTTGTTTTTCTAGTGTGTTATCTTTTTCAATCCCTGCGTTGTACTAATTTTCCTTTTATTTTTTGGCTTTTCGGGAGTAAGAAGAAATTGCAGTGGAGCATTGAGGGGAGTTTGATCAGATAATCTTCTAAGTTTCTTTTTTTTTTTTTTTTTCAAGTAAATGATATTGATATAAGTATTTGTCCCACTGGAGGATTTTGCAGATAACAATCTCACAAGAATACCTGGACATGATAACCTCCACGTGCAAAAGATTTTAAAATTTGCGACAGATTTAAAAAGTATTGCACACTGGCCTTGCCATTAGTTTTTTTGTTTGAGTTGACGGGGCGTGTAAACTATAAAGAACGGGATTATAGTGCAGTTTGACTCGTCAACAATTGAAAAAAGTGTTTTCTGTTAAAAGATTCTTTGTGTTTTAGCGAAATTACATCACTGATCCCCATATTTCAAAAACTCTCTAATAACTTTCTTGTATTTTTCAAAGAATAGCAAATGCCCCAAATCCATTTTTTCCGTTATGTCACTAATGAAATTGGTGAAATAACCTTTTTGCCCTTATCAAAGCATTTAAAATATTAATTTTTTTAACATAAAAAATGACCTACACGTGTAGATATTAAAAAAATTTTTAAAAAAGGAAAAGGAATTAGAGAACTTCTTCTTCAAGTGAAACCCCCCTCCACACCAAAAAACCCTATGTTTTGCCTTTTATTCTATGGTTTGGCCATGAAATGCTATTTCACCATAAATAATTGGGTATTTATAAGTACTTAAATAATAAAAAATATGTGAAAAGATATTTTTTTAAGTGCTTATAAATACCCAAAATAAACAAATCCATACACCCTCTAATCCAAATGAGTCGCCAACCTACAAGTCACAATGAATGGGAAAAATTAAAAAAAGAAGAGAGAGAGAAAGAAAATGATGGCAATAGCCAACGTGTGCTGGAAGTCATTCGTTGAGTAGCCCTTGCAGGATAGAAAAACGACAGCTAATAAAAAGTCGTTGAGTAGCCCTTGTAGAACAGGAAAACTACAGATAATAAAAAGTTGTTTGGTTTCCGTTTTTGTTTTTTTATTTTGAAAATAGTTTTTTAAAACATATTTTAAAAACAGTTTTTGAGAACAAGAGTCTTAAAAAATCTGTTTGATTAATTTTATGGTAAAATAAAAACAAAGAGGAGAGAAATTAAAAGAAAAAGTATTTGCTATTATAATAGTATTTTAATTATTAAATTGTCATTAATGAAGTAAATTTCTCCTTGTTTTTGTGAAGTTTTTAAAAATAAGTTTCTGAAAACATGTTTTTGTTGTTCTCTGTTTTCTGATTTTAAAACAACTATTCTGAAAATTGTCTTTAAATACTGAAAATAACAACAGTCTTACCAAACAGATTTTTCTGCTTTTTTTGTTTTTAAAAACTAAAAATTATTTTTAAAAATAGAAACCAAACAGACCCTGATTCAGAGCGGAAGTTTTATGTGTTATCACCAACCTTAACTTTTGAGCGCAAAGAGAGTGAAGTAAACTTCGAAGGATTGATTACAATAAAATCATTAATTTAGTTTCTATCATTTAAAAACAAAATCATATCAATCTTAAATAGTTTATAAACTTATTCGAAGTAGTTCTATTTTACTTTTTCTTTTTCTTTTTCTTTTTTTTTTAAATGAGTACTAATTTGAATAGTTTGGAAAGACATTGAAGAATATAGATGTTTTTCAAACAATATATAGGTAACTCGATTATATATCTCTGTAAAATCTTGAGAAATAATACAAATGTTTTAAAAACAATGAAGACTAATTTGATCATATTTGTAAAATATTGATAATTATTTTGAATTCTAATTTGAATAGTTTGGAAAAACATTGAAGAATATAGATGTTTCTCAAACAATATATAGGTAACTGGACTATATATCTTTGTAAAATCTTGAGAAATAATACAAATTTTTAAAAATAATGAAGGCTAATTTGATCATATTTGTAAAATATTGATAATTAATTTGAATATTTTAAAATAATAAGAACCAATTTAAAAAAACAAGAGACAATAATAAAAACTTGGGATGAAATCAACCTCTCAAACACCAATGTGATACTAATCGATAAAATACAATTTGAATTTCATATAAGTGATTGGAAAGGGTAAAAAAGCATATAAGATAAGACAAAAACTAGTATGAAGAAAACATTAGAAAAATGAACACAAATTCTTGTCCAGAAAAGGCTGTTTGGAAAGTACGATGTGAGCGTTGGAGCCAGAGTAGTTGATGGTTCAGCTATGGTGGTTTCTTATGGATCTATTTTGCAGGCTGAGTCCTTGGCCCTTCGTTCTGCTGGTGAATTGTCAATGTTTTGTTGTTTATCCTACGGAACTATACAATCTGATAACCTCAATCTTGTTCGAGACTTTTAACCTTGAGTCTTCTTTGAGTTGAATAGTAGAGTATCTTGTGAGTGATATCAAGATATATATATATATATATATATATATATATATATATTTGTTAGACTGGTTTATGACATGTCACTTGTGTACCTAAAAGTCCAAATAGGGTCGTTGATTAATTGGTTAAGAATGTAAGTAGGGAGTACTTCCCTTTGATTGGATTACTTCCTTACCCGTGGGGTTATTTAATGTTTTTCGGTTGGTATTTGTTGCCGGTGGTGTAGGTTAATTTTTACTGTTTGTCTGGTTAATAGTATTTCTTTTACTAATAAGAAAAAACACATAATTTTTTTTACGGGAGGATGATAAAAAAAGAAAAAAAAGGTGAATTCCTTCAACGGTTTCTTAATTTTGCCTAAAATGATAATTTGGTCTCTTATGAGACTTTTGTGTCCTTTTTGTCAATAATTTACTGAGGATCCATTATAAATATTAATTGGTAAGAAGTTTCTAGAAAATTTTTTAATTTTTCTATGTGAGAGGAATAGATTTTCTAATTTTTCTATGTAGGAGGAATGTACACTCCAAAGATGGGTTATATGTGCACGACGCTAGAAGTTGGGTCAAAATCAACCCAACTTTAATACCATATCAAGAATTATTGGTTCCATTATAAAAACTAATTGGTTAATATAAGGAGTGCCACGGACTCTAATAAGGTGGTATCAGATTTTCTAATTTTTCTATGTAGGAGGAATGTATATTCCAGCACTATTATGTTTATAGAATAGGACACCGTTAGTCATTTACCAAATGTCGATTACAACATGCATCTAGTAAGAATTGATCCCTAGACCACAATTTTTTTTTACCTTCCAGAAAGGCCAAATGCTAATTACAATATTCATTTAGCAGAAATTGATCCCTAGACCACTTATATTAAAGATAAGAGACATACCACTTAATTTTCAGACCATTTTTTTTCCCACTTCATTTGTTGTCCATTTTTTGAGGGTGTTTGGCTAAATAAGCCAAAAAGGCTTTTTAATATGTTTGGCTAACAAGCTTATAAGCACTTTTTACTAGTTTATAAGTTAGGGGGAAAAAACTTCAAGGACTAGCTTATTTTTTAGGAGCTTATAAGCACTTTGTTCAAACTTATAAAAAGACAATACTACCCTTAAATTGTTTTAAATAGTTTCTATGACATTAATTAATGAGATATTCTTTTTAATTATTTTAACTACCATTGCTACTTATAAGCATTTATTTACCAAACATGTCAGTTGCTTATAAGCATATATTAGTCAAACATATGAGGCTTATTTATTACTAGCTTATATACAGCTTTTTACTTATAAGTACAAGTTGCTTATAAGCACTTAAAAATAAGTTTAGGCAAACAGGCTCTTAGAGGGTGCTTGGCTTTGCTTATTTTGGGTGCTTATAAGCCCTTAGAAAAAAAAAAACTCCCTCTCACATGCTTTCACATGCTTTTTATTATTTAAGTGCTTATAAGCCCCAAATAAGTAAAGCCAAACACCCTCTTAGTCAATAAGAGGACATGCTTATATGTAGTTAACTGTTGAAAATGGATAAAAATGAAAAGAAAATAAATTTTAAAGAAATTTAAAATGGTAATAAAGAAGTCTTTAAAAAAATATATATATTTGTAAAAGTAATCTGGATATTATGAAAATACTTTTTTAAAGATATTTTTGATAAAGAAAATCAATTCGCGCCTAAATGCCATGTAGCCCACTTAGTTTAAAACGAGAAAAAGTGGAAAATTCCACTTTCTTACAATCTATTCTTGCATGCCATGCATATAAACTGCATAATATCATATATACATATACAATCTATATATAATTGTAGCATTGAAAATTATAGAATCTTCCATACGTAATAAAGCTTTGTAAATTAATGATACCATAAACCAAAATAACTGAAGCCTAAAGCCCGTACATGTTACAGAGTAGGTCTGCATTCGCTTCTCCGGTGATAAGCCCGTTCTTCTTGGGCTCCAGTGATGATAACCACGAATGCGCTCAGGCTCGTGTCTCCTACAGCCTAAGTCTGCCGTTTGTCCGTTGTACTGCCTACGTCCGCCATACATCCGTCGCATCGCCTACATCCGCTGTACGTTCGTCGTACCGCCTACTACCACTACTGGCACCGCCATCAATTCCTTTCTCCATCGCACCACTACCACCACTACTGGCACCGCCATCAATTCCTTCCTCGACAAATAGCAAATCCTTGAATTGCTCGACAATTGTATCAAACTCGCCATTGAAAACATCTCTCTATATTTTTATACACAAACACACACTTCACATATATGTAAACGCGCACACACATAGATACATATATTATGTACGCGTGTATATGTGTGTTTATTCTTATTATTATTTTTGCTAAGTTAGCAAGTACTTGTATTAAATTACAAAAACTTTGCAAAAGATGACCGATAACAATCAACAACAGCACCCATTCACTAGATAAGTCTAACATCTAAATTCCAATGTCTACAGAGGTTCTTGTTGACAGTGTTGTCTCTGTACATTTCTTTCCTACCAACTTTACACTTTACGCAAAAAATAATAGCGGTAAAAACCTGATCATCAGTCCTAGCAGTTTATAACTACGCTTGGCCGTTCATCTCTATCCAAGTATGGTAAATTAACGCCTCAAAAGCCAGCAAAATAATGAAAGACTTGAGGGAATTCCTTCTGCACTTCCCCTTAATCCAATATGTGATATCCTCCCAGTGGTTTATCCAAGTCGCCCTCTCGCAATCTTCATGATTCTTTTCCATATTCTCTGTATAAAACTACACTAAAAAAAATATTGTCTTCACATCCTCTCCAGCAAAAAATGCACTGAGCAGCAATATTTAATCCCCATTCTAACAATCTAGCATTGGTAGAAATACGGTGCTTCCAAAAAATCCAAGTAAGAATACATGTCTAGGGATATGATTCCTGAACCAGACAATCTTGGCCTAATTAATGATATCAAAATGCTCCCTAGTTGTATTCTAAGCTGATTCAGCAATAAATTTCCCTAAGGGGCTACTAAGCCATAGAAGTGTATTGTTGTATTCCAAGAGATAGTCTTTGAATTCCTCTCGAGCCTTAATCAGTTGCCGTCAATACCAAGTTGGGAGTCTGAACTTCCTAAATATTTGTGTTATGGAGGTGGCAAGCTTTGACCCATTTAGTCTAGATAGAGCAATGGTCAGTGATGAGCATCTATAAGTACCCAAGGGCTGCTGTTGTGTTGGAGTCTTTAAGCCTTCGAATCCCCAGTCCACCCTTATCCCTCGTTTTACAAATTTTCTTCCATAAGACTTTTGCCTTCCTATAACAAGTTAATCCTCCAGACCAAAGAAACCTTGCAAGCTTACTCTCAATGTATTTTTAGGTAACTTGAACATTCGTGACCAATATGCATTGATGTTCCCAAGAATTGAGTTGATAAGTTGTGTTCTTCTTGCAAAGATTAACCATTTAGTAGCCTATCCCCCAATTCTTGTAGTAATCTTGTGAATCAGGGGATCACAATCTTTAATGGCCATCCTTTTAGACACAAGAGGCATGCCCAAATATTTGATTAGAAGGGTGCCCCTAGAGAAGCCAAGGATGTTTTCAACCATTAAAGTTTTATCCTTGTTGCATCCCTCCAGGAAGAATTCAATTTTTTCCACACTAATTGGGAGGCCAACAAGTTTCTGGAAAAAGGCGAGGCCCTTCTTAATAAGCAAAAGTGAATCAGTATCGGCTTGCGCAAAGATAAAGACATCATCGACTAAACAAAGATGATTAATCTGGATGTGACGACATTTAGGATAAAAAGAAAATTTATTACTATCTACCACCTTTTCTATGATTCTCGATAAGATCTACATGCCCAGAACAAAGAGATAGGGAGAGATAGGATCTCCCTGTCTTAATCTCTAACTCCTTTAAAGTACCCATGAAGACTACCATTCAAAGCCACCAAGAACATAGGTGTAGTGATACAACATTCGATCTATTTCACAAAAACACTTGGGTACTTGAGTGCTCTAAGAGTCGTCAAAACAAATTCCCAGCCAATTGTATCATACGCCTTTTTAAGATCCAACTTAATTAAATACCTCAAAATGCCCCTTTTATGATGATAACCCCTCATAAGTTCTTAAGCAATATGAACATTGTCTGCAATATTCCTACCCTTGATGAAAGCCCCTTGAACATCAAAGACCAACTTAGCTATTAAAGGTTGCATACGACACACTATGATTTTGGTGATACACTTATATATCGTGTTGCAACGTGCAATAGGTCTAAAATCCTTCATGGAGTTGGGATTTTAAGTCTTTGGACCAAGGTGAGGATGGTGGAATTAAGTTCTTTGAGCATTCTAGGTCTTTGAAAGAAGGATTTCACAGCTCTACAATAATACTCTAGGGTGCTTTGAAGAAATGTAACATATATCCATCCATCCCAAGACTTTTATTGCTAGCAATAGAGAAAAGAACCTTCTTGATTTCATTAGTAACTTCTTGTACGAGGGCCGCTACACTATCTACGCTAACAGTCTTGCTAATTAATCGACCCAGATTAGATTCGTTCACTTTCACAACCTCATAGTCAAGTACGCCCAAAAGGTTTTGGAAGTAATTGATAGCTTTTTCTCTAATCTCTTTAATCCCAATCAAGATCTTACCATTTGAGTCAACTAGCGTAGAGATTGAATTCTTAGCAACCCTTCCTTTAGCATATTTAAAGGGAAAAAAAAAAGAATTCATATCACTATTCACTCTCATGAAGCCAATCAGCCTTGGCTTTTTGCTTCCAAATACTTTCCTCTTGGGAGTAGAGCTAATCAAGTAGCTTGATGAGTCTCCCTTCTTCTTCCCTCATATCAACTGCAAAATTACCCCTTAAAATAGTAGTTTGGATTCTAGAGAGTTTTGTCTTGGCCTCCTCAATACAGCTAGAAATATTACAAAAGTGCTCATTGTTGAATTTCTTTAAAGCCTTCTTGAGCCTTTTAAGTTTCACACAAAGTTGAAACTTTGGTGAACCATCAACCAGTTGAGCCCAATCCACAGCTACAATTGTATGAAAATCCTCATGAGTTGTCCATGCATTGAAAAATTTGAAAGGTCTTGGAAGCTTATCACTTGATTAAGGGGGTGCAGGAACAAAAGGGCATGATCAGATTAACCCAAGTCCCCAACAAACAGTGATGAGTCACAAAACCTAAGTAGCAATTCTTTATTCACGAGGATCTTATCCAGTTTCTTGGCCTTCAAGAGACCTCCCATATTTTTATTAGTCCAAGTGTACTTTGGGCCAACCTAAATGCGTTCAACCAGACCCACATATCGATGCATTCTACAAATTTCCTAGCACTACAATTCAATGAGCTACATCCCAGTCTATCTTTCATATGAGTAATTTCATTAAGTTCTCCACCAATGCAAATGGGTTCATTAGTGAAACGTGCCATCTAGTCCAAAATTTTATTCAAAAGCTGTTTCCTAACAATAGCATCATTAGGAACAGAGACAAAAATGGCCACAAGGCTATGATCAGAGTTCAAAAAAGTGATGTGACACACAATAGCCTGGCTAGATACATCTAGAATGTCAACCCTAACTTTGTTTGAGTTCCACAGAATCCAAATCCTACTAGCTGGGTCACACGCGTAATTGCTGTTGAAAGCCCACCTATCAAATTTATTCAAAAGACAAAAACTTGCCTTGTCAACCTTAACCTTAGTTTCAAAAACCCCACAAATATTCACTCTTTTATTCCACAAAATATGAGCCACCTTGCTCTGTTTAGAGGTCTTATTGAGACCTCTGACGTTCCAAAATAGAAAATTCATTAGGAGGTTTTAAGGAACAGGGTGTTACCTTATTAACCTTGGGCAAGCCCTCACCTTTCGCTCCAACTGTTGCATAATATAATTTTGCAATGGAGTAGCTTCTGTTGTCCTTGGCAAGCATAGCAAAAGTGTTTGATGACTTAACAACCTTATTCACGGCTTCTTTCTTTTTTGCTCTTGGGAAGGAACTTCTCTCTTTCTATTTATTAACCACTTCCCAGTCAATAGCTGGTATCTGATTAATGTTAGCATCCTTTTATAGTCTAATTGACCCTAGTAAATAGGCGTGGGTGGCTGTGTTCTCTGTTCAGCACCACTACGTCTCTTAGCATTGTTGTTAGCTTTGGATCGTTTGCTACCATGGGTGGATCTACCACTGTTCCTTCTTGGTTTATTTTCTAGCTTTGGTTGGTTTTTAGGGCAATTTTCCTTGTTGTGGCCCAATAATTGACACTCTGGATATCGTAACGGCTTCTAGGTACACTCATCTCTGATCTCAAAAACGACTTCTTCCTCCACATCAAACTCAAAGGATTCAAGGAGGGGGTCTTGGACATTAACCTAAGGCACATATCCTGGCGTAGCTCATTTTAGGGGCATTCTTGGGCTCAATGTCGGTTTGAATTGGCATGCCTATGGCACTAAAAGTAGCTCCGACGCTCCCCATTATCTAATATTCCAAAGGAATATTATGCAATCGAGCCCAAATCAGAACTCGATCGAACTTGAAAATGAGAGGTTGAATTCTTGGTTGCCATTTCCTGAGGAGCAACGGCCTATTGTTGATATACCATTGTTGCTCAAGCACAGCGTCCCGAAGTTGAGGATTAGATTTAATGAAAGAATATTCAATTTTCATATCATGATTCATTAGGGACTAATTTTGGGCATTTATTTGGTGCAAAAAATTAATCAGACGAACACATGAGATTTGAATTTGATAGATCATTTATATAACATTATAAAAGTTGAGGAGGAAAATGATGCTGAGACTAATTTCCAAAAAGGTATATATTGTTGCTATTGCAATTTTTGATGTATCATGAATTATTTGTTTAATTCTCGTGAAAGAAAAATGATAGATGTTTAATATTTGGTAAAAATGTTACTAGTTTATGTATGATTTTATGATATGCTAGAGTTTATCAATTGACAATCTTTTTATTAGACTACTATTAAATTAGAAACTACTAATTTATATGTTGTGGGGTAAATTGTACTCTATCCCCTATGCTTTGTTAAGTGCATAATACCCTCTCTAGTATCAAAATTAATTAATAGCCTATTTATATTTCAAAATTATAGCAACATGCCTGTGAAAATGCATGCTACTTGGACCTAGATAGAAAGACCTTTGAAGCTTCACTGTTCTTGGGATTGGTTTTAGGCCTTTCCTACACTCGCCCTAATTGATAAAGTTGTTGGTTTTCTTTAAAAAAAAAAGCACAATTTCTAATATTTCTTAGTAAGGTAGAATTACACTAGTAAAGAATAAGTCGATTTTAGAAAATTGCATTTGTAGATGTAACTTGTGATGGAATACATGACAGAGGGATTAAGTATGCTTGTGTTTTGTAAAGGAAGGGGAGTATTAGTTAATTTTAAAACTAGAGGGATATTGTGTATTTACGGCAAAGCACAAGGGTTTGGGTGCAATTTAGCTTATGTGCCTCAAACCCTGTTTAACATTATGGACTTTATACATTTTTTTTAAGTTCATTGGAGATAAAAGTTGAGCCTGTAATAATTGTTAGAGTAGCATTTGATTCAGATACTATAATCCCAAAGAAGAAGGCTATTTGACCTTGAAGTCAAATTGAGCAATCATCAAAGGACTAAGGTAGAATCTATTGCGTAGTTTTTACTTGTGGATGTTTCTCAAAGCACCATATCAGCCACTGATTTAAAGGGCTGCAGAACTATATCCAGACTTATGATTATATTTTGGGTCTTTATGGATGAGAATACTGGCCTTGAGAAGTCGAGACTATGGTGGAAACTAGAGTTTCAGGAAAAGAATGAAGATTGAAACATAAAAGAGACAAAAGATTATCCAAAGCTAGGTGATAATAAGCATAATTATCTAAACATTGTTTTGAGCATTGTTCAAACATAGGCAAAGGTATTTATATAGATATGCTGTTAATTATAGAGAAAACTCAAGATAGAGCCTGATTATGATAGGGATTTAGACAGCGACTCCAGCAAAGCTGCTGAATCTGAACTCGAATCATCTGGGATATACGGGATCATCACCAGTTTTAGCATTCCTCATAAAATATATCCTATTTTCATATGCATATTAGTGGTCATTCTTTTTAATGATGTCATGGCACACAGATTGAAAGAAACATAAAATTGATGCAGGTTGCCCTCTCTAGTGGAAGTTTCCACGGATGTCTTTTTCATTGTTTTGCCCTTTTTTGGTTTTACTTTAATGAAGGGACTACCCAAAAGGACGAAGATGAAACTTGAAAGAAACAATCTCCTTCATTTGGATTATTATTTTGAAACTAATATCTTTTAATTTACATAGAGAAGAAACAGTGTGTGTGCGTGTCTGTTTTCTTTTGCAACAATGTCTAAATACATAGCAATTGCCTGATGGTAGACAAGCTGCTCCATTGAAGCCGGAGTTAAGATTTACTCAGGCGAGGGTGGATTCTGCGCATTTAGGGGCGTATAAGGTTCTGGGAGGAAGTAACAGAGTTGGACAAGGAAAGGACGAAGGTTGCACATCTCACTATTCCATGTTGAATGTGCAAAGGATGCTTCTATGCACTGTTCTTGTGTTTCTCTGAAACATTATGAGTTAGAAGAACGCAAAGATCCCTTTTTCTTTTTCACAAGTTCTCGACAATGCTTTCCATCATTTTTGCACAATACGTAGGGCCGAGTATGGAGGTAAAATATGAACACACACATACACCCATATATATAGAGAGTGAGAGAAGGTCTAGTCAGAGCCTGATTGCGTAAACTTCGTTGCGGTCAAGTATTATCTGTTGTTATGCATTGACTTGCAATGCATGATGAATCTTTATGTTGTTCTGTTTCCATACCATGTTGAGTTCCAAGATCACATAAAGCTGAGTTCTGAAATGTGGATCTGTTTGGGCAATAGTAACCTTCCTTTCAACACAGAATTTAGACTGTGAAGCTGTGGTGCTTCAAAAATAGGAAAACATGAACACACACGGAAACAGATGAGCAAGCAGTGTGAGAGGGAGAAGGAGAGATCTAGTCCGAGTCTGATGGCTCAAAAAGGTTTAGCAAAGAAAGTTACAGCCCCAGCACTTCTTTTTCTTCATATAGTCGACCATTTTAAGTCAGAACTTCAGCATCAATTTTTATTTCTGTGCTTCATGCTTGCTTTTCTTAGTTTTTGCTTTCGGTGATGTAAGATTACTTGTATCCATCTTTAATATCATTTACCGTCTGGGCTTTTGTGAAATCCTGGAAATTGGCACCCGGCTGTGTGTTTGGTAGATAATAGAATAAGCATCTTCTTGATGTCTCCATCTGGTCCATACCCTAAGAAGCAGGGACACCTCTCCAAGGCGACCCATTGTGTATATGACATGGTGTTGGACACTGACACGCCACCTTCGAAAATTTTATTTGATATTTTGATATTTTGACACGCGGGGACTCGGTCCCCACACGTGAAAGTAACACGTGCGGGTTTTTCTTTCCAAACTTTTTGGGGTTAAAAAAAAAAAGAAAAACAAATATCATAATCTTTTCTATGCTCTGAGCCTTCACTCATGCTGAACCAAAAAAAAAAAAAAAAAAAAATCAAACTCACCTATGCTCGGAATTTTTTTTTAATCCAAAAAAAAAATTACGCAAAACTAACCCCATTTATAAATCGATTTGAAAAATAACCCGTTTTGAACCCGAAAATGCGTGGCACGCATTTCGGGAACGCGGCTGAATGCGCCGCTTCAGCATTTCTAGAATGCGGTCGCGTTCCATATATTCGTTGCCCGATCATTTTTTTTTTCCATTCTCCCCCCACTCCACTTGCGATTTTCTCTTGTTTTCTCTCAACCCCTCACACTAAAGTTTTAGTTTTTCAGCGTTTTAGCGAGGATATTTCCTTGACCTTGTAAGTTATTTTATTTTATATTAATTTTTTCCATTGTAAGTTATGAAATATGTTTTTATTATTAATCTTATTATTACTATATGAATATTATTAGTAATAAATGTTATCATTAAGATTATCATTATTATTTACAATATCATTATTTTTATGACAGCCATGTTATATGTTAGATGTAACTATTAATGTAATTATTACTATTATTGGTATTATTATCATTGTGATGATGATGACGATGATGGATGATTAATGTAATATCTTAGATATTATTATTAGTAATTTTATTAATACTATTGTTGATATATTTATCAATGTATTTATTTTATTATTTTAATGATGATGACGATGATGGATGATTGAACATGTTATCTTTGTGTTATTATTATTATTATTAATACAATCATTGATACTATTATTAATAATATTAGTGTTATAATTATTATTATTTGATAAAATTAGAGAGTTAATGTATATAGTGAAGTAGTAATATTTAGTTAATCGATGTTATTATTTTTTATTTTAAGAGTCATTATGGATGCTCGTCCTGCACCAGTAGATGCCATTTTACTATGCTATTATATGGATCACCAGGTCCAGTATTTACAGGATCTGCACCATCTGGGTATGTTTAGGTGCTATAGGTCGGATAGATCATTGTTTAATGCCCCGGAGCACCCGTTAGTACAACAGCAGTTGGTGGAGATCGGATTCTACGGGTGTTATAAATCTCGATATCAGCAGCTTAACCGCGGACTTATTACTGCCATGATAGAGAGGTGGCGGCCGGAGACCCACAAGTTTCATTTACTCGTAGGCAAGGCTACCATCACCTTACAGGATGTGGCCGTGTATTGGGGTATTCTCGTGACCCGTACTCCTGTCCCGGTGATTGATACGGTCCCACGCTCGAGGGAGGACTGGGTTGTCAGGATGCAGGAGTTGATGGGTATCGATACGGATGCAGTGGCGGACGAAGGTACCGGCCGTATCGACATTGTGGGAAACTCGGTGAAATTCGTCCAGCTGTGGGACATGTTTGTTATGTAGGGCACTCCAGATGAGCCTATTCAGTACCAGGCGCGGCAGCGAGCATGATTGTGGATATTTCTCGTCATCTGCTGTCACCTTTTCGCGAACACGAGCACGAATGACGGTAATTTGGTCTGGTTGTTATTACTGGACGACTTTGATCGCATCCGACAGTACAACTGGGGAGCGACTGTACTATCGTATTTGTACCAGCAGCTTGACCGTGCCTCCTTCCGCCAGTGTAAGGGTGTATGCGGAGCCGTGACACTAGTCCAGGTATTGGTTTGCCTTATGTAGTAGTTATGTTTATATTATACGAATGTTAACTTTATTATTACAAGTGTTATTATAACATAACACATGTTCAATGCCTGCAGTTTTTTGCATGGGATAGATTCACTGCTTTTCGGCCTAAGCTCCGGCATCCGACTCAAGAGTGGCTTCAGCGTCAGCAACATCAGCTGGAGCCGGAGTTTCAGCTCCCTGGTGTTTCACGGGGTGCACAGTTTTACGTCAAGAAGGAAATGACTGATGCATCCTGAAAGTCAGGTCAGGTAGAGTGTCGGGATGTCATAGACCATCTCCAGCCTGATGAGGCATAGTACACTTAAGCTGCCTTATTAAAAATACTTTACATGTACAATTAATCATGTAATTAACTATCTGGTGCTTGTTTTGGTTACAGTTCATATGGCAGCCGTTTAGGGTGATACTGGCTACCCTTCCACCTTATTGTGTTACCAACAGTGACGTCTGGCATGCCCGGATACCGTTGATATGTGGACATACTATTGAGTGGCACCGCCCGGATCGTGTCTTGCGGCAGTTCGGACTTAGGTTGGCCGTCCCTGCTGATCCCCCTGCACATGAGAAACATAGGGACGACAAGGAGAAGGTTGAGGGAGCTGCGATGACCGAGGGTGTGAATATATGGGGGAATTGGGCCTAGCGTGTTTTATATGGACATGCGGAGGATGTGCCGCCTGCAGCGGTACTTGGGTTTTACATGCAGTGGTACCGGCGGGTGACCATATTATAGGTCGGTCATCCCGGTACCAGTCATAGGGGAGATGGGTACGTGGCATCTGCACATGACGAGACGTCACTGGTGAGCTGCCTTTGTTCCCAATGTTTATGTTACTCAATGAAAGTTGTTGACTATTAGTTTATATTAACCCCAGTATGTTATGTTTGACTACAGGCCGCTGTAGTTCAGCATGTCGTCCATTATTCTCGTGATTTGCTGCAGCGTTACTAGGAGGGGGACCTTGGGGGCGGTGCACACATGGAGCATGTCATGCGGCACTTGCAGTTGCATGGCGAGAGTGCACTCCGACACGCGCAGCACGAGCATCTCATACAGCAGAGAGCTGTGTGGGAGTTGCCCGATGCGCCTCCGGTGCATTCGTTGCAGCGATCCGAACAGCATCGTGCGCAGCATTCTCCATTTGCGTAGCTCACGCACAGCCATCGGGGTGGGTCATCACAGTCATCTCGACCACCCACACGGCCCCCATTGCAGCGATTCGCGTGGTGTTTGTTCCCTGTTGACTTCTCCAGCGATTCTGGTGGCCGGGGCACGTTCAAGGCTGGTGGATCATCTCAGCCCTATGTTGAAGAGCCAGATGATGACGAGGAGGATGACGAGGCGACGCAGAACGAGTCATCGGGGGGGTCACCGAGCAGATATATGGGATCCCATAACTACGTTCATCGTCAATTGATGTCTAGTGGCGTTGAGCATCAGGACCAGCCGCCGCACTCCGAGCCACAGGCGACCTAGGCACTCGCCACACAGCAATAGGCATATGAGCTACCGCTTCGCCAGACACGTTCATCCCGGAAGCGCAATGCCCCATCCCTTGTTAGACGTTATTTACCTGACTGTACTAACAGAGAAAAGGGCCCTGATCATTACACGCCGAGATGATGTATTCATTTTTGAGTGCTTTTTATTTCATATGTATTCGTGAGACATTATCTTTTTGTTGATTATTATTTCGTTTTGTTTTTTTATTTGTTTTAGCCTTTTTTTTTTCTTACACATGTCGACGTTGATTAAACATGACCATATCACAACGCCACAACAAGTTCACAGACAATGTTAATTACACAATAACATCACAAAGTCACAACAAATATGCATAAAACGATTGCACAATAGCATTACAACGTCAAAACAAATAGACATAAAATTATCACATATGGAACTTGTGGCAACCGCTAAACATAACGGATTACGCATTTTGGTTGTTAGGGCAAATTGGAGCAGTGTGACCCAGTTGACCACATGCTGTACACCTTCGACGTCCACGGCGGTCCGAGTGATCCATCTCGTTTGGAATTCTCCGACCGCCGGCTCGTCCTCTTCTCTGCCGAACGCGACTTAGGTTCGAATGCAACGTCCATGCAGGTGTTGGAGACCAATAAAATTGGTGTTCAAGAGGCTCAAATGTCCGCCAATATGTATCTTTGTATGATTTCACCGTCAGCTATTGAAGTATCATGTTCTCCACATCAAACCCCTTAAACCGAGCAATAGTTTGTGCATGCGAGCATGGCAAGTGATATTCAACCCACTATTCGCAAGTACACGTACGGTCTTCCCAGTTGACAACTTGGTTTAGCGGATTCTCGTTCCATCGAACTAGCAACTGACCCACCTGGTATCTACCATCTTATCTAAAACCAAGTACGTGATGGCGATGTGACGAGGTCTTCCACTTCTCAAAGAGTTCCCTCACACTAGGAGGGAGCCGATGGCCTTCACTCTCTAATTGCGTCGCATAGACCAACCGATCATGAAAGTAACCTTTTATCTTCATAAAAGTATTGGTAATAAGGGCCGTGATGGGCAACCCCCTTATACCAATGAGGACACTGTTGAAGAATTCAACATTATTTGTCGTCATCACACCTCATCTGAATCCCTCATCAGTGCTCATAGTCCATGCATCGGCAGGGATATCGGATAGAAACTTGTGTACTCGTCTGCCAACACCGTTCTGACTAGGGTCCACATCAAGGATCAAGTTCATTGCATGCACATGTTTGCATGCTTGACATTCTCGGCCAGCTATCCAACACATGTGTTTAATGAATTGATTCTGCCATCTTTTCATCACATTGCTTTTTAGATGTCTCAAGCAAATGCGATGTTTTATTTCAAGTTGACCATCACATGTAACCTGTTCGATTGCAGATGCGATGCCTGCATGCCTATCTGAAATGATACACACTTGGGGCATCTCATTGAAAAAGTTCTCGCGCAACTGGTGTAAGAACCACGACCAAGTACGAGTTGTCTCTGCTTCTACAACTGCAAATGCTAACAGCAAAACTTGGCAGTTTGCGTCTGTGGCTAATAGAACTTGGAGATGACCCTTGTACTTTCCCTGTAAGTGTGTGCCGTCTAGAGAAACCACGGGCTTACAATACCTCCACGCCGCGATGCACGGACCGAACGCCCAATAAACCATGTCAAAAATTTTTTCAGCCTGCGTTGAACCTTCAGCGAACCTATATCTCACCACACTACCTAGATTCTTGGCCATCACGGCCCCAAGAAATTGTGGTAGCATCTGATACGACGTGTCCCAATTGCCATACACTAGTTCAATTGCTTTGTTCCGGCCGTTCCATGCTTTTCCGTAACTGACATCCGCATTAAGCTTCTCCTTCATGTGAGCTTGGATAAGCCCGACCTCGTAATCAGCCTTCTTAGCTGTGAAATGCCTCACCAAGTATCCAACCAATCCTGACGTCAAATTTCTGTGCCCCGACGTAATTATTTGCGCCACACATACATGTCTTGCGTCATACTGCGTAATCTTCCACTGCTTGTGCATTGCTTTCCTTATGACACGTACATACCATGGGCATGCTACACTTCTATTATGTGCTTCCCTACACTATACCTTCCACAAGGTTTTACTCGACTTGACGACCCTATATTCCTTCTACATTCTTATCGCGTTCTGTTGAACAGTCCTTATCCTATGCACTTTGGATGGGAACACCATTCCTTTGGCCAGTTCCATTTTGTCCGGGTCCCATACTAGACGTTTGCTGACCTCGTACCTGCTTGTCGTGTAGAATTCAGTCCTAGCAGTATGGAACTCCATGGCTTCCTCCTCATCTACCTCTGCCTCTGCATCGACATCCGGTCCTTCTACATCGTTCTCAATTTGGTAGTTCAAACTTGCTTCTGAGATTGCATCTTCTTCTTGATCATTCAATATACCATCCTCGTTTTCTTCATCTGCCTTCGACAAAACAGCATCTGCTGCGACGTCACATCTCTCCTCCGTGCCATCGCCGTGATGAGAGGGTCCTCCAACTTCAAAAGTAAAATATGGTTGCAGGGAAATGGAAAAAGTAGCAAACTCCGCCGCTGTTGTTGCAATATTAATATGTTCATCTTCTTCATACGATGGTGCTGCATTTAGGTCTGGCATGTTAGACTGGTACGGGATGTCGGTAATTATTTGCGGCACATACACGTCGTCAGGCTGAACAGACTGAACGTCCACTATTACGTGCGCCACACAGCGGTTCCATTCACACCGAGCTATGCCATACATCTCCCGCACATCTTTATCATCAATTATTGCACTTGGATAATAATAAATCTGCTGCAATGTAGCATCCCATCTAGGGTCATGATAGCATAAGTTAACCCTATCGATGCTTGGACGCAACCCCAGTTTTCTAGTTACGCGCGAAACAAATTCATCGTAGGTTGTATCGGGATGAATTTTGATTTTGTGTGGTATATTTGGACTTCTGTAATCAAGACCATAATCGGTCATTATTGTGTGACCGTTGTAGTATAAAAGAACAGTAACCTCGGTTGAATTCATTCTTTTATGTGCTTTGGTAGAAACTTATACTAACAAAGTGAATGAATTTGGCAGAATGTTTATTTGGTGGAAAGTGATTGTGATGGTAGAAAGTTACCGGGTAGGATTGAATGATCCAGTGGAAGAAAGGGTTGGGATTTATATAGGCAGAAAATGCATTCTGGGAGTGCGATTTTTGAAATTTCCCTTGACTTGAAGTAACTAAAGCGTGATTTGTGGCAGGGATTCTCATCAGCACACTCCTAGAATGCGCTGCTAAGAATATTTGGTCGTCCCCAGAATCAAATCAAATCATAATCAAAATCAAATTTGGCAGGTTTGTAGGGAATCCAGAAAACACGTTTCCGGAATGCAGAACGCACTCCAAGAGCGTGGGGCATTCCTGGAGCGCAGCTGCACTCCAAGAGTGCGTTCCGCATTATGGGAATGCGTGCAGCGCATTTCCATATTCAAAACGGGTTATTTTTCAAATCGATTTATAAACGTGGTTAGTTTTGCATAATATTTTTTTTTTGGGTTAGAAAAAAAAAATCCCCTATGGTCAAGCTTGGCAGACAGCAATAGTGGGGAAAAGGGTTGGGGTTGCGTGTGGGAGCAACACAGAAGAGAGAGGGAGAGAGAAAGAAAAGGTCTTTTTCCCATTTCTTCTTCTTCCATCTTACCTTGGTACGAGGTAGTAATTTGTGTGGTCTTTTTCTTGGTTGGGAAAGTGGCGGGAGAGGGAAATAAGAGAGAGAGAGTCGGTGAGTTTAGTTTTTGTCTTTTATGTTTGGAAATATAAATTACATCTAATTGTAATTTAACCCCTAAAATATTGTATATTTTTTAATTTGACCCTATACATGGCAAGACATATTCATGCAAACTCGTACACATGTGGCATGCAAGGAGTATTTTCTTATTTTTTTTAATGGTTTTTACATCTTATATGTTAAATATTAAATTATATTGTGATTTGTTCTTGTTTATTATTATTTTTATCATGAAAAAAATAATATTCATGCACTATATATATAAAAATAAATATTTTTTATTTAACGTATCCCAGTGTGTTGTATCCTAATTTTTTTAAAAAAGATGTATCGACGTATCGCATTGTATCGTGTCGCATGTCTGCATATCGTGTCCCTGCTTCCTAGTCCATACCTTATAAATGTTCTTTCTGAATTCTTCATCCTTTTACTACCTTGATGATGGGATTTGCTTGTGGAATGATTGCATATTTGTATAGTGGATATAAGAGAGATCTGTTATTACTCTTTCTTGATTTGTCTCTTTTTGACTACATTTATTATATTGATTATGAGATTATGAGATGGCTTTGCTGCTTCATGTGTTTGCTTCTTGTGGTGCATATGTTTTAATCTACCAATTACTTCTTGTTATTTTTCTTATGTAATGGTTTTATTCGTCTTCTGAAAATTTGGTCCTATAATTACATATTTTCATGCCAAATTGTGTTGTGGAGGATGCTGACAAAATTGGTGCACAGAAAGAAGGCCTTTCTAAGAAGGAACGAGAGGAAAAGGTTAATAACACTAGATTTCTTCCTTGTATGATTGAGCAACACTAAAATAAGTTGGGTGATGATTCTTCAATACCTTGAAATGATGAAAATGATTGCGGTTCTCACCTTTGTCGACTTTGGAGTTATCTTTTGAGGCTCTTATTGTGGATCCTCTCTGTCGTCAGACATCTGCACAGTTCGATGAAGGTGGGGCTAAGTGTCTGTTGTTGAACAACCTTGAGTACATGGTGACTGCAGGGTCCTTTTTGATTCACTGGAAGAACCTGGAAAGTGTACATTCTCTGTATGTCGACGTGACAGGGCCGAGACAGTAAGATCTATCTTGTGCAAGAGGCCTGTAGGTTTTACAATATATTGTTGGCTTCTGTTTCTGTATCCTGATGCTTGCTAACTGAAAAATTAAAACAGATGGCGTTCAATATGCCAATGAAGGATGATATATCACCCAGTCTTGGCCATTTAGTTAATCCATTTGATGAAATTATAAAAGACCTTTGGAAACATATTCTGCCAGCCGGAAATCCAGAGAGCAAGTTTATGGAACTTCTGACAACTTTTTCGGGTTCGTTGATGGTTCTGAGGATTGCAGAACTTGAGCCAAAGATCAGGATGACCAAACTGGTATAATAGATGAGGGCACCTATAAGGGATATCTAAATTTACCAGACCAGCATGAGGTGGATTTTCTGTATCTATATTGCCCTTCTGACTTCAAGTTTATAAGTCAGGTAATCCTTATAAAGGCAGAATGAAGTTTGCTGATGCATAATGGTCATTTTGCAGGACAAAGAATCATATAGTTATACTGAGCCTGACATGGATGACAGATTGAACAAAGTCGATAGCTTTATGTTCTTAATTTTGGGATTTTCTTGGAAGAGAAATGCTCGGGCTGGTCCTGATCATTGGAAGCCCCAGAAGGCCACAGGTAATGTTTGATGGGTTTTGCAGGTGATGTGTTTCTCTGTTTTTGTTCATTTAGATTTGGTTTTGCAGGTCCACAGGATTCATCTGGTGAAAATGGATCACCACTTAAGATCAAGAAGATACGAAAGAGAAAGGCAGAAGCTGACATTGATCTTACAAAAGACTTGGACAAGGATATGCCACATGCTTTTCTCCCTCCCAAGAATCCCAAGTCCATCCTCCTGCCCGCCATTGGAACACCTTGCAATGCAAAACTTCCAGAAGATCGTCACCACCGACCAGAAGATCTTCCGATGCTATTTCTACCACCTTATGTTATGGTATGTACTAGATTGTTAGTGTCAAGATTTGTTTCGCTCGCTTTGTGATTCTGTAATTTTCTGATGACCTATCCTTTCTTTAGTGCCTTGGGAGGAAAGAAAGGAAGAATACAGGTGCGTTCGTTTACATGTTGGAGAGTACTTGGTTATGCAAACAAAGAATTTCAAGAGAGGCAATATCTTTCCGAAAGTGCAAAATTTTAGAACTTGTTGACTTCATTCTTATTGTATTGCTAATGCAGTCCTTGCTGCTCATGGAAAAAGAATATTTATCTTGCACTTTTAACGGATTTGGTTCAAATCTATTCGTAGTGCATCGCATAAAGCTTGTCCATTGGTTTATAGAATAATTTAATGACTATAGGAAACCGCAGAATTTGCTGCTCACAGCAATCTTCAAGGCAAAAGTTGTTATTCTCAGTCTAAGGAGGGTGTTGTACGTAATTGATGAAAATGATAGTTTCACCTGAACAAAGTTACAGATAGTTTGTTCCTTTTTGTTCCTCTTTTCCTTATCTAGTTTACGTGCTTGTTTCCTTTTCTTGGCTTTTGTTTCTTTTTGTTCCTCTTTTCCTTTTCTAGTTTACGTGCTTATTTACTTTTCTTGGCTTCTTGAGGATCGCTTTACCTTTTAAGAAATCTCTTGCATATATTAGATGTGAAAAAAGACAGAAACTTTGACAATTTGCAGAAGAGGGTGCAAATTGCTTGGAGACTAAACAGTCTGAAATGAAATTATGGAGGACATGAAATTTCCTTAGGCTAAGAGGACCATTGAATTATATTAAAGATTTCCTTAGGCTTAGGGAACCTTTACAAGAGTGCAGGTCCATGTATAGTTGTCTTATGTATGATTTTTTGAATCATATTGTCATCATGTAAATCGTCACTCCTGGTTTTCTCAGATGAGCCTAAAAAGAAGGTGATGGTTATGGAGCCATACCATCTTGTGACGAGGAAGATGGGTATTCTGGTATATGGGCTCGTTTGGATTGGTTTTTTTTAAAAGCACTTTTGTTAACAGATTTTGAAAAATAAATTTTTTTAAGAAGCTGAAAATTCTAACATTTAAAAAAAGTTACATTTGTGCTTTTTTCAGAGTTTCAGCTTTTTTGGAAGTCAAATCAAATAGTTATTGTAAATTTAATATCACTTTTTCAGAAAAAAAAGTATTTTTTTTTTTTTAAAAAACCAATCCAAACAAGTCTTATACGACGAAGAAAACACTTACCACGATGTGGGTGATTCGACCACACTATGTTTTTGTGCAAGGAGGTGACACGTTGGCTTCCTCGTTCTGTTTCCTTTCTGTTCTCTAACTTTGCAATGTTTTGTACAGGAGGAACCAATATCATATAAGCAAGCATTGTCCTCTCTCGCCAGTGACTGCAGTGCTTCACAATCACTTACAGATATCTCTCCACATTTGTGCTTCATGTGCTTGTTGCATCAGGCTAACGAGCGCGGGCTTTGGATTCAAGGTTGTGCTAACTCGGACGATCTAATAATACACCTACACCTTCGAGCTCAACGCGAAAGTCGCAACAATCCGTGATCCGATTAATGCTTTTTGCGCTATGTATATAATGTGTAAAGAATATATATTATCCGCTAAATACTAAATATCCTGAAACTGAAGTTCATAACACTTAATGTCCGTTGTATACATCACCTGGACATTTATCATATATATATATATGTGTGTGTGTGTGTGTGTGATATTCTTCTGTTCTTGAACTTGATTTACAGAGTTGAACCGATGATGCTTGTCATTTATTTGAACGGCCTAGAAAGTCTGGTAGCGCAAAGAACCATGGCATTTTCCGGGTAGATGAAGATTAGAGATCGTAAAATTTCACATTTTTGTTTTTGTTTATACTCTATTTAAGAAATGAATAATGTCACCATATTTGTATAATCACATATATAATTGCATTTCTCACCTACTCTTTTTTACTACAAAAATAAACCCGTGTTGAAGAAAAAGTTCGGTTGATGGTAGTGTAGGAAGGAAAAGAAAAAAGAAAATAAAAAGGGACTGAAAAATAATTAATTATATTTGTCGCAATCCCATTTCTTAAGGGAATGACTTAAACGAAGGTATTTTGAAAAATTAATGGCCTTTTAGAATATAAAGTAGTTTAGTAGTTAAAACAAGACTAGATAAATAGTTTAATAATATAAAAAATAATTTACCCATATATATATGTACACACACATATATATGTTGAAGTAATTAATATTAAAGAAATTAAAACTTAATAGGAATAATCCATGAAAGTGTATGAGAAATATACAGCGAAGATGCTGAATAAAACAGCTTAGTGTATAATGGTCCCTGCTAAAAGAGACATTAGCAAATAGTCACCGCTACTTAAAAAGAGCTCAGCTTTCTCTCTATATATAACTGTAGTTTGAAATGGGCATGCAAAAGAGAATTTTATATATATCCCCCCTAATTAATTAATTAAGCATAATATAGGAGGAGGTCTAGCCACGTGGGGCCCTGCAAGGGACACCCTTTCTTCTGCGTTTGTGCCTGCGGCCTTCAACTTCAACAACATTATTATTCACAACTCCATTATCATCATCATCAACTTCATTCATCATGTTGGTGGATGGCCCACAACCCTCTGCATCCTTACTAGCTCCATCATCTCTCTTTTTCTTTAATGCCTTCACCTGAAAATGTTTGTGGAAAAGGAGAAAGTAACCTGATTCTTTTTAGTAGAGAACACAATATTGCAAAAGAATTTGATGAAAGAATGGGAGCAAGAATTGAAGAGAATTGCCATGCACGTCTGCAAAGCTAACTTCTCTATGCACGCATTTTCACTATTTTTGCATGCAAACACAATTTGTTGGCAATTTTTTAGGGGTTTAGACCAAAAAATCAAATACAAATATGGTTAAAGATGAGCATACAACACGAGGTTTACGTTCGTGGACAGACAAGAGACAATTCATCATTATGACCTACGCATATATGAAGGGGGGCTCAGGCTTGAAAGCCTGTCTCACTCTCCCATCTTAATTTACTCTCTGTCTCACGCATCATGCATGTTACAGTACAAGTTAATATTTATAAACTAGAAAGAGACTATTAAGAACAAGTTTCTTAATTTGGGTAGAATCAGAATTCTTAAGACACATTTATAATATGAATGCTGGCTACAAACTTACACACAACTCGGACATGCACACCTCTAGATTGACACAACCTTCACAGTCATGAAATGGCTCACATGAGTGGTACACCAAAACAGCTCGTGTATAGAGCAGCCAACAAATTTGCAGATTACATTGTTAGCGTTTCACTTAATCAATCGTTTTGGCAGCAATGAGATATAGTAGACCCTTGCCCCAGGGACCTCTATTCCCTTTATTGATAAAAAGGATAAAAGAGACTAGACTATCCAAGAATGGCCACACAGTAATTCGACTTTTAGCCTCTCTTGAGAAATTAACAGAAAAAAATAGGTAAATAGATGAGTTAGTTTCGTTTCAACTATAAAAATATTTCAGATAATTATATTCTTAGAAAATTTGTTTTAGAGAAAATCATTTAAATCTTTGATTAAAACCAAAAATTGATAGCAGTGACTGTATGTCTAATAAATAAAGTAGAAAAAAAAAACAGTAGTAACAGAAATAGAAGTTGTTACTGATCAGCTATCTTATATATTTATAGCTCCATTATTGTTACCTTGCAGGAGATGGAGCAGAAGCGAAACTGATGAGGCTCATATAATTTTCTGAAGCAGGTGTCGCAATTTGCATTTCCAACAATTTGAGAGCCTGAACCACAGTGCGGAAGCGGATTCAGAGCTATCACCCATTTCTTGTTGCACTTGTATGGCTGCAATCACAACCAGATAAGTTAGAAGCATTTTAGATCACAATCAGATGCGATCGACTTAAATTAGAAGCATCTTTAGCTTAAGAATTCAGCAAAGAGTAAAATGCGTTTTAATTTCTGCGTTTTGCCAAAGTTGCATTGAATCCTTGTGATTTCAAATTTTGGTGATACTCCTTGTGTTATAAAAAATATTGCTGGATCACCTCAAACGTCGGAAGTGTTGTACAACATTCTTTCTATAAGATAGAAAGGTGTTAAAACGTGTTTTAAAAACAAGAAATTTAACGCAACTTTGACAAAATATAGGATAAAACATTTTACCCTTCAACTAGGGACTGCCAAGCTTCTGGTTATGAGTTTTTATGACTAAGAGATACAAATAATATGATTAGTCACTAGTTGAGTTTTGTAGAGAACCATGTAGAGAAAACTCATTAAGACTACAAAACCATGACACTTTTATCTTTTGTGTTGTGATCTTTTCTTGTGAGGAACTAGGGACCATTAAGTTTGCAAGGCCTTAGCTAACCAAAACCGTTGAGCCACGAATGATGATATATACATTTAGATAACATAAGAAAACATAAAGGTAGTAATTGATGGTAATGCTAAGATGAATCTAGAGGGAAAAGGAATGAATTTGAGTACCACTGAGTATAAGTAGACCTTTAACCCTAGCTAAAGTCAAAAGCACTTCAGGTCTTTAGGCGTGTGAGGAAGAAATCCTCCATTATAGAAGAAAGCGACTTTCACTTGTTTTCTTCAATTGAGTCTAAAGCTCCATTTCACCAATACCCAGTGGAGTAGGATGAACTTGGAAAGAACATCTCATATAGTTGGTACGTTTTGAGAACAGACATTGATAGGTTATTTGTGCAATTAGTCCTTAATATTTGTAATGTTTCAATTGAATCCTTATTGTTCCAAACCTACGAACTAATATAATATGAACTAAATATAGTTAAGTTGATTCCTGCTGTTAAAATCGAAGTTAGTATTAAAGAAAGTTGAATAAAATTACTTAACTGCCTTACAAATTTGGAAAATCCTCATGTACCCTTCTTCACTCTACTTAAATCTGCAGACAAAACACTCATATATAAAAAAAGAAAAAGAAAAGAAAAAGGAAAACTTGAACCCCCAGCCCCCAATCACCAATCCCTTACCTTACTAGACAATTCTAACTAATGCTTTATATTGATATTCCACCATTGCACCCCAACCAATCGTTTTATTTTTTAATTTCAAAACATAAGAAGAAAATAAAATTTTAAATATTTTGAAGAAAATAAATGATTAAATTGTCATTTTTTTTAGTGTTAGGACAATTATTAGTCAGAAGATGATCCTAATCCATAGTCCTAGTCCCTGAGACCTTACCTTGACAAGAAGTCCTCAGCCTTAAAAGTATATATGTTTATATATTTTCTTATCTATATATACATTCATATATATATATATATATATATATATATATATATACACATGTCTATGTATATGTGAGCACAAACTACATGTGTCATGAATTTTAAGAAAAATAAAAGATGCAAGGAGAAAATGAAAAGACATCATTACCCCTATATAGGATTATAATTCTATTAATATTAACGTTTAACGGAAGGAACTAATATGAATAAGTTTGTGAGGCAAGGCGATTAACAAAAATGTGTTGGAACAACTGAGACTAAATTAAAATTGAGTGGTAACATTTATAATTAACTCAAAAGAGAGATAAGCGAGAAAGTTACTTGAATTTTTGAACAGTTGATCTGATCTTCCATCTCGCTAAGGGGTACGACATCTTTATAGACATGTCGATAAATTTTAAGCCACTTGTGTTGTTCATGGAAGCCTTGGGAGATGCAGTATCTGCAAGCAGGTTCATCACATGTGATGCAATACCGGTTCTGCTCATTCTTCTGGAGCTGATCGTGTGCCAAACAAGAGCTAAAGAATGTCTTCTTTAGAAAGGACTCAAGCCATTTTGGCACCTCCTGCTGCTAATAATATATAAGAAAAATCATGTTGGTGAGCGAATACTAATGTGCTAATGAAAATATATAAAAATATATCTAAAGAGACAACAAACAAGAATAGAATGATGAGTATATTTGTTATGTTACTTCCTTGTGGTTTGTATTATTAGTTAATTAATCACTCCTTATGGTTTAAACTTACCACATTACCATTTTATGCTTTTCAAAAAGTGACATATAATCTCTTATCTTAGCGCTTTTTATCCAAATTAATTTATCGTATATTATATATACTCTTTGTTCTTTTGGCATCTCTGAATCTTAAAACTTATAACGTGCTATATATTTTTACAAAAATACCATTATTTTTAGCTAATGACATTCAGTAATAACGGAAATGGACGATTGTGTTACATTTTGAAAAGTATAAAGGAAAATATGGCAAGTTTTAAAAACAGAGGAGGTAATTAGCAAAATAAACAAATCACAAGGAACAACCAGCCAACAAAATAAACCATAAAAGCGTAAGTACCACCTTTTGAAAAGCACAAGAGATTAATGTGGTAAATTTTACAAAACATTAAGTAATTTGTTAATTAGGCAAATAAAGGAAAGATAATGTTCATTTTACCCTTTGTTTTAATTCAAACCATTGATTGTAGAAAGGCTATTTCTCCTTAGCATGTATGCCATCTATATGGATTAGAATCTTATGTTGATTTTTCTTACTTCCTCTTACCATTTATTTTATTCGAACGCAATAAATGTTTTAGATTGAATCATTTCTAAAAGTTTGCTCACACATTGTGCTAGCATTGCATTTTACTTCCACAGTATATTAATAGGTTGAAATATAGAAAAATGAAATCCGAAATGCACTAAATATGAAGACTTTTACTGATTAAATTCTTCTTCTATGTACCTTAAGTATTAATTTGAATTTACTACAGGTAGTAATTGTAATTATTAATTTATGAGAACATCAGTACTATGTACCTCTTTTGATTATATTTCTTCGACTTGGGTCGCTTAGCATAGTAATTAAAGTTGATTAATCACAAATCCTTGAGCTTTTAATGTAATTTTTCTTACCATGCATGATTACATTATTACCAATAATTTTTTTAAATCTAAAAATTCATTAGACACTAATTCACATATTAACATGGTTTTGTTCATGGACAATGTGGATTTTCTCTAAATTTTCTATAACGAGACTTTCTTTGTTCATATTATTTGGTGCATTTAAAAAAAAAGCTGTATTTGAGTTTTTTTCAGAGTTTCAATTTTTTTGAAAGCCAAATCAAATAGTTATTGTAAATTTAATGTAACTTTTTTAGGAAAAAAGTGATTTTTTCTGAAAAAAAAAAGCCAATCCAAACAGGCTCTTAGTTTCGAAGGTTCTATCTAGCACTGTTTCCTTTCATTCCAAAATGTTTTGGGGTCTGTTTGGATTGGTTTTTTTTAGGAAAAAATATTTTTTTCCTAAAAAAGTTATATTAAATTTGTAATAATTATTTGATTTGGCTTCCAAAAAAAAAATGAAATTCTGAAAAAAAAACTCAAATACAATTTTTTTTAGAAGCCAGAATTTTCAGCTTCTTAAAAAAAATAATTTTCCAAAAGCTATTAAAAAAAGAACTTTTAAAAAAAATAATCCAAATGAGTCCTTAATTCAGTATCATCTTTATCCAATTGGCTATGGAAAATAGGTCGTTTCATTTCTTGTCCTTGCATCTTAAAGACGAGTTGTATTTTAGATTATTAGATTTCACCATTAAAAATATCAATCATTCATTTTTTGGAAAGGTCGGGTTAAATAGAATTCAGAATGAACGGTCGAAATTTTAAGGACTAATAAATCCGGTAAACTGAAACACAACTCTTTTAGAAAATGCAAGTTAAAAATGATTCTATCTTTTTGTTTTTCTTTGGCGAGAGAAGTTACAATGTGTTTGACTAGTTAGGAGTGCATATATTTAGGCTTTGTTTGGCTTAGTTGTATGACTTTACCAGTTAAACTGTAGTGTTTCAGCAATAGAGTTTTGGATAAAAGTACTGTTGAATAAAGTCTATTGATTATTTGCCTTATATTTTAGTAGTTCTTTGTTTTGAAGATAATATTAGACTTTAAAAAATATGGAGTAATATATTGAGGAAAAATAAAATAAAACAATGTTTGACATAATGTAAAAATAACTTAAAAAAATTTTTTTTTTTGAGAAGTTCCAATTTAATTTGGAGATTCTAGGTTTTCATTTTTTTTTGACTTTCATGTAAAAGCCCTTCTAAAAATTGGTCAAACAAGTGAATTTTAATTTTTGAACTTACATAAAATAATTTTGAATATATAAAAGTTGAACCAAACAACTTTTTCTTTTGGAATTTAAGTTTTCCTTCTCCTATGACCTAATGTTGGCTTCTTGTAAATATATATATATATATATATATATATATATATATAAGTCTTCTACAAAAACATTAATAAAAAATAAGAATTTTCCATTGCCCTTCTTACAATTTATTTTGGTCCCTTCACGGGGAATACATTCCTTCATGTACTCGGTCGATGATTTTCCATAGAAATTTGATGGAAATTACTAATAAGACAAGAAAGATATAAGAATAAAAGCTAAGAGATCACTAAATAAACATATTGTATTTCTTTTTCCTTTTTTTTTTTAAACCCCAACCCCCCATTCCAACCTCTCGGAAAATTACTCTTAGCGGAAATAAGCTCAATCACTTGAGTTACTCTCTAAAACCCATTAATTATATTAGATGACATCACTAATTTTAAGAAATTAAGGAACCTTTCTGGCAACCTTCAATTCCTTATCTAATTATCGTTTGGCTCATACGTTATGTAATCTATCTCACTTTAAGTCTTAAATTGTGGGTAAAGGGAGAAAAGGTTTGCGTGAGTGAGAAGATGAGCTATGCCTAAAGCTTTAAGTTTATGATTTTGGAGTTACATGCATATAGATATTAATTAAGCTTCTCTAACCATAGTCATAAATAAGGATGAAGTCACTAATTTGTAGAATCACGCAAAAAGATAGTGTCAAATTGTATTTAGACATTTATATGTGGCAAAAGTTTGGAATGCTTAGTTAGATAATTTAAATATCACTTTATAATTGCCAAGACAAGATCTAATATCAAGAAAATTTTAGAAGAAGCTCATAGGCAAGTAAGAAATAAATAATATCAAGCTAGAAAGAGCACCATTCCGTCACATGCTTATAAGAGTTGGAGTTACTGTGCTAACAAATAGGTATTACTGGGATTATGAGATAGTTTAGCTGGTTAAGATTATTTTTTTTAGGAGTGAAGTTTTAAATTTGAATTCTAAAGGGGTGGGGCATTAAAAAAAAGTAGGAATTGTATGATTTAGTATGAATAAACATTTAAACTAATGATAATAGTGGATTTTTTTCCTTTTATTATTGACACTTCAACTTTACTACATTAAATGTAGTACATAAGTGGTCAAATTTCACTTGATCTCAAAGAGTCAATTTCTTTTTTTTTTTCCTAATGGGTGGTTAGGGCCAATTCCAAAACTCTAGGAAACGTGAAAGTAAATGTCATATTTCTTCTTCCCTAAAATCTTGACCAAATAAAACAAAATTAATTTTTTTCTGGTAAAAGGATCTAGATGAGTTGAAAAAACATAAATAAAGAATGTACCATTATTTGGTTCGTTCAGGATTTGGAGAAACCGACAAATCCTACAAAAAAGAAACTATACAAGGATTTGAATACGCCGACGAGCAAACAAAAAAGAAATTATTGTACAAGGATTTGGAAAAGCCGAGAAATCCAACAAAAGAGAAATTACTATACAAGGATTACAAGAAGCCGTCAAATCTAACAAAAAAGAAATTACTGTACAAGGATTCCGAGAAGTCGACAAATCCAACCAAAAAAAAAATTACTGTAAGTTAAATAATTCAAGTTGGCTTTTATCCTTAAAATTCTTTTTCATTTTTCACATTTGTAATTAGTTGTAGTCCTTTTGTCATTATTAATATAATTTCTGAAGTCAAATCTTGCCGAAATCCTTACAGCTTAGATACAACATAATTTCACAGAAAACTTGATATCCTATTTTACAACTTGGAGACTTATTTGAAGTCTAGTAGCATCACATGCATGCAAGAGAGATGCTTTTTTTTTTTTTTCAATGAACAACGATCAATGATATGATTCACTTTAATAAACAAAGCAAACAGAAAATCATGTATAAAATGAAGAAATAAGGTGATCAGTTACACCATAACTCATTAAGAAGGAGGCAAAATCGATGAGTCCATTAATAGATCTTCATACCTTTTCAGTTAATTCAAGTGAAGAGGTGCTCATTTTCCCTCCTGCCTCTTATTTTTTAACCGTTGGTGATATGAAAGCTCAATTTATGCATGTACATATATGGGGGAAAAAGTGCTTTTTGGCAAAAGGGGTAGAAAAATTGGAGTGAAGGGAAATTGTGTGAAGGATTTTTTTGTCTGGAGAAAAGTTGGTAATGAAAAAGATTTTATATATATATATATATGTATGTATATATATTGTTTGGAAGCACAAAAGAAGGCCCCACTTCCCTTAAAAGCCAATTATATTTGAATAACCCATTTAACAAAACTCAAACAACAAGAGGATGGAAATGTAATGATTGTTCATTCTTAAATAATTTTTCCTTTGAAAATTAATTTTGGCCTTATAATACTCTATTCCTGAATTGAATGACATATATATATTTAAACTAGATTTTTAGCTTTCTTTAATTTCTTTTTTACCTTGCCCCAAGTGGAGTTAATAAATGCTATTCGCTATATTTTAACAATTTTCTTATTTTGAATCCTTTTTACTTTGAATTTGAAAGTTTGAAGCAGTGAGGAGGTAGTTTCACAAATGCATTAATGATCATTTGTATTATATGAAACACATATAGCCCTTTATTTCAAATTTAAAAGAAACATTAAGTGTTCCCTTATCCTTAGCGACAAAGAAGGTATGTAGGTCGTCATATTTATTAAGCTTCACTAATTCACTATAATATTTTATTACACTTTTTCTCGTAATATTATATCATTAATATGAAAGATATTTACAATATTCAAATCAATTTTCTCTTTTCCTATCTTTGACAAGCACCTAGTAATTAGTGGTGACAAGTCCACTGTCAAACTGAGCGTTACAATTACAAAGTAAAAGTGCAAGATGTCAAATTTTTATAGTCAAAAGAGAAGCGAAAGCGGTCAGCATTCCGATCACCATTGAATTCAAGTAGATTATGTAGAAGATTAAGAGGGTGTGTTTTGGTTGTGCTTATATATAAGCACCCAAATAAGCACCGTCAAACATCCTCTTAAACTTACATAAAGAATAAACGGAGTACATATTTGGCAAGGAAAAAAGAAACATACAATATAATTATGGGCATGATGAGATAAGAAAGCAAATCATGAATTTCTTCCTATTTTTGCAATGTGGCAAAGTGGTGTATACATGTATATATGTGTATATATATGTTTTTTCCTGGTCGAAATATGATCTTTATAAAACAGAGTTACAAGAAGGCCAGCCAACACCATCAGGGCGCTGGTCTTTGAACAATAGTAGCAATTTTGATGTCCTCCACAACTTGATCGATCAAACATCCATTGATGACTTTGACAATTGAGAGAGTTGATTGGTTTCAGAATTACTCCGGCATGATTTTCCACAATGATGTTAATCATACTTACGAAAATGAAAATTCTTCCTACTATAACTGATAAGATACCATAGTCCTTTGCAATCTAACCCCGTACATGGAAAAGAATATATTCTTTAAGTTTTTCTTACTAAAAAAATCTATTTTCTATAAGATGAATATTTTTTGTGTTAGAAACCAAGGTGTGAGAATGAAGAATTTGTGAGAAAACCAAATGGACACAGAATTTATCGGTAAGGTCTACATTCACAAGTAGACGGAAAAAGATTTCGCTATGTTCATGAACAATTACGGAAGGTAGAGCTTAGGCAAGAGCTCTTTGTCTCCTTATCCTAATCGTCTCACAGCTCAGTGAGATTAAGCTAATATTTACAGAAATTAGAAGATCTTATTCCTACTAGGAAGTAAATTCGTATATTAGGACTCAAGTGAAGTATGGAGCTCTTTGAATATCAAACAAGCTAATATATACAAGAGAACAAGTTAAATCATATACCTTGTAAATAGTGATGTACAAAGTGAAAAAGTTATCAATTATCAAGCATAAGAGAAAGAAAATCACAATATTGAATCATAAAGTAAAGTTGATTTAAAAAGAATTGGTTAACGTAATAAACTAAAACGAAGAGAAAGAGAAGAAAAAAATACTAAAAAAACGTAACTACTAATTCTAAATAAGATCATCAAAAAAAGAATAAAATAATAATTTAGTATGTAATACATAACAAATAATAAATATTTTTTAGTTCATTATTTTGCAACTATATAAGGAGTATTATACAATATTTAGCAAAGATTTTATTAAATAAAGAGAAAAAAAAAGTTACAAAAGACAGGTAAGAGCCAATTTCCAATAAAACTATCAATAAAAGGACAACATTTTCAAAAAATTCAAATTGACATTTAACCCAAAAAAAAAGAAAAAAGGAGGCTGCACCAATGGTTTGAATGTGTAATACTAGTTAAAGAAAGAATTCGTATTCGAGACATTTGGAGGGGAGAAAATTTATGAGGGTGTGGTTTACGATTTATTAGAGGAATAAACTTCTCTCGGGACTTCTCTCCGATTAATATGAATGGAAAAAAAGTTAAAAAAAAAAAAGAAAAGACACTTAAATGCCTAACTTCCCTTCAAATCTAGTTATATTTTAATAACTCAATGTACATTGCATCAAGTGGATAAGAATGTAACGGATGTCCACTTTTCCTTGATTTTTGGCTGACCTTCCAATGCTCTTTTCTTTTTTTCTTTTTCGGGTCAAATTTCAGTGCTTTTGTCCTTGAAAGACAAATGTCGTTTCTTCGATAATTTCTTTTGACCTTGTCCAAGTGGAGCGAAAGTAAAACTAATATATATTTAACCTTTTTACAAAGAAAAAAAAAGTAATTTTAGAATTTGAACTTTGTGAAAAATATAGAATTAAAGGTCATCTCAACTTCAAAATCTTTAATAAAAGGGTTTGAATTTATAAAAATTGAGCTTTTACATACCATTAAGTAATTGTGTTCATTCTTAACTTACGTGGCAACCCTTTTTTTCCTTTCAAATCTTAGGCGGGATTTTACTTTTCTTTTATAGCTTAAATCGATTTTTCCTGCATAGCAGTCTAAGTCTACTCTTATCTAATATATACATACAAACTTATAAATTCTAAACTATCATACACATGTGTACATATATAAATTTTGAAATTTTTTTTGTTGGCTATAGAACTATAAATTTAATTTGCATCTTTTCTTTTGCTTAATATCAAAAATTTATATATATATATATATTTCAAAATCTAAAGGATTCAATTAATTGTGGATTTTAAATATTAAAAAATCCAGAATAGTTTGCTAAGTAATTTTTGTTTTGCAAATTGGGAGAAGGGTTTTTCAGTTTGAAGCATTATAGCGAGCAGATTTTGGTTTTTTTTTTTTTCCTTTATGACCTTTTTTTTTTTGGTTATACTTGGTTTTGGTATATACCATATAGATTTGAAATGCTATGCTAGTAAATCCATACATATTCAGGAATTAGGAGTAGTTCAAGTAGTTGAAAATTACCTCCCTAAAGTGATGATTTGATTTCAAATATTATGGAGATGGCGTTGGGTTGGGTTGCGAGTTTAAAAAGGAAACTATAAGAAAAAATTATATACCCATTTAGTCTTTGAGTTAATGCATCTTTTGAATTTAAAAGAAAAGGACCTATAGATTCATATGCCATAGGGAACATAGATACAATTTTGAGATACATAGTTAATCCTCAGCTTGATATATATTAAACCCAAAAGATTCAAAATAAAAGGCTAAAACATAGTAAATAAAGGTAGCATCTACTCACTTCATCTGGACAGGGCAAAAAGAAATCAAAGAACATATATCTTCTGCTGATACACCATTCATGTTCCAAGGAAACAATATTGAAAGGTAAAATAAGAAAAACAATTAAATGTCAACATGCATTTTTTCCTTTTTCATCCTCTTGATATTTGGACAAGATAGAAATGTAATCTAGATTGCTATTTGGACAAGTAAGAAAAAGCAACAAATCGCGTAATAGTTCACATATGCTAATTAGTCAAGATTTTTCTTAATTAATTTCTCGTACATTTTCTTTTTTTTTTTTTGTTTTTATTATATCAAATCGTTAAAGAAAGGTCATCGCTTCGGGTGCAGATAGTTACATTAATTATCAAGGTTTGAAAATTTTTCTCCATAATGTTTAGTACTTATTCTACTGTTCTCGGGGTTCTTTTGATTTTAATTTATAACTTCCTACGTGCAAAAATCATATATTTATATTTACAGATCCATGTGCAAAAAGAATTTTCCTTATTTATTACACTAACACATAATGTAAGAAATAGCTTTCAATAATAATTAAAAATATTTATTTTTTTTGTACATCACACAGATATTATACTAATTTGGCTTAACCACAAACGTATACTAGAAATATTATACAAATACATGTTTAAACCACATAAATTCCTGAAGGAAACCATTAAATATTACTACATAGACAAATATACTATTTCAAACAAAAGCATTGTTCCCCTCTCAAACAGTAGCTGTTGTTTGCATGTCTACTAGTTTGCTGGTTCATAATTTCCACAGCTCATCAACCATTTTATGTAAGACAAAGACAAACTCCATTTTGAAATTGTCTTATCAACAGATCATCGAGGGATAAAAATATGCAAGAATAAAATCACAAAAGGTTTGATAAGTGAGAAGTCCAAAATATGATTTAAATCCATGATTATTTGTATTTAATTTTAAAATTAGATGCTTCTTAATTGATGTTATTTTTATATTTTGGCATAAATAGATTTGAAAAAGAAGATGGAAGCGATATACATGGACTAAAGGACTTTTGGACATGTTTGGAGCTGTGAAGAAGACACCACTACTTTAGATGTGCCTATGCCAAAGTCTACACGGGATTGACTAAGTTTGACTGAGAATTGGAAGATATTTTGCTTGTTTCTTGGAGAGGAATTATCGTCCAAAAATACGTATTAGTCTTGGAAGGATAGAAAACTATTTTTGAGGAGTTTATTTTAACAAGGATTGTATTTTGAGATAGTTACCTTATTTGGAGATTACCATTAAAAGAGTTGAGTTTCTCTATGTGAAGGAACTCCTAGGTTTTAGATATTTTTTATAAATCCTCCAGAGAACTACATAGGAATTATCAAAGTTTTTATTCATTATTTTTTCAGTAAATATTTTTCTTTCTTCTAAACACCTAATTGTTAAACTCTTATTCTAGACGGGGTTCATTCAAAGTTTATGGTTTTATAAAATCTTTGAGATCTAATTGATTTCCTCTTTCCGCTTTTTATTTGGTATTTGTGTATTTAGTGTTTTAACAATTAATATTATCTTGTGATATTTTAATTTGCTAGCAATTATTCAATTAAATGATGAAAGGTAGCCAAATAGATTAATTTAATTAATCTAAAAATAGTAGTAACCAGGTTTCCTGTGTAAACACACAATCTAATTGAACGATTGTCGAGAGAGAATCAGCTTTTAAAATCAGGTCCTTCTAGAGCTATAGTACTATCTTTAGATAGACTCTGCGAGCATCTTCGGGGGTTAGACTGTTTAATAGGTAAGATGATAGTGGAAAAAAATCACAGGATGTTTAAACAATTATCAACACTGAAAGAAAGGATTAGGTCATTAAATAGTGCCGACGACCATAACTGATTTATCAAAATAAGCGAAAGTTATTTTTGCATTTAGGATCAAATTTGTAGGCCTAAATGAGGAATACACTCTATGCTAGGTTATTAAACTATTTAATTTCTCTTTTAATTGTCTTGCTGTATTTTTGCTCTATTGTTAGTTCTCTATTTTTTATTTCTTGTTTATTTAATTTCAATTGTCGACCCCCCTTCTTGTATTTCACTTGTTCTTCTATCTTGGCATAAAAATTATATTTTCTAACCAATCCTTGTAAGTTCAACCCTTCTCACCACTATCGTCAATAGTAAGGTAGAGTAAGAATTTTATTTTTGGTGGATTCGGCACCCATCAAATTTTGGCGCCATTGCCAGGGATTAGTGCACTAATTTTTTTTCTTTTTTTATGACGAGGCGAGATAATACAAGTGATTTACAATTTAATCTATAGATTGAAAGGATTGCAAATAGTTTAATGAAAAAAGCAAAATTGCAAAAAATGCAAGAACTAGTCGGTATATCACAAGTTTCATCTGAATCGTCAAGTGAAGAAATTAAGCCAAAGCCATCAGATAAAGCTTAGATGATTGGCTACGTCGAGCCTATGATGTTAAACAAGGGCGCTTGTAAGAGGCAACCCACGCCTTAGTCCCTGGAGTGTTTTTCATTAGTTTTGATTTTTGCAATTTGTCTTATTTTTAGGAATTTTTATTTTTTTATTTTTTGGTCATCCTCTATTTTAAAAACTCTGATTATGGTCTGACAAAAATTTTGAAGTGTTTTGGTGTTGACAAGTCTATGGCTTTCATGGGAAAAAAGAGCTTTTATCTGTTTAAAATTTGGTTTTTCTACCAAAGTTTGATTGCAAAGTTTTAGGCGTGCCGCCGCCTAAAGTACAAGGGCTTCTTTTGCATGAACTTAAAAAGTAAGACAACTCTCAAAATTTTATTATTTCTTTTTCTCTTCTTTTTCTTCCTCCCACCTCCACCACTAAACCCACCATCACAATCTGCCATAATCACCACCCAAAGTTTCAATTCTTCAACAAATCTCAACACCCACTTGCAAAATCTTCATGAGTGGTAAGAAACTATCAAAATCAAACCCAAGAGCCAAAAAGAAAGTATCAAGAAGCAAACCCACCATTAACACACCTCTAAAGCTTCAAATCTTTACCAAATCCACCAACTAGGGATGTCGATGGTACCCCGCCCCGCCCCGTAGGGGCACCAGCGGGGTACGGATAGGGCTGGGATTTTTGCAAAAAAACACCTGGGGCGGGGCGGGGCGGGGCGGGGTCTTTTCTTTGTGCACTAGTGCCGGGGCAGCGTCGGGGTTGGGTGACCCCGCCCCGCCCTGGTGTGTGTGTGTGTGTGTGTGTGTGTGTGTATATATTATATGTTATGTTTAATAATTATGATTTGGAGTAAGTTTGAATTTAATGTTTTATTGTTGTAAAATTATATTTAGTTTTAAGTATTAGCATTTGAATTTGATGTGTTAAGGTTTGGTTTATGATTTATGTTGTTTTTTATTTATTTTTATGTAATGAAAAAGTAGGGATTTCACTTGACAAATAGGGGCTTAACAAGTAGGTGTTTTATCCCGATATTACCAATCATTTGATTTTTGTTCGTAGGTGCCCCATAAGTAGGGGCATAGTATAAAAAACACCGGTAGGGGTGGGGATGGTAGTTAGGAGAAAACCCTGGTACAGGTATAAGGGTGGGGTAGGGACAGGTGGAAAAATACCAGGTGCGGAGTAGGGGTTTGTGAACCCCGTCCCATTGACATCACTACCACCAACCCACTTGCAAAAAAGAAAAAAGAAAAAGAAAAAGCAAGCAAACCTAAAAAATCAACCCATAATCACAAGAGTAAGGAGTCAAGCAAGCCACGCCTACCATAGTCGTCGGTGGTCGGCCGACCACCACCCCCTCTAACTATCAAGCTTCATATTGTGCTTCATTCACATAGTAGGTCAAGGATTTGAGTTGACCACACCATCTTTGCGCCCATGGATGAATCCTTGCTTATTTCACTTTGATTTTCAAATCTGGGCAACAAAAGAGGTATTCTAAAAATTTCTTCTCATCCTATAGCTTCTTGAAATTTTTACTTGTCGAGATTCTGGAGATTTTGTATTCCAATAATGTGGTTGATGGATTTTGTGACAATTTTAATTGGATTTCTTACTGGGGATTGTATGTCAAGCTTGTTATGAATTATGTTGGGACTTTTATGTAAGAGTTAGGTGTGATTCACATGGAAAATACACCTTTAACACCCTAGAACTGATTTGTTTTGGGATATTTGGGTGTTATGATGGTGTATAAGTCATTGGATTTCATTGGGATACGTATTTTTGCAATTGAATATCATACTTATTTTGAGTTGTGTAGAGATTTTTTTTTTTTTTTTGTAAACTTGTTCAAGATGAAACTTTAGAAAAAAGAGTTGGGTTTGAAATTTGTAGTTGAATTTTTGATTGAGAATATTAGTTGGAAATTATTTGTTGGTGTTAATTGGCTTGCATATTTTGAACCTTATAAAGAGTTTACTTAACCTTTCACCTTGTGTAACCATCTAGGTATATTTTGAGATATTATGGTGTGGCTAATTTTTTGTTGATGGGTATTTTGTTTAGCTTATCAATCAATGGGTTTAATTTGGCTATGAGTTTCATTGAAGATGAATATACTGCTTTGTTGCTTTTCTATGCAATTATTGCAGCCATCTTGATGACTTTTGAGATGAGAATTGAATTGGTTGTATAATTTAAATTTAATCCAAAAATAGAGGAAGGTATTGTTTCTTTGTTTTTGCAGGCACAAGCACTTCTAGCATACCTTCGAGACTTGTGTGGAACATTTTTTTTTTGTGAGGTCCATGTGGAACATGTTTCTTACACAATTGATAGAATACGTAGAGTTTCGAGACCACACACCCCCTTAATGAATTTCAGGGAAGTCCTCGTCCTTTTTTGTTTGTTTTATTGTTTTGTTTTCTTTATTTTATTTTTTTCACATTGAACACAATGTGTGTTTTAAGTGTGGGGGAGAGAGTATTTCTTGTCTATTTGTCTAAAAAGGAAAAAGAAAAGGAAAAAAAGAGAAAAATATGCTTAATTGTGTTAAATCTCATTGTCTAGTCTCTCTCTCTTTTCTTTTTGAAAAAAATTGGCAGTATTTCAAAAATTAAGGTTTTCATACTCAAAAAACTTGAATTGGTTGCAATAGTAAGTCGGTACATGCGATAAATCCATCCCCATAGTATTTAGTTGCCTTTGATAGTTGTTTTGAACACAAAGTGCTTGAACCTTGCTTAATTTTTACTTGGGTTTAAAAGTTGCATGTGCTTAACTTGGAAACTAGTGCCTAGTTTAAGTTTGATGGGTGTTTGTCTTAACTTATTTTTTATAGTAAAATTGTGAAAAGTAAGCGCCCAAGAAAGTTATGTTGAGGTTGAGGTCACTTCTATAAAAATTTGTTGAAATTGTTGTTCATATTGTGAAAAAGATGCAGCAAAAAGAAAAGGAAAAAAGAAAAATGAAGGAAAAGAAAGAGTAAAAAAAAAAAAAAAAGCACCTCTCACTCCGCTGGTCAACCAAAAAAGGGGACAATCAATAAAGATAAAAACCACCTAGAATTGTGACCAATTGGTTATTGGGGGCATTCATTACAAATATTTGTCGTCGTGAAAAAAATTGAATGAGATTCTAGGCAAGTCATGAAATATACGCAAAGTAATTGAAAGCAATTGAAGTGATCTGACTTTCCAGTAGCTGGGCTTAGGAATGAATTTATTTTTCTCAAGGAAAATTACACATTAAGATAGGTGCTTTTGATTTCACTTCTATATATTGGTATAATCATATTTTGGCTATAATCTTGTATGTGCTTTAATTAGTGCAAGGTTCATTTACCTAGTGTTTGGGTGCTATTGGGATGGCTTATACATGTGGTGATACTTACTTTGTCTTGCTAAATACCGGGCTTACCTTTGTTTTTCTCTTTGAGTCTCAATGAGTTGTGATGAGAAGATTTTTTGAAGGATTGTGTGCCTAGTTTGCATTGTAAGGATGTTGGGTTATTTTGAAGCTTGGTGGAATTTTTGGTAAATCATAACTAGGGACATGAAGTTCGAGAGTCTTGTTTTGCTGATAAATTGCTTGTTTTCGAGGAATTCTGTTACTGAAAAAGTTGGATTTTTGAGAGAGTTTTTGTTGAGTCAAGTCTTATTGTTTGAAGTGTTACAAATGTCTTTAAAGTTAGATGCTTTCTTGTATCGAATATTTAAAGAATTGCAAGTTGATGAGAAAAGAAAAGTAGCTGGGCTTGTGTATTTGGGAAGTACTTTTGGACCATTTGTTTGATGCAGCATGCTTGAGTTGGTTATAGATTAATGATTTGTATTGAGAAAAGATTGAGTTAAAGATTGGTTGATTGTTGGAAGCTTGAGTTTGTTAGATTCATTGTGAATTTGTGAATGGCTGCTGCATATTTTTGGTTGATATTTGCAAATTGTGTTCCATGAAAAAGAGCTATTGGAAGTGTTTTTGCAAAAGAAAATAACAAAGAACATTTGTTTTGTGCTGTAACATGGTTGCATTGCTTCATAAGCATGTGTGTTCTTAGGTTTTGAAAAATTAGCATCTAACATGACAGACAACATTTTCTAGGAAATCCTGAATGTGGATTTTATGCTCTTAATCGAATTCATACTTGAGGGCAAGTATGGTTTAAGTATGGGGGGATTTGAAAAGTCCAAAATATGATTTTAATCCATGATTATTTGTGCTTAATTTTGGAATTAGATGCTTCTTAATTGATATTATTTCTTATGTTTTGGCATAAATAGGCTTGGAAAAGAAGATGAAAGCGATATACAAGGATTAAATGACTTTTAGACATATTTGGAGCTGTTAAGAAGAAACCGTTGCCTTATATATGCCCACGCCATAGTTTACATGGGATTGACTAAGTTTGACTGAGAATTGAAAGATATTTTGCGTGTTTCTTGGAGAGAAATTGTTGACCAAGAATGTGTATTAGTCTTGGAAAGAGAAGAAACTATTTTTGAGGAGTTTATTTTGACAAGGATTGTATTTTGAGATATTTACCTTATTTTTAGATTAGAATTAAAAGATTTTTCTGATCTGAAGGAATTCCTAGGTTAAATATTTTCTATAAATACTCTAGGGAACTACGTAGGAATTATCAAACATTTTATTCATTATTTTTCCAGCAAATATTTTTCTTTTTTCTAGGCACCTAATTGCTAAACTCTTATTTTAACTGGGTTAATTCAAAGTTTATAGTTTTATAAAATCTGTGAGAGCTAACTGATTTCCTCTTTTCACTTTATTTGATATTTGTGTTTTCACTGTTTCAAGAATTAATATTGTCTTGTGATTGTTTAATTTGCTAGCAATTATTCGATTCCTTGATGATAGGTAGCCAAATAGATTAATTTAATTAATTTAAGAATAGTAATAACCAGGTCTCTTTTGTAAATACATAATCTAACTTAACGATTACCGCAAAAGAATTAACTTTTGGAATCAAGTCCTTGTAGAGCAATAGTACCACCTTTAGATAGACAATGCAGGCATCTCCAGGGTTAGACCGTCTAATAGGTAAGACGATAGTGGAAAAAATTTGTAAGAGGTTTAAACCATTATCAACACTGAAAGAAAGGATTAGATTGTTAAGCCATACTGATGACCATAACTGGTTTATCAAAATAAGTGAAAGTAATCTTTGCGTCTAGGATTAAATTTGTAGACCTAAACAAAAAGTAAATCCTGGGTTAGGTCATTAAAATATTTAGTTTCTCTTTTAATTGTCTTACTTTTTTTTTTCCCTCTATTGCTAGTTCTCTCGTTTTTTATTTCTTGTTTATTTTAATTTCGATTGCCAACCCCTTTTTTATATTTCACTTGTTATTCTATCTTGGCATAAAAATTATATTTCATAACCAATCTCTATAGGTTCTACCTTCTCATCATTTTTGCAAATAGTGAGGTAGCATAAGAATTTTATTTTTGGTGGATTCAACACCCATTAAAAAGTCAACTGTTATTACTCAATCGGTAGCTAATTTTAAACTATCATGAACAATAATCAAGGCAAGCTCATGTTCATCTCTTGCACTCATCAAACAATGATTCTTACGGATAGTGTAGTACACAGCATCATATACAGATGAATGCACGTCAGTAGCAATTTTCTTCTCCTTCTTCTTCTTCTTCTTCTTCTTCTTCTTCTTCTTTTTTTGGCTTTGTTTGACTTTGACAACAACATCAAAGGTCTTGAAATCTGCTACTTCAGTGTTATATGATACAGAAGCTAAAAGTTCCACAGATGAAAGCAGAACAATTTTTGGTACTACCTCCCGGACATTAGATTGACTAGACCTTGGTTTCCATAAAATGAGCCAACATCCCAGTCTTCGGTAGAAGATGAGAGAGTCATCAATGCAACAACGATAGATCTCATGCTTGGACGTAGTTGTGGATTTTCATGCGTGCAAGCTTTAGCGAGCTGGGCCATCTGCATCAACAGGGGTCAGTGATGCTCTGAAGGAAGCTGTGAAACAATTGATAAGGACCAGGATGTGAATTCACGTATATAATACCTTGAACACTGAGTCGAGGGGGTAATTATCGCCAAGCCTAGGGTCCACCAATTGGCGAAGGTCCTCTTTTGGATCTGGCCGGCTCAGAGCTTCTTCAAACTGTGATCACCATGGAACATCAACAAATAAGCTTATGTACATGTGAAAAATCAATTTGCAACATTTACAGACATAGTCCCACTATTATACCTAAGATTCTAGAACAGAATCAGAAGTCTAAGAGTTGGTGATACATATACGCAAGAATTTACTTTTATCGCTGTTTTTAGTGCTTACAAGAATTTGGATTGCATTAATGAAGAAAACAATACAAGGGATCCAAAAGAACATACCAGAGCAACTAGTCCCTTGGACTCAGTTGTAGAACCATTTGGCTTGACTATTGCTTCCTTGGCTGAGATCAATTCGTACAGTACCACACCGAAGGCATAGACATCAACTTTAGGAGAAACATCACCATATCTCGCATATCTGCAAAAGACATTGTAAGATTCATCCCTATTTTGCGTCTTGGACATGTAGAAAGCAGATTTCCCATCTGTCAAATGGCTAAATCATCCTTTAGAATTTAGATGCATGATTCACGGAGGATAAATGTATTACAATATTCCCGCTGGCGCTATGCAAGGGATTATATTTGAAGGAAAAGACAGAGAGCTAGCAGAACAAATGAAAATTTTGACACGAGAAAGTGAACTTTTTCTTGTGAGTATCAAAAGCCATATTAATTCAACTGTTTGAGAGACAGGACTACAATGAAAAGAAGGTGAGATATCGTGGACCAAAGTGAAGCCAAATGATAGACTAAGATGGAAAAGATTTAAAAAAGAAAAAAGTTTATGCTACTACCCAACTGTAGCGGACAAAATTCTAGATGCTGCATCTACCATAACTAGTTTGGTTAGCTAGACTTTATGAGTCTCACCAATGACAAATTCAGGAAGACCAGCAGATTTCTTAAACAGTATAGAAGTTCCAGACTTTCTAATCATTGTAATGTATCCCCTCTTAAAATATTGGCAACCTAGCATATGGACTTTGTTTAAGAATTGATTTTGCACTTTCACTAACCCCTCTCTGCCCCCTCTCTTTCCTAAGCTTCATATTTCTAAAGATTGTTCTTGCATACATACACTAGGAAGTATTAAAACTTGTATTAACAGTCAAAGGTCCGAAATTCTTCAGTAAGTACCATTCAAGATATTCCTAAATGTTTTAAGCTAGCATGATCATTAAGCTTATTGAAAGATACGTAAACATAAGTGGTGGCTTGCATTTGGTTCTGTCAACATCAGCTTAAGTTGCAGTGTAGTTCCCCATGATGAGTTCTTATAATTTACATGTACTGCGTACATAGAATGAAAACTTACTCTGGTGGCATATATCCAAATGTACCCACAAGACGTGTTGGCAAGGACGTACTTCCAACTTCAGTCAGCTTTGTTAACCCAAAATCTGCAACCTGAAATATTTTAATGAACTCATGTTACAGTACTTGAATAACAACTAAAACAGTCCACCATATAAACAGGGGTCTATTTACAACCTTCCCGTGGAAAGTTTTGTCTATCAAAATATTTGCTGATTTGATATCACGATGAATGTACACAGGAACAGTGTGCTCATGTATATATTCAAGGCCTCTAGCTGAGTCCAATGCAATCTGAACCCTACTTGACCACGGCAGAGGGTCCCTTCCTGTAAACATATTGATGCTGCAATTAGAGTTCTCCTGTAAGCATGCTCAAGATACACGTACTTAGAATTCAGCGACAAACTCACCAGATCCTCGCAGATGTTGGCTCAAGTTTCCATTCTCAATGTATTCGTAGACAAGAAAGAGAGAGCTCTCAACACAGTACCCTATCAAGCGCACCTGCATACATCACCAGTCAAAATTTCGTCATGCCAATAGTATTGACTTTGGCAGTAGCTAAAATGAACGGGGTGCGGAAAAACAAACTTCATTGTCTAGAAATGAATAACCGATTGCAAAAATTGTACATAGCCATGATGTGACCAGAAACGCAAATTTGTCAAAGCTAATTTCTTGGCCAGAACTTTCATTCTAGTTACTTTTTCTCTACACCCTAACCACTCTTCCATATATAGAAAATTCAGTTTTACTATATTCAGCGTTACCTGATGGCATTATGATTATTTATATATTAAAAAAACTGACAAAATTTGATGAGACAGAAGCTCAAAGGAAAAAGAAAAAATATCCAGCAATATTAACTTGATGTAATGTGGACACATCCAGATCTATTGATTGAGCAAATTGTTCTCGTGTTTTTCATTCACTCCTATATTATTTTACATGTCTAGTTAATTATCACTTCTATTCATGCAGTTATTTTAATAGTTCATTTAGTTAGAGGCATTTTGGCAATATTTGTCTGCAGAGTTCTATTAACTTTTATGTGCTTGTCTGAAGTCATTACATGGTGTCTATGAACTCTAACTGGCAAAGTGATGCCCGTTGGAGCTAGGTGTAATACCTAGACTATACCAAAAATGATGAACTGGGATGACACGGTCTCCAGGTTTTGTTTTGCGAACATATCTTTTTGGCATGAAAATGTTTGTGCTTTCCTGAAAAATTGTGCTAGGCAAAGGAGATTTAGCCTATAATTAATTATGAGCCGGACACAACCTATTTGTTAAATTCCTACTTTATGACTTGCCAGTTACCATCAGTCTCAGGCCCCAGGAAACATATAAGAAGATCTCACACTTGTCCTACATAACAGAAGTCTTTCCACAATGCATTTTTCACATTCTAAGTAATAGGATATCTGATAATTGAGAAGGGTGGAGGTGGGAAGATCTTGAATACAAGGCAAGACTTAAAAGTACACAGAGCTTGTGGCTGCAGCTCTTAAAAACAATCAATGGGGCAAGGATCTAAATACAAAGAGTAAAGCTTAAAATAATCCCTCTAGGATCAAGGTGTGAACCAATTCTATTAGATGCAAAAGCAGGCACTGATATTTCAAAACATTCCCTCCCCCAACGACTTGATTGAAGCTTGTTACTCTGCTGATCCATAATGACAAATATCTGACATATTTACAAGCATTTTATGGTTTCACCCCAAAGATTATGGAAAAACAACACTTGGGACAGAAAAGAAATGAGGACACAGATCAGTCAAGGAATTAGTTCATGTACCTAATATTACTATTACATTTCACTAAGTGTATATGGCTTGAATATGTATGTACTGTATAAGGTTGTAATTATCAAATTACCTTGTCACACATATTCAGACTTCAATAATTACCAACCTATCCAGCTAGCGATAATCTTCCCCATTCAAAAAGATCTATAAAATAATTAAATACGAACTAATAATGGATCTGCAAAGTAATCCGGATGGGAATTTTGACAAGGTTACTAAAAGTGATAAAATGATAATAGTTAAATTTGAGATTACATAATACTCAACCTGGTTCGAAAACGATCATTGTCTTAAACTGGTTTGAAAATGGTCATTGTCATACTCATCCGAGAAAATGCGTAGAAGAAGTGATGTATGAGGGAGATCTCTCATTCTCCAATATTTTCTTACAACTGAATGAAGGTGTCTAGTTTTCATGTGGGAGAAAACTAAAATTAGATGGAATATATCTCCCAATAGTTTTACACTTTTATGCAAGAACCATTGTAAATGCAAAAAAGGTTGATATGTGAATTAACTAATGTGTTCGTGTCATTGTGTGTAATATTAGCAAAGCAAGATCACTTTTCTACCACTAGCATCTCAAGTTCACAACATATCTGTTCTTGATTGGTGCCAAAGAGGCGTGGAGAATGAAGGAAAAGTAGTATTTCTGACATAACCATAGGGCAGATCTGGATACCTTACACGAAACTCCTAGATAACTTACTATTTTCTAGCATTGCTTTTTGGTTCTACAATGATATTGAGGCCTTGAAATTGACATATCTGAAAGCTCAAAAACAATTGTAAACCCATATCTATGTAAAGTTTGAAAAGGTAGCCACATGTTATGCCAAGCAAAGAGAAAAAATTAGTTTTCTCCTCTATAAAATTACTACTATCCTTGCCTACCACAACAAAAGATCTGACATCATTGTTATAACTCTCTACCTCCTTTCTCCCTGTCCCCCTCCCTGCTCCCTTACCACTTTCACATAATCATTCAAACTAATATGCACACGTCACTATTGATCCACAGCAGTAACGGCACAAAATTACATCTGCTGATGTCTATGACAAAGAACAATCCGCCATACATCAATTGATTGCATTAATGATTCTAGACGACTTAGACAAATTGAAAAATTATTTAGCATGGAATCAAGGCAAAAGAAAGAAGCATCTGAAAAGTTGAAAACCAACATTTGCAAGAGAAAACATTACCAGGTTCAGGTGATGAACATGTGTCAAAACCTTCAGTTCAGCAAGAAATTCTCTTGTTGCTTGCATATCCATTTTCTTAATTGCTGCTTTCTGCACAAGAGTTCACTTGATAGGATTATAATGAGATAAAACAGGCACTTAGCATGCTATGTTCAACATGGGTCATTAGGATACCAAAATCTTGCCAAAGAATTAGGCAGTCTCTTCATTTCTTCAACGAAGCGGAAGTTTATTTTCAAAAGTATAGACATCAGATGCTTAACTGCTTATGAGATGCTACAGGGAATCCTTTTTGTTGGATCAGCAAGCACGGATGACCCCAACAGTGCAGAAATCAATCATTAACTTGGAAGTTTCTACAAGAACAACCCTAATTTTCACCATTTGACAATAAGACCATAGTTTTCTCCAAAAAGGTCCTCTAGAAAAGTTATATATCCTTCACTTACATAAATTTATAATATCATCTGTCAATATCAAATAATAAGTGATGAACAGTCTAAGACATGACCTTTCCTAGCTTTTGCTGTAAGCTCTAATTATGCACTTTTATGCCCACTAACAGTTTCAGATTTGTGTACTCAAAAGCTTGTGTTGACAACAAGAGTGAGGAAAAAGAAAAACTATACTAAATTTTCTGATTTTGTGGAGCCACCATATTCATTTACATTGGATATTATGTCAACAGGTCATCATATATACAGCAGTGACAAGAAAGCACATAATAAAATGGCACACATACATTTGTTCATGTCAACCAAGAAACTTAACAAGTATTGTCCCAATTTTCGTTTATTACGATAGTAAAAGATCACAAACCTCGCCTCTGAGCTCAGCATAATAAACAGAGCCAAAGCCACCTTCACCAATCTTATTCGCCAAACTGAAGTCATCAGTTGCCTTTGCGAGCTCTTCATACGTGAACTCAACAGATTTGTCAACAGTTATACCTGTGAGGCCACCATCCGGAGGTCCAGTGGAGTCTCCAGCTTTAACTATAATGCCTCCAGCACCTAATTGAAAATCATGGGAAACTTCAGTTGGTAAATGGCCATTCTCTGGACTCATATAACGACATGAAAGCACACAAGGATATACAGAGCTGGCAAATAAAAGCAAAAATATTATTTAATCGTGATATGTTAGCACCCTGGAAAGTATTAATAGTAGCAGTCCTGTCTGCGGACCAAATATGAAATGTCAATTTTATAAATTTCTTCTCGTGCAAAATCCTCATTCTTTTTTCTCTTTTCATTGGAGGAAAGGGGTAAGATGGAAAATGACCATCACCTCATTAGTTGTCATCAACTACTACAAAATTTTTCAATTAATGACCTACCACAGCATCCAACCTCTACCCCCTCCATTGGTCCCGCCAAAAAACAGATTAAAGATAGAAAATACTATTATTCATCATGTTCCATTTAAGTTGTTCCAAAAAGGTGTAGCTCCACATCGGAAGCACTCAACAAAGGAGACATCAGTTTACAGAAAGATAAGCTCTTAGTATACTAGCACATCAGGCACAAGCAACAGGAAGAAAGATGAGGGCCTAATAGATGCCAAACAACTCTTGAGTTCCAAGCCTGGCAGCATAAGCCATGGTGCTAAAGCTCATAAAGTTCATAAGGTAAAGCCTCAGCCAAATGCGTGGATTAAGTCTCACTCGTGTAGTTGTAGTTGCACTCGGTACGGCTAACTTAAACTTGTACATTGACAAAGAGGATGCAAGCATCTTCTTGAAATGCTCGAAAGGTTGGTTTGCAAAATGAAATTACACAAAGCTAGTTCATGAATCCCAGAATCCCTTCTGCGTGAAACTTCTCCAAAAAATTATATGAACAGTGACTATGTTATGACAACAATCTTACTCCTTATTTCATGGTGTTTTGACTGTCGACAATTATAGCCTTCTTAAGCTGAGGGGAGCACCTCACTCTGATCCCATGCTATCCCTTCTTATGCCTCAATTCTGCTATTCAGTGGCAACTTTAAGCTTGAAAATTAGCCACAAACTCCTGGAACTACTTCCAGAATTGCAGTAATAAGTTCAAGCTTTCCATGCTTTACATTTTGATCCTCCTACTCCATTACATATCTCAGCTTCAGGCGTGCATTTGAAAAAGAAACTTATAAGGAACATAAATTCAGGTCAACTAATTCTTCCTAGAAGTTAGTGCCACCATCTCCATTGAGCATATACTACAAGTCATCAAGGAAAATGCAAAACTCGTATTGCTTGTTGCATGAGCCACATATCTAGAGACCTAAGCATACTAGAAACATGCTTTCAGATTGAACCTCCTGAATGCCTATTCAAAATTTAGGAATCCAAGAGAGACAAAAAGATGACATAAATCCAAAATAGAGGGAAAATGAAGAACTACCATGAGCAGCTCGATTGGATTGATCTTCAGATTCTTTTGATAGCAATGCAATCTTCTTTCCCTTCTTTCTATAATATACAACATATAAGCATCCAGCGAATAGCAGCAGTCCAGCACCTGCAGCAATAGAGATCCCTGCTATGGCTCCACCTGCCAATCCTGGTTAAAGACAAAGAATTAAGCACAAGGAGCATGAAGAATCCTCTGCACCCCCAATTATGTCCTAGAAAATAAATCAAGAGAGAGTGAACAGTGGATCAGTAAGAGAAGACTGAAGAGCAGACCACCTGCGCTGCAAAAGAAGAAAAAAGAATGAAATTAGATGTTAGAAATCCGTAAAAGGTGAGAAATGAGATGAATTAATAGAAGGGGATAACAAAACCACATCAAAACTAAATTAGCTACCTTGAGACCAAGGGCCGATAACTGCCATTACTATCTGCATAAACGCAAAGCAAAATTTTCAATAATCCAATGTACGTGGTATAAATAAAGGAGATATAACATTAAAATTCTAAATATTTTCCACTCCCATATATACTATGATTTCCCTTGAACCTTTCAAGACATTAAAAAAAAAAGTTAACAAAATTCTTACTAGTATAAGAAACCGAAAGAATTAACAAACATAATTTTATTGCTGAACCATCTTTGATTCCAAAAAGCGAAGGCCACAATTAGCCGAAAATACTATGTCAACACAAAGTTGTATCATTGAAGCACATAGTAAACCAATGACACTAGATAATACATTGCGTTGGAAAAGTTATACCCTGCTAAAACCACGAGATTCTACTCAATCACAATTCTAAATTGAAAGTAATTATGCAATGTCCCATATCAATTTGAAGAGACACAAGATATAACCATTACAGGCTTAAGCGATAATTCGGGTTAATCACTTTAAATAAGTGAATTTGAAACAATGACTTTTTTCTAACCCCCAACCTCCAATTCCGAATGGGATTTAAGCCAAGGTGATCGTTCCTGGTTACTAATGGCCTCTTTGGGTTGACTTTTTTCGTAAAAATACTTTCTTTTAAAAAAAACAAATTTTTTTAGCAATAAGTATTTAGATTAGATTTCAAAAACAACAGAAACTTAATTATTAAAAAAAAAAAAAACTAAAAGCAAACCAAGACTAATTGGTTGTTATGATGATACCTCTGATACCATATTCTTAAGCTTGTAGAAAAAGTGATAACTCAGTATGATATCAAAGTCTAGAAATCAAACAGTCTCTGTCTTAGGATCAATTCTCATTGCTATCCATTTAAAAAAATATTAAATTAGTACGCACAAACTCTAAACAAATCACTCTACACGGGAAGAGCATGGTAATACAATAAATTAATAAACCAATATCCTCTCTGCAAGCTTAAGCTTTTAGATCAAGCGGTAATGCAATATGGTATCAGATGCTACAATTTTTATCTTACGAAAGGAATAGCTTTATTTTTTAAAAAAAGTGTCCGGGCAAAAAAAAAAAAAGAAGAGGTTTTTGAAAAAGGAGCCAATCCAGACGAGCCGATAGTATCATCCACTTGAGCTACTTGCTAAATTCCAACCATGAATCTAAAATCAAGACCATAATTCTCGAACTTACGAAAATACTTCACTTAACAAGAAGTTAATCACAAAATCAAAAAACAAAACTACTGTTGGATAAGATCAACTAACCTGTTCCTGGAAAATACACCAGCCCAGACCCTGCACTAAAATTCACACCCGGGTTGTACGCCCTGATCAAATCAGCACTCAAATTACTCGCACCAACAACAGTGTTCAAATCCTCGCCTTCCCTCAACGGGTACGTCACGAACAGCCCATATCTCTTGTCAATATTCTCATCCCCACACGAGCAATTCACCGTCACGTTCAACGACGCGCCGGTGTCGGGGATATTTTCCGCCGGGTAGCTATTGAACCTCTGCAACCATTCGGTGGTAGTCAAGTTGGAGTACCACCTCTCCGCGACTGTCTTGTACGTGTCGCCGCTTCTGACGTTGTAGGTGAAGACATGGGCGAGGAACTCGCCGTCGTTGAGACACTCGCAGGAGAAAGGGATGTTGATCCTCGTACCTTGTTGGACACTGTCTTGGTTCGTAATTTCTCGGTTGTAGTTGAGGATTTCCGGGATCGATACGCCGGTGACTTGGGAGATGAAGGTGAAGTTGTTGTTTTCCCATACGTAGTAGGAGCCTAGTGCTAAGTCGCAGCCTCTGCTGCAGCTGGCTTGAGATGGGGTGAGAATTGACAAGTTTAGGATTGAGATGAAGAGGAAGGTTAAGGTGAAGAGCATTTTCATGGCGGATACATGTGATGATGAGTGGGTATTTTCTTGGTTTGGTTTTGAGAGCTTGAAAGTGAAATGGAGATAATACAGTTGGAGGGGTGGGGGAGGGAAGGGAGAAGGGGACCGTTGACCAGGTGCCCGAGTGGTGGCGTATTATGGGCAAATGTTATTTACTAAACCAAACCCAGTGTATTTTGGGGAAGTATAAATTTGATATGTGCCTGCCCAATTTTTGGATATTTAAAAATATTTTTTTTGGATAAAATACATTCAATTTTCTTACGTTCTATTATTTTATTATAAGAGCACAATATTTTCTTATGATGCCAAAAGTCGTATAATAAACACCTGTGATAAGTCAAAATACCATGCACATTCTTTACTATCTATGGTCCTCGTAACGACGTTAAAAATTTATAACAAGAAAACGTTAATAGCATTATCTTACTTGTCTAATTTTCTTTTTTTATTTTGTCAAATTCATACATAACAATTAACAAAAACAAAAAATCTCAATAAAATTGATGTAAATGATTTTTTTAAGGAAAATTTAACCTTTTCCTTGCAAAAAGAAAAAAAGAATCTGACAAAAAAATAATAATTCGTTTTCCCATGACCCAATCACCCAAAGGAAAAAACTGTAGCTGCTCGCGATCATCTTCTCCTTGAATTGCAAAGAAACTTCACATTAGAGCCAAAAACGAATTTTTAGTTTTCTCCTTTAGGTGATTGGGTCATAGGACAACAAATTTTTAATTTTTTTCTCAAAATTTTTTTTTGGATTTCTTTTTGCCTTTTTGGCCAAAGAAAAAGGGATTTTTTTTTTTGAAAAAATAAACTGATCTTTTAAGTCAACTTTATTGAGAATTTTTGTTTTTGTTAATCATTATGCACCTGTTTGACCCAAAAAACAAAGAAAATTAAATGAGTCGGGTAAGGTTATTAATGTCTTTTTGTTATAAATTTTTAATACCATTAAGGGGAGTATAGATAGTAAGGAGTGTGTGTGAAATTTTTACTCACTACAAGAGCTTGTTATAAAACTTTTGACACTACAGGGGATGTTGAGCTCTTATGGTAGACCAAGAAGGGGGGGGGGGTTCTGGTACATTTTATCTATTTCTTTTAAGGTTAAACGTTAAAGTTATTTTTGTTTGATTAATTTTTGAAATAGTTTTACATAAAAACTAAAGCTAAAAAAATTTTAAAAAAAAACTTAAAAGCTTTAAACTGGAAGCTTTTAAAAAAGGTTTTTGAAATTACATCATGCCAGAAATTATTTCTTTTTATTTTTTCACAAAAATATAACAACATATTTTTGAAAATATAATATTACCCTCAAAATAACTGAAAGTTCAATTATTAAAATACAAGGCCAAACAATCAACGATTTTTGTTTAACACCACTTTTATCCAAAACTCTTTTGCTAAAAACTTTACACCTCAACAGCTAAAATCTCATAACTAACCTAAACAGAGCTTGTATCACTCCTTTTTGTTTAGCAATTTGATGTTTTGTTTATTTTTTTTAGTTTATTTTTATAATTAATGTTATTTTTAAATATGATAAATTAGTTTTATTATTTTTATAATTTGGACATATTAAAAGAGTAAATACACACAATTCTGCCATTTTAAACTTGCCCCCACCGTGTGTATCTAATTCATTAATCCACGTGTGTCACATGTCCAAATTGTTAACTTTTTTTAAAAATAATTTTTGGCTTTAGGACTAATACCTTTCAAATTAATACTAGACTACTTTATCATTATTAAAGATAAGAAACTTAATTGTTGAAAGAATTTGTAAGTAAACGAGTTATTAAGCCTATATCTTTTTACATTCACATATTAGAGATATAATGCTTCTAAGAAGAGTTACTAAAAAATTTTATAGCATTACTTATTCTTTATTATGGTTATCTCTTCTCTTAACTTTATATACATCTTTTCTTTTAGCTCCATGCACATGAGATGATCCAATTATCATCATTCTACTTATTTTAAATCTATTTTTTTCAGCTTGTCATTTCGTACATTCATACATTTTAACTGGTGTATCTACAAAATATCCAAACTATTTCAAATGGTTTTTTCTTATCTTATCATAATCAGAGCCCCTCTTTTTCAAAAATGAATCCTCTCTTTCCTCTCTCTCATTTTCTAACTAAGGTATGTCATAGATTCAAAAAAATGAATCTTCTCTTTTTCTCTTGTTTTCTAAATTTTTTAAATAAGGTATGTTGTAGACAATCACATTTGTTCTTTCAAAATCACAACTATTTTTTTTCTAAATACTTCTTTCTGTACAAAAATATTTTCATTTTACGAACTTACCCTTATTTATAGAAAAACAAAAAAAAAAAGGAACAATAAAGAGTTAACTCTCTGTGTAATGTTTATAATAGTAGAAACAAACTCAAAAGTTCGAGTAAACAAATTTATTAATACAACTTGTTTTTGGTAATTATCACCCTAGTTCTTGTCCTTTGATTATGTCATCCATTTCAGCATTTATTGTTAAACTATTCGATGATGGAAATTATTGGGTGATGCGTCTGATGAGGAATGATGGAACTAATAAATAATTTCATTAGATTCCCATGACAGATTCCTTTGTTTAATAATATGGTGTGGCTATGGTATTTCTAGTTCTAGTTTAATACGAAGAAAAACGATTAATTAGCTGTCAGGTTGGTTCTAATTGTAGCCAACTAGAAATTGCCGCCGCAACAGGCATATTTGCAGGTTCATTTATCAGACCAGAAGAGGGTAGAAAATATTTATTGTTTTTGGGTCAAGGTATTTAAATTACATAGGAAGTCCTATCGACAAGTGGAAGAAGATAAAAAAAATCCTCTTAATAAATGTGTTTTTGAAGAGTCCAACTTATATATATATTTTTATAGGAGTGATATTGCTTTCATTTTTAACTAATAAATTATTCGTAATATATATATATATACACACACTTTTGACAAATTAAAAATCTCTTATTTTTGAAAAAAAAAGTTAGCTTTAAACTTTTATTTAAGAGAAAAGCTAAATACTTATTTAAAAAATTACTTTTTTATTAAAAAAAAAAATCAACTCAAACGAGTTCTAAGTTGGACGTAAGGGTTCTCGGCCAATTCCTCATTCCTCGGGAATGTCTAATGCCGTGCTCACGAGGATGTCTCAAGGTCAAGAAAACACGCGTTTTCAAACATTGGATTGCGTCGATGGTATCAAGGTCTCTCCATTTGTCAATTTAATTTGTGTGTGTGTTTCTTTCAATTCAAGTTGGATATATTTAAGTTAGGTACGTTGTTTCAATTTTGTGTATGTATAAAAAAATATAATGTGCAATATGCGTAGAGCTGTTTATGTTATGAACCAATTAGCACGTGAATAAATACGTGTCTTCAACATATGTGAATGAATGTACGTCGACAAATGTGTCTTGAACACGTTTCGTAGGGTCGTTAAGGATATATATATATATATATATATATATATATATATATATATATATATATATGCACACACACACACACTAGTTTAGTGACTAAAATTAATCAGGCACTAATATCTTAATTAGTAACTGAAAATTTCGCTCACTAATTGTAATATAGTGATCAAATAATTTTGGTTACTAAATAAGACTGTGTTACCAATTATTGATATATTTAATGACCGAATAACTTCAGTCACTAATTGAGATATTAGTTTACCAAAATTATTCTCACTAATTAACATTAGATTATTAATAGATATAATTTGTGATTAAAAGTCAGTTACTAATTAGTGAACAATTAATTTCAGTCACTGTTCAATATATTCAGTGACCAAAGATTGATCACTAATTACTTGCGACAACAATAATTGGTCACTAATTGAGGTTGTCAATTAATATATTTTGGTCACTATTTTGGTGACCAAAAATTCAATCACTAATTCAATCATCATTAATATATTTTGGTCACTATTTTGGTGACAGAAAATTCAATCACTAATTGAATCATCTAGTGGTTAAAAATTTTCACTGTTTGCGTATGCATAATATTTTGAATGATTAGTGACTGAAATTTTGATAACTAATCAATTAACAAAATATTAATAACATTACATGTTATATAAAATACTTGAATCCACCACTGCAATTTATAAATAAATATTAAATAACATCATAAATATTACTTTTGTAAAATACTCCCGTCAGGTGATGATCTTTCAACAAAAGGCTAGACAGCTGAGAGGGAAGAAAAAAGAGGAAAAAAAAAAAAAACCAGCTGCATGTTACGTACTTTTTTGCAACACAATTTGCGGGATAGTTTGCAGTCCTTTTCATGGCCCGGAAATGGTAATAAGGATTTCCATAAGCAATTATCTTGATCTCCTCGGTGATGAGGTCTAATTGCCAATTGTTGGAATGCTAGAGCGAGGTAATTGCTCTAAGGACTACGGAAGAATTGATAATTCTCAATAATGATTTGGTTAGGTGATATATGACATCCAAAAATATACGCAAAGCAAATAGATAGTTAATTCACATGATCATAAAAATGAGAGAATCATAATAGTAGATGATTCTTTCTTTGAGCAGTCCTACTCATATACTTGGAATTAAGTAATTGCTAATCTTTTTAGTCCTTGTACTTCTTTTAGTTGGACATCGTTAGTTCTTTGAGACAAAAATTGTTAGTTTTTTTCTAACAAAAATAGCGCATGAGTCGCACGTAAGGCGCACGTGAGTCGCACATAAGGCGCATGTGTAGTTAAATATTGAGCAACACAATTTACTTGGCATTGATTATAGGTAGGGATGTTGATGGTACCTCGGCCCACTCCGTTTTGCATGAGTAGGGATGGGGTTTTCGGTGAAAAACCCCTTATAGGGGCAGGGCATGGTTTTTTTTCCCCTACTCCGGTACAGGGGCAGGTAAGGGTAAAGGCTTATCTATCCCGCTTTGCCCCCACCACTACATATTTGTATTTGTTACTTCTTATATGTTTTTATATATTTTTAATATAAACATTATATCATTTTGTAATATTTCTAATATATTTTATATATTTTTAATATATACTTTATATCATCAAACATTTTTTTGGTTCAGTTGTAAAAGTTAACCTACTTGTAGTATGTTCTTTATATATTAGTAATTTTTAAAAAAATTATAATGTCATTTACCTTGTTTACTAGTACTCTAGTGGGGTTTTTCTCCATTTAACAAGGGCAAAGGCGAAAATATAGGAGTTTACTCTGGTATAGGTATATGATAGGAGTAGGAGTGGGAGTTTTATTAATAGATGCGGAGTAAGGACAAGCACACCCCACCCAATTGCCATCCCTAATTATAGGCATCTTTGCGTGATATATTTTCCAAAAAATGATGGAAATTACTTTTGAGTTCATTACAGTTGATGTTAAGTTACAATTCTTCATATTTAGTTGAACTTTCTCCTTGGATTAAATGTTCATGCGAACAGTTGAATTCTGAGTTCGACGATGGCCACTAAGGGTGTATTCGATGAAGATGCAAGTGACATCTCGACTCTAAACCTTAGTGATAGAGATGGACCGCTCGCCGACTCTATTGTCAAATTTGATGTAGAAAGTTCGTCTGAGATTCCTGAATCGGATCCTTCTATTACACAAGGCATGTTTTTACTGCTTTGGCATATTTATACGAGTAACTCCTTCTTCCCTTGTAGGTATGGCCGAAAGGAGAAAGGCTATATTGACTAAACTCGTCTCCGCCAGCAAGGCAAAGCAAACACTTCCTTCTTAAGGATCTACCCCTATTGATAATCGTTCATCTCAAATGTCTTTCCCTTGAGAACTAGCTCCCCGTTTCTTGGAGAATATGAAGTCTGCTTCCTCGTTACAAACTCCCTACTACAAGCTGAAGAAATCTAATGCCTCAAATGCAAGGCTTAGTAGCTCCAATGCCTCTTCTAGCTCCTCAACAGACGAGTCAAAAGGCAAGGCAGTTGAGGTTACTAAGGCGGTTCCCACCTCGCCTCCTGCTTATGCTCATCAGCCGTCTCGTGTTCCTTGGAAGAACATTAAGCCGACATATGCCTTAACAACATTTCAATAGTAAATCTATTGGCGGAAATGAACTTTATGTTTCAACAGGTATCTCATTTCTCTTCAATTTCCTCCCTCATTTTCTTTCCACATGTAACTAGCCTCGTCATTTCAACAGGTCATTTCGCTCAATTCTTGAGTTCAAGAATTTTCTAGTCACATTGTCGATCAATTGAGTGCTGAGCAAGCTGCCCATCAGACGAAAGCTCAATGTGACTGGGCAATAAAGAAGGCCAAGAAATGGGAGGATTGATTAGAAAGCATGCACGCATAATGGCAGATAGAAATTGCTAGGAAAGAGGAGCTTCAAAAGAGAGCCTACAAAACTATTGCTAAGAAAGATGCTAAAATTTTCAATCTCCAAGTTTGGGCTACTGAGGCTAAAAAGAAATACAAGAATTTGGTTGAAGTTGTTAGAGCGAATAGGGATGAGGCATTCAATCGTTTTAAAGATAGTGTTGAAACACTTGTTTGGTTGAAGTTGTTAGAGAGAACAGGGAAGAGGCATTCAACCGTTTTAAAGATAGTGTTGAAACACTTGTCTGGTTCAAGCACCAGCCATTCTTTAGACTCGTCTCAAGGTGCTTGATAAGATATGCAAGAAGCATCTCGATTTTGACATTACCCCTTCGACCCCATTTGTGCCTCCAACCCCTAGCTATGACTGTGATGTCCCTATGCCAGATGGAGGATGTGCCTACCTTTGTCTCCTAACTTACTCTAGGATCATGAGCTTAATTTGTTGTTGTAGTCATAGAACATTCTAGAGTTTCTTTGGCGTTGTTATTGTCGTACTTATGTTACTATCTCTAACTCACATTAATTGCTAGGACCCAACTTTTGAGTGTATAAATGGGATCTAGTAAAGATAGGCCTTACTCTTTTATCTTACTAATGAAGCATATGGTAGAATCTTGTTGCTTCCTTATAGATGTATCATTTGCTTTAATCATATTTAATTTCCAATACTCGGTCAAGGATCGATTGCTAGTGTAGCCCTAACTTTATCATTATTTTGTTTGCACGACTTTGATACACATTCCTTCATGTGGATTTACTACTTTATTGCAGTGCCTATTAGTCCTTCTCATGACTTTAGTCTTTGCACTTCAGCTGAAGACCATTTTTTTTTATTAGGAACGTATTTCATCGGCCTTGGCATTTAATGGGTTTCATTCATCATATCATTACCATTTCCCTTACTTGGGGTTGGTTTGTGCACTTTAGATGCATCCAATGCTCGGTTGGGTGTATGGATGTCAAAATGACATATTTGCCCTATATACACGATATATTACATAAAAAAGATAGTCATAGTAAAACAAGGGTGAGAACACTTACTTGAATACCTCGTTGATATCAAATATCCTTTGAATCTTGATTTCTTCTTTGTTTTAGCAGCTAAAGTGCAAGGTTTATATGCAAAGGGATTAGGGTATAGGTTTAGGGGAAGAAGAGAAGAAATGGGTTTTATGTTTCGTTTTGAGCCTTCATGACTTGCTTAATTTGAGCAAATACCCCAACACATGTTAAAATAAGACAATGGCCACCCAATGGCATAAGTATTTTTTTTTCCTGGGGTATGCAAAAATGAAACTGGCTACAAGGAGAAGTAAATATTTCAAAGATGAAAAACTAAGTGGATTTTTTCTTTTTGTTGTCAAGAAATAAATATTATTAACAAACTAAAAATTTACATAATACAGACTCATTGAAAGCTAACAAATAGGGAAAGATAATTAATTCATCATTTGTAAAAGAACGTAATAGTAGTGATATGTAGTGAGATGAACTTGCGCATCGCTAAGAAGGTTAGGAGCAGAGCAGGGGATAATCCTCTATCACTATCGATGCTAGTTCCATAGCGTAATAGAAATTGAAATATTGGGTCTAAGAGTAAGAGATTAACAATCATTAGCCAAGGTGCTTTGGAGCTGAAACTTTCATGGGAAGGGGCACAAGATATGCTCCTCTCACCATATATGGTTGAGCTGAGCACTATTATTATTGAGGATCATGAATTTGAAGAATATGAAGAACCTCCTGTCTTTAGGAAGAGAAGCATTTTCACTATCCACCTATCTGGGGTGCAAGAGAAATAGGCTCACAGTGATAGTTGCCTTAAATGGTGAAGGTTACGAGCTGATTTTCTTCCCTCCTAATTGGTCATATCAAGACAATATTTGGGATGATATCAGGTGCTTACGTTCTACACCGGATGAATTGAGCACTTGGGAGCTTGAAAATCTTCTTCAAATAGGCAAGGATTTTAAGAAGCCGAGATCTACAACAAGCCTAAAACTAAATTTGGCCCATGAACCATGGTTGTAGGTGCATCGGGTAATGCAGCGGTAGTTGTTGAAGGTTAGATGTCAAGTGATTCTAGTGCCATATTAGTGGCAACAACCACCAAACACCCTCGATATCATCCTAGTTATTCTTTTACAGTGTACATTTAGCCACCCCGTGGAAAGAAAAAACATAAACCAACATGTATATGCATTATTTGTATGGCAGTCAAATGTCGGTTTAAGACATTCATGATATGGAAGGAAAAGTGACAATCTGAGCATGAAGTAGAAATTGCTCAAAGGAATCAGTTTATATAGAGTGGCCCAGAAGAATTAGAAGTGGATAGCATTTGTAGACAAGTGACATATCTGAGGCAAAATGATGACAGTGCTTGATGAGCCTTTCGAAAGATATGCCTTCGAAGACATCTGAGGCAGAATTATCTAACAAACTTGGTGTGTAACCAGCAAGGCAGTTTGGGATCACAAGCATAGCCACAAGCCACTAGAGAAAGTGTAATTCAAGTTCCAACTAAGGGCCACAACCATCCTATTGGCACTCTTGAGGAAGTTGATACAGAACTTTCTGAACCAGATCATAGTGAAAACAATCCTTCTTAAAATCCTCTTATAAGTATGTGCATTCTTGCATATATACTTGCTTTTTTATATAATTTTTTAAATGCTTTTGGTAGTTGCCGATGATAAACTAGAATTATGTTCGGGTGTAAAACATAATGTGCTTTTGTTATTTATCAGTGTATGTTAAATTTATGCTAAATTATAGAACAAGAGCTTGTTGTTCTATTATCATATTTTTCATTTCATTCCAACACTTTAAAATGGTTTTACCAAATACATAAAAGAAAATAGACATTTCATTTTGATTTTTTTAATGGTTATAACTTAACACACACACACACAAAATGAACAAGTTTTCCTAGAATATTCTGTGTGGTATCATATCCTCTCTAAAATGATCTTTAATTTTTCAAATCATTCCATGATGCCAAATGTCTTATGGAGTCTCTAGCTCTCGAGTGGTAATTTTGGATTCTTTACTTCTTGTTCGATAAAAGTTTAATTCTCCTAATCTTCCTTAAATAAGAAGCAAAAAAGTTGATTAAAAAATAATACGAGAAGCATCCTAACTGTAATAAAAAAGAGAACGTTATGAATAAGAAAGGCCTTCTTTAGAATGGTAGGACTAATAGTTAACCTAAGATAAAAACTGTTGTTCTTTGCTTACATTCTCTCATAGAACTTTTTTATCTTTAATGTCATAGAATAAATCCGGACCTTTCATTGTATGTGTATGTCTTATGGTCCATTGGTCATAAATGATAGAGTAAATTGCATATTACCTTCGTGTGTTCTACAAAAGTCGCATAAAGCCCCTGTAATTCCAAAACTCACTAATAACCCCTTATGTTCTCTAAAACATTGCGAATTACCCCCTACTATTAGTTCGCTCGTTAAAGTTAACTGTGTGAGAATGTAACGCGCTTAAAGTGCAACTAAGTATGTTAATGATGAAAATAATCCAAAGGAATGGCCTAAAATGCCCCTTTTTACATGTTATTATAAATCCTAAAGCTCTGCATCGTTGTTTAGCAACAAAAAGGGAAAAAAATTGCATCGTTATCTAGTAGCAAAAAAAAAAGAAAAAAGAAAAAGCTCTGCACCTTTTTTTTTTAAAAAAAACAAAGCTTTTGCATCATTGTTGAAATTTCTCCAACAATCCATCTGGACATATGTTATGCAAACAAATGTTGCTATTGTCGAAGGTGGGTTGAAACTTGTATTGTGTCTACACCATTGAATGAAAGTTTGCTACTTCGAAGGTTTAATGATGAAGTTGAAACTTTGAAGAAAGACATGGTAATGGTGAAGAAACACTTGTTTCTTTCCTTTTTTTTATTTTTTTTATTAGAGTTGTTGTAATGATCTTGAAGTGAGAAGCTAGAATTAGTTGTTTATTTTATGTTGTAAGCTTTATTTCGAAGTAATAAAAAAGCATGTTCGTGCTTGGTGTTAAAGTGATGCAATTTAGCTCTAATTATGGAAATGAAGCATATACACCCCTCTGATTTTATTATGAAAATGATGCAATTTAGTCCCTCTGATTTTTTAAGCTATGTAGATTCCCCCTATGTTTTCAAAAGTGGTGCATATTATGTTGATTAGGGCTTAAAAATTAGTTTAAAGAGATGTACCTTGACACTTGGAGTTGACTAACTCAAAAAATCAACGAGATAGCAACATCAATTATAGCAATCCTTGTGCTTTTGCTTTGGTTCACACAAAAATGGCTTTTTTTTTTTAATTTTTCCAATCGACAGGGGAATTCTTATGTTCTCAAGGATTTTGTCACTCTACATAAGGGTTTCTCTCTCTAACTCTTGAGCTTTTTTTTTTTAGTCATATGTGCTTTGCATAATACAGGGGGTATTTTGGTCTTTTGAGCCATTAAATTAAAGATATCTAGGGAGTTAAGTTTTGGGGCGAGTATGCAACGTTTTAGAGAACACAGGGGGCGTAATATGCATTTTACTCTAAGCGATAACATTAACTACAAACTAAACACTATTTTTTTTTAATCAGGATATATATATATATATATATATATATATATATATATGTGTGTGTGTGTGTGTGTGTATTATATATTATATACATCTATTAGATATATAAAGTTAAACTAGTTGAACAACATTCGAACCTTCCAAAATTTCTAGCTCACGTAAAGCCATCACATGCCATATATACTTAAAAATGAAAAGATTATTATGTACACTAAAAAGGAAAGACTAATGTGTTACATTAAAAAGATGCTCAATAAATGATGAAAATATATCAATCTACAACATTAATGATTTTTCTTTCTAAAATTGTTGGATTTTACAAAAATACAAAAAGTTGTAATCAATGCTGAAACTTTAACATGATAAAATATATTTGCATCTTATCCCTCACATTAATTGTCAAAACTGATCATTAACAATTATAAAAATATAAAAAGACTCATTTTTTCTGTGTATCACTCAGGTACTACGCTATTTAAATTATATATTGTAAATTTAATTAATAAATTGTGTAATTATATTTCTTATATTATTGGATACTTATTTTAATTATTTTATATATTGTATGTACATAATATTTTATTTAATTTTTTCATGCATTGCACGAGGAAAAGATTAGTTTGTATATATATATATATATATATAAGAATACATACCTTTTAGTATATGTCACATGTTAAAAGTTCAAAATAAACAGTACAATTACTAATAAAATTTGTCTTTTTCCCAATTTTTCCTTGGTAACCACCTTTTGTTTATGTCATTCTGAGTGCTTGTTAAATCCTTTTGGTAATGGGACCTGCTGGGTGACGAGGCTCGTGGAGAATGATCAAAATTGGAAAGATCTAGGTGTAATCCCTTGTCAAAATATTGAACTAAATAAATTGGTTTAAAATGTTTAAATTTGCGATAACTATAGTAGCGAATTCAAATTATAAAACAGTGTGAAGTATATATTCGCACCTCCTAATGGTAGTCAAATCAATTTAATTAATCTAATCTTAAATATTTAAACTCGTGATAATTGATAGTAAACATACGCCTCTCACAGTATAGAGTCCACACTTACCGTCAGTAGTCTATTTTCATGCTACATGTAAATACTTAAGTCCAGTTATTAACTTACTAATATATTAAACTTAATAAACCAGACCAAAATATTTAAAATTATGATAAAAGTGACAACGAATCTAAGTCAGTATAAGAACAAGTCAGTCGCGTTTTAGGTTCCTATGAATTTTCTCTTTTCTTGCTTAATGTATAGGGTGATAGATTTTTTCATAGTTCAAACTAAAGAAAATGATAGCTAGCTTTCTTTGTTTGTGCGTGTGCGTGTTTTCTGGTGTCATGATCTTTCTTTTTCTTCTTTATGTTTGGTCAAGGAGTCATGGTCTGTCGCGCGTTTTGTGGTGTTGAATAAGCCAAATTAGAATTGCGGCCGCCAGAGCAGAGAGGCGTGCGGAATATGTGTGTGTTCTTTGGAAACGTCTAATGTCGTGTTTTGATGTGTACCTTGTCAAGGAATACGTCTTCAAAACATTGGATTGCGTCGATTAATCTCATGTAACTTCTTTCTCATTTTTTTTTTTACTTCTTTTTCTTTTCCCTCTCCTTTTCTTGTGGTTTTTGGTTCAGAAAAGACGAGCACATTTAGGAGTCAGGAAATACTTTTTCCATAAAAAGTAATTTTTTGTCAAAAATATTTGGATTAACTCTAAAAAAATAATACTATTTAAAAAGTTAACTTTAACTTCTTTTAAACCAAAAGAATTAATTTTTTTTTCAATACTCTCAATGCAACTTTTTTCTATAGGATTCAAATCCAGTTATCACACTAAGAAGACTCAACTACTTGAGTTAACTCTTAATCGTGCTACATCAACCAAACAATTTCATGCTCCAGCCAAGGATTGAACCCATGTCTACACTATGGCAAGCAAAGACTCCTCAAGAAATTAATGTTTGATTGAAAAAAAGTGAAAATTTATTCTCTAAGAAATGAAAATTAGGAACAGAGGCACTCAAAATTTTTTTTTGATATTTATTTATAAAATTGTTATCTTATTTTTTAAATTTCTTAGAGATATTAACAAAATTGTTAAATTTTTAGTAATATTTACAAAATTATTACCTTATTTTCTAAATTTTAAAAAAAATAACTTTATTTATAAAATTGCCACATTATTTTTAGAGTTTTCTAGAAAACACTCAAAACATTTTAAAACAAAATTTTTTTTTGATGTTTTCTAATTTCCTAGAAAACTATTTTTAGTTTTCTAAAAATAAAAATAAGATAACTAAATGAATTTCCTATTTTAATTTTAATGAAACAGAAAACAAACAAACACAGCTTAATATTTTTAAAAGTTGTATCAGAAAACGTTTATTCTAAAAGTGAATGTAAGCGAATTCTCACGGAAATACGAACGAGGTCCAAAAGAGGCCCAAGGAGAAAGCGAGGCTAAAGATTCGAGGGCAAGAATGGGCCAAGTAGGCCCAATCTAAACAACAGCTTGGGCTTATGCCCGACAAAACCATAATTTGTACGACTCGCTATTCATGATCGCGACGGCCAAGTACATGATTGGAGAGAGAGAAAGAGAGAGAGAGAGAGAGAGAGAGAGACCACACGAGGCAAGAATAAACAACGACGACGACAGCTTGGAAAGTCACTTACTCACATGAAAAATTTTAATGTATGTACTTACTATAAGTTTTTTATATTTATTTATATGCCAATTAAAGATGCTATAACTTACTATAAGTTTTTATATGTACTAAAAAGTATTTAAAAAAATGAAATGAGTCGAGGGGTTGTCACTCAATCATTTTAATAGTATGTATAAATTAGTGTATAAATTGTGCAATACACGAGAAAGATGAGTACTTCTAATATTTTTATTTATTTAATGCTAATGGTCAATTTTTATAATACATGCAAGATAAATATATATTTTTGACAAGTTCCCAAAATTTGTCATGTTTTTTCTCTAAAGGATGCAGTAATTAAATAGAAGATTTGAATTAAAAAAGTGAAAGGTTTGACTTTGGGAAAACTAAAGTAGTGGAAGAGGATTAATACATCTATTGAAGCTTGAGTCATTTTTATAGGAATACAACTCATAGGTTAGGGCACATGACTTGAGCAAAGAAACATAGACTTACAAAAGAAGTACGGACTACTTTATATATTAATTATAGATAAATGAAGTTACAAGCGAGATTTAGAGGGTATTTAGCTTGGTTTATTTTGGTTTTTATAAGCACTTAGAAAAAAAATTATTTCATTTATTTTTTATTATTTGGTGCTCATAAGCCACAAATAAGCAAAGCCAAATAGCCACTTAATAATTTTATATTATTGATATAGATATAATAAAATAAAATAAATATTTTATGGTAAAATTTTAGTCATAAAATTATAAAAATAATGAAAATAATTTTAGATATTCCTTTAGGTTTTGATAAAACTGGTTGAACTTTAAAAATGTAGACAAAAACAACCCAATCAAAGGAGTTTCTTTCACCATAATATTTATTTTTTTTGAAAAGGTAAGAAAATTTAAGTGAGACACAGCCTTATATTTTTAAAAACTTCCTTAAGAAATAACCCATGTGACTCATCTAAACTTGCTCATTGTGTGCACATCTTTTTTACGTGGTGGTCTATCTCTACAAGTAGTTACTAAGGATGTACCTATTTTGTGTTGTTGTGAGCCATTCAAATTATTTTGGATCACACGTTCATCAAAGCTATTCCATGTCTTAGTTGAACCCCATCCTTCAAATGGTGTAAGAATGAAGAGTGGTCCCAAACCTTATGTGGTGCTATTGAATCTTGAGATTCTTTTATGTGAGACAAGTATGTTGTAAATCCCTCTTTACATGTGATATGGAATAGTGTCTGCACCATTTGGATGGTCATGTGACCCGGAACAACTTGGACGGGTCACTGCAACTCTTGGACGGAACTTAAATAGACGTGTAACCTGGAAAAACTTTGATGGGCCATCGCAACCGAAAAAGATGTAGCTTTGGTGGGCTCTTGTAGTGACGAGTCACTACATAAACGTATGTGCACAATGAGTAAGCTTAAATGGGTTACACGTGGATGGATATATGATGCTCGAAGATTAGGCCAAAAGCCTAGCTTCAATACCATATTAAGAATCAATGAGGTTCCATCATGAATATCAATTGATCAATATGAAAAGTGGCCCAGGGCCCTTTCATAGTAGTTTTGAATCATGAGATTTTTCTATGGAATAAGGATATTTTGTAACGCCTCCATCACATGTGATTGGGAATAGTGCTTGCAGCATTTGATGGATAGGTTGAACTTGTATGATCGTGTGATTCAAAACAATGGCTGAACCACTTTGATGGGTTTCTTATAGGAATGGGCCATCACTTGAACAGATGTGCACAAGAGACGAGCTATATGTTGTTACATTCCCTTATGTATGATTGGGAATAGTGCATGCACCACTTGATGGATGGATTCAACTTGGATACTCGTATGACCTGATTAGTGCCAGCCCCACTTTGTTGGGTAACTTATAAGGATAGATCACCACATAAACGAATGTACATAAAAAACGAGTTTTAGATGGATCACATGTGGATGGATGTACGCCTGACAAGATTGGACCAAAAACCCAACTCTAATACTATGTTAAATATCACTAATGTTTCATCATAAAAACTAATTAATCAATATAAGGAGTGATTCAAAATCTTACAATATAGTCTTAAATCTTGAATTTTTTTTTTTAATATAAGACAAGTATATGTTACTATGAACCTATTACTTTTGACGTAATTTCTGTGAGGGAAAGGGAGGATATGATAGAGATTTCTTTCAAAATTAGTACTAATTGAATATTTTTTATGCTAAGAGCCTTAATTTTCAACCTTCTTATTTTTCACTTTTTTCGGTGCTTGTTAAGCAAAGGGTATAATCATTTCCGAAGTCAAATCGTTACGGATTTGAGTCGTTTTATTTAATAATAATTTTATGAAGAGATTTAATAATAGTGAGTTGTTTAAATTATTTTATTATAATTAAGTTATTAGTTTGCTATCATTATAATAAGTGAATTGTTTAAATTATTTTATTAGAACTAAATTATTAGATTGTTGTCTTTGTATGAAAAGATTCAAAATCTCATTGCTAGAATTGATATATTTGATTGAGCAAAGAAATTTGGAAAAAAGATTGAACTTAAACGCTTAAGAAGGAATTAGAAAGCATGTTCCAGAATATCACCAGTAAATCTAAAAAGCCATATCATTAAGGATTTCAAAACTCTCTCTAACCTACAATCCAAATCCAGATGTCTTCTTGTATTTATGCTTGTGCACATAAGCAGTAGTTCCAAACTCTCGCCAAAATCCTTGCAAATTTGGGATGCCAACGACGGACGCCTTCAACTGTGTCGCGAACTGTCAGCAATGGAGAAGACAGCAATTTTGAGCCGCCGCCTATTGTCAAATTTTTTTGTAGTGAATTGATTATCCGTAAATCTTAAGAGCCAAGTGATTATGCATTTAAAAAAAACCCTCTCTGACCAACAATCCATATGCCTTGCATTTATGCATGCGATAATCAAGGGAGAGAGGAGTTGGGAGAAATTTGGAAAATTGTTCATTAACCTTGTTAACACAATAAATTAATAAACCAATATCCTCTCTATAAGTTTAAGCTTTTAGATGAGGTGGTAACTTAACATGGTATCAGAGCCTGAAAGCCAAATGACACAGGTTCGATCCATACAAGCTTAAGCTTTTAGATGAGGGGGCGTGTTAACACAATAAATTAATAAACCAATATCCTCTCTATAAGTTTAAGCTTTTAGATGAGGTGATAACTTAATAAACCTGGATTTTACCTGGTAAAATTTCTTTCTTTCTTCAACTCTCTCTTTTTAGATGAGAATAATTATAAACTTTCAGATTCGGTTCTCATAAATCTCATTCATCAAGACCAATAAACTAAAATACCTCAGTTCATTTGTGAAAGAGATATTTGAAATTAATTTAAAAAATGGTTGAAATAATTTAAAATGGTCATATCTCGAGTGACCTGCAACTCATTTATCTTGAAAATCATCTGCGACTTCAGGCATTCACGTAATGGATTCGTGGTACGAAGTTAATAGAGTGCCACTATTCACTGCCCAAATGATGAGGCTGTCTTAAATGTAAATTAGAATGATGTATACAGATGCTCAGTTTCCAACATGCATTTATGAATTTTATTTTGTTTTATTTTTTTTTCAATGAATTTTATTTAAGTTCAATGGGAAAATAAGTGTTATTTGTGCATTTAGTCCTGGAAGGATGTTCGATCAGGCCTCAGGGGCAAGCATTGCTTCGTAGGCAAGTTTGGCCAACCGTCTGCCCGCCGAAAACGCCCCACAAAATTGTCTTAATTATTTAAGGGTTCTTTGTTGGCACCCCACTGGTTTCATTTAAATTTTTTTTATTTTTTATAAGTTTTGTCGGGCATTCCACTTTGTGAGCTCGAAAAGGAGATCCATTACTTGGGTTCACTACATTTATTTAATGATTTTAACATTATCAAATCTTATTGTATTATTCTCCTTTCAAGTCTTTATTATTTTAAAAATATTTAAACCGTAAAACCATCCATAATGTCTTGGAAAAGTATCCAAAATTCAATTTTTACCCTTAAATTTTTCACAAGAATACATAATAAAGACTAAAATTAGATGCCCCATAAAACATCAAATGACCACTTTGCCCCTCTTAACTATACCCCTCCTACGCACCCCACCCACCCCTTTGCACACCCTCCCCCAACCCTTACCCATCCCTTATGAACCACCCCACGCAACCCTATGCACCCTCCATGCCCCTTTTCAAAGCTCACCCCATGAACCACCCAACCCAATCCCCATACCCATTACCCACCCCCAACACCCACCCCCCTAAACCTCCCATACCGCACCCATGCCTGCACCCGAACCCATCCCGTCCCATCATTAACTAGTTCTATATATATGACGTGAATGATCTTGACCACAAAATAATTAGCTTCTTTAATGATAAATTCTTTTGAAGAATCAGGTTAATATATCCAAAACATTCGTTGGCATGTCTGTTTTCGAGATATTATAATGTAGTTTAAGTCAAGGACAAAGAACGCTTATTGAGACATTTTTTTCAAAATGTTATAATTATGTTCGTTTTATTCGTATATTATACTCCAAAGATGTTGATTCGTCGAACAAATTATTCTGCGAGGATATGAATGCTTTCATATCTCATTTGTCTAGACTCAATCAGCTACAAAATATTGACTTCCCAAACAAAAACTTGAAGAAACTAATTAATCGAAACAGTAATATTATTGTTTAAAGGATCAAATTGTCAAATCATTAGAACTTAGTGGACGAAATCAAAAAGGTTAACCACTTTTCATCATTGTAGCATGAGAATGCTAAACTTCGTTGGTACTTTAGAAAAAAATGCGCAAAAAGCTGTACTCACCGTTTTCTTCACCGAGAATGTAACTTTCTTAACTTTTGACACGACGAGATAATAGAAGAACATAAGAGTAAAGTACTTTTCGGAAAGATGGTCGTTGTTTTTCTTTCTTTAGATTGATAACAAGTAAAATGCATGTTATTTCTTTGTATAATCACTATTAGAAATTGATGAATTTGAGACGAAAAATTTAAAACGAAAATTTTATGTCTCAAATTAAAATGGATTTTCCGTCCCAAATTGAGACGGGTTTAAGATGAAAAATATGGACAAAATTTTCTAATACGTTAACACAGACAAAATTTGACTTTTCTATCTCAGTTAAAGACAAAATTTTCCGCTTCAAATCAGTTTTGAGATGAAAATTTTTCGTCTCAAATTTAAAAATTTTTCGTAGTGTGTTTGTTTGATTAGGTACTTGCCCTTTATTCTATAAAAGGTATCTTATAATTCTTTTGCGTTTTTCTCAAGATTGTACACTCGCGACTCGCCACTTTTCTGTTTTTTTTCTAATCAGTTAACAAAACTACGGCAAAGACTATTATGCAATGGTAGGAAGCTAATTGGGAAAACTACAGGGGTTAGTAGATAATTGTTCAAAAGTATGGGGGCATTTTCATCTAAATTTGTAACGATTTTGTTCAAATTTATACCTATATTTACAAACAACGTGTTGATACTCACCCGGTTTAAGTTGGATAAAAAAAAGGGAGAAGGAAGTTATATGCCATCTTCCAGAAAATAAATCTGGCCCCCAAAGAAAAAAGAAATCTTCTCTGGAAAATAAGTTTTAAAAGAGAAGGGAGTAAATTTTTAATTCGACAAACCATATACAGGATGTAGCATTAACATACATGCATTTACCTATGTATACAATATTGTGAGGGAGATCTAATTCTGGTGATTTAAGTCTATACAAATTATAAAGTCAAGATGCAATATTATATTGTCAAATTATTACCAGTCAACGTGGTGGAAAATCCCATTTCACTTGAATCACATTGTCTTGATCTGGTTTCCCAGAGTTCTGAAATTGAGATGGACTTTTAGTGAATGGATCTACTAGTTTGAAAGCATTTCAACATATGTAGGCTTATTTAGATTGACTTATTGCTGAGAAAAAGTCCCTTTTCTTTTAAAACAAAAGTAATTTTTCTATAACCTCAAGAAAAATGGCTTACTAGAAAAGTCCTTAGTGCATTTGTTTTCGTACTTGTATGTACTTTTCTCAAAAAGTCAACTAAAAAACATGAATTTTTTTTTATTGAAATAAGTCAACTGAAACGTGCCCATAGTATAGTGTTTCACATACTGTACTCAAGCTGAATGATTTTCCATTGGGGAAAAAAAAAAAAATTTCTTCCCCATATCTACGGCTTATCTGTAACTTAAAGAATTTTTCCAGACGGCCTCCGTATTCGCTGGAAGTCTGTTCTGGATGTAACAAGATAGTGCTGACAATATACTTTTTTGTAATACCCCGGAAGTTTTACAAAAAATGCTTGAATTTCTTCAATATATTATCTAATAATTCAAGTTGGTCGATAATAACGTGGGAAATATCTTGTCATTCTGATCGTTAAGGCACTAATAGCGAGCTAGCTACAATATTCTTATAACTTTTACGCATTTTTCATTTGATCGAAGCATTATGACACAAATTAAGATTTAACTTCAAGAAAAAAGATTTCTTTTACAGTTCATTGTAAATTGTTTCAGCACATGCATCAAACCTTATTATTACATCACAAATTAACATGTAATTTTTAAGATAAATTCAATGTGATCGTATTTAGGTAATTTTTTTTTTCACTACATTGGAGGCAAAATAAGTTACAGTCTAATTATTCTAGAGGTAGATAATCCTATGTAGTCTTCCCCTAACAATCTACGAAGCTCTCCAGGAGGATCGTCCAGTTGATGAAGGCCAAGGGTACTAAAAATATCAAAGTTAGCAACTCAATCTGCACATCGATTAGCTTTGTGATACACATGAGTGATTGAAAAGCCTGTTTGACTTGCTAGCATGGCCCTGCATTCTTTGATAAGGGGCCGAAAGCTTGGAGTCCGATTCAATAATCAGCCGCTGGAAACCTTGAGCAACAGCACTCTTTAATCCCTCGTATAACGCCATAAAAAAAATGAATTAAACCATCGTAATCAGTCAAACAAGCTTTCCACCATTTTAAGGCGGTGGTGGCCGGTGGAGATCGCATACATATATTTATTTATATGACCATTTTGTGAACTTGTTGCACATCTACATCCCTACGTGTACATAGGGGTTCCCATTGACCGTCCATATATCGTTAATTTTCTATTGATATTCCTTTTCCATGGCGGCATGTAACATAAATTTTTTCTCAAGGAAACCTGTTGCGTGTAAAACTATGCTTTGTTTGACCCCAAAAAAAAAAAGCATGCCTTTCTACTTCTACCTTCGATATATATATATATATATATATATATATATATATATATATATATATATAGGTTTGTTACGCATTGACCCAAAAAAAAGAAAAGGAAAGAAAGAGGGAGACAAAAACAGATTGGTTTGTTACCCTTTTCATGTGAACGAAAGATGGATAACTATATGAACACATTTAATCTTCATTGGTGATCATTAATAATGGGAACTATCCACTCTACACACACACACATATAATATTTTCTAGATCGATCTTACAAGACTAATCGAGTGCGTCGGCCTTTGACTTCGACTTTTCATTCGCCAAAATGACGAGCCTTTTCCTTTTATGTGCATTGCCATGGTAGGGCTAGCTTCAACCTCTAACTAATAGAATATATAATTTTTTTGAGGAAAGTGATTTGTTGCTTTGCTCATCATGATCAATTTATGCTATACAAAATGATAATGAGAATGTGATTGCACTATTTTTTAGAGTTTGATCATTAACACTAACTATAGTATGTCAAATCTCATGAATAATTTATATAATTATGATGAAATAATTAACTTATATTATTAGTTATTGATGAATTACTCATAATATATGATAATGAGAATATCTAAAAATTATGAGACAGATAACAATTTATTTGTGCCAGAAAAGAGTATATATAATATTTTGGTAAGTGTTGAAAGTCACCACCAACCCCTCGTGTCCCCTACATTTTTTCCATATACCAACTAGTTCGTGTAAACAAAGTCACCATCGCAATTGAATTACGACCGCCCACCACGCGAACCGTCTTCTAAAAGGCTTATAATATAATGTTTGACTCGATCATCACATATGACCTTAACATCAAAATTTTCCATAAACACCACTTACAAAAAAAAAAGTCTTTAAACCATGAGACAAAACCATGCTTTCTCACCCAAAAAACAAGAAAAAAAGAAAAATGGAAAAGAATATATGTATATATACAGGTACATATATTATATTTTGTGTGTATATACAACAAGCTTTTGTCTACCAACTTGCTTTGTTGTATTGCCAATCCCTCTCAAACATATTCTCTCATTCTTCAAACATGATCCGCTTTCACCTCTCTCTCCTTTTCATTGCCCTTCTCTTTTTCAGTACTAATCAAAGGGTTCATTCCATCAGGCCTAGGGTTCCAAACCCTCCATCCACTGGAAATCAACAAGCTTTTCAGCCTTTCCCAAGTGCTCCAGCTTCTGCAGTTGCCGCAGATTTTGAGTCCGAGAAGCGAAGAACTCCCACAGGATCAAATCCACTGCACAACAAGCGATGATTTTTTGTTCTCTCTCGCATCATTATAACGTTATGAGGAGAACACAGATGGCTGCGCCTGAGGTATACCTGCCAAGTGCTGGTTAAGTTATAATATTATGTTAGTATTTATTTAGAGCATTGGTGACTTAAAATTTATTTTCACATGAGATAAATTTTCAATCACCAATATATATAGTACAGAGATCAGTAGTACTATAAGATTGTGCTAGAAGGATTACTTTGTGCTAGTTGATTTGTTTTTAGCTTGATTATTTTGTTCTTTGTGAATTGTGACTCTAGGCTTTGTAGCCTAAAGTGAAGTAGTTGATTATGTATACGTAGAGCTCAGACAATAATCATATAGGAATGTGTATTCAGATTCTGTAATAAGCTAGTTATGTATAAGAACAATACATAGATTTATACCTTTCGAGTTAAAATGACATACAATATTGAGACAGATTTACATCCCCTGCTAACATCACATGGAAAACTCAAAAAAGTAGTAAAGTAAAAATATAATTACGATAAAATAATTTCACTATGAAAATTTGTGGATTCTGTCGCAGAATTTTCTCGGCGGTTTTGAAAGCGCTGGAAAAAATTAAAATCGAGCATCGACATATATACATGGCAGTACATTATATCTCACCACTTGAACGTATTGATCTTTCTTGTAACGCTATTCAGCCAACTTGTTCTTTTATTTGGAGTGGTAAATGTTAACACAGACTATTAAGCTTGTGGAATATTTTGACTTCAGGTGTGTTTTTCATGCATGCTGTTCTCGTGTATATCAGGCATCAAAGTATTCTTTCATTCCGTGTCCAGTACTCTTTCTTGAGTCAGAAATTTGGTGAATAGTTTCCAAGTATAAGCAAGTACAATTTACAAGGTGTGCTAGCTAGGCACTAAAGTCACCATGGACCCATCTTTTAATATGGAGTTTAAATACCCATTATGTCACACAACCACCATGCGCTTAATTAGACCATCTTGCCAGCATCACTAGCAATGTCTTGTTGGTCTCAGGCTCTCCACAATGCACATCAGCTGTTAAGGATCTATTTTTAAATGCAATTGTTTGGATATCATTATATCAATATTATAAAATTATAATATTAAAAATTGTTAGGGTTTGGTGACAGAAAGATCAGGATGAGGGCTGTCAAGTCTGAATTCCCTCCATCATGTATTTGCACATTAAATACTAAAACTATTTCTTGTGTGTTTTTGGATGTAGATTTTATGCCGAACAACATAAAATGAGTGTCTATCATTGGCTTATTTGCATTTGTTTCCTTGTCCAACATCCTGAAATCCAGACATAAACGAATCGATGATAGTAAAACAATATTTCAATTTAAAGTAATTAAATTTGAACAATTCAATGATCAGAATATCAAATAATTACATTTACAATTCAAGTTCTATAAGTAAATCCTAGGAGTCTATTGATGAAGATTTACGTATACGTGGATAATAGTGTGTTAGGTGCATAAACAGATGGTTGCCGCCCCACTTGGCTTTATGTTTCTGCGCGTATGTTTTTGAAACTTGGAGGCAAATTATTACATGGTTGAATAAATACAATGTAATGACAACAAGTCAAGTAGAAAAATGTTAGCCCCATGAGTCATTAACCGCCCGTGGAAGCTAATTATATGCTGTAGGGACACAAACAGTACTATTTCACATTGCAAAAGGTACATGAGGAAGGGAAATCTCCATGTACAAAGTAAATTAGCTCTTACTAGCGTGTGTACTCAGTACGAAGTACAGGATGAGATATAAATTTTATTTCTTTAAAATTGGGTAAATTATACCAATCATCCCTTATCTTTGCCTCTCGTAACATTCTTAGCCCTTATTTTTCATTTGTGATAAGCTAATCCCATAACTAATATTTTTGTGTCACTGTTAGTCCCAACTTGATTTTTGGTTAGAAAAACATGTTAAATATCATGTGTGCTTCATGTGCTAAGGTTACTATTGTCCAAACATATTAAAATTTATTTTCCAAAGTGTAAATTACACCAATCATCCCTTATTTTTCATTTGTAATATATTAGTCCTATAACTAATAATTTTGTATCGATGTCAGTCCCAACTCCATTTTTCATTAAAAAAATACAAAAAAAATCATGTGCACCTTACGTGGATCGCATTTTGCTTTTTGCCCAAGGCCAATATCATCAAAACACATTAAAACCTATTTGCCAAGCCACAAAAGGAAGACTTGGAAAACTCTCTATGGACTTTGATCATTTTTAGATTCTCAAATACAAGATGTTCCTTCACCTTCTACTACCTCAAACATCTTTGCACCCTTACACTCCTATGACATCGCCTCTACCTCAACCTCCATTTCCTTTGAAGCTCTGACTTATACATTGGCAAAACTACCAACACATTCCCCTCGGCTACCTTCTTACCTTTGTTCTCACCATAAGCACTCTCACCCCATCATCTACCCCGTCTTCTTGACCTTTTCCACCGCCTCCCTTCCCTTCCAAGTCCTTTAGCACAGCTTTCCACCAGATACTTCACCATAATATTAATATAAGGCTGTTTCCAACAATTCCCTTATTATTTCCCTAAATTTAAGTGATTTTAGCCATTTTCTTATATTTCAGGATCCTTACTTTTAGTTATTGATGCAGCCCAATTCTAGTTATATTAGTTATTTTTTATTGAGTCCTAGTTATATTAGAATTAGTTTATTAGTTATTTTTATATGACTGATAGAGTCAAATTCTGTTTAGTTTTGAATTCCTAAAATAGCTATATATAGGGGTGAAAGTTTTCATTGTTAAAGAACCTTTTCCAAAAATTATTCAATAATATTTTTATTCCCTCTCTTAGGGATTATTATCTATGGGATTTTTTAGCTAATTTCAGCCTTGAAAAGGAGCTCATTGATTATTCTACTTTCTTGTTTATGTTATCCAAATATCCGCTGCATTAGTTGTTTATTAGAGCAAGGTTTTTCTTCAGTTAATTTCAAGTTCACGATGCTTCTAAGGAGAGGAAAAAGTCGTATTGAAGTAGCTGGAGTTTCCCGCCTGATCAACAACAACGGGATGGAGGCGTTAGTTGGTATCTGGAGTTTTTCCTCCTTGATCAACAACAACAACATGGAGAATTACAAGAGTTGAGAAAACAAGTTGAAGCCTTATCCTAGCGCTTTACGTAACTGGAAACTCTAACTCATGATGATGATCATGATGAGTCGGAGGAAGCGATATCTTTAAGTTAAGCATCTCGTTCCATATCAGGGTGATTTAATGGACCATGATGGTGGAAAACTCAAGAATGAGTTCTTTTCACACCTGGGGAAACTGATGCAGCCCAATTCTAGTTATATTAGTTATTTGTTATTGAGTCCTAGTTATATTAGAATTAGTTTATTTGCTATTTTTATATGGAAAAGACTGGTAGAGTTAAATTCTTTTAGTTTTGGATTCTTAAATAGCTATATATAAGGGTGAAAGTTTTCATTGTTAAAGAACCTTTTGCACAAATTATTCAATAATATTTTTATTCCCTCTCTTATGGTTTATTATCTATGAAATTTCTTGGCTAGTTTTAGCCTTGAAAAAGAGCTTCTTGATTCTCCTTCTTTCTTGTTATGTCCTCTAAATTTTCGCTGCGTTAGTTATACTCCAACAGCTCTCCTATTCTTTACTAATCACTCAGTTTAAGGAATCTTTATTTTAATTTCACTCTAATAGCTCCTCTATTTCTTAAGGCCTTCGTGACCATAGCAATTTGCAGCTATGGAGATCGGGTTTGGGGGTGAAAAAAACTTGTCCTACATATAGGTGTTTTGGTTTGGGGTTAGAAGAACACCCAAAATTTAGGGGATTAAATAAGGGAATTATTGGAGTACATTAGCACCAACAACTTTTCTACATGTAAGGGTCTTTGTTGTTTTAGGGCTTTGTTAGAGTTAGCCCAATATAGGAGTTAATGAGTGTTGATAGAAAGATAATCCTATCTACTTGATATCTAGTATGTATGCATATGTGTCTATTTGTCGGTTTTGAGCTACCTAAGAATTTCTATATTTTGTATTTTTAAGGATTTGTTACAATTTTTAACGTATTTAGATAATATTACCCTTGGCAAAAAGACAAAAAATGCGATCCGTGTAAGGTGCATGTGGTTTTTTTGTGATTTTTTAATAAAAAATCAAGTTGAGACTAAAAATGAGACAAAACTATTAGTTACAAGATTAATATGTTACAAATGAAAAATAAAGGACTATTGGTGTAATTTAAACTTTGGAAAATAAATTTTAATGTGTTTGGATGATATTAAACTTGGCATGTGAGAGACACGTGATATTTAACGTGTTTTTCTAACAGAAAATCAAGTTGGGACTAACGGCGACATAAGATATTAGTTATAGGACTAATTTGTCACAAATGAAATATAAGGGCTAGGAATATTACAAGAGGCAAAGATAAGGGACGATTGGTGTAATTTACCCTTTAAAATTTATATATAACATTAGAAATTGTAATTTGTACATAGTGTCCAGTTATATATATTACAAATAATATATTATTTACAGTGTAAATAACTTTTGTAAGCGGGCAGTGTGCAGCAAATTTATACAAAGGTTCCTTGTTAATATAGTATGATTAACATGTAAGAGATCTTCAGAGTGTATCAAACTCGTACAAAGACTCATATTAATATAAAAATATAATGTTTTATATAAATTATAAAAATATATCATATTAATATAATAATAATAATAATAATAACAATAATAATAATAATAATAATAATAATAATAATAATAATAATAATAATAATAATAATAATAATAATAATAATATCTTTTAACATACAAATAGTAGATAAATACATAGATATAATAATTATAAATAAAAAATAATTTTCACAAATGTTATTAGTGTTATCCCATATTTTGAAATCACTAAATAATCAGCTATTTATCAATGATATTAAATGCATATGTTCATAACATCAAACTGTAAAGGGTAGTCAGAATATCCCGGCAGCTCTTTAATTTTGAAATTATCTCACAAGTCCTAGGTTAATTAAATAATTTTGTGTATTATTTTAAATATTCATGGCACTAGATCTAGAAAAAAGAGATTATTCCTTAAGAATCCATTGTCTTCTTTAGAAGCCACTACATAGATTTCTTATTCAACAAATTATAGAAATAATTCAAACTAAGGTAAAAAGGATTTCAAATGTAATACATAATAAATTAAAATAATAATAAGAACATAAGATAGTGATTGGTATACAAAAATGGATGAGAAATATAATGGAATTCTTGGCTTTCCTCAAAATCCCTAATTGGTATGAGATAATGAACTAAGAAATTCCATTCTCACGAACATTGAAATAACCATTCTTGACTAAACAAATGGGAATGAGCCATTCCCATGTTGGTAGGAATGAGATTTTTTGTCAAATGATTAAAAATATCCTTTTAAAAATTAATACTTAGCATTTTATATCAAAAATAAAAAATAAAATAAAAAATAAAATAATAATAATAAATTTTAAAATTAAAAATTTAGAAATATAAATAGAAATAAGATAGAAAATAAGAATAAAATCAAAAATTAAAATTAAAATAAAAGATAGAAAAATTAAAATTAAAATAAAATAGAAAATAGAAAAGAATAAAAAATTACATATATATGTATGTATGTATATACACACACACACACACACACATATATATATATGTATACGTGTATATATCCTTTCCTACTATCATTCCAACAGTATACCAAACATGATATATCTATTCCATTCTCAAACTTATTCCATTTCCTAGTTTATTCCATTCTTTTAAATTTTATTTTATCATACCAATCACCATCTATGAGTTATCAACTATTTAAACAATTATATTTATGCTCAACAGAGCCATTGGATTTAGGGCATCAATGGGATGGCGCCTCAGCCATTCAACCGATGTTCTCTTCGCTTGGCCAGTATATAATGTTGGGTGCTTGATAAGGAGAGAGTCTCTTCTCCCAGACAGCCAAGCAAGCAAAAAAGTATCTTGTGCTTGCCTCCCCTATGTGTGGTCTAGGTTGGCCCATATCTCTCTTTTTCTTTTGTGAGAGAGAAATGTAAAGCCTGTCATAAATAGAGGTAGCTTCAAGATTAGATAGGAATTATTCATGCGTCTGTGGAGAGAGTGTGCCGTCTTTTCTTTTCCCTTTTTTATTTTTCAAAACAGAATAGCACCAAGATTAGATAGTAATTATTTCAGAAAAAACACTTAACAACTTCTGTAATCAGCTTTCTTATGTCATAGAGTGGTTCCCCAAAAATATACAACACTGCAAATAAGATGAGTTCAAAATTAACAAGCTAGTTATCATGCAAAAGTGCCGCATCTTTTAATCTATCTATACTATATTATATAGAAGAACTGTTAACTTGAGAGAAAAGAAACTATTTTCATTAATTACTGAAATGATTACAAGCCTGTTATATATATAGGCTTCAGTTACAATTAGGCAGTTAGTTATAACTGCTCCACTAACTAATGCTGAGCTGTCAAAATATAACCACTAACTAACCTGACCATAACTTCTAAAACAACAATATTACAATTATAACCCTGTACTCTAACATCCCCCCTCAAGCTGAACTCTAGCTTTGGGTAAGGGAAGCTTGCTGAGAAGATACTCAAACTGTTGTGTAGAAAGAGCCTTAGTAAATAAATCTGCCAACTACCCTGTAGATGGAAGATAAGATATGTAAAGATTTTTGGACACCACTTGCTCCCTTATGTAATGATAATCAAGCTTCATATGCTTAGTTCTAGCATGAAAAACAGAATTAGAAGCTAGAGCCAAGGCAGAGAGATTATCACATGCAAGTGTAAGAACAGAAACTGGAACATGTAGAGCAGAAAGTAAGTAAGTGAGCCAAGTAATTTCAGTAGCAGTTTGAGCCATAGACCTATACTCTGCTTCAGTTGAGGATCTGGCTATAGTAGGCTGCTTTTTAGAACACCAGGAAATGAGATTAGGCCCTAAAAATACACAACAACCTGTTGTGGATTTTCTATCCAAAGGATCACTAGCCTAATCACTGTTTGAATAAGTATGTAAAGTGAGAGGGCTAGGTGTAAATAGCAGCCCCTGAGTGACTGTCCCTTTGATAAACTTGAGGATTCTTTTAACTGCAACAAAATCTGAGTTAGTAGGAGCATGCATTTTCTGACACACAGTGTTAATAGCATATTGTATCTCTGGTCTAGTGACTGTAAGATATTGAAGTGCTCCAACTAAACTTCTGAACAAAGTAGGATTAGAAAAAGGTAAATCCCCATCGACTGCACCTTTGGTATATTTGTTAACTGTAGGAGTATTAGCTGACTTACAGTCTGCCATTCCTGCCTTGTGTAGTAAATCCTTAGCATACTTAGTTTGGTGTAACAATAATCCAGAGAACAATGCTTGGATTTCAAGACTAAGAAAATAAGAAAGATTACCCATATATTTCATAGCAAAAGCAGAACCCATAGCAGAAACCAATGCTAAAATGGCCTGATTTGATGAACCAGTGATGATTATGTCATCAACATACACAAGAATAATGACAGTAGCTATAGGAGTTCTTTTGACAAATAGAGAATTATCTGTTGGAGTGGTTGTGAATCCTCGACTCATAAAAAAACTGGACAGTTTGGAGTTCCAAGCTCTTGGTGCCTATTTTAAGCCATACAAAGACTTCTGTAATCTACAAATATAGCCAGGTTTAGTAGGATCTTGAAACCTCTGTGGTTGTTGCATATAGACTACTTCATCTAAATTCCTATGTAAAAAGGCATTGGAGATGTCTAACTGATGTAAAGACCAACCAAAATACATAGCTAGGCTTAGTACAGTCCTTATGGTTGGTGTTTTCACCACTGGACTGAAAGTTTCTTCATAGTCCAAGCCTGGCTTTTGATGAAACCCTTTGGCCACTAACCTAGCTTTAAATCTAGCAATAAAACCATCAGCTTTCCTCTTAATTTTGTACACCCACTTACAACCAATAGGCTGTCTGTCAGAAGGTGAGGGTACTAGAGTCCATGTTTTTTGCTTCATGAGAGCATCATACTCTTCTTGCATTGCTTGTTGCCAATATGGCACCTTTGCAACCTCCTTGAAGGATATAGGTTTTGTGTCAATGAGTGTTAGAGTAGTGGAGTGTAACTGATACAATGGAGGTGGCAAAGAACCAGTTTTAGACCTTGTTAGCATAGGATGATTGTTTGTTGGAGGAGATGGAAGATGAGATGAATGTGAAGAGGCAGATGATGAAGATGCAAGGAATGAGGAATTAGTAGACAAAGACCCTGCATTGTTGTCTGTATGAGTGAGAGATGGCATAGGCTCCAGGTCTTGAATAGGAGAAGAAGAAGATATTGAAACAGGAAGATTGGACAATAATGAAGACTCTGTACTAGGAATAGATGATGGAAGAACCACTGGAGACTTTGACAATGCAGGACTAACTGAAGAGTTTGAGAAAAAATGACTGTGAAACAAAGGAGGAAAAACACTAGCAGAGATAGTAGACTGTGAAACAGTGCTGAAAGGAAAAGTATTTTCAATGAATTTTACATATCTAGACATGTAAACTTTGTTGGTAGACATGTCAAGACACCTGTATCCCTTGCTAATAGATGAGTAACCTAGAAAAACACAAGGTTTAGACCTATTATCAAGTTTATGAGCTGTATATGGCCTTAGCCAAGGATAGAATAAGCAGCCAAACACCCTAAGAAAACTGTAATCAGGAAGATCATGATATAAACACTCATAAGAAGATTTATAATTAAGAGTAGGTATAGAAAGCCTATTTATAAGATAATTGGCAGTAGCAAGACCCTCTAGCCAATATTTAACAGGCATTTTACTGTGATTTAAAAGTGCCAAAGTAGTCTCAATGAGATGAAGATGCTTTCTTTCCACCTTCCCATTTTGTTCAGGTGTGTGAGGGCAAGACTTTTGATGAATTGTGCCAAGAGACTGCAAATAAGACTGGAAAGAGTGATTAACAAATTCCCCCCCATTATCAGTTCTAAAAACTTTGATATTAGAGGAAAATTGAGTTTTAACCATGGCAGTAAAGGAAATAAAAGCATTATAAGCATCACTTTTAAATTTCAGAGGATAGATCCAAGAGAATTTAGTAAAATCATCTAGGAAAATGATATAATATTTGTATTGCATACAAGATTCAATAGGGGAAGGCCCCCATACATCTGAATGTACTAGATCAAAAGGTTTAGTAGTTTGAGTTAAAGAGCTAGAAAAAGGCAGTCTATGAGCTTTTGATACAGAACAATCCTGACAGTTCTCTATAGAATAGTCTTGCTGCTTATTTATACTAGAAGAAAGAACATTTGAAACATGTTTATTGGGATGACCAAGCCTTAAATGCCATATCCTATCCTCAGTAGATGTAGAGTATGTGCAGATGCAATGAAAAGCTGAAGATGACCCTAAAGGATGAGATTGAAATTGAAAAGGAATGGGGTATAGACCTTTATCACAGGGGCCCTTGAACAACACTTTGTGAGACTTGTTGTCCAGTAAAGTGACATCCTTAGAGGTAAACACAACAGTGCAGTTATTTTCTTGTGTCAATTGATGGACAGATAAAAGATTGGATGAAATAGAAGGTACAAATAAGACATTAGACACAGAAAGATTGCCAGATGGAGTAGCAAGAATACCAGAACCAGTGTTAAGAATAGGCAAAGTTACTCCATTACCCACTGCAACTGAACCTGTTCCCATATAAGGCTGAGTATGATGCATCTATTGCAAATCTGAAGTGACACGACTTGTTGCTTCTGTATCCAGAAACCATGGACTAGCAACTGCAGATGGGGTAGGCCAATTAGCAGAGAATTGAGCAGTAAGAGCAGTTGAATTAGAAGACTTAGGTTTTGATTCAGAGGATTGTGCAGTAAGTGCAGCCTGTTCAGGCTTGACATAGAAATAATTTTTAGTGTCAAGCCTGTGCCAACATTGTAAAGTATTGTGGTTTGGCTTTCCACATATCTGATAAACAAGACCAGCTGTTTGATTTGTAGAAGTGTTAGGTTTTTGAGCTCTGCCTTGACCTCTTTGACCCCTGCCCCTTGAGGTGTTATTAAAAGCTCTACCTCTACCCCTGCCTCTCTGTGTATTAGTAGTAGTATACATGGCAGTTTGAAGATCTTGATTAGGTTGAGAGACAGTAGACTCAGTTAGGGTAACTTTAGAATTGAAAGCAAGGTTAAGCTCTTCATTAATGAGAAGACTAATGAGCTTAGAAACTGTGACAGGCTCAGGTCTGACTCTAATGGAAGTTCTGATAGTGTCATAAGCTGCAGGCAAGCCATGTAAGATGTAGTAGACAATATCTTCATCCTTGAGAGGCTCATTTGCTCCAGCCAAAGCATCTGCAATAGTCTTGACTTCATCAGTGAAACCTTGAATAGTCTTAGCACCCTTAGTGATATTTTGAAGTCTGTGCCTAAGTTGATACACCAAAGACCTGCTGCTAGACTGAAATCTCTGTTCTATTGCAACCAAATCTCTACAGAAGTAGTAAGCTGATAAATGTGATTGAGAATAGAATTTGAGACAGAGGCATAAAAACAACTCTTCAGATATTGATCAATGTCTTGCCAATTTGTGTACTCGGGATTAGGAGAAATAGAGCCATCAGGTTGCCTTAAGACAGGGCTAGGACAGGGAACTTTGCCTGTAACATGATCAAACAACTTGCATGCCTTGAGAAAAGATTGAAACTGAGTTTTCCAAAAAAGATGATTTTGAGAATCAAGTTTGATATTCACATATGCTGGAAAGTATTGCAGAAGCAATTTAACAGCAGGTGAAAGTGCTTGATCTGAAAGAAGAGCCATAAATGCTCTATTAGGGTTAGGGTTTATAGATCAAAAAGTGAGATCACAAGAGATTTGATGATTTTGTGATGTGATTACAAAAATGATTCGATTAATAGGCTCGCACCAAAGAAAAATAGTAGTAAACAAGAAATGAGAACTGGGCGACAAGATCTGAGTAGTTTTTTATGATGATTTGGATGAGAAAACCCTAAAAATGAGAAGAAATTGAAAAAAAAAAAAAACCAATTGAATGAATAACTGAAAAGAAAAGAAATAAGAACTAGCTCGCAAATAGAGAATCTAGCTTTTTTTTTTTATGGAATGAAAACTTGTTTGATGAACTCTGCAGCCATTAGAGATGATCTTCAGAGCTCGAAAAAAGGAACCAGAACCATGCCTGCTCTGGATACCATGTTAACTTGAGAGAAAAGAAACTGTTTTCATTAATCATTGAAATGATTACAAGCCTGTTATATATATAGGCTTCAGTTACAACTACGCAGTTAGTTATAACTGCTCCACTAACTAATGCTGAGCTGTCAAAATATAACCACTAACTAACCTGACCATAACTTCTAAAACAACAATATTACAATTATAACCCTATACTCTAACAAGAACCCTTTGCAATATAACAATGACAAGTGTCGCATAGATAGCATTCTTAACATCTTTTTGGCACGTGGCGCTCTTACATTACATTTAATTGTGAAAATCGTGTTTTACTTTAATGAGAGAAAATCGTGTTTTATTTTAATGAGATTTACATTGGTTTTCTAATTTATTTTAATACATATTATATTCCAAAATTATGACATGCAATCTGAATTGGTTACAAATATCTATGGTAACTCTCCAATTTAATTGTTATCGGTGACCTGTTTTAATTGATATATTTTTTCTTATTTTAATCTTCTTTCCATATTTCTATACTGTTTTCTTTTAGTAATTTTAATGTAAATCATTTTACCAAATGCTTTAATTATTCATATTTTGTTTTGTAATTTAACTCAAATATACATAATTTAATTATTTGAATATATCTTTTTGTAATTATTTAGAAATAATAATGATACTCATTTCAACATAATGCCATTTATCTTAATTTTTTTAAAAAAATGCTTTGCATATAAAAAAACATTTTGCTTCCCCGTGCACCGCACGGATGATTGACTAGTTAAATATATAAAGCTGAATCGGTTGAACCACATTCATTCCCGCCAAAATTTCTGGCTCATGTAAAGCTACCACATGCTGTTTGTACTTAAAAAGGAAAAGATTACTATGTACTATGTATATTAAAAAGGAAAGACTAATCAATCTACTTCATTCATGATTTTTCTTTTTAAAATTATTAGATTTTACAAAAATATAAAAATTGCAATCAATGTTGAAAATTTAATATGACGAAATATATTTGTATTTCTTCCCTCATATTAATTGTTAAAGCTAATCATTAACAATAACAAAAATACTCATTTCTTCTATGTATCATACAAGCACTGCACTATTTAAATTATATATTATAAATTCAATTAATATATTGTGTAATTATCTTTTTTTATATTATTAAATACTTATATTATTAATTTAATGCTATTTATTTTAATTATTTTATATATTACATGTATATAAAATTATATTTAATTTTCGCGTGCATCGGAAAAGACTTGATGCAAGGGAAAAGAGTAGTTTTTCTAATGAGACTGGTCTCTACCGACCCGCAGGCCTTGGAGAAATAAAGTTGCTTATCACGTGCCCTTTTGTCCACCTACACCTGCCAATGGGATCTTTTCTTTTCTGGTTGGTCCCAGGGTCCAGAATTAGCGAGAGCTAGATTTTCCAAGAAAGGTGACATAAAAACTCCAAGTGAAGAAGAAAAAAAGTAGATTTTTTCAAGAATCCATCTAAGAAGCTCTAGAATGCAGCCTAGCTTATGAATTATGCAGCGTACACTGAAAGATTAATTATGTTTCTGTTTGGATTTGTTTTTCTCAAAAGAGAAAAAAAAAATCTTTCATAAAAAAATATTTCTTTTTGTGTAATAAATATTTTTATTATTTTCTTGATAAAAATCTCAAAGTGAACTTTTTTTCAAAAGTAAACAAAAAAAATTAAAGTTACAAAAATACATTTTTCCAAAGATCGATCCAGACGAAAATGGATTCCCAATGTTCGCCACTAATAAGAGGCTGCTGACAAATGTTTGATTAATAATAAAAATGCGAACCCTTTGCAACCGAGATATTGCATGCACTAGCTAGCACCATTAGTGCTCTAGTAATTCTTTTTTACTTCTGTTCGTTTTTTTCTGTTTTGTGAAGTAAGTAGCTCGTAGTCATTTCATTTCACAAAAAATTAGAAGTATACTAGAGAAATTTTCATTAAAGCAAAACTCGAAACCTACTCAAGTATGGAAATGAGATTCCAAACTGTACACAAAACTCTTATAAACCCAATATCTATAGACCTCTTGCTTGCAAGCATCTTACTTATAGTGTGTTCGGAATGATTTTATTTTAAGATATAGTGTGTTTGGAATGATCTTATTTTAAGATACTTATTTTAAAATTTAGAGATATCTTATCACATGCACCATGTAATCTACAATTATAAAAAATAAGTTTGGATGAATTGCTTATATCTCGTAAGATAAAAAGTATAGTTTGTTTTGAATTTTTATAAGATGTATATGATAAAATGTCTTAAATCTTATAAGATATATCCTTATTTTAATAAAATAAATATCTTAAAATAAGATTATAACAAACAGAGTATAAATGAGGAGATATCTTATAATATTTAAAATATACATGCATTCTATGAAATAGTTGTAAAAAAAGGATGGATTTTTTTTATCTCTTATAAGATATAAAAAATATGTTCTGTTTTGAATTTTTATAATATTCATGTAATAAGATATCTTAAAATTTATAATATATCTCCTTATTTAAATACAATAAGCATATTAAAATAAGATCGTTTCGGACACAATTTTAGTATCTTTTGCGCCATCGGCAGACAGCTGCTGCTTAAAAAGTTACAATGCTTTGTTGTTTATGCTCTGGAGTCTGGACCAATAAGGTATATATATCTCTTTGCATGTATCATCGTAAAGAATATCGGCTGTGCCCACTTTATTTACTTTCTTTGTGTGTGTGAGAGCGTGTATCTCATCTTTTTCATGTGTCACAGCTGATAGATTTTGATATTTTGGACCAAAGAACTTGAGCCAACGGGGAAGTGGCGACCCGCAAAATGATTCTTTCTCATTAATTTGATTGATAAATCTGATAGAAATATTAGTCCCTACATTATATTCCTTAATTAGTGCGCCTAATAATCACTGCGTACCTTCTCTTGCGTGCGAGACACGTGCTATATAATAAGACCTAAATCAACCAAAACTCCCAAAAACACGAAGCGCTGTATTTGAAACACACAAAATCTTTCTGTCTATCTCATGACTCCGATGACAATAATTTCTCCTACAACTAAAATACTTCGACGACTTCATCCAAATCAACAACATCGGCACAAAAGTAATAATTTTTACCACAAAATACACAAATATCCACATACATGTGCGCACGCGTGCGCACACACATCTATACTATATTATATAGAAGAACCTCCACAATATAATAATAACAAGTGTAACACAAATAACATTCTTGATATTCTTTTGTCACGTGACCTTTTTACATTATATTTAATTGTAAAAACCGTGTTTTAGTTTAGTGAAATTTACATTGATTTACTAATTTATTTTAATATTTACATATTACATCCCAAATTATGACATGCAATCTGGATTGATTGCAAATATCTATGGTAACTCTCCAATTTAGTTGTTATCAAATCATGACCTATTTTAATTGTTTTCTATCACTATAATCCGAAATTAATGCAATTTACTTAATATATCATTATCGTATAATACTATTTATGGTAATTTGAATTTTGGTTAAGGAGTTCTTTAGGCGGAAGGCTCTTCTTGGAAGACGTGCTTGATAATCGAGGAGGCCTTGACATCTATTTTTAACTATTTTCTTTTTATAATTTTTATTTTTTATAGTTTTTTAATTTTTTTTCTCGATTAATTGAAACCTATCCACTAAACCCTGACTTTTCTTTTCAATTTTTGATTTGTCATATTTATATAGGTGTAGTATATATATAGAAAAGGATTACATTTTAACAAAACTGAAAATGTTGTATACAAAGAAATCTTTCAAAATTTGTTATAGATAATTGTTTTGTTTTAGTAATATACTCTCTTTACTTATGTAGTTTATATTTTACTTAATATAATGTGTCATTATTGTAAATATTAGTATTCTTAATGTCTTAACTTCTATACAAATCCATATTTATTTAATTCTTAAAATATAATTTGATTGCAATGTTTAGTAATATAGAAAAACTCTATTTAAAAAAAAAAACCAATCATATATTCACAACCTGTGCATGGCACAAGTGGTAGACTAGTGTACATATATATATATGTGTGTGTGTGTGTGTGTGTGTGTGCTTTCATAACAGTGATGTTCAACCTCAGTACGTGTTTGAATATCATTCTGAAAACGTGTGAACATTACTGAAAAAAATATATGAAATTGCTCTAAAAATATATTTTAAATTTTCACATTACAAAAATAATTGGGAATCGATGTTCTGTTATGTGAGAAAGTAAAAGTCAAAGTTCAAAACATTTGCTCTATATATTCAAAATAAATAAACTACTGCTCAAAATTGATATCATGCTATCTGAAAAAACAAAAATCATGGTTCAAAATAAATAAACTATTGGTTCAAAATAAAAAAAATTACTGGTTCAAAATTGATATCATGCTACCTGATAAAATAAAATTCATGGTTTAAAATGAATAAACTACTAGGTCAAAATGGCTAAACTATTAGTTCAAACTAAATAAACTGCTAGTTCAAAAATGATATCATACTACCTGATAAAATAAAAATCATGGTTCAAAATAAATAAGCTATTGGTTCAAAATGACTAAACTACTAGTTCAAATTGAACAAACTATTGGTTCAAAATTGATATTATACTACCTAATAAAATAAAAATCATGGTTCAAAATGAATAAACTACTAGTTCAAACTGAATAAACTACTGGTCTAAATTAAATAAACTACTGGTTTAAAATTCATACACTACATGTACAAAATCAGTACAGAATTTCATATGTTACACTAGTAGTTCACAAAATATTATCATATCTAATAAATTAACAGTATTAATTTAAAACATTTACTCTACATGTTTAAAATACATAAACTATTGGATTAAAAACAAATATAGATGCTCAAAATCACCTGACAAAAGAGACATCAGTCACAAATTAGAAGATAGATGCTTAGACATTAAAAGATAAATCCTCATATAACCTATACCCAAAACTATAGCAACAATTTTAACAGTTTCACTTTGACCTGTTAAAACATGTTTTATTTTTTTTTTTAAATTTTAAACGACGTCAAACGACGTCGTTTCAATAAAGCGTATATAACACGTGATTTAAAGAGCATTGTGCTCCATCGGTGCACAGTGCCTATGAAGCACAGTAAAAATTTGCGTAGACATACATATCTATTTTTGTAAACATACGATTAATTGGACTCTTTTGGTATCATTAGTGTTTTCTATTTTATTATCAAAATTCAGAAACGGGCTCATTTGTTTCTGTTTCCATTTTCTAGAAAAATAAAAACCACCAATATTCATTTGAAACTTCAGTAAACAAGAAAAAGTAGTTTTTTCATATTATGGTAGCAGTTTTTAGAAAATTTTACTCACATTTTGGCAAAAATAATTATTAGAATTATCGTTTTAAAAATTAAATTAACTCATTAAAACCTTTTTTGAAAAATAAATTATTAAAATTAAAATTAATTTCAAAATAAATTTATTTTAAAATATTTTAAAATAAAACAAATTCTATAAAAAAATTAAAAATATTATGAAAATTAAAATTTCATTTCTAAAGATATATATGTTTCAAAGTGTTAGCATCAATTTTAAAAATAAATTTTCAACAAATTAAAATTATTTCTATAATGTAATTTTGAAACATTAAATTTAATTTATAAATAGTTATTTGTAAAAATAGAATTATTTTAAAAAATATTCTAAAAAATTAAATTTATTTAAATATATATTTTGAAACATAATAAAAAATAATTTTACAAAATAATAAAATAATTTTTGAAAATATAATCTTAAAAAATAAATTAGTTTCAAAAGATAATCTTTAAAAAAATTTCATACTGTTTAGCTAAAAATTAGTTCTAATAAATTTTATGATATAAGAAAAATTTTCTCTTATTATTATTTTACAAAATATTCTTAAATATTCTCATGTGCTCTATTTATCTAAAGTACTAAAAAAAAAGAATAAGAGACAAAATTAGTTTGTAAACTATGGGCAACTATATAGGTTTTTAGTTTTTGTTTATAGATTTTGGAATTTAACCAAACATGCTTATAATTTTTGTTTTTAATTGCTGTTAATAGTTTTTTGTTTATAATTAGTTCTAATTTCCGCTTATAAAATTTTTGTCAGCCAAACAAGCTTAAAAAACTCGCCATCGATCATAAACAACCAACTTTCCTATGTTTTAGTGATTCTTTTAAAGAAAATGTCATCAATCTGTGCCAAGAATGTCATCAACCATTGTATCTTTAATTCTTTAGGAGTAAAAATAAGAGGTTTTGCTTAATAATGTTTTTGTTCTATTTGTATATTTTTGCTGTGATTTATAAAATCTCTTGAGAAGTTTCTTCCTTTCCCTTAAAAAAAAAAGGTATATTATCTGTTTTTCACTTTAATAAATAAAAAGATAAATATATTCTTTAATTAGGACATCAGAAAATATAGGTAAAACTATAACGTTATAGGGTTTAGATTAATATGTAAGCTAAATTAATAGGGAAAAATGGAAGTCACCTTTCTTTCGATTCATGCAACGCCTCAGGCCAGGCGTTGGGAAAGATAGAAGCTAGAGGTAAAACACTCCTTAAAATAATCTTTCAATTTGTTAATATTGAGAAGAATCACTGAGGTTCTATTATAAAAATTATTTGATTAATATAGGAAGTGGTCCAAGACCTTTATTTGGTGATCTTGAATTTTCAGATTTTTTAATGTGGGGCTTTTTATATGTTGTAACACCCCGCTCATGTGTGATCTATAATAGTACTTGCACCACTTGACTAATTTGAGGGTCATGTGCATCACTTTGGAGTGATAAATCCCCACGACCCTTGGACGAAACTTAGATTGATTCAGGGTAGTTTATACTACTTTGGTGTGATGAACCCCACAACCTTGGATGGAACTTAGATAATCGTGTAACCCTAAATAAGGATGCACCACTGCGGTCTAGATTGGATGTATAGCTTGGTTACTTGCAGGAATGGGTCATCGTATGAATGGATGTGTACAATAAAAATGAGTTTGATGGGTTACATTTGGACATATGCACAGCATTAGATATATACAGGTTGGTTGTTTGCAGGAATGGGTCACTACATGAATGAATGTGCACAATAAATGAGTTTGATAGGTCACACTTGGACATATACGCAACATTGGATATATACAACTTGGTTACTTGTAGGAATGCGTCACCACATGAATGGATGTGCACAATAAACGAGTTTGATGGGCCACACTCGAGCATGAATGGATGTGAACAACAAAAGAGTTTGATGGGTCACACCTGGATATAAGCGCAGCAGAGAGACTGGATCAAAAGCCCAACTCTGATATCATATGAAGGATCTTAAGGTTCCATTATAAAAACAGTCAATATGGGAGAAGTAGCTAGGACTTTCATAATGTAGTCTTAGATTTTGTTATTTTTCTATGTGAGAGGAATATATTTTCCAACAATTCCTTACATGTGACCCAAAATCAGAACCAAGAAACACCAAAAACATGTGCTCAAACGAGCCATGAACCAAGAATAAGTACCCCAACGAGCCAAAGAGCAAAAACAGGTCAAAAGTGCACAACACAAGAAACTGGGCCCCGAGACCCAGCTTTGATATAATGTTAAGAATCATTAAGATTCTATAATAAAAATCAATTGGTCAATATGAAGAGTTGTCCGAGCCATTATATAGTGATCTTGAATTTTGAAATTTTTTGATATAAGACTTTTTATATGTTGTAACAAACATCATTTATAGCTAAGCATTAAGTTTGCTTTTCAATGATCATAAACCTTACCAGTTTACACGGCCAACTAATTTAAATTGACCAGAGGGTTGGACCCAGTGGCGTAGTCACACAGCTTCTAAGGGGTGCCCGTGCGTCCCTGACCCTTTTTTTTTTTTTAAGATGAAGTTGCTATTATTTTTATGTATTTCTTTTAATTATAGGAGACCAACTCATATGCATCCTCTCATGACAAGTGTGCATTCTTTTATTTAATTTTTGAAATAAAAAAAATCCAGAACAAAAAAAAAAAGCAAATAAGTAGAAAATAAAAAATAAAAATAGGCATAAAAAAGAAGAGAGAAAGAAAAGAAAAGATAAAAGAAAAATGACTGCTTGGTAACTCATATAAAGAAATATATAATTTTAAGTTGAATATTCAACGTTTTCGAAATTCGTAGCTCTATTTAAAATAATGAAAGTACAATTCTATGTATAATAATGGTAACTATTTATTTATATTTCTTATGTAAATTAAAATGTCATTACTATATTAAATATTATATATTCTTGTAATTAATTTCTTAATTTATATTAAAAGTAATATGTAAATATGCACGCGTTGAACACAGCTCTTGTCAGGAGTGAATCTAGACTTTGAAAGTAAGAGGAATAAAATTAATGTCAGAGAGGAGGAAAAGGAAAAGAGTTGTCTTGATCATTGTTGAAAAAGAACGAACTTCTTCTCCATGCAACTTCACCCCTGGTTCTTGACTCCGCCACAGGTTGGACCTCTTTCTGGTACTCAGAAATAAGCAGATTCAACACAGATACACTACTCGTCCAATGGTGGGATACCACTCTCGGGACCAATTGGAATATTATATATCTCCCTTTTGCAATAAGAACCAGGTCCACTTGATTATTCGCTTCGGATAGGTGGCAGATGGTTTGAGCATAAAATTTGATTCCCCCCCCCCAAAACAAAAAGATATATTCTAATCCTTGCAGAAAAAGTGGAAGCCGACAAAATATATAAATCTATAAAAAGCACGCAGATGTATACTCAGTAGAGTCCAAGTACAATTGTTGTGTAACATATATATTACTTGAATTGAATATGCCGTCCAGGGAGAGAAACCCCCTGGTTGTTGGTGGAGTGATAGGAGATGTTTTGGACCCCTTTACAACTTCTGTAGACCTCACAGTAACATACAACTCTAGGGAAGTTATCAACGGTTTTGAGCTCAAACCCTCTCAAGTTAACAACCCGCCTAGGGTTGACGTCGGAGGAGATGACCTCCGCCGCTTATATACCCTCGTAAGCTTTTAGTTTTACGATTTGCGATTCTATTGTATTTCTTTTTCATTCACATATACGATTGTATATCTATATGTGTGTGTTTTTTATGTATATCAAGATTATGGTGGATCCTGATGCTCCAACCCCAAGTGATCCTAACATGAGAGAATACTTGCACTGGTGAGTTCTCTCTAATTTTCACCAGGAACACAACAGAAGTTGTAGAAAAAAGTGAAACGGTTTAGAGTCTGCCTCATTTTAACCTAATCTGAACCACCAACTTCTTGTTCTTCGCGCATTACAATATAATACCAAAGTTCTGCCTTCCCAACGCCTCCAAAAGGTGCTTACAAGAAACGGAAACAAATGCTTGCAGAAACTGAAACAAACTTTTATGACATATAGACATTTTGTCATGCAATAATATTGCTCCAATATAATGTCCATTTTTATGACATAAAGACCTCGTATAACTGCATATTCATCAACATGCCTGATTGTTTTGCATATATATATATAGATATTTCGTCGTAAAAATATCACTCCCAGCACAAGTCCTTTTTTCCCTTTTAAGGGAGGGTATATACCAATATTAAGAGTAAGCAGTATCGTTACGTGTCACCTTATTTCGTTATAATCAAATGCTTTCTTTAGTTTAATACTAACATATATATCCTCGAATTAATGTTTAGGTTGGTCAACAATATTCCAGCAACCACAGGGACAAGCTTCGGTGAGTAATTTCTCTTTATACTTTGTAATAAACTTATGAAAAAGTATAATTTGTTTTGAATTTTTATAACATGTTTCATATCTTATTTATAATTATAAAAAATAAATCAAAAATCAATTACTTATATTTTATAAGATAAACATTTTATAATAAACTTATTCCAAACAAAGCAGTATTACAATCATGTTCCACAATGGAGGACAAGCATGTGAGACGACGAAGAAATACTTCTTGCACGTGATTAAGGTAATATAATTTGGTGGTTTGGGTAATGTTTTGGGCGAAACAAAATTCTGAAATTTATATATGATAAAATGGTTATATGTATTTACTTAGAGAATATTGTAATTTGTTATGCGTGGATGGTTGCTTGGGTTTTTATATGTCATGATTGAAATATGTGTCGTGAATTATGTCAAAAGGACATATTTCTAACTCCATTATTTTTAGTTATTATACCAAAAATTATTGTTAGTTAAAATTTAACAATTGATATAGTAGAAATTTAGGTGGCGATTGGTATGTTAGAATGTATTTAAATAGGAGTGGAATGAACTAAGAAATAGAATGAGATTGGGAAGGGAATGGACTTGAGAATGAAAATGTCATACTTGGTATGATTAGGAATGAGGATAGGAATAGATGTGTTGATTTCAAATCATGTTTGCTAGTTAGTATATTATAATATTATTGGGAATTATTTATGTAAAATGATGGGATTATCCTTATGTAATAATAATAATAATAATAATAATAATAATAATAATAATAATAATAATAATAATCTTCTTCTTCTTCTTTTTATTTTATTTTTAAATTAGTATGGCAAATTTTTTTATTATTTATGTTTATTTTTATACTTTATTCTCTATTTGTTTTTTTAATTTTTATTTTATTTTATTTTTAATTTTTTTTATAAAAGCTTAACTTTGTTATATATCTTAATTTTTGAAAAGATATTTTAGCCATTTCATAAAAAGTTCCATTCCCGTGAACATGAGAATGGGCCATTCCCATATATTTTGGCAAGAATGGTTATTCCTATGTTTATAAGAATGGCATTCGGAAATGAGATTTCCTTATTGATTACTTCCTATCAATTATAGAAATCAAAATGCAAAGAGGAATGACATTCCATTCTTAGCCCATTCTCCCACAATAATCACTACTTTAAAGTCGTCCATAACAAGAAAAAAGAAGGCACTTGGACAATTACAGCGGTCGAATAAATAAAATAGAATGAGGTTGGCCTAAAGTGGACAATTACAGCGGTCGAATACAATTGATGCATCAACTTTCCCCGTTTACTTTTCTCAACCCCCCCCCCCCCTCTTTCTTTTCTTGTATTTCTCCCCTTTTTCATTTCACAAACACAATATCTTCTGCCATCCCTTTTTTTTATTTTATTTATTCCAAACAAAATCAAATTTATAGAAGTGGGGTCATTAAAATTTTTTTTAGTGAGATTAACTTTATCATCACCAATGTGTTATTTTTAGTGAGAATTCTTCAAATAGTCGTTATTATTTATAAAAAATGTCAGTTTAATACCTATTATTTCAAAAGTAACTCACTTGGCCTTTAATGTTTGCAAAAACAGTTAATTTGGTCTTTATTATTTTAAAAGTAACCTATTTAGTTCTCAATATTTACAAAAATAAATAAATAAATTTCACAAAAAAAAGTAAATTTTCATCGCTATTAATTAGTCATGTGACAATTACATAATCATTTTAGGCTCAAATCAGGTTACATGACTTTTTTTAAGGCTAAAATGGGGATCAATTAGATCATTTTTTGCAAATATTGGAGACCAAATTGTTTGCTTTTAAAATAACAAGGACCAAAGTGACACTTTTTTAATATATTAAGGACTAAATAGGTCGCTTTTGAAACAATAGGGACTAAACTGATACTTTTTGTAAATAATACTATTTATAAAATTTACTCTTATTTATGTTTTAGTAAAAATTCTTCCAATTCTTTATTGAGTAAAAATTTATTAAGACTTTGAATCCCCTCCCCCCCCCCCCCCCCGTGCTTATGGTCAATTTCTAGCTCAATACGTCACTGAAATTAAAGCGATTATATGGTGTATTTTCATCTTCAATAAAATCATCTCAAGTTTCAAGTTCAGTATATAAGATTCCAATGCATCTTCATTTTCAATCATCTCAAGTTTTAAAGTTTTCTATAAGATTTTTGTTATTTCTGACCAATCAATTTCAAGATAAATTAACACCCAATATAAAAATACAAGAATTGAAGCTTGTAACAAGAAATTGAAGAGATTTGCTTTGGATTGGAAACAAGAAATTAGGGGAGCTCTTCTTGTTCTTCCTCTTTTTTCTTGTAAATACAATAATGTTTGATTAGGCTTAATCTAGGTTGATTGTTGTTGTATATTAAGTTGGGGTGATGAATAAATGATTTATGTATAGTTATGGCTTTGAATACATACTTTCATTTACAAAAAAAGGAAAAAAGATAAATTAACACCCAATAATTCTTAACAATATTAAACCAGCCCTAATTCCATATATCAGTGATAATATCATATATATTGTAGATATACCTAAATAGAAGGGCATAGACCATTACCTACTATTATTCCTTTGTGTAATAGCGCAATGGAATGTGGACAGATATATCACAAAAATATCCTCTTGTTTCGCACGTAAACTATACTAAGAAAAACATTAGCACTTTGTACTCGTGCTTCCCCAGAAGATATACCACTTCACTAAGAATATCCATGGCAGGCCATTACATGTGTGCTTAATGTGTCGTCATCGGCATCGTGCACTGTAGGTCCAAAAGAAAGAATTGTCAAGCTTCTGATGATCCTGATGAACTATCATTATTATTTCGTAACTAGCATAGCACCCTTGAGATACATGTGAGAAAATTTATTTTTTTTATTTATTGTTAATGGTTATTTTTATTGTTTATGAGAAAATAAAATATAACTATATTTTGTCTAATTTAAATTTTAGCATATTTTAAATATTATTTGCAATTTTCATATTTTATATAATCAACTAATTTTAGAAAGAAAATCATGAATGAAGTAGATAGATATATTTCATCATTTAGTGAGTATCTTTAGACAATCATATCGAGAAATAATTTAAATTAATAGAAAGAATTGACTCAAAGTCTTTTTGAAGGGAAAACAAAAAAGTAATGACGTAATGACATGTGACATGCATTGATTAGAAAAAAAACAAAAACACTATTTTATTTTATATATAAATATATATTGGTTATTGCGACGACGGTTTTGTGTAAACTGCAAAATACGCAATTGGTAATGATTTCTTTGGGCCACTTTGGGTTCCAATATGCTGTTGTTGTTTGAAAAATTGTTGAATTCAAACATATGGTTGAGAAAGTTGTTATACCATTTGGTAAAATTGTTGTTCAATAAAAAAATAGTTTGTGACTTGTTTAGTTAAAGTTGCTATTTAAAGTCCTCTTTATGATTTATTCATTTATTTGATTTTAGTATTTTAGATTTTTTTTAGTTTATAAATTTCTTAATTTTTATAATTTATAATTTTTTAAATTCTAATTTTTAATTTTGTATTTTTATTTATATTTTTCAATTTTTGATTCTTTTTTTAGTTTTTGATTTTAACATTTTAATATTTTATAATTTTTATCATTTTAAACTTTTAATTTTTAATTTTTAAAATTTTAAAATTTTTAATTTTGTTTAAGTAATATGTTTAATTTTTAATTATGAATGAATACGTTGTAATTGGTGTATTTAATAAAGTGTATATATATAAACTTGCTATTTTACAAACATAATTTGAGAAAAATAGCATAATTGATGCTTTTTTCGAAACTCCGTTATAAACCTCCAGATACTCAATTCTGTCCATAGCTATGCACCTTATGCATCTATTTTTTTTTTTATATAAAACTATTTTTTTTCCCAACTAAATCTCAATCCCAAATAGGCTCTGTGTACCTTTCTACTATCTTCTGTACGTACAATTCTTATTTCTTAGTTCTCTACGTACCACTCCCTAACAAATAAAAAGATTATTAGAATTTTTCTGGCCTCAAATTAACTGTCATAACCTCACTCATGCAGTTAGGAGATACAGGGCTACCGCCTTTTGAAATAGTATATATACATACACACACACATATATATATATATATATATATATATATAAAATCAACTGTGGAAAGATAGTGTATGTATATAATTTCTCTCCACTGTTGATTTTCACTTTCATTTAGTCGTTGGTTTACTGCTCTTATTTTAAAAAAAAAAAGCCAAATAGGCTTTTGCTATCACATTTAATCTAATTTAGAAAAAACCTCTTAGACATTCCAGCAGTCATATTCGTGCCTCGGTCGCACTCTCTGCCGGAAAAAAACAATGCAAGTCTGTCTTTTGCAAGATGAAAGTTAGCGAACTTCTCATTACAGCCCTCAAAATAATGTTTGATAATGTTACGATTCCTATCATTGAACTTTATTATATATGTCCTGTTACAATGTATAAAGACTTCTCACATCAAAAAGTCTCAAAATTTAGAATCACCAAATAAAGTTTTAGATCACTCCTTATATTGACTGATTGATTTTTATGATAGAACCTCAAAATTCTTAGTATGGTATTAAAATTGGATTTTTGGTCCAATTCTCACACTGCATGTCTGACCTGTCAAGAAAAGTACCCAAGGATATCCATAACTTTTTTCTAGTTGATTTATTTTTAATACCATAAATTAAAAAATTATTTTTCACAAAAAAAAATATTTTTGGCAAACAAAAGTATCAGTGGATATCCATAACTTATTTGTCTAAAAAATAAACAAGACTTTATAGTAAAACAAAAGCGAAAAGAATAAAGATTCACCATGTTGACAAGTTCCTGTTGTAGTTAACTTCTTCAAACTTACAGAAACTACATTTTTAAGTCTTTTGCGAATTAATCTTTTATAGATGTGTACAAATTCTATTGTCCCAGAGGTTATATTAATTATAAACATATCACTGCATTTTAATTCCTATGCGATCAAAATGAATTTTGTGCAAAAATTAACGAGTTACATCTGCTTAGAACAAAGAGAAACATAGAGGAATCATGGTCACCACAATGTATTAAAGTATTATATTATTCCTAATAGCGAGCAATATATTAAAAATTATACAGGACTACTTTTGCTCAATATGCACTAAAAAATCATGAATACCATTAATAAACTATGCAACATATTGCATCATGAAAGCAAATACCTTAAAAGATATTAAATATAAATTTTGTAATTAATCCATATACTGAAATAAATTGAATGACGCCATCTTGATAACAAAAACTTAACTATAAACATATATCACTCTATCGTATCTATTACAGATCAAAAGTGCATGTGTATATGTTGAAAATAATGAAAAACCCAATAGACCATTGTAGTGACGAAGCCGGAAATTTTACTAAGTGGGGTCAAGACTATTATTTTTATACAATTTGAAATATATATATATATATATATATAATATAAATTTTATTAATTTTTAATAAAATTACAAATATGCACTTTGAGTTTTTATATTTTGAAAATGTTGCATATTATTTTATTACTGATACCCTCAAATATGTCTCTTTTAATTTATCTACTGGAGAAAAGCAGAGGATTCTTCTTGGTTTTGATAACTTAAATCGCATGATTAGAGCGAATAATACAAAAAGTTTTACAGGAGTAGCAGAGAGAATTACAAGAAAGAAGTAATTGTTTTATTGATAATTACTAAATTGCCCATATTTTATTGTTTGCCAAAATTAGTTTATCAAATATTTCATTAGTTTTGCAAAGTTAATATTGTAAAAGTAAAGATATACGAATATATTTTATTTTGTCTAAGTAAAAGATAAATTTAGTTATTTATCTTGTCAAAATATAAATTTTGAATTAATAAAGAGTCATTTAAAAATTTAAAATCGGTCATATATTAAAACTAATTTTAATTACTCTTAAATTATATGTATAATAATAATTTATAAAAGACAAGGGGGTTCATTTGACCCCCCTTAATTCCACATTGCTTCGTCTATGGATACTTAGATATAAGTGGGACACTTGGAGAAAGTCAAAAGAAAATTAAAAACAAAATTTTGGCTTAAGGGGTTTGAGAAAGGTAAAATAGAATACAATAGGTAAATCCTCTGGGGTAAAGATAACAACATATATTGTTATCTTATTAGATAAGTTTGTATTAATCATGAACTCATCTGATAAATATAAATATTATATATATATATATAATATTTAATTTACTTATTTCAATAAATCTAATAAAACTAATATTTCAAAAGTAAAATTATGCAACAATAGGTAAATCCTTTGGGGTAAAGATATTCCACATGGACCAAATGGTTATTTCCTGCTTGACATTGTTGTAGTAGATGCATTTGACGTCACAACTTTAAATTTAAAAAAGTTATATGAGAAGACATGAGTAGTTTCTTTTATAATAACTCTAGTCATCACTCTCCAATTCGTAGTATCTACTACTAATGGAGCCTTATACCATGGTCCTTTAGCATAGTATTCCTGCAGAGCACTGTACACCTACTATATGCATGAATAGTATGTGCTACTGTTCACGCACAGTAAAATTAAAAAAAAAGTATTATGCTCACCTCACATGTAGTTCACTACCTCACAACTATTTGTTCACTGACTTTCATATATACATCAAATATTTGTTCATTATCTCACCACTATTTAGTCACTATTCTCATACATATAGACACACAAATACAGCCACGTTCATTTGTTTACTAGTTCATATATATCTGTTCACCATAGCACATATATTTTGTTCACCACTTTCTGACAAATATAGACATACACAAATACAAATATGTTTATTTGTTTATTACTCCATATATATTTGTTCACTACTTTACATATATTTGTTTACCACTCTCACACAACAGAAACACACAGATACAAACATATATATTTGTCCACAACATTACATTTATTTATATACCGCTCTGTATATAGTTATTCTCAACTTTCTACAATGTCTAGATGAGAAAGCATTTTCAGGAACAAGGAAATTCAAATGATTTTTGTATCTAGAGAAAGACAAATTTTATGGTGGTTTTTATCTGGTGTGAGATGACCGGTGATGTCACCGATGAAATAAAGAAGAGAAGAGAAAGGTGAGGAGAGAGAAGAGTGAAGAAAGAGAAAGGAGAGGTGAGAGAAAGAATGCGTCTGATGTGCATACGTTATTGATGAGTTATATCTTTTTTTTTTTTAAATATGTGAGAAAGCATGATGCTCTGCGGAAGCACCATAGTGTAGGACGATGGTGTATTATGACTGCGGTATACAGTAGGTCCCTATTAATTGTTTCTTCATTTTTCCAAATTGACCCCTATTGTTTTAAAAAAATTCAAATTAGTCCTCAATATTTTGCAAATATAGTTAAAATAGTTCCTATTGTTTAGAAATATTCATATTAGTCGTTAATGTTTCACAAACATAGTCAAATTAGTCCCTATTGTTTAAAAAAATCATATTAGTCTTCAATATTTTACGAATTTACTCAAATTAGCCTCTGTTTTAATGAATGAAAAAGCCTGGGACTAATTTGAGTAAGTTTATAAAATATTACAGACTAATATGAACTTTCTATCAAACAATAAGGAGTAGTTTGACTATCTTTGTAAAACATTAAGGACTAATATGAATGTTTTGAGAAAATAAGGACTAATATGACTATATTTGTGAAATATTAAGGACTATATTGAATATTTTTAAACAATAGAGACCAATTTGAAAAAATAAGGAAATAATGGGGACTAATTGTGAAATTTTACTTTTTTTTCATAGCAAAACTTATCAAGAAAAAAAAATTAAAATCATTAGAAATTCAAGTAATTCTAAGAAACTATTGCTTAAAGAGAAAAATAAAAAGTATCCTATTATTTACGTGATATTACACATTTTTCATTTTTATTATAGTCACATAAATTTTTAATATTGTAATTAGAAAAATATTTTTAATGAAAGCTTCTTCTAAAACAAAAAGACCCATGGGTATCCATAAACACATGCCTAAAGAATTGAAGATTCGCCATATTCAGAAATTTTCAAAAGTGAAACACATATTTCGAAAAGAATTTTTTTTTTAAAACTGAATATGAAGTATCTAAATATATTGTAGTGTTAATTAGATGAAGTGCTATTATAATTGTCATGGCAAGTAGATAGAAAAGAATATATGTAGAATCATAACGGAAAAAGATATGACTTATCGTTGTTCTACGTCTTCAATTAAAAAAGGACTTACCATTGTTTTACGTCGGCAATTCACACATTTGGAGAATCCAGCATTTAACAATACAATATTTATTTATTACTTATCTACAATTCAAATAAGAATTAGTATTGATACTAATTAAAGGTCGAGCATTAATGTAACTCTTTTCAAGCATAAATTTTAAAAAGATTGTAATTTTAAGGACAAAATTCACCACTTTTATCAACAAAAAATATAATATAACATTGTTAGATTTAATTTGACCTAAATCAAAAATTAATAATTGGCTAAAACCAAATATAAGGGTTAGTAAGTATCATTCCATATAAAAAGTAAGATTATTTCGTGGAATTAACTCTTGATATAATAACGGATCATGGACTACTTTATCTAGCACCATTTGAATTTAGGATCAAACCTTAATTATCTAATACGGTATCAAAATCAAGACTTCGTCCAATCATGTTATTTATCCATATACGTGTGATCAATCTATTTTCGATCTATTTGTGCTTCAAACTTTGACTTTGGTATATACAACCCAACTAAGTTTGCTTTTTTGGCATGCTCGTTATTTATACTAAGAAATACACCACGTATGCGGTATATACTAATTAGAACTACGGCCATTACATGAGTTCTTCTATTTGTCCTTCACGTAAAGTTTAAACATACTGAAAAGACTTGAAGAACGAGTATATATAATAAGGATGTTTTTAACTTATAAGTAAGCTTCAAAGTAGAGCAGGAAAGAGTGGTCCAAAGCGTTGGAAATGGGTTTATCTATATGGGTGCATCTGCTTATTTTGCAGGTGAAAGTGCAACATGAGGAAGAAAATTCCAGCAGCTACTTTGAATAATAATGATCCAGAAAAAGGCGTCGTTAAAGATGGGAATATTGTCATATTGAAGGCAGAGACAAAAGACACGGAAAAGAAAGAAGTTGGTTGTTGTTGCGGTCGCGGTGGCGGTGACGGTGGTGGTTGTGGTGGCTGTGGTGGTGGGTGTGGATGATTCTCTTCCTGCTGCCTGTTCGGTTTCAGTACTCACTACTCAGTTATATATGCATGTAATATAATATATGCACTCTATATATATATATATATATATATATATATATATAGATATACATACATACATACACACACGCACATAATTGTAGCTTCTTAGATTATTTTGGTTATATATATACGATGATGGTTTAATTTTGTGTAGATCGTAAAATATATGTACGATTGGTAATAATTTCTATGTACCTTATATATAATTCTCTTTGGTTTCAATTTATATACCCATTGAATTAATTTTTATTTCCTTTTACTCTCCCTTTTAGCTTTTACTTGGTTTTTACGGATTTCCATTGTCAGCTAAATAACTAAATAAGATAGTCATTGGTCACATTATTATAAACTTATAGTATATTGCTATATACTTAAATTAAAGATTTACTGACAAATTTTTGGTAACAACGTAAATATAAATTAAACATCCAAACGACAAGACAACTTCTAATTCTATTTTTAAGATCAAAGGTTATACATAAATGACATTTTAGTAATATATGTCAATATGATATATGTATATATATGATTTTTTTAGTAATATTATAATTCAGATTTTGAATTTTTCGTAAATTTTAGATTTTATTCCAATCCTAAACTATTTCTCCAAAATAATTAACTAAATCAATTTTTTCTCTAGTTTTCCATTCACCCAAATCTGAATTCATAGGCAAACATTAACAAATTTTAAAATCATAGGGAATTTATGCAACTTTAAGAAAACACAAAAGGATAGAAATTATTTCCTAACCCAAATCTGAATTCACACACGAGTTTATGCCATTTGTCTTCATTTCATGCCTTCTTTTCCCTTCAAAAAGACTTTTGTCCATATTTGGTCAATAAAAATTATTTCCTAAGTCAATTCTTTTTGTAATATATTTATATATGGATATTAATATCAATAGATATCTATATTTATATGTGTCTATACTTACCTTTAATATTATAGGTGCTAATTTTATCCATTCTTTTTCCCAAAAAAAAAAAAAGTTAAACTCTAATAAATATATTATTCGTCTATTGTTCTTTAGAGTAGATCATTATTTGAATTTACTTTTTCAATTTAAATATTTTATTCAATTATTGATTATCTCTCATAAGAAAATATGGATAGTTTCGGAGAGTTATCAAAAATTGAATTTCATAAAATTTGTCTATATTTTATCATCACATATAACATATAAATCGATTATATAAAAAGAATTGTATATGTATTTCTCGATGCATCACACAGATTTTATTCTAATTTTACTCAGAGAAAAAAGGATCCAGTTCCTACTAATTTACTAATTTATTTATCTTTCCTTTTAATATTTGACATTTGTCTTTGTTCTATTTTCTTTCCTCTTCTTTTTTCATTCTTTTTCTTCCCATCCATATTTACGCCTATCTATGTTAGATGGCGAGCCGTACTACATATATAATTGCTCAGTCCCTATATTATGTTCCCTAATTATTGTGCGCCTAACAACCACAGTGCACCTTCTCGCACATGAGATATATAGCTATATAATAAGACCTAAATTAGCTAAAACTCCCAAAAACACGAAGTGTCGCATTTGAAACACACACAAAACTTCTCTGTCTATCTCACAACTCTAACGACAATAACCTCTCCTATGATTAAAAAACTCCGATGACTTCATCCAAATTAGTAATACCAGTACAAAGGTAACAATTTTTACCACAAATATTCACACACTATGTGTGTGTGTGTGAATATATATTGTGATGTTCAATATCAGTACGTGTTTGAACATTATTTTAAAAACGTATGAACATCACTAACAAAATGTGTAAAATCACTCTGAAAATATATTGTAAATTTTTACATTACAAAAATACTTGAAAATCGATGTTCTGTTATGTGATAAAGTAAAGGTCAAAGTTCAAAATATTTGCTTTGTATGTTCAAAATGAATAAACTACTGGTTCAAAATTGATATCATACTATTTGATAAAAATAAAAATCACGGTTTAAAATGAATAAAGTATTGGTTTAAAATGAATAAACTACTAGTTAAAAGTGACTAAACTGTTAGTTCAAACTGAATAAACTACTGGTTTAAAATGAATAAACTACTAATTCAAAATTGATATCTTGCTGCCTAATAAAATAAAAATCATGGTTCAAAATAAACTACTAGTTTAAAATGACTAAACTACTGGTTCAAAATGAATAAATTATTAGTTCAAAATTAATATCATGGTACCTGATAAAATAAAAATTATGGTTTAAAATAGATAAACTACTGGTTCAAAATGACTAAATTACTGGTTCAAACTGAATAAACTACTGGTTAAAAATTGATATCATGCTGCCTGATAAAACAAAAATCATGGTTCAAAATAAATAAATTACTGGTTCAAAATGATTAAACTATTGATTCAAACTGAATAAACTACTGATTCAAATTGATATCATGCTACCTAATAAAACAAAAATAATGGTTCAAAATGAATAAACTACTAGTTCAAACTGAATAAATTACTTGTTCAAAATGATTAAACTATTGGTTCAAACTGAATAAATTACTGGTTCAAAATTGAAATCATGCTAATAAAATAAAATAATGGTTCAAAATGAATAAACTACTAGTTCAATATGACTAAATTACTGGTTCAAAATTGATATCATGCTACCTGATAAAATAAAAATCATGCTTCAAAATAAAGAAACTACTTGTTCAAATTGAATAAATTACTGGTTCAAAATTGATATTATACTACTTGATAAAATAAAACTCATAGTTCAAAATGAATAAACTACTGGTTCAAAATGACTAAACTATTAGTTCAAATTGAATAAACTATTGGTTTAAAATTAATATCATACTACCTAATAAAATAAAAATCATGGTTCAAAATAAATAAACTACTAGTTCAAAATGAATAAACTACTGATTCAAAATTCACACACTACATATGCAAAATCAATATAGTATTTCATATGTTACACTAATAGTTCACAAAATACTGTTATATTTGATAAATTAAAAGTATTAGTTCAAAACATTCACTCTACATATTTAAAATGTATAAAATACTGGCCGAATTGCCTAACAAAAGAGATTTTAGTCATAGATTAGAAGATAAATGCTCAGACATTAGAAGATAAATCATTAGAGAATTTATACGCAAAACTACAGGAACGATTTTAACGACTTCGCTTTGATATGTTTAAACGTGTTTTATTTTTTTTAATTGTGAAAGACATCAATTCAATAGAGTATATGTAATATGTGATTTAAGGAACACTGTGCTCCATAAGTGCATAGTGCCTACGGAGCACAATAAAATTTGCGAATCATTGCTATCCTCTCTTCCACTTTTTAGCTTCTTCATTTTCTTTCTATATCTTCATAATTTTTTTTCGCCTCATGTGTTTTATTATTTATTAATAGTTATTTTATGTAATGTTTATTTTATATAATTCATTTTATGTAATATTTTTTTGATATCATCTATGCAATGTATTTATGTCAATTTAATTAATTTGATATGCTTGTTTATTTATTTCATTAACGAAATATTGGTGTTATAATTTTTTATGTCAATTTAATTTGTTTAACAATGAAAGTAGACATTAGGAATCAATTTATTATTGACTTATTATTGATTCTTAATATTCTTTTTGAATTATTAGGATTATGTAAAAATGCTTGAACTACAATGTTATTGAATTTTGGCTGTTAGATATTTATAATTCATTTTTAGGTGTTACACAACTAGCTAGTCCAAGATTTTGCAAATTTATTAGCATTCTTAGTTACACATGTTTTACACAACTAGTCCAAGATCTTTCTAATAGATTGAGCATTCAAAATATTTTCTTTAATTAAATTATTTTAGAAATTAAAGTTAATATTGTGGTAAGGACTAAAGTGACAATGAAGTTAAAATATTAGAATGTATATAATTCTATATATTTTAGAATATTTTCTAGAGTTATTGAAGATTTTAAGTAAGTGATAGGAGTCAGAGGGTTTGAGCTAAAATGCAAAAGATATATTGAGAATTTGTGAGAGGCTAGATGGGGAATAGTTATTCTTTATACTAGTGCAACTTTACGTCGTGTTTTGCACGATTTTTTTTTTAATTTTTTATAACAAACATTGAATTAAATTGTAAGTTTTTTATTTTACAAACAAATTTTATTTTAATAATTATTAACTAATTGACAATTAATGGCTAGTTTGACATTATTGTTGCAATTTACTATTGCTATGTAAAAGTGTTGAACCTCATTTTGCAGTTAAAAAATTTGTTCAATTGTTGGGTGAAAGAATGAAAACCTTTTGTTGTATAGAAAAGGGTGAAATGTACTAGAGGCCTCTTGTAGAATATTATAAATGTACAACACTTTTCTGTAGTCTCAAAAGTTTCACAGCAAGCCTTTGTACTAAGTAAAAGTTGCATACGCATCCTTTACCATTCTACACTCCACTAACAATGTTAGAATTTACAACAAAAAAAATTAATAGCCTTGCTTTTACTTATTTTTCTAATTTTTTTTATCTTTTATCTTTCTTCTTTTATCTCCAATTCTTTTATTTATTATCTAGAAGCTTATGATTCCGAAACTATTAGAAGGTTTCATTAAAACAATATATATTTGTTTATATTCAGTAATATTTTTTTTCTTTTAATCTTTTAAAATTTATTTTTACTACGAATAACATTGATGCATGTTTCTGTTTTAATATATAGGAATAACCATTACAATGTTCATAACGGTATCCTACTGGTAGCAAATTTAATGAAGTGCATATAACGTCATCTCTTCCCAGAGACGTGTAAATATTCGACTTTAAAGTGGAAGAAGCCCACATCATGCGATACCACCTGACAAGTCACCCAGTAGTCATATGTTTTAGCAAATCCGAAGAATTTTCTTTCTCTTTCCTTCTTTTTTTTTTCCTTCTGGGATTTGTGGGCACTTATGCTCCAATCCTCGTTTTCTTTTCATTTTCCTCTATCTGTTTCAATATATAGGAATAATAAATAAAAAGAATTAAAGATAAAAGAAGAAAAAATAAAAACAAGTAAAAAAAATCAAAAGTAAGGTAATTAATGTCATTTTGCTATAAGTTTTAACATCATTATGAGAGTATATGACAATAATCAGGGGTGTTACATGACTTTTACTCATTACAAGAGTTTGTCGTAGGACTTTTGACACAATAAAAGAGTGTTATGCACTTATACTAGACCACAGGAGGGTCTGGGGCATTTTACCTTATGAAAAGCAACTTGTAGTATGTTTGGTAAAATTATTATGTAAAATTGTATCTATTTATTTATTTAAATCTATTTACTTTTCGTTTTTAATTTTTAATTTCTAACTTTTAATTTTAAATATTTTGAATAATTTAAAGTATGTTCAGTTAAAATTATTGTTTAAAGTTTTGGTTATTTATTTTTAAACTTATTTACTTGTAATTTGTTAATTTTTAGTTTTAACTTTAATTTTAAATGTTTTGATATTTTAGTTTTTTCATATTTAATTCTTTCTCTTTTTAGTTTTCAGTTTTTGTTTTTTATTTTCATTTTTCCTCTGATTTTTTTGAATTTTTTAATTTGTAGTTTTTATTTTATTTTTAAATTTTAAATTTATTTTTTATTTAATACATAAAAGATATTATGTAAGCACTAAGATATTAGAAGGACTTAAGAGACAAAAAAAAAAAAATCTTACACCATGTAAACGCTAATGTGGCATCTTACATGGATTAATAAAAGAAGTGACGATACGACACTCCGTAATTGCAAGAAACTTGTATAGCAATGCGTGCATGTGTGTTTATATATATCATGTTAGAAAGCTCATTTCTTGGATTCAAACAAGACAAGATTGGGTAAAGGATCCATCATCTTTAATTGACTCTTTTGGTAATGAAGTCCCTTATCTTTAAACCATGACAATTTAGTCCTTTATCTTTACAATTTGTGACATATTTAGTCCCAAACTCAAAAAAATTAATAAATTAATGAGGTTATGGCTAATATTTGTTACAAATTACAAAGGTAAGAGATTGAAAAAAAAAAATTAATGTCTTTTGAACTTGGGACTAAAAGTTTCACTAATTATAAAGATAAGGATTAAATTTTCACGTTTTAAATATAATAAATTTAATTGTCAAAAAAGTTAAAAATAAGGGAGCAGTGCATATTAACCTATGTTTTGTGAAAGTCACAGAAAACCTCTTGTGTTTTAAAAACTCACTGATACCATCCATTGTCTTGAAAAACATTGCACATTAACTTTCGGCATTAGTTTTTCCATTAAAGTTAATGAAAAGTATAAAAATACACCTACAACGCATTTGACTCGTTAATAACAAAAAAAAAATCAAGTAAATTAGTGCAAATTTCCCACTCTGCTCTTAAAATTGGTGCAAATTCCTCCATCTAATTTTAAAGATAGTGCAAAGACTTCCCTCTGATCTTAAAAATTGTATATATTTCTCCATCTAATTTGCAATAAGGTGTAAATACACCCTTAGATGAGTAAAAAATCTATAACATATTTCTAATGAAATTATATAGATTTTTTAGTTTAAATGGCTCCTTATTAAACATACAAATATATTCAATAATAATTGAATGCATATAAACAAAGAAGTTTACATAATTTTATATATATATATATATATATATATTTGTTTTCACCCTGCAAATGGTGTATTTACGTCTTATTTCAAATCAAAGATGTGAATTTGCATCATTTTTAAAGTCAAAGGGGGAAGTTACATCAATGCAGAGATTCTCTGTTGACTCTAACAGAAAAACTAACAACAAGGACTAATATGTAACGTTTTTAAAATCATAGAGCAATATCAGTAAATTTTCAAACTATAGGGAGTTTCACACAACTTTCATAAAACACAAGGGAATAAAATATATATTCTACTCAAGATAAGTGAACAAGTAAATTATTTGCCCCACAAGATTCCACTGCATCTTCATCTTCAATCATCTTAAGTTCTAAAGTTTCATATAAGCTCTTTGTTATTTTTAATCAATTAATTTTAAAATAAATCCCACAATTCTCAACAATATTAAACCAGCATTCATCTTCAATCATATTAAGTTCTGAAGTTTCATATGAGATTTTGTTATTTTTAGAGACGTTTGGCTAAGCTTATTTGGAGCTTATAAGCTGCATATAATAAAAAAAATGTGAGAGTATATTTTTTTCTAAATACTTATAAGCAGCAGAATAAGCAGAACCAAACAGGCTCTTAATTAATTGATTTTAAATTAAAACCCATAATTCTCAACAATATTAAACCAACACTAACTCCATATCCGCGATAATATCATATATTATAGATAATAGATATTCCTAAATATAAGGGCATAGACATCTTACTACTATTATTTCTTCTTCTTCTTTTTTCCCCCTTGGGCTTGGAGCAATGAAGAAAATACCCTTACAACAAGTGAAATTTTTTGGGGTTCAAACTTAAATTCTTCTCCTTATGAGATATATAAGGCCGCTACTACCCCAACACCAACTTGTTGGTTACAATTATTTCCTTTTACAACATAGCGGAATATATTGACATATATATGACAAAAGTATATTCTTGTTTCGCCGGCCCGTTCGTTAAATTAAGAATATACCTCTTAATGCTAAGAAATATCGTCGGGCCGGCATTACATGAGAGTGCCTTGTCCTTCACGTAAAGTCCGAATAAATAAATAAATAAATAAATACATATATATGTGTGTGTATTATGTATATCTGAAAGACTTGAAAAACAAGTATATATAGATAATTAATAACGATGTATTAATCATTTAATATAGTAAGCTTCAAAGAGGATATGGAGTGGATCTCAGCAATCACAGAGGGTATTATTATCTTCATGATCGTTGTGAACTTAAGTGTGTGCTTCATCTACTGTTATTGGTGCCACACAGGGAGACTTCCTTCACCTTCTTCGAATTATAATGATCCAGAAAACGGCGTCGTTAAAGATGGAAAGATGGTCATTTTGAAGGCAGATGCAAAACATGCAGAAAAGAAAGAAGATGCAAAACTTGCAGAAGCCTCAACAAATATACACCAACAACATCAAGAAAAATCGTGATGTTGCATCAGTAAATATTTAAATTAAAATTTTACTATTTTCACACCAATATTTAATCCTTTTTTTTTTCCCTAACACTAAAAATAACATTTGGAGTGGAAGTATGTGTATTGTATATCTTTAATTCGTGTTATTTTTTGTAAAATTATCTACTAGAAAATTTGTCTCACCTCACATAGATGGGTGAAACACTAGTGATAATATTGCTAGATATTACTCTTTTTTTTTTTTTTTATCCTATATTACTCTGCATTCTAGCAGCCATCTGTAACTTCATGTTGCAGTCTATTGATGCCATCACTAGTGGTGTACGATTTGGTTTTAAATTTATTTCAGATCAAATCAAACAAGTTGGTTGTTTCCATTATAAATTAATCAATTAGTTCCTAATCATAAAAAATAACCAAACTAAACCAACATCTTTGAAATTTGGTTTCTTTGGTTTGGTTTTAATTTTTATAAATAAATTTTAAATTTTATCAAAAATTTAGAAAAGCAAAAAATAAAAAATAAGAATTTCAAGGAAAAAATTAACTAATAGATCAAATTTGATTTACTATCCATATTACAAGTTTAACTAATATACATACATAAAACTAGGGGTATATATATTTCGTACAAATTTAACTAATATATATATAAAATTATAGATGAATATAGTGCAGTATGATTGGTTTGGTTTGGTTTGTGACCTATTCAAACCAAACAAATTAGTTGGTTTTTACTGAACTCTCATAATGCATTTGTGTTATTTTTTATTGAGGAAGTTTTACTAAAATTATTTTCATTAATTTTGAGTAGAAAAGCATTACCATAGCTGAATTTTCGTTTTCAATCATCTCAAGTTCCAAAGCAAGATCTTTGTTATTTCTGACCAACGGATTTTAAGATAAAACCCATATATACGTATACATACATATAATATATATATATATGTATATATATGGACATATATATATATATGTGTATATGTATTTGTATGTATACACTTATATCTATAGTCCACCACGTTAATGTCTTGTTTCGCACGTTATACTAAGGAAAAACGTTACCACTTAGTACTCGTGCTTTCCCAGAAAAATACCACTCTACTAAGGACTCATTTGGATTGACTTTTTCAAAAGCGTTTTTTTTTTACAACTTTTGAAAAATAGTTTTTTTTTATAAGCTGAAAATTCTGGCTTCTGAAAAAAGTTGTATTTGAGCTTTTTTCAGAGTTTCAACTTTTTTGAAAATCAAATCAAATAGTTATTGCAAATTTAATATAACTTTTTCAGGAAAAAAAATATTTTTCCCTAAAAAAAGCCAATCCAAACAGACCCTAAGAAATATGTTCGGGCACTACACGAGTCCTCTCACGTATAGTTCAAACATACTGCAACATTTCAAGAACAAGTATAAATATAAATATAACAATGGTCTTTTTCATCATTTAATATATACGTGGGCTTGATTATTTGCTCACATATATGGACCGGTTCTATGTAGGGTGCATGGGAAACACTATATGTCTTCGTCCATGGAAGTTTGATTATTTGCTGCATCCGCCGTAGTCGGCCGTTCAAACGAAGGATAACAACGATGACCGAGGCTGCTGTGTAGAAGTCGGTTGTTGTTGCAGTGGTGGTGGTCGTGACGGCGGTGGTGGTTGTGGTGGTTGATGATCTCTGGCTGCCAGTTCGGTTTCAGTAAACCATCACCCCTCGTTAGTTAATACATTGATTTGTTAATAGTTTTGCCTCTAACAATTACTTTAGTAAATGCATTAATTACATCTTCAGCATTCACTTAACTTTGATCGGTAACTCTTTCAAATCCATTGATTTGCCAACCATGTCAATTAAGTAATCTTAAGTCACACATTAAGTTTGAAAAATTATAATAGTCTCACACAGATAAATTAATACTATCAAGACCAATATATAAAATGGTGTATTATTTCACTTCATGTCAATTAATTTTAAGATACAACCTTAGACTAATTTTTTCTTGACACGAAACTTAACCCAGAGCCCCATAAAGAAAACTCACCAACTCGGAGCCAAAATTCAGATACAGCTGAATAGAAGATGTTATTCTTGTGGGGGCCAAAAGCATAAATGAAAAAAATTGTGCAACAAACATCATTATATGATCCTCATGGTAATCAAGAACTACTTTGTTTAGAAAAAGTTGTGCGACCAATTTCCTTTGTTCTATCCATCTCCTTTGTCCTGGAATAACTCAATTGGTAGTCTAGACCAGCTCCATATTTCCAAGCCTCAAGCTGCCGCTTCCATTTAAACTTCATCTGCGCTGGAAATGTGTTTACAAGTGGCCTAACAAACAAGTTTCTTGTTAGGAGACTTAAGATCTCTTCGTCTGTATTGGTGGCACGTGCCGAAAATGCCAAAAAAAAAAAAAATGCAATCTTGACCTTGTGTTTGGTGGAAGCAGAAGAAAATTTTGCATATTCTTGAGATGAAAGAAGATTATTAGATTATTATGATACCACAAAACTTGATATGTAACCTTCATAAATAGTGGGGAGGTTATTTGAGATACACCGTCAACAAAATTACCTGATGGCAGGGTCAATGAAGGTGGAAAGAAATGTATAAAATCCCAGCATAAAGAAATGTCCAGACCAGTCAAGAAGTACAGCCATTCCAACCTGGAAGGAAAACCAAAATTTGTCTGTTCACTTCACAGGAACAGAGACTTGAAATACAAAGATGTAATAGTGCCAGAACACAGAAGGTTTAAAGATCATCGCTGTTCTAACGAACACGTTTACTCCAGCAAAATGATGATTTAAGTTAATCACCTAAGACAACGGACACTTCTTTTGATGGCTTAACAGTTCTTAAAACTTCAGGAATGTGTGACTGTCAAGCACATATAGAGCTCCTCGTCTCACACTGACAAGGAGTGGTGTGAAATAAGGCTAGAAAAACAGCCTCACTGTTAACTGCCTACATTCTTATTATGTAGGAAAATAGAGAACAAGGAAGGAAAATGCATGTTCTAAGAAACGCTCGGGTATTTCTGAAGATTCACTTTACTTACAGAGTCTTAAAACTGACAAGTTTGCACGATTCATATTTATTTCGATTGTGTAAGAAGAAATGTTGAAACATCTACAGTTCCACACATCCATATACGGAGTGCAATGACAGAAGTCAATATAAAACCATAGAACTATAAAATACCTGCTTAAATATTGAAGGAAGGATTTGAGGTTTTGTTAACATTACTAGGCCTAGTGTCTTTACGAGAGGCCCAAATTGGATAACATCCTGATACAAAATAAGAACATAGACAAGTTAGATTTTAGTCGTTAGGGGTAGGCAGAACTAGAGCAACTTGTGAAAATCAGAAGAAAGAGCTTGGGAAAGACAAATTAACCTGAAGAAATGGTCTCAACACTGGATCACCAAGCTTCTGGTGACAGGAAATGTAATTTGGGAAGAATGTGAAAATACAGTAAAGGAAAATCAGAAAAGAACCTGCGTAGAATGTTGTTCCATCATAAAGAGTACCTGCATGCTCTGGAAATTTGCATAAAGAAGCTCATTGATGAAATCTGGCAAAACATTAGATTGTTTTTTTGCTGACATGGCTCTTTGAAACAACCAGGAAGAGCTCAAGTTGGGCTGTATGGTATTTTCATTGTTAGCATTATCCCAGCAGAAACCACCAATAATCTTGCATCAAGAGAAATGCTTACCATGTATGGGTTTAATAGGGACAAGTTCTGAGAATCCAGAAAATCACCATCTATTGCCTCAGGTATACCTTGATTCTCCAAAAAGACAGAAAGGAAATTGAGGAAATGGTTAAGAAATATAAGAAAACTTATCAATATACTTATGCAATTCTTTTTCTATACAGCCACTCAACAATTATCTGGAAATGGTCTAGACAGAATGTCTTTGCCATTTGCTGCTTTATACTTTTAATGCAACACTATTACAGGCCAAAAGGAGCTGTGCTCGACAAAAGGGGCAGCAGCAGAGGAGAGAGGATATCTTTCTGTATGCTAAAAGTTTCACAATGGCATATGATTGTAATTAACAGGAAAACTTGACATATCTGGAAGCTCGTCTGGTTCATCTGTGAATTATGAGTTTAAACTGGAAATAGCATAGGACATCTTTAGGATAAGCAAGCTAGGAGTCGTACAAGCATTATTTTGTTTTCCCTCTTAGTACCAAGTATTTGACATAGAAAGCATAAGATGATCAGTTTTTGACTTTGTTATTTGCAAGACTGGTGCAACTTTTTAAACAGTCCACACAAACATTGATGTGCATCAGTAGCAGAAGTTTTATTCTGAGCATCACCTTCTGCTGCTGCTACCTTTGGTTTACAAAGGTTGCAGTCCATGAGCAATATATTTCTGGTTATAAACTAATTAGAAGTTAAGGATTGCATATTTCAAGCAATAGTGATGTTCTGCTCTAGGAATTAAAGAATGAAGAGCCACAAGTAGATTATCATTGAATCTATAGGAAAGCTATCCTTGATTCACTAATAACCTGAACAAAGCATGAAAGCAATATCCCTACCAGTATTTTCTCTTTACTGTTTGACAAAGTGGCACTAAAATTAATCAGACTGGTGAGCTTCATACAATTTTTTACCTTTTGTTAGTCTTCCAAGATGCCTGGTTAAGCTCCCAAAACCACCAAATGAAACAGGAGACTGTATGCCACTAGCATCGCCAAACTGTGGAAAACACATTCATGCATGCTATTCTTTATATGAAAGTAGATTTGTGTCTTGAAAAGGATGTGACGTAAAACACCTGTAGAACACGATTATAACCTGCTGGCAGTGGACTGTCAAGTCAATCCACACCGATAGAAATAGGTGTCAGAATGAATAGACTTTTAATCTCAAAGAATTCAAATGTCAACAGATAATAATGAGAATATTAGTGAAACAAGCATGTTGAATTGCAAAGCTAAGTAATTATGGCAACATTTGGCGTCCGATTCTCTCCCCCCCAACCCTCCCCTCCCCTCATTTCTTCTTCTTTGTCCTTTTTTCATTTTTCTTTTTCCAGGCCTATATTTTGAGAAAGCAATAAGGATTAATGTGATTCGCAATTTAAAAACCATGGAATTTTGATAATCTTACAAACAAGAATCTTAACTAAAGAACTCTGGTACTTGCATGTTCACCTGTCCCGATATGTCGGAAAAATGCCAAATACAACTCTCATGATCTTCAATTTGTCAAGAGACACGGCCTGTGTGTTTTTATAGAGTCACATCATCAAGTTTAATGAAAGTAGAAACAGCTATCACCAAAACTTACTTGTCAATCATTTAGCAACATACTTTTTGATATGATGAGCATTGACTGCAGAATGAAACACTACCTGATAATGTGGCATCAAATCCCAATAGTCTTCAAGTAAGTCTTCCAACTTTGGAGATCCCGGTTGGGGATCAATATAAGTGAACATGTAAGTAGTTCGATCCATGTACCCTGATCCAGCAGGGAAGGCCTGCAAACATTAGAACCACGATTATCAACAGTTTTTACATTCTATAAATGACAATATTAAAATGTTGAATTTTTTAGTGAAATCTGTACATTCACCAACACTCAAAAACATTATTACCTCCCAAAAGTATTGTACTTCTGACTCTCCAACCTTCTTCACAGATTTACTGCTATATATGACATCACTTGTAGAATTATTCTCGAATCCACAAGAACAAGAACCAACTACCAGGCAAACACCATCTGGTTTCCTTCCACACCTGATCTGCAATCAGTTCAGAGCATCAAAAGCAATTTAAAGCCTGAATGCAGGCTCAAGGCCAGTTGTAAGTAAAGTGCAACCCAGGGAAACAAGAGGAAGCAAAACTTAGTTACCCTTCTAAACAAGAATGACTGACCAAGCAATATCAAAGAGAGAGGTACTAGAGAGTAGGTTCAGAAATCATGAGGTTGAAGTTGTCTGATTATTTCCAATTAAATAGTTTATTGTTCAGTTGACATAATGATTCACCTTAGCTGGGCACTTATGTTCTGCCAATCTTATAAAGTGAAATGTCAATGGCCACGAAATGCATATTAAATCCATCAGATTCATGCAAAGATAAAATAGCTTATCTCAGAAATGCCTCTATCCATGGGATATGCATGAACTGATGATATAAAAAATTGACGAGTTTGACCTGCTTCACAATAGGGGAAAAGTTCCCCATTGCATCAATGATGAGACGTGAACACAAAATCCTCCCCTCTGCTAATTGCAAAACCTGCCATAGGTAGAGGGAAAAAGATTTCATATGAAGTTGTACAGGAGATCCAAAAATTCCATTCTTCTGTGCCCTAGAAATCTCACATTCAGTTATAGCATGATGACAATAAATTTTATGATACACATATAATTTGTAGTTGCCAACTGAAATTAAGAACAGTTCTCCTTTCAAATGTCTTTTATGATCTTCACAAACTATTTTGACAAGTGAAGAGATGCTTCATAGATTCTACTGCACACAGTAAAGCTCAGGGTACTTGATGGTGTTTGTCCCAGTTACTACCTTACACTTCCATTTCTTGATCAGCAGCTTCATCTAGTTTTCGAATTGTTCAAGCAAAAGAAGGCACTATAGGCTATAGCATGACATTTCTTACCATGCGGGAGCAAAACTCTGTGTATGGCTTTGTGTGCGTGTGTGTAAGATTTGAAGCAACCAAGAAAAAAGCCACATTCTGCATTAAGAATTAGTAATCTTACCGCTGCATCATCATAAACTCGAATACTGGAAACACTGTAACCCTCCAAAATGACACCACCAAGAGAACCAAAACGTTCTTTCATTGTCTCTATTAACTTGGCAGGCCTACCATACAGAGAGCCATTAAAAATCAGATATCAAACTGGAAGGAGGATAAAATGAAACAAAACTCTTTTTCATTATCTCTATTAGCTTGGCAGGCCTATGATGGCAGAGATCTATGAATATCAGATATTGAATTGAAAGGTGAAGAAAATATACAACTCATACAGTTTCCTTCTTAGCTTAGGTGAATATATCTGTTAGAAATACACAGTAACAGTTAGGAGACTACAAAGTACGAGGTGCTAGGAGAAAGTCACAGAAGGAATAATATATAGGCAGTGCTTGCTCTCTGATTCCATCAAAGCTGGTGTTAGGAAATTGTGATTCTCAACTGTATCTGGCAGATGGTAAAAGTTGATTGCAATTAAACTGCAGAAAAGATTCCTAATAACAAACTATTGAACTCACATTTCAGTTTGAAAACATTAAATAATATTATAGAATCCTCTGTCACTAACATATAGAATAACATAATTACATAATTTTCATGATAAGAAAAGGTTAAACTTACGAAATACCAAGATTAAGAATGTCTTCAACCCAAATCTCCCCTTTCCCTTCGAACCCACACCTGTTCTGCAGCATCCCCAAAAGCCAAAATGATAAGGGAGAATAAGTTATGTTTTGAGAGCAAAAAACTAATAATATATAAAGTTTCTACACTTTGTCATGTAAAACGAGGCAATTTACAGCTTCCCCATCTCAAAGGAAATGAAAAATTGAAGCGGATGGAATAAGTTAACATTCAAACACAACTATTGGAGATGCAGTTAGATAATTCTACAAACATAAGCACAAGATTGACTGGCTTCCTTTGTGCACTTAAAAGTGTTCTATCATAAGCTTTAAATGTTAGATTCTGATTATATATCGCCCATGATGAGTTGCTCTTAGACTAGTTTTCTCTAACTAATTTACATGCTCAAGATCATACAGGATTGAAACTGGACGTTGTAGCGTGATCAATGTCATCTTCTGTTAGAATGCCCACTTCTACAAGTTCCAAAAGCTCCTTCCTTGATATATTCCATTCTTGTTCCCTCTGATCATTAATTGAAAATAGTAACGTGTCAATGGACTTCAAGCTTGACGGAAATTAAACTTTGATGAAATGAACTACTCTGAAAATGAAGTCTGCTAGACAAAAAGATACCCCTTTTAAAACATTCCTTTCCACAATTGCAACACGCAGACCTTTCAAACTTAATGCCGTGGCAATGAAGATTCCCAAAGTACCACCACAAACTACAACATCAAATCTATCGACTGATTTTCCAGTCAGTTCGGTATCACTCAGCACACCCGGAAAACTTGAAACTATTTGTTGAGGCTCTTCAACAACTGCGAATAAAAATATTAGTATCACTTTCTTTCCTCCATTCATTAGAGAAATATGTTTACAGCCACAAACACATTCTGAAACTTTAAAATATTAAGAGAAAGCATATATTATCGGTATACACATATAGGTACCTGATGAAGCAGTGCAAATTCTAGACAAGAGTTGGTCCAATCTTTTTAAAGCATTATAAGAGTATGCACCACCTGCACCTCCAACTTCACCACTTACTGATATACTCTCCATTATCCTCTACAAGATTATTCAAACTACTTTAGTTAGGGAAAACATATATGAGCAACAATTGAAACAGGCAACATATGTGTGCGTCAAGGAACAACTTATTTACATATATGTAGATTCATCTGATATCAACTTAAACATGGCTAAGGGCCTGTTTGAATTGGCTTTTTTTCAAGAAAAAGTATTTTTTTTCTCCCAAAAAATTACATTAAATTTGCAATAACTAAAAGTTACATTAAATTTGCAATAACTATTTGATTTGGCTTCCAAAAAAACTGAAACTTTGAAAAAAGCTCAAATACAGCTTCTTTTTAGAAGCTAGAATTTTCAACTTTTTAAAAAAAGTTATTTTTCAAAAGTTGTTAAAAAAAGTATTTTTGAAAAAAAGGTGATCCAAACGGGCCCTAAGAACATGCACATACTGATATACTATTATCACAAAAATGAATTTCTAGACTCATGGATTTATCAACATCAAGCTCGTAGTGAGAACCAAATTCTTGTTGGTGATTGCGCATAATCAAAAAATAAAATTATGGAAAACTTTTGCACGCTTATACTCTTTTTCCTATTCTACGAGATGCTAGGAATTCCTTGTATTGCATTCCTAGTAATAGCATGTAATTTTGAATAAGACCATCTTTTGATTTTACTCGCTCTTTCTTTGTTTCACAGAATACAAGATTGTATATATAACCATTGTAGTTTATGTACTTGATCATGGGGTTGCTTCTTGCACCCCCTTTTTTAATATTAATAATAAAGTTTTTACTTTTCAAAAAAAAGTTATATTAATCGGAAACGCATTATGTGAATTGCTAATAGGACTAAAGAAATAAAGTTAAAAAAATGGGAAAAGATTTACTTGGGTTCTTGATGGAGTGGCTTGTGCAAGCAAGGAAAGCTTCCTTGTTCTCTGAAAAGTTGAAGCAGCAAACGGATGCTTAAAAGCTGCATTTTTAATAAAGGGTGTCTGAAGCTGAATAGTCACCATAACAAATACTTATGAAAATTGCAAGAAACACAAAATGAAGTTATCTGCTTTGTGTTACACCCAACTGCAAGAACACAAAATATAGTTAAAGATAAAAACATGAGAACAAGCATTGCACACGTCAAACATAACCCCCCCCCCCCAAAAAAAAAAAAAAAACACGAAACCGTTGTCTTGATGGCACGTGAGGCACGTGCCTTGGAACCCATTTTGGTCATTCAACATATTTCAACATCCTATTGGATAAAGCAGTGAAATTTGATAAACCCCTCTTGGTTGTGCTGCAGCACAGGGTTTAACAAAACCATTTTGGTTGGTGTTTCTCTGAAAAAGGAAGCTGCATAGGAGCTAAAAAAGACCATTTCAATAGAAATTCAAAAGGGTAAGTAATACTCTTTCCATACATCTCTATTGATACAAACATGTGCTACTTGCATCTTATCATTTCAAGAATGGGTATAAAATAATTCATGAAATTTGATTTTTCCTGTTTTCGTTTTCTTTAAGCTTAAAAATATCTTTGTCACATCTTAAATTTTGACCCGCAAGTGAAAATAGAGTTAGATAGTTAAAAATAGGAGCAATGACTGGAGTTTGAATTTTGTGGTTTGGGAGATGGATAAGGTGTAAAGGGTTTATATTAGAAAAGAAAGGTTCAATAAAACTAAAAAAGAAAAAAATTTATTCGCCCAAAATGGTTAATCCCACTACTAGATAAAACCACATGCTGACTTGTAATCTGCAATTATGTTGTATCTCCGGCCAATAGATAGTACTTTCATTGTGTTTCTTGCTTTAATTATTTATTTGGTGGAGAAAAAAGTGTTCTCTTGAAACCATAGGCGAAGGATAAAATGCACGTAACCCCTATGATTTGCTACTTAAATATTTTCCCTTATCTTTGAGAACTTATCTAATAATCCTTGTGATTTTTCAAAAGGTGATACATAGTCGGTTCTATCAGATTCTGCGCCTATTTTAACTGACTGTATATTACACGCATGTTGTTTATGAGTACAAGTACGAAAATGCCCCAGGCATTTATGAGTGATTTGCTACTAACCTCTCCACTGTTTTTTCCATTAGCTGCTTGCTCCCTATATGATGGTCTTTGTAATAATTTTTTTTTCAATTGAGTTAAAGAAAGTCACGGAAAAAGGCGGGCACACCACTTTTTTTTGAAAAAATATCACAAGAGAGAGATGAGATACATTTCATAAGATAAGGAGTAAGTAGCTGAATAGGCAAATCATGGGAGATAACATGCATATTACCCCAGTTAAGAATTTTGTGGAGCAGACTGTTTTTTCTCTAAACGGCTATTGCATCCTTAAGTGACAGTTCTATTGAGACTAGAATGGACTTCTATAATCATTGTCTGTTGGGTTATGGTTCAAAGTCCAAGCCCATACAAATTAGGAAAGAGTTTTAATGAGAGTTAAAATTCTAATTATGGTAAGAGTCTTAATTATGGTAGGATTGATAGATGAGGAAATCCTTTGTCTTCGAGGGCAAGGAAATTTTCTCTATAAATAAGATTCTTGTATTAGTTGTATAAGGGTGCCTTAGGACCATACTCCATGGGAGTGTGGGTGAGAGAGAGCCTGAGAGTATCGAGAGTGTCTTATATTCGTTCTAGTCCTGTTGAGGACAGAACTATTATAAGAACTCTGTGGAGAGGGTTTAGACTTTTCTGTCCGTGCAAAAAATCATCACCTGAGTTGTAACCATTATTATTGAATAGTGAAATTTATCCCAGAGGGGATCGTGGACGTAGGCAGAGGGCCGAACCACGTTTAATAGCGCGTATTCTTTCCTTGTTACTTGTGTTTTAATTCCGCTGCGTGAGTGTGTGTTATGTGTCCTCGATTTTCCCAACATTGTCTTTAGCTAAAACTAATGAAATGTCTACAGGGGAATTTGGCTGAGTTTGCACCACAAACTAATTATTCTGAAAGAAAATGGCAAGTTTTGTAATGTCTCCCACATTTAGCTCCTTCTGCACCAAAAAAAGCAGTGGAGGGCATAAACCACAGCGAAATGCTTACAGGCACTGTCAAGCTGTTAGAGCAATGAGGATAGAGAAGCCTCTGGAAGAGCTTTACAATGTGACGGTGGAAAAGAATGTGCCAAAAGAGCGACTGGCAGAGCTCGGGGTTTCTAAATGGTCAATCTGGAAGACAGGCAAGTGCAAGCTTCCTTGGGACTGGCATGTTGATCAGTTAGTATATATTGAGGAAGGGGAAGTGAGAGTTGTGCCTGAAGGAAGCCAACGCTATATGCGATTTGTGGCTGGTGACCTTGTGCGTTACCCCAAATGGTTTGAGGCTGACCTCTTCTTCAATGATTTTTACCAAGAACGATACAGATTTCGAGCATATGGTGATGACCAGTGAATCTGTATTGGTATACTACAATAAGGCTTTGTTTCAGTCTTAAGTGTCACTCTTATATTTTCAGGTTTTTGTTGATTATTCTACCTCATTCTGTTATATGGTATCTGTTTTATCATGGAGATAGAGTAGGGAACAAGAAATTGCAGTAAACTAGCAGGGATTGTCTACTGCTTAATCTACTTGCATTTGGAATCATAGATTGTGAACCTTGTGCATATGGATATGACTTTTTTTTTTTTTTGTGTAACCCATTGGTTCAAAAAGACACTTCCAGGACGAAGATCCTGGATTCAGCTTTTTCTTTCCTTTTCTTTTTTTCCTGGATTCGGTACTTGTGGGTTGAAGTTTCTTTGGTATTTGCTGAACAACACACTGCTGCACACACAGACACACACATTGAAAAAGTGAAAATGAAAAGAAAAGAAACTGTAATCCCTTGAGTTGGAAGAGATAGAGATTGATCTTAGGATCTTAAATTTTTAGCTAGATACTTGACGAATATAGTGCCATAGTATTTGACTGCTTGATGGTGTAGACGAAAGCACAAACTTGGATGTGCAGTGCGATTCACAAACTTGCTAGATCTCTACCGGTTTGAAGAATGAATAGCTTATCAGTTTCTCTAAAATCCCACATGAACATGTGAATGCCTAGATAAGTAATGAATATGAAACTGGAAATTGGTTTGTGCAGCATATAGGATTAGGTTCTGTAGTGTTATGTCTTAGTCCAACTAATCTATCTGTGAGTCCTGTCTGATACTTTTGGTCTTCACTCTTCCATCCGTTTGATGAGGAGACAGAATGTCTGGCGACCCATAACTTTTTTCTCACACACAGCAATGGTCAGATGCTTGAAACTATGAAGAAGTGACATGAAACAATACTCTGCCCTATAGGATTTTGTCTATGCATGGTTAATCGGTCAGATAACCCAGATTTTACTTCTTGGTCATGCAAAATCTCTCTCGCAGGTTATCCAATATCTAGATATATTTCGAGGACAATGCTTTTGCAAATACCGGTATTTTACATGCAATAGATGGACAAATAAGAAAATACTGCAGCAACAGTGTTGAATGGTAACAATTTTAGCAGATGAGGACAAATGATTTGCAAATGTTGGCGTGGTGGCTGACTTGATCCATCTTGTCGTGGATCATTGCATCTATGATGTCTCATTGGCTTGGCAAGAATGTGTTCGACAGCAAATGTCAAACAGATGATATGGGAAGAGCTCACCCCCAGTGTCATTAAACAAGGCTGCACTGCACTTCTTTTTCATTATTTCAGGCAAAACACCTTATCAACCTTGAGACATACACGCACACGCACACACCGCATGTTGTTGTGTGAGGGCATGCATGGGGGTGCATGTGAGAAAGAGAGGAGCCTCAGAATCACCAAACAGCACTTTTTTAGAAGCAACAGCAAACTATTTTTACAGAGTTTACTCACAATTCAAGAAAATCAAAGAATGGGAAAAAAGGAAATGGAATACCAAATTACAAAAGAAGCATCTTGTTGCATGGTACACATTCTCCGGATAAAATATTCTAAAACCAGTCTCCCAATGATACATGCCCCCATGGCCAAGGAAATGATAGAACAAGTCAACAAAAAGAACAGGAGTAGCCTCTATATCCAAATTAACAATTCTTCAGTTGTTCAGTCTGCAAGCCATGAGATTCCCAAGGCATGCAGCATTTCAGGTAACTTCACTCTGATTTGCAACACGCCGCCCAATATGTGTTATAAATAGGAAGAGTACCAGCTTCCTGTTTTGATGACATGCTGTTGTCAACTAGCTATGGTTGGTCGTAAGTTAGTGCTGATAGCCAGGGCAACAGGAAATCTGGATACAAGCACAGCCTCATTGACCACAACCTTGGAGGCTGCAACTTCTTCTAATCGCTTCCAGACTGATTCACGCTTTGCCTGCATCTCCTTCTCCTTGAGCTCATCCTCTTGGTAATTCACTAGACACTCGTCAAAAAGTGCTGGATCAGCATCAGAAAATATCTTCCTCACATTTAGCGTCAGACTTTGAACAGCCTGATTCCAGTGACCATGGGTGTTTTTCTCCAGAGATGGGAAAATGATGGGCAGTATCACATGGCGATTCTGGGTAATCAGATATCTTATATGATCATTATTCCATAGGAACAAAGCACGTTCAGCTACCTGCCAAAAGGAGATAAAACACAAACGACATAATTATCACAGACTGGAACAGCTCTAGTAAATGATAAATTTAGAAACACATCTTCTAGGTATATTCCTATAACATTTTAAGTTTCTTGCTTTCAGAAGGAAAGAAGAAGATGTCATTTGCAGATAATATTACTAGCTTCCAGGAATTTATCCTGCATCATATTCCTTCTAGGTTCAGGAAGGAAACAAAAAGATGTTCCTTTGCAGACAATTAACAAAAATTATGCAATTTACCACTTCCCCTTTGAGGACATTATCAAACCTCAAAAAATGAGCTTTACTTTTTAAATTATGCAATTTACTGTCTTATTTTGAAAGAGATCATGCGGATCAGAAATCACGAGCAATTAAGATATGTATAAATTTCATTTATAGAATAAACGAGAAATGTGTGCCTTGTTGAAAGTATTTCTCTCTGGACGAGAGTGAGACCACTAATTTCTTATGCACACTCATCAAATAAAAAGTCAAGAAGATAATTTTTCCTATGTCCCCTCAAATAAGTTAACTGATCAAACTTCTTACATGTGGTAAATCTTTGAACTTTTAGCTTCCACCTTAAGAGAAAGTAAATGAAAGATTTTAAATTTTCTTTACTGACAGTACGCCGATTCCAAAATGGAATTTGAAAACAAAAACAAACTACAGCTGTGTCACATATCGAAATTCATCCTTCTATATATTTGATGACAACACAATCTCCACATCTCTCTAAATTCACATGCGGCAGAAGGTACATTAGCTGAAATTTGACAGAAACAAAAATGTCTATCTAACCATATATGGATGGTTGAAATAGGCCAGAGGATAAGTTCACATTTTCTTCTTCCGTCCTTCCAAACATCAAATTCAACAAAAGTATATACATTAGCATAATTGAGAAAGGAAAAATGAATGCATTTGAATCAGAATATACCTATGATTACAAGTTAAAATCTATCAATATCATACTGCATATAAACAAATGCATTATACTTGGCTGCAAACAAATTGAAAAATCCTTGCTCTGAGCTATTCAGTCTGCAAGAAGTTTTGGTGTCAATCTCAATACAAAAGGCTTAGGCACCTTATCTCCCAAATTAACCAATTAAAAATATATAAAGATGCTAATGTAATGGCTGAACATTTGAATTTGCAACCATGAGGTTGTCTGTTTAAATTTGCAGTTAGACAATGCAAATTATAGTCCTTGCACCCTATTTTCTGTTTTCTGATCAATGCTCCTTTTACCTTTTGAATTCACAAAGGAGCCAAATGCATGGATACCTGGGAAGCTTAGTTTAACAAGCCAAGGGTTGAACACATTGCCTCATAAAGTCAACCAAGTTAAGTCTCAACCAATTGAGGGGTCAAATTACTTCTAGCACAGAAAGTGCAGAAAGTAAGAAATATAAATTAGTCATTTTTCTGGAGTAGCCAAACAGAAGGAAAATCTCAACCCCATACCTGAAAATGCGAACTATTGAGGCAACGAGCAATTTGGCGGAACAAAGGGACCATGCAGCACTGAAATTCAGCAGCTTGTGTGGCTTCTAATACTTCCTCCAACTCACCAATGAACATAACCTCTTTAGAACTGTTAGTCAAAGGCCAATACTTCAAAAGACCTCGGATCACAGTGTCAGCCAGCTTGTTGTCTTTCTCCACAAACTGAGTGATGCAATATGAAAGTTGTTGGTGGTACATTGACGCACCCTTCGGCTTGTGAAGCGGAATCAATGCACGGACAAGGAAAAGTTTGTGCTCTTCCTTTAATGGTAAAGCAAAGCCATTAATTATACTCCCCAAAATCTCAAGCAACTCTGCAATCCCGTTGTGTTTCTCTGTCTCAAAAATAAAGTGGTAGAATATATTATTAATAGCTTTCCTAATAAATGGCCTGTGGACCATAAATTTTCCATAAATACGGTGGAGTATTGTCTTTAAATACTCCCTCTCTCTTTGATCCTCCGAATCAAAAAGTTCAAGTAACCTCAACACAAAAGAATGATCAATGTATCTCTTAGCAAGCTTTGCCTCTGTTTCTGATGAAGCCACAAATCTCAAAAGCAACTCATACACAACCTGAAGATGAGACCACGAAGGGTCCATAGAAGGTTCCTCATCTTCTGGGTCATAAACATCTGCAGGTAAGTTGCTCATATCATGATTAAAAGCAGGTAACGCCCGAAACAAATTAACAGCCACCATTTTCGCAATTTCCTGCATCGTGACCTCATTGAACTTTAAATTCACTGAAGATATATAATCAACTAACTCCAACAGCGTCTGCCTCTTCACCTCCTTCTCCTTCAGATTCTTCGAAGGATCATTAAAATCGAACACCACACAACACATGTTCAACTTCCTCATCAAAAGATTCTGCCTTTCTGAGCTCGGAACATCCCTGAAACTTGGCAACAAATCATACACCACTACAGGATTCATCCCCACCGCGGGTCCCACATGACCCGATGGTTTCCCCTTCCCAGAGGCATAAACCACCCCATTACTACCACTAAGATTACCATTCACACCACTAACATTGCTAGAACGAAACGATGAACAAAAATATTCAACCGGGTTAGAACTATAACAGCCCTTAGAATTGCCGTTATTTACAGGAATGCCGTACAAATCCACCGATCGATTTAACTCATTCGAGTCATTATTCGACGAAGACGATGATTTCGATGAAGACTTCCGAGGAAGCTTAGCCAATATCTGCTTAATCATATCTACAAAACCCTAAACCCCTAATCTAGTCCGGCACACGAAACTCCTGTTTTGCACGATTCCCAATATTGGCCCAAATCCCTATTCTTTTTCTAATCAAAAATTGAAAAGAAAAATATTGAAAAATTCTACCGTGACAAGCTTAAAGATAATGGGGCTGCAAAAATCACAAGGAACAGAAAATCCATACCTTGAAACAGTAATCAATTGATTGAGAATGTCTTCAGAATCCAATTATTTTCATTTAAATTTGCATATATTATATATGTATATATCTGCATTTGTATGTATATATGTATGTGTATATATAGATGTGTACATGTATATATACATATAGAGAGAGAGAGAGAGAGAGAGAGAGTACGAGAAGGGGAGTGAGAATTCAGGTGGACAATTTTTTTTTTTTTAAAAAAAAGAATATTAATAAAAATAAAGAGTGAGATTTTTAAGTGGAAAAAGAGAGATATTTATATGTTGGAATGGGTGGACACACGTGGGCCTATAGGAGATAAAAGAGATATTCAATTCAAAAATAGATGAATGGGCACAAAGCTCTAGTTTTCTTATTGGATTTTTTTATTATCCCTCTTTTTGGCTTTTGATATTAATAAATTCTTTGTTTATGGGGAAATATAAATATGGTTACTCCTTTTATGCATTTGTATATGTAGTGACGTGATTTTTACTTTTTTTTTTTAATGTAAATGAAGTTGACCTTTCTAAAATTGAGCAATTTTTGTCTTTTTTAGGCGTCTTAAGAATTTTATCGTACGTTCGTGTTTTTTTAAATTTGGCAAACTGAAACATTTAAAGTAATTAAAAGAAGGGAAATTAACCTAGACCCTGTTAATAGCGACAAGTGAGATCATGTTGGAGGTTGAAGAAAAACAAATACATAAGGAAATCCAAGTCTGAGTAAAGTGTTCACGTCTTTTTCGTCAAAATTTTATTCGATTTGTTGTAGATTAGATTATGGAAATATTAGCATTTTATGACTTGAAGATTGCATTCAATCTGTTTTAGGGCTTTTTTAACATGTGTCACGTTTTGATGGTGAAGAATAGCATTTATGGGTGATGTGTTTATGTAGTTTTGCTTCCTTTTATGGTGTATTTCATGGATCTCAATATATTATCGTTATATTGAAATTGGGATTAGACTAATATGTTGTGTAATTAATAATTAAGTAAATATATACCATCCTTAGTAATTAGGGAATTCATTTCATTCTTTATTGAAGGAGGCAAAGTTGGTCTAAAATAATAGGAAATTTACATATGAGTCATTTTTTTTTTGTAGCATACTACTAAAAGCATGCATATGAGATGTGAACCTTTGGAGCCCTATTTTGTCAACCAAGTGGTTGCCTTTGTTTCAAATCCATGTATTTTTCCTTTTTTAATTTGGACAAAAGGAAGTTATTTCAAGCCTTAAAATAATAAGTAGATATACAGACAGAGAAATAAATGCAAAAAAAAAAAAAGAAAAGACGAAGAAAAAGTAGTTTTACAAGGTCAATTGATGTAACGTTTGCCTTCCTCACATACTTAATTTCAACTAGAGCGGAAAAAGAGAAACAAATACAAAAGAATTCTACAAATAAATTGATTAAAAGTGGTATAGTGCATTACATAAGAATAATTGGAAAATGAGTTGAAATATTACTATGAGCTAACATTCAAAATACATGTAAAACCCTAACTCTATGTCATTTAATTCAAGCATCGTAAATTTCTACTCCTCTCGATGCTATATACTATAGTTCATTTTTCCGTGCTTTTTAATTTTAAGATGATCGTGATCTTGAGTAGAAGAAAATCTAGCTTTTTTTTTTTTTTTTGCTAATTAGAAGATTATCTAGTTGACAATAAGATGATTTTTGTAATAAGGAATTTTCTAGTCATGTAAAGAAGTCAAGGTTTTTGATAGCTAAGTTGTGGTGATCCACTCGAAATTAATATATCAAAGGTTAGAGTATGAAATGGTCGTGTTAATATGTAACCATGGAGATGGAGTAAGATTTCGCAATATCTACAAGTTATATGATCATGGTGATGGTTTGATTTGATTGTACATTTTTGGATTTGTTCATAAGGCAAAAATATAATAGCTTTCTCTTCATTATTTATAATCCTTAGTAGTAAACTTGATTATTCAATGCCTTGTATGCCATGACTGCTATTTGGGGCTAACACATTTTTCTTTTGCTAAATCAACAAAGAACTTGTATCGTAATGAAAAATCAATGACAGTGCGATCAACAAATATCCCAAATTTGGGGCTAGTTTGGCGTATTCTTTCATCCATTTTCTTGATAGAAAGCAATAAAAGTGCAAAATCACATGTAGAAAAACTTTTATGACTATAGTTCCTACAATTCTAAATTTATGACTTAAATGAAAAGAGAAAAATATGTTTAATGGTTTCAATTGTATTTTTTTTTTTTTTTGGAAAGAGAGATTAGAAAAGACCACAAAAGAGGAAACATAACCAAAAAAAAAAAAAAATGCCTACAACACCTTACTCCCTAAAAATGTGCAACAACTCAATTGTACTCCTTGAGAACATTTTAAAGTGCTTTTTATTGCTGGAGCAAACATTTTCTTTTCTTTGGGTTAGGATTGTTAGAAGAAACATAAACTGTACTACTTTTGTCCAACTCCCTCAACTATTACCTTTGAATTGAACGGAGAAATATATATATTCAACAATGAAATCAAATTTAAAATGCTATATTGTTGGTAGAAAGTTCAAATATTCCTAGTCTCAAGTAAAACCTAAAATAATGTACTTTTGTGAGATTTTTCTTTTTTAGAACTTTTTAGTTTTATTTCGATTGTTTATACTTTTGTATACTTTCATATTAATGGAATATTTTCTCATTGATTGAATAAAATAGACGCACACAAAAAGAAAACTTTGAAGGTGTATGTTGCTCGGCAAGTATTAAGTTACTATCTCATCTAAAAGCTTAAGTTTATAGAGAGGATATTGGTTTGTTTATTTATTGTATTAACACGCTCCATCAAATGCAACATAATTTGTTTAAAACTTGCACGTAAATAATTTAATATTTTTAAATAGGTTGCAGTAAGGATCGAACCTATGTCGTTTGGCTTCCAAAAACTGATATCATATTGAATTACTATCTCATCTAAAAACTTAGCTTATAAAGAGAATATTAGTTTATTTTTTTATTGTATTAACAGCAAGTTTATTTATTTTTTTTAATTGTATTAACAGCAAGAGACCTTCCAGGTCTCAAGTAAAACCTAAAATGATGTACTTTTGTAGGATTTTTCTGTGAAACTTTTGGTCTTCAATCGATTGTTTATACTTTTGCACGCCTCCGTATTGATGAAATATTTTCTTGGTATTGGAGCAACATATACACACACAAAAAGAAAACTTTGAAAGGATTCCTGTATAAAAACTTATGTTGTTTGGTAATGGCAAATCCAATTATGATATACAAGTAGGCTCATACATACACTTGTACATTACTGGCCAAATTGGTTGTTAGTCATATAGACTACTTAACTAACTCGATACACATTTGATTTTTTAAAAGGAAAAAATAGAATTATTAAATATTTTTAGGGTACAAAGTTCAATTCACCCAAACAAGAGAAGTAAGCTATACAACGCAGGAATAGATTAGTTTATAATGATAATATTACAATCCAAATCTGACGATTATGAATTTATTTATAGGAAGCTTTTCCATCAGTTGAATTGTAAAAATTTATAGTTTTTGAACAAAAATTTATAGGTCAAGAATAAAAATTCAACCATTCCCCCAACTTGAATATCGTCCAATGCTATCTCTACTTGAGGTCAATTGACAGATCTCATTGACTTGATAATTTGTGTAAAAGTTGCTAATTTGATTTACTAATATAGTTGTTAGTTTCACATCTTTGGGAGAAAATTCCATAATTATGAACATGTTTGACTTAATATAAGAGTTTTGAACATACAATATAAGAAATTTGAACATGTAATATAAAAATTTTGAACATAGAGTATAAAATTTATGAAATTATAATTTTTATTTTGTGAACTTGATTTTACACTTTTGAACTTGTAATATAAGAATTTTGAACATATAACATAAGAATATTCAACTTATAATATAAGAAATTTGAACATAGAGTATAAAATTTATGAGATTATAATTTTTGTTTCGTGAACTTGTTTTTAAAATTTTGAACTTGTAATATAAGAGTTTTGAACATATAATATAAGAATTTTGAACTTCTAATATAAGAATTTTGAACATGTCATATAAGAGTTTGCAATATAGAGTATAAAATTTATGAGATTATAATTTTTATTTTATGAACTTGCTTTAAACATTTGAATATGTAATATAAGAGTTTTGAATATGTTTGTAGCTTAATATAAGAGTTTTGAATATATAACAATAAAAATTTTGAACATATGTACCATTACCTACTGTGCGCACGTAATATTTATGCACAATATAGTGCACAATGCTCATGCAAAGCACTGTGCATATGGTGCACAATGTAGGTAATGGTGATTAATCACATGTTTAGCGTTTATAAGCTAATCCTTATTTTCTTCTTAGTTTAATATTGATTTAATATCTACTATCTATTTTCCACATGTATTACTATTTTTAATTTAAGAGATTCAACTACTAATTAAATAATCCTTAAAAAATATTCATTTGTAAATTTTAAAAAATTTGTAAATCAAATTAAATTTAACATCACTATTAAAGATAAACCAATCATACAAATACAAATTCTATTTGATAGAAGGAAAACTAATTAGTGATATCCGATCACCAGATATCTAACGATACCCAATACTAATTGGTAAATCTCAGATAAATAGAGCCTTATGACCTAACTATCGCATAAGTTAGAATATTAAACTCGTAACCAAAAATAAAATGAAACCCAGTTTTGAAGTGCATTCAACCCCATATCTTACCAAATTCAAATTTAAAAATAAAAATCAAACCCGATTCATGAACGGTGAACGCATCCGACCCTGATCATATCGCTGCATCCCGAGAACATTGGGATGTCAATGGAGCGAGGTAGGGGCGGGGTTCACAAACTCTTACTCCTCACCTTTTATTTTTTCACCTGCCCCTATCCCGCCCTATACCTGTATGGGGGTTTCTCCCGACTATTATCCCCATCTTTACCGATGTTTTTTACATCATGCCCTTACCTACAGGGCACTTATCAATAAAAGTTAAAGGAGCAATAGCATTGGGATAAAACCCTTACCTATTAAGCCCCTACCTATCAAATAAAATCCATACCTATTAAGTCCATATCTATCAAGTGAAATTCCTACTTGTTAATTAGATAAAACAAATATAACGTAACATAAATCATGTATAAAATCTTACCACATCAAAATATCAATCATGACTAAATTTGTGGTTTGTATTAAAAAGTTAAGGATTTCAAGCACTGTGAGATAGTAACAGTGTTACATAAATGCAAAATAGATTTTTTTTCGAGCTTATAAATTGATATGTTATTTATTATTAATTGTACTTTTATTATTTTTTATCTTTTATTTTAAAATATTGATTACCAATCAATTAATGCTTAAAAACAACACCTATTTATATAAATTTTGAAGAATTTAATATTAAATATTTAAATTTGTAATTTTTCTTAAAAATATGCAAATTTGTAAAGATACTAATATTTGAAACTTACAGGAAATAATATACGACTAAAAAGAATTAAAACAATTGAAAAAAAATGACAAGCAAGCCATCTACCACTAGGAAACTTGGCAACATAATTATTAAACATAACGTATATATACACACATATAAATATATATACACGCATAGTTTAAAAAATATATATATATATACACACACAACGGGACCGGGCCACCCGACCCCCCCCCCTGTCCCAGCCCAGATGCACAAATAAAAAACCCCACCCAATCCCACCCTGCCCTAGAAGTTTTTTCGTAAAAACCCGACCTCTACACCGTCGGTAAACCTACGGGACAGGGCGGAGCGGGCTATCGTCGACACGAGATATTTTTCTTAGGCTCTATATATAATTATAGACCCCATGTCGTCAAGGGGTATATAAAGAGACGAAGAAGAAGCAAGCAACGAATCAAACACTTGTTCACAAAAGCAAGCAATGGAAAACCAACAACAACAATCATCGTCAGCAGCAGAAGCTGAACACGCACAACACTCAGAAAGCGGAGCCGCCATGATCAACAGCTTCTGCGAGATCACTTGCGCCTCCAAATCCGAAGCCCTTTTCTTCTTGGAATCCCACAACTTCGACCTCGACTCCGCCGTCTCCACCTTCCTTGAATCCACCGCCGCCACCACCACCGCTACTACCGCTATTGCCCCCTCCACCGCCACCACCGCCTCCGCTAACCTCCCTATCACCGGCGCTGAGGCCAACAATTCGCCGTCTAGGTCGCGATCCCCGTCTTATTCTCCCTCGTTGTCTGAGACTGAGTCCGAGTCTGCTTCCCCTTCTCGCTCTCGCTCGCCGTCTCCCCACCGTTCCTCTCGCCGTGCCCAGTACAATCTCCGTTCTTCCAAAGCCAAGGCGCCGTCCGCCTCTGCTGCCGCCAGTGGTGGGGCTGGGAGGGCTGCCGGTGGTGGTATTCGGACGCTTGCGGATCTGAATCGGCGTTCTAATGATGATGGGTCTGATAGTGACCCTGATTATCAGCCTCCTGAGTACTACACTGGTGGAGAAAAGAGGTATATATGCCTGCGTGTTTGTTTTTGATCATGGGTATGTTTTATTCTGATAAATGTGAAGATAAATTGTGAAAATAGTAGATCTACTACTCACTGAATACTTCGTCTCGGCTCCGAATGTTGGTAATATTATACTTGTAGTTATTTGATAAAAAGTTGTTCTTTTGGATAATTCAATAAGAATGCAAGGGTTTGATTGTGATACTAATAGCAAAATAATTAGGAAAAATAATAGAGTTAACGATGTGTTTGGAGGGGGTTGTAGTGCAGGAGAAGCTCCTTTTCAATGTTGAAGAATGAGGGGGACAATGTGAGGTGCATTGTACATTGTGCTTCTGTGGTTTGAACTCATTGTTTTGGTATCCGAGATGATGTTGAATTATCGATTTTGTATGCCGAGTGTTGAGAATTAATGTGGATGTCAAGCTACGTGGAAAAGCGCTAGTTGACTTTATTGTATTATGCTCTGCTTGTGCAAATACAAGGCTTAGTTTGCTATCATCATCTTTTGTGATAAGGAGATTGTTAGGTTTCTAGAAAGATCTAGAGAGTTATGTTTGTGACTGTATTTGTCAGAGTGATGGTTGCTGATGTCAGAGTTAGTTAGGCAGTTAGGATAATTAGTATTAGAAGAGGTCATATATCTGCCTATAAATACTCTGCACTATTCATGTAATCATTCATTCAGTAATAATAATATCTTCCAGAATTCTCTCTTCTCTATCATTTTATCATTTTGGAGTTTATAAATCGGGCATTTTGATATTGTATTTATTATTGAGTAGGGTTATGATAAGGGTGTAACCCTCAAAATTCTTTGGAAAAAAAGGAACTTCTTGTTACAGAATGGTTTTCCGCTTCTGTATTAAATGATGAGATCAGCAGTTAGTCTGAAAAGGTTGAAGATGAAATTATTTCCTTACCTGATTATATATTCCAAAGATTTTGCTAGTCAGTTCCCTTATCTAACCTTTGTTCAATTGTGTATCTCTTTAAAAAGGAACGTTGTAAACGGTGCATATTAATGCAGACATTCCTAAAAACCACTAATACAGGTGTGCAGTTTCAAATTAATTGTATATAATATGCTTTCTTGATTATTTTCATGATGCTTTTGGCTGGTATCTTATGTTCTACATCGATATCTTTTTATACTGAGATTTAACCAATATTTGTAATTTGATATCTGGTTTTCTGAATCGTTTCTGTATTCAGTGATCTTCTGATCTTTTAACAATATTTTGTAATATAATTGAGATCTGGTCAATAAATGGTTTAAGGACATCGTTCAGTGATTATCTTAATAAGTTACAAGACGCATCAGAAATTTGTAAAGATGGATATGACAATGCCTCAGAAGAAGGTTGAGCCAAAAGGCTTATTCAGCTTTGCCTCCCGTAGTAACTAAACCCTGTTTTCCTCTCACTGAAGTTTGGTTTATTAGCTACTTGAGCACCCTAGGGAAGAGCTTAAAATGTGCTGCAACTGAGTCCATCTGCAAATAACTTATTCCATTTAAAGCCCTTGATGCACTTGTTTGTACGTTTTTATTATTCTTAGCATTCTCAGATCTAAACAAACCAAAAAAACATGCTCTCCAATCTACAGATGCTGATCGTTTTGCATTCTCTGAGATCTTTTTACTCTCTATACGCGATCCTACAAGTTGATCGCGGAAATGAACTAATATAGGCTGCAAAATAATTAAAAAATTTTATGTGCTTCTCTAGCCAACATTGAGTGACTTCTTGATCATGTGTTCTTTAGCATTTGGCTAGAGAGCAGCTCTTATTATTTTTGTACTCTTTTGGTTGGAGTATTTGTTTGTTTGGTAGTATTGTTCAAGGATTCTTGGAAGAATATATGTTTCTTTGAATTCTTTCTATGTTATTCGGTCCGGCTGCATATTTTTCAGTTAATTAATTTAGCTTCTAACTTCGGTAAAACTGTTCAAAACACTAGATACGTAACAACAGTGAGATACTGGTTGTCGATGTATAATATTTTACTGATTCAAGTTCACATTGCAGTGGGATGCTTGTTCAAGATCCATCAAAAGTAAATAATGTGGATGCAATATTTAATGATGCCAGACAATGGGAAGCTTCAGAATGTTCTGATGGACCCCGTCGTCCATCTTCAGGCTGTAAAAGCTTTAAGGGAACTGCAAGGCTACTTTCGGGAGAGACTCTGGCACCTGCTCCACAGCAGCCTGAAGAACAAACACACAACATCATTTTCTGGAATAACGGGTTCACTATAAATGATGGACCTTTGCGGAGGTTTGATGATCCTGAAAATGCAGACTTCTTGGAGGTATGTGAAAAGACATTTACTTTTAGCATAGAGTACACCTGCATGATCGTGGTGATCTTGTATCTGCTACAGCCATAAAGATTGACATAGAATGTCCTGTGTGTCAAATGCCTCTGGAATTAGGGGACCTGGTCCGTTCTCTCTCTTGCCTTCTTTTTTTTTTTGGCTCGATCTATCGTTTCCCTTTCATGGCGGGTGAGGTAAGACATGCTGACATGTCCAGAAGTAGATTTCATCTTTCAAGGAGATTTACAAAATATTCATGGAAGTGTTCCATAATCATACCCCTTGAACGAGGTCATAAGAGCAAGTTGAATTCCTACCAAAGTACATCTTAATGCTGAAAATTAGATACTAAGCTGTAAGGGATGGTAGATAATTAGCAAGCTTTTCCGGAAGGTGTTTTATCTGATTTGCTGGTTGACATCTTCCTTCAGCATGAAATTTTGGTTTCTTTTTCTATTATGGCCGTCTTTGTTTTCTTTTCAGTGTTACCGTTCTCTTTTTCTCTTCTTGATGTGCCAGAATGATTCAGTTACATTTCATTGCAGAGTATAAGAAGGTCCGAGTGCCCAAAGGAGCTTGAGCCTTCAGATAGGAGGAGTGGTGTCCATGTTAATCTCATGAGGAAGGAAGAAAACTGTCCTGTTCGTCCTAATCTTCCCTTTATAATATTTGGTGTCCTTTCTCTGCCAGCCCTTGCATTCAAGATTTGCTCTTGTGGTCCTTGTACAGGTGCAGGAGAAATGCCGTGCTTCTTTCCAGGGTGTTGGAAGAACTCTAGGTAGCACCAGCAATGCTGCATCCACTGAACCAACCACTGCTGACACCAACCTTACAACTGCTCCAGCCCCATCAATGGGTCTGGTTGTTGACGAGACACAACCTACCACATCGATCCAGCTCAGGTTGGGAGATGGGACGCGCATGGTTTCTCGCTTCAACTATCACCATACCATTAGAGATATCAGAGGCTTCATTGATGCATCAAGGCTAGGGGGACCAAGGACTTATCAACTTCAGACGGTAGGGTTCCCACCTAAACAGCTCACTGATCTGGATCAGACGATAGAGCAAGCTGGCTTGGCAAATTCAGTTGTCATACAGAAGCTTAGTTAGTTTGGAGAAAGGAACTTCAAGAGACGAAGATATTAATAGCCCAAACTCGTGAATATTTATTTCATATTTTACATTAGCCTATATGAGTTTTCTCCAGTTTACTTCAATTGCATATATGAACCAATATTTATGTCCATAACTGGATCAGCATTTTGCTGCACTTGAAATCAGTGTCTTTGCAACATTTATGAACATATAGGGTCGCAGAAACCTCAAAGTAACATGGTGTCCGTGCATAATATAGACATAAATTTAAGGGTGAATAAAGTTCATACCACTTTAACTAATATATACATAAAGTTAAGAATATTATAGTTCTGTTTGGTTTGATTTAATTATGGGCTCATTTCATACTAAACCAAATTAGATGGCCACGTAAAATAACCAAATGAACTCGAATTTTTTGGTTGGTTTGGATTGGTTTGGTCGGTCCAGTCCACGTTCATCTCTAGGTGACACAATAATAGAAACGATGAGGCAGGAAAGAGGGCAATACAACGATCGTTCATGAAGTTTTCCTTCTCTACAACGACTAGTAACAAAGATAAACAGAAATGCGGCATTCTATGGCGGGTTTGGAAGATCCAGAAGCAAAGCTTAAAGCTCACGGTACAGTCACGTATCTACTACGCAACAAGTCCTCACCAGGTTTAGCAGCAAGATTCATTTTCATCACCCATAAGATGGAAATATTGGCAGAGGAGATCTCTATACCCCAGTGTGGACGATTAATATGCGACTGTGAATGATCAGTTCCAATCCCAACTAATTTCTTGTGTTGAAAGGGCTAAAAACAAACACATACAAGTACATAAAAAGACACTAATGAGGCAGAAATCACTAGTAAAAGGCAGCCACGTTCGTCTGTCGAGTGAAAGGAAATTGTATCCCATAATTTCATCTCAGAATATTCACAAGAGTTGCAATGAAGATTACATGTCACACAAATTTGATGGCTAGTTCCTAGCGCAATGTCAAGTACATATAATTCTCACGGACAAACAGAATCTCCTTGCTAAAGGCGGTATGGAGTCCCTGGTTATTCTTCTAAGCATGACATGGATATCTTCATTTACTTTTGTCCCGCAGAAGAGAAGCATAATTTAAGTCCGAAAGTTCAAGCTAAATGCCGTTAAATCAATTATAGAGAAAAAATTGGTGATCTCAGTACATGAACTATAGACTAACAAAACTTGGCTCTTACTTGAGAAACTCAATGACTATTGGCAAAGCTTAATCATTCTGGCCAGCAGTATTTCCAGTGTTTCTAAGACGAGGGACAACCACAGGTGCACCACGGACCTTATCAAGAGCAAAGCTTATTCTCAATGGTCGACCAAGAAATGCCTGAGTGATAAACCATTTGTTCAGTCAGAGAATTTTGAAGCTCAAGAAGAAGATGCCAAAAAAAAAAAAGAAAAAAGAAAGAAAACGACAAAAAGAAATTCCTTGACAAATAACAAAATGAACTACTGCTCACCTTCCCATCCATAGCATCTTTAGCGCATGTGGCCTCGTCTTCCTTCGAGAAATACACAAACCCGAAACCTCTTGCACGACCGGTTTCTTTATCGTACATTATCCTCACTGTATGTCATTGATTAATATCAGTACTATGTTGTCACACGTAAAGGAACACTAGTTGCATACCCGAAAGACATAAAAGATGATGCAAGTTCTACAAGCTTAATAATCCTTATCCAAGTTGAAGATTTTACAAGAAATGGGAAGTTCCATTGTAAGTTCAGAATATGCATTCAATGGTTATAGGTCCATTTAGGGATGGTTTCCCTAGAGATCTTATTTGATTCAAGCATCAAAAGCACTTTTACAGATATGAGTAATTCCTCCACATCAAATTGAACTACCAGAGTACAGATTCCCAAATTCACCAGGATCTAAATGTCAATTGACCTCTAGTTCAATTACTGCAGATGATGATTTCTTATGTAGCGAGTTCCATCCAAATGAGCATTTGTACAACAGCAGCACATCACTATGAAAATATTTGATTTGCCCCTTCTCTACCATTCACAATATTTCATTTTTGAGATAGGCAGATCAAATTGTATAGGAAAAAGTGCCAAGGTGGCAAAATCCCATCTTTGAAAAGGAGATATAAAAATGCTCAGCGAAAAGTCTGAAATTCCAAAAGAAGAGCAAAACCAGAAAGCTTTAAACGTTAAACCAAAAGACAGCCATAGATATATCAGAAACAAGAAATGCCGTTTATGCACTCTTTGGCCTTTTTATCCTTGTAACTAATTGACCTTCAATCTATAGATGTCCTGCTCTACAATAAAAAAACTAGAGCGGAGAGAGATGAAAAGTAACTGAAAACTTGAAATTACACAATAATTATAACAACGAACAAAGTGCAAACTTTAACTCAGAAACCATTGCAGGAACTCAAGACCTGAAACCAACCTCATTAGATGATTCCATTCCTCCAAAAAAATACACTTCCAGGAGAACATTAGAAAATCATTGAGTCAGGAAAACAAAGACCAAGACTTTCTATTCTAATATATTGGGAAACGCTAATATTTACTTAAAAAAGAGTCGAAAAAGAACTAACTACTGTATTAGCAAAGATATTAAACATCACATTTTTCACCAACAAGATTCCAAAAGGTCCTACTCACTGCACAAGCTCCAAGACGGCGAGGACGGTTCATCTATCCGCAAGAATAGTACTAATTACATCTATCTAATACATCCCTGCTTCGTCTTTGGGAAAAATCATAACCAGGCAACAAATCAAACGAAATGCCTATCAGTAAATATATCTAGAACTTCAATTTGCTTATCATCAACGCTCATAAATCAAACACACTCGCTTCGCATTCATGGTTATTCAAAACCAAAATTTCCAATCAACGAAACACATAACTTCACAGCATTTCTTTACTACATAATATAAATGAGATGCTACTTATGTACCTTCAGTGACTTCTCCATAGGTGGAGAAAGCATCCTTGAGAGACTTCTCATCCACTGACCATGAAAGACCTTCAACAACAAGCCCAAAAAACAAAAGGAAAAAAGAAAAAGAAATTATTATTCCAGTAAGAACCCAAGTAACTACATTAACAATAAAAAAAAAAGTATAAATGAAAAAAATTGCAGAAGAAAGATGGGTATGCATTACCAGCAACAAAGAGTTTATTATTGGATGGAGCAGAAGAAGAAAAAGAAGAAAAAGATGGAAACTTTGATGATGTAGATGAAGAAAGACTTGTGTTATTAAGGGTATAAAGTGTTGGGAATCTTCTTGCTATGTTTACCAAATTTTGCTTCATTTTTGGAGTTTGATTAATGAGTGTGAGAGAAGCTCGTGGTGGAATGATACAACCCAAGAAGAAGATGTTCTTTCTAGTGTTCGACGGAGTGAAATTAGTCAAAAATGGGATTAATTGCAAAAAAAGAAAAAAAAAGTCTCTAATTTTGTCATTCTTTTAAAATTAGTTTTTATTATTTTTTAAAAAATAAATTAATTTTATATCTTATAAATATAGCCAAATTAATTCAAAATATTTTAAAAAATATTTATGTTAATTCTTTATGTTTCACAAACTTATTCAAATTAATTCTCGTTATTTTCTGTATTTTGGAGATTAATTTGAATAAATTTGAGAAAATTGATATGCATATTTTGAAATATTAGAGATTACTTTGATTATGTTTATGAAGCCTTGAGAATTAATTTAAGTGTTATAAATAATAAGGACTAATTTATAAAAAAAAAGTTAACAATATTGAGACCCTATGAAATAATTTTCCCCAATTAAAACATCCTTTTTCAAAATTAAGTGCGTTTGACAAATGAAAATCCTGACCTTTAACAGGTTATTTTTAATTTTATTATTGACCCTGGCAGGATGAATTATTTCTGGCTGTGTGATTCCATCCATCTCTCTACTCTTTTCACCCTTGCTTTAATTTTACTTTTAATACTTTTATTCATTTTTTTTATATAATTTTATAGTTTGAAGTCCTATAACACAAATTTTTGAAATATACAATGTCTCTTGGATTTATTTATAAACATAATTGATAAATTAGAATAGTATAATTAATAATAAAAATAATAATATCAAACTTTAGTTAAGGATAACTATAGTTATTTAAATTGATCAAGTTTATAATTAAATACAATTATAAAAGATTAATGTGTGAATAACTAAAACTTGAAAGGTTAAAATCATATATGGGATTAAGGAATAACTCAAGTGGTTGAGACTATTCCTTTTTAGGCGACGTCTTAGATTAAATCGTATTGGGATGGAGGCTTTATGTAATGTACTCAAGCAAATGGCAGCTAGACCTTTGATTATATTAACTTTCTGGAGTTTTGCTTACAGCAAAAAGAAGAGCAGAGAAAAAAAAGAAAAAAAGACGACAATGATGATATTCAATCTTTGCTTTTTCCTATGCCTATTACAGAGTATTTATAGGCCTTGCTTGCAAGATTTTTTTCCTTCCAATTTGTTGTAACTAACTTTTGCCAATTAAGCCACGTAATCCCCTAAACGTGTGGGATGTTTTTTAACACGCACGCTCCTCTGTTCTCTCCTTCCAGGCCTGATTTCATGTGCATTTTGTGTCAAACTTGGATTTTTTTCTTCTTGGGTCTTCCGACGTGAGCTTGATATTACACTTCCCCACTCGTTCAATGGAACCTTGTCCTCAAGGTTCCAGTTGGGATAAGCTTGGAGAAATTCATGTTCATCTTCCCAAGTTGCTTCTTCTTGTGCCAGTTGATTCCATTGAATCAGAAGTTGAGGGGATGGCTTGCCATGACGAAGAATAACCCTTCTATCTAGAATGTCGCTTGGCAAAATTTGAGGCATTTTTGGGAATGGTGGAAGAGCATCAATGTCCTGTTTGTCACCTGAGTACCCAATAGCTTTCTTGAGAAGTGAAACATGGAAGACAGGGTGAATGCGAGACGAAGGAGGAAGCTGCAGCTTATATGCAACAGGTTCAATACGAGCTAGGACGTGAAACGGGCCAAAATATTTGCGATTGAGCTTTTGATTGTGGTGCGGACGTAATGACAATTGCCGATAAGGTTGCAGCTTGAGGAAAACCCAATCACCAACTTCAAAATGTTTTTCAGTCTTGTGTTTATCGCTCTACTCTTTCATTCGCTGTTGTGTGCGAATTAGATTCTGTTTAAGGATTTGCAAAATTTCATCCCTTTCCAATAAATCATGCTCCACAACGGCATTGTTGGTAGATTGTGGGAAGTATTTAATTAATGTTGGGGGGTCACGTCCAAAAACTGCCATAAAAGGAGTCATGCCACTTGAAGTATGGAAAGAAGTATTGTACCAGTACTCTGCCCACGACAGAAATTTGACCCATAACTTTGGAGAATCCATCACGAAGCATCGCAAATACATCTCTAACGTTCGATTAAGACGCTTCGTTTGGCCATCAGTTTGAGGGTGATAAGAGCTACTGAATTTTAGAATAGACCCCTGCAAGCGAAATAATTCTCTCCAAAAAGTACTCACAAATAATTTATCATGGTCCGACACAATTGATTTTGGTAGTCCATGAAGCCTGACAATCTCATGTACAAAAATATGTGCCAATTTAGTGCTAGAAAGACCAGTCGGAATGACGACAAAATGTGTATACTTAGAAAGTCTATCTACAACAACAAGAACCTCAGAATACCCTTTTGACAGCGGTAAACCTTGAATAAAATCCATGGACAAGTCTTCCCAAATATGAGATGGAATAGGCAAAGGCTGTAGAAGGCCCCCTGGGTGTGTATGCTCCACTTTAGCTTATTGACTGATGACACATGCGGCAACAAAGTCCTGTACATCCTTGTGAATATTTGGCCAATAACAATTTAAAGCTAATCGTTGAAAGGTGCATACAACTCCCGTATGGCCACCCATTGCTGAACAGTGAAATTCTTTCAAAAAGTGCTGCTGTAATGCTGACAGAATGACCATTCTTTGCTTGTAAAATATTATGCCATCTCGAAAAGAGTAGTGAGGGTGTGTATCAGGTTGGTGCAGAATCTCTGATGCTAGCTGTGAGAGGTTTTTGTCTATAGCAATTTCTTGGTGCAGGTAAGCTAGAGTACGCAATTGAACTGTAGAAAATAATAATAGAACCTGAGCATAAGGACCACGCGACAAAGCATTTGCACTAATGTTTTCTTTGCCCGGTTTAGAAATGATTTCAAAGTCAAAACCCAGCAATTTGGAAATCCATTTTTGTTGATAGTCTGCTGCATCATGGATTTTAGACTTTGATGGTCGGTTTTGATTTTGAAATGGCGGCTTAAAAGATATTGACACCACTTTGCTACTGCCTCTGTAATTGTGTACATTTCCCTTTGATAGGTTGAGGCCAATTGCATTCTTAGGGTTAATTTTTGGCTGAAGTAGGCCACTAGATGACCGTTTTGCAATAGGATAGCTCCAATCCCTAATGCCGAAGCATCCATTTCCACTACAAAAGGAACATCAAAATTAGGCAAAGATAAGACCGGGGCTGAGGTCAAGGCTTCTTGAAGACGACGAAAAACAACTATAGCCTCCATGGACCGTATAAGCTTATCCTTTCTTAATAGCTCTGTCAAAGGATAAGCAATATGAGCAAAACCGTTGATAAATCATCAGTAATATCCTGCAAGTCCCAAAAAACCTCGTAAAGCCTTCAAAGTTGAGGGAATAGGCCAATCAAGAATAGCCTGCACTTTATCAGGATTTATGGCAACTGTTTCTTGTGATATAATGTGACCCAAATACTCAATTTGTGTTTGACCAAACGTACATTTACTCTGTTTGGCAAAAAAAGAGTTGGTTAGCAAAATCTCAAGGACAGCCTCCAAATGTTCTAAATATTGAGTAAATGTGGAACTATAAACTAGTATATCATCAAAAAAAACCAAAACACATTTACGCAATAAAGGGCGAAAAATAGCATTCATAGTTGCTTGGAATGTAGATGGCGCATTTGTGCGACCAAACGGCATAACCAAGAACTCATAGTGCCCTTCATGTGTTCTAAAAGCTGTTTTTGGAACATCCTCGGAATGCACCCGAATTTGATGATACCCCGACCGCAGGTCTAATTTGGAAAAAATCGTAGCACTGTGAAGTTCATCAAATAGTTCCTCCACCGTTGGTATGGGAAAGCGATCCTTAACAGTGACATTATTAAGAGCCCGGTAATCAGTGCAAAAATGCCAAGTTCCATCTTTCTTGCGAACCAATAATACCGAAGCAGAGTATGGACTTGTGCTGTTTTATATAAGACCCTCAGCCATCATGGTGGTTACCAACTTTTCAATTTCAGATTTGTGTGCGAAAGGATACCGATATGGTTTTACATTGACAGGGGTCGCACCTGGAACTAAATGAATGCGATGGTCCTGAGGTTGAGTTGGAGGCAATCCATGAGGCGTTTCAAATACCTGACTGTATTTACTTAGCAGAATTTGAAGTTCTCTGTTCTCAGACTGGGGCAAATCTGCAGATTCTAAAATCATTGTCAAACTACAGAAAGCAGTAATTGAACATGTGGAGGCCATTCTTCGAACCCCCACAATTGGCACCCGAGAAAAATTAATATGGCTATCCGCTTGTAACTCTATATGTTTCCCGTTGAGTTGAAAACGCATCGTCAATTGAGCATAATCATGAACAATTAAACCAAGTGTTGCAAGCCAAGAGACACCCAACACTACATCCAAACCTTCTAAAGGTAATACGTATAAATCGGTAGTAAATGTGTTACCTTGGACTGCCAATTGGACTCCCCGAACCACTCATTCACTACGCAAGCGTTCACTATTTCCTACTGCCACAGACATATTTGAGATGGCTTCTATTGCAAGATTAAGAAATTGCGCAACTCGAGATTGTATAAAGCTATGTGTACTTCCTCCGCCAACTCAAAAGTGCACCAGAGACCCCAGTAATTCGCCCACAAATCGAAGAGTAGTAGGAGAACGACTACCTGACAACGCATTCAATGATATTTTTGGTAATCTTTGCAGCTCTTCGTCTTGGAGCTGGGCAGCTATCTGATTGTCAATGACTTCTAGCTCTTCTTCAAGACCTTCAAAATCGAGTAACAACAACTGAGGTTTGGTACGACAACGGTGACCAATGACAAATTTCTCATTGCAATTAAAACAAAGCCCTTGTTTTCTACGATGTTGCATCTGCAATGGGGTGAGCTTTTTTATAAAGGTACATTGTGTTGGTTAGGTGGTGTAATGCTGGAAGATGTGATGACTGATGTGTTTGGTTTAGTAGTTGGCTGATTAGATGATATTTGGGTATTATATTTCGGTATGGATGGGTTGGTTCTGGGACAATAAGAGGAAGCCCACTTATACTTCTCACCCCGTTGGTTTTGGGCTAAACGTTGTTGCTCCAATAACTTTGTCTCTTGTAACCGAGCAAGGCCCATGGCCTGATGTAGAAATGTAGGACGAAATGATTGAACTTCATCCCGAATATTTGGTCGTAGCCCAGCAACGAAACAGCTCAACAAAAATGATGGAGGAAGTCCAAATACACGATTTGACAAATTCTCAAATTGAAATTAATAGTCCTCCACAGTGTTCGTTTGAACCAATTTTGACAAAGCACCTTGCGTATCCTCAAACTCCGATAGGCCAAAACGCATTTCCAAAGCACGCGCGAATTGCTCCTAATTGAGAAATTTTCGACTCCGAAACATATATTGGAACCAAGGAAGAGCGCGACCCTGCATGTGAAAAGATGCAACTGTAAGTTTCTGATCATCTGGAGTGTTGTGAAATGCGAAATATTGGTCAGCCATAAAAATCCAACTCGAGGGGTCATCTCCATTAAATATAGGAAACTGTAGATCAGAACTGTGAGATTGTGCCGAGGAAAAATTTGTGGTACAAGAACCCAATTGGGGCAGGACCAGAGAACTGCTGGAAAAATAGGGTGTAGATGAGGTATAAAAAGTTGATGGGTTATATGGTGGTAAGGCCATATGATGAGGTAGTGGAGCTAAGGGGAAAATAGGTAATGGAAAAGAGTGAGTGGAAGAATTTGTAGTGGACATGCTAGGAGAAAAATTTGTGGATGAGAAGTGAGTGGGAAAATTTGTTGGTGTAAGTGGAGGATGTATTGAAAACCCCGCAGATAAAATTGAAGGCATAGATGAAACTGGTGAGTTAGATCCTGCCAAAGTTGCGATGGTGATGCCACTGGAAGAAATTCGAGCCGGCGCTTCAGATTTGAGTGGCATTAGCTGATCGAGTTTGGTGTCTAAAGCCGCTGATCTAGACATCACCTCGTCGAGACGCTGAGCATGTAAGGTAGTAGTTTCTTGTGTTTTTTTTTAGATTTTCATCGAGCAACTTAAGTCGAGTCCCTTCTGCCATTTGCAAGTCAACGAGAGCACCAATGTAATGTACTCAAGCAAATGGCAGCTAGACCTTTGATTATATTAACTTTTTGGAGTTTTGCTTACAGCAAAAAGAAGAGCAAATGGTAGCTAGACCTTTGATTATATTAACTTTCTGGAGTTTTGCTTACAGCAAAGAGAAGAGCAGAGAAAAAAAAGAAAAAAAGACGACAATGATGATATTCAATCTCTGCTTTTTCCTATGCCTATTACAGAGTATTTATATGCCTTGCTTGCATGATTTTTTTCCTTCCAGTTTGTTGTAACTAACTTCTGCCAATTAAGCCACGTAATCCCCTAAATGTGTGGGACGTTTTTTAACACGCACGCTCCTCTGTTCTCTCTGATTTCATGTGCATTTTGTGTCAAACTTGGATTTTTTTCTTTTTGCGTCTTCCGACGTGAGCTTGATATTACACTTTACTCATACATCCTTAACCGTAGATTTCCTAGTTTCTAAAGTATTTTCAAATTTCAAGAAGAAAAGAAGAAAATATGTGTATTTGATCAAGGATCGCTCTTCAAATTGGTAGGTCGATTTAACCATCCAAGTCAATTTCAAGCATTAGATGGGCGGGTCTTGCTTGAGTGGTCAAAGGACAGGCCGATTTGAAGATTTCAATGGACGGAAAAGAGGACATTACTGACCATTATGTCAAAGTCTTTTTAGCAAAAATAACATGACGATAGTTTATTATTGCCTTTGATTCTTGAGATCAGACAATGGAAAATGATTAATTATATTTTACCAATTTTACTAGAACTTTACCCTGGTCCTATAACGAGAATCCAAAAGTATTTGTTTTATTTCATATTAGATGATGGCATAATACTTCTCGAAAAATGTAAAGCTCCTTTGTAATAAGTATTGGCTTCAATTCTAAAAAGAAAAGCTCAAATTCAATTCTTTTGTAAACCAAAAACTTTAACTTCTCAAAAGAAAAAAAACTTTTTTTTAAAAAAAATTATAAGGAAAACAGTAAAAAAAAAAAGAAAAGAAAAAGTAACAATCAGAACGAGCCTAAGATATCATGAAGCCCAACATGAGGCCACAAGGACCATGCTTATTGTTTATTCAAATCCTTATTGTTTATTCAGACAGCTGCAACCTTATGGTGTGCTGGCGTATGAGATCCGACGTATGGTGTAGTTATGACTTACAAACTTACAATGAGATGTCTTGATTATTGACAACTATTGAATCTCGCTTATAATATCATAATGTTATGAACGGATCTTACTCCCGTTTAAAATGTAGCAAGTGTTCTTTTGAAATGTATACTGCAATTACATAGTCTACGTGCTGCATACCGGTGCTATATGCTTAAAGACCTTGAAATGCATACTGCAGAAAATTGCTTTAGTTAGTTGGTACATCTTTATCATGTATTGTAGAGCCTACAGGATTTGCTTTTGAAGAGCTTTTCTGCAAGAAGGCTGATATAAAGTTGTCCAATGGAAAAGACTTGAGCATTAATTTTAAGATATATCACAGAATAATGCTTTTCAACCATCTATCGATCCATGCAGTGCTGTAGCTAACGCTATAAATTAAAAAGAAATTACCAAAACATGACTAGCAGCAAGCTGAATTCATGCTTGGAGTCCAAGACACTTCAAAAGCAAAGCCCCTATCAAGCAACAGGGCACATAAGTCTTCCTTTTAACTAATCTAATTAACTAATCATTGATAGCTACCACAATATCCAGCTAGAACAATCAGTCCTGTTATGTCCCCTGTACAATGGCTAATATTGACATAATTTTCCCCTACTGAGTGAGACATATTGAGGAGAAAAAGGCAGGGAAAAGAAATTCACTTATGCCTGCGCGCCGAGCTCCAGCCTCAAAGTGTGATTAATATCATTTGCTATTGGCCCCACAAACTGCAAGGGGCCTGTTATGAAATAACGAGGAAGAGAACATCTCAGTTAATGCTCAACTTAGAGTAAGAATGATCAAGCATCTCAACATGCTTGTGTCTGTAATTAGGCAGATAGTCTTGAGATGCTTTGAAATCATACTCTAACAGTCTTTGCAGATGCCACTTGATCGCAGAAGAAGTTTACAAGATTTTCAAAAAATGGGAATTTGGCTAGTCTCCACACAAGGATGCATGAGAATTGGCACAAAGTCTCAAATTTGAAGTTTACTCATCAAATCACTACAGAATGGTAAAACTAAACGTGGTAGAGAGGGAAACTGCACAAACGTATTATACCAACTGTTAGACGATATAAACTTATGAGAAGAATAATGAATATAAATGCTGATGACCAATTGAGTGTTTTGCAGAATGGTTCAATTATAGATGGTTAACCGAAACACAACCTGGAGGGCTAACTTGATAATAATTATGTATTTATCAGTTGTTGTATCTCAGTCTCTTGTATAATTGCGAATAGTTTCATGAACCAGAGAGTTGGATGTGGTTTATGGCCCCACAAGTATAATACATTTGCATCAAGTGCCATAAGGGCAAATATATTCAAGTTCCAAAAGGGGAAAATACCCAATTTGACCCTTGCAACTTCATTGACTCAAATTGATAGATCATGGACTTTAAGACTTAAACTTTCTGCTATGTTGAAGCCTGGAAAGATTGTTACGGCATTACCTGGACAGAAATACAGATTCTTGAGGGCCCAATCATCTCGCATGGATGCAAACTTCTTGAAAGGAGCACCTGTTGTGTTGGAAAAAAAAGCTAGATTTCAGTGTCTTTTCAAACGTTATTAGAACAAAATAATAATACAGGTATTTCACAGAAGTGCTCCTTGTACCAATTAATTTTGGAAATGAGATCATGATGTGAACGGTGTTTTTAGATGACTCACCTTCAAGTTCCACCATAGCCTTTTTAATCACAGGCTTGAACTTTCCTGCAAAAAATGCGAATTCAGGTGCTTGTAAGACTATTCACAATTTGCTGCAGTATCAGAGTGCAAAGAGTGCATAGAATACAAAATGTAAGGCAGATCCACTTGTAGGTTAAATATTAATTGGGATGACGGATCATGTCATATACATGCACAATCCAAAATCAAGTGACATAATGAGAGTAACATAAATGGCAAAAGAGTGACATAATTTAACAATTCCATTAAGAGGAGCTTATATACCATGTCTTCTCTCCACATCCATTAATGAAGTCAATGCTGTTCCGCCAACTGTCCATTCTTCAACTGGTGCATGCAAATTCCCCACCTTTCCAAGTAGCAAACTTCTAATAAGAACTCGTGAAACTTTATTTCAGAAGTTCAAATATTATCTTTGATGCAAATTGTGTAGATATAACAGTGGCAGAGAAACAAACTGGGGAAATCAAGGCAGTCTTCCCAGAATGGAGGAGGGCTCCAGCTGCATAACCCAATGCATAACAGTAATTAGAATCAAAGTTTGAAGGAAAACCACATCTTCCCTCATATCTGCATGATGAGCACCAACCATATTAATAGCTCATATGAGAAATGAATTATAAGAACTTGAAGGAAAAACAAAAGTGAAAATGTAACCAAGGAAATAGGACTAGAAATGGCAAGAGAAATGCAGAAATTACCCAAAAAAATGGGACTGCCCTTTGAATTCTTTGTTATATTTGCCTTCCTTCTTCCTGTTCTCCAACTCAGTTTCCACCATTTGGATAAGCATTTTCTCAGTTTCAATTTTTGCAACCTACACAATAAAATCACATCTCACTGAGGAAAACTGAAACTACAAAGGCTGGTCTAGAGGTCCGTTCTTTAAACCTAGGAATTAACACTGGGTAGGAAAGCACCTGCACATTTCCATGTGGATCTCTTTCAAGTAGCAATTGCCCCTGAATTGCTTGGGGTAGAAATTCGAGGAGCTGGAGAGATTGGCTCCTGAGTTTCTTTTTCCACTTTCCTTCTTCATCAACAATGACGCGTGTATTTTTGAAGTGTAAATTGCATGATTTTGAGTGTGTATGAGTGCGTGTTTTGGTGTTAATTTTGTCTATTTTGAGCTTCTGAGTGATTATTGGGCCTCATTAAGTATTTATGTGTGGTGTATCATTTTTTATCGTTTTATGCGTTTTCTATTCTATTTCATTTTTTTTATATAATAATTCTGATTAATTAGGAATTAGGAAATTAAATTTATAAGTTAGCTCGGTTAGATTAGAATTAAGATATTAAATAACTAGAATTAGGATTCTAGGAATTTTAGTTAGTTAAATTAAAGTTCACTAAATTAGTTTAGGACATAATTAATTAAGCTATAGGGTTTTAGGCCAAAGTTAGAATGTTATAATACATAAGCTAATTGAGAGTATATTATATATTATATTAACTAATGACTTGAACCCTACCTTTTCCTTTTCCTTTTCTTTTCTTTCTTTAAGGCACAAAAACACAGTACCCATATATATATATCAACTCATCAACAAGTTGGGGGAGAAGAAAAAGAGAGCAGTCAAGAACGAGCCAAAAAAGAGAAGCGTTGTAGCAGCCCAAATTTTTCCTATTTTCGTCCCTTTTTTTAGCACCAAATACACACATAATCTCACACATTCACACACAAAAGGAGAATTTTTAGGGTTGATTTGGGGGTGAAAAGAGGCAAATTCCAGCAAGCCTTTCTGTAGGAAAAAGTGCAGAAATTAGTTTGAAAAACTGTAGAAACAAGAGATTTTGCTTGTTCTTTTCTTTGAGTTTGCTTTCTACTAATTAGGCCTTATAAATACACTTTTTGTGTGCTTATTTCTGCAGGTTTTGGGGCTAAAAAGAGAGTTAAATTGGTGCAGAAAAGTTGCTGTCAAGTTAGATTTCATTGCTGAAAATTGCGTTTTGAAGTTGAGTTTGAGCGAAATTGAAGCAGGAAGAGGTTCTAAGCTTGAGATTTAATTTATTGGACATGGAATTGATATTTTTGATATTAAATTTCAGTTTTGCCCTCTCTTTTAGCATGTTGAACTAACTACTTTAGGCTAGGGTTGGATTATAGATTATGTTATGATTTAGTGTTGGATTTTGACTTTTATGGATTTTGTGAGGTATGATGATTGCATAACTTGTGGAGAATTGTTGATGACTATAATATAACATGTCTATGTGTTTGTTGAAAGTCCCAAGAGAGTTCATGCATGCTTGTTTTGGAATTGTTTATGATTATTGGTCTTGTGCTAGGCATGAAACATTGTTAATGTGTGAGTCATGATCTATCGCTTGCTAGATTTGCTAATTGTGCTTGAATAGGCTTAAGATTAATTGGCTCCATCCTTAGTTTGAAACACAATTAATGGGTGTGCCTTAATCAACTTGGATTAGTCAATCATTTAGGTTGTTGGTATAGTTGCAAAGCCTTAATTAGTAGGACAAACCTATGATCTAGAAAGGGCCTATTTGGAGATAGGAGTGCACCTTTAATTGAGGGTAATAAGGCTAGCTAATAAACTAAGGCACTAAAGCTATTGATTGCCTACGGTCCATAGTTAGTCCAATCACTAGCCGAACATAGGAAGTAATCCGACCCTAGGCCGTTTTCCATTATTGAATTCCCCTAGTCGTTCCCAATTGCTTTCTTCTCATTGTTTTCCATTTACTTTTAGTTTAATTTATGCACTTTAGTTTTAATAGGATAGTTTAGAGTTTCCTTCAATTCAAAATTCGAAAAAAAATCTCAAAAAAATAATTTCGTTTCTACACGTAGTTAACTAGGATACATAGAACTTAGAAACCATAGTTAGAGGCCTCCCTGAGGAGATGATACCTGTACTCTTGCACACACTACACTACTTCCGATCCGTGCACTTGCGGGTTTTTAAAACAACATCAAGTTTTTGGCGCCGCTGCCGGGGAGGCACAGTTGGTATCTTTGATTTGTGTTCTCTAGTTGGTTACGTGCTTTGGTATTTTTATTATTTTTCTAGTATTAGTCTTAGTTTTTGTTGTTCTTTTTTATTTTCGTGATAATTTTTATTTTGTTTTTACATTGTGTTTTGTTTGATTTAGCATTTCTATTTAGTGTTATTTTTCTTTTGTAGTTTTTAGGACTTGTGGTTTCTGTGCTGTAGATTTAGGTTAAAATTGCAGTTTCGGGGGTTGAAGAGTTTGAAGGAGATTTTGTTTCTTTTTGTACATGCTTGGTAGACATTCACTTAGACCTGACTTAGTTCCTTTTAATCTTGAACCACAGAGAATTCACAGTCATCTTAGGAACTTAGAACGCAATCTAGGTGGAATGGCAGAAAATAGAAATGATCTCCCTCCTCTTGTTCCCCATAATGGGAATGATAATCCTCCTCCTCCTCCTCATTTTTCGCCTCCTGTTGTTCCACGTAATGAGAATGTTGAGCTTCCTAGGCTCCCGAATCCACACCAAGTAGCCGAAGACATGACCCTTAGGCAATACTTCCTTCCTCATGCCTTTGAGCCGAATATGGCCATCCATCCACCGGGTTTAGGGGAGGCGAGTTTTGAGATTAAGCAGGGGATATTAGCTATGCTCCCATCTTTCTATGGTAGGAGTAATGAGAGTCCCCAAGCTCATGTCGCTGATTTTGTGGAGATTTGTTCTACTTTCAATTTTCCAAATGTGTCTCAGGAGAATATTAGGCTTAGACTTTTCCCTTTCTCCCTCAAGGGTAAAGCCAAACAATGGCTTCAATCCTTGCCCGATAGAACCATTACATCTTGGGATGAGCTCTAGTCCCGATTCTATCAGAGGTTTTATCCCATGGCTAAGACCGCTGATCTTCCAGCTTCAATTATGACCTTCTCTCAGTACGAGTTAAAATCTTTCCACGAAACGTGGGAGAGGTATAATGATTTATTGCATCAGTGTCCACATCATGGGTACGGTACCCACAATCTTCTGCATTACTTCTTTAGGGGTCTTACCGAGTCCCAACGCATGATAGTGAATGCCATGTCGGGTGGGGGATTCTATAATCTGAGACCTAGTGATGCTTGGGGGATTTTAGAGCGTGTTGCTGAGGATTCTTTTCAGAATATGGCGTTGGATAGGTCGAGTAGGAGTAATCCTAGGAGAGGAGTTAATGAAGTAGGCACATCCTATGATCTTCCTGCTAAGGTAGAAGCATTGACCCATAAGCTTGACCAGTTGATTTCTTTAGGTCTAACACCTATTCCTGGCCGTAGGGCTAATCCGCTAGTATCGTCGTCTTCTCCTTCTGTTGTTGAGGTGTGTGCCTTATGTTCTGAGTCATCCCATGAGACTATAGCTTGCCCATTAGCACTACAGCTTCCAGAATTCATTCAGGAGCAAGTTCATGCTACAGAGGGGTACTCATGAGAGTATAACCCTTACTCGAACACATACAATCCAGGAGGGAGGGATAACCCTAAGTTTTCTTGGCGTAATAATCACTTTGAGTCTTCTCAGCCCCAGGTCCCATTCCAGCAGCGACCGCGTCCTGCTCAGTCAAATCCACCAGGTTTTTATCACATAAATCCATCTAAACTTCCTGGTGCCCCACAGGACCAGCGCCCATCTATTCCCGTTCTTCCCACTCAATTTATACCTTCACTTCCTGCACCATCCTCTAGCCAGCCTAATAGCGACAATAAGTTTGATCTTCTATTACAGATGTTTCAGTCACAACAGCAACACATGGCCAAGATGGATGCCCAGTTAGGTTAGTTAGCTAGTAAGTTGAGTGCTAGGGAGCTAGGCAAATTGCCTGCCCAACCTGAGGTAAACCTTAGAGGTCAATCCAGTTTTCCTTTAATCCCTCTTACACCACTCATGCACAGGCGAAAGCAGTTATTACACTTAGGAGTGGTAGAGTCATTGATAATGGGGTGAGAGAGAAGGAAAATTCAATTGAGTCTGCACCTAGTGTTCCTATAGAGCCTAGTGAGGTTAGGGACTATGAGAGAGAGGAGACCACTAGAGAGAGAGATAAGATTAGTACCCTTCCATATAGGGAGAGAAAGCAGTTCGTAGAATCTAGTGATGTTGTCCCTAGAGCACCTTTTCCAGCCGCGCTAGAGAAGCCCAAATCTGTTGAAGACACTAGGATGAATAAGATCTTAGAGCACTCGAAAGACCTTAAGGTGAATCTTCCTCTAGTTGACATTATTGTGTCTATTCCTACTTACGCAAAATTATTCAAAGATCTATGCACGCGAAAGTGAAATAATTCCCACATGCCGAAAACAATGAAACTCACTGAAAAGGTGAGTAGCATTTGCACTTCGGGCATCCCACCCAAGTTGAAAGACCCAGGAGCTTTCACTATTTCATGTTGCATTAGAAAGACCCCGATTGATCATGCTCTTTTAGATTTAGGGTCTAGCGTAAATCTGATTCCCTACTCAGTCTACCAGCGTCTAGGTTTTGGGGAGTTATCTCCTACTTACGTCACTTTGCAGTTAGCTGATAGATCCGAGCGGAGACCGCGAGGTATAGTAGAGAATGTCATGGTTTAGGTTGGAGAGTTTGTGGATCCAGTTGATTTCATTGCCTTAGATTTGGATTCTAGCCATGACACTAAGCATTCTACACCTATTCTCTTAGGACGCCCTTTTTTAGCTACAGTTGATGCAGTCATTCATTGTAAGTCAGGGTTACTAGAGATTAAGTTTGGGAATCTGAAGGCCACTATGAGAGTCGCGGAGGCAGCGAATAGAGGGAGTATAAGTATGGATGATGAAGAGGAGTGTTTTGCTATTGATATTATAGATCCATGTGTGGAGGAGCATGCCTGCGAAATGTTTGTTGAGGATGAGTTAGCTGAGCTTGAGGCCATCTTAGAGCAATTTGATTCTGAGTCATTTGTTAGCAAGTATGTAGCTTTCACATCCACTTCTATTGACTCTAGGCCTGAGAAATTGATTGAGGTTAGTCAATCCGAGTGTCTTCCCTTAGAAGTATCTAGTGATCCCCTTATAGTTAAGTCTTCCCCATCTTTGGAGCTCAAACCTCTCCTTGAGCACTTGAAGTATGCATTCTTAGGACCTGATGAGACCCTTCCTGTGATTATAACATCTGATTTGTTGAGTAAGAATAAATAGCGTCTTCTAGGAGTTCTTCGAAATCATAAGGAGGCCATAGAGTGGACGATTGGTGATTTAAAAGGTGTAGACCCTTCGGTTTGTATGCATAGGATTCATCTAGAAGAAGGTGCAATACCTTCTCGTGAGATACAAAGACGACTTAATCCACATATGAGTAAAGTTGTGAGAAAGGAGGTTATTAAGCTCTTAGATGCAGGAATCATTTATCCGATCTCTGATAGCAAGTGGGTTAGTCCTGTTCAGGTGGTACCAAAAAAATCTGGGATCACGGTGGTAGAGAATAATAAGGGTGAGCTAGTTCCTACACGAATCTCTACGGGTTGGAGAATGTGCATAGATTATTGAAAGCTCAACTCAAGGACTAGAAAAGATCACTTCCCATTACCTTTTCTTGACCAGATTTTGGATAGAGTAGCTGGTCACGGTTATTACTGCTTTTTAGATGGGTATTCGGGATACAATCAAATCCCCGTGTTTCCCCAGGATCAGGAGAAAACTACGTTTACTTGCCCTTATGGTACATTTGCTTATAGGAGAATGCCGTTCGGTCTTTGCAATGCACCTGCCACTTTTCAAAGGTGTATGATGGCTATATTTAGTGATATGATTGAGAGGCACTTAGAGATTTTCATGGATGATTTCTCAGTCTTTGGTGTGAATTTTAATGAATGCCTTAGTCACCTGTCTTTAGTGCTGGACCGTTGTATTAAGATGAATCTTGTGCTGAGTTGGGAGAAATCACATTTTATGGTGCAGAGAGGAATAGTCTTGGGTTATGTAGTGTCTTCCGATGGTATCCAAGTTGACCCAGCCAAGGTAGAGCTTATAGAGAAATTACCCGTTCCTAAGACTATTAAGGATGTGAGATCTTTCCTTGGCCATGCAGGTTTCTATTGTAGGTTTATTAAGGATTTTAGCCAGATTTCCCGTCCGTTGTCTAGGCTTTTAGCGCAAGCTGTTTCATTTGTGTTTGATGAAGAATGCATTAGAGCTTTTGATAGGCTTAAATCCTTGCTTTTCTCTTCCCTTATTATCTAACCGTCTGATTACAGTCTTCCTTTTGAGATTATGTGTGATGTATCAGATTTTGCCATAGGAGTTGTATTAGGACAACGTAAGGATATGTTGCCTCATGTGATCTATTATGCTAGTAAGACTCTAGATGAGGCTCAGAAAAATTACACTACTACTGAAAAAGAGCTTCTAGCAGTAGTGTTCTCCCTTGATAAGTTTCGATCATACATTCTAGGGTCTAAGGTCATAGTTTACACTGATCATCCGGCTTTGAGGTATCTGTTGTCTAAGCGTGAATCTAAACCCCGCTTGATTAGATGGATGCTCCTTTTGCAGGAATTTGATATAGAGATTAGAGATAAAAAAGGTAGTAAGAATTATGTTGCTGATCATTTGTCCCGTCTTATTCATGAGTCCCCTAGTGATTCCATCCCTTTTCGTGAGTCTTTTCCAAATGAACAATTGTTTGTTGTCTCACATCACACACCTTGGTATGCGCATATAGTAAATTATCTTGTCACAAGTCAGTTGCCACCTCATTGGGAGAAGAGAGAAAAGGATAGGTTTTATTCGCAGGTAAAGCATTTCTTTTGGGAAGATCCTTATCTCTTTAAGGTGTGTGCAGATCAGGTAATTCGTAGGTGTGTTCCGGAGAGCGAGTTTGAAAGTATTTTGAATATGTGTCATGGTGAGGCATGTGGACGTCACTTTGGAGGAAAGAAAACTGCAGCTAAAGTCTTGCCAAGTGGATTCTTTTGGCCCACACTCTTTAGAGAAGCCCAGGAATTTAGTAAAAAGTGTGTTAGATGTCAAAAAACTGGGTCTATTTCTAGGAGAAATATGATGCCCCTTTCCCCTATTCTTGTGTGTGAACTTTTTGATGTTTGGGAAATTGATTTTATGGGTCTATTCCCACCTTCCTTTGGGTATCTATATATCTTAGTGGCTATTGACTATGTGTCCAAGTAGGTTGAGGCGATTCCTACCTGAACCAATGACCACAAGGTTGTGTTGAAATTCATTCGAGAGCACATGTTTTCTAGGTTTGGGGTACCACGAGTCTTGATCAATGATGGAGAAAAGCACTTTCACCACAGGACACTTGAGGCTTTACTCAGAAAATATTTAGTCACTCATAAGATTGCTACCCCGTATCACCCTCAGACAAGTGGACAGGTTGAAGTTTCAAATAGGGAGGTCAAGTCCATTCTAGAAAAAACGGTTAAGCCTGATAGGAAAGATTGGCCTTGTAGATTGAGTGATGCATTGTGGGCCTATCGTACTGCGTATAAGACCCCTATAGGTATGTCTCCATATAGGTTAGTGTATGGGAAGGCCTGCCATCTACCTGTTGAGTTAGAACATAGAGCATATTGGGCTATTAAAGCTTTAAATTTTGACTTGTCTGCTGCAAGTGAGAAAAGGAAGCTTGACTTAGCTGAGCTGGAGGAATTGAGATATGAGGCGTACGAGAACGTCAAGCTTTATAAAGAGATAATGAAGAAAATGCATGATAGACATATCCTTAGGAAATCTTTCTCTCCTACTGACAAAGTTTGGTTGTTTAATTCTAGATTGAAGCTCTTTCTAGGTAAATTGAGAAGTCGATGGGATGGTCCGTATGAGGTCATTGAAGCCTACCCTTCTGGAGTAGTAAAGATCAAAGACTTAAAGGACGGACGAGTTTTGACTGTGAATGGGCAGTGCCTGAAGCATTCATTTGACCCGAGTATGGCTAGAGTGGATTCCATCGAGCTTCGGGAGCCTTCATATGACACTTAATGAATGGAGCTTGCCTGGCTGACGGCATGATAGTTAGCGCTACTAGGAGGCAACCTAGATTTTGGTAATTTCGTTCTTTTTCTTTCGTTTTTATGTATTTGTCGTTTTCTTTTCCTTTTAATAGCTAGAGTTTTGTTCCCATTCCTTGCATTCCCCGTCTCCATTTTGCATACATCCTTGTTCTTATTTGTAATGCCAATGCGGACTTGCATGGCATATGTTTACTAATCTCGGGTGTTTTTTGAGTGTTTGAGTATTGATGAGAAACAGGTTAGTAGATGATTGGAATTTCATTGGCATTTGTGAAGTCACACGAGCACAAGGTTGTATCTTTCCATCCTCGTGGCCTTATTTTTCTACCCTTTCTACACTTCCCATATGTGTGCTTTATTGTTTGTTTGTTTGCACGGTTGATTGCAATTCGCTTGAGGACAAGCAAAGTTTAGGTTTGGGCGTGTGGGAGTTCTTTTTGTTTTTCATCGTTGACATAAAGGGTAGATTTGCATGGTTTTGCTCAAAATGGTGAATTTTTTTTTTCCATTTTTTCCACCAACGACAAAAAGACCATCCAGACTGAGCTTCTTTGCTGTTTCTTGAGCTTGTTTAAACTAAAAGACAAGGCGATGCAAGTTAAGTCACTGCACAATTGTATTAGGATCAACAAGTATTGCAATGTCAAAGAATCCTTACCTGTTCAGGCGTTTCAATCTTGTCTCTACCACTACAGATCATATCAAAGCCACCCTGTTGATAGAATTAGGCCAAGTAATATTTCCAGAAGAACTCAATCAACAAGAAAGCCAAACTAATGCTACCGCCATAATCGAGCTTAAATTTTGAACAAATTCCGAATGCAGAAGTTCACAATAAGTATATACTAACTTCATTATATCCAAAGCTCCATCTACATAAAAAAAGTCCATTAAGATAATTAAGGTGCACTTTGCAAATATTGGACCAGTGCATCAAAACAAGCATATGTATAGGAGCTACCACAATGTGCTGCATCAATCTAAAAGTCACTAACTAATACAGTAGGCCATTGCAAGTAATGTCTTAATCAAATTAAGAGTCCCATAGAAATAAGAAATCTTCAAATGCTACACTCTATAGATATGCGATACGCGATCACAAGTATTAGCTCTTAGTGGAACTGTACTGGTCATAGTACTTGCAAAATTAGTATCACGCTGTATGCCAATTCAATCAAAAGCCTAGAATAATTAGCCTTCTCCTCCTAGGTGTATGTCAAATTTCCAACTCCATCAACAGTTTCATCATGCAGTAAAAACAATGGCAGAAACATCTTACCTGATTCCTACAAGGATAAGCAAAATCAGCATTCAGCTCCACATATTTACACTTCATTATCCCAGTTGGGCCACCCCAAAAACCATATAGGGTGCTACTTTTTGCTCTATCCTACAAATAATCTGCCACCAGGCAAATGATCAACAAAATTACAAAAACAGTTGGAATTCAAATCTGAATTCAGCTATAATTGTAAAGCCTCACCAAAAAGTCTAGAAATCACATTGTGCCTACCAGGCGCCTGTCCTCCTGACAAAACAACACCGATCTTCAAGCTTTGCCCTAATGCAGTTTGGGATGTTACACCTGGTACTATCACTGCTGATGGCTATCCAAACAAGTTTGGAAACAGCTTCTTGATCTCATCTAGAATATCAACACCATAATACAGAAAAGTGTCAATATATTCTCACCACTCTATTCTTAGCGCGGTACTCGTTAACTTTTTTATATCATCTGCTACTATTGTCTTATTGATTTACAATCTTCAATTTCATGCACAGAACATGAACTACCTTGTATATAGTAACTAAACAGATACGACTTTCAACAAAATATCCACCATTTGATGCACTTCTCCTCATTTAGCATTAAGCAAAATTGCACATCAATGTCTGTCTATATATTAATCATGGAGAAATGACTATGATCCTCACATGTCCTTTTAACTTCAAGCAGTCTTTACGTCTCTGTTAAACTAAGGAACCATTAGAATATTATTCCTCTCATATAGAAAATTCTTAAAATGACTACTTATAAGATTTTAGCCTACTTCACCTCACACAAATTGATTCTAAAATAGAACTCTCACTTGACACCAGTTAGTTCTAGAACGGAACTCCATGATCCTTAACATCCTAAAAAGGAAACTCTCATCATCATAGTTATCATTATCGCATTACTGTTTATACCTTCTTTGGCGGATATGCAAAGTGAAAATCCATCATCCATAACATCCTGAATTGAGCTAGCTATACCCTATTCTTCTTGTATCAATCTTTCATTATTCACGGTGTTTATTCATGATGAGAATAAGAGTAATACTTTATGTCACCCCTTCACTAATTTATATGATAAAGTTCGTATTTTAAATATCAAATATTTCATATATACGGAAAAAATTATCTACTTATTTATATGATAATGTTCGTATTTTAAATATCAAATATTTTATATATACGACAAAAATTTTATTATATAAGAGGGAGCCATGAGCTAGGAGATATATAACAATATTTTAGAGGTAATAGACAAATATGATAAGATCTTCTCTTACACTCTACTTCTCAAATAAGGTGCCACTAGAGTTCAAGCTCTTAAAGTGGTCATTGGCTCAAGTGAAGATAATAAACAAATTACAACAAGTCCTCTAAAAAATCTTTAAATAACTTGTAATGAAAATGGTAATTAGTTTTGGTCACTTGAAAAAGAACATATACCTACACGCAATGCTTGATTAGCGCATGTTCAAGGTAAAGGCAATAAACTTATATAAAAATGATATTTCTTGTTGTTTAAACTTTTAGATGAGACAATAAGGTAATAATGCATGCTTTTAGATGAGGCACTAAATAAATATTCCATTTCATATTCAGCTCAAACTCTGAAAGAAAGCTCAAATATAATTTTGTTTTTTTTTCTTGTATCAGTCTTCCACATTTTTCAATATTTTTGCAACAACTTTGGGTTCACATCCAAAAAAGTTAAAAACTGTGGAACTTGGAATTTTTAGCTACTAAAAAAATAATTTTGTTAAGAGGTTATTAAAAGAAGCTTTAAAAAAAAAGACAATCTAAACCAACCCTAAATAATGCAATTGATATCGTAAGATCCACGAGCCATCAAATCCATGCAACACATGCTATATGAAGAAAAGACAAGAAGAACCTAGATTTCCAGCAAAGGAACTGGGGCCCCCATCGACGACAGTGTGGGAGTTCTTGAGGACGGAAGGCAATGGGAGGTCAACTTTTAAGCGACTCGTCTGCACTTCGCTGTACACGGAAATCGAGCGTCCTAGTGTTTTCGACATGATCGATGATATCAGCTATCCAACCCCACAAAGCAGACTGTATGTTTCTGCTTTTGTGTGTGCGGAGACCCAAAATGCGAGATGAAGTGGAAGAATGTGATGAGAGCTGATGATGCGCAGTTTGGTATGGTTTTTCGCAGAAACAAGGCTTGCAACGAGGAGAGTTGGTTGAGGTGAAAATGAATGGTCATATTGTTGGGTAAATAACTCTCGTAATCCTTTATATTTTAACAAAATGTGGCGCCAGAGATGTTTTATCTCTCCAATTGAATTATTTTGTCGTTTATCTTTAATTTCATTATAATGGTTGGCCCATTTTTAAATTTTCGTCCAATTTTTGTTGCGATACTTAGTTTATTATTTTTTTTTTGGCTAAATAAGTAAGAATAATTTCATTAATATCAACAAAATATACAAAAATTCAAGTCAGCAAGCCTCAAGGATTTACATTCCAAGCTCTAAGGATTGCCAAGTTCAAGAGGGACTTTTTAAATTTCCTAATCATATGTACTTTACTTCTAATATCAAATTTGATATTCTCAAAAACTTGTTCTTCCGCTAAGGCTTTTGCATTATAGATTCTCTGGTTTCTCTCTTTTCAAATGTGGTACACAAAAGCTCTCAGAAAAAGCTTCATCGTATAAGCTTGTAGAGTTTGGGAGTTAGCTTGTGAAATGATCCAACTATAAACTTCAGTCCAGTTCCTCAAATTAACAGGACCCTTGGTCTTTCTCCACCCTCAATTCTAAATGCGATTAACAAAGGAGCAATAAAAGAAAATTATTCAACACCCAAACTGCCCAGATTGATTTTTGCTTAGTGTGCAAAATCCACAAGTATCTAAGGATAGCAGCTTGATTGGAATCAATCAGACTGGACAATCCAAGACCTTCTTCATCTTTGTTGGTACAAACCACTGGCCAAGACACTTTAGCTTTCCCGCCCATATCCTCCTTCCCTGACCAAAGAAACGAAGCCATTTTTCTCTCAATTTCCTTCAAGACACCTTTGGGGATAATAAACATGCGAGCCCAATACAAGTTGATGTTGGCCAATATCGATCTAACCAGTTGGAGACGACTTGCAGTATTCAACCATTTATTAGCCCAACCATTGATTCTTCCCACAATCTGCTCAACCAATTCATCACAATCTTTCTTCTGATACTTAGTATCGTATATGTGCAATGTATTAAATAACGGAAAAAATTAGATAAAATTTGGAAATGGACTAAGAGTGGCAACAGAGTTAAAATTAAAGGACTAAATGGTTTAATTTAGAAAAAATACCAACGCGTCATTTTGTTACAAAATAAATGGGCCCAGAAATAATTTACCCAGGGGTTTTATATTTTGATGGTTAACATTTGTATTATTTTAGGAGCTCCTAGGACTTAATTAATCGTGTAACATATTGAATTATTTCGATAACTCTAATAGTTGGCTTATTCTTAGTTAGAAAATGATCGATAATATGAGAGAGATAGTTCAGACAAAAACTCTATTAAGTAGTTGGTATATTAATAATTTGCTTCCTACTATGAAATAAGAACGCGAGATAAAATTGAAGGCTTGTTTGGTATCACTATTATTGTCCACTAGCATAACACCCATACGTTGCACGGAGAGTCACTAAAGCATAGGGAGTCAATAAATTACATAAATTTTTTTATTTTAAAAGTAAATGAATTCATTAACAAAATGACACCATGATCTTTTTTTATCTTTCTAATTAAATCATTTAGTATTTTAGTTTTAATTTCAATACAATGGTTAGTCCATTTTTGAATTTTCGTCCAATTTTTGTTATTATACTTAGGCATTGTATGCATGCAATGCATTACTAAAGGCAAAAATTGAATAGAAATTCAAAAATAGACTAATGACGACACTAGAGTTAAAATTATTAAGGACCAAATGGTTAAATTTAAATAAAGGACCAGCGATTCATGTTGCTAAAAGATAAAGGATTCCGACGTTTATTCCCAGTTAGAAAATGATCCATAATATGAGAGAGAGAGGTAGTTCGGACAAAAAAATTATTGACCAATCGGCATGTTGATAATTTGCTTCTTGCTATGAAATACAGATGCGAGATAAAATTGAAGGCGTGTTTGGTATCACTATTATTGTTCATTTCTTATTATGTTGAATGCAATTTTGAAAATCAAATTGTTTTTATGTGCGTTTTCAAAAAATATAAAACCAGCAACTCATTTAAGTAATTTTAATAAACTTAAAAAGGTGATTTACTCATGTTGCGGTAATAGGTTGCCAAAACCTTAATTCGTGTTCTGCTATTTTTTTTTTATCATTTTTGTTTGTATTTTAAGAAATATTTCTAAAATTCTTATTAGAATCAATTTGATGAGAATATTTAGTTAATTAAAATTCTTTTTAAAAATTTTATCTCTTTTTGAAAAAAAATTTCTAAAATTTTTTTTGAGAAATTAATGTGAACTCACCAAAATTATTTCAGATTTTTAAAACATTTTTTAAAAAACTTAATTTACTATCATCAACATTATTTTTTTAAAAATTTATGTTTTTATAAAAATTCTTCTAGAATATTTTTTTTATGATTCTCATGAGATCTAGTAAATAAAAATTAGTAAATAACACGAAAAAGAAAACTAAAAATAAAAATAAAATCTACGAACGAGTAACAAACAAATGGGTTTTTATTTGTAGGACACAAATTTCACAATATAACCAAATGAGTTTACAATTACTCTTTTCAATTACTGTTATGATTTTTTGTTTATATTTATGGTTATTTTCTGAAACCTTTTGAAGTGATGCAAGCGGACCGTAATCCCCATCTTCCCCATATATTAGGGATACTTTTGGGTTTGAATTTGCTGAAGAAAAGCGAAGCACTTTAAAGAGTCTGCTTGGCCCGGCCTCTTGAAGGTTTATCAAAAGTTATTTTCATGAGTTTAAAAATTAAAATTAATTTGTTTGTCTTATTTTTAAAAGAGTTTTTACATAAAAATAGAAGTTAAAAAAAGGTTAAAAAAACCAAAAGCTCTAAATTGGAACTCTTTGAAAAAGGCTTTTCAAAAGCTGCTTGATATCATGTTAGAGATTTCTTTTTTTAATATTTTCTTAAAGGGTATATTTCTTTGATAGTCTTTGGACTACTGACTTTATCTCATTTTAGTCCCTTAACTTTCAAAATGAACTTAATAGTTCCTGGACTATCGATTTTGTCACATTTTAGTCTCTTGACTTTCAAAATAAACTTTTTAGTTCATGAACTTTGATAAATAGGGTGTTGTTAATACATGGACTTTAATAAATGGAACGTTATTAGTCCTTAAAAAGGGGTTCATTTTAAAGGTTCAAGAACTAATGGCATCCCATTCGTCAAAGTCCATGGATTAGAAGGTTCATTTTGAAAGTCAAATAACTAAAATACGACAAAGTCAATAGTCCAGCTACTAAAAGATTTATTTTGAAAGTCAAGAGACTAAAATTTGACAAAATCAATAGTTTAGGGACTATTAGGGAATTAACCCTTTCTTAAAAATACTACTCTATATTTTTTAAAGTTCAATATTATTTCCATAAAACAATTGAAAACTTAACTCCTAAAATACAAGAGCTACCCTAACAACTAGACGTTCCAAATATGCCCATGGCCAAAAAATCAACCACTTTTTTTTAATAGCACTTTTGCCCAAAACTCAAAACGGGAAGCTCTTCCACCGGTTTGGACTAACATCATTCCATGAAAAAAAAATTGTAGCTTTAGAAGTAAAATTTGTAGATTTAGAACAAAAATTTGTAGGACTTTTTTTTAAAAAAAAAAAATTGTAACATCAGTTCATGAAAAAATTTGTAGGTCTAGAACAAAAATTTATTATTTAATAAAAATTTTGTAGGTCTAAAACAAAAAATTTGTAGGACTAGAGATTTTTCTTAAAAGTCTTAGGAATTTTTGTTATAGTCTTACAAATTTTTATTCTAAACCTACAAAAAAATTTTTGGACTAATATTAATCCAAACTGATAGAAGAGCTACTCAAAAATCTATTGCTAAAAGTTTTACAACTCAAAAGTTGAAATCAGTGGAACCAAGTAACACACACAGAGAAAAAAAAAGGAAGTAAAAGGGAAAACATTATAACACATCCTCTATATCAACAAAATTAGTTTCATGTAGGCGTTAAAATATTGCATAAACAATATACAAAAGCAATTTAATCAATAATTTGAAATTGTACATTATTTCATTTTTATTAAGATAGAAACATGTGACCAATTTTATGTCCACTCATAGTATTTTACCAACTTTGATAGTTTAAAAGGAGGCGTATGAAACACTTCATAAAACCATTTTCTTTAACTATCCAAGAGCAAACTACATCGTGGTGCCAAGCTCCAAAGCTGGTCCTTTTACTTCATGAAAAACATAGAACCTTTTGTCCTTTGTTCTCCACCAAAAATGGTAGGAAAATAACGTTCTAGAAAGAAAGTGGGTATGAAAGTGCTAATAGAAGTCAACATTTATAGGAAGATTGTGAAATCCAAGATCATCGTCTTCGGATGCAACAAATTCTTAACCGAAGAGAACTTCGAGAAGATCGTTGATGATATGCACTTCAAATTTTGGAGTTAATGCATTTATGACAGTTTCGGCTTGAGAAATAGTAAGAAACAAAATAAAGGAAAGAATGTTTTGACTACGGCCCAACTCATTTTTAATTCATAAGAAAATATAATGGTTTAAAATGTTAGTTTTCAGGTTTTTGTAGTAAAAAAATGGAGCTAACATGAGATTACAATCAAAGAGATTTAATGTATATCCTTTAATGAAATTACAAAAAGTATATAGCTATAACTATTCAATTGACCACATTAAAAGATTTGAAAAATATAAACTCCAATTACAGGAATGTATATTATATTATAAGAATCCAAGTTCAACTTACCTCAATATGATTATGATAGTTTTCTTCTGTTTATAATTGAAAAAAATAATTGATGTATGAAATCACTTTCAAATATAATTGATATACGTATGATAGCCTTAAATATGAGAAAAATCTAAATTAAGTCAAGTGGGTTTGATTACGTTTCATATTCATTTCAAAGGACACATGATCAATTTGATCACATGTGAACTTGGAGTTCATAGTATTATCCTGTAGAGTTTTAAACATTTTATGTTTATGGTTCAGACTCAATATTTTGACAGACTCATGTTGGTGCACTCGAACTGGTTCAGGTTAGGCCATTATCAACAATAGCAGAAATAGTTTTGCTCAAGGTGGTCAAAACTTGCTTTATTGTTTTCTTGGCCCAAGTGTTATCACTTATTTCCCTAAAAATCTCTAATGCTTGATAACACTATTCAAATTCATCTGCGATTCCGCGTAAGTCATGACATTTTCCAAATAAAAAGGGAAATATTTGCACATGATATTTAATATCAAGAGAATTAAATAGGTAATCTGAAATTGTGTATTATCCCATATTTCTTTTTAAGGTAGAAATATTTGAAAATTTGAAAACAACATAAGCACTTTTACATTCATCCAAAATTGTGCTCTATCAACTCTCCTAAGATTGAAAGGAAATGTATGATACACTTCATAAAGACCGCCTCTTTCGACTATCCAAGAGCAAACGACATTGCCACGACCTGTTCATCCACATGTGTCCCTTTTTCTCTAATGAATACAGTGAATTTTTGTACTTCTTTCCCCACTAAAAATTGCAGATTTATAACGTGTTTTGCCAGAAATTGCTATGGAAAAGCCAAGGGAAGTCACCATTTGCAGCAAGATTATGAAATCCGAGGTCATCATCTTTTGATACACAACGAATTCTTAATTGAGGAGAATTTTGAGAAAGGTTGTTTGTAATATGCACAACTTATCGCGGAGTGAAAAAAAATAGTTTCTGTCTCGGAAATAGTAAGAGCAACAATAAATAAGGTTATAAACGTCTTGGGTACTTTAGAAGATGTTGAATGACTCATTTTATGCTGCTTAATAGAAAGTGATATCTTAAGATTTTAGTAACTTTTAGCCTTTCTGGAACTGTGCGAAAAGAAAGTCATTAATGAGATTACAATCAAATATAATTAATACTCATTTATAGATTCATACATAATTAATATATATTTCTTACTTAAAAACCTAGAAGATTTTTATGGGAATTGAATTTGATATTACATGAATGTTAGATTAAGTTAATTCCTCTATTTTCACAATACGACGGTAAGGAAATTTATTAAGGAAAGCTCACACGTCTAAACAAAACTATGTTACCAAAAATAAGCATTTCATGTTGACCTGCAAATTCCATTTGCTTTAATACAGAAACGTATAATAAATTAATTGATTAGGATTTGGAGGACGGTTTTTGATAACATTAATTCTTAACTCTACAAAATGCAATGATGGTCAATTGCATGCTATATATATTAATATTGAATTTCGTTCATAGTATTATAATAATATGAAAAGATTTATTTCTCATATTTGGAGGCGAACGAAAGATATTTTACCTGAGAAAATACTAAAAGTACAATAAGGAAGAAGTTCGCTTGGCCTTAATAAGTAAGTGATAATGGTTTAAGATGATTAGTTTTCATCTATACGTATAATTGCAAAAGAAGAATTAACATGTGATTGATTACTTTCCAGATATAATTAATATCCATTTGGCAGCCTAAAAGATTATAAGAAATTAAACTCGAATCACATGAATTTGATTGCATTTTTGTATTTGTTTAACATCCTCAAAGATTGTCAGAATGTAAATTTGGTTCACATGAGTTTAATTATGTGTTAACTTGGTATGTTAAAATTAAAGACTATTATAGAAATTTTTACAATAGTTTCTGAAATGAATCTGATTTTCATTTCTTTTGTTTTCAACATAAGAATTAAGAAAATTCATAAATGAAAGTTTGCAATCTCTAAACCAAACTATATCGTTATCGAGATATTAGTTCAACTTAACTTAGCTAAAATTAAGTTACAAGATTACTTAAAGAAGCCTTGTAAGAGAAGACAAATGTGGTCAATTTAAACATAATTGAGTCTACAAATAAACTACGCTGACTTGAATAAAAGCTTATCAAATTAACCTCTACATTTTTTTATATAAAAACTGCAAAGTTTGAGTATGAAACAAGAAGAAATTATGTGAAAGTTTGTATTGTTCCACAATATTGAAAGTTGACTAAGGGTACGTTTGAATTGGTTTTTTTTAAAAGTATTTTTTTTCTATGACTTTTGGGGGAAAAAAAATCTTAAGAAGTTTAAATATATGGCCTTTTGGGAAAAAAAAAAAAAAGCCAAAGTTTTAGTCTTTTCCAGCGTTTTAGTTTTTTTTTTTAAAGCTAAGTCAAATACTTATTTTTTTTCACTTAAACAGAGGCCAAAAGTCGATTACAACATGTAATTAACAAAAATTGATCCCTAAACTTACTTACATTGAGAGGCATGCCACTTGACTACTAGGTCTTTTGTAAGTCAAATATTTATTGGAATAAGATTGAAAAAACTAATCTAAATAGGCCTTAGATATTGAAATGACACGTAAATGCTGTAGTCCTTTTAGTTAGGCGATAGTTTCACAATAAAAAGGGAAACATTAGAAACATGTTCTATATCAACAAAGTTAGTTTCATATATGTGTTAAAATATTGCATACACAATACACAAAAGCAAGTTAAATCAATAATTTGGAATTATATATTATTTCATTTTTATAAAGGTAAAAACATGTGACAAATTAACAGTAGCTAATTTTATGTCCACCCATAAACTTGAAACAACTCTGACGGATTAAAAGGAGGTGCATGAAACACTTCATAAAAACCATCTTCTTTAACTATCCAAGAGCAAACTGCATCACTGCGCCAAGCCCCACAAGCTGAACCTTTTTTTTCATGAAAGACAACAAAACTTTTGTCCTTTGTTCCCCACCAAAAATGGCAGAAATACAACGTTCTAGAAAATAAGTGGCCACGAAAGTGCCAATGAAAGTCATCATTTACAGAAAGATTGTGAAACCCAAGATCATTGTCTCCAGATGCACAATGAATTGTTAACTGAGGAGAATTTTGAGGAAGATTGTTGATGATATGCACTTCAAATCTTGGAGTTAATCCACTAGTTTCTGCTTGAGAAATAGCAAGAAAAGCAATAAATAAAGGAAAGAATGTTTTGACTATGGACCAACTCATTTTAGCTTTTTTTAAAAAAATATAATGATTTAATATTTTAGTTTTCACGTATTTATAGTCAAAAGATCAAACCAATATGAGATTACAATCAAAGAGATTTAACATATATCCATTTTTGAAATTACAAAAAGTAGGTAGTTATTAATGTCCAATTGAGCACCTTAAAGATTAGGAAAATATAAACACGATTATAGGAATATATTATGTTTGAAATTTTTTGTCACCTACAAATGTTACAAGAATCCCCATTCAACTTAGCTCAATATGATTAAGATAGTTTTAATCTATCTATAATTGAAAAAATAATTGATATATGAAATCACTTTCCAAATATAATTAATATACATGTGATAGCCTCAAATACAAGAGAAATCTAAATTGAGTCACGTGGATTTGATTACGTTTTATATTCATTTTCAAAGATTATTAGAATATGAATTATATTTGGCACACGTGATCAATTTGATTGTATGTGAACTTGGATTCTGTAGTATTATCAAATAGAGTTTTAAGCATTTTATGTTAATGGTTTAGATTTAATAGATTTAATATATCAACAAACTCATGACCGATGAACCCGAACTGGTTCAAGTTTGGCCATTATCAACTATGGTAGAAATGTGTTTTGCTCAATGTGATCAAAACTTTTTCCATAAAGATGTGTGACAAAAGAGGCACTAAGAGGCAATAGCTAAGTTAGATCGTAGAATAGGGAACAAGTGAAGCTATATGCTAAAGCTCAGGAGTTCAATGCAGTAGTAGTAGGTTAGTATGGGTGACTCTATAGGAGGATATATGGTGAATTGTATCTCAAAGCTAGTTTAGACTGCGGTCTCATACAATAATAAAGTTAACACCTGTAAATATTTGTTAGTGAACATATAATGTAAACTGTTAAACATATAATATAAAAATTGTAAATAATTAAATTTTTTATTAAATTTTGTAAATATATAATATGGGATCTATAAATAATTAAAAATTATAAATATTTGATATAAATGTTACGAACATACAATATGAAAACTGCAATCACATGTACGGTTTACGAACTGTGCATTCAAGGGCGGAGCTAAGGGGGACCATGGTCCCCCAAGCTCCACAAAAGTTCTCTTTTATGTATATGTATATGTATTGTAATTAAACAACAAAAAGAAAATTGGTCCTCCCAATTTCTTTTTTTTTTTTCGCTTGTGTAATCTTGTATCCCAAGTTTAACACATTAATCATCAAATAGAAAATTGCATTATGTCCAATTTATTTAATTTTTTGGTAAGATAATTTTATGTAGAATTTTTTTCTTAATATATTAGTAGGTGAATATTTTAAGACAAAAGACCCAATATAATGACTAAGAGTGATTTGTTTCAAATATTTGTCATAATATTTATTAATTTTTTGGTTTGAAAATTCTTGTTGTGATATTTTTGTGAGTTTTTTTTTTACTACTTAAAATGATATTTAAGTGGTTAAATTTTTGTATTAGATAGGGAACCTAATTTAGTGGATAAAATTTTAAGAATGCTTAATTTATTTATCTTTTGGTTAGGCAATTTTAGAGTTTTAATATAAGATAATTTATTTTGAATATATATTATTAAAATTAATGACTATTTTTTATATCAAAAAGCACTTTTTTTATGAGAAAAATATTCCTTTTTTTCTTTACTAATGTTGTGTTTGTTTATATCTTAGTATAAGACACTTATCTTATTTGACAGCTTATGTAAAAAATATTATTTGTTATCAGCTTATTATAAGACACATGTAAGATACTTTTCATAAGATGTCTTATTTGTAGTTATAAAAAAAAAGTTGGGTTTAAGGTACTTATATCTTATCTTATATCTTATCAGTTAGAAAATAATTAACAATAAAATTTTTAAAAATATAAAAGTTTAAAATTAAAAAATTAAAAATAAAAAAATTTTAAAAATTTAAAATTAAAATAAAATTTTAAAATTTAAAATAAAAAATAAAAAATTTAAAAATTTAAAATTTAAAAACTAAAAAATTAAAAAATAAAAATAAAAAGCGTTAAAAATTAAATATTAAAAATTAAAATTTCAAAAAAATTAAAATTTTTAAAACAAAAATAAAAATTAATTAAATTTTATATTTTATAATTTATTATTTAATTAAAAAATTAAAATACCATGAGTCAAAATTGATAATATTATTATCAAAGTAACTTATAACAACATTTTAACTAATAAATCAAACAGTCTTATTGTATTATACACTTATTTTCTATAAGACACTTATCAGATAATATGCTTATCAGATTTCAGATTTCAGATAAGACTATTCCAAACAGGTTATAAGTCTCTTGATGAGTTTTTTGAAAGGATAGCCAATCCAAATGAGATCTTAAAATCTTCAGGAAAATTTTGAAGTATTGAACATGATATTGTGTGCTAATTACCCTAACTTTTAAAAAGATAACTTGATTTTCTATATAAAAGAGAAATTGTTGTCATGTTCATGGAACTGAATTTTTCAGTTTAGACGAGTCCCATTTCATTAACTTAATTAGTTGTCCAACTTCATTAACTTAATTAGTTAACTTTCCTTTATATAATTTCTTTTTTGGGTTAAGTAGTATTTGTCATATTTTCTTATAATAAAAATATTTAATATCATTCACCTTCTTAATTTAGCTCCACCCACCCACCCCCCCCCCCCCGCCAAACAAAAAACAGATCTTCAATTCCTGACTCCGCCCTTGTGTGCAATGCTAAGTAGTTGCATAGTGCCTCTAGTGCACAGAATAAGCGCTCCAAGAATCCTTTAGAAGATCAAAATCTATTTTTAATGACTTTAGTTGTTACTACACTTGATAATTGATTATTGAGTTAAAGCTAGCAAGTAAATATATATTAAAACATCTGTCATACCAATAAAGTTCTGAAAGTTTGAAAATATACCCTACAATCACAAAGACTTCTGGTCTTTAATTGACAGGAAAATACGGATTCTAGTTTCAATATAACACGAGATTTGTACTATTGAAATGAATCTAATATGGTCTAAGTATTCATTCGCCTCTTTGTGGATTGAGCAAACAACTTGTGTCCGAGCTTTTGGCACAACATTCAAAGTCATGAAAGGATGAAAAGGCTCAGGGTGAACCATCTCTGCTAATAAGAACTGTGAGAACAATAACTACAAACAATTGCAGCATAATTTGTTACACGATGCTCAACTCTACATAACCACAAAGTAAAAATATAATCTCTTATGTTTTCACTAATTGTTTAACACAGAAAAGAATGCTTCTTCCAGCTTCTTTGGCAACAAATAATACCAACAGAAATCTTGCATTTTGCTTAATCATTGCATCTCCTTATCAGCATCCAATTTATTCTCCACATCATTAATTTTCTTCTCATTCCAGGCCTTGAGCTCCTTATCAGGACCATCACCAATCTTGTATTGCTGTATCTTGTACTGGTGCCTGATGGCGAAGCCGAGGAACGCAAAGAAATTTATCACTCCAAGCACTGCTAGCATCCAGTAAAAGTTGTCCAATTTGCCGTTGTTCAAGTTGCTCCTGAGCCAGCGTCCATTTGTTGCCTTGTCTACAAGTGACACCAACAAGCTGCTAACAAAGTACCCCATAGAGAGAGTGCTGAGGAACAGCCCTGTGCTCATAGATTTCATCCTCTCGGGCGCTTCCCTGATGAAAAATTCCAGCTGGCCGACATACGCGAAAGCTTCCCCAGCGCCGACCAGGAAGAACTGAGGGACTAGCCAGAATGCCCTGATCCTGAAGTCCCGGTGCGCATTTTCCCTCCTCTCCTTTTCCACAATGGCTGCTGCTATCATACCAGCAATTGAGAGTATAAGTCCCATCCCAACTCTCTGGAGACTTGTGATCCCTTGAGGGCTATGAGTGATTTTTCGGGCAAGCGGTACAAAGAGTCTCTCATTTAGGGAGGTGAAGAGAAGTATGGTGATGAATAGGAAGAAAGAGAATGAGCCTGCAGGAATTTCAAAGCTGCCAATCTTTCTGTTCATGAATGTGGCTTGCTCTATTGTGAAGGTATTCATCTGAGAGTAAACTGTCCAGAAGAGTATGCATGTGGACCATATGGGGATGAGCTTTAACACCATTTTCACCTCTTCTACCTCTGTCACACTTGAAACTATCCAGGGGTCTCTTCTCCTTCCACTGTCAATTGCATTGTCACCAATGATTGCGGCCTTGTCTAGACACCTATTTTCGTGACAAGCATACAGAATCATCAGCATATTAGCAAAAATTATCCGAAGAAAACTATCTACTGGTCGGTACTTAATTTTCCGCAAGGGGTCCTTGTCACACCCCCAAATCTGCCCTGGCGAACCAGGGGCTGTAACCGGTGCGAACCTCAGGTTTAGGAAAAGAAGTCTGCTGAGACTCACGGCCGTCACGGCCCTGGATTCGCCAAGGCGGATTTAAAGAGCGTGACAGTCGTAGAAGAATAAGACTTGATTCGATTTAGTTTGAATAGTATACTTGCGAGTCATTTTACCTGAATCTTTTCGTGTAAGGAGCTTTTGCACCATGATACTCATTCAACGAGCTAGGATGAGAGGGATGAGGAAGGCTCCTCTTCTTCCAAGCCAAGATCAACACTCTCCATATCACAGTCAAGGGGCTCCCTCGAGGCTTCTTGTATCTATATAGCATGGTTCCACAAAGCAGAACAGCAACAGCAATGATCATTGTCCCAGCTGATATCCCATACCCCCATCCTCTACCCACGTTGTCTTGTATGTAAACCAAAACGGTCACTGCAAACAGAGACCCCAGGCTGATGCAGAAGTAGAACCTATTGAAGAAGTAGATCATTGCCTTCTCTTCCTGTGGATTCGAGGCGTCGAATTGATCGGACCCGAAGCCTGAGACGTTCGATTTGATCCCACCACCACCCAATGCTATTGTGTAGAGGGCGGCGTAGAGCAGAGCTAGCTGCCCGCCGGTTGCCTCAATACAGTCATGCTTTCTTGAATCACTGCAGGCAGGGGGTCGCATGCTTGGAATGCTTGTGGCTAGTGTCAACAATGTCACTCCCTGTTTCAAGAAATAGATTCAGGTTTGGCCGTACTTTTTTTTAGACACTTATAAGCACTTTTTATAAAAAGTTCGTCGGAATTACTTTTTATTTTGGGTGCTAAATAAGCACCGTCAAACAGGCTGTTAATAGTAACGATTTAGACCAGTTTGCTAATATGTTACAACCTCACTTGTTCCGCGTACCGTTATAAGTCTTTAGAAAAATGAGCCCATAAACCTGCAAATCCAAGCAGATTCAACCTTTTGAATTATGAGACTTTAGATTCATGGTTTAAATCTTAGATTGACGGGTTTGGTTTTGCAAATTGGAACTACATGTCTCATAAAGTTAAAGAACATAAACGTGCTTATTTTTTCAAGATCTTCAGATTTCATTAGAATTTCAGCTTTGGATGTTACGAGCCTAAAAGAAAGATAACTAAAAGTCTGGGATGATTTGAGGTGAGTTGGACCCTGAACTTGTGAAAAAAGAGGAAAGGACAGAAGAAAGAAGCACAAAAATCCAACTTTACGCTGCCAACAACTCATAAATTAGTATATTCAACAAACTTTTTTATGTCATGATGGACATGTCATGAACTAAGCTTACGGCATCTCTACTTCAGTTTTAATACTAATATTCACTATCGAAATCATTTTATTATAATTAACATGAAGGTCATTGCAATCAAGTCTTGCTTATAATATTATAACGTTATGCAGGACGAAGAAGTTACCAGAGCAGTTATGGAAGCAGAGATAGCAACTGTCAAATAACGGCCAAGTTTAGCATCTGCCAAGAAACCACCAAGCAGGCCAAGAAGATTGAGAGTGCCCATGAAGTTGTTCACAATATTTGCAGATTTTGAAGAGGAAAGATGCAATATCCCAACCAAGTATGTCACCAAGTTCATTGATATTCCCATTACACATATCCTCTCCGATAGCTCAGTCCCTGAAATGAAAATACCACAAAAATGGAAAAAAAAAAAAAAAGACTTTAGACATACAAATGTAGAAAAGCTTTCAAGATTCAGAAATCACCATGTTAATGAAAAAGCACCTAAAATAAGGCCTGCAGCGAGCCATCCACCGGTCCGGGACGTGTCGACAGGATTCCCACGAAAATCAACTACAGTTTCATCATTTCCACCATCTTTCTCAGCAACCGAAACCTGTTTATCGTTTGGATGAAAAACAGGTTACATACAAGCATGAAAGCATCAATGTAAACGTCTACAAACTGAAAACATAACTAGGTAATAGTTACCATTGTGGAGCGGGAGGCCGGGTTAGGTTGGGGGCCGGGGGTAGGGGAGGGGGGTGTAGGGGAGTGGGGTGTAAGGTAGAGGAGAGGAGAATAGGAAAGGCACAGGCAGAGTATGGACAACAGAAGAACCAAACTTGCTTTAAAGAGAAGTGTATGATTTGGTTTCTAAGATTATCTTTATAGTAGCACGAATAGTCTACATTGAATGATTGAATGAAATAATTGGAGGGTAGAGAGCAATTGATACGAGAGTATTCATATACATAAAAATTCCGGTATCAATAGTATTTCATGTTTTGTCTTCGTATTTTCGGCAACAAGATAAAAAGGTGAGAATCAAATTAAAACATCTTTATTGTATTGCAATGTGGTTTTTTTTTTGGAAGTATCAATTTGTGGTGCCTAAAGCTTAGAGCTCGATTCTGATCACAAGATTGGAAAATGACATTTCTTTCAGTACTCCAAACTTTGGCTCTTACCGTTATGGTACAAGTTGATGGGAATTGGGACCATTTTGTTTTAAAAGTGGTGTGTATTATGCTCGAAACTATTCTCAAAAGTTAAATCAGAACTTATTTCAAAAGTTAATTTTATATATATGTACTGCATCTAAAGCTGTATCTTTGTTGACCAACTTTATCACGCTTCACGCCTGAGCAGCAAAAGATTGGAAAATTCAATTACGTTGCGTCGGTTGCAATCAAATGATGATAGTGCCGCAACGAACTAAGGTCAAAATTCTTTTCAAATTCAATTGGGAAGAATTATTCAATATACGCATCTTATGTGATGTATCTTTAGTAGCCAAAATTGGGTTTCATACTAAACCCTACTTTGTAAAGATATTCAGATTTCCTTGTCGTACATTTTTAGGGAAGCAATTTCGCAAATTTTGGGGTAAAGGTTTCGTTGGAAATACACATACTTGAAAAACCACTTCATGTAGTTAAAATGTTGTTAAGAGAAGATATTAGAGGAGATCTCTTCTCCTAGGATGATCATCAGATAAATTTAGCGTTATCTCCTTTTCTCACGCAAAAGAGAAAAAGATAATGAGTTAGATTTTACAAACAATAAGTACCACTTGAATATAATTGAATCACAAATTAGGAGATCTTTATAAATAACTTTCTATCAATTTCGTTGATACTCACATTATCCTGTCTCTCGTCTTTTTGTATAATATCTTATTTTATTAACCTTTTTATGTTCACAAGTATTGACTTAAACTCGAAGTATCTTTGGAACAGCTCCTCCAATATCCCACAAACTCTCTCAATAGGTCCTTTTTTCTGAAATTGTTACTGCGCGCCTAAAAATAGACCATGCATGGAGCTTCAAACTCATGGTCCGAATTGTAAATTTAAACATTTAAGTGTATTGTTTCATCAATTCACGTTAACATATTATGTGATGCTAGTTCATGCCGCCTATATTTTCCCGTGTAGAACATATACATTAATTAATATTTCGTTCTACTACGGGTTAATTTGATTTTCATACTAAAAATATATTATTAACAAAATATTTGGGGTCTATTTGCAGTTATAAATAAATTTAATAAGGATAATCTCGCACCGGCCTAGCCTCACAGAACTGTCTTAACTAGATATGCACAACATGGGAACTGGACTAAGAGCCCATTTTTGGTACCATGCTTAGCATCACTGAGATTCTATCATAATAATCAATTGGTTAGTATGACAAGTACCCTATGACTTATACGGTGGATTTGATTCATGAGATTTTTCTATCTGAGACAAAAATATATTGTAACAAGATATTTCATTACTATTGAGAGATCCATCATACAATCGATCCAAGAAGTTTGGAGATTACCACCACAGCAATTATGCTAAGATTACACTTACATTAGGGAAAATAAAGTCTAATCTAGGAAAGCTCAGCAAAAGTTACAATAAAATACGCTGAGTTACTCTATGCTAGACTAAGCTAAGCTATTGTATTTGTTAAGAAGGTAAAGTCGTTGCAGTGATGTTTGGAGGACCTATCTTCTATCTTGTCTCATGTCTTCTATAGTAATATTGATACATGCAAAATAGTCGACAATAATAGTTTGGGTAATACGCCTTGTGCCCACGTTGTTACGCTTATTTCGTTACTTTTTTCATTACTTGGTAACTACCAATGTATCTTTCGTTTCATTAATTGTCCTGACCAGGATATTCGAAACCCCTCCTGGACCTTTGAACTTTATAGAAATCTTCGTGATCTCCTTCAAGCATGGCCCGAGCATCCTACAAACCTTTTCAAACTTTTTCAGCCAAAAGACAAATTTCCATGGGATTAAGGAATAGTTTAAATGATTGAAACTATCTCTCTCCATATGTGACATCCTGAGTTCAATACCATAAGAACAGCGGGTTTACAAAAAAAAGAAAAAAGGGACCAATGCTCTTTTTCCTGAGAGTGTCACAATATACATTTAGTCAGTATCTTAACATGACATGTCACCACATTTCTTTGACATGTGTCATTCTATATCACCCTTATCTACTTGGGTGCCATGTCTATCGATCATGTCACGTCAATATTTGTTTTTTGTGATAATCGGACTAATATATGTAGGGTTAAGTCTTTAGTCCAGTAATCAACTTTCACCTTCACCACCCACCAAATACATGGACCTTTTTCTTTGGTTTGGCGGTCCAGTTTGAAGAATTTTCATATACATAGATCTATTGTATATTCTCCAGTGAATATAGAGGTGAATTATCTTGAGGTAACCCAAAATTTAATTTAAGGGACTCTTTTTCTCAGCTAGAATTATATAAGAGACCAATAGACGAACAAGAAAAAAATGCGCAACTAATTTTTCTAATACTAATTTTAGCAATCGTTTTTCCCAAATTTTAACCAATTTGAGAGGCTTTGTCGACATTCAATTTGTGGATCTCAGGTAATCTAAAGGTAGTGGATTAGGTATTATTTCATCATTAATTCTCTTCACTCTAATAAAGTGATTGGTTACTAGATGATGGAGATGGATGATGTTTTCATCTCTCACTACAATTGAAAGTTGAAGGGATCGTTTCGTAAATGCAGAATCAATAATAATTACTTCTCGTGATCTTCAGATATTATAATCTCACGTAGAATCTTATTATTGTTGAGACTTGATGTGTAACAACAATTGTTTTAAGAATCCGATTCTTATAAATGGTGCATGTGTGAAACATGAACATATCTATAAAAGTATTTATTTCGATTGATTACATTTTAAAAGATGGAGAATATTACGTAATCTTTTCTAAAATTACTTCTACTCATCTGTTGTTGTCATGAAGAATAAATTAAAGCCGATTGATTCTAAAGATGAAATTTTGATGAATGTTGTCTTGGCATTTGGCATTAGATAAGCACTTACCATTAGGATAAGAAAGGTCTTTGAAAATTACGGTCATGATATCTTATATTCCAAAGACATTGAACAAATCTTAATATCTAAAGATGTTAAATAACTAGTCAAGGCACTATGTTAAAAATTAATTAATGTCATGAGAAGTAGTTGAAAATTTTATGTATTAACATTGAAAGTCTTTAAATTACTTATTCATATGGCACAATTGGGTACTTTAACTTTGTCTAATTTGATGTCACTCGTTATTAGTTCAAGCCTAAAACAAGAATAGGTGAAAAGTGGATGCACACCATAGTCGAGCCTAAAAAGAGAATATGGATTGAATACCAGATTAAATAATTATATAGAGAATCTGTCTTAAAATTAATGTATAGTATTTTATTATCTCATGTATTAAAAGACGACACTTCATTAAAATAAAGTTCTTAAAGGATGCTACATCGTAAGTGTTAATGGATACTAAGTAACCAAAATAACTAAAGTGGTTAAAGAATGCGCATCAATCCGCATGTGACCCATCCTGCCATACTGTTGATAATCGTTCTCATATCATGACCATTATGGTCGTCACATTCTATTGGCCAACTTATCAGTGAAACTCTCATTTCGTCGTCATTGTGGTTGTCACACTCTCTCCTGCTCATTATAGCCAAGTGATTGTTATACCTTGCTAATCATTATGTTCGTTCGTGCACTCTATTTAAAATGCAAAGAAAGTTTTAGGTCATTCCACTCATTAACTAATTTATTTTAATAAAGAAACTATTTTATTATTAGTAATTCTTCACACTCATAAATTGGTCAAAATAAAATATTTATACAGCAAGTAAAACAAAAAGCATGCTTTCATCTTTTTTTTTTTTTTTAAGTAATCTGTTTTAGTTAACTAACTTATAAGTTAAATCGAAGAACGTAATGATGAGCTTCTCCCTGGTAAGAATAATGCCTCACGTGCACCAAACGAAAAACGTTTGGCTAGCATCAAAGGCCTACATCGCAATCATGTTGCATTTGGCCAACTTGAATACCAGCCATGCTTTCTACTAAACAACAAAAAGACGAGAAGCCCCCAGGGGCATAGGTGAGTTGGTAAGTGGCCAGGTGATTAGGGTGGAGACACCCTGACAACGCGGGATCGAGTCCGTGTGGCGGCGATCTTTCATTGAAATATTGCGAGTGTTCTTTGGATTTCCACGCCGTTGGTCCTCTCGCAGTGGCCGCCACTCACGCACATCCCTCGATTTACCTCCCGCCTGGTTAAGGGGCCTCTGGCCAGGTGGGAAAGGGGTTCTCCTTTGGTTAACCCTTTTAGAACAAAAAGACGAGAAGGATGTACACGTTACGCCTTTTCGGCCCGGGACCCCAAAACAAAAAACAGTTAAAAAATAGAGAAAAATAAAGAAAAAAAAAAAGAAGAGAAACTGTTTACAAGTCGGTTAATTTCGATACTTAAGCTCCCTAGTGAAAATCTTTGGAATTATTTCGGGTGTCCACTCTCTTTGTCGACCTATTCCTCTGTGTCTCCTTCCCTCTTGTGTGTAAGAGTGGTTATAAGGTTGTAGATTAGATAAATCTTACAATTAAATTTTATAAAATTTGTAGCGCTCTCCCGTTGATTTTTTGTGAGATTTGCATATACCTTAAAATGACTTGAGTTTACTATTATTTTCATCATGAGTTTAAATATTTTAAGCTAGTTGGTAAGTTTAAATATGATGGTATGCAAAAACTTATATCATTATCTTGCATGTACACAGTGTAAGGTGCACACAAACAATTGCGTATGGTAAGCTAATAGTTGGGCTTGGATTGTTACAAGTGATATCAGAGCAAGTTTTGGACGAATTCGACATTAGGGCTCCTCTGTGTTTTTGTTTGTGGGTTTAATACTATTGACATTCAACCTTTGCCAAACTATAGTTATAATTATCCTTTAATTTATTACACCGAACTATAGTTATAATTCTCCTTTAATTTATTACACCGAACTATAGTTATAATTCTCCTTTAATTTATGACACCACTGGAAACTGATAATTTAGAAACGCAAAGTTTGATACGAAAATTTTTTGTCTCAAATTGAGACGGATTTGAGATGGAATTGGGACGGACTCTTGCACAAAAAGTTTCTCATACTTGTAGACAAATTTGAAACGGAACTTGCGACGGAATTTGTGACACAGCTTTTTCTGTCGCAAAATCCGTCTCAAAAGGTGGAAAGATAATATTTAACGACGAAATTAGTGATGGAATGTGTGTCGCAAATTTTTTAGACGACTTTTATGATGGATTTTCTCTTTTGTCAGTTTTGAAATAGATTAGAGACGGAATGTATATTAATATTTTAATATTTTTGAGACGGAATAGAGACGGATTTTTTCTATAATTTTTTTAGAATATTTGACACGGAATTTCGATTGATTATTATTTTTGTAGAAAAAAATATTTTGCAACGGAATAGAGACGATATTTTTAAAATCTTTATACTTATTCTGAGACACATGAATTAGAGACGGAATAGAGACGGATTTCTTTTAAAATTTATTCATTTTATCTTAAGATGGAGTAGAGACGGGATGTATATTTCAAAGTTTGAGAATATTGCGACAGAATAGAGACGGATTTTGTAAATAAAAATTATTAAATTTGAGAAGTAAATTATTTGAAATGGAATTGAAATTTAAAATTATTAAAAATTTAAGACAATTGAATGTTTGAGATGAAATATAGACGAAAATTTGGAGAGAATTATAAAAAAATTTAAAATTAATCGGCATAAATGCTAAATTACTATAAAATATTACCCAAAAGAATATAATAAATCAAAATGATGAATAATTTAGAGTATGGAGATATTTAACTTGAATAAAAATATAATTAAGACTTAGGTTCTATTAAGTTGTTCATTCAAACATTTTCATGTTATCATCATCATCATCATCATCATCATCATTATAGTAGTAGTAGTAGTAGTAGAGACATAATAGAGATTAGTATACGAAGAGAACATTTTTCAAAATAATTTAACTACAAGTAAAAGAAATTAGAGTTGAAATTGTATATAGATTAAATTCTGATTAGAGACGAAATACTATGTTTTATCATGAATTTCTTCCGTCATTATAATTCTCCTTTAATTCATGAATTTCTTTTAACCAAAAAGGATAAGGATCTATTGACGAGAAAGACGTGTTTGACAAAAGATAAAACTTAGTATATGATACAAATACGAAAAGTGCTACCTTAGCAAAAGAAATACAAAAAGTGTTGCGACAAAGAAAAGGAAGAAAAAGGAAAAAAGATAAGAAAAAATGGGGACAAACTTTGAGAGTGATATAAGTTGATCGAGTGGTGCCTAAAGGTTGCCCAAATACTTCAATCTCCTTGCGACCATTATTTATGGACTTGAATAAATTATGCCAAAAAGGTTTGAGCCGACATGGATTTGACCCATCTTTGTTGAACAGGAAAATATTCATGCGGTCTCTTTCTGTTTTAGAGAATTAAACTGACTCTTCTCATGTTAGAGAATCAAATTAATTTTTATAATTTAAAATTCATTTTTAAAATGCAAAAAGAGAGAAGTAAATGGACAAAACTCAATTATTGTAATTTTCTTGATAGAGCTTTGGATTGTAGATATTAATTTGTTTTATCCGCATTATAGATGTTAGTTTGACTCTCTAAAATGAAATGTCTAAGTATGCTATAGAATCAACAATATGCTATCGTCCAAAAAGATTTTGAAGGAACATTATTTTACCTTTTCTCGAAAGGAATAAGGGCTCGTTTAGATTGGCTTTTTTCAAAAGTATTTTTTTTTTAACAATTTTTGAAAAATAGCTTTTTTTGAGAAGTTGAAAATCTGATTTCTAAAAAAAATTGTATTTGAACTTTTTTTAGAGTTTTAGCTTTTTTGGAAGCCAAATCAAATAGTTATTGCAAATTTAATGTAACTTTTTCAGAAAAAAAATACTTTTTCATGAAAAAAAAAAAAAAGCCAATCCAAACTGGCTCTAATTCTCCCAAGAGGCCAAGAATAAGGATTTGCTACCATCAAAAAAGATTTTGGAGGAACAAGGATTTGACATTTTTTTAATTAGAAAAAAGGGTAATTCTCCCAAGAATCTTTCTCAAACACGATATTTCTTAAAAGTACTTAGAAGGAAAAAGGATTTGATCACGTCCTTGTTAAACAGGATAATTCTCCTAAAGAAAAGCTTAAAGTAGCAAGCATTTGATCCCATCTTTGTTAAATAAAGATGATAATTCTCTCGAGAAGCCTAATAAAGGAGAGAAAAAGAGGTTTATTCCAAAGAAAAATTATTCTCGAACAAATTCAAATATGATTTTCTGCTCATCTCAATAAGAGTTTATTAGGTTTCGTTCAGTTAATCTTCATCATTGAATAAGAATTTATTAGTTAATTCGTTGGATTGATCTTCATCACTCAATAAGAATCTATTAGGTTTTGTTTGGTTGATCTGCATCGCCAAATTAGTCCTCAATGAAAACTGATTTTTGACTAAATCTAGACTTTATTTAATTTAATGTTATAACATACAATTCAATTATATTGAAACGCTAAACACAATCCTATCATTCTAGAGAACAGTTGGTAGAATGATGAAAAAAAAAAAAAAGAAAAGGGAAGTTTGAGTATCCTACTTCAATGTGAAGCTATTGTTGGCAAGTAATATAAATATTTGTAGGAATTCTGAATAAATATTTTACTTTAATTTATTAATATCTAACTGTGATGATAACACAAGAAAATAACATTTAAGATATTATATTAATGATACTTAAGCCATGAACACAAGTGTAACTAATACTATTTCATTTCTATATATCACCTTAGTGAGTTAAAAGAAATTGAAAAGAAAAAGAAATTAAATGGCAATGTTTCGAAGTGATCTATCATTTGAGATTTTTGTATCGCCATTCCATATTAATTATATTATGACAAATTAAAAATCCATTCCATGATGTACATTTGAGCATTTTGAATCGTGCACAAAAAGCAACCTACCAACTTTTCTTAAATATATCACATGTATGCAAAGATATAAACATGACCCTACATGCATGTCACTGATATTAAAGAAAATACCTCATATCCATGTTGTGTGCTTTCTTCTTACACGTTTCACAAAATCACAAGAGCATGAGCATAAAAATTTCATGCAAAAATCAATTGCTATTTCTGATAATGTATACATAGCAACCAAAAAAAAATGCATATTTGGTAATAAATTCTACATTTTTCGCATTTAATTTTTGAAGAATACAATATCATACACAAAATTATTGTGATAGATATTTTCTTTTCCCACCATCGGACTTTTCTCCTGTTCATACTTGAAAAATCATCTATTCATTCAATTACCAAACCTTCTTCCTTATTACGTAAGTTCTCTCAAGTTCTTCTCTTTTCATGATGATAAACTAATTTGAAATAGAACTATATTGAATTTATCTCAAAATTATAAACTTTATGGTGCAGAACACTTTACTCTATATGTGTACTTCAATTTGTGTAAGTTATTATATTATTTTGTGTCAAAAGTTCTAGCGAGGAATCCACAAGTTTGGTGGTGAAGGAGGACAAAGTAATAATGTAATAGAAAGTTTAATTCTACAAGTTTGGCGGTGAAGGAAGAGAAAATAATAATGTAATAGAAAGTTTAGTTGAAGGCGCAACTTAATTTAGGCCACTTCTCTAGAAGATAATATTCTTCTCCACCATTGGATTGTCTCCTAACTAGCACTTTATTATAACATTCTAACAATGCATTTTAATTATTTATTTTACTCAAAACATCTCGAGTTTTATTTTCTGTCCCAATTTTTGAAATTCGTAAATCAAATAGCTGATTAAAATGTACAATTAAACTAATAAAATAAACATTAATTAAGAGATGATCTTGATCTCATTACGAGACATCCATTAGTTAATTCTATGAATCTATCTTTCTAGTCTTTTCTAGATAAAGTGCAGTTAGATAAGTAATTGTCTGCCACCTACTTCAAGCGCTAAGAGTAGTTCGTTAGAATATTAATTACCTTTTAAAATAAGAAGAAAACTAAAGGTATTCCAAAAGTGTTGATATTCCACTCCATGGTAATGGGAAAAGAACTAAATTAGAATATAATTTTAGAGTGTTCAATGGGAGGAAATTTGAATCATTCTCATTTATAAAATATTTAAATCATTTTATTATACTAATGTTATCACAGTTAAATTAGAAAATTATAGGGTAATAGTCATAATATTCAATTCATAGCATGAATTAATCAACATAGCCTTCATTAATGATAAACACATCCACCAAATGACTGTTCATTAATAGTTCCAATTACGCAATAATGCATCCTTCAAGATTTTACATCTCTTGACAAGCAGTCGCAGTATACAAAATTGCAAATCGGCTAGTTTTTCCTCCACACAAAAATTTATTATATATAGCCATTGGCAAGGGTTCAACTTTATGATACTAAAATTGTACATGTAATGACCCAAACTCAAACATAGAAATTGCAGCCCAAATATAAACAAAATAGAACTATATAATTCAAGACCCCAAGTGAGGTGAAATCCACCCGAAACCTACTCTAATACCACTTACAACAACCCAAATCCAATTATAGGCCTATCACCATATTGAATTTAATCAACTGGTCCAAAATGCTTAATCTCTATGATAGCCATAGTAATAACTCAGGCCATTATAAAATGCATAGAAATATCACAAAGAACTAGCGTGAAGCGGCATTACAGTATAATTTTATTACACATTCTAGTATATTGTGCCCTCTTACGATCCTGTATTCAACTAGTGGTTATGTAGTTTGCTCCAGTGCTTCCCTCTCGTAGTAGGATTGTAGACCTCGCCTCGCTCTTGTGGCGTGAGTAATTGGGCCAACTCTGCGGTTATTACAAATCAAATCGATATGGGCCAAAGTACACGATCGCAAAGAGAGACTGGAATCCTAGAGGACGAAGAAATAGGACAATTCTACCATGAAATGAACTCCTTGTCAGGAAGAAGAGATAGGCTTTTCTTGGCTTCCTTGGCTTCTCCCGTATGAAGCTAATGTATTTATCTAATTCAGCATGTCATAGCTTAGACGTCCATGAGCACAACAAAATTCACATCACAACCACTTTGTTATAATTAAGAGAACAGAAGATGATATTATGTACTCTCTAGATAACAAATAAAAAGAATGTGTTGGGAAAAATATGGTGTAAACGAGACGAAATAAATGAGAAATTCAAGACACACAATTACGTGATTTAGTCTAGGCCTACTTCACGGGCAAAAGGAGAGGAGAATTTTATTAGGACAACGTCGGTAATCAATATAAGATGGAGATAAGATGGACTCTCGCTCTATGCTAATTACCTCACGTCTCTCTTTTCCCACTCACATCTATTACAATAGGTTAAGCACCTATTTATAGAACACAGAGACAACACAATATGGCAACTATAATTAATAGCAAAAACACAAATAAGGCCAAACTAGAAAAAAAAGGCAAGACAACAAATAAGGCATGTTTTTCCATATTTTTTGGGTACCATTAGAATATGGGGCAATTTTAACGCAATGGGAAAAATATTTCTATTTATAATAAATTTATTAAAAATCGTCACAATTCCCCAACAATAGGAAAAGGAAATGGTTACTCTAATTAAGAAAGAGAAGTACAAAATTTTCTACATATTGAAACGATGCGAAGAAGTACCATGGAAAGCCTATATATATAGAATAATGAAACTAGTCCAATAGAGTAGCAAGAACACTAATCCAAAAGTATAGGAACAGAATTATTAGTCTAATAACAGGAATAGCAAACTAGTGATCTAAAGTAACTATTAAGTCAGTCTCAATTGGTTTCTAGCTAGTATTAAAAATAGTTTGGTGTAAAAAACCCTCGCCACGAACAAGAATCGAAAAAAAAATGTAATCAACATGTTGAAGTCTATCAAATATCATCTTACCTTGCATTAATTCTAAAGGTGATTTTTAAAGTCACACGATGACAACTTTACTATTATGCTAAGACTTTTTTTTTGTATCATTATGTAACATTGGAAATTGTGTCAACTCCTTGGACATCCATTAACACCCTTGATTGCGTAATTAGGCATTAGCTTCCCGCATGGGATTACAAAGTTCTCTTGGAAGCTCCTATGTTTTCGTGGATTGAGTAAAACACAGTGAAATTGATTCTAGCTCACTTTGTTTATGACAAGGTAGCTAGGCAAAGATATATGTGTATAATTTCAGTTTATCTCGTCTAAACGATCAGATGGCCAACTCTGTGAACAAACCACTGCCTGTTGGGTCACTTTCAATTGCTAAGAAGCAACCTTAATGTCTGCCCTTGCCCGACATCAGCTCGACAAAGAAGTTAATGTTGCCAAGCTTTCTGTTCTTCACGAACCTTCTTTTTTTCTATGGGAAGCAACCCCAGTTATTCCAAATTCCTTCTCGAGAGAGTCATCCCTCTTTTGTCCTTCAAGTATTTTAACCTTAATATTTATACTTCATATATACTTTTTCCTGAACATATCCTCTGTTATAACTCATGGAAGGAAACAAATCATTCCGTTATAATGTTATAAACATTATTTAATAATCAAGAACTGTTAATATAGTCATAACAATCATAAAGTTTTGTTCCTTTGAATAACGAAATAATTACTTTGAGAATATAGACCAAATACTTATAATGGTCAATTATGTTAAAATTTCTGTACCTTTATATCTACGTGCTCGATTTGTCCAATATATAAAACATAAACAATATCTGAGAATTTACTAGAGGATAGTTCGTAAAATGTCACTATATCTGTAGTAACATTCAAATATAGACATTTGAAGATGCATTTGGGACTCGAGAACCATAAAATTGAGCCATTTTACAGAATTATATAGTAGAACTTTCTATAATTCTTCTATACACTCAACTAATAAGATGCTTTGAGGGGTGCACTATGCAAGTGATTCATCTTCGCAAAAATTCCAACCAAAGGGGCTGTATTATATGTACAGGCTTCCGTCTGCATATAATTTCCTCGATGGTCTCTAAATTGATCTAGTCGATCAGGTCCACCGACCAATGCACCAACAACGACATTTGGATTGATACCAGGATTGCTATACCAATTATCATAACCTTGGGTGCATCCAATAAATCCGTCATCCCCCCGATAGGACACTATCGATGCGCCCCGATGGTGGACCCGTTTCGGGTAGTTTGGGCCGAAGCCCACAAGATAGCTCATACCCATTGGGTTGTTGCCAAGAATGTAGTCCACCTGGGATTTGACAAAGATGAGAAGCTCCTCATGATCTGCCACACCAGCTTTGCAGCTAAGCTTATGGTTTGACTTTTGGAGATAATCTGAATAAACTGTGAGTAGAAAGGCTGCAGATGAAACGTATTGCATATTGTTCCATTGCCGGACGTAGAGTAGACCGGCCGGCGTACGATCCACGTTGCTTGCGTTGCTCTTCTGCAGGCATGAACAGACATAATGCTCGGCTTTTGAACGGTATTGTTGTAGAATGGAAGTGTGCTGCCTGTGCTTTTCCTCCAAAAGCATCTGCAATGCAAGCATGAAACAGTTACTCATCTTGAATAATAACGATTCAGGTCCAACTACTGACCTGCCACTACAAGTGAATTTAATCAATTATCTTAAAATATTTAAACTTGTTATGACAGCTGTAAACCTGAGTTATTATAACCTAAACATAAAACCAATATGGTACACGACGTTATAGGATGAGTCTCGGAACAATAATAAAGTTTTCACCATGCAATCCCGAAATCAAGAATGCAAGTTTATGTACATAAAACCAACTTGAGTTACATTCTCTTTTTATAAATTCTATTTATAGTAAAAAAAATTAGTGCATCACACCAAACTTATCAAACTCTATGTACCTTCTTAGAAAAAATTGGGAAAGAACCTGGCAAGTGCTCATGGGGTATCAGTTCACAATGGCCCAATGTTGCATGGTTGCAATCACTCAATAATGAGGCCATAGCTGCCACCTATATATGCTCAGCCACAGCTTAAGAGTGACTCCAATAATGTTGTTTGTGTTGATGAACCGACATTTGAATTAGTTAGCAGGGCCTACTTTAGGCCATTGATCAAACACCACAGTGATTTTCTAAGGTTTGGACTCAAAGGCATGTCATGACCAAATAATGAAATTGAACCGAACAAAATTTTTTAGAAATATAATTGAACTTGAGCAAATAGACCAAATAATGGAATCGAATAGATTTAACTGACTTTGAGTTCAATATGATCTTTGGTTCGGTTTTTACTCAATTCTAGACACTAGTTATTAAGCTAACACTCAAGATTGAAGTGAAGCCAAATATGGCTAAAAGGGGCCATATCTGAATTGCATAATAAAGTTCTGAGTTTAGTTCTCAGGAGAAGAATTTTTAAGTGTCTATCTATATATTGTGGTGGAAAAGATAATAAGCTATCTATGTTTTGAGTAACATAAGCCCTTAGCTCTTATGATTTGTGACATAAGACTTTATATTTTGAAAATTTTTGTTTGGTTGAAGGTTGAGACTCAATTTGGGATGAAAAGGATATCTTTTTGATTTCTTGTCAAGTTTATGATGATAAATCTATAATTATTTGCATAATTTAATGACTTATTTTTGAAGTTTTAAAAATTGTTATCATAAGACTCCCATTATTACATTATATCAAGTTTGATCTTGATATAGTGCTTAAAATTATCTTCTTTGTCTCTTAAATCATGGTCATATTCGTGGTACTATTATGCCCTACTCTTTGAGTTAAATAAGTTTGCTTTAACCTCATTAAGTTTGATTAGATGTTGAGAATTTGATTAGTTGTTTTGGAATCTTGTTTACTATATCTCAAGTCTTAATGCACAATCATTACTAACAATCCAAAAAAGAAGAATGAAAACAAATGGGTAGTCATATCTTCAAATGAAAAGCAACGCTGAATTAAGTACTCGACTGTTGGCCGAGGGGTCCAGCCACCAGACCACTTCAGTATGGTTAATGATGCACCAATCTGAATCCCTATTTATCACCTCTTAAAATGAGAATTAATATAATAGAAAAAAAAAAACATTTTTATGCCTCTAGACTCGTATCATACTGTGAAAAAGAGAGACAAATCCTACATGCATGCATAATCCATCTTATATCGCCGATCTCACGTGAGATTTAATATAATTTTTTAATAAGAAATAGAATTTAAACTGATGGTAACACAAAAAAGAATTATTGTTATTCATCAGCCTATCAACCCGGATAAGATTATTACTAATAATAAAAATAAGAAACGATTGATATAATTTATCAAACACAGAAATAAAAAGTTTTAGAACATAATCCTGCAGCATGTGGCACCTCTTAAAGAGGCTGACAGGGTACGTATCATCAGCACGTGGATTTGTTCTTGGAGAAAAGAAGGGCGACCGACCCCTTCTTTTACTCACGTATCTATAGATGGGATACCTCAATTGGTGCTTACTTCATCTCCATTTGGTGGTCTCCATAAAAATAAAAATTAAAAATATTGCTAAAGTAACAAAGTATCTGCTGTCATGTTTGAAAAGAAAAAGGAAAAAGCAATTTCAGAAGATCATTGGAGATTTGACTCACTGTAAATTATTCTGTGCATAAAATTTTTATTAAGTACAAAACTCCCAATACAGAGAGAGCTTAATAATAAAAATGTCCAAATCATTTTTAAGTATTTTGGTATATGAAACTCTCATTGTACGCAATAAGTTCTACGGAAATATCTAATCCGCCTTTCATATGCATTTCAAGCAACTTTTGTCTCACATATTATAAGAAGTTATTTTCATGGTTTGAATTTGTAACATGCATGTCACAGATTGATAACTCTACCGTAGGGCAAAAGTGTCACAAGAATATTTGGGTAGGAAGCATAGAGAGGGAAAGGGGGAGCAAGAGAAATTTCAAAGTTTGAAAATGATAACTTGGACAATACAATCAATCTACAGGTGGAGCATGTGAAGCAAAAAATAAAACAGCAGAAGAAAAAAAAAAGTTTTGAAAATGAAATTCTTGGACACTACCACGGCAAGTAGTAAAAGTGAGACAAAAGGTGTTAAATGCAATACATAAATTAATTTTTTCATGAACTTAAATTTTTAAATAAATTGATAACTTAATATGGTCTCAAAACCAGAAAAATCGAAATGTCTCCAATTCAAAAATTATTATCACCTATTTTAAAAAAGAAATTAAAATTATCTACGCGTAATGATCTAAAAGAATTACATCTGCGTGCATCGAGAGGACATATTATCTTTATAAATTTAAACTTTTAGATGAGGTGATAACTCGAGGGAATGAGAGAGGAACATAATTACCTTGGAAGCAAGAATTTGGAGGCCAGCATATTTAACATCCCAGCTAAACTCAGTAATGGCCCAACCAATCCCACCAAAGCTATTGGCGTGGTTAATCACGTAAGTAAGATACTCTTTGTTGTCGGTGGCTTTATATAGCCACAAAGCTGCCCACAACAACTCATCCATGTACCCACTCACTGACGCATAGTAGCTCTTCACTACTCCCACACTCCTATCATACTTGCCTCTATACTTGTCCCCAAACTCAAACAACTGCATCATCATCATCATAATATCAAAAAAAAAGAAATGGATTGGTTAATTAGTTTAGAATAATTATTAAAAAATAGAAAATTGAACATTTTACTATGAAAAGATTGAAATTTTTACCTGTTGGGCATGGTGCAGTAATAGATGAGAGTAATGTGGGTTAATTTTCTTGAAAACAATAGATGATGCTGCCATTGCTGCCGCGGTTTCTCCGGCGAGATCCGATCCCGGGTTGTTCTCGTCGATCTTGTACGCTCGCCGGGATGTCGTCATGTCCTCCGGCCGCTGCCAGCAGTAGTGATCTGTGTCACCATCGCCCACCTAAAAAGTAAATCGTCTATCATCAGTTCACTATTGTTAGGCGTGATTAATAACATTAATCATAGTACATGCTCATAAATACTATTATACTAGTACCTCTGCCCATAGCACATTGGGACTAGTGTGTGCCTTGATGAAGTAATCACTTCCCCACTTGATTGCCTCAAGAGCATGTTCCAATTCCCCAGCATCGGCAATATGTGAGCCGAATTCCATCACACCCCATGACAACATTGTCACCGTGAACGCCATTGGCAGCCCAAATTTCACGTGGTCACCAGCATCATAGTATCCTCCCACTAAGTCAACCTACACAAAAAAACATACACTCGTTAAAGGGTTAATATATAACAATGCTCATTAACTAACATATCTAGCAAAACGAGGAAAATAAGAAAATATCCCAACTTGTACCTACAAGAAAAAGTATATTCATTAAAGGGTTAATATATAACAATGCTCGTTAAACTAATAACCAATCTAGCAGAACAAGGAAAATAGAAAATTAAACTACCCCTTGTACCTAAATGAAATATACTCATCGAAGGATTAATATATAACAATGCTCGTTAACTAACGTATCTAGCCAGATGAGGAAAATAGGAAACTACCCCTTGTTCAAGTCCATCGGTTAAGCCGGAACTATCGCGCCAAGTGACACGTTGGTTGTAAGGCAAGCGGCCGGACCTTTGTGCTTCAAAGTAGAGAAGGCTCTTTGAAAGAGCATCAGCATAATCAAAAGATTGTGCAGAGGCTAAATTGGTGATGATAGTGAAGAGTAGTGAGAGAAATAGAGTGTGGTGTTGAAGAACACCATAATGCAGTTTCTTCTTCATCTTTGTCACTGCCATTTCTAACTCCTAAAGAGGTTTTAGGAGTACAAGCAGCAGAAGAGCAGAAAAAGAAAGCTCTCAATGCTTGTGTTTTGAATTTTTTAGGTCTCCTGTGGTTGTACTATATAGGTCACTTTCAAACGTGCAATAAGAGTAACATGCTCTCTCTCACACACACACACACGCATGTACACAGACGTATTCATGTGTGTATGTATGTATTATGTGGCTGGAATACAAAAACAGTTAACTAATTTGCATGCTTGTGACGTTTACTAATGGACCTTATCTTAGTTCTCCAACATAAGATAATTGAATTATTTTTAGGGATGTGTGTCTTGGCAGAAAATAGGTTTTTAACCTGAACAATACAAAAGAATACATTATCCTCAAATAAACGGAAAGGGTGGGAATTTCTGAAATAACACCCAAGCCAAATGATTTGGCACAGGAAATTTTTTTCTTTTTGTCTCCATGCCATTTGATTTGGCATGGAGCAATTTAACTCTTGCACCAAATCTTTTGACGCCGGTATTATTTCAGGAATTCTTAACATGGTAGTCAATATTATGTCAATGGTATCTTTTATGTCACTTAAAGTAATAATTTTGCCTAATTTTGGATATGTTAGGAGATGGGACATGGAATATCAATTAGGAGTGAATATATATGGACAATGGTATAGGAAATCCTATAAGGACTGAAGTAAAATTTAACTAAGATTAGGATAGAGATACTCAAAGGAGATCTTATGTATATAGAGTTAATATAAAAAATGACTCTGAGTAAGAATGAATAACATCATTTTATCAATATTACCGACTTCATACCTAAAATTTGATGCAATTTCATTTGTCCTCTCTTTGTACAATAAAAATTAATATATTAAGCACTAAATCTCATTTTATATGATAAAGTCATCACTACATAACTAGCTAGAGAAATAAAACACTCTCGAAACAATCCGTTGAAACATTGGTGCAGTATAAAATATGGCTGCTGGCATCACATTAACTTTTTCTTTTTCGAAACATCACATTAACTTAATGGGTCAAAGGAAAAGCTAACACAATGCTGCCGACACTAACATACAGTAATTCTCATTTTTCACGTTTCTCTCTCAGTTGCTAATGTTGTATCGGAGGACAGGATTAGGTTCTTCCCATTTCAATTATTTTCTCGTATTGTTATGAGGAAATCTTCATATTTTATATGTGGATCATATCATCTCAATTATTTATAAAATTTAAATTTTGAAATAAGATAACATTTTTAAAATACTTTTTCTTCCTCTTTTTGCTCGGCAAGTATACTTTTTCTTCTTCTTAGTGTACATTTTCTTGGAATTTAAATTTTATGAATGGTTGAAATTTTTTTTTTATATCAATACGAAAAAATTAATAATATGAGAGGATTTCGGGGGCAGAGACAAGTTCCTAAATTAATAGTTTACAGGGTTCCGAGTCGTTGGCCTCGTACAGCAAACAAAAATAGTGAGGGAGTAAACGATATATTAATTGAACTCCATCAATTCAGTTAAAGTAAGCAACTTTTCGTTAAGCAGTAAAAAGTGCAATTCCATGTTGTATGTTATGGGGACTGAGCCACACACCTCGTAGCAAGTGACTGTTGAAATAAGAAAAAAAAAAAGAAAATAGAAAAGAGAGAGCAAGCATGATAGGAGAAAATACATTGAATTGGAACCACCACCAACACTGACTTTAGAAAATAGAGATTGATTATTACAATATTATAAATTCTTGGTATTACAATATTCTATGTTTGCTAAGATATATATAGACTAAGTTATTTGGTGATCAAGTTGCTTGGTGCCCAAGTTACTTGAAATCTAAGAAGATGAGAATCTACCTAATCTAATACATAAAATAACAACATATATTAAAAATCTATATACACATCATTAGCCCTCCTCAAACTCAAGTGGTCAAACAAAGACCAACTTGAGTTTAACAATTGAATTGTTGAAAGTCTTTTAACTAATCTTGAACCAAGCAAGAACCGAAATCAAGAATTGAACTGAGCAAAATCTAAACCGAGCAATAATTGAACGCGAAGGTACAGCAATGGTAACTGCCAAAAACAAGAACCAAGAATGCTAATAATGGGATTAAGCTCAACCAAAGCCAAAGCAATAATCTCGCAAGAACCACAATAATGCCAAGAACCAAGAATAAGTGTTCAAACAAGCCAAAAACCAAGAATAGGTGCTCAAATGAACCAAAGAACCAAGAATAGTACTCATACGAGCTAAAAACCAAGAATAAGTGTTCAAACGAGCTCCAGAGAGGTGCTTAAACGAGCCAAAGAACCAATAATATCCAGAAATACCAAGAACCAAGAATAACTAAGAACAGGATTGAGCTCAAATGATCTAAAGCAAAAATCTTGCAAAACTAAGAATGACCGAGAATCAAAAGCTCATACGAACTAAAGCTAAAAAAACCAACAAACCAAGAATCGAGACTAGAATAGTTTAAATAAAACTGTAGCGGAATAGTGATGGAAACAACAAGATAGCATTCACACAGGCTACCAGAATGGTGGCTCTGATACTATGTTGAAATAAAAAGAAAAAGAAAAATAGAAAAAAAAAAAGCAAGCATGGGGGGATGTATATTGAATTGGAGCCAACAGTGGCTCTAGAAAATAGAGATTGATAATTACTACATTATGAATTTTTGATATTACAATATTCTAAGTTTGTTAAGATATATATAGACTAAGTTGCTTGGTGACCAAGTTGTTTCGTGCCCCAGTTACTTGGAACCCAAGAAAATGAGAATCTACCTAATCTAATATATAAGATAACAACATATATTAAAATTTTAATACACTTCAATAGTGATGATGTAACACGTTTTCAGGGGCCGAAGACCTGGAGTCACTTAGGTTGGAAAGCTTTTCTAGTACATTTAGGTTCAAGTTTCTTTTATATATGAAAAGCTTTACATTTAAGTGCTTATTTGTTGATGGTTAACAAAACATTTCAGCTTTTATGAGTAGAGAGTTAAATTCTGCTTACAAAATATAAGTAGCATAATATTCGCGCAAGACACAAGATGATAATAAAATTCAGATAACATTCTTTCATAATAAAGAAGTTATTCCATATTTAGAGACTGACAAATTTGTTTTCGTAATGTATATGTGGAGTGCTTGAAAAGCCATACATAAATAGGGTATGTAACATGTAAGTAAACACTTCATTTTATTAAAAATTGTTATTTTGGTCCAATATTTAATTCAAAAATGGCGGGTAGAATTTTGGGGGGCGGGGTGGAGGTAGTTAGAGTATGTAACGTCTATAAGAAAAACTATTTTTTCTTTTTATCCTCTTTTTCTTTTTTTCTTTTTTCTTTTTTTTTTTGGCAAAAAGATGGCTTGCAGAACTTTGAAAAAAAGAAACGCGGCATCAAATGCACTACGTATCAGCCCTTGATGCTATAGCAATTTAGGAAGGAGTACAGCTGCTTGAAGTGGTAATAAGTTTACTAGCAATTTGGGATTGACGTGGATGTTATGAAATCGTGTGTTGATAAAGACTCATGTTAAAAGATAGTTATTTTACTCATTTGTTTACAAATTTGATTATTTTAGTTAATAATTTTTGTAACGTGTTTATTTTACTCACTCCAATACTATGGCAATCTTTTATGTTACTTAAAGTGATCTTTTTTTCTAACTTATGGGCGTGATGTAATGATTCACCTAGTGGAATAAAATTTGATTAAATTTCATTTTTATTCTTTAAACAATAAAAATTAATATATTAAACATTAAATCTGACTTTATATGATAAAAGTTGTTACTACATAAATAGAAAAATAAAACACTCCCGAATCATGATTTGAAAGATTGATGCAATATATCACATGACTGCTATGCGTCAAATTAACTTATTATGGGTCAAAGAAATGCTAACGCAATGTTGCCCAATATACAGTAATTCTCATTTTTCGCATTTCTCTCCCATGCAACAAACAATAATAAGGGAGTAAACGATGGATTATTAAAAAATTAATTGAAATGGATCAATTCAGTTAAAGTAGGTAACTTTTCGTTATGGTCAAAAGTGCAATTCCAAAAAAAAAAAAAAAGTAAACCTTGTTAAGAAAAAAGTACTGTTTTCTGAAAAAATTAACTTGTTTGGATAGTTTTTTTTTAAGTTTTTTTTTAAAAATACATTCTTTTTAAAATAATTATTTAACTTAGCTTCAAAAAAGTTAAAACTCTGAAAAAAGGTAATAAATACAACTTTACTTTATAAATTAGATTAAGAAAATGCTTTTTTTTAAAAAAAAATAAAACCAATCCAAATAAGCCCTTAAATTGGAAAAGTGCTTCCATACATTTAGGTTCGAGTTTCTTTTTATATAATTGAAGGTTTCGTTTTTCTATTCACCTAATATACTTTTTAGAACAAAGCTTTCCATTTAAGCACTTATGCGTTGATGGTTAAGAGAACATCTAAGCATTTACCAATTGATGGTTTTATTCTTCGATTCTGAGTTTCTTTAGTCAAAACCAATTAAAGAAAGGAAAAAAAAAAGAAAAGAAAAAGTGATAATGGAAGACAAAATATATATATTTTTAAATTGTTTTCTTCCTCGTTTTATTTAAACAATATTTGATTTGCTTAATGCGGATTTAAAGCAAACTTTACTCAAAGTCAAAAGCATTACCAACTCTATGCACCATATATTTTTTGAGGATATCTTATTGTTAATAATTTGAGAATTAATATATAATACATAATTTATATCATGCAAACTAGTTTATATCTATGATTAATTTGAACAATGACTGCATGTGTGACATCATATATTAGCGGTTGAAGTAATAGAGCGATTTATTATAAGAGTATCGGGGGTTTTAATTGTAAAAGCTTTAGTGAAGACTTAAATAATTATTTTTAAACAAATAATGCTAATTTTATTTGTGGGTCTAAGGTATGACGTAATAGTATTTAAAATCAATATTTGTTTTGATAAGTTACTTTTCAACAAACACTATCATTTTCTTTTCGAATTGAGTATGCATAGTAGCATGGATACGTTATCTTATTTTAAGGGCTTTATTATGTGGATTCAGTTGAGTATATGCTTTAATTTATGGAAAATTGTAAGAAATTAAAAAGACATTACGCACCAACCAAGGGTAGATGGATTGTACGAGATTAACTAATTGATAGAGAAACAATGTTAAATTCTTCTAAGAGTAATTAACTTACTTTGATTATTAAAGTAGTTTCAAATTTTTAAAGAGTTACTAATTACTTGAAATAGACTATGTCAATCTATTATGCTTGTTCGAACTAAAAAGACCTATAATGTTAGATTCTATGTGAATGCGTTTTTTTGGGTATTTATAAACACCAAAAGAAAAAAAGTTAATGAGAGTAACTTTTTCTTTTAGTACTTAAACACTCCAGAAAATAAAATAGAGTCAAACATGCTCTTAGTCCCAATTCATGAATACTAATAAAAACAGGAAAACGAAATTATAAAACCATCAGCCGATTAAAATCAGAATTGGCAGGTTTGTGGATCATTTTTTTCGGCACTAATTGAGTGTATAAACAAAAAATGCACAATTAAGATTTTTTTTTACCTTATTTATATTATTTACCTTTGGATCAGAATTATTTGCACATAACTAAAACAAAAAGAAGAAGTAAATGATTTTTTTTGGGCTTCTGGGGATGCCATAATCGTTTTTCAGTAAAAATTCTTTTAGGTCAAGTTTTATCTTTTATTAGAGGATGAAGGACCTGTTCAAATTGACTTTTAAATAAAAATACTTGTGTTATATATAATAAATATTTGCATTGATTTTTAGAAAATGTTAAAATTTAAAAAATAAACTCAATGTATTTTTCTTTCAAAAATTAAAAATTTGAATTCCTTACTAAAATACTTTTTTAAAAGTCAATCTAAACGAACTTTAAAAGTTGTTTTGGTATATTTTCGAACACTAGAAGAATTAAAAGGCTTGTCAACAATGATGGATGTAGGACCGAAGGTAGGATTGCACTCAGTTATGCTTAATTGTTTTATATATACTATATAAAAAAAAAAGTAACTATGATGAAAATATAATCTATTGGTAGATCTTCTAAACTTATATCTGTTCAATGTTGTTTGAATAATTTTATGTACTATTTTGGATACTTATTGCAGTAAATCTAGAAAAAGAGTTTTGCTTCTTAAACATTGATTTTTCTTTTAAAAAATATATTCATCATTTTGATGCCCTATTTAACATATAACAAAATCAAATTACAATTTAAATTAAGATAAAAATTATTTTAGTCATTAAACATAAATTAGAACAATAATCAATATATAACAGTTTTGAGTTTCTAAATGATTAAATTATACAAACTGCCATAAAATTATTATCTGAAGAAAGCAATTGAAAAAATGAAAAAAAAAAAATTGCCAATCGATTACATAAACTATAAGAAATTTTTTAAATCAAACATCATTAATTGACTTAACTTTCTGCTGTTGTAAAGGGAATGGCGCATCGTGGGTAGCTTTGGAAAAGCATACTAAAAGACAAGGAAATAAGAATTTCATTTGTAAAAAGTATGTTAAAGACAAAACTAGTTAAGGGGAAGACCACTTTTTTAAATTCTACATTAATTTTGAAAAAAAAAATTGAGATACTTGAACCTAGCACCACTAACTTAGAGCATGTTTGGCCAAGCTTATTTAGGGCTTTTAAGTTGTAAATAATAAAAAATATGTGAGTTGGTACTTATAAACAGTAAAATAGGCAAAGCCAAGCAAACTCTTATATTAGTGTGTGCTAATATTAAGCGCGGGGGGGGGCAATTTTTATTTTAATCTAGTTTTATGATTTTAATATAATAATTAAAAAAAATTGAGGGGTGCCAAGGCACACCCTCAAGCATGCCTGCCTCCATCAATGGATGTCAAGTGCATAATTCACCAATTAATTTGCACTCTTTTGAGAGCCTATTTGACTATGCTTTATTTTTTAGGAGTCTGTCAGTTAACCATACGACCATCCCAAACCCATAGGGTTGGAAACGATCCTCTACTGCACCAAAATTTGACTATGCTTATTTTGCTGCTTATAAGTATTTTAAAAAAAAACCTTTTTACATATTTTTTATTATTTGTGCTTATAAGTTGTAAGCCCCAAATCAGATTAATTTTGTGATATACATATATCTATATCCTCCTACCTTTAATAAAGGATTTAAATAGTTTATTTAGAGTGGCTTCTTTTCATATAAATTTTTTAAAAAATTATATATATTTTTTATAATAAGTATTTAATTATAACTTTAAAAGATTAAAACTCGAACTCAACTTCAACATTTTACGAGTACTTAAGCCTGTTTGGGTTGTTTTTCTCTATAGGAAAAGTACTTAGGGTACATTTTCTTTCTTTTTTTTTTTTGCAAAAAATATTTGAATTAAATTTGATAAGAAATTAAAACTCTAAAAAAATTCAATTTTAATTTCTTTTAAAATTAAAATTTTTAACCTTTTAAAAAATACTTTCTTTTAAAAAATTCAAAAAAAAGTTGCTTTTGGAAAAAAAAAAAAAAATCATTACAAACGAGTCCTTCATGGCGTACTCGACCTCGACCAGGACCAGTTGAGCCTCGCAGGCGGACCTTGACCGTTGAGATGTCCCATTCAAATCTCTAAAAAAAAACAACGCCAAATTGTATGAAAATACTCCCCCGTTCCATACGTTTCAACGCCTACTTTTAGTACTAACCATTTCGATTCTCACACACACAAAAAAAATTTTAAAAAATTAAAAAACAAAGTTCTGCAATGGCTGCGAAGGACTCGATCGTAAATAGTGACGTAGAGCAGGGTGTTCATTTGGCGGAAATGGTGGCGGATTCACCTGCCGCCGCCGCCGCCGCCGCCATTGCAATCGGTTCATCTTCTTCTTCTTCATCGTTGTCTTCTTCTTCTCTTCCTGATTCGTCGTCGATTATGGATGACCAGATTACCCCTCTCCTTTCCCAATCGGAGAAGCCCAAGATCAATATCTTCTCTGTTTCTTACCCTCGTCGCAAGCCCCTTCCGGTAATTTCACCACTCCCTATATACCTCATCCTTTACTTTGGTTTTATTTTGGATCACTTTCTGCGTTTTTTTTAATTTTTTTTTTTGGGAATTTTCGCCTTTATGATTTGTTTAACGTTGTGTTTAGTTGTTAAGTGATGAATATATTAATTTGTTAGTGTATATTCTTGAAATTGAGATGAGTGAGTTTGACATAATTAATTATTGACTAGTAATAAGTTGTCTGGTTAAATTCATAAAGTGGAGGCCTTAGTCAAATAAAAGCCGATTTGATTTGTTACACTAGAAATGGAGCCTAGTTTATTATTATTGGGAACAATTTCTTTGTTTAGATAATTACTGTATCAAGATTTCTATAATACAAATAAAGGAGAGACCAATGCACGAAACTCTGAGTATGTGTGGTGTGTGAAGGATCACACTTTGAGGTCTATCACGCGCAACCTTCCCTTTCATTTTTACCGAAGACTCCGTTTTCAAGAATCCATGACCTTAATCTGACTTTGGCAATGGTGAACATATTTTTGAAGTATGTTATAGGTTGATGGCTTATATTTTTGCGGAAAAGATTCTTTTTTCCAAATTTCTGTAGCGTGCTTGTTATTGAACCGTCATGTATTGTTTTTGAATAGCATCCGTCCACAAACACTGAAATTTATAATTCTTTGGGAATATTTTGTGCTACCATGTAATTGTAATGTACTAGTGAAGGTATTCTGCATAAAGAGTTTGACTAGATTTTGTTGGAATCTTACAGGAGCGAATAACAAGATTAGCTGAAACAGAGAAATCGACACTCATGCAGTTTGTTTTGTGGGCATGGAGTGGATCTAGGTACTCTGGTCTGCTATGCATGGCTTTGTCGTCTATTATCTACTGTACAATGGAAGTTATTTCAGATTTTTTCACTGGTCAGTAATTTGTTCATCTGATTCTTGGGAATTTACTTAAGAAAGGAAGTGGCACAGTGTCATACTAATTACTGGCTGAAGACATGAAACCAGTACATCTCGTTGAGTTGTACTGGAGCATGTTATGAAGTCTTTTTTTATTTTAAAATCTGGAATCACAAAGCGAAACTGTTGTCCGTTTGGTTTACCTATAGGTAGGGGAACTCTTCCTGTTTCCCTAACCAGATAGAAAAAAGATCCTTCTTTAAAAAGTTACATATCACATTGGGGGTAAAAAGTGTCACTCACTCTTGAAAATTTTTAGGTTAAGTAGGAAAATTTTAGCATGTTCGCAGAGCATTCAATAACTATTTGTAAATGTTGGGATACAGTGATGCATATGATTGACATTATAATGCTGTCCCTAGACTTAAATGAGAAATCTGCAAGCATGTAATTTAGATTTTATTAAAACTAATTCTTTTACTTGCTGGTGAAAACATAATGGGCGTTATCAGAGAAAGTAGATAAGATGTAATATTGGAACCCTCTGCACTGAATTTCATCTCCTTTTTTCTTTTTTTTATGCGATAGGCAAAGATTCAGTAATTTCATAAAAATGTTTTGGTTTAATATTGAAATTTTATCATGTCTGCTAAGAGTTCAATGGCTTCTTACAGATACAAGGTAAGATTAGGCTACTAGATTTCACACCCTAGCACAAGGTAGGCATTGATGTCAAAAGTGTACGACTGGTATTGTCTCTTCTATAGACATCGAACTTGAATACTTTCAACTAACTTATGAAAGTGAGTTGTCTGCTTATTTATCCGTTTTGACATCTTATGAATTTTTTTCTCATTCATGCAGCTCAATCGGTTCCTCTTTTTGAGATTGCATTTACAAGATGTACAGTTATCTCGATTTTGTCATTTGTGTGGTTAAGAAAAAGTGCACATCCAATATTTGGACCAACAAGTGCTAGAAATCTTTTGATATCCAGAGCTATTATGGGATATATCTCATTGGCAAGTTTCATTTATTGGTAAGATGTACTTCTTAAACTAACTGGCTAGGCAGCATAGGAGTAATCATTTTATGCTTTTACAATCGTTTGGAACATGTGGTGTTTTACCTTGTAAATGTGACAGACTCATGATAGATCATGTCCTTCTGAGATCAAAAGTATGAATAACTTTTTCCTGGATGTCTCATTATTTAATAATTATAACATGTGTTCCTCTTACCTTAAAGTCTTTTCCTGGGATTTTTTCTTCCTTTCATTAATGTTGTTGCTGTAATATGCTAAAACTGCTTTATCCGCATTTATTATTTACTAAGTTGGAATTTCTTTCAGTGAATAAATGTAGAATTGATCTGTTGCTGATCATGGGATTCTGAATTTTCCTCTCCAGCATTCAGAATTTACCTCGATCTCAGGCCATCTTATTGAGTTTTTCTTCTCCAATTATGGCTTCAGTAGCTGCAAGATTTATATTGCACGAGAAGCTGAAAATTGCTGAAATTGGTGGTATGAACACATATAGTCAACAAATTCTTTCTACATATTCCTGTCCTAGAATATTTTACTGTTAGTTGGTGGCTTGCCAGACACCTGTTATTTGTTGTCATCTGGCTGATGAAGATAGAAGCTTTGTTAGGGAAGTTACATGGGAACAACAAATATTTCGTTCCAATGGTTATTATTAGTCAAAGATTTCAACTTTTGGAAGTGAAATGCTAACCTAATTGGGAGTTGTAAATAGATCTAGAACATAAAGCTTTACTTTAGCTCATGTTTCCATATTTTATCATTAACCACTAATCTTTCCCTTCATTTTTTTTCTTCGTTTGCTACCTTTTCAATTAATTATATGAGTCTATGTCATTTGTGAGTAAAAGTGCTCACTCATTTTGCTACCCAATCTTTATCCCAACATTGCCAGCTCTTGGACTAGTTTGCTTTGATCATTTAATGTTTTCCTGGGTGCTGGATTATATGCTGCTTTTGGCTGAGGCTCTAGCTAATTAGAAGGTTGGGGAACTAAATACAGAGGAAAGCCTAGCTATTTGTTTAGGGATTGTTCCATAACAAAATTATATGTCTTCCATATATGAGAGCAAACTTTTCATGCTGAAATCCCATTGTCACCATATATTAAAGGAAAAAGTCATGAGAAGACAGAAAAAGGGACACACATGCACACAGAGAATAGTTGTGCCTAAACCAATTCAGCGTTGTGACGATAAAGTTCTTGCTGTTCCACGACATGTTCTTTTATTTTTGAAGCTATTTATGCATGCCCGTTATTTTTTACTTCACAGTTACGAGCTTTCAACCATCGTTCATCATCATAAACTTGCAGGTCTTGCTTGCAGCTTCTTTGGCATACTTTTTATTTTTCAGACAATGCGTAGCACACAAGGTACATAACCGCATTAAGTGACTAATGCAGTAGTTTAAGAATTAATTTTTTGTATGCTTGCAGTGACCAAGATGGGTTTTGAGCTGTAAGATTGGTGCTGATTTTTCTGTTTGACCTATCTGATACATCATGCACCTGGTGATGTTAAGCTTGTTATATCTATTTATAACTACATCAGTTTACAGTACTCCTAAAGCCCCATTTCTACAGTTTTCTAACTTATCCACTCGGACCATTCTCCTTAACTTTGTTGAAGCCAAACCACCTCTAAAATCAATCCTTATCCCACTGAGAGTCAATCAGTTCCATTGACAAGCATTTCTACTACTACAGCCATTCTTGAGGACTCATCTAAGGGTCACGGTCAAACTATTTTAGGCTTGCCACTGCCATTGACAGGGTGGACAACCTTCAAACCTTCTCCTTAACTACTAACAGGAGAAAACTTGAACTCACAAACAACTTTCTATCATGATCTCTGTTACATCTATGCGTCCTTGTGAATCTCTTTTTCATGTTACAGAAATGCACTTTGTTTATATATCTCAAGGTCATAATGTCATGATCGACCTTTGAGAACACTTAACGAAATATCTTAGCATAAGCATTGGTTGCATCTTGTCTCTTGTTGTTCCGTGCTGCTACACCCATCCTGCCTTAAACAGAGAACTTGCGAATGGTTTAACAATTGCGCATGTTGGTTAATTAATATGTTTAATATTTCATGGATCAACGATTATTTACCTTCACAAGACCAAGTGATGTTGATAATGACAGATTAAAAGCCTCTCGGAGAATATTTCATAGGAATTGAGAATTCAGTGAGGCATGCTCTTATTTGTCTGTTGAAGTCTCCACGAAATGGGTATTCTTCTTGTAGCCTAGCTTGCTGCATAGTCATTGTTTGCCTGTAAACTTTGACCTACTTGAGGCAAATAGTCTTGGGGAATTGTTTGATTTTCTGTATCCCTGATTCACATTACCCATCCCCTCGATAATATGGCAGGAAGAAACTGAAAGAAAAGGGGAAAAGAAAACGAATCTTGATCATTTTGACTCATAAATTTCTGAGGAACTTCTTTATCATTATTATAGTGTGCTGCTTTGGTGTCTTTTTGTAACTTGGCAGATTCGTCGTGAACAGATGTTAAAACCTTCTGCATGTGCAGCTTCGGTTTTGTACAGTTTAATAATTTGTATCTCGTCTGACTTATGCAGAGGGAGTGGCTAAAGCTGGTGAAGAAAGTGATGCATATGTTCAAGGAAGTAATCATATCTTTGCTTTTGTTGTTGGTTTAATTTCATCAATAGCTGCTGGCATTAGCTACTGCCTTGTGAGGGCTGGAGCAAAGGCAGCTGATCAACCTCTGTAAGATTACTGGCTTCTGAATTTGTTATATGTAGGAATGTAGATGATGTCCTCAAATTTGGATTTACCTGATAGGGTGAAAAAAATGTAGCAGGGGAACTCCTCCTCTGGCTTCCTTTCCCTCTCTGACTTCCTTCCCTCACCCTCCTGGTGACTGGTGTTGGGGTGGGTATGGTGTGGGTTAAGGGAGAAGAGAAAAGTGAGGGCCACACTTCTTGCAAGTATCAAATTAGCATGTCCGCTCCTCTTTTGATGGCCTATATTTGAATTGCATCTCCTTTCAAGGAGTGATTGTAATTTAAGTTTCACAAATTATGTGTCTTTGTTAAAATGGTTAAACATTTCCTGGCTTTAAAAGTCATGGGCCCCCTCTATCCCACAAAGATAAGCTTACTTTCCTTTTTTATTTGTCCCAAATTATATTTCTATTTCCTTTCTGAGAGGATAGTTAACTTATTGTTTTAATTATATGCACCTATTTCAAGTGCATTTTTGTCCCAAAAAAAAACACAATTAGTTAATTGTCACTGGAGTAATTAAAATTTGAAAGAAAATAATTGGCAGATAAAATTCAAAAGTTTTGCAAAGCATGAGGCACATTCTGATGTCTCCAAACTGGAATTATTGATGTTTTGTGAACTTCAGGTTAGTATCCACATTAAAAGACTAGCATTAGGCAGATAAATAGCAGAATGCTTTTGAAACAAGTCGTTCGAGTGCATTATGATGGCTCCATGTTGAATTTTATAATGGTTTGGCAATTTCTTTATCGTTGTCCACTTCAACCAACTTTGCAAAACTGGTTGCTTTGAGCCTTGTATTATTAGATCCCAGAATAATTTAGTACTGACATGAGTAATCCAAATTAATGGAGAGGTATATTAGAAAAAGACTAAGCAAATTTATTGCTCTGACTATATTAACTACATTTTCTTAAACTATGTGACAACACGAGTAGGCCTATCTTTGTGGGGACAGGAGTAGATGCAGTGCTAACATTAAAATGTTGATATGATGGTAAATGATTTCTGTGCAGTTGCCTCAACAGTAAGATGCTAGTCCTCATGGCTTGGATTGTTGTTGCAATTTCCCCAAAAACTCTTTGTACTTTATTCATAAGTTTATATTTTGTTTAGTTGCATTTAGAAATGGTGAAGATAAGTACCTCTGGTTGATGATGAATAATCATCTGCAGGTAGAAATAGTGGAGTTATTATGGTATAACTTTGATACTTAACCAATTTAAAAGATATATTATGGTAATAGGTCTTTGAAAAACATTTGAATAAAAATGAGTATGTAATCAATGATCTCTGATGTATGGCATTTTAGTAGATCTTCAGAAATCTGAAGCCTGGATTTCAATTGAAACCCTCTGTGCTGGATTGTAAAATGTGGTTCAGACACAAACTTTTGCCGGGCTTCTAATTTTATGATTTATTGGAAGCAATATCTTGATGTCTTCATAATTAATTTTCTCTAACGATGCTTCAAATTCTCAGCAATTTTACTTTTCTTTTCAGGCTTACAGTCTTTTCATTTGCAATGCTGGCTAGCCCTGCTGCAGCAGTATGTACATTTGCCTTCCAGGTATGATAAAGATCCAATATATCATTAATTGTGTGGTTGTCCTAAACCTAGATGCTTTTTTGCAGAAAGATGGTGCATTAACGATTTATAAAAAGAAGTTATACTAGTTAAAAGGATTAAGCTGTGTTAAGATGTGCAAGAAAAGGATAAGCTTACTTTCCACAATACTATCCAGCTCTATTATATTATTATAAGAGACAAAAAGCAAAGTCCCTCTTTCTGATGTGGGAGAGAGACAGTACAAAAAACTACCACATTCAACAAGATGTTCTAACTGGTATGCTATATTATGTGGTTGTCTTGCATTCACGTGTTCCATTGCCTCTTTTCTCAGGTACATTAATTTATACGTGTTGAAGAATATTTTAGTTATTAATGTATTTCCTTATCTTATGGTATTGAATTAGGCAATAGTCTAGATTAGGTAATTAGTCAAATTGGTTTCTTTATTATTCTAGTTTATTTAGAATTCTAGTTACCTTATTAGTCTAGCTTCTAGTCTTGCTCACCAAGTTATCATGCCTATAAATAGGCTCTTCTATGGTATTTATGAAATATTAACAATTCGCAATGTAGTTTTTATGAGTCTTTCTCTCTTCAAGAGCCACCGTTGATGGTGGCACCAATCATCTTTAGCACTTTCATATTTTTCTCTCCATATTTTATGTTTTATATATTTTCCACATGGTATCAGAGCCACCCTCCTAGTGGCCTGTTTCTTTTAAAAAATAAAAACTCCAAGCAGTCATGTCAGCCTACGGGTCTCACGTCAATCCAAACGGTCGTGTTAGCTTACAGGTCACACGACTATCTAAATCCAAATCCAGATCCACATCCGGATCCAAATCCAAGTCCAGTTTCTAATTATTATCCAAGTCTAGTCCAAATCCAAGTTCCATTCAGTTTCTAGTTACTATCTCAATCTAAGTTCCGTCTAATGGTTGTGGGGATTCATCACACCAAAATGGTGCACACAACCCCTAAATTAATCCAAATTCCATTCCTCCAAGCTGTAAGCATGGTCAGACAAGTCATGGTGACCGTGGTGAATTTCGAGTTAGACGAGCCATGGTGAGCGTCCCTTCCATCAAGATTAAGTTTTCTTTTGAAGACTTTTCAAATTCAAGGTCATATCTCAAATACCACCTTGAGTTTGAGAGGGGGTGTTGAAGAATATTTTAGTTATTAATGTATTTCCTTATCTTATGGTATTGAATTAGGCAATAGTCTAGATTAGGTAATTAGGCAAATTGGTTTCCTTATTATTCTAGTTTCCTTAGAATTCTAGTTATCTTATTAGTCTAGCTTCTAGTCTTGTTCACCAAGTTATCATGCCTATAAATAGGCTCTTCTATGGTATTCATGAAATATCAACAATTCACAATGTAGTTTTTATGAGTCTTTCTCTCTTCAAGAGCCACCGTTGATGGTGGCTCCAATCATCTTCAGCACTTTCATATTTTTCTCTCCATATTTTATATTTTATATATTTTCCACAATACGGGTTTCTTGAACGAGCATGGTTGCCAAGGATTAGAACCTACAAGCAAATGCAATCTAGTAAAGACCAACCCAAAATATGGTACATTAATTATCTAGAATGCCAGAATTGGCAATTTGTACTTTGCTATTGTTGCTCTTGAAGATCTAGTTAATTATCTAGAATACTAAATTTGGCAATCCAAACTCCTTTGTAGTAGCTCAATGAAGATCCTATTGCCACACTTTAGGCCAGACTCTCAATTAGCTTACATACTTGTATCATTTCAAAAAACTCCTTCGTCTCCCTTTGGAAATTTGATTGTTGTATTAGGTGCTGAAATTATTTTTGTGCGGGGGTCGAAGGAAGAATAATGGTGGAGTTCCATATATTATATTAGGTGTAAATACCATTCTCTTTCATTTCCTGCTTTTCATAACATGTCTCAAACAACCTAGGTCCAGGAGTGATGGGTGGCCAGATCTTGGAAATAGTGCTATTTACATCAAGATATTCTCTCATGTCTATTCTGGATAAGTTTCTGCACATCTATCTAACTTCTACCTCAATATATTTGCAAATCCATTTGAAAGTATGTTGGCATGTAATCTGTTATATACCAATGAGCTAATGTAAAATAAAGCTAACTAAAGGATGACCAGAAATGTTGTTATTTTTCATCCCTCAATGGTTGACTGTCTCTTTTAAATATGTATTTGTTGCTTATATTTATGGTCCTTCATTGCAGGAATTTGTGGTTCCAGGCTTTTATACTTTATTTCTTATGGTTGTACTTGGTATTCTAGCTTTTCTGGCCGAGGTGCTATGCTGAACTTCAATGCTTTCTTCTCCCTTTCTCTCTATCTCCGAATATTGCTGCAGAAAATATTTTAATTCTGAACTTTTCTGTAGAACTCGGACTAAAAGCTTTGCTTCCCACAGATAACTTTAGCACGTGCACTACAGCTTGAGAAAACAAGCAAAGTTACCAATATCCAGTATCTTGAGGTACGGATTTTGCTTCTGTTGCCATTTTTGCATCTTTCCTTGGTGATCTTTTACCCAAAAGGGGAAAAAAATTTAAGGATACAGTGGACAAATTGATTCTGAGGCTGTAATTCTGATACACCTTGAGTGACCTGTAATGCAGTAAACAGATAAATTGTTCGCTGCTTTGACTTCTAGATCAGTGGTCCAACCTAAGCTGGAAACTAGAAATGATTAATTCATGAGATGTAAAGCATAGTGCTTCAATAAAATGTTTGGTTGCTCTAGTAATACATATTACTAGCTTGACTATGATCAGAGGGTAATGACTGCACTGTCCGCATTTAGTACATGCAAACTATTGTGGATAATTGTATCTTTATTCCCACTTCTCAAACTGATTTTTTCTTTTAAAATCTTGAAAGAAGGTCTGAGACATATGCTATAAAGTCCTTTGTCTTGTGGGGAAGAGGATTCCTGGATTCATAGACTGTCTTACCTTTCCAAGTTTCCAGGTTGAGCTATTCTGCATTTATATTGGCAAGATAAATTTTTTTCAGCCTATGAGAATTGACTTTAAATTCTTACTCTTTAGCTGTAGTGTAAGTGTTTATTGTGGAGGACAGGCTTCTATAGCTGGCTGCAGATTCTTTTGTTAATCTTATTTGCTTTTCCCCGATGTCTGCTATTAGGTTTGGCATATATCTGAATCATAGTGTGGCTTTATCAGATTTTTTTTGAATTATTAGCTGAGGCCAAAATTTTTCTCATTCTAATTGATCATACTGGTTTTTGATTGGTATTTCAGGCTGCCCTCTTTCAATTACTGGGAATGGGTTCATCCAGAGTAGTCCCATCATTTGGTAGAGTAGTTGGTTGTTCATTGATACTGATTTCAGCATGTTGTACTATGTATGTTGGACCTGAAAAGACAATGATTGAGATAGACCAGGCTACCCCAAATGAGTGAGCCGGTCATCCCATTTCAAGCACCTGATCAGGTGCGCTGATCCTTTCTGCATGATACTCTGATTGTTCTTTGTTTCCTCCTTCAACAAGATTCAGAAGCTCACATTAATCTATATCAAACTCAATGCACAAAGTTAGGGAAACGGAAGTGGAAAGAAGAAGTAGAGTTAGAGGGGCTTGGACAGTTAAGTAAAATGCCTTTTAGACTCGAAGGGCTTTGCATACATTTTTTGTTACATCTTGGCTCATGGATGGTAATTTAGCAAAGGATGGATTCATCAAAACCTCCCGTCTCCTTGTTTGCTTCGTCGTAGCATGCTTTTTCTCCCTCTCTAAACCTCCTTGTAGGTTATATTTTCTTGGTCTAGTGAAGTTTTACCCATTGTTTTAAACATCAGCTCCATTAGTTTATTTTTGAAGGGTTATCTTCCTAATAACCCCGCGGAAATTGGGGAAGCAAATATAGAGAGTTCTGTAGTCAAAGTGACCTGGCCTCCAACTTGTGTTCTACTAGAAATATTGTTGTTATTGCTTCGACGCATATTCAACAAAAAGTGGATCCTGCTATAATAGCTCCTAATAAATTAAATACCTGCATTAAGATACGAAGGCTTTTTATTCCACAACAATGAAAGCACCCTTCATGAAGGTGCTTGCTTCCATTCGAAAGAGTTGTCTTCAGAGAGTTTCAGGTTGGGTTGGGTTTGGTTGTTGGGGTGTTGGGGGTGGGGATTTGATCCAGAACCTCAAATTCCTAGCTTATATATGCTGAGAAAGAGCTTAGAAAATCAAATTTTCTTTTTACAAGTTCTTGTGATAAGATTAGTACTAACCTAATTAACCATACACTGAATGCATATTCTTTGCACAATCCTGTTCCAATATGTGTCAAATTAAGATGGCACACATAGCAACTCCATGAACTCTTTTCCTAACGACGCAGTTGTGAAATCTGCAATTACATAGTAAGTCCTGTAAATTTCTTGTATCAAACCAAATATTTTTTTAGGAACTTTACTTTCTCTAAGAGAAAGCTCTCGTCGATGAGATACTTGTATTATACAACAGAAATTGTACAAGTATAAATCAACGAACACCAGTTGCTTGCAACTTAATTTGCCATGCGATTGGCTTGTCGAGATCGGAGTTGGAAGAGATGAAAGAGAACGAGTTTTGAATGATGAGTGAAAACCTCTAGCTAGACTCGGGGTTACTCCCAAAAAAAAAAAAAAAAGCTAGAGCACTGCAACAGCATCTCTAGCATAGAAGAGAGCGGGCTAACAATCATGCGAAAACCCGAACTCTGCCCTTCATAGATTCAAACTTAGAGCATTAATCTTGAAGAAAATAATATCAACCACTTGAGTTACTCTCTAAATCCTCGCATAGAGCAGGTGGCTGCTGGTTTATTTCTGTGCTAGTCAAAAAGTGAAAGTTCATGCAGCTGCCATCAGGGCTAGTGAGAAACTCCAGTTCTAAGATAAAAATATAACCTTTTGAGCCATTCAGTAGGATCAAAGCTTCTTATCTTCAAAGATGTACACATTCCTTCCGTTCCACATAGTAGACAACTTTACTATGTGTAAGCTACTCAAAAGACAGTGAGAATGTTGACTAATTCCTCACCATTGTTACTGCCCATCTTGTTGCAATTAATAATAAAATTGCTGACCAACTCCAAGGGGTGGGAGCTTATAAACTATGCAAAATGATAATTAAATTATGTCATAGTCCCTAATGTTGTCACTTGATTTCGATTTAATCCTCTTGTTACAAAATATTCATATTAGTCGTCAATGTTTCATAATAAATTAGGGACTAATTTGAATAAATTTGTGAAAAATGGAGGACTAGTATGTTTATTTTGAAATAATAGGTAGTAATTTGAGTATTTATATGAACTATTGAAAACTAATTTTAACATTTCAAAACAATGACTAATTTGAAAAAAAATGTGATAATATTGAGAATTTTTATATAATTAACCCTTATTTTCTCTAACCCAACATCATAGGAGTTCAATGCTTTAGGCCATTTTTCCCTCAATTCGTTTGACCAAATAGTGTGTATATGCATAATAATATCAATTTCCCAAAAAAAAAAAAAAAGGGAAAAACCCAAGATAAGAGATCAGAGTAAGAAACGGGTGCATATTGTATACGGTGGGTACTACTTGGTTTTAGTGAAAGAAAGGAATAAAGAAAAGGAAAAAAAATGGCAATATGTCATTTCCTTTGCCGGTCACTTATGTGGTGCAATTGAAAAATGAGAATAGGTCATCACTAACTTGTAGATAGGTCATATTTAAGATTTTAAAATATTAATATGTAAGCTTTTTTTTTCTTTTTTTTCTTTTTTTTCCAAACTAAGGATGTACATTAAGTAGTCAAGTTTGCCATCTCTCCTTGATGCATGAGTCTTATAGGTGCATAGAACGGAAACTCTTTTTTCAGGAACTCACAACTCTATAAAGTTTATTTCAGCCTCCTTTATTTAGCTGCTCAAAGTCCTTGAATCTTTGGGGTACTATCTTACATAAGTTCCTAATTGTAAAGTAACTTTTGTGGATTCCTCAAGCACGAAAGGATTTGGCCATATTGTTATGACTGTGATTTAACGATTATGAAGTGATAATTCAACAATGACCAACTATGTAAATAATTTACAATTAAAATTATAACGTTATGAACCTCTGATGAAAGGACAATTTGATTCTCCAAGAACAAGATGAAGAAAAGTTTTTCTGACAACAGCTTTCAAATATCCTGTGCAAAAAAAAAGGCGAAGGATTAAATCAGTATTGCTTCACAAGATTGTAAAAGCGAGTAAAATTTTCGTCACTGTTGCTATCTTTGGCTCCCAGAACTGGATTTTGATGCTATGGAAGCAAGTCGTCTACTTCGCAGAATATGGCTACCCAACACAAACACTTGAATAAAGGCTTTTCTAGCTCAAACTTTACTTGCTTTTTTGAAATGTTACAAGGTTCCTTTTATGTTCATGAAATTTTAGAATATGTGCGTTCTTGGAGCCAAGATGACTATTGCCTGTGCATTTACGTTTCTCTTAATTATATTGTTACTTGTCTTATTTAAATGCTTAAACTTAATATGCTATTGTCATGCGTTTTTCGGAGGGAAATCCATACACTTTTTCTTCCACACACTTTTTCTATGTCTCACATTTTCTTTTTCTTCTACTGGGAAAGGACCCGTCACATTTATGATGTTCGTGTGGCAGAGAAATCATCTCATGTTGATTCTTTTTTTTTTTTTTTCCTGTTCTTCTTCTCTTTTTTTTTGTGCACTTGGACATCTGATCTCATGAAATAAGTGCGCCAAATATGAACTTCGTCTATGAATTTAAATAATGTTGTAAGAAAAATTTAACAATAATAATAGTGGTGGTTAAAATTATGTCGTTGCGAGGGAGACCAAATCCTTTGCTTGTGCACCACCATTATATGCTCATGCAACTTGTGGCATGACCTTGTTGAGGTCAGAACCAATGAGCTTTTATACAATACAAAAAGAGTATACATCAAAAGGCATAATCCTAAACCACAAATAGGATGGCCAGTTGCCAAAATATCAACTGAAGCCGGGGGAATATTACCACAACATACCTTGGAAGCAATTTGTTTTGAATTGTTTGGCTACTTAACCAACAGCTCAATTCTTGTCCGTTAGACTATTTGAAAAAGAAAAGGATTAAATCTACTCTTTTAGGTTCTCCGCGCCTAAATAATACCCACTTTAGTCCCTAACATTAACATATCTTAGTTCTACTAAACAGTAAAACATTTGATTGCCTAAAGAGTATGCATTATAAGGCTCGTTACCGTTTATAGCTAAGTTAGACATGACAAGCAAGGAGGCCAATGGCTTGATGGTGTAGAAAGAGTGTGTATATTTGTAACTTCCAATTCTCGCATGTTATTCGAACCCAAGTCATCACTTTTGAAACAAGTAGTGTTTGTTACAACATATGTGAAAAAATCCTACATCAGAAAATCGCAAGATTTAAGATCACCATATAAAATTCTAGATCACTCCTCATATTAACCAATTGGCTTTTATGATGGAACCTTAAAATTCTTCATATAGTATCAGAGCTGGACTTTTAGTCTAGTTTTCATGCTACACATATGTCTGCATGTGACCAGTTAAATTCATTCATTGTGCACATCTATTCATGTAGTGCCCATGCCCGGTGTACATCCGTTCATGTGGTAGCTCATCCCTACAAGTAGCTGAACTGCATCAATTCTGGGTCATTGGTAGCCCATCCAACCATTCCTATCGCGAGCCACATGACCATCCAAATCTAGTGATAAAAGTCAATTTTGGATAGTTGATGGTCCATCCAACCATTCCTATCACGTACCGTATGACCATCCAAATTCAATAATCAAAGTGGTGCAGACACTATTCCAGGTCATATGTGAGAGGATGTTACAACATATATAAAAAAATTCCACATCAAAAGATGGCAAGGTTCAAGATCACCATATAAGGTCTTAGGTCACTCTTTATATTAACCAATTGATTTTTATGATGATACTTTATAGTGTTAAATACTTGAGTTACCCCTAATCTCGAGTTTGTATATTTGACTATTCGGTAAATAGCATTGAACCCCCTATAGTTTGTTATAAATATATATTACTCCTTTGTAGTTTCAAAATAAGTATAGAATTCTCATTTTTTGTTTCAAACCACAAGCACACTTAGTCCTTTTGTCACGTTTTCTGTCAGATTTAATGGCACGTTTTGTCAACACAATACAAATGCATTTTCTCTTATATAAAACAAGTGATAAATTGCATCTAATCTTCATCTGTTTTGCAATAAGTATATGATAACTTCTATATTTTTGCGTAAGTGCATTATATCCCCTGTTCTAACGAATATATCAAATATTTTTGCCTAATTTGTTAAAAAAAAAAATTAACGACATTACCAACTGGAGCCATTGTACTCTATTTCTGTAAATCACGTAAAAGTTTCATACTTATTTTAAAACTACAAAAAAAAAATTATAATTTACGCTTATAACAAATCACCAAAAGATACTATTTGCCTTCGCTATTTGGTCTCTAGGTCTTCCATTCTATACTTGCTCTTTTGACATTTGACTCGTAGTTTGACTCCTCGTGAAGCCATAACAATGTGTTGAGTGTATATATTTGACTATATTTGGTCTCTAGGCCTTCCGTTTTGTACTTGCTCTCCTGTGATGTTTGACTCAGTTTGACCCCTCGTGAAGCCATAGCAATGTGTTGTACTACTCCCAAGTTCCAAGTTTTAATGGAGGATGGCGACAGTTCAGTTCATCAGAGAAAAACAGACCATCTCTAAAAATCATCTCTAGCTGGGACAATAAGCTGCAGCTCAGCACACTTTATTCCACAAGAGCATCTTCTCATTTTTGGGACCACTTAAATGATTAATATTTACTCTCGTAATCAGCATCCACCAAGAGAATCCACATAATGATAGGTAAAAGAAAAAAAAAAAATTTAATTCCTTTACAAAGCTTCTTAGACTCTTACCATGAGTGTTAAACTCTTAAATATATGATTCCACTTGAAAGGAGTACAGTTTAGATTAATTAAATACAAGAGTTATCGGAATTGATTTCAAAGAAAATAATTTCATAACTAATTTAAATTCAGAACGTGAAGAACACTTGCATATAGACGAATTAGATTGAGGGCAATCTCCTTATAAATTCGAAAACAATATTTAGCAATTATGGATCATTAATGTTTACCGTTGTTATATTCTATTCATAATGTAATAACGTTTGCTCTATTAAGTGGGTCCGTTTAACACTTTTAAAACCATTCTTTATGAGAGAAATATTTCAAATGAGTTTAGAGCTTAAGAAACTCTTGAGGCATGTATGGTTTAGATTAGTCAAGTGCAAAATTTATCGAAACTGATTCTAAAGAAAATAACTTCATAACTGATTTAAATCCGAAACATGAAGAGGGAAAAAAGAACCGAAACATGAATAAGTCATCTACTTGCAGATAGATATATTAAACTGGACAAAATCATCTCATAACATTATAATATATTAAAAATTCACAAATATTGAATTAATAATTTAAACATTATAAACAAATTTATTCCCTACTAAATAAGTCCATTTTAACACTTCTAAAATCATTTATAGAATCCTTCGTATGAGTAATATTTCTCTGAGTATAGAGTACAAGGAAAAGAATTTAGCCAATGCAGAAGCTATTTGGTCACAAAGAGCATTGAAAAGCGATCTTTCGGATTATGCTTATTGGAAGCTAATGAAAATCATTACGTATAATATAATGGGCCATTAGTTTTCGTTAGCTTCGGCTTTTGGGTTGTTTGTTTGTTTGTTAACGGTCCCTAATATAATCAGGGGCAAAATCCTTGGGACTCGCAAACTTTTATTTATTAGTGGATAAGGTTTTGATACATTATCTCATCTGTAGTAATCTTGGACACTAAACACAATTTAAAGAAAGAATGATAATGTTGATCCTAACTCCTAATATGTTACCATTTTTTTTTCTTTTCTGAATAAAAGTGGATTATGGTATACATTATTGATTATCTCAAAGAAAAAAAAAAAAAGTGTTGCTGGTGCAGTGCCATTGATCCAGCATTATTAGTCTCTTAGGGACAATTCAATGATAAAAGAAAAAGGACAATACTATTTATGACTGGGTCAAAGTCCTGTTTCCTATCTTGGAGTAGGGGTTTTGATTGAACAAGTGCATGTATTAGGGACGTACAGTTAATTGTACCTAAAGATTAACAGTTTATGGGCGAGCTTACCAAATTGAATTTCTTTGTTAAGAAAATTAAAAAAAAAACAACCATTATCATGAGAGGCTTGTGGGGTTCATATGTGCCTTTTTAACTGTATCACTCGTTTGAAATTACATACCATTTAACAATGATGTAACAGGTACATTTGATTTGAGTTTTGTTGGAGAGCCACTTTTGTTAACGGCGTGAAAAAGCTTTTTCGTTAGGTAAATCTCTTTTTACAAGAAAATTAAAAAGTTTTGTCGTGCGACAAACAAAAACAAATAACACAAACTAATAGTTTTAGAACAGTAAACTATATACGTGGAAATTAGGTTAGAGAATTCAAACCAATAGCTTTTTTTATTAAATTTAAGGGAAAAAGAAAAAGAAAGTAAAATATGATAATTCGAGGTGAATTAAATCCTTCTCTCCCAGGATTAAGTAGAGAAAGATTAATTAGTATTACCATCCCAATTAAACACTTAATATCGAGTAAAGGATTCATTTATAATATCATAACTTTATAAGAAAAAATTAACAGAATAAATTAGTTTTATATTTTTTCGCTCAATTGTATTAATAACTTATTTATATATCAAATAGTGGTACTACTTATTCCAGCATATGATATTAACGCTTGAAGAGAAAAACGAAGGGTACCTGGAAGACGAGGGTAGGATGGAAAAGAAAAATCTGAAACATTGAACTCTACCCTGAAATGGTAATATTATTAACATTTTATAAATATTATCTCAAACACTTTTTGAAATAAAAATACTATTTAAAATACTGTTTCGCCAAACAATCAAAAAAAAAAAAAGTAGTGTTTTGACCAAATCACTATTATCAAACAGGGCCTAAATCTCGATTCACATTATGAGCAGGTTCATCCCTAACTGGTTACTATTTTGTCTCGTAGTGTTTTGGTTTTTGTGGGGGTTCACCCAAATGGGAGATATAAATAGGTATGTTGGTCTCTTGAGAATGTTGTTTTAGGTAAGTGGAAAATATTAGAATGTAACATACCATATGTATAAAATAAAAATAAAAAATAAAAAGAAGGAAAATTATGCGACGGAGCCGAAAGCTAGCCGCACGTGCTGTCTCGCCACTTCGCCATTTTTGACTTCACCTCGTCTTACAAGAATCTTTGGCACTTTTCCAATTCTCTAGAGATCCTATCATTCTACTTTTCATATTCATTTATTATTTTTTATGTGTATATTTAATTAGTATATTAAAATATTAATTTTTTAACATATCACCAAGCGTGCATGCAAGTAACAGAAACGATATGATATCTAATATTTCTCCTTTTTTTTTTTTTGCTGGGAATATTTCTCCATTTTTATGATATAGACAATTCATATCAAAGCTTACTAGATTTGATACTAATACTTTTTTTTAATTTTTTAAACTTTTTCAAAAATAAAATTAATAGACTTTCTGTCTATTTTTTTAACATTGAGTACTAAGCTAATCCTTTCGAGTTAAATATTTGATTCTCAACCTCCCGCCTCTTATAAGAATTGGATTAATTTTATACTCTATTTATTATAGTCTTATTTTAAGATATTTATCCTATTGAAATGGGAAAAAATCTTATAGGATTTAAGATATCTTATCATGCATCATTTAAAAAACTCAAAACAAACCGTACTTTTTATCTTATAAAAAAATAAGCAATCTATCGTTTCTTATTTTTACAATTATAAAATGCATAGTGCATATGATAATACATCTTAAATGTCATAAGATATTTCTAAATTTTAATAAGATAAGTATCTTAAAATAAGATCATTTCAAACACACTGTAAAGTTATTTGAGATATTCCGAATCATGGCTGGATTAATTTTGACCCTATTATTTTATTAAAGAAAAAATATACCCCCCCTTCCAAATATGCCTCCCAATTAGGGCTGTGCGTTATTTGGGGAAATCTGATTACCGACCCGAAATTTCGGGTTCGGGAAAATCGGATTTGAGGAAATGGGGTATGAGGAAAAAAATATTGGGGAATCGTGTTGGGGAACAATAAAAAAAATTTATTTGGAGAATCCCCAATTACCCAAACTACTTCTTTTTTTTAATATATATATTATAATACATATATATATATATATTGTCCCACAATGGAAACTCAAGCACGAAAGGACAGGAAAATTATAATACATATTATATATTATACTTTATCAGGCCACTAACCAAATATTATCTTCGATAAGTTGCTTCTTGCCTTCATCTTCTCTGACCAAAAAGAAAAAGAAAATAATCATCTTCTCCGATAGGGACTATGTTAGCATGGAAAAGATTGAATGTAAAAAGTTATTGCGTTTGGATGTTCCCACTAGGTGGAATTCTACATATTTGATGTTGGATGCTGCTTTGAATTTTATACCTGCATTTGAAAGATTTGAGGAACAAGATCCACTATTTAAAGTAGAGCTTGAAAATGGTGAAAATAAAGGAATACCAAATGAGATGGATTGGGATAATTTGAAAACACTTGTACTCTTTTTAAAGCATTTTTATGACTTCACTGTCAGGGTTTCAGGCTCTTTATATGTGACTTTGAACAATTTCTTTCATGAAATTAGTTCAATTCATTGTCTTTTAAATAAGTGGATTGATGAAGGTGATTTTCAATTGAGTTCTATGGCTCAAAGGATGAAAAGCAAATATGACAAGTATTGGGGTAGTATAGAGAAGATGAATTCACTGATTTATATTGCTCTTATTATGGATCCTTGATACAAGATGGCATATGTTGACTTTCTACTTAATGAGATGTATGATTCTGTGAAGAGTGTGGAAATGTCTGTGAAAGTTAAAAATGAATTGCATGCTTTGTTTGAGGAGTATAATAGAATTTATGCTCCTCATTCTACTCAATCAAGTGGGAGTGGCTCTAGTTTGTCAGGTCATAGTTCCGATGTTACAGATATGAGGGCACTGATGAAGTCTAAATTTAAGAAGCATAGATCAAATTTAGGGGTGTGCGAGTTCAAGTCTTAGTTGGAAAAGTATTTGACTAAGGATATTGAGGAAGAAAGTGAAGACTTTGACAATTTGGCATGGTGAAAAGTTAATAGTCCTCGTTTTCCTGTCCTTTCGTGCTTGGCACGTGATGTATTGGGAGTTCCCATCTCAACTGTAGCCTTTGAGTCAGCATTTTCTACAGGTGGACGGGTACTTAAGAATTTTAGGAGTTCTTTAACTCCTAGAATCGTTCAGGCCTTGATTTATGCACAGGATTGGTTTCGTTTAGAAAGCCGAGTTACGATTGAAGAAGACATACATGACCTTGATAAACTTGAAGAAGGTACTAATATCTCAATTTTATATCTCTAATCTCTTTATATTTAAAAAATTATTTTCTTTGTATTGTTTTGTTAATTAAATAATAACTTATAAAATTTGGTTTTTTATTTCTTAGACATATCAAAGTTAGCATTGGAACCAACAAACACAATGACTGAGATTTGAAAGTTGATGGAGTCATGGAGAATGGAGATGAATAGGAATGGCTATTGGCAACTTGTTCAAACAATGTTTTTTATTTACACTTTGGACTTTTTATTTATGCTATGGATGATTAATTATGACTTATGAGACTATGGTCTATGTAGTTTATTTATGTTGTAATTTGAAACTATTGTCTATGTAATTACTTATGATGGGAGGTTTAAATTTTAATGATTTGATAGGTATTTTGTTTGTGTTTTTGGGTTTTTATAATGACAGGTTTAAAACGTATGTTATTCGGGGATCCCCAATCCCCGTTTATTTTTTTCCATTCCCCAATTCTCCGAAACATATTCCCCATTGGTGAATTGGGGTGGAAAACGGAACAAAAGTCATTCACCAAATATTATTTTGGGAAAAAAAAATATTAATTGGGGCAAAAATTCCCCAATGAACACCCGTATTCCTAATAAAAGGCACCGCCAATTTAATTGTTCCAACTTGGCAAGCGCATATTCCTTTCCCCTAATTTAGTTAATATATAAAAAAGATAATTTTTTTTTAAAGAGTTAAATACCAAAGAAGCTGGAAAGGATATCTACCAGGACAAGAAAAGTACTTGACTCCGCAAACACATTAAATATTTAAAAATCTCATTAAATTTCCAAAAGTCTGTCTATACTCAATATACTTCTGACCATTTAACATCAAGGACATCCAACTTTAATGACTCTTACTTGCCCTAACAGACTTTTTTTATCCAATTTTTTTTTTCATATTTTCATTTTCCTTTTCTTTTGATTATGAATGTTGAACTTAACAGAAATCCTTTTTAATTTTTTTCTAAATAATTTACAACTGACCCTAAATATTATCGTATAAAATCTATTTTAAAGTGTAAATTTTAAATATAATAATATGTTTCAATACATATTTTAAGCCACTCGAAGGACTCAAAGTGGAGACAAGCTACACTCAGGCGGGTGGGGTTGTGGAAGGTTTCATCAAGGACTGAATTTAGGTTTTCTTTTCCTAAAAAGAAATTTGTCTATATTTAAAGTATTCTTAGACTGAAAAATCAATTTAATCCCCACTAAAAAAATTTACTTGTATATAAATAAGAGATAGTGTGATTTTAATCCTTAATTGAACAAAAAATTTGAATCGTATAATAACGCCAAGACTAGACTATTATTATATTGTTATATGCTTATCTGAAATACATATAATTTTATATGTTTTTCAAAGTTAGAATTTCAAATAAACATAAAACAAATATAATATACGTACATTTAGAGTAAAAAAATACATATTCAAACGTCACAATGCAACGAATCACTTCCTCCAATACATGAAGGCAATCACGGAAGGGGAAGGTGTTACGGAGTGTTGCAACTTATTTTCAGAAGGGTGAAATCAAGAAATGAGAGTACTCTCAATCAACAGGACACAATATCACACTATTAAGAAGGTGTTTGGCTTTACTTATTTGGTGCTTATAAGTACCTAAATAGTAAAAAGTACGTAAAAAAATAATTTTTTTAAAATATTTATAAGCATCTAAAATAAGCAAAACCAAACACCCTCTAAGTTACTTGGTGACAGAAAATGTGATAATTATTTGTGGACCCAATCAAAAGTACCAAAAATGTCTTAGTTGTAGTTTATTTGTTTTTTTTATATTTTTTTGGGAACTTCATGAGAAATTCAGGAATCCGTCAGAGTAAGGTTTATATTGTCACGAAAATGTTCAGTGGACCCTTTTTGGTTTTCTGCTAAAATGATATCTCAATGTTGATGCAGGTGGGGTACATCTTACTTTCCAGGACATGCACTAGAAATATCAATGCCTCTTAATTACTAGCCCCTTATTTTTTTTGGTATAAAATTACATTTTAGATTAATTTCAAATTGCTTCAAAAAATTTACAAAAATGGCTATTATTGCGATGATGTACGTGTTATTGATTTGTCATATTATGGTACTATTATTATTATTATCATTATGGAGAATAACGTTGAGTGTCAAATTTAAAATTGTTATTATTTTAATGAAAGTTAAAAGTACCGTTCGAGCTCACTTGTAATAATTTGATTCTTAAAGTAAAAAAACGTTTCAACGTAATCTATACTAGCTCATTAATGATCACGCCCTTAACGATATTATCATTGTTGTTATTTACTATCTTATTAATAATATTATACAGTTATTGTCATTTTGAAAATTTACCCAAAAGCGTGCTATTCGTCCATTACTCTCTATATTCTATTCTGTATATGTGCATTAAAGCAAAAGCTATTTAGACTGGAAGTTCCCTCCAAAACGCCTTCAGCCACTTGGCATATTGTAATTTGACTATTGATGAGAGCATGACCTGTGAACGTTACTTGACCTTTTGCTCCTGAAATAAATTGGGACTGCACTCTGCACGTTAGGTAGGTACATAAAATTCCGACAAAATTAACTAATTTTGTACGCCATTAATAGTGAATTATTACTTCTCATTTTATCTATTTTTCAAAAAAATTTAATATATGGCACGATCCTTCTTTACTCTTGTCATTTTTCATTTCCCAAACCAAAGACAATGTTGTCCGCCAACAGTCAACCCAACCCCAAGCCAATTTACGCCCCGACCCCAGGGGGGAGAGGGGTTGGCTGGGCCTGGAGGAGGGGGCATTTACAAGGTGAAGCATGTCATGGTTCACATTTATAGTTACCAGTTCAGACACATTTATTACTATAAATGAAGACATTGGTTTGGTGGAGCTAAAAACAACATGGGATGATCTTAATAAATGGCTTTTACCCAAACGTAACGGCTTACCGAAAAGCCCGGCCATGCAATCTAACAACAGGCTTTAAATTTAAAATCAGTTTGCTTCCTAAAATGCTCACAAAAGCAAATGAGTACAGCTCGTTTGGATTGGTCTTTTTTTTCTTTTTAAATAGAAGAATACTTATTTTTTTTCAAAACAAAAAAACATCTTTTTTAAATAAGTATTTGGATTAGATTTTATAAAATAAAATAAAACCCTAAAAGAAAATTTCAACTATAACTTTTTCAGAAGTCAGAATTTTAACTTCTTAAAAGAAATTATTTTTTAAAAAATTAGGAGAAAAATATAATTTAAAAAAAAAACCAATTCAAATGAACCCTAAATTATGCATCACTTTGCTAGTTGGCAAAGTTGAGACTAAGGATGTGAGTCAACTTGTTTTTCTTTTTTCTTCCCATTTCCCCCAAGCACATCTCAATGAACATGACCTATTAGAAAAGAGTTTCTGAGTGTAACGATTTAAATTGTAAATGAACATAGACACTTTTAAGAGGCACAATTCGAAACTTACGAGAAAAGAAAACCTAAATGTTTCGAGTATGAAAATTGAAAGGGCCAACCGACGAGGGTTAAGTAATAAATGAATGTGAATATTTCTAAGAGATACAATTCGGAGCGTACGAAAAAAGTAAACCTAAATATTACACGTATGGAAATTGAAACAATCAACTGGCGTAGATTAAATGATATTATAGTAAATAAATGTCAAAAGGAGGCCAAATGTGGAATGTCAAATTCAAAAAGTTTTGAAATTAGTGCTTATCTTTGTGTTGCAAACATAACTAATTTGCTAACAACACTATTAAAAGCACGTACACACACAAACACTCTCACATACTTGTACGAAAATTTATTAGCAAAAAAGCAGAGAATAATACATTTATTCCATTATCTTCTTTTTTCCCTTGTTTCTTTTTTCTTTTTCATTTCAACTTTTTTCGACTTTCTATCTGGTGGGAGCATAGTGGGGGCTCCTTTACTTTGTTCTTCTCTCTTCCATTTCCATTCTCCTCTTCTTATATTAATATTCTCTCTCTCTCTCTCTCTCTCTCTCTTATTCTTTGATTGTCTGTGAAGCTGTTGAGAAGCACAGCAAACAACAATGGCTGCTGCAGACATTGCACACCCTCCCATGGAACAGCTCCAGGACCTTGAATACTGCATAGACTCAAATCCACCTTGGCGTATGCCTCTCACATGCCAACACACACACACACACACTCTTTTCTTCTCTTGTATAAGTTTATGTAGTGTGTGTGTATATATATATATATATTTATTTATTTATTTATTTATTTATATAAATATATTATTTTTTTCTTTTGTGTGTGTGCAAATGTAGCAGTGTCATTTTGAGGAAGTTTGAAGCTGACTCAGTTTAGCTACACAATTAGACAAGCAATGTATCAGAAAATGGAAAAGCTTTTTGTATCACTAGTTTTTTCCTATATGTTATATCTTTCTTTTTCTAATTTTTGTCTTTCTTGTTATTTTTGGTTCTTGTTTCTTATTTCTTTTTGTGTCTTTTGACATTTCAGGGTGGTGAAAATGTTAATCTTGTGAGGTTTTAGTTTTAGTTGATTTGAAAATGGGTAAATGACCATGTATGATTTGATGTTTGGGATTTTCTTATTCTTCTTCTTTTGAGTTGTTTTTTGTTTGTATCATGAGAAAAGATTGAAGCTTTGGATGTTTCTGATTGTGGGCTACTTGAGTCTTAAGAAAAAGACATTTCTTGTTTTAGTACTAGGCATCAACTGTCATTTTAATAAACAAGGATTTGAAAAGAAGAATGCAAATGTAGGAAATCTTAAGACAGTCAAAGGATAGTTTTTGCACCTCGCAAAAAAAAAAAAAAAGAATAGTTTTTGCAACTTATTCTTGAGCATTGACTGTATACATTAGCTGAGGATGCATAGACACTTTTCTGTTGATTGATTTGATTAAAACTGTGTTGAGAAAATGTAGATGACTATACAAATGGTATATCTTTACTTTTTCTAATTTACAAAATTCAGTTCATTGGAAAAGTTCATAGTCCAGACAGAAGAAGGATGCATATAACTAATTGTGGAACTCTCAGTTTCAAGGATAATTGAGTCATTATATTTATTGTAAATTTAATTCGAGAAATATTGTTTCCTCTAAGCATTTATGTTATATTGGTTGTTAGATGTTCTTCTTGAAATGCAAACAGACAAGAAAAAGGATGAAAAGCAGAAATCTTTTTGGCATGGAGGTTTAGATTTTGTTTTCTTTTCTTATATTACCACTATTGAATTTAACTCCTCTGATGTAGTTTGCTGTCTGGTTTTCAAGTTCTGGCATCTATGGAAGAGAGTGTTCTTTGGTAGTTTTTTACGGCCAGTGCTACACTTTTTTTCCCTTCTTTTATTTCATCTGCTTTTAACCATATATTACTCTTCAAAAATTAGAACCAAAATGCTCTATCTCGTCTTCCAAAGACAGTGTATTTCTTTGGCCTAAAGAAGAGAAAATAAATAATCTAATTCAACTGATTTGCAAATTTGACCAATTTATTCCATCATGTTATAATGCTTCTGCTCCCCTAAACTTGAGAATTTGCATGCCACCTCCACTTCAGATTCTTGTTTTGTTACTCAAATGATTACTTTGTAGCAACTTGAGTTCTTCTTTTCTAAATTATGTATTATCTGCTTAAGTAATCGGCAATTTATGCTTCAAAAAGGCTTTACCATTTTCTTTCCTGCCTAGAATAATATTCGTAGCCTCTTGGGCATGTCTCATGGATTTTATAGAACATTCATTCTTCTTTTGTCGAGGAGGGACTTTGTTGCAGATGATTAAGTTCTATAAGCTTTTTCTTATGGATGATCTGTTCTCATTTCCTTGCTTTCACTTCTCTAGTTAGAGAAGAGTCATGGAAAAACATCATCTAAATGTTTGTATAGTTTATTGTCTTTATCACAACTAAGATGACATAGGCACTACACAATTTATGTGGCAGAAGACACTATATCAAATTTATCTTCGAACTTGTATTAACATGAATATGTATTCTCTTGCAGCTGAAACAATCTTGCTTGCATTTCAGAATTACATATTAGTACTTGGCACCAGTGTGATGATCCCCACTGCGCTTGTCCACTTAATGGGTGGATCGGATGTAAGCTGATCGTAGCTTTGTTACCCTATTTTGCTTCTATTTTCTAGCTTAAGAAGTTATGACATTCCTATATATGTATATCGTACAGCTTTAGTTTCTAAATAGCTTACCAACTTTAAAGGTGACCTTTATCTTTTCCGAGAACTAGTTTTTTTTTTTTTTTTGTCATTTTTCTGTAATCAATACTAGCAATGGTTGCCGAATATTTTAAGCTTATTAATAGTTGCTCATTAGTATCTGGTTATTGAAGCTCTATCATCATTCTCCTTTTGTCTTTAATCATCTTGAGCAGTTGAATATAGATATTTATTAGTTATCAATTTCCAACTTGAATTTACAATTTAAAGTAATATACACCTTGTCACTCATGCAACCAGGGGGACAAAGCACGCGTAATTCAAACACTGCTTTTTGTTGCTGGCATCAACACACTTCTCCAAACCCTTTTTGGAACCAGATTACCAGCTGTAGTTGGAGGTTCTTTTGCGTATGTTGTTCCAATAATATACATAATTAGCGACTCTTCTCTGCAACGGATTACTGAACCACATGTTGTAAGTTATAGTTTTTTTTGTGTTTCTCATATTTGGTTCAACCATTTAATTGTCATGTTTAATCCAATTTCTTTAACTTGGAAACATCACAAAAAATGGATGAAAATGGGCGTCCTCACACACTAGCAGTGTCTCAAAAACTGATTTAGTTATGTGATTGGCATTTCTCTGTTAGTTCAAGAATACCAGTGTTTTGATTGGAGATTCAAATACACTGGCTTTCATGATACTATTTTTTGTTAGGATTCATTAGTAATTGCTTGTTGATTATATCCGGTGCTTTATGGAATATTAGCAGTCAAAGACATCTCTAATGATCATCTTGTTTTTTAAGAGTTCATGCATGTGTAACAGATCTCTAACAAGTGTAAGTGTGTCATGTTCCCTTTCACTAACATGATTCATTCAACAACTAACTTGTTTAATCTTTATGTCTGATTGGTTTGCAGCGATTCATACAAACAATGCGAGCTGTACAAGGAGCTTTAATTGTCGCTGCAAGCATACAAATAATTCTGGGTTACAGCCAAATTTGGGGCCTATTTTCACGGTATGATATTTGTGGTCGACTCTTCATGAGTTGGTAGATTGAATCCAACTGATAATTTTATCTCGGGCAATGTTAACAGCTTTTTCAGTCCCCTTGGTATGGCACCTGTTGTTGGATTAGTTGGCTTGGGTTTATTTCAGCAAGGATTTCCTGCGGTATGTTTTACTTCCTTCTGTAGAAACATCATCTTCAATGGCTAAGAAGCTTACTCTTTCCTTTCGGTAACGGTTTCCTACTTCCCAGAAGAATATACTGTCCAATATGATATGGCAAAGTTTTAACAATTTGCAATTTATAATTTTTGTTTAAGACTTCTCATATAACTTGTACCAGTATCAATATAATGATAATTTCTGGATGATGTATTCTATGGTTGGTTGTATCAAAAAGAAAACGGAAAATTGTGCTATGGTTCTTGGTGTTATGGCCCATGTAATGCACCCTTTGTTAGTGATGGCACTAGATGATGGTCATGCCACGTAGCCAGTTATTTAGTTGTGAGCTTCTTGAACTTTTTTTTTTTTTTTCTGTAGTAGTATTATAAATAGTGCCACTCTTAAGCTGAGGTTGCTTCATTATTAATGAAATGCCCACAAATAGATAAAAGCAGAAGACTGAAACGTTTGTTTATGTTGCAGCATGGCCAGGTCATCAGTATATTTTTCTTAAAGACATCAACCTTTATATGAGAATAATTGTCCAGTCCTATCTTCTGTAGTGTGAGACTCATGTTAGCTTATAATGTTTGCATAACGTAACTTGCATTTATTGCAGCTGGGAAATTGTGTAGAGATCGGATTGCCAATGCTGTTGTTGGTTATTGGCCTATCACAAGTAAGGGGCACGACAATGGCTAAAAGGTTGCATTTTTACATGGTAGTTATCCCTTGGTGTTGACAGTAACACTTTCCTAATTGCAGTACCTGAAGCATGTCAAACCAATGAGAGATTTCCCCATCTTTGAACGGTTTTCGGTGTTGATTTGCATTTCAGTAGTTTGGTTATATGCCCTTATATTGACAGCTAGTGGTGCTTATCGAGGAAAACCTTCTACAACTCAATTTAGTTGCCGAACAGACAGGGCAAATCTCATATCTTCTGCACCATGGTCTGTACTTCCAATGAGCTTCATTCCTTTTCTATCTTTATGCATGCCTAGAAGTCTAATATAGACGTTCTTTCTTATTTTAGGTTCAAGTTCCCGTATCCTCTGCAGTGGGGACCACCTACTTTTGCAGCGGGCCATTCTTTTGCAATGATGTCTGCTGTACTTGTTTCAATGGTCGAGGTATCAGCTGGATCTTCCTTCATTATTAGAATCTGACAAATATTCAAATTAATGGGGGTCGCTTGCATGTGGCTATATCACTAATATACTTATTTGTGCTCAAACCAACAAACAACTTCATTAAGAGCAGGAAAGGCTGAATAATCCAATTAAGACCGAGGGCATTTCGATATTGTTCCTGTTTTTGAATTTCTTTTTATCAAATTTACATGCTAAATCAGGTCATTCAATCCATTATAAAGATATATTTTATGTCTAACCAAAAGGAACTTAATCTTTTGAACTTCTCCTTAAATTTGGTTCAGAACACTAAGTTTGAGGAGACCTGAAAGTAAGTTGTTGCTTGAATCTCACCCTAACTGTGGAGATACTGTATCTGTATGTCTGACAACTCAAAAATTCTTCAGACAGGTGGCCTCTTGGTGTTATTTAATGTAGGGTTCGTTCCATTTCTCCTACACTACATATAAACATAAAAATGCTAGTGTTGCCTGCTTTGGCAACTTCCCGCCTATTTTCCTCAGTTTATCTTTTCCAAGTGACCATAAATGATCCACAACAATTTCAAGTAACCCCCACCTTTTAATATTAAATCATTATCTCTGTCTTTCTAAAACTGCTTCTGCTTCAATGCATGTGCAGTCAACTGGTGCATACAAGGCAGCATCTCGTCTTGCAATTGCCACTCCACCTCCTGCTTATGTACTCAGTCGCGGCATTGGTTGGCAGGTCAATATCTCCTATAATTATTTGCTGAGCTTGTTGTTTGAGTAGAATCAGGGAAAAAGATCAATTTGCTTAGAGTTGAATTAGCTTGTTTCTATATATGGTGTTTATGCTAGGTTCTTATGTCATGGCTAGCTTTAATAATCTCAAAAGACATTGGCAGTCAGTGAGAAGGGTTGATTCTGTTCCGGGGATAATTTACTGCCCAGTGAAGTAGTGAAATGGGAAAACATCCCATTAATATGTGATTTGCGGGAAAAGGAAATTTAGACTGCAACGTGCTTAGAATTGAATTAACTTGTTTCTTTATATGGTGGGCTGATGTATTGGACCTACCACAGATCTAAAATCTCGGAATAGTAATAGTTGAGGTCGAAGCAATGAGAAGTGGTAGGACGTGAAAGATGAATGTAGGAAATTCAAGAATAAGTGTGATAGTTTCTAATTTAATTTCTTGTATTTCTACAGGGGAGTAAAATTCTTGATTCGTAAGCATTAGTTCTTATATAGAGAATCATGTTCCATATCTTTGGCAAGAGCATTTTGCAATTGCATTTCAACATAATAGATCAAAATGTCAACTGCTTATTTCCAGTCACATCTCTGTGGGGATATCTGAGTTGTCTCTACAATGTGATTTTGCAGGGGATTGGCATTTTGCTGGATGGTCTTTTTGGGACGGGAACAGGTTCAACCGTATCTGTGTAAGAAAATAGTAGTACATGACTAAATGAACTATTGCTGATTGTGCATATCATCCTAGCAAATTTGTATGAGAAATGTCCTTGACCAGAAAATTCGAATATATTTCAGGGAAAATGTGGGACTCCTTGGACTTACCCGGGTTGGAAGTCGCAGAGTTGTTCAAATATCTGCTGGTTTTATGATATTCTTCTCCATGTTAGGTTGGTGTCACCAACTCCTAGAGATAGTAATTTGGTTTGATAAGAACACAACTGAAAGATATAGTTGAATAGTTAATCATGTCGCCCATCAAGGTATTCTACCTACCAATAGACTTCACAATTGGATTTATCTCCTCAGTTTCGTCCTGCACACATTCACTCCTTCACGAAGTTAAATATTTGCTCGAGCTTTTTCCTATCTGTTGCCATTGCTTTTTCTCTTTAAACTTCATTTCACTGACAATCGTCCATGTTTTTTCAGAATGGTCCAGAAATTCTTTTCCATAATAAATTTATTCTTTAATGCTTGCAGGGAAATTTGGAGCTGTTTTTGCGTCTATCCCTCTTCCAATATATGCAGCTCTCTACTGTATTCTGTTTGGCCTTGTAGGTATGCTATCATTGTAATTGTTTATCTTCAAATTTGGTTCGTTTCTCCTTGTATGACTCATTGTTTGCCTGCAGGTTCAGTTGGATTATCATTTCTTCAGTTCACTAATATGAATTCTATGAGGAACCTCGTTATAACGGGTCTTTCACTGTTTCTTGGGATCTCTGTTCCGCAATTTTTTAATGAGTACTGGACGGGAGCTCGTCATGGCCTTGTTCACACAAATGCTGGATGGGTGAGTGTTCTCTATCATCCAACCCCTGCTACAGGGGATCTATATTGTATATCAACTTCTGGAATTGGTGTCAGTGCTGATACATAGTGAAGTCTGGGATTGTTTTCGATTGCTGAGAGACTTGAATTTAAAGGAACTTCTAATAATAGTCTTCCAAATTCTGATAGAATTGGGCCGGAGTCATAAGAACAATAAAGAATGCACTATCCAGAAGAATATTTTGGCTTCTTCAAGACTCCACTTTCCTTTTCTTGGTCTGCTTCTAATCTCATATCCGTTTCTTTGCAGTTCAATGCATTCTTGAATACAATATTCTCCTCACCGCCAACCGTTGCACTAATCGTCGCTGTCTTTCTCGACAACACATTGGAGGTGGAGCAGTCGAAGAAAGACCGGGGTATGCCATGGTGGGTTAAGTTCAGAACATTCAGAGGCGATAACCGTAACGAGGAGTTCTATACTCTGCCATTTAACCTAAACAGGTTCTTCCCTCCAACATAGCTCAAGTTGAAGAAACAGACTTTAGCTCCCTCCCGTTTGCAGCTGTGAATGAAATTATCATGATAGATCTATAGTGGTCTGGGGCTAGATGTCCAAGTTCATTTTGACAACAATTCTTCATGTGAGGCTAATTTATGTCTCTTCAATATGGTTCAATTTTTTGGTGGTCCTGTGTAGCTAGGTCCTAGAATAGGAATGTAGAGCTTGTCAATGATTTGTAGTTTCTGGACCCAATAAATGTGAAAGTTTTCCCTTAGTCTCTCTTCTCTCTCTCTCATACTCACACACAAGAATATGTGCAAGCATGTAATGGTATAAATTGTTCATTTTCTTCTTTCTGCCAGGAAACTAGTTTGAAAACATACCACTTCTGAGCGGATGTCAAAAATGCTCTTCTTGGATCAAATGTAGAGAACAGGGTGTGAGCATTTGGTTATTAATTAAACTAAACTAAATTGAACCGAATTTTTATTTTTTTGGGGCGAAAACCAAATAGAACCGGACTGAAGTTTGTAAAAAATTGAGTAGGTCAAAGCCCAAATATATTTTAGTCTATTTCGTTCGATTTGGTTAAAAATTGGACAATGAAATCATAAAAAAAGAAACTAAACAAGAGAGAAGAATGAATTGTTTCAAGAAAATGCAACAAAACCTAAATTAGAAAAGAATAAATTGTTTCCTGAACTACAATAATTGCTACTCAAGTATAGTCACTTGTTTGAAACGCCAACTACACTACCTCTTCACAGAGCCCGTGATCACAAAATCATTTTAAAGAAGGAGCACCTCTATCAATGTAAGGCCATTAGTTATCTTGCCATTTAGAAAAATGAGATTGAGAAGATGATTAAGGAAATGCTTGATGCTGGCATTATTAGGCCATGCACTAGTCCATACTCTTCTTCAATACTCATGGTCAGAAAGAAAGATGGATCCTGGAGAATGTGTATTGACTATAGGCAATTAATATGCTCAAACAATTAAGGATAAGTTTTCAATTCTTATTGTTACAACATATCACGACTTCCCACATCAGAAAATCTCAAGATTAAGAATCACATTACAAGGTTCTGGGCTACTTCTCACATTTACCAATTAGTTTTTATGGTGGAACCTCAAGATTCTTAACATGGTACTACAGCTGGGCTTTTGATCCAGTTCTTACGCTATGCTCATGTCCACATGTGACTCGTTAAGTTCGTTCGTACTGCACATCCAGCCACGTTGTGGCCCGTCCCTGCAATGCAGGTCATCAGCCATCCAAATTCAGTCACGTAGTGGCCCATCCCTATAGTGCAGGTCATCGACCATCTGAACCCAGTTATCAAAATCCGGTCACATGGTGGCCCATCTCTACACTCCAGGTCGTCGACCATCCAAATCCAATTATCAAAAATCCAGTCACGTAGTGGCCCATCCCTGTAGTCCAGGTCGTCGGCCATCCAAATCCAGTCATCAAAGTGATGGAGGCACTATTCTGGGTCACACGTGAGGGATGTGTTACAACATATAACGATTTTCCACATCGAAAAATCTCAAGATTCAGAATTACCATATAAGGTCTAAGGCTGCTCCTTAACCTCAGGATTCTTAAAACTTATAATAGAGGAACTTCTTGATAAACTAAGCAAGGCTTAATATTTTTTTAAACTGGATTTAAGGTCTGGCTACCACCAGATTAGAACGTGTAAGGGTGATATAGAAAAGACTACATTCATATCCCATCATGGCCACTATGAATATGTGGTCATGCCTTTTGGTCTCACCAATGCACCCTCTACTTTTCAGAGACTTATGAATCATGTCTTTCAAGCCTTTCTTAGGAATTTTGTTTTTAGCCTTCTTTGATGACATTTTGGTTTATAGCCTTAACTGGGAGAGCCATCTTGTGCACCTGAAAGAAGTTCTTAAGTTGTTACAAGTTAATACATTGTTTGTTAATCTACCTAAGTGCTCTTTTAGACAAAAACAAATTGAGTACTTAGGCCACATCATATCTAAGGAAGGAGTTCTAATTGATCTAGCAAAAATCAAATGGGTACAGGACTGGTTAGTTCCTAAGACCCTCAAACAGCTAAGGGGGTTCTTAGGCCTCACTGGCTACTATAGGAGGTTTGTTAAAGGTTATGGCTTAATTGCCAAACCTCTTACAAATCTATTGAAGAAAGATGCTTTTAGATGGACTTTGGAGACAGAACAGGCTTTTATCAAATTTAAAGAGGCTACGTCTTTTGCCCTAGTTCTTACTCTACTTGACTTCTCACTAGATTTCATTCTGGAAACTGATGCTTTTGGTTATGGCAGAGGTGTAGTATTAGTGCAGTTGGAGCATCTTATAACGTACTTGAGCAAAGCTCTTTCTTCTAGACATCAAGGACATTTTGTCTATGAAAAGAAAATGTTGGCAGTGGTAATGGTTGTTCAGAAGTAGAGACCATATTTAGTAGGAAGACGCTTTATTATAAGGATTGATCACCAAAGTCTTAAGGTCCTTCTTAAATAAAGAATTACTACTCCTTCTTAGCAGAGGTGGTTAGCCAAGCTAATAGGGTATAACTACACTATTGTCTACAAGAAAGGGAAGGATAATGTAGCAGCAGATGTCTTCTCCAGAGTACCTGATCCTCATGGTACATTAAACACAATAGTCATAGTACAAGGCAATCTGGCTCTCAGGAAATTTAGGCACCTTATGCAGCTGATTCTTCTATTTAGAGCATTATACATCAACTGTAGCACTCCTCTACAAGAAGGCTTGGTTATGAGCTTGAGTTAGGACTATTCTATAGGAAAGGGAAGCTGGTAGTTGGTGTAGGAGGAGAAGTCAAAAACACCCTTTTAGGTACTTATCATTCTAGTTCTACAGTGGGCCATTCAGGCATAGTTACTACTCTTTAGAGGATTAAACAATTTTGCTATTGAAAGAGGATGAAGAATGATGTTTATCAAATTGTCAGGGCTTGTGAGACTTGTCAAAGGTTCAAATGGAAGAATGTGGCTTCACCTGACTTATTGCAGCCGTTACCTATTTCAGACAAAGTTTGGCAAGATATCACCATGGACTTTATTGAGGGATTGCCTTCTTCTCACAGTAAATCAGTAACATTGATGGTGGTAGATAGATTGAGCAAATATGCTCATTTTGTTTCTCTATCTCATCCTTATACTGCAATTCAAGTTGCTTAGGCATTCTTGGGCAACATCTACAAACTACACGGATAGCCACATACTACAGTAAGTGATAGAGATGTAGTTTTCCATAGCAACTTTTGGTAGGAATTGTTTTCTTCACAGGGAGTTTAGCTACATCATATTGTTGCCTATCATCCACAAATAGATGTACAGACTGAGGCAATAAATAGATGTTTAAAGAATTACTTATGGTGTATGATTGGAGAGACGTCTAGAGACTAGTTGAAATGGCTTTCTTTAGCAAAGTGGTGGTACAACACTGCATATCATTCCTTTGCACAGACTACACTTTATGAAATCATGTATGTTGAACAGCCTTCCTTACATTTGCCTTACTTATCTACTTTTGCCATGGTTGAGGAGATGGATAGAATCCTTCAAGCAAGAGAGGCTATGCTTCTTAAACATCACCTAGCACTTGCTCAGAACAAAATCAAATAACAAGCAAACAAGCATAGATCTGAGAGATCCTTAGACATAGGGGATCTTACATATATCAAGCTCCAACCCTATAGGCAATACTCGTTGTGAGCTCACTTACCAGTTAGGTGGTTAGGTGGCTTACCAGTTAGAGCTACCTCTAAATGCCAAGATTAATCATGCTTTCCACATCTCTTAGTTGAAGAAGCACATTGGAGCAGCTTCAGTCACTCCTCATCTTCTAGTCACACTCTATGCCCATGGCTATGTTTTACTGGAGCCTGAAGCTCTTTTGGAGAAAAGACATATATCCAAAGGAAACAGGACTATTACTCAAGTTATGGTTAGGTGGTTTACCGTCCTCCTGAAGTTAGCTCATGGGTGGATTTGTACACCTTACAACAGTAGTTTCCTCAATTTGCAATAGCACATTTTGATCTTTAACAGTAAGAATCTTAAGAGAGAGGAACTTATCATGGGTGGATTTGTAAATAAAATGAAAAGCAGTGTTAGGATTGTCAAATTGAAGTAATAAGTGAGGATAAAATAGTACTTTATGCTCTTTCGGGTAGCTAAAGTTTGTTAAGGGCACTTAAGTCTTTTGTAATGACTTAGCCAGGGCAATATTGTAAATTAAGGCTAGTTCGTTCGTTAGTTAGTTAGTTAGATTAACAACTCATGTTAGGTTGTTAAGCCAACTAACTCATCGAGCTATAAAGAGAGGAATTGATCAGAATTGTAATTCATTCAGCTCAATAAACACATTTTCCCTCTCAATTTTCTCTCTCTCTCGCCCCGTTAACTTTCTTCCCCATCAAGTTAATCTTGTTTAGGGAGCTTTCTAAGCCCTAGCTTCCTTAGGGATTAGCTTAACCTTCATTGTTGATCTTGACAATGTTGCACCAAAACAAGTAAAGGTTTTGATAAATTTGAAGGTGCATTGTAGCATAGAATTGATAAAGATCAAAGATTTTTCAGTTTTCTAATCTCATTGAACTGAGAATTTCTCTTTTTTTTAGTCATATAGATGAGAGAATTTTACTTTCCTTTCTTCGATTTTGCGAATCTAAATGATTTTTAAAACTCGATCACATGCATACACAAGATTGAGGCCAGCGTGATTAATGATATGAGACAACTTACTAGTGGAATCCAACTTTTTCCAAGAAAACCGGATTGCTTAGTACAATTTGTAATACCTTGTAATTATTAGTTCTAGCATCGAAAGCAAATCCTCAAAAGCATCTGAGTGAATTGTATGAAATAATCCAAGTCTTACACTAGTCTAGAAATAAATAAATACATTTTTAAAAACATGTAGAATGGCATATTCGAGTGATGAAATTAAATCATCTAAAAATTATTCTTATCGGAAACAAATCTGAATCAATTACGTTTTTTTATTTTTTAATTTTGAACAAGTATCATTAACTGAGCTTCTAGTAAACTGGTTTGCAATGCTAATTAAAAAATAATAATAATGAAATGATCAACTTAATTAGCAAAAGAATTTAAGTGGTCATTTTTGGAGTCCAACATTAGCATTATTCTCATCGCGATTGGTCTAGAATTTTAGATTTTAATTATGATACTATTTTTAATTGTTATGATTGCCAATTGTTCAATAAATAACACCAAATAAATATATATTCTCAAAAATGTTTTATTCGACAAATTTTTTTTTTTTTAAATCTTTTACATTATAAAGAATTCAATTCAAGAGAAAAATAGTTAGAAGAACCAGTGAACCCTCAGATTGTTGATCTTAATTTAACATCAAAATAACACTCAGAGGAAAATTAGGGATAGAGTTTTAAGGGTTTTCGTCATCGGATTCACCAAACATACGAAAACATAATATTACTCCAAAAAAAATTAACATTATACCATTACACTAATATAAAAAACAATTAAAATTAATTTTTTAAATAACAAGGAAGCCTCAGATAGTCGATCTAACATCAATTAAAATTTCAGCCGGTAATTCCAGATATTTATAACTATTACATCCTCATTGGCTTCCAAATAAATTAAATCAACAACAAATTCAATGCGATAGTATCCCAAAAAAAATATTTAATACATAAAAAATAATATTATAATTTATTAATAATTGAATGTAATCGCAAAAAACGGCTCCATGGATCAATTGAATTAATCCATAGGTTCCTATCAAATGCGAAACACAAAAAGATTTGATTTTGGTCCAATCATAGCATTGCTAGTCATCGCTCTTTGCGCTACTAGCAACGTGGCATCGGACCATTATACGAGAATTCTCATGAAGTACAAATATTGTATTATCGATCTCCACATAAATAAGATTGAAAAAACTTTTTTATGAAAAATAAACTTATTAACAATATATTTTGTTTCAAAAAAAAAAAAAACACTTTTGAAGAAAACCAACTCAATCGAACGGAGAAAAAGGCAACCTCAGAGACCCGTTCCAAATCACACACACAGAGGGGATTGACAAAGCGGAAACCATAAAATTTCCCGACCAGTGAACAAGGTTTTGATGTAAGCAACAAAAGATTGACAATGGCGGATGGGAAAAAAATGGCGACAGCTTCGTAAAACAACCTCTGCTTTTTGCAAAAGTGTCATACGGCACTTCCTATTCTTGGGATTTCTTCCTCATTGGTTTCGTATGCAATAAATCTAAATCTGTAATTTTCACGAAACATTCAACCAATAAAAAGGAAAAAAAAAATACACACACAAACACACGCATAAAACGCACGCACATGAAGGTCGAAGACGGAGAGGAGAGGAGAGGAGTGCATAGCGAAAAAGAAGAGGGTCGATGAGGATTTAAATAGAGGAAGGATGTGAACCCTAATTCTTTGATGAGGCAAAGTAAGATATGATGGGCCTTTATAAAAGTAAAATCCATTTGTGGATCATTGCTGATGGGCTTTATTGGATTTGATATTGGGCCGATATGGGCTTATTGGGTGGAGTTTGGGTTTGATGCCGGCCATGGTGTTCCGAATCTAAAGGCCACATCTGTGGGAACTCTCACACAATAGTTGATTGGACTTTTTTTTTTTTTTGATTCAAAGGAGGCTAAACTGAAGACCCAAACAAGATGAGTTTCTCCCTTCTTGTATATTTAATACGGTGCAACAATTTTCTCGAAAACTCTCTCAACTCATGAAGACATAAAGGTTAACGGAGACCAAAATTTGCCAGTCAATCTGCAAAGAGTATGCTTTCTTATAAATGTCAGTCACCTATAGCCAAATCTTTCCATGAGAATTTGTCTACAATCGTCAACGCGGGGGGGGGGGGGGGGGCATTGACTAAAAGGTTGCATTGTGCCCTTAACCTAAGCATAAAATAACTGTTGAATCTGTTTCCACATCTAAACTCGTGATACCCCTATAGTTAGCCATCCAAAGACACCCCCAAAGAGACATTAGTTTAGATCTATTGTTCTGTCCCATCCTTAGATCAATGGTAAAGGTTGTATGCACTTTGCCCATCTCATCCCGAATAATATCTATTGCACCTGTACGGCCCGAATTATCCTTGAAGAAGCATCCATCAATATTGAGCTTCCGTCCACTCTTGGGCTTTATCCACCCAATTTTCCACTTCTGTTTGGTACGCAGTAGCAACTTGTCATTTGCGCGCCAAGCTCCATCAATTTCCTTGGCATATTTCATAATAGAATTCACCAAAAGAGGCGCCTGATCAATATTGGAGAATTTATTTGATCAATATATATAATTTATATAACAAGCTACTTAGTTATTATTATTTCAATTTGGCTGAATAAGACTATAGAGCAAGTGAACTTTAAAGACTTAGGACCCGTTTGGATTGGCTTTTTTCAAAAGTGTTTTTTTTAACTGTTTTTGAAAAATGATTTTTTTTGAAAAGCTAAAAATTCTGGCTTCTAAAAAAAACTATATTTGAGGTTTTTTTTTTTTTCAGAGTTTCAGCTTTTTGGAAAACCAAATCAAATAGTTATTACAAATTTAATGTAACTTTTTTTTATGAAAAAAATATTTTTTCCTGAAAAAAAGCCAATCCAAACAGGCCCTTAAACATCTTACATCTCTATTATTAAGTATACACAACGTCCAAGTCCTACTGCATGCAATGTAGGATTTGGGCCGTCGAGACATGCAACCATTTGAGGACTGAAAACGATCATCATGACCTGGATGTTGTTTGCCAGAACTTATTTTGGTGTTTACAAATCCAAAAAAGAAAAGAAAAAAAAGTTCTCATCTCATCAACTTCTTACTTTACGTGCTTTTAAGCACCTAAATAAGCACCCCAAACGCCCTCCTAAATGGTTATAAAGAATACCTCACAACTAGTGTAGGGGAAAAAAAAAAGGAAAAAGAAAATCATTCCCATGCATTCTTCTTTTGACCATGCATGTTATTAGAACAAAATACTTTCTTGGTGTCTGGTGACATGGCTTTTCCTTACTAACCTTGGATTTCTATCACCCTATTGGCTCTTTTGGATAGTTTTTAAAAATATTTTTTAGATAACTTTTAAAAAAATACTTTTTTTTTTCCTTTAACAAACTCAAACTTATAACTTCTGAAAAGAAAAAAAAATTAAAATTGAGTATTCATTAGAGCTTTATCTTTTCTAGAAAGCCAGTCAAGCATACGAGACTAAGCTCATCATCACCACATAGATTCCGTAATGCAACCTATGGCATTCCTTGAGAAATTCTTACCAAATGAGAATCAAAAAGAAATGAGTACTATTTTAACTTACAAAACTTGAAGGATGTAGTTCTGATGCCTCAAAAGGAGCAATGAGAACGTGCATGTATTAATTCAACAATCTAACAAGAATACTTTATATTCTTGAAGCACATTTCATCGATAAACATCCACAATTAACTAACACCAGTACCGTCAAATATATAAAAAAAAACATATTGCACTCACTAAAAAGTCTATAGTATATGACACCATCAATGAGAATAATATTGATTCTGGCTGCAGATATTCTGTACCTAAAATTGCTGGCTGACAGATGCTTTCCAAGTCTACATTTTCCTGTCATGCACCCACTTGTTAAAGATGCTTTAAAATCTCTCAATAATTCAAGTGTTATATACATGTATATATATATATATATATGTATATATATAATAAAGCAAAATAAGTTGTAATTTCGTGCTGCTAAATGGCGCTTTATATGATAAGTTTTCCATAATTACTTATCAATTAAATATGCCCATTCTTAGATCATTTTTTGTTTTCCTCTTTTATTCAGTTCCATTTCTATATTAAACGTTTTAATTTAATTAATATTATGTACTTTCTTTATATATATCATCATTGTTTTATTAATTCTATAGTATATAATTATTTCAATAACTATTTAGTAAAATGTAAAAACTCTATAATTTTAATATGTCCAATCACATATGTCGTTCCTTGTACATCGTACGGGTGTTATATATATATATATATATACACGTATGTTGCAGAACTAAATTACAATATACATTGTTGAACCAACTAATGATGAGATCGTAACATGGAATCAAACCAATCAACTGACACATAAAATAAGATGGAAAAGAACGAGATAACTTTGTCGTCTTCTTATTCATGGTATGCTACTCTTGGCTGTTGACAATAATTTGATGTCAAAGGATCTGCAATTAATCTTTGCAAGAAAATAAACGGTGTATAATTGAAGCGAGAATGTTATTTTTTGGGTTATTTTCACAATAAGTCCTCATTGGTTTCTCTTTTTCTCAAATTGGTCCCTATTATTTTAAAATATCTAATTTAGTCTTCAATATTTTACAAAATATTTCAAATTAGTCCTGAATGTTTCGCAAATATAGTCAAATTAGTTCTTGTTGTTTAGGAAAACATTTATATCAGTTCTTAATGTTTTATAAAAATAATTAAACCAGTCCCCATCCTTTTGAAAAAAAAAATCATATTAGTCATTAATGTTTTACAAAATTACTCAAATTAGTCCCCGTTTTAAGGAAATAAATAAATAAATAAGAGTGGGACTAATTTGAGTGATTTTGTAAACCATTAAGGACTAATATGAAATTTTTATTTTGTTAATATTTTCATCCTTATTTTCACCCATCCCCTCTTATTCCCCAATTATTTTTCACTCTTCTAATTAACCTCGTCACCTTCTTGTCAAAACAACAACAAACAAAATTAATTTCTTTTTTAACTTCAAATTTTTATGGAAAAGATATATATATATATATATTAACATAAACATATTAATATTATTAGATTAAACATAAAATAGTACAATTAGCCAACATTCATGGCATCATAAACACAAATCGAAACGTGGAATAGGCCCACGAGCGGGTTTAAAATCTAATTACCGAGAGAAACCCTTGTTGAACGTTCTTTACTAGCCAATCTGCCACCCCATTAGCGCTCCTTTGTACGTGAACGATACTTCAGGAACTCATATTCAAGAGATAAAGTTGCGCATCCTTCACAAGGCACTCAATTGCCCAACTCAACGTCGATTCAGAATTAACTCCTTGAACTAAATCAAGGTTATCATATTCAAGGACTTCGTGTGCAACACCACATTGGCAAGCCATGGATCGGTGAAAAAGCATGGTAAAATAAACAAGCCATAGATCGGTAAAAAAGATTTAAATATAAGCATAACATATATACCTTCTTACAAAGTTTAATCTACTTTTGGGCATGGTAAGGACACTTGGTTCTGGATGGATAATTAGCATCTCTCGGTAACCTATCGGATTTCTTTGGAATTGCTGTTATCTGAGGTAATGGTTTTAATCCTAATGCTAGAGTGCAAGATTTTATCTGATGGAGATTGGAATTGGCCTCAAAACTCTCATTTGTTCAATATTATCATACTCAATCGTGATGGCATCAAGCCGTATTATCATACTCAATCTTGATGGCATCAAACCTTATTGCCATACCCAATCTTGATGGCATCAAACCTCATCCTACAAGGTCTGCTAAAGTTGTTTGGAAAGGCAGGAACAATGGTTTGTTTAAGGGATATATGTCGAACCTAGAATAACAAAACAGGATGGTTCCACCTCTCATGGTTCTCACACCACACCCCAAAATATGCTTTTTGTGGTTGGCTTGCATGGCCAGACTTCTTAATTGGGGAATGATAATAAACCCAACTGGCATTTTCTGCCGCCAACATGCTGAAACGAGAGACCATTTGTTCTCTGAGTGCGGCATGGTTAGGAGAAATTGAAATTATGGTTTGATTCTTTGCAAGGGGCGCACGGATTTAAAGAAGTGAAAATATATTATTAATTGTTTAATTTCTGTAATCCATCATAAATCTTTGCAGGGTACTATTTTAAGACTCTTTTTAAGATACCATTTTTGTTAATATTTCTTTTCACCTTCGTCACTCTATTTGCAAAGGTAGGAGATTTAAGGACAAAGGTTTCAATAGGTCTCTATGTAGGAATTTGCATATTGACTGTTAGTATTTTGAGGCAGCTTTTCTTGGTCAGCTATTGTTGTTTCACTTGGTAGCTCTTCTGTAAATATTTCCTTGATCTAATGATATTCAATCTTGCTGCTTAGCAAAAAAAAAATTAATTAACTTTTAAATAAATATTTTATATAATAATGTTAAACAATATAACCGTACTCGCCACGCTTACTCAAACTGTACATATAGAATATGTGGCGCCAACCATAAATGGATAAATATAATCTATTGGTGTGAAACGGATATATACTCGCACAGTACAAAAAGTAAAAAGAGGGGAAAAAAAAGTGTCCACTCTAGAACTTTTGCGCACTCGAATGTCTCGAGGAGATGCATGAATTGGATGCTTGTGGCTTGGTAATCATTCAATAAACGACAAAATGGAGTCCAACTCTATGTGCCTAGCATCACACGTCTTAAGTGATGAAACCCGTTCGTCATTGGAGGTTTCATAGATGACAAGGTAAACAAATTGGAACTGGATTATTCTTAGTTCTGAATTTGATTGTTATTTTCCACAACAATTTTCTTTTAGTGGTTGGAAATTAGGAGTGTTAAAAATGAACATAATTTGATAGACATACACATTTTTTATATGGGGTTATAAGTTACGTGACAATTTATATGGGATAGTATCTTTCGTTTTATGATTTTTTAACAAAAAAATACAACTATTTTAAGATTTTAGTGAGCGTCCAAACCTAAGTAGATTTATTGCTAATTAGCCAATTAACACAACTATTTCTCTCTCTCTCTCTCTCGCTCTTTTTTTATATCAGAACGCAAAAGTTGACTTCCTACGTCATAAAGAAACCCCTCCTCCAACTAAGAACTTCTTTTGTAGTTTTTCGCAATAGGTGTAAGAGGACTAAATTTATGAAGTAGACCATTCATTAAGCAAAAGGTTGCAAAGGAATCAGTTCCGATAATAAGGCTATTTAACCCCCAAAGACTAAGTCATGCGAAGGCCCTCCCACAAAATAATTATTTCAAACCCGTTTACATATAGACAAAAGATAATTTCATTATTTAATGCACCAATACACTGTGAAGAGGGTAAAAGCTCTTTAACGAAAAAAGGAAAAATATATAGTATCGCCATTAAACAAAGTACTAGTAAAATCCTCTTAACGTCATTTGGCTTTTACGTAAACAGAAATTAAGCACTAAACATAATAATGGGTTTTGCTTGTTTTAGGAGTTAAGGTATAATTATCCGGTAATATTTCCTTTTCCAAAGTGAAAATTATCTTTTTGTTCCTTCTAGATCATGAGACAATGACAATCCAGGAACTTGATCAGTCATCACCACTAAACCTTTTCAGATTCATCCGTGTTTGTTAAGGAAGCATAATGAAGAATTAATGTTAGGAAAAACCCTAATTATATCTCTTCCTTTTGATAGTTCACGCCATTTTCAAAACTCTTAGATCTTTGTTTGAATTGGTTTTTTGAAAGTGCTTTTTTTTAATAGTTTTTGAAAAAATCTTTTTTAATAGACTAAATTTTATGTCTTTCATAGTTTTAGTTTTCTTTTGAAAGGCAAGTTCAATATTTATTAGAAAATGTGTTTTTTTTGGGGAAAAATATATATTTTTTAAAGAAAAAGTCAATTAAATAAGCTCGGAATAAAAGAATCCATCTTTTTTCATTTTCCATGTTTGGATTTTTTTTTTGGTCCAAGAAAAAGTAATTTTTCTGAAAAAAATACATTTTTCTGACACTAACTATTTAGTTTGATTTTTAAAAAAATTGAAATTTTGAAAAAAAATAAAAAATCTAAATTTTAAGCTTTTTGGATTACGCATAAAATAATTAGAAAAGTACTTTTAAAAAACCAGTCCAAATGAGCCCTAAGAGATATTTCCCTTGCTACCACTTTTCAAAAGTATTTTTAATATAACTTAAAGATATTTCTTTTCATAAACTAAAATATTTGACTTCAGAAAAAAGAAGAAAAGAATCTAGAGCTTTAATATATTTTTTCAAAAATATATTTTTTAAAAATTATTCTTTCATAAAAAATTCAATCTAAACAAGTGCTAAGTAAATAAAAATAGGGGAAAAAATGGAGAAACAAAGCAAAGAAAAAGAAAATACATGAGGAATAGACTTTTACTTGATAATAAATAAAGCAGAAGCGGGTACCTTGTAGAAGGGAGCACGTCATTATCAATCAATCACACACCAATCGCACCTTCGAATATGCCTTTACGCGTCTCCCATCCCACCCTAAATTTCTTGCTCGCGCTCACTGCATGATATTATCCAAACTTGAATGATAAATTCGAATAGCTCATGCCGTATATTGTGAAGTTAAATTTCCTTTTTTTTTTTTGGGTCAGTTAACTTAAATTTTACTTATAATATTATAATAGATATTTGTCATTACTTATCAACTGATAATGTGTCGAATATATCAAGATTGATATATAAAAAGTAAATACAACAAGAATTTTGCATACGTAAGGAGTTTTAAAAAAGATAAATAACTATTTATTAGAGTAAAGATATATAAGATCATTGTTTTTGTTTCCAACAAACTCTCACCTTTATTTAAATCTCCAATTCTCTACAAAATTTGAATCTACAACCTTATACTTGTGGAAGATAGTTCAAGGGATAGACATCTATTCAATGTATAATGAGCTTATTTTAGTTGCAATAATAATTTGATTTGTCACACGATTAACAAACGAGATATGTGCTTTAAAGAGTGAAATCTAAGTGCCCAACAATGCCAAAACACAATACTTACAAACTAAACCTCCCCTTTAATCAATAATTTTTTTTTCTTTTTGGATAAAAATACAACAGTTCTATTCATTTAAACAAAACTCTATTAACACGAGTAACCTAAAAAATAATATGTAACACGTTAAGTAAACCCAACAATGTACAAGAGACTTAATTAAATACAAAGACATATAATCTAACGTTCCTTACTAATCAGTCGGTGTACAAAATCACAAACACAATTTCTACTCTCCTGTTAAATATCTCCTCCACCATTTATTTTTCTTTTTATTATCATATATTTATGTGGACTGTGGGCAATTGTCATTAAGAAAGAAAAGGACAACGCTGGCGGGAAGTCATCGTTCCCAAGGCAAATTTACTCCTCTGCCCCTCTTTAAAAAAAAAGAATCAAAAACATTTTACGAAGAACTAAAACAATTTATACAAGTATTGGATCACGGATTTTTTTTATCTTAATAAAAAGAATTTAAATTCATCCCAACAAATACGAAAACTCATCTGAAAAAAACACCTTTTTTTTAAAAAATAATATCATTTTTACAATAAATATTTAATTTAGTTATAAAAAACTCAAATATAATATTTTTGAAAAAATTTAAAATTTAAAATTCTCTAAAAATATTTTTTTTAATTTATAAAAAACCATTAAAAAAAATCAATTCAAACCAAGTCAGATACTTTATCCTATCTTAAATAGTAATAAAATATCTCTGTCTTGCAATCATAACCAATATTGTAATTTTAAATATATAACAATAATAACAAACAGTAATTATATGTAATAACTACAAAAGTCCTCGTTTCAATTCTGTCATCAAAGCAAAATCCACAGAGTAAATAAATAAATAAAAACAAATATAACCTCTTCACTAGAAAGAAACGAACCAGCATACGTGAGACATTTTTGTGTTTTCACACAAATTTTACGACTGACATCATACATATATATTGTATCTATATACTATAAATGTATGCAACTATATGTATATATGCTTATATATATATATATATATATATAAATTAATCGCAATGCAAATGTAAAATCTCTCTCTGGTGATTCTGCCGGCATGTGATCGACGCCGTACACGTGTCGCCTCTGTTATAAAGTTCGGCGGTGACTCATTCGTTGTTGCTCTCCATTTATTATTGTTCTTCTGTTCTTTTTTTCTTGCGTGGTAATTTCATCAATGATCAATCGTTCACGTTGGCTTCAGGTGTTATTTTGTTCTTTTTTTTATATTTGATTTTTTTTTTGTTTTATTTGCGTTTTGGAAAAAAATAATTTTATTCTCATTTTTTGTTTTTTTGGATTGTGGTTGGTGAAATGAAGGAGTGGCAGGTGGTGTAAATTTGGGAGAGAAAAGGGGATCACAGAGTCATTCGAATGGGGAACAGCGACAATGGCCGCTGTGTTTTTCCTTTGACCAGCTTGCAAATTGGGTAGATTATAATTCTTTTTAGCTTTTTAGTTATTGTAAGAAAATTGTTTGGAATTCTTTTAATCTCTTTACACTATGATAATTCTGCGAAGAAAATTTGAAGTTTTGAATTTTTTTGTGATTAATGGTGATCAGATTACACAATTGTTATGAATTTCATGTTAGATTATGGAAGCATATTGAATTTCCTAGAACTTGAGGTTTTTTTCTTCAATTATCTGAATAAAAGATTTTTTTTTTCTTGGAAAAAGTCACACATGTAATAGGACGCAAACTACATTGAATTCATGTGCTTGAAATTTGATTAGTGTGAAATTCGTCTCCTTGCTTAAGATTCTTTTGGTTGTGAAGAGTTGTGATGACTGAATAACGAAAAGGTTTTAGAAGTCAAATTCAATTATTTAGTCAACGCTAGATTGCATAGTATGCATCTCAGTTCATCAGTCTTGTGTATCATGAATGTTAGGAAGACTTATGGTAGTAATGGTTGCTTTAGTATATTTCAAACTTCCGGTGCTTTTGGAGCTAGTTATGTGGTCAAATTTGTGAATATCTTTATGCTGGTTTGATGGCAATGGGATGTGGGTGCTTCAGGCAATATATGATTCAGGGTTGGTTAAAGGTTGGCTATCGATCCGTTGAGCGTCTTTTTGTAGGCAACACGCAATTTGCATGAAGGCAGGATGTTGATTTATCTGCACAAATAGTAGGATTAGTGATGTTAGAAGCTATGTATGTATTTAGGAGGAATTTGTTCGACATAACTGATTTGAAGAAAAATGACCTTTTTTTTTACCAAACTACCATTTTCTTGTACTTTAGATCCATTGCCAATCATGTATTTCTTCTAGGAGATTGGCATTGATGTAGTATACTTTCTAATGATGTAAACATGGAGGACGCTATGTTATGTTGCATCTTTGATCTTCCTTTTCATGTCCCTTTTTGTTTAGATATCTGATACAAATGCAGGGGTTGATCATGATAATTATATAGTAAATGCATACTACCAAAATCCCACTCACCTTCCCTCATGTAATGCTGTAATTTCCGATGCAGGGATTTGCAGTCGTATCTTTCACATCTTAGCCTTTTCCTGGCCCCCAAAAGTAAGAAACTCTACATCCTGGTTGACAATCGGCCATGGTTGCAGGATCTTGTCTCACGGTCTACACATTTATGGCAATTGATGGTCACTAAGGTTGCTGAAAACATTCCTTTGTCTCATCATCGTAAACAATATTTTGACCCTTTGTTTATGTCTTTGGCTTGGAAAAAGTTGTCTGAACTTTTTCCTGTTTTGAAACAAAACAGTCCAGATTGTCCCCCTTTGCAAATACTAGAGGGCGGAAGGAGAGAAAGGAGACAGCAGACTTACCAGACTTTGAAGTGACTTCCAATTCAAAAATTGCTGAATCAGAAGAAATCAAAAGATGGTTCTCATTGGTTGATGCCACAACATTATCTCGGAAGCGAGCTTTACTTCCTGTAAAGAAACTAAGGAATTCTTTGATTTCGAGTAGCAAGTTGCACAGGACCTTGTACGGATTTATTGTCTTTGAAGTAGCATGGAATGATGTCCGTGGCATGAATTATTTAAATGAGCTTCAGGTATGATATATTTGAGCATTAAGCTTGCGTACACAGTACACATTATTATGTCATACATCATCTTCATTTGCCAGGTACTAATTTTTCACATATGTTGTGCAGACTGATACATCACTTGCTATAGAGGCTAAATTTATGAAAAGATGGGAATTTGATAGCATAAATCAAGCGTCTGAATGCTTATCATCATGGTTCCCAGGGACACACAATGAACAGATTCTTTTGAAAGAATTTCTGGATTCTACAACAGGTAGATCTTTGGAACTCAATTATAAATTTATAAAATGCGACTGGTTCACATTTTAAAGTGGCATGTCAGAATAGATATTGTCTTGGCTATAGTGAATGGGAGATTAGATGTAAAACTAATAACAAGGGGGAAAAATGGTGTGTTAATATCTATCACTTCTGCAGCTCTTTTGTGCCCATGAAGTTGCAGGGACTTCAAGTAGAAGAGTTCTTCTATTAAAGGAGCATAATCTGTTACTGAAGTTAGCGGTTGTTCAAAGGTCATGTATGATGTACTGAACAGCTGACCTTAAGGAAAATTTTGAAAACAAGAGGTGAAGATTTATTCCTTAGTGTCCTGTAGATAGGACACAATATGTCAATTAAGGTATCTGAGAGTGATTTAGAAACTCTAGTCATGAATAACGAGAATTTCTGGTTTGGGTTGCTAGAAATCAGCAGAAAATATTATATTGCAAGCAGAATCAATTTCTAAAGTAGATTATGTGACCATCAAATAACATATTAGCAAAAATTGTCATGGTGAAAAGACAATTGTGGTGGACCAAAAGTAGTACTATGCCCTCATTTTGCAAATAAGACAACTTGTTCTGATGTTTTTGACCTCTTCTTCCCCAAAAAGTGGGCCCTTTTTAACATGCATCCAGTGTCTCTGTATTTTTATTCCTTTTAAAGTCAATTGACACAATGCTCAGCTGAAGCAAGCATGGATCTATTTGAGATTGTGCGTGAAGAATATCTGTTAAGTGCTAACAGAGCAGGACTCCTAAGATCTGTTTGCTGAGGCTTTTCTAGACTGGAGCTTTAAGATGGACATAGTCACCTGAGCTTTTGGGTGAAACTCACAGTTTGTTGAACAGTAACTTCTTAGGGCGTTTAGGGGGAGAAAAGATCTTGGAGATACGGCTGTCAATTTCCAAACTTTGCAGTTAAATAAATTTAGATGCGATGCAATACATACATATTTATCTGTGCAAGGGCATTGACGGGTGAATCGGTGGGGGATTTTTCTTTTGGTCTCTACAAGATCCAAGAATAAAGTAGAAGAGGCTAATTTTCATTTAAAAAATAGTGTTTCTTGTGATTTCTAGTTACTGAGTGCATTAATTTACTAAAGTAATCAAGTTGTTTCAATCATTTTTGTATTACAACCGGAATATTTTAGTTTACAATTCTCGTGTTTCGCATAAACTTCAGCTGTCTGAGATGTTCAAAATCTTATTTACCTTCTATTTATTTGAGGTGTCCACAGGAGAGGTATTCTATGATGCTCAAGATAATTTTCCAAGGACCAGCAATATAGACGGCAATGATGACATAACTAGTGATGGAGTTTGTGCCGAGGATGAATCTTCATCTTGTCTTAGTTGCAGTTTTGGTGTATATCCGGCAAGCGCCAAGAGTAGTACAAACTTATTGCAAACACCACCTCCTCCTGATGGACCTTACAAAAGAAGAAAAGTTATGAAGTCTTTCAGCTCCCAAGCTGAGACTGGCATGTGCTCTGGAGCTGCAGCCTGTCATAATGTTGGATCACCTATATATTCTCAGATCTCGTATGACAGTGACTGTGAAGATGTAGTTGCAGCTAGTCAATATAGAGATGTTCTGGTTTTATTTCGCTTTAATGACCATGACCTTCCTTTTAAACTAAAGAATATAATCATGTCTGATCTTCGGTTACTTACTCTACTAGAAGCTGGACTTCCATCTTGGGTTATCTTCCTTCAGTCTTATCCAGGATTTTGCCATCTTTATCGTCCTTGGATGTGCCCTCTGGCAAGAGCTTTATATGTGTTGATTTCATTTGTTACCGTCGTTATCGGGTTCTACGATTTATACAAAAATGTACCTCTTCTGAAAGCTGCAGCATCGCGTTTATTTGGTCCTCTCTTTGATTGGATAGAAACATGGGAGATGGTATCAAGAATTAAGTACTTAGGGACAATGTTATTTCTGCATCACTCTAAGAAGGCCATTCAGTGGTTCCTGATGACAACTCGTACAGTGAGATCATTTGTCTCGCTCCTCGCAAAACCAATGACAGGACCATTTCTGGAGTTCTTGGATCTCGTGCTTCCTTGTTGGAATGCCTGTTTACAACTTGCTGAGGGTCTCTTTTCAGCAATCTGGATAGTAATAGAGTTCTCTTGCAATCTAGTAGAGAACTTTGTTGAGATGCTATTGCTACCTATATGGTATCTCCTAAGTTTTATCTGGAGCACTGGTAAGTAGCCATTGAATAATTTACATACATTTATTATTTCTCAAAATGAAGTTTAAGCACATAAGATCTTTTAACTATTTTCTTACAGGCATTCTCTTCCTTTGCAGCAATATTTATTGTGTACCCAATTTTCTGGATTCTCTGGGAAGTACTTTATGCTCCGATTCGCCTTGCTTTTGGATTGTCTAACGTTGTGGCCTTCATATGCACTTCCATGTATGACTTGATTATAGATCTTTGGCTAGTTGTGAGTGGCACATTCCAGTTTAGTTCACAGGTCTCGCAGGTAGGATCAACAGTAAAATCGTGCGAGGTTTCTATGTGGCGTTCTCTCTGGAATGACCTTTTCTCCCAGGTTGGTCCGTGTTACTGCGTGATAACTTCTTTTAGGTCTTAAATAAGAGGTCTTGCGGTCATATTTTTTCCTTCTCCTGGCAGGTTTTTCGAGCTGTCCGTAGCATTCTTAATGGTTTTGTTGCATTTTTCATAGCCTGTAATAGGCATCGGCTGAGGTATCATTCTGATCAGCTCTCCTGATGAAACTAAATTTCCATTTTAATTACTGTCCTGGCACATATGTGATATGGCTTAATGCTCATCAACATTTTCTCCTCTCCTTTTACTGCATTATAATGGCTACTTCAATGCATTGATGTAACAAATTGGATAGACGTATCTTTATTCTTGTGTTTCTGTTTGTGTCTGATGATCAAAGCGGAAACTCATAATCATCATTTGATTTGATAGCTATACATATAGCTTACTCTTTTTGCTCTAGGTTAGATGGCTACTTTAATGCATTTGTGTAACAAATTGGACATCATAATATCCTTATTCTCGTGTTTCTGATTCTGCCAGAGTGGCAAAAAGTGAAGACAACAATCATTTGAGTTGATAGCTACCGATATAGCTTATTGAGTGACTGTAGTGATAGTTGATTGAAGAGAAGTGTATTCTGACAAACAGATATAGAATACAATCAGAGAGCATTAATAACAAATCTATAAGTCTGTCTATTCCCTTTACAATTATAGCATCTCGATGTTGAAGTGATTGGATTAATTTGTTGTTGCATCAATAGAACTAACACTGGCACATCTGAATTTACGTAGCATGTCCTGCGCCACTGCCGTTAGGCTTCTGCAGGCTGGTGGCTTCCACCCCAATCAGTGACACTACCAGTGTTAACTGATACCAGCATATTTTTTTACCGAGGTGGTGAAAATTGTGAAAATATCCTTGTCCTATATGATACCAGCATATTTTTACACCTCTTTGATCTGAAGCTTCTATGTTTTTCATCCTAAGACAACGCTCAAATGTGCTTTCTAAATGGAAACTTTTGCATGTCATTGGCAGCATTTACAATCACGTGATTGAGTTTATTAGAAGGTTATCTCAATCTACAAAGAGACCGCGGTCTTCAAATTCCGAGCGCAGGGTACAGTCATCTGGAGCTCTGTACAAGGTTGGTTTTTCAATTTTTGCACAACTGTTAAGTCCTGCATCTACAATTCTAAATGCTCAGTAAATCTATACCCGTGTTTCATTAAGCCTTGGAGATTTGTTGCTTCTCAACTTTAGATGAATTTTTATGTCTAACATAGGACCAAAAAAAAAAAAATCCAAATGTGCCAGTTGAGAGGAAAGATGTAAAACTAATGGGTAAACAACCGGTTTGGTCATTTATTTTTTATTTTTTTGACAATTAAGTCCCATATTTTTAACATGCAACAATTTAGTCTTTTACTTTTGTAATTTGTGATACTATTAATTCTTTACTCAAAAAAATCACAAAAATAATGACATTAAGACTAATGACGTCATAAATTGCAAGGTAAGGGACTGATGGTGTCACAAATTACAAAAATAAGGGACTGACAGTATCAAAAATTTCAAAGATAAAGATTGGAAAATGTTATTCTCTTTTGTGTTTTTTGAAGTTAGGATTAATGTTGTCACTAATTACAAAAATTAATAATTAAATTATTACGTTTTAAAGATAAGAAACTTAATTGTCAAAAAAAAATCAAAGATAAAAGATTAAATGAGTTATTTACCGAAAACCAAGACATTCGCACGGAGAACTCTTTTAACAGTTTCACGTTTTTATGTTGGTAACTATCTAATGAAACTGTCTCTTGCATTATTGTTTTTCACCTTTTACAGTTGGAACGTTGGGGAGAAGACTGTCCTCCATTGAAGTCTAAGAAGATTAGATGACACCTACTCAAGAAGTGGCAAATTCCCAAGTACATAAAGAGAAGCTAACCATTGACTGACTAAATTTCTCCCAATCCGGCTTGTAGAGATGTAGACTAATAGAACCAATAGGGGTATGATTACTTCATTGTATTGTATTTATGTTGACATACCCTTATAGGTCATTCTTGATTACTTCCACTAACATAAATTCCCCCAAAACCCAATAAGTGTTGTAATTCATTTTTGTAAATAATGAAAATTTCGTATATATTGACAAATTAACCAAAGTCCTCTGAGCTTATTGTTTGGATAGTTCTCCCTTGAAACGATATAAGCAGAAAAGAGAATTTTCAAAAAGCTTTTCTTTACCCTTTAGATGAGCCTTTCATAAGTAGATCCTGGTCAATGAATGCTCCACCAACTTACTTAAAGCAATTCATTTAGTAGTAAATCCATATAAGCAGTAAAGACTACCTAATTGAAGGAGAGCGTTCATTTTGAGTTTTCCACAGAACCGGTAAGAAAGCTACCTTCTGTTCTCATCAAACCTTGACAAGTATCTAATAAGTACAAAGGAGGTCACGGTTTTAACGATATTTATGGTCAGACACAGATGGAGAGTAGCTCAAAAAGCTGAGCCTCCAGTTTGGTGCAACATCGCGTCTATCTCGTCGCCATCTTCCATCTCCAGCTGAAAATCCCAGAACTGTGTTATCACAAGACCATAAATAGTTATGTGCGTGTGTTGTGCGTGGAGTGAGAGAGGAGAGTTGGGAGGGGAGGCATGTGCGTATGGGTAAGGTGTCAGTGCTCACAAATAGTGGGAGCAAAAGGAGAAAAAACGTATTGGGAGGAAGGGGGGGAGAGAGGACCTCTTCTGGAGTTTGCTCTCCACGGAGACGTCGCCCATCAAACAAGAAGGCAATTGAGTTGAAATCCACAGATTGGCGATCACAATACGCGTTCATAAGCTTTTTCAGTTGAGTGCTCCTCTTGATCCTAAAGAAAACTTCATTCCCGTCCTGCATCACAACAGGAAGTCAATCTCAAACTGCGCTATAGTTGAAGGATGCAAGGATTACCATGAGAAACTTCAGTTCTGCATATATTTGGCAGAAAATGATTTCCCACTAGAATGACAATCATACGTTCTTATCTTATTTCTGTCCTTATTTGAAGGATGAATGAGCAGATACGAGAGATGATACTTCAAGCACAGAGATGTTATGATTGAGGATATTAACGGAAAGATATTAATCAAGAAGAATAAGATAGTAAGATAAGTTTGAATTTTGAACAATTGAAAGAAGGAAGCTAGATAGAAGTGTTCATGTAATCAAGTTCATCACTTGCATGGTTTTCCATAAAACTAACTAAACCCATTCCTAGACCTGCTCGAAAAGAAAACGTTGAACAGTTCTGAGCCAAATTTTCTAGAAATAAACTAGAAAGTTCTCAACTTTCTCTTCAAAACACGGTACAATCCGCTTGAAACAATAGCCGAGCACCTCATCCACTATCAACAAATTATCAAGTTGTCACAGCACAATATTGGCTCTACCAATAAAAGATCTTAATTATCAAGTTGTCGCACCAAAATATTAGCTCTAATGATAATAAATCTTCAAACAACGGACATGATACATAAACACAAATTTCACATAAAAATTTCACATAACCGGCACCTGACTTCTGGAATTATACAAATATCATTATCTGACTTAAAAATCTTCTACTAGCACGCCCATTTCCATTCTTCCGGTGACATGTTGTTCATATCTTATCTATCTAAATTTGTTTGTCAAAGCCAATTCAAAACGGGGATCCTGATATGCAACTCATAAGAACCGATAGCCCCTACGATGGTAATCTATCATTTTCGTAACACAAACATGCCAACTAAGATCTTCAGCTTTCAGTTGGACTATTGTATAGTTATGAAACTACGGCAAATGCAACCAACGGAGACCCATGACAATACATCAAGCATTAATCGCATTTCACCCTTCCTCGGACAAGAAGTAGCAGATTATTGAACTTAAATTACATCACAGGTTAAGGTTCAGCCTTAAAGAGACAACTTGGGAAACTGCTAACACATTTATCACATAAAAATTCTCAGAAACAAGGAAAAGCTCCGAACCCCGACATAAATTTGCCCCGGCCTAACCATCAATTCCTCGCAATTTTGGATCAAAATCATTCTGGCTTAATTTTGTCGAAAACAAAATCTTTTCCTACTCTCTTATACTGTGAAAAAGCAAACCCTCTATTTATTCACTCAAAAAAAATTTTTAAAAGAAGAATCAACTATAAAACAAGAACGGAAAAATAAATAAAAAACCACTAAAAGAAAAGGAAACCCATAATCTACCAGTTAGTATATCAAACATGTTTATTTTATAAAGGAAAATCGATGAACTATAAATAAAAAAGAAAAATATAAAAAGGCAACAAAAAAAACCCTAATTGAGTAGTAAATGAAAAGACCTGGCCTTTGACTTTGAGATTTATGTGAGCTGACTGATCGCCGCCGGGCTTCTTGTCTTCCTGTGGTGCTGCTGCCTGCGACATCGTCTATTCTCTCTCTCTCTCTCTAAAATACACCCACAGATACACATAAAAAACACACATACCCACTCTCTCTCTCTCTCTACATATAGAGTTTGAGCAAAGGTGTCTTTTACCGTACCATTGGTAGCTTCAAAGCCACGCGTATAATATAAAAAGACTTTGTCGAGGACTTTTTGTTTCTCTCAATTTAAGGAAAGTCACAAGGCGATTACAATAGGTAATTAACAGAATCTAGGACGACTCACACTCACATCTTGTTTGGATTGAGAGGAGAAAATTTAATAGAGAAAATGAAAAAATTATAAAGAAAAAGAGAAAAAATAGGTAATTTATATTTAAATTAGAATATTTTTATGAGAGAAAAGAATTTAAAAGATTATGAGTATTTTATGTTTGAATTAAGTAAGAAATGAAAGAAAATGATAAATTTTATGTGTAAATTTACTTTTGTGCTCTTTTTCTTATTTTATCTTTATATGACAAGTTCAATAATTAAAATAAAACTCAGGGGTAAAATCGTCTTTACACAAATTAAAGAATCTTTTTCCCTCATTTCCTTCCAAATTGGAAGGATTGAAAATAAAAGAAATGAGATGATAGTGTTTTTTCTCTCAAAACCATCCCCTCCCAAATCTTTCAAAACAAATAAAGGAAATGATTACTTTATCTCTCCAAATCTATTCTCTCCCCTCCATTCTCCCCAGTCCAAACAGAGTGTAAAGGTGAGAGACATAGGGCCCGTGATTGGCTTTTTTTAACAGCTTTTGAAAAACAGTTTTTTTTGAGAAGGTGAAAATTCTGGTTTATAAAAAAAACCTGTATTTGAGTTTTTTTTTCAGAGTTTCAGCTTTTTTTTGGAAACCAAATCAAATAATTATTACAAATTTAATATAAATTTTTCAAGAAATTTTTTTTTTCTTGAAAAAAAGTCAATTCAAACAAGCTCATACCACTAGATCATTAGTTCTTTGGTTCGTTTAGGACTTGTTGGAGAGCATTGTAATTTCATAATATATTTTTTTTATAGTTTAAAATATTTTAATAAAGTGTTCAAATTTGAAAGAAAAACAATATACTGATCCTATCGCAATGGAGCTAATAAATTTAAAATGAATTTTTTATTGATTCAATTTTTTGTTGGGCTTTCAACAATCTTTGGCCAACTTTCAGATGATTTTTGGGCCACAACTTACAAATAATCATTTAAATTAACTCAGCTAACAATTATATTGCAAGGTAACTACATTTAATAATATCTGTATATATTTTAAAATAATTATAAATATATGATATGTGTGTAAATCTACACATAATAATAACAACATAGCTGGTGCTTCGAGTTGAACTCGGTTTTAACTCCTCTAAATCGCAAATCAAACCTCTCGCATCGGTATTTTAAAAATAAAACCATAACCAACCGAGCCATTTGAAAACCATCAATTTACGACTAATTATTTGGTCGAAATGGTTTTTACAGTTTTTACAATTTTTTGTGCACCCGCCTCAAGTCAAGCATTTATTTGTAAGCCCAAAAGTGTCATTTGGTTTCCTGAGGAGTACTATTCATATTTGTACGGCCCAATGCTTAGCGAATGAACCCCTGAAATGAGATCCAACTCCAGTCACGATACAAAAAGTTTTTACTTTTTATTTTTTTAAAAACATTTCTTTTATCTAACGGCTTGAGAAATTCTGCGATTTGAATCTCTGATATTCTCACAGAATGAAACTCTTTACGATTATAAAAGTTTGCATAATATCATTGCTAGAGTCCACTTTCAACCAGATTTACTTGAAATTAATGTATCATTTTAAAATTGAAATTCGACTTAGGACGGAGAAAAATTCTTTCATTTTCACAATATTATTTTCAGTTATATATATAAATTGGGTGCACAAAATAGGGAGACTTATACATAAAGCATGTCTGGATTAGCTTTTGAACATTACTTTTGAAAAAAAAGAAATTAAATAATTTTTTTCTTGAACTCCTTTAAGAATTTTAACTTTTCTTCAAAAATAAGTTCTAATATTTACCGGGAAAAGTGTTTTTACTTAAAAATGCACTTTCTAATACTAGAGAAGAAGATTTAAAACTACTTATATAATTATAATAAAATAATTTAAAAGGTTCGGAATCAATCAGTGTGCTGTTGCTCTTGATTTTTCTTTTGGTTGCGGAAATGATAGGATAGTCTATGATATCACTTGTTCAAGTCTTGACGTAAAAGGACTGTCCCTATGTTTGAAATGTTTAGACTATTTAGATATCAAAAGTCCAATCTTTGTCCGAGTTGATTAGTCCATTTGAACTCATTTGGTTTTTGGGCATCCCGTTGTTTTTTTGGTTGTTGCTCTTTGTTTTAATATTAAATGGTTGTTCTATTGAATGGTCTGTCAAGGAAATATTACTTTTGATTCTGACAGGTTGAATTTGGTTTCCACCACTATTAAAGATGGTAGCCCATGTTATTCTGATGTATGTGTAGAGTTGTTGCGTATATTTGGGCTTTGGCCCGGTTGTTATTTTTGTTCGTGTTAGCGTCTTTGTTCAATCCAATTTCTTTTAGACTTGCATTTGTACGTAATATTTTTCATTTAATGATATATCTTTTTACCAAATAAAAAATTAAAATGATTTATGTTCACATGTTGGTGGAGTCTCACACGTTTCTAGTTTGACTGGTAGATGAAAATGAGATGATCACACGAGGCCAATGTTGTACCTCACTAAATGTATAATAAAGTCCTGCAACCATATAATTAATTCTTCAGGAAATGGACAAACATTTACATTTACAGTTATCAATTTTATCAACCAAAGAAAGGAAGCAATAATGCAGCATGTGATGGCGCAGTGTGTTTGTTGTATGTTAATGAAGGCAAGGGGAATCTCTCTGCTGCAACTGAGCTGTTGAAACTTCTACACCAATGCTTAATTTGTGTGCCTAGGGGAGACACATGTCATGGTGCACATAACTTATACAAAACAATTTTTCGTGAAGTGAGGATCTTTTCGTAACATGATTCAAAACATTACGAGGGAAGTTCATTGGTTTTGAATTGTTACGTTATTTTGTTATTGTTATTATAATTGTTTTAGCGGCTTAAGTTTTACTAACATTTTGAGAAGATTCCTTCTTCTCACTTCCCTAACTCTTGATTATGCTTGGGCACTTGGTTTAGTATGAAATTTATAGCAAGCGATTGCACGTGAACTATGTAGACCCGGTGAATCTATAGTTTGGGGAAGCGAATTTGGAGCTCCAAAACCCCTTTTTCTAGTGGATGTCAACTCTGTATGTTCAAAAATCAAAGATAGAAGACTTGGAGAAGGGCTTTGTATGGAGCAAAGAATAGATCAGTTTTTTTGTCACTAGAGATGGCATGCCTCCCAATGGGTAGGAAAGAGCTACTTTGTCCATTGAATTTGCTTCTTTTGTTTATGCGTACGGTTCATCTTGAACGTATATGTATATGTATGCGACCTCACACTTTTCTCTCCAACTCTCTACCATTTTCTTCTAGCAAATCTACCAAACATATATCCAATCTTTCTTCAGGATCCCGACCTTTACCCGGTGGCTTTGGCTTTATTTTTTGTGCCTCCTTCTTACCTTCTTCTTTCTCTCTCTTCTCAGTCTTCCTTTTTGTTCTTCAATGCATTTTGTCTATTGAATTGGCTTCCTTTTCTCTAAATGGTTTATGGTATGTGAAGATGTGTGAGTTGGGGCTTTTGCATGTGCCACACACAGTGCCAAACACCATAGAAAATTGCGGAAGGATCAATAAAGCATTTTCAACACAGTAAAAGCCAACAAATGCAAACAAAATTGGAGAATGGAAACGCACTATCTATGTTAAATAAACCCGCACCAGTGTGCGACAATTTGACTTGTACAACATACATCACATGGGGATCTACATTGAGAAGCAAAAATATGTTAAAGACTTGTGGCTCGTTAAGATTGATTTTTTCTTACAAAAATTATTTATTTTAAAAAAAAAAGTATATTATTTTATAATGAGTAACAATTAAACTTTGAAAATAAATTCAAATTTATTTTTTTAAAAAAAGTTAAAAACTTTGAATTCTTAAAAAAAATATTTTTTCCCCACAAAAAATTTATAGAAAAAGAAACCAATCGAATAGGCGAGCCCTTAAGAGGTAAAAAGAACATGTTCGAAGGCCATGGCCCATGTGCTAACCCATTACCATCTTATCTAATTCATAAAATCTCTCTTTTTCACTCGATCTACCCCATCATGTTTAAGTGCAAGGTAAGATTTTGATCTTATAACGTTATAAAGAGATTCACAAATTTATGAAAAAAAAAAAAAAAGCTTACTAACACTAAGGAATCCATCGTAAGTTTACACATATATCTATATAACAACAAACCAAAGAATGATAATCTTGAGCATACAGTAAAGCTGTTATCATATATAATTAGAAAAAAAAAATCTTCAAATAAATTTAGGTTTTTTTTTCAAAAATTTCGTATAGCAGGAATTTCGTACGACAGACACCACTCTCACTTGAGGTGTTGCTCTGGGGCATATTTGCATGGTGTGTCGTGACATTTTACCGTGACGATCGAGTCTACAAGATCAACTGCTGTCTGCTATTTGCAATATGATTACCCTGAAAATTTTATGTTATCTTTACAACTCATATACATATAAATGTTCATGATAGCGTGTTTGTCCCAAAAAGAATAGTACTGAATGCGGATCCAATGTAGCTGTCCATCATTGTCTTTCACCATTCCTTATCTTTACAGTCAAGAGACCTTTTCTCTTACCGATGAAATGCTTTTTTTATTTGTACACAATGCCTATATGGTTTTACCTTCTGTATTTTGTCGAAATCGTATAAAATCTTCTATTATTTTAACACTTAACCTTGCAAACAATCATCCTTATTCGAGATTTTGTACAACATTTAGCAAAGTATAAAGGGTATTAACGAGTTTTGAAATGCGATAAATTTTATGCAACTTTGGCCCTAAAACAAAAGCTCCTCAAGTAAATATGGGAACCAAGATTTGCACGAGAAATAAAAGGCAGATGCTAGTAATTTATATAGGCTTTTTATCGACAAAAATTAGCTCTGGTAATTTTTACCTACCAAACAAACAACTTCGACTACTTTACAATAAATGAAGAAAGCAAAAATCGAAGGAATATAAAAGGCTACAAATAAAAAGCATATTTTATAACCAACAACTCCTCTGCTCTAATCTCTATTAGCCATCCAACTCTTCTTCTTGTTGCCCTCCTCAATATCCAGTCGGAAATTCACATTTTCCATACTCTGCACACACAAGAAAGTTCACTTCAGTCACCCAAAAATTATAGCTGACTAGGAAAAAAAATAATTCCTTTTTTTTGACAAGAAAACCTTTGTTAAAAACTTTATTATTTCACGCTCTAGATACTGAGGGTTTGTTTAGATTGATTTTTTAAAAAAATGCTTTTTTCTATAATTTCGATAGTGTTTTTTACTAAAATTTCTGATTTCTTAAAAAGTTCATTTTGATTTTTTTTAAATTTCAATTTTTTTGAAAGCAAATCAAATAATAAAAAACATATGTTTTATACAAAAAAAAAAAACTTTTTAAAAAAAGTCAATCCAAGTCAAAATCTTGAAACTACCTTTTGGCATTTTCTTTTCATGAAAGAACCAATCCAAATAGGCCAAAATACTGAAATACTACCTTCTGGCATTTTCACGTGGTTTAAGAAAAAGGAATTTAAAGTAATAAATTTTGATTAATGACGTTTCTCCTAATATGTCCCTTTCATTACTAACTCCAACTACAATCAATTAGTAAGAACATACATTGATAAAGAAAGAATGAACATTAAATAGGGGCTTATAAGTAAATAAGTTAAAATGAAATGAAATTATAATTTGACATAATTTAAAAAATACGAGTCTATCTTTGAGTAGTACATGATTTGGGAGAAATATTATTTATCTTGGGGACATCAACTTTCATCATTACCAAGAGAAACATTTGACTTGTACCACCACTATGAATATTCAATGTATATTTCAAAGGGCAAAGGACACAAATATTAAAAGTAAAAATTCGTATTCCTAAGTAAAATAAACAATCTTAAACTTTTCATCTAAGTAATTTAAGCAAAAGGTGATAGAATGTAGTTTTTTAGGTCACACGGCAATCCAATCTAGATTGCGTCCTTCACGCGCCCCTGCTCTCACTAAAAACTAAATTTGTTTTTGAAAATTATAATATTACGAACAAAATTTATCGATTGTTATTATTTAATAATTTAATAGTAAAATTAAAACGTTATAAAAAAAGTTTCAATACGATACTTACTAGGCGGTTGGGTGACAATGTAAGCGGCCCCACCAAAGTAGCAGCTACCAGCAGCTCGACTATTCTTCTGATAATAACTGTTGAAAGCAAATGAAGCATGTGCCTCAAGCGTGTTAGGATCGTAACACGTGGACCCGGGCTGGATCTGACGGCAATCAGCTGCACCCTCACCACAAGCGTAATCTAGAGCCGCCTGCAGCTTCTCTTTCCCGGCATCACCATTCGCTACGCACCAACTCTGACCTGAAACCCCACCAGTTGGCACCCTACGGCCCCCGGCCACCGGGGACGGGCTGCCGCGGTAAGTCTTCAGCCCTTCTGCTGTGAGTGGTATGTCGTAGACCTTCTTCTGGTTCGGGTAAAACAGCCCGAAGTTTCTCTCTGACGTCGGGCCGGGCTTTTGGTTCTCGTTGAACAATGCGAACAGGTAAACTGTTAAGTTCGCTTTGGGCCGCAAGGGGGTCCCACCTCCAGTCAGCACTCTTTTCACCAAGTTTCCATTATATGTCGCCGCGTTCTGAACACTTGCTCCGACTTCATTTTCGTCCCCCATTGACGGCCAACCCGTCTCAGTGACGACAATGTCGACGTCGTTGTACTTCAAAGCTGACATGGCTGCGAAAACGGCATCGATCTGGGCGTCGAACAGGCTGAAGTATCGTAACCCGTTGCCGGAATCCACCACGCCGGGGTTGTCCCGGAACAAGGCATAGTCTAACGAGATAACATCAGCATTGGCTTCATAAGCGAGAAACGGGTAAGCATTAACCATCAAATACGAACCGGTTGAGCGGAGAAAGTCCAGCATCGGTTTAACAACCGGCCCGATTAATTCGGGTCGGAAAGACCCGGCTGATGACGGGTAAGAATTTGCAAGTGCGCTAAGTGCAATAGGGGAGGAGACTTTAACGGCGTCATGGAGATTGTATTTAGCGAGAGCGGCGTGAATGTTCTGCATGGCGGGCACGAGGAACTTGGTGGCGTTGGCCGGGCTGACGAAGACCTCGTTGCCTACGGCAATGGTTTCGATCTGAGTGGAAGGATGATGAGCCACGACGTTGCGCTTCACCCACGAGAAGGCGAACGACTTGTCCTTGGCGGCCTCGTAGAGTTGCTCGTTGGGGAGATCGACCGTGACCCGGATGCCAGACCCGGAGAAGGCCCGGAGGACAGCTCGGTCCGTGTCGTAGACCTTGACCTTTTCTAGGCCCTGGGATTTTATGAGCTTGACTACCTTGGTTGCTGATGGTAGATTGTTCGCTATTCTCCCGTAGTTCACTCCTACCATTCCCCCATCTACATAAAAGCAGTGTGGTTAGAATGTAGCAATTTCTTCACAATTAAAAGATAAATAGAGAGTCTTGTACATTGCACGAGTGTAAATCTAGTTGTTCCCTTACAACAAAATGTAGCAGAAAAACAACTTTAACGGAAACAAAAAAAAACGTAACCAACCAAGTTTACCTGCAAGTAAGAAAACGGAGAAAAATGAGAAGAGGAGAGAAATGGTGAAGCGCCCCATGCTTTCCTGTTGTGGTTTGGAGTGAGTGTGAGCGTGAGGGTGAGTAAGTGGGCGTGAGTCAGTCGGAGAGAGTGTGGGGGGTTAATATCGAGGCGGGGGGGAGTGGAGAAGGAATAAGTTTTTTTTTTTCCCCCCGCCCCCCCGGGGACCGAGGGAGTGGGACCCACATGTCAAATAATTTGCCGATGGTTGTGTTTTATGGTAAGGTGAGAAAGTGGCGGGTGTCTGAGGATGTCTGTGTATATTTGGAGGCTAACAGCTAATTCAGCATTCCACGTGGCCCTACATTTGTCTTGGGCCCACTCAGCTCGACCGTTTCAACAGGGGTGATTAGCATTGCAAATTTAAACTTAAAGTCCCCGTAATAGTTACACCGATTTTCCTAATGAGTATAATATCGTATTCAATAAATTTAATTAAATGATTTCACATATACAAAAACTGTTATTTTAAATCATTCTTATGTTGAAATTTATTATCCTTGTTAAAAAAGACTGTGTTATATCATTAATTTTTAACTTTTTTTAAGGAAAAGGATTAGAAAGATCCACTACTTTCGCTTAATATTCACTCACTTTCCATCTTTTCTTCCTCTCTCTCTTGATTGTGGAATCTGCTCTTCTTTTTTGGTTCTCCTTTCCGTATATTCATTCCTCCATTGCAATACTTGATTCTCTTTTTTTTTTAGATGGATTGTATTATGAATTATTAATTTCAATTTTTTACTATATAAAATGTATTATCAACTACAAAATTTGATATGTTACTACACTCAACACTTACAAGCAAATAAACTCCACAAAAAGTGACATATATCGGCATTACATATAATAAAATATGTGAATGTTTACAATTAAAATTACCAGACTTTCAAGGAAGTTAATAATTCATTTTTTTAGAAGGGCGAATAACCTGTAGAGTCTGGAATATCGAGAATGAATAGTTAATGATCCCAATCAATCTTCCAATTGCTCTTTATTTTCCAAGGACGTGAACGCTATAATTAAGTGATGATTTCGTCCCTTTGATTGTGTGGATTGAGAGCAATTATAACCTCTAACGAAAGACATTTGGAAATTCCTTAAATATATGGAAGAGGAATATAATCTTTTCTTATTTATTCTTTTCCCACTCTAACTAAATTGGCCGTTAACCCTGTTATCTTGCGGTTTTTATTATGTGACATTTATATAGCAAGTTCTTGATAGAATATACCCGTAACACACATAACAACAATGGCATATATCAGCTTTTTTTTTTTTTAATATCCAGTAGTATTATCAAATTTTGGAATACATGATTTCCATTAAAAAGAAAGATATATTGTAAACTAGTTAGACACAAAACTTGTACAGATCAACTTAAGAAAAAATAATCCGCAAAAAAAAAAAAACTTAAGAAAATGAATTCTTTAGTTAATTCAATCCTGAATTGCGAGTAAATTTATCATTCACAAACTACATCCTATTAAAAAAAAAAATCAACAGTGAACTAGATCTTTATGTACAAAGGAATAACTCCATAAAAAAAATAAAAATACAAGTTCTAAAAAAAAAAAAAAAAAAAAACTACCCCTCACACAAACCACCCAATTTGTTAAAATGTTTAGCATGATAAATACACATGTCAAAATGCATAGTCAACATCGTTAAATAATGGATGGGAAAAATTCCACATAGTTGAAAAAGTTTTCAAACGCGATAAAAATTAATCCATTAAATAAACAAACTTGTACCACAATTGAGCCAATAACTAAACAAAATCTAACATACAACACACCTAGGGTCTGAATGGATTGATTTTTTTTAGGAAGAAGTATTTTTTTTTCCTGAAAAAATTACATTAAATTTGTAATAACTATTTGATTTGATTTGATTTTAAAAAAAAGTTAAAATTCTGAAAAAAAAATCAAATATAATTTTTTTTAAAAATTAAAAATTTTAACTTCTAAAAAAAATTATTTTACAAAAGTTGCTAAAAAAAATATTTAAAAAAAAAGTCAATTCAAACTGTCCGCAACCTTACAAGCAGCAACATGGGAAGATGCAAAGAAAGCAAATGGCTATAAACCAGATCAAACAAGAGCTTATCAAATATCATGTGGCTTTGTTTTGATTAACGTTGTCATGTGTGATAAGTAATAATGAAACTGAGGTTTTGGTGAAGCAAATGGTACTGACGAAATGTGAGTTGGTGGTACGTTCTGGTCAGATGGAATTATTAACCCATTTCACTGCTACAAGTTGAACGTTTGATAACATGACAGCTAAGGAAATCGCTCATCTGTCCTCATCAAAAAAAAAAAAAAAAAAAAAAAAAAAAGCACGCGTTAGCCTGCACGTTGGCAACTAACAATAATTGTCGATTTTGGGTTTGTTTTATAATGATCATTTTTAGCATTTTTTTTATTTATAATTTTTTAAAAAATTAAGACTTGATTTTCTTTCGAACAAAGTTAAATTCTAAATTTTCTGTTTAAAATTTAGTTTTTCTAAACTTAATTCAAATATTTATTTTAAGAAACTTTATTTTTTGATGAGAATAATACTATCAGGCCCTTTGTCTATTCCGTAATTCATAGTTTTTCTACGTTTTACCAGTCTGTCAAAGGACAGGCAACAATCTAGTTAATATATTTCGCCCAAAAGAAAAAAGAAAATTAGTCAGGGCTTATTCGAATTGATTTTCTTTTCTCTTAAAAAAAAGTAGCTTTTTTCCTATAAATATTACAATAACTATTTGGTTTATTATCCAAAACAACTGAAATGTTAAAAAAAGTCAACTATAACTTTTTCAAAAGTGAGAATTTTTTGCTTCTTAAGGAAGTGTTCTTTTCAAAAGTTGTTAAAAAAAACACTTTAAAAAGAATAAGCCAATTGAGGATGAACTCTTAGGACCTGTTTGAATTGATTTTTTTTTTAAGAAAAAACACTTTTTTTAAAAAAGTTACATTAAATTTGCAATAACTATTTGATTGGCTTCCAAGAAAAGTGAAACTTTGAAAAAAAGCTTAAATACAGCTTTTTTCAGAAGTCAAAATTTTCAGCTTCTAAAAAAAAGTGTTTTTCAAAAGTTATTAAAAAAGCACTTCTGAAAAAAGTCAATCCAATCAGACCCTTAATATGAAATATAATTTTAGTTTCGAATTTGTATACTCTCCAATTAGAAAATAACTAAACTATACCCTGTGCAATGCACATGAGAAATGTGTTTTTTAATATTTTTATTTATTATTAGGAGTTAACTTTTATATTTTATGTAAGGATGAAATACAAATATATCTTTTAGATTTAAATTATTGGTAACTTTCTAATACAAATAATGTTTGTATGAGAGATTTCCAGCAATTGAGTGAAACATCTAAACTGTTTCTGAGAGACCTTCAATAGTTGAAAAAATTATCTAAATTGAGAAAGTAAAATCAGAAAATGATCTGACACGAAAAAAAATATTTTTTTAATATTATTTTTAGATGAATAATAGTATTATCATTTAGTGATTAAATATTTAAATTAAGAAATTATTGTACACGTATAGAATGGTGGACTAATGCTTTGTTGGATGAAAGAATGGGACTATAATGATGACATATGACATATACTAAAAATGTACATATATTCTTTTATATAATATAGTAGTATTTTCTGATCTCATGCATCACACAACTTAATTTTATTTTATATTAGGTGGCTTCTAGTTCTAATTTTAAATTAAAAAAAATTAATCTAATTCTAACTCCAAAAAATTTAAATTATATTCCAATAAGTTCTAATTCTCTCATCTAAATTCTAAATTATAGTTCTTTAAAAGAAATGAACTTAAAAATCAAACTAAACTGTAATTTTAGAACTCTAAATTATTTTTTCTAAATTTTAATTCTATTCTTAAATTCGAAAACCTTTTTCTAACTAAATCTAAATAATGGATATATGTGTGTGTGTGTATGTGTGTCTCTGTGCGTGTGCGTGTGCGTGTGTGTATGTATGTATCTGTGTCTCTGTGCGTGTGCGTGTGTGTATGTATGTATCTGTGTCTCTGTGCGTGTGTGTGTGTATGCATTAGAAATTTTGCGCATGTGATGATACTGAAGTATATAAATAGTCACATATTAACTTGAGGTATAGATTTTATATAGATAGTAAGTTTGTGACTTTTGGTATTATACATTTGACATGACAAAAGCGATGTGGCATCTTAAAGATATAAAAGAGCTGATGTGGAATTTGTTAATTTGATTTTCAACATATTGAAATGTTTTATTGGAGTCAATTGTTTCTCTCAACTGTTTCTTTCTCCTAGGGTTTTCTCTCCTGAAAAGATTCTCTCAGCCTCTCTCCGCTTGGTTTATCCACAAGATTGTTCACTCCAGTGTTTGGGGTTATAAGTCTTATTAAACTCAAATCCGTGTTTTGTATTTTTGGTTGTGATGGCGTGATCACTCAGACAACTTATTTTGTAGGTTTTTCAACCCTTTTGAAGACTCAACTCTATTGTGGATTTCGGTGATTCTCTTAGATGATAATAATACAAAGGTGTTTTGTGATGGGAATGGCTTGTCTTTTGTAACACGAGTGAAAATGCTTACCGGTGATGGTATAACTATCATATTAGGGTCTGTATTTGTTAGCTTGCTAAAAAGTTGGGCTATACACAAGTGTTGTTTGAATATGATGCAGTGATAATGTTCAATGAAGTTTCTAAGGGACCAACGCATTGGCTTGGATGCTTGAATCCTTTGTTTGGGAGTTTTGGCAATGCTAGTAAAGGAATCCTTTATTTAAATTTTTGTTAATAAAACTTTAGGGAATTGAATTAGCCAATTGGTTATCGAAAGCTATTAGGAAAGATGAATTGTCTTATTCTTAGGTTAATAATCCTCCACCCTGGTTCTTGGAGTGTCTTCTCTCTTTCTGACTTTATAATGTGACTTTGTTTCGTAATAATATTATAATTTATTTCTGATGAAAAAAGAGGTATAACTTTTTTACTATTATTATTATTATTATTATTATTATTATTATTATTATTATTATATAGATATAAATTACTAATCTGTAATTATTTCTGAGAGTAGATATTATGTTTACTTAAAATAAACGGTCAAGAACTAATCAAATTATTCAAAAGTCACAATAAATTGGCTCATCTATATATCCTTTACTTTCATTTAAAAAATTTAGGAAAATCAATTTTAGCCCGATTCAATAGCTCTGATTATTTCGTAAATACGTTGAATTTTGCCAAATTATTCGAGTTTAACTCATGATTCATTTGATAAAGGATTAAACTATTAAAGCTCGTTAAAGGTTGAGCTTTAAGTAACAAATCAAGCTTAACAACATTCTCGAACCTGAAAAAGAGTTAAACTAAACTAGAATAATTCAAAATTTGGCTCGGGGCAACTCATTTGCAATCTTATGTATTGGTTAAGCTCAAACGGAGTGCCATAAGACAAAAAGAGCTTTTTTGATACGAAAAATAAAATAAAAGTTGTCGTCGAACTGGCTTATAAAGAAATTAAGAAAAGTGATTATAACAACTTATTTATAAATTCAGAGAGATTTGTCAGTCAAAATAAGCACCTAAAATAAGCAATTTGTGTTTTAGAAAGGAGAAACATTATCATAAGCTCCCGTATATATGGCAATATTATAGTCTTGAAATTTATGATTAGTTAATGGGGCAAATTTATGATTATTCAGTGATCTAAAGTTCAAAGAAACAAAAAAGATTGAACTTGATAAAGAAAACTTATCCGTGTATTATGACTAACTTATGGAACATAACATCATTCATTTTACATTCTTCTTGATTTTCAAGCTTGTTTTTCCCATTATTTAGTTCTTGATTTATTTTCTCAACGACCTCTTCAAACAATTCTCGCTGGCTATAATCAATCTTTAACCTCTCATAACAAATTATTCTCACTAGCTGTAATCGACTTTTAATCTCCTTTAATTTGAAAAAAAAATAAAGGAATATATATATATTTTTGACTCAGGCAAAGAATAACATTAGTTCTGAGGTTTTGAGAGACTCAAGGTGGCCCTCTCATCTCCCCCATTGCATGAAGAAACCTATTCCAACCTCTGAAACAATCCTTTCTTCCTCTCTCTCTCTCTCCTCTCTCTGTCTCTCTCTCTCTCTCAATATCGAGATTTCTCATCAATTTTCAAGAAAAGTTCATTGCTCATCTTGTTCTGTCCCAAAAGAACCTCAACTCTTGGCTTGTTCAACTAAAAAACGTAAATTACTCGCAAGCCATTTTCATTTCGTAGTTGGATTCTCAAGATTATTATTGGCGAAGCAAGAAAGATTGTAAAAGAAAAAAAAAAAAACAATGCCAAGCAAGCTAAAGAAGGCAATTGCAGCAGTGAAAGACCAAACCAGCATCAGCCTAGCCAAGGTTGCCAGCAACAGCACATCAAACCTCGAGGTCGCAGTCCTGAAAGCCACAACGCACGATGATGTCCCGGTGGATGATCGCTACGTGCATGACGTTGTCAGGCTCGTATCCTCCAGCAAAATATACGCAGCGGCTTGTGCACGCGCCATTGGCAAACGCATAAGCCGAACGCGAAATTGGGTGGTTGTCCTCAAGTCCTTAATGCTTGTCCTCCGAATTTTCCAGGATGGCGATCCTTATTTCCCCAGAGAAGTCCTCCACGCGATGAAACGCGGCGCCAGGATCCTTAACCTCTCCAACTTTCGCAACGATTCCAACTCAAGCCCCTGGGATTTTACTGCATTTGTCAGAACGTTTGCCCTCTATCTTGATGAGCGTTTGGACTGCTTTCTTACGGGGAAGCTTCAACGTCGGTATAGATATGGGGATATGGATTCTTCTCCTTCAACCCGAAGAAGTTTTAGGCCTCATGAGCCGGTGCGCGATATGAAGCCTGCAATGCTGCTTGATCGGATCGCGTACTGGCAGAGATTGCTTGAACGGGCGATAGCGACAAGGCCAACAGGCGAGGCGAAGACGAACCGATTGGTGCAAATAAGTCTTTATGCGATTGTTCAGGAGAGCTTTGACCTGTACAAAGACATTTCTGATGGACTTGCTCTTCTTCTGGATAGCTTCTTCCACTTGCAATATCAGAATTGCATCAATGCTTTTCAGACTTGTGTCAAGGCCTCAAAGCAATTCGAAGAGCTTAGCGCTTTTTATTCGGCATGCAAAACCATAGGTGTGGGGAGAACCTCTGAGTATCCAAGTGTGCAGACTATATCAGAGGAGCTGATAGGAACATTGCAGGAATTTTTGAAAGATAGATCATCTTTCCCTGCAACAACAAAGTCCCCCAACCGGCCGCGTTTGCTTCTCCCTCCAGCTTCAAGGTCTGGGAGGAGGCATGATAACTATGGAAGCCAGTCTGAATTCTCAGCAACGACAACAGAGGCTTACTCTGAAATGACTTCTGAATTCGGTTCACAGGGCACATCATTAGAGGACTTAATAAGTGCCACAGAGACTGGAAAATGCCCAGCTATCTCAATTGATCTGGAGGCATATTCTGATCAGTTTGAGAAACAGTCACAACGAGATAGCACGTTCAAGATAAGCGATACAGGCTCGACAAGATCATTGCCTGTGTCGAATTCAATGTTTGATCTGCTCTCATTAGGCGATTGGTCAATAGAAGAAGATACTAAGCAGGGCCAGGAACAAGAGCAGAAAGAGAAGAAATTGGATTCAATTGGTTACAACAAAGGTTGGGATATGGTGCTATCCGAGACCCTGCCATCATCTGGGCGATCCTCGCCTAATGTAGCAAACAATTTCAATGCATTTCCTGAGGCTGCAACTCCATCAAAACCTTATTTGCCTAATGTGTCCAATAGATTCAATGGCTTGCCGAAGCCTGCAACCACATCAACCCGATCAAAAAGGCACTTGCGTACTAATAGCTTCAGTGCCTTCCCTGATTCTGGATCGCAATCAGTACAATCAGGAAGGCCTTTGCGTACGCACAGCTTGGATACCGTCCCAGACGCTGCAACCCCATCAATGCAATTCGCAGACATCTTTCGCGTCAACAGCTTCAATGCGTTCCCTGAGCTTGCAACACCATCAACACAATCCACGCCTGATTTGGCATACAACTTCAACACTTTCTTCTCTCAGGGCGCAATGCCATCAACCCACCCCTCGCCTGGTGTAGCATTTGGCTTCAACGCCTTCCCAGAGTCGACTATGCCACCAATTTCTAGCGTCAATGCCTTTCCTCAGACCACAAACACATCTCTGCAACCTTTCTCTAATATAGACCACAATTTCCATGTACAAACCGCTTATAGTTTTAATGCCTTCCAAGATCAATTTCAAAGACATGTAGTTGAAGAAAATGGTCAGCAAGAAGCTTCAACAACAGGCTGGGAGCTTGCTTTAGTAGAGACAATGCCGCCATCCGCGCCATCAACGAGCAGCTTCCAACATCAAGCACAAAGACATATGCCCTACGAGAATGATCAGCAAAGTTTTTCAAGAACAGGTTGGGAGCTTGCACTAGTAGAGACAACAACAACAACACAATCTGCGGCATCAACAATGCAAATGAACAACAATTTCAACATGTCTATATTCAATAATCCATATAATCAATCTTCATTGCTGCAGCACCACTACAATCCATTTCTACAAGATGTAATCGATCTGCCAACTCTATCCAACGCAGCTCTTGCAGTTGCCAGCAGCTCCACACACCATTTTGTGTCTCCAGTTGCGAATACGTTTTCGCCATCCCCTACATTTCAAGCAACCCCAACATTCTCTGTTCAGAATCCTAACAGTACAAATCATAATGACCCTTTTGCAGTAGGCTTCAATAGTACATTTTCAAGCGAGCAGATGTTTAGTCCTTCCATGAATCAACAGAACTTTTTACGTGAACAACAATTGTGGTTGCAGAACCAAAACAAGATAATAGCAAAGCATAGGGTATGATCATGAAACTGATTACATGTTACAATGTACATGTTTCTTTCCTTGTGATTGTAACATATGTCCAAAAATATATATAGATTTGCTAACTGTAGTCATTTGACGATTTAGGACTCGTTTGGATTGGCTTTTTTTAAAAGTACTTTTTTAACAGCTTTTGAAAAATAGCTTTTCTTGAAAAGCTAAAAATTCTAGCTTTTAAAAAAAGCTGTATTTAAGCTTTTTTCAGAGTTTCAACTTTTCTAGAAGCTAAATTAAATAGTTATTGCAAATTTAATGTAACTTTTTTAGGAAAAAAAAAAGTTAATTCAAACAGGCCCTTAGTAGGATCATTCTACTTAAAAAAATACTTTTTTTTCTTCAAAAGTTACCAAAAAAAAAAATACTTTTTTTATAAGTAAATACCTCTAATGTGTTGAAAATAAGTGACATATAATATATCACTCAAGAAGAAAGAAAGGCTACAACAAATTCTTTTAAGAAAAGGATAGTGAACTCATATAATCTATTGCTCAAAGACGTGCTTTATTCAAGAGACTTCAGCTACCTTATATAGGCATACACAGCTACCTAATCAACTAAAAAGACTTAACAAATATTGCTAAAAGTGCTCAATTGAGCTAGCTATTCTAATGGAAACAAACCAGTAGAAAAACATGGCAAAGACTAAGTAAAAAGCTGACTAGGTAAAAGCTGTCAACATTAAAAATTAACACATGCTGGAAAATAACTTGGTCAAATGCTGGTGTTGTAATTTAACACTCCTACTCAACACCAGCTTCTATTCTTTTCATCATGCCAAGCTGATGACGAAAGCTCTTGAACTTGTTCACATTCAAGCCTTTTCTGAATAAATCTGCGATCTGATTTTCTGTACTAATGTGATTCAGTTCAATTTCTTCTTGTAAGACCTTTTCCTTGACAAAAATGATAATGCACTTCCACATGTTTAGTCCTTGCATGAAAAACCGGATTCTTTGCTAATCGTATTATCGACTGGTTGTCGCAATACAAGGGAGTTGCGGACTCTATTGGTTGATGCAAATCCTTCAATAATTGTATAAGCCAAGTGCTCTCTTAAGTAGTCATCGATGCAGCTCGATACTCCGCTTTTGTTGTTGACAAAGATGCAGTTGGTTGCAGTTTACTGCACCAAGAAATTGCACCTGACCCAAGCTTAAAAACATATCCGATAGTTGACCGTCGAGTATCATGATCACCTACATAATCAGCATCACAATAACCAACTAGCTTGCAGTCTCCATTTTTCTTATATAGGATACCATATCCAAGTATACTTTTGACATATCTCAAAAGTCGTCGAACCGCTTCCAAATGAGGTTTCTTTGCATTTTGCATGTATCGACTCATTACACCAACTGTATTTGAGATATCAAGCCTAGGTAAAGTCAAGTAGATCAAACCTCCTATTAGTTGCCAATACATTGTTGCATCTTTCAAAACTCTTCCTTTATTAGCACACATCTTGACATTTGGTTCTATTAGTGTCGAAATTGGCTTGCACTCAAGCATTCCAAATCTGTGCAGCAAATCCTTAGAATATTTCCTTTGATGGAGAAATATTCCTTTTTGATTACGATAAACTTCTAGGCCAAGAAAGTGCTTAAGTTCCCCAAGTTCTTTCATCTGGAAGTGAATCGCTAAATTCTCTTTTGTTTGGAGAATTTCTTCTTCATAATCACCTATTATGATTAAGTCATCTATATACACTATTACAATTGCAAGCTTCCCTTCACAAACCTTGACAAACAAACTAGAATCTGCAAGTGTCATTGAGTAGCCACTTTAAGTTAAAAATTCAGGAATCTTACCATACCAAGCCCTTGGGGCTTGTTTCAACCCGTAAAGTGCCTTTCATAGCTTACACACACATTGAGGACACTTTTGGTCTTGAAAGCCCATTGGTTGAGACATATAAATCTCCCAATCTAGCTCCCCATGCAAAAATGCATTCTTCACGTGCATTTGCAATAAGTTCCAACTTTTGCAAGCAGCAAGCGCCAATAATACTCGCACAGTTGTAAGCTTTGTTGCTGGACTAAACGTTTCATCATAGTCTAGTCCATATTATTGAGAGAATCCTCTAGCTACTAGACGAGCTTTGTATCTCTCGATGGATCCATCTATGCGACGCTTTATCCTATAAACCCATTTATAAGAAATAGGTTTCACATCTCTTGGCTTTGGCATGAGCTCCCAAGTTTGATTTCGTTCTAATGCAGTGATTTCTTCTTCCATAGCTTTAGTCCATTTCGGACTCTGAGATGCCTCTTCAAAAGTTTCAGGTTCTTTCTGAACTCTTTCTTCTGCTATGGCAGCATTAGCATACTTGGGATTTGGCTTTCGAATTCTTGTTGATCTTCTAAGTGGAGCTGGTACTTCTACATCTCTGGAGTCACCGTCATTACTTGATTGGTGGTAAATACCAGTTTGCCAAGGATTTTGAGTTATGCTTTGATCATCTTCAATGTCAGCATATGCATTTCTAGCTTCTTGCATATCCAGTAGAGCAGTTTTCAACTCATCTTTGAACACTTCCGAGTCTGGCAATATCTCTTTTCTTGAGGACCACCATGATGATGCTTCATCAAACACCAAATTTCAAGATATGCAGCACTTTCCAGTTGTTGGGTCACAACATTTCCATCCTTTTCGTTGACTGTCATAACCCACAAAGATGCATCTAACAGCTTTTTTGTCAATTTTACTACGTAAATGATTTGGTACAAATACATAGCATAAAGATCCAAAAACTCGAAAGTAACTAACTGTAGGTTTTATGTTCCACAATTTTTCAAAAGGTGAACAAAAACATAACCTCTGTTGTGGGAACCTGTTGATCACAAATGCTACAGTTTTCATTGCTTCTGCCCAAAAACTTCCTGGCACATTCTTTGCGTGAAGCATACTTTGACAAATCTTAGCCAAGTGTCTATTTTTTGTTTCTGTGACACCGTTTTGTTGTGGGGTGTTTGCACATGTGAACTGATGGTGTATTCGACATTCTTGGAGGTACATGGAGAATTTGTTTGAGATATACTTCCCTCCATTGTTAGTACGTAAGCACTAGATTCTTTTATCAACTTCTGCTTCAACTGCTTCCTTGAATTCTTTAAACTTTAAAAAGGTGTCAGATTTTTCTTTTACAAATAAAGCCACACGTACCTCGAAAAATCATCAATAAAGGTTAACATGTACTTCATTCCCCTAATTGAAGGCTGCTTAACAGGCCTAAAAACGTCAGAGTGTAATAGCTCCAAAGGTTCCTTTGCTTTAAACTTGGATTCTTCATATAGTAACTGATGTGCTTTTCTATATTGGCATCCTGCACAGACTGTATCTGTTCTTATTCCAAGTTTAGGAAGTCCTTTTAACATCGATTTTTTCATCATCACATCAAGCTTGGAGTAGCTAACTTGACCTAACCTCATATGCCATAAATCTGCAGTCTCATTTTTCCTTGTTTTCTCTACATATGCATACTCAGCTGACATCACATACATTGACTCTAACTTGCGTCCCTCCATCATAGGCTTTTCTGAAATCTTAAGCTCACAACACACTTTCACCTCATGTGGACTAAACAAGATAGAATGGCGTAATAATGTTAATTGTGCTAATGAAAGTAAATTTTTCTTCATACCAGGGATATGATAAACATTTTGAAGAGACACTTGATTGGCACTATATTGAGGAGAAACTATTGTCTTACCGACGTGAGCTATTGGTAACCTTGAATTGTCCGTAGTTACCACCATACGGCTTCCTTGTACCTTGACAGATCCTGCAATTTTTCTTTGTCACCTGTCATATGATTTGAGCAGCCTGAGTCGACAATCCAATCGTTTTCATAGTCAATTTCATTGGTTGTCATTGTGAGAGCTAACTCCTTTTCTGTAGCAAAAAAGGCTTTAGCGTCCTAATCATCTCGCTTTTCTCCTCTGTCTTTGAAGTTGCAACATTGCTTTCCACCATCTTTTTCTTGGACCAACAAACTTTTGCCATGTGACTCCTCTTCCCACAGTTATAGCACAATTTTCAAATTTCTTGTTGCCATAGTTCTTCGGTGCTCCTTCTGAACGTGTGTTCTCTCCATGACGACCTTATGCCTTGTCACTATAGTTTTTAGACCCACAAAATGTATGCTACTTGAAGCTCTCTTTGTTTCTGTGGGCATAGAGTGCTTCTTCCTCACCCTTCACAAAAACTCCTTCCATTTGCTTGGCCAAAGCTTCTTGTCCGGCAAGCAGATTTTCAAACTCAACAAGTGATGGTTGGTTTTGCCATCCTTGTACAGCAGCAACAAATCCTCTGAACTCAGGTCTCAAACCATGGATGATAATTCTTTTCATCCTGGTTTCTCCAATTGGAGCAGTTGGTTCTAATTCTGAAATCTCACGGCATATGGACTTCACTTTGTGGAAGTATTGAGCAATTGTCAGATCATGTTGTGCTATTGACAACAACTTACTTTCTAAAAGTTGTAGTCGTGTATCATTCTTTTTTGAAAAGAGTGCAGCCAACGTGTCCCAAGCTTCTTTCGGTGTTTTGGCATTACTGATATGCTTTAATACTTTTTTGTCAATTGTTGTCTTCAAAGCGAACATGGCCTTGCCCACTTTGATCTTCCATTTTCACAAGGCACCAATTGCATCCTCTACATTGGGTGGCATGACTTCACTTCCATTGACAACCTCCCACAAATCTTGGCCTTGCATGTAAGATGTCATGCAAGTCGACCAAGAATTGTAGTTTTGGTTGCTGAGCTTCTTAACTCCACCAATGGTTTGAAGATCACTCATCATTTTGGGAAGAGAAGTGTTTTCTTTGTACTAAACTAATATATATGACACTCACAAACAACTTGGCTCTGGATATTACTTTGTTGAAAATAAGTGGCATATAATATATCACTCAAGAAGGAGAAAGAAAAGGGCTGCAACAAATTTTTTTAAGAAAAGGACAGTGAACTCATACAATCTGCTACTCAAAGAAGTGCTTTATTCAAGAGACTTTAGCTGCCTTATATAGGCGTACACAGCTACCTAATCAACTAAAAAGACTTAATAAAGATTGCTAAAAGTGCTCAACTGAGCTAGCTATTTTGATGGAAACAAACCAATAGAAAAACATGGCAAAGACTAAGTAAAAAGCTGACTAGATAAAAGCTGTCAACATTAAAAATTAACACATATTGAAAAATAACTTGGTCAAATGCTAATATTGTAATTTAACATAATGTACTACGTTTTTCCACACTTCTAATTTCCTCGTGTTTCATTTATCATATTGTATATCTTCAAGTAAGGACAAAAACAAGCCTAGCTCCTACATGACGATTTCCATTTAAGAATCAAAGACTAAATTGCAAACAAGAATTTTGACAAAGATTAAGTCAAATATTTAAATTCTGGAGTATTGGTGAAATTAACCCTTTTGTAATTAAAAATTGATTATTTTTTAATTTCAAATCTGTGGAGATTTACAATATAAACGGGTCTAAGAGTGTACCTCACTTTTTGCTTTTCTTTCTATTTTCCAATTTTTAAAATGATATTCAAATAATAGTATCAAAATTTAACATAATATGCTTTGTATTTGATTTAAAACTGACTTCGTCTCAAGAATTATAATTCTACATTAGGTTCTTGCAAGTGTGACTACCATTACCAAGCGGCCCATTTAGAATAATCATTAAACGATGCTGACTTCCCAGGCCCTTTTACATGCAAATCCAGCGAATCTCACAAGCACGCCCCAGCCCAACGTTTGGCTCCAAAACCCCATCTCGAAAAGTCGTAAACGAGAATTCATATCGACCATTTTTTTCTCTCTTTTTCCTTTCCCTTTTTTTTTTTTTTTTTCAGATCAAGAGCTCCTCAAGTTCAATGCAAATGAATCTCTAGTTAATTTAAAGTCAGCTCAAATTGTACTGCGAAATGATTTATCACATGTAGTATTTATTCATTTATTTTTCTTGAAATGAATGGAGATTGAAACCAATGATGTGGTTATCCTTCTTAGCAGTGTCACACTCATTTGGATTAGGATCCTCTCATATTAAATGCTCTTTTCTATTGATACGAGAAAAATTTTAACTATTTATATATAAATTATATCATTTCAACAATTCATGAAATTTAAATTTTTAAAAAAAGATTTATTTTTAAAATATTAATTTTTTTTTCCAATTCTCACTTTCTTTGGGATTTGAATTTCATGAATGGCTGAGATGATATAATTCACATATGAATGGTTAATATTTTCCTTTCATATCAACATAAGAGAAATAATGACATGAGAAAATCCTGATCCATACCTGTTTTATCCTACTCCAAAAGTGCAATAAGAGGATTGATACTTGATCAAGGATTCAAGAATTAAGAGGCTTGCCCAAGCTCATATTGACCAATCAAAGAACACAATTATTTGCTTCACAATATACGTGCCTCAGGTGACAGTTAACTTTCCTATTGAAGACTTTCTTATAGTCCTCAACGAGAGGTTTGATTGTGCTAAAACAAGGTGTAGGTCCACTTAAGTAGGTTGAAAGTGGCCAAAAATGAAACTCTATAGTAAGAGATCCAAGTCCTTTAAAGTGGCCAAAAATCAACCTCTATCGTAAGAAATCGAAGCCCTTTTCCTTCCACCAATCTCAGTCCTTTCCAAAAGAGCAAGAACTTCAGTTCTACTATTTGAAGCTAAGATTTACTAGTGAAACCAGTTTGACGACGATCGAGTTCATCCTGAAGTAAACCACTCTTCCGGAATTCCCCTTGAAGCATCCCTTAACATTCAATTTCTAACTTCTCTCAGTTTTAATCCACCCGATTTCCATCACCTCCCAATTGTGCATACCTTTAGCTGTCGACCCCTCCAAGCTTTAACAATTTCCCATGCTTCATAGATGATGGACTTAATTAATCATGCCAGTTATACTTTTCTGGCTACAAATCATATGTAGTTTTTGAGACTGGTTTGACATTGTTTTTAGCATTTTCATAGAATAATATTGGGAAAAAAATGAGAAACTTTGTAGAAAATACTACTAATTTTTTATATAATGGCATTGGGATATAATATTGGGTACAGTTATTCCCTTTTATCCATTTCCTAATGAAAACTCAGAAAAAAAGCAATATTATATTTTATTGTTGAACTTGCAAGTTGCAAATTACTTAATAAATTTAAAGATGCCACTACTAAACACACTAATTTTGTTTGTCCTAACACTGACGGATATATAGTCATTAAAAATATATGAATATTGAATGCTTAGAAAAACAATCTCAGCACACAAATTAAACTATAAAAAAAAAAGAAAGAAAAATACAAAAGATATACACAATGTGCTAATAAGCAAGTGGATCATTTTTGTAAACTTAGCAGCCATCTTTTGAATAGGACCTGAATAAATTTAACATTATTTTCAGGACCTTGTTTTTTTATGCTAGAGGTCTATGATTACAATATTCTATGTGAGGATGCTAATACATAGATTATCGATTAGCCACATTATTGAGCAAGAATCTTCTCGTAACATAATAATAATAATATAAGTGGAATTCAATAATAATTAAAAATTATTATATTCATATAATTTTATTAGAAATTACACAAACAGTATACAAATATTAAATCTCACTCGTAACATTATTATGAGCCGATTATCAATTCCATTAATGAGACCCTTCTAACCAGTGTGGAATGGGATTCTCTTCAAAGCAACTCGTCTAAGATGGAAGGCTGAACAAGGTTTGCTTGGCTTGCAACCTCATCGTTATTGACTTTGCTCTCTTTATGAAAAGGGTTGCTAAAAAGGACTTAAGGGAATCAGAGTCTCTAAAGACCATTCCCTTTACTTTCCACAAAGATCACTTTGTGTCTTCATCAATTTTTTAAGAGCATGCATGTAAAGAAGATCATCTTGTTCTTTAGTTTTCTAGTCTCTATGCATATTTCGTGTATAAACATCTATCTGACATAGCTATGGTGAGTAGAGCCTTGTGGTATATTTTTTGTGTTCAACATATATAATATATATTTGTGTTCAGATATGAGGATCTTTACTGGTTTCTTTTTCTTCTTTTCAGATGGCTTATGTCAGGCAGTTCATCTTTTTGACTTCAAGCAAAAACCGAACCATTAGTCAACTTTCAAAAAAAAAAAAAAATTCAGTCAACCACTGCCATATGGTGCTTAATATGTTTGGCCAATGTAAAAAGATTTGGTAATTTTTAAGAGTTGTATGTGGTCCATGACGAGTGGTGAAGTCAGAAATTTAAATTAAGAGTTTAAAATTATAATTTTTATAAATTGATTTATATATCACAAAAGTTTTTAAATAAATAAGCAACGTATTAAAACTAGTCACTATTAAAAATCAATAATCTTTTATATTAATAAGATAAGAAAAAAATAAAACTATAATTGTTCTCTATGAGTCTTCATATTTTGATAATGATGCATGATAATCTCATTGCCAATAGTGCTAAAAATATTTTTCTCAGTGTATGTTATTAAACATTCAACCTTCCACTGATCACACATTCTATTGCCTAACCAATTCTTTACAGTTTTCATAGTAGAAAATGCCATCTGAAATGGTTAATATAACTAATTTTGTTTGTTAACCACACTCTATATGAACTTGAAAAGATTTAATTTTAAATCATTAAAGTACATCTCAATTATCAAACTAACATATAATGTTACAAAGATTATAGTTGTACTTTTATGTTTCTCTAAACTCTTCTAACATTGAAAATTCCAAGCAATAGAACAACAACAAAGGGAAAACATAAAAGCAAAAAAAGAAAAGAAAAAGAGCACATATTTGTTGAAGCACAATTCTGTGTTAGAGCGAAAGAGAAGACATGTTCTGATTTTTCTTTTAGGACAAATAAGATGTTCTAATCTTTTGTGGCAAATAAGATACAAGTAATTTTTTTTAATATTAAAAAGATAAAACTAGTCTAACATATTAGACAAAGAGGGGAAAAAGGGGGCAAATTTGATTCTTGATCTTTTAACTCAGTTTTTTATGCCACAATTATTTTTTTTGAAAAAATAAATATGGGGGGCAATTGCGCTGCTTCTCTTGCTCTTGCACATGGCTTCGCCACTATCCATGAAAAGCTTACGCTCACTACAGCAAAAGGGAGCAATAGGCGGCAATCCTAAAATGTCACTTATGCACTGTTCGCCGCCCCCGTGCCTATAATAGGACGTCATAGGCGGTGGTTTAAAATCGTCACTTATTCGAAAATTTCAAATTTAAATAAGAATTATTTTTAAAAAATAAAAAAATGTTAAAATGGTTATAGGTGAACCGTTACCTATATGTAAATTTAAAAAAATGACCATATCTTGTTTCATGCATGGTTCAAACTTAGAGCCATTTGTTATTGTTAGGGGTGGAAATCAGATCGGATTTTTGGATAATCGATTTTTTCGGATTTGGGTTTTTCGGGTTTCGGGTGTGAAAAATACCTGATCGGATAGTTAAATAGTAACTATCCGGCCGGATATCGGATTTTTCGGATGCTGGGTTTTTTGGATTCGGATGTTCAGATACCCGACATTTCTATGAAGCTAAAAAATACAAAATTGTTTACTATATATATATATATATATATATATATATATATATTTTGCGGTAAGTTAGCAAATACATTCATTGATAGTCAAACTAATTACATCCATGTACACAAATAGCACAATGCTCAAAACTAAGCATTGGCTCCAATAAAAGAAAAGAGATTGTTCAAAATGACGATAGACAAATCAATTCTTTTTAAAATATAAAGATATTTCCATCATAACTACGAACCAAACAAAAAGGAAAAATTAATAAATATTAACTATACAAATATATTTCCACATTTATCTAACTTAAACATAACAAATATTTATGCTAAATTAATGTTATATTTTGTTAATTCTAATTATATTACTCAATTCAGTTGTCTAATTTATTTACAAATAGCTTAATTATGTTATTTAACTTCTCATTACTTTTGTAGAATATTTTTTTCTCTTTTTTTAATTGTACATTTTAATATTAATGCATTATATAAAATGTGTGTTTATATATGTGTTATATTAGAATATTATGATGAATAATTTACTATGGAGTGGTGTGTATATTTTTTGTGAGTTTTTCGGATCGGGTTCGAGTAGGAAAAAAACTATCCGATATCCGATATTTTTTCGGATATCGGATTCGGATATTATCCGAATCAGAAAATTTTGCATTTTTTCCACCCGATTGGGTTCGGATTCGGGTACCCGATCCGAATTTCCACCCCTAGTTATTGTAGCATACTATAACTTTAGCACCTACCAATTAAGCTAAGTATTCATTCATTAGTGATCTCATATAACTTTATATCTATCTATTACTTAAACCGCCACTTATATACAAAAATTGCAGACTATAATATGAAACTTCTGCCTACATATTTCTTAATACTTACAAAATAGAACTTATCACTATAGGTGGAGGTTAAAGAAACCGCGGCTTATATTCATTTTGCATTATTTAAAAGAAGTAAATGTAATATTATAGGCGACAATTTACCAAAAAACTGCTGCATATGCCAATTTTTACGGTGGTTCGTCAAAATTGTCACCAGAAAACCATTGCCTATTGCTTCTTTTTTCTTTTTTCTTTTTTTAAAAGTAGTGAATGTTTCTTACTAGGTGACACTATTAAATTTTTTCCGTTAAGGGAGAAATAACAAAGGACGACTCCGATAAGGAAAAATAAAAAATTATTATTACCAAATTTATATAACCAATCAACAAATAACAAGAAACGGTTATTTCTAAAATATTTTTTGTCCTAATAACCTTTTGTGGTCTTGAAGATGCCAGAAACAACGTACGCCTACACCTTGTTTTATGTTGGTTTTGTCATTTGATCAATCAAGAAATAATAATCCTATGCTATGTTTTTCAACATGCTCAATTAATATTTTACCGTATTCTCTATGGTGAGAATTCTTAATTCTTATCTTGCCGAAGAGGATTTGGTATTACGCCAAATGGGTTAGCATCACGTTCTAGAATTTTTGTCTTGTAGAAGAGGGATGGCACATCATGTTCTAGGGACTATTTTTGATTATCAACTAATCTCTATTCTATCATTTTAATCACACCAAATCTCAAAAAGGACGGCAAAGACTATAGGGGTCTTAGAAAGCTACCAAAGGCATGTATATAAAGTGGGTGATTTTAGAGCCTATACATGATTTAATATAGATATTAAAAATATAAATTTTAAAATTTTTAATAGAAATACTTGAAATTTGAAAAAATAATGTTTGAGAATCGTTTAACTAATAGTGATTCTCTTAATCTTAAGTGATATTTTCTTAACTCCTATATTATATTTTCTTTATTTTCTTTTAAATACCAAATGAAAATAATTGCTAATTTTTTAAAATTCAATAGACACATAATACATTTATTTATTTATTATGACGACTTTGCATGCGCATGCGCTCGCAAGAACTAACTAAAACACTTGCTATATAACTTCTCGAATATTTTCATTTTCTCAAACCAATCAATGAAAAATCTAAAACAAGAATACACAGAAAAAGATGAAAGAGTTTAGGAAAAAAGAAAGAGGAAAACAAATTCCCAAAATCAAAACGTCCTTGAATTCAGAGTTTTGGCTTCTCTCTTGTATCTAGAAGAATCGAAAATGTAATTTTTAATTTTGACAATTCCAATTCTCTATCAAAAACTTTCAATTCAATTAAAGAAAAAGAAAAAAAAAAGAGAGAGAGAGAATAATTTCCTGTAAAAGTTTGAAACTGAGCATTGGTAATAATCATTATCTTTTGGTTAAAAGATTGAAGAGATGTTAATATTTTTTATTAAAAAATAATGTACTTAACATATATACTTGAGATTTGTATATAAGAAATCTTATGTGGTTGATGATAATCTCATGTGAAGTTGAAAAGAAAAAGGAAAATGCCGCATAGTATTTAAAAATAAAAATTATAATATATATATATATATATTAGTTTTGATTTTAACTAATATTTTCTTCTTTCTCTCAATATTATAAACTAACACAATTAGATAACATATAAACTATTCAGTTTTTAAACATCCATTATTAAATATTTTGAAATTACGATGGTATCCATATTAGATGATATTGATACCTAGGAATCACCCTTTCTTCTTTTCTCCTATATAAAATATTGCCCCCAATAATTTCGAGCGAAGAGATTCTGTACTTGATTCAAGGCTTTTCTCATGGAATTTCCATGTCATCGTTTGGAAGATAGCGGAGACAAAATACTTGATTAACGTCCTGGATTCACAAGTGCCTACCTTTAAGTAAAAGACAAGGTCCTATGTTATTAGTTTATTTTAGTTTAATCTATCTTATTTTTAAAATATTTATAATAACTTCTCAATATTTTACTAATTTATTTAAATGAGCCTTTATTATTTTTGTAGAAGGGAGGCCGCGCTATAATTTAAAAAAAAAACTAATTTAGAAATTCCTCTAGAATCATCTTCTAACATGATGGTATTCCCATGGCAAATGAAGAAGTCCATAGTTTACCAATTAATCAGTACATTTTGTTGGCTTCCTGATACATATAAATAACTGAAAAAACTGGGATGGCCATTAATAACTCAATTTAGGACAAACAAGGAATTTTGACAAGAAAAGAAAAGAAAATTAATTTAAATAAACTTACAGGATATTGAAAATTATTAAGAAGATTTTGAAATAATTTCAACTAATTTAATTATGGTTGTAAAACATGGAAGACTAATTAAAGAGTTTAAAATAATGAAGATTTATTTTTAAAAAAAGGGTGAGAATATTAGAAAGTTTTACGTAATTAACTTAACCCAGAATATAATTCTGCTGAATGCTAGACTATTAATGCTTAACCCAATTAACAAAATAAAAGCATTCGCGCCTGTACGCTTATCCTTCATTCTCTTTTTCTAGCGTGAAGCCTGAGATAAAGTTCCCAATTTGACCAAGAAAGCTTCAGTTTTCCAATTTCTATTTTTTCTCCTCTTTTTCTTTTTTCGCTTTGTTGTCCTTTTTACTTTCTAAAAGTTAAAACGGAAACTTCCCCTCAGAAACCCTTTGGGTTCATATTCGGATTGTCAAATCTAATAACATATTAAGAAAAAGTATGATTTAGGTTAGTGACGCACAAAATTATTTACAGTTATGAACTGTATTAAAAAAATGGGTAATGAGACATTAGTCCTCTGTAATTTGTCATAAGTGTAAGTTATCTCATTTAGTTTCAAAATAGATATTAAGTGCATGTTTGGCAACAGCTTTTCAAGTAGTGTTTAGTGTTTTGACTGGTCAAAACACTATTTTGATAAATTATTGTTGTTCGGTAAACTAGCGTTTCAAGTAGCTTTTTAGGTAGCTTTTAGCGTTTCAACTAGCGTTTCTCAAAAGCTAAAAACTTTAGCATTTCAGGTAGCTTTTAGCTTTTCATATTTTTTTTGGCAATTCTACCCTTTTGCATTTTTTTATTTTTCTATTCTCTTTCCAATCTCTCTCTATATTTTTACCTTTTCTTTCACAAATATAAATAAGAAATAATATAAAAATGAATTTTAATTTCTATATAATCAACATTACTAAAAACATAAGTTTTATTAGTAAATTTTTTTTAACAAAATAATTTTGAATCTATTAAAATTAATTTTTGTAATATTGATATAAATGTTTTATCAAAAAATTAGTTATACTTTAATATTAAAATATGATTATGAAAATAAATATCTAATTATAAAATATATTATCTTATTCCTATAATAGTAATAGTAATTACAATTATCATAATAACAATAATAATAATAATAATAACATGATATCAATGTCCTTTTACGTCATTTAACATTCATCAGCTAATCCAACAGCTAATTTTACCGAACACATTTTGTTCAATCAGCTATCCGCTAACAGCTAAAATACAACAGCTATCAGCTACTCAAACAGCTAAATTTGCCGAACAGGCCCTAAACCCCCACTGCATTTCAAAACTAGACCATAACCGCTCCACGTTGGGTTTTTTTAATGGAAAAAGGAAAATGTCTTATATGTCCTTCAAAACAAAGTGAATTTTACACTTATAGAAAAACACAAAGAGTCATCATGTACTTATAGCGACGCATGGGGAGGTTAGGTGCAATTTATTCCCCTATTTTAAAGAGAAAAGGCATTTGTATCGCGTTTCTATCATGTTGACGAAAATATGTCGAAGGGATTAAGTATGCTTGTGTTTTGGAGTTTCATGCCTATTTTTAAATTACAAGGAACTAATATACATTTATGACAAAAATAAGGGGTTAAGTTTTGTTTACCCTAAAGAAATTAAAATTCCGGCCCTTGCTAAAAATGCTCCATGACTAGACTAACACTTTAACTTACCTTTCAATAAATGAATCTATTCATAATATTATAATTTATAAATGAGATTTAACTATTCAATCTTCTGTTCAATCTTATTCAAATATTATAATATTACGAAAAAATTGTGGGTCGACCTTTCTGTCTACTTTGGACACACCCCAGGTAAGTAATTAAACCTCGGATGATTCTAATTGCAGCGGAGAAGTTTTAGCGGGAAGGGTGAGAAAAAGTAGGATTGGGAACCTCACCGGGGAGAATAATGACATGAGACAGGTTTTTGGTGAAGCTTTTACAGCTTGCTTCTTGTGTGGTGTTTTATTACAAGCCAAAGCCAAAGCCAAAGGCTTTTTCTTTAAGCAGCAAGCGCAGCAGCATCAGATGCATTGTGATGTGCGACGGATGGCGTAGCGAACAAGATGGGGTTTGATAGTGGGGGTGGGGAATGTCGCCAGGCAGGCATGCGGAATTGTGGCCAAATGTGAAGGGTAGAAAATGGACCAGTCACACAAATCAATTGGCCCACCATTTCTTTTGAAAATCTAATTGGTAAAACCTCACTATTGAAACACCCAATCACCAATTGATAAATTTAAGTGTACAATGCATCTCCTATACTCTCTGCACCAATTCAGTTGAGGGCACTCAATTTAGGACAAAAAACTGCATTTAAACTTAAATCATAATTCATGTTTGTTTCTAACTCTTATAGTTAAAACACCCCTAGAAGACCCCACCATTTCCACTATAAATATATAAACAAATACACCCCCACCCCACCAACAGATATACAAATCTCATCCTGCAATCTTTTCCCATGTGATGTCCCTGTAACCTGCTCCTACTCGGGTCCCTCGTACTCTTTTGCTTTTCCCCCCCTCTTTTCACCACAAAATTTTTTAAAAAGTTAATTGAATTTGCAATAAAAAAAAAAGGTGTTAAATCCCACGATACATGACTCTGTAGCTCTGTTTAGCTTAGCTATGAAACTTCAATCGTTGAATTGTAAACCCCTTGATAAAAATGCGATTGAATAAAAATTGTGAATGGCTTAGCCGGCATGTTAAGAGTTAAACTTTTAACTGTTTTGAAAACAATAATAAGCTTCTTTTGGGTTGATCAGAATTATTTTCTAACCGTGAGACAGGAAGGCTCCACCCACTATTTGCAGATCGAGTGAAAAAGAGTACATCAGTGTGGAAACACCATCATAGGTATAATTACTGTCATACGCTGAGCTGCCAAAGCAGGAAAATGAACAAAACGATATGGATTTAGATCCCCTCGTAACGTGGCTATTAACTGCGAGCGCTACTAAAAAAGACGGAATAAAGGAAAAAGAATAACAATGTCGAAAGAATACATATGCACATATAATATAATCTCACACAAAGATTAAAGATATGACATATTCAAAATTAGGCCAAAACAGGTTATGGCAGTTTCTAACTATGGCCAAGTACAGATGGTCTTACAGAAAGGAGAACAAGCAGCCTTGGATATACATTATCAAACAAACGTTTGGAGGGAAAAAAAGGAAAAAAAAAAAAAAACAAATAAATAGACGCACAAACAGGACTCACTCACTTACAAATTTTTTCACAGAGAAATAATTAAAGAGAAACAAGGATACTTCCTAAAACCGCATCCATGCCGTTGTCAAGTAATTTAGCTTTATTTTTTTTCTTTTTTTTTTCTCCCTTTTTTGTGATTTTTTTTTCCCCAATAGATACTAGAGTATAAAGTAAAATTTGGTGTGTACCCAAGTGTGAGTATTTCCATTGTTGCAGAAAAGCAGCTTCCTCTTTGACAGTTAGAAAATCCAAACAAGCTTCTGCAGAAAGAATCATAGTAACAACAAAGTCAGGTGACATAAATATTGTTTAAGAAAGGAGTAGAAGTTAATACACGTGAAATGAGTCAAGTTGTCGATATTATATATCTACCAAGAATGTAATATTCATTAAAATCGATGGTCTAGCAAATTGTTAACATTCATATTGACAAGGAAACTAACATCGGGTAACAGTTACAATAAATCCTTCCGCTGGTCCCTGAACTACAAGTTAAAGGATGGTATTGAAAGATCGAGGACCGATTTGTCTCGGTAATGAAAGGATTTAAATTTAATCCCTGTCAAATACTATACCTACCAAGAATGCACATTCATTAAGGTTATGGCCTAGCAATTTACAACATTCACATCCTAGCATTCAGATAACAGGTGGAGCTTACCTCAACAGGCCTGAATTTTCCTTTGCGAAAGATCAAAAAAAGGTCAGTAAACAATCCATGTTCAATGCTTGTTTGGTAGACCACATACTTGTAAGACTATAACCATTCACGAATTTACTCCGGTAGTTCAGTGCATCGCTGAAGTGACAAGGTAACCAAATTAGGCCATTGATACTCTCATTAATGTAAGCAGGACCGCATCGAGAGTGGGGGTTGCACACCATGAAATATTTTGAAGCACGTAGATACTTTTATCCTATTAAACCCCTCCGGCTGTCACTAATTTGATCTTCAAAACCATATAAAGTGGGAACAACTTGAAGTCCTGCTGATGTGAAGTATTACAGATAATGAATATCATTGCACAACTGTGCAATTGCAATATCTAGACACGAATCATCCTAATGGGACCTCACAAGTAATGATCAAGAGAAATTCTAATTATACCACCTAAATCACTTCTGCAAAAAGATATGAAAGGAGGAAAAGAAAGTAAAAGACTTCCCATCATAATCCAGAACTTCCTACAAGGATTTTCATTCGAACCATACGGCGGAAACAAGGGTAATTATGTCTTTTTCAAACGGCACATTAATAAAACAGTTACTTCATGCGCCAACTTCATGACATCCATGTGGTTAATTAATATAGATGGCCTCAAAATGCAAATCTTGTATGTCACCACATGGACAACGTTTTGAATATTCGGCCCCATCAAGGACCACATGAATATAATTAGACTAATATCTAAATAATTTTTTTTTTTTTTAAGAAAATTACCTTCCTTGGCGGGGTTGTTAGTCACTTTGCTGATTATTCCCTCCATGTCCTGGTAAATATGTTCTTTATCCGGTTGCCGGAAAGTCTCTGCAACGCCTTCTTCGCTCCGAGAACTTCCATCTCCACCAGCCGTTGCATATGTCCGCACACCCCGGCTGCCACAAGCCGTTTCCGGCAACTTTGACTCCCGCCCGCCATTATCGCCGACACTACAGCCACCGGAAACTTCTTGGAGACCAGTTCATTTCCGGGGTCCAACATCTGAACCAACCTCATCAAACTCTTCTCATCCTTCACCAAATCCCTCCGGTTCGCCTTCACGGCCAGTAGCGAAACGAGAGCATTAGAAGCCACTTCCTGCAACCCATCAGGCTTGGCAGATTCCATAAGCTTCACTAATGAACCCATACACCCACTAATACCCCTCTTGTTCCCTTCACTGATCGATAATTTCGCGAGCAAAGATGCAGAAATGTGCTGTAACATTATGTTTCCATGCTTAACAAGTTCCGAAATTTGCAAAATAAACGCAGTAGATGAAGGTAACTGTCTATAAGCCAAATCAGAAGCAGAGAGCGAATAAATCGCCCTTAAAACATGTTCCAACTTATCAGTACTCGGCGATTCATTGAGGCAATGAAGCAGTCTATTTAAACCCTTCTCTTGAATCAGCAAATCGCGAAAATACTCACCCGAGGAGGCAAGAATCGCTATGCAATTCGCGGCTTTCTCCTGCGAAGAAACGTTCCCTGACACTAACAATTGTAACAAAACAGGAATGGCCCCTTGCTCAGCTAACGCAAATCGAATATCTTCAACAGTTGAGACATTCTTAATCGCGCCAATGGCGTGCGATTGCGCTACCAATGAACCCGATTTGCACAGCTTGATTAGCGTAGGCAAACCAGCATAAGCTGAAACAGCCCAAGCGTTATCTGCGTCCGAGGTGATGCATTCAACAGCCATGGCGGCTTTTTCCTTAACAAACATCGAATTCGACTCCATGATCCTCAACAACGGCCCTAAAGCGCCCTCCTCAAACACGCTTTTCCGGGATTGGTCGCTCGCCGAGGCCAGCATCGACATGGCGATAACAGCTTGCTGTCGAATGACTCCATTGGTGTTACCATCAAGAAGGCTGATCAAGAAACCAATGTTTCCTTCTTTAGCGACAACAATGGCGGACTTTTCGTCCTCGGTGAGAAGCTGAATCAACGAGTCCAACGCCTTTTTCCGGAACTCATTCCCGCCGATCTGAAGCCTAGTGAAGATGTCCCTGACGAAGAGCGAAACAACCTCTTTGGAGGAGTTGGGAGCCGGGTGGGAGAGCACGATGGCGGTGGATTGCCGGAGTACGCCGGACCGGAGGAGGAGATCGAGGTGGTGGGTTTGTTGAGATAGCCAGCCGGAGGCCATATCGAGGTCGGATTGCATCAAGAGCTTCCCGGGAGTGTGACACGGGTCGGAGCATTGGCGGCAGAGGGTCTCGACGCGGCGGAGAGTGGAGAGGAGGTCAGGGAGGAGGTTGGTGAGGAGGAGATTCTCCGACCAGTGAGGCGAGTCAGAGACTTCGGCGAGGAGAGACTTGAGAGAGGCGAGCTTGGAGCGAAGAATCTGCCAGCGAGAAGTGAAGCAAGTGATGGAGGGCGTAGAAGCGAGAAGGTCGGAGAGGAGCTGGGTCACTTGGTCAAGGATTTCACTTGGGTTTGACGGCGGCTGCGGCGGCGGAGGCGGTGCTTGCTCTGTGGCAATGGCGGCGATGGTGGTGATGGCGGGGGTGGGGGTGGAGGTGAAGGTGGCGGAGGGAGGCATTGGTTGGATTTTTCAGAACCCAAAATGCATGTGGAAACGGATGTGTTGTTATGTGTGTGTTTTGTGTGTTGTGAGGAGAATTATGAAAGGTGTGTGTGTGCGCGCGCGCGAGAGAGAGAGAGAGAGAGAGAGAGAGAGAGAGAGAGACAGTTAAAAGAGATGAATTTTAAGGAAGGTACTAATAATAATATAAGACCATTGACTCGATAGAGTTAATGTGTTGTGTCCGTGAATAATAAGGTTGGTTAGTGCGTGTGCTGCGTGTGCTATCTGCGTGTGTTTGTGGATGTGTGTGTGTGAGAGAAAGAGAGAGAGAGAGAGAGAGAGAGAGAGAGAGAGAGGGGTGATGAAGTGGACGCGTAACAAAGTGGGGAGATTAGATTGAGGGGGTTGTGTACACGGGAAGAGACACAAAGTGCAGGGGGGACTGGGCTTTGGAAGATTTTAACCTTTGACCAGAAATGTCAAAAGGGAAAATTGGATTCAAAATATTAGGGGAAAATATTTAACCATTCATCTCGACAGAGGATAAGATTGACTTAGAAGGGAATAGAAAATTAAAATTTCAAAATATACAATTGAATTGGTTCACATTTTTAGTTATTTTTAAAGTAATATTGAACTTTAAAAAATATAAATATTTTTTAAAAAAAAATTTTCAAAAAGTTTCATTTGGATTTTCGGGCTTTTTGGTTTTTTTTTTTTAAATTTTTATGTAAAATTTCTTTTCCAAAAGGGTTAAAGGTTCGTTTGAATTGGCTGTTTTTAAAAGCCCATTTTTACCAATTCTTGAAAAAAGTTCTTGTTTGAAAGTTTAGAAATTCTGGCTTCTAAAAAATTTATACTTGAGCTTTTTTCAGAGTTTAAGTTTTTTTTTTTAAGTCAAGCCAAATAGTAATCAGCAAAATAACGTATTTTTTGGGAGGAAAAAATATTTTTTCTTGAAGAAAATACAATTCAAACAGGCTCTAAATAAGTTAGCTTTAGTTTTTAAATTTATAAAAATACTTTTAATTATCTAAAAATTAGGCCAAACAAAAATAGACAAGATTGCATCTCATAATCAACCAAAGAGGTCATGACTTTATTTAAAAACGTTTTTATCTATAACTTAAAAAAAAACTACTTTTCTAATAAAATAAAAAAATGTTTTTTTATTATTAAAAAATCAATTCAAACATGCTCATAATCTTAATACGTCGAACAGAAGGTACAACAAACTAACAAAGTTTGGAGCAAAATGAAAATGAGAGAACAATTTTTTTTAAAAAAAAATTTGGTATCTTTTTCTTTAAGGAAATATGTCCAAGAGCTTTTGCTCCTGTTTAAGGAAATTGGTGAATCCTTGGATATTGACAATGGTGATTGAAGCTGAATCTTTAGTCACCCTCGTTTTGGTGAATGGTCACAACAATCTTGTAGCCCGTTTAGGTCCATGATGGAAGGCACTAAGCTGATTTTAATTCGTTCTTCAGGTGACAGAAGCTTATAATTATTCTAAAGTTAATAAGTTTACAGATTGATTAAAAAAAATTTATGAATTTAATAAATTGTTTGGATTCTCGATAATTGACAGCACACTGCAGCAACTTTGGCAAAGCTTCACCTAAATCAATTGCTTTATTTTTGGCTTCAGCCTCCTAGAATTTTTTAAAAAAAAAAAAGAAAAAGAAGGAGAAGAAGAAAAAAGAGGAAAAGACAATAACTCAAGGTTTATTTGGTTAGGAAAAAAACAGGGATTAATTGTAATCATAATTGCTTAGAGGGTGTTTGGCTTTGTTTACAAAATGAAATAGGCACGTAAAAAAAACGAAGCAGTTTTTTTTTTCCTTATTTACAAGCAACTTAGTTTGACCAATACAAGGACTTCTTTATCCCCTTAAAAATATAATAAAATTACAACATTTATTAATGAAAGATTTTTTTAGTAATTTTAACAAACACTGTTATTTGTAGGCACATATTATTTATTACTTATTTACTTAAAGCCCGTATAGCTCCGGTCTTTCTTCTTCTTTTTTTTTTTTTTTTTTTTTGGTTTCATGTACTTAATAAGCAGTTGATGCTAATAAACAGTAAGCTATTTATAAGCAAGTAATAAATAAGTAAAGAAGTATTTAGATAATATGTGTTTATAAACTGCTAATATATTTGGTAATTAAGTTTTTATAAGTAGCATTAGTTGAATGATTAGAAAGAATCTTTTAATTAACATGATAAAACTATCTAATTTGTTAAAAGGTAAAAAAGTCTTTATCCATGGTAAAAAATAAGTGCTTAAAAGTTGGGAAAAAACTTAATATGTATGGCTTATTCTTTACTTGTTTATAAACACCTAAATAAAATGGCTCGTAAGCCCTTGAACCAAACATGTCTATCTTTTTTCTTGGCTTATAAGCTTAGCCAGACACACTCTTGCTTATGTAAGTAGCAAAAGCAGCTTATAAGCAGGTTTAAATAAGCAAACTAAATGGGCTCTAGTCAAGAAAAAAGAAATTTATAAATTATTCAACTTGAAAATTAACGTGATGTTATAAAATACCTAACGTGAATTCTTGGGTATAGAAAGAAGAAGATTGAACATGGATAAACTGGAATTAGAAAAGCTCTATTCTGAAAATATGTATTGCTCTTGATGTAGTTTGCGTGAACTTCATTTTTTCGACCCGAAAACAAAAGAAAAAACTTCATTTTATAATTAAAGTCAACACCTTAAACACTAATTGAGATCGCTGACCTTAAACTTGGACTCAGCTCGTGATGAATTTAGATCAGAGCAAATCAAGCTTGAACAAAACCGATATTGAGATTGACCAATAGATTGATGCAAATATACAATTGATCAAAGCTTATCTCCAAAGAAAACGACCATCAAATTTTTTCTTTATCAAGTTGAGCTTGTTAGGCGACTTGAACGCGTCGTCGTGCTGGCCGGTGATTATGAAACAGTTGGGGAGGGGTCTACTGGTGGGTCTTTGACGAGTAATTCATTGAAGTTCACCGTACAGCAAGATTTATTTATAAGTTCTTTGTGGTATTCTAGAAGTATATCAGATCTCCTATAGTATAATGATCAATTTTGTTATTTTATTTTTATAAGGATGAGTATCACGTAACTTAACTGGCTAATGTCTTGCTCCTTTTCTTAGGATGCTCGACCTGTAGAAACAGTTCTTTGTCACTCGACCTCCATGTAAGATACAGGTGTGGTGCCAACCAAAGAGACTCTGATGGTCAAATTAGTAAAGTGATTGAGGTAAAAGGATATTGAAGTGTAAATGTAAAAAAAGCGGTAGAATTGATGTACCTTGGCCTTTTGGCAGAGGTTCCTATTTATAGCACTTCATTGAACAATCGTCTCCTGATACCCGTGCAATCCTCCGGTTAAGCATGAACTCTAGTCGCGTCAGTTTTTGGACTCCTCAAATGTTTCTTTACGACTCAGGGAGTTGGTTGGGTTAGTTTGGGCTTATCTTCCTAGGGTCGGATCAATACCTACGTCAGAGTTAATAATCTATTAAAAGTAACGATTTTTTTGGACGTAGGAGGGGAGCGTGCTTATTTTTAGTAACTATAAGAGGATTATTAGAGAGTTTTTGTACCATAGGAGGGTCAGATGCACTTTTAAAAAATCACAAAGGAATGCATTACAATTTGCTCTCTATATTTTAAATCTACAAATCTTTGAGGTCAACAAAAATAAACTAGAAGATTGTAGTTCAATTTGAGACATTTTATCACAACAAGTCACTAACCTTGAAGGTGACAACCGTTATGATATTTTAGTTCGAAAGATGATATATATTCTTTACATGACAACTCAAAATCATTAAACAGGATTACTTGACTTAGAATACGCGTAGAAAAAGGAAAATTGAAGTTTTCAGGGAGAGATCTAGAGAAAGGCATGTGGAGATTGCACTCAATTTCAATTGTATAACTGGAGTACAATCATGGCATGGATCACCATCCCCTTGCTTCTAATGGCACAGCATAATGTTTTCGTGTATATTTCGAAAACCATAAAAGATGGAAAGCAGTGCTAAAATATTTGCTACTAGGCCGCAATAATCAATATTGATCATTGAGACCACAAACTTGTAATGTTGGAATGAATGTGGGCATGCATTTTTTTTAGCATTGTTTAACAAGATGCAAAAGAGAGAATAAGGGTAACAATATATTTTCGCTTTAAAATGTTTCATTCTATTACGAAATATGTAATTTTGAAATGAATTCAATATAATCGTGTTCTGGTATAGGCTCTGATGTGTAGAAGAGGATTAAAGGCCAAAATATATCTAATCCAAGAGCGAAAGTATACTAAAATTTTTGTAAAATTCTTTTTGAGAAAAAAACATAGAAACACCGATGCCAATAGAACTATTTGAGAATGGAACGTCATTTTCCTTCCTTGATTAGGTTTCGAGCAAGGCACAGTTGTTGATTTTGTAAATGCTGATGTAATTAAGTTTAGATGCGAATGAAATAATCCACCGCTGAAAATTTTTATAATTTGGAGATGAGTTCAATATAGTTATACTCAAATGAATTTCTAAGTCAAAAGAAAAAAAATTAAAAATTATACCGTCTTGTTAGGTATCAAACCATAAGTTCTACATTAAACAATTCTCATTTATTATACATAAATGCAATATCTTACCCCAACCATCCACATTTAAACTCGGACATCATGAATACCATTTGAAATTTTGGCCCAAGTCCTGGCATACTGTCAAACTGTTAATTTAGAGTTACAGGTTCATTGAGTATTTGTTGTTTGAAAGTCACCTAATGCTAGAAGAAAATCAGGAATGAATTGAATGGAAATATTCAGACAAGATTTTATGTGTATGAAATTAATTGAAGAGGCAATCGTGTGAATATGAGTGAATGACACTGCTAGATCTAGATAGTTGACACCACCTAACGTGCCCAAGTTTAATTTTGGTTTTCTTGGGTTTTGATTTACCATTGTTACAATATACAAATAAACGCATTCCACCCCAATACTTTTCTTTCTTCCTCATCGAACAGGGAATTTAACGTACCCTTCGTGAAAAATCTGTTGCTATAAACATGACGAATAACAAAATTAAAGAAAATTATGGCGCGATGTTAAAAATTCATTTATAAATATTCCTTATCCCCTTGTTTATTAATGTTCTTTCGACTTCACGAAACAATTTCTACAAGTTGTCTCCTCATGATACACTTACAGATGAAGCAACACTTTGGACATATGAAGCAATCCAAGTGAAACTTTTGAGTTTGCCAGGAGAATTACGTAAATCAAGCATGGACCCGAGGATATATATATATATAAATTTTTTCTCTTTTTCTCGGTGGGGTTATAGCACATAATTTGATGACCATATTTTTATTGTAGAAGGTTCTAATTGATTTCTCAGATTAAAACTATACACCAAAATGCATATATTTTCAAAAAAATTGGGAGCTTTTTTTACAAAGAGCATCTTCTTGGCAAATTTTGAGCTTCTGCATAATTCACTGCATTGTAGTCTTGAGGTATTGATGATCCTTCTATTTTTGCAATGCTAGAGGTACTCACAAAAAATCAATTGTTCTATAATTGAACTAATCATGTCTGGTTCTTTTGTTTTCATTCTTAATTTCCTGTTGCTTTGAGCCTAATGTCTTTGGCCCAATCTTGAAGCAAACCCAACAATATTATATTTTTCTGCTATTTCCTAGCAAATTATAAGATCAACGGAACCTGATCACCAACTAATATATTCTAGTAATTTATTAGCCTAAGATGAGAAATGTTTCACAAGTTTATGTTTTTCTGCAGTTTAAATTTGTTATTGATTTTTATAGCATGGTTTCTGACTCTGTGTCTAGATTTAGGATTCGCCTGGATTATATTGTGTTTTCATAAAGCAAAAAGCTTTTTTCTAACACTTAAAAAAAGTATTTTTTTTATAAGCTCAAATTTCTAGTTTTGAAAAAAATGAAATTGAGCTTTTTTAGAGTTTCAATTTTTTATTAAATTTAATTCAAATTTTTTTTGCAAAATTGATGTATTTTTTTTAAAAAAAAAATATTTTTCATTGAAAAAGCCAATCCAAACATGTCCTTACTATCTTTTGATAAGGAAAATCTCTATAACATAGCACAGAGTTATAAGGAGTAGATAGTTAACCACCTGATATTCTTTCCTAAAAATTAATTAATATTTAAACAAAATAGTTCAAGATCTCGTATATTGATTTTCAACATGTTAACTAATTGTGCATGTAAATTTCTCTTTGTTGTCTCTCGCAATTAAAGTAACATTTAGTTTCTCTAGTGATTTTTCTTGCCATTTTCTTCTATCTCTGGTGATGGACCACCACAGCTGGATCTTACCATTTAATTGCTTTATGTTCTCTTTTTTTGTGTCTTTCGTTTTTTTTTTCTTGTGTTCTTCATTGTTTTGTTTTTCTCTTTTTGTTTGTTGTGGTATTCTGGATTTAGATCATCTTCAGATTTATTGGTTCCTCTTGACTTTCTAGCTTCATATTTGAAAAGTGATCATGGTATGGAAGGTTACCATGATGCTTACGCTAAGCAAATTCTTGATGATGTGAAGAAAATCAATCAAATACGTGTTGTTCATCCGTTGATCTCTCTTGCCATGCATTGCTAGAAGCCCATTTTGCTTTGTGCTCGTGATCCTTTTCTGTTTCTTGTTCGTATAGGCGATAAGGTGGTCTTTGATGCTTCTTATTCAAGCCACAAGACCAGAGGGTCCATCCTTTGTTTAAGAATGTTTAGACTATCTAGGTTAAACTTTTTTGTGGCCCAATCTCTAGCCGAGTTAATGAGTTCTGTTACACCTACCTTTGAGTTGTCTTTTGACTGTTGCTTGCTCTTTGCTGCATTACTAGTGCTGTTTTTAAATTTGTTGGAGTTTGGTGATGTGCTCTCCTTGGCAACGTTGGTGAGAGATCAGAGGTTTAGTGTGGTAATGGTCTGCCTTTTGCTAACGGAAGCTTGTCATTTTTGTTGCTTTGAAGAGTCGCCAATCACCATGAAAACATTCTAGCGTTTGTTGAGGTTTAAGTTTTTCTGGTGTCTTCGGGCCTTGTGTGTGTTTAGGTCCGTGGTTTGTTTTTAGTCTTTGGGCCTTGTCCGGGCTTGCGGTTTGTTTCAGTGTTTTGCTCTTTTGTTTGTTCCCTGTTTGGGCTGTTGATTTCTTTGACCCACTCATCTTGCTTTGGTCTGTAACTAGTTTTTTAGGACTTAGACCTAGTTGTAATGGAATGTCTATCTTTCTCGACACCCCCCCCCCCCAAAAAAAAAAAAAATTCAACATTTTAACTGTTTTTCATGTAAGGTAATTGAATTCTTTAACAGTCCGAGTTATTGCCATCTGATGTTTCATGTAGAATATTACAAAAAGTATATGTCGGAACATGAAATGTTGAATTCTTTTTCAAATTAATAGGAATCATTTCCCTTGAACTGTTCTGACCAAAAAAAAAAGAATCCCTTTGAACTGCATCTGAATATTGATTATGGTGGCCAAGTTGGAATTTTTATAACTGTTGCTTTATTATGTATCTAATCTTGATCAATAATCGTTTTCTCATTATGGTCTACTTTGTCTAATTTTATCCCACCTTTACGTGAAAAGTGAATCATTCCAAGTTGCTGTATTACATGCTAAATTGTATGATTCATTTATACATTTTGTGACAAGAGTCGTGTGTAATTTAGAGGCTGCATTTCAGCGTCAAGAGCAAATTCGAACCCAATTACCGTATTTTATAGTTACAAACCATCTTTATAATTTTGTTTCAACGTCATAAAATGATTTTACACCCTACTAAGGACGCTTTGATTCATCTCTATTTTCACTATAAAATATAGCTATCTCTGTTGTAATTCTGAGCTTCACTTCCTTTGCCATAGATCAATCAAAGTGAATTAACTCCCAAAGAAATGATAACTTGAGCTCAAATTTTACGGGGGACGAAAGGTAAGATTATGGATTTAAGAAAAGGGTCAATAGTAATAGTTAATAATTCTTGTATCTTCACATCTATTGAATGGGGTTAGGGGGATGACGAGTCGTGTTATCATCCCACTTGTGCTTTATAGGCTTGTGGTTCCAGGGGTTTTGTTTGGTATTGGGTTTGGCCCAGTCGTAATTTTTCTTTTTCCTTTCCTTTTTCCTTTTGCGTCCAGTTGCACTCTTCTTTTGCACACACTAGATGGTTAGCCTTATTTCCCTTGACACAATAAACAAAACCAGTCTATATATATTAATGATAGGGTGTGTACTCATTAGAGTAACCCGATTACCGATCTGGTATTTTAGGAATGGGGAAAACAAGTTTGGAGAATCAAAAAATTGGGAAAAAAATATCGGGTGTGGGGAAAGATTTTGGAAAAACGGGTTGGGGAAGAGAAGGGATATTTTCTTTTTTGGAGAAAACCCGAACTGCTTTCCAAATTGTTAGCAGTCTCCTTCCATTTATTTCCCCTTAGAGATTTTAACTCACTTTCTTCGCCGTGAATTGAAAGAGGGTTTTGATTCTGGTAGTGCACTTAGTGAATAAAATATTAGGTTGAAGTTAAAGGTGAAATTAATTTTGAACTTTTCTTTTAAAAAATTTTAGGGATTCTTCAATCTCCAATTGATTTTTTTCATTCCTCATTTCCTTAAATTTCAGTGTTCCCATTTTGAACTAAAGCTGCCCTAAACGCACAGGTATTACAATGGTTGTTTGCCGCCGCAAGAATAATAAGTGAAAACTTGTACGAGTTTGTTATTTAAGTGACATTAAATACCAGCATGTCTCCAAATATTTCAAACTCTTTCCTTGATCTCCCTCCTGCCCAAAACAATTTGTCCAGATGGTTATCCTCATCAACTATATTGGAGATAAAAAAAGGATCTGATCTGCTTTGTCTTGTAAATATGCTAAAGCAACGTTAACATCGCTCGTTGTTATTACTGCATGATTGTCATGATCTATGACATAATACAAGTCTTTCCTTGCAAACCCAACATTCTGATATCCACCAGTATTTGTTGATGAAAAAATCAATTATTCGACTTGAACTTATTCTTGACCAATGCATAGCATGTGCTTGATTCCTGTAACCATCATCGACATGTCTATGGGAATGAAGTAGTGGAACACCGTAAGTAGGAACTAATTCATGATTATGTTCCTTCACGAATTCTATCACCATGTAACTATCAAAGGACTTTTAATTTTACATTGAAAAAATTCTGAGGGTCAATCTTCTTTCTTTACCCTTTTATTTTAGTTTAAAATCTTCTTCTTTTTTTTTTTTTTTTCCCAAAGAAAAATGAAATAGACAAAAATCTACAAATGCCCACGGGTATTCTTGTTTGCCAATAACTTTTTTTCGAGAAAAATATTTTTCTAATTTATGGTGTTAAAAATTAAATTAATTGATGCGGGAATTAGACTAGTTCAAGATTATACTCCTTCATGCATTCTGTCACCACATAACAAAACCGACTATTATCGAGCTTGATATGAAGTTGGGTCTTGCAATCACATTTCACCATTGGCCTGTGTTCTCGTTGTCTATTATTCAACTCTAGAAATATTCTTCTCTTTGCAATCTAGCACAATAACATAGAAATAATTGAACCAAGTATTCAATTATCATGATCTTTTTTAACCTTATATCTTTGAATGCTAAGCCCATGGACACGAGCGTACGCGTTGTAAACTTTGTATGCTTCCTTCAACACCTCTACTTCACTTATTTGTTGCAAATCCATAATATCATTCTCATCATTTGGAGTAACTTCATTATCATTATCGAACGATTCAATATTTTCAACATTTTCAGGCTTATTGATATCAAAATCCAAATTATCTAACATTTCAATAAAAAAAATTACACAATAAATTAGTACAAAATTAAATATAAATAATACTTAAAATAAAACCTAAAGCATTATTAAATCACTCTCATTACATTTTTTTTTCTTTCTATGTTTTAGAGAAAGTACAACTTGTATGAATTAATGAAATTCAAAATCACCAAAATCTTATAAAATGACCTTCAATAATTAATATTAAATAATGCACCCTAAAAATAACTAATGCATATCTTTTAATGGTAATAACATAACACTGGGTGCAGAAATTTTGGGAGCAAATTTTTTACTTTTGTTTATATCAAGTGAGGAACTCAGCTTACACTAGACATTACCATAAATTCGGTAGTAGGGATGTCGATAGTCTCATTCTGCGCGCAGTAGGCTACGACGGGGTAGGGCGAGGTTTTTGTAAAAACACCGGGCGGGCGGGCGGGGTGGGGTTTTTTTATACACTGTGGCGGCGAGTCGGGGTTGGGTGACCCCGCCCCGCCCCGTCCCAGTATATATATGTATGTATATATATCTATACATATCTTATATATATGTATGTATGTATGTATATTATATGTCATGTTTAATAATTATAATTTGGAGTAAGTTTAGATTTAATGTGTTATTATTGTAAAATTATGTTGAATTTTAAGTATTAGAGTTTGAATTTGATGTATTAAAGTTTGGTGCATGATTTATGTCATTTTTATTTATTCTTATCTAATTAAAAAGTGGGGATTTTACTTGACAGATAGGTAGTTAACAAATAGGTGTTCTGTCCCGATACTACGACCCTTTTGACTTTTGTTGACAGGTGCCCCGTAGGTAGGGGCATGGTGTAAAAAACACCGGTAGGGGCGGGGATGGTAGTCGGGAGAAAACTCTGGTACAAGTATAAGGGCGAGGTAGGGGGCAAGTGGAAAAATACCAGGTGCAGAGTAGGGGTTTGTGAACCCCGCCCCTACCCCGCCCCATTGACATTCCTATTCGGTAGATATAAATTATATCGTTTTAATTTGTACATTATTTTTTATTTGTTTTCCTTTGTTAAATGCACCACTAGTAATGTTGTATTTTTATGATTTTTGCATGTGTGTAGAAACACCTATATCATGCACCTAAGAACAGTGTGCCGCACGAGGGTCATGCACCCCCAATGACATGTAAAACAGGCGCCCAATCCCCAAAAAAATACCAACAGCAAACAAATCAGTGCCGATGCCACAATTCACGTTGGCAAAGAAGAAGAAAACAAATAGGACTTTAAGTTTTTTAGTTTAATTTTATTTTTTTATATTTCATTTTTAAATTTCATAAAATTAAAATTTATTGCTAAAAAATATATATTTCGTACATTTACAATTTTATACTATGTTCACAATTTTATATTTTTACAAATTTCGTATTACTTATCCACAATTTTAATATTTTTAATTATTTCAATATTTTTTAATTATTTATAGATGAATATTCATAATCTTTGTATTATACGTTCACAATTTTAATATTTTATATTCAAAAACTTTAATTGCTCACGATTTTGACTGTAATATTCATAATTATAAATGACATGTTCACAATTTTGTCACACCTTTCAACCACCTCCACCCTTTCCCTTTATCTTTTATCAAGCAAAATGAGAAAAAAAAAGGAAAAAGAAAAAGATACCAACCACTCCAGAACCACCACTGTCGCTGCTATTGCCACCACTCCAACCACAAACCATAACTACCATTGCCACCATCACAAAAGTATAAATAATTAAATTACTTACATTAAGTGAAATAATTCAAAGGAGTCAAGGAGAGTAAAACAATTGCATATTTATAGCAACAAAGAGTGGCAAAATGAGATTAAGCAAAATAAAAAAAATAAAATAAAAAGGCAAGCAACTCTTTTGATATTATGTCTCTATCTCTCTCACTTGGACTCTCACTTAGACACACACACACTTCGCCAAAAAGCCAAAGCCAAGTAGCGAAGGCAGCCCCCACCCCTTCCCTCGGTAGTACCCTTCCTTAGCAGCTCACATACACGCACATAAGTCGCTTACACTCACATCACACAGAACCAAGACGAAACACCGATGACAGTGCAAATTGGGATCAAAATCTCCATGCCAAGATCTCGCAGCATATCAGACGAAACAAGAGAGAATGTGCATGTTTGTATTTGTGAGAGAGAGAGAGTAGATAAATGGAGCAAAATGAATCAAAAGAGGCAGAGAGGAAGGGGGAGAGGGTACGTCATCTGTTAATGTGTGGAAGAGAGAAACCTCTACTATTATTTTTTCTTATAAGGTGCGTGTTTTACAAGCCCCAAACGATGTACGTGGCTTGGTGGATGTAAGTGTTGGATCTAATATGCTATTACTTTATTTGAGATTAGGTACTAGATTTTGATTTTAATCCATAATCTATACATCGTAGAGGAAAATAGCATAATCACTTGTTATACACATAGGAATCAGTGCAAAATACGCAAATATAAACAAGATTGGTGTAGATATCGAAACCCTTGATGCGTGAGTCAAAGATCGGTTGTCTCTTTGCGTCAAAACTTCCTTAAAGTAGCCGTCTTGTGGTTTTCTCTACCATGACCACTCTTCTAGAACTAGGATATGTAGCTATGTAGTAGGCAAGTTAAAATAGAGGCTAAAATAAGGAAAATGATACTAGTGTGTGTTCTTGGTGCTAGTGTGTGAAAAATAGTGTACACACACTCTTAAGTCATGCTTATCTTGTACTATTTATAATATTAAGCTTACCTTAAAAGGATAAGATCTAGGGCATTTAAAAATTTCCTCAATGCCCTTCACTATACTTTCTAGATAAGAAATATTTCCTTGGAATAAAAGGACACCCAAATATTCCATATCACATACTAAATATCTCCTATGTAGTCTCTGCTCATCTAATTAAGATATCCATGAGTTATATTAAAAAGACCTGGATAATTAAATCCCTTTTTAATTTCTAAACTCAAATCTTAATTAAGTAATCCACATAATAAATTCAATTTTGTGTCCAATATAGAAGTGACTAGTGAAGGAACTAAAAAATATAATTATCCTTGGCTCTCAAAATATCCAAAATGCCTTAGCCACTACTTAGGCAACATCAAGGCCATTTTGACCTCAGTCTTTTTTCACTAGAAGACCAAAGCTGTATTGCAAGGATAATCACTGGCTAAGCAAGAGCTTGTCACCCGCTCTAGTAACCTCTGTCATTGGCCAACCAAATGAAATACCCAAAACACCCCTTTTACCTGTAGTCAAGGCCGATCACAACAAGTTTCATCACCTCCAAGACTACATCTAGAACCTCGAAATCTCTAGTCCCATAAAATGACACTGGTCAAGGATCTCTTGATCTAGGGAGCGACCCACAAGCCAAATGATCGATACAACCCTGAAGGGCAATATCATTAGTACTAGATTTTTGGTGATCAAGTGAACAAATTTAGAGGGCACATACACTCTGTTGTTGTATATGTATGTCCTAACTAAATTAAAATACAACACCTAACGTACAAGGTAGACAATCTTATCACTCTAGACCTTTCCTTATGGCATATCAAAATGTTGCACCCTAATTTAGTTAGTTTAACCACACATACATAAGATTAAGAGCATTGGTCACTCAAAAACTATGAGTATCTCATTTTCTATATGTGATGGTACTGTTCCCAGAAGACATGCTTACAATGGCCCTATCTAATGCGTGATACATACATTAGGAGCGTAGTCTGGAAAAACATCCAATAACCTAGGTAGATCTCCTTCTCAGGGAGACTCACCCACTAGAGGCTTGTCTTGTAGAGTGCCCAATATTACCATCCAATTATGGACCAATTTATGATATCACCAAATCTAGACTTGGATTTATATCATTGGACCTTTATACTTTACACCAATGCATTAATAGAAAAATATGCTGTGCAAAACTCAATCATATAAACAATATCATGAGCGTATTATGTCTAGTATCAAATAATCACCTTGTTCTTGTGATTTTTAGGATATACAATCCCAGTAATGCGTAGGTTAGGATGCACGGTATAATTTGTGGATGTGTGGTTGGTCATGCACAAGGATCGAGACTTAAGATTGAAAGATTTGACATGCGGCTGACATCTGACATGGAATGACATGCGAGACATTTTTAATGCATTGAAAATCAACAAATGTTGTAAAAAATTGGCTTGTCAGAACCGATAGTATGAGGGCTCGTTTCAATTGGTTATTTTTAAAAGTTTTTTTTTAACAATTTTTTTAAAAAATATTTTTTTTAAAAGTTAAAAATTTTAATTTTTTGAAAAAGTTATATTTGAATTTTTTTAAAATTTTGACTTTTTTGGATGTTAAACCAAATAATCATTACAAAAAAAATCTACTTTTTTTAGAAAAGAATTACTTTGTCCTGAAAAAAAAAAAAAATCCAAACAGTCCTTGAAAGGAACTTGGTAATTCGGTCCACGGTTGGTTCATAATTTTTCAGAACTTCAAGAGAGGCGTTTGGAAAAAGGATTCCTTTTCTTTAACGCATTTCACAAACTTTAATTCTTATCATAATTGTCGTGGATCCATAGCAATAAATGTCAAATTCGAACTATTTTCAATTCTTCTGTAGAATTTCTTTTTTGTATCTTTGACTATCTTAAAATTAAAATTAGCTTGAGTTCCGAACATGACAGTTGGCATATGACTTCGTAGAATAGTGAGAAATTGGACGAAAACTGATATTTTTATCTAATTTTTTTTACCGATATTAATAAGAGAACTAATAGTGGCATCAATTAGAGACATAAAAGACTGAAGGTATTACTTGTAAAAATAACAGAGTAACTTGTCAAAAGCAAAAAAGCTAAAAGATAAGATTTTTTCACTTAACCCCCTTAATGTATATAGCTAGTAACACTTTCCCCCCTAATGTAAATAAATTGCCACTTAACTCCATTGACTAATGGTTAAATCCATTAAAGTTAACTTCTTTGCCAAAAATTTCATATTTATACTTAAAATTATATCTTGACAAAATAAATATATATTAGGAAAACATATTATTTTTGCAACCCAAAAAGAATACAATCCTACATTTTTTTGAACACTACAAAAATCCTACCAAAATCCTCACATCTTCGTCTTAATAAATTTCACTTTCAATAAACTTTTGCATGATTAAGACTCAAAATCTAGAGCTTCTAAAATAAGGACGACGATTTAATTTACGAAATTTTTGTTACGAACAAAGTTGAAAAAGGATAGAATTTTTTCCCTTTTTTTTGTTATATATTTATTGCTAATCATGAAATACGTAAAATATTGAGATACTTAAAATATTTAGTGGATTTGATACTAGTATTATAAAAGTATTAACAATCTAGATACAAATAGCTAAAAACAGAGTGCAAGAAACAACCGAGGCTATTTCTAAAGCAACAATTAATGACCATGGAGATCTTGATTGTCATCAGAAAATTTCAAAAAGCAGAGGCGCACAGCAATAGCCTTAATATTCATCCCCCTTGAACTTCTTGACACGCTTCTTCACAATCTTCATAGAGACCAAAGGGATAGCCATTTTTTTTTTTGCTTTGAGTGAGCTTCCTGTAGAGCAACCGAAGAAGTGCGAGGAGGTGAAATGTAAGAGGAACTTATTTTACAACCCACAAAATGCAATTATATTTTAAGGGCAAATATGAGAGCCAAATAAGGAGGTTAATTTTAACAGCTTTAAATGTTAGTCAGTAGAGTAAAGTGGCTATTTATTAACATTAGAGAAGGAAGTGTCACTAGCCTTATACGTTAAGATAGTTAAGCGGAAAAAGTCCATAAAAAAATTGTTGGGATAATAAACCTTTTAGTAGTTTCTTTGGGGTCAAATTTTAATATATTTATTATTTAATTAACAGTTTTTTTTTTTCCCTGCCAAGATGCGTGACTAAATATCAGGGCCCACTTTGATATGCCACGAGATGGGCATGAAAACTCCCAAAGAAACATTGCTTAAATTAATTAATCTAAAAGTGAAACTATTTCGCGGTGTCAATTATTGTTGCTCGTTATGCCTCGTTACATGCTCTAAGCACAACGAAGGTTTGTTTACTTTCTTTTTCCCTTTTTCCTTCTTTCCCTCTTTTGCTAGGTACTTACGGGAAAAGGGTTGTTGATAAGTCAATGTGATAAGCACTTAGATATTACTTGTTGAAAAGGTCTTGTACTGTAAAAAACAAGCAATTTATCCAATATTTTCTTTTAGAAGGATCATATTGGATTTTATTTCTAAGTTAGAAGTTATATAATGCAACAATTTGGTTTAATGCATCTTCCAAATCAATTAAAATATTGACAAATTTAGGATACATAATAGTTCAGACTCGTAGCATTTAATCACAACGAGTAGTTAGTTGATAATTCTAGCCAACCTTAGGGTAGATTAACATTTTGTGTTTGTTTTTCAACTGGGGAGCATCTTTGAGAATGATCTTTATGCTAACCATCACCAAAGTTTTCAGCATTTAGAACATTATGAGCAAGATCTGATAGTGATACTTAATATACATCTATAATTAAAGGATATATAGATAGTTTACTTGTATTAATTTTCTCTTATAAGGGTTATATGTTATGACGCAAACTAAATGTACATAATGGTACTAACTTCTTCTCACCCAAAGATAGGAATTCTTATAATTATAACGAGTTGGATGTGACACATTTTCTTCACTTGTCAGACTTCTCAGAATAATGTTACGAGAGAAGCCAAATCCGATTTGATCACTTATATATCCACGATATAACACACATTTTTCCGACTTGTTAAGACTTTTCTCAATATTTAGCATCATGCTCAACAGTAAATTTACCCTCCTATTCCCACCTAACAAAAAGAGACCCGAGACAGTTGAAAGCGGATTCCCTTTGTTGTTAATTGTTCCATGATTGACGCATTGTCTGTTCCCTCTTCATCTTCTTTCAATTTTCTACTTATATACTAAAACAAACAATGTTACAAGAGACAGACTTGCAGAAATATTCTCAAGCCCACTTCAATTGCTCCATGGAGGTACAAATTTGAATCAGCAGCATCACAATACTGGTATGCTTTCTTGATTTCTTTCCCCTCAATATATTTTCAACTTTGATGCGGTTCTTAAACACAACTTTCAATTGATGTTCGTATGTCTAGGGACGGATCTATGATGTTTTATCAGCTGATTAATAAACTAGTATAGAATTCTGTTTGGTCTAGTTATAAGATTTCGTTTGTTGAGGTTGTTGATTTCTTTTCCATGGTATATTTTAAAATTCAATGCGCTTTGCATTCTTAAACACAATTTCCAATTGATGCTTCGTGTATCTAGGGACGAATCTATGATGCTTGTTTAGCCAACTAATGAATTAGTTTAGAACTCTACTTGGTCTAGTTGTGAAATTTCATTTGTTGATGTTTAGAGCTTTTGATAGTAGACATTTGAGTAAAAGTGTTGAATAATAGTTGATGATTGTTTGGTTAAGATTTCAGTTGCTTTGAGGATAATATTAACCTTTTAAAAATATGAAATAGTAATTTTGTAAAAAAATAATAATAATAATAATAATTTCTTACATGATGTGAAGACAACTTCTCAAAAACCTTTTTTGAAAAGCTCTAATATGGAGCTTCTGGTTTTTTATATATTTTTTAAGCCTTAGTTTTTATATAAAAACTCTTTCAGAAAATAGACCAGATAAGTTAGTTTTAGTTTTTAAACTTACAAAAAATATTTTTAAATATCTAAAAAATGAGCCAAACAGATTCTAAACAATTATATGGAATTGGTATTACTGTAGTCCCCACAACCTGAACATATTTTCCACCTTTTGTATATTTCCTTGTATACAAAAGTTTCCTTGGCACGTATTTTTATTTTGCTTCATTTCTCTCTTGTTTTCTTTAATCTGTTTTTTTTTTTTTTCCCCCCCCCCGGATCTCTTTTCACATTGCAGGAGTTGACGAGAACATGGATGGAGGAGAAATGGGGAGGAAAATGTGGAGGAACCTTAAGAAAAAATTGAGCATGATGGGCTGCTGTGGGTCCACTTGGCATTTTAGAATTTCAGACCTAATGGACCAGGAAGAAGAAGCAGAGTACCAAGCCCAAGCCCAAGTGGAAACATTTTCATGCCAAGATGAGGAGCAGCCCATTTTGGCCCATTTTCCATCGCCACGTGGGATGACTCTAGCGATGGCATTAGCGGCCGAGCGCCACCTGCGGAGCGTGAGATCCACGGCCCATCTGAAGACGCTGATGACGCTGTTCGAGGAAACCAACGGTGCGGATGAGACGATAGGTAAGGAGTTTATTCGAGGAGGAAGTGATCAAGTGTGTCGCGGATGCTTGAAGAGGAGCAGAAGTGCAGCTTTTATACCATGTGGGCATGCCTACTGTAGAGTGTGTTGTACAGAGCTCCGACTGAATCGAAGGTTATGCCCCATTTGCAACCGCAAGATAAAGGAAATTCTCAATATTTTCTAAAGGATCTAATTTCAAGAAAAAGTTTTTACTTTCCTCCCCTAATTTTATCGAATTCAAGTATTTATTTTCACGTTTTCCTTTAGACATCCTTTTTTTTTTTTTTTTGAATCCTATATTTTTCTTTCATGCAAAAATACTTTTTTCGGCTCAAAACAATGATTGTATTTTAAGATGAGGCTGGGGGTTGTCGAGCCTTGTAAATTATGGGAAAGTAAATCTATATAGGACATTATTGGTGAAAATAATGCGTCCTAAAAGAGCTTATTGAATTAAATTAAGTTAATTAATCATAGAAATATAAAAAATCATAAGTGACTGGTATTATATCTCAAATATTGAGTTTCGAAGTTTCTCCAATTTCACTTGAAATATAATTATTGACGATCTATCGAGCCCCAAGTAGTCTTCAAATGCACAATATGAGTTCTTTCTTTCCTTAAAAAGGAAGTTAGACTTTGGTTCGTAATATACTTGAATCGAGAGGTCATAATAAGAGTTTCAAAATGAGTTTAGTCAATTGATAGGCCACTGGTTTGGGAGTAGAGTGCAGTATTAAAGGTCTTTAGACAGTTTTTCTTTTAAGCAGTTAACTATTCACTGTTGGATCTCGCCAATACAATCCATATAATTTTCTTATCGAGATATCTTTTTTAGTAGCAAATGAAATAGAGCTTTCGATTACTTTGACGGGGACCATATTAACATTTACAAATGCCTTTTTCTCAACAAACATCTAGAATTCTATCTTCCTACTGCGTGTACTTAATGATGGCTAAAGAAATCCATGAGAGGATTGTAGACCTCTTGCTTAGCATTCACACCAAAAACAAAATCAGCATGTGCATAGTCCTCCTTGAATTCAGCTTCTAACATGCCAGCTTCATGATGTTTGAGATTGTCTAGTAAGGTGTGCACATCCTTAACATCAGAAAGAAAATCTTGGCCTCCATAGCTTAAGAAAAGTGGGAGGTCACTTGAAATGCTTGACATGTTGTACTCAGGAGGATTGGGCTGTCCATAGTGTTTGTTGTTCTCTTCTTCACTTCCATAATCATACATAGCTATCGTCCCTTGCCTAATCACTGTTCCAAAATTACATAATTAACAAACATTGCCTTCAAAGATATTAAGAGCATGCCCGTCTCAAACCCCTCATAGACTACACGCTTAACTCTTCTTCCACCAATGTGAGACATTGCAAAACTTGCAATCTCAGCGTTATTTGTTTGACTAAAACCCTCGTTGGCTATTCGAATTTTATTGTCCTCGATTCCAGAAAGGAACCACGACGAAGAGGGCGTTTGCCTTTGCTTATTTTAAAGCACCTAGAAAAAAGCACCTTTCACTAAATAAGCAAAGGCAAAAACACCCTCTAAGTTATTGCCTTGTTAAGTCCTTAGTTTATCATTTAGTTGTATATGAAGCTTTATAATGAGAGACTTCCAAAATAAAATTGTTCATACTTAAAAAGTATAAAATGGTTAAAACTTACTTTGGGCTAGATGGATCATGTTCTTCGTGGATGTTGACTGAGGTTCATGCTCAAAAAAATAAGTTGCCTTAGTTGAGTTCACGCAGCAATTTGGACCTACAAGTACACAATGCAGTACTTATGTATATTTGATCAAAGATGATAAAAAATCAATCCTTCAACAATAAAAGTAAATGTGGTTTTTTCTTTGGTCGTAAAATAGATATAGTTTGCAATACGAGAAACAAACAATGGATTTAAAAAAAATTTTCGACGCCGTTATAATGCTTCCATACAAATTACTCTTTGATGAGAATTAATGTCATTATCTTTTAAACTAGATCAAAATTGTATTCTACTTTCTTGTATTTCATTAAATTCGCACACAATTTTCTTTCATTTTAAAATTTGAATAGTCCCTGGAGTTTAAAAACATTGCACACTAACCCTACTGTAGTATTGTTAACTTTTTCATTAGAGGTTGCAAATATATAAAAGATGTAATGATTTAGGTCCAACTATTGGCCTATTATCACATTGAGTTTAATCGGCTAGTCCAAAATACTCAGAGGCCCAACTATTGGCTTATTATTATATTGAGCCTAATTGGCTAGTCCAAAATACTCTAACCCGTGATGACAGTAATAGTAAACCCAAACTATTATAAAGTGTATACAAACAAAGAACCAATATGTGAGAGCGTTACCAAAGATGCACCTATATTACAACTTCACTTGTCAATAATGGAAAAACTAAAATAAATAGCTACAAATTTTTTTCTCTTTGATTTTAAAAGTAATGCGCACCCCATTTGATTGGAAATAAGGTGCATACACTCTCCTAGCTGAGTGAAAATCAAAAATATATTTTTCTAAATTATATCAATTTCTTTATTTAAATGACTCATTGTTAATCAATACTAATATGTTTAAAAATAATTAAACTAAAAAATCTATATAACTTAGGAGATATATTTTAGATTTCTTCACTTACCTAGAGGTGTATTTACACATTATCTTAGACCAGAGGAGGAAATTTGCAGCATTTTTTGAAATAAGAGAGTAATATGCACCAATTTACTTTAATTTTTTCGTTTTTAACAATTTGCCTACAATGTAAACGTGTCTTTTACACTTTTTGTTAACGTAAAATTTATCGGAGGTGACCGGTGCAATGTTTTTAAACCATATATAAGGTATTAATGAGTTTGAAAATCATAAAAAATTTCATATGACTTTAATAAAATACACAAGAAAAATATATTTTGTTCTTTAAACAATAATTGTACGTAATAAATTTTAAATATTTAGCGGGATCAGTCTGCGAGATCCAACTATGTAAGATAGAGGGTACCAGTAAAAGAAGACATCAAGTCTGAACAATTGCGCCCCGGTTTACTGCAAATATCCTCCAGAAGTTTGGCAACAGCGTCTCTGTTAAATCCGGGAAAAAAATATATAAGTTCACAAGCCAAGCTAAATGTGTTGGTTCACGAGTTTCATCAATTATAGGCAAATTAAAGCCAAGCTTTGGGATGGAGATATATTCAGGAAACGACAAATAATTAAATATAACAAAAATCTTACATATATCTTCATAGATCCCTTAATTCTTATTGATAAATCACAAACAAATCCAAACCATTGGCGACATTAAAGTAATGTATTCTTTTATCAAGCATAATTGACTATCAGCATTCATTGAATGCTTAACACACGACAAGATGTTCTCACAATTTCCAACTTACATTTTTAAACTATTAATGAACCATGAAGCATATCTTAGAGTTTGTTTGTTAGTTTTTAGACGCTTAAAAGTGCTCTTTGCAAGTTTAAAAATTAAAACTAATTTGTTTTTTCTATTTCGTAGAAGTCAAAGCTTAAAAAGGTTAAAAAATCCTAAGTTCTACATTAGAGTTTTTTGAAAACGACTTCTAGAAGATGTTTTTAAATCATCCCAGAAATTGTTTTTTTTTTTCTTTTTCCCCTCAAAAGTACTATTTCATATTTTCTAAAGTTCAATATTTCCCTCAAAACAACTAAAAGTTGAATTCTTAAAAGCACGATTTTTATTTGACAATAAGTTAATTTTACCAAAAACTTTATTACTAAAAACTTTTACAGTTTAAGATTAAAATATACAAAACCTTAGATACATGGTCTAACATATAGATTCTCCCCTACTCACGGTCTTGCGAGGATCACCTGTAGTCGGGTGATTTAATTGATCATATTCCATGTAGCGTTAATAAACAATAAACAGACTGAATTTAAACTCATGATTGTAAGACATAGACAAGATATAAATGATATTATTATCATACCCTCTTGGAGCAAATTCACGGATTCCTAACCAGTACAACCCCTGATAAATGTTATTAAACCAAAAAAAAAAAAAAAACTCAGTCAGCCAATATCACAAAAAATGCTTTGCTATTAATATTAAGAAATTAAAGTTATAAGAAATGTGTTTGTCTTTCCCATTACTTCAGCTATGAAGGCTTGAGCAGCATCTCTTGCAAGATCCGACCTTATCTGACCCAAATACGCAATCGGGCTAAGCAAAGCAGCGGACCTTAACATGTTCAATAAGCTGTCTTGGGAGAAAGCTGCCAAAGCAATTAAAGTACCCTGCAAGGCATAGTTGACTAAATGAAAAAAGAAAGGAAAAGGAAAAGGAAAATTACTCCGATCAGAAGTTTATAATTAATAGATTCGGACCCCAAAAAATCCAAGATGGCAAAATTGTTATCACCAATCTATCATCATTGAATATTCTTCGTAACATTAAAGGATAGTTATTATCATGTCGGGATACAAGTTTGGAGGTAGGTAACTATGTTACGATTCAATAATGGAATATGCAAGTTATCATACCAAGGAATGACCAACATAGTGTAGATTCTGGCCAGTTTGATCGTGTACGTATTTAAATGAAGCTGGAAGATCATAAGCAACCAATTCATCCCATGACCAGTCCCAATAGGCCTGCATAGATGTAAATGCAAAGAAATTACCCAATCATTTTACAGGACATAAATCCAACCTTCTAAAAAACATATCCTTCTAAAAATCATATTAAAAAACATTTTTTTTTAAAAGTTAATTCACACAAGCCTCTCGTACATGTCGTAATACATGTATAAAAAGAAAGGGAAAGAAAAAGAACCGGATCACTAGGATCAAGTGATGTGTGTCCGCGGCTATAGTTGGTGCCACGAGAATTGGCAAGCCAAACATCAAAACCATTATCAGCCAAAATGAATGCCAATGCTTCGTCTGGGGAGCTCAACAGCCATGTTCCTGCGTCCTATATCACAACATTTATAATCGTTACATGTTACATGCATATATTTTCAAATATTTCGAAATCATATAGTGCGAAAATCAAATAACTGTATTATTCGACAACTCCACGAACCATCATGAGCCCGTGTTGCAGAAGAACAGGAATTCCATTCTTGGGAATCCTTTGCACGCTAAGAATATAACCATCTTCCGTAGTTACCTGAACTTGAAATCAAAGTGGAAACAACTATTATTAGTGGCTCCCAATTTATTCAATAAGAATCATAACGCAAAATAAAAAGTTGATTAGAAACACGAAATTAAATTAATGCTTGTAACCATACTTTATGCTCTTCACAATCATAACCTTGTGTTTCCACCATTGATTTGCAAATGCCATACTCATCATCAATAAGCTTGTGTAATCTTGTTCTAGCTCCATCTACTGAAATGGATAATAAAACTAGGAAAAGCAAGAATATCATAATAATTTTGTTAGCCATGTTCAGACAACTAGTTAATTATGCTTAGTATATGTTAATTACCCACATTAATTAATCTAGATTTTATAGAAGTTGCTCTACATATAATGACAAGAACATACGTATCTCTATACGTTAATTGACAACGTAAAAGTCTTCGATTAGATTAGATCACAAATGCCTAGACAAGGCATCTGGTATGAATCATAGTTCATTTCGTTGGTTATTGCTTTCACTATGTTAAGATTTCGTTGCTGCTAAGTTGGTTTGTTTCATTAAATAATTAAATTAACATAATTCTTGGCGGAACATTTCAGAAGTTAGATTAGGACTAATTAATTTGCTAGAATGTCGGTTTCTGCTGAATCATAATCGATGGCTTCAGGAAGGAGAGTGCCGAAAAATATTTTGTTTTCATCGATATATATTTTAACAATGAGGGAGCATATAGTATTTTTTTCCTTTTCTCTTTATTTTTGGTCAAGTAGTACAAGTTAATGGTTTGAAAAATATTTTTTAATATCAAAACTGGTCAAAGTTTACCTTTATTGAATGTCAAAATTGATGTTGACGACGTATGCTGCCAAAAAGATGGTCATCCATGGCAAATTGTGTAGTGTGTGTGTGTGGGGGGGGGGGGGGAAGAAGGAAAAAAGAAGAAGAAGGGTTTATTTTCATAAACAAATTTGTGTAAGGATGAAAAAGGCGTCTAACTTTCCAAATGCAATGCCACGAAGGATATAAAAGCAAAGCGATACAACAATTATCATTAACAAATAGTTGAACAAATGGTCACAAATTTTCGGCTTATGATCAGTGCCACCATCTCTTATTTTAGGAAAGAAGAATAAATGACAACCCTCCCCCTCATACAACCATTGGAAAAAGAAAAAATTAAAAATGAGAACAATTGTTCAAATGTGCTTGTGCTTTCGGAGAGGTATTGGGACAACTTTTAGGTTGTATTTCTTCTGCAGTACAAGCCCTACTTTTTCTTCCATGTTCAATTCTTCTGGTACGATTCCACCTTCAAGTTTCCAGTCAAATGTATTAGGTAATGACCCTAGCATGACCGGAAGCAACCTTTGAGCCAATGGCATTCCCAAGCAAATCCTTCTTCTTGAACCAAAAGGAAGTAGCTCAAAATTAAGGCCTCGGACATCTGGATTAGATCCCCAGAATCTCTCGCGTTTAAAGGCTAATGGATTCTCCCAAACGCTTGGATCACGTCCAATTGCCCATACATTTACAAGCACTTTTGTACCTTTTGGAATTGTATATCCACATAGCTCGAGATCTTAATATACCATTCGTGGAATTAATGTCTGAACTGGTGAATATAGTCTCAAGGTTTCTTTCATAATGCACTGCAAATAATGGAAGCAGTCAACATCAACTTCTTCTATTTGTTTGACTTTGCCAACCACTTGGACAAGCTCTTCTTTAGCTTTTTCAATGTCTTTGGATTTTTAAGTACTTCTGCCATTGCCCATTCTAAGGCGATTGAAATTGTATCAGATCCTGCAATAAATAAGTCTTATAATAATAACAATAAGATATCAATAATATAGCATATGCTGGAAGTGAAATTCTTGAAGGGATTGGCGGTCATTATATATTTTCTTTGAGAAGGAAAAAAATCAAAGTGTTTGAGAAAGAAAAAGAAATCCCGAACATTAGATTATCTACTAAATAAAGAGGCAAATCGCTCGATCATAATCTTTTGGGTTCTCTTCAATGAAAGTGAGAAGAAGATCAAGAGCATCTTTATTTCCAGAGCCTTGCAATTTCCTTTGTTGCTTACGTTCATCGATTTGACTCATAAATATTTCAAATATCTTGCTAAAATGACTAGTCAAATTACGCTTTATACCTTGGATATCAAATGCAATAAATTTGTAAAAGTTTGCCACGTTAAGGGCACCAGCTTCCACAGATACTTTCCACATCACATCTCTCATAAGTTGAATGGAATCTGAATTTGGATCCATGACATTTTTGGAGAAAATGGTGGAGGTCAAACGGTTTAGTGTAGTCATGAAAGCTGCTAGCCCTATATTGACTACCTCACCAATTAAACTGCGTTTTTGACAATATTCAATCAGCTCCTCGATCTAGCTAGACCTTAAATGCTGGCTAGCATCTAACCAAACTCCAGAAAACATGGTGGAGTTCATGGCTTTGCGAATGCTTCTAAATCGTGATTCGACAGGGAGCAACACAAGAGAATATTTGTAGTGCGCCTGGAGTGCTTGGGGGATCCATTTGCTAGAGAACCCTGTGTCTTGCTTCTGAAGAACTTGCCTGGCCACAGCTGGTGAACTTATGACCAATGTGTTAAGTTGGCCTAATTTCACGAGCATAATTGGACCATAAATTTTGACAAGCTCGGCTAGGGACTTGCGGAAGTGGGAGCCAAGCAAGTGAAGGTTGCCAATTATGGGTAGGGGAGTGGGTCCAGGTGGGAGATTTCTGGTTCTCCTTGATAATAATGTTTTGAGGCCATGGAATAATGTTAACGACAACAATACTACAAGCACAATGCTAATGTAATCCATGGCTTCTCACGCTTTTTGAGATTATTTTTGTTGAGACTGACGAGTGATGAGGATTCTCCACTTCCTTGTATTTGCACATCTAAAGTTGAGCGTTGCATGCATGCGTTCTGCCTGCTATGACATATTGTTATAATGCATGTGCTCGTTCGCTTCTGTCCTGCCAAGTTTGATGACGACCTTGTTTCTAATACAAATGACTAGGTATGCTGCCCTCGTTTGACAATCATGTAATATTAAATATACATACCTTGGTATACCGTCACAAATTGTCAAAAATCCCGTGTGTCGATATTAACGCACTAATAAATATTAGGTGGAGATATTCAAAGTTTTATCTGTCAATCTTGAAAAAAAATATATATATATATATATATATATATAAATAAAAGACATACAAAGTTTGTTTATGTGGGACAATTATCTTTTAACACTTTCATCACTTTCTACTAGAATTGAAGAGGCAACTGAAGAGCAGCCTATTCGAGTACTTTAAAGAATAACGGCTTCTACTTGGGCTGCTATTAAAATGGTATTATGTAATCCAACATAAATATATTATATTGCAGACACATGGTATCTTGCTCCATCTTGGCTAGGTTCAATGTCGATCGTATTCCCAAATAATACAATATATTAATTAGTCTCATAATTAGATTACTTGAGCAACCAGAGGAGACTCTTTTTGTTGTAAGACCCTCTTGGTCTGGTCTCACATGCTTCCTGCAGCCGTCGACCACTTTTCAGTTTGTTTTTTATACTGTTAAGAATCATTGACGTTTAATTATAAAAACCAATTGATTAACGTATGCGTTCCAACATAAAAATTAATTGGTTAATAGGAGAAGTGGCCCAAGAACTTATATGTAAAGTTTTATTATAAAAACTAATTGGTTAATATGCAAGGAGTAATCCAAAACCTTATACCGCAAACTTGATTTTTGAGATTTTTCATATTAAACTTTTATATATCGCAACAGTATTTTAATACTTCCCTCAAGAGTGACCTAGAATAGTGTCTGCACCACTTGGATGGAGGTGAGACCCAAAACAAATGGGCTAACATGACCCAGAACTTGGATGGACGTGAGATTTAAAATAATAGATAGACTAATATGACCCGGAACAGATGTAGCTCAACTGCTTGCAAGGATGGGCTATCATGTCGACAGATGTGCGCCATAGACGAGCTCTATGGGTAACATGTGGATAGCACAAAGACTAAACCAAAAGCTCAACTTTAACACCATGTTAAGAATCATTAAGATTTTACTATAAAAACCAATTGGTTAATATGAAGAGTAATCCAAGACCTTATATGGTGGATTTGATTCTTAAGATTTTTCTATGTAGACTTTTATATATTTTAACGTTTACACTTAACAATTAAGGGTTTTATCTTAAGATTAATTAGACCTAAAAGAAGTAATTAAAGATCTTATATGATGGTTTTAGAAATTTTTTTATGTGAGTGGGAGTGTATATATTACCATCCCACCTCGCATACGACTCGAATTGAATACGAAAACTGATAACTCATATTAAGATGTAACCCATAATGAAAACCAGAAAGATATGGATAATGCATGGATGAACATGAACTAGTCTAAAGCCACAATTCTGATATCATACTAAAAATCATGAGGTGCCGTACTAATAAGACCAAATTGTGTTTCATTTTAACAATTAACTTCTTTCATTTCTTTCATAAATGGAGTTGTCAAAGATCTTTCAAGGCAATATTAGTTAAAGTTAACGATTTCTTTATATAAAAGATATTACATATTCTAGTTTTACCATTTAGAATTCTGTGGTTCCTTAATTTTGTCATCATTACAATTTGGACCAATTTGGCCTAATTTGGAAGAGATTGGGTTGCTTCCTTCGTGTTTCTTAGATACCAAAAACGCGCAACTCATGAAAACTACTTGGCATGAAAACTGATTCATGTTTACGTGTAATAATCCATGTTTAACAACTGATTCATCAACACATTGATAATACATTCTACACTCATGAAATGTCAATATTAGATTTTGCAGGCCATCAAACTATTTTTTTAAGGTCCTATTTCAGCTATCTAACTATTTTTGGTCTTAAAGGAGTACCATTAATTTATTAATTACGTTTCGTTCTGACCATTCCATCTTTTTATATTAAAATGAACTAATGGATAGGGATAAAACTATAGAAACACTTATCTTAATTACATTTTGACGATCGAATAAAATTAATTGCAGTTTACCCCAATCGCTTAAAAGGTTTTAAGCAATTGGGGTGAACTATAATAAATTTTATTCGATGGTCAAAATGTAATTAAGATAAGTGTTTCTATATACTTTTCATGAGTTGCGCATTTTTGGTATCTATGGAAAGGTAACGTCATGATGCTGAGCCTCGTTTATGTCAACCCAAGCTCGGAAACATGAAGGAAGCAACCCAAGCTCTCCCAGAGCCGAAAACTTAGTCCAAATTGTACTGATGACAATAGAAACCACAGAATTCTAAAAAGTGAAGCTAGAATATATGATATCTTTTATGTAGAGAAATCGTGAACTTCAATTAATATTGCCTTGAAATATCTTAGACAACTCCATTTCTGAAAGAAAAGAAAGAAAATTGTTAAAATGAACTACAAATTGATTTTATTATGACGGCACCTCATGACGATTAATATGATATCAGAATTGTGGCTTTAGACTAGTTCATGATCATTCTTGTATTATCCATATATATCTTTCTTATTTTCATTATTTGTTACATCTTTATATCAGTTATCAATTTTCATATTCAAATCGAGTCACACGCGACATGGGATGATAATATATACACTCCCACTCACATAAAAAATTTAATTTCTAAAACCATAAGATCTTTGTTTACTTCTTGTAGGACTAATTAATGTTAATATAAAACCCTTAATTATTAAGAGTAGAAAGAACAAAACAAAAAGTGGTCGACGGCCGCAGGAAGCGTGTAAGACCAGACCAATTAGAGGGTCTTACAACAAAAAGAGTCTCCTCTGGTTGCTCAAATAATTAATCCCACTTATGAGACTAATTAATATATTGTATTACAATTGGGAATTGTTAGACGTGGAACGTAGACTAGATGGAGCAAGATAATATATTTATACGTTGGATTACATAATACTATTTTTTAATAGCAGCCCAAGTAGAAACCATTATTCTTTTAGTACTCGAATGGGCTGCTCTTCAGTTGCCGCTTCAGTTCTAGTAGAAAGCATTAGAGTTATTATCTCATTTAAAAGTCTGAGTTTATATAAAAAAATATTTGTTTATTTATTTATTTATTTATTGTATTAACACGTCCTCTCACATGCAGGATAATTTGTTTAGAGTTTGTACGTGGATAATTTAATATTTTTAAATGGGTAGCGGTAAAGATCGAACTTGTGCCGTTTGACTTTCATTCTCTGATACCACATTAGAGTTATCACCTTATCTAAAAGCTTAAACTTGTAGAGAGTATATTTGTTTATTTATTTATTATGTTAACAGAAAGTGATAAAAGTGTTAAAGATACTCTTGTCCCACATGAATAAATCATGTACATCTTTTGTTAAAAGAATATATAATTTATTATAATTAATTATTTTGGAGATTGACATATAAAACTTTGAATATGTACATATATCTAACATCTATTAATACGTTAAAATCGACACGTGATTTTTGACATTTTTGTGACGGTACTTTCTATATTTTACATCATTTGTCAAATTAGGCAGCGCACTAATCATTGGTACTAATTAGAAACAAGGTCGTCATCAAACTTGGCTGCACAGAAGCTAAAGAACACATGCATTATAACAATATTTCAAAGTTGACAACACCCATGCAACTCTCCAACTTTACATGTATAAATACAAGGAAGTAGAAAATCCTCATCACTCATCAGTCTCAACAAAAATAATCTCATCTGCAAAAGTGATAAGCCATGGATTACATTAGCATTGTGCTTGTAGTACTGTTGTCATTAACCTTGTTCTGTGGCCTCAAAACATTATTATCAAGGAAAAGCAGAAAGCTCCCACCTGGACCCACTCCACTACCCATAATTGGCAACCTTCACTTGCTTGGCTCACAATTCCACAAGTCCCTAGCCGAGCTTGCAAAAACTTATGGTCCAATTATGCTTGTAAAATTAGGCCAACTTAACACACTGGTCATAAGTTCACCTGCTGTGGCCAGACAAGTTCTTCAGAAACAAGATACAGAGTTCTCTAGCAAATGGATCCCCCAAGCACTCCATGCCCACGATCAATACAAATACTCTGTTGTCTTGCTACCTGTCGAATCACGATTCAGAAGCATTCGCAAAGCCATGAACTCCACCATTTTTTCTGGGGTTAGGTTGGATGCTAGCCAGCACATAAGGTCTAGCAAGGTTCATGAGTTGATTGAATATTGTCGAAAACGCAGCCTTAACGGTGAGGTAGTCAATATAGGGTTAGCGGCTTTCATGACCACACTAAACCTTTTGACCTCCACCATTTTCTCTAAGAACGTCATGGACCCGAATTCAGATTCTGTTCAACACATGAGAGACGTCATGTGGAACGTATCTGTGGAGGCTGGTGCCCCTAACTTGGCAGACTTTTACAAATTTATTGCCTTTGACATCCAAGGTATAAAGCGTCGCTTGACTGGTCATTTCAGCAAGGTATTTAAAATATTTATGAGTCAAATCGATGAACGTATGCAACAAAGGAAATTGCAAGGCCCTGGAAATAAAGATGCTCTTGATCTTCTTCTCACTTTCATTGAAGAGAATCCAAAAGATTATGATCGAGCTCACATGGAGCGCATGTTCTTGGTAAGCGATTTGCCTCTTTATTTAGTAGATAATCTAATGTTTGGGATTTTTTTTTCTTTTTCAAATACTTTGATTTTTTCTTCTTCCAAAGGAAACATATAATGATAGTCAACCCATTCAAGAACTTCCCTTCTAGCATATATATGATATGTTATTGATATCTAATTGTTATTATTATAGGACTTATTTATTGCGGGATCTGATACAACTTCAAGCACCTTGGAATGGGCAACGGCAGAAGTACTTAAAAATCCAGAAACATTGAAAAAGGCCAAAGAAGAGCTTGCCCAGGTGGTTGGCAAAGGCAGACAAATAGAAGAAGCTGATGTTGACCGCTTACCTTATTTGCAGTGCATTATGAAAGAAACCTTGAGACTACATCCGCCAGTTCAGACATTAATTCCACGAATGGTATATCGAGATGTCGAGCTATGTGGATACACGATTCCAAAGGGACAAAAGTGCTTGTCAATGTATGGGCAATTGGGCGTGATACAAGTGTTTGGGAGAATCCACTTGCCTTTAAACCTGAGAGATTTTGGGAATCTGATCTAGACGTCCGAGGTCTCGATTTTGAGTTGCTTCCTTTCGGTTCAGGAAGAAGAATTTGTCCAGGAATGCCATTGGCACGAAGGTTACTTCCAGCTATGCTAGGGTCATTACTTAATACATTTGACTGGAAACTTGAAGGTGGAATCTCACCAGAAGAACTGAACATGGAAGAAAAGGTTGGCCTTGTGCTACAAAAGAAATACAACCTAAAAGCTATCCCAATACCTCTCTGAAGGCTCAAGCACATTTAAACAATTATTCTCATTTTTATTTTATTCTTTTTCCATTGGTTGTATGAGGGGAGGGTTGTCATTATTCTTGTTTCCGAAACTAAGAGAAGGTAGCTCTGATCGTAAAAAAATGATAAAACTAGTATGCTGGAAAATGCACAAAGTGGTGCATCTTGCATAAGCCGAAAATTCGTGACCATTTGTTCAACTATTTGTTAATGATAATTGTTGAATCGCTTTGCTTTTATATCCTTGGTGATATTGCACTTGATAGGTTAGTCACCTTTTTCATCTTGACACAAATTTGTTTATGAAAATAAACATTTCCCTTTTTTTTTAATTTAGTTTCATACACCTGGCCTATTATATATATAGTCTATACTCTTGGGATCCAAGTAAAACAGATTTCCTCCATTTTTAGACTTCAAGAAATTTGGTGTATTATTAATATATAAGAACACATTGTATTTTGTGTGATAAAAGAACTAAAGCTAAGAGTATTGTATTCGAATATCAATAGTAGATTATTCTCTGTTACTCATGGGAGTCCAAGTAAAACAGATTTTCTCTATTTTGTAGACTTTAGGAAATTTGGTGTACTATAAATATGTAAGAACACATTCTATTATGTGTGAGAGAAGAAATGAAACTGAGATTGTATTCGAATATCAATAGTGAATTATTTTATGTCACTCGTGGATGTAGACATTTACATCGAACCACATAAATATGTCATACCTTTTCTTCACATATTCTTCGTTTTTCATGATTTTTCCGTAACATACCCAATTTGCCATGGATGACCATCTCTTTGGTAGAATACGTCAAACATCAATTTTGATCTTCAATAGAGGTAAACTTTGACCCGTTTCGATATTAAAAATATTTTTCAAACCAAACACAACCATTAATTTGTACTACTTGACCAAAAACAAAGAAAAAAAGGATAAAAGACTGTGCATTCCCTCATTATTAAAATATATATCACTGAAAACAGACGACCTTTTCGTACTCTCCACACTGAAACCATCGACTATGATTCAGCAGAAATCGACATTTTCTAGATTTCTAACCATTAAACTTTTCCTATACTAAAAAATAATTTTTGAAGTAACTTTTAATTTTTTTAGTGTCTTGACTAAGTCAAATTATTATATCTTTAAGTTAATTATTGTTGTTCGATATAATAGTGCATAGCTTTTCATGTAGTTTTTAGTTTTTTAACTATCTTTTTTCAAAAACCAAAAATTTTAGTATTTCAAGTAGCTTTTAGCTTCTTTTTGGGACAATTCTATCTTTTTTTTTCTTTGATAAATATAAATAAAAAGTAATACAAAAATAAATTTCAAATTCTTTCTAATCAACGTATACTAAAATTATAAGTTTATTAGTTCTTTTGAAAAAATAAATTTTGAATCTATTAAAATTAAGTTTTGTAATATTGATAGAAATGCTTTATTAAAAAAAATTAGTTATATTTCAATACTAAAATATTATTATAAAAATATCTAACTATAAGATATATTATCTTATTCCTAATATATATATATATATATATATTAATAATTATAATTATGATAACAACAACAATAATAATAATATGATGTCAATGTCCCTTATGTCATTTTACATAGCTGATAACTAATTTTACTGAATATATTTTGTTCAATTAACTAGCTAAATAACTATTAGCTAACTGCCAAAATACAACAGTTATCAACTATTCAAATAGCTACTAGCTAGCTTAACAGCTTATTTTGCTGAACATGCCTTAAGTAATCCGCCTAGAATAATGTTAATTTGTTCAAGTGAAACAAACCAGCATAGCAGCAAAGAAATCTTAATAGTGAAAGCAATAACTAATGAAATGAACTATGCTTCATACCCAATGTCTTGTGTGAGCATTTGTAATCTAATCTAGTTGAAGGATTCTAAATTATCAATTGACATATTTAGAGGTATGTATAATCAGCAAATTATATCATACACCCAAACCTACAAATACCTGCCAAATTACACACACCTTAACTCATGTTCCTTACATGCGCCTTATATAAGGAAAAAATAGCAGCTCTTCTATACATTTTTCTTTACTCACAGACACTCTCGCCTCCGCACACACTTTCTCTCTCTCCCCTCTTTTTCGATTATCCATTCTTGCCTATCGCTTTCAAGCGGTCTTTGTTGCCAGTTTGGTCATTCTCTTATGGTTGTGGTTGGGGTGGAGGTGGCGACGCCAGCAGCGGTTGTGGAGTGGTTGCAATTTTTTTGTTTTTCTTTTTTTTTTTATTTTGCTTTGTAAAAGATCAAAAACTAATCAGTAAATTAGTTCACTTAATTTAACTAATTTAATTATTTATGCTTTTGTAGTGATAGAGATGTCGGTTGTGGCTGGAGTGGTGGTGGTGGTTGTAGAGTGGGTGCAATTTTTTTTGTTTTTTGTTTTGTTCTGTAAAAGATTGAAAGCTAATCGTGAATTATTTCACTTAATTTTACTAATTTAATTATTTATGCTTTTGTGGTGGTGGTGATGGTGGTTGTGGTCATGATTAGTGTTGGAATGGTCGTGGTGATGGCAGCAGTGGTTGTTGTGGAGTGGTTGCAATTTTTTTATTTTTTATTTTTTTATTTTACTTTGTAAAAGAGAATGAAAAAGGATGGCATTGGTTGACAGGTGTAAAAAAAAATTGTGAACATGGTGTTTATTAGTATGAATATTTCGGTCAAAATTGTGAACGCATTGTTTATAGGTGTGAACATGCTGGAAAGAGGTTCTAAACTTGTCAGTTCTCAATTGTGAATGTATAATGTGAAAGTTTTGACCATATAGATTAGAAGTAGTGAATAACTAAACCTACGAACATATCATATAAAAATGGTGAACAATTAAATTTTTGAATATAAAGTTTTAAAATTATGAAAATGTAATATGAAATATGTAAATAATTAAAAATTATGAACATGTAACGTAAAAATTATAAACATATAAAAATTATGAACATATAATATAGAAATTGTAAACGTATAATATAACAATGAACATATATATGTAAATAATTAAAAAATATTAAATAAAAATAATTTAAAAATATTAAAATTTTGAATATATAATATAAAATTTGTAAAAAAAGTGAATATAGAATATAAAATTTGTAAAAAAAGTGAATATAGAATATAAAATTTGTGAATGTATGAAATATATATTTTTTACAATAATTTTTAAATTTTTTGAAATTTAAAAATAAAATGTAAAAAAAAAAATGAAACTGTTATTGAGGTAGCTGATCGTCCCTTAATTCAATAAAAAAGGGACGAGGCTGCTAATTCGTTCCCCCTGTTTTTAATTGAGCACGTGGAAACACGCAAAAGAAGTGCACGATTCTCTTGGGGTGCACCATTCCCAGGGTGCATGATATAGGCTCTCCATATATTACTGTCATTATGCGTATTGCAACGGTTATAAAATAAATGTTAATTAGTGGGGCTTGTTTTTTGGCTCACTTTTTAGCATTATTACAAAATGGCCATGTTTTCCAAGCTATTTCAAAAGTGATCCTCCCAGATTTCGAAAATCCGAAATCAAATTATGAAAATCTGAAAAAAGGATTTTGGAAGTCCGTTCTAGGGTTCATATTCATATTCTCTAGCAACCAATTTTTAAAATTCGTTATGGATTTTGGAAATCCGAATTTGGTGAAATCGGATTTCGGTGATTCGAATTTGGTGAATTTGTCCGTTTGGTCCTTTTTCCTTTTCTTTTTTTTTTTTCCCCTCAAAATGAAAACAGAAGTCACCAAATCCGGATCACCAAACGGCTGAATTCATCAAATTCGCATCACCAAAATCTAATTTGACCAAATTCAGATTTTCAAAATCTAAAATGAATTTTAAAATTCTAATTTGAAATTGAATTTTCATAATTTGGTTTCAGATTTTCAAAATCCGAAAGGGCCATTATTGAAATCGATTAGAAAAGAAGGTTATTTTTGCAAAAATGCTAAAAACTGAACCAAAAATTAATTAGAAAACCCTATTAGTGTGGGGAGTAAATATAAATGCAATAAGCATAATTAACTAGTTGTCTGAACATGGCCAACAAAATTATCATTATAATCTTGTTTTTCCCTAGTTTTGTTTTCCATTTCAGTAGATGGAGCAAGAACAAGATTACACAAGCTTAGTGACGATGAGTATGGCATTTGCAAATCAATGGTGGAAACACAAGGTTATGATTGTGAAGAGCACAAAGTATGGTTACAAGCAATAATTTAATTTCGTGTTTTTAATCAACCTTTTATTTTATGTTATTATTCTTATTGAATATAATGGGACCACCAATAATAATTGTTCGGACTTTGATTTCAAGTTCAGGTGATTACGGAAGATGGTTATATATTCTTAGTATGCAAAGGATTCCAAGGAATGGAATTCCTGTTCTTCTGCAACATGGGCTCATGATGGTTCGTGGAGTTGTCGAATAATACAGTTATTTGATTTTCGCACTAAATGATTTCGAAATAATACCCGAAAATATATGCATGTAACATGTAACGATTACAAATGTTGTGATATAGGACGCAGGAACATGGTTGTTGAAAATGGTTTTGATGTTTGGCTTGCCAATTCTCGTTGCACCAACTATAGCCGTGGACATACATCACTTGATCCTCGTGGTCGGGTTCTCGCTACTTTGGGCTCGTCTCGATATTGGTCTTTTTAAAAGCATTTTTTTTTAATTTAAAAAAAAATTTGAAAACCAAAAATTCTAACTCTGGAGAAAGCAGAAATTGAACTTTTTTTAGAGTTTCAATTTTTTTTAAAAAAAAAGTTAATCTAAATACTTATTGCAACAAAAGATGTAATTTTTTCAACCCAAAAAAAAAACCTCTTTTCAGTAAAAAAATAATAATAATAATAAATCCAAAGAGGTCCTTTATCTTCTTTTTCTTTTGATTTCCTTGGGTGTCTTACCACATATATCAAAGGCTCATTTGAGTTAACTTGTGAAAAATGCGTTGTTTTAATATAACTTTTATAAGGGTATGTTCTCCTAGAGATGGTTAAATTTCTACCCTCTAGAATAATTGAGTAATGTCTTTGATTTTACATGCATGCAGGCCTATTGGGACTGGTCATGGGATGAATTGGTTGCTTATGATCTTCCTGCGTCGTTTAAATACGCACGATGAAACTGGCCAGAATCTACACTATGTTGGTTATTCCTTGGTATAATAATCCGCATATTCTATTATTGAATCATAACATCATTATCTACCTCTAAAACTTGTATCCCGACATAATATAACTAATACAATAATTATATTACGAAAAAAAATTCAATGATGATAAATTGATGATAACTTCGCCAACCAACTTGGAGTTTGGGGATCCAAATCCATTAAACTTCTTGATCAGAGTAATTTTTGTCCCTTTTTTTTTTTAATTTAATCAACTATGTCTTGCAGGGTTCTTTAATTGCTTTGGCAGCTTTCTCTCAAGATAGCTTATTGAACATGTTAAGGTCCGCTGCTTTGCTTAGCCCGATTGCTTATTTGGGTTAGATGAGATCGGTTCTTGCAAGAGATGCTGCTGAAGCCTTCATAGCTGAAGTAATGTGAAAAACAAACAAATTTCTTATAACTTTAATTTCTTAATTAATTTGGAACCTAATTAATAGTAAAGCATTTTATGTGATATTGGCTGACTGAGTTTTTTCTTTTCTTTTTTTAACATTAATCAGGGCTTGTACTGGTTAGGAATCCGTGAATTTGCTCCAAGAAGGTATGATAAAATATCATTTATTATATCTTGTCTGTGGCACTACTAGAAATTAATAGATTTGAAATTAAAAATTTAAGAATTTTTCATCTTAATTTGAAACAGATTTGAGACCGAAATTTCTCATCTAAACTTGAGATGGATTTGAGATGGAAAATTTGGACAAAATTTTCTAATAAATTAATAAATATTTGTTACGGAATTTGAGATGAGAAATTTTCCGTCTCAAATTTTTTGTCTCAAAATTTGAGACTTTTCTGTCCCAAAATTTTCGTTTCAAATTCATTTTGAGACGGAATTTTTCAAGTTTGAGACCAAAAAGTCCAAAAATTTTTTGTAGTGTTACAATCACGAGTTTAATTTTCATTCTGTTTCTTCATCCGTGAATATAAACGACCTCAACCGTGTTTTTTTATTTTTCTGTAATGAGGAACTCAGTTAAGTTAAGTAGGATCATTTTGATACAGATTCGGTAGTGCAGAGACGTGTCCCAACTCATTCTTTTTATCAATTAAAATTAAATAGTATTTGTGATGGAAGAGTATAATTTAGTATTTATTTAGAACCTTTAATTTGACTACTATAAGTGTTTGCTTAGGGGGTGTTTGGATTGGTTTGTAAAAAAGCCACTTAAAGTACTTCTAGCTTTAAGTGACATTTTTTATTGTCAACTTTAAGTAGTTACGTGTTTGAATAAAAGTTGTAGTTATAAAAATAAGTATTTATATGTTTGATTAAAGTGGGTTGAAAAGTAAGTTATATAGTTAAAATAACTATTAAGGACATTAAAATAGAATTTAAAAAGGTAAGTATAAGATAAAAGAGTAAAGATATTTTAGTAATAAAAATAAAAAGATAAGGATAAGATAGTAAATGATTTGGTCCAATTTACTTTCTTTTCAAAGTGTTTAAAGTCATAAAAAGTAAAAATTGGGGTTGGAGAACTTTTTATTTTCTACTTAAAGTCACTTAAAAAAAGTACATTTTTAATTAAAACAAATACTTCCATTAGCTTAAATTAGACTTTAAGCAGGTTTGACCAGAAAAAAAAAGCCAAACCAAACCCGTTAGCCATTTGGAATAATATCACATGTTTGAAAATATATCTGGGAATGTTCAATTAACCTTGAAAAAGTGTAACATCCTTGTCGTTTATTAAGCGTTCAATGAATGCTGTTATACATTGGATCATGCTTTTTTTTTTGTTATTTATTTATTTATTTATTAAATCCCTCACGTCCCAACCCAACCCCTCAGATTTAAAGTCAAGACTTTACTCTTAACGAAAATAGTCTTAATCATTTGAGACTATATTAGATCATGCTTGATAAAAGAATCCATCGAATAATAATCTAGCCAAGGTTTATTATTTCATGGATGCTATTGTAAGGAGACAATCCTCATCCCTATTTTTATCTCAAACCTTGACTTTAATTTGCCTATAATTTTGAAACTCGTGAACTAACACCTTTAGCTTGACTTTTGCCTCAAAATTCAAACACGTGAACTTATATTTCCTTTTGGATTCAACAGAGATGCTGTCGCCAAACTTCTTGAAGATATCTGCAGGAAACCGCGTTTACTGGAACCCTCTACCCCTCCATAATTTGTCATATATGTTTCTCCCTATATATTGTTCAAAAATATCATAATTTTGTTAAGTCGATCCCACTAAATATTTAAAAGGTTATGTACCATTTTAGCCCTCTATAATTTGTCACATATGTTTCTCCTTATAGTAAAATAGGCATAGAACTCCCACTAGTGGTCTTTCAGATGTGCAACACACACGTCATATGAAATAGGCATAGAACCCTCCGGTGGTCCTCAAATTTAAGTTTAAAAGATAAAAAAATTCTCATTAAAAAATAATTTGTATGGAAATATTATGACCCCATTGAGATTTTTTTTTTCCCCCTCAAAGCTGCTCTTCTTGTTTATTTTTCGTGTTGAAAAGTATATCTATTTTTATTGTTGAAGGTTTGAATATTTTATCATCTTTGGTGAAATATCTATAACTGCATTATTGTGTAGGTCCGAATTGCTACATGAACTCAAGTAAGGCAATTGAATTCCTTGAGCACGAACCTCTGTCAACGTCAACGAAGAACATGATCCCACCTAGCCCAGAGTAAGTTTTCACTACTTTACACCAATTAAGAATCCATGGGGCAAATGGTATTATGCCTAATTAAGAATATATAGCTTCCTAATTAACTAATTAATGAATATCTAAGGATTATATTAACAGGGCAAACAACTTGTTAGATATGCCCTATTGAAATTAAGGATGATAAAAGGTGAACTAGCTACGAGTTTCTAGTCAAGCAATTAACAATGAGATCACAACTTTTGCAATGTCTCACATCGGTGGAAGATATTCTTAATTTCTTGAAGGCAATGTTTGTTAATTATGTAATTTTTGAACAGTGATTAGGCAAGGGAACATAGCTATGTCTGATTATGGAAGTGAAGATGAGAACAACAAACACACTATGGCCAGCCCAATCCTTCTGAGTACAACATGTCTAGCATTTCAAGTGACCTCCCACTTTTCTTAAGCTATGGGGGCCAAGATTTTCTCTCTGATGTTAAGGATGTTCACACCTTACTAGATAATCTCAAACATCTTGAAGCTGGCATGTTAGAAGCTGTATTTAAGGAGGACTATGCACATGCTGATTTTGTTTTTGCTTTTTGGTGTGAATGCTAAGCAAGAGGTCTACAATACCCTCATGGATTTCTTTAACCAACATTGAGTACACAAAAATAGAAAGATAGAATTCTATATGCTTGTTGAGAAAAGGCAATTGTAAATGTTAATATGGTCCTCGCCAAAGTAATAGAAAGCTCTACTCCATTTTCTACTAAATTTGTGCGTTTGAAAACCTACTTAGGGCTTGTTTTGGATCATAAATAATTATATTTCCAGTGAATTAAATAAAAAAAAATTCAAAAAAATATTTGAGATATGTCAACTATCAATAAAGAGAGAATATGTCAGAATAGAATGACATTCTTGACTCTATTGTAATTCCCATGATTGGTATGATGAGATGCAACTAGGAATGTTATTTTTGAGGGAATCCATTCCCATGTTCATAGAAATAGTCATTCTTAACACGATACATGTGAATAACCCATTTTCATATCCGCATGAATGAATTTTTTGACAAATGACAAAAATATTTCTGAAAAAAATTAATGTATTGCAAAATTAGTCTTTTGAATATATGATGTTTTTCAAACCTTCTACCTTAGCTAAAAAATTTTAAAATTAAACTACATTTAAATATTTATATTATATTAAATTAATTAATTTAAATGCACAATTAATTATTGGTTTGTTATAAATCATTTAAATTTTTATTTTAATACTTAAAATCCACAATTTGTTTAATTTTTTAAATCTTAAATATAGAAAAATTATATTAAGCAAAAGATTTTCAAAATTTTTACATGTGTACATGTACGTTATAGCCTAGGATTTGTAAGTTTATGTGTGTGCATGTCACGTAAGAGTTAAATTGTCAAGTAAGAAAATTTACCTAAGATATAAAAATAAAATAAAATGCTACATAAGCAAAAATTTAAAACTGTTATTTAACGGTATGTAAAATTTATGTTTTGGTAAATTGAAGGCTTTTTATTAAAGCTCTTAAAGTTCATGCAACAAAATAGAACTGCTTAACTCCTGCTTGGTATGAGAAGACTGATCAGTGCACTAAAATTATTGCTAGTATGTCACATCTTTCGTTTTTCGCTTTCCAGCTATCAAATGGCTTCTTCTTCTTCTTCCTTTCTGGTCAGCACTCCTGCTACCAACATCAAAACTTCCACCACAACCACTCTTGATCACATTAATGATACCACATAGAAAGCACAAATCTACAATTTCTTTCTTTTTGAAGACCTGTTAATATACATTGACAGGACCTTTCCAAAAGAGTCTCTACTTGGATGGGGTAAGTGTTACGGACAATAAATAAGTATATATAACCAAATCCTTTATATAAATTTAAACTTTTAAATGAGATGGTAACTCTAATAGTAAGATATACTCAGACAAAAAAGAAAAAAAAAAAGTGTTGCTTATGTCCCACCGTTTGTAGTAATGCATCCAAAAAGATAGCAAATTCATGGCAAATGGGGTAGTATAAAAATAGATAAACATGGGAAATCTTTATTTTCATGAAGAAATTTATGTAAGCATGAGAAGATATCAAACTTTTAAATGCAATATCACAAAAATATAGGGAATGCACTATAACAATTGTCACTAAAAAAACAAAGTTGAACAAATGGCCACAAATTTCTTCTTTTGCTAGATGCACTACATTGTGCAATTTCTAGGCATACTAATTTACTTATTTGCTTATGATCAAGGCCATCTTTTCTTATTCTAGGAAAGAAAAATAAATGAAAACCCCTCCTCCCAAATTGTACAATGAATGGAAAAAGAATAAATAAAAATGAGAATAATTTGTTCAAAAGTGCTTCTCCCTTTAGAGAGGTATTGGGACAGCTTTTAGGTTATATTTCTTCTGTAACACAAGGCCAACCTTTTCCTCCATGTTCAATTCTTCTGGTGAGATTCCACCTTCTAGTTTCCAGTCAAACGTATTAAGTAAGGATCCTAGCATAACTGGAAGCAACCTTCGTGCCAATGGCATGCCTGGGCAAATTCTTCTTCCTGAACCAAAAGGAAGCAACTCAAAATCGAGGCCTCGGACATCTAAATCAGATTCCCAAAATCTCTCAGGTTTGAAAGCTAGTGGATTCTCCCAAATGCTTGAATCACGCCCAATTGCCCATGCATTTACAAGCACTTTGGTCCCTTTTGGAATCGCGTATCCACATAGCTCGACATCTTGATATACCATTCGTGGAATTAATGTCTGAACTGGCGGATGTAGTCTCAAGGTTTCTTTCATAATGCACTGCAAATAAGGTAAGCGGTCAACATCAGCTTCTTCTATTTGTCTGCCTTTGCCAACCACCTGGGCAAGCTCTTCTTTGGCCTTTTTCAATGTTTCTGGATTTTTAAGTACTTCTGCCGTTGCCCATTCCAAGGTGCTTGAAGTTGTATCAGATCCCGCAATAAATAAGTCCTATAATAATAACAATTAGATATCAATAACATATCATATATATGCTAGAAGGGAAGTTCTTGAATGGGTTGACTATCATTATATGTTTCCTTTGGAAGAAGAAAAAATCAAAGTATTTGAAAAAGAAAAAAAAAATCCCAAACATTAGATTATCTACTAAATAAAGAGGCAAATCGCTTACCAAGAACATGCGCTCCATGTGAGCTCGATCATAATCTTTTGGATTCTCTTCAATGAAAGTGAGAAGAAGATCAAGAGCATCTTTATTTCCAGGACCTTGTAATTTCCTTTGTTGCATACGTTCATCGATTTGACTCATAAAAATTTCAAACACCTTGCTGAAATGACCAGTCAAGCGACGCTTTATACCTTGGATGTCAAAGGTAATAAATTTGTAAAAGTCTGCCAAGTTAGGGGCACCGGCCTCCACAGATACGTTCCACATAACATCTCTCATGTGTTGGACGGAATCTGAATTCGGATCCATGACGTTTTTGGAGAAAATGGTGGAGGTCAAAAGGTTTAGTGTAGTCATGAAAGCTGCTAGTCCTATATTGACTGCCTCACCATTGAGACTGCGTTTTTGACAATATTCAATTAGCTCCTGCACCTTGCTCGACCTTATGTGCTGGCTAGCATCCAACCTAACCCCAGAAAAAATGGTGGAGTTCATGGCTTTGCGAATGCTTCTGAATCGTGATTCGACAGGTAGCAAGACAACAGAGTATTTGTATTGATCGTGGGCATGGAGTGCTTGGGGGATCCATTTGCTAGAGAACTCTGTATCTTGTTTCTGAAGAACTTGTCTGGCCACAGCAGGTGAACTTATGACTAGTGTGTTAAGTTGGCCTAATTTTACGAGCATAATCGGACCGTAAGTTTTTGCAAGCTCGGCTAAGGACTTGTGGAAGTGGGAGCCAAGCAAGTGAAGGTTGCCAATTATGGGTAGGGGAGTGGGTCCAGGTGGGAGCTTTCTGGTTCTCCTTGATAATAATGTTTTGAGGCCATGGAATAATGTTAACGACAACAATACTACAAGCACAATGCTAATGTAATCCATGGCTTCTCACGCTTACAGATGAGATTATTATTGTTGGGAGTGATGAGTGATGACCAGGTTCTCAATCTTCTTCGATATTTATACTTGTAAAGTTGATGAGATTTTGGGTTCTGCCAACTTTGAAATGCATATTAATATTGTTATCATGCACGTGTCCTATAGCTTTTGTGCTGCCAAGTTTGAAGATTCCAGTACGAAGGATTAGGTGTGCAGCTCTAGTTTGACAAGCACGTAAAATATACAACAATGTTGTATACCGATTCAAAATGTTAAAAATCACAATGTTAATTATAAAACTAATCGATATTAGGTGAAGGACGATATCCGTAATTTTACATGTCAATTTTGAAAATAACGATGCTCTAGATGGGATTGATAGGGCTTCCTCGTAGTGTTACATATCCATCTCCTTTTCTTCATGGCTGCTTCCACTTATCCACTCGCATTCATCTCAGGGACGAGTACAATTTTTAACTCTATGTTGGCTTTAGAAGTCATATACAATTCATACATGTGGGACAAGAATAATTTTTCACTCTTTCATCACTTTCGACTAGAACCGAAGAGCAGCCTATTCGAGTACTTAAAGAATAATGGTTTCTACTTGGGCTGCTATTGAAAATATTAATAGTACTATGTAATCCGACATATATTATTATATTACAGAAACATGGTATCTTCATCTCCATCTTTGCTAGGTTAGATGTCTATCATATTCCCAAGTAATTCTATATTAATTATTTATGCTGTGTTTGTTTGGATCTTATTATAAGACACTTATCTTATTTGACAACTTATGTAGAAAAGATTATTTGTTACCAGCTTATTATAAGGCAGTTATAAAATACTTTTCATAAGATGTTTTATTTGTAGTTATAAAAAATAAGTTAGATTTAGGGTACTTATATCTTATCTTATATCTTATCAGTTAGAAAATAATTAAAAATAAGAATTTAAAAATATAAAAATTAAAAATAAAGAAAATTAAAAAAATTAAAAATAAAGATAAAAATTAAAAATTAAAAAATAAAATATTAAATATTAAATATTAAAATTAAAAAATAAAAATAAAAAATTTAAAAACTAAAAAATAAAAAAAAATAAAAAATAAAAATGTTAAAAATTAAATATTAAAAATTAAAATTTCAAAATTTTAATATTTTTAAAACAAAATTAAAATTTAATTAAAATTTATATTTTATAATTTATTATTTAATTAGAAAATTAAAATACCATGAGTCAAAATTGATAATATTATTATCAAAGTAACTTATAACAGCATTTCAGCTAATAAACTAAACAGTCTTATTGTATTAGACATCTATTTTTTATAAGACACTTATCAGATAAAATACTTATCAAATTTCAGACAAAACTATTCCAAACAAGATATTAGTCTCATATCTCGGATTATTTGAGCATCCAGAAGAGACTATTTTCGCTTTTGTAAGGTCCTCTTGGTACTGGTCTTATTAGACGCTTTCTGCAGCCGTCAACCACTTTTCATTTTGCTTTTCTTACTCTTAATAATTAAGGATTTTATCTTAAGATTAATTAGTTCTATAAGAAGTAACCAAGATTTTGTGTGATGATTTTACAAAACTTTAGTGCGAACTAATATTGAGAAAAACAAAATTACAAAAATCAAAAGGGGATGGATAATTTGTGGATGAACATGACTAGACTAAAGCCGCACTTAGTGATATCATATCAATAATCATGGGGTGCCGTCTTAAAACCAGTTTGTATTTTATTTTAATAATTAACTTTTTAGTTTTATTTCATTTTCGGGAATGGAGTTATCCAAAGTATTGCAAGGTAACGTTAAAATTTACAATTTCTCAGGTACCATATCGTACTTTCTAGCTTTAGATTTTAGAATTATGTGGTTTCTTTTGTCATCAGTGCAATTTGGACCAGGAATCTGGCTGCGGAACACCTTGGGTTGCTTCCTTCATGTTTCTGAGTTTGCTGAATGCGACCATGGCCCGTTGACATAAAATAGCTCAGCATCTTGACGTCACCTTGTCATAGATACCAACAGTATGCAACTCATGAAAAATGAAAACTACTTTTTCATGATTTTGCCACAATCCTACTTACATGGTTAACCCACGTAGTACTTGTAAAAATCCATGCCTAATTACTGATTTATCAACACATTTTGGCAACACATTATACCCTCATGAGCTGTCAAATATTATTATTCTAAAGATTTTGCAGAAAACAATCTCTTGAGTCCTATTTTAGTACCCTTAATTTGTTAGCTGGGTAAAAAATCATACACCCAAAGCTATATGTATCAAAATAGTATGGTGTATTTGTTCACAATGTTATATTATATGTTCATAATTTTTATACTATAGATTCACAATTTTTAATTATTTATAAATTACAAGTTATATGTTTACAATTTTAATATTTTATGTTCAATACTTCTAATTATTCATATTTTATTTATCCATTACTCTTATATTATATGTTCAAAAATTTTATATTATTTTTTTATAATAATTAATTACCTATTTATGACTATTCAAGATATATTCACAATCTCTAAACAACATGTTCACAATCTTTGAACAATTTTGGAGCTTGCAGTTGGTGGTGTTACCTATGTCTGATCGACGATCGGATTCTTTTCTTGTGTTCGTTGTCGTGAGGAGAATGAACTCATTAAATTTCACACTGAACCGACGATTAGATTGTGAGATCTCTTGGGAGATACACCGTGCTCATTTGAATGTATCATAATCTGAGTGTATGATATAATTTGTATTATTAACTAGGCTCATAGGATAAAACTACAGAAACACTTAATTAATCTTAATTACATTTTGACCATCAAAAAGAATTATTACAATTTCACCCCAATCAATTAAAACACCTAAAAAATTACATTAGCAAGACAAATTCAAGGCAGCTTTTTTTTTTTTTTTTTGGACAGCTGTTTATCGTTGGATCTCATTAATACAACTCCCAATAGTTTCAGTTCCAAGAATCTTTTTTTTTTTTTAATTGTTTGAATATAACTTATATGTCTTTAATATTACTGCAAACTTAAATCAATAGATGTGCAATATGTCTAGGGTAAATTTTTAAATAAATTTCATTTCATGGTCAAAAATAAGATTATACCAAAAGTATTTTACTATTTGTCTCTAGTCGTTAGTTTATTTTAATAGAAAAATAGATAGAATGGTCAAAATAGAGCTTAACTGATAAATAAATAATCCTTTTAGCACCAAAAATAGTTGAATGATTAAAATAAAACTCGAGATATTTTTGTAACCTTTAAGCATTTTTACCCGATGATGTTTGATGTTGCAGTTAACAATTTCACAAACTGAGGATTCCTTATTTGATGATTCAAGATATTGTCCTTAATTTCTATTTTTCGATATGAAAATGATCAACATACTCTCTTTCAATTTAATCATACCATTATAACTTCATTGAGTTTAAGGATGCCATAGTAAATGTAACTGATAGGTGAAAATGAGGAATAATAAATGTAGTGGAAAGAGAGTGATCTTTTCTTAAAATTTTGGCATTCAATCTCCCTTACATCGATAAAAGGTTATAAGAGGATCCAAATATATTTCAAAACAAGATCTACCCTGAAATCCACGACATTTTCGCGAGATCAAACCAATTCCGGCATCTTAAATAAATATGCCATTGATAGAGGTCTCTCCTGAATACCAAGAAATGAACCAACATGAACCATTGACATGATTTGATTGAATACAAGTACATTTAATGGGTTCATATGGCAAATATAGATGTATAAAATTGTGTTCAAATGTCAAATTCCTATCATATTTGCATATGTTAACGCATTAGTTTTCCACTAAAAGCTGTCACCTGCTGTCAGCTATCAAGCAGGATGAGCTCCTCCCCTGTTCTGCACAATGGATGCATTATGCTGCAATGGTTCTGACGTTTTAGCAGCATTTTCAGATGATAGCGGTCTGATAAACGGTCTGATTAGAGGTCTTCTTAAGAATTTGAGAGGCCACCTTCTTGGTTTTATTTGTCCGAGTAATTTCATCTGCTCCCTTCTAAACTTCCTATTTGCATACCATTTGCCACCTCGCCAACCTAGACCATACCTGGACATTTCAGCAACACGGTACCATCAGAAATTATCAGCCAAATCTTGTTACGCAACAAATTACAAACTAAAGTCACAGTTGCTTCATCTTTCCTATTACTACAGACAGTGTTGCTCCATTTTTCCTAGTTCCTACTACTTGTTCTTAGGTTTTCCAGAGCAACAAAAAGAACATTTTTCTACGGTTTCACGAAAAGTTGCTATTTTTTCTGGCCAGAAGATGGTAACAAATCACGTGTCTATTGGGTATTATAGACAAACAATCTTTTACCACCTGCCCCCAGTTTAGGGGCTACTTTTTTCTTCTTTAAGATAACGAAAGTAACACCTGATGATACTACCCCAACACCGTCTGACATCTATGTTGTTCTGAATCATATGGCAAAGAGCATGAGGCTTTTTTGTTCTGTACTATTTAATCGTCCATAACATTAAATGAAATAAATGAGGGACGGGTCTCGCCTTTCACTGGCTATGAAATATAAATCATCATTGTAACTTTGGAAACATACCTCCATTATCAACCCACTAACCAGCAAGATGGTTCATTATCTTTTGACTTCCAATTTTCATTGCCACATTTTATCTCTGGCTTCTTTCCAATATATCCAATGCATATTGGAAAATAGAAAATAATAATAACATAAAATCTAAAATATATTCTTATTTCAAACTCAATAAAAGGAAACATAAAACTTCCCTCAAATTCCGCCTTGGTACAGAAAAGCTAATGATTCAACTAAATAGTTCATTGCCTTCTGTCACCAAAAGCAATATGATTCTTATTGTTCTTAAGAAGTCCCTGTTTGCCTAGACTATGTTTGGCAATTTCTCGGTTTTTAAAAATGAATTATTAAAAATTCTTCTAATATCATTTTGATGCTCTTTTCTAAATGACCACCTCATCTAAAACTCAGCCTATTAGCAAAAGGCTTTACATATCTATTTCAAATCTTCAAGACGCCCCTTCATGTTCAGGTGGGATTCTTTTTGATGGAGTCGAGCACATCAGTGTATTAATTCACCAAGCATGTGCCCTGCCCATACCTGGCTCCGATACCACATTCAAATAACCACATTATTTAAAATTTTAAACTATTCTAAAGGGCTCAATATATTGATAGTATTCTACCAAAAATTTTTATTTGCTATACGTCTTCATCATTTATTAATCCCTTTTCCACTGCTTTCCTAAGAGATTATGTCAACGACTATTAGTACAAGACTTACATGAACAATATAATCTTGTAAGACCAAAGAAAAATGCAAAATTACCCGATGACCAATGTTGTTCCAGCAGTTGCAACACAAGCTGGAATACTCACAGAGCCTTTGACAATCTTCTTGAACTCATGATCTTCAAGTTGATATTTGTTTTTCATCTGGCAGAAGACAACAAAACATTAATAAGATAAAACGAACATTCAAAATGGAGGGAAATGTAAACTCCTTTAATCAATTTAGAGCCTCGTATAATTCAAAAGTTTGTGCTAGTCTGGTTCAGAAAACCACCACTGGCTAACAAAATCAAATGTCTAAGGAACTTAAAGGAGTTTCGAGTGTTTTGGAACTATATCAAAGCAGTTAGAGTATTGAAAAGCTTGTCATTATGGTTACAAACAAATTCCACAAAGATTATCTGAGTGACTAAGTCTCAGTCAATATCAACCAAATAAAATGACCTGCTGAGTTTAGTTTCTTCTTCTCTTTCTGAAATTTTACAAGAAAATAATTCAAACTTATAAAAATTGCAGTAGTAAGAGGGTAACAAGGTAATGCCACCAATGCCGAAAGTTTGCATTATCTTTACTTATTCCAGAAATTATAAAAATTTTAACACATTCAAGAAAGTAATGTTTCAATTTATCCTCCAAGGAAAGAATACTAATCAATCCAATATAGTGCAAGACTAGCTTGGTTTCAATTTATCTTCCAAGGAAAGAATACGAATCACTCCAATATAGTGCAAGACCAGCTTAGATGCTCAAAGCTTGCCCATTTTCATTTTCCCAAATTTAAGAAGAGAACTACAGAAACTGATCATTTTAAGTAAGATGTTGATAAGGAGAGAAGGCTATCAACAGTACCTCTACCACAAGGAGTAGCAAGGAAGAGAGGGAGAGAAAAGGAGAGATGAGAGAGGAGGGAGAAAGCTCTAATAATGTCATGCAAAATGTCAGATTGCATAGATTTTTATTCTATTAATGAATTAGTTTATATTCTCTTAATATTGATTGGAATCATTACATGAGTCTAAGGAGTTCAAAAGACTAACTACGAGGAAAAAGAAGAAAAGGAAAAGCTTTAGCATATTAATAAGGTGCTCAAACTATGTCATAGCAGTATCCAGAAAGCATCCAAGATGTTGGAGAGTGTTGGAGGAGTCTTTGAGAACATGTAAAGAAAATGTTTACCATATACTGCTGTAGTGCGTGACAAGTGTCAAATGGTCAACAAGTACCCAGTGCCTGACAAGGACACAACTCCAGTTTTGAAGTATCTGTGGTTCCAAGGTGTTAGACATGGTGGGCTAAATCACTAGGCGATTGTCTTCAGAATAGGGGATTTCATGTGCAAATCCATTTATCATTCTTTTGCAGGTTGTCTTCCGAAACATTCTTTTCGTATTCTTGCAAGTCGTCTTTCAGAATTTTTCAAACTTAAGCTCACTATCACTTTTTGATTTTTCAAAGAAGTCCTAGATCCTAACAAGCAGAAAGATTGTGAAACAGGAAGTGGACATGATTTTTTTCAAAGGTTACTGTTTTAAGCGGGTAGAACATGTTTCCGATAAAGAGAAACAAAAAGAAAATGATTTGTTTTATTTTCTTTTCAAAATGTAATGTCTGTCTTGATTGGTTTACTGGTCAAACACAACTACAATAATAGTTGTAATTCACTCACATGAGTCTCAATATGAATTGAGCCAACTCTCTTTATTGCAACTCAAATCCAGTCGTGATAATGGACATTGGATATCTTATTCGGAAGTGATCCCAGAATAATAATAGTAATTCAGGCTACATGATTGATATCAACTAAACCATTTTATGGAATTAAAAACACATCAACCGCACATCTTTCCCTTATAAGTCAGGGTTCACTCCTAAGTGTAAACAAAGTTCAACAAGCCAAGCTAAGAGGAAAAATAAAACGGATTTCAACCTATCCAGTTCACAAATAAGATGTGTCTGCAAAGAAGAGTTAACCCAACAACAGGTACAAGGTCGGTTGGTAAGGCAGCTTATAAGATTGGCAGTAAACTAATTTCTAGCTCATCCATGATAGCGACGATGAGCATGCTTGTTCATGATAAGGGTTAAATCAAAATAACTAGAGATTAAGATGCTCAATATACTTACAGATTTTTCAATTGATTGAAGCCTTTGGTCAACTCTTGATTCATGATAGTGGCGTAAGGTATAACCTACATCATGATCAAAAATTAGGTTGCAAGCCTTAATGTAAATATTCAGTAACAACAGAAAGTACAAATGCCATCTTACTCCCCTAGCCTGCAAACAAAACAACATATCTAACAGGGAGGGGGGAGAAGGGGAATGAGAAAATACTGTTACCAGAAAATGCTTTTGATCATAAGGAGTTACTTCACTAACTTGGCTAATTTGATTGGATCACATTGGCTCTGCACAATGCACCAAGAGGGAAGATGCCAGTGCGGAAAGGGAAAAGGAGGAACAGAGGAAACCATGATGGCAAATTTTATCCTGCTGTCTTTGGATTGTGCTTGTGTCCTCACCCATGAGAGGGGGGAAATATTCAGTGAAATATTTGTTAACGTGGTGCATGCCAGTTAAAGCACTAGGACCCAGAGTTCTGGATAAAACTAATAAAATATCACATAAGGCAGATTAAAGAGTCCTAGTACTGGAATGGCATACGAAATTGTTGGATGTTTTGTCCCGGGACAGAGGTTGGTTAATTGGAATGCAGGGGAAAGAGTATATCTAAGCTTATTGAGCTGCTACGTCTCCAAATGATGATAGGTGTAATTCTTCCCCAGCACTCTTTCCCCAAAAGAAGAAAATAAATAAATAAAGCATATAGGAACATTGATAGGACCATAAAGCATTCGTAAATTTCAAAGGCATTCCAACTATAATAGCATTGAAGCTCCTATTATGAAGCTCTTTCGAAGAACAGGCAAAATACAAAGATGGAAATAGAACGGTATTGACAAGTCGTCCTGTTTCCAGGATACTGTACAAGTGAAGAATAGGCAAACTCTCATTAGGGCCTACAATTTCATGCTCATCCTACCATAATTTTTGGCTTGAACCTTTTCTCCAACTAGATCCGCACCACCAAAATGATCAAGTGTGGAGTTTCTGTCCACCAGGCATTACTATGAAGAATCTACATTTTGCATTTTCAAAAGCTACCCAACAATCAAAGATAGAAGTCATTTGACATTGATATTGTGTGTTTTACAAGTCATACTAATAGAACGATGAAAGGTACACCTTTGCCTTTATCAGATATTGTATTGGGGAATTTAGGACTAGATATAGTGTTGCTCCTCCGAATAACCTATTTCTAAAGAGATTAGTCACCTTTTTGACGAAGATCCTCCTCATTAGACCTGACTACAAACATGCAAATGCATTTTCTTCTGTGGGAGAAATTTGTACTTATTTCTGATAAATTATTTATCTTTAACATAGAGCAAGTTAGTTTTCTGAAATGACATCTTTGATATAAAGCAAATACCATCCTACTGGTGACAACATCATACAATACAATACAACAATAATGAAGTATTACCAACTAAAACGAACATTGGATGGCTAAGTACTTGCATTTCAACCCATACATCATGAATGTCCAACTATTTTGTAAACTTTGGTTGTGAAAATTATCTAAGGTCTTAAAATCCTTCATCCAGCCCAGATGCTCCTGCCAGTCCCCCCCTAAAACAGGCTTCATAGGCAGGTCCTTATGAGAATTCTCGTGCATCGTATATATGAAAAACTAATAGTATCTAGCAATATGCAGCTTAGCTCTATTTAGACAACAGAATTCATATTTTACTTTTTCCTTTTCCCAAACAATAAATTGAACTTGAAAGTCCTACAGTGGCTGCTTGTCTCATGCTTGTGGTAAGTTGAGCATATCTAACCATCTGGATTTCTGTAAGTGCTCTATGCCATGAGAATTATGAGGTATATTCTCCAATAGCTGAGTGTTAGTCAAGGCAACTGGTACTTCTCGCAGATCAACTTAAACAAATCAGTACCATCTCTTTGCAAACGTACATCTTATTCCAGAGCACGCATGCCTATTTATCTTTGTACATCTTGCACATCAGCAGAGATTACTTGCCTTTGTCCGTGTATCTCCTTTTAGATCATGATATGCTTTTTTCTCTTATAAACAATTTAAGCACCACGAGAAAATAACTGCTAAAAATCTAGTAGTTCAGAAAGTGTCACATCAACTTTGTCACATAACAGATGGATATAGAATAGCATCAGTGCTAGACATGGATGAGTTACTAGTAGGCTGTTATAGAAAGGAGTGTGATTAACTCTCTGTACAGTGTTCTTATCACCCAAGCAGAGTCTTTTATGACCCAAACTGAATGTAGTAGCATACGTTTGTTCAAGCTTTCTTCCATTATCTTGTAAAAATGATAGAACAGCCTAAAGTAAGTGAGCTTCTTTTCTTGTATAATCTAGTCCAGATTGACTCATTCTTCTACGTTGCCAACTCCTGGCCCCTTTATGGTGAGCTTCTCTTCTACATTATTCACTCTAATGTTTAAGACTCCAACTCCAAAAAGATGTTTAAAGTATGATATCAAATGGAGTTCTAAACAGATCCAGATTCTCTCAAGAATGCTTAGCACCCAGAACTTTTGCATCTAAATATCATTCCAATTTATTTATTTATTTCGAGTACTCATCTCCACTCAAAGAATTTTACAAGGTTTCCACCTTACTAACTATTCTAGACTACCACATTTAGACCAGGTAATAGTCTCCAATCCATATCCTTGTAATCTTTATTTCTCAAAGGGAATCGAATGGTAACAACCCACAATTTAGCAGCTCATGAAAAACAGTAAACGGGTGCTGCTGACTTTGAATACTAAACCCAAACAGGAAGCAGGAAAAAGGAAAGTTATTGACCCTATATAGCCAACTCGACATGGTTGAATAAAACTTTAACTAAGTACCGTTTAATCAACAGCAGTACTCACTAGAATAAGTAAGTTTTATCTGAGTGGTAAGTAAGTTCTTATCAAACTTCTACAGGACAAAACCAATTTAGGCCCCATAATTGCCACTAAATGTGCAACAATCTCATAGCAAACTACACATACAAGGTAGTAACCAAAATGCTTTACAGTTCAAAAATAAATGAGTTTGAACACCAATATTAGTGAGATTGTTAAGGCTGAGTGATTCTACAAACTAAAATTACAAATAAATTCAAACAATTTCGCAGGGCTAGTGGTGGCTGCAACCCAACAATCTATTACATGCCTCCACATATGTGTGCACGCTCGCCACAACAGCGTTAAGGACTCATTTGGATTGGCTTTTAAAAAAAGGTGCTTTTTTCTATAAATTATGAGAAAAGTACTTTCTTAAGAAGCTAAAATTTCTGCCTTTCAGCTCAATTTGAGCTTTTTACCAAACTACATATTTATTGCAAAAAGAATGTGCCTTTCACATGAAAAAAGTGCTTTTTCATATTTTAGAGGGGGGAAAAATCCAAACAGACCCTAAACCACGTGAATAAGATCATGAACAAGTTTATCAGGGGAAAAGAAAATAAAGAAAAATGTACTCACCAATCCATGCCGTAGCCACTGATGCTATTGAAGTTGAGACTGTAAACACCACTTTATGCCTCTCAAAAATCTCCTATAAAACACCACAAAAATTCAAAATTTACCAAAAAAATATATATATTCAAACTTTAACAATCAGATTTATACTTTAAATAATAATAATAATAATAATAATAACCCACAAAAAAAAAAAAGCAACACCCAGAAAAAAAAAATAAAAAAAATGTGACCTTGGTTGAAAAATAGGTGTCTTGAACAGCAGACCAAAAGTAAAAAGCTTTTCTTCTGAGATGGGGCACTTCCAAATACCTCAAAACTGAGGAGCCTGAGCTCCTCAACCTCTGCATGCCTCTATACATCTCTCTCCTTTGTTTCTTCTTTTACAAGGAATTAACTATATTTTTCTCTTCTTTTCTTTTTTGTTTTCTGATCTTTTCTTTCTTATTTTACTTTTTTTTTTGTTTTATTTCCCGTCCTTTTTGGCGGGTGATAAAATAACAAAGAACATTTCAAGCAAGTTAGGATTCCTTTGGATCGTTTTGGAAAAAAAAAAAGTTTTATTCTATAATTTTTGTAAAAAAAAGTGTTTTAGAATTTTTGACTTTTTAAAAAAAATGCTGAATTTCGAATTTTTTTCTAAAAAGTTAACTTTTAAGTCAAACTAAATATTTATTACAAAAATTTTCATGAAAAAAATTAATTTTTTGGTTAAAATGAAGACATCAATTCAAATGAATCCTTATTGATTTAATGAATAAGTAATTTTATTATTATAAATATTCCAGTTTAATTGGGATAAGGTTTTTTTTTTTTTGGTTTTAATTGGATTTCGTAATCTCCTTCTAGAATTAATTTTGTTTGTTTATCAGGATTGTAATATCCGTCTTGATACTTTTTCTACAAAATCTTTTTTATCGGTAAAAATGAAAAGAAAAAAAAAAGAAAATTAAGGAGTCCATGTCCAAGTATTTAACTAGGCTGGGCCGAGCCCGCAATAGAGTCAGCCCAAACCCCTTGTCTTTCCTATTCACCGTCTCAAAGTCGGCCTGGCCCTTTTGGCTTTTGCCAAGTCGAGCAGCACCCACTTGTCTGTTTTTGTGCTGGTATGAGAGATGTTCTAAGTTATTAAGTACTAGGATTTGACCCATGCGATGTATGAATTTTATTAATTTAATACTATTAAGTGTATAAAATGTTTAATAGTATTGTACTTTTTATATAAACAGAATGTTTTGATTAACTATGAAGCACATGTACCGTGAGATGAATAATTGTGTTAATTGGTTAGTTAACTTTGACTTAAAGCAACTTATTAGTTAGTGTTACTTAGATCAAGTATCGATACTAATGATGATTTTTCTTGAGAATGACAAATAACAAGTTATGACTTTCAGGTAATTCATAGACAATGGTCGTTGGCTATATTTTCTTTTAAACTTAAAAAGAAAAGGAAAGAAAAATTAATGATCCATTGAACAAGTATTTGTTAGCCTTGAGGAAGTCCAACTTTTATGAGTTGGTCTCTTATTTAGCTTTTCAAATTTGGCAAACAAACTAGGAAGTTTCGGGTTATAGTACAAAAACAGGAAGTTTGAAAAGTTTGTGTATAAAAGTGGGAAAATAACAAGAAGACAACAAAAAAAACAATTGCAAGAAGACCAACATTTACTTGTATTATGTTTGTACTAGCAAGGAAAAGGAAAGAAGACTACAAATCATATAGGAAAAAGAAAAAGACAAAATTGAATTATGAAAAGGAAAAATGATGAGGGAAAGTAAATGAAAAAATTTTACTAGTTTTTAGTCATGATTAAAAGGAAAGAAATAAAATGCAATTTTAAAAGGATTCTCCAAATTATAAATAAATAGAGGGATTGAATTATCCATCCATCACCTTCAAATGAAAAATTGCAAACGCGCAGTTATCCTCCCTTTCTTTTATTTTCCTAGGGAAAAAGTGAATTCATATATAATGTTAGGGATTTCCAGGGTATCAATAAATTCTGATCTATTACAGTTAAAAGGAAAAGCCTTAACTGATCTAATAATATATTAAATGATTTGGAAAATATTGTACACTCTAGAGAATTAATTTCAAAATCTCCTGGACCCAAAGAGAGAATCATACTGTAGGACGCAATACCCAATGTAAGCCAATCTTAACTTATTATGCTCTAAAAAATTAATTTCAAAACCTCTCACATCCAAAGTGTAAACTATATCACTAGGGCAAATGCCTAATGCAATGTTACTTTTTCGCATAATGAAGATTAATCTACGGCTGGGGCCAAATGCTAGTTATTGTTGATCTTGGGGTACAAAGAATTGTATTGCTTCTACTAGCTTGAATAGGCAAAATTCCCTCTAATATATTGTGTCATTCTTTCAATTTAAATAATTCACCTTATTTTTTTCTAATTCAACCTCATCGATACTACCAATAAAAAAAAAATCTCACGTCTCGATTTCTTACTAGGCTTGCCTTATTCCATTGCTACGACTGCTGCTGCTGTTACTACTACGTCCCTCGCTGTTGCAACGAGGGAAGGTACAAAATGAAAAGGGCATAGCAAAAGATTACTATTTCTAAAGGTAAGACTCAAAAAGAAGTTACTGCCTCAGGAGCACCGCAAGACCTCATCTGCTACATCAACAGGCTACATTATAACCTAGTTGGCACATCAAAACTGTGCAAGAATATCAATTAAGAGATCATCTAACCTAAACCTTAAACTGTGTGAAAATAGTTTATCATATTTATTTATTTTCTTTAGCACCCTTGTTATTTTTCAGAAATCCAACACAGATCTAAACATAATGGAATAAACACTTGCCCCCAGAAGTGGCTCCTTCTCCCCTGAACACACCCCATAAGAAGAACAGACAAGTTTAAATAGATTTCGCATTTCCAGAAACGTATTGTCACACTTAATTCAGCAATGGCTGATGAAGATACAACCATAGTTTGCCATAAGAAGGCTACTCAGCTGCATACTATAAATTAGAACAAATGAACTGCAGATCCACAGATAGTCTAAATTAGCCTCCTGTTTTCCGACCCCATTACTGCAAAACTTGGGGTTTCCTATAACCTACATTAGCCAATCCATATTTACAGCTTCTACAAGAGCAACTAATTGGTATGTGCAACTCGGATACCGCGAAAATTTCAGCAAAAGAACATGGAGTCCGCAACCTGCTTGTGCAACCTAGGCAGCTCAGGAACAGGGATGCTCCCAGCGGATGTAACACTTGAGGAAGTTTCAGAGAAATCATCGAACTTCAAGAATTGCCCCATTTGTTGTGCTGCAAGATGTGCATAACAGATAGGTGCCACTGCAAAGAAAATAACCTTTCTATCAATCAGTGAAAAGGAAATAAATTAACGGATAAAGGTGAATTTTAGATTGTCATTCATTTTCCTTTTCCCTCTTTTTTGTTTCAGGAGAATGGGATGATACAATTGGCAGATAAACATTCCAATATTTATTCATTTCGCCCTCTTTCCTGTGAAATAAATGATATATGGATGCAATGTCTAGCTACAAATTTAGCCTACCAATTGAGGTCGCACTGGTACTTCTTTGGTACCTGAAGCCAAAGACCGAATAGGAATCAGAGAGATCACGTTACAGAGGTGATGCATCAATAGGAGATACCAAAGAATGAAGACACTCGAAGCTTACACGTATGATAAAGAATGGATAAGATTTTGCAGGTCATCAGGAGAGAAACCAATCTCATCAACCAAGACATGATAGTGTGCAGGTCGAGAGGTACCCTACAATTGGAGGAAGATGGAGAATAGGAAAATTTCAGTCAACCAGAATATCTAACAGGTTCATAACCAAAGCAAGAAATTCAGAAACACTGAAAGAAGTTCATGTTCTTTATATTTGTCTAACTGAAGATAGCAACGACAAATGCAGCTTAAAGCACATCAAGTGATTGAGCCTATTTTAGTCTCCAACTATGGTTATACAGTCCTCCGATTTTTTCAAAACTTAGCAGAAAACAATGACAATCAATATTATGTCAATGTGGTTCAAACAGAGGACAATATGAAACTCACAATCATCCCTGCTTGAGCACACATGTAAAAGTCATAGTTCCTTGAATGCACAACTCCAGTATCCACAACAGTGCCTGCAGGTAAATGAACAAATGAATATGATATATATGTGTGTGTAAAGGGAGAGTGAGAAAGAGGTTAAGAGACGTTACTTCAGCATCAGTACGTGAGAAAGTACATAGAAGGCAAAATAGTGGGTAAAGGAAAACCTGGAGGGGCATTCTCCGAGGCACCAGCTTGGAAGAGTTTTGTATGGTGATTCTTTTGAGCCACAATTACAGTAAACTTTGGAATGTCAACCTCACCAAGGTGCTGGAAAGCCTGCAGTGTTGAAAAGATTGGAAATTTTCAAATGTGAAATATCAAGGAAGTTTTATTTGCAAAGGGAAAAAATGCATACAGCCTTGTTCATCAACCATGCAACAGAAGAAAAAGGCCCCTAACGAGTTAAGCACATACAATACCAGCACTAGTTGAGATGTAAGAGAGGTTACTAGTAATTTAAGCTGTGTGATGCTTACCTCTAATCAACAGGAGATAGATATTTCAACAAACAGATAGACAGATGAAGAAACATTTAACGAACATACAAGAGAAAGTCTGAAATGTCCTAAAGGATCAAATGGTGAACGACCTCTTGTGCAACTGTACTGTATGAGAGAGATTACTAAGCTTTCAGGAGAAAAGTTTTGCCTACCTTTATCATTTGATCTAGTTCATAATTAAGAACTTGACTGAACTGTGATTCACTCACTCCATCCCTGATACAAGCATTAAAATAAGAGAAATGTCATATGTCAGTCCATATGCAGGTATGTATGACATATTAATGTGCTCGTATGTTGTTCATCAAGTCCATGAAAATAAATCTTGGCCACTGACATTACAAAATCAATGGGACCTTGACTTGGTATTCTGATATTCTTGCTAGATAATGAGGGGAAAAAAGGGCATTTACTTTTCAAGTGGAAACTGCACAATAATGTTCTTCTACAAGAACCATGAAGTAGTGAAGAGAGCCTATGTATGGGCATGGGCCAGTAAAATAGAAACAGAATTCTGTGATAAATGTCTTCACCGAGAACATGTAAATAAGTACAATAGGGACAGTAAACCTGCTTTCCAATTTAGAGAAGAATTCAGCTCAAAGAAATATTAAATGAAAGACAGGGCTGTAAACCTGTTCCTTTAGCTTTATGCAAATTTTACAACTGGCCCTATGTTCCTCAAAATTAAATATTTAAAAGCCTTGCACCTATCATAGAGATAGGGACTGCATTGAATTAGCACTTGGTTTCATGGCACTAATACAATGTAACAGTTGAGCAGTTACCATCTGCTAAGGACTTGATGTCCACATAATATAGGTTAATCATACTCCTCCCTTTTCACTTGCTTTCACATGATCCTCAAGGAGTAAATTTACGCAAAACCTAAATAGGATCAGCAAAATAAGTATTGTCTGGAAGATGTCGGAAGCCAGATAAAGGCCACCCTGGCCTGGTACCTCCTGGGCTCAACCAGGGAGATTGAGAGTGTGACATAAGGAGAACTCAATTAACTTATCTTTACTCCCATATGACTAAGTCATCTCAATTCGAGAAACACGTCCATCTATCCGTGTGGCCATATTACATAACGTTTATAATATAGTGATACCTGAATACAATAACTTGAGCTGGTTTGCGGCCATTGCTCGACTGATAAAAATCCAAAAGGAGCTCCCTGCCCACAAGGTATGTCACAATCCTTAGGAAAAAAGGGTCCAGTAAATTTTAAAAATCTAATACAGGTGATGTTCAATAATCATTTCATATTAACTGTACCTCATTATGCCATCATCTTTCCCATTTGCTAAAGGTTTGCACAAAGATTCAATCATCTCTACTTTTGAAGATTGGGTTCGAACAGCTGCTCTATACCTTGATATCAATGGCCAGCATCGAGATCCAACAACCTGAAAATTTAGGAATTGGCAAAGCAGCAAGATCAGTAAAGCAGCAACTGCAATGAACAGTCACAAACAATTCTATGAGTCGCCAAACAACCGCTGCAATGGAAGGGATATCCGAGTGACCAGGAGATCCATGGGAGACATCCATTCCTAAGATCATTGTCGGAGTATCCTTAATTAGAGGGACTTGAGAAGAATGCTCTATCGCCAACAAGGAATTGATTCCTCCGAGCTAAAGAAAACAAATTAGAAGAAACATTTTTGTAATGATGAATTCACGTGAAAGAAAGAAACATTCTTCTATACGTCCTTTTGTTCCTTCATAGAAAGATTACCTTGGCATTGATTTTGAGAAGAACATTAGTGAGGTATTGATCATTAATCTTAGTAGGGGAAATGCATTGCGTGACAATTCCGAAGTCACTTAGACATTTTTTCTTCCAAGGGCCTTCACATTGTCACAGAGAAAGTATCAGCCTGCAAGAATATGTAGTCTAAAGTAAAAGTAGAGATCCTTTTTACCATATATATCAGAATTTTTCCGCACAGGCAAGACACAAAGAAGAAACTGAGGAGGACCAGGGAGCTTGGCCATAATCTGTTCAAACATTTTCTCTACTCGTACAAAAGGGCCAGCTGCTCTATACTGTGCTTCTTCCTCAATTAGCGTATATGGTCTTTCAATATGCTAACATAGTGAAAAAGAACATAATACAATTAGTAGGCAATTTTATTTAGTAACGGCACAAGAAAGAAAGATAATTGAATCACATACAATTCCCTTATTCCTTCCACAGTTGATAAGCTCCCTTGACAGGTAACTAGTATCACCACGTGCAGAGAAATTCACTACAGCCCAGTGCTCAACCCGAATAGGAGTTAAAAGTTGCTTCACAAGACCAAAAGTATAATGATAAGTTGCCAGTTTCTGCTTCTCTCAAATATCAAAATCATCAGTAAGAGCTGAATATAGACAAATTTCAGTTCTACTTCGATGCTGTCGTGTGGAAGACAAGATACCTTGTTATTAAAATTCCACCTGCCATTCCGGGGAAGGCAATCTTCATTGTTGCCTACCTTTAACTTTAAGTTGCAAGAAATTATAACAGATAGTCAGTATGCTAATGTTAGGAAAACAAAAGAAGTACACGTTCTTCAAGGGAAGCTCATCACTACCTTTGGTGTTTCAAGTACTCGTCCATCAACTTGAGTAAGCTGTTGCTCAATTGAAATGCCACAAGCAGCAAGGAGGGGATCCTCATCATATCGATAATTTTTAACAGCCTGGCAAATTCTAAAAAGCATTAAAATTTTAAGTCTTAAAAACAAGGCGGATGCATTACATGGAAATTACTTACATCAATTATGACCTGAATTCTCTCTTGAGGCTTCTGCCTTGACTTTTCAACTAAAGATGCTCGCTGTATTCCAGACAACACTTTTGTGTATCGTTGAAGCGATACCATTGAACAGAGCTGGTTAATGGAAATAACAGGCAGAATTAAAATCTTTTACAAGGGAAGAATGATGATAAGGGAAAGCAACGCAGTAAACCACAATTAAACATACTCATTTCTGAACAAAAAAAGAAAAGTCATTTTGCACACCTCAAGTGGAAGATAGTTTGGTCGTTTTGGTTTTCCCACATCAAGGCATGGCATGTAACGGGAGTAGGTAAGTTCTATGTTACGGTGTTTGGAGAAGTATTCGTAAACAGTAATCTCGGTGACTTCCCCTTCAACATGAGTATTGCTGTTATTTTTCACTTTCAAAGTAAACCTTCGAAATGTAGCAACTGAAGTCAGAACTCCACAGGTATGTGAACCCTTAGCAAGAACATTCAAAGTCAATGATCACTTACAATTGCTGATTGCAGGGTTTCTCACTCAGACCTATAATTTTAAACTCCCTGTTACTGTGCCTTGCCTTAATCCTCATATTTTTCAACATCCTTTTTGCCTGTATAGAACATATTGAAGCTTAATAAAGAAATCTAGGAGAAAGGTAGCAACTAGCAAGACCTTGTCAAGCACCCAAATCTTTTTCTACCTTTGCCCAGTCAATGTGACGATGTGCCTTTACATTCTGATTAGCTAGTAAAAAATCAATCACTGGCCCAGGCGTCAAGATCATTGTTGTAGATACATCTGCAAAAAAAATCTTTAATCAACGCTTAGAAATAAGATATCCAAATGTGTGAAATAAGACATCAGTAGCTGAGGTAAGTGAAGTATACCCATATTAAGGGATAGACCACATTGAATTGGACGAAAACTTGAGTGAAATCCTCGACAACCAGTTACACCTCCACCAATATCGGTAAAGTTTCTCGAGTCATCATGAAAGAATGATTGTCTGACCAGAAGGCAGCCCCTGCATTCAAATTTCAGTAATTCACAATCAACATAAGTAGGAGGTTGAATAAATTGGAAGTATTCCATTTATGGAAAAAATCTCAATGTACCTACTAGCTGCTTGTTGTCTCAGTACAATATCAAGCACCCTTAGTGCATCTTGAGTGTTTTCTCTTTTGGCACCCTGAAGGGCAAGAGAAATGGACTTCAAAGGTATTTTAGCAGCGTAAGAGATCTCTACTTTGAAAGTTTTTGACTGTAGAGAATGCTTTGACCTTTTACCTGGCTCTTTGGGGCTCCCATTGTCAGAAGGGCTCCCACTACCATGCAACAAACATTATTGAAAGAATTTCAAAACAGAACAAACAGTGGTAGAAGAAATAAGCATACATAAGGAATGAAATATTCAACCAAAGAATTTACCATTTAGCAATGTAGCCCTCAAGAATCACTGTGAACTCTAAGTTGTTACGAGGCAGAGGCCCAACTGTATACAAATTCTTCTCCCCGTCATAAGCAAACTTCTTGCCAGACAGTTCAGAGGAGTAAGTCTGACATAGTTGATCGATCACTTTTCTTCCAATTCCTTTGCTTCTTATTTCAGTTTTGTCCTCAAGAGTAATAGAGACCTAAAGTAAGTGCAGCATATCAGCGCTCGAGAAAATAGAGCCTGGCAAGCAATATGGAAATTTCAAATGGTAATCATACAGTGTATTGGTAGAATATTTGTTCTGGATTTTTGACAGAAACTTTGAAGTGGTTTGTCAGCAAACAGATGCGCCGCCCCAAACTCCCAATCCCAGGCCGAGTAATAATAGAATGGTCCGGCTGTTCAACTTGTTTTGGCTTCACATCTGGTGGAGTAGCTTGCAGCGGTGGGGGTAAGGGTAATGTAAGATTGTCCTCTGGTTCAGATTTTTCCATCTCTTGAATTTAACTAGCAAACTTGAAGAATTGAGCAGACAAGTAATTAGCATTTGCCATCAAGAGCAACTACTTACAAGAATAATAACATAGATCAGCAAAGAGCCCAATCAGTAACAAGAAAGGTTGACAGAATGACAAAGGTTACTGTGACATGACATATATATAATCACTATCTTTTGAAGCTCACGTCATACAACTGAAGATACCTTAAACAAATATAGCATATCTTCAAGGAATCAAAAATATCTTAAATTTGTTCAAGCCAGATTATATTAATGATCAACAAAAGCAAGAACTCACATAATTCCGCTATAGCATTAGCAGTTCCAACCAAAAATGATACAACATTCCAAAGTAGAATTTCGGAACTAGTCTTCCCAGGTACATCTCTATCCTCTACTGAAGAAAAAAAGGATAAAAGTTGTCCAGACATAGCAAGCATGCAACTTGGAACAAAATACTACAAATATCTAAAGGAAACCAAGTATTACCCTATAAATTGAGAATATATACTTCCACAGACAAATAAACTGTGACTTAAGATCAGAAAGATGAATAGTTCAAAAAAATGTTACTGGCCAGAGATGACAGCTGAGACTCATTGAAGAACAGTAAAACCAGGAACAAGGGGTATAGTTGTGGGCAAACTCCAGCACCAAAAGTTATACATCAGAGAGAAGAAAGTATTAAGCTAAAAGCAACAGTGACAAGAAGCTAAAACATTACTCTGGGGTAAAACCAAAATTTCAACAACAAGAATATCATCACTTAATATGATGCATACAGAATTATAAAACTCACACTCAGAATTGTTAAACACCCATTCAAACATTGAGATAAGATGATCGGAACATTAAAAACCATGCATATAACCACATCTCACACAAAGTTAGAGCGAAGACGATAACACACACATGCAAACAAACATGTAATGATATTTCTAGATCTACTACCTCAGCCATAAGTGAATGGAGAAAAAAAAATGAGTGCAATATATCCATACATCAATAAATTGGAAAGATTGTTGACACATAAATCCTATCTGGCTGTATTTTATAGTATATAAAACTTAACAGCAACTCAAATTTTTTTAGTTCTGCATACATGGGCAAATATACCTTGAAAATTTGACTGAAGCAAGTTAGAAAATCGTTTTTGTCATTATTTTCTCAGAACATAGATCAAGCCAAGCAAAATGCAAGGACAGAGAATTCTACTGCTTCAATACCAATATGCAAAGTATCACCACAAAAATGTAACATGCAGTTGGAATATAAATCTAGCTAAATACACAAACACACATGTGCACAAGGCATAGAATCAATGTTAATCTATCAGCTTTAATCACAATAGGAAGAGCAATATTCATAAAAGCTTGAAAACAAAGGCAAAGTACGACATCGGCCGACATGAAAAATAGCAAAAATAGCATATAAGAACTCAAGAAACAATACCCTAATAAGAGTCAAAGAGAACAATGCCAAGAAAAATTGCATTCTGTTAGAACAGCATGCATAAACTTTATTCTAATCCAGAAGCATATAAGCACTTCTATAGAAACATTCCCCCAAGCAATGAACAAATCCAATTAACTACTGAGATGCAGAAACCACTCTAGTGGCATGGGAGATGGATCATCAATAGAAATTAGAAACCACTTGGGATCAAAATATTTCGTGCATGCCATATTTATCCAAGAAATACTTATTATAAGTATAAGCTATGGCATGGATGTAATTATAGATGGGAAAGGAGTTAGCGGTCCTGCAGTATATGTAATAGCTAGACGAAGCACTAGTTAGTTAGTTATGCCAGCCTGGCAGAGTTAGTTACACTCTCAACTTACTATAAATAGTTGAGAACATGTACTCCCAATTCATTAAGTCAATGAAAGATATTTTCTCAATCATTTCTTCATGGTAATTAGAGCAGGTCAAATCTCGGTGGGTTTTTTCAACCTGTTCTCTTCTTCCCCAAATTCTAGGGTTTCGCGACCAGAGATCTATTGAGATCTCTTTATTGAGCCATTAAAATTCATCCAAAATCTGGTCGAAGCCTCTTCTTCTTAGTGCGAATCCTTCTATCAATTCATTTTTCTCTTCTATCTTCTGGTTTTCAATTTCTATTTTTTAATCACTTCAAACCTTCTTCAAGCAACCATGGCTTCCACTTCAGCTACTGCTTCTGGACTCACTGAAGATCTTCCACTAGGTCTCAAGAATTTCATTCAAAATATTAGGAGCTTATCGAATTTAAAACTTGACAACAACAATTATGTGTTGTGGGAATCCAACATCCAAACACTGTTGCGTGCTAGCAAACTGCTTGATCAAGCAATTGGAAGAGCCGTACCACCTGTGAATATGCTTCCTGGTCCTACAGGTGATCTCATTCCTAATCTTGCTTTTGGACAATGGCAAATGCAGGATGATTACCTCAAATCTTGTCTATTCAACACTATGACTCCGGCTATCTATTCTCAAGTTTTTCACCTTGCGATTGCTAGCCAAGTTTAGTCCATCTTAGCGCATAGATATAGTTCTCTCAGCAAGTCCAATGTGTATCAACTGAAATTACAACTTCTTCATCTTTCTAAAGGAAACATCCTGATGCAAGCTTATCTAGACCATTACTGACAATTTGGCTAGTGCAAATGAGGTTATTTCTGAAGAAGATCTAGTTATGTACATCCTTAGAGGACTTCCTAATGAGTATCAATCATTTAGAGCCTCTATTAAGGTCAGACCTACACCCATTATTGCCCCTGAACTAGCATCTCTTCTTATCTCAAAGGAGCTGCACCTTAAAATGAAGCATTCATTCTGACTGAATGATTCCCTTTTGCAAAACCTACTACCCTGTATACTCAAAATCAACAAAAGCCCACTCAGGGCAGGGGCAGGGAAAACTCTTCTAGAGGTGGAAGAGGTGGTAGAAATAATAGGGGATAGGTCCAGGACCTTCAAATCAACCTGCTCAATTTGACATGACCAAAGTTTGCTGCCAATTTTGTGGCAAACAACAATAGCTATTTTGCCAAAGCTGTGGCAAACCAAATCATCTTGCACTCAACTGTTGGCATAGGGGGGATTTCACTAGCTATTAGGTTCAGCAGACTGGGAAACAAGCCTACATAGCTCAGAGAAATCCAACAACTTCAACTCCACAGTGGGTATTAGACTCTGGGACTAATATTACTCAGGACCTCAATCTACTGCAATCTCCTCAATCTTACTCTAGAAATGATTCAATGGCTGTTGGAAATGGTCAAGTCTCTCCATCTCAAAATTAACCTCTGATAACAATTGCATTGTCTTGTTCAATGCTAAGGAGGTTATTATAATGGACAATTCCAATCAGTCAACACTATACAGAGCCCCTTGTGACAGAGGTCTTTACACCCTTCCAGCTAATCTTCCAGTTGTATCCAGTCCTAGCTTGTCAACTGCTCAAGTACTCACTTCTAACACTGTCCCCAAGAGCTTATCTCAAGACTTGTTGTGGCACCAAAGGCTAGGGCATCCCTCATCTTCTGCAACTCAAACTCTATCCAAACTCTTAAATGTACAGCTTCCAGAAAACACTATTGATTGTGAATCTTGTTCTCTGGATAAGTCACATAGGCTACCTTTTGAAATTTCAGCTTCTAATTTGTAAGCCTTTCAAGTTAATTCATGTTGATGTACGAGGCCCTGCTCCAGTTGCCTCCAATATGGGCTACAGGTATTATGTTGCGGTGGTTGATGACTATAGCTGATTTATGTGGATTTATCCCATAAAATATAAATCAGACACTTTTGATATCTTTTTCAGTTTTTTTTCCATGGTTCATACTCAATTTCAAGCCACTGTCCAAACATTAAGGACAGATAATGGTACAGAGTTCATAAATCAAAAGTTTAAAGCATTCCTGCAAACTAAAAGCATATTACATCAAACAAGCTCCCCCTATACACCTCAACAAAATGGCAGGGTAGAAAGAAAACATAGACATTTAATAGAAACCACTCGAGCCCTACTATGTCAAAGTCACTTGCCTACTACATTTTGGTTAGAAGCCCTCTCTGTAGCAAACTATTTGATAAATAGGTTGCCTACATCAATACTGCACAATCATTCACCATTTGAACTCTTGTATTCCACCAAACCTAACTACTCCAACCTCAGAGCCTTTGGGTGTTTGTGTTATCCTTGGCTCAAACCATACAACAAACACAAATTAGAACTCAAATACAAACCATGCATAGTTCTAGCATTCTGTCATCTTACCAAAGGGTCAAATGTCTAGACATAAAGACTCACAATGTTTATATGTATCTAGGCATGTCAGATTCAATGAGATGGTGTTCCTCTATCCAAACACTCACTCTATAACTAATCCTATCTCCCAATTTCAACTAGCAACAGTGTCTTCTCCATTACAACATGAGCATTCACTGCAATATCCTCCAATTTATTCTTTTCCCACAAAATTCCCACCTAATTTCTCTCCATCTCTGACACAATCTCAGGAATCAGAGTCATCTATTCCTTCATAACACAGTCTAAATATTTCTATGAATTATATTACATCAACATCCTCTACATCCACTCACTCTGAATGTCCAAGTCAATCTTCATCCCAACAATCTCCAATTCAGAATTCATCTACTTCTGAGTCCAGTTCTTTCTCTACACCATCTAAACCTTTTCATGAATTAGATCCTGCAAGCTAACATCCCAAGCTAACCAGGTCCAACACTGGTTGTTTACCACCACCATTGTATCAACTTCACAGTCTAATTGCTGCACCTACTCAACATGAACCTAAGTCTTACAAACAAGCAGCAAAATATCAATTTTAGGACACTGCAATGAAAGAAGAGTATAAGGCATTAATTGATCAGACTTGGGATCGTGTTCCCTTACCCTTAAATAGGCAACCAATTGGTTCAAAGTGGGTTTACAAGATAAAAACACATGTTGATGGTTCAGTGGCAAGGTTTAAGGCCAGACTAGTGGTTAAAAGGTATCTCCAAGAGCCTGGTATTGACTACCAGGAGACTTTTAGCCCTATAGTCAAGTGTCAAACAATAAGGACAGTCTTGTGCCTAGCTTTGCATCACCAATGGAGCCTAGGACAGTTGGATGTTTCAAATGCCTTCCTTCGTGAAGCTCTAGAAGAGAAGGTTAATATGCTTCAACCTCAAGGTTTTGAAGACCCTAATAAGCCAGATTATGTTTGCAGACTGAGGAAATCTTTGTATGGCCTTAAACAGGCTCTACCTAGAGCCTAGTATTATAGGTTGTCTAACTTCCTGCTTCAACAAAAGTTTCAGATGAGTACTACAGATACCTCTCTTTTCATCCACAAAACTGCCACAGATTATACACTCATGTTGGTTTATGTGGATGAAATTATAGTCACGAGAAGCTCAACCTCCTTTATTACATCTTTACTGCAAGCAATGACAAGTCAGTTTGCAATGAAAGACCTAGGGTCCCTTTCATATTTCCCGGGTATAGAAGTTAAATATAACTCTACAGGGTTGGTTTTACATCAAACAAAGAATGCCAAGGAAATTCTAGCACAAGTAGGCATGACTGACTGTACTACAGTAGCTACTCCAACTGTTTCTAAGGCCATAACTACTGTTGCAAACAATACTAAACCATATCCTAATGGCACATAGTTCAGAAGTCTAGTTGGCTCTTTGCAATACTTGACTATGACAAGGTCAGATCTGCAGTATGCTATAAATACATTGTGTCAACATATGCATTCCCCAACTACTACAGATTTTGCTTCCCTTAGACGAACCTTAAGATATCTTAAAGGGACTTTGGGGCAAAGTCTTTTCTTTCAGCCTAGGCCACTTCATCTCCATGCCTACAATGATTCACATTAGGCATCTGAAGTGCAAGAAAGGAAATCTACTACAGGATATGTTGTCTACCTAGGGCCAAATGTCGCCTGGACTTCGAAGAAACAAAACATTGTTGCAAGATCATCAACAAAGGTTGAATACAGGGCAATGGCTCATGCAATATCTGAACTCAAATGGCTTACATATTTGCTACATGACCTCCATAGTCCTGTTTCCACTCCTATACTGCACTGTGATAATGTATCGACTATTGCACTAGCTGCTAATCCAGTTTTCCATGTCAAAACCAAGCATATAGAGATTGACTACCACTTTGCTAGAGAACCAATGGTATCCAAGGCTCTGCAACTCTCCTACATTACTTCTAAGGAACAGGTGGCTAACTTGTTTACTAAAGCTCTACCATAACAACAATTCAATTACCTTAAAGGCAAGCTTCCCTTGGTGTTAACCCCCAGGTCAGCTTGAGGGGGCTAATAAGTATAAGCTATGGCATGGATGTAATTATAGACAAGAAAGGAGTTAGTGGTCCTGCAATACATGTAACAGCTAGACAGAGCACTAGTTAGTTAGTTATGCCAGCCTGACAGAGTTAGTTACACTCTCAGCTTACTATAAATAATTGAGAACATGTACTCCCAATTCGTTAAGTTGATAAAAGATATTTTCTCAATCATTTCTTCAACTTAGCATAACATCTACAAAAATTACAAGCGTGGGCAATTTAATGCTAGCCAAACTATGTTGGTTTTGCAAGAGAAGTGGGTAAAATAAGCTAGAACCATAAATTACGTGATGTAGAAGTACATCCCTTCACAAGAACAAGTAGCTAAAGAAACTAAGAGATTAGGCAAAGTATATCATGACATTTCAAAGAACTAGTTAACAAAACCCTGTCAAAATAGAATTTACCTAAGTTATACAAAGTTTACAATATGGTTGTCATCTTGTAACTTGACACAAACAACTTCATATCTAGAAAACTTTCTACCCACGCAAAATACAAGTATCATAGACTATGATTAACGATGAAGCAGATAAAGACTAAGGATGACAGTTGCAAATTGTAAAGAGCTTGTATAGTATAGTCCAAAAAGGAACGAATAGATGCCAGGACAATCTAACATGGATAATTGGTCAATATTCTGTTCCAAAGAAAATGAAAATCATTACGGAGTTCAAAGATTAGGCATAGTGTAGCCCATGTTTTGAGTTCAATAAAGCACCACCTAAAGCCAAAACCCAGAGAATATAACAAGCACGGCATATTAAAAGCTACATTATGAAATACACACCCCCGCACACATACATAGATATACAAGTTGTTGCTATTGAAAAATAATAACTAAAAAAGACGGATAAAATACAAATACTATATAGATAAAGAGGAAAACAAATTTACCACACAACTCCAGAAGGATCTATCAATTACACCTATCATCCGAAAAGTGCGTAGTAATACTAGCACATGTTAAAATATTCCAGCTCAGTGATATTACCGACTAAATGACTAATGACGACCCAGAGATAACAAAACTCACAGACAAAGATAAGAACCAACAATAAATTTAAAAATAAAAATAAAAAAACAGAAAAGGAATTAAAAATAGAGCGGAAGTAATATACAAATGACAAGCCGTTGCACAAGACATTCGCTCTGCGCACTCTTATACAAAAATTGAACACAATATAACCCCCTTTAGCTTAAAAATATTTCTCATTCACAGCATTACAACAGAAATAGAAAATCTTTCAAAAACCAATAGTCAAATTTAAAAAAGAAATAGCAAAAGAAAGGTAAAGTTTGATATTGCTGAGCAAATAATCTGTGAAAAATCAAAGCTATAAAACATTAAACGCAAACGCATTTTAGGAAAAACCCAAGTGATCAATCAAATGAAGTTAAAATTAACATCCACTGGGAGCAATGAATATAAAACATTAAAAGGCGACCCATTTTAACAAAAACTCAAGTGATCAACACAATGAAGTTAAAATTAACATCTGCTGAGAGCAGTGAAGGCATGCATTGACTATAAACAAGAAATAGAAGCAGAGTCAAAAAGTATACAATGTGTGTATATAAATACACATATATATAAATATGTATATAAAGAGCAAGAAAAGGTGTAGAAAATCTTACATTGGGAGGAAGGTATTGAATTGCTTTGTTCACTTTTTCTTTTCGCTTTTTTTTTAATACCTTTTTAGGGTTTGTGAGAAAAATTGTGTGTGTGAGTATTTGCAGGAAGAATGGAGGGAAAGAGTTTATGGGACTGTATTTATGTACTGTGTGCTGTGGTGAAATTTTGGGGTTACAGTAGCCTGCTTCGCGGAGCTACAACCTGGTTTGTGCACTCTGCTTTTATCCCCACGATTGATATGTACTTGCTAGATTTTCTTCTTCTTTTTTTTTTGGCAATATTGAGAAACGTCCTCACCCATCCACCGGGAATAAATAAAGGGTGTTTGGCTTTGCTTATTTTGGGTATTTATAAATATTTTTAAAAAAAATATTCTTTCATATGCTGTTTACTATTTAAGTATTTATAAGTACCAAATAAGCAAAGTCAAACACTCTCGTAAACTGGATTAACTCCACCCAAAAATGTGACATGCTGGCACCCACTTACTTGGCTAATAATAGCTAGGCTAGGTGTGAACCAAAATTCAAGATACAATAATCTGACCCCAAAATATACACTAGGTAAGTTAAGGTATAACTCCTAATAACAAAACTCAGCATTTAAGCCCCCTTCTACCTTTCTAGAATTCGAATACAAGACCTTCACTAGAGATAAGGTTTAAATGTACAAATGCATAAATGATAATATGGAAGACATTGGGACAAGTTGTGTAACAATATGTTGGATTATCTTTTCTTTTTTTAGCTAGGCAACCATGTTTTGGATTTTTAGATTATAATATGGGATGAATTTCTATATTGTTATATGGATTTATAGGTGGATTTCGAAAGAAATAATGATGATTTTCAACTTGAAACTATTAACCTTAAAGACGTATCACAAAGTGTGTTTAGCAATATAATTTGACACAAACAGCCTCAAACATTTGAATGACCTTTTCTCAAAAGTGGTTTTTTATAATTTTTGAAAAAAAAAACTTTTTTAAAAAGATAGTTTTTTTTTTCATAAAACTTGAACTTGAGTTTTTAAAATTTTTAACTTTTTAAAGTTAAGTCAAATACTTATTGTAAAAGAAAAATATTTTTTTCACAAAAATGTAATCAAACAAAAAAGCAAAAAAAAAAAATTTCCAACGAGAGAACTTTTTTCATCCAAACTTTCATAATAACAACATAGGCTTGCCTTAGGTAAGTCTAGTGTGGGATACGAAAAAGCACTTTTTCTCTGAGTAGGAATACAATGTTTGTAGAATAAATGCCTATCAGACTACTAGTACTCAGCAGGATGTACAAAGGCAACCTATGCTTGGCATTCTAATTTTAAATTTAAATATTTATCTCTAGACTTGTAACCTGGTTAAATCTATATAGACACTTAAGATTGGAGCCTATTTTATGAGATTAAACTCTATTTTTCTTGCAAGTTATCTTGATTTGACTTGGCTAAATTATCTTACCTTATTTTAATGTTACCAGGTTCAAATATTATAGTTTTATTGGATTTGTAGTAAGACCAAGGGCACATTTAGTTTAGATTGTTTCAAATTGAAAATTTTAGTACATAACATGACTTTTGTTATTTTACAGTACAAAAATTTGATGTAGACCTAAAGATCCGCACGAGTCTAAGAAGCCCAAGGCTTGTTTATTTGGAGGTTTGCTCTATTGCATTGTCCAACCAGATTTCGATTGATGGTTCATGCATATTCAAGCAGCCTATGAATTATTCAGTTGTAGACTCGTTTAAGGCTCAACGCCCTTGGGAGAACCCAACTCATACCAAACCAATCGAGAGAGATAAGTATCCAATGGCTAATTATTACTCATAGCAAACTTCTATGCGACCACCCATCCTCAGGGGATATGCATCACATCTAGTAAACTTCTCTCACACGAACAACTGTCAATGACTCTTGTTAGAGCTCTACTTGACTACCTGACTCTACATCAAAGCAATTCCTAAGAGTCTGGATTCTCGACTGCCAGTAACTATAAGTAAACAACTCCTACAAGACGAAGGGACATCAAACAATCACACAATTGATACTATAAGTAGCAGTCTGGTTGTTTGTATACATGTTCCAGCACTCTTAGTAACAATTCGGTTGTTCTCATATAGACGATATCATCTCTAATAGCATATCAACTGCCACCATGCATATTGTCATGATCCCCGCTATGATCAATTCCTTAACCCTCTCTATGCATTACTCTTCACTCAAATTATCGCTTGATCACTAACTTCAACATCGGAGTGTCTTTGGTCAGCAACTTTGATTTAATTTGTTAAGTTATTCATCCTTGGTCTTTTAAGATCTCGTTGAATTGGTTTTTTCATAAAATACTTTTTCTTGAAAAGTATTTGCCTTGACTTTTTAAAAAGAAAATTGAAACACTAGAAAAAGTTTAAATTTAGCTTTTCTTCAAACTGCTAAGGTTTGATTTCACGTTTGGCCTCTTTGGGTCATTTTTGATAGGCCTCCTTTGGGCCCATTTCTGTTCTGTTTTGCTTGCCTTGTATGGGCTCTCTTTCTCTTCGTCACTTTTGGGCGCAAAATTTCTTTTATTTAGTGGAATTGCTTTTCTGACAAAAATAGAAGTAACAAACAAACAAACAAAATACCATTTCTTGTGTTAGTATAAGCGGACTATGGATTTGCTTGGATTTATTTTCTTGCTTTCTTTTTTTATAAAAAGGAGGCATTATCGGAGTTCAAGGAAGAGCATTATAGGGGACAAGACTTCTCATACATTATCCCCCATTATCTTCTTAATTTCTTCAGATAAATTCTCTAAGATATGCACTCTTAATGAGAAGGTTAATAAAAAGTTTTTAAGTAAGCTTGCAAGCATGTTAACCTCTTTGTAGGTGTATGACAAATGAAAACTCGAATGTCTAATACCTTCGTGCAGTCCTCAATACGACGGCAAGGATTAGTCCTAACCGTTCAGCCATGTCTTGTTCTAGTGTGTAAGAACTTGTAAATCGATTCCCACCTCAAGCGCTGTGAGCCCCCTTTGTAAAGTGCCGTCGCAAACACAAATATCCGTTTGGTATACTTATTTCGAATCACCCTCAGTTGTCACGTCTCTCGAATTTTCTTTAGAGCAACCATTGACATTTAATTTCTAATATTTGAAAGTGTTTATTATTAAAACTCTTAAAATAAATGTTTTTGAGAAATTCAAATTTATGATTTCTAAAAAAAATAAAATTCAACTTCTTTACATTTGATTTTTTATTTTTGAGATCTAATCCAAATATTTATTATAAAAATATACTTTTCTTAAGAAAAAATATTTTTTATTAAAAAAAAACCCAAACCTAAATAGGCCATATGCATTATTTCCTATTTCACTTACTTTTTTTAACTTCAATTTTCTTTTTGGCCAAGTAAAATTATATTAAGGATACCCCTGATTCATGACGTACCTTTGGACCTCACTCTTCTGATATTAGGTCCGTCTTAATAGTAATCATCATTTTATTAGTTTAACTAGCCTCAGGAAAAGAAGTCCAGTACACCTATGTATTATTGGCTCAGGATAAAGTGATCATTTGGCCCAACTAATTACTTTTGAATCATAATTAAAGAAATAATTGCGCTTAGGAAAATTTCATGCAGTTTTCTACTTTTGGTGGATCTTATATACTTTAGATGAGTAAGAGTGTTCTCTCCATTTTTAATTCTCTCATTATTTGCTTAACTAAAATGTGTCACAGATTATTAAATTTGGTCGTTGAAAATCTCAATTATTATATCCGGCTAATAAATTAAATTCGCATGTCAATTTACGCCTCTTTTATTTTCCTTTTTCCTTATCTCAATTAATTCTTGCATAGGAATTCTTTAATTTTTCTTGATGAGACATAGTAATGTAGTATTATTCTTATCATCCCATAACTGCATGACCATAAAAATGACAGTTTTTAGTGGGTAATTAATCTTGAATGTGGACCAATAACATCAACCACAAAAATGAAATATTTTTTTCATTTTTTTAATTCGCTGAAAAAGGTAAAATACTACTTAATGCACAATAAATTGATACTATGGACCAGAGTGGTTGAATGCCTCTTCCTGGCATTATAACTCAAAAATCTTCAAACCTAAAACCGAAAATTTTAATTTGTTGAAATCGAAAATATTTGATGAGCTGAAAAGCGCCCCCCCCCCCCCCCGGGCGCAACAACACACACATCTTCTAACCTAAAATCGAAAATTTTGTTGAAATCGAAAATATGTTGTCGTTCATCTCTTACGCCCCCTTAGCTCAAATTCAAAGAGTTATGAGTGAGACTAATGTTGTAGGTATGATAAATAATATTTGGATTTTCAAATCAAGTGAAACAAAATAGTAAACTCAAATTATTAATTTTACACACAACGCCTACTTATAAGCCACTCAAATATATTTTTTTATAAAGACATTACATCACGATTATTATCATGGTATGATAATATGATCGAATTAAATTCGAACCATCCTAACTAGAATCCTTGCTGTTAGCCTTAAGAATTGAAATAAGAATTTCATAAATTTTTAAGAGTTGATGCAGAGACAAACTTATATAGAATAAAGTTTCGATCTCTTTATGGCATATGATGAGCTTCGGACATTTTAAATTGTTCAAATCATATTATCACAACGATATTATCAGTTTGTTGCTAATAATTTTTTAAATAACGTTACAAGGTAATCCGAATTCTCACCGCAGAATATCCTTAACGGTGGAAATGCAAGAACCGCATCTTTCGTAACGTCGTGCAGATTCGCGCACAAGGTGACAAATCAAACGTACGTGGTGCCTGGGCCTCGCATATGCGACTGTAAAACGAAAACGGTGGGCTCTAGATCTCCATAGCCAAGCATATTCGTGAGAATGTGCTTTGCTACATATTGCATGTAACAGCAAGAAATAATTGTCAGAACAATTTTATAAGACCTTAAAGTTGTCTAAGAGTCGCACTATGTTCTTGTGGTGCCTTACTTTGCTGTCTAGTCATTGACTGGGAGGTGGGTCACTCGTGTGTCCTTATATAACATTTTTGATTAATCAATTAGTTGGGCAGTGTAGTGGCAAGTTTAGGATTCATCATTGGCTTGTAATATTCTTTCTTTTTGATCTCTACCCTCTTAATTTTCTTTTTTCATAGGATTCGGATTCAGGTTTTTACTCTTGGAGAAATATGTAATCTCAATTATTTGATCAATTACTCCCGAAACCCTTATGGCTCTTTTGGTATAGTAAAATGGTTTCGAAATAAATGGCTATTCAAGGCAAAATGAAATTCACATGCTTTTCGACTAGAAAAGAGTCAAAAATAAAAGAAAGACATTTATTTTTAATTTTTCAATTAAAACATAAAATAAAATGAACTATTTAATTTTTACTCTTTTTTATTTTTAAATTTTTTATTTTAAATAACAATTGAGAATTTATTCAACAATAGATGAGAACTAAATTATTTTTTGTGATTTTATTTTAATTTCTAGTGATTTCCACGTAATTTGGAATACTTGTTCTTTGGGCTTGGCGAAAGAATAGGTTTTCTAACTTTTCTTGAAAAAGTCATTCCTAAGAATGAGCTTTTCAACCTTGTTTAATTCTACCAAACGAAGGAAAATAAATCAGAAGCTAGAACGATCATTCTATTCCTAGCCATTTCAATATATTAAACATAACCTTAGTTCTTAAGTATATATGTCGTAAACCGACCACTTTTTCTTTTTACTCATTCAACCAAGAATCTTTTCAAAGTAACAAAATTTTGATTGTATTATGTGATTTATTTGGAATGGTCAAAAGCCGAAATGACCATTCTATTACAGGTGATTTTAGTATACCAAATATAATCTTAGTTCCAAGTATATATGACTTCTTTGGACTGTTTGACTTGACAGGAATCAAATTTTCTAAACTTGATTGTACAAATTGGAATATTAACATGTGATGAATGATGAATCATCTAGTGAATAATTGCTCCTGCCCTTATCTTAAAGTCTTTAAATATTTTAAACTGAATAAACAGTTGAGATATCGTGTTAGAATTAGTAATAAAATGAAACATTAGTTGAGCAAGGATCCAAATTCATTTAAGATGATGGAAAATTTGAATATAAAGGGAAGGACAAGGTCTTATTTGGTTTCGTAATTGAATTATTATTATCACCATAAAATTCTATCCCCAAGGTAATCAATCTACACACAAGATATCCTTCTTCCTTGGTGTTCTCACTCAATATTTATTCTTTTCTTTTTCCCTCTTTATCTCTCAAGTTGTATGTATGCAAATCTTTCACAAAAGGACCCAAGTTGAGATAGGAGTTTTCTTGGTGCTAATCGTGTCTGCTTATCGCATTCTCAACCATTATTAGTGGAAGGATACTCAAAATCTGCTAGTGATTTATTAAAGAAAGCCACCATGAATAGACGGTCGAGGATGATTACTAAAAAAAAAAAGAAAAAAAAAGAAAAGTCTAATCAGTGAGGCAAATCGTTTGCGTGTTTCAAAACCTTTTTGACTTATACGTCCTAGTCACTTTTTAGCAAATCATAAACATGCATGCTCGCGTGTAGGGTTGCTGGGTTTTTGTCATCTTAAACTAAGTTTGTTATTAACCATTAGATTTCAACTATTGAATTATAAATTTTCATAGTAAAATTTTCAATACAAATGTTATTAAATAAAAGTTATTTATTGTTTAATTTTGTGTTTGAAGAGTTGATCTTTGGGCTGTTTTGAGAACAACATTGAATTTTTAAAATTATGGAGCAGTATTTTTACAAAAAAAAAAAAGAAAAAATAATTTCTAGCATAATGTAAAAACTTTTCAATTAAAAGTCTTTTCTAAAAAACTCCAATTTGAATGCAGGAATCGCATTTTTGCCTTTTCCATTTCAAGACTAAAGTTATGTGCTGTGCATGAGATTTAACGTTATTTTTTAATGCAAAGTAGAGCTTGGATTAACGAGACATAAAACCATAGTAACAGGACTAATTTCTAACAAATAAAAAATAAAGGGCGGTTAGTGCAATTTACCTTATTAGTGGAATGCATTTCTACGCCCAATTCAAGTCAATTATTTGTATCTCAAGCGTCAACGTCTTCCTATGCTTATTATGACTTTCGTTCCGGTTTAAGGAGAAAAATTCCATGACTTGTACCACTTATAACACGCAAAAAAAGACTTGCGAAGTGGAAAGGTATCAAATTCTTTCGGTTTATTCAATGTCAAAGGTATGAACTCAAGAGCTCATTCAGGGCTTGTTTAAATTGGTTCTTTTAATAAATTTTGAAAAAAATGTTTTTTAAGAAGTTAAAATTTTTAGTTTTTAAAAAAAACTGTATTTGAACTTTTACCAGAGTTTTAACTTTTTAAAAGTTAAACTAAATAGTTATTGCAAAAACAATGGGCTAATTTTTTTTGAGGAAAAATGTTTTTTTTTTAAAAAACAAAAAAAAAAAACCAATCCAAATAAATCCTTACTGTGGTTGCTTGTCAAAAGCTGTGGTTGACAAATTTAACGCTAAGGCTTAAAAGAGGGCAGCACTTTTTGATCGTTTTGAACGATTAAGAGAAAGAGAAAGAGAGTGTAACGTGAAGTCGTGTGAAAATGTGATTGAGGAGAGGGGAAGAAGAAAACTTTATTTGTTTTGAAGACTTTATCCAAATTCAAAAGGAAATGGGTTTGCTAAAATCGTGAACTAACAACATAATTGTAATAAAATAATTTAGATGGTTCACAATTGTAAAACTCGATTCTCACGCATAATCTTATTATTAAAAAGAACAAACTACTAAGAAATGTTTGATGTCAAAATATTAATATAATTAATAAATATACTAATATATACTTTACAAGTTCAAAAATTTTAAATGAAATTATAATTTTAATGCGGTATCAAAGACCAAACTATGGGTTTGAGTTTTACCGCTACTTATTTATAAGTATTAAAGTTCATGTGTGTCGTGCAAGGTTGAAAAACAAATTATGCCTGCATATGAGTGGGCATAATACAAAAAATAAATACACCATATCCTCTTTAATTAAAAGTTTAAGTTCTTAGATTGGGTGATAACTTCAATTAATCCAAGAAAAAAAATTAGTTTGACTAAAAGAAATAATTGTAAAGTGTTGACCAACATAAAAGTTGCTGTGGAAGAAAACTAAAATTGTTGGAGTTATGCTCAATGTCAATTATATATATTCAATATAAGAGAAAATAAATTATGATATTTTTCCTTCTTCTATTTGTTTTTTTAAAATCAGTATTAAGGTTTAATCTAATATGAGTATATTTGGTGAAAAAAAAGATGAAAGTTTTCAGTAATTTCCTTTTCTCCGATCCGGATAACATATAAGTAAACAAAATCATCTTTTTTATAATTATAAATAAAAGAACTTATTGAAAGATAAACTTAATAAGTTCATGCAAACATTACTTTTTAGATAAAATTATAAATAAGATAATTGTCTTATTTTAAACTCATTTCGAACACAGTTGTAATGAATTGGATAGGAAAGGTCAGAAGAACAAGTAGTGAATCTTGTCTCTTTTGTTGACGAGGGGTTTTCCCTATCCAATTCATTCGAGGCAGGCATTGCAAATTTTTCAAAGATTCGGACCACAAAAGTTCCCTTGCAAGGCTAAGGTCTCCACGGGTCGATACAGGGACAACGCCCTTGCCGAGGTGTGGGCCAAGCCTAAAGTTTTCACTTTATGGTATAAAGAAAACACAAGGAATTTCGCTATCTTAAAACTATTATAGTTACAGTCGCCATTCACCAAAGTGTCGGTGGCTAGTTTTCCTGTTAGGTCACTAATTTTCTTGACCTTTAGCCATTAGGTGTATGTCGGTCCCCATATATAATTTTATAACTTTATAAATACCTGTGTTTTTAATAAGTAGTTACCTAAACCTAATCACTGGGATCTCTTTGTGAGGAGGCACCCCTTCTTGCTATATAAAGCGTTACCATTTTCATCTTTCGTTAACTAATCTGATAATTGAAGACTTTCATCCTACTTGAGTTAGTTAAGTTAGTATTTAGATATCCGAATTTCAATGGAATTTCTTAATATAATTTCTTTCACCGTGCTCCTCGTCGTGTCGCACGTCTGGACCGCACGGTGTAGGCCTCTTGCTTTGCGTGTTTCTTGTGTGTTTGTGTGTCACGAGTCATCCCTCCCCACACAACAGAGAAATTGGCGTTTGATTGGGGCCGTCATTCTATACTTTCTTCGTCTCCCCTTTGACTTTCCCCTCCTCTATTTGCACAAATTCAACACAACACGCATTCACATACCTGCAAGTATCAATCTGCTCATTGTCTCACGGATGAGATAAAATAATCGGATAACGATTTGTAATGATTAAAGATTTTAAATTTAAACGCAGACATTAATGGATATTTTATCAATATATCATTAAATTATGAAATTTATAATCTTGTTAGTCACAATTTAATTCTCGTTTTTCATGTATTCGAACTCAAGTCATCGCTTAACTATTACAACCAAAAGAAACTATCATCGCGCGCACAATTTTAACCACCACGGGCACCACGCAAGTGACCAGTCAGCCAGCAGTCCCACGCTGTCTATAAATAGCTCAGCTAAGCTGCTCCCCAAACCCAAAATAGAAACAAAACTCTCACACACAAAGCTTACCTTAGACTACTCAAAATCCTAAGACATCATCATCATCTTTCAATCATGAAGTTCGATGAAATTCACATAGATGAACAATTAGATCAGCAAGAACTGATCAATGGTTTTGCAGACACTTGCAGAACCATAGAAGTTGCTGTTATTGAGCAGCGTCCCCATCAACTTCAAAACCAATCCATTAAGCTGATCTCACTAACTGATCCACCTATAGCAAATGGTTATGGTGAAGATCATGGAGATCAGTTCGATGCGAATGGCGAAAAGCTGTACATTCCTCCGCTCAACTTCGCCCTGGTCGACAACGGCATCTTTCGCTCCGGCTTCCCTGACGCCTCCAACTTCCCCTTTCTCCAAACTCTTGGCCTGCGTTCTATCATGTACGTAAATTTGTACTTGTATCTCGTAGAAGATAACGTGTCGAGGACAATAAATAAATAAAAATAAGAACGTCGTCTTCTTTTTTCGCTTCTTTATTTTGACAGATACATGTGTCCGGAGCCTTACCCAGAAGCAAACCTGCAGATTCTGAAGGCAAATGGAGTTAAGCTGTTCCAGTTCGGGATAGAGGGGCACAAAGTAAGTGTAAATTTTTACATTTTTTGAAGTCTTTTAATGTTTACGGTTTAATTTCCAGTTAAAGTTACTTAGATTTATGTCTAGCTACCGCTGGTCTCAAGTTTCTCAATAACATTATGATGACATTACGAATAACTAATTTTATCCTATACATTTTATTTAGTTAGATAGCTAAATAATTAAAATGTAATAATTACGCGTTACCCGAACAACTTGTTGAGCCGAATAGGGCCTAAGACGTTGTTCACGTGGCGAAGAAAAGTCGAGGGGAATGGGGGAGTCACCTGGCTACTTTTTGGTCTTTTCTCTAGGAAGAAAAGCTATAGAAGATATTCTTTGGCTCTACCAGTATATTCTTTTATCACCTTGTTTGGTTCTCTAAAAGTGATTCTGCTTTAAAAGTTGAGGGCTTTCTTGTTCATTTTCGGTCCCCCATCATCACCTTTTTCCAGGAAGATGACCATCGATTTGAAGGAGTAGCCAATTTGCTATCTTAGCTTCTTGGAAGGGAAAAACTTTGGATCTGGATTGCTCCAAATCCGTGCAATGATGAAAAAGCGGACCCCACATGAATTTTAAACTATGTGTGTGAGAGAGGCGGTTGGGAGGTTGATCGGACCGAAGAGTTTTCCTCTTAGAAGACAAAAGCCAGCACAAGGCTAATAGTTTAGTGGTCCCGATCTCAATTGAGTGAAGTTTATAAATAAAATGTCAAACCTATTAATTCAAGTATACAACCATATCCAATTATCATTAGCGTAGAAACATATACGGAACTCCTTTCCTTTAATCATAATACGTCGGCTAATGATGTGATTGGTATATATGATTGTTAGACCGCCTAAGACATTATTTATTACTTGGAAGATAAAATTCACCACAGGCCTAATAGTCTAGTGGTTCGTCTCCCGATTGAGCGAAGGTCATGGATAAAATGTCAAACCCACTAATTCAATTATACGACTAAATCAAATTACATTAAATATAAAAACAAATACGGAACTTTTTTCATTAGCTATAAAATTTCGACTGATGATTTGACTGTTAAATATGATTCTTAAATCTTACCTAAAACTTTATTTATTAAGTTAACAAATCTTATACATATAGAATAGTCACTAGTCTACACGAAAAAACAATTTATCCTAAGTGCACAATCCAATTCATCTATAGAATTAGATTGTGCTTATGCTATCTCATGTCTTAGAGCCTGTTTGGCTAAGCTTATATAGGACTTCTAAATTGCAAATATTAAAAAGCATATGAGAGTTTTTTTTAGATGCTTATAAGCAATAAAATAAGTAGAGCCAAACAGCCTCTTAAAGATTTGTAGGAACTAATTATGGAAGACTGCGTATGCAGGAACCTTTTGTGAACATACCAGAAGTGACCATACGGGAAGCACTGAAAGTTGTCATTGGTAACATTTCTTAACGTGCTACTTGCGTTATCAAATTTTGATGGATTTGAATGGAAAAATGTTTAAAATTCGCTAATGTTCATTCTTTTTCTTGCCCTGCACACAGATGAAAGAAATCACCCTCTGTTGATCCATTGCAAAAGAGGAAAGGTATATGTGCATATTTATTTTTATTTTTAACGGTAAAATTCACGTTAATTATTCCAGTAAGTTTTCTAATTAGCTGATTTCTTTTGATGTTTGAAACTTTTCACATTACTTATTGTGTTTTTCAAAAGATGATACATTATTCCCTGTAGCTTATTTTATTAGCTAATTACTCCCTTAGGTTTGTTTGTTTAGCTGATTATTACTTCTTCTATTTTTGAAATTTATCATATTACCTCTTATATTGCATATGTAAGTTTTAACATTCATATATGTAAAAAAAAGACAAAATAAAAATACAAAATTAGTTAATTTTCATGAAAAATACTAAGGTAGGAGGTTACGTATCACTCCTTAAAAAACATAGAGGGTTACGTGACAAGTTTTTAAAGTATAAGAAAAATAAGCTAATTAAACAAACCATAAGATGTTAATGTGAATTTCTTGGAGGTCATAATCCTTCGAAAATAGTTTAACTACTTGAGTTACTTCTTGAACTCCGAAAAGGCATATGTAGATTTTTCAACACTCTATTGTCTAGTCTGCACGTATTTATCTTACTAATTTCCAGTCTTCCTTTGCTTGTTTCAGCATCGGACCGGCTGCCTTGTTGGGTGCTTGAGAAAGCTGCAAAAATGGTGCCTGACAGCCGTGTTTGATGAGTATCAGCGCTTTGCTGCTGCAAAAGCTAGAGTTTCAGATCAAAGGTTCATGGAACTCTTCGACGTGTCTACCTTCAAACACGCCCCATTATCATTTTCGTGTTCGAAGAGGTAAAAAGAAAAAAAAAAAAGAAGTTGCTAGATTGCGAAGGCATTTTATTGATTCCTTCACTTTATTCCATGAATAAAATGGAAGGTGATCATAAGAAGTACCACATGATCACCACCACTGCATAGTGATCGTGGTTCAGTGAGTCATTTCTTTTATGATGAATTGTTAATAGGAATCACTTTATTTGAATTCTAAAACATAATTAGTTGCGTTTAATCGTACATTGAAAGGATATTTGTATTGAAATATCAGAATTAGAGCTCGGTCTCAGAGTCCGGGTATATCCTGGCAATGACTCTAATATCCAAGGCAGCTGCATACACGATTTGTCAGGAGTATCTAATGTATAATTCTCCATACTAGAAATTGTTGCAACGACTGTTAAACAACTTAATCATTTGCTTGTAATTTGTAAATAAATCACATATGATTCGATGATTACTCTGATGTATTTTATGTTAGTTTCTTAGGTTTAGTTTCCAATTATTTCTAAGTTGGATTGCTGCGATTTATTTGATGATTCTTCAGCCCATGCCAATGTCATTAATCTATTCTTTTTTTTTTTTGTCATAAACATACTAAGATTTTACTGATATAAAGAAATACATAAGTTAACTTGCAGTAGAGCAAGCAATATCAACCAGGCAGAGAATGAGTCCTACAAGATTTTGCAGTGTAATCTAGAAAATGAGTCCTACAGGACGTTCCTATGTAATTTGTAGCTGGGTTTGCACCACAACACACCAAAGAAATCACAGACCCTGCAATAACAACTGGATAACGAACAAGCAACAACCCAAGCACTTGCACGGAATTATATCCAACGCTGCCACATCTATCACCCACACGGGAGAGCCAATCTAAAAGTGAAGCAACGTGGGTCGGCGTTAAGAGAAAGAAGCCTCCACAGCATGCACTAATCCAAACAATGTACTGGCAAAGCAATAACCACCAGCAAGCCAAAATCTGAAAAGTCAATGAGTTCAACGGGAATTGTCACCCCGTATAGAGGATGGGCCAAGGAAATTTGCATCCTAAATGGTTTAAACATGCCAAAAACGAGGACGGACCCTCCAGGTCTATGGCTTGAACAAGTGGACAAATTAACCACCTTCTCTCCTCTGCAACCAAGATTGGAAAAATGATTAGGGTCATCATCTGCTAGTGGCTCTCAACACCAAAACGCAGGAGTGGGTAGAAAACGAATAGCACCAAAAGAGAGAAAAAACAACCAAAGAAGGAAAACAAAAACTAAGTGAAGAATGAAAGACACAAAGAGAAACATAATGGAGGACATAACAAGAGAAGTGAACAAACACAGAGAGGGAAGAAAAGATACACACAAGGACTAGAGGACACGAGGAGGAACACACAAAGAGAACTAAGAACAAAGACACGTGAAGAGAAGGAAGAAGAAGCACAGAGAAAAGAAGATTAGAGGATAAACGAGAAAGAAAAGATCCACTGGTGATGGAGGGAATCACCACCGGAGATGGAAGAAAGTTGTTCATCGGATAAAAATTGACGACGATAACTGCCTGGACAATGTTACTCCCTAGAGAAAGAGCAGAGAAAAATTTTTGAGACAACTAATTTTTCAAAAGGTCATTAATCTATTCAACTTTGATTGAAAGTTCAAGGGCATTCAGCAATTGTAGACATTTCTACTTGCTGCTGAATAAAACTACTGTCAAGAAGGGTTTTTTTTCCTTTTTTTTTTTGGGGTTAAAATTGGGAATGACTCAAGAATAGGAAAACATGATCAAATCCGATGTCATGTGTTACAATCACTTTCATAAAACTCGTCATTATTAATAGTAGCAGTTCTATAAATTTTTCTTTAACTATTATCATTTAAAAAAAAACTCTAAAAGAGGTGATGTGACTCTCTCTCGCACACAATTGAGAGCCTGTTTGGCTCCGCTTATTGGGGCTTATAAGCTCCAACAGTAAAAAGGTACATGAGGGTAACATTTTACTGTTGGGGCTTATGAGCACCGAAATATATAGAGCTTGTTTGGCTATGAAATTGCTGCTTTTTTTCATCCTATTAATCCTCTCAACATTTACAAATTCAATATCAACATATTTATTGCTTTTTTCTTACTTAATATGTAAAAAAAGTTTATTTGACAAATAAAATTGACAACTATATCGAAAGAAAACTACTCATTTACTTTTATTGGCGCATGTTCTCATGTCTGGATTTTATCCAGAATTTTAGTTATTATTCATTCTTTACTTAATTTATGTATTTTAACGGATGAGAAGAAAGAAATGTTCTCCTCTTCTATAAACAAAAAGAAAAAATATGCATATAACTAATCATATCATTCAATTTAGTCATGGCCCCGTCCATCACAGGTCTAATGCTTAAATCATATATATCATACGGACTTTTCCACACCTTTTTTGTTAAATTATGGAATTTAATATTTTTAGATAATAAACAAAAACTTGTATTAATACCAAAAATATTTACGACCAAAAATTTGCCTAAGTGCAAATGCCAATATTCCAACCTAGCACTTGGACCTAAAAAAAAAGAAAAAACCTAGTACAAAGGTTCCCTCTCGTCAGGGCAATACGCAGGCTTCCATTAACTAACTTGCTAGTTTTTACATCAAAGGAAATTAAGCTGCTTCTTAGATTTTGGAGTATCCTTCTCACGAATTCTCTAGCTCCTTTCCTTCCAAATATGATAGACAAGGGCTTCTTAATTTTTTTTTTAAATAGTTTTTTGAACCGTGCATGAAGAGAATTTTCATTGTATTACAATGGGACCAAGCCATGACATCATCCTAGCCATGAACCCAATGGGGGTCCTTTGTTTCATTTCCATGATCCATACTCTCTCTTCAAGAACTAAAAAAATAGGTAATTTTGGCCTTCAACTACAATTCATACCCCAATCCACCAAGCGAACCTTCATAGGAAGCTGATTCATATTGTTGTTGTTCCTACTAATATACAAAACTTACTGTTGGAGAATTAATAATTAAATATTTTCTTTCAATTTAGGATCGAGGGAAGTGCGTGACGTAAATTATACCATACACCCAAATTATGATACACCCAAATGAGCATGAGGCACCTTCCAAAAGATCTCACAATCCGACCGTCGGATCAACGTGAAATTTAATGAATTCACTCTCCTCATGCTGACAAACACAACACAAGGATTCGATTGTTGATAGGACACTGGTAAAATCACCAATTGCAAGTTCCGAAATTATTCACAGATTGTGAATATATTGTTAATAATTTGTGAACATAAAGTTTGCAGATCGTGAACATATCTTAAATAGTCGTAAATAAGTAATCTATTATTGTAAACATATGATATAAAACTTTTGAACATATAATATAGTACTAATAGATAAGTAAATTATGAACAATTAAAGTTTTGAACATAAAATATTAAAATTGTAAATATATAACTTACAATTTATAAATAATTAAAAGTTATGAACATAAATTACAAAAATTATGTAAATATAATATAAAGATTGTGAATAAGTACACTGTGTTATGTTGGTGCACATAACTTACGGTATATAGGAACCCTTGCCTAGTGCACGATAACCCATTGTGCAAAGATCTTGTAGTCACACTTCCGACGTGTTTGAATTAGTTTTTCTTTGTAAAAACACTTTTTTAGAAAAAAGTGTAATAAATATTAAGTTTAGTTTAAAAAAAATAAAATTCGAGAAGAATTCCAATTTATTATTATTTTTAAATTAAAAATTTTATCTTCTTAAAAAAACCTTTTTAAGAACTATAAAAATACCGTTTTTGAATCGAGTCTTTCCTCTCTCTATCTTTTTCTTTTTTTTTTTTCTTTTTTTTCGTTTGAAAATCCATTAAAAAGAAACGAGAGTGTGAAAAAATTTTGAAAAACAAAACGGGCTTACATCTCTGTGTAGTGCAAAGAGACGCCGCCGAGCGTCACCCCGACGGAGAGTTCCATACGACGTCGCAATGACTAATCGTCGTGATTTCCACCGGCGATTCTTCACTCAGCGCTCGCATTTCACACGCTTGTTTTCTTCCGGAAGTCAACCACACTTTGACCCTCCTCCCTCTCGCCCTCTTCGCCGGGTTGTTGTCACAGGTATCCCTTCTCCTTACAATGAGGAGCTATTGTTGTTGTACTCCATGCTTCACTCTTTGTACTCTCGCTCTGCCATAGTCCTCCATGCGTGTGTGTGTGTGTGTGTGTGTTATTTGCTTATGCATACGAGAGTGCATCAACTGAGAGGTTGTTTTGATTGGCTTTTTTTCATAGAAAACTAATAATTACTTGAATTGAATTTTAGAAAAAGTTTAAACCTCTTAAGAAAAGCTCAATTTTAACACTTTTTCTCAAAATTTTTGAGGGCTCGTTTGAATTGCTTTTTACTAAAAGCGCTTTTTCTATCTCTTTTGAGAAGGTGCTTTTAAAAAGCTAAACTTTCTGGCTTCTAGAAAAAAAATTAAAATTGAGATTTTGTAAGAGTTTCACCTTTCTTAAAATCCAATCCAAATTATTATTACACAAAATGATTTATGTATTTGAAGAAAAGAGTGCTTTTCCATGGAAAACGCCGATCCAAACAGGCGATAATGGCTAATACTACTAGAACTAGAGAGGAGCTACTATTGTACTTCATGTTTTATTCCTTGTGCTGTTGCTCTGCCTTAGTCCTCATTGCTTTTGAGTTGTTGCACCTCATGCTTAGGAATTGCACCGTCTCTTGGGTGCATATAACTGTGATTGGCCATTAAAAGTTCAATATTTGCAGTCTTATGTTTGTGCATTTATACATGAGTCAGAAGTGCTATTGTTTTGGGTTTGGATTTGTTGGCGGTTGTGCAGGACTAGGGATGGTGACACCACTTGGTTGTGGTGTGGATACTACGTGGAAGCGATTAATACAAGGGAAATGTGGAATAAGGGCAATAAGCAGCGATGATCTGAAGATGGATGGGTTTGATAAGGACACACAATTACACACGCTCAATCAGTTGACGTCTAAAGTTGCTGCGATTGTGCCTTATGGAGACGCTGTGGGTGAATTCAATGATAATTTATGGCTTAATTCCAAGGTAGGACTCTTATTTTGATTGATTTGGCATTACCTTAATTTAGATTTGTTTTTTGATATACAGGTAGTGTGTATGACGAAAATGATTTTGTACGTTGTGTATATAAATTTCATGGCCAATTACTTTACTTGTGCTTTTCTGAATGAAATTTGTCTTTAGCATATATGACCTTAAGAATGTCATTACTTGAAGTTCTCTTGGAAAGATTGTAACTTCTTGAGGACAACTAAATGTGGAGGATATTTCATTGCTGCAAAATGAGAAAACCTAGAGGGTAGCTTTCCTCAGGTTCTTTCCCATTGTATCATATTGAACTGGCTGTAAAGCCTAGTACAAACTCGTTCGCAGAGGGGGTTCTGGAATTTCTTGATATATCAGGGAGCATAAATAGCTACTTTTGGATCCTTGGTTTTGTTTGGAGGGATTGAGTGAAACGCCTTGGTGATGCATATAAGTAGCAATTTTCTTGATAGTATAAAATTGCCAAAAGTTAGTTTATTGTAAAATGAGGTTGCAACAATGCTTGGTGACATAGAGGACTATGATGCCTTGAGATTGGTACTAAAGCTAACACTTTATATTGTAATGTTACAAAATGTAAATAAATAGAGATACATGATGATTCAGTTGGTACTAAAATTAACACTTTTACCTAATTTTTCTAAATAAATGGAGACAAAGGAGATAAATTACATAGATATTTGTAGTATCCTAGCCAGCAGAGTTTGATAGGTTAGTCCCAAGCTTTCTTTTATCTCTCTATATATAACTATAGTTGTTACCATTTCAAGTAGCTATGCTCCCTGCTAAATTGCTACAACATCAAGTGCTGACACGTAGTGGCTAGTGCATTTGATGCCACCATTCTTCTTCCTAAAGTGTTAGAGTTACTACCTCATCTAAAAGCTTAAGCTTGTGGAGAGGATAGTGGTTTATTAATTTATTGTATTAACACATCCCCTCACGTGTAGCGTGATTTGTTTAGAGCTTGCACGTGAACAATTTAATTAAATGGGTGCTGTAAGGATCGAACCTGTACCGCTTGGCTTCCAGGCTCTGATACCATGTTAGAGTTACCAACTCATCTAAAAGCTTAAGCTTGTAGAGAGGATATTGGTTTATTAATTTATTGTATTAACATAAAGTCATGCCAGCCATCTTTCTGGAAAAAAAAAAAGTTTTGTTTTGGATGTTACATACTCTGACTATCCTTTTTTATTTCCCAAAATTCTACTTGCCATCTTTTTGAATTAAATAAAGTTTTTACTTGCACATTACATACTCCGTCTGTGCATGACTTCTAAAATAGTTGATATATATAGGTTAGAAAAGCAAATATGTTAGTTTCCAAATATGGAGTAGCTTCTTTATTATAAAAGAATGTTATCTGAATTTTATTTTCTCCAGGTGTATCACACGGGTGTTATATTAGTAATATTACTATTTTTGGTACTCCAATCCAGAATTCATTCCTCCTGAAGCTACCACCTATTCTATTTCCAATGTGTCATCTGGAGCAGACATGTGACTGATAGTTTCAAGACTTTGCATATCTACCTTTTGCGGACATTGTACGCTTCATCTGTAATATTGCTATTTTTGGTACTGGAAACCAGAATTCATTCCTCCTGAAGCTACCATCTATTCTATAATCTTTTTGCCATCTATGATGCAAAGCAGATGTGAGTCTAAACATACCCACTGCTGCAGGTACTCATAAGGTTCTGATTTTTTTTTTTTTTTTTTAAATCATTGAAAATTGAATGGTGGAATGGTTTAAATATCTCTATTTTGGCGAAATAACAGACGAACATTTTGAAACTCTTTGACGGGATTATACATGACAACATTTTCTCCAAGTATATCAAATTAACACTATAATAATTGAGGACAAATCAATTATGCTCAATTATGTTTCTTTTTTATTTTAATTATTGATTTTTTTTATTATGAACTTTGCTAGATTAAAATTTATATCCCATCCTGTTTATTGCATGGGTTGATCACTAGTTACTTCTATTTTGCATACCATACACATATAGGGTATTCCAAATCGTCGTTACTGCATTGATGGGCTTTCTGTTGTGTTGTCAAAATATATTAGAAACCTTTCCGAGGTAGGTTTTTGTATGTCATTCCTGTTTCCGTTATTTTCCTGTCACAATGTGGTGATGAAAATATTTATGTGTATGCTTTTTGCAGGAGCACAGATCAATTGCCAGGTTCATAGGTTATGCACTATGTGCTGCTGATGAGGCTCTTAAAGATGCAAACTGGTTACCAGCTCAACAGGATGAGAAGGAGAGAACGGTAATTATTAGCTTTGTTCATGGTTAATAATTGATGCAATTCCATTTTATCACAATGATGTCTCTACATTAACTTGATACACCAGGGAGTCTCAATAGGCGCTGGAACTGGAAGCATCTGTGACGTACTAGATGCATCAAGGATGATCTGCGAGAAGGTAAGTTGGTTGCTCATTTTACTTTCATGAATCATGGTCTTTCTTAGTTAAATTGTAGTCATGATCTATATAGGGGCTCCAATTCAAACTTTAAAAGCTTCAGAGCATAGTAATATTACTTTTAACAATGATTTGTTTTCTCGCTGCAGCAACTTCGCCGGCTTAGTCCATTTTTCATCCCAAGGATATTGATAAACATGGCATCTGGTCATGTGAGCATGAAGTATGGGTTCCAGGTATATAAATCTCCCTTTGACTTACAGAGATATGTATGCTTGTACCATAGTGATTAAGTTGCTATATTTGCTAGGTCACCCTGATCATATATAATGAACAAGTATAGGAATGGCCAAAAAGTTCATTCAAATTATGTTACCACATTGTGTTAAAAAGGGCACTGCTTATAAGCTCAATAGGCCTCAACCTCAGCGTGTATATTCCCTTTTACCATATTTGCTTGGTGTTTGAGACTGTACTGTGTCTGATTGTTTACCACGTATACAAGATACATTTGCATGTTCTAGTATTAATTTTGAATCAGGGACCAAACCATGCTGCAGTGACCGCTTGTGCAACTGGAGCGCATTCCATTGGTGATGCTGCTAGGATGATTCAGTTTGGTGATGTAGATGTAATGGTTGCTGGAGGAACGGAGGCGAGCATTGATGCTTTATCTATAGCAGGATTTTGTAGGTATGCTGGCTGATCAATGTACATATTTGTTCTATTGCATCATTCCCACTGGCTAACAGACTCTGATGATTACTAAGTTTTATGCTGATTGATTTGAATCACTTGGGAGGAAGGGATGTTCAAAAGCTGCATCAGAAGAGAATGGTGCATGTGAGGAAACGTGCATTTTTCGGCCTTAACATGACAAGGAAACCTAATAATATGACTACATTCTTAGATAAATTGACCAGACAATGTTGCCCACAAGCCATTTTGAAGTATTACAAGTTAGGTATGGCTCTTAATGCCTGGAAGATTTAAGGTAACATTTACTGGCTTCTGTAGTTACACTGCAAACCTGAACTCCCCAGGGAAATACAATGCCATAATCTCTTCATTTTAGTTGTATGATTGATGTGACCTCCATTGCATTTGGGGAGGCATCCACTAAGGCCAGTCAAGGTTGTTGGGCTACACTCTAATTGTTAAGTTAGAGCCTTCATTTGCGCAGGCCATTTACAAAATGAAGAAAAAGTTGAAAACTTGTATTCCTATGAAGTGAGTGTTTGGAGTATTTTATTGATGAGGTGGTTCATGTCTAGGCCAAAAGTTGAGTGCACCAAAAGACGGAAGTTCTCGAGAGAAGGGTGCTAGTCTGCGAGAAGGCATATATGTGATGAACGCAAGTAATATCCTTTAGGACAATAAGACAATTGTTAAGATGTTAGGAATCTTCCTTCTAAGTGAGTATTTTGATTTATATACAAAATCAATTTTGGAATTGCCTTACGATTTTCCCTTTTTGTTACTAAACAAACTAATTTTTTAGTAAATCTCCCTCATGATTCTTTAGAGGACTGTAACAGTTAATTAATCACTCTTGGAGAAGTCATTTGCCTTTTATCTTTAATTCTGTATAATTTGCAGTCTTGTATTTTAATGTGTCAAGGGGAGCTATTAGCATGAGTAAGATAGACCTTTTCTCCTCTCAAGTGTTTCCATGTCATTTAAAGGACATGTTAGAGAAAGAATAATTCAAAGTCAAGCAGATATATGAGACCCTGCTTTATTTTTGGAGAAACGTTTCTTCAAATTTGCCTGAGGACATAGATCTTATTAAGCAACAATTAATATATTAAGCATTTCTGGATAATTGAAGAAAACAGAAGCAGTGCTATAAGGTGGGAATTATGTGCAGGTTAAGAGCTTTGTCAACCAAGTATAATTCTTCTCCTCAGGAAGCCTCGAGACCATTTGATCGTGACCGTGATGGATTTGTGTAAGTTATAATGGATATTTGCAAGTTTATTGTAGAAAGCTGAATATTGTGGAAAGCAACTGAAATCCTGTGAATATTTTTCATCGAGTTATGTGTTTTTCACATGCAGGATAGGTGAAGGTTCTGGTATCATGGTTTTGGAGGTAAGTTGGTTTGCCAGTATGACACTCTTTATCTGATCTTCTTTCTCTTAGAATTCCATAGTCTTAATTGGCACCGTATCTATATGCCAACATTTTCACTGCTTCTGTGATTCTGTTGGTTGAAGTTGGTTTTAGTTTTTGCAATTGGGATATAAACTGGATGCAGTTACCTAGTTCATTGTGCTAGACATTTTCATGACCAATGAGAGAGAGCAGTATTTTGCCTTATGATGTTGGAATCATTTGCCTGAAATCACAAGCACAGAGCTTCGTGTCATTATATTCTTCTGTTGAACTGTAAATTCCGAAGGGTAGATTCGTTACCTGTATTTATCCCTGAACTTTCCTTTTATTTTTTTAGGAACTGGAGCATGCTAAGAACCGAGGAGCCAAGGTATATGCAGAGCTTCGTGGTTATGGGACATCAGGTATACGCTACATCAAATTCCACCTAATTCATATGGCCTTTCAGTTTATGACTTTATTCTTTTCCAGATTTTTTTCTTTTTTTTCTCTCCATGTAATAAATTATGCTTTATTTTACTCAGGTGATGCATATCACATCACTAAACCACATGGGGATGGGAGAGGGGCCATATTGGCCATGACCCGTGCCTTAAAGCAGGTAAGAGGCATGGATTTAACTTTTCTTTGTTTGTTCGTCGTGAAGGACTGCTCGTGTATTTGCACACTCATCAAATCTCTCTTTTGGGCTTATAGGCTTTGAGAAATTTGGTGAACTTCATGCAATTTGTACGCATATATTTCATTTTTCATCCATCTGTATTACAGTTGTTTCTGTCTTCTAAAACCTGTCAATTTGGATTTAAATTCATGAGGTTGGATCTTGTCAAAATATAATGGTTGAAAGGATTGAAAAAATCTGTCATTCACTTGAAGAATTTTGTTTCCGGGGAGGGGGTAATTAAGAGAGTATTTAGTCATTGTGCAGTAAGAATCGATCTCTGAATTTGCATATTTTAAGAATTTCATATCTGATTGCCAGGGGCTGGTCTAGTAATCTAGTTCATAGTCCCCAAACTCTGAAAGGTTCTGCTCGCCTTATCAACCCTGAAGGTTCAATGGCCTCCAGCAAAATCCAGAATACCGAGTTTAATATTCTTCCTAAAATTCAAACTCACCAACAGTATAGCAATACATAGCCAGATGAATAGCTTACTTGCACTGGAACTTTTACCCCCATTGACTTTAACAACACATGGAATCATGAGCTGGAATCGAATATAAACATGCAAAGTCACTGGTTGTAGAAACAGAATCAAGACAGCAGGAAAACAAGTAATTGGATATGCTAGGTTCTGGTGGAGGAAAGAGCAAGATACCTGCCCAGAGATTCTAAATAGAAGCAGCTAAAAACACACAATATTTTTCTTGTACAACTAGGTTAAGGGATGATTATAGCGACTAAGTGGAATTGCTGAAGTCCAGTGTCCTTTTCACCCTGCAAAACTTGCATTAAACCATTGTCCTTTCTTCAAGCCTTAAACAAGAGGTCTTTAGTTTTGTTTATCTGAAAACTTAGCTGCCTGCTGTTCTTTGTAAACATAACATACTTATGCAAGTGAGCATTTCCTGCTCAGTTAACCTGTACTCTCTTTATAGTTTAGCATGACGGTAGTTTTCTTCATCCGAAAATTGAGCTTTTTTTTTTTTTAAATGAATATGAATATGACATAATATATTTGCTAACCTTTGGTTAATTTTTCTCATCATCTGGTATCCTCCAATGCTTTATTTTCGTTCTTGCCGCTCTTTGCCAACCTATTCTAATCTGTAAACTTCCCATGATGATAGTCAATGGAAACACATATAAGGAATGTGAAATATTTTATGTAACTTTTTTCCTTTTCTGCGATTGGCAGTCTGGTCTTGATCCTAACCAGGTGGATTACATAAATGCTCATGCTACATCTACCCCATTAGGTAATCATTGGTAAATAATGTTCTCAGCTTTGGAGTATTGCAGTTTGTGGTACTAAAAGGAGTCAATTTTAGTTATGTTTTCGTCTTGTCAAAGATTGAGTGGCTGACTGCCGAAATACTTTCCTTAGGTGATGAGATAGAAGCCACTGCAATTAAATCTGTGTTCTCTGAGCATGCAACATCAGGTGCCTTGGCCTTGTCCTCCACAAAGGTAAGATTTCCCATGGCAGTATTATTTTCTGATAAGAATATAATATACACATTTTACCATTCTTTTCCAGTGCTTATTTGGGCAAAGAAGGAAAAAGATAGCTTGTTTCGAATGTTTGCAACACAAAAACTAGCTGGAAGCATGAATACTTTTCAGATCTGCCTGTGTATCTACTAATTTCATGGAATGCATAATTACAGCATCGGTCTCCTTTCACACCTAACTTTCATGTCTTCTTTCTTGAACTCAGATATTTTATTTGACTATTGATTTTTAAAATGCTGGTAGTTGGTCCTAATAACTGGCTTAACTATGCAAAATATTATGGTACAATTAAGTCTTTCTGAAGGTTACTCGTCTTTGTTTTCTTCTACACTAGGGTGCTCTTGGCCATCTCCTTGGAGCAGCTGGAGCAGTGGAGGCAATTTTTGCTGTTTTGGCCATACATCATGTAAGATGTTGTCTCTATTGTGGAAAACTATGGTAGTTTGGTAATCAATGAACATAAGCATAAATAAACAGTTAGTTAACTTTATAATCTCAAAGCCGAATGGTTAGCAGCCTAGACTATTGAAGAGTGTAGTAGTCACCTTCATTCAGCATTGTTGCTGTTCCAGAATCTGCATTCTCAACTACTGCTTTGTTTCCATCTTAGTTCCCTTATTTTAGTGCAAACTTTATATCTGTATAGTGGTTCTGATATGAATTAACATAAATTGCAGGGAATTGCTCCTTTAACTCTAAATCTCACAAAACCAGATCCAGTTTTTGAGGGGGGTTTTATGCCATTGACGACTTCAAAGGATATGACTATCGGAGCGGCCCTATCAAATTCGTTTGGATTTGGAGGAACAAATTCATCCTTGCTCTTCACCTCTTGACATGTAGAGTTATGCGCATAGCCATTTGTTGTTTATGTGGAAGAACCAAAGACTGCTGCATCAAGGCCTGTTTCTCCTTCTCCCAAATCCTGCCAAAATCTCAAGGACCGGATGCATCAAGGACCGTTTCTCCTTCTCTCAAATCCTGCTAAAATCTCAATGAGTAATGCTCAATATCGTCGGATTATATGTTTAGTTGGCATGCTAAATTGAGAATTTTTTTCAAATTTTCTCTCCTTTTGTTATGCTGATTTAGGCATACATGTGAGAGGTTATATTTGGGCGATAAAATCAAATAACATATACTATATACTCTATGTTGACAAGCCACCTGTTCATTTTGCTGGGAAAAGCCTTCAGAACGGGATGTGCATCTGAAGAGCCTTTTGTTGTATGCGAGGCTACATCTAAAGATTTTTCCTCATTTGGGTTGTTCAAATAAGAATTCATTAAGTCTTTTTTACATGCTCCAGTATCTGATGCATTACTCTTTGTTTCTGTTTCTAACTAATTTTACTAATAAAATATTTTAGATTCGTCTCTTTTCTCGATAAACTACATTGAGTTATCACTGGTACATTTCTATGCAAGTTATATCTATTCACTTTTATCTTATTTCAATTTATAGTTGTAGAAAACCCTGAAAAGGAACAATATTGTGCTTTCTTCATAGAGTCTTGTCTTTCCTACATTTTCTTGTAATGCAATTATTCAAATGCTTATTTCTTTTCCCAAGAGATGTTATACATTGTTGTTGTTGTTATTTATTTGAATAAAGAGATATTATTTGTTAGAATAGAAATTTCGATTTGCTCTTCCTCCCTTGAAACTAAGGTGGCGGATTTGAAATATTTTTTTCAGTGGAGCTCTAATATAAATCATTTTGTCAATAAGATCTAATTCAATTTTTTAAATTCTTTTTTTATATTAAAAATACACATGTTCTAACAAAAGTATAAATACAATTTCTTTCGGAAAAAAAATATAGAGATAGAGAGATTTTTACAGCTTCTTGGGCATTCTTTGTATATCCATCCTTGCGTTGTTCAAATGTGCAATTCAGAAAGAGCCTTTTACTTCCTTAATAAAATAATAAAAAAAATATTCTTCTACTTCCATTTTTAAGGAATCAATTTTTATTTCATGAAAATAATGAATTTTATTTTCCTTCATAAAATTTTCTCAATCCATAAATGTACATTAATATTGTCTCCCCTCCTCTACACATGCTGCAAAACTCCAATCAAAAAGAAATTTTAAAATCAACACTAAATTGAATGTGTACAGTTGTCAATTCAGAATTAAATACTACACCAAAATGTTGGCCAAAAATCTGCACTGTGACCATCATAAAGAACACCATCCCGACAGATCAACAACCATCGCCGTCATGGTGAATTTTGAGTTCGAGTTATATTAAAATCGATTAAATACCATTATTAATTATTGGGAAAAAAAAAACCGTCACCATCACTGTACAGCTTTAACATGTACTACATATATGTCTCAATCACTCGACATGGTCCAACAAAATTTGCTTGGTGAAGGGTTCTGTGCATGAACATGGTCCCCATAGAAGGATTACCTCATATCTATGACAACAACCATCTCAATTACAAATCACATCTCATTTAGCAGCACTTGTGAGCTAATTTGCACTGAGCTCATAAATGAGGACAAAAAGATCATCTCCTTATTTGATTTTTGTGAAATTTAGATTCTCTTCTAGTTATTAGTGTTACCAAAAAATAATAATAATTTATATCGCATTAGATGGCCAAGATTGAGGGAAAAGAAAAAGAAACTTAGTGCGTGTTCGGCAACAGTTTTTCAAGTAGCGGTCAAAACGCTATTTTGCTAAATTATTGCTGTTTGGTAAACTAACGCTTCAAGTAGCTTTCAGTGTTTCAACTAGCGTTTCTCAAAAGATAAAAACTTTAGCGTTTCAGGTAGCTTTTGGCTTTTCATATTTTTTTTGGCAATTCTACCCTTTTGTATTTTTTGATTTTTCTATTCTCTGTCTAATCTCTCCCTATATTTTTACCTTTTCTTTCACAAATATAAATAAAAAATAATATAAAAATAAATTTCAATTTCTATATAATCAACATTACTAAAAGCATAAGTTTTATTAGTAAATTTTTTTTAACAAAATAATTTTGAATATATTAAAATTAATTTTTGTAATATTGATATAAATGTTTTATCAAAAAATTAGTTATACTTTAATATTAAAATATGATTATGAAAATAAATATCTAATTATGAAATATATTATCTTATTTCTATAATAGTAATAGTAATTACAATTATCATAATAACAATAATAATAATAACATGATATCAATGTCCTTTTACGTCATTTAACATTCATCAGCTAATCTAACCGCTAATTTTACCGAACACATTTTGTTCAATCAGCTAGTTAAATAGCTATCCGCTAACAACTAAAATACAACAGCTATCAGCTACCTAAACAACTATCAGCTACTCAAACAGCTATCAGTTACTCTAACAGTTAAATTTGCCGAACAAACCCTTAAAGAAGCTAAAAGAGAAAAGAAAATAGGACGAAAACTAAAATTTTAAATTATATGTAAGAAATTAACTCATTTATATGAATTACTAGAATTTTTACTTTTTATTTATTCCAAGACATTAGTAACTAGGAAATGATTTAATTCTTTTAAGTCTCATTGCTTCATTTCACGATATATCTTTAATCCCTTATTTTATTTTCGGTGCTAGCTACATCCAAATAAATTTTTGTGGGGCGTGACATCACCCCTAGAAAAGTGACATCCATTCCTCACGCGCATATCGATCCACTCCTCTGGATTGGTTTTTTTAGAAAAAAATATTTTTTTTGTGAAAAAATTATATTAAATTTGTAATAATTATTTAATTTAGTTTTTTTAAAAAGCTGAAACTCTGAAAAAAAATTCAAATACAGTTTTTTTTTTAAATCAGAATTTTTTATTTTAAAAAAAAACTATTTTTCAAAAGTGGTTAAAAAAAACATTTTAGAAAAAAAACCAATTCAAACATGCCCTTTTTCACATGCAAGATCTAAGGGAAATGTGTTTAAGATTTTTTACCAACTTATTAATGGCAGAGTACATGCTGGTTGTGTTGACACTTAATGATAATTTGAATGCAAATGATCAGATGCAACTGGAAAATAATCAGGGCGACAATGCACGTGACATAAAGCTGTACTGGATCTAATGTATGATATTAGATGGATGAAGATACAAGACATAAATGGGCAACTTGCCTAACCCTAAAACATCCATGAATATTATTTTTTGGAATCATCTTCTGGAATGATTAGAGTCCATAACATGGAAATAGATTTTTCTTTCTCGTTTTTTTTTTTATAACGTTAAGATTTTATAAGAGGACCTAAGAGATTTCGAAAGTTAATTATTTTATTTGACACGATGAAATAAATGAATAATCAACTATTTAGATATTTTCGATTATTGTTATGAGTGGATGGTTATGATACTCATAACAGTGCTGTTTATTGAACCAAAACCATCCTTTCATCAAAATACCCATGATTGTGATTAACTCTTGAGTTTAAAATAGAACTATTCACACATATTTCTCCCTTGTACTATTATAAATAGTGGTTATTGTGGTCGAATTCAATGACCACCTTATTATTCTTTTTTCTACGCGTTATACGTTTTTGTGACTGATTATGTGACTCAAATAACTTTTGATCACAAAGTATTGCGCGAAATATTCAGCGATCATTAATATGACTCTAAATGATTTTTTAAATACTAAAAGTTGAAATTAAATAAAAAGAGATTGAAAAATTACTACCATTAGAAAATAGGTTACTAAATCACATTGCTCTGTATTCACAAATGCTGAAGATGAAGCCAAAATAGGGAATTTGATGACACAAATACATTATACATATAATACAATAATAATAAGTTCTAAAGTTATGCCAACTTAACCTCCACCATGCCATACTTTCTTGTATAAACAATTGTGAATTTATATTTCTCGACATCTCATGCCACATGGCTTGATCAGAAACTTTATTTGACTTGAAATTTAGTCTTTCCAGAAGCTGCTTTTCTCATAAATGCGTGTGTGTGTGTATTGGATGAAATGTTATATTGTCGATTGTGGATATTTTCTTTTTCCAGTGTAATCGTTTCATGTTCAAAATCTCTCTTAACATTTGTCAAATGACTTCTCACATTGAGAAGAATCCACGAAGTTCTAGTCTTGTTTTCTCTCGTTTTGTCTTTTTCTTTTTTTGGTCGGTGGGGGAAATGATTTGTTTCCTTATACATAATCAAGACAAAAGAATGAAAATTTCAAATTTATTTAGTGCCAACCTTATGAGTTAATTAGATAACTTTTTTTTTTCTTTCATGTACTTTTTTAAAAGTTTTTCTCTTATATTACTTCCATAGTCCTTCGTATTAAATTTCAAAACCCTAATAAAATCAGGAAGAATTTTTGATAAGATAACGCATGTAATAGGTTTGCAAGTGGAACTTATGCTTAATTGGAATGGTTTAAGATCTTATGTAATACTTCTTAAATTTATAATTTATCAATGCGAGACAATCACTCTATTTTCCTAACAAACGAATTTTAAGGGCACGTTTGAAAAATTATCTTAAAATTGTACTTGAATGAAAAGTAATTACACAATTGTTTAGAATTGAAGTGAGTACAATTGATCCATTATCGAAGTTGTGGAAGTTTGTTTTCTCTCTCATAAGGAATTTTCCAGCCTCCTCCCTCTTTGGTCTTTCTGTATCCGGGGTGAACCAATGGTATCCTCTTGGCTCGGTTCCATCATGACTTTATTTGTGTGTAATCTTTTATCTTTATCTTTTGTTTTTAGTTCTTTTGGGTCTCTGTGCTTTTGTGGGTGTCTTTCTTGTTTCTTTAATTTAGTGTTTTTCATACTCATTTTGCCTTGCTTTCTTTGTTCTAAGCAATGTTTGATTAAGTTCTTTTCATCCAGAACTTTTGATTTATTCACTATCTTCGGACTCCACATAAGCATTGGCTGCAGATCTAATTGCTAATTGCTCTTACACCTACCCTTTTTCTTTCTTGTAGATGTGATATGGTTGGTCACTCAAGCCCTTGCCTAGAAGGTTTATTCCATCTTTTAGAATATCTAGATCATTTAAAATTTAAGCTTCTTGGGCCTAGCCTCTATCCGGGGTTATGAGTCTGCCGAACTCATATTCGTCTTTATGTGTTTGGTTTTCTTGCTGTTGCTGCTTAGACAACCTTTTTCTCATAGGTTTTATTAAGCAGGTTTGTGATTGGAATGCATTGGTGAACTTGGTGGTATTTGGGATTGATAGTGGTTTTGAAGTTAATTCTATTGCGAATGAAACTTTGTCATTGTCTTCTTTGTTGATATGAATTTGTACAGTTGTTGAAGTTAGTGTGTTGCTAAAGTTTTTGTTTTTGTATTGGCCTCTTGTGTTAGCACATAGTTGTGGTCTGGTAGATTCGGTTTTGTCCCTTGTATTTGGTTTTTGTCTAGGTTTTTTGTTAGTGGTTTGTGTATTTTATCCAATTACTTTTGGATTTGAACTCATATATAATTTTTACTTGTTTTAATGAAATTTCTTTCTAAATGAAAAAATAGAAAAATTACAATGTCCATTCTTGCGCAGGCGGTGTAAATTGATAATAGTCATACAGCGTAATTACTCACCAATATATTTGGCCTTTTTCATTATAATTGATCTTTTCATTTGCTTTAACTTAAAAATCTTTATAGAGTTCTTGATCTTAACTAAAACATGAAATATTTTTTTGATAATAATATTTGTTATTAAAACTATTAGGAATGGTAGATAATATTGAATTTTATAATATTTTGTAAATAATATTTATTTTTAAATATTTTTAGTAGATAATATTTTTAAATATTTGTTATCAATTTGTCTAAATTTTAAAAATAACTTTAATAACTAATATTTATTTTTAATAATATTAGTAGTAGTAATAGATAATATTTATTTTCATAAGATTTTCAATAAGGAATATTTGATTAGATGTTTCAAAAAAAAATAATATTTCATATAAACTATTTTCAATAGATAATATATTTAAATATATATTAGTAATCAATATAAGTTTTAAAAATAAATATTTATTTTTTAAATGAAACTATTTAATTTAATGATCTAATCGCCTATTGTATTACAAACATCTTTTATGAAATTCATATGCTATTATATTATATTAACCAAAAACGTCAAATAATTTAAATTAGTGTGTAGAAACCAAAGAGAATAATTACTGCTCTAATAATTATGTGGTTTAGTATGTAGTGCTCGAAGAGACTCTAAATTTGATCATTAAATTCCACACTTATCAATAAAAAAGAAAAAAAAAGAAAAAAGTCCATCAACCTAACGTTCTGATTTTTCTTTCAAAGTGAAGTAAAAGTTTCTTTCTTACTTTTTCTTTTTTTTTTGGTTGTTTAAACTAATTTATGTATTGGAAAATTATTCCTATAATCTTTTATCTTTCCAATTAATTTTTTTAGTACTTTAATTTTAACTCAATTGTCGCCACTAGTCCATCTTCAAATTTTCATCCAATTTCGGCCGTTAACTTCACAAGCTAATGGCATTGCATGGGCAGGTCACGCAAAAAATAATGGTTAAAATTGAAAAAAAATAAAAAATAGAATAATGGCGATCACCAAGTTAAAACTAAAACGCTAAGAGCCACTTTGATTTTTCATTTTGGAGAGCTAAATTGACTTTTGCAATTAAAAGTCAATTCTAAAAAAAAAAAGGGCGTTTCGTTTTTTATTTTAAAAGTTGGTTTGAACCAAAAGTTAACGAAGTTTTGGGGTCAAATAGAGAAGTAAAATTTTTTACCTCTCCTTTTATAGTTTGCAGGAAGGATTTTTCAAAAACTTTAAGACAAAAATGTCCTCATTGTTCTAACTATTAATATTAGAAAAATAAATATAATAAAATAATTAAAAATAAAAATAAACTTAAATGTGTAAATTTAATTAAAATAAATTAATAAAAATTAAAAATGTAATAATTAATAATTAAATCAATTTAATAATAAATAATTAATAATTTTAATAATAAATAAAATTAAGAAAAATATATTTTATTTAATAATTCTAAAATATAATTATTAGTTAACTATAATTTCTTTAAAAATTGTTCAAACAACTTAAAATATAATTAAAATAAAAAGTATATTATATAGAACAAATAATAGTTTATTATTAAAAATGTCAAAATGTCTCTTTTAGTCATTTAAACAACCAACTATTATATTTAAATATAAAAATAAACGTCAACTTATTTGATGAAAATTCATTTTATATAAAAGTAACTAAACATAATTCTATTTTTACCAAAAATTATTTTAACCAAAATTTCCATTTCTAAACTGTTTGTTTACAAAATGATGTTTTTAAAATAAAAGCCAAACTAACTCTAAAAAGGTTCAATAACAAAGATAAAGGGCAGCGTGATATTGTTTAAAAATTACTTTATTTATTTCAACCCAAAAATCCTTAGTGACGCTTCCTTAATATATCACATTGAAAGATCTTTTCCTTACGTTCAACTTCCTCTCTCTAACAGTCCTAAATATATCATTTATATTTCTTATATATAGATAGATAGATATATACATATATATATATGTATATATAATATTATATATTATATCCCAAAACAGAGACGCTAAGCAAAACCCCCACGCCACCCGCCCTCTAACAACCATCTTCTTCTTCTTCATCATCATCCAACTTGTTGAAATCCAAATCAGATACGTCAAATTTCAAAAGTTTTCACGCAAAACCCAGAAAAAAAGAAATAAAAAAGAAAAGAAAAGAAAGAGAAAAAAGAAAAGGAAAAGAAAAAATAAATGAGGAAAAGAGAGAGAGAAAACCCTTGTGGGGTGTGCGGACACTACCACAAGTACGAGGAAGGAGAAGTCTGCGGCGTTTGCGGGCACCGCATGCCCGCCCTGACCGAGAAATCGTCGCCTTTACAATTGAGTGCTTTCCCTTCAGAGATCCTGCCCGACTTCCTCTACTTGGGCAGCTACGATAATGCTTCTCGCGCCGAGCTTCTCAAGACTCAGGGAATTTCTCGCGTCCTCAATGTCAGTATCTCTTCCTCTTAATTTATCGTATCGTCTTGAATTAATAACTTCGTTTGAGTTGCGTTTTGAAAAAGCGCTTTTTGTATAACTTTTGAAGGAACCAAGTTCAAATTTCTGGCGTTAAGGAATTATTTGAAAGTCAATTCAAATATTTATTGCAAAAAATGGCTTTTTTTTTTGGTATAATATATATATATATATATTTTGGTGAAAAAAAGTCCATCTTGATGTGCCCTTTCGCAGTTGTGGCCTCTTGTTGGTGTCTTAAGTATTGGATTGATCGAGATAGTGTTGACTGATTTGATTTGAGAGGATTTGTTATTCGTTGATCATGAGGGCGCGGAGTTGTGTGGCTTTTAATTTGTAAAGGGAATGCTTATGATGCTTCGAATTTGGTGGTTATTAATGCTGCTAATGCTGATATGATCTTGTGATATTTATTTTTCTGTTGAGCAAAAAGTGTTAATCTTTTAGTGTGGAGTGGAATGCTTGATTAGCGTCTTGTATATGATTCCTGTAAGAAAAGTTAATAATTATTTTGTTTAATTGCTTCTGCGAGTTTAAGTAGTAGTAAGGAATTAGTTGTAAAGTTTGAAGGGATATTTGAAAGAGATGATGGCGTTAGGAAAATGATTTTTTCTTAGACCAGTGATTTATGGTTAAAGTATTGGTAGTTCCCATGGATGATCGTCTCTATTGGTCAAGTACAGACTTGATAGGAAGTTGATTTAAACTACTTACTTAATGGATGGAATTGTTGATCAGCATCTAGTACACAATTCCCATAAAAAGAGTACTTTGTTGTGGGATTGAGTTATTCCATATTATGTAAAGAAAAGCATGTTGATTAACCCATGGAATGTTTATTCACAATTAGAACTTTCTCATAACGCTGAACAAATATAGAAAACAGAAATTTCGTGAACCAGATTGCTGTTTGGATGAATTTGACATCTTAATAAGAGTGAGCCAGAGTTATGTAACTCGAGAAATCCATCAAAAAATAACATTTTGATGAGAACAAGAGATAGTTATGAAGCCGTTTAATATTCTTCCAGCTTGTTTAGTGAAACTTCATGGTCTTTGATGTTACAGGAGACAAATATAGTGGTGAGAGAAAGAATATCCTTTCTATTTGTATAGCCCTTTGCTTTATTCTAGTGTACATATTAAACTTCCCTCCTTAAGGAAAAATGTAACTGAAAAGTGAAAACATAGCAAAGTGAGAGGAGTAGAGGAGTGCTTAATGAAATAATGGCATCAGCTTAGTGAAATAATAGCGTGATGCCAAATTGCCAAGTGCTGCAGATCATTCTTCAATCGTCTGGGAGAGGGTTTGGTTGATTGTGAAATCATCAATCGAAGAGAGACTGAAAAACTAAAATTAGTATTCTTGCAATGCTGCTAGATGAAATTGTTCAGTCCAACCATTCGGACTTATTAGAGAGTAAAATAACTATCCGTAGGGTCCAGAGCTTAATTGTCGTCCATTTCAACATTTCCCCAGTTTTAGGATTGTGTATCCTGTGAAATTATGTAGTTATTGTATCAATTATATCAGGTACACCTCTATCTTAATATTATTTCTTGTCTGTTCTTGTTTAGTAAAGGGGGACAACTAAACCAAGTTGTGAAAAGTTGTCCTGCTTTTGAAAGGCAGCTTTCAGTTTGGTTACATCCAGATAAAACAAGTGAATAATGTTTGTGGTACAGGGGAACAGTTCTGTTTGTTTTGTAGTTTTTCGTATGGGAAAATAATTTTACATAAAATTGATGAAAATGTTTTGTAGGATAGGAAAAGTTTGATGTTTTATAATGGGGTTCGCTCTTGGTGTTTCTTCTTGGAGATATTAGTATTTCTAGCCTTGGCTTCTGGAGCATGGAAATGCTACTGATAGTTTACAATATCATGGATTAGAGAAAATGCTTGTTCATACCAAAAAATGGTTCTATATTTAATATGTCAGTGTTTTAGATTCACAATATGGTTTAGAAAAGGAACTAAAAAGCGAGTCTTTAGTGCAGAATTTGAAGAGGCAAAATATTCTAAAGATCTAGCTAATTTTGACTTTTTGTACATGGGTGGCACCCCATGCACCCTTTCGTAACTTGTTACCAGTCAAAAGAAAAAGAGAAACATATGGACCTTGTTTGAAAGTAGTAATTTGTTGGTTATTTCATATTGTTGTGCTTTTCAATATGGTATCCCTAAGAATATGTTGATAATAGCCGCTTTGAAACAGCCTATAAACTCTAAGTTTTAATTTCAAAAAGAATTTTAAGGTTGCTTTAGTAATTTTCTTGGTCAAACTAGCTTCTTTTTCAATTGCTCATAAGCTAAAGAAAGTAGCGAGGGGTGGGTAGTCCAGGAGGAAGTTCTATATAGCTTCCTTTTTAGAGCTTTAGCCTTTAAAAGACGCTCGGCCGTGCACATTGAGCTTAGAAGCTAATGACCTATAAGTTTCGATTGGTTTTTGTTACTTTGTATAAATATGTTAATAATTGTGGATTTAATCTCTATGCAGACTGTTCCTGCTTGTCAGAATCTCTATAAGAATTCTTTCACTTATCACTGCCTCCAAGATGACCAGAAATTACCGTTTGATGACGCAAATCAATTCTTAGGTGAGCAATTCCTTGTTTCTGATCTTTTTCTCATACCTAATGTGATGATTTTGTTATTTCCTTTTGCCAAGTTCTTTTGTAAAGATCACATCAATTTTTGTGCTGCTTGGTTTACCTACCATATTTTGGACCTAATTCACCCTCTGAATAGATGTGGGATAAAGGCGTGGATTGGATAAAGAGTAGGGGTAACTGAGAGCTGATGAAAATGGCTGGTGCATTTACACTATTCTGCTTGTAGCTCCTTGCATGTGTGAATGCTTGCAGATTAAGATGTCTTGTTATCAATATTTACTGGATATTCTAACAATTTTATGGTCTTCTTGGTTAACAGTTTTTTCTTCTTTATTGACTCAGACGGTTTATAATTTTAAAATAAAGTTGCAATTGCTAGTTTGTTCCTAACATAAAGTTTAATAAACATTAGTGAGCGCACAATTTTCATGCTACCTTAGTCTGAAGTTTATGCATGAAATAACACTGGGATTGTCAGCTCTGATATGCCTTACAGATGTTCTGCAGCTCTTCAACCCATGTGTCTCCTGCTTCTCTGTTCTCTCTTTATGACATAATGGGACAGTTGATGCCTTTTATTGAAAGTGTCAGCAGAATTCACTCTATATGTTGTTGTGCTGCAGAACAATGTGAAAAGGATAGGGCTCGTGTCCTTGTACACTGCATGTCAGGAAAAAACAGGTAATGGATCTTGTTAGCAAATCGAAACTCTTTCCTCTTTGCCTATGTCACTTTTTCTAGCCCTCCCAATGCCCCCTCCTAAAGAAAACAGAAAAGGAAGAAAGGTTCTTTGAAATATTGAAGCATGAATTTCAATTTGCAAAGTGAATAGTCTAGAGTGATAGTATTCTCTGTGTACTGTAACTATTCTGATTTAATGATTGCGTTGGTCATAGGACTAATGAGTATTTTCTTGGCAGGTCGCCAGCTATTGTTGTAGCTTACTTGATGAGAAGCAGGAGATGGAAACTTGCACAGAGTTATCAGTGGGTCAAAGAACGGAGACCTTCTGTTCAATTTACTGAAGGTATGTGCACAGTTCATGTGCTTATATTGAGTTAAATGACCGTGAGGTGGAATATGAATGACTTAATCATGATTCGCAAATGGTCAACTGAATGCTTTTCGATATGCTCTCTTCAAAATGTTTTATTAAACTGTGGGCAATGCAAATTATAGTATCAGAAAATGGTGAATTTGAGGACACTAGCCATGGAGATAATATTTCTGTGCAATAGGCTGTACTCAAATCAGAGATTGAGAACTTTGGGTTTTCCCCCCATTTTGTGTGTGTGCTTATTTTTGGGGTGGAGGGGATGGGGGTTGGGGTTGGGTGTTGGTGGAGGTGGGAAGATTTGTTGAACACCAGATGTCTTGCAGGTTCTGTTACTTGGGATAGGAATATTTACTTGCAATACTGTGGGTAGTAGACATCTTTCTGGTATCTTGTAAACTGCCTGTTAGTAATCTTTTCATATATTTTCTTTGACTACGATAATTATTAAGTTTCTTTGACAGTCATAATATTGACTTTATCATGATTTATTCAATTTTCTTTACACTGATTTTTGTCAGCTGTGACCCTCGTAGCATGATTTTGGCCTTCCTCGCAAGAAGGTGTTTCTGTCCCCGGCTTTGGAATTGGCAAAATATAACAAAAATGTTATTCTCCAGTTAGAGCTGCAAGTTAGCTCTTTTGGGCTATACATGGCTAGTTTTCTCTCTAACATTTAATAATTTGTCACAAATTGCAGCGGTCTACCAACAACTACAAGAGTATGAGCAGAAGATCTATGGGCCGATTGACAACAGCAGTGCCACAATCCCAACATTCTCTGCTGGTGTTCCCTCCTTCGGCTTTGGTTTCACGAAGCCTAGTGATCTGGCCCCAATGCCTGCTTTCAGTGGCACTTCTATATTCGAACGTCCTATCTTGGATATTCCACCTGAGGGATTTACTTTTGGAGCTGGGCAGACTCAGAAAAATGCATCTGAAGTTCCTTTCACCACAAATGCTCCCAATCCGAGTGGTAATGATATCACCATGGGTGGTGCTTGATATACTTGAATTTCTTTATCATTTTGCATGAATCACCAATTGAGCCCACACCATGTTGACGAGTTTTATCTGAAAGTCTTGGTTGTAAAGTGGGAACAAATGCTTAGTTGCTACGGAAATGCTCTCACTTGATAGTGTTCTGACATATCGGTTCGTTACAGTGCCATTGTGAATTACATGTTATGGAAATATGACAATCTAATTTCTAATTTTATACATATTAATGAAGTTTTTGGTTGGGGTAACTTATCATTTCTAAGTGTATTGCAATGTTTGTGACTTATTTTGTTTTATTTTATTTATTTTTTAGTTGGCAACTGCATATATTTAATTTTAAGAAACGGTTTGCTGCTTACTTATGTAATACCTTTATGGCATAGAGCTAAAACACTTGGCAATCTCCATTTTCTATTTACAAAATTGCATGTAGAGATTTCTTAGTCAGACTAAGGCTCGACTTTATCTGGAGACAACCAATCACCTTCTAGATGATGTTAGATAGCTGTTAGATGAATTATGGATGTAAATGTTATTCATATTTTTTCTCTAAGCAAATAGGGTGGCTGATTAGTTAGCTCGGAAAATTGATAAGTCACTTCTTCCAAAGTGCAGTTGAAGTGCTTGATGTCGCGTGCTCTGTTTTTCAAAATACTGGTGTTGGTTAAATTTCAGATGTACTCCTCAGCAACTAAAGAGAAGTTATGTTTTCTGACCAAAGAAGATAAAATACTAAGGCAGCTCTTAAACGAAATACAGTAAAGAAAATATATACAAAAAAAAAAAGAAAATGTGGAAAAGAAAACAAGATCTTCAAATTAAGTAAAAGAAAAAGAACTATTGATTGACATGATTATAAAATTCAATATTTCTAGACTTTGTTTACCTAAATTTAATTATTCTCTTTTTCCAACGCAAAAATCATCGTTGTTATAATGTTATGAACAAAAAACTTATATTTATTTCGCAGTTTACTCATTGGCCACTTTTAATTGTTGCATCGTATCAAAATATCCTTAAGCTCGGCTTAAAAAAAGTGTTGATCATCTACCATAGAGGAGTCAGAGGTGTCTTACATCTTACTCTCGTCATTCATTGTTGTATCTAGGAGCATATCCAAATATACTTTCAAAACTGTAATGAATTTTTCCCATCACACGTTTTCTTCACAAATACCCATACAAGATAGAAAAAGATCAAAGTGCAAGTAACTTAATTTGATGAAGCCTCAATTGAAAAACAAATATTCATGAGGATTCAATGTGATGTTGGACATAAATATACAGAGATATACCTATGGTCGACATTTCCTTTCTCTTTCACGGTTGGAGGCGCGGTTGGAAGAAACTCGTTTTCTTTGAACTCATCTTTCTCGTCCCCCATCTTCATGCCTTGTCATCACTTGCAGTTCCTTTCCCGTTCCTATTTATTATCGATAAAGCCCGTGGCTGCTGAAATAATGCTTGTAGCAACAGCATTCATGAAGATACTCTACTGTCCAGCAAGGATACTCCTTTCAACGTCTGAAATTTGCCCACAGCACTGATGTCGGATTACCATGTCTTCAAGAAGCTGAAACCCAGCATCTTAATCTTTCAAGATATTTCCAGTGCAGAGAATTTCCCAGATCTTAGGCAGCTTTCTTGAGATTGTTCGAGTCTAGCTTAAGGTGTGCTACCTAAGTAAAAACAGCCACAGGACTTCAAAGTTTTAGACATATTACACCAATAATCATCTAAGCAATTACGGACCACAGTATCTGCTTAAGAGAGAAAATCTCTTTGGGGACAAGGGGCAGAGAGAGAGAGAGAGAAGATATTCCTTACCACACAAAGCTACAGACTGCCATATTAGTAACCATCAGTCTGTGACCAACAAGATTATGCTACATAGTCTCTTTACATTTAGCAGACTATAGTCTCTTTACATTTAGCAGACTGAATGGAGCCTTTTTATAAATAACCTCACGGACTTGGTGCTGCACTTCTTTTTCCTGGTAGGAACAATGTATGATAGGATGCCTCTTGTTATCTTGAAGAAATGCGCGAAAGAAGCATCCCTTGCCAAAAACATTCACAATGTTCAGTAGCTTCTTGACGGCTTTCCTTGCATTACCAGATATCAGGGGTTTTGTTGCCGATATTAATAGTACTTTTGGAATAATTACCAGCCAAAAATATATTTTAAAGCCAAAAATACTAATTACGTTCATGATGGCACTTGGAATGATATTAACTCCTATTTATTCATTATCTAACTATTAATAAAGTGTGATCAATTCGTTAAATTTTTTGTAACTTGATAAAAGATCAGTTCAACTTACTGAGGTAATGGATGCAAAACACATGCATATTATGTTTGAAAAATAGAGAATGCACAGGAAATAAGGCATCCATATAAAGTGAATTAATTTGCAACATTTTAGTCACATTACTTCACCTTTTCTTTTCAGCAAAAATGGCTGTTTCTCTAACACAATTGTGGCCCTTCTGGGAAAGAAGCCAGATATGTAACACTGTAAACCATCAACAAAAGCAGAAAGGGAATGTAAGCATCCAGAAAGCGATCATTTCTCCTGACATAAAATAATTATCAACCCAAAAATGTATTGGCCAAGCAGAGTAGATTACCTCAACCAGGTTGATGAATGGTTTTGGAGAATATGCGAATCAGCATGAGAACCATTCAGCATTTTTCTTCTCTGGAAACAAGTACAATTTGAAGAAATAAAAGAATTAAAAGTGAATGAAGAAGAATGAGCAACTACCAATATCCAAACTCATGCAGATTACTGGATAGGGTCAGAATTAGTGATCTTTTAAGTGCCACTTGGAGGCAATGAAGAATCAACATGTTGAAAAGTAAGGGTGGCCCAATTGAGGATGAGATGAGGAATTCTCCATTTGAGATGGCCTCAACATATTAGGGAGCAATTTATGGAGACATACATTAAAAGATGCGGAAATATGGAATTAATACACCATAAGAGGGTTAGAGTAAGACATATAATGAGTTAGGGCTAGTTTGGATTGGCTTTTTCTAAAAATTTTGAAAAAAAGTGCTTTTTTGAGAAGCTAAAAATTCTAGCTTCTAGAAAAAGCTGAAATTGAACTTTTCCTGAATTTCAGCTTTTCTTGAAATCTAATCCAAAATGCAAAAAAAAAAAAAGTGCTTTTTTTAGGGGAAAAAGTGCTTTCCATGAAAAAGAGCCAATCCAGACAGAGAAGATAAGATCTTCTAGCATATATCAAGCTAACAGAGAAGGTGATTCTTGACGAGTATGAATGGGATCTTAGATTTACATATCCTTTGTAAGTCCATTTGGAAAACTGACATTACAAACCCATAATGAAGTAATAGTAATAGTAGACTGCACCAACTCATCCACCACAAAAAGGAAAAAGAACATGAACAGACCTGTAAGTATAAAACACATTCATTGACAACAAAACCTTGTGAAATAATTATTAGTATGATATAAAGCTTCATAGGGATTTTCTGGACAGAAAATATTATACTTCTTGATGAAAGAACTACAAACACTACCTAATGGCAGAAAGGATTTATGTAACTCACCACAAAACTTGTATCACTGTTCTCCTACTAGTATTGATCATCCAATCTGAAATAGCTCAGATGCTATTGATTTTAACTTGAAGTTTCACGTCCATGTCATAAAGATGCACCTGGACTTTGTTTGCACTTTGCAGCGGGCAGACTTTGGGCTTCGAGTTATGTTGGCAGTAACTGAAATCACTCCTCGAGTTAAATTCTTTCTTCTTCCTCACTAAATAATCCAATGAAGAGATATGCATTGCAGTGGAAGAACAGAGCAAAATCCTACAGAAACTAATTATCAGCAACATGTTTTGCTTGCAGATATGGACACGATCAATTGAAACTTTGGATCTCAAGACAAGTCCTTTCTTCAGAAAACTTCAATTAGCTGGCTCAGAAATCCAACCAACTTATGATTGGTCCCAATGCCTATACCCAGCATCCTTCATATTGGAAGCCAACATTTCCAGCATATCATATACATCGTAGCACCTTGGGTGCTTCTTATCTCTGGAAGCAAAGGAATGTGGATAACCGGAAATATCTATCCAACTGCAACCAACCTCCTTTGTTAGACCTCTTTCCTGCATTCCTTCTCTCACAGAATTTACAAATTCCCAGTTTTGTTCCTCGGCATATATGTTTGAAAGGAGAACATGATAACCTGTCACCCTATCTCCTCTCTCAAGTTCTAGTAACTTGTTAGCAACAACCTTTCCCAACTCATAATGTCTGTGAATTCTGCAGGCAGCAAGTAGAGATCCCCAGATCCCCAGCACATTAGCATCTTTGCCCAAGCCTTTGGTAAACTCATAAGCTTCAGTAACTCTCCCAACTCTTCCTAACATGTCAACAACACAAGCATAATGTTCTGGTAAGGGTTTCACACCATATTCTATCTCCATTGACTTGAAAATTTGAAGGCCTTCTTCAACTAGTCCAGCATAGCTGCAAGCAGACAACACCGCTACAAAGGTAATGGAATCAGGTACCAGACCTTGATCCCTCAAAGAGTAAAACAGCATGACAGCTTTCTCACCCATCCCATGTTGGCCGTATCCCAGTATCATGTTCGTGTATGTAACAGAATTTTTCTCACAGGAATTTTTGAAGACATTTTCAGCATAAAGCTCTGCACCTGATTTTGAGTACATGTCTACTAAAGCAGACGCCACAAAGACATTTTCATTCAAGAAGTTACGAATAGCAAAGCCATGCAGGACCTTACCAAGTGCTATGCTCCCTGACTGACTGCAAGCAGGGAGAATTGATGCTAGAGTCACTGCATTGGGGGAGACATCCTGCTCGAGCATCTGTCTGAAGACACTAAAAGACTGGTCAATTAATCCATTCTGTGTATTCCCAGCAATCATAGCATTCCATGTGGCTTGATCTCTTTTATCCGCGCAGTTTATCTCAAAAACTTTCTGGGCAGCATGAATCAGTCCAGACTTAGAATACATGTCTACTAGATAAGACTCCATTCCTTCAAATTGAATGCAGTGCCTCAGAAGATAAGCATGTATCTGTTTTCCAATTTCCAGGTCCCTTAGATTCGATGCTGCTGAAAGAACAGCAGTTACTGTTACTTCATCGATCATGAACCCTTGCTTTTGCATCTCATACACAAGCATCAGTCCCTCATAATCCATTCCGTTCTGTACAAGAGCAGTAATCACAGTATTCCAGGAAACAACATCTCTTTCCTGCATTTCAATAAAAACTCTGAATGAAGCACTAACACAATTACACCTTGAATACATGGCAACTATTGCATTTAGCAGAACAACACGTGACACCAGCGAATTCTTAATCAAATACGCATGTATTTGTTGAGCAAACTCCAACTGCTGCAACTGTGAAGCTGCAGTTAGAACTGAGAGAAAAGTCACAACATCAAGAACAACATTTTCTTCCGCCTTCAGAGCTTCAAGAAACAGATTAAGTGCTTCCAATGGACAATTATTATGTACATATCCTCCTATCATAGAATTCCAAACCTCTGTATTCTTCTCAAAACTAGTATCAAAAACCATTTTAGCTAAATTAATGCACCCAAGCTCAGCATACATGAAAATTGCCGAGCTCACCACAAACAAATCGCTAACAAATTCACTACCCAATTTAATAACCAATCCATAAAGCGCATTCGCAATGTCAACATGCCCCATTCCTGAAACAGCCGGAAAAACATTAACAAAACTAACAACACTCGGCCTAATGCCACACCTCATCATCATAAGAAAGTAGCTAACCGCACGAGCATACCTCTTAGTCTTAGCATACCACGAAATCATAGTATTCCAACTAACTACATTCCTTTTCGGCATTACCTTAAACACCCTGTTCACTAAATCACAACAAAAACTACCTTCCGAGCTCAAACAAGCAGCATACATATTCAACAGGGAATTATACACAATCCTACTGGGATAAACCTCAGAACGAATTATGTGACCATGGACAGCTTTACCTACCCGAATCTGTTTCGTCTCAGCACAAGCTTTGAGGGTGGAAGAGTAAGTATAGGGATCACACTTGTTCAAGCTGGAATACTTCATCAACGAGTAAAACGAAACAGCTTCCTGAGGCATGTTGTTGCAAATGAAACCAATGATCATCGTGTTCCAGAGAACAGTGGTTGGTTGAGGAATTGTATCGAACAGTTGTTGCGCCAGCTGGACTTGGCCTTGCTTGCATAGCTGGCTTAAACGGTACCGAATTGTCTTGGCCTTTGGAGGGTCTTCGAAGGAAGAGAAGGTTGAGGGCAGCGGTGGCGGTGGTGGCGGCGGCGATGGATGGTTGGGATGGTGGAGAGGAGAGGTGGTGGAGAAAGGGAGTGGTAGAGCTGAGAAAGACATGTTTAGACGCATTTAGACGCCAAGCTCATTGCCATGAAAAGAGTGATGAGTTTGCTGAGTTGAGAAGAAGTGTTGGATTCTGTTTAGGATAAATAGCAAAAAAGGTCCCCCAGGTTTCCAAAAATTATAAAGGAGTCCCTACTCAGTGCTCGCTACTACTCAAAAAGTCGGAAAAATTTTACAGTTAGTCGCTATTACTTTTTATTTTTTCAATTTAATCCTTCTTGTTTTAAAATGTCTAAAATAATCGTCAACGTTTTATAAAAATATTTAAATTAGTCCTTAGTATTTTATAAATATAGAAAAACTAGTTTCTATTGTTTAGAAAAATTCATATTAATTCTTAATATTTCACAAATATAGTCAAACTAGTCACGATTTTTGAGAAAAAGATTCATATTGGTTCTTAATGTTTTACAAACTCAATCAAATTAGTCCCAAACTTTTTATTTATTTTTCATAAAATGAGGACTAATTTGAGTAAATTTATAAAATATTGATGACATATGAATTTTTTTAAGATCAATTCTTTCACAATATGGAAAAACCAAAAGCTCTGCCTTCCCTCTCTATCTATCCAAGGGACGGGAGGGCACGATTAATTTAACTATCTTTGTAATAAGGATTGACATGAATGTTCTCAAATAATAGGAATTAATTTGACTATATTTCTAAAACATTGAGAACTAAGTTGAATGTCACTAAACAATAAGTAACTAATTTGTAAAATAAGAACTTGTTGTGAAATTAATCCATTTTAAAGTCCATGACATACACGGGTTATAGTTTTTTCTTTCTTTTTTCTAATACATGGATTATAGTCTTTTATATTATATTTAATTCTTTTTAACAATTGATTTCCATATTATTTTTATTTTTTAATAGTTGAAAAATATTATTGTAGTTAATTGGAAGATTGAGACTGAAGGGGAAAGATCCAAAAAGAAATATATCTTCAATGAATTAATAAATTATTTTTTTTAATAAAATTGGTTGACTTTAACTATATGATTACTTAAATTATACAAAAAAAAAAATAAAAAGAGATATTTGGCATTCTATATGTACTTTGCAAATGTCTTAAGCAACTAAACTCAAAGAAGGCACTCTTTTCACTCTCGCATTGCTATAAATAATTTAGAGTTTTGCCTACAAAAAAAAATATTAGAGTTTTCTCTCAAAATGCCTTTTCTTTAAGTGTATATTTGGATTTTATCCCCTTGTATTTTGCTAAAATTGTATATAATTTTTTGTGATATCAAAGTTTACCAATACCACTTATGTTATAAATAATGTTGCTGTTGAATTATGCCAAAAGTTGAGGATTCTATGTAACATTCCTTATAGTATAAAAATTTATTTACATGTTTTAAAATATAGAAAAATTTATTCAAATTTAACAAAATATAAAGGATAAAATGCAAATTACTCTTATCTAATTCAACACTTCCATATTTATCATGAGATCTATGTTGGATTTCAATAAATTTTTACGTACCTCTAATCTCGACTTAACACAATGGAAGTTTGTTTGCCTAATTGCATAGAAGAATTCATGTTTTTGCATTCTTCAAGGATCACAAAAGAGGAGGGCTCCATAATTGTGCCATTTAGCGTTAAATGTGAGTAACAAAAGAGAGGATTATTGTACATATAATAGCCTTCTAGTTCTTATAGAAACTCTTTCTTACCAATAAAGTAGTACAACAATTGTATCTTCTCTTATAGCCCGACACGACGGCTCATCTTTTGAATTCAGTAGATAGAGTTTTCTATTAAATTAGATAAGGAGTAATGAGTGAGTGAACCCTTACTGACCTAAGCGATTCGATCCCCTAGTATGCCTTGTATTTGGTAGGTAATATCATCAAAGCATATCATCAGATTTGACTACGAAAAAAGGAACTCGAAGTGAAATGGCACCTACTCCAATAAAAAAGTGAGACTTTACTAAACAAGCAAGAAAAGTCCTTTTTATCTTATTAGTTAAGTGCTAACCCGCCTCGCAACCGAAAAACGGCGCTAGCACCTTATCTATAGTAAGGGGCCTTCATCTCATATATGTAACAATTTGCTCCAAGCGGGTTATGTAAATGGTCAATAAACAAGGTATATCCTATAGTTTCAAAGTTTAAAGTTTTTTTTTTTCAATCATATTATTCAAGTCATAGGAACAATTTTATAGGGCTTGATATGGTTTGTTTTGAGTTTTATAAGATATATGTAATAAGATGTCTTTTTATTTCAATAAAATAAGTATATTAAAATAAGTTTATTCCAAACACACTACTAGTATGACAAATAAGTGTTGAAGCACTTATCCATACCCATACCAGGACCCCGAACTTCCACCCTCACCCATATTTTACACGAGGTATAGCAAAAGTAGGACAAGATTGATACAGTAAACTATGGTCCTAATGAGGATGAAGTGAAAAGAAATAGGAACCTTTTCTCCATAAGATTACACAGTAAGTTTTTTTCCCTATAATAATTTTATTAAGTATTGTTTAGTGACACATTTTGTTCTTTGAAATATGTATGATATCGTCAAAATTATTTGGAATATATATTAGAATTCTAAAACAAACAAAAAAAAAACACATGGGAGCATTTGTGAAAATACACTTCATACTCTTAGATTTCTACAGAAGTTTGTTGTATAGATCATGGAATACATCTCTTAATCAAGATACTCAATTGCCATAAATAAAAGCTTGGAGTGCTATTTCAAAGCAGCAAACAATATTAGGCAAGATGACCCCATCTCTCCTTACTTTTTTGTCATTTGTGTGAAAGTTCTTGCTTGCATGCTCAATAGTTTAAAGGATAATTCGGAATTTAGGTTCTATTCAAAATTTGTCAAACTTGATCTAAATCAACTTTATTTTGTGATGACCTCTTTATTTTTTACAAAAGAGATACGAATTCCATTGAGTGTAGTTGCGATACATTGAATTGCATTTATGTGATGTCTGGGCTGAGAGTTAATGTATCTAAAAGTGAAATCTTCATTAGTGGAGTTCCAATCATGGAGAAGGAAGCAATTATTAATAAAGTAGGGTTCAAAGAGGGTGAATTTCCTATTAGATATTTTGGTGTTCTTCTTGTGTCTTGAAAGCTTAGAAAATGTGATTACATGCCTTTACTTCATTGGACAAACAAGTGGCTTTCTTTTGTCGGTAGGATGCTTCTCATTAAATCAATTCTCAACCAAATTCGTGCTTATTTGGTTGGTATGATACTTCTTCCTAAGGGGATTATTCGAACAATTGAATCTAAATTCAAAGCATTTCTTTGGAGGGGCACAAGGCCTAAAGTTGCATGACATTAAGGACATTCATGCTTAGAATCTTTTGGAGGATGTACACCTGCAAGGATACATTTTGCAGCAAATGGGTCCATACAAACTATATCGAAGATAAATTAATTTAGACTATAACTTGTCCATGGGATGCAGATTGGGAAGTTGCAAGAAACCATATTATTCACGCTATTGGAGATTGCACCTTAACTCAATTTTTGCATGACCCGTGGCATAACTATGGAATTCTTTCTCAACATTGAAGCAATACACTTCCACAACTGAGCTTCTGTGCCAAGGTTAATAAAGCGATTGTTAACTCCTCCATAGGAATTGGCCTTTGAATTTATTGGAATTCTTCCCCACAAATATCAATTTGCATTTCAACATTGATGCTGAAGACATGATTAAGAGCCTGTTTGGCTCTGCGTGTTTTACAACTTATAAGTTCCTAGAGCAAAGCATCCCTTTACATGCTTTTTATTATTTGTATCTTATAAGCCCTAAATAAGCTTAGCCAAACAGGCTATAAATTGAGACACTTAAAGAATCGCAACTGCTCTTTCAAATACACTTGGGATTTTCTTTGAAAAAAAAAACAATGATGTGGCTTGGCATAACATCACGTGGCACAAAGGGCATGTCCCTAAGCATAGTTTCATTATGTGGCTTGCATGTCTTGATAGGCTCGATACAAAATTTAGATTGCTTGAAAGGAATCTTATCACAAATCCTTCTTGCATCTTTTACTACTTGGGATGTGAAACTAGGAATCACCTTTACTTTGAATGTTATTTCACTTGAAGAATTTGTAGTAAAGGCCTTGAACTTCTTTTAATCCGGGATGATTTATCAAATGGGATGATGTACTTGAGTTTATCACGCCGAAAGCTCTTGATAAGAATCTCAAAGCAACAATCTTGAAGCATTTCTTGGAAGTAACTATTTATCACATATGGCTGGATCGAAATTAGCGCGTTTTCAACAAAGAATTCAAGACCAAGGAGTATTTATTTGAAGCAATTTTCTATGATGTCGGAGTTAAAGTCTCTTTTTGAAAAAAAAATTGAGTATTTATTTGAAGCAATTTTCTATGATGTCGGAGTTAAAGTCTCTTTTTGAAAAAAAAATTATCTCCTTTTGTTTGAACAAAGCCTTATGTAAATTGTGGAAGTTTAGATACTTGTAGCAAGTTGAGATTGACATTTTAGTTAATATAATAAATAATTATATCAATATTCTCTCTACAAGTTTAGAGAAGACAAACTTTATTTTAAGTTGTTTCTAATTAGATACTGCAATCTTCCATCAAAATTTTGTATCTGTTTCACATTCGATATTTTTTAATTACTAATCTGTGCTTAACTAGCTACGGCTTTAATTTTCGTTTTGATACTGTCTCTGTTTAGCGACTAACTTTTTTCCGTCATTAATTTCTGTCACTAATAACAGTTTTCTAATACTGTTATATACAAATCTTACTTCTAGAATTTGGAACTTGGATAGCAGCCAATTAAATTTAAGATAAAAAAATTTGAGCCTGTCACAACCGTAAAAATTATATATAGTTCAATAAAAACCAAGTGAATCAAATCTTACATTGTTTATGAAAACACTAGCTTTTCTTTAAAAAGTCCTAAATTCAACTTGCAAGATTGATAGCATACCTTGAACATATCTAAGCTTGGTTGACGTATTTTGACTCAACTCTCGTATTTGTATGGTGCCGGCAGAAAACACCGCAACCAGGCTCCTCATTCTTTGGGAAAATATGTCGTCATTTAGGATTGTAATTCAATAGATAGTTGTGAACTACCCACATTATTTATCATTAATGTATCACAAATTTCATAACATTTTAACTTGACTCATTCTCTCGTTCTCTTCCACAATTACCCAAAAGCCCTCCCTATCGTCCCTTTTAGTTTTATCTTTTCTTTTTTATAACAAGGAGCTCACGCTAATCCTCCCATGTCAAATTTATCAAAAAATTATAAATATTATGCTAAAATATGTACCTCGATGCATTTTTATGACAACTAAGGGCCAAAAGATATTTATAATAAAGAAGGCAAAAATAAAAACTTCTAATCTTTAGCAAAAATAAATCATTACTCAATTACTCCACTTATTCCTTGCCCCTAATTTCTCTCTTAGGGAGATGTTAAGCGCAATAAATAAATAAAGTCAAACTGCCTCTACAAGCTTAAACTTTAAAATGTGGTAATAATTCAATATAATATTAAAACTTAAGTCATGAATTCAAGTCTAACCCTCACTAAAAATATTAAAAATTATCCACTTGCAAAGCTAAAAAATTTTACACCTATACGTGAAGGAGTGTGTTGAGCATCATAAATAAATAAAGCCAAACTTTCTTATAACTTTAAACTTTTAGATGAGTGAGCAATTTATCAATATAAAATTGGAAGTTATGAAATCAATTTGAATCCACAACTCGCAAGACTTTGGTCCTTAGTGGTCCATATATTTAAATTGTTTCAAGAAGGGATCTCAACTTATATGGTGAGGTTAACTGTCAAACAACCTTTCAGAATGGCAACTGCAACAAGCATTTAGTTAACGAGCATATATCAATCCCTTTTCAAGTGTCGGTTGTCCTTATACATCAACTGACCATTTCTGCCGCTTTCCACAACCCCCCCCCCCCCCCAATCCCACCCTACCCACACTGCAGATAGGTAGATTCACCCTCACCCTCACCATATTCCTCAGCATCTTAACCGTGCTTTTCTTCTACTTGGCCTGGAGCAGAATCTTAGAAAAAATAACCAAAAAAAGTTAAGATGCCTTGTTATCAGAACCGTTCTATTTTGTTGATAGCATTTATTTTCATCCTTCTTTGCAGCTCAAGATGCAGCCATGGCGAATCGAAGTATAGATTGAGTCCTGTAGACTTGGCTGCATTGCGCGAAATCAAGAACAGCTTAACTGAGATACCCACTGCTACAACAGAGTTTTTCTCCAGCTGGGACTTCACTTCTCCAGACCCCTGCTCCTCCTTCGCTGGCCTCATCTGTTCTTCCTCCGACCCGAAGCGAGTCATCTCCCTCACCCTCGGCACCGGCCTCTCTGGCTCGCCCGGCCTCGCCGGGTCCCTCTCCCCTTCCATCTCCAACCTCACAGAGCTCGCTCAGCTCGTCCTTTTCTCCGGCATTGTCACGGGTCCAATTCCTTCTCAATTATCGACTCTCAAGAACCTCAGAGTCATTTCCCTCACGAACAACCGGTTAACCGGACCCGTATCTGCATCCGTATGCGCACTCTCGAATCTACACACGCTGGACTTGAGCTACAATCAGTTAACGGGGCCGTCGCCGGACTGCATTGCAAGACTGATCAACCTGAAGGTGTTGGTGCTGGATTCAAACAGGCTAACCGGAAGGCTGCCACAGATGCCGGTTGGGCTGTACCACCTGGATTTGAAAAACAACGGCTTCTTTGGCACGTTGCCGGATCGGATGCCGTCGACGCTACGGTACTTGTCAGCTTCCGGGAACAAGCTGTGGGGCCCACTCAACGGGCTAGAATCGTTGTCAGAGTTAGCATACCTCGATTTAAGCATGAACGAGTTTAGTGGGTCCATACCAACCTCTCTCTTCCGCCCTACACTCTCATCAATGTTCCTCCAACGGAACAATCTCTCTGGTGGGGTCCCACTCCGACCCCCCTCGTGGTCACCCGACGCCAGTTATAGCGTCGGGTCCATCATTGACCTCAGCCATAACGCTTTAACGGGAAAACTGACGACCATATTAGCAGGGGCGGAAAGTTTATTCCTTAACAACAATCATTTTACTGGGACCGTTCCAGAGGAATACATCGAAAGTTTGTCTAAAGGCACTACCAAAACGTTGTATCTACAACATAATTACTTTTCGGGATTTCCGTTAGAGCCTCATTTGAGTTTACCAGGTTCGGTTTCGTTATGCTTGTCGTACAACTGCTTGTCATCGCCTCCACGGGCCGGGCTAGCCGCGTGCCCGAGCAGTGGGGGTCAGCAGCTTTCAAGGCCCGCTTATCAGTGCAACAATGGCAGCAACACCATGGGTTGATAATGAAAAGTTTTGCCTCCTCCATTTAAGGACCACACGAGCGTGTTGATGTGAATCATTATAGCGTTTTGTTATACCATATATTTTTGTATCTCTTTTTTGTCACACTTTCATTACATTTCACAGTGATGTTTGACAAAAGTGTTCCTATATAATGATCTACCAGCCTTACTGAAACCAAAGTAAATATATAGCAATACGTTTAGTTTCGTGTTGGAATTGTTCGTTGCTTTGCATTTATACTGGTCCCCGAGCTGAAAAGCTAAGCAGCAAAAATGTAATAACCACGAGTTTATCCAAGACAGATTTACTAGTTTTTACGATTTTATCTACCTTTTCTTCTCGTTAAATTATCGACATTGATAACGAATTCTAAGACCGTTTTCATGAATGCGCGATCAATCAAATGCTTCAACTAAATAGGGAGTAAATGGAGAGGCTCCAAATTCTGAAACTGTTAAACAACGAAAATGCTAAATATATAGCAGTGTTGTAATTGTAGTTGTTATGTTATGTTGGTCCCAACCTGAAGAGCTGAGCAGCAAAAATGTAATAACTACCAGCATATCAAAGACAGGTTTACTAGTTTTTACGATTTTATCTACCTTTCTCTCCTGTTATATTTTTGACATTGATAATAAATTCTAGGATCATTCTCTTGAACGATCAACCTAATGCTCTTACTAGTTTTTATGATTTTACCTACCTTTTTTAATTCCTCCCGTTAAATTTTCGACATTGATAACATATTTTAGAATCGTCCTCTTAAACGGTCAATCAAATAGGGAGTAAATGGACTGGTTCCGAATTCTGTACTCATCTGAAACTGTTAAACAAACGAAAATGCATGACACTGGAAGTTAATTAATGGAACAAAGCATCATTTATCACATAGCAATGAAATGCATGTGCTACTTCTTTGTCTCACATACGCAGGTCACGGGGTGGCATGAAGTACATTTATGTCTTATTTTTTAAACTAACAAATAAAAGCTTCTAAACAGAGAAGTAGAAGGATGAAAGTGCGTGAAAATTTTGTCAATTTTGGGAGAAAACATGAAGCAAGCACAAGGACCACACTAGTTGATTGGATCATCTTATAAGTCCTTCCCAGAAGGGTAGTTTTGAATCTCCTCTTCTGCTAGTCAAAAAAGTAAACATGATCCCCACTAATACTAAAAATTGTCAGCTGTAAGTGAAAGATGGGCAAAAGTGAGAAAGAGATTATTAAAATAGAAAGTGAGCACTTATTTAGGGACTTGTTTTAAATTAATCAATAGAAAATTTATTGGTTTTAATTTAGTAGGTTATGTATAATTAGCTTGAACTATGTGTCTTTTTGGTGTACGGGGGCAAAACTAAGGAAGGGCCAACGGGCCGCTGGCGCACCTGAGCTCCAAAAAGATATATAGCAATCTATATAAATTTTTTAAAAGTTTTCTTCATGACCCCCTTAATTTTTTTTTCTTTTCTTTTTCTTGTTTGAAGTTTTTTTCACAGTGATGCTTTTAGTATACAGTTTTTCCATGTAAAAGATATTTGAGTGATTAAATTTTTGTAATAAATAAGTAATTTTAGCATATATGTTTCAGTCATGCTTAATTTATTTATTTTCCTAGTTAGGTACTTAGAGTTTTATGCAAGATAAAGTTTAAAAGGTTCATAAATTTTAGGGTGTTTTTCCATAGAGAATCTATTTATTTTGGGAATTTTTCATATGTGATTTATTTATTTTTTTAGCTACATAATTTCATACGAGAGAGAAATAAATTAATTTCATGAGCTAAAGCAATAATAAATTCTTTTACATAATCTTATATTATTTTGCTAAATAGTGCTTTTTACACTTATTTATGTTTAGAATATCTTAATCTAGCCTTTATTGTTATGATTGTTGTTACATATGCATTATTCTTTCTCACACATAGAAGATGTGAAGATTTATTATTTTACTTAATACTATCTTTACAGTAATTTCTATTTAAATGCATAAATAATCTTGGTCCCCTAATAGTAAATTTCTGGTCTCGCCCTTGGTTGGTGCAGTCATTTATCTGAGTTTTACACCCTAGTACATACCCGAGCTAAAGATTTTTAAGTACATCCCAGTGACTCAAAAAATTAGATATAAGAAAGAGAATTAATAATTAGATGAAGACGATATTTTAGTTTAGAGTATCAAGAGACTACACTTTCCTATTTTAGATTCGTTCATGAATCTCCAGTAACATTAATTCTCCAAAATGGGAGAGCTTTACAGCTCACTCTGCATGTAATTCAACTCAAGATTGTCTGTAATTAAAAATTGTTGCTCATGGAAGATAATGGAGACAATGACATGCAGCAAATATCAAAAATAATATCCAAATTGCAGAAACAAACAAAACAATTTATACATAAAGAAGTTAAAAGTAAAGCCTTGTGCACATGCTGGGTTCTTCGCATGTTCGCTATCGATCTTGCCACTCATGCCTGTGGAAAGAAGAGTGAAAATTATATTAGGAGGCTGATGTTAAAGCACTCCAACAAGTGGGGTTGCAGACTACAACTTACCCGCATGAAGTTAGAATCGCTAGTATTATCTCTTTTTTTTTTTAGCCTCCACCAATAGAATGAAAGAAAAAATTTACAAATGATTATCGTTTTTTAATACTACTATTATTATTGTTTTGTCATCCTCGTACTCTGTTACTGTCATAAACAATTAATTTTTTTAACCATTGTCATTTTGAAAACACGTATACTTTGGAACCCACCTTGATGCCTCTTATTTCTCTTATTTTCCATCCTCAGTTCGGGTTGCAGGTTGCAACTGCTTTAATGAAGCTAGAATCACTAGTATTATCTCATTTTCTTTAGCCTCTGCCATTACAATGAAAGGAAAAGTTTACAAATAGTTGTAATTTTGTAATACTACCGCTATTATTGATTGACATTCAGTAACTTTGTTATTATTACGTACAATTAATTTTTTAACCATCATCATTTCAAGACGTGTATACCATGGACCCTAATTTGAATCATCTTATTTCTCTTCTTTTCCGTCCTCAATTCAGATTGAAGGCTAAACTTAGTTACATAAGCTGGAACCACTATTATTATTTTCTTTTCCTTTGCTTCCACCAATACAACTAAAGAAAAAATTTATTATTGTCATTTAGTAATACTACCATATTATTGATTGTCAGCGCATAACTTTGTTACGGTCACATGCAGTTTTTTTTAACCATTTTTTTTTGGTTAAAAAAACGTGAATCCTCATGGAACACTATAATGTCACCTGGTGTCCTCTATGTAATGTGACTCTTTAACGGAACGAGATAGAAATTAAAGTAATGAGAAATCAATTCCCTCACAAGGCTGGGATTTTTTTTACAAATAACACAAATTAAATAATAAATTTTAAAAATAGTCTTATTTTTGGCTGGGTTTCAAAAATAGCACTTTCAGTTTTTCAATAAACGAAATCGAGTATTCAAAAAACGAAAACTTGCGAAGTTTTACCACACCATTTTTCGGCTATTCAATAGCCGAAATCGGCTGTTGAAGAGCCGAAACTATATTCAGCTATTGAATAGCCGAAAAATGGTGTGGAATATATTTTCCCTGGCAACCTGGCAGATTCCTGATTTTTGAATAGCAAATTAATAGCCGAAAGTTTGTCCCGTCATTCTTACTTCCCATCAATCAATACGTGACGGACAAAGTGGCAGCCATATTCGTTTATTGAATAGCCGAAATCTATATTTCGGACATTCAACTAACGAACTCAGCATCACGAATGGCTATATAAACCCCCTCCTCCTTCCCGTTGCTTCCACACATCGCTTCGTTTTTTTTTCTTAGCATATCACTAGGAAAAAAACACTTGCTTATTTGTAAACCACCCAATATTTGATAGCAAATCCTGAAAATAATATGAATCCAAACGCAGTAACCGTTATTTTACATTATGGAGGCCAAAAAATCAATGGCTCTTTTGTCTGATGCGAGATGCGAGCCAAGGCGCAAAGTCAAAATAACAGAAGAAACGTCGTACGATGAGTTCGTTTACAGTGTTTATGAGAAGCTCAATTTGCATTACGGCGTGGACAGAGTTGTATTGTATCACCGTTTTCAATCAGCACTCATCAACTCCCAATATCCGTATTTCAGCGTTAGTGCGATCGATTCGATGAAGAAATTGCGGGACATGTACGAGATTGCTTGTCATCCCAATTACATGTGCACGGCGGATGTTTATGTGGGCGTGACACGGATGGCGTGTACATTCCCAGACGATCGGTGGTATTCCTTATGGCGAGGTGTCCCCGTCCGAATGGAAATTTTCTTCGTTACCAAGGCGAAGCGGCGACATGGCGGCGGCGTGCCGGAGTCTTCCAACTTAAACGTGTCTCCTCGAGAAATAAATAATGTGGTTGGGACATCACATGCCAGAGGCTCGCATGCGATGTTCGACTTGAATATGGACACATTTCAATCCAAGCCCGAAGAAGATGACGAGGATGTGGAGTTGAACCAACAAAATGCATGGTACGATGATGATGATGAATACGATGAATATACAAACTCTAACATAGAAGGTGGTCTGAGCAGCGGTGGAGCACCTACGGTGGAGGAGTTGGATAATGTTGAGTTACAAACTGCTACGCAGGAGTATGGCATGGATAGCATGGATATAATAGCAACTAAGCCCGTTTGAAACCTAGATAATAAGGAGCTTGCATTGGGCGTGGCTTTTCCTACTAAAAAAGATATGTAACGGGCCGTACAAATGTACGCAGTCAGCGTACAAAGAGAGTACTCAGTCGACTGGTCCACACCGAGCTTGTACGTCGCTTCTTGCAAGAGTAGCAGGCTCGATAATCCATGTAGATGGTACTTGCGTGCCACTAAAAAATCCACACACTGACAATTCGAGATTACAAAGTACTGTGGGGTACACAACTGCTTAGCTCATAACAAACGGTGTAGGCACAAAAATCTTACCGCTGATTTGGTCGAATTTATGGTAAAACATTTTGTAAAACATAAACCTGATTTCGAGGTCGATTTTGTTCGAGCTCACGTTAAGGAAGCATTCCAGGTTGATATATCTTACGGGAAGGCATGGCGTGGGTGAAATAAGGCGATCGAACTTGTATATGGAAATTGGCACACCTCATATCAGTCCCTTCCACGGTTCTTTAGAGCTCCAAAGAGAAAGAATTCGGGGAGGATCGTAACTTACAAGTTCTTTTCGGGTTCGACGGCAGAGTACAAAATTTTCGACTATGTTTTCTGGGCTTTTGCACCGTGCATCGCAGCATGGAAACATTGTCGACCCGTGATGACGCTCGACGGTACCCACTTACGAGGCCCATACAAGGGTCATCTTCTTACGTCACTGACGACAGATGCAACAGGAAAAGTTTTACCGTTGGCATTTGTCATCGTTGATGCTGAGACAATAGATAGTTGGCCATGGTTCCTAGGGCTCGTGCGGTAGCATTTTCTTCATGATATGGAAGAGGTTTGTTTAATATTTGATTGTCACCCAGGGATACTTGCTGCTGTGGAAAATATCTCGTTAGTCGGGCATTTACGTGTAAGACATCGTATTTGCCTTCGCCATCTGAAAAGCAACGTGATGAGGCATTGTCGAAGCCAGTACGTCAAAGACTTGTGTTGGGTAGCTGGAAAAGAACATCAAGTTCACGAGCATAATGCAATCATGCAAAAAATTCTTGAAGTTGACCCCATACTTGGCGGTGTTGAGAGGAAGGCGTACGACTATTTATCTAAAATCAACAAGGAACTTTGGACCCTTTCTTCAGACGGAAGGGCCCATTGGGGTATGATGACGACGAACAGTGTCGAATGTTTTAATGGTGTTCTTGTTGGTGCAAGATGCTTACCAATAACTGCGTTAGTCAGTCACACTTTCATAAAATTGGTGGAATACTTCTACAATCGATCCATAAATACTAGCTATTTGGTTGGACAACAAACGCTGCTCCCAAGTAAAACAAGGGAACTTTTTGAGAAGTAGGAGTCGCATTCACACCGTTACTGTGTTTTAAATTTCCACTTCCCAACTTGGACGGCACAGGTCGGGCGTTTACCGACGTCATTCACTGAAAGACCTCTAACACAAGTTGTGAAATTCAACAAGAAGACATGTACTTGTGGTAAATGGACAGCGTATCATGTGCCATGTTCACATGCACAGGCATTAGCACGTTATCTAAACAAAGAAATCGATGAGTTAATACCAAAGGAATATACGGTGGCAGCGTACACTGCAGCATACTCAATGCCGTTCGGGCCTTTGGGACATGAGGATTACTGGCCAGTAGCACCCACATGGCAACTAGTGCCCAATCCATCACGATTGCGCCAAAGAAGGAGAGGTAGATTAGATGGTAGGCGTATCCCCAACGAAATGGACCAGTCGGATCAAGTTGGTCGGAGAAGGTGTTTGAATTGTCATCAGGTAGGGCACAACCGTTTAAACTGTACAGGGTGATTGAACCTGTGTTATTATGTCATCTTTGTTAACCTGTGTTATTCATCGGTGATTAAACCTTTGCTATTTTGTAATGTTCGTTGGTGATTGAACTTTTGTTGTTATGTCATATTCATCGATGATTGAACCTTTGTTATGATGGCATATTAATCGGCTTTTGAACAGTTGATATTATGTAAAACGATAATCAATAATAATAAGAAAAAAAGAAATAAATAATAACAAAAGGTATTCTAGTGACATGTATATATACACTCCAAACCACCCACCGATACCTAAGCCCTACGATGTCTGGTGCCACAATCTGGAGGGTGTCCCTTCTTCTCTTGTGGAGGCTGTCGCCTACTCGGACCCTGATCGCGTGGGGGCTTCCTCTTCTGCTATCCCTACCCAGCCTGGGATGGTCCATGCTGCTCGTCAATTCCTGGCTGCCCGTGGGCCTGGACCTGCGAAGGGTCTGGCTGGACATGTTCGGCCTGTCCATGCTACCCTTATGCCTGGGCCTGCTGCGTGTTTGGCTGCACCTCCGGTGGCTATAACGATTGAGTCTCAACCTGTGGGTCGTCATGAAGATAATCCTTAACTCGCAGCGTATCATCAGGGGTTGCCCAATCCCTTGCAGACCAGATCCACTACCAGGCTGTGCAGGTCGGATAGGCACGAATGGGGTCGTCATGAACGAGAAGAAGGGCTGGCTGCCTGAACCGTACTGGAAGGACCCAGACAACCCTCTAACGCCCTGGCTAGACGAAGATGGCTACGCTGAATGAGCGGAAGGGCTGGGGGTGGCCTGAGTGGGCTGTGTGAAAAACAGGGACAACTACGTGGGCTGACCCGTCCAATATGCTGGGATAGTCCACTGTGTCGGTGGGTAAGGCCATGTGGGAGTAGGCTATGGCGATGTCGGCTGTGATGAAGTCGGGATATGCGGTTGCGCTGGCGGCAGGACATTGAAGTATGTGGGGGTATCGAGCACATACTGGTACTGTGCTTGTCTCAATGTCTGCTGCATCTGGCTGAGTACAAAGTGCATGTCTGGCCAGAAGCTCGCAGAAGAAAATGTACCCTGCGTATGCTGCTGGTACCCACGATGTAAGTGGTGATGCACGGTACCCATGGTACTAGCCTGCACACAGAGCACATCATTATTACACTACATAATATGTACATCCTCGTTATTACAAAAATCATGATGACGTTGTTATACTCTACTTACCAAACGATCCATGTCCCGGGACTGTGTCTGGTAGCCGGTATGCATCTACTCCGACAATGGCTGACTGATGACAGTGATAAAGTGATGCCGGTACCACTGCATGTACTGAGACAGTGGGACTACATCAGGGCTCTCCTCGGCGATCACCCTCCGCTGCACATCCCAGAGACCACACAACCGACCTAACTCAGTAGGATCCTTTATTTTCTCTTTTCCTCGGATGTGGTCCACTGTCGTCAACGGCAGCGGTGCGTCTGGGATCGATTGGTGCAAACCAAACTGCCGCAAACCCCTGTCGGGTCTGTGATACTCAACCATTCGTCCCAAGAGCAGTGGGACACATGCTCTCCACCATTCAGACCCCTCCGTACAATATAGTAGCAGCTGGTCCATGGTGCTCATGTACGGCTCCCAATCAAACTGTGATGCCAATGTTGTTGCTCAGATAAGTTAAATAGTTATTAACTTAAAGAGTATATGTAATATGCAGTTATACATCTTAATATGCTTATCACACCTGATCTGGTTGCATCTTGTCCAATGCATCGCAAATCACCAGCTGCTGATATATGGCACCACGGGGCTACCCCGATAACCTAACCCAATTACCCTCAGCTGGGTGTGATCGCCGCGCTTGCTGTGCTAGCGGCGGATGAAGTTTGGCCTAAAAATGTCGAACCTATCGAACATCTACCACTGCAAGTAAACCAATACGTTACTAACATTGCTATTTATTGAAATTTTATAGGTACAGTATAGAATATATATGATACATGCATTTGACTAAACCTGCCGCATAAATTCACTCTATCACCGTATGCACATAGATCCAATTGATGGTAGATGGATGCAAGTGCTGCGGCGCCCCAATTCAACTGTCTAATATTCCCAAAGGCTCGCAGCTCAGACAACCAGTTCATGTCTCCCAGGTTGCCACTGGCGTCGGTGAACAGATGGCAGTTCAAGAAGGAGAATATCCACAGACGGGATGATGCTGAGCCTGCTCCTGGGTGTACTCCTCTAGATGCGTCGACGTGTATACATTCCTCAACTCATGCAAGCGTACCTTGCCGGTTCTCGCATTAATGGGGTCCTGAGGAAGTGCTGCACCACATACATCGTGGAATAGCTGCTGCCACTTGACAACCGTGCGTCGCGCCTTACCAATCTCTAGCATAGGATCACCTTGTACGGGTAAACCCCATAAAACAGCTACGTCCTGCAGTGTGATGGTGGCCTCTCCACAAGTGAGGTGGAATGTGTGCGTCTCTGCTCTCCACCGCTCAACTAAGGCAGTAAGCATAGGATAATAAAACTCGCGCCACGCAAAGCACCCATAAAATCCTGCAGTCGCCAGTGCTTCCTGAACACGAGGATGCTCAGGCTCGTCATATAGATGCTTATCGCATCTGGGTACTCGGACCTCCCTCATATATGTGCTGCTCGTCATCAGATGAGTCCTATGCCGAGCATAGTGAACGAGAAGGGATGTGTCCTCGATCGGTCTCGGGCCATAAGCGTCTCCTACGAACAATAAATGAATTGATTAGTAAATATATTAATATAAATTCATACTGATAATAATCATAATAATACTAAAAATAATAATAACAATAATAATAATACTATAAGACTAATGATAATAATAATAATAATAACAATAACAATAATAAAACTAATAATAATAATAATAACATTAATAATGATACAACTACTAATAATAACAATAATAATAATAATAATAATAATAATAATAATAATAATAATAATAACAATGAGAATGAGAATAAGAATAAAAAAACTAATAATAAAACTAATAGTAAAGCTAATACCAATAAAAATAATAATAAAACTACTACTAATAATAATGATAATAATAGGAATAAGACAACTACTAAGACTACTACTAGTACTATTACTACTACTACTAAAAATAATAATAAAACAAATAATACAAATGACAACAACAACAACAACAATAATAATAATAATAATAAAAGAAATTTTAATAATAATAATAATAATAAAATGATAATAATACCAATAATAATAACAAAAAATAACACTAAGTATAAATAATAATAATAATAATAATACCAATAATAATAACAATAATAAAACTGATAATAATTATAATAATAACAATAATAAGAATAAGAATAATAATAATAAAACTAAGAATAGTAATAATAATAATTAAACTAATAATAATAATAATAATAATAATAATAATAATAATAATAATAATAATGATGATGATGATGATGATGATACAAATAATAATAATAATAAACCAATAATAATAATAATAATAACAATAATAATTAATTACTATTATTATTATCAAAATTGTTATTATTATTATATTGAGAACAGTAACAATAACAATAACAATTTCAACATGGTGATTCAAATATTAACATCTTAAACTAAACTATACAACAATAACATCAATAATCATATCAGCAAATGTTTATACGTAATATAAACATGCATAACATATATGTACATACACATCATGAATATATACATAAATACGATATATACAACTATACATACATGTGAAACATGCATATACATGAAACAACTTGAAGAAAACGTAAAAAAATAATACTTTAAATCGGTAAAAATTTGAAAAAATTTACAATAAGAGGCAAAATCCTAGGCTTGAAGCTTTTTGAGCGAGATTTTGAGTTTTGTGGCTAAAAAAATGTGGGGTAAAACAGGGGGGGGGGGAATAGCTTTGAGATCGGGTGGGGAAGAAGAATGGGGGGTATTTATAGCAAAACATTCGATTTTTGAATAGCTGAAATTGGCTATTCAAAAACCGAAAGAGCGAAAATCGAGGGCATTAAATATTGTGCCATTAGGCCGAGATTTTTTGGCTATTGAATAGCCGAAATCGGCTATTCAATAGCCGAAAAATCTTACGTTAAGATCCACTGTGTATTTTGCATATTTTCGTTTTTTGAATACTCGATTTCGTTTATTGAAAAATCGAAAGTGCTATTTTTGAAACCTAGCCAAAAACAAGGCTATTTTTTAAATTTATTATTTGATTTGTGTTATTTGTAGACGGAACTATAGACAATGGTACGATCTAAATCAGAGTGATATTTGGAAAAATAAACTATGATGCACCATGGACTTAATGGTCTAGTGTTACGTTTCCCACCTTTAATATGAGTGGTCTAAGAATCAATTCTCTTTAGTTGCATGTAATCGACCTTTGGCTTCTCTTGAAGTAAAAAATGAAGTATGGTGCTATAAAGGAAATCGATATCTATCTATCTAGATAATAATATAAAATTATTGAATTTTGAAACTCTTTGGAGAGCCAACGTAGGTTAGTATAAGTATAGTAGAAGTCTTTATTTTTTTTTGGCTTAGAAAGTAAGGGATCAATATTGTTCACAAATATATATAAAGAACATGTATAAGCGGTAGATAACAAAATATATTTATTATCTAGTTCTCGTCTTAATAGTGTTCCAAGAATAGAAGTCAAATTATGTACGCTTGAAAATATCGATGGAGAAAGCTAGAAGGTCAAATCTTAATGGGGATAAAGAAATAATTAAAATGGTTAAAATTATTTTCTTCACGATGAGTAATAACTTAGATTTAAACTTCATAAAAAAGTGAAGGGTTGAAACAGCCAAATTGCCACGCTAATCTTGATACATTCAGCACGGCCAATGCTTCGGCTAGCTCATTCAGAAACTCGTAATGTGTAATAAAGTGGCAACAAAATTATTAATACCTAATAAATTTGTCCTACTTGTAGTACCCGTTGAAAACGTTTAACCTTAGCTTGAAGGGAAAAATCTAATTAACATGTAATCGGTTTTTCCTTTTTTAGAAAAAAAATATCTTTAGCCACATAAACGAAAATACTTAACAATGAATAAATCAACCATATAAGAAACTATACCAGGCTAAGCTATTGCTTAGGAAAGAAAAAAAAAAAAAACACTTTCTCATTATAGAAATAGTTTTCTACAATTACGATTCATGAGGAATGGGGCATCGATAAGCTGCAAACTCAAAAAGTGAAGAAAAAAAAAAAAAAAAGATGTGAGTCCTTGACATGGCGTGGTATTGATCAAAAATACTATTTCTCATAAAAGATATCCAACCATGATCACCATATTTTAAGAGAACTCTGTCAATGATATAATGGTGAAGTAAACGGGGGAATCAAATTGCAACTAGGGGTGTTCATTAGGAAATTATCGCCCCAATTAACAAAAAAATTTTTCCTCGAAATTTTTTTGGAGAAAATATTTTGTTCTGTTTCCCGCCCTAATTCACCAATGGGGAACACAATTTGGGGAAATGGAGAATGGGGAAAAACTATCGGGGAATGCAAAATCTCCGAATTCTTTTAAGAAAAGGTTTAAAACTAATTTTACTACTAACATATCAACTTTTTATATTTTCAAGTCTCAATTATTAGCTAATTTTACTATGAAGTACTAACATGCCCTGCCAAATAGATAAGAATAATCATCATCAATAAAATAATTCTAAATTTAAACTTCAAAATATAAATAAAAATATATTTAGATCTGATAGGTTAAGGTGAAGAGCAGAAGAGGGCAAGTGACGTGATTTGTGAAATTGTGTGGACTCTGAAGCCTTAGTTTAGAATACATCTATTTCTATAAGGAAAAGGGTTAAAAAATTTAAGATATTATATAACATATATATTATATACATACATACATACACATATATACATATATATATATATAATATTATAACATATATAGTATATATAATTTTTAAAGAAATAAATTTTTTTTTCTTAGAAGCAAAAATTATTCAAAAAAACCAATTATAATTATTACACATGGAATTTTTTCTTAGAAACAAAAATTATTCAAAAAAACCTTTATAAAAGAAAAAATTTCTACATAACCCCAAATGTTACTATACTAGAAGAATTATCAATAGCACACCAAGAAATTTTCTAAGAAAATGATAGCTGTTCAATTTAACATTTTCAAACAAACACCACAAAACCCTCAACATTACTAGACAAAAAGAATTACATAAATACTAATTATCATTATTACACTTGAATTTTCTTTTTTCAAAAAAAGCCAGTTATTCAAAACCACAACAAGTCTCACATGTTAAATTTTGTATGCTTTATAATATTTGTAACCTAAACTTATCTTTCACATGGCGTCTCGTAGAAGATCTTAGGGTAAAATGCATAAGTGCACAATACACCCGTGTGGTGCCAAAAGTTCCACAATTAACCCCTGTGGTAAAAATAAGTTTTACGCGTGACCTTTACTAGTTATATCCCTCCTAACTGTGTTAAAATTTATATGAAAAAGACATTAATAGCCTTAGCCCATTTGTTCAATTTTCTTTTATTGTTACTATTATTTTTTTTAATTTTCAATTAAAATTTTTGATATATAATTATTTTCTTATTAACTTGTTTTTTTTGTGTTATTAAACAAAGAATACTTAAAAAAGTATTTTTAATATATTTTAAAAAATATTTTTTTGCAAACAAATGGATCGTTAATGGTCGAAATGTTAAAGCTTTGACCTTATTGGTTTGGTTAGATTCGAGTTTCAATGATATAGCCATCATCGAATTGAGTATTTTATTATATTTTTAGATTAATTAGGACTTATTTCCTGACATACTAATTTTTGTAGCCAATCAAAACCAATGCTCAATAAACAGAAAAATGGTCATTTGTTCCAATTATCAAAAATACAAAATTGATATTTCTATGCAAGTAAGTTAAAGCAACACAGGAATGTAATTTTTAGATTTTTACAATTTGCTCAATATTGCAAAAATATTTTTTAAGTATTTAATGTCTGATAATACGAAAAAATAAGTTAAAAAATATTTGTCTATCAAAAAATGTTAATTAAAAAAAATAATAATGATAATGATGATGATGATGATGACGATGAAAAATTGAACAAGTAGAGCAAGGCTCTTAACGTCTTTTTAATGTAAATTTTCACGCTGTCTAGGGATGTAAATAATAAAGGGTATATATGAAACTTTTATTTACCACAGGGGTCTGTTTGGGACTTTCGACACTACAAGAGTGTATTGTGCACTTATAATAGACTATAGGGGCTAGTATATTTTATCCAAAATTTTACATATAGTTATCGCTTGTAAGATTTACAAGTCCAAATTACAAGCAAATTAAATATAGAGGGGTCAATTTAAGATAATACATATTTACAAGGGGCTATTGTGAGAGCAGTTTGCAAATTCCAATAGAACTCTTAAACAGCGCGGGACATGTACAGAGAAAAAAAAGGAAGACTGAAAAAAGCAAAATGGAGTCGTCGGAGATGCAGCAGCTCGTAAGCATGGGCTTCTCCGATGAAGCGGCGGCCGAAGCTTTAAACGCCAGCGGCGGCGACCTCCTCAAAGCCACCGATTGGTTACTCAACCAAAACCCTCCCCAAAATGATACTATTTCCACTTCCACAAGTCCTAGTCCTACTCCGAGCCCATTTCAGCCCAAAATCAACCGCTTCTTCAACTCCCAATCCAAACAGCCCAAACCCAAACACTCAGCACCCCAGGCCCAGCCCATGAAAGCCCAGAAGGAAAACGAAGAAGATGATCTAGTTTCGGTAAAGCGCCGGAAGCTTCTAGAAGAAAGCGAACAGCAGCCGGAGAAGCGGGCCGGCCGTTTTCGCCGGCGGCACCAGCCGTTGTATGAGCGAATGCGACCTCGTACCCTAGACGAGGTTGTCGGACAGGACCACCTGCTGGCGGCAAACTCAATGCTCAGGTCGGCGATCGAGTGTGGCCGTCTTCCTTCGTTGATCCTGTGGGGCCCACCGGGTTGCGGTAAGACCTCCATAGCCAAAGCCATTGTCAACTCCGTTAAAGCAAGTAGCCGTTACCGCTTCGTTTCTTTATCTGCCGTTACTTGTGGCGTTAAGGACGTTAGGGACGCCGTTGATGAAGCCAAGAAGTTGAGAAACAAAAATAATGTTATTAATTATAATTATAATAATAATAGTCGTAATGATAATCGCAATGATAGTAATGATGATTGTAGTAATAAAGGGACAATTTTGTTTATTGATGAAGTGCATAGATTTAACAAGGCACAGCAGGACTCATTATTGCCGGTGATTGAGGATGGGAGTGTTGTTTTCATGGGTGCAACCACGGAGAATCCCTCGTTTCATTTGATCACGCCGTTGCTCTCGCGTTGTAGGGTTGTAACGCTTAATCCATTGAGGCCGGAGCATGTGGCTGGGCTTCTGAAACGGGCGGTTTCTGATGAGGATAAGGGGTTGGTATGTAGTGTAGGGGAAGTGGTGATGGGGAGAGTTCGAGTGGATGAAGATGCCGTTGCATTTTTGTCGGAGAATTGTGATGGAGATGCGAGGGTCGCGTTGATTGCACTAGAGATTTCGGCTACCACTGCAGCTGCGCGACTGGGTTTGGCAAGTGGATGTGAGGGTGTGCCAGGAGATGGGGACGAGGGCTCGTCTCCATCAACTGTTGTAGTGTCTATTGACGATGTCAAGGAAGCGTTACAATGCAAGCATATAGCTTATGATAGAGCAGGGGAAGAGCATTATAATCTTATAAGTGCACTTCATAAGTCCATGAGAGGGAGTGATGCTGATGCTGCTATTTATTGGTTGGCAAGGATGCTAGAAGGCGGTGAAGAGCCTCTCTATATTGCACGCCGGCTCATCCGATTTGCTAGTGAAGATGTGGGATTGGCTGATCCTTCGGCTCTCACTCAGGCTGTCGCTTGCTACCAAGCTTGTCATTTCCTGGGCATGCCCGAGTGCAATGTAATTCTTGCACAATGTGTTGCTTACTTGGCCTTGGCTCCTAAATCAGTTGCAGTTTACAAAGCGTTAGGAGCTGCAGAAAGGGTTGTCAAGGAATCTGTTGGACAGAATGAGAGAGTGCCTCTTCACCTGAGGAATGCACCGACGAAGCTGATGAAGGATCTTGGTTATGGAAAGGACTACATCTATCCTCCTGACAATCCTCGCTTAGCGGAGACACAGACCTATCTGCCACCATCTCTTAAAGGTTATAAGTTTCTCGATTGGCCTACTAATGCAGGGAGTGATTTAGGAAGCAGCAAACTATGGACAAATACTTTTTGCAGATGACAGTGTACAGGGGTGGGTTAGCACCCTTCCTAGTCCCTTTTACTTTTTCTTTGTATAGTCATGAACTTCATGGTTGTTTCGTTGTAAAAGTTTGTACCATCTTGCACTTGGATGCTATTGATCTTAAGATGAAGTTCAACAAGGATGAAACAGGATGAAGTTTTGTGAATGGTGTGATGATCCAATGATACATGAAAAGTGAAATTATTTTTATAAGCAACCGGAACTATTTAGCTCATGTCAAAATGATCCTATTGTCATTTTCGATAAAACATTTGGTATCTTCGTCACTCTACTACAAGCAACTTCTCTAAATCGACTAGATTCAAGAAACCATGAGGGTGGGAGAAGGGAGGGGAAAAGTTTTGGAGCAAAAAACGTAAATAGGGGAAAGAAAGAATAGATAAAAGTCATCACTTTTTTCCTGTCTTTAAGGTCTGTCTATGAGTTATTACTACTCTTTGGACTCTTTTCACCTAAGCATCTCTCTCTTGTACAGCGCATGAGTTTGCCTGCTTCTTGGTCAAAATATCTAATGAACACTTAACACTGGGGCTAGACCGGGGGATGGGGACAGAAGGATGTGCATAGACATAGGTGGTGATAGAGAGAAAGAAGAGTGGCAGACGTAGAGAGAGGAAAAAGAGCACGGGAAGAGGGAGCGAGGTGTATCGGTTGATGGTTTAAGTTCCTTGATGAAAAAAGCAATGATGTTATTCCTATTAGTGATGCTCTGTTTTAGATTACTACAAATGGTATGATTTTGATGGATTTTCATTGCCAGCTTATGGATGATTTTCAGCCATTCTCATAATACAAGAAAAATGACATTTCAACTGGCGGTGCCTAGTGATGTAGAAGTGGAATACATGACATGCACGGAAATTGTTTGCTTGAGCTATTAAGCTGATTACCAGACATTGCCCTTTCTAGGAAGATGAACGAAATGGAAAATAATTGAAGACCAAGATGGCAAGGAGTGGAACAAAACTCACAACACCCATCTCTGTTTGATCGAAATTGGACGTAAAACCCGTGTTTGAGAAGTAACTAAAATCTCTTGTGCTTTACTGAATGTTCAACACTAGCTCGCAACAAATTTGGTAAAGGCAATCCAATAGGAGCTACTGAAAAACCATATAGGCGGATTTGTATAGTAGGGGTGCATCGTACCACCAAGAAATAATAGATACCCCCCTGGGGCCGGAGTCATTAAGCCATGTCATAGGCAACCATTTTGAGAGCCCTGTTTAAGGAAGATTCCTAACCTTATGCTACGGCGAGTCTTCTGGCAATCAAGTGGGGAGTGTAGGCAAAGACTCATAGAATGTGAAGTGTTTGTGCAGCGCAAAAGGCTGTGATGCTGCCAACCAAGTCAAATTGTTTAGGCAGCACCTAACCTGCAGCAAACACACCATCAACCCCAGCCATTATGCCCCTGGCACAAGGTAAGGTGACAATGCTACCACAGACCTGTAAACAAATCTCCAGTTTATGATTGAAACCTAATAACCATTCCAGTAGATATTTGACAATGGAAAACCCCTTTCACATTCAGTATAAAAATGAACACGTGAAATCTACTACATAATACGTATTACAAGACTTCCTACCAACATTTGAGCAGTAAATCATATGAACACGTTCTTCCATTTTCTTGTCACATATAATCAGCTTGTCATAGATAGTAATATGAAGTGTAAACATGAGAAGATTTCAAGATACAATTTTCTGTTAACAACGCAGTGTTATCCTTGATGTAGCATTCTTCAAGAACTCCAGGAATGAGCATACTTTTTCTTTTATTGAATGCTTTTTTGCTGTACAAATCAAAAGATTCCAGAGCTGGACTTCCCACACCTCAAGAAGGAAAGAGAAGTATACATCATTACAAGTCTTTAAAAGGTCATCGTAGCACCACATTTAATTTGCTCTCAACCTGCTCCCTTACTTTCCACTGCACCAAATGACAAAGACAAGGCTGTAACTTGCCAGACTACAAATAATCATCATAACAAGAACAAAAAGGACCGCAGTCAGTTACCTGCAAGTCATTTATTTCCTCATCTGTAAGTGATCGCTCCATGGATCGATATGCTATCCTATAGCAGTGACTGGTCATGCCCTTCTTGTTTGTAAAGTTGTCAATCAAGCAAACCTGAGAATAAAGATGAACTAACAGTTAATGAATTACAGGGTCCAACTTAACACCAAATTGGTCGGCCCTTGTATGTGCAGGCAACAAGACTAAGACGGGGGAGAAGTTATCCTTCTCTTGAACCTCATAGTAATTAGGCTATATAAACAAAAAATGCTCGAAGTGCCATTGAATACATTAATCTAATTTGGGGAGCAAGTGGATGGAATGCTGTAATCCTGCGGTTACTTTGTTAAAGATATTCATATTATAGGTAGGCTATCAAAATGGGGGTCCACTTGGAGTACAATCAAAGCACGTTTATGATACTGGAAAAACAATATACATCTGTTTTTTCAGTGTGTCTACATAATATACATCTAATCATCGGTCATACTTCAATATCAAAGGGAATGCAAGTACCTAAAATATAAGAATTTCAAAGGTGAACAGAGACAACTAAGCAAAATGTCTCCATCGACTGGATTTGGTGCCTATACTAACCTAGCGTGCCTTTACAAAATCTGACAAGAAAGGATGGCTATGATTTTCAAAGGAGAAGCTACTTTTAAGTCCAGAACAAATCACAAAATATTATAACTAGAGGAATACCTTCCTCTGTATTTTACTAGTTATACGTATTTATATTGAAGAAAGTAACTGAGTAAGCCCAATAGGAAAGTATCGCTTAGTATGTATTCTTTGCCGTATTCTCTGGGTTAATAAGAGAATAGATTAGTTAGAGAGGAAAAGGGATAGCTTTCATTGTTATCACGACAACAGTTCTGTTAACTTAATTACTTGAGCATTTCTATCACTACAATTGTTATCAGCACTATTTCTTTATGCTTAGAGACTGAATATACACTTTGCCATTTACATCCACACTCAAATAATACACAACAAAAGGGCCACTGACTTCGTCTTGGTCAGGACTCTAGAACTAGTAGTAAAGGAATGTCAAGTGGACTTACCTCCTCCACAAGATCCCCAGCGATTCCTCTAACAAGTTCACATAGATTGTTTTCAGTGAACGAATCATTGATCCAGAGACTCATGTCTTTGTAACAAGGAGGAAACTGCAAAAAGTACAATCCTTTTATGTTCTAAACGAGAAGTTGAAAGTAATACTCAGCAATAACAGAAATACAAAATGAGATAACAGTTTCTAAAAATTGTCAGATTCCGCAAGCATGCCAAGACCACCTATTACTACATAAGATTAGTGAAAAAGTTATCGGCTATGTAGTAAAGATAGCCCAGCAGTAATGTACTGAAGTCAACATGCCACTAAGAGTTGTTTGGTTTATATATATATATATACACACACACACACACTTGCTTTAGGGAGAGGCTTCAATATACCTTTGAAAAGGGTTTAAACTTAACTCCAAGCCGGCCTTCAGCAAACTGTAATGAAGTTAATCGAGCAAGACATATATCAAAACATTAATTGAAAAGCACTAAGAATGAAAAGAAAGATGAATTTGGAAATTACTTGAGAAGTGAACCGCTCGTCAGTTGACCAGAAAAGTCGAATGTCTGGAATATCAAAAAGAACCATTGCTAACCGCTCTAACCCAAGTCCAAAAGCCCAAGCAACATTGTCTAGTGTACCATTTCTCTTCAAAATTTCTTGCTCCATCACTCCACAACCAAGAACTTCCAACCATTTCTCCTGAAAAAAGAACTCAATAACTAATCGTTAGTAAATAAAATTCTCAAAATATTACGCCATCATCCACATTTGCACCATGGCAATATCAATAAACTGGATTAACAGTTTACCAATCCCATTTTTTAAACTTTAAAAGTTTATCATCCCATTATAAGGAGTAATATATAATTTCCTAAGGAAACTACAAATTTGCAGCAATATAAAGAATAAAAGTCAAGCAAATAACAGCATTTCATATCAATTAAAGATAGAAGAAAAGAAATCAAATCATTAAAAATTTTGTATACTCAAAAACACCTAAGGTTGTTTTCTGTATCAGATTCACTATTACCTACTTCCAAGTAGCTTATAACAATGAATATTAGCTTGAAAAAGATTCAGGTACTTTTGAAGAGAAAAAAAGAACAAAATCCTTTTTGACTTAACTCAAAGGGGGATGTGTTTATAAGAGTAACTCTGTGAGGAACAAGCCCTTTGAGATCTGCGTCAGCTCACCAGCAGTGTCTACTATTGTTTCAGATTGAGTATCTATATCTACATACGAAGCAAGTCAAAAGATAGTAGCAACTGTTCGAGAAAACACCTTCATACAATCTGGATAGAACAATTTTATGCGTCTTTAAGATACAGGTGCAGCTGTTTTCTATATAATAAAGAGTTCTTAACGGAGTCATCAAAGCATCCGAATCTCTTGAATTTATGTTCTTGGTTGAGACCAGAACCCTTTCCCCTCTTGGTTCAGACCTGTAACTCTTCTCCTAAAATTTGCCCTTTTCCTGTCTTCTTTCCAACTCCTTCAAATGTCCATTACTAAGTTCACCAAATTTGAAGGATACATGCAACATTTACACTGTTGTGCCTTTGCTTGTCTCGATGAGTGAAATAATTTGGAATTGTGTCTCAAACCACTTTAAGACTGTATGAAAAGTTGACCCTCTAAGGGCTCCTCACATATGACAGCTTACTGTCTCTCTCACTGTCCCATTTTATATCCTAGTCAGAGAGATCTTCCAAGGAGTAGTCTTTCCATTTTTCACATTGTTTTCACACACCACGGAGTTAAATTTTTTGCTTTCTATACAGTAACATTTTTGCGCTGAGCTTCCTCATCATAGAGACATACACTGGTTTACAAACACCATTGAGTTAAATTTTTTGCTTTCTATACAGTAACAATTTTGCGCCGCGCTTCCTCATCATAGATACATACACCGGTAATCTTCTGAAAGGAAACCACCCATCAATTTCTGGGTATGGCTAGCTTTCCTTTTCACTCTTTTAAGAAATTCAGTTGGCTGCCTTTCCTCTTTGCTATTTTAGGAAATTCAGTTAGCTGTACAACCAGATGAATTAAGCATGCATTTTTTTGCCGAACAAAATTGCTGTTTCAATGAGCAGGTCACATCATGTGGATATCCTCTAGAACTCTCACACTGAGTAGTATGCTGATAAAGAGAAGCTCCTCGAAAGATAACAATCAGGATTGTCGTGTATCCTCTTAACCACCAGAAACCTATACCACTTGACCTCAACCTCTTCCCCTCTTCCCCAAAGCTTTTCAAACTACAATGCTTGTATAAGGATATATGACCCATATTAGACATCTTGAGAGATTCAGAATTCGTCTGCACTTTGACACCCTTGTAGTCTCGTTTCATATGTCTCCTACAAGCTACATATATAAGACATGATTATTCTTGTAGGGGTGGTTAAGTTTTGAAACCATTCCACCATTGCTGCTCCTTTGACATTATCAATTGAGACTAACAGGGCGAACATCTAGCTCCAAAATTCCAAGAACTCATTGCTTTACCTTTGATTCAGAAAAGGAATCATGACATATTTATATTTATTTCAGTTTTGGTTAGCAGAGGACATTGTCCAAGCAATTTATCCAGTGACAACAAAGAACCTCCAGAATGAGAAAACAAAATATCTGATAAAATCAGTGAAGGGACAGAAGGACTTCAGAAAATACACAAGTTATAATCAATAGGGTGAATTACTCAACTCCCCCCTGTGGTTTGACTAATGTGCATAATAATACCTTGTGGTTACGAAATTAGCTAAGTCACCCCCTGTAGTTTCAATGAAGGTGCACATAGACCCCCTCCGTTAATTTTTCCGTCCGAAATAACGTGTTTTGACATGCACGCGCGCCTTGTGCAACTTTGCTTTGTTTTTTCATAATAAATGCATTAAATAAACTTTTCTATCTTCAATTTGTGTAAAAAATAAAAAAAGCAATTAAATTAAAAAAAAAAAAGACACCACCCCTGCCACCCCCCAACCCACCAGCCCCCACCACCCCTGCCACCCCTGCCACCCCACCCCCACCACCACCACCACCGTCGCCCCCACACCCCACCACCCACGTCGCCCCCGCTGCCCCCACCCCCCATCCTTCATGTTTTCTTTTTTTTTTTTTGTGTTTTTTCTAATTTAATTTTTTATTTTTAATTTTTAAATAAAATAAAAGTAAAATAGATATTTTATTTAATAAGTTAGGGGCAAATTGGACTTTTTAAGACTTTTTTAAATTTAAATTTTTTATTTTTATTTTTAAAATTAAATGAAGGTAAAATAGATTTTTTTATTATATTAGACAAGGGCAAAAATGACATTTTACTAAAATCGGTTAAAAAGCTAACGGCAGTTAGCTTTTGGGGGGCGTGTGCACTATTGTTGAAACCATAGGGGGTCAAGTAGCTAATTTGTAAAACACAAGGGAATGTTGTGAATATTAGTCAAATCACAAGGGGGAGTTGAGTAATTCACCCTAATCAATAACTGCCATCAAGAGATAGCAAAGAAAAAGTACCTGAAAGTAGATCTCTAGTTCAAATGATGGATTGGTAAATGGGAAATATGTGTCAATCCAGCGCATTTCCACACCACCTGAAAGTTTAGAAAGGTTTTAAGCTGCGAAGGTTCCAAAACATGTTTCATCTCTATAAACAAAAAATTAATATCAATGACACAACGTTTACTGACTTTATAGCAACGATAACAGGTAAATGAAAACATACATTATGGAAATGTACTTTCCCAATATTTCTCCTTTTATGATCTGGACTTTTGAGCCAATGAAATTTACTGTTGATCATTGTCACCTAAAGTACAATGCAAGAGTAGGGACAGGGAATTCTTTCCTTCGAATGGTTGGGGAAAGTAAAATACCTATAACCTTTGAAGAAGATCTAATCGTGTCTCTCTATCTCCTATTTTTTGCAAACAAATATAAAAAAGAGTATTAACATGCTTTGCACATAATGGTTACCTATCCTTTTCCTGGAATTTACGTAAATCTTTTTTTCTTTTTGATTTCAATACTACTTTGATATGGGAAGATTCAGTCTTATGCTTATTCCTGGAAACGTGATAATAGAACTCTTCCATCTAGATCAGTTTGGTTTTATGCTAAGACTCGTTGGTCATAATAGTCACAAAAATTTCAAAAAACAATCATTGGTAAATGTAAATTTTGTCTAGAAATTGGTCAGTCTCTCACAAATTAGATGATCTTGAAGCTGAGGAAGAAGTGTAGTAAATTTTCCAGCATCTGTATCAGTAGAAACTGGGACAAATAACATATTCCGCAGATGACTTAAAATTCTTGTCACCCTTTATGGCAAATTGTTACAAATACTTTAGAACATATCCTTCACAAAGAAATCATCTTGACCACTGCCACTAGAACACATTGTCATCTTTTGTACAATCCTTCTCTTTGACTCTCCCCAAGGAAATGGAATAGTTTTTGGGTATGATAGACAACTATTATATCTCATTTGTGTGCAATTCAAATATCACACGAAAGCTTCAATTTGATCCTTACCAAATAAGTGGCGAGCCAAACCCTCAAGACATTTCTTCAGATGCTCAGCTGCATATGTTGTAGCATCAACTCCAGATCCCCCCCAATCATCTTGAGTAAAAACCCTTACCCCTTCCATCTGCATATCCATTTTTATAAAGCCATCAGAAACTAATACTATGATTTAATATGCTAACCTCTAGAAAATCATGGTTAGAACTAGAAAACAATATAAACCTGATGGAATACAGGGTAATGAGTTGAATCAATAGAATCCCTACGATAAACATCTCCAGTAACAAGAAAATGAGTGTGCCCACTCCTCAGCAGCTCTGCTTGATGGGCACTGGTATGACACCTCAAAACAGTTTGAGCATCTACATAATATGTGTCATTGTAACTCCGGCTGACGTGATCAGCGGGCACTAAGACATCATCAAAGTTCTGCAAGAAGGAAATCAAGATATGATAATTATCAAATAATGAGATTAGCAGGGATCCAAAATCACATAAAAGGAGAGAAGAAATAAAGAAAAACTGGAAACTAAGAGCGTGAGATATCATATCTTATCAGTATTATAAACTAATCCTTTTTTAACTATTCGAAAGCATGAAAAAAGAACAAGTACACATAAGCAGCTGGAGTAAGGCGCCAGGCAGTGCAACATGATTGGAAGCCTAAGTTCCCTTTAGTGTGAAGGCTGTTGTTTGGGCTGTCAATTTATAAAAGATCAGACCTTACAACCAATACCCCATGATATTTGTGTAACATTTCAGTGTAGCATCGAAACACATCCTTATTTGCTTCAGACAGTGGGTAAAAAGTGGTGATGCAAGCAATCTGGCATAGGATGAGATTGTTTCTTCTCTCAACTTCTCTTGATATTTTATTCCCACAAAGTTCAAGGCATCTAGGACATTCAAGGAAGCAAGAATCTTGTGGCGTTGTGAAATGATGGCCACTCCTAGGTGTATTCAGAGGAGAAATTCTTCAATTTACAAATATTAATCTCCCTCGTTCTCTTTTGGAAACTGTAGATTTATAGCCTCTATATGATCAAAGGTTAATGAGCCTTTCTCCAAAATGGCCTAAGATATCACAAAAGGTGCTGAAGCTTAATCTTTGGATGAATATTTTCATTTTAACACAATTTGTATCTAAAGACTCTTCCTCTCTTTTATATAAGTCTTCTTTTGGTAAAACTTTGTAATGATATATTTCCCAAGGTTTACAGAAACGTGTCGCTCATGTTCAAGATTCATAAGATTTAAGGGTTGAGCTTCAACATCTTTCATCTGTTATAGTTTTTAATCTAGAAACTTCAAATACATATTATCATCGAATAGCATATTGACCCTCTAGTATCTCAAACCTGTCAAACAGGAATGTTAATCTTACATTCTTGCTGCGTGTAGGATCTGTAGAATCCTTGTTAACGATACACAAAATTATGTTACCAGTACTAAACTTTTTATTGTTCAACATAAAAGTCATGTAAACAGAAAGAACTCATAGATGTGCATATATAAACATTAGACAGAGCTTTTTATTATTTTCTCGCATACCATCAGGAAAAAGGCGAGACTAGATAAGATCATAGGCTTATTTCAGTTTCATTAATTGATGCAGTTTAAACAGAATCAACCATTCTACCATGAGAATCCTTGATGTGCACCAACCAAAATGGAAGACAGTATGAGATAAAAGCAGCGTGAAAAGTAAGGTAACAAATCTCGCTGGCAAAAAAGGAGCTTATTACTGAACAAAGAACAGAGTTATATATTGGATTTCCCAAGGCTACTTTGCCTATAAAAGAGCATTTGTCTCTTCTTTCTATCCTATAAAAGAACTCATAAAGAGACTTATTACTGACTCTGGCTCGTCAGAGACAAATCTCTTGGACAATTCTACTGTTTGAAAAATAGTACATTAAAATGGTTCCTTTGACTAAATGCTATAATTTTACATAAGAGGTATAATCCAATTCTCACAGTCTGTCTAGCCAACTTCTACGCTTTTCCCGAGATCATCAACAATTCCACAAGCTACAAAAGTATTTGCTTTTTTCCAAGTTTAAACCCAAAAAATGTCAAATCCAGCTAGTTTAGCCCCTCTCCTTCAAACATTGTAAACCCAACAGGGTGTCTAAAATTAGCAACCAGTGGCCCTAGAAACTTGGTACTAATATTTGTCCCTTTTCATATGGAATAAGCATCAATAGAGTTCATTCTTCTAAAAGCTTTTCTGGTATATTATAGCATGGGTAAAGCTCGAAGTTAGTTTTAAGCCCTAAAGTTATTGGTACAATATGGTTGCTTTTTCTATATGATTGGTATTGAAGGGCATATATCATTGAAGTAGGCAAACAGAAATGACAAATATAGCTGAGGGAACTATTTCTCGGCTCTGTTGGTGTCAAAGTGAGCCTACAAAGAAGTAAATGTCAGCACGATACTAGTCTTAAAATGGGGAAGAGATAACAACTGTTGATATCTTCCCAAAATAAACACATAAGCAAGAACATAAACTTTGCAGTAGAGAAGGTTTCAGTGAAAGAAGTTGTCTCAAAGCATTAAATCCGCATTTACCTGTTTAACAGAAACTACCGGGCACAAATTATCGAACTTGTCAAATTTGTTGGGATAGTTGGTGTCAAAATAGTCATAGATAGCATTCTTCAAAATACCAAGTGGATGCTGGTTTCTCCTGTGAAGCTGCAAGCCAAGCTTCGAAAATATTGAATCTGGGACATTGTTAGTGGGATCATCCCGCACAATTTCTGCAAATTCAAGTATTCATTAAGTGCCAAACTATTGGAGAATGATTTATGAAGATTCATCTAAGCCATTATGTAAATTTTCCTTTTGGACTCTGGCGAAACACCAAGGGAGCAGGACAAAAGAAATATACCCAATTTGTAATCAAAGTAACTTGAAATTCCAATAACTTTTAATAGCAAGAAAGCATAAATTACAGATCTTTCAAGATTTCCCGTCATTAGAAGTAAACAATTTCTTTAGTTCTTGTCATAATAGATTCCTGTTCATTATCCACAAAACCAAAGAAACTAAGAAATATCCAAATGCATAAAATTTTCTATTTTATAAACACATAGAGCAACAAATTTGTGCTTTGTGCAATCATTAAGTCTACTTGGTATCAAGCTCTAGTCTTAAAAACAACTACAGCTTGCTTCCCAACCCAACCGCCGCTATACGATTAGTAAGAGTTTGGTGACAAAGATAAGAGGTAGTTCTGGCTTCCCCAACCCCTGGTATTCACTAAGCAAGAGCCTCATACACTTGGCACAAACTCCTACCAATACATAAAGCAGAGTATGAAACTGAACTACACGATCTTGTCTTCACTAAATATTCAACTAACTTAAAAAAATAATAATAAAAAGACACATTGCAAAGCGCAGACAAAACATAAAAATTATTATGAATCAGATAATGCTCCAATGAACTTCGAGTCATATAAAGTGGACGAAACTAATTACAAAAAAAGAGGCCAACCCAGAAATTAATATTGCGAAACAATCCCAGAAACATCTAAAAGGAGAAATTTTCAACACAGAGAAGTCATCAAAATGCAAAGACTTAAGCTGACTAAGAAAAAAAAAACACAATTTGAAAAGAAGTATTTGCTGCATTGAAATGGGTATAAATATATAGATATACTTATGTCTATGTTACCATCTTTGGTGATTTTGACACCACCAACGTCGAGAACGGAGGGAGCAAGTGAGTGGCGCCTCCACTTGTGGCTGAGATTTTGAACGTTATCAGTAGGAAAATCAGCAGCAGAAGAGGAGGAAGAGGTGGAGAAAGAAGAGAAGGGTATGGAAAGAGAGAAGGTTCTGAGGCCACTCCTACGGTGGAGAAACAAGAGAGTGGCGGATTTTGAGAAGATGGATGATGTTGTTGGTTGCGCTGCTGCTGCTGCTGCTGCTGCAAACGAGAACGCCATTCGTGTGTGTGCGCGTGCGCGTGCGTGTGAGTGTGTGCTCTTGGAGTGGCCAAGTTGAGGTGAGGCTGTCCTCTTGGCTCTCTCGAGTCATCAAACAAAAAAAAATAAAGAAAGCCCCCATTTTTAATTTTCTTCCTCTATTTGTTTTTATATTTAATTTTGTATTGTAATGTTTTTTTGGGGTCAAATTGTATGGTAAATTGGTTATTGGCTTGCTTAAAGGAATTTGAACTCAATTTTGGTCATAATATTGAGTGATTCGTGCGATGGACATATTTTGATGTTAATTTGATATTTGTTAAATTTTATATAATTAATAATATTAATAATTATATTTTAAATAAATTTATGAAATGCGGTCCAAATTATATTAATGGATATATTTGGTGTGAAAAATATAATTTTTTAAATTTTGTCTTGATAGACTTTTGATTCAGGCAGTCACGTTAAAATGCATTAATCTAATTAATTAATGGGTGGTTAATATATTTTTAGACCTAAAATATTAAAACCCAAATATATACATATAAATATATATATAAGCACCAAAAAAGAGCAATAGGCTCTTATTCGCCTAGAGCCTAGCTCTTATAAGCACTGAAAAAATAGAAAGCAAACAGGCTCTAATTCTCCAAGAGTTTATATGGACTCTTTGAGCTTATATGCTCCATTTTAGAAAAACCACCGATGACTTTGTAACTAGTAAGCCCAAGAACAACTTAATTAGTTACTTTGGGTATTAAATAACCCCAACCACCTTTAATTCAACGCTTTATCTTACAAATACTTTTACTTCTATTCTCTGTATCACAAGTGGGATCTATAATCGACATAATTTATATTGGAGTTCAATAATTTGCCATAAATTTTGCCATTTTGGAAATGACAAAGAGTAATGTTGGAATTTTCACTTAATTAGGGGTTAATTAAAATATTGACCAACAAAAGAGAGGTTTCTACAAAAATTAATTATATAGTAGCGAGATTACAATAATTTCAAAAAATAAATAGAACTGTATACGAAGAGAGATTTAAATATCTCAATTATACAACTATAACCTAAACGGGTAAATTTCATTTGACATATAATACGACCTTCCTAACAATTGAGAGACACATGGCTTCCCCTAGTTTGGTTGGTTCATTTTTCTCTCATCTTGGCTCTGTATATGTAAATTACTAAATTGTGAGTTTAACCAAACTACCTACAAAATAGCCTTATAGCACTTCACTCTATATTTTGCCAATCATATTCAGCTAAAAATATCATTTCATTTGCTGTCTTCTATATAGTGAACAATTAAGCTCGCGGGGATATGTGGAAGCTAGAATCTGATAGATATGTTAACCAGGAAACATCTTCAGTTGGTCTTATAGATTGAAGCCAATTTCGAGTTGAGGAAATGGTGTTCGAAATGTTGGAGACGGATGGTTGTGTTGCATGTGGATAAACTAGTATCCATGTGGGATATTGTTAGGTTTTTCACTGTAGAGAATATACCAAGTTAGTATTGAAATACCAGTTTACAAATCAAATATTTTTGTCGAAAACAAAATTACTGAGTTTCAAGCATCTAAATTAAGTTTTGCCTTAAAATGCTATGCATGAGAATTTAGAGCTATACATGAAAAGAAAATTATATGTTTGTTTTGGTTACTAGAGATACATTGATTACTATAAGCTATTTCTTTTGGTGTGTTATGGGATGTCTATATAGCAATAGCAATCACAACTTTGCTCTTGAATATTAATATATATTTTCCCGTGATCACGTCATAAATCTTTAACATATCACCCTTAGTTATATTTTGGATCTGTCTTGAAACACAAATAAAAATTACTCACTTGTAATAACTAATACAAAGGCTAAATAGTAGCGTGTAGTCTCTTGATCAAGAAAATGATAGTAAATATATTTGAGCCATCATTATGTTCCTCTTCAATCGTAATAAAGACTTTGTTTAATGTCATGTTCCTAGGATTTTACATTAAAAATCTTAAGTTAATGAGTATATATATATGTAAAAATTAATAATACAATATAATTATGCAAGTATTAGGGGGCAAGTTATGGTGGAGAAGTGAATGTCCTTCCCCATTTGTCACCCTTATATCTTCCCGATGTGAGGGGCAGGGATATGAAGTGAGGGAAGGAGGGAGAAGGGAGAGTACCTACAAGATCTATTCATATCGTGATGTGTAGTTGCTATAATTAGATTACTCCACTAATGCCCCTCTCCTTGTTTTAGGGATTCTTCAAATAGAAAATCTAAACTCCCAATTTAGGAAGTGCCCCTTGCTAAAAATGTAACCATAGTATGCTATGTTGCACTAATAATACGGGCATGAAAGGTGAAATATCGCAAAATAATTATTGAATACACTTGGCTTTCACTTGGCTTTCTATCGCCATCGATGGAGGCCATCAAAGCTGTCTTAGTTGTTTGCTTAGGGTTAGGGTTTTTTTTGGTTTTTGGGCCTGGTTTTGATCTTCGGTTTGTTTTGGCTGTTGTCCTTTTTGGTTTTTGTTTGTTGCCAATTGGTGTTTATTTGTCCAAGCTTTTTAAGCCTTGATCTTCTGTAATTGTTTTTTTATTTTTAATGAAATCTTTATTTAAAAAAAAAACAAAGTATTTGTAAATGATCTTGACTTGGAAGTTACTCTTGAAGTTGATTTGTGTAACTTCTCACGCGAAATTTAATTTGAAATTTCATTAGCTTCACTTCTGATGTTTATAAAATCCTAAAAGCAATTTCTTGTTTTTTTTTTCTATTTTCCAAATCTGTTCTATGTTTATAAAACATATTTTGCATTTTTTTTAAATAAAGCTGGCATATAGAAATAATGTTCTGCAGATTCTCAAATCTTCTCGTATCAGTTAATGAAGTTAAGGGCCCGTTTGTATTGGTTTTTTTCAAAAGCTTTTTTTTTAACAATTTTTGAAAAAATAGTTTTTTTTTAAAAGCTGAAAATTTTGGCTTTTAAAAAAAAAGCTGTATTTTAACTTTTTTCAGAGTTTCAGCTTTTTTGAAAGCCAAATCAAATAGTTATTGCAAATTTAATGTAACTTTTTCAGGAAAAAAAGTACTTTTTCTTGAAAAAAAAAGCCAATTCAAACGGGCCCTAAATCATTATGGCATTATCTTGGAAAGCATCATCTCGTGTCAATTATGATGAAAATGCGTTCTATTAGAACTATATTTTTCATGTTACAGATTAAACATGCTAATATAACACAATGGTTTATAAAAAGAATAAAATATTTATCACTTATAAATGTTTTTTTATGGTGACACGACCTTTTAGAGCATGTCAATACAATAAAAAAAAAAAAAAAACTATGCTTATACATCTTTAGTTTTTTCATGGAGATTCGATGAACATGTGCTCATATTTGTTCATAGACTTGATATACGTATGTACGTAATATATGTATACATGTATACATGTTTCGCGTTCTAATTTTTCTTTCTTCTCATTAAGTAAGAAGTATGTAATATTTTTAAATTTGGACTGGAGTCAAAACATACCATCATTGACTGTTTAAAATTTTCAAAATTAACCGTGTAGAAAGTGGAATATCAAAGACTTTGTAACTCAAAGAGCCAGCACAAAAGTAAGGATATTAGCTCCACTCAAGCATTTCATGAACTTGTTATTAAAAACCTTAAGATAATGAGCATTACGGATAAAATATAATTATGCTATATCTTCCTGATGTGAGGCTCTAATAGTGCCCCTATCCTTATTTTAGCCTCAAACAAAAATATAAACTCCCAATCTCTGTTGCACTGATATATAGGGACATGAAGGGTGAAATATTCCCAAATCAAACTTGATCATCAGATGATAGATTATAAGTTTATAACCTAGCCCATTCCTATTTTGAGCAGGACAGATTTATTAATTTTTTGATTCCAACTATAAGAGGACTCTTAAACTAAGAAATAAATTTTAGAAGCTAACTAGAAGCTAAAAAAGGATATCCTGTGCAATTGTAATAATCGGGTTCATTGAAATTCTGTGTATAATAGACACTAGCACACATACATTCAAACTCAATTCGATGGAATTGTTTGATCTTAAGGGAGATTTACTATAATTTTGCACGTGAGGGATTATTTCTTACTTTCGTCCAATCATTAAAAACTTGATGAAAATAGCAACTATCTATAGCCCTCAGCCCGCACAACGTCCTAGGCATAGGATAGATAGGAACAAGAGGGAATGCCTAGAGGACGTTTTTAGTCCTAGGTTGCAGTAAGTGGATCGAGAAGTCATCCTGCCCCTTATCCCTGAAGATGGGTAATAAGCTAACCGCACAATGTAATAGACAAACCCATTGTTTAACTAACAAAAACCACTTTAAAAACTATCCATGTACAATTGATTCCATTTGCCTGAAACGATTTTTTTTAACACCTACTAATTACTAACATATGCACACCCTTACTGGAAAATGACGTGTGATTATTGAAGACAGAGTAAAACAAAGAATGTATCAAGATCTCATATCATCATTGTTTGACACCTACAAAACGTCCATCTTTTCTTGATTAGTACGTTTATATTTGATTTCAGTATTTCAAAAAATTGGTTGAGAATATCGATCACCAACTATAACGGCATGATGATGACTTAATGGCTACTCTTGCTCACCTAAAACAACCACAAGTAGTTAAACTCTAACCACCTCAAGGCTCTGTTCTAAGACTATATTTGCATCTTATTTTAAATTATAAGAAGAATTTGCGTCTTTTTTTTTTTAAATCAGAGCAAGAAATTTGTATTAATTTATTACTTATTTGAGTGTTTTTTGTTATTGACTAGTTAAGTTGCAATGTAGCCGTGCTTTTTACACTTTCTGTTAATCTTGATGTAAAACTTAACAACCAAGGGTCAATTTGCAATGTTTTAAAATTAGAGGAGGTATCAACTAGTTTTAAAACCATAAGAGATTTTATGGACTTTGATAAAATATAAGGATAAAATACATTTTACTCAATAAAATTTTAGGACAATAATTTAAGATGGTTTAAGAATTCATACATGGTTTTCGACTTGTATTTCAGAAATCTGAAACCAAGAGAAAAGGTCATATGACAATTAAGTATAAGAAACAAATTTGAATCCTCTCATAAAATTATATATTATCATGAAAATTTAATCATGATTAATTATTCAAATTATTTTATTATAGTTTGTGTAATAGATACTTTCCTAATTAGATATCATGTTACGAGAGACTAAGTCTATAAGAATCATGTTTTGTGAAATTCTTCAGACGACTATTTTGTGGTGATTAAGTCATATAACACACGACCTAAAAAAAGTTATGATAAATAAAGATCTGAAGAAGCCGTTTGGCCTTGTCCGTTTCAGGTGCCCTTGAAAAAGATTAGAAGAGCGGAGACTCTCTTTAGAAAGGTGACTTAAGTCCCAGTGAAATAAGAAAAAGCAGGAGGAGAAGTCGTACGTCTCCGAAATTAATTACCTACTTTAACAGTAGAGTAATAACGGTAGAGAAAATTTGAGTGCAAATTCCAACTTTTTGGTAAAAAAACAAGGGTGAAGACAGTTCGATATGCTCAATAACTAAATACTGGAAGTATCAATTCCAGGTATTTACAATTATTCAGCCTGATATCTAAGAGCCCAAAATATAACTAATTGTATTGCTTCAATAAGATTTTCCTTGATCTGCAAACACAAAAACACTTGCAGAAACTGGCACATTCGTCTGAATCAACACTTGGTTATTGGTCACATTCCTCAGAGCATGGTTAGGAAACAAATTGCTACTGGTGCTTAATGTGTACTGTACATGCTTAATCAAATCCGGAAACACAAGGGTCCGGCTCAGGTCTACTGTCCATGAACTGCCGTCCCCTTGCGTATTCCCTGTTGCAACGGTCCCCCTGAGATTCATGCCCTTTACGTTGTTCCGATCAATAACAACTTGATCGATCTGCTTGAACGGACCATTCGTCTGGTCTAACTGAACAATGTCAACCCCTTTGTCGGATCCAGAAAACATGTTGTCAACAATGTTGACTCCACTGACGACACCGTTGATGGATTTCAACAGAACGTACGCGTCTCCGAGGAATAAGCAGTTGGAGATGTGGAGCTGGACAGGGTCTTCAGCAACAATGCCTGTGAAATCCAGGTAAGAATTCACAATCCGGGTTTGTGTCAAACCAGGCAGCTTTAGATAGATTCCAGTGCCACCAAAACCAGTGGCTTTGTTGTAGCAATGCACCCCGGAAAGTATATTAGCCTGGCCTGATATCATTATCCCGGTTGCTGCTGAAAAGATTACGACGTCTGTGACAGCGTTGTCGTTGCCCATCAGGTTTATTGCCGTGCCTGAGAAGTTCTGTTCACCGGCATCGCTGCCGGCAGTGATGTGTTGGCCGAGGAAGGCGTTCCTGATGTAGGTTTCGTGGCCTCCTTGGACTATGATGCCATTTGTGGTGAAATGTGTAATGTAGCAATTGTCAATGCTGGTTCTCAGTGAATTCACCACCCTGATGCCTCCACCTCTGTAATTGGAGTCCAGCAAAAGGTCTCTCAGTGTTATGAACTCGTAGTTGTATGACGATCCCTTGTTCGGGGAAGCAGATAAATCAAGCAAGTATCCATCGGTTGGAAAATCGTCCGACGCCTTCAATGTTCCTCCATGTATCTGTTTTATTTTAAAAAGAAAAGAAAGAAAATCAGATTACATGACGCTCATACTTTTTCCGTAACATTAAAAAAGAACGAAGAGTGGTATGTAACAATACTCTGAATTATGTTCTAATTATGAAAACAGTGGACAAGAATTGCACAACAGAGCATAAAAGAAAGCAATTTCACGCATTGAACATGTCTAATGGTTAAGGTAAATTAATGCAGTAGTAAAATACCATTCATTGTTTAAAAAGAAAAAAAAAAAGAAAAAGAAAAAACAGATAATGTGGTCTGATCATGAATGATCTATTTACCTTCCTGGTTGGTTTGTCAAACCATGAGAACGGCGGTTCTAATAGAAAAGTAAGCCTACCCCGTCAAATGAAAAGTTGAAAAAAATCTTTCTAGAATACAGTTTTTCTTACCACATCTTCAACTATCAAACTACCTTAAATGTTCTGCGAAGAAATTTATCGACCTCATACAAGTGTCATGCCATTTGAAAAAGTTACTTGGTCATGGACACGTATTTAGACGGTAAAAATTTCTAATACCAATGTGTACGATTTCGAGTAACTTTACCTAAAACTATTAATTTTATACTATAATCTCGTATTTCTTAACATATATTTTGCGAGTAACGACACGGGTAAAAGCATACCATGAGGTTACCCCGGCCGGCCACTGGCAGCAGCAGTGGACGGCTGATGAGAAAATTCCCACCTTCAAGGAAAACTTGAGCACCACCAAGATTAACAATTCCGTCTATCAAGAACCCCTGACCCGGACCTTGAAGTGCATCCGATATTGCTCTCAAGACAGCTTCCGTACTGTCTGTTTTCCCTGTCGGGTCTGCACCATAAGATGTCACGCGATACACTCGCGAACCTGATGCACCCTGCAAAGAAGCAGCCACAATCAACACTAACCAAGAATTAATGACAGAAATGCTCAACAAAAAATCAAGATTAATAGCTATTACTTGTGGTGCAGGTGCAGGAGCAGGTGCTTGTGATGGAGAATTCGAATCTAATAATGCTGCAGAAGATTTCGAATCTTTCCGGATCAACAAAGTCTTGAATGCTTGCATTTTCCGCATTCGATCCTCTGCAAAATGACTCTCTCCATGCACATGAACAGCGAAAAAGCTCGCCATAATAACCACAACGGAAAACAGTGCTAAAGCTGATCTTCTTGCAGAATCCATTTCTCTTTTTTGCTTGACTAATCACAGGCCTGAGCACTCTAAGCAAATCTACATAATCATATATTTATATGTAATGAATTGCCTAACCAAGAGTACCCCAAGAAAGATAGTTAAAATCTTGGGGGCTCTCTTTAAATGTTTTGATTTGTGTTCTTGTGATACACACGACAGTTTGTTATAAGACCTTAAGCGCTTTTTTGGAATACTTTTTTTTTGTAGCCTCACGGAAAAGTAAGCAGTCACCAACTTCTTACTTTAAGCATCCTAACATGTTTGACAAATGTCTGAAAGGTATTTTTACTATCAAAGACAATAAGTTTTGTGTCCTAAGCAAAATACATAAATAAACACACAGACTTCATGATGCGCTTTGAATTTAACGACGTCACTCATTTAATGCTTTCGTTCATCTAATGCAATCTTGGAAAGAATATTTTATGCTTTAAGTTTCCTTCATTGTCCATGATGAATTGATGATGATTTTGGTTGTTGACGAATTAGTCTTTGCTTGCCTCAACTGAAAGGTTGTTTTTTTCTTGCGTAGAGGAAGCATCGTAATAAAGAGCTTGGCTGATTTTGGAAAAGATGGTGAAAAGAGTCCATGGATGTATTCAATAGGCTCACAACAGGCCACAGATCAATAATTATGGGCTCTTTTGAAAGAGGAGTAACATCCATTGGTCTTTTCAACCAATAGCAAAAAACTTAGTTTTAATTTTTAAATACAATCATACGAAATTCCACTTAAAATAATAGATTTATAGTATATCGAGATACTCGTTGGGAAGGAATACTATACATTTTAAGGACTGTGCACCTATTAGGCATGATGTACCTTCAATAAACAAATATCATAAAATTTATGAATAAATAGTATAAAAATTATGAACAAACACATTAATTAAATTATTCAGAGGTTTTCTATTATTTGTTCATAATTTATTAGTTTATCACTTAACATATATTTGTTCATCACCCTTACACACACATATACACAAAAACATATTCACACACATAAACCCATACATTATTAATATTGTGAACAAAATTAAAGGAGCACAGGGAAGTATGATGGTGAAGGATCGTAGTATAAATTGCAGATATTCGTGTGCATGTTCAATGTTCTAAGAGGAGAATAAAGGTGCAAATTACTTAAAAAAAATTTATCACAAATAAGTCACTACTTGACTATTGTATCTGCCCTTTTTGTCTTTTTAGATTATATCTTTTTCATTTTTTGGTTTTAATTTTTAGTTTTTTAGTTTATTTTTTAATTTCCAGTCTCTAGCCAAGAAGTGACCCTGAAACTAGAATTTGTATTGACTGCACAATTCTTACTGAATATCAATAATCAAGACGAAAAAGGAAATTAATCATTATTTTTTTGGTCAGAAATTCTTCCATTAAAGCTAATATCAAACAACAAATTAAATTCTGTATCTATCTATATAATCTCTCTGTTACCAATATTTTTTAAACAATTTAAAAAAAAATTTTGAATAATTTATTTATAGTTTATAATCTATCACGATTCTATAATTGATTAACTTTTATGTCCTCTAATTATCTTCTATAATTTGCTATTAATTAATCAATAATCTTTCTCTAGCTATATCATCATCATCATCATCATCATCTTATTATTATTATTATTATTATTATTATTATTATTATTATTATTATTATTATTATTATTATTATTATTATTATTATTATTATTATTATTATCACCAACATCTATCTATATCTTTATAATCTATCTATACATACATATAATATTAGAGTTATTCCTTCTTTAGCATCACTCTCACCAAGCCCCGTTTTAAAACTAACGGCGGATAACAAATTAAATCTATATTTATCTATATAATCTATCTATCACCAAAATTCTTTAAAAATTGGAAAAATTATTTGCATAACAATATATCTTCTATAACTAATTAATCAATAATTTTTGTCTAGCTATATTAATACTATCTATGTAATCTATCTATCTATCTATATCTACCCACGGGAATTATACTAATGGTAACTAAAAGCATATACCATCAAGTCAAGACCAGCCTTTTCAAAGTTTCATTTTTTTCTTTTTAACCCTAAGTACGTTTTAATCACTTGAATTATTATATTATCCCTTCTCAAACTAAAACCCGGGTGAATTTAAAACCGAAACGATGGTACTGTGTGTCTGTGACATTCTTATGTCTGTTTATTAATGGAGGGGCATCTTCGTTGGTGCTTTGTGTCACCAAATCATTTGACATCATATGTACAATCGAAAAAACAGCTCATGTTAGGTTCTGCGGATGTCCTAACAAATTTATCTCATTGTCAAGTACTTTTGTCTCTCTTCCTTTTAATTATCTTCAAAATAATATTCAAATAGAAGGTACTATGGTTTTGTGAGACTAGGGGAAAATTCTAGTCCTAGAGATTGATGACTTGTAACTTTGCAAGCAAACATGAGTTTCTTGTAATCGTAGAATCTGTCTTCAATTTGTTAGGTGCATGTGGGATGAGAACCGTTGTTTTTTAAAAAGAATTTATAACACTTCGTCCTATTTTGAATGTTTTAGTGTTAAGTTCAATGTATTTACGTCTTAATATTTAAATTTAAGTTGGTATTCAAGACAAATGTACTTTTCAAACAAATTAAGTACGTTAGGGACTAGGGTAGTTTTAGTATCCAAACTAGCTCTCTAGAAATGATGGCTTAAATTTACCCAAAGTTCTCCTTTGAGAAACCTTCCCAAACAAATTAGATGAGAGATATTTTCATTTGCAAATAATGTAATAGATAATTAGATAGAAAACACAACCTTTGTCAAGAAAATTTTCTACTCGTTTGAAAAATCGAGTGAAGTAGACGAGAGAAGTTTTTATTTGCAAAGCACGTTGTGGATAATTAGAAAACACAACCTTTGTCCAGAAAATTTTAGTCCAAGTTTGAATGAGATATTGTGTCTATCACGTTAGAAGAAGTTGATATTTTCTTTTCCCTTTTTAAAGATGTTTAATTTGCTAAACTACTAAAATGACCAGTATGCTAATTCCAAAAGCACCGCGGCGTAGATTTTGTAAAGGAAAAACAAGAAAACTTCTATGATGATAGAGGTGGCTCACTTCATATGCTTCTGTAAGAATTCAAGTCTAATTACTGATGTATTATTGTATTAAAGTTATATATATACACACATACTCATTTTACCCACTCTATGGCCTTCCACTACCCTCTTCAAAATAAAATTAAATTATCTGAAACTTCACACAAATGCACGAAAAGCTACAACTTTTCCTCTTAGGAAAAAAAAAGGGTAACAAATTCTATCACATTTATTTACTTTTGGTAGATAATTCTATGATAATGTTATTTTTTCACTATATAACTTTATGTGCAATAATTTTTTGCTTAAATCTTAATGTTGTTTCTTTTGTTACTAGTGGGTAAATATTCTAACGCACTGGATCAATGAAATGGCTAAAGAAAATAATTTATCAAAACTTTTTTTCAGTACACATTTGTTCTGTAGATGATAACTTAGAGATCCAATCTTTATATTAGATAGGTGATTCTGAGATATGTTTTAGTAATACTTAAATTTATTTAACTTTTTGATAGGTGTTTAAAGTTTCTTCATGCAAACAATAAATTTTAGAAAGTTTATTCAAAAGCTTTAAAGAGTTCTTTTGTAAGAATTATTTATTTATTTGACTAGATAATTTCATGAACGAACCCAACTTTATGTGATCCTTACAATATTTATAGACCACGAGTATAGTAGAGTCTTATATTGGATTAATTAATAATCCTTGAAATGATCGGATTAGGATTCCTTTGATTAATCAGATTAGATGTTTTTGGCATGATGCTCTCAAATTATCCCTTAAATTTCGAACTCAACCACGAAGAACTCAGAGCTGTGTGGCTGAGACTCTCGGACTAGATTGGGCCAATGACCTTCTTCCTTTAGGGCTTGGCCCAAAAGTTGGTTTGCATTGGTTAAATTGATCCACTCATATCACAAGTAATTTTTATTGACCAATATAGCAACCATGATAAGTTCTGCCTAAAATGAGATGAGGGCCTTACCTCAGTCTCAAAATTCTAAAATTATAAAATTGACCACAACATTTAACAAAATCATTTGAATTCCTCTATCCTTCCACTTTATTCCCATGAGCATGCCTTTTCCTTAAGATTTCCTCTTCCACATTTCCTTCCTTAACAAATTGTTATCCTTCGCCTAACTAATTGTACAACTACCGCCTTCAAAGTAACAAGTTCGCCAACCTTTCCCTAGTGAATTTTACTATTACAAAGTTTTCTCTGATTCACAAATATGTGGATTTACCCAACACGTCTAGAAATGATGGGTTCTTATTGATATTTGTTGAGCTCTATCTTCTCCTAATGTCGTTATCGTCATGTTTATGTTTTGATTTTATGATAAGCAAATGGTTAGTAATTTGTTGCGAAACTTTAATTAGTGGATCAAAATTGTTTGCTTGGAGGTCATCCTTGGTATGTGTTATTGTGAAAGACGAGTGATTTTGGTTTTTTAAATTTCTTTTCTTTGTACCGGTTAGAGAAGTTATTTTGTTTATGTGAATGACGAAATCATGAACCAAAGAGTAATCAAGATTAAGCACTCCATAATAATTTTTGGTGGTAGTGATAATAGCTAGTAGTAAAAGTGGAGGTGTAATCTAGAGATAGAGGCATTGCCAATAGTTGGTATCAATTGGCAATAAGAGAGACTTAGCTTAACATGTGAACAATTTTGACTTATAACACTACAAGAAAAGTAAGGAACAGGTGGCGGATTGTGGCCAACGGTTCTCAAGAATTACCATCAATAATGCAGGGGTAAGCATGTGTTGCCTGCAATGAAGTGTAAATGCCGCCACATTACCACCAATTTTTCACACAAGTCGTCCCCTATAGTCCTTGCGAAATTGAGTCGCCACTATTTTCGTCATAGCCTAGTTTATTGTAGTGTTAGAAACTTGCTTGGTAATGTGAAATAATAATATTACAACCGTTTAGGAAGTTAAACCTTACAATTTGGAAGTTAAAAATTGTACAAAAATGCAATAAAAGATGAATGAAAATGAATTGCTTAAAATCAAAGTTTTAAAAACTTAGGGTTCGTTTGGTAAAGCTGTCAAAAATTTTAAAAACGAAAAGCAAAATCATAAACAAAAAACTGTCAACAACAATTAAAAACAGAAACTGTAAACAAGTTTGATTAAATTATGAAATCTATAAACAAAAACCAAAAACATGTTTAGTTGTCCATAGTTTACAGACTATTTTTGTCTTTTATTTTTCATTTTAGTACTTTATGATACATAGAAAACTTGAAAATATTTGAGAATATTTTGTAAAAGAACAATGAGAATATTTTAAAATTGATTTATTTTCTTTAAGATTATAATTAAAAAAAAGTTTAATTGTTTTGAGAATATTTTTTATTTTTAATTTATTTTTTAAAAAATTTAATTTATTATTTTATTAATTTATTTTTTAAAAATGTTTCTTAAAATAATAAAATTTATTTTTAAAAATAATTATAAAAATAATTATTTGTAAAAATAATTTTAATTTTAATTCTTAATATTTTTTAATTTTCTAAAACTAATTATAATTTATTAAAATAATTTTTAAAAATAAATTTAATTTATCAAAATAATTTTAAATGTATTTTTAATTTATCAAAATTATTTTAAAATACTAAATTTATTAAAATTATTTTTATTTTTTAAAATTATTTTTAAAAATATTTTTTAAATTAAAATTATTTTAAAATATTTTTTTATTCATAAACAAAGATGGATTTTTGAATGAAAAATACAAGTTTCTTATAACCAGTTCAGTCGTGCTCCTCGTTTCTCGAAAGTGTCTTTTTTTTGGGGAAAAGACAGGGGCACGAACGAGGTAGCTTATGCTTTTTTTTTTTTCATCCTCACTACCTGGTTTAACAAAATGAAGCAAAAGTAGGACCAAACTTAAAATTATTTTTCAAAATACTTTTTTAATTTATTAAATTGTTTTTCAAAATAATTTTAATTATTTTTTGAAAATTTATTTTTATAAAATTAATTTTATTTTTAAAATTATTTTCTAAAATATTTTTGAAAAAGTATTTTTAAAATAAATTAAAAAAATATTTTAAAATATATTTTATTTAAATAATTATTTTTCAAAAAAATTAATGAGTTCATATTATTTCTGGAAAGATAATTTTAAAAGGTATCCACGACAAAGTGAATAAAAATTTTGAAAATTTATTGTCACAATCTGAGGAAACTACTTTTTCTTGTTTATCAACGTTGTAAAAACAAGTTGTTGGTTTTTGTTTTTTCAAAAAATAAAAACAAAAACAAATAAACTGATTTTTAAATTTTAATAAACAAAAATAAAAAACTGAAAACAACAACGGCACTAGGCGAGCCCTTCGTGTTACACAAAAATAAAATGCTATGAAAGAATCAAACTACAATTTATGAAACTCTGGGGGCGTTTTGCAATGTCTAGCCAAGACTTGAGCCAGACTAGACAAAATCAAATGCAACCCAATTCCATGCCAAATGCGTTGCAGAGCCAACGTGTACAATTCCTATTGGTCAATACACGTAAATCCCCCCCAAAGCCCCTCCGGCTTCGATTTTTAGCTTCCTCTCCATCGAGAAATTTCTTTCCCCCTTCAAATTAGTCCTGCAATCCAACGAACGTACAGAGAAACACACACACACACACTCTGTCTCTCACACACACAGAAAAACACACAGTGGCAGATATCTCGATAAAGAATGCATCGATCATCAAAGCTTAGATCTTTACTTTTTGCCACATTGTTATTAAGTGTCTCCGTGGCAAGTGTCACTGCATTGTATGGTCCGTCCTCCCCTGTTGTTCAACTTAACCCATCCAATTTCAAGTCTAAGGTAACTCACACACGTGGTTATACTCATCACTCTAATATTTTTCTTTAATTTTTCTGCTTAATTATTTGCCCCATTTCTCATAACGGGTTAGTGGGAAATTCTTTAAATTTATTTTTATTTTTATTATTTTTGACTTTTTTTTTTTGATAAATTAATGGGTATAGTAAGCAGAATTGTAATGATTTAAGCACATATGTAGTAAAAGGTAGTTTGGTGCCTGAATCGCTTGCTGTGATCTATTGCAGTGAAGCGAAAACAGAAAAACATACGCATACCCATGTGAATATAAATGAACATCTATGCATTTTGCCATGTGAATATGTTGCCTGTATTATATCATTGAGTCTCTTTGTACTTACTGTGATTTTATGGTTTATAATTATAAGCTTTAACTTTTGATGATATTGCCTGATACACCTATATGGGATGTCATTTTGGTTTGTGTCGAATTATGTGTATCTCGGTTGCTTAGTGTATAGCTTTTGTTGGTTAAATTTGGCAACTTTCAAAATGGATGTTTAAGTTTGAGAAAAGATTGAACTTTTGAATTTGACAAAAATAGGAAGTACAAGATTAAACCGGATACAGTCCATATATGTTTGGTTATGCGGAATTCTGGTTCTACTTGTGTCGAATTATGTATTATCTTGATTACTAATAAGATGGCCTATTTCTATTTAAAAAGAAGCACCTTGCAGAATGGATGTTCTAATTCTTCGGGAAAAGATGGAATTCTTAGAGCCCACAAGATTAAACTGGACTAGAACAGCTAAAGTATTAAATAATGTATATGTTAAACTGTTCCCTTGGTTGCCAATTTGCAAATGCCAAAGGCAATGGATATTCTATATGTGCTCGATTATGATTTAGCCACTACTGGATGTAAAACTGATATTGTCACTGAGCGGGATAGCTGGTCTTCAAAACCCGATATGTTGGTCCTAACAGAAGAAACTATTTTTTCAATCTATGCAGGTTCTAAATTCCAATGGTGTTGTCCTTGTTGAGTTTTTTGCACCTTGGTGTGGTCATTGTCAAGCTCTAACACCCACATGGGAAAAAGCAGCTACCATCTTGAAAGGTGTTGCTACTGTGGCAGCTCTTGATGCAGATGCTCACCAGTCCCTCGCCCAGGTCTTCTATAGCTAACAATTTGATTCTGCATATGTATCATGCTAATCTTGATAAAATTTCAGCATTTTTTTCTTTTCTCTTGGCCTGTTAGACATTCTATGTGCAAGGAAAAATCTAGTTATGATACTAATTACCATTTAGAAGCACATAAATTCTGATTAAGTATACCTAGAAAAGCATAAATTTTGATTTAGTAAGAAACATGTAAATTTTTGCTATACGTAAATTCTGATCAAGTATATTTAGAAACACATAAATTTTGATTTAGTTAGAAACATGTAAATCTCTGCTTTGATTGAAGGATTGTGAAGTGATAGAAATGATCCAATAGAAGAAAGGAAAACTTCCATGGGTATGCTATGTCTGGAAATGGCTGTAATGCATGGTGCTTTTAAGCATGTCGAAGGAATATAGTGAAGATATGGCCTTTTTAAGCCTTTAGGTAAAGGATGTGCCAGCCACCTCTAAAATGGTGGGTTTACTGACAGTGATTAACGATATCACATGTTCTCTTAATGGTCATACATAGAGCAAAACATGCTGTTATGCTGGGATGAATTCTTGTTTCACTTATTTCAGGGTTAGGGACAGATCAAAATAAATCTACATAATCATTCTTTGGAGGTAAACTTTTAGTATTTCTAAACATCCCTTTGCTAACCATTTCAGATGCCCATATTCATGCCTCTGAAATTAGATGAGTGGTAGGTTATGGACTGGTATATACCACATGTGAGCAGACAGTTATTTTCCTTTGTTCGGAAAAATGTTAAAATGATTTTTCTGTACAAGAATATTTTCGTCCCTAATTTATCGGAACTATCTCTATTTTGCAAATTTGCTTCTTAGAAATCTCAATAGAATGGACTAATTGGTCTTTTGCTTATAGAAAGTAGAAGAGAAAAGTTATATTTTGTAACTTCTTAGTTGATCATATTGAGAGTTTGATCAGATGTGTTTCAGGAAGTGTCTAGATTGTTGAGTTGTTATACAACTATTGCTGCTACTAAAGCATCTAGTCTTTTGTTGGGAAGAGCACTTGAACTTGCTTAGGTTATACAAGCAAGCTTTTACTAGTTGATATGTGCTTTTGAGGCCACTCAGTTTAGTCAGCTGCTTACTAGTTACTCATGAAGATCTCTCTCCTACGAATCAAATGTGATTCACATGAGTAGGTACACGTCATTCATTTTCTGGTCTGGCCGATCTGAAGACCCAATCCCTCTATCCATGGACCCAATCTTATTTCTTTTTTATTTTCTTTTCTTCAAAACCTTGCAGTCCTCATATGAAAACAATAAGTGCTTAAATGTTAATATCATACAATTTCTTACACTTATTTGCATTTCCAAGGTTTATATGCTTTGAGAGTATCATATTGAAGAAAGATACGTTTTGGCTAATTGAAACCACTCTCACAGATAAGGAGCTAATGTGTAAGTGTAAAGTGAATTATAAAACCTGTGACTTAGTCATAAGATTAAATGGATCAAGGGAGGATTTCGACTTATAGTTATTATTTCCTTGCTATTCTGTCAAATGAGTAGTTTTATCTATTGGAGTTCAATTCTTTACAAGTATGTAAATTGTTTTTGAATTAAGTTGGATTAAGATTAAACAGCCATCTCCTGATTCAATGAATACATCACATACGTTTTGCCTTTGTCTGGTACACAAGGATAATGTTACTCTTTTTAAAGGAGAAATATATACATTGGGAATATATTTATTTATTAAGTTCTAAATCATTTTTCTTCTACAGGAATATGGAATTAGAGGGTTTCCAACCATTAAGGTGTTTGTACCTGGGAAACCTCCTGTGGACTATCAAGGAGCTAGGGATGCAAAACCTATTGCTGAATTTGCTTTGCAGCAGGTGATTCATTAACTCTTGGAATCAGTTCATAACTTGGCTCTTTTCTGGCTTTGTTTTTTAATTTCTTTTCTTTTACCTTCATTCTCAAATTCTCATTCTCAAGTCATTATTTGTAAAGAATAAAATCAATCTGCAGTGCATGTGATTGTATTTACTTCTATTTCTCTTTTATCTTCCTTCTTTTCACCAATGATTACTGATTCTCTAAATAATATTTATGGCACATTCCTTGAACAAATGCAGGGAAAATGTTTATGTTCCGTCCACTTTGAAGTAAATAATATGAGGCTAACATATAAAACTTATGGTTTAAATATTTCTTATTCTTTTGAAAAGTCACTTTCATATGATGGGTCCTTTATTTCTCCATCACTGCATACATATACTCAGAATTTAGTTGGGAACTTGGCTGATGTGTGCGTAATTGATAATATACTATTCCACAAAAGATAATCTTATGGGTGCTCAATTACGGAGGCCAGATCTCTTATCGTTTCTGCCAATGTACAGTAGCATTTTGAGAATCAGAACTAAAGATAGTACTGTCTCTGTTGCAAAATCGTCTCCTTTGCATTTCTGGTCATCCTAAGAGTCTCTTAAAATGCGTGTACTGTTACTGACATTTGAAGTTTTTTCCTTGACCCTAAAAGAGTCTCCAATTTTCTGCCATACTAGAGTATGTTTGACTCCCCAAAAAGTTTTAACCAGTTTAGAATGCAAATGGTGAACCTGCTTAAAGGGCTAGATTTCTGAAAATTTGGAGTCAGTTTGTAGGACAAAGGAAGTATATGATTTATGTTATTATTCTCTATCATGTGCAGATTAAGGCACTCCTGAAGGAACGGTTAAATGGAAAAGCAGCTGGATCAAGTGACAAATCTGAACCCAGTGCATCGATAGAGTTGAACTCGCGTAATTTCGATGAACAGGTGCTTAAAAGCAAAGACTTATGGATTGTGGAGTTCTTTGCTCCATGGTGAGTTCCTACTAATGCATATTGACTTTTCTATCTTTAAGCTTCCAATTGGGCTTTAATCTTTCAGATGATCCAAATTTGCCGCCCATCATTGCTCACTTTGTTGATTTTGGTATATTATCAATGTTGCTGTTACGCATCACCCTCAAGGTCAAACTTTTCCTTGGAAAAATAGCTTGGAACTCTTTCTCATGTTAATATTCTTAGAGTTTTATTCATCAAGCAGTGATTCCTGATCACATCTCCAGCATTTATGCCACAAGGTTCTGCCTTGGTGAATATGTCTTGCTAATTCTACAATGCTAGTTTATGAAATCTGCTACACTTGAAAAAGAATATAGAATACAGGATATGTTACATACTAGTGCAAAAAGTGACAGGGCACGGCAGTTACTATATTTTGTTCTATTGGTAGTTCATTTGGATAGGGGAGTAACACGTGTACTTGCAAGCTATTTGTTGAGTTCTTCTCGTGGTCAAACAGATAGGATATTTCAGCTACTCCTAGTTTTATTGATTTTATGGGCAGTATGAATTACTTATTCTGTTATTATATACTTCTAGTTTTTCATTTTTAACTTTTGGTTATGTAGAGATAATCTTTACTTTCCTGAAATGGATATGTCTCATATGGTAAAATATCATACTCATAGTATCTTATGGCAAAAATATCTACTCTTAATAGATTAACTACTTCCATATCCAAAACATTACCTGAAACCCGCTCTTCAGCTTGAATTTTATCAGAAGCATCCTGCTGGTGAACTTATGATATTTCCACCTTAGGGAGTATGAATTTTTTCCATTAGCTTTTGCTTCTCTTTGTTATATTTTCTCATATGATTCTAAGGGGGAACCTTTAAGTATCCTCTGTTAAATGCTTAAATATGCTTGTGTGTTTGATTAATCCTAAGTCTTTTTTGTTCATCTTGCAAGGTGTGGTCACTGCAAAAAGCTTGCTCCTGAGTGGAAGAAGGCTGCAAATAATCTCAAAGGGAAGGTGAAATTGGGTCATGTGAACTGTGACGCTGAGAAGGTATGATATAAATTTGATGTCCAGGTGTTATACTATTATACCACTTAAAGTTATTTTACCTCGTTCTGTAATAAAATATAACCGCCCAAATTTACATTTGGCAAACTTTCTCCAAAATGTATTGGGTAGTCTAAAAAGTTGTGGGTAAATTATGTCATATGGCTTGCCAAGTTGGGGCTGTTGAAGGGTAGGCATGTGCATGTGGAGTCCTTTGTGATTGTCTGGACCTCATTCAAAAAGCAGCTTGTTTGAACCGAGTTTTTCTTGAATTTCCTTGCTCTGTTATAACATTTGAGCTTGAACTTCCTAAAAATGGGTTGATTTTCACCTCACATGAACTTGGTGTGGGAATGAACAAAATTACCCTCCAGAATACATCACTACAGAATTTTCTCAATTGACTAAGAGCATCACTATGAAGATTCTTACCGAGACAATATGCTAATATGTGTAGCATATGGATTTCATTGGGCAACTGTTAATTTTTCTCAATTCCACTTAGAAAGACACCATAAGATTATGTATCTCACGTGTTAGCTTTCATGGAAGCTCAAAGCATAACTTGGAAGTTCATGGACAAACTGAGTGAGCTTTAGCTGTTGCTTGCTTCATGTTGCTGCTATGGCTTCTTTCTAAATTGTGTTACTAATGGGTGGAGTTTCCAGTCTCTTATGAGCAGATTTAATGTGCAAGGATTTCCAACAATCTTGGTATTTGGAGCTGACAAGGACAGCCCATTACCTTATGAAGGTGCAAGAACAGCCTCTGCAATTGAATCATTTGCTCTGGAGCAGCTGGAAACAAATGTTGCACCTCCTGAAGTAACTGAATTGACTGGCCCAGTAAGCCTCAGGATTTTGCGTGCTAAACTAATTTCTTTGCTCAGCACTGTATTTCTTTTCCTCAATATTCCATTATGATATTTGTTTGATCTTTCATGCAGGATGTCATGGAAGAGAAGTGTGGTTCCGCTGCCATCTGTTTTGTTGCCTTTCTTCCTGACATATTGGACTCCAAGGCAGAGGGAAGGAACAAGTATCTTGAGATGTTGCTATCGGTTGCAGAAAAATTCAAAAGAAGTCCTTACAGGCAAGACCACTCTGGTTCTCCTTATTTGTTTGTCTCCTTATTCTTCTTCATCGATTGGCCTGATTGACTTCCTTATTCTAAGTTCAACTAAAATTATCTCTGTCAAATTTGCAGCTTTGTATGGACGGCAGCAGGTAAGCAGCCAGATCTTGAGAAGCATGTTGGTGTTGGTGGTTATGGATACCCTGCTTTGGTGGCGCTGAATGTGAAGAAAGGAGCATATGCTCCTCTCCGGAGTGCATTTGAACGTGATCATATCATGTAATATGGCATTCCAATTTTCATTATAGTATCTACTTCGAAAATTTTGTTTGCAGAAAATATGAGATCATTCCTTTTGGCATGGCAGGGAATTTGTGAGAGAAGCTGGACTTGGTGGAAAGGGTAACCTGCCTCTACAAAGCACTCCTCAGATTGTGAAGACTGAACCATGGGATGGTAAAGATGGACAAATCATTGAAGAAGACGAGTTCTCTCTTGAAGAACTCATGGGTGATGACACTTCAAACAAGGATGAATTGTAACTGTTTGAACAATAACAATAGAGAACATAGAGGGAGAATCCAGTCTTTTAACAGTTCCGATGCCTCTCGAATGATTAGGGAGAATCCAGTCTTTAACATTTTTGATGTCACGAATGATGTATTGGTATGAGATCGTATTGGTTAATTGCCTAAGCAATCATGCTCCAATCGAAAGTTTTCTGAAGAGTTGAAGACTGATTTTCCTTATGTGGTTTTATTGTCAGCGGTAAAAAAATTGGATTTTACTGGAAAATACTTACAGAAACATCATGCTTATGACTTGGTAAGAAACTTCTGTCCATTTCACAACAAAGGAAAACAAGTGATTGTGCTTGCGTAGCTGGTACATGATATGCATTTTCAACTGTTATCATTTGAGGTGCATATTTATTGTATGGAAATAGGGAAAGAAAAAAAAAGTAAAATGGCTAATGTTTGCAAAAATCAAAATTTGCCACAAAATAAAACCAAAATAGGAGCAGCTCCCTTTTTGAGGAGGTGGTGTAATCGTATGGTACTGATCAAATATCACATTTCAAAAAATTTGAAAAAATTGCACACTTAGAGTCCGTGGCTTTACTTTTTTGAGTTGTTTTTAAGTAATAAACATTTATAAGTAATTTTTTATGCTTATAAACAAATGCTAAATAAACATAGAATGTATTTTTTTTGGATAAAATATGCTTACAAATACAACTATTTGTTAAAATGAGTAAAAAAGACCTTTCATTAATAATATTGTAGTTTTTTTTTTCTATTTTTAAAGGGGTATAAATATCTTTTTATTTGGTCAATTTCAATTGCTTATAAAGAGTTAAAAGAAAGGGTAAATTTCACAATAAGTCCCTATTGTTTCTCTATTTTTTCAAAGTGGTCCTTATTACTTTAAAATATTCAAATTAGTTCTTAATGTTTTACAAATGTAGTCAGATTAGTCCTTATTATTTAAAAAAATTTATATTAGTCCCAATGTTTCATAAAGTTAGTCAAACTAGTCCCCATTATTTGAAAAGAATTCATACTAATCACTAGTGTTTTACAAATTTATTTAAGTTAGTCCCTGTTTTAAGAAAAAATGAATAAAAAAGATTGGAACTAATTTTATTTTCTTTTTTTTATTCTTAGTTGACTATAATACCTTGAACTTTTGTACTGTGAATTTTATTATAGAATAATTTTTAGACAATAAAAGTTCCTAATTTTCATTAAAAAATTTCAATTAGATGTCTAATGTATCTTATAAAAGTTCATAATAAATCCAAATATGCAAAGAATGCAATAACTATCTTCCAAAATGTTAAATTCCTACTTTTTTTTTTTTGGCTAGGAATTCTCGCTTAAAAAAAAGGATAATTAGATTTCGTTTTATAGCGCAAAGGGTAAGATTATCAATTGCTTTTATGTTTGAGGTCATTTGGGACATTTTTGTCAAAACTAACGTCCATTCTAATTGTAGGGACTAATCTGACCCTAATAATTAAATATTGGGGACTTGTATGAATTATTTAAAACAACAGGGATTAAAATTAAAAAAATATGTAAATATTAGGGACTTATTTGAATTTAACTCTAACTGTAGGGATTAATTTGACTATAATAAGTAAACATTAAGAACTTGTATGAATTATTTGCAATAATAGGGACTAAAATGGAAAAATGTGTTAATATTAGGGACTTATTTGAATTTAATTCTAAAAGAAACTCGGGGAAATGGTGCCTTTTTTTTGTTACTTATAATTTCATTAATCTATTTATAAGTATAATTTAGTAAACGTGTATATTTTATTTTTCTATTTATAAACAAATTTGACTAATTTATAAGTACTTCTAAACACTCTTTTATAATTGAATCTCATATGTGAGGATACAAGACCACATGCATAGAAATCTAGCTCAAGCTATGAGCCAAAAACACCTGATGATCGCCCTCTAGATCATTTCCTTCTTTTTGTATTATTTCTGAAATGATATGTATCATGAGTAATCGAATTTGATTCTATAAAATTTTATCTATTCCTTTCAAAATTTACTTTAACCACTTTTCACTTGAAATGAATGGATGATATTTAGAGAAAATCAAATTTGATGGTTCATAATTCACCTTATCTCTTGAGAAGGGTCCTTATACTTAAAAGTAAATTAGAAAAATGAAACTGATGTATTATATGCATCAGATTTAATCTTGTCAAATTTTATTCATTCATTTCAAAATTTATTTTAAGTACTTTTCTTTTAAAAAATGAATGAATAATAGTATAATACTTGATAGAATCAAATCTAGTGTTTACAATTCATCTCATTTAAAAAATAACAGGAAAAAAAAAAGAATCCAAATTCTCGAGAAGGGTCTTCATATTTCAAAGTAAGATAAAATAATGAGGTAATAATTGAAGTTTGCACATCTTTCAAAAAAAAAAATTTAATGGCCCACTCCATAAATTGAATGAAGACTTTAGTGATTTCACTTTTAAGCTTGTCTATGCACAGTAAGTCCTTATCTCATCAGCTTTAAGGGAAGCAGCTGCACGAAGAACAGTCAGAAAAAAAATTAAGGAATTAAAGAAGGAAATATGAAGAAGGCAGAGCTGATCTTCTTCCCATCTCCCGGAGCTGGCCACCTCTTCTCGATGGTGGAGATGGCGAAAATTCTTCTTCATAGAGATGAGCGGCTAAGCATTACAGTCCTCATAGTGAAGCTGCCCGTGGATACCAAATCACTCCCTTCAGATCCTAACCCCAACCCACGTTTGAAGCTCATTGATCTCCCAAATGATGCTTCATATTCCGGGCTTTTTCAAAAGTCACCTGCTTTTTTCTTGAAGAAGTTCGTCGAGCTTCAGAAGCCTCGTGTGAGAGAAATTCTTGCAGCCATGGCTGCTGCAGCATCTTCTTCGGGCTCAGCTCAGATCTATGGAATCATCATCGACATGTTCTGCACCGCCATGATAGACTTGGCGAATGAATTCGCTATACCAACCTACGTGTTCTTCGCGTCCGGCGCCTCTTTGCTTGGTTTAATGTTCCATATTCAAGCACTTGCTGATGAGCACAATGAGGAATTGGAGTTCCCTTGCTACAAGAACTCGGATGCTGAGTTTCCAATTCCAGGCTTTGCGAATCCAGTGCCGGCTAGCGTGATTCCAACGGTTATGATAGATGATGTCCCTGGATACGATATGTTCTTGCATATTGCCAGAAGGATTAGAGAGACCGGAGGTGTTATCATCAACACGTTTACAGAGCTCGAACCATGTGCAGTTGAATTGCTCTCTCAGGAAAGGAATCCACCAATATATCCCGTAGGTCCTGTGCTGAACCTGAATAATAACAACAGCAATAACAACAACAACGAGCAGTTCGAAGATATAATGAGTTGGCTTGATAGCCAACCTTCATCTTCGGTGGTGTTTTTATGCTTCGGGAGCATGGGATCTTTCGATGAGAGACAGGTGAAGGAAATAGCATTTGCCCTGGAGAATAGCGGGCACAGATTCTTGTGGTCGCTAAGAAAGCGTCCACCTCCAGGGCAGATGAAATCTCCGAGTGATTATACTAATCCTGAGGAGATCTTACCAGAAGGATTCCTCGAGAGGACTCAGGGAATCGGGAAAGTTATCGGGTGGGCGCCGCAGGTGGCTGTGCTGTCCCATCCGGCAGTGGGCGGCTTCGTCTCGCATTGCGGGTGGAATTCTACACTAGAAAGTGTGTGGTTTGGAGTGCCAATGGCGACGTGGCCGCTGTATGCAGAGCAACAAATGAATGCTTTCCTATTGGTGAAAGAGCTAGGGATGGCAGTGGATATCAAGATGGATTTCAGAGGTGATCTCAAGGGAGAGATTGCAAATACTGTAAGTAGAAATGAGATTGAAGGTGGGATAAGGCAGCTGATGAAGGAGGATGGTGAAATTGGGTTCAGGAATAAGGTGAAGGATATTAAAGAAAAGAGCAGAGCAGCCATTGCAGAGGGTGGATCATCTTACACTGCTCTTGGTCGTCTAGTTGAGGATATCATCGGCAGCATTGCCTAAAACTGGCTATCTTGATCCAAATTTGATTTGCAATTCAGTCAAGCTTTCTTTAGATGTCACGTAGGCTAATACGAGAAAAAATATAAGTTAATTTGCATACTTTCACAAATAGTGAAAATAGTGACGTGCAAAGTAAAAAAAATTATTAATTTTTCTTTTCCCGCGAAGAGAAACACTATAAGATTTTGCACCTCACATATTAGCTTTTACTGAAGCTCAAAGCATAACTTGAAAGTTCATAGAAAATATAAGTTAATTTGTATGCTTGCTTCTAGTTTTTTTGATATGGCTTCTTTCTGAATTATGTATTGCTAATGGGTGGATTTAAAAATAAGAATAGAAAGCATAGAGGGAGAATCCAGATTTTTAGCAGTTTCGATGCTTCGAATGATGAGGGAGAATTCAATCTTTTAACAGTTTCGATGGCACGAATTATGTATTGGTATGAGATTATATACGAATGATGTATTGGTATGAGATTATATTTGTTGGTTGCCTAAGCTACCATCTCCCAATCAAAAGTTTTTTTGCAACGTGTTGAAGACTGAATTTCTTTATGTGAAGGGTAAAAAAAATCTGGATTTTACTGGAAATACTTATAGAAACAGCATGCTTATGACTTGGTAAGCAACTTTCCACTTGGTAAGATACATATTTCTTGTACGGAAATAGAAAACATAAAAGTAAAATAGCTAAAGTTTGCAAAAATTAAAATCTGCCATGAAATATAAATGAAAATAAAATCAGCTCTGCTTTTCTTAATTAGGAAGTGGTGTATCTTATGGGTGCCAAATTGAAAAACAAAAGCTTTGTCGCATAAATGACATGTTATTTGTTATGATGTTTATTTTTGTATATAATTATGTGGAGATTAAACCGAAGAATGTGGGATGGAAAACAACACAGCAAGAACATAGCAACCACCGCAGCTGTTGCGCGCTATTTTCTTCCATGTGGACAAGATACTAAACAGAATAAATAAGCATAACTAATTTCCTTTTCTATAAATTTAAATTTTAGATAATATCTGTGTTAAGAACTATAAGAAGCATTTGGTGATGCAAGTCACAAGTTAAAAAAACTTTTTTTCTGTATTGAATATAATGTAATTGATATGAGGTGAAATAAGTCATGATTTTATTTAATAGTCTTAAACATCACAAGTTTTGTATATCATAAAATTGTATATTGTATATAACATTTTTATTTTTGTATAAATTGCCATGAATATTCCAATTGTGATTATTTAAAAGTGTATCGAATTCTCTTATGATACAAAACCCCCTCATAACTTTCTTACGATAACTAAAATAACTACACTTTCTATCTGAGAAATCACCATTTTTAATTATCTAAAACAACAAATAGACTTTTATATTATAAGGGGTTTGATGCATTTTTAAAGGGTGGGGGGGGGGGTGGGGAAGGTGGTCAAAGTGCTTATCTTTAGTTAATGGAGGAGGACGTAAGTTTATTTTGAATGACTATAAAAATATTTTAAGGGTTCCTCTTTGGTGTATGATAAGCAGATCCAATTTACTTGGAGTACAGGAGGCGTAGCAATTTATTCCTTTCTTTGTCTGCTGCATTTACAACATGGAACTCTCCTATCTGTTAGATTGATATTAGTTTGATTAAAAAATTTATAGTTTTTGAACAAAAATTCTTAAGTTCAGAATAAAAATTGTAAGTTAAGGACAAAAATTTGTAGGTCTTGACCTATAAATTTGTGTTTGAAAATTACAAAAATTCATAGGTAAAGACAAAAGACAAATTTTGTTCTTAACTTATGAATTTTTGTTCAAAAATTATAAATGTTTTAGTTGAATTGATGTCAATCTAACTGATAGAAGTGTTTTTTTTTTTTTTACAATATTAATTATTGAATTTTTGCTATATATCCAAATTATGGAAACGAAGCAAAAATAGAAATAAGAAAGGTATTTTTTTTTTCCTTTCCTTTCTAGCAAGAAAAAAATAATAATCAAAGCTGAAGTTCATACATCTTCCAAATGGGCTCGGCCCCACTACATAAATGAACAGGACTTTTGTGGCTTCAGTGATAAGCTTATCCATCAAGAGCTGAAAGTGAAGCTACAACCTTATATTATTGTATCAGCTTAAGAAAAAAGAAGCAGCACATAGAAAATTGAGAAAAATTAAGGAATTAAAGAAGGAAATATGAAGAAGGCAGAGTTGATTTTTATCCCATCGTCTGGAGCTGGCCACCTTTTCTCGATGGTGGAGATGGCGAAAATCCTTCTTGATAGAGATGAGCGCCTCTCCATTACAGTCCTCATAATGAAGCTGCCAAATGATACCAAATCAGTTTCTTCAGATTCCAACCCCAACCCACGTTTGAAGCTTATTGATCTCCCGAACGATGAGTCAATCTCCGAGCTTTTCGAAAAGTCACCTGCTCTTTTCTACAGGAAGTTCGTCGAGCTTCAAAAGCTTCATGCGAGAGAAATTGTTGCAGCCATGGCTGCTGCAGCATCTTCTTCGGGCTCAACTCAGATTCATGGAATCATCATCGACATGTTCTGCACCTCCATGATAGACGTGGCAAATGAATTCGCGATACCGACCTACATGTTCTTCACGTCCGGTACTTCTTTGCTCGGTTTAATGTTCTATATTCAAACACATGCCGATGAGCACAATGAGGACTTCCCTGGATACAAGAACTCGGATGCTGAGTTTTCGATTCCAGGTTTCGCGAATCCAGTGCCGGCTAGCGTGATTCCATCGGTTGTGCTGGATGGAGGCCATGGGTACGAGATGTTCTTGCAGATTGGCAGAAGGATTAGAGAGACCAAAGGTGTTGTTATCAACACGTTCACAGAGCTCGAACCATGTGCAGTTCAATCGCTCTCTCAGGGAAAGAATTTACCAATATATACAGTAGGTCCTGTCCTGAACTTGAATAATAACAACAGCAATAACAACAACAACGAGCAGTACGAGGATATAATGAGTTGGCTAGATAGCCAACCTTCATCTTCGGTGGTGTTTTTATGCTTCGGGAGCATGGGATCTTTCGATGAGGGACAGGTGAAGGAAATAGCATATGCCCTGGAGAATAGCGGGCACAGATTCTTGTGGTCGCTAAGAAAGCGTCCACCTCCAGGGCAGATGAAATCTCCGAATGATTATACTAATCCTGAGGAGATTTTACCAGAAGGGTTCCTGGAAAGGACTCAGGGAATCGGGAAAGTTATTGGGTGGGCGCCGCAGGTGGCTGTGCTGTCCCACCCGGCAGTGGGCGGCTTCGTCTCGCATTGCGGGTGGAATTCTACACTAGAAAGTGTGTGGTTTGGAGTGCCAATGGCGACGTGGCCGCTGTATGCAGAGCAACAAATGAATGCTTTCCTATTGGTGAAAGAGCTAGGGATGGCAGTGGATATCAAGATGGATTTCAGGGGTGATCTTAAGGGAGAGATTGCAAATACTGTAAGTAGAGATGAGATTGAAGGTGGGATAAGGCAGCTGATGAAGGAGGATGGTGAAATTGGGTTTAGGAATAAGGTGAAGGACATGAAAGAAAAGAGCAAGGCGGCCATTGCAGAGGGTGGATCATCTTACACTGCTCTCGGTCGTCTAGTTGAGGATATCATCGGCAACAATGTCTAAAACTGGCTATTTTGATCGAAATTTGATTTGCATTTGGGAAATAGAAATCTATGATCTTTTCTCAAGTGCTATATATGCATGGTTTTCATTTTTTAATCTTTTTTTCTTTCTGGTTTGCTAGTTTTATACAGAACGTATGATGATAAGTTATAAAGTCAAATTTTAAAAAATTGTTCATGATAGGCGCAGCGACAATCCAATCATAGCAAAATCTGACAAATTTCTTTTTTTCTTTGGTAAAAAATAAGATAAATTTTTGTGTAGTCCAATTTATGGGGTGCGAGAGTAGTTCCATTAACGGTTGAGACGCAATTTCCTTAAAAGTAATGATTTTGGTCTAAATTTTATTGGGAACAAGAGTTGAGTTAGGGATAAGAGTTTTTATTATCTTGTCCTGCCACTTCTTAAGAGTTTTTACTTCTTTGAATTCTTTTAGAAAAATAGAGTTATTTAACCAATTTTACACACACGAACAAGAAGCAAAATAAGAATTACTACTTAGAGTGGTGGTAGTAATGCTAAGGTCGTGAATATGATGAATGAAGAAAACTTACCACTACTAAACATATCCAACCACCACCATCTTCCAATCCCTTCCTTGCAAACCCAACATTTGAAACCTAAACACTCGCACCGTACCCCTCCCGAACCCCCAACGGACCTGTTATCATGGCTAAGAAAAAAGGAAAGGCTCTTTTCCAAGAGGGTCGGGTGAGCTTGGTGAAGGATGCTGCATGCAATGGTCTTTACCCAACGAGTCTTCAGCAGCTAAAATACAAGACAAGATTGGCTCGGTAAGTCCTTTCAGTGGCCAAAATGGTACTTTTCCAACTCCTCTTGACCCCCACTGGAGAACTCATCAACAGGGTACAGCCGATCAGGAAAAATTTCTAGTGGGCCATGTTCTCCACGTGGACCACAATTTAATGACATGGCATCCAAACCACCTCAAAATGCCACATCGTTTGCAAACAAGGATCAGCCCCTTTCTTCCCAGAATGCAAATTTTCAACGTCCTCAAGCTGGGAACTACTGCAGGCCACTCAAGCTCACCATGCGAAAGAAAATGGAGGAAGTTATAGAGGCACATATCAGAGATGAAACTCCCCTCCAACCAGGGTACGAGTGCCTACTCTCGACGCCCCGGCCCCTAATTGGGGAGGAGTTTTAGGCGAAGATGGCCTCCCCAATCTTAAACTTGGTGAACACAAAGGATTTTGTTGTTGATAGATTGAGGGATGTGGAAGATTCCCCCGAAACACTTGTATGATGATGGTGAAGGATAGTGGAAGCATTGCTTTGTTGAACAATTTCTTGGAGCACCTCTCCCCTTCTTTCTTATAAGAAATATGGTGGACTTTGCTTGGGCCAGATTTGGGGAAAGTTGAAATTAAGACAAAAGGCCATGGTCTCTTTGTTTTCAAATTCGAAAAAGAGTAATGTTGCCAATGTGTGCTTCAACAAGTGTGGCATGTTAATCAAGCTTAGAGATGTGTCTTTGAGCCTTTGGTCAAGGAGAGGATTGAGTTTATGGCATCATTCATTGGTAGATCATTACAAACGGACTCCCTCACTGTGTCAAAAAGTAATTTTGAGTTTGCTTGGGTTTGTATGGAAGTCAATTTGGAAGAAAACTTATTGGAGGAAATTTTTTCCAAACTCTTGGGTGATGACACTTCAAGCAAGGATGAGTTTTAACGGTTTCAAAGATAAGAATTGACAACACAAATGGAGAATCTAATCTTTTAACAGTTTTTATGCCTCAAATGATGAGAAAGAGTCCAATTTTTTAGTTGTTTCGATGTCACAAATGATGTATTCTTATGAGATTGTATTGGCTGATTGCCTAAGCAATCATCTCCCAATCAAAAGTTTCGGAAAGTGTTAAAAGATTGATTTTTCATTATGTGCTCTTATTGTCAGGGGTAAAAAATTTGGATTTTACTGGAAAATACTTAATTGAAACAGCATGCTTATGACTTGTTCACAACAAAGAAAAAAAGTGATTGTGCTTGCATGGCTGCTATATGATATGCATTTTCACCTATTTAAGGTACATATTTCTTCTATGGAAATAGAAAACATGAACTAAAATAGGTAATATTTGCAAAAATCAAAATTTGCCATAAAATTAAAAAAAAAAATCAGCTGTATTTCCTTTATTAGGAAGTGGTGTATCTTATGCTACTGATCAAATACTACATTTCAAAAATTTAAAAAAAATGCACATTTATAATTTAATCACATATGTGAGGATACAAGCACACATACATGGAAATCTAACGCAAGCTCTGAGCCAAAACACCCTATGATCTCCCTCGAGATCGTCTCCCTCTATTATTTCTGAGACAATATGTATTATAAGTCATCGGATTTGATTTTATAAAATTTTATCTATTTATTTTAAATTTATTTAAGCACTTTTTACTTGAAATGAATGGATGATATTTAAACAGAATCAAATTTGATGGTTCATAATTCACCTTATTTAAAAAATGGCAGAACAAGAAAATAAAAGGATCCAAGTTTCTTGAGAAGGATCCTCATATTTGAAAGTAAGTTAAAACGAGGAAACTAGTTATAAGCCACCAGATTTGATCTAAGCACTTTTTCCACTTCAAATGCATGGATGATATTCAACGTAATAAAATTTGACAATTTATAATTCATCATATTTAAAAAAATGACAGAACCAGAAAACAAAAGGATCCAAGTTTCTTGAGAAGGGGCCTCTTCTTTCAAAGTAAGTTGAAAGAATGAAACTGATGTATTATAAGTCATTAAATTAAATTTGCTCTTCTTAAATTTTACTCGTTCATTTTAAAATTTAGTTTGAATACTTCTTTTACTTGAAATGAAGAATCAAATTTATAGTGTGTTTGGAATGATCTTATTTTAAAATACTTATCTTATAAAAATTAAGATATCTTATTATATGCACTATGTATTTTACAGTTGTAAAAAATAATATAGAATTGATTGCTTATTTTTTTATAAGATAAAAAATATAATTTTGTTTTAAATTTTTATAGGATGCATGATAAAATTTCTTAAATTTTACAAGATATAACTTTATTTAAATAAGATAAGTATCTTAAAATAAGATTATAATAAACAGAGCATTAGTCTATAACTCACCTTATTTTTTTTTTAAAAAAAAACAAAACAGATACACAAACACAGAAAAAGATATAAGTTTCTCGAGAAGAGTCCACGTATTTCAAAGTGACTTAAAAGAATGAAACTTAACGGTAGCCAAACTAAGAAACAAAAAGATATGTCCCATGCATGACATGTTGGCTTTATTTATGCATATCATAAGTTGTATATTGTACATTATATATAGGATAAATCATTACGTAAGATCCTCTAATAGAAGTGTATTGAATTCTCCTATTATATAAAATTCCCTCGTAATTCTCCTATAATAAAAATTTTCCATTATTTAGACTAACAAATTAACTTCTATGTCCAATCCACTTTTAGAGTATTACAAGGAATATGTGCCTATTTCCTTATTTTTTATTAATGACATATTAAAAATGATGATTTTTGAACGAAAGAGGATGTACACTTATTTTCAATGGCTGTAAGGAAATTATTAAGTTTCTTCTTTTGTACGATAGGGAGATTCGATGAACAACATTAATTGTTCTGCTTTTGCTATATCCAAATTATAGACACGAAAACAAAAATAGAAACAAGAAAGGCACCTTTTTTCTTTGTAGCACGAGAAAAATAATAACCGAAGTTGAAGTCTGTACATCTTCCAAACAGAAAACGTTTAATGGATGGCCCCAATTCACAATAAATGCATGAACGGCTTCAGTGGTTTGAGCTATTAGCTTATCTATGAACTGTGGAGCTTATCTTATAAGCTTAAGAAAAAAGCAACAGCACATAGAAAAGAGAGAACAAAATTAAGGAATTAAAGAAGGAAATATGAAGAAGGCAGAGCTGGTTTTCATCCCATCTTTTGGAGCTGGCCACGTTTTCTCGACGGTTGAGATGGCGAAAATCCTTCTTGATAGAGATGAGCGGCTAAGCATTACAGTCCTCATAATGAAGCTCCCAAATGATGCCAAGTCTGTCCCTTCAGAAGCCAACCCCGACCCACGTTTGAAGCTGATCGATCTCCCGAATGATGATTCAATTTCCGAGCTTTCCGGAAAGTCACCTGCTGTTTTCAACAAGAAGTTCGCTGAGCTTCAAAAGCCCCGTGTGAAAGAAATTGTTGCAGCCATGGCTGCGGCAGCATCTTCTTCGGGCTCAGCTCAGATTCATGCCATCATTATCGACATGTTCTGCACCACCATGATAGACGTGGCCAATGAATTTCAGATACCAACCTATGTGTTCTTCACGTCCGGCGCTTCATCGCTTGGTTTACTGTTCCATATCCAAACCCATGCCGATGAGCACAATGAAGACTTCCCTGGATACAAGAACTCAGGTGCTGAGCTTTCAGTTCCAGGTTTCGCGAATCCAGTGCCGGCTGCCGTGATTCCGTCGGTTGTGTTAGATGGAGGCCCTGGATACGAGATAGTCTTGCAGATGTCCAGAAGGATTAGAGAGACCAAAGGTGTTATCATCAACACGTTCAGTGAGCTTGAACCATATGCAGTTGAATCGCTCTCTCAGGAAAATTATCCGCCAATATATCCAGTAGGTCCTGTGCTGAACTTGAATAATAACGACCACCACCACGACGACAAGCAAATTGAAAATATAATGAGCTGGCTTGATAAGCAACCTTCATCTTCCGTGGTGTTTTTATGCTTTGGGAGCATGGGAGCTTTCGATGAGAAACTGGTGAAGGAAATAGCATATGCCCTGGAGAATAGTGGGCACAGATTCTTGTGGTCGCTAAGAAAGCGTCCATCGCCAGGTCAGATGAAATCTCCAAGTGATTATACAAATCTTGAGGTGGTATTGCCAGAAGGATTCCTGGAAAGGACTCGGGGAATCGGGAAAGTAATCGGGTGGGCGCCGCAGGCGGCCGTGCTATCCCATCCAGCGGTGGGTGGCTTTGTCTCGCATTGCGGATGGAATTCGACGCTGGAGGGCGTGTGGTTTGGAGCGCCAATGGCTACATGGCCGCTGTATGCTGAGCAACAAACAAATGCTTTCCTGTTGGTAAAAGAGTTGGGGATGGCAGTGGATATCAAGATGGATTTCAGGGGTGGTCTCAATGGAGAGATTACAAGTTTTGTTAGTAGAGATGAGATTGAAGGTGGGATAAGGCAGCTGATGAAGAAGGATGGTGAAATTGGGTTTAGGAATAAGGTGAAGGACATGAAAGCAAAGAGCAGGGCGGCCATTGCAGAGGGTGGATCATCTTACACTGCTCTTGGTTGTCTAATTGAGGATATCATTGGCAACATTGCCTAGAAGTGGTTATTTGGTCCAAATTTGATTTGCAATTGGCAAATTGAAATCTCCCTCATTTTAAGTGCTATATGTGCATGACTTTTAATATATATATATATATATATATATATATATATATATATATTTCTCAATTAGAAGTAATGTATGATGGTAAGTTATAAAGTCAAATTTTAAAAAATTGTTCATGGTAGGGGCAGTGATTATCCCATTAAAGCAAAATCAGACAAACTTTTGTGCGGTCAAATGAGAGAGTACTTCAATTAATAGCTGAGACTTTTTTTTTTTTGCTGTTGGAGATCAAATATCACATTTCAAAAATTTTTTAAAATGCATACTTATAATTGAATCTCATATATGAGGATAAGAGCCCACATACATAGAAATCTAACGCAAGCTCTGATCTAAATACCCGACGATCACCCTCGAGATCATTTCCTTCCGCTATTTTTTCCTTTTTTCTCAATAAGCAAAGTGCTGTACTAATTACTGGATAACCTTTACAAAAGGATGGACGAACAGAAGGTCCCAACTAAGCCAGGATAAAAAGGTCCAGATCAAGAGGTTTACAAATCGCTCTGTTGGGTGGAGTTTCTTTACTTCCTACCCATATACATTCTATGTTTAACATAAAAAATAATATTGCTAAACAAAAGTCCTTCACTAAACACTCCGTCATGAAGTCTTCGATTTATGTCCTTCCAAATATGATAAACAATGGCTGCAAACAAAACTTCAATAACAGAAGCTCGGAGAGAATTCTTCTTGTACCTGCTGCTCATGCAAATACTCATCTAAAATGATATGTATTATAAGTCATCGGATTTGGTTTTATTTTTATTTATATATTTTTAAAATTTACTTTAAGTATATTTTTTTTTAACTTGAAATAACTGGATGACATTTAAATAGAATCAAATCTCATGATTTGTAATAGTCTCATTTCAAAAATGACAGAACAAGAAAATGAAAGGATCCAAGTTTTTTGAGAAGGGCCCTCATATTCCAAAGTAAGTTAAAATAACAAAATCGATATATTATAAGTCATTAGATTTAATTTACTCATGTTCAATTTTATTTATTTGTTTCAAAATTTATTTTAAACACCTTTTCACTTAAAATAAATAAATGATATTTAATAAGATTAAATCTAATAATTTATAATTTATTATTTTAGAAATGATAGAACAAGAAAATAAAAAGAGGATCCAAATTTCTCAAGAAGGGTCTCATATTTCTGAGTAAGATTAAAAGATCTGTGGCGTGCATGACATGTTGGCTGGCTATCCTAATAGTCGGTGTTCCACGACTGGGTTTGCAATTTTTCTTGGTTCTTCCCTTATTGCATGGCAGTCAAAGAACTAACCAACAGTTTCACGGTCAAGTACGGAAGCTGAATATAGGTCCTTATTTATGCCTTAGTAGAAACTTGTTGGATATGACAAGTCCTCCATGACCTGTCTGTTGCTTTGCTGTCATCGGTTCTTTCGCTTTACAATAGTATTGTCGGCTACTTATACTGCTGTCAGCCCCATCCTTCATGGTGGTACTAGGCATGTGAAAATTGATTTCCACTTTTTAAAGGGGTTAGTTGACACATGTCCTAGAGGTATCGTGACCAAGAAATCAGAATCGCGATGCGCGTCGAAAAGCCGACCAACGAAATACAAACTCGATGAAAGACTACAATATTTCAGTAGGGAACTGCCACCACACGGATTCGAACCCGCGTGGTCGAAGTATTTCCACCCCAATCACTTAGTTACTTACCCACTCACCTGTGTCCCTCGGGACTTGATTTCCACTTTATTCGAAAGAAGGTTGCTCAAGTTAATGTTCAACTCGAGTGCCCAAACGTGCTCATTTGGCGAAACTCTTTACTATGCCTTTGTTGTTGAGCAGATTTCTTGATTTAAAGACCAACTGTCGCCGTGTTGAGGTCTCCCTGTACAAATTGAGGGGGCTATTAGTGTATTATAAATTATACAAGTCATTTTATATCCCTTGCATTGCACGAATTTATTTAGGTTTTTTGTATATTTTTTTAGTTTTTTAAATATTTATAGATGTGATTTTTTGTGTTTTTATGTTTTTTGTGTGGTCTTTATTATTTCTAAATATATATAAAATTAATTCTTGTGCATTTTTAGTTTTTTTTTAAAATATCCTATGAATATGATAACATTACATTCAAAAATCAATTATAACTATTAATATTTACTTGAATAATTCAATGACACGCCTCAACCATTTTGACTTGTAGTGATTATATAGATTTATTAGTATTAAAGACTATTTAATAGAAATAAACCAAAAAAATTAATTAAAAGATTATATGGCATCTCCTAAAGCCTCTTAAATTTTGATGAAGTATAATTTTACTACTACTACTACTATTAAACATATAGAAGAATTACTAAATATCATTTTATTTTTTGTAGTAATTTTGTACCAGTATTCTTATTTGAATATTTAAAAATAATAGGGACTAACTTAAGAAAAAAAAAACTGGTACTTATAACATAATTTCCTCATTTGTTAATTTACTATACCTCTAAAATCTATATCCTATAATATTATATTATATAATGGGACTAATTCGAATAAATTATGAAATATTAAGGACTAATATAAATATATTGAAATAATAAAAACTTTGACTATGTTTACAGGTTAATTTGACTATGTTCTTAAAACATTATAGACTAATTTAATTAGTTTAAAAATCTTCATTGTTTTACTTATATTTGTACAAAGTTGAATAACTTTGTTAAATATAAAGGACCAATATAATTTTTTTTAAATAATAAAACTAATGTGATTGTTTAGGGACAAATTTGGTTATGTAGTAACCTATTATGAATTAACATGACTTTTCAAAATAATAAGAGCTTAGTTAGAGAAAAATAACAATGTTAAGGGCTTATAACATAATTTATACTTTTAAAGTTAATGATCATTTTAACCTTACACATCACCACTTGCGAAAGCGTAAAAATTAACTTATACTCTCTTATAAAAGCTGATGTGGTATTCCTCTTTGAGCTCTATTCTGTATAACTTTTATATATATACACTTGTGCACTTTTATCCGTGCTCTGCACGGATTTATTTTTTGATAAAAAATGTTAAATTAAGTTGATTTATTTATTTTTAATAGTATATGAAGAATTTAGTCATAAATATTCTATGCTCTACGTGGATATTTTTAAATATTAAAATGTTAAATTTACTCAGGTTTAATCTTTAAAATTCACAAATGAAAAATAATTTACTTTTAAGCATTAATTAATTAGTAATTAAATTTATAAATTAAAACTAATAATATATATCCATAATAAAAAATAAAGCTTATGAAATTTGGGAATGAATATTATTTTTAAAAATTAATTAATTGATAATTAAATTTCTAATTTAAGACTAAGAATATATATCTATAATAGATAATAAATGACCTTTTAGAATTCACAAATGAATTATATTTTAAGCATTAATTGATTAATTATTTAATTATTAATTTAAAACTAATAGTTTAGTTATATCCAAAAAGATAAAAATAATATATAAATAAAATAAATAATAAATAATAGATTATTGTATAAGTTAATAAGAAAATATCCATTATCATATAAGTGCTGATATGACACTTTCATAACATTCAAAAAAGTATTTCTTAATATAGTAAATGTTAAATTTACTCCAATTTGTTCTTTTGAAACTCACAAATGGATATTATTTTAAGAATTAATTGATCAAAAGTTAAATTTTTAATGCTAATAATATATACGTAGTAGAAAAAAATAATTTTTAATTAAAACTAATAATTTAATTATATCCACAACAATAAAAATAATAAAAATAAAATAAATAATAAACAATAGATTATTGTATAAGCTAATAATAAAATATCCATTGCCATATAAGCACTAATATGACACTTTCATACACTCAAAAAAAGTATTTCTTAATTGTAAATGTTAAATTTACTCGGATTTATTCTTTTAAAACTCATAAATGAATATTATTTTAAGAATTAATTTATCGAAAGTTTAATTTCGAATGCTAATAATATATACATAATAGATAAAAAAATAATTTTTTTAGAATTCACGAATAAATTTAATCTTAAGCATTAATTGATTGATCATTTAATATGTTAGTTAAATCTAATAATATATATTCTTAAAGATAAAAAATTATAAAAAGTAAAATAATAAAAAATAAAATAATTATACCATGTAGACGCTAACATGACACTCTCGTAATACTCAAACATGTTACTCTCGAAATACTTAAAAAAATATAACTTTTATATATAATATAAATTATTGTATAAGGCTATATTGGTAAATTACATTTCCTAGGTACATTTATAAATATGTCGCAATCACCCTAATGGAAACGTGGCCTAAATTTATCTTTAGCACAGACGAATGTTTGATGGAAAACAACACAGAAACCACCACAGCTGTTGTGCACTATTTTCTTCAATGTGGACAAAATACTGAACACAACAAATAAACATTATTGATTTCCTCTTTTCAGACAATATCTATGGCAAGTACTATAAGAAACGACCTATAATTTGCTATTCAAGTCATTAGAAAACTTTGGTTTCTGTATTTAATTCAATTCATATGAGATGAAACAATTCATGATTTTGGGCTCGTTTGGATTTTTTATTTTTAAAATACTTTTTTTTAATAACTTTTAATCAAAATAAAAGTGTTTTTGAAGAAACTAAAAGTTTTGATTTATGAGAAAAATGTAGCTAAAATTTGTTTCAAAATTTCAACTTTTTTGAGACTCAAATCAAATAATTAGTAAAAAAAATAAATAAATAATATTTTTCCTAAAAAAGGCAAATCCAAACATGCCCTTTATCTAATAAAGTTTACAATGTATGCATATCATAAGATTGTATATTATGTGTAGATAAATTGCTGTAAATCTCATTGTAGTCTTCAAAAAGTGTATTGAATTTTTTTATGACAAAAAATCTAGTCATAATTCTCTTATAATGACCGAAAATAACGACATGTCCACCTCTGTTTTAAAAAAAAATCATTTTTAATTATCTAAAATAATAACAAATTAACTTTTATATTATAGGGTCCGATGCCTTTTCGGGGATTTCAGGGGAGGTGTGGATTTGTCTTCTATTAAGAAGAGGAGGTGCGCTCGTTTTTAAGGACTATATAATGATTACAAGGGTTTCTTTTTCTTTAAAAAAAAAAAAGAAAATGATAAAAAGATCCAATTTACTTTTAAAGGATTACAAGAGCTTACAAGCTTATCCATGAGTACTGGAGAGCTGAAACTGAAAGCTACAATCCCATACCATTAAGCAGCAGTAGCACAAAGAAAAGTGAGAAAAATTAATAAGGGATATGAAGAAGGCAGAGCTGATATTCATCCCAGCCCCTGGAGCTGGCCATATTTTCTCGACTGTGGAGATGGCGAAAATCCTTCTTGATAGAGATGAGCGGCTCGGCGTCACAGTCCTCATGATGAAGTTTCCAAATGAAACCACATCAGTCCCTTCGGACGCCGACCCGAACCGACGTTTGAAGCTCACTGAGCTCCCGAATGATGATTCGGTTTCCGAGCTTTTCGAAAAGTCACCTGCTCTTTTCTACAAGAAGTTCGTCGAGCTTCAAAAGCCTCGCGTCAAAGAAATTGTTGCAGCAATGGCTGCTGCAGCATCTTCTTCGGGCTCAGCTCAGATTCATGGAATCATTATCGACATGTTCTGCACCACCATGATAGACATGGCCAATGAATTTCAGATACCAACCTATGTGTTCTTCACGTCCAGCGCTTCATTGCTTGGTTTACTGTTCCATATCCAAACCCATGCCGATGAGCACAATGAGGACTTCCCTGGATACAAGGACTCGGGTGCTGAGCTTTCAGTTCTAGGTTTCGCGAATCCAGTGCCGGCTAGCGTGATTCCGTCGGTTGTGCTAGATGGAGGCCCTGGATACGAGATGGTCTTGCAGATTTCCAGAAGGATTAGATTGACCAAAGGCGTTTTCATCAACACGTTCAGTGAGCTCGAACCATATGTAGTTGAATCGCTCTCTCAGGGAAATTATCCTCCAATATATCCTGTAGGTCCTGTGCTGAACTTGAATAACAACAACAACAACAACAACAACAACAAGAAGCAGGACGGAAACATAATGAGTTGGCTTGATGATCAACCTTCATATTCCGTGGTGTTTTTATGCTTTGGAAGCATGGGAGCTTTCGATGAGAAACAGGTGAAGGAAATAGCTTATGCCCTGGAGAATAGCGGGCACAGATTCTTGTGGTCATTAAGGAAGCGCCCACCTCCAGGCCTGATGGAATCGCCAAGTGATTATACAAACCCTGAGGAGATATTACCAGAAGGGTTCCTGGAAAGGACTCATGGAATCGGGAAAGTAATCGGGTGGGCGCCTCAGGTGGCCGTGCTATCCCATCCGGCGGTGGGCGGTTTTGTCTCGCATTGTGGATGGAATTCTACACTGGAGAGTGTGTGGTGTGGAGTGCCGATGGCGACATGGCCGCTGTACGCAGAGCAGCAAACAAATGCTTTCCTGTTGGTGAAAGAGCTAGGGATGGCAGTGGATCTCAAGATGGATTTCAGGGGTGATCTCAATGAAGAGATAACAAGTTTTCTAAGTAAAGATGAGGTTGAAGGTGGGATAAGGCAGCTGATGAAGAAGGATGGTGAAATTGGGTTGAGGAATAAGGTGAAGGACATGAAAATAAAGAGCAGAGCGGCCATTGCAAAGGGTGGATCATCTTACATAGCTCTTGGCCGTCTAGTTGAGGATATCATCTGCAATAGTCCCTGAAACTGGCTATTTTGATCCAAATCTGGTTGCAATTTGCAAATTGAAATCTCCATCTCAAGTAGGGCTATATATGCATGACTTTTTTATTTTTTAACTTTTTTATTTTTTAATTTAGACGCAATGTATTATGATGATAAGTTATAAAGTCAAATTTAAAAAAAAAAAAAGTTCATGGCTGCTGCAGTGATGATCCAATTGGACCAAAATCAGATAAAATTTTGAGTGGTGAAATTTGTGGGATGAGAGAATAGTTCAATTAATAGTTGATATAGTAATGATTTTGATTCAAGTTTTATTGGAACCAGAGTCGAGTTGAAGGATGAGTTGAAGGATGAGGGTTGTAATTATCTTGTCGTACCACTTTTCAAGAGTTTCAATTTTTTTGAATTTTTTATTTTAAAAAATGAAGTTATCCAACCAATTTTATAGAAACATATCATAAGAAGTGAGAAGCAAAATGAAAGTATTACTTGAGTGGTGGCAAAAATGTCAAGGTAAAATACGAGGGGTGAGACTTCTGTAAACCTTCCAGGAGAAGATCTTAACGCTTGTTCAGTCCAATCACTTTTGGACATGGATTTTTTTTTTTCCCTCACAAATTTTCGTCCCCAACCCAATTTTTTGTTAAGTTAATAATGAACAATATTTTTTTTACCTGAATTATTAAATAAGATAAATATCCTAAAATGAGATCGTAATAAATACAACATTGGTCTCGTGAATATGATAAATGTAGAAAACTCAATTTTTTGAGTCAAAGTAGAAAATTCTAAAATGAGTTACCCCAAATCAACATTTCGAGCAGAGTGAGAGGGTGTACATGGGCCTGGGTTGCGCGCATGGTGGCTTGTGGATCTATGTGAAGTCAAGATAATGACACTACATTGATAGATATGTTTGTGGAATTTAAATAAATATATGGTTAAAATTTTATTATTTTTATTCAGAAGTAATTTATTAATTTATTTTCTATATAAAATGATTACATGTTATGAATTTAATTTATTTTTCACTTTTTTATTAATTTATCGATATGGTAAAAAAATTGAAATTACATACTAAGGAAAACAATAGAAAGCTTGAAGAAGAGATTTTAAATTATCGATATTTCGTTTAAGTATAAAAAAATATATAAGAAATGAAGAGAAGTCACGTGGCACTCTATCCAAATATCATAATATCAAGATAGACCTGCCAAATGCAAAGCTGTTATATTTTTTTCCCCCTATTTTAGATTTCGTATGACTTAAATAATCATATAATTAAAAAACAATAAGTTTTGTTGACTAAAAATATTATCATTTAAGTATATTTCTTTCTATCCAACTATTGATGCGATTTAGAAATAAAATGGCAAAAAGTCAAGAAATTCTTTTTATCTTGTAAATTTTTTTCTTAATTTGTCAATGGTAAAAAACAAATTGAGGTTACGTAGTAAAAAAGAAAATAAATAAATAAATGTTGAAAAAGCCATTATTGAGTACCATGTGGCACTTTACTCAAGTATTAAACAAAAAGAAAAAAATAAAAAAAATAAAAAACACTCACATAGCATCTCAACTTTACCATATTTACATATGTAAACGTTAGAGAGAGAGAGAGAGAGAGAGAGCGAGTGAAGAAACACTCAGGAGATGTACCCCAACTTTAATTAGTATATGGTCCAAGGATTTGTACAAGTCTTTGGATTGTACAACATATAAACCGGGAATAGAGGGATTTCTTTTTATTATTTATACCCTAATTTTGGGAATTTATCTTAAAAATATCTTTGTTTTGAATTCGTTTTCAAATTTATTCTTTTCTGTGTTTGAATTATCAAAACGTAAATAGATTATCGTTTTTTAGACGTTTCAAATTCTCATATTTAAATTTTAAGTAGGTTGCATAATCAATGTGAGTTCAATAGTTGGATTATCGAAACTCACCTACTGTTTTGGTTTGTCCGAAACGGTAACTCAATTACCAAAATGGTAAGTGAGTTACCTTTTCGACAATTGAATTACCGAACTCGCATCGATTGCGCAACTCATTTGAATTCAAATATGAGAATTTGAAACGTCTTGAAAGTAATAACTCATTTGCCGTTTCAATAATTCAAACATCAAAAAGGGTAAATTTAAAAGCAATTTCAAAATAAGGGCATTTTTAAAAAGAATGATAAAAATAAGGGTATAAATAAAAACAAATCCGAACAGAGGTATCTCTGGCCGTTTTTGGAAATTTTTTGTTTACCTTGATTTTAAATTTTTATAGCAAAGATATTCTACTTTTTAAATTCATTTTAAAAATACCCTTTTCTGTGGCAGGTGACTTACCGTTTGCGGATCTCAAAATTTAAAAAGAAAACGATTACATTTTTAACGAAAACGGTAAGTCACCTATCAAAAATAGGCTAGTGGTCAGAGAACCAAACGTCGGACCATGCAGACGAGCATGCTATCAAGACTTATTTTGTGGAAATTTACCTATATAATAATAGTTAATGGGATCTCAATTTCTGCTCAAAGTTAAGGTTTTGGGATTGAAGTGTTTTACGTTAAAAGTTTCAACAATATTAGGGTATATAATAAATTATTTAGGACCTTAATTTCTCCAATAATAATATAATTTGTAATTTTTTGAGGTCAAATTTCCTAACTTTTAATTAAATGGTGTTCTCCCACCATATAGTAAAGATCGGTTTAAAGTTATCATTAATTATATATAAAAGTAATTGTAATACATATAGTTTGATTTTAGATATAGTTTTTGAGACAAAAGCTTTTTTCTTTTTTTTTTCCATTTATTTTCACCGATTATTACTTATATTAGAAACTATTGAAATTGTTGAGGTTTTAGGCAAATTAGCCCATATTCAAGCAAATTAGCCCATTTTCAAGAGGTCACCTATCGTTTCGATAGGCGATTTAACGTTTTCGTTAAATACGCAATCGTTTTATTTTTTAAATTTCAGAATCTACGAATGATAAGTCACCTATCGAAAAAAGTATTTTTGAAACGAATTTAAAAAAAAAAGGTATTTTTACTATAAAATTTTAAAAAAGGTAAAAAAAAATTTCCGACATTTCCAGAGGTTCCCACCGGGCCCTACGACTTTTGGCTTTAGGTTTACTTGTCCTTTCTATCCAGGGATGTGGAGCTCCCATTCTGACGGACCCCTGTCGCATTTTTTGAGTTAGACATCGGTCGCCTAGGTATTTGCTTGCACGCCTCCTTTCCTTGATTAACGAGGACTTCGACTTCATGTACCTCACGGAGCTTCGTTACTGTCCTTCCGGATATACATATATACATAATTACATACATACATATGTATCAGCAAGTAAAGCGAATTAATTTATCTAAATTTATAATCAATTTATCAATCATTAAATATAAGATTAGCCGTCTATAAGAGAAAAAAAATTATAAAAGATTGAAAAGACAATCACTACGATAATATGTCACTCGCCGAAACATTAAATAAAAAAAAGTAAAATGAAGAAATATTCTTCACAAGCATTAAATTGAAGAAATTCATGGGGCCCACATAACACCTGGATAAAAATAAAATTGAAGAAAATGCACTCAACAAATTTCTTAATGTGTACGTATGTGAAGGGGTAAATTGCACGGAATCCCTGTGGTTTGTCATAAATGTGCATTTACTTTCTGTGATTTAAAAATTAGTTAGTTACTTTCTGTGTTTTTCAAAAGTAAAGCATACTCTGTCCATTTTTCTAACGCCGTTAGTTTAGGCTAACGACAATGCAAAAAGATTAATTTATACTTCAAACCTAGGGGCTAACGATGCACTTATGACAACCACAAGGGGATATGACGCACTTATGACAAACCACAAGAGGTACGACGCTATTTACTCTATTTAATTTGAAACGTAGAGTAATTAATAATTAGTTAATTAGTCAATAATTGAATAGTTAATTATTAATAATTTAATAATTAATTAATTAATCAAATAATTAAAAATTAAATTTAATTAAATAATTAATTTAATTAATGAGACAGTAGTTGTGCGATCCTGATGACAGTGGAGGTTAATTTTTTTTTCTTATTTTTTTATTTCTTGAAGACAAAAGTATTTACTTGTAGTAACGAAAAAAATTGCAAATATGTTTATAGCATAATTGGTTAAAATTTACATATTTTAACCTAAGGTCAAGGTTTTAAGTTTTTTCTCTTACAAATATTTTTTCAAAACAAAAAAAGAAGGGTGTTTTTGAACAAAATCAAGTTTAATAGCAAAAAAATTATGCCCAGTTGCAGGTCCAGCGCGTGTAGCACGCACTCGGTTAAATCTAACCGAAAAAGTTACGAAAGGGTAATGTGCTTCACTTTTAGAACGTACAGAAGGTAATTAATTAATTTTTAAATTATAAAAAATAAATACACACTTATAACAAATTATAGAGATGGTATGAAATTTACCCTACGTGGAGATCTCCGGAAAGTAAATGAAAGAAAGACTAGGATTCTAGGAAACAAAGCAGGTCAATATGTCGTGTCGTCTTCTATCTACTTACTAGATTTCTTGTCAATAATAAATAGAAATATTAAAAATAATAATATATTTCTTTTCATGTATACGTATTATACTCTTACTTTTCTTCTATATAGACCCATCCACTGCAGTTATTTCTCTAATTTATGTTAACATAATCAGACTTACGGATTTGGTGGGGCAGATCGTCGCGACAAATCAACTCCATCATTGTATAATTAATTTTTGATCTAGAAGGTTTGCATTGAAGAACCAATTAACGTCATCAAAATCAATTAAAAACCAAATCTTTTTTTCAGCTTCTTGGTTAATAGAATAGGCATGCATGACAAATTTATGCTTTGAATGGCTATTTCAGGCTCAGCTTGTTTATATATATGAAATTAATGGTGAAGAGCTGAAAACTAAATATGGAGAAGGCAGAGCTGATCTTCATCCCATCGCCGGCAGCCGGCCACGTTTTCCCGATGGTGGAGATGGCGAAAATTCTTCTTGACAGAGATGAGCGGCTCTCCATTTCAGTCCTCATAATGAAGATGCCAATGTACACCACATCACTCCCTTCAATTCCCGACCCGGCGACCCCAACCCACGTTTGAGGCTTATTCATCTCCCGAACGATGATTCAACTTCCCAACTCATGCAAAAGTATGCGGATCAGTTTTACTTTAAGTTCATCGAAATCCAAAAGACTCGTGTAAGAGAAATTGTTGCCTGCATGGCTGCAACATCATCTCAGCTCGCAGGATTTGTAGTAGACATGTTCTGCACCACCATGATGGACGTAGCCGATGAAATTCAGATACCAACCTACGTGTTCTTCCTGTCCAATGCTTCTTTGCTTGGTTAAATGTTCTATGTTCAAACGCGTGCCGATGAGCACCTGGAAGACTTCACTCGGTACAAGAACTCGGATGCTGAATTATTGATGCCGGGTTTTGTGAATCCGGTGCCAGCTTCTGTGCTCCCTTCTAGAGTGCTGGACGGAGGAGCTGGGTACGATTTCTACATGCAAATCAGCAGAAGGTTTAGAGAGGCCAAAGGTATTATCATCAACACATTCACAGAGCTTGAACCATTTGCAGTTCAATCTCTGTTTCAGGGAAAGAATCCACCTATTTATCCAGTCGGTCCTGTCCTGAACTTGAATAATAAGAATAATAAAAACAAAGAGCAATATGAAGATATAATGAGTTGGCTTGATGATCAACCTTCATCTTCAGTGGTGTTTTTGTGCTTCGGGAGCATGGGAGCTTTTGATCAGAAACAGGCGGAGGAAATAGCTTATGCTTTGGAAAACAGTGGGCACAGATTCTTGTGGTCGCTAAGAAAGCGCCCCACGACAGGCCAGATTAGGCTTCCGGGTGAGTTTACAGATCCTGAGGAAGTATTGCCAGAAGGGTTCCTGGAAAGGACTCAAGGAATCGGGAAAGTAATCGGGTGGGCGCCGCAGGCGGCCGTGCTGTCCCATCCGGGGGTGGGCGGCTTCGTTTCGCATTGCGGGTGGAATTCTACGGTAGAAAGCGTGTGGTGTGGAGTGCCAACAGCGACATGGCCGCTATTTGCAGAGCAGCAAATGAATGCTTTCCTGTTGGTGAAAGAGTTGGGGATGGCAGTGGATATCAAAATGGATTTTAGGGCTGATTTGAAGGGAGAGATTACAAGTAGTATTGTAAGTGTGGATGAGATTGAAGGTGGGATAAGGCAGCTGATGAAGAAGGATGATGAAATTGGGTTTAGGAATAAGGTGAAGGACATCAAAGAAAAGAGCAGAGCGGCCATTGCAGAGGGTGGATCATCTCACATTGCTCTTGGTCGTCTAATTGAGGATATCATCAGCACATTTCTTGAAACTAGCTGTGCTTCCAATTTTTGATCCAAAATTTGAGTGTATGCAACCCTCGTCCTTTGCTTGTCTTGTATGTGTTACTATTTCTTCTCTTTTTTTTTGTTTCTTTCTTTTTTTGTGTGCGCGTGGGTGCGCGTGTGTGAAATAGAGAGGACGCTTAGTTTAGCTGATAATTGTCCTAGCTAAGAAAAGCGACTCCTATCAAATCTTTTTCTATGGACTTTTTAAGGGTATTTGGTGGTTCTTTGAAAACAAGTGTACCTAAGTCGAAGCTCAATCTACAATTCGTCTACTAATTTACACTTGTTGTTTTTATATTTGAGATCTATGTATTTAATAAATACACCGTATTCTTTCACGAAGCATGAAACATGAACAAGGTGACTGTCAAATTAAGGCCTCTCTTGCTGAGTGTGTGTATACTTCGTGTTTGGTTTGAGCTGGTGTCTTTATTTTCACGTGACTTGGGATGATTAATAAGAGTGAAGTGGACATTGTTTTGAGCTCTGTTTGTTATGCGAAACATATTTCTTTTGAAAAATATTATTCAAACCTAGTACGTTAACTGTTGCGATATTTCTGATGTTATATATTTTTATATTTCATATTCTGTGTAATTTAGATGATCATAGTTAACTGTGAATCAATTTTACAGATTAAAAAATTTAATGATGTATTGGGCTTATTTTTTTTGATCTAATTAGATATTTGTGAGATTTAGAATAAAAAGAGTAAAGGTCACGAAATTAATTTATTTTGTTACAAAATTGACATTAATTATACGAAAAAATAAATAGAGTATAAAGAAGTAATCACATGGTGCTACATGACACCACACCCAAACATTAAATTAAAAAAGACTCATACCACTTATTAATTATGAGCATGGATGAGTAAAAATCAAAATTAATTGAGTTTGGTATATTTGGTTCAGTTATTTGATATATTTAATTCGATTTAGTTGTATTTAAAAAGATATTGATTTATTCAATTCTGCTTGGTTTTTATCAAACAAGATTGAATAGACCAAAATAGTCAAATAGTAAAATACATATATTATAAAATATGCTATATATAAAATAGTCTAGGCTGTAGGATGTATGTAAATATAACAATTCTAATCCACTCTTCTTCTGTCTAACTCTCCGTTTTTTTTTTCTTTCTCTCTCTCACTCGTGTACTAACAGATCACATATTTATATGTGTAGTTTAGGAGAATGCTCATTTCATTATGCATTATGTTAAATATGATTTTTTTAAATTTTTTTTTGTAGAATGATTTATCTAGGATTTGTTGTGTTTTTATGTGTGTTGGGTTGATATATATATATATATATATATATATATATATATATATATATATGCAAATCATAATTTGATTTTTTTAAATCATGCAATAATCTTTTTTTTTTCTTGAACTCTGCAGAATATAGAATTGAAGCTTGAACTTTGAAAGCTTTAATAGAAGGCCTAAAATTGACATTAACTATACAAAAAAATAAACGAAGTATAAAGAAGTAATCACATGGTGCTACATGACACCACACCCAAACATTAAATTAACTCCTACATGACATATACACACACAACCTTATAAATTCTAAGCTATTAGTATATGTGTGCATGTGTGTGTATATATATTAAATCTTTTTTATTGGCTATGAAAATATAAATTAATCTAAATTTCTTCTCAATAATTTTTTAATTATATTTAAATTTTTAAAAATTTAAATTAATTATGCATTTTAAGTATTAAAATAATTTACAATAAACCACAATTGTACATCTAAATAATTTTTATCTAAAATTTAAACCGGTAAATTTAAATGCACAATAAACTTAAATTATTAAATTAATAAAATTAGAACAATAGAGTTTTTGTTCACTAATTTTTGTTGAATAAGCAAAAATGCATTAAATTAATTATTGTGCATTAATTTAATACTTAAAATTCTCAATAATTCTTCTCCCAAAAAATATATATTATTGTGTCAATGTTAAACTTAGAAGTTTAAAGTTTTTGTTTATTTTTTTTAATAGGCAAAAATATATTTAATTTTTGTTTATATTAATTTAAATGCACAATTAGTTGTTGAATCTATCATAAATTATTTAAATTTTTTATTTTAATACTTAAAATGAACAATTAATTTAAATTTTTAAATTTTAAATCTAAAAAAAATTATATTGAGCAAAAAGAGAAAAAAATGTAGATTAATTTATATCCTCATAGCCAACAAAGAAGACTATTAAAATTTATATGTGTGTACATGTACGTATTAGCTGAGAATTTATAATTAGTTTGTATATGTGTGTGCCTCATAGGAGTTAGATTGCCATGTAAGGAAATCCATTTAAGATAATAAAATAAAATAAAATACTACATAAGCAAAAAAATTAAAATAAAATGCCATGTAAAACCTTACTTTTTCGTAAGTTCAAGCCCTTATATTGAAACTTTTAAAATTTAGGCCCTTATTTCTATATTTTACAAAGTTCAAACCCGAAAACTATTCTTTTTCCTTTTCTTTTCTATGTTGTTTTTAAAATTTTGTGGATAATTTCAATTTAACCGAATAGATGGAATTGAAACAAAATATATTTTGGTTTTGGTTTATTCAGTTTTTAAATATTTAGGTTTGACTCAGTTATTAAAAAATATAAAAGTTTTAGATCGGTTTCGGCGTATTCGGTTTGATTATTTAACCAAATACTCACCCTAATTATGAGTATAATAAAGTTAGAATTGTATAAACTAAGTGTACCTAGCTCGGCCCCATTTCATTTTCTATTTGAGCTGACAAGCTACTGAAAATAAATTTGAACAACAATTTTTAATACTCTTATGTTCATTATCTATCTCTCTCTCTCTCTCTCTCTCTCTCTCTCTCTCTCTATATATATATATATATATATATATATATATATATATATATATATATATATAGATAACTTTGGAAAGGAAAACTAGAAAAGAAAACTCTTTTCTTTAAGCTAAGCCAGAGAACCTCTAAACTGGTAAGCAGCGAAAATGCTAAGAAAAAAGTTTTTCACTGTCGAACTTTAAGTGGACTTTAAATATTGAAATAAAAGGTCAATTTAATAAACATATCGATTTAAACTGCAATTCTAGAAAATGCTGAGGTGCAGCATTTTGAATTATATTGAGATAAAAAATTAGAAAAAACTACTGATTTCTGAGAAATGTCTAAAATTGCAACATAAGAGACCTAAGGAATGTTTGGCTATGTTTTTGATGAATAATAAGTAAAAAATAATTAAGTGATTTGTTCAATAGAAAAATATGAGAAGAAAAGGGATAGCAGAGATAGAATTGCATATGATTTTGATAGCTATTTTACGATTCCCGTTTCCTTTTTTGTTCTTAATCAACCAAGATCTATTGAAGTAAAATAGTAACAAATGACCTCATGAGTCTTGTACTCCACAATTGATATTTTGTTTACATGAAGCTAGCTTGTTCGTAAGTACCTAAAACTGACATTTTTCTAAAAGAAATTAACCCGATTACAAGGCAATTAGTCTTTGAATAGTAACTCCTCAACCAATACTTGTTTTTGCTTCTCTAGAATGCCAACATTTTTCACTACTTCTATCTTCTTAAGCAATCTCTCTGTCTCGCTCTCTCTCCATTTTCTAACAACGCCTTTTGAGGATTTCTTTCAAACTACCTCTCTCTCAAAGTCTTTATTTTTCTCATTTCCAAGTATTTGGCCAATGGCATTTTTCTCTCTTCCACTCTCGTTGCACTTTCTCTTCACATATTCTTTTTTTGGTTTCTTTTTCTTGTATGTGTAATTATACAATTTTGGTTGGTTTTTTTCTTTTCTCACCCGATAGTTTTCCCTTCCCTTTTCACTCTTTAGAATTTTCTCAAATTCTTTGTTGCGTGTTTGACTCTACCTACCAGCTTTCCTTGTTGGTTATTGTGGGGTTGGCTTTTGCAGAAAAAGAAAAAGCAGAAAACATAAAAAAAAACCAAAAAAAAACAAATAACAAAAAGAAATATAAAGAAAGCAAGCCTCAAATTGCATTGGTAAGTTATATCTTGCTACACATAGGAAGTTTATTATAAGACATTAAGATACTCAACTTGACATTGAAAGTGGAAACAATATAGTTAAGAAAACATAATTATAAAACTCGTAGAAAGTTCATTAATTATAACATCTATGGTTGATTAATGCGCATTTCCAATATAACCAAATCATAGATAGTAGAAAATTTGTAATGAGCTATATAAATTTTATGAATTAGACTCCACAATAGTTTTCCATACAATTCATCAGACAACCTTCAGCTTTTCCAACATCTGCAATGTAAAAGAATCTTATTAGGATATATGTAAAAAGTACTCACAAACACACATAAAAACTTTGAACTCGTAAGAGATGGCAGAGAGGAAGTGCAATTGAGCGCAATACTTCTAAATGACCAAAATATTTTGATGGTTTGAAATATTTTTTATTTTTTCTTTTTGTGATAAGAGAAATCTAGTTAACGAAACCTGACCACTAGTACACCTTGTAGAGTCTGATCACCAACTCGCAAACGTTGAGTGTACAACAAGTCTCCTATATTGTGCACCACTTAAGTCGAAAGTATTCAGCCTAGGACAATTAATTGGATTTGAACCTAGATTGTAAGATGTGTCTATATCTAACTCTTACAGCTAGGCATCCCTAGAAGATATTTGAACCTAGATTGCGAGCCAATGGTTAGAAATATTTGAGGACAGGAGAAAGAGAAAAGAGAAACAAATAATTATTTGAAAAGAACACACAAATGAGTTCATATAGCGCCTATTTGGATTGATTTTTTTTTTCAAGAAAAAGTACATATTTTTTTTAAAAAAGTTATATTAAATTTGCAATAACTATTTAATTTGGTTTTCAAAAAAACTGAAACTTTGAAAAAAAGCTCAAATATAAGTTTTTTTAGAAATAAAAATTTCAGTTTCTAAAAAAAATTATTTTTTAAAAACTGTTAAAAAAATACTTTTGAAAAAAGTCAATCTAAACGGGCCCATAATCTCTTGTAAGTCTAAAAGTAAATTACGGTGGTTCAACTTGGCACATTTGTCAAGTGTACAAGCAAAGTTACAATAGTCGAGTCGTTGATCATGTGCATCTTCTTCATTATTATTGTGGAAAAGAGAACATTCTGCGTAACTATGCGAAAAGCACATCACTTCATTTTTGCGTTTTGAAGAGGCAACCAAGTGCACAACTCCTATAGCAACGTCTAAAATCATTCGCTAGAGCATGACGTGAGACAAATACTAACACCAGCATCACCATCGTTATTGCTTGAGCACACCTTTGGATCTTCATCTTTTGGTGAAATTTATCTCTATCTTGATTATTCTAGATGGTGAAAGTTTAACATTTGTCGAGGTTCCTTTTGTAACAAGCCAAGCATTTTGAACAATCAATTTCAGGCTCGATTGAAGGCGTATAGTATGAGAAAAAAATGTTGAAGATATTTTCTGATTCTCTATACATAGTTTTTGTCCTTTTGTATATTATGATTGGTTCTTTCCATTTTTTGGTAAATCAATTAGGTGTGATTTAGATGATTAGCATTAATTGTAATTAGCATGTATTTGACAGTTAAACTTCTATATAAGGAGGACACCCATGTATTTAGTTAGAAATATACAAATTTCTCACAAATTTTTTTTTAATGTATTTTGAATCCTGTTTTTACATGGTATTAGAGCTACCTTATTTTCTAATTCTCTCTAGATTTTCTTTTCCTTTGTATGTTATGATTTATTCTTTTCATTTTTCTTGTAAATCAATTGGAAGTGATTTAGGCAATAACATTAATTGTAATTAGCATGTATTTGATGGCTAAATTCCTATTAAAAAGGACACTCATGTACCTAACAATTCATTTAGAAATATACAAATTTTTCAACATATTCTAATTCTGTTTTCACAAGGTCTTTGTTTATTTGGATTGTAAAATAAGTTTTAATTATGAGCATTGCTACATACAGCTTTTTCTTATACAAATTTTTTTTAACCATATAAGATATTAGTCATTTAACATACGAAAAGTGTAGACGGATGAAAGAGTGAAAGAGTAATATAAAAAGAAAATACTCTTTAACTATTTTTCTCGAATCAAAGCACTCTCCAGCCTTTAGTCTAGAAATTATATTTGTTGGTGACAAGTGTAACCTATGTTATTAAGGAGGATAATAGATCAAAGAATTTTACTATTGCATTGGGTTATACAGAGGCTTTTTTTTTACCCATGATTTTGTTATAATTTCCAAACTATCCCATAGAACTTCTCTACAGCCCCACCCCAACTACTTAACAGAGTTTAAGAAATTGTTTAAGGGCCTGTTTGACAAATTTAGCTATTGTATTTTAGTTGTTAGCGGATAACTATTTAACTAGCTGATTGAACAAAATGTGTTTGGTAAAATTAGCTAATGAATGTTAAATAACGTAAAAGGACATTGATTTCATGTTATTATTATTATTGTTATTATGATAATTGTAATTACTATTACTATTATAGGAATAAGATAATATATTTCATAATTAGATATTTATTTTCATAATCATATTTTAATATTAATGTATAACTAATTTTTTGATAAAACATTTATATCAATATTACAAAAATTAATTTTAATAGATTCAAAATTATTTTATTAAAAAAATGCACTAATAAAACTTTTGCTTTTAGTAATGTTGATTATATAGAAATTGAAATTCATTTATTTCTTATTTATATTTGTGAAAGAAAAGGTAAAAATATAGATAGAGATTGTAAAAAGAATAGAAAAATAAAAAAATGCAAAAAGGGTAAAATTGCCAAAAAAAAAAATTTGAAAAGCTAAAAGCTACCTGAAACACTAAAATTTTTAGCTTTTGAGAAACGTTAGTTGAAACACTAAAAACTACCTAAAAAACTACTTGAAACACTAATTTACCGAACTGTAATAATTTAGCAAAATAGTGTTTTGACCAATTAAAACGTTAAACACTATTTGAAAAGCTACTGCCAAATACGCACTAAGTCATAAGAGTAACGCGATTTTCTCATATCCTTTTCCTTTTCTTGTATTATTATCCGTTATCCTATCCTTTTCAGTGAACCTTCTTCCTTTCTCTCTCTTCTTTCACTTTCTCTATCAATTTGTTAAAAATTTTCAAACCCAATATAATATTATGATGACTTTGAGGACGTCAATAATGTTTGAATAATTATGTTGACAAAGTTTAAACGATGGATGAGAAAAGTATAATAGAAAGACACAGGGAAGAGGGAGCAAGGGAGTAAAAGACTTGTCGAAGAAGATTCAAAATATGAAAAAAGGAAAAAAGTATAAAAAAACCCAATGACCCTGGTGGTTTTTCAACCCGGAAAATCCGGGTATTATAAAAATTTTTCAAAAAAAATACCATGCTTACTACTATAAAATCATTAAAAAACATTTAGGAGAAATCACAACGTTCCACATGAACTAAGGTTGAAAGTGAAAAGATTAGTTTGTCATTTAAAAATGTTTTTATTCAATTTATCAATAGTTAAAAAAATGATTAACTATTAAAAGATAAATGAAATATAAAAAATAAAGAAGCAACAAAGTGATTCATGTATGTGACGTTCTATGCAACAAAGGGAGTCATATATGTGACATTCTACCTAAGCATTGAATAAAATACGAGCAATTGTTCACTTTAGAAAAGAAGAATAAACACGCACGATTTTTTTAAAAAAATTTAAAATGGCTTAGAGGTGACAAAGGCACTCCATTCAACTATTTTAATTTATACAAAAATTTTGTTTGTCACTTAAAAAGAAAATAAAAATTAATAGTTAGTCAATAATTATTTGACGGTATGAAGGGTAGACTAATATCTGCAGAAACTATAAGGAATTTGCTCTCCCTCTCTTGTGAAGGGGAAAAATAGAAAGGAAAAGAACAAAAGAAGAAAAAATCTTAGTAAGGGCATTGCTACACTTTGCAAAATGAAACAAATGTATTTTTCATCATTAAATCTTTTGTGACTAAGGTAATTTTTGCAATTGGATTCGTTTATATTCTTCCTGACATTTTTTAAAGTATGCGATGTGTTGACAATTTTGTACGGTAGATTAATGTTTTTAATTTATCATATATATATGTCAGATATATTAATTAAAAAAAATTAAATCATATATTTGTTCTGTAAATTGTTGAAGATTTTCTTAAAAAATCAGTGGAAGTTCTATATACATCATTACAAGGTTCGTATACTGATTTGCAAAGGCGTGTAAGGCCTAGTGGCCAAAGACAAGGTTTTCTGAATAGCTCGGAAGAAGTATTATGTACGGTGTGTAATGTATACTTTTGTAACCTAAAACCAACAAATGATTAACACTTTCGCAGCCTAACTTCTTGTGGGGTTTCAACCATTTATAAATCCTTGTAGGCCAATGTATAGATAGGATTGTTTCCAAGCCAATGAACTCGATTATCTAAATCCAACCGCTAGCATTTTTATTCTAGAGGATTCTACGTTAATTAATTAAAATATTGCAATTAATTACGATCAATCATTCCTCAGTTATCGTTAATTCGTATCATATCAAATCCTTACTGTATTTACCTATCTAGAAAGATGTAGAATGTCTTAATACTCAAGAAAGGAAAATGCCACATGTGCATCCTCGTAAATCTCGCATCTTGCCATCCTCCAAGTGTTGCTGGCCATATGGCATCTATATCAACGGGGCATGAAACTAAGGTTTCTTTGTCTTTCCATTTTGAGAAAACAATGTGATTAACTATAATCCTTGAAGCAGCGATGTCTGTACTTCTTCCTAACCGGTCGTGTCCCTAGGGCGTCTTCATGATTTTACATATTTTGAGAAGGTAACAATGATTAGTTCTGATGTGAGAGTATAAGACACCATTAAAATTAATAGATATTTTGTTAATAATAAATAAAAATATTAAATATATATATATATATATATATATTTGTGTATAACACGAGGTATGCTCTAATTTTCTTATAAATGAATCTGTCTACGCATCTTGTTCTCTAACAAATTATGTTGAGGTCGGTCATGAGATTTGGATGGGAGACATAAGATTGAGGGATGTATAGGCAGGATTGTCCACAAATCAAACCCATATAATTAAATTCTGGAGGTATTGCAACGTTTTTGTAATTTTGTCACAACTTATAATTTATATTGCTTTACATGGAACTAGTATATTAACTTGTGCAACGCAGTAGGTGGTATATTTGTTTACTTTTGTATTTTATATAATTTATATAAATACGTGGTTAAGAATAATTATGAATTAGTAAATAGCTGAAACATAATATTTTTGAGGAGTCATGACTTTTCGACCTAAATCTTATTAAGGGCTAGAGTTGGGCTAGATAGACAATAAAGAAATGGTTAAAGATGATTAGTAAAATAAAATAAGTTATTAATGTTTTGAAGATATTCTTTTACATCTAAATATTCATGAGATTAGTTAAAAAAATTAAAAAGTTCAGATTTTAATTTATTTTTTTTGAATTTTTATCAATTTGTTAAGATAAAAATATTGGAATTAAATTATTTAAAAATTTAAATAAGCAACTATTAGGTGTAACGTGACGTTGCCCCTAAACATTAGATGAAGAAAATGAAGAGATACTCACCAGCAAACTTAAAAAATGAGACGCTCAAAAGTGCCACGTTGTATCCTACTTTTTTTGGGAAAAAAAATGTAGAAAAACACTATTATTGCTATCATAAAGTATCAATAAGACAAAGCATCACGAGATTCTAGATGGCAACTTAGGATTATACTATATGTTATTGATAGAAAGATAAAAAGTAAAGAAGAAAACATTTTTATTTTTATTTTTTTATTAATTTGTCAATTATTAAAAATAGCATTAACTATTAAAAAGTGCACAGAAAAATTGAAAAAGGAGTGTCACATGAAATTATATCCCACCCAAGTATTAAATAAAAAAAGGAACAAAAAACCGCTTCTAATATTGAAAAAAATGACATTTTATCATTTCGAAACATATAATTGTCAATGTCATTGTGGGGAACTCACTAAACTATTTTATAAAACAAAATGTATTCTAATTAAAAAAAAGTAAAACTTGATGGTGCGCAGGTGATGCCTCAGTTGTCTTCTTAATATATGGGCTAGATGAGTCAATGGCTAAATGCAGAGTGAAGTGGTGAAGGGCTGAAACTGAATATGGAGAAGGCAGAGCTAATCTTCATCCCATCACCAGCAGCTGGCCACCTTTTCTCAATGGTGGAGATGGCGAAAATCCTTGTTGATAGAGATGAACGGCTCTCCATTACAGTCCTCATAATGAAGATGCCAGCACACCCCACATCAGTCCATTCAATTCCCAACCCGAATCCACGTTTGAAGCTTGCAGATCTTCCAGATGATGATTCAGTTTCCGAACTCATGCAAAAGTATGGTGATCAATTTTTCATGAAGTTTATCGAACTCCATAAGACTCATGTAAGAGAAATTGTTGCTGGCATGGCGGCTGCAAAATCTCAGCTTGCTGGATTTGTGGTCGACATGTTCTGCACCACCATGATGGACGTAGCCAATGAGTTGCAGTTGCCGACCTACTTGTTCTTTACACCCAATGCTTCTTTGCTTGGTTTGCTGTTCTATATTCAAACGCGCGCCGATGAGCACCAGGAAGACTTCCCTCGGTACAAGAACTCGGATGCTGAGTTCTTAGTACCGAGTTTCGGGAATCCGGTGCCAGCTAGTGTTATTCCTTCATGGGTGCTGGATGGAGGGGTTGGGCACGAAGTCTTCTTGGAAATCACTAGAAGTATTAGAGAGACTAGAGGTATTATCATGAACACGTTCGCGGAGCTTGAACCATATGCAGTTAAATCGCTGCTTCAGGGAAAAAATCCGCCCATTTATCCAGTAGGTCCTGTGCTGAACTTGAACAATAACAACAACAATGATGATGATGAACGATATGGAAACATAATGAGTTGGCTTGATGATCAACCTTCATCTTCAGTGGTGTTTTTATGCTTTGGGAGCTGGGGTTCTTTGGAGGAGAAACAGGTGAAGGAAATAGCTTATGCTCTGGAAAACAGCGGGCACAGATTCTTGTGGTCACTAAGGAAGCGCCCCACGACAGGCCAGCTGAGGATTCCAGTTGAGCTTACAAATCCTGAGGAGGTGTTACCAGAAGGGTTCTTGGAAAGGACTCAGGGAATCGGGAAAGTAATCGGTTGGGCGCCGCAGGTGGCCGTGCTGTCCCATCCGGCGGTGGGTGGCTTTGTTTCACATTGCGGGTGGAATTCAACGCTAGAGAGCCTGTGGTTTGGAGTGCCAATGGCGACATGGCCGCTATACGCAGAGCAGCAAATGAATGCATTCCTGTTGGTGAAAGAGTTGGGGATGGGAGTTGATATCAAAATGGATTTCAGGGCTGATTTCAAGGGAGAGGTCACAAGTGGTATTGTAAGTATGGAGGAGATTGAAGGTGGGATAAGGCAGCTGATGGAGAAGGATGGTGAAATTGGATTCAGGAATAAGGTGAAGGACATGAAAGAAAAGACCAGAGCGGCGATGGCAGAGGGTGGGTCATCATATGCAGCTATTGGTCGTCTAATTGAGGATATCATCACCACGTTGCCTGAAACTACCTGTGGTTCCAATTTCTAAATCCATATATATATATATGCGTGTGTGTTGGAGGCAATGCCAAGTTTAAGGGATGACCATCATAACTACGAGAAGCGACTCCTCATGTGTCTTCCCTCTCGTATCTTCCCTCAAACACGCAGGTAAATTTGTGAACCAATTTACGCATGCATTTGTCGTTCCTATATTTCAAGTCTATGTATTTAATTAATAAACTGTATTGCTTCACTATGCATGTAGCATGAACAAGGTGATTGTCAAATTAAGGTCTCTCTTACGACTCTATGTATACTGGTGTTTTTGGTCTGAGCTACCCTTTTTATTTACTCGTGACTTACGATGATTAATAAGAGTCAACGGGACATTGTTTGAAGCTCGGTTTGTTATGCGAAACATACTTCTTTTGAAAAATATTATTATTCAAAACTCTTATTGCTAACTCTTGCGATGTCGCGAAGAGTTATATATTTTTATATGTCATATTTTGTATAATTTAAATAATCATATAATTAAACGTGAATCAATTTTATATATAATGAATTTAATAATATATTAATTTTTTTAATTTTTATCTACTTAAATATTCATGAAATTTAGAATAAAAAATTAACTTATTTTGTTTCAAAATTGATATTATTTACTCAAAAATAAATACAATACAAAAAAATAAAGAAGTAATGCATGACATCACATTCAAACACTAAAAAAAAATATCCTGCGTATTAAACCAAAAAAAAAAAAAAATGCTCACATGGCACCCTAATTTCTCAAAACTTAAAAAAAAATTATAATACTTACTACTATAAAAACATCAAAAAAGATGATGGAGAGATCATGGGATTTCATGTGAACTAAGGTTGAAAGTTAAAAGATTAGTTTATTTTTAAATTTTTTTATTAATTTTCTAACAAAGAAAAATGATTTTTTTTTCTTTTTTAAAGAAAGGGAAGCGGCATTCCCTACAATTTTATTACCAAAAAAATCAAAAGTACACTTAGAGGGGGGCATGCACCTTATCCTCTAATGTACTTCTAAACATGAAAGGTTGACAAGCTTTATACAAAAATAAAAATAATGCGGATGCAAATGCAGAAAAATAAATAAGGCAGTACTATACATAAATCAAAATAAAAAAAAAAAAATATAATACTATTACCCTTACAAATTCGAAAAAACCAATCCCAAAGAAACGGTATGGAGTTACATTCTTCAATAATTTTCAATCCAGCAGTGTCAACGCCCATATTAGCTAGGAGATCTGCTGGCTTGTTCCCTTCTCTACATATGTGGGAAATCCTAGCCTGAGTCAAATCAATAAGCTTCCTAGCCTTAGCAACTTCATGGAAAAAGTTCCAAGTGTGCGGGATCCCTTGCATCAGACGAACTGCCCATAGAGTAATCCATTTCAACCCAGAAACAATTGAAACCACGATCCAAGCAAAGTTGAAGACCCCTTGATAAAGCTCTGACTTCCTCCATTTCCACCGACTGTGTCCAAGTTCTCAAATGAACCAAAGACAAATTCTCCTTGATCATCACGCAGAAGACCTTCCCCCGCCGGCATATTCTTAATAGAGAAAAAATGATTAATTATCAAAAAACATAAATAAAATATAAACCATAAAGAAGCAACCAAGGAGAGTCATGCTATTGGAGTTACCGTCGCATCTAAAAGCTTATATTTATAGAGTACGTATGATTATATTTAATTATTGTACTCAATATTCTCCTTCTGTACAGTATGATTCGTTTGAAACTTACAAGTGGATAATTTAATATTTTTAAATATGTGGCGATAATTGATGAGTTTCGAATCTTAAGCTGTTTGGTTTTTAGACTCTAATATCATATTCAGTTACTATCTCATCTAAAAGCTTAATTTTATAAATAGGATTTAGTTATATTTATTTAGTGTGTTAAGCGACATTTTATCCAAACATTAAATGATAAATATGGACAAATACTCTCTTTAGTAGTACAAGAATAAAGAAAAAGAACAATACCAAACTAATTTTTTTGAAAAACGACCAAAATAGTTGAAGGATGACAACTATTTTAATGTACATAAAAATTTTCTGTTGTCACTTTAAAAGAATACAAAAATTAATAGTTAGTCAATAAAAAATAATTAATTTTTTTCCTTGAAAAACGACTTTCAATTTTAAAAACAAGAAGTCGTTTTCTTCTTATAGTTTGAAAGATTACACGCGAGAGTCAAAAAGTCTTCAACAAATACTAACCCCGCCTCCAACCACCAACAACAAAAACACACACACTGCACACACATACACACACTACACATACACATAGGAAAACCTTTAATTATATGCCACTTGTTTGATAGTGTCTTGAGAATATATTAGGTTGTGTATAATTCATGAAGGATTTGAAACGGGAAAAAATGGCACATAAATGAAAATTAACGTTGTGAAAAATGATCCTTATTATTTGTTCGAACCCTTCTTTTAAAATTTCTAAAATTCAAACTCCTGCTTTCATATTATACTAAATTTAAATCTTAAAATGCCCTTTTTTCCCCAAAATTATTAAAAGTTATGTTTAGTTTAATTTTTAGACACTAAAAAATATTTTATGTAAGTTTAAAAACTAAAACTAATTTGTTTGGCCTATCATTAAAAGTACCTTACATGAAAGCCAAAGTTAAAAATTGTTGAAAATCGAAAACGATTTCTACATCATCTCAAAAAATATTATTTTTCTATTTTTCAAAAAAAAAATTACTTTATAATTTTAAAATTTCAATATTATCCAAAATAGTTGAAAATTCAACTCCTAAAATATCATAACAAATAATTAACGACTTCAAAATAAAAGTACTTTTAACTAAAGTTACACTACTAAAAATTTTATAACTCAATAATTGAAATCTCATGGGCCAAACGAAGTGTGAGTCGCAATCGAGGCTTTTCTTCTCTTGATGCGTTGCTTTTGGACCTGCATTGTGTGGCCCCGCATGGTCTTCCCAAAAAAGACGAGGAATCTTCGCAAAATTAGGGAAGCAGGTAACCAAATTAATGTCCTTTTGTTGCTAATGTCAAATGTTTTTGTCTTATGGGCCCCGAGTTGTTCTGTGCCGCATGGGTCTTTTTGGTGTAAAGAAGCTGCGTTCTTCCCCTGTACGTGTCCGTTGTATCTCCCACGCATTGTTTTATTTTGTAGAATTCAATGTTTAGAGCTCGTTTGGCTTTGCTCATTTTTAAGTGCTCGTTGTTTATAAGTAAAAGGTTACTTTTAAATTAGTGATAAATAAGTAAAAATATGTTTAAATAATATGTGCTTATAAACTGTTGACATATTTGATAAATAAGTACTTATAAGTAACAATAGTAGTTAAAATGACTAAAAAAGATATTATAAGTAATTAATTTGATAAATAAGTACTTCTCAATTGTAAGAACAAACATATTATTTTAATAGCGTTGACTACCTAACTTATAAGCACAAAAAAATATGTAGCTCCAAGTTACTTTTTTTTCTCTTACTTATAAACAACCTTAAATGGCTTATAAGCAAGTTTGCCAAATATATAACTTTTTATTTTTGACTTATAAACTGGTTTGATTAGCTTATAAGCAAAGCCAAATGGGCTCTCATGCTTTTTGTTGCTACTCTGATTATTCTAGAGTCCGTTCTATTCTACTTTCATTAATTCTAACTTAAAAGCACCACAATAAAATACAAATTATCCATGGGCTTTAAAGAATTTATGATAAATACTCCCAAATACATAAACTATGGCCTACAGGCTATAAGAGTTATAGAACTTGGACTGCCCACTCCTTGTCTCCCCTCCAGAAACAAAAGGAAAACAAAATGACAAAGAACCACACAATGAATAAGGAGGGAGAGTTGTATATTCCCCATCAGAAACACTCAAAACAATATTCAACAATATTTTGAGCATTTATCACTTTGGTCCACCAATATTTTAAATACAACTTGGTGAATACAAAACAAGACAAAGAAGCAAAGAAAGTCAGAATACTTAGGGCCTGTTTGGTTTTGCTTTTTTTTTTAAAAAAAAAAACTTTTTTTTCTTAAAAAAGTTACATTAAATTTGTAATAATTATTTGATTTGACTTTCAAAAAAATTGAAATTCTGAAAAAAGCTCAAATACAACTTTTTTTATAAGCCAGAATTTTCAACTCATAAAAAAAATTTATTTTTAAAAAATTATTAAAAAAACGCTTCTAAAAAAAGCCAATTTAAACGAGCCCTTAAACTACAGATATCTTCTACCTATACACAAAAGAACAATGCTACCAGTAGTACTACCAAATTGTGGAATTCATACATCACATGAAACACGAAAAAAGAGAACCATGAAAAAAATAAAATAAAATCAGAGATGGCTTTATGGACAAGAAAGAGCAAGCAAAAAAGTGACTCAGTAATTAAGCTAACTAACTTATTAGTTCAGCTAACCCAATTGTTACGTACAAGCTCAAATATTTATAGTTCAGCTGAATCGATGCTAGTATAAATGACAACTGTACATTCAGTTAATTAAGCTAACCAACTTATTAGTTGTTAACCACAACTAACTACTTGGTCCACTAATATTAATATTTTCTTCTATATATCTACACTATTTTAAACAAGTTAAAAGTAATATCTTTTCGTATCTATCATACACCCTGTTGACTGCACAAATTTTAAATCCCCCTTCTCCATGCTTATGGATTGAACTCACAACTTGCTGCAGTAAATGTTTTTCTTCCATCTCTTCAGCTTCACTCTGCTCTTGCGAGTTACGTTTTCCAGATGTTCAACAAATGCAACCTTAGTGAGTCCAAAGTAGTCAATCTAATTATATGGTATAACACGACAGATACAGGATGTATACTCCAAGAGGTAGACAAAGTACCTTGTCAGTTATTCATTAAATGTGGAAAGGCCAACTTCAGGTTGCGATACTAACCACGGCATATAAATTCTGACCTTGCCCCCTTGTTGCCATCATACTCTTGTCCAAATCAGCAGAGCGCAAGAAAAAGAGCGCAAGAAAAAGAAAAAGAGAAAGAATCAAATCAGCAAAATCTTTCTTTAATAGACTGGTGTGCGGATTGCTTAGTTTATTCGTGCCCATAATTTTATATCCTAATTTTATATTGAAATATTAATATAAAAAAATAATTGTACATTATAAAACATATTTCCCTAATCAATTGATTTTTTTCAATTGAATAAACATACATATTGCAAGTACCTTTCAGCACCGTAAATTTGTATTCTAATTTCAAATTAAAATATTAATATAGAAAAATAATTATACATTATAAAATTAAGTTCTCAAGTAAATTAATTTTTCTCAATGAATAAATATTCATACTATAAGTTTCCTTTCAAAAGCTAACAAGAGAAAACAAAAAGAATTATTTTAACAGGAAAATATCTCTCGTCTGTACGCGATGCTATTATTCTTCAGGTCTAACTATCACGATACCTACACACTGTCGAATCATCAATCAGCTTCACACTCTTGAAAACTTCAATGTTGTTGAAGAGAACCAGTGGATCTAGTCATCATTCATCTAACTATCCAAACGCGATGGTCCATTTGATATCACTTTCCTGAGAAAGCAAGAAGTAAACCAAACATAAATAAAGCATTGAAAGATTGTCGAAGAAAAGTAGCAGTAGACATGAGAGCTGTATAAGTACCTTAAGTGTGACATCATATGTTAATACAACCTCCTTATTGGTACCTACTCCCTGGCAACTAGTGTTTTCTTGGATCAAATTTTTGGTCTTCTTGTCTAATAACAGTAACTAGAAGGTGATCTAGGATCCTGCATCCATATTTCAAAAATTGATATAGCACAATTATAATTGATATGTACAAAGTACAAACCAGAGACATGAAGAAACAACTATTTTAACTAAAAAGCCCATCACATCTAAATTAATGAGCAGCAGGCTATGAACACTTGCATGTTTACCTTGTATTTCTCACAGTCGTCTCCTTTAAATTCTTACCTATGACATATGCAGAGACACAAAAATTTAGAACACACAATTTTCTCCTAGATGAATCATAGGCTAAAAGACTACATAAGATTATGACAGCCCTACCTAAAGCCCACTACTTAACACACAAAACCATCAAAGGCTCTCTTGTTTTCATTTTCGAGTTAATTCCAAGACGTCCCATTTCTTTTCTTCCATCATCATCATAAAAAACTGGAAAAAAAAGACAGATAAATAGATACATATATACATATTGACAAATACATAGATACACATACATTTTGTGAGAAATAGAGAAGGGTTGTAGGTTCATTACAAAAGTGAAATCATAGGCTTTACACAGACAGAGGCAAATTTCACCTTCACGAAATTCCAATCTCTTTGCAACCTTCTCCTTGCGTTAAACAATGGATGCAACCAAGGTTCATTTAATGGCAGCAACAAAGGGTGGTTTTTCAATACCAATGAAGCACTTTTCAGGTGTTGAAGATCCCTATTTCATGGTGAATGTGTATAGGCATTCAATTATTAAAACTGAATATGCAAAATTCAAATAAAAAAATTTAAGTTTAAAGATGAGAATTGGGAAAAGTTTAGAGTTTCCAATCTAGGAAAGTTGTTAGTTAGATCATGAGGAGAGAAGGAAAGAAAGAAATAAGGCAAAACAAAGCTAGTGCTTTAAAGATAAAATGCAATTGGGACATCAAAGTTTCTTAAGACAATAGCATATTACCCCCATGAACTTAGGTAAAAGTACATATTTGGTCTCTAAACTTACAATTCCACCTAATCACCGTTTTCAAGTTTTGAAAAGTAAGTTCATAATCCTCTTGCCGTCAAAAAATCGTCAAGCTTGACATTATACTCACGGATGCCTGTTGAGATGTTGGTAGGATATGTGAGCAATAAAGTGTATTTTTGGATGCTATTGCTCTTCAATGTTTATTAAAAACAACTCAATGCAATTGAACATGACCTATTCGAATAAGTCCAACCCATCTCACATAAGCTACTGCAAGGAGGGTTTCGAAACTGGTATTGTCGAAGGTGAGTCCTACCATTAATATTTTCTTTTTTTTTTTAAAGTAATATGTCAAAGGTGTTATTATTATTAATTTTTTTCCCCTTTTATTAAGATGTTGTCTTTATCAAGTAGTAGGACTTGAAGCAAGAAAAAGCTTCCTGACATTGACTAGAGATATGTGAACAAGAGGTGTCGAAAATACTACAAAAAGCTTCAGATTTTGGTAGTAACAAAACTTGAGCTAAAATCAAGGGGGAAATTATTCTACTAGTGTAACAAATGTGGTCTTTTTCGATGGTGTAAACTGAGGCATCTCACCATAGCTGAAAATGGTAGTGTCGTTTATCGATCTCCTGTGCTTATTAATTATGAGTTTGACTCTGATAGTGATGAAGAAGTTGGGCTAGCAAAGAATGTGATTGGGAAAAATGATGTGATTTTGAAGAAATTGGATAGGCTTGTATTTGTTTGTTGTACTTTGTTGGTGATGAATCTATTTGTTTTACTGTTCAAATAGGTAGATGTTTGTTGTATTTAAGTGTATTGTAAGTGTTATTGGTAATGCATTGTTGTAGACTGTGGTTTATTGAACAATGAAAGCTAATGTGATGTTATGAATTATTAGTTTCCTTAAAAAACTATGGAACTTCAATACTTAATTTTCTATCTTCTAGAAAACTAAGTAAAAGATGACTATAAGTTGCATGCCCAGAAACTAAATGTCCATAACTTCAGTTACATCAATTAAACTTAACTTAGTAAACTCACTGGATTTCAAGTATCTAGAAACCAAGTTCCTAGCACAAAACCAAATGAGTAAATATAAAAAACCTATTAAATGACCAGAAACTAAGTTACCAATTGCAGCAAATGACATTAATTTGCATGACCATAAATGATAAGCATGGTCATTAAATATGCATACAAGCCATCCCATCCTTTAAATACATGTCTAAAATATACATACAAGTCATCTCATCCTTTAAATACATGTCCAAAATATATTAAAAACACACTTCATTAGCAAAAACTTTAGACTATCCATTCGTTGTTCCGTGCAAAAAACATCCATAGTAATAACCAGCACCAAAATAATCATGGTCTTCATGCTTTTTTCCTATTCTTGATGTTAGCAACAACATCACTTTCTATCATTTTTTTTCCTCTTTGGAAGTCCCCTTATAAGTGTATCATTCCTGAAACTGGTATAAACTCTCCCACTAGTACATTCAGCCTTATTTGTTGAAATTGTAGTAGTATTTGGTTCAATTTTTGAAACTGCAGCAGTATTTGCCCCAAGTTTTGAAACTGCAGCATCATTTGCTTCATGGCTTGAAATTGCAGCATTTGCAGCATTCTTGAACCTGCAGTAGCATCAACTTTATTTCTTGAACCTGCAGCAACTTCAACTTGATAGCTTGAACCTACAACAGCTTCAACTTGATGGCCTACACTTGTACCTATAGCAGCTTCCACTTGAAGCTGCAGCAGACATTTTTCTTGCATTTGAACTTGTAACAACTCTTTTTCTTGAACTTGAACTTGCAATAGATTATTGAGTATCCAAAGTTGACATAACAGGTTCTTCTTCTCCATGTTGTCCTCTGAATTATTCCTCCTCTGAACTTGCAGCAAAATAACAAACATTAATAATGTAATAGTTTATAATTTTAGAGTATAAGTTGACTATGATTACCTTTTCACATGGCCTACTGTTATGGCCCTTTTGTTTGCATTTTTGGCAAGTCATCACAACATCTTTTCTAGTAAAAATAGGTGCAAGTTGTCTTCTACTTATAGTTGCAAGTTCTATAGTAAAAGTAGAAGCCTTTTTGTCCTTATTCTTTTCTTTGTCAAGGTTTGCAAGTCCTTTTGATTTCTTTGGCCTACCAGTCCTTTTCTTTATAATAGGTGGCTTTAATGGCTCAATATTAGTTTCAACATAATCATTTGGCCTAGGGACTGGATGCATAATATGATTATATATCTTCATGTATACCTCTTTATTGTAACAAGGATTAACATAATCATCAACTCTCTTCCCATTCTTCATTGTACAAGCCAATTCATGAGTACAGGGAATTCCATTCAATTGATACATACTACAAGTGCAATTTCTAGTGTTTAAATTAATTGCATGCTTGGAAAAATGCTGCACTACTTCATATTCTTCTTGCCACTTATATTAGCCCACCATCTCTTTGCATTCTCTTGCAATTTCTCTATCTTTTTCACTATGTTAGGACAAATGGAACCTTTATACTTCTCTATGTTCATCTTTTTCATAACCAGCCTGCTCATTATCTTTACTCTAATCTCCTCAAACATACTAATTATTGACTTGTCTCTTGCAGCCAATTTGCAATTATTGAATGACTCACACATGTTATTCACCAACACATCACATTTAGAATGTGTTAGGAAATGGGATCTAGCCCATTGCTTAGCTGGAATTTTCTTAAACCATTCAAAAGCAGTCTTTTTTTACCTACCTTAAGATGAGCCTTCTCTATATTGTTCATGCAGTTATTAAACTTTCTTCTATTTGTAGTAGACATAACCCTCCAAATGAGTCTTTCAAAGCCAAACAAGGGAGTTTTTTTTTGAAGTTTTGATACATTTGTCTGCAGCAAAACTTGTTATGTGCACTTGGATACTCATCTCTAAACACTTCACAATATGCCCTTTTGCCTATCTATAATGTATGATTAGCCTTTATCTTTTGGAAATCCAATTACATTATAAAGTTCTCTAAGAAACCAAGACCATGTATCTCTATTTTCAATTGGGACTACACTTAAAGCAATAGGAAACATATTATCATTTCTATCCCTATTGGCAATTGTCCTACAAATTCAGACTTTAAGAAACAACCATCTAAGCCGATCATGGGTATACAACAAACCAAGAAGCCATCTTTCATTGCAGCCAAACAAAAAAATATTCTCTCAAAGATTGGTTTAGAAAGACTTCTATTAACAACCAACAACAAAATACTTTCTGGATTAGGTTGCACAATAATCTCACAATTGACCATATTCCTCTTTAGAATCACCATCAATTTCAAGTACAGTAACTTTTTTTGCTCTTATTACCTTAAATTTGCTGACATTGACATTTTATTTTTTAAAAATCTTTTTCCTACAACTTAGTAGTTTACAAATTTCTATTGTCCATAATAGTTGGAACTAATCTACCCCTTCAATACTTATAATTTGTAAGTTTTGTGTCACTCCTCCACGCACAATTGTGTTCACCACTCATAGTTTTCACCTGAAAAATAGTTGAATCTTGCACAGAAGATGTGTGCAATCTCCGTATACCACCATGAGTCTTATGGTGCCTACATTTCACAATCACTCTTGCAACCTTATTTTCTACCCATATGATATCTTTTCCTTTCCTAACACACTAATCTCTATGGTTTTTTCTAAACACATGGACTGAAACAAACAAAGTCCTTACTTCTATTTCAAAAGCTTTTATGTTTACCCTTTTATTATATATAGGAAACCTATTTGATTCTTCATTTGAACCACACAAACTATGTAGTTCATTACTGTCAACATCACTTTAACAAGCTTCTTCACCATATCCACTAATTGGCTGTTTGTTTTTAGCTCTAAGATCACTATTAGAATCATTATTGGAGCTCAACTGCCTGAACCATCACTTTCATTGAATTCAGTCCCTAAATTGACATTATCATGTTCATTTCTCCCAGTATCCTTTAAATTGACATTGTCATGTTCATTCGTCCCTGTATACTCTTCTACATTTCCCTCTATGCCTATGTCCTTTTCTTCATTTCTTGCTTCTTCATTAGACATGTGATAAGTAAGCAATTTTGGCCAAGCATTTTCCTTTCCAATGTTTTCTATAACATTACCATATATATTCATCACATTCAAAGGTTCATCATGTTCTTCAACAATATAGATTTCAGCAAATGGAGAATTCTCAAACTTATTTTGAAATGCCCTAATACGATCATCATTATTAATAATAAACAAACCTCCATCTAAACCTTTGAATGGAAAATTATAATAAATAGAGATCTTGTTACAAGTACCTGCTGTTTGGTTGTACATTTCATGGAAATAAAAAATAATCAAAGTGTCTAAGGGAATCAAAGGAAAGACTTCTTTTCTACCACCCATATAACAGAGTTTAGGCTTGGTTTCAAAGTGTCCCTCTACCCATATTTCAAAATTACAACATCCATCTACTAACCCACAGTTATCATTACACATAGGGTTATTATTATCATCACGTAGGTTGTTATTATCATCACCAACACTACTATCAAATGCTGAGTACATAAAAATATCATCATCTAAGTCTAAATTAGATGCAACTATCCTATCAAAATACAAGAAACACATCACTCATAAATCAATCATTTAGAACAAGGCCAGAGGAAAAAGAAACCCTAATTTTTAGGTTAAGTAAAAAAGAAACCCTAATTTTGTTATTACCGAGACAAAAGCCTAATTTCTTTGTTAAATCCAAATGGCGAAACCTAAATTTTGTCAACAACAAGAAAGGCCCTTAATATTTTACTATTCAACATAGACACAAGCCAAACATGTTGAACAAATATGTCAGGTAGGTTATTTTATTACCTGAACCAAGCAAGAAGGGACCATGACTTCGTTGGATGTCTTCAAAGTTGGAGACTTCTTCGAACGAGAGGGAACCACTGATAATGACGTTTAAAATTGAACTGTAGTAGAATAAAATAACTTTAAAGTGTTTTGGATTTGTGATACTTTGCGTTAGGGATTTGGGAAAACGATGGTTAAGGCTAGGGATTTGAAAATTTTTAGGCTTTCGAATTGGGTTAGGGATTTGGGAGAATTTGAGAGTGAAAGTGATTTGAAAATATGGCAAAAGGAAATTTGGGGCCAGAAATATATTTATATTAGGGCATTGAAGTCTTTTTATGATTTTCATTAATTTTTTTTAATGGCGTTATGAAAATAGGGCGCTTGAAATTACTTTTCAAAAGTTAAACGGGGTGATTAGGTGGTTTTGTGAGTTCAAGGGCCAAATATGTACTTTTGCCTAAGTTCAGGGAAGTAATATGCTATTTACTCAAGTTTCTTAAACTAACATCATTTGTACAAAATTCTAATATCCAAAAAAGTGAACGTAATTGATGTGTCTTCATATTTGCAATAAATTCCACTATTTTGCATGGGATTACATAGATCAAAGTGATTAAAGTGATTTATTTTGCAAATTATTTGATCCAGTCTTGTTCGAGAGAAGAAAAGATTTTATGGAGACCTATAAGAGCAATTTGAAGAAGATTCTAGACAATTGGAGTTGAGGATTTGTCATAATTTGAGTTAGGCCAATTTAATGGAGAAGTATTAGGTTTAAATATATGGATCAAGGAATAATTTTTCATAGAAAACAAGGAACTTTGGCCTTTCATTCAAATAAAGTCGTTAGTGAATGAATTTGGCAAGTGATCTTGGTATTAATTTTTGAAAAGTTTTCGCTGTCAAACCAGTTTTGATATTTTGCTCATAAACTCCAACTCTAGAGGTCAATTAGACTTCTAAAAGGTAAGGCTACAATTCTTATGAAGAACACCTTTCCAAATTCAAGAGGGATCAAGGTAAAAAATTAGTCACAATACATTTGAAAAGTTCCCGTTACCTACTGGACACATTTCGGTATTTTGGCATAACTCGGGCTACAGAGGTCCAAATAAGGTGATTCTTGTGGTTATGGAAACAGAATTCATAAAGATACAACTTTCCTATTTTGAGCTCAGCCCAAATCTACCTTTAAGATGGTAAAAAATGTCAGCCAAAAGAGAGCATAAAAACTTGCAGCAGTTTCCTGAACCAAGTGGGGTTTGAAAAGGAATTGGATACCATTATAAATACCACAATACACAACCAAAAAAGGGGGCTCCAACCTTAGAATTTTCAAAAGATTAAATTCATGGAAAAGTTGGGAAGCACCTCTTGAAGAAAATTGGAGACAAAGAATTTCATCAACTTATTTGTCTAGAAATAATACGATGAGTTTTTCTTGTTTCAATTCTTTTTCAATTTTTTGCTTTCAAATTAATTATGAACTAAATCCTCATGATTGGGGGTGATAGGTAATGATCAGTTTTATTCATGTTTAAGATTCTTTGGGATTTATTTGATTATTCGTATTTGTGCTGATTGCTTATTAAATTCTTGGTTAATCATTATTATGCTTGTGGCTAATTTTCATTAATTAAGAGTTTATACCTTTTGCCATATAAAAAAATTGTAGGTTCTTGTGATTACGAATATAGATTAATTAACAGGACTAGATTTAATTGATTGTTTCAAGATTGAGATAGGTTATGCCACTGAGATAGTCTATGTCTTTGTAGTCTCAATTAATTTTCTAGGGTCTATTAGATTAATTAATTGAAGAAAAGTGAGAGATAATTTAAGCCATTGAAATAGATTATGCCTCAACAGTTTTAGTTAATTAATCTTGGTGAATTAGAGCTTATAACCTGATCCCTTGTGCTTAATTGGAAATCCTGGAGTTGAAGAATATAAATCGGACAATTTAATGGCTATCACCCTGAATTATAAGTTCTCTAGATTTAATTTTCACAATTTTTATGGTTGAGTTATGTGATTTTCTTTTAATTATTTTATTTTATTAATTTTCTCTTTGATTTAGTTTAATTTAAAAACTGTCACTCTCGTAGTGTTTCGTTTAGTCATTTTGAATTATTAGTTTTTAATTTTGGATTTTTAGTTACTTTTTTTTTTTCTTTTCAATTCCTGACAGTAATCCCTAATTCCCCGGGGCTTAATTCTCTAGCTGCATTAGCACGATAAAAAGAAAATTTTTTTATATTTTGTCGTTAACTGTTTTAATTAATTTTATTTAGTCAAAAAAAGACGTGATCAATAATTTTGACCCCAAAAAAGTAATAGCACTTAGAAGTGTAATTATAACTTCACGAAGAGTAGCTTTCCTGTTGGACTCTACGACCATTCTTATTATTTTTTCAAAAAAAATATGCTACTTTTGTTTTTTTTTTGACTAAATAAAGATATGCTACTCGTAGATTTATTTCTTCTATGTTAGAAGAGATAAGGAGGAAAAGACAGACTTGGGACGGAATTGTCAACAAAACAATACGCGTACGTTGTTTTGATAAATCGAGAGAATAAATAAAAGCTGACGAATCTGAGAACTTTATGCCTTTTCTTTTGGCTGTGAACTAGAGTATTTTTAAAATTCATTGGAATAAAACTAATTTTTACTAAGCTGAACGGTTAAAAAAAAAAATTCCAACAAGAACGTTTTTCAAAAATTTGTATTTGTTTTTTTACAAAAGATGAGATAGTTACACCTCAATTAATAATTTATTAATAAAAGAAAACCTTATAATTTGTCTGGCAACTTTTTGGACGCACCCCTATTGTCCGATGATGTCACCGATGATGTCACAAGGCAAATGTAGACTGAAGAGTTGACGGATGATTGATTGCATATGTCCCGGAGCTACGTAATCTATGATATTAGTGAAAAACTGAGGCTGAGCAAAGGGGAGAAAAAAACAAAGCAAGGAAATATGAAGAAGGCAGAGCTGATCTTCATCCCAACGCCGGGAGCTGGCCACCTTTTCTCGGCGGTGGAGATGGCGAAAATCCTTCTTGATAGAGATGAGCGGTTAAGCATTACAGTCCTGATAATGAAGCTGCCCATGGATACCAAATCACTCCCTCCAGAAGCCAACCCCAACCCGCGTTTGAAGCTTATCGATCTCCCGAAAGACGATTCAGCTTCCGACCTCTTCCAAAAGTCACCCCATCAGTTCTTCACCACATTCATTGAAAACCAAAAGCCTCATGTGAGAGAAATCGTTGCTGGCATGGCTGCGAGTTCTGAATCAACTCATCTTGCCGGATTTGTGATCGACATGTTCTGCACCACCATGATGGGCGTCGCGAATGAATTCGGGATACCAACTTACGTTTTCTTCACTTCCAGTGCTTCTTTGCTTGGTTTAATGTTCCATATTCAAACGCAGGCCGATGAGCACGGTGAAGACTTCACTCGGTACAAGAACCCGGACGCTGAGTTCTCAGTGCCGAGTTTTACGAATCCGGTGCCGGCTAGTGCGTTTCCTGCTAGTGCCCATGGGGGAGGGATTGGGCACGAATTTTTCTTGCAACTTATCAGAAGGTTTAGACAGACCACAGGTATAATAGTCAACACGTTCAGTGAGCTGGAACCATATGGAGTTCAATCGCTCTCTCGGGGAAATTATCCACCAATATATCCGGTAGGTCCTGTGCTGAACTTGAATAACAGCAACAAGGACGAGCAATATGAAAACATAATGAGTTGGCTTGATGATCAACCTTCATCTTCGGTGGTGTTTTTGTGCTTTGGGAGCATGGGATCTTTCGAAGAGAAACAGGTGAAGGAAATAGCTTATGCTCTGGAAAACAGCGGGCACAGATTCTTGTGGTCGCTGAGAATGCGTCCGGCAACAGGCCAGCTGAGGTTCCCGGTTGAGCTTACAAATCCGGGGGAGGTATTGCCAGAAGGGTTCCTGGAAAGGACTCAGGGGATAGGGAAAGTGATCGGGTGGGCGCCGCAAGTGGCCGTGCTGTCCCACCCGGCAGTGGGCGGCTTTGTCTCGCACTGCGGGTGGAATTCGTCGCTGGAGAGCGTGTGGTGTGGAGTGCCAATGGCGACCTGGCCGCTATTTGCAGAGCAGCAATTGAATGCTTTCCTTTTTGTGAAGGAATTGGGGATGGCAGTGGATATCAAAATGGATTTCAGGGCTGATTTCAAGGGAGAGTCCACAACTACTGTAACTGCGGAGGAGATTGAAGGTGGGATAAGGCGGCTGATGAAGAAGGATGGTGAAATTGGGTTTAGAAATAAGGTGAAGGACATGAAAGAAAAGGGCAGGGCGGCCATGGCAGAGGGTGGATCATCTTACACTGCTCTTGGTCGTCTAATTGAGGACATTTTCAGCAGTAACGTTGCCTGAATCTGGTGTGTTTTCAACACTTAAAATTGGATTCAGCTTTATCGATTTGAACTAAAAGATATAAAATAAAATGTTGTCAGTTTATTTGCATAATATATCACTTCTTCTTTTTTTTTTTTCCATAATTTTTCTTTTCTCTTGTGCGTATGCTTGTTTGTATCCTGGTTTATGTCAGAGTTTATTGTCAATGGAAAATGGGGCCGGGCCGCAGAACTCTGCTATTTTCAATATCATTGCCTCTCAACATTGATGGTGTTTGTCCTATTTGTAATGGAGGGGAAAATGTTGGCTGGACTTTTGGGGAAAAAAATCACTTTTACCACCTGGCTGCTCAAGATTTTTCAACAGCAATCTCTTCAAGCATAAATCTTTCAGTCTGTTCTTTAATGCTGCAGTTTTTAACTTGTGGAGGGGAAGGAACTCATGCTTATACCACAAGACCACATCAAACGAAGATGAAATCTTTTGCAATATAGTTTTTGACATCAAGTAAAGGTTTAATAGGATTGGGAAGTTTTAAGGATAATGTATCTAATAGATTTTTGGTGTAGGACTTGCTGCTAAACTTGGGACTCCCCGCCTGTGGGTGGATATTGAACTTCTGTGCATTTTCTGATTAATAGAAAGCGTGCTAACTTATCCAAAAACAAAAAAGGAAAAATTTCCATTTCATTGTATATGCATTGGTCTAGTAAAACTAGTAGAGTTACGCCCCAAAGTCCGTCTTAATAATTTTAGAAAATCGAGACTGCCACACACTTAAAAGGAAACCCTTTCTCGCGTATAAGATTACATGACTAGTTTACCAGAAAAAACATAATTAGGACATGTTTGAATTGGCCTTTTTTCCAGTAAAAAGTGTTTTTTTTTTAAAAGTTATATTAAATTTATAATAACTATTTGGTTTGGTTTTTAAAAATGTTAAAATTTTGAAAAAAGTTTAAATATAATTTTTTTTAAAAGCGAGAATTTTCAGTTTCTAAAAAAAAATTATTTTTCAAAAATTGTTAAAAAAAATATTTTTAAAAAAATCAATCCAAACAAGCTCTTGAGCTCTACTACTTAATAACATACGTATATCCATCAGAATATATCATTACAAGCCTCTCAATCATAGGATAGCTTATCATAGTAATTTAAAAGTTCATTCCTCGTTCCTCTACAGTATATGACTGCTCAAAGTAAATAAAAAAATCCAGCAACATTTCCTCATTGACAGGAGGTGGGATTTCCACTCTTTTCTTGTCGGCCCAAATGATCCCTGCTATGCCTTGTTATTTGAAGGGATGAATACAAGAAGAAGAAGAAGAAGAGTGAGCAGAAAAATGCTCGTTAAGTGGGGTTCTCCTCAAGGGACGGGAGAACAATGATCACTAAATGACACGGATAAGAGAAGATGGAAAATGAGCTTTTTAATGAATACATATATGCATATCATGTACTAGTCCGTATTAGTTAAATCCGTGAAAAAAAAAAAAAAGAAATCATCTTGAAATCGTGTTCTGTTTGTTATAATCTTATTTTAAGATACTTATCCTATTAAAATGACAAAAAATCATTTAAGACATTTTATCATATATTCTTTAAAAAATTCAAAACAAATTATACTTTTTATCTTATAAAAAATAAGCAATTCATCTTATCTTATTTTTTTTATAATTATAGAATGTATGGTGCATGTGATAAGATATCTTCAATCTTATAAAGTATTTTCAAATTTCAATACGATAAGTATCTTAAAATAAAATCTCCAAATTTTAATAGAATAAATATGTTAAAATAAGTTCATTCCAAATAAGTATGTTAAAATAAGATCATTTCAAATACATTATCAATAGTAGATTATTCCAACTATAGATTCAATATAGATATATAACATTTTTATTTTTATTTTCAGTTTACGACAGTGAGGAAGCCTAACACTAACTTTGAGGCAGTGAGCAAGCCTAATATTGGCTTTACGGCAGTGAATGGCCTTGTATCCAATTTTCAGTAATGGAAGGGCTAATGTCTAGTTAACGGCAATGGACAATTTAATGTCCAAATTTTGACAGTAGACAACCTAAAATTCACTTTTTGACAATGAATGGCCTTTTGTAACATTTTATCACAGTTATAACAAATAATCGCAAAATTTAACAGAATACGGATAAAGTACAGTTTTTCTAAAGAATTATGAAAGATGGCATGTGAAAAAAACTAAAACAGTGATTATTAGTGGTAGTATAAGAAAAGAATCAAGTTATGGGTTATGGGTTATGGGGGAAGAGAACTAAGTCAATTAAATATAACAGGGAATGAAACAAGAAGAAAATAGGAAAGAAAGGAAAGAAATGAAAAAGAAGTAATAAAGTAGAACAAAAGAGAATAGTAAAAGTGATCATACATTAGTAAAATGGCTTAAATCCAGGAGATAAGAACGTAATGCAACAGCTCATAACTACTTTAGTAGTATATGTATAATATATAATATGTGTGTTACATCAAGAAGATAATAAAAACCAAATACATAATACAAGTACCACGTTAGGAATATAGTAAAGGCTCCTGAGAATGAAGCCTAAAATTGTTGCATTTGTTTGGGGTCTAGTTGGCAATAGCTTTCATAAAATAATTAAATTGTATAACACGCATATACCATATAAGTCAACAAAAGAAGACAAATCTGCAGTGTTTTCATTTGCATTAATGTGATTACCATTACAAATCATGCATTATGCATTAAAAATCATACTAAGAGTCAACTAGAAGTGCAAGGATAATCAATTTGGTCATTTCAATAAGCATTTGGTGTGCACTCTAGGACCTCATATATATATATATATATTGAAGGGAATATAGGGTAGGCACCACCTTATATCTGTGAGGAAGCAACTACCCGATCATATACTACAAACTAATTCAATCCACAATAATTAGTATAAATTAACTTTCAGCCAAGAGTTCAAACCAAAGGAAGCTTTGCAAAGTTGACAGTTCAATGCCATAGAGAAGGGGCCAGGTGGGGTTATATACTATGGCCTAGCAAGAACTCCAATTACCTTAAATTAAACTATTAATTATGTTCGGTATGCAAAAATGGCATGAAATGTAATAATCTTCTAGTTTTTGAATCTTTTTCTTTTGTGGTAAGACTAAGAGGGTGTTTGGATTAACTTTTAAAAACAAGTATTTATATGTTAAGTTAAAATGGGTCAAAAAGTAATTTATATTGTTAAAATAATTATTAAAGACATGACAATAGAATTTAAAATGGTAAGTATAATATAAAAGAGTAAAGATCTTTTAGTAATAAATATAAAAAAGTAAGGATAAAATAGTAAATAATTTGGTCAAACTAGTTTTTTTTTTAAGTGCTTAAAGTCATAAAAAAACAAAAGTTGGGGGTGAAATTTTTTTTATTTTTTGCTTAAAGCTACTTAAAGCACTTTTTTATTTAAAATAAACACATCCATTAACTTAAATTAGTTTTTAAGCAGGTAGGGGAAAAAAAAAAAACCAAACACCCTCTAATTGAAGTTAAAAAGTCTACGACTTTTTCAAGAAAAAGTTGAAAAACTCATTACTTGGCCAAACTTAAGAATAAGTATTCAACTTATATAGGAATTGCAAAAAATAAAGTAAAACCAAAAAATTAATTTAGCCTCCATTTAGACTCTCACAAATTCTCAATTGTTATTAAATAAATTAAAGAAAAAAATTTGAAAATTTTAAAAAATTAAGAAGCAGAAACTTAAAACTTAAAAATTAATTTTAAATAATTTAACTTTTTAATTATGTCCAAAAAATAAAATAAATTAAAATATGGTGTTAAATAAAATTTATTGAACTAGTAATGCAATTTTTTATTGCTAATAAAAAGACTGCAAAGACTATTTTAGAATAAAAAATAATAAAATAGTTGGTTCTGAAATTAATCATAAATAACTAATTCAAAAATGACGTAGACACTTTTGTTTTTTGTACTTGAAAAAATAAAAATAAAAATAAAAAATAGTTACCTTAAATATTTTGTAGAAAACTAATACTGTTATATGTCCTCGAACGATATTGGACCCTTTGCCAAATTGACGATTTGCTTACTTACAATAACCAATAAAGAGAAAAGACTTCAGGGGCCAAACCGTTGACGCAATTTATACGAAAAAGAAAGAAATTGTATAAGCAATAATCCTCGTTAATGTGTTGCATCTTGTATTTGAATATATTAAAATTGAGTGATGTACTTTCTTTCGTTTTTTTTATTAATGAAAGTTCTAGGTTGTTGTAAAAAAAAAAAAAGAAAAAGTTATAAGCAGTAATCCAAAAGGTCTACGGTGATCACAGTCAACAAAAGCAGGCAAATTTTCCACCATTCTTGGTCTTAGGTGCACGCTTAGAAGAATTTAATTGAAACCTGCAAAGTTATATTATTGGTGGTACCCTTCTAGTCCAAGAGCATATTCTACTTAGTACTCTTTAATTTTTCGTTTATAATTTTAGATTATATTTAAAACGATTATTAACATGCCTGTATGACGTGTGAGTTTCACATAAACGCGTTGGGCCACGCATCGTATCCTTCCTAGCAATTCCTACTACTATATTGTTGGGGCTGAAACAGGCAACAAGAAATCAAAGGTTGACACCACATCTGCAATTCATTTCCTATTCCACTCTCCAATACCCAAAGATGTCAGAGATGAAAACAGAGCTGGTGTTTATACCTTATCCAGGAATGGGCCACTTGATATCTGCAGTAGAGATGGCAAAGCTTCTGATTAATAGAGATGCAAATCTTTCTATAAGAGTCTTGATCATCAAGAGGCCCAATCACAGCCAGGTTGATTCCTACATCGAATCTCTATCACCAGACTCCAACCCCCGAATGCTCTTTGTCAAATTCTCAAACGAGGAGTTAAGTGCACGACTGGTTCCATCAGGGTTCACTTTCTGGACTCAATTGGTTGAGATTCACAAGGATCAAATAAGAGATTATGTGTCTGGAATTGTAACTTCAGGGCCAGTTAAGCTTGCAGGCATTGTCATCGACGCGCTTTACACCACGATGATTGATGTGGCTGATGAATTCAAGCTTCCAACTTATGTTTTCTCACCATCAAACGCAGCCTTGCTGGGCCTTATGTTTCATTTCCAGAGTCTACAAGATGATCACAACCAAGACGTGGCTGAGTACAAGGACTCTGATGCAGAGCTGGTACTTCCAACTTACATCAACCCTGTTCCGGCTAAAGTGTTGCCTACTTTTGTGTTTGACAAGCAAGAAGATGGCACCAGCAGGTTCTTGAATCTGGTCAAAAGATATAGAGAAACCGATGGTATAGTAATCAATACCTTCCTGGAGTTGGAATCTCAAGCAATAAAAGTGCTTTCCAGGGCGAACGAAGAGAATATGAATATCCCACCGGTTTATGCAATAGGACCAATTTTGAATATCAACGGTGGAGGTAATGGGAACAACGACAAGTATGAAATGATAATGAAATGGCTAGATGATCAGCCTGATTCATCAGTGGTGTTTCTATGCTTTGGTAGCTTTGGTACTTTCGAACCTAATCAAGTCAAAGAGATTGCTTATGCATTGGAGCGTGGTGGGAAAAGGTTTCTTTGGTCGTTGAGAAGGCCTCCACCTAAGGACAAGGAATGGATTCTTCCAAGTGAGTATGAAAATCCAGAAGAGGTATTGCCAGAAGGGTTCTTGAAACGCACAGCGGAGAGAGGGATGGTGATCGGATGGGCACCACAAGCCGCGGTATTGTCCCACCCGGCGGTGGGAGGCTTTGTGTCGCATTGCGGGTGGAACTCGACACTGGAAAGTGTTTGGTATGGAGTGCCAATGGCAGTATGGCCAATGTATGCTGAGCAACAAATGAATGCATTCCAATTGGTGAAGGATTCGGGATTGGCTGTGGAGATCAAGATGGATTATCACAAGGATCCCAGAAGGGGCTGCTCAATTTTAGTGCCAGCTGAGCAAATTGAGAACGCAATTAATCACCTGATGGAGCCAGAGAGTGAAATTAGAAAAAAGGTCAAAGAGATGAAGGAGAATAGTAGAATGGCCCTAGTTGAAGGTGGGTCATCCTATACTTCTCTTGGACATTTCATTGAAGATGTTAAGAAGAATATTTCTTAGTTATTTATTCGATGGGATTATGAAGTATTCGAGTCCTTTGTGCTTTTTCGTTTTCACCTTTGCATCAATGATCTGTTTTCTGATTAAATTTGAAGTTAACACCAAATTGTGATTCATCATCCATCAATCAAAACATCGAATGGAGTCACGTCTTTTGGTTTATGTTAGAGGTTTGTCGCTAAGAAACAATAAAGTCTTCAAAAAACCTTGGTTTTTTTTTTTTTTTTTTTTTTTTGTCTTTAATTACAACATCTCACATCGCACATTCTCACCTTTCTCCGACCATTAAAAATTTTTTTATTTCTTTTGTTCATAAAAAATTTCGACAACTTGCTGGCTGGTAGGTAATTTGACTTTCAACAATTTTGTTTCGGGGTTAATTTTATTTTCCATCTGTAAAGCCATATCCAACAAGCTCCCTATATTGGCTCTATAATCATTTTAGGGAGCCAAATCTCAAAAATCTACTCCAACAGCCTCCTCATGTCTACCCCTAAATAAAGTTGGGGGATTATGATTTTCTCATATCAAGATTTATTTTATATTGATATGGGAGAAATTCTGATTATTTATGAGTGAGTAAAAATATCTTAACTATTTATGTTAATTTTCTTCTTTGAAAGAATTTTCTCTCTCTCAGTGTCCACTTTTTTAGAGATTTGTTTTAGATGAATAATTAAAATAATTTTACCTAACAGATGAATGATTGAAATAATGCTTTTATATTAATATAAAAAAAATACTGATATAAGAGGATCATGATATAAAGTAATAACTAATCCCTATATCAAAAAGCTAGTTAGGTTCATAGATCTAAAAAAACATAACGCAACCATGAAAACAAAACTGTTGCACAGATTCGCTCCAGCCACCTATCACGAAATTCATCGGACACGAAATACCTACAAATAACAAGAGAATACTTTTAGCTTAAAAGCTGGAAACATGTTTTCTGAGATGCTGTTCCATATAACTCAAGTACTACCCAATCAATTCCAAGAATCTAATCTAATAACACGACAAAATCACAAAACTTAAAACCAAGAAAGCCTCCAAAAAGGCAAGCGCCTTTAGTCACAAAATATTTCGTTGTGGCCGGTACTGGCTGCTGCACAATTTATTTATAAATAACACTCTACTTCTTTGATAAGTTTTAAACTAAAAATTAAGCCCGTCACAAGTTATAAAAATAAAAAATTGATTTGTTGCGCTTTAAAAGTAAAAGACCTCAAATCTAGATAGGTGAAAAATATGTGAAAATCACATAAAATTTGATTTAAAAATACAAAAAAAAAAAGATATTAATGGTTAGGTCTAAATTTTAGAATGGAGCTAATAATAAAATTCAATTTATTCTTGATTCAATTTTCTCAATCTTTATTGGCTTAAAGCTCTTGGCTGTATTACATATCCATACAATTGAGTCCTCGTGTTTCCAAAAATAGTGTAAAAAAAAGTGATTTCTCTCTCATTTCATAAAAGTCTGGAATCTTGAGGGATTCACTGTAAATATTAACTTGGCTAGTTATTAACGAGATAATAGTCTACTTCTTCACACCCACCGTGCATAATCCCCTTTTATTGCTTGTTGAGACAATAAGTAGACCCCTTAATAAATTTATTTCTTTAGGATTGTTTCTTTCCAAGAAAATAAAGGCTTCCCTGAAAACAAAATATCTTTCAATATTTGATTGTCATATTAAAAAATATTTTCTTGTATTTGTTATGACATTTAGAAATATTTTCAATAAAAAATTTTTATAAAGAAGATACATTTCACAATTAGAAAAATATTATTTAAATTGAAAAATTAATATAAAATACAAAATATTTAAAATTTCATTGGAAATTAAAATTTGAAAAATTTAAAAAATTTAAAAATATAAAAATTAAAAAATTAAAAAGTAAAAAATTAAAATTAATTTTTATTTTTACTTTTAAAATAATTTGATTGTTTGTTTTTAAAATTTTTAGTTGTTCTTAATGTTTAAATTTTTAATTTTTAATTTTTTTATTTTAACTTTTTAAATTTTTTTTAATATTTTAATAGTTCTGAAAGTGTAGGGATAGAAATAGGGTAGGGGTGGAGTGGGGTGAGGTTGGAGGAGGATGGGCTTAGTGTAAGAGAAAGGGAGAGTTATTGTGAAGAGAATGTTTTGTTCTTTGAGATCAACAAAAAAAATATTTTCTCGCCTCTAAGTTGTTGACTGAAAAATATTTTCAAATTAACTTATTTTCTAACGTCATCGTCAACAAGAATCAAGAGAATTTTTCATCTGGAGGACATTTTCCTTCATACAAATGGAGCATAGTCACTTCGACACTCGTGATATCTACCTACTATAAGAAAAAGAAAAAACAAAAATGGATTCCTCAAGCGCGCCGTATTGCAAAAACTTTGTCGAATGACGAGCTGCTACGACATTCGAAAAACCAATAAAGAAAAGATTGTGGTCAAATACAGGTGACGCACTACACTGAAAAGTGTATGGCTATGGCGGTCCATGAATCTGGACAATTTTTCCGCAACTTCTCGGTGAGAACAAATATCCTAATTAAAAAAAAAAAAAAACCAAAATGTTATGTAATCGTAGCTAATGAGTTAAATGTTACAAAAGTAATGTCGAGTTTTGAAAACTCAAACTTGTGGTGTCTACATGATAGAAATGATATTAATTCATGTAGTCTTCAAGATTTGAAAACTCAACTTGGTTAACTTTGATTTTTCTTTTTTGTTTTTTAAAACTTGAATTTGGCAACTTCCAATTTTAAAGTCTCGAACTTAACGAATCTTGAGTTTTCAAACTCAAACTTTTTTTTTTAATTTTTGATAAGTTCGGGTTTTCAAAATTCGAACTTCGTTTTTTGTATTATTTTCTTCGTTAGTTTTAAAAGGCGGCCTTTTTTTAGTTATTTCTTTTTAAAAATTGGGCAATTACCTCGTCTTCCCCTTGTTGGTCATAAATGGACGCCTAAAGCATTCAACTCACGTCCAGATGATCAAAGCCATGACATCATTGCTGTTGCTCCATGTGCAAAGGACATGCTTGATTAGCACGTCACTAAAAGACTTGTTTAGTTTAAACTTTTGAATGATTCTCTTCTGCTATAGTTTAAATATGGACACAAATCAATGGTTACTATCAAGATCTTTATCCCCTTTTTTCCAATTGCAGCTCTGAGCCCCAAATAAGCCAGAAATCATGAAAACTGAGCTTGTTTTTGTTCCTTCTCCAGGAATGGGCCACTTGGTATCTGCAGTAGAGATGGCAAAGCTCCTAATTCACAGAGATGCGCATCTTTCTGTCAGAGTCGTGATCATAAAGCGGCCTAATGACGCCAAGCTCGATTCCTTCATCGAATCTCTATCTGCAGACCCCAACCCACGTATAAATTTTGTTGAATTCTCAAATGACGAGGGAAGTGCAACCTTGGTCCCATCCTTTTCGTTTTTGACTCAATTGATTGAGATTCACAAGGGTCTGATAAGAGATTACGTGTCTGGAATCGTAAGCTCGGGGTCGGTTAAGCTTGCGGGTTTTGTCATCGACATGTTCTGCACCACCATGATCGACTTGGCCAATGAATTCGGGCTGCCAACTTATGTCTACTTCACGTCTGGGGCAGGCATGCTTGGGCTTATGTTTCATATGCAAAGCCTAAGAGATGATCACAACCAAGAAGTGACTGAGTATAAGGACTCTGATGTTGAGCTATTAGTTTCAACTTACATCAATCCTGTTCCGTGTAAAGTTTTGCCGTATGCTTTCTTGGACAAGAGGGGAGGCAGCACCACGTTCTTGAATCATGCCAAAAGATATAGAGAAACCAAAGGTATACTCATGAACACCTTCTTGGAATTAGAATCTCACGCAGTAAAATGGCTCTCCAGAGCGCGCGAGGAGAATGTGAACATCCCACCGGTTTATCCGGTTGGGCCAATGTTAAATGTGAAGGGTGGCGGCAATGGTAATAAAATGTATGAAATGATCATGAAATGGCTAGATGATCAGCCTGACTCATCCGTGGTGTTCTTATGCTTTGGTAGTATGGGTGCTTTCGGAGCTGATCAGGTCAAAGAGATTGCTTATGCATTGGAGCGTAGTGGGCAAAGGTTTCTCTGGTCCTTGAGAAGGTCTCCACCAAAGGAAAAGGTTGCAACTCCAAGTGAATATGAAAATCCAGAGGAAGTGTTGCCAGAAGGGTTCTTGCAACGCACGGCAGAGATCGGGAAGGTGATTGGATGGGCACCGCAAGTCGCGGTGTTGTCCCACCCCGCGGTGGGAGGCTTCGTGTCGCATTGCGGGTGGAACTCAACGCTGGAAAGTCTTTGGTGTGGCGTGCCAATGGCGGCGTGGCCAATGTATGCTGAGCAGCAGATCAATGCTTTCCAATTGGTGAAGGATTTGGGGTTGGCAGTTGAGATTAAGTTGGATTACTACAAGGATCCTAGGATTGATGCTGAACCCACTTTAGTGACATCTGATCAAATTGAAAATGCAATTAAGAGGCTGATGAACCCAAGGAGTGAAATTAGAAGAAAGGCAAAAGAGATGAAGGAGAAGAGTAGAATGGCCTTGTTGGAGGGTGGCTCATCTTTTGCTTTTCTTGGGAGTTTCATTGAAGATGTCATGCATAATGTTCCTTGATTATTTCTTAAAGGCATCGTGAAGTTTGTGTGGTGATCTTAGTGAAAATTGCAAAATTGGTCTACCAGTCCAGAATTAGGACCCTCTCATTTTTTTTCCTTTTCGCCTATATCATTTGGAATCATATGTATTATAAGCCATTATATTTGATTTTGTTAAATCACATCTATTTATTTTAAAATTTACTTTAAGCACTTCTCATTTAAAATGAATGATTCATATTTTACAAGGTCAAATCTCATTGTTTATAATTCACTTTATTTAGAAAAAGATAAAATGTACTATACCCTCTGTGTTTTATTAAAAATGTACCGAATCCTCCTATAATTTAAAAGTCTCGCATAACCCCTCTATGATTCATAAAAGTATATCAAAACCCCCTGTCATTAAAAAATCTGTTATCTTTAACCATTAAAAATTGAAATTACCCAAACTGCCTTATTTTATTTTAGAAACAAAATGTTATTAAAAAGATTTAAACCCTCAACCTCAAATTAAAATAACAAATACTCTAACTAACTAAGATACACACAATTTACCTTTCAACTTAATTTTACATTAATTTATATTTAGAATATATAATGATGTGTTGTGCACGTCAAATTTTTTTGTGTCCAAATTAAATCCACAACCTCAAAAGGATGAAAACTACTGAACTAGATTTTTCTTTTTGGCCGAGTAAAGTATGAATTTCATTCAACGAAAACTGGGAAATACAATTAGCCACTACTGTCCATAGTCAAGTCCTCATTAATCTTGTTTGCCAAAATCTTGTATTCCAGATGCATTCCTACTTGGGATAGCCTTCTGAAAATCCCTCAACATCTTGTTTGCCATATGCGCAATTTGAGGTGGGTGTGGGCTTTTTCCTTCAAAAACGAAGCTGTTCATTACTTGAGATGTGAGGGAGTTTGGTTTATTGATTAGTCTCCACACTTACACTGCTAGTAATGCTCAATTCATCGCCTCAAAATCTTTAAGGACTTCATCTGTAGTAGTTAGTGGGACATCATTGTCCTCTGAGCTCAAGATTGTGAACTTGAAACATTTGAACCAAAAAAATAAAAAATTAGACGCAATAAAATTTGACATCAAAAATACATTATTATATCATTATATATTCCAAATATAAATCAATCTAAAATTAAGTTAAAACATAAATTGTGTATATCCTAGTTGGTTAGATTATTTGTTATTTTAATTTGAGATTGAGGGTTCAAATCTTTTTAACAATATTTTGTTTGTAAAATAGAAAAAGATAGTTTGGGTAATTTTAATTTTTAATGGTTAAGAATGATGAATTTTTTAACGGTAAGTGAGTTTGATACATTTTTATGGACCACAAGAGGGTTACGCAAGATTTTTTAGACCACAGGGGGTTTGATGCACTTTTGAGAAATCACAGAGAGTCTAGTATATTTTACCTTTAGAAAATGATCGATCGGGGAACGACGAGATCCAAGTTCATCTATCCGGCCAGCACAGGGAGTCTTGTCTTCCAATTATGTTAGGTTATCAAGAAGTCCCGTTGAGAGTGTGTTTGATGTGATCGTAATATTTTCTCTTCGCATTTTGAACCATTTTCGTGTTTTTCGTTTTACTTATTGACTGTGATGATGGTGTAATATTGCACAAAGTTTGGACATCAAATCATTTTTTACTTGTTGAGTGTGATAAACTTAAAATGCCGAGGAAAAACGATTGGACTTCTTGTTTGAACACAGAGCAAAAGAGTCCGATGGTAAAACAAGAGTCAACTTTGGATTTATCATTCTGCAAAAGAATTGTTAGGAAAATGAACTCTTTGAGGTCAGACATCCAATGTCCTGTTGTTGATCTCACCTATCAAACTAGATTAAAATTATATCTAAACGAATAATTGTTTCTTTTTTCCATGAAGAAATACTTATTTAATGTTATAAAATAACTTAAATATAATGCGGTATAAAATAATTTAAATAATAAAATCTTTTTCTATTACAATATAATACCACTCTTGTTTCTCTCTAATTCTCTCTACTTCTTCTCTTCTCTACTACTTCTTTTCTCTTCTTCTTCTTGTATGGATATCAATACCCATTCCAAGCCATACTATTTATAGGAAAAATTTGGAGACAAATCAATAAATGACCATTAAATGCAAGATGACTAAAGTGTTGAATTTTCTTCATCATCATGTGATGGCTTGTAATTTTTCAACAAAATTTTCTTTCCCAAGATGATAACTTCCCTTTTTTCAAATTTGCATGGTACACATCATTTAATGCTTTGAAAATAGCCATCAATTTTTATTCTTGAATGTCCATTATATACAACATTTAAGTCACTTTTAAATATTAAAAAAAGGTGCACAATCCCAACTTTTACATTTGTGGTTCAAGCATTTAATAAGAATAAACTAAGTTTCGCGAAAATAATTGCTATTTATACTTACTATTTTATTTTTATTCCTAAACTATCCTTAGTAGTTGGGCTACCATTCGACTCACCCTCCAAATGATGCAGTCTGGATTATTCCCCATGTTCCGATGCTTTGAGTTGTTCCTTTCAAGCCATACAAAGTAGTTGATAAAGAATAAAAGTTGTAGTTATAAAAATATGTATTTACATATTTGGTTTAAGTGGGTTGAAAAGTAGTTTACATTATTAAATTAACAATTAAGGACATGAAAATAGGATTTAAAAAGCAAATATGAGATAAAAGAATAGAGATATTTTAGTAATTAAAAGGGCAAATTCCACAAATAGTTCTTATTGTTTATAAAAAGTGTCAGTTTGCGTCCAATTGTTTCAAAAGTGACCTATTTAGTTTCTATTATATTTAAAAGTATCACTTTGGTCCCTATTATTTTCAAAGTGACCAATTTGATCCCCAATGTTTGCAAAAAATGACCTAATTGATCCCTATTTGAGTTTTAAAAATAGTCATATGACCTAATTTTAGTCTTAAAAAATGATCATTTAATGGTCACAAAACCAACTAACAGGGATGAAAATTGATATTTTTCGTGAAAGTTAATCTTTTGCAAATATTAACGACTAAATAGGTTATTTTTGAAATAATAGGGACTAAATTGAGACTAAATGGGTTATTTTTGAAATAATAGGGACTAAATTGAGACTAAATGGGTTACTTTTAAAATAATAGGGACTACATTGACTTGAAGACTAAATGGGTCACTTTTGAAATAATAGAGACTAAACTGACATTTTTTATAAACAATAGTGATCATTTGTAGAATTCTAAAAACATAAGAATAAGATAGTAAATGATTTGGTTAAACTTGCCATTTTTAAAGTACTTAAAGTCATAAAAAGTAAAAGTTCGAGTAAAAAGCTTTTCATTTTTTATTTAAAGCTACTAAAAAAAGTAATTTGTTTTTATTAAAACAAACATTTCCATCAGCTTAAATTGGACTTTAGACAGTTTTGACCAAAAAAAGGGTTTAGAAGATAGCTCAAGTGGTTGAGACCATGTCCTCATTTGGATTGGCTTTTTTTAATAATAATTTTTTAACAGCTTTTAAAAAACAGTTTTTTTTTAGAAGCTGAAAATTTTAGCTTCTGAAAAAAGTTATATTTGAGCTTTTTTGGAAACCAAATCAAATAGTTATTGCAAATTTAATATAACTTTTTTAGGAAAAAAAATATTTTTTCCTAAAAAAAAAGTCAATCCAAACAGGCCCTATCTCTTTCGGACTTGAGGTCCTGGGTTCAATCCCACGGAGGTGGGGTGTTTTAAAAAAAAAATTGACAAAGAAAAAAAACCAAACACCCTCTAAGTTAATTCATATGAAATTAATTAACACTAAATTTAATATTAATTAAACATATCATAAGTTACATATGTGTAAAAGTTTATATTGATTACAAACATTGATCAAGATTTCTCATGCACTCTTAATTAAAGATTTTAGGGATACTTTAGTATCAATTATTACCAACACAAATAAAAAAAAAAAGAGATATGTTATTTATGTAACAACTCGTGCTATGCGCAACTACCATACTAATCTTCTGTATATTATTTCTAATGCCACCAATGCCGCTAGCACCACGTGACGATAAGTGGCAGCATGTGAAGAAGATATGGCCCCATTTGTTCTCACTCCAAAAAGCTACACACACATACGCAAATACACACGCATGCATACATAAACTTATTTGAAAAGCTTTGTTATCTATAGTTATTAAAAAAAAAAAAAGGCTTTTTGGTAAAGCTTCTAAAAATAAAAATAAAAGAATTAAAGCACCCAAACAGAGATTAGTTCACAACATAAAATTCTATTATATATTATTATACATGAAAAGTAAACAAGTTAATTTTTTAACATATAATTTTTAATTAATTTATGTATAATATTGCTCTATAAATGTAAGTTAATTTATATAAATAATAAATGAATATTATTTTTAACAAAATAATAATATAAATTATTGTTAAAGTATTAAACGAATTAGATAGTAAATTATCTATTACCTTAACAATTGCAAATTCACATCGAATCACCTGTGCGCTAGTTTAGTTTCGATTATTTATTTTTTACAATTTTTTAAAAATTCGTTCATCAGAAAAGCTCTTATTCGTAGACCGGCGTCACTCCGAAAGCTATCCAGTCTGCGGGTACTGATGTGATGTTTGCCACTGAACAAAAAGCAGACCTTATTTTTTTTTTTTAAAAGGGTTAACCAAAAGAGAACCCCTTTCCCACTTGGCGCCTTTAACTGCGCGAGGTAAATCGAGGATGTGCGTGAGTGGCACACTGCGAGAGGACCAACGGCGTAAATCCAAAGAATACCGCAATATTTCAATGGAAAGATCACGCCACACCTGACTCGATCCTCGCTGCGCGTGTCTCCACCCTAATCACCTATGCCACTTACCAACTCACCCTAATCACCTGGCAGACCTTATTTTAAATCTAATCACCCTAATCACCTGGCAGACCTTATTTTAAATCTAATCGTAAGTATCCGTTAAGGAATAGAAAACAAGGTATTGAATATTTAGTGAGGAACATGTATGCACGGTCCTCGTGGCCACTCAAACTTAAACAATGCACACACCAGAAGCATCCAATTGATCCCAGCGAAGCCATGACATCATTTGATATTCGTTGCCTTCAAAATTTTTATGTATATGTATTTATGTATATAGACATGTTTCGAAATTTAGCACCAAAATCTCCAAAAACCAGTTGTCTATCACCAAAAGATTGTGGCCAGAAATCATGAAAACAGAGCTTGTGTTTATTCCTGCACCAGGAATGGGCCACTTGGTGTCCATAGTAGAGATGGCGAAGCTCCTAATTCGCACAGATGCTCGTCTTTCTATCAGAGTCTTGATTATAAAGCGGCCTAATGACTCCAAGCTCGATTCCTACATCGAATCTCTCGCAGCAGGCTCCGACCCACGTATGGCCTACGTCGAATTCTTCAATGAAGAAGCAAGTGCAAGAGTTGCCGAGTCGGACAGCTTTTTGACTCAATTGGTCGAGATTCACAAGGATGAAATAAGAGATTATTTGTCTGGAATTGTGAGGTCCGGGTCAGTTAAGCTTGCGGGTTTAGTCATCGACATGTTCTGCACCACCATGATCGACCTGGCCAATGAATTTGGACTACCAACTTAAGTCTTCTTTACATCTGGGGCCGCCATGCTCGGGCTTATGCTGCATATGCAAAGTCTAAGAGATGATCACAACCAAGACGTGACGGAGTACAAGGACTCTGATGCTGAGCTATTGGTTCCAACCTACATCAACCCTCTTCCGAGTAAATCTTTGCCGCACTTTTTCTTGGACAAGGAAGGAGGTAGCACCACGTTCTTGAACCATGCCAAATGATATAGAGGAACCAAAGGTATAGTGGTAAACACCTTCTTGGAGTTGGAACCTCACGCAGTAAAGTCGCTCTCCAGGACGGATGACGGAAATCCGAATATTCCGCCCATCTATGCAATAGGGCCGATTTTGAACGTCAAAGGTGGTGGTAATGCCCATAATGACGAGTACGAACTGATCATGAAATGGCTAGATGATCAACACGATTCATCGGTGGTGTTCTTATGCTTTGGTAGTTCGAGTGCTTTCGAAGCTGATCAGGTCAAAGAGATTGCTTTTGCATTGGAGCGTATTGGACAGAGGTTTCTTTGGTCCTTGAGAAGGCCTCCACCTAAGGAAAAGGCCGAAATTTCAAGTGATTATGAAAATGCTGAGGAATTGTTGCCTGAAGGGTTCTTGAAACGCACAGCAAAGAGAGGAAAGGTGATCGGATGGGCACCGCAAGCCGCGGTGTTGTCCCACCCCGCGGTGGGAGGTTTTGTGTCACATTGCGGGTGGAACTTAACGCTGGAAAGTCTTTGGTTCGGTGTGCCAATGGCAGCATGGTCAATGTATGCTGAGCAAAAGGCTAATGAGTTCGAATTGGTGAAAGATTTGGGATTAGCTGTTGAGGTTAGGATAGATTATTACAAGGATCCTAAAATGATTAATTTAATTTTAGTGACAGTTGATCAAATTGAAAATACAATTAGACATCTAATGGACCCAGAAAATAATGTTAGAACAAAGGCAAAAGAGATGAAGGAGAAGAGTACAGTGGCCTTAATGGAGGGTGGCTCATCACAAACTTTCCTTCGGAGTTTCATTGAAAATGTTGTGCAGAACGCTGCCTGATTTTGTCTTCAAGCTACCGTCAAGATTGTGACCTGTTTCCCTTACTGTCCCTTTTCTCTTTCTTTTCTTTTTTTGTAGTGTGTTTGTCGGGCGCTGCGCCCGGGGGGGCCCCAGGGGGGGTGGGGGGAACGAGATTAAAAGCCGGAACCGTACGAAAGTGGTCCATCAGTTCTACTGTCTTTTCTCTTTGCATTTGAGCTTTTGTCGTTTGTTGTGTGCTCTGTTCTTCAAGTTTCACATGTCTCCGAATTTTATATATTGAACTAAAATTTTACTCTTTCATTGTCTTTTCTCTTTGCATTTTGAGCTTTTCTCGTTTTTCACATCTCTCTGAATTTTATTGAACTAAAATTTTACTCTTTTATTGTCTTTTCTCTTTGCATTTTGAACTTTTCTCGTTTGTTGTGTGCTCTGGTCTTCAAGTTTCACACGTCTCTATATTTTATATATTGAACTAAAATTTTACTCTTTCTTTTAAAAGGGTTAACCAAAGGAGAACCCCTTTCCCACTCTTAACTGCGCGGAGAATCGAGGATGCGTGATGGCACTCACTGCGAGAGGACCAACGGGCGTGGAAATCCAAAGAATTTCGCAATATTTCAATGAAAGATCGCCACATACTGACTGATCCGCGTTGTCAGGGTGTCTCCACCTTAATCACCTGGCCACTTACCAACTCACCTATGCCCCTGGGGGCAAATTTTACTCTTTCTTTTTTCTCTTCAAGGGGGTGAAAAGTCAATTAAATACAACTAATAGAAATTAGTCCTAAAGTCACTTACGGTAAATACGAAAAACATACTACTAGACTGCTAGATTATTGGTATTTTACTCTTTTCCTAATATATAATGTGAGCGTGAAAGAACTTAAATCAATAGTCCAACCATTTATTTTGATCATTCTAGTTTTATTTTTGTAACTTTTAAGATTTTCAAAGAATCTTAATATTTCAACTTTAATTAGGCCTGCTGATTCTATAAAATCTCTCCTTGCAATTCCTCGAATAAATGTGCATTAGTGAAATGTATTTAAATATTATCAAAAGACTATTATACTCCTATCTAAACTTATTTTATTCCTTCTCTTTCTCCCGTTGGTTTTTGTATTTGCTTCCTCTATAATATATTATTTTATAATTTTTTGTAGTGATAGTCTATGTGGATAACGAAAAAAGAAAATAACGAAAGAGAAAGTGTGATTAAAAAAATATATGTAAGTTGCACACATTAGGAGCCCTACAAACAGTAGCTTTAGAAGATAGAAAATGATAAGAACTTTATTGTAAATTCTTAATGCCCGGTTAATGTAATACAATAATTTATTTATAGGCTGCATAACTTGGTGATCAAGACTATAAAGATGGACCAATGAGATAACTCATCTACATATTATATAAAAGAGGGAAATAAGACATTTAGATCCCCGACCTTTTAACATTGGGACAATTAGGTCCTCCAGTTTATTTTTTTTTCTCTTAAGAGAGGTCCTTCAAAACTAACCGTGTTAAAATTTTTTAACGGTCAAATAGTTGGCCAATTAAAATGCCTTTTTTGCCTTACTATAGTTTTTCTCTAAATACACGATTATATATGCTACACATACAAATAGTTTATAGACCATATCTTTTTTTTTCCCCCTCTCAAAAATAGTCGTTTCATTGAAGTAATATATTGAACATTACATAAAGATTCATCATTTGAAAACCTCATTCAATTTACATGAACATCACCAAATCCCTTATAAAACTAACAACAACAAGATAAAGACCTGATTTGATTCAATTTAATCACCAAAGCCTTTTTTTTGGCTGGACATTTTAAGTTCTAGCACGTTCACACTATTAACTAGGAAAACAATAAAAGAGTAGTTTGATATACAATATTTCTATCCTATGCGAAATTTCAAGAAAGATGGGTTCACATCGACATCTATTTAGCACGCAATAAACAAGAAATGTTCAAAATGCACGGAGAAAAGACCATAAAACTCATCCAGCACTCCTTCAATGCTGACTTGCTCAGTACCTGTCAAGCTTCACAACACCTTGAAGACAAAACTAACGAGTATTCTGCATGACATCTTGAATGAAGCTGCCAAGAAAAGCGTATGATGAGCCACCCTCCATCAAGGCCATTCTACTCTTCTCCTTCATATCTTTTGCTTTTGTTCTAATTTCATTTTCTGGGTCCATCAGCTGTCTAATTGCACTTTCAATTTGATCAGCTGTGACTACGATCGGATTAATCGTCATAGGATCCTTGTAGTAATCCATCCTAACCTCAACAGCCAATCCCAAATCTTTCACCAATTCGAACGCATTAACCTGCTGCTCAGCATACATTGGCCATGCCGCCATTGGCACACCACACCAAAGACTTTCCAGCGTTGAGTTCCATCCGCAATGCGACACAAAACCTCCCACCGCGGGGTGGGACAACACGGCCACTTGTGGTGCCCATCCAATCGCCTTCCCCGTATCTGCTGTGCGTTTCAAGAACCCTTCAGGCAATACTTCCTCAAGATTTTCATAATCACTTGGAATTTCTGCCTTGTCCTTAGGTGGAGGCCTTCTCAAGGACCAGAGAAACCTCTGTCCACTAAGCTCCAATGCAAAAGCAATCTCTTTGACCTGATCAGCTTCGAAAGCACCTATACTACCAAAACATAAGAACACCACGGATGAATCGGGCTGATCATCTAGCCATTTGATGATGGCTTCGTGCTTGTCATCATTGCCATTACCACAACAACCTTTGAGATTCAAAATCGGTCCTATTGCATAAACTGGTGGAATATTATTCAGATTCTCTTCGTTCATCTTGGAGAGCGATTCTACCGCACGAGGTTCCAACTCCAAGAAGGTGTTTACCAGGATACCTTTAGTTTCTCTATAGCTTTTGGCATGATTCAAGAACGCGGTGCTACCTCCTTCCTTGTCGAAGAAAATGTGCGGCAAAACTGTACTCGGAACAGGGTTGATGTAAGCTGGAACCGATAGCTCTACATCCGAGTCTTTGTACTCGGTCACGTCTTGATTGTAATCATCTCTTAGGCTTTGCATATGAAACATAAGCCCAAGCATGGCTGCCCCAGATGGCAAGAAGACATAAGTCGGTAGCCCAGATTCGTTGGCCAAGTCGATGATGGTGGTGGAGAACATGTCGATGACAAAGCCCGCGATCTTAACTGACCCCGAGCTTACAATTCCAGACACATAATCTCTTATTTCATCCTTGTGAATCTCAACCAGTTGAGTAAAAAAACAAAAGGAATCGGGGAGACGTGAGCTTGCTTCTTCGTTGTAGAATTCGGCGTAGACTATACGCGGGTTGGAGTCTGCCACGAGAGATTCGACGTAGGAGTCGAGCTTGGCGTCATTAGGCCGCTTTATGATCAACACCCTGACGGAAAGATGTGCATCTCTGTGAATTAGGAGCTTTGCGATCTCTACCATCGACACCAAGTGGCCCATTCCTGGTACAGGAACAAACACAAGCTCTGCTTTCATGGTTTCTGGCTAGTTTTGCTGCAATCTTTTTCCTGCTACACAAGGGGATCAGAAACATAAAAATTAAGAAGTATCTGGACGAGAATGTTGTTGAACGTGCTTAATATCAAATGATTTTTGAGGTTGATTAGTTTTTTTCTTTTTTTTAGCGGATAAAGAGTTTTTGCGCAAGTTTACTCCTTTCTTTTAAAAGGGTTAACCAAAGGAGAACCCCTTTCCCACTCCTAGCGCCTTAACTGCGCGGAGAATCGAGGATGTGCGTGAGTGGCACCGACTGCGAGAGGACCAACGGCGTGGAAATCCAAAGAATTTCGCAATATTTCAATGGAAAGATCGCCGCCACACTGACTGATCCTCATTGTCGTGTGTCACCACCCTAATCACCTGGCCACTTACCAACTCACCTATGCCCCTGGGGACAAGTTTACTCCTTTCTTGTCTAGCTTCTTCTTAGCAGATAGTTACTTGATTAGATAAGTATCAAATGGGGATACCAAAAAGAAAAAAAGATAAGTATCAAATGGAGCTGCTTCCTTGTTCCGTCCGGACAGTCATCAGCCGCAAACATAAACATCAGTACGCGCGGATATCATGGAGTGGCATTGGTCTAGGCGAATAAGAACCCTTTTCTGGTATTTTCTAATATTAACTTATCTGCACACCACTCAGGCTCGTTTGTTTTGTTTTTTTTTTAAGTATTTCTTTATTAACTTTTAAAAAATATTTTTTTTAAGAAATTAAAATTTTTGTTTTTTTAAAAAATCAATATTAAATTCTTTTTAAATTTTAATTTTTTTATAAATCCAATCAAATATTTATTACGAAAAGATTATACATTTTTCAAAGATAAAGGACAGGCTCGAACTTGATCATGAGTAATGTTGCCTTATGATTATTACTAGATCATCTCGTTGAGACAAATAACAACTTTTGTTTTCTCTTGGTGTTCACCCTTTCTATAGTTAATTTATATTTTGAATGCAATGACAAAAATGCTACCCTTGATACTGTAACCGATCATATATATTTTGTAATGTCTCTTTTAAATTTTTATGCAAGTGATTTTTCTCCTACTTGTGTCATTTTCGATAGTTATAGGGCTACCCACCTCTAATTGCACTATCTTTTCTTTCAAATACTATTCATCATTTCAGTGGCTTGATGATATGTCTTTCACTCTACATGTGAGTGATTACAGAATTAATTTTTTAATAGTTAGAGGTATTGTTTTACCATCTTTTAAAACCTTTTCTATATATCTATCTATCTATCTATATATATATATATACATTTATATATATATATATATATATTTATATATATGTGTGTGTACGTATGTATGTATGTGTATCATTTATCCGAGGTTAGAATATAAATGTATTTGGGTAAATGACTTATTTGGTCCCTTATCTTTGATCTTTTTGACAATAAAATCGCTTATTTTTAAAATGTGATAATTCAGTCTCTTATCTTTACAGCTTGTGACATTGTTAATACCAAACTCAAAAATATCAGGAAATTAATGAAGTTAGTTACTAATGTTGTCATAAGTTATGAAGATAAGGGACTAATAACATCACAAATTTTGAAAATAATGGATTAATGTAGCCACAAATTACAAATATAACGGACTGAGGCATGTTATGTTTTTTTATGTTTTTTGAACTTGGGACTAAAGACGTCACTAATTGCAAAGATAAGCACCAAATTGTCACGTTTTAAAGATAAGGGACTTAATTGTCAAAAGGGTCAAAAATAAGGAACTAAATGGGTCATTTACCCAATGTATTTTATAACATTTGATTTTTTGTAAGGTTTTAGCACTAATCATATTTTTGTGAGTAATCTATGTAATAAAGAATAGTTTATTGCACTATATGACTATAAAGTGTCGCGTTAGTATCAATTTTGTTATTCTTTTGTTGACGTGTCATATTTTCTGCACACCTTTTTAAAAAAGAAAAAGACTAAATATTTTTTTTAATAAAGGAAATGATAAATTTGTTACCTTAAAAAGATGCCTAATAAATGATGGAAATGTATCAATATCATTTATGATTCTTTTCCTAAAATTATTAGATTTTACAAAAATATAAAAGTTGCATTCAATGTCATAAATTTAATATGAGAAAATATATTTATGTTTTATCTATTTGATTAATTGTCAAATTTCACCATTAACGATTATAGAAACATAAAAGTACTCATTTCTCCCGTATATTATATAAATATCAAAATAATTGTCAAAAATAATTTTTAATTTTGAAATCATTACATAATTTTTAATTTATATCAGATTATATAAATATCAAAACCCGTATATGTCACTGGTAGACATATTAGTATTCTATGAAGCAGAGTCTATGCCTAACTTAGTTCTGCCATGTTTTTTCATTTCTTTCTGCCTTAAAATTTTCCTCCCAGAACAAATTTTTCCTCAACTAATGAATCTAGTTTTCAAAATAAACCAATTATTATTTTGATCAGCAAAAAAATATTTCCTAAACTAAAATCTTCTCATTTAATGGCCATACGACTATTTAATATCAATCATAGGTCACTTTATGCGAAAGAATTTTTATTATTCCTGTTCAAAGTATCTACACAATCAAAATAATATTCTTGTCTTCAACACCCATGCAAAATTAAAAATATAAATTTTCAAATTAACTATTGGTAAGAAGCTTCTTATTTGGAGTAAAATTGGTTGTACAATCACATAATTAATTTTTTTAGACAAAATTTTTGTACGTGTATAATCATATTACTCAAAAATAAAATGCACAAATTCAAAAAACATTTTCTTCATATAAATTTTGTCATTTATAGTCATTTGTAGCAATAAATATAATATTCATGAGATTTTTTTAGCATGTTTATATGTATGTATGTATATATATCTTTTTTTCCTAAAATAAGTTAAACTTCAACAAATGTATTATTCTTTATCTATTGCTTTTTTAAGAATTGTATACCCCATGTGATGTACGTGAAAAATGCTCATTTTTATGATTTTATTTATTTTTTATGGCTAATTTTTACGGTCAATGTAAGGATAAAATAGAATTTTTTTGCAAAATTTAGTTTTTAGTAAAACTTTAATATTAATCATTTTTTGGTATAATTAAATAAGTTGTTTAAATTAGAAAGGTAAAATAAAAAATAATTTGATATAGGCAAAAAAAGCAGAACAATGAATAATATATGTGGATGTGTAACTCATTCTCTCTCCCTCTCTCTCTATATATATACACACACTAGTGTACCAACCGTACGTCGCACAGGATGCAACTTAAATAATTATATTTTATAATAATTAGATCCCTACGCGATGCATGGATTTGATGTTAATTTAATATTACTTAATATTAATAGTTAATAATATTATAATAATACATTTTATATGAATTTAATATTTTGATTAATAAAATTAATTTGAATAGAGTACAATGATATTTGCTTCATTAAATTGGTCAATTTTCAAAAAAATTAAAACAAAATTAACATGTGTATAAATAACCAAATGCCAAACATCACTGTATAAAAACTTATCTAAAATTATGTCATCAACTTTGATAATTTTCTTATTACACAGTTTAATCCATAAAATTTGGTCTAATCTATAAAATTTGTTGATGTAAAAAATTTGTCCTAAAGAAAAGCTCTGCCTTCTTCGATAACAAATCTTTATGCAAAACTGGAAGGAATAGGGAGACGGGGTTGAGATGAGGGATGTGGATGGGCAGGCGGAGAAAGCTAATGCCATTTACCCTTAGTTTATGTTTCTCAAAACTAATTTTGTAACAAAACCAACTCAATAAGCTATTAACAAAGTAATTTAATAAACATACTACATATTACTTAAAAAACAAAGTAATACGAAATATTTACTTTTTCCACAATTCAAGGACAACACTAGTTGCCTACAAATCATAATCATAGGCTCACTTTGGTGCAATGAGTCCATCCAGTGCACAAATCTTCATCATATCACACCTACAATATCATATAATCACAAATTATCACGTAGGCACTAATCAGACCTAATCAAAAGACTATCACAAAAAAAGGGATAAAAATATAATATACAAACAATCATAATCGGATTAGCATTTATATAGGATCATTAACATTTATATCTCCCTTGCAGAAGTATTATTATAAGTTATATAAGATCAGCATATATTAGCATTTATATTCATAAAAGTGAAACTAGTTATATTATATCTAATAATAGGCTCATATTATATTTAGTGACCACAGCAAAAACCTCATCTATATCTAATAGGGTACCTAAAAATGAAATGGAACTAAAGAAATAATTAAAAGGATTACTCACTCTTAAGAGATTTAATATTTTGAATTCAAGCAAAAAGAAGAAAATCATTCTTAAGAATAGTTAGACCAAAGTTAAAAAGATATTTACCTTCAATGACTCCAACCCGAAAAGAGAAAAATCTCCATCTGGTTTACCACTGTTTATGTACCTGAAAACATACACAAAGATAATATATGATGTTCTATAAATTATTGAGAACCGGATGGGGATATATGAACCAACCTAGAACATTTTTTTTTTTTTAAAAAAAAATTTGGAGTAAACCTAAAACACTTAATCATTGACAATTCATGAACAAACCGAGAACAATTAAATATAAAACCATTACAATAACTTCGGATGAAGGATAACCAAATTGTCAGACCCCAATTGCCCATTGTTCAACAATATTTGCGTCCTAGTAAAACAAACTAAGCAACACAATGACTGTTGTTGCTCATTTAAGAAGCAAAGTAAGCTGATAAAGCACACGATAGGGAAAAGATTCTTATTCAATAGGGATATTTATGATGCTAAATGGGATTGTCCATTATACCACCTCTACAGCCATCCAGTAGTCGGTTCTAGTCTCAATAGCCATCATCTCTGTCAATGACTCTTTCCTTGCCAAGCTAAAATCGATGAGTTTAACGACACAGTCAAGACCAAGTTTTCCGGAGTTGAAGCAATTTAAAACCATGAAAATTGTTATAAGGAGCAAGTTATGGCATGTACAAAGGATGGCTACATAATTTGGCAATTAACATATAAGCTTGAAAATGAATTCCAAATACTAACGCAAAATATGTTCTACAGAGTTAAACAATGCATATTACTTAATATTATCATATTTATAGTGATTCAACAGAGGCATTCCTCAAAAGTCATATGAATTACAAACAAATGATTATGAATATCATGAATGATTACTAAACTCATGAGTATTTTGTGAACTGTTACGCAGTTTACATGTAATAAGTACACATGTTACTTAGCAAGACCTCTTCCAAATCTCTACATTCACTTCTCAAATATTTACCCAAAGAAAATCAAGGATACTGTTAATAAAAATTTCTCGACCCTATTTTATCAAAAAGAAGTTTTTATCCTAATTTTCTCAACAGCGCCGCTCTTCATCATGCTTCGTCTCTGCGAGTGAGTTTACAAAGCCACATCAAAAGCTTTTCTTTAGTTTTTCATATTAGCAATAGCACCACCATACATCAATCATGCACCATACCAAAAGAAAAAAAAAATACATACATATATATATATATATATATATATCATCATCATCATCATCATTAAGCTCCATCAAAAGTTGTCTGCTTCATCCTTTCCTTCATGGCCAACAACCCTGACATCTCTCAAACTACGACGGGTGTGATACCACCTGTGACAATAAATTAATAGATACGATCATAGACAACAAAATTTAAATATTAATACCTGTTAGTTAGAAGCTAAAATAGAATATTTGCAAGAAATAAAAGCTATAATCATAAACAATAAAATTAAAAGAGTAGTGCCTATCAAAACTATGACTAAATGTAAATACGGGATAACATGAAGGAATTAGATACGTGGGAACTATAGGTATTAATCAGTATTTATAAAATGAAATACATTCAAGGAAGAGAATAAACCAAAACCATGAATCACAATGTCAATATGCATATAACCATTTTGATCATCGATATATCAACGCTTGCGTCAACATAAATCTAAGATATAGGCCGAAAATCCCTAAAAGTTTCATTGTTTGATATGCAAAGAATATTTGAAAATTAAAAAAATATATGGTCATGGGTCAGAGGATATATGCATACATATGCAGCATATAAATACATGGAAATATTACTAAATTGCCATAAATAATAAGGCAATATTTAGTGGTGAGTCTTGAATTTTAGAGCGCCATGTGGCATTCGCTGAGCTCGACAATTGTCATGCAGCAGTGAATTAAGAATGTTATTTGTGCAACACTTGTCATTATTATATTGCAGAGGGTTCTTCTATATAATATAATGTATAAATATAATATATATATATATATACATATACATATATATATATTCATGCGAGGTTAAAATATAACTCTATTTTATAAAATCTAATTTTTGGAAGTTTTTTATACTAATCATATTTTTCTAAAGGATTTGCAGTAATTGAGTAAACTATTTAAATTGAGAAAATAAAATGAGAAAAATAATTTGGGTAAAAAAAGATAAATAATAAATATATTAAGAAATTACTGTTAATAAAAAATATCATGGATATTATAAATAAATTTTGAACTAAATGATAAAATTTATATTAAGAAACTGTTTCTTAATTTGTGTATTTTTATATTCGAGTAATTTGACTATACACGTGAAAAAACTTTGTCTAAAAAATAGTTAATTACGTGACTATACAATCACTAATTAACTAAAAATTTGTCTCTAGAAAATAATAAACTTCTTACCAAAAGTTAATTTGGACAAAATATATTTAACTTCGTATGGGCATTAAACACAGGAACAATATTTCGATTGTGCAGATACATTGGAAAGAAAAATAAAAATTCTTTTCGCATGAAGTAACCCAAGATTGACGAAAACTGCCAAATGGCCATTAAATGAGAAAATCTTAGTTTAGATAATATTTTGTTATTGATCAAAATAATAATCAATTTATTTTGAAAATTAGATTCATTAGTTGAAGAAAGTTTGTTATGGGAGAAAAATTTTTTAGGAGAGAAAAAATAAAACGATATGAAAATACATGACATAACTAAATTAGACATGGACTCAGCTTTGTAATATATATTTTAGCTATAGGATAATTAGATTAACTATAAAGCCTTGTAAGTGGCCAATTCAAAAATTATATTTTGTAATTTTTTAGCAGAATAAATTTCAAATCTACTAAAAAAATGTATTTTTATAGTATTGATGAGCTTATTGAGAAATTAATTTCATTATATCTCAAAAGTATATGTAATTATAAAAATATTATCTTATTTCAATAATAATAATAATAATAATAATAATAATAATAATAATAATAATAATAATAATAATAATAATTGCAATGAAAATATTGATAAGTTAACTTTAATGTTCTTTTATATCTTTTACATTTATAAGCTAACCCATTAACTAATTTTATGAAACACATCTAAATTAATTAATTATTTATATAACTATCAGCTAACAACTGTTAATTATGAACTATCAATTATTCAAATAGTTATTTTTGTCGAACAAGTCCAAAGTCTGACGCCATTATCTAGCTGGCGACTCATTAACTGTGGGCTAAGGATGAGGTCAAGTACAATAGTTATTTATGAGTACCTCCATTTTCTCGGTCAGTAGTTGATATCTCATAACTTTTGATGTATGTCAATTAAGGATCTAAAACTTTGGGTTCCTAGAAATAATCTTCATCCTAGTCTAATGCCATGTTTGACAATACTTAAAAACAATTTTTTCAAATAGTTTTTAGTATTTTAACATGTCAAAATGTTATGCTTTAATTATTGTTATTTGGTAAAACAGTATTTAACCAAACCAAACCAAGGTATAGCCAAATCCATACCAACTGGTTTGGTTTCTTAGAAAAAAAAAAAAAAACCCTAAAAAGTGTTTAGAAAAAAATGAAAATGCCCTTAATTTTTGGTTGGATCAAATTGATATAGGGCTAGTTTTGATTGGTTTTTTTTTTTAAGAAAAAACACAGAATTTTCAATTTTTTAAAAAAAATTATTTTTCAAAAACTGTTAAAAAAACACTTTTACAAAAATCAATTCAAACGAGCCCTCAGTAGATTTAACCAAATCATACACACCCCTATTCAATATCTATAGAGCTATGACAAATCTATAGACTTGTGTGTTGTCCAAAAGGGCCGAACTACCCAACTTTATGGAATGCAGCCACATATTAAGTCGACACCACTATTTGGTTGTCAACTCATTAGAGGTGGGCTAAACATGGGATTTAGTACAACAGTCATTTTTAGAAACCTTTTTTTTTGCGAGGTATTTTTTTTTTAGATACCTTTGTTCCTTCTTACTTAATAATTGATATCTCATAACTTTTGATTTATGTCAATTAAGGATCAAAAACTTTAGGTTTGCGGAATTAATCTTTGTCCTAGTGCTCTGTTTGTCGATATCCAAAAATAGTTTTTCAAATATCTTTTAGTGCTACTAGACAATTTTCTCTAATTATTGTTATTGAGTAAAACGTTGTTTCTTGTTAGCTCTTAGCTTCTCAAGTACTGTTTCTTAAGCCTCAATAATTTTAACATTTTAGCTTAGCTTGTAGTGTTTTACTTTTTCTTCTCTCTATCCTATCGTCGTGCAGCTTTTTTTTTTTCTTATCATAATTTACGTCTCATCTCTTTTTAACCCATTATACCCTTTTGTCTTGCCTATTTACTTTCTATCCTATCCTTATGTTTTCTTTTCTGTTTTCAATTATATTTCTCTATTCAAGAAAAAAGTATGTCTATAGTAGTAACAAAATTAGTTTAAAAGATTTTCATTACTATGCTTTAGTGATAAATTATAACTATCATAAGCATATATTTAGTTATGAATGTATTATCTTATTTTAATAATGGGTAGTTATAATGAATACAATAATTACAATAATAACAAAGCAATTGTTGAATATGGCCCGTATTTTTGGGCAACAAGAATAGCAGATTTCCTTGTTAGCATATTACCTTATTCGCTTGTTACCTTTTGTAGCACATAATTAATTAGTTACCTTTTCTACTTAATAGGTTTAGGAAACCTTTGCACTATAAATATGTGGCAATACTCATTATGTTATGAGTGAGAGAGAAACCAAAGTGAGAGCCTTGTAGCATTCGTGATCAATAATAGAATTATTCTCTGCTGCCCGTAGACGTAGGCTTTAAAGCCGAACCACGTAATTCTCCTGTGTCCATTTTCTTCTCGTATTCTTTGTGTTTGCATGTTTTTCCCCAACAAACTGGTATCAGAGCTTAGGTATTAATCCGCTGCTTGAGGGAAAAAAAGGAAAAATCAAAACTCACTGTGAAACCAAAATTTCTCAAAACCAAACAGTGCCTAACCAAACAAAGGTCTTTGTTCGGCGAGGAGTGCTCCGGTACTGTCTACGTTGTGCCTTGGTGGCTGGAGTGGAAGCTTGCGTCGGTGGGTCATGGTTCGTGTTTGGGTTTGAAGAACAAGCGAAGAAGATAAAGTTCGCGTGCTTTTGAGGTTGGTTTTTGATATTCAGGTTTTATTTTTTGGAAATTGGTTCAAGCTTGTAAAACAGGTTTAGGGTTTGTAGGCTTTGGGTCTTTGGGTTTATTTGGATCGGGCCTGGGTAGTGGCCTTGTCCAATTTTGGCTAGGTCTTGGGTCTTAGGTTAATTAATTTTTGTTGGGCTTGGGTTCTAGGCCAGAAAAATAATAAATTTCTTTTTTTTGGGTTTGGGCTTAGTTTAGGCCAAAAGAATTAAAAAAAAGAATTTTTTATTTGGGTTTAGATTTAGTCCTAAAAAGAAAAAATATCTGACCAGTTGACCAGAGTTTGACCGCGTTGACCGGGGTTTACTTTGACCGTTGACCATTAACTGAGGGTTGACCGGGTTTGACCAAAGCCTTAGCCCACGTTTTTCGACATGCTGAGTCCGTTTTTGGGCTCTGTTTTTCCAGATTCTGCTCCGAAGTACGTGTTTAGGGACGGTGTTGACTTTGACCAACAGGTTTGACTTTGACCGGTGTTGACCAAAGTTGATCATGGGTGTTCCTAAGGTTTTTCGACGTGCTGAATCCGTTTTTGCGATCCGTTGAGCCAAATTCCATCCTGATGTGTGAGTTTTGTGCAAACAAAGATGTCTTCCACAGGTGGAAAGTTTGAAATCGAGAAGTTTGACGGGAGAATGAGTTTTAGTCTTTGGAGGATCAGATTCAAGGCATTTATGACAATGCAAGGACTTTGGAAAGTCATTGAAGAAGTGATCCCGGTAAAGATGGAACCAGCAGTAAGAGAAGAACTCGAAGCGAAAACCTTGAGTGCAATACATATGTCCGTGACAAATGAAGTATTGCTGGAGAATGCTGAGAAGACGATAGTAGTTGAGGCTTGGAATACTTTGGTGGAATTGTATGCATCTAAATCTCTCACCAATCGCCTCTACTTGAAGAAGCGATTATATCATCTTAGAATGAAAGAAGGTACGTCACTAAAGTAATACCTTGATGAGTTTTCCTCTTGTTTTATTGCTTTGAAGGATGTGGGTGTTAAAATTGATGACGAAGACCAAGCTATGATCGTATTGTGCTCCTTACCGCCTTCATATATGAACTTTGTAGACACTATGTTGTACGGGAGGGATAAAATTACGTTTGAAGATGTGATTGCTTCATTAAAATCGAAGGATTTTCAAACACATATTCCGGGACATAGGGAAAAGTTCATGGGGAAGGTTTAGTGAGTAGAGGGAGATCAGAGAATAGAGGGGGATCTTCGGGTAGAAATAAAAGCAAGTCAAGATCAAAATCAAGAGCAAGGAAGCTACGTTGTTTCGAGTGTGGTGAAAAGGGTCACATTAAGAAAGAATGTCCAAAACTGAAAAAGGGAAATAAAAAGGTGGAGAATTCAGCTAATGTGGTGGAGAGTGCTGACAGTGATGGAGATAACTCGAGTAGTACCGGGGAAGTTTTGACTATGAGTGGATCACAGTGGCATAATCAATAGATTCTTGATATTGGTGCAACGTTCCATATGTGTCCTAGGAGCGACTGGTTCTCTTCTTATTCCAAAAGAGAAGGGAAAGTCTTTATAGGCAATGATCTTTCGTTGAAGGTGGAGGGAATAGGCATAGTAAATATCAAGATATTTGATGGTATTACAAGATCTCTCGAGTGTTGGCATGTACCGGAGCTGAAGAAAAACTTGATTTCTCTTGGGCATTTGGATTCTCATGGATACAAATTGCGAAGTGAGAATGGTGTCTTAAAGGTAACCAAAGGTGCAATTGTGCTCTTGAAAGGGAACTTGACTGGTGGCCTATATGCCCTTCAAGGTAGTACAGTTACAGGTGTTGCAGCTGTTACATCCGAGGAGAGTGATAATGACACTACGTAGTTGTGGCACAAAAGGTTGGGCCATATGAGCGAGAGGGGACTAACCGAGCTGAGTAAGAGGGATTTGCTTTGTGGACAAAGAACTGGAAAGCTTGAATTCTGCGAGCATTGTGTCTTTGGAAAGCAAATCAGGGTGAAGTTCAGCAAGGGGCAAGAGAACACCAAAGGTACACTTGATTATATTCATTCTGATCTTTGGGGTCCTAATAAAGTTCCTTCCAAGAAAGGTACCAGGTATTACATCACTTTCATTGATGCATACTCTCGGATGGTGTGGGTATACTTCTTGAAAACTAAAGATGAGGCGTTTCCAACATTTGTCAAGTGGAAGACGTTGATTGAGAAGCAGACTGGTAAACAAATTAAACGTCTTAGGACTGACAATAGGTTGGAATATTGCAATAAAGAGTTTGATGAGTTCTGCAGGAAACATGGCATTGTGAGACACCGCACATGTGTAAGGACACCACAACAGAATGGAGTTGGAGAACGCATGAATAGAACTCTGGTGGAGAGAGCTCGTTGTATGCTCTCCCAATCTAGTTTGAGTCAAGACTTTTGGGCTGAAGCCGTCAATACGGCATGCTGCTTGGTGAATAGGTCTCCATCCAAAGCTATTGAATTGAAAACTCCTTTTGAGTTATGGTCCGCAAGCCCACGACTACTCTCGATTAAGGGTGTTCGGTTGCCCTGCATACGCTCACGTGAAGGATGGCAAGTTAGAGCCGAGGGCAAAGAAATGCATATTTCTAGGCTATGCGTCCGAGAGGAAAGGTTACAGGTTGTGGTGCACAGATCTAAGTCTCCAGATTTCCTCATCAGCAGGGATGTCATATTCAATGAGTCTGCTTTATTAGACCAAGAAAAGGAGAAAGTGGTAGCTGGTTTAGACCACGGTGTCAAAGAGCAGGTGGAGGTTTTTGCTGATGTTCCAAATGTTCTATCTAGCAATAGTAGCAGTCAAATTCAGCCGACTCAACCAACTGAGGTGCATGATTAAAATATGCCTGAACAACAGAAGTACAGCATTGCCATTGGGCGAGAAAGGAGACAGATTAGAGAGCCTCAAAAGTACGGATACGCTGATCTTGTTGCTTATGCTTTGACTGTTGCCGAAACAATTGAAGGACATGAGCTGAATTCATACAAAGAGGCCATATCTGGGAAAGATTCTGCTCAGTGGGTGGGTGCCATGAGCGAGGAGATTGAGTCTCTTCACAAGAATCAAACATGGGAGCTTGTTGAATTGCCTAAGGGACAGCGAGTTGTGGGTTGCAAATGGGTTTACAAGAAAAAGGAAGGTACTCCAGGGATTGAGGGTCCTCGATACAAGGCACGGTTGGTGGCAAAAGGCTATACACAAAGAGAGGGTGTTGACTTCAATGAAATGTTATCTCCGGTTGTGAAGCATACTTCCATCAGGGTTTTACTTGCCTTGGTTGCTCTTCATGACTTAGAGCTTGAGCAGCTAGATGTGAAAACAACATTTTTGCACGGTGATCTTGAAGAGAAAATTTACATGAGTCAACCGGAGGGGTATGTAGTTCCTGGTAAGGAGAACCATGCTTGCAAACTGAAAAAATCCTTGTATGGGTTGAAGCAGTCGCCTTGGCAATGGTACAAGAGATTTGACACATTCATGGTAGGTGCTGAATACACAAGGAGTGCCTACGACAGCTGTGTATATCTCAAGAAGCTTCCAGATGGTTCGTTTGTGTGCTTGTTGTTGTATGTCGATGATATGCTTATTGCTACAAGAAGCATGTCTGCCATCGACGAATTAAAGAAGCAGCTGGGTGATGAGTTTGAGATGAAGGATCTTGGAGCAGCGAAGAAGATTCTTGGCATGGAGATTCACAGAGATAGAAACGCTGGGAAGCTGTTCTTGTCTCAACAGAGTTATATTGAGAAGGTGCTGGAGCATTTCGGGATGCTTAAAGCTAAGCCTGTGAGTGTGCCGCTTGCTGCTCATTTCAATTTGTTTGCAGATTTGTCACCTAAAACTGAGGAGGAGGTGGAGCATATGTCTCATGTGCCATACTCGAGTGCTGTTGGTAGCTTGATGTATGCTATGGTGTGCACTCGTCCTGATATTTCACATGCAGTTAGTGTTGTGAGCAGGTATATGTCATAAACTGGGAAAACACACTGGTAAGCGGTTAAATGGATATTGAGATATTTGCGTGGCACTGCTAATATAGGATTGCTATTTAGTAAGATGACCGAGATTGCGCGAGGTTGGTGGGTTATGGTGATTCGGACTTTGCGGGTGACCTTGATAAGAGAAGATCTCGACGGGTTACGTGTTTACTCTCTCTGGATGTGCTATCGCTGAAAAGCGACATTACGCCATCGTGGCATTATCGACATCAAGCGGAGTACATGGCAATTGCAGAAGCTGTGAAGGAGGCCATGTGGTTACAAAGCCTGGTTCGTGATCTTGGACTGCAGCAAGATACAAGGACAGTCTTTTGTGATAGCCAGAGTGCAATCCATCTGATGAAGAATCAGATGTATCATAAGAGGACTAAACACATTGATATCAGATATCATTTTATCAGAGATGTTGTATCACAAGGAATCATATCGATGCAGAAGATATCTACCCATGAGAATCCAGCAGATATGATGACTAAGGTGGTTCCAGTCAGCAAGTTTAAGCATTGCTTGGACTTGGTTGCTATTTGCGGTGCGGAGCATTAAGCTCTTAGAGACAGTTGGTTGCAGGGATGATGGTATATTGATTGAAGCGAATACGTGCCAAGGTGGAGATTTGTTGAATATGACCCGTATTCTTGGGCAACAAGAATAGCAGATTTCCTTGTTAGCATATTACCTTATTCGCTTGTTACCTTTTGTAGCACATAATTAATTAGTTGCCTTTTCTGCTTAATAGGTTTAGGAAACCTTTGCACTATAAATATGTGGCAATACTCATTATGTTATGGGTGAGAGAGAAACCAAAGTGAGAGCCTTGTAGCATTCGTGATCAATAATAGAATTATTTTCTGCTGCCTGTAGACGTAAGCTTTAAAGCCGAACCACGTAATTCTCCTGTGTCCATTTTCTTATCGTATTCTTCGTGTTTGCATATTTTTCCCCAACAGTAATTTTATATTCTTTTACTTTTTTTTCATTTATTAGTTAATCCAACAACGAATTTACCGAACAATATCATCTTCACCCAATGACTTGAACAGCTATCCACCGGTGGTGCAAATAACTAATTAAATAACCAATTGTGCCAAATAGAGTGTCGAGGGCCTTCTTCCGCAGCACCCAAAAAAATTTATCAAATAGCTTTTAATGTTGTGAAGTTAATACTGTTGGAGCCCAGAAAAAAAAAAAAAAAGCTACTACTGTTGGATAAAATAATGTCTCACATAGCTCTTTTTTTTTGACATTTAAACTTCTTGCACGCTCACACTATTAATTAGGAAAACAGTAAAAGAATAGTTTGATATGCAAAGTTCCTAACCCGTGTGAAATTCGAAGAAAGTGGATTTACTTGAACATCTATTTAGCACGCAATGAACAAGAAAAGTTCAAAATGCAAAGAGACAAAAAAAACATAAAACTAATCCTACACTCCCTCAACTCTGACTTGCTAAGTATCTCCCAAGCTTCACGACACCTTGAACACAAAATTAACGAGTATTCTGCAATACATCTTGAATGAAACTGCCAAGAACAGCGTATGATGAGCCACCCTCCATCAAGGCCATTCTACTCTTCTTCTTCATCTCTTTTGCCTTTCTTCTAACTTCATTTTCTGGGTCCATCAGCTGTTTAATTGCATTTTCAATTTGATCAGCTATCACTAAAATCGGATTGATCGTCTTATGATCCTTATAGTAATCCATCTTAACCTCAACAGCCAATCCCAAATCTTTCACCAATTCGAACGCATTAACCTGCTATTCAGTATACATTGGCCATGCAGCCATTGGCACACCGAATCAAAGACTTTCCAGCGTTGAGTTCCACCCGCAATGTGACACAAAACCTCCCACCGCGGGGTGGGACAACACCGCGACTTGCAGTGCTCATCCGATCACCTTCCCACTCTTTGCTGTGCGTTTCAAAAACTCTTCAGGCAATACTTCCTCAGGATTTTCATAATCACTTGGAATTTCTGCCTTGTCCTTTGGTGGAGGCCTTCTCAAGGACCAAAGAAACTTCTGTCCAGCACGTTCCAATGCAAAAGCAATCTCTTTGACCTTGTCAGCTTCGAACGCACCCGAACTACCAAAGCATAAAAACACCATGGATGAATCGGGCTGATCATCTGGCCATTTCATGATCATTTCGTACTTGTTATTATGGGCATTAACACCACCTTTGACATTCAAAATCGGCCCTATTGCATAGATGGGCGGAATATTCAGATTTCCTTCGTTTGCCCCGGAGAGCGATTTTACTGCATGAGGTTCCAACTCCAAGAAGGCGTTTACCGCAATCCTTCGGTTTCTCTATATCTTTTGGCGAGATTCAAGAACGCGCTGCTACCTCCTTCCTTGTCCAAGAAAATGTGGGGCAAAACTGTACTCGGAACAGGGTTGATGTAAGCTGGAACCGATAGCTCTACATCCGAGTCCTTGTACTCGGTCACATCTTGATTGTAATCATCTTTTAGGCTTTGCATATGAAACATAAGCCCCAGCATGGCTGCCCCGGACGTAAAGTAGACATAAGTTGGTTGCCCAAATTCATTGGCCAAGTCGATCATGGTGGTGCAGTGACAAAACCCGCAAGCTTAACAGATCCCAACCTTACAATTCCAGACACATAATCTCTTATTTCATCCTTGTGAATCTCAACCAATTGAATCAAAAATCTATACGACTCAGGAACTCTTGCACCTGCTTCTTCGTTGAAGAATTCGACGTAGCCTATGCGCGGGTCGGGGTCTGCAGCGAGAGAATCGATGTAGGAGTCGAGCTTGGCGTCATTAGGCCGCTTTATGATCAACAATCTGACGGAAAAATGTTCATCTCTGTGAATTAGGAGCTTTGCCATCTCTACCATCGAAACCAAGTGGCCCATTCCTGGTGCAGGAATAAACACAAGCTCTGTTCTCATGATTTCTGGCATGTTCCGGTACAAACTTTTGCCGATAGTCAAGGAGTTCGAGATTTTGGAGTGGAGTATTCAGACTGGTCCGTATATATATATATATATATATATGTTAGAAACTAGTAATAAAATAAAGCAGAAATAATAACAAGGCATATAGAAACTGAACTAGAAATAACGAATAAATAAGAATAAACGAAATTAGTCGAGGCTCGAGATACACGATTTCCTTAAAGGATTTACGCCCCTTTACACGGTTCTAAAGGTTATGGTGTATCCTTCCCAGGATACAACGACTATACCTCTTGACTATGGTAGCACACCGAAGCAAGAGCCGGCGAATAAAAAGCGTAGGACTCTCTCTGTATCAAGGAAATAAGATTAGCAGAATGTTTGTAAAAATACGCTATGTGCTAATACGGAAATGCTCGGTATATAGCTCCTTCTGGACACGGCTATATATAGTGGAGCAAAAAGGAGCAGCCAGCAAAAAGCAATTAAGGGAGCCATAAACCTGTCTCTCCAACAGTCAAAAACGCCCAAGAAATAAGCTCACCTGATGCCAATAAGCAAAACGTGCGAAAAAGTAAATCCCGAGCTTTAATGTATCAGTTACGTCCTCTTCAAAATCTTCAGGTGTTTGAATTTTTCCAAAAAAAAAATACAAACCGGAATGAAAATCCGTGCCACACCCACACCCACTCCGCGTCCCCGGCCCGGCCGTGCCGTGCGGGAAGGCGGGCGCGCTTGTGTGGTGGGTTTAGTACCATGCCCACCATGTATAGTCTTCCCTCCATATGCCTCATTGGCACACCTCATAAAGGAATCTATATATATAAAGTGAGAAAAATTTAATGGTTTTTCTATGTGGGATACAAACCCACAAACAACCAAATCTAACAACTAAACTAGTAACACACTCAACTTTGGTTGCTAATTTCTCATTCACCTTTAATCCGTTTCTAATATGTAAATATATCATGTTAATCCACTCAAAACAAGGAACGTAACGATATCAACTACCGATCCTTTTGATGTGCGGGACCTAACTCAAAATTGAGTTAATATTACTTTGACCTTATGTTAAAGCATTCTAAACTAATAATATACACACACGTACGATAAGAAGTATCGGGAGTTGTGAGTGACGTGCCGAGTAAAAGATTGTTGAAGGTGATGAGTATGAAATGATGTGGAAGATTTGCTGGGATTAGTTGAATGCTTTCAAGGGCAAACATTTGTCCAGTTTGATTGACCAGGACGACCATATACGTCGGTGATTTTGTCAGCCATCAGATAGTGCATAGTTATTTATGGAAAACTTTTCTATTCAGTTTGTAGCCGTGGGGTGCTTATTAAGCTACTTTTAAATAATTATAATAAAAAATATGTGAGACGTATTTTTATTATAGTTATTTAAAAATAGTAAAATAAACATTCCTACTGTTAGTTGAGTTGATGGGAGGCATTTATTTTTAATCAAACAAAATTAATACTTGCTCTATCTGTGGCTAAAATCGATACTTACAAAATTAATAGTTGAAATTTTAGATTGATGTTAATCTTTTGGATGAAAGTGTAATCCGTTCTTTAATTAGATAAGTGTCAAATGGAGCTGCTCCAGCTTGTTGTGTCTGGACAATCATCAGCCACAAACATAACATCAGTTCGAGCGGATATTTATGGATTAAGATTGTTCTAGGCGAATAAGAGCTTTCTTTTCCCTTTTAAGTAATAACTAGAAACCTAGCTTGATTTGCGGAAAGAATAAATAGTACCTTACTCCTGCATAACCTTTTGCAAGTGTATATTATTTTCTTATAATTTAAAAATAAATACAGAACTTTTATATATGTATAGTATGTATGTCCTTAAAAGTAAATATAAAATCTTTCTCTAATCTTTAAATATATAACAAACATACCTCCTAAAATAAGATTCTGTGCACATTTTCAAATTTCAAGAGAATAACATGTATTTTTGAATAATAAACAACATATAAAGGGTAAAGTGTTATTTACCTTTATTAAAATTCCGTGAAACCTAAGAAGCACTTGGTAAATTTTAAGTATAGCGGCAGGCCAAATTATGTAAACCGAATAAGCAAGGTCTGAATCTAAGGTGAAAGATAGGACTCGAACTTTTATACTTTGCATGTAATGACAAAAATGCTGCCCTTGATAAGCTAAACAATTACATATTGTGCAACGTCCGTGAATTTCTTTATATGCAAATGACTTTTCTGATTTCTACTACCACTTTTATACTTTATATGTAATGACAAAAGTGCTGCCCTTTAATAAGCTAAAGTCTAAACAATCACATATTTTGTAATGTCCGTGAATTTCTTTATATGCAATGACTTGTCTGATTTCTGATTTCTAACACTTTATGTCATTTTCAAAAATTTATAAAAATTTATTTAATTTTTCTCTCCTTTCTCTCTCTTTCTTCTCCTTTCATTTTTCTTTTTCTCCTCAAATCTGCTGATCTCCCGCCTCTGGCTGAAGGCTTCCCGGCCACCTGTGTGTGGTTTTTCCCGTGGTACCACTTTCTCTCTCCCTTTCTTTATTTTTATTATTTTAGTTAAGTTTTAGTGTAAATATATTTATTTTCGCAATGATGCTGGTGCTGTTTCCCGCTGTTGTCGCCCCCACATTACATATTTGGTGGTTTTGGTTTTGGTCTGTTGGCAGACATGGTGTGTTGCCATGTTGCAGGCGTCTTTGTGTGCTGGTGTGTTTGTGTGCTGGTGTGATGTTATTACTACACGTCAGCCGCTTGTTGGGTTTCCGTTTAGCTTATGTAATTTTTTTTTTTTGTATTTTCTTTTTCTTTTGTGTTGGGTGTGTTGGGTTTCTTTGTATATATAATGAGCCCACTTTGGTAAATTTTTAATTTGTTGATAATATTTCTTTCTTTACTAAAAAAAAAAACCTCTAACACTTAATCTTCTCATTCAACACATTTCATCAATAGATACAATGTTCGGGTGATACGTCTCTCATTATATATGCAAAAAATTATTTAATTTTTTTAAATAGTTATAAGTATTGTTTTATCATTTTTTAGTCCCTCTTCAATGAAAAAGAGGAAAAAAAATATTCGTCTTCTCTTTTTTGGCTTTGCTTATAAACAAAAAAAGAAAAATTACATATTTAGTGAAATTTGCTTATAGGCAAGTTTAACCTTCTTTTAAGCAGGTAAATAAGAGTAACACCTTACTTTTTTTTTTTTTTATTTCTTATCGCTTTATAAGTAAAGTGGTTTGACTAAATAAAAGGATAAATTTACCCATAAAGAAAGAAAAACAATATTTTCTTACTCTAATAGAAGGTTTTTTTTAGTCATTTTAACAAATATTACAGATATTATTACTTGGAAGCATATAATTGTCAAATATGTCAATAACTTATAAGATAATTTTCCAAATACTTTTTTAACTTATTTATCACTTGTTTATAAGCATGAAAAATTACTTATAAGTATCAATTACTTGCAAGTAACTTAGAGAAAGCAAAGCCAACCACATTGAGAACAGAGCTAAGTGTCACGGGATCGAAGTTTTGAGGCTGAAACTTAATCACCGTACGACGCTTAGCCAAGCAACGAACCTAACCAAGCACGCCTGTGAGGTTATAAAAGTTGAGCAACGGAAGTTTTGGGACATAAGAGCTTGGAGAACGCGTGTTTTAGAGTAGAGAAGTTGCTGGGTGAAATTGGCCTTGTGTTTCACTGTGAGAGAATGTTTACAAGTATATGAGAGTTTCTATCTCTTACAAACTCAGCCCCTGTCTCTATGTATATATGTCCATATTCAAAATATATGATATTTACAAGATATGAGCTGGTTTTTCCCTCCAATTTCCAGGGCAGCTGCTGGAACTTCTTGGGCAGCAAGCAAAGAGTTGGGCAGGCAGCTAGCGGGACAGCTATTTTCCCTCCAAAACCCAAGCACCAAATCTTTAGAAGGCTTGTAAGATGGGCTTGGTTCATTCCCAGCGAGATGGGCAACAAGAAGGGGCCATATTTCCAGCAAATCAACCAACCTTGGGCCAGAGTGTGGCATTATCTTGGCTAGGCAGAAAATTGAGGGCCAAAATATGCCGTGAGTTACACCTTCCCCCACTCAATTTGGCGTTATCCTCGACGCATTAGTGCATTTGAACTCCTCAATCTGCTTTTTGAATTGCCATAACTGATCTTCATGTTCCCATGTAGCCTCGCGTACAGGTGTATCTTTCCATTTTATCAAATATTTCGTCCACCGTGGCAAGCCTCGCTTCACCTTGATTTAGTCGGCCAAAATTTCTTCCACATGCCGATCAAAGGATGTAACAACTGCAGTAGGGGCACGACTTGACTCTCCTCTAGTGGGATCTTCTGGATCAGCAAAGTATGGCTTGAGGAAGCTAACATGAAAGACTGGGTCGATTTTTAGTTTCGGTGGCAGCCCCAATTGGTAAAACACTTTGCCTACTCGTTTGACCACCTTGAATGGACCCTCATATCAGCGCACCAACCCTTTGTGCACTGCTCGTAGAGTCTTGAATTGTGAGGGGATAAGCTTCAGTATCATCATATCTCCTTCATTATATTCCACCAGTCTTTGCTTTTTGTCAGCCCATTTCTTCATTTTTCTGGCAGCACGCTCCAACGTCGCCTTAGCCACGTCCGTTCTTCTTGCAACTCTTTTGCAAACTTGTAGGCAACTGGGCCATTTCCTGTATAGCCAGAATCAATCGTGTGTGGAGTCAACGGTTGACGGCCTGTGGCAATTTCAAAAGGGCTCCTACCAGTGGACTCACTCTTTTGGAGGTTATAGGAAAATTGAGCAACGTCCAAGAGTCGAACCCAATCCTTCTGGTTGGCACTTACATAATGCCTCAAGTAAAGCTCAAGTAAAGCATTCACCCGCTCCGTCTGCCCATCGGTTTGGGGATGAAAGCTGGTAGAAAATGCTAAGTCGGAGCCAAGCAGCTTGAACAATTCTGCCTAGAATTTTCCAATGAAACGAGGGTCCTGATCACTCACAATCATCTTCGGCACACCCTACCATTTCACCACATATCTCATGAAGAGTTTAGCTGCTTCTTGTGCAATGACATCTGGAGACGTAGGGATAAAGATGGCATACTTAGACAGCCTATCCACCACCACCAAAATTGTGCTACATCCTTCAGACTTTGGTAAACAAGTGATGAAGTCCATAGTGACATGCTCAAATGGATACTCCGGCACCGACAGCGATTGAAGAAGCCCTGCTGAGTGTTTTTGCTCAATCTTATCCTGCTGGCACACCAAACACATTCGCACATATATCTCCACATCGTCCTGCATCCTTGGCCAATAGTAAGCATCTTCAACTAAGGCTATAGTGCGATGAATACCAAGGTGACTTGCGCACAGAGAATCATGGCACTCCTTTAGAATTTCTCACCTCAAATCCCCCCACTTTGGCACGAACAATTAGTCCTTTTTTGTGAACAACAAGCCATCCTGCACTTAAAACTGTCGGGTCTTGCCTTCCTTGGCATAGCTGATTAGTCCCTGGGCCACGGGATCATACTGCAACCCTTCACAGATTTCATCAATTAGAGGGCTGGTTGGATGGCTTATGGCAGCAAGTTCAGCCTTCCTACTCAATGCATCGGCAACACGGTTGTCCCTTGGAGGGCTTATACTCCATGGTGAAATCAAATTCTGCTAGGAATCCTTACTACTGGGCTTGCTTGGGGGTGAGCTACTTCTTTTGAGTCTGAAAATAACTAGCAGCCACATTGTCCGTCCTCATCACGAACCTGGTCCCCAGCAAGTAATGACGCCAAGTCCGAAGACAATGCACCACAGTAGTCATTTCCTTTTCATGGACAGAATATCGTCACTCTGTGTCATTGAGCTTGCAGTTGTCATATGCAATAGGATGTTTGTCTTGCATCAGCACCCCTCCAATAGCAAAGTCAAAGGCATCAGTGTGCACCTCAAAAGGCTTGGCAAAGTCCGGCAAAGTAAGGACTGGTTCCCTTGAGATTGCCTGCTTCAATGCTTCAAAGGCAGTTTGGCATGCTTCACTCCATGCCCACGGTCGGTTCTTATTCAGCAAGTCTGTCAATGGCATTGTGACTGCTGAATATCCTTGCACTAACTGCCGATAATAGTTTGCCAATCCTGGAAAAGATATGAGTTTAGGCACTCTAGTTGGTGGCTCCTAATCTTGAATTGCCTTTACCTTGTCCTCATCCATCCTAAGTTTGCCTCTACCCACAATATGGCCAAGGAAGTGCACCTCTTCCTTGGCAAAGCTGCATTTCTCCAATTTGATGTATAGCTCGTGTTCCCTCAGCTTTTAGAAGACCTGTCTCAAATTGCAAGCGTGCTCTTTCAAAGTAGAGCTATACATAACAATGTCATCCAAATAGACAACAACAAATTTATCCAAGAACGGTTGGAACACCTTGTTCATGAGTGTGCAGAATGTGGCAGATGCATTTGTTAGACCAAAGGGCATCACAAGATATTCAAAAGCACCATATCTAGTCACGCACGCCGTTTTGGGTTCATTACCTTCTACAATTCTGACTTGCCAATACCCCGAAGGCAAGTCAATCTTGGAGAGGAACCTGGCACGTCTAAGTTGATCAAACAACTCCATGATATGTGGAATAGGGTATTTTTTTTATGGTGATCTTGTTCAAGGCTCAATAATCCATACACATGCACAACGAGCCATTAAGTTTCTTCTGGAATAGTACCGAGGCACCAAACGGAGAGTTTGATGGTCTGATCATCCCCGTATCAAGTAACTCTTGCAACTATCTTTTTAGCTCGGCCAATTCTGATTGCACCATTCTGTAAAGAGCCATGGCAGAAGGTCTCGCACCTTCAATCAGCTCAATCTTATAGTCGACTTCCCATTTTGGAGGCAACTTCTTAGGCAATTCCTTGGGCATGATATCATGGAAATCCTTCAAGACTGTCTGGACAGGCTGAGGAAGATGGTGTGACTCTTCCTTGTTGGATCTTGCCTCTTCTCCTTTCAATGCCACAAGGTAAGTCTCCTCATGTCTCTTGAAGCCTTTGACAAGCTGCATGGCAGACAAAGTGGTTTTGGCTTCTGCCTTGGTCCCTCTGACCATGGGTACCGAACAGAGAGTGGAACTTTCTATCACAATAATTGAGTTCCCAAATGGAACAAGTAATGCACGTACTTCATCGAGCCATTCTAGGCCTAATACAAGGTCATAGTCGTCCAAGGGCACGATAGTGAAGTTTACGAGCCCTTGCCATTCTCCAATTCTAGTTTAGATACCTCGAGCAACTCCAATAATGGGTATGGCTTTGGAATTAGCTGCCTTGATCATCCTTTGTGCTTTTGTAATCCTAAGGTCCAGCCTTTGTGCAGCATCTGCCCGCAAGAAGTTGTTGGTAGCTCCCGTATCTACCAAGGCTTTAAATGGTTGGCCTTTAATTCTGGTGGTGACATACAGTGAGCCCTTGTGAGGCTCTTGCGGTTTCTTCATGTCTACCTTAACTGTATTTAGGAATCAAAGCTATCCCATTTGTGTTTCTTACTCCTCACAAGGTTGGCATTCTTGCTACTTGATCAGAGAAGCTATTTTACCCCTTTGAGAACACTTTGCAATTCGATGGTCTTCGCTACCACATAAGAAGCATTCATACACCTTTGGTTTGGCTTGATTGCCTCCCCATTTACCACTGTGGTTTTTCTGCTCCTTAAACTTAGGGTGTGGGGGGTCTAGAATGGCCCTTTTTGGAGCTGAAAGTGGATGCTTGGGCCTTGCTTTTATCCTTGTCTCCCCTACTTTTCCCTTTGCTAACAGTCAGCCCTTTTGGCTTGGAATAATCCTTCTGCTTGGAGAACTCAATGAGGCTCTTAGCTGCAGCTATGGCAGAGGCAAGGTCTTATCCACCATGCCTTTGCAGTTCTTGCCTCGCGCATGACTGCAACCCATCAAGGAAACAAAACAAGGCATCTTTATCGGACAAGCCATGGATTTCAAACATTACCTCTTGAAATTCCTCCACATATTCCCGAATTTTTCTTTTCTGTTGCAACCGTTGTAAGCGTCCACGGGCCCCATATATTTTGCCTTTATGTTGCAACAAGCGTAAACGTCCATGGGCCTCATATTTAACATTTTCAGGGTAAAACTACCTCTTGATCTCCCTCTTGAAAGCTTCCTATGTTGCCAACATGCAAGTGCCTCGTTCGACATCGGCAGCATGTCGTCTCCACCACAACATAGCAACATCAGTTAGGTAAAGAGGGGTTGCACGTAATTTAAAAGCATCATCCACCAAATTAGAGGCTGCAAAGTATTGCTCCAGGTTCCAGAGGAAGTTCAAGCTCCCTAGCATTTCTGTTGCTTTGAAGTTTTGAGGCTTGGGCACATCAAGCTTAGGGGCTTATTGAATGGCAGGAGCACCACCACTACTCACTGCCGTTTTCCATAGAGAAAGATCATCTTTGAGTACCTCCATTTCAGCTTTTAATCCTTCAAAGGACAAGGTGATGTTGTCTTTGAAGGTTTCAATACTCTTCTTCATAGCGTCTCCAAGAGAATTGAGAGTAGTAAGCAACTCTCCCGCAAATCTTTATCCCTTTTTTCTAGCTCTGCCACATGATCACCTAGATTGGCCTCAGCATTAGCTTCCAAGCTTTGAAATCGAGGAATAAGGTCCCCTAGCATAGCTGTATTCTCTAGTGTGGCCTGCTCCATACCTTTAAGATGAGTTTCAAAAGAGCTAAGTTGATCTCTTGAATTAGCCCTGGAAGATTTCCTACATTTCCTCACTGGCTTCTCAACATCCACCTGAGTGCTAGCTTCACCTTCCTCAGCAGCCATAGTCCCAAACCAACAACAGCAAAATCAACCCACAAAGCCACGAAATGAAGGCACCACAATTTAGTATAGAGCCAAGCAAAGTTGGCTATGATACCAACTGTCACGGGATCGAAGCTTTGAGGCCGAAACTTAATCACTGTGCGACGCTTAGCCAAGCAACGAACCTGATCAAGCACACCTGTGAGGTTATCAGAGTTGAGCAACGAAAGTTTTGGGACTTAAGAGCTTAGAGAATGTGTGCATGTACACATAGAGATAGTGGCTGAGTTTGTAAGAGATAGAAACTCTTATATACTTGTAAACATTCTCTCACAGTGAAATATAAGGCCAATTTTGCCCAGCAACTTCTCTACTCTAAAACCCAAGCACCAAATCTTCTAGAAGGCTTGTAAGATGGGCCTGGTTCATTCCCAGCGAGATGGGTAGTAAGAAGGGTCCATATTTTGAGCAAATCAACCAATCTTGGGCCAGAGTGTGGGCATTATCTAGGCTAGGCAAAAAATTGAGGGCCAAAATATGTTGTGAGTTACATAAGGCAATACAAAAGTAAACAATGGTTTAAGTTATTATCCATTATTGTTTGGGAAACTAATACTATATCTACATAAGGTCTCTATAAAGGTAAAGCCAAACTCAAAAAACAACACTTGGCGTCTAGATTTGTTTATAAAAGAGTTACTTTAAAATAATTTTGACTTTTAAATAACTTTATATTTTTTTAATCTTTGACTTCAATTGCTTATCTAGATAGGATTTTTAATTTTAAATATAAGCATAATCTTATTTAATTAAAATATTATATTATTAAAATAATCACTAAGGATATAAAAAGAGAAAGTGAGTTAAAAGACAATATAAGATAATAATATAATTATTTTGAGAATATATTATTTGGAAGACCTATACTACATATTAAAGTTGAACTGTTGCACTATATTGTTGGCAAATGTCATTTTTAATCTGCTACAGCGTGTTGCTTTTATATGTTCATTTATTTATTTGTTGAGCATATACGACTTATAACAGAAAGCACGCTTTAGGATTTATTGTTAAGCATACATTTTTGTCCCTTTACGTGCTCTAATGTCCCACTTAGCCCTAATCTATCTTCCAATCCCGATTTCAACCCTAGTTTATCTCAATTAACAAATCAAATTCTTCCAAACCCAATTTCCTACCTTTTGTACTATTTATATTATCCAATCTTCTTCTAAAATTGAGCATATATTTAGCCCCATCTATCATCTTACATTCCATCTCTTTCTATTTATTTGACAAAAATATTTATTTTTACTAAAAATATATCTACATATTCATATTTGTGTGCATTTAATTTTGTTATACATTATTTTTTCATTAAACTACTACAAACAAATATTACTCAAATTAAAAAAAGTTGATCTCCTTATAATACAAATTTTAATGTAGTTCCTCTATCTTACAATACTACCCATAGAACAATGTAAATATACATAAATATTCTAATTGTTTCATAATACTTTATTTTTCTCAAATTTATAATTTAACAAATCAAATTCTTCCAAACCCAATTTCCTACCTTTTGTACTATTTATATTATCCAATCTTCTTCTAAAATTGAGCATATATTTAGCCCCATCTATCATCTTACATTCCATCTCTTTCTATTTATTTGACAAAAATATTTATTTTTACTAAAAATATATCTACATATTCATATTTGTGTGCATTTAATTTTGTTATACATTATTTTTCATTAAACTACTACAAACAAATATTACTCAAATTAAAAAAAGTTGATCTCCTTATAATACAAATTTTAATGTAGTTCCTCTATCTTACAATACTACCCATAGAACAATGTAAATATACATAAATATTCTAATTGTTTCATAATACTTTATTTTTCTCAAATTTATAATTTAACAAATCAAATTCTTCCAAACCCAATTTCCTACCTTTTGTACTATTTATATTATCCAATCTTCTTCTAAAATTGAGCATATATTTAGCCCCATCTATCATCTTACATTCCATCTCTTTCTATTTATTTGACAAAAATATTTATTTTTACTAAAAATATATCTACATATTCATATTTGTGTGCATTTAATTTTGTTATACATTATTTTTTCATTAAACTACTACAAACAAATATTACTCAAATTAAAAAAAGTTGATCTCCTTATAATACAAATTTTAATGTAGTTCCTCTATCTTACAATACTACCCATAGAACAATGTAAATATACATAAATATTCTAATTGTTTCATAATACTTTATTTTTCTCAAATTTATAATTTAACAATTTACTCTTATTCACATAAATTATTTTACATGTACATATATTAGTATTCATTGTCTTCCCGTGCATACTAGTAAAATATAATATAAGTATGTGGGAATACTGGAGGTGAACACGGTTGGTTAAACCAACCAAACCAAGTCAAACTAACAGAAAAATTTGTGTTCGTTTAACTATTTTACGTTATTAAAAACCAAGTGGTTAGTTTCAAATGAAAATCAATCAGTGTGGTTTGGTTTGAAATAGGTTTATAAACTAAACGAAACCAAATCAATCTATATTCGTCCCTAACTTTATGTGTATATTTGTTAAACTTGTAATACGTATGATAAACCAAACTTAATCTATTGGTTAATTTTTTGCCCTTGAAATTATTGAGTAAATTTTATTTTCTTTACTTTTCAAAACTTTTTGGTAAACTTATAATTTTTTATACCCGAACCAAAGTTGGTTTGGTTTGGTTGTTTTATGTGACTAGAAATTAATTGGTTAGTTTTTAAAGAAAACCAACTAATTTGGTTTGGTTTTTGGATTGAAATTGGTTTGAAACTAAATCAAACCAAACCATGTTTATCCCTAAAGAATGCAAATGTGTGCTTGTAATTTTTTGAGGATAGTTTAGGAATAAACATAAAATAGTAATGTTAAATAGTAAATATTTTGGCCAAATTTGCTTTATTTTTCTAAGTTAATATTGATAAAATGTGGAAGTGGTGACTGCATTTCTTTTCAATACTTAAAGGTGGCAATTGGTATAGGGGAATTAGTTGAAAATAGAATGACATTTCTAGCTATAGTCTGACTTCCATAATTAACATAAAGTAAGCAATAAGGGAGCCATATTCCAATTAATATAAATGGAACTTTTGTCAAATGGCTAAAATATCCTTTCAAAAATTAAGATATATTACAAAGTTAGGCTCTTATATCACAATAAAAATTTAAAAATTAAAAACAAAATAAAATAAAAAAGAAAATGTAGAATAGAGAATAAAATATAAAAAATAAAAATAGTGACAAATAATAAATATTTTTCTAGATTATTTTAAGAATTGAATAAAAATAAAAACACTAGAATATCTTCTCCTTATCAAATTCTTCTACTTAAATTTGATTAAGAGTGTATATATGCTTGTCGTCAAAATCTTGACACAATCTAATTCTTCGCCTGGCATGCCTACTTTATAATCCCTTCTTAGAGTTGGTGTCATGGGGACTTCACTGGTTGAAAATCCCAGGCCTCATTCTCGACCCAGGGTCTTTTTGTTCATTGGTTGAGTGACGTGAATCACAGCCTTCTTGGCACTAAACTTCCTTAGGTAGCCTACTCTATCTTGGAAAGATTCTCTAACTCTAGGAGACTTAAGTTTCCTAATTCCACTTAGTGTTTCTGTGATGACATACAATAATATGACTTGCCTATTTCAAAGTAGCTAAGATAGAGTTCCCACAGCTAGGATAGAGTTCCCCATGGTATTACCCCCCAAGGGTATTGATTTCTTGTGGTTTTACACCTGGAGAGTATTGAGTTCCTGTGGCATAACCCCTGGAGGGAATAACTCCTCTATCCATTTTTGGTTGAACTCGACTAACTGCCTTAATTACCTAACTCTAACTACCTAACTCTCCTCTGTCTTGTGTAGCTAAAGAAATAGCTATCTCAGTCTCTCTTCCCACCTGTGTTAAATGTGACATTATTTTAATATACATATATGCATTACCAATTTCATTAATCTTTAGCAGGTGACTTTTTGGTTCATAATATGCTATATATACATCCATTCTTATTTTATTACTAAAGTATATCAAGCATGACATTTTAATTCCCATATCCATTTCATTTGCAATCCTATTTGATTCCATAGCTTACTCCAATGCTATCCAAATAAAATAGTGCCATTAAATAATATAAATATTTGGTCAAACTTGCTTTATTTTTTGAGTTACGACTCGTAAGATGCAAAGGTTGTGACTGCACTTCTTTTAGATACTTAAAGAGTAGCGCTAGACATTACCCTACTTTAATCTTCCCATTATCAGCTCCTTCTTCGCATGCTTAGTTGGGATGCCAACTAGTCTATTTCCTTTTATATCTCCCTTAATTAAGGCTTTCTCCTTTCTCTTCTTTCTCCTTTTTCATATCCATACTAGATGTTTCCCCTCTTTTTTAGTACTTATATATTTTTTAGACTTTTCTGTTCCATTTTGATGAGGTGATAGCTATAGTGAATGAAAGAAATTATAGATGTTGGCATATCAAATAACTTGGTAGAAATTGCATAGTTATATCCCACTATTTCTAACGATATTGGTTTAGAGTTTTGTGTGTTTTCTTAAAGTAGAATTCCGCAATTGGTCTTTATTGTTTATAAAATGTGTCAATTTATTCCTTATTATTTCAAAAGTGACCTACTTGGTCCTCAATATTTTCAGAAAAGTTCAATTTAGTTCTTATTATTTCAAAAGTAACCCATTTAATTCTTAATGTTTGCAAAAAAAAAAAAAATCCATTTTAATTTGTAATTTCCTTTAGACAAATTAGCATGTAATGGGATAGAAATTATCAACCTCTCCCCCTCTTCTCTCTTTATTGTTGAAGGACCAACACCTGATTGGTTTGGCTGATATGTTTATGCTCTTTATCTATTTATTAATGAATTTACTAGCTAAATTTAATTGAAAAATGATATATAGTGGTGTGGTTAAGATACAAGGTGACAAATGATTTTTTTATATTATTTAGGGTAAAATTCATTTTCTCCCATGAATTTTAGCTTAAATCGTAAACTTCCCTATAAAGTATAAATTTTATCCATATTCCCCTATGCCATCAAATTTTACCAAATAAAGACTTACATTAAAAGTGTTTTGTATTTATTTATTAAAAGTAAAAAGTAAAATAAGTTTGATAAAATTTTTCAATAAAAATCTACAATTAATTTGCAAATCAATAAATTTAAAATAAAAATACTTTGTTCATAAAATTTTTGTCAGCAAAAAGCTACTTTTTACTTTTTATTTCTTATCTATTTATTTATTAAAATAAAAACACAGAAAAAATAATTTAATAGAATCATTCAACAAGAGCATACAATAAAAAAAAACGTCAAAAAAATTTTAATTTCAAAATATACAAACTAGTTTATTGATAAATTTTTTTCTTACCACTAGTTAAAGAGAAAACATTATATTCTATTTAAAGTCTATTTTTTCAATATATTTATATACATTTTAAATAGGATCCAATTTTTTCTACATGAGCTAATACATATATTTTGGATGAACTAACTTTTTAAAATATAAAAATAAAAATAAAAAATAATTTTTTGTATAAATTTTTTGTTATACATTAAATTAAATAAATATTAAATTTAGATTGAAATCCATCTTTTTTATGCAAATACAGATACACGTATAAAACTAAAATATAATAATAATTTTATTACAATAAGCTAGCATTTAAAAATAAAATAAAAATAAAAATAAAAATAGTAGCAATAAAGTAGAATTAAATCATCCGATAAATAAATAAAAAAATAGAAATGGAAAAATGTCATTAAATACAAGGCATCGTTTGGCAAGACTTGATGTAATAGGAAAAAATGGGTAAAATTAAAACATTATGAGGACTTTGGGATTTAAGTATAAAGTCATGGGGGTAAGTGGCATTCTCCGTATTGATTTAGGACGCACTTGTAATTAACTTTTAGGCTTAAGGTTATAAAAATCATTTTATCCTAATATGATAATTTTTTTTGCCAAATTTGAGTGCTTTTGATACACCTTGGACTACTTATATGACTTTTGGAATATATGTAAATAACTAATTTGAAAATTGATGTAAGCAATTGCGTCTCTTAGAAATAAAAAATAGCCAAGTAAATGATTTTCTAGATCACTAGTACTGTTATATAAACGATTATTGGACCCTTTTCCAAGTTGACTTATTTACTCGCGATTTGCTTACTTATAATAACCAATAAAGAGAAAAGATTTTAGGGGCAAAACCGTTGAGGCAATTTGCACCAAAGAGAAAGAAATCATAGGAGCAATAATCCTCAAGTGGATTTATTTAATATGTTACATGCATCTTGTATTCGAGTTTACTAAAACTGGTTATTGACCCATGCGATGCATAAGAACATATTACTCATTATTTTTTTAGTTAACAATATAAATATAAATATGGTTGATAGATTAAACATTCATGAACACAGGTCAACACTTGTCAAAGACTTCTAGAATACCGATGCTTGGAATATTGAGGAGCTTACAAATGTGTCAATGTAATTGCTCCGGTTGTTTTTATGTATATTAGATCGAGTCATGGACTGTCTTCCATTTCTTATTAACGAATGTCTTTAGTTTTTGTCAAAAAGAAAAAGTTATAAGCAATAATCCAGAAGGTCTGTGGACATAACAGTCAACAAAAGCAGGCAAATTTTCCATTATGGTCTTGGTCGTAGATGGACGGCTAGAAGAATATTTAATGAAGCCAGCAGTGATATTGTTGGCATTCTTATTGTCCAAGAGCAAATTCTACTTGGTATTCTTTCATCTTTCACTTATATTTCTAGATACTGAAAATCCCTTCCCTATTCCACTCTCCAAAGGTTAATACCCAAAAGATGTCAGAAGTGAAAACTGAGCTGGTGTTTATACCTTTTCCAGCAATGGGTCACTTGATAGCTGCAGCAGAGATGGCAAAGCTTCTGATTAATAGAGACGCAAATCTTTCTGTAAGATTTTTGATGATCAAGAGGCCTAATCACAGCCAGGTTGATTCCTACATCGAATCTCTATCACCAGACTCCAACCCACGTCTGCGCTTCGTCAAGTTCTCGAACGAGGAGTTGAGTGCACGACTGGCTCCATCGGGCACTTTCTTGACTCGGTTGGTTGAGATTCACAAGGACCAAATCAGAGATTACGTGTCTGGAATTGTAACCTCGGGGCCAGTTAAGATTGCGGGCATTGTCATCGACATGCTTTGCACCACGATGATCGATGTGGCTAATGAATTCAAGCTTCCAACTTATGTTTTCTTCGCATCAAACGCAGCCGTGCTAGGCCTCATGTTTCATTTCCAGAGTCTTCGAGATGATCAGAACCAAGACGTGGCTGAGTACAAGGACTCTGATGAAGACTCGGTAGTTTCAACTTACATCAACCCTGTTCCGGCTAAAGTGTTGCCGTCTTTTGTGTTTGACAAGCAAGACGGTGGCACCAGGTTCTTGAATCCGGTCAGAGGATTTAGAGCAACCAAAGGTATAGTAATCAATACCTTCCTGGAGTTGGAATCTCACGCGTTAAAAGCGCTCTCCAGGGCGAACGAAGAGAATATGAATATCCCACCAGTTTATGCAATAGGACCCATTTTGAATATCAACGGCGGAGGTAATGGCAATAACGACAAGTATGAAATGATAATGAAATGGCTAGATGATCAGCCTGATTCATCTGTGGTGTTTCTATGCTTTGGTAGCTTTGGTACTTTTGAACCTGATCAAGTCAAAGAGGTTGCTTATGCGTTGGAGCGTAGTGGGAAAAGGTTTCTTTGGTCGTTGAGAAGGCCTCCACCAAAGGACAAGGAATGGATTCTTCCATGTGAGTATGAAAATCCAGAAGAGGTATTGCCAGAAGGGTTCTTGAAACGCACAGCGGAGAGAGGGATGGTGATCGGATGGGCACCGCAAGTCGCGGTATTGTCCCACCCAGCGGTGGGAGGCTTTGTGTCGCATTGCGGGTGGAACTCGACGCTGGAAAGTGTTTGGCATGGAGTGCCAATGGCGGCATGGCCAATGTATGCTGAGCAACAGATGAATGCATTCCAATTGGTGAAGGATTCGGGATTGGCTGTGGAGATCAAGATGGATTACCACAAGGATCCCACAACGGGCCTCTCAATTCTAGTGCCAGCTGAGAAAATTGAGAACGCAATTAATCGCCTGATGGAGCCGGAGAGTGAAATTAGAAGAAAGGTCAAAGAGATGAAGGAGAAAAGTAGAAGGGCCCTGGTTGAAGGTGGGTCATCCTATACTTTTCTTGGGCATTTCGTTGAAGATGTCAAGAAGAATATTTCTTAGTTATTTATTCGGTGCAAGGACACACCTTGCTCCAATATGTAGAAGCTTCGTAATAGTAGGATAGGAGCTTTTGCCAAAACAACCCCTGATGGGAACAGGGCGAGGGAGGAGTTTATCCACTTCGCTCCGTTCCACCCTGTTATATATATACACACACTAGTGTAACGCCCGTGTCACTCATCGGTTATGAAATATATGATTAGTTTTTTTACAAAATAGAGTTTTTTTTATATTAATTTAAATATTGTTATCAAATTATAATTTAAGAATTAAATAAACATGGATTCGTATAGAAAATAGAATTTATGTTTCTACTTTAATACTAATTGTCCTAATTCAATAATAGTTTTACCTCTATAAATGAATTAAACTTAAATAAATATAGATCGCTTTTCTTTTTCCAAACGAAAACCTTTGTTTTCGTATTTTTACTTTCTGAATTTAAGTATCCTATTTAATTACGATAGATATTTCATAAGAAAAATTATTGTATTAATGGATAAAAAGACTAATAGTTTTACAGATAAGAACACACATAAAAAATACAAATAAATTTTGAAAGATAAAAAGTAAATAAAATATTAAGATGATATGAGTACTTGGATATCAAGCTATTTAGGAATCAAGGAATAACTGCTACCAATTTTGTAATAAAAAGATCGTTTTAGAAGAAATGATAGATATGACACTGAAGTTTCAAAAGAAAATAGTTAATCAAAGGGACAAAATGCAATTAAAAAGTTGAAAAATCTACAGTGTGCAATGGCGTATAGAGGTGAAAATTTCTCTCAAAAAAAAAAAACATGATATAGAATATAGGATCTGAATATAAAAAACATATGAATAAAAATGTAATTTGTCGATATTAACTAAAATTCAAATTACCATAAATAGCATTACACGATAATAATATATTAAGTAAATTGAAATAATTTTTTATTATAGTAATAGAAAATAATTAAAATAGGTAACGATTTGATAACAACCAAATCGGAGAATTACCATAGATATCTACAATCAATCCAAATTGTATGTCATAGTTCTTAAATGTAATATGTAAATATTAAAATAAATTAGTAAATCAACGTAAATCTTACTAAAATAAAACAAAATTATTTACGCTCCAAATATAGCGATTGATATCATTATAATGTAAGAGAGTCACGTGGCAAAAGAATTTTAATAATGCTATTTGTGCGACACTTGTCATTATTATATTGCAAAGGATTCTTCTATATAACATAGTAAGTATAAATATGTATGTTACTTTTAGTATGTTATTATATATTTTTAATATAAATATTATATTATTTAGTATATATTTTTAATAAATTTCTATATATTTTAGTGTAAACTTTATATCATTGAAATCTCTTTGGTTTAATTGTAAAAGTTAACTTATTTTTAATATGTTTTTATGTTATTTTTTAAAAAAATTAATATCATTGACATTGTTGACCGGTACTCCACAAGAGTAGTTCGGAATGCGGGGATGGTAGCATAGGAGTTTGTCCTAATATAGATAAATGATAGGGATAGGGATAGGGGCAGGAGTTTTATTAACATGTGTGAAGTAAGATTGAGCACACCCTGCCTTTGTCCCGCCCTACTGAAATCCCTAATTCGATCGGATTATAAAGTATGTGATATGCTTTTCTCTTTTGTATCAATGATTCATTTAAAAGGTCCTAAGACTAGCTCCAATAGTTTTTTTTTTTTTAATTTCCCTTGTATTTAAGCAATTTTAGTCATTTTCTTACATTTCATAATCATCTATTTTCAGTTCTACTCTAATAATCCTCTTATTTTACACCAATTTCTCACTTTAGAAATCCCTATTTGAATTTTACTCCAATAGTTCTCCTACCTTAAGGGACCTTTATTTTTATTTTGTTTTAAATTTTTTTATTATTTTAGTTGAACATATTATTTTAATATATTTATTATTTATACCAATATTAGATTTTCATTTATTGATATTTTTATTTATTTATATTTTTCAAATTAAAAATAGAATTTAACTACTTCACTTTTTCTGTCAATAAAAATGTTATGTTTTCGAAGACAGGAATGGTCTCTTTATATACATATTGATCCTGCCAAATCAATTGCAAAAAATTGGTTGTTGCAAACTTTTCAAAAATTTTTTTAGGTCATATAATTGATTAATTGTTACGGCAGTGGGGATGAGTTTCGTATGAAAAGAAAACTCCTACATGTAGGTGTTTTTTTTTTAGTTCATGGAACCTTAAAATTTTGGAGTTTGATAGGGAATTTATTGGAGTTCATTAGCGTTAGTAATTCCCCTAAATATAAAGGTGTTTAGTGTTTAGGAAAGCTGTTAAAGAGTATATGTAAAAATTAAAGTTTTTAGATTTGCTTAAGTAATATTTTAAATCCTTGATCATAAATAAATATGTTATAATTGTTGAAATTAATAAAGAGTATATATAAACCTGCTGACTATAAAATGCAATTTGAGAAAAAAAAACAACATAATTGTTACTTTTTGAAAATTTGATTTTGGCTCTCTTAAAATTCGATCTTGTCTACAACCAAATGCCTTATGTTCTTGTTTTTTTGCAAAATCTAGTAATCTGTTTTTTCTCTGCTAAACCTTAATCCTAAACAGGTTTTAAGTCATTGCACACTCACACTGTTGTTTAACAACACAGTATACAACTAAAAACTGATTTGACGAACAAAATCTTGTGCAATATTAAACTATTATTATAGTCTATTTTTGGGTTTAGAGAGTAGCTCAAGTACTTGAAATTATCTACATAGATGAGATGGTCAAGATTCTTATCCTATGGGAGATAGAGAATTGGAGTTTTTTTTCTTTTTTTTTTTTTGGGGTTGGGGGGGGGGGGGGGTTTAGAAGATAATCATTGGAATTTATTATGTACACACGTATGTTGGGCTGAGAACTTGAGGTGGTAGAGGTTTTACCTCATAAAGAAGAAAATATAAATTCAAATATCAAGAAACGTATTTGTTGGGAAGGCATCTCATTCATTATTCCTAAGCCAATAAAGATTAATATCAAATCCAATATGACCTGGAATATGCTAATCAAAAAGAAAATTTAAAAAAAAAGTCTATTTTCAAAAAGTTAAATAAAAGGAAAGTTCTCACACGCAAAGAAAGAAAAACAAGAAAAGTTCAAAATGCAAATAGAAATTGCTATGAACAATCCCTTACCGAGGCTTCTTGGTAACCTGTCTAACATAATTAGAAGACAAGGCTCCTTGTGATGCACGAACAAAAAAGAAGAAAAATGATGAGACTAAAATGCATTTCATTCCCGTGTACTTTGTGAAACTCTATATTATATAGTTCAAACTTTTTTTCCCCTTCTTTTTTTACAATTCTAGAATACCACATAAATTTTTTGAAATTTTAGAGTATCACAATATTACTTCTTTTTCTAATCCATCTAAGATGCCACATTACATAGCATATATTAAATTATTTCATCTTTTAAGTTATTCTAATAAATTACTTGTATAGTATATATTTTATGTATTAAATAAAAAATAAAAAATTAAAGAATTTAATTTCTTACCTATTATGTATATATATTATTAGATTTAATTTAAAAATTTAATTGTCAATCAGTTAAATCTTAAAGCTAATATTAATTTGTAAACTTCAAAAGATTAAGACTCTATTTGACTTATTCGTGATATTTCAGTTGTTAAGTTGTAAAACTTTTACACGTAGAGTAATTGAGAAATTAGAATGCAGTCCTAAAGCCCTGTTTTTGGTACTTGAGAAGTTAGGAGATAAGCCAAAAAATAGTAAAGGATATTAAAATGATTGTTGAATTAATTTCTACTACATTCAAGTGTATTCATAGGACGGTTAATAGACCCACTGATAAGTTCGTACTTTCTTTTGTAGGCAAAATGACTAGTAACGGGGATGGAAATATGGCCTCCTCTCTTCTCTCTCTATTGGTGAAGGACCATCACTCGATTGGGATTGGCTGATGATATGCTCGTACTCTTTAATTGTTCACTAATGAATTTACCTTTAATCAAGAAAAGAAAAAAAAATGATAAAGGACTAGCGGTGCGGGTGAGACTTGAGATACGTGGCGAGAAATTATATGTTTCTTTCTTTTTTTATTTTAAAAAAAGGTCAAAAATCAATTATAATATATGAATAGTTAAAAATAATATTAAAATTAATTAATTACTCTTTGTACCCTGACCTATTTGTATCATATTTCCTATAGTATCAATATTAACTAATTACCCTACAAAAATTCTTAAAAATATGTAAAATACCCTTTGAAATTTTTAAAAATATGTAAAATACTTATGAAATATATGATGGCATAAGATATTTTGCACATTGTTAAAAATTTGAAAGAGTAATTAACTAATTTTAGCACTATAAGAGAATAAGATGTACATAGATCAGACTTCAGAGTACAAAAGAATAATTAATTAATTTTGATATTATAAAAAATTATAGTGTACATGAATCAAAATATAAGAGTCTAATATATAATTTACTCATTAACGAAAGTCATTGGTTTTTGTCAAGAAAAAAGGAAGAAAGGAGTATGGGAAATGATCCAGAAGGTCAACGGTCATCACAGTCAACAAAAGCAGGCAAAATTTCCACCAATCTTGGTATGCACGCCTAGAAGAATATTTAATTGAAGCCACCAAAGTCATGATGTTGTTGCTATCCTCCTTGTCCAAGAACACATTCTACTTGATATCCTCTAATCTTTCCTTTATATTTTTGGATATCGGAAATTGCTTCGAAATGTTCATATTATACTTCAAACAATTATTAATATGTCTACAGGGTGCGTGTACCTCATATGACGTGTGGTCCATGTATCGTATGCTTTGATAGCAATTCCCACTACTATATTGTTGGGGGAAAATCAAAGGTTAACACCCAAATCTGCGTTATCTCTTTCCTATTCCACTCTCCAATACCCAAAGATGTCAGAAATGAAAACAGAGCTGGTGTTTATACCTTTTCCAGGAATGGGCCACTTGATATCTGCAGTAGAGATGGCAAAGCTTCTGATTAATAGAGATGCAAATCTTTCTGTAAGATTTTTGATGATCAAGAGGCCTAATCACAGCCAGGTTGATTCCTACATCGAATCTCTATTATCAGCAGACTCCAACCCACGTCTACACTTCGTCAAATTCTCGAACGAGGAGTTAGCTGCACGACTGGTTCCATCAGAGGGCACTTTCATGATCCAATTGGTTGAGATTCACAAGGATCAAATAAGAGACTATGTGTCTGGAATCGTAGCCTCAGGGCCTGTTACGCTTGCAGGCATTGTCATCGACGTGTTCTGCACCACGATGATGGATGTGGCCGATGAATTCGGGCTTCCTACTTACGTTTTCTTCGCATCCAACGCAGCCGTGCTTGGCCTTATGTTTCATTTTCAAAGTTTACAAGATGATCACAACCAAGACGTGGATGAGTACAAGGACTCTGATGCAGAGCTAGTGGTTCCAACTTACATCAACCCTGTTCCGGCTAAAGTGTTGCCTTCTTTTGTGTTTGACAAGCAAGGAGGTGGTGCTGGGTTCGTGAATCCGGTCAGAAGATATAGAGAAGCCAAAGGTATAGTGATTAATACCTTCTTGGAGTTGGAATCACACGCAGTAAAAGCGCTCTCCAGTGCGACCGAAGAGAATATGAATATCCCACCGGTCTATGCAATAGGGCCAATTTTGAATGTCAATGGTGGTAATGGGAATAATGACAAGTATGAAATGATAATGAAATGGCTAGATGATCAGCTTGATTCATCTGTGGTGTTTCTATGCTTTGGTAGCTTTGGTTCTTTCGAGCCTGATCAGGTCAAAGAGATTGCTTATGCGTTGGAGCGCAGTGGGAAAAGGTTCCTTTGGTCGTTGAGAAGGCCTCCACCTAAGGGCAAGGAAGAGATTCTTCCGGGTGAGTATGAAAATCCAGAAGAGGTATTGCCAGAAGGGTTCTTGAAACGCACGGCGGAGAGAGGAATGGTGATCGGATGGGCACCGCAAATCATAGTGTTGTCCCACCCGGCGGTGGGAGGCTTTGTGTCGCATTGCGGGTGGAACTCGACGCTGGAGAGTGTTTGGTATGGAATGCCAATGGCGGCATGGCCATTGTATGCTGAGCAGCAGATGAATGCGTTCCAATTGGTGAAGGATTTGGAATTGGCAGTGGAGATCAAGATGGATTACCACAAGGATCCCAAAACGGGCAGTTCAATTTTAGTGCCAGCTGAGCAAATTGAGAATGGCATCAATCGCCTGATGGAGCCGGAGAGTGAAATTAGAAGAAATGTCAAGGAGATGAAGGAAAAGAGTAGAATGGCCTTGATGGAGGGTGGGTCATCTTACTCTTTTCTTGGGCGTTTCATTGAAGATGTCCAAAAGAATATTTCTTAGTTGTTTCTTCAATGGGATTCGAAAGTATGCGACTACTTTATGTTTTTTCTCCTTTGTATCAATGATTTGTTTTCTGCTTAAATTTTAAGCCAACACCAGAGAGTATGCGACTACTTTATGTTTTTTCTCCTTCGTATTAATGATTTGTTTTCTGCTTAAATTTTAAGCCAACACCACAAAGTTTGATCCATCAATTAAGACATGAAATGGAGTCACGTCTTTTGGTTTGTGTTACATGTTAGTCAACAAGAAACGATAAAGTCCTTGGAACAATTAAAATTTTTTTTTCTCTCCAATCACATCATCTCACGTCACACTCGTATGTTGCAAGAATACGGGCTTTTCTTGTCCTGGTCGAAATAGAAAGCCAATCATCTAATCTCAATGGTTCGGAAATCAGCTTCCAGCGGATGAAGAGAAAATTACTAATCCAGTCTATTGGCAAAATACCACATCGTGTCTTCTTCTTCTTCTTCTTCTTCTTTTTTTTTTTTCAAAAGTCAACCTACAAAGGATTTTTTTTTTTTTTTGATAATCTAGGAAATATTCTCACTCACCCACCTCAGAATATGTAAATAGGATTAGTACTAACCCCACCTTAGATAGGGCCTTATATCCTATCACTATCCTAATAGACAAATATGAATCAAAACCTCAGGTACAACAATTCACTGCTAGATATGAACCAAGTCTGCAAAGACAATGTTGCCGGCGAAATTGATTAGGGAATAATCCACGAGGATGTTAGCCCATCGAAGTCAATGAATCAAGAAAATTTCATCACTAAACTTGGTCTTAGATAGGGCCTTATATCCTATCACCATCCTCACAGATAAATGTGAACGAAAACCTCAAGTACAACGATCTGTTGCTAGATATTAAACGAGTCTACAAAGACAATGTTGCTGGCGAAATTGATGAGGGAATAATCCACGAGGATGTTAGCCCATCGAAGTCGATGAATCAAGAAAATTTCATCACTAAACTTGGTCTTAGGTATCACGCCTGGAGCATTCAGTTGATGCCAGCAAAGCCATGATATCATTCTTAGTCTTCATGTGCAAGAAAATATTATACTCTGCACTTCCTTCTTTTTTTTCTTTTGACTTTTTGGGAATACTGTGTAATATATAAATAAAAGAAAACACGACAGATCAGTCTATGACGAGGCTTCAGTATCATGCTTTACAAGTAGTGATAACTCTAGAGAAAAAGAAACAATCAATTAAAAAAGAAGAGTTTTCATCCGAGATGCATATACAACTCAATTTATCACACAATTTGGTAATACTTAAAAACTCTATAGACTTTCATTTTGTTGAAGCATATAGGCACATGAATCAACAGTTGACCTCCAAATCTGCAATCCCTTTTTCCGTTTCCACTTTCTAAATTGAAGAAAAACAACTACAGATTGAACTCAAAAATGTCCGAAATCATGAAAACAGAGCTTGTTTTTATCCCTTCCCCAGGAATAGGCCACTTTGTGTCAACATTAGAGATGGCGTATCTTCTTATCAATCGAGATGCACATCTTCGTATCAGCGTCTTGACCATTAAGTGGCCGGGAGACACCAAGCTGGGGGCCTACATCAAATCTCTTGCTGCAGATCCCAACCCGCGTATACGCTTTGTCGAACTGTCAGATGATAACGACTCTGGTGAACGAGTGCCCATATCCTATGTGTCCCAATTATTAGAGATCCACAAGGAGCGCATAAGAGATCATGTGTCTGGAATTGTGAGCTCAGGCTCAGTTAAGCTTGCAGGCCTTGTCATCGACATGTTCTGCACCGCGATGATCGACTTGGCCAATGAATTTGGACTACCAACTTACCTGTTTTTTACGTCTGGGGCAGCTATGCTTGGCCTTATGTTTCATCTCCAGAGTTTGAGAGATGATTGCAACCAAGACGTGACTGAGTACAAAGGCTCCGATGCAGAGCTATTGGTTCCGACTTACGTCAACCCGGTTCCAGCCAAAGTGTTGCCGTCGATTGTGTTGGACAAGGAGTCAGGAGGCTGCAGCAGGTTCTTGAATCAAGCCAGGAGATACAGAGAGACAAAGGGTATAGTGATAAACACCTTCTTGGAGTTGGAAACTCACGCAGTGAGAGCTCTCTCCAGGGCGAACGAAGAGAATATAAACATTCCACCAATTTATGCAGTAGGACCAATTTTGAGTGCCAAGAGCGGTGGTGACGGTAATGATGACAAGCATAAAATGATAATGAAATGGCTAGATGATCAGCCTGATTCGTCCGTGGTGTTCTTATGCTTTGGTAGTATGGGCGCTTTCGAAGCTGATCAGGTCAAGGAGATTGCTTATGCGTTGGAGCGGAGTGGACAGAGGTTTCTTTGGTCCTTGAGAAGGCCTCGAGCTATTGACAAGACGGAGCTTCCAGATGAATACAACAACCCCAGAGAGGTTTTACCAGAAGGGTTTTTACAACGCACAGCAGAGATTGGAAAGGTGATTGGATGGGCACCACAGCTTGCCGTGTTATCTCACGCCGCGGTGGGAGGCTTCGTGTCGCATTGCGGATGGAACTCGACGCTAGAAAGTGTTTGGTGTGGCGTGCCAATGGCGACATGGCCAATGTACGCTGAGCAGCAGATTAACGCCTTCCAATTGCTAAAAGATTTGGGGTTAGCGGTAGAAATTAAGATGGATTATTACAAGGATTCTACAATGAGCACCCCAACTTTAGTGACAGCAGATCAAATTCAAGGGGCAATTAGGAGTCTGATGGAGCCAGAGAATGAAATTAGAAGAAAGGTAACAGAGATGAAGGAAAAAAGTAGAATGGCATTGGTGGAGGGTGGCTCATCCAGCGTTTTTCTCGGGTGTTTCATTGAGGATGTCAAGAAGAATATTATAGCTTAATTAACTAGTCGTATCAGTTGGTTTTGTTCAAATTACAGTTGACTCCCGAAGTCTTTATCAATTCATCTGCCCATCCACAAGGAGACATGCCTTGTGGATGCGTTTGCAGATGCTGGCAGAGAATCTTTCCATAATATTTATGTTGTGGGAAAAACTAAGTAGTCGAGTTGTTAATATCGTATCTCGTCTCAGATGAAAGAGTTTAAACTCGACTTAGTTTAAAGAGTTCGAGATAATTATTTTACTAGTTGGTTTGAAGATCGCAAATTTTAAGAATTTTTGTGTTCCATACTCGGATCCATGTTCGTGGTCGACACCCATGTCCTGATTGCCATGCCGAGTAACATACCTCATGGCTATTAAAACAACTTGAAATGGTAAGAATAGTAAAGATTACAGGTAGCATGCCCATGCTGAGGACTCAACTACACCGTGGGGAATAAGTTTAAGCTTGACCCTGTGTGCTTCTCAGACAAACGAAATTCACTTTCGGGCTTGAAAAAGAAAAAACTCTTAACGACTTGAAAAAACTCAGATACATGCACATTTTAACTTAAAAAAAATAACTACAATTTTATTCTACTACAAGCAACAGGGCATGTCTAGATCCAACTAAAAAGCCATAACCACAGCCACATTCAGGCAATATTACTGAAGATATCCTCAATTAGACGACCAACATCTGTGTATGACGACCCACATACAAACACACGCACATAACACGCACTAAATGCATGTTTGTGCAGTAGTGCGATTGGATGCCCATGGGTCGTCTGGTGAAAAATGTAAATGGACTCTAATACCACATGAAGATTTATGGCCCGTTGATAAATAATGGGCAGCCCGAAGCCAAATGGATGGTAAGATAGAGTGACACGTGTACGGTTAGTTGAGGGGATGGAATGGGCGGGAAAAGCTGATATCAGCTGACGCAAGATAGCTTTGGCTTTCATATTATGTAAAAGAGATTTTTTGGCAAAACTTTTTTAAGAGGCTTTTTTTTAAAGTTCAGATTTAATTTTTTTCTAAAATTTTAATCATTTCTTAAAAATAAATTCGAATACATATCTATATATTATACAAAATGCAGTATATATTTATCTTTTAATGTTGCATGTCTTAATTATATCAATTTTTTCACTCAAAAATAAAAATGAGATAAGCTCCAATAAATATATTATTGATCTTTTATTGCTTTTCTTTTTGCGAATCAAATTATTTTCTTATTTTATTTTCCTAATTTAAATACTTTTTCAATTATTGCATATTATAAAAAGTATAATTGGTATTGAAAACCTATCAAGATTTAAACTTTACAAAAACACAGATTATAAAAATTTTAGTAGCCACCAACAATACATAGAGATTATTGAAAATGTTTCTTTCTCCCATACATTATATGGATTATGCTCTAGTATTATAGAATACACGGTCCATGCTTATCTGTTAATGTCACATATGTTCTAATTTTATCAATTCTTTTTCCTTCAACAAATAAGTTAAATTCTAATAATTATATTACTATAGTTAAAATTATGTATAATTACAATAAATATATGATTCAGTTTCTATTCTTTTCTATTTCTAGATCAGATCTTTTTCCTGATTTTATTTTCTAATTTATATATTCTACTTAATTATTTCATATTTTTACAAAAAATAAATGTTGAAAACTTATCAACAATAAAACCTTAAAAAATATATTTATTTTTTCTTCTTGACATAGATAAAAATCTATATAAAATAATTTATTAACCTCGTGCATTTTACGGGATATACTCGAATCCTTTAAAAATCAAGATACACTTTTATTAAAAAGTGTACACACACACCCACACACACACACACATATATATACATACTTTTACATACACATACATACATATTTTTCCCCCTCTGATGCATGGAAAAATTAAATATAATTTTATATACATGTAATATATAAAATAATTAAAATAAGTATCATTCGATTAATAATATAAGTAATACAATTAACCAATAATATAAGAAAAGACAATTACACAATATATTAATTGAATTTACAATATATAATTTAAATAGTGTAGTATCCGTATGATACACGAAAGAAATGAGTATTTTATATTTTTATCATTGTTAATGGTCAGTTTTGACAAGTATGTGAAGCATAAAGTACATATATATTTTGTCATATTAAATTTTTCAATATTGATTACAACTTTTATATTTTTGTAAAATGTAATATTTTAAAAAGAAAAATCATGAATGATGTAATTTGATATATTTTCATCATTTGTTGAACTTCTTTTGAATGTAACAGATTAGTTTTTCTTTTTTAATGTATATAGTAATCTTTTTTTTTTTAAGTACAAATGACATGTGGAAGCTTTATGTAAGTCAAAAATTTTAAAAGAGATAAATATAGTTCAACCGATTCAATTTTATATATTTAATAGATATAAAACTAATTCAGACGGCCCAGTGTTCACATCACATATTGAAAGGAAAATAAACCTTTTTCAATTAATTTATTAGATTTGTTGAACAAAAAAAAATTGATTTATTAGATTTTGACCCAAAAGAAGGCCCGAAAATAGGGCTTACACTCACGTGTAAGAATATTCAAATTGACTATGATGAAAAGTCAACTTACTATTTCTTTGGTCAAAAACATGAACCTACACGATCAGTGTATCAGCAAGGGGGGCTTCCCTCCGATCGAAAATTACAACATTTCAACAATTCCCAAACACTTGCAAGTAAATAACAAGACACTTAATTTCTCCAAATGGCTGTCAAAGTGTACATTGTATATTTCTTTTCTACTAGTTTCTCTTCATATTTATATACGTGTGAATAAATCAATTGGCTACATATTTTAATTTAGTAGATTTTATTTTACATTCTAATGCTAGAATTTATGTGATGTATTATCTCGTACAGATACTACTCTACTTACAAGCATGTCGACAAGCTCGCACTGGAGATTAAAAGAGGAGCTGAATTCATCAAAAGTGCACCAAAGTCTTATATGATCTAAAAAGTCTCGCGTAACTCTCTTATGATATATAAAAGTGCATCAATCCCCCCTATCGTTAAAAAATTCATTATATTTAACTATGATTGTTTTAAATTATCCAATCTACCTTTCTCTCTTTTACAAAAGAAATGTTATTAAAAATATTTGAACCCTAAACTTCAAATTAAAACAACAATAATCTAACTAGCTAGGCTATAGACAATTTATGTTAACTTAATTTTAGGTTGATTATATTTAGAATATATATTTAGAGTAAATATAATCATTCTAAAATTAAGTTAACACATAAATTGAGAATAAGAGAGGGAGAGAGACAAGGGAGGGCTCCTACGCCATAAAAAGTAGCAGTGAACACTGGGTAGTGAACGTACAATTAGCCATGGCCTCTGTTTTAAAACTTTTTCTTCAGTGGGAGTGCATTGTATTTTAGATAAAGGATACCCTAATTTTAGAAGGAAAAATTTAAGGTTAGTGAAATTATAGCCTACCTGCCTCTACATAAAGGGCTTATTTGGATTGATTTTTTTTTTGAAAAAATAATTTTTTAAAATACTTTTTAAAAGTCTAAATTTTTACTTTTATAAAAGAGTTTCAAGTTTTAAATTCAATTTATTAGACAAAGTGTAAAAAAAAATCCACATTCATGTGCTAGTAAATTGACAATTCAACTAAGAATTAGGGGGCAAAAAACAAAAGCCAACTCTATTTTTGGTACATAAAAGTATCTGTTTATTTTTTAATATGTTCAAGACATTCCCCTAAAAATTTGAAGTAATGCTTATAATTAGACCTTTTTCTATTTTAAATCACTTGATTAAATTCAATGTGTTTTGGCCAACAATCTGACATCAACTGGGCTTGTCATGGCATTAGTTTTTGGTAGATGATATTTGACTAGTAATCAATATAGTTGCCCATAGCTCAAATTTTGACATATTTATTTTTTACTAAATTCTTTTACGTTTTCAATATAAAACTTTAGAATAAAAAATTTAATTTGACTATTCAAAACTAGAAAGAAATTACAATTTATTAACCTTTTCTTTACTTTTATAATAAAGATAAATTAACTTAAAATTAAGTTAACATATAAATTATTTATATTCTAGTTGGTTAGAGCGTTTGTTGTTTTAATTTGAGGTTGAGACTCAAATTTTTTTAGCAATATTTCTTTTATAAGAGAGAAGGATAATTTAGATAATTTTAAATAATCATGGTTAAATATAATAGATTTTTTAATGGTAAGTGTATTTGATGCAGTTTTATGGACCATAGGAAAGTTATGTGAGACTTTTTAGACTATAGAAGAGTTCAGTGCACTTTTAATGGACCATAAGGGTCTGCTATATTTTACTCTTTTAAATTTGTAATTATTAACAAGATTCTTAAATCACTTCAAATTATGTTGAATAAAAATAAGAAGAGGGTGCCCTCAAATTATCGACGGAACAATAGTGTAACTAAAGGCTCATTTAGATTTATTTTCTAAAAATACTTTTTTTATTTAAAAACATATATGTTTTAGAAGCTGAAATTTGCGATTTTTCAAAGAATCATATTTCAATTCTTTTCAAAATTTTAGACTTTTTTAAAAGACAAATTTAATAGTTATTATAAAAAATATATTTTTTAATAAAAGAATACTCTTTCCCAAATAAAAGTGTAACTTTGCCTCCGTCACATCTGGCAAGAAAGAGAATTCTCATGCGGTGAAGCTAGCAAGTCACTGGCTCGTCGCACCTTAAAAAAAAAAAAATGAGATCCTCTCGTATCAAAACTCTATTTATAAAACCTACAAGAACAATATTGCTGGCGGAATTGATGACGGAATAATCCACAAAGACAATGTCGCAGTCAATGAATCTGGGAAATTTTATCACCAAACTTGTTCTTGGATTTTGCGCCTGGAGCATTGAATTGATGCCAGCAAAGCCATGACATCATTCTCAGTCTTCCTGTGCAAGAAACTATTCTACTTAGCACTTTCTTTTTGGGGAATAATGTGTAATATATAAATAAAAGAAAATATTACAAGTCAGGCTTTTACGAGGTTTCAAGATCATATGCTTTCATAGATTAGTAACAATTCCAAGAGAAAAAGACACAATCATTAGAAGGAAGGGTCTCTATTCGGGATGCATATAAAACTCAATTCATCACATGATTACGGAATATTCTACTTGGCACTTTCAGTTGCTTTTAGATAATGCGTCTTTAACTTTCTACTAAAAAAACTCGATACACTCCACTTTGTTGAAGCATATAATCACATGAATCTAACGGTTTAACTCCAGATCTGCAACCCCTTTTCTCCATTTCCACTCTCTAAACTGAAGAAAACAAATACAGATTGAAACCAAAAATGTCAGAAACCATGAAAACCGAGCTTGTTTTCATCCCTTCCCCAGGAATAAGCCACCTGGTATCAACAGTGGAGATGGCAAATCTTCTAACAAATCGAGAAGCACATCTCTGTATCAGTGTCTTGACCATAAAATCGCCTGGAGACACCAAGCTGGAGGCCTACATCAAATCTGTTGCTGCAGATCCCAACCCACGTATACGCTTCGTCGAATTCTCCAATGATAATGAGTCCAGTGAACGATTGCACCTATCCTATGCGTCCCAATCGTTTGAGATCCACAAGGAGCGCATAAGAGATTATGTGTCTGGAATTGTAAGCTCAGGTTCAGTTAAGCTTGCAGGCTTTGTCATCGACATGTTCTGCACTGGAATGATAGACATGGCCAATGAATTTGGTTTACCAACTTACCTCTTTTTCACATCTGGCGCAGCTATATTAGGCCTTATGTTTCATCTCCAGAGTTTAAGAGATGATTGCAACCAAGACGTGACTGAGTACAAGGGCTCTGATGCAGAGCTACTGGTTTCGACTTACATCAACCCTGTTCCAGCCAAAGTGTTGCCGTCGATTGTGTTGGACAAGGAGTTAGGAGGCTGCACCACGTTCTTGAATCATGCCAGGAGATACAGAGAGACAAAGGGCATAGTGATAAACACCATCTTGGAGTTGGAAACTCACGCAGTGAGAGCTCTCTCCAAGGCGAACGAAGAGAATATAAACATTCCACCAGTTTATGCAGTAGGACCAATTTTGAGTGCCAAGAGCGGTGGTGATGGCAACGATGACAAGCATAAAACCATCATGAAATGGCTAGATGCTCAGCCTGTTTCATCTGTGGTGTTCTTATGCTTTGGTAGTATGGGTGCTTTCGAAGCTGATCAGGTCAAGGAGATTGCTTATGCATTGGAGCACAGTGGACAAAAGTTTCTTTGGTCCTTGAGAAGGCCCCGGGCTATGGGCAAGGGAGAAATTCCAGACGAATACGACAACCCCAGAGAAGTTTTACCAGAAGGGTTCTTGCAACGCACAGCAGAGATTGGGAAGGTGATCGGATGGGCACCGCAGCTTGCAGTGTTGTCCCACACCGCAGTGGGAGGCTTTGTGTCGCACTGCGGGTGGAACTCAACGCTGGAAAGTGTTTGGTGTGGCGTCCCAATGGCGACATGGCCAATGTATGCTGAGCAGCAGATTAATGCGTTCCAATTGCTAAAAGATTTGGGGTTAGCGGTAGAGATTAAGATGGATTATTACAAGGAATCTACAATGAGCACTCCAACTTTAGTGACAGCAGATCAAATTGAAAGGGCAATTAGGAGCCTGATGGAGCCAGAGAATGAAATTAGAAGAAAGGTAAAAGAGATGAAGGAAAAGAGTAGAATGGCATTGGATGAGGGTGGCTCATCCAGCGTTTTTCTTGGGCGTTTCATTGAGGATGCCAAGAAGAATATTATAGCTTAATTAACTAGTAGTATCAGTTGGTTTTGTTCAAATTACACTTTCAGTTGAATCCAGAAGTCTTTATCAATTCATCTGGTCATCCACAAGGAGACATGCCTTGTGCATGTGTTCACAGATGGCTTAGTGAGAATCTTTCCATAAATATTGATGTTGTTGTGAAAGCTAAATAGTAAGTCTTTCCACAATATTGATGTGAGAAAAGCTAAATAGTAGAGTTGTTAATACTGTGTCCCTTGGCCGAGTTGAAAGAAATTCAATACTCGGATCCATATTCGTGGTCCACATGGACCGCACCGATGTCCATAGTGTCGTGCTGAGTAACATATTTCGTGGCTATTAAAGCAACCTGAAATGATAACAGTAAAGATTACAGGTAGCATGATCATGCTGAGAAAGTTTTAAGCTTGAACCCTTACTGTTTCTAGATAAACGAAATTCATTTTCGAGCTTGGAAAAGAAAAACTCTTGTCACTTCAAACACTCAGATATATACCCTGCTTTGTAACTATAAAAATAACTACAATTTGAAGAAGTTCCAGAAACAGCTTCAAATATGATTCTACAACAAGCAACAGGACATATCTAGATCCAACTAAAAAGCCATAACCACAGCCACATTCAGGCAATATTACTGAAGATATCCTCAATTAGACGACCAAGTGCAGTGTAAGACGACCCACGCTCTGCAATGGCCACTCTGCTCTTTGCTTTCATGTCCTTCACCTTATTCCTAAACCCAATTTCACCATCCTCCTTCATCAGCTGCCTTATCCCACCTTCAATCTCATCTCTACTTACAAAACTTGAAATCTCTCCACTGAGATCACCCCTGAAGTCCGTCTTCATATCCACCGCCATCCCCAACTCTTTTACCAACAGGAAAGCGTTCATTTGCTGCTCTGCGAATAGCGGCCATGTCGCCATTGGCACTCCAAACCACACGCTCTCTAGCGTGGAATTCCATCCGCAATGTGAAACAAAGCCACCCACTGCCGGGTGGGACAGCACAGACACCTGCGGTGCCCACCCGATTACTTTCCCGATTCCTTGAGTCCTTTCCAGGAACCCTTCTGGCAATACCTCCTCAGGATCTGTAAGCTCGACTGAAGACCTCAGCTGGCCTGTCGTCGGGCGTTTTCTTAGCGACCACAAGAATCTGTGCCCGCTATTTTCCAAAGCATAAGCTATTTCCTTCACCTGTTTCTCCTCGAAAGCCCCCATGCTCCCAAAGCACAAAAACACCACCGAAGATGAAGGTTGATCATCAAGCCAACTCATTATGTTTTCATATTGCTCGTTCTTCTCGTTATTCAAGTTCAGCACAGGACCTACTGGATATATCGGTGGATTGTTTCCCCGAAGCAGTGATTGAACTGCGTATGATTCAAGCTCTGCGAACGTGTTGATGATAATACCTTTAGTCTCTGTGTAACTTCTAGTGACTTTCAAGATGGTGTTGTACCAGGCCCCTCCATCTAGCACACCTGAAGGAATAACGCTAGCTGGTACGGGATTCGCGAAGCACGGCATCGACAATTCAGCCTCCGAGTTCTTGTACCGAGTGAAGTCTTCATGGTGCTCATCGGCATGCGATTGAATATGGAACATCAGACCAAGCGAAGAAGCACTGGAAGTAAAGAACACATAGGTTGGCAACTGAAATTCATCGGCTACGTCCATCATGGCAGTGCAGAACATGTCAATCACAAATCCAGCGACCTCAGATGTTGCAGCCATGCCAGCAACAATCTCTCTTACACGAGGCTTTTGAATCTCGATCAACTTTATGAAATACTGATCGGCATAGTTTTGCATGAGTTCGGAAACTGAATCATCGTTCGGGAGATCAATAAGCTTCAAACGTGGACTGGGGTTGGGATCTGAAGTTGCTGATGTGGTGTCCATTGGCATCTTCATTATGAGGACTGTAATGGAGAGCCGCTCATCTCTCTCAAGAAGAATTTTCGCCATCTCCACCATCGAGAAAACGTGGCCAGCTCCAGTCCCTGGGATGAAGATAAGTTCTGCCTTCTTCATATTTCTGCGGGCTGTTGCTTCTTCTTAACAAGATAAGATAATAATGTATGGGATTGTAGCTTCAGTTCCAGCTCTTCACTATATATAAAAATAAAATAAAATAAAGAAAGAGTAAAAGTTAAAAATAAATAAATAAACATAAAAAATAAATTAATTAATAATTAAATAAAATTTCGTAGATTTAAAAATAAAAATTTTAAATACATTGAAAAATTAAAAGTTTAAAAACAAAAAATATAAAAATTAAAAAAAAAATAAATAGCATGAAAATTAAAATATTAAAAATAAAAATTAGAAAAAAAAAAAAACAAGGTATCTTAAATATGTTCCGCGTTGCTGTTGTTATCTATGCTTTAAGATATTCTTTCCATTTCCTAGTAATATAATCTTAGTTTAAGTTTCTAGGTAACCTTGACATGTTCGCGGATTGTTATTTCAATCTTATGTTTACCACTGGTTGCTGGATATGTTCGCCCCCATCAGTTGGGCCTGCCCGATGTTGACAAGGCAAATATAACCTGCAATCCTCCGGGTCCTCATCTAGTACGTCTCTTGCCTCCTGCCCTCAGCTCTTCTTTTTGCATACCTGCCTGACCACTTGTTTCCATTTGTGCTTCCCGGCAAAATCATTTCTTAAAAGTAAATGTGAATACATATCTATATATTATATAAAAGTCTATACTTATCTTTTAATGTTACTTGTATTAATTATATAAATTTTTCACTCAAAAATCAAAATGAGATAAACTCCAATAAATATATTATTGATCTTGTATTGCTTTTCTTTCTTCAAACAAAATCATTTTTTATTTTACTTCTCTAATTTAAATATTTTTTCAATTATTGCATATTATAAAAAGTAGAATTAGTGCTGAAAACATATCAAGACTTAAAACTTTACGAAAACATATATAGACTATAAAATTTTTGTTAGCTACTAATAATAAATAGAGATATTGAAAATGTTTATTTCTCCCATACATTGCATGAGTTATACTTTAGTCTATACATCTCTACAATCTCTACAATCTATACACACAATATTAATATAATTGTACCTCACAAGATCTATGGAGAGCTTTGGATATGCCATGTGGCAATATGACTTGCATGTTTGCATAATTTTATGGCTTATATTAAAATAGCTCATAAGAGTGTATCACCATCTATTATGATGTGTTGTCATGGAGAATGACAAAAAGAATAAGTTATTCAAAGACGTCACTTAATTAACATAATTGAAGGAGTATATAAATAACAATTTTTAGATGACCTATTTCTCAGAGTTATGCAATAAAAGAATATGTACTTAACGCAAAATTTTATTTTTGTTAACAATGTAAATATAATTAATGGAATCATTATATACAAATATTGTATTTATTTTCTTTTGTGCTTTTATTACATACACAAATTTTCTCTATCTATTCATCTTCCTTTTGGATGGTTACAAATATGTTTTCTATCTATTCATCTATCCTACATTTATATCTCTTCAAATTCATTTATTATATCAAATTCATTTACTATTATCTTATGTTTTTTTAGAGAACCAAAAAAGGCAATAACAAAATACTTTTCTCAATAGAATCCCCAATGAACTATAACTCGGTCGAAAAGAGCTGAAAGAATTCAGTATTTTTTTAAGGCAATGGGACAGGCAATCAGCAATACAATAGCCATTGTAGAGATTATATAAGCTTGTTGCCTAGGTATTCTTCTTGTATCTTTCTAATGAATACTACCTCAAATTACCATAATATAAATTATGCAGATTGCAATACAGAGGAGAACCCGTGGTTTACATTGAGAAACATTTATTTGTTCTAATAGCATAATGGATGCATACGAACCTATTGAAGAGGGATTACAACCGTAAGTGTTCTCATCATTATTCTCATTTATTCTTTGCATGCTTAAGCAGAAAACAATCAATTTAACTGTGCTAATCTCCTTGTACTTTGGAGATGAGTCACCAGGTCTCCTTGATTACAATTACTTTGCCAATTACTGAGCTAAACAAGAATTCCCGAGGGTAAAATTTAGAATAAAGCTGATCCTCTCTCCTCTTTGTTTTATTTTTCTTGCATGTTTAAGTATGACTTTATTTATATATTTTATTTTACAAAATAAACATATGAGAGGCGTGTTATGGTAGGTGTAGGTACTAAGGTCCGTCTCATGTAGAGCCATGGACTTTATCTTAGGGTGATGAAAAATGGACTTTTGGATTTTTAATATGGTGAAACAAGTAAATGAGTCGAGCTGGGATAGGCCGGTTTTCTATGTTAGATATTAGAAGGGTAGTGGTTGAATGGTGGTGAGGGTAGTGGGAGTGGTGGTGGGGTGTGTATGAGAGGTGGAAATGGAGAGAGGAAAGGTGATGTGTGAAAAGGGGAAAAAGGGGAATGATAGGATTTAGAAAGAGCTATTTGCTGTCCTAAATTTACTGAATGATATTATTTCTGTAGGTTTCTTTGAGAAACATTTTTTGTGTATTCTCTCCTTATATAAAGTTGTATGAACAAAAATTTTATTTCTTTATATCTTTCAATAGTTAATATAACTCAAAATGTTTTTTGGGATCTCTATCTATTAATAAGATGGTTCCACATGAATCTAAATGTAATCAAATCTTATAATTTAAAAGGCAAATTGATCTTCATTTGTGCATCATATGAGAATCCAATCTTAACTATTAAAGAAACATGGTGCATGACAACTCAAACAGATTTGGAAGTTGCGCAGAATTCTAAGTATATCTCATATTAGTTTTCCCCTTATCATTGTTTAACAGCTTCAAATTTCTTTTCTAACTTTTCTACTCTATATGGAGCCAATGATCATTTTGGTGTTCATTTTGTACTTCTTTTTCTTGCCACAATGTGGACACAAAAAATGGAGATTATACAGATGCAAAACACATTTAATTAATGCTCAGATATAGAAGAATGAGAATGCTAATTGCAAGTTTCATGCCTAAATTTTTAGTTCGTAAAGTAGTGCAAGATAATGCATAAATGTTATATATTCGTTTGCTTATATGTGGGGTATGGTTTTGAACTTCTATTAAGTTGTTCGTGAAGTTGCAATTGCATGAAAAAGAACAAAAGATTTTGAGTTGGAGAGAAATAGAAGAAATCAAAAAGAAAAAGTTGCTTGTGTTTACTTTAAATTATAATTAATCAATTTGGTTGAATTGTTTAATATCATCTTTTTATATGATTGGTATGTTGTAACATAATAATAATAGAATTATTCTAAATTTTCTTTTACTCCAACAATGATTCTAACTCTAGAGGCAAGAAAGAATTTTTAATTTGCACAACATAGGGGCTATAAAAGGATTTTCAATGTGAATAACTCGAAAGCCATAAAAGATTATTCAATTTGAATTTTTAAATTACAATTAACAAGAAAAAAATTTGAATTTAGGAAAAAAAAGTAATTTAGAATTTTGCAATTTAATTTGATTTTAGAGTTAATTATTTTTTGGAATTATATACACTTCAAAATTTAAAAGAAAGAAATAGAAATTACAACAAAATTTAATATTTTGAGATAATTATACTCTAACTTTCATTTAAAATTAGAAGATTGATTGACTGAAAAAGACCCGTGCTTTGCACGGGTTTTGAAATTAATAGTTGTGGATAAGAAGATTAGTTGGAAACAGATTTTCGTGGCTTTACTGGTCATCATCAACATCATTATGTGTGGTTATTCTAAAACTAATTAGATGATGTTGCCTATAAAGCTGAGAGATCTTTTTAAATGCACATATCACTCTCTTCCGTAAACTTGTGGCTACAATTTTTATTTTTAACGTCTCTTGAGAGGATCTTGTCATGTATGTTTAGATTGATATTATCATGTTATTGTAAAATATAAGTTATTATGAGCTTGTTTGTCTATGCATATTTTGCAGCTTCTAAGTTTTTAGGGGAAAAAAAAAACCTATCTCATGTTTTTTTATTATTTGTAGCTTATAAGTCCCAAATAAGCTTAGCCAAACAGGCTGTATGTTGTGTTTTATTAATTACATAGTAGATTATTCAAGTTATTGTGCAGCCTTGCTTTAAATTATATATTTTTAACTACAATAATATAAGTTTTAATGAATATTATTTATTCACTAATGAATGTTGATGAATTTTACACTAATTATTCATAAGATTCTTCAATTACAACTTCATGCCCAATTATTTTGGAGCATATAATCATGTCTACAATCTTCAATTTATTGAAAAATTTTTAAAGCAACTTGAGACTTTTATAAAGTCATAAATTTAGTTTTTCTTATTAGAAAAGAAATGAAATAGAGGAATAATTCTATAAGCAAACTGAGTTTTTTTTGTCTTTTTTTTTTTAATAATTTTATTGCATGTTACATTAAAGGCTAAAACTTTCCCTGTCTCCATTTAACCCCGGTTTTTCTTTGGGCAAATTTAATCCTAATTTAAGAGGATCAAATTTTGTGGTTTTGATATGTTGAGGTTTTATCCTCCTTTATTCTCACTAATTTGTTTGAATTGGAAAGAAAAATGAAATAGATGGATACATTCTTTCGTGGCCAGTAAGGTCTCTTTTGTGATAATCTTGATGTATAGAAGACTAGTATTATATAATATAAGGTTCATGCTTATCTTTTGATGTCACATGTGTTCTAATTTTATCAATTATTTTCCCTTCAACAAATAATTAAATTCTAATAAATATATTACTATTACTAAAATTATGTATAATTGCAATAAATACATTATTCATTTTTCTATTCCTTTCTATTTCTAGATTAGATTTTTTTCCCTATTTTTACTTTCTAATTTAAATATTCTACTTAATTATTCCATATCTCTCTAGAAAACATGTTGAAAACTTACCAAGAATAAAACTTTAGAAAATATATTTATTTTTTCATCCTAACGTAGTAAAAATCTATATAAAAGAATCTATTTTTCTCATGCATTGTACGGGATATACTCTAATCCTAAGGAAATTAAGATACACTTTCATTAAAAAAAAAATTTATTTATATATAAAAGAAAACACTAATTCAGACAGCCAGAGTTCACATCACATGTTGAAAGGAAAATAAACCTTTTCCAATTGATTTATTAGATTTTGACCCAAAAAAGAAGGGCCTAAAATAGGGCCTCCACTCACGTGTAAGAATATTCAAATTGGCTAAGATGAAAAGTCAACTTACTATTTCTTTGGTCAAAATGTCAACCTAGTCGATCACTATATAAGAAGAAGGCCTTCCCTCCCATTCTGTCCATCCAAAATTACAACATTTCAACAATTCCCAAACACTTGCAAATAAACAACAAGACACTTCAATTTCTCCAATGGCTGTCAAAGTTTACATTGTGTATGGTTCTTTTCTTGTAGCTTCTCTTCTTACGTAATTTAGGGTTTATTCTTTTAATAATCTTTGAACAATTGATTTGTCGCATTTTAGTCCCTTAATTTTTAAATAAATTTTTTAATTCCTGAACTTTAATAATTGAAACGTCATTATAGTCTTTGGACTTTGATAAACAAAACATCATTAGTCCTTCAAAACGGTTTAGGAGTTCAAGGATTAAAAAGTTTATTTTAAAAGACAAAATATTAAAATGCGACAAAGTCAATAATCCAAACTGAAACGTCATTATAGTCTTCGGACTTTTATAAACAAGACATCATTAGTCCTTCAAAAAGGTTTAGGAGTTCAAGGGTTAAAAAGTTTATTTTAAAAGACAAAATATTAAAATGCGATAAAGTCAATAATCCAAAGACTATTAGAAGAATAAACTCTTTAATTTATTGGCTCTTAATTATACATTCTAATTAATGCCAGAATTTATGTGATGTGTTATGTCACAGATACTACTCTATTGACGGGCATGTCGCCAAGCTCGCGCAAGAGATTAAGAAAGGAGCCGAATCCATTGAAGGCGTAGAGGCAACTATATGGCAGGTTTGTCATGTATTTTAAATCTAAGAATCCGGTATATTTCACGGGGCGGCAGGGTTTCAATGTCAAGCATGGATATCTAGGAACAACTTATTTCATGGAAATAAATTTATATATTTAGCAGCTCTTTATAGCAAATTAAATATTATTTAACAGTGGCTAAACTAATTTGTTTCTTAGTCTAAAAATATTTTTGAGAAATGTAACTGAACTCATTCTTGACAAATCCCGCCATTGCAATAAGTGAAGACTACAAATTAAACTCCACTTGCCCGTGAACACATCTGCTTATGCTTTCACAGTAACTCTTTGCTGTCACATTGTTATATGTTGTAAAATTAAACTAAAGAGACTATTTGGTTTTGCTTTTTTTGCAGCTTATAAGCTTTAAAAAAAAAACAAAAAAAGAACCCTTCACATAATTTTTACTATTTACAGCTTATAAGTCCCAAATAAAAACTTAGCCAAATAGGCTGTAAATTGAATAGCCACTAGCCATCTATTTCATGCGAACATATTATTTGGTGATGGAATGTGATAACCGATGATTGAATGGGAATATACAGGTGCCAGAAACTCTATCACAAGAGGTACTGGAGAAGATGCATGCTCCACCGAAGGGCGACGTGCCGGTCATTACCCCCAACGACCTGAAAGAGGCCGATGGCTTCGTATTTGGATTCCCAACTAGATTCGGCATGATGGCTGCCCAATTTAAAGCATTTGTTGATTCCACTGGAGGCCTTTGGCAAGGCGAAGCCTTGGCTGGCAAGCCTGCTGGCCTTTTCTATAGCACTGCTACACATGGGGGTGGTCAAGAGACGACTGCGTAAGTCTCTTTTGTTACAAACCCCACAACCCGAATCCGATTCTTGTCCCCCACACAAGGACCTCACACTTGGGGAAAGGGAGTCTCAATTACTTGAACTATCCTTAATTCCAACGGCTGTAATTGATTTTTTTTTTTTTCTGGGTGCGTGTGTGTGTGCACAGTTTGACAGCAATCACTCAACTAGTTCACCATAGAATGATATATGTACTAACTGGGTACACATTGGGAGGTGGAATGTTTAACGTGAATGAGATTAAGGGTGGCAGCCCCTACGGCGCTGGGACATATGCTGGCACCGATGGATCCCGATAGCCTTCTAAGCTTGAACTCAAACAAGCTTTCCGTCAAGGACAGCACATTGCTGGCATAACCAAGAAGTTTAAGGCTTAGATCCAAGAAACTTCCCTCTGCATACAGACAGTTAATTTGATCACCTTATTGAATCTCATTCATACATTTCTTATTTTTGAGTTATAAATTTCTGTACGAGTGAGTTCAAAGCGCATACGTTTCTTAATTATTCCAATTAGACGGCACTGTACTTTGTTTTATCGAAATAAAAAGGACATTCATACTTTTGGCTTCCGTTAAAAAAAAATTGAATTTGAAACAAAAAATTTCCTGTCTCAAACTTGAAGGATCCGGTCTCAAAAAAGATTTGAGATGGAATTTGATTAGGCAAAAATTTTCCGTCTCAAAAACCCTCGTTTAAAATTTTGAGACAGAAAATTTCATCTCAAATTTTCACCTCAAATTCTATCTAAAATATGTATTAACTCATTAGAAAATTTGTCAAAAATTTTCGTCTCAAATTTTCTATCTCAAATCTACCAATTTCTACTAATTTATTTTATTTCCCATCAAGTGTTACAATCCGATAAAGTTCCTAGTAGATTAGCCAAATATTTATTAGTCAACGATCTTTATTCGCCGGCACTGGTTTGTTGTGTCTTCCGTTCTGGGCCTCCTCAAGAAAAATTGTGTCGTGCTTCGCTCGTGAGTTATTGAATTAATTAACCCTTCATCATCTATTTTGATCTTGGCCTCATTATATTTTGGTGTAATTTTGGCTAGCTAGAAAAGCCCTCTCTATTTCCAAATGATCAAACTGGATGTAGCAATTATATCTAACTAGAGTATAACACGTGCGATGCACGAAAAAATACATATTTGTATGTTTTTATTTACTGTTGATAGCCAATTTTTGCAATCTATGCAAAGTTAGAATATAAATTTTTGCAAATTTTAATAATTAGTAATTTTTTACCACCTATGGAATACTTGTCAACAAGGTCAATAAGGCGGGGTAACAAGGTAAAAATTTTTCAACTGCGGGCTTTTTAGTTAACAGGCTTCCAACTCCTGTCCTGCAAAATTCCTCACCATATTTTAAACTTTATATATAGTAAAATTACTGATTACAGTTACCTAGGCTATTTTGAACGTCAGGGTTACCCTTATTTACGAGCTTATAAAAGATGATAAACTGGGTCCAAAATTAATATTGTGTTTTTGAGGTATTGTGATAAATACAAGGGGCTATATACATATTTAAATCTACAAGGAGGTTGTGTCCTCTCAAGACAGGTGGTTATTATGTATGTATATATATATATATATATATATATATATATTGTAACATATTATATATAAAATTAAAAAAGTTTTGGGTTTCAGGTTTTTCCTAAAAAAAAATATTTATTCTAATCCCTAACCTATTTCTTTGAATTTTTTTTCCTATCCTTAATATTTTTACTCAATTTCCCGATTCTCCAATAATAATTTTTCTATTATGATTTTTCAAGTTGAGTATTGAATTTCCCTAATCAGTACACAGCCCAATCAATTACCGAGAACCATCAAAATAGATATATAATTGCGAGAAAAGACGTAACCGACCAAACGTGGCTACTTAATGTGGAGTCCACTCAAACTTGACTGGTTGCTCTTGCTCGTCGCTCCTAGCAGTTCTCTCGCAATTTTGTTCTTCGTCAGCATTTGCTATTTTCCTTTTAGAAGAAAGAAGAAATTAAGGCAGGCATCTTCCCTAGTTCATGGAATTTACTTTTTCATAAGTTTTGAGTCTTTTTGTTAAATATTTTGAAGTTTAAACCCTCAATTTTATATTTGACAAAGTTTAAGTCCTAATTTTTTTTCTCATTATAGGGGTATAGATTGACTGTAGGAATTAATCTTCTATGATGTATACATGGAAATTCTTCATAGGGGTATAAGTTGATTGTAAATCATTATGAATTAATCTAATTAAGGGTAAAATGTGCATTACCCTTGATCCTGCAAAAGAATCAAATAATCTTCCAATGAACTTCTCCGGTGGACTGTAGCTAGCAAAATAAAGAAACTAGACACTGGTGTGACATTGGTCAAAGAGCCTCTAACGCCTAAGTCAGATTTACTCTTTTGGGAAAGTTTTTGTATTGAATATAGTGGGAGTAGTGGAATTACCTTATTTGGGTATAAGGAGATCCCATTTATAATTTGTGGCTCAGGACACGTATCCTCCTTGCTAAGATTGTTAGGTGATTATTGGACGCTGGGGATACCATTGGGGATCTCTTCATATTTGGTCGGTAGGGCCTGTCTCAGGGCTTTCTGGTTGGGATGTTCCCAATCACCTTGGCTACTCCAGTCGATCCTATATCACTCCTCATAGTTTGAATAAGTAGTTAATTATCCTATTGGGGTCTGAAACATACCATATTACCTCCTACGCTTTTTTAAAAGTGACAAAATCTCCCCATCTCCCAAAAAACATCTTAACACCGTTAAATTAAACTCTCAAACAACCAAATTGCCTATACAAAACCCTCTTACTATCATTTTTTATTTGAAAAAAAAAAGGAAAAATAATTTTAATTTTTTAATTATTGAAATTAAAATTTTTTAATTTTTTAAAATTTTTAATTTTTAATTTTTTGTAATTTTTAAATTATAATTTTATATCTAAATTTTTAATTTTTATTTTTAATTTAAGTTTTAATTTTTAATTTTTGTATTTTTGAAATTTTTAATTTTTTTATTTTTCAAAGTGGAGCTCTCAATAAGGGTGTTTTGATTTAAAAAAAAAATAGCAAAGTCTAAAATTTGACATTCGCACATATAATAAAGGAGAATGTAATGCACTCTCAGTTAAATTTGACAGAAAAAGTTAAAATTGGAGATTATGTGTCACTTTTAAAAAGTACAAAAAATAATGCGGTGTGTTTTAAACCACAAAAAGAATGATTAGCTATTTATAGAAATTATTAGAGGTAATGAGATTTTGACCCATCTAATTAATATAGAACAACAACTTTTTAAGTGTTCAAACACGATTTTTGCAAGAGGTTTTTGAAGAAACATGCTTCTACTCCACTCATTTTCTCTCAAAAGAAACAAGACCAAGATGTCTTTCTCGAAGTTGATATTGAAGTGAGCGTGTCAAGTAAGATAACACGGAACTCTTCACTAAGAAAATGACACCCAAAGGCTTCATGTTCACTTCCATCAGGACCACTAGCATGCAAGACTGGAAAATAGATTGAGAATGGATCTTCTCTAACTTTAATGAGTTACGACATTATTAGCAACATGAACGTTTATGAGCTATTGATACTTTTATACTAAAATTGATATAAAAAATTTACATTATTTAATTATTTATTTTGTTTACATTTAGACAGATTTTCTAATTACAGTGACCAATAGAGAATTAAAAGGAAAATAAGAGAATTATGTATGTATGGAATCTCACGACACTTGACAATTGCATAACCAGTGTGGCTTCAAATAGACCCTTTTTCTTTTCCTTTTTTTTTTTTTTGGGTAATTGGATCGGTTAATGCTTGGAAATTGGAATGTTTATGCGACTCACAGCCAAGACTATGTTTACATATAGTTATATTATATATTTCTGTCTCGTATAAAATCTTAAGTCATTTCACTAGAAAAATTTTAGTGTAACAATAGAATTTCATATTTTCTAAAAATTTGATGAGTGAACATTAAATGTTTAATTTTTCCTGACAATTAATTTAAGAGGGTCTCCGCCTATGGTTGTATAGAACAAAATGGGGATGACGAGAATGACATCTCAAGCTTTGTGTCCGTAGAAAACTCTTATTGATATTAAAGATAGCAAATTATTTTAGCCTAAGCGTGATTTAGGTACAGTAGATCTTTTTTTACAGTAGATTTTTTTTAAAAAAAAATTAATCTTTCACATTATTATCTAGTAATTTCAACTTCTAAAGACAACTGGAAACTGTCTTGTAGGGTTTGATCTATTTAGGTTGATGTGTAAGCATCATTTGATACACTTCTTTTAACCATTATATTTCACCAGGCCACAAAAATATTAGAAAATCTGTTTTAAGTAATTGACTTTTGTATGAAAATATTTTATTTATAATATATTTAAATAGTGCTAAAAGACCATATTTATAACCAACACTATTATTAGTTTAGATTTTTCTACATTTGAAATATATTATGTTAAATTTTTATCTTATCATTTAGACTAACATAAAATAGATCTAAAATACTTATAACATAACAGACGATTGCTAAAAGAAATATATCATTTCATATTACGTTTAGTTTTAAACGAAATTTTATTTTAACAAGGCCAGGTTTGCATTGAACACTATTAGCTTAGATTTTTTCTATATTTAAAATATATTACAATAAATTTAAATTTTATCAGTTTGACTGCCATAAAACAAAAATAAATACCTTTCACAAAACATATGATTGCTACAACAAACCTATATTTCTAGTTACAATTAGTTTAAGGAAAAACAATAAAAAAGAATTGCTTCTTTTATTTATATTATTTACCAAAAGGAAAATTTATGAATTATTAGTTGTAAGTTATCTTTATTTAACTTTATCATGAAGTAATACAAGATCTTCTATTATATTATATTATATTATATTATATATATATATATATATATTAATGTTAAAACAACTTATAAAATTTTACATACCTTCTCCAAAAATAATGAAATTACTACAAGAAATCAAACTAGTAGTGTTAATATATATATATATATATATATAAAATATTTTTAAGCGTTAATAACTAGTTCTCCAAGTGTAAGAATTTTCAATAATGTAACTAAAAATTGACGTTACATTTGAAAGCCTAGTTAGTACTTTTTATACTATAAAGTGTAGCAAATGTTTGTTAAACTTGTAAATGTTACTAACGTAACTAACATAGGCACATGCAACAAATAAAATTCAAATCTTTCTATACTTTGAGGTGTAATAAATGTAACTTTTAATTTTATATTATTTACATGTTTAAGCATAACAAATTGTTTGGCAGTCCTAAAAAATTAAATATAGAAATTTCATTATCGTTGCTACAGTTTGCAACATAAAAACTATTTTGTTACATTTAAACCCATAATTAGAATAAAAGTTATTATTTACTTTTCTACACTTACTCTAAGTGTAACTGTAATTACTTCTATAATTACAATAAAAGTTATTATTTTATTTTTCTACACTTACTCCAAGTGTAACTGCGATTACTTCGATAACTAGAATAAACGTAACTATTTTACTTTTCTACACTCTTACTCCAAGCGAAGCTGTAATCACTTACTTAAAATCTTGTTATGAATACATCAAATCATAGTTTGGTCCTTTTAATTTAATAATCTAAGTTTTTAGTTAATATGAAAATCAGTTCAAGATTTATGTAACAACCTAAAGGTAATGAAATGGCATAATCTCATTGAGGGGAAATCACACGCATAGTCCCTAAAGTTGACATGATTTTTCAAGTTAGTCCTACTTGTTTAAATTAATGCAAATTAGTCCCCAATGTTTTCAAAAACCAATCAAATTAGTCCCTAAGCTCAAGTTGTCATTCTTTTTTCTTTTCTTTTTTTTTTTCTTAGTTGATTATAATACCTTGAACTTTTTACTGTGAATTTCATTATGGAATAATTTTTAGACAATAAAAGTTCCTAATTTTCATTAAAAATTTTCAATCAGATATCTAATGTGTCTTATAAAAGTTCACAATAAATCCAAATATACAAAGAATACAATAACTATCATCCAAAATGTTAAATTCCTACTGCTTTTTTTCTTTTTGGCTAAGAATTCTTGCTTAAAAAAATAGATAATCGGATTTCGTTTTATAGCGCAAATGGTAAGATTGTCAATTGCTTTTATGTTTGAGGTCATTTGGGACATTTTCGTTGAAACTAACGTCCTTTCTAATTGTAGGGACTAATCTGACCATAATAATTAAATATTGGGGACTTATATGAATTATTTGAAACAATAGGGATTAAAATTAAAAAATATGTAAACATTAGGGATTTATTTGAATTTAACTCTAACTGCAGGAACTAATTTGACTATAATAAGTAAACATTGAGGACTTATATGAATTATTTGCAACAATAGGGACTAAAGTGGAAAAAAGTATTAACATTAGGGACTTATTTGAATTTAATAACTTAAATCTTTTTTTACATTGTAAAAATGTCATGTCAGTGCTTACGTGGTATGATTATTTTATTATTTATTATTTTATTTTTTTTATTATTTCTTATCTTTATGAATACACATTATTAGCTTTAATTGAAATATTAAATGGTCAATCAATTAATGTTTAAGATAAAATTCAGTTGTGAATTCTAAAAAAATTATTTTTTATCCATTATGTATGTATATTATTAGCATTAGAAATTTAATTTTCAATAAATTAATTCTTAAATAATATTCATTTGTGAAATCCAAGTAAATTTAATGTTTACCATTAAAAAATATTTTTTTGAGCATTATAAGAGTGTTATATTAACGCTTATATGGCAATGAATATTTTTTATTAGCTTATATAATAAATTATTATTTATTTTATTATTTTTATTTTTATTTTTGTGGAGGTAATAAATTATTAATTAAAATTTTAAATAAATAATTAATTAATGCTTAAAATATAATTCATTTGTGAACTTCAAAAGGTTCATTTATTACCATTTATGTATATATATATACATATATTCTTAGTTTTAATTTAGAAATTTAGTTACTAATAGATTAATGTTAAAAAGCCTTAATGTGTTTTTCATTTGTGACTTTGAAAATTAAACCTTAGTAAATTTAATATTTATTATTTAAAAAAATTCATGCAAAGCATAGAATATTCATGACTAAATTCTTTATATGCTATTAAAAATAAATAAATTCAACTTAATTTAATATTTTTAATCAAAACATAAATACATGCAGAGCACGGATGAAAGTGCTCCAGTTGAACTAATAATAAAATTCATACATTGCATGGATACCATACTATTTTTTTTTAAGAAAAAAATTTTAGAATATTTAAAGGGTGACACATAATATTACCCCCACTCTACTATTTCAAAGTAAATAAAGATGTGTAAAACAATTATTATATTGACCATGTCATAAGTGAAGAAGTCGTATATATCCCAGTGATCAATTTGATAATGACACGTGTGTAAAAGTTGTACTACATCCATTTTATATCACTTCCACCTCATTTGGATGGGGGGGGGGGGGGAATTTAATAAATAAATAAATAAAAGAAAGGAAAGATTATAAAGGAAAGGAAATAGGTAATCCATATTTAGATTAGAATATTTATATAAGGGAAAGGAACATAAAAGATTATGAGTATTTTGTATTTGAATTAGAAAAGAAATGGAAGGAAATGATAAATTTTATGTGTAAACTTACTTTTGTGCCATTTTTCATATTTTGTCTTTATATAGCAAGTTTAGTAATTAAAATAAAACTCAAGGGATAAAATCATCTTTGCACAACTTTCTTTCGGTGTCCTGCCCTTTCCTCCCAAAATGGAAGGATTAAAAATAAAGGAAATGAAAGGAAAGTTATTTTCCTCTCAAAACCATTTCCGCCCAAAACTTTCAAGACAAACAAAGAAAAGAATTCTTTTATCCCTCTAAAACCATTCCTTCCCCTCCGTTCCCCTCAATCCAAACAGAGTGTTCATGTCCATCTCATAGAAGCCCGCCTTAGTTGACAAGTTCGTACATGTATAAAAGATTATTATTATACATTAATGCTAAAAGATTCACTCATGATGTGCGGATGTCCAACCATGCAAGACTAAAGTTTCACAAAGTCTTGATAATTTGCAAGCCCTTAATTTTCGGATTTCCTATTTCTAACTCGTACGAAATCTTTTAGTGATTTGTAATAATTCCAATTACTACTAGAAAAAAGGACTTAAGTAACAGTAATTATTAACCACAAAAAAGAATGCACTAAAATAGAGATGATTTAAAGACAGAAAATAGATTCATCTCTACTTAGCAATGGATTACTAATTGAGAATCATCAAAATAGATATCTAATTGCAAGGAAAAAATATAACCATCCAAACATGGCTAGTTAGAGTCTGTTTGGCTAAGCTTATTTGGGACTTATAAGCTACAAATAGTAAAAAAATATATGAAGATATGTTTTTTTTTTATTTATAAAAGCTTAATTATAAGCTGTAAAATAAGCAGAGCCAAACAGGCTCTTAATGTGGAGTCCACTCCTCATACTTAACTGGTTGGTCTTGCTGATCGCTCTTAGCAGTTTTCTTATAATTTCATTCTTTGTCAGCATTTGCTATTTTTCTGAGAAGAATTAAGAAATTAAGGCAGGCACCTTCCCTTGTTAATGGAATTTACCTTGCTGAAGTTTGTTTGGCAGAACCTTTATTTTCTTACAGTACTTATCAATTTCTTCGCTTATCATGTTGAACTGAAAAACCCATAAGATTGAATATTTGCTCATATAGTAAAATCATAATCTTCAATTTTTTTTGGGGAGATAGAGAAAAGACAAGGGTAAATAGTGCTAAAAGACCATGATTATATTCAACACTATTATTAGTCTAGATTTTTCTACATTTGAAATATAGTTTGTTAAATTAAGCTTATCAGTTAGACTAACGTAAAATAGATCTAAAATACTTATAACATAACATACAATTGCTACAAGAAATATATCATTTCATATAATATTTGATTTTAAACGACATTTTATTTTAACTACAAGGCCAGGTTTGCGTTGAACACTATTAGCTTAGATTTTTCCTATATTAAAAATATATTACAATAAATTTAAATTTTATCACTTTGACTGACATAAGACAAAAACAAATACCTTTCGCAAAACATACGATTACTACGACAAACCTATATTTCTAGTTACAATTAGTTTAAGGAAAAATAATAAAAAAGAATTGCTTCTTTTATTTATATTATTTACCAAAAGGAAAAATTTGTGAATTATTAGTTGTAAGTTATCTTTATTTAACTTTATCATGAAGTAATACAAGATCTTTTATTATATTTAGTATAATGTTAAAACAACTTAAAAAAAATTTACACACCTTCTCCAAATATAATGAAATCACTACAAGAAATTAAACTAGTAGTTATATATATAAAATATAAAAGTATAACAAAATTAACTAGTTCTCCAAGCACAAGAATTTTCAATAGTGTTACTAAAAATTGATGCTACACTTGAAAGCCTAGTTAGAATTTTTTATACTATAAAGTGTAGCTAATATTTGTTAAACTTGCAAGTGTAACTAATTTAGGCACATTCAGCAAATGAAATTCAAATCTTTCTATACTTTGAGGTGTAATAAATATAACTTTTAAATTTATATTAGTTACATGTTTAAGCATGACAAATTGTTTGGCTGTCCTAAAAAATTAAATATGAAAATTTCATTATCGTTACTACAGTTTGCAACATAAAAATTATTTTGTTACGCTTAAAACCGTAACTAGAATAAAAGTTATTATTTTACTTTTCTACAATTACTCCATGAGTAACTGTAATTGCTTCTATACCTAGAATAAATGTTAATATTTTACTTTTCTATACTTACTCCAAGGATAATTGCAATTGCTTCCACAGCTAGAATAAAAGTAATTATTTTACTCTTCTACACTCTTACTCCAAGCAAAACTATAATCACTTACTTAAAATCTTGTTGTGAATACATCAAATCATAGTTTTGTCCTTTTAATTTAGTAATCTAAGGTTTTAGTTAATATAAAAATCAGTTCAAGATTTATGTAACAACCTAAAGGTAATGAAAGACATAATCTCATTGACAATCTATCTAAAGATAAAAGTGAAAATTGGTCTCAACGAGATATCAACATAACTTATTAACAAGAAATTAATGCAAAGTACATTTTATTCTTTGTTATCTGTACACCTTGGAAACATTGAACTAATAATACAATCGTGCATTGCATGATACTATACAAATTTTTTTTTCTAAGAAAGAAATTTTAGAATAGTTAAAGGGTGACACGTACTAGCACCTCGCACTCTACTATTTCAAAGTAAATAATGATATGCCAAAAAAATTATTATATTGACCATATCATAAGTGAAGAAGTCGCACATATCCCAGTGATCAATGTGATACTGACACGTGTGGAAAAGTCGTACTACATCCATATTACATCATCTCATGCCCATCTCGTAGAAGCCCGCCTTAGTTGACAAGTTCGTACTTGTCATACATTAATGCCGAAAGTTTCACTCAAGTGGTGCTGACGTGCAACCATGCCAGACTAAAGTTTCACAAAGTCTTGATAATTGCATGCCCTTATTTTTGGATTTCCTAGTTCTAACTCGTACGAAATCTTTTAGTGACTTGTAATAATTGCAATTACTACTGGAAAAAACGACTTGAGTAACAGTAATTATTAACCACAAAAAAGAATGCACCAAAATAGAGATGATTTAGAGAGAGAAAATAGAGTCGTCTCTATTTAGCAATGAATTAATAATTAAGAATCATCAAAATAGATATCGGAAAAATATAATCAACCAAACATGGCCAGTTAGAGCCTGTTTGGCTAAGTTTATTTGAAGTTTATAAATTGCAAAAAGTAAAAAAGTATGGGAAGATATATATATATTTTTCTAAATATTGTGGAAAACACATGGTCATTGCCTACTTAATAAATATTAATATATTGTTGAATAATTCAAAAACAAAAGAAACTAAATAAGATTTAATATTTTCTAGTTAGAAAAGAGTAAAAATTAAAAGAGATGCATGTATTCTAATTTCTTAAATTTTTTAATTTTTAATTTTAATTGTAAAATTATTATAGTGGTCTTTCTATCAATAAGAGGTTTGGAACCCCTCTCTATCTGATATGGTAATGAACGACGTCTTCTGCAAGTCTGGAGATTCCTCAGATATGGGCCTGCTGCCACTGAGGGATCCTTGCTGCTTTAATCTTTAAAATGTTAAATCTTAATTTTTTTAATTTTTAATTTTTAATGTTTTAATTTTTAAATATATAAATTTTGATTTTTTATTTGTTAATTTTTTAGTTTCTAATTTTTAAAATTTAATTTTTCTAATTTTTAATTTTTAAATTTTCTATTTTTTAATTCTTTGATAAATTACATAAAAGTTATTTTTGTGATCTTTCTCTTTAATTTTTATGATTCCACCTTTAGTTGAAATACTAAAATAGAGATGATTTAGAGACAAAAAATAGAGTCATCTCTATTTAGTAATGGATTAATAATTGAGAATCATCAAAATAGATATCTAATTGCAAGGAAAAATATAACCAACCAAACATGGCCAGTTAAGCCTGTTTGGCTAAGCTTATATAGGGCTTATAAGCTACAAATAATAAAAGAGTATGTGATGATGTGCTTCTTTTAGAAGAGTTTAATTATAAGCTGCAAAATAAGTTGAGCCAAGCAGGCACTTAACGTGGAGTCCACTCCTCGTACTTAACTGGTTGGTCTTGCTAATCCTTCTCAGCAATTGTCTTGTAGTTTCATTCTTTGTCAGCATTTGTTATTTTATTTTGAGAAGAATGAAGAAATTAAGGCAGCCATCTTCGCTAGTTCATGGAAATTACCTTGCTGACGTTTGTTTGGCAGAACCTTTATTTTCTTCCAGTACTTTTCAGTTTCTTGGCTTATCATGTTGAAGTGTAAAACCAACAAGATTTAATAATTGCGCATATGGTAGAATCATAACATTCAATTTTTTTTGGGAGACAGAGAAAAGACAAAGAAAAAAAGATAGCTTTAAAGAAAAAAATGCCAAAAAAATAGAAAAGTAAACAGCAGAACTTTCCAAGTAGTGTAGGATTCTTAATTTCTGACAAAGAATTTGACAGTACTGGACCCATGTTGTAGACTTGTAATAGCTACGCGTAGTCTTTTAAGGTTGCTATAAGAAACCTCTCCTCAAGTAATTCTTCTTGTACTCAATTTCACACCTGAGAAAAGGCAAAACAATAGCTACATTTGAGCCTCTAATTTTAGTGTTGCAGAGTGAGATAGAGCAAAAGAGAGAGAATGGAAAACCAGGTTGTCCAAGCAGCTCAGGAAGGGGATGTAAGCTCCTTGCTGAGGCTGCTTCAATATGATCCTCTAATTCTTGATAGAGTCTTAGCTAATTGCAGTACCTTCGATACACCTCTGCATATAGCTGCAATGCTAGGACATGTTGATTTCGTGAAGGAAATTGTTAGACGAAAACCCGAACTCACAAGGGAGTTGAATTTGAACAATTCCACCCCCCTTCATTTGGCTTCGGCTAGAGGTTTCACTGACGTAGTCAGAGCATTGGTATCAGTTGATTCTGATATGTGTTTTGCTCGTGATAAAGATGGTCGCAACCCTTTACATATTGCAGCCATAAAAGGCAGACTTGACGTCTTGAAAGAATTAATAGAAGCCAAGCCAGATGCTGCTAGAGCCATTTTGCATCAAGGAAAGACAATCTTGCATTTTTGTGTGATTTACAATCAGTTTGAGGCATTGAAGCTTTTAATAGAGATGACAAGTGATGAAGATTTTTTGAATGCCAAAGATGATGATGGCAATACTATCCTACATCTGGCAGTTGCTGATAAACAAACTGAGGTAATTGTCTCTGTTACGTGCACAATTTGATAAGTAGGGATAGTTAAAAAAATTAGTTGAGTTGGTGAAAAGCTAACTAACCAACCAATTCATGCCATTAGTTGCATAAAAGCTAAACGAGCTCTGCATGGAACCAATCAGAAAATAATATCTTTGAATTCTCAGCTCTCTCTCTCTTTCTCTCTCTCTCTCTCTCTCTCTCTCTCTCTTCTAATTATCTCCCTCTTTTTCAATCTTCTTCTTCCTAAGGACTTTGTTCAGGGGTAATTCTTCTCCCTAACCCCTTAGAGGCTCTTAACAGACTCAAGGGAAAAATACCATTTTTCCGACCTTTTCGTTTTTACTGGTCCGCATAAGGCAACATTTTTTAGTTTGTTACTAATTTCAAACATTTTCTTGCAGACCATAAGCTACTTGCTACTCAAATCCAGTCTTAAAGTGAATACCAGAAATCAAAACGAGCTGACCCCAATAGACGTCCTAATTCAAAGTCGAAGAGATGTCAAAGATATGGATATTAGAGAATCATTGGCCCGCGCTGGAGCCGTTGGTGTTGGGTCTAGTGAGCAGAAGAACACTTTGGAGAATTTTTTTAATCGGCAACAAGATTGGTTAGAAAGAAAACGTAACGCGTTGATGGTTGTGGCCTCACTGATTGCAACCATGGCATTTCAAGCTGCTGTGAACCCTCCCGGTGGTTTTTCGGAAGAGAGAAAGGAATTTTTTTCCAAGGAACAAGGGAGAAATCTTACACTACTGCCAGGGCATTCCATATGGGCAGATACTGATCCTTCTGATTATGGTGGCTTCTTGATAGTCAACACTGTGGGCTTTATTGCATCTCTCAGCATCATATTACTGCTCATAAGTGGCTTACCTTTGAGGCGTAAAATATTTGTATGGATTTTGATGGTTATCATGTGGATCGCAATTACATCAGTTGCAATAACATATAGTCTCTCTATAGCTGCAATCACACCATGGGAAAGGGAAGACACAATTGTTTCTGTTATAGGATATGTAATCTTTGTATGGCTCGGCCTCATGGGTATCCTTCTTCTAGGGCATTCGATTTGCTTCATCATTAGAATTGTTAGAGGTCTTAGAAAATTAATAGGAAGATATCGGAATTATCTTGCAATGTATGTAAACCTTGATAGGGTTTGACATGAGAAAAATATCCAGTAGTCATATCTTGTAAGACAGGAAGCACATCCTCGTCAGTCAAGTGTTGTGCACTTTCATGGTCATATGATAGAAATGAAAGGAGTGAGGGATTTGAACCAAGGTATATGCACTTGTACAATAAGATACCTGCAAGTTATTGTTCATCTCAATTTATCTATATAAGTTTAATCCATATAATTTTAGTCCTTAGAATTTCATACTTCTGCCACAATTGTTTCTTGAATTTTATTCCTAGCTACAGCGATTACTACTTATAACTCTCTAAATAAAAGGAGGTTTTATTCTTTGAAAAAGCAATTTTTGGGAAAAGGTAGAAAGGCTATCCGTGGTGAAGAGAAAAATGTTCTCAGTTGAAGGAAGACACTAGGAATGGATTTTAATTGCAGGTATCTATCTACACCACTTTAACCCGAAATGACCAAATGAGTACGAGTCGGGATTAAATTTTGATCCCCCACGTGGGGCCTATTCCCCATTCGCATAACCTACCTCCTGTACCAGTATTTTCCACTCATTATTATATTGGTTTTGAGTTTTTCGAACAAAACCAAAAAATCATATTGAATTGTATTGAAATAGAATATTTCCTTAACTTTTTTACTAGGATCAAGCAAAAAGAGCAAAACAATGGTATGATTCAGAATAAGAGCCATTTGGTATGTTGAAATAGTCTGGAAAGGAATGGCTTTTTTAGCTTTTAATTCTCATTCCCTAATTTGGTACAAAAATTGAAATTGGAAAGCTCATTCCATAAAAATGACCTTTTTAAAGCAAAAGTTGGAAAACTCATTTCTTGTCTCAAGTGAGGAATGAGTTTCCAACTTCTTAAAGGGAGTCATTAAAAAATAATTTATTCTCTATTTATCTTCTCAAAATTTTTCTAAAAAATTAAACATGTAAATAATTTTTAAAACTATGAAACTAAAAAATAAAAATTAAAAAATCAAAAAAATTAAAAAATGAAATTAAGAAATTAAATATTAAAAAAATACATCTTCCCCCTTCATGTTTTGCTCTTTTCTAACTAAAAGACATGTGTCTTCTTATTAGCTAGTTAATATGGGTATTTTGATTAATTGAATTGGTTCTTATGTTCAAAATATTTACAAACTTATTATCATATAATACTTGATATACTGTTTTTAAAGTTGCACAAAAAAAATTAATTGCCTTATATAAATTTAAACTTATGTCAAATTAAAGAATAATGGTATTCTAATCAATTGAATTGATTTTTATTCTATTCTAACTTTTTTCTTTTTAGTTTTTTTTTTAACAAACCCCCATCCCCAACCCAACCCCCCATTTTCGATGGGATTTGAACCTAAGACTTAATGCCTAGAAGGGGTATTCTAACTTGTAAAAATAATTTTATTAAATATATGAAATAAAATAAATATTCTATTCTGACTTTTACTATATCTATAGCCAAATACAAGAAAAAGAATAAGTATTCTATGAACATTCTACCATGAATTCTATTCTGCCTTGAAAAGGAATGATCATTCATGGTAGAATAAAATTTAAGGCAGAATGATCGTAGAATACTTATTACCCTTTTCTTTTGTTGGGCTAAGACCATAAAAAATCCAGAATGGAATGATTGTTTCCTTTCATATGCTTGATAAAATCGTTTTAACAAGTTAGACTGGAATGAAAATTAGTTCAATTAATCAAAATACCCTTGTTCTTGAAGTTGATATAAATGTAAGTTTATACATGACAATTTAGTTTTTGTGCAACTTAAAAAAAGGTATATCTAATATTACGTCATAAATTTATAATTGTTGTGGAACACAAATGGTCATTGTCTAATTAATCAATATTAATATATTGCTGAATATTTCAAAAATAGAAGAAAATAAATCAAATTTAATATTTTTGTTGCTCAAATAATGAATCCAAGAAGGGGATGAATTGGATTAATGGTACAATTAAACACTTAAAAACTCTTCACAAAAACTTCAAGCTATATACATACAAGATATGAAAATAATGCTAGAAATGTAACGAGATTAAGGATTAGAAGATCAAACGTAACAATTTAGATTGGTTTGACCTGTCGAGAGTCTAGTCCGTTACCTAAGGTATTCCATTATGTGGGTGCAAATATCTTAAGAGGGGGGGGTGAATTAAGATATTAATACTAAATTTCGTTTTTAAAATTTACAGAAAATTTACAACTCTAACAAGCAATATATCAAACACTATATAAGCAAGGTAATAAGAATGAAATAAAAAGCAAGGAGAAGAGAGACAAACGATTTTTAGGTGGTTCGGCCAAGCCTACGTCCACCGCCCAAGGAATCTCCCCTTAGGACTTCAAGGATCTCCACTAAAATGCTTCTTCAAAACTTGGTGAAGTACAAACCAAGATTTTTACAACCTCTTTGAAGTCTCACTTCAAAGAACCCAAGAGACTTTCTCTATAGGATTTCCTCACACTTTTACAAGCTACAATGGATATATCTCACAATGAATAAAGCTCTCAAAGTGTGAATACTCAAGAATGAAAAGAGATTGGATCTGAAAATTTCCTCAAAAAGAGAAAATAATAAGCTCTTGAAAGCTCAATATATTGCAAGAGTGGCTCAAGAAGTATTGAATGATGATAAAAGCTTTTGCACACTTCAATTGATTGATTAGAACTTGTATTTGAATGTGTATTTATAGAGATTTGAGGGTTAGGGATTTGGTAGGTGAAGAAAGATGAAAATCTCGGCCAGAACGGTAAGAAACGGCTAGCGCATTTATTACTGACGTTCGGTAGGTCGGCCGACCGTCTTGGTCGTCCGGCTTGCCTTTCTCTTCTCGACTAGGCGGACGCCTTAGCGGTCGGCCGGCTAGAGGTCCGGCTTTTACTTTCACTTTACGATTAGGCGGGCTACCACCGGTCACCGGTCGGCCGCTTGAAGTCCGCCACTCGAATGTGAAGTAAAGCGATTTTTAGAAAAACAAGCTCAAGTGTATTTTCACAACACCAAGTAATTTTGAATAAATATGTAAACGCATGTTGTGAATGAAAACACCCCAAAAACTCATTTTGTTCCAATGTGTGTATTCAAATACTTTTGTTTTGTGCATATTTAAAAAGTACAAGACTTGAGAAAAATTTTGTAATGATAAGAAAGAATGTTTTGAGCCAAGTCTATACAGTATATGGGCATTTCACAAGAAGAGCAAGAAAAAGTAAATCCGGTACCCCTTATGACTTCTCTTCTCCTCCTTATGCCTTCTTATCTTTTCTCTTCTTCAAATGATCCTTTATGCACATCTTCATATTTTCCAAGCTTCATATAATATCTCATTTCACAAGAAGCTGTTTAATCAAATAATGCATATACATATTTTCATCATCAAAATCAATAAAGAATATTTAGCTAACACATTAGGATTTTGGTAACTCCACTATTGAATTGGCTTTTGACTTAGTACGTAGTAAAAACGTAGAACAACGTTCACAAACCTTGTTTCACCACAAGGACTACAAGTGGTCTCTCAACACTTGAGGATTTCAAACCTTTCACGCTTGAGAGAATGTTTCTCACAAACTATACTACCCAAAAGCAAAGTAGCCACGCAATGAAATAATAAGAATTTGGTTTACAAGAACTTCTTTGAGAGCAAGAATACAAGAGGTATTTAACCTTCCTATGTTGCTCTAAGTAGATAGGCAATTTATAAGCTCTATTAACTTTATCAATGAATGTAAGTGATGAGTAATCAAAGAAGATAGCAATGAATAAGATAAACGAGCAAGAGACAAAGCTTTCAATGCTATTGGATTGCAAGCAGTGTTTTTATCAAGTTATCAAGTTATATTCCGGATTGGGAGGTGAAAGGTGTATTTATAATGCCAAAAAGTGAAAATCCCAACAATCAAATTTTTAAAGAGCTCAAAAGGTCTACCGGTTGACTATACCAGTTTACCCTCTAGCTCAGTCGGTAAAGAGAAAAGCCTCTTTGTTTCTGCCAATTGACTGTGTTGGTCGACCGACTGACTTAGCCAGTACTTGGAGAAAAAAAATCTGAAGAGCTAATTTTACTTTTCAAAAGTAATTTTTACACCTAATGTACAGTGACACGTTTTCTGCAGAACTTTAACAGCTCAAAACAACAACTAATACTTATAATATCATATCACAATAAATGCTTACACCAACCTAGCATGTAAACATTAAATGCAATGTTTAAATCATCACTCAACATGATTTTTCTAGATTTTGTGTATGAAAAGATTTTTACATGTAATAGTAATATCCTAGAGGAATCTATCTTACACAAGAATGCTCATATACCTATATTGCAAAGCTTGTATATAGGATAATGCACTTTTACTATAGATTTCTTACAAATATATGCATATATATAACCTCATATATGCATCAAAGTGTCAAATACCAATGCAATATTGAGTGCTATTGTACTTGCAACTCCAAATTGTACATGCAACTCCATAATGTAAAGATATGGCCCACAAGACTTAATTTTCTGCAAGAAAAGACATTTTATGCAAGTGTGTACACATGATCTCCTATAAAGATAATGATTTAAAGTAAGAGAACATACTAGGTATGATATATGAACATATGTTAAGGAGAAAAGATGATTAAGTTTATAAAAATCCAAAAACCATAAGCAAAATGGATAAGTATGCATGCAATGCAATATGTTACTGAGCTCATAGTATTACTTATGTACTAAGATCAATTTGACAAAACCAAGAAAGAAGAACTATACTAAAACTCCAAGTAAGCTCCATAGCATTTCAATCTTCATGCTCTATTCTCTTTGCTTAGTTGCCTTTGCTCAATAATCTTTCCCTTGCTCAATTAGCTACTAAAGATGTACAAGATACTCAAATAGTAGTAATTGATTAATACAATGCAATTATAGTATCATCAAGACATAATTAACATAACTAAAACCAATAAGTTCAATATTTTTCTAGTTAGAAAAGAGTAAAAATTGAAAGCGATCCATGTATTTTAATTTCTTAAATTTTTAATTTTAATTGTACAATTATTATTTTTTTATTTTTAAAATTTTAAATCTTAATTTTTTTAATTTTTAATGTCTTAATTTTTAAATATATAAATTTTTATTTTCTATTTTTTAATTTTTAATTTTCTATTTTTTAAAATTTTAATTTTTTAATTTTTAATTTTTTATTTTTTGATAAATGATTGAGCATTTGTGAGAGGATAAATTGGATAAAAGTTATTTTTCTTTCACTTTAACTTTTGTGATTACACCATTTGTTAGAATACTCATTCCCTGAGTTGACGTAAGGAATAAGTTTTCCAACTTTTTGTTAAAAAGATCATTCATGAGAATGAGTTTCCCAACTTTAGTTAGCTGTTCCGAACTTAAGAAAAGGAATAAAATGGCCATTCCTTTCCAAGTACCAAACACAACCTTAGTATCATACTACAACTTGCTTATACAAAGATGCACATGTGGTACTTTCTTTAGTTGGAGTATCTAGAACTTTGTAGTACTCTCCAAGTAGATGGATATGGTAGGCATTTGATATGATATCAATCATTTATCATTGAAGGATGTCGATTGTATTTAGCAACTAGAACTTTCTAGAACTCTCTAAATAGATGAATATGGTCATGATTTGAAATGATATCAACAATTCGTCATTGAAGGGTGCCGATTGTAATTATCACGATTAATGTAGAACTCTCTGAAAAAACACTAGCTGTTATTGAGATGATCCTGGCTATTCATGGGCCGGAAAAGATTTATAAATAGTTGTAGCTCCTCGTTAGGCTGCAAAAGTGTTACTTGATCTTTTGTTGTTTGCATTGAGGTTTCTCTTCTCTCAGTTCTCTTTCACTTGACCACATTCTATTGAGAACGGAACTAACATCTTCACAAATGTAATTCTGATCTTCCATTACAACACCAAATAATAAATCAAATTTATATTTATATAGTTCACAAAGACTCAAATTTGGCCATTAGGCCTTGTAATGATCTATATATCCGCCAATACGTTGAAAAAAAAAATTAAATCCAAAACATTTAGGTAAAAGTATTTATGTATGATTGAATTTGTGTAATTAATATAATTATTTGACATATATGAGATAATCAACTCAGTGATTTTTTTATCATGCCCACTTGGCCAGGAGTGACATACACCCAGCACCAAAAAGAAGAGAAACATGAGCAGCTAATTGGAGCTTTCTGTTAGTCTGCAATCTTGCGCTCATAAAATCAGCTGCAAGAAGATCTACAAGTGCCATGTAAATCAAGATTCCCGCGGATGCTGAGTCGAAAAGTCCTTGAACAATGAGAGCAGTTGGGCTATTCTCTTCATAAACATTCATTATTCCAATACCAATTCCAATGCCAGTTGAGGTAGTAAGAGAAAAAAATAGCGTCATAATCACAACCGCTCGTGTATTAAATTTTGCCTACAAAAAACACAAAATAAAAGAATAGTCTCAAATTTTTATTATTTTTAAAAGAAAATAAAACACTTTTGCATGAAGATTTATATAACATGAATCTAAGAGTACCAAAAAATGAACACAAAAGGAAAAAAAAAAAAAAAGAGCCAATTAGAGTTGCATAATATTATCTCATGAATTTAGCTGGATCTAGTTGACATACTTAAATCGATTAGGCGTGTTTTCACTCGTGCTTAAGAAATAATAAGACAAGTTTTGTTATTCCTAGGTTAATATTTCTATTTAATATTTCCCTTAACAAAGTAAATCCAATTACTTTCATCTGGCTTAGACGGACTTATAAAATATAAACGCCTTTTTGTATAATCTTTTAGAAATTTTTTTTTTGAGAATTCAAATTTTTTATTTCTAAACCTATCCTAAGCTTTTTTAGGAATTCTAATTTTTTTTTTCCTAAAACCCACTATAAAAGTTTACTAAAGAGACACTTCATTAGAAGACCAACCAAAAGGGATCCTATTCCGCAATTACAATGATGAACTGATGCTGCCGTTGGTGCAAGAGTGGCCTCGTCATGGTCTATCAATTTGTACAAGTTACTTTTGTCGGGAACAATAAATATATCTAACATTGTGGCCATTATCCATTTAGCTTCCAGAAACAGACAAAAAGGAACAAATATCTTAAATTGATTAAAAAATTGCAGCCGTAGAATCCTTATAGCTAGCGTTTGAATGTGTTCGCATGATCGCCTAGCTACGAGTCTCCAACAAAGTCTCTACCTTGCTCTTTTTTTTTTTTCCCCATTTCAAAGGTGGCCAAATATTAATCATAAAATGTATTTAATGGTAATTAATTATAAATTACTTGCACTAAAATTAAAAGACATAAAAAACGTACTATTTAACCACTAAATCTTTAGCTCTGTCTAGCTTTGCAGTGTCTAGCTTCTTAACTACTCTCCCAACTCCCTGTGTTTAAGGAGTAACCCTCTATTCCACCACCAATTTTTGAGGTCCTATTTATTTTTTTCTTTTTCCTCGCATGTAGGAGGCCTATATCCATCTCTTTTTCAATACCCAAATCTAATAATTATTATCATATTTTATGTATATTTAAAACATAAATATCATAAAATTTATAATGCATTTAACTAACACGAATGAAGCGATATGAAAATAGGAGTATTTAATTTAAATTAGGAATATGTTAAAATGAAACTAAAATAGAATTTTATTGAAAGTACAAATACTTTGGAGTGAAATTAAAATAAAAAATATCTATAGGCAGGGAAATGAATCCAAATTCTTAAATTTAGATAGAAAAATAAGTAAGTTGTTAGTGTTCTATAGATTGGGGGGAAAAAAAAAGAAGAGAAAAAGCAATACTCAACAATTAATAAAACGATCATAAATATGAGAATGAAATAAGTGTGGCATAGTATACTGAAGTAAAAGATCACACTAGCAAGCATTCTAGTAATTCTTTCTCAGGGAGACTACATGTTCAATTATTACAAGATACAGCATAAAGAGTGCCATGAAGCAACTAGACTTCGAAAACAAATTTTTCTTGGAATATCATCAGCCCCCATGATTAACTTCTAATCACCCCAAAAAGTGGAAAAAAAAAATCTAATCACCCCAAAAAGAAAAGGAAAAAAAAATATCTTCACAATAAATTCTATGCCAACCAAATACTAAGTTATTATATATGTGTAGATTAAATCATAGAAAATGTAAAGGGATTTTGAGTTACCTGAGTGATGCAACCACCTAGACCTATGCCCTCGAAAAATTGATGAAAGGTCAAAGCAGCCACAAGAGGCCTTATAGTGCTTGGACTCTCGGAAGCACCCAATGCGATTCCAATGATTACTGAATGAACTATAATCCCCAGCTCCAGAACCTGTCACACAAATATAGCATTAACGAAATTCGTATATATATTATCATTAAAATGAAATGTAAAACGGTTATTTTTATATATTTTTTTCACTTTAAGTTACGATATTCTCAAGTTACAGTACACTTGAGATTAATTTCTATTAGCTCAAGAGCAGTTAAGGAGACTAATCCCTATTAGGTCTAAGATCTGTTAAAAAAAAGTCAAGCACGCTTGTAAAACAACAGTAAAACGGATTCTATCATTTATTACGCACAAATCTATCAACAACTTCACGTCATCCTAAAAAAGTGGCATACCTGTGATATTACTCGGTGGCGAAGAAGTTCAGATCCGCCATCTAAATATGCAGCGCCATGAGCGTGGCCGTGGGTGGTGTGAGTGTGGATAGGGACTACGCCGGCTTCCCCGCCACCGTGGACACCGTCGGCAGCGTGAGACTTGGTGTAGTAAGACGTGGCATACGCATCAACGGATAAAGTACCAATGGCCGCAAGCATGGCAACGAAGCCAGTGAAAGGGAAATTGCCCCATGGATTCTCGCTCAGACACGGAGACGTTAAGTTCTCAAACGCATCTGGGAGCACATGTATGAACCCTGTGGCGAGAATAACTCCAGCAGCAAAAGCCTTGATGACATAAAAGAGATCTCTCTCGGGGCTTAACGCTGGAATTGTTCTACCCATTACAGGTATACAAACCCCAATAGTACTCGCCGCGAAGATCGAAAATATGGCTCCCAATTTGTACTTGAGGGCTTCACTCCTGTTCTTGTCTTCATCCTCAGGATCACAAGTACATTCTCCAACTGCCACAGTAGGAATAAGCATGAGCAACCCCAAAAACAGAGCCTTCTGAGCCATCCTAGAATGGCAAAAAATCTCCATTGCAGATATCGAAGAAGCAAGAATGCAAAAGATTTCAAATACTATAGAGAGAGAAAGAAAGAAAGAAAGATGAGGACTAGGGAGATTTTGGGATTTGTTCAAAAAGTTGGCTGACTTTTTAAAAGCGAAACAATGGTGGGGCTGGTCTATATGGAGATCCCTAGGTTTCCAAGATTTTCATCAGTATTTTGGAAAAGTTAAAAACAAAAGGTGTAAATTTCTCGAGTTTTAAAGAATTTTGTGTTGTTTTCTTCTTATCGACGATGATAATCAAGGAAGGGTCGTATTGGTGAGATAAGGACAATTTTTATAGTAATAAGAAAAAGTGAAGACATAATGAAGTCATACTTCTTCGTTAAGATCAACTGTGTGTATCTAATGACAAGAAAGCTGGATAGAAGTAAAACTTAAAAAATACCAGAAGTGAATAAATTACTAGGAGAAATACTGAACTTGTGTAGAGATGGAATTTAATATGGTTAAGAGTCTTCAACATATGTCGACATAATAACAACGATTCGAATGTAATGTTTTCAATTTTTTTAAAAAGAAAAAGTGAACTTTCATCTTCTGTATAGGGAAAGTCAACCGCGTGAATGTCATCACCAATCATCTCGCTGATTTCGTTCACATTGCTCAGAGTTTTCTCCACGCGCCTCTCTTCATGTTTGACTTCCCATTTACATTCATTGTCCACAAATTTGTACATGTTATGGAATAATATTTTTACCGTTTTAATTTATATATATTTTTCTTTCTTTCATAAAAAAACTTTAGTCCTTGCCCTTTTAATGTTCATACCCAAAAAAAAGAATTAGTAATCAAATTTAGAGCCCATTTGGCTTAGCTTATTTTACTGTTTTTAAGTACCTAAAAAAAAGTATCCCATCACTTACTTTTTACTATTTATAGTTTATAAACCCAAATAAGCTAGACCAAACAGGGTCTTATTCCCCTTCCATATACTCTCATATATCCTATTTTGATTTTTCTTTGCAATATTGTTCAATTTTACAAAAATGAAACAATTGAGATTAGTGTTGACAAACTGCTAAAAAATAAATTTTATAAAAATATTTATATTTTATCTTTAAATGAATTGTAAAATTGACTATTAATAAAGTATAAAGAAATAAAAGTACTCATTTTTTTTATAGCAAACAAGTGTAATATAACATACTTCCATACATATCATATCTTATTTTCACTTAGCTAATAAAGTAGCTATTATGTGAATTGTAAAATTTATGTCTCATTTTAACAAATATTTGAATTGCACATAATCTATTAATTATTGGATAATTTTTATTTAATTTCTTTCGTTCATATTTGTAATCATGAAAATTAATGGCCTCTATCCAAAATCAAATATCAAGATTTTAAGTTTTTTCATAAATAACTAGAGTCATAAAATTTTTATTTCTAATATAAATGTATATCTATACTTGAAAGCTAAAAAATAAAATACTTTTTGAAAATAGAATATTGGTTTTATATTTTTCTTATAGAATATTTCTAAATATATATTATAGTACTTTTAACATCATTGTTTAATGAAATAACTTTCATTAAATGCTAATATTCTCATGAATATTTTAGAAAGATTAAAAAAAAAAAAAAGAATCTCCGTATAAGATATACAGAAAATTAAAAACAAAAGTTTAATTCTGAAGGTTTTTTTGCTAGGAAAGGTAACCAAATTTCATAAAGTTTCAACTGGATTTTTTATTTTTTTGACCCAATTTTTAATATACTACACAAAAATAACTTATTTTTTAATGGTTTTTCAAAAATGACCCAATTTCATTCTGGGAACGCGCCATAACGAGAACCGCGTTCTGGGAACACGGTCGCGTTCCCGGAACGCGTTTGCAACTTTTTTTTTTTAACATACCTTATTTTTTCATTATGTATTTATGTGACGGTATTACACTTTTCCCTTATGCAGTTATTTATGATCCATGGATGCTTTTATTTCAGCATTATAGACACTACATTATCAATTGGACATTATACACTTAATACTTGCTGTTCAAGTGAACATTATGTTGTAATTGTAAACAAAACATTACAAAATTGCAGCTAAGTAAACAAAACACGATTACAACTAAATAGGATTACTTAGATTACAATTAATATATATTACATAATAACATTCAATATTACAACTAATACACATTACATAACAACATTACAATATTACAACTACACGCTATGCATTTTGATTATTGAAGCAAGTTGGAGCAATGTGGCCTTGTTGACCGCATGTTGTACACCTTCGTCGTCCACCTTGGTTTTAGCGATCCATCTCTTTTTGAATGCACCGGCCTCCAGCTTGAAATAATGTCCATAATGCTAAAATAAAAGCATTCACGGATCATAAATAACTGCATAAGGAAAAAGCGTAATACCGTCCCATAAATATATAATGAAAAAATAAGGTATGTTAAAAAAAAAAAAGTTGCAAAAGCGTTCTGGGAATGCGCCCAACGCGTTCCCAGAATGAGATTGGGTCATTTTTTAAAACCTATCCAAAAGTAGGTTATTTTTGCAAAGAATATTAAAAATTGGGTCAAAAAAAATAAAAGAGCCAGTTTCAACCTACCATTTACACCTGAAAACGAAACAACTCAAGTTAAAACTTCTCCTACCTCCCACTTATTAGTAATATAGACATTCTATATATTACGTGGATATCTACCAGATCTAGAAATTTTCATCCTAATCAAGTTAAAAATAGGGTCAAACATCTACTCCTCTGTCAAGAACTTTTTATAAAAAAGTCTTCTATTTCTCTCATACCAAACCTCAACCACAATGCCTCCCAGCACAAGCTTAAACAGGGTCGCTTGAAGACTATCATTCCTTCCAAACCTGTTGCCAAGACTCCCAATATCATCCCAGCTCAAGTCCAGATCTTCCAATTGCAATAAAGAACCAAATCTTCTCCAAATTCTTCTAACCAAGCTACAATAAAAAAAGATACGTTCTCTATACTCAATAGCCCAACGGTACAATTCACATCTATAATCATTGACAACGCCCCAAGAGATAAGTCTGAACTTAGAGGGTGTTTGGCTTTGCTTATTTTGGGTGCTTATAAGCATCTAGAAAAAAAATAGCCTCTTACATATTTTTTACTATTTACGTACTTATAAGCACCAAATAAGTAAAGCTAAACACCCTCTTAGTCGAAAGCCTATCAAGACAAGCGAGCCAAAGTAACATACTCTGCTTATTAATACATACCTTACCCTAAACGATCTTACTCCAATCCATCTTGGCATTGTTGATTTTCTCCCATGTCAAAGAGACACTAAAGATCCCTCAGCTATTAGCAGACCAAGAAGTCTGGTTACTACTCAAGTTTAACATCCACACCTTAGCTTGATTGCGATGCTTGATCAATTTCTGCCATTGCCAGGAAGCTCCAGACTTAATATCAACCTCCTAGAAATCTCTTCCTTTCTGATAGTATTAATTAATCCATTGACATCAAAAAGCCTAATTATCAACCAAAAGATGCCAGACCCTTTTCCATGCAAAAGCAATATTGATGTCCTATATTCGTCTGATACCCAATCCTCCTTCTGTTTTGTGGCAAACAACATCCCAACTAACTTTGGAACCCACTGCACTAGAATGATTTCCATGCTAAAGAAAGGCTGCAAACTTCCTTTCAAGCTCCACAATAACACTTACGGAGGATAATCATACCAACCAGTATAGTATGAGAAAATTGTGAACTTGTATGAAGATGGAATTTAATAACATTAGAGTTTTAACACCTAAATAAGACTACAAGTGAATAAATACATGGCTAGAGCTAGAGAAAGGATCATCGACTACACTCAGCCAAAACATTCAACCTATTCCCCTACCCTTCAAGCATTATGGTTTGCTTTAAACTCAAATTGTGATCTTTTGAGTCTATTCAAATCACTTCGATACTGACTTAAGCGTCGGAGTATCTTTGGCCAACGCCACACCGTTGTCAAGGATTCACGCAGCTCTTTTTACTTTCTGGTTTTGCAGGTTATTGGTGCCCCAATCCGTCGTTATTGTTGATTGTAGAAATCACCCTCTACAGTGAAGGCATAATGAAGTCATTACTCATGGTTAAGATTGACTTGGTTTATGTAATTACGTTAAAAAAAATAGGGGTAAAATTAACAGATAACACTAGAAGTGAATAAATTAGCATAAGAAATTGTGAACTTGTATGAAGATGGAATTTAATAATGTTAGAGCTTTAACACCCAAATAAGACCACAAGTGAATAAGGGTCTGTTTGGATTGACTTTTTTAGAAAAAAATTATTTTTTTCTTGAAAAAATTATATTATTTTTGCAATAACTACTTGATTTGAGTTTTAAAAAAGTTAAAACTCTGAAAAAAAAAACTCAAATACAATGTTTTTTAAAAGCCAGAATTTTCAACTTATAAAAAAAAAAACAGTTTTTCAAAAGTTGTTAAAAAAATATTTTTAAAAAAAACTAATCCAAACAAGCCCTAAATTAGTATAAGAAAATTGTGAACTTGTATGAAGATGGAATTTGATGACACTGGAAGTTTTAACACGTATGGTAAGCATAATATGTCAACACATACAATAAGTGCGATTCAAGTTGAAGTTGAAGCTTTTCTGACTGTAGGTAAGTCAAAGTTAACACATGAATATCATCACCAATCATCTTGATGTCTTTGTTTCACATTCTTCTTCAGTTTGCAACGCGTCCTTAATTATACTTAGAATTCTCTAGTCTGTGAGCACGTTTACACTACTAAACATTGGTGAATTTGAGACAAAAAATTTGAGACATAAATTTTCTATCTCAAATTGAAACGAACTTGAGACGGAAATTTTCTGTCTCAATTTGGGATAAATTTGAGAGGGAAACTTTAGATTAAATTTTCTAATAATTTGAGACGAAAATTTTATTTGAGGTTTTTTAGACGGAAAATTTCTATCTCAAATTTTGTCTCAAGTCCTTTCTGAAACGGAATTTTTTAAGTTTTTGAGACCAAAATTTGTAATCTCAAAGTCAAAAACTTTTTGTAATGTTAGATTGATCTTTTTAAAGAAAAATATTTTTTCAAAAAGTATATTTTTTTGCTCTAACTATTTGGTTTAACTTTGGAAAAAGCTTAAATTCTGAAACTTTAAATAGAATCTTTTTAAAAAATTAGAATATTTAACTTCATAAAAGAACACTTTTATTTTTTTCTTTTCATTATTATTTTGATTACCAAATCAAATGACTGCCTCATGAATTTGCTCTTAGGACTCTATATGGAAATAATTGTTCTGATATATGATAAAAATTCTTTGAAGGTTTCAATCTACTGCCACGTGTCATAATATGGTGAAGTAACTTTTTGGAGATAGTTGTTTCTTTAACATATTGTATAGAGAGTTACAAAAGGAGCATTGAAGTTAAATGCGACAAAAAGAAAGAATAACAGATAAAAGAGAAAAAAAATTGAAAAAGAAATTAAAGAAAAAAAGAGAAAATAATAGAAGATAACAATAGTTGCAAAGTAATATAGGAAACGACAGAAAGTTTCATACAAGTAAATACTAGATAAAAATTAGGGATGTAGTTATTATTTAGTTATCACCAGTTTAATTTGTTTAGAGCTAGGATCAAACTTGTGTCATTTGATTTATGAGCTCTGATACCATATTAAATTATCACTTTTTCTAAAACATTAAAATGGTAAAGATAATATTAATTTATTTATTTATTATGTTAACGGTTATATCATAAGTACCTTTTTTCTATTGATATAGACATGGTTCACACTTGTCAATTTTTTTATGTTTTGGCACAACAAAACAAAAACTTCGACTCATCATCTAGTTCTACTTTCATATGTATGTGTATACATATATGTTCATGATGCACTCATGTACATGTGATGCAAAAGAATAAAGAAGTTAAAAAGATGCACTTTTTCTTCCTTTTTGTTAATTAAATGATAGAGGAAGAAAGAAAAAAAGAATGATAGTTTTTTTTATGAGGGATTGCAAAAGAGTTGTACATAAAGAGAAGTATTATAACATGTTATATTTTTAAAAAATTTCTAGTGGATTTGGATTTTTTAGATTTGCAAATTCTATTTCTCGAGCTAAAATTTGGGTGAAGTTTAAATAAATTTTCAAAATTTGTAATTTTTTTAGAAAAAAAATGTACTTCCAAATGCAAGTAATTGAATTTACAAACAAATTTCACAAAATTATTTATAGAGTTCTTTTGTTCCAAACATTATTATTACAAGTAATAATTGAAATTTGATAGCTAATTAAACTCCATTCTTCTTTCTGATTGAATGCAACTTGTCTAATATTTTCTGGGTCTTGTTATTCTCAATGAGAGGTTCTATGAGAAAGAAAAAAGAACATTATTCTTGTTGTGAGAGTTCTTCGAAAAGTTACTCTTTTGCTTCAAAATTGAAAGCAAATCCTTTTCAAATAAAAGAGGAGATTCCTAAACCATGAAGGACAAATGTATGTGGACCATGCCTGATTATTCTCTTGGAAGTTATAGTTTCTTGTATTTTGCCACTAACCCTATCAATGATCAGGACACTGAAGTGGAAATTATAAAAAAAAAAAAAAGCAAAAGAAAGAAAAACTAGATTAAGATGCCATATATCGGTATGGAAAAACATCTCAAACTAAGAATAATTTGAGTTATAAAAGTGTCTCGAGATTTTATATGTCACATTAAAATAAATTCTATTGTTGATTGCAAAAATAAATTTTAAATACGCCAACTTTCTATTGTGAGTCCCAAGCCTAATAATGGTCTTTTAAGTGGAAAGGAGCCGACGAATTTGATTCCTCAACGTTGGCAAGAGGAAGGGGGAAGAAATATTCAATTGACTTTAGAAGGTTGAAACCTCGGGCGATTATCAAGTTGCGTCTAATAGCGCGTCTAGATTGGCTTTTTAAAAAGTAACTTAACTTTTAGTTTTAAGTAATTTTTTTTATATTTAACTTTAAATATTTATATATTTGAATAAAATTATAATTATATAAATAAGTGTTATGTATTTGACGAAAATAGGGTAAAAAATAACTTATATTGTTAAAATAACTATTAATAACATGACAATAAAATTTAAAATAGCAAGTATAACATGGAGAGTAAAGATATTTTAGTAATAAGGATAAAAAAGTAAGAATAAGATAACAAAAAATGGTCAAACTTACTTTTTTATTAAAAAAAATTACTTAAAATTATAAAAAGTAAATATTGGGGGTGAGGAGCTTTTCATTTTATGCGTAAAACCATTTCCGAAAAAATATTTTTTTTTTATTGAAACAAATATTTTCATTAATTTAAATTTAACTTTAAATAGAGTTGATTAAAAAAAAAGGAAGGCAAAACCAAACACCCTCTGCCTATCCCCTATGTTATTTGTCTGCTTACGAGCCTACTTATGTTTTCAAAGTCGAATTTATCTATTTGAATTGTCATTTTCTTAATTAAACAGAACTTTTGTGAAAAAATAAAATTTTTTTGTACTAAATATTCAAATTAGATATCAAAAAAGTTGAATTTTGAAAAAAAAAACTCAAATTTAACTTTTTCTAAAAACAAAAAATCTTCAACTTTTAAAAAAAATATTTTTTTCAAAAATTATTAAAAAAACACATTTAAAAGAAAGAAAAAGAAAAACAATCCAAACAAACCTTATATGCCTTGCTTATTATACCACTTATTTCATTGCCCCTTCAACAATTATCAGTGTTGAAACTTAAACAATTCTCACGCTTGTATATTGGTATGACTCTAAAATTTGTTGCTTCTCTTACTATGTTATTTATAAATTAAATCATAGGTCGCAAATGAGAAATATTAAAAATCTAATTATTTCAAACAAATAAATCAAAACTTCCAAAATAAATACATAAAATGTGAATTATTTCACTTAATAGTAATTAATTTTAAAATTAAATTTTCAGAAAATCGTGAGGCCCTAGGCACATGATTTGGATTCCCAACTCGTTTGGCTTTATTTACGGTAAAGAGCTCAACTTACTTTTTAACTGATGAGACTTATAAAATTTAAAAGAAGCAAAGTCAAACACGCTTTCAGTTCGGTGGATCACAGAAAAGTGGCTTATCCAAAGAGTGGCCACCACTTAAAAATTTCGTCCAACTCCAATTGCAAGTGCCTTAAATAGACTGACCAAAAAAATGACAGCTTTGATTATTATAATAATAATAATCGTACATAGCCATGGCCTGCAAATGCCTCCTATAACTTAGACAAGTCGGTCAAAGGAGACTTTGCCGGCTATTGCCTATATTAGACCGAGAATATCTAATCTTGGCAACGACGGCCATGAAAAATAAATGGAGAAATTCCACGGAATTTTTACGGAATTTGTCATAAATGTACACTTATCTCTATAATTTAAAATTAGCTAATTACATTATTGTATTTTTCAAAAGTAAAACACACTACCTCGTTCGTCACTTTTTTCGTTAGATTTAACCCAGGGTGTGGTACACGGGGCGAACTTGCGACTGAACTTTTTTTTTTTCCTATTAAACTTAGATTTTGGCTAAAAATGCCCTTCTTTTTTGTTGTTTTAAAAAAATATTTGCAAGAGAAAAAAACTTAAACTCTTGACTTTGGTTTAAAATATGTTAATTTTAACCAATTATACTAGAAATATATTTGCATTTTATTTCGTGACTACAGGTAAATATTTTTGTCTTCAGAAATAAAAAATAAGAAAAGAAATTAATTTCTGCTGTCATCATGATCGCACAACCACTGTCTCATTAATTAAATTAATTATTTAATTAATTTTAATTTTTAATTATTTGACTAATTAATTGATCATTTATTATATTATTAATAATTAACTATTTAATTATTGATTAATTAACTAATTATTAATTACTCTACGTTTCCAATTAAATGAGGTAAATAGCGCCGTACCTCGGATTATTTTTATTTTTAACCCTATTTTTTAATTTGCTTCCAAAAATAATCTAGTTTTGAGGGAAATTGCAGATTTAGACTTTTCGAGGTTAAGAAGGTTTAGCTCGAATTATGAAAGTTCATGACCGAACTTTTGAAGTTCGAAAATATTACAAAGTTGCTCTCGAATTATGGAAGTTCGAGATCGAATTTCAAAAGTTCGAAAATGTGCAGCCACTTAAAATATAAAATTCGAACTTGTGAAGTTCGAAATCAGAGTGCTGAAGTTCCATTAGGGCTGCAAGATTCCTTCTGCGACGATGCCCCGACGATGTGATGGAGGGCAGAGAATAATATCGGAAGACAGAGATTAATAGAGAATAATATCATGTTTCGAACTTTAGAAGTTCGAGTTTGCAAGATTCCTTCTGCTACCCAGACGATGTGATGGAGGGTAGAGAAAAATATCAGGAGGCAGAGATCAATATCGTGTTTCGAACTTTAGAAATTCGATTTTTTTTACAATTCGAACTTCACAAGTTCGAGTTTCATATTTCGAACTTTCAAGATTCGAATTAGGGTTCCGCTTTTTTACAAGTCGAACTTCACAAGTTCGAGTTTCATATTTCGAACTTTCAATATTCGAATTAGGGTTCCGCCTTTATTTCACCTAGGCCAACGATTTGACGGAGTGGCAGGGAATCTGAAATTTGAAATTCGAAATCTGATTTTCTAAATTCGAATTTGTTACTATATAATGCACACCCCACTTCTCCCTTCATCCTCGCATTCCAAAATTACTAACCCTGCAAACGTTCACACGATAAGTCACGTTATGTAGCATTTTTAAAATTTGGATTTGTTGCTATATAACCCCACTCCACTTCCCTCCCTTCTGCAACTCATTCACATCTAAGTCACGTTATACATTTTCTTTCACTCAAAAAGATGAATGCAAATGTTGATACAGTTACTGTATATTTATATTATGGTGGCAACAAAATTGAAACAGATCATATGTAGGTCCAAACTTACCATGTAAAATAAAAATTCTTCCCGAAACAACATATAACAATTTGCCTCTCGTATATTCACAAAGCTCCAATTACGGCCTACTATCGATAGAGTTGAGTTGTGTTATCGTGATCCCAAATGGGACACAAACCTACAGCAAACATATTATTTCCCGAGTGGCATTAAGGATGATGAAGATATACAGGACATGTATGAAACAACTTGCGTGGAAATGAATGGGCGATAGGTATACATTTGAAGTTAGAGGACCCTCTCAAGCTAGTGACATTCTAGAGATGTTCGAGGTGAGATTAGATTCAATTTTATCTGAACCAGAAGAAGTAGATGAAGACCTCCAGTTAAACGAGGAGGAAGATGATGTGTCAGTAGAAAGTTTAAACTACCAAAACGAAGAGATTGAGGTGGGGCCAAGCAATGGCGAAGAGCCGGAGCCGGAGCCAAAGGAGGAAGAACCAGTAGCTTTCCACATAGCTAGGACAGAATATTTTATCACTTCAAATGAGCCTCCAATGGAGAGACCAATGTGGGATGAGAGACGAATGGAGTTGGCCAAACGCATGGTGTTCCCGAAAAAGGTTGATCTTATACGGGCTGTCCAACAAAACGTGATCAAATATCAACGAGAATACAGGGTGGTGAAGTTGAATAAATCCTTGTGGGACATACATTGCTACGAATCGAGCAATCCTAGGACACCATGCAAGTGGAAAGTTCATGCAGTAAAAAAATCTACACACAAAATGTTTGAGATCACGAGGTACCAAAGCATGCATATTTGTATGGGAGATAAATACGGGCCAAACTATAGAAATCTAACATCTGGTCTGGTCGGTTACATAGTGAGGCATTTTGTTGTAGAGAAGCCTGATTTCAAGGTACGTCTTGTCCAAGCCCACATAAAGAAGACTTTAAATGTTGATATAACATACGGGAAAGCTTGGCGTGGTAGGAATAAGGCAATCCAACTAGTTTTTTGCGACTTGGACATGTTATACAAGATGCTGCCATGCTTTTTGGGCGCCGTAATTGTGAAGAATCTAGGAACTGTTGTCCACTACAAGTTCGCCTAGGGTTCAACTCAAACAGAAAAAATTTTCCACTATATTTTTTGGGATTTTGGTCCATGCATCATGGCATGGAAGAACTGTCGACCTATGCTCTCGTTGGACGGAACACATCTGCGTGGGAAGTACAAGGGCCACCTGCTCGTCGCCTTAGCGACAGATGTCAACGACCATATATTGTCGTTGGCATTTGCCGTAGTCGATGACGAGAATACAAATAGTTAGAGGTGGTTCCTGGAAAAGGTACGTGAGTGTTTTTTAAACTATATGTCAACAGTGTGCATTCTGTCTGATAGGCACGTAGGAATTGCGGCAGCTATCAATGCAATAACATCCGACAGCCGACTTCAAGTGAAACATCGCATTTGCTTGAGACATCTAAAAAGCAATGTGATGAAAAAATGGAACAACCAATTCGCAAAAGACATGTATTGGATAGCTGGAAAAGAAAGCCAGAAACGGAAGCACGTCGCCGCCATGGACATTATTCGTAATATCGACTCACGACCCACTGGCGTTGGTACACGGGTGCACCAGATGTTAGCCGACCTCGGTCCAGATTCATGGACCTTGAGCCACGATGGGGGTTATAGATGGGGAGTGCTGACGACAAATAATGTTGAATGTTTCAATGATGTCATTGTCGAAGCCAGGGGATTACCCATTACAGCACTAGTAAATAACACTTTTTTAAAGCTAAAGGGATATTTCCACGATAGGTTGGCAAACACGATGCACATGCATAGAGATGGTCGTATTCTCATAGATCGAGTGAGAGAAAAATATGAAAAGTGGAAGATATCTTCACACCGGATGCGATTACATGCATTCAGACTAGATGACTGGTACCAAGTTGGTCGAATGCCAGAACGATGGGACGATATTCCCAATGAACAAGAGGTAGATTGGGTGGGACGAACATGTACATCTGGTAAGTGGACAGCCTATCATATGCCATGCTCTCATGCCCAATATGTTGCCTGTTATAGGGGTGGAAACCCTTCAACCATTGTTGATCTGCATTATACGGTGGAGTTATTCAAGGTAACATACAATATGACATTTCAACCCCTTGGACATGATTTTACTGGCTTTCAGGACCTGGTTGGACGTTACTCCCGAATGCTTTACGAGTGCACGAAATAAGACGTGGGCGAGAAAGAACTCGGCGTATACCAAACAAGATGGACAACTTAGACCAAGTAGGCAGAAAGAAGTGTGGTTATTGCCGTAACCCAGGACACATCGCTCCAAATTGCTAAGATACGTAGCTTAGAATAGTTATCATGAAGTTGTAGAATGTGAAGCTAATGGGTCTTTTCCACTATGTTGTATAATGTTTTCAATAAAAGATATTGTCAAATCTTTCCATCTCAAAATATTGTCAACATCAACACAATTTATATGAGACATGATAATAAGTACGAATATGAAATGTAAAATGCAAGTTCAATTACATCGAATTAAAAAAATAAGTTTGAAATGTAAAACGTTAGTTCAACTATGTCAATACTAGGACGATGTGTAATGATCGGGCCTCTGACCCCTACTGGTCCGGTCAGGTAAAACGCGTGGCGCCAGATGTGGTGACTGTGTGCGTCTACAAGTACGACGCAGTAGATGGTCCTCTTCGATCACCAGCTCAGTAGTCTGATCATCTACCAAATAATCACTGGTAGATAAGGGCTGCTGCAGCGGCTTGTTCGAAGTGCTGGGCTTCTGATGTGACGGACCGCCATACTCGAACTAGCTAAACCTACCATGTTGCGGTGGCATGTACGAAGTGTCGGGATCCTGATGTGACAGACCACCATGCTCGAAGTGGCTAAACCTACCATGCTACAGCGGCGTGTACGAAGTGCTGGGCTCCTGAGTGGTATGCTAATAACAGCCCCGCTGTCCCGACCGATGAAACATCTGTGGAGGCAGTTGCGGATGTGAGACGTCATACATGGCTGTCGTGTCATCTAATAGGTGCTCATGCTGGGTCTGTTGAAGTACAGCCTGGCCTCTAATGTGCAGGACCTGTAAATGACTCACCACAGCCTCAAGAGTAGCCGCATCTACTTGCAAGTCTCCCGCCTCGTACTGCCGTGTTATACTGCCACTGTGGTTAACTGCATGCTGACCGTATACCGCCTAAACAAAAAGTTACAGGTACTGTCAATAGATATTGCATTACTGCCTACTTAATTTGAATTTATTGGAAAACATTGATATCTCACTAACCAGACTGCTCTCATCATTGGCTGACGCAACGTAGCAGTTATCCGTATGACTAGTCCTAGGGTGTTCGGCATGTAGTATGGTTATCCCTCAGTACCATCTCATATACGCCCTCAAAGCTCCAGGATCGGGAAGTCCTCTAACTCCGTCGCAACAACAGTGTTTTCCCAATTGACCCACATGTCGACCACCTCATTATATTGTGCGACTGTAATCTTCTCTTTCCCGTCTTGGTGCTTCTGCCACGATGATGGATTAACAGGGATCGTCTGCCGGATGCCGAACTGGCGAAGTACCCGGTCTAGACAGTGCCACTCAACTCACCTACCAACAATGAGGGGTACGCATGCTCACCACGCTTCCGCGTTTTGCAAACAATAATGTGGCAAACCCCCCATTGCATGCTCGAATGGCTGCCAAATAAACTGCGAACACAATAATAACGGCAGATTATTTTATAAAACAAACAACGTAAATTAACAAAAGAGAGTAAGAATATGAGAAGTAAAATTTTTCGAACCTCGCCGGACTGCAAACTGTCAATCATGTCCCGCGCCTCTTTCAAACCTACCCAGCCCGCGACCCACCTCAGATCCTTTCTCACAAAGAACATGTAGCCACGTGGCGGGCCCGACAAAGGAAACTGAGAGTGAACAGCTTGCCCATCCCTCTGATGGTGCCTATCCGTCTACTTACACAGTGTTGGCCTAAAAGCCGTCAGTCTGTCCCAGGCAAAAAATTGCATCGCATGAGACAATTATATTATAAGCAATAATACATCTTCAAATATCATTAACAACAATGAGATGATTAAGTGTAATACTTGAATGAGCATCACGACCCCGCACATGCCCCTATAGTCATGGCAGCAAGGCTTACAAAGCCATCTATATAGATGCGCTAGGCATGCTGCCTCCCAATTATAATCACTGATATGATCAAAGTCAATCAAAAAGTCTAACCAATGTAAGGATAATTTATTTCCTGTCGTATCAGTGAACATATGGGTGCCAAATAACAAAAAAATCCACGAAAATGCCTGTCATTCCGCTTCCTCCGCCTCAAGATTCTCCGGAGTGCCTTGGGCTACATACAATTCCATCAGATAGGGTATGTTAACCGAATTTTCACTAATTTTGTCCAAATGTACTAATACCCCCATATACTGATGAATACATGTCCACTACTCTTCCAGAGTTCGACTAGTATCGTCGAGCACTGAGGCAAACTCACCAACAATAAGCAATCCCCAATATAAGGCAATATCCTGGAGGGTGATCGTAGCCTCGCCTACAGGCAAATGAAATATATGTGTCTGGCCGCCACCTCTCAATTAGGGCAGTAATAAGAGGATTGTCAACCTGATGGAAGCGCACCGCATAACATCCAAAAAATTTGGCTCTCAGCAAAGCCGTCTACATAGCAGGATGCTCCGTCCATAGGAATAACTCTCTATCACTCATATAAATCTTGTGTTTCTCTAACTGATGGGATGACAATAAATAATTCACCCGGTGGTCATAGTAATAACATAACACTGAACTATCGCTAGGAGTCGGTCTATGAGCCATAGATCCTACGAGCATTAAGTAAATTAAAAAAAAAACGTATAAGTAAGTATTTGCACAACAAATAAAATTAATAATGTTTTATTTTATCTAAATTTCAAAAAAATTAATACTAATTAGTTTAGAACTACAACTTTAATATTTAACTAATATATCACTTCATCTTAAAATGACTAATAATGAACATAATTAATCCTAAAACTCCACTAAAACCCTAACTTCAGTTACTGACTATATGCCCTATAACTTTAATTTTCTCATTTTTTAAATTTTATATTATTTAAATTTAATAAAAATTCATATTAAATAGTTTAGAACTACAACTTTAATACTTAATTAATATATCACTTCATCTTAAATTGACTAATAATTCACGTAATTAATCCTAAAACTCTACTAAAACCCTAAAAATCCATAGGATTAATTGAATAATTAATCCTACAACGCCACTAAAACCCTACCGTCAGTTACTAATTATATGCCTACAAGTTTAATTTTGCTCATTTTTATAAATTCATATTATTTTAATTTTTCTACATTCATACTAATTAAATAACTAGTACCTAAATTTTCTAATATTTATAAATTCACACTAATTATATGCACAATAATTAATATATCCCATCATCATAAAATGATTAATATTCCAAAAATAATTCAACATATAATTAACATATAAAATAAACCAACATGATTAATATTCCACTAAAATAAACAATAATCTAATTTCGAAACTTAACGTATTAAGCAACATATAATTAACATATAGATTTACGTTAAATTAAACAACAATCTAATTTCAAATTTTAACATATTAAGCAACATATAAATTAAACAAACAAACACATTAAAACATATAAATTCAATACAAAACAAAAAAAAAAAAAAGTAAACTTACAAGATTTAGGCAAAATCCTAGGATGTAGAAATTTGTTTCTTGTAGATTTCCAAGTTGGGTAGGAGAAAAATGAGAGAGAGATCAGAGAGAGTTGGAGAGGAAGCTGATTTCGAATGGGAGAGGAGGGATTGGGGACGGGGGTATAAATAGTAGATATGTCGAATTTCAGAAGTTCGACATCGAGGAACAATACTGAGATTTTGAACTTCTGAAGTTCGATTTCAAGGAACAATACTGAGATTTCGAACTTTCGAAGTTCGATTTCTTCTATATCGAACTTCACAACTTCAACATCGAGTTTATAAATCTCGGTTTCGAACTTCAAGATCGTATTTTAATGCGCTGTCTGTTACTTACAATGAGAGTTACTCCGATAGGCGAGCATTTGAACTTTCGAATTTCAAAAACAGTCAACCTGCCTTATCCAGATTCCGAGAACCACGCAGTCGAACTTCTGAAGTTCGACGTCAAGCTTCTGTGCTTCGAATCAATTAGTCTAACTTATGAAGTTCGAAAAAGAATGAGCATTGTTTGAAAATTGTGAAAACGAATATCCTCAGATATTCGAACTTTAGTAGTTCGAGGTCAAATTTCTTTATTTCAAAAAGTCTAAATCTGCAACTTCCCTCAAAACTGGGTTATTTTTTGAAGCAAATTAAAAAATAGGGTTAAAAATAAAAATATCCCACCATACCTCCTGTGGTTTGTCATAAGTGCTTCGTACCCCCTTATGATTGCTATAAATCCATCATTAACCCCTGGATTTGAGGGGTAAATTAGTCTTTTTGTATTTTCATTAGCCTAAACTGACGGTGTTAGAAAAATAAACGAGTGTGCTTCACTTTTGGAAAGCATAAGGGGGTAACTAGCTAATTTTTAAATCACAGGGTAAACGCACATTTGTAACAAATCACAGGAGATTCCGTGCAATTTACCCAATATAAATTGGTGACAAAATGGTAACGGATGACTTTCCTTCTTATTTTTCATAGTCATCCCATCGCCCATGGTTATGAATTTAATTCATCTCTTGCGGTAGTTTTTCTCGCGGTGGTTCTCTTTCTCTTTGTTCTATCTCTAATTTCTTTTTCTTTTCCCTCAATTTCTAAAAGTAACTCGCTCTCCCATCTCTTTTCTCTCTCTTTCTCTTTCTTCTCTTTTTCCACACGTTTCTTTTCCTAAGACTACAAGAAAAGAAACAGAGATATATTATATGTTGGTTGAGGCTTTCATTTTTGCATATATGCGTGTGTGCGCGTAATGAAAAAGACGATCTGTTGGTGAAGGTGTGTATGTATATGTGGACATGAATAAGAAGCCCATATATTGGTTAAGATTTTGTAATTCACGTTGCTTGAGATTGTGAACTACTATTAAAAATTTTTAAATCACAAGGTAAACGCACATTTGTATCAAATCATAGGAGATTCCGTGCAATTTACCCAATATAAATTGGTGACAAAATGGTAACGGATGACTTTCCTTCTTATTTTTCATAGTCATCCCATCGCCCAAGGTTATGAATTTAATTCGTCTCTTGCCGTAGTTTTTCTCGCGGTGGTTCTCTTTCTCTTTGTTCTATCTCTGTTTTCTTTTTCTTTTCCCTCAATTTCTAAAAGTAACTCTCTCTCCCATCTCTTTTCTCTCTCTTTCTCTTTCTTCTCTTTTTCCACACGTTTCTTTTCCTAAGACCGCAAGAAAAGAAACAGAGATTTATTATATGTTGGTTGAGGCTTTCATTTTTGCATATATGCTTGTGTGCGCGTAATGAAAAAGATGATCTGTTGGTGAAGGTGTGTATGTATATATGGACATGAATAAGAAGCCCATCTATTGGTTAAGATTTTGTAATTCACGTTGCTTGAGATTGTGAACTACTATTAAAAAATTATAGAGTTATAATTTAAGACATACTATATAGCGTTTAGACATACCGTTAACTAATTGTAAACATACCGCTTTATGTTGTGAACATTGAATTCTGTTTGACCGAAAAAAGAACATTAAATTTTGGATTTGCAAATATACCGCTATTATTTTGTAAAGATTTGGTTTAAATTTTGTGATGATATAATATAAGATTTTGAATGTATAAAATTTGAGAATCGTAAACAAATAATGTCAAATTTGTAAGCATTTAAAATTATGAATGTATCATATAATATTTGTAAATAATTAATAATCGTGAATAAATAATATAAAAGCTGTAAACACACCAACAGCTCACACACTACACATTGTACAGTGTTAATAGTGCACAGCACAAGCGCTACTCTCACATACACCCACACGCAGATACATGCATGAAATGTAGTTTATGGTAGCAACATATAAATATCTTCTCATAACACTACTAATATTTTGGATAAGATTTTAAGGGCAATTATTTTACTAAAATATATCATTTTCTATTATTATTGGTTCATTACAAAATTAATGAAATGATGATGATATATATTTTATTAGATCTAACTCGAAACATAATTTCAACTTTAGCTTTCTCTTTTACTGGTTTTGCCGTTTGAATTTCTCCAATGTGAACATCTCTATATTAGTTTTGGAAATTTTCGGTTTTCGTTTCTGCTCGAGAAGAAAAATGAGGGGTCTCCATTAATTGACACAGACAATGACAATGCCATCAATTTCTAGAATAAGTTAAAAGAAGTTTTTGGTGTACAAAATGACAGACGTGGGGCTATTGCTGAATTTCGAAACTCGTTGGTCCTCTCCTTGGCAGGGCTGTCACTCATGCACATCTCTGTTTAAACTCATGCACATCTCTATTTAACATCCCACCTGGTTATGGGGCCTCTAGTCAGGTGAGAAAGGGTTCACCTTCAGTTAATCCTTTTGAAAACAATATGAATTCCGCACAGTTTTTGATGATTGATGTGTATCGGATATGAAATTATAGATGTCACATGCATTATTGAATTCATTCCAGTACTAAACTGTACGATTCGACTTATAATCGGTAAAAAGATTCTATTAAAGAATTATATGACAATGGAAATCGGACAACTAGAATGCGTGTTTGTGAGTGGGTTGGGGTTTTGTTGACATGTGTGGGGGAAGGGGGACGGGGGGGGAGGACCCGGGGGGGGGGGGGGGAAGAGGACTGCATGTGTCAATAGAAGACCTTAACTTTAAAGCCAACCCCAATAGCCTCTGTATAATGACAAGAATTATCGTCATAAAGAATTATATAAGGAGGGGAGGCTCCAATAATTCCCCATGAGGCTTCCAGAAGTTGAATGCGTGTTTGTTTGTGAGTGAATGTGGCAATAGAAGACCTTGACTTTAAAGCCAACTCCAACAGCGTCTCTATAATGATAAGAATTATCATTGTAGGTCCAACAGTTCCCATTAAGCTCCCTACAATTTTATGAAGTCTAAAAAACATATTTTTGGCTTGTCAAATATGGCAAGCCACAATTGACTCCCCATCTCCCTTTCCCTCTTAGCAATGATCAAATTAATGGTTTGTGCCTTAAGAAAGCTAAAAATATTTTGCTAATTATATTTATAAACTTTACTAATTGTAATATTTTTAATATACTTAATTAGTGTTTTATTAATATTAATTTTAATTCACTAATTTTATTGTAAAATATTAAAATTAAAATTAAAATAATATTAATAATTAAAAACTTAATATGATCTTTACATTTTTAAAAAATTATAAAATAATACCTATTGAAAATAAATAAGAAAATGTTAGAAGTGAGATTATGTAGGATACAAAAGAGTAGGAAAATTATTAGAGTAAAACTAACATAGCAAGTCCTTAAAAAGAAAAAGTGAAAGCTCGTCACAGTAAAACTGGAGCAGAGAGCCCCTACATATAGAAAAGTTAAATATGACTCCTTAAAAATGTCCACGCATTTTCTGAAGATGGATATATACTTAAGACAAAATTATAGATGTCACATGCATATGGAGCCCATTTACACGCTAAATTGTACAATCCGACCCCTAAATGCATAAAGGTTAAATATGACTCCTAAAATATGTCCACACATTTTCCAATGATTGATGTGTATCTATTGTGAAATTATAGACATCACATATATTTGGAATCCATTCATCTATTCACACGCTAAACCATACGATCCGACCCCTAAATACAGAAAGGATAAATATGACTCCTTAAAAATGTCCACACGTTTTCCGATGATTTATGTGTACCTAATGTGAAATTATAGATGTCACATATATGCGGAATCCATCTACACACTAAATCGCACGATTCGACTCGTAATTGGTATGAGGTTTCTATCGAAGAATCATATGACAATGGAAACCGGACAAGGAGAATGCGTCTTTGTTTGTGTGTGCGGTGATGAGTGAGTCTGGCGATAGAAGACCTTGACTTATATGGGCGTAGACCTGTCCCTTCGTTGCTATACTATGTCAATATCGTAGCTGATGGTGATCAATCGATCAGCTAAGCTGACGCCTACGACAACAACGCGGTTGGAATACTTACCCAGTTACCCTGCAAGCATATTTTTACCACCTTCTTATTTCTTTAATCTTCTTTATAAAATTGAAATTATTACATATTACGAAAAGAAGGGAAAAGAAGAATAATATGGAAATGTTACTCTTTGATATTGTCCTTACATTTTAAGTTTTGAAGTAAAAGAAAATGCAAAAAGAAAAAAGAAAGAATGATCACATCAACAAAATCATTAAGTCGAGTTGTACTTAATTATAATAAGCGATCACAAAATATTGTAGTACTCGCAAAAATTATATATAATTAAATCACACCAAAAGTGACTTGTGTTACCATTACATATTCATTATCCAAGAACAGCCACGACCAAATAATGAATGTGATGATAAGATCTGTCATTTTTTATGAGGTCTATATCTATCTATCTATCTATCTATATATATATATATATATATATATATATATATATATACACACAATGCAATTACTTTCCTTTTGGATCGTCTTTGCTTTTTCCTTTTACAGAAAGCATATGGACCCCATAAAAAATAACCCGTCTCCTCATTGCATTCACTACTTCCTTTGTCTCATAATATTAGTCTTTTTAGAGAGGTTTTTTTGTATCAAAATATCGGTCACTTTAAAAAATTTTAAAAAGTAATAATTTTATTTTTTAGATTTTTCCTTATTTTAATGTAGACAGGTAAAAGAAATATCATTTAATATCAAATAAGACAAAAAAAGAGAAAAGGGTCATTACAAAAAATTATACCAATAATTACATATATTTTGATCTCTAGTTATATTTAAAAATATAATTAAAAAAATGTGCTACACTTGCTACAAGCGTAACTAATATTGATTGCTACAAGTATAACTAATATTGATGCAACAAAAAATATTGCTACATTTAAAAGATGTAGCTAAGGTTTACTACATTTAAAAGTGTAACTAATATTAGTTACAATTTGAAATGTAGTTTACTACACTTTCAAATATATATACATATGTACATATGTGTGTGTGTGTGAACACAAAAAAATTAAAATTAAAATTAGAATAAAACTTGAACGGCAATGGTCCAATTTGTATAAAAGTTGGATTAAGCAAAACCAATAAAAGAAAGTTTTGTCTCAATTGATTTTATAGACAATATGGTATTGCAATATTCTCAAATCCACCAATGTGAGACACAGCACATGCTATAGGCTTCAATTTCATGCTTTTGAAGTGTACTAAGCAAATGCGACTTGTACTTACCAATTATTTAGCTACACTTGGAAGTATAACTAAATGGTTGGTATATAACAAATTATACAAGGATATTTTGTTATACTTTAAAGTGTAACCATTTCAAAAAACTTTTTATATTTCCTTGAAGCATAACCAAAATTACGTAACTATACTTGTACTTACTAATTATTTAGCTACACTTAGAAGTGTAACTAAATTAGCTACACATGGAAGTATAACAAAATGATTGCGATATGAAAAATTATATAAAAATATTTTGTTATCCTTGAAAGCATAACAATTTCTCTACACTTGCTTCAAACGTAATAGAAAAAATGTAATTATTGGTATAAAATGTTATGGTGGGTATTTTTGTCAAATTATTGCAAATTTTTCCAAAAATGAAGCTATTAATTAGTTTTATTAGATTGAGTGTAAAAAACCTTAAACAACTGATAAAATGAGGCAGAGGGAGTGTCTAATAATGCATTCATTATCTAATAATGCAATGTGTCGTTTTTAGAGATAATAAATATGTAATGATGACACACAACAATTTTGCTCAAATTTAATGCAGTGCAATAACTTTTCCAACGTCTTTGTTCCTTTTTGCTTTTTATCTTTTACACAACATTTAAAATGAAAAAATATATAGTTTTAAAAGTAATGTTTTATATTATTTTCTTCGTCTTTTTATATGTAATAAGAATTTTTAAGTATAAGAAAAGACAATGAAATAAAAGGGTGAAATAGGTTGATATTTTCGGGACAAATAATTACCATCACACAAGAACAAGGAAAAAGAACAAACTTGATCTAATCACGTGAGTATAACTCTATTCCTTAACTCTAACAATAAATACATTTTTATTTATCATACGAAATCCATTCTTGTCCCTCTCCAATAAACCTTAGATGCTCCTAACATCAACCCTAGTTTTTTTTCTTTTTTTTTTAACTTCACCTAAATATCTTTCTTTATGTTATCTTTGTTATCTTTATATATTCTCAATTCTTCCCCCACTTGAAGTCATCCCCTTCCCTTTCTGGAGACCGTGCGATTCTCTTTCTTTATGTCATTCTCATTCTTTAAGATAAGATTAATTGTGAGCCATCACATTTGATTCTTTAAATTTACTTATTTAAAAAAAAATAAGTTTTTTTTTATATTTTTAAATTAATAGTAGTAAATTATAAACCCTTGACTTGAACTGATATGATAAAAGAGTTATCATCTTATCTAAACACTTAAATTGTAGAGAAGAGTTTGTTGTATTGTTTATAGTACTTAACACTATCTTATTGCTCTTAGGAGTAACTTTCACTTGACCTATTCCCTAAACCCCTTATTTGCAAATCATAGGCAACTTAATGAGGATCCACTCATACATTTTAATTCTCATAGGACTGTCTTGCCTAAACCTCTACTATAGCCAATGCCCTTACTGAAAAAGGCCTTGAGTTGCCGAGGTTGAGTGTTGAACATGTCTTGAGTCCTTATGAGAAGTCGTGTCTGTGCACTTAAAACCTTGTTTCCTTATCTTTTTAATTGTTTGAAATGTTATGATTGTAAGAAAAATGATCAGAAGGTAATACATTTAGAAAGAAACAAGAATTGTCATTACCATCGAGAAATAAATATAAGCTTGATCTGCTACAGCTGCCTGTGTTTGAACTATGCTAATGTTAGACAAAATAAATTTACACTGCAAATCTATCCTACATTACTGTCTAAACTAAACTATGCTAGCTTAAGCAAAGGTACGCCAAGTCCTTTTCTCAATCTTGTCTCTTTCTTTTTATGATAGTTGAAGCCATGTAATTATTGGTAACCGCTTGTGCCATTCCCACAACTTTTGCCATGTTCAATGGTGATCTCCAATAAATTGATGGCTTTGACGATCGCCGGAATTTCTGCTAAATGACTTGACTCAAGCCTTTGAGGTTATTTTGGGCCTTCAAGTATCATATTAGGACCAACTAGCGCCTTCAAGCTTTGAATTCTTTGAACCAAAGTTCTATCCTTCAATTTGGAGTATGTTTCATCACTTCCTAATCATGCTGCACCATTGTCTCTTTTAGCACCTGTAATGCCACCTGAGCTAATTTCACTTACATGCCCTATCCGCGTATCATGTCACATCATAATTTATTTTTAGTAATAACACTCCTATGCTTATCATCATTTATCGGTACTAGGATGTGATTTCAGCCACCACAACCAGAAAAAGAGAAGGGAAAAAAGACGAGAAAAAACTTTTTTGCTGTAATTTAACCTCCAATCAAATCCTTCCTCGAATTAAGAAAGAAAATCATACTCCTATATTTAAAAATAATAAATATAGTTGTGATTACGTCTTGCTGACATAAAATCTTGAAGATTACAGAATAGAAACAAAAATGTAAATGTATCCGTCAAAAAAAAAAATGTAAATGTAAACACTGAGTGCGCTGGTCAAAGACTCAAAAAATCTGAGCTTAGTCAAAACTCAACTATTGGAGGTGATGTTTTGGTCAGCTTACCAACCAGTTGGCGCCACAAGATTCACGGGGCAAATGATGCATTCCACCACGTGGGTTTTGAATTGACTTTTACCTTGCTTAAATTATTTAAGTTAATAAACGTATTTATTTAATATATATGTATAAGTTACTTGCAAGTCAAAATTTTAAAAAGGAAAAAGAAAAGAGTTTATAACTTTCAGTTTTGCGTTTTTATGACGTTAAATACTCAAAAGAAAAAAAGTCGGTTTATCAAATCGGTTATTGTTTTATTCTTATCTTTTTATTTTTATTTCTAAACTATCTTAATATTATTTTATCCTTGCACTTTTATTTTTATTATCATAATGTATATTAATAATATGTTTTTTAAAAACAAATAATTATTTCTATATTATAGTATAATTGATATTTTATTCGTGTATAATTTTATGATCATTGTAATAATATAAATTACTTTTAAGTACTGCTTTAACTCAACACGTAAGTTCTTATTTTTATGATTAGAACTTCTATAGAAACAGCACCTTTTACCAGAATCATAGCTATAGACATCCATGTAATGGCAGTTCACACTTGCCAGTAATGGGTTACTTTTAATTCAAAGTAAATTAAGATCCTCTTGTATCAACTACTTGTTCATATTAACAAATAAAATTTTAAATATTCATACGTACATTATATCATCTTAATCATTTATAACAATTAAATTCTAAGAAAAGGTAAATTTTTTAAATGATCTTTTTTTTTCCATTACCTACTTTTTTTCAGAATTTGAGTTTTATAAATGTTTGAGACTATATTTTTATACACATGAATGGTTTGAGACGCACTAATTTGGTGTTCTCCAACTCCAACTGATACGATTTACAAAATCTTGGGATGCTGAATCTACGTGATCAATAGTTCGCTGTACAAGGACTTCTGCACCTTGCTCAAGGGATTTAAATATTTAATGCTTCCCAATGACTCCCAACTTGTTTAAATTGCCTTTTTTTAGAAGTATTTTTTTTTATAATTTTTAAAAGAAGTACTTTTTAAGAAGTTAAAATTTTTTATTTTTGAAAACAAAATTGTATTTAAATTTTTTTTAAAATTTTAATTTTTTTTAAAATTAAATCAAATAATTATTACAAAAAGAATATATTTTTAAAAAAATATTTTTCTCCAAAAAAATCAATCTAAACAAACCCTTGTTACTTTCATCTAAAAATGAATCCAAACAAGAAAAGGGAATCCCTAGTCTTTCCCCCTCTTCTCTTTTCCTTTAAAACAAATGAATCCCAACACTAACAAAATCTTGTTACGCATGAGACTATGTTATTCAGAAAACAGTCAATGACTCAAAATTTTAATTTCAAACTAAAAATTGAAATAAATTGTTTTTCTAATTAAGCTACCTAAAGAATCAAAAACCAAACTGGCCTAAATATGCTATCTAATTATAACTTATTACCCTTGGGTTTTGGAACAATTACTGAAATTCCAAAAAAGTTGAGCTCTCTACTGGAGAATGATATACTAGGGATACTCTCTCTAGAAGGGTTATCAATAACCAGCCCTAGGCCTCCCTTGTAACCAAAAAAAAAAAGAATCAAAAACTAAACTCACCTAAATATGCAACAAAAAACAAATTGGTTGAGCCTCAAACTCATCTTCGGGGCTTTTCCCATCCCAAATTGATACTCAAGAAACCACCAGATTAAAATCCTGGTCGAAATGCATATCAAGTCTTGTACAATTAATAAAACACACCGTATCACAACGATAACATGCTATAAATATTTATTTGGTCATAAAGATGCCATGAATACAGTTAAAATACAAAGAAAAATGAAATATTACATCAAGAAAAAAGTTCTAGCAAGCAGGGACGTGAACAAAATTCTGTCACTGTTTTCATGGAATAGCAATATGCCATAATCAACAAGCTCCAACAGTAAAGTTACCTTTTCCAATGGCATTGTTCTGCAGACCCAGCGTAAAATATCCTTACACGGACAGCTCTGTCTTGGAAATCAGAATACCATCTGTATCAGCGTAAAGCCATTCTCCATCACAGATTCTAGTCCCGGCAATGGTCACAGGAACATGCTTTTCTCCAATCCCCTTCTTGTTAGCTTTCATTGGGTGCGAAGCTAGAGCTCTTACTCCAATGTCACAACCGTTTATTTCATCAACGTCCCTTACACATCCATTGACTACTATACCCGCCCACCCATTGTTTTGAGCTTGTACCACTGGGTTGCCACCCAATATTGCGCACCTCAGACTGCCTCCCCCATCAACAACCAGAACTCTGCCGTTACCTTTCTCCTCAAGAAATTCGCGAACCAAAACATTGTCCTCAAAAACTTTCAGAGTGACAACGGGTCCAGAGAAGACTTGTCGCCGGCCATATATCTGAAATATTGGCTGGAGGGCCCGAAGCTCACCACTTTGAATAAGCTGCGGGTTAGCATCACAAACTTCGGCAGTTGTAACCAAAGCCATCCTCTACAAAGAACCTTCATAGAAAGACAATTCTACATTTTAGATGCCAATTGGGAAGGGAAAAGATAAAAATAAAATGAATTATCTTCTCTGCAGAAACTGCAGATTGGTCAACATCAACCAGGACTTAAGAAGCCAAGATATTAGCAGATAGCATCGCATATTGAATTTCTTTAAAAAATAAAATAAAAATAAATAAAGAGGCATCCGAATATTGATTGTGAGAGAGGAGCAATGTGCTAGATGAACCAAGATATACCATTACGGCACATTGCAGACTACTAGATCTTTAATATGCTGGGTTCAGTGACAGTGAAAATGCACTTGACCCGATAACAGTAAATATGGTTGAACAATTCATTTTCCCTACGAAATCAAACAAGCTTTTCCTTTACCTTAATAAACTCCGGGAAATATTTACGATTTTAAGATTTTTTAGCCTTCCAGGATAAAAATACAAAGAAATTTCAAAATGAAACTCAGTTTCATAGATATTCTGCTTGAAAATGAAATTGAACTAACAATTTCACACCAAAAAAGAGAAGGAAAAAGAAGATAAGGAAGAAATATATCTGATTCATGTCAGGAAACGACTCTTAAAACTTGTTATCATAGTCTTTTTTGAGCGTTTGCTAGTGTCAACATTTTGTTGAATCTCATTGACATAGCAAGCTTTATATAAGAAAACACATAAAAGTGCATCTTTGTTGCTATATGCAGGACCCAGCGCTTGCATACAAAAAAGTGAAGCCTACTAAGCACATATTGTACAGAAAAACATATTACTAAAAGAAAATTAACTAAACAGATAACAGAAAGCATAATTCACATGATACTTTGCACATCTAGACCGAAACAGGTTTGCCAATTAAGTGGAAAGAAAAGATTGCTCCATTTACAGATGTTTATTTCTCTCCCACCCTAAGTCCCCTTTTACATGTCAACAAGCTACCCTGCAGTTTCATCTCTTTTTCCTAGTCCTTCTTTCCAGGCTTCTAAACTTTCCCTCTCTCTCAATCCTTGAGAAGAAGCATTTCAATGTAACCGCCTCTATTATTATTAATAGCACGAAAAGAATCTTCAGAGAAGAATTTAATTATCATTACCTATCCACCACATCAAATCCTCTGACAAGTAGAACCAGAAAGTGTGGACAAACATATAGTTACACTAGTAAATTTTTCCCTGAGAAGTCAGACCAGAATATACTCGATACCAACCATCATGCTCCACGATGTAACTATAGATTCATACGCTAAAAACGGAAGAAAGACAAAGAAGAGAAACCAACAAAAAGAACCTTTTCATTTCAATTAGTATATCTTCCGAAGCTAAAATCTTCTAATAGCAGGTATTCTTAAATGGAATAACTTCCTACATGTAAGATTTCACTGCAAGAGAAAGCAGACAGTTCTTCAACATCTTAAGAAACCATTATTCAAAGCAATAAGGGATCTGTCAAATAAATCATCTGGTCAGCTATAGCTCTTCGCAGCTCAACTCCTCGGCAAGGATATAAGCAGATTGATGCATTAGGACATATCAGTTCAGACTTCAAATGTACATTAAGAAGAAAGTCCACAATAAAACATCATGAAAGAATTCCTTTGAAATGAATGAGAACTTCAGAACTGTACATCTTGCAATAGTGGCAGGCCAATCCAGAGCTAACATTTTGAATTCAAAAGGAAAAGCAGCAAAAAAGTGAATGCTTATAATATAGCAGGCTTAAATTGACAATAGCAGAGCGATATGTAAAATGATTGACTTAGTAAACTTATAAATAGATGCTATGATCAATGACTGATTATTTTGATTTATCAAAATAAGATTTGCACCTTTGTGCATTTTTTCAGGTCAAGAACAACCTTTTTTTTTAATACCACTATCTAGATGCTGATAGAGCAAACTACAGAGTTGCCCAGTGATCTCTTTCTGTCCAAACAAGAATTGACTTCACAGAGAACAAAGAACTGTATCATGGATTGCAGGAAAGCATGAGATGGAACTGTTAAGTAAACATATAGTCACAGTCTAAAGCCAACCATAGCAGGTAACCACTCTGTTATATCATGAAAGGAATACATACCAAATGACAAAAAGCATAAATGAGTAGCTGTTTTGGACATGGGAACCTAACAGAGTTAAGACTTAATATGACAATTACTATTAGATGTGGGAAGCATGAAAAATTGGGGTTGCAGAAATGATAAAGAGAAGGATTGAGAAAATTCACTGATCTGCTTGAAGTACATATTGACCATATAGAACAGAAGAAAAAATCGTAAGACGACATTTATATATGCATTTACGAAAATATGCATATAGAAACATGAATGTGCAGTTGATACCCTCCACTCGATAAGTCAATTTATCAACAGAACCTAATGTAACCCTTTTCATCCCATAAATTTATTCCATTTGGACTTTTATTTGTAAAGATTGACTTGACTTTCTTTGAGGCATTCATTGATATTGTTATTTTCTTGCTCAGGGCATTATGTGAAACACCAGAAACTATATAAATAACACTATAATTGATATCTGTCATGATTTTCGGAAAAAGTAATTATCATAAAACAGTGTGTGTATATAAGGCAATACTAACAAGGAAAAAGTCAAACTGGAGTAGATTTGTAGAAAATAGAAGTAATTATTCTTTCTTCCTGAAACAAATTTTGTTTGATAATGAACATGTTATGAGCAAAGGGCCAATAAAATTGAAGTCCTAGGCTACTGTACTTTGAGCTGTCATTCTCTTGAACTAATTTCAACCAATCATTGTTGATTTGAAAGGCCAGAGACTGCACCTTGCTCATAACACAACACAAATTCTCATAATCATCCTCTCTTCCAATATCAATATAAGAATGATTAATGTCACCGGTACTTAACAGTCAGTAACAATCATATATTTCAAATCCAATCATGAAATATGCTGTAGGGCCACGTAATTAACCACCCGATAGATCGGACAGGTTTCTAGGTTTTTCACCCGCGGGCGGAACTAATCCAATCTAGAGGTCTGCATACCATTGGCTGGTTGATGGCCTTATATAAGATTCTATGAGGAGTGGTAAACTTCCCCATAGCAGTATGCGAGGACAAAAGCAAACTATTCTTTCGTTAAGAGCTCTGCAATTTTCCTCTTTGGTGGCATCGTCATCGTATAGTAGGATCCTCCTTCTTGCTTATAACTTAAATCCCTTAAGAGGTGTTCTGCATGCATTTTCTGAAGGGGCCTATACATACCACGTGGTTTTTCCGTGACAGGGTTTGATTCGGTCCTTGGGTCCATCATGAAACCAGGGGTCCTTACCCCAGTGGTGGCGAAGTTCTTGGAGTCGATCCTAAAAGAGTCTTGGATACAGAAGCTACATCTAGATAATGAGAAAGAAGTACTATCCCATCAAAGGCAAGATGAAACGGGTGGAGGCATTGTATATAAATATAAATGTGCAACAGCAAGGAGCTTAGGCTAGTTCTATCACATAGACGCTCCAATGCCAAAAAAGGCCTCAGCCACCTACAGCATAATATAGATCATAATACTTCTTTTTAGCAGATAGAGAAACTTGAATATTACCTAGAGTGCATACCTTTAGGCTTTAGCTATATCACAATGCCTATCATGTGATCCTCAGATAAAAGCTAGGCTGCTGCAAATGAATCTAATTATAAACATCACCATCTATTACAACTTTTAACAACAATAAGCAATAGAATTTTGACTGACTCCATTTCAGATATCCATGGAAGTCCTTTTGCACTACTCTCAAGCTAAAGCTCAAATGTCTCTGAGTATATCAATTTTCCCTCCATTCCAGAAAGAAACAAAAGGGGAAAAACGAAAACAAAAACAGCATAGACAAACACATTGCTACCCCAACTCGCTGCTCAATTATGAGGTCATTAATGAAACTTGTCATATTTCGGCTTTAAGTGTAGTATTTTCTTTAGTTCAGAAAGTACTCCAGTACCAAGCTTTGATGAGAATATCTCCTAAAAGAACGAAGCTGACGTTGAAATTAATTTCAAAGTCGCTAATTATTCTGCATCCAAGCAGAATAGACTCACGTCAGATTTCAAATTCCTAATTGTATAAACAAATCCCAGATACATGTTAAGATCGTACACACAAAATACGAACAATTTCCTAGCAATCCCTATCCTTAAATCCTTTGCTTTCATAATTAAGGCTACCATAATAAATCATCCGAAACATTTCTTCCACAAATGACTATTTTCATTCATATATTCTCTTCGTTATTTTCTCCGATTCCAAGTCTTTGGAACAGGCTGCTATTCACACGAGTTCACTGGTTATCAATTCTTTATTCTTTATATTTTCCCTAATTTCCACATAAACAAACTGCGTAAATTTCAACATTCTACAACAACCCTATAAAACAAGTACTAAACTAAATCCACCAAGTTTTACCATATGAAACCAACAAATATGAGCTAAACAAAACAAAGGGTTGACTTCAGACACAATCAGTTTAAACACAACCCATCAAACATTAGCAAATACATAGAACAGTATCACAAAACTTTACTACAAAAACACATGGATGATACTTGATCTAAAAGCTAAGCTATAACGTGCAAGTGGGATTTTTTTAAAAAAAAAAAAAAAAGTGATTAAACATTTAAATAGTGATCAAACAAGCAAGGAAAGTCAGACCCACCAGCTGAATTGTCAAAATTAATTGCTCAGTGATCTCATCTAAGATACTCACATAAAAACAATTGATTAGTAATAAAGCATAGTATTATTATTATGATGATGATGATAATGTTAAGAGTTGATCTTACCTTGAAGTCTTTGAGATCTGATGAGAAAGTAAAGAATGAAGCAAAATGTTACCAGCGTCAAGAGAGTGAAATGTGCCCAGTCGACTATGATTGATTATTAAAAAGCCTTTGTACTGGTATAATGTGTCTAAAGGACGTTTAGCAGCCTCTTGTTTTTTCATCAAATCCCCTTGTCATTAAAATATTATATCATTATAATATTACGAACGAAACCAAAATAAGATTTTTTAAAAAATAAATATACGTGCAGCTTTTATAAATTAATAGTTATAAAGTGTACACATAAAAATTTAAATCTTGAAAAGGATGTTAGATATATCCCAAATTAATAGTTATAAAGTGTACACATAAAAATTTAAATCTTGAAAAGGATGTTAGATATATGGGATAGTGTGTGTGTAATTGTTGATCTCAAAGAAACATCACTTTCAATTGTTTTTTTGAAATTTACTATTTTTTAACATAGCATTTTTATATTAATTTTTCAAGATATTTGAATCACAATCTATATCATATATTCTATACCCCATTATAGTATTATGTGATTCTTTAACATTTTTCACAATTTGTTGAAAAAGATAGTGGATTTTTGTGAGAATTGCTTCAGAAGAATCGCTAGTATGTAGTCAAATAATATTAAATATTTTACAGTAATTGTTGACATCATTTATAGAAATGTATTATGTTAAATTTCTAGGCAAAACAATGGGAAAAAATTGGAAAATAACGTTGTTCTCAAACACTACAATTAAGCGTGGTGATGGTGAACACTTTAAGAATAAAGAGTCACATTATTTCATAGGTGTGATAAAATAGTGCAAAACGAGCGTATCATTTTCATCTATTGTACTTGTAGAAATGCCTCTTACGTTTCAACTTAAGAAGGGAAAGCCCCTATTCTAGTATGCATTTTGTAAGTGACAATTTCAATTATATACAAGAACAAAACTAATGAACTTACATTTATCATTCTCCAGGTATTTTTTATTTTTTAAAGTCAAGAGCTGGGTATGATTAAAACGTTAATTTCTTATTTTTTGTTAAGAAAGAGAATTTCCCGTGTAAATTTCTCCCCTAGGTCAGATCCCAAGAGCACAACTATACTTAAGTCTACAATGTTTAGCCATAAACCATGGCTAACGATTGGAGATTTTCTACCTAGATAGTATCCTATTTTCCGAAAACAAGAGCTTATCTTGAAACAAACTAATACAGAGGGAGGAAATAACACAATTAAAACAAGAATAATAAATAGTTTCATTTTTTTGGGTTAGGAGTTTAATCATTCCTCAAAACAAAATACAAAATCATCCAACCCTAATGGGGCCAATGTCCAAGGATAACATATTAGCAAAGCGAGGGAATATTAGATACTTGGTTCATCATCAAACATTTTTTAAATTTAACTTTTGCCATCCAATCACTTGGCAAATTGACAGTTTTAAAAAGAAAATGAAGTTTAATAAGGGAATTTAAACTTCAATGACAATTATTTATTTCCATTACTAAAACTTCAATGTCACTATGACACAAACACCCAAAAAAAGCATGACAATTATTGTACAAACAAAATACAAGCTCTTACACAATTCTTTCAAACAGCCAACTCCACTCTGGAAACAAGAATGCCATCAGTGTCAGCATAAAGCCATTCACCATCACAGATTCTAGCGCCCCCAATGCTCACAGCAACCTTCCTCTCACCAATCCCTCTCTTGTTAGCCTTCAATGGGTGTGAGCCCAGAGCTCTGACACCAATGTCACAGCTGTTGATCTCATCAACATCTCTGATGCACCCATTCACAACTATCCCTGCCCACCCATTGTTCTGTGCCTGCACCACGGTGTTGCCACCTAGTATTGCGCACCTCATACTACCACCACCGTCCACCACCAGGACTCTTCCGTTGCCTCTCTCTTCGAGAAAATCGCGGACCAGGACGTTGTCTTCGAATACTTTGAGCGTTACGATGGGGCCGGAGAAGATTCGCCGGCCTCCGTATATCTGGAAAATAGGCTGGAGTGCTCGGAGCTCGCCACTTTGGATTAGTTGTGGGTTTGCATCGCAGAATTCAGCAGTTGCCGCTAGAGCCATTTTGGGCGAATTTCACCTTCATGGATGTACAAAACATGTCAATGCAAGAGATATATTTTCCCCTGTGGTATGCCTAATTTGTTAAGTGCCTCTCGGGACCTTTTACAAATTAGGCAAACGTGACATGATATATTTTCTTTGTTACCCATGAAACAAACAAATCAAAGACACAAGTTTTAACATTGTTTGACTTATCACAACTTATCTATTAACAATACACAAGAACAAACCTCGACCAGACTTTGCCTCAAGACAAAAAGAGTAAAATGTAAGCTACTCGTGCATTATGCCTAATCCGTTAAGCACCTCTCTTGTGCAGGAACCCTTCATGAATTAGGCAAATATAAAAATTTATATTTTTTTATTTTACCCCATCGAACAAACAAAACCAAAGACACATATTTTAACGTTATTTGACTCCTCCACATGTTTCTATTAACAATATACAAGAAAAAACCTCGACCAAACTTTGGCTCCAGCCACTTTCTCCAAACCCCCAGAAACTATATTACGCAGAAAAGTGAGAAGTTTACTGCAAGACCATGGTGAGCCAAAAAGAAATACAAAATTGGTTTGATGCTAATGCTTCACAACCAAAGTTTGATATAAGACTTGCTCATCGAGATTCAGACAAGCATCACAAACAAAACATAAGATTGATATATAAAGAGAAAACATGAAAAACATTACCTTGAGTATAGTTGTTTAAGTTAATGTAATGATCAGAAGACAGAGAACGAATATATAAGGAAATGGTCAATGAGTAAGTCAATTAAGTATTCTTTTTTTATTCTTGTTGGAGAGCTACGTAGAACTTCACTAGTAGTTGTATAGTGTTTTTTCCCTTTTGTTCAGGCATGGTCAAAAATGGCAACTGGCATAATGAGGACATCAAATTTGTGCTACGAAAATGTTAACAGAAGTGTCTACTTGGACAACTTTTTCCCCTCATTTTCTGGTTTTCTTGAGGAAGCAGGGAAAGACTAGACCATCTCCAGGAACCTTCTGTCAAACTTCTCTACTAACGCTCTCTCTTCGTGGGTGTTTGTCTTCGCTCATAAGCTTGTCAAACTTATTAAGTTACTAAACCATAAGCTAGTCACACTTGTTAATTCACGCGTTTTGTAAATTCCGCTTTTTAAGGGAGGAAAAGTAATTTATAAGCAAGGAACAAAAAGCCAACACCGCCTTTACTTCTTCTTTTTTTTTTTTTTATGTCTACATGCTTATAAAAATAAAAAGATTTCCCTAACCTTTAAAAATATAAGAAAAGTACAATATTTATTAATGAAAGGTTCTTTCAGGCATGCTAATAAACAATACCACTTATAAGTACCTATTTATCAACCAAGTTAATAACTTATAAACACATTTTTATTCAAACACTTATTTACTTACTTAAAACATCAAAAGCTGCTTATAAACATAAGTGAGAATCTATTTTCTTTCTCTATTTTTTATTTTTTTATTTTTTGGGTTTGTGGGTGTGAGGAAGGGGGAGGGGGTGTTTTCAAGGCATAGAATAAAGAAAACAGAAAAAAAAAATTCCTAACCAATTCTTAGAGGCCATAATTCCATTTTTTCCAGAAAATATGAGATTTCGCTTTAAAATTAGTTAGCGTTAAATGAAATAGTGAAAGGATTTATATATTAATCTTAGAATTTATGGTTTATTTACCTAAGATGATTAAATTTGTTAACTCCTTCCCATGTGATTCAACGAGTCTGTAGTCAAATTAATACTTGACCATATCCGGGAACCTTCTGTCAAAGTTCTCCATTAACACTTTCAGATAGCCGTCTGTTTGTATGTTCCGCTAATCTTGGTAGCACAAAATAAAAATAAGCCTTGGAGCTAGAGGAAAACTTGTTCTAAATACAAGTTTGAATCAGCTAAGAAACTATTCATATCAGGACCAGTCCTAATAAGTCTTCTATCTATTCTTTCATACCATACTTCTTTAGACAGTTGTCATCAACTTTCCCAAATCAAAGAATGTGAAAAATCACATATGACCAGATATAACTTAACACCAATCAAAACCAAATACAATCAAGTCTTATCTCGCTAAATAGAGTCAACTGTATAGATCTAACAATGTTCCTGTTGAGAGCCAGTCTCTTGTGTTACCTCCATAAGTCAACATGACCGATTCGGAAATTTCTTTTATAGTTCAAGGCAGGAGAGATGAACCTAGCCTGGATAAGTTAATCCAAAATTGAAATGTAGCTGGAATAGGTGCAAAGAACAGAACAAATAACAAGCGGTTCTTCCTTCTCCTTGGTTAAACAACAGTACAACACCATAGCCCTATTCATATATTTTCCAATTGTCATTTTGGGCTTGTTTGGATTGGTTTTTTCCCCATGAAAAATGATTTTTTTCCTTCGAAAAAAACACATCTTTTTTGCAATAAATATTTGAATTATATTTCAAAAAAATATGAAACTCTGAAACAAGCCCAATTCAGCTTTTATTAAAACCAAAATTTTTAACTTTTCAAAAAAGTACTTTTTTCAAAAATTTTAGAAAAAAACATTTTTCAAAAAGACCAATCCAAACGAACCCAACATTTTACACCGATACTCCAGTTTCCAGGAGAGTGACACACACAAAGAAGAAACAGGAACAGACATCTATTGCACTAGCCATTGAAGTAAAAGGTTTGAACTGAGTGAGGATCCCCTCATATGCCATATTAGTAGGATTCATTAACTATAAACTATTCACATGATTTTACCATAACTATATCAATAGTTCACAATTATTAAATCTCACTCACAATATCATAAAGTTATGAGTAGATCCATTCCCTTTTCAGCTGGACTAGGGAGCTTCTTCCAACCAAATCAGTCAGCTAATCTACAATAGTTTACCCAACAAGAAGTGTCAAGCAGACAGAAACTCTGCAGAAAAGAAAAAAGTGAACAGAAATGCATAGACATCAAGACCCACAGCTAAGCAGATTAGCACCAATTATGAAATCTAAAAAAATATGTACACTAGAACAAAGAATACAGGATTGAATTATATACAGTGCTTTAAAAATCAGAAAGGCCAAAGGGATCCCATCTTGTTGGACAGACTTGCACTAAATCTGCATACAGTGTTTGTCTTCACAAGTAGAACAGCTTATATGATCTCAAAGTGCTGTTCTTCCATGAATTTCTCAGGACAAATCAACAATTGCATTGGCCCTACTGAGGATGCTTATTATGCATATCTCTCAATGGCATATTTGCGGAATTGTCCTGCAGTAGAAATGAATGAGCAACTAATAATTACTCATGACAACAAAAAGTAGAAAAATTGACCAAACAGTCCCTCTAATACATACAATATCTGGCAAGCTATCCTGAATGTCAACACAAGCAGGCATCAATGCAGTTCTGAAACCAAGCTGTCCCTGCAAAAGCTCATACATCATGCACTGTGTTTTTGATAATTCATGCACTTAAATTATTGAATAACTCTCTCATCATTAGAACAATACCAGTCCCTGTAGACTCTGCTGATGAGCACAATGACCAACATGTGTAGGAACAAAATTCAAATTTCCCTAAGCAGAAAGTGGATAATACATACATGTAATCAGCAAAATGTGTTCATATAATGCTAAACATGGCACAAATAGAAGGCCAGGAGGATACAAAAGAGTTATACCAGCAAAGTCTGTAGGCTTTGTTGATCATGATAATAGCCTTCTGGAATTGATGATGAAGTACACAACCGCCCCTATGAACAAAATGACATGTATTAATTAATTAATTAGAGATGCGTATAGACTAATCGTGTTATTTTTCAGGACTCAAGAAAGCAGCACCAGTCCCTGAAGACTTTGTGGAGCATTATAATAGCCCTCAACTGATCTGGAGTCTAATTCCTACAACATATGTAAAGCATCATGATATACATAAACACAATTTTGTTTAAAAATTGTCATGGATGGTTCAGATATAGCATACCGGCCCTTGCATGTCATGCTGAGAAGGACAAGCATTTTCAAGGATGATAGCTCTCGAATTCAACTTCCCCTGCATGCATAAAATTGTAAGATTAGAAACCTATAATAAATTGCACAAATATTAGAACCTCCAATGACATACCATCTGCTGACTCTTGTCTTTTATTGCAGGTGATGTTGTCGCCTTAGATGGTACCTAAATAATTTATTTAAAGAAAGGAAACACTAGATCAAGAGTTTTACTGTTAAAACTCCCTTTTAAGATTTCCAATCAAGTTCTCAATATTGAATGCTAGCTGACCTTGCACTTTAGTTTTTTTCTCTTTGATGTCCTGGCAATATTTCTGCTGTCCTTCTCTTTTATACTGTTGAGCAAACCTTGGGTAGCTGACTCATTAGATTTTAAAGTACCCATGACTGAATTGTTCACACTGACACACTGCTTCAGTGCCTCTTCCAGTGCATGAAAGGCGATTTCATATGTCTCTTTCGATAGACAACCCTCTTCACCCAATTTAGTAGCAATTTTGTAGAGATCATTAAAACGTTGAATCCTAAAATTAAGGTTGCCTGGTAATATGCTTGTATTCTCCCTAATCTTGGCATCCCTTGTCCATCGCTTTAGTATATAATGAGATGGAATGTTGGAAACACCACAAGTTTGGAGAACTAACATTGCATGTCTGCAAAGGAAACCTCTATATTCATATGAATAGCACGAGCAACAAACATTTGTTGTATCAGCATTCCAGGCTACAATGAAATTTTGGTGTTTCTCAATATCTTCAATGTGAAAGGTCATAGTTGTTTCATCTTCACCTTCTTTATGAATATTACATTCCAGTATTCCCAAAACCTCATCTTGGAATTTCTTGAATACTGATGGTGTATAAACTTCAGCCATTTTTTTCTCAAAAGTTGAACTAGATTTTAGAGTAGGTTGCTTCTGCTGCATTTCAAACTCAGCTTTAGCTTCCTCTTCGCACCTCTCCTGCAAATATAATTTGTACTGTTCAATGAACCCCTTGAATGTAGTTTCTAACCTAATAAATTTGGCAAAGGAGGAGGAAACACTTTCAGACTGCTCAATTGTATTTAACCCACCAAGAAAAATGCCCCTCATGTAAATGGGAGCCCACTTTCTACAGTCATCATATAACAATTGCACGCACTCGGCATCCCTGAGTTCAAAGTCATCTGCCAATTTCCAGAAGCTCTTTTTAAATGCTTCATCTGTCTTTGATGTGTATAAGCATTGAGTAAAGTTCTTCTTAAAATCTGCAAACAAATTTGTTTTATGGCTTAACTTCTGAGAGAATTCCCTTAACACATTCCACAAACAAAAGCAATGGCATGCAGTAGGAAAAACCTCTGTTGTAGCTTCTTTCAGTGCTTTATCATTTTCGGTTATAACCACTCTTGGATTCCGACCACCAACTGCTCTAAGCCAAGTGCGCATCAACCAGGTCAAAGTAGAGGTTGTATCTTCTCCAACTAATGCGCATCCAAGCAAGAGGAACTGAAAATGGTGATTTACCCCAACAATAGGTACCAAGGGAATTTTATATTTGTTTCTAACATAAGTAGTATCAAAGAAAACTACATCACTAAAATGCTGATAATCATGTCTACTCTTTGCATCGATCCAGAAGACATTTCTCATGCGTTTGTCCTTGCCAAAATCCAGCGCATAATAAAAATTTGGAGTCCCAGCTTGTGAGAGCGTTAAATAGTCAAGCAACACTTGTAGATCCTCCTCGTCTAATGCCAACTGCAATCCTCTCTTTTGACAAGCAACAGGAGCAGCCAGCTTTCCCCTTCCTCTGATCGCATAAATAAAATCATCGGGGCAAATTTCATGATTATGCTGCTTCACAAAGCTATATATATACCATTTCCCATCCTGTCTTCTCTTTATATGCAGGCTCGCCTTGCAGTCTGTTTTATGACACGACCGTGAATTAGCTGTCGTGCTAGACTCACGCTTGCCACCAAATCTAGAACAGGCAATCTTCACATCAATGAACTTGCATGATTTCTTTGACCTCCGGCTAGCCTTTATTGTTATTCCAAAGCCCACCACCCGCGCATACTCTCTGTAAAATGAATATGCCGCTTCCTTCGTTTCAAACTCAAGACCTGTTTGAGGTTCATGGTATGTCATACCCTTTTCGTTCACATTCATTCCGTCCTCATTTTTCTCGAAAGTATCAATTACATTTCTTTTACCGGCATCAGGTCCACTAATTGCAGCGCTGCGGTATATATGCAATACCGAATCTAACTTATTATCGTGACCAGAATCCATTTCAAGATCAATTCCCATCGACATGAGAAATTATTCCATCTTTTTTTTTTTTTTAACAAATTCACCTAGAAATCAAATTGACAAGCTGCTACCATTAACTATACACATACATAGAATGCCATCAATTACTTGATCACAGGCTCAAGACACGGCTAAGGCAGCATACACCCACCTACTTTTATCAACACCCTGTTCACTAATTCACCTGGAAATCAATTACAAGAGGTCATCCTTCACTCTATACATATATAAAACACCATGGATTACTTGGTCAAGGGTTCAAGACACAGGTAAGGCTTAAGACACCCAAGTTTTTATGGTCACCCTTCACTATAAACAAACACAGAACACCATGGAAACCATTTTTATCTGATTTTCTGTAGGAAAGGAAACAGTTACTTGTTAAAATAGGTATCACAGTTAAATTTGCATAAGAATGAAAACCCAAATGATTAAATCACAATAAACAGATAACAAATAAATCAACATTTAATTTTGTTAAATTTATGGAAGAAAAAAGGCAAACAATTTCACGCATATGATATGTAACTGAAGTGAAAAGAGAAGTACCTGGTTGAAAGCAACAGAGGAGCAAAGTGGGTCTGTGTAGAGTATCTCTAGTTTGGACTTTGAACGAAGTATAATCTTACACATACACGGATGGTTTTAGTGTTATTGTGCAGTTTTACATTTTGTACCATATAATTTTGATTTTTTTAACAATTCTGACCACCTAGTTTTTGTTTTGAATAAATTATTCCAGAAGTTATTAAATTATTTATCTAGTCATCTGAATTATTTTTTGTTTTAAAAGGATCGTTAATTTTTCAAAGTGATTTTATTTAAGCTATTTTGTTAAGAAAAACTTAACAAATAAAGGTTAAATATAAATACTTAAAAATTAGATGACTTGAATAATTTTTTTTCTTTTTTAGTGTATAATTATTTTTCAATCTCCTTTAATTTCTTTCTCTTTGTTCTTTCATTTTCTATTTTCCTATAGTACTATCAACACTCATCAAACAACAATTTTTGTAAACAAACCTACATCCACCTTGTTCACTTCTCCCATGGCCTTTCTATTTAAGTTTAAATCCTAGTCACAACATTTGTTTCACAATATCATCGTCCACTTTTGTTCTTAATGCAACACCCAAAACAAAAAAATCGCTAATATTAGACTTATCAATCGAGATATTGAGATTTTCTTGAGTTTTTTACATTTGACTGTTATAGTTAGATCTAAATGTTATATTCTTGAGCAATCCAAAGGCTAAATTTGATTATTGATAGTAAAAGTGATACATATACATACATATGTGCATGATGATAGTCGTATGACTAGGCTCTTATGAAGGTGAGAAGTGTGTGTTTGTGGAAAGTAGTCTTTGGTGAGTGATGATAGTTGTGGAGTGTGGTTGTCAACGGTAATGTGGAGAAGAAAGAAAAAAAAGAAGAATAAAGAGAAAGAAATAAAATAATATCTGAAATTAATTAAAAACTAAAAAAGAAAAATTATTCAAGTCACTTAACTTTCATGTTACATACATACATACATATATATATATATATGTATATATGTATGTATATATATATATATATATATATTTAACCATTCTTAAGTTTTTAATAAAATGGCTTAAATGAGATTATTTTAAAAAATTAGTAGTCCTTTTGAAATTAAAAATAATCCAATAATCAAAATAGGACTAACTAAATAGTCTAACCTCTGAAATAATTACCTTTTGGTTTTGGTTTTGGTTTTGTTTTGCTTCCTTCCTCTTACTTTATTTTGTTTATGTGGTATTGTCCTCTTTTTTTCTTTTTCTTTTTTTTTTTCCTATTGTCTTTGGCTAATTTTGAAATAATTCTTTTGCTAAGGCTTTTTTTGCCTAGTTGTTCAATTGTTAAATTTTAAAACTTTTAGCTGTAGAACTTTGTGTAAAAATACTATTAAATAAAAGTTTTGATTGTTTGGCTTTTGTATTTTCAGTTGAGCTTTCAACTATTTTGAAACAAGTTTGAATTTTAAAAATATTTGTAGTATTTTTAAGGAAAAAAGAAGAAGAAAAATAATTTTTTACATGATGTAAAAATAATTTCTTAAAAACTGTTTTTTGGAAAAACTCTATTTTAGAGCTTTTAGTTTTGTAGCTTTTTTAACTTTGACTTTTTTATGTAAAAACTCTTTTAAAAATGGGTCAACACAAATTAATTTAATTTTTAAATCCTCATAAAATACTTTTAAATGTCTAAAAATTAGCCATTCTGTCTCTAAACCCATTTTTAGTCTTATGATTTCTTATGCAGCCACTCCATTCTCACTGAGATTTGGGGAAATGGCATTTAGATTTGGAGATATTGGTGTTGATGCAGGGGAGTTTTCTAGTTGAGGAGATGAGGATATTTTATAAATTTAAAGCGCTAGATACAACTTATTAGTTATTTCTTCATCACTTTGCTTGGGTATGCCTAGTATATACTAACTTAACTAACATGTTTTTTCATCTATCTCTTAATTAATATTTTTATCCTATTCTTTCTACTAAAATGTTTTGCTAAAATTTCCTTACACACCCATTTGTATTTTGAATGTACAATTCCGGTCTTGTGATTTAGTAAAAAAGAAAGCCACTAATACATGTGTTTTGAATTCCCATAATATACAAAAGGATAACAATTTTTTTCACCTTTTCCAAAAGTTAGAAATGATACACTTGTACTATTTTGTAGTTAAATGTATAAACTCCTAGTGAGTGGGTTGAAAAGAATTTATTCAAAAAAGATATAGAATTGACTACGCTTTAGCAAATTAAAGGAGGATGAAATATTAATTGCTCAAATGAAAAATTATCAAACTTCAAAATTAGAAGCTTTCCAATCATACTAGTAATTAAATAGGCAAAAGAAGCTGGTAATTAACTAAACAAAAAAGTAGTAGACAAGGATGATGACAACCAGAGGAATAAGAAGAATCCAAAGACAAAATCAAAATTAATTATGAACAAAGAATTAGTGGGTCCAAAGATTCACTTTCTGAATTGAATGTAATCTAACACAGTAGCTTGCTTCCACCATGTACACCACCTACTTCTAAATTAAATCATTATTTACTTCAAGCATTATATATATATATATATATATATATATATTGTGCCGCAGTATGCTTTTTTTTTCTTTGGTTGAAGCAATATTTTTTTTTTGTTGAATCAACATTATGTATAATAGAAAATATGATTTTTTTTTGTCAATATAAATTAAGATAGGTTTAAGTCAAAACCTTTTTTAATTATAAAAATTGAGTACTCAACACCATAACATAGTTTTAATCATTATTATTCTTAGCTTTGTAGTTTCAGACTTTTAGTGTATTTTCAGTGTATATCTATACATATTATAAAGAAAGTAAATGCCTTCTAGGTCTTTGTCACATATCAATTGCTTAACCTATCTAACTCATCGTTTAATTATTAATAAATTAGTTACAATATAGCAACAAAGCATATTATTTATGTTAAATAAAAACTTAGTTATGTCCAAAAATAAATTTAAATTCAATTTAGATCCAAATATGTGAAATTAGTTATTTATAGCAGATTGATTGATTTGGTCAATGCTCAATAATCCGATGATCCACGAGAGATTTAGTGAAACCTTTTGGTAAATAACATCTCATAAATTTTGGTAATTCAAATCGGATAATTTTGGTAAGTCAAATTCTGGTAAATAAAATTTGAAAATTTTTCAAATAAAACCAGACAATTTAGTGAAAATTAGTAAAATGAGTAATAAAGCTTTTGATATTGGAATTGACATAAATTTGACTATCATTCTAATTCAAATTTTAGTAAATCAGATTTAGAAAATATTTTATTGTTACACACTACTAAAGAAATATAATTATCCATTAATAATAAATAAAAATATTAAAAACATTTTTTCTTGTGCATCGCACAGGTTATTCTCTAGTTATATAAAAAAGAATATATACCTTTTTTCATCAATTTTTATGTCATTATTTGACGGGTTTTCTCATCAAAAAAATACTAAATTGATCACTTCTATCCATCTAAAATTTATTTCCTAATCTAAATTAGATATCTTTTTTTTTTTCTATTCTAAATATTTCATTCAACTATTCCAAATCTCTCATTAAAAACAAGAAAAATTATCAAAAATAATATTTGATAAAACATACGTGTATATTGCATGGGTTTCCCTCTAATTTATAGCAAAAAGAAATAATTAATCATCAATATAAATTAAGATAAGGTTAAACTTAAAACCTCTCTAATTATAAAAAATATTGGATATTTTTTTTTAATTATTATAATTATTCAAAGTTTTGTCGTTGACTATAGTATTTTAATAAATTGACCACACACATAAGCCACCACCACCGTCCACGTCCAAGTCTCACAAGTCATTTCCAAATTCCAAAACTCAAACGCACATTAACGAACTCTTTGCCGTCTTTTGTCGCTTTTCTCCCCACATATATATATATATATATATATATATATATTTACACACACACACAAAACGCAAAAACTCTCAACTTTTTCTTTTTTTTTTTTCCTCTTTTCTCTTTCTTACGCTCTCAACTTGTCTCAAATTTTGCAGGAAAAAATGCTCTTTTTCTGACTAGTGTCTTTACTTTTTTTCCTTTTGTTTTCATTTTCCATTTTCTTCTATTTTTGTTTCTCTGTTCTGGGTCTTGAAGTGAAAATAAAGTTTGACCCAAAAAAGAAGAAAAGTATACAGTCTCTCTCTCTCTCTCTCATTCCTTATCTCACGCACAGAGAGGTGTGTTTTGTGTGTGTGTGTGTGAAGTGATGGTGAGGAAACATGGATGGCAACTGCCAGCACACACCTTACAGGTTTGCCATTAGCAGACGGCTCTTTTTAGCTCCTCTGCTCATTTTCCTTTCTTCTCTCTTTCTTTTTGGTTGTTAAATTCTTTTTCTCTTTTTGTTTCCTACTTTTGAGTAGTAATGCTTATATGGGTTTATCTTTAAATTTCCAAGTTAAGTGGAAATATGATCCTTAAATTATTATCATATGTTTTTTTTCATTTAATGAGTTTGTAATTCTGCTAAGAGAAAAATGTCAATTTTTTCCCCTGTTTTTTTTGAGTTAAAAGTCTTTATGTTTGGATTATATTTTGTTAAATTCTTGCTATGTTGTTTCCAAGACTAAGAGGGTGTTTCGCAGAGCTTATTTGAACTAGAAGTTTTAGGTGCTTATAAGCGCCCAAATAAGCACTTCCAAACACTCTTCAGGCCTCCAAGTATTTGATGAGTGAATGCTAACTCGTGCTAAGCAGGACTTTTCTAGGAAGAGCTATTTGTGCAGTGATTTCAGTTGTGGTGATTAGTGTAGTAGTTACTTCGAATAATTATTTTTTGGATTGAATTGTTAATGCCACGAAATTTTGTGGGCAGATTAGCTCTAGTTCTAATGATTGGCGTATTAGTTACTTTGAACAATGATTCTTGGATTAAATTGTTAAGACTACAATGATTGAATTAGAGCTAATAGTGCATTATGTTTTAGTTCCAATGATTTGACTTAGAAGTTAGTTTAAACATTGTTTCTCGGAGTGAATTGTTAACACTTGAGTGATCACGCGAGAGCTTTGGTCCTGCGAGACAATCTTTTCTTCTTTCCTATCTTTCTTAATGCCTTTCTGTTCTATTGTTATTCTACCTCCAAATCCTAATTTGAAATGCAATATGATTACTGGATATTTGGCTATTTAGACTTAAATTTTTCCATGTACATTGGCTATAAGTTTCCAGATATATGAACTTCTTTTGATATTTAGTTTGTAGGTGTAGAAACATTTGTGCTTTGCTTATTTCTCTATGCATGTTGATTTCAAAGGGATAAAGAGTGTACAGAAGCATCGTTTTGGAAAAAAGAATCTATCAAAATCACATGTGCTCAGAAACTAAATTGTGCTCAGAATGAATATATAGACTACAATTTCTCCGATTATGGTTTCCGATTTGAGAGTAACCCTGATATTAGTTAGTCAACCAAGCAATTATTTAAAGCAATTATTTAAATTGTAAAGCAGATTCTAGAAAGTTAATTAAACGAAGAACTGTTATTCTAGGTTGGTACTTTTATCAAGCGTGGTCTCAGTAGTGCCACTAAAGCTTTGGCTTTCTGTTCTTTTCCATTTCAATTTTCTTGAATCCAAACTTACTAATTGAGACTCCAGGCTGCTGCACAACATAAACATCACTTATCCCAACTAGATTTCTGTTTAATAGATTAAATATGTTTATAACCAGAATTTTGTTGTGTTGACTGGCTCTTGTAAGAAGCATGTAGATGAATTGAAAAGTATAAAAAACACTAACCAAATATGCACCTTCCTTAAATATTCTAAACTCACTTTACAAGTTGCTGGCCTTGGGTAACAACCACATTGAGACAAAGTAGATGGATCACTCTTTTGTAGACCAAGCAAAACCAAACTAGGCCATAGCACTAGGTGGCCTCTGCTAATGGATCGGGTGATGCCACTTATCTCTTTGACAGCCATTTAACTCCTTTTGGGTCTTCCTCTCTATACTGCTTCCGTTAACATGTCTTGACCATCTGAAATGGTACAGTTTTTCCTCACTTCATTAGAATATCGTCTGCAACTGCATGCTTCCGTGTACTCATTGCTATCTTGGTATCATTTCGCCATGAATCAGCTAATTAACTTGGGTCTTACTTTTCTGTACCCTCTTTTTCTATTTTTACTTCAGTAAATAAGTTATGTTGGTGATGTCTCTAACACAGCGAAAGATGCACAAAGGATCTCTAGATGGAACTTTGTGTGTTTTCTTATACATATGTGATGTATGCGCCTAGAGGACCTCTAGATGGAACTGTGTCTTTTATACATATGTTATGTATATGAGCTTGATTTTGTTTGAAACCTCTTAAATATATGCAGTGAATTAACCCAATTTTGAATTTAGACGAGTAGTTTCCGTTCCCCTTTTTGCATATACCCATGTTTTCTAATGATTTTTATCTTTGTAGGTTATTGCCATAACGGTGTTTTGCTTACTAGTGGTAGCCTTCTATGCTTTCTTTGCTCCATTTCTCGGGGGCCACATTTGGGAGTACGCATTGCTTTGTGTCTATTCTCCAGTGGTATGTGGGTTCCTTTGATTTTGATCTGGCTTTTATAGTAGCTTATTCTTCGTAAGAATATTGTTTCTGTGAATAGCATTTGATATATGTTGTAAAATACTTGTTCTAAGTCCCAAGTTGCTGCTCTTTCAGGTCATGTCTGTAACATTTTAAGCAGAGATGGGACATATTTTCCTTTTTCATGTGTTAAAATTCTTGGATTCTGTCCATCTCTGCAATCAGTTGTGTTGTTTTTCAAAATCTTTCATTCATGTTGCTATATACATAGTCGAATTTTGAAAATTCTACGATGACAGTCTTTTTAAACCAAATATAACGTCCAAATGTGATCAAACTCCCTCTTCTTATGGCAGGCACTTCTTGTTTTTATTCTCTACGTGCGGTGCACTGCAATCAACCCTGCAGATCCGAGCATCATGCCTAGATTTGATCATGAGCTAATAGAGAGAACTGGCACCAGACCGGGATTATCTTCTCAGGATTTGCATCAAAAGTCTGAACGTAGTAATGGAGCACATTCTTCTCCATCTTCAGTTTCAAGAAGTTCAATTGAAGCAACAAACTCCAGAAGAACAGGTTCAATAGAAAATGGGAGAACTAATGCTCAAGTGATATCTCCAAGAAGAAACTCATCTTGTTCTCAATTTGGAGGAATCTTGTGTGCATTGTTTGTCCATGAAGATTGCCGTAGACAGGATGGGGCAGGAGAACAGGAGGGTGCAGCTGAAGATGCATTATTCTGCACATTGTGCGATGCTGAGGTATTATAGCATACCATAATTTTCCACTTTTGTAACTATAGCTTATATGTTCATTCCAGTCTTATTAACTGTAGCTTCTCATATGTTGTCTCGTTCTACCAACTCAGGATCAGTGGCACTCAAATTTTCTCTGCGTTGGAAGTAGTTATTTGTCTGGGTGATGACCTAAGAAGTGACCTACTATATCTTGTATTCGTTTGGTCGCAGAAAAATGAAGTCTAGAAAAGATATTTGAAATAAAAAAATGTAGAGAAGCTAAATATGGTTTTACCAGAGGTACAGAAATAAAAAAGAATGTGTTTAAGAATGTGGAAAATATATAAAACATAAAATATGGAGAGAAAAATATGAAAGTACTGAAGATGATTGGAGCCACTAGAAGAGAGAAAGACTCATGAAGACTACATTGTGAATTGTTGATGTTTCATGAATACAATAGAAGAGCCTATTTATAGGCATGATAACTTGGTGAGAAAGAGTAGAAGCTAGACTAATAAGATAACTAGAATTCTAAGGAAATTAGAATAATAAGGAAACCAATTTGACTAATTACCTAATCTAGACTATTGCCTAATTCAATACCATAAGATAAGGAAATACATTAATAACTAAAATATTCTTCAACAAAGAAGATTCCTGGAATCCTGTTTAGGCATTGTCCATCATGTCAGGTAGTAGTATATCTGTCCAAAAATATGACCCATCCAGGTGTTGACTCTTCTTTTCTGTTATCGATAAAGCCCTCTAAATAAATGGTAGCAATACCCAAATGAACTTCAACAGATCCCCGACTCCCCAACCATGAACCTTACAAAAATATCTGTATTGGAACTTTTCTGATTGTATACATGTGATAACTACTTAGACACTTTGACGAAGATCATCCTTTGGCTGCAGGTGCGCAAGTTCAGTAAACATTGTAGAAGTTGCGATAAATGTGTTGATGGGTTTGATCATCATTGTCGGGTATAGCTTCTAATGCTCTTACTGCTTGCTGCTTGATGCTTTGTAAATGGCTTCTAATGTGGATGCTACATTTTTGTTGGTTTATGCAGTGGCTCAATAACTGTGTTGGGCGAAAGAATTATGTGACTTTCATATCTCTTATGGCTCTTAGTCTCATTTGGGTATGTGCTAAGGCCCCATTCAGTTCAATAAGATCATCTACAGCAACTGATGTTCCCCCCCCCTTCTCTCTCTCTTCATGTGACAGCTCTTTATTGAAGCTGGAGTTGGTATTGCCGTTCTAGTTCGCTGTTTCGTCAATAAGAAGAACATGGAGGCTGATATAATTGATAGGCTTGGAAATGGTTTCTCCCGTGCTCCCTTTGCGGTTGTAGTGGTATGACTCCTCGAATGGACTCACATCATAGCTTGTACCTAGGGACACTCAAATCATTGCTAATAGTTCTTAGACTATGTTGCACTCTGATCACTGCAGGCAGTGTGTACAGCGGTTTCAATGCTTGCTTGTGTACCCTTGGGAGAACTTTTCTTTTTCCACATGATACTGATAAGAAAGGTCAGTCTGGAGGTTCTGCATCTTTTGTGCTCCAAATACCACTTACCTCACTGTTCCAAATTGGTTATCTTGTTATCTATTTAGTGTTGTTTCAACACAATGTCCACTTTCCTAATGCGGAATACTTAGCCTTTCAAACCATCATTTTTCGAAAGAATACTTCGTAGCATAAAATTACAGTTTTGAGCCATTTATTTAGTTTAACATCATAAAGTTATACTAAACCTAATTCATGGCCTAGTGGTCAATAAATATTCCATTCAAAATTCTTGCCTAATACATCATGCCCATATCAATTTAAGGTCTTTACTTTGAACCAGTGGGAGTGGATAACAGCAAAGCTAGAAATGAAGCTCATATTTATGAACAAATGGTTTAAGGTTGAATTACTGCTGCTACTTTAGCCGATACGGTTGGCAATAAAAGGAAGCACCACAGAAGTGTTTCCACTTTCAGTGATAGAGGCATACAGGTCTTTTCTTAATAGTTTTTTGGGAATTCTCTGAATTCTCATCCATTTATTGGTTGTACTAGGGGATCACAACATATGAGTATGTTGTGGCTATGAGGGCAATGAGTGAGGCACCTGCTGGAGCATCTGTGGATGAGGAACTGCCAAACATTGTTTTCTCGCCAACAGGATCCACTACAACTGGCTTCAGTGGCGGAAGTTCTTTGGGGCTGCAGTACAAAGGGGCATGGTGCACTCCTCCTAGAGTATTTGTTGATTACCAGGTAAAGTAAAACATAGCATATTATTCTCAGTTCGTAGAAGATAACTATTGCTAGCAAGATGATGTTACTCACTTGTATATTCACCAAAAATCTGACTTAATAATCCTGTTCTCCATTCAAGGTGTCAAAGGCAGACTAGCCAAATGTCGTGGCTAGATTTTTTGATTTAGTCCTACTATTTAAAGTTTGGGTCAATAATTTGTTTATACCCTTGTGATCTCAAAATTGATCCAAATCTATTCACTTCTCTGAGGCTCGTGAAAATTTATTTGAACTTGATACTGATCTTCCAGTCAAAGTAACTGCAGGTCATTGTATTATAGTGGCTTCTGAATTAATCTCCTGGATGACTAAATGCTGCTAAAGATTTGTTATTTACTTATGTGGTGCCAAAATTTTGATGATATTTGTTATTTACTTTTATGGTGCCAAAAAATTTTGATGATCTTTTCCATATTGATTATTCCAAAATTCACTTTAGATGCTGCACTTTAAACCATGTATACCAGGAAGAAGTTGCACCTCAATTGGAACCTGGAATGGTCCCATCAACAGTTGATCCGGATGCAGCTGGTTTTGGAGAGAAGGGAAGCAAGGTACCTAAGAGAGCTGTTCGGATCAGTGCATGGAAGCTTGCAAAATTGGACTCTACTGAGGCTATGAGAGCTGTGGCAAAGGCTAGGGCATCCTCATCTGTATTACGGCCAATTGATAACCAGGGCTTGAGGGATCCTGATTTAGCCTCTAGTGAGAATATGAGCGTTATGAGCAGCATGAGTACGGATACAGGGGGAAACAAAGATATCAGGAATGAGTCGAAACTCTCTCCTCGGAGAAACCCAATTGCCCCAAGTCAGGGTAGCCGGGATGAGTATGAAACTGGCACTCAAAGTATGAGTAGCTTCAGCAGCCCAAGCCATGTTCACGAATCTGTCACGTTAAGCCCTCTTCCACATGCCCGAATTTCTGGCCGTTTTAGTACAGCTACTTCAGGACCTGGCTTTGTCCCAGAGAGGCCTATAGCTTCCAGAACTGCTACTTACAGTACTTATCATGAGTCGTCCCATACATTTGATGAAAAGGTTATGCAAAAGACCAGTGCTACAGATCCATTACTGCTTTCAGCTCCCCCTCCAGTAAGTTCTCTTCTTAGAGATGTGAAAAGGACATCTGTTGTCTGGGACCAAGAAGCTGGAAGGTATGTGTCTGTTCCAGTATCAGCATCTGAAGCACATAATAGAACGTTTTTGCAAGCAGGTGGGGCAAATCCTTCTGCAGGATCAATTGATCAAAGTAAGAGACCTGCTACTCTCTCTCAAGAACCTTCACAATCACAAACTGCAGGAAAGCCTCTGGTCCGACAATCAGAAAAGCTACTATATACCGGGGAGTCTATCTTCTTTGGTGGTCCGCTTTTAAGTGGTCCAGTCAAGGATAGTCTGAAGAACCAGAAAGGCTCTTCAAGAGATGGCCAGGACAATCTGCCTCTAAGTTTGCCTCGAGAATCTAGGTTTAAGAGGGACGCTGCATCGCACCAGCTTCCCATTTTCGTTCCTAGTAATTTCGAGTCAAGTCATCCGTCTGGGTCGGGTCTAAAGTAGTTCACGACTGAATATCAGCTCGAGTCAGTACTGGCAGCTGCTTCCTTGGGATTTCAGAACGCAAAACCAAGAGTGCAGAAGAAAAAAATCTCTGAACCTTTGTGGGCAATGGCAGTTGTGAGAGTGATGGATCAATGGAAGATTCAGGTGGTTTCTTCTCGGATAAATCTCCTCGTTACACGCCGGCGATGGATAGATGAATTTGTCAGAAGAGTGTCGTGAGAAGCTGCTTTCTTGGCTGCTTGAAACAACTTCTTGCCTGTATTATTTAAGCCTGTTTTGTAGGCTTCAGAAAATACATGAAAGTTTCCTTCTCTCTATGCTTATGTAGTTGTTATTACTAGTTTCTTCACCCCATGCCAGACAAATTTTTTAGTATCAAATCTAATAACTAACAATATAATCAATTAATTGTATTCCGAAAATATTTTTGTCGTGATTAAGAAAAAGTTTATGTGAACATCTTGGCCAATGAGTCAAGCACTCGTAGAATGCTAATACCTAAAAAAAAAATGCATGTAAATTATTCTCTAAATGAATTAATTTTTTATATAGTTAAAATCACGCTAATAGTTCAGATTATAAATTTTACGTAGTTTGCATTGTCCTTGATAAAAAAGAGAAAAAGAAAATCAAGTCATCTGTTTTCTACAGTATGTTATGCATCGGGGAGTGAAATTAGATAGTTGCATTTTTTCATCATCATATGATACATGTGTAACTTGTAATCTTTTTCGGCAAACTTTTTTTTTTTCAAGATGATAACTTTTTTTTCCTCAAACTTTGTATGTTACACATCATTTAATATATTGAAAATGACTTTTCACTTAATTCTTAAATGTCTATCATTTATAATAATCTTTTATGTAGTGTTTTTCTTCTCCTCAACTTTGATTATCATATTCATAAATGATATTATGTATATAGTATTTGTCTTTTAACTAGAGTCAGCAGCATGAACCTTAATTAGCATGCTACTCGTAAAGTTAGGCCCATGCACTTGGAGATAACGATGCATTGAGTTGAAGGAAACAACGCACTATTATAGTGACATCTATTCTAATACTAGTATGTATATTATTTATTTAAAATATAATATAACAAAAATCAAACACCAACCTAAGAAAAAAATATTTTATATATTATATAAAATAAAGTGCATGTCTGTCTTTTTCATTAATGTCATATGTCATTATTCTATGATTTTTTTTCCTTCAAAAGTTATTAAACTAATTCTTTTTATTCATCTAAAATTATTTTCTAATTCCTAATTTAAATCATGTCTCCTTTTCTATTTTACTTCAACTTAAATAATTTATTTAATTGACTCCAAATTTTCAAATCCTTTATCTGATCTAATTTGATAGAGATTAGTGGTAATTTAAGTGGTTGAGATTATTACTATTAGGAGTAAGGCCTTAGGTTTCAATCTTATTCGGACAGGAGTTGGGTTGGGGATGGATAGCTAAAAAAAAACTCCAAATCTCTAATGAAAAATTATCTTTATTAAAAATTTATTCTTTATAAAACAAAATTATATTTTATTATATCATAAATTATAAAAAAAATATATAAAATATTTATTTTTCTCGTATATAGTACGAATTATAAGCTAGTTATAATTAGTGAGAGAGTACAAGATAAAGTCCACACGAAGTCCCAACCATATTTGACGTAGACAGCGACTCGATGCTCCGAGGTCCGTCATTGGAAGGACAAAGCAAGTGGGAAAGTGTGACTGTGACAAGTACTGATATTTGTGGGGTAAGGGGCCCATGCTTAATAATAATTTATTCCAATCATATTTATACTTTTTTAGAAAAAATATGATTTTTTTTTTGAAAAATGCTAATCCAGCCAGGCCTTAAATATGTATATTTCTTTGTATTCTCTTTGTCCACAAGATTTTATCCTTCTTTTGTCAAATTTGAATTTTCTAAGGGTCAATTGATATTGCTTTCTTGTTTGATAATCTTTTTTTCTTTTTAATTAACTCATGATTTTCATAAAGGCAATAGCAATTACCCTAAAAAAAAAAAGCATCAAATGAGTTAATTTTGACCACATGTAATAATTCAGGTTTAACTATTAGCCTACCACCACACTTGAGATTAACCAACTGACTCAAAATGCTTATGCTGTAATGATACTAATGAACCCAAGCCATTTATAAAATACACATAAATCTCACAAAGAATAAACAAATCTCACGAAGAACCAATGTGAGAGGACGTTACAGACTTTATCCCCTTTAAACACAGGACGTCCTTATTGCGACTCAAACACAAACAGAATAAAACTACAGCCCAGAACCCCAAGCGGCATGGACGTCATAGGCTTTATCTCCTTTAAACACGTGACGTCCTTATTGTGACTCAAACACAAACAAAATAAAACTACAGCCCAGAACCCCAAGCGACACGAAATCCACTCAGAGCTTGCTTTGAACCACTTGTAATGACCTTGGTTCAGCTACTAACTTGCCACTAAACTTGAATCTAATCAACTAGCTCAGAATGCTTAAGTCAGTAACAACAATAGTAATGAATCCAAGCTATTATAAAGTGTACACAAATTTCATAAAGAACTAATATGGGAGGGCAACACAAAATATCTAATTTAAAAGCTTAAAGTTTTAAAGATTTTTATAATGTTATGAAAGTGGTTAATATTATAATGTATAATTTCATTTTCGCATTCAATTGTTAATATTATTTTAGCTAATTATAAATATTATTGGTCATCCTCTCCTAAATAATATTTTGTTCTAACTTTCTAGTAATGCAACTCAAAAATCATTTTATTAATCTTTTTCCTAACACTAAAAGATAATAAAATATTTGATACTTTGTGTAAAGTAATAATAATAACCTAATATTCAAATAAAATTTTAATTAGGGGAAGATTCTAAACCTCAAAAAATATGACAATGATAATCTAATGATCAGTTGGTTTGGTTTTTTATTATAAAATAATATTTTTTTTCAAAGAAAAGCACCTCCTTTTTATAGTAAGTAATTAGATTAATTTAAAAAAAAACTAAAATTCTAAAGAAGTTAGAAATTTCAACTTTAAAAAAATACTTTTGTTCTAGAAGTTACTAAAAACGCTTTTGGTTTCCAATTGGTTTTTGCAAAAGCCTCTTTTCTAATTTTTTTTAAAGTATTTATTGAGAAGCCAAAATTCTAACTTCTAAAAAAAATTAAAATTGAGTCTTTTCTTCATAGCTTTAGTATTTTTTTTAAAAATTTGATCCAAATAAATGTGTTTTTTTTAAAAAAATATATTTTTACATGAAAAAATCAATCCAAAGAGACTTAGCAATAAATGGTATAAACTTGACCAATGAATATTGAGGGGAAAGAGAAAAACGTAACTACAAAAGACCCGCACCAGAATCAAACAGTAGGGCGTAAAAGTAGGAAGAAAATCCCGAAAGCACTATGAACGTAGACACTATTTTACTATTTTATTCCTCTTCCCTCATGTTTGGACAGCGATGCTGACTCATCGGTTACTCTTTTTAACTCTCTCTCTCATCCATCTCCATCTCTATCTCCATCTATATCTCTCTCTCACACACCAACACACACATAAATACACGCACAGAGTTGCAGCTCCTCTCTCTTCACGCATGTCACGCATACGTATACATTGAGATATTTATATATACAGATATACATATATACATTGAGATACTTATATATATTTATTATATATATAATATTTTTCTTTTGGTGAAGTTAAGGAAGAGAATGGGCATGATCAACCGTGTTCTTGGATCCACTCTCAGAGTTACCTCGAAGGTTTTCCTCGTATTTTCGTGTTAATTGTTGTTTTTGCTTGTTATTCTTCTTTTCTTTGCTGTATTCATGCACGTCTTCGTATATGTATGATGAAAAATTAATTCGGTGCACGAAACTTTCGTCAAACTTATTTTCAATGGATTATTTGATTTTGCTTATTTGCCACGCGTTTTCAACTTTTGAAGATCATCTTTCTTTTTGATTTCTTTGCATATATGTGTATACGCACAAAAGTTGATGCATGAGTATAATTAAAGAATCTCGAAGTTGATTTTCGTTTTCTAAATTTTTTTTTAAACTTTCTTTTTAAAGTAATGATGGTCTTTTAAGTTTGATTCTTTTGTGGGGTTGAGAATTTTGATGTAAAGATTTACTCCTTTCTGCTAGAAATATTTATTTGAGTTGACTTATTGTTGGCTGATGTCATGAATGCCTGCTTTGAAATCTAATATAAGTTACTTTCAGTGTCTGATTCTTTACGAAAACATTAAAATTACTTATTCTGAAGGTACTTTTTGATTGTTTCATATTGTAATTGGATTTTCAATGCTAGTGAAGAATCTTTGCTGGACTTATGATATTAAACAATTTCTCTGGGATACTTTTGGGCTTTTGGAACTTCAAAGGAATCAATAGCCAGCTTGTCCCTTTCCTGAGTTGTCTTGCCCCTTTCCTGAGTTGATAAGCCTGAAAATGTTTACCAGCGCCGCTTACTGCTAAAAATAAAGGACTTGGGAGAATTAAATTTATGTTTTCTGTGCCAGCTTAATGTTTGATTCTGGTTTGCATGCAGTACAGTTATTTGAGCTTTAATATTTGTTCTGAACTTTTTAATTCCACTTTTTTCTGAAGTTATCTATCTTTTCCAAGAGGGCATTGAAAGCTTTAAGAATCATCTTCTAGCAGCTACTTTGACCCTACAGTTTATGAAAAATTCTATGCTTCAAAACCTGCCATGTTATTATGATTCCTCTTGTAGTGCAACCCGTTTTTCTTCAGAAGTATACAAGCAAGTTATCGTGCAAATTACATTTCAGCTGTTGGCAATTTGCAGGGGCGAATAGTTCCGGCTCCCATACTGTCGAGATGGAATAGTACGCTGGCATCTGTAGGAAAGGATGATTCTGGAACTGATGAAAAAAGGTGATTGTGTTTTTCTGTTGCGGCTACTTCTGAAGCTTTGGCTTTATATGTTCCCTGAGAAGTGTTTGGAATTTTTAGGTGCTTATCTTGTATGTGGTTGTATGAGTCTAAATTCAGTACTCATGAATTGATGCGTTTACTTGTCATTGTAATGTTTTCAAATTTCTAATGCACATATAGGCATAAGATTTACTTTCAGAGGTTGGTTATAAACAATTTTTCACATTATCAGATTCGCGGGGCATGATATGTTGGCACCATTTACTGCTGGATGGCAAACTACTGATCTAAATCCCCTAGTGATCGAGAAGTCAGAGGTATAGGTGTTTGTCATGCTTCTAGTTTGTTATATCTTGATTTAGAAGTTTGCTTCACTATACTGTGTAAAGCACTCAACTAGATTTTTCTTATTGTTTATTATAGGGATCCTATGTCTATGACGTAAATGGGAGAAAATATCTTGATTCTCTTGCTGGTTTATGGAGCACAGCTTTAGGTATTTGCAAAATCTCATCTGGCTGCCAATTATATAATTTTGCCTCTCGTTTCATGCATGCTAGAATATTTAATTTGCTTTATTTTCTCCTTTTTTATGATATAATCACATTGGTTTTTATTTCTTTAGTTCTATCTGCTAAACTTGTTCTTGGGAGGGTAGACAAAGTGATACTACAATTTTTGAAAAATATGATAATACATATAAGTTCTTTAACATTAGTGACTGTACAAACTATCTGAAAGATCAAAATAATGTTCGTGCTACTGCCATTTTATCTTCTTCGCTTTGAAATGACAATTTTCCTTTTTAAGCACCGTTCAAGCATATGGTTATAGTAGAGAAGTAGAAACATAGTTTTTCTGAGAAATGTAAATTATATACATTGGTGCATCACTTGTAGGAAGCTAATCTTTTAAAGCTTTGAAGAACAAACATACTGTGTATGCCTCTTTGGTTTGGATGGTGCATAGAAAGAAACACAACGAATTTCTTTTAGCTTTGCAATATCACTTCGTTACACCAAAGCAGCATATTGCACTGTCATCTTTCTTTCTTTTCTTTTAATTTTATTATTTGGGTTTAACCAATTAAATTAGCAAAGGATATGCACATCACATATAGTGACTTTCGTTGTCATTCCCAGTAGATTTCTCAGTTTGAGAGCTTATGTTTTTGTATTGTAGGGGGCAATGAACCTCGCCTTGTTGCTGCTGCTACTAAACAGCTCAATACCTTGCCATTTTACCATTCCTTCTGGAATCGTACCACAAAACCTTCTCTGGTACAATAAATTTCCTCACAGACCAGGATTTTTCTTCTTTTCTTTTTCCTCCTTTCCCCAGTTATGGTGGATTACTTTAGCTATTTGTATCCCAAATACGCAGGACCTTGCGAAGGAACTCTCAGAATTGTTCACAGCATCAGAAATGGAAAAAGTCTTTTTCACAAATAGTGGATCTGAAGCAAATGATACACAGGTTTGATTATGTCAACACACAGTTGTCTCAGTTTTCATTTGTATTGTTCATCTGGCTTTCCCCTAAAAAATGCTCTAATTGCCACTTGAGTTCTCTTGTTTGATACCCGAGGAGTAACTTATATTCTTATCTTATTTACAAGATACAATGATTTGAAATTTTTTCATCCCAATTATAGAAAGAAAGCTACGGATAGATAAAGAAATAAAACTGGTGATTTTAGGATGTGGAAACTTGTGGAGCTGTTCATTTCTGTAAATCTGGAACTCTGTCATTCCTCTGCAAAAGTTAGTTGTAACTTTTCATCTTAATCATATAAATGTAGGTGAAGCTGGTATGGTATTACAACAATGCACTTGGGAGGCCAAACAAGAAGAAATTTATTGCTCGTCAAAAAGCGTAATTTAATTTCTTAACTTCTTTCCACGTTCTGTTGATTCAGTTCTTTTGTTCAGGGGAAGTCCTAAGTGTCTGCTCCATTGCTTTTGTTTTCTTTTTTCTTCTTCTTGACAGATACCATGGGTCCACGCTTATAGCAGCTAGTCTTTCTGGGTAATTAACTCCTAACAAGCACAATACATATTACAACTGTTGTTATCCTCTAGTGGGAGCTGATAGTTCTATTAATGTCTATCTTTTGGCAGACTTCCTGCACTACATCAAAAATTTGATCTACCTGCCCCATTTGTGTTGCACACTGACTGTCCTCATTATTGGCGCTACCATTTGCCAGGTTGCTGTTTTCCCTAAGTGTAGTCAGTCTGCTGTAGATGAAGATATAAGTTAAATTATCTTTTGTGTGTCAGGCGAGACAGAGGAGGAGTTCTCCACCAGGTTGGCCCAGAACCTGGAGAATCTTATTCTCAAAGAAGGACCTGAAACGGTAAAAGGATTCATATAACTACATTTATGTGTATCTTGAAAATTTTGAATTCTCCTTTGTCCAATAAAAATTGTTGTAGGTTGTGTTGTTGATGGCCTATGTGACGTTGTTTCAGATTGCTGCTTTCATTGCCGAACCAGTAATGGGGGCGGGAGGTGTAATCCCTCCACCGGCTACTTATTTCGAAAAGGTTAGTTTTTCTTTTTCTTCAACAACCCCCCCCCCCCCCCACCAAAAAACCAAAAAAAAAAAAAAGTTTTAAATATGTCTGTTAAATTGATTAGAAACCAAAAGTTCAGTGTCTCTGGAGGATTTATGCAGATGTTGACCTTGCTAATGTTAGATCCTTTCTTTATATTGCATTATGAGGAGTAAATCACATATTAACTTCACATGATACCAAGTTAACAAGAAACCCACTAGCTTGTCATGTCACTTGCTTCTATCCTGGATTTGAGGCAGACACTTCAAAGTTAATTTATAGTCTCTCGAATAGCATGTTTTCACTCTCATGGATACATGTTTGTCTCAGTTATTACATGGTTCTGCATTTTAATATTTTATCTCAAATTCATTAGTGGAGTTCTTTGTCTGATTGTTTGTATATAAAGCTACAGGAGTGATACAATATTGGATGAGCCTGGAACTCATTAGTCACTCAGCTCAACCAAATGAATGGGTGTTTAGATTCTCCCTGTCCCACCCCATCCAATGTAATAGAGGAATTATGCTGTGGACCAATGTTTATGCATTTAAATGATGTTACATGTTCTTATCCATCTATTTTATAGATAAAATATGCAGGCTCTCTAATTCCACCCTCTTCCGCTCGCTCATTCCGCGTTATGCTATGAGAAGATTAACAAGAATCATTCTTTTGTTTCTGCAGGTTCAAGTTGTGGTGAAAAAGTATGACATCCTTTTCATTGCGGATGAGGTAATATGCGCGTTTGGGAGGCTTGGGACTATGTTCGGATCTGACAAGTATAACATCAGACCTGATCTCGTTTCTGTAGCAAAGGTGGAACTGAAGGCAACCTCAATAAATACTTAGCCTGCAAGTGGGGTTACTCTTTTTCTCTGTTTCTGACATTTCTTTTCCAGGCTCTGTCTTCGGCATACATGCCTATTGGAGCAGTTCTCGTAAGCCCTGAAGTTTCAGACGTCATATATTCTCAAAGCAACAAACTCGGTATGATATGCATATATATATAGCACTCTTGGGGGGTTTTCATTTATTCTTTTCGGTTTGACATGATCTATCACTCCGTCAGGTTCTTTTGCCCATGGTTTTACATATTCTGGGCACCCTGTATCATGTGCTGTTGCGTTGGAAGCCCTCAAAATATACCAGTATGTTTTTCCTCTTCTCTCAGTATTTTACTTTTGATCACTTCACAGATGAATTACCTTAAAAGTTTAAGAGAGTATCATTCATGATTAAGAGGTATATAGATCAGCATAGAAATTTGAATGGAAAAGGATAAGACATTATGTTGAATTATTAATCTCTGACCTTTTTGGTCTATGAACCACATAGCTGGATAGAACTTCATTCCTGCAGAAATTATGGGAAGGTATACTTGTTTTCAGGGAGAGGAATATTGTTGACCAAGTGAATAAGATTGCTCCAAAGTTTCAAGATGGTTTAAAAGCATTTTCTACCAGCCCCATAATAGGAGAGGTACTATTCTTGCTTGAGCATTCATATATCCTTTGATAATGGCTCCTGAAACTGTTTTAGTAATTCTTCATGCCCTGTATTCAATCTGCAGATTCGGGGAACTGGCTTGATACTGGGGACAGAATTCACTGATAACAAGTCACCCAATGATCCCTTCCCTCCTGAATGGGGTACGTCCAGTTTCTAGGAGGGACTTTTGACAAATTCTGAGAGCATAAGCATATGCTGTGAGCAATCATGCTTTGGGTGTCTCCTTTTAACAGAGTCCTAAAAATCGTTTTCACAGGAATTGGACCATATTTTGGAGCACAGTGCGAAAAGCATGGAATGTTAGTACGTGTTGCTGGCGATAACATAATGATGTCTCCTCCTTTTATAATGGCCCCTGAAGAAGTTGATGAGGTATTTCCCCAAGAAAATGGGAAGAATTTCCTTACTTCACATTATTACATTATCTTAGACTTCACCAAGTGCATTGTGAATATCATGTATTATGAAAGGAGTTCAACGCGGATTTATCCATTAAATAGGAGTAACATACAAATTTTTTATCACTTGGGTAGGACATTACACTAGTTAAGACAATTCCAACAAAACCAATAACGTCAATCAGAAATCATTTAGATTTGTTTTAGTTTATAATCCTTTCTGTTTTCCCGACAAGTGTAGTTGAATCTGTATATGCACTCTCGTCCATCACTTAGTATTTTATCTGCATACAAATCTTACTCGATGCATAATCCCGGAGTTAAATTTTGCGCTTCTTTTGCTACACATGAACTCTAACTATAATTCATATGGCTTTCAGTTAATAAGTATCTATGGAAGGGCCCTAAAGGCCACTGAAGAAAGGGTAGAAGAACTCAAATCCCAGAGGAAATAAGTCTCAGCAGCTGGTGGATGATGGCGATAAGGATTTTTCTCTTGTAAAAAGCGATAAGATTGTTTCTCTTGTTGATGTTACTGGCAGAATGCTATCATGAATGAAGTTTTCAGAATCCATTCTCACATCTAGTTAGTAGTTTCTTGCATGATTCTTTGAATCATTGCCAGGCCAGTATAGCTTTTAGATGATGCACTACCAACTTGTATGGATAGATATTGAAATATGCTGCCTTCTAAGTGTAATGGAAGAGAGACTAGTCAAATTGAATTTCCCTATCAGATTATGGTGGCTAATGAGGATTGAGGCGACTAGGACAAAAACGATGACGCCATGAAAATGAAAGGAAAGAAACTCCAAAGAGAATTGCAAGTTGATCGTCTAAAAATTTAAATAAGAAGAGATGGGGATTTTTTTTTTTTTTTGTTCGTCACCAGTTGAGAATTGGGATTGGCGTTGTTGAGGGTTTTCAATCTAAGCTCTTGGAATTGTAATAAGTTCCGTAGTGTATCTCAAAATCTTAGTGATCTGTTTTATTTGATGAGTGGAGAGTATGTTTTAAAATTGTTTGTCTTGCACCTACCCAAGTATATGCTTGAATAGGAATCACAAGGCCAGATTAAAAACTTCTTCGCTGCCTTCCAAAAATTTTAATGTTTGAAGCTTAAAAATTAAAAATCAATTCATCAATAATACTCAATTTCTTACAAGAGCTAAGTTGCAATAAGTCTATTGGACAAAGGATGCCTCTGTGATAAGTTTGATGCTATTTTGTCTTTGTCCAAATATGTATTATCAAGATTACATATCGAAGTATCTCATTGTTATTGAAAGAACGGGTGATTTTTTTTCCCAATTCCCAATCAGGGAAAGCATCCATTGCTTCAAAATTCAACTCCACTTTCCTTCTCTTTTATCCTTTTTTACTTTTTCCTATTTGCCTTGATGATGTCATTTTTGCACAATCCCCCTGCATACAAGTGCTATTTCATGTCAATGATGGGACTAATTATAGTTTGTTTCTTGATTATTATAAAATAACATTTAACTTGTTCTCGGTTTTATGTAAATTTATGAAGATACCGTTTAAAATTTTTATTATTTGGGGTACAAGAAATAGGTTGGAATTTGATTATTTATATTTTATTTAGGCTCGAAAAAGATTTTGATGATATTTTCTTTCCCATTATATCTTATTAATTGTTTTTTTTTATTTTTTTAAGAAAAAAGTATTTTCTAAAAGAAATAAAAATGTGGTTTTTATAAGTTTAAAATTTCTGGGTTTCTAGTAAACCATTTGGTGCTTTTTCTTTGTCAATCAAAATACCTATAAAAATATGAAAAAATTATATATATATATATTTTAAAAATTAGGCTCAAAATAAGTCAATCCAAATGGATGGTATACATTAAGGGCAATCTTCTTTCTAGATCAAACATTAATCTCTTGGTTGAATACTTATCAAATATGATATTTTTGTGGAGTCATGTTTAATTTATCATATAATGCGGATTAATATATTTTTCTCGCCCCCAATAATATGATCTACTTTAGACTCAATTCTTTAAATAGGGAAAAATTTTAAATCTAGTTCACAGATACTGAAATGTACTAGTAAAATGCCTTACCAATATACAAAATTATTTTGCAAGATATTATCCTACTTTTGGAATTTGTAAAAATTTTTATTAATAATACATTATGAAATCGTATGACCTCTGCTTTTTCTCCAAAGGAGAATAAAATGTCGTCATCTAAAAATGACTTTAGTTGCGTAGGAAAGTGAAAAGTTAAAATTGGTCCAATTTTCATTAGTGAGAGAGATGTCATGTAGAGGCATTTTTTTGTTTTCAGTGAAAACTTTTGAGGATATAATCATATATTGTCGGTCGTAGCAGAACCAGAAAAAAGGGAAAAAAAATGTATGGTGGCTCAAGCTTGAGGGAAGCAACTACCCATTTTTAAAGGGTTAGGGTTGGTTTGAATTGATTTTTCTTAGAATTGTTTATTTATAATTATAAAAAAATATTTTTTAAAAAAGTTAAAATTTTGATTTTTTTAAAAAAATGTGAAATTTGAATTTTTTAAAGTTTTAATTTTTTTTAAAAAAATTAATCTAAATACTTATGACAAAAATGTGCTTTGGTTCAAAAAGGCCTTTAATAATGTTATGGGTTTCTAATACTGTCACTCATATTCTGAATTTAGTTTTTATTATTTTAAAATAATATATTAGTCCTTAATGTATTATAAATTTATTCAAATTAAGTCTTTATTTTTTTAATATGTATATATTAATTGTCAATATTTTATAAATTTATTCAAATTAGTCTCTATCTTTAACAAAAAAAAAAAAAAGAGTAAAGAAAGGATTAGTTTACATACATAACTTTGCGAAACATTAGGAAGTAATACAAAATTTTTGAAATAACGAAGACTAATTTGGTTATATTTGTAAAACATTAAATATTAATTTCAACATTTTGAAATTATAACATCTAATCTAAAGTGTGGCAATATTAGATATTTTTGTGTTATTAACCCTTTTTAGAAGGACTTCTGCGAGGATCAATTTCTTGAGTAACCACCATCGGCATTGTCATAACTGTGATGCAGTCAAACAATATTTGCAATAAAATTAAAGGATTTATTTCTCTAATAGTTCTTCGATTATTGATTTTGTCGCTTTTTAATCCTTTAACTTTCAAAATGAACTTTTTAGTGCTTACACCCCTAAAAATGAACCGTTTGACTTTTGAAAGACTAGTAACGTTTAATTTATCAAAGTTCAGGGATTAAAAGATTAATTTTAAAAGTAAAAGAATTAAAATACGACAAAATCAATAGTTCAGGGACTAGTAGAGGAATAAATCCAAAATTAAAGTATTTGTTCTCATTAAAAAAATGGTCGCAACTAATATAGATTTCTAAAATCAATATATTTGTTCTTTTTTCTTTTAGGAACCTTGGAGAAAAAGAATTGAGGGGTATTTTATATGAAATATTGGCCACAAGGTTGTGGGCCACTTGGCCATAACTTCCTAAGCACATACATGGTTTAAGTTATTTAACAACTAACATTTGAAGTGATTTTCTTTTTGTACACTAAACAGCTGGCCAGGAGCTCTCAAGATTCTTTAAGTACTGGTAGCGTACATCTTTCACTACAAACTATCTGAGTGAAATAGCAGTGCAAGTGTCTTTGTTTGGTCGGAATATGTTCAGTCCAAGTTGGCACACATTGATCTTCTTCTCTCTAATGCTGATACTAACTTCTAATTCTAAATTGATCAAAATGTTTGTTTTTGAAAAACCTATCAAATATCTGGGTTATGTAGTATTAATTTGTCAATCATATCCCGAACGTAGTGCAATTGCTAGAAGATCTGGCATTAAGATGTGATCATCGTAGGATCTTTAATGCTTGGAACATTGCTCCGTTTCATTGCCATCCCCTGGAATGTCTCCCTTAATGTGTATCGTGATTGATTGAAGATCAATTTTATGGTTGAAAAAGTTGCAAATGTAATCAAAAGATTTGAGCATGATGTGGTTGAAGAAGTTTTAGACATGGATAAGTAACACAAAATCAATATCCAACTCTAATATCATGTTAAATAATGATAAGAAATAATATTAATCAATATTCCAATTTGAATTTTACTGAATGCTGTAATTTTTATACCATGTAACATATCCATAGTGTGAGAGTGTACGATTTTTTAAAATATCAACGGAGAAATTTTTTTTCCTCAAAATCTTTCACGGTATCAGAAAATAACAACCCACGTTGTTAAGCTCGAGACCTGCGTATCCTCGTTCTTTTCCATGGCTTTCTAAACAATTACCTAAAATAGTAAAATTCCATCTTAAAACCAAGAAATCATTTTAAGAAAACCAACTACAACCCCACGATGTACAACATGTACCCGCCCTTACAACCAAAACCATCAAATACCAATGGGGACTAAGGACTCTTGCCAGCCATTCTCTTGCTTTTTTTTTTTTTTTTTTTAAAGGACTAAATGTTTGCCACTAGTTTTTTTTTTTTTTTAAAAAAAGAAATTGGGCAGAGATCATCATTAGAGAAAAGAATTACAACAAGAAAACAAATATGAAAAATGGTCTACAAATACATTAATGCAAAAGGGGGCCCCAAAATGAAAGGGGAAAAAGAAGGGGTGCCAAAAAGGAAAGAGTTTTATGTCTTTTATCTAATTGTTTTGTGGACGCCACTTCCAATTCATCCCTCATCTTTTTGCTAGCCTTCAAGGACGGTTTGGTCGGTCGCCATTCGCCGCCACCACCGGCAGTCTCTAAGCAAAAACGAATCTTCCTGTTTGTTGCCTGATTGACCAAATCAACCTCAATAATTTTCTTGTCTTGACACCTTCATTTATATTTTCTAAGTTTATCAAGAAAATTAATGAGGGATATAATAATTTTCTTCTCTTGACACTTCTCGTCGTTTAAATCTTCTAAGTTATGAAGAAAAAATTGAATGAGAGTATAATATTATGACAAAGACCAATTGCCGGTGAATATAATATAGTTTTGGGTATATTACATTAGTTGTTCCTTACATGAGGTGCACATAAATAGTAAATTTTGTTTTACTTTTGCAAGGCTAAAATTGTGCTTCTCGCATGAGATTTAATGTGTTTATATATATATACACATACTAGTGTAACACTTGTGTCACGCATGGGTTGCCAAATATATGATTGATTTTTCTAAAAATTAGAGTTTTTTTTTATATTAATCTAAACATTGCTATCAAATTATATTTTAAAAATTAAATAAACATGGATTCGTATAGAAAATAGAATTTATGTTTCTCTTTTAATACTAACTGTCCTAATTCAATAATAGTTTTACCGTTACAAATGAGTTAAACTTAAATAAATGTAGATCGTCTTTTCTTTTTTCAAACGAAAACCTTCGTTTTCTTTTTTTTACTTTCTGAACTTAAGTCTCGTATTTAATTACTGTAAAAACTTCGTAAGAAAAATTATTGTTATTAATGGATAAGAACATTAATAGTTTGATAGATAAGAACACACAAAAAATACTAATAAATTCTTAAAGATAAAAAGTAAACGAAATATTAAGATAAGATGAGTACTTAGATATCAAGCTATCTAGGAATCAAAGAATACCTGCTACCAATTTTGTAATAAAAAGATAGTTTTCGAAGAAAGGATAGGTACGATACTAAAGTTTCAAAATATGATAGTTAATCGAAGGGACAAAATAAAATTAAAAAGCTGAAAGATCTATACTATATAATGGAGTAGGTTGGTGAAAGTTTCACTAAAAAAAAAACATAATATAGAATATAGGATCATAATATAAAAAACATATGAATAAAAAGGTAATTTGTCGATATTAACCAAAATTCAAATTACCATAAATCATATGATACAATAATGATATATTAAGTAAATTTCAATAATTTATGATCATAATAATCGAAAACAATTAAAATAGGTAACGATTTGACAGCAACCAAATTGGAAAGTAACCATAAATATCTGCAATCAATCTAAATTGCATGTTATAATTCTTGGATGTAATCTATACTATATTATATAGAAGAACCCTTTGCAATATGACAATGACAAGTGTCGTATAGATAGCATTCTTATCATCTTTTTACCACGTGGCGCTCTTACATTACGTTTAATTGTAAAAATTGTGTTTTATTTTAATGAGATTTACATTGATTTTCTAATTTATTTTAATATTTACATATTACATTCCAAAATTATGACATGGGATTGGTTGCAGATATCTATGGTAACTCTCCAATTTAGTTGTAATCAAATAGTGACCTATTTTAATTGATATATTTTTTTTTATTTTAATCTTTTTCCCATATTTCTATGCCGCTTTCTCTTAGTAATTTTAATGTAAATTATTTTACCAAATGCTTTAATTATTCATATTTTGTTTTGTAATTTAACTCAAATATACATAATTTAATTATTTGAATCTATCTTTTTGTAATTATTTAGAAATAATAATGATACTTATTTCAACATAATTCCACTTATCTTAATTTTTTTTAAAAATACTATGCATATAAAATAACATTTTGCTTCCCCGTGCATCACACGGGTGATTGACTAGTATGTAAATATTCAAATAAATTAGTAAATCAATGTAAATCTCACTAAAATAAAACAAAATCATTTACTCATCGAATATAACGGTTGATATCATTATAATGTAAGAGAGTCACATGGCAAAAAGATATTAAAAATGCTATTTGTGCGACACTTGTTATTATTATATTGCAAAGAGTTTTTCTATATAATATAGTATAGATAGATATCAAAAAATAGAATATGGACTGACTATCAAACAAAACTATTATTTACAAGTCTAATTACCACAAATGAAAGATAAGTGATATGATCATTACTAGTGACAAAGATAAGAGCCAGTTGATGAAATTTATCCTACAATTTTTAATTTTTTGCTCCCAATGATCCAAATTATTGTACCATAATTTAGTAGTGGTGGAGCTAGAATTTCGCCGTAATGAGGGCGAAATATTAAAATTTTTCACTCAATAATAAAAAAGAAAAAAATTTGTAATAGAATATCATATACACAAATTCATATACTTATTTATTTGAGTTAGGGGGCAAACTACACATATAAATATATTTTTTGGTAAATAGATATAGAAAATCTTTGTAATTTTTTGGAATAAGGGGGGTGGCTGCCCTACTTGCCCCTAGCTCCGTCACTGCATCAGTATCATGATGTCACTACTGCTAACCCGAGTCCAAATAGGATTATATTGTGTCAAATGCACTCCAATTGTCATTGCAAAAATAACTAGCAATTTTTTATTTCAAAAATACTATCAATATGGGGCCTGTTTGGATTGATTTTAAAAAAAAAATACTTTTTTTTTTCTGAAAAAGTTACATTAAATTTACAATAACTATTTAGTTTGGCTTCCAAAAAAGCTGAAACTCTTAAAAAAACTCAAATACAACTTTTTTTAAAAGTCAAAATTTTCAACTTTTCAAAAAAAAATATTTTTCAAAAGTTGTTAAAAAAAATTGCGCCAATCCAAACGGGCCCATAGTCTAGCAACAAAACCAATCATACTTGGTAACATTGTTTGCCTATTTACTAAGCATCTAAAAATTTAGGTAATTTTGTATGCCTATTTACTAGAAAGGATATTGCCTCCAAAGAATGGTACCAACTACTTCACGTGATATATTTTCCTAAGTTTAGAAGAAAGAACAAAATCTAGTTGATCTTTCCAAGAACTCCCTTTTCCTTGCTAGTGAATATTTATAACTTTTTCTCCTAAGAATTTGCCTCCACAATGCTTTAGTTGCTTCATATGTACTTAATGAGTGTAAAAGGAGATGATTTTGCTGAATGCACAATGAGAAAATTAAAGGCCTCTTGGAGAAAAATAATAAGGTGGCTTGTAGTTTCATCATGTTCACTACAAAAAAACATGGTTTTACTATAAAATAACAAGGAATAGCCGGTGGTTTTATGATATAGGTAAAAGTTTAGGTAATACACAGATATATTGTTACGCAAGATAATTAATAAATGTATTCTTAAGTAAGGGTTTAGGTAATACACATATATACATAGATATATTATCAAGGTTCAAACATGGATAAAGCATGGTGTAGTTTTCTTTTTTTAGAATTATATATCGGTGACGTTTTAAATAGCTGAAGCCCATTTTGGCAGCAGTTTTAAAATAATTGACACCTATAAAACAAGTAGTAAAATTATCGCCTATTACCTACTCTTTTTGTAGTGCTTGTAAATTGACATACGTAGAGCAGCTGATATGTAGCTATAATTATGCGCCCAATGAAAAGCTATAGTATTAATTGATAAATTAATCTCATTTGTTCATCTATAAATAAAAAACTTCCGCGACAATCCCTTTCGTTTTCTTGCTTGGATATATTGACTAGAAATAAAGTAGATGATTAATTGTGACTACCTCTAATGAGTGTATATTTACTTGTCTACAACCTCGAACACTTTGCATATATACTAGCAGAAAATATGTATAATTGAAAATAACATTTCTTACATAGATGGTGGTTGGTAAAATTTATGTTTGAAACCCATGGACATCTCAATCAGGAGGCATGTATTAAGATTTGAATTTTATTGTTAATAATAATATGATAATACTTTGTAACGCTTCTTCTATATGGTTCTTTGTGATGGTTATATTCAATTTACAATGGTATGGGTTTACTACTATTGTTATTATATGTTTAAGTACCTTGGGCTAATTGATTAGAGTCATTGTGATGGCAACTCAATAATAGTCGGCCTTGGGTTGTTACAAGTAGTATTAAAACCAGATTCTAGTTGTTGTTTGGCATGATGAGGATGTTGAGTATTTAAGGGGGAAGTTATGACGCTATCTTACATTGGTTATTTTTGAGATTTATTTAATTTACAATGACTTGAGTTCATTACTACTTCATCATAGGATTACCTTGTGGGCCTACCTCTCTCACTTCAGTTATTCGTGAGATTTGTGTGTCATTTATAATGGTTTGAATTTACTATTACTATAATTACAAAGGCTTAAGCATTTTAGACTAATTAGTTAGGCTCACTTGTGGTAGGTCTGTAATTGAACCTGAGTCGTTATAGTTGGCATTAGAGCTAGAATTTCTACAAACGAGGACATCATGAGTTTACGAAAGGGAGTCTGTGACGCCTCGTCTCTTGTCCATTATTTATGAGATTTTTTAGCCATCTCTGATGACTTGGTTAATTACTAAGTGCCATCAGAGGGTTAAGCATTTTATGTTAGTTGGTTAGGTTCACAAGTAGTGACAACTAGTAGTTGGAAATGGATTATTACAATTAATATTAGAGTGGGTCATGGGCAGATTAGACACTACATACAGGTCCTGACTACGCTTCTTTTTTGTTTGGCACGATGAGGATGTCGCATGTTTAAAGAGAAGTGTGTAATGGTTCTTTTATATTTTGTGCAATTTGTGTTTAGTTTATATGACATGGATTTAGGGCCTTTTTAGATTGGCTTATTTTCATGAAAAAAAAAGTACATTTTTTTTCCTGAAAAAGTAACAATTTTTTTGTAATAACTAATTGGCTTATCTTTTAAACAAACTAAAACTTAGAGAAAAACTCAAATCCAGCTTTTTTTTTCAAAAGCTAGAATTTTCAGTTTATCAAAAAAGTATTTTTTTGAAAAATTGCTAAAAAAGAGATTTAAAAAAAAACTAATCCAAATGTGCTCTTACTAAGACTATCATCACTAATTTAAAGATTTTAGGTCAATTAATTAGACTATCTGATGGCAAATCAGTAGTTGAGCTTAACTCATTACAATTTTAGTTAAGATAAAAACAAAATAAGAATGCGAAATCTGCGTGAAGGTGTGTATCTTATGATTGTAAAATTTCATTTATTCATTTTAGGTTTGGAATTAGGACCCTCTCATAGTATTAGTTCTCTCATTTTAATAAGAGAGAAAAATTTTAACCATTGATATGAAGATCATATCATTTCAGCCATTTATGAAATTTAAATTCCAAAAAAGATGGATACTGAGAGGCAAAAAGGGTATTTTGAAAACATGATCTTTTTTAGAATTTGAATTTCATGAATTACTGAAATAATATAACGTATACATGAATGGTTAAAATTTTTCTCATATCAATATAAAAGTGCATTTAATAGGAGAGAATCTTAATCCGTTCGTATATTGATACGATCCGGTGCAGATGCCATTCTTACATTAAACTTTAAAAAGCGTACACTACTAAATATTAAAATTAGAACTTTAAAGAGTAAATAAGAGTAAATAAGGGAAACTTTGTTTGTTTACTATGTGAAAAATATCGCAATTATGCAATAAATTGAGGGGCAACGCATGAAAGGGTCAAGCAACAATCTTTGACACAAGACAATTCTTTCTGAGTTGGCGTTCTGCACTGGGCCCCACATACCAAATACAATTCTCCAGCGCGGAGATGGCCACTTATAATTACCATCACTTGAACAAGATTCTCTCTTCATTCTTTTTCTCTCTCTTTCTCTCTCACTCACACACACACACAATTTGAAAATAGTATTGCTATCGAAGAAGAAGAACACCACACATAGAAAAAGAAGAAAGCTTCGAAAAAGTAAAGCAGATCAAATCATCATCATCCTTCTCTCAGGCAAGCCCCATACCACTTCTCCTAAGCAATTGTCTCTATACACACACACACACACACATATATATGTATATATATATAGTTGCATGTGTGTTGCTCAACTCAGCCCATTCTAGCAGATAACAATACGATATATGTGTGTGTGTGTGTGTAAAGTACGATCTCTTGCTTGATGTGATGATTGATGATCAAATACATCAACGATCAGTTTAATCTTCATCTTGTATGCGTCTTGAATTTTGATTATGCTTCTCCTTTTTCGTTCTTCTTTTTAAAAAGAAAAATTAACGTTAGTAATTAATATAAATTGTTGCTAGTGAAGATCTTTGTGGAATGAATTTAGATCGTTGCAAGATGATTGTATGGATGATTTAGAAAATCCAAAAGTCTTCTGTGTGCTTGTTTTTTCCTTTGCGCTACACAAGGATTCTCCTCGATCTTTTCCCTTCTTTTTATATATACATATATATGTATATATACATATATATAATATTCATTTTTAATTTTTTTCCCCTTTGCTATGTAGAAAAGAATATGGCATCTCTTATCTGTATCAGTAACGCCCATTCTTTTGTTTACTTATTTGTTATCTTTTTACCTTTTATTATGTGACAAATGTCGTGTTGTTTGGTGACAAGTGTCATTACTGCTGTACATATTAGAAAATTTAACGCAATGACAAAAGTCATTATTTTGCCACTATTGAAAAATGACTTCTATTTTAATCAATTGAAAATAATTTTTTAGGTACAGTTTTGGACATGTAGGTGCCATTTTTTGGACACTTGATGCTGATATGGGAGTGGTCATTCATGTATGGATCATAACATTTGAACCATTTATTAAATTTAAATTCCAAAAAGGGGAATATTGAGATTAGAAAAAAGTATTTTAAAAAATTATCTTTTTTTGAAAATGTGAATTTCATAAATAACTGGGATGGGATGGTATGATCTATAAAATGAATGATTAAAATTTCTCTTAGTATCAATATGATAGTGCATTTGATATGAGAGTTCTTGATCCGTTTCTCATTGTTGATAAATAAAGAAAAATACCATTAATTTCCTAAAATTAAGTTCCCATCAATAGTTTGGTGCTGTGTTAAATCGTATGGACTACAATGGTAAGCAATGTCAAGTTTTTCGTGATGTTATTTCGTTATAATTTACTATTATTAAATATTCTTGTAATATTATAACAACGATGTGAGAATATCCAAATCCACAACATTACAGTAATAATTGGTTTCTTTTGTAACGCTAGTATGGTGATTAATTATGTTTGCCCTTAATTTTTGTTACCACTTCTCTTTTTCTCAATCTCTTGTATCTTCGAAATCAATGGCTTTTCAAAAGGTGGGTACCGAATCATTGTCTTTTTTTGTGCTAATTAAACCCAATCACGCGGTTTAACAGCTAAGGTTAATGTTGCTTTTTGTGGAAATACATCGGCACTATAAACTCTTTTAGAGATTCTCGAGATTTAGGGCATGTTTGGATTGGTGTTTTTTTTATGGAAATATATTTTTCTTGAAAAAAATACATCTTTGTTTTAGTAAGTATTTGAACTAAATTTCAAAAAAGAGAAAAAAAAATTAAAAACTCTGAAAAACTCAATTTCAACTTGTTTTAAAAGCCAGAATATTTGGCTTATTAGAAAAGTGTTTTTTCAATAAAACTTTTAGAAAAAAGCCCTTCTACAAAGACCAATCCAAAGGAGCCTGATATTTTTGTTGAGTGAATGTTAAAGACACATAAGCTAACAATTATGCATGGATATTGTTGGAGATAATAATATCAAACCATAATTTGATTTGCATGGAGATAATATCGGGTATGATTTTCGATAACAATTGAATAACGATAATAAAGTCTATGTAGTTGATACTATTTATTGGTAAATTATCTTCGTTGTTGTCATTGTTTTCCAAAATAAGTTTCCAAAATATTTTGAATTAGTTCTTAATGGTCGACAAATATAATCAAATTATTACTTATTGTTTAAAGAATGCTTATATTAGTGCTTAATATTTTACACAATTATTTGCATTAGTTCCCGTTAGCTTACTCGTTTTCGGAATTAATTTCAATCAATTTGAAACATTGAGTCTTAATATAAATGCTTCGAAACAATGAGATTAATTTAATTATATTTTTGAAGTATTAGGAACTAATTTGAACATTTTCAAACAATGGGAATTAATTTAGAGAAGAAAAAGGTGATAACATTGGAGACCTTCTTCTTCTTCTTCTTCTTATTTTTCGACCGATTTTTTGGATTCCTAGTTTCTTCACTTATCTCCATTAATTATGGAGTTCATCTTGCGTAACTATCACTGCCCATTGCACTTAAATCTCGACCGGCTTGTTTTTTCTTTTTCTTCATGAAGCACATCTTTTTGATAATAAGTATTTGAACTAGTTTTCAAAGACAGAAAAAGTTAAAATTCTAAAAAAAAAAAAAAAAACCTCAATTTCAACTTTCTCTATAAATAGAAAATTTTAATTTTTCTAAGAAGTATATTTCTCAAAATGTACAGAAAAAACCTTTTTTAGAAAATGTTGTTACGAAAGAGCCCTTGTTGGACTAAGCAGCTGATCGTGCTTCCCCACTCACATCATCTGCCTTTGCTTATCTTTCAAAACTCGGGGGTAGGCCAAGGCCTGCACTACTCTGCATTATCTGCTGTCCTTTTTTTATATGTGAAATCATAAGCTACTTGGCCTACATTATCTCAAAGGTCATCTTAGTTAGTATTTAATTAATATCAACCCCTCTAGTCTTACAGGGTGTTTGGCTTAGCTTATTTTAAGTGCTTATAAGCACTTAGAAAAAATACTATCTCACATGTTTTTTTATTATTTGTGTTTATAAGTATCAAATAAGCAAAGCCAAACACCCTGTTATACTTTTGAACAATTAAATAAGCAAAGAATGTGAAGGGTTACAAATCCACTAACTTCTTCAAATAAAGAAACGATAAAAAGACGGGGCCAGCTATCATGAATTAGTCGGATAGTAATTTGTTGTGATCATAGATCTCAAGTTCCAAATTTTACTCTTTTATTACAAGTATTATTTGATCTTTTAATTTACTTTGGGATCTAATATAATTTTATTTAAAATGAACTTTTTGTTATTAGAAAAAATGAGAAGATAAAGCCATTCGCTATTTCTTTGATGACGACTTTTCAATTTATAAGGGACAGCAATTGATATTCCAAAAATAGGTGTCTTTGGGGCCGCCTTTGAGTGCGTGCAACACATCATTTTTTTATCTTTTGGACTGTGGACTTTTTCTGTTTTTATTACTTTTTAATTTAACCACAATAATTGTATGATCAGGTTCCAAGATACTAGTCAGACGATGGGTGTTTCGATTCAACTTTCTTGTAATATTATAACATCATAATAGAGTGAATAATGGTAAATATAGTGATACAGCTATTTAATTTTCCTAGGTAATAATATAATCATTTTATTGTAATTACACCATTTTTTACCAATATTTTCTCGTATAATATTATTTGAATTCCAGGGATTTATTTAATTTTCATCTCTAATAATCTAGTCATTTTCAGTTCGTTATAGATCATTCTTAAGAATCTTTATCTTTCAAACGTGAATGACACATCAAAAATCAAATTTTTTGGACACCCCAGATCACAAACTTCACTGCAAAATGCTTTTGACACTAAAATTTGAACTATTCTTTTCCCAAGAAAATTTCTTCTTCTATTCTAGTAAAGAATTTGTAATTGCAACATTATTTTTGAAACATCTAATCTTCACACGCTTTGTTCAACATTTTCATGAATTGGCAATATGTGCCAAACCTAACAAAACCTTATTCTACTAGGTGGGGTCAATTATATGGATCGTAATATCTAAGCCGTCTTCAAAAAGTTAATGAGCAGTTAATATTTGACCAACACTAAATAAACAAGTTGGCAAATTTAATTTTATATTAATGAACATTGCTTAAGGTTGCAAGAACTCATGGTTCATGCCATTGAAGCACATTGCTTATTTCACATATGAAAGACCATAGTTTGATCAAATCATAATGTAATTTTGCTTGTTGGTTGGTGCAGGGGAAGGAATATTATTTGGAAGGTGAATTCATTTGCATCTGAAATGGAACAAGAAACAGTAGCAAGTCAAGAGGCAGCTCCGGTGAAGGTTGTCGAGGATGCTGACAGCAATGCTAATCCTATCAAGGTAATATGAGCTCCAATTTTAGTTATCAAGCATGTATACCGATGCGTGATACTGAAAATGGATTATATACAATACTTGGAATCTCGATCTAGATGCTATATTGTTGATTTCTCATCCTTCAAGGCTTACAAGTGTAATAGGAGCATTTGCTGACAATGCACAATATTGAAAATATGCTAAAAAGAGAAACTAATAATTGGTTGCTATGATCACTTGAACCATCCTCAGTTGCACCATCAAAGCTTGGTTGTTATCTGTATATCTATGCATTGTTTCTTGTAGTCGTGATCCTCTTCCCCCCTCCGTTTCTCCCTCCGTCTCTCTCTGATTTTACCCCTTTTGTAGACATGCTTCAGAGCAAGATTTATCACTTCGCCAGGCAAAACTTGTTTGTTGCACTCTTCAAAGGTCTCTGGTGTGTGTTAGAAACAAGTCTTGTATGTGGGTAGTGTCGTAAACTGGCTTGCCCATTTTACCATGTAAAAGATAGTGGTTAATGCTGAGATCCTCATTGCAAGCCCCTGGAGAGCTCGTAAAATACTCGTAGTTGTTGTCATACATATAATTTATCTGTACGGTCACTGCATGCCTAATGCACAAGTTGACAGTTCATTGCGCAATCCCGCTCCAGCGTCCAATATCATCCACCAACTATAAAGACATTTGGCATGTCAGTTGTATTCATCTAATTGTCCTTTTTTCTTCTGTTCTTTTACCAAGAGAATAGCATTTTCATGTGACATCCAGGTCCATTGCTAAAGGCTCATGTGTTTCGTTGATCCGAAATTGCTAATGCAGGAAATCAAAGATAGCTTGAAGCAAGTAGAGAAAGAAGGAAAGAAAGACGAAGAAGAAAATGTCCTCGAAGGAGAATTCATTAAAGTAGAGAAGGAATCCTTTGATGCCAAGGATGGTGCCCACAGTGCTGAGGCGTCTGTCAAAGAGAGCAAACAATCCGTTATAGAGCATAGCTCTAGCAATTCGACTGCAAGTAGAGAGCTTCTTGAAGCACAAGAAAAGATAAAAGAAGTTGAACTTGAGCTGGAAAGAGTTTCTGGATTATTGAAGGAATCTGAATCCCAGAATATGCTGCTGAAGGATGAACTCTCGGCTACCAAGGAAAAGCTGGAGGATAGCAGAAAGAAATATGAAGAGCTTGAACTGAGCAACATAAACTTGCAAGATCAGATTGTACAAGAAGAGGAGAGGTACAACGTTCAGCTAAATACTTTGCAGGAGGCGGTACAAGCTCAGGAAATGAAGCACAAGGAGTTGTCTAACATAAAGGAGGCATTTGATAATCTTAACCTCGAGCTAGAGAGCTCAAGGAAAAAGATGGAAGAACTTGAGCAGGAGTTGCAGACTTCTGCCAGTGAAGCCCAAAAGTTTGAGGAGTTGCATAAGCAAAGTGGTTTTCATGCTGAATCAGAGACAAAGAAGGCCTTGGAATTTGAGAGGTTGCTTCAGCTGGCGAAAGATAGTGCACAAGAGATGGAAGATCAGATGGCTTCATTACAGGAAGAATTGAAGGGCCTCTATGCAAAAATCGCAGATAATGAGAAGGTAGAAGAGGCACTCAAGAGCACCACTTCTGAGCTTTCTGCAGTTAAGGGAGAACTAGATCTTACAAAATCACAACTACAGGAAACAGAACAGAAGCTTGCTTCAAAGGAAGCTCTCTTTGACGAATTAACACAAGAACTGGATCTGAAAAGGGCTTCTGAGTCTCAGTTAAAGGAAGACTTTTCAGCGCTTGAGCAATTGTTTTCATCTGCCAAAGAAGACCTTCGAGCAAAAGCCTCCGAGTTGGAGAATATCAAGTCAAAGCTCCACGAGGAAGTAAATGCAAAGGAACAGATTGAAGCTAGTTTAAAGAGTCAAGAAGAACAGGTCTCAGTTTTGCAGGAAGAACTTGCTAAAGTATTGAAAGAGAAAGAAGACCTTGATGCTGCTGTGGCTGATCTAAGCAGTAATGCCACCCAGATGAAGGAGTTGTGCAGTGACCTTGAGGTCAAATTGCAGCTCTCGGATGAGAACTTCTGTAAAACTGACTCTCTGCTCTCTCAAGCTTTAGCAAACAATGAAGATCTGGAAAAGAAGTTAAAAACCATTGAAGAGCTTCACCAAGAGTCTGGATTGTCTGTAACTGCTTCCAATCAAAAGAATGCTGAACTAGAAGACTTACTACGAGCATCCAACTCAGCAGCAGAAGAAGCAAAGTCACAACTGAGAGAATATGAGACGCGGTATATTGCAGCTGAACAAAAGAATATAGAGCTAGAGCAACAGCTAAATCTTGTAGAACTAAAAAGCAATGATGCTCAGAGAGAGGTGGGAGAGTTTTCTGAAAAAGTTAATGAACTGAATGTTGCACTTGGAAAGGTTGAGGAAGAAAAGGAACAGTTAAGTGATCAAATCCAAGAATACCAGGACAAGATTGGTCAATTGGAATCTGACTTGGGCCTTTCCACAGCTCGAAACTCAGAGCTGGAGTTGGAGCTGAAGAATGTCATGGAGAAATGCATTGAACATGAAGGACAGGCGAACATGACCCATCAGCGCAGCCAAGAGCTTGAGGATTTGATGCAGCTAACACATTCCAAAGTGGAGGACGCTGATAAGAGGGTCAGTGAGCTGGAGTTATTGCTCGGGACAGAGAAATACAGGATCCAAGAGCTTGAAGAACAGCTAAGTGCATTAGAGGATAAATGTACAGATGCAGAAGCAGACTCCAAGAAGCACTCTGAAAAGGTAGCTGAACTTCAATCAGAAGTGGCGGCATCCCAATTAAAAGCGTCCAACCTTGAGGTTGCCATGCAGGTGGCAAGTCAGAGGGAAAAGGAATTGACTGAAAGCTTGAATATAACCACAGAAGAGAAGAGAAACTTGGAAGTTTCATCCAGAAGTGCAAGTGAGAAGCTAGCTGAAGCAGAAAATCTTCTTGAGGTCATACGGAATGAACTACAAGTTACCCAGCAAAGGTTGGAAAGCATTGAGAATGATCTTAAGGCTGCTGAAACAAGAGAGAGTGAGGTTTTGGAGAAGCTAAAGTCTGCTGAGGAGCAGCTGGAACAACAAGGGAAATTATTGGAGCAAGCTACAGCAAGAAGTGTGGAGCTTGAATCAGTTAATGAGTCCCTAACCAGGGATGCAGAGGTGAAACTTCAAGAAGCAATTGCAAGTTTCGGTAGCAAAGATTCTGAAGCGAAATCATTGTATGAAAAAATTAAGTTGCTTGAAGATCAAGTGAAAGCTTATCAAGTGCAGTTGACTGCCACCACTGAAAGTTCAGCGGCTATGAAAGAAGAACTAGACCAGATTCTATTAAAAGTAGCATCTTCAGAGACTAACAATGAGGACCTTACAAGAAAGATCAAAGAAGCAGAAAACAAAGCTGCACGGACTTTAGCAGAGAATGAATTGTTGGCTGAGACTAACATACAACTAAAGAGCAAGCTCAATGATCTTGAAGATAAGCTAAACACAGTTAGTGCAGAAAAGGAAGCCACTGATCAACAGCTTGCTTCTCATGTGACAACGATCACTGAATTAACAGAGCAGCACACAAGAGCATCAGAACTTCAATTGGCAACAGAAGCCCGCATTTTGGATGACGAGACGCAGTTGCAAGAAGCCATTAAAAAATTCTCCCAAAGAGATTTGGACGCCAAGGATTTAAATGAGAAGCTAATTACTCTTGAAGCCGAGATGGCAACATACAAAGAACAAGTTCATGAAGCTGCTGGCAGCGCTGAAAGTCGAAAAGTCGAACTTGAACAGACTCTCATGAAACTGAGAGACTTGGAGAGCAATGTTGACAAATTGCAAAGGAAATCTGATGAACTCAAAAACGAGAAGAAAGGATTGCTTGACGCAAACCTAAAGCTTACTCAGGAACTGGAGTCCTATCAATCCAAGCTTGATGATTTACAGAAAAACCTCTCAGCTGTCTTATCTGAGAAAAATGAAGCCGTTGAGGAGCTGCATTCCTCAAAGAAAACAATAGAGGAGTTAACCCTGCAACTTGCTTCAGAAGGGCAAACTCTACAGTCGAAGGTACCTCTTCTATTTATAGATCAAAAGTATATAGCTGCATATGCATCTTCTGCATCCTTGGCCCATAATTGATTGTTCCATATTGTGTTTCTGCAACAGATGTCTTCTTTGATAGAAGAAAACAATTTGCTCAATGAAACATATCAAAATACAAAGAAGGAGCTCCAAACATTGATTATAGATCTCGAAGAACAACTGAAAGAACAGAAATCGAATGAAGAGAAATTGAAAGCTGAGGTTGATGTTCTCATAGCTGACGTTGATCAGAAGTCCGCACTGCAAAACCACATCAAGGAGCTTGAAGAGAAATTAGCAACCTCTGAAGCTAATGTGAAAAAGGAGGTAATGTCACTTCTTGGGTACAAAGCAAGTGTTGCAAATTGCTTCAAGACCATGACTATTTCGTGTAAGATTTCTACAATAGCAAAACATGTGCAACTTGTCAATTATAATATTATTTTTGGATATCCATGTATCAGAATGAAGCCAGCTCGCAAAAGGAGCTGGAACGAGAAGCTGCATTGAAACATTCCTATGAAGAGCTTGAAGCAAAGAGCAAACAGGTGGCACTTCTAGAAAATCAAATCAAAGAGCTTGAGCAGAAACTGCAGATGGCTGACGCTAAACTAAAAGAGAAGGTTAGCTTCTTCAGGGTGCATGTTTACTGAGACATTATATTTTATTGATTTTCTACAAATATGAGTCAGGTTTTCTTTTCTTTCTGCATTATCTTTATTGCTCTTTTCCTTCTCTTTGTCTTTGTTTTTTCCCTTTTACTGCTCTACTCAAAATCTTTAAGCTGTGCTTTTCATATGCATTATAGAGAAACATATAACATTTTCTTTTTTTCTTTTTACCTATTGGACTTAAAAATTAGATTTTGTAACAGTTAATTCAACTAAAATTTGTCACATATTAGAAGAGAATTTTTCACAGGCTTATGCCTATTGTTGTGTCATATTAGCAGGATACTGAAGGCAGTAAAGCTGAACTGAAGGATGATATCCAGGTTACATCCAGGGATATTGGATCCACATTGTCTACCCCATCAAAAAGAAAGAGCAAGAAAAAGACAGAAGCATCCTCTTCTCAAACATTAACGACAGAAACACATACTCAAAGCGCCGAGGCATCTCCACTCATGACTTTGAAGTTGATTCTTGGCGTGGCACTGATCTCGGTGATTGTTGGCATAATTCTTGGGAAGAAATACTAGATATGGCTCCAGTTCTTTATTTAGATGTCAAATTGATGATTTTTCAATTTTCTTTTGTTTTTATCTCTTTTTTTAAGTTTCTTGTAACTTATGAAAGCACATGGGAAGCTTTTGCTGTTAATCTCAGGGGTTGGAAGTTGGTCAGGGAGTTGGTTTTCATTTGCATCCCTCACCTTTATGAGTTGAATCCTTGCATTACTGAAGTTTGTATTTAGATATATTTTCTTTCAGGAAAGAAATGTATCAAGTTTTGCATCTTTTGTTCTTGTTGCTGAAGTTTTAGTAAGCATTACATTATGCTCATCAAGGCACATGATCTTCATAACTATTTCCAGATTTGGATCCCTAACGTCATGTAAGGAGGTCTTTAACGGTGATGAAATGATGATAAGATTATAAATTATCACCCTTCTTGATCTATCTCGTGAGGATATACTTTATGAACATATGCAAATCCAATATTTCCATGGGCTTCCAAAGCAAAAAGTAATTGTCCAAAGTCAGACAGAATTAAACTCTGTTTGGCCTAGCTGTTAAATTTTAACTGTTGAGTTATAGACTTTTTAGTAATAGAGTTTTTAGTAAAATTAATATTGAATAAAAATCATTTATTGATTGATTTACTATTTTAGGAGTTAAGTTTTTACTTATTTTGAGGGTAATATTAGATTTCTAAAAATTAAGTAGTAGCATTTTTGAAGGGGGGAAAAAAAGAAGAAAATTAATTTATGACATAATACTAAATAACTATCAAAAGTCTTTTCAAAAAATGACAATTTGAAACTTCTAGTTGTTTAGCTTTGTATAGTTTAAAATAGGTTTTATGTAAAAGCTATTTAAGAAACGGGCCAAACATTATTAGTTTCAATTTTTAAATTCACATAAAATACTTTTAAATGTTTAAAAGACAGGCCAAATAGACTCTTAATCAAATAGAACTAAGCATCACCTCTTTGCAAGCATCTCCAATTATAAACCGAATATGTAATTTCTTCGGTTCATTTACCGGACAAATTAACTGTTTGTTGCTTCCAGTTGAATCTTACCTCAAATTACAAATTTTCTTCTTTTATAAATTACTATGCAATTGCCTAGAAAATGACTCCAGCAAAGTTATTTTCCATGCAAAAGCAAGTTATTCTTTAAGTTTTTATGGTATTATCACTTGTGCATCCGAGGATCTTTCATCTTTGTTCAGACATGACAAATTAAGATATAAAGTGGAATGTCTTATGTTCTTGGGACATACATAAGGACCTCAGGTACTCAATGGTGGTAAGTGTAATGTGATAGTTAAATTAATTATTTGGGACTTGTATATTTAAGAGTCAAGTAATTATATCTATCTTACTTAAGAATAATTAATCTCGATTGCAAGTCTAGAAGTTTGTGCATGGAGAGTGGCACAAAGTTAGAGCCCGTTCGGTTTGGCTTGATGTATTTCTAAGGAGAATGTTGCTTGTTAGTAACAAATAAGTGGAGAAGCTGACATGTTTGCTAAATAAATATTTATAAGTAATAGTGTTAGAGCTTATTTGACTTTGCTTATTTTACAACTTATAAGCTCCTAGACAAAAAATATATAAATATATATTCCTTCACATGTTTTGTTACTATTTGTAGCTTATAAGCCCAAATAAGCTTAGGGCTGTTTTGATTGTTTTTTTCAAAAGCGCTTTTTTCAATAGCTTTTGAAAAATAGATTTTTTTGAGAAGCTAAAAATTCTGATTTCTAAAAAAAACTGTATTTGAGCTTTTTTCAAAGTTTTAGCTTTTTTGGAAACTAAATCAAACAGTTATTGCAAATTTAATGTAATTTTTCTAGAAAAAAATTATTTTTTCTTTAAAAAAAAAGCCAATCCAAACTGACTTTTAGAGGGTGTTTGGTTTGGCTTTTTTTTTTTTCTAGTGTAAAGCCTAATTTAAACTAATGAAAGTGCTTATTTTAATTAAAAATGTGATTTTTTAAGTGGTTTTAAGTAGAAAATAAAAAGCTCTCCAACCTCGACTTTTGCTTTTTATGACTTTAAGCACGTTAAAAAAAAGCAAGTTTGACCAAATTATTTACTATCTTATCCTTACCTTTTTATTTTTATTATTAAAATATCTTTATTCTTTTATCTTATACTTATCCTTTTAAACTCTATTTTAATGTCCTTAATAGTTATTTTAACTATATAGTTTACTTTTCAACCCACTTTAATCAAACATGTAAATTCTTATTTTTATAACTACAACTTTTATTTAAACACGTAACTACTTAAAGTTGACAATAAAAAAAAAAATCACTTAAAACCAAAAGTGCTTTAAGTAGCTTTTTTATAAGCCAATCCAAGCACCCTCTTAATCAAACAAGTTGTTAGTTAAAATTACTGAAAAGGACCTTTCATGAATTAACGTTGTTAGTAAAAAATTTTTGTCTATGATCAAACGTAAATGCTTATAAATTGGAAACAAAGAAAAGATTGGAATGCATGGCTTGTTTTCTACTTGCTTATCATCACTTAAAGGTAACTTATAAGCTTTTGAAAATTCTAACAATCAGGAAAGGAGTAGCATAATTGTAGCAGTCTAATCTTTTGTGCTCATTTCGGTATGCTGTCTGTCCATGGTCGTTGGTGGTCACCGACAATGGAGAAAATTCTTCCCATGGACACCCAACAAAGAAGACAATGTGGGCCCATGGGCCCCACACAGCTTTTTTTTTGTTGGCCAGATGCCCAGAAATACAGGATACAGGATGATGTCAGGCAGATAAATTCTCAACAGCTAAGACAACTAATACTCAAATGTACATAACCAATTATGTAAATCGCTTTTTTCCTTTATAACAAAGCTTTGGTCATCATGGACAGGGTCCCAAAAGAAAAAAGAAAATTAAAAAAAAAAATATATATATATATATATATATATGTAAAACCACCCTCCCCATAACTTTTTACGATGCAAAAAAGAGTAATTTGGTATTAAGGGATAGCTCGAATAATTGAAACTATTTGTTTCAAGTGTGAAGTCTTGGATTCAATCCTATAAGGGCGGGGTTAAAAAAAAGAGTACTTTCAAGGTCTCTACTTATTAGTGTAAAATTAAGAATTTGAACTTTCAAGACCTTTAATAAATGGTTTCAAACTTATGAATAAAAAAATATTTTACATAATTTTAACTGACATTAGTCAAATTTTTGTTTATGTGTCATTTCTTTCTTTTGCAAGTTCAACATGACATTCTCTTGTCTAGATCTAACATGGTATTTTTTTTCATATTAAATCCTATGCGGTACTTTTCATAAAAACCGAAAAATAATAATCATTACGTATACTTAAAATTAAGAAGTAATTTAAATGGTTTGTATTACTTTTGTGATGAATGATGACTTCGGTTCAAATCAAATAAAAGGCAAAGTGTTGAGTTTGAGATGACATCTAAAAAAAAATTAATCACTAAATATCTTAAATTCAATAACAACATAATAAATTTCGCACATTTTTAGATTAAGAAAGATTATAATGTACATATGCACATCTTTAAAATTATAAATATCACCTATTTATACATTTGTACAAAAAAAGGGAAATACTTTATTTATTTATATAAACACAAACGTACATATTCATCTATGTTTAAAAAGAATTTAATTTATTATGTTGATATATTTGAGTATATATACACATTGATGTGTTTTTTAAGATAAAAATGTCTAAAGTTTTATTTTTGTTATTGAAACAGTTAGCTTTTGATACACAAAAATAGCAAAAGCCTGTTATGATTATTATGGACCATACACATAGCACAAAAGTACAATCAATTGAGCCATCACTTTGATTGGCTCATTATAGTGTGATTGATTGGCTCATTTCCCTTTAAAATTTATCCTAATTTTTATGGACGAGGAAGTTTCAAAAATTAAATAATAGATGTATTTTCTCAAAAAAGAATTACAACAAAACTTGGACAAAGCATTCACTTCATTTTCAATGTTTCTTGCCTCCCCAAAATTCGACGACGATCATAACTTACAGTCACAATGAAGTGATTTGAATTATTGAACATTGAGGCTAAATAATTACGATCTATACTGAGCGTGAGGATCAAATAAATCTCTTTTACTTTGTCTCCCTTTCACGATAGGAACATTTTGCTTACCCATGACGTTATGAGTGGATCCATTTCCGTTTTTTGATCCCTAATCTGACGATTGCCAAGCTGATGCAGTCAACAAAGATAAATCTTTCCATCCCAACTTCAAACACCCATTCTCCTCCACCAAAGTGTACCCCCTCCATGGAAACATACCAAGCAACAAACTAGCCTGAGCAGCCGGGTTACCCGACAGCGATACGGGCTGGAACCCGACCCGTCTCAACTCATCCCCCCACCTCTCCACCTTGACCTCCCCAGTCCTCTTGGGCCCACCCACAGCCACAATGTTCCTAATCTCACACCCAAACAACTGCTGCTCCACCATATGCCTCTCTGCACTGTCCACACCCAATCCATCCCCCAACGCATCGAACAGGGCCGAATAGTAATGAAGGGCCTCCACGAACCGGCCCAAGAAACTCCCCCCGTGGCCCAAATCTTGTTCGACGATCGTGATCAATTTGGGCCTCAATAAAGTCAACAATCTGAACGCTCCAAAATCACTCCCGGTCACATCGTACAGAGAGTGATGCATCCAATGCACCACGATTGCTTCACCCCTCATCTCCACACCCAATTCGGACAAACTTTTCACATTTCCGATTTTGCCCTCCACCGGGTGAAACTCGAACGGCAAGCCGAGGGAACTCGCGAACTCACCGAGTCGTTGACCCGTTGACTCCAGCATTTCCCTTGTGGGTCCCAGCCCAGTAATCTTAATAGACTTTATCTTCCTCGACCTGGACGCTAAGATGTTGAACAATCCTGGCCATTGAAGTCCCTGCATGATATCTAGATCGATGACGTGGACATAATCCACACCGTCCAAGGCCTCGTAGATGGCCTGGTTGGACGTGAAATGGGAGAATTTAATCAACGGGCTTATGGAGTTGTAAGCTTGAAGCGCGTGGAAGAAACGCAGCGACAAGGGGCTGGAGGTTAAGGGAGAGTAGATGTTGAGGAAAGAGGTGATGACACGGGCCGAGAGGGCGTCGGAGAAGTACGCTGCGACGCGTTCCGGTGGCGAGCCGAAGGGAGTTGACAGCTGAGACAATTCCGGGAGCAAGTTGGTAGCGTCGTCGAGGTTGTCCACGGCGACGCACTCCGCGCATTGTAGCAGCAACCCCAGGAGGTGAAGTAGAGTGGTGGTGCTGGTGGCGACGGTGGTGGTGGGGTGGTCGGCAGAGGCGGCGGCGATGTCCAATTCTTGGGTCTTGGCTCGTTTCGATGATGAGTCGTCGGTAGGGTTAGAAGAGATGTCAACGGGGCGTTTGGGGTTCATGGAGATGACGAGGGAGGTTTGGAGCATCGTGGAATGGAGGATATCCAACTGTGTGTATTGTGAGTGTGTTTTTGTGTGTGTGATTTGAGTAGGAAAGAGAAAGAAACTCGGAGAATCTAAAGGTGGACACCTTTATCAGAAACTTTTGAGAGAGAGTTGACAAAGTCATGTACTGAATGAAAATCAGTACAGAGAAATTGTTTTTGGGGCTTGGCCCCCGGGGGGGTGGGGGGTGGGGCTAGGGGATTGTTTGTAAGATTTTTGACGACACCCATCAACCACACGTTTGACCTTTATTACAAGAATGAGAAATAGGCTCTTGGTAATTCTCGTTTCATGTTCTTTAATCCATTATTACATATTGAATAAGAGTTTTTTTTTTGCTTATCTAATTGTTATTAGTTATTCAGAAAATTTATGTTAATTAAGAGATTGTGACTGATGCTTGTATCTTATCTCTATCATATCATCGCAATCTTTTTAGAGAAAATATTAATTAATGTAGCAGAACTACTTATTTAGAATAGGTTGGGTCTTGTTTTTATTGTTTTAAAAAAAAAGTATTCTTTATATAATTTTTCGAATTTTTTTTTTGAAAAATCTAAATTTTTGGTTTCCTAGAAAAAAATTCAAATTGAACCTGTTATGAAAGTTCTATTTTTTTTTTTAAGAATTCAATTTAAATATTTATTATAAAAAAACATGTTTTTTAGAAAAACAAAAAACAAAAAACATCCAATCCAAATGGGACCTGATACATATAAAAAGTATGTCCTTATGCACATGTAAAGGATGAAAAGAAATAAATGATAGGTTAGTTATAACATGTCATGCCATGTAAAATATGTAAAGAGTGCAGACAACTAGAAATATGTGGTATATCTATATAAAGAAACAAATTAAAATAAATAAAATGATTTTGAGAAATTAAATTCATGTGCATACCAAAGAAACAAATTAAAATATAGAAAATGATTTTGAGCATTAAGGTTCATGTGCATCCAAAATCATATTTGCAAATTAAACAAATAAAATGAGACTCATCGTGCACGAAGATTTTAATGTTGATATGCTTTTGATTTGTGTATAACTATAAAACTTTTAACGTGAAAATTAAAAGAACAAATTTTAAAAAATTTTAAAACGAATGGCGTTGCCTCTTATTATTTTCGTGGTATAATATGTAGAAAGAGTTGCTAACTAATAGTAAGGGGTTGAAGCTATTACTCTTAAGAGAAGACGTCACGTGAGGTGGGGGTTAAGTGGGATTGAGTCGGGTGGGGGTTAAAAACAAGAGAAGACAAAAAGCTAATAGCAAATGGTTTAAGTGTTAAAAGATAAATATTTAAGGGCAAATACATTTTATGCAGGTTAGCAGCAAAGTATTATTAACCGTAAATTAAAGTGAATGGTATTATTACATATCATCCGTTCAACTATTTATCCTTTTCATATACAATAAAATTTCTGTTATATATAAAGAGATTTAACGAGTTTTTTTTCCATATAAAAGAGGAGAAAATGGTAATATAAAGCATTAGTTTAAAATTAAATGATAGTTCAAGTAATTGAAATTATTTGTGTTTCAAATCTCATTGAGTGGGGGTTTAAAAAAGGATAAAGCATTAGTATAAAATAAGTTAGCAGAAATCAAAATTGTTTGTCTAAGTCTCCATTTTATTCTCTATTTTTACTTTTTATTACTATGTGATAAGGTTACTATCTTATCTAAAACTTAAAACATATAAAAACATATTAATATATTTATTTATTATATTAATACATCTTTATCTTCTACGAAAGTTTCTCTCTCATTGACCAGAAAAAAAGTCTCTCCCTACAGGGTGTACATGATGTGGAAGAGGACTAAAATGAAAAGGGTAGGGTGTGGAGGTGGCTTTTTGGATTGTCTCGACCAGAGTGGAAAAAAGATGCAAGAGGGGTTTGTTTGTAGCGTTGTGTGTATGTTTCGCAAGGAAAAAGATGTCTTTGTTTACTACTGTTAATGGCATGGTTAGATCTTGATTTCATTACAATAGATTCACTTGTCGTGTGCTATTCTAATTAATTAGGGTTTATCACATGTTTACAATTTAAGCTTTGGCTTATTCATGGAAGTCTTTATGCTTATATTTACTTTCACTCTATTTAGGACTTGTTTGAATTGGTTTTTTTTAAAAATACTTTTTTTAACAGTTTTTGAAAAATAGTTTTTTTTAGAAGTTGAAAACTCTGGCTTTTAAAAAAAAGCTGTATTTGAGTTTTTTTTCAAAGTTTCAATTTTTTTAAAAGTCAAATAAAATAATTATTACAAATTTAATTTAACTTTTTCAAAAAAAAAAAATATTTTTTCCTAAAAAAAAGCCAATCCAAACAGGCCCTTAGGATGATAACACAATCAATTTCATATGAGACAAAATTTGAATTCATGTATGTTTACTTTTACTTTTCGACCTAATAATTTGTTTTCTTTTGTTTAGGATGATAATACAATCAACGGGATTAGAAGATAGCTCAAGTAATTGAGACTATCTCCTCCATACGTGAAGTTGTTTGATTTGATCTTTCTATGTTATATGATGATCACAAGGTAATGATAGTTAGCAGCTCTAAATACTTTATTTTCATGTGATTTTCTTCTTCTTTTCCTAATGAGATAAATTGATCAAATAAAACCGCGATACAAAAAGCCCAGTTGAGCCAAGGAAAATTTGTTTATATATCCACCCATTGTGTATGATGAATATTAGAATTCGATTATTATAACTACAAACCAATTTGGTTAGTTTTGTTACTTTTATTTTTTAAAATTTGGTTATTTCAGTTAATAACTTAAATTAAATAGAAATTTTTAGTCAACTAATCTCAGTTATTAATGTAATTCTGTTTGCTTTTGATTATTAATTTTTACAAATTAAAAATTTTGGTTTTGGTTTCAGTTAATTAGAATGTTCACCCTTACGCCTCTGAACCGGATAAAAGACTCCTCTTAGAGAATTAGACTATTTGATTTTGTAAGGATTACGACCTATATTGTCATCATGGGATCAACTGTATGGTTCACTTTTATAATGGCAATTACCAAAAAATTTTGTGGAAACACTTTCTTAATTTAAGGTTGTACTATAAAAATTTAAAAGCATAAATGTAAATTCGTCCTATTGATTGTCTGAATATCTAATCACGTTATAATTAGACGGTCAATAGTATTCATTATTTTAATATTTTAATGGCTACATCGGTCTCATGACAATGACATCGTCCGGTTGTAGCTTTCTGTTGTTGGGTTTCGTGTTCCATTATTGCAGGTAACACTCACATGGTCCACAGTGGTAAAGAATTCTCTAAACGATAAGGATTAATTAATAGTAAATGATTTATGATAATTAAGTGATTACTAATACTAATAGTATAAATCTAGTAAATTAATTCTACTGTATTTTCAATATATTATTGTAAAAGGAGACAACAGATTAGGTAAAATGACCGGACAGCGATATATTATACTTGAAATTTTTAATTTTGGTTCTGTGTCCTCTAATTTCTCCTAAATAGATTATTTGTTGGGTAGCGTTGTTGTGTTACGAACTTTATAATCTTATGATAAATTTAGTGTGATTTATCTTGGGTGAGTTTATTGTCATAAAGAAAATAAAAACAAACTATTATGGGATATCGACTAATTATTTGGAATTTTTTTTTGGGGCAAGACTAATTATTTGGAGTTCAGGAGTACAATTTGTAGGAAAAATGTCAGTCAAGTCCAACTGTATCATTGTCAAAATTGGAGATGGTGGAAGTAGCAATCAAAGTTGTTATTCTGATCTAGTCTGTCGAATATTGGGAGAGTTTGTAATATTTATCGACTTTAAAAAAATGTCAAAATTTTATTTCACCTCCACTTAGTTTCCCTATGTTTACGAAAAGTAGGATTTATCAATCCCATTTTTCTTTTTATATTAGTGTAAATTTAACTAGTGAAAGTTGACTATCAAATTTATCGACAAAGTTTAATCACAAACTGACAAATTTTAAAACCAAACACTAAGTTAAGGGTACTCAACTCAGAACACAGGCCATGGATGAGATCGAATTTGAGTCATAAACTACATTTGACCTCAACTCTAACCTCTAAACATCATGAGAGACAATTACGACATATCTCAATCACTCATATAAGTTATCAATATGCAACGAGTCCTTGATTCATTCACCTACAAGTTTTTGGCCACCAAAACTTAGGCCCTACTGCAATATTTATTTGACGATATGACAAATTATGGCTTTTAGCTTGGCAACGCAAGACAAATATGTAGAAGCCCTCATTATCATATTACATGTATTCCATTATATATATTTCTATTACATCTCACAGATAAGTGAATTTTATATAATGCCCATCTTAGCAGGGGGAAAAAAAGGTCTATATTAGGTTGAAGCAAGATTCTATTTGACCGGGCAAAGCGGTATCTTTACCTCTTCAAAAGAAGTTTTTTTTTTTTTTTTTCATATACCTTATGGTATTAAAATTTTGAAATTCTTTTTCTGGTTTAAAGTAGAAAGTCTTATATTTTTAACTTGTAGATTTCTTATTCAATAATGAATGAGTGGACATCTCGAACAGGCCGTCCGCAAAAATTCATGTTACGATTCGGGGAATCCAATAAACACAGCTGGTAGCCCACGTTGGTTATCGACAATGACAATGTTTCATTGCTGCTTTTGTTTGTTGGATATGGGTTTTATGTCTTTGGTAAAAGTAACACCACATATCATTATGATCCACTCCTAGAAACTGAGATGTACCTTTGCTCTATTCGGTATATATTTATCATAAGATGTTTATTTTATTTGATTTTCTCAAGCAAATTATCCATATTTACAGAATTTGAACTCAGAACTTTACTTTTTGAAGAAGTTGTTTCAACCACTTAAATTATTCTTTAATTTCATCTTGTTTAATGTTTTATATGAAAATGTATAATTTACTTTGAGTTTGTACAAGATACTGGTGATAATATATCTATAGTTGTAAAAAATAAGTCAACAATGAATTATTTACACCTTACATGATAAAAAGAGCATAGTGAGCATTTTTTTAAGTGTTTAATGAAACAGAGCATCCTGCGTGTTATTGCTTTTTTCACATGTTAGAGGATGAAAACACAACACTTGCCATTCCGCAAATCCATCAGAGAACTTAAATCTTCAGCCGAATAAATAAACAAAATAAATTAAGGTGGTGATTGCTATAAAGCAATAAATTTGACGAGAATGGAATAAGTTTAAGGAATGGAATAGACTTGGGAATGAATATACCATGATAAATTCTAGAAATGATGGTAGGAATAAATGTATAGATCTATTTTTATTTCTTATATTTAATTTTAAAATTATTTTTTATTTTCTATATTTAATTTTTAATTCTAATTTTTATTTTTATTCTGATTTTCTATTTTCTATTTTTTATTTTTTATTTTTGTTTTCTATTATTTGATTTTTGTTTTCTATTTTCTATTTTACTTTTTTCTAATTTTAATTTTCTATTTTATATTTCTATTTTATTTTTATTTTATTTTTCTATTTATTTTCAATTTTAATTATTTTATTTCTAAAATTTTATTTTTTAATTTTAATTTTATTTTATATTTTTTCTATATTTTTGATATAAAACAATAAAATAATATTTTTAGTCTATTAATGAAAAATCTTATTCCCACGAAGATGAGAATGACTCATTCCTAAGTGTGCTCATTCCTATGTGTTTACTGAAAAATGACTATTTCCATATTCATGAGAATGGGATTTTTTCGGGAATAACATTACCTGGTTCATTACCTCTTACCAATTATGGGATTTAGCAAAGAGTTTGAATGTTATTACATTTCCAATCTATTCTTACATACCAATCACCAATTAAGAGTTATAATAGTTGCAAGCCTAAGAAAATTCTTTTTTGAAAAGAGAATGAAGCCTAATCATTCAGAACCCTCAATATCTGATATTTGCTCAAGTTTGTCTTGGCAGCAAAAATCCGTCAAGGGAAGCTTGGGATTGTCAATTGCGACCTTTCGTAAGATATGAGATTGTCAATTTCGACCTTTCGTAAGATATTATTTCTCTTAAGACCCCAAAACCGATGCATTTGATTTGGTCGTTCAAATGATATCTTTGTCCCCTTTTCGTTTTCTTTTAGAAATAAAGAAAGTTATCTGGCAGAAGCCGATCACCATTACACCTCAAGTGCACGATTTAACCTCCTCTACCACATAATTTCTTTTTTGAAATCTTAACCGACCAATTGTGTACAAATTCAATAACACTCTTGAGTACACTTTTGTGTTGCTGTGCAAATACGACGTCCGCTGACCATGGCCCTTTCTTTTGGTTGGTCAGAGCTTTTTAAGTTAATGTAGCACGTTCACTATTTTCTTTTTGGTTACTTTGATCGATTATAAAATAAATATTATCATCCTAAAAATAATCTTTTTACAATTCACTTCTCACCCCATACACCGCACGGGCTTTATATTGCTAGTCGAGTAGAAATGAAATGCCAAATTGCTCCTCAAGTTTACTCAAGAATCAAGATGGAGATAAACAAGATCTTGCAAATTAGTTAGAATCCTAGATCGATAATATCTTCAAAGACAACAGACTAAAAAGTAACATCTACTCAGAACCAATCATTCGAACCAAGTTTCGAAGTTACCGGTTTGGCTCTGCTTATAAACTCCTAGAAAAAAAAAAACACCCTCTCAAATTTTAATGTTTGCAGCTTATAAGCCTCAAATATGCTTATTAGCCGAACAGGTTGTTAAGCCACTTGGAAACTCAAGCAAGACGAGAAACCACAAGCATACAACTTGAGTATTTCATTTCTCCAAATTTAAATGTAACCACAACCACAAATTAAGTGATCACCGAAATGCCAAAAGGTTGGAAACAAACATTTCAGTAGGGCAAACATTTGCAATCCAAAATTAGAAAATGCAAACATAAAAAGCAAGTGTTCTCACGTATTAAGCTGGGATTCTCACAGTAATATATATATATATATATATATTACAGGGTTAAAAACAAGCTCTCAAGGTAATTTCCATAAGTCAAACTTATGAAAATAAGTTAGCTTTCTTAATTTTTCCACAAATCATAGTATTTATCTAAACATAAACCATTAAAAGCTGTCAGCTCTCTTCACAAAGCATCTCTCAGCAACAAATGGGATAGAAACCAATTTCAGTACCAAAACATATGATTAGATTGCAGATAAGTAGTACTAAAGCAAGCAACCCAATTAAAAGGAAAACTTATCAACTGTAAAGCATATAACACACACGACAACCTCCTCCTACACATTTCAATAAACATGTAATACTCACCCTACATTTATCCTTTACAAAAAGGAAAGGAATGAACAATGAATCACCAGCATATATATAAACACAAATGTTGAGGGGATTGTTGGAGTAACGCTAATGTGGTTGGTCTCAGTCACATTAAAGTAGGGGAACCAGCCCAGCCCTTGTGAAGGGCGCCAATGCCCGTTCCAGTCAGTCCGAGCATAACAGTAGTAACGACAATGTAAACACAATAGACAAATAAGTAAACCCGACCTTTCCCCAGAACCCACACATGGCAGTAGTAACTAAAATCTAAAGATGTTTACGCATAGACCCAAAAGTAAACCCGGCCTTTCCTAAGAACCCACAACACATGGCGGCACTTGAACCCTAACAACCACCTGCTTCATTCAATGCTTATCGTGTACGATAGCTTTCCCTAACTTTTGAGACACATCTAATCGTCTATGATTCTTCCCAAGACGCTAAATTCACGCAAGCACTTTACCATCACGCCAAGCACAACCTAATTAATAGTGCAATAGACCATCAACTAACACATAATGTGACTATTATATCAATGAGATTTAGCAAAGCACAGATCAATCACATTAACCCAATACTGATAATATGCAAACCACCCAGAAACACATGCACAAAATATTATATAATCAAAAACTAAAAAAAGAGAGAAACAAAAGATTAACTCAGATCTATTTTGAAAAATAGACTATTAATGTAACTGAAATGCCATTGTTGCTGTCTCAAAAATAACATCGCTATCACAAGAGTCTCAAAATTATCAATTACCAAAAAAACCGTAAAATATTACCAAAATACCACCACTGGACCGTCGTCTTCAGAACCTGAGCTTGGTGAAGAACCAGCGGTTTTTACCAGTCTTGAACCGCTCCTCGAATCGGGCCTTGGCCTCCTTCGAAGCCGTGACCTTCTTGTCACGCGACTGGAGCGCGTCGAGAGAGACGACGTCCTTCAAGTCGACGTCGAGCGTGTAGCGCGTGGGCATGATGTGGTTGTAGTTGACGAGCTTGACGAAGCACTTCACGCGCGACTTCTTCGCCTGCTTCTTCGCCGAGTCCTTCCGGATCACCTTCTTCGGGTACTTGGAGATCCCGGCGACCAAGCAGTGGCCGTAAGGCCTCTCGCGCGTGCCGTCGTCGAAGGCACGGACTATGACGGCCTTCCGGCCCGCGTAGCGGCCTTGGAGGATGATTACGGCCTTGTTTGGCTTCAGGAACTTCACCATTGTTGCGGAGTGTTTTGCGGCGGAGCTCAGCTGTCTCTGGTGGCTTCAAATGCAAACCCTAGCTGCAAATGGGGTGGTCTATTTATAGTCTATTTTTGGACATTAAACCCTAGGTTTGATAATAATCCTTTGGGCTTCTCAGTTCTTGTAATTGTTGGGCCTGGGCTAAAGTAAAATGTCACTTCCATAAACTATCAAATGTGTGAAAGTGCTATATTTGTTTGGGCATGTGGGCATGGCCCAAAGAAACGTTTACGCCCTTTCAAGAGTCTCCATCTTTATTGTCTTACGTGAAAAATAGGATAAACAGAAAAATAGACACGGAACCCCTTTAGACCTTAAACGTGTAGTACACATTCGCTCTAAGGGGTATTTGGTTCAAGGAATAAAAAATTATTCCTGAAAATCACATTGATAGAATTTTGATTCCTAAAAATGTGATTCCCAATAATGATATAACAACTGTTTCGTATATCAAAAGTATTTTCAAGAAAAATTGACGAATTCCAAGGATTCTAACATGTTATGTTAGGTTTAAATCTAACATTCTTGAAAATCATAGGTTATTTTTTTAAAATTTCCTTAATTCAAAAAAATATTATAAGAGAAATATATAATTAACTTATTTTATTATTTTTAATTTTTATTTTAATTAATTATTAGTTAAATAATTTAAGTATTATTAATATTTAATTTATTATTTTTAATTAATTAATTTGTTATTATAATTTTAATTAATTCATTCATTCACTCATTCATCATTTCATTTAATTTTTAAATAATGTAACTTTTATTTTATTAATTTTAATTAATTGATTGATTATTTTGTTAATTAATTATCTTCAATTATTTATTGTTAATTAATTAATTTTTTAATTGATTAATTAAATAAATTCATTTTACCATCATCTTTAATTATTATGGTTAATTAAATTTTAATTATTTTTATTTCTAATAATATTTTTAAATTATTTTTTAATTTTTATTTTTAATTAATTAATTATTCATTTACTTATTTTATAATTAATTAATTTATAAAATATTATTTAATTTTATTATTTTTATTATTCTTCCATAATTAATTTCAATTTTTTGTCTTGTATGAGAATGTCTTAAATATGGACTTTTTAGTCTTTTTAATTTACTCCACACATTTCCAAAACTCGGGAATGTAAGTTTTGCATCCCTATCATGGGAATGAAAATTAGTCAATTGGTGGGAATATTGGATCTCTAGGAATGTGATATTCCTAGGATTTTTTTTTAAAATTTTGAGAACCAAATATGAAAGTCTAACATTCTTAACTTTACATTCCTCTAAATATAATGGAACAAGAGTGTGCTATGCATTTTATCACCACAAGGGGGTTTCGTGTGTCTTTTGTAAAATGACAAAATGCAATGTACATTTATGATAAACCACAATAGATAAAGCTTTATTTACCCTAATAAATATAATGCTATTTATCTTTATCGGATCCTTTTTCTTTTGGTCAACAAAAAAAGATTCATTAAAGAAAAGTCAACCCAAAGGTATTGAAGCAACCAACCAATGCCCTCAGGCGTTACGTCATAAACAAGCAAACAAGCCGGAGAAACATTAGCCACCTAATCAAGCGCTAAGGAGCCACCCCTTAGGCTTTAGCTACCGGATGCGTATATGAACGGGTCTCTTTTACATTTGATGCTTCTAAGATGTTAATTTTATGTTATTCAGACTTGGGTTATAAGTATGATTGGTCTTATTTTCCCTGAACAAAATAAGACTCGTTTACAAGCCGAAAGACTTGTCATATGAACTATCAAATAAGAGATGATGAAATATATATTGTTGTTAGTGCTTCAACATTTTTGTCCTTTTCATTTTCTTTTTCTAGTTTGGACAAAGAAAAATAGAAAATAATATATAGGAAGTATATAGGGATTTTAAAATTTGAAAATTGTAACGGACCATTAGGACTTTTGAGATGATATGAAATTTGCCGTAATATTAGATGCGACGCCCTTCTCATATCAGTTTTGGGTAAGATTTCTTTTAATTTATAATAGTTTGAAGTTATTATTACTGTTATGAGGGATTTAAGTGTTTGGAATAGTTAATTAATCTCATTTGTGACAATGAACCAATAGCTTGGATTGGATCATTATTAGAACTTTTGATGACATACCAATAGTTAGATTTGAGTTATTATTACGTGATATCAAAGCAGACTCAAGGCAAATTTCGCGTCGATTGTGCTTCTATTTTGTTTAGTTGTCATCATATATTAGGCTTACTTGTGATAACATACTAGTAATTGGGCATAAGTTACTACACTACCTGCTATTGCTGATTGTGGTTATATATTATTTTAATATCATCATATATAAGGCTCACTTGTGATGGCAAGCCATTAGTTGGCCTAGAGTTACTCCACTAGGGTGCTATTGAAATCAACTTGTAATGCCCATACCACATCAGTTCGGTTATGCTTTATTGTCATCATGGTTTAAGCATGTTCGGGTCAGTTGATTAGCCTCACTTGTAATATCATGTCAATAGTTGGGCCAAAGTCACTATAGTAGGTGCTATTGAAATCAACTTGTACATCAATACATCATCACTTTTCTGTGAGATTTTTGCTTAGCTTATAATGGCTTGACTTCGTTACTATTATTATCACAAGATTTAAGTATTTTTGGCCAATTTATTAAGTTCACTTGTGATGGTAGATTAGTACTTGATGCTTGTAACGACAGATCAATGATCGAGCCTCGGTCACTAAGTGCTCCTGAAATCAACCATGTCATTAATTTTACGTTTTGGATCATGTAAGATCTTTGAATTTTTAAAAAATATACATTCTAAGTTGTTTTATTTTTCAAAACAATAATTTTTTTAAAGTCATGAAATTACAATGCCGAGGAAATGTCCTCTCTCAATTCCACATGCAACATCATTTTGTAGTGACAAATCCTTCTTTCATATGCCTTTAGACCTTATGATTCAAGTCATTGTTCCTGTTAGTTCGGTGCCTTTTCAAGTGTAATTTATTGCTAGTTAATCGTGACTTACTCTAAATATGGCAATGTCATTATTATTATTATCATTATATATTTTAAAAGAACAACCACAAGTTCTACGTGTCGTTCCATTAGAAGTTTTGTTAAAAAATATTAAAATAAATTTACAAAAAAAAAGATATATTGGATATTTGAATTTAAATTATTCTATAATTTGAAAGTTCAAATGTGAACTTATCCAAAAATACAAAAATTTAAACTCATCAGATAAGATAATATCTCTAGTAATAAATAAATCTAAAAAGTTATATATCAAATACCGAAATATACAAAAACGTCTCCTTTATCTCTTTCCGTCACAAAAAAAATGTTATGTTTGAGATAGATTTTAAATTGTCTTTTGCTTTCAACAAATAAACATATTTTTCTAATTTTTCACAAAAAACAATAACTCCAAATTCTCTTAGAAAACTCTAGTTAGAAAACAGAAAATAATTTTCTATAAATAAATAAGAGTTTTACGTTTTCCAAAAAAATACTTTCCCCCAGCAAGTTATTTTTCTGCAAACAAATGGAGCTCAACATTCCCTTTCCCCCCTCTCTCTCTCACACGCACGCACACATATTTGGCCTAGGTTTTAGGCACTTAAAATGTGTTTCATGAGAATTTAAAAGTTGAAATTAAGTTATTTGACCCTTTTTTTTTAAAAAAAAAAGTGTATATAAAAGAAAAGAACTAAGGTTCTATTTTTATCTTTTGTTTTAAAATCAGTTCTTGAAAACACAATTTAAAAACAATTTTTGGGAATAAAAGTTTTAAAATACTTGTTTTGGTACTTTTATGGTAGAATAGATATAAAGTGGAGGGAGATTAAAAAGAAAAGGGTTTGTCATTGTAATAGTATATTAATTACAAAATTTCTATTAATGAAGTCGACTCTCTTTATTTTTGTGGAGTTTTTGAGAACCAAATGTTGAAAAAATCTTTTTTGTTGTTATTTATTTTCTATTTTTCAAGCAATAATTCTGAGAATTGTTTGCAAAACTAAAAACAAAAATAGCCTTTTAAACAATTTTCTTTTTGTTTTTTGTGTTAAAAAACTAAAAAATGTTTTAAAAACTAATTGCCATCCGGCCTAAAATATCATAAACTCCAAGTTGAAGCTTTTCAACAAAAACTAATATTGTGAAGTTGTTTTCTTTTTTCACTTAAAAATAGCACTCCATATTTTTTACATTCCAGATATTTTCTTAAGTAGCTAAAAGCTCTACCATTTAAAATACAAGAGTAAACAATTAATATCTTTTTTAATAACACTTTTATCTAAAGCTCTATTGTTAAAATCTCCAAAATTTAATATTTAAAACTTCATAATTACGTCAAACAAAGCAAAACTCTAAGATGGTCCAAGGACATATTCTTATTGGTGATCCTTCCTCATAAACACTCTTTTTTAAATAAAAAAAATGAATAAACCTAAGAGTAAGGAGTAATCAGTATATCTTAGTCGACATTATTGTTTGTATTTTGAAATACATGTAATTAATTGAACAATAATCAAGAGCATCATAATCATATTATTAGATTTTGAAAAGTAAGTAACAAAGGTCATTATATTATTAGATTTAATTTGTCATAGATTACTCAAATTAAATATCAAACACGATAAAGCTTTTAGCAAGAATAATGAGTAATTCTTTCTTTCTTTATCTTGTTTTTTTTTTTTTTGTTTCATTCTTTTGTTCTATTCCCCCCCCCCCCCCCAAATAACTTTAGTTTGTGTCAAGATGAATTAATTAATGATAGAAAGAAAAGCATTATTATCTTGGATGTTGCTAGTTTCTTCGCCAACTTGATTATTTCGTATGGAAAACGATTGGAAGTTGTCCTATGTAGCTCTATAAGTCGTGCATAATTTAAAGCATAGACTACTATGAATTGAAAAGACAGAGGTATTTGCAGACTTTTTATGCTTTTAAATTCTGTGGGCTCATCTAAATTGACTTATTTTTAATTTTTCTAACTTTTTTTTTTCATATTTGTGTTCTACCATTTTGTCAATTGAATTATTCTGATTGAGATGCATGGATTACGAAATTCATGATCTCCAATGAATGGCACCCATTTCAATGGTTTGGAATCTTCAACAACCAATCCAAGATTGAAGAGTAACCTTTTGATGCTATCTCTACTAGGCTTCATAGAGAATTATGTAAATTATGGAGCACTAAAAATATCCTTGTATAGGCTACTTTATCTTCACTCTATCATGTACACATACTCAAAGTTTATTTGATCAATGAAATACAATACTCATTAACTCTGCAAAAAGGAAAAAGATAATGGTTTGAAATTTTGCAAATTACATATATCATATCTATAACTTTTCTCTTAAAATTTTTTTGCTTTATTCAAAGTTTAAATTAACTACCACTTGTTAACCTAAAAAAGATGGCATATATAGAACAAAACTAGAGAGAATAAAAAATGTCTCATAGTAATCTTTATTCAAATACAACTGAAAATAAACCCAAAACTAATTCAAAATAAGAAGGCGATGAAATGAGTTGTTTGTAATATACATCGAGACAAGTATCACCACGCTCAGAAACACGCGTCCAAAAGACAGCAGCAACACAAGGCGGCACAACTGCATAATTAAAATTTCATTACTTACCATCAAAGTCAACATATATCTATGTGCTGGTGACATATTCCATAAAAGAATATAATTATTGCATAAAATATGGTGTAAAATGTTTAAATTCGCGATGATAATAATAAATTAAATCGTTACGAAGTTGGTTATTTTGATGGATAGCATGAGTAGAAAACTCACCAACCCTTCCAGAAGCCATCACCCCTGGACTGAGTATCCACCGGAACAGGTTCACCCTGAGGGTAGCCTTGCTGACCATTTTTCGTCGGATAGCCGGCAGGTGGTGGCTGAGCCATGTAACCACCCTGCGGTGCGGCAGTTGGGTGTGCAGTTCCTGGTGGGGGATATGCTGCAACAAATTAAAATTAAATTTGACACAAAAATTTTTTGTCTATCAAATACGCGCAATCAAAAATAACAACGAGACTAGGAGAACAAACCTTGTGACTCGTTACTCATGCTTGGAGCAAAACTTTTTAAACTGAGGCTAAAGAAGATCAAGAAAGAGGATTTTAAAGATAAGAAAAAGCAAAGGCAGATGATATAACGAAGGATTAAGACACTGATGTCATGAGGGTGTGGAAAGTGGATTTGTTGGAAATGAAATGTTATTACGTGAGAGACAACATTAAATAGGGGATATGAAACCGCGCGAGAGCCGAAAAGAAGGAAAAGTACAAATAGGAATTGCTAAGAAGGCTTTAACAAAGCAAGGGCCAATTGGCAAAGACTCAATTGAAATTATTCCCCCATTTCGAATCTGAACTTTACATTTATTTATTGGAGTATCCCATTCGTTAATTACGTGATATTTTGTATTTTTTTCAATAACCACTTGCCGCCATTCATAATAAATTAATAATTTACGTTGGTAAGGCGGTCTCAGAATTTATAACTTGTTAATATATAAAATGGGTTATGTTTACTTTTATGTTACAACAGAAGACTGGTTCCATTGTAAATTTTGGAGTCTCGACCAATAGTAAAGAAGAACAAGTTATCTCATGGGAGGGTTCGCATTTCGGTGTGAGTTCCTAATTAACTTAAATTTAAGATTAATTCCTTGGCCACCTTTCTAATTAGTAAATGGCCCACCGATTTAAGTCGACCAATCCTAAGCCACCAAACAAGAGTTTTGAATCAATATCTATTATTTGTCTATAACCATGTCTAAATAAGCCTGCTGATTAGCTTAGCCCACCCCAACCGAAATCCTCTATACGATGGTCTTATGTATTCAAAACCAAGCTATTTATACTTGTAAGCCCATATTTCATTCCAATGTTTTGATTAGTTATGAAGACATGAACCTTTACTTTTTGACTTTGCAGGAGTAGTTTCATCAACAGAAGGGAGGGAGAAGGTTGTTCGACTGAAACGCGACCTAACATATGTTGGAATTGTAAAGACGTTCTCAATTGGAAGAGAGGTTATTTCTTAGATATGTTTATAGAGAATTAAGCAGTTTTGATTGGCTTGTTAATGATAATCTTGGTAGACCTATTAGGTTTAAATCAATGGCTAAGACTTTATAAATGATGTGTTTTTTTGTTGGAAAATAATAAAAAAGGTCCACTCTCTTCATAAAAATTGTCACCCAACTGGCTTGAATGAAATAGTAACTTACATTTAAGTAAGACACATGGATCGAAGATTGAAAGTTTGATTCTATTAATATTAAGTTAGAGAATATGATTTCTTATCCTAATTAATTTAATTATTCTAAGTAAAGTAATTAAAAATTCTATAATTAAAATGATCTTAAATTTATGATTTATCGGCGATTTTGTACTCTTCCCCAACATCTACCATGTCGTTTTCTGCAGTAGCCTCTTTTTGCATCATGCTGCTGAATTTTTAGTCGTGTTCACCAAAAAGTGTATTTCATGGTGTAAACCGTAGGGGCATGCAATCATGCATGACTCACACTAGAAATATTTGGTAACCTGAAACAATTATAATTTGAATATACAATTATCTTTCTGCACGTCTTTCCTAAGTAGCTCCTTCGTCGAAATTGCACTATTGTGTAATGTCTCATTTCGGCGCCGGGTATAATTAATGATTTAATTTAATTATTTTTGGTCAAATTATTGCCAGATCCTTTGCTGCGAGGCTCTAGCAGCACAGGATGCATTTTATGTTTGGGACTTACGTGGAATATCCTTGCAAGTAATGAGTTCCTTTGTTTTTTGAGTTTCATACTTGTCATTCGTGTATGATTTTCTTGTCTTGTAAGGAGGACTGAGGCGCTAAGCAGGGCAAGTCTTTGGCCTCGTTACAATTGGTATTAGTGTTAGGTCAACAACCCATGATAATCGTGGAAGGAGGGGCCTGCTGTGCCACTAGCTATCTTTGGGCGTTTGCTATTATTGGGTGACTCGTGACGCTAGTTTTTGTGACAAACAAGTAACGAGGATGTGGCAAAAGAGCAAGGCTACTTTGTCTGCTATGAGAACATTAGCTGATTAGATGGAGGTGATTTGTCACAAGGGTAACAATTGCCTATAACCCCAAGGTCCGTTCATCGCGAGCTCTTGCCACACAGGAAGCATTTTTGTGTTTGGGACTAATGTGGAAATGTGAAATATCCTTTAACCACTTTTCGTGTTTGGACTTTGGATTGGTTGGCCCACTAAAGCCTTTCGATTAAGTCCACGATCAAGCCATGTGCGATGGTGTTTGCATCACGCACCCTGTGAAGGCGCAAGACTAAATGTCATCCAATAGATGGCCCATCTCAATGTATTGGATTATGATAAGGAGTCCATTTTTCACTTAAATGGCGATGGGCCACATTCACTAAAATCTCTTACCATACAATTCAAGAGTTGAAAAGAGTCTTGAGGCCAAAGTCATGGAATAACCTCGTTTCAATCAAAGATTATGATTTTAGGACATGTTTAAAAAGTTACCTTGTAATTAGATCTAGGTGTAATTGAGATTAATTACAGACGTGTTTGTCAACCAAGTAATTACTTGATCAGAGGTGAATTAGGTGCAATTAGACCTTATCAATTACAATCTCCAATTTTCTGGGGAGAGGTGTGAATTATTGTAATAATACTGTGGAATTACTCTCTAACAACTTTTCTTACTCTTTTATTTTTTTTTCATATTTGATATGTTTCACTATAAAATAAATAATAATAATAAATAAATAAATTATAAAAATAAATAAATTTAAATAAAAATAAAATAAAAAGTATTAAATAAATAAATCAATCAAAATATATAAATATAAATAAATAAATAATATTTTTGATAAATAATATTTTAAATTTGAAAATATGTAGATTATTTTTAGTTTCATATATTCATATATTTTTAATTAATCATATTTATTTTTATAAGAAATAATATTTTTATTTTTTATATTTTTAATAAATTACATCTTCAAATATTTGTTAGCATTAATATAAATTTTAAAAATAAATATTTATGTTTAAAATTAAATTATTTAACTGTGTAATTATCATCTGCATTACCAAACATGTCATATGGAATTAAGGTGTAATTACGCTGTGGTAACCAAACACGCTATGTGATTGAAATTACTATATAATTACTAGACAGTGTATTTACTACCCTAATGATTATAGTACCTAATAATTACACTATAATGTCCAACAGACCCTTATATTTGTATCCTCTTATTTGAATATTATTTTACTCTTAATTAATTTGGACACTATGTTGCGGTGAGATTATTACAATATGTTAGTTGTAGTTTTGGAAATTATTTCAATTTAGTTTTGCCTAAGATGAGTTACTCATTATGGGGAAAAAAAATAAAGAAAGCGAAAAAGAACCACCTCTTGATATGTAGTATATTTTAGGATGATTTGATTAGAAAGGAAATTTGCACAAAAAAAAAAAAAGGAGAAAAGATTAGAAAGGATCCTTGAAGTGTTAGATAAAGATTATTTGAACTAAGAAATGCTACAATGTATTTGAACATAATTTAGTGCTTGCTCGTGTAATTAGCAAATTAGGTAGCGGATAGCTTTTTGAGTAGTAAATAACTGTTTGGATAACGGATAGTTATTGTGTTTTAGCGAATAGCTATTTTACTAGTAGATTGTTTTTGATGTATTTGTTAAAACTAGCTGTTGGATTAGCTGGTGAATACAAAATGACAAAAAAAGACATTGGTATCATATTATTATTATGGTTATTATTATTATTATTGAAATAATTAAGATAATTTATTTTATAATTAAATATATGTTTCTTAAAATAATATTTTATTAATAAAGCATAATAAAATTACGTTTTTGATAAATTAATTTTATTAATATTATAAACAAATATTTTCTATTATAGAAAAACTTTTAGTGGATTAAAAATTTATAGTTTCAAAGAAAAATAATAAATGGACGAATAAGACCTATATTTTTTCAATATATTTTTATGTGACTAGAATTTGAAATTAATTTTTGTGTTATTTTTGCATTTATGTTTGTGAAAGAAAATATAAAAATGTACAGAGAAATTGGATAGAGGGCAGAATTGTCGAAAAGATATTAGAGAAAGGATAGTATTGCCAAAAAAAATAAAATACTAAACTTTATCTTGAAACGCCAATAATATTAATATTTCACAAACACTATTTAACACTATTTTGAATAAAAATATTTGTTAAAATACTATTTATTAAACAATCAAAAGAGAATAAAGTAGTGTTTTGACTTGAGATTACTTAAAATACTATCGCTGAACAGGTCTTATTTTAGTCTTTCTTAACAAACAAGGGAGTGAAAATAATTTTTACGTATTGTAATTGAGCTAGTATTGGTTTGAATCAATTTTCACACACTGCTAGTATCTTTATATTAGAAAACAATGATTCCTTCTTGTCTCATATAAGTTAAAATAAATTACTTAAAGAAAGTATAAACTTTTTTACATTACCTTAAATATCAAACACCATAAAAATGATGTTTTGATATCAAAAGTTATTTGTCTTAAAATATTGCCAAATGTTATACCATGTGAAGTGTATGAACTGTAAACGCAGAGCAACTTTAGCAGCCATTCAAATTAAAGCGTTGTATCTTTAAGTAGATTGATTTGGCTCCCCTCGAACAAAAGAAGAAAAAAAGCACATGAATTGTATATCCACTACTGAACAGAAATTTAAGTTTAGCTTCGCAAAAAGTCAAATTGCCTTGGGCTTGCGAAGGATTACGGATTTGGATGCCTTAAGAAGTTAGGAACTTAGCCACTAATATATAATAGTGAAATAATAATATTTTTATTATAAAATAATTAAAACCATATAGATTAAGATTGTCACTATGATTGATCTTCCTCATATTATTAAAATTGTTCTTAAGTGTTGATCGATAATGATATTTCTCACCCTCAGGGCACAGTTTAGTTGTTTAAGGTTGAAGAAAACCCTAGATGATATTCAGGTTTGAATTTCTTTTTATGTTACTAAAGGTTCTATTCCAAATTTAACTGATAGTGCATTTTTTCAGGTAAGATAATTTATTCAAGAGCTATCAATTAATGATCGAACTTTGCTAATCCAATGTGAACACACCAAATTGTCTATTGCAAAAATACCAAACCATGTTTAAGGTTAGCACCTAAAAATGTCTCCTATACCACACACTATATAGTAGCTTAAACTTTAGTATCATCGTGCATCTTTTGTCCTAATAAATATCTGAAACGGCTTTCATCATATCGAGATGGATTTACCAAAGTGCAAAAGCAATGTGAATACGCTACCTTGCATATCATTATCATCACTTTCTTCTATAACGTGTGTAGTGAACGAACACACACTAAAAAAAACGTGAATATATATATATATATATATATATATATATATATACACACCTTTTACAACCTTCTTATTATTAATTCTTGCATCATGGCAAGTCTGGTAGAAAAGTTTTTGCACCAGACTTTTTTTTTCTTTACTTTCTGCTTTTCGCTGGGCAGATTCCTCCAATTCTTTAAACTAATAATATATATATGACCTTTTCTGTTCATGAAGTTCCCACCAGAAAGGGTTTTTTTTCTATTTTCTTTTTATTTTTATAGGTCGTGAATTAGATTAAAATTCTGCCCAACGAGTTCATACGAAGTAATTTTATTTTTTTCCCCTCAAATCAAACGAGTGAGTATTTTATATTAGTCTGATCATTAGTCTGATGATTAGTGGTCCATGTAGGAGGAAAAGGAGGCATAGGGGAAGCAAATTCTTTAAGTTTAATTAGCATGCCCTTATTTGACCTTTTGCTGGATAAAGTAGGTTGCATGAATAAGGAACAATGCGTGATGAATCACGATTAAATTTCTTATTAGGGAGATCAACTAAAATATGAAGAGAAAATATATGTATATCGTAGAGAATTAATATGTAACATGACTAACAGCGGGAAGAGAGAAATTTGTAAGTACTACATAATAAAATCTTGGTATGTAAATTACAATAAGAAAATCTATTTATATAATTGATCATACTTTCGGTGACTTATAATAAAGACCTAATTAAACTAACAAGGAAATTAAAGAGATGTTTATTTGAATTGTTCATTGCAAACATCTCTATGAGAGGCCGCTATTCCCTTATTTGTTTTTTGCTGAGTGAGATAATAAGAAACCCTGAAAAATGAAAAATCAAAACTATTCCCTAAACAAGTACGGTAACATGTATAAGGAATTGTATTCAAATCCTAAATATATAGTTTAAATACTTCCACAGCTTCTTTCACCCATTCAACATGCTAAGGTATTTTCTGAAGATATTTAAATATTCCGTTAAGTGTAACTAAAAGAGGGACTTAGGAGGGGGAAAAAAGAAAAGAAATGAGAGACATTCTGGCCTAATACCTAAAGATAAAGGACCTGAATGTTTTTCGCCCAATATATTTCACTCTATGGTAAGAAAAAAATGCACCATAGTATTCCTTGATTTTTTAAATACGTGAATTTTTTGTCATATTAAAATTATCGTATTTTTCAAAATGTTACATGGATCGCTCACTCTGAACTGTTGCCTGACGACCCTTAACTCCGTTGACATACAACAAATTTTCAAAACATATGTTATGATTTATGCTTACATTAATTTCTACTTATCATGGATAATTCTCCAATCAAAATATTTTGCATAGTAAAAGTATATTAATTAGAGATGAGTGGCTCATGAACTATGTTCTACTTTAACTTATAGGTTTCTCTATAATAGAACAAATACCAAATTAATTGAATTTTTCACTTAAAAATGTTAAGAGTGTTACATTTCTTAAATTGATTTCTGCCTATATAAATTTAACCTATATACTATTACTCTAAATTAAAATTCTCTCGTCTCAGGACTTCTCTCATAGAAGATATAGCATGTTCATCGATTATTAGTGAATCTTACATAAGCGAGCATACTATTATCGATTTATCAATGTCCATCAACATAATTAAGGATCGTTGCAATAAGATTTCTTTTGAAACTAAAAACGTGACATAAAATATTACCAAAGGAAATGATCATGCACCACCGACTTATTAAAAGACATTCTTAAATCTTAGTTGCAAAGACAAAAGGCAAAAAAAAACGTCAAGATTGGATGCGCACAGAAGAAAGAAAACAAGAGGACCACCCCATTATAGCAAGCATGGAAGAAAAGTTTCGCCCACCAGAGCTTTTCTTTATCTTCTGCGTGTAGTGTGTGTATAGTACGATGAAAAGAGGGTTCTATCTGACCTGTTGCTGGATAAAATAGGCACATGAATAAAGAACAATGACAAATGAATCACGAGTATTTTTCTTTTCTTAAAGTTATTCTTATAGCATGAGAAGAGATGATTTGTATTACCAGCTATGGCAGTGGACCTAGTATGGATAATATTTCCATCTCTCATTTAAAAGTTTGAGTCCGCAACTAATCAATTGGACCTTCATTATCAGTACGATCTCTTTCTTCACCCACTTTTGTAGTCCATCCATTCCATAAATATATTTCATACGGATCATGTTGAACATAATAAATGTATACAATCAATTCATTTTTAATAGTTTATGTTTTTCACGTGATATAGTCACTTAATGTGGTATTAGAGTTTAGGTTATAACCCAAAATTCATAATCACTTATTAAAAATATTACCATTATCTACGTGACGACAAAAAAAATCCCACCTATACGTAAGGAGGTCATTTGATTTAATCAATAAGTTGCAACTTGACATAATAAATAAATATAAGCCCCTCTAATAATTTAAACTGTAATTAATTAATTAGATAAGGAGGTCATTTAACTTAACCGATAAATTGCAACTTGACATCCTTCTATTTGGTGAATATGTTACCCACCTTCTTTCAATACCAAAGCATGATCTCATAAGCGTTTTACATGGTCAATTTTTAATCTCTACATGCTTAATTTGCGGATCAGTCTGCATTAAATTTGTTCACTGTTTTTTCTTTTTTTTTTTCTTTTCTTTTTTGCGAGGTAAATTTGTTCACTGGTTGCCCATAGATTAATTATGAGATAGTACAGTATATAATAATTTACTTCATTTCTCTCTAGTCTCTATGAGAGAAAAAAAGTGTTGTTATACGTTATCCTTTTACATTCTTTTATCATTTTTATATAAATAGGATAAAATGTGAAAAGTATGATTTAAAGTATTAGTCGCGGGCCAATCATGGGCCGCCGGATTAAAAACATTCTTAAGCTAATGGTTCGTAGTTTAGGCAAGATTGATATAACTTATAAGCACAATTCATTGGCTTTAACTAGTGTATACTATATTGCTTGCAAATTACGCTGACATGCAATATCCACTTTAAATTTCTTATGCAACCATGAAATAGTTTGTGTACAACTAGTGGGATCTTGGAGAACTTAATGCCCCAATTAGCTCGTATATTTTGAATTAGCTCTTTTGTTGAAAATACATGTTCTAGAAGACCCACTAGAATGAATCAAGAAGATGATCGGAGATGATGTAAACGGGATTTCATTTCTTAGATCACATTAATTTTGATGCTACCTCTTATTTACATATAAAGGAAAAGATTACCTTTTCTTTTTTTTTTTTTTTCCCATTAGCATATATATCAACCAACTACATGTGCAAGACTTACATCCTAAATACAATTAAATGGCCTTAGAAGGCCCATTTTTATTCTCTCTCTCTCTCTTTTTTTAAAGTTTAAAAAATTTCAGTTGGTATAGTTCAATGATCAATCGACAGAAGTCGATAATCTCCAACTAACCGACCTTAGATATATAACACGTTTTTATATTGAATATCAAATAACTCAAAAATAACTCATTTAAAACAAGAGATTATAAAGATTTAACTTAGATCATGAGTCATATTCTATATTAACTCTTATTATTGAGATATCTTTAAGAAAGGGTCCATTTCTATGCTTGATAGAACAATTAACATTCTGTCGGAAAGCAGTTTCATGGAGTGTGGATTTTGGCCAAAACAAAACTAACAGGGCATTTGATACAAATCCCAAGGCACGTGCTTCGTTGACCTTTTCACATTATAACCTTCTCTTTCTTTGTCATGTATCTACCTGGTGTTACTATAAAAAGCTCACTTGTTCCTAGTAACAAATGGTAGATTCTAGCTTGCTATATAGAGAGCTACAGCCAACAAAATACGAGTTTTTCTTTTTCTTTTTTTTTTTCTCTCATTCTTTCTTTTCATTCTCTATTTTGGAAGATGACATTAAAGACGAACTCGATGTCAACATACACAAGAAAGTTTAAAATAATTTTAGTCCCATATCCTGCCCAAGGACATGTCACTCCGATGCTTAAGTTAGCTTTTGCGTTCGTTAATCTCGGTTTTCAGCCCATGTTGGTTGTCCCAGAGTTCATTCACCATCGTATCTCCCCTCAAATAGATCCCGAGGATGGAATCTCGTGCATTTCCATCCCCGATGGTCTAGACGAAGCAACCCCTCGCGATTTTTTTGCTATAGAGATGGCTATGGAGAATCACATGCCATTTCATTTGGAAAGTTTTGTTAGTAAGTTGGTTGAAGAAGATGGTAATGGAGTTGCTTGTATGATTGTTGATTTGTTAGCATCGTACGCCATAAACGTTGCTTGTCGTTGCGGAGTCCAAGTTGCAGGGTTTTGGCCCGTAATGTTGGGTGTGTATAGATTGATCGCTGCAATTCCTGATATGCTCCGCTCTGGAATCGTTTCTGAAGCAGGTAATTAAATCTAAAAACCTTACACTTAATTTCTATTAATGAATGGAACAGTGTTTATAAAGATGATAGTTTTTATCGTCGTTTTCTTTCATAATTATATTGAGAACCGATATTCAAGACGATCAACTTCTTATAAAAATCAATTATTAACCCTTTTTATGTTGGAATAGATGCACCCATAACTCCTATGATTTGTCTAAAATGCACTGGTACCTATTGTATTTTTCAAAATAACTAAGAACTCTTTTTTTTTATATATAATGTATCACACTCAACTTAACCGTCATTATTTGCTAATAGTGTTAACGGGAAATGTTAAATTAGGGAGGTTTATGAGATATTTTTTAAATCACATCGGGCACTTATGCATCTTTAGTAAGTCACTAGGGGTTGTGGTACATTTTTCCTCAAATAATTCATGATATATAAAAATAAAAGATAATTGCATAAAAAGTATGTGACGCACAATTGTTGTTATATTTGACGGTTTTCTTCATGGCAGTGATATTAGAAATGATACCCTATAGGAAATTCCAGGTGTGGTCCCGGGGGGGGGGATGGGAAGGGGTAGCTATCTTAGGGAATACAAGAAGTTCTGGTGTATTTTAAGCAAACCATAAAGCTAAAGTTGCACTTAACTCCTTTTTTGTCATTGCACATAACATTATTCAAATTATGACATCAATCTTTTACACATGACAACATAAATTATTATTCTTTTTCTTTTCCACTATTCATCATATCTCATATGCACTCACACACACGCATGTAAGTATAATAAAAAACCTCAAATTTTTTAGGTTTTTCTTTTTGGTCAAAAACCTTTTAGGGTTAGATAAGCTAAAATAGATGGATGAGGAATGTAAGATATATATAAAAAGTCAAACATGTCTGCATTGTATTAAAATATATAAAATGAATGAGCTAAATGGCGATATTGTAGGGTCAACTTAGAGCTTATGCATATAAACAAAGAAGGACTTACGTTCAGGTCAAGATATTAGTAGGCGCCTATCTCGGTTGGCTGTATATTTATTGCTTAGCGATTTGTTTGGATTTTATCCATGTATAATATATAAGCGTCAAGATATCAAATTTGTAAAGCAGTTATTTGCATATGTCCAAACTTGTTTATTAATTCTCTTAAAGTCTTAATTAGTAGTAAAACTGTAATTTGAAGTGTTGTTGAATGAAATCATCATTGATTGTTTGGTTTTACTTTAAATCTATTTGAATTGACTTTTTTTAAATAAAAAATACGATCTTTTATGAAAAAAACACATTTGTGTTTTTGATAAACCTTTTGAAAAAATTTGAAACACTTAAACGAACTTCAACAATCAATTTTTTTTTAACAAGCCAAAAATTAATTCTCTTAAAAAATATTTCTTTTCAAAACCTATACAAAAAAGCTAGCATCTTCCCATAAGGCCATCCAAATGAGCCCTTATATTGTTAAGATTCAACTATGTTGAGAACAATATTAATAGACCTATCTTGAGCACAAAGTTAGGTTTTTAAAATGTGAAAGAGTATTTATGAGGAAAAACAGAGAAAAATAACGTTTCACATGATGTAAAAATAGTTTCATAAAAGCTTTACCCAGAAGCCTATAATTAAAGAAAGCTCTTTAATAAATAAGCTAAATAAATTAGTTTTAGCTTTTAAATTTAAAAGAAGTGCTTTATGGCTCCTATTATTTGGAAAATGTTTTTTTTTTGTTTTTCTGTGTTTGGTGTTACTCTAAAAATTCGTCAATTGAAAAAATTTTCTGATCAACAAAAAATTTTAATTAAAAACGAAAGAAAATCTTTTCAATTAGTCAAGGAAAACAAAACATTTTTTGCACAGTAATTCTCTCTCAAAATTTTTCTCCAAAAACATTTTCCCAGCAAATTTATTTCCCGAAAACAAATCGAACCCAAGTGTCTAAAAGTTGACTCAAGTCTTATTTCACTATTACAACTAGTGCATCATAGATAATGAACAAAATTGATCATAAAGTGAATAATTATGATGGTAGATTATACAGTCTTATAAATGGATAAGTACTCCTACTACTTTACAGAAAATCACAAATTAGATAAGCTTTTACGTGATCGTTCTAAATACGGCATCAATAACCAATTAGCTTCGTCAACATTCTAGAATGGCAATGGCGAAATAGTATCCCCCACTAACAAACTATTAATCTCTTTGATTGATCTCTTCTATCTTTTTTTTAATAACCAAGTTGCACGCAATTATTAAGGAAATGATAAAAGAGATCAAATAGTTCCATTGATTATTCCTGCCCGTACTATGCCTTTATACTTTTCCGATCCAGTTCTTTTCGCCCTCGAGGAAGTATGATATATTGATAGTTTCAAAAACAGATTATGAAAATATAGTCGATTCCTTAGGACTCGTTTGGTAACGCTATAAAAATTTTTAAAATGAAAACTAGAATCATAAACAAAAAACTGTTAACAATAATTAAAAACAAAAACTATAAATATGTTTGGTTAAATTATAAAATCTATAAACAAAAACCAAAAACATGTTTGATTGTCCATAGTTTACAAAATATTTTTGTCTCTTATTTTCTATTTTAGTATTTTATGTTAAATAAAACACATGAAAATATTTGAGAATATTTTGTAAAAGACCAATGAGAATATTATAAAATTGATTTATTTTCTTTAAGATTATAATTTCAAAAAATAAGTTTAATTGTTTTGAGAATATATTTTTATTTTTAATTTTGAATTTGTTAAAATTTTCATTTATTATTTTATTAATTTATTTTTTAGAATGTTTCTAAAAATAATAAATTATTTTTAAAAAATATTTATAAAAATAATTATTTTGTAAAAAATAATTTTAATTTTAATTCTTAAAATGTTTTTAATTTTCTAAAAATAATTATAATTTATTAAAATATTTTTAAAAATAAATTTAATTTATCAAAATAATTTTTAAATATATTTTTAATTTATTAAAATTATTTTTATTTGTAAAATTATTTTTTAAAATGTTTATAAATTAAAATTATTTTCAAAATATTTTTAATTTATTGAAAATATTTTTCAAAATATTTTTATTTATAAAAATTATTTTTCAAAATATTTTTATTTATAAAAATTATTTTTCAAAATATTTTTAATTATTTTTTGAAAATTTGTTTTTATAAAATTAATTTTATTTTTAAAAATATTTTTGAAAAATTATTTTTAAAATAAAATTTTAAAATAATTTTTATTTTAATAATTATTTTTAAAAAAAATTAATGAGTTCATATTAATTTTGAAAAAATAATTTTAAAAGGTATTCAGCACAAAGTAAATAAAAGTTTTGAAAACCTGTTGCTACAACTTGAGAAAATCACTTTTTCTTGTTTATCAAAGTTGCAAAAATAGGTTGTTGGCTTTTGCTTTTTCAGAAAAAGAAAACAGAAACAAACGAACTGGTTTTCAGATTTTGATCAACAAAAATAGAAAAATCGGAAACATCAATGATACCAAACGAGCCCTTAATTTGCTTGTGTAAGCGGGGATTTGGTATTTTCTGAATCCTTATCTAGGAAAATTACAAAAGAACCTTCAACAAAAATGTGAATTAAGAAAGATTGGTCAACGAAATATGAACAGAGAACTAAATTTTGATATACATTTGAAAGTGTTCAAAAAGGAGGAATTGCTTAATCTCTTGTAGTGTAAAAATTATTTTGCCAACAGATCGTTGACTAGAAGATAATTTTGATTTTACTACACTGAATGCCTTTGGATCTTAAGAAAAAAAAAGTTATCCGCTCTTTGCTATCTTTTGGTTGTATCTTTATTAAGATTAAAAATAAATTATGCTTATATATAAATTTTTGAAACTTTTAGATGATGTGGTAACACGAGATCCAATACTTTTGGTAGGATTTCCACTCCAAGAAGGTGACATATGTGTGGTACCTGGCGAACCCATGATTGATGCACAAGATTTACCATGGCTGATAGGAACTACATCCGCAAGAAACGCAAGATTCAAGTTCTGGACACGAACCCTAGATAGATCTAAACCCCTTCATTACATCCTCGTCAACTCCTCTTCAGACAATGATAACGATTTAATAGATCATGCAGAAGACCAACTTCATCAAGATCATAATTCACCCCTCATTTTGCCTGTTGGACCCTTAAATCTACATGCATCAGCCAGCACCAAAAAGGCCAGCTTTTGGGAAGAAGACTTGACCTGCCTAGACTGGCTAGACCGGCAACCGACCGGCTCCGTCGTGTACGTCAGCTTCGGCAGTTGGGTGAGCCCCATCGGCGAAGCCAAGGTGAAAAGCTTAGCATTGGCACTTGAAGCAACAAACAGACCATTCATATGGGTGGTTGGGCATGCATGGCGTGAAGGGTTACCAAAAGACTACTTGGCTAGGGTTTCTAAACAAGCCAAGATTGTGTCGTGGGCCCCACAAGAACAAGTGCTCCAACACAAGGCTGTGGGGTGTTATCTCACGCACTGTGGGTGGAATTCCACTGTGGAGGCCATTCAATGTATGAAGCCCCTATTGTGTTACCCTGTTGCTGGTGACCAGTTTTTGAACTGTGCTTACATTGTTAAGACATGGAGAATTGGGGTTAGGCTTAATGGGTTTGGCGCAAAAGATTTGCAAGATTGTTTGGAGAGTGTGACTGAGGACAATGAGATGAGCCACAGGATTGTTAGGTTGAATGAGAGAATCATGGGGAAGGATGCTTGCTCTCTGGCATTGAATAATCTAAGAGATTTTGTTCGTGGTCTCGAGAACTGTTCATCAATAACCAGTGGTGGAGCCAGAACTCAGGGATTAGCGGGTGCGCATTAATATAAATAATTTTTTTTAATATAAATCAAAAATCAATTATAAAAAATATGTAATATTTAATATAATAATGGTATCTTAATATACATAAGAAATATAAATAAATATCTATCATTATTGTAAATAAAATTATATTTTATAATTGTCCTAAATTGACTATAGGTTTTGAAAATATAAAATATTCAACTTAAGAATAATTCTTTAAATGTGACCAATCAGTCATTTTTTTTTATTTTCCCTTTCTATATCTCATTGTTTCCATCTATATTTTTATTTTTTATTTTTTTTACTTATTTACTTTTTTCTGAATTTATTTTTTGATTAAATAGTAAAATAAAAAGTATTGATAAAGGGTGCACTCCTATTATGAGGGGATGCCCTCATTTTAATTAATCTATCATAATAAAAAAAAAATTAACAAAAACTAGGGGTGTATGGCATCCCCTAGAGTCTATGTGGCTCCGCCTATGTCGATAACTGCATCAAAAATTCGAGAGGCTTTTCTACCTAATTGTTGATTGATTAGGGTATTTGGGCTTGTACATGTGAATATATGTCGATATGTATTCTCTTGACAAATAAAAAATATGTGTGTCGTCTATCTTTTTTTCTTTCTCCATTTATACAGATGCTAAAGAATATTCAGATGTATATATAACCAATTAAATTTGACAAGAGGTAATTCGTTTTGAGTTGTGAAAGAATGTAGATTTCTGTGTGTTTCATTCATGAATAGAGGTACAGGTTTATACAAGAAAGTGCTACAATTATGCTCTGATCGTGTACCTAAAATCAAGAGTAGACTTATATACATGGTAAGATAAAACATGTTTGCCAATATTACAATATTTGCAAAAAATGTGTTCACATGTGCGTATCTTCTAACACGTTCCCTCAAGCTAAGGCAACAACATGATATTCTGCTTCAGTACTTGAGCGAGAGATAGTGAATTGTTTTTTTTTAAATTAAGTTGGGACCCAAGAAAATACAGTAACCATGAGTGCTCTATCTATCATCAGGGCATCCAGCCTAATTAGCATAAGAATAGGCATGCGGGGATAAATTGGAGGAACTTTTGATAAGTAAACCAAACTCTTCTGTGTCCTTTAGATATCTTAGAATATGTTTGACAGCAACCCAATGTTCATTAGTGGGGGACTGCATGAATTGGCACACTTTGTTGATTGCAAAGCAAATGTTAGGCCGGGTGATAGTTAGGTATTGTAAGGCACCTACTGCACTGCGCTAAAGTGTCAGATCAAATAAGGGATCTCCTTGATAAAGAGACAATTGTGTGATGAAGCAATTGGAGTAGATATAGATTTGGCATTTCATGTCTATTGTAAGGAGTAAGTCATAAATGTACTTCTTTTGTTGAAGGAGTAACCCATTTTCCTGTGTGTGACCTGTATACCTAAAAAATAAGATAAAGACCCTATATCCTTCAGAGCAAACTGTCTATTGAGAGCATTAATCAAAAAGTTTATAGCATCAGATGACTTTACAGTGATGATGACATCATCAACGTATGTTAGAATACGTAAAGAACTGGTAGAATCATGTCGCATGAATAAAGAAACATCTGATTTAACAGCTGTGAAACCTTGAGAGATGAGAAAACCACTTAGGCAAGCAAACCAAGCACGAGGAGCTTGTTTAAGACCTTAAAGTGCTTTCTAAAATTTGCAAACATGTTGCGAGTGATTAAAATCAACAAAGCCAGAGGGTTGAGTCGTATATACATGTTCTTGGAGAAACCCATGTAAAAAGGCGTTATTCACATCCACTTGCCGTATGTCCCAGCCAAAGGATACAGCCAAAGAAAGAACAAGTTAAATAGTAGCATTCTTTAACATAGGACTAAAAGTTTTTGAGAAATCCTTACCTATTTCCTAGTGAAAGCCTTTAGCAACAAGGTGTGCTTTATACCTGTTAATAGACCTGTGAGGTTTTCACTTAATATGGAAAACCCATTTGCAGCCTATGACATTTGCATTGGAGGGTTTAGGAACAAGGATCCATGTACCATTTGTAATCAAGGTAGAATATTCAGCATCTATAGGCTTTCGCCATTAAGTGCATTTGGAGACATGTATGTAAGAAGTAGGTTTAGTATCTGAGTAAGGAGGGTTAGAGAAAGATGTGACTGTTGTGTAAGTCAAGTAATCAGGAAAATTCCTTGCTGTCCAGTGTTGTCACGATTCCTAGTGACCATGGGATGTTTGTGGTGTGAAAGTAATGAGCTAGATCAAGTTGAGAAGGGCTAGGAGCATGCGGAAGGGAGTAGTCAGTATCGGAGCTATCGAAGGATTGCAAGTAAGGAACAAAGGGCAAATGGACTTTGTAAGGAAGACGAAGAGGCAAGTTGTGGTGAGGATTGGAAAGAGCAGTAGCGAGATATATCAGGAGGTTCAGAGGTGATTGGAGACGAGCAAAGAGAAGAGAGAGGGGGATTAAGGATCGGTGAAGAGTGCAGGGGGGAAGGCCGCGAGATGGGTGAAGTACTCAGCGCAGGAGAAGTTGTAAAGGTATTGACCAGCATAGGACTTGCATGAAAGGTAGGCATAATGGGAATACGAGACACGGGGGAATGAAATAGGGTGGAGGGGGCGAGGGTGATGAACGTTGTTCTTGGTGAGTGTTTAAGGTACGCAAAGTAAACGGAAAAACTTCTTCATCAAATGTTACATGGCAGGAGAGATGGACGCGTCCAGTTTTGATATCAAAACACCTATACCTAGAATGATTAGGATTATAACCTTTAAAAACACAAGGTACAATTTTAGGACTTAGTTTATCTACCTTAATTGACCCTAAGTAAGGAAAAGCACAAATACCCAAAAACCCGAAGATCAGAATATTTTGGAACTCGGGAGTATATAAGTTCAAATGGACTTTTGTGTTGCAACATTGGAGTTGGTAGACAATTGATAAGAAACATAGCTGTGGAAAAGGCTTCAAGCTAAAAAGATTTTGGAATAGACGAGCGAAACATCAAGTGGTGCTGACCTTAGTTACATGGCTTATTTTATGTTAGCAAGCCTATTATACTATGGTGTGTAAGGACATGAGATACGGCATTGTATACTAGATTGAGTTAAAAATTTCATGAAAATGACCCTGAGTTAACTCTTTTACCCCATCACACTGAAAGAATTTAATGGTTGTAGATAACAAGTTTTCACTGAGAGCCTTAAAATGTTTAAAACAATTGGCACAATCACTTTTCTAGTTTAGAGGGTAAATCTAAGTGAATTTTGTAAACTCATCAACAAATAAAATGAAAAAACGATATCCAGAGTTTGATAAAACAGGAGCAGGATCCTAAATGTCACAACAGACGATTAGAACATGAGAACAAGCATTGGTATCAGATGTTTGAAAATGTAAATGATGACTTTTTCCAATCATGTAGGAAGAGCAAATCAATTTAGTTGACCCTATAGTCACATCAGGACTACATTTAGAAACAGAAGCTGAAACATCTAGTGACGGATCACCGAAACGATTGTACCAAACAGAATAGATGCACAAGAAGCAACAAAGGCGAAGCGAGTGAAAGCGACGGGCTGTAGAGGCAAAACATAGAGACCTGAATCAACGTGACTGAAGGTGTGTTTTCCTGGTTTGAAGGTCCTTAACAAAACAAGACCACAAGGTAGATTCTAAAGAAACATTGTTATCTGGGTGAATTTTTGTGTTTCATTCATGAATGGAGGTACAACTTTATACAAGAAAGTGCTACAATTATGCTCTCTGATCGTGTGCCTAAAATCAAGAGTTGGCTTCTATACATGGTAAGATAAAATATGCTTGCCAATATTACAATATTTGCAAAATATGTGTTCACATGTGCATATGTTCTAACAAGTTGTGATGCTAAAAAATATTGTTGAGCTATATTGCTTTAGAATTATAGATCTATTCTTTTCTCTTTTTTTTTCTTTTTTTTTTCCTTTTTTGGGAGCCCAAATAAAAAAAAAAAACCCACGATGAAAGCAGAGCGACCTAGAGATTGAGAATTGAAAACCATCAGGTATAAATTTATATGCAAATTAAAATGTTTTCCTTTTAATAAAAGTTATTATAGGTTTGCATTTTACGTAAAATATATATGAGCATTATAGACTTACATAAATTCATGTCCTGTTTTAAATGAAACTAGTGCTTTCAATACTACGTTTTCTACAAGTTGTTTTAATTTGTTTCTAATACTAGATGTCATGGTTAAATTTATTTTTAAAATAGACAACGATTTTAGTCATAAATCTTCTGACATTCATAAATAAATATTGTTTTAAGTATTAATTGATTGGCAATTAAATCTCTAACTTAAAAATATTAACTTATAACAAGAGTAGATAATAAATAAGAAACAAAAAATGATAGACAAAAAAATGACTTAAACTAATAAAAAAATTAAAAATTATCATGTAAAACACTAATGTGACACTCTTACAATGTTTGGGAAAAAAAACTTTTATATATAGTATATAGATAAATAAGTAATAAATAATAGATGACTTTTGCTCCTTGATTAGGTTAACTTTTGAAAAAGAGAAATAGTTCTAGAAACAGAATCTTTTAAGTAGAGGGGAGAGGCAGAATTCCATTTCAACGAACCCAAAAAATAGTAACTTTCTTCATGCCTTTATCTTTTATATTTACATTTCATAACCTCGTTATACTAAAAAAATCCTTCCATTTTCTTATTATTGAAGAATAAATTTATCTCGCGATCTTTTTAGTTAGTGATCTTAATTTCAAACTTACATCTTACAAATATATATTGCATAATTTTGAGTTGGCTTAAACTATCTACAGGCATGCATTATAAATTATAATATAAAATTTGTAATTTAAAATAAATTAATATAATTCTATGTAAAATAAATTTTTCGTAATATATAAACAAATGCCTGTTGGTCATGTGTATCTATACTTATTTTAAGTTTGATGATGTTCACTTCTTTATAAACAAAGCAAAAAAAGAAGAAGAAAACGAAAAGAAAAGGTCACATAAGACCAAACAGGCAGCAGCCCAAAATGAAGGCAGCTCAGTTGACCATTCTGAAGTTGAAACTCCCTTTGACCCAAAAACAAAAAACAAAAAACAAAAAAAAGACAAGAAGTGAAACTCCTATAAATTGTTTTTTCTTTTCTTTCTTTTTTTTTTTTTAAATAAATTTAGCAAGTTAAGATTTCTTAAGATAAGTAACTTTAGCTCTCACACGCCATCTTTTCAACCTTAGACAAAATGTGCTTTTGTTTGTCTGCAAGCAAAGCGTTTCTTTCTTGCCCCTGAGAAAATTAACCATTACATCGCCAACAAAAAACCAGCTTTTTTCTTTAAGTCAAAAACATAAACACTTTTCCCTTCACATTTCTTCTTCTTGTTCTTCTTCTTCTTTCTTCTGGGTATGCTTGATTTTATTTATTTAGTTTTTTTGGTCATTCTGGGTATGATTTATTCTTCACCAATTTGCTACCCCCCCCCCCCAACAAAAAAAAAAAAGAAAAAAAAACATTGGAGCAAAGAGCTTTGCTGCTTGTTACCTAAGCAATACATAAATCATTCAAAATGATTAGTTAAAATTAATTAAATTAGTTTAGATTAAAAATTCAATCTTATATGCTTCACTTCAGAAGAGATTAATTCGTTATTGGCTTGCTTGTACAATTATGGACATATATTTTGTTAGAAGTTGACTTGATTGATAAGTTGTATAAAGATATAGTCTTTTTATGTTTCTCTTCCAAAAAGGTTTAGTTTACTGGTGTAATTAAGCGCTTATATGTCATTGGAAGTTGTTTAACTTGATCAATTTTATAAATATTTCATCTTTTTAGGTTTCCTTATGGAAAAAGGTTCAATCTTTATTAATTGACTTGTACAAATATGCATATATGTGTTATTGGAAGTTGATTTGATTGATGAAAATTGTGCAAAGATTCAATATTTGTGTTTCCCTAAAAATGTTCAATATTTATTTGCTTATTTATATAAATATGCATCTATGTATTACTGGAAGTTGATTTGATTGATAAATTGTAAAAAGATTTAATCTTTTTTCTTTCCCTCTAAGAAAGGTGAATTTTATTTATTTATTTATTTATTTGTTTATTGTATGATCATGCAACATGTGTTATAGGAATTGCTTTTGGTTGATTAATTATTTTGCTTGCTGAATGTTACCAGATTAGAATCATTGTTTTTGTAGTAGCAGTATGGCTGAACACAGTAGGAATGCAAGTGCAAGCTCTAGTTCAAGTTTGAATAGCAGCACACATGATACAGAGGATGATCATACCATTGCTCAAATTTTAGCTGAAGATGAAGAATTAAGAGGTGGTCGTAAGCTTGGGAAGAGACTCTCTCATTTGGATTCAATCCCTGTATGGTTTCTTGCAATCCACAAAGCTCTTCTCATATTTATTAGCACTAAAGTTGTATTTTATTTAGGTTACGGGGGCCTAAAACCCGCTGTATTTTGGTGAAATTGCACATTAGACTAGTCGTCTCAGTAATCTAACAGGGGAATGTGACAGGAATACTCCCGGTGTTGCTAGGCACATGGCGAGTGAGTGCTCAGAAAAACAAATGAAGTTCTGTTGCACTTTACACTATTTTGTTTTGAATTCTTGTAGCCTCTTTATGAAGGCAATACAGGAGTAGTGTCTATATTAGTCAATCAGAATTGTGTCATTTCTGTATTTGAGGCTCTTTGCCTAGTCAAATGCTGAAATTTTTGGGAGAGTTGTTCGATGCATAAATGATTGTTGTGCAATCTTCTTTTCAACTGGTTTGCACCTTATGCAATAGATTTTATTTACCTTTAGCAGATAAACAGAAAATAAAGAACAAGATATTCTGGTATTGACAACAATCTGTGTTATGGTTTTGGCAGCATACACCCAGGGTCATTACCGAAATACCTGATGCCGACGATGCAACACTTGACCATGAGAGACTTTCTCAGAGGTATTCCTTGGTAATACAACCTTCGTGTATTCTTTTCTTTTCTTTTCTCTTCTTTTTTTTTTTGATCCGTTATCTTCTATTGGAAACTTACTCATCATATATTGCACAAAGATGATTGGATAGAGTTTAATATGCTGTCAATTTTGCTTAATTTAGTAACAGCTTAAGGATGATGTTCTGATGCAATATTATTCTCTCCATTTGTTGTACTGAACAATGTTTATAACATCAATAATTTCCTTCATCTATTTCTTTTTCTCGGGATTACGTTTAAAATTGTAGGGCAGCTTTATCCATCAAAATGGTCCTTATATTGCATACTTCTTATTTCTGCCTTGCCAATGTATTTCACCAAATAGCACAGTCACCTTTTTATGTATCTTATGGAGTTCTAATATCATCTCTAAGTGCTGTCTCGCATACGAGCTTCTACACTTTTTGGTTGCCCGTACCTGATGCAGTATCTCGCTTCTTAATGGACATGCTTCTGACTTGATTGTGAAAATAAAATATCAATGCTAATGGATGGAAGCATGAGTCAATACCTTTTACCATTCACACGGTGTTATTTTATGTTACTATCTTAGATGTGCAATTCTTGATAAGCTCAAGTTCATTCAGGCTCACAACATATCGATTGGCTGAACTACAAATTGAGGGCGACGGTAATTGCCAGGTTGCTCCCATTCCCTAATTCATCAGTTGGTATTGCATGTCGCTTATATTTATATTTTGGTTGTAGTTAATGGATTATCATTCCTTGCTCTGCTTTTTTCGTTTTTTTAGACACTTTTTGTTATAAGTAAAGGTTATTTACTTGAGTTGTTTGCCAGTTTCGAGCCCTTTCAGATCAACTGTATCGGAACCCGGATTACCACAAACATGTGAGAAAGCAAGTTGTCAAACAGGTAAATTCCAGATTAGGTTTCATCATATCTTCCCAACTTTGCTTGATTACAGGTCATGAACATCACACAAAATCAAAGCTAAAATCCATTCCCTAGTTTTAAGGTTCAAAGTTTTTCTTTCCCTGTTATTTTTTAAATTTGTCAAATGTTTCTTTTGCTGTTTTCATATCTGAACACTATGTTGCTAAGTAATTAGTTTGCGGAGCATGAGCAAATGAGAGAGAGAGCATGAAAGTTTGTGATGTCCAAAGCATGATCTGATCATGTATATATAATATATTTAGATGTAACATATTTTATACTTTTCATATTCTTGCAAGTCATGCAAATGGCATATTCATTAAATCTTAAAGCATATAAGTAAAAACATTTTCAACTTCAGTTTTTTATGCTAGTAGGATTCTGAATAAATTACTCCCTCTATTATAAGTTTGATATCCATCTGTTTGCAGATGTTCCAAATTTAGAAACTCTTTTGACCTTTTGAAAAATATCCTTCTCCAAAAATATCTTTTCCTTTGATCTCATGTACCAAAAAGGGTAACTTGTGGCATGAAAAAGTTAAACTTCTAAATTGTATTTTACTATAAATATTTGAGCATTGACTTCTTGGTGTTAACGTCTAAACCAATTCAGTTGTTTTCCATGGAGATCGCTGCTGGTATCCATGTCTAAACAGTTGACTTTCGAAAAGTATTTGCAGGAGTGTATCCATTATAGGTTACATACAGCCCACTATTTTAGAATCAGCAGAACTCCAGCAAAAGCTTGCTTAATGGAACTAGATTTTCTGCATCTGCAAACCACATTGAGATCTTCTCCCTAGTCTATAAACTCATCAACTGAAAATTTTTGACAGTATCTATGATCCGCACCCCCCCCCCCCCCCAAAAAAAAAAAAAAAACCACCCAACCAGAAAGAAAGGAAGAAAAGAAAATGAGATGAAGAGAAAAGAAATAGAAAAAAGAAGAATGATGTGTGGTGTAATGAATATTGTGTACATCACATAGATTGAAGCTATAATTTTCTTTTTCCATTTCCCCTTGTTGATATATTATAGTCTAATTTTTCATATTTGTTTCAGCTAAAACATTTCAGGAAGTTATACGAAGGCTATGTACCCATGAAATACAAAAGCTACCTCAAGAAAATGAAAAAGTCAGATGCAAGTTTATGAGCATTTTCTCCACTTGAGTTAGATCAAAGCTTCATTGTTTTGTACTTACGAACTTCTAATTCATACTAGGTTGGGGGAATGGGGAGATCATGTTACTCTTCAAGCTGCTGCTGACCATGTAAGTTGAATTACTATTTTCTAAATATTAAACCTGAACTTGTGCTCTGTCTCAAAGTTTTCTTCTCATATTTCTTGTACTTCAATTGTAAAAAAGTAGTGCAGAATATAAGTGGTGAGCTGTCATTGTAACCATGAGGGAAAATGATCTGCTGCAACCTTTTTGCTGAAATATTCATGACGGATCTTTTACACATTAGTTGACCATGATTTGGGGTCATAAGCTGATACTCATACTATTGAAGCCTTAGCCCTTTCCCCGTATCTCATGTTAACGTCAAGATAGGTAGAGGAGAGCTTTTATCTAGATAAGGCTTTTTATCCATAATAGTGGCCTATTCCTAAGTAATCATGGGCATATATGGCATTAACCTTTTGTTACACAAGTAGCATGCTAACTCAAGAAGTTCCTTGGTTGGATTTTATGTTTCTCATTCTTGAACTTAGTCTTAAATATCCAAGTCTTTTAGGGGTATATTCATCTTACAGTATTGATTCCTCTAGAATATGGCACTTAGATGCTGATTACTTGAGTTGATATGGTACCGGAATTGTTTCCCCGTTTTATACCTGTTTCTTCTGAGGTCATAGTTGCTGAGGCCTTGTTTTGCAGGGACATTTTTTCTTTTTTATTTTTATCATTTCTATAAAGATTTTTGAGCAACCTAAGTGTTGTTTTCACTTCATTTGTGTTCAACATATAGTGATGCATCATGTATAATTTGTTGCTGTATAGGGGTGTAAGTCAATCTCAGTCAGTCAATTTGTGTCCTTTTTGCTTTAAATTATTCTGGAAAGATATTACGTATGTGCATTTTTTAGGGCACATGCCTTGTTGTATGCCTCAAAGTTTGTTTTCTGTATCTGCTTCTGTGTATTGTTTAACTCATTATTAACCTTATATTTGTTTGTTGATTTAAAGTTTTTCATTAATCAGGAGACAAAGGTTTATAGTTGATAAAACTTGAGAAACAAAATAAGTTCAAAACTCACCAATATTTGCATTGAAATTGCGGTATAAGTAAATGTAGGTGACCTTGAGACAAGTGTTGATGCAGAGCCTCTAATGTCTTGTAATAACATTTGGAGTGGCTGGTTTCTTGAAAAGAAAGAGATCATTTTCACGGTATTGATTTGACATATCAATTTCTTTTTCGATCTCATGCAGAAGAACCAGATAACTTGTTTTACTTTTCCAAATTTTGGGTCGGACTTTCTTCTGTTGAAAAATTTAAGATGTATAGGAAGTGTTTAGTTTCCTTCCCTTCTTGGCCCACCTTTCCACATCCCAAAGGATGTAATGCTCAGCCATACTTAGCAATCATCGCTGTCCATTGCAACATAGGTCCATTTAGTGATAATCATTTCTGAATTTCTGTTTTAAACATTAGATATCGACCCACATACTGCGTGACATGGATAACCTAACCTCATGAATCTGAGAAAAAATTGGGCAGAAATTATAATAGCATATGTTGTACTGCAAGTTTTCTATGGATAATTAACTGAACTGCTGTCTTTTAGTGCCTAGAAAGTGCAAAAAGAAGAAATGGGAGCCTTTCGCTAACTCTTTCAATCGGACTATTTGGGTCTTGTACTCATTTTTGTGTGATCTGTTTAATTTCTCCAATTAATTAACATCTTTCTGTTCTTTCCAGACATTGTTAAATACGTTTTCCTTTTCTTTTTTCCTTGGATACTGTAGTTTGGAGCAAAGATATGTTTAGTCACCTCCTTCCGTGACAATGGGTACATCGAGATCCTCCCCAAGGAAGGAAATCCCTCCAGAGGTACACATAACTAATAGTTTCATCCTGCTTTATGATTGTTTATTTGTTCTTTGATGATATAAACTTTTGCTCCTCGAACTGATGAACTTAACTGGATAAAATGTTCTCCTTTATTTTTGAGAACTATAGAAACTAGAAAATATATCCTTCATTCTTAATGACCATCCTTCCTGTCATTTCTTATTCTTCAAGGAAAACTTTTCTTATTGTGCTAGCAGAATTATGGCAACAATTCATCCATAGATATCTGTAACTGGAGTTTCTAACATGAAATACTAGCATTGTGAATGTAGCTGAAAATAAGACTAGCAACTATTTGGAGTTTGAAATCTGTAAATGATAAATTTCTGCAATTACTACAACTTACAGCCGAAGCTATGTTATGACAATTAATAAATTCCTGAATGCTGATATTTTCTCCTTTCTTTTCTGGTTCTTATTGATGACCGTTGTGAAAAATGCAGAGTTTTGGCTGAGCTTCTGGAGCGAAGTACACTACAACTCATTGTACGAAACTGGAGGTAAAGAGTTTGTCCAGATGTCTTTCATTTTCTGTCTAGTTGCTTTCTGGGAATTTTGGCTCAATTATACTTGTAACACCGGTTCTGTTTCGTGGGTATTTAACAGATGTTCCTACCAAAGTGCCGAGGAAAAAGCATTGGCTTTTCTAGAGCTTCTTTATTAGGGAAGTTTTATCAGGATTATATGTTCTACAATTAGATTACTTTAAATAATCTTTAATGAGTATGGCGAACTTATAGCGTAATTTATTTATGAAACTTCATGTACAGGAAAATTCATATAGCTGTACTTAAAAGAATTCATTCAAAGTTAGATATACTTTCTTTTACGAAAATCTTCAAGAAGGTTTGTCCCTGTGTTGCATACACCTTTGAACATATCATATTTCTGAACTCTATATTGAAGTTTGGAATTCTCACATGCAATGACATTTCCTAATTTAAGGGAGAACCTTTTGAGTTAATCTGAATATGTGAGGAGACGACTCGTGGAGGCACCCTATTAGAAGATGCGAAAGTATGAAGACAGAAAATTGTAAGAGAGAGGCCTAAAATGAGTTCGACAGAAACATTCTGATTAGGCCTCACGTCATATGGAACTAAGGATGGAGGCGGCTCAGCTCTAGACAGAAATCGTCAAATCCATATAGGTGAATTCACTTAGTCAGATAAGACTTGGTTTCGTTAGCTTGATATATTTTTGGGTAAAGACTTATTTAGCATGCATGACGTTACTAGTTTTTGTCTGCAAAATTACTTGCACATACGGCATATTTAGGAAAATCTTTGTTGATTGCAGTTTCTCTTATTCTTATGTGTTCAGGGAAATCGTCAGACCACACATTTATCTCTGATATCTGATTAACTTGTGATATTCATGTTATAAGTACGTATTGTTGTTAATCTATTTTAGACTAGTTAATCCAGCTGGCTCTGTGTTGTTCTTTTTAGACTAAAAATTGCACGAGTAATTTGCGCTCAACCCGTGATATTTTGCTTGTTTCCAGTTCTTTACTTCCACGCCTCATTTTCTTACATATGATATCTAATCTTTAGATTTTCAACATTTAATTATATTACAAGCATACATCAATTGAACAAAGCCATTATTTGTTGCATCCATCTTGACTGCCACCTCTTAGCCTTGCATTGGTTAGACTTGATTTTGTAAAAAGGCTATTAGACTAGCCTATACAAACAGGTCCCGAGCTTTTTGCTTAAGAGTCACACCAACCATATTCTTCTGCCCCATGGGAAAATACGTTGTATGATATTGACAGGGGCACCACGTGAAACTCATGCTCTCTGAACAAGGAGCAAGCTAGTTAGGGTCGTTTGGATTAGTTTTTTTATTAAAAAATGTACTTTTTCACACCTTTTTGCAATAGGGGCTCGTTCGGATTAGTTTATTTTAAAAGTGTTTTTTAACAACTTTGAAAAAATTTGTATTTGAATTTTTTTTAAAATTTTAATTTTTTTAGAAGTCAAATTAAATAGTTATTGTAAAAATAATGTACTTTTTTAAGGAAAAAATTGCTTTCCAATCCACTGAGACCTTTAAGTGTTTATGTTGGTTTCAAAAGCTGTTAAAACTTTGGGGGAAAAAAAAAGTTAATCTAGAAAAAGAATATTTGAAAAAAGTCAATTTAGATGAACCCATCTTTGCACTTGTTTGGTTTTTTTTTAAATAGTTTTTTTTATAACTTTTTTTAAAAAAAAATGTTTCTTTTAGAAGTTAAAATATTTTACTTTTAGAAAAAATTAAATTAAATTAAATCTTTTTTTCATTTTTAGAATATTAATATTTTTAAAAAAATCAAGCCAAATAATTATTAGGAATATATATATATATATATATATATATATATATAAGAAATATCTTTTTTTGGGGAAAAAAAAAAAAGTCAATCCAACCCAACCTTCGTGGGGGCTTGTTTTCTGTTTCCAGGCCATGGTACTAGCTTGGTTGGTATTTTAAGTTTAAAGTGTATATCGGGGGAACTTATATCATAAATCTGTAAGTGCACAGTGTAATGTGCACCTATGGTTGTGAATATATTGAACAAACAGTTTATCAGTACTGAACAAAAATAATCTTTGAATTTTATTGAACAAATAGTCTTTTTTTATTCTGAACAAACATCTGTGATTGTTTTCATGTATAGATGTTTGTTAATTTTACATTTATCAATAGATATTGTGATGATATGTCTATTTTATTAGACAAACAGCTTATGAATACTGAACAAATAGTCTTTTTATTCTAAATAAATATTTGTGACTGTTTTCATGTATAAATATTTGTCAATTTTACACTTGTCAATAAATATTGTTATGATCTGTGAATTTTACTAGACAAATAGTTTATGAATACTAAATAAATAGTTTTTTTATTTTGAACAAATATATGTGATTGTTTTCATATATGGATATTTTTACGGATTTTACTGATAAATTGTTTATGAATACTAAATAAATAGTTTGATAAATCATACTCTGTGTTCCTACAAGTGGAGAAAGTCAGCATGTTTCAGATAAGAATGACCTTGTCACAATAACTTATTATGAATATAATAATTTAATAATTACAAACTATTCAGTAACTCAGCTTAAGTACAACCTAAAATGGCTTAATCAATCTCCCTGGAGCAATTAAAATAAGCTTAAAGTGTGAATGGGGGACCAGGCCCTTGCAAAAAGTTGTGTTTCGTGTTAGAATAACCTCATAACAATAATGTTAATGACCGTAATTTAATAATTACAAGTTCTTCAATAATTTAATTTAAGCACAACAGAAAAATGGCTCAATCAATCATGCAAGAGCAATTAAAATAAAATGAAAAGACAAGTGCTACAATTTTCACTCGAATAAGTGAGAAAATAGAAAACCTAAGATTTGAAAAATCCTAGCCCTACTCATGCATGCCCCTTCTCAAATTTCACGTAGCGTACAAGGTAGCTTGTATGTCACATCTTACTTTTTTTTTTCCAAAAAATATTTTTTTAGTAAGTATTTGAATAAAATTTCACATAATAACTGAGATTTTGAAAACAAGTTCAATTCAGCTTCTTCTTCTTTTTTTCTTTTGTCAACAATTTAGTTTCTTCCAAAAATTAGAATTTGAACTCAACAAAAAATTTAAAAGTTTTAAAAAAAGTATTTTTGAAAAAAATCAATCCCAACACGACTTAAAACCAAAGAGTAATAAATTATTTGGGATGGGACAAATAAGGAAAAAGATAGCGAGGAACGATTCTATAAATCATCTCAAATCGGTCTTTTGGAATTTGAGTACCTTAAAAATAATGGACTTGTGATCCCCTCCTTCAATATACACAAATTATTTACGTCTTTTAAAAATTTTTTTTCTTCAAATTCAAGCAAGAAAAATATATATCTTTCTCGATGATTGCAATATTTTTTTTAAAGAAAAAATTCTTTATATAAAGGATCTATAGGTTCTCTACTCATTTTACTATTGATAATTCAAACTCAAATCTCAAATGAGGAATATTATCCCTGAGTTATACCCTTTTATCTTGATGATTGTTGTCTTGTGATATTCTTTTTATTCCTTCTATGGCCTTCACGATTTTTTTATTCGCCATTACAAATTAATTAATGTTCACTAAAAGAAGTGAACTAAACTATAATTCTATAATAACAAAAATTAGGTTTAACTCCCTATATATTGTAATATGTTGCTTGCCATCCCATGCCACAAAAACAATAAACTAGAGAATCAGTACGAGGACATATATTTTAATTTATTTAGGTTAGAGTGCTATATTAGTGCTTGGGAAGTATGAATATCTTAAATTTATTAAATTATATATAATTTATTATTTATTTTCTATTATTGATATGTATTCCTCTTATAACTTGAAATTTAAATACTAACTAATTAATACTGAAACCAGGACTCATTTATAAATTATAAAAAATCATAATTAGGTTCGCTGTTTATTATTAAAAATAAACCAGTATGTTAGTCGGGGCTGGTTAGAACTTAGAACTGGCTTTATTTATTTATTTATTTTTTAAAAACTTAGAACTGGCTTCTTTCATGGACAAATATTCTTTTCTTAAAAAAGCATGTTATTTTTATAATACATATTTGAATTAGATTTTTAAAAAAAATTGAAACTCCCAAAAAAGCTCAATTTTAGTTTTTCATAAATCAATACTTTTACAGGATGTTTAGGAGTGATTATAAGCTAGTCAAACATGCTTATAAGCAGAAAAATTAAATTTAATTGTTTGGAAAATAGTACTTATAAGTAAGTAATATTGTTTTGTAAGCAACAAAAAAAATCAATTCCACCCCCCAACTTTCTTAGCTGCTTATAAGTAATGAATTGACCAAATAAAATGCATTTATACCCCTTTAAAACACAAAAAGAACTAACCTTAATTAGTGAAAAGTCTTCTTTAGTCATTTAACAAATATTGTTACTTATAAGCATATATTTATCAAATATGTTAATAGTTTATAATCAAATTTTATTCAAATATTTATTTATTTATTTGTTATTTGCTTATAAGCATCAAAAGCTACTTATAAATATATCAACAACTTAAAGAAAACAAAGCCAAACGTCTTCTTAGTTTCTTGAAAAGTACTTTTTTTCAAAAGTTTTAAAAAGATGCTTTAAAAAGAATATTCTAAACAAGCTCTAAAATAAATTGATTCTTACAAAGATGAAAATAAAAAAGCTAAAAAAACCAATTTAAACAAACCCTAAAATAAACTAACTCCGGTAAAGAGGAAAATGAAAGTTCTAAAAAAATTAATCTAAATGAGCCCTAAAATAAACTAACTTGTACAAAGGCGAAAATAAAAGAGCTAGTTTTTGCGATAAAAGAACCCAATCACTGACATATTTGATAGAGCCCAATCACTATCCGATAAACTTAGAGCGTACAGTACATCTCTTATATTGTGCACCAATTAAATGAAAATACTCAACTCAAATTAGGTACGGAATTCGAACCAAGATATGAGCCGCGGTCTCCTGTTGCTACTGGATACCACTGGGCATCCCAATGTAACAAATGGTAGTTGTTTATAGTGACAAATCCGTTTTCCGAAACCAAGTTGCATCAGAAGACTTGCTACTACCACCGCTTATTAAACAACACCCTTCTCTCTCTCTCTCACACACACTCACTTTCGCGGAACAAAACCCACCGATTCCCCCGCACCTATCTTCAGCACACATAGTTCTATATATACACACATTATACACACGCACAAAAACACGCAGTAAGACTAGTATTCTTTACGCTATCTTCAGCTATGCGGTCGCCTCTGTCCGCTTTTGCATAATAAAAAGCCCTAATTTTTCTTTCTTCTCACCTTTAACGCATGTAAATAAAGGCGTTTTCACATGTGATTCTACGCACATATTAATATTTATGTACACGTATTGTGTGTATCTTCGGTTTTAGGGTTTGAAATTTGTGTGTTGAATGTGATTATGGAGAGATCCGAAGGCAAAGATTTCAGAGACATCACCGACTCGTCTAGCTCCTTCTCTGGTTTGACCTCTCTTTTCAGCTAATTTTCACTTCAATTTCCTTTTTTTTATTAGGTTGTGTTGAGTTGTTTTTTCTTGTTTGCTTGATGGCTTTGATCTATTTGTCGTTTAACTTAAATTTTCAATTTTTACTCGAATTTTATGTTCATTTTTACGTGTGCGTGTGTGTTTGTGGTTTTGTGGGGATGCATGTGGAAATGCTTATTTCTTTGACTCCTTTTAGTTTCATTTTTCGGCTTCAATTTTTTTTTCATTTATTATTGAATCTTTAATTTTTTTTCTTTTGTTTAATCGCCTTGATTTCTTATTTTCGTAAAAAATAGACTTCAATTGTTACTCAAGATTGTTCTAATCTAGGGTTTTACTGGTTTTCCATATACGTTTCTGTGTTATTTTTTTTTTTTAATGAGAGATGTGGAAATGTGAGTTAATTTTGTGATTTCTTTTGTTTCTTTAACACCCCCTCACTTTTTGTTCTCCCGGTGTTGAATTTTGGATATTTAATATGTGAATGCAGATAGTGCGCTTTTTGATGCATCACAGTACGCCTTCTTCGGTAAGGATGTAGTGGAGGAGGTTGACCTGGGAGGTTTAGATGATGAAGAGAATGATGGTGGCAGTAGTGTTCCTGTGCTTGGTGGATTCGCTGGTGATGGTGTAGTTCCGGAGTACCATTTATTCGATAAAGATGAGGTAAAACAAAAGCTTGTCTGAGGTCCTGAAATTCCTGTACAATGGGAAAATGTGCATTGATCTCTGCATATGGTTGTTTGGGCCTGGCTATCTTGAGGTTAACTTTTGCTGTTTGAAGACACTATTATGAAAATTTAACTTAATCTGACAGAAATAGTTGTTCTTAACTTTAGACTTTGCAGTTTTTCTTAGCATTTTATAAAGAACATTTAGTTGATGAAACAGCAGTATGTGGTTAATGGTATAAATTAAATTGTTATATGGATAAGTGAAGTCGTAATTATCTGAAGAGATCCTATGTTTGTTGTGTACCTGTAAAGCTCTGAACATGTTTTCAAATGCTTTCATTATTAAATAACTTTACTTGATATTTATTGCTTGTAGTGAGGATTAATTTGTACGATTGGGATATTTTGCTTTGAGTTGGTTATATGAGCTTCATACTCCCTGCTGGTGTGCTGTTTTCAGTTTCAGGCTTTCAGCCTGTCTAGTTCCATATGATAGAAGCCATATACCATCTGTAGTTATGCATTTTTCCCCCCTCCATGATACTATTTTACTTATGAATGTGCCGCTAGCTGAATTTTTTGATTTGAGGTGCAGTCTCTTGTTCTGCACAACCCAACACAAGTAATACTCATGCCTTGCGTATTCCAGGAGACTGGTTCAAAACTTATGATGCATTTATATAGAAGGCGATTTGAAATTAAACAAAATCATATATGTATGAGTTGTACCATTTTAGTGAATATGGGATATCTCTTATCTATGATGAGGATACACAAATTGGAACTACATAAAAATTCCGTGCATGTCGATCTTTATATATAGAGATGCAGAATGCTATATGTGCTGTTTGCACCTCATGATTCACACAATGTTGACATTCATAAAGCAGTACCTTCATTTTTGACCCAATTCTCTTTTTTTGATCAAGAAGATGAGAAAGAAATGATGTAATCTCCCTGATTTGATGCATTTGATCTTAGAAAAAACCTAACAATAGCATTGGTCATCTTATTTTGTATGTGTGCAGCTAAAGCCCAATTTATTAGTGCTAAACTGGTTCATCTTCCTTGTCTTGACAGGGTTCAGGTTTGGGATCTTTATCAGACATAGATGACTTGGCAACTACATTTGCAAAGGTCAGTGAACTTTGAAAGTCAAATACTGTGTGATGAGTATATATATTATATATTTGCATGAAGCTATTTTATTGCTAACAATAGCAGGCTGGAAAGTTCACTATTTCAAACTTCACAATATACATAATAAATAATTTCTTGTGCATTCTTAGGCTGGAAAGGTGCTGCTTGTATGGGACTTGTTTCTATCAACTGCTATCCTTGAGACATGGCCATAAATTTAAAATGATGGATCTATGATACATTAACTTTCAGATATAAAGCATCTTTTTTTGTGAATATAGTCAAAGCATTTCTTTGTAAAGCTCTCACGGATAGATAAAAATGTGTAGATTGACTTTTACCAGTCCCATCTCTCTGTAGGAGGGTAATGGCATAGTCACTATTTACCTAGTGTAAACTGAACTCCAGAAGATTTTGAATTTGGAGATAATTAAAATTGCTGGATACCAAACAAGGCACCACATAGCTGAGCTGTATCATAATGTATTTCCTTATCCCCTGGTCAGGGAGTGTGCAGTATATGGGAAAAGGATTTCAGTAAATATAGAGTAATTGGCACTTCTATTTGAATGTTGAGTCATATATGCCAAGGTTACTCGTCTGGGTTCCCTTTCATTGTTGCATGAGGTATATATGCATGGTAAATTCCTAATTGGTCTTAGTTCACTTTTATGTCAGGAATAATTTTTGGTGTCATTTTGAATGCATTCACAGAGTGGGCTTGTTTAACTCATTGCCCACCTTACTTTATTGCATAATTCTTTCTATTGCTTCACCAGAACATTGTACCTAATACTTGATTAGTTTCATCATTCTTGGTTGAATAATAGCGTTTTCCATTTGCTAAGGCATGTGGGATCTCATCCCAGCATGATTTTAGAACTTGGAATCCTAATGAGTATATTGAGGGAGAATTTCTTATATGATATTCCATTTGACAGTTGAACAGAGTTGTGACTGGACCAAGACATCCTGGAGTTATTGGAGATCGAGGATCTGGATCTTTTTCGAGAGAAAGTAAGATCTGCTTCTGGAACTTCGTTGGATTCCTGGTTATCTGCTGTATTTTTGCATTTACTATTCTCCAGTTCCAGATATAGCAATTAGTATTCTGTTAGTAGAGTATATTCAATTTGTTATTCCTATATCTTTGTTTTCCTCTAAACTTGGGGACCTTGTTTTATTTAGAGAACAGTAGTCTTCTATTTACTTCACAAATTCTTCTGAAATAAAAGCTTGGACTGTTTTGCACAGGCTGACGTCTGAAGCCCGATGTCAGCACTTGCAAATATGAGTGGATCTGTAGCTGTTAGGATGTTTGTTTTGCATATCTGAAGTTCTCTTTCTATTTTTGTCTTTCAAAACTGTGGACTTTTCTGTATGAAGGTTCACTATGTTTCATAATTAATCTGCTTTCTTTTTCTATTAAGTATTTAAACTGTGTTTGTTCTGCATTCTGGAAGACTCTTCCCCCCCCCCCCCCCCCCAAATTTTCTCCTTCTATTGCTGACTTTCTTCGTGTGATCTACAGTGCATTCACTGCTTAAACTTTTCCTTGCTCATAATGTAGGATTTATGTTTTGGCATCGGGTGCTTTGTTGTAGCAAAAATCTTTAGAGGCGCGAGCAATTATCTGGGGTTATATATGGCTTCATTGGTTTATGCATTCATGATCTAAACAGTTACCAGTTCTGGTTACAGTAATTAACTTCAAAATGCTTCACTCTTGCAAGGTTTTTGAGAGTTGTCTGTAATTGCTGGTCTTTAACAATTTGAAGTTGTGCTGTTCTATGTGATAGTTCATGGTAAATTACGCGTGGAACCTAAATGGTTGAGTTGCATGCTTGCGTCAATATTTTGTTCTCACTTTACCACCTTCAAAACAAAGTCAAAGTTCTTAGAGTTGGATGGTGTTGATGAACCTAACGAAAAAGTGGAGTTGGATGGTGTTAATGAACCAAAGGAAAAACGACCTCCTTAACGAATGAACTTAACCATATTGCTTCTCCTTCTTTGCACTGCTTCTCTTTGATCTCTTCTCCAATTCAAGGATTGCATTATTCGTGTCATTAATTGATGTTCAAGTCTCTAGTAAATGAGTTCTGGCTGCCAAACTTTGAATGCCCGAGTCTCATTTCTGATGACATCATAATATATGTTGCTATAGTTGGAAGCTTAACATATTTTATCATATATATACAATAATTGCGGTATGGTGTTGGCATATATGTATATACACGTGTATCTTTCGGTGTAATGATTGTACACATTTGCAGTATATGTTTCTGTAAATGTAAATTTATTTGTATTATGTTACAGTTATATGTGTCATGTGTATCATTTTTTACTCTGGCAGAGCTTTTGGGAACTTGAATGAGAATTCATATAATATAACTGATTTTGTGTAATCAGATGTTTAATTATGTTGGCAATAATCAGCTACTTGAAATTTTTAACTAGCAATATTGTTTGCTGGAGGTTTTGAGGATCTGATATTGTAGATGTTATTGTTAAGTTATCAGAATGTCTTTCTGAAAATAGTGCCATGTTCTCTCTCCTCTTCTCAAGAGTAAATGAATGATTTGTGGTAATATTCATTAGCATATTTGCTTTCCAAGAGTACAGTATATGTTAGTTTCATATTCGTTATTCAAAATATTTGTTGAGATATTCGCGTTTTTATCTAGTTCACTGATGGTATATGTAATCCGATGTATCGTCTTTCTCAATTTGATCAATAGAAGTTCATGTTCCTTCCGTCATTAATGATGTTTTCTCATTTTAATTTCCTATATTTCTTTCTCTCTGTTGGTTCCCCCTATTAACGAAGTAGTATTTGCAGGTTCATACTCTGCTGCTGAATGGACACAAGAGACTGATTTTCCTGACTGGTGTGACCATAATATCTCTGATTCTGAATGTTACCAGAACAATAAAAGATGGTCATCACAGCCTCATTTGTCAGAAATAAAGCCGTTGTATAGAACATCATCATATCCTCTGCAGCAACCACAGCTTCAGCACTGCTCCAGTGAACCAATTTTTGGGCCAAAGTCATCTTTTACTTCCTTCCCTCCTGGTAGCAGGTCTCAACAAGCTTCTCCACGTGGCCATTCACATAACCTTAATATTTTACCTCCTGGGGGTGGGTCACAGTCACCTCTCTCTTCGCCAAACATTTCTTTATCTAACTCCAGTATGCATCTAAGTGGCTTCCCCTATGAGTTCCCTCACAGTGGAAACACGTCGCAGTTAACCCGTCATGGTCTGTCTCTTAACACCCGGCAACAGAACCACTGGATTAGTCATCCTGGTGTTTCTCATGGGGATCACTCCAGTCTCTTGAATAGTATCTTGCAACAACGGCTGTCCCATCAAAATGGAGGATTGCCCCCACAATTGATGTCACTGCAGCAGCAGTTGCAGCAACCGAGACTGCATCTCTCTGTTCAGCCATCTTATCCACATTTTTCAGCACTCCGTTCCCAATTGTATAGTAGTTTCCCATCACCTTCCCATTTGAACAAATTTGGGGTAGCTGATGTGAGAGATCCCAAACCTAAATCAACCCACAAAGGTCGACATAGTGTGCGTTTCTCTCAGCAAAAAACTGATACTGGTTCTCAGAAGAATGATAATAATCGTCCACAATTCAGATCAAAATATATGACAGCTGAAGAAATAGAGAGTATTCTTAAAATGCAGCATTCTGGAACACATCACAGTGACCCCTATGTGGATGATTATTACCACCAAGCTTGTCTTGCCAAGAGATCAGCTAAATCAGGTTCAAAACATCGCTTTTGCCCAGCAAAGCTAAAGGAGGCACATTCGAAATCCCGTAACAGTGCAGATTCACTGCCTCATTACCAAGTTGATGCTCAAGGAAGGGTGTCTTTCTCTTCGATCCGTAGGCCCCATGCTCTTCTTGAAGTTGACCCTCCTTCCTCTGCTTGTGGAGATGGCAATGGTGAAATGAAAACATCTGAGAAGCCTTTGGAGAAGGAACCAATGCTTGCAGCTAGAATTATGATAGAGGATGGGCTCTCTCTTCTTCTTGATGTGGATGACATTGACCGGCTTCTTCAATTTAGTCAGCCACAAGATGGCGGTGCTCAATTGCGGGGAAAGCGGCAGCTCCTGTTGGAAGGCCTGGCAACTTCACTTCAACTAGTTGACCCACTTGGGAAAAATGGTAAATCTGTGGGTTTGGCTCCTAAGGACGATATTGTGTTCTTACGGTTAGCCTCTGTTCCAAAAGGTCGAAAACTCATTTCAAGGTACCTTAAGCTTCTCATCCCTGGTGGTGAGCTTGCTCGGATAGTCTGCATGGCTGTATTCTGTCATCTGAGGTTCTTGTTTGGTGCCCTTCCTTCCAATGCTGAAGCTGCTGAGACAATTGCTGATCTGGCAAAATCAGTCTCTACTTGTGTCTGTGGGATGGATCTTAATTCTCTTAGTGCGTGTCTTGCTGCTGTGGTATGTTCTTCTGAACAACCACCTCTTCGTCCACTTGGGAGCTCTGCTGGAGAGGGAGCCTCAATTATCTTAAAAGCTGTTTTAGAAAGGGCAACTCTCTTGTTGACTGATCTTCATGCTGCTGGCAACTGTTCTACGCCGAATCTTGCTCTTTGGCAGGCCTCATTTGATGCCTTCTTTGATCTTCTTACAAAGTATTGTGTGAGCAAGTACGAGAGCATAGTGCAGTCATTATTTACACAAACCCAGCCAAGCACGGATATAACAGGCTCTGAGGCAGCCAGAGCTGTTGGTGCAGAAATGCCCGTGGAACTTCTGCGTGCTAGTCTTCCACACACTAATGAACGCCAGAAAAAGCTGTTGCTGAATTTTGCTCAGCGATCGATGCCTGTCACTGGATTTAGTTCTTATGGTGGGAGCGGTGGACAAATAAATACAGAATCAGTGAAAATTAGTTAAGATGGTAAAGGAAGGTGCAGGAGAACGTGGAAGTGTATATCCAGCATCTTCAAACCCATTCCTCTGGCTACCACCTGCGTAGCGCTTAGCTTCTGAATCCGTTTATTGTCTCTTTTGTCTGTTCCCTTCTTGTCTCGAAGAACCGGGGTCATTCTCTAGTAGTAATGACTATTACGTCGTGAAGTCTCGAAAGGTAATCATGACTTAAGCTTTCTCATCAGGGGAGCTTTTATTTTGATGCTCTTCCTGAGCTTGAAGTGAAGTTTACATATGAAACGTAGCATGTACAGGTTTAACTTCTGTTGGATGTCAGTTATCAGTGATTTCTATGTTTAACCCGTCCAAAATATGCCCTCGCAAGCTGTGAGGGGTGTTCTTCAGTGTATGTTAGGATCAATTCTTGTTGACTTCTCAGCTCGCATTGGAAAGTTGTAATAACTGCAGATGCTCTGCTTTATTGTTGACATTCTGCGTTCCTATTTCTTTGGTGTTTGTTCACAGGTTCCATTTTGTTTTGCCATTGCAATTGTAGATGTTATCCTAGATGGTGGCATTACTGTATGTGGCGGCCTGACCTCTCCTCTTGTTACACCGTCTCATCTTTGAGAAACTATCTGATTTTAAAAATGTTTTTGGCCTTTGCTTAATTTGTCGTTTGCCCTCATTTTACTCCGTCATCGGTTTAAACATTTGAACTGGGGGATGTTTGAGGTATGCTGTTAAATTCCGGAGTCTCTAGTCTTGGGCTGATATTCCTCTAGCATACTGGCTAGAGAACGAAAATTTTAAGGGGGCTGGTTATCTTCTGCGCTTATCCTGAGTGGATCGAAAGTCTGCGCTTATCCTGAGTGGATCGAAAGTTTGGTTTTCCGAGTGGATCGAAAGTTTGGTTTTCCGAGTGCGAAAATCAGTCCTCTGTTTCCTTCAACTATTGCAAATATATGAATTTGCATCTCAAGGACACGAATGAATATAGGATGCCAGGCATACGGGACAAAAAATAAAACGAAGAAAATGTACTCTTAGCCAATGTATATTCTTTGAAGGGTTATTTTTCACACGCTCTTTTTTCTTTTCTTCTTTTACAAGGAGTTGTCCTCGTCTAAAAGGCATAAAATTACTGAGAAGGAATCTGGAGTACAAAAAATTTTGGTTTTGTTGGTGGCTACCTTTTTTTCAAATTATTGGTGGGCACCTAATTTGTTCAAAAGCTAATCTTGTTCACAGTTCACTTTCATTTGTTGCCCTCCTATGAAGTTTTTCTCACTTTATCTGAATCTTTATCTCTCAAGTAATCTTAAATTATTGTTTCGTATAATTATTGCTTAAATGAGTGAACGTTTTTACTTGTACTTAATGAAAGCCTTATCAAGGGAAGAAAAAACAGAAAGAAATTGTTTAAGAGGAAAAACTTGAATTATGCATCCACACGGCTAGACACAAGATGGTTTAATATTTGATGAATGCAATCGTGGAAAGCACTCGTTACTCATTTAGACGTTGCATGTTACTCCACGTTCGAGGCTTATTTCTAGTACAAGTAATATACAGCTACACAATGCATAGAATACCAATAACAAGGCAAAGGAATTGGTAAAGAAATCAGACAACTATATCTTAAACCTCGAGTGTAATGATCGATTAATAATTTATCGTGATAAAAATTTTCAAATTTAACATGACCGTTTACAAATCTAAAGCATCTTTTAAGACATACTATTGTATCACGGAATTTATAAATTTACTGTAAATTATAACGTGATCTTATATAAATTGAATATTTCGTTATTAAATATAAACTTAGAGAACGGTAGCTTAAATTTCGTTTTCATTTAGGTGGACCGAAATCCTGCTTCTGTCACTAATTCAACAGGATGCTGCTTCTCATAATCATGCAGTTTTGACAATTTGATTTATTTAATTACTAATTAACAATCTCCAGCGCATACTAATTTTTTTTTTCTTTTTCTACTTTTCAAATTCAGTTCTCTTATTATATATATGTTTATGTTTTTATTCCACTAGAATATTCTCAAGTTGTGGAGTGTAGGTAGAAGTCAACTTTATACTAACCTTATCTTAATGGGTAGGTTTCAAGTCTAGGTAGAGACTTTGAATGAAGAACATGATTACTCATTGACAAAAATACTATACGCGTGTATTATATTTCATAACAATTGGACAAAAAAGTATAATTGGAGTTTAGCATTTAAATGTTCTGTACATATTTTTTTTCTTTGGACTAAGTAAGCAAGTGATACCATTACGTAAACTCCATGTCTGAAAATTGTCATTTTTTCAGACATCTGTTCAAGCAAAAGGTTTCGAGGAAATAATCATTGTTTTCCTAAGTCTCGTAACCAAAAATTAGTTTAGGCATGAAGACCTACCCTACAAACTTAACCATTTAGATTTTAGATGACAAGAGTAAGACATAACGATCGATAAACATTTAGCCTACTCATAGTGTACCCGACTTTGGATCCATCTTAAGATCAAGCCTTCAAGAATGTCCAATTCACACAAGGTGAACCGTGAAGGATAAATCGTTCTTATTCCCAATAAATTTCTCAAGTTGACCACTTTTAAAATGTTAGGCATTCAAAACTCTTAGGAGTCTATTAGCAAGCAACTTCTACAACTCTTAGACAAATGGACAACTACGACTCCAGGAGTCTATACCAAAACAATTTCTCAGAGTCCTTAGACTCCCGACTATTAAAATTAAAATTTATAACCAAACCGCTCTTACCGAATGGGAATGGCATAAACCAATTGACACCAACACTTTGACTGCTATTATACATAATACATCACTCTAGGAGTATTTTAGGCTGCTCCGTAAACAATCCACCACTTCAGGCCAATAACTTGAGAACGATTCGGTTGACTCGTCCACTTTCTTTATACTCGTTTAAAATTAAGTAATTTCAAGTTACTGACTTTGAGTGACAAAGTACTTTTTGTTGGCAGCATGCTGATGTCAAAAGCTCACCTTGCTTATTTGCCTTCTATGTTATTAAGTAAATCTTCAAAAAGATAATTATTATAAATTTTCGCAAGGATAATTATTGCGTGTCTATAAAGATTTATAAATTTAGTTGCATGAGGAGCTATTCCCAAACACACGCAATTGCATTATTAATATCCACTTTGATGAAATTTAGTTACATGACAAAAATCAAGAGGTGGATTTATTTCCCAACAAGAGATAATTTTTCCGATTATCATATTGTTTCATGTGCCAGGCAAGGTTAGGTGGCTGCTTAAGAAGATTCAAACTATTTGTATTATACATGGTGCCAAGAAAAAGAGGTTGAAGAAGAAACATCATTCTTTTTTTTTTTTTTAAATCTTTTTCTCTTTACATCTCTTTCAGTTTGAAATGCCCGAGCCGCCACCCCCCAAAAATGACATCTTTTTTCCATCTGTTAAAAATAATTGTTGTGATGTGACCAGTTAATTTAATACATTTGAAATTGTTGTTTTATGACAAACTTATCTAAAATTAGAGTCATATTAATATACTTTCAATTATTGATCACCGGTATTGATAGAACGCTAATGATATTACCATTCAAACTCAGATTTTTATTTGTTCTATTTGATATTCCTACTTTAAAATTAAGGTCTTGGGTTCGACTTCTACGGAGAATCGAGTTGGTTGTGGGGGTTTGTCCAAAAAAAAAAAGTGTCAAATGAAAGGAGAAGAATTGTATAATAGTTGTCATACTAGTAGAAGTAATATATAGTATTAATGCTCTTGTATTTGACCATTTTCTTGACAATTTTGTTTTTGCCCCTTCACTCTTTTCTATTTGTAATCTGACTCAGATTGTTCTTCCTTGTCAATCTCTCTCCCTCCAAAATATTTAGTGAAAAATTCAATAAAATGGAGCCTAATATATTTATTTTCATCAATCATTAAGGACCACGATCACTATATATCTAGAAAAATCATTGTCGCCATATAACATATTTAGATCATCTCATATTGTTATACGATGTTCGGTTAAATGATCTAAATAATTCACTATAATTAATTTTGTCCATAATATTAGTTGATATAAGAAAATCAAATCCACTATGTAAGGTAACATATCTATGTAAATGTAATACGAATTAAAAAAACAAATACTTTACCATTATTGATCTGCCCAAACTTCAAATTGAGGCTCCAACATTAATAGCGCTTATGTGGATTGGCTTTCACACTAATTATTTGGTTTGATTTTAGAAAAAAAAGTAGAAAATTTGAAAAAAGCTCAAATAATTTTTTTTTCAAAAGTCAAAAATTTTAACTTCTAAAAAAAATTATAAACACTTTTAAATTACTAAAAACGATTTTAAAGAAACAACCAAACAAAACGAGCCCCAATTACTTAGCGTATTGGCAAGACGTGAGTTAGATATTTCCACAAAAAGTAACAGTTAGCGGTTCGGAGCTTTTTTTTTTTATTTTTTTCATACTTAGAATCACTTCTGAAAACACATCAAATTAGTGTTTGAACAAGAAGTTTCACCAACTTAAAAGCTAAACCCAACGCACTCAAAAACTGAAAACAACATTAAATCCTTTTCAAAAGCAACCTTCCCTGCTTATTACACCCGTCACCAATTTAGAAACCTTGGACTACGTCGTCCATACAACATTTTTCCATTGTCAAAACCTCCATGGTTCATTGGTTTGTAACGGCCTACACAAAATGTTTCTTTAATCACCCCTCATTTTTAGCCTTTTGATCTCACCCTTTTCTGCACTCCAAATCAACGTGCTCCACTTTTCTTCCATTCCAATGTAACAGTTCACTTCAGATTGCCCAAATCCCAAATAATATTTCACCCTTTGACTTCTTCTTTGTCTTTGCATTAAGCATTCTACACTTTTTTTTTCCGTTTCTTACACATTCTTGAACATTTATTATAGTCCTTGGCATTACTACTCAGTTGAATAACGAGGTTGGTTTTCTTCAAAATTTAATTATATGCATTCATTTCCTGTTGTGGGGTCTTTTTTTTTTTTTTTTTGGTGTTTGCATGTCGAATTATAAAATGGTTCATGTCTTGTACATGACATAATGCAATGTTGAAACATAACTTTCTTGTTGCCTGTTTGGTGGTGATTTTTTTTTATCCCCTTCATTTCATCTGTGTTTGATCTTTTAGTAAGCTTAGCGTTACAATTCTTTCTACACCATGTGATGTGCGTCACAAAAGTTCAGTTTCTGTTTTGTGTTCTGTGTTAAGTTCATCATCTGTGATATTGACTTTTCCATCTCTCTTTTCGTCCCTCTCAGGTACACACTCTGACTTCTGAGTCCCCAGATTTTGTTTCCAAGAACGTTTTTCTTGTTTCTGATCACTGCTTTCATGATGATTTATTTATTATTTTTTAATCCTGTTTTCGTAATATCATTGAGAAATAGGAATCCGTATTACCAAGGAAAGAAATTCCATAGAGAACTGTTTGCTGTTTGGTTTTCGTAGGCCGGTCCAGTCTATTTCTCTTTCGCTGTAATTTTTCCTTTGCGACTTTATCAGCCGGCCTATTATTTGCCGGCGCTTTTACTGACCTTGTGGACTGATGGGCTAATTTCATGTTTGAAGTCTATCATATATAGACCAATGTAGTTGTGCATAGCATAGCTTACCTATATATTTATGCATAATAAAGCATATGTATGTCTCTGCGAATTTGATTTTCTGATTTAGTTTCCAATTTCACATTGTTTTTCATAATTTAACTCGTATGATTATAGCATTAATCAGTGTATCTACCATTGTTTCGGCAGGGTAGACGAAAATTTCTGCATCCTAATTTCTGAGATTTTGCGTGATTCTACATAATCTTCAGGTGGGTGCTTTTGAATTCTTCTCTTTGTCAATTTAATCAGCTTTTGTCATGCCATATCTATATCTTTTAAGATGTTGCTGTTGATTGTTTACCCCTGGTTAATGATGCAGTATGTTTAGCGCAATGCTTGTAATAATTACCCCTTTTTACTAGCTTCAGTAAAGAGTTTGGTACTCTGGAATTTACTGTTTTGGTGATCTGATTAGAATAAATCAAAAGGCTAGAGAATATTAACTATCTATTATTTTTTAATCGCGGATCCATTGAGCTTTTCTTCTGATGCATCTGATCATCTCTTACAGATATAGGCATGGATTTTGTCGATTACAGAAGAAAGAGCCAATTCCCCAGGAAACTCCTTTTGGCTGCTGCGATCACTGCACTTTGTTTTCTTGTTTTCAAGCAAACACCAGGTTTAGGTAACTCTAGCCGGGTAAGCATTGAACTTAAGTTTGCTAATCAATCCCACTTTTCCAGCAATACTTTGGAAAAGTCATCATTCATGACTTCACCTTTGGTTTATGCAGTCTCATTTATTGAGTAAAGAATAATGTATGTTAGAAATTCCTATTTGTCTCACCATTTTGTTTCTTAAAATCAAACTGTCAGTACTTCTCTCAGCGCGAACCAGGGGTAACGCACGTCTTGGTAACTGGAGGTGCCGGCTACATAGGTTCTCATGCTGCCCTTCGACTTCTGAAAGATCAATATCGTGTAACCATTGTGGTATGGATCACATGAGTGTGCTTCTTTTCTGCACTATCAAAATCTCATCTTGGATAAAAATCTTCTCACTACTTTCTTTATACAGGACAACCTTTCCCGTGGAAACCTTGGCGCGGTTAAAATCCTTCAGGGGCTATTTCCAGAACCTGGAAGACTCCAGTTTATTTATGTGGATCTAGGCGATGCAAAAGCTGTATCCTAACTGCAATAGTTTCTTTCGTTTTGTTTAACTGCTCGTGTAGATGAGATTGTTTGCGTTCTCTTCCTTAGCCAAATTTTAGGTTGACAAAATATTCTCAGAGAATGCATTTGATGCCGTGATGCATTTTGCAGCCGTTGCATATGTTGGTGAGAGTACAGCAGAACCTCTTAGGTAATCTATTCTTGACTTCTTCCCCGAGGTATCGTCTTTACATTGAAATCTTCCGTTCTCACAACAAGCCGCGCTGAACTATGCAGGTACTACCATAACATCACATCGAATACCCTGATCGTATTGAAGGCAATGGTAGCTCATAATGTCAAAACATTGATCTATTCAAGTACTTGTGCAACATATGGAGAGCCTGAAAAGATGCCCATCACTGAAGACACTCCTCAAGTGAGTATATAAAAGGGCCATTCGCATGTTCTTATTTCTGAAGTAACCGATACATATTTTAGGAGCAAAATAACTAGAAATGCTAAGTCATAGATTGATCATGTGAAAGAAAAACTACAAGTATCATTTTTGTTACTTCAGGAAATAATCCAGCGCTTCAGACTCAAAAACTTACAGTTTATCTAATGTAGTTGGTAAGTAATGGAGGCGTTAGGAAGACAATTATTGATCTCACCTCATAAAATTTCAGCTCCCCATCAATCCATATGGCAAGGCAAAGAAAATGGCTGAAGATATCATACTGGATTACTCAAAAACTTCAGATATGGCAATCATGATCTTAAGGTTTGTCTGAACCGTTTCAATAACGAAAACTGCATAACTTCTGACTCTTTCACTCATCCAAATTGCTGACCTATGCTACTTTCAATAGAAAACAAGATCTCAATCTGATAAGAGACTTGAATGGAACATCTCAGGTACTTCAATGTGATAGGATCAGACCCTGAGGGAAGGTTGGGAGAAGCTCCACGGCCAGAATTGCGCGAGCAAGGCCGAATATCAGGTGCTTGTTTTGATGCAGCACGAGGGATCATTCCAGGACTTAAGGTACATGTATTAGCTGATTTCATTTGTGTTTTCATTACTGCGTCCCCCGAGCATAAATTTTCGCGAGTTCTGATCATTTCATTGTAACTAGACCAATTCACGAGCATTGAATCTCCCCAATAACGTTATGAGGTTATAAAGAAATTGAAATGAAAAATATTCGGTTTATTGTGATTGCAGATCAGAGGGCTAGACTATAACACACCAGATGGCACTTGTGTTAGAGACTATATTGACGTCAATGACTTGATTGATGCACATGTGAAAGCTCTAGCTCATGCTCGGCCTAGAAGAGTTGGTATCTACAATGTTGGCACTGGAAAAGGTCATCAAATCAGCCCTCTTCTTTAATTTTGTTTGTGTTTCACAGAAATTTCAAAAAACACAAACTAAAATTACCAAACTATTTTTTAGTACTGGAGGAGCTGAGTATTTTTACGGATTAAAAGACCTAACTATTGTAAATTATTCTGTGAGACTAATCCCGCCAGCTCATAGGCCATGGTAAAACAAAAGGTCATAAATTTGCCTGGAACATACAACTTGCATCTGCCACCGTAATCATTAAGATTAGGGGTGAGCAAAAATGGAGCCAAACTAAACTATCTGAAGAGATTAAAATATATTTTGGTTTTGGTGTGTTCGGTTTTACAAATTTTGATTCGATTTGGTTAGATTAAAAAGAAATTAGTTCAATTCGATTCGATTCAATTTATTTCGGTTAATAATTGAATGCTCATTTTGACAACAGGTAGTTCAGTGAAGGAATTTGTGGAGGCATGTAAAAGGGCAACAGGAGTCAACATCAAAGTTGAAAACTTGGGTCGTCGTCCTGGGGATTATGCTGAAGTGTACAGTGATCCTTCCAAAATTAGGCGGGAACTCAACTGGGTAGCTCAATACACGAATCTGGAGGAAAGCTTATCAATTGCATGGAGATGGCAGAAGGCACATAGAAATGGTTACTCTAATTAATAGTATAGTAACAATTATGATAATGTCAACTCAAGAGGGATTTCTTTCTTTATAACTATTTTCGTAGCCCTTTTGTTTGTCTTTCTTATATAGGATAAAAGAAACAAAGAGGCCCCTTATACCCTTTGGAGATGCTATAGGAATAGCTAATGCTACATTTTTGCTATTGCTTTACTTGATTATTAAAAAGAAAAAAAAAAAAGATGAAGTGGAAATATTTGTATTACTGAAGTTGTATGATATTGCAAGTTTGCCTTTTTTCATTTAACATTTTTTCTTGGTAAAAGTTTAGATAAGTAATAGAGCTGAATATTTACCATTATATTGATGCATAGTGTTTGTTCATTTTCATGATTTTAGAGCTCCAAGGATAATACAATGAGTAATGTAACCTTGCTTATGAGAAAAGTTCATTCCTTTTAAGTGAGTAGCAGTCCCCTTTCTTTAAATTTTGACTAAATCAGGCTTTAGAGGAGCGATTAACAAGTTGTAAGTTAAGGTAGTAACGATTTTATCCCCATAAAAAACAAAACAGAAGTTTAAATTTTAAAAAAGTGCACTTGTTAAAAGAGGAGTTTTTTTTAACCGATTCTAATTTGAGAGGAATTAGTTTCAAACTCAAACTCAATGTAACTTAAAATACGTAAGTTACCTCAAAACAACAAAAAATTGAAAAAAAATAGAGGCATAACATAATTTTGAGAGAGATTAATTTCAAACTTAATATAACCTGAAACCTTAGATCAAAGTAAAAGAATAAATTAATAAAATGAGGCATGACAAAATTTTATCAATCTTAAAAAAAGGTAGGAAAGCAAAAATAACTAATCTTGGTTGAAGATGACTGATATGTATGTTAAGCCCCGACGAGGCATGAAAAAATGGGCTATGACACACGTGTATTGTATAATGAATAAAATGTTGGTTTTTATAATTAATTTAATTAATAGCGATCAATTTAATTTGTCACTCGAAAAGTGTGGCACTAAAATATTTAGCGGCGGACACTTGGTTGGTCATGTGATATGTGGTGCCAAAAAGTCACCAAAAATTCTGAAAATTGTGAGTTGAAAATTTTCATCTAGGAATTTACAATTAGTAAATTATATTTATTTATATTACATACTAAAATAATATTAAAATAATAATTAAAAAAACTCTTTCATACAATATTAAATTGGACAATATTCCTATAAAGTCAATAAGATACATTTAGGAGACAACAGTCTTTTTGAACAAATGTTTTTTTTTTAATATTTACTGGTAATGTCTAAGAGCTATTATTATCAATATAACCTGATAATATTAAATTAATATTGAATCTCGTGTATTACGAAATATGAAATATTAATACTAATGTATTTTTATTTTATTATTTTGAATTAATATCATATTTTGTATAATTTCTAATTAAAATTAAGAAAATAATTAGAAAATTTTACATACTTTCTTCCTAATATTTGAAATGCATTGCATCTTTTATTTTAATTTTCTATTAGAATTATGGAGCTTATATACAAATCAAAAGAATTTTTTTTTATATGCAACAATTTAAAAGTAGATGAAGGGCTCATTTGAATTGACTTTTTTTAAAAGTATTTTTTTCTCTAACTTTTAAAAATAGTCTTTTCCGAAAAACTGAAATTTCTAACTTTTAAAAAAAAGTTAAATTTAAGCTTTTCTCGTAAGTTTAGCTTTTTTAAAAGTCAATCCAAGTACTTCTTAAAATAAAGATGTGTTTTCTAAAGGGGGGAAGAAGTATATTTTATCCAAACATGCCCTAAAAATAAAAAATTGATTAAAAAAATAAAATAAAATTATTGTCTAACTTATTAACCCAATTAGGACAAAGCATGCACCCATGAAGGACATGCTGGCGACGAGTATGAGACTTGAGAGCGTGATGAGGAAGGAAATATCTCCCTTTCTTTTAAGTTTCCGTCGAGTATAAATAGAAATAATAGGCAACAGCAAAAGCTTAATGAAAGTGGCTCTCCCATTTCTCTGTTACATTCAACGTGGTGCTCAGCTTAGCTGCCTATAAATTCTAATTCTCGTTTCTCATTCGATAAAACTTCCTCCTCGCACATTATTTTCTCCCAATTTCACCGTTAGTTTTGAGCTTTCATCTCAGCGAATCAAGTCAGTTTCTTCTCTCTGCGAGGTAGAGTTTTTTTATTATAATTTCTTCTTTAATATTTGGCCCTATTTGTATGCATCGGTTTGAGATTATGATTTACATGCGCTATACAGTTGATTGAGCAAGTGTGAAGTTGATTTAGTTGAGTACGAACTACGAGCTTGATTTCATATTGTCTATATGCAAGTGACTCTAAAATGATCGGAAATGAGAGAAGGAATCATTAAGTGTTAGAATGATGTGTGTTTGCATGTATCACTAAATAATCGGAAAGGAATATGATTCTGGTGAACAATTTAAACTCCAATGTGTGTGCTGTAGACTGACTAACTTGAGCAAGTACGCGCTTGATTTTGTATTCTATTTGCATGTAATGCCAAATAATTCGAAAGGAATAAAGGAATTAACAATCGTTAGAATGATGTGCATTTGCATGTATCACTAAAAATAATCGGAAAGGAGTATGATTCTGGTGAACGATTCAAACTCCAATGTGTGTGCTAGCTACAGAGTAACTTACTTGAGCAAGTATGAAGTTGATTTTGTACTCTATTTGCGCGTAACGCTAAATAATTGGAAAGGAATAAAGGAATTAACAAGTGTTAGAATGATGTCTATTTTCATGTATTTCACTAAATAATTGGAAAAAAAAAAAGCATTGACAAGTGCTAGAATGATGTCTGTTTGCATGTATTTCACTAAATAATTGGAAAAAAGAAAAAAGGAATTAAAAGTGTTAGACTAGCATGACAGTCGTTTAGGTTACATATTAGAGAACTTGTTGTGCTCAAAAGTCAGCAAGATGATATATGCTACAGAGTCACTATTTGCTCATGTTTACTTATGAAGTGAATTGAACTGCTATTTGCTCATGTTTACTTATGAAGTGAATTGAACAGTACCTTGATCTTTATTTAACTAGTGCTATGATTTCCTGTAGAGGTATTTCTATAAGTACTACCATTATTTACTTGCCATTCTTCTTTATTGTTGTATTAAATATGAAACTTTTAATTGTTAACTTACTATTTTTGCAATTTTGGGTTAATTAAAAGCTATCATAGAGGTTAAGGATGTAAGATGTTTGGTATGTAACTCTAGAACTTTGTTATTGTCATGGAGAAGTAGGTTTTACATGTCATAGTTAAATGAAATAGGTACTAAAGGAAGGTTTGTAATCAATCAGTGATATGTTTAAATTTGATTATACGAGTGCTCTGATATTATTTTGTTTCCAGGATGGACAGGCCACGAGGATCTAGACCATATTCGAAGCTTCATGGGTAAGGTTAAATTCTAAAATTAGTTTTTAAATTTAATCACTATCATTTATCTATTTATTTTTCTCTTTCTAGGAGAAAATGCAAAAAACTCTCAAAATTTGTGACTGGGTATGGCGAAGAACTCGTACCAGCTTTTGTAGAGGCCGACAACCTAGCCCTGAATATTGTAAAGAAAAACCTAGTAGCAGGTACCGTTGCTTTTTGCTTGTTTTTCTTTTTCCTTTTCTGCACTATATAGAAATTGTTCAGTTAGGGATACACTACTTGTGTAATTATCATTTCTCTGGAATTAGTAAGGTTTAACTTAACTGCTAATGTTTTAAATACATGTGTGTGTTTATGGGTATATATATCTTATGTTTACTTTAAAGGCTGGAACAAAGTCAGGGAACCACAGGACAACGTTAAGTTAAACTAAAGGTTTAGAGCAGAGGAAACAGATATACTAAATATGATCTTGTTCTTGCTACTACTATAGTATGTGTCCACATAATCTTCCAATTAGCTTGATAGGATAAATGATTAGGTTTCTGAAGAAGAAACTGCAGTGACATCCAATTTATCATTGACATGGTCAGCATGTCAATGCAATATGCTATATTCTATAAAATCCCTTGTAGACATTTTAACCAACGAGGATATCTCTTATCACTAATATATTCATATGAACGAGCATAAAGTGGGTAACCATTTGGCCAACAATGAAACCAGAAAGTAAACTGTACAATATTATAAGTCCACTTAGAAGCTTTCAACCAAGTAGCAAACAGAGGAATACATGGTTAAAATTATTCAAACTCACCAATGAAGCTTTCAACCAAGTAGCAAACAGAGGAATACATGGTTAAAATTATTCAAACTCACCAATAAGTGCCCTCTATTGACCACTGACTGATCCAAAATAGACGTGTATCATATGTTAACATGTGTCAACTAAAATTAAATTACCTTCTCCTAGATGCCTTAATAGGGTCAGAACCAAGCAACAGGGTGCCTTCCTAAGGTGTATACTCTGCCCTCCTTAGACATTTCAGATCTTTTTCCACATAACATCCGATCAAATGCTGTAGCTACAGGATCAATTTCTGGCCTGCACTCAATCAATGAAATGCATGTCAAAATGGGGGATGAAGGAGAGAAGGGTCCAAATCATCAAAGTTCACATACAAAAGTAGTAGAATGCAAGTATTACCGTAAAAATTTGGGGAAGAATGAAGAAAATGCAAATTCATTACTTGGATCACCCTCATTTTGGTTTCTGGTTTCATTTGCCAGTATATATGAGGTGCACCCAGCCTATATATGTGCCAAAAACTAAACTTGGAAGGTATGATGCAGAATTGCTGTGAAAAAGCTTACAGCAAAGGATATCAGTAGTGTAATAGAGGATAACCACTGCAGAAAGACCAGAAAAGCATTGAAGAGAGGGTGCTAGATAACAACTCCTAGCTCATTAATTAAAATAAAAGTTTTTAGGGGTATGGCTTCAAAACAAATATACTCTCAGCGTTTCATACCCTTGCTTTAAGTTTAAAGGACATCCCTTGATCTGGTAGAATTTGCTTAATGCCAACTAAGGACCCTGAAAGAACCCCTTGAAAACCAGATACAGGCAAATAACTGTCCAACTAAACAATCAGATGATCAGACTTTGATGCATGTCAGCAGCATTAGAATAAGATAACCAAGCAACTAGAATCCAAATAGACACTTGAGTAATTAATGAACTTGGTGGGGAAGGGTTAGATTTTAGCAGAGGTTTATAACTAAATATACAATAAACCAGAAGGAAGTTTAGGAGTCGCTATCTATTCAGTTGAATATGAAATTCTTTCTTCTAAATTACACAATGGATGTAAGCTGTGGATTGGGTTTATAAAGGGTAGAACTGCTATCTAGAACCAATAATTTCCCATTTCCTTATCCTCAATTGAACTGCTTACAAACGAAGATGAAGAAGACAAAATACTTGCAAGAACTGAAAAAGATCACCTCAAAAATGAAACTTGAGTGGAGCAGACAAAAGGGATTTCTTGAAAGAAACAAAAAGAAAGCTCGAGCCTTTGGACAATACATTTGTTTTTAGTAGAAGTGGATCTTTCATCACTTACTGGTAGGTCTCTTGCCTTGCAGAGATGCATTATAATCTATCTGTACTGTCTTTATCTTCCTCTCTGTCACTCACCTTCCTTTCTAGCTTTCTCTAGACCATGACACAGGTGATGAATAAGTAGAAAATAGTTTGTCATGATTTGCATAACAAGAGTTACCGAAAGGACATAGTAGGATGCATAAAACTATTGATGTCCCAACACTCCAATTTTTTGCAAAGTCTCACAATTGCTTGCTTGTTAGGGGGAGGGAAGGAGGAAGAAAAAGAAGAGGAAGGCCTGTTTGCTGGATGCCACTAATAAGGCGTTTCAATGGAACAGTTAATAACATACATACTTTTTCTTTCCTGCAGTGACGGATGATCAGAATATCATTTGATTTTGGGACAAGAGAGGTCGACCTGCTGCACCACCCTTGTCTGTTCCACCCTTGTCTGCTGTACCTTTTCAAGTTGCTTTCGGACCTGTTGATGCAACTGCCACTGATTCAGAGCATACTGACTCAGACCATGTTGATGCTGCTACAGCCACTGAGTTAAACAATGCTCTACCCTTGTCTGCTGCACCTTTGTAAATTGGTTTCAGACCTATTGATGCTACTGCCACTGATTCAATGCACCATACTGACGCATACCATGATGTTGATGCCGCTGCAGCCACTGCAGAAAACAATGAAGCCAATAATTCTGCCATCAATGGTGATGCCACGAATACTGATTCCATTAGTGATAATGATGCTGCAGTCACAACTGATTTGATTCATGATAATAAGGATGCTGCTGCCACTGATACTGAGGTTAATGCTGCTGCCACTGATACTGAGTTTAGTGCTGCTGCCACTGATTTAGTTCATGATAATGAGGATAATGAGAATGCCCCGGCCACTGATAGTGACCCTACCCTCAGTAATACTGCAACTCCTCTCCCTGATCCAATTCTTTCTCCTCCTGAGTTGTTCCTCCTTGGTGCAATCCATGAACCACTCCATTTCCCTGTGAGTTGATTTGCTCTGCAAAGAGATTTAGACTCTGTGAAAAACTCATTGACTTTGGCACAACAAAATAAAATAGAGGGGATTAGGCAGTTAAGAAAGCAGTGCAGATTTTGGGATTTGATAGCATTGGTGGAGGAATTCCTGGGTTGTTTTTTAGTGGTGCCAACTCGTAGATTTCCTGTTCGAAAGGAGGATCATAGATTATTATATCTAGAGGCTATGATCAAATTGGGAGCTGGAGACAATGCCTCTAGTTTTGATATCATATGGAATGAACTTGAGAATTTGAAATTTGATGATAAAATGGATTTAGAATTTTTGGATGACGAGTCAAGTTTGTGGCTGAGATTTATCGAAGTTGCAGACGATCAAGCAAATGATCGAGTAGATGATCAATGCAGGGAGCTGGAAGCAATAAAAACTGAATTGGTTAGGTTGGATAAAGAAATTCATGATTTGGAAGATCAAATAAGTCTTAAGAAGAGGGTTGAAGGCGAAGACTCCCCTGCACGTGATGAAGATGCAGATTTGATCCCTTATCCCACCCCACCATTCCATCGCCGTACAAAAGCCCAAATTGAAACATGGTTGGAAATTAGTAGGGAAACACTGAGGTTGAAACGAGTTGATTACTGTAAGCAGCTGCGTGAGACAAGAAATGGTGACTTTTGGAACATATTCGCTAGGGCTGTTGCATTTTTGTTGATTGGGACTCATGCCTTGGGCATCTGCTATGCAGCAAATTCAGGGGATATTGCTACATTCTATTATAAGGAAACGAAGGCAAGTGTCCTACAATTAGAGGATGTGCCAACTTTTGCTGAAGCACTAATGAATGCTAAGAGGTTTCAGTCTTTTGATCTAACAATTGAAGAGAATGAAGCCAACACATTTGTTTGGATGGGAGTGCCGTGCCTGAGGTGTTACCGGCGTATAATGCTGCATGCCGAGCAAGGTGTAAGGTTTTGCAGGCTAAGAAGAGTGGGTCTTGGCTCATGAGAGAGTTGAATCTTAGATCAAACACTTAAGTCATTTGTTATACGTTTGGAGATATTTGTGTATATGCAATTTCTTAGATGCCTATATCCCGATGGGAGAGACCTATTGTTCTTGATCTTAGGTAATGAATCTTACAAGCAATTGTGAAAAAGGGCACCAAGAGCTAAATACGAAATTATTATGCATAAATGGAAACTTTGTCCTCTTGTTATGATACAAGTGTCTTTTCTTATTCCTTTTCACCCTTTTTTTTTTTTTATTTGGTTCAAAATTTTTCACTGAAGGGTGGAGAAGTGGAGGAACAACGCAATGAACGAAAAGGAATCTAAACTAAAGCAAAAAGTATCCTTGTTCTACCATTTATAAAGGTGTATCTGTACATTTATTTTGATGTCCTTTGCTCTGTTTCAATGTTTCTTCGACATTTAAACTGTTTGCATGAATTGTTTCAATGTGTCTTCAACATTTCAAGTGTTTGCATGAATTGATAAATTATATGTAGCTATATATCTATTGTTGTTTTTTTGCAATTTGTTAAATCCTAATAGATGATTAGCTTAAACCGAAAATTGATCTTAAACCGAAAATTGCTAAATGGCTAAGATCATCACAAATTTGATGATTATGAATACTTTGGAAAGCATTTTATATCAATTAGAAATACTCTCAATCCATGACAATTAATGGCTAAGAACATGTCAAATGTGATACATATAGTGTGATTTGTTAAAGACTACATTATTTATAATAGATGTTTAGGAGAGTTATACTTATACATATATTGTGATTTCTTAATAATACATTATTTGTTAAGACTACATTATTTATAGATCCCTCTAAGCCCCTAGATGGCTAGGATCATCTCAAATTTGATAACTATGAATATTTTGTAAAGTATTCTACATCAATTAGGAATATTTTAAAATCCATGACAATTAATCTTTCATGAATTATGGGTCATTGCAATTATATAAATCTTTACCGAGTCGCTATAGAGTTAGATTTATAGATTTATTAAGACTACATTATTTATAGATGCCACTAGGCTAATAGATAGCTCGGATCATCTCAATGACTATGAATACTTTGTAAAGTTTTTTTTAAAAAAAATTCAATTAAGAATATTTTCAATCCATGACATAGCAGGTATAACATTTTTCCCCAGCTAATCGACAAACATTTACAATCTCCTTTAATGAGTGATTGACCTCAATATCTCGTACAGACCTTTGTACTCTTTTTTTTTTTTTTTTTCTGTAGAGACCTTTATACTTGTGAATAATCCCTTTATGCACTTTGTTTAAAGCCTTGGGTTGCTCCATCAAAGGTTTCACCATAACTTTGTCTTTGATTTGGAATGATATCTTCTCTCTTTGTTAGCTCATTTCTTTATTTTTTATTTTTATTTTTGGATAAACCCCCTTATTTCCATGAGATTTGAACCCAAGACGACAAGGCTCAGGACTATGGCCTTGATTCAGGTCTACCTATGGCTCGAGGCTCTAATGTCATTATGTTGATTAGGGTTCTTTAGTGACTCTTTCTATTAACCCTATTTCATCCTAAAGGTTAAGTCATATAGAATTAACTAGCACTAGTAACTAGCACAACGAGTTAATCTATTAGCTGGATTTAAAACTAAAGACTAATCCTCACTAGCCTACACGATTGTGATAAAGGACTAACCTATTAACTGGGTTTAAAGCTAAAGACTAACTCTAACTATCACTACGTGTCATTAAAGCTCTATTAATCAACACAATGGGAGTCAATTGATACTTTATCCTAGGGTCTAACCTATTACCTAGATCTAAAGCTAAAGATTAGTGCACCTAAGATCAACTTAGTGTAGCATGGAACCTATTCATGCCAAAGACTACTCCACTAAACTAAGCTATAAATTAAGTACAATTAGTTAGCATCCAAGCAGTTAGATTTAAGTGATAAAGCACATAATAACACATGCATCTTCATTGTGGCATTTTAACAAACACATAGAAATGTTTGGATTAAAGCCATTGAATCAATATAAACAAGGCATGTATTAAAGCGATAGATATATACAAATCAAATATCCAAAGCCCTAATCTCATTTACAATATACACACCCTTAAATCTAACTCAATACAATATCATATTTACAAGAAATAAGAAGAGAAAGGAAAACTCCCTTAATTTCTAAATCCAAATCTAAAGCGAATCACTTATAATCCTTGTTACAGTCACCAATCCTTGCTTGACATGGGTGGAAGATGGTTTGTGAAGGTTAGGGTAAAACGAGAAAGAGGTAAGGTTTGTTTAAGGTTTAAGAAAATGGTGTTCCTCCCTAGCTAGGATAGTTTTGCTTGTTTTAGGCTTAGTTTTTCCAAGCTCCATTCAATCTAAAAATGCAGGCAAGTAGCTTGTAGCTTATTCTTTTCCTCAACCAATTCAGTTATGTGGGCCTTGAGACTGGTCTAAATCCCTATCAATTCCAAGGGACTCATTTAATTATTAAGAATTAAGAGATTCATCATTCGAAGGGAATTAGACTACACAAAAATTTCCCATTTCACTTATGATCCATGTTTTGACGAGAATATCTAAACAATATTCATTGCCTTTCCTTGCCCATGTGGAGGGCTTGGCTCGAAAGCTAGCCTTGCTTAACAAGTACTTTATTAGTAAGGTTGTTTGTTTCCACTCATTGAAAATACTATCTACAAAAGAAGGTCATCGGGAATACTAAATGGTTCTCACTGACACCTTTTATGAGAAGGTGAAGTCATCTTTCCTTCCAGCCGCCGTACTGTTCGCCTCATTTCAAATATTCTATCATATTGATATAAGAAAAATCTTAACCATTGATATGTGGATCATATCATCTCAACCATATTTGAAATTCAAATTTTAACAAAGGATAATTTTTTTAAAATACATTTTATTCCTCTCCATACCCATCTTTTTTGGAATTTAAATTTTATGAGTTGCTGAGATGATATGATACACATGAATAATCAAAATTTCTTCTCATAACAATACGAGAGAATTAATTATGTGAAAGAATTCTGTTGGTTTATGGCTCAAATTCCAAGCCCATACAAATTAGGAAAGAGTTTTAATAAGAATTAAAATTCTAGTTATGGTAAGAGTCTTAATTATAGTAGGATTGATAGATTAGGAAATCCTTTGTCTTGGAGGATAAGGAAATCTCCTCTATAAATAAGATTCTTGTATTAGTTGTATAAGGCGTGCCTTAGGGCCACACCCTATGGGGTGTGGGGGTGAGAGAGAGCCTGAAAGCATCGAGAGTGTCTTATATTCGTTCTAGTCCTGTTGAGGATAGAACCATTATAAGAACTCTGTGGGGGAGGGCTTAGACTTTTCTGTCCGCGCAAAAAGTCATCACCTGAGTTGTAACCATTATTATTGGATAGTGAAATTTATCCCAGAGGGGATTGTGGACGTAGGCAGAGGGCCGAACCACGTTTAACTGTGCATATTCTTTCCTCGTTACTTGTGTTTTAATTCCGCTTCGTGAGAGTGTGTTACACGTCCTGATTTCCCAACAAGTGGTATCAGAGCTTGGTTGGAGGGAGGACGCTGGTTTGCACGAAAAACGAAAAAAGAAACGCCGAGGGAGAGTAAAAAAAAAATCGCTGATCTTCTGGTCACGTTTGGCAGCCTTCCTGAACTCCGATCGACGATCCGTTTGTTGCTTGTTTTCGTCTCGGAGAGAAGAGTAAGTTGCTAAAATTTTGTGACGATCTGACGGTCAGATTGTGAGATACAAGCATGTCAAGTTTTATGAATTTGTGGTCAAACAGTCAAACGGAAGGTTTGACCAACGTTGACCGAAGGGCTGCAGGGGTTTGACCGCGTTGACCGAGGGTCTCCTCACCATTTTCCGATGTCTTGAGTTCTTTTTTGAGGTCCGTTTTGCCAAATTTCTTGATGTATCGTGGGTGAGCCTTGAAATTGGGTAAAACAATGAAGTGGTGATAAAATTCTGCGAAAGTCTTTGAAGCATTGTGCGAGCAAACACATTTAGTCAACTAGTGAACAAACTTCTAGAGAAGAAAAGTTTGGATGAGAAGACTAGTTGAAGACGGTTCGATTCGAGGGAGGAGTCGAGCGAAGAGAGTCTACGTAGCTGAACGATCAGAGTCCTGGCCAGACGACTGATAAAGAATGCTACTGTTGGAAGAGAATACCACGTTCGAGATGCCTTGTGTCGAAGGAGGACGTAAACAACCTTGAGAGGTCAAGGTTAGACGACACGAAGAGGGATGTTGGGGATGACTCCGAAAATCTGCTAGGATGTGTTGGTAGCTACTGCCATGAAGAGTGTTGTCGAGCGAGGGCTCCAGCATGAAGACTGTGAAGAGGTTCCAATTGCGGCAAAGAAGCTTCGGACTTTTTGCCAAGGGAGGAATTTGTTGGGTTATGGCTCAAAGTCCAAGCCAATACAAATTAGGAAAGAGTTTTAATGAGAATTAAAATTCTAGTTATGGTAAGAGTCTTAATTATGGTAGGATTGATAGATGAGGAAATCCTTTGTCTTGGAGGACAAAAAAATCTCCTCTATAAATAGAACTCTTGTATTAGTTGTATAAGGTGTGCTTTAGGGCCACACCCTATGGGGGTGTGGGTGAGAGAGAGAGCCAGAGAGCATCGAGAGTGTCTTATATTCGTTCTAGTCCTGTTGATGATAGAACCATTGTAAGAACTCTGTAGGGAGGGTTTAGACTTTTTTGTCCGTACAAAAAGTCATCACCTGAGTTGTAACCATTATTATTGAATAGTGAAATTTATCTCAGAGGGGATCGTGGACGTAGACAGAGGGCCAAACCACGTTAAAAATAGTACGTATTCTTTTCTTGTTAATCGTGTTTTAATTTCGCTGCGTGAGTTTGTGTGTTTGTATCCTCGAATTTTCCAACAAATTCTTTCTTAGTCGACATAATGTCTTCCCTCTCATATCACCTTCGGCATATGAATAGAAAAAATGAGTTTGCTCTTGCGTATTTAACCTGATTCTTTTACCGGTTGGACTCCTCCCTCAGTCGACATAATGCTAAAAAAGCATCTAAAAAGATTTTCAATTTACATTTTTCTTTTTGTAAATTTGTGTATATATATGCCTTGTTAAGTAATGAAAAATTAATATATGTAATAATAAATTTTAGCTTGATTTCTTTTTTTTACTTTTACTCTTACTGATAAGAACATTTGGGTTAACTTAAGAGATAAAAGAAAAATGATTGAAATATGTTCATAGTATTAATTGTTATTATCGTTAACTAGTACCTACTGTTGTCAGCCATGAATCATGATCTATCTTTATTAATTCACTCAATCTACATTTTCACACAAGTCTATGAAATTCTTTGCTCTTATCTTCCATTAATAAAAGTAAAGGAAAAAACCAATCGTTTCAGTTTAGGTTTATTACAAAATACTTGCTTCTAGTCTTTTTTATCATGACATGTGTGAAATATTTAATACGGCTGTCTTGAATAAAAAATTTGTCTAGCGTAACAACTATATATAGAAGATTGGTAGAAATTAAAAAACCAAAACCTTATTTTTTTAGTTCATAGATAGATAAGTCTAATTTTAATACTTCAACTGAACAATTATAGAACAAGCTCTTTTTAATATTAAATTTACCAAAACAAGGGTTCCGCTTTGAATAAAAAATGACTTTTTTAAATATAGTTTGACTACTTACGAAAAAAAAGATATTGATTTAAGTATTCATGTTCATATGATAATTGCTAATTTTACTTTTTAAACGAAAAATGAGTCCAACTTGTAAGCGCAATATAGGATCGTATACATGAATTTACAATATAAAATTCAAAGACATAATTGATAGCGGAAACACATATCTGTTTGAGCCATTATTATTAAAGAATTGTTGTTGAAGAAATAACTGTCACCCAATCTAGGCTTAGATCTTCCTCTCCTTGCTCTACTCAATATTAACAGATGCTTATGGGAACAACTGTTAGGTTAAGAGTAGGAAAGGAGACCTAGCCTTATTTATAATAAATTCTGACAGTCCTACCCATAAAAAGATTTATTAGAATATATGGGCCTACGCACAAAAGAACCATTTGGATTTATAAGGTAGGCTAAAACCAATATGATCACAAAGCCCAACTAGTGAACCAGATATTCAGTCTATTTTATAAAACCAAAAATAATTAACGGTAATCCACTTTAAAGAGAAATTTTCCAACAGTCTCCCACCTGGGCAACGTTAATTGTTTTATTTATTTTTCAAAAATGTTTAAGAAAAATATTTATTAGGCTGAATAAAAACAGAATGTGGCCACAATTTTTAAAATATTCTGATTCACAAATTACACCTCGAACACATATCCGGATCAACAAGATTGTCAAATATCGAATCATGGCAGTCATAGTGTTTCTTATTGACACAAGACTTTCTATGGTCACAAATGTCATCCAACCTTATCGTCATGGACCAAACATACGGCAGCGTAGCAAGAAACTAGCACTAATATGTGATCAAAATGTGCTATTTCTTTGTCAGTCATCGACATGATTTCTCCAAGATCGACATTTAAAGTAAGAGAAATCTATTATTCTTATCCTCACAAAATAGCGTTCAATATGCTAGAGGAAAAAACACATATCCTCACAAAATGGCATTCAACAGGCCAGATGATAGATTATTCTTAACCTCACAAAAAGGCGATCAATATGCCAGAGGTAAAAATACATATCTTCAACCAAAATGTGTCTTTATGGAGATATTAAACACAATAGGGAATCTTATCGCAATGGACACCAAACATAAGATCCTTAAAAAAACATGAATATGAGTAATGACAATATAAAATTATGTTGTAAACCATAAAACAACATGCTAGTGTACAAATGCACTAATGTGCAAAGCAAAACATAAAAAAATGGGAACATCTAACAGTACATAATGATATAAAGCTCCCACTAGACAATCACATAAAAAATTATAAAATACTCATATTTCTAACATATTTCACAAAAATTTATAGTCAAAGACCCTTGGACAAGGAATCAATTAATACGTCATCACAAGCAATTCGTTCTATATGAATGCCATCATTTTTAACAAAGTCTCTAACTGCCAAGAACTTGATATCTATATGCTTGCAAGCTTTAGGGTGCATTTGGTTTGCCTATTTTCTGTTTTCATTTTCATGGAAAATAAAAATTAAGATAGAAAATTTATTTGGTTAACTATTTTTGTTTTCATTTTTAGAAAACAGAAAACAATTTTCTAGGAAAATAAAAAACATAAAAAAAGTGTTTTCTCTGAAAATAAGGTAGCAATTTTGTAAATAACTCTAACTGATTTAGAAAACAAGGTGGCAGTTTTGTAAATAATTATAAAAATTTAGAAAACAAGGTGGTTATTTTTTAAATAACTCTAAAAGATTTGAAAACAAGATGGCAGTTTTGTAAATATCTTCAAAAAAATTTAGAAAACAAGGTGGCAATTTTGTAAATAAACATCAAAAAACAAAACACTTTTGGTAACCAAACACATTCTTTATATTTTAGAAAACAGAAAATAAAAATTGTTTTTAGAAAATGAAAACTAGAAAATAAAAACAGAAAACAAGCAAACCAAACGCAACCTTAATTTTCTTATTATTCTTTGAGAATAGAACAACAACTCTATTATCACAATAGATCTAGTAATAGAATTTATAATTCTCAAAATTAGATATCATGTTCTTAAAACATATAGCAGGAGATAAGGCATCATAGCAAGCCACAAATTCACATAGTTAAAGACGCATTAAGCTATTATTTTGCACTCTTCCAAGACATGACCCTTCTAGCTAACACAAAGATATACCTGAAAGTAAATTTTCAATCATTTGAGCACCCAACATAATCAGAGTTAGAATATTCAACCAACTTTAGATAATCTATTTTATAGCAAACAAGCGTATAAGTTTTGGTCTTTTGTAGGTATTTTATTACCTAATTAGTAACAACCTAATAGTCCATTCCAGGATTTATTGTCAACCAAAACTCTTATCATAAAAGTGATATCAAGTGTAGTGCATACTAGATCATACAACAAACTTTCAATAGCACTAACACAAGGTATATCTTTCATAGAATCCCTCTCTATATCATTTTGAGGATATTGCTTCAATATGAGTTTATCACCTTTTACAATAAATGCACACAAGACTTACAATCCTTACTCCAAACAAGTTCTAAAAACTCAATCAATGTAATATTTTTGTAAAGGATTTAAAAATTCCAAGAGACCTATTTCAACAAAACTTAGTACCAAGAACAAAAGAAGCATCCTCAAAATCTTTCATATTGAAAGCCTTAAGTAAAATATTGTTTAGTCTCATAGAGCATACCCAAGTCACATATAACTAGTAAAATATCATCAACATGCAATATTAGGAAGACAAATTTACTCCTACTGATCTTGAAGAGTATACGTGGATCAACTCTATTTTCCTTAAAATAATAAGAAGTTACTATTTCATCAAACTTCAAATATTCATTGCCTTGAGGCTTGATTCAAAACCATAAATGGATTTTCTAAGTATATAAACCATGTTATCCTTACCACTAATTGTAAACCCTTAGGCTATTTCATGTAAACTTATAGATATATATCACTATTGAAGAAAATTATTTTCACATCCATAGGAGCCATTAATAGCTCAAAGAATATTTTATAGAACCATGTGAAAAAGATTTCGTTGTAATCTATACATTTTCTTTGGGTAAAGCTTTTTGTAACTAATCTTACTTTTGGCCTCTCAATCTTCTCTATGAGATCTCTCTTGGTCTTAAAGACCCATTTGCAACCAACAAGATTATCTCATTTAAGAAAATCAACATGTTTCCAAATTCATTTTCATCATAGGTTGCATCTCATCTCTCATAGCATTCAAGTAAATGCGATAAGTATTATAGATGGAATGTCTTCTTTCTCTAATAGACCTTTTAAATGTTGTTCATCATTAACTCATAAGGTTGTGAGATCTCAACATGTAGATTGTCATTAGCTATAACATCATCATCTATTATAGGGTATCCACTAATATCTTGTCTCTTAATGTGAGTAGAGTACCAGCCTGACTACTTATTAGTAGTAGAAATGAGACAATTTCTCTATCATTATCCTCAGTAGTAGGTTGAGGACATACAACATTACCAACATCCAATTATAAGAATTTGGGCATTTAAGATTTGACAATCTTAGAAACACATGTAGGAGAGTAAAACTTATATCATTAAAATGAACCAAATACCCAATGAAACAATGAATAGTCTTAGGGTCAGTGATTATCCTTACCTAAGCAAGACAACCCAAACCAAAAATCGGTCAAACTAGGTTTCTCCCTAACCAAAATTCAAAAAATGGGCCTTAAGGACAAACTTGTTGGGAACATGGTTAAGTATTTAACAAGAAATTTTAATGGCTTCACTACAAAGGTACTCTAGTAAGTCAGTAACACTTATCATGTTTCTTATCATATTCGTAAAGGTGTATTTTCACTTTTCGATTACACCATTTTACTTAGGGATAGTAGACATAGTATACTGGGCAATAATCCCAAAAATTTATAAGTACTTGGCAAACAACCTTATATGTTGTCTGGAGATCCAGACTTACCATAGTAGTCACTTCTTCCGTCAGATCCAATAATTTTGATAACATTCCCCAAGTTGTTTTTCTATCTTTGTTTTAAAAAAATTTAAATTTCTCAATAGCGTTAGATTTCTCTTTAATTAGATAGAGGTATCTATAACGAGAAAAAACATCAATGAATGTAATAAAATATTTATTACCACACAATGTGATAGAATAAGGTCCAGTAGTATCTATGTTTATTGCTTCTAAAAGGCAAAGTTGCGGGTAGCATATTTCTTTTAACTTTAGTGCGCTTACCCCTTATGCACCCAATACAAGTTTTAAGATCATCAAAAATTTAGAGAAGGTAAAATCTCATTGTTAATGAGTTTTTCAACTCTTTCCCTAGAAATATGACCTAACCTTTTATGCCATAGCAAAGAAAAAATTTCTTATAATTAAACTCCTTTTAGAAGCAAAAATTTTCTATATGAAAAGAGTCACGAGAACTTCCTAGGAATAAACACAATTGGTAAAAACCCATTTGATAAAACACATTCACTAACAATTCTGGAATTGAAAAACAATTGTACTTGGTCATTTCTAAAGTGAAAATCATAACCAATCTTGTCTAAAAAAGAGATAGGAATCAAGTTCCATCTAAAACATGACATCTAGAAAATATTTTCTAAAATAAGTTCAAAACTAATTTTTAAATACAGATTAACAGTCCCAATGTAAGACTCTAATCCACTTGCCCCTCATTTATTTTCTCTTTCTTTAACCAAAATTGAGCTTGTGCAATGAGCTCTTTTATAACCTTTTCTTACAAAAGTAAGAGTTCTTATCAAACTTAGTGATAGCAGATTTGAGACTTCTTACATTGTGATTTTAATCGACAATCTAGATCTCACCTTTACCACCCTTTTTAAAACTATGACCTCTCTTAGGAACATGACCCTTAGAATTCGAGGTATTAACGTTATAAGAATAGGCTTAAAATTGGAAACAAAATATACAACCTTTGGGTTTCTACCCTTAATCTTGTTTTTCTCAATAACATAATGGGTAATTTTTGGTCATCGATGTTTCAAGATTATTTCTCTCTTATAGCTATTAAGAGTTCTTTTCCATTCTTAGTTCAAGACAAGCCGTTCACTAAATACTCAGTTATAGTCCCTTCATAGTCATTAAGCAAGACAGTTAGACCTCTCCTATTGCCAATTACATTACCCTTTCTTTATCACCATTTTTATCAACCAAAGCGGCATGTGCATCAAATGTAATGTCAAGTCAGTATTGACTATATTCAGATAAAACCCAATATTTGCTTTCATTTCATAATGGTTTTATCTATTCAAGACATCTAAGTAATGATTGTTCAAAGTAAATGAAACAATCCAAGAAAAAAATGCAATATCAATAAACATTATGCATACATACTATATTACAAAAGTAAGCGTTATAAACAAAAGATTCCAAGCACATCGTTGTCATATCTGCCTTTGGGCAAATAATTCAACATGTAAATAGGCGCTCTTTTAATATAAAGTAATACATATAAGATCACCTCACTAAAAGAAAAGTCAACCACATTTGGGCAATTGAACTCCCTAATAGCATTATAATCTTGGGTCCATACTTTATGTTTATGCTCCCGGGCTAAAACCATATAATGATCTCCTTTGGGAGAACATTGCACACTTTACCATGGTAGTTTCCCAAACAAAACGAGGAAAGCCATAGATTTAGTTGAGCAAATCACTTTGGTGAATTTGCCTACTTAAATCTATGCTATCAACTCATTGGGAAAAATCAATGCTTAACTTTAATCACAAAATGCTATGTATGCGATTGACCACACAATATGAAACAATTCAATATGATATGTCTCAGTGATCAATTTAAAATTGTATTCTTCAATAAATTTCACGAGCACATATGAATAATCTAGCAATAGGAGATATATAAATTTTCAAATTGAATAAAGAAAATAAATATTTTCATTAAAATCAGAGATAAAGAAAACTTCTAAATCAAATCTTTATTTATAAAACATAGAAATTGCCATAGAGAAAAACATAAAATTTCAATGTTTAATTAAATTTATTTTCATAACAAAGCTAAAACAATTGTTACTGGTGCCAAAACTAAATATTAACTTGATCCAATGGCTACTCGCTTAGCAATAAAATTCTATTACATTTGCAAAAGCAAATAGATGATGACACTTGCACTTGAAAGTGCCCTAAGGACTCATTATAGTAAATCAATTAATGATATATTAATTAATTTAATACTTTAAAAGGAATAAGACATAAGCAATAATTATAAAATATCCATTGCAAGAACATGTCACCATTAATGACACATCTTAGGGCATAACAAATATATTTTAGTTTGTCAATATACAATCAAACTAAGAATTAAAAAAAGGAAACTAATAATAATGGATGACCCAAAAAAAAAAAAAACTCGGCCATGATAGTTTTTTTTTCCCTCTCAAAAGACTAATTATATATATACACACACACAAAATTTAATATTTAAAATTAAATTTGATTTCATAGTAGCAAAGGCATTGTTTGGTAAATATAAAATATGCGATGCTATGTCTTTGGTAAGAAAAATCTTTAGCTGAACAAGACCTTCCCAATTTAAAAATAAGGGCATTGTTTGGTTATGCAAACAATCCAAAGACCATAAAGCTAAAGAAATTAAATTTTGCCAAACGCAGCCCTTTCTAGCTTAAAACACAAGGGCCTTATTTGGTCGCGCTCATATATAACAAAAACCTAAGTATCTCAAAAGGACTATTTGCCAAACACACTTCTTACCAATTTAAAATAAGATTCTGTTTGACTATGCTTATTAATTGTAAAGTTTAATCACCCCAAAGTCTTATTTACCAAACATGGTCCTTCTACCTCTAAAACGGGCTAATACAGAGTATGTTTAGACCCAAAACAAAAATCCATATCATAAAAACCTCGAATCTAATTCGATTTTTGTAATCAAATAATCTAATCCTAGTCTTTTTCATCTAGAAATTCAAATTTAAAATCAATTTCACTAGAAAAGTTGAATTCTTTGCTGGATTATGCAAATAGTTTTTTATTTATTTTATTAAAAATCAAAAAAATCGCAAAAAATTGAAACACGGGACCAAAACATGGGTCTTCAAAAACAAAAATCAAATCATGAATATTCCGTTTTTTATTTTAAAAAATGGCTATTTTCTTGATATGAGTAGCGATTGGCTTTCTCTAAATAATTCAATGGAAAAACTCAAAAATTAAAATAGACCATAAATCAAGAACGATAAAGGAGAGTTCTAAGAAAGCAGCCAATCAATTTTATGAAATAAAATTTACTAATAATATAAAACAATCATTAACAACTTTCGTAGTCTATATGCTCAAACAAGTATTCTAATTTTTCTTTAAAAAAATGTAAATCCATGTATAAGTGGCTCTGATACCACATGTAAGCGCAATATAGGATCGTATACATTAATTTACAATATAAAATTCAAAGACATAATTAATAGCGGAAGCACATACCTGTTTGAGCCATTATTGTTAAAAAATTGTTGTTGAAGAAATAACTGTCACTGTCACCTAGTCTAGATTTAAATCTTCCTCTCCCTACTCTACTCAATATTAACATATGCTTATGGGAACAACTGTTAGGTTAAGAGTAGGAGAGGGGACCTAGCCTTATTTATAATAAATTCTGACAGTCCTACCCATAAAAGGATTTATCAGAATATATGGGCCTACGCACAAAAGAACCGTTTGGATTTATGAGGTGGGCTAAAACCAATATGATTACAAAGCCCAACTTGTGAACCAGATATTCAACCTATTTTATAAGACCAAAAATAATTAACGGTAACCCACTTTAAAGACAAATTTTCCCACACAACTTTATTGATACATTGAATTAGCAAAATTTTCTTTTTGTAATCTTATGTTATTTTTAGTAAATAATACTCTTTATATGCATTTGTTGTATATATTTAACAATACTAATCTAAACTTTATACTTCTTTATGTCAAAAGGGTTTGATATCGTCAATGTTCATAATTTAATCTTGGCCCCTTCAATATCATATTCGTGGCTCCACCCTCGTCCTCAAGTGTATAAATATCTTGGCGTTGCATACCACTATTACAAGCCAAATTGGATTATGTTAAGAGAGCTGTTACCCAAAAGAACTCTGAATATATCCAATTTTTAAGGAATGCGAAGAATACAGAGTTGTCGGAAATTGTAGGGGGTTTATTTCTCATTACAGGAATTGCATTTTATGGTATTGGATGTGATTATGCATTACGCATGGAAACTTTTAATGAGATGAACGACGATCTGATGACTTAAAAACGTTCATCTGGAGAGTATTGTTCCATGTCTGAGGACAGCCTTACAACTAGTACGTGGCATTCAGTATCAATTAGAAGCAGACCAAACAGGTCAGTGTCATTTTCTATACACACAAAAAGCGCTTCGAGACTCCAACAATTAGGCCAAATGGACTCTATATATTTATCATGTTTTTTTTAATTTAAATGGTATTTCTTATCTCATGTGTATTGTACAACACATTAATTTATTTCACTCAATAGGTATAACTGAGTCAAACTCTTATTAAAACCTTGTAACTATAGTGAAATGATATATGCAAAAATAAACTTTCCTACGGCAGAACTTTGTTGGCTAAAATAACTTCTAAAGGCCGAAGATAAAAATGATGTCAACTATCAGACCCCACATATGGTATGATAATGTCGGTGTCACTCGTCTAACAGCAAATCCAGTATTTCATGCATAAAAAGAACACACTGAATTGGATGTACATTTTGTTAGAGACAAGGTGGCTGCTGGTGTTCTACAAATAAAATACATTTCATCCCTTGATCAAATTGCAAAACAGAGGCTTTATCGAGAACTAGATTCATCTGGTTATGATCCAAGCTGGCCATGATAGGATAATTCGCACTCTACCATTTATTTAATTTTTTTAATTTAAATTGTATTTTGTTATAGCATTATTGGAAGATATGATTAAACACGATTATATTACTTTTTGGAAATTATGAATTATTATATAAAGTTTTAAAAAAATTAAATAACTAATTTTAGTATAATGCACATTTTACCATTTATTTGTGATCAGTAATGTTGCAACCATTAAGATTAACTAAGTGGCTCCATGTATATGAAAATTTATCATTTTTAATTATTCTTAAATTAAATATAACCCAACTTTTGAAGGAAAGAATAATTGAAAATTTAAAGTTAAATGTGAAAATGATTCAAAATAGTAAATAGTTCTATCAATAGAAAGATGCAACAAATAGAATGATTTTAAAATGATAAATCTTTTATATCAATAAAAGAACAACCCAACTTTTGAAGGAAAGAATAATTGAAAATTTTAAATTAAATGTGAAAATGATTAAAAATAGTAAATAGTTCTATCAATAGAAAGATGCAACATAGAATGATTTTAAAATGGAAAATCTTTTATATCAATAAAAAAATATTTACTTAACTTTAACAATACAAGGTGCACACTTAAAAAAAAGGGAGAATGCCATTTCCCCCATGAGTTTAGCATAAATCTCAAACTCCCCCATCAAGATTTATTTTTACCCACTTCCCCCTTGATATTAAGTTTCACCAAACAATGCCTTATCTTAATTATTCTTTTAGTTTTTGTGTTATGTTTTTAAATTGTTAGTTTATAAAAAGTTATACTTTGAACTAAAAGAATTAATTTGATACACGCACAAATATAAAAGAAGATTTTATTTAATTTTTTTATTAATTTTGTATAATAACTATTTTTACTTTTTATTTTTATTTTTAAATGGTTAGCTGATTAAAAATATGATGCGCTAGGATAGGAAAAAATAATTCAATTTGAATTATATATTAGAAAATAATTGTTTTAAAGTGAATTTAATTTTTGTTTAATAGTGTGTATAGGGCAGTTTTTGTAAAATAAGTAGCTTTTTTTTTTCTTTTCTTTTTTTGCATTTTGAAATTATTTTTTGTGGTTCTTTATTTTATTAGTGACTCATGTATTAAATGATTTGCTAATTTTTTTGTCTACTATTTTTCTTTTTCTTTTCTTTTCACTTTGGGTTATAAAATTAAAAAAAAAAATAAAGATGCCTTTAATATAAGGCTTTATTTGAAAAAATTGAAGCCATGAAAGAATATGGGTAAAACTAAAACTTTATGGGGAAATTTGAGATTTAGCTAAAAACTCACGGAGGGAAATGGGATTTACCCCATAAAAACGTTTATTTATTTACTAGGTTTTCTTTGCCCTCCTCAGACTCATCCGCTATCTATTAATTTTCCTTTTTATTGCCTCATTTGGCTTCTTTATTTTTTCACTTCCACTGCCGTCATCGTGGCCGCGCAGCCATTTCGCCGCCGTTCCAAGCCATGCCAAACGGCAAGAGTAACAGTTCTTCTCGTACACCTGCTAAACAGGTAACTAAAATAACGAGGTATAAATATATATAATTATATATTATATGAAAGTACGTGCATGTGTGTCATGCAGATACGTATTTGTGCATGTATGTATATTTGATTGATACACATGTATGTGTATGATGTGTATTTGATTTGATCGGTTTGGTGTAGGATTGATAACTAACTATTCTCTCTCAACAGGGCAAAGCTTTCCAACAGTCGACGAAGCCGAAGATCAGCAAACAAAACCAATCCAGGTCTCTTTAATTATACTCTCTACCCCCTCTATATATATATACGCTAGCTTCGTGCTATGCACGGGTTTTAATTTATTTTGTTATTATTGATTTCAAATCTTGAAATATTTAATTGGAGTATTATTAGAAGGTTACTTGGTAATATATCTCCACATTAATGATTTTTTCTTATAACTGTAATTTGGATTTGACACTAATCTATAATATTTTTTGGTCTTTTAACATGTAACTATATTTTTTAACATACCAATAACATATATATAGTTCTTATATAGTATTTTTTTTTATATCAATATAATGATTATATTTATGAATGTTGTATAGGTGTGTAGCATCTGCCCTTCAATTGAAATTAACATCATCTATGGCAATATTTAGATCTAACGCATGTAACCAAATGTATTTTGCTCTTCAATTGAATTTAACATAATGTGCATTGTATCTATCATAAGTCTAATGCACTGTATCTTCTTAAAATCATTAATAATATATGACGAAAATATATTTTTAAACTGATGCGTCAAACTCTTGTTCATCTGGAGAGCTGATGTGAAGTTACGTGCTCATTCTCTGGCTTTTGTGTACGTGTGCATGTATAGATAGATAGATATGTGTGTGCGCGCGCGGGGGTGTGGCGCGTGCAGTACTGTTACATTTAAGCTGCCCTCAGATCATTATTCCAGGTTTTCTAAAACTGATGACAATTGCTACTGGATTAAACTTCTAGGTAAAAATTAAGTTACTGAAAATTATTTTTTTGAGTTAGTGCAGTACAATTTGGACTTTCGCTTGCAGGATGGTCGATGGTCAAGCCAAAATTTGAAGTCTAGTCTGCTTAAACACTCACGAATCATGAATTCTTTACATATATATATATATGTATATGTATGTATGTATATGTATTTTCAGGATAAAAGTGGACGGCTTAAGAGAAATGTTGGACGGTCGACCAGAAGACTTCAAACAGCAGTGTGTTGTAGTAGTGAACTTAGCTCTGGAAGAAATTGAGGAAGAAAGTGAAGTAGGTAAGAATGTGAAAATTTTAGCCTAAAGTTTTTATCTTTTAAAATTAGCCTTTCTAAATTCTTTTACTCGGTGTAGTGTACGAAGGGGGTGATTTTTACCTGAGAAACAAGTCCAAGGCAAAAGATGAACAAAATCAAGAAGCTGCAGCAGCAGCAAATGTGGCCAATGATTACAATGACTCTGATACTAGTAAAACCTCTGCAGCAGTAAATGATCCTGTAAACGGAAACGCTGTTCGGTCCGATGACGGAAGTGATCACATCAAAGTTGCCCCTAATCCCACCGAAGCAGCTGAAAGTTTCATTCCAAAAAATGATCAGGCGGCAGAAGCTAGAAACAACAATGACGAAGCTTCAGATAATGCTGAGCCCGCTTATGTTGTTCCCCGAGCATATCTCTCTTACTGCAGGGAGAAACTAGAAAGGCACCTAATGGCTGCCGAAACGTTACTGCAAGAGGCTCGAAAAGTCCAATCAAACCATATGAAGAAATTGAGAAGAGTCCCTCATTATTGGGAAATTTTTGGTGTCATGGAACTTTTTCTATCATCCTTTCTCACACTACCATCATCTGAGTATCCTATGAAAAGGGTCGAACTTGAGAAAATGTATAAACGTGCAATGCTGCAAATGGGTGATACGAGCCAGCATCACCCTATTGATGCTATTTGGGACAAGTTTAAAAGATTTCAACCTCATAATGGCATGGTTCTTCAATTTTCAGAAGATGGGGTTGATGTCAGTTTGAGGTTTATTTCGGATACAAAAAGCTACGTCTCTACAACAGTGAATGAATTCAGAAAACAAAAAAGTGAATTGTCGGAGACAAAGGAGGATCTAGAGATGCGTTTGGTCCTTAGAGGGGTTCGACCGGAAAGTGTCTCTTGCCAAGCAGACGATTACCCTGGTCATGAAGCCTACCACTATATGAAAACAAACAAAATCGTGTTTCTGTTGAACAATGTTAAGAAAGCTATCAGGCAAAAGCAATTGGAGTACAGACAATTTGCAAGGACGGTGAGGGATTCTGAGTTTTGGGAGGTTGCAGGGGGTCTATTTGTCCTGAGAACAATTATGTTTTACGGTCTTGGACGTCATTATGCATTGAGCATTGAAAATGTGAAGCAGTTTTACAACGATCTGATGGATAAAAATGCTCCTTCAGAGAGCGATATCCCTAGTTTCAAGAAAGCCTTAGATAAGGCTAGGGAAATTGATATTGAACCATTCAAGATTGAGTTAAGTACTACTGAAACAGAAGTATGGATTGAGTGCCGTGATTGGTATTTGATGGAGAAAGAGACGAAGCAAATACGAGCAGATGTTCTAAACATAGAGAGAACAATCTCCTGGCTGCGAGATGAGCATGATCTTAGAGATGGTGATGTGATGTGACCTTGCAAGATGAGAGGGTTCTTCTACAACTTTGGCATTGATTTTTGGTTGGAAATATAGTCACTTTTCAATTGTGTGAGTAAGCAAGAAATTTAAGCGGGCTGATTTGCCTGTTATTGGTTTTTCTTTATGTCCTTTATTAGGTGTCATGTCACTATTTGATTTAAGCATTCAGTTTTTGAATTTTGGTTAGCATATATCTCGCTTTATATTTCAATGGGTTGGTCTTGGTGTTATTGTCTTGCCCCAAGCGTGGTGAAGTTCTAATCAATGACTTAAGCATAGATACATTGCTTGATTATTTTTCTGTTTCATATTTACTTTTAAATATTTGATTTTGCCGTTGGCTGCAAATGCTACCTCCAAATACAAACATTGACTGTGGTGTTACATTTACTGGTACTGCTGGTTTATGGATCAAGGGCAAGAAACGACTTCTAGTTAATTCTGTATATTTTCTAGAACTATGTAATGCTTTAATTTGAAATCTTCAAACTATGTGATGTGCCTGTAGTTTTTGTTTGGAGAAATTAATTCAACAACACTATTAGGAAGGTAGTTTCAATAATTTCGTCATGCTTCATATGTAATCTTGCAGACAGAATTTAACGGTTTGCATTTTCCTTCATTCAGGCATTCAGGGAATAAACTTGTTTTTCCTCTTTATTTTCGGGATTCTGCCTGCTGTTTCAGAGCATTGTGTCCCACTTGCTTCCAACCAAGTCACTTTAGTCTCGTAAACAGGGTCCCGGAGGAGTATGGCATCAAGGCCACCTGCAATGAACTTGGATAACTTTGATTGCATATTCAAATATTGTTCCAGATAACTTCCCCTCTGTCTGTGCTTGTGTGTGTGACTGTGTGTGAAAACATGCAGGCAACATTAGCATGCTGTTGTAGTAAACATGGTTCAATATGTGGTGAATGTGCGATAAATATCTTACAATTGAAGGTTGCTAAGATAAGAAGCAAACCCCAGGACAACAGTTGACCAATGACTAGAATGTACTCATTGATTCTGGTACCAAAAATAATTCAGTTACTTGGTCTTGCTTTCCCTGGTAAGCATTGTTGCACACTTGGCCATTTCCCTTTTTGAGTCATTGTTGCACATGCTGCAAACTGAAGTCTGTCAAGAAAATCAGTGACAAAGAAACTGTAAGCTGTCCATTAAGTTTCACGAACATCCAAGTTCAATCTGGTAATTTCTTGACTTCATTCAGGTGTGTCCATTACCTCTGACGTAACAATCTTGTTATCTGTGAGATTAGTTAGCCCCAGCACCGAACCAAGGAGATGAAAGTATGTTGCGCCAGATTTCTGTGAATAGAATCTTTTTCTTACAGCTTGACTAAGCTTTTGTGTTTCAAAGGTTATTGTTTTACCAGAATGATTCTGGTCTTTGATGTACAGCCCTGGTTCATTTAGATGGTCTCAATTATGCCGTCAATTTATGGCAAATTCGCAGTCCATCAGAATATTTGCGGTTCTATATTTGAATATTTACTCCATTATTTTCTGAAATTCCAGTTAAAGCCTCTCTATCTATATTTCAAGTATTTATGTACGGATTTCATATTTGTTCTGATATGCTAGCAAGAAGGTGTTGCATATTGTACATCTAGGGAATACTTTTTCATATTCTGTGCTTTCGTAGCTTGTAATATGAAGACTTATGAAATGTTAATATAAGCTAATATGACGGCGTAAATGTTATATTCCTTACAAATCACATTGTACTCCTTTGCATTATGTTATTTGTAGGTCCCTTGAACATCTAATCTTGGCTTTATCTCTTGGTATTTATCATCACTTCCAACTATTGTCGGAAAATTTTCTTCTCATCTACCAATTTGGAAGAGAGTTTCAGTTACAAAAACATTCTAATCCAGATAAAAACACTGCACATTTTTTATAACTAGAACTGCACTTTAACAAAATACAACAAACCTCAAATTTCTTGACTAGAACTGCACTTTAACAAAATACAACAAACTTCAAATTTCTTGCTTATTCAACATTTACTGGAATTGAGATACACCAGTCTTCTCTTCTTTTTATTTAGTCAACTGAGTTATATAGTTCTCTCAAAGTTGCCTACTTTCAATTCTGCAATTTTTAGATATAATTCCTGTGATTATAGTTTCTTTGCGAGGAATACTGTAAAGCGATTAACAGAACAGCTGAAAAGGCCAGATATTTCCTGATGTAGATGTAGTAATTGTCAGAAGTAGTTGGACTTGTGGGGAAAAGGGAGGACTGCTTCTTTTGCGAGTATATTGGTTAAACTAAAATGAAGTTCTCGTACCTGAAAATGTCAAACCTTGATTTGTTTATTTGCAGAAATCTTGGAGCTCTTCAAGTTTATGCAATCTTGGATATATGCATTCAGGCCTAACCGTGAGGTTTTCTCCAACTTATGCAGGTGTTCTGGCAGGTAAATATACTCCAAAAAACCCTCCCACGGGCCCCCAAGGATGAATCTATACTCGCGAGATTCTTTACTGATATAATGCCAGTACCTATATCAAGAGCTTCTTATTGACTTGGATTAATTCACCAACCCATTTTCTAAACTAAATTTGTGCTTCTGCAGCTACAACCCTCAGTAAATTGAAGAAAGATATGGGGCAGAACTACAATGAAATGCCAACCCAGGTTCCATCTTGTCTTCTGCTGCTATTTACTCCGTTCTATAATGAGTAAGCAGCATCCAATATCTCTCCAGTCGTATGCATTATAGTAAAATTTTATTGCCACCCTATTCTAAAGCTAAACTGCCAGCATATTATTGCAGGGCTGCAGGTCATCCTTATTAAAGTAAGGTAATTAGGAAGATCGATACTTCATTCCAAGTCCTTAACTACTTGGGATTTCTAAACAGGTTCAGAGTTTAAGCCCAAATTCTCTTTTTTCCTTCTTGTTGAAGCATTCTTGCTCAGTAGTGAATTCGCAGATTTCAAACTTCTTTCATGGGATATAGTAAAAAGAGTTGAGCCTTGCACCTAACAGTCCAAGGAGAGTGCTGCCTAGACCACTATACTATAATGACTGGACTGGAGTATTATTCCAGTAGCTTCAGGTATCTGCCTATAATTCGTCATTTATCCGAACATATCTATGTTTCTGTTTCCTCTTTCAGGTCCTCTTTAACTTGTTGGTTGATCGCGCAAGAGAACATTTCATTTCCAGGATGCCACAAAAATTGCAGAACAAGCTCAAGAGTTTGCTGCAAGGATGAACTATTAATGAGGTTTTGCGCAGTAGCATGAGAAGTAAGGCCAGTACCAGGCTTTCCAGTTGAGAAAATTATAACTTCCAAAAAGCACCTCACGTTTGATTGCTTTTGCTTCACCGATTTCTAAAGAATTACACCACCAAAATAGGGAACCAACACATTCTTGTAGGGTACATATCCTTGCACTGAAGAACTTTATTTACATTTTTGCAAGAGGCTATGTATATTGTAGCATTTCTTACATTTTCAGTCGTGTAGTATATCTATTTTATGCCAAGTTCTACTTTCTGGACTATAGATAAATAGCTTATATAATATAAATGAGCTCCAAACACGTCCAATAGTTTTAATTTGCTTAAAAAACATAGCTTTATTTGTAATTTCATTTTTACTTTCAAGTTCATGTGAACTCAAATGAAAAAGAAATATAGGATATGCGCATTTGAAGAGGAGGCTTCTCATTCTTTCCTTTTGTTCTCCTTTTTCAATTTGTGCTTCTATTTTTTTTCTTTTTTTATGTATTTCGCTTTAAAGATCACATTGAGTTGCCAGAAAAGAAAATTTATTTGGTTAGAGGTAAAGAAATTTCATAAAGTGTGCAGATTTTTTTTCCCTTTCTCTTTTTAAATAAATGAGCAGTGGTTAGAGAATATAGGAAACACAAAATCTCCAACTCCATTTGATTTGGAAAAAAACTCTGTGATGATGGAACAATATCTCATGGACATACATCTAAATTATGCCTCTTTTGTGCAGAATTATGTTTCTTGAGATTTGACTTCGTTTGATGCAACCCCACTCTCATAGCACTTAGTTACTATTATGATTAATGATTTACAGATTGATTTCTTTTTAAATGTATTTTTTTAATAATTTTTGAAAAATAATTTTTTTTGAAAAGTAAAAATTCTTGGCTTCTAGAAAAAGCCAAATTTGACACACACACACACAAAAATTCATGAAGAAAGATAATCCAAACAGGCCCTTAGCGTTGAGGTTATTTGTTTAGTGCTCATATGAACATTTTTCCCCCTTGTAATTTGACAACAGGCTGCACCTATTGTTTGGCAATTATACGATAACACATTGTTGACAAAGAAAAGATGCAGACGTGGGAACAGACCCAACATTCCTCTTTGTTTTGCTATATCGTATAACTTTTTGCATAATTTACATGTACTAGTATTTCATTTTCTTTTATTGTAATCCACAAAAACATAAAGAAAACAAGACGGCATTTGAGAAGTGCTTAAAGCTGAAAAAGGAGCAAGAAGAAAAGAGTGAAGCAAGCAAAACTTCCTTTTTCTGTAGCCGGAAAAATGGGTTCATGTCTCATGAGTTTTCATTGTGGGGTGAAATAGTATTACAAAATGCATCATAAATATCAAAGACTAAGCACTTCTACCGGACTTGTAAAACTTTTACGAGACTTCCCGAACCCACCACCCAAGAACAGCGTTCCCAGCGATGGCATGAAAAGGATAACCACCAAAAATGGGCTCAAATGTATAGCTCCCTACCATAGACTCTTCCACTACGGCCCCTTCCTAGTCTAGCGGAGCCTATGCATTTCCTCTCCTTCGTGCTATTCAGTTTGTCAGTCGTGATTCCTAATACGCCGTTAAATAAGATCATAACTCATCATGCGCTTTGGATTCAGAATCAGCTTTGTCTTCAGCCTTGCCTGAATCCCCACTTGTCTGGTCTTTCTGGTCATTTTTCTCCTCAGCCGATGAGTTTGTAGTATTTGCTTTATCAGCACCGCTCTCACTTTCATTCTTTACAGGCTTCTCGACTTTTGGCTTTGGCTTTGGAATTCTGTTAACACTTGCCACCTAGAGAACACAGACCCATGTTATGCATCTTGAAAAATATTCATATATGTCCGATCAAATGACCCAATAATGGGAAGACGTAGCAGCAATACCTTGTCTTGAAGAAGAAAGACCTTATCGTATAACTCTTCAGATGTGAACACCGGAGTGCTAAATCCAGAAGTCCTATATAGGAAATGTAGTTATTTTAGTATGAAAAAAATTATTAGTTATTAACAAAAACGAGGATTGTGGAAATAACTTAAGATGGTGACTTTCAGAGATGGACCCAACCCTAATTTACTGATCAACCATTAGTCAGAGGCCAGCCTAAAAGAAACTTTTGACATGCAGCAAGAAGGATAGTATACAAATGCGGTAAGCTTAAAAAATTTCAAATACTGTGGATATGCAATTGGAGGAACAGGAAAACCAGAAGACCTTTGAAGCTCAGAAAATACTTATCACATTCGTCAGAAATCTCAAGTACCTTAATTTGTATCTTTTCAGTTTTTGAAAAATTGTTGGCTTTGGTTATTTTAATTCATAAACAGTCGACTGTGCAACTTTTGTAATGAAATCCAAATCATATCGTCCTGTTCTCATTTATCCCATCCCACCACCCAATTATATCTTTCGTTAAACTTTTCCAGCCATGGTACTTATTCTTTGTTGCAATTAGTTGAAATTCATGACAAGTGAAAAAGAGAATGAGATTTTAACAGAAAAAGAAGAGAGGTTGAAGAGCGGTTATTCTAATTTGTTCAGAAGCCTACACAAGTCATCTAAGAAGCTCAAAAATAATAGAAATTGAATAATGACAGGAAATAGAAACTATCTTACTTCTTCTGTTCAGCCCCTTTCTCATTCAACCAATTCTTCAACTTTTCAGCTTCTTTCAGAACCTGAGAAACCAAGAATTCATGTCATAAGTAAACATAACAAGCAATCATTATCCCAGCTTATTCCATTGCTGAACAAAAAGAAGAGTGACAAGAGAAGTTAATATGAGCACCTCGTCGATTCTCTCCCTTGGAAGCCAAGATTTGTCAGTTTCCCATTTGTGTACAATCTGAAGAAATTCACGAGATGAAAATATAATCAATGCCATGGTGTGGTCAAAACATTCAAAGAGAGGCAAAACATTTTACGGAAAATCTGTCAATATATTTATATATAGCCTAATCTAGAAAAAAGAATGACCATAATGTTCACAAGTTACAACCACAAGAATGCATTATGTTCAATTTTGAGAGACAATGACCATGACGAATTCTTCCCCCTCATTTGAGGCCAAATAACTGTCAAAATCAAAAGAATTTCTTTGGGTTGCCATCGGCCCCCAGGAATCAAAACATGACATGTCTAGGCAATCACCAGCACTAGTCTCCACCCTCAGGAAGCTCTCTTACCTTTATATACTTATTGATAAAGGTCATGCACTCCAGAAATTAAATATAACGAGCTGCACTTGTATATATACACACACAAATACACCCCCAATATATATGAATGAAGAAGTACTCACATCAGAATAAAGGTAAACCCTACAACAGTTTCACAAATGCACTGTCATAATTAATCATGCAACAAAAGGATCAGTCATCCTTCCCAGGCATCTTAATGTCATGATGCAGTATCACCCACCTCCCAGCTACCTCAAGTCAAGCATCACAAGGGAAAAAAGGGAAATTGTAAGAACATGCTTCAATCATAATGGATTCACCTGTTCCACCTCAGAAAGATATCTTCGAGCATGCTCAGATGCTGCAGGCCGTGCAGTAAGCTCGCTATATCTGCAATGATTATCATATGTAAGATAACCTTTCAAATTAAACTTTGAGTCACTAATGGGTGCATCAACAGAATTAAAGACACACCTAAAGAATATTGGATCACCAATTGACTTCAACTTATCAAGCTGTTCTTGAAATTCTGCAGCAGATGCGTCTTCACCATCCATGTACAACCATTCTTGCACCTGACGGATACATGATGGATAACAAGTGAGATACAGTGTCAGGAAATAATTTATTAGGATACACATAAAATGTGGACAAGTAAAAAGCAAAATGCAAAGGCACAATTAAATATAACATGTCGCTGAGGCAAGGAGAACAAACCTCATCAAGCTTTTCAATGAAGGATTTGCGTTCTTCACTAGAAGAAATTTTTTCAAATTCCTCAGATTCAAGCTGATAAAAAGTAAAAGCCATTAGACCAAGGATGAGAAACATTAATTGGAAGGCCCTACAAGAGTGAAAGTATGGCCAAGTTTCTATTAAAGAGCATGATATGAACACTTAACCACTGCTACCCAGGTTCATATACTAGAAATATAAGGAAACAACAGAATAATCACAAGCAAAACAAGAAAATACACTGACATTCTTCATTTCTTTACACAGCGTTCTTTTTTGTTTTGTTGATTTTTCTCTTTGTTTGGTTTTGGCAGGGGTGGAGATGATGGGATGTTGTGACAAATTTGAAACATAACAAGTAAAGGATCAAAGCCCGTTAAGCACTAAAATCAAACTGTGGCAATAAACATCAAATTCTTCAGACTTTTTCTCATTTCAGCTGTCTCGAGCTAGAACATAAGATTCAAAAGACCACCAGAAGTATTAGTTAGTTAATCTTGAAAGAGAAACTGTAATTTGAAATTTTTTACCTGAAGTCAATATAAAGACACCATGATTGGAAGTATCTAAATTCTCTGAATATATTGACAGGACAAACCTTTTCTCTAGTAGCATATATGTAACTTTCCAGGTTATTTTTCAATTCTGCAGTCCTCCTCCTCTCAGCATCCTTCTTGTCCAGTGCTTCCAGTTTACGTTTAGCTTCAGCAAAAGATTCTTTTGAGAGCGATATTCCTGGCCCCGTTGTCTTTTCGGTAACCTGCAACACAGAAAGAAGTTGATAAGTTTTGATAAAGTACTCTTCAAATATAGAACAAGACAGAGAAGTACCGAAAATGGGATAGATTTTACAGACCTTTAGTGAAACCCGGAATGTCCGCTTCTTCAGCTTCTTTTCTGTACCAAGATCCGCAGCAGTGTTATCATTCACACTTGAATCAGATGAATTGCTAGCACCACTATCAGTCTGCAATTTCTCATCACTAACGTCTGAAGCATTGTTAGGGATAGCTTCAGCTGAAGTGTTGGCTGAAGAAGAGGTAGAGTTATCAACTGTAAGATTCTTCTTCGGCACTTCAACCCACTCGGTGATTTCAATAACAGCATCTGCTCGATCCAAGGAAAATACACCACTTCGGCCAAGAGCAAAATGCAGATTGGCCTTAATTGGGGCTGAGAGGTTTCGTGATGCATACCTACACAAACCACAGCAGGCAACTTAGGCTGGCATGCAAATCCAGAAAGAGATAGTCATTTATTAGTGTTTCTTACTTTTCAGTGGATTCAGTAAGACCCGAGACGGAGTACTTTGCGAATATGAGTGAAGAAACACCAGGTGGCAACAAGTTCTCACTCTCATATGCAAGCAAAACTTCGAAATCCTTGTTGTGAACAATGGATCTGAACATCTGCGGCACCATGAAACTAGTGAGCATAGTATCACATAATAAAAGGCACATTATCTGATATAACCAGTCTTTTTCCTTTGTTTTTTGACCAGCCAGGTAGAAAAGGTGCTTGGTACTAAATAGATATACCTTTTTCTCCTTCTGGTTTTCAGAATCAGAAAATGAGATATACCTTACTGGGTAGTTTCTTCATTCGTGGCACAATCAGCTGTCTGGTGCTTTCATCTTTCTGAAGGTCAGGACCATCTAGATCCATAATAAATCCATACGTCGAACCATCAATCATCCCTAGCTTACGGTTCAATTTGATCCCATCACTTAAATTTGCAGCATGCAGTGAAGCACCAAGTACAATAGCTTCATCCGCATCTAAGTGTTTGTCCAGCTCTTTTTTCCCAATGAACTCTTGGAGCTTAGCCTGCAGAATGAGAAGTGTATGAGTGGAAATTGAGGATACCTAAATGTAGAAGACAGCAGAATATCTGCAACGCTATTGCTTTAGTGATATACCACACATACTTAAATAAAGATAATATTAATACCCATCATTTTGTAACAAAAAACTAGTCTGATTTCACATCTCAACTCAATCATGAGATATCATTCCACTATACTCTTCCCTTCTTCACATAAATAGGGTTTAAATAGAAACAGATTCCTGTTCCCAAAACAGGCTTTGATCTTGAAGAGTCGAAAAACAAAGTACCTACCGCTCCTACACTGCATACAGACAATTAAATACACTTGTTGATCATCAAAATTCATCAGGGAAAAACGTAGGAAGAGCACCTGCAACTTTGGCACCCGGGTGGCACCTCCAATCAATTCAACTGCATATATCTTCTCAGTCTTTAGACCAGAATGCTTAAGAACTTCTTTCAAAGGGGTTAGAGATCTCTCCCATAGATCTTGACAGAGCTCCTCAAACTTCTCACGAGTTATTGTGCTCCTGGAAAGAACAATAGGTAATGGTCAGAAGCCGATCGTAGAGAATCAACATTTGGCTTTTCTGTAATTACTACCAAAAGGCAGACACAAAAACAAAATCCAATGCCAACTCAGGAGTTAATCAGCACAGAAGATAATTACAAATGCTCCCCCACTCCTTCTCAATATGCATGCAGCTATTCAAACATGTGAATAAATCAGCCAACAGCAGAGGGAAAATAACCACTAAGCGAAGTGTTTGTACCACATGATAGAGACAACCAACCAATACAGTTACCTAAGCTCACTAAAAGAACCTTGGTGGTCCAGCATAATGATTAAAGAAAAGATTTCATGCTTAAGGTGAAAATAATACAAATACAACCATTAATGGTGCAAAGGAATTCATCAATAAATGGCAGTTGCAAACATTTTGCTCCAACTAGCATCAATAAATTTTCAACCTTGACACTATATCAATGTAAAGGATATAACATGGAAGAACACTGTTGGCTGCTTCTATTATTTAGACAGACAACCATTGATAAGTGATATCATTAATTCTCATTCACTAAGATAAGTTTCAGGAAAGCAGGCGAACTATTTTGTTCTCATGTCCATATCCAGTAAAGCAGAAAGCAAGTCTCAGCAAAGCAAGTTAACTAACTGGGCTCATGCGCATATCCAAAAGGCCATGAAGCAGAAATCCCTCTACTAACGAGAAACACAGTGTCCCTCCCCAGGAAAAGTTTCCATGATGCAGAACATGTAATTCATTCTCTTAGAAAGTTCAAATGAACAGGAAAAGAATGCTAAAAAACGTATTCAGAGAAGGCACAAGCCACAATCTATTAATTGCTTAAATGAACACAGAGAAAGGACGTCCTGGGTAGTTAGCATACTAAGTGCTCAACAATTTATCTCCTCTTGACCTAAAGAATTCATGATTGTACTGCATAAGAGTAACCATAAAAGCAATAAGATAGATCAAGTCACTGCTTATTTTCCTGACGAGTCACAAGACCACACCAAAAAGCTTTTGCTAAATGGTTTTGTTAAATTCAGCATGCACACTAGAACAATGCTATATATAAAACAGAGGTTTCATCCATTCACATAAGCTTTCTTTGACAGGTGATCTAACTCATTAACAGTTAGAAAGAAAAATATGGAACTCGAGAAAGAACAGCCTGTGAAAAAGAAAAGTCGGGATAATCTAGTGGAAAACAAGAAAAGTACGCACTGCAAAATTAAACTCACCTGAAGTCACGATCATCATGGAGAGACTCAACCGAAATCGGAGCCATTGTATTGGCACTAAGAATTTCTTTGGTGCGCTTGACCTGTTTCTTCAGCTTGGCCATTGCCTTTGGAGATGTCCTCACATCAAAACCATTCCCAAGCTGCTTGTTGAATTCATCTGCAAAGTATTCCACCAACCTCAATTCCATATCTTGACCTCCAAGCTCTGCATCCCATCTAACATCCTTCACCTGCAGTAGGCTTAACTCGTCAAACTATTTACCATGACTCTATCACTGAAACATCAAACTGCATAAAAAAAGTAACAGATTGGGACATGATTCCAAACTTTCTGCAAGATGATATCAGTTCCAAGACATTTTAAGAACCACACAATCAGTGATGGAGCCAGGATTTTGACATGGAGGGGCTATGTATTAAGTTTTTTTTACTCAAAAGAATCAATGAAAAGATTTGTAATAAAGTATCACACACACACACACACACACACACACACACATATATATATATATAATTCTTTTGAATTGGGGGTTCAAAATAAACACATAAATTTATTTTTTGGTAAATATATATAGAAATTTTCACCACTGCAGACCGTGAAAACCAGACAATCTGCTGATCAATTCTCTACATTTATTCCAATTTAGGAAAGGATAAAAAAGCAAAAGCTTGCCACGTAAAAAGAATACCAAAAGAACAGCAAAATACAAGCCATTCTCATCTCATAAGTATCTTTGCCAAGCAAAAGATCAGAATGAAAGTTCACCACCAGCAGAAGAGCAACTAGAAAAATCCTGCTCAACCGAATACACTCTCTAGAATGCCAGCTCACCCTCAATTGATACTGAAATTAAAACTCATCATTCTCTCACAGAAACCATATAGATCATAATTGAACAAACAAAACCAAAGATTTTCCGGAAACAACACTTATAGAATCGTAAACATTTCCTTTCTCTATTATATGCATTGGCCATGCTCCTGGCAAAGTGATTAAAATGTCATAGGAATGGCAAGACCATCAGGTATCTTAGATTAATCCTGTTCTTTTTCTGGTCGTTAATCGAAGACCACACTATTTTAAGGCACATCATTGAAAGATCAACATATTCCAATATTAAAATAATAACGAAAGTACAACTTATTAACCAACAAGAACATAAAAACAGAGTAAGACGGCATACATCACATTTAACCAGAGTTCATGATAGCATTGTGCATGGACTACGACATTTTATGTTTCGCAAATGCAATTTACCTGAAATTGATTAACTGAAACAGTCTTGCCATGCTCCTTAGTATTATATGCCGAGAAATACACCAATGCAGCATAAGTAGTACTCGCTCCCATGTCGTAAAACACAACATACCTCGAAGAACCATTCGAGAAATCCTTATCAATCCCATACTGCAAAGCCGCACTGGAATGCTCATTCACCAAAGCCAGCACATTGAGCCCGGCCAGCTCCGCCGCGGCCAGAACCCCTTTCCTCTCCGCCACACCCAAATAAGGCGGCACCGTCACCACCGCGTCCTTCACCGGGCCCTTCACGTGACTCTCCGCCAAACTCATCGCGTACTTCAACACCATTGCCACCATCTCCTCCGCCGTGAACTCCCCTGCATCGGTCTTGAAAACCGCAACCTCCCGCCCGGCCTCGGGGGCAATATCGTAATTCAAGTAAAGAGAACGGAGTCTTTTGGAGGTGAATTCGTAGGGCTTGGAGATGAAATCGCGGAGGTGGGAGAAGACTTTGGTCGGAAACCGCGCGAGGAGGTTCGACGCTTCTTCGCCTATGAAACGACTCTCGGATGTAAACGCGACGAGCGACGGCGTTTTCCGTTTCGACATCTCGTTGATCGCGATCGATATCGGCGGCTGCCCGGGTTTAAGGTTAACCACCGCGACTTTAACCCATTCCGAACCTAGATCTACGCTCAAAACAGCTGATTGCGTTAACAAAACCTGCGAATTGATAAAAAACAACGACAACACAATCCCCAACCGGAGCAGGACCGCCGCCATCGCGGTGGCGAGAGTGCGTGTTCAGAGAGTGTGTGTGTGTGTTTTTGTGTTAGCGTGCGAGAGAGAGTGTTAGGTTCTGGTTTTTTGGTTTCAAGTGAAGGAGGGGGAAGGGGTATATCTAGTGCAGTGGTTTGAGTTGGAAAGTGAAGGGGGTTGACGAATGGGAAGGTGACACGTGGAGGAGGATTACACGTGGAGGATTGTGAAAGGTTGTGTGTGTTGTTTTTGAAGTCATCATAGATCTTGTTAGAAGGAGAAAGCTTTGAAGTTTCTAGCGCTGGGCTTGGGGTGGGGGGGGGGGGGAGTGGAGTCAAGTCCATTTGGTTGCAAATTTTGAAATTATTATGATGACCCCTTGTACTTTTGCTTTGCTTTTAGTTTTCTCCTATAAATTTTGAATTGGAGCACTGTCCAAACATTGTATAATAATAAAATAGTGAATGAAAATAACGTAATTTTTCATATTGTTTAATCCTTAATTAACTTGAAATTTCTTTTTTGGTTTGGTAATGGAACAATGTATTAAGAGTTGTTCTAATTATAAGCTAATTCTAAGTTGAGGAAAATTGGAGTACAAATTAGTAATTTATCACTAGAATGTTGCTTGGACACCAAATTTGTAGCCTTTTGTTGTCATTTTGGAGAATCGAAGGCCATGTTGTCTCTCGTGTTCAAAGTGTTTTTATGAAAGGGCGTGATATTGCTTGCAATGGAGTAAATTGCACATTATGCCCCGTACTCTGACTATGTGTGTCATACTACCCTATAGTATCAAAATCAACTTATTACCCCCTGAAGTTTTTAAAAGTGTGCAAAACACATCTCTGCCGTCCATTTTTTGTTGCTTTTGCACACTCGTAAACATGGACGACAAAGGGATATTTTGCACACTTTTAAAAACTTCAGGGGGTAATTAGTAGTTCTAATACTACAGGAGGCTATGACACATATAGGTCAGAGTAGAAGGAGTTAATTAGCTAGTTTTGATACTACAAGGGGGTATGGTGTACATAAGTCAGAGTTCAAGGGAATAATATACAGTTTACTCGCTCGCTATGTGCATTTTCCACTTGACTTGGTTCAAGGATATGGTAGAAGAAATGCACTCCAAGATGCTTGTTAAAGGCTAACTTGCACAAAGTTTATGATTCCATTAGCTAGTCCTTTGTCCTGGCTATTCATCGATTGGATTCAAATGTGAATTACTTCGACTAACTATACCATTTCTTTCAATAGTAGACTTCATGTCTATTTTTGGGAGTAAAAAGGGGATTAGGCAGGGGGATCTTTTTCCCCCCTATTTGTTTGTCATTGGCATGCAAGCTTTTACTGGTATCATGGATGTTTTGGCAAGGTAAATTCAAGTTCCAGCCAAAATGCAACAAAATTGAAGCTTACCCACGCTTATTTTGCAAATGATGTGCTCATCTTCTCAAAAGCTTATATTAATACAATGAAAGCTATCAATGTGGATCTTATGTTTTCTAAGCTATTTTTGGACTACATATTAGTAAAGAGAAGAGTGAAACCTATTTCAATGCCTTCCAAGAGGATATTAAAGATAGAATCAGGGAGATTTTGGCTTTAAAGTTAGCATCCTTCCTGTATTGAACTTTGCAAAGACTCCTAAAACAAGATTGCAGTGATCTCATTACTAAGATTGCAAATAGATTGAGAGATAAGCAATTAAATGGTTGTCATTGGCAATCGAAAAATTCTCATCAGTGCAATTCTTTTGGGCATCCAAAGTTATTGAGCTAGGATCCTAGTATTGCATAGTGGCATTATCAAAGAAATTGAAAAAAGGCTAGTTAGATTTTTATGGAATGGTCAAAATGTCAATGGGAAAGCTCGAGTGGCATGGTTGAAATATGTCGAACTCAAGACGAAAGAGGTCTTGGCATACAAAGTCTCAAGGATGTTAATCGAGATGGTCAAAATGTCAATGGGAAAGCTCGAGTGACCTATGTTAATTTTGGCTTATCTTTAACAAAGTTAACACAATTTGAGTTAATTGGATAATGGCTAATTATTTGCATTATGATGGTCTTTAGCAGTTTAAAGTGCATAATAATGCCCCTTTACCTCAAGAAACTTATGCAACTTAGGATGTCATGAAACAATTTACTTATTTTAACAATGGAAATGACAATGACACTAGATTTTAGCTAGATCTGTGACACCCACTTGGTATTTTGAAGGATTAGTTTTGAGCCCAAAATTTAGAGGCTACTCATATGGACATCAATACTAAGAGGCTGCTCCTATAGACATCAATACTAAGGTAAGTGATGTGATTCTAGAGAAGGAATGGCATCGGTGGACAAACGATCCTATCCTTCCTACGATCTTTGAAGTCGTTGGTTTACTAATACTAAACTCTGATCACGAGGATGTTATTTGTTGATTGGGTTCATCGGATGGTATATATACAAAATGGTCGCCATGGAATGCCATCAAAACCAAACATCCTTCTTTGCAGTGGCCAAAGATTGTTTGGTTTAAGGGCCATGTGCTTAAACATGTTGTGTATCCTTGGTTGAAGTGGCACAACAAATTGCTTATGCTCAATGGACTTTTTTGGTGGGTGTATTAATGTTGATCTGATGTGTGTGTGTGTGTGTTTTTTTTTTTTCCATAGGGCCATGAAGAATTGAAGCCATTTATACTTTAAATGTAGAGTCACTAGAAGAATTTTGGAGAAAGGGATGAAAGTGGCAAGAGGACCCTACTAGGTTCACAAATGGGATCCGTTGAACTCTAGTTTTCAGGTGAAGCTTGGCGGGAACTCAGTATAAGCTCAAATATGCAAGTTGTTCATTGAAGCAATGATTTACCACCTTTGGCGTGAACAAAACATATGGTTGCACCAAAGGGAGAGATTAGTGAATAAAGATCAATGGTTCAATTGGATTGCCTTTGATAACCAAGTTAAAATTGTATATAGTTGTGAAGTTAGGAGTAATACTACAAATAGTCTTTTGTTAGAGGATGGAATATTAACATCTAACTTGTTAGTTGGGTAGGCTTGTAAAGGGATGTTTTGTATTTTTTTGGATTTCTACTTGCCTAATATTATTCCATTATTTGAAATCAATACGAAGTTCCTTGCTTGCTTAGCCCAAAAAAAAATTTCTTGACAACCAAAGCTTAAAAAGACGGTAGAGGAGCAACAAGGAATTTAGTATGTATAATTACTAATGTGATCTAAGGTTAAGTATCAATTTTGTAATTGATTATGGCTTTATTTTGTGATTTAAAAGCTCACATATTCAATTTCGTAATTATTTTGTTAAAATACATAAAATAACAAAATAATACATAATTTTATTATATATATTTTTATAAAAGGTCAGCACTCGCCAATCCATTGACATGCGAGTCAACCCACCAAAAAGTAATCTAACGTTACTCACCAACACATCAAACCTTCATTGAATAGGTCAAATTAACCCTCAGCTTGACATGACTTAGCAAAAAAGAATAATAATATATGAGATAGCTTCCACCCACACCACATTCTTTTTTGAAGTTAATTTTTTTAAGAAGATTAATGGGAGTTCTCCACTTACCTGTTGATAACTCGATATTAATTTGAAGTAAAAAGTGCTCCTACTAAGTTATATCCTCCTCTTTATTTGTTTATAATTTGTTTGGATGGTTTTTCATGAACAAATATTTTTCTAAAAAATTAAATTCAACTTTTATTTTAACAAAAACAAAATTATATATATTTTTAAATATTATAAAAAATACTTTTAGAAAAATCAATTCACACAAGTATCTAGACTATATGCTCGTTTGGATTGACTTTTTTCAAAAGTATTTTTTTTAACGACTTTTAAAAAATAGCTTTTGTGGAGAAGCTGAAAATTCTGAATTCTAAAAAAAACTGTATTTGAACTTTTTTCATAGTTTCAATTTTTTTAGAAGTCGAATCAAATAATTATTATAAATTTAATATAATTTAAAAAAAAATATCTTTTCTTAAAAAAACTAATCCAAACATGCTCCATTTTCTTTGGAACCAACAACCATAGACCCAGAGCGGTTTAGTCACTTGCCAAGATATGAGAGACACACGTGTATCAACTGAAAACCATGTTTTCACCACTCACTCTTGTTGTCAACCCAGAAAAAAAACCAATGCCCATCCGTGGAAAAGATTTTCGCATGATTTACATGTCCTTTCATTGTCCAAAGTCCACAGAAACAAAACATTTTTTTTTATATATTTTTTCTCTTTATTTTTTTTGTCTTTTATTTCATCTATGTTGTGGCTCAAGACCTCTTGGGTCTCCTCATTCTCGAGTCTGGTCATTCTTAGCTAACAAAAGCTGCTTAATCATGGCTCTGCACTTGAACACTGCATGCTTTTGTGGATTTAGTCAAAGGAGAGTGGTGCAGAGAGTGAGAGCCATAGCTTCTGAGGATAAAGTCACTGTTGGAACAGCACAAGGGGAAGTGGAAAAGGTGAAGCTTGGTGGGTCTGACTTGAAGGTGACGAGGCTTGGGATTGGAGCTTGGTCTTGGGGTGATACTAGCTACTGGAATGACTTTGAGTGGGATGGTAAGATTTGATTAGTTATGTTATGTCGCATTTTTGGGTAAATCACTCCTATAGTCCTTTGACGCGCTGGTCCTTTGTCTAATTGAACCTTTTAGTGGTTTAGAGGGTGTTTGGCTTTGCGTATTTGATGCTTACCTAAAAAGCACGCTCGTGAGTGGGTATTTTTTTCTGGGTGTTTATAAGCACCCAAAATAAGCAAAGCCAAACACTAACTTGCTGTCGTTAGTCTATTTTGAATTTTTGTCCAATTTTAACCCTTACCCTCACGCATCATGCACGTGCAATGCATTGAATAACAGCGAAAATTGGATGGAAATTCAAAGATGGAATAAAGTTTGAGGATCAAAAGGTTCCATTAGAAAAGTAAAGGGCCATCGTATCATTTTATTAAAATATAAAGGGCTGCACGGGAGTAGTTTACCCCGCGTTTTTGGTGGTGAATTGTGTTTAAGGCTCCTTTTGATTGATTTTTTTCTCGTGAGAAGAAATATAATTTTTATCTGATAATTATTTCCTTTAATTTCGAAAAAAAAGCTGAAACTGTTGAAAACATGATTTCACTAGTCTGGTTTGTGGTCTGCACATGGGGGTGGAAAATTATGTAAGAAATGTGTATGTAAAGCCACCACGTAGAAAGTTACTATTCATGTTTCTGTGAAGAGAATTGTCCACTTGAGTGATGGTTCTTTATCCCTTCATTGCAGTTTTGGTGTAATTAATATATACTTCTTTTGTTGGATTTCATTCTATTTTCGTTGTTGACATGTTGATTCTGATATTGACTTAGTCAATAAATTTTGTAGATTCTTATACGTATATAATAATCAATAACGTGAAGCGAGCAATTTTGTGATTGTTTCAGGTTTTGGTTAATGGTTATCGATTGGAGAGGAGTGGAAAAATGTAGTACCCCTTTGAGTTGTGTGTTTGAGTATGAATGTGAGCTGAGTTATTCCGTGTGTGTTTGGTCTTTTATTATGTTCTCTATTTGGTTATTGCACCAATATCTGATATAGGCATTCTATTTTTTAAGTTGTTGCATTATTTGATTTGGATATTAAGGAAGACTATCTGCCTCTGGTCCGGGATGTTCTTGTTTGCAAAGTGCTAGGATGTGTTGATGACTTGGACAGGATATAGTCTGTCATTTGGATACGCGCAGATGTGGTCATCCTACCGAAGAAAGAATGGCCTCCATCTGCTTAAATGGAATTTAGGACAACAGATCTTCATCTACTCTGGGGCTTACTCCCAAATATCACTATATTGTGAGATAGACAGCTATGTTACTGCAGAGGGAAATGAATAATGCAATATTAGCAAAAGATGAAGGAGTCTCTTTCTGACCCGTATGAAGTGTATGTACATACAAAATGCGAAAAGAAGCAATTTTAGGTGCTATATTCACGCCAAATGCTGGAAAAAAACTAGAAAATGATTGACTAAAGTATAATAAGTTTATTAGTCTCCACAATTTTATTTTGTCATTATGGTTCTGTTGGAAGCGCACACATCAATTGGATTGATTAATTTTGTATCTAGTTTTTGTTTAATATATTGATCCATTTCCTGAAGAATCATGTTTCAAAAATGTGTTGCCTTTTTGTTCCAACGGATTCTTCTTGCTGGTATTCCTTTCCCCTGCCCCATGATGAAGTTCTATTTAATAACATCGCATAGAGGCATTGCTTCTGATTAGTCCATTTTGTCTTTACATTTAGATAGTACATGTTGCTGTTGTTTCAAATGCATATAACAACCATTTATTTCCCCCCTTTTTTATCGGACAGATAGAAAGCTGAAGGCTGCCAGGAATGCCTTCAATACCAGCATTGACTGCGGTATTACATTTATTGATACTGCTGAGGTTTATGGCTCAAGGGTGAGAAATGGACGTACATAACTCTGTATTTCTCCCCATAAGGAAGTAGTGCTTCAAAATTGAACCCTTTCATCTCTGTGCTTGCAGTTCTCGCTGGGAGCAATTAATTCAGAAACACTATTAGGAAGGTAAGTTTTTAAGAATTTTATCACGCTTCATATTTCATCATGCAGCTAGAAGTAAAGCGGTTTATATTATTGTTAATTTTGGGCTTTCTGGTGATAAACTTGTCGTTTTCCTTCAAGATTTATCAAAGAAAAGAAAGAAAGTAACCCAGAGGTGGAGGTTTCTGTTGCAACCAAGTTTGCCGCATTACCATGGAGGCTTGGTCGTCAGAGTGTTCTCTCTGCTCTCAAGGAATCCCTTAGTCGTCTTGGGTTGCCTTCTGTGGACCTTTACCAGCTTCACTGGTCTGCTCTCTATTAGCCTTCCAACTGGCTGTTCCAGTGAATATTTGATGAACACAAGTTGATTCATGTTTTCCTGATTTTTCAGGCCAGGAATATGGGGAAATGAAGGTTGTTCATGATCGAGACCTTGCTTGATTCAGCAATAAATGCTGATCTATTGACAAGAAATCAGACTATCTAGCTTGCGTAATCTAAAAGGGGCTTAATGTCGTAAATATTGTTTCAGGATATATCGATGGTCTAGGAGATGCAGTGGAGCAGGGCCTTGTGAAGGCTGTCGGTGTATCTAATTATAGTGGTATGCTTTTGTAGGACTGCCCTACGTCTTGCACTTGAACCTCAGAGTTTTACATTTGTCAGAAAAATAGTGCAATTTGTCTATACTTGCATGTTACTTGGTCACATGTGATAATTGGGTTGATCGAGGTGGTTCTTGCCTCAGAAAAACGTCTTCGTGATGCATATGAGCAATTGAAGAAGCAAGGTATCCCGCTTGCTTCCAACCAAGTCAATTACAGTCTCATATACAGGAATCCCGAGGAGAATGGTGTAAAGGCTGCCTGTGATGAACTTGGCATCACCTTGATTGCTTATTCACCTATTGCTCAAGGTAAGTTCCTTGGTGTGCATGTATGCAAGCAACTTAAGCACATTGCTGCGATAGACATTCTTCAATATCCAGTGAATATGCTGAGAGATATCTCACAGAGAAAGGTTGCTTAGATAAAAGTAATGCTTGGACGTCATGGACAAAGGTCCTAGAATGTGCTCACTAATTTCTGATACCGAAGTAATTTGGTTACTTGCTCTTCTTTTTTCCTCTTAAACATTGTTGCACATGCCGCAATCTAAGTCTGCAATTTACAAGAATATCAGTAACATAGTAACTGGAAGCTGTTCAATGAGTTCCGCATGTATCGAACAATGATCTGGTTGTTTCATGACTTCCTTCAGGTGTAACATTTATCTCTGGCTTTTCATCCTTTTGATGTGTGAAATTAGTTGGCTCTGGCAGAACCAAGACTATGAAAGAGTTCTGCACCGGATTTGTCGAGTAGAAAAATTTTCTTCCAGCTTTAGATGGCCTTTGTTTTTAGAGGTTATAGTTCAGTAAAAATGATTCAGGACTTTCAAGGAATGTCCAATGTGGATAGCACTTTTAGTTCTGACACTGAAAACAATTTATTTTGTAACTTGACCTTAAAAGTTGAGTAGGAGTTTCAATATTAATGCCAGGGTCTAAAATATCAACTAAACGAATAGATATAATGGCCAGTTTACGTGGAGGCCCAGTCAGACTAGATTTGTTTCTAGTACATAGCTCAGTATCTATCTGCTATTTTTGTCCGGCTTCCACAGATCTGTCTATGTCAGTGCCCTCTGTAAAACTTGATGGATTCTTCCACTTAGCAGTAACCCTGAGCAGACATTTTGGAGAAAGTAATGAAAAGAAGAAAAATTTAGTTACGTTGTTTACAGAACTTCAACAGTGACAAGCTTTCGTTAAACTGTTATTAGAAGATGCAGGAAATACAACTTTGGTTGGGGGGGCAAGGGTGTTAGGTGATAAATCTGGGAACATGGCAGTGAGGGACACTGCAAGGAATTTCAAGGAAGACTTCTGTCATGATGGGTTTGTATATTAGTGGAAAGCATAAAGTTCAAGCTTCGATGACACTGTGATGGTGATTTTCTTGAACGTTTTATTTTCATCTCTTCCTTGTGATATGGGTGTCCTTCTCATTAAATTGTTTGGGAACGTTAAACATTCAAATAGATTCTCAAATCTGATTTGCTGGCAAGTGTTCCCTGTTGTGTATATTGGGAATGACCTTTTTATATTCTAAGCTTTCACAACTCGTAATAGTAAATCGGTTACTTCCCCCCTTTTCATATTTGAAAACGGGAACTCAGTTAATGTGATGGTGTAATTTTTGTATTCTTTATTGGTCATAGTATATTGCTTTTCTGTGTGGTTATTTCTTGATCCATTGAACACAAAATCCGGGCTTCAACCTTGGGGTTTATCGTAATCTTCAATGATGAGCCAGACATTTCCTGATGTAGTAAATGTCGGCAGAGCTGTTAAGTTGTGAGGAAACAGGACTGCTGCTTGTGCAAGTAAAATTATATTGATGTTCTCATAAGTGAACATGCGGAACCTTGATAGGTTTATTTGTAGCAATCTAAGAGCTGCTCAAGTTTAGCAATTTTTTACGGATGCATTTTGTCCTAACTGTGAGCTTTTTCCAACTTATGCAGGTGCTCTGACGGGCAAGTATACTCCAGAGAACCCTCCCACTGGCCCACGAGGACGAATCTATACTCCTGAGTTTCTTACAAAAGTAATCCCATTAACTATATCAGAAGTCACTTGGATTCACCAACCCTTTTGTTAAACTAAATTTGTTCTTTGCAGCTACAACCTTTGGTGAACCGAATAAAGGAGATAGGGCAGAGCTACAATAAAACTCCAACCCAGGTTCCTTCGTGTCTGCTGCTACCAAATTTAATACAATACAGTGGTCAACTGAATATTCACCATACCGCGCTGTCTTGCCCGTGTCCCATGCACACACAGTACCACAACTTCATCACTACCCTAATCTAAACTGAAGCTGCCACTATAATATATATTTTGCAGCCCTGGAGGTCATATTTGTTACAGTGTATCATATTGCTGATTATTATCTTATCTCCTGTTTTCTAGAATGAAAAGGACCGTGTCTGCTTACTAATCACACGTGAACTGGTTCAGTGTTAAGCTAAATTCTCTTTTTCTGTTGAAACATTCTAGTTCTTTGGTGATGACTCGGCTGTTTCTCTAATTTCCTTTATGAGTTAGGGGTGGCGTCAAGTACGGCTAGCACCTTCCATGTGCAGGATGTTTTTCCTTTACGTATCTACAAATATATGTGTGTAGTTGTCATTGAGCCAAAGTAAATTTGGACTTCTACTTATGTCTTTCAGGTAGTCCTCAACTGGTTGATTGCGCAGGACAACGTCGTTCCAATCCCAGGTGCCAAAAATGCAGAACAAGCTCGAGAGTTTGCGGGCGCATTAGGGTGGAGACTCAGCAAGGAAGAAGTCGACGAGCTTCGATCGATGACATCAGAAATAAAACCTGTAATAGGCTTTCCAGTTGAGAAATTGTAACTTTCGGAAGCAACTTCTGTATGGTTTGCCTTTACATCAGCGATTTCTGAAGAGCTGCAGCATACAGTTAAAAGGAAAAGACATCTCTTTTGTAAAGTAAATATGAAAAACTCAAGTACATCATACCAGTCATGTTCATATGTTGTAGACACGGGACTATGCTGAAATTGTAATGTTCACCTTTTGAACAAAGAGATTTTAAGGGGGAAAAAAATTTTGACTTCTCGAAAAAGTTAAATTTGAGTTCATTGGTAGTGGCACGTGAGTTACCGTCGTTTAACCAGTTAGTATCCTTATTTTTTATGAAAATAACCAATCTAAATGGGCCCGTCATCTGATGCCTGTGCTGACGGGTGGGGTTAAAATTTTAATTTAATTTAAATGTATAAAGAAAATAGCTCATGTAAATGAATCCCCAAAAAGCCCAAAACGTGTTGATTTTCTTGTAACAAATGTGTAACACTGAGCTGAGATTATATATATATATATATATATATATATATATAAAATAACTTCAAGCACCAAGCTACAGGTGCACTATCATATCTTTCCTCAAATCTTGTGCGAAATAGTAATTTCATACATCAAAATACATACATATATATATATATATATATATATATATAACATATGTATAAGGAAACTTAACTGACTGCTTTTATATGTCAGCAAACTCATTCCGTACACTTATAACCAAAACCAACTACCATTGCCTCCATTTCAACCACCTTTTGAACTCATGCTCTTCCTTCTCCGACCTCAAACTCATCCATGCCCTCCTCCTCACCACTGGGTCCCACCGGGAGCTCGCTTTGCTCACAAAGCTAATCTCTTTAACCACCTCGGTTTCCATATCTTCCTCGATGGAGTACGCCCGTAAACTGTTTGATGGAATGCCGCAACGAGATATCTTCCTCTATAACACGCTAATCCGAGGATATGCCGATCTGGGTCCTTGTCAAGAGTCCGTAATTCTTTACCGGAAGATGCATCGGGCCGGGTTCTTGCCTGATAACTACACGTTCCCTTTTGTCATCCGGGCTTGTGCTGTTCTTTCGTCCGTGAAAGAAGGGAGGGAAGTGCACTGCAATGTGGTTAAGAATGGGCTTGGGTTTGATGTTTTTGTGCAGAGTGCGTTGGTTACGATGTATGCTCGGTGTGGGGAGGTGAGGGACTCGGGGTTGGTTTTTGGCGAAATGAGGGTGAAGAATGTTGTTTCTTGGACGGCAATGATTGCAGGGTATGTGCAAAATGGGTGCTTTGGGGAGGGATTGGATGTTTTTCACGAGATGATGAGTTCAGGGAGTAATAGGCCTACTGCTATTACGTTGGCTACCGCCCTTCCTGCTTGTTCGGGGTTGGCGTACTTGAGTTTTGGAATGTCTATTCATTGTTATGGGATTAAGTTGGGATTGGAAACTGATGTTTCACTTGCCAATGCTTTGATTGCATTTTATGGGAGATGTGGGAATGTTAAGAAATCGAGGATTTTGTTTGATGACATGAATGTCCGTAGTCTGGTCTCATGGAATGCCATGATAGCTGCCTATGAGCAGAATGGTGCTGGTGCAAGTGCAATTAAGCTTTTCCGTAGAATGTTAAATGAAAGGGTGGAATATGATTATATCACGATGGTTAGTGTTATCTCTGCTTGTACTAGTCTGGGAGCACTCAACACTGGACAATGGGTTCATGAGTTCATCAAAAGAAAAGGGTTAGAGACGAATGTTGCTATTATAAATGCATTGATTGATATGTATGCAAAGTGTGGAAACTTAGATTTGGCTAGGGAGCTTTTCAGTAAGTTGCCTCATAGAACGGTTGTATCCTGGACTGCGATTATAGGGGCATTTGCATCTCATGGGCATGGTGAGGAAGCTCTAGATCTATTCTCGAAGATGAAAGAAGAAGGAGTTAGACCAAATAATTTCACCTTCATCGCTGTTTTAACAGCTTGTAGGCACTCTGGGCTTGTTGAGGAAGGAAGGAAATATTTTGGAAGCATGACAAAGGACTACTCAATTGTGCCAGGAATGGAGCATTGTGCTTGTATGGTTGATCTCCTTGGTCGAGCTGGAAAACTGGTAGAGGCTTATGAATTTATTGAGAATATGCCAATTGAGCCAGACATTGGCATTTGGGAAGCACTTCTTAGCTCTTGTCGAATTCACTGCAATCTTGAGCTGGCCGAGATCGTGGCAGATCGATTATTCCAGTTGAACCCTCAAACAGTTTCTCTTTATATCCTTATGAAAAACATCTACGCTGAAGCTGGTAGATGGGAGGATGTAGCTTGCATGAAGACTTTGCTGAAAGAAAAGGAGCTGAAAAAGACTCCTGGACAGAGCTTGGTTGAGGTAGGTCGAAGATCACGCACATTTTTGTCTGGATCAGGATCTCGGCCTGCAAAAGAGGTATTCAACTAAGATGAGCTTTCATTCAAGCATTAACCACTGGCCTGTATGTACAAGTTCTGGAGGTCGAATTACCGATATTGGTCCTTGCAAACAGTGGTCATTTACATGCTATCTGCAAGTAAATTGACATGTATTCACGGAATAGAAGAATGAACATATTCTTCACAATGTCCACTGTTTGGGCTAAGTGTTCTCCGGAGGATTAATCCCAGAAGGGTTTGGCAGTTTGGTGGATCACTTAAATTTTTTCATATTACAGGCATGTAACAGGGTTCATGTCAGATAGATAGCATGGATATTATTTGTTCCGTATATTTAAACATTACAGATCTTATTGAACTCTAGTCCATGGTTTGAGTGGAGAAGATGTTGCTGGTATCAAAGATCTAAAGGTCTTTTTGACATTCCAAATCTCAGTCAAAGAACTTTGGCCAACTACATATTTCCAGGGTTTGAAGTGGTCAGCTCTGACTGTGGTATTACTTTATCTCAGAAGGATTATCAGTGCAACTTCATGACTGAAGTGCAACATTATGTTAACAAGCTATTGACTCTCCAATTGATCCCAACATAAAACTTATGGCCCACCAAGGCCAATTTCTTCAGGATCCATACTGATAGCGAAGATTGGTTGGGAAGTGAGATTATTTGATTGTTAGGAGACCTGATATTTCTTATATTGCAACTGTTGTTAGAGTTTATGATGAAGGCTCATGACAGAATTGAATGGAGTTTCTTGTACAAGGTGATGAGAAAGCTTGGGTTTGGAGATGTTTTGGTAAATTTGGTGGAGAAATGCATTTCCAATTGCAGGTTTTCAGTTTTAATCAATGGGCAATCCACAGGTTATTTCAAAGCTTCTAGAGGACTTAGGCAGGGTGACCTCTTGTCCCCTGGCCTTTTCATCTTAGCTGCTGAGTTTCTCTCCAGAGGATTGAATTTGTTGGTGGAAAGATACCCTGTCTTTTCAGGCCAAATGTGCTAAAACTGTGAGTCACCTTGCATATGCTGATGACTTAAGTATATTCACCAATGGGCAAAGAGTAGTCTCACTAAAATTTTGGAGTTCTTGAACCTTCATAAGAGTGTTGCTGGGCAGAAAATTAACATAAACAATAGTGGTTATCTTATTAGATAGCATAGTACTAAGAAAAGTGGAAACAGGTGGCTAAGTTGACTGAGTTCTTGAAACTAAGGCTCCCTACCAAATATCTTGGCATCCCACTATTTAAAGGTGTCAAAAAATCTTGTTATTTTGCTGAGATCTTGCAAAAAATTCAACGTGGACTCACAGGCTGGGAGGCTAGCACCTTCTTCCCTGGTGGCAGACTTATCCAAACAGTCCTTTCCTCTTTACCTCTGCATTTATTACAAGTTCAAACCCCTACTAAAAAGGTGACATACAGGATTGAAACTCTATTTAATAAGTTTCTCTTGGGGGATGGGGGAGAGTCTAAAGCTATGCATTAGTGTAGATGTAGCAAAGTCTGTCTCCCTTCCAACAGAGTGGCTTGGGATTTAGGAGCGTTGCAGATCTGGTGAAGGCCTACTCTATGGTTCTCTGGTGGAGGATCAGGACTGGCGAGAGTCTATCGGCACATTTCTTAAGACAAACATATTGTTAAGGGACTCTTCCTTTCCTTGTTCAAACCAAGCCCACTGATTCTTATAACTGGAGAGGAATGAGAGTTATCGCTAGTGAATATAAAAAATTTATCAGATGGCAAATAGGGCAGGGCTGTTGTTCGTTTTGGTTTGATAACTGGATGGATGAAAGCTCACTTGTTCAGTATGCTCCCCAGGACTCCCTTCAGTTGCTGCAGGTTAAAGATCTTATTAAGGAGGGGAAATGGGACCTTTCTAAGGTTTCTAATTTTGTCTCCTTGAACGTTCCAGCAGAGAATTTAGGATACTTCTTTAACTGAGGGTCAAGATGAAGGATGCTGCACTGAACCTTTGGATGAGCATTGTAGATTGAAACAAGCCTGGTCTATCTGCAGGACTTCTGGTGTTGAAACAACTTCTTTTTTCTAGACTCCAGTATCACTCTGTGTCTTAAAATCTTGTTCTTTTGCTAGAAATTACTCTATGGTTGGACACCAGTGGACTCTGTGATTCAACAAAGAGGTATTTATTTACCCTCTAAGTGCCAATGCTGCAGAAACATTGAAACTCTTGAGCACTGTCTTTTTACAGGAGCCAAAGTCAGAGCAGTTCGGGAACATTGAAAGAGCTTGGAACTGAATACCTTAATCAAAGAAGTTGATTTTAAACAATCAAGCTGCATCAAGCATATTGAAGTAGATTGCCACTTTCTGAGGAAGAACATTCTATCTACATCCATACATCATATATGTAGACCGGGTAGCAGAATTGTTTGTTCACTATAGGTGGGGGGTGTGGGGTGTGGGGTGTTGGGGGAGGGGGGGGTGTTAGAAGGGAAGGGGTTGCATATATATATATATATATATATATATATGCTCTAAGAATTGTTGAGTGAGGGAAAGGGTATATAATTGTAACATATCTGTTGGCCACTCTTGTTATGAATATAGAGAGTCAACCCTCTCAAGGGATTGATTTCACTCTCCCAAAATCCTCTTGAGAGGTCTCAGTGCCTTTGTTGTATCTTCATCAGATTAAACATAAGTGACAGCCATGAACATGGTTTAAACAGTAGCATTGAGAAGTAAGTGTCTGAGAAGATGATTCCAGCTTCAGTAATTGAGCATCAAAGCTAGACCTTCCAATTGTAATTTTATACTAGTTTACGGGTTGCAAGATGCTGCGGGTATTATTTTTTAATTTTGTATTCTTTATAATTTAAATTATATCATTTTGTTAAAATGGATCAATTTTATAAAGAAAAAAATTCATTAATGGTATTTGAAGTATATTTATATTTTTTATGTTTACTTTTCAAAACTAACAAAAAAAGAGCACTATACTTACCATTAAAATAAACATATAGAAAAAATAAAAAAAGAACGACGAGGTTCCATGTGGATACCCCAGGTCCCGACTTAGCACCGTAATATAATAGATAAAATTGAAAGTAATAAAATAGTTTATCTTTCAATTTTTCCTTTTCAAAATTAACTCATTGAGGATAAAATAAATTAGTTAGGTTAACTATTAAAAAAAAAAAGAAACCAAATATATAAAAAAAAAATTAAGAAGCAATCACGGGATGCTACATGGCATTTCATCCAAGCATTAATTTCTCGTTAAAAAAAAGAGAGAGAGAGAGAGAATTATCAGATACTTTTCCTACCATAAAAATTACTATAATTGTCACTTAATACGATACAAAAATGCTTCACCATACTTGGTAATTGTCTATCTTTGTTCTCCTGCATGTTAAGATATACTTAACTGGAACTTAGATAGCAATTAATGTGCCTTTTTATTTTTCTTTCAGATAAGGGATTCTGTTGACGGAACTTGACCATCGATACACCCGACAGAGCCTGATCACTAACTGACAAAACTCACAGATACACAACAAGTCACCTATGCTACAATTAATATGCTTTTTCTATACTTTGTTTCTATCATTTTCACTGCAAGGTAAAACGAACCATGGCGTCTGACATGGTTTTCACCTATTTTGCACGTTGAGAATTAATTATTTTACTTGAAATGATATATGCTGATCTGTCTGTTCAGATCAATTATATTTTCTTCAGTTTTTTTTTTTCTTTTTTCTTTTTGGGTCAAATCTTCGTTTAACAATTATTGTAGCATGTGAGTATTCTTTGTCGGGTTTCTCCAGCATGATGAGCCGCATTCTGTGTACCAGGAGGCCCCTCTCTTCATGTTTTCCGTATACTCCCAAGCCGTGTTGACTGTTGCGGTCGTCATTATCTTCATCTGTATCATCAATCTCCATCTATGGCAATAAATTTAGTTTAGAATACCTCTATGAATACCAAGAGATTGGTCTAGTGGTAGAGCATTAGGTCGTAAGTAGGTGACTTGCTTACGACTTGGTCCCGAATCAATTAGAAAGTTAATTTTTTTGGGACTAATATTATCAAGCTAGTCATACACCTAATGATGAGAATTATGCATTTTTGGTGTAGGGCTATGCATGTGTATCCAAATTTGGCACTTGTAGTGTAGGTTTAAAAGAGTTTCGTAAAACTCATCCCATCGACGGAAAGAGAGAAATTTTAGAACTTGAAACTCCAACAAATGGCCAGTGGTCTTAATAACTTTGGACATGAAGCTAGAATCACTAGCAATTGTCGATCAACCAAAAAACAAAACGGAAGCTATAGCCTATATGACTCTCTCATCATCTATCTATATATACATTAAAATCGGTAGAAGTGACATAGAACTTGACACATCAGCTTTCTAGATAGATGAGAGTCCGACATATCAGCCTGAAATTATTAATCCAACCAATTCTTTTTATTAATAGTTAGATATTATATTAGATAGTAGCTTATAAATGTATTTGTTATAGATTTTAGTAAACCAAGAATGCTATCATCATATAATATGTATATATATAAGCATACATGCAATATCAAATACTACATATATATGTATATGTGTGTGTGTGCGCGCGCATGAATACAATCTCAAATACTACTTAAATGAATGAATACAATATCAAATACTACGTATATGTTGTTTATTTAAATTCAATATACAGCTAAATTTGTTTAGTCACATTAGTTGGTATTAAATACCATCTACGTGATATTCACTTCTATGTTATCTACAAAATGATATGAAACATTGTCAAATCTAAGTTAAGAGTATTAAGAATGTAAAATTGTACTACAAGTTGACGAGAATAACGAGTTTATTAGTTTGAAAATACTATTTCTTGCCCTCTTTTTTTTCCTATTTATCATTTTTTAGTAAAGTTTAATTAATAAATATTGTCAATAATTTCTTACTGTTAATTTACCGAACAATTTTATCAAATAAAATTTTATTTTGACTTAAAAAAGTGTATGTAATGAAATTTGAAAGAGACCGAAAACAAATTAAAACTCGTGCATAGCATGAACATGAATCCGATCCCGTACAGCTCCTATTATCCATAAAGTCAGCCATTGTGGTCCTTTGTCACATGCCTTCGAGATTTACCACATTGGCTACACTTGTAGTTAGGGACTTCGGGCATTAATGATAAGAGATGGTTGGAAAATGAAAGATGCAAGGGGGGGGGGGTACTAAATACAAGATATATTGTTTGTGCCTTGTATGTCAAAATATGCTTCCACTGGGTCAGCTGACAAAGCCACTTAATATTATTCTCAATGCCAAAAAGATGCAAAAAAATCCAAAGAATTAATTTGACTTGGAAAACACAAAAAAAAAAAAAGTCTAAGCTAACTTCTAAACAGCAGGCTTCCTCATGACAAACATCTGTTTTTTTCTTTGGATACTTGTAAGGTTAAGACTAGTTTGAATTGATTTTTTTAAAAAAAAAAATTTTTTGAGAGAAAGTATTTTTCTGAGAAATTTAAAATTTTGACTTTCGAAAAAGTTAAAGTTGAATTCTTTCAGAGTTTTAATTTTTTCTTAAATCTAATAAAAATATTTATTACAAAAGATGTATTTCCGTAAAAAAGAAAAGTGTTTTCAATAAAAAAAAAGCCAACTTGACGAATCCTCAAGCAATTACATCGGTTGTTTACAACATGTACACTATTTTTTTTTTTACGAACAATACTCTATTTGTTTATCATAACTACACTCTATATATATATATATATATATATATATATATATATATATATATATTAACTACATCACTAGATTATTTGTTCACTCCTCTCTCACAACGATTTTCACTCTGATTCTCTCTCATCTCATTTCACTTCAATTTGAAACGACGTGATTGTTTGGAAGAATTTTCCCAAAATTAAAGGGGCTGATGTTATATCAGCCCTTATCATTAAAGACACATGGCTACCAAGTTGGAGGAAAAAGAAAAAAGATAAATTACACAGAATCCCCTTGTATTTTATTATAAGTGTACATTTATCCCCTGTAATGTAAAAAATTGGCTAGCTAACCCCTTAAACTTCTCAAAAGTAAAGCACACACGCCTATTTTTTTAACTTCGTTAATTTTGACTAACAAAAATGCAAAAAAGACTAATTTGACCTTCAAACTCAGGAGCTAGCCATGCACGTATGGCAACCACAAGGGGTATGACGCACTCATGAAAAATCAAAAGGGGTACGATGCCATTTACCCTTTTTATTTAAGTGGAAATGTGAAGTAATTAATAATTAGTTAAATAACTAATAATTGAATAATTAATTATTAATAAATTAATAATTGATTAATTAATTAATCAAATAATTAAAAATTAAAATTAATTAACTAATTAATTTAATTAATGAGGCGGTGGTTGTGCAATCATGATAACAGTGGAGGTTATTTTCGTTTTTATTTTTTTATTTTTTTATGACAAAAAATATTTACTTGTAGTATCGAAATAAAATGCAAATATATTTATAGTATAATTGGTTAAAATTTACATATTTTAAACTAAAGTCAATGATTCAAATATTTTCTCTTGCAAATGTTTTTCGAAAACAAAAAGGGAAGGGTATTTTTTACTAAAATCAAGTTTAACAACAAAAAAATTAAGCCCAATCACAGACGTAGTACGTGTGCCACACTCTCAGTTAAATCTAACGAAAAAAAGTGAGAGAGGAGGGTAATGTGTTTCACTTTTAGAAAGTACAAGGGGATAACTAGCTAATTTTTAAATCACAGGGGGTAAACGTACACTTCTGATAAACCACAAGGAGGTTCCGTGCAATTTACCCAAATAAAGTCTCAATAACAGCAAATAGTCGTGAAGAATGGATGATGATTTTCTTTTCTTTTTCTTTTTCTTTTTATTTTATGTATGTGAATTGTTAAGGGTTCGTTTGAATTGATTTTTTTCAAAAGTGCTTTTCTAACAACATTTGAAGAAAGTACCTTTTCACAAAGCTAAAAATTCTGACTTATTAAAAAAAATTATATTTGAGTTTTTTTTTCCTTCAGAATTTTAGCTTTTTTGAAAGCTAAAACAAATAGTTAATTACTGTAAAAAAAAGTGTTTCTGTAAGGAAAAAGTACTTTTTTTAAGAAAAAATCAATCCTAATAAACCCTAAAACTAAAAGAACAAATAAGCAGAAGCACTTCACCGGTTTGCAAAGTTGCTTGTGTTTCTTTTTCCCCCCTCAAAAATAAAAAATGTTGGGCTTGTCTGAAACTATACATTGCCAACCACATACTATAGAAGGTACTATTTTGCTCTCAAATGATTCCTTAGATATTATTCTTTGAGTTCATTTCCACAAGCCAAAGCTAACCCATGATCAGATTCCCATTTTATTCAGACTTAGCTGTATTGTTTGGTGGAGAATGGAGATGCTATCCCGCAAAAGATCCCCCCACCATGTAAAAGGGAAAAGGATGTTACTATTGTAGATAATGAGCTACTCACTTAGGCACCCTATTGGATCATACTTTCAAGTTGCAACATCTGTCACATTCTTCAATTCTTGTAAGAATCAGAGAATATTTGTAATATCATATCATGAGCTCAATTTTAAAATTTTGACATCAACAAATTGTTACTAGGGGTGAGTATTATTCAAATATAATTGAATAGTCAAATCGAAATGCAAAATTTGGTTTAATTATTTTTATATTTAATTTGGCTCAGTTTCGGTCATTGAAACCAGAAAATTTTTATTTTTGGTTCGGTTTCAATTATTTATCAAAAAAAGGGGCTAATGATTGAATAACCGAATAGCTAATTTGTTTTAAAGAAAATTTTATTTAGTTATTACTTTTCAAGTTTACATTCACATATATTTATAAATTTGTATTGCACTTATATATATAATGTGTATTCTAATAATAGATGTTGGAGTTTAGTTATCATAATTACGAATGAATTTGGTTATTTTGATTAGCTTTGAATAATGCATGACTTTTTCTAAATTCGATTATTAACATAGTTTGGTTATTAAATTTTAAATGTTCAGAAATTTAGTTATTAAAATTCGATTCCAATTTTAGTTCAGCTAAACCAAATGGTCACCCTTAATTGTTAACTGGCCAACTTACTAAACTTTTGGCCTACAATATACTTTAAACCTGTAAAAAGTTAAATAATATTTGTAATACAAGGACATAATAATCTAATTTTAAAATTTTAATTGTTCTCAGCAAATTGTCATCCGACTACTTCACTATAACTTCTAAAAGTTAGTAATATTGTAGATATTTTTGTAACCCTCGATACACTTATTTGAAAGGCTAGAAAAGTAGCATTATTTTAATTGGATCATGAGAATTTTAAAAAACAATTAAAGGCGTTCAATGAGATGATGATTATTACATCCGTGCTACGGATCTAATTGTACTGCAATTTAATACGAAAATGGAGATTCTGTCCGTAGATGAATAAGATTAAAATAATTTAAATGATTATTAATTAGTCAATGATTTGTGCAGAAGCTTCTATCTTCCAAACAACAAATAGTACAGAAACAGTCCAACTTTTTTTTTTTTTTTGTTCCCAAGATGTCTCAGCAGTAAAAGTTAGAGGCTAACACAGCCCATAAACCAATTCGAATAGAGTTTCATGTTTTGGATGAGTGCCCTCGACTTAAACGGTGTCCAGTGTAAAGACGTGTTTGTGCACTTGAGATTTGCCAATTAGTGGTGGGACTTTGCTAGATGTACCAGTGGTCGAGCTTCTCAAGTTAAATTTTTTTTGTCGCAAAAAAAAAACAATATTTTCACTGAATGACATTTTGATTCTTAATATTTGATTTTGTACCTTCTAGTTTCTATGTTTCAAATAGAAAATGTTGCTGTCTCCCGTACATTTGATTTAAATTGATAAGATAATCTGTGTGACTTTGGTTTATATTATGGAAGATCTATAAATATGGTAATATTATTTTGGCTCGCTTCGTGCCGAGGGTCTTTTGGTCCCGGCCGTTGCGGGGTGGATCAACCATGTGGCATTCCTCAGCGACACATTCGCAACGCGAGGTGCGTTGCCATTGTGGGACCAACAAGTCAAGATGGTTGCATGACTGTCATTGGCAACTAACAATGAATGCTTTGTTTTGGGCAAAGGGAGGTCTACATTCTACAACCTCAGACCCCTGTGGTGTGCCGCATTCGAGAGTTCGATCAACCAACCGTGGGCCAAAACCGTTGCACTAGGCGAAGTGAGCAAGGCAAAACACGGCAGGCACCTCGGGGTTTACCTTCCCCGAGGGGCTGAAGTAATTTTGCCAACTCTGATCGCGCGAGACGTGTATATCTTATTCTTAAATTTATCAAAATCATTCTCGAGACAAAAAAACATACTACCGGACCAATGGCCTTGTGTTTTCTATGATTTATCATTAATGAGGGATGGGCAGCAGCAAAGAGAGTAGGTAGGTGTCGACGGAGGCTCCACGGGGCAACACAAATTTTCACGTATAGATATCGCGATCAAGATCAACCTCTCTCTCTCTCTCTATACGTATATGGACACTAGATTGCAATTTGCAAAACCATATCTATATCTCTATTACTGGACCCCTACAACATCATGGACCCCACCATGACAGCTGAATCCACTGCCTCTTTGCCACGTGGAAGCCACTGCTGACATCCTTGTCCCTCGTCGTTATAACTGCAGCCAAACTAACACACAGAAAACATTACTTGTCTTGTGTCTGTTACCAATTTTTCTTTTGTTTTTTTTCTTTTTTCTCTTATATTCTCCATTTACTCTTGAATGTGCGAAGCACATACGACCTTAGCTTTTCTGGGGTTGCTTTGGTTTCTTCTTCTTATTCTTCGTTTCTATTCTTGCTCACCAAGTTTTTATTCGCGTAATTTTCTCCTTCTTGGTTGCCTCTTCTTTCTACACATGTTTCTTTCAAATCATGTGTTCAAGCCATTTTCTTGATGTTTTAACTCTTGTTGTCTTTTAGGCTGTTTGCAAGAGAATTCGAGTTCTAACGGTCATCTGTAGTGTCCCTCCTTTGACAGTTGACAGGTATAATGTAATGCCCTTTCCATATCGGTCATTAATGAATACGCGTTCAGTTTATAATAATTTTAGAGTCGTGAACCATATGGTTAAGCTTTAAGTGTGTTTATATAGTTTCTTGTTGTACTTAATTTTGGGGTACATGTATAGGTTGTTGGAAAAGTTGGTTTTACTATACCAATAAAGTGAATAGATTTAGTATTAGTTAATCATAGACTACGCTTGAAAACTCGTCTTTTTTTTTTTTTTGCTTTTTCCGGTACTTAAAGTAGCATCTTCAGCAACTATGAATCCTTGCATACCTGATTGGAATCTTGAAGCTGAGCTCCCTGTGCCAAGTCAAAAGAAGCCTTTTCGGTTAGTGCTTTCTTTTGTTAGCTGAACACGAACTCTTGTGCTTAAAAGTTGCTTATCCTAGTCCTGTATATGATTAGGATTGTAATATTATTTTTTTGGCATAGAGTTAATGAATGTTATTGTTGATATAGTTGAGTTTTCTTTTTTAAGAAAAGCATGCTGTGATTGGTTTATAAAACAGGCTAGATGATGGGCTTGTGGAGCTGTTGTGGCAGAATGGACAGGTGGTACTTCACAGCCAAAATCAGAGAAAACCAGGCTATGATCCTAATGAAAACAGACAAGCTTCGCGACATGATCAGTTGATGACAAGAGCCAGTGGCTCGTGTGAGAATCCGAGTAATTTGATTCAAGAAAATGAGACAGTGCCATGGCTTTATGGTCCTGATGATGATCCCTTCGAGAAAGAGTTCTGTTCTGATTTCTTGTCTAATATTCCAGCAGCAAACTTCATGCCAACTGAGAAGCCGATTCAGCAATTTGAAAGCGATAAGATTCCGAAATTTGATGCCTCAAATGTTAACCATGTCATTCCAAGCTCACAAAATTGTGGTTTCAGTCCTAATCCACTACCACCCCCAAGGTTTCAAACTTTTGATCCATCTCATCATGCCACACTTCAAGATATCACGAAAAGCATGAATTTTCAGTCCCCGGCCAAGAAAGATTTGATGTACTCAAATGGACAACATGGAGATCAGGGCTATCGAAGTATGACACAGGGAGAGAATAAGGAGTGTTCTGTGATGACAGTAGGGTCGAGCCACTGTGGCAGCAATCAAGTTGCAATCGATGTTGACACCAGCCGAGTTTCAACCTCTGGGATGGGAAATAGATGTCTGTCAGCATCAGTTATCATGAATTGTGTTGAGAAAATGAGCACTCAGAAGGAAAAGGGTGAGAAAGAGACACTTGAGACTGCTATTACATCATCTTCCGGTGGATCTGGAAGTAGTTTTGGTAAAACTTGCAATCATTCTATAAGCACCAGCAGCCATAAAAGAAAAACCAGAGATGCAGAAGAATCTGAATGTCAAAGTGAAGTAAGTTCTCTTAGATTTGTTCTTTGTCTCTAGGCCAAAATTAAAGAGGGAAGCTCTCTATATTCTCATGAGAACACACACATGCACACAGGCCAAAAAAAGTACTCAAATCAACCTAACTATGTAGGCTGCTGCATTGGAGTCACTTCCCGGAGATAAACCAACCCAGAAGTCTGGAACTTCCCGCAGGAGCCGAGCTGCTGAAGTGCACAATCTCTCAGAGAGGGTAGGATATGAAATATCTTTTTATTAGTCCTTTTATGTCTATTCTTATATAGAACAGTCATAAAAATGGATCTTTTACTGCAGAGACGGAGAGACAGAATCAATGAGAAGATGAAAGCCTTGCAGGAGCTTATCCCTCACTCCAATAAGGTAACATTTTCTATAAGTCCAAAGTATTTGTCTACCATAAGTCTGATTGTCATTGCTTGCCTCTTCGTGTAGAGCTTGTTTTAGCTATTGAAGTTTAAAAGTGGATTCTCAGACAAAATTTTGCAGCCTAGTCACAATGAACTTTCTTTCTCTTTTCTTTTGATGTTAAACAGCAGTTTGGAGACAACCACCATTAACCGTTAAGAGTTTTGGCATGGATCTGCATTAGTTTCTGAATACCTTTATATTTTCTAGCTTTTAGGTTGCTTGTAATTGAAATGAACTGTATGCTTTAGATTTGCCAGTGAACTTTCTGCAAAACTTAATGGGAGAACAAATTTTTACTTAAGGACCATATAGCGCATTCTTGTTGCAACTTATCAGAAAACAAGTAGCACATTCTTGCTTGATAGGAAAACTCATATTAAGGCATCTTGATTCTGGTGCAAGTTGAATGTAATCGAACAAGATTGATTATTATCCCATTTGTAGAAAGCTAGCCGTCAATAACTGAAAGATTCATGAAATAAGACAGTAGAATGAAAGTATAGGAGTCTAGGTGTGGCAGGGTTGAGAATCAGATGTATCTCAATATCAGAAAAGACATAGAGAAGCAGTAGGGGTACAGGTATCCACATATAGAAATGAAAAAAAGGAAAGGTTTCAATGTAATTATATGAATGTAGTTCTAGTCTTAGAAAGCTTCAACGGAACAATGAGAAGACTCAATTTATTTTCTTCTTGGCCATGAACCCCGTACTAACCAATATGTGCTTTCTCACCAGTCAGATAAAGCATCAATGCTAGATGAGGCAATTGAGTACATGAAGTCACTTCAATTACAACTTCAGGTATTACCTGTGATTATCTAAAAGATCTTTTAGGAATTTCGGTTGTTTCCATTATGTATTACAAATCACCTGTTGATTTACATTTGCTTTTCAGATGTTGTGGATGGGAAGTGGAATGGCTCCTATGATGTTTCCTGGCGTACAGCATTACATGTCTCGGATGGGAATGGGGATGGCTCCTCCAACCCTTCCTCCTATCCATGGTGCCATGCATCTACCAAGACTTCCACTGGTTGATCAAGCAATCAACATTGCTCCAACTCCAAACCAGGCCGCAATTTGCCCAACTTCAGTCTTGAATGCAGTTAACATTCAGAATCAATTGCGAAATCCCAATTTTCGGGATCAATATGGCAGTTATCACCTTGGCTTTCATCCGATGCAAAGTGCTTCCCAGGTTAGCTGCCGTTGTCTGACTTTCTAAAATTTGTTTATTTTTTCGTCATCAATGTACTGTGCTCAGTATCGCATATACCACTCTCTAACAATTCTACTGCTTTGATTTTGCAGCCAATAAACATGTTTAGCTTTGGTTCAAATACAGCACAACAGAATTCCATGTTAGGACAATCCAGCCACAGCAATGGACCCTCCACTGGATGAACTAGAAGTGAAAGGTAAGCCACTTTGAGTTTTACTTATGCAATATGATCACAAGTGAGCTGAAAATCTTTTAGATTGAAGAGAAAAGCTTTTGAAAACTAAACAATTATTGATTTAGGACAGCAGTTTCTAGTTTCTCCATCATTCAAACTCTTCAATTTTTGCAATGTTCGAGAGTAACTTCTATTAGAACGTTAAGACTTGCAGACCAAAGTTGTTGCAAATCTAACTGTTCAGGTCGGGTCCTGAACATTATGTCCTGGTCCCTTCGGACCTGAGTTTAAATATGATTTCCTGATTTTGTCGAACCTGACTTAAATTTTAGTGTTCAGATCTTTCCTGACCCGTCCTGAACACCAACAAACTCATCAACTTGATCGACAACTTATGTGAACGGTCACATGATTATAGCTCCATTGTCGATGTTGGCCATTCTTATGTTATTATTCGTATGTCAGCAACACAGTCTCATTCCTGTTAAATTGAGGCTGCTTTGAGCAAGATTTCAAATATTTCTGATGTTGACTGCATTTAAATTGTGGTCTTGACAGGAGCCAGACAAGGCATATACACTGAATGTTGTAACTCTGGTCCCGGCTGGTCATCAAAGATGGCCATTGGATGCATCAGCAGCCATTGAAGCCTGGAATCAATATATTTCCACTCTGATAGCACCCCACACAAAATCTATAGATCTGCATTGGTGCTGGACCTTTAAATCTGTCGCGCTACACGTAATAAAGCAGCCGGAGCAAGATTGCACATACATAATTGATTCTTCACCTTGATGTGTAACTAATACGATAAATGATGACTAGTTGTAATGCTCTGACAATCCATACTAAAAGGTTCTGCAATATGTAACCTCTGGAAACACATCTTACTGGAGAGATATTGCTTTGGTGTGTATATAAATATGAACCATTGATCTACTCTCAATTCAATTTTTCACATTACATATTCATTTAACTCTTGCGTTGATGCAGAATGCTTCAAGTAGTGCTTGTTTCTTTTCTTGTATCAGTGCCTTTCACATCAGCATTCGACGTATGAAAGTCTACTCTAACTGTGAATGGAGTTGACATTCTCTATAAAATCTTGAATATTACTCTATCTCATCCCTTCACTGTTCTTACATAATAGCACTATTGTCATTATAAGATGGATTTAATAGTCAATACATGAACTCTACAGTACAAAAGAGAGGTGAAGGGATAACATAAAGTATTACTTTAAAATGTCATGCAGTTTACATATGCGGTAATGCAATTTTGTTCTTGCAGTCAAAGAGAAATAAAGACCCGAAAATAATAGTTATCTGCATTCTTCCATGCTCAAGAGTATGCCACCCTGTATATTATTTGCGGATCCATTAACGGATGAGTAAGATATTTTTAGTTTGAAAAAATAATTTAGTTATTGGTGAAATTAATTTCTAAATTATAAGTTTTAAACCCCTAAGAAAGATTTTGTATTTGCTCCGAATGTTTGGCCTTAGCTTCTGTGTTTGTAGTACAAAAAGGCCAATTATTCGTTGCATAATATGGAAAATATTAAATCCCTCTCTTAGAATTTTACTTTTATATATCTTCTAGTAATAAAGAATAGAATTTGATGTATTATACCATCAATCTTATGCTTATGTTCCAAACTCAAAAACAACAAAAACGCAAGTAAAATTAGTGTGATAGTCTTAACGTAAATTGTATAGGCCTCAAATCCACCAAACCAAAATTGCTCTCTTTAACTACCAGAACTCAAAGTACTAACATGTAATCCACTCTAATATTGTTATTAAGTTACAATTCGCTCTGATATTATGTTTCACACGAGGACATCACATTCACCTTTGTGAGAACCTGATATCCATACTATGGCATCCTATCATGACACGTCACTCCTTAAAAGATATTTGTTCCAGTTATATTAACTAGCATCCAATATACCTACCAACACGGATGTAAGTATTTTGAGCCAATTAATTAAACTCAACAATACATTCTAATTAAAGCATAGTTACTTTAGACTAGACGTGTGCTTTTGAGTTGTTTTTAGGCTCAAATTTTAAGTTTGTAACAAAGACAGTATTTTAAGCTTAAGATAACCATCAACTCCTTTGGGAATTATGGTAGTGGTTCTAGTGGATGAAGCTCCAGCGGGCTTGAAAACTATTTTAAAAGACAATATGAGAGGTGTCTCGTTCTCAAGAAGCATCAATCATTAATCGGCGCTGCCTCCATTGAAAGGGGAAAAAAATAACTATCAACAGTAGAATCTTTTCTCATTTTATTCCTTTGTGGTCCTTCCAGCTAGGTGGGAGATTTATTCTTTTCTCATTTTATCTTGAAATCTTTACTCAAATGAGAATCCTTTTTTTTTTTTTGGTCAGACTCAAGAAGAAAAAATATCAATGCAAAGACAGTAACCATTATGCTCCATTTGTTTGCATAAAATATTTTTGAAAATATTTTTTTGATTTTTTGGTGTTTGAGTACCCAAAAATTAGTCAACTAAAAACGTTTTTAGGTCAAAGGAAATTTAATTTAGAAACAGAGAAAAATATTTTCAGTTGGCTAAGAGAATGAAAACATTTTATGCACAATAACGCTCCCATTTATAACCAGCCCCCAACCCCCTCGCTGCACATCTTTATTATTTTTTATGTTATTTCTATTTTTATTTTGATTTTTATTTTTTATTTATTTTTATTTTCAATAATATATTCATAATAGTAAAGTGCATTTTCTATAAACATCTTTTATTGAAAATATTTTTTTTTGTGTGTGACAACTAATATTAAAATAATTTCAACAGATAACCAAATAGTAAAAAAAATATTTTATTTTTTATAAAAAATATTTTTTTCACGAATAAGTTATTTTACGCAAACAAATAAAAAACAGCCCGTGCTACTATTCAAAAATGCCACATTTGTCAAATGTCAACGGTGGGAAAATTCTCCTATCTGAAAAAAAAAAAAAAAAGAAAAAGAAACAGAAGGAAATATCTGACCAACCAAAAAGAAAAGAAAAAACAGTGAGAAAAATCTAGACTTTCAATTTTAACACATGAGATATTTGCATTTCCAGCTTACAACTAATATTAGTACAATGATGGCTTTAACTATTGTGATTCACAAAAATAATACTCAACGTTTTTATTTTTTCCCAATTAAAGGATTTAAATATTTCTTATAACATATGATATAAAGTAATGAGAGAAATCTAAAACTATAGTGAATATTATATTCTTTATCTTTATAGTGAATATTATATTCTTTATCTTTATTGTATTTGCAAACTGACTCTTTAGTCTTTACTTTCAAATGTGACATTTGTCCATATTGTTGTCACTTAAGCTCGTAAAATGAAATCCATGGAAAAATGGACAAAACTATCATGCAATTGTCGCATGTTTAACAAAATCTCCTTTTTCGCTGAAGGTTAAAATAGTCCCAAATTGTGCAACATATTTTTTTAAATTATGATATTTCGATATATGTTTGGACGAGTTTGATCATTTTGAGGACTAAATTGATAACAATGTGTTAAATCACGGACTAAAATGTCATATATAAACATAAGAAGTTAACAAATACAATAAATATAAAAGACTATTAATATTATTAACCCTTTCATTCGTCTATCACCAATTCATTGGAACTATGATCTAATCTTTCTTGCAATATTATTGCATTCTAATCGAGAACTTTTTTTTTCCTTAAAGGAGGCTATGCCAATTACAAGGAAACTAGTCTCTTAGAAACAACCCCTCATATGTCATCCTAAGTATTGTCCTTAGCTGCTATGGAAGCCCTTCTAATAAAAAGTATTTCCATAATAAAGTGAACTCTATAATTAACCAACTAGTCAACGATTTAATTAACTTTTCAATGTACATGTTTCAAGGAAAACCTTGGTTGCAAACTCATTCTCGTTCATTTGGACAGTTGCTCACTAATAATTACATTCTTCAAATTTTCTCAAGTTGCAGTGATGATAAATGCAATAATACATCATACGTGAACATCATAGTTTTATCATAATTATTCAGACACCGACAAACACAATGATATACAATTGGTTTATCTAAATGGCAAATCTCAGTGACATGATGAGGGATAATATTCTTTAATAGTTAACCACTTTAAAATATAATAATGCCATTTGACAACCCTATTTTTTTTCTTTTTTTTTCTCTCCCTTAAGTGTGTGTTTTTCCATCATTTTCTTGATGTCGAAATGCAAAAAATGATTGATGCATCAAATGCATTCCACCGTTCAAAATATCACGTCATGTCCACTTCTTAAAATTGCAAATCTTGCTGTTGCTCTCATTGTTAGTCACATCTTACAAGTTACAAAAGTTGGATCATTGCGAATTTGTCAATTTTGATGGTCTTTCAACTACTTCCCCTTTCATTTGAAAAATGAATTTCTAAAATGTTCATACTTAATGTGTATGGGATATTAGTTTTACGCGGGCGTAAAATTTGCACACCACAAAATTAGAATGTAAAATTTGCGCACTACAAAATTAGAAAGTCCAGCCGACTGAATAGACAATTATGTCACTACCATGTCAATAGGGTGGCTTGAACATGTATTTTTGAATTATGGTAACGCATCAAGGTGGGCAAGGCACCAGTTTGGATTGGTTTTTTTTTTCAGAAAAAAAGTAATTTTTTTTCTGAAAAATTTATATTAAATTTGCAATAACTATTTAATTTGACTTTCAAAAAAGTTGAGACAGACTCTGAAAAAAGTTCAAATACAACTTTTTTTAAAAGTCAAAATTTTCAGCTTTTAAAAAAAATTATTTTTCAAAAGCTATCAAAAAAATACTTTTGAAAAAAGTCAATTCAAACGAGCCCAAGATCAAGTAGGACATCAATCATTCAGTCAAAAATGATTGTGATAGCCCCCAGGGGCATAGGTGAGTTGGTAAGTGGCCAGGTGATTAGGGTGGAGACACCCTGACAACGCGGGATCGAGTCCGTGTGGCGGCAGTACTCCGCTGAAATATTGCGGGGGCTGTTGCTGGATTTCCACGCCCGTTGGTCCTCTCCCTGGTCGGGCTGCCACTCACGCACATCCCTCGATTTACCTCCCGCCTGGTTAAGGGGCCTCTGGCCAGGTGGGAAAGGGGTTCTCCTTTGGTTAACCCTTTTAAAAAAAAAAAAAATGATTGTGATATTTTATTTTAATAAGAGACGGCGATAAAAATATGATTTACAACTTAATTTTAATAGTTATTATAATATTGCTCCCGTTAAAAAAAAAAAAAACTATTCTTAATTAGGTGTAGTACATTTCGATAAGAATCTGGACTAAGTGAATGTTTGTGGAGCTGATGTCTTTTGATGATAAGGCAAAAGGTGGTGTTCCGAAGTCAATATCTTAATGCTGCAGCTGGTGGAGTATGGCATCATAAAGCTGGTCATATGGATGATTTGACCTCCTCTAAGGTCAAAACTAATACCAAATAAAGAGGAAAAAAAAAAAGCATACCATTCCTGAAGTAACATAAAGTGCGAACAATTATATTATTAACGAGCACATTTATTTCAACACGTCTTATTACGCGAAACTCAAATAATTTGTAACAAAACCTCATACATTATCGATAAATTTTGTACCCACAAGTCGAGCTCTAACACTATATTAAATGAACACTTTGTCGCAAAGTTTTTAAGTTGTTAATAATAAGTTAGGATGTGTATGTGTTAACCAACACTATTAAAAAAATGTAAGTAATAGGCAGTGGTAAAATCGTTACTAGGAAAGGCATAATCTCTTTAAATCGTCGCTTATATATCTACGGTTCAACCTTTAAACTTTTGTTATTGTAACGCTTTATAATTATATCATCTACCAATCAAGCTAAGAACATATTCATTAATTATATCACATAAAAATATATTTATTTATTACCAAAATCTCTGCCACCACTTTTTTTTATTTTTTTTTGTGGTGCAAGTCATGGGAGAACCTTTTTGGAACTCATTATCGTGGATCTTGACAATGGGTTGACATTAGATTATCGAATGCGAGTGTTTGCCTTTACTATAGAGATCAACCATCTCCACTATAGGAGCAGCACATCAAATCAAAACGCAATGTGTTGTGCAAGAAAAACTCAACCACAAAGTTGTTCAACCAAACAATGCACCACCTATACATATAGGTTGACTTGAGCCCTCACAAAAAGCTGTCTCCCTAAAGTTTCCTCTCTTTGTTAATGTGGATGCATATGTTTTTTTGACTAAAAGCTATTATAATCAGATTTGATTTCCATGCTTTTACTACTAATAATAATAACATACATCATCCATGTGTCTTAATATTCAAATATAAATTATAGCTGAACTGACCTCCTTTTTATACTTTTAAAAGTATTTGCAATTTCACTATTAATAAAGTTAAAATGAAATAATTGAAATAAATTATTATATATGAATTTCTTTATAACATTACATTTTATGAGTGGATTCAAATCCATAACACATGATCTTGATCCACTCGAAAGAATTCTACCAATATATATAAATAATTTCGCCCTTGGCGATTGAGAGTATCCTTTGCTAGATTGAATCTTTGAGTGACGAAATTGTAAACAGGACCCGGCTCTAAGTAGAATTAGTATTTCAATCAGATCTTCTTTGGGATTTAACTGGAGCAATTATATATATCTTAGTGCGAATTACAATTTTATTAGGAGGAGTGTCAATAGAACCTCCGATTGAATTGCTAGAATGCTTGGAATAAATCTTTTCTATAGTGATTGATTGTACAATATTCCTCTTGGTTTGTGAATTATTATTTCTCAATGTAACAGGCATTGGGTAATGCAATTGCTTTTGTTTCATTAATCAAAATAATCCAGTAAAAAGCTTTATTTAAAGAAAAAAAGAAAACCATATACCAAGTCTTCTAGATGTTGTGATAAGTTTTACATGGTCGATATAAACACTCGTTACTATGAAAACTTCTAAATGTAACCTCGATTTAGTTATGTCACATAATCAAATAAACACGTACAACTCATGAGATACTATTATACAAGAAGTAACTCGGTTAAGAATTTTCTTGGTTTGCACCTTTTAACATAACCCATTGGGCTGCTGCATTTGGAGCTGACAATTGAGTCTATCAACATGGCCAAAACCTACAAATGGATCTATTTGTCCAACAAGTGGCTAGACCTTTAAACTCACAGTAAGAGAAACGCGTACCTATTTGATGCCAAACATCTTAGAAATGAAGCCCATCTTTGATAACAAGCCCATCAACAAAAGAAAAGTTTCACTTTTCTGCATTTTGCTTTGCCTTTTCTTGGTATGAATGTATGCCCATGGCCTCTAGAGCACCACCTAGGAGGATTTAGCAACAGTATTCAAAATCTTGGCAATTGATGTAGAGATGAAAAATCATATAAGAGAAATTTTTTGTTGAATAGCTTTAATATGTACTTGCTCCATTGTTCTGCTCAAGCCTAACTGTGGAAGAGTCATAGGGCGTAAAACAAATAAATAGGCTGATGGAGCCTCGGCATACTATGTGCAATGATGCCACCATAAACGATCACGATAAACAAAATCAAAAGAAAAAGCGACTCTATTTCAACAAAATACTCAGTCTCGAATTCCATAACTTTTAGTCCGCTATCCCAATCATAGGGAAAGGTACTTCCTTTTTGGACGGATGTCGATGAGGATGGATTCAAAGCCTTGACACAACGGTTCGTAGTCACGTGCTCTAATCTTCTAACCAGGCCCCATCTCGTTTCTACTGGATCTATTCCTAAAAGTACCCCAAAAGAGGGATCTTTCCTCTTCCTAGTCATTTCAGTTAAAAGGATGTAAAAGCATTTTTATCTCTATAAAAATAGTAAAGAAAAAATCATGCCATTTGAGGGAGCTGGAGTGGGTAAATTAGTACTCATTATGGAATTGATTAACAATATTGCCAAAGCTTATGGGACAAATTGATGCTAATTATTTCTAGACTTCAAGTGCAACGTTTTATGTTGATGAATAAAGTAGCCGCTAATATTACCGGATACAAAATAAGCCTTTTATGTTAATGGATTTATTTTGTAAATATGGACGGTTTTCGTTGGCCATTTTTCCAAATATATCCATCACATTTCAATCATATTATTATTTTCGAAAGAAAACAATGGCATAAGTGAAACGGACTGTCGAACCAATGAATTATTTTGTTAAAGCATGGATACATTCTAACAACTTTTCTAAAGCAAAATTTGTCTCATTTTGGCGAACAATTACAATAGCATGTGATTTGAAAATGGCCATAATGTTCCTTTTTCTTTTTCACTTCAAAGGAGGTAAAAACGTGAAGACATTCTAACTTTTTAAAGCAAAATTTGTCTCATTTTGGCAAACAATAACAATAGCATGTGAAAATGGCTACAACGTCCCTTTCATTTTTTTTTTCGCTTCAAAGAAGACCAAAGGCCAGTTAAAGCATGCATCTAACAAGAATTGATCCCTAGACTACTCACACTAAAAGTGAAAAATATATCTAAACCACTAAGTTTTTGAAGATATTTCTTTCTTTTGCTTTATTACTTTTTAATGAACTAATTGCATCAATTATTTGTAAAGACCAAAACAAATAACTTCTACGTTGATGATATAAATACCAATCCCAGAGAAAGAAACAAAATTATCAAGCAAGCAATCACTTTACACACCTGAAAATTAAAACAAAAGATCATCACTTTCCTTCTCCCAATGCAGAAAAGGTACAAGCCATAATATCTGGTGTTAAAAAGGAAAAACAACAAAGAACACGTGGGAAAACAGAAAGCTTCCCACCACACAATCATTTTATAAAAGTTAGTAGTGTACAAATATTGAACATTTGACGTAAGATTTAACTTACTTCTTAACAAAAAGTAGAATTTTAACAAATGATGACACAAAATTATTAATTATGAGATTAGCTTGTTACAAATTAAAAATAAAAAATATGATTGTTATGAATTACAAAGAAAAAGAACGATCAATTACCTTAATTTTTAATTCTCGAAGCAAATCACATATCCTCCCTTGTGACGTAAAAAGTGACAAATCAGGGGCAGAATAGGAAAATGAATTCTAGTTTTAGACGATGAGACTATGGAGCTAATAATCACTTCCCAATTCATTATAAGATCCGAAAAACAAATTCAATCACTTTCCTGGTCCCAAATGAAAAGGTACAACACACGGTGGAAAGACAAATGCCCCACCATGCATTTATCTCGCATGAGTTAGTTGGTATATATACCAGGATCCAAAGTTTTCTTTTAAGTATGCGTATAAAGAAACTAATCGATGCATAAATTGGATGACTAATTTTAATTTATAACTGCAAGTGGAGTACATTTTATAAAGGAGTCACCCCATCATCTCAAGAGTTTACTAGATGATGACATGTGAGGAGTTTTTTTTTTCCACTGACTAGTACCAATGTAATTTGGCTCAAGCATGTGTTGCTCAAATTCTTCGAGCTTCCTCAAAGATTTTGCTTATTCTATTTTATGGCTTATTACGAGTCATATTTTGATTTACTTTGAAACTCTAAATCTTAGTTTTCAAATCCTTTAGATTTACAGATGTATTATGTTGGACTTGACTTTTTATTTGTGTATATATTTATTTATTTTCTTGAACAAAGAGTTTTTATCTATTGATTTTGATAATTCTAATAGTTCATGGACCCTACCCTGCATATTTCTTTCATTACATACATTTACAAGTACCAGAAACAACTCAATTCATGGAGAAACAAAATAAATCTATTTGTTTACACTATATGCTAAAGAAACTATCGTTGCAATGAGAAGCCTCGCTTCCAAAAATCAAATGCACCATGTTCTTTCATATGACACCAAATATACCCTATTTTACCATGCCATATGGCGTCTCATGCAATATCCTTTCCATTCAAATAAAAAGAAAACAATTGTAAAATCTATTCTTTCCATGCTTTTCCACAATTTATATTATACATATTATATATTTACTTTTAAATCTTATATAATTTAGAAATTTATCAAGAACTAAATTTTATTAAAAAAAATACTTGCATTTTATTCAAATATTAATTATAAATATAAACCATGTATAATAAATAAAGATACTAACAATATTTATTTATTCCGTACATTACAATAGTTTTTTTTTTTTCGCGACAAGAAAAATTCAGCTAGTGGAGTCCAACCACCAACTGACAAACCTCGGGTGCACAGCACGTCTTCTATATTATGCACCAGTTAAGTCGATGATACTCAACAGACTGCAGAGGACTAGATTAAAACTTGGGTTATGACTTGTGTCCATCTCCAACTCTTACTGCAGTAGGAGCTCTAAGAGACTATATTACACGAAAAAATTTTATTTTTAACCTTATTTTGTTAAATACTTCTAAAATTAACCCAGTTTTTAAGAATTTTGCAAAAATAGACTTTCGAACTTTCAAAATTCGAATTCGAACTTTGACAGTTTGATTATGTTTTTTTGCCCCCGTTCAAAAAATAAAATTGACATTTACAATTTTGAACTTTGAAAGTTCGAAATCATAAATGTTAATTTTTTTTTTTTGAATGGAGGTAAAAAACCATAATCAAACTTTCAAAATTCGAGTTCGAATTTCGAAAGTTCGAGAAGTCTATTTCTGTAATCCCCTTACAAATTTTGAAAGTTCGAAAAGTCTATTTCTGTAATATCTTTAAAAATTAGGTTAATTTTAAAAATATTTAAAAAAATAAGGTTAAAAAAATATCCTACATTACCCTAGTCATGCTCTAATTATTATTGTCAAGTAAACAATCGTCACTTTCCCACTTCTCAAAAGATCAAGAAAATAAAAAATCAATACAAACTCAAATCAACTTTCCTGATCCCAAACGAAAAGGGGCCAATCCATTGTGCTTGACGCTACCAAACAGGAACCCAGCAAAGAACACGTGGTGAGGAAACAAACAAACAAACAAAAACATCTGACCACACATGTCATTTTCTTAGAAGTGAGCCAACAATTAAAAGATCTTTTTCTAAACATGTGCTTTGCTGGGCCGGTAGGCCCACGTGTGCGGTTGGCTGTTGGGCTAGCAACTTAACCATCTTACATTACCTCATTACTCCGCGTTATCTTTTTATTATTTTATTATTTCCCCCTTTAGTGCTTTGAAATTACGTTTAACGTCTCTTTCAAATGGTCGGTTACTTGTATTGACTTGCTACATAACTAGCAGTTTAGTAGGATTTTTTTTTTTTTGCTTTAAGTATGAGATTTTGAAATTAACTTTTAAAAAGGGTTTATTTAGATTGAATTTTTAAAAGGATTTTTTATAACTTTTAAAAAAATATTAAAATTTTTTACTTCTTAAAAAGTTGTACTCCAATTTTTTCAGAGTTCTAGGTTTTTCGAAAGCCAATCTAAATACTTAGTGCAAAAAAATTACTTTTTCTCAAGGAATTAAAGGACTTTTTCATTAAAAAAAAAAAAAGAAAAGTCAATCTAAACCGACTCTAACTATAATTATTGTATTATTGACTTTTGACGTCTCGTAAATTAATATATACTTGTATTGACTTGCATGAAGAAAATTTTTTCACTAAAAAATGAGATCATATTAGTCTAGCAGTCGCGTTAGTGAATCACACATTCTTATGTTTGTGTATTAGTAAACCAATGCGTGTTAAAAGAATTTTCTTTCTTAACAAAATTAGTGGAAATGCAAAGTCTTTAATATTGGAAATTGGAAAAAAAAAAACAAAACAAAACACTTGTTTCGAAGTGTTTATTGATTTAAAACTATTTTAAGGTTGTGGAAAATTCTTCATGACCAACTTAACACTTCATCAAGAAATATAAAAAATGAGAATATTGTCAAATATAACTACCGTAATTGCAATAATTGTAATGTTCATGCATGGTAGATTTGGGGTTTTTATGTTGGTTAATGCGTGGGGATTAAGTGATTTTTTAATCAAAGTAAGTGATTTTGAAGATCGAGACAAGGAAAAGTATTTGAACGACTCTATCAATGCCTCAATGGAGTTTAAATGATGTTTGAATTAGCGGGAAAAAGTGACTCTAGAGACTGAAATTAGCGAGTCACTGAAAAAGAAGGTTTTAGTAACTCAAAAATAGCGACAAAATTAGTCATTATTAGTAATTGATTAGTGATTAAATTAAATACAAAAATTACATAATATTATATGGTAAAATATTAAGTAATTAGTGACTACAATGAGTCAATTACAAATTAACTACTAAATTTGTGACAGAATTTTTTAAGTCATAAATCCGGCACAAAAATTGCATAGGTGGAATATTTTTAATTACAAATCAATAACTACTTTGTAACGCAGAAACCCGTCAATAATCTAAATGATTCTAAAACCTAAAAAAAGATAATATTTAGAGTACTATTTTGTAAGGTCAATTAAACACACAACCTCTATATCTTTTAAGACTCGTTTGAATTATTCTTTTAAAAGTAATTTTTTATAACTTTCAAAAAAAAATTTCTTTTACAAAAACAACTCCCAACAATTTTTTATAAAAAAGATGTTTATAACCACTTGAAATAAACACTACCAAAAGTTTATGTTTTAGGTTGTGCCTTTCGAAGTTTTCAGATTTTTGTTTCAGTCACCGGTTCGGTAGTACAGTGGTGGTGATAGATCGATGAACTTAGGATTAGGATAAAAATTTGTGTTGGTTGTCATTTTTAATGACATGACAGAAGATGATTGATTAAGATGACACGAAAGCATACATATAATATTATATATATATATATATATATGTAAAAGCTAACATCATAGAGCAAGAAATAAATATAAGGGGAGAAAATTTTCCAATAAACCACAAAAGCCCGCACAACACCATTGAAGAAAGAAAAAAAGTCAATGGTGCCAACTGTGAAAAGTCATTGTAAACGCCTAAAGGGAGAAAGACAAAAGTATAAAGCTCCAATTGCACTTTTTCATGTTATTTATTTACTTACTAATCTATTACCGGTGCAATACAGGAGGTTATGATAATTTTTTTATTACATTATTTTATAAAAGTAATAAAATATTAAACAACTAAGAAAAACAACTTATGATCACCCTATTACTATTATACAATGTACAAACTATTGAAGATTAATAAAAACAAATATCAACATGCTAAGTTATGAATGTATAATATATATAAAAAATAGTAACATATATAAGTAAAATTAATGCAATCATTTCAAGAAAGAAATCTCTTTCTTTATGCAAATTCAAAGTAAATAAATAATTATTGGAGTAATTAATTTAACACAAAGTACACATGTATTGGTAGTTGTATCCAGTATGAAAAAATGAAATGCAATAATGTTTTCTAATAAAAATTAAGTCAAGATGTATAAATTATGAGACATTATTGAATGAAAATATTAAATAAAATAATTTTATATTTATTTTTCTGAACTCAAAACATTGCAAGGCTAGAAAAATAACAATAGTTATAATATTAGCAACTTATTTTAATTAACAAGACAAATCGTAGCTTTAAAAATAGGACTATAACAAATATAATAATTGATAACTAATTAAGAGAGAAAAGTGGACTTCTAAATGACATTTGACATGAGAGTAAGGTGAGATTTTAGTCGACATCCAAATATTTATTACAAAAAAAATGCTCAATTTGTTAAAGAAATGGTTTTGTGAAAAAATCCAATTCAAACAAAGTGCATTGAATATGTAAATTCTATGTGTAAAAAAAAAAAATGGGACGCCTTATTTTGATACTTCATTTATCATCTTTGAATTTTGCGTCTTGGAACAACTTTATTCAAAGATGCTCAAAAAATACTTATATAAAAATGCTTAATAATAAGTTCAAAAAGAATTCTAGCGTAACACCCGTGCACTGCATAGGATTCAAATAAAATTCTTTATAATAAAGACGGTTTTTTACGCTTAGAGACTGGCATATTTGTTTTTCTAATGTATCTGTAGAGCACTTTAAAAGGTATATATAGACAGAGTATGTAACGTGCAAGTAAATACTTTACTTAATTCAAAAACATTATTTTGAACGAATATTTAATTTAAAAAGATGGTAGGTAGAAAAAAAAAAAAAAAGGTAATCAAAGTATACAACATCCATGACAAAAGTCCTCTTTTATCCTTTTATTTTCCAAAAAATGGCTAGCAACACTTTTGGATAAAAAGGTGGTAACAAATATGCCACGTGCCAACACTTGATAAATATATTTTTGAATACATACATGGCTTATATAAATATAATATACTTGAAAATCATATACAATTAAAAAAAAAACATAAAGACTAAGCAGAAAGAACTTAAATGATTTTACAAAATCATGTTATAAGCTACATACTAATTAAGCATTCAAGGAGAGTTCTATGAATTCTCAAATTCTAACTGTTGAGTTGATTTTATATTATTCCAGTGTAATATATTTAAAAGCCAAATTAGAAAAAATAATGTGTTTCTATAACAATGCAAAGTATCGTCTGCTCGCTCGAATAGATTCTTTAAAAGTGCTACAATGGAAAGTATCGTCTGCTCGTTCAAATAGATTCTTTAAAAGTGTTTTTTTTTTTAACTTTTGAAAAAAAAAAATTTTGAGAAGCTAAAAATTCTGACTTGAGAAAAAAGTTAAATTGAACTTTTTTTAAAGTTTTATTTTTTTTGAAAATTTAATTTAAGTATTAATTAAAAAAAAAGTGCCTTTTCCAAGAAAAAAATTATTTTTCATGGGAAAAAGACGAATCTAAATAGGCTCTTAATAAGTTCAATGACCAATTTTTTAATCTTATATATACCAAAATAGCAATGTTTAGAAACTAACATTATTTCAAGCTTAAAAAAGTTGATGTGTTATTAGTTAATATGGCATCCGAAAATTCTAATATCTGGTCGGATAGTTACTATTTAACTGCCCGATCGGATATTTTTTCCCATCCGAAACCCAGAAAACCTAAATCTAAAAAACCTGATTATCCGAAAATCCGATCCGATTTCCACCCCTACTTACATGCCAAACTAGTCTAACACCCGTACCAGGCACGAGTTGCGAAATATATGATTAGTTTTTTTTAAAATATTTTATATTACTAAACATTGCAATCAATTATATTTTACCATATATAGCACTAATTTTTTATAGTAAAAGAAATCAATTAAAATATGTTAAGATTTGATAGCAACTAAATTAGTGAGTTACCAAAGATATATACAATCAATCCAGATTGCGTATCATGATTTTCTGTTGTAATATGTAAATATTAAAATAAATTAGTAAATCAATATAAATCTCGCTAAATAAGGCAATTTTGAATAAATTTGAATATAAATTTTGACAGTTAGATGAGGTCAGTTGGAGTTTCGATGCTTGAATAGCCGTATATTGAGACTTGAAAATAGGATTACATAACAGAGGGTTATATTTGTGCGACACTTATCGTTATATTTGTGCAATACTTGTCAGTATTATATTAAATTGGGTTCTTCTATATAATATAGTATAGATATAAATAAATGATAAAATAATAACTCACCAATTTGACACATGGCAAACAATTATCACGTAATAATGTGTTAGAAGAAATTTCCACTCTCTGGTCTTTGTTTTATAATATATATATATATATTTATAAAATATTGTGATAAGAAGACGATTACATCACACGAAAATATCGTTTCTAAAAGGTCAGAAATTCTAAATTCATCGCATAAGTTCTTAATCCAATCTTACTTATTGTTTATTCGTCATTGCGACACATTTTAGGTTTTGGTCCAATGTTAGTCATTGTACTTTCATCTATGTAGTGATCCAATTTTTTTTTTTTTAAAATTATGCAGCTCACTATACCCGCATCTTCAATCTTAGTTCCATCTCTGATCACCCATATTTTATTGCTCATTTTTTGTTCAAGTTACACGTGAAGATTATCAATTGATTTTAAGTTAGAATCTCAGGCATATTACAAAGTCTGATTTTTTATTTCAACTCATTCTAAGTTACAAAATAATTTATTATCTTTTATGTGACTTGTGAGAAAATAAAACAAAGAAAGAAAATAAATGAAAAAATTTTTAAAATTATATTGAAATTAATTCTCCATTATATATATAAATGATATTTTGTTATTACTTGAAAACACCAATAATTAAAAAGAAGATTCAACCCCAAAACTTATGTAAGAAAATTATTTTATTTTATTCAAATGTTTAGGCTAAAGCTAAAAGACAAAAGTACTTTAATAAATTGTACCAAACACAACGTCATCGCTTATATTAAGTTATATTATATATGCTATAAAAAGTACAAATATTTATACGAAAAAGACAAACTTGAGAGCAAAAAGCGCTTGATGAAAAATAAAAAATAATTAAGAACACTAAAAGTTGATCGTGCTTGGGAAACAGTCGTAAAAATTACACCAAAGCTTGAAAAATTAGTCCTCCAAATAGAGGAGAACTTGATATTTCAGCTTAAATCTATCAATTTCGCTAAATAATTATTAATATTTTTTATGTTATACATATATATATAAAATATTGGACTAATATCATATAGCATGTATATCATACTAATTTTAGTTGAAGGACATATAAGACATTTGTCACATAAATTGATATCAAATACAAACTTCGATTTAAGAGCAAATACTACGCATCTACTATCATTTATAAATATGACCATTATAGTGATTAAAACTATAAAAAAAGAGGAAAGACTCATATATGCTATTTGATATATTAAAAAGTACAATTATCAATAAATTTATATTTTACATGCATGTTAGAAGATTTTGAAAAGAGTGTAAAATATTATAATGTCCAAGTTAGAACTATAAGGAAAATTCATTGGGTACAATGTACAATTTCTCTAAAACAAGTTGTCCTCTTTTTTCATTTATGATTTATTAATAAAAAAATTGAATTGTTATTGTACCAAATCACTTTTTAATATTAGTAAAACCAAAAATAAATTAGCGGTTTACTTGGATTAGTTTTTTTGAAGTATTTTTCTAAGATTTTAGAAAAAATTTATTCTCTTAGAAAGATTTTTGGCTTTCTGAGTGTCAATTTTTTATTTTAATATAATTAAATACTTATGGCAAAAAAAAATTAATAAATAAAAATACTTTTTTCATTTTTTTTACAACAAAGAAAATCTAACTGATGAAACTCGACTACTGGTACATTAGAAGAATTTCGACTATCAACTAACAAATCTCGGGTGCACAGTATGTCCTATATACTATGCATTAGTTAAGTCGAGGACAGTCAATCTAAGACAGAAGGTTAAATTTGAATCTGAATCATAAATCGTATTCAATTTTAATTCTTACCGTTGTGATATTTTGAAAAAACCGACAACTAATTTAAAAAGTCGTAGAACTCATGCTACGCACCGACACGGATATATATACTGTATAACATAACATGTATGTGTTCAGTATAATTTCCACATGCCCAAAAACCTGGCGAATGGCGTTAAAAAGCTTCGCAAAGCAACAAAAGAAATTACAGGCACCCACTAGTTCTCACAGTGGGGCCCACTCGCCCAGTGGCCAAACCCAAAACTCTATAAATATATTTACTAAAATCACCCACGCAAACGTCACGTACATATACACCAATTCCCACAGTGGGGCCCACTCCCCCAGTGGCCACACGAAAAGTCTCTATAAATATTTACTAAAATCACCCACCGAAACATCACCACAAAACACAAACACGAAATTACCATACCAAACTAAACCAAACCCAGCCCACACGCACTACACGCACCAATTTTTCATCTCTCTCGTTTTGTCGAGTCTTCCAACAATACGGAGAATCTCGTCTCCGGCGGAAATCATCTCCGATATCTCTGATATTCCGTCGGAAAATCAACTCTCCGTTTTCCTACATTAAAATCCTAAAAAAAAAAGCGAAAAGAGAATAATTTAAGTTTAAATTTGATATTAATTTATCAGGATTATTCTAGTATACCGCATGAGCTGGTTGTTGTTAAAGCTGGGGAATAATTCGAACTCGAACCATTTCATTACGTGTCTTTTGATTTTTATTCATCAATACTCTCCTCGATTGTTAATTATCGATAATCTTAATTTTTCTGAAAAGAATAATTCGAGTTTGATTTTCATATTGTTGAGATTATCGAGATTTTTGGAGAGATTCAGCTTTTTGACTCCGATTAATATTGTTGATCGCCGACTATTGTTGTTGTAATTCATCGCTCCATGGAGAAGAGTAATTCACCGTCGCGTTCAGGTTTGCTTTTTATTTTCGTATTGATTTTTTTCTTTTTTTTTGCGCTAATCTATTCGTATTATATGTGTGTTAGGTTTTATATTTTGCATAATTGATTGGTGATCGTGATCAGTTCCTCGTCTAAACGACGCCGTTTTGACGAAGTTTTGCTGTTTCATGTCCTTTTTTTTTTTAAATGTTAGGAGGTGTAATTAGTGACACCGACTTTTAATTGAAACATTTTTTAAAGAGCAGGGTTAGTGCTCTAATTTTTGTACTATATCCTTGTAAATTCCATCAGATTTTAGAATAGACTGTTACAAGCAGATGATAGAGCTGGCGAACTGAATTTGTCTTATTAAAGTTTCAATATATTTGCTTAAATTTCACTTCGGTTTTATTGTTGGTAATTATTGGTGTGTCAACAAGATTAAATCAAATAGATTTAGTTAGTTTTTCGTGTTCCGATGAATATCAGAATTCTGGTATAGTCGTGGGAATATGATCCAGCTTTGGAATTCAGTTTTTCGCGTTCTGATGAATATTAGAGTTGTGTTTTGATTTTTTTTCCATGAAAAAGCACTTTCTTTTCATGAAAAAACACCTTTTTGGCAATAAGTATTTGAATTTGATTTTTAAAAAAGCTGAAACTCTTAAAGAAGCTTAATTTCAGTTTTTGTTCCAAACGACAAAAGTTTTTAGCTTATTAAAAAATCTTTTTTCAGAGGTTTTTGGGGAAAAAAAAAAAGGCAATTTTAGAAAAACCAATCCTAACGAGCCCTATATATGGTTGCTCAGAAGTTGGACGACAATTTGTGAGTTCCCTGAAGCCATTGAATTGAATATTGTGGTGCGGATCTTGCTTTACAAGTGTTGCAAAATTTAACTACTACGTTGTTAGTGTACATCTCAAATGTGTGACAGTGAGGTCTTTAGTTGAGTGTCGGCATATGAAACTGGAGATGACTCTAGATGAGTTGTATAAACGGAAAAAAAATTCGTACAACATGATAAAAATGCTCAACTTCCAGAACTAAGCAGTTTATGTTAAAATTTTGTAGTGTATCAGTAAGGAGACCAATCTTGTCCTACCTTCACTTTGAAGCTAATATAATTGAAGTTTAAACTTTTGATAATGATATAACTGCTAGTTTATGGAAGTAACTGAACCACAAAATCCAGTTGAGGGCATAAATTTTGATCTTTCAATTATATGGCTTCTTTAGATTTATGATTTGCAAAACTTATGTCTAGTACGCAAGGCCAGAAATGCATAGTCTGAAAAACATCGCCTCTGGGGAACAATTTCAATCCCATCCTGTTGCTGTTACTCCTCGGTATTCTGTATGGGTAGTTTCTTCCTCTTATGAAGATATGATAGTTTTCATTAGTTCAGATACGGTTACTTCCTTCTCCATTACATCCATGTCAAAGGTCATCCTCATTAATTATTTTTTGAAAGAAAATATCTTGACACTATGCTTGTGGAATACTTGGTATCAGAGGCTCAGCTTCCAGAGATATTCTTTCTCAGTTCTGCAGCAATCCTTATTTGCATTCGATGAAATTTACTAATTGTTTAAATGTGCTACTTCTACTACTGAAATAGCATAAAATGTGCTTTAGAGTGTTGGAGTGTTCCATAAGTATGGAGACCAATTTTGTTATTTGAGCAATTAATCAACATCTTAACTTCGCCTTTTGCTTTTATTTCCCTCTTTCTAGCTCTTTCCTACTCAAAAGGTGTGAGGAAGCATGCCAGAAAGCCATCTGTCATTGTCATAGGAAGTGGTTTGGCAGGCATTGCTGCTGCACGAGCTCTTCATGATGCTTCATTCAAGGTTTGATGTACAAAGAAATCTTTCAAATACAGCTCGTATTGCTTACCTTGGATACCATTTAAACATACTTTGCCTCTGCAGGTTATCCTGTTAGAATCACGGGATAGAATTGGTGGAAGAGTACATACTGATTATGCCTTTGGTTTTCCCGTGGATTTAGGTGCATCATGGTAACTAATCTTTTCTCTGCTTTTTTTTAGCTACATTTTCTAATTTCTGAATTTTGTGTCTCCAGCTAATTCTTTTTCTCTTGCAGGTTACATGGAGTCTGCAAAGAAAATCCTTTGGCACCTCTCATTGGGAAACTGGGATTACCACTTTATCGTACCAGCGGTGACAACTCAGTTCTATATGACCACGATCTAGAAAGGTTTTCTTTTAACGTTTGTACTCATATGTGACAGTTTTCAATCATATGTTGATTTATCGGTGGGAGCACCTACTTTTTATATGTTTGTAGCAAATATTGACCTTTATTGTACCATGTTTGTGTGTGTATATTGAAATAATAAGTCATTGTTCTGAGTGTAGCACGATCTTGTTGAGTTGTGAACAACTTCTGAAATTCACTGAGAAGATACAATGAGGTGTTAGTAGGTTATTTTAAGGGATAATTAGCAGATTTTATGTACTTGACATGAGTCAAGCTAGATTTATTCAAAGAACAAGGTGAAATGTGGGTAGCAAGGAAGTTGGGATATTTTCTAGTTAAATACATCCTGTTTCAGATAAAGAGCTGTAACCCTTTTCATGATCTTATTTAAATCACATTTTACAAGTTTGTTTAGTTTATTACTTGTAGTTGTTGAGAACTTATTTACTTTATAAATTACTTTTTTCTCCTCCTTTGCAACAAGCAACTACGGTCAAATTCTCATACCTAATATCTTTACAATTTCTATAAGCTGTTGGTGGTTCTGATCTGATGATTCTTTCTTTCTTCAGCTATGGACTTTATGATACTGATGGAAATCAAGTCCCTCAAGATTTAGTTGCCAAGGTTGGCAAAACATTTGAAAGCATCTTGGAAGAGGCATGCTCTCTCTCTCTCTCTCTCTCTCTCTCGCTCTCGCTTTAGACTTAACGATTGCTGCTGTCTTCTGTTAATATCAGTCATTTATGCTCTACCTATTAGGAAAAAAACTCATTGTAAGACTCACTGGATCATTGTGGAGTCACTGACTTGTTTATCGTTTCACGCACTGTAGGCTAACCAGATAAGACAGGGACTTAGTGAAGACATGTCCATAAAGCAAGCATTATCAATTGTTTTTGAAAGGAGGCCAGATTTAAGGTTCTATTCCTATTTCCTACCCCAGTTTACTGTTTCCATTTTCAATGACTACGTATTTATCTTAGAAATTTGAACTCTATTCTAGGTTGGAGGGGCTTGCTCATAAGGTATTGCAATGGTACCTATGCAGAATGGAAGGCTGGTTTGCAGCAGATGCAGACACCATATCATTGAAATGCTGGGATGAGGTAATGTCTGTTAACCCAGCATAAACCTGTATACTTCAGTGCAGATGCTGACACACACTATTGTTCTTCTTCTTCTTCTTTAAGTTTTTCACTGGACACAATCTTATAAATGAAGAAAAATTTTTAATACAAGGAGCTTTGAACAAAAAATAATTATCTGGTAGGTATAGTAATTTTATTGTAGAAGGTGCTTGGTCCTGGCATTTATATGCATAGTTGAAGCATTTGGTTTCATGTCCAGTACTTGGTCCTCTTCTCGTCAAACACCACCTTCAGACTCTAACCCCTCTCAAGCATTTCTGGGGTGCTATATTCCAGCCTATACGAACATCAGTAGGTTTCATTTAGTTAGAATTTGGTATAGTGATGTATTCATTTGATAGTTGCCAATTTGGTGCAAAATAGCATTGGAGTTCTAAATATTTGTCAAAGTTGTCATGATTTTTCATCGTTGTATGGACCTGGCAATACTTGTTCCCACTTTCTTCCATATTGAGATGCCATCGCCAGGACTCTCCTAGGCTATCTGATTGCTCATGATATTCATATATTTATCTGACAGAATTTGTGAACCCAAAATTGCTGCCTTTTGTAATTGAGAATATACTAAACATGAGGAACAATGGTTTGTGTGATCTGTTAAAAGCTTTTTTTTTGGCTTAATTTGTTTATCTAATGTTCAGGAAGAATTGCTTCCTGGCGGTCATGGACTTATGGTTCGGGGTTATCGTCCTGTTATAAACACGCTTGCCAAGGGTCTCGATATCCGTTTATGCCACAGGTAAAAGCAAAAAAGTTTATCTGGTGACACATATTTTTCTCCTGTCCTTGTATCACTGTAACTTACAAACTGCTGCTCTGTTCTTGTTATTGCATATTTAAGGGTTTCAAAAATAGTTAGACGTTATAGTGAAGTAAAGGTAACAGTTGAAGATGGGAGAACATTTGTGGCAGATGCTGCCATTGTTGCTGTTCCACTTGGTGTTCTAAAATCAAATAGCATTAAGTTTGAGCCAGCATTACCTGATTGGAAGGAAGCAGCGATAAATGATCTTGGAGTTGGAATTGAGAATAAGATAATTCTGCATTTTGAAGAGGTTTTTTGGCCAAACGTAGAGTTCTTGGGAGTTGTTGCTGAAACCACTTATCAATGCAGTTACTTTCTTAATCTTCACAAAGCCACTGGTCATTCTGTCCTTGTTTATATGCCTGCAGGGCAACTGGCCCGTGACATTGAGAAGATGTCAGATGAGGAGGCTGCTAATTTCGCTTTCATGCAATTGAAAAGAATCCTCCCCAATGCATCTCCACCGGTAATTTTGCGTTAACTTCTAATATTTTACTATTTTGTCCGTCTTCTGATCTTATGTAGATGCTTAGTTAATTTGCTTGAATAGTTCAAAACAATGTGAAAATTTTCTCATCCTAATGTTGTGTATCTGCAACAGACTTCCTTTTACATTTCTATCTGTAAATTAGGAAGCAAAGAATTTTGTATGCATGTACACTTTCATGATCTTGTTTAAAATCAAACGTCTTCTTGACATTGTATTGGATATTCATCGCTTGATATTTGTTTTTGCTAACTTGACAATATATTTAATTACACTGCGGATCCTTGTTGCAGATTCAGTATCTGGTTTCTCACTGGGGTTCGGACAAAGACTCGCTGGGGTCCTATAGCTATGATAAAGTAGGGAAACCCCATGACCTTTATGAGAGGCTTAGGATCCCTGTGGATAACCTTTTCTTTGCAGGGGAGGCAACAAGCATGGATTACCCAGGGTCCGTTCACGGTGCATACTCGACTGGATTAATGGCAGCCGAGGATTGCAGGATGCGAGTCTTGGAGCGTTATGGCGAGCTGGACCTCTTCCAGTCAGACATGGACGAAGAAGCTCCCATCTCTGTGCCATTACTGATCTCCCGTATGTAACTTCGAGAGAGGCCTCCTCTGCAGTAATCGGCTAACACTGTTTATTGACTGCTTTGTGAACATTGTGGAAAGTATTAAGCCTTTCTCAATGGAATGATCAAAGCATCAGTTGACATGTGGATAGTCTTCAAGAATGTGATAGATATGTGGTACTTTGTGTGTGTGTGTGTATGTGTGTATGTGTGTGTGTAATGTTAAAGACTCTTAAAACAGGCGGTTTGGAAATCACTTCTGTTCTATAGACATTCAATGAGCTGTAGTGTAAACTTATGAAATATGATGCATTGGCTCATCGTTATGCACTACTACATTTGACCCTAAGTTTCTATCAAACAAATCTTAGCAATTTTTCGCTTATTAGAAGAAGTGACGGCTTTGAGTTGTAGAGACCTTTACTATAAAATGTAAGAGAAATGTGTAATACGACTTTTGTATTAACACGGGTGTCCTTTCGAAATATTTTCTTTTGTTATATTTGAGTAGGATTATCTAAAGCGGTTTTCGTGAGGTAATAATGTGATTGAGATGAGAGGAATTTAAGCGTTTTACACTTAAATGACAATTATATTAATGGTTCAAAACAGAAAAAGATATTCGCTTAGGATATTTGCTTATAATCTCATCAAGGAGCAATGAGAATATAATGGATAAAGAGCTTGTTTGGATTTGCTTTTTCTGCAACAAGTAATTGAATTTGATTTCTGAAAAACCTTAAAAATAAAGTTCAATTTTAATTTTTTCTGAACGTTAGATATTTTAATTTCTCGATAAAAAGAAATTTCAATTTCAATAAAGTTCAATTTCAATTTTTCTAAAATAAAGTTCAATTTCAATGTTTTTTTTTCTGAAAGTTAAATATTTTAATTTCTCAATAAAAAAAAAAAGAACTTTCAAGATAAACCAATTCAAACAAACCCAAATTGTAATTCAATATAGAAAATGTGAAGATACAATGCCAGAGTATCTTGGTGATGGAAACCAAGGCAAAAGTTCAGAAGCGGTTATTGCTTTTGGCCAGATTGCTCTAATATTTTGAAATTATTGCTTCTTGGAGAAATTCTACTAGGTATTAATTTTGGGATAGATCAATTTCTATTATTATGAATGAAATCTAATTACAATTTCAAATTATGATGGGATGATGCAAATTGTTCGTAGCAATCAAATCCCACTCATAACGCCACGGGAATATCAATGCTCATTAATTTTGCCAACTAGGCAGGATGTGATCTTTGAAACACCCCCAAGAAAAGAAGAAGAAGAAGAAGAAAGGATGTGATACCATGGTTAGCTTATACTTTTTTCCAAAAGAGTGGCACAACCAGGGTAATCGCGTCCACTAAACATGAAGTCAGCAGCAGCATAATTGTCAAATCGCAAATCATATCGTAAATAAAAAATGTACGCGACAATAATCCTTCGTAAACATGACAAGATCTAAAACGTTTTAAACATCAAAGATCAAGATATTTTAGACAAAATGTCTTGCGTAAGAAACTAATAGAAGAAAACTCAGTAAAAACGAGTTGCTTCATCAGATCCATGTAGAATTATACTTATAAAGCTTAGGTATGATTTCAAATAACTGAATAAGAGAGGGTGAACATCCGTAGTCGACAAAGTAGTCAAGCCACACATCTGATCGGAGTTAAATGTGCCCGACCTGGCAAAAGGCTTGTTTGAACTTTGCTGTTTCTGAAAGCACTCTTTTTCAGAACTCCTGAAAAAAAATAATAATCATAATTTTTTGAGAAATTAAAATTTGTTTTTTAAAGAAAAAACCCAAAGATGAACTTATTTTCGAGCTTCAGTTTTTTTTTTTTTTTAAATAATCTAAATGCTTATTGCAAAAAACATGTGCTTCTTTTCCGAGGGAGAAATCATTTTTTGCATTAAAAAAAAAAAAAAAACCAATCCTAATAGGCAATCATTAGATTTGTTAACAAGAGTCAGCACCTCTATATGCAAATCCATAGATCTATCAGTTTGAGGGGCTTGATGCCCTCGTAAAGTTACAAAGCCGGTGTCAAGTTATAGCCTAGTGTGAAAATCAGACGCTGGTGAACTAATGATACAATTATGATAGATGATAAAATAAGATCAAATGGCGGTAAATTGTTCACCACTATTAAATCTCCCTCGTAGTGTAAAGATCCAAATCCCTAGTTTCAGGTATAGTTCACAGAGAACGATAATATCATAATTGACAGTTTAACTGAACTGAAATATAAAGCTTCGTACAAGAGTACAGGACAGTAGAATAGAACAGATACATTTAGCCCATTGACTTAGATAGTGAGAAGGCCAAAAAACGCCATTCTAGAACAAGGTCAGAATTAACTAATATGGTACAACTTGCTTTCAGGCGAATTTGTAACATATCAAGCACTTGCCATCACTAGTCAAGTGAAGCCACAGATGTCCCCATTTACCTCACAGCTATTGCCATGACCTGGAACTCTCTGGGCCGGAGCCGAATTCGGATGGTTTAGACTCTCTTTCCCCATTTGCTGCACTTCCATTGGAGATAGTATCTTGATGTACCAAACATTGTTCACAAACTCCCTGAACAAGGTGAGAAGAACAATTACTCGAGCAGCACAAATAATTACATAAATCTGTATTAAAAACATTGTGTACAAAATCTGTAGATCCATAAAAGTAAATGATACTTTGTCCTGGGAAGAAAAGAAGAGAGAGAGGCGCAAGGGGAAGGGGGTTTTATAGAATTGGTCAAAAACACAGGCATCTGTCATGGGCATATATTCTAACTTCCTGACTGACAAAAATCTTCTTCTACTGGTAAACAATCTATAGGGTAATCTTCAACAAAATGGACAAGTTGATATTCAAACTCTAGAAACCGAAGCTATTCAGTAAATCTTTGGCCGTCACGCTCGTTTCAATTGGAAAGCCAGCACTGGCCTTGACAAGGTAATTACCAAAATTATGAAGGCATGCCAACAACCTCAAAGAAGAGGATACTCTGACTGAGGGTATGACCAGGAAAATTTATCTAAGCTCCTGATTTTGACGTAAAACTGTAAAACAAGCATATAACTTTGTTTGAACAAAACCAAGCAACAGAAATTTGCTCGACACTTACTGCCAAGGATCGTCTCCGAGGAGAAGAACATCATTCTCCCTGTCAACAAATACAAGCTGCCAGCCTGATCTCTCAGGGTCCTCCAACAGGCCTTCTAGGCCAAACAAACGAGCAAGCTCACTTCGTAGTTCATGGTAGCTGCTAAATTTGGAGATGTCAAGTGACCGCCCGAAGGACCCTGACTTGTGAACCTGCAAGAAAATACTAAATGAGTCAACAACAATCAAGTACAATATTTAAAGAGGCAGGAGCGTGATGCATAGTAAAAGCCAATTTCACATGGCCAGCTAGGTGACCGTATACTCATTTCTACAGTAGATACCCTCATACAAAACCTAAGGAAAATATTATATCCTCAAGCTAAACTGATTGCTATCTTCCAGCTGAATGAAGATTGTGATCTTCCCATACACACAAAGGAACAGGTCATGTGCAATGTCAAGACTAGAATGAGAAACAAAGGGAATACAACCATTTGCACGTTTTCTTGCCTATTTTACTTCTCATCCATAAAAAAGATGCAGAAACTAGTCGACAAACAGATAGATGCATCCGCAAAAAATCTGAAAAGAAGAAGAGGAAGAAGAGCTACCTTCACAAAGGTTTTCGTTGGTTGGTTTGCCTGATCCACATTTTCTGAGGACTGCAAGAAACCTGACTCATCAACACAACTTGAACTTGTCATGTCTGAGTTAAGAGGAAAATCAGTGCCTGTAGCACTAGTAAACGTAAAGGTTTTGTATGGCATAGACAAAGGTTCATTCTCAGTACAGTTACTTTTATGGTTTGGCATCCCATTTTGCATCATAACAGATGAGTCTGCATTAATCCCAAAAAATGTATTGCTTTGGGAATCTATGATGCCTTGGTACTCTGAGAACTCTTTACCAGGAAATGGTGGCAATGAAGTAGAATGGTCAGAGACTTTTGAGCTATTATGGGTCACCGACTCTCCTGCCTCAGGCACAGCATAATGCACGGTAGTTGAAGACGGATGAGGTCCAAGTGCAACTCGCTTTGATGGCATGGATGGAGAGAGTAGACCATTAGACTCAGGCAAATTTAACAGGTGGGATGCACCATCACAGGACAATGAACTCAAGAGACTCTGCATTGTAGAACTATTAGATGAAGCTACATGATTTCCAATAATGCTGGGAAGCGTTGGTTGCTGGCAAGTTGAAGGCAAGGCCTGGGAAGCAGAAAACTGGGAGTGAGAGGCCGTGCTTATCTGTGGAAGATTGGAGATGGCCTTTGTGGATTGTTGTAGATCTTGAAATTGTGGATGTATTAGTTGCTGGGATTGCTGAAGTTGCTGTTGCTGCTGTTGATCATTGAAGGGAAGGCGCATCTGCAGCTGCTGCTGCAAAATTTGAGCCTGAGAAAGTAGCTGACTTTCTGGAAAGCTCTGAAGGAAGTTCTGTTGAGACTGCTGCGATATCTGACTCCGAGCCATTGAAGCTGAAATACCAGACACATTTTGCTGGAAATTCAAAAGTGACGGGTTTGCAACCTTTGATGGATCTAATGTCCTTGTGTCCTGGAGAGCAGCTGCTGCCGTTGTTTGGTAAATATCAGGTTGTAAACCAAGCATCGAAGCATCAAGCCTCGGCTGCATCCATGATGTAACACCAAATCCCTGAAAATTTAGAGCCTGAACCCCCTGATCACCAATATCACCACGAAGCCATGTAAGTGGAGAAGTCATATTCAGATCACCATTCTTGAGACCTGAGCAAAGCAAATCCAAAAGATAAGGAAGAAGAAAGATTAACCGAAATTGCAGAAGCGCAAAACAACATTCTCCAAGCTAGACTGGAATTAGTGAAGCAGACCAGGGAAGGCAGGTATTCCGGACGGCCATGGTCGCTTCAGTCTGAGAGAGAATGGAGATGGATACATAGGAAAAGTTGTTAGAGGCTCAATCTCCCACAAGGAAACTCTAGGTTGTCTCTCGCCTGCAGTTGATTCGTCCCATCCAACCTGCAATGAACAGGTTAGGAGAGCACGCTCAGAAAATTTTAAAGAATAGCGGGCGCACAATATTGATTAGAATCTCTAGTACAACCAGATAAAGATATTACTGAGACAACATGTAGGAAATACATGTAAACCAATACATGTAAGCCAATATGCAGAGAAAACAACTTACAACTTCTTATCCAGCAAATATCGTGCAATTACTTAAGGATCCAGAGTACTAAGTGAAACTTCTAAAGATCAATTGAGGTTCCATATTATATTGCATAAGGAAAGCCAGAACAAGACTTTGCCTGAAGTATGGTGCCTCCTCTCTCTCTCTCTCTCTCTCTCTCTCTCTCTCTCTCTCACTTCTTACCATCTCCTTGGTCTTATGTTAGGCCATGAGGCCTTCCAGCACAATAGTTGCTCTTCTGGATAGCACATTCATCTACTATGCCGGATAATGAGATAACTGCCATCTATAAAGTTCCATTAATAAATAATTATCAAAATTTCAAATAAACCTCTTCCTTAAATGATTGAATTAAGGTGAAGAACTTGGCATGAAAAACTATGATCCCAAGCACACTCTTGCATATGCATCAATATTTAAGCTACTAAAGTCCGGCAGTTCACCATATAATAGATTATGCATCGCATTATACACATTACTTCCCTATATTACATGCATAAGAACTTCAAATTTAATATATTACTTCTTCAATATTTTATCATGAGAACGTGATATTAATATGTTACTTCTTCAATGTTCTGCTATGAGCTATTTTTACCAAGTTAAGAACAGAGACACCAACCTATCATTACATAATTCATTCTAGAAAGCTAGAATATGAGTTCAAGATCCATGAGACAATAATAGAAGTATTTTGTTGTTAACTACTACATGATATTGCATCTGTTAGACAAACCTTCACTGAGCGCCAATGCGAATTTGGCCAGCGAACTGGATCTAGGTCACTAATGCCAGTGATTGTGCCCATGTACCTGAATTCAAACATGCTCCAGTAAGATGGACATAGCTTAACTTTAAAATCTTTATTTTCATTCATGTACACAACTGTGTGCATATGATCTTGTTTCTCCACATTCATAAAATTATATGAAAAACAAGCTGTATCTCAATATCCAATATGTATGAGTATACAAGTGAGCATAATATTTTTGTTGTGGGGGCCAGGGGCGCCCCCCCGGGGGGGGGTGGGGTAGGAAGGGGGGAGAGAGGGCCAATAAATGGAAAGATGAAGCAACATTAGAATTGTCGCTATTTAAGATTGTCTTAGTCAAACAGAATTCATAGGAATTATATAATGGACCGCCATAAATATATGTCTTCCGCAAGGACATGAAGAGGATGTAACAGAGTCCAGCATCATTTGTGAAGAACATGAGTGTGCAAATTATTCCATTTTCTGTTTAAATACCATCTTGCATTTAGCATATAGAGCCATATACAAGAATAATGCAACACTTATTATCATTCTCTTCCTGTTGAATAAGTACTTGTGAATAACAAATCAGGAAATATAGGAAGTATGAATAATTAATCAGGAAATAGAGGAAGTACCTACGAACACTTGATTCTTCTGTTTCAAACAGCATCCTGAAGCGCATTCCTACAGACACTCGTGTATGATATACTGCTTTGACATACTTTGCAAGAGGTATAACAAATTCAGATGGACTAGCCCTGCAATAGATAAAACACAAAAACGTAAGAGATTACTTTAAGTTTTTTCCAGCCACAATATGCCGTAAGGTTATTTACCTTGGATTATAAAATATAGTGAAGCGGCTATTTGTTTGTGCTGCATGAGCTGCAGCAGCAAGAAGGCCTATGTGCATGCTATCACTTGATAAAACTGAAGAAGGCATAACAGTCTGAGGACGATTGGCACGACGGATCCCCAAAAGTAACTGATTATTTTCATTCCTAATGGCAAGTTACAGACTGAAGTAAGTACAGTGACAATTCTAAAGATAGATGCGCCATCAGCTTTGCAAGATGCAGCCTCAATATGCACCATGTTACACAGACACAACTGTAAACATTTTGATGATGCAGAATTCCACTCACCCAAAAAAAAAAAAGAAACTCCAAAAAGAAGATTATAACTGATAGGCATAAGAACCTAAGAGTAATAAAAATAGACCATTCACTTGTACTAAGCTTGCTTGGGTGCAAATGTATGTTCAAATTTACATATAAATTAATGTATACATATATAATTAGATTTGTATATATCATACATATGCAAATAGACATCCATAAAGTATATATATATGTTAAATACATGCATGCATACATACATATAATACAATAACATTCTTTTCAAAAAGTTTTAGGGAGGGAGAGAGATAGATGAAGAGAGGAAATTATTAAGAAGCTGCGCAACTGTGAGAATCAAAATAAGTGCGTTGAGTGTTATCTAAAAACCAAAGCCTACAACATGACTTTTAACCCCAAAAAAAAAAACCTTCAGAAAAATTATAAACAAAAGAGTATTATATAAACTGAGAAAGACATGGGCTTGAACTGCTGATCACGCATGCATATATACATTGGAATAACTAAGCAATCACTCCTCTTCCCTTGCTCTCCTTTTTTCCATTATAAGTTTACAACCTCCCGATTTGTACTACAAAACCAGCTCTAACAATCATCATATCGTAAATACAGAGTAGACTTAACCACAGATGACGCCTACCAGATAAAGATTACAGAGTCACCAGCAGCAAGTCTCTTTGCACTTACAAACACACTCCATCCTGTTGTAAGAAGATGCCTCTTTGGCTGACCTGATGCAAGAAACTAAAGTTAGGCACCTAGAACAGAAAAATCAACCTTAACCATGAGAAATAGCAATTATGATGAGGCCCTAACCATGAATAAACCTTGTGTCTCTGAGAGAGAGACAGAGAGAGGGATGAAGAAAAGAACAAAGAGCATGGGAAATTACATGCACATATGAGAAAGGAAAAGTGAAACAGCAAGCAACCAAATCCCAGCAGGAGCAACAATACAGCTGTGGCTATTAACAATCTCAAGTATTTTACATGGTGCATGTCCTATTGTCCTTATATCAGCAAGTTAGGAAATAGGACATTACAATTATAATTTTGTTTGTTGTCTCTTTACTTTCTTCCTTTTCTCTCCTAAATATGGTATATGAAGATAAAACAGAGGAAAGACGAAAAGACAGAGATGAAGAATGAACCATATTCCCCCAGCCCCACCAAATAAAACAAAATAAATACTGTAGTTTGAAATAATAGGAAAAGAAACACAAGGGTGGATAATAAGCCAACTACCCATGAAATGCAGGATTATAGCACCGGTCCTGTCTATCTGTACACGAACAACCCTAAACTTGCAAACCGGCTATTCCTACCTCTTTGGTGCATTTTATTGTGATTTGATTTATCAAACCATCTATGCACAGGTCACTTCCACATTTAAAGCACTTTTAAGAGCTATCTACCAACCACGATGGCAGAGTCGTCATCTTATACATCCTAAGATTGAAAATCAAATCCAATTATTTGACGTCATCTCAATAAAGTTCCGTCAAAATGAGCTAAGTGATAGAGATGATTTTTGTATTTTCACATACTTTATATCAAACAACAACAAAATTGAATACCTTGTCAAGGAAATTAAAGAACACCATGTTGGAAAAACACTTTCCAACCAAACATAATGTTTATCAGCTGACCGGCTAACCCTAGAGACTAAACTTTACATGAAGAAAACTCACCTCGAAAGATATGCCGGAACTTCCATTCATTGCCATGAAGATCCTTTGCAATAAGTTCTTGACATGGAGGCTGTTGAGTGTAATCCTGGAGGACCAGAAAAGCATAAACAATGTGGTGCAGGATAGATATATAGTAAATTAACAGAAGTTCAGAACTTCTATGTCATTCAGAATTATGTTCATAGCATTAGTTTATTTTTCTTTGAAATTTCTTGGATGCAGAAGTCTTTCCTGGGCTGTAATTCAGTCTAAACAGTTAAAACACTTTCTGTTTCTGTTGAATCTAGTCCTATAGGCTTCGTTATGAAGTAGGAAAATCCATCCCAGCATATAGAAGAGTTATAGTAGTCTTCAGTGTCCATAGATAAGCAATAAAGCTGCATTCTAATACAAATTTAGGTCTTGGAATCTTCTTGTCTCTTGGGTAAGCTTGCTCCTCTCCGACTGAAGAAGTTGAGCGTGGTTCTCAACTAAACCCTACTGGATAAGGTATTTTCTCTCTTTTTGACTTGTTTTACTTTTTTATTCTCTAGGTTTAAATCCTCAAACATTATCCATAAATTGTTGTTTGGTTCTAATCTTATTAAACTAAAGATCCACTATTCATTCTTTCCTAGCAGTCCAGCCGCAGTATCACATGACTTAAAGCTGTCCTTGACTAGTGCCAAACCTTCATAAACAAAATCATGGTGGCTGGTGGAACTAACGAGACTTACAAGAGGAGGAAAGACTTTTTCAGCTGCTCGACGAGGGACAGAAAATCCTCCATGGGTACTGGTATCACTTGCCGTCAATGTTTTACAGAAATAATTGGTTGGCTGTTTACTTGGGGTGCCAAGTTCTGCTGGTAATAGACATACATCCTTTTGTTCTCCCTAATCATAAAAAAAGCAAAACAAATGAAAACAAAATAATGAATGAGCAACAGGTATCAGGACTAATTGCCTTGTTATCTAAATTCTAATCCATTAAAAGCAAAGTGAAGTACAGGACTTAGAGGCTGCAAAGTCATCTGTGCATACACTTCATCAGTCTCAACATCAGCCTGCAAAACCCAAAAGTTAAAGTCTTAGCTTATCATAAATATTTATAAGCAAAATGACATCAATTGCCATCGAACACATAATCTTCAAGTATAAATAACACATAGAAAAGGAAAAGGTGAACTTACATGCATTATCACATTGTGAAGCTGGCATATAAGTTGTGGAGGTAAGCCAGGATAATTGGGGATCTGAGCATCAACTTCCTTGTTGGTTGATGCAGCAACCTGTATATGGAATAGGGGGCTCCATGAGGCAAACTCTCAAGGAACAAAATCCTGATGTAAAATGCAACTAAGAGCTGGAGACCTGTTTAAAGCTAATTTTCTGGAAAATAACACCAAGTATCTGCCCAGAGATTCCAAAATTATTTCATTGCTTTTAACTCAAGACGGATTAGGGAGAATTAGAATTTCCACTTGTTTTATGAGCTTTCCTTCAAATTGGTTAGAAATGTAGCCTATTGAAGCCTTATCATGAAAACTACTGCCACTGTCTGATTTACCTTTTTTTTAAAGCAACAGGAAATCAAGAGATCCTATTCAAAACAGAACTGTTGTCCAACAGTACATATTGTATGAAAACACTAGAATTTGATGGTGGGACCGACAGTTAAGGCTCTTTCCCTTAGCCCCTACCCTAACCCCAACAGAAAAAGTTAACTAAATCCTCAAATCAAGGCGAAAATGACACTATGAAGACCATACAAGTTAGAAGAAGGCCTTCTTTCATTTCTTTTGGTGGTTGGTAGGGGGTGGATTGGTTGTCCCCAGGTACATGTAAAATGCCAAACAACATTGACTTATGCAGCCAAAAGGTGGCAACAAATAAGGAGGAAAAGATAGCGTCAAGTGAAAAAATATTCCCCATGGTGACTAAGAGGTCTAAAGAACAACGAAATACACCCAAAATCCACATAAGTTCAACAAGCATATAAAAAGAGCCAAGACTGTATGAGAAACAGAATTCTCCAATTTTACACCATTACTTGAGATAAATTCAAATTCCCATGCAATATAATCAAATAAATGACATTTAGAGAAAGATTTTATAGCAGAAAAAATTTGCAAAGATATTTTTATTGCAACCACTGCCCCAAGGACCCAAGTCCAACTAGCAGTTTACCACCATGTTGAGCCTATCAACTGACCTAAATACCTTAAACACATAACTAAAAGAACCACGTCATAATCCGAATACAAAATCTTTTATGAAACCAACGTTGGGACGGGTCGTTAGAGCTCTTCCATATTCAAATCTAACACTGCACAACCCAATCCAAGTATAAACAACAGGGTACACGGAATGCTTACTAGTACCCTCTCATTCCATAGCATTTTCTATTTTACTACCTCGCGAATACTAACCGGTCTCATTTACTAAATAAATCATCAGAAAACTAGAGGCATTTCTCACTTACTTGCTCACTATGCCCTTGTGGAAAATACACAACACGGCTCCCCACTGCCGGCAGCGACACCAGTGGGCCCGCACACGCGTGCCAGAGCTCCGAATTCAAGCATTTCTTCTCCCCTATCCATCCATACAAAAAATTAAACGCAATGAAGAACAAACAATATCAAGAAAAAATATACAAAATACTAAAGAAAAACAAAATTAGAAAAAACAATAAGTTGCCTAAAAGATTAAACAAACCTTCTTCTGGCTGAGGATTAAAACCTGAAGAAGATGAAGATGATAACCTCATCTCGGACTACTCTTTTCCCTTCTAACTTAATTAACCAAAAATAAAAATAAAAAAAGACAGAAAACAAAATCTTTTGTTTTTATTTTTGGTTTCTATTTCTTACTTTTTCCTATTTTAAACCCACCCCCCACCCCCTGGAAGCAGCAAAGACATATTTCTGAGCCAAACCCATCTCGGCAACCAAACACTATCATTCCACTCTTCTTCTTCTTCAGCTGGCTCGCATGCTTTGCTTTGTTCTCTCAGATCTTCAATTTACACTCCCAAAAAAAAAAAATTAAAAAAGACACCAAAAACACACAACAATTAGAAAAAATAGCTTTATAGTACTATTCAGATCTCGAAGTTTCTGAGTATGCTAATAATAGTACTGATTGGAACCCTAGCTAGAGAGAATAAGCTTCTTGAAAAATTAATAAATTTTAAAGAAAAATGTTTGAAACTGAGAGCTAAAAAGGGCAAATAATGATGGAGCAGCTAAAAGCCTTTTTTGGTCGCTAAGTAGAGAGGAGTAGAGAGTAGCACGAGTAGATCTTTTTTCTCTTTTTTTTTTTTGTTTTCTTTAATTTGTCAAGTGTGTGTGAATAAATAAATGTGGAAAGGTACAGTGCAAGTGAGAGAGATAGTGTGTGTGTGTGTGTGTGAGGTTTTGATTAATATCCGGAGCATGCATTGGAGGAGGTGTGTACTGTGCAGGGGGTTAAAGTAGACACAAAATTATAGAACTTGCAGTTTTGAGATGAATTTTGATTTAATTATTAGTTCAATACTCATTTTTTAGAATTCTAGCTAAGAGAATTGAGATCGAATACAATTTATGACGCGAGTTTGATCTTAATCCCTTATGCTACGAGATTGTCATTCGCTTACTTTGTACTCAATATAAAAAATATAATATACGTTTAAAATTTGTCATTTGGTAATTGGTCTCGACAGTGCTTATACCAAGCATCCGGACGTATGTGCGCCCCAACAGCAACATACTTCCACCCCACGTGAAAGCCACGCGCCCAATTACAAATCTCTCTATCTCTGGCTTTTTTTCGATCAAAAGATAACAGCTTAGACAAGCACTAAGGGAAATGTTTGCAATAGTATTGCTGACAAAGAAAGAGGAAAAAGAAAGAAAAGTTTTTGATTTTTTTTTTAGTTTAATTTCATGTTTTTTACATCTAATTTTTAAATTTCAAAAAATTAAAAAATTATTATTAAAAATACATATATTTTATATACGTTCACAATTTTTATACTAAATATTCATAATTTCTATTTATTTACAAATTATATGTTCACAATATAAATATTTTTTATTTATTTTTAAATACATGTTCATAATTTTAATATTATATCTTTACAAATTTTATATTATATATTCACAACTTTTATAAATTCACAATCTTTATTACGCGTTCAAAATTTTCTATTCGTTCACAATTTTTAGACCATATATTCATAATTTTTAATTATTTATATATTTCATATTATTTATATATTTCATATTATATGTTCACAATTTTAATACTTTATTGTCACAAGTTGTAACTAACATGTTTACAACTACAAACTGTACGTTCACACTTTTAATTAAAATGTTTACAATTTTTGTTGAAGTCTTGGTTTGTTTCTTTTATCTTTTTCAATTTTTTTTTTTGAATATTCTACAAAAACAAAAATATTAATTCTAAAAAAACATAGATAACTCCAACAAACTCACACATCCCTTCTTCTCCATCATCTGTTAACACCATCTCCGCGCACCATTTACTGTCCTACGGATGCAAACCAAGACAAATATATATATATATATATATATATATATATTCAACCAAACACTTCTCAGCACGAAAAATCAAACATAGCAAGAAGTTGATTGGCCTCCACTCATCAATTTTCACCCTACCACATCAAATCACTTTCAAGTTCTTAACTATCTGGATAAGAAATCATTGCACGATCCAGATTTGATGGATTGTACAAAAAAAAAAAAACTCCAATATTTTATTCTACATCGAGCCGCCTACCGCACCTGTCGTCTCCACCGCCTGTCGCCTTCGGGATCTTTATTAGAGAAAACAGAGAGAGAGAGAATTAGGAGGGAGAGAATGAGAGGAAGAAAGAATAGGGAGGGAGAGAATAAGGGGATAGAGAGTGAGAGATTAGAGCAGAGCGAATACACATATATATATATGTATGTATATATACACGCGTGTAATACACGTGTCAAAAAGTGTACGTAGTTGGGTAGATATATGTAGATTAGAGTGTATGATATAATTTGTGAGGTCTCGATCGGTTATTTTGGTAATAATATTCCATCAACTGGATTTCTCTTGTTGAAAAAAAAAATTACTAGTTGTATAATCTTTTTTTTTTGTCATATACTAATTATATAATGAATAAGAATTAAACAAAGCAATGTTTTTTTCTTCTAAATTTTAAGTGATTCAAAAATTTTTAGTGTCTAAACCAATCATGTGAGTGAAAAGGTGCGATTCGCCATTTATCTAATTTCCTTTCGTGACAAGTGAGCGGAACCAAAAAGGGAGAGGCCTATACAAGAATTTGATTAATGATTAATATTAAGAACATGCATAAGAACATATTGAGAGAATATGCTTGAAAATGTATGTGAATTGGGTTTATCAGTGTATTATATAATTAATTTTTGCCAATGGTAAGGAAGAAATAAAAAGAGAAAAGAAAGAGAGAGGGGGAAGGGTTTGATTAATGCAAACTATAAAGCAATATTGACGTATTTATTGTGTGACATTTATTTTTAGCTCTTTTTATGGTGGAATAAAGCTTCAAATTTCCTTTGTCGTGCTTTCTAGTTTTTATTTTCCAAAAATTAAAAATTCAATAAGAATTGTTTCATTGTACTTTTTATATTTCAAATTAATTTATCTCTTCCCTCGTATCCCATTTTCCTTTTTAACTTCTTGTTAGAGGCTTACTTCTCCATTCCGGAGTGGCCTCCTTTCTCTTTTTAGATATTATTTAGTTCTAATTATATAGTTTGTCCTTTTCCAAGGTACACATATTTTAGCTCCTGTTATGATGGGTTGTTACATTGGTCGAATTCTTAATCTCATGATACTAACACTCATGTTAATGGTGTTATTGAAGGACTATGTATAGTTAATGGTGTTATTGAAGGACTTAAATGGACTATGGCTATGTCGTTGATAGTCAAAACTCACAGTAAGGAGAAGAACACAATTTCAAATTTCAGAAAATGCACTTATTGGAAAGGTTTTTCTTTAATTACTCTCGGCCCGATATAGTCTTAAGTCTAATGCGACTTAGAGACACTCTAACTCAAAGCTAAAAAAAAACTCGTGATTGTCGTCTGGTTGCCTCCATGGTGGCGCTTTCTCTAAGAAGCGTATTATTTTGACCTGATTTGCTTTTCACATAATTTGTTGGTATATATGGCGAAATGTTTTTGTAGCAATGGGTTTTTTTTTCTCTCTTAGGCTAAATTATTTTCTGTTATTTTGTTATATGGTTTTGATTTGGACTTGTATGTGTATATTGGGTCGGAATCTATAGTCATACTTGTTAATAATAATCATTCTACTGAAGAAAAAAAATCCTTCAAGTTACTGAGAAACACTTCTTTTCTTGTGTATAGATATGTATGTGTATGTATCTACTTATTCTTTATAAGAAAAGCAACGACCAAGGCGCAACCATTTTCCCACCCAAACCAAAAGAACCTCATGTATACTCGATTTTCCAAGATAGTATAAAAAGTATACCAATTAAACACTCGCAAAATGACAAGGTATCATAAAATTTTTGCATTCTTTTGCAATCTATTACTTTAAGACCTACCATATTATTACTTTCTGACTATTTCTACTTATAATTTTTACATCAAATTCATATATAAATTTAGGATTAAGCGAAAACTCATGGAATAAATGGTATTCTTTCTTTGAAATTATAAAACTTTCATCTCTCGTGCAGCGCACAGGAATGTATTAGTGTGTATATATATATAAGAGAGTATCATGGAGCAATTTTGCGTGCACCATTGCCTCTCGGCAATTCTGATATGAACACCATCCCAAAATTCAGAAAAAAGGTTGGCTAGAACTTTGCGTGCCTCTGTCGCTTCTTGGCCATTATAAGCCAAATAAACCAAGCTATTGTAAGTACCATGGGAACTTCTCCACCGGCAAGATTGAGGTTAACCACAATTTATAACTCGATTTTTATCTCAATCCCCATTTTAGGTTAATCGTCTTGAATTACTTGTTAGTTAAAAATTTGAAGTCGACCCATCTCAATCCCTAAGTTTGTCAATTAGGAAAGCCAGGTGAATTTCCTTACCAACAACAAAGTCAAACTATTATAAAGTAATTAGAAACAGTAAAAGTGGAAATCATTGTTTCCTCGTTTGGGGAAAAAGTATAAATATTCTACACCAAATAAAAGATTACATGGAAATAGACGGAATCTTAACTTAATAGGTGCAAACTCATGGGAATTTTTGTGTTTTTTGCATATTCAATTTTTGCACTTGACATATAATGCTTTTACAAGTAAAAATATCAAAAACATATTTTTTAAAAAATTATACAAAAATATTTTGTATATTACTTTTTGACTTGAGAGGAAAAAGGAAGGGAGATAAAGGTGGACAATTGAACATCAACACTTTGCCATAGTCAATAAAGATGCGCATTGAATCAAGATCCTCTACGGTCAATAAAGCAACAAAATAATAATTATAATAATCATTTCCCCAAAAAGTTATCATACTTCAAAATTTGCAAATTTTACATATCCTGTTTTCAAACTTTTTGACCAAAAATAAAAGAAAAAACTGCTTTCAAACTTTCAACAGAATCAATCACTTCCACTGTGGCTAAACCAAATATATTGCAAGCTGGTTAACCTAGTTTAGGGAAAATTATTTCAAGAAAGATTAATTCCAAATTATGGCTAACTCTTTATTTTATTTTCCTTTTTTTTTAGGGCAAAAAATATATCCTAGACATGACGATATTAAGTTCATCAAAAACTAAAACTTTTTCCGGTATTAATATTTATAATAAGAATAAATATAATTAAATTGAAAATTTTTACTTCTCTTCCTTCAGTTCAATTGTATTTCGATTATCATGGAAATATCTATTAAAGGCTAGTTAACACAAATTAGAAAACAATCTGCTTATTTGGCTAGCGAAATATTTAATAAATATCTTATTAAGGGGATTAATAAAAGGTTATATCATCTCTCTACAACAATAAATGAAAAATAAACAAGTGCAATTTCAGATGATTGTGCTCAATTTCTTATTGCCCTGGAGTTTTTTTTTTTTTTTGTCAACATTGCCCTGGAGTTGAAAGATGAACACTTTAAATAAAACAATTCAGTAAGGCAGTAATGTTCCAACATAATGTGTAAAGAAGTCCCTAGCCTCCATAGGCTACTAAATTTGTATGAAATTTTAAAATGTGAAACTATTAGATTCTTTTAAAAAAGATAAATAACCCACTCAACAATTATTTATTTTATTTTACTCACTTCATTAGCTTTTCCAAGTTAGTTTTAAAAAAATATATATATATATATATATTTTTTTAGTTGGGGAAAGTTTTCATTTGTCATACTATTGATATGATAATATTTCAAATGATTCGATATTTTAAAATTTCAAATAACGTATTGATTTTTTTTTTAAATATACAACTCTTCAAGTTGTTCCGCAAGGCGTTCGTTTGTCCATGTATTAGATGGTTTGTAGCATCCTAAGATAATCTCATATTTGATAATTGATATACCATTAAAATTTCAGGTACATTTGAAATCTAAAAACATAAATTATTTATGTATGTTAGGATGTAGAGATAAAAACAAACTCAAACGAAATAATAATTAATCAATAAGAGAATCTATGCACATTAGAAAGTAGGTCTCGTATACATATGTATGTTTGTCTACCTATATGTGCATGTATATATTAAAATTTAGTGGGCTTTTATAAGAGCTCAAAGTTATTTTGATCCCAAATCAGGTTGGGTCTCACTTGCCAATCAGATTGGATCTTGGTACCATTGTGTTTCTCATTTTGAATAGATGAATGTGATATATTTATATGTAAAAAATGACTTGTGGTGAATTCTCTCGTATTCATGGAATTGCCCTTGTATAACACTTTGGTGATGGCTTCCTAAGTGCATTTGTTCCGACATGGGAAAACCTTAAAGACTTTTACCACTTTATATATAGTTGCCGTTTCGAAAAAGGGCAACTATATACCTAAAGGGAATACTCTAAACAGTGGGTTTGGTACAGAAACTACCACATATCCAACCTTCTGGTAGGAGACAGTATGTTGTCACGAGCTTAATAGGCCATTTCCCAACCCCGAACCCCATCTCCCAATCAAGGTTTAGACGAGGTTTAATCGTTTCATTATTGATGCATGAGCATGATAGAATTGCCTTTTGCCTTTTTTTTCTTTTAACCAAGTTATGACATATCAAGTTAAACTTCATATCCAACTAGCTGTTAAATTCATAATTATCCTTCTTAGAAAATAGACAATGTTATTTTTTTTTTGTTTAAATAATAGGGAATTATTTACCTTAAGGGCTACATCATAATCAATCGATTTAGTTTATATACATTAATAAAATATTATGTTCAGAAATTTACTTACAATCAAAATCTAGATTACAAATTAGATAATGATAGTGGTTTATAACACCTATCAACAAAAGCCAAAAGATTTTTCTTAATCATATTAACTAATATAGTGGCTTATAAAAATATATTTACTATTCAGACTTAACATTTAAATGTTACCTATAAATACATATAAATATTTCTCACTTACAAATCAATATTACTTATAAATACGTTCAAAAAATGGCTAAAAACGAATTTAAATTTTTTTGGTATTATAACATATATTTCAAATTAGCCAAAGATGTGAAAATATTTGTACCGGGACGGTAAAATGGAATTACTTTCCTACCCTTTTGGTAGTTGGTATTTTGCACATTCCCTCCCTATTCCAAAAATATCTACTAGTTTTACCCCTCAAAAACCCCTCGAGCCTTTGTTCTCTCGCAACCGCCTCTCTCCTCGCTTTTGCGCTCTCGCTTTTCATAAACCCTAACAAAAACCCTCTTTCTCACAAACCCCTCTTCAGCTAGGGTTTCTCATTTTCTCTCATTTTCCTCTCTGATTACTACTAAATTATTGAGGAAAAAGAGTCAAAAAAATGAAGGGTCTTCTTCTTCTCAGGAGATGTTCATCTCAATCTTCATCATCCCAAAGGCTTGCTACTCTATCATCAGCTCTTAATCAAATCCTCTTCTCTTCGTCTTCTTCATCTTCACAATCATCTAGCTTTTCTTCAGTTTCCAGAAATGCCCTCCACAGTTCCCATTTCCACAGCCTTGCCATCAAGCCTTCTTCTTCTGCTTCTGCGGCTAAAGATCCAAGAGAGTGGTTTGATGTTGAGACGAGGCGGTTTTTTCACTCGGGCCGTCCTTTGCGGGCCGGGTTCGCTGTTGCTGATATTTCTGATGACTCTGCTACTGAGGGTTTGGAGATTTCAAAACTTGGTATTGCCCCTGCTATTGTTTCCTCTTTGGCTCAAAGAGGCATCACTAAATTGTTCCCTATTCAGGTACTGTTATATTAATTTCTTGTATTTCGTGTAAAAATATATTTCGGTCTGAGCAGCCCGGTGCACAAAACTCTTAGACATCTGGGGTTCAGGGAAGAGTTGGATCCACTCTTTTGATATAATTAGCCACAGGCAGATTTACATTTTATCCCGGGGCTTAAACCCGGGGTCTTCATGTCACTCGTGCTACTGACAACCTTAGCGTTGCGCCAAGTTTCCTTTGTAAAGTATATGTAGTTGAACTTTGGAAAATGTTTATTTTTTGGGGGGCCTACTGGCTGATTTCGAACTGAATTTGTATTTGCCTGTATATAGAGAGCTGTCCTCGAACCAGCAATGCAGGGGAGGGACATGATTGGCCGAGCTCGAACGGGAACAGGCAAGACTTTAGCTTTCGGGATCCCCATCATGGATAAGATCATACAGTTCAACGCTAAGCACGGGTTTGTTACTGAAGAGCACTCTTTGTTATCTACACTATATGTGTATGTGATTGTTGTTGGTGGTGATGTGGGTAAAAAGTTATGGAATTGGTAATCCAGTCAGTGTATACAGGATAGTTCAAATATACCCTTAGTTTTGTATGCATACATGGTACTGTGGTTTTACTATGTTATATATAAAGTTAGAAAATTGTTGGTCTGATGTAGTTTCAGTAGTTAATAGGACCTCCACTTTTCTCTACATCACATGTTGCATATGCTTTTTGTTGTTATTGAAGGTAATGTAATGTATTTACAATAGTCTTATGACTGTTGTGAAACGTATTGACCGGCAAACATCTTTACTTGCTTATATATAGGAAGGGGAGGAATCCTTTGGCATTGATCTTGGCTCCGACTAGAGAACTTGCACGGCAAGTGGACAAGGAGTTTTATGAGTCTGCTTATGATGTAGATACCCTGTGTGTTTATGGGGGTGTACCTATTTCACGCCAAATGAGTGCGCTTGACCGTGGTGTTGATGTAGTTGTCGGAACACCAGGTCGGATTATTGATCTGATTAAAAGGGGTGCTTTGAATTTATCAGAGGTACAGTTTGTTGTACTGGATGAAGCTGATCAAATGCTCAACGTCGGATTTGCTGATGATGTTGAAACGATTTTAGAGAACATACAACAGGAACATCAGACAATGATGTTCTCAGCTACAATGCCAAACTGGATATTGAAACTAACTCATAAGTTTCTAAAAAGTCCACTGCATATTGATCTTGTGAGTCATTAGTTCCACTTTTCGCATTTTGTTTTGAATCACTTGTTCCTCTGACAAATTGATTTGTTTTTCCTTTATACATATGTTGTTGCTGGTTGCAGTGATCAATAACTTATGACGCTATGTGCGTGCTGCAGGTTGGAGATTCTGATCAGAAATTAGCAGAAGGAATATCCTTGTATGCTATAGTGTCAGAGATCCGTCAGAAGCCTGCAATTCTTGGACCGTTGATAACAGTAAGATTCCATAGCTTTATTCCTCACTGCAGTTCGAGGATGTTCAGTTCCGTAGCTAAGTACATTTCTTGTGTGTTTTCTAGGAGCATGCAAATGGAGGAAAAGTTATCGTCTTCACTCAAACAAAACGTGATGCCGACAGGCTGGCATATGCAATGCAGAAGACCCATAGGTGTGAAGCTCTGCATGGGGATATCTCACAGAATCAGAGGGAAAGAACTTTAGCTGGTTTCCGTGATGGCCGATTTAATGTTTTAGTTGCTACGGATGTAGCAGCTCGTGGCCTCGATGTTCCTAATGTTGATCTGGTGAGTCTTATGATTACTTCTTTTCTAATATTAGTCTGAATGAATCCTTAGACATGGATTCGGATGAAGCATCACAGCCAAACTCTGGAATGAGAAAGTAATAAAGTTTGCAGTAACATAGAACTTAATTTTCCATGTGCAGAAGTTAAAAAATCATTACTATTTACATGCTGGGTAGCATTTAGGTTCTCGCGCAGTTAGCACCTTTACCTTGATGTTAACTCTTATGTAAGCTGTACGTTGTCAGGTCCCTTGATAGTATTGGATGAATATTATTGTTACTATGAGAGATATCTATGAGGTTTTCTGGTCAGACTATGCTAGTGTGCAGGGCTGAGTAGATAACTAATTGTGTCGTGATGTCCTGTAATTTTATTAACATAGCAGAGAAATATTGAGTGAAAAGGAGTTAAATGAAAATAAAGCAATTGCTCATCCTAGTGCCGTGTCGTCCATAATGATTGTCAAACAAAAAGTTTGCAATTGAACTTTTTCTTTCAATTGGTATTTTGGCCTATCCTGCCATTTTGCAGAAATGGGGACTTGTGAAAGTGCTTTCTACTTATATGTATAGAAATATTTAGCTCCATCATGCCTACGTGAATTAGTTATTTCAGTTTTCTACTAGCAGCTTTGACCATAACCTCAGCTCTATCTGTCGGTGTGAGCAAGATACAACTAATTCCAGCATCTTTGAATGATTATGCCTTTCTCAGGTTTCTTTAAAATTGTTTTTGTGGGACTGAAAAGATCAAAGCATAGGAAGGTCAATGCTTTTACCTCCAAAATTTTCTTCCTATTTCCTTTATAAGAACTTAGTGGTGCATATTGCTTTATACATTTTCAACTAGGTTGGAAGCCCTGATGCTTGCAGCATTGCTTTTGGTAACATATGGTCCATTCTTACAAAGAAACAGTTTAATAGTAGTATTCCTCCCCCCCCCCCCCCCCTTTTCTCTTCCTTTCCTTTTCTCTTTCTTTCCTTTCTTGGTGTTCTTTTGGGATGTTGATTATGTCAGAGTAACAAGCTGTTACTGGAAAAAGCTACAACAGAGCACTTAACTTGGCCCTTGAGTGACAGATACATAGTATATTAATCCTTTAAGCCTACCTTGGGTCCTTGACTGAGGTGTTTCATTCACTTTGTCCTAAGATGACCACTCTATCAGCATTTAATTGGTGCCAATGCTAGTTTCTAATACATCAGATAATTAGAGCGCCCATATTGTCAAGGGGTATAAATTGCCGGCCCTTGTCAATCGGGATTGGCAAGACTACTCTCCCCCCAGCCCCCACAACAACATCACCTAGTAGTTATACTGGTTGTGCTTTAACCTTATGCTTATAGCCTCGTTTCTTGGAGAAGTGATTGGGTATTATTTACATCAAGGTGGTTTGCTGTTGATTATTATTATTTTTGTCTCAGTACCCGCCTTCATGTGCAGGTTATACATTTTGAACTACCAAACTCTTCCGAGATATTTGTTCATCGATCTGGTCGAACAGGACGTGCTGGAAAGAAAGGAACTGCAATTCTTGTTTATTCACCTGAGCAATATAGGGATGTGAAGAGTATTGAACGTGATGTAGGATGCCGATTTAGTGAGGTAAAAAGTTAATTTTCAATTTCTACATTAATTTTGGTGCATTTTCTGGATGCCTTCTTTGTATATCCGCCTTTTTTACTGCTAAATGTAATCATAACAGATCCATTTAGCATCAAGCAAAGAAGCTCCGTAATAGTTGCTGCTTTGTGAATCTAAAATATGGTGGGTCAATGGTTGGCTTCTTATTGAAGCAGATGTGGCTTAATATTTAGAAAGTTTATTTAGCTAGGAAGTGCCCGACCATTTATTTCATGGACCAAAATGATGAATCCTTTTCCTTTTATGTATGATTCTTACTGAAAGATATATTAATGCCATACAATCTTGATTTGTTCAGTAGCAACATAAAACAAAAGCAACTTTGTTCTTGTCATAGTTTCAGAGCTGTTATTGTGAAATGACCTTTATTTGAGCTGAGCCTTGGTTTTTTTGTGCATGAAACCAAAAGAAAAGAGAGGCTTTGTTGTAGGATGTAGGATGAAGAACTTCACTAGTGCATAGGAAGTTTGTGCTACATTTGACTGTCATATCAAAAGCATACTACGACATGGTATAAAGTATCATGAACTTTCTTCTCTATGTAACTAATGTGTAGGGTATACTAATTTTTGCATCACTTATGCAATTTGCTCTTAATGCTTATTCTTATGGCTTTAATGTAAATGTCAAGCTCACCTTTTTTCTGTATGTAACTTGTTATCTGTATGGTATACTAAATTGTATGCAATTTGACCTTTGACGTTTCTTCCTTTTGGCATTGAACTTCTCCTTTAACTCTGACACTTGTCCCCTTCAAGCTTCATTTAGGTAAAAAAGGACAAATTCCACTTGATTTGCTTATTTTTCTTATGCTATTGTATTGAAGTAAAATTGCTTTTATTTTGCCTGATGTAAGCTCCCAAGGATTGCCGGTGATGCTGAAGCAGCAGACACATTCAGTGACATGGGACGTGGAGGTGGCCGTTTTGGCTCTTTTGGGAGCATGGGGGGTGGACGATTTGGTGATTCAGGTTTTGGCCGTTCTGGTGGCTATGGGAATTCTGGGGGTGGGCGGTTTGGTGGGCACGGTGGTCCATCTTCTGGCCGGATGGGTGGTTTTGGTGGGGGCCGATCAGGTGGTGGATATTCTGGACCTAGTTCAGGCCGTTCAGGCAACTTTGGTGGATCAAGCTTTGGCCGTTCCGGTGGTTTTGGTGACCTGAGCAACTCCAGTCGTTCAGGTGGTTTTGGAAGCTTTGGTAGTCCAGATCGCCGAAGTAGTTTTGGAGATTTTGATGGCTCAAGTCGCTCAAGTGGTTTTGGGGGCTTCAGTTCAAGTCGTTCTGGTGGATCTGGTGATGCACAATCTGGCCAGGGTGCTCGACCCAGCCGTTTTGGTAGCTTTGGAGATGACAAGAATGATAGTGATCAGAATACTGGAAGAAAATTTTTCTGATTTCAGTATGAAGTAAGTTCCTTTCTTCCTACTAAATGTTTAGTTATCTTCTTGGTCGGGCACTTTTTCTCTGAGGGGCATGCGGTGGTGGTTTGTGGCTATCGTGTTGTTTCTCTTGCTGTCACGAGGTATAGTCTTGTCAAAATGTTGTACCACCATTAATGATTGCGTGCTTGTGTAACAGATGTTAGCAGTTTCAGAAGACTGCTATGAAGTATTTAAATTATTCAAAGAAATGAGCAAAACTGAAGTCCACTATACATCGTGCAACTCCATGCTTATTGTAAGAGGAGCAAGCTTGCTTTAAATTACTGCGATATTCTTAGTTTTTTGACAGGGCATCAGAAAATAACATGTTTGGCTGGTTATAGACTAGTTTCAATGTGTATAATCATCTCAATCTATCCAAGGAGAAGTCATTTTTAGTATTATAATCTATATAAGTAGTTGATAAAGTTTTGAGCGATAAAAAAAACTGTGCTTGGGAATTTCCATGTAGAAATTTTATACAATTGCAGATCTACGTGAAACATGCTTTGACCCCCACCATTCTATTCCATGAAATGGGGTTTGTAATGTATTTTCTTCTGTATACGTATTGGGTCACATTGGACCTCTCTGTTCCTCTCCTCTCTCGTCATTTTTTTTGAGGCTAATAAACTCGACAGGTGATGATCTCTTGCATAATTTTTAAAAAAGTGATTTTGTCATAAGTTAAACTTTTTGTCTCTTGAAAAAAGTTATATTTTGAACAGTTTTCAGAGTTTTAGGGTTCGTTTGAATTGGTTTTTTTAAAAAGTGTTTTTTTTTAACATATTTAGAAAAGTAGTTTTTTTTGAGTAGTTGAAAATTTTAACTTCTAAAAAAAGTTGTATTTGAATTTTTTTTTAGAGTTTTAATTTTTTTTTAAAATCAAATCAGACAGTTGTTGCAAAATTAACATAATTTTTTTCAAAAAAAAGTATTTTTTTGTGAAAAAAAGTATTTTTTTTGTGAAAAAAAGTATTTTTTTTTGTGAAAAAAAAGTATTTTTTTTTTTGAAAAAAAAATCTATTCAAACAGGCCTTAAGTTCTTTTGAAAGTTAAGCTAAATATTTACTTCAAATTGAATGTACTTTGTTCATCGGAAGAAATTTTTTTTTAATTGCAAAAAAAAGCCAACTAAACGGGCTTGCTCTTTTCTTGGGAGTAGTGGTTAAGTGTTTGAGCTTCTGCTTATTAACAGATTAGTCTTTCAAGTTGGATTCTTCTCTTTGATTTAAGTTGTTACATTGGTGTTCAAAGAAAAAATAGTACTATTTTACGGGGAAAAAAAAAAGTTAATCTAGATGGGCCTACTCCTTTTTTGGTCAATCCAAATGGGCCCACTCTTTTTTTGGGAGTAGTTATTGAGTATTGGGGCTTCTCCTTAATAGATTAGGGCCTGTTTGGATTGGTTTTTTTTTAAAAGCATTTTCTTAACAGTTTTTGAAAAATAAATTTTTTTAAAAAAAGTTAAAAATTCTAATTTTTAAAAAAATTATATTTGAGCTTTTTTTAGAGTTTCAGTTTTTTTTTGTAAATCAATTCAAATAGTTATTGTAAATTTAATATAATTTTTTCAAGAAAAAATTATATTTTTTTTATAAAAAATTAATCCAAATAGGCCTTTAGTCAAGTTGGGTGGTTCTTTTAGATTTAAATATTTATATTGGTGTTTTCATTGACCGTGTAATGAAGATTATAGATTAGATAGATTTAAGGTGTGACATAGGGTCAAGGTGAATAGTGGAGGACAAATACGACTAGCAAGTGGGTAACCGCTAGGTTAGTCTAATGTGGGTGTTGACTTATTTGAAAAAGGGTGGAATGTAATGGTTTCTTATCTTGGAGATATCAATTTTTGTTAGTCTTTACCTTCTTAGTTCTAATAGACTAACAACCTATTTGGCTAAGCTTATTTGGAGCTTATAAGCTGCAAATAATAAAAAGTATTTGAGAAGGTATTTTTCTCTAATAGTTCAGAAACTAAAAAATAAGCCGAGTCAAAGGGGCTCTAAATTATTTGAGTTAGAATTATTCTCCCTTTGTCTTGTGTAACAAGATAAAGGAAGAGAGCATCTCTCTGCTCACATATGCTTCCTGTCCTCACTTCATATTTATATTTTTACCAGATGCTCAAGGGCACCCAACTTTTACATCATTAACTTTTTGGTTCAAACGCTTTTTCCCTTGTTTGATTTAATTGTTTTTTTTTTTCGCCCATTGTTTTGCTTTATGCCGAGGTAAAATTGAGTGACAAGACAAGAAGGAAGCATCTACATTTTTTCCTAGGATTTCAAAAGTTTCATTGATGAAAGAACATATTCCAATATTTGGAATCGCACTAGTTATTTAATTGGAGAAAGGAAAAAGATCCCCAACCTTAAATCTATTCGACAGTACATATCCAAGTGCCAATATTACAATATTTGTACTGTTGGGATAGGAGGAAATGGGGGGGAAGGAATTGGTTATGGAGGAATTGGAGAATCTCTCTTTTCTAGTGAGAGATTTTCTTTTCTTAAGAACTCTTGGTTCTCAATTTAAGCTACTTTGTATCAAATTTGAATTTAGAGTTATCATCTATATAAGAATCTTTTTATTATTTAGTTTTTATTCCTTTTAATCTGGAGTGAAAATTAGGGTAGGAATTTTAACTTTTTATGTAATGTTTTTACATAAAATCTTTCATGTAAATTGTAAGCTCTATGTCCCAAAAAGTTTTGTTAGTTCTTGAAGGGACATTTAAGGGTTTATCTCTTTTTGTTTTTTTTAGGTCACGTTCGATAACATTTAAAAATAGTTTTTAAGGTGGTTTTTAGTGATTCGATTACGTCATTTTACATTTATCAGTTAATTCAATAACTATTTTTACCGAATATATTTTGTTTAATTATTTATAATTGCAAACTAATAGCTAAAATGCAATGTGTAAACTATAACAGCTATAAGCTACCTTAATAATTAGTTTTGCCAAACATTTCTTTAGATTTATACCATAATATCGACCGGTGACACTCCAAAAAAAAGAAAAAGATACAAAGAAGATTTTATCCGACCTTGTAAATCCAAAGGAACCATTTAAGTACATAACTACAAATAATCTGCCATTTGACATAACGCAGATTCTTAATATCCATACATTTTATCATCTAAACAACCCATCATTGTACCCAACAATTTGACTATATTACTTTTAACACATTGTATTACATATTATTATTATTGTAATTATAATAATTTGGTCCAAATATGAAAAGGAATCTAAACTTAGCATGCTGCAGGCACAAACCAGGTTGGCAGTTGGCGCGTAATACTATTAAAAAAATTGAAACAGGAAAAAATAGGCAAAAAAAAAGAGAGAGAAGTATTATTATTTTTATTTAAAAGAATATCAATAAAAGTAGACGTCAGTGATGCTTTTTCTCTTCAAAGTTATTATTGACCCAGATCAATTCATCGAAAGTGATTATTCTTTGTAGTATGCAGACAAAAATGTAGAATCCTTTTTCTTTTTCTTTTTTTTTTTGTCGGAAACTTTTTCTTTTTCTTTTTCTTGGTTAGCAACGATGATGTCCAACACTTCGGTCGTATTTTAGTAAACGACCTTGTCGCCTATAACGAAGTCATTGAATGATGACTCTTCCTTCCCTTTTTTTTTTCTTTTGGATCTCGCATGAGGTTCTGTCCCACATTAATTGTGCCATTTCATGTAAAGTTTAGTCAAATATAAGTTTTGTGATCTCGTTTAACTTTTCGTCCTAAATTAATTACGTGTATAATTTATATTTAACTTATAATAACTTGAATTCACTACTATTATTATTAAGTTATTACAGGCTTTATTAGAGTAGGTTAGTAGGCGCATTTCAAATTATCTACAGTAAGCATAAGTATTAAATTTTTTCAAAGTATTGAAAGTTCAATTTTAAGAAAACAAAAATGATGCAGCTAATCTTGAACCTTGCTTAGAAGACTCAAATTCTTCTATATAACAAGATAATTATCACACTCCAAGTTTCAATTGCAATTTTATAAGTGGGATTACTAACTAACTTCGCAAATAATTGCTTAAGTTTTAAATTCTCTACCTAAAATTATCCGATTAAAGATAATTATTCAAATTTAATGCCCTTTCTTGAAATAATTAGATGTAACTCGTGCATATAGGAGACAAATTAATATTTATAATACTTTATTTATCATTAAATGGTTCAGTTTTACAAACCATAACTCATAAGCAAATACCAACTTTAAAAATAATTATTTTTCCATTTTTTTAATGTCCTGTTTGGTATAAGCTTGTTAGAAGACGCTTATCTTATTTGATGTTTCATATAAAGAGTTTATTTTGAATTTTTATAAGATATTTGTGATTTTTATCTATGATTATAAATGATATATCTATTACCTCCTTTGTACAAATTAAAAAAAAAATCTTATAATAAACTTATTCCAAACACACCATAAATAGTTAACTCATAGTCTGTTTTGCTAAGCTTATTTTTAAGTGTTTATAAATAGTTGGTGTTTATAAGTAAGTTGTTATATATTTGGATAAATATGTATTTATAAGCTCCTAATATGTTTGGTAAATAAGTGATGGCTTTTTTTGCTTTTGTTTGGTCTTATTTGTTGTGTTTGCGTGTATGGGCCAAAAATTCATTTAAAAGTATTTATAAGTAATAATAGTAGTTTAAAATAGTTAAAAAGATATGTTATTAATTAATATGATACAATTTTAAAGATAAATATATTTTTTTGATATATTTAATCAAGTACTAATAAGTCTCTCATAAAAGCTGGTCAGAGGTTTTTCTTTTTGCTAGCTTCTAAACTACTTTATTAAACACATTTTTATCATTCTGACTTATAAACTAGTTTGATTAGCTCATAAGTTTAGGCAAACACCCTCTTAGCCAAACGGGCTCTTGGAATTATTACACGAACACTTATAACTTGTCAAGTCCACGTGTGTTGAACATTGGACTAGTCGTACTCATTCTGACTATCCTTATCACGCAACACACTTCAATCGAGATAAGCAACTTCAAGTATTTATTAATGCGTAAAAGCTGCCACTCAGCATACTCTTTTAGAGCCCGTTTGGCTTTGCTTATTTTAAGTACTTATAAGTAGGTGTGTTGTTTTTAAACAAAAAATTACTTTTAAAGTAGTAATAAATAAGTTGAGATATGTTTAAATAATATATACTTATAAGTTATTAATATATTTAATAAATAAATACTTATAAGTAATAATAATAGTTAAAATAATTAAAAAGAATATGTGACTAATTAATTTAATAAATAAGTATTTTTTAAGTGTAAAGGTAAATATGTCATTTTAATAACATTAACTGTCTAACTTATAAGCACAAAAAAAAGTAGCTCTAGGTTGTTTTTCTTTCTGTGCTTATAAGCAATTTTAAATGGTGTCTTGTCAAATATGTAACTTTTTATTTATGGCTTATAAGCTAATTTGACCAGCTTATAAGCAAAGGCTTAAGCAAAGGCAAACACCCTCTTTTTAGTCTTTTTACCATGACAGAGAAATTTTCTCAAGATTTTGGAGAAAACAGTTGGACTTGATTTTCAACTTTGCTCCAACTTTAAGTTAAGTTAAAATGATGAAATGATTTCTTCAACTGATCTTTTTGCCACTTTTTTCTTTTTCTGGGTTTTTCTATTAATTAAACAAAACAGTGATATAGTAAAAAGTTGATAGCATACAACTGGACTTGTTCGATTCTTTTTGGATCAATACAGGAAGTGTAAGGAGTGAGCAGAGGAGCACCCAAAAAAATGGCAGAGATTTCTACTGCAGCTCAAGTTGCCACAGATTCTCCTCAACACCATAATTTGGTAATTCTCTCTTTTTTTTTCCTTTTTATGTGTTTAAGTATGAGAATTTAGCAATTCTTTAACTTGTGTGGAAATTATAGGTTGTAGGTCAAGTTTCTTTTTCTGGGTAAGAGCCCTTTTTTATGCACGAAATTCTAGCTATGCGCCGAAAGTTTTATTTTTGGGTATTCCAAATTAAGTTAATTATTTGAGGAAAACAACATAAGGGAAGGTTTAGGTAAAGAAAATTTTTGGGTTAGTTGCTTCTTTTCTTTTGTTTATGGGGGTGTTGGAGTGGAAAATGAATTTTATGTAAGAGGAGAGAGACTGACACTTCTGGAAAATGAAGAAGTGGAAGCAGACAATGTTAGAAATGAGTCTTCTGGAGTTGGGGAGGAAAGTTAAATGTGTGGACTATGGTTATATTGTGATGTGAATGAAGATACGTTGTGCAGAGATATAGAAAAAGAGTCTTTGTTTATGTTGATAAAAATGGTTGATAAGTTAGTGGAATCTCAAAAAATATAATTTTAGATGTACAGATTGAATGCCTTGAGTGACTCTTTTGTAAGGATATTGATGAAACAGGAAGGTAGTAAAGGATCGTCGCTTAGCTATGCTGCTAAATTAGTGGCTGATTTACATTATTCGCAGTGGGGGCTGTAGCCGCCATTGATATCATGATATATTTGACTTATCTCGGCATTACCCCCCTTCGTAATACATCCAAGATCAGCCCCTGGCTCCATTGTTAGTTTCCAAATTTTATATTTCTTGTTGTATCATGATTGCTAGAATTGATCATTAACTGCAAATTTTTTTGTCCTGCATAACTTGCAAGAACATCGGATTGCTTGAGCAAGCATTACTTGACAACATTTGGATTTTGAGTTCTATATAAAAGTTTTGTCCTGGTTAATTTTGCTTTGTTCATTGGAGTCCCTTCTATTAGAACTACATCCCATGCTTACATGCACAATTTGGTATTGAGTTTCTCCATGTGTACCAGAAAGATGATAGAGAAGAATCTCACGCGAGACGGCCGAACCTGTCCTCACTTCAGATACCTGTGAGGTCCCTGGAAAACACACACTCTGTTTTTACGAGAATAGATGCTCCAAGCCCTAGTTCTACCAGAGCAGGATTGCCTCCCAGACCGAACTCAGCAAGATTGATGTCATCTGTGAAGAATCTGCTTCCTCAGAAGAGCTACAGGGGAAAAAACTCATCACAGGATGGTGAGAAGACAGTTCTTATTCTACCAGACACAGCACTTTCAGATAAGCCCTCAACTTCAAGATCATTTTCTCTCAACAGAGTTATCTTCTCTTCATCGACGAAATCAGCTCATTCTGTACCAGTGACGCCAATGGCATATGAGAAGCCGGTAGAGGTTGCTCATTCAAGTGGCCTTCCTGAGTTACATGTAACTCCTTTTGCCAGCTCTTATTATCACTGCAATGAATTATTTTGCTTTTCTTTGGTATAACTTTATTTCTTGCTAGATATCTGCTGCTCCAAGTAAATATTTCTTTTCCCGCAGAAATCTGAAGTTCAGCAGCATATGAGACGCTCACTGTCAGTCCCTACAAATGTTAAAGCCAGAAGTTTGAGAAGGACGGATTCTGCAGGAGGATTGATCCGAGTAATACCTGCAACCCCTCGACCTACCGTAGTTGATAATGCCTCGCCAGACAGGGCACCAGAGATCGAAATTGGTAGGTGATCTATGCACACTGGTATAATGACTCAGGTTACGAGCAGCAGTTGTCTTTCAAGCACAGCACACATGTTTTGTTTTTCTTCCTCACATATTTTTTGGTGAAACTTGTTCTGTTTCTTAATACTTAAGGAATAGCTTGTTAGTTGAGTCACAAAACTAACTATAATTAGGGATTCTGATTTCTTTTCCCCTTTCCTATTGAAATCATTCTTTCCTATTCTAAATTTATAAGAAGAAATGCCTCTGTTACTGTTTTTCTTTCCTTCTAATTGTTGTAAAATGGTTGTGTGGCTAACTCGTTATGATTTTACTTTGGCGATCTACAGTTACTGAGGAACCAGGTGAAGATATTCCAGAAGAGGAGGCAGTTTGCAGAATTTGTTTCATTGAGCTTGGAGAAGGAGGTGAAACACTAAAGATGGAATGCAGCTGCAAAGGAGAGCTTGCACTTGCCCACAAGGAATGTGCTGTGAAGTGGTTTAGCATCAAAGGTAACAAGAATTGTGATATTTGCAAGGAAGATGTTCGAAATTTGCCAGTGACGTTGTTGAAATTACAAAAGCCCGCCACAATGGTTAGACGACCCCCAACTGTACCACAGCAGAGGGAGGTGGTTCGCTACAGGTATATTTAGCCAATATGATCATATATTCTTCCATGACATTGTAATACTTGTCCTGTCGTGTCTGGTTTTTAATCATCAAATTTGATGAGGGACTGTTAAAAGCGCAGCTGCAATAAACTGAGCCAAGCCTAACACACAGGTGTTTCTGTTTTGTCATTTTGCTAGTGGAAATGTGCCTGTGCTCGATTCTTGTTGATGATAAGCCTCAAAGTTTTGTAATTTAAGCAGACAAGGTGTTTCTGGAAAGTTCAGGAACATCCCTGGAATCCTACTTCTAAACCTCATTAATGGTAAAGAGAACTTTTAAAGATCTAATATAAATAAAGAAAGAATCATAAAACCATGCATCAGCCTTAACAATCAAGACTTTTTATTGAACATGAATAAGGTGGAAAACCTCTAAAATTACTTGTCAACCTTATTAAACTTTTAAAAATTACAACTTCGATTCTGTATCGATGTGTTTAATACGAAATAAAAATGTTACACTTAATGTGTCCATGAGCACAACGGAGCTGAATGCACCGTACACATGCATAGCTTGTTTGTTACACTAGCTGTCTTTTTCTGGTCCTACTACACTACCTTCATAAATAAACAATCATGAACGAGTCTTCAGTAAATCAAATACCATTGTTAGATGTGTAACATTCCACATCATCATTAGACGTGTCAAAGTTTTCATAATTCCGGGTAAATATTTGCATATTAACTATTCTTGTGGTAAAATCATTGCCTCAGCTGGTTTAAGCTAAAGTTACAGTATACAGTGCTATCACCAAAAAACCAGCCTATTTGCATAAGCAGTACCAGGAGGCTATCTTGTCAGGAATGTGTAAATTTCTGAAATGTTAAGATTTGAGTGTTAGCAAGCAGTTGCTGTTAGTTTTCATATGAACATAACATCTTTATAAGTAGAGTGAAGATGCGGAATTGACAAAATTGAAGATGAACCTGGAAGAAGTGCACCGGCATCTGGAAAAATTATTTATTTATTTTATGCTTTTAGTCTATCTTGTCTACATTGAACTTCTCAGTCTTTGCCTTCAGCTCAAAGGGGTGCTTCTGTGCTTCATACTTGGCAGGGTCTGGCAAGATGTCCCTGTTCTAGTGATGGTCAGCATGCTAGCTTATTTCTGCTTTTTGGAGCAGCTTTTGGTATGACTTCTGATCTCTGGAAGTCATTATTTGTTAATTGTTTTCCTTTTTCTTTCATTTTGCGGTTATGTGCTTAACTCAGTTGCGTCCAACATTTTCTCTCATTTTCTTACACAATTTTTAATTGGATCACGCTCCTCAGCATTTATGAGATTCCCTGAGCAAGTCATAGCCTGCATGTCTAAGGCCTACAGGCTATAATCTTTTTTCTTCAACTATCAATATTTTGAGCTCAGAGTTCTGAAAGAACTACAAAATAATATAATACAGCTGTTGCATATTTGAAAGGTGCATAAAACCTCCGTTTGCTGACTATTTAAAAAGACAAAACACCCCTTGTCAAGTGATTGCTTAAAGAAACAGAAAGCTTCTGTGGTGTAAATAACATAATTGGTTCTGTCACTAACGTATCAAAACAAAGACTTACATTTATGCTTCTGCACATAAAACAGTGCCTATGTGGAAAATATCTAATTGTTCTTCACTGATTTTAATTTGAACAGGTTTCTGATCTTGGGGCACGTGCTCTTGCCCTCGCTTTACCTTTCTCTGTCGTTTTAGGCTTCCTTTCTTCTGTGATAGCTTCTACCATGGGTAAGGTTTACTTGCATATCTTCTTATTGACATCATCCTCTGTCTTTCCTGAATAATTCCATTAAGCAAGTCAATTTATCACCTATTCTCTTTTGGTGGCTCATCAAATCAAAACAGATTGAAATACTGACCTCAAATTTAGTGTGAGATTATGGCAAGTAATCACTTGAAGTTCCCGGTCTTGAATTCTTAATGTCTTTTTCCTTTAGCAACAAGGGATGAAGTTTCTGTATTGACAATATTAAGTCCCACAAAATGACAACTCAGAGTCTGGTGAACCTTTAAGTTTTACTAATTGTTTAGGCTCAAATTGTTTCCTTCCGAAGGACATTTCTTCAGCACAATTATTCATAATGACTCTTCTGATGGCTTATTACAGTGAGCAAGAGTTACATATGGGCTTATGCTTCCTTCCAGTTTGCTATTGTCATCCTGTTTGCTCATATATTTTACGCTGTGGTAAGAAATCCTTTCCATATGTATTATAGTTACTTCTAGAAAGTGTGTGCAGTTTTTTTTTTTTTTTTTGAGGCGGCCAAGGTGGGGAGTCTATGTCTCATATTGTTTGTATTGTTCTTTGAAATAACAGAACCAGAGGTGAATAAACATAATTATTTTGTGGAAACATGTGCAGCTTAACGTAAATGCACTTATGTCCGTGCTGCTGTCCTCCTTTACTGGGTTTGGTATAGCAATTAGCACCAATTCGCTTCTAGTAGAGTATTTGCGATGGAGAACAAATCGACGTCTGCAATCTTCCCAGCATCAGAATACAAATGCTAATACGCAGCGCCAGCAACGTCAAGAGCCACCAAATCAGCACCACCACCAAGACCATCACCAAAACCAGCCTAACCAGCAGCATCATCAGCATAACCACCAACACAACCATAACCGTCATGATCCGCAACAGCACCTACAACCAGTAACAGAGAATTCGTCTCTTGAGCAAAACGAAACATCAAGAGAGCAGGACAGCAGGACAGTGGATACCCAAACATAGTGAAAAAGAAAAACTTTGCTACACTTTATAATTTACTTTGACATCTCTCTATGACGTTTAAGTCCCAAGTAAAGTTTTGGCTGGACATGGGGGCAGATCAAGTCGGAAGTTTCATACATCCCAAAGTTTTATACTGCTTGCTTAATATCGCTAGAGACGAGCACTTTAAGTATTTCCAGAAATGATTAGACAGGAGTACTTGTGTGCAGTTCGAGGAAGCAAGACACTGAGACTGGAGAAGGGAGCAAGAAGCGCAAAGGGTGGTTGCAAATGAAAGGTGACTGGGTTTCGAGCCTGTGTTTCGATCCATATTAGTTGTCAGGTTAGCTAACTGTAATCCTGTTCTGACAGCAGGAAAATGCTGCTGTCAGACACTCCCCTTGATATATTTTCGTGTTTCTTGTTCCTCTCTTTTATAACTCTCCTGGTGGGTGTTGATAACCAGGTATTTCACTGTGACAATTGCAGTATTTGAGTGTAAATGAGTCCAATTAGTACAGATTTCTGATTAAAGCCACCATGTTTTGTTCTGTACGAGTCTTCTGCATCACTTCATATTTCAGTGCTTCTGATGTTATTTCTTTGGTTCAAAGTTAAAAGAAAATCCCCTGAGAATTTCATGACCATCTGCTAAACAAAATGGCAATACATCCAACCATCCAAGATAAGCACACAATTTTGGATTGGCTTTTCACATGAGTGCTTTTTTCTAAAACTTTTAAAAAAGTTTTTTTTTTTTAATCAGAGATTCAAAGTTTTGGCTTTCGAAAAAAAAATTGTTAATTGAATTTCTTTTTTGAGTTAAAAAATTTTTTTTTAAAGAATTCAATCCAAATATTCATTGCAAAAAAGATGTGTTTTTCATAAGGAAAAAAATTACTTCTCTATGAAAAATGGCAAATCCGGATGGGATTCTGATTGGCTTAGATGAAGCAAATTATGCTTGGAGAAGATTTGAACAATTTTTGTGAATTTTCTTGTTGGCTATTTCATCGAGGAAGACTCCAGAATTTTGATAAATTGGTAAGTAATTTCAACTCCTTTGCAAATTGAACATCAGGAAAATTAATCCAATCCAAACGAAACAGGCCACAAAATTAAAAACATAGCCATGACAAACATGAAAAGGTAAAGCCACTCTTAAGGTGTCTATGCACAATGTCCCCAAGTTCAAGGCAAGGCGTACCCAAATAAATCGAATCTCTATGATAACGTTATAACTTTATAAGGAAATCCCAAAAAAAAAAAAAAAAACAGCTCAAACAAGTGATTCGAGTTACTCCATCGAGCATATAATGGTAAAACATACACACTCGGGTTAAATTTAAAAAAAAAAAAAAAAAAGCCAATGGGAAAAAATTGCATAGTTTTCCACTCCAGATCAAAATTTTCGACTAAGAATCTCACTGAATACAGAAAATCAAAATCAATATTTCCAACTTGGCTGTGTCTAAAGTCAGAATCCCAGTATGACTACAAGAGCAAAGGTGTTTCCTTTCAATATATGCGAGGGGACACATTACACTCTGAATACAATGGTCTGAAGTTTGCTGCTCGAAGAAGACTGAGTTCATGATATGAACTTAGCATCTGTGATGCTATGCTGGTGCTGGAAAATTATACAGTTTAGTCGAGGCACCGCTAATTATGGAGGCACCACTAATTATGGACAAGCAAAATCTTCCGGACCCTATAAATCACCTCAGTGTGATTCTAGCATTAGGCTTGGTAACTGCTTCGAGAAGCCTATGCATCCATCTATCTAGCATGCCTGCAACACAGAAAGCAAAAAGAAGAAATGTCACGAAATAGAACCAAGTAGGAAATAACCATGTTCTGTGAAAGTATTGACATTTGAGCCTCCAAACCGTGCCTAAGCATAAACACTTACCCCCGCCAAAGGAAAATGGAAAAAAGAAAAAGAAAAACAAGCACAAAAGACATACAAAAACAAAGCACCAATAACATAGAAAAGATAGACAGACATGGCAGGTAGAACAACCATATTAATCAACTTTTGGCTAAGATTTAGAAGATTGGATTTGGCAAAATCAATTGTTACAATAGATTGGAAATAAGCTATCTTGATGATATGGCTATGCATTCAATATTTGGAATAATATCATAAGAATCAGGTGCAAAGATTCTCCCCTGAAAGGGATCCTTATAAATTTACTCAGTAACACTGGGTAATAAATGTCTTTTAACATTTAGAATCTTAACGACAACGGTAAAGTAATAAGCCCTCCCAAAAATGTTATTGGAGATTTCTTAATCTTCCCCCTCTCTCTTTCCTTTTTGCCCCCAGCAAGCGCAAGGGAGCACCCTGATGCTGAATCAATTAGAAGCAAACTGATGGAACCTATGATATGCTATATATTACTGCAAACCAGAAAAAAAAAAAAAAAAACTTAAGATCAATTTTAAGAAAAAGTAACTGAACATTCATTATCTACATCCACGAGCTATCTAGCTCCAATTGTCGACAATTAATACCTAACAGCTCATAATGTTGTATAAACCATTGTACTGAGTTGGATTTGCAAGATATTTCAATAATCAAATTTTTTTCCCTCTCATTTTTCTAAGCAAAATGCTTAACCTTTCGGACATTCTGTTCAACATAAATACAGCATTAGTTCATCCTTCGATCTAGCCCAGTTCTCTCATTCTTGCTTTTACCTATTGCCCAGTTTCTGAGGTCAATATGCTGCATAACACCAAGAATACACATGGAAAAACATTGCATTTGTTTTACTTCTCCTTCCTTTTTGTGGCTTCATCCATTTTGTTCTTTACTTTCTAAGGATTGCTTGCTATTCTAGGTTGATGAGGCTTTACCAAGTAATGTTGTACAACAAGACAAGGCAAGAAAACATGTTCCGGAAAAGAGAATGAAAGAAAACCAATAATATTTTGTGCAAATATAGTTCCTCCGAAAGAGTAATACGTATTTCCAACATGATTAATTCACTTAACAACAAGGAAAGTGTTCATTATTTTTTCGTTCCTTTCGTTAAAATCACCAATAAAGCCAGAGATTCTATTTTTGTAATGAGAAAAATCAATAGAATCATATTGTTGCTTTCTGTTTTCATTTCTAAAGAAAACAGAAAATTTGTGGTAAATAATTTGTTTGGTTGGGTTGGTATAGTTTTCATTCTTAGAAAACTGAACTCCATTTTGGAGAAATTGAGAAATATCTAGGAGTTATTTTCAATGTTTCCAACAAAAACAAAATGAAATATGGCTACCAAAATGAAAACATGGTTCTATTTGTCTACTATATAAGTCAAAACCTACACTCTTCCATTTAGCAGTATAAATCCCTCTCTAGTCTCACTTTCTTTTTCCTAGTTGTTATTTGCTGGAAAATAGTTTCACTTTTGCCAGTCAAACAATGCTTTAGGATTTCACAGAACGAAAAACAAAGACTATTTTCAGAAAATGAAAATGGAAAAAGTTTTCCCAAACCAAACACAGCAATAAATCCCAAAACCAAAAAGCTTTGAGTTAACTTTGCTTTCTCAATCTTTTTTGGAAGTGGGAAAACACTTGTATAAGAGACATTTAGAACTGCCTATCAACCTTACATAGCCAAACCATTGTTTAACTGCAAGGCATAAATGAACTTTCTGCTTCTTTATTTTAAACTAAGAAATACACTTTTACGTCTGCTGTGGTTTACTACAGATTGCTAAAGAATGAGACCGAAGAGAGAACTAAAACTTATATTGCCAAATTGACACCAAAGTTTCAAACTGTAATCAACTTAATATGTACTTTGCACTATATTTTATTATATAATATGTGTAATTGATCTTCGTGATATATGTAACATTATTTAGATCTCAAAATTTACATTTTTGGTTTTAGTCCCAAAGAAGAATACATGGTCAGTGCAAGTACACTGATTATGGAACATTGAAATGCAATCTCATACTGACAGCTAGATGACTTCATTTAACTTACAGCCAGGTGAAAAGGTGCTATGAACAAACCTGTTAAGGCAAATGTACCACCCAATACTGCACACAGTCGTGTGATGAAATGGAGAAAACTGCGACGCTCTTCTCTAATAGTTACAGTGATTGGAGACAAATCATACAAGAAGTAGACAGCTGTAGTGGTGAAGAAACAATAAATAAATTAGTGATAAGTCTTCAAGTAATAATAACAGAGAAGATAAAAGGCATGTTACAGAAGACGGGGTTGCAACAAACAAACAACCTGGCCATGACCTAGAGAACTCATTCATAGGGGAAAAGTACTCGGTGACAGAAAACTGGTTAGTAGGTAGAACATCCTTTGATATATACCTATACTCCGTTGGAACAATCTGCATAATAGACAAAAACAATATTAATTAGACTAGAACGAGAATGCTAAACATCCAATAGAAACCAGGTAAAAAGTGACAAGATGAGAAATGAAAACTATTCCTAATAGGTCATTGAAGTGTAGTAGTCTATACTGATAAAGATACGCTCCTTTCTCTACAAGGCCATCAGTGTCATCCAAAGGAGTTAGATTCTAATAATAGCACATTGAAATCTCTCAATGTGTCAAGTGTTATCATCCATTATAAACGAAAAGTGGACATGCTAAGAGGAAAGTGTTATTATGCACGGTCCTTTTCTTCATTTGCCTTTTTTTGCCCAGATTACCTGTTTACAGATGTCTATGTCTCCATCAACCTGAAGAACCAGTCTTCTGAATCCAACTCATGGGAAGTAGAAATCTACAACCCCACTCCACAGAATCAAGTCCTATACCTTAACAGTCTCATCCTTCCCATGATGTGACAGGCATTGCCTAACAATCATAAAGAGGACTGAATGTCTGGCGAAGACATGGTTATGTGCTTTCAAACCTTGCTCACATCCATATCAGATATTTATATAAGATTGCGGCAAGAGAGCGAGAGTGCAATGGGCAAGACAGAACATCCTCTTCACGGAAAGCACGATGATATCCAATATGCTAGTCAAGTTCCTTCTACAGCAGATAATAGTAAATTCTTTGTTCTCTATTTTATATCTAGAGAGACAGGATTGATAATGAAGCAACACTCTTCTAGGCATTTACTAGACATTGATACTGATACAAGGATTCCGCTTTTAGTGAAGAGGTAGACAAACAATATCCATTTCTACCAAAGGTAGGGCAACGACCAAACCTTTATATAATACTTGAATGTACCACTTGTCCCGCGCAAAATTCGCACTGTCCCATCAAGTGGATTGTGAATTCCAGGATACTTGGGCCCAAATGACAAATCATGAATGATATGACTTACGTTAACATGAGTAGCCCCCTCAAAAATCTGTAGAAGCAAGACACCAGAGGCTTGAAATTGAAACATCATGATAGAAGAATAGGATGAGCGTGTACAAGAATTAGCCATGAGCGTGTACAAGAATTAGCCCAACAAGAAGGCTTCATGAGAGAAAGCAAAACCAAATAGAAAAGCATGAAGATAATCACTTTGTTCAAACTTCAGTTGATATGTCTATTAAAAGCTTAAGGTAATAAGTAAACCTTCTAATTAGCAGGAGAGCGCAGAACTTTCAAACAGCATAGAGGTTGACGGAATATTAGCAGTAATTAATTATAAATCAGCAACAGAATTGGTCTAGTATATCTAGAAAATAGGATGATTATTTGTATAATTGATGTCAAAGAGGTTCCTGTACATAAGCAAAAATGTTCATAATGCTGACAAGGTTATCATGAATCATCATTAAGCAATATAACATAAAAGCTGATCAGCTATGTTAATATTCTAATCAAGCATTCTGACTTCCAACTCTATCACATGTGATATGCACCAAACATAAAGTAACATAAAATGATTACTGCAATACTGAGGGCTTTCATATTTCAAAGCATCCACTTGTATTGTCAGTAGTGTCCAATATTACCTCTATCAGATAAAAAATTTTAAATTCTCAGTTTGACTCCAGAATTATTTACAATGGATATTCAAAGATCTTCAGAGTTTGCTAGAAAAACATTACGTCCTGAAATTTAACTAGAAACACAGACCACCTCAATGTACTAAACTGATGAAGTAAAATTGATACTAACAGAGCAACGGCAAGGTCCAACAGAGCAACGGCAAGGTCCACCCTTATCCAAGTCATTAAAATGTCAATCCATTTTTCAGTCTCCCATTTTGTCTCTGACCATGACTTAAGAAAGCAGTTGCATGTTCATAGCTTTAGTTTAAGAATTAGCTCTTCTTGTCAAAAGTATAGCTACAAGAGATGGTCTTTTGCATTCACATTAGGGTCTGTCTGCATATGGAGAAAGCAAAGTATCTTACATATTTTACAATCTTAGGCCTTAGCCACCCATAGCTCCCTCAGACATACATTGACAACCTATTATCAGCAAATAAAATACTCCTAAGGCATCACTAGATAGTTTTCATCACATAGAATCTTGATAATAATAATATGGCTATTTCTACAATTTCAGAAGGTACTATTTTGACTAAAATATTATCTGACTCCAGGATGTGCATCTTTTTCATCTAACACATGCCTTGATACAGACATAATCACACGACAAAAAGACAAACAACTGAAAGAAGCCTTTTTTTTATATATAAATTTTATTTTATTTTTCCTAGAAACAGCGAAAAGAAGGCTTACCATTTGAGCAACCAAGATATTTAACCCATGAACAGAAATGTGGAAGTTCCCAGCCACCCTTTGGACATCTAGGACCCCATACACCTGCCAAGACCAATGTTAGTGATTTGATTTGATCAAACATTACCTGAAGCAAAGTTTAAAGAGAGATACCCGACAGCCTTCTCCATTGGATAATGCTTGCTTGACCTTCTTGATCAGATTTTGAGCATCTTTATCAAAACCATGGAGATGAATATTCTCTTTTGAATCTTCATGATGATCTTTGTGGTCATCTGATCAGGAATTTTTCCAAATAGTGAGAGTCGATACAAATATGCTCCGCAAACTTGTATAGTGTTTGTTGGAGGAGATGAGTGCCACATATGAGAGTGGCTCATATTCTTTAATCTAGTACAGCTTTCGACATGTAGCATGATGGTTAGGCCGTAAAGTTAATTTGTTAGAGATTATAGAGGCAGACATGGTAAATTTACCATCAGAAACCATTTGTTGACCGAACTAACTATATCTACTATATCAACTGTACTCGGCAAATTCTACACCAAAAGTGGCTTATTGCCCCTACATTAAAATAACTTACCAAACTTGAACTATTTTTAAGTTTCTGGCTAATTACTCTAACATGGCTGTGCAAGAAAGCAATGAGCTGGGCTCTAAAAGGTCCAGAGAAGTAGAATATTAGCTCCTTCCACATGCAGGCAGTCAAACAGCAATTTGAGGAAAACCCAAGGCAACAAGATCAACTGTTTCAGTATAAAAGAGAAGGTTGGCGGTAGGACCAACAAAATCAACTGTTAGACTAAAATTTCACAAAAAGAAGTCACATCTGGAACATATCATATTCTCTACTGGATACTAAAAGCTTGCAGAAAACTCAAGAAAGAAATACACATAACAGGAGAAAAGGTGAACACAGGAGGATTTTACCGTGTTTATGAGCTGTATGCTCCTTCTCCACAAGGTCCGACACATACTCCGTACCAATGATATGACCATCGCTATTCAAGCGCAGCTGCAAGAACTCAGTGGTAAGCACTGTATCAATCATAAGGACTAGAAGAATGATGCCAAGAGAAGAGGAAATGAATCCTGATATTCAAAATAAAAGCTAACAGTTAAACAAGCACAGACACATGGACTATTCATATATTCTTGGGCTTTAGCAACACAAAAATGTATAGAAACAAACAAGAACTTAACCAGCAGTATTTAAAGAAAAAGACACATAACCATGATGCATCTCAGTGAGGTCCCAAAATAACATTCATCGCGGGACTTCCTCATGAAGGTGCCCTCTTAAGAGTTAAGTATTATAATTAACAGCCTGCAGAGTGCAGATGGTCGCTAGATTGTGCAATTATATTGTCTCCAAACAAGTTGAAAAGGCCAACAAAATTCATGAATTATCCTCTTTGAGTATATAACATCCCCATTTAATAAGTACAACTATAAGATGTACGAATTCAAAAAGTGAATAAGTTCGTGCACAAAGATCAGACCCAATTATTGATGATACAACCCCTTTACCTTCCATATGTTCGTATCAAGATCTACTTCATGCTTCCCTGACATGTCAATGGCATCGACACTTAAAACTGCAAGCCAACACAAATAGAAAGATCAGAAACATGTCATCGGCAGCTCATTGGGAATGTTAACCAAAGAGATAATCAAATGCATATGCAAAGGCATATAATAGATTCTAACCATCACAAGGAAGAGAAGGGAAGGTCATGTTTATGTGAATGGGAAGAGTTTCCCCGCGTTTAAGGTCAACAGCCATCTGTTGACATTTAGTACATCAGAGTGAGAGACCCAATATAACAATTCTAGGCCAAACGATTTGTGAAAATATTAGTATCAAAGTTAACCAACGAATAGTGAAATAATGACTACAAAGACAACACTGAGATGAAGAAAGCAAACCTGATGAACTGTATACGTAGTAAGATAATATGTCAGCTCATGCAAGAAGAGTGTCACCATGATGACTAGCCCAACAATGGACACTTGCAATAAAAGAACATCAGATTTAAGTTAGCAGGCTGGCATCAATATACAAACTTCAGGATCCAAAGGCTGTAGATATTTTCTGAATTTTTATCACACTTCAGTGAGAAGGACAGCAAACATATCATGATGCTCCATGGTGCTTGATCTCACTATAGCACTACACAAGCCATCAAACTGACAAAAGAGTGGATCTAAAGAAGAGAAACCCAGGTGCAGTAATGAACACTAAAGGAGGGAATACTTTAAAACTTGCTGGACGATTAATAAAATGTTATTGAGCAGCTGCCAACGAAGGAGTGAGTCTAATAGCCCATATTCAAAAGATAAAGCAGCTGTATGTTGATCCATGATTCAAAAATCTTTTGCCTCATAAGAATATAAACCATTAAGGCACCAGTGTACATCCATACAACCACAGCTATCTGAGCCTCATAAATAAACAATCTTACTGACCAATTTTACAAATGGTAGAAATATTTACTGACCAAACGTGCATAACTATCAAATTACAACTTACCAGTAATCAGAATATTTATTGCCAGGTATTATCATAACACAGTTGATCTCACCTACTGGGATAGAACTTAGCTATCAGGTTCAGTATAACAGATTATCCTATTATTATCTTTATGAGAAAAAGAATGTGGACCTCTCATTAAGATTACAAATGCACCTAGTCAAAAATACAAGCATGCCTTTCAGCTATGGGCAAATTCTTTTATTCTTCAAATGCTATGCCCGATACTCAAGGCTTACTTGTCAAATACCTGATTCAAATATTAGAAACAGACTTAGGCCAGTGCTGCATACACCTACCAACTTCTAACAGTTCTCCTATTCGCATTCATTCTCCTTCCTAGGAGACTGCTATTTGCCCAAACCTTGTACAATTGAACTTGTTTTTTGAGTTCAAATATCGAAAACAGACTCTGGGGATCACGCTGCGTTAACATACCCACCTTCTAACAATCTCCTATTCATGTGCACCCTCGCCTACTTGCACGAGTCTTATAGAACGATTACAATTTTTATCGCAAACCAAACACATAAACAGGCCGAAACTAGAGACAGAATAGACACATACCAAATGCCCCAGATTGGGTTTTCTTCAATAAATGCTCCTCGGCACGTGGAAAAGCATCCAATCTCTTCACTGCTTGCTTCAAATTCATCTTTTTCTTCTTCCTTTTTCTCCCCACTTGAATTCTAGACAATAAAACCCGCCAATGCATAAAATACCACCCAAAAAAAAAATTTGATAAATAATATTGAAAAACTCAAAAAACCGAAAAAAGATCAGAACTTTGCATCAATTCAGGTGACAAAATTCATATATTTATACATATATAACGACACAATGAATGAAAAACATGAAAGTTCACCATTTTTCCAATTTTTTCCAGAAGAATGTACGAATTTTTTTAGAACCCTTTTCTATAATTATAAAATTAACATTACCTAATGGATTATGACCTCCTTTGTGCTTTGTTTTCTGTGTGTGGGGTGTGTGTGAGAGAGAGTCTTGATCCGTGAAAATTCCAATTACAGAATTCAGAAGCGCGTTTAAACGCGAGAAAAACTAATAGTCGTGTATCTCGTGTTGCTCAATTGTCACACTTAAAGTCTTGGGCTGGGTTATTTTGGGCCTTCTTCTGATGAGCCCAACTGACATGTTATCCACTTGTTTTCAATTATTAGATCAAATTAGGAGGGTGTTTGGCTTAGCTTATTGACCAGCTTATAAGTCAAAAACGATAAAAAAAAAAAAAACAGCATGTTTGGTTAAACAACTTTTAAGCATTTTTATCAGCTTATAAGCTGGGATGGTCAAAGTAATAAAAAGTCAACATTACCCTTTAAAAGTTCACTTTTTTATAATGACACGTCCTTTTCAGTCATTACAACTATTACCGCTACTTATAAGCATTTATTTAATAAACATGTTAACAGGTTATAAACACGTATTATCCAAACACATTTTTACTTATTTATCACTTGCTTATAAGCAGTTTTTTGCTCACAAGCACAAACTAATTATAAGCACTTAAGAATAAGCGTAGCTAAACGGGCTCTAGATCAAAAATATTTATGCCATGTTATTTGATTCATTAAAAGCACACATAATATTTTGTGAAAGTAACTAACTTTTTTTTATTAGTAGAGGAACCTAATAAGGGAAAAAGGGAAAAGAAGTACAAGACCTTATTTGAAGGGTGTTTGGAGTTGTTTACAGTTAGGCAAACTTAGCTAACAAATGAAATGTACATGTTTGGCAAATTATGTTTATAATTATGTAAAGACGCCACGTAAGTAACATAGAAAAGAAAAGCGCCATCTCTAACGTTTTTTAGCAGCTTATAGGCACTAGAAGTTGACTGAATAAAAAGATATTTGCATCATCTGAAAATTACTTTTGTTTCGCAATACTATTAATTAATGGTCTCTTTTAATCATTTTAATAAATATTACTATTTACAAGCACATATTTTTCAATCACATTTTATCTACACTTTTCTGCTTATTCCTCATATACTTATAAGCATAAAAATTATTATAAACATCAATTACTTGCTCTGTTTGTTTATAAAAAAATAAGTTGCAACAAAATATTTTTCCCACTTTATAGTGTTTGGTAATACCTTAAGGCAAAGTTAACCAGAAAACCTTTTCCAGAAAACAATTGCAGCTAGATTATTTTTGGGGACAATATATTTAAGGAAAACATTTTCCATAAAAGCTCTCTATTCTCTTTCTTTTCATTGCATGCGCCAAACAACCAAACACCATAAAATATTTTCTAAACGACAACTAAACACCAAAAATATTTTATTTTTCAAAAAAATAATATTGTTCCCTCAAAAACATTTTTCCATACAAGTTATTTTTCTACAAGCAAACGAAGCCTAAAAGATGTTTGGCTTTGCTTGTAAGCTGGTCAAATCAACTTATAAACCAAAAATGAAAATTGACATGTTTGGCAAATAAGCTTATAAGAAATCTATGATTCCTTATAAGCTTTGGGGGGGGGGGGGGGATAGATAGGCAGCAACTCTTTTTTTATGCTTATAAGATAGTGGTCAAAGTTAGTAAAAAGACTCGTTTGTCCTTCAAAATGAGAAGCAATTAATTAATGACATGTCCTTTTTAATTATTTTAATTACTATTGCTACTTATAAGCACTTATTTATTAAACATGTCAGCAACTTATAAGTATATATTATTCAAATATATCTCTACTTATTTATTACTAACTTAAAAACAACTTTTTAGTTATAAACAATACCTGCTTGTAAGCACTTAAAAATAAGCAAAGCCAAACGGACTCCTAATATAAACATTAATCACTTATAAGCATCCGAAAAAACCAAAGCCAAATGAATTCCCGATCTCCTACTTAAAAACAGGTACTAAAATGTCTTTTTCCTCCAATGTAGTTCAGCTACATACATACACATATATATACACACACACATATAAGATAATGAGTTAAATAATTATTTTTTAAAATTTGTATACCAAAATAATAATGTTTGAAAACTAATGAGTAAAATAACCAACTCCTCAGCTTAGTGTCTTAAATACACTAAGTTGAGCTTAACTATGTTGACATGGCATTAATTGATGTGGTATATTATTCCATATAGACTTAGTCTTTTGAAGACACAAAGTTCAACTTAGTGTTTTCAAGACACAAAGTTGGGCACATTTTTTTTTTCTTTTTAGAAAAGTTTATTTTAATTTTTTGAAAATGACAAAACGAATTTAAACAAAAAACCCAAAAGGACAATAACAATTGAAATTAAATTTTTTAAAAGTACATAAAACTAAATATAAAAGTATTGAAAAGGGAAAAGTAAAAAAAAAATGAGTTAATACTAAATTTACAAATAAAACAAAGTTAAAAGAAAAAAATTGAAAATATCCAAGTCAAGAGTAAAATGATCGGAGAAAAAAATTAAAAAAGAAAAAAGGAATTAGTTTTGCCAGGCTAAATAAAATTTCAAAGCTAAATAAAACCTCTAACTTAAAATAATAACCAAAAAACCATATTTCTCAAAATATGAGTTAACACCAAATTTATAAATACAATAAAATTAGAACAAAAAAATAGAAATGACAAAAAAATTGAAACAAAAAATATTGTAAAGAATAAAATAATTGAAACAAAATATACAAGAAAAAGGTACTATATTATTGAATAAAAAACATAGAGAAAAAGAAAAAAAAAAAACAACTTAGAAGTTAAACTTAGTATGTTAGGGAAAAAAAAATCAATGTCTTGATTAGGAACAAAAAGTAGAAAAAGACAACTGTATGTGCGCTCGAATAATAAAAAAAAATATCTTATTTTTTTAAAATGGGAGATCACACTAAATTATAAACTTTTGATTATTTCAATGTTAACTTTTCTAATTTTTAGTTTTCAATTTTAAAATTTTCATTTTTTAGATGTTTTTGTTTTATTTTTTCAAAATTTATTTTTAATTTTTTAATTTCTTATTTTAACTTTTTGATTAAAATTATTATTGAAATTACAACATTAAGAAAAAAAAATAAACAACAAGTTTGTGTTTTGAAGACACTAACTTAAACTTTATGTTTTCAAGACATTAAATTTTAAAAAGCTTATGTGGCAAAGGTTGCCACATGTATTATGCCACATCAGCATTACTTATTTGAACTTTGTGTTTTCAAAACACAAAGATGCTAAAATTGGTTATTTAACTCATTTGTTTGCGGAATTGGGCGTCTTGGTATAAATTTTATAAAATGGGTTAGTTTGGTCATTATCTCCACATATACATACATACATACATACATACATATATGTAATCTCCTCATGTTGAGATCGAAATGTAATCATCGTGCTGCTGCTTGGTTTGCTGTCACTTTGTCACCTTCAATTTAAACCAAGAAAAATGCGTTGGTATTGTTCACCGTATATAGGACTTCCTCTTTGCTTTGCTCTCATCTCTTTCCTCTTCTTCAAATTTTTGCCTCTCAGACTCCTCCATCACTCTGCACCTGTAAGTTTCCCTATTCATACTATATCTGTTTCTTTTCTGTTCTTGTATTTATCTTTTCAAAGTTTATTTATTTATTTTGTTTTCTTTGAAAGAATTGTTTTCTGGGTGTTTTTGTTTTTCCAGAGGTTGTTTTCTGCAGAAGAGCTTGCTCTTTACAATGGGTCTGATCCTCATCTCCCCATTCTTCTCGGCATTCTTGGGTATTTAATTTTTTTTTTTTTTTTGCCTTTTCTACTCTCATTTTGATTTTAATATTACTTGAATCAATACGTGTGGCTTTACATACAAATTTCCCAATTGTTTGTTTTGCTTTTTGTTATTGGAGATAATCTCTCGGATAAAACTGCATCACTTCTACCTCTTTAGATCCTACTAATTATGAGAGTCTTGTACACTGTAGACACCCTCTTTTTTCTCTTTTAGGACTCGTTTGGATTGGCTTTTAGAAAACAGTAGTCCTTTTGTATAATTTCTGGACAGTAATTTTGAAAAAGTCTGAGGCTTTGTTCAATTCAAATACTTATTGCAGAAAAAAATTGTTATTTTTTACATGAAAATAGCCAATCTAAATCGGCACTTAATTTTATTATGTGTGGCTGTCTTGTGCACTATGCATGCCGCATTTTTATTTATGCTATTTGGAGTCTTGTACACTGGTAACAACCCTTTTATGTCTGCTGTTAGCTGGGTTTCTTTAGGCACTGTAATGATCCTATTATGTATGCTGTTTGCAGTTTTCTGCTATTTGCTAGTCTTGTGCACAATTATCCACCCTTTTGACGCCACTAATTGCGCGAATCTTTTGCGTTTTTAGCGACCCTTATTTATTCTGCTATCTGAGGGAGTCTTGTGCTCTGATATCGCCTGTTATTATTGCTATTAGTCGAGTCTTTTGCAGTGCTCATTAGGATTTTAGTTATTATTCCCTTTTTTCCCTAAAAGTTTCCTGTTTGGTGAAATAAACAGGTCAGTGTTTGATGTGACGAAAGGGAAAAGTCATTATGGTGAAGGAGGGGGTTACAATCACTTTGCTGGAAGGTTAGTTTATCTTTAGAATATTTCTGCTAACCGTTCAGTACTTCTTGTAAATAATGTATATCCAATGGGTAAACAAAAAATAATAATAGTCATCTTCTGAGCTAATTAAATGGAGAATTATGGTAAAATTAGCTTTTGAGTTGCATTTTTTTGAAGATGTTACAACTTAAACTTGTCCCACATGGAAAATTCACAACGTTGTTTGGTAAAATTATGGTAAAATTAGTAGGGTGTAGTCATTGCATCAACCGTGAGGGGTGCGGCATTTGTGATTTCAACAAGTATCTTGGCCTATCTGAGCAATCCTCGAGACTGATACTCTATGACCAAAGCGCCATTTAGTACACAAGTCATTGCTTTGCGTAGTTCAGTGAGCTTTGTCTCAAATAGAGTGAGAGTAAGCTTCTTCTTGCTGATTGTTTGTCCATAATCAACTTTGTGTCGGCTCTTCAAACGCTGCATGTACAATGGACTAATGTCCATAGACAATCGCATGAGAGGGCAAGGGACCAATTCAGAACAAACATCACTCTTATTTGTAGTATTTGATGGACCAACTTGTTGTGAGATCTTGACTAGGACGTAGCAGTCTCCATAATGGCCTGTTGTTCTGTCCTTGGATGCTTCGCAGCCTATTGCTCAGCATGCTTGGAAGTTGTAGTAGGTTCTTTCCTTTCTCTATAGCCATCCTAATGACAACAAAGATTTAAATCTCTAATACTCTAAGTGCGATTTGCTAGTAAAATATTAGTCTCAAGGCATGCTCAGACATGGCAAGATACTCGCTGAAATCACAAATGTCATACCCTTCACAGTTGACGTTGCAATGACCGTACTCTAGGTGAAGCTTCGCAACATAAACCGTGCATATGGTCGCTATGCCACCCACTACTTGCGAGCACCATCCTACACAAAGGATGTTGAATTGCCCCATCTATTGCACTATTGAAGCAAGAGTTTGGTTCTTTTGAAGCCATTGCTTGGGAGACCAATTTGCTGTACATCCCAATGTACCCTGAGGGCACCCAGCATGAACACTGGCAGTCTAACAACTACTAGCTGGCAAGATCCCAATCTTACCTCCCAACATTCAAAGAGCTTGGCATCCTTTGCAAAGACATTGACCCATGGGTGACAACTGGTTCAACAAGAGGAGTGGCTCAAGGTCTTATATGGTGGACTTGAGTCTTGAGAATTTTCCATGTGGGACAAGTTTATGTTGTAACAGAAGAAAAGGAAAAATTGCTGAGTTCATACGCTTGCTGATGAAATATAGTTTTGAATTTAATGGTGTCTCATATTGGATCTAACTTTTACTTTCCAATTTCTAATGATTGCTAGAGATGCATCTCGTGCATTTATTTCGGGAAATTTTACAGGTATTGCTTAGTTATTATTTGTTTGTCTTTGACTTTTTCATATATGGCATATATGGATTATGAATTTTGAGAAATATATGGTAATCTTCATCTTGGCATTATAAATATTGAAACTATAACAACTGTAATGTGCTTATTCTTTTGATTGGGAGGTTTTTGGGGGGGGGGGAGGCATAACTCTATGCCTGTCCACAATTGCACAGTAGCAGTGGACAAATTGCTTTTCCTTTTTGGCCAGTGCGTGTATCTTCTATCTTTGCTTCTTTGTAAAGTTGCATTCTTTCATATTTGGTCTCTTTTAACTATTTGACTAATGTTTCCCTGTTTCTTTCTTCCTTGAAAACCCTCTAGATAGCTGCTTGTTTCATTATAAAGATTGCACTTTCTTAAGATCTTCATAATTTTTGAGTTCATTCATATGACAAAGAAAATAATCATAGGGCAAGATACTGTAGTCATTGTAGTGGTGTCAACTTTGGATCTGGGAACAGATGATGTACCACATTTTGCATGTCTCATGGAATTCCATTCCTTTGAATTTCAGTAGTTCTATTCTAGATTGAGTCTAGTTCACTGGTCATGCATTTCAAGTACACCAGCTCCTACTACCTAGCGACTTAGAGTAGTTTGTCATGTTATCTGAAATTAATAATGCTCTTCTTTCGTTTGTTATAACATGATATATCATGCCTGGCCCGGTACCTCTTCCTCACTACCTGAACAAGAATGATAACTGCTGACTGTACATAATAATTATTTAGAAATGGACTGCCGTTCACAATAGGCATGTTTCACCCCCCTTTTCCATTTCTAATTTCTCTTATTATAATGATGCAGGCGATGGACTTACTGACTCATTGCGTGGCTTATCTAGCACTGAGGTAATGCGATGTTAATACCTCTTTTTAGATTGTCCACTTGCCATTCTTCTTCGACTAACTGCATACAGTCAATTCCATATATCTATTCTGCCAGCCCAAGAGGTCAGCAATCTTATTGATTATGCAACTGCTTTTCCGTTGCAAAAGAAATTACCTTTTGTCATGCAATTGGTGTTTTTGCTTAGAAATTATTTCTGTGAAGTTACTTTTTAGTTGTTCTTTTCTATCAACTTCTTCTGCTCACCCATGTTTCACTCTCCAACTGCAACTCAAATCCTTGGAAATATGAAAAAGGAAAAGCAGCTACTTTCATTCTATTTGGAATTTACTGCATAGAGTTTTGGTGCAAGCTGCTGTAGCTACTTTATTTAATTTGGTACAGTTCTTTTGAATATTAAGGGGTAAGCGTCATGTTTCTCATTTCATGTTTATAGGTGAAAAGTGTTGTCGACTGGCGAGATTTCTACTTCAGGACATACATGTGAGTAATTTTCGATTTATCATTTCAAAAACCTATTTGGAGAGGAAATTGACTGGTTAAGATTATATAGAAACATAAACCTAGACAGTTATCTAATGTATTTTGTGTTGCTGAAAAAAGCATAGTAATTTGGTTCAATCTATCTGCATTCTCTAGTCTTATCAGTGAAACTTTTCACTATTGTCTTTTACTCTAAATTTCCATTTCAAGAAGCAAGATCAAGAGGAAATCATTTTGAATCCTTAAACTCGTGCAGTCCAATAGCACCAAATGTAACTAGTAACTGTGAATAAATAATTTGATATCACAAAGTACTTATCTTCAAAGCATAGCTTTGGACATTGTTTATGGTTGATGAATATGGAGAGTTGTAGAAGCTGAAAATGTGGCTTTTAGAGTCAGTTTGCAAGGCAAGAGAGCTCGAGTTTCTTGAAAACTTGTAATAGCTACAGTAAACGTTTGAAGTAAATACAAACTTTTTAATTTTTAATTTTTAAAATTTGGGGCTGTAGTCATGTTTATTTCATAGGTAACCAAAAAGCTAGCAAATGACTCAGGTATCTCTGATCTTTTTTCTTATTCACTTCTGCTGCTAAATGACTGGGTTTTTGAAACCTGGAAGTGGAATGTACTACTTTTCCTCTTATTTTCTTTTGTTGTGAAATGCATTCATTCATTTTTAAGCAAGGAGAGTTTGCTTGAAGGTTCTTAGTGAGTTTAATCATTTGCAGTTCCCGAATTACTTCTCTGGCTTTATATTACCATCATTTCCTTTCTATTTCTCATCCATCTTCACTTTACATACACCAGTCAGATCTTCAGACTTAAAAACTATCCTATTAGAGGAAAGTATATTTTTCAAAACATGGTTTTAAGTCAGATTAGTTGATTACATCAAGTATGGTGGACGTTGGAGTATTGCCTCAGTAGCTACTGTCTCCAAGAGTTTCTTCTGTTAATTTTCATTTGCAGTAGCTAGAGTGAGAGACGAACATAACCGTACAGGCTAGTTTTTGACTAGTTCCCCTTGAGTTCTTTGTAGAATTCTGATTGTCCTGCAGTAGGTTGACCTTAGATTCAAGACTATTCTAGCTTTGCTAGTTGTTAGTCTCTTAGTTATGTAACTTTTTCTGTATTGGAAATTCAACCGTGAATACATCTGCATTTTTTTCAGTCTAGTTCAATATCTTAAATTGGATAACTGGAACAGATGAGTAAATTATGTGAAGATACTGGAGCTGTCCTGGTGGCTTAGATTTTTCTTGTTAAAACGTCACAATCCTGTACAGCTGTAGATCTTAGAACTATGCCATGGAATTCAGAAGTCAAAGTTCAGTGAGAACTTTCTGATACATAAATACATAATTTTAGGAATCAGAACCAGAAATGTTAGCTTATAAGTAGTATTCTGTACTCCAGTTAAGCTGACATCTGTGTCTTGAAACATTTCCTTTTTTCTTTTTCTTTCCCCACCCCCCCCCCCCCAAGCGGGAGGCCTGATTGACACTAATCTATTTAACTAAGCATATACAGCCATACAGTAAATACATAAATCATGTGATATTTGGGATGTACTGAATGTTCCTGTGATTTAATTGCATGACTTTTTTCTTTTCTTTTCTTTTTTTCTTTTGGTTGAAAATTTAATTGCATAAGTGACTGCTGTCAGGCATAAACTTGCTGCTTTTTCATCTGCACGGTTATCAAGTTGTTTTCTTTATGGTCATCTTCATCATTGGTATCTGATAGTTCTGTTTGAATTGAAACCAAAAGAATTGGAACTATGCCTTTCTTTTCTTCTTTTTCCTCAAAATGAAAACCTTCTTTCTGTCCCAAAAGAGAGAAACAAAAATATTTCAATGAAGATCGAAATGTATCACTCTGATATTTTACTGGTATTTTTCCACTGTTAGATATGTTGGCAAGCTGGTTGGCCGCTATTATGATAGCAAAGGCAACCCCACAAAGAACTTAAAAGGGGTTGAAGCAAAGGCTGCCAGAGGTGCTCAGTTGATGGAGAAGCAGAAAATTGAAGAAGCTAAAGTACCTAGCTGCAATTCAAAGTGGAGTCAAGATGAGGGATCAGAGGTACTGCTTTGCTTGCTTAAATGCTTAACATGAGGCTCGAGCAACAGATCATGCTTAGTACTCATCATCACTCGTCTCTCAATCCACACCCCTCCCCTAATGTTCCCCAAACATGAATTAGAAAAGACCACCTAAAACAAGAAAGACAGAACATTATACAACTGAATTTGCCCTCCTATATGTCGTGCAAGCATGGCTGCTGGAGTGGCAGAAATGATTTCTTAGTGATGCTAAGAAGGATCTTCGAAGAAAAATGGCACATACGATTTATTGAGATACAAAAGTGGAGTATTTCTTTCATGTATTCTTTATAAAACTATTTCCTTCTTAGGCCTTTCACGTGTTAAGAATCGCTTGATTTCCATCGCAAAAAACAATTGGTTAATACGAGAAGTGGTTTAGGCTTTATATGGTGGGCTTAAGTCTTGAAAATTTTCCATGTGGGACAACTATATGTTGTCAACACCCCCCCCCCCCCTCCTCTCCCACTTCCTCCAAACAGACCACACCACTTAACAAACGGGTTGAACTTGGATGGGTATGTGGGCAGAGGACAAAATGGCTTATTTCTCGATTCTAACATGGTATAGATTGGTAACTGTATAACCTTGATATTTGGAGGAAAGAAGGGGGGAGGGGGGTTGTCGTGGTGGGTTTGATCATCCGTCATAGTCAGAAGGTGAGCAGCTGCAGTAAAAGTGGATTGAAATTTCATGCCCTCAGCTAACTAGTAAGTAAGAAGATGCTATAAGAGTCATTATGTGCTTACGTGTCATTGTTTAAGTGCTATGTATGGAATCTTGAAATTTTTATGAGAAGTACGAGACTTGCATTATGGTGTATCTTTTAACTGGGACAAGGTTGTGAAACTGTAGTGATTTATGGGCACATCAAACTTTTTCTTTGGGCTAGGTAGTCCATCAAACTTTTAATTGAACTAAATCTACTCTAATTGTGTCAGGTTTGGTGTGATGATGGTTTTCCAAGGTTAGTTAAGCGCCCTCATGATATAGCTCTGACTGGAAAAATGAGCAAGCGCTGTGCATGTTTCAAAGAAGAGGAACTGGGGAAACCAGGTCTAGAGGTCTATGATGGATGTGATTTTTCCGCCAAGAGGTGCCGGTTATAGGAGTTGCCTAACCCTGTTGATTTTCTTTATCTCAAGATTTTGCTGAAAGGCATATTAACTTTAAGTTGATACTGAGTGGCTCCTGCCAGCGAGCATGTAGGAGAGTAGGATAGAGAGGGGCAGGGAGAGAATTTGTATACAAATATCGATATGTACTCGAAAAAACTATCAATATCAGAACTCCGTCATCCAATTTATTTATCTTGTCTTTTCATTAGTCTCAAAGGGAGAAATACAAGAGAAACTGAATTGTCTCAATCGACAAATACGAATCCTTGACGCAGGGCTTTCTTGTCGGTTGAACGTATCTGAATTTTTATGTCAAGTCGTATGTTGTTATTTCCCTTTATTTTTCCTCTTGGATATCTTCAGGTTGTCTACTTGTTTAAGTTTTTCCTTGACAACAAACCACAATTAGAGTGAAATCGACTTAAAGGTATGCAACACCTACTCATTAGCTTTCTTTACTTGCCCTCGTGTGCACCAAACAATGATGAGGAATAACAGCAATGGAATGATTCCACGTCCATTGGATGTATACATCACCAATCAATGTTTCGAAACACCAAACTTGCAATCCTGATTTCTTTGTTACTTGTTATCTCAATATTTTGATCTTCTCGTGAAAGTCAATTTACTATTATTGAATCTCTTTTATAATGTTATAACATTACAAAGAGAAACACCAAACTTGGAAATCTTGATTTTTTTGTTATTTATTATTTCAAGATTTAGAACTTCTCATTAACGCTAGTTTACTATTATTGATTTTTCTTTATAACGTTATAGTGTTACAAAATGATTCAAGTAGGACCGCAAAGCTGACAAATTAGTTACATAAAGTAAAGCTTCAAAAAAAAGCAAATCCATCCCTTCTTTCTCACTCAAAAGCACTTTCTTAGCCTACTAACATGATGACTACATTACTATAAACCCGTCATGCAATAGCCAAGTAAGGTGTGATTCATGCTGAAAGGAGAGCAACAATGCCCCCGGAAGTCTCATCATGCCACCCTCTTGTTACTCCATTCATTCTTCCCTCTCTGCCTCCTGTCTCACAAAAAACAGTGCTGCTCAAGCAAGCTTTCCACAGCAAGTGCTGTCTGCTGAACATGACAATCAAGAAAAAGCTCATCCCAATTCTTGTTTTCATCTTATCAATTGTCTCCATCCTCAGGCTGCTTAAAATCGCCATGGTTACTACTACTTCTCCAGCTTCTCCTGCATTACCACCAACCCTTCGGCTTGATTGCTCCTCTCCTTCTCCAATCTGCATGAAAAACTCTTCGCGGGCGCATATTCATCAGGCGAGAACTAACGCAGACAACATTCTGACAGAAAAGGAAATGAAATTCCTGTCTGATCTCATTTCCTCGAGAGCTCCCTCCAACCTCCTTGTTTTCGGGTTCGAGCATCAGTATTCCACAATTGCAGCCCTGAATAAAGGTGGAAACACCATTTTCCTGGAGGACAACCCTGAGAAGCTGAGCAAAATCAGAACCAAAGTCAGCAATAACAACACTAGAGTTTACCAAATGGAGTACAACACAATTGCTAGAGATGCTTATAAGCTGCTCAAGCATGCCAGAAAGAATCAACAACATTGCTCGCCAATAGACAACATGCTTCAGAAATCCAGGTGCAAATTAGCACTAAAAAAGCTTCCAGGCGAAGCTTATAAGCTGAAGTGGGACATTGTGGTGGTGGATGGACCATGTGGGCACAAACCAGACTGCCCTGGAAGAATGGCTGCTATCTACACTGCTGCTGTGCTAGCAAGAAAGGGCAATTTGTCTCATGTGGTGGTGCATGACACAGATAGATTGATTGAGAAGTGGTTTTCATGGGAGTTTTTGTGTGAAAAGAATTTAGTTTCTTCTAAAGGTAAATTCTGGAATTTTAGAATAGTAGGACAACATAATTCAACCAAGTTTTGCCCCATGTAGACATGACTATATTAAGCATTAAAGAGTCAGTGTTAAGCTAGCTCATTGCCAGAAAGCAAACAGGAGCTCATACTTGGATTGGAGGACGCTCATCCCAGACAGGCAGGCAGCAGGGGCTTCGAGTCTGAGGTGAGCAGTCTTGTATCACTGGTAGGTAATGCCAACTTTGGTAATCTCTTCATATCTGGGGATATGAACATTTTTCATAGGAGATTATAGAAAATACCTTGAATTTTTACTCAGCAAGCAAGAGAGTATATTAATCTTTACTTCCCGATATATATTTAATGAGCAACTTTATTACAATCCATACAGTACTGACTTAGAAGATCAATTAATGTTACTAAAAGCACCAGTGGAATGGAGATCAAGACAACTTGTTTGGTTCGCCGGCTTTCTTGAAAGTACATCCTAAAGTCGAATTCATAGTAACTAGCAATATTTGAGTTTATTTGTCTCGAATAATCAAAGTACGAGATACAAAAACTCTAGTTATTTTTAATTGAATTGGTTCCATTTCGACGAATCTACCAAGTTATCATTAAAGCGGACTAGTAGCACAATGACGTGTAAATTATGTGATTATAAAAACGAAATGTGTGTAATACTGTGCATAGATATTTTTGTAAATTAGACACTGGAGAATATAATTACGATCTTACCCCATCCGTTGTTACAAAGACACCATAAAATAATAAAGCATGTATGGAACAAGATTATAGCAGCCAACAAAATTTCATTGTCTAGCGTAGATCTGGAATAATGGAAACAGAAGAAATATTATATACATATGTAATTACAAATCGGATTTAGCATCTGCAGAGCTAATTAATTAAATGCGTATCAAATTAACCATCTACTGCTACCTCTATTGACTGGGGTAAGGCTTCAATGATCCAACATGATTGAGTGTGCATTTTGACCTACCCATTATCAAATTGGATCGCATGTTTTAAAACCGAAATATTGAAGCGTTGGTTGTCTTTGTGAGAGGGATTACGTACAGCAAAAACTTTATACACGAAAGTATAGTGTTTTTTTTCTTCCCAGGTACTTGGAAGGCTTAACGTCGATTACTTGACAATTCTTTTCGGAAGAGCATCCCCTTCTATCCTTCTCCAACAAAGAGCATAATTGTTTCGGAATTTTAGTAATTGCTCTAAAACTAAAGAGTCTACCAGGACTGTAATTAACAAGTCAATCTGTACAACTATTAATTTCTCGATGAATATAACATGTGGCGTAAGAAAACCCCTCCTCTGTCTCAAAATATCTTTACAATCTTCTAACAAAGATGTAAGAGGACTAAATTGCAGAAGTGAGCCATTCATCGTCAAGCAAAGAACTTAGTTATTGAGACAGACTTTCTAGGCACCTTTAATTTTGTGAGTGGACCCAACTCGATTTTTGTTGTAGTTCATTTAAATAACCACTTCTGTATAAAAGCACCAATAGCTATGCAAATTGACTCCTAAACCATGGGCTTGGTAACCCCATTAGTATCTTTATATTGTACGAGATTTTAGACTATTTCCAGTACGTCTTATCAGAGAAGGATAGAATGATGACACTCCTATTTAATCGAAACTAAGCTCTCTACATAATTAATAACCTCCAACCTATCCCTTTTCCCATACATCCCAAGCTTCTTGATCTCTCCCGTACCAACATCATAAAGAACCAACTCTCTTGAACTACTCTCAAGAACACATTCACCATTCTTAGAAAACCCTAATGGCCTCTCCACTCCTGAGAGAGGACCAATGCTTGATACTTTCCTCCATGATTGATCTCCATCTTCAAACCCATTCATCACCCATATGTCAAAGCACTTATCCACTTCTTTGAGACGATAAACAACCAAGGCAATGGACTCATCATGATGAGGCAAAACTGCACGAATTATTCTGTGTTGCCCTCCCAATACTTCGATATCTAATGGCAATGGTGTGTTTTTGAACACCTCTTTGCACATGTCAAATGAGAGAATCACCTCAAGGTTTCCATCTTTTGCCCACCAGCAAAATGTTTGGTTCTTGTACACCATGCTCCAGATGTTGATGTACATAATGTTGGCTGGCACTGTGGAATCATACTTTTTCCAGGAATCTGTTAATAGTGAGTAGATTTCAACCTGATAAACGAAGCTATGCAGCTGGCTGTAGAGGCAAAACAAGATCTGTACCACCTTGTAATCGTTGTTGCTGGAGTCAAACCCGAATCCAAGATCGCCCCCGCGTACCTGTTGTAGATAATAAATAAATAAGACGAATCTTTCTCTTGGTTGGATGTGGAAATTAGGTGCAATTTATTTCAAGTTCAAAACCAGCAGGTGCACGGATCGTGTGTAGTGTAGCTTGTGCAAGTGCTGAATTGTTTCCACGAGGAGGCTCCTAAGCTTGGTTTATTTATGCCTAAGTGCTAAAAAGTAGCTATGTGTGCATGGTGGGATTGTTTTAGATCAAGAGAGCTTGAATGCAAACTAGCAAAATGAAAATGTGCAAAATTGAACTGGTAATTTAGGCCCAAATTAAGTAAAAATTGGTTCAAATAATGGCAAATAATTGACTAAATGTTTAAACTTTTAAATGGAGTGGTCAGTTAATAATACCTTCGTATCAGGAGGACGCGGTATCGGAGACCGAGGGAGCGACTTGAATTCTCTAAGCGCTGGATTCCACAACGCAATGTTATCTGGGAAACCATACAAGCAAACGAGGCCATTGCAGGGTCCTATGAGCCTGATATGACCAAACACGTCATTGAAAATTGGTGGAAGATCTTGATCCTGGAATGTGTCAAGCTTGTGATGATCATCAGCAACCAATGAAACCACTCGTTTGTTTGTAACATTGTCACGATGGCTAATAAGCAAAGAAGCATTTGATTTTTGGTTGTGACGATTTATGTGTTTTGAGATGAAGCTGTGGCTCTTGATGAGTGAGCACCACAATTTGCACACAGTTTTGAATCTGAGCAGTGATTTTACTGGCAGCTTTGACAGGATTTCAACTATCATATCCTCAGGCAGATTCATTGCTGCTGTTGTTTTTTCTTCCTCACTGGGAATTCTTCTTTTTTTTTCTTTTTTTTTGCATATTAATTTTGGTTTTAGAGTTAATTGTTTATCTAGGTTTGGACTAAACTAAGACCAAGAAGGAAAAGGTATAGAAAACCAGTCAAGGCACCAAAATTGCCATCCATAATGAATGATAATCCTCTTTTTTAGCTTTGCAACCCGAAGCTACGCAATCTAAGGCACAAAATGGCGAGGATTCTCTATCGAACATTGTTATATAATTTTATCTATCACCCGTCCTATTCTTGTTTTTCGTTTCGCTAAAAGATGCAATCGAAGCATTATCCTTTTTCTTTTCCTAAATAAAAATGGTCGCTAACATAGTGTTTAGAAGCATTTGTAGTATATATGCATGCATACATACAACTTAATTAAACCCAACAACTGTTACATGTTTTTAAACAGGCAAAATGCAGTTAAAGGACGAAAAAAAAAAGAAAGAAAAGAAAAAAAAACCCTGACATGTATCACCATTCAAGCACCCCCAGTTACAACATTAAGAGATGGGGTTTGATGAATGGTAATTAAGTCAAGATTGGTGGCTCACCGACCACATTGATCACCATTCTTGACAATTACTCTCGAGTGGAGTTTTTGTCAAATTAAATGTCCAACCTAACATAAAATGCATGATCACAACAAGAGAAGATAATTTTGCGAACCATCATCACGAAGGACACCAACCCTCCTAGCTAGCAAGAATCACCATCCGTAGAACGCCCTGGTCTACTTCTAGCAGGAGAAACTCCGAGCAACGGCATCAACATTTTGTCCGTTTGGGTTTGATTATGTCATATATAACTCCATAATTTGGATTAGGTTTATCGTTGGGTGATGAATTGTATCGTGTATTTTTATTTTGAAATAAATAGGTGTGCTGATGGGTTAACCAATTTTGATTTGTAACAAAAGTTCAAATTTTATGAGAGACGGGAGATTAAGTTGGAAGTGGGGACTCTAAGAGAGAAAAAAGACAAGGAAAACATACTCCTTTGGATATGAAAGTTCTAGTCAAGTTAGATGTAAGACATGAGTAATCCCTATGTTACTAATGACATTTCCCTTCAAACCAAAAACAGAAAAAGAAACTTTATTACCATTTATTATCTAATTAAACAGTCAACATCATCTTATAATCATTACCACTAACAAATCGGACAACATCCCCATAGAAAATTCTCTTTCAATTAATTATTATATTAAAATTAAAAACGTTGTAAAACAACAATATAATCAAGATTAATTTTTATCATCTTACAGTAGAATAAATCAAATTACTTAATAACTTTTTGTTACTTAATTAATTTTCTGAAGAAAATATAGTTGAAAAACAATTCTGCGTAAACTGCATTTTCAACTAATTATTCCCCTAATTTTGTCTTACTGAATAATCAACACGTAGCTGATGATCAAGGCTATATTTGAAGTAATTCTACAAAAAGAAACGAATATCACGAAGTATTTTTTAAATTTGGGAAACAAAAAGAGAAAAATAATGATTATTTTTCCACCTTTTGTATGTTAATTTATCAACATTAATATTCAAGAAAATTATCAACATCTACTAATTGCTCAATTAGAAGTATAATGGCAAAGAATTTGTCTCATCTTATAGAATGTTGATTCTTGTGAGTCTCATGTAAACTAAATTAACTATATTTACCAGTTACCATCTAGCCTCCTCATTCAGATGCTTATCCCTTTGTTATATTTGTAGACATTGATGCACGTCTGTCACATGTATTTTCCTTCCCTTCGGAACTTCGTCGTCGATACGTTTAGATTACAACAAAGTACAAGATTTGGATCTTATTATAACATTACATAATAGTATAATTAATGAACCCTTAATATGATTATGATAAAATGATTTCAATAGTTCATCACTATTATGTTTTTATTTATCATATAGCGTGATAAGGAGAGCCAAGTTCTATACGTAGACACGGAGGGACAGAAAATTAGGATAGTATGAAATAGAGCAAGCACAATACACATATTATAGTTGAGAAAGAAAGCCCTAGTTTTAGTTGTAATATAATAATATTATTACTACGATATTAAACTAAGAAGATACATCAAGTATTTCTTGGCTAAGAGAATCTAACATTATTATTGCCGAACCTTAACATTCCATAACCTAGCAACAGAGAACATTATTACATATATCTTCATATAAAGTATAACTTGGTTAATATATCGAGAATGTTAAAAGACAGTGCCTCTTATGCCGCAGGTGCCACGCTTGTTCCATCATCGTCGTCGTCGTCATCATCATCACCATTCTTTTTCGACATACGGAAATCGGGAGCAGCAAATGTAGTTTCTTTCACAACCAAGGTAGCATAACCACGTCTCTTGCTGCTAACAACCACCATTTTTGACAAGGTCTTGGGAGAGAGACTCAAAATCGCCTCAACTAGTATATTTAGGGTTTCAATATAACTCGAACGACTGATGATAGTGGCGAACCAATACTCGTCTCGCATTTATAGCCGCAAAAAAGAAAAAATCATGGCCACTTTTCTGCAATTCAAACGTTTTTGTTGGGGGCAATCGTCATTATGCTACATTCCTTTAGGTGATTCACTTGTTGGTCCATAATCTGATATGTAGGGTATAGCATAATGAGAGTGAAAATAAGGAATTGAAGTGAAATTGAAAGGAAAAAAAAAGTGGAAAATTTTAAAGAAGGTGACGTGTGCAGGTGACATCCATACGATGATCTTAAATGGCAGATGAGGACCCCATGCATGAGTTTAGCTCATGGAGGTTGGTTGCCCCTACGCATCCCACACGTGGTGGAAGCTGTTTTGCCTCACTCTTGTGCTACATTGTCACGCGCAGATTGTTTGCCAGGTCTTTGGTCAAATTGTTTCAAACAGTAGGTCAAAGTGTGGTCTTTTCATCGTTGGTGAAATTTCCAGACAACTCCAATAATAGTTAGACACAAATAGAACAGATCATTTGATTTCTCGTAAAATTATAATTTAATCGATTTTATGTTTCTTTCGTGACAAAAGAAAAATTTGTAGTTCACAAAATGGGCACATTATATGAGGCATGGTATTTTTTTTTTTCAAAAGAAATAAAAAAGATATATACAAGGGTTTGGTTAATGTCTCACAAAATACATTAGGTCAAGATATTATGATTTCTATTATTGTAATTGAACGAGCCATAAAGAATGAAATGGATGTGTCTCACATTGACTATTTATATTTTCTAAGACAAAACATTCATTTTAGATTTTATGTTTGTGTGTAGTGCACTTGTCCATTTTATGTTTATCTGTAGTGCACTTGTCCATTTTAATATATATGCTTTAAGTCAACTAATTAAGAGTCAACAATAAATATTTGTATTACAAAATAGTATAGTATAAATTTGAGTCTGAGACTTTTTATCACAACGAGTTACTATAAAGACTCTAGCCAGCCAACCTTGTGATGGATTGGATATTTAGTAAGAGGATATATAATAATATGACCTACATAAGGAGGGGAATCAAACAAAAGTTAATCTATTTTTGAGGGTACATTAAAAATTATTTCATATAGTTAACGTGGATTATGGTCACACCTTATGAGGTCATGGGGTGACCTAGCTAGAGCGTGACAGAAATAATTAAGATGTTCGAAAACTCTAAATTAATCTCGGTGGATTATAGAAACTAAGTTGGAGTATGCTTACCACACGACTAAGGTTTTGCTTGCCATAATTTGTGAGATTTCAGTTGTTGAATTATAGAATTTTTAGTAATAGAGATTTGGATAAAAGTACCATTGAAAGAAACCGTTAATTTTTGGCTTTGGATATTAAGAACTGAGCTTTTGGTTGTTTTGAGTGTAATATTAAATTTTTAAAAAATATAAATAGTATTTTTGAGGGAAAAAAGAAAAATAAATTTTGACATGATGTAAAACGTATCTTGAAAGACTTTTTTTAACCTCCAATTTGGAGCTTTGTATTTAATTTATTAATTTTTTTACTTTGGCTTTTATGTAAAAGCTCTTTTAAAATGAATCAAACAAGCTAACTTTAACTTTTAAACTCAAAGAAAATAATTTTAAGTGTCCAAAAATTAGACAAAGAAACTCTAAATATATGTGATATGTTAGATACACACACACACACACACACACATATATATATATATATATATATATATATACACATACACTCTTTAATTGTGACACATTCTATTTGTTTCTTTGATTTGAAGGAAGCATATTAGGGATGTCAATAGTACATACTTCACTCTGCCCAGCTCCAATACAGAGATGGGATTGGAAGGGGTTTATCAACCCTGCCTTGCCCCTCCCTAGTATATATGTATGTATGTGACATTATTTTTGTTATGTAGCTTTATAATTTTATAGTCTTATTATAAGTATTATGTTAATAATGATTCTTTTAGTTTAGTCGTTAAAGTTTTTGTGACACTTTGAAGACCAAGGTTCAAATCTTTTTAGTAAAATTTTGCAATATTTTTATGTTATTAATAAGTAAATGTTGTAATGGATAGTAGTTTTAATTTGGTTTTAATCCATCACCTTGCCTCATTAACTTTGTTGATCGCTTTCCCATAAGGTAAGGCGTTTTTTTTTTCTTCCTTTTTTCATTTGCTAGGGGCATGGGTGATGTGAGGGTTTACCGATACTAGATATAAAATAAGAGTTGATAAGGGATTTTTACCAGGTACAGAGTAAGGATCATCGAATGCCACCTCATTGCCAACCCTAGAGTTGATAAATTCATTTTATTATGAGAGAACATATTTAGTAATGATAGGGATTGATCTAGGTCTTTTAATTTGTTTAAAGGGGATTAATTAAAAATAAATAATTTGACACTTAACAATTTTTGCAATAAGGAGAAAATTAGTTTTCAAACCTAAAAATACTTTATTTACATACACTAGTTATTTTCAAATTCATGCAATTTTGTTAGGCAATCTTTTTATATACATAATTAAAAAAATTCAATATTAAAGTTCTTTTATAAGTCTCAATTTTTGATCATTATTGAGATAAATATATAAAAATACATGATGGTAACTTTTGGTTTAAACTATGTTATACTACTTTACTAAATTTTTTGAACTTTTAAATTTATTTATTTATTTGTACATTAATAGTGGTAAATAGAAAGGCCTTCAAAACTTAAGTAGATAAATACACAATGAATATATATATATATATATATATATATATATATATATATATTCATTGTATGCATTTATATTTAAGTGTAATGTATTTTTCTTTATATGTGTTCATATAATAAAAGTCCTTAAAGTCATAAAATTAAAGGATTTAATGGAAACCTTTAGTTTTAAATTATATTTTGCATGATACCAAATCTTTTGAATTTCTAAACTCATTTCTTTAGTTATATAAATAATTGTAATAATAATTGTACACTTTATGGTTACGTGAACTCTTACAAGGTGAATAATTTATAGTTTTATTTATAATATATGTCTCTTTGTATTTTTTTATGTGATAAAAGTTTTCAAAATATATCAAATTAAAAAATTATAATAATACTTGGTTCCAAATTTTCTCATAATACCTCTCATGGTACCAAATCTTTTGAACTTTTAAACACTTTTCTTATTGCAAATTAATAATGACACATCTGAGGCTACGCCATATGGATTATTCTAAGGCCTCCGAACTTCCTCTAATGTACATACAATTTTACATTGATGATGATGATGATGATGATTGTTGTTATTGCTTTTGTTGTTGTTGTTATTGTTGTTGTTGTTATTATTATAATATAGTTACATAGTTATCCAGATATAGATACGTGCATAGCTGTTGGTAAAATAATTGCAAAAACATAAAATAGAATTGTATGAAATAAGAAACTGATATTAAGTAAATAAACTAAATAATATGGAACATACCTAACCTAAAAAACTAAAATATAAGCTAAAGAAAATTGAATAATATATTAAATAAAGCCAAATAAAAAAGACTCGACTAAGCTCGACCTCCTTTAAGGACTTTTTACTTTTGCTACAGTACTAACAATTTTGTGATGCAATCCTTCTATAATACAATGTTTATATCTTTTGTGATGGTAGCTCTCCATGAACAAAAAATTGTGAACTTTTCAGTGGTGAACCCTTTCTTATACGTATAGTGAACGTTAATATAGACCAGTATTAAACACAGTAAACACCTACGGTCTATATACTATTCATGCTCTAGAATTTATTAGTACAAAAGATTTTCATGGTGTTACGCAATGCCCGAAAGAATCACTTTATTTAGGTTTAGGAGGAAACCAAGTTATCATTTTTATATTCATGAAGGGCACTCAAAGGTTCTCAAAACCCTTTCAATTAAGTCCATTTCAAGATAATGGAGAATTCAAAAGTTACTACATTTATGTAGGAAATCATGATTTAAAGAATCCATAATTCCTATGAATTAAATGAGTTAGTAGAAAAACTAAAGATTTTTAGAGATAATTTGTCATTCACCACATAATTTTCTAACAATAAATAGATAGATTATATAAATATAGACTAAATTTAAAATAAATACATGTTATAAAATTGTGAAATAAAATTAGTCAAAATAATAAAATTCAAATTACTTTGTACATCACTATTTATAAAAGTGTAAAACTTTGACTTACCCTCTCTTGCATTAGCTCATGTGTCATTTAAAAAACTCCAAACTCATTTAAGTTTAATTTTATGTAATAGTATAGATATAAATGTATATTCTTTTATTAAATATTTCTTGATATAGATTAGGTTGATTATTTTTTAAAATAATAAGAGCTGATTTGGATCTTTCTTAATAATTAAGACTAATTAAAAAAAAAACAAATAATGGGGACTTGTAGGATAATTTTCTCATTTGTTAATACAGAATTGTAGTTAATAAAAAAAATCCCACAAAAATTAAAATTTGATAATGTGGCACAACTTTATTACTTTTATATATAAATATACAGATTTTTTATATTTTTTGTTATAAAAAATTCTATAAATGTACTTTTTTGTGTATTTTTTTATTTTAACTAAACATTTTATATATGTGATATTTTTACATTCATACACTCATGATAACTTGAGAATTATCCTATATTTTATTTAATAAATATTTTAAAATAGGGAGAATAATAAAGTTACATCTTTTTATTTAGTTATCAGTAAATATTTAACAATGGAGATTAAATTGATGGTTTTTTAAAAGCACAAGAATTGATTTCGATATTTTGAAATAACTTGAAAGAAAAGAGAGTGAAAAAGAAGGAAAAAAGAAGTGGAGACTTATGACATAATTTTTGTAATTTGTTAGTATCAAATAATGATTATTTTATAAAATACTTAATTAAGATGGAGTCCACAAAAATTGAAAGTTGTTGATTTAATACTACTTATAATACTCTAACTCGTGACATGTAGCACCTTCTAAGATGGCCACAAAATTGAGGTTTAACTTTATACTATTGTATAGATAAATTAAAAATTGATTAAGGTGCAACCCCTGCCCTTTAATGCATCCTTGGTTAAGGAAATGTCTAATAGAACTAGAGTACAAGAGAATTTGAGGACTCCAAAATACAAAGAAAATTTAAGAACAATACCAAAATAAGATTCCTTTGGATGGCCTTGTCAAAATAACTTGAACATTTTTTAATTATTAAATCCTTTTCGTAATATTAACATATGGTACAAGAGAGTTCAAATTAACATAATTCACTAGTTAGAACTTCTGGGAAAATAATAAATTGTTGGTTTATTGTAGATCATTTAAATTTTTTATCTTAATACTTAAAATGTACAATTAATTTAAATTTTTAATATATAAAAAAAATTATATTAAGCGAAAGAAAAAATATAGATTAACTTATATCCTCATAGCTAATTACCAAAAATGGTGAAAGAAAATTAGTCGTTGGGCTTCAAGGTTAGGTTCCGGGACTAGACTCCCAGTGGATACCTATTACATAGGAGCAAAGTAGCTGCCATTAAATATGAGCTGCAGCCTTCTTTACCCACACACCCCACGCTTCCCAACCCCCCCCCCCCCCCACCCCCATCCCCCCAAAAACAGGGGCTCTTCCTTTTACACTGTGAAGCTCGAGTTGGAAAGTTGAGTATGAGTTGTTAAAATTGATGTTAAAATCCAAACCAGAATCAAGCAGACTCATTTCCACTTAAAAACACATGAACTCCTCCAGAGTACATTAAGGCTATATCTGAATCATACTCTTGTCCATCATTTTCTAATCCAAATCAAAAGTTGATGTACCTAATAAATGGTTTACATTAAAAGACCTTACCGCTTGCTTACAGCAGCTTGTTATAAATCCATCTCACGCACGATGGAAACCTAAACCTTAATCATAACATTCTTGAAAAGGCAATCAGTAACACAATTTTGCACAAGACGTGATTTCTTGTTCGATACTTGGGGCTGGTTGGTCTCCAGGCAATTCTTGCATAATGTGTTTTCGAAATTCATTATCAGATGAACTACTGCACTAACATATTATTATGCAGAATGATAAGGTCATGCAACCTCCATAACATTCCATTGAGTTTATCGCAAATAAGAGCAGGCATACACTGCTTAGCAATACCAATCTCCATTCCAATGGAATTTACTGAAGTTTGCTTTCTCTACATCATACCTAGCGAAGAGACTTACTCATGCTTCTTTCCCCTGAACTTAGTTGTGGGGATTCTTTTGAGAACACCAGCATCCAGCTTTTTGTAATGGCGCTGAAGCTGGTTCAGGGCATTAACTACAAATCCATCAACTTGATCTTCATACCTCTCATACAAAACGGGCAGCGTGTGGGCGGCAACAAAACCTTCAAGTGAAAACTTCAAATTTAAGAATACATCCCAAAATAGAAGAATATTGGATGGCTAAGATCTATAGTCTCAATAATGTCTATACAGAACTCCCAGCACTGTTAATGACTCATCCAAATTCAAGATTAAAGACACCGCTATGATCAATTTAAAGCAGTAAAACAGAAGAGTGTACATTTACAAGCCACATTTCTCATGTTATACAGAGTAATATCACATGTATGATTACTGAGATAATACAGGTGTGTAAATTTATCATATAGTAATATTAATCAGCTGTTCCATGTCATGTTTCTATTGAGGCCCAATATCAAGCAGGTGTACACGTCACATTTCAAATGTATAGCTTACGAAAATAACAGAGACAAATAGACCTATCATATAGAAGTATTAACATGTTATTCCACATAATATTCTATAAACCTCGTTTGGGAGCAGCTGCATACACATTATTTCAGGACCATTAACCGAGAGTATAGAAACTCTTCTTTCTGCTGGTCTAGTGGCTAGCCAAGGCACTAAGTTCTGTAGAGGAACTAAGTTCTGTTATGTGATGGACTAGGAAATCCAGGTAAAGTTAGCTGGTAGTTTAGCAATATAAGCTACTTATAACACAGCAGTATCTCCATTTATTAACTTGATACAGCCGAAAAGCTTGATATGCAACTAGTTCCAGAAGATCAATCAGAGTCCGTTTCCAGAAACAATAAAAGCATTATCAGACTTGAACCATTTTTAGCTATACTGATAAAATCAATAAATATCTATTACTCCTATTTCAAGGAAGCTGATATTCAACAAATGCAGTTTTTTAATTTCTTTTTTTACCTTTTGTCATGTCAGACATGGGAAACAACTGGTGAATGCTGCAGAAAAGTTCGTTCATACAACATGTTTCCCCAAAAAAATAAAAGAAATTTCATTTAGTTGCACGCAAATGTAGAATCATGTGGTGTATTGTGTATAAAGTATCTAACATCAAATCACTGTCGATTTCATATGGAAAGAATGGTAAAATCTCTCACCAATATATATAACAGTCAAAAAGTTGTAGCAGCTACCAATCATTGCAGCAGCCCATAAGCATAGTATGGCCTACACAAAAAAAAGAAGTTTATTTAGCTGTCTTCATGAACGAAATATTAAAGTTGTGATAGCACTACGAGGGGAATTTTGGCTAAGCTTTTTCTTCTTTTTTTTTGGGAGGGCGCCAAAACAGCTTATAACCTGGTTTTGAGCTTACAAGCTCAGCATTGGTGTTTGGAATGACAGCTTACAAGTTTATGAGCCTAATTTAATAGTACCTCACTGCCCCTATTTATTTTGAGCTTATAAGAATTGGAGTTCAAGCCAGTTTTACCAACAAATTCTCGCAAGTTGTAACTATCTTTTTCTATTTTTATTCGTTTAATGTCAATTCTTTAGATTGTATGAGCGCCTAAAGAGCTGATAAGCACTTGAAGCTTATAAGTTGAGGTGAACTCCTTTTGCATTACGAGTTGTAGAGACTTTATACAGCCTAACAAACACATGAAACTAAAGCAAGCTGTAAACTCACACTAGGCTGAAATAGATGAATCAAATTTATACCGATGCATTTAAATTTACATGTATATTCAACATCTCAGAGCAGAACCATGATAAGAACAGAGCAAAAAGAAGGAAAAATGATAAGAACACAGCAAAAATCTGTTCCAAATCGTAATCAAGAGCTCCATGATCCAGCAACAATACTTAAAGGATAAGGGCAAGCAGCCAATATAAAAAAAAAAAAAAGGGAAAGAAAATCATGGTTTCTGTGAACTCAAATTCAAGCAGAAGAAGATATTGTTGAAAGGGTCACCAAGGCATTTAATAAACATCTACATCAGATAAATGGAGGAATCTGAAGAAGAAAATTTTATCTATCAATTAGTTCCCCTTTTCCTGCAACACGTCTCTTATACAGGAATCATAAACATGGAGCATCTATAGTACTGACCTCTCATAAAGGAATAAAAAATATTGAATGTTAAAATAATATTTGACAAATGGCGCGTGCAAGTGGTCGAACAGCTAATATTCCCTCATCAAATAAAATGTCTCATTTTTCTATTTTGTGCTGTTTCGAACTAATTTCCACCTCCAATAATTGGGAACTTTAAGTTGCAGCTGTAGAGAGTCAGGTTGATGGATTCAAACTCACCACAACAAAGTGCTTTAAATTTCTTCCAGAGGAAATATCCTGAAGGATATCCAAACCACGATTTACCTCAGCACCTGCTGTTTTAGCAATACTCACAAAAAAGTCATCAGGCAGGACAAGACGAGGTACTTTAGATGGAAACCTGTTGTCACAGCGAAAAATACCACCATTAAAATGTTTTGACAATATAATGTCATGCCAATGAAATAAACAGCAAGGTAAAGTTGCATCATTTACCTATTTAGAAACCCAGAAGCATTTGACCAAACAAACTGCACAAACATGCCAATGGACAGAGCAAAGCATATGAGGGGAAGAAAGTTGTAATTTAGCCATTCAAAGAGCACCCAAATGGCTGTAGCACCACCTAAAACACTTGCAGAGATCTTTTTGTTCCTCCATAACAGCACATCAGCAGCTAATAGTCAAGTGGGAAAAAAGGCTAGGTAAATATTAGGTTCACGAGCGCAACAGTAACATCAACATTGAGCAAAGAAGCAAAACAGAGAAATCTCACATTTGCCACCACCCAAAAGATGATGAACTGGTTTCTCCCGTCCGAACAGCCTATTCAACTGACACTTTACGGAGCATGATTTATCCTCCTCAAACAATGAGCCAGATTTCTGCTTTGAAATGCCATCAGAAAGCGTTTCCGCGATATTGTTTAAAAGATTCTCTGCAGTTATTCCTTCAGGCATTGTTCCTATGTAGGAAAAGAACAAAGATTAGCACTATGTCTGTAGGATACACTCCGAAAATTCTGGATTCAGAAAGTACATCAAACCAATTCTTTCGGAAAACTTAGTGAATAGAAACACAAGAAACATTCTGGAGAGGAGTAAATCTTTCGACTAGCTAAAAGAAAAGACAAGTTTTAATATGTTACACCTAACTGCAAACACAAGTATACTAGCTATGCTTAAATCAAACACACCAAGGCCTTCCCCAGATTTTAAGTCATAATCCAACAAATAAAGCCAATTCTAGAATTATGCCAAGAAAATCTTCAATTTGATATTCAAATAACCCATTCAAGATTCGAATAAGAATAAGCAGCATTAAAATTCCAATTTAATTCAGAAATTAATATGATAATTAAGACATAAAGGTCTTATCAAGAAACCATATTCAAAAGCACATTATTTTTGCAACAAATATCTAACTTAACTTTAAAAAAAGCCAAAACTCTGAAAAAGATTTCAAATTTAACTTTTTCTAGAAACAGAAATTTTAGATTCTCCAAAAAGTAATTTTTTTTTTTTCAAAAGTTAAAGAACAAAAAAAATGCTTTTGGAAAAGAGCCAATCCAAATAAGCCCTTCCACAGATTTATAAATTAAACCAAAACATATCACACGGAAATAGTTTAAAAAACTAACTATCCTGGTTGAGACAGCATCACAAGAACTAATATACCGAGTAAGCAAAACAATAAAGACACACCACAGACACAGAAAAATTGATACAAAAACCAAACTTGAACCAATTTAAAGCAAGTCTTCACTTACTTAATACAGTCACAGATTTTAACAACACCACTCAATCCTACAAAGAATCCATAAAAGTTTAAAAAACCATATACACATACTAGTCTGTTCAAGACATGATAAACAACCACTAATAAAAAAAAATTAGTTCGGTACACGAAACTCACGCTATGCGCAACATATCTACTCCACAGTCTTTATCTTATATTTTTGCAAGAATTTAGTTATTCTCAATCAATCAGAGCAAAAAGAAACGAAAGATGCAGAATTTAAAGAACAAGAAAGAAAAGTAACACCATGAAGTGGAGCATAAAGTATGCTAACCAGTTTCAAGAAAAACTTTGGGGGTATCTGGGTGTGCGTGTGTTGTGTTGGTAGTTGGTTGGGAGATTAATATATTGTGATGGCAGATGATGATATCTAATAAAAATAGAGAGAGAAGATGTCTGACGACCACGATGCGTATGTTTTTGGATGGCGTGCGATGATGTCCGCTTATAATATTTGATTCTCTTTTCTGACGTGGAAAGCTGATATAATTATACATCAGAATCTGAGGGTGTTTGGCAATGCTTGTAAGCTGGTCAAACGAGCGTATTATAAGCCAAAAACGACAAAAAGACATGTTTGGTTAAACAGCTTTTAAGCCCTTTCTTTTAGCATATGAACTGGGGATGAAAAAGCTCCAAATTACGAACTTATTTTTTGATAGTTTAGCAGTACTTTGGTTAAAGTAATAAAAAGATAACATTATCCTTAACAAGTTTATTTTTTGATAATATATAATTAATGACATATTCTTTTCAGTCTTATAGTTATTTATTTACTAAATGTGTTAACAATTTATAAGCACATATTATCTAAACATATTTTCACTTATTTATCATTTGCTTATAAACAGCTTTTTGTTCCTAAGCACAACCTGTTTATCAGTGCTTAAAAATAAGTTTAGCCAAACAGGCTCTTAATCTATACCAACAGTATAACTAGTGTCATGCACAAAAGAAATGAGTATTTTTATTGTCTTTATTTATGGTTAATAATAAAATATATTTTTGTAGTCTATGTAAGAAATAAATATATTTTGTAAAATTTAATACTTGGCAAATTTTTAATATTAATTATATTTTTCAATGACAGATCAATAGCAATTGAATATAATTATTAATTAGAAAAATAAAATGAAAAAAATGCATAGACATCGATAAAAAAAGGCAGGGACACGTAGTATTGACAGAAAAGACATACCCTGTTCTACCTAATATAAATTGGAATGAATTTATTAAACTAGGAAATTAATTTGATTAATGAAATTTCTTTTAAACTGGAAAAAGTTGCATGACATAATGACGAGTGACATTAATTAATATGACATGGATGCTTCTATATAATGTATATATAAAATGGTCTAGCAATTGATTCATCACATAATTGGAGGATAGGAGAGAGGGCGTTCCAAATAATGGAAGAAATTCTTTGGTCATAATTTCATAATATATTATATAATTAGCTCATTATTATTAAATCTCGTTCAATATTGATGGTATTATTACAAAATGATTTACTCGTAGAAAACATAATGTGAGACGGTGCCCAAAGGGAATATTGAATTTGAAATATTCATTAGTGGTGATAAAATAAAGCGAATTGGTTGTAATTATTAAATTCTATAACAATATGGCATTATATAGGAATTTGTGTCTGAAAGATTAAATAAAATGCTTAGATTAAATATTATTCAATTCTGTAACTGACGTAGAATTAATATAAAACTCTTTGCCACATCATAAAGATTATAATATTCAGATAATTCTACTTAAAAAAGAATTTTCTATAAAAGGAATAGTATGGCGGACTGAGTGAAAGGGTGTCGGGGTTTTGGTTGTATGTGATTGGTCCCCTATTTGTTTTCTAGATTACTGAATGGTACACGTCACCCCCACGTTTATCACGGGCTATACTGTAGTTTTGGCACTAAAAAACATTTCGTTTAGTGAATTGTAAAAAAAATTATTTTTAAAAAAATAAATATATGTTTATAATAATCGCTCAAATATAAAAAACATAGGTAATTTGTCATATTAATTTAAAAGAAGTAACTATTGAAACAAAAAAAGTCATAGCCAGCTAACATCAGACTATTTCTATTGCAACCCGCACATACTGCACAACTTATGATCATTAATAAAAGCATGAGCCAAATAATGAAGAAATAAAGCATGTCGAGAAAGTTATATTAATGAATACACAATTGACTGCCCAAAACAAAAAGACTTACGTAGCATAGGATGTTAAATAGGGGGGGGGGGGTTATTTTTAATATACGGTGTAAAAATGACCTGTTTTTGGATTAGATTTAAAAAATGACCCAATCTCGTTCTGGGAACGCGTGGGGCTCATTACCAGAATGAGACCGCGTTCCCAGAACGCGGCTCATGTTTTTGCAACTTTTTTTTTAACATACCATATTTTTTTATTATGTATTTATGGGACGGTATTATACTTTTTCCTTATGCAGTTATTTATAATCCGTGAATGCTTTTATTTCAGCATTATGGACATTATTTCAAGCTAGAGGCCCGGTGCATTCGAAATAAGATGGATCGCTAAAACCAAGGTGGACGACGAAGGTGTACAGCATACAGTCAACAAGGCCACATTGCTCCAACTTACCCCAATAATCAAAATGCGTAGCGTATAGTTGTAATCTTTTAATGTTGTTATATAATGTGTATTAATTGTAATCTTGAATGTTGTTATGTAATATATATTAATTGTAATCTAAGTAATCCTATTTAGTTGTAATATTGTTTTGTTTACTTAGTTGTAATTTCGTAATGTTTTGTTTACAATTACAGCATAATGTTCACTTGAACAGAAAGAATTAAGTATATAATGTCTAATTGATAATGTAGTTTCCATAATGCTAAAATAAAAGCATCCATGGATCATAAAAAACAAGGTATGTTAAAAAAAAAAAGTTGCAAAAACACCAGCAGCGTTTTAGGAACGCTCCTACATTCTGAGAATGCGACTGCGTTCCCGGAACGCCGTCTCGTTCTGGGAACGCGCCCGACGCATTCCCAGAATGAGATTGGGTCATTTTTTAAATCTAATCCAAAAGCAGGTAATTTTTGCGTAGTATATTAAAAATTGGGTCAAAAAATAAAAAATTCTTAAATAGCGTAACACGCAACAAAATTTTGATAGATAGATTTAGGATAGAAGAGCTCTGATAATAGTGACTCTTGTTTTAGTATATAATATGGAGAAAAGTACGTATATTTTCCTTAGAGAATGTTTGGCTTTGCTTATTTGGTGCTTATAAGCACTTAAATAATAAAAAGTATATGAGAATGTACCTTTTCTAGGCGCTTATAAGCACCTTTTGAGCAAAGCCAAACACCCTCTTAGTGTTGTGTAGTAAATCTAGATGTACAACTCACAAGTTTTAGTAAATTACATGACCAATGGAATGATTCAATAATCAAACGTAATATTGTACAAGAGCGTATTGCAGTTTTGGCATAGATACAACAAAATGGTAAATACTTGATATGTGCCAATTCAATTTAGACAGAAAGAGATTTAAAATCGGAATCTTTATTTCACCTTTTATCCACAAAACTCAAAAAAAGAATTATAAAATTACAAAAATTGCAGATCCCATGCATACAACAATTACTTTTGATACTCAATGTATGTACATATTCAACTTCAAAAGAGACTCAAATTCAACCTTTAATGCTCCGCTATAGAAAAATGACATAAAAAATTTGTTCTGGAATTATAGGTCTAATTATGCACAACAAAACATTAAATATTCTATGTATATATATATACACACACATGTATACACCAAATTAACTCGACAGAGGACTCAAGACAAAACATTTAGGCCCCATTTGTTTTATGGATAATAACTTATTTGTCAGAAGTATTTTTCAAAAAATGATTTAAAAAGTTATATTTTGTGTATGTAACAGTCTTTTTATTGAACAATGTTATCTTGTCATAAGTTGAACGAATTACATTTTCGTAAAGATAATATTTTCATAACTTGAACTAATGAACTAGACTCACAAAATGTAGTGCCACAGTTTTTATTCACTATGCAAGACTGTGATCATCATATTCCTATCTCACAAAGTTAAAGAAAAAGCGTTATCTTTGTGTACATATACTAAAGCAAGAAAATTAGGTACTACTTATTTTCTTTCAAAAAACTTATCAACCATTTGTTAATTAATGCTTAATTGGATTATTGTATGTCAGCATGTAATATTTTTTCTTTTACGGAAATGGTGCTAGTTATAATGGTTTATTTAATGGACCATATGATGACTTTTTGAGTACGATTGTTTTGCTTGAAATGTAAAGTTATATTTTAAAAGAAACAAGGTTCATAATGACGCTTGTTTAATTAAGTAAACGCATTATTATGGCATGAGTGTTTGTATAAATCGTGATAAAGAAAAAACATGATGTCAAGTATTAATTATGTTTATTTTTTCAAAATTTTGATAACTACAATATTGTAATACTTAATTATAGAAAATAAATGTTGAGTCTTGATAAAACGTAATAAAATGTGAAATATGTTATTTAAAAAAAATTATAACATTAATTTAAGTAATTCAAAATTTATAAACATTTCGTGCATCATACAAGTTAACCAACTAGTCTAATAGTATATATCACAAGAACACAGATGAATAAAAATTCTAAGCATAATATGCTCAACATCGAAAATTTTAAAACTAACAAATCTTAATTACTTTCAAACTGTGCACGATTTTGTTTCATTAATTAACTCCTGAGGTTGCAATTTTCGACCTTTACAAGCGCATTTATAACCTGCTAATCGATTCCATTGCAGTCCATCAATACGTTGGTCCAATAGTACATCGATTTGAAATTCGTAATAGAGTAGAGATGAATGACTAGGTCAAGTAATTAAATGCTAGCTCTCCAAAAATAATGACATAAATTCAACCTTGCCTTACATAATATAACGAGTGTAACGCGCTTCTATATTGGTTCTTTGTAAGGCTGATGTGCATTTTATAATAACTTATGTTCACTATTAATGTTATTACCGATTTATGTAATTTGGGTCAATTGATTGGGTTCACTTGTGATGACAGACTAATAGTTGGGCTTGGGTCGTTACAACGAAAATTTCAGATTGGACAATTATTTATTAATTCTGTCTTCTTACCACCACGTTAAGGCACCATAGTATTTGCACTCTTATTCGGGTCTCCAATACTCCAACAATTTGCAAGAGAAAAGAAAAGAGCATTTGTGTGTGTTGGATGTGCTACATATTTCTTTTCTCTTCAAACACTTTTTTCATGGAAAGAAGAATGCTTTCTCCTTGCGAAAAATAAATCCAAACAGGCCTTGTTAATATGCCGTGCCAACCAAAAGCACGCTGGCGAAGAAGATGACCATGGCAATGTTGCCGTGTCCAGGAGATAATTGGCCCCTGTAGTGCTCTTTTTGGTGCTTCAGCTGTTGGCTTCAAGGTTTCCACCTGCTGATGCTGCTTATGAAGAAGCAGGTATTGCTACATGCACACAATTGAGCGACAACCGACTCAGGTGAATCTCGGATTCCTTTATAAGATTGTAATGTTACGAGAAATATAATTAATAGTTAATATGGGTATAAATAAATGACCAACCAAAGCTCGCCACGTGGCAAGCTAAAGGGTAAAAGTGGCTTAAGGGGTTGTTTGTATTGAGGGGAATGGGGGGAAAGGAAAGGGAAGGGAGGGATTTTGGTATCCCATTCCTTGTTTGTTTTGAAGGTATTGGGAGGGGAAGGATTTTGGGAGGAAAAGCAAAATCCCCCCATCCCCCTCATTTTTTATCCCTCCAAATTAGAATAATTTGAGGGGAGAGGATTCCTCAATTTTGTGTAAGGACAATTTTAACCCTAGACTTTTATCTTATTAAAATATTACAACTTGGATACAAAATTAAAAAAGGGCATATAAGTAAATTTAAAAAAAATTATCCTTTCCCCTCGTTTCCTTTCCAATCCAAACACAAAATTTTTATAATCTTTTATGTTTCTTTCTCCTGCAAAAAAACTCTAAACATGAATAACCCATTTCCTCTCCTTTCCTTTCCTTTCCTTTATTAACTTTTCTCCCTCCAATCCAAACACACCCTAAGGATCTGACGAAGAAGACTCATGGGCACCCGGTGCTTGAGGGTCCAACAAAGACAAACCCGGTGCTTAAGGGTCCGACGCATGTGTATATTCATACAATGTTGAAGATGCAAGCTTAAGATACATGAAGACAATATGAAAATACAGAGGATGGACGCTGTAGTACCGCATTCGACGTTAGCTTGAGGAGTGCAGACCCTTGCCTATTGGGTCCGCCATGTTTCGTGCAATTAGTAATTTCACTTGCAACGATATTATTTTACCTAAAATGGTAAAGAATGGCAAGTCAACCCACGTCAACTATCCATTTTTGGTTAAACTCGGTTTGTGAACCAAGATGCCTACCCTAAGCTTATTTCATGCAAAATACGTGAATTCTTCCCAACTCCTCTCTAAGTGTTCAAGAGCATCTTTATATATTCAAATGCATGTTCATATCAACATTCAAATCTTCATATCAAAGTCTTTAAATCCTCTACTAACTTACGCATCAAAGGTACAATAGGGGTAAAGCTCTAACTTGTTTCTTATTCATTACAAGGCAGTTTACCTGGTAAAGGCGCATCCGTCGACGTACCCCGTGCTACCAGAGGCGGAATCAAAAAATTTTCTTCGGGAGCTCCGAGACCTATATACTTATTTGAATGAACAGCATTGTCAAGATTAAGCAAAAATACAAGTCTTCTTCTCTTTTAGTGTAAGAGAGAACATATTATATAAATATTATTAGATTTTTTAAGCATAAACAAATATAAAAAGTACTACTTAACAAAATAACAAAATAATATAAAATTATATAAGAAAAAGTTTACTAATTTAGTTGGTCAAATTAAGCTATTCTCTCCTTTATGAAATTTTCTAGTCAAAACAAATAATAAATAATATATGAAAAAGCTCCATGAATAAATAAATTCTCTATGGAAAAGCTATCTAAAATTTATAAATTTATCTTGCAAGAAAAAAAAATTATTCCAAATGTCTAACTAACAAAATAAATAAATTAAAGATTATTGAAATTTATTCACTAAGTTCGCTAAAATTGCTTATATATTAAAAAAAATTAATCATTAAAATGTAATATATATATATATATATAGAGAGAGAGAGAGAGAGAGAGAGAGAGAGAGATAGAGAGAGAGAAATGTATATAAAGAATTATTACGATAATAATTTTAAACAAAAGAAAAGAAGAGAAAAATTAAGGAGGGGGCCATAAGAAGAATCTTCGAAAATTTTATATACACATATATATATTTCGACGCAAGGGAGGGGGGTTTAGGCCCCTACTGGCAGCCCATTAGTTCTACTGCTACGGGCCACTGCATCCACCCGCTACTCCCAAGGACATTACAACTCTTCTTCTAACCAATAATATCAACTATCATACTTACTTGACCATCCGCTAGTGTACCCTGAAGATGGCCATCCAACGTGTTTCTTCTTCATTGCAAAGACGTATCCAATATAGGCGTGTCTGATGGCGGCGTACCCGATATAGGCACATCTGCCGGCACACCCCGTGCCACCGCGTTCGCCAACTAGACATTGTCAACTCCTCTCTTAATTAAGGAAGTAGGACCCAATATAGAGCGCGTCCACCGACGGCACACCCAGTGCAATCGCGTCCGTGAGCGTACCCAGTGCAACCGCGTCCACTAGCTTCTCTGGAGGACACTATCAACTTCTCTCTTGGCTAAGATTAAAGATCACTACATCATTTATTGACGTGGACCAAATTTTTTAGACCACATCAATAGTGATAATCTAATGATACAATTATGATGAAATGATTGAATAACACAGAAATTGATCGTTAACTTCAAGGAATCATATCAATCAATCAACAGCTGATCTCAATGGTTCCAATTGCAGCCAATGTCTTCGGCAAGCCAAAGAGTCAAAGACAAACACAGATCACATCCCTATAAATCACAAGGGTTTCAAACTTCAAGTTCCATCATGGTCTTCCCAACTGAGAAGAATTCCATCACCGACTTTGGTTGCCGTGAGGAATTCCTTTCCGAGGTGGTTTTCATTTTGATTATGACCTGTATAGTGGGATAAGGTGTAGTTTGATTTGGTTTAAATCCACTATACTTCAATCAAAGAAGAGATATATAATCATTTAGTTTAGGCTAAGTGAATATGTTTGTCCTAATTATTTCAGGTGGACTATCTTCTATTAAGATCTTCAAGGCAGACAAGCTTACTTTGGTAACACTGTATCCTAGAGAATGCGCCGATTGTGGAGGCACGAATCATTTTCTCAAAAGTATTTTAGCACAATGAGAATGTTGTGTATTTGAGAGGAGGAAATTTTGTAAAATCCTGTTATACATCTGTGATAAGGAGAATATGTGATTAGTGATTAATTTATAACTGTTTGGTTACTACTGTTATCACGTGTTTAGATATTCAGAACTTGTTGACTAGGCTCAAGCTAATAGTTGAACCTTCGACATCACAAATCTACCCCCAAGATTTGGAGAAATCCACATAAGCTCCCATGGGCTCATTGTGTCATGTTTTCTCTACATATACACGTGTGTGTGATGTAATGAAAACATAACACCAGAAATGGAAGTCCATGCAGAAGTTACTTTGATCTGTGAAATAACTGAAGTATGAAAATGATTCATGGTTTTGAAAATAAACAGAGAGTGGAATCAAGACTTGTGGTCACACATGACAAGCCCCCTATTGTGTACTTCAGCTTGTAGATCTATAGGTGGCAAACAAGGAAGCAAAAGGGACAAGCCTGGATAAGAGACCGGGGCGTGGTAGTGGCATACTAATCTGGCATTCCACCCTATCTGCTGTCATCCCTAATTCGCTTAATGAGTTCTTGAAATTTTTATCAACAAACTGACACCTTCACAATATTGCAGCAGACTTCCGAGACAAACTCCAAGATCCAGTATTGCAGTTTGCATCCACATGCACAAACATTATATGCAAGTGTAAAAGAATAGAGATAGAAGTGCCACACACACACAGCTCCAGAAAAAGCACCACTTATGACACAGATCCCAAAGGTACGAATGGAATTGCACAAACATTCACCAGAAATAGCCCTGAGATTTTAATGAAATTCATAATTATTGTGAATGTAAATGAGTAATTTGCAGTCTTGACGGCTAGACATGGAAAGTAGAAGAATTTACACATGAGCATTGGTTGCAGAAAGAAACATGAATGTTCAAAATACTGACTTCTGCATTTCAATTCCTCCCATTGCAGTAGTAGACACCGTTACTATGTGTGCCATTGCACTGCAATTTTACCTGATGTAAGCCCCATATGCGGATTGTGCGATCATCACTTGCAGATGCCAGCATGTGAGGATTTACTGGGTTCCAGCTTACACAATTGACAGCGCCAGAGTGTCCTGCCAATGTGCCAACAAGCTCTCCGGAGCGTCTATGCCATATATAAACCTACAAGTACAGCACCAAGTCAACATTAACCCAGGCTTCAAGGACAGAACAATGCATGTGTGTAGATCTATATAAAAAATTAAAATGGACTCCTGCCCACAAAAAGTTTCTTCACTTGTTTAGGTCAGAACCCACTGTATCAAAATGAATATGAAATGGAGCACGTAGGCTTTGGTTGTTTCAGCCCAAGTGATGCATGCAAGAGTGAGACAAGAATATTTAAAGTCAAAGATATTGGCAAAAATCTCTTACAAACACATATGCCCTTTACTAATACTCGTACTTAACAAAGTGGAGGCTCAGAAGTCTCAATGTTGTTATTGGGCACATTGTTCATGAAAATACATATATAAACCTACAAGTACAGTAGCAAGTCAACATTAACCCAGGCTTCAAGGACACAACAATGCATCTGTGTAGATCTATAAAAAAAATGAAAACAGACTCCTGCCCACATAAAGTTTCTTCACTTGTTTAGGTCAGAACCCACTGTATCAAAACGAATATGAAATGGAGCACGTAGGCTTTGGTTGTTTCAGCCCAAGTGATGCATGCAAGAGTGAGACAAGAATATTTAAAGTCAAAGATATTGGCAAAAATCTCTTACAAACACATATGCCCTTTACTAATACTCGTACTTAACAAAGTGGAGGCTCAGAAGTCTCAATGTTGTTATTGGGCACATTGTTCATGAAAATACATATATAAACCTACAAGTACAGTAGCAAGTCAACATTAACCCAGGCTTCAAGGACACAACAATGCATCTGTGTAGATCTATAAAAAAAATGAAAACAGACTCCTGCCCACATAAAGTTTCTTCACTTGTTTAGGTCAGAACCCACTGTATCAAAACGAATATGAAATGGAGCACGTAGGCTTTGGTTGTTTCAGCCCAAGTGATGCATGCAAGAGTGAGACAAGAATATTTAAAGTCAAAGATATTGGCAAAAATCTCTTACAAACACATATGCCCTTTACTAATACTCGTACTTAACAAAGTGGAGGCTCAGAAGTCTCAATGTTGTTATTGGGCACATTGTTCATGAAAATACATATATAAACCTACAAGTACAGTAGCAAGTCAACATTAACCCAGGCTTCAAGGACACAACAATGCATCTGTGTAGATCTATAAAAAAAATGAAAACAGACTCCTGCCCACATAAAGTTTCTTCACTTGTTTAGGTCAGAACCCACTGTATCAAAACGAATATGAAATGGAGCGTGTAGGCTTTGGCTGTTTTAGCCCAAGTGATGGATGCAAAAGTGAGACAAGAATATTTAAAGTCAAGGATATTGGCAAAAATCTCTTACAGACACATATGCCCTTCAAAAATACTCATACTTAAAAAAGGGGAAGCTCAAAAGTCTCAATGTTGTTGTTGAACACATTTTTCATGAAAACAATAACTGATACAAATGAGAAAATCTAATTCAAATAACAATACCTGTGAGTCTTCACTTCCACTGGCAATAAATGCTTGCTCAAACCCACCAAAGCAGGACCGAACAACAAATCGAGACAGTTTGTGACCTTTGTATTCTGCTACAAGTTTAACATTTCCTTCTATACTCCAAAGATGGATTTCTTGGTTCAGAAGGGTAACCAGCAAAAACTTGCTATCCCTGGATAATGCAAAAGAAATTATTGTTTGATCCTCCTCAATTACTTTTTCTGTTTTCGATTCCCATCCAAACAAGACTATTGTAGTTTCTTTACAAATAGTAATTATATGCTTTCCATCATTAGTAATCACCAAATCAGAAGTCCTAACAGTCCGTTGCCCTCTCCAGCATTCTAACTCTTTCCCTTCCAAATCCCACATGCTAATGCTTCTGTCAGTAGCCCCAGAGAATATCTTCTTGCCATCTGGAGCCCATCCACAAGATATTAAACCTAGGCCATTTTTCTGATAAGTGTGGAGGCATTGACCAGAGGAAATATCCCACCGTCTGACGAACTCCTCAACTCCACAAGTCAGAAGTTGATGATCATCAGGACTCCATGAAATATATGTGACAGGTTGCTGATGACCTGATAATCTGTGCTTCAAAGAAACTCTACAATCCATATTGACCTATTTACAAAAGTGAGAAGATTCAGTAGAAAACCACAACGCAAAAAGGACAGTGAACAGACATCACAGCAGATTGAGACAGAGCTTATCACACTCTGTCCTGACAAAGCACTTTTAGGAACAAACTATAACAAGTTCCAAGAAAAATGCTATTGTTGGTAGCCTCATCCCACCAGGTAGGGTCAGCTAGTATATTGCTCTATTTATAGTGAAGAGAAGAAAAATGTTTATCTCATATTCAAGTTATACCGTTTTCAACCTTTTTAGTTGCAATCCCAGACATCATAGTTTATCTGCTATTCTAGTTGACAGTTCTAGTTGATGAAGACAAAATAAGGCTATTGCTAACCTAAGAGTCAAAAGGGAGGCAGTTGAAGCAACCAGCTGAAGTACACAAAACATGACTAAAATATTAGTGAAAAATATCAATAAGAACAAAGAGAGTTACAGTCAAAGATCAGGCATTACTAAGAAGTGAAAACATAAGTATTAGAAAAACATTACCTATAATATGTACTTCACAGATGTAAGAGGAAGCAAAGATTAGATAAATGAATAAACTACTGTTCAAGATAATCTTCTAGTAACAATTCAAAGGAATAACCTATGAAGAGGAGCTCATTACTATTTAGGCTACAGCATTACCTCCCATATAATAACCAAGCAATCACTGGATGATGAAGCTAAATATCTGCCATTGTGAGAAAATTGCAAGAACCAAACTTCATCACTGTGTTCTTGTACTATCTGCAATTTTATCAACAAAAGGATCAAAGAAAGGAGTAACTGCCTATACTCATGAAAGAGAAGATATTCACAATCATAACCACAAAACCATACGACATGACGTATAAATCTACACGGATCCAGGAATTAGTGCGCTCTTAGGTAAAGCCTCAAAACCATACCTTGTACATAGCATCACAATAAGTGAAATATTTATGCTTGGACGTTTATGCTTGAAGCTGTATGATGGAAGTAAAAAGTAGAAAACAACAAAGAATATCACCCTATCATGACCCTACCTGTAAAGTTTGAGAAGGAATTTGGTCTCTACCACACTGATGATCAGTAAGCAATGACATTTCCCCTACCAAAGAGTTGTGATACCTGCAAGCATCCCGTTGCATATCAAGAGCCTGTTCAACAAGCTGAACCAATCTCTGTTGAGGTATCATCACTTTAGGAGGAAGCAATCTTCGCAAATCCTCCAGCAACTGTGACCGTGACTTCAGCCTCAAAGAACCATGACCAGGGATTCCATTAACAATATACTGGGCAGGAGATACAATATAGGATGAAAGCTCACTAACTCTATCATTATTTACGCAAAGAGGTGCGATCTCTGTTCTTAATGTCTTCAAAGCGTCCATTATCTTTTCACCATTCAAGAGTTCAAAAAATTTCTGCTCTAATATTATGAAAGATGCCAACTTAACTATATTATCATCTACTAGTCCAATTTTATGTAATGTGGCTACACTTTCATCCCATTTACCATCAAGAATTTGTTGCACAAACAAATTTACTACAGAGGAGTGCAACTGTATCCCAGACTCTTCCTCTAGATGAGCACCAGTCTTCTTGTATCCCAGAGAATACAAAGCTTCAGCTATTATTCGGACAAACTCAACTTTCTTAACAACTCCTTTTGAACCAACAACCTCATCCTCCCCTTGAGATGTTAGGGGTCGGGCCATGGAGTCACTCGACAAGCAACTTGGGAGCTCTGTGGAAGTTTGACAGTTCAAGAAACTCCCAGATTCCACAGATGATACTTTCACATATTTTGAGGGTGTTCCATTATCTTCTACACCTTAAATGAAATGTAGACCTTAGCCCCACGTCTCCAATGAGAAAACACTAGCGAAAGTTGAGATACAAATTGTTGATCCTCCAATGAGTTGTAAAGTCTTTCCTGCATGTATAATAGTAATTTGAGTATCAAATATCCAAATTAGGGGGACAAATTACAGGGATCAATAGCTAGATCCAGAAATGGAAGAGCCCCCATCCACTACTCAAACTATCACAAGAAAGTTATTGGAAAAAGATAATCGGAATCGGGGAATCCTCAAAATTTAAAACAAACAATAATTAATTCAAAAATAATCCAAACATAATCCAGATAATGAATACAAATCCAAACAGCAAAACTTAATCCAAATCTATATCTAAATAAAAAAAAAATCCAAACATAATACATATCAAATACTTATAAATTTGAAACTTAAACATAAACACATAATCCAACGTTTAAACATAATCCACTATGGAAGGCTAAGTGAATATGATACGTAGGAGAAATAGAAAGCCATAGGTTATAAACTTATGACGGATTAATGGTTATTTATATGATGGGCATTTAGTCATTGTAATAATTCGGGTATCCCTTCTGATCACCAATTCTTTTCCTTGAGATAATTAACTAAATCCAATTGCTTTTCTGATTTCGCAATTATAAACCCCTCCAAAACACTCGGGTCATAGGGATTAATAGGTAGATCCAGAGAAAAGGCAATCCTATCCTCCACTTGAATAGTCACGAGAAAGTTGAATTCTTGTTAGGGGCCCATTTGGATTGGCTTTTTTGAAAAGCACTTTTTTTAACAGCTTTTGAAAAATAAATTTTTTTGAGAAGCTGAAAATTCTGACTTCTTAAAAAAGCTATATTTGAGCTTTTTCAGAGTTTCGGCTTTTTTGGAAGCCAAATCAAATAGTTATTGCAAATTTAATGTAACTTTTTCAAGAAAAGAAGTGTTTTTTCCTTAAAAAAAGCCAATCCAAATTGTTTTGTTCTTTGAGTTCAAGAAAAGGCATTTGAAGGACAAAAAAGACTTGCTCTATCAACATCGACACTACATGATGCATTTCACCTTTCATCAAATTTTATGCCTAGTTGGAAGTATGAATTTCTAACTCGGTGCAACTCTAAAAGGGAAAAAAAATTAAATTCCCTTTCCATCAGAAGTTCTGACAATGAGATGTTGAAGCAAATCAAAATAGCTGGTTTTTTCTTCCATATTTAGCACACAATTTAAATATTCAGCTTCCAGTTCAATTGGTAGCTTAAGTATTTCTTAAGTCAATCAAACTGCTGCAGTTACTTGCAACTGTTCACCATATACAACCTTCATAAGCAATATGCTTACGGAAACTGTTAAAAGACACTCTATCATAACAGCTAATCTGATAATTCAAAACACTACCAAAATATCCACAAGGTTTGAACAGATAAGATAAGGGCACATGCAAGGTAGCAACTAAAATGAATTTAACCTATAATAGATTACAATAATGCCAAGTAGTTGAAACCTACGAACACGGGAAGCATTTCAAATAACCAACCAAATTCAAGAGGAAAGAACACGCACTTCGTGTTTTCTATTATCTGATCTAATTGTTGGAGAAAATAAACAAAAGAGAACTCCTCCTCTAGCCGCTTAAGATTTTAGCCAAAGTGCTTAAGTGATATTAGAGAATAGTTATCAAATAGGGTGTGGTACAAGTTTTGCTATTACCACAAGTCTCAATCAAAATAATCTCACTGGCACATTAGTCGGAGGGGTTGGAGTACAATAAACCCCAAACACTTATTTTACATGAGGTGTTTAATTTAGATAACAATCCGTCTATCAAAAAGGTTACAAAAAGGTATTCGGGTTCAATTCTAGCTTTACCCTCACTTGAACGGCATAGGAGATAATAAACTAAATCAAAGTCCCACTCTAACCCCTTAAACTTTTAGATGTGGTGGTTAATCTACACTAATAAATATGCATAGACATGCCACAATTCAACTTGCCTAACACATAGAAGCAGGACGCTTTACTAATCATAAACTAAATGCTCACTTCATAAATAGTCTGTATCATCAGAAAGGCATCTAACTTAGCCATCTCACAGTGATATCAGTTAAGCAACCAAATTTTTACCAAATTAAGCTATATGTTATATATTACTAGCCTCCAACTCCACAGAGAAACAGCAAAATATTCACATATAAATGAGCAGATCATGTTAATCACTAAAGCCAGCATTTAAATAGGAAACAATCCATATTACACAAAATCATTCAATAATACCCAAGCAAATCAAACAACAAACAAACAAGTAAACTTAAATAAAAACCGAAAGCAGATAAAAACCCAACTCAAAAAAAAGGAATCAAAGAAGCAAATAAAAAAAATAAAAAACAACAGATTAGTAAAGATTTAACATACCCAGATGGTGATTTTGGATATTCAGATCAAAAGAGAAGCAAAAGACAAATAAAATGGGTAGAGCTAAGAGGGAAGATTTTTGTCTAAAAGAAATACTAAAATAATTTAATAAATGAAAAATAATTAATTTTTTTTATTTTTTAATTGTCGGTTCCTTGAATAGTAGATTAGGTAGGGGAAAAGCAAAGAAACAGAGAAATCGATGAGTGAAATGAATGAAAGCTGTTATGAGGTTTTGCTGGTACACATCAAGATATATATATATTCTGTATATGAATATATGAATAATTTTAGCTTGAGCATTTTATATACCTTTTAGTTTTACATATATATATATTTATGTATGTATGTGTATGTGTGCGTGTTCTTTGCGTGGAGGGAACCTTGTGGAAATTGAGGAAAGGGATAAACCATAGGGCCCGTCATTTGCCGGCCCGTATTCGAAATCTTCGCCTTTTTTGATTTTCGGGCTCATTTGGAGTAACTCTTTAAGTATTTTTGATAAAATTCTTTTAGGAAAAAAAATTAGACTTTTAGAAAACTAAAAATTCAGTATTTTCGATAGAGTTGGCATATGGGTGGGGTTGGGCTGACCTGACCTGCTTATGGCAAGTTAACGAGTCGATTCGACCTGTTTAGCCACCAAGCTACCAAACCCTCGCCTGAACTTGGAGGGTTTGCAGGTTGGCGTATTAAGTAGGTTATCCCTATATATTTTCAAATACATATGTGTAGAACTATGCTTTTTTAACAAAATAATTATTAAATAAAATACAAATTCTCTTAAATAATAACGTAGGACCATAATTAATAATAAAATGATAATTAAGCCTAGATCACATTAGTAATTATACATGATTTTTTAAAATAAAGGCAGGTTAGGGCAGGTCTTTTTTGGTGGGTTCGCAAGTCACTCGTGGGCTAACCAACCCTCAAACTGACTCTGTTTGGTGGGTTGGGTTGGGTTGACCCGTTTATCTAACAGGTCATGTAATTGTCAACTCTGATCCTCTTTTTGGCAGGTTGATTCACAAGCCTCAACTTGTTTCGCCATTTCTAATTTGGATAAGTTGAAATTGATTTTTTTTTCCTCTCAGAGTTGAAAAAAATGTGCTTTCTTAGGAAAAGATACTTTTCTATTAAAAAAAAAATTCAATTCAAACAAGTCCTTGCTCATTTACAAGACTAATCCCAATAATAACTCAAATTTGAAACTTATAAATTTCAAAGAGAGTTAATATACTACCACTGAACTATATTATTTGTCGAATGGTGTAATAAAATTTGATTGTTTTGAATTAAAATTATCAGATTTGATCTATAAATTAATAAAATTTTAAAAATCATGTTGGAAATAAATTAGAAAATTTTAATCTTTTTTTTTCTTTTCTAGAATCAAATGCAAATTTAGTTTGATGGTCCAAATGTTATCTTTTTTTTTTTAAACCCTAGACAAATATCATTTTAGTTAAATGTTGATTGGATAAACAGAATTATTTTTTTAACTTTTTTTTAAAATGATTGTTTTTGTATTTTTTGCTCTGTACATATTTATTAAAATTTGTTTGTTTTTTAATATCGGATGTCAAATTTAAGTATCGATCTTCTAAAATTCATAAATGACGTGATATTCTCAAAACTAACTTTCTATATATAATAATAGATAGGTTGAAATCAAATATAAAGACGTGTTAGAGTGTAGACCAGGTGACTAACTGATGATTACAAAACGGAGAGTAAAATTATATAGATATTTGATATTTTATTTTGACTTTTTTGACAATTAAGTTATTTATTTTTAAAATACGAAAATTTGGTCCCTTATCTTTTGAAACTATTAGTCTTAAGTACAAAAACATAAAATAATAAATATTTTTCAATCCCTTATCTTTGCAACTGGTAATGTTAGAGCAACTCCAATAATTTTTCCGAACTTCATTTTTTTACACATTTAAGGAAGCATCTAGGAAAAAGCACCTCCAACAAATTACCTACATTTTGAGATATTTCTTTAACTTATCCCCTACTAATTGCCTAAACTAGGGAAATTTTGAATTAGGAAAATTATTGTAGTAAAATTAAAATAAAGATTCTCTTAAACAAGAGTTTGATTAAATATAAAGAAACTGTTAAAGTAAAACTAAAATGAAGAATCCCTAAATATAAAGAAATACTATATATTTTCTAGATGTAAGGAGAAAAATGAGGAAGATTTTTTTTTTTTTTGGAAACCCACTATCTCATGAAATTCAAATCCAGGACCTCATTTCTGGATTGAGATAGTCTGAACCACTTAGGTTATTTCTTAATCCCAAAAATTAAAGAAGTTGTTGCAGTTGACCCTAGTCCCTTATTTTTGCCATTTTGTGACAACACTAGACTTAAGCTCATTTATTTCTTGACTTTTTTGAATTTAAGTCTAATGGTGTCACAAACTGCAATAATCGTATTTTTTAAAATAAGAGACTTAATTTATCAAAAAAATCCAAAATAAAAGACCAAATGAGTCATTTACACTTTTCTTTCTTTCTTTCTTTTTTTCTTTTTTTTTTTAAGTCAACCAGATCGTCAAGTTTTGTATGAAATTGTTATGAGATCATGTTGATTTCCCAACTAAATATGAATGACCTATCCAACCAGTAACATTTAGACATGATTCCACTAAGCCAATATTTTCATCTTCAATAATGTGCTTTAGGCATAAAAGAAAAGCAAAAGACATGGATGTCAAAGCACTTCAATGTACTTGTGGAATTTAACAAAATTGGAAGCACTAGACTTATGGCAACTTAGTAAATGAGATTTATTGATATTTAAATGTGAGATCTCTCCTATTATTATTATTATTATTATTATTATATAAAAGAAGCAATGCCTAGCATTCTTCTTCGTCCGAATGACGCGGTTTGCATTTGTCTTTGTATCGACGTGGTTTTTGTATTTGGCTCGAATGAACGATGTCGTTTTTTATTCTTATGCATCATGACTCATTGGTCTTTGCATTCCGACATTTGGATACGTGGCTCTGACATGTGTACTCGATGTGTCATTTCTTCTTCAAACAGGAGGTAAAAGAGGTATGAAAAAAGCTTCAAAAATGATGTGTTACAAAGAGACAGAATTTCTTCAAGAGGCTCCTCTATTTTTTTTTTTTTGGTGTTTTCTTTTTGAGTTTGTTTTTGTTTTTGTTTTTGTTTTTTTTTTCGTCTTGGTAATTAGTTTATGTGTTTTTCTAACAGAGAGCTTCCTTCTTCATCACCATGTCTACACAACACGGCAACAATTTTACCAAGTAAAAGCTTTAGCTAGATGCATACCATCACTTGTTGCTAATTCTTTTCCCCCTTTTTATTTCATGTTTGCAATGTGTTCTTTGTACGCCTCAAGACGCGAATCAAAACAAATGATTTGCTTATTTATCTTATTACTTTCTGGTAATTATTTGTATTTAAAATCGACAAGAGAAATGAATTTTGCTACTATATAATTTTGACAGTGTCAAAATATAGAAATTACAATGCTTTTATAGACAATATATAGCAAGAGTTTCATGGACTGGTTTTGACCCTTTTTCAGCCTAGCAAATAGCAAGAGTTCCATGGACTGGATTGCCCATTTTATTTATACAATTATGTCAACACTCTTTCTATAAGAAAAGATGGCTATTGAAAATTGTTAGAATCTATATATGGAGACTGATGAATTTGCTGGTGTTTATTATTGTTGTAAAAATGTAGTCTAAAGGAAATAAATTCAATAGTAGAACAAGTGCCAAAAGTAACGTAGCAAAATCAGATAGTAGCTTGAAGCGTGTTATGAACACTGTCCTTAAGGATATTTCGCCCAACTGTAAGCGTATCCCCTAGAATTCAATAAGCTCTTCTAGTTTTGAACTAGGTTCAGGAACAGCAAAAGAAACTTAATATGAAAAAAATACTCAGCAGTCTTTTTTGAACAGAGTAGAGGAGAAGGATTTTGTTGTAGTGCTTTTAGCTTGGAATGGAGGGCTATTTATAGGCTTCAGGCTCAACAGAGTAGCTCGAAAAAGATGCAGCTAAAAGTGAGAAATACCTGGTCTTCAACAGCTAAAGAGAAATTGCAGGTAGACTTTTAAGCACATGTTTTACTTGTTAAAAAAAAATGAAACACCAGGAGGAAAATTTGAACTATTCCGTTAAGGCTAAAAATAAACTATCTTCTGAAAATAAAAAATAATAAATTTTAAAAAGTGGTTTGGACCGGGCCTCACGTATATCTTACGCGCAAGGGGGGGCAAATCCACCAATTTGAACTATCGGCCCAAATCTCATGCGCGCGAGCCCAACCCCTTATCCTTTCTTTTACAAGCCCACTAAAGTGAAATCTAATAGAAAGTGAGAAAAGATTTATAATTTTTCCAATGTGGGAAGTATTCTATTCCTTTTGAAGTACAAACAAAAACACCCAACAATCCCCCACATAACTCAAAAGGATTAGAAGAAAATAACTTTGTTGGGTTTATATCATTGAGTATAATGCGTCGTATCTGGTGTCTTTTAGACTATGAACCAGACTTAGATAGAATAATTGGTGAAGCTTTTAGCTTCTATGAACCAAGAATTCTTATTATAAGTTAAAATTCTTATCTATCACATTATACCCCCACAATTTGCTGTTCATCGCCGTTTTGCACTAATAGGCCATGCGCATCCCTGGTTATTCATGAGTGCTATAGAAATTTTGCCATAAATTTCATAGGAGCGGCCCCACTCCACACTCATATAGGTTAATCCATCAAGTGTATTCTGCAATTAATACACCACCTATAAAGGATATGGATTTGATTAAGAGCATAGCTCAACCTCACTTTATTTGCAGTTCCACACTATTTACACCATAGGAGGGACAAAAATTTAATAATGTTTAATATATCAACAAACGACTTGTTATTACCCATATGAACCTAATTCACGGGATTGCCAATCACATAGGTTGGGTTACCATCATTGTTGATATCTCAAATAGGCAGCATCCCATTCCTCGATGTTTCACTAATTAGTTTTCTTCCCAAAGGTTTAGTCAGAGGATCAGCCAAATTCATCTCTGACTTCACATAATCTATGGAAATAATTCCATCTCTAAGCAGCTGCTTTATTACATTATGTCTCAAGCGTATGTGTCTATTTTTCCCATTAAAGGTTTTGTTTTTCGCAATAGCTATTGCAGCTTGGCAATCACAATGCATAGACACAGAAGGTGTTGGTTTTATTCCCAACGAAATACTTGCCAAGAAATTTCTCAGCCACTCGGCTTCATTACCAGCCAACTCTAATGCCACAAACTCTGATTCCATAGTTGACCTTGCATTTATGGTTTGTTTGGCTGATTTCCAAGATACTGCACCCTCACCAAGGGTGAACACATAGCCACTATTGAATTTTGTCTCATCTGAATCAAAGATCCAGTTAGCATCACTGTATCCTTCCAACACAGCGGAAAATCCACTATATTTAATACCATGGTTCATGGTACCTCTAAAAAATTTCAATACTCTTACTAATGCATTCCAATGATCATGATTTGGATTATGAGTATACCTACTCAATCTACACACAGCATAAGCTATATCAAGTCTAGTAAAATTCATTAAATGCATTAGACTCCCAATAATTTGAGCATATATATTTTGAGAGACAGCATCTCCTTTATTCTTTTTCAATTGGCTATTAGCATCATAAGGAGTGCTCACAGGTACCACATCAAAATTATTGAACTTTTTAAGAACTTTCTCCACATAATGTCCTTGATTTAACATTATACCATTATCATTTCGTACGATTTTTATGCCTAAGATGACACTAGCCTCTCCCATGTCTTTCATATCAAAATTAGAAGACAAAAACCTTTTAGTTCTTTGTATTATATCAAGGCTAGAACCAAATATAAGCATGTCATCCACATAAAGGCATATAATCACACAATCACCATTATCAATTTTTGTATAAACACATTTATCTACTTCAACAGATGAAAAACTATCACACAACAAAACTTGATCAAATTTCTCATGCAACTGTTTAGGTGCTTGCTTTAGACCATATAACGACTTTAGTAATTTACAAACTTTATTTTCTTTTCCGGCAACCACACAACCTTCAGGTTGCTCCATGTAATTTCTTCTTCTAAGTCATCATTTAAAAACGCAGTTTTAACATCCATTTGATGGATAAAAAGATTATGGATAGAAGCCAAAGCAATTAAAATTCGAATAGAGGAAATTCTAGTTACAGGAGCATATGTATCAAAATAATCAATATTTTGTTTTTGAGTAAAGCCTTTTGCAACAAGTCTAGCTTTATATCTATCAATAGAACCATCAGGATTTAATTTCCTTTTGAAAATCCATTTGCAACCAATAGGTTTAGCTCCTGGAGGTAAATCTACTAATTTTCAAGTATTATTTCGTAATATTGAATCTATTTCAATTTTTATGGCTTCTTTCCAAAATGGTGCACTAAAAGAAGAAATTGCATCAGAAAAAGTTAGAGGATCATCCTCTACAAGAAAAGTATAAAAGTCGTTACCAAAAGAATTTTCTATTCTTGGTCTCTTACTTCTTCTCAAATTGTCATTTTCAAAATCATTTTGAATAACAGGTGCACGAGAAATATTATCAGTTTTCAAAGGAAAGATGTTCTCAAAGAATTCAGCATTTTTTGTTTCAACAATAGTATTGCATTCAATCACATCACTTTTGATTACAAGAAATCTATAAGCGACTATTGTTAGCATATCCAATGAACACACAATCGGATGTTTTAGATCCTATCTTTCTTTTCTTAGGATCAGTAACATAACCTTAGCAAGACACCCCACACTTTCAAATATTTTAAATTGGGAGCATACCCTTTCCATAACTCATATGGGGTTATTCCAGTTTTCTTATATGGTATTCTATTTTGTAAATGACATGCAGACAAAATAGCTTCACTAAAGATTATCAGTGCATTAGAATTAACAAGCATGCAATTCATCATTTCTTTTAAGGTTCTATTTTTCCTTTCAGCTATGCCATTTGACTCGGTGAGGAGGGAGGTGTGATCTCATGAATTATTCCTTCCTTTTCACAATATTCATTTAGCAACACATATTCACCACCTCTATCTGATCTAACTCTTTTAATCTTTTTATTCAATTGATTTTCTACTTCAGATTTATATGTCAGAAACATGTAAAAGGCTTCATCTTTATTTCTCAACAAATATACTTTTGTATATCTAGAAAAGTCATATAATATCTTTTGCCTCCTCTAGTCATAGTTTGTTTTAGGTCTCCTAGATCGGTGTGAATTAGGTTGAGTAACTCAGATTCTCTAAAGACAGAAGCACAAGATTTTTTAGTTTGTTTAGATTCAGCACATATTTCACATTTATTCATGCTAGAATAATTGATATTAGAAATAAAACCAATAGATTGCATTTTCTTAATATAAGACAAACTAACATGTCCTAATCTAGCATGCCACAAATCACAAGAATCAATCAAGTAAGCAGAAGAACCAACATTTTCATTCATTACTTGGGAGATATTGAGTACAAATAAACCATGATTACAATATCCCTTGCCCACAAAAATATTAATTTTTGTCAACACGACCTTATCAGATTCAAAAGAAACCTTCACTCTAACCTTTCCTAATAATCCCACAGATACCAAATTGGTTCGAATATTAGGAACATGCAACACCTCACTCAATGCCAGTGTTTTACCAGAAGTGAGTTTGAGAAGAACTTTTCCTTTTCCAAGAACTGGAGTAGTCCTTGAGTCACCAAGATAAACAGATTCTTCTCCCTTATTTAGTTGGGTATAAGACACAAAATCATTTTTATTGGCACAAATGTGCCTAGTAGCACCAGAGTCTACCACCCGATCTCTCACACTGGCCACAACATTTACTTGAGAAATGACCGCAGCAATAATATCATCTGCTTCAACCAAATTTGCATTTGGTTTAGCAGGATTGTCATTTCTCCCCTTTCTTTGTCTGCATTGAGGTGCGTGGTGTCGGGTTTGCCATAAACATAGCGATCATCTTTTTCTTTTGAAGGTTTCATTATTAGTTTTGGGCTTGTAATCATTTTTCTTTTCGTACCTTTTATTTGGCTTTCCATGTGGCTTGTTGTCTTGCACGAGATTGGCTTTTGTTGCAATCTGCTTCCTTTGGCGATAATGGACTCCTTCGGTTGGTATCTTCTATAATGATGTGGGTCACCAAGTCGACGGATAGTTGCTTGTGTTTGTGCTTGAGATTTTGTTTGTAGTCATTCCAGGATTGAGGCAACTTTTCTATGAGGATACCAGCTACAAATTCTTCTGGCAGAATGATCTTCTCTGACTTGAGATCTTCTATCAATTTGTGGTATTCATTGATTTGGATCTTGATGTCTTTGTCTTTGGTTATTTGCTATTTGCAATAGTTACCAATGACAAACTTTTGTTTTCCAACGTCTTCAGCCGTGTACTTGGTTATTAAAGATTGCCATATTTCCTTTGCTTCCTTATAGGAACAGTAGACATCGAACAATTCATTAGAAAGAGTGCTAATTATTGTATGTCTACATACCTTATTTGCATTAACCCAAAGCTCTAATTGTTTAGATGACGACTCATCAGGTTTTGGATCAGTAAGGGCATCAGCTACTCTATGCATGTCGAGGACAGTGTACACGCGCTCCTGCCATCTCTTGAAATTAGCTCCAGTAAATACTTCTATTTTTGAGATATCAGGAAATGGCTTAGCAAAGGTTGTCGCAGTCATATTAGGGAAGACAGTGATAGCAGGCTGCACTTGTTCAATTTGTGTTTGTGAAGGAGCAGCAGCGATCAAAGGTGTAGACTTCATTATGTAGTAGGAAATATCATTAAGATTCTTGTAAAAATGTAGTCTAAAGGAAATAAACTCAACAGTAGAACAAGTGCAAAAGTAACGTAGCAAAATCAGATAGTAGCTTGATGCGTGTTATGAACACTGTCCTTAAGGATATTTCGCCCAACTGTAAGCGTATCCCCTAGGATTCAACAAGCTCTTCTAGTTTTGAACTAGGTTCAGGAACAGCAAAAGAAACTTAATATGAAAAAAATACCCAGCAGTCTTTTTTGAACAGAGTAGAGGAGAAGGATTTTGTTGTAGTGCGTTTAGCTTGGAATGGAGGGCTATTTGTAGGCTTCAAGCTCAACAGAGTAGCTCAAAAAAGATGCAGCTAAAAGTGAGAAATACCTGGTCTTCAACAGCTAAAGAGAAATTGCAAGTAGACTTTTAAGCATATGTTTTACTTGTTTAAAAAAAATGAAACACCAGGAGGAAAATTCGAACTATTCCGTTAAGGCTAAAAATAAACTATCTTCTGAAAATAAAAAATAATAAATTTTAAAAAGTGGCTTGGACCGGGCCTCACGTATATCTTGCGCGCAGGGGGGGGCAAATCCACCAATTTGAACTATCGGCCCAAATCTCATGCGCGCGAGCCCAACCCCTTATCCTTTCGTTTACAAGCCCACTAGAGTGAAATCTAATATAAAGTGAGAAAAGATTTATAACTTTTCCAATGTCGGAAGTATTCTATTCCTTTTGAAGTACAAACAAAAACACCCAACAATTATTCTATCTGTCTCTGTGAATGAAGGCTTTAGGACTTCAAAAAAGATCCTATTTATGATTATTGTTCGATTTAGGTGGGTTGGAGAAGGATCAATATTGTTTATGGACGAATTAGTCTAGAATGTATTTAGGACTCCGCAAATAGCATACAAATGATATCTCAGCAAAAAAAGATGTTGCAAAGTGCTTGCCAAAGTATTGCTTGTGATTCCACCCCTTTCTGTATCCTTTTTAGAATGCAATTATCTGAGACATTGGCATTTGTAAGAAGTGGGTCTCGTAAAACCTTAAGAATGATGCGTAATGTATTTGATTTCTCGTAGGTTTTAAAAATGATACTAATTCAGGTTTTATATTGTTCTCACGTCAAAATCCTAGGTATCTTGTTATACCCTTACCCTTTGTTTCCTGAAGAAAAGATGTAAAGTTTCCCCCCCCCCCCCCTTAATTTTTTGCCTCTCAATTATTATTACACATGCAACTATTTTTGAGAGACAGAATTGTTTGATGGTTTGTCTGTTTTCATTAAAAGATTGTCCATGTCTTTGGGTTTTGATGAGTCTTTGTTATAACCTACTATTTCATGAAATAACATGTTATTTGTTGGAAGTTCTTATTAACATATACCTTAAATGTTCATTCACTGGAACCTCATGTCGGTATCAATTATAATCTTATATAATCAGTAGTGATGGAAATGTTCAAGGTTTTAAAGTTATCTTGATATTTGAAATCTATACTTTTGAGAATTTTTGTTTTTTACAGTGATTGAGAAAGAATAAGGAAAATATACAGAAATGACCAAATTTTGGTAAGGAAATCGATACAATTCTAAGGTGACTGAGAAAGTAGGTTTTCCTATGCGACTGAGAGATTATCTCTACTGAAAAAGTTGTTTTGCAAAGCAAAAGCTCTCAATATTTGCCCCTGTTGCATGACAAGTATCCAACAGTCATCAGCTACATATATCGTTTTATTGCATGCTGCTGATTCCTCCAGGGTCCTCTGTAAGTTTTTTGTGCATGGGGCATGTCTAAAAGGAGAGAACTGTGAGTTTTCGCATGATTGGAAGGACCCGCCAAATAATTAATTTACCATTTTACATGCTTTGATCATCAATTTCTTCACAAATTGTACATTGCCTGCTCATTTAAAAGAACATTTTCATGTAACAAACTTGTTTTATTTGGGTTAATTTAATGTTCTCTACATAGTTCACTACCGTTATATAATTCAAAAAATAGGTCTTGCCACAAGTAGTGTGATAAGGAATCCTTTGTGAACATTATTAAGTTCACAACTACCCAGGTAAATTTGTTACTTTATTGAACTAATTTTGCGATTCCTACATATTTAAGTTGATAAGCTTACTTAATTGTTACATTGTTGACATAACATTTTTCTCTATGAGCATGTCCATTTTTTTGGGAAAATTTTTATTATGTCTAAAATAATTCACAGAGAAAATCATTTACTTGGGAATTTTGTTTTATAATGTATAATTATTTCTCTATATCAATATGCTAATATGAAATTAGGATACAAATTTAAGAACATAGACGGATCGAGCATTGCGCGGTCTACGCACATTGGTAACAAAATGTCAAATACAAAAAGAATGATGAAGAAGTTATATATAATATGATTTTTTTAAAAAGTGTAATATTATACCCTTTAAAATTAATTAGATGATCCTATATATATATATGAAAATTTAACATTTTTAGTCATTCTCCTTCTATTAAACATAACCTATTATTTAGAAGAAGAAACGACTAAAAATGACAAATTTAATGTGAAAATAATTGAAAACAGTTTATCTCAATAAAAATATCAATCTACCCTTAACAAGTTAAGTACAATATTTCATTCAAAAAATCATATATAATAATGCTTCTTCACTCTACTCGATGAATTACGCGCGGTTCTGTCAATATATATTGGCTACGGAGTCAATGTGAAAACGCTATTGGAGACAATCTTATGGCCTGTTTGAACTGACTTTATTCCAAAAACAAGCACTCGGTACTTTCTTCCTACAATAACCATTTCAAATACAACTTTTTCAAAAGCCACAACTTTCGACTTCTCAAAAAATCATTATCTTCAGAAGTTAATAAAGAAAATGCTTTCAGGAAAACCAATCCAAACAAGCTATTACTTATCCTGTTTACTGGATTAATAAAATGGAGCATATGAACAAAACAACATTGTTTTAGAGCATCAAGCTCTCACAAAAGACTCATATTTAAGGTCTAGCAAAGCATTGGTAAAAGTTTTCCAAAACAGTACACTAATATTTTGATAGACTCAATCTTGTATGACCTGCAAGAACAAGTCTCACAAGTGATAAGAAAAGACTAGCAAAAACAGTTGATAAACTTGTAAACCTATTCATTGATCTAACAGGCTTGAACATGCCAACGTGAAACACCAAACTAGTAAAAATGTAAACTCAGTTCTTTATTCAAAAACTACTAAATGCATTCCATGTCCTCGTTATCTTCTCTTGGAAGTCAAAATTTTAATCAGGATTCGGCATATCTAATTGTCAACAACCTCAATTAGGGATGGCTCATAATCGCTGGGTGCCTCGAGCCCGTGTAGATTCATCACAGTTGCAGCCACATTGGCAAGTCCACCTCCAGGAAGATCTTTGCGGAATCTGACACCGGGTGCAAGCCCAGGACCACCAATTGCAATTGGAACCTAAAGAAAACAAACGAGAAATATTTAATAAGACACTCTTACAGACACTAACCCCAACTCCAAGGGGTACAGAAGAAGCTTGTCTTAAAGCAACCCAATGATCTATAATTGTTTTAAAATAGCTAAGTGGAAAAGGATCTGCTGAGAACAAGACTGATTTCAGTTTCAAACCAAGATGCACTCCCTCTATTTACTGCTCAGCTGAGAACAAGACTGCTCAAGTCGACAAGTTTGCTTAAATTACTTACTGGTTGAAGAGTATGAGATGTAAGAATTTGAATGTTGCCGTTCTTGTCCAGAAGAGGCTCTCCCTTCTTGTTCCTCTTCACCATATCCTCGGCATTCCCATGGTCAGCTGTAACAACATATATTCCACCAACTTCCTCTATAGCGTCCAGCATTATCTATAAATCAAACAAGTTATTAAGATTAAGTAGAAATGTCGATAGATGAAGTATCTGTAGAAAGTATCAGCAAAAAAGTTATCTGCAGAATGCATGCGGCCATATGCTTTTCAACCAGTCATATATGAAGCTATTGCAGTACCAATATGTCTCCACAAAATATTGGGTAGCCCACCCCAGGTAATACAAATCAAACACACGCCACATCAATCTCATTCTACTGGTTTCTCATAGTTCATTAGATAAAAAGTGGGTAAATATCACACTTTTTGCCTCAGTCCTAAAACTCCTCTCACCCGTACCTTCTCCAGCCTCCAGGGCACAACAACTACAATCTATTGCATGTGTCAACTTAAAATGGGAAAAACAACTGAAATATGAAATAGAATGCAGAACACCAAGGATACAAAACCTTCACGACTGCATAACAGCCATACTACCTCCGATCTCACAAATTAACAATGCAAAAATAGGTACTGCAATTCTAAATCTGATCATTAGGAAATATGAAATGCTAGAAAGCAAGTTTTATAAGCACCAAGAGGCAAGAACACAATCTCAACCGAAGATTACCTTGACAGCTTCATCAGCAGCCTTGCAACTCACTACTGTTGCTTCAATGTCCCCCGTGTGCCCCACCATGTCACCATTTGGTAGGTTAACACGAACCTAAGGAGAAGAAAATGATAAAAGATAAATGTTCATTGAACTAGAAGAGTCATTCCTTGTCTAATAGCTGAAGCACATTAGGACTAATAAAATACCTGGTGGAACTTGCGACTAAGGATGGCTTCCCTGGCCTTCCCAGCAATCTCCAAAGCCTTCATCTTTGGCTTCACATTGAAGGAAATTCCACTGTCACTAGGAATTTCAACATATTCTTCCATTTCTGGGTTGAAGTATCCAGAGCGGTTCCCATTCCAGAAAAAGGTCACATGACCAAATTTTACAGTCTCACTGTTTCAAAACAATATAATCAGAGATATTTAGGAGTTCTTCCAAAATAAATTGAACTGGAATAGCACTTAAAATATATTTTTGATGTAAATTTTACAGTCCCACTGTTACAGAACCATACAATCAGAGATATAAGGAATTCTTCCAAAATAAATTGAACTGGCATAGCAGTTAAATTTATTCTTGAAGTTGGAACGTAGGAGATTAGGACATAGTTCTTCAGCAAATAGAAATTCTCAAAAATTTACAGCACTGTGTAAATACACAGCATGTAGAACACCCATGGATGCAACATATTATTTATTTCTTTTAGAACTGATAAAAGCTTTACAAAAAAAGTTAATATATTTGGACTAGGTAATTCACCCAGCTTAAGCAAGCACTTAGGTCAAGCTAAATTATAACAGAAAGAGAAAGAAATAGTTCAAAAATGGAAAACTAGCAGCAGCAGCACCTCAAGCTGATAAACTAACAAGTAGTGTTTAGTGACATATACAGTGACTTCCAAAAATTGCCTTAAAAGTATCAAATATTCTGTAAATGGAACAATCAGCAAGGGATGTGATAAGATGGCACTCAGGAAGTACATCAGAGAATATACTATTAGGGACTCACCTGCAAGCGAATGTCTTGACACCATTATAAACTAAATATTCCCCAGATGTTCTTTCTATCTCTGGAGGGGAAACAAGGTAGTGACTTGGAAGCTTCAATTCACCATCATACTGAAGCATTCCAGCATAACGGATTTTAGGAAATCGGACTCGGTCAAATTTATCAAAGTCTTCATATTCAAGGGCCTTTGCTAACATAACCATACGGTCTGCTCTGAAGTTAAAAGTTACAACAGCATCGCCATCCACAATAGGACCAACAGCCTTTCCGTTGTCATCAACAATAACAAATGGAGGCAAAAACTGATCATTAGTGCCAGGGATCTCCCTCAGCTTCTTGATAGCTTCCACGGCACTCTTGAATTTGTGTGGAGCTTCACCAAGAACTTGAGCATCCCAACCACGTTTAACAACTTCCCAATCATTCTGCCAAGTAAAATATGCAATGATCAATTATAGCACACACCTGGTCATTTTTTGATCTCATATATGATTATGGGAAGGTGAGGCTGGAGTTCCTTTAAAATGCAAATGTTTCTAATCATCCAAACTTATAAAATGACTAAATTTTGCTGTTGTAACAATGAGCAAAATGATGAGAACTAAGAAGCAATAAACCAATTCAAAAGGAAGACAATCATGTCAAGCGGCATGATTCTGCTCTTTCTACAGTCAAGGGGCAAAACATATAAAAGCAAGATTCTTCTCTATCAAGTATCCACCACAACTGTCAAAATCACAAAAATAAAACGTAAAGGGTGCACAGAGGCAGAAAAAGTACCCTTATACAAGAGAAAAGCAATATTAAAGAATGGAAGAATAATTAAAATTTCTCAAGCAAAAGGAAGGACACCCCTCCAGCTCCAAAATAAAACAAAAAGAACAAAAAAGGAAAATCCAAAAACAAGAGGGAAAAGAAACAAGAAAGATGTTTGACAGGTCTAGTGTTATAGCACCACTTTGTGCAGTTAAAAGAATTAAATGGATCATATACCGTAAAGAAAGTCGAGAGCAAAGGCTTCACTAACATGAAAATAGCTCACCTCATAACGATCCATCGTAACATACATACGACCTCCACCAGATGCAACCTGAGCATCAATACCTTTCTTACGCAGTTGTTCGAGGTCTTTCTCAAGGGTTTCTGCAAATCCTACACTGGAACCATCCAAAACATCACGTCCATCAGTGAGAACGTGAACACGGATTCTCTTGGCACCACGCTCAGCAGCACCTTTCAGCAACAACTGCACCCAATTTCAGGGAAGTTACATCAAATATCTCCTCATAAACTAAAATTTAATCACAATGCTAACCAAGCTAAATTCAAGAAGTCAAAAAGGATGACGTAAACCAATACCAGTATAATGTACACTGAGAAAATATGATGCCAGTTAAGTATATATATACCACTAACATTAAGAATAAAGAATGATAACATACCTGCAACTGGTCAAGCCTCGAATGAACACCTCCATCACTCAATAGCCCAATAAGGTGCACAGTACCATTTTCAAAAGATGGCTTGATGTAGTTAAAACCTTCTCCTTCAAAGATTTTCCCAGACTCAAGAGCAAGATCAACAAGCTTGGCACTGCACAAGAAAGTTGCAGTTGTAAAAAGCTTTTTCATTCCCTTGTCAAGAAACAGTCACCTTCCTTTCTATTTCACTTTCTACCTTACTGAATGAAATTACCACTAGGTACCCTACAAGAGCAAGTTTCTTGCACTTTAACTGAAACTTAAAAACCCTTAACCACGACATCCTTTGTGAAAGGTCTAACATCTCTTGCAGTTAAAAATCATGCATTTCCAGAATCGCTAATTTGTTAGGTTTTTCCTTTAGATAGAAAGGTTAGGTAAGCCTAATGAAAGAGTAACGAAGAGACCAAGAACAGGCAAAATTCAATATCAACACCTTAAATCTAAAGCTTTACATCTAATACTACCGTCCTAAAGAACAGTACCCAGAACATAAAAGCATAGCCACCAACCAAAAGAAAAAGAAAGGACAACAAGAAAAGAAAGAAGACTCACCCTTGAGCATAGATCCTTCCAGCTCCAAGAGCATTATGACCAACCTCACTGTTTCCCATATCATCATCTGTGGGCAACCCAACAGCCTTACCGTGTGCCTTTACCAATCTCCATCTATCAGGAGCCCCCTTCAATACAAAAAGAAATTAATCAATTCAAATATCCCAGAAGGAGAAATAGTAAACCCAACTTTTCACACACCTTTTACTTGAAGAATAACATAGCAATTAGCATGAAATAACTAAAAAAAGAAGATAATACCTTCTAGTAAAACAAAATATCAACACAAAAACATAACAAAATGAACAAAAATAAATTGTTAACTTATCCAGTATCATAAATAGAAAAAACAAAAAGCCACATCTAGGAAAAGAAATGACAATTTCACTTTATACTCTTTTTTTTTTCTCAAATAACATAGACCCATTAGCATAAATCATAAAACCAACAAAAGACAAAACAATGTCGAGCTACAAACATGAATCTAACAGATACCAGGTATAGAAAACAATACCAAGTTTTTATTACTCAATTACCCATTATCATATATCACAAAACCAAAAAGGATAAAAATCAATGAGAAAGGCCATAAACATGAAGCTATTACGACCCCAGTACCCAAAACAGATAAAGTCATTTCTTTACTCTTTTTGCTCAAATAATCACAGACCCATCAACAAAAATCACAGAGAGGCAGCCAGGTGCACGAAGCTCCATCTATGCGCAGGTCCTAAAAGGGTTGCCCCAGAAACGAACAGAAAACAAATCAATGAATAAAATTTACATTTTTAACATGAACCCAGTATTGAAAACAAACAAAGTTAACATTTTTCTATATAGATCTTACTCAAAAAATCATAGACTCATTACATAAATCACAAAACACCAATAAAGAACAAGTAAATTTTTTTATAAAAAAATGAATTTAGTAAACACCAAGTCCAGTAAATAATCAAAAAAAAAAAAAAGCAACAAAAGGAAACTATCTTGTTTATTCTAGATTTGATTTTCCCACATTTTTAAGTGAATCCATGGTGGGTGTTTGGGCAACGTGGATGCAGTTGAACTTATCAGGATTGGCTTCACCCCAACCATCCAACACAATCATGGCTATAATCTTCTCTTTTGGAAGCTTTGCGTGGTCTTTCAACTTGAATGCATCTCCTGCACTTCCCATCTTCCTTCTTTCAGATCTTCTTCCTTTTCTGCAACACCCCACATCAAAAACCAAATCAAGATCATATCTTTTGATCTGCTTTACCTATTATAATAACAATCAGATCTAAAAAAAAAAAACACACACACACACACACATATATATATATATATATTATATAGAGGGAGAGACCTGTGATGTGGTATTGTTAAGGTGGGTACTGAGCAGTTTTGTGAGTGGATGGGAGAAGAAACCAATGAGGACTGGGGGCTTTAATAAGAGAGAGCAAAAAGCGGGGTTAAGCACGTGATGTGAGGTGTAAACATCGATACCTTTTTTACTTTTCTAAATATCTTAAAATGTGTAAACTGATTTTTCTAATTAGCCCCTAGTTTTACAAAGTTGGTGTTAGGAAATCATTGATTTATTTTCGTACGTATTTAAGTTAATGTTTTTGAAAAAAAAAATATGATTTTGATAAAGCAAAAAGTACTCCTTTGGAAAATCATAACTTTTTGAAAACATTTTCGTTTAAAGAATATATTTCTTTTTCTTTTTGTGTCCTCAAAGAACATTTGAATTCTCAAATATAATATTAATATTTACTGAAATTTTAAATTAATTTCTCGAAATAATATTTGCGTAGTTGTACATATAATTGTTCCCCATTATGTTTTCATCAAATTTAACCGAAAATTTAAAAATTACCTTTTTTACTATAAATGAAAGATGCACGACCATATCAATATTTCTTGTTTTCTTCTCGCACAAAAATGAATGGACAAGGATATTTTGATATTTATGATAAACACCATATACTAATAATACGACTCTGAAATATTTACAATTATTTTATCTCGAAAAAATTGTGTCCTGATATTTTGGAGTTTTTTTTCCTGATTTATCCCAAAAGGGATCGTTGCTACCTTAGGTCATGGCTTCAACCATTGAAGAAAAAAAGACTATTTAACTATCTCGAAATTTTAAATAAATATTGAGGGCTAGTGAATTTTTCTAATTTTTTTATATGACAATAATTTAGTTGGAGGCATATTATTTGTGTTTTAGGTTACTCAAATAAATGTTTGTGGTGCTAATTTTTTCTTTCATTTTTATTTATAATATTATTAGTGCTAATTATTTTTCGTTTTTCTTTTTAGATGTTCTTTATTCGTTGGGAATAAAGAATATGCCTAGAGATGATGCAATTGTCACGCCTGTATTTATGCCCTTTTTTTTTCTTTTTCTTTTTCTTAGCGTGATAAAGAGTGTCACGGAATTCTCCATGCTCATGCTTGCTTGAAAGTTCCGTTTTTGACTTTTGGAGTAAGACCCTATATTTTTAACAATTTTTACAAAATAGTTTTTTTAGAAGTTGAAATTTTTGGTTGTTAAAAAAAAGTTATATTTAAGTTTTTTTTTTAGAATTTCAACTTTTTTAGAAGTCAAATCAAATAATTATTGTAAATTTAATGTAATTTTTTTACGAAAAAAAATACTTTTTCCTAGAAAAAAAAATCATTTCAAACAGGCCCTAAATGAGCGGCTTATTGATAATTAGTATTAAGTATAAATAAACATGGTCATGTATCATCTTTAAAATAATTGTTGGAGGCATTTTTCAAGCTCTTTTTAGCAGTGTTGTAGTACATAAATTTAGAATGTCATGACTTATGGTCAGAAAACTGAGGATGACGTTTTTAGGTGTTTGACAAGTAATATAAATATAATTGATTAATTGGACATTGTTGATGGATCCGTGTAGTGAATCCCTCTTAATAAAATCAGATTTAGTTTTAAAATTTGGTTTAGGGGATTAGGGTTTAGGGTTTAAGATTTTGACTTTTCTAAAGTATAATTATGAATCTTCTTAAAAACACATGAAATGAAACGAAATCTTTTACATGATTTAATATGCGTAGTCTGGACAAGTGTGTTTTTTTTTTTTCTTTTCTTTTTATTGTTTTTTTTGATAGACGAAGAATTTATTATTTACAAGTTTCATTGCAGCAATTTAAAATTCGTCGTATAGTAATGCACTCTACTACACACATAAAATCAATCAACAAAAACTTAAGTTTAATAAAACCTTTTAGTTCATGAGTTAAACATGTTCTGGAAAACACTAGAAGCTTTCTCATGTGTTGAATTTCGCCTCCAGCTTGGGGGGCGGAAATCCTTGATGCTTAGTCAAACTCTGACAAAGATTTCTAGTCTTAGTTTCTCACCAGGTATAAGATTTGTGTCCCATGTATCGTGTAATACAACAAAACCAATGGACCCACAGACCTAAAAGTAAAAATGAAAAGAAAAAAAAAAGAAAGAAAACCAAGGTGCCCTGTACCTTTTTATTTTTTGGATAGGAGAAAACTTAATTAAAGGAATTCAACCGCCGAAAATTCGACGAAATTCAATCACCAGTTGGTAAACCTCAGATGAAAAAATTAGTCCCACAACCCATTACCAGACCAAATACATCTAGAGCAAAGAATTGTAATCGAACCCCGATTCTTAAGTCACTTTGAAACATAACTATTACTCGACCACCAAATAAGTCAAGTGTGTTGCACTTTTGCTTATAAGAAAAAGTTCCATTTAGACCAAGATATTAAAGAACATGGTTATATATTATTCCTTTTCCTCATCATTCATTCATCATGTCCCAAGGGTACATACGTCCAGTAGCATATCTGAAAAAGAGAGAAAATTAATTACGTGATAAATAAAAGAAACATATATATATATATATATATATATATATGTTGGTGCTCTAATTAGACATATGCATAAAAGGCGATAAATTACTACAAAAAAGAATAAGACAATGATATATAGCATTTTTCGATACCAGGAACTTATACTCCTAGTATTTCTTAAATATTGAGTGCCAGGCTCCAAAAACATGTAAATTTATATACCGTCTACTTCCTACAACAATAGTAACTCTTGCTACAAGAGATGCAGAAATTGTTTGCTTCTCCAAAAGGTTTCAACTTCTCTAGTAGTACACTGACAGATTCTGAACAGACGAAACAACATTGTACATGTCCTTTGTCTTTTTCCTTCATTTCTCTGAACTTTTCTCCTCCATGATCTCTAGCAAGAAATATACATCTGTCCATTTAAGTTGCTAGCCAATGTATCTACCTCGCAAACTACAGCCTTGCCAGGCAGGCAGGCTGCCAGGTCGGTAACAAAGTTCGCATGGATGGATATGGCAACCGATGCGCGGACCCTGAAAAGAGAAGTGTGTGAATCAGCATCAAGAAACAAAGTTTTATATACAACTCATCCACATAACAAGGATATGGATATTAAGAAGCACGAACCGCCCAAAATTCAAAATTCAAGTCAAAAGATGAAAATGTAAACTTTTGACCATCCTACCAAGGATAACCAAACATTATCCATGGATTTAGAAAGAAAATGCTGTTCTGGCACGATATATGTGGATTGTTGAACGAAAACCCAATAGATGAATGACAGATATATACCACCATTGAGAGTTTCTTGTTGTACTCACCACCATTTTGCAATCTAATTTGTAGCACAGAAGCGCAGGTGTTGAAGTGTGCTTGTTAGCATGGAGATTTTCTACAATTCTGGAACATAACTACTGTTCTTATCGCAATATTTTCCATTCTCAAGATCAGTGACTATTATTCTTATCGCAATATTTTCCATTCCCAAAATCAGTGACTCCTATGTAACGTATGCACCAGGTTTGTTTTCAATATGTATAGATATATGCTGTAAGCTATACTTGTCATGATTCAATTTCCACGCTGCCGCTTAGGATACTCCCTTCTTGATACAGTTGCCGTATGCACGGCTGCTCCATGCCCAGGTACGGGGGAACTGTGCAGTGGAGGGTTTTGATTCGGAGTCGTGCCTACAGAAGCCAAAGGAATTTGACCATGATAGTGCCCCGAGTTATTCCAATTATTCATCACCTTAGGTGGCTGAGAGATGCCTTTTTGATAGTGTGAAGTAGACTTCTGATGCTTGTCACGAGACATCAGCGACTCAAGAAAACTTCCAGGGTTCTGATTCCTCCCCCTCCGCTTACCTACATCTGACTGGCCAATTTCAGTTGCACTGACCATCGTGGTGAGAGAGTCAACAGGTTCAGATGGCAGCGAAATTCCTGACATCCCATCATATGAGAGAATGCAGGCGATTGCATACACAGATGCCCCAAGAACTTCAGGAAGAACTTTCCCAGGATGTTTCACCTACAGAGCACAGATAAAATACATTATCATAAGATACTAAAATGCTGAACACTCACTAAAGGAGAAAAAGCCAGACAGATCAATAAAACTAATTACTTTGAACAAAATTGCTGCAGATAATCTCTCTCTCAGGCAGTAGATTTCAGCCACATCAAGAGCTGTTGACTCATAAGGGAGCCACCGATCAATGATGACCTTTACTGTATTATCAGGAGACGACATAATCTTCTCTCCACGTCTGATCTCAGATGCATCATTTGTTTCCATTTTATCTTCATCACCGTCGCCGTCATCATCAGTCTCATCATAATCACTTCCATCATTACCTTCATCTTCATCGTCATCATTGTCATTTGCAGGAGCCACAACAATCTCAGTTGCTAGCAGCAGCAACGGAAGAGGCCCAACAACAGAACAGTTCCTAATGTGCAAACCACCATCCCCGCGTGTAATCTCATCATAAATGATCAGAGGCCGATTTTCAAATTTTCTGAATGATAGCTTAAAGTTAGTCGAATGAGTGTGCATGCGAACCTTGTCACCGCCAGAGGTCTCTATGACAGCTCTCCTTCCTCCTTTCAGAGGTGGAAGCAATCTCCCAACCATAGGATACAACCCAGCGACAAGGACTGCATGGAGTATTCCAGCATCCTGTGCGTTTAAACTGCTTCGGGTTGCATCTACCGGTATAAACCCAATGCGTTGTAATTCAGACTGCAGTTGCTTACGCATTCTAGATATCATATTCATAGTGCTCGAAGACACGAAGTACTCAGAGCAAAACTGTGCCTCCTGGCCCTTTTCTTTAGCCTTTCTCCAGCAGTCAAATGCAGCAACTACAGCTAACTGATCACCATTCCCACCATACAATGAGGCAAGTTGAGATTTGGCAGCTGCAGCTCTCTTTTTATCATTAGGTAACATAGGTAGAGTAAATGGATCTCTGTAGTCAGAAGCACAAGCTAAAGTTAATGCTGGATCAAGACAGCTCAACAATATGGCAATAAGAAGCATCTTGCTTGTTAGTGGATGAACTGGCAGAGATCCTAGCTTCGCCCCAAGTTCTGTAAGTTTCTCATCAAGGGATAAGGCCCCAAGATCTTGAAGAACAATTATTGCATTACGTATGGTTTCATATACTGGGGGGTCCAATGTCTTCTGTAAGAAATCTTCTATTTTGCAATCTGGATCCAAAAGCTTCACCTGTCAGCAGACCATAAAAGTATTTATAACTTAGAAAATATATGCAGTAGACTACGAGCTAAGAGAACAATTAAAACAAAATAACAAAATACTCCAGGATTTCATAAACAAGGTCTTTGATGTTGTTCAGAATACAGACTCTATTTCTTGCTTTCCAGTTTCCCACCTGCGCGTCACCTTCTTATGGAAATGTGTAGCAAAAAAAAAATGAAAGAAAAATAAGAGAAAATAATGAGACACATTCCACGACCAGATGCCTCAGATTTTCATGTGGGACTAGGACTCCTTGCAAGTTGTAATCTTCCTTATCCTGATCATCAACATATAGTAGAGGCATGTTTCCTCTTGTATTTGTTCCCTGAGTGTAAATTTGCATATTCCCAAACGTTAATGATGGCACACACAAAAAAGAGGTTGTTTTTTCTGGGTTTTGGCCAGGGGGGTGGACGGGGGCTATACAACAGGCGGCAGGAGAGCGTGATGCTCATATTGTGTGTTTGAACTCTTGCACAATAGACTAAGGTTTTCGTGCCGCAACCCACAGGGCACCAAGTAGTTGGAAGGATAACAAATGGAAGCTAATTAGAAATCTCATTTTGTGTCTTGGCTAAGACATAATCATCAATACAAACCACTGCTCTTACACAAGCAGGAGCTTTTGATACATTCTATCTTGATACTTAGAGAATTAAAGTTCGATCGCAGATCCACTTTTATTAGCAAGTCTAAAAATGTCTGTCTGTAATGGTTTAAGGATCTTCACCCCTTTGACCAGAAAGCAGGCAAGAATTGGAGACTTGTGTATCTTTCCATGCTTGCAGCAACAAAAAGCACTCAATTCTGAAGAAGAGAAAAAAGGAAAAACAACTAAACAAGCAGGAATATAGCTGAATGTCAAAAGTTGTTGAGGGTAAGAGACCACGCTCAAAAGCACCCTGTTTGCTGTGAACGCCCAGCAAAGTGAAGGGATTAACTAGACAAGAATAGGATAGGCAGTCAATTTTATTAGATAACAGTGCTGATATTTTGTTGTTTTCCTGATTTCTGCAGGAATTGCGATGGTATTTGGGTGGCTGTCTTTTAGCTCATTGAGCCCTTAGAAACCTTCCAACACAATTCCTAATGTATTTTCACCAGAACGTTCACTACAATCATAGTTCAGCAGAAGGTTCTTCTTTCGCTTTGATAGTAGACCTTTTTGATACGGTAAAGATTAAAAGAATATATATTGGGTATGATTAGAAAAGATCGATTGCACCAGCAATAAACTTCAGGATGCTAATACTTGTGCATTCTCTGAAACCTGAAAAAGGTAGAGACTTAGAGACAAGAACCTGCAGACACAGTTCCTCTATAGGAATCCTCCTGATCTCAGGAACTTGGAAATCTGGCAGTGAAGCTGCACGAAGTTTTGAATAGAGATGATAGCATATTCCTGGCTGACAGCGTCCTGCACGTCCCTCACGCTGCTTTGCACTAGCCTTTGAAATCCATGACGACTGAAGTGTTGACACATTGTTATAAGGGTCATAACTCTTTTCTTTCATCCGTCCACTGTCTATGACATAAACAACATCATCAATGGTGACAGCCGTCTCAGCAATGTTGGTTGAAAGAATAATTTTGCGACAACCTGGTGGAGGTCGCTTAAAAACCTTCTTTTGCTCCACAGCTGGGACCATCGAGTGAAGCGATATCACCAGAAACTTAGAAGGATCTTTGAAAAAAGAGCTACTCTGCAATCTCTCCCGAGTTCTCATTATATCATCCCACCCAGGAAGAAAAATAAGGACTGCTCCGTCTTCTGAGTCAATACATATTCTTCTCAGTAGCTGCTCTATAAGAACGTAATCAATTAGTTCAGGGTCGAAATTTGACATATATTTCTCAAGTAATTGCTGCTTCTCTTGAGAGTTGGCAGAAGCCTTCTCCATGTGTTTTTTAATGATTTCAGCAGCTTCTTCTTGATTTTCTCGCTCTGCCCAGTTGAGTGCGGTTGACCCATCATTTGCTTGTATATTGCAATCTGCACCAAGGGACAGAAGCATACAAATGTCACCCACTCTACCTTTCGCTGCAAACACCATCAATGATGTCACTCCAGTTGAAGAGTGCTGATAGTTGAATAATTCAGACCCTCCTTCAGATGATATCAGATCTAGAAGGGGATCGAACTCATCACTTGCCAATGCCAGATTAATGGCTTCATCAAGGGCAGTTCTGTATTCCTCTGTCAACATAGTGCCCTCATTGGTAACACTTGCTGTATTACTATCAAGGAGATTATTGTTCGGTGATTTTACAATGGAAAGTACATCTTCTAAATAGAAAGTTTTTACCTGAAACAGACCATTAAGAAACTCACAACACTTATTAAGAAAGAAATAAATTGAAACCAGGCATGACAGAGAAAAGGACTTACAGGATAAGTAAACCCTGGAACACGGATAATTGGACACCCACCAAAATAATTTGAAAAACGTTCAGCATCAAGGGTAGCACTCATTAGTATCTGCTCAATGCGCGACAATGATAATTAAATGTTTGGTAATTGTTAGAAGTGGGACGGGAAAGAGACTATTAGATTCAACAGCAGGCTCAGAAGGTACATAAATATATACTAACCAGCCGTAGATGAGGACAGGAAGGTAGGACATCTCTGTAAACGAAAGCAACTAAATCAGGAAAAAGGAAAGCGGTTGGATGATATAGACACTTCAATCAATCTAGAAGATGATACTTTCATATTTGTGTTAGACAACTTTTGGAAAACTAAGTTGCTTCTCCTCACAAAAGTTAAGATAAGTAATCTGGAAGGCAAGTGAAATATATATCAAACATAAATTGATAACTAAAGTTAGGAGTTATTAGCAATGCAATATTACTTCAAGTGTGGAATCATAAATATACAAGTAATCACATGTTGCTGCTCCTTCAAAAGCATAATCTGTATCACAAAAAGTCAATGGTTCAAGCAAACCTAATTGCACATTTCTACCTAACTAAGAAAATGTCAGCTTGAAGCAAAGCACCTGATAATTGCAAGCAAAAAATCCGAGTAGCGATCCCGTTCATGAATTTCATCCTGAGAAGGGGGAGAAAAGGTTGTCAGCTGAAGCAGCAATAGAAACCAAAATAATCAATCATTTGTTCTACCATTTATATAGCCAATAAGATGAGAAATCATGGAAATTAATATACATGCAGATACAAGTAAATCTGATTCGTATGGCATGACCATTAAGAAGGCATAAGCCAAGAAATTTACTGGACTATAAAAGGGAGAGGAAGGGAAACCCCCTTTGGGACCGCCCTATAACTTTGTTGAGTGAAAAGTATAGTGTAAGAGATACTACCATATAAGGTACCCAGTGTCTAAACTAAACAGTGATACAAGTCAAATCATGCTACCTAATGTAGAAAAAGTTTTCCAATACGTACTATTAATCAAGTATGATTACCCATACCAGACAATTTATCATTTTCTTTCTTTTCTTTTTTTTCCCTTTCTTCTTTTTTCGATTTTTTTCGGGTTTTTTTTTTTGGGGGCTACTGTCCCTTTTCCTTCTCCATCCATTTCGATCATGATAACCTAAATTGTAAGCAGAATCTCAATGCAACAGGTTAAATCATGATATCATAATAGGAAGAATTAAAAGACAGGGTTTCAGAAAAGAAGAGAATGTATTGAATAAGTGATTCAGATCTCAATCAACTATTTCTGTCAATTTACACTATTTACACATTAATAAGAAGAGATTAGATCACTACAAATGGTTAATCTATCAAGGTTCAGGGGCTAAGAATAAAAAAATCATGTAATGGTGAGACAAGCATTCTGAAAACATGGAAGGGGAAATTTTGTTATCACTTCATTTTCCACTTATAGCAACTTCATTTGATTATCTGGCAAGGGAAGCCCAAGTTAGAAGTATAAATGAGTTCAATTATCAAGTATAGAACACTGCGTTATATTCATGCAAATCACTTTAGTTTCAAAAGACTTCTGGTTATCAACAAGCATAAACATGAAAAGCAAATACAAATAGAAGGTGCGGCTGATCATGTGTAAATTGTTGCTCCAACGAAAATAGAACAGGAAAAAAGGCTTAAGACTATAAAGAATCCACATAGCTTAATGACTGCAAACATTGACCAAATTAAACAATAACATCCGCTTCCGGTAGCAGGAGAAGTAGAAGCATCATGCAGACCTGTAAATTAAAAGAAAAAGGGAATGACGAAAAGAACATACCACAATAATGTGAGTTATATCCGCTAATTCATCTTTCACCATTTTCCTTGAAGTTTCCTTGTCAGATCTGCCTTTCCCTCTACTAACAAGAACTCTCAACAAAATGCCATTAGTACAGAAGATGATAGATGAATGTCTCCCGCCATTGCTTTCCAAACGTATCTAGCATTAGCCACAATGAGAACAATTATTAATGCTAAACTTCAAATCACAAGTGAAACAACCAAATAGAAACTAAGACAAACGTATCCATGTAGGAACTGAGATCAGCATAATGATGAGTAGAAAGAAAGAAGTTTGAGAACTCCAGGAAGTTAATCTTAAAACAAATAAAAGAAAATCGTAGTCTTGAAACCATCATGCCATTTGAAGGGAAACTTAAGTTTCCTGAGACTGAAACTCCACTAATCAGCTTGCAGTTTGCTACTCATCTCAAGTCAATGCTGGACCTAATTTTCACTCACATTTTCACAAATAAGCAGAATTAGCATTTATCTAGGGGAAACTTTTTGCTTTTTTATCTTCTGCGCTATGGTCAAGTAATTCACCCAAGTCGTCAAGCCCCCAAATTATCAAAATCCACAAACTTGGCCAGACATCTGACAAGTAATTAAACGGAATGCAGAAGAAATGCAACTCAAGTTCTGCCACTAGAATGTCATAGAAGATACATGACAACTTATAGGATATGAGCATGATTAACTAATTCTTAATTTCATAAGATGTGCACTGCTGAAATAATTTTGATTATGAGATATTACATTTCATAAATTGAAAGCATTTTCAGACCTCCAAAAGAACTAAATCAGAATGGACAAAAAAGAAAATACATCCAGCATCATCAACAACTGTAAAAACGAGGAGTTGCCCAAGCTGTTGGTTATATTTTGGATTTATTAGGACAGTACTGTTTAAAGACACTAGACAGTCAACAGAAACATATAGCATTCAGAAAATCTTAGAACCTATTTTCCAAATAGGTTTTTCCCCAAAAGTCAACCTCTGCTGACACATGGGCCCCACATTTTGGGAACAAAAACCAAATTCTTCGTTGATCCATATGTGAAGTTAAAAAGGGGAATTACATTACTATGCTACAAACAGAAAGCATATTTAATTATTGAGAATCCAAAACTATATTTGGACCACTTTCTCGAGAAATGTTTCTATTTTCAAAGTACCAAATTTCTTCTACATTTCTGGGAAAATATAACATTCTATCATTAACTATCACAGCCTTACTTTTTATCATGCCCAAATTGACAATATACTTCAGCAGGATCAGGAAAACTGGAAGTCTTCACTAAGGATATTCGTTTTAGGTTATAGCAAGCAATATTATGAGAATCCAGATAAGTGCAAGTGCTACTTGAACAGAACCAAATGTTGGTTACAAGATGAAACTGATAGACTTATTTGGCTCAAGCTCTGAGAGTGGATATTAACATTTTTCATTGGAAGAATAGCTGAATAAATTACCTTGTACCCAACAGTATCTCCAACATTTTCACCTCTTTCTGTAGAAATTCTCTCGGAAACTACACAGAAAAAACCATGACTATAGGCATCAATGCTCTTGTTGAAGAAAGATTTCAGCAAACAACATATTACAATGGGTACGCCCCACCTGAAGTGGCAGAAATTCTCCTTGGCTGCGTGCAGACTATTTTACATGTCCCACCTTTTGTCCACATATAATCCAAAAGAAATTGTGGGACCTGTATCACGTTAGCCGCTACTAAGTTAATACAAGGAAGCCCAGTAAAAACTTTATGGGTCAATCAGAATTATATGTTTATAAAGGGAAATTAACAAATGCTTCCACTGTTTCCTGGAAACAACTTTTGGCAGGGGAGTAGTTCTAGAACTATATTTTGCTCCACGCATTGATTCCTTCTAAAATGCTTATACAGCCCCCATCCACTAAAAAGCATATATTTTTGGGACCCTCGTGGTGTAAAATTGTAGCATTTGAAAGTATAAACAACAATATTCAGGGGACTTTGAGAAATGAAAAAGGGAACCTTAGTGTTGGGAGTTTGGTATAGCGGGTACACACACACACACATACATACACATATATATGACAACACTATTCAGCTGTAAACTGTATCCCATTTTATGGATATTGGGAGATTGCATAAAAGTAGATCAAATGATCAAGCACACCATAAAGCTCATGATTTCAATGTAACATCATTAATCACACATGACAAAATACCTCAGTGCTAAACCTAGCAGGAAAACGTGATGAATTTAGTGGCAGCCATTTAACCAGAAAAAATATATATATATATATATATATATATATGATGTCAATAGTAAAGCATGATCAACTTCTTAAGGAAACATTTTGCAGCAACAGCAATTTTAAAAATATCTGCTATTAATCAGCAATGACAATCTTTGTCAAAGATAAGTGATAGAGGAAGCTCACTCACGTGAGCAGTGGACAGCTGAGAGAAGTTATTAGTCTGTGTTTGCTATGCTTGGTTTAGTTATGATCATATATAGTCAGCTAGACAAGCTACAGAGCATGTGCTCTCAGGATATCTTCAGAAGGTTTTAGAAAATATTTCTTTTGCCATGTGCTGAATGTAACTAACACCAATTCACCAACTAACGCAGCTATTACATACGTAATTGATTAATGGTAGAATCTCAACTTCAATTTCTTCTGTCTTTTCTGAACTCTCTGAATAAGCTTCAAACTATAATCATCATAGTCTTCTTCAGAGGAGTCTGTCGTCTAATCCTCCCTGGGAACTTAATATGTTGCAACAGAATTGTGCAACTAAAACAAAGTAAACGAAAGAAGATTGATCTATGTCTTTGACCAGGCCAAGAGGCTTTCTCTTTGAAAATTTAGAACCAATTATCTGAAGCTGAAAATCTGAGAATTTACTGTTTACAAGGATAATCTATTGATTTTCTACTCTAAATTCCAACCTCATAAACCCAGATCTACAATCTCAAAATGAGGTCATCATGAAAGAAATATCTTTCAGCATCATTTAGATTAACACAACATGGACTGAAGAGGTGGAACACCTAAGTGCTTCAACTTTAAATTGTGGTTGTAAGCCATGTACCAAGAGATCAAGCAACAAAGTTGTTAGTGAAAATTGCAGGATCTTTTTTTTTTCCCCCTTCCTTTCCCAGGAAATTGCAAGACCGAAACATCTAGAATGCAATACACCCGTGAAGAAAAATGTTATACTAGACCATTGAAATCCCTTAGACTAAAACCAATAAGCATGCAACTGCAAATTAATGCTAAACCACAGCAATCAAGGAGACATTTAACTCGGAAAAAGGTTTTACAGTCTAACTTTAATTTGTATTATAAGCCATCTAGAAGACAAATTAAGTATAAGTGATTAGGTTTCCACATAAATTTCAACTTTATGATCCATTCACGTCTTGAAAAGCAAATATGAAGTTGGAAAATATTTTTTCCCTTGCAACTTCGGAAGATTCACTGCCACAGGCAAAAAAATTAGAAAACGCAGATGACCAAATGTAATACTCCTAGGATATCAGTTCACTAGAGTAAGGAATGCAGACAAAGAAAGAGGGAAAAGAAAGGCTAATAAGAAGAATTGTGGTAACCTGTGTAGTTTTTCCACATCCAGTTTCACCAGATATTAGGACAACCTGTGAAAATAGGAGGAAAAGAAAAGATTAACCATATCAGCGCCATCACTACACATCAACAACCAGTCCCTTAAGTGAATCAATTTAAGAACCAGCCCTCAAGTGAATCAATTTATCACTAAGATAAGACTATAGAAGAAACCCTGCTTCACTGAGACACTGACATCCAGCACAACAATTTCTAACATCTCAGAGTCTACAGAATTTATAAGTTCTACCTGTAGCCTATTGTTGTTTCAGGTGCCCTAAGATATATTCACAGTAACTAAAGAGAAAGTAAAAAAAGACCTGATGAGATTCTACTGTTGATATAATGGTATCCTTGAAGGATGCGATCGGAAGCTTAGACCGCTCTTCCATCATCTGGGAATACACACAAACAAAGGAAAGCCCTATAAGTTTTCAACTATTAATAAGATTTTCGAAAGTAAGAGCATCATGACCAGAGGGAGATCTGAAGACAAAAAAGCAAGTTAAGAACCTGTCTCAGATTGGGGCTCTTTTCCACTCTTTCAGCAAATGATTCCACCTTCTTGGTGATTTCAGACTTGCTCATAGAAGGTCTACTAAATATGTCATCTTTCTTCCCTCGTGCTTTATTATTAGCATTATCAATTGTATACTCACCCATCTCTCCCTCGTCAGGGGGATATAGAGCAAACAAATCCTGTAAAACTTCTTTGGACTCTTGTGAAAATGTAAAAGAGTCAAGAGTTTCCTTTCCTTTCGATGTCTCTGCTTTCTTTTTTTTCTTATAAACAGAAACACGTCGGTGAACTCCTCGCCTGCAGAAGGGTGTGAGTTAGAGACCATAAAAAGTTAAAGCAACCAGCTTACATTTGTGTGGAGAGCAAATGCAAAATAAGAAAGACAAATATCACTCTACTAGTGAACCACTGAAACAAAGGTATCTTCACGCACTGAAAATGCAGACTGAATATCTGAAACTTACCCTGAACTTTTGGATTTCATACCCATTTTCCTGCATAATATATGCACTGCTGCACGTTCACAGTTTGTCAAGTTCTCTTCAAATTTATATACTGCATCATAAAAGATATAAACTAGTTGCTCAACTTATGGAACTCAAGAATATGTAAGAAAGACTTTGAGTAAGCTATTGAAAAAAAAAAATTCTCCACGCATATATGTAAAGCTTCTGCTTTAGGTGGCGTTATTTAAGCCATTTTGAATTTATTACGGCCACATTTCTCTCTGGCTATCCACTTCTAAGTAAGAAATATTCTTAATAAGGCTGTGTGAAGAAAGGCTTCACATGCATATATGCAGACCTTCCTGCCTTAGGCAAGCCATTCATACATACCACATAACAATTAAGATCACCTCTCTACTTATTCTTAATAAGGCTGTGCGAAGAAAGGCTTCACATGCATATATGCAGACCTTCCTGCCTTAGGCAAGCCATTCATACATACCACATAACAATTAAGATCACCTCTCTCTCTCTCTCTCTCTCTCTCTCTCTCTCTCTCCAACCTATCTCGCTCTCGCTCTCGCTCTCTCTCCCTCCCCTTCCCTCCCTCCCCACCCCCCCCCCCGGTCTGTGGGTGAGCAAACACATTGATGCTTATAATGTTGTCACCTACATATAAATGAAGACCAAACACACTTATTTTGATCTTCCAAAACATGTTCATGACCAGGAATTCACTCTTTACATCTAATCACACTGCAATCTCACAATAGTCAGTAATGACAAGAATGGCACCAAGGGGTAGCCCTAAATAGAACTTGGCTTCTGCAATTTCCTCTTCCCCGGCCCCCGAGGTCCCTGTGCCATTTTCTGTTCCCACAGTTACATATCGATTTTCATCTCCAGTCTCACTTGGCATGGTTTCAATGCGATTGAATACCATTTAGACTTCCCAAGATTTAAGCTAGTCTTAAGGTACTTCATGCCTTTCTTCTTGTTGACATGATCGATATTTTAACTTCCTTAAACTCCAATTAGCTTAACTTAAGTGAGAATGATGTTTGACAGCATGTTTTCGGGTTTTGTCAACTGAGCTACAATATATGAAAAAGCAGCATGTCATCATTCAAACTCAATTGAAAGTGAGTAACTATAGACCACAAAACATGGTTACCTTATGTTATCAATAAGTTCAAAAAACACTTAAAAATAATTCATGTTCGACGATAAGTAATTGGGTAGTACAGTAATACAGAAATTCTCGTTGACACCAATATGTCTAACAAAGAGCTCTAGAGCGGAGAGCACAGTTTGATACATTATCCTAGTCATTGAGAAAAGAATATGCACAAAGTAACTATTTTTTTGAGAAAAGAATAAGCACAAAGTATCTATTTTAAAGCCGATATATTTCATATACATTTTGAAGGGAAACTTTTGCACAGTTCATTAGACATTAAGACATTCTTGATATGTCATAATTCAAGTACTTGTTCAAAACTTGAGAGGTAGCTCCTATTCTAATTTCTCCATGTACTTCTTATGATACAAGCTTCAGGCTTAAATGTATTTGTTGCGTAATCGAGTCCAAAATAATAGGGTGAATGAAACAAGAAATTCTGAGAAAGCATTAATTTTGATTACATTCCTAATCATGCAAAACAGCATATCAGTTCCACCAGGGAGTCAAATCATGTAATTTTGTCTCCAAGTGTTAGTAATGCACGTAAAAAATAACAATAACCTCCAGTAATGATAGAATTAGCAACAAACATAAATGAGTAGCAAACAGATTCTTACACATTCCCTCAACCCAAATTGGTCCTATTTTCAGAAGTTGACATAAGTAAACAACCGACGAAAAGGCAAAACGACATACACGAACTATATTTTCCTTATTTCAGTCCCACCAGCTATAAGCGCATTCACACGTAATCGCGAATTTTGGCAGCAAACAACAAACTAGTACTCAAAACATCAGAACTAAAGCAACCAACTTTAATGATAAGTTGTATAAAGTAGATGGTCGTCTTTCATCACAAGTACAATATTCATAAAGACAAGTACAATATTCATCGTTAACAATTAAATTCTACAGCATCTCCTCCCAACCCCCACCAAACTTAATGGAGATTTATCATACATATATCACACACCTTAGATCCAAGTTCATTTCTAAAGCAACAATACTCCAACACATGCAACACATTACATTCAAACATCAACTAACATACCTCAACTCACAAAAGACAAACATTCAACAATCCAGACAAAATTCAGGCAATACAAGCAAACACAGACAGAGAAGCATACATATGCATACATTGACCATTAAAAACACCAACCTTGAGCAAAAAACATTCAATTTTTATCACCTTCTAAACATACTCATTATTGGGAAAGCTCCAAAGTAACAAATTTTTTAACTCTTTTGTTTTCAATTCTTTAAAATAGTTACCTAGACAATTAAAACCAATAGCATTGAGCCAAAAAAAAAAAGATTCAATTTTTATCACATTCTAAACACACCCATTATTGGGAGAGCTTGAAAGTTAAAACTTTTTACTTCTAATGTTTTCAATTTTTCAAAATAGCAACCTAAAACATTGAAAACAACAACATTGATTGAAAAAAAAAATTCAATCTTTATCACATTCTAAACACACCCTTTTTATTTTTGACCATTTTTCCCAACTCTTTGGTTGAATTTAGTACAACTTTTTATCCTTAATCTTTTTCCCCCAAAAAAAAAAAAAAAAGTTACCTTCAGCATTGGATGCAATAAACTGTTCAAGAGCTTGTGCAAGTTTGATTCGAGTAGCTTCAGTAATATGGAGGTGATTCATCCATTTTTCTTTCCCTTTTCTCTTTCCAGGAACCAGAACAGATGAAGATGTTGCTGTTTCTGTTGTTGTTGCTGCTTCTGCTGTTTCTGTTGCCATTTTTTGTGTTTCTTTTTCTTCTCCTTTTTCTCAAATTTCCCTTTTTGAGGGAAAAATGGTTCTGGGTTTTCTCTGTTTTGGGTTTTCAAAGCTGCTCTAGCTTCTGGGGTGTTTTCTTTTCTTCCAGTTTTTTTGTTTTCTGTAAGGTAGGCGCTAAAACGATGGTCTCTATTTGTTAGGCTTTTATAGGTCGTGTTAATTGTCTTGTCGAGGCCCATTTGTGTCTGTATATATGTAAATCTATTTATCTTTTTTTGTTGTCCAAATAAATCTATTTATGTATCTACCAATCGACCACTACATAGATACAAACCCCCCCCCCCGCCTCATTTACATGCATCTACATTGTTAATAAAGTTTTGTCTTTTTAAAAAAAAAGGTTTTGTCTTTTTGCAAAAAGATTTTTGTTTTTTACAACGGAATAAATTTGAAGAATTATGTCCTAATTTAAGTATCGTTTGATTTTTGAGACATATTAATATATCTATACATACACGCGCGCACGAACAAACTTTTGCTCAATATTTAAGGTTTGTAAGTAATGCAAGATCAAGAAGATATTCATCAAGAAAAGTATTTGAATTTACACGGAAAATGGGAACATTCTGCACTTGTTTCTTTAAAGGAAAAATAGTTACTTGATTAAGAGTGTGAAGTTTTTCTTTTCAAAACTTTTATACATTTTCTAGGCTCAAAATATATTTTGTAAAAATTATTTGAGCCAATCTTAAGGGAAGTAAATATTAATGATTTTTCTTTCAATTCTATTTTTTTATTTCCTCTTCGAATAATACCTTACAATAAGATGCTTCCCTTATTTAGAGAAAACTAGTTATTTGGAGAGATGCATTATAGCTTTAAAAATATTGACAAAATCTTGAGAAATGGATAAACAAATATGGATAAATTAATGTAAAAATTTGTTACTAAAATGACATTATCCCCCCCCCAAAAAAAAAAAAGTGATAGCAACTTTTGTGTACTATTCTTCATGAGAGGTGTGTGCAAGTAGAAGTTATCCTTTCTAATAAGATGAATCTAAAGTAATGCTCATTTAGACCTTACTACATCATGCTTTGAACACTTGGCAACTCTTATACTCAATCCAAAGAATCTTTTGGGAAGCAAAGTAGAAGATGCCAAATCAACTACATTTAAATGGTTTTGGCACAATTTTAGGCGAAATTCTTTCCTATCAAGCAACTCATCTAAGCTCAACACCATTTCTAACAATGTTTTCTGTTGGGTTATGGCTCAAAGTCCAAACTTATACAAATTAGGAAAGAGTTTTAATGAGAATTAAAATTCTAGTTATGGTAAGAGTCTTAATTATGATAGGATTGATAGATGAGGAAATTATTTGTCTTGGAGGATAAGGAAATCTTCTCTATAAATAGGACTCTTGCATCAGTTGTATATTGTGTGCCTTAGTACCATATCCCATGAGAGGGTGTGGTTGCGAGAGAGTTGAGAGCATCGAGAGTGTTTTATATTCGTTCTAGTCCTGTGAGGATAGAACCATTATAAGAACTTTGTGGGGAGGGTTTAGACTTTTCTGTCCGTGCAAAAAGTCATCACCTGAGTTGTAACCATTATTATTGAATAGTGGAATTTATCCCACAGGGGATCGTGGACGTAGGCAGAGGGCCAAACCACGTTTAATTGTGCGTATTCTTTTCTTGTTACTCGTGCTTTAATTCCGCTGTGTGAGTGTGTTATGCGTCCTAATTTCCCAACACTTTCTAATCGTTTATGTGAAATTAAAGGGTAATAGGTTATACTTTTATTAAAAGGGGTTTTGAAGTAATAAGATAAAAAGATAAGATGAAGATAGGATGAAGTACTAGTCTGAATGAGCAAGGTCAATCATTATATCGAGTTTTGTGCCACTACCAAGAAGTAATACATGATCATATTTCGGGCTCGTTTGAATTGACTTTTTTCAAAAGCACTTTTTTTTAACAGCTTTTGAAAAAAAAATTTTTTTTAGAAGCTGAAAATTCTGGCTTCTAAAAAAAGTTGTATTTGAGCTTTTTCCAGAATTTCAGCTTTTTTGGAAGTAAAATCATATAGTTATTGCAATTTTAATTTAACTTTTTCAGGAAAAAAACAGGCCCTTTTACTTGAAGAGGTAAAGATATTTCAATGACGATGGCAAAAGAGACGTGACCTAGCTCGGTCTGGGTGCTATAGTGTTGGGCCTAGGATGGGATAGGCTCATATATATAGGTTGGGCCAAGGGTATGTTGGCCTGTCAACCTGGCTGGCTTGACTGTTGGGCCAAGATGGGGTGGCTTAATTGGGCCTAAAAGGTCTGCCCGTATAAGCTTTAACAGCTATGCCGTTAGTTTTTCAAACTTTTTCCTTTTCTACTTTTTAGGCATCCAACAATTATGTAACGGCTAGTTTGAAGGGCAAAACAGGAGATATTCAAATAGTTGAATCATGTAAAAACTCAATTTCTTGGCCATTTTACATGCACAATCAACTCTCTCTACAATTCCCTCTACAATTAGTTCTTACAAAATTGATGAAAAGAGCATATTAATTTTCAAACCCCTTTGCCTATCTGTAAAAAATTTTACGGACAATTTATTATGTATCAAACTATATGTATTTCCTTATTTCAATGTAAGCATATAACTTTCAAGATGGAAGTTGTCCTGTAGGTGTTATATTCTTGCCTATTTGAAATGCAAATCACATAGTATTCATTCTTATGGAATGGAAATGAAAAACAAAAGATACTTTTTCTCAAAAATATGGGCAAATGGAAGTTTAACTCCAAAGAAGCACCTCATGAAGCCTCTTGGAATTTAATTGATTTATTTATTCCTTTTCAAATATGGAAAAAGAAAGTGTACATTTAAAGGACAATCAACACGCAATTCCTTTACCCCTTTTATCTTTCATGATAAATTAATCAAACTCAAAGGAAAAAAAAAATCATTGGAATCAACTTTTATTGACCACTCAAAATTGCCTCCAAAGGATATATAATTGTCTCAAAATATCAGTATTACCATCCTCACACTTACAAATGCCTCCACTACCAGTTGCATAGGTTTGGCCATTTTTTCATCATTTTCTAGAACAACACAAATTTAAATGTAAAATATGTCTAATGATATCAGTTTTCTCCATCAATGGATATTGTTGTTTTGAATAGGCACGTTACAAAAATTATTTTGAATTAGAACGATAAGTATGATAAATAATTCTCTTTGAAGTATTAATCAAGCTGAAGATGCTATTATTAGATTTCTAGGACTATTATATTATTAGGTTATTAAATTTGGAGGTTTTAGTCTAGGCTGCCTCCATGTAATTCTTTTTATCTAGTGTGTAATTAAATTGCCCTCTGTTCACTTTATTTTTTTAATACTTTTATTCAGTACTGTTTGTTTAGACTTATACTTCCTTTTCATACAATTAAAAAACAAAAAAAACTAAGATAATGAGCTAATATAATCATGTGTGCACTTGTGCTAAAAAGTTTAAAAGAATAACTTGAACAACTTCCACAATCCCCCCCCCCCTCCATGTACTTTTTCTTCCAAACTAATAAATTCTTCAAGGAAAATCATCCCTTCACTTTTTCCTAAATTTTTGTTTTTTTAAAATAATTTGATCATGATTAAACTTTTTTATTTATTCATTTTAAAATAATTTAAACATTAATATTGCAAATACAGCCAAGTTTTAGACCTCGAAATATTATTAGAACAGTAACAGTGAAATTTTATGATTAGATTTATGCTTTCTTTTCTAAAAGTTATATGATTTGTAAAGCTTCTTCTATTCATAGTAAGTTAATTCATATGAGGTTTAGTGCAAACAAAAAAATAAAATTTAATTGATTAGTAAATTTGAAAACTAAAAGCTTAAAATAAAACTTACAAGTATAAAATAGAACTGATGAAAGTTTAGACTTATGCTTTCTTTTGAAAAATTAAATAATTTACAAAGTTTCTTTTATTTAGAGTAGACTAATTTAAATAAGGATTAGTGTAAATAAAAAAAATGAAAAAATGCAACGGCATGATATATTAATAAACTCATATTACATTAGAGTTAATGAAGTTAAAATAGTTATATTTCTAATTACAATACATAGAGTTGTCTTCTAGTGTTTCAAACTTAGATATTAAAGTAAAAAGTCAAACTTAGATATTAAAGTAAAAAGTCACCGGTTTGATTCTAGTCATTTACATTTTTTAGATTAATTGCTAAAAACATGGAGTTGATGAAGTTAAAATAGTTGTATTTGTGCAAATAGAGTTGTGTTTGTTCAAGCCCTGATGACAAAATAAGAGGGCTAGATAAATAGTTGAAACATGTCCAAAATTTAACTGGCCCGTGGGCCACCTGGACAGCCCATGTACAAGTGGGCTGCGCTTCTTAGATGGGCTGGGTTTTTGATTTGAATGTTAACTTAGCCCAGTCCTGTTGGCTAACCTCTATCCCAACCCAGCCTGGACTAGTGAAGTGGGCCCGTTTGCCATAATCAATTCTCTACCACACTCACCAAAAGAATCAAACTTGTCAAAGTTGTTACTATTATTATTACTGTTATTATCATTATCATTAAAAATCAATGATGGTTCTCATCTATCTCATTTGCATCTCAATCTCAAATTTTATGGTCTCAAATAAGCAGGCATTACTGAGCTACATTCTCTCGTCATCAAATTCGTTAAAATTAGAAACAAGCTTACACCCTCTTTATGGTTGAAGTTAGCTCCTTATGAAATTCGCACCGAAGACACTACTCATAAGGAAGTAGTTTTAATCACTTGAATTACTCCCTAAATCCCATTATGTGTTCTTTCACTATGATGATGCTATTAGTTTAGAATGCTTTAACATGAGATCAAAGCAATATTGACTCAATTTTTGAGTTAGGTCCCGCACGTCAAAAGGGTATGTTGTTGATATCGTTACGTTCCTTGTTTCGAATGGATTAATATGATATATTTACATGTTAAAAACGGATTAAAGGTGAATGAGAAATTAGCAACCAAAGTTGAGTGGGTTACTAGTTTGGTTGTTAGATTTAGTTATCTGTAGGTTTGTATCCCACATAGGAAAACCATTAAATTTTTCTCACTTTATATATAAATTCTTTTATGAGGTGTGCCAGTGAGGCATATGGAGGGAAGACTATACATGTTGGGCATGGTACTAAACCCACCACACACGCGCGTGCGCGCGCCCGCATCACACCGCACGGCTCGGCCGGGCCCGGGGACTCAGCGCAGGTGTGGGTGTGGCACGATTTTTCACTCCGGTTTGTATTTTTTGGGAAAAAAAAACTCAAACACCTGAAGAGTTTGAGGAGGATGTAATTGATATATTAAAGCTCAGGATTTACTTTTTAGCACGTTGGCATCAGGTGAGCTTATTTTGTGGACGTTTTTTACTGTTGGAGGGACATGTTTATGGCTCCCTTAATGGCTATTTGCTGACTGTTCCTCTTTGCTCCACTATATATAGCTGTGTCCAGAAGGAGCCAGAGATATAGTAGCATTCTCGTATTAGCATATAGTGTAATAGTATAAGCATTTCGCTAGTCATTTTTCCCTCATACAGAGAGAGTCCTACGCTTCTGGTTCGCCGGCTCTTGCTTCGGTGTGCTACCATAGTCAAGAGGTATAGTCGTTGTATCCTGGGAAGGATACGCCATAACCTTTAGCACCGTAGAAGGGGCGTAAATCCTTTAAGGAAATCGTGTATCTCGAGCCTCGACTAATTTTGTTTATTTCTTGTTTATTTGTTATTTCTAGTTCAGTTTTCTATTTGCCTTGTTACTATTTCTGCATTCTATTACTAGTTTCTAACAGATGCTTCATTTTGATGATCCATTAGTTGGACCTTTCCATCGTTGGGGACCCGGGGGGGGGGCAGCTGTTGGAGAGGGAGGGGATAAATATAGGCACTAAATAGCATAAATAATACAACAAAATCTTTTACATAGTTTGGCGTCTATATACGTACATTTGTAATTTCACCTATGAGGTCATGTTTCTAAACATAGTTGAAGTTCATTGCAATTTGCAAGGACAAAACCTCTAAGAAGAAATTCTCCCTTGTACAATCAGTTTATCTAGCCAAAAAAAAAAAAACAGAAATTCTTATACATAATTAATTTTTTTTTCTCTTTTTCGAATGGATAAGAGAACAAAGCATAATAGAACTCCCCAAAATATACTCTAGCGTCACACACGCTCGACCGGGGTTGCTCTTCTACTCGTCCCCGTGTCGACTATTTCTTGAGGGTTTTTCTCTTCTGACTTTCCTTTTCAACTCAATCGAAAAGAACATTGAGATTGGAAAATAGCTGATCAATGAACATCGTCTTCGGCGGCTCCTATCACGGTTTTAGAGCATGAAGGGCTTTATGCCATGTCTTTCCTTCAATCGAAAAACCAAAAAAGAAAGAGGATTTGCTCTTAGCCTATTAGTTGGCTTAATCGATATGAGCTTATATAATCTCGGTCCTACGATTTGAAATGGTTGAGATTGTATCGCCTACTAAGTTAAAAAGTCCTTTTTATATGAAATTATTTTTAACCCCGCACTCATGAATTCAAATGTTTACTCGTCTTGAAATAGACTTGAGCTTGGAGTTCAGATAAAACTAATCGTCCCTCATTTGAATCTTATAAATCTCAAATTTAAATCACCATCAATTCTTTTTTCTTGAAAAAAAAGGATCATGGAAAAGACTTGGTCTTCCTATATTCTTATATCATATAACTCGATAAATGTTCCACAGAAGAAAAAAAAAATTTATACATATAGAACTAATATCCATGTTTAGTCAACATTAATGAAATTCTTTACTCAATTTATTCCAGGCAACACAACTAGTTGCTCTTAATTATGAATACTACCCTTCTTCATATGATTTGTATACTAATTGTTTCAACTATCCCTTCTCTCTTTTAGAATTTGATCTTTTTCTTTGAAAAGCCGAGGCTTTGATATATAGTTTAAAGATCACTTGAATAAGCAGATTATCAAATAAAGATGTCAATGGAAACAGGAAGGGTGGATCTTGAAAAAATCAGAGAAAGCATAGAGGGGTATGCAATAAGGGTGCCTTGAGAAATGGTGGAAGATCAGCAGAAGGAAACGGATCAAGGAAAATGGCATGAAGGGGCAGCCATTGTTGCAATGAAGGGCCAGCCTTGCACTGGGAAGAGCAGATGAGCAAAAGTTTTGGCACAGTTTCTTCAATGTTCGATTCTTGTCCAAGATTATATACTCCCTTGGTTGAAAAAGCTTAAGTACTCATCAACTTGCAACTTTGATGATATCTCCTTTGAAGCCATCTGCAGATCGGCCTCAACTCTGCTGAAGTCTAACCTGAGGGTCGTTATAGACTCCCCCTTATCTCAGCGCGGTCAATTGGATCGCCTGATTCAGCTTTCTAGTTCGACAACGGTGCCTCTAGTCATCGTTGAGTACAAGCCGAGGAATAAGTACCAATGGCGCGCCTGACTAGAGGAGTGCGTAGCTGGATACCATTGTGGTAAGGCGATCTTCGAGTTATTTATTAAAAGAGGTGTAAAGATATAGAGTTTTTATCTAGTGTAAAAAATACAATATGATCTAATTGAATGAATATTCTCAACATATAGTTAATAGAAAGTGATAAGACCAAATAGTATCGTCAAAATTTATACAATGAGATTAAGAGGGTGTTTGGCTTTGTTTATTTTGGGTGCTTATAAGTACTTGAAAAAAAAATACCATCTCACATATTTTTTACTATTTAAGTGCTTATAAATACCAAATAAGCAAAGCCAAACACCCTCTAACTTACTTTAGTTTGATGTAATGGGATGTGCAGCAATTTGATCTTTTCCCATGTATAAGAAAAGGAAAAAGAAAGGCACTTCTCTTTATCTATATAAACACAGAGACTCGTCAATGAGACTGTTCATATACCATATATAATTATATATCAGTGTTGATTGTTGATGATGATGTACCTAAAGTTTTTATGTAATTTTTTTTTTTTTAAAAAAGTCAAATAAATCAATTTAACAATTTAAACTCATAAGAATTATTTTTGGAACAGCCTCGTATACCCATTACCTAATTAAAAAGGTTGATATATATTCTTATATAGTTACACTAAAACGTTATAATATTACGAGAGATTTATATTTACAGACTAGATAGACCAAAAGTGCCAACTTGTGAAACATGCACGATGTAGATTGTTGACGAAAGCAAACCAATGATTCCATATGGTGGAGTATGACCTGGGGTGCAGCAATATTCTCATTGCCGCACTAATAAATAGATCTTTTTATATATAATCCAAATACGATGGACGACCCCATTCTTGATGCTCCCTTGATTAATCATTGAGACGAAGTTTTACAAATTACCACTAACGGAATCTTCCTTAAAAGTCATCCATATGAGATGGACATGTCACCTAACACTTGACGAACCAAGAATATTGCAATTAGTTAGTGCGTGTTTTGGATTGTGTTTTTTTTTTTTTAAAAAAAATTTCTGAAAGGAGCACATTTTTTTTGTAATAATATATGAATTAAATTTTAAAAAATTAAAACTCTAAAAAAACTGAATTTTAGCTTTTTCAAGTCAGAATTTTTAATCTCACAAAAAAAAAACTTTTTTCAAAAATTATTAAAAAAACAAGCTATAAGAAATGTAGAAATAAAGAAAGACATCAAATAAAGTGAATTTAAAATTTGATTCCTCTTATTGGAAAGAAAATAACATTGCGTATGATTCACAATTTGTTTAATTCCATCAACGGAAGAGTATCGAGTCATGAAATTATGGTACTATGTGCAAGATTGCCTTTTTTTTTTTTTGTCATATATCAGTCGTAAGTGTTTTCTTTTGATCAAAATTGTTAATTAGTAGATAAATTTTACTTTGGAGTCTAGTTGTAAGTCCTAGTTAGATTTAAATTAGTCTAGTTAAATATCTGAATTAATTTTAACGTGCGTAATTTCAAATTCCTAAATGGTAAAGGATTAGTAATACCGAATCCTAACAAATAATGGATTTCTACAACTCCCTATTAACAACTGTATAAACGGGTTAATTGTTTCAACCTTTATAGTTCTTTTAATTTCTCTACGTACAAAAATCCTCTCGATAATATTAAAACCCCTTTTTCACCAGAGCTCGCTGACGTCATCATCTCGCCGATTCTTCGCTCCGATCATGCATACGTCAGAGAAGCGCATAATTCCTTCTCTGGTTGACTTATGCGTTGAGAAAGCTATAGAGAACGTTAGGTACATTGGCAATGTGGGATTAACAGATTTTCACCTTCTGGAACGCATCTTGCCACATTATACACTTGATCAGTTGACACACATTGAGAATGGTACAAAAGGAAGAGATCTTAGCCCAGTGACCAATAAACTATGGAAGAGATTTTACGAGATTAAATTTGGGGCGGAGAAAACTAATCTGGCGAACGAGAAAATGAAATAGAAGAAGACGGTTTTTAAATGGAGAGAATTGTACGAGGCGGAATTAAGAAGCATAAAAGAGCGGCAAGAGAAGTGTATCGAACGGATTAAGCAATTGTACAAAGCGGAAGATGCTAAGAAACAAAGCAGACAAAATCGACTTTGCACGAAGGTTCCTCCCTCGAGCAAGAAACGAAGCTTTTCCGGAGGTGGAGGGGCTTATAATAATATTCGCAAGACAAAAAGCAGCTTAATGAAGAAGTCAAAGTTGGATTTCATCAACAGTCTAGAGGTGAAAAATTTAGCAGCTATGAAGACCAAAGTGAAGAAACCAATAAAAGGGAGCTTTTGATAGTGGCCTAGTAAATATTCATAGGATTGCATTGTAAATTAAATAATTAAATTAGTTTGAAACTTTTTAGATTTACAAAATTAAAAGTGCCATCAAGTTCTAAGATTGAACCAAAAAAGTTGATGAATATAATTGAAAACACAACCGAAGATTTTTTCTATTTCCCAAATTAATGCATAAGGGTCAATTTGCAAAACTTGTTGCACTTTTAGAAGGAGTCTTTAATTGGATTGGGAAAAAAAATAGTTTGGAGAGAATGAGTCCACTGTAATATTTCCGAAACCTTCACTAACAGACATGATTACACTTTTCCATTTTCCTCTTTTTTCTGCTTGCGAGATGAACTCCTTCTCAAGTAACGAATTGTACTAAAAAAAAAAGAGGAAAAAATTGTGGAAGATCATTCTGAATTTATATATGCCTCTCAATTATCATAAATATTAATTCAAACCATCTCGTTCTATTACAAAATTTATAAGTATAAGATAAAGTCATTGCATGTGTTTCTGATCAAGGTTTCGTTTGGATTAGCTTCTTTTAAAAAACATTCTTTTTATACTAGTATTTAGCTTGGTTTCAAAAAAAATTAAAACTCTGAAATGAAATTCAGATTAGTTTAATTTTTTCAGAAACTAAATTTTTATTTTTTTAAAAAATATTAATTTAAAAAAATACTTTTAGAAAAACCAATCTAAACTAGCCTCAAAACAAATTTATCTTCATGTACCATTGATCAATATAGCTAGTCAATGATATTCATCAATGACTATACTATATCGTTGTTGGTGTGTGTATATTATAGTCCCCACAATTTAGCCCTTCGAACAAGCTTCGTGAGGACCACTTTTAAGCCCTTTTTTTCCCTTTTCCTAAACTATGTGCTTTATAGTAATTAAAGAAAAAAGCCAACATGCAAGACATAGCTGTCTCTATTATAATATTTGTCCATCAAATTAAAAGTTGTATACGCCAGTGATCATAGTCCATGTGTTTATGATTTCTGTGTACACAAGTTGCTAAATAGTCCACACACTACACACACTTTTGTATTCATATATGATGGCATCGCTTAGTCTTCCACCCAAAACCAAACCTGACAGCTACTAATTGCAAATCTTATTCAATACTGGTGGTGATTACTTCTTTTATTATTATTATTTTTTCAAATAACGAAGATCACATTAAATACACTTCAATTAAAATTTCGTGGTGTAGCTACGCTACACTTCATAAAAATTTCATGGTACAACAATGCTTTCAGCGTACTTAATTAGGGGTGGCTAGCTACCATGGGTGGATCTACAAACCGAATAATATATAGGACTTGTAATCTTCATTAATCTCGATGGCGAAACCATTAAAGAGTAAGGGCTTGTTTGAATTGTTTTTTTTTTTTTCAAGAAATAGTACTTTTTTTTTCTGAAAAAGTTACATTAAATTTACAATAATTATTTGATTTGACTTCCAAAAAACCTAAAACTCTGAAAAAAGTTCAAATACATCTTTTTTTTAGAAGTCATAATTTTCAGCTTTTAAAAAAAATTATTTTCAAAAGTTGTTAGAAAAAGCACTTTTGAAAAAAGCCAATCCAAACGGGTCCTAAACCATGGAATTATATTCGATATATTTTTGGAGACTAAAATATCTAACTCTTCTTTAAATCATATATATAAGTATTAATTACATGAATCTAGCCTTTACTAACAAAAATTTTAGATCCGTTCCTCGTGTATCCGCTCAAGGGTGCATAACGGTGCGCGAGGGTACGTTGTGCTATAACGCATTGCAATTTGTTTTAACTTGTACTCTTAAGGTGTTTTAGTATAAAAAATTACTAAAAACAAACTACTTATATACAATAATTAAGTTGTATATATGTTTTTAGCTTACATTGAACAAACATTTTAAATTTACCCTCCTCAACTCATACTCCACGTAATTATCTTTTTTTTAATTTCTCATTTTCGAGGTAATCCTTATTTTCACCTATAGATCTATTTTCTTGGGGTAAGGAGTCGCGTTTGCACCATGTACATACATACAAATATACATACATGAATTAGATCTATGCACATGGTCATATATTTGACTCAATATTTCCACATGAATATGAACTATATGATTATGGTGTGCTAGAGTACTCTATTATAGACTAAACCAAAACTTCATATTCATATAGCATATCAGATCACCAACATAATCAACCAAAAAGCTCAAAAGTTCTAGCCACTCAAATCAACTCCATCGCAGTAGTGATGCTTCCTCTTTTAGGAAACCAATCGCCTGATATTCATCAGCAGCAGCATCACTCACCCAAGAAACACAAACTACTCGAACTCAAAACCAAAACCTTCATTGGCTTGCGCCTTTGTTCATGGCTTCTCATCACCATTTTCTTCCAGGTTCTGCTCATAGTCTTCATCAGCCGCGATTCTTCTCAATCACCGCCGCCACCCTCCACCCATGTTCACCGCCAGCACCTCCCATCGCAGCCACAGAAAGCGCTGCAGAAGGGCCGTTTTTCCAGCCCGGAAGAAGATAATCAGCAATGCAAGCATGGGAGAGTTTACGTGTATGATCTGCCACCGATGTTCAACAAGGACCTGGTGGACAATTGCGACAAGTTAGACTACTGGAAGTCCCGCTGCAACATGGTGGCCAACGCCGGTTTTGGGCCGGAAGCCACCGGCCTCGACGGCGTTGTGCCGAAGAATCTCACCCCGGCATGGTACTGGACTGATATGTATGCTGCTGAGCTTATTTACCATTCCAGGATGCTGAGTCACAAGTGCAGAACCCTAAATCCAAACCAGGCCACAGCATATTATATCCCATTCTATGCAGGCCTTGCAGTAGGGAGATATTTGTGGTATTTCACGGCGAAAGATCGTGATCGTGATTGTGAAATGTTGTTAGACTGGGTTAAGGAACAACCCTACTGGAAAAGGATGAACGGTTCAGATCATTTCATTATGCTGGGAAGGTTGACCTGGGATTTCCGAAGGTTGACTAATCAAGATAGTGATTGGGGGACAAGATTTATTCTTATGCCTTTCATGAAGAATGTTTTGCGCCTTTCTGTTGAGAGAAGTCCCTGGGATGAGTTGGAAGTTTCTGTGCCATACCCTACAGCATTTCACCCTAGATCTGTGAATGATATATTGCACTGGCAAAATTATGTCCGGGATCGGAAACGGACGAGTCTGTTCTGCTTCGTGGGGGCCACACGCACGAAAATCAGGAACGATTTCCGGGCGGTGTTGATGAATTACTGCAAAGATGAGGTTTTGAGTTGTAAAGTGGTCGATTGCGCAATCCAGCCTTGTTATGATGGCGCCCCAGCGATTCTGGAAGCGTTTCTGGAGACAGATTTCTGTCTCCAGCCCAAAGGGGACGGCTCGACCCGGAGGTCGTTTTTCGATTGCATGCTTGCTGGATCGATTCCTGTTTATTTCTGGGAGGGGAGTTTCAAGGATCAGTATGAATGGCACTTGCCTGGTGATGCTAGGACACATTCTGTGTACATAGATCACAGCCTAGTCCGAAATGATACTTCAATTATTAAGACCATTTTAAAGAAGCATAGTAGACACGAAATAAAGAAGATGAGGGAGATGATTATTGATTTCATTCCTAGGTTTTTGTATGCAAGAAAGGCTGGAGATTTAGGGGGTATGGAGGATGCTTTTGATATCGCCATTGATGGGGTGTTGAGAAGGTTCAAGCAGCAAAAGGAGCAGTCATCATTCTCTAGAGAATGAGAAAATGGTTGAGATTGATGTGAAAATACTGGGAGAAAATTCGTTATTTTTTTTTTCACGCGAAACAATTGAATTCTCCGACCGGCCATTCAAAAGGTAAGGAAACTCGTCCCTTGTACTAGATTTTCCTGTAGTTTATTTATTTATTTTTGTACATGAATTTTTGAGATTCAACGTTGTTTCATTAATTCAAACTTGTTCTCGGAGGTACATTGAAGAGAACTTTTATTTTGTTTCTCTTTTTTCACATTTGTTTAGGACATGGGGGGAATGTCACTTATTCCAGGAGTTGTGAGGATTTTGTGCCATGGGTAAAGGAAATAAATATGTAGCATAATGTAGGACAGAATATCTTGGTAAAAGTAATAAACTTCTTTAAGCAATTATATTTTACGATTTTCCTGACAAGTTGAATGCTATCCCTTGAGGTTAATTAGAAAAAATTATCATTTTAATTATTCTCACATTAAATATAACCTAACTTGTGAAAGAAAAAATAATTGAAAATGATAAATTTTCAAAATATAAATATGATCTTGTAATGTTGCACTTGTTAGAAAAATCGATTTATATTATATTTAATTATTTATTCCCTTTTAACTAGTGTGATATTATATTATCCAATATAAATTAAATATGGCAAATTGGCTATAGATTTACCAAATCTCTTCCAATAAGATCCTGATTTGTCGGGGAGGGCCAGCTAAACGATGCTTATTGGTTGACGCGATTTATTTTCTCCTACTTTAATAAAGTTGTTGCTTTGATTTTCTCAACTCTCTTTATTAAAAAGTCTATACATACACACACATGCATCACACACACACACACCCATGTGGGTGTGTGTGGATACTTTGAACTTGAGGCACGTTATTCTTCCTTCACCATAAATTACGAAAAGCATATCGTACCATATAGTAATTAATTATATGTTAATTAATTTCTGTCGGGATTTATCTTCTCCAAGTGGTTGGTTTATCTTTTACTTAATTATGCTCTACCGTTTGGGTTCATCCGGAAGATCAAAATCGAGTACCCCTTTGTTGTGAAGAATTAAATTAGGGTTAGTTTGAATTGTCTTCTTTTAAAAACGTTCTTAATAAGTTTTAAAAAAATATTTTTTTTTAAGTTAAAAATTTTGTTTTTTTAAAAAAATTGTATTCGAGGTTTTTTTTATTTTAACTTTTTTAAAAATCAAACCAAATAATTATAGTAAAAAAATGTATTTATTTCAAAAAAATATTTTTTCCTAAAAAAAATTCAAATGGACTCTTTAGTTGTTTACTTAACTTTTGAAGAACTTTCTTAATTATTTAAATATTTTTTGGTACATATAAAATGGCAAAAGAAATGTCTACATACCTTTTGAAAATATCTCTTATAGTCTTTTCTTTGCAAATGATAACAAACGTGCATCTTTAAGTTAATTAAGAAAGAACTTTTAAACCCTAATAATTAGGATCAAAATGCAATTAATATCTATCTTTAACAGTACTGAGAACTTTCAACTTAATCATCAGTTTGACGCATTAGCAACAGTAGCATATATCTATACATATCTCTAATTAAAAATTATAAATGTATTCATCATGCCAGTGAACGAGACGCAAACAAATAGGACAGAACAGCAAACTTAGCCAAAATGTCAATACGTGCACATCATGATCAATAAGAAAGTGAGAGACATATATGTGTGTGTGTGTGTGGGGTCAAGATTATAAATCTGGTTTAGTATGGACATAAAAGATTAGAAGAGCTACACTGACTTGCGTGCTTATAAGCACTTTGTATAAGAGCTACTTCATTCAACTTTTTGGAAAAAGTACTTATAAGTACTCAAATTAACCACAGCCAAACAGGCTGTAAGTTGTATGTATCATATTGGACAAAGAAATATTAAAGCAAGATTCCGAATCGAGGCGCTTTAGCTGGTCCTGCGGCATCTCTTCACAAGACCTGAACAAAAAAGAAAGTGGTAGGCGGAATACGTAGATAATAATAATAATAATAATAATAATAATAATATTTTCTGTTAATTAATTAATTAATAACATTATCAGACAGCTGCACTCAAACATCATCACATATTTAATCATATTTTTCATTTCAGGATCTTCGATGTGACGTTTTTTTACATACAACATTTGTCTGCTTGCAGCTTGTCTATACTTACATAATGCATGCTAACAGTTATAAATAATCATAATTCTAGGGTTGAAATGCCTGAAGCGTGAATAAGAGACTTATTCTAGTTAGTTTTGATAGGTTTTATGTTTAACTAATTTGAATCATATTCTCTCTCGATATAAATTCGCGTTCCAAAACTTAATTCATACCTTTTGTGTGGAGTTTGTCAAAAAAAAAGCCAACACTTAAAGCGAAGGGATTACATAAACAATATATTATATGGACATAAATTATTAAAATGATACTCTTGTATTAATGTGAGAAGACCTTTAATACGAGAGAATCTTAATCCCGCTATTTTGGTCATATCACTGCCACAAGGAATAGCATTGAAGTAGCTAGTATAGCGGCCGTCCGTGTCTTGCTCTCCACAAAAGAGATGGCAAAACATCAACACGAACAAGTTGGATTTTACGTATAGAATTAAGGGTGATGCTATCCTTGACAAGTGACATGAAAGAAGCACGTCTGGTTTGCAATAGCAGCCATATATATCCCCTCTTGCAAGAGATAGACAAGACCATTCTTGTTTTATGTGGACAGAAATAACTGTTCATCATGTGAAAGATAGAGTTCGTTTTGTTGAACATATATTTAGTTTGTGTGCTTTTTCAAGTGATTGCAGAGTGCATCACTTGTGATTTGATATCAGAATCCTGGAGAGTGGAGAACATAAATAGAATGTAAGAGGGCAAAAGCTCATTTTGGACATAATTAAGAAAAAATTCCACTATTAGAATTTGACAAACGGGCAACAAACCTAATCCATCACTAATTTACTATAGCAAAGGAAACAGTTATGGAAGTTTGTTATTGCTAAATCTTATTCGGTCACTAATATGTCAATAAATATAAATAAAATATTTTCCGTCTTCAATTTGTCTCTAAATAGGAAAGGAAATAGTCTGTCGTTAATTAGAGCCATTTTAGGAACATAAAAGTGTAGTCACTAGTTAGAAACAGAAAAATTAGGCACTAATTAGTGATGGAAAATTCGGTCAATAATTAGTGATAGATCGGTGGCTAACTAAAGTCAGGATGCTTCAATCGCCAATTAGCGAAAAATTAATACGTTCTATCTCTAATTTGTGGCTGATTTTTTTTTTAAAAAAAGATAATTAAAAATTTACATGCATCAAGTTCGAAATTTGCTTTTTAGAAATAATAATTCCAAAGAAATGCAATATTCGTTGAATTGAGAGACACAAATCTCATGTTGATGGAATTAGCAATTATGTCCTATGAATAGCTAGGGGACTTATAATTTGAAATTTGTGTGGTCACACGCCATACACGATGGAGCAGCCCATGAGCCGGCCTAAAGGGTTCTCTACAAACTTCTGCCTATCCAGAAAAAATATATATATAATCATGTGAAGAGGGTTTTTTTGTTTTGGGTGTATTTTTAAGAGAAAATAAGTTATATGAAGGTTGACATTTTTTCATAATAAAGCTAGTAAAGGGAAAGTCTAGGCTTTCTCCATGAATAGTTAAAGCATTCAAACTCTTATTCTATAATGGAGAATGAATACAGATAAGAATTCATTTTGAAAGTGAGTTGGTTGGGACCACTTCAATAGAAATCAAATCATTCCAACTATTTATCAATGTCCGAGTTGGATTTCACTTGTTTCAAACATAGATGATGAATTAGTTGGCCAACATTTGTTGGAATGTCCCAAGAAGTCACTGTAAATTAAATGTTGATAGTTGTTTCATGAATAATTTAGGACATACTACAATGATAGCTTGGTTCGAGGTAAATTTGATAGGTATTAGAAGAGGGATAGAAAAGAAAAGACCATTCCACTTTTTGACTTCTTTTCTTAAGTTTAGTATGACTAATTAGAGTTAGAAAGCGCATTTTTATAATACGACATTTTTAGGAGAAAAAAAAAAGTTAAAAAATTTGTTCCTTAGCTTAACTCAAGAAACAAGTATAAAGAAATCATTAAAATAAAGTTAAAAATTATAAAAATAAAGAAATCATAAAAAATAAAGTTAGAAAACTATGAAAATAACTTATCCTCATTTATCTTCTCACAATGCTCAAGCATTAAAATAATAAGAATTAGAAATATTAAATTTTAAAAATAAAAACGTTAAAAAAATAAAAATTTAAAAATTAAAAGATTTTTAAAATTGGACAATTAAAACTAAAAAGATCAAAAAGAAAAAGTAGAGAACTTAAAAATACGTGTGTCATTTTCAAATTTTCCCTTTGCTAGCCGGAAGACATTATATTCTTATTTAGCTTTTTGTCTTTTTGAATTGTTCAACAATATGCCAATATTGTTTAATTAGACAATGATAATTTATGTTCCACAATCTTTACAGATATATAATACTAGATATAACCCTTTTCCAAGTTGTACAAAAAAAATTTAATTGTCATGCATAAATTTATACCAAATCAAAGAAAACAAGAATATATTTGGTCAATTGAATTAATTTTCGTTTTTTTTTTGACTAGTTAAAATGATTTTATCAAGCATGTGAAAGGAAAAAGACATTCCATTCTAACTCTTGTACGGTTTTAATTAAACAAATGAAAAAAGAATAATTATTACATGATCATTCTGCCTTGAGTTGGTATTCTTTTTAAACCATTCTATCATCCTAAACTATGTCATTGAGGTGGAGATTGACTCCCAGGTCCTTACACAGTTGACTAAGGGTAGTAAAAAACAGTTGGGGACTAAAATCCTATTGGCTGATGAGTGCAAAAGAATATCTTGATGTCAAATTCACTATGAAAAAATTTTGAATTTGAAACAAAAATTTTCCATCTCAAAATAGATTTGAGATAGAATTTGAGACGAGAATTTTTCCGCTCAGAAAACTTGACAAAAATTCTAGGACGGAAAATTTCGTCCAAGAAATGGACAAATTGAATAGCAGACTTTTGGACTTCCACTCCCCTATGCAACTAGAACACTCTTGAGAGATGATGTGAAGGGTTAAAAATGATAAATACTTAACCCTCGTTACTGCTGCCTCCTTCGAAGAAAAAAATAAATAAAAATATATATAATTTGGCGAAATAATCTAACCAAACCCTATCGAAACAGTACAACTATAAGACAATAAAGATTATAGAATGAATATGGAAAAGAAGCAATCAATCTCTCTTTCTCGGTATATATATAAAACAGATACACACACACCCATACACACACACACACACACACACACACATATATATATATATATATATATATATATATATATATATATATATATGAATGGGACCAATTTTGTGATAGCGGTGTAATGTTAGTTAAAAACACTTACAGATGCGAAGCATACAGGTAAGCAAAGTGTTTTAGGCCCAGTAGATTAATTAACTTATTGTGATATTGGTCTCGGGTATTTTTGTCCAAGGATGAGATCTTATCTTAAATTTTCCAATTTTCAAAACCCTATCGGATACAAATTCAAATGACGAAGACTAAAAAAAAACGACTTTAGGTGCATGGCCCAATAGTTTTGACTTTTGATGATTTTTTTTGGCCTGATAAAAATGGATCAAGATCTTCTCATACCATTAGTTTTCTCATATTAATATAAGAGATAAATTTTAATCATTTATGAAATTCAATTTCCAAAAGATCTGGCATTGGGAGGAAAAATGAGTGTTTTAAAAAAAATTTATCTTTTTTTGAGAATTTAAATTTCATAGATGGCTAAGATAATATGACCAAAACATGAATGGTTAGGATTTCCCTTATATTAATATTAGAGGTCATTTGATATGAGAAGATCCTAACATGATGAAATGTGATAGGATGATAATGAGGTCACTTTCTTGCATTCTTTGGGCATTTTCCCCTTGATAGTTGCATAACATTTGGGCATACAATAATAATAATTAAGGTCATGTGGTGTATGGTTTTGGGTATTTTTCAAACAATATTGTGAAAGACAATTTTGGCATAAACGAAACAAACTTAAAATGATCATTGAACATTAACTATACTGAGATGTCTAGTTTGTTATTTAATGGTCAGGTCTTGGGTCGTTGGAAGTCTCGATCTCCTATATCTTTTGTTAGTTGTTTCATTCTACGTCGTCCTTTTTTTGGAAAAAAAAATTATATAGTTTAAGCTTAATTCTTGTATTCAATTTGTCAAAATTCCAAAATGTTAATTTTAAATTAAAATATTTGTTTATGTATTACAAAAATCAAATAAATCGAATGCTCAGTGTTTATATAAGAGGTAAATAATACTCTATCCCCTATGATTTGTAATAAATGTATATTATTTTTATAAATTTTAAAATAAGTGCAAATACCCTTTGTAGCCCTGAAATATATAGTACACCAGTCCATGTCTATTTTATTTTAAAGCTATAAGAGATAATGCGCATTTATGTTGATAGCAAAGGAGACTAGATATGATGCTTTTTACTCTTTGTACATTCTTTTTCCTTTGCAGATTATTTACTCTTTCTACTTATTAATGCTAATAATTAATAAGTATTTTTATCATATAACAAATATCATAAATGAGAAAACAAACTAAAATATGTGGCCAATACAAACATCTTTACCGGATTAGTCTGTGGAACATTTAAATACTAGTAACAGATAAACTCTACATGCACGTGAGACTCACACCTTATAAACATTTCAATATAAAGGTTCAATATAAATTTTCTTTCCCATTTTTCACATTTAGAATTCTCATCATCATTGAATTTTAGGGTCACCTGCAGTCCGGTTTTATTTCATTTTCGCCATTGAAAATGACCTCTACAAATAATAATGGTATGCAATTAAGTATTTGTTGTTTGGATAAGTTCCAATCCACCAGATATGGATGAGGCTCGTCACTGTTCACAGTCACGTATATTTCTGATAACGATAATGTAAAAGATTATCAGTGAAAAAATCTTAATCCAGACTTAGACTTTTTAATTGAATCAACCTATTAAAAAAAAAAGCTATTCGGGTAGATCAGGGAAGACCAGACACGTTCTAATTTATCACGTACAGATATTGTTGTTGCTGAGTGTAGTATCATCACAAGTCTACATGCCAGGGCATCTCAAAATTCCATCAGCGAAAGAATCACATGGAGAACCAAGAGATGGAAAAGAGACCAATTCTCATAGCCATGAAAGGCCATCCAGGCACTGGAAAGAGCACACTAGCGCACGCCATAGCCAGAAGCCTGAAATGTCCCCTGGTTGACAAAGACCACTTCCGTGGCTGCACAAAACCAATCCAAGAGGCCCTCCTGCTATTCTCCCCTGACACAGCCACTAAGCTCTTGAATGACTTATCCTACGAGGCCATGTGGCAGGTCACCTCCACTCAGCTTGGCTTGGGACTTAGCGTAGTCGTCGACTCGCCACTCTCTCGTGGGGTCCACTTTGATCGGCTTGTTGAGCTGGCGGCTCATGCTGAGGCTCGGCTTATTGTGATTGAATGTAAGCCTCAGGACGTGGCCGAGTGGCGCAGGCGGCTTGAGCTGAGGGGCGCAGCCGATGCCTTGAGCTGGCACAAGCCGTCCAAGTGGCGAGAAATGGAGAGTCTGTTGGGGAGTTATGATGGGTGTTGGGATTATGATGTTGGCCAGGTACCTAAGCTTGCTGTGGACACTACAGCTCCTGTTGGAATAGAAGATCTAGTTTCTTCGGTTTTAGATTTTATTATTTCTATACCTGGTTCTTGAGTCAAATAAATACGTTAAGAAAAGATCTCATTATTTTAATATCATGATCATGTTTATATAATTGATCCTACCTAATGAGATAACATTTAGTTTAATTTCTTTATGCTTGTTGATTGCTTTGGACCATCAAAGACTGCAATCGATGTTTGCTGTAACAATTTGCTCAATGCACGATTTTGCTTCACTGCTTTTGCAGCAGTCCAAATGCAAATACAGAGAACTCGTGGTTTCATCACAAACAAGTCCATTGCATCAATCAAAAAGCATTTTCTACCCAGCCTTCAAAAGGGGATAAAATTAAAGAAGCACAAAAACAAGAAGCAAATACAGAAAACAAACTTATTTCTTGTACAGATTGACTCCAAAACTTGTAACTTATGGTACTGGTTTCCAAAACAATTGCCTCGAAGGAAAAACCTTACAGCTTAAACTCGAAGCAAATAGAATAATATATACAACAGGAAAGTTCTGAAGTCTTACTAACTTCAAGCATAGCTAGCAGGTCACTTAAACAAACTACTTTTTCCTGCCCTTGTGATTTGCACTACTCCTGGGAGAAGATGTTGATGAAGAAGCTGTCGCAAGGCCCGACCAGTTATTTTCAGCTTTGTCTTTGTAAAATGCCTTCAAAACATCATCCTTGATTTCCACGTAGCGCATCTTCTTAGTCTTTTCCAAAAGTAAACTATCAAGCATGTCATCCTCCAACAAATCATCAAGAATCCTGGAGCAGTTCGGGAAAAAGCGCCTACCTGTGTCCACTGCCACCAGGAAAAGCGTATTGTTGCAGAAAGTCATAAAATGAGGATGAGCTTCCAAAATCATGTAGTTGTAAGATGTTCAAGTCATGATGCATACTCAAAAGATGCTGGTATATAAGCTGAAATTGCTTATATTTCAAGCGGAGAAAAGATAAAATACACCAAGGGACAAAAACAATAACACAGATTATTTAGGAAGAACAGTAAGAATCTAGGAGTAACAGTTCGTGATTAGTCTCTCAAAAGGATGGCAGCTTTATCTCATATGCATGAAACAAATTTCATGTATGGAGCAAACTTGAAAATTTTGGTCATTATTGTAAGCGCTAAGGTTCAAAAGCCTTGCGAGAAGAATTTATGCTTTTGGTTTTGCTTTCAATCTTCAAGAAGGTTTGGATAAGTGAAGAGGAAAATGTATTCATGCTGTGGCCCTGCTTCAAGCATAAGTAGAAGGAAAAGGAAAATGGCTTAGAACTCTGAGATGCAAATGTGTGCATCGTCTACATATACTAGTATTTCGTGGAACTTTGATACAAAATTTTTCAACAAAAGGGCAACTATCTGAACTATTGGATAGGTTCCATGACTAGAACTCAAGATTACCTGTTTTCTGCAAGGCTTGTAGCCGTGACTGTAGCCTTTTGACTTGCTCAGATGGTATTTCGTTCAAATCAACCTCTCTTAAACTTCCTGATGAACCTTTCAGAGCTGAAAGGCCAGTAAAAGCTGAGGTCGAGAATGCATCTGCTATTTGCATGGCAACCTTCGCTTCAAGAGGAAATAACATCTGGGCAAGAGCCACTGCCACATGAAAGCAAAATACATAGCACAGTTTAACAAATTTAGATTCTTATGCTGTGAAAATGCAGTTTTGCTTTATCATGTAATATTGTATGCATATGAAGTTCTTCTAATTATATGGGATAAACTACAAGGCATTGAGTAGTTCATGTTGAACATCAGAGTGAATAAGTGTAGCAGGACAAGAATGCAGTCAGTAAAAATGTTTCTCATTATCATTTCCAGTAAAGAAAAAAGAAATAGATGCGCCTGCACCTAAGAGAAACAAGCTTTTGAGAGAACAGGCTTCCAAAATTATGCACAAGCAAAAGTAGTAGTAATTTTCTGATAATTACTAGAACAAGCATTAGTTACCAAGAGAGATTTCCAAAGACAGAAAAGTTCTCCATCCCTTATCTGTTTTGTTTTGGACTTTGCTCTTCTAGGAAGTAGGCCTTTGCCTGATATATAACTTCGAAAAGATTTATTGCAAATCATGAAGTACTTGGAACAGTTTCTAGCATTTAATTTCATGCTCAATGTTGTTGTTCCACCTTTAAACGAATATAGAATTATATGCATTATCATGCCAGGATTGTAGAGACAAAAATCTATGTGTGATCAGGCCATGTGTTAATGCTGTTATAAGAAGCTTCTGTCATGGTTTTGGAATAAAAGGAATTTAAGGGCAGAAACAATGGCAGTTACATGCTAATTAGATTAGGCTCCCTGTTTATGTTAATAGAATTCGAGGTCAAGATTTTGCAGAGACCATACGATATAGAGCTGAGGAAAGTAAGGCCATTTATATATTTATTTTTTGGGTTGGCCTCTGTGACACACATATAGATCCATCTCCTCCTCATCCCCCCTCCTCTCTCATGGTAATCAGAAAAAGGTTCTGTAAGAAGATCCACGCATGAGAGGTCTGTGGACTAATAATGTGCACTGCATTTCTAATCATAGCTATGGAAGTGGAGAGAACAGAATTATAGAAACAGTGCCAGTTCAACAAGCCAATTAGGAACTTATGGTTGGTGCTGAGACAGGATCCAACTCAAAATGTCTTACGAACAAGCTCTTCAAAAATGTATTTTTGATCTACAAATTGATTTCCTTATGACTATCAAAGGCATTATATGTGTGCCTTTGCTTCCATCACTCTCAGTACATAACAAAATAACATAACCGGAGTCTCTTAATCCAAAACTCTAACAATGTGATTTCCAAAACACTTCCATCTAAGAAATGGAGCTGCTCGGGTAAACTGTGGAGGGGCCACTGGGGTCATAATAAGAAATCAAACTCAGAAAGGATAGAACCGGTAGCACTGAATGAGAGTCATTACACACGCAACCACCTAACTATCCCTGCTTATAAACAAAACAATGCCGTAAAAGAAATCATGTGGTTCACCATCTTCTCCCTAAACATATAAGGGCCAATGGTATTTTTTTTTTTTTATCTTGTATGATGGCAGTTCCTTTAGTGGAGAAGAAATACAGGGAAAGTGAAGAAAGAAACAACTTAGTATGCAGTTTGTATTCGATCAATGTATGCTTCCAAATTTCTTATTATGACATTAATAAGCCTACACAAGTGAGGAAACATGTGGACCAAACATCAATATTATCATTTGATAAGTGAACTCATCAAGACTCCTTTCCTTAATATCATCAATCTGAAGTTTTTTTACAGCCTTTACTTTTTCTCAAATCAATTTCTACTCCAGAGTAGAGCATTGAAATTACAGTTGAAGACCAAATCTGCTCTCATTCATCTAACCACTGCCTTTCCTTTAGAAAAGTCATTCAAATTGGCCAACCCTTTCCTCATTCACTTTGGCACGCCTTTTGCCTGCTTAGAACAAGGGTGATTCTTGAGACAACAACAGTTACAGCATTAGATCAGTCCAAAAGCTTATATTCAAATCCTAGAAATGCGAGTGAAAGAGTGTGGAAGAGTCATAGATACAGGATATTTAACATCAATTGCCCCAAACCCAACCCCCGCCCACCTCCGGGCCACAAATAAATAAATAAAGTCTGCATTCTGATGCCTGATAATAAAAATTCCCAGCATTTTTTCTTCCAAAAACAACAAGAAATGGATTATGATATGACTTTGAGTATTGTATTTCAACAAAACAAACAATTAGGCTAGCAATTTCACATAAACAAGACAGAATTAATGGAATCAAAAAGCGGAAAGTTAGAGATTTGGCTATGAATCATCTAATGCAACCTTAAAAAGGTCATGCACATATTGCAACAAAAAATGAGTTCATATCCAGTGAATATTTACCTCTATTTTCAAGTAAAAGCAACCTCATGATTAAATCATCAGCCTCCATGTTTGATGAAATGGACACGTTCCCAGTCATTGGATTCCTACGCATTTCTCTTTCCAGGACGTCAATGCACAGCTTGTCTTTATTAGCTTCCTTCCCTTGCTTTGTGTCCTCATTGTAATCTTTGGGCCGAGTCAACCTCCTACAAATTGTGACAGCAGTTTCTCCATTTTCAGAATTTTCTAAGACAGATGCTCCATTATTCAGCAGTGCCACAATGACCCATAGATCTTTGCGCCTAGCAGCAACATGGAGAACAGTGTATCCTCGGGAATTCTTAAGGTTCACATCAGCCTTACCCATGCTGAGCACCTCGTTTATAATTTTAGGATTGCAATAAGCAGCAGCATAGTGAAGGGCGTTTGCATCATCTAATGTGACATCAGATTCTTCCAGAAGTAATCCGACCAATTCAACATCATCAGAGTCCAATGCCTTGAGAATCCTTCGGATTCTCTTTTCATGTAAAGTGTCTACTTCCATAGAACAGTCAGAATCTATTTTAGATCTATTACGAAGACATTTGATGTCCTTAAACACTTCATGAGGAAGCTCCCTCTCAAGAGTCATGTCATCTAGATCGGATCGCGCTATTCTCTGGATGCTGTGCAGGAGAAGTTGGCTCAGCTGGCAGTGGAAGGCTACCATAAGAATTGGAATAACATCTTCGACAAAAGCCTTTTCAATAAAATTTAGAAGGCGGCGCTGCACACAATTAAAGAGTCGTATATCAGCACAGGAACCATGAAATATATAGCAGGACAGAGATCAGCTAATGTGAAAGTGGCAGAAAGAAACTTACCACTGTTTGCCTCCAAGAGCAATCAAATCAAATTACCAAAATTTAAATGAGAATAGGTAGCATTCTTAGATTTCGGGTATCTAAATTCAACCCCACAATTAGAAAGATAAGATATTTCTCCAGATAATACTGGATTTCGCATTGATGTGATGATTGAAACTTTGCATAGTTCCAATATCAAATCAAGTACCAATAGGAAAATCGGTTTGAACGATTCACCAGTCTCAAGAGACAAGAACAGAACTGGTGCCTAAATTGCTGTACATAAAATTTGTTCTATTCCTCTTGAAGAAACCAAACTGAAAACGTCCCTATTTTAGCTAATGCCAGAATAAAATGCTCGAAACAGAAAAAAACTAATGTGAAATTTGAAGAATTGATGTCTAAATCAAACAAAGTAGAGCCTAGATAGGCCATTTTCATTTTATACAGACTAGTACATGTGATCTGCCCAAATGCCATAAGTAAAATGATAGTGTTAATTTTAAAAAATTAACATAATATTTTCAGATAATAGCGTAGAACACACCTGAGTGAGCATTACAAATTCTTTGATCTGAAATCTGTCAGAAGCATACATAAGTTCCACAGCATAATTAATGGCAGGGCCACACGCATCATGAGCGCAAAAAGAATCCACACATGTCGAAACCTCAGGGGGAGACTCCTTAAACTTTCCAGTATACAAGTAATGTAACAAAACCATAAATGCTTCATACCCTACCCTGCCATGAGGTACCAAATCCGAAATGAGATATTTTGGCTTGCCTTCTGCCACGGAGCTATTGTTCTCCTTCTTAAAGAGCTCATGGAAGAATTGGCTTCTTGCAGCCAATATACAGCGATTAACGCCCACAGGTATCCCCTCGACTTCTATCTCTACATCACTGTAGTCATACTCACTATTGAGCAAGAGCTTTTCAAGACTGCTTCTAAGGTTAGTCAAGCTCAACAACTCTGAGCTGTTCACAGGCTCACTAACAGTTGAGGAAGGGACACTCTGGCTGCAGCGCCCATTCGATAAGTATGACGAAGAATTAAAGCTCAACGATGGTGAATGATCATTCCCGTTTTCCATTCTTAACAGTTTAATCTGTTCCTCAGCTACCAAATAGATATGACAACCATCTAGACTGAAACATAAACAACCTCATGAACAACACAAAAAACCATTCAAACTTAATGCGTACCGCAATAATCTAGTAACCCCAAAAATATCATCTAGATAGTAATCTGTTTCTCAGCTACCAAATAGATTTGACAACCTTCTAGACCGAAACATAAACAACCCCATGGAGAACACCACCGAAAACCATTCTGATTTAACGCGTACCATGATAATCTAATAACCCGAAAAAATCATTCAGATGGTAAAGTTACTGAGAGCTATGCTGCAACTCAATAAACCAAGATCAAGAACAGCAAATTCATGATATAAATTCCAACTCAAATACAGAAAACTCTACAACATTTCATGTTTTTTTTTTCATATCTTTATAGAGCAAAATAAGCCTATCCCACTTCCCAAATCTTAGCAAACTAACTGAAAACAAGAACTACACAATTCAATCAGTGTGACTTACGCTTTAGTACTGGACCAAGAGGACAATTCATAGAAAGAACAGTCTGAACGCACCCTTAAGTCAACTCATCAAACTTTTCCAAGACTTTGACCAGATTTAGGAACCTTCACATGAAGTTCAAGATAAATATGACTGACAACATGAAAAAAAATTAAGCAACTGACTCATGGTGGGTCCTTTTCGCCGGGGGATGTACTATGTCAGTTCTGGCTTTTATTAAACATGCAAAATAAGTTCAAGCAAGGAGGCTGCTATGCCTGTATTTAAACAGCAATCTTTTTCTTATAACAGTAACTGATTCTTCTTCTTTTTTTTTTTTTGGTGAATTATGCAATTTCCCTTGTAATTTGACTAATATTTATAACATTCCCTTATGTTTTACAAATTAGTTACTTGACCCCTATGGTTTCAACAATAATGCACACGCCCCCCAAAAACTAACTGTCGTTAGCTTTTTAACGGATTTTAGTAAAATGCCATTTTTACCCTTGTCTAATATAATAAAAAAAATCTATTTTACCTTCATTTAATTTAAAAATAAAAATAAAAAATTTAAATTTAAAAAAGTCGTAAAAAGTCCATTTTGCCCCTAACTTATTAAATAAAATATCTATTTTACCTTTATTTTATTTAAAAATTAAAAATTAAATTAGAAAAAATACAAAAAAAAAAAATTGAAAACATGAGGGATAGGGAGTGGGGGCGACGAGGGTAGGGGCAACGGGGGTGGGGGCGGGGCTGCTGGGGTTGCTGGGGTGGGGTAGCTGGGGTTGGGGGTTGCGGGGTGGGGCTGCGGTGTGGTAAGGACGAGGGGTTGGGGTGAGGGTGGCCGGGTGCGGTGAGGATGAGAGTGGGGGTCGCCAGGGGGTAGTGGGGACTGGGGTAGGGATCGCCAGGGGTGGGGGGACGGGGACGGGGGTCGCTGGGCATCGGGGGGACGGGGAGGGGGGTGGCTGGAGCTGGCGGTGTGAGGGGATGGCTGGCCGGGCATGGGGGGGTGGCTGGAGCTAGCGGGGTGGGGGGTGGCTGGGGCTGGGGCTGGGGTGGCAAGGGTGGTGGATTTTTTTTTCTTTTTCTTTATTTAATTTAATTGGTATTTTTTATTTTTTAAACAAATTAAGGGTAGAAAAGCTTATTTAATGTATTTATTATGAAAAAATAAAGCAAAATTGCACAAGTCGCGCGTGCATGTCAAAACACGTTATTTTGGACGGAAAAATTAACGAAGGGGGTCTATGTGCACCCCCATTAAAACTACAGGGGGTGACTTAGCTAATTTCCTAACCACAAGATATTATTGTGCATATTAGTCAAACCACATGGGGGAATTGAGTAATTCACCCTTATTTTTTTGTCTTCTTCCCCGTGGGGAACTTTTTTTTTTTTTTTTTCATTATAAGGTGGCAAAAAACGACAGAGCTGCATCGGCAAATTAGTTCGCGCATTTTCTTTTTTTGAGGAGGCTATGTCAAGTTAGTGATGGATCATTCTAGCAGTGAAGAAGCCCCTAGCATGTTCCCCTCACAGCTTTCTAAGTACACTAGAATGATTTTCGAAAATGTGCATCCCGAGAAAAAACGTTAATTTCAAAGTTAGCAAGTTAATGTACACACTCGTTGACTTCTCTATAAACGTATAAAAGGCAAAAACCCAGCTTTTTTAGCATTCTTTTGCATTTGTCCACAAATAGAGTGACAAGTCCTGATTGATAGCTTGGACCGTTGATCCAATGAATAAAGACTTGTGAATTAGTTTCAATTTAAACCCATTAACTTCTTTCTTATTAGCTTCTTATAGTTCCTTACAAAATACTCTTAACTTTTGCAACGTTGCTCATGGTGATTCCAAGGTTAATAACAAACCCATCTACCATTTTATCTCCAAATAGTCCTCTTGCAACACCAATACCAAAAGTGCTCTTGGCAAGCTTGATCCAGCCCACGTGAGCAATTATGCCATGATTCCGACTAGTAATTCGCGCATACATTTGCTTCTATACAACACATGACTTAATCTAAATTTCACATGTCCGCTTGGCAATTGTATCTATTTTTCCACCTATTGCTTTAATAACTGTCACGATTGATTGCCCCGACAGACTTTAATTTCAATCAAATTATAATCTGTATAGCATAAACAACGTTCGAGTTTTTTAATCACTTAATAGTAAAAATGACACAAACCCAAAAGTCCTTTCTATTTCCATAACTGAAAGTGAGACACAAAGATCACATCAGACGGGCAACAATGGTGCTTTTGTCAGACTCTTGATAAAATTTGCAATCGACGGTTGCTACGAAAAAGGTGGTACGATGACTTTATATTGCCCAATTGAGAAGTTGCTTAGCCCCCCTCCCCCACGTTAACGCGTGTTGGCTGTTGAGTGTTCACTGAGGTTCAGTTTCATGTCTAGGTTCCATGCATTTTAATATATAAAAACAAAATTTTTTTTTTTGGTCTTTTTGGGTGTAGTATTTTAGAATCATGTGGATGTCCTATCTTGTATAGAAGCTCTTGGTGCTGCTTATTTATGGTTAGTGTACAAGTTGGGTTCATTTTTGTCTTTAGTTTAAGTAAAAGTTACCATGGTTTATAGATGGACTCGTTTAGATTAGATTCTTTTAATTGTAAGTTTTACGCGTGAAAGTATCTATGTCGTTTTTTTTAAGTTTTTCCCTTACTTTTTAACATGTGCATGTTTGAAAGTATTCTTGGTTGCCTTAAAACAAAAAAAAAAAAAGATTATTTGTGTATAGGAGAATTTTGTTTTCTCTTAAAGATGATAATAAAAGACCATTACATCCCTTCTTTCCTTTTTCTTTTCCTTTAATTTTATTGGTTTTCTTCCCAACAAACAGAGCATATGTATGTGTACATATTTCTTAGGATAGTTCCTAAAAAGTAATTATAAAAGACAACTCATGCCAATAATTTTTTTATTATTTAAAAAAACTTATTTATTGCGAATTTACCTGTGTCCCATTATTTTTAAGTTTACGACAAATATACTAAATGAAGATGAAAAAAGTGACCATTAGCTACAAATTTAGACAACTAGAAATTCTCCGTTAATCAAGAAGGTGCAATTAAAGGACAATTGTGGTACTTCAAATGTCGAATTTATCGTTTTTGCGATCTTAATAGTTTTGATGTTCAAAGTTAGAGTTTAAAAGTTAAGAACCACTTTCGAAAAAAAGTTACACATTTTGCATAAGTGCAAATTGTTCAACACACTACAATGTCATTTTCAAAATAAAACCCTGAACAAAACCAAGTTTATCAGTTTCAATAATACCATATCTTAGCCACTTGATCTATCCATCTCACAGGCACCACGCAAAGCTAAAAATCTCAATTTGCAAAGTCGAAGCACGCGATATTCAAATTCACTAACTGAAAGGAATTTATTCAAATTCACTAATTGGGATAATAGGCTATTTGCTTATACATAATAATAATTATTACAAACAGTATTATAAAAGATATTCGTGCTAATAAGTTAAAAGGTAATATATATGCACGACCCCTTTATAGTTTATCATAAATGCACAATATACTCGTGTAGTGCCAAAAGTCACACAGCAGGCTCCGACAGTGAGCAAAAGTTCCATATATACCCTTTACTATTTATATCATTCATAATAGTGTTAAATTTTACATTAAAAAGAACATTAGTAGCTTTGCTCTACTTGTTCAAATTTCCATCATCATCATCATTATTATTATTATTATTGTTGTTGTTGTTGTTGTTATTATTATAACATTTTTAATTAAAATTTTTTGATAGACAAATATTTTTTAACTTATTTTTCTATGTTATCAGACATTAAATATTAAAAAAAAAAACATTTCTACAATATTGAATAGACGGTAGAAATCTAAAAATTACGTTCATGTGTTGCTTTTATTTACTTGCATAGAAATCTTTGTGTTTTTTATATTTAGAACAAATGACCTTTTAATATTTATCGAGCATTTGTTGTGGTTGGCTAAAAAAAATAGCATGTCATGAAATAAGTCCTAATTAATCTAAAAAATATGATCAAATACTCAATTCGATGATGGCTATATCGTTGAAGTTCGAATCTAACCAAACCAATGGGGTCAAAGCTTTGATATCTTCAACCATTAATGATCCATTTGTTTGCCAAAACACATTTCTTAAAATATACTAAAAAATATTTTTTAAAGTATTTTGTGTTTGATAACAAAAAGAATAAGTTAATAAGAAAATAATTTTCCATCCAAAAATTTTAATTGATAATAATAATAATAATAATAATAACAACAACAACAACAACAATAAATTGAACAAATAGGCTAAGGCTGTTAATATATTTTTAATATAAAATTTAACATTGTTGGAGGGATATAACTAGTAAATAGCGCACGTGAAACTTTTTATTACCACAAGGGTTAATTGTGAGACTTTTAACATTATAGGAGTATATTTTTGCACTTATGATATATCACAAAGAGGTCTGATGCATTTTACCTAAGTTAAACAAAAATTAACTAATTGGGATAATAGGCCATTTGCTTATACATAATAATAATTATTAATTTTTGTTTAATTTATTAGTACGCATATCTTTTATAATGCTATTTGTATTAGTAATATTTGATAATATTTTATATAATTAGTTATTATTATTATTATTACCATTATTATTGTCATTATTATTATTACAATAATACATATATAATAAAAAAATAATAATTATTTTTTTATCATTTTATACACTTCATTCACAAAACTATTCTGAATATTTCCTATCAAAATATTGCTTCTGTTATCAAACGGGAAGCAAACGGGTTTATTGCTTCTCTCTATTTCCACCTTGATAGTACAAATCGTAAAGCATTATGTACAACATTTCTTCTGCTCTCCGCCTTCAAAATTCATCTCTCTGATCCCAAGTCACTTCATTTATCTGACCCAAATTCCCCCAATCCAATTTCAACCTATCTTGCTGATCCATGTAGATTCTCTCTCTCAATCCACATACTTATATATCAATAATATATATGCATATATACGTATATGTATATATGTATAAGTATATATATCCTATTATTTCTTGTTGTTTAATGTGAAAAGTCTTTTTTTTTTTTTTTCCTTCAAGTGAGGTGTATGTAGGTTTCTGTGATCGCTCAGCTGAAGATGGAAGCAATGGATAAGCAGAGCGCTTTGGATTACATCAACCAAATGTTCCCCACAGGTCTCACACACACTGATACATACACTTACACACACACATATGTTTATGTATATGATAAGTGCAATGTGATGGATATGGATGTCTGGAATTTTCAATTGCAAGGTTTAAAGCTACGATTTTGGTTAAAGATCTGAGGGTGCATAAAAATTGGAGCATTTAAAATTTTTTTTTTTTGCTTTTTAATTGGGTTTAATATATGTAGCTGTGGATTTTCTTTCTTCTTGTGTGATGTGCAGAGGCATCTTTGTCCGGGGTGGAGCCACTTATGCAGAAAGTGCATAGCGAAATTCGTCGTGTCGATGTGGAAATCCTGGCTGCTGTTCGTCAGCAGGTTGGTGTTTTTTTGTTTTGTATCTCTATTTTGATTGACGTTTGGATGATTCCAGTATCAATGTAATGCATCGCAGTGGCGCACTTTATTTGTTACTGTGAATGTAATAGGACTTTTCGGATAGCTTCTAGAAAAGGAAGAATCAGATTGATGTTATAATGCCTTTTTGGTCTTGAGAACTTGCGTTATGGTCTCCTGAAATAGTTTTGTAACGAGCTTAAAAGTGTGCATTAGTAATAAAGAGTTCTATAGTTTAATGCAGCCGATGCGTTTGGAGAAATTAAGATCTTTGGTCAGAGAGTAAGAGCTTTCGGGAAAAATTAGGCAGTATACATCAGTGGATCTTGGTAGAATTGCACATTGTTATGCTGTGTAAGGAGTTTGAATTCTGGACATCAGTATTTTAGATACCTTATTATGGGGGCTTCCATGGCAAGGCATTAAAATTGCTTAATATTGATAAGAGGTGGGACAAGGGAACTATAATGATGTGTTTCAGGAAATAATAGTATAGAAGGAAGGAATTGGGAGGCTAGAGTGTTCAACGATTTTCGATGGCAGGGAAACCAAGGAGTATCAAGCAGTCAAGAGAAATAAGGAGACAGTACTACATTTAGCTGGTGAAACCAAGTCCAGGAATTCATATTTCGTGTTCTAGTTTCTTAAAGAGATTTAATTTGTCAAATGTTTTTGACTATTGGTTCCCAAGTGTAATGGACATGGACTTCATGGCCCCCAAGTGTCTGTGAAAGTATGGTGTGCATGTCTACATGAATATACATAAAGATTCTTTCCTTTTTTAGGAGCGTATTGCCATCGTGTAAGATAACTTCTGGGCCTGTCCTAATGATGGGAAAAGACTTGGTCAAGACACATATTGCTTTAGAAACAACATGTGATATCGTACATGTTTAGAGGGTGTTTGCCTTTGCTTATTTTGGGTGCTTATAACCTAAAAAAAACCATCCTCTCACATGTTTTTTACTATTTAGGTGCTTATAAGCACCAAATAAGCAAAGCCAAACACCCTCTTACTTTTGTAGTTTATATTGTGAGGTTAGACACCTTCTGCTTGTACACCTAAATAACTATCAGTACCAAACCAAGTCTTATTCCATTAAATGGAGTCAGATATATAAAATTGAAAACGCCCCTTGTTTTCATCAAGAGCTCCATGCACTCGAGATCTCATCCAAGTTTCTCAATCCAAGTTATTTTAGGTCTTGGTCTGTCTCTCTTGCAAATAGCTCCATACCTTCTAATAGCCCCCTCTGGGGGTTGATTTCTAACATGTCATGGTAGTGATTAGGAAAGGAAACAACACAAGTCTTGGAACTTTATGGATTTATTTGACTTAGTTTTTTGATCATTGTTTTCTTGTGTCCCAAAATAGCATAAAGTGCAAAAGATGCCAAAATTCATCAGCATTTTCTCCACATGTTTCTTTATGCTTCTCTCTCTCTCTCTCTCGCTTCCCCCCCCCCCTCCCTCCCTCCCTCCCTCCCTCCCTTCTGTTTTCTCCTTATGTTGTTTAATCAAATATTAAGTGACAGAAAGCAATATACGTCAATGTTTTCTGTTGTTTTCAGGAGATTAATTTATTTATTTCTAAAATAGTTTTTATTGTGACAAACAAACTGTTTTCTAATCCGCAAAAGAAAAATGGAAAAGAAAGGCTGTTTTCTGTTTTCCTATTGCTATTGTATTTGGATGAAGCTGAAAAAAGCACACACGTTCGTGCAGCATAATTTTTCATCTATAGATTGATAAGTTCTGAATCCTCAATTATTTGATATGGATACCAGCAAGCATGCTTTGTTTCTATCATGTCTGAACACTATGCTTGATTCTATCCGATGAAATTTAATTACTTTAGTTTCCTTTTAAATTTGAGGCACCCTAGATGGGAATTTTTTCTTGACACTTATAATCTCGTGTACCTTTCAATGTATTAATATTTTTCTTGTTGCATGTTATGATTGCAGAGTAATTCAGGAACTAAAGCTAGGGAGGATCTTGCTGCAGCAACACATGCTGTGCAGGTTTCTTCATTCAACGTGTTTTCTACTTGATATCAGAATTTCGACTTATACTAAAGTTTTGACAGCTAGTTTGTTTTGATGTCGTTCAGTCTTTTGACATGTAAGATGGCATCTCAACCCGTTTTGATATTTAATTTTTCTTTTTCCACCAGGAACTGATGTATAAAATTCGAGAAATTAAAACAAAAGCTGAGCAAAGTGAAACAATGGTTCAGGAAATATGCCGTGACATCAAGAAATTGGACTTCGCAAAGAAGCATATAACCACGACCATTACTGCACTTCATCGTCTTACCATGCTAGGTAAATTTTTTTCCCCATCTTGAATGTTTGTGCTGCTTCTCTGACTTCCTCATTTTGTTGTTTAATTGTGCTTGTTACTCTTAAACTTTTCCTTTTGACTTCCCACAGCTTCTTGAAGTGTTATTTGAGTGAAAAGTATTTTTTCTTGAGCGCCTTGGGAAATTAGTTAAGCAGAGTCACTCACTATTTTTTTCCTTTTCTTTTTGGGAGGAGAATGGATGTGGTCATGCCTTATGCTATGATGTGGATAATGCCCTATGCTGTGTAACATATTCTCTCCATTGTTGCTTTCCTTGTATCTTGTTCTGACTTGAGCTGATAGTTTCGAATGCTATGAGACAATTGGAAAGTATTTCTCATGTTTGCCGTGTTTTCTGTTATTTATTTCTTTTCTCCACCATGCAATTACTTTACTTTCTTATATATTTTCAGGAATTGCTCTGAAGATTTGTTCTTTCTTTTATATCATCTAGCGGTTATTATGCATTTCAGTTGAGGAAGGTTGTATAAGTTTCAAGCTTTAGTGTTAGATCTAGTTTGTGTATACTAGAGTAGGTCTACTCCACAAGAAAAAAAAATTTAATTTATTCATTTGCTTGTTTAGCTGTGATATTATATTACTTCAATGAAATGTTTGGCTATTCTTGTTTGATGCATGATATTATCTACAGTATCCTCTTCATTTGGGTAGGTGAATCATCAGGAACCTAATAAACATTATTCTTTGAGCTGTTTTTGTCATTGTTAGATAACCATTATCATTTTCTATCTGAAGAGCATGAAAAAGTTCAATTTTGTAGAAAGCCAGCTTTTGCTAAGTGTTTTTATATTTATACATGATTTGGAGGGTAGACATGTTCTGAAACAAAACTTTAGGCTATAAAGCCACTGTCACAATTTTCCTTTTAATTTCCATATGCTTCTTGGATTTTCAATTTGGGCATAGAAAAGAGAGCCTAAAATAAGCTTGAGGAGCAGTCAATCTGTTTGGTGCCAAGAAAGTATGAAAACTTGCAAGCAAGTTTCATTTATTAAGTAATATCTTCTGGGGAAGTCCATATGTTATTTTATATACTAGATTCCTCTTACATTTCTTTATGTGAATTTGATTTGGTGATTGTAAAGCCTTGTATTTTTACCATGGCAGTCTCTGCAGTGGAGCAACTTCAGTTAATGGTTTCAAAACGACAATATAAGGAGGCAGCAGCGCAAGTGGAGGTATCTTTAAATATCAGCCTTTTGTTGTTCTTGGTTCCATTTGTTTGAAAGAACACTAGAGAGAAACCAATGACGAGAAAGTTATTTGCTTCATGTAATGATTTCCAACATCGGAAATCCCACTGCCTTGTGAGTGGTTCTTAAGTTCAAGGGATTCTCCCACCTAACAGATTAGTCTTTTGGAATAGGCTCTTCCTTTGGGCTTAAGTTGTTACATTGGTACTTTTGTTGAGAGTGGGCTCCATAGAGGGGAGATTATAGGCTGGATTAAGGTGTGATAAAGTGCCACACTGAATATTGGTAGATGAGTGCAGCCGCCAGAGGAAAGGGCTACCGCCAGCTGCCAGCAGGTCAGTGTCAGTAGGCTAGGTTGACGTGGGTGTTGGCCCTTTAGGGGGGTGGAATGTAATGATTTCCCACATTGGAAATCCCACTTCCTTGTGAGTAGTTCTTAAGTTCAAGGGGTTCTCCCACCTAACAGACTAGTCTTTTGGGCTTAAGTTGTTACACTTCATTTGATTGAGGAGTTAGTTGTTGCCTTGCTGGGGTTTTAAGTAAATTACTAGGCAGATGAAGGGAATTGGAAACTGAATCACCTCAGACATTGCATAAACAGATGGAAGTAGTTCAGCTACTGTATTTGCACAGCTCCCAGTTTCAGTGTTATCACCTTTTAAAAAAAATTCCAGAAAGTACTACATGACAGCTGATACATTGCATGTGTTATATTTACCCCAAAAGTCACCCCTCAACCACTAGCTTGTCTTGCACCTGTTTAAAGAATATGAGAAATGTTTGTTTATGTTTGGTTGGTTTTTATACTAAGCAAGAAATATATTATATATTGGTGAACATCATCTGTGTCAATAACCATGCATAATCTGGATCTGGATTTGTTGAGCATATGTTTAGCACATATGATTTTCAATAATGAGTTAGTGTGTATCTATTAGCATAATCCTTTGTTTGTTAACAGTTGTGTGAGTTGCACCAGTCTGTATCTGACACTTGATGTGTTTCAGGCTGTAAACCAGTTATGTAGTCATTTTGAAGCCTACAGAGATATTCCAAAAATTACAGAGCTGAGGGAGAAGTTTAAGAGTATCAAACAAGTGCTCAAGTCTCACGTGTTCTCTGACTTCTCCAGGTGTGTAATGCTTCCTACTCCTTGGAAGGAAAAAGAGAAATGCGTTATTAACATCATATTGCATGGAGCTGCAAAGCATAATCCATTTATTATATATCTTGGATGAAAATGTTGGCGCATTTCTTAGATCTCTCTATGATTTCCCTAGTGCCTCCATTAGTACTTTCATTTTCAGAGAGTCTTCTTATCAAAGTAAGTTTAGAGAAAGTACTGTACTTGAGAGTTCTATTACAAAGTTTAAATTGCAGAAATATGTGTTGAGGAACTTTTTCTTTTGTTTGGAAAGAGGAAGAAAGATTTGGTTAGGGATAGGAGATGAATTGGATTCCACTCATACAATTTCTTTTTGGATCAAAGATTCCAGTGATACAATGATTGCTGGTTTCCTCTATGTTTTCTGATGCTGATATTTTCCTTTCATTGGCCTTGGTATTTCATTAATGTATCTGTTAATGTGGCCACCTTATGTTTTCTCATTCATGTAAAGAAATATGGCAGATATTGACCACCAAATTTTAAGTGAATATCATTGATGTATACTTTTCCCCTTGAAAGCATCATTTCTTACTTTAAAAAGCTCACATGTTCTCATCCCCTTCTGCATACATTAATTTGTTAATTTGTAAATTGTTTTTGCCTTCTAAGTCTTGTTGCATCCGTTTACCATTTCTCTGCCATGATGGCAATTAGATGCTTTGCAGTGTTGATTTAAAAGACTTTTTCATGTAATGCGGTCCTTGTTTGACAAAATTTAAGCATGTCCAGGAAAAAAAAGCATACAGTTAGAATATCTTATATTGATGTATAATGAGAAGTTATGAGTTGATTTTAGTTAATTTTCAATTTCTTTGAAAATTTTTGACACTTGTACAACTTGATGCTAGCTGGATTCTCTACTTTGAAAGTTCATTTAATTTAAGTTAAATTCGCTTCGAAACTGCTGTAGGTTCTATGTGTCAACTAATTGATAAAATATTTTTCACTTGTTTAAACGAGGAGAAGAATTGTTTTGCTTAGTAAGCTAGAATTTCCATTAATTCACGTTCAAAAGTGCAAAGGTGAGAAGTACATTAAAAAACTTGAGTCCTGATGACCTAGATTCTATTCATTGAACAATAAAAAATCACATTAGTATGCTTTCTTCTTGATTCCAGGCAGAGCATATTTTTCTATAGTATCTAGAGGTTTATAATTTCTTTCCCATCGACAATCAGTCTGATGTCATTCTTAATTGCATTCAAGAGTTGCTTCTCATTTGAAGCTGTCTATGCAAAGATTCTTTTGTTCCTTTCAGTCCAGAAATAGTAGATAGCTGAGAAACAAGGAGAAAATATGTTTTCTCTGTAGTTTATACTTCATTTTCCTGTCTGTTATTCCTTCTTTCTTTCTTCTAATTATTTCTTTTTCCCCTTTTGTATATCCTACTATTGCTTACAGCTTGGGAACGGGGAAAGAGACAGAAGAAAGCAATTTGCTACAGCAATTGTCAGATGCTTGCTCAGTAGTTGATGCTCTGGAGCCATCTGTGAGGGAAGAGTTGGTTAAGAATTTCTGCAGTCGGGAGCTTACTTCATATCAACAGATTTTTGAGGGAGCTGGTTTGTACAATCATTTCATTAACTTCTGGATATTACTACGAGTTGATATATATTACTGTGAGGTTCAATATCCATCAATAAGTTTTCACATTCAATTCCTTTATAGAACTAGCGAAATTGGACAAAACAGAACGGAGGTATGCTTGGATTAAGCGTCGATTAAGGACTAACGAGGAGATATGGAAAATTTTTCCTCCTTCATGGCATGTTCCTTATCTGCTTTGCATCCAATTCTGCAAGTTAACAAGGTTGGTCATTTATACACTTATCTTTTTTTTATAGTCTTAACTGATATGATATTTTACCAATCACGATATGGAGAATAATGCAAAAACTTGGGGTTTCATGCGATCACTTGCCTGCTGTGTGTGGGTTGATGGATATGTGGAAAAGGCAGTGTGATAATGGCGCAGTTGTTTGTCCTCTTACTGCATTGAAGACAGAAATTTCTTACGCTGTATTCCTGCTAGAGGATCTTGTAACTGCAATGTGTTTGCTATTATCAGAACCAAAAATGAGAATTCTGATAATGAAGCCTGTAGAACCCCTAACAGAGCTGATAACATTAGCTTGATTAATAGATACTAAAACGTTAGATGTTTGATGCCTCAGTTACTGTGCATTTTTTTTTTCGTGACATGGATTAAACATTTGCCTAAATTTATTAGAATATGAACTTCTATTTGCAATTACATCCTTCTATCAGCACCAGTATTCTGTCATTAATAACTCCCTCTCTGTGTGCGTCTCTCTCTCTCTCTCGCGCCCCCATGTGTGTGTGTCCAGGTCACAACTCATGGAGATCCTAGACAATCTAAAAGAGAAGCCAGATGTTGGAGCACTATTGATGGTAAGTTATTGTTGAGCTTCTGCCTTTTCTTTTGCGTCTAGGTTGACTGTCTAGCTCTTTTTTTTTGTTTTTCTTTTTTGACAAAAGCTGATTATTAAACACTGAAAGACAACAATTTTGTTATATCATTACTTCTCAAAAGAAAAAAATGTTAATTCATTAAAAGCAAAGTCCCAAACATTCTTTTATAACTGATCTATGAAAGCAAATTTATTTATCTTCTTTGTTTACTAAGTAGGTCCTTAAGGGTTGGTTAGGGGAAAACAAGATGTGTAACTAATATGATTGAGAAAATTATTGAGAGAATTTTGGAAAAATTTACAAGTAGTCAATCAAAATGAAACAAAGAGAAAGGTTTTATGTTATTCTATTTCAGTCTCTTCCATTATTTGGGCTGTTTAATTTCTGTTTTTTAAGTATATGATCACAAAACCAGAGACTAAATTTAGTTAATTAATTACTTATAGACAGAACCCTGTAAGAAAATTAATGGTAAGTAGAAACTGAAGTGCTTGAAAATTATTTGTTACAGAATATCTGCTAATATGTAAGATGAAACACTGCATTTGGGTGCCCTCTTTTTCCCCTTCTGAGATCAGGATATCAGCTTGTGTTTAAATATTATTTTATTAGTTTCTCTAACTATATATTATGGGTTTCTTTCTGTAAATTCTGAATGTTTTGTTTCTAATATATTTTTCCTATTGCAGATTGTCTGTCGTTTATTTAAAATTAATATCCAAGTTCCAGTTTAAGTGCATTCATAAGTTGTAATTATATGTAGGCCCTACAGCGGACTTTGGAATTTGAGGAAGAGTTGGCTGAAAAGTTTGGTGGTGGCAGCCGTCGTAAGGAAACAGGAAGTGACAGCGAGGATGTAGATAAGGGTGACCATAATAATCAGACTGTCTCAGATATCCGAAAAAAATATGAGAAGAAGTTTTCAGCACATCAAGGGAGTGCAAATGAGGTACATAGTAGTGTTTGCGTAATCCACCTGAAAACAATGTGCCCCATATTATGGTTTAGGTCTTAATTTAGTTGGCTAATCTGTTGTGCATTTTATTTCTTGTTGTTAGGAGCAAGATGGACGCAAAGACCTATCAGTGCCTGGAGCTGGTGTATGTGATTTCTTCTTTCAATTACTCGCCTAAGTTATATTTTGTCATGTTCTTATTATTGCCTTCTTGTGGTATCAATTATCTTATCATTTTATTGCCTTATGAGCATAAAATACATCTTCTAATCTCCATCCATATAAATAAATGTATGGCCCTGGATAGATTATAGGGTCTTGGAGGGCTAGTTTTGCATAGGAACACTGTTTAATTTGTTAATAGTAGTGTGCACAAATCATTCTAGTAAGTTACTTGATGATGTCTGCTTCTGTCTGTGGAACCCTAGCCATCTTTGCAATTATGTCATGTTGCTGCACAGTGGTAAATTCCTAAAACTGAATACCTTCTTAATTGACATGGCAGTTCAATTTTCATGGGATCATATCGTCTTGTTTCGAACCTCATTTGACAGTATATGTAGAGCTTGAAGAGAAGACTCTTATGGAGAACCTGGAGAAACTTGTTCAGGTTGTTTTACTATATCCATTCATTTTTGATGTTGAAGATCATTTTTCGTTCTTACTTTTTGCTGTTATTAATACGTCTGTGACATGTATTACAGGAAGAAACATGGGACATTGAAGAAGGAAGTCAAAATAACATTTTATCCAGTAGCATGCAGGTGAATCACCAGCCAATGTGATGGTTACTTTTTCTTTATATGAAGTAGATGAGCAGAGTTTATTGACCACTTGCTGTATATGATATGTGAAACTTGAAAAACTGAGGATGTATGTTCAGTCACCTTTTCCCCTAAACGAGGACAGGCTTTGAGTCAGCAATGTCACTCCTGGACGTCTTTGGTTCTATCTCTTTTTTGCTTTAATGGGACTAAGGCTGGTTGAGGTCAACTGTCCTCAGACTCTATAGAGAATTTGGGAAAATATCCCTTTAGTAGTTGCCATCCCACATGGTGCAGTTCATTAATACAATACTTAAAGATCTTCTTATGCATCAGATGTTATTACATATTCTAAAAATCTGCTTATGTGCCCTTAGATGTTTTTACATTTCCTGAAAGATCTTATATGTCCTTAGATGTGTGTCCTTCATGATAGTGGATAGATTAGTTATATAAGCTGTTACACTTGTAATATGTCACAGGCAGTTAGGTTAGCATAGCCCAGTTAGTTAGTTAGCTTGACAGTTAAGCTTTCTCTATGTAACTGGCTTATATATACCACTGATGTACTTCAGATCAGAATGAATAACAGAAAATGACATTTCTAAATATATCTCTCTTCTCTCTCTTTACTTTAGATGTGTCCTTAGACGTTTTTACATATCCTTCTTTTCTTATGGCCATCTTCATTTGATTTTCTCCAAATCTTTTCAATTGATCACATATTAATAGGGTTTCTGTATAGAAGAGCATCAATTGGAGAATGTGAGGAACGGGAGGGAGCTAGAATGAAAAATAAATCTGAGACTTGAGTTTCTTTCCTTGCTTTGAGTTACTTTAAGTGTACCTGTTAATGTACTCTTTTAGAGGATTGACACGAGAGATTCGCCTGAATTTTTATATTTCGTCCTGCTAACCCAATTCCGATCCATTTTTCCTCTTTCCTTCTTCCTGTTTTATTCTTTCTGCTTTTCCCTTTATTCTTTATGTGTGTGTCCAATCAGCAGTGGGACTCTAAAGCTTTGATTGATTATATCATTTTATTGCATTTGTGCATAAGAGTTGATCTAGTAGCAGTACAAATTTGTAGTATTTTTAGTTCAGCCATGTCTGCACCATCATTAGCTTTCTTTTGGGGAGCACTGCAATTAAACTTTCTTGATGGATGATCAGGAGGGTCCTCCATCAAGTAATCTTTGCTAGTTCTCTTGAGGAAATGCGACATAAGCATATGCCACAACCTCCCATGTGCTGGATCACTTGGGAGGTCAGTCATATCTTTGGCCCTACAGCTTTGAAAGTGCCATGTGTGAGCTCTTGGGTCTTACAAGGATAACAGTAGCTGGAGCTACTCCCCATTATTCAGTCTACCAGCAGATAGTATCCAATGCGGTAGGCCAACCTTAGGCCCATAAAACATACAGCATTCACTTTGTCTTGGGTCCATAAAGACCATAGTAGTAGTCTTGTTCTCTTAAATTATAATGTCCCTGTCTTGGTTAGCATAATTTCTTAAGTTATGGTTACATGTAACCAACCATACCAAACCTTATCCAACTAAGTGGAGTCTGCTAGTTATGGGCACATGGTCGTTGGATAAAATGGATAAATGGAGGAGTAGAATTTCTATCTTGCTTAATTAGAAATATGAACTTTAAGATCCCTAAGGCTAAAGGAACAAGGACTTCTATTTTCTGTTTCATGTGCAATTACATTGTCTTTTTATCCTTTTCAATTCTCGCCTTCCATTAGCTAAATTATATGATTTGCTAATAACAATGTGGTTACTAAATTTCATAGTTTCGGCTTTATTAAATGGCTTTTCACAGATAGATCTAAACCCTTAGCATGTTAGAGCAGTAAGGAATCTTCATGTGTGAATGTTTTATCCCCAACCATATATTTCAGTTGTTAACATATTGAAATCCTACTACACAGGAGTATTTTGCTATGTTGCATATTGTATTCAGATGTGTTGTTTGCATCTCTCCGACTCTCAGCTTTTAGTGCTGGTTGCTGCTAAATAGTTTTTTTTTTCTTTTTTTCTCCTTTGTGGCTTTAATGCAGGTCTTTTTAATCATCAGAAGAAGCTTGAAGCGATGCAGTGCATTGACAAAAAACCAGACATTGTTCAATTTATTCAAGGTGAGTTTGAAATTTCACCAACTCAATGTCTTTTATTGGTAAATTGTACTTGAAAAACAATTTTACTTTGAAATCAGAAGACAGTTTATGTTATGTTTCCTGGGTCTTTATGATGGTCTGTTGTGTGTTGATGCCAGAAGATTTTTGTAGCAGTGAATCCATGGGTCAGCAATTTAACAGACTCCGATTGTTGTTTCCCTGTTTGCTTGCATTTATTTACACCATCTCTTAGTTGGAATTGAATGTGAACATTTATGCCTGAGTCTTGCTTATTTTCTTAGGACTATGCAGACACTTTTCTACTTCATATCATTGCAATGGTTCAGAAAAGAGAAATATATCAAGAGTAATAAAGAGGAAACTCATCTTATCTATCTTTTTCCTGGTTTCTTGCGCTAATTTACTCCATTTCTGTTGGAATTGAATCTGGAACGTTCATGCTCAAGCTAACTTATTTTCTTGGGAGTGTGCTGACACTTTTCCGTGCACTTATCTTCTTTCTATTGTGCCGATGTTTCAAATAACATATTTATGAGCAATGAAGAGATAAATCATGTCAGTGGTTTATAGTTTTTGTGCTCATCTCACATTTCCCCCCTTCCCCAACCTCTCATCCGCAAGCTAATGCCTGTTTCTCGTGGGATTCAAACCTAAGTCATTACTCCTGGAGAGATAGTTTCAACCACTTGAGCTACTACCTGAATCTCGTGTCAGTGGTTTGTAGGTTGATCCAAACGTAATCTAAAAATTTTACGATGCCGATCCTTTTTCTTTTTGTTTATGTATGCCTTTTAAAGATTATAAATGGTTTGTGAAAACTAAATGCTGGAATGATGAGATCTTCATCACAGGTGTTAACTTCAAATCCTACTTCACCATCTTGTAGTGAATAGAGATGTTTCCTTTTTAATATTTTACTGACATGGAATGCATAGCAGTGGTGGAAATCTTATACTCATTAAGTTGTTAGTCATATAAATTTTAATCTCCCCATGAAATGCTTCTTTTGAAGACATTGGAGTCCTATATGTGGGTTTGCAATCAGGTTGGAAGTTCTAGAAAGAACCAGCTTAGAGCCTCTTTAGATTGGCTGCTTTTTCATGGAAAAACACTTTTCTTTTTTCAATTAGCATTTGGATTATATTTCAAAAAAAAAAAAAAAAAAGTTGAAACTCTGGAAAGGCACTCAATCTCAACTTTTTCTAGAAGCCATAATTTTTAACTTCTCAAAAAAAGCACTTTTTCCAAAAGTTTTAGAAAACAAGCGCTTTTCAAAAAAGGCAATCCAAGTGAATCCTTACTTTGTTTTGAAATTCTAGAAACTCTCCTAGAAAATATATGTCTTATATATAATGGCCAAAGATTCAAATGCTGCTTGTGGTTGTTCTTCTCCAACTGTTGTTGGTTACACTTGAGGAAAACTTCCATTGGGGACTAACATAATTTTGATGTAAGATCAATAAGCATTGGAGCGTGGAGCTTCACAATTTCGTTTCTTCTGGTCATCATATGTTGCAAGAGATATTCACTTTATGAATTCTAAGCAGATGTAATACCTGAATATGTCAATTAACAGATAACTAAAATATGGCATTAGAAACATCATTCCGTGATTCTTTGTGCAATAGGTTTTCCAAAAGATCCTTAAAGCATATGCAACAAAGCTCTTTGCAAGGTTGCCTAAGGGAGGTTCAGGGATTGTTGCAGCTGCCACAGGAATGGATGGACAGATAAAGGTAGAACTCTTGGTTCTCTTTTTCTTTTGTGGATTTCAGGAAGAGAAGTTCTTATTTTTTCACCTGTTACCATTAGTTCCATCTTGTATGTCACGCACAATGCTATTTCCTGCAGACATCTGACAGGGACGAGAGGACCATTTGTTATATTGTGAATACAGCTGAATATTGCCACAAGACAGTAAGTTGGTTATTGAAATGCGTGAAGTTTTCAGTGCTTAAAATAATAAAGCAAAAGTATTGGTATCCGATGATTAGTGTTTAGAATTTCATGATAAATCAGATCGCCATCTTTAAAGAGAATCTGGGTTTAGCATGTCTGCTTAATAAAAGACCCCCTGTTCTTTAAAGAGGAGTAGGCCTAGGAAACTTCCCATATAGGCTTTATTTCTTGAGGATATCTGATTTGAGAAGGCAGTGTCAGAGATTCTGCTTAGGTTGCATCATTCTAAGATTTGGTTGTTGATAAGGTGGTCCTTCTAGTTTTAATCCTTGAGTGATGAATTTTAATTTCTGATGAATCTTAACCTGCTCATACTGATCTGCTCCCAAGAATACTTCCACATCTTTGTTCCAAACTCGCTATGCAGATTTTACAACAATCTTTTTGCAACCTGTCTTGGCATGCACATGCATGGGGGGTTAGTTGACAGGAATTCACTATACAAATCATTCACAAGACTCTTTCTTCAGTTGCGAGTTCTTATTTATCACTGATTTGGAGGGTTTGGCATTAGTGCGAGTTTGGAGGCATAGGGGTTAGAGCTGGTTAAGTTTTCACCTTCATGGGGTTGTGGGTAGTGGTGGAAGGTATAACTCATACCTAGCACAATTATTTATTCATAATTAAGTGAATCTGACTATACTCTTCTGAAGTGTTATTTTACATAAGGCCTTATTTGTGTTACTACTACTAGAATCATGAGCACCAAACTATATAATGGCTGATAGAGAGAGCTTGGTACTCTGACTTCACATACTTAAAATGAATTCATTAATGTATGAAGATGTTATATAGTTTTGGCAAGTTTTTGCATTTGTTTTATCTCGCTTTTCTCTGAGTTCATACTGCTTGTATGTTTTGACAGTCTGGTGAACTAGCCGAAAATGTGTCCAAAATGATTGATTCTCAATATGCAGATGGAGTGGATATGTCCGAAGTACAGGTATTTCAGATGTTATTATCCGAAATATTTAGCTTTTATGATTTTCTGAGCCTGATTCTCTGTGCAGGATGAATTTTCAGCAGTCATAACAAAAGCATTGATCACACTTGTCCATGGTATAGTGACTAAATTTGACGCTGAAATGGCTAACATGACACGTGTTCCATGGGGCACACTTGAGAGTGTTGGTGATCAATCAGAGTAATATTTGTTTCTTAAATATTTGACCTTAGTCTTTCGTGTCCGAGGTATCTGTAAATGACATGACATGAATGTTCTTGCAGGTACGTCAATGGCATAAATACAATCCTCAATAGTAGTATACCTGTACTTGGGAATCTTCTTTCTCCAATTTATTTCCAGTTCTTCCTAGATAAGGTGAATATTAAATTTGTTTTCCCAATATTGATCTTTTTTTTTTTGTCAGTTTGATAATAATATAGGAGCATAAGTTATGTCATGCTTTTATCCATCTATATTTATACATTTGCAACCTATTTAGCTTTGTCCGCTATGCATGATTCACCATAATCATATATTTCATAGGTATAGCATTAAATCTCCCATTAGTTGCATATTACTTCTGCTTGCTATGTAATTTTCCTATTTTCTTATGTATTCTTCCATGCAGCTTGCGTCATCTCTTGGTCCTCGTTTCTATGATAACATTTTCAAGTGCAAGCAGATATCAGAAACAGGAGCACAACAAGTACTGCCCATACATTGACATTGATCTTTTCATACCTCTTTAAAGTTCCATATATCTTCAATTAAGGACGCTAGGTTTCCTCTCTAACAGTCATTGTCGCCTTTGCATAACATGTTAATTGAGTTAAGTGATCCATAGGGATTTAATTTCTTTAAGGGAATGGTTTGACACTTCTAGGTATTATCTCATCAAATATGTTGTGATTGCAGATGCTCTTGGATACTCAGGCTGTAAAGACAATTCTTCTGGATATTCCTTCCCTTGCAAAACAGGTAACTGCTATTTGTTGATGTACCCTCATGTTAAGGAATAGAATTTTCTTGATACATAATAAATTCCAGCACTACCATTTAAGATTCTGGATTGCTCCACCTAACACCAGTTGGTCTTACCGTGGGCCCTTGTCTTGCTTAACATGGTATCAGAATTAACTCTTCGTCTCCATTCACATGTGGACCATTTATTTTCATTGACTTTGTCCCGAATGTCAGCTTTTGCATCCAAAGTTACTTCTTCAATCTGAGTCTCACACGAGAGAGTGTAAAAGAATTCAATTCATTAATGGATCATAAACTCTTGTACCACCATTTAAGGTTATCAACAATTCCACCTGACACCAATTGTGCTAAAGGTGGAACCTCGTGTTTCTTGACAATCACTCTAATGCTATATGATATTGGAAGTACTTTTGAAGTTGCTGGGATTTTTCATCATCTTCACCTGGAGTTGTCATATGCACTTCCTGTTCGGAACATGGCTGAAATTGCATATTACATACTTTATGGGACAATGGAACCATAACTGTTTTACCAAAATTCCACTCTATGATAAAGGCTTTACATGGTCTTTGGTCCTCAAGAAAGAGAAAACTAATGGCCTATTCTAAAGTAAGAAGACCTTACAAGGCATCATCTCTGGACACTAGTATTGTTTGTTGATAGACTAATAAAACACATCTCCACTTAATTTTACATTGCTATGGTCGCTAGAGAATACAGGTATAGGTTGTTCAGAGCAATAGGTGATATCATATCCTTCCAGCCTCTTTGATGATATTTTCCTTCAGGGGATTTCTAGGTAGTAAGGAAGGAAACTCCGGGTAGAATGTTGTGTTGGTAATCACATGGTAATCTAAATTGAGAGGAGTGCTAGGATTTTTCAAGAACATTACTTCCTTATCATTACTTGTGGATAGGGTTGTTTTTCATCATCATTTTGGACAAAAGCTACAGGTTTCTGGCATGTCACTCGCAGAACCTACATCTCAGTTGGAGTTTATCATTTAGCTTCATAGCTGCAACTAATCTTGACTTTACACTTTTGTATTGGAAAACTACTAGTCCTGTCTTTTGTATCTTTCTCTTCTCTATCAACAAATTTCTTATTTTATGATGAAAATACGTAATTGTTTACCTGATAAATCAACTTTTCTTGATTGTTGCTTGGAGCTTGCACTTAGTAACATATGTTCCCAAGCGTCTTCACGTTTGGATCACTAACAAGAAGATTGTCGACACTTGCAAGAATTAATTTCTTTGGAGTAAGTCAAGTTATAAGAGCTCAAAGTGGTGTATTCTCTGGGTACTTGACAGTTATGTTAATTCTTGCTAGCTTACAGCTCTGTTACAGTTGTATGTATATATATGCATTCATATACATATGCGTATCCCTATTGCTACTCTAATCATTGTATGAAACACTATTCATACAACCCATCTGTCCAAACAGACCTCAGGAGCTGCTAGCTACACAAAGTTTGTAAGTCGTGAAATGAGCAAAGCTGAGGCGTTGTTGAAGGTTGGTATCAAGCCAAAAAGAATCACTATTTTTTTCCCTTTCTCCTGCAATGAGATTCTTTTATATCTTATTTCCAATTAAGATATCTATATTGATTTTCCTTTTTCTTTCCTATACAGGTTATATTGTCCCCAGTTGATTCTGTGGCGGATACCTATTGTGCTTTGCTGCCTGAGGGTACATTTTTAGAGTTTCAAAGGATTCTAGAGCTTAAGGTTTGTGCTCGGCCACTCCTAACTGGTTGTTCACAGTTCTGTTTATGCTCTTTGTTGATATCTAATATTTCACGAATCTTAGATTTAAAAGGTTCTAAAGTAGATTCAGTTGGGAATGATAAGGAAGAATGGAGGGATGGAAATTCTGCCCGAATCCTTTTCAAATGTAGAACATAGAGAGTTGTGATAATGATGAATGGCTTCTTTATTATGTAGAAGTTCATACAGAACTGGGAGCTTCCCTTAGATAAGGAGGTTTGGGGGTTGAGAACCTTCCTGAACTTGATAATCTTGGCAAGTAATGAAATGAAATACACAGCCAAAGAAGTGAGGTCTTAAACAAACAGACTCGGTTAGATGGGAAAGAATCAGAGTTTGGTGACTTTGATGGTAGAGATCCCCTTTTTGGAATTGATTTCCAATATCTACTGATGCTTTGATAACATACATTGAAGGAAAACATCAAGATAATAAACATTGAAGTCAAATGGGAAAGAATAATAAAACTTAATGATATTCTAATACTTATTAAGGAGTGAACCTAGAAAATATGTTATGGGGGGGCCAATGGAAAATTTCATTTAGTTTTTCCTCTTGGCCCTGCCAGGTGGGGAGGGGGTGTGGAGACGGGGACGTGGGTTAGAAGTGGATTTGTGGATGGAGGTTTCAAATTCATTATTTTACTGGAAATTAGGATACAATATAAGGGAGAGATTTTGAAAATTTTGGGAGTCATGTACTCCTCTAAGTTTATGCATCTCCTTCACTATTGTTGTGGAGTCAGGTCACTTAGCCGCAGTTTGAGAATATGTGGCTTTCTGCAGAGGATCGTTGACTTAGCAAGATTTGGTAGAACTACCAAATGGAAGGTTTACCAGGTTTCCAACTTACAGTAAAATTAAAATGTCTAGCGGAAGACTTGAAATTGTAGAACTGGGATTATTTTGGGAGAATTGAATTCAAGAAGTGGTTTATAACTTGAAGAGCTCAAGAACCTAAAAGAACTCCAAGGAAGGGTTTTGACTAGTTTAGGAAACTTTAGGAGGGAAGAGTTGAAAGGGGAGTTGAGCAGGTTAGCTATAGCAAAGGCATTTAGATAAAATACAAAGTAACGGAATCTGGTCTTTCCACACTGTGCTTTTGTGTCGTCTGGGTAAGGGAGAAAGCTGAAGACTTTTCTCGAGCAGTTTAGTAATTCATTCTTATAGCTGCTGATGTTTACTGAAAGAGCTGACAGGCACATAGCAACGTGCAAAATTAAAAAAATTTGACCAAGTGAAAGAGATTGTGTTCTTGGGGTAGTCAATGCCCTAGTTACTTTATTGCAGTTATTTCTTATGGATATCTAGTCTTGAAGCATCTTCCTAAACTGAAAGTATTGTAGAAGTGTGGTTTCGCTTGTACATGAGCAGCCTGTATTCCAAGACTACTTTTTCAATGTTCATCTCTGGAACGTTCTTTAAGCGATCTCATCTTTGTTTATAGGCTTACATATTTAACTGATGCAGGGCCTGAAAAAAGTTGACCAGCAAAGCATCCTGGATGATTTCAACAAGCGTGGATCAGATATCACCCAGCCATCAGTTACCCCTCAAGTCCCTCTGGCCGCCCAGAGCAGCCCTGCTCAGCCTATTATTCCAAGCCCAGCTTCAGCTGGAATTATCACTTCCAGGGAGGATGTGCTAACCAGAGCGGCTGCACTTGGTAGAGGTGCAGCAACAACCGGATTCAAGAGGTTCCTTGCCTTAACAGAAGCTGCAAAAGATCGCAAAGATGGACCATTTAGGAAGCTATTCAATGGATGATCATCAAATGTATCTTATATTGATCCATCTGCAAACAAACCATTTTTTCCAATGTTGTCTCTGGTTACAGTTGTAAGATGATCCATGTAAAGTAAAAAGAACATAAACGACGAAAATAGTAGAGAGATGAGAACAGGAGGGCAAAGGAAAAATTGAGACAATTTTGGTGCTGCAGAGTGAGAATACTTGTATATAAACCTTGACGTTTTGGCCTCCTATTCGCTTTAACAATTAGATTGTATCTACTTTACTGTCCAAGTAAAACTCCTATTAAATTGTTGCATTCAAGTTTTTTGGGTTAGCTTACCTTCTTTTTCTTTTCTTGGTCAAAACAGCTTATAAGTTCATTGGTGTTTGGTAAAACATCTTATAAGCTGACCTTACATGGGTCAGAAAAAGCTTATTGTAAAAGTACTCATCCCTTATATATATATATATATATATATATATATATATATATATATATATATATATGTATGTATATGCTTATACTATATAATAAAGTAAAATAAGTTATAATTTCGTTATGTCAAGTGGCGTTCTATATGACAAGTTTTCCATAATTACTTATCAATTAATTAAATATATCTATTTTTAGGTCACTTTTTGTTTTTCATCATTTATTTAGTTTTATTCTGTATTAAATATTTTAATTTAATTAATATTATACTCTTTTTTTATATATACCATTATTATTTTATTAATTTTACAGTATATAATTATTTTAATAACTATTTAGTAAGATACAAAAATTCTATAGTTTTAATATATCCAATCACATAGGTCGTTCCCGTACATCGCACAGAGTGTTATATTAGTATATATATATATATATATATTCAACCATATATGTCGTTTCCATGCATTGTACGAGTATTATACTAATATATATATATATATATCTTTTTTTTTTGGAGGGGAAAAATGGACTAAATAAGTCAATTTCAACATGAAGAAATCCAACAAAAACATTTTTTTTTCTTCAAAAGCTTCAACTTCAAGTTTTTTTTTTTTTTTATAACATTAATGTTTTGCCTAGAAGGTGTTTTGCAAATGCACCAAATAGGTTGCTTTCAATTCCTAAACTGAGAAAATGCTTTTACGTGTCTAAAAAAACCGGGTTAAACAGACCATTAGTACATTAGCCACACTGATTTTGATCACCAAACTAATTATTCCCCCCCAATTAACTTCTGCTATTAAGTAACATGTCATCATCCTAAAATCCACCCTTGGCTAGACAACTGGTTTATTCCATTCCATGTCTCCCGCCAACTTCAACACAAAAAAAAAAAAAAAGAAAAAGAAAACACACACACACACACTCACATGAAATCCTCAACGAGGTGAAAATGCGGCATCACTAGTGCTTATTCATGGGCACAATGCAATTCTGCCATTGTTATATACCTTAAGAAAATAGTAGGTGCACCTCGCACTCTTGCAAATAACTCTGTATGATGACAAAGCCATCTGAAGACAAGCAAATTCGAGCTAAACATTAGTATATGTACAGGACTAAAACAGATTATATTTCCAACTCATGTCTTCTTACAGCTTTGAGATTTGAGTTGCCATCCCAGAGTACAAGAGGAATCCCTTCCTCATTAAATAGATTTTTTGAGACGCATTATGTTTTATGTTCCTGCTTGACATTTTCTCTTCCCTTCTATCGATTCTGTAAGGGGACTGAGATTTCAAGATGTCACGTGAGCGAAGCAGAATCGTTTGCTGTTCATGCCAAGGCGACACTACATTTGGTGTCTCTTCGCCAACATTTTCTTTATTCCCTTCAATATCTTCCCAAACCACATTAAGTTCATAATAGTAAGGACTAATGGCACAACAAAGATCAAGATCATCCCAAATGTATGCATCCGTGTCACCTGTAACAAAAGATGAAGGAAATGAACAGAAGTTTAACATTATAACAAAATATTAGTTAAATGAAATTCATTAACGTTTTAAAATTCCTTTTTTCTTTGGGTAACCACCCTATATATGAAGCCAGGAGTTATTTCCAATTTACAAATTTACATAAGTAAATCTGAGCGAAAAGATTTGATGCAGCACTGACATTGAGCAGGAGACCTATCAGCAAAAACATGTCTATGCTGTTAAAGGCATCAATTTTACCTGATCATAGTGCAGGTAGATGTGGTAAAATAAATAAATGAACAACAATATTCTGGCAACCTGAAAACCAGAGAGCATGTTTCGTCAATAGAGCGAAAGAAGAGGGAGAAGGGGGTTGGGGGGGGGGGGTGGAAGAGATAGGGGAGGGGGAGGACGAGGACGAGGAGAAGAAGAAAATGAATTTGAGGTTAGTATCCTACTGCGAGCTCCACAACTGCTGAACATGTGTACTCATTCACTTACCAGCCAAGCTAAGGTCATTACAATTCCGTTAACGAGATATATTCCGGATGTCTTCATTCCAGCTGTATCAAGATACCTTTTCACAAGTTGAAGATTCTCGTTAAAATAGTAAACAAAAAAGTCTATGAGGAACTTATGTTAGCAATAGAACCTTACCATCTCAAATTGATACTAGGGGTAGTTGTCTCAGAACTTAGAACCATATAGGTGTAGAGCTGCCCCTGACCGGTCAACATGGCATATGCCACAGCGACCATAGAAAGAAAATGATGAATCACCTGAAACATTAGCAGCAATATGTTAAATAGCCAAGATATTGTTCCATCATTTTGCATATTTTTCACCTCCTTAAAGCTAGATCAGCCAGTTAAATGTCAAAAAGAATAGACAACTTCTATGGTCAAACAGATTTAAAGGAGAGGAGACGTGAACTTACATACTCCATTCGTCCTAGAGTTGGATAAAACCAAATGATCATCCCAAGATCAGCGAGGAAATAACCAACAGAAACCTATCAAAAGCACATAAAAGTAATTTAATAATTAAACCTAAGATAATTTGTAACATAATAAAATCATAAGAAATCAAAGCAGATTCTGTATCCTCGAGAAAACTCTTAAAAATAGCAATATATTTACAGATGAATATCAGAGAAACGGAAACAAAGATGAATGTCGGAATTACTGATTTCCTTCCCTTAACTTTTTCCTTTTGAAAGTCTCACATTGTGCAGTACTACCATTGAGGACTAAACCATGCGGAGGCAAACTAGCCACTCACATCTTTCTGGTTTAAATCAGGTTATAATAACTTCCGATCACCACAATGCACTTCATGGTTATGTATACTTTAATATATATGCAACTGGCCAACTGCCCACTTATGCCATTATTTAAAATCAGACAGAGTTGCACAAAGTTAACATGGTAGAAGTGACGGCATTGTCGACCTCGACTCCAATTAAAATGATCGTGTGACTAATAGCCCCATGGCCATGGTATAAAAAAGAGCTGTTTAAAGCCTTAATATAGTTTTTTGATGAGCGTATAAATCAGAATTGCAAATGCTCCCCAATTACTACTCCAAGTCTGTCAATCTATAACATTTTTTGGAATGTAGACATAATTAGCGTCTAAGCTGATATCAAGCTATCTGCATAAATATACATAGAGCATATTACGCAATCATCATGATGAACATAGGCCTAGAGAGAGATATGTAAATTCCCGCATAAGCTATCACACAGTTTTGGACATGTTCCATGTAGTCAAACTCTAATTATAGCATGACTTATCTTGCTGATGCAATGAAGGTACACCATACATGATTGCTAGTTGAATTTTCATAAGGCTATCACGCCAAGATTTTATTTCCTTCTCCAGATATACGTTTACAAGAATATTACTTATTGCACTTATAGGTTCTGATAGATATTAGGAGGTTACACTTTCCCATCTCGCCAAGGATCTTCCCATTCTGTGACTCTTTACTGGTTTGGTGGTGATTAATCAAGCTTACCGGATTGCCATCAACCACCCATACGATCAGGAAATCATAATTACATACCATCAAAATCTTCTCAAAATGGAAACTGGCATTAAGGTAACAGCTTGTTTCCTTTGTAAAGTTTCCTTGATCTTTTCCTATCTATTTCACCTTTTCCTTTCTAGACTTTAGGTGTTTCTGGGGGGTGGTTGTTGGTTGTTCTTTGTTGGCTATGCTGCATGGAAGGAGCAAAGCAAAAAACCAAGGAGGTTTAACGAATACTTACTCCCAACACAAATGTCGACAATGTTGAACTTCGTAGTGTGACAAAATCACCTTGCCGATCATCAGAAAAGAGATCTGACCAAAATGCCAAGTAAAGGGACATGGAAGTAATAAAGATTGCATGAAACGTCGATATGGCACTGCATGGAAGCAAAAAAAGGTTTAGGTAAAAGAAAGATTGTTGAAATGCACTAAAAGAAGCAAAAGGAACTGTGTCCTCTTGGACACAAAATCGAGGGGTCAGGGGAGAGGCCAAAAGAAGCAAGCTTACTCACCGGTTATTCCACTCCAGTTGCTGAGGTTTGGAAAGCTTGGAATAGCTTTTGAAGCAAACTGCACTAATTATCTGGCTGAAATCATATACCTGAAGATCAATGACAAAAATCAAGTTCAAGGGATGGGTGGTATTTACCTTCCAACCACTTTCAGAAAAAGATGGAAAATTGTGACATTCGACTTGATTGCAGGCAATTTTGAGATGAAAACCCAGAGTAGACTGCAGATACTAGAGGTAACCCAGTTGCATAAAATAGCTTACCATTTTGCATGCACAGATGGAACCAATAACAGAACTATACAGAAATAAAGAATCTCCTAGTACATAATCTTTAAGAAGAAGCTCGGCTTGGCTGCGGTAAGCAGCAGCCACGTTGAAGCCTTCAGACATCAGTACCACAGCCAGTCCTTCAGAAACAAAGAAAAAACTAGCTTACTTTTAAATGAACATAAAGTAGTGCAGAGCAAAACTAAAATGCAGACTAGACCAAAAGGTAAAACAGAAAGAAGCAATAATTTATACTTATTAAGAAAACATGGTAATTTTTCCAACAAATTCTTGTATCTATCAGACTAAGGTGCAGTAATTCACTACTCACAAGAATGAATGTCGAATGAATGGTCCACTAAATCGGCTATGGAATATATTCTCCATTTCCACCAAACCAATTTGAATTTTATCCTGTCTGAGGTCTCAATATCCTAAATTCTCCATGACTTTTCATTGCTAGTTTATTGTAGAAGCTCCTTATTCAAAATTGGAACCCAGATTAACTTAGCAAGGTAGACAAATAATCTTATCTCGACATTGCTGAGGAAATACACAGTGCATCATATACTGAGTGTAGTCAACTTCAAAGACAGTCATCAGATTACTTATTCGAGTTCTACACCATTTTACGAGTCTTATCATAAACTTAATCTTTTTCCCCTCGTTACCCGCTACTGTAATTTCTGTGATCGCTTGGCATAGTTTCGAAGTTAAAGATGCTCTAGATGTTACAGGTCGAAAAATCATTTTCCAATTCCCAGTAACCAAAACCACTGATTAACATTTCCGATTGACTCTTTACTTCTTGTCCCACGGAAATTAACAACAAATAACTCCCCTAAATTCACATAATCCTCGATTAGTTATCATAACAATAAAGTATTAATATCTAAACCTGCTTATAACTCATACTTTTGCACATGGGGCCTGATCATGAGTAGTCTGTAGTCATATTTATACTTGCAAGATTATCATTAATTTGCCAACATAAAACTGAAGAAAAACTGAAACAAAAGCAATAATCTACTCATCATGCTACATAACATATCAAAGACAAAGGAGAAAAACAAGTAGAAAATCAAACACCAACATAATCAAATGACCAGAATGACAACACAAAACAGATATATAATGCTAGTAATTGAACTGCAACAAAAACGAAAGAAAAGAGAAAAGGGTCCTTTTCTAACTCACTGAAAAGCCCAAAAAAGAGAGTTGTCTATTTCACAAACAAAGTTTCCCCAACAAAAGAGAAAGAAAAAGGGTTGTTTATAAAGCTTTTCACAATTCTTTTTGTGCAAGAAAGATTAGAACAAAAGGGGTGGCTTTCAAACTTACCAAGAATCAAAAAGTGATCATCAAAGAGAGAAAAAAAATAGTGAAAAAAAGTGTCTCTTGCGGAAAGTGGTTTTGGAATCAGTATTCTCGTAAGGTTTTGGTGTTTCTTGGGTTATGGAGGAGAGTTTCGTGAGAATCTCTCGAGCGACAAGTTCCGTTTTTTTTTGCACAATGTGGGCGAGGGCGGGGTGCGTGGGGTGTTTGCGTAGGGTGGGTTGAGGGATAGGGTGGGATTGCGTTTGTAAGTTCGAGAATCTTGATTGACACTAACAGTTTTCACACGTGGCGTGAGGATGTATCCAATGGCCATAAGGCTCGTCTCATCACGGGGCCCACTTTCAATTGTGGCCTCGTATAAATAATTTAGGATCGAAATTTTTATTGTTTTAAAATCAAATCCTGTTTTACAAACAAACAAACAACAGAACAAGTCCCTCGAGGATCGTCCTGGTGGTAGGCATCTAAACTTTACTACGGTTGCTATTAAGAATCATATCTTTTTTTTAAAAGGGTTAACCAAAGGAGAACCCCTTTCCCACCTGGCCAGAGGCCCCTTAACTGCGCAGAAATCGAGGATGCGCGAGTGGCACTGACTGCGAGAGGACCAACGGCGTAAATCCAAAGAATTTCGCAATATTTCAAAGAGAAGATCGCCGCCACACGGACTCGATCCCGCGTTGTCAGGGTGTCTCCACCCTAATCACCTGGTCACTTACCAACTCACCTATGCCCCTGGGGGCTTTAAGAATCATATCTTAATTTACTTGGTGTATGCTTTGAGATGGGATTGCTACACCCCGGAATTTGATTCACGCTTACATTATGTTTGGATTCGGAGGGAGAAGTTTAATAAAGGAAATGAAAGGAAAGGAAATAATTAATTCTTGTTTGAATTGAAAAATTTTTACAAAAGAAATGATAATAAAGGGCTGTGGATTTTTCTTGTTTAGATGGGGAAGGAAATGATTAAATTTTATGTTAAAATAGACTTTTATGCTCTTGTATAATTTTATGTTTAAATATGGAAAGAAGGATAAAAAAGTCATTGCAAGAAAAAAAAATTTCTTTTCCTCCCAAATTAAAAGGATTTATTTTAAAGGATTTGGAGGGGTAAGCATATCCCTCTCCCTCATATCCCTTCACCCCAAACAAATAAAGGATTTAAGAATCCCTCCAAATCTTTTCCCTTCCTTCCATTTCCCCTTTTAGTTAGTAAAAGGAACGCTGGCATGTCACGTTCTTGGGTGGGATTAATCTAGTCTATGTCTTGTGGTGTAATCAAATGAAAATGCTTTTCCATATTAGCAAAAAAAAAAAGAAAGAAAAGAAACAAACAAACAACAGAACAAAATATAAAGAAACAAAATTAAAAATGGAAAAGAAGAAAAGAAGAAAAGAAGAGAAAACAAAACAAACAAATCCTGTCCTATGGATTAATACTTCTTCATAAATTTGTCTCTAATTTTGTCTCTACCATTGTACACATATGTTGTAAAAAGGATTGATGAATGAAGTTGTTTTACGTAACAACTAAAATTAAAAAGAGTAGTGTTTTAATTCGTCAAAACACTAAAAATTAGATAAGAAATTTCTTTTTTTCATCATCAGACAGTGTTTAAGTAGATAAATATTCCATGATATATTTGTTTATAAATATTGACGTATTTGGCAAATAGTATCTATAAACTAGTCTTTAACCCATGCAATGCATGGAGTATGTCATATTTAGTTTCGGGACAATTTTGTAAAAAAGGACAATAAAAATTGAAATATTTTTCCCCCTCTCTCCCTTAGTTGAACAAATATACATGTAGTAATCCAACAAATTAAAAAAAGAAAAACATTAATGAATATATCCATTTGAAGGAAGGTACTCATGCAGAGGAATTGAAATGATTAGAACATAACTAAGCTTGCCAGCCAGGAATGACCACACGAAATACTAGGGATAAAGTAAATTGCCAAAAAGTTTCCAAATTAGTCCAACTTCATACTTTTTCGACATAAACCGTATATCTCAAAGAGGTCGTATTTATTTGGATTGGTAGTAATTTGTGAAATGGCAAATAGGTCAAGTTTGTTTTGCATGCATATGATATTAGACATAAATGTGGCAGTAGCTTGAGCCTTAAAAAATTTAGAGGAAAAATTTACTTGTTGGCTCAAATAGTTCCAATTAAATAGTGATAAATGGCTCAGGGAGGAAATGAATAGTTGTAATTTACCAACTTTAATATATGCTAGTGCATGAACCATGCAATGCACAAATTTTGATGTTTTCAAATTTTGTATAGTTAATAATATAATAAAATTTTATTTAAATTAATTTATGAAATGGAATTAAAATTACATGTAAATATAAAAATAATCAAAATATTAATCACAAAAATTGTACTTTAAATTAATAATATTAGAAATTATACTCTAAACTTTTATGAAATCAAATCCTTTGATTCACATCTACATATAGGTATAAGGACCTGAAAGAATTACATATCTAATGATAAATATAATCAAAATATGTCATGTTAGAATAATATGATAAATCAAATAGTGAAAAATGGTGTAAGAATTTTTAGAAGGAAAATGGGATGGTGGGCTTTAACTTTAGTGTGTATAGAGTATTTATATGTATGTATGTTCTAAAACACTAACAGTATTTAATATGAAACCTAAATACAATTAAATATAATTTTTAAGCATAAGTTCTCAAAATATATATAAACCTAATTGATTATTTTTAAATTCACATAAATGTGATTTAATAGATAATTTTTTTTTGTCACAAAATAAAATTTCGTTACTTAAAAGACATATACAAACACAAGACCAACTAAACTCAGTCTAAAAGTAGAAATAGTACAACAACAAATCCAAAACGTGACCACCAAGAGAGGGCCAAGACTATTGCAAAAGACACTATCTTTGACCATCAAGAAAAGCTCTTGCGTATTATGCTTCCCTAAACTTGACTTGAACAAGAAGACTCATTTGACATTCAAAATATGGCACACACCAACTTGATAACCCTTTAGCAAGCACACATCAAAGACACATATTGCCAGACTGAAAGGTGAGAAGAAGGCTCACTAACCCAACCAACAAGAACTTGGGCACAAATCAGGTTGAACCGATTCCCAAATCACTTTTTAACTTTCATTTTGAAAAGACAAAGCCACTTGCCATGGTGGAAACAAACCAAAACGAGAAAATAAGCAGAGAATTTGGAAGACTGAGAGTGAAAATCTAAGTTGAGAGAATAAATATCACTATCTGTAAGATGACAAAAAGACAATTAAAAAACTGAAATATAATATTATTCCAGATATGGGAAAAACACATCCCACGTAATAGACATGATATAAAATACCACTTGAAAACCATGGTAGACAAGATAAAACAAACGAGATAAGAAGAAACCAAAAAAAAAAAAAAAACAGAAGAAGAAAAGTAAAAGAAAATAAAGTGTTGTCGGCCTAAGGCCGGGACAAAGCAACAATGAAGATCGGAAAAAAAGAAAGCAACCAGTAAAGATTTTTTTCAAGAGAGAGACGAGGATAAGTAGTTGCAAGAGTTGTATGCACCATGATATTTGACTATATTTTGAATTAATAGGTAACAATTGAATATATTTATTTTAACACATTTAGATCGTTTGCTATTTTCTTAAATTATGTAACATTATTAGTTAACTCTGAAGGACATAATGTTACAATATAAGTTAGAATTACGATAAATGATCAATATAAACGAAGTTGATAAATTAAGGTCAAATATGAGTTACATATGGTGAGTTATATGCCGTCAACTATCAAGCGTGGTTGAAAATACAAAAATGATCGATTAACCTCCCGCCTGATTAAAAGACCTCTGGCTAGATAGGAAAGGAATTCTCCTTTAGTTAATCCTTTAAAAAAAAATACAAAAATGAAAAAGACAAATCCATTAGGATCAACAACGAGTAGATGCTCTGCAAATAATTACATACACCTGACCTACGGGCACCTTAGCAGCTACGTGTACCCTTCAGCGCGTGTGGCACACGAGCCTATTAAAAAAATTACGCACAACACTCTTTTTCTCACGGCTTCCATATGCTCTCTCTCACACACACAAACACAATCTCTCGTGTCTCATTTCCTTTCTCTCTTCATTCTCCTCTCCTTTCTCTCTCTTCTTTCTTTGCTCTCTCCTCTCCCTTCTCTCTTGTCATGATATAAAAAAAATTCAGATGATGCTTTTGGTGGGTAGTGTTTCTCAAGCTTCAAAGTATAGTTTCTTGAAGTTTTAAGTAAAAAGAGATTACGAGGAGAAGTCTGATGATATGATAATGGGCTTCAATCTATTTAATTAAATTAGTTTTAGTCGTGAAATTTTTTTAAAAAAAAAGAGAAGTTGAAAGAAATTTTAATTTTAATTTTTGTTCTTTTGAGATTTGTGAACTTGAGATTTGCAAGTTACGAAGATAACGTTGAGAAGTTGTGAACAAGTCGTTTAAAGTTGTGAAGATTTGGTCAATGCTGTGAACGTGTCGGTTAAAAATAGTGAACGTGTCGGTTAAAAATATGCGTGTAAAAAAGAAATAAGTTGTGAACATGTAATATAAAAAATGTGAGCATATAAAACAAAAATTGTAAATTTTTAGTACAAAAATAAATTGTGGACATGTGCTATGAATGTATAAAAATTGTGAATGTAAATATTATGAACATATGACATAAAAACTGTGAATATATTTTTAATTGTCAACATATAGTGTAAAATTTTTGAATATAGTGTAAGAGTAGTGAAAAAATAAACTTATAAAAATATTGTATAAAAATTGTGAATAATTAAAAGTATTGAACATAAATTATTAAAATTATAAACATATATCTTAAAATAATTAAAAATAATGAAATATATTAAAAAATATTAAAATTGGAAACATATAAAATAAAAATTTTAAATAATTAAAAATTGTGAAGATGCAGTATACAAATTGTGAACATATAATATAAAAATTATAAACTTATGAAATATTTTTTAAAATAAAATAAAATAAAACTAAAAAAAATTTTAAAATGTTGTCCACCTTAGTTAAGTTGCTTAGTTATAAATTGGATTAAAAAATAAGTTACCCACTTTGCAAGCTTTCACAGCTCATCAAAGGATGAACTTTGATTTCTAGGCCTGATAGGCAACTATTTAGCAATCCTAGACCACATGTGTGCATTATAAATGAGATTGAAGTCTTACAAAGAAATCTAGGAAAAAGGGACAAATTGATAGGCTTGATTTGTTCTTTTCTTTTTTTGGTCAGTGCGCGTTTTACATGCGCGATGAGGTGTATGTAAATGGTCAAGCACATATAGCTTCAGTTGCATGATATACGAACTGTAGATGCTCTCTACTTATTGCAACCGTTAAATAGCGGTGTCTTGTTTCTTATGTTCTCAAAGTGATTATAGAATTCTCTCAACTTCTTGAAATCTCTCTCTCACACACACACGCACACATAGGAAAACTTCCTTCATTATCTTCCCTTAGGGTTTCCTCTGGTATTGTTGTGTTTGGACCAAACCTGTGACACCATTTTCTGTGCTCGGTAACGTTGTAGCTTGTTTGTTTTCCTGTGCTTTTTCGTTGCCATATGGTTTGACGATATGGTGTTGCACATAGAGTAATTGAATTTAACAACCTTGATATTCTAAGTCGACATTAAATTGGGCAATTGAGCATTCTGTGAAGGATGCGCAACTTTGTCTCTTAGAGACAGGTTTCTGAAGTGCCGTTCACATATCAAAGAGTACTAATGAGGTGGCAGATTGGCTAGCAAATAACGTTCAACAAGAGTCTCTCCCTAAAGACGGAATTTTATACTTGCCTGTGGGTTTGTTCCATATTTTGAAGTATGTGTGCAAGATGCTACTAGTGTTGATTAATTGTATTGGTTTATGTTTAGCCTAATAATATTAATATATTTTTAATAAAAAATTGTAGAATTATCTGTTGGTCATTATTCTTTTTGTTTCCAACTTTCCGTTCTAATACAATTTAATTTAATATTATTTTTCTAGATTTTTATATTGGTAACTTTAAAATTAAATTACTTATGTAAACACTAAATATAAAACAATTTACACAGAAAACGGATGGCCTATGCTTATCCCTGTCCCCATCCTACCTCAGGCAAGATCAGAAGATATGACCCTCGTGCCTCGCCTTATTTTCCATTTCTTAACCAGTATCCTCCATATTTTAAGTGACGCCTACTCAAGAAAAATCTTTTCCTATTACCATTACAAATAACCACGCCACTACTTTTTCTTTTCTCTCTTTATGAGGCAACGCTGATTAATTGAAAATAATTTTAAGATTGACACTTTTCTTATATCCTCCCTCAATTTTCTTCGACTCTAATGATAAATCTTCAATTATGTGATAACTCAAGGGAACTTGCTATCCGAGCTTAACTATCTAATTTGTGCCACGATTAGCCTCCTGATTCGCGTGATGAACCACGCCACTAGCTCACCACCTTATTGCATGCATCTAATCTCTTTTCCTCTAATCAATGAGTTCTTGCAATTGAAGCTGATAACCCTTGTTCTCTTTTTCTTTTTTTCTTTGGGTGCTTTGGATAACTTAATAAAGTTGATAGTAGCAATCAAAGTTGACGGACGGCCATGGACTACCTAAAATGGATATGTGTTAACTCTTTAACCTTCAACTTTTCTTAATCTTACTTAGATTCTTTCTTTATATAGGTCCCCCACATACGCATTTTAGGTAGCTAGGTTGTGAGAAAACGAAGGAAGTCAATTGAATGCTATATGTTTGACCAGGAAAAAAAAAAATTGAGTGCTATATATGTACGTCACTAGTGCCTAGCAAAGATATAGGTAAATTATTTCAATATTTCTTTATTTATAGCATTAAAAAAATTTTTGGTCTTTACCTTTTAAATGAAATATTTTGGTTGCTTATCTTACAAAACAAGAGACAACATTAGTCCCTAAGCTACTTTAATCAAATTTTTAACTGTATAAGCTCGTGTATCTCAAATGGCTTGATTTTTACACATGCTTATTCGTTAAAAATTTGATGGAAAATGGTTCAGGAACTAATGGTATCTTTTGTTATGTAATATATGATAGACCAAAATGTCCTATTTAAAAGACCAAAAATTATTTGGTACTAAAAGCAACAGACCATTGACATAATTTGCCATATATATATATATATATATATATATATATATATATCTATCTATATCTATATATGTCTTATTAAAAATGCTTATTAGCTCTCAAATTAAGCACAACCATACAAACTCTTTATCAATAGAGTAAACGTTTTATAGGATAATATTTTATCTTGATATAGGAAGAAGTAGAATCTAATCTAACATTAATAATTGTATACCACTCTATTAGTTAAGGATATGCCGACGACACCAACACATCTAATCAAATAGGTGAGTTGTGCTTCATATAACATCTATAGATTTGAAGTAGCATATCAATTGCTTTTAAATGTTCATAATGTAGCATATCATTTTTTTTTTGGGGGGGGGGGGGGTCTACACCTTAGGGCTTGTTCGGATTTATGAGGACAAGAAGTATTAAACAAAAGGAAAATTTGGGGTTGGTTTGAAATTTGATAAAAGTGTAAAGTAATTGAATGAAAAAAAAAAAGCAATATGTCTCGCAAATTATATCATGCTCGAGCAAGAGCACATAGCATGGTGTACGACACTTAAAAAAAAAAAAGAAAGAAAACAGATGAGATTGTGAATCTCTCTCTCTCTCCTCTCCGCTCTTTTCTCTCTCCTCTCCTTTCTCTCTTCTTCTCCAATCATCACGCCACTGCGAAGTTACTATGCTACGAGTTTCAAGCTCTTTTCAGTGCTATTTTTTTCTCTCTTCCTCTTTTTTTTTTCTTTCCTCTCCTTTCTCTCTTATTCTCTTCTTTCTTCTTCTCTGATCGTCATGCCACCGCCAAAGCATCATGCTATGAGCTTCAAGCTCCCTTCGCTGTTGTCTTTCTATCTCTCTTCTCTCTCATAAATCTATACATGAAAACACTCACAGATATTTTTTCAGAATAAAAAAATATTTATTTCGTATTCATAAGTTGTTTGTCTAGTAAAATTCACAGATTATCACAATATCTTTTGACAAGTGTAAAATTGACAAACATCTATACATGAAAACAATCACAGATGTTTGTTCAAAATAAAAAGACTATTTGTTTAGTATTCATAAGCTGTTTGTCCAGTAAATCTATAAATCATCACAATATTTATTGACAAGTGTAAAATTAATAAATATATATATATATGAAAATAGTCACACGTGTTTATTCAGAATAAAAAAGCCTATCTGTTTAGTATTCATAAACTATTTGTTTAATAAAATTCACAGATTATCACAATGTCTATTGACAAGTAAAATTTTCAAACAGTAACAAATGTTTGTTTGGTATGAAACTTCTGTTTGTGCATAGCGCATAAACTGTTTGTTCACTAAAATTTACAAAGTATGACAATATCTGAAAAGTATAAATGCCCAAATAGTCATAGATTTTTGTTCAGTACTGATGAACTGTTTGTTCAATACATTCACAATGCCCAAATTAGTGGAAAGAGACAAACACATATACAAATTTAGTTTATTTTTGCAGTATGTGAAGATCAACATACTATGAACAAATACAATTTGCATAAGACTATTTGTTTAATTCAGTTCTATTTTTGCAGATGCTGATTCCTCCATTTTGTTTGCTTTAATCAATGTGTTTCTAGCAATTGTTGCAGCGGATTGGTAGCGATTTGAAGAATTACTGTTGTGATTTGAAAAATTGAAGAACGATTGTAGCTTAGGGCCAAAGAGATTGTTGCAACAGATTTGTAACTTAGGTTTTGTTTGAGTTATGAAACAGAAGAGAGAGTCAAGAAAATTTGATTTAGAGAAAAAAAAAGAGGAGGTTTATATAGCATGTTGTGGATACACATTGTACTGTGTACTTGCTAGTGCATAATATAAGTGCCCTATATGTTTGAAATAAAAACAAATTGAAAGAGAATGATAAATTTCTATGTATAAACTAACATATTATTTACTCTTTCTAATATGTCCTATTTTCGTTTTTCTTGTTTGAATAATTTTGTCTCTATTCACGTTTTGATCCCATTTTATGATAATTGTATTTTGATAGTGTGGATATATAATTTTTGTAGTTCCCCTTAATCAATTGGCTATTAAGACATTGAAAATGTTTCTGTTCGGCATTTTTACAATTTTAGAAAAAGAAACAAGTGCCGTAATATATATGCTTATGTTAAACTAACTCTGAAATTCTAATTGTTGAACAGTATAGAGTTTTAACAATAAAATTTTGAATAAAAGTGTCATTAAATGAAAAATGTTGACTATTTGTCCTTATATTGTAAATGTTGAGTTTTTTATTTTAAGGCTAATATTGCATTTTTTAAAAAATATAAACTGATACTAAAATATAGAAGAGAAACAACTTCTCAAATGATGTAATGTCAACTTCTCAAAAGTTTTTTTATTTTTTATTTTTTGAAAAAGCTCTAATATAAGCTACAGAGTTTCTGATTTTAGTTTTAACTTTCACCTAAAATCTCTTTTAAAAGTTTCACTCACATTAAATAATTTTAAGGATGAAATTTGAACATGTCAAGGCTCGTTTGAATTTTTTTAATAATATAAAAGCACCTTTTCTTTAAAATACATATTCTTTTTGTAGTAAATATTTAGTTTAGCTTTCACAAAAGGTTGAAACATTACCAAAAGAAATTTCTTGAGTATAGCTCATTCTAGAAACTAAAAAAATTTATTTTTTTTTAAAAAAATATTTTTTTCAAAGTTAGAAAGAAAAATACCTTTTAAGAAACCAATTCAAATCAACCCTGAGTGCTTAAAGGGACCACAAATCGAGAACACAATCCTCTCAGCTCGTTTGAATTAACTTTTGTAAAAGTATTTTTTTTATAACTTAAAAAAAAAAATTGAAAAAAGTTAAACTTTTTAAAATTTTAATTTTTTTCAAAAGTCAAATATTTTTTTAAGTAAAAAAAAAAGTCAATCCAATCGGACAAGGACTTGTTTGGATTGACTTTTTTTTCAAAAAAAATAATTTTTTCTTGAAAAATTTATATTAAATTTATAATAATTATTTGATTTAAAAATTAAAAAAATTGAAACTCTAAAAATAAATTCAAATATAAATTTTTTTAAAAGTTAAAATTTTTAACTGTTAAAAAAAATTATTTTTAAAAAAATCTTTAAAAAAAAGTCAATTCAAATGCAGCTCGAAAACCCACACAATCATCTAACAAGTGTCGATTTCAGAAAGCGAGTGTTCGCAAAAATCCACCACCTAAGAGCGGGCCCCACACCAACAGCATCACCCCACCCTCTGAAAGCGTTTTCCCTCGTAGTTCGAATTTCAAAAACGCCCATTTAGCTTCAAACCCTCTCTCTAAAAATTCTCAAAATCTTGGTACAGAAGCTAGTCTACTGTAACGGTAGCTTTGATTTTCCATTCGTAATGAATTAACTTCATATATGTATAAGCATTTAAACAGATATATAAAATATATAATACTATCATAATAGTCATAGAGAGGATTAGATGATAGGCGACTCTTGGCTATCAAAGAAAGCTTCCTTTCTTCTTAGAGCAGCCATGGCCTGTCTCTTCACCTGCTTTCGCTTCAATGAAGAACAACACCACTCCTCTTCCTCTTCTCGTCTCCCTTGCGCTACCCCTGTACGTTTCGTTTCTATTCTTGTTACGTCTCGTCCCACATCGATTTTGTAATAGATATAGCCGTTCTGTTATCACGGGTCTAAGCATTTTAAGCTAGTTGTACTTGGGTCTTTAGAAATTTCGCGTTAATGTTTCAATTTTTATGTTATATATATATATATATATAGCATTTGATATGAAAAATTGTTAGAATTTTTCATTTTCATTTTTGTTACATCCGTCTTTTTGTAAGACATATAGTCATTTTGTTATCAACCTGGACTTTTAGGATTTTTTCTGCGTTAATGTTTATATATATATATATATATTTATTTTTAAGCATTTGATTTTAAAAATTGTTAGAATTTTTCGTTTCAATTTTTGTTACATCCGTCTTTTTGTAAGAGATAGCCATTTTGTTATCAACCTGCACTTTTTAAGATTTTTTTTTGTATTAATGTTTCTAATTTTTATATTTTAATTTGTTTATATGTATATATGGGTTTAATTATTTTTGTACCAGTTGATTGGGCTAGTATTTTTTTCGTTGCACCTGGGCTGTTAGAAATTTCTAATTTTTATATTTTAAATTGTCTATATATGCATATATATACAGGCCTAACTTTTTGTACTAGTTGATTAGGCTCGATTTTAGTTGCTCCTAGGTGGTTTGAATTTTTTTCAGGTCTATGTTTTCCTACTCTTATATATTTTAATTTTGTGGATCAGGAAGTGGGAGCTAAGAAACGGAGTTCTCTGTCGTCGTTAATGCTTTCTGAAGGTTTCTTTTCTTTTGTTTTCTTAGTTTAATGGATCACTCATGGTTAAATTTAGTTCAATTTTCTATAAAACTTGGCTCAGGAAATTCAATTTTTCTTTTATTTGTTTGATTAATTTTTAATGTATATTCATGATAGAGGAAGAGCGTGGCGATTCGCGATCCAAGGAGAAGGGGAGGGAGAATAAGGGAGTGGAGACAACTCCAGAATCTGAATTTGATGTCAAAGAGCTTAAGGATGAGGTTTGTTACTCTTTGTTCATTCTCAGAATTATTATGTTTTATTTTATACTATACTAGCTAACGTTTTTGTATACTTGTCATTCTCTATAGATAATTGTAGTCTACTCAAGAATCTGCTTTTTGCAAATAATTTCTTAATTTCAATTGGTTTATTTTGGGTTTTATACTTAACATAGCTGGCGATATAGCAAGTAGGTTGCATTAGGCTGCTGACCGCGTCTATTGATAGTTTCGTGCACCACGCTGTCCCTCTTTATGCCTTAGGTTTTTGGATTATGCTGCAGAGGTTCAATATCTGAAGAATTTTTCTGCAATAAATTCCTAAAAACCAATCCTTCATGGCATTGCAGAAAATGTTAGGCAACACATTTGAAAAGTATACACTCTGACAGAGACAAGGAAAGAAATATCCTCAACAGATGTATATAGAAGCGGATGCACCTTAGAGTTTCTATTGTATCTGACTAATAGGAAATCCATTTTACTCACCCCAGGTCTGTTTGGAATTATGAAATGCATGGTTAACGGTGTCTTGAAGCCAATTTGAAATTCTGTTGCTATGTGGTGCATAGGTACTAGACTTCCTCTTTAAGTTATCGAATACTTGTAAAGCCAGCTGATCTCAGCTGCTACAGTGGTTTACTGGTGTAAGCTTGTAATTTGTTGTAAAACTTAATTTAGATTCATGTGAAGTATATGAAGGGATGAACTTTATCTTTCATGCTATGAGACTCCATTTGATGCGATTATACTGAAATTATGTGTCTTGCTGAGAGGATAGATTTTTTATCTTTCAATATTTTTGCTTTTATCCATATGTGGAAAATGGTGTGAAGCACAGAGAGCTTGTAGATTTTAGGATCCCTAATTATCTTGATTTTGTTAAGCTTTCTCTGCAAATGTACGCACTTCTATAAGGTTTTACTTTAGCAGATCTTGACAGTGTCAAAGTGAGGTTCTTTAAGTATTAGTTTCTTGCTATAAGCTGAATCTGTGATTACTTTCAATGATCATATGATTAAATTACTCAAATACCAGTGAAATGTTTTTACTGACACCCGATGATTAATTTCATGGTCTTGTACTCCAAAATGATAATCAAGGCAATTCCAAATGCAGCTGCATCCTCTTTTCAAACTTACAGAATATCTGTAGCTTGCTTATATGCATTTAACTAGCTTCTCATGAAGATTCTCAGTTTATTTTCTAATGGAATTTTGAAATATTTCTAGCAGGCTAGGTTTCTCAAAGATTGTGGAACAATACCGGACACTCCTATTGAAATTCGAAACTTCTCAAAGGAAGATCAATCAAGATACCAGGGAGAACTTGAATCTTTGAAATTCAGATCTTGGCTTGGAGATACAACTTATGAGAAGCTTCACCTGGCAAACCAACCTGATCAGCCTCCTACTCCTGTTAAAAAGTCTAAAGAATTAGTCAATGGAACGGTCTCTTTAGAGCAAACACCCAGTAGGTAGTACTTCTAATCTGCAGTTCTTAATTAAAACGTTATTGAGTGTGCACGTCTAAGTTCAGTTCAATATCTCTATCTATGTGAACGTTTGTCTCCTATACGTTTTTTCCCTGTCATTTTCATCTTTTGCCTGAGCACAACTTGCCCATGCCTCGTATATTTTCTGTTTTGATCTTTATTCTGTTTTTGAGTGTTGTAGGCACTGAGTTCTTTTCGCCACAGACTTCTTTCTAGTTTTTTCCCTTTCTTTTCTCTTCTCTTCACAATCTGAATGGTTTTTGTGGTGCATCAGTTTGTTAGGTAGGGGAAACTCATGTGCAGATGCTTTATGATTCATTCTCTAGTCACTACTTGTTCAACACATGTATCACTTACAGTTGTAAATGTCATCTTCTTCTAGCTGCATGACTGAGGGAGAAAACACTAGAAGAATCTATACCAGCTCTGCTGAAGGTAGTGGGATTCCAAATGTTAACACGCCTGATGAAGTTCGTGCCACTGAGAGTAATTGTTCTGCAACTTCATCAATTTCCTCTAGAGATCTGGTTCCCAGCGTACATGGCAGGAACAGGTCTGTACGTTTTGATTGTAAGTCTGGTCTGTCTTCAGTTTCATCAGAGAGTTTACCATCTGAAAATCAAAACTTCAAGAATTTTGATGCGGCTGGCAATTGTAGTGTGTCCAAGCCTTCACCTTACCCTACCCCACTAAAACTTAGTGATGAGATGCAAACTCCAGGAACTGCCTTTCCAGCATATGTAGATGACGTAGCAAATGGAAAGAAAACTCGAATCAGGTCTCAGTATATGTACCCCGCCTTAAACCATGTTGAGAATATCTCTCAGTTGAAAGTTCTGAAGGATGAAGATTCTGAAACCAATCAGTCATCAGGACAAGCAGGAACATCACTTGAACAGGTTGATGTAAGAAGCTCATTGGAGAAAAATACTAGGGATACTAAAGTTGAGAATGAATTAAAGGAAGAAGAAAGCCTGTCCTCTTGGCTGAAACCTGTGACGAATCATGAGCGGAATAATTATTCTACCGTGCGCCGTCGTAGCATAAATCCTGGAGACAGGCCCATCCTTGGGATGGTTGCTGCACATTGGAATGAAGAGGAACCACCCCGTGTCTCACCAAAATGGTGGGATGGTAATGGAATTCCGAATTCAACTAATAAGTACAAAGAGGTTTGACATGCTTGCTCTTTATCTTTTCTTTAACATAAAATTTTTTCCTTTCAAGATATTTAGAAGAACAGGTGGATATGGCCTTTGTTATCAGGATCAGAAAGTCAGTTGGCACGCTACACCATTTGAGGAGAGGCTAGAGAAAGCATTGTCTGAGGAAACTGTCACCTCTCAGAGGTATGTCATGCATCACTTTATCTATAGGTTTGGACATGTCGTTCCCTTTTTGTATTAGAACATTTCTTGCTTTTCAATTCTAATCGGATGGCAAGCATATTCATTTAATGATGATGGACATTCTTGAAAGAATCATGAAAATGTTTTAGCAGCTTCACAGAGCCAATTGTGCGTTACACGATAAGTGTCTTATCTAATTATTACTGGAAATAGCATTTTGTAGATAGCTCTATGAAGCAGCTGCACTGATATTCTAGACACTCTCTAGAAGAATGAGTGGAGAGCCTAGATCACGTATCTCACTCAAATAGCTACTTTTTTCCATATTAGAACAAAATGCAATGATTTCTTAAGAGATATTCTCCTTTTGACTCATGAGATTCATTTGATTTGTAATAAAGTCTAGGCTTGGTCTTGCAGGAAGCAAATCACTGGTACACCACCGATTGATTTCAGCGAAAGTGAGGAATCTGATACTGCTCTGTCTAAGTTTCAGTCTTCCACCAATCTCAAGTCTATTGCTTCATGCTGATGAAGGCATTGCAACTCACTCTTATAACTCTAGAATGGTGCACCTAGTTCTGATCTCAAGAATTTGGCTTCATTCATTGTGATCTAAACTTGGATTGAAACACTTGAACAATCAGAGAGATTCTGGATTTCTATCTGCTAGAAATCTAGCTTCCAGCTGTGGTCATTGCATGAAATGTGTACAGATCTCTATCCACATACTCCCCATTTTGTGAATCTCAAGAGACATCTCCTCTTATATGTTTTGTGATGCTTATATACTGGGTGGAGAAAACATGGTTACTTCTGGATCACTGAGAAGTATGGTAACTTTTTGCAAGTTAACTTCTATAATTGCTTGATTGTCTTTATTAAAATGACATGAGTTGATTTTAGTATTCATTTTTTCTCATTGGATGTGGAATCTAGGTTTTGAGCTCAACTCTAAGGGAATGTATATATTATAAGTGAAATTTAATATCTGTAGCTTGTTAATTTAGTTACAATGACATGACATGAATATTTTAAAGTTGTCGAATTTTATTCATAATGTTATAATATTATATTGTGAAATTTGTAGCTGAAATAACAAATTAGAGACCAAATCAAAATGTAAAGGTTGGTATTTGTTTTATATCTTTTAATAGTTAATCTTAATTCTTTTGACATGACTCTCCATCCATGTATGTATGCTATAATGGCTGAGTAGTGGTATACGTTTAGACATTATAATAATTTGGTACGTTATACACAAAAGCTTTATTACTTTCAATAATTTTTTTTTTTTTTTTTAAACATACATTGTAATTCTTGGTAGGGCCATAATGGTTTAACTGTGTGCCAAGTGACGCCCCTCAAATATTTTAAGTTAATCAAGATTCGGCCTCAAGAGAGAAAAGAGCCTTTATTTTAGGTTAGGCTAGTCTTGTCATTCACGTCTTTTCCCGTCCGAAAATTATTTTATTAATTGTATATTAATTTCATTCACTTGTTAAGCTTTTTTTTTTCATATCTTGTTTATTATTAATTTTCTTACTATTTATTATAGTTTATGCATTATACTCATTGAATATGCTACCGCATTAGTTGCTTTTCCAAAATTTTCTCTCTCGCTCTCTCTTGTCTTAATGATAGTGGCTGAGCATATCATAACAATTAGATGGAAAACTATATGACTAAGGAGCAAAGATCTAAATTTTATAATTGTTTAGATTGAAAAAAATCTATCTTCAATAAATTAATAAATTTTTCAAGAAAACTTATTGAACTTTAATCATATAATTATAAATCATGTAAAATATAAAGTTAAAAAAAAATAATACGCAGAACATCCCTTGTGTTTGCTAATGAACAAGCTAATGGCATATTTCATGGTCCAATATGACGTTTAGCTAGCAACAATAAGAAGAAAACTAAACATATTGGAAAAAGTTAAATAAGTCAACTTGGTTATAAGAAAAGTACCAATCAAGAAAGATCCTCAAACAAGTAATAATTAAGTTTCAAAACAAAATCAATGAATGTTGTAATTTAAACATAGTAGTATAAAACTATATAAATAATTATAAGAATATTTTTGTATTAATAAGATTTTTTGTGGATTAATTTTTCGTAAGATTACAAATTCCATGTCTTGAGCTATGATTTGGGTGGGTAAATCCAATATTTGCAAAATCTTGAAATTCCAAGTAAATCCTATATTTTAAGAAAGTGCTACTAGACATAAAAAATTAACTTTACAAATAAAATTCACAAAATTTTATAAAATTCATTTGTTCCAAACACATTTCACCCTATTCTTGTCGAGTCCTATCTCATATTAGTTCAATATAAAATTTGTATTGTATCTATAATAATTTTAATTCACTATTACTATCATCTTTTAAACATTTTAAATTAATTTTAATCATCCACCTTGTAATAATAGAAAATAGATAGAAAAGGGAAATAATAAGAGCGAATTCAGAAGGGAAGTATCCTTTTGACCAAAGTCAAAATATGAAATAGAGCTGGCTTCCTATTTTTTCATTTTCTCTTTCTCTTATAGCAAACCCTGTTTTCATAAATTGATTTTCTCTCGTAGCTCTTGCGATCTCCTCTTCAGCTCACAGCCATGTTTGATTTTCCATCGGTATGCAATTTTCTGTTCCTCTATTTTCAATCAAATGAGTACACTAGGGTTGTTTTTTATTTTTATTTTTGAAAATTAGAGGTGTTGCTCATAATGTGTTTGATGTATTGCTCATCACACTAATTCTCTTTTTGAAAATTAGAATTGTTGCTCATAATGTGTTTGATGCAATTTTCAGTTCCTCTATTTTCGTCAAATGATTACTCTAGGGTTTTTTCTTTCTTGAAAATTAGAGTTGTTGCTCATATTACGTTTGATGTATTGCTGATCACTGTTGTGGGCATTTTCGTTAACGACCTAATAAGATATTATTGGCTTGGTATTTTTCCATTATTTGTGCTTAGGCTGTTTTCTTTGTTTTAACTGATACAAGATTGAAGTGATTATTTATGACATTGGCTTTGACATTTTGATCTTTTGCGTTGATGATGATAATCTGCAAATTTTTCACCCGTTGTGTCATAAATATGCTCCTCTAGCACCAATTGTTTTGGGTGCTGATCTGTGTGTAGTAAGTAAACTAACTATATTTAATCCTTAAGGCAGAGACCTCTATCCTGAACGGATCCCATTCTTAACATTTCAACCATCAAGCCTAGCATTGACGTTTTAATATTCAAAGGTTTTAGGCAAGCGTCTGTACATCCTGTGCTTTACATACAGTCTGGTCATTCTAATAATGCGTATGTCGTAGTGCACTCTCACCATGGAGTTGCATAAGCTGCAGGTGCCTCATCACAAGATCCATGGATTGTGCATCGCCACAAAGGTCCCCCTGCATGTATTGCCCCAGCAATTCACAGGAGTGGTGGACTACATGTTGTAATATTGTCGCCTAGATGAAGAAATAACACACTATGATTAGTTTCATATAAGTTTTCAAAGCTTGTATAAATAACCAAAAAAGAATACATATACTGGTCACTAGAGAAATCTCATCCTATGTAGAAGCCACGTAACCATCCCTTCTATGACTTGTACCTACATAACCAAACTACAATATGGTCACCCTACAGTACCAAGCCATGTAATTACGGAGTGTTGCAACTATCGGGGCATCCTCCAACTGTCCCTGACAATGCGCTGCTCCCAACTCCCCCACATATTTTCCATATATGCAAATGCCTCTCCCTTGAGCTTTTCCTTCCCATCCATGTATTTCTCGTGATGAGGCGGGTCAGGAGGGATCTCTAACTGTAGTCCAAACTGCCGCAATACACGATCGGGACGATGCTACTCAATAGTCTGCCCAAATATCAACGGGACTCAGACACGCCAAACGTCACTGTCTTCCATACAATACGGTGGCAGGCTATCCAATACTGTCCTGAATCGCTACTATATAAACTGTAACCAAAACAAATAAAGAAGAGTTACTTGCATTACCCTTATGTTTAATAATAAGAACATAAAAACAATTCATTAGAAAAATTTAAGTGTAATGTACCTTGCTGTCCTGCAAATAGTCAATAACGTTCCAACATTTAACCTGCCTTGACTTTTCGGATGTCATCTCCTTTTTCACGTAGAAAATTGCACCTCGTGGCACGCCAGGGAGCTGAAACAAAGGCTCGAATTCATGCTGCTATCGCTCTAGTCGCTCTCGGGTGGGATGTAAGAGTTGAGGCCTAAAAGATGTGAATCTGTCTGATGCAAAAAACTGCAAGCAACATAGACTTGTTATAATAAAGTTAACATTTAGAAAAGTTAAAGAATAAATGCATGATGAAAATCAATACTTGGACCAATGTTGTAGCTCCGCATACACCCTTACACTAATCGAATGAGACGCGGTCAAGCTGTTGGTACAAATATGCTAGTACAGCCGCGCCCTAGTTGAACTGCCGGATTTGGTTAAAGTTTTGCAATCGAAGCAACCAAGCCAAATTTCCCTAATTGGTACTCGAGTTGGAAAATAGATGGTAATTTATCATCAAAAAGATCCACAGGCGTGCCCGCTGCTGAGCCTACTGCAAGGTGGGATCCTCTAGAGTACCTTGGTTATTAAACCTATCCCGTAGCTGGATGAAATTGATTGCATTCCCGACTATGTCAATATGACCCGCACCAACGTCCTTAACACCATCTGCATCAATCCCCATATAATCACAAATCAAAACAACCCACTCCTTCCTGGAGCGTACAACCATATCAAGCTCTAGCAAAGGTGTGCTAGTCACGGGAAAACCCCAGTAGACGGCCACATCCTGCAGGGTAACAGTGGCCTCTTCTATGGGCAAATGAAAGGTGTGTGTCTCCAGTCATCACATTTCAATCATAGCAGTAATCATCCCGCGATTAAGTTGATGGTAGTGGAATTTATAACAACTATAGAATCCCATTTACACCAACTGCTACTGTACCAATGGGTGCTTTGGGTCCCTAAACAAATTCAGATAAGACCTATAGTATCTAATGTTGCCCAAATGATGTGGATCTTACAAATACTGGGCCCGGTGATCTATGTAATGACACAACAATATCACATCTACTGAACTCGGTCGACTATCCATAATGACTCCTAAAATAAAAAACTTTCAATTATGATTAGCAGTTGTTGTACAATTGCAAGTTGTAGTAGTAGTAGTAGCAGTAGTAATAATAATAATAATAATAATAACAATAATAAGAACAACAATAAAAAAAATAACAATAACAACAACAATAACAATAATAATCTAATAATAATAATATTAATAATAACAAAGATAATATTAACAATAATAATAATAACAATAATGCTAAAACTATAAACCCTAAACCATAAAGTAATTAACTACAATTAATTAACTTAGCTTTGGTATAAAGTTTAAGTCCCTAAAATAATAAATTACTAGATTATTAAATTATAAAATTATGTTATTACCAAATATAATAACAATAACAATAACAATAACAATAATTAGAGTTTCTGTTCCTCTATTTTTCATCAAATGATTACACTAGGGTTGTTTTTTTTAAATTTTTTTGAAAATTAGAGGTGTTGCTCATAATGTGTTTGATGTATTGCTCATCACACTAGTTCTCTTTTTGAAAATTAGAATTGCTGCTCATAATGTGTTTGATGCCATTCTCTGTTCTTCTATTTCCATCAAAATGATTACGCTAGGGTTAATTTTTATTTATTTATTTTTTGAAAATTAGAGGTGTTGCTCATAATGTGTTTGATGTATTGCTCATCACACTAGTTCGCTTTTTGAAAATTAGAATTGTTGCTTATAATGTGTTTGCTGCAATTTTCTGCTCCTCTATTTCCATCAAATGATTACACCAGGGTTGTTTTTTTAATTTAATTTTTTTAAAATTAGAAGTGTTGCTCATAATGCGTTTGATGTATTTCTCATCATACTAGTTCTCTTTTTGAAAATTAGAATTGTTGCTCATAATGTGTTTGATGCATTTTTCTGCCCCTCTATTTCCATCAAATGATTACTCTATTTCTTGAAAATTAGAATTGTTGTTGATATTGCATTTAATTTATTGCTAATCACTGTTGTGGGCATTTCCCGTTAACGACCTAATAAAATATTATTGGCTTGGCCTTTTTCCATTATTTGTGCTTAGGCTGCTTTCTTTGTTTTAACTAATACAAGGTTGAAGTCATTGTTTATGACATTGGCTTTGACATTTTGATCTTTTGCATTGTTAATGATAGTCTGCAAATTTTTCACCCGTTGTATCATAAATATGCTCCTCTATCACCAATTTTTTTGGGTACTAATCTGTGTGTAGTAAGTAAACTAACTTTATTTATGCCTCAAGGCAGAGACCTCCACCCTGAATGGATCCCATTCTTAACATGTTGGCCATCAAACCTAGCATTGAGATTTTAATATTCAAAGGTTTTAGGCAAGCGTCTGTACATATGTGCTTTACGCACCCTCTGGTCATTCTAGTAATTAAAGGCATATTATCTTACTGAAACAATTATTACTTTGCTTTTAGGATGATAAGGGGATGAAACACCTGCAGATTGCTGATATAGCTGATGATGCAAAGATCTTGCCTGACCTTTGTATGCTGTAAGTTTTATTCCATATATGTGTGTGTGTGTGTGTGCTTATGTAAGGTTTCAATATGTCTACCAAAATTATGTAGGAAAATTAGGTACTTGGAGCAATGATGGATCAGTCTCAACCCTTTTCTAGTGGTTGCCATTAGATTGAGATAATGAGTAAATTAATTCATGACATTATTTTTGTTGTATTTTTTCATTTTTTTCTTTTTGGTTTGGGTTTGAAGTTCTCTAAAATCATAAATTGTTTTATTCTTGGTTAAACTGTCTGTTGTCATCCACTTCATCCAATTTTGGAGATACATGGTTCCTCCTTAAGTGGAGGAACGAATCTCCCTCATTCAAATTCTTTTCTGGTAGTGAGGAATCTATTCATGAGGTATTAGCTCTTGATAGGCTCGTTGAGCGGTTGAACCGGAAAGTAAATTTCTCTTTTTCTAAATTGGAAAGTGTAATTGTAAGTCCAATCTTTTTAACTTGATCATTTTTTTCCTCAATTGGTTACAGTTTAATGGGAGGTTAAGAGAGGGAACTATTCATCAAATTTTGGAGACAATTCGTAGTTTTCTTTCTCCATCTGTACCGGTTCATGCTAAGAACTGCAGGAATCTATTAGAAACTATTTGTAATTTGAGCAAATTCCTGAATTGTTGCATTATTTTTTGCAAACTCGTTCTTCCTCTGTTAGAGGATAGTCTAATTTCTTAGTGTAACTGCATACAAGAGTAACATAACAAGTCAAGCGAAAATATCCATCCCCTGGAGGGCCTCTGCTAATGGGCTGTCATTTGGATTCTCCGAAAGGAGCTGAGTCTCCAGGCAAGAACCCTCTTTTAGCATCATCGAAAACTCTCAACCTCTCAACGTCTGATGGCATCGGATACTGCATCTCCAAGAAGATCAGACCAAAAGCATACATATCAGTGTTCGCGCTGCGGTTGGCTGGCTTCCTTTTCGCTTCTGGTACTTTATAAAATGCATTCCCTGCACTCGTACTGGAAGGGACAAGGCTATTATCTACATCAACAAATTTGGCTATTATTTTGTTGTTCAGCCAAATTTGTTGATGCGAATGATAGCCTTGTCCCTTCCAGTACGAGTGCAGGGAATGCATTTTCTAATGCGCTAAAAGCAAAAAAAAACTGCAACATGAAGACTGATGTGTATGCTTTCGGTCTGATCTTCTTGGAGATGCTGTATCCGATGCCATCAGACGGTAAGAGGGTGAGAGTTTTCGATGATGATAAAAGAGAGATTTTTGCTTGGAGACTCAACTCCTTTCGGGGAATCCAAATGACTGCCCATCAGTAGAGGCCCTCTTGGGAATGGATATTTTCCCTTGACTTGTTATGTTACTTTTGTATACAGTTACACTCACTTGAGGAACGAATCTCATGGATCAATGGTCATATAAACATATGCATGCGTGTTTTTTTTTTGTCAAAACTTGGCAATGCTAGCTCTTCATACATACTAGTTTGTTATTGGCTATGACGCCTGGTGGTGTTATTAATGTTATTATAGTTATTCTTGTTATTGTTATTATTGTTATTGTTGTTATTATTATTATTTGTATTCTTCTTATTGTTATTATTGTTATTGTTATTATTATAGTTATTATTATTATTTTTATTCTTCTTGTTGTTATTATTATTATTTTTATTATTGTTATTCTTATTATTCTTGTTATTGTTATTATTATTATTATTGTTATTATTGTTATTGTTGTTGTTGTTGTTGTTATTATTATTATTATTATTATAAAATAGTATGTTATAGAAAGCAAATAATATTAGTTCAAAATGTCCATTTCAGTAATTTATGCAACCAACGATTATTTTCAAATGTAAAACCAAATACCATCTCATTTGATAAAAGTTCATTTCACATAGAAATAATCAAACACATTTTTGCTTTTATCAAAAGTCCATCTGACTAAAACTTCATTTTAAGAAGACATTTTCACAAAACTGAATTTCTCAATTGAATGCTAAATTCACTCTTAGTATTTGATATTTTGTAGAAAGTAAATGACAAAGTTAAGTATTGTTATCAGTTACATTGTAATATAAACTATTATCAATTTATTTATGGAATTTAGAGATCTTCTAATTGTTTCATACAAATATCTTTTTATGTAATTTGATCACACAAAAATAATATTAAAATTCATGTGCAATGCACGGGTACCACATTAGCATACATTAAAACTCTTGAAACATGACACCCCCTCAAGAGCCCTCAAACACTAGCCTTCTCTCTCTCTCTCTCTCTCTCTCTTATATAATCTATATTATATAATAAAGCAAAATAATTTGTAATTTCGTGTTTCCAAGTGGCGCTCTATATGACAAGTTTTCCATAAGTATTTATCAATTAAATATGTCCATTCTTAGGTCATTTTTGTCATTTTTTTGTTTGTCATCATTTATTCAGTTCCATTCCTGTATTAAATATTTTAATTTAATTAATATTATGTCATTTCTTTATATATATCATCATTATTTTATTAATTCCATAGTATATAATTGTTAACTATTTAGTAAAATGCAAAAACTTTATAGTTTTAATATATTCAATCACATATGTCGTTTTCCTCATATCACACGAGTGTCACACTAGTATATTATTATTACTCAATCACTTTTATCCATATATAAGTACAATGGTTGAGTATGTGTAACATGTCTCAACTCTCACCAACTCAACCATTTTATGCCCTATCTTCTTAGTAACTAGTTGTATGCATTATTTTTTTTCCTTAGATTGTGTAAAAATTCTCAATTACTTTTAATTTTTTCTTGGTATTTTGTTTCTTTTTTCAATTTACATTATAATGCTTGAGGGTTGCCATATGTGCTCAATTATCTTTTACGATTCAAATTTGTAACTTTCTTTTTTCTATTTTGGCCATAAATTTACTTCAAAATAGGCGATTATGTCCACTGCAAAAAGTGCTTCTTTAAAAAAAATCGTTCGGTTGTAAATTGAGATATTAAAAAAAAAGAAAGAAAGAAAAATAAATCAAAGTTTGGATCATGATATTACGAGTAGATCTGTTCCCACTTCTAAGCTATCTATTTATTCCATTCTTTTTTTGGGGGTAAGCCCATTTGAGCCCAAATTCAAAACAGGCCTAGCCTTTACTTAAAGAATGGAAATAATAAATATCAAAAAGCCCACACTATATAAATAGCTTTGGTGTTGGTTTCCTCTCATTTCTTCAGGAGTGGGGAAGCGTCTAGGGGTGGTTGCTGAGGTGCGGAGCACCACCAGGGAAGGCGGCTAGAAGCGGCGGCTCACATATATACATACACACACATATATAGCACCGTGTGGACATGAAAACACTGATTAATTTCTATATCGTGATGCTCAAAGCATAGTTTTCAATCTGAATTTGCTATCGTTGTATATATATATATGTCTAGGTTGCTGCTCGCTCCTTCACACAATCTCTCTCTCTCTCTCTCACTCACTCACATACACACTCTCCCCTAAACCCTAATTGAACTCGGGACCTCTCGCACCCAAAGCGTGAAACATACGGCTTGGTCAAATGCTCGGTGTGTCTCTCTGCTTGCTCATGCTATTGCGCTCCTAAGACGCTTTTCCTCTTCTGGACCTGATGATGATTTGAGTTCTGAAGGTTCAACTCTTCCAACTTTATTATTGGAGTCTCGAAATACTCGGTTTTTGGAGGAAAAAAATTGTGATTATTTTAAAATTCTAAACTGAAATTTAAATTTATAAATTATTATAGGTGTTGTTCTTCCCAGCTGTCAAACTAATTTTCTGAAATTAAGTCCACGAAATATCGTCGTTTTGGGTGGGGGCGCAAAAGGGGTTGTAATTCTGTGCATTCTTCATCATCAGTTGGAAAATTTTTAATTAACTTTGAAGTCAATGGCTTTGGTAATGGTTGAAATTTTAGGCTCGTCTTTTTTCTAGCTTTTGGATTTTTTTTTTTTGAAATTTAATTTTTGACTTTTTTTTTTTTAAATCTCAATTTTTTGTTCCAAAAACATTTTAGACTTTTTTCATAATCAATTCAAATATTTATTTTAAAAAATCAATTAAAATGGTTTTTTTTTTTTGCTGAAACAAGAGAACATTATATATACAAGCATCGTCAAACTAGCATAACTAGCATAAATGTAGCCAGGAAGATAGGAGGAGGTAATTTCGTGCAACGATAGATCAAAATTAACAAAATAGTTAAAGTTGTGATACAACAAAAATATATCGTACAAAAAGAGAGAAAATTATACAAGTAACAAAGAAACACAAAAGTAGAGGAGAGAAGAAAATACAAGTAGATGAAAAACACAAAAAAAAAAAAACCACAAATTACAATAAACACGAGAGAAAATCATGTAAGTATGAAGGAAACACAAAAAATTAGAAATTGCAAAAAAGAAAAAAGAAAAATGATTTGCAATCACTTTTTTCTACCATTAGTTTGTGAGTCCAAAATTATTTTCTTCTAGAATACTACGAAGCTTTCCTTACACACTATTTTTTGGCTGCACATATTCTTTTTCTTAAAATTACAATATTTTGCAATTCTCAATCATGTTAGGAAGCGACGGGGAAAAAAAAAAGTTAGGAAGCAAGGACACCGTACGTAGATACAACAAGTTGATATGTTGGGAATACGCTAGATAATATATTTAAGGCTAGTTTGGATTGACTTTTTTTAACAGTTTTTAAAAAATAATTTTTTTGAAGAAATTGAAAATCCTGACTTCAAAAAAAAGCTGTATTTGAACTTTTTTCAGAGTTTCAGCTTTTTTAAAAACCAAATTAAATAGTTATTGCAAATTTAATGTAACTTTTTCAGGAAAAAAATTACTTTTTCCTGAAAAAAAGCCAATCCAAACAGACTCTTAGATTTGTTATACATAGTGAATAAACAATATTTTCATCAAGATAAAATGAAAAAAGAAAAACTAAACAAAATAATATTCAAGATGGTGCTAGTCAAAAATTAAAAGTCACAAGTGACAGTTGTAACATGCTCACAAAGTTGAAACAAATACGTTTGCAAATTTTATTAGATTCTTAAAATATCTTTGAAATTTCATCGTCTTTTTTCATGTCTCAACATATCTTATAACGTGTCAGAAAAAATAAAACCACAGACTCATTGAAGCGTGTTACAGACATATTAAAGTCCGACATCGATATGCTCTAGAGAATATGAGTAGGGGTGGAAATTGGATCGAATTTGCGGATAATCGATTTTTTCGGGTTCGGGTTTTCGGGTTTCGGGTGGAAAAATATCTAATCGGGTAGTTAAATAGTAACTATCTGGCGGAATATCAGATTTTTCGGATGCTGGGTTTTTGGGATTCCGATGTTCTGATACCCGACATTTCTATGAAGTTAAAAAATACAAAATTGTTTACTATATATATATATATATATATATATATATATATATATATATTTTACGGTAATTTAGCAAATACATTTATTGATAGTCAAACTAATTACATCTATATATACAAATAGCACGATGAAGCATCGGCTCCAATAAAAGAAAAGAGATTGTTCAAAATGACGATAGACAAATCTACTTTTTTTAAAATATAAAGATATTTCCATCATAACTACGAACCAAACAAAAACGAAAAATTAATAAATATTAACTATACAAATATATCTCCACATTTATCTAACTTAAACATAACAAATATTTATGCTAAATTAATGTTACATTTTGTTAATTCTAATTATATTACTCAATTCAGTTGTCTAATTTATTTACAAATAACTTAATTATATTATTTAACTTCTCATTACTTTTGTAGAATACTTTTTTTCTCTTTTTTTAATTGTACATTTTAATATTAATGCATTATATAAAATGTGTGTTTATATATGTGTTATATTAGAATATTATGATGAATAATTTACTATGGAATGGTATGTGTATTTTTTTCGGGTTTTTCGGATCGGGTTCGGGTAGGAAAAACTACCCGATATACTACCCGATATCCGATATTTTTTCGGATATCGAATTCGGATATTATCCGAATCCAAAAATTTTGCATTTTTTCCACCCGATCGGGTTCGGATTCGGATTCTTGTACCCGATCCGAATTTCCACCCCCAAATATGAGCTCGTTTGGATTGGCTTCTTTTAAAAAAATTTTTTTAATAGTTTCTGAAAAATAGCTTTTTTTCAAAAGTTGAAAATTTTGACTTTTCAAAAAAACTGTATTAGAGCTTTTTTTAGAGTTTCAATTTTTTTAGAAACCAAATTAAATAGTTATTACAAATTTAATATAACTTTTTTTTAAAAAATATTTTTTCTTAAAAAAAAGTCAATTCAAAAAGACTCTATTGGTGTTTCATAGCAGCTGGATAAAAAAGAAAATTCAAAAATTGTGAAAGAAAAATTCTCTAATAATATCATAGCGTCATGAAGAGAAACTTAATTGACAATTATAAATTATTTATATCATTTCACTATGATTGATTTTATTATTAGAAGTATGGGTGGAAGCTTTTCTTGAGATTGTGGGGAAGAGAGAAACAAATTGGGGCTATCATTGACTTGAGACTTATTGTAGATTCCAAGAATGACCAAGTCTACAATGGAGGCCAAAAAGACTTATAATGTTCAAATTGTGTCAATTTATGCTTCACACATTATGAACAATTGGTAGTTGGCCCTTACGAGAAATATTATCATACTCTTCTCCCTGGCTATTGGTGAGTTTTTTTTTTTTTTTGGTAAAGCTATTGATGATGTCTTCGAAAGTTGCTTCTTTGTTTCCATTTATGTTTGTAGGCAATAAAAAGTTTTTGCTTCGCTTGTCAATGGTATGACCACACACTATTGACTTCCATTTTTTTCTCTTTTTTGAGAAAACACACTATTGACTTGGTGGCCGGCTTGAGTGCATCGATGATTGGACTACATCGGATTTTTTTGTATAGTGGAAACAAAAAAAGAACACCTATTAACTTTTACACATCTATTATGTAAGGTACCATTTTCAATTAATTTTATACCACGTGTAATATTTTTACCATTTACCTACATTTGAGTACTTTTCGTGTTATGCATCAAATGTTAATGTTACTGTAGACTTTTGTATCTAGACATCTTGATATTATTAGGGGTTATATAGGAAAAATATCTTTGGCATTTTCAGACTTTGGAATTCCATGGAAAATACATCTATCGTGATGTAAATAGGTATGTAGGAGTTAGGACTGAAAGCTTTAGCGTATAGGCAAGGGGATTTCTATTCATTTTTTTTTAAGAAAAAGTGTACTTATTTTAAAGATATTTTTAGATTAAAATTTAATTTAGTTTAATTTCCTGTTAAAAGATTATTCATATATGAGAGTCGGTCATATGCTTTAACTGTCACATGTCCAACCTAGCACTCCAGACCCACCATGAGTGAGACTTTTTCTCGTTTATTTAGACCTTAAAATTAATTAACCCGAAATAATTAACTTAAATTATTATTAATACTCACGCTATTCACTTATAAACTAATTAAATATCCCACTCAAAGCAATGTGAAACATTAGATTAACTCTCATTAAGCAAAAGTTCTGGATTAGCCACTAGCTAGAGCAATTGATTATGTCATAATATAAACTTATTGCATATTATGGAAAATCAATAACTCTAAGTGTGTCATATGTATGAGATTTTAAGAGGGAAATCTGCAATAATTTGGCAGTGTAAGCACTTAAGCACACGGCAGGAGATATCAATGAATTCTGAAACTATATGAGATTTTATACGACTTTAACAAAATACAAGAAGACAAAGTGCATTTTATTCTAAAATAAACCATTATTTTTAATATCGACAAAAAAAAAAAACTTGTTCTTAACAAAATTAAGTGCCAAAGGCTTCTACTACTCTTTTTTTAAAGGGGAAAAAAAATAAATGGAGTGAAAACAATCGTTAAATGACCAATGAATAACTAGACATGACCATCTGTATGCCAATAATGTATTTTCTTGGCTAGGTCTCCTTGGAACCAATACATACATACATACATACATATATATATATATATATATATATATATAATTACACCACTCAAACACCCATTTTCCAAGTTTGCTTTTACTCCTTCTTTTGATATAATATTGATATACACTCAATTGAATATATAACAAGCTAAGCTTCAATATAAAGCCATATAACTGAAGTTCTAGCTATTTCAGAGAGATACAGAAATTAATGGAAGTGGAGGAGACCACAGATAATGCTGCAGACAACAATATAATTAACAAAGATGAAGAAGAAGCTATGATGACGATGCCAGGCTTTCGATTTCACCCAACTGATCAAGAGCTTGTTGAGTTTTATCTACGCCGAAAGGTGGAGAAAAAACCCATTAGTATTGAGCTCATTAAACACCTCGACATCTACAAATACGAGCCTTGGGATCTCGCAAGTAAGTTTGTATGTCTTTCTCTTACATGTGTAGCACATGCAGGGATGGATTCTGTCGTAATGTTATTATGTTGTAAACCAAATTAACGAGTGTGAATTTACGGTATAATAATCATGATGGGGTGTAATCTTGCTAACTCATATATGTTATATGCGTGTCGTTGGATCAACTTATGTACCCTTGATCGTACAACAACAGCACATCGTATTATTGGTCAGTGGCTTAGTAACGGTGCAGGGTTTATTTTGGTTAATTCTTCTAGGTGGTCTGGATATTCAAAAAACCTTGTTGTCTAGGTTTTCCAGATATGTAAGAGGCGCTATTTTACCTTTATCTTCTTTAGGTAGAAGCATGAAGAAGGAAGCTTTTCTTAAGTGAGGATCCTATAAAAGTATTAGAGAATACATCGTCCGAACATTATAATTAAGCGCACCACCTAGTTAACTATCTTTGCTACTTTATTATAGTTGAATCTGCTCATAACGTTATGTAGATATATAATTTTTTGCTTCTATTGAGGGATTAGAGTAGATTAAAAAAAAAAAACCCTTTGGAGGCTTCTACTTAGAAGCCTAAAGACTTAGAGTCTAAAATAAATCAATAATTGCCAAATAGGGATTGACTTATTTTATGGTGGTAATTAGACCTAATAACCCCATAATCTCCTCTTGATCATACTTACAGTTATGTCATCTCTTATGCTTTGGTTGATTTTAAGGTTTCCCCATGCTTTTTTTTTTTTTTTTTTGGAAATCTTTCTTGCTAGCTAGTTAACAGGCAACTGTTGTTTGGGGTTTCATTTTAAGGCCAAATAAAGTATAATTCGGTGTACGAAACTCTTGGTGTATGAGGAATTCAAGAAACAGTCAAGCTTATTAATTTTTGATGTGTACCCAGTGCAGGACAATAGATAGTACCATCAGTAGACACAGACACCTATCCATTGAATTAAAGAATTTAGATGAACCAATAGGCTTATAGTCAATCTCATGTGAATGTGAGCAATTGGCGCAAGCATAAAATCTTGATTTTTCAAAGGCCATCATCTTCAGTAATATCTGAAACTTGATTACGGCTGTGAACTCTTAATATATACGCACATATATCTATATATGTCTCAACATCATGATCACATACATCATCCTCTTTGAACATTTTGTACCCAAAAGAATAAGAAAGAATGAAAAAATTAATTGTCAGCAGCTTAATTAATAAAAACAAATATTTTGGGCTCGTTTTAATTAGTTTTTTAAATTTAAAAAAAAAAGCTTTTTTCTATAACTTTTGAAGAAGGTGCTTGTTGAGAAGCAGAAATTTCTGACTTTTTCTTTATTGGAAAATTTCTGGCTTATAAAAATGAAATTTTGATTTTGATTTTTTTTTCAAAATTTCAACATTTTCTAAATATTTATTGTAATTTTTTTTTTGTTTTTCCTTTTTTCATAAAAGTGCTTTTCATGAAAAAGAAAGAAAACAATGCAAACAGGTCCTTTGTCTAGTGTGTGTGTGTGTGTATATATATATATATATATATGAGAAAATTCTATAAGTCGACAGTTAGTTTTGTCTATTCATGTGAGAGCTAGATGGAAACTGAGACTCTAACTTTGAATGCTTGAAGCAATAAAATTCCCTTATATGATATTAGATTTAGCGCTTATACACTAAATTAAATCCTAACACGCACTTTCGTCTAATCACAGGAGAGTATTTTATGATTATCTTTTTTGTTTATACCGTCTTGTTTTTTGCATGCTATGAATAATTAATAGCTTTTATTTTCCAACTATTTTCCCAACATGGCATGAACAAATCCATGTTTTACGATTGGGATGGAAGAACTGGTGTCAGTCCAATGGTTGGATGCCTTTGATCTCTCATAAAATAAAAATTAATAGTTTTGTAAAATCAATAGTTGAAAATTAATGATTGTAAAATTAATAGTTGATATTCAGACTAATTTTAGCTTATACGGATGAAAGAGTAATCCTTTACGATTTAGTATCTTTATATATATACATATATATATATATATATATATATATTTATTTATTTATGTATACCGTATTCTTTTTTGTAAACAGTAAATAATAATTAATAACTTTCATTTTCCAACTATCTTAATTCTCATTATGGCAATGAAGAGATTAGCACAGTGGGGGATAAGGAGTGGTACTTCTACTGCATGAGGGGGAGAAAGTACAAGAACAGCATAAGACCAAATAGGGCTACAGGGTGTGGATTTTGGAAGGCAACTGGAATCGATAAGCCCATTTATTCTTCTTCTTCTTCTTCTATTAATAATAATGGAGAAAAAACAAATCAAAACAACCAATTATTATGCATAATTGGGTTGAAGAAATCCTTAGTCTTCTATCGTGGCAGTGCTGGAAAAGGAACCAAGACTGATTGGATGATGCATGAATTTCGCCTCCCACCAACTTGGAAGATTAATTCAAACCACCCCAATTCAAAAGACATGGCTCAAGAAGCTGTAAGTACTTACATTTGGATCTTTTTTCTACCCATTTGACTTTTGTTCGATAACGTAATTATCAGTTACAAGTACTGCTAAATATCTCCCTACGTTGATTACTTTTTATTCCTTATTCCTAGTTGGCATGTTGAAATAACGTATCTAATCAGTTGCGAATACTGCTAAATATCACTCTACATTCATTACTTTTTATCCTTAGTTGGCATGTCGAAATAACAAGTTCTTCTTTTTTATTTTAATTTCTTCGGCATCTCACGTCCTATTATCATTTTCGTAGGGCACCCGGTTGATTTTTGACCCCTTTCTTGCACAATTGAGTTTCTGGCATATATGTGAATATACATATCAAGCTCTATCTCATTATATCTAGTTGACTTTGTTCAACAACATATAGTTAATTAGTGTATATGTATATATATATACATATATATACATGTATATATATGTATATATGTATATATGTATATATATATATATAAGTAAACAATATAGTTTGCACGCGAAGGGATATATTATTGGAACATCAAACTAGTTAAATGTATATTAATTCTTATTACTTTCGGCATGCATTTTCACGTCCTTAGATTGATCTTACATAATACAACATTTTCCCACTCTATAATCGATTGAAATGCAAACCTAGTACTAACTTGTACATAATTATTGTTTACCCAACCATACCTAATCTCTTGACTTCTCCATCTGATCATGTTATGAGATTATTTTCAATTTTATACAATTTCCTTATGGTAATTTATAGTTAGTAAAATTAGATGTGGCAATCCATTCAGATTTGGAAATTGACTTCGTATATATTCTAATGGAAAATTTTCACAAATGGTCCCTATTATTTACAAAAAATGTCATTTTGGCTCTTATTATTTCAAAAAACGACTCAGTTGGTCCTTTCATAAAAAGTGTCAATTTAGTCTATATTGTTTTAAAAACAACCCGTTTGGCTCTTAATGTTTGCAAAAAAGCATCAATTTCATCCCCCATTAATTAGTTATATGTTGGTCAAATGACTATTTTTTAGGCCAAAATAGAGATCAAGTTGACACTCTTTCTGAATATGGAGGATCAAATTGGTTACCTTTGAAGTAACTGGGATTAAATTGACACTTTTCATGAATATTTAAGACCAAATGAATCACTTTTAAAATAATATTAACCAAAACGACACTTTGTAAATAATAATGGGGATTATTCGTGAAATTTGTCCTCTTCTGGTTATTGTTTGCAGGAAATTTGGACACTTTGTCGAATATATAAAAGGAATAAATCTTACAAGAAGTGCACAGGAGACATGAAACAGAACATTAAAGATAATCATCAACATAGTATTTTCAAGACGTGCAGCTTGGGATTTCATGAAAATGGTGATCAACACACGAATATCAAAGCATTGGGCAACCATGCAGATGATGCAAACCATTTTCTTGTGAATGATGATGATCATCATCATCATCAGGTTTCAGTTGCTGCTCATCAATCTTCATTATTTACATTGTCTAACAATTACTTTTTGAATAGCAACGCCAATAATCAAGTCTTGGGAGATGGAACTTGGGATGAACTCAGATCAGACGTTGAAGTTGTATTTGATCCATCATATCTTTACGGAAATTTAGGTGGAAAGAGGGAAATATATTAGAAATAGACCATTCACTCGTAACATTACGACATTATGAGTAAAATTAAATTTTTATATGTTGTTGACACAGTTATAATAAATTAATATAAGTAGTACATAACTGATAAATTTTCTATGTGAATGATTTTATTACGTTGAGATTCGAATGTTGTAGACTGCTGGCAACAAATATGATAAAATAATATCAGCAGTTTCCATAACCAATAAATCTCACTAGTAATAGTACTTGTCATCAATCCCCACGCGAGAACCATGATGTAATGAAACGATCAAAGATTTCCCAGCAAATATTATTATGCTGCTTATTTTCATCCTTTTTTTTTTGTGAAATTTATTAAAGTACTAACCTTAAGGGCTAGAAGTTTTAAAATACAATATCAAATATCTGAGTGTGATATTTCAAGAAGTTAAAGGTGTCACTTATAGTTTAAAAAAAAAAAGGGAAACAAAAGAGTTCGTTTTCTTACATAATTTTCCAATGGGGTAATTAAACTTTTTGTCCTTATATTTAGCCTTTAGGGTTCACTTAATTGCCTTTTTTTTTTAACTTTTTTTATGTTAAAAGGATAAATAGCACATTACAAGAACAAACATCAAAGCATATTCGGCTTGAAAATTGTTAGGATATGTCGCAGACTACTTGGGCCATCTTCAAAAGCGTATTTTCTGTTTTTTTTTTTCTTTTTCTTTGAAGAAAGAAAATTTGAAACGTACCGAATTCTGATAATCATGTTTGTGTGCATTCTATTTCCAATACAAGATAAAACATCTTATGTTTGTTCCTCTTTTTTAGATTTGTTTGGTTTTTGTTTCTCAATATACGACACCAAACATTTTTTATGTTTATGTTTCTTTAATCTAGTAAAATAAAACAAAAAAGTAAAATAGACAACATGTAGATTATCAATCGCCATCCTGGCTATTCGCTTCCATTTTAGTTTCTTCTTAAAATTATAACGAATTCGCTAAGTAGATTCATCTTTTTTTATCGATTGTCATTGGTTTTTATCAGTCAAGGGTCCCTGATACTGATTTTTAAGTAGGCTTTATACTTTTGGCTCCCCCTATACTCATTTAGCTTGCCCAACTTAGGCCTATTTAGATTACTTTTTTTTTAAGAAAAAAATACTTTTTAAAAAAACAAGTTTAAATTTATAATAATTATTTGATTTGACTTCTAAAAAATTAAAACTTTAAAAAAAATTCAAATACAACTTTTTTTAAAAAATAAAATTTTCAACTTTTAAAATAAAACTACTTTTCAAAAGCTATTCAAAAAATACTTTTAAAAAAAATCAATCCAAACAAGCCTATAGAACCTTAGCATAAGCGCAAAAGGAAAGGAAAGGATTAGGAAATTCCTCTTTGTTTGAATTAACTTTTTGGATGAGAAAAAGTTTTAGAGAAATTAAATAAGAGAATTTGTAAAATCCACCCAATTTTGATATTATAGAAAAGAATAAGAAGAAGAATCATTTAATTGCTCCTCTCCTTTATTGTTTTTTGCAGATCTTACTTTCCTTTCCTTTCCTTTCCCTTGTGCAATCCAAATATAGTGTTAAGGCCTTTTTCTTTAAGCAAGTGGCCAAGAGTAAGTGTTTCCATGTTTTCCAATTGCGAGATCAAGAAAACTTAATCCATGATTAGAGCAAATCATTAATGCGTCACCTTCAAGTCAAGCTTCTAAAAGTAGCCAAGAGTATGCATCAGAGAATGCGTGTGTTACAAAAGCATATGATTAACATGACAAGTTTATATCTACAAAGACAGATTTTCAAATCTCTGTACTCTTCACAATGCTTTTTGCACTCCAGAAACTATCATCACACACGGCATTGATAAATAGATCAAAGACGAAGGCGGTTTGCTTCAATAACTGACCTTCTGATATGTGTTATTCCATGCCTTTCTATTACATGTCAATCTTCATCTCTCTTCTAAGGTTGATGCGATGAGTTGACTTGCTCATGGTGGGTGTTTCCAGGTGAGGTAACGACAGGTATATCGAGGCTGGCCCGTTCTGTCTCCGGAGCAACCTCTCTTACATCGGCTATTGTTGCGTCAGTTGCTTGAATATCATTCCATTCACCATCTCCAATAGGCTGCAGATTATTTTGGTCTACGGCAAGATGAACTATGTTCTCCCCAGGTACCGGGGTTGTCTTGGAGACACTAAGACACGCTTTGTCCACATTCTCCTGTGATGGATCCACGTGCTTCGTTAATGGTAAAGTGTTACTAATATCTGAAGAGGACTCACCCTTCTCCTCAAAAACTTGCTTGGTATCCACTTGTTGCCTGTCAACAGGGGAGAATAAATTAGATCTTACATAGGTCAACAGATAACAACTTCTTTTCCGCCAAACGAGAGCATGCATGTATTGGTTTTTCAACTTAATGAGTGTCAATTCGGCAACAGATGGAAAGAGGGAAAAGAGGAAGATCAGCCTAGAAATCATTAAAGGGCCCAACAGTTTTTTTTCTTCTGCCTCTTCTTCTTTTTCCTTTTTCTTCCTGCCAGGAAGCACGGACAGGCAGGGACATACACAACAGAGTGCAGACATAACAGCAGGACAAATTTTCAAAACTGAGAACATGACATTGGAGAGACGTAGTGATTATGATTTATTATCAAATGATTTTATATGTATACTTACAATGTCAAATAAGTAACAATCAAATAGATAAATACCAGTCTTTAAAAAAAATGGTCCTTTTAGAAATTTCAATTCCTTAATTGCATATGCAGTACTAGTAGTGCTCACTAATCTATACTATTTCAGTTTCAATAAACAAATTAACTTACAGTAATTTAATATGAACCTCAAACATGTTTTAGAGTTTCAAAAGGCCTTAGTATGAGAAAAATAATAACTAAAAGATTACCAATAACTGTGTCAAAAAAAAGCTAGAACCGGACACCTAGCAGTGTCAAGAAAGTGTCAGAAGTATTGACATGTGCTTGAGTAGGCTCAGAAATCTCAAAAAAAAAAATTGATAATATTAATGATAATATTTTATAATTGCAGACATCATGAAGCGTATGTTGAGTGCTGGAAAATAAGTGCCTGAAGCAGACATCACTTCAGTTTTTGAAGCGTTTGTGCTTCATAGACTAAGTCACCACATGCTAGCCACACAACGTCAACAGCTTTTACACATGTTTATCGTATCTTGTTGTCTAAATTACCAAGATTGACGTCCCAACACCAGCAGATTGGAAAAGCTTTACATAAGACACGACTCCACAATGGGAGGCACGAGGTTTATTTTTCACTAGCAACATCCAAGAGAGAATAGGAAAAGCCCATTCAGTAACTCATTCTACTTTATATGTAGAAGCAAAAGACAGAGAGAGAGAGAGAGACAGACAGACAGACAGACAGAATTCCTCTACATTCCTTATGCAGATAACTAATATCTTTGGTTAAATTTTATTTTAAATCGCTATACTTGATTAATAACATTATACTTTTTCCATTTTGACCCTAGATCATACAAGGAGTACTAGAATAGAAGACCTAATAGAAGATATTTCTAACACAAACTAGAGACATCCAACAAGAAACAGTCAACATTTACAACTTAGAGAGTATACCTTTTGAGTTGTGCTTGTAACATATTCACATACTGTAGCAATTCTTGCTTATCCTTGGTAGCAGCTGCTTCCTTTTGCAAAGTTTCCCTTATTCTAGATTCAGTATCAACCTCCATAACTCGTACCTTTTCTTCAGCTCGAACAACAGCTCCCTCCAATATGATAACACGTTCTCTAGCTTTGGCAAGCTCAGAACGCCACAAATTGGCTTCTTGACTGGCCGAGTCCCTCCGCTTTATAAGCTGATCTCTTTCTCTACTCATATTTATTAACTTATCTTCATACTCCCTCAGCTAAAAGTAGAAAAGCTCATTCAAATTACAGGGGAAATTGGCTGAATGGCGGATTATTAATCAATTGCAGACTAATAGACAATAAGAATTTTTCTCATACCTTCAACATAGATGACTCCAAATGTTTTTCCAAATCTTTCTTTAAGCGTTCCACCTCGGTAAATGCAATTTTCCTTTGCTCATCCATTGTATGAGCTGCAGATGCTGCAGCCTCCGCAGCTTCAGCTGTTTCAGACAGTTTCTCAGCTAACTCTTTTATCGTCGAATCTCTAGAACGAACATCTCTTGCCAAATTCTGCAGTTCTTCATCCTTCACTCTTAGAGTTTCCTGAAGCATAAGGAAGTATATTAAGAATTTTGTTTTGGAAGAAATAGAAAGTCTCAAAAGAAATATTGATAGAGCATGCTGAAGACATCAGTGGTGAGATATTAGTGGTGTACTTGGAAATCACAATTTATTCATTTTAGAAGGTCAAAGGGCCATCAATACATGTTGAATGTGAAAACAATGATATTACTTTGGTGAGGAGAGGATAAAGGACTGGCACTAAAGGAAGTACTCAACCAGCATGTATATTCACATCAGATTCAGCAGCCACTGCCCATTTGCCCTACCATCACCTTTCATAATTAAGAAATTAGAAAAGAAATCAGGATGATGCACTTTGCTTACTTTCATGATTGATAGATCATCCATAGGACCATCAGGTACTTTATTCAGGACAGCTCCTATAGCATTTCTCATAGTAATCTGCATTGCTGCTTCAATTTCTTTTGAAGCCTCCAGGGCCGTTGAGTTAGCAGCAGCCACCACAGTGGCAACTGTTCCTAATTTTGTCGAGCCATTACCACTTAAGGAATTCACAGCTTCTTTATGAGCCCTCAGAACCAGCTGTGTTGCACTGATTTTTAAAAGAAGAAGGGACAAAATAAAGTTAACCACACTGAAATATGCAATTGGAATCATAATTTAGGGAAACGGAGAAATTCATTTTTCTTAAGCAACTGCAGGCTAGATGTAATGCAAAGACAGAAATTCATCCAAGGATTCCATTTCCATTTTCTTTCCTTCCTCCCCAGGAAGGAGAGGAGGCTGGGTTTGGAGGTGGTAGCATCTACAGTTAGTAGCATACTACAGATAATAAGAAATAAAATACAAAGAAGCAAGTTAGAAGAGAACTCAACACTAATAAGATTAAGGAAATATCAACAAAATAGGTGAGACCTTAAATTAATCTACTTCCATGACATATGTCTATTTAACTATTTTTGGTGTTCTCCATCTTTTATAACAAAATCTTCATTGTAGATAATGGAAAACAGTGGTGCAAACAAGTAGAGCCAGCTCCAAACTTCCATTGTAGGAGAAAAATGTATTTGAAGTTCTAAAATCCATTCAAGATCCACAATATCAGAGTTCAAGCATCAGTACAACATTACGGTTCTAACTAGGAAACCCAAGAGCTCAAATAAGGACTAAAAGACCAAAAACACAGCATTGTTGTCAACAAAAGGAAAATAAAAATAATAAGGTTTCCAACCAGGAAGTTGAAGATCTCAAACAAAGACTAAGAGACTAAACACACACAGCATTGTTGTGCGATGTGAATAAAAGGAGAATGCAAGTAAAGACTACAGCACGAAGAATTCTCAGCTGCTTGAACACCAGCATAGAGCAGGCAGATAAACACCCAAATAAGCACTGCCAAACACCCTCATAATTTCATTTTCCAAAAGGGGGGGAGTGAGGGACAACTTTGCAACAACTCTATTATCAAATGCTATCTAGTAGGTAGCAATTCAACATCATGTCCAATAAATTTCAAATATTTGTCTGAGCATAGCTCACTAGTAGTGTAATATATATTTCCTCTCCAAATAACAAGCATCCCCGAAGTTCCAATAATACAGTGATAAATTAATAAACATAACAAAACTTAAAAACAACATAAGAAAAGCATTGAAAACTCACTGCAAAGTAGATACCCATGCTCTAGCTGCAGCAGGAGTTTCTGCACAGAGGAAGTAGTCCTTTTTCTGTGGTGTTCCAATATCTATTAGGATAGTCAAGGGTCAAAATAAGTGCACCTGTTCTTTCAACTGATCAACACGGCCAGGGGGAAAAGAGAGAGAGAGAGACAGAGGAGAGGAGGGGTAAAGAGGGGGAAGGAATTTAAATGCTGAAGGATACAGAAACAGCAGCCATCATATTTTGGTAGTCCTCTGAAACAAGAAACAGTGCAATGTAAAGAAGTTGCCCAAAATTCCAGGTATAATATGTCCTAGCTTAAGAAAACAAAAGGATTTATTTTAAAATAAACCAAGAAAAATGTAATTGAAAACAACTATCTTACTGGAAGTTCACAGGAGATATTGTTATAGTGCTATTTGCATCAAACACAATGGTTCCCTTAATAGCTGGCTCATTTCTCCTCACTCTAAAGAATCAAAAGCAAGATATTTAAACAACAAGAATAGATGAATGAGGAAATGGTATATAGAAGAAAACATTTAGACAGTGTCAGCTTACTTGTACTCCATTTTCCCTGTTGTTGGGTCTAAGATTACCCACCTCTCGTTCCATTTCTTTAGCTAATCAAAAGAAAAGAGAAAAGCATAAGTTGCCTCAGCCATTAGAGCACTGAGAAACATACCAGAAATTCATATCAAGTACTCAAAGTTATTTAACTAAAATTTCATTACAATGTGTAGAAAATATATAAAACATAAAATATGGAGAGAAAATATGAAAGTGTTGAAGATGGTTGGAGCCACCACTAACATGGCTCTAGAAGAAAAACACTCATAAAGACTATATTGTAAATTGTTGATGTTTCATGAATACAATAGATGAACCTATTTATAGGCATGATAACTTGGTGAGCAAGACTAGAAGTTAGACTAACAAGGTAACTAGAGTTCTAAGGAAACTAGAATAATAAGTAAACCAATTTGACTAATTACCTAATATAGACTATTGCCTAATTTAATACCATAAAATAAGAAAATACATTAATAACCAAAATATTCTTCAACACAATGTCACTCAAAATCCAAGGCAAGCGTAAAGAACCCTCACTATTTTAGAGGAAAATAGACAGCTTGTCATGACAAAGATCTGCCAGAGCATAAGCAGAAGTATCTCAAAATCTCAGTGGTCTTTTGAGTTGGAGTATGTGTTGTGCCACAAGGCAAGTAGGTGATTCAAATTATTGAGTGTAGAAATTTAGAACCAACAATTATTCTAAGTATAGAAATAAGTTATATCCCTTCCCCATTTTCTCCCCAAAACCTATGCGAACAGCACATGAATACTTCTATACTTTTGCTACTTAACAAATTTCACTAGATGATTTTGGCTATCTTATTGATTCCCTAATTTTAGACAACTCTTCTGAATCTATTTTTGGCAAACATACCCTAGTCGTTTACCAAAACCAAATATCCCATCAGATGATAGATGGGTTCAATTATATGGATATGACAAATTGATAATGGCATTCATTTCCTAATTCTTTTGACAAACTGTTTTGCCTTATACCCTAATATTTTGCCAAACTACACCAAGCCTTATCCCATTAGGTGGGATGAATATATGGATATGATGAAGTGATAATGCCACTTACCTGTCCCATGCACTTATTCCCTAATTTTTGACAAATTGTTTTGCCCCCCTCTCTTTCTTCCTCCCCCCACCCCCCTTCTCCCCACCTCTTTGATAGGGCTTTGAACAGGATGTGGGATATTCATACCGGACCGAAATCCTGTACAGATATATATACAGACGCACTTCTCACACGTCAAATACAATTTCTCCTCCTCTTTAATCCTTCTCATCAAACACCAAGCACATCCCTATTCTCCGATCTCTATATCAATCATAACTCTTAGCCTCTTGCGCCTCTATTTTAGGTTTTGTTATTTATATCACTTTCTCTATTTTACGTTTTATATGAGTAATTCTTGACACTTTACAATGACATATGCAACAGTCTCCTGACTTTTCTTAAAGTACTTGAGTTAATAGCATTAAATTTACTCAATTTATTCTTTCAAGCTATTTCAAGATCTTGGGCAGAGATTTGGAAGCTTAATTCATACCATTTTTTCAAGTGAATTATCAAAACCTTGCACACAGATTTGATATTATACTGTTATTAATTTTGAAAATAGAATTTATCCCGAAACGCAAGTCATCCCGTCCCAAAACCATTGAAACATTTGGGACAAGATGAGATGGGGTGCAAATATTTTGAGAGAGGAACAAGATAGCGAAAATTTATATCCAGAATCTTTTGGGACAGGACAGAGATTAACTAAAATCCCGACCCATCCCATGCTCAGCCCTGTCTATGATCTTTGTGTGTGTGCCTATCTGTCTATCTACGATCCTGCATTTATCTATCTATACAAAACACAGCAATATAAGCATAGGGCTGAAAGGCAGACTCCAAAAGTGTACTGTTTTTTCCGAGGAGAACAAGACCGAAACACAATAATTAGATGGCCTCAGTGTTAACAAAAGTTCCAAATGGGTATTATAGCAGGTTGCCAGTTGCAAATGTATATATCTACATTTTCTGTTTAAATTGGTGTATTTTTGATCGAGTACATGTTGCTGAGACTGGAAGTAGGAAAGAGAAGTGGACAAAAACCTGAGGTTGTTTTAACCCATGATCAAAATGGAGCTACTTTTGACTCAAAGGTGTTCCACTATATGATTATATACATAGGGGGGAGAGAGATTTCAGTGTGGTGGAACACAGGAAGAAACATAACAGGAAAAATTCCTTTCCCACAAAGCTACAGTCTATCAAGTTGGTGTTACATTTTGCAAGTAAAGCAAAAGAAAAATGAGCCCAAGATGGCGCATCTACAGTTTGCTATTTCTTGAGGAGGAAATAGACTTCAAGTGGGCAAAAACCAACTGACAAGATGAAACTTGGTCCACTTAGATATCACAAGCATATTACACGAGAACAAGTCTATGAGTGCTAACCCTTGAATTTCAAAACTCTGGGACTAAATATTGGTTGCAATAAATGAGGAAGCCTGATCACTACCAAATCATACTATGGGTACACTGACCACACACTATCCCATTACCATTCTAGATGCTTTACCATAAAAACTATCACCACACATTGAACTTCTATATACCACCAAAAGAGTCCAGAGAATCAATTAAACAATTAAGAAACTTACATATTCAAAATTTACATATTCACATATATATAAGTTTCTAATTTCAAAGGAATATATCCAAAAACATTTTTCAGCAAACCACTTCTGCACGGTGAATAACATATAATTGGTAAATCTGCAACAATTTTCATGCTACATCTATTTGAGATCTCAATTGCATTGTGTCTCCTGGTTAACTAAGTAAAATAAGTAGCCACACACCAGGTAAAGACTAAATATATAGAAACATAGTAGGAACATTCAATTTCTTCAACCTTACACGCTCCAAGTCAACGTCTACCTACAATCTCACCCTTAGTTGGCTAAAAATAGAAACCTTTTTCTTACATCAAATATTATCAAATGCCGAATGGCATACTGTTGAAGCAATGAAGGTCATCTTAATACATTTCCCTTCACTAATAACTGTCTCGTGGCACAACAAATCCTAAAATCCTAATAAGTATGTCGAACAACAAAAAAGAGCAGATCCTAGACCATTCTTCAGGCATATAGCACTCCAAATCAATTTTTATTTTCATTAATCTCACTCTTCACAGCCAAAATAACAAAATAAACTAATTACAGAAACAGGCCAAATATATATATATATATATATATATATATATATATTTTTACAACGTCAAAATTTATCACCGGATGAATTAATTTCATATACTTGACACAATCAAGACAATCTGAATATATATACCAAAAATTTTCTCGAGGCACAACAAATCATTTTCAATAAACAACAAAAGAATCACCTAAAGATAATTACTTTTTTTAAAAGAAAATTTACAGTGATAATTTAAAGAAGGCAGTAAACAGAAATTTTTAAAGAAAAATAAAAAATAAAAAAATAAATGGTAAAGATGTATTACAGTTTCTGATCGCTTGAGGAGTGGGCCTTGCAGTAGATTCCTGCCGGAGCCAGAAGCCAACTGCCGTTTGATCTTCTCCAAGCTTGTCTTTGTATCTCCATCAGCCTTTCGATTATCAACCAAAAAAATTTTTAATTAATTAAAAATGAAAAATGACAATTTAGCTGCTACAATGATCAATTCAATTTCAGCTTAATTACAGAAATAATTAAATATATATGTGTGAATGAATATAGAGAGTGGTGGGGCCTACCAGAGAACCTCCATTAGAGGCCATGGTGGTGTGTGTTGAGGGGGCAGAACTGTTGGGAAGTGTCGAAGGGGTTTTTGGTTTACAAGGAAGGAGAAGAGGAAATTTACATTAAAAAAAAAAAAAATGGGATGATGAGGTGGCAGTAGGTCGGGGCTGGTAGGTTCTCAATTTGTTGGACTTTCGGGTAGAGGAATCTTCTCTTTTTCCCCATTTTCGTACAAGGGTCTTGTGCGGATAAAGTTACAAATAAGTCCTTGAAGTTTAGTAAATTTCTCAATTGTTTGAACTTTAAAAGTTTAAACTTCAAAATTAGAGATTTGGGACAACTCGGAATCTATTTGGATTGGTTTGTTTTTTATAGAAAAATATTTTTTAAAAAATATTTTTTTTTGTAATAAGTATCTAGATTAGATTTTAAAAAGGCTGAACTCTAAGAAAAAAGTTCAATCTCAGCTTGAACTTCTCTCATAAGCCAAAATTTTTAGAGTCTTAAAAGTACTTTTCTAAAAAGGTTTTAAAAGAATGCTTTTGAAAAAAGTCAATCCAAACAAATCCTTGATCATTGTCTCCAGCAAAAAAAAAATTGGAAACAGCAGACAATAGTGTGGAATTAATCACTATGTTGTTTACATATGATAGAGATGTATCATACTGGTCCTAGCAAGACGAATTGTATTGGACTCATTTTCGATTGAAAAATATTTACATGTGATATGAGATTGTTGATGTTGTGAATGGTCCAATAACTACAAGGTGTTATAGTTGTGCATCTTGCTTATTGTGTGCAATGAGATGCCACCATAGTCGTGCCTAAATTAAAGGAAAAGTAACGAATTGATGACGCACGGGTGAGCTTATATTTGAGTAGCAACAAGTATGTTCGCAACAAGGACATTTGTGGATTAGTTTAGGGTAATGTTCATAAGCATAAGGAAGAATGTTTTTGAAAGTGAACACCACAAGTTAGTTTGTCCAAATTACTTTCCCTTGTAACAATACAATATCCTCTAAGAAAGGTGTTTATGCTTGTCAACATTATGTGTCAATCTTTCCATGTTGTGGAGATCTTTTTAGTTTCTTAAAATTATTTTACCTTCTTTTTGTCAAACCTTTCTTAACATGCATCCGTGAACACCTTTCTTAAAGAATATGTTTGGTATAAGAAATCATATCTCCTTTATACCATTATCAAAATGCAACTAACATGAACAAGAAATGTTTACTCACATGCATATATACACATGAATAACTGGCATCAATTTGCACAAAGAAGAACAAAAGTGACACAAAAGGCATTTGTAACCCATATGTTGTAAGGCCTTCGAGTCATTATAAACTCAACGATAAGAATGATTAAGAGTTTAGAAGCGTTTCAAGCAATGGTTCTTGTTAACACAATAAATAAATAAATAAACCAATATCTTATATACAAGCTTAATGTTTTAGATGAGGTGGTAACTCTAACTTGGTATCAGAGCTTAGAAACCAAACGGTGTTACCCATTTATAATATTAAATATGTCCACGTGTAAGGCTTAAAAAAAACCCACCTACACGTGAGAGAGCGTATTAATACAATAAATAAATAAACCAATATCTTTTCTACAACCTTAAGCTTTTAGATGAGATGGTGACTCTAACTATTCTATAATCAAACCAAAAGTGAATTGAGTGTGTAATCTATTCACAAATTATTAGAATTTTTCTCCTTTCTTTCTTAACCAAAGCTTTCCTCTACAAACATGAGTTATTCTTCTCTAGATCTATAGTGTAATTGCTCATACCTCTAGTTGCTTAGCCTTTTCCGTTTCTATTAGCCCATATTATGCTCTATTTGTTTATTGGATTTCTATCATATACCACCCAACCACTTCATGACTTCCTTTCGTGCCATTGCCTATATGGTTGGAGTTTGCTTCTCTTGCTTGTATTTGTTCTTGCCATTGTTGGTTTTATTTTTGAAAGCAATAGGTTGGCTTTGTCATCGCTTGTTCAAACTAAAGACTTCGAGGGTCCTTTTCTTCTTTGTGTGTTTGAGGAGGGCTTTAGACCATTAGGTACTGCATTTTTGTGGCCTAACTTCTAGTTAGGTCGTTATACCATATTGTACATGTTCTTGTTTGTTTGGTTTCTTTGACAAATTCGGTAATCTTCTCATAAAACGTTTGTTAGGCTACTTTTGATATAGTGGCTTGGTGCTGATAAGTATTGAGTGAGTTTTCGCATGCACAGCTTGGAGATCCTCTCCTAATTTGATGAAATATGTTGGTTAGAATTTGGTCAATAGAGTCTACTGTCCACTATCTCATGGGTTTTGGTTTACAAATATTACTAGTATGTCACATGCACGATTGCACAGGATGTGCCATATATAGGTAGAAAAATTTAGTTTTTTATCCACTTAAATGTTTCAAACAAATTATATGAACTAATTTTAGTAGATTAAACAATAATAATACACATACGTTTAATAATATAACATTTTACTAGGAAAAGGAATTAGACCTACCTAATAAAGAGATTTGCAACCATATAGTGGGAAAAGCCTATTGCTACAAATAGCTTAACATTATTAAAACCAACTTTTCCATATGATCTACACTATAACTTGCTATATTTTACCAAAGCAAATAGAAATTAATGATGTTACTATACTTTAAATACCATATAATGAATAGACTCCAATATAGATGATAACATTTTAAGTAGTCAAATTCATATATATTTGTCAATTGACAGGATTATGTTCATGGTCTAAATTAAATTATAGATTAGAAAAGAATTTTGAAAATCCATTTTTACATATTCTTCTTAAAATGAAAGGAAGGCTTGCCTCTATTTTCAAAAAAATATATTTAATATTTAAATATAATGAATCATCATAAGCTCCATACCAGTTTAGTAAAAAAAGAAGTAATATGCTAATAGAAAGTAAAAGAATAACATGCTAACAGTGATTAAGATAACATTATTAAAAAGCATATTTTTAGAGGAGAAGTTTAAATGAATAATAAAAACATGAATAAAAAATAAAAACCAAGATAAAGATATCATAATAGAGACAAATAAACACAACTCAAACCATAGATAATGAACTAATATTTAAACTAACGTGTAAGATAGTAGAATAATAAATAAATTTTTTTCGTACATTTTTCTCCCGAAAAGCTATATACCAAGGCAAAAGTAACAGAGATAATAAAAGATTAGTGAAATATAACGGTATAACAATACGAACACATATATACAAAAGGGCTTAATATAAGGGAAACCACCAATCACCAATGATTCCGGTAACAGTTAGTGTGTAAATCGAAAAAGATCTGACAAAAATTGACAATATACATGTGATTATCTTATATATGCACAATTTTGAAATTTGCCAGATATTACAATTTGGAATTAGGGAAATATTGTGGTGATAAAAAAGGAATCAATTGAATTGCGAGTATTTAAAACAAAAGAGAAGCAAATTTGCACTACCATGCGTGAGATTGGAACGTATGAGCTGAAATATGATACTAAAATAATGATTTAACCATGATTTTAGGCTAATGATTGAGTGGAAATAAGATATGGAGAAGAAGAAGGAAATATTTTTGAATGCACGAAAAAGGAAGAAATCGAATTGAACAACAATTAAATGATTTAGTTGTAGGCAACAGATCTGTGATGTCCATGTATATTTACAAATTTGAAAATCAAAAGAGTTAAGATTCTGCAATTATGGAGGAATTAAATCAAAAAATCAAATATAATGAAAAAGGAAGATTCTAGAAAAGGAAAGCCATCTATGGAAAATTTCAAACATAAAAAGGACAGCTATGCATTTTTTTAACATTAAGCAGTAAACACATGGCAACAAAGTAGTAGCGACATGTGGCAACATGACATTCAACAGGGTCTGTTTTATACTATAATATAAATATTATTGTTTTGAGTTGAGGCTCATATTTCGTATGCTTTCCAATGTTTGTTGGGTTTGATTTTTGTGTAGATCTTTATTGGTTACTCTTGGGTGTTCATGTTTTATTGACCACTTTTAGGCCTTTCGTATTTGATCTAATTGTAATCCTTTTCAATTTATGGAAATTATTGTCAAAATTGAAAAAAAAATAGTACAAAATAGTAACTAACCAAAATAATGTCTATTGAACCTTTTTAGGGGACAATAAATTACGGGTTTTTCTTTAATTTTCTAGGCAATCAAATGTATAAATTGTTTTACACCTTGAACCCAAATCTAAGTTGTTAAAGTAAAGATAATGTTATAGGCTTGAAAAAGTTAAAATAAAATTATAAAGTACTTGGTAAAGTTTTTGAAAATTTGGGAAGTTATTATCCAAGTCAAAAATTTCATAATTAAAGTAGCAAACCTTTCCTGTAAGGTCTCTCAATGCTAGAGACTACCCAAGCTAGGATACACACACACATATACATATACATACACACACACACACACACATATATATATATATATATATATATATATATATGTTGAAGGGTAATTGACCTAATGTAAACTATATCAAAATCTAAAATCTTATAAATATTCAAATTAAAAATATATGTAGTAACTTATTTTACTATGTAATATATTACACAACAAGAAAATTATTTGAATTTGATAAAAATTTTGTAAATTTCTTTGGACATGATATTTGCTATTCATTTCTTTTATGCATATGCCAATTTTATTCTCATGCCCTTGAGAGATTGATTAACTTCACTTTTTTAATTAAATTAATATAATAATTGCTTATTCTATTTAATTTCATTAATCAAAATATTAGTTCATATGTAAAGTATAATTTCTAATATTATTAACAATAAATCTTGATAATATCATATTAACATCATAACCTGTACAATGTACATGTGAAAAACTATTTTTTATATATGTATGTATGTATGCATGCATATATGTATGTTTGTATATTATATAGTTCAAACCATTAACAACAATGGAATTCAGATCAGAAAAAATTTGAAGGGCAATTGACCTAATTTAAACTATTTCAAAATTTAAAATCTTATAAATATTTAAACTAAAAAAACATATGCAATAAATTAATATTTTTTCTAAATAAATTAATTTATTATTTTATCCTCCAACCAATATAAATCTTTGTTGTTCTTTTTCCTAAACTTTTGTGACACAAAATAAAATTCAAGTGATATTACTCCAACCTTCATGATTCATTTGGTATGATGGAATAATTTGCAACGTAATGGCCATTTAGGTTTGGAATGGTTTGCAAATGAGTGGTCATTCAGGGTAATTTAAGGTAGAATGTTCATAAAATACTCATTCTTTTTCGTATGGTTGGTTGAACCATAAAAAATTGGAATGGGATGCCCATTTTATATCATATATTTGGTAAAATTGTCTTATTAAGTTGAAATATAATGAAAATCAAATTTAGTTAACCAAAATACACTTTTTATTTGATTTGGAATAAATTTAAATTTATACGTCACAATTAATTTTGTATAATATTAACATACTCTTGTAAGTCTTTTAAACAACAATGAAACAAAATAACATAACATGATTTGTTCTATCATTTTTTCAATTCGTTTACTTTTCAACGCAATTGAAAGAAAAAAGTTAATCACCAAAGAAAGTACACATATTTTCTAGCTTGAGAAAGAGAAAAAATAAATGAAAAAAACATGTGCATTTCTTTTTTTTTATGTTTTATTTTTAATTGTTTAATTTTTTTATTTTATTTTATTTTTTTTGACTTTTCAATTTTTTTAATCTTTGTTTTCTAATAATTATACTTTGTAAGAAAATAAATAGGGAAAGAATTATTTTTGTGAATTTGGCTTTTTTTAATAATTCCTACTTGACTTGGAATATTTATTTCTTAAATTTGGCTAAGAAATGTAGTTTTCAATTTTGTTTTTATAAAGAAGTTGTTTTAAGAAAATAGACTTTTCAACTCTAATTATCCCTACTAAGCAACATGAAAGGAAATTAAAAAGACCATTAAAGGCTGATTCACATGTTTATAAGCCAAACAAGCAAACTGGCATTTTTAGATAACTAGCTTATATAGCTGGAAAAAAAAGGCTCCATTAGACCAGCTTAATTTTTTAGCAGCAGCTTAAAAGCACTTTGGTGAAACCCATAAAAAGACAATATTATGCTTAACAAAGGCAAATAATTTTAACTATTATTAATTAATAACATGTCTTTTTTAGAGCGTATTTGGCTCTTTTTTTTTTTTTTTTGGTAAAAATGAGGCGACACTCCCAACTTTTTTTTTAATTTTTTTATTAAACCATAAAACAAATAATACAAGATGGAGGAGATGTTCACCTTACCTCCATTCTGCTCCCAAGACGCATGGTCGATAGGCCAACCATGAATACAAGAGCAAGATAGCATGAAATGCAAATGCAGTGCAATACAAAAATTAAATAAGGTGAAAAACAAGACAAAAAAAATGAAACTATTCTACTTCTAACGTGAAAAACAAGACAAAAAAGTTATGCTAAAGATGAATATATGGCAACCTTAATTGATTGCCTCTAATGAGACCTCTAAGCTTGTTGAAATGTGCTATCAAATTAAACTCTTGCAATTGAATAAGCTCTACACTTATATTTTCTAGCAGATTTGCAACCGCATTACCTTCCCTGTGAATACGTGTAACTTTTACCATCGTTACATCCCGTCTTATCTAGCACATGACAAATGCTCCATGGTCCAGCAGCCTTGTTATTCATGAAGTGAATACTAGAATAGAATCCATTTTAACCAATACCCCATTCCATCCATGTTCAATGCAAAGCTAGAACCCTCTGATCAATGCTCTAAGCTTGAGTTTCAATGTATTTATCTCTATCCCAAATATCTCTGCTTATTTTGCAGTTTATAAGTTTTTAGGAGAAAGCACACCTACACATGCATTTTGAGGGTGTTTGGCTTTGCTTATTTAGTGCTTATAAGTATCTAAATAATAAAAAAAATATAAAAAATATTTTTTTTAGATGCTTATAAACACCCTAAATAAGCAAAGCCAAACACCCTGTTTATTATTTGTAACTTGTAAATCTCAAATAAACTTAGCCAAACGGGCTCTTAGAGGATTCCAGTCAGTCACTTTACCATTTTTCGTTGCCGTTTTTCTCTCCTCTTCTTTACATTCTCTCACTGATCGGTTTTGACCGGTTTTTGACATAATAAGGTTTACCATACATCTGAACCCGGCTCAATCGGGCGGGCATTTGAAATTTAAAAAAAGCAAAACCCTAAACACACACACTCGCCGTCGCCAGCTCCGAGCTGCTCAACCAATCACCGGAGTAGAGAAAGAATGGCGGGGATTTTGAAACCGACGGGGGCTTTCACGGTGACGCCGCACAAGGTGTCCGTCTGCATTCTCATCCAAGTCTACGCTCCGCCAGCTCAAATCTCCATCCCTTTCCCTTTCTCCTCCGTTGCTCAGCACAATCGCCTCGGCTTCCTCCTTTTCGCTCTCACCAAGGTCAGTTGCTGCGCTCATTTTCTGTTTTCCTCGTACTCAAAAGTACGATGTTTGAAGTTCGTGTTTTGCGCGATGCTCAAGTGCTCATTTGTTGAATATCTTAGTTCCATGTTTAAGTATTAGAACGGTTGTGTTTGGAAAAATACAATTTCTCGTGGAATTCATTTGTAAAATCAAATGAATTTCGTGCCACAAGTGCTTTGAGACCCTGTATAAGGCTGCGAACGTGCAGCTTTGTTTGTTTTGCAGGAGGATTGTGTACTGTATACGATCTTTAGTTGAAAATTTGAGGTTTTTACGCAGTAAGAATGCATTTTGTGATTGTGAAGTAGGAAGCAATTTGAGAGGGAGGTAGATTACGTACTTGATGATGTGTAAATGTGTTAAAGAGTGTTTTGTTGTTGTATGTTAAGCTTCTGCAGTTGTATCTAGGTCTCTACAGGTTAGGTCTGTGACGGCATTCAGAGTGGAGAAACTGCCACAGCGCATTTTTAGAAATTTAGGAAGTGGAAAATTAGGTTAGTAAGTATAGCATTACATGATACGGATGTGTAGAATATGCTGTTTGTTTGTACCCCTACAGATGCTTGTGTATTGCCAGCTATGTGTTGTTTTAGCTATTATTTGTTATTTCTTGTGACAGATTTAAAAAATTTTATCTTCGGGAAAATGAAAACTACAATAAAATAAAATAAGATGTGCGGTGGTGGACAGTATAAATTGAACCTTGATCTGGCTGGAAAGTCACTGGCATTTGGCTTCCCTTATGTTATTCGGCACCTTTTCATGACAGCATGCAATTTTGCTACTTGATATTCTTCTTCTTCTTCTTTCTTTCTTTCTTTTTTTTTTTTTCTTTGGTTACTTGTGGAATTTTTCACTTGTATCGTCTCACTTTGTTGTAACTCTTCTTGGTGTTATGTAGTCATGCGACAATATTGTGGAGCCAAAGCTTGATGAACTTATTGCTCAGCTACGAGAAATTGGTGACTTGTTTAATGATAGGTTGATTGATCACTTAACTGGCAGGCTATCAGCATTGTTATCACCTGATGACTTGTTTACTTTCTTTAATGACCTGCGAGGTGAGAATTCTTTAGAACATAATCAAAATTTTTTCATGTCATTCTGGGGAGTGGGGATTTGATAACACCTTATATATTTATTATGAATTTCAACCTTTGAAGTGTAGAATGAGATAAATTTTGTATCTTACCTTCAAAGCTTGATAACTGTTCTGATCTAGCATAATTTCTCTTCTCATCAAATGGCTTTCTGATTAGGCATCTTAGGTGGATCTGATTCAAGCATTATGGATGATGATCAGATTATGTTGGATCCAAGTAGCAACCTTGGCATGTTTGTTCGCCGTTGCTTACTCTCCTTCAATCTCTTGTCATTTGAGGTATTGCAGTGTCCATGTGTTTCCGATGCTTTACCACCTGTCTGTTGTTGCGGTAGGAGTTGGTTAGATGATAATGACTGCTTCAGGAGAACATAGGATTATTGGTCTTCATGTATTCTACATATTCGAATGTACTGCAATTCGAATAATGCCCCTAACCTTTTAATTAACATTTACATTTGGAGCTATAGATAACGAGCCTCAGTGATGGCAAAGCAGTTGATCAGAGTTTCTACATAACATGGATTAATCAATCTTTGCTCACTGTTGTTCCCATCTGTATTTGCAATTTCTGCTTCTTTGGAATCTCTTTCATTTTTCTTTTGCCTTTTTTGTGTTATCTTTTTTGCATGTGTTCTTTTTTCTTTCTTTCTTGTTTTGTTTTTTGTTTTTTGTTTTTGGGGGGGGGGGGGGGGCTTTATTATATGTTTACATGTTACTTGCTCTCTTAACTTCTATATTATAGTTCTAGTTTTCTAGCATATGACAAGATTTAGCCTTTGGGCACTTAAACAAGTTGATCTTTTGAGTTGAAATTTGGATGTACAGGCAGTTTGCCATCTCTTAACAAATATAGAGATGTATTATAAGCAATCCCTCTCGAGTCCTCCTTATGAATTGTCAAATGTAGACGATCCTGGTGATTATCAGCAAGCATCAACAGAGTACGAGAATATGGACTTGGAGAATTTTGTTTTTGAGAAATTCAATAAAAAATTTGAAGCAAGAGAGATGGCCAAAGGATCCCCTTTCCAAAATTGTGCATCACTATCAATTCTTGGATTAGCTGAAGGTATTTTTACTGGAAAAATCTTTTGATAATTACATGTATCTAGCAACAGTAGTATTTCTTATTGATGCTTCTACTACTACACTGTCCCAGAGAGAGTGTTATCCATGGAGGTCAGAAATGGAAGTTATTGCTTGACAAGTTGCTTGCTTATTGAACTTGTTATAAACTTTAGATGAATTAATAGGACCCTTGAAAATTTTAGATGAGTTGGGAAATTCATTAGTCATCTGGTAGAATTTCAAATCTAAAGTTCTTTGTGCTTGGCCAGTTGAGGTTGTAAATCATCACTGCTCTTGTGTATGGTGGATTCCTTTTGATTGGGCCTGGACTCTGAAAGAAATCCCAAAATGCATGGCATGTGAGATTTAGGTCCTCTTTTGGATCTTGCTATGATGCCACATTAAAGTGACAACTCTATTGGAAAGTTTAAGGTTTTATGGAGGTCTTTTACCCGCCTGTAAAATGACTTAAACAAAATTCACCTGATCTCTTGCTGGCTTGTTAGTCTTGTTTCCTAATATGTCAGGGGACTTCTAATTGAAGGACTTTATCAGTCAGATGCCACCTTTTTCTGGAAAGGCTGTTTCTTCTGTATCATTCATATTTCTCCGAATCTCATTTTCTATTTTTATTGGTAGTACTATTCTTGGAGTTCTGGAGCTTCTTGATTGGCTTAGATGTTCTATAAGGGCACCAATGTATTGCTGGTAATGACTCGGTATCTATTGAAGAAGTTTCTCAAATTGGAAAGTGAAGAACAAATTGAAGGTCTTTGTAACAGCAAGTTATATATTGTCAATTCAGAATCTAGAATTTTAGTTGTTTACGAAAGAGAAAATGAGTAGTATCAATGACGTTGCCTTTGTAAGATTTGATTGGTCCCATTCATTGTCACTTGGTTGAGTGGTGACTTGAAACTTCAGTTGAGAGGAGCATTCTAATGGAACCATTTATAATTCTCTGAACGATCAGAACTTTGTCCTTCTGTAGGGTACTCCTATCTTCTATTTTAGATTTTGGGTATTGCACTAACGATACATCTAAAGTTTCTCTTTATAGCAAGATCTGTGTTGCTGTCAGCTGTTGTTTATATTACTTTATGCTACTTCGTATGAAGCACATGCACTATACAGTCTAATATATTCTGGAAATCTTCTACTAATGCCAGTATGGGGTTGGTGATTACTGTAATTATCGATTCACCGTAAGTATCACTTGTATGAATGTGCTTCCTTTTATTCTGCTTATGGTACTTGGTAAGATTCCACTTTCCTAGTCCGTGTTTGAGATATGTACAACAGTAGAAGTGTTTGGTGGAGCTCACTAGTTCTTAACTGCCACACTATAGGAAGAGGCTCCTATTCAAGGCAGCCTATCCTCTCATATTATTTTGTAGACATCACTCTTATGGCTATTTGCATAACTATCAATCAGTTGACTGCGAGACCCGTTACTTGATGCATGTACGCATGGTATTGTTAAATTATTACACAAGTCAAATTGTGAGTCCTACTGCTGAAATAATTATCAATTCATTGGCAGAACCCATGACTTGACTAATATATGGTGAAGTTGTTGGACTACTGGTAAGTGATATTGCAGATTCCAGTATTCCACCACTAAACTAATGGTAAGTAATGGTTGGTATTTACACCAGTGATAGTTGGTATTTACACCCATGTCAATGGATGGCGTGGCGAGTTACACACTACTTCATTAACATGTACTACACTGTTAGCCTGGGGGAGGGGTGGGGGGTGGATGTAGGCACTTGATTGGATGCTCAGATGAAGACCCACATTTACTACTTGCACTAGCCTTTGCCTCTTGCTTGATTTCTATACCAAACTTAGTCTCATTGCAGTACATGTGTTCCTTGATCTCTAATGCCTTTTAACTTTTTTTATGTATGCTGCTAAAACCAGAGGGTTTCAGATAAGCGATGTTAGCCATGTAGATTTTATCTATATATGACCAAAAAGTATTTTCCTTTTTCCTGCATCTTATTACTGAAGCTCAAGTCTTGTTTGATCAATGAAGATGATAAAATATCATTAAAGTTGTCTGTTCACCTACCTTAAAAATTGTTCTTGAATAAGCTCTGGATATAATCTTTAGTTAAGACGTCGTGTCATAGATGGGGAATAGAAGTTTTCTTGGTAAGGTGATCTAAGTTTCTTAAAGATTTCCACTCTCTTAAAAATTACTTTAGACCATTGTACTTCTTTGTGCAAGTACGTGATATTTTAAAGTGACCCTAACTAATACTTGAGTCTTGACTTCTCTATTCTTGTTTGGCTCTTTCATTACGATCTTCTTGCTTCAAGATTTGGTCACATGTGAAATAGAAGGCCATTTTAGTGCATCCACTCTCTTTAGGATTTAGATCAAGCTATCAACATATTAGATTTTTTTGATTGGTTGGAACGTTTCTATGCAGATTCCAATAAATCCCCATTCACATCAGTTAATAAACACATCGATCAACCTACAGAAATTAGAATATGTTCAACCTTTTCAACTGATAAAGTGAGAGCTATTGATCCCCAGGGTGGGTTTTTTCTCCGTACAAACTGGCAAATACAAGGATATTTATCAGAACAAGCTGATATAATTGAAAAGTGAGTTGATCATCCTTTGGCATAAATATATCTGTTCTATAATTTATTTGTTAAGATTTCCAGTTTGCTAATATCATCTTGTGGCAATCTTTTCTCAGGCAGGGCAGCTCCTTCCCTCTGTATGCTTTTGAATCTATATTGAAGCAGCTTCAGAAGCTGGCGCCAGAGTTGCATCGTGTAAGTGCTTAACTGGATTGAGACACTCTGCCTTTTACTTAAACCAAGAAGGAAGTATTTTTCTTGGTTATAAGCTTTTCCTCTATTTGAATTATATATGTTGCTTCAATACGCAGGTTCACTTCCTGCGATATTTAAATAGCCTTTATCATGATGACTATCCTGCTGCCTTGGAGAATCTTCACCGTTATTTTGATTACAGGTATAAATTACCTGTTGGGCTGCGGTTAATTTTTCAGCATCCAAGCATCTAAAAGCTGATTCCTTTATGATTATTATTATTATTATTTTTAATTCTTTCCTCCAAAATATGTTTTCTGGTTTTATATATTCCTTATTTTTTATATATAGAATATATAAACCTGAACAAGTATACGCCTCAAGCCTTTCTTTGCCTTCTCAAAACCACTGGTTGGAAGCTCTCTATCATGGAGAAGAATGATGCAGCTTGCATCAAGTAAGATGTGATGAGATGTTCGCGTTAGTGGGAAAGGGCCATATAAAGTGTGACATATATTGCCTTGCTTCGCTTTTCCTGTACAGTTTCTAGAATTGGATTAGCTAATGCATTGACCTTGGCTTTGGTGCATGTGATGGGGTAGATTTCTCAAGGCAGTGCTGTAGTGGCTTGTACTGGTCAAAGACTACTGAAGAGATAAAGTACTTGTGCTGTCATCACTTATTTAATAAAGCTCTTTGCACTATTCCCTACCATGTTTTTGTTTTGTTAAATGGATCTTGGTTATCTTCGTAACTGTAAATTCTACTATCAACCACCAATACTAATGTCTTGGCAATCTGCTTACTCTTTTGCTTTTTAAGGTTATTTCAGACATCATTCTTTCCCAGCATCCTTGTTTCATTCCGAGGTCTTACATGGTGCTATCAGTAGTGCATATTATACCTTTCGAATAGTTCACTAGCTGTGAAGCTGGGAGAAGGAAGTATTACTACCAATAACTAATGAGTAATCTGAAAAACTTTTCTACCAAAGTGCAGGGACTGAAGGATCTGATAATGTCCCCCCTTCGTCTCGCTGTAGTGACTTTGGAAGATATGAAATTGCTTTATTATGTCTAGGAATGATGCAATTTCACCTTGGACACCCTAAGCAAGCTCTGGAGGTAATCATGTTTGGTGGTTGTTCGCTATATTTGACACTAAGTTCTCCTTTTGGTTTTTTGTCCCTCTCTCCATATATTTTCTAGCTTTTTCTTTAGCTGGGATGGAAAATGGTTGTTTCTGTCATTTTCTTAGTTGCATTTAACGGGTTTTGCCTTGACAAAATTTTCAGGTCCTGACTGAAGCAGTTCGAGTTTCTCAGCAGGTATCTCTCTTTTGTCACTCATCAGGCCTTCTTCCTGTTATCCTGTCCTGCAAACTATTATCTCTGCATGGATCTCTGTAGTGCTCTTTTCTGACCATTTTTCTTAATGCTTGCATAAGGAGCCAATTGATATTTGGCAAAGGAAAGAATTGGCTTTTCATGTGATACCAAGATCAGTAAACGACAGATACTCAGATTTTCTTTTGGTTGTGTTTTATGAGGTTCATTGCTGCTGCACGTAATGTTCATCACTCCATTCTTAGGAGTTTGAGGACAGTTGGATATTTGTGAGCCAACTACTTGGCAAGCAGAAGAGAATCCTTCGTCTTTTTCTTTTTCAATTAATTTCTCTTCATCTTCCCCTCTAAACACAAGTTGGCTCAGTTTAGTCAGTGTTAATGCTGTTTCCTAGAAAAGTTTTAGGTGTCCATGCAATTTCAAGTCAAAGCCCTTTATTAATTTATCCTTGACTTGGGAGTTTAAACTATTCAATCCTCCTCCATTTGTATAGGGATAGATCATCATAACCATCACCCACAAAAGAATGAAAAAGATGTCCGATAAGAATTTATCTGTGGACTTATGAATTTGTATTTCCATTTCTTCTTTATTGGTGTAGAGAGAGATCATGATAACTATCATCTTATACTGGCAAATTTAACAAATCAAGCTAGTTTGAAATTTATGGGTCGTACCATTTCTTGAAGGAAGTCAACTTTTTTATAATCTGAATGGTGATGATGGTGTAGTCCATAATTATACTGACGATATACAAGCTTTTTCTGTTTTTGGCAAGTTTACTTATGTTATGGTGGTGACATATTGGTAGTGATAAGGTGCGCTGGTCTTATTCTAGACAGAAAGAACACTGAAGACTAATTCTCTTCAAGCATATCCAAAATACCTTGAAAGAAGCTCTATTCCCTGAATTTCAAACTCCTCTGGAAGCCTTATTCTATTGAGAGCCTGCTTCTCATTCGTATTGATCAAAGTTTTGGGGCTCTTAATTCAAAAGATAGAGGCCTATGTCTGATTAATAATTTTGTTCTTGGATTAATTCTGAAGCTACTTATAGGACAAAAATGATTGAGGATGGCTGGAATCAAAGTGTAGTTGCTATAATCTGCTCAAAGCATCTCCTATTTGTTGAATCCAGTTTCCACATTAATGATGTGCATTTTAATCTACCACATATATCTAATAAGGATAAGTTTGGAATTGGTCTTTCTTTCTCCTCCTAAATGGAGAAATGCAGTGATGCTTTGGTTTGTCTCTCTCTCTCTCTCTCTTGAAGTTTTTTCTTGCATTTTGAGAAATCTAGGAGCACCTTTCTTTCCCCTACCTTATACTTCTGTTCTGTAATCCATTCTTAGTATACCTTTAGGGTGGTAGGCCTAATCTAAGTAAGTTCTGTATGTGCAGCATGCTGATGATACTTGTCTGGCATACACATTGGCAGCCATATGCAACTTGTTGTCTGAAATTGGTGTTTCAAATACAACTGGAGTTATTGGATCTTCATACACCCCAATGGCAAATGCCGGCACGTTGTTATCTACTCAAGAGCAGTTATATGTGCTATTGAGAAGATCATTAAAGAGAGCAGAAACTTTAAAGTTGAAAAGGCTTGTGGCATCTGCTCATCTTGCAATGGCTAAATTTGACCTGATGGTAAGAATTTTGGTTGTGATAAGTGAGTAGAATGGCATATAACTAAGCCAAATTTCTGGTTTCATGAAGTCATGTACATTCTTTCGGCCTTTAAAGAGAATTATTTCATCACTTTTCAGTTTTCTCTTCCTTTGCCCATCTTGGTATTGCGAACTCGATTGCTTATATGTTTGTTTTCTACATCTGAATGGCTTGTGTAAGTGACTAAGTCATTATATACAGACATGAAATAATAGATGATACCTCTGTTGCTTTTCTCCTTCTAGTTATCCTCTTAGTTTTTCATTTCTTTTTACTTAGGTACTTTGGGGGACTTCTTAAAATAGGTGTCTTGAAATGGTGAAAGGGTTGAACCTAATGCTAAGACCTGGAGAGTGTTATTGGTTTAGTAACTCTACTTCAAATACTCAAGTAGTAGCTGTAGTTGATGTGAGCTAGTCTGGGGTTCGTTGGGCCAACCATACTTGTTTCCCCTATTCTAGTGTGTACTTTTGTTTTCTAGCATTGGCATTTAAGAAAAACCTTTCTCATGTGTGTTCCATATAATGTTTTACAGGCATAGTAAAGTGCATACAATTTATTTTTCTTTTTCGCTGCTTTCAATAATATCTTCTACTTTTCACATTTCTTAAAGATGAACTGAACAACTTGATTATTATCTGCAGCATGTCCAAAGACCGCTGCTGTCATTTGGTCCAAAGGCTTCCATGAAGCTTAGAACGTCCCCTGCTGATGTTTGCAAGGTTATATTTGTTCATGGACCAATTGCTATGGATAATACTGAAAGCAAATTCTATCCATATTCAGCTGCTTGGTGTTGATCCTTTTCTTCTTCTTTGCTTGTTATATGACTTCAGGAACTGAGGTTGAGTTCTCATCTGATCAATGAATATTGCGATGAAGGTTCCGTAATGACCATTGATGGTGCTTTCTGTACTTCCTGGCTTAAGAATCTAAACAAGCCAATAGGTTTGCTGATGTTCCCCCAAGAGACTGCATCCAGGATGGATGCAGATGCTTCTAACTTTTGTACGCAGCCAAGTTCTATTCCTGGGTCAGTAATGCAATTAATGGGTTCTTCGTACATGGTCCGGGCTACTGCTTGGGAAATCTATGGCAGGTGCCCATTTTAAACACCCTTAAACTTCTATTATTGGACTATTCTCTTTGAATAGCTTTAGAAGTGATTTCGCGTTCAGTCTACTTCAGAACCAATTCTTTTAACGATGATCATAGTTGATTTAGTTTAAAGCATCCAACTGATTCCTGTTAAGTTATGAGCAGTTGTTCTCTAATTTTAAGGTGGTTGCATTCTTTTGCTGATTTTTGAGAGCGCTAGGATTTCTCCAACTTCCCTCCAAATTAGTTATTTTTTGTTCACTATTTCAGAGAGTCTAAACTACTTTCCTCATAGACTTATTGTTTTCACGCCAATTTTCCTTTCCCAGTGTTCATTTTTCTTTTGTATGCATTGTTTACTGGCTATTATTTGCAAGATCATGCCATTTGTAACTCGGCATCTGGCTCTAAGCTAATGTAGATTCTGTAACGTGAAAATCTGTACTTCCGTCCTAGAACTATCCGTATCCATAATTTCAGCCTCCTCCTTGATTAAATTATCTCCTTTCTTGGTCTTATTCTTTCAGTGCTCCCCTTGCTCGAATGAATACTCTGGTTTTTGCTACATGCTTTGCCGACTCAGCAAGGTAAATGTGGAAAGAAAGCCTTAACTCTTACTGGTCCTGTGGTTTAAATTTCTTTATGAACAGTTAACTAATTATACACTTCAACTGCAGTTCGGCTGATGCAGCATTAGCATATGCGAAGCTCATCCAACATTTAGCTGTATACAAAGGATATGAAGGTACTTATGTCTGAATGCTTCAAATAGAAATGCTCAACAATGGCCATGTATTTGTATTCATCACAAGTCGCAACTTTTCCTTCTAGATGTTACTAAGATTCATCCAACTTGAATTGCTATGTGTAACTGCACCATTTACTACCTTTTGTTTTTTCTCTTGTATGATCATGTTAGTTTCTTAAGTTTCATATGTCTAATATTCTTGTTGAAGCAGTTTGAAGTTTTACTGCTTTTTGTTGAAAGCATTACACTTTTCCAAATTTTCTACTCTAGTTGAATTACTTGGTTAATGATAAATTGCTAATATTTGTATCTTCATTGAGTTCACTCTGGTCACTGCCTAAAGGGGCAAAAATGGTTTTGACTAATATTAGTTCTTTATTGTTTGAAGGCCTACATTTAAAAACTGCTCTTAGTTATTCGTGTTTGTGTTTTATTTTCTGAAAAGAAGGGCAGTCCAACTTCTAGTGGGGAATTATGTTGAGTCTAATCAATTTATCAAAATGTTAAAACCTATTTTAATAGTTGTAATTTGCTCAAACAATAATAAGTAATTGACTAGTTTAACACAGAAGCACTGATTCCTGTCCAAGAGACTACATCCTTGTATTGTTGTCCAGCCTCTCCATAGGCCCAATCTTACCCTAGTGCACATTCAATCTGATATAATGTAAAATGGCCTTGGGTCCAGTTATTAGATTGGCAACTTGTTCAGCCTGATATCTGGCCAGAAATTCTTGAGCCTGTGATGGAAGTGATACTGAAACACACCATTATAATCCATCTGCAGCAATATATAAGACGTGAGGTTTGATGTTATAGAAGCAATGAGAAATGTCACTGTTGGTTAGGTTCACTTTTCACCTTGAATTTGTTGGATATCAAGGATTTTGGCTTCATTTTGGTGAAAGCTTTTCAAATTGTATTTATGATGTGGGTGGTGCCTGGAAGTCTGCATTTTGTCTTATCACTTTATCTCTTTATATGGGAGTCCGCAGTCCTTCGTGAAAGTTTAGTGAATCTAGGGGAGAAATTGATCCACAGAATGAGTTTTTTTTTTCCCCAGGTAAGCCATTTTATAAATATGGAACAATCATCTAAGAAAACCACAAATTCTAGTTATTCGACAGCCTACTTCGAGAGCCTGAAACTGCTACTGATGTTTCATTAATCTGAAAATTTTCTATGAGTTTATGCATGCAATGTAGTGGTCAGTAGCCTGATGCAGCATATGCTACTTATGACTTGAAGTAATGGGCCATCTACTTAATTATCCAGTTGCCAGTTGCAATCACTGTTTTTAGGGCTAAATTTCCCAAACTTTAGAAATGAGAAGATAAACCATTTTGATGAGAAACTTTTGTCGTGAGATGCTGGAAAAGTCCCCTTGCTTTTCCCCCTCAGAATGCTAGCTTGCTTGTGGTGACACTTGCGGGAGATGCATTTTAGTTGATGGCTTGTATGTGCTATGTATATCAGAGGCCTTTTCTGCACTGAAGATTGCTGAGGAACAGTTCTTATGTGTTTCAAAGTCAAGAATTTTGCTTGTAAAATTACAATTGCTCCATGAGCGCGCCTTACACCGGTATAGTTATCTTTTCTGCAATCTTTGGTTTTAAGAGAATCGCACTTTGATGTTGCTTATTTTGTTTAAAAATCTTCCTTGTTTAATTGATGCTCTCTTTCTTGCAGTGGCCACTTGAAACTAGCACAACAGTTGTGCGATGAGCTTGGTGTTTTGGCCTCTCCTGTCACTGGTGTGGACATGGAGATAAAGACAGAAGCGAGTCTCCGACATGCTCGAACATTGCTCGCTGCAAACCAGTTCAGCCAGGTATAGTGTCTTACAGTTGCATGTGTTATTTACAGTTTGACTCAGGAATTATATGTTAGGAGCCCGTATATGAGTGCATAATTTGTATAACAATTTATAATGTATCATCTGTGAAAGTATGGAGTAGGTGCTACATACTCGGATCTATGTTTTATGATCGACTGTGCTACATACTCGGATCTGTTTTTATAATCGACTGATTCATGTGATGCTGTCTTAAACTCTCAAAGGAAATCATAATAATTGGTGGAGCAGACTTGATCAGTGATATATATATTTACATGAAATTTTGCATATTAGGTCATTTCCATCAAACTTCTACAACCGAGGCTGCAAATATGTTGTACACTAGTGATTCGCTGTTGTCATCCGATCATCATCCTGGGCCTATAATGGTGCAAATCTTGTTGGAGGCCGAGTGGCATGTTATTTGTGAATTGTGCTAGAAGTTGAACTCCTAGTTTTTAATTTTTCCAAAACTATCACCAGTTTGCAGTACTAATGGATTGACCCCGAAGTAGTGCTTAAATTTGGGCCATAGCCTTGTGCTGAAGATCTGATCCAACTCTTCTATGGGCAGGAGTGAAGCTTGTATTGGTGTTTGTGATCATCCTACTTTTCTTGTCCTGATAAGTGATCAAGTCAACGTGAAGCGGATAGCATAAATCTTATGGATATCATTCTCTAAACGATCGAAAAAGAAATATGAGTTAATATATGCTCTAAGGTTGAAAATATCATAAAAAATCTTAAAAAAGGAAAAGTCCCTTAATTTAATTACAAAGAAGTAAAGTTGTTTTAGTTGAATTCCAAGTATTTCCCTCTTTTCCCTCCAAGAGTAAAGTTTGTCCAGGACGGCTTTCAGGGTGAGAACTGTGGAAATTACCTATTTAGATCTCTGCATCTGCCCCCTTCTTGCTCTGCTTTCTTCATCTTCATACCCTTATTGAGCTCCACATCTGAATTCATTGTGTATGCATTATTTGATGTGTGCACTGTTGGTGAAATAGATATTTATATTATTTAGTTTTCTCCTTATTTTCTTTTCTCCACTCAAAGTTACTATCACCAAGACTAGGTTGTGTTCACCAGTGTAATAGCTCTAAACGTCACACAAAAAGTCATTCTCATTATTTCTTTCGTTGATCTTATCTTATTCTGCTTGTTCAGAAAAAAATTATACCAAAAAGTTCCTTTTCCGTTCTGATAGACAATGCGTTTGCAGGCGGCCGCTGTTGCACAATCGCTCTTTGGCTTGTGCTACAAATTTAATCTTCAGGTGGAGAATGCCAGTGTTCTTCTTTTGCTTGCTGAAATACACAAGGTACTTAAATTGGTAACATCCAGAATAAGCATTTCTTTTTAAGTTGACCTCTGTTGTTTTAGGTACCTGAATATCTGATGGACTAAATTTTTATGAGTCTGTACATGGTATTCAACTGTTGTATGGGCAAGTCTCTAAGCTGAATTTGGTATAGATATAAATTGGATGTTTACAGAGTAATGTTAATGTATAAGATTTGTTCTGGCTGCTTTATTGGCAACATATTGTAAGTTAATGGATTTCATGTTTGCTATTCTCAGAGATCAGGCAATGCTGTTCTAGGAATTCCTTACGCTCTAGCTAGCCTCTCATTCTGCCAGTCATTTAACTCGGATCTCCTTAAGGCTTCAGCTACTTTGACGTTGGCTGAGTTATGGCTCTCGCTTGGACCAGATCATGCCAAACGAGCATTAGCTCTACTACATAGTGCTTTTCCAACACTTGTGGGTCATGGTGGCCTGGAACTTCGTGCTCGAGCCTTCATAACGGAAGCAAAATGCCATCTTGCAGATCCGAGTTTCTCTGGTAATTTCTCAACATTCACTCCCTGTTACATATTAGCTTTGACCTGTTAAATCTTAGATAAACAAACTTATCAATGAAAAGAATTAGTTGCAAAAATAGATTAGTATACACGAGTAGCTCTCTTAACTTGCGGCATTGGTTAACTCTTAGGTAAGTATTTAAACTTCTATAGCCTCCGTGTCTATGGTGTCAAGTGTCACGTGATTCTGTTTTCTTAATGTGATTTTAGATAAGTTTGGCACCATCTGCACTTCGAATTAACTTTCTTGTTTATTATTTAAGTTCTAAGTTACAATTATGGTAAAGGATGTATGCGAGTTGCAAAATTTTAATATTGCATGACTGCTATTTGATTAAAGCACAAGTTGTGCTTATAATTTTGGAAAAGTTGTTTGACAATCAACTCATGTCTTATTTGTTGTACTGTTTCGTCTTGCAGTGTCTGAAGATCCAGATATGGTGCTTGAACCCTTAAGGCAAGCTTCTGAGGGGCTTGAGTTTCTAGAGGTATGAATTATTTTACTTTGGCTAGACATTGTCTCAAACATGGGAGTCATTTCTTATTATTTGACATATCAAACGAAATCATGGATGATCATGCTTACGGTTTGCTACAAAGTGATTGTCATGAGAGAGTTGTGAAATTTCCTCCTCATGAAATAAATGTTCCTTGTTTTTGTTTGTGCGTATGCGTCTCTATGAAACTGGGAGCTTCATGCTTTTAATCCATTTTGTGCTTGTGCGATGAAATTGTTTCCTGTTCTGCAGTACCATGAATTAGCTTCTGAAGCTTATTACCTGGAGGCAATATTGCACGACGAGCTGGGGCAGTTAGAAGAGAGGGAAAAGGCCGCTGCTTCATTCAAGAGACATATAATGGCTCTTGAAAATCCTCAAGATGACCAAGATCCTCTTTTTAATATGTTGTAAAGAAACCATTCTGTACATAACATATTTGAGCCTTGTATGATAAATATCTCAGTATTCGGAGCAGAATAGATCCATAGATTATTGTTTAGGTTTCAATCTCATTACGTATACTTGTTTTTTTTACTCTCAGTAGATGAGGACGGTTTGGATCCTTATCGGAAAGAGCCTTGTCCCACCATGCTGGGACGTGGAATCGTCTACATAGATGTGACAAAATCACTCATCCTGGTCTCAATCTCATTTCGCGTCCCGCATGCTCGTCTACATAGATATGACAAAACCATTCTTTCAGGTCGTTCGACCTCATTCGAAGTACTTGTTTTCACACCTTAACGTTTGAATCTTTAGAAAAAAAGAGCCTTGTCCTCCCATGCGGGATCGTCTACGTAGATGTGATGGGATCATTCATTTTTGTCGAGAGTTGTGGAGATAGAATCAGTTGGAGGCAAACACAACCAAGTTTTAGCATTTAATACTCTCTTTGTATGATACATATTGAGTGATTGTTGAAGTGGCTTAACTCTTTGTCCCCGTGAAAATTATGTCTTGACTTTTCTCTTAACGCAACTGTAAACGATAAGATTAACATGATGTACGTAATGGCATTGGTTTTTGCCACCCTTTCTTATGAAGATGCAGATAGTGGATAGAATGAGATAAAAACTCCAGCAATGAATAGGATATGAATTCAAGTTTCTAGTTCCCTACGCGTGTCCCCATCAGGCTCGGATTGTGTTCTTTTAAAGTATACTTTTAAACATTATAAATTTTTAGGTTTCTTTTTAGAGTTTTAGTTTTTGTTTTCTTAAAAAAATCAAAGTTTTTTTTCAAAAAAAAAAAGAAGAAGATATTTTTACATAAAAAAACGAATCCTAACAGGCCTTAGAGTCCGTCTGAGATTGACATTAAATATAGAATGGAAAAAAAGGAGCAAGTTGTGCAAAAATGTAGTCAGCGGGGCTTCTGATTAATGAACAAAATTGAATTTTGATTAAACTAAATTGGAGGTTTGAAGAAGCAATTATTATGTTATCAGTTCTCGAAGAGACCCTTAATGGTGGTAAATTGTACAAATTATTATTTCGTTGTAGTTGTGCTGGTATTATAACTGAGTAATTGTGGATGCTAATCTAATCGAAACCAGTATATTAGTTAATGAAGTTAGTTAAATGTCAAAAAGTGATTATTAATAGTTAATCATGAACAATTGATCCAAATGAATTAGAGTCTATTTGGCCTAATTTTTTAGCACCTAAAAGTGGGTGCTGCTTTCCAGTAGGGGAGTGGCTTGAATCAAATCGTTTGTGTAAAGAGGTCTCTCTTGGGAGAAGTTGAATATAACTATTTCAATTTGAAGTAGATAAAATGATAGGCATTTATTGGCTTGACCGTAGCGCCTTTTCTAAGTCATGGCAGCCTAGACATTTTTTGATGAGTTTAAAAGTTGAAATTAGAAAAAACTGAAATTAGAAGAAGTCGGGACCGCTACAAATATTTTTCAATGAGTTTAAAAGTTGAAACAATTGAAATTAGAAAAAATTGAAATTACAAGATGTCAGGGCCGCTACAGACATCTTTTGATGAGTTTAAAAGTTAAAATTACTATGTTTAGTTCTTTAAAATTTTTAAAAAAAATTATATAAAGGCTAAAGTTTACCAAAAGAAGAAGTGGAAAATCAGAAGGTCTAAGTTGTCCAAGTCTTATCTTTTTATTTGAAAGTGTAACTTCCATTGCAAATTACATACAACTTTTTATAGGGATTCAAGGTTTACCCAAACCCCATCCTTGACGGACACAAGACTTATCAAAATGAGGTTAGAATCCAAAATAAATCTCTAACCAAATTAATCATACAAGAATTGATCATTTTATACTAATAGCTTGTTTGTATTGTTTTTGTTTTTAAGCGCTTGTTTATTTAACAATTTTTGAAAAATAGTTTCTTTTTTTTTTGAGAAGCTAAAATTTTTGGCTTCTAAAAAAGTTATATTTAAACTTTTTTTCAAAACTTTAACTTTTTGAAAGCCAATTAAATAGTTATTGAAAAAATAATATAATTTATATAAAAAAATATATTTTTTATAAAAATAATCCAAAACAGACCTTATTCTCATTGAATTTATTGGTCATCTAGGAAGAAGCCTTATGAACCTTTTACCGTTATAAGAGAATTCAGACCGGACGTTATTAACAATTACAAGTGTAAGCAAGAGAACACCCTTGTCATTAGTCTTCTATCTTTAGAATACAAATCTCCAAACACGAGATATATACGACTCTCACGTCCTTTCACGTCTTATAGTAGGATAAGCTGTAATCAGATGCTTATCAAATTATGTAACGGCATTGGTGCTCACTAGGTGCCTAACCTTTCCATTCTAGTCAAGGTTATCTTAAAATGTGGGGCCTCAAAAATTTTAATGACCAAAAACCCAGAAAAATTTCGTGGTTATTGATCAATTTGATTTGACTTCACGGGGCAAACTGCTTAACAGTAATTTTATTCTATAATTTTTTGGTTTTATTATAATTTTGGAGTCTATTAGGCAAAATTAGCTGTTAAGATAGCTGAGAACTATTTGAGTAACGGATAGTTATTTTGGGAAATAGATACCTGTTGGATTTTAGCTGTTAGCTATTTAACTAGCTGATTGAACAAAATGTATTCTGTACTAACTAATGAATATAAAATGACGTAAAAAGATATTGATATCATATTATTATTATTATTATTATTATTATCACTATTATAAAAATAAGATAATATATTTTATAGTTAGACATTTATTTTTTACAATAATATTTTATTATTAAAATATAACTATTTTTTGATAAAACATTTGTATTAATATTATAAAAATTAATTTTAATATATTCAAGATTTATTTTGTCAAAAAAAAAGAACAAATAAAACTTATACTTTTTAGTATATGTTAATTAGATACAATTTGAAACTTATTTTTACATTAATTTTTAATTTTTATTTGTGAAAGAAAAGGTAAAAATTTAGATAAAAATTGAAGAAATTGCCTTAAAAAAAGTGAAAAGTTAATAGATACCTAAAAGACTAAAATTTTTAGTTTTTAAGAAACGCTAAAAGCTAATATAAAAAGCTAGTTTGCCGAACAAGACTATTCTAACAAAATAGCTTTTTGACTTGGTCAAAACAGTAAAAGTTACTCCAAAAGTTGTTGTCAAATACGCAACTAATATGTCTGGACACTATTTAAGTTTGGATAAATTACTCCAATAATCCTTTATCTTTTCTAACAAAATGATGAGGTGGTCCTTTATTTTTTTAATTGAACATTTTAGTTCTTTAGTCTTAACTCTATTGCTGCCTTTAGTCCATTTTTGAATTTTCGTCGTTATTCAATGCATTGCATGTGCACAATACTTGATGATAACTACTAAAATTGGATAGAGTTTCAAAAATGGACTAACGGCAGCAATATTGTTAAAACTAAAGGACAGAAAGGTTCAATGAAAAAAGTAAAGGATCAGTGTGCCATTTTGTTGAAAGATAAATGACTATAAAAATAATTTACTCTCTGTAGAGGGTGATTTTACCGTTAAGGTTTTACAATTGAAGCCTAAACCCCTTTCTAGGTGAAGTTGCTTGACCTTCTTTTGTAGAGGGAGATAGAGAGATGATTATGTTAGAAGAGGATTTAGGGTTATCAGTGTGTATTTGGCTGTGTCTTTCATCGTACACCCCATCTCCTCTAATAGCTTCCCTATTGACCGCATTTTTGTAAGTTAATATTTTGTTTCCTGTAGGATTCCCTCCCATCGAGGGATCCGACTCCTATAATGACGTTAACCATAATTTATTTCCCTACCATGCATGAGCTTCCATAATTGATTCAAGGCTTTGAACGGCGTTAGGCTTGATGACTCTTAGACCCTGTCGACGTCGCTTGAGCCTTAGCTAGCTTAAAGACCCATCAAGAATTGTACCCATTGACTCTTTTAAGTTTTTATTGTATGATTTGAAAGTCAAAAGTTCGAGTCAGTGAAAAAAAAATTGGTTTAGACCTAAATTCCATTGTTAGATAGTGAATTGAGTTTGAACTAACTCTAGTCTATGCTACTATGGCAAAATTTTATCACAAGTTTGGGGATCCTTTTGAGTAACTGTTTGTTGGCCTTATTCTATTAATACCAACTATGCAGTTACTTACCTCTAACATTGTCATTTTTAATCTACTTCACCATACCTCAACTATAGTCTGCATTCTACACCTATTAAATCAATGAGATCGACCAGGACTCGTACATAGGAGGAGTTGCGTGTATCAAACTGTCCTTATATTTATTGTAATATATTATTCAAGCTCTTTTCATATTTTTGTTTCTTCCCCCTTTTAAAGTAATTCAAACACAATTATTTTGTGGGTATTCTTACTTTATTTTGTGAGCAATAGTTGAAACGTCCATAACTAGAACAAGTGTGCCTTTTCATTTAAAATATATTTCTTGTGATTACTATTTGTCTTCCTTTTTGATAGGGAAGGTATCCCACCCCACCAGGCTTTGTAAGAGTATTGCAAAGGTCGGGTTAGGATTTTTTGCCTCTACTCTAATATAGGAGGCAAGTAAGGGTAGGGACAATAGTTTTTCTATTAGGTATGGGGTAGAAGTTAATAAACTTAGTTACTATTCTACTCTAGTATTAACCCTACTTTTTTACAAAGTGGATAAAATTTTTCAAAGAAATTCAAGATTTACCCAAATCCCCTCTCGATAATTCAAGACTTATTATGATGAGATAAGGATTCAAGACAAGAAAGTCTTGTTAAATCAACTTCACAAATATTGACCATTTCGTGATTATCCCTATTAAATTTATTTCTAACCTGCAAGCAAATTAAACAAATAATTTACCATCATAAGAGGATCCAAACTCGTCCCCATCAACTAGTTTGTTCCTTAACAATCTGACGTACGAAAGGAAGACATGTTAGTTTTCCGTGGAGATTGTAATCAATGTGGTAAGGTTCGAGTTTCAACATCGTAGTCACGTCGCTATCACGCTAAGTACATTGGTACTAATTAGTTTGTCTAACCATCCATTTATTTATGCAGGCTTAGCCAAAAAAGGAAAATGTGGTCCTCAAAAAATTTAATGAACAAGGCCCAGAAATATTTCGTGGCGATTGATCATTGATCTAGCTTCTAAACTTTTTGCACAACTGAAGAATATGGTTCTTGTTTTATAATTTCGTTTGGTCCTCTTAAATTTGAATGCGTTAGAAAATTGTAGAACAACGATCGTTATGTTTTAAAAGTTTTAGTTTTATCTAGTGATAAATCTTGACAAAGGTCTAGACATCGTATTTAGATAATGAATTGAGTTTAAAATATTAATATAAAACCACGTAATAGATCCAACTTGTGGCCTTAATTTGGAGATTCGTGTATAAAAAGAGTTACGTGAATTGAATTGTTAATTTTGTTAGATTGTGATATTTCGGCCAAAGTCGCTCGACCAGGGCAAAATTGTTGGGTAGACCAACCCGTTCGGAAGTTTTACTTCACACATTTATCTTGTGGTTGTTATTTTTTCTGTAGAAGCCACCCACTAGTATGTTAAACCACTTATTTGGTGTTACCATTTTCTTGAAATATCTATGTAATATTGTTACAAGAAGTATATTATTCAAATTTATTAATCAGCAAAGAAAAATTCAAATTCTAAAAAGTATAAGATCAACTCAGTATAATCCTTAATTATGACCAGATTTTTTTTTTCTTTTTTGTTACGTAAGGAATTAAAAGTCTTAATATCTCTGATAAGATAATAAAGTTATACCATATGCCCCTAAGTCTATATAAACTTCCAAATTCTATATTAATTTTTTTTCCACTCTTGTTTTGAATTTTCTACTAAACTCTAAATAATCCAGTTGGTCTAAATCTAAGTACATAGCTAACAATTGAAAGGCGTAATATAGAATTTTCCTTAAATTTCTGGTTATTTAAGTGTTCTAACCGGGGCTAAAACTTAAATGTTCATCCATAAAAACACATATATAGAAACTAAAGATGGATTCGAAAAGAAAAGATTTGGAACTTCACATAAATTTGGCAATTAACGGCATGATTTATATGTTACATAAAATACTTACATGTGTAAATAATCATCATCATATATATATATATATATAATATTTTTATTTTTTTATCTCACGAAAAATAAGCATCAGCTAGATAAATGTAAGACTTTTACATCAAAACAATCTATATATCCGATCCACTAATAATATATGTATGTAGGGCACTGCATTTTGCATCCTTATTGCAGGGATTAACGATGTTCTCCGATAATTCTTTAAATATTCTTCACTAAGAGTTCGGTTCACATATGGGATTATTACCCGAAGAATCGATTTACTTCAAAAACCGTTTTTAAATCACCATGCAAGATGATATCGTCAAACAATACGAGAGGATTCTGATCCAAAAGTGAAGGACATTCTATAATAATAGTTTCCTCTGAGATATTATCTCGAGATTTTGACTCAATCCTTTCCTCTTTCATTCAAAATTTCTTTTTCTTAATTTTCCAATATTAACTATTCATTTGGGTGTGTATGTTCATGCCAATCGTTTAGCATGTTCATGTCAACTATTGACAGCTTATTTCGCTTGTATATCTATTTATCTATATTTATATATCAATATATCTATCTATTTCCATATATCTATCTATATCTATATTAAAATCGAGCGAGCGAAACTAGAACTTGACATATCAACAATTCAAATCACTCTCTATATAAATGATAACTTGATATGCCAGCTTATAAATTTATTAATTTTATTAAATATTATTAATTATTAATATTTTTAATGTCACGATGTATTATACTTATATCAGCTAAATGTAAATCATGTTGATTTCAATTGAATAGTATAATTTTTACAATCAAACGAATTAATATCAAATATTAAATACGTGATACTAACTTTAATTGATCAACGTAGTATTTTATGTATTGCTAGTTTATATAATATGTTTCATCGTAATTGACAAAAAAAAAAAAAATTGATATTTATCTTATTCTGGCCGAGATTTAGATTCTATCTCCACAGTACAACACTTTGACACGTGAGCAGCCCGAGTCAGACAAAAGCTTACACCTTAACCACTCGCATCTCGCCACGTGTCCCGCACTCTTCCACACCTCGCCACCTATATATTCACACACACAACACGTACTGTCGCTCCTCACCACCACGCAAAAACACCACTCCCCCGCTCCACCACGTCCACCACCACCACCACCACCACCACCACCAACAACAATTGCTAAACGACAGCGTTTTTCCAAATGGGCATAGAGGCGAAAGCCACCGTGGACGGCGGCTTCAAGCTGCAGGGGTTCAAAAACTTCGTCCGGACCAACCCCCGCTCCGACCTGTTCCACGTGAAGCGCTTCCACCACGTGGAATTCTGGTCCGGTGACGCCACCAACGCCGCCTGCCGCTTCTCCTGGGGGCTCGGCATGCCCATAGTCGCCAAATCCGACCTCTCCACCGGTAACTCCGCCCACGCTTCTTACCTCCTCCGCTCCGGCCAGCTCGACCTCCTCTTCACCGCCTCTTATTCACCTTCCATTTCCACCTCTTCCTCCGCCTCCATCCATTCGTTCTCCGCCTCCTCCCACCGCGCCTTCGTCTCCTCCCACGGCCTCGCCGTCCGCGCCATTGCTTTACTCGTCGAAGACGCTCACACGGCCTTTTCCGTCTCTGTTTCTCATGGCGCGAAGCCAATGCTAGCGCCGGTGCGCTTAGACAAGACCACTGCCCTCGCCGAGGTTCATCTCTATGGCGACGTTGTTCTACGATTCATCAGCTGTACAAACGAAGAAAACAACACCAACAATGGTGATAAATACGTGTTCTTGCCTGGTTTCGAAGCTATGAAAGATTTTATACCGTTGGATTACGGAATCCGCAGGCTGGACCACGCAGTTGGGAACGTGCCCCAACTGGGTCCGACGGTGGACTACGTGAAGAAGTTCACCGGCTTTCACGAATTCGCGGAGTTCAGTGCAGAGGACGTAGGGACAAACGAGAGCGGATTGAACTCTGTAGTCCTCGCGAACAACGAAGAAAACGTTTTACTTCCATTAAACGAGCCGGTTTATGGTATGAAAAGGAAGAGTCAAATTCAGACATATCTGGAGCACAATGAAGGAGCAGGGGTGCAGCATTTGGCATTGGTGACTGAGGATATATTCAGGACTCTGCGAGAGATGAGGAGGAGGAGTGGGCTTGGTGGGTTCGATTTCATGCCCGCGCCACCCCCGACTTACTATAAGAATTTGAAGAACAGGGCAGGGGATGTGTTGAGTGATGAACAGATCAAAGAGTGTGAGGAGTTGGGGATTCTAGTGGATAGGGATGATCAGGGGACTTTGCTTCAGATTTTTACTAAACCAGTTGGAGACAGGTATTTGAGGATTTTTTGTTTCTTTATATATCTATGCTTTTTTTATATATATATATATATATATATATATATATATATATATATTGGCAAATTCGAATGGCTTGTAAGTTATAAGTATAATATTTGGCTTATGAGGATGTTGAGCACTTGAGCTATATCATGATAGTCCTATGTCACAACTCGAATTTTCACTTAGTAAGTATAGCTGGTGTTTTGTAAACTGAACTACCTTTTTATTAAGTTGTTACCGGAAAGTTAAGAGTGATTAAGATCAATTGTATCTTGTATAAGTGAAATTGAAAATTGTCGTAGTTTAGATAATTTGAGTCCTGTGACTTCCTTATGGTAGAAGGTGTTAGCTAGCGCCTAATGTTTATGAGGAACTTTAGTATTTCTAGCACTTTAGGTGTTAAAATGGGAATTCAAACAGTGGTTTTGTGGGTTCTTAATAATTAAGTGAGACCATGTTCAAGAACCTAGCCAGGTGTTTACTGTTATGAACATATTTAGCAACAGGAGCAGAAGGGAGAAAAGGCATCCATTTGGTGGCAATTGGCACATCTCCTGTCATCTTGTATCGTGTGACCCTGTGACCCAGTGTTAAATAGTCTGTTTAGTGGGGATACAGAGAATTTTGCTATTTTGATTTTGCTAGTCCTTGGAAGTGAATGGATACACAACCCTTCTTTCCAGTATAAGGATTCGAGTGAAAGCACAAATGACAGGAGTCTGCAGGTTTGTACTTTCCTACAAGTCTGGATAAGGTTGCAGAAGAGAAGGGAAGGGTTAGTTATTGCTAAGTTTTGTGGACTTTGCTCATAAGCAACGTTGGGTGTAGAGTTGCTATGCATTCTGGACATTAGAAACGGCAGTTCTTTGGTACTTCAAAGGGATTAAAACATTGTTAGATGAATTGATTTGAGAATATCAGTATTTTACTGTTATATGAAATATATTTGGTCACCAGGGTTAAGAGAAATAAGATGCTTGAAAGGGAATATTAGACAGTTATGAGCAATGTGATCCACATGTTAGATAATGACATACTGGATAGAACTGGAGGATCTAAAAGATCAGTGCCCCGGTCTGTAAAATGCGAGTGAAGTAGGCTTAAGAAAAACACTCAAGCTCCCAGAGGTGTTATTTGTAAAAATGCATAAATTGCTGTTTGTGGAGTAAAACAATGATTGATTATCTCAATTTTGTGATTACATTGACATCTAGCAATTCTGTAATGCTTCTCTTTTAGTCACTCCTCTGCTGAAACGTCAAATTTGCAGTTGTCATGCTATTCCAGTTCCAGCTATTTGGTATATAAATGGAAATGTTCTGCTAGGAGAAAGGTCAAAGACATCTTTTAGCTGCAGAATTCTCTTTAGCCATTTGATTGTGGAGGGACAGACTAGGGTGCATGTCCTTGAAGCATTTTTAACTCGCCCCTTCTCCTAATTTTTGGAAAATCTGTTTTGAGTTAATGAGTCATCTGCTGCAACCATGAGCTTGGCAATCCTCTGAATAAAGCTATGTGCTCGAGATCCTTTTTGTTTCATCCTCCAGAAAATAAGGAATCATGCAAACCCTTAGTCTCAGCTGTATACATCTTTTATATGGAAGGACACAGAATGTTTGTAGTGAGAAAATCTTTGTGCTTTTTGATGATGGTTTGGTAGTCCAATATGTGATTGGTTATCTAGGAATTAGCATGATGATAACGAATATGCAGTAATATTGCTGTGTACAAAGTGGTCTTTCTTCTGCAGATTTGCCATATGCCATTTTAATTCTTCATTTATTTTTTCTCTTATAGAGAGTAAGTTTTCCCTCAGTTCCCTGGCACATAGCAATCCTGTTGTGGCAGTGCGAGTTTTGTGAAATGCTAGTCATAGCAAGCTGCATTAGTAATCCACCCTAGTATAAACTACTACTTGGGAGTTAAGAGGTAGTAGTGTTATTTGCCGCTGAAAGAAGATTTAGAAACAAACTTAGTTTATATTCTCTTAGGATGTTTTTCTGCTTTAGAGTCGATCATCTTCGTCTTTGCTCTTCTTTGTTCTATAAAGCACGACATCCTCTGCTCTTCTCTTTATTGGAAGAGCTAAAGACAAAATTCGATTCATCTCTTTTAGAATGATACTCTTAAAAGGCTACAAATGAAGTCAAAATTCATGAGTCTTTCCTGAAGGGCGATGCTGCTCTTCCGCGTGACCCTACAAGTTTCTATTCTACGTGTACAACTGTGACACTCATAATAGCCATACTAATTGCTGTTATTTTGTTTCCTTGTGGCAGGCCAACAATATTTATTGAGATAATCCAAAGAATCGGATGCATGCTTAAAGATGACGAAGGGAAGCTTTATCAAAAGGGTGGATGTGGAGGATTTGGCAAAGGGAATTTCACCGAGCTGTTCAAGTCTATTGAAGAATATGAGAAGATGCTCGAGGCAAAGCAAATTGCTTAAACTGCTGCTGCATAAGTATGTAGAAAGTTAGTAGCCTAAAGTTTTGTTTGTCATATTTATTTTTTATATTTTTAATAAACCTCATTTTAGCCTCTTGGTAATCAGCATTCTGAAGTTGATAGGAAGATAGTAAAGAAGGTGGGGCCGTGGAGATAAACTAGTTGTGGCAGAAGTTGTCAAATCTCAAATGTCATTAGAAAACCAGGGCTATCATGTAAATGTGTTTCTAACCTATCATTTGTAAAGGCTGTGATGAAGTTTATAGAATCAAAAAGTTCAAGTCTCTGCTACCCAGGACTAGGAACCTTTTATCTCCACTTGTTTAACTGGATCATGCGTGTTTAGTATTTTGGTGCCCAGAGATGTCTCTTTCGATCGAGTGTCGATATCATCTCTTGTTAGTGTTGTATTTTACCGATAAGTCATGTTTTATGTCACTCTTTTACCCTCTTTTATGTGTGTAAGAATGTGTCTTGAACGTCCAAGAAGAGAGTTATATATAACCATACTTTTCGCGAACGGGCCTCCCTGTTTGAGTTGGTGCATTCCTAAACTGTAACTCTATTGGGCTTTGCAGCACGCAAAGTTTTGTGCCATTCTTTTATGGCGTTGACGATCAACGATTCTCTCTCAGGACAGTCTCCTATGAGTTATACAATATCATCATTGATCATTCTTATACAACAAAGTAAGTTTCCTAATTTACTTCTGAGTATTAGTAATATATTACCATTCATTTCTTAAGCTTTCAACGCGGAGAATTCCCCATTTGCTATCAATTTGTGAAATCCAAATCACCTATATATGAGAAAAAGTTAATTAGAAAAAAAATTGTCAAAAGAAAGGCTGAGGAGAAAACATAGGCAGAGAGCAAATCTTCAAGGAGTGAAAAGCTTACTTGAGTTTGGCTTATAATTTTTTTGGCGGTGTTTATTTTGAGCGTTTATAAGCACTTCTAATAAGCACTTCTTATAAAAAGCAAGGAGGGAAATATGTAGTTTGCCCTGCACCATTCCCACATTGAAAATGGCTAGGGGCCCATCAAACTCAATAGTTGGAACTTGTACTCACCTTCACTGCTTAATAAAATTGCAACACTCTTTCGAGGTCTCTTTGTCTGTCATGTTTGGAGAGAGAGGAATTTCAGGGTTCGTAATGATAAAACCTCGAGCGAAGAATACATTTTTTGTAACATTGTTTTTGAAGTAAAAAGTAAGATTTACTCAATTAGGAAGCCGGAGAAGTCTCTTTTGAATTCTGCTATTTTTTGTGCATGGAATGTTGATGAAGTTAGACTGATATAGGCGCAGTTACTATGCTGCTGATTGTATACTCTGTTCATATTTGCAACGGAATATTACTTGCTTGGGGGAAAAAAAGAAATAAGTTCACCGTATAAGATACTGGTTACTCTTTTTTATTGACTAATTGGTTTTTGAGGTGGAAAACTAAATAATTCTTATTGCAGCTAAATGCAAAGTCGTACTTGTGTAAATTTGTATGTTCTTCTCCTGGCTATGTTATGGAAAATCTAATTATGTTAAGGCTAGAGATTTGTGAATCTTGAAAATTTGAGGACAATGCTCTTAAACATGATGTAATTGTGCAGGAATTGGGAGATTGAGACTTGTTTGAATCTTCCTGACGTAATCTTCTGTAAATATTGTTTTTATTAACACATCTTGCTCACTTAGCAAAAAAAAAAAAAAAAAGGAAAATGATTTTCAAGTTACTTGCTGGGATTCAATCTTCATGTGCAACAATATGATTTGGATTTTCTTTTAACATTGTTAGCTCCGAGTAAGAGAGCCAAAATCTTATTCATTCATGTCACATTGGATGATTAAGAATATTAAAAGAAAATAAAGGGGAAATGTAGGAAATAAAATAGGAAAAGGAAAATGGAGAGAAGTTGAAATTTCAAAATACATAGTTGAGATTGATTCATGCATGACATTAATGATTAAAATTTTACCTACTAGTCATTCTTAAAAACCAATGACTAGGAGCAGATCCTAATTCGAGGTGAAATAGGGTGGGAGAGATATAAAAAACGGTGACAATCTCTAGATCTTATTCACAGAGAATTTTGAATCGTCTTCATTTTAATTTCTCTTGTTTATCCTCAATGTTTATATACAATTTTGAGGAGACTTGTCTTTTGCAAGACTAGGACCATTATATTTCTATGGTTTTCATTTGACATATGTACTACCAAATCTCTCATCAGATGCAGATTACATTTTTCCCTATAATGATTTGTTTTTCTTCTTTCCTTTTGTAACATATTGTTCTTAAATCATTAATATAAATAAATTTTATATGTATAGTCTATTAGAATAAAGTTATATTAATTTAAAATCTAAAATTCATCCCATATGACGTAATAAGCAATAAGTATTTGACATAATCAAACTAAGTAAAAAACTCTCAAGTGAAGCTATTAATTGATTTTGTGATTGACGAAAAAAGTAATAAATATTACATGTAATCACTCATATGATTGAAGTAACAGTACTATGGGCCTGTTTGGATTGATTTTTTTTTTTTTTTTAAAAAACACTTTTATTCCTGAAAAAGTTACATTAAATTTGTAACAACTATTTGATTTGGTTTCCAAAAAAGCTGAAACTTTGAAAAAAGCTCAAATACAGCTTTTTTTAGAAGCTAGAATTTTCAGCTTCTAAAAAAAACTGTTTTTCCAAAGCTGTTAAAAATAGCACTTTTGAAAAAAGCCAATCCAAACGAGCCCTATAATTAACTGGATATATAGTTGGGAAAAGTTAATCGAGAGAATCTGGTTTCATTTTCAATGAACAAGGATCCGAGAGCTTCTATTAAATTTCTAAGTTCTATAGTGGCTCAATATCAAAAGAAAAAAAAAGTTTGTTTATTATCCTACATGTACACCGGGGCCTATTATTTATTTATTTATTTTTAATTTGATCAATAACATAGGATTTGATTTGATTTAATTTGATCATTAATTAATTCCAAAACCCGACCATTGAATGTCTTACATTTTTCTGTTACATACCCATCACACAATCCTCGGAATATTCACTTGTTTGATACGTTTAACAAGTAGGCACGATCTTGAGAACACTCAACATTTATTAAATTAAGCAAGCTTCGTATCAAACAATTCAGAGAAAATTTTGGATTCTTCATAATGCCAAAAAAAAAACTAAAACTGAAAATAGAGTGCATTTATTTGTCTATATATAAACGCAATTGAGATTGATCAAACGTGAAAGTAAATGTATTAGTAACCCACAGACATAAGAAAGAGACGAGAAGCGTTGTCGTATTCATATATCCGATTAAATAGTCATATCATGAAGAAAACTCGTGCTCGAAAAGGTTACATACCCTTACTTGTTGGGCAAAATGAACAAGATATGAAGAAATTCATGCTACCAACTAAGATGATCAATCACCCCTTGTGTTGCTGCATTACTCGACGTATCGTCTCGCAAATTTGGTTACGAACAAGAAGTAGGAGTGCTCAAGATTTCTTGTGAGGCTGATGGTTTTAGACGAATTGTCAAAATGATATCCAAAGGCAAGTACTAAAGTAAAATTATTATATTTTTCCTCTATATAGACATAGTTTTTTTTTAAAAGGGTTAACCAAAGGAGAACTTTTTTCCCATCTGGCCAGAGGCCCCTTAACCAGGCGGGAGGTTAATCGAGGGATGTGCGTGAGTGGCAGCCCGACCAGGGAGAGGACCAACGGGCGTGGAAATCGAATGACCGCAATATTTCAGTGATCGCTATCACACGCACTCGATCGCGTTGTCGGGATGTCTCACACTTACCAACTCACCTATGCCCCTGAGGGCTATATAGACATAGTTTTCCTTCTCATAGGAGGTTGTTCTATCTGTTTTCTCATGTGTTTGCCTATAGGGGTATCAATTATGTTACATTTTATGTAAACCTTGTACCACTAGTTGTATTGATCAATGACTTTTTATGTTTTCTCATGTGTTTGCCTATAGGGGTATCAATTATGTTACATTTTATGTAAACCTTGTACCACTAGTTGTATTGATCAATGACTTTTATGTTTTTAAGGATCACTTGTGCCATGTCTTTGCTAACAAATGTTTTCTTTTTAAAGAATAGATTTTGAATTACAATTTTTTTTTAATAAAGAGAATCAATTATAATTTCTCAATTACCTTTTATAATGACTCGACCTCAAAATTCATAAATTTTAAATAAAAGATACTATCATTGGACTATACCTGCTTTTTGATTTTGAATTACATTATTGGGATGTCAAATCTAAACTAGTTCTCGACAAGAAGTACGTGAATAGCCTTGAAAAATAGGATTATAACTTTGTACTAATAAGAGCAAAATAAATTAAGTGAGGTGAGAGAAAGTAAAAAATTCAAAGAGAGTGAGAGAGAAAGGAGAGAGAAGAGCTGTTTGTCAGCATTATCCTGACATCCTCATGCTGATTCTTGAATTTTCTGCTGTAGTTTGTCTACTAACTGGTTTTGCTTGATTAATAACAAAAAAAAGGATAATTTTGTATGAAGTGGTAAGCTGGAACTAGAAAGGGATATATCGGCTAAGCTTCCCTACAAACAAAGAAGAAAAAGATAAAAGAGGTCGGCATTTGACCATTATGAAAAAGTTTGTATTATGATGAACTCTTTCTCCTTTGTTTTGGGAAGACAAAGACCAATTATACAGTGATTCAAGAGAGGAAGTGACCTCTCGCATGTCCTTTTTCAAGAGCTCGTGAAACTGTTCAAGTATCTCGAAATTGCCCCAAAAGAATAGGAGGTTATTCAAAACTGTAATTAACTAGTTAATTTGTACAATAATTAGTTTATTTGTAAACATGTTAAAGCGAGAAGTTTTTCATATTACTCAAAGTAAATCGACTGTCCTCTCAAAGTGGCCTTAAGGGGCTACATCAAGGAAGCACAACTTTCTAAGTTAAAGGTAGCTAAAGAATTTGTCTCAATAATGAGAGTGTCAATATTGAGTCTGTGTGCTGACCAAACTTGCTCCCGTAAACGAACAAGCTTAGCCTTACTATCGGATGCCACTCCAAGTATTAGCCCAGTTCCCTAATTCATCTCCAAAAGGATCACTAGGATACCAGTCCTACCCAGATTCTCTTGGAGTACCCATCCGCATTTAACTTTATTGCATATAAAGTGCTTGCATCTTTCGTTTTTTCTTTTGAGTATTTCCCATATATTTGAGATACGTACTGGAGAATCAAAGAAAAAAGAAGAAATTTTCTCTATTAATGGACATGGCATCTTAATGAAAAATTTATTGATTAATTTTCTCTCACTTTTTCATCTTTACCATTCTATTGTATGACAACAATTTACACAAGGATTATCAAATAACTACCTATCCAATTGAAGCCAATATAGTGGTACAAATAGGAGATGAGAGAGAATCAATTGACCAAACTGTGATGTGTTCTCCACAAATATCAATTAGATCAGATTAAGAAGTAGTTCAAATGATCGAGACTACTTTCCGAAAAATGATAATATGTGTTCAAATTCTTTAATGGACAGAATTGAGTTGGAGGTAGAGAATTTCAAACAAAAGTACCAACTAGATAGTAGATACTATCAATAATGCAAAGAATATGCATTGCTTTTTTGACATGGTTTCCCTCTCAAGGAGTTGGCTAAACGTAACAGGCTTCTTGTCCTACCTAAAAGTGCAAACACTTTTGGCAGATCCAACATGAATCATGCAAAAATGAGTGTGGATTTGAACCACTTTCTAACAGGATATATATCTTACCCTCCCCAAGCATTAATCATGCATGGTCACCCTCTGTCGGGCTGCTGTTTTCAGATTTTTAGGTGCATGTAGTTGTCGGACAGATGCGACATGGATAAGGCAATTTTATGAAATCCCTATCTATATATCCCTTCTTTTCTACATTTTCTTTTTGTTTTAATGATACGTGTGCATGAAGATAACCGCAGGAGTTTTGACCTCAAAGGGTTAGTCTAGCTGTAGAGTTTTTTTCTTTTTTTTTTTTTGACCTAAATGAAAAACTTACTTTAATTTTGTTTCGAATAAGTCAAAAAATTATTTTCTTTAGTGGTGTAAACATGAACATAGCAGATTCCTTTTGAATAATCGAGAAAGTTCATGAGATGTCTAAGCTCGTGACAAATTATATATAAGGGTTTTGGAAATCCTCCTTTACTTATTCTTTCTTTTCCGATGAGGTATATCACAAATCATCAGATTTAATTCCTAATTTCAATCTCATACTTTTATTTTAAGATTTATATAATATTTTTTGTTATTTAAATTATCTTTAGTTATTTAGTTAACATAAAAGGACAAAATTAAAAGAATTGAATAATGATAATAATTTTAAATTCTTCTCATCCAAAAGGAGTGAATAACGAGTGTTTTTATCGGTGAGGTAGGAGCACATGATTGAACGTTGCACTTGTTTGATCAGAATAATAATCTAACCAAAAAAGATAATAAGATATGAACAAAATCTCGACCAATATAAACTACTTCCTAACTTTTTTGCTTTAAAACTATAAACTTATAGCACCTCCGTACTTATTTTCACGCTGTGCATGGTGCCAATTGATAAGAATTGGGTAGAGTTAAACGGATCTTAGGCTGAATATAATGACTCGCCAGTTTTCTTAACCAAACTGTCAGGCATAATAAATAAAAAAAATTATAACCCTCTTCATAAGTTTAAACATTTAAATGAGGTAATAACTTTATAGCAAATTGTGTAGTTAATGCAAAGCAAAATATGCCAGCTTTTGAAGACAAAACATGTCACGTAAGGAAACGTGTTAAAGGCATTAGATGAGATGGTAACTCTATCACAAACTGTATAGCTTATGCAAAGCAACTCATGCTAAGACTTGAAAACAAATCAATTAGTTACGTAAAGAGGTGTATTAAGCATATTAGATCAAATAGTAACTTTATTGCAAATTATACAACTTATATAAAGCAAATGACACCTACACGTGAAGGGGGATAATAGTTTCATGTATAGAACTTGCTTGAACTAGAAAAAAGGATTCGACTTTAAGCTAAAAGTGGATTGGTTTATAAACGGCAGAATCGGCTGGTACGTGGAAGCTGGAATAACACCCGTGAAGGATAAGCACTTTTAGGCTGCTTCGAAGCCCCTCGTCTTTCCTCTGCTGTCTCCTGCTCTCAACCACACGCTTCTTGACATGTTATTTTGTTTGATAATTGATGCCATTATCCTTTCAAAATTGGAATTCAAAATAACGTTAGAATTTAACGGTAATAATCAACTATTTATAAAAATTTAACGGTAATAATGAATTAATTATATAATTTATTATAAAGGAATGTGACCATTTTTTGTTATTATATTTACATGCTAAAGCTCGTCTCAAACTGATTAGAATTTGTTTGTTGATACATTACAAGATTTTAGGCTGATAATTATGTATTTTTTGTTATATTTAGAGTAAGTGTAAAAAAGTAAAATGATAACTTTTCTTTTTTTTTTTTTTTAAAGTTATGGTTTTAAATGTAACAAATTTTGTTACATTTTGAACAGTACTAATGATATCAAAGTTTTTATATTTATTTTTTTAAGATAGAAGAAAATTTTTATGTTTGAAAGTGTAACTACTATAAATTTAAAAAATACATTTATTACATTTCAAAGTATAAAAAAGTTTGAATTTTATTTGGTCCATACCTAAATCAGCTACGCTTTCAAATGTAACAAACATTAGGGATCAAAGGGTTGTTCAAGTAGGTGAGACTACCTCTCTCAGAAGTGAGGCTATGATTCGAACCCATAGGGGACGCGGGGTTTACAAAAGAAAAAAAAGTATAACAAGCATTAACTATATTTTCAAATGCAACAACCATTAAAATTACAACTCCAAGTTTAGCATTAATTTTTAGTTATATTAGGAATTTTTATGCTTGGATCAAGCGTAACTAGTTAATTTTATTGTACTTCAAGTATAATTAAGAGTTATATTATATATAACCATTAGTTTGATTTTTTTGCAGTGATACCAACCATATTTACTCCTAAAAGTAGAAATTCGTCTCAAATTGATTAGAGTTTGTGATTATACATCTACTTACTTAAACTTACCCAAAAAAATAAGTAAATAAATAAATAAAGGGGTTCTTAATTGATGAGATTGAATTATGGGGAAAAATCACTTTCGTTGTGTGAAACTAAAACTACGAAATGTTTCACATTCTTATTGCAAGATGGTGCTTTTCCAACTCTTAAATCCACCATGAAGTTCCGATAGTGAGTCTACTAGTGTGGTACTCATGTGATGTACGGATTTTGATATTTGTTATATATTATCAAATTTTATAATTAGCAATGTTATAGATTACATACCAATAAAAACAAAAAATAAATATTTTCTACCTGTGCCATGTATAGAACTATATATTGATATTATTTTTTTTAAATCAAATATATGAATATAAAATTGAATGTTGAAAACTTCATTATATATAATTTTGACTTGCTTTATATAGTATTAAAAAAGGTAAATACAAATTTGAACAAAAATAATGTAAAAAATAAATAAAACCTTTTTAATGAACATAATAAAAAAATTATATTTTCTTTTCTTTTGTAAATGATTTAGAACTAAATTTGATTTATTCTACCTTAATTATATAGTTGTAATATAATATATCCACTCAGTTTTACATAAAATTAGAAAAGATAAATAAAAATAATATAAAATACAAATTATGTAAAAAAATTCTTAATGAACATAGACAAAAAATAAAATATTAAAAGATAAAGATAAAAAATTAGTGGGCCAGAAAATTTAACAAAAAGTATAAAAATTTATGTTAATAAATTAATATTAATACATTAATTATATATACTTAAAATTTTCTCCTAATGATGTGTCCCTCCGGGGGTTCTTCTTTAGTAATAATAATGATGATATATGATCGAAATTCATGTATAAATGTTTAAAAAAGTTGTAGATATTTGCTTACATCTAAATGGAGAAGGTATAAAGGAATTGTTCTTCATACATTCTTTTTCTTTTTTGTAGTAAAGTTATCCTTACAACATTTAGTATATATAGAGGCTAATATTACCAAAAAAATGGAAAAGATGAAAATATAAATGAGATGGAAGCAAGGTGACATCTAGAATTATTCACTAAAGGTATTTTATAAAAAGCTAATTGGTTTTGACTACAGATATTACTATATTACTAGAGGTTATTTGAAATTTTTTCGATCAAAAATAATATAAATTTAGATAAAATTTGAAAACTAAGAAGTATAACTCTGACCGACTGTACGAAAAATCCGCCATGAGATGGAAAGGAAATATGTCGAACAAATTGACAGTTTTTTAGGTTAATTTCAACAATTTTTTTTAATTTTTTCTTATATTTAAAGAATGTAGAGTTATTTTCTTATTTTTAAGGATATTTTAATCAGTTTTTCCCCATTAACGTTTTTACTTCTAATTAATCCCTTATATTAAAAAAATTTATTTTAATTTCACTCTAACAATTTTCTAATTAGCTCATGTGAGATGGAACAACAATATATTCGATTATTCCAAATTTGGACAAGCAAAAATTATTTTAGTTTTTAAATGTTTTGAGGATATCAAACAGAGCGAGCTATATGGATTAGTTGACATTAAGACTCTTCTACACATTATGAGGAAAAAAAAATCATAAAAAGCTCTTCTACATTCATGAATTTTGGTTATTTAAGGGATTTGTTAAAATGCCTAAACCATTGATTTCTTTAGTGGTGAGACAAAAGAAGAGTGGTCACTCCATGTGAAAAGTGCCAGAGCACACACATGTGCCACCATATTGCTTGTGTCGCCATGTGTTTAGCGTTGTTTAATTTCTGGTTTGTGTTTGGACTTGCCAACTTGAAATGAACCAACATGTTAGATATTTCACGTTAGTGATTATATGATATGTATGTCATTTATAAGCTCGTGTTGTAAGTTTAAATAATAATATTATTTATTTTTGTTATAAAATTTGAACTTAAGACTTTATTTTTAGAAGTAATAATTTCAACTACTTGAATTATTCTTTAATTTCAAATAATAATGTTATTAATTACTTTAAACCAACATAAATATAAAATATGAAATAATAAGTAACATTATTAGCTTCTTATTGTTTTTTATAGATTGAAAATTTTAGATTTGAAGTGGAAGGCTATCTCTAACAATTGCCCTTTTTTTCCCCCTAAATTTAAGTGATTTGAGTCATTTTTTTATATTTTGAGATTTCTTATTTTTAGTTCTATTTTAATAGCTCATCTGTTTTTCACCAAACTCTCAATTTAGGGATTCTCAATTTCAGTTTCGCTCCAACAGTTCTCCTATTTAACAATGTGTCTTAGAGCTATGAGGGATAGGGAATAAGGGATGGGATTTGGGGGGATGGCTTTGGACGATCAATCAAAACCTCTATAAATGGATGTTTTGAGTTTTGGTTGAAAGAACTCTTAAAATAATGGGATTGGATAGGGGAATTGTTGAAATATATTATCACCAAAAATTCTCCTAAATATAGGTGTTTTAAGTGTTTAGGGAATTTGTTGGAGTTAGTTTAACATGCAACTCAAATGGTGTCCAATGTCCTATAGGGAGGCCCCAGTGGTAAAAGTGTATGAAAGAGCATCACTTCTGCTGTGGATTCGGACCGCATTGGCTATTGCCAAATTGAATGCTTTGCTTTACCTGGTGTAATGATATCAGAGAAGGCTCTTATATTTAAGTTTCATTATTTGATGGTTAAGTTTCATTAAATTTTTAGTGTTCGGATTCCGCTAACTAAATTTTCTTTATATGAAAAGATGTGGCGTCTAAATCATCCGCCCAAATGCCCACCACTTTGCATTTAAAGCTATCCTACCGTACATGCAAATGCAACTCACGAGGGATGAAGTAACACCCGATCCAAAAACCCAACCAAATATGTAAACCAAACACATCGCTTTCACATTTTATCCATAAAAGAGATAAACGTACCCCACTTTTATGCATAGGATTACCACTTTTTAATGTCATTAAATTGCTAAAATTAGTGGTGGACAAGTACAGATTTTTTGACCCTTTCCAAACTATAATGTTTCGTGGTCCCCAATCTGTATCTAAGCAAAAATTAGGTACTTGGCATTTTCAAGTTGATCGTGGCACCAAATAATGAGCTATATATCCTCGTGACATTCAAAAAGATGTGGTCTTATATAAAGGCCTGTGCTTTATGAATTTTATTGCCATAAACACATATCATTTTATGTTGCAGTATTTCGTCTAAAAACCCTATTTTTTCTTTGCTCTTTAGCAATATGACTTCAGAACTGCCCAGCATTTTCGAGAACACAAATACTTCGGGTGATTTTGATGAGATGGAGTTGATAGAATTTGATGAGGATATGCTTAGGGAGTTACTGGAAGAGCCTGGGGAAGAGAAGCAAGAAGAGAGGAACGATTGCAATATTAAGTCCGTGGAGACAGTAATAGATTCCACTCATGCCGGTTTCGAGCAACTTGAGCCGCCAGACATCCATGACTTCGAGTGGCTTGACATGATGGAAGTGAATTCAACAATACCGTACAACGATATACCAATGTGGTACAGTGGCACATATTTAGAAGCAATGAGTGAAGTTGGAGGAATAGGAGATATTGACAAAGATTATTTCCATTTCCACAACGCAGTTGCCTTGGATGAATTTGCATATGGAGGCTTGTGGCAGGACGATCAGTAGTACTAGTATTCTTGTATAGTTGTACCCATGAAGGGTCTTCTACCTATATTTAGGCTGCTTTCGTATCTTAAACTTCTAAATTTTTGTCTAATGGATGATGAAATATAATTTAGATGTAAATATATATATATATATATATATATTTGGTTTATTTGTTTGATTTGGTGTTTGGCATTAGCTTTGTCCAATTTTAAGTTGAGGTGGGTGAAACAAGCCATAACAATCCATCTTCTGGAGCAAGCTTTGTCACGTTTTGTATATTTGTTTCTTCCTTTCTTTTCTTTTTGCCAAAAATTTGGGTTTTGGGGTAATAAGGCTTTTATTAATACTTTTTATTCTATTAAACCAATAGTTAAAATGAAATTACAGAAGTTACTAAATATTAGAAGTCGATATATATTGGTGTAGTTTAAGTATCTCAATTTTGCTAGAATAACAAATGATTTTAGAACCTTTTGACAACACTCTTTTTCAAATATATAAAAGTATAATAATTTAAGACAAATTTATTATGTTCAATTACGTTTATCTTTTATTTTAATTATTTTAAAACATGTTGTTATAGTAAAGTTTATATCATACCCGTGTATTGCACAGGACCAAACACTTGTATTTATAAATATAGGAGAACAATGTTGTATTACATATATGTATTTGTGGTTAATCTTTTTCTATGGGTGGTCCTTCTAAACGAATGTAGTCATACATGATTTCATTGAAACGGCCTGAACCTATCGTCTGTTTCAAGAAAATAGTATTGTTTCCATTAAAAAGTTGGTGACCTGCTATGCCAACCTCGTACAACCAATACAACCCATGGATGCCATGTCTTGCCACTGCGTTGTCGTCCCCTATTCTCCCTGTTGTCAACTGTGGAGGACGTTTTGTTCTTGGGTCATTCACTCGAACCTTAAATCACATTCAGAAAAGATCCAATAATTAATTAGTACCATTTATCATTGTGTACCAAAACTTTTATGGTTTCATTTTGTCTTTATTAGAGGGTGTTTGACTTTTTTTTTTGTCAGAAAAAAAAATACATTTAGAAAAATATATTTATAAGCAAGTAAAACTTGCTTATAAGCAGGAAGAAAAAAAGCACCCCTACTATTTTTTTTAACCTGCTTACAAGTAAAGTGGTTTAACCACATAAAAGAACAATACTGTCATTTGAAAAAGAAAATCAATACTTTCTTACTTTGATAAAAGGCTTTTTCGGATCATTTTAACAAATATTATTGCATATAAACATATATTTTCCAAACACTTCAATAGCTTATAAACACGTGTTACCTAAACACTGCACTGTTTATATGCCATTTGTTTATAAGCATCAAAACCTGCTTATAAACATCAATTACTTATAAGCAACTTAAAATAAGCAAATCCAAACACCCTTAGTTGTTGGATTAGCCACAATTTAGACACTTCGGGTCATTCTCGTTGAGGACCCCATGAGTATGTGAAAGGAGAAATAAAGATTGAGCCTTACATGTCCTGCAATTCACACGCTATACTTGGTGAAGAGTGTGTTCACGACTGATTAACTATTTGTAATCATGTTCAACTTAATTTAAATTATTTCTTGAAAGCTTACAAGTTAATGAAATAATTCAAAGATCAGCTAGGCATGCGTATACTTGAAGATCAGCCACGCTAGCTGAAGCCAATGCCAACCGAAGTGTGTAATTTGCAGCCTTTTTTACGTTCTTCAGATTGAATAGAATTCTCCACGTAGTTGCCTGGAAACGTTGATTCCCTACTTCTCTGCAATGCATTACAAAGTTTTGAGCACTTTGGAGTGTGCGAAATAGTAAGCGAGTGCACTCTAGCAAATGAAGAGTAATGTTTTATGATACTCGGCTGCACTTCATCTCTCTTTTGTATGTATATAGTAAAAATTAAATTTTCTTTATACAATAAAAACCCGAGGGGTAAAGTATGAGCGAGTGTTACATCACAACGCTTAAACAAACGAAAGGCTTACTTGTTAACATGAGTGAAAAACCAATCCTCCGCATAGTTGCTAGTGCCAATTGTGAAGACGAGGTCATTCTGAGGATATAATTCGCCATAACGCTTCCATAATCCATATTGCCTAAACCTATAATTTAAGAAACTGCAATAAGTACATTTACAGATAGATAATAGTTCGGATTCCCCTAGCATTATAACGTTGAAAATCCTCCAAAACCTTAGATTAGCGTTATAAGGGGATCCAAATCCAATATACAAGGTGGGGTGACATTTGAAGCATCAATTTTGGGCTCATAAATGCTAACTTTTCAGAAGGGCCGTGCTTGTATTGGTGGATCTTGTATGATAGGCTAGGATCTGGAATATAAAACTCAGCAGCTGTGCGATCTGGAACACCTATTTCCCAAAGCGTAGCTGCATTTCTTGGAGGCTTATACACCAAATTATCTAACTTAATATCAGATCCTGGATCACACAAAAAATTAACTGAGATCAGTAAACTGCTTAGGCACATGTAAATAACTTATGTTTTTATATATGTCACATGAATATGCTTACTTATTCTTGGGTTAATTTAGAATACTTTGCAATAAGTTTTTTTCTTGGTCGAGGAAATATCATGCTTTTTATATAATAACAAAAAGAAAGTTATATACTAGCCAATGTCTCTGGAATCAAAATCATTCTTTACTAGTAAAGACGATTCTAAGGGCAGGCTATAGAATCAGTTATGCTGAGGTCTGGGGGGAAGGGTGGGGGAAAGTCCTGTCTGAGCCGCCACTATAATCCAATCTACCACACGATTAGCTTGTTGTAAGACATGCTTAAAAATGTGGCTAAAATTAGAGAAAACCAAATTAGATTAGTTTTCAAGAATACTTTTTAATAAGGTTAAGTACATAGTTTAGGAAATTAAAAACATATATAGCGGCTAAAGCAGCCGGCGTAAAATGATTTTACATATTTTAAATGTACAGGTGTCTTGAAGCCTTTTGTTAGGATTTACCTGATAAATTTTTCTATCAGTTTAATCACGTGAAATGACTAATATTAAAGTTTTAGTTAATTTGGGATGCTGGCATCGTAAAATAATTAAAGATTATACTAGACAGTAATTCTTAACGATCTTGTATCTAAAATCAGAGAACAAGCATTGTGTTAACTACAAGTAGAAATCTGTACCTTGATCCACGGTAAGATCAGTATCATATTTGTAGTCACCAATTGTCCCAGGGACTGTAGCGTATAAGTTATAAGTACCAGGTATAACATTCTTGATTAAGAAGTTTCCTTCAGAGTCTGTTTGAGTCCAGAACTGATAATCCTAAATGATATTAAAAAAAAAAGAAAAAGAAATTAACAAGTACAAAACCAAAAAGAAATAAATGGAATTTTTCGTTTTGTGTTCTGTGCATCGTTGTGCACAATCCTAGTAACAAAGTACATAAATGATGGAATCAATTAATGTGTGATGGGTTAACCTTGTTTTCTCTCTGCCATGATCCAGCTGGCCCTGGTGGTGCCAATCCCACATAAGCATTAGATGCAGGCACGGGTTGGTTATTGACATACCTATATAATTAGGTAACAATATTAGCCCTGTGTGTCTTTTCACATTTTCATCTTTAACTATACTGGAGCATATGTAAAGTTACAATATATCGAGAGAAATATGTATATGTTACATGTACATACCAGTCATAAACACGTAGTTGACCTCTAACTGTTCCCCTTTGATGAGCTTTAATAAAATCTTTTGAATTTGGAAAATCATAAGGCCAGCTTGCAACTTCTTGCAGCATCTGCATATATAGATTACAAGTTATTAATGCTTTAATTTTGTACATAAACTCGGCAAAGGCAGACCTACACAGAGAGCTGTATGTAGAGATCGTAATCTTTACTGATTTCGCAAAATTATTAAAAATTTCAGTATTTTTATTCCATAAATAACTTAGTCTATACTAATTTTCTAGTTAAATTTTCTAATTTTTTACACAATCCCCACTAATAATATATTCTTTGTCTACCCTTGGATAATAAAAGGTGAGATAAATACCCTTTTTTTGGCATCTTCCCACAAAATAGAAGGATCACTTTTGGCAGATGCATCTGCGTTTAGGTACACAAAAACTGGACCAAGAACCTTTTTCCATGGCTCTCCTTCCTCAAATTGCACACCAAAATCTTTCCCTGCATAATGCCCACTAACGAACATCTGCATTTCAATATTTATTACAAGAGTTAAAAATCGAGAATGGCAAAAAATATTGAGCAAACGCATCTATTGGTTATATAATGTTATAAGAGAATTTCAATAATTGCCTTATAACATTATATCTTACCGAGGATTCAAATCCTATTCTTTCATTTTATTTACTTTTGCAACTTATAGAAATTTAAAGGGTAAATTATGTGGACCCTTTGTTTCCGTTTAAAATTGCATTGGGCACCTCTGTGGTATAAAAACCTCCTCATAATTAATCCTCTATAGTCACTAGCAGTAAGCGTACATCCTCTTTTTGCAAAAATAACTATCATTTTTAATCGATTGTTAACTAAAAATAAGCACACGCCCCTTCTTTCTTTATAGTACAAAGATCAATTTATTATTTTAGTTAACAATTAGTTAAAAATGATGATTTTCAAACAAAGATAGATGTGTGCTTAAATTAAGTGAGCATAAGAAATTATGAGAAAATTTTTATAATAAAAAAGTTCGATATATTTTTAAAGAATCGTGTGGAAATCTATAGCAATTTTTCCATTTAATACTTACTGAAAGTACAGTAGGACCAACATGGGAAGTGAGGTCCTGCTTGAAAGGCCCGCCAGTACGGAATTCGTCGCTAGGCGTGATCATCCAAAACCTACAGGAGGGTCATCACTAGACACCCAACCATGGACTCTATTGTCTTTGTTGTCGCATGAATAGAAGTACTTATCATCCACCTGCAATTTTCATATATAAAAGGGTAAATTACATGAAATCTTCTTATAGTTTGTTATAAGTATATGTTTATCTCTATAATTTAAAAATTAGTTAGTTACCTTTCTATACTTTTCAAAAGTGAAGTACATTACCTCCCTTTCGTCACTTTTTTTATTAGATTTAATCGGGCATGTGACATACATGTCAAGTCCACGGCTGGGTTTAGTTTTTTTTGCTGTTGAACTTGATTTTGGTAAAAAAATGTCCTTCCTTTTTTGTCGTTAGATTTAACCGGATGTGTGGTACATGTGCTGGGCCCGCAACTAGGTTTTTTTTTGTTATTAAACTTAATTTTGGTAAAAAATACCCTTCCTTTTTTGTTTTCAAAAAAAATTTGCAAGAGAAAAATCTAGCCTATGGCACACGTGCAGGGCCGGCGACTAGACTTAGTTTTTTTGCTATTAAACTTGATTTTGGCAAAAAATACCCTTCCTTTTTTTTTCCAAAAAAAATTTGCAAGAGAAAAGGCTTGAACCTATAACCTTAGTTTGAAATATTTACATTTTTATCAATTATACTACAAACATATTTGCATTTTATTTCATTACTATAAGTAAATATTTTTGGTCATCAAAAAATGAAAAATAAAAAAAGAAATTAATTTCCACTATCATCATGACTGCACAACAACAGTCTCATTAATTAAATTAATTATTTAATTAATTTTATTTTTAATTATTTGATTAATTAATTAATCAATTATTAAATTATTAATACTTAATTATTTAATTATTAATTAATTAACTAATTTTTAATTACTTCACATTTCTAATTAAATAAAAAGGGTAAATAGAGTCGTATCCCCTTGTGATTTGTTATAAGTATGTCATATCCTTTTGTGGTTGTCATAAGTGCACCGTTAGCCCTTGAGTTTGAAAGGCAAATTAGTCTTTTTGCATTTTCGTTAGCCAAAACTAATTGAGTTAAAAAAATATGCGTGTGTGCATTACTTTTGAGAAGAACAGAGGGTAATTAACTAATTTTGAAATTACAGGGAGTAAGCGAATACTTATAACAAAACATAAGGGATCTGGGCAATTTACCCTATATAATATGTCAACGTAGTTTAACCTTTCTTATTAGCCAAAAAAAAACTTTTTGTTGTGATGAAATCCGGGGTAAGACTTTGATTTTGTAGCATTGCAATGATTAATAAGCTCGTATAGTTTAGAGAATGTGGTTATTTATTGCCACCGCGGTTGGTAATTATATTAGGAATGTTTTCGATCTTACATTCTTATAAATTATAAGTAGATATTAAATTATTATAATTATTGTTTTATATAAAAACTCTCGAGCTGAAAGTGTCCTTGACCACTTAAAAGAAAAACTCCAATTAAGTGCAAGACACCGGTTATTATAACTATTTGCTAATCAGGAGACTGGTATCTTTGTCCACAAATTTCTGTATACACTGCTTTCTTTTTTAATACACTAGATCTGAGTGTTAGAGAGTCGTCACATGCGGCACAATATTAGTATCTATCTTTTGGACTCACGCTTTAAATTTCTTTCAACTTAACATTGATCATCATCATCATTTCGATCATTTGAAATAACTAATCTTCGTCGTTTCAATATCATATGACGTGTAACTTTGACAAAAGATCATGCTCGGGGTCTTACCTCTCCTTTGAGGTCTGGATTGGTTGGATTAATCAAGAGGACAGCCTCTTTGTATTCAAGAACTTCTCCGGTCTCACGATCTTGGGGCATTGGCATGACTCTTTGCCTTTCATCTGACATTGCCATGTAATGAAACCTAGTAATAATAATCATATCCATCAAGATGGAACATAAGTGATAACAAATGAAAGTTCAAATATAACAGGTTTCGAAAATGACTATTTTACTAGTTTATCTCTACTGCAAAAAAGTACGAGAATTAATTAATCTTTTACTTGTCTTGTTGAAGCTTGAAGACAATCCTTGCTTCACCAATGCTGTTACGAGGCCATCCTTTTAATCGCTCAAGGATAGCATAAGAATAAAATCCTGGCGAGTCGCGTAGCACAATGAACCTGATTGTTTAACTAATTAGTTTGAAATATGTTAAAGACAAAACTTCGTATTTTTCAAGTTGAAATTTCTCATAATGTTGTTAATATTGTGAGATTGATAGTGGTTTGATGATGAGACTAGTTTATCTTCATACTTAATAATTCAAATAACTTCATTATAATTGTATATTTGCTTCACCTTTTGTCTACGTTTAACGGAGCATATTGTCCGTTGACAGAAACATTCCATATTCTTGTGAATGAAATCTCAATTTGATACGGAGTTCGCTTTACAACCTTGAAACTTGTTCCTAGCAACCTGCATAGGTAATGTGTATGATTTGGATATGTATACAATATATATGTAAATTTGTAATCTCTTAAAATCTTACTTGTCCAGGTTACCAGGAGCACCTTTGTCCCAAATAACATCCCAATACCTACAAAATTTATTTTAGCTCATCAACATTCAGTTGAGGTTACAATACACTAGGATCAAAAAATTTAAAACTTCCAAGCATAATGATCGTGGGCATATTTAAAATGTGAATGACTAAATACTTCTACAAAAAAAAAAAAAAAATAAATAAAACAATATTATTTTGTTGTTTGTCTAATTATATAAAAGGAAAATAAAAAATAGCATGGTCGCTAGAGACAACAATAATATATGACTTTTTTTTTTTTTAAACAAAACAATTATATGTAACTCATACCCTCTATTATCTTCCTTATTTCTTGTATCGAGTAGATTATCGCTTCCAAGGTATGCGATTTTTGTGATTAAACCCTCCGGATTTGAGAAGCTGATGTTCACAATCCCGTTATCCAACTCCATCTGGGATATATCAATAGATAAAGAGTTATAAGAACCATGAAATTTCTTGCACAAAGAAATTTTAAGTCGTATAAGAGCCATTTGTATATTCTTTCAATTGATTATTTGGATTTAGATTCTCTTTCAACATATAATATTATTTATGTTAAACAAAATATAATAATATATTGTGAATTCTATAGATCATTGCGTGATAAGTGTATCATCAATTCATCAAAATTTTTTTCCTCTCACTATATTTTATATATATATGTGTGTCTACATGTGTGTTTGTGAGTGAGTATATTATCCGTGCGATGTGTGTGAATTCACTGATAAAGTTACGTGTTGATCCTCTACAAACAATCGAATCCCAGGACATGGCTGCTGGCTGTTTTCTCTCAATGACTCCCTTCTGTGGAAAGATGAGTTAATTCAGATTTAGTATTTTGCATCTAATATTAAGCTGCAAGAAGAACTTAACTAACATTAGATTTGGTTACTATTATGAAAACTGACTAGATTAATTTTTTTATTTAAATACTTGGTCAATATGTCTTTATTACCATATCTACTCACCAAACTCGCAAAAGCTAACAAAGTAATCCATGTAAAAAACGTAATCAGATTAACATAAATGGAAAACGTGCATAGATGAAAGATTTGTAATTTTCTCTTTTTCTTTTAGCTCCCACCCTCACTCTAATTCCCCGGCCTCCAATGAGATTTGAACTCAAATATTGGAGAGAATAGATATTCACAACTATTTAAATTACTCACTAATCAATCCATATTAATCATTTTGAGGAACTACTAGAATTTCCTGATTTTGAGATGTAAAATTTGAGTGTAGAACAAAGACAAAATTGTTTATCAAAATCCTGTTGACTTTTTTTTTTGAGAGATTTCAGACAACATATGGAAAATTTTTGTCTCAAATAGTTGGGACAAATATTTTATATCCATTACAAAATAACAATGAACCTAAATTTGAAACGGATTACAAACAGATCTTGAATTTCTTTTTCTTGCTTTTAATATTCTTTAACTTTTGAGACGAAAATTCTCCTTTTTGTTAATCGACAAATTCTAATAGTAATCATTACCACATACTTATATATTCTCAACCCTCATGATTTTAATCATTGATTTCTTAAAAGATGATTGCAAATTTTTATTGCATATATACTGGATGGTACATATTTATAGGGTAAGGAATGCATGTTATCTCATTGTAATTTGTATAAGTAATTAATTATTCTATTATTGTTTAAAATATACCACATCAACTTCTTGTACTTTTCGAAAGTGACACATAATCCTCAACTCTAACTTTTCCGATCTAAAGTAACAGAGCGTATATTACGCTTTTCTTTTTTGTATGTGTGAATGTCAAATGTGCCCATTTCTACCAATTTTAAAAAGTGAGGGGGTGGGGGGATTGGAATTGATGTGATATGATGGGGCTGGGAGGAGCGAAGGCCGGAGGGGGAGGGGGAGGGGGAGGGCGCAGGGGTGTGGAATTGGCATTGATATGATATGTTTTAAATCATAGAAAGATAATTAACTATTTATACAAAGCATTTTTGAGGGGGAGGTCGGTCGTGCATTTTACCATATATACACACACTTACCCATATTGATGCCTGCAATGGCTAGACGGTAAAAGTGATTGGAAAATAAGTCCTAACCACCATGCAAGTAACTTCCACTGGTTTCTGTGCCCCATTGTTGTGGTGTTAATTCTTGATTGTACTGTACCCCTGTAAACATTAACCAAATATATATGGTAAAAAAAGGCAGTAGTCTTATGTAATTGGCTTCATGCAGGTTATTTATGTAATCTATCTTTGATTTTAGTAATCTGATTTATAGCAAATTGTCAAAAAGCTGATTATGTCATGGATTACACATAAAAAGAAAAACAGAAAGCTAGAAAGAAATCAACCAAGTACGTGTTCGGCAACAGCTTTTCAAGTAACGTTTAACATTTTGACTGGTCAAAACACTATTTTGCTAAATTATTGCTGTTCGGTAAACTAGCGTTTCAAGTAGCTTTTTAGGTAGCTTTTAGCGTTTTAACTAGTTTTTCTCAAAAGCTAAAAATTTTAGCGTTTCAGGTAACTTTTAGCTTTTCATGTTTTTTTTGGCAATTCTACCCTTTTTATATTTTTTGATTTTTCTATTATTTCTCCAATCTCTCTCTATGTATTTACCTTTTCTTTCACAAATATAAATAAGAAATAATATAAAAATAAATTTCAATTTCTATATAATCAACATTACTAAAAGCATAAGCTTTATTAGTACCTTTTTTTTACAAAATAATTTTGAATCTATTAAAATTAATATTTGTAATATTGATATAAATGTTTTATCAAAAAAATAGTTATACTTTAATATTAAAATATGATTATGAAAATAAATATCTAATTATAAAATATATTATCTTATTCTTATAATAGTAATAGTAATAGTAATTACAATTATCATAATAACAATAATAATAACATGATATTGATGTCCTTTTACATCATTTAACATTCATCAGCTAATCTAACAGCTAATTTTACCGAACACATTTTGTTCAATCAGCTAGTTAAACAGCTATCCGCTAACAGTTAAAATACAACAGCTATCAGCTACCCAAACAGCTATCAGCTACTCTAACAGCTAAATTTGCCGAACAGACCCTAATATATAAAACCGATAAACAACATGCATATACACATGAAATAGAAGTAGATGGCTTGGTCTTTTGTCAGGGGCGGAGCCAGAACCCAATTAGAGCGGAAACATTTATGTATAAATTTTTATTTAAATTAGAGTAATAATTAGTAAAAATGTATAATGATTGATATAATAATAACAATAATAATATCTTATCACACAAGAAATATAAATAAATAACTATTCTCATTGTAAATAGAGTTTAATAGTTATTCTCGACACGACTTCATATTTTAAGATCATCGAATATTCAACTTAATATCGATGTTATTAAATATATCACACTTTAAATAAGAGACTAAAAAATTATCTATTGTACTATTTTGTTTTATTTTTCTCTCCTTTTTATCTTCTCTAGTCTCTCTAATTTTGAAATTATTTATAGTTTTATTTTTTTTGCTTTTTATGACACAACATATTACAAATCTATATCTTTTTTCATCAATCATAACTATTACGACGAGGGGTACGTACACGCTCTACTTTAAAGTTTGCTAAAGTTTATATAATATTTGTGAAAATTGTTAATAACTATGGCATACTACATAAAGTGACATGATCTTTACAAAAAAAAAAAAAAAGAAGAAGAAGAAGAAGAAGAAGAAAGAAAGAAAGAAAGAAAGAAAGGAAAAGAAGAAGAAGAAAGAGCTATAGTTTACCTTGTTTTGACAAACTTCTAGTTGTTCCCGTAGTTAGTTATCATATATCCATTCCAAAGATGTTGAAATGAGAATTTAAATGTCCAGGATGGTTAACTACTCGTTGTTTGGGCTCTTGGCTGTCCTGATTTTTGTTCTCTTTTCTGGTAAAATTTAATTAATTGGGTTGGATTGATAGTTAAAGTTGTTATATTTTCTTTGTTTCTAATACAATCTGTGTGTTGAAAATATAATTGACCAGAAATAGTAAAATATCCATGTTTAAACTCATAAAAGTCTTATTTTTGGTTTTCGAACTAGAATTTTTCTTCTCTTATAGACTATCTTGTATATATTCAACTATAATTAGTTTCAAACTAGTTTACTTGTGCTTATGTGATCCTTGACGATGATGAGCTCCAACAAGAATTTTTGTTCACTTAGACTCGGTTTCTTAATTTGCGGGAAGATATTGAAACTAAAAAATTAATTAATGGGAAAATATTTTTAAGTTCCCCGAAAATTGTACCGGAAATGAATGAAAATGGATGGTTTAATTGGTGATAAAGGAGAAAAAAATATCCTAAACAACGAACAAGAAAGATATTTTTCAGTGTGACAATTTTGTGTAAATGTGTTCTTTTATATTTAGTAAAAGAAAAAAAATTTACTGATCCTATTTAGAGTTCTTTTCCATTATATACAACCCATGGGCTAAAAAATCATGCCTTTCAGATTTTGGGCCAACTGGAGCTTCAATAAATATTATTATATTATTATTAATTATTTATTTCATGTTGCAAATCTTACCCAATTACGCCTACAAGCCCAGTTTAGATAGATAGACACACTGAAGTTGAACTTCCTTTGGCGCCCAATCAAGAAGAGTCTAGATTATGGGCTGGTTTTGTATGATGAAACAGTGGAGAAAGGAAATCCAGTAACCTCTGTTTTATTTATTTTATAGTCATTATTTTTGTTATAATAGTTTTTGTTAGAAACAAGCTTCTTGAATAAATTTGAGAATTTATTTCCTACTATTAAAAGTTTTTTAAGCATGTTTTTCTGTAACTTTTGAAAAAAAAAAATTAGAAGGTAAAATTTCTAACTTATGAAAAAAAATTAAATTTGAACTTTTTAAAAAACCAAACTAAATACTTACTGCAAAAAAATTCTGTTAAAAAAAATTATGAAAAAAAAAAATCTAAACGGACCCTCATTAGTTGCTTTATGTGACTTTTATGTGCAAGCCGAGTATAAATCTTTTGACTTTGTGTATGTCAAAAGGCATGTGTGATCCGAAATTAGATAATATAATATAATTTGTAAATCTTTTGTTGATTACATGATACATAACTTTTCTTAATCATATATATATTTTTTGTCTAAGTTGTCTATTTTTATTGGTGTGGAATGAAACTCAAGTTGTCAAGCTCAAGGGAACAATATTTTAATCTATGCGTATTTAATTAGATAGACTCGTTCCAACTTAATTAATTTATTCTTTTTTAATTAGGTGATGGAATAACAAAATGAAGCAGTTGAAATGTCACAGGTAAAACTGTAATGTAACACCACTACAATATTAAAAACTTGTTGCAAGGGTTGAAAAATGTTGCAAAAAGATTAAAAAGCCATTGCAAATGACCTTTTGCAATGGTTTTTTAACCGTTTTTTGAAGTCTCATTGCAAACTCCTATTGCAATGGTTTTTTAGTGGCAACAATTAAAAACCGTTGCAAATAATACTTTTCGCAACTATTTTCCATATAAAAATTGTGGCAAATAAAACGTTTGCAACGCTTTTCTATTTAAAAAAAAAAGCTGTAGATAATACTTTTTGCAACAGTTTTTAACATTGCAAATAATCCTTTTAGTCATTTCTAATGTTTTTGTTGAATGATGATGACACTTTCTTTTTTTGCAAAAAATATTATATATTATTGTCATTTATTACAATTCATTAATTACTAAAAATTTAAAATCTAAGACTAAAACTACAAAGATAATCATAAACTTCAAATATATACATATGTATATATATATAGAAGATCACTCAAAGTCGCATCTCAACTTATTATTCTAACATCTTATTTCTCTTCAAAATCTTCACAAGTAGAAGTTTGCTTGGAGTTCTAGTGTCTCCTGCAACCTAAAAAGGTAACAAAAACAAGAAACGGTTTTAGAACACAATTGATGTTTTGATTTCAAGATATTATAATCCATAACACCTAATGATACTTATTTGTTGACCTCAAGAAAGCACAAGCCTCATATATATATATATATATATGCAGGAGGATATGTCGAAAGAGTTATTTGCAACAAAGGGATAAATACCTCACCAACTTTGGTTCCACTTAACTCATCCCCTTGCAAGATCTCAACAACATTTCTTCCTCCATATATTCTATCTCTACTATTGCCTTATCCTACAAATATATTGACATGTAACAGCAGGATATAAAACAAGAACATGATTATTTAAGAAATCGAAATTGCATGCAGGATTATAAAATTTCGATCACTTCTACACATCCCAAGACGTCTCAAGCATACAGTCATCATAACTAAACCATAGAAACCAAACTAAAAATTCACAAACTCCGAAGTCCATTGGGACCAATAAATTAAGTTAAAATAGCAATTTTTCTCCTGAAATTGAAGCACAAATTATACCTGCTATTCAACAAATTTTTTACAGCCACTCTAGTATTATCTGATAGACCACCATAAATAAAATACAGAACTAAAGTTACAAATAATAATAATAATAATAATAATAATAATAATAATAATAATTTAATATCAAACCCAATTAGATTGAATATAAAACTTATTTTATACATATACAACAGTGTGAAAAAGGGACGTACATATGCTGTGGAGAAAGCAAATTCATGAAATAAACAATTGACAATATTACAACAACATATAATAAAAGATAACATAAAATAACTTCTTTTTATGACAAATGGGTTGTACGACACTTGAATCCTTTTCAGATAAAAAAAAAATCCATAGTATGAAAAACGTAAAAGTACACAAATCATACAATTGAACAAGAAAATAGCGGCCAACATAATGAAAAAAATTATAACTTTTTTTAAAAGGTAAATAACTAAACTGTTAATAATATAAACAAACAAAACTAATATGAATAGCAGAACCAAGATTAACATCATATTACTATATTATATTTAATCGACATTATTTATATTAAAGGCTTCATATGTGATATAAATTTTGAAAATCATAATGAAAATACATCTTATTTTACCAAATAATGAGTTATGTAACATGTGGCACATAAAGAAAAAAGCAATATCAATAATCACATACACAAAAAGTAATTAAAAGGAAAATCAATCTCCTATACAATGTGCACATATCATTGAAGATTACATGTAAAGCTACCTTAAATGGACTAAATACAATTCTTGAAAAAAAAAATTATAGAAATACAAAACATCAAATTGGCCAATAGTATTACACAAAATTATAATGTAATAGTAGTATTATTAGAAATAAATATTTCCATAGCATAAGAAAATAGAATAAATGCTCTATAAAATATCAAAAATAATGAAAGAATATCGTTAACATTTATTGCAGACAAAAGAAGGATAAACAAAAGAGTAAGGCTAAAATAATATAACAAATATAATGAGACAATATATGACAAACGAAAGAATAAGGCTAAAATGATATACCAAATATAATGAAACAATATATGATTTTTCGAAAGAGGGATAAACAAAAGAATGAGGCAAAAAGTATATACCAGATATAATGAGATAATATATGACTTTTGCAAATACAAATAATGTTATTCTAAATAAAGATAAACAATGAACCCATAATACTTATGAAATATCAAATATATAAGTCATATAGCATGTTAGAAATCATATATATATAATAAAATCAAATTAAACAAAAAATTAATGCAAAAATAGTAATATCAATAAGTATAACATATAAAAGGTGTGTTATTAATATGTTAAAACTACATTACAGTGGACATAAAGCAAAAGTAAACATATTGTTGAGTGATATAGCACATCGCATAAACGGATAGAAACAAAATGATGAATACGTACCTCTTTAGAAGGATTTTGGAATAACAATCATACAAGCGGTAACTGAAAATGAATGGACAAATGACTAGAGAGTAGAAACCAAATAGGAGAGAATGATTAGCCAAATTTGGGCAATAAATAACATCCCAACATATGTATATAGAAAAAAAGTTAAATTCAATTTAGTGCAAAATGACAAAGAGTAGTCCATACGCCTAACCTACAACCAACATAATGTTGTTAGACGCATTTTAGGCATATCAAACAATTGAAAATTCAAAATCTAAATTCGCAGGGAGCTCATGAGGAGGGTATGGTTAAGATATACCAAATTCCACTAAATATGCAAATGGAACCTAACCATACATATCTTTCGATTATATCTTCTATTTCATAGTGAAGCAAATGTCGTGCTTTGTGGAAAACATTGTCGGTATAGAGGTAACAATGAATTATTATTCATTAAACCCGTACAAATCACCACAATATGTAGCATACACCATCAGCCTAATAGCATATTCTAGAGTGAAACCAAAACTAACAATTAGAGCAGAGAACTCAGTAAAAGAGAAAGGTGCATGGAGAAATGCATACATTTTCACCCAATACGTTTACATGCGTAAAATAAATAATACCATACTTTAAAATACACAAAACAGCACATTGAAAGAGATGCGTATACGGCCTTGCTAATTCCACCATCAATTGCATTTAATAGGGCAACTTATGAGATATTGTGCAATATGAAATAAAATAATAATATTGTCAATATTAGATTATATGAAACCTCTATAATTAACAAATACATAAGGAAAATTTTGGAATGAACACCTTAAATTATAGTAATACTATACATAAATACATCAAATAATTTTTATAATTATGTACAACCCTCTTTGGATGGAAGAAAAAAGCTCTGAAATTTTCTCTAAAATTTGTATGATTGTGCCCTGTCTTAAACCCTCTCTAAACTATAAACAATCAAAAAGAAATTTTGATAAAATTCAAAAAATTGAAGTTACTATTCAACATCCCAATTAGGAAAAAGGGAATGTGTACCTTCTGGTTCGATCACTCAACTTAGGTGGAACCACACATATCCTAAATCAAATCGAGCGGAAGGCAACAAATAACTTCATAAAAAAAAAAGAAGTGTTTTTTTTTAACATTAGTGAACCACAAATGTTAAGCATTAACAAAACATGATCAATCAGACACACAGGCATTAACCAGAAGATTCTACAACACATATGCCAAACAGACATAATAATCCATATTATTGATCAAATTACATCATAACCATTCGCTTGTGTAGCCCAACCTATCTTCACTCTCAAATTTTTTGAAGGCTTTCGACTTCCTAACTTTATGATTTTTCCTTACCATTTGAGGCTAGCAAGTTTGCAATTGATTTTGTTCTCTAAATACATGCATGATTTGTGTATCCTCAAATAAATTCTTTGTTGCCTGAACATTATCCATCGCTTTCGGAACACGATTCAATAACACACTCTGATAAAGTTGATCTGCTACCACTAGACATTTTTTGTTTGTCTCCATCCAAACTTTTTACTACTTGCATACTATCGCAAGCCACAATAGCTTTGCAATAGTTTAGTTTCAAATTTCCTAATTTTATATGTGCATCCCCAAAGCCATAAAGACACTGCCTAACTCACCCAAAAACACGTTATCAAAATACTTGGCTTCTCCACCCCTTATAAAACTTCTCCGTTTCTTTTCCGTCCAACCCAAGCAAAAAAGTTACCATCTTTCAAAGTAGTATTGACGTTGAAATCTAGTGGAAATGAAATCTAGTGTTGGTGTCGGGTCATCAGAAATGCGAGACCCAACTGAGGTATTTGGCGAAACAATGAGGGAAGGTGTTTGTGGAAAAGAGTTCTCGACACACCAAAGTGACCCCTACTCAACATCAAAAATGGTTCTTCGAACCCATATTTTTTAGGTTAAGTAAGGACTTTTTCTAACTAGCGATGATGTCTATTAAAACAACAGTTAATAACTTTAGATAGCTTCACATCCAAGCCAAAAATAATAATAAATTATTAGGTATTTAAGTAACCAAAATTGTTTTGTCGATTTTTCTATTATTATCCATGTAAATTTTATGTATTTAAGCAAAATAAATATTGAAAATATGCTAGTGTATTTATAAAACTAGTGGTGGTTTTAACCAGCGTAAAGATTGATCCATATGGACAGTCTGATCAATCCTTTAAAAAGATTTTAAGTTGCAAAATGATTTAAATGAATAATTTAGGATATCATTAGAAAAATGAAAAAGAAAAGAATATTTCTACAAAACCTACTGCTTTTCAAGTTTATGGAGTTGTTTGATCAAATAGTATCTCATTCATTCATTTTATTTCATCAATTTTATTCATTTCATGTGGTATTTCATAAGGGTTTAGGAAATAGGTTAAGCGGTTGAGACTTCATTCTCTAATCTTATGAGGGACAAGGGGATGGGTTTAGGATGTGGGTTCTAAAAAAGTAAAAAAAAAAAAAAATTAGTATTTCATAATATTTTTTAGTGTTTCGAGCAATTTGTTTAACGTCAAGATTTAACGTTTCATAATAGCTGTTCCATTTTTTTTCAACCTTATACAATCTCTAACTGATCTTTTTTCTCTTCCTGATATCTCTATATTTTGTCTTTCTTTCAGAAGCATAAATCCAACATAAGACAAATATTAATTTCAAATTCTATTCACATCAAAATCTACCTAAATAAGTGTAAATTTTATTTGTCCATTTATTGTTTTCGTTTAACATAACGGTTTGAATTTATTAAAATGAGTATTTTATAGTATGGTCTTCACAATTCTTTAAAAATAAAATATTTTTATCATGAACATAAATCTTATTATGAAATAAATTATCTTACTTTAATCATAGTGATAATAACTATAATCATTATACGAGTAACAATGTGATACTAATGTTTTTTATGTTATTTTATATTTATCAGCTAATCCAATAATAAATTTTATCAAGCACATTTTTTAAGTCAACTAATTAAAGAGTTATTTGTTAACTGGTAAAATATAACAAATATTAACTTTCTAAACAATTGTTAGTTATTGAAATAACTATCACCATCCAAACAACTATTTGTTTGGGAAATAAGGCAGTGGCAACAAACTTATTGGAAAATGTGAGATTATCTAGATAAATGCATCCAACAATGAGATTAATTAGAAGCCACCAAGCTAATTGGTGATATGGAGTAGTTATTTAGATAAATGCACTCTGCTATGAGATATAAGAAATGGTTGTTGCAGTATTTTAGGGCAGATTGTAGTTACATGGTTTGGTCAAATTGACTAAATAAATTTAAAAATTTGGGTTAATTTGGTTATTTTATTTGACTAAAAACTAATTAGTTAGTTTCAAATAAAAAAAACCAACTGGTAAGCTAATTGGTTTGCTCAAAATAAGTTTAAACCAAACCAAACTAAACAATGTTGACTCTTAATTATACCTGCGTATTAGTTAAACTTGTAATATGGATAATAAATCAAATTTAATCTATTGATTAATATTTTTGCCTTGAAATTATAGAATAAATTTCTATTTTTCTTATTTTTCTGAATTTTTTGATGAAATTTAAACTTTTCTTTTATTTCAATTTGAGATTCAATGTGGCACCCGGCCAATTCTTCTACAACTTCAAGCTTATCATTCGGATTGCACTCTTCTTCATCATTTGAAATTTGAACATTTGTTTGGAGGGATGCAAACCGATTACTTGCCAAAGGATATTTTGGAGACAATAATAGATTCCACTCATGATGATCAAAAATAGTCGCTTCGCACAAATTTATTTACTTTACTAATCGGGAAATTGTAAATTTAAAAAAAATTAATAAATAACTTTGGTGTAGTCATTAACAAATTCACAATCGCACCCCCAAAATTGAAAATAATAATGTAAGCACTAATGTTATATGTCTCATAATCTTGTATCTTTAGAGCAAGATACCCTTTTTGTGTTTTCCATTCACATTATAACTTTCTTTCCCTCCGAGAAATTCTCATTTTGCTTCTCATCCTATCAATGTTATAATGCACGCAAACACTTTTTTTATAGGTTAAATTTTCCAAGTCAAATGAAGTGGTTGAATGTGAATAATCTAAACTTAGCATTTTACATGGTAAACGGTCTAAACTAACGGATTATCACAAAACAATCAAGCACGTAATTAAATGAATAAGAGAAAATAAAGAAAATGAGACCATCTCGTTTACGTAATCTTTGATTCTCAAATCTTGCACGAAACTAGCATACAAGTAGCTCACGATGTGTGAAAGCTCATGCAGCAATTTAATTCTCTTCAAATGGTCTACCCTTTATCTTACTTGACCCACAATAAGATGGTGTTGTTTAATAATAACATTATTCAATTAAAATTATGAATCTCAAATTTGAATCATCATTGAATTTATAATAGAAAATCATTACTGACTTAAAAGTAGTACTTGACTACTTACATAGAATATTCAACTATTCAGAGAATGTATGCCCAAGAATAAAAAGTTCTACACGGCAGCGACGGCATGTGTCATGTCTGCTCCTAAATCCCTAGCCTCCTCGATTTTGGGCCCGTTTGATTTGTTTGTTTTTTAAAATATTTCTTTTTTCTGAAAATCAGTACATGCTTTTTTCAACAATTACTCTTCAAATTTTTGAAAAAGGTGAAACTATGTGAAGCTTAAATTCAATTTTTTTAAAAAAATAAAAAATTTAAATTTCTAAAAAAAATAGTTGTATTAAAAACTTAGTGTTCAAATGGTATGTCTTTCATATTTAGTGTGAATAAGTTCAGGGATAAATTGTAAGTAGGTCTAAGGATTAATTTCGACTAAATATATATTACACTTAGCTTTTGGCCTCTTTTAAAATGAAAAAAATAATTATTAAAAAAAACAAACGCTTTTAAAAAGAGTCAATTTAACCGAGCCCTTTATTTTATCCGATGAGTATCGGGTTTCAAAACATTCAAAGTAAAAAATAAACTTTAGGATTTTCTTGACTTAAAATAAGCTCTAAAATTAACTAGTGATAAATTATCATCATGTTATTTGTTTTCTAACTTTGCCTATATGGATAGTTTTAAAGTTTTCAATAGATAGTAATGAGTTTAGAACCCATAATTTAAAGATATTAGGTTACTATTCTATATTTAAAAACTTAAATTTATAGACAAAGATTTATTAGCATATTTATTTATTATCTTTACAACTAGTACATGTACTTAGATAATGATTTGTCATGATAAAAAATTTATAAACCGAATTTATATCTTTTTGTTACAAACATTAATTAACGCTTAAGCAACCTAATAAGATGTATTAGGACACATCGTTACATACGAAGTTTGCAGAGGATTTGCATCGACCTACACATATGAAGAAAACTCCGATAAGCACTCGGTGTTTGCGGTGTAGCGTGTAAATAAATTTAAGGGAAAATCTCAGGTTGGTTCTCAAAATTCTATTGAAAATGACATGTTCTCAACATTCTGCTTCATGTAGTGTTAATATAATTGGCATTTCCATTTCATTTTTCATTAAAATATGTATATCACACACACGCCATGTACCATTTTAAAATTTCAAAATTAGCTAACATTTTCTATGTGCTTTTGAAAACACAAGCATATTAGTCTCTCTATTATGTTTTCAGTTAAAAACAACAGCATGGGTTGTCAATGCAATGCAAACCCAATATGAATGCATTTTCTCTTACAAAAAAAGGAATATATATATATATATATATATATATATATATGGAATTTGTGACGAATTTTAAAAATTATATGATCATTTAAAATACTTTTATTATTACTATCTATTTGAATGTCCTAACTTATCTGATAGGATTGGTGGTGTGAGAATATTCCTACAGGCTTCTCAAATTTAGACCTTCAAACAAAAAAAGCGACTCACAAGCCACCGGATGAGGTATTTAATTTTACCATGTCCACTCTTGTAATATGGCAAAGCAAATTAAGCAAATTAAACTATCCAGCTAGCAGATGCAGATTAAGATTAAATAATTATAATGCTTTGCTCATTTTGCTACTCATTTCCAACAAACTCAACCTGTTAGATTTGACTAAGAAACAAAAAAAGAAAAAAGCAAGTTGTTGAAATATTCTCAGTGGGATATATTTAAATAAAATCTTGGCCAAAAGTTAGTTAACAATAGTATATTATTTGTCACGTAATAATATATAAATACATTTTTGGTTAAACCGGAGTATAGAGTTTTTTTATATTATTACAGATAGATACTTTTTCTTGATGTCGTCACTTGTTTATTTTATGTGTGAGTCTCCTTGCCGTAACGGCCATATATAAAATTAAGTTGTGAAAGATAATTAATTATCATTATGGTTTTGCTGGCTGAATTGTCAACCGGAATGCTTACGATAGCTCCACTAGTTCACTTGGTCTTATTAGAGAATTTTACCCAGTAAAAGCAAAGAATAGATTTGTGCAAAACTTGGAAAAATTTTCTAGTCCACTAAATGGTGGTAGACCAACAAGTTGTTGGTTGAAATAATAGTAATTTTAACTCATAGGCGAAAAAATATAAGTTTGAATTTCGAGAATCACATTTGTTGGGAGGACTTTTCTTTCACAACTTTTGACCTAATGAGGATTAGTTTTAAGTCCAATAGAACTTGATGTTACGTTAGCCAAAGAAAAAAAAAAAGAAAAAAAGCCCACATAAGAATTAATCTAAAATCCAATATGACTTGGAGATACCTTAACTTAAAGAAATTGAAATAAATTAGTGTATTTTTATCTGTGCCCCACATAGATTTATTTTTGGTAGAAAATGTTACATTAAGCTGAATTTATTTATTTTTGATGGAATATGAATAATTTAGTCATGAACATTCTATGCTTGCATTTTTTTTAATAATAAATGTTAAATTTACTCAAGTTTAATGTTATAATTCACAAATAAAAAATATTTTAAGGATTTTAAGAATTAATTAATTAGTAGTTAAATTTCTAAATTAAAACTAACAAAATATATATGTATGTATGTATATATATATATATATATATATATATATCCATAATAAGAAATGAACCTTTTTAAATTAATGAATGAGTATTTTTTCAAAAAAATTAATTAATTAATAATTAAATTTATAAGTTAAACCTAATAATATATATCTATAATAATATAATAAGTGAACCTTTTAGAATTCACAAATGAATTATATTTTAAGTATTAATATATTTATTATTTAATTTTTTCAATTAAAATTAATAATTTCATTATATCTACGAAGATAAAATTAATATAAAATAAATAAATAAATAATAAATAATAAATTATCGTATAAGTTAATAATTAAATATCCATTACCATATAACTATTGTTATGATACTCTCATAATGCTCAAAAAAAATTTTAATAGGAAACGTTAAATTTACTCAAAATTTAATCTTTTGAAGCTCACAAATGAATATTATTTTAAAAATTAATTGGTTGAAATTTAAATATCTAGTGCCAATAATATACACACACATATACATAATAGATAAGAAATAGTTTTTCTAAGAATTCACAAACGAATATAATCTTAAGCATTAATTGATTGAATATTTAATATTTTTATTAAAGCTAATAATGTATATTCATAAAGATAAGAAATAATAAAAAGTAAAATAATAAAAAATAAAATAACTATGCCGTGTGAGCACTAATATGGCACTCTCACAATGCTTAAAAACTATAACTTGTATATATTATCATGCAAACTTCTCAGATAATCTTGACATATCTATAACATATATCGTACAGTCTAAATCAAGCATCCTTGACTCAAAAGAAAAATATAGTATATGTCTAGTACATATTGACTATGATCTAGAATAAAATGTATGATATATAGAATAAGGGGAAATTATATTGTTCACCTGTAGGTGCATAGTACAACGTGCAGTTGTAAATGTACTGGACAATCAGCGTATCAATACTAAACAAAGATGATCTGTAAATTTTATTAAACAAACAACTTATGAATACTGAACAAATAATTTTTTTTTTATTCTGAACAAACATTTGTGACTATTTTTATATATAGATATTTATCAATTTTATACTTCTTAACATATATTGTGATAATCTATGAATTTTACTGGACAAATAGTTTATGAATACTGAATATATAATAGCTTATAAATACTAAATAAATAATCTTTTTATTCTAAACAAACATCTGTACCTTTTTTCATGTATAGATGTTTCTATAGATTTTACTGGATAAACAACTAATGAATATTGAACAAACATTTGTGATTGTTTTCATATATAGATGTCTTTGTGGATTTTATTGGATAGACAACTAATGAATACTGAACAAAAAGTCTGATACACCATGCTATGTGCTACTGCAGATTCATGATATAATTTGCATAGAATAAGTAGGTGTGCAAACTGTTCTAGGTTGAGCGATAAATTAACGTTTTAATTTTGATTTTCTTAATAGTAATAAAGTAATAACACAGTTTTAATTAAATAAGCAGAACCATTAAATTTGAAAGTCAAACAACTATTATTCGTTTTATTATTTTGATCAATAGAAGTCGTAATAATGACCAATTGCTTGTTGTAATACGTTATACAAAATAATTTCTAAGATTTTAGTGAATTAGCTTAAAGAGCACATTGGATTAGTGATATCGGAAGTATAGAGTGCATTTGTGAAGTGTCGTAATATCACTAACAACATTCACATTGCCCAAGAAATTGTGAGAGGCTATGATAGGGAACATGGAGTTCTTAAATGCGTTCTAAAAGCAGATCTTAGAAAAGCTTATGACTCTATAAGTTGGTCATTCATTTTGGCTGCCTTTGAAGCTATGGGATTCATCGAGAAATTTATTGGATGGATCTGTATGTGCATCACAACAGCATCTTCTTCTGTGGCATTTAATAATGGAATCCATGGGTTTTTTAAAAGGGGCAGAGGTCTTAGGCAAGGGGATCCCCTATCCCCCTGTCTGTTTGTCATTGGGATGGAAGCTTTGACTAGAATTATAGATATGCTTACTAATAGTGGTCGAATCAATTTCCATTCTCGATGTGGTAAACTGAAATTAACTCACTTGTGCTTCATTGATGATGTACTTATTTTCTCCAAGGCCAATGAGGATTCTATTGATGCTATCAAGGAGGGGCTGGATATATTCTAAACCTTGTTGGGACTCCAAATCAATAATGACAAGATTGAAATATACTTTGGTGCCTGGACAAATGATGTCTAGGTCAAACCCAGGGACATAATTGGATTCAAAATTGAATCACTTCCTATGAGGTATTTGGGTGTGCCACTAATAGCTGGCAAACTCTCAAAATAGGATTGCATGGATCTTATCAACAAAATTATTGGCAAACTTGAAGGTTAGGCAACTAAATGGTTGTTGTTGGTAGGAAGGAAAATTCTTATCCAATCCGTGCTCATGGGTATTCAAAGTTAATGGGACAATAAGTGTGCTAATTGATTAGTCGATTTTGGACTTCAATCGTAACTTGTGGATATTTGTTAGACAAGATGCTAATTATGTTAAAACCAAATTGAACTAAATTGAGTTGGTTTATTTGGTTTGGTTTGATTATGACAAGGATGAGAATTAGGTAGCTTGATCTGATGCCATCGTTTTGTGCACCGATAAGAAGAGAGAATCGCTGTCTGACATCCAAATGTGCCACTAGTGTGGTGCAGGCCAAAAAAATTTCAACGGTCAAGTTAGTGGGTTTGTTTTCTATAAATAAGGAGCATTTTAAAGCTAGTATGTAAAGTGAGTATAAGAGAAATGTTGTACCTTTGGCCTTTGGCCGGGGATCCCATTTATATTACCTGGTCGAGTAACTGCTTTTCAAGTTCTGCGTGATCATTCATGACATGTTCTTCATTTCATTATACTTTGACCTCCAATCTTGTTGGTTCCAAACTCCTTTAATGCTTCCTTATCACTCAGGACAATCGGCTAGCCTTCTAGCTAACTCAGGCTTATCCTTCGTAGGCTGAGTCATACTCATATCAGGTTATATTTTTATAAAATTTTAGTTGATCTGGTTCCATTAGGTTTTCATCAAACAAGACTGAATAGATCGAATATATTGTATTTAGGTGTGTGTATCACTTTTTTAAGATTTTATATGTTTAGTTTATGAGATGATCATTTCATTGGGTATTGTGTTATATATGTTTTTATTTATGGAATGATTCATCTAGGATTTGGTGTATTTTCGGCGTGTAGATTGATTTTTTTGTTTTTGGCAAATCATGACTTGATTTTGTAAATTTTTTTTCTCCTTTTTTCTCTTTTAAAATATTTTATGACAATTTCAGTTTTAATATAATAGAGTGAATAGAACCAAAATATGTTCCCGTGTGCTGGTCTATTCAATTTTTTTCATATTTTAATTTGGCCTGGTTTAGATAGGTTTGGATTATTAAAATTAATAAAAAATTTAGATTCGACCTATACAGTTTGATTATTAACCGAATGCTCATTTCTAACTAACTGCTCTGTGGAAGAAAAATGAGAAATGTTATCTCTGTGAGCAATTAGTGTCGTGTAAGCATCAGTCGGGCCCTCCTTGAAAGAGAAAAATAAAAATAAAAATAACAAGTTTTACGATTGCTTTCTGAAATAGTACCCCTAAAGTAAGAGAAATAAGTCTAGGACAAAAGTTTTTGATGGTCCACAAAAAATGAACAACTCAATGCCGTAAAATCTGACCCAAAAAAGAGAAAAGAATGACTCACAAACCTCTCCCGTATGAAACGCCCACGTGGTAAACCCAATAACTCAACCTAAAGCATGGATTTCTCGGCTTGCGTCATTATTACATTATTATATCATTATAAAATACATTTAATAATAATGAATTTATATGCAATTATAATCCAATAATCTAAATAAATTATTATTGATAAGAGTATGATTGACTCGACTCGACACATCTCGGCATTCCCTGTCTGAGCTGATTGGAGCCAGATCTCCATTTGTTGGGTCTGTGTGGGGTTGGAGTTCAAATTGAGATGGATGATGGCTTCACTTAATTTGAACCAAAGAGTTTGAGTTCGACTCCTATCATTGCTACTAACAAAAGCCGATATAATAAGCACTTAAGCTTAGAAGGTCCAGCTATTGAAATATTCGCACAATATATTCTTAACATTTTTCTAACCTAGTTTAGGCCTGTTTCTAAACCTCTAGGTACGGAAATTTTCACGTTATACACTCCTAACATTTTTCGGCCTAGTTTAGGCATATTCCTCAACCTCTAGATATAGAAAGTTTTCAATTGGCCACAATAGTGTCTCTAGTAATCCGACCCTAACTCCATTAAATCAAGGTTATTGGCATACTCAGTAATCCAACCCTAATATCACAACGATGTTCCTAATAATCCGACCCTCTTGTTTTTCCTTCTGTGGTAGGTTCATTTAGCTCAGACCATTAAGAAGGTCGGGCAACGGCATACCCAGTAATCCAACCCTAATACCACAACGATGTTCCTAGTAATCCGACCCACTTATTTTTCCTTCTATGGTAGGTCCATTTAGCTCGGACCATTAAGAAGGTCGGGCCGAGGTCGTTATCTGGTTATCACAAAATCTCGACGTAAAGATGATACGAATTCGATAGATTACCACTAAATAGAAAGACAGAGAGACACCGAGCAACAGCGAAAATGAACAAGAAAAAGACTACGTAAAAAAAGACGAACGCAAAGTCATTCCCATCTGTCATTCAAAAGACGGAAGAAAATAATTTTTTTTCCTAATAAATATTACCAAACATTCAACTGGACGATCTGTGTGGACCCTTTGAGAATAGTATTTTTCTAGTTCCCAAAAAAGGGGTATATTGTAGATTTTAAGGACTTTGATAATGGTGGTGGTGGTGGCATGCGACCATGGAAACCGCGTATTTACGTTGGTCCGCTCAATAGCCCACCCAGACGTTCAAAGTCCACTTCAAAACATACACACCATTTTCCTTAATTTCTACAACGCTTCCCTCACATGATCCTTTTTTTAATTTATTACTCAAGACCAAGTAAAACCATCTCTATAAGACTCTAACACCCCCTCTTTTTCTTCTTCTTCTTCTCTCTCTATCTGCAGATTACAGATAGAACTTTTCTGGGTTTAAAGCTAAATTCAAGAATTTTTTCTTTCTTTTTATTTTTTATTTTTTTCTGTTGGAATCAATTTTTGTGTAAGAAAGATAACAGCCGTAGCATAAATTCTCATGGTGGTGCCATATTTTCACCTGTTTTTAACCTTTCTTGTCCTTTTTTTCTGTAATTTTTTGGCCACTGGAATCAGGGGTCTGGGTTCAAATGGTTCCCATCTGGGTGGCATCGAATTGCTTGATCACACAAGTTTGAACGCTGCGTCTTCTGGAAATAAAGATTGTGGCTTTGATGATGAAGATGAAGTTGTTATAGGCTTGCCAAAGAAGCATATGGCGTCGGTCAAACTTCCTCTCCGTCATAGCTCCGATGGTAAGAGAACCGAGGCCAAAGAGTCGTTTTTGCAGTCAACAAAAAGGGACGTTTTCAGAATTCAGACACTGTATAGAAGGATAACAGAGCAGAAGAATCAGAAAAGCAGCAGTAAACAGCAATTCAAGCCAGTGGTGACGGCGCCGGCAGCCTCGCCGGAGTCATCCCCGGAGCAATTTTCCGGCCTGCTGATTGCCACGCTTGAGTCAGGGGTGAGTCTTGGCTCAGGCGAGTACTTCATGGATGTGTTTGTAGGCACACCCCCTAAGCATTACTCATTGATACTAGACACTGGCAGTGATCTTAACTGGATTCAGTGTGTACCCTGCTATGATTGTTTTGAGCAAAATGGCCCATTCTATGATCCCAAGGAGTCCACTTCTTTCCGAAACATCAGCTGCCGCGACCCGCGGTGCCGGCTTGTTTCCTCCCCTGATCCTTCTCAGCCCTGCAAGGCTGAGAATCAGACCTGCCCTTACTACTATTGGTATGGTGATAGTTCCAACACCACCGGCGATTTCGCCCTCGAGACCTTCACGGTTAACCTTACAAGTGTGTCTGGAAAATCAGAGTTCAAGAAGGTGGAGAATGTGATGTTTGGATGTGGGCACTGGAACAGAGGACTATTCCATGGCGCTGCCGGATTGCTTGGACTCGGCCGTGGGCCTCTTTCATTCGCCTCCCAGTTGCACTCCTTGTATGGTCATTCTTTCTCGTATTGTTTAGTCGATAGAAATGCTAACACAAGCGTTAGCAGCAAGTTGATTCTTGGTGAAGACAAAGATTTGCTGAATCATCCAGAATTGAATTTCACATCATTGGTTGCTGGGAAAGCAAATCCAGTGGACACATTTTATTATGTCCAGATTAAATCGATCATCCTGGCAGGAGAGGAGTTGAACATACCCGAAGAGACCTGGAATTTGTCGCCAGAAGGCGCTGGTGGAACAATAATCGATTCGGGTACCACATTGAGCTATTTTGCAGACCCTGCAAACATAACTATAAGAGAAGCTTTTGCGAACAAGATCAAAGGTTACCCTCTTGTTGAAGACTTTCGCCCGTTGTATCCGTGTTACAATGTGTCCGGAGTGGAAAGCCTTGATCTGCCATCGTTCGCGATTCGGTTTAGGGATGCGGCAGTCTGGAATTTCCCTGTCCAGAACTACTTCATCAGGCTTGAGCCTGAGGAGGTCATCTGTTTGGCAATTCTGGGCACTCCGCAGAACGCTTTGTCGATAATTGGAAACTACCAACAGCAGAATTTTCACATTTTATACGATACCAAGAATTCAAGGCTGGGATTTGCACCAACACACTGTGCAGATGTATGACACTGGCAAAACATGGAAATTTGTACGCAAGCTTAGCTGTGAAGGATGATTTTTTGTTTATTTCTTTCCATGATATATCTTGATTTACAAATGCAGGTAAAGATACACTATACAGTTAATTATATACTTCTTGTTACCATTTTCACTTCAAGCCTTAATTAAATTACATCAATTTACTGAAAAGTCTGAAATTTTTGGTTTACAAGTATGGATGTTGCTTCTCTCTTTTCTGATTTAGCGTATGGACTCTTCTTTTCTCGAGGATGTTAACTAGTAATTCATTTTAAATAAGAATATTGGGTTCATCTAAAATTACAAATTTCGTAACACAGATGCAACTTAATGTTCAGAGACTCCTTTGCCCTGTGGGTCAAATTTATTTTCGTTGACTTGAATGTGACCTTTATGGGTGAGCCAAGTTGCTAACGAGTAATTTGTTTCAAACGAGAGAATATTAAATTTGTCTAAAATTCCAAATTTGGTACAGCCTATTGCGTAAAGACTCCTTTGTTCTATGGGTCAAATTTATTTTTGTGGACTTTAATGTGGTCTTTTTGGGTGAGCCAGGTTGCTAAAGAGTAATTCGTTTTAAATAAGAGAATATTATATCGAGTAATTCGTTTTAAATAAGAGAATATTATATTTGTTTAAAATTATAAATTTCGTAATACAAATAGCCGCCTAAACTCATAGAGACTCCTTTGCTCTATAGGTCAAATTTTTGTATATTGACTTGACGGTGGTCTTTTGGGTGAGCCCGGATCTTGATTTTACCTGTATCCAAGGGATGATTAGTTGACGATTCAGAAACTCGTTTAGGTCATTGCGTACGTAAATATCATTGTTAAAAGTCAACACATGCTTGTTGATTTTGAACGTGGCATTTTTGGGTTAGGCCGGATCTAACTTTGACTTGCGCCAAATGGAAGATCTAGGTTGAAAATTTTGAACAACTTTTGTTGAAATATATATTCGTTCTACGTAGAAAAATTACGAGCTCTTAATTATCACATAAAGTTGTGGGTTACTCTTCAATCAATTTGTTTTAAAATAGAACGTCATACTTTTTAATATAGAAATAGGTTCTTCCTCTTGTCTTGTCTATTGCTCCATCGCGCATCCGTCCATGTGTGTGCCAAATTTGCCATTATACCGTATTATTGTTGATGACCATCTTGTTTGCTGAATTCTAAAACTCTGTTCTCGTTAGTTCATCTGGTCTAATGAGCTCAAATCTCAATTCTCGTTGCGTCACACGTGAGGGAAATATTGAAATATGCATTTCTTTTACATTAATCAATCATACGTTTTTAACTTATCGTGTAAGATCCTAAACAATTCTGGTTAAACCAATTAGTTTTAAATTGAAACATTATTTCTTTAATACCTCTGGTGATGAGGCGAGTAGTCATTGGAACCCCATTTATGTTCTATGTTCTTGTTAAACTAATAAAATCTTCTATTTTGTTGTCCATGTGAATATGTACACGCACTGCTCCCATTTTTCCCCTTCTCTACCTATCAATCGGAGAATCGTGCTAGTAATTTGAACCCGCAATCTTTTGATTGGAGCCCACTTTTCCACCAAACTATCCACATTTTACTTGAGTGTCATATGCAAAGTCACTAACATCAGGATAAAAGGGCAAATCTCGGTGTATGAAACTTCTGCTATGTGCTATCAATCTTAGAGTCGAATGTTCAGTTGTCGGAGCCAGATAGAGCGAACAACCATGTTAAAGAGGTCGAATCTTTTAGGTGTTCCCATTGATCACAAAATGCCTCTGCACTTGCTTGACTCTCCTGTGCATTCTCAAGTACTGAGTTTGAGAAATCCCCATCAATATTCTCTTGATGTTGGATGTGTCCTGAACTGGAATGCTGACAGAAAACGATTTCCAGTTCAGGACATCACTAAAAGGTGGCACATAATCCTCTGATATCAAAACTGGTATGCATTCTGCGTAAATTGCTTCCAAAACTCTTGGACTCGCAACTTCATAACCACTGGGACATAAGCAATATTTACTGTTCTTCAGCATCGATTCGTACGATAAATCACCTGGAAGTTTGTCACACACAAGCACATCCTGATCTTTTCCTTTCCAGTGCTCCAGAAGATGGTGCCTTATGTCACCTACACAAGCCTCCAGCAAAGAAAGCAAGAAATGATCGTCTTGATGGAGATGGACCTCCAATTAGTCCTGTAATTTCTACTGTCTTCAGATGAATTTCGGGTAACGAGACGTCCTTTGATGGATTAAAGCCTTCAGATGTATTAGCATTGGACAAAACTCTGATTGAATTGTTTAACAAATTTGGAACAGATCTAGTGGAATATGGCCCGTGGAATCGAAAAGCATAAAATTTAGTACAAAAATCATATCAATAATCCACTGATAACAATACCATAACTAACAATACTTTCAGTTTTTATAATAAGCCTTGAATTGATGGAAATCTTGAAGGCAGTAGTAACTTTTGGATCAACTATAATGTGGAGGCTTAGAACTCTTTGCAACATTCCTTTCAGCGGCATCTCATGGATGAGAGAACCTTAATGCCTTTCTTTCGGAATTGAACCAAAGCGGGCAAAACTTTAAGATCTACCATGAATTCTACCGATACTTCACTAACAAAGAGTCCTGCCGCGCACTTAGATTACCCCTACCCTAATCGCGGAGGCGATAAGAATTTTTTCCCTTTCTGGTTTTTAGCTAGAGAGATAAGCAGTTGACTGAAATTAAGGACGTCAGGTAGACCTACTATGCTTTCTTATGGTGATCCAAACCACACCTCTGTTCACCCCGGAAAATCCTGACAATTAAGTTTGAACAAAATGTATTTTATTCGCTAGCTCCTGAGGCGGAATGTAATAACTCAGGCCCATCTATTCACCTACTAAACTTAATCAATTATTTCCGAGTACTTAAACCCTTTTTGAAAATAATAGAGAACTCAAGCAAATGAATATTAAACACAAGTCCTTTACATGATCAGGACCTGGGAAAACATAGCAAGATCTTATAATGTGTCTCAGTAAAGAATTAAAAGAGTAGAGATTCATCGATGGATCGCGATCCATCACGAAAAGGGGCAGATAGAAGAATAGTTACAGCAGAAAAAAATTGATGTTTGGATAGTGAAGTATATTTTACGCAATCATGGCAAGAGAGCATGAAGTGATCAGCACCAAGACTTCAATTCCAGAAGCGATGCCTTCGCGAAATATGGCCGATGTAGTCAGCAATGGTGCTGCCAATGGCACGCCTGCCATGAGCACCAGGTTCATGCAGGTACTGCACCATCACTACTACACTGAATGGTAAGAAGTAGACATGTGCTTCATCAAGGTCATTTGTTCTGTAAAAGTTTCCTTTCTTCATTTCGTATGTGAACCTTCCCTCTGTGGAGTATACACTCTTACATGGGCCATTGTTGAACATTGGAGGCTCTCCTTCTTCATAAACATAAATTTTAAACAGCTTCTCCATTTCCAGATAACTCCTATGTTGCAATAAGTTAAAAGGGTCAATAACTTATTTAGTCTCTCATCTTAATTTGATCCTTTTGACCACTAAATCGTTTATCTTTAAAACATAATAAATCAGCGTCTTATTTTTATAATTTGTGAGGCTGATAGTCATCATATCAAGTCAAAAATTGCCAATAATTAACAATTTGAATATATAAAAAAAAGGAAACACATATATTTATTTCGATTTTAAACCTATTCGACCCAACTGTACATATACCCATAGATCATTGATCCATGAGTGTGTCATGTGCCCAAATTGTTAAATTTTTTTTACGATTTTTTACCTTAACACTAACAGTGTCACAAATTATAAAGATAAAAAAAAGTGAGACTTATACTTCCAACAAAATATTCAAAAGAAATTACAACCAAAAGAATGGAAGCCAAAAAACCTAAGTGGCTGATTTGTACCTATGGAATGCATTGGCATTTTTATAGATAGGTCCCCGAGGGACATAATCCAGGTCTTCATACATTGAAATCATGCTACCATTTTTCGCGGCCTCCATGATTGAAGAGCGAGCTTTTGCCAAACTGGCTTCAAGCCTTTCCAACTTGCTGTCACTACAAGATTTTTAATTAGGCCAATATTTATGTATTTTTTGTTACACATAGAGTAAACGTAGAAAAATAAAATCATAACTTTTATTCTAGTTATGATAAGTGTAACAAAACGCTTGTTACATTTCCAACCGTAACAACGATATGCATGGTATTTTTATACTTGTTTTTATAAAATGGAAAAAAAATTTATTATGCTCAAAGTGCAACTAACATAAATTTGAAAAGATGCACTTGAGAAGCGTAAATAACATTAGTTACGCTTCTAAATATAACAAACAGTGGCCAGGGTTGTAAGTGTAGTATCAATTTTTAGTTACATTGTAAGTCCTTACATTAGGTCAAACACAACTAATTAATTTTGTTATACTTCTAAATGTAACTTTTAGAATTGATGCTCAATTAGCTTAATGAAGAAAATTAAGAGAAGTCAAAATTTGCATGAAGATTTTGGCACATGAAGATTTATCTAGATAAGATTATATTACTTAGTCAAATTGTATAAGTAATTGACTATTAACTAATCTAGAATTATTTATTAGCTATATCTTAGTTAGCTAATATTATCTAGATTAGTTTAACTAGACAATTTGATTAAGGAACTTGAGTCAAAGCATGCAACTTGCATAATCTCAAAGATTCTAGGACATGATTAGCTAACATAAAAAATCTATAAATATAGCCTTGTGGTCATGTATTAGCAATGTATCATATATGCCATGTATCATATTTATTAGCCAATACAAAAAGTTTGACTAGAAATTTAATGATGTATAGTTGATTTCTTTTAGTGTGTACCTCTTGACATATCCTCCATTAACAACCGCAACCTCAGCTACAATACTTTCACGAAAAGAACCATCCTGGACAAGATTTAAAGAACTTTCCGGAGCTAAAGCTTCTCCAACATTGTCAAAATCTGTGTTTTGCTCTTCAGAAAAGGAAGCTAAAGAATATGTGCTGAGAACACTAACAGACTTGAAGGTCCATGAAGAAGAAATTGTTGTTAAATATCTTCCATAACCAAGTGCAGTACAAGCTACAACTGTGATCATGACTAAAGGACAAAAATTAACAGAATCAAATTAGAAGACAATGATGACAAATATGAGAAGCAATGCAGCTTTTTAGTAAGCCACATGTTTTTGTTGCTTTGAGTTAGGGTGCCCCTAAGCTACAATTGACTTGAGATCAATACCTACTGGGCCAGGAGTAGTTAAGGAAAAGTCCTTTCGACGAGTGCGCTTCCAAGGATTTGAACTTACATTCTTCTCCTCACGAGGATGAGACTGCTACCAACAATTTATTGGTTAGTAAGCCACATATTTGCATACAGAAAACATATGAAGAAATGGCCGAGATTTGAAGTGTCAGTGGATACATTGCTTCAGTGCAAGTTATTCTTTGCTGCAGGGTAGATTATTCTGTGAGCAGTGTGGAATTAAAAAAGCCTTTTCTTGCCAGCAGGGTTTATGGGGAGCAAAGCTTTCTTAGGGTTAAAGACAACTCAATTGTTTAAAGTGATCATAAATTCATGCCTCTTTTGGCTTGTGATCCAGTAAATTAAATTCTCGAATAAGGTTTTTTTGTACTAATCAGTATGATCAATGTAAATGTGTAAACTTGACTTCATCAGCTAGCTACAGTATGGATTGTTCCCAGGGATAGCCTAAGTGATGGGTCGGTCGTGGCTCACCATCCGAATTTGAATTTCTCCGGGTTAAAAGTTTTCACTTATTTACTTGTTAGGGTCGTAAAACTGGTCCATGTACCCTGGATTTACCACTTGATAAAGTTAGATAAATTCTCTAATTGATTAAAAAAAAAAGGAAAAAAGCATATGGATTAATATTATATTACTATATCGAGAATGAAGTTCTTTAGATTCCACAAATTATGTCATTTTCAATAAAAGTTTGTTACATTGATACAAGCATTTTTCTTTCTTATTTTTTTTCTCCCTTTTGTGTGTAAAGTAGGAGTGTAGAAAAAGTCAAAAAAACCGCAAAAACCAATTCGGCTGAATTGAATCGACCATAAACCGTCGGTTTTTAAGGTAATTCGATCGGTTGTGGTTTTAATTTTTAAAAACCACTTTGGGCGTTTCGGTTAACAGTTTTGAGGGATCAAAACCGCGGTTAAACCGAACCGCCTGTATATTACTATTATTTATATTTATATACATGCATATATATATATGTATATATGTATGTATGTATGTATATATTATATATTAATAAGTAATTAAATATGTGGAAAATATATAATAGTGTTAGCCTCCCTGCACTAGAATTTTAAAAAGCACTCTTCATTGTTGGTTTTGCAAATGCAGCATCTACAGTCTGAATACAAGTGAGGACTTTTAATACAGTTCTTTTGAAGAAAGGGGTCGTTGATGTTAAATTTTAGAGCAATGTAGAAAGTTGGCACTTGATGGTTCTTCAAGTTGATTAATTAACCAACTCATGGATCAAATAAAGTATTCGTCTATGCAAATTCTGGTTATCTAATCAAATATATGTATACACATGTGCGCACATACATATATATGTGTATATAAACTTAAAACCGACCAAAAAAACCGTTTAAACTGCACAAACCGCATTGACCAAAACCAACGATTTCTTAATTAAAATGAGCAGCTTTGGTTTTAGAAAATGAAAAATCGCAAATTTTAATTCGATTAGAATTTTCATGCAAAAATCGACCGAAACCGCCCGCTCACACCTTTAGCGTAAAGATACAAGCAACGTACAGAATGACATATTTTATGTTATTTCGGGTACAGAAGGCCGGCAAGTGCATGTTGGGTGCCAAACACAACTTCCAAAAATGTTTTTAAAGATATAAATGTTATATTTAATTTAAAAGTTAATAGATTAAATATTAGACATTTACTTTTTGGTAGGAAATTGTAGGTTTATAGAAACGTCAACTGGATCTTCTAGCTATTGTACTTTATTAAAGACAACAGATAACAAATGAGTATTAAAGTATTTGGATATAATATGGTTATAAAACTTGTTTCGTAAATCAAAGCTTATAAGCAACAATATTTGTTAAAATAACTAAAAAGAACTTTTGTCAATAAATGTTATATTTTTTTATTTTTTAAAAGATAGAGAAGTATTTTACTTGGTCAAACTATATTAATGACTTATAAGCAGGTTAAAAGGGAAAAGGGTTGCTGCTTTTTTTTTTTTAAGTTGCTTATATGTTATTTTCACTTGCTTAAAGTAACTTATAAGCAAGATTGACCAAACATGTAACTATCTTTTCTATTTATAAATAAGTTTAACCAACTTATAAGTAAAGTCAAAGACCATCAAAGCATGCATGCTTTGAATCCAAAATTTCATATTTGCAAGGAACACTAATATTGATGAAACATGACTTTCTTAGCCCTCGAATTCAAAATGGTCTAAAAAGAATTAACTCGAGTAATTACTTAAACTCAAACTACTCATCTATAAAACACTTATCACTTTATGTCTTCACCAACACAAGACATCATAATAACATGATGTTAAGTATCTAACATCCTCATTGGGAACATAGTCACAATCCACAAATAAGGACCAACCAACCACTATTAGAATATTAATGTTGACGAATTCAAGAAGTAAAAGCATTTGAATTTCAAATTCACAAAATCAAATGATATTCCACTTAATCCAAATGGTTAAACAAAATTTTGATTCAATTGACATTAGTAATGCACAATCCCTTTCATGTAATTTCACAAGTTAATGTGAATATGTCCTCAAGCACGCATATAAAGAAATCAATATGAACATTATTTAAGTTTTTTATCCTTTTATTCGAGAAGTGGCATATTGCATTTATCAAATGCATATAATACATGCGAAAAAGTCCAAAGAGAATACACTGGCCCAGGGAACAAGAACAAAAAATAGAACAAGACGTACATTTGGACCAAGCAGAGAATTGGACACTATCAGAGCTCACCAACACACAACCCACAGCTAAAACAGGGCCAGGGTACGCAGTCGAAAAATCTAGCCTAGGCTTAACTCTCTCTTTCCAGTTTGTGGACTAGGTATGAAAGGCAATAAGGGCTCGTTTAAATTAACTTTTTTTAAAAGAGTTTTTTTTTATATAATTTTTTAAAATAAAAAGTGTTTTTTTCAGAACTTACAATTTTTGTCTTTTAGGAAACTTAAATTTAAATTTTTTCAGAGTTTCAATTTTTTTAAAAGCAAAGCCAAATACTTATTGTATAATTAAAAAATGAATCTTAATTTTCCAAAAAAAGTCAAACTTTTTTATAGAAAAAACCGAGCCAAACAAGCTCTCGAGCCAGAAGTAACAAATTAGTTGTAATTAGAGCTGGCAAGCGGGTACCCGCGGGTCAACCTAACCCGTTTATGGCGAGTTGTTGGGTCAACCAATTTATCCAACGGGTCAGGGCTATTAAAATCCTAAACTAACCCTGGCGAGGGGTGAGTTGTTTTGTCGAGTTAAACAGGTTGCTTTGGCGGGCTTTTGGGTCGTTTTTTGTGCGTTTGGTGGGTTATGCGGGTCGTTTTGGCAGGCTAAGCCAGTTTGCGGATCATTTTGGTGAGTTAGGTGGGTTCATAAGTCATTTTGGCAGGTTGGCGGGTTAGGCGAGTCATTTTAACGGGTTCATGGTCCCCCGCGGGTTGACCCAACCAAACCCATCAGTTTGACTCGTTTGTCTGGCGGGTCATTAAACCCTCAACCCTAACTCTCTTTTTTGGTGGATTACGCAGGTTAACACGCGGGTCTCAACCCATTTTACCACCTCTAGTTGTAATTAGTAATCTTTTTTTTTAGAGGGTGTTTAGATTGGCTTATAAAAAAGTTATTTAAAGTACTTTGGGCTTTAAGTGACTTTTTTTATTGTCAATTTTAAGTAGTTACGTATTTGAATAAAAGTTATAGTTATAAAAAAAGTAACTATTAAGGATACTAAAATAGAATTTAAAAGGTAAGTATAAGATAAAAAAAAGTAAAGATATTTTAGTAATAAAAAGGTAAGGATAAGATAGTAAATGATTTGGTCAAACTTGCTTTTTTCAAAGTGCTTAGGGCTTGTTTGGATTGGCTTTTTTAATAAGCGCTTTTTTTAACAGCTTTTGAAAAATAACTTTTTTTTAGAAACTAAAAATTTTGGCTTCTAAAAAATGTTATATTTGAGCTTTTTTCAGAGTTTCAGCTTTTTTAAAAGCCAAATTAAATAGTTATTGTAAATTTAATGTAACTTTTTTAAGAAAAAAAAAAGTATTTTTTCTTGAAAAAAAGTCAATCCAAACAGGCCCTTCAAGCCATAAAAAACATAAGCTGGGGGTGGAAAACTTTTTATTTTCTACTTAAAGCCACTTAAAAAAATATATTTTTAATTAAAACAAATGCTTCTATTAACTTAAATTAGGTTTTAAATGAATTTGACAGAAAAAAAAAAAAATGCCAAACCAAACACCCGCTTAGTCTTGTTTAGGCAATTTCCAAAACTATGATCCCTAGTCTGCTCTACAGACACGAATAATGCACTGCACACGTAATGGTCTCTCTACTTTCTTCCATTTACACCTACCTCCATTTACAACTTTTAGATAAGTACAAGTATTTAATATAAAATGTATCATATATTTTATTAAATTTTGTTAAATTTGCATTAAATATTCTATAGCTTTAACACTCATTAATAGTCTCATGTGGTTTTGAAAATGTTGTACATTGACTTCTACCATTCATTTATAGTTAACATAGAATATTAAAAGCATGCCTATATTACATTTTTTTTTGTCAATAATGAAAAAAGTTCAAATAAGTTGGTGCAAATTTCACCCTTTGATTTTAAAAATTGGGTAAATTTTTCCTTTTGATCTGAAACAAGGTACAAATACACATCTAGATTAGTTTAAATGACTACCTATTAAATAATATACTTTTATTCAACAATAATTAAATGCATATTAACAAAATATATTTGTAAATAAATAACAAACAAAACAACCAAAAAAGGGGTCCTCTCTAATATATCAAAATTGATAGATTCCTCCTTCTGATTTTAAATTTAGTGTAAATTTTTCTTCTAATTTTAAAATTAGTGAAAATGCACATCTGAAAGAGTGAAAGCTGAAAAAATATCTCTTAAATTATGTAACTTTATTTAAATATAAGCATTTTACCCCCGTGTTTTATGAAAGTCACATAAAATTTCCTATATTTTCCAAACTCGCTGATAAATCCCTGTGCTTAGAAAACATTATACATTAGCCTCCGCCGTTAGTTTTTCCGTTAAAATTAACGGAGAGTATAAAAACACACCTAAAATGCATTTTGACTTGTTAACAATAGGAAAAAAAAAATTCAAGTTAATTGGTGCAAATTCCCCCATTTGATTTTAAAAAGAGTACAAAATCCCCCCTCTAGTTTCAAATCCATTAACTTTAACAGAAAAATTAATTACGTGGATCAATATGCAACGTTTTTTAAATCACAGAAAATTTATCAGCGGATTTTAAAAACAAAGAGAGTTTTATGTGACAATCACAAAACGCAAGGAGGTAAAATGCATTTTACTCTTTAAATATTTCTCTTAAATTATGTAACTATATTAATGAAGGTGTATCTCCACTTTATTTCAAATTACAGATGGAAAAGCTAGAATTTCTTCCCACCAACATGTAGCATTTAATTTTTCCTTTCTCCTAGATAAGCAAGTAAATTCACTAAGTGTCAAAGTCTCCGATCACTAATGCAGTAGTGATCTGGTGGTACATCTCTCACATTTAACGTAAGTAATTCTGAAATTGATTTATATTAATTGCATATAATATATATATAATTAGCCTTTAGCTTCCTTGAAAAAAAAAAAAAAAAAAAAGTCCCTAATCTACCACCATCCTGAATAAAGTGAAACCGTCAAAAAGGCTCCATCTATTTCGGAGAACTTCATTAGCCATGCTCCTATATATTATACCCTACACATGTATATATAATAACTACTAAATCTTGTAGTTTCTACTTCTATCAATTTATCTATTAATTCTAAGATTCAATCTCCGGAGCCAAATGGAGTGAATAATCATATGAAAAACATCATATCTCTTGGGAGGATCATTCACCACGAAATGACGCTGCACCTGCTTCACTCTTTCCTGCATTCTCATATACTTCTCTTCTGATATCTCCATCAGAATCTTCTTCAAGTTTGGCAAATCATTCACAGAAACCTGAATCGAAAACGCTGTCCAATCAAGAACATCGCTGAAGGGCAGCACGTAGTGCTGCGAGATCAACACCGGCACGCACTCTGCGTAGATTGCCTCAACGATTCTGGGACTCGCAACCTCATGGCCGCTCGGGCAGATGCAGAACTTACTTTTCTTCATCATTTCGTCGTAAGATACGCCGTCCGGGACCTTTTCGTATACCCTTATGTCGTCGTCTTTGTCCTTCCAGTGCCGGAAGAGTGCAGGCCTTAGACGGCCGTGCCATCCGCCTGCGAAAAATGCTAACACTGTCCGGTTGTGGTAGGGGAATCCACCTGTGAGTCCGGTTATGTTCCCTGTACGGAGATTGATTTCCGGGAAGGATACATCTTTACGCGGATTGAAAAACTCAGATGTGTTGGCATTGCATAGTACTCTTATGGATGTGAAGTATAGTCGGTGAACATACCATGTTGATCTTGGCCCCTATGATGAACAATTTTTGTGTTAGTCACTGAAGGGTAAATTGCAAAGCACCACTTACACTTTGGACTCGGACCTTCCCGTCCTGAAATAATTGAAATATGTGGGACGGGATGGGGTCAAATGCAAATACTTTGGGACGAACACGTGATAATGAAAATTCATATCCCAGAACTTAGGGTGGACATGAATTGACTGAAAGAGGATAACAAGAGCTATTATCATAGTGTATACATTAGCAATGTTATATTGTAGGATTTTTAATTTTAGCCCATTTATTATCATTAAAGTATTAAAAGAATGTCTAAATATGCATTCTAATATTTTTTTTTCTACTTCAAATCTAATTAACGCATCACCATTAGAAGTTTCTAAAAAATGTATTCATCTTTCAAGAATAATATAAGTGCATATTATGCATTTGTATTCACAATGCTACAAATTCACATTGTATATCATACATCGAAATGTATCAACCAAATCAACTCTTCAAAAAGGTGATACGTCAAGTTATGATGCATTCTCAAGGTTGATGTGTCAAGTTAATGCATTTTCAATGCTAATATGTTAGTCTTTCCTATCATCTCTTTGTCTTTAGTAGATAGACCTGGGATTTGGGCTATCAATTTTTATTATATGGTAGGACTCACAAAGGAAATTAAGTCCTTTCCGGGAGACTTCTTGCTTTTTTCCAAGGTCAATATACATATATATATATATATATATATATATAGATGGATAGATAAGTACCCAATCATGGCATGAGAGCATGAAATGATCAGCTCCAAGGCTTCTATTCCAATATGGATATTTGGTAGATATGGTTTGGACATAGTCGCCAATCACACGTCCAAGAACAGCCTTGTCACGGATGATGGGATCGAAAAGGTACTCAAGGATCATCACCACACTAAATGGGAGGAAATATACGTGGGCTTGATTTGGATCAAACGTTCGAAACTTTGTGTTTTTCTCCATCAAACTGAGAAAGATCCCTTCCAGGGAGTAAATGTTCTTCAAGGGACCATAGTGAAACAATGGGGGTTGTCCTTCTTCGTATACAAATATCTTGAATAGATTTTCCATCAGCAAGTAACTCCTGCACACGAATCAAGCACAAGTATGAGAGGAAGCAAAAAGATAGATGTGGGACGACGTACTTTTTGGTGAATTAGAATTGAACTACAGTTCTCACTTACTCAAAATTGACGGTTAGGGGAGTTGAAATTAAATTTCTTGCTAACTCGAATTAATTTTGGAGAAATTGAGGTTATAGTTTCAAGGCACTTGTATCATCAATAAATAAAATTTAAAGCCTAATTACCATTATAGGCCTGTTTGGATTATTTTTATTTTTTAGAAAAAAGTATTTTTTTTAAAAAAAAGTTATATTAAAATTTTAATTACTATTTAATTTGACTTTTAAAAAAATTAAAATTTTAAAAAAAGTTTAAATATAATTTTTTTTAAAAGTTAAAATTTTCAACTTATCAAAAAAAAATTATTGTTCAAAAATTGTTAAAAAAAATTCTTTTAAGAAAATCAAATGAGTCCTATATTTAAGATTTAAATCAGCATCGCATAATGATGATCTGAAAACATGGTGCCCAGTGCGAACCAGATATTAAACTCACCATTAATAAGGTCAATTTCACACCTTTAGCCGACGGGTGTGAATGTTGTCAGCTAAGTGTCAATTTCAGCTTTGCATTATTTTCCACACCTCAGCAGAAAACAAACCCCTTGGTTGCTAAGCGTAATCAATTCCAACTTCAATTCTTATCATAAATTCGTAAAACTCCCGACCAATCGGAGTTTCGCAGGTGTCCATTCGGAAAAGTGACAGGTTACTGACTCTCAAGCATTTGACAAGACATAAGGGTGTACTTCAAATCATGGAACAGAATAAAAGTTACTTTTGTCGAACCAAATTGACTATAAATTGGTGAATTTTAAAATTGTTTAATTGATTATTTTTTATCTATCGCACACAGTTACACAGACTGATTCATTCATTTACACTCATAACAATGTCAAAACTATGTTTATACTGAACTTCCTACAATATTACATATTATGGAATAAAGATATACCAATATATATATATATATATATATATAGAGTGTTCATGCGGGAAATTCTTATATAGACTACTATATGGATATTTTTTATGATTATCACACTTACACAAGTGGTATTACTATAAATTCTAAAATCAGATCTCAATAATGTTATTGCAGAAAATTATTTTCCTTTAAGCAATAAGTAGAATTGTAATCTATGCTAGAATCTCCGACTCTAACACGTGTATGTAGTGAAACACTTAAGGTTTCAATTTCTCAGTAAATAACTTTTCTTCATTTCCAAACATATATAGTACTATAACATGTATGATCTTGATATCTAAATTCAATTATAAGTAGATCAACTATATAAATTTAGTAGCCAAAAATTGGGGAGTTTATCGGATTTGCTTTACAATTTGACATTTATAGCTCACCATTTGTGGTTGGGATACATGTCCATGATATCGAACGAGAGATTAAAATTTGCAAATTGAGGAGAAAATTAATGGCTGAAGAGAAAATTACCTAAATCAGCTTATACACGTTATACCAAGGAAAATAGAGAAAGAATGAAATAATTACGCTATCATAGGATCTAATCAAGAGTAATTTTTATAATTAAACGATCATACACATATTTTCTCCCCTTTTCATATCACTCGTATTAATATCACATCGCTTTCTATCACCTCACCGCTCTCTTTCTCCAGCTTGCCACCTCTCCTGTCAGATGCTACGACCTCGTCTTTTTATAGTGGCCAAATTGTTACGTGTTGAAGATTTTGTCGAGCTCTAAAATAAAAGATATTTATATACTTATGGTAAGATATAAAAAAACTCAATTTAATTTTTTTCAGTAATCAAACATTTTAGCTTTCTAAAATAATACATTTTAAAAAAAAAAGTTATAAACAACATTTTAAGAAAAAGTTAATTCAAAGGAGGCCTTAGACATACCGCTCCCGCCCCACTCGAGCCGGTCGCTAGAGGGTGTGGCTCTCATTCATACTTAAGGTCAGCGTTATGGTACAGTAAGAATTTTCCCTCGTGTAGCTTGCTTTTAGCCTGTTTGGCTAAGCTCATGTAATTTGAGACTTATAAGTTATAAATAATAAAAAGCATATGAGGAAGTGCTTTTTTTTAAGAACTTATAAGTTACAAAATAAGCAAAACAAATCCTATTTTAAACACGCATTTATTTGCAATATAATACAAAATAATTAAAATTAATTACCTGTGAAATACATAAGCATCCCGGTAGATATCACCTTGAGGAACATAATCAGCATCTGAAAGAATTGATGATGAGTGGTTGCAGCTACTATTAGCAATGGCAGCTTTGATCAAAGCTCTAGCTTTAGCCAGACTTGCTTCAATTCTCTCCATGTTTTTATCCCTCTTTTTCCCTCTTCTCATAAGAGTTTCAGCCTCTAAGTCCTTTATCATCTTCTCCACTGCCCTTTGCATCTTTGGATTCTGGCATAAAAAAGTGACAAAACGTACTCATCGTGACACGATGACACGTGGCATAAAAAAAGAACATCGCCACAATAATAACGCAATCATGGCGATGCATGCGAATAACAAAAAATTAAAAGCAAGTGAAGGGGGAGAGAGATTACAGTGAAGGTGGGGTATAGAGCTGTTTTAGGATTCATGGACGAAGATACAGAAGAGGTTGAAGATGCGCCATTAATGGAGGACGTCCATGGCGAAGATGATGTTGAAGATAGAAGAGAAGACAAATAATACAAGCCTTTAAGACCATGTGTTAAGGAAAAAGCAGCTATAGCAAAGAAGGTGATAGCCAAAAGAGTAACGCATAAATTTCTTCTGAAAACATGCCACATCTCTCTCTAGATCTCTCCCAATCTCTCTCTCTCTCTTTCTCTCTCCCGAAATATGATGTTTGTAAGTTAATAGTATGGGTATTCACAAGAAGACCATGTTGTCGGCATGTAATTAGGAGGTTCCAAAACTAGAGAAACCTGGAAATTAATGCGATAAAAATTTGCTTTGTAAGAGTGATGATATTAATTCATACCAATCTATATATAAATATGATAGGAACAGTTTAATTTTAAAGTTTCAATAAATAAAATGGGAAGTCAAATATTAAACAATTCATGATGAGACTGAAGACAAATTAAAATACTTTGGACAAATATGTCATACTTCTTGATGCAAGAAAATTGAATCTTGAACCAAGACCTTGACCTTAACAATTAGCGAGAATCTCATTGGCTTGAACAATCATCCTAAAGAAAAGGGATGCAAGTGACCGAAATTAAAGATTGGAAAAAAAATCTATTGCCAAATAGAGACATCATAGCGATGGAATATAGAGTCATATGTATTTAGTAATGGATTAGTGATTGTTACTAATAGTACCCAAAATAGATAAGTAATTATGATGAGCAGTAAATTTTAAATTAAAATTTTATTAAAAAAATCGAAGTAGAGACGAAAATATTGTCATTATTTGGAGAGACAAAAAGAAGCCTACAATATATTTTGACTTGTTAATAATGAAAAAATTCAAGTAGGTTGGCGCAAATTCCTCTGTTTTTAGAAATGGTGCGAATTCCCTTCTCCAATTTTAAAAATAGTGCAGATTTCTCCTTCAAATTTAAAATAAGATGCATATATACCACTAGATGAGTAAAAAAACATATCTGCTAAATTATATAAATTTTCTAGTTTAAATAACCCCTAGTTAAACAATACAGATATATTCAATAACAATTGAATGCATATAAATAAAGAAATCTATATAATTTAGGAGATATATTTTTTATTTTCACCTTTCAAGTGGTGTGCGTACACCTTATTGCAAACCAGATGAGGAATTTGTATCATTTTTAAAATTAGAGGGGAAACATCTTATTTCAAATGAGAAGGAGAAATTTGCATTGTTTTTAAAATCAGAGGAGGAAACTTATACCAATTTATTTAATTTTTTTTGTTAAAATACGTCATAAGTATGTTTTTTACACTCTCTATTAACTTTAATTAGAAAAAGCTAACAGGAGTCAATGTACAATGTTCTTTAAAGTACAGGAGTATATACCAACCAGTTCTGAAACCACTTGAAATTTTATACAACTTTCACAAAATACTAGCGGTAAAATGCATATTACTCTTATTCTTTTACTTGATTAACAATAAATTATTTAATTTGTTCACTCCATCTAGTTTGGAAAAAATATTATCATTCAAAATCTTTGCGTGACGTGACGAAATTATGTATTTCTTTTGTTTATGTAATTCCTTAATTGTTTAGGTAATTTCATAATTAACGGACAATACAGTAACGGATGCATTTCAAAATTTGTAAGAAATGGAAAAGAGTTGATGGCTGACATATTTAGCTTAAAAAGAGGAGCCTTTCATTAATATAGTGTTCTGCAATAAGCAAAGTCAATTTTATTCTCATAATGAAAATGTTTGCAGCAATGCAATGACAGGTTACAATTTTTTAGGTGACAACATATGGACACAATCACATAATATTCAAAATTTCTCCTAGGCTTACTTGATTCCGATTGTGTTAATACGATTGTGTTAATTCATTACCAAGATTGGATTTTAGTAAAACTTTTTTGATTATATGATTGTCAAATATTATTGTTTACTCCTTGATAACTCCAAATATCCGATTTCATTACCTTTTCTCCTCTGATACTGCTCCATGAATTTGTTATTCCCTCGCCTAATTAAGAATGAGTAAGTTAATTAAGTTTGGATAGGTCTATCTAATTAAATAGGCATAGATTAAAATGTTATTCACTTGATCTTGACAATTTCATTCAATTTTCACTTCATACCGATAAAAAGAAATAAAATTAGACGAAGATGATAGCTCTGATTAAGAGCCTGTTTGGATTGGTTTTTTTTTAGGAAAAAGAACTTTTTTCCTTGAAAAAAGTTCCATTAAATTTGTAATAACTATTTGATTTAGCTTCCAAAAAAGCTCAAACTCTCAAAAAAGCTCAAATATAGCTTTTTTTTATAAGCCAAAATTTTCAACTTCTAAAAAAAACTATTTTTCAAAGCTGTTAAAAAAAACGTTTTAGAAAAAAGGCAATCCAAACAAATCCTTACTAAAGATCCATTTGGCCCAAAAACCTGAGAAACATGATTTTCTTCCCCATGGGTTCTGTATGATGGAAAAGAACTCAGTAAAAATTTGATAAGGATTATTAATAACTGTCCTTCTAAAAATTTATTTTGTTTTGCTAGATATAAAAAACCACATATTTACATAAACTTGTTAACCATGCCTTTCAAGATTGAAAAATAAAAACTTTATATATGTAACTACAATAAACCAATAAATTCCAAACATATATATATATATATATATATATATGAATTTTTTATATTTAGTAAAAGAAGAAAAATAGAAGGATGGGTATTAATATTTGAAACTCTCCTTTTGAACCGAAAAATCTTTATAATTTTGTATTCTTGCCGCCCAAAAAAAGCCTAAAAATGTACATGTGTCCACATATATGTGATGGCCTGAATTTATAGGTTTGTGTCCGTATATGTCACGTAAGAATTGGAATACCTTATAGAGAAAAGCCACCTTATAAGATGTAAAAGGAAAAAATGCTACAAGATTTGAAGGGAAAGAATTTGCAATGTAAGTGAAAAATCAATAGCGTTTGTTAACATTGTGCAAAACACTTCCTTTTTTAAAGTTCGATTTGAAGTTTAGGCACTTAAACTTATATTTCACCAAATTTAAACTCTAAATTTACCCTTTCTTCAAATACAAAAGATAGTATATAATCACTGATACTAAAATTAATGAGAAATACAAACAAAAGGTAGTATATAATCTCATACACTGAAAGACAATGAAAAATGCAAATCTTTATTAGATTTTCTAAACTAATCTAACAAATATCTTTCTCGGGGATAAAATCTCAGGGTCCATTTCTTTGTAGGAAAATAACCAATTGGGAGAAAATATTTTCAGAGAACAAATACTTTATATATGTATATGTGTGTGTGTGTGTGTGTATATATATATATATATATATATTCTTTAAATTGGTTTTTGTCATTTTAAAATATTGAAATTAGTTCACAAATATTCAATTAATAAAGTTAAATTAGTCCTTATCATTAAATTATTTATATTAATCTTCAATATTTGACAACGACAATCAACTAGTCCTCGTTATTTTAAAAAGATTCACATTAGCTCTCAAGAGGACTAATTTGATAAGTTTGTAAAATATTGAATACTAATATGAATTTTCTTTTTCCAAATAATGAGTACTAGTTTGACTATCTTTGTGAAAATTAAAGACTAATATGAATGTTACTCATTTGAATACTTTTGCAAATTATTGAGGATTAATTTGAATATTTTAAAATAATAAAGACCAATTTCAGAAAATGAGGAAGCAATAGCAGCTATTTGCAAAATTCTCCCACCAACTAAACCATTTTTTTTCATTTCTAATTATTATTTTTTGTTAAGAAAAAAAAAATTATTCGGATTGACTAATTTTTCAGGCGTTAATATTTTCCTGCAAATAATCGGGGACTAACTGAACAAAAAATCTTGTAGGAGCTCATCATCTATTAGAACCAGATGAGCACAAGCAAACTAGTTTGAAACTAAATATAATTGAATGCCAGATAGTCTATAAAAGATGAAAATCTAATTCAAAAACCAAAAATCGACTTTTATGAGTTTACACATGGATAATTTACTATTTCTAATCAATTGCATTTTCAACATAGAGATTGGTTGCTGAAAACAAAGAAAATATAACTTTAACCATCTATCCAACCCCATTAATTAAATTTTTCCAAAAAAGGAAACAAAAATCGAGAGAGCCAAGAGCACAACCAATGAGCAACTAACCATCCAGGACATTTAAATTCTGATTTCTACAACTTTGGAATAGATACATGATAACTAAACCACAAGAATAACTAGAAGTTCGTCAAAACAAGGTAAACTGTAGCACATCCAAAAAGAAAAAAGCTTTTCCTTTCTTTCTTTTATTATTATTATTTTTTTTTTGGTTAGAGATCATGTCATTTTTTAATAGATATGCTATATGTAATGACAATTTTCAAAAATATTATAAACATATTAGCAAACCTTAAAGTAGAAATAACACATGTACAAACGACAAAGTCATCTACTTTTGTTTCATGTCTACATGCATGTTGTTTGTCAGTTTTATGCATTGGTTTTGCCATATATATAATCAGCTTTTGACAATTTGCCATAAATTAGATTACTAAAATCAAGGAATGGATTACATAAATTACCTGCATGCAGCTAAAATAAGATTACTACCTTTTCCCATATATATTTTTGGTTATTGTTTACAGGGTTATAATACAATCAAGAATTAACATTGCAACAATGGGACACAGAAACCAGTGGAAGGTACTCGCATCGTGGTTGGGACTTATTTTGCAGTCACTCTTACCTTCTTCCTATTGTAGGCATCAATATGGGTAAGTATACATATACATACATATATATATGTATATATACATATACCTAAATATATATGTACATATACATACATATATATATATATGTGTGTGTGTGTGTGTGTGTGCGCAAACATCTGCAGTCAAGTATATATATGATTTTATGTCTGCTATATATATATATTCTGTTTGACCCATGTCATCTTTAGTTGCTTCAAAGAAGAATTTTACATCTTGGCCAATGAAAGTAGAAATTTGCTTTATCTTTTAAGAAATCAATGATCAATCATGAGGGTTGAGAATATTTATTATTGTGATGTGATGATCATTAGTACTAGAATTATGTTGGTTTTGTCTCAAAAGAAAAAAGAAAAAAATCAGAATCTGTGTGTAATCTATTTCAAATTTAGATTCATTGTATTTTGTAATGGATTTAACAAATCTGTCTCTACTACTTGAGATGGATTTCTGAGACAATGCATATGTTGTCTGAAATCCTTGGGAGGAGGAAGGAAAAAGAATTTTGATAAACATTTCTACCCCACCCTCCACTTTTCACAAAATTTGGACCCAGGTCATTGCTCTTGAGGAGATTGTTTTAGCCACTTAAAGTATATTCTAATTCCAGGTAAACTCAAGTAATTAAAATAACATACTCTCTTACCCGTCGATAATAGTTTAAATCTCAAATTAAAGTAGTTGAAATTACATACTCTCCTATTGGGCGATGATGATAGTTTAAATCCCATTGGAGCCAAGAGAATGAGGATTAGGGAGTGTGGAGGCGAAAAGAAAAGCGGAAAACACAATTCTTTCATTTACGCACTGTTCCATTTATGTTACTTTGATTATATTCTATACATGGTTTACCTTGTTAATTTTTGCGAGTTTTTTTCATGCCTTGCTAGAAGGAAATATTAACCAATTAAGTATCTAAATTAAAAATTAATCTAGTAAGTTTTCATAATAGTAACCAAATCTAATGTTATTTAAGTTCTTCTTGCAGCTCAATATTTGGTGCAAAATACTAAATCTAATTAACTCTTCTTTCTCAGAAGGGAGTCATGGAGAGAAAACAGCCAGCAGCCGTCTCCTGGGATTCGATTGTTTGTGGAGGATCAACATGTAACTTTATCAGTGAATTCACACACACATCGCACGGATAATACACTCACACACAAACACATGTACACACACACACACACACACACATATATATATATATATATATATATATTTATAATATAGTGAGAGGAAAAAAAATTATGAATTGATGATACACTTATAACGCAATGATCTATAAAATTCACAATATATCATTATATTTTGTTTGACATATATAATATTATATGTTAAAAGAAAATCTAAATCCGAGAAAGAGTATATGAACAACTCTTATAGGACTTAATTTTTTTTTGTCCAAGAAGTTTTATGGTTCTTATAACTCTTTATCTATTGATATATCACAGATGGAGTTGGATAACGGGATTGTGAACATCAGCTTCTCAAATCCGGAGGGTTTAATCACAAAAATCGCATACCAGGGAAGCGATAATCTACTCGATACAAGAAATAAGGAAGATAATAGAGGGTATGAGTTATATATTATTGTTCTGTTAGAAAAAGGGTTATATATTATTGTTGTCTCTAGCGAGGACGCTATTTGTTATTTTCCTTTTATATAATTAGACAAAAAACAAATATATATATATATATACACACACTAGTATGACATCCACGGGATGCACGGGAAGTGACATGTGTGATTCGATATATTAAAATTATAGAATTTTTGCATCTTACTAAATAGTTATTGAAATAATTATGTACTATGAAATTAATAAAACAATTATTGATATCTATAGAGAAGGGGCATAATATTAATTAAATTAAAATATTTAATATAGGAATGGAATTGAATAAATGATAAAAAGCAAAAAGTTAACATAAGAATAGGCATATTTAATTGATAAGTAATTATGGAAAGCTTGTCATATAGAGCGCCACTTGACAGTACGAAATTACAGCTTATTTTACTTTATTATATACTGTAGATATATATATATATATATATATATATATATATATATATATTGTAGAAGTATTTAGTCATTCACAATTTAAATATGCCCATAATCATTATACTTGGAAGTTTTAAATTTGATCCTAGTGTATTGTTACCTCAACTGATTATTGATGAGCTAAACATAAATTTTGTAGGTATTGGGATGTTATTTGGGACAAAGGTGCTCCTGGTAACCTGGACAAGTAAGATTTTTAAGAGATTACAAATTTCCATGTATAGTTTGTTCTCCATATTTAAATCACACACATATATATGCAGGTTGCTAGGCCAAAGTTTCAAGATTCTAAAGCAAACTCCATATCAAACAGAGATTTCATTCACAAGAACATGGAATGTGTCTGTCAGTGGACAATATGCTCCGTTAAACGTGGACAAAAGGTAAAGTAATGATACGATTATAATAAAATTATATGAATTATTAAGTGTGAAGACAAAATGACTGCTTCAGCATCGAACCATTATCAATCTCATGATATTAAAAACATTATGAGAAATTTCAAATCAAAAAGTACGTATTGATTGTCATTTAATATGTTTCAACTAAACAAGCAGGTTCATAATGTTACACGGCTCGCCGGGATTTTATACTTATGCTATACTTGAGCGGTTAAAAGGATGGCCTCGTAATGGAATTGATGAAGCAAGGATCGTATTCAAGCTTCAAGAAGACAAGTAAAAGAGTGATTAATTTCCATAATTTTTTGTAGTAGATATATGAATAATTAGTACTGAAATATATAATCTTTTTCAAAATAGTGTTTAACCTGAATGTTCGTTTGTTATATATCACTCATGTACAATGTTGATGGATATGATTATTATTACTAGGTTTCATTACATGGCAATATCAGATGAAAGGCAAAGAGTCATGCCAATGCCACAAGACCGTGAGACCGGAGAAGTTCTTGATTACAAAGAGGCTGTCCTCTTGACCAACCCAACCAATCCAGACCTCAAAGGAGAGGTAAGACCTGAACAAAGTCTTTTGTTAAAGTTACACGTTATGCGACATTAAAATGGCGAAGATTAGTTAGTCCAAATGACCAAGATGGTGACACTAACCAATGTCATCTTGAAAGAAATCTGAAGTGTGAGTCCAAAAGATTAGTAGTAAAGGGCACATCTAACTTGAGAGACACTTCTAGTTCAGGGCCTGATTCAATTATTTTATGGTCAGATCTTTATCCATATATAACACAAGTAATACATTAATTATTATATTTTAGTACCTACATATAATTTATAAGAACGTAAGATCGAAAACTTTCCTAGTATGATTACCATCAACGATGGCAATTAACCTCATTCTCTAAACTATACGATGTAATTAGTCATTGCAGTACTAAAAAATCAAAGTCTTACATTAGGTGCGTGTTCGGCAACAGCTTTTCAAGTAACGTTAAGCGTTTTGACTGGTCAAAACGCTATTTTGCTAAATTATTGCTGTTCGGTAAACTAGCGTTTCAAGTAGCTTTTTAGAAAGCTTTTAGCGTTTCAACTAGCATTTCTCAAAAGCTAAAAATTTTAGTGTTTCAGGTAGTTGTTAGCTTTTCATGTTTTTTTGGGCAATTCTACCCTTTTTGTATTTTTTATTTTTCTATTCTTTTTTCAATCTCTCTCTATATTTTTATCTTTTCTTTTACAAATATAAATAAGAAATAATATAAAAATGAATTTCAATTTCTATATAATCAACATTACTAAAAGCATAAATTTTATTAGTACATTTTTTTTAACAAAATAATTTTGAATATATTAAAATTAATTTTTGTAATATTGATATAAATGTTTTATCAAAAAATTAGTTATATTTAATATTAAAATATGATTATGAAAATAAATATCTAATTGTGAAATATATTATCTTATTACTATAATAGTACTAGTAATTACAATTATCATAATAACAATAATAATAATAACATGATAAAAATGTCATTTTACGTCATTTAACATTCATCAGTTAATCTAACAGCTAATTTTTACCGAACACATTTTGTTCAATTAGCTAGTTAAACAGCTATCCGCTAACAGCTAAAATGCAACAGCTATTAGCTACGTAAACAGTTATCAGCTACTCCAATAGATAAGTTTGCCGAACAGGCCCCAGATTTCAACATAAAAAAATGTCAGCTAATAAGAAAGGTTAAATCCCTTCGTTAATATATTATATATGGATATTGTAGGTGGATGATAAGTACTTCTACTCATGCGACAACAAAGATAATAGAGTTCATGGGTGGGTATCTAATGACGACCCTCCAGTAGGGTTTTGGATGATCACGCCTAGTGATGAATTTCGAACTGGTGGACCTTTCAAGCAAGACCTCACTTCTCATGTTGGCCCCACTGTACTTTCAGTAAGTATTATATTGATAAATTGCTATGGATTTCTCTATATTCACTAAAAATATATCGAATTTTTTTATGATACAAAGATTTCTTCATAATCCCCCTATGTTTACTTTAAAAAAGGAAAATGTACATGCCTATCTCTATCTAAAATATCTTCATTTTCAACACATTATTAATTAAAAGTATAATAAATTGAACTTCGTATATACTATAAGGGGTCTAATGTACTTTTAAAAGACTACAATAGGGCAAGTGCTTATTCTCAGTTAATAATTGATTAAAAATAACCCTTTTTGGAAGAAAAGGGATGTATGTTTATTGTCAATAACTATAGAGAGGATTATGAGAGTTTTTTTTTTTTTTGGTATTATAAGAGCATCCAACACACTTTTAAAGAATCATAGGGATCCGCATAATTTACCCCTTCAAATTTTATAAGTTGCATAAAATGAAAGAATAGGAATGTTACGGGGGGAAATTACTGAAATTCACTTATGACGTTGTATTACTAAATTCGCTTAATATCTTTTGCCATCCTCGATTTTTAACTCTTGGAAATATCGGAATGTAGATGTTCGTTAGTAGGCATTACGCAGGGAAGGAGCTTGGTGTGCAATTTGAGGAAGGAGAGCCATGGAAAAAGGTTCTTGGTCCGGTTTTTGTGTACCTAAACTCAGATGCATCAGCCAAAAGAAATCCTTATATTTTGTGGGAAGATGCCAAAAAAAGCGTATTTATCTCACCCTTTTGCAATACTGAGAATATATATATATTATTAGGTGGGATTGTAAAAATTGAAAAATTTAACGAGAAAATTAGTAGAAACTAAGTGATTCCCTGACTAAAAATACCGAAATCTTTAATGATTTGCCAAAGTCAGTAAATATTACAATCTTCACATACAACTGTATATGTAAATCCGCCTTTTATGACTTTATTTGTAGAACGAAAGTAACAATAACTCGTCATCTGTATATATCTATAGATGCTGAAAGAAGTTGCAAGCTGGCCTTATGATTTTCCAAATTCAGAAGATTTTATTAAAGCTGATCAAAGGGGAACAGTTAGAGGTCAACTACTTGTTTATGACTGGTATGTAGATATATACATATAATAACTCTCTCAGTATATTACTTTAGATATGCTACACTATAGTTAGATTAAGATGGAAATGTGAAAAGACACATAGGGCTAACATTATTACCTTATATATAGGTACATCAATAAAAATTCTGTGCCTGCATCTCATGCTTATGTGGGATTGGCACCACCAGGACCAGCAGGATCATGGCAGAGAGAAAACAAGGTTAACTCATCGCACTTTAATTGACTCCGTCATTTATTTACGATGTCATTGGGATAATGCACAACAATACATAGAACACAAAATGGAAAATCCGATTATCTATTTTGGTTTCGAACTTGTTAATCCCTTTTTCTTTTTTTATATCGTTTAGGGTTATCAGTTCTGGACTCAAACAGACATTGAAGGAAACTTTTTAATCAAGAATGTTATACCTGGTACTTATAGCCTACATGCTTCAGTCCCTGGGACAATTGGTGACTACAAATATGATACTGATCTTACTGTGAATCAAGGTACATATTTCTGCTCGTAGTTAATACAATGCTTGTCCTCTAATTTTAAGCACAAGATTAGTAGGAGTAACTATCTAGTACAATCTTTATTTATCTTATGATTCCAGCATCTCAACTTATCTAAAAGTTTTATGTAATTATTTCACATTATTCTACTAATAAATATGTTTATCGGGTTGGAACCTAACAAAAGGATTTATGAAACCTGTATATTTATAATATGTAATAAAATAAATCATTTTACCCTGGCTGCTTTAGCTCCTATATCTGTACTAATTCTGATTTCCAAATGAAAAGTATTTTCGACAATTCTGATTTCATATCCTCTAACTCTAGCCACTTTTTTTAGCATGTTTATTGACAAGCTAATCGTCTGACGAATTGGGCTGTGATCACAGCTCGGATAAAAGATCCTTTCCCCCTTATTGTTTTTGTAATTTCCTCTTAGAATTGTATTTATTTGTAAAGATTGATTTTGATTTCGTAGACATTGGCTAGTATGTAACTTTTTTTGTTATAATATATAGAATATATTTTCTTGACCCAAGGAAAAAAAAAAAAGGAAACCTTATCGAAAAGTATTCTTAATTACCCCAAGAATGAATAAACATATTCATGTCATATATATATAGTAAAAACACAAGTGACTTACATGTGCCTAAGCAGTTTACTGATATGAGTTAATTTTATATGTGATGCAGGATCTGATACTAAGTTAGATAAGTTAGTGTATAAGCCTCCAAGAAATGGAGCTACACTTTGGGAAATAGGCATTCCAGATCGCGCAGCTGCTGAGTTTTATATTCCAGATCCTAGCCCATCATACAAGATCCACGAATACAAGCGCGGCCTTTCTGAAAAGTTAGCATTTATGAGCCCAAATTGTTACTTCTTATATTATACATTGGATTTGAATCCTTTTATAACGCTAATCTAATAACGTTTATGAGGATTTTCAACTTTATAATGTTAGAGGAATCCTAATTCTTATCTATCAATATATGTACTTATCACAGCTTCTCAAATTATAGGTTTAGGCAATATGGACTGTGGAAACGTTATGGCGAATTATATCCTGAGAATGACCTTGTCTTCACAATTGGCACTAGCAACTATGCGGAGGACTGGTTTTTCGCTCATGTTAACAGGTAAGCTTTTCGTTTGTTAGGCGTTGCTATGTAGCACTCGCTCGTACTTTTTCTCTCAAATTTTTACTATATAAAGTAATTTTTAAATTTACTACATACAAAAGAGGGATGAAGCATTATCGAATATCATAAAACATTACTGTCATTTGTTAGAGTGCGTGCATACTATTTCTCATACTCCAAAGTACTCGCAACTTTGTAATGCATTGCAGAGAAGTAGGGAATCGACGTTTCCAAGCAACAACATGGAGAATTTTGTTCAATCTGAAGAACATAAATAAGGCTGCAAATTACACACTTTGGCTGGCATTGGCCTCGGCTAATGCGGCTAAACTTGAAGTACGTACCTAATCTTTGAATCATTTCATTAACTTACAAACTATAGCTTTCAAGGAATAATTTTACTTAAGCTAAACATGCTTTAGATATTGTTCGCTCCTTGTCAATTAAGCAAATAAAGAAATGCTTACGAACAATCAGTTGTTCGTGACACTCACTCTTTACTAAGTATTGGGTAAAATTGATAAACACGTAAGGTTCATTCTTTACTTCTCACACAAGACTAACTCTGACAATGTACTTATTTCTTTTCTTTTCTTCCCTACATGTAGAGAGTCAATTTTTGTCTCTCTATGTATTTAGGGTCTCTTTACTTCAATTTTACTCCACTAACGTAAGGATTTTCTTTCTTAACTTTACTCTAACAGGCTCCCTACTCTATTTCTAATACAATTTCACTTCTAGCATTTCATTTTTTATTTCCAATATGTATTATTTTTTAAGTTTCTTAAAAAACTTTAAAGATTGTATTAAAATTTTAATAATTAGTATTAACTTTTTAATTCATTTTTTTATTTTTACAATAAAGTTAGTAAGTTAAATTTGATATTAATAAAATATTAATTGAATATATTATAATATTAAAATTAGTAAATTTTATAAATAATATAACTAATAAAATATTTTTAGCTTGTTAAAAGTCAGAAATGATCAATTTGATGGGGAGTGAAATATGGATCGAATTTTGACTTGCCAAGTGTGACGAGTCATAAATATATTGTCACGAGGAGTGGTTGGAGCTCCTCTTCTTACCTTACACACCTCCCAACAACAACAATAATAACAAAAATTACTATTATAGATTATCGGAGTTGACCTAAGTGTGGGATCATTCATGAGAATGGATCCCAAGTCTAAATTGTGTGTTAGGTCTCATAAACAAGACAAATTGAAGACACAAAAGTTTGAAACATAGTATTAATTAGTGGATATTTTTTGAATGTCATTTTTAAGGTTCGAGTGAATGACCCAAGAGCAAAACAGCCTCCACAATTAACAACAGGGAGAATAGGGAATGACAATGCAGTGGCAAGACATGGCATCCATGGGTTGTATTGGTTGTACGAGGTTGGCATGGCAGGTGGCCAACTTATCAATGGAAACAATACTATTTTCTTAAAACAGGCTATAAATTCAAGCCGCTTCAATGAAATCATGTATGACTACATTCGTTTAGAAGGACCACCCATAGGAAAAAGTTATCCACAAATACATTTGTAATATAATATTGTTCACCTTTGCATATAGATATATATACATATATATATATAGACACACACATACCTATACATACATACATATGTATCACATACATCCTTGACAAATAGAAAGAGAAAAGAAAACTTACCTTTTTCATGTGTCACATCCATTCTTAACAAGTAAAAGGAGATTCTGTTTTTTGATGTGTCTTTTTACTTATGGCTTGTAGCATCCAATGGAAAATGAAAGAGTGGCTTGGGATTATATATGCCCAACTTTGTTATGCATTAGATTTGACTGAATTTTTGTAAATTTTTTGTATATTGATGGTTGATTCTTGTAAATTCCACTACTAATACAAGTACCTCACTTATTTAGCAAAAAGAAAAAACTTTGTTATGCATTATCATAGGGTTCCACATGTTTTGCTAAATTTGCACAAAAGTTTTTGTAATTTTAAACTTTATTAATACTTGATGTATAAAGAATATTCTACAATCACATCAAAAATTATATTACATTCTTTATAGTGTTGGAGGTTATTTAATTTGAGAGTTTTAAAATACAAGAAATTTTTTACAACTTTAACAAAATACATGGGATAAAGTACAATTTGCTCATTATCAAATTAAAGTATAACCCAATTGGTAATTGTTTATGTGATTGTCTAATATAACCATAATGCATGATAAAGTGAGTTATTTACAACTGAGCATGCAAGTTAAGTAATAATTTGGAGCATAAAATATACGTTACTCCCCTGTAATATGTGTAATTAACTTATTACTCCTCTATGTTTTATAATGTATCACATTATTTTTTAAAAAGATGGCAAGCTAGCTATCTTTGTGATTTTTCAAATTAGCTGATTACCCTTGTGATCTGTCCAATAAGTTTATTACCCTTTATATTTTTAAAATGTACCACATTACCTCCTATATTTTTTAAAAAGTTGTATGATTGCCTCTTTTTTCATTATAATTTGAATATTGTTAGCTAAAAATAAAACTACTTTTCTAAATGGTTATAGCACAATACAGGCTTAGCCACTCACATATGCCAAAAAAGTTTACTCCATAATAAGTTAATTTAAATAAAAAATGTTATACTCCACGGAAGTCTCAATAATAAGAACTGGAGATGGGGTAATATGCTTTAAGACACAGAATCTAATCAACTAATTAAACAAATTATTAAAAAGTTAACATATATTTTACTTTATGTTGAATTAATTAATTTGGTTATTTTATTTCAAATAATTAATTATTCTTAAATTTATTATTTTAATCTTGCTCACAGAACTTCTAGTCTAAAGTGCTATGATAACTTCAAAAATATGTGTTACCAGTACGATCGATCTTCCTGTGTCACCTTTCCATAGTCTTTTCATTTTTCTTCAAATTAACTCAAAAAGTGTAATATAGCCCTAAGAGTTGAAGACAAACATAACTCATAATTCGGATTTAAATTCAGTCTTTTATCCTGAGTTGAGTGTATTCAATTTAACTGGTGCATAATATAAAATGCGTACTATGCACTCAAAGCGTTACAGTTGGTGGTTAAGCTCCGCCAAATTATAAAGATAGTCAAACTCTACCATCTAAATTTTTTTTGCGGCAAAAAAAATAAAGAAAAGAGAAGACGCACAAAGTGTCCTGACAGAAAAAAGAGCCACCAAGTGTGCCCTGATCATTCGAAGACATTTTTAAGCTACCAAATAATCTGAATCAATATTCCTAAAAATAGTAACCAATAAAATTGAGTGAGTCACCTCCTGAAGCACTAGCCGTACATGGTGAAACGTGAACTGTAAAGGTTGGTGCCCACTAAGACTCGTGAGACAAAAAGGCGAGAACATATGCGAAGTAAATGTCGTGTCAACTCTATAAACAACGCGTGTTTATTATAAACTTGCGGCCTCATGTCTTGGGGAAAATGACGCCTAAAGACATCAGCCTTTCGACAAGTGGCTCCATGCTGCCACCTCCTCATGCCACGTAACTTCACCTCCATGCATGAACGGTTCTGCGTAATATGTAATAATTATATATATATATATATATATATATTATCAATGTATGAACTGAATTGCAAATTATAATTGAGTCAACTTTTAGTAATCTTTTCAATAGATTTACGCATGTTAGTACAAGGTTGAAAATTAGCAAGAGGAGTTGGTAAAGTTTTGGGTACTACAAGAAGATTAGTTTTGGTCATTTTGATGGAGGTGCCAGTGGGGTTGTTGGCAAAGTTATGGAGCTTTGTCTCCTTTCTGCCCTTCTTCTTCTTGCTCTTCAATCTTGGCTTTCTCAAAGGTACCCATATATATATTACCCATATAAACATGGATAGAGTGGAAATTACATTGACTACTTGTATATTCGGATGGTCGGATTAATATACAGTTTTTAGTATTGTATAGAGTAAAGCAACTGTACTTTACATCGGGTGCATGATACATTTTGAAAAATATAAGGGCCTGAGCTCGAAGGTGTAACAGAATGGTGTTAGTAGGTAGGCATAAGGGTACTTCAGATTTAACATGTTTAGTGAGCTAGTCGATTATGATTTTTCTGCCCATAAAATGTTACATAACTGTCACAAATTATATTAGTATGTGGTAATTATATTATGTTTGAAAGTTTTTAAGTTTATAGTGAGGGGTTCATTGTATTTATTTCTTTTCTTCGTACTTGTGTGTGCGATAAAGAATTTTTAGCATTTCAGTTTTAGCAGTTAGAAATAATGGTCTTTGGAACTATAAATTGGCTTTAGATAGTATGAGCTTCATGAGTTCATGGCCTAGTTGTGTAGTGTGCATGAAGTTAATATGGAAAGGTTCGATGACGCCCTCCCATGTTGGTTTTTGGTTCTGTGTGACATTTGTTCAGTCCATAATGGTCTATCATTATAAGTTTAAGTATTTTGGGTCAATTGAGTAGGAATACTTGAGGTAGCATACCAATAGTTAGACTGGAATCATTACAAATGTTATTAGAGCAAACTTTGTACGGATTCCATGCCGCTTGGGATCATGGATAGTTGTTCTGTTTGTTGGTCGTGGATTGTTACAGGTGCCCAGGACCTTGTTATTGTTTTTGATGCTGGCAAGAAATGCAGCAGGGTTTTTTGCTGTATGTATATATCATCGAATTTTTTAGTCATGGCAGTTGAATAACGATGGAGAGAACGGGGTACATTGCTGAAAAATCTTCTTATAACAGTGTTACTAGTTACAGAAGAAATAGAACTTGTGAGGATGGAATTTTAACTAGATCTGTTATGATTGGAGAGTTTGTTATTTCTTAGGTTGAATTTGGAGATCCTATAGAGTAGAGTACAGAAAATAAGGGTTCTGAAGGACAATGACCTCTCTGTTTGGGACAACAGAAATGAGGACCAAAAACCTTGTAAAGCTATCTTCAAGGTCAAGGTTATGTGTTTTCTTTTTGAGCTGATCCTGAATTTACGTTTGGTAAACCTTTTCTGCCTCTTTTTTCTGGTAACTTAGAGCGGTGAACTGAAGTTAAAAAGTGAGGGTAATCTTGAAATATATCCATAGTCTCTTGTATCCACAACATCGGAAGTAGCTCTTAACCAATGTTATCAATGCTGCTTGTGTTAATACGAGAATAGACCCAAATGCTTGTAAAAGATGATTTGGTAGATTGTGGATCACTCGATACATTGATGCTCAAAAATGTCGATTTAGTTTATAGTTTTTTTAGGGCTAAACTTGTTTGCTTGAAACAGGGATACTAATTGTTCCCGTAGTGCTGAGCATCATTTTGTTTGGAAATTCAGCAGTGATGATTGGACTTTGGCCAGCTCACTGCATATGGACTTACTACTGTGTAGCAAAGTATGCTTCTTCAGCTGGACTTGCACTTGACATGCTTATTAAAACCTTCACTATTTTACGTGTCTCACTAACCTATGTGTGTTTGTTCATTCTCTATCCTTTGATCTATAATGCAGAAGCAAAAGGCTTGGATGGGTTCTAAAATTTCTGGTATTGGTGGCCCTGCCGGTGCCTCTTATCCTTTGGCCAATCCTAGCCATCCTCGGAAGCCTTCTAGGTGGGGTAGGCTATGGATTTTTTGCCCCCTTGATTGCAACTTTTGAGGCTGTTGGTGAGAATGTTACTGACAAATTCTACCATTGCTTTGTTGTAAGTTTCAGCCTTCGCTTCAAATGTGTTCTATATTATCTGGTGAATGTTCTGTTTCTTGCGCTGCTGGTTAACATTGTATGTTGCTAAAGCAATTCGTATTGAACATCAATTATCCGATCATTGTTGCTTTTTGTGAATGCTGCTGCTGCTTTCATTGCTATTACAATTGTTAAAAGTCAAGCATGCAGTTTTTTTATGTTCTGTCATCTTTTACTTCCTTTCTTTTGTGCCTTTGGGAGGTATAAGATACTTTAAACATGCTGACCCTGTGGAGAATCATGTTTAGATAGACAAACTTTTATGTAGCTGAACACACTTCAAGGGATAAGGCTTGCTTTGGCTTGTTTTGGTTCAACAATGACCTAGAGATTAAATCTAACATGACATACTTTTCACTGCCTTCCGAAATACTGTGATCCAGACTTTTGGAATATGTTAAGTGACATTTAGAAAGATCATGAATCAGTATGCATTTGATGCGGCAGTACAAAAAATAGGAGTTAAGTAATAAAAGAGGAAGTCGTTCAAGAGATACTTTTCAAGCAACTCTATTCATTCTTAAGGCCTTACTTATGTTATAGTAATTTCAACTTCAAGAGATACTTTTCAGGAAGCTCTATTCATTCATATACTATAGTCATTTCAAAATTAGATTGGTGGTTAAGTTTTCCTTAGTTTTCAGGTTAGGGATAGTATAACTTATATATCAGTTTCTTTTCTTTTTGCTGCTAGGTATTATATATCAGTTTCTTGCATACTGTGTTAGGATTTGTTTCTTCTGATGGATCATTCCGGATACAGAAATCTAGTCGAAGGTGGTCTTTTTCCAATGAGAGTCTCAAGCATAGCAGCACTGTACTCGAACTTGGTCTTGATAAATCAAATCTGGTTTTGGTTAGTTAAGAATTTCTAGGATTTGCTAAGGTTGACACCTTCTTAAGGCTTTTGAGTTGGTTGCTTCAAAATTCAGAAGGACCAAAGTTTTGACAATTATCCTGTGCATGTCAATTGGTTCAAGACAGGAAATAGTTCAGAACATGGTAATCATGACGCCTTAAGCTAGATAAATTTGGAAAATCAAGGCCAAGGATTGCAAAAGGATTTGATAAAATCATGAACCATGAAGAGATAGAAGTTCATGATGAAGTCCAAGAAGGTTGTCTCAGAATTTCAGATACACCTGAAGGCAGCCAGAGAACAATGAAAAATGTGGTAATCTTGGAAAAATCTGACCAAGGTTTAATTCAGAGAACATTCTGCTTTGCCCCGACAAAATTATCTAATCCTGAATTCCTGTCAATGCTCATAAGTAGTTTCAAGTGTTCAAAAAATGGACATCGATGGCGAAATTACACTTTTAGGTTGGCTATACCAAACTCAAAATTACATGTAAAATCAATTTGATATCCAAACTTGATGTGCTTACGGTTGTTTAAAGTTCACATTTATTATACTTCATAAAACAACATTTTGCTTTGCTGCCTTTATGAAATTTTAATTCCTGGGTTATATGTCATTGGCTGACAGTTTGCGAAACTATCAGGATGGTTGCCTTTCAACAATCAAGGGAAGTTGCACCGTTGTACGGGATTTTACAGATTTTTGCTTCCATTCATATTTTTCATACATGGATGAATTAAGCGAGGAAGTACCTGCAGATGAAAAGACTGTGGACATAAAGTGAGAATATCTGCATTTGTAAATTTTTCTTCCCATAGAATCGACAAAGCTATAATAGTCTCTCATGGATAGTTGTTTCTATTAGGCTCTCAAAGCTACCTAGCTGTTTGCTGGTTTCTCTGCTTGCTCTTCTAGTGGACGTGCCTCTCATAACGGCAGTTGCTCTATGGAAGAGCCCATATATGCTAGTCAGGGGGTGGAAACGACTGTTGGAAGACTTGATTGGAAGGGAAGGTCCTTTCCTAGAGACGGTATGTGTCCCATTTGCTGGTCTTGCAATCCTCTTGTGGCCTTTAGCTGTAGTGGGAGCTTTCATAGCTGCGTTTCTCTCCAGTTTCCTTCTTGCGCTTTATGGTGGAATTGTTGTCCACCAGGTAATACAGTGGTCTCTTTTTCTTATTCTGCACTGCACAACACTTCCTTTCGTTTTTCCTTTCTATTGAACGTGTTGATTGATTTTAGAACTCTGAAATTACTGATTTTTTTTGTTTCTTTTGTTGGATACAAACTCTGATGGTTTATACATGTTTGAAGGAAGATTCATTCCAGATGGGATTAGCATACATTGTATCAGCCGTTTCACTTTTTGATGAATATTCAAATGATATGCTTTACTTGAGAGAGGGGTCATGCTTTCCTAGGTATTGTCAATGATTTAAAATGCTGTTATGCCAAATTATGCAGAAGAAAATTGTGTTTTCCCTATGAATTTCATCAACTATATTTTCTGGCAGCTAGGCCTCGTTATCGGAGAAAAATGAAGCTCTCTAGTGGCCTTGAAAGAAGAAAATCCCTTGATGGCAAGAATGAAAAAGAAGGTTCACGCAATTCAAAGCTAGTTTCAGAGGGATCAAGAACATTAAAGAAGGCTATCCAACAATATACACCTATGCAGGTATCTGATCTATGATGATGCAAAGATAATGTGGTATTGATCTTGTTACTCATCATCCTACTTCTGGAAATATCGATATTGAAGTCCATCATGACATGCAGGTTTGGTATTGGCTCTTCAAATCCTGTGAGGTGAATGGTAGGATACTCCTCCACGAAGGTCTAATAGACATCAAGGACATTGAGGCATGCATCATCAAGGGTGACTGTAAGAAGTTGGGGGTGAAGCTGCCAGCTTGGACGATATTGCAGTGTCTTCTTGTGTCAGCAAAGTCCGACTCACCTGGTTTGCTAATCTGTATGTTCACCTGCAATTACCTTTGTTCTTAATCTAGTTCCAGGATCCAAAAACCAACAATACTCTCTATGTCATTTCCAGCTGATGAGGTGGAGTTGACGCGAACTAACTTGCCAAGGGATAAAATATTTGAATGGTTTATTGCACCTCTCTTCGTCATAAAGGAACAAATTAAAAGGCTCCAATTGGATGATAATGAGGAGATCTGTCTAAGAAAGCTAATTATGGGATCCAAAAATGAGAGACCAGAGGATTCGGATGTCTCTGACTTTCCTTCCAATGATCCCGTTAGAAGAGCACAATTGCAAGCCATATTTAGGAGGTTAGTTGCTTCTATAATATATGCTGTTATTTTTCTGATTTGCCTTGAGGATATTGTCATCAAAAAATGTGATGTATACATTGTTGTGGAAAGTAAAATCTGCTTATAAGAAAGTAAAAAGCAGCAACCCCCCCTCCCTCCCCAACACACCCAAAAAAAAAAAAAAAACTCTTTTTTTCCCTGCATCCCCCACCTTTTTTTTAACTCACTTATAAGCAAGAAGGTTGGATGTAAAAGGACAACTCTACCCTTTAAAAAAAGGAAAAGCTACACCTTCCTACTTTAGTTAGATGTCTTTTTAGTCATTTAAACACATATTTTGCAAAACATGTCCACAGCTTTTAACTACATTTTATCCAATTACTTCTCTGCTTATTTGTCACTTGCTTATACACATCAAAAGCTGCTTATAAGCAGCTTAAAAAAACAAAGCCAAACACCCTTCTAGTCTCTTCCTAGATTCTCATTAGAGATCACTCTTTCAGTTCAGATAGATGGACATCCAGCTTTCCAAACTGAAGGGATGATTCTTTAGCTGCACAGAAGTGTTTTTCCGTCATTTAATTTTATCCTTCATTAAGTTGTCACATTTATAATTATTTAAAACAATCATCCCTTTTCCTACTCCAGTTCCACTGATCAACAACACATCCCTTTATGGAAAACCTTCACAATGTGCAATTTGAATATTGTCGATATGTCATCTTCACAAGATAACAAGTAGCTTTTTATTCACAGGTTAGAAACATTTAGATGGCTAAATATCCATCACTTGTTTGCTGGCACTTCTGAAGGAATGACAGTAGTAATTCTTGAAATGTTCACAGGATCCATGACATGCTCTGAGGTTTCAAAATTTCACTTGAGTAAATATAAAGAAACTTCATTTCCTACCTTGCTATCTAGGTAAAACTATGGTAGATATTTGTACCTTGGATTACGTATGAATAGGGAGGTAAATATAGATGCTTCCTCGGTACAACACATGCTAAAATTGAGAAAGCCTTCATTTCAGTTTTTATTTCTTTGTTCTTCTTTTCAATTTTTTTTTTCGCGAAGAAGGGAATAGGAGGCATTTCAGTTCAAGAAACAGGCATAAGGAGAACCCTTAAAAGAGCAAGCCAAAGAATGAAGGAAAATCATAGAAGAGCCGACAATCCTATCAAACATGAGGCTTAAAGCTATTGGTGCCTAGCCAAACTAGCAATATCTCATGAAAAGTAGGAAAAGAAAAGAGTATGGTTTTCATTGAAGTTGTCATTCGTTGATGGCAAACATAAATTATTTACTTTACTGCATATGGACACCGGTTTTCCATAGTTGATGGGAAGGGGCATCTCTGTATTATTCTATTCTCTCTTTCAGGAGCACATTCACAAATTTTGGGCTGTACAATATTCCCACATATTCCTTCTTTTTGCTCCATCAAATGCTTGTGAACAATTTTACAATATCAATGGTTTAGTTCTAGATCATCCAAGGAACTGAACACGATAAATGCCACTTAACCGGTCTTGACATGATTCCTTGTATTTATATGAATGTTATCAGACTGGTATTTCTACTTCTATGCTGTTCATGTCTATCGAGTTTTTATACCTGCATCTTATAAACAACCTGAGTATACACTGGTTATCTGCAACAGGTTGCAAGGAATTGTCGCATCAATGTCGCGGGTACCTACATTCAGAAGGCGATTCATGAACTTAGTGAAGGTATTGTATGTAGAGGCAATTGAGGTTGGTTCTATGGTGAGCCGCCTTGAGGCCAGCTCTAGATCTGTGCATGGTGGCAAACAGTTCAGGGTAAGAGGGAACGGAAAAGACAACACCACAACTGCAGTAGACCATGGCCAAAGTACTCAAACTGATGATAGTATAGTATAATACTTCTCTGGAAAAGATCTGCAGAATTTTTGTTGGTGTGGTGTTCATAGCAGTGGGAATATGAAATGCCCTGCATTTTGGTACCCCATTTGTTCACAGAACAAGCTGTTCTTGAGCAGAAAAAAACAGAGCTGTTTTGTTTTTACTTCATAGATAATTTGTAGTTCAGATTTATGTATAGCACAGTTGTTAATTTTCGATATCAGATACAGTTCTTTATGTGTATTATATTACTAGAGGATCATGTTTTAGTTAAATACAAGTCCCAGTCATGTTTACTGATCTTCCACAGAAGTGGAAGGTCTCTGATGATACACCAAAGATGGTTTTTATCTCTTCGGTTCCAAGCTTTTGTTTTGCTACTCCTGATTCTTATGCCAAGTTCATCAAGCTCGGAAGCTTTTTTCCAACTAATGATGACTACGTGGTGCAACAAACTACAAAACAGTCGGCATCGGAAAGCATCACCAATATAAAACTTGGAAAAAGAGGGGGCGTATGCGCCATGAGCCATCAATTCTCTCTATATTCTGCGCGTTACAACACTTTTATTTTCTTGTAAAACTCAGCATCAGGCATCTCAAGAAGTCAACCATTTCATCATAACTATATTGACAATTCGCTTAATTGGGTTGCTTAGACTAAACCATCGAGTTTCTGTGAAGCCTGCTATTGACTTATAAAATACAACCCTCTGCCTTTGAAAGATTAATAGTTTGCTTGCACAGAGCTTCTTACTTGTCTAACACTGATAAGAGACATCACACAAAAAAATCACCTAAAAAACAGTAAGTTAAATACTAACTAAACGAAGCTAGTTTTCACAAGCAATTTAAAATCTTCATCCGTTTAACTGCAGTTGCATCTGGGAGAAACTAAAACTTCTCTCATTCTGATTTTGAAACTGAATCTTTTTTTTTCCCTCTTCTTTTTGGTGCTATTTTACATCGGCAATCTCATCTCCAACTCTAGAGTTAGGATAATCTAAGCAAACATCAAAAATGAATCAGTACAGAGCAAATTCTGCAGAACAAAAATGGATAGACGGTGATGCCAATAATGGCAGCATATTCGGACAAGTTGTATCTTCTAGGGATGACCAATTGGTGCATAGACGCTAAGACATCAGCATCACCTTCCAAAACATCTGAATATAGATGATGTAAGAGTCGAGGTGAGAAACTTCAGTCCAGCTGATCCACCGGGGAAGTAAGAAATTGCGTAGTATGCCAGTGCAAGGACCTATCAAAAATACAACACTGATCAAGGACTACTCGCTTGGTAAGAAAAAGTCATAAAATATTTCACGATAATATCAACATGATTATAGGATGCAACATTATCATTATACTCATGCTCCAAGCACATGATGCAACATGACATTCTCAGAAGCTTTTAATGGTTTCTGTTCTTCTTTCTTGTTTCGAAACTTCACCTTTTATCTTTTATTTTCTTGGCCGAAGTATTCTTTAAGACAGCATTTACTAACTGATCACTGCATAATAGAAGACCCTTCAATGGTGTTGGGAGACTTCAAGTTATATAGCCTCGTATACAGAACTTTCCTCTTTACTAATTCAATAAGATGTATTTCATGGGAAATAAAAAAGATGAAGTGTCATCTTTTGGCTGGAAAGAAAACAAGAGGCATATAGAAGGCACTTCTCCAAATAATGTTAAGTTGGCTAGAAGACACAAAATTCTTTCAAATTTGGGGTTTGGCAAACCGAAAAGTTATGTAAAGAGCCAGAGGACATATTCACCTTGTAAGAACCCCAGACAAGGCTTATGGCAATGTTACAAGGAAAGCGAGTACAGACAGAGAGATCTCATACCTGAAACACAGAGAAGAGTACTGAAAGTATGTAACTATGAAGCACCATAGAAACATAGATTGTGCCCACCATGCTGCCAATAAATCCCAATGTCATAGGAAGCCTCTGCAGTGAAAAGATTAGAGAATCAGCAAGGGCAAAACATTACAATTCACAAATGAAGCTAAAAAAGAAAAAGAGTTGTAACTTGTAACGGACTTGCACTATAGAATACCTATTGAACAACTCAACCAGAAGCTTCCGATATAGCTAACCTACCTCTTTTGATGACATGTGGGCAAGCTGATTCTTTGGGCCTTTAAGTGCAAAGAATGAACCTATGATGAACCCACAACCAACTGTGAAGCAGATAGCAAACTTCTGAGGCATTAGCACCATAACTGGGAGGAACATAGTAAAAGCAATAAAGATGAAGAATACTCCCGAAGCAAGGAGTAAGCCAAAATACATAAGAGATTTTCCAGAAGGGACATTGCTTGTGGCAGATTGAAAGCTCCCTGGTATATCTCTCACACCCTTTGAAACTCTACAGAAAAGCAAATATCAAACATAAATTCCAGCAAATATCAAACATAAATTCCATGAATTTAACATACTCTCTTTGGATTGCAAATTGTCACAACTAGCAAAAAAGCCGATAACTGCTTCTCAACTACAGTTATCAGAGGTAAAAGCGATATCATAGACTAGCATTGCTAGCCAAGATTATGACTTTATGATGATTAACCAACTTTCTTTTCTTCGAAAATTATTAAGATAATTTGACACAGCCCTGTTAAAAAAAGGCTTAGCCATGTTAATTATATGCTTAACAAAAAGGTCACACACAATGCAAAAGACTTTGATCTATTAACTTATTCAAAACTTAACCACGTTCATTGCACTACAGTACTAAGATTATACTTGGTGCACAAGGCTCCAACCCGTATCAACTATCAACTTAATCAAGTCTTAGCCATGTTAAGGTTACAACAGACACAAAAATGATATGCCTAGTGCACGAGGCCCTGCATTCTCTTAACTTAAACCAAATCCTAGCTAGTTAATCACAATACGCAAGGCCATAAGCAACATAAAAGGCTTCACACCCTCATAACTTAATCAATTTTTATCTACATGATCCACATTATTTAGGTCATGCCCAATGCACAAGGCTTCCAACTCTATATACCGAATCAAATCTCAGCTAGATTAATAACATAAAATAATATAAAGGTCATACAAGTGCACAAATCTCCCACCCCTACTAACTTACTCAAATCTTAGTGATATTAGCTCCACTACTTAGTGAAAAGATCATACATAGTGTGCGACTGGGGGCCCTATCAACTTAACTAAATTTTAGCTAAATTAAACTACTTAATAAGAGGTTCCGTAGTACGCAACACTAAGCAAATGACATCCATTTCTGAGAGAATGAATTAAATGCCCCACTTTTTAAAACAAACAACCAAAATGCCATGTAATGGGTAAATTGCCACAAAATACATCTTCCAGTTTTGAAAACTTGAAAATTGAAATTCTTTTTCCTTTTAAAAAAGAGATAAACTCGAAGATGCAAAAAATCAGATCTTCGAGTTTTGAGAAATTGTAATCTTCGAGTTTTCAAAACTCGAAATTGAGTTTCGTAGCATTTTATTAGTTAGGTTAAAAAACATGGCATTTTGATTTTTTTTTTTAAAATAGGGTACTTAACTCATTTTCTCTCCATTTCTCAGTAATCAAACCCCATCAGCAGTTGGATCAGAATCACAATAAACGGCACGTCTGGATTGCCTTTTTTTCATGAAAAAGAAAATCAATAAGAATTTAGATTGACTTTCAAAAAATCCAAAACTTGTAGAAAAGCTCAAATTCTCAGAAATTCTCAAAAAAAAAATAGAAGATAAAAAATGCCTTTCTCAAAAGCCAATCGAGCACTGAATAAAAACAAGCCATACTCTACCAAATCAATAAAACCAAGTATTATCCAAAAATTTAAAAAAAAAAAATCATTTTGCTTCAATATAAATCATTATAATTCAAAAAGGAAAATGGTAAAGAGTGTAAAAATTACACGCTGAAAGTGCCGGAGACTCTATCCTTGGCGGTTCCAACGGCGGCTTCGAGATCGAAGCCGAGGCTGGAGGAGTCGTCGGCCGCGTCCTGGGAAGCGGCGTAGGAATTCCAATCGTCGAGCAGAGACGACGACGACGACGACGTTTTCTGTAGATCGCCGCTTGGCCCTCCTGAGAACCACGACTGCGCCGTTTTCTGCATTTTCTTTTTTCTTTTTTTTATTTTTTTTCCTTTTAATTTTTCGTTGCAGGAAATTTTCGATTTTATTTTATACGCTGCGGGGATGAAAGGTTTAAGGCCGTGTTTGGATGCGCGAGGGGGAAGGAAATGAAAACAGGGGAAGCAAAAAAAAAAAAAAAGAAAAGGGGGAAAAAAGATTCGAATTCCTTTTGTTTTGATTAAAAAAAAAGGGAAAGTAAAAATAATTTTGTTGTGTTTTCTTTGTTTACTTTAGTAGATCAATTTCAATATATATAGTCTTGTTAATATTAAGGACATGAGTGTTTTATGGGTGCTGAAAATTAAATGTGGATAGATGTTCGAAGGGTATTCCAAGACTTGCAAGAGTTAGCGAAATTTTTTGCAATAAAGAGGATATTTTTTTTGTCAGAATAAAAAGGGCATAAAATATCTCAAAATGAAGGATTTTTAAACTTAACTAATAAATTGAAACGACCCACTAAAACAATGGCCAGAAATATGTTAACATTCGCTACATGAGCGCATGGGATACAAAATGAATCAGACGAACAAGTATATTTGCAAATTGGCTTGTTCTTGTTGCTCTCTTTTCTTGGAGATTAACTTGTTATAAATCCTAAGACCTTTATAGTAGTTGATGGTATATGGGATAAATCGATTCAATGAATGATGATTGCATAATACTATAATCAAAAAGCGAGGAAAAAAAATATTATGTTCAAAAGAATAAACACATCGTGTTTTTCTTTCTTTCTTGAATTTGGAGGTAAAGAAGAATAAAAGTTTCTTTATCCTCAAATATTTTTTAAGCCAACCACATATTTTTATTGAATTTCCTCTCCTATCTTTTATTTCCTTCAATCCAACGAAGCTAAATGTTTGGTAACATGTAATTTCTTAGATATCTAAATGACTTGATAAACTTTGAATGTTTCACACATTTGCCCCAAGTTTTTGGCCCTAGAGGCTAGGCTTGGTTCTTTTCACTCGTCTCTTGAGTTGTGGATGGTGTCAGAAGTTATGTTTGGATTGAGTTGTGAAAGAATTTGGAGGATATGTTTGGATCTTTTCGTACATTGGCCTAAGTTGGAGGATATGCTATAAACGCATAGTATGAGATCACGAGGTATTATTTTAACAACTCATGTGAAAGGATGTTTTAATTTTAAAAAACTATGGAATACGAAAAAAACTGAGGGCTTTAGCCCCTCGTCTCCTAGTTGATATGGAAGATTCATGCTATCTCAACTAGTCCTTCTATATTTAATTTTTTTGGCTAAGTAAACAAGTGTATTTCATTGACAAAAAGAATATTTACAAAGATCAGGGGATGCCCCATCAAGAGACAATCTTAACTATGACAAAAGAGAAATGTTAACCCTAGTGCTATACAAATAGCCCTTCTATTTTGTTTTTTTTTTTCTATAATTTATAAGTTGATTTGTTAAAATATACGAGCACACATACATGTCACCCACCTTTTTAAATTAAAAAATTTGAACAATTTCTTAGCAAAAAGAAATCTGTATATCACAAGGCATCTATAAATTTAGAAGAACTTTACCCTTATTAGAGACTTGCACCTTTTTTTTAGGGGTCATAAATACATAATGTTTCATATAAAGTGTTTTAAATAATTACATAAATCAACTCTTTTTCTTTTTTTCCCCTTTCTGTTTGGGACAAACTCTCCTCCTTTTTTGCAATTATCAATAGCAAGTTATAAAAATTAAAATTAAAATGAAAGTATAAAAATAAATTAAAAAACATATAGAAAAACTTAAAAGCTAAAACATTAAGGCTGTGTTTGGATTGAGGGGATTGGGTGGGAGGGGGGGATGGATTAGGAAGGATTTATGAATCTTTTTCCTTCTTTGGGTAGAAAGGATTGGGGGCGAGGTGGGGTTAAGAAGGGATTGGACCAATCCCCTCATTTCCTTTAATATTAATCCTCCCAAATTGGGAGGAAAGGGAGGGGGAGGATTTTTTTTGCTGTAATAATTTTTTTTACCCTTTACTTTATGTTTAAATATAAAAGTAACAAAGGGTATAAATATCCATTTAAATATATAATTTATCCCTTCCTTCTATTTCTTTTCAATCCAAATAAAAAAAAATTACAATTTTTTATAACCCTTTCCTTCAAAAATTTTTTTCAATCCAAAAAAAAATTAATTCTTTACTCTTCTTTCCTTTATAATCCCATTCTTTCCTTTTTTTTATTAAATTCTCCCCCTCGAATCTAAACACAGGGTAAAAGAAAAAAATATTAAAAAAAAACTATAAATTTTTTATTTTTCGACAACAATACCAAAAAAAAAAACTAAAAAGGTCACCTTTCAAGCTACAAGCAACTATCTTGACCCCAAAAAAAAAAAGCTACAAGCAACAAAGGTGCTTTTTACTTATAAGCAGTGTCTCCAGCGAGACGGGCTGGCTTGTTCTCCAGAGCAAAAGGAAGACATGAAAGTAGCTTCGAAACTCATACTCCTCTTCAAAGACGCCGGCGGCTTTGCCACCGCCATCTCAGCTGCTCTCCAACCAAACCCTAACTCGAACCTTCATATCAAGTAATCTTTCTTTATCCATCACTACACACGGGCGCCCGCGCGCGCACACACACATATATATTTTCTCAAACTGATTATTATTTAATTTTGCAGAGAAGATGTGTTTGAGCTGTCATTAGAAAAGTACGGAGTCCAAGATCGGAAAGCATCCGGAAACATCCTTCACTTTCTCAACGCCGATGGTTTCTACGAGGTATTATTATTATTATTTTTTTAATTTCGGTTTTGTTTCGAAAATTTTACGTTGTATTTCCGTTTGAATAGTTGTAATTGTTGAAACTTCTTATTTCAATGTTTAATTTGGCTTCTTGCTTTTCATTTCTGTAAAGATTTTGATTAGGCCAACTATGGGACTGTACATTGAGCATCAAATGTTGTACATTGTTGAAGTTCCTTGTTTACGAAAGTATCAGCTGCCTCTTTTATTGTATTAGTTTGGGCTTGAGATGTGTTAATTGAGCAGCTCATCTGAAAGTTTGATCTATTAGGGAGTGTATATTTGGTGGCTTTAACATGTCTTATTTCGAATATTTGAGCTATGCTGGTGGTAGATGGGAGATAGTGACGAGACTTGACCCCGATATCTTCTTGGTAATTAGCCCTTAATATCGCGTGAGTGACTAACTTACAAGTTTAAGCTATTAGAAGAGTATATATTTAATTAATTTGGTGTCGCCTTACTGGTCATAATTAGGTGAGCACAGTTTTTTGAAGATTCTGCAACCATGTTCCACATTCTGCAGAAAAATGTTGTGCATCACCGGAGCAGCTCCATTAGACGGCAGAATGAGTTGGCTATAAGTTTCTGTTTGAATAACTTTTTATATGTAAATGGATGTTTAGTTTGCGAGTGCTTATATGTGGGGTGTTGTTGATGAAATTGGAATTCAATATGTTAACAGATAGGGTAAGGCTGTTGGAGCTGGGGCTTTTGGTGCCTTTGACGAACTTTGAGGAAATTAATGAGATTTGAGAATCAGAAGTTGGCAGTGTCGGCCACTGGTCATGGGGGAAGAATAAAAAGAAGTAAAGAAAAAGGAACAGGAGAAGTGGAAGAGGAAAGGAAGAAAGAAGGAAAAACAAAAACTAAGAGAAAGAAAATGAAAATGAAGGAAAAAGGAAATAACCAAATTGCTGGAAGAAATTTCCTTTTTGGACAAAACCGACGTTCTTTGTTTCTTCTTTCCTATCAGGCACAAAGATATCATCTCTCTTTTCCAAATATCTTCATCTTGTGCAAATATAAGAAAACTGTTTGTAATGTTTTTGCAGAAGGGTCACTATTCATAGTGAAAAACTATGATACTTGCAAAAACTAAGGGACAAAAACTGTGCCAATTTTCCTTCCATCAAAGTATTTCTTAAAACCATGCACAATTTTACATTTGTCCCTGAGCGCTTCTCCCCAAATCCCGTGGCTTATTTGTGTCTACCTTTTAACATGACGCCTTAATTCATTGACTTGTGTTTATGGGATCTTTGATACATTTCTCAGGTGTCTGTCATGCTGCTGGAGAACTATGAGCCTCCATTCTTAGCATGTGCCCTTCATGAAGTCCTAGCATCATTAGCAAGAGATAATTCATCATCCATCCCTACAATTGTAGCACCTTTCATTGTGGAGTTCTCTAAGCTTAAAGTGGACAATAAAAATTCGAAGCTAAACAATGAAGTTTCAGTATATGGCTTGCAGTTGGGCCCAAGAAGAGATCTAGTTGAGTCCTTATTCTCCCAGATGCAAAAGCCTCCTCCAGCATTGCAGGTTAATCATGAATGCTTGGCCTGCTTGCTTCAGCTATTGAGAGTCTTGGGGCTCCCAACATTTGTTTTAATTGGGCAAAGTGGTCGAAATATATCTCGTAAAACATCAGATGAGGAGCTAGAGGTACATTTCCAGTATTGCAATATCGTATTCAACGTGACATGATATGTTACTCTGTTACTTAATAGTGATCAATACATTGCTTACTCACGGAATTCATTAAATAATTTTCCAGGATATATTACGTAGCTAGTTCTGCTTCTCGTAGATCCTATTCTTCAATCCCTTTTAGTGTAGGTTATCATGGAAATATTAAAAAGTTAAAAATAGATTTTATCAATTCAAGAAAATGTATCAAGATACTTGCTTCCCATTGCTGTGATTCGCCCGGGGAAGTAAAATCTGTGTTTGGTGAGCGAACTTCCTGGAGCGGAATTCTCAGAGCATGAGTATCACAGTTTTCTTTTACAGAAATATAGGAAGTTGGGACTCCTTTTCACGTTTCTCACAGTTTTCTTTTACAGAAATATAAGAAGTTAGTATTACTATTCAATTGCCAACAAGCAATGTTCTCTGTTATAGTTTGTTAAGGCCCATAAGGGAGTATCAATGGAAATCTTTGCTTATACCAACTCTTGTTTTAGTCAAAAAACTGATTGAGCATCCCATTTGGAGGCTATTGCCAAATGATAGTATATTGTGTTCCAAACTAAATTATAATTCAGTTAATTTGGGAGCAAATTGTATGTTACTTTAGGTTTTCTGTTGCTTAATTTTATCACGCTTGCTTTCTGTTGAATTCTGAGGCATGCTTAACTCTGTCAAGTACTCATGATAGTGGGGTCGGAGAATCTGTAATTCCAAAATTGATAACCGAGTGAAATAGCACAGGCTAATTACGTAGTAACCCATCGAAGCTGAAATCTAATGACCATCTCCTTCTGGCTCCTGCACATTACATCTACTCCATGCATGCAGGTTTAAATACATCTGTTGCTTCTTCTTAATAGAGGGTGCTAATGTGAACCTTTTGTGCTTCTTAACCAGGTAATATATGAGATTGGAGAAAAATTGGCAAGCTTCTCATCTCTCTGCTTTCTAAGAGAGAAGGTAGTCTGGAATCCGAAGAAGTCTTCAATTGACACTAGGGAGCCGTGGCGTGCATTGTATGGTTGAACAAGCATCGCTGGTTGCTCAAAGGAAAATAGTTTTGATTCCTGTACTTGATCACATAAGTAGTTTCACTAGCCAGTGGATTGGGACAAATTCACTCTATGCACAAGTTGCAGTTCTGGAAAAGCAAACTCCTTCAGAACATTGTATCAGTTTTCCGTTCTTACAGGAGAAACTCAATTTTTCACTTGTATTAAATCTTTCTTTACTAGGTTTAACTGGCAAGAGTGATGCTAACTTGTTGCTTCAAATATTCACTGCTTTGTTGACAACTTTAGTGTCATCCGCTACCAACCTCATCTAGCGGGATAAGGGCTTAATCTTTACTGAAACCCGCAATATTCGTAATAAATGACTGTTTATCATTCTAGAAAACATCTCAGGAAGGAACAATAACATGTCCAGTCTAGCGAAATAACCAAGCCAAAGAATATATTCGATTCTCTAAAGTCGGACTGTTCAGTCCAGTTTTAAGATATTCTATCTCGTGTCATTTCATTGTAGGGAATTCTAAAAAGAGTTTGCAAAATTTTAAATCAAACTCTTGCGGTTTGATTTCGTACCCCTGACTATGTTTGCTCTGGTTTTGGAATCTCTTTCTAAACTGGGTCATTTTCGATACCCATTTTAAAAAATGGGTTAATTTTTTTTTTTTTTAAAAATCCATTTATAGCAAACCAACCTTGCCGAGGTGGCATTCTTTGGCATTTCAAGAATTCATGGGCAAATCCGTAATTTCCGCAAGTTTTCCCCTGCAATTTAAATTTTTAACGCACACAGCTTTTCCCGCACATTTATCATTTCCCTTTCCACAACGTTTTACAAGCCCTAGAAAAATCCCCCAATTTCAAAATTTCGAATCCCATTTTTTAATTAAAATAAAAACAAACTAAAACAGAGAAAATTAAATTCACCACCGCAAATGGCGACGACGGCGCCTCCCGCCACCGCCACCGACGACGACGGAGGCGACCACCGCGACACAAACGACATCAACAACAACAACACCACTACCGACGCCGAGAACTCAGAAGGCCGCGCCGGCACCAACACGGCAACGACGATGGCGATACAGCGTCTGAAGAACGATAAGCGGTCGCGAAGAGTGAGCTTCGCGGAGATGACGTCGGTGCACTTCTTCGACCGCGACGAGGACAATGAGACGCCTTCAGACGGATCCGCCGCTAAGTCCACTAAGAGCGACGACGGCAATGGCCAAGGCCTAGGGTTTAGGAAATCGGATGAGTCGAGAGATGATGAAGAAGGAGAAGTAGTTAATAATGGAGATGAAGGTAGTGAGAATGATGATGACGATGATGATGATGAAGCTGTCGTGCGGAGGTCCTTCTTTAGACCCATTGAATCGCCTTCTCCTGGTAGCAACATCGGCTCTGCTACCTCCAATGACGGCAAGTTCTCTCTTTCTCTTTCTCTCTCTCTCTCATATAGATGTCTATGTTGTTTTTCTTTTTTTTTTGTGTGTGGATATATGTGTATGTGTTCGTACACATTTCTGTATGTATGTATATACATGAATGTAGATATATATGCATGTATGTATGTATAGGCATACAAGTTTCCAGTTGAGCCGAAGGTATTCTCTGAAATTATACTAAGTTTCGGTCTTTTTGAAGCAAATTTACTTATTTTTCTATTCTATTCCTGCAGAAGATAACTTCTTCGGCCCTGTATCAGCTAGTTTTATAAGGCCTGGTCGGCTATCGGATTCTGCAGCTTCGGATGAAAATCATGATATAACTATGGATTCAACTGCTTTCTCTATGCATTTCCGCAGCCTGGCAAGATCAGATTTAGGGCTAGACTTAAAGACACCTACAGGGGTTCACCTTTCTTTTGAAGAGAAAACTCCTACCCATACTAGTCTTGGGAGTTCTATGGTTCTCACTGTAGCTAAAAAGCCAACATGCAAATCTGCAGTTCCCGTCACAGATGTAAGTGGCGGTAGTGATTCAAGTGATATGAGTCTGGTTGGAGAAAACTCACGGAGGTATGACTATGAGAGGTTATCACCTGAACTAGATGAACTATTGGCAGAAGGCAAGAGAAATTTGCGTGTGGTTTTGAGCTCTGGTACTATCAGTACTATAAAATCACCTAAAATCCAGGAGAGCAAGTTTTTGCAATCAACAGAGCAAGGAAATGGCCTAATGGAGTTAAACGTAAATCAAAAGCGAGACTCAGGCATTCTTGATGACACGCAAAAGCCAGACTCAGGCATTCTTGATGACATGCTGACAGATGAAGTTCCGGACCACAAAGTGGATGATGCAAATGGTGCTCCTAGAGCCTGTTCTATTTCTCATGCTAATGACATGCTTGCATCTAGTAGATTAGATATGCAGCCTTCCAATCCCTCTCCTGATACTTCAACTTGGTCACCAAGTCAGGTAAGTCATATGAGAACTTGCATCCATTAAATAGATGTTTCTTATGTTGATAATTTCAAAGAATGGAGATAATTGTTGTATGCAATTTGCAAAATCATGCAAGTTGCTTACTAGGTGCTGCTACATTATCTGTTTCTTCACATTTACTTTCTTAGTTTTTTGTTTAACTCTTTGAGGTCTGTCTTAGAAAGTATATTGGGTAGTATCTATATTAGTCACCTGATCAACTGTAGTTTCTCTAAATTTTAGTTCAGCAGATGTGCTTAAGTTAATTGGTCCACTCCATATTGTGCTTGGTAACACCACATTCCTTGTTGTCATGAAAGAGTTCCTCTTCATTTCCTTCTGTATTGGATTCTCCTAAGTTTTCTTTGACCCCCAAGAGAACCCTTGGTAGGCGAATGTGTAACTTTCAGCTGAAGTCATTCTACTTTCACATGTCTCTTCTATTTAAATTTACTTTGGCATAGCCTCCATGTTTACATATTCTTAATGCTTGATTTGTAGGAAAAATCAGTGGTTAACAGCAAGAATTCTGTTGAGGAACCTTCTAAATTATATAGGCCTGACGAGTTCTCTGCACTTAGTCCTGGTGCTCTGCAAAATCTGGACGACAAAGTTGGTCAATTTGATGGATTCACACAGCATAAATGTGAATCTCCATTCCAAGATTTAAGATTCTTTTCGCCTGCTAAGCAGAAACCATCAGTTATGGGTTCTGTTAGTCCATCCAGATACTCATTGATGGTTACTCCTCCCCAAGACCAGAATATAAAGCATTTAAGAAGTGAATCATCCATTCAGAAGAGCATCTCAAAACTTGAAAAACTTCAGGCCTCAGCCATTTCTTCTTATCTAAATGCCAAAATTAACAATTCACATATGCGGTCATTAGAACTGTCAAAACCTCTTCCTTTTCATAGTTCTTTAGAAAGAACCAATGACAAATTACAAAATAAACAGGTTAGTGGTTCTCCAGTCCATAAGAAAAGGCATCCTATTATTGTTTCTAATAAAGGTGGAGAGCATGATACCAACATTATAGATAATGGAATTGAGGCTCCAAATTTCGGTCAAGACATAGATCTTTCTGAAGGATCTCTAAACCTTGTAAAGGCTGGAACCTATCACTTAGAGCAGTTGATGAAACTCATGCCAGGAACTGGTTCACTCTCTCAGTTAACATCTCCTGGAAAGAGGAGAAAGGATAATCAGTCGGCTTCAGAAGATCATCCTGACAAGTCAGTGGATACTCTGGGAACTGACTCTACATCAGCTGAGATCATACTTGATGGTACAGGAGAGAGAAAGGTAATACATATACTTCCTAAATTTGTTTCATCTCCAGATAAAAGGTCGGGAACAAAGTCGTCATCACCAGATAATCAGGGTAGCATATCTAGAGATTTAATGCACCATGATGGGCACATAAAGTGTCTTGCCTCTTCACAAAGCCAAGATAGAGCTTCAGAGCGAAGTGTTGTAGATACACAGCTTATGAGTGCAACTGCTGGCAACTCCAGTGCTTTCTTATGTGGAAGCACAGAACATGTTTCCTCACCTGTAATTGAGCCTAATGGAGCCAAAGTAGACAACGCTTTTGATGGAGAAGATATACTTCATAATCAGCATGATCTGTTTGGAAGCACTGAGAAATTCAGAACTCTCTTGAGGCACGAGGAATCCCAAGTTGTCCATTCCCTGTCACTGGGTGGAAATCCTAGTAGCAGAGCCAGCCTTTCTAGGTCCAGAAGTAACTTCTCTAGGCGAGAATCAAGGACAGTAATCAGGGATTTAAATGATTCAAGCCTTCAAAAGGTTGGTGATTTTGTTTTTGGCCATTAGATGCTTGACCTGATTATGCAGTTTTTCCTCGTGCACCTACTGTATACATTTTTTCAATGGGTAGATCTTAGAATTTTCACCTCTATTAGCAAATTGTCAAGCATGGCCCAATCCTTTCTATCACATAAATAAAGTTAGCTGTTTGTCTCCAGGCTTATCAATCTCCGTCTCAAATGTTTGCCTGAATATGCACTTCAAGGTGTTCTTCTGATATTGGTAGCCTCTTTCTTTGACCCTTCTTGATTTTGATGTGACAATGGTATTTTCTTATGCCAGAATCTGTTAGAGTGTTTTGAACAAAGCCCCTCGAGAAAAGAGCCTCCTGAACCAAAAGATGATGCTAGTATTCGTTCCTCAGTAACTGAGGATCTGGCATCTCTGGGATCTAGGCGGTTGATGGATAATTTGATAAACAGTTCTACACGTAAAAGAAGAAATGAAAATGATTTACTGGAGGATAGAGAACATAGAGGTGAGGATATCTTGATACAAAGAAGTCCAAAGCTTCAGAAGGTTGGTGGTCCTGATGCTGAAACCTTGGGATGCCCTAGTGAAGTTCACGGAGAAGCACCTACGAGGGGTCATGACTTGGAGAAATGGTCTGATGTATGTATGCCTTGCTGCTATTTTTATGCTGTCTTGTCTGCTTGCATTCTGCACATTGACCCGCTGCAACTTCTCCCTCACCCTGGGGTCCTCAAGAAAGTAAGAGTTATATGAATTTAAACAAGCTTCGTCTGATTTAAGTTCTAATTTTACCCTGCAGATCCATTCAAAATTCTTGGAGGATTCTGAAAGATTGCTGTCTCCGGCATTTGAAAAGCTTAATTTACACGCTGTATGCTCTCTTGAGTTTGTGTTCTTCTACTTTACAAAAGTTTATACTTTGAGCAAGGGATCTCTGAACTTCCTAATTGTTTCTCTCTTATTGGCTTCATCTTTTTCTGATATTAGACACTTTCATTAACTTTTTAGATTGATGTGATGGATGATACACTGGGTCAGCTGCAGAGGTCAAAAACATACAGTATGTTCTGCAATGGATTATTGCTTCAGGTCTCCTAGCTAACCTGGATAATGAATTATCGTAGAGGAGAAATTAGAGGCAAGAGGGGCATTATGTTTAATTTGAGTATGGCACGTCAGTTTACTCACTGATACTTTGTTGATTATGAACTTTGTGCAGAGAACATCTGATGGTCCTGACTTTGATCACGGAAGGTGTGTTCATTTTGTTATTCATGCTCTAAATATGTGAATGATTTTTCGTTCACATGCATCAGAATTTTTTTGCGAGTGAAAAAGCTGTCTGTTGGTTCATGTTTATGCAGAAAACTGGAAACGAGATCACTGCTACATCATATTATCTATGAGAAAGCAAAATCACAACTATTGCATATAAAGCGGGGGAAGCTGCAAGTAATTACATTGATGCTCATTGCTCATTCGATGGAGTGATCCAATTTATGTTGCTGGCTAATCAGTTGTAGTGTGCAGGAAAAAGTACAGCAATTGAGTTCTGGACTACATGAGATGCAAATGTTGAAATCAAGTTTGGTAAAATCTAAGAAGTGCCCAACAGTTGCTTTAGCTGATGCTGCTGCTCTCCAATCTCTTTCCGTCAGAAATAAGGATGGGAAGGAGGTACCATAACAAACTTTACATTTTTTGGCATATATTTGCCATTGGATAATGTGAAATTAATTCTATAGCCAATGAATTCTCATATGGAAATGCTTCAGCATTTCATTTGCAAGAGCAGTGATTCCCTGTAAAAATATACTAAATATGTATTTTGATCTAAAAGGCATAGGCATCTCCATATGCAAAACATAAAATACTCGTGCTGTTGGTTTTGTCTAGCTTGATGTTTTAAATTTTAAATTATCTCATTTCGCATTTTCCCAAATCAAGTGGAAGCCATTACTATACAGAGAAAAGTTTCTGTGAGGACTGGTGCTGGATAATGCTATCAGTATTTTGAGCTAAAATAGGTTATTTCAATTCCGTCTTTGATTTCAGCTTCTTATTCCCTTCTTTTTACTTGATGGATTGTATATTTTGTACTTGTCTCTTTTGCTCTGTCATCAACAATATATCTGCTTGGGGAGCTCATCAACCATTGTGTAGTCTTTCATGTTTTATAGCTGCATCCTAATATAATCAAACTACTGCCAGTTTTCTTGTAACGAAGTGGCTGCAATGATGCACTCTCTGGAAGCATTAGAGAGGAAAATTTCAAACTTGGTCAAAACTCTTCATATGTCTTGCAAAATCAAAGGGGAACACGGCTATGCGGACACTATTGCCTTAGTTAATGATCATCTGAAGAAGAGAGCGTGTTGCAGGTTCATTCGTCTGGATATTCAGGTGTCTGTTTCTGCTATGTCTATCTGTGATTAACCAGCAAATGGCTTGTCATTCCTTTTATTATTGAATGATTTGGTCTTCTGTTGCATCAGATGTGGGTTGTTCAAGATGTGGAGAGTAGAAATGGCCATCACTCTCTCATTCTTAACTACTTAGGTTTCATCATCCAAAGGTATCTTGAAAAGAATATATTTCTTATCCATTTATACATGTATAGGTTGAGAGATGAGTGCATAAATTGTTGTGTTTATTTTTTGATTCAGATTAACAGTGACTGTTGGTCCAGTCTCAAGCATTGTTGTTACAAATGAACTCAATGATGCGGATGTCTCAAAGGTAACAGAGTTGAGTACTGCAGAATTTCTTCTGATTTTTTCTCTTTCTACTGATTTTACTTGAATATACCTTTTTTTTTTGCTTAGTAGAAATTCCCAAATATGGATGCTTGTACAGCATTTGGATTTGTGGTAAATACTAAAAGCACTCGGAAGTATGTTGGTGTAAGAAGTCTAGCACAAGAAACACAAGTGAGTTTGTTATTTTTGTCTTGTATTTGTTGGTAATTTGCAATATTAGTGAATTATTTTGATGCAAGATCAGCTTTTCCTCTAACGAATAAGTGGTGAAACTCTTGGTTGACACGAGTCATAGTGTATTACTTTCTCCTGCCACCTTTTGAAGACTGTCAATAGAATTGTGAAAAGTATGTTCTGGAAATTGTTTAGTAGAATAGTTATACTTGGAGTACAATGATTTATGAATAACTTACAATTTGATAATCATTTTCAAACGTTATAACTGCCATGTATAATATTCATTTGCCACTGGGCAGGTAACCAGTTCACTCCTGAGTAATTTGCTAGATGTAGTGGAGGAGGTTCAAGTAGCACAGATAGAGCTTCAGAATCTCACTCGGACCAGTTTCTATTCTCAGTCTGGTATTCATCTTTTGTCTCTTTGCCTTTTGTAGACATGCACTTCTCACAGTGTGAACTTTGAGTCTGTAATATTCATATGTATAACAAAAACATTAAGCATGACTATAAAGACAGGCAGGGATGCAACATGAGTTGAAATGTGGACATGGTGTTCTTGGAAAAATAGGAATACCATAATCTGAGCTGTATGCATTGGAAGTCCTTTCTGGGGTGGATGTTTAAAGTACACTTAAATATTCTGAACTAAGTGCATAAACAAAGTAATGAGAAATATCAAACATACCTTAGAATTAGAGAATCTTGGGGGCGGGAGTGGGGCCGAATGGTGGGAAAGGTACGAAATTTTTAATGCTCGACATTACTGTTTGAGAAGGTAGACAAGGTTGATATGCTTCACGTGTCAGATGCGCATAACTTGAATCGGGGTGCATGTTCTTGGAATTTATGGTCATTGTAACCTCTATTTTTGTGTATGCTATGTTTTGAAATTTGACTATAATACTCTCTTTGTTTGTTTTTTGGGCTAAATTTTGGTTTGGAAATGTTATTGATGTGTCCGTGCCCTCTGTAGTGTATACATTGAGCTTCAACCCATTTAATTTCCCAGTGTGTATTCTGGATGTCTTTTAGCTTTTGGATGTTGCCAATTAGTGTTCTGGACAGTTATTTTTTGATAAGGTTCTTGAACTACAACCTGAAATAACCCAGAGAAATACCTTTAAATTACATCTACTTAAATTCCAAAATAATATATACTTTACCAATGTAATTAGTTGTTTCCATTAAGTAACTCCGCCAGTATACTAACAATGTGTAGGAAACGTGTAATGGAACTCCTAAGAACTATATAGTCTTGGACCTTGTTTTTTGTAGCTATGTGAATTAGCTTCACTTTCAGGTATATATGGTTGCATTTCTCTTCTTTTGGGTTGGGTCCCTGCATCTCTAGTAGGATCTGATACCTCACTTCTCTCTCTCTCTCATTGATATCTGTTAACTAATGATTTTTGCCACTTAGTCTTTCTACTTATGAGTTCTTGTTAAGTTGCAGCTGAGCATCTTGGTCTGCAGCTGTGTTTCTTCAACTTCAAGTGCAGGAGGAAGCTGACTTTAACACTAGATGTCTCATGTTTGAAACGGTAAATTTTTTATAAGGTCCAGCATTAAGCTATCTCTGCTTTAAGCCTTTAAGCTTTGAACTTTTTGCTAACCTTCCTGCTATGAACTGCTGGAGTCTATCCCTCTCAGAATTCAAATATTTTATCACTTTATTCCTCCAATATTTACATCTTGCTCATCTATTTGAATACTGCTGCAGATCCTAATGCTACCATGTAGATATATGTATAATATGCATGCACTTTTTCCCTTTGGCCCTCTTTTGATTTATGTCGTCTACCATTTATCACCCTCTGTGCAATTTCTGTTTGAGTTACCTATACAGGAGAATATTCTTCACACCTATACAGGAGAATATTCTTCACTTGTCATGGGTAAAATGATTCTAATCCATTGATTGTTTTTGTGTCTGCGCCTTGTGGTAGCTGAAGATAGTGTGGTTGTTAGATTAAATTGAAACCTTGTGCAACAACCAAATCTTTATTAAGTACTAGACTATCTCAATAGTATAAACTTGCTGGTTTTGGGGCGTAAGGCCCTCCTCTGTTGCCTTTGTTTTCCATTACGTTGTGTTTATTATCATATTTTCACAAATTCTAGTGACTCCGCACATGTCGGTAGAATGCTTTCATTCTGACCTAACCTTTGCGCCGGCATTGATGACTTTTTGCTAGTGGGGTCTATCCATCGGAGGCTTTCCCATCTGAGCTGGCCGCTGCAGATGACGTGAACAAGATTTCGTTTCCTGAGCAAGTTGTTAATGAGATCAGGGATGCAGTTAAGAATCTTAGAGCTGGGTATACGAGGATATTGCGGCTTTGCAGATGTATCTCTCACGTAGTGCAAGCTTCAGGTGGGTAGACAATGTCACCGGGGAGAAAAGATGATCATCTAGCAACTTTAGAACCATTCTACAAAATTGACTGCACCGCGTAATGTCTCTCTGGTGGGGTTTCAGTGACAGCCGTTTTTACCAAGATCTTAGTTGTGAGGGAAACCAAGTTCGCGACCACAACAACTCGTTGAAACTGACCGCTCTGTGGGAATCTGATTGGAAAGTTATGCTGGATTAGGTACTACTACATGGTCGTCGAATGAGAATTTAATAAGATTCAAACCATTTGTTTGTGTAGTCGTCTTCATGGTTGGCAGCTCTATCATCGGAGCAATTATATTCTAGGTTGATGTATAATATGTTGACTGGACCTTGTAACCTCGTCGTTGCCTATCAGATTTGGAAGTCCTTTTTGTCCTGTACTCCGATTTCAAAATGTGCGGTTTTTTGATAGAAAAATTTACACTGCTTGCTTTGCAGTTGCCAGGGATACGAATTTGACTTTTGAGGTCGCGAAACGCCAACGCCTGTGCTGATCTGGTTTCTGTAACAGGGTGTTTGCCTTTGCATATTTAGGTTGTTTATAAGTATATAAAAAAAATATTCTCTCACGTACTTTTTATTATTTAAGTACTTATAAGTACCAAATAAACAAAACCAAACACTTTTTAAGAGGGTGTTTGGTTTTATTTTTTTCTAGGTGCTTATAAGCATTCAGAAAAAAATATTCTCTCACATAGTTTTTATTATTTAGATGTTTATAAATATCAAATAAGCAAAGCCAAACACCTTCTAAACTTTGTCTTGTTAGTTATGATGCAGACTGCTTTCCTCTAAGCGGTGGATTTAGATTCGTCAACATTATGAGTGAGATTCAATAATGGTAAATTATACATATTATTTGAAATTATGATAAAATGATATGCATAATTAGTGTTTGTTTGGCCTAGTTTCTAGATGCTTAAATGCTTTTTGTGAAAAAATTAAAAAATCAAAAATTTCAAATTGGAACTTTTAGAAAAAGACTTTTTGAGAAGTTGTTTTTATGTTATGTTAAAAATTAATTTTTTTTCCTCCTATTTCAAAATGTTACTCTATAATTTTAAAAATTTAATAATTGTCCTCAAATTAAAAGTTTAACTTCCAAAATACAAAAACCAAATAATTGACGTCTTTTATCCGACAAGTACTTTTAATTGAAACTTTATGACTAAACATTTTATAATTAAACAGATAAAATTTTATAATTTAACCAAACAGAGTAAGAGTCGTATTTTATCATTTACGATTTTAGTGAAACGGTGAAGGATGGGCGAGAAGCCATTATGGCAGAAGTGAGAAGCCTCAAGGCAGTTCTATGCACGAGAAGCGTTACTCAGTTTTGCTGTGCACGCGTCAGCATTAGTTCCGTCAATATTTTCCAACATCTACTAAGGGCCTATTTGAATTGATTTTTTTTTTTAAATATTTATTTAAAAAAAATTACATTAAATTTATAATAAGTATTTGATTTAATTTTTAAAAAATTTGAAATTCTAAAAAAAAATCAGTCAGAAATTTTAACTTCTGAAAAAAATTATTTTTTAAAAGTTATTAAAAAATATTTTTAAAAAAATCAATCTACATGGGCCCTAATAACTTATGAGCCCATTTTGGGGGATGGGTGGGGGGGTGTGTTTGTGTCAAGGCGTGGAGAAATGTGGTTCACACTCGTGCAAAAAGTCAGTTAGTTTTGCCGTTGCCATAAAGGCAAAAGTTCTGACAATTTAGTCAGCCTGACCTTTTTCTTTTCTTTCCCCACTTGTACTCATTTCACCACGCGCTGCTACCAACGATTGTTTCAGCTTTCTTCTGGGGATTGCCTTCATCAATTTTTGATCGTTTGTGTGTCTACTTACGCCTTTGCAAAATTATCGTTCACATTATAATATTGACCCAAAATACAAAACGCAATTAGGATTGTGTTTATTTTTCTTTAAAGAGTAGTTTATATCTAATTCTTTTACTCTCGGCAATGGTAGGTGGTTTTGTCGAGTTTTTATAATCGAAGCTGCTTAGTAATATCTAAAAATCTAAGAAATGTTGTTGAAGTATCGTAAATTCTTTTCCTATGACTTCCACTAATATAAGTTTTGAGGGTTCAGGGTTTTTTTTAGAAGTAATGACCTAATGTCATAAGAGACATGGATTGAAAGGGGGGTGGGGTTTTCTTAAAATATATATATATATATATATATATATATATTTTTTTTTTTTTATGGCAATGAATTAGTAAATAGATTTCCGGAATCATAAGATATAAAATTAGAATTTTTTATATAATGTTGTGCAAGAAATTTGACAATAAAAAATTAATAATATAATTACAAATTATACGTTACGAATAAATTTAAATCCGTAAAAACCCATGCCGACTACTGTAAACACGTTTTTTTCTTCCCGATCAAGATTACAGGAAACACGTGAACTTGTTTGACCTGGTGGCATTTACTTTTACCAAAAAAGAGAGAGAAGTGAAAAAGATAAAATTGAAAAATGCCAAATGTTTTGTTTGTTCGAATTCTTACAATAAATTTTTTTTAAAAAAAGTTCACCAATTAATATATAAAAAATGACAGATATATACTTTTTGTAGACTCACAAGTACTCATTGTGGAGGGCAAAATGTTAATATCAAATGGATAAAAATATTTAAAACCCAAGCTAACATTTTTGGTAATGTCTTATCATATTGTCTGATCATCAAGTACAACGACTGGTGCCTTATCCTAAACGACAGTAACATAATAATATTATATTATATTATATTATTTATTATTATTATTATTATTATTTAATTTTTTAAGAGGCTACAGTTTTCTTATCCTTAAATGGCGTAAACTCGCTTACTTTTCACGCCCACGTGGACCAGATTACAGCTTCCCCCCCATTGTTTTTTACTCGCCACGTCATCACACCATCCCACTTGGGAGCAATAAAGCAAGGTTATCTTGAAGTGGTGTGATTATGATTTCACCTTTTGAAACTTTTTTACTCTCACTCACGTTGACTAACTTAGAGCATGCGTTAAAATATATTTTTATATTATTAGATTCAAGATAAGTTTTTTGAACCACTGTTTGTTAAAATTGATTTACGTACAGAGTGAGTTTCACGCACCTCAATAGGGTAAAATTTGAAACTGTAAAATCGATTTCAAGGTAATATTTTTATGGTTAGAAATAATTTTTTTCATAAATTTAATACGATCCTAACTAATTGAGTCATTTGCCTACTAAAAATAATAAGAAGAGTAATCAATATTTGCCATTTTATTACTCTCAACATCATGAAATGCTCATATGGGTAAAAAAGAATTACATTAAAACCGTAGAGAAAAACCTGAAGAGTAGTAAGAAACTTGTGTTGAATAAGATTTTGATTCTAGAACTTATAGCCTTGCTTATTACTTTTTGTTTAAATTAAGAGTATTTGTTAAAATACAATACTTTCACTAACACAATCTTATTTTTTTAATCATTAAAAAAATAAAACCATTGATACAACGGTGGCACCAAGATAATGATGCAGCCAATGGAGGCTGCCCACAACAACAACAAAAAGGGAGATGCCAAAAAGAAGTGTTTAACTTGGATTTGAAGACAAGTGTCTTTTAGTAACGAAGCCTAACTACACACATTCCTAATTAAGTAATCAGGCTTTCTTGTTATTTTTGTTAATTTCAATTCTATTTCTTTAAAAAGGACTTATGAGTTTGCCTTGCCGTCTCTCATCTTTCAATTACCTAATTTTAGTTGAGTCCCCCACAATATATATATATATATATATATATATATGTGTGTGTGTGTGTGTGTATTTTCAAACATCATACACTATGAATGTTTGCCAACTTCTAACTATAAAATTTAAGTTGTTTCTTTTCAACACAAATCCATACTTTTGGAATTGGAAAGGTCAAAGTACATTTATTGATTTCAGAATGTGAAAACTACAAACAACTACCTAAACTCTTTTGAAATGATACGAATTAGTAATTTTCTTCTCAAAATATCAAATTAGCACTTTTGACCACGACAAATATTTGATAATGATGGAAAAGATGCATGACAACTAAAAGGATTATAGTAAAAAGCGTGATTTTAGGATTAGCTCTCCGAATGTCAGGTTGCTTTATTTTTTTGTACGATAGACTTTTTAATTTGTATTTAGTATTTAAAATAACTCAATCTGATATAATTAATTTAAAAATAAAAATCTTATTTGTGCGTAGTTATAAACACAAAGGGTGATAATAATATTGTAATATCCCATCCCCTAATAAATTAAATATCTTGTTTTTTGGTTAAATCCTAGTAAATGAATTACCACAAGGTGTACTGACATAGCCAATTCTTTTTAGGGAAAGTAATAATTCATGTAATTACAAACCTCGTGACTAACACTAAGAAATACATTTATGGAACGTTGAGCAGGTAAAAAGAGATACCTGAAGCAAAAAAAGACTAAAAAAACAATAAAAAAAGGGATGGGGGTCCACAAGATGAAAAAGTACAAAAAGTAACATCTACTTGTAAGAACACCTAAGCAAAAAATACAATAAAAGATTAGCACTTTTTAAGGGGTGGGCCCCAAGAGGAGTGAAGAGGGAGGGCCTAACTTTACCTTTTGATGAAAGGCATAGGGTCCCACCTCACAGCCCCAACTATCTATGCAATAAGATAACACCTCTCCTCTCACTCTCTCTCCTCTCTCTATGTGCACTTTTTATCAACTTAATCATTAACTATATTATCATTGTCAGAACATAGAATTCAACAAAATACAAACACAAACCCAAACCCAAAGGAAAAAAAAAAAAAAGAGAGAGAAAAAAAGAACCAAAAAAAAGAATAGAAAAGAAAAGCTTAAGCAACAGCCTCAATTCAACACACACACATCTGAGAGACTGAGAAAGAGATTCTGGTAAAGGTTTGATCTTTTTTCTTTCCTTGTCAGTTTTTTAGGTGTTTGTTGTAAAGCTGTAAAAAGGGTATCTTTTAATTATGTTTTTTAGCCCACCTGAAATGTTAAATTTGGTAAAAGCTTTTGACTTTATATAATTTTCAGTGGTTTTCTGAAATTGGGGTTTTTTTTTTTTTTCATTTCTTTGTTGTATTTTCTGTATCAAGTTGTGTTCTTTTTGCTATGGCTTTGTGATGATCTGATATGTGTTTTGTTGAGATATTAGATACGTGTAGCATTTTACAGCTCATAGTTCATATGATTTGAGATGGCAGAATTGGTGAATTTTTGTATGTATGATTGTCTGTTTCTATGTTCATAGTTACTATTTCCAGATATACTCGTGTGACGATTATCAGAATTTTCTGATTTTCCAACTGCAATTCTATCTGTTAGCACTCTTCCTTTTTTGATTTCTAATTTTTTTTTCTGCTGTGAAAATTTAATTGGAATTATCAAAAATTCAAAATAAATTTTTCTTCACCAAAGTAATATTTTATTTTTTCTTAAAAAATAATTTTTTTGACATGGTATGCTAAAGGCTAGCCATGAAACTCCGGCTTTGTACGAGGAAGGTTGGATCCACTCTGGGATTTATCTAGCTAATCTTGCTTTACAAAATGCGAAAAAGAAAAGGGTTTTAGATGCATAAGAATTCTTCACTTTTCGTCTGGATTCTTGATGCCCAACATGTTGGAAAAATGTAGTGCCTTTGCTCTTATCTCAGTGTGATTTGCCTCCGACTATTATTCCTTTGGCATCTATTATTCTTTTCTCATTTTTTTTTCCCTTTATCTTTTTGTCAACTTCTTCAATGTGCTATATTATCTTTATAGAACTTTAACTTGCCAGATTTTTGTTTGAATTCTTGTTGGTTGCCAAGCATTTGGTAAGTAGAATGAAGCATGTTTCAAATATGAAAAGCAGGGGTTTGTAGTCCACTGATGAAAATCCCACTAGTTCTTATCAAATTTCATTTTTATTTAATAAAAATTTTGTAATGCAGAGCATTTCAGCTTATAGCACTGAGCCGCTGTTCATTTGAGAGACTACTTCTGGACGGTGAAAAAGTGATTATTCGGGTAGACTTCTGGAAATTGGGCAATTTGTACCTGAGTTCTGATCAAGAACAAGGACTTGGTTGAAGTATGGGTTATACATGTGACTTTTGTGGGCAGGAAAGATCTGTTGTTTTTTGTCGGTCTGATGCAGCGAGCTTATGTCTGTCTTGTGACCGTAATGTCCACTCAGCGAATGCCCTTTCACGCCGTCATTCCAGAACACTTGTCTGTGAAAGATGCAACTCACAACCAGCATTTGTTAGATGTACTGAGGAGAGAATATCACTTTGTGCAAACTGTGATTGGAGTGCTCATTCCAATTCTATTAGTGGCTCTACGCATAAGAGACAAGCAGTTAATTGTTATTCTGGATGTCCATCAGCTGCCGAACTTTCTACAATGTGGTCATTTATCCTTGATTTCCCTTCAGTTGGCAATTCCACATGTGAGCAAGGAATGGGTTCAATGAGCATCAGTGATAGCCTTCCTAGAGACAGCCAATGTGACCAAGCAAAGGACAACATTCAAGGTGGTTCTATAGCTACTGAAGTTGGTGAATCACAGAAAATGGATAAATCAACTGTTTGGATGGGATCTTCGATGCCTCTGAATTTAGAACAGCCTACTGGATTCATGGGTACTGCTTCTGCAAAGGTAATACATTATTTGATGAAATTTTCTTTCAAAGATTGGAAATAGTCTAAGTGTAGAATACGTTAATTCATCTCTTTGTTTGCACCGGAGTAATCTAAAGATGTTGTGTCCTAAACATTTAGGACTTCAAAGGAAACATAATGCTATCATTATGTTTTCATTTGACTTAGTTGTAGGTGGTTTTTCCTATGATGCAGTGATATCTCCTGAGCCTTGTGATACTTTGCAGCTACCCACAGAAAAACTTACTATCTGCTTACGGTTTTGTTGTTCTTGTTTTTCAAAAAAGAAAAAGAACCATATCTGTAAATTACAAGTTGAAGAAAATAAGTGCAATGTAATTAGTAATCGTTCTAAACTGTATTGGTGATAAACAAATTTCTTCCCGATCTCTGTTGTTAATCATTTCATCTCAAAGCACAAACCATCCCATCAAGTTCTATTTCCTCCTATACTTTGCCACATGCAAACCAAAAATTGATTCTCAACCTTCTCTACCAATCAAACCTACATTCTTTAATGGAGTAGGGATACAACTTTCTGCACATTACACCTTGTCATTTAGCTATGCAATACTCCAGCACTATGTTGTTATAGTGCAGGTAGAGTTTCAAGACAAGAGCAGTTGGCCAATTGGCTATATGAATGTGGTTCAGTTTGATTCTGATGAAAGGAAGTGTGATAGGCTTCTCTAAGTTAAATTATGAAACCTCATTGTTTAGTTATATTACATTTTGGATTAATTTCTACTCTGCTGCATAATTGAGATGTGGTGAAATGTTAGGTGAGGCTCGAATCTTGGTAAAAGGTTTCTCTTTTTCTATTTATGGCTAACCCTTTTGTATGCTTGCAAAACTAGCCATCTCTTTTGTTTAGTCTGATAACCCATAAAATCTTCCTTTTACAGTTGCTCTTTTTTAAAAAGCAAACCATAATCTCATAGAGTAGAGCAAATGCTATAACACCCAAATGCTACCCTAAACTATGCTGAAAAATTTTCCTCAGAATAATCATCTATCACCTTATATAAAATTAATGCGGTCTGAAAGAGTGCAGGTCGTGATCGGAGTAGGGAAGGTGGTAGATATGCAATAATGGAGAACGTAAGCTGCCATAGTATTATAACAGGATAACGGCAGATGCAAGGAAGTGAACCAGTGGTCCCTTCAGACTTTACAGTGAGGAGAAAGGTAAGTGGGTTGTTCGCAGTGTTTGATGAGAATGGTATAATAGTAAGGAAATTGGTTCTTTCTGAGAGAGTGACTGTGGAGCCCAGTTGGTTGATATTTGGGGAAGAGATGGAGAAGGGGTGAGGGGCGCCCAACCAGAGAGTGGAAGGGATAGTACAGATGACAAGTTTAATCATGCACCAAAGTTTGTTGTGAACCCAACTTTGTCCACATTTGAAAGCTAGAAGTAAAACACTAGCGGTAAAAATAAGTGCATCACTCCACCCATTTCCATTTTGTTATGAGTTGGAAGGCCATATAATTGGTATACTACTGAGCCCTCGACCCAGAAAGAGGTACATAGGAGAGTGTTATCTGAAATGGAGTTCAAGCTATTTCACGGAGGAGGAAAAGGCTTCTGCCCGCCAAAGTGAAGAGACATAGAGAGGGGCAGTTGAGATGGTAAAGAAATGGGCTACCTGGGAGGTCTACCTGGAGTAGAGTGAGAGACATCAAAGGGGAAAGGGGTACCTACCATCAAATAGAAGTTATCAGAGTGGAGCATCTGAGGATTTTGTTCTGTTATGGAAGCAGCTTTGTCTCATGCAAAAAATTTGAGAGAAAAACCCTCACAAAGAACTCAAGTGGGTCACTCTGCCCATTGACATTTGTCTGGGTTGAGACCCAACTTGATCAATACGACATGGCGCTACTGACTTAGGTATAACTTGCCCATATAGTCAACCCTGCACCTAACCAGCTTCCTCTCGTCTGATCTCATTGCAAAACAATATTTAGTTGCAGTTTCTGAGTACTATTTCATATTGCTAATATTGGGATCGCAGAGTCTAGAGTTTTCACCTGAACTGGGTTACATCAATTTGAAGTGAAAGAGTGGAATATGGAAGAAACCTCGTTTGTGAAACAAAGCTAACATATAGAATGTGAGATATCAGAGCTCATGCTCCTGACATCACCAGATTCTGGAGTGGACCCTCAATTTATTTTTTCTCATCTGTATAATGTTTTCCAATTTGTTAAGCTAATCTCTGTTCTCTTTTGTCGAGATCGGAGGATGATCCTTGTATGCCTGGATGCTCATACCCTCCATTCCCGAAGTTTTCAAGTTTGTGTATACTTTTAATTTTTATGGTACTTATACCCTTTAAGATTCTGAAGGAACACCGCAACCGCCGCCCCCCCCCCCAACCCCCCAAACGAAAAAAGGGTTTCTTCCTGCATAAAGGGGGGGGGGGGGGGAACAAAGGAAGAAGAAAAGCCACTCAACTGATTGGCTACCCTTAAACTATAGATGTGAGGTCATCTTTTAATGGAGACACTTGCTGAATGGATATTTGACAAAGGGGTTTGGGAGAAGTGAAACATGGACAGGAAACTAGTGCAACTAGAAGAAGGAAAGAGAAAATGGAAAGGTGGCTGATGAGAAGATAATGGGCCATACATGATGGGCACTGATGTATACATGATGGGCACTGATGTATTCGTGGCTATTAATAGACTTGACTACCGATTGTTACCCCTAAATAGAGGATATTCTATCATTCTAGTCGTAAAGTTACTATGTTTGTCTTGATATTCCTTTCCCTCTAATATCTAGGGTAAAGCTTAAACTATTGGGGTATTCTGATGTGCAGGTCTCTGGAACAAAGGGACCAAATTTATGTGATGATGATGGTTTTTATGATGATCTCATTTTTGATGAAGTTGACCTAAGTATTGAGAATTACGAAGAATTTTTTGGTGGAGCTCTTAACAATCCCGAACAGCTTTTTGCCAATGATGAAATTGGTGATCTGTTTGGAACGAAGGATATGTCTGCTGCAGATTCAAACTGTCAGGGTCCACATCTTGTTGAGGTTTTCTCTCTTCCTTCGAAACTATTTGGTTCTCTCTCTTTGTTGTTCTTGTTGGATGTGATCTTTTCAGTACATTGGAATTTGTGGTTCTTTTGACTTTTCATCTTTCTGTTGTTCATTTTGACATGTGAGGCTGTCCTAGTATGCATCTCATTTTCCATCAACTTATAATTGTCCAATTTCTAGTGCTGCACCTCATCTTCCTCAAACCTATCACTCCTTCTGTCCACTTTAATTGACACTCCTTGTTGTAAGGTCTCAATCTCTAAAAGGAAACTTTTAGTTTAAATAAAATATACCAATAAGTTACTTTTCTCACCCACTACCAACTCTTGAAGCTTTAAAAATTGCCAAAAGAATGTCATGACCCTACTCTAAAGTGAGATTGAGGGAGTATTTTAGGTGGTATATGCTATTCATTGACTCTGTTTTGAGTTGTTTCCTGATTCTGTTATCATATCTTTATGTTCTACTTTTCTAAAATCCCTAATGCATATTCTTTCTGATGGGCTAGTTATTTTGATCTTGACTCATGATGCTGTTTATCCGTCCTCATTTTATAATCATAGTTACTTCTTTTTCACAAGTATTGATGGATAGTATTTATTATTTCACCAGTATATACAAGTATTTATTATTTCACCAGTATATACAATTTGGGCGTAATGTTGAATATTCCTTCCCCCATTTGTCGATAAATACTAAATGGACAAAGAATTTCATAAATGAAAAGACACGCCTTTCTGTAATGTGGTATTTCGTGTATAATTTGTCGAGTCAGTTATATTGGGGAATTTCTGCGTGAAAGAAGAAAAACCACTGCTAACCAATGATAATTGTAATACGTTGTGGACATAGTGATTGTCCTGAGGATTGCCAAATTTTCCAAACCTTTTGTCTAATCATTCTGTCTATTACCGAGGATACAAGAAGTTGTGAAGTGGCTCCGAAAAAGAATCTCAGGTGACTTTTGTAACCCTTTCGACCTACCGACTACATGCCAAAGTTAGACAAGTGGAAGAAATGAAGTTTGTTACAAAGTGCGTTCTTGCTCTCCGGGGCTTTTCTATAAAATAGATTGATATAATTGATCTCATCTTGTTACAACCATATAAATAATTGCTTGATGGTGCTAAATGGTGGCTTGCTGAAGGAGCAATATAATTAGATTTACAGGAGATGGTTCCCTTATTACTTATCTGACTATTATATTGCTATTTCCTTTTAATTGATGTGCCACAGGATATATCTGATATATCTCTTTTCTACTTCATTTATCCTTTGTTCCTGTAGCTTCTTCTCTGTGAACTGTCCCCTATTAGTTTGTAGTATAAGCTCCTGAGGGTTGGCAAGTATCTCAAAATATTGAGGTTTCTTGATTCCTATTTATTATTTGGAAGATCTTCCACTTTAGGAGCAATAGACAGTTTGTAGGATAACTTTGGGTTTTGAATCATAGTGAACGGAAACTAAATAGGAAGCTTTATATATCGCCTGTAAAAGAGGCTAGAGTAATCAATCAGTTATTTACATTGAAGTGATTGAGCCTACTTCAATAGTGAAACAGTTGACTCTATTGATTGCTTGCTCCACAATACAAAACCAATCTGTAAGCTCAAACTTCAGTTCATTAATGCATCTCTTTGGAATTCCTCAAGGGCTTAGGAGAAACTTTTGTGTTATTAGTTTGAGATGCTATAGCTAAATCTGTGAGCTTCATGTTTGTGGCTGTCATTGGAGATTCACTTTTTGCTTGCATTGTTCTGATAATTGCCTGGTGTAGTTAATAGTAAGATGGGGTATATAGCTTCTCCGCACGTGTACTTTTATTGGTCTCTCTTAAGAAACCAAACATGCAGCATATTCTGCACTTCCTTCATCAGAACATGTAAGTTTGGTGTTCTCGGAGAAAACCATTCTCTGAGTCAATTCCCATGGCAAGGTAGGTCATTTGACTTCAGCCGCCTTCTTAAGGTGGTTCTTTAGTTCAGCATAGATAATTACTCATGAATAAAAGATATATCACATGTTTTCTAGTAAAAAGGGAGTGTTTGCATATGGGAATTTCTTTTCTGAAGATCGACTATCGCTCTCTGTCCCATGAATTCGTCAGTGATAAACTGTCAATGGTAGTGTTTTACATATGATCTCTTGTAGTCTGCTTTTATTTTCCAAAGTAGAGAAATTAAATGATCGTCTCAGAAAGATGTTTGACCTGAAAAGTCCAACATGATAATGAGTGATTGATGCTTAATATTTTGTCTAGACATTCATCAGTTTTTGAAGAACAAGCTCCATGGCAGATTTGCCCGAAATACCCAGTATCAAGTGTTGTAGAGAGTTCACTTCATACCAACAGTACCAATAGGACTGAGCTCGAATTTTACATATCCACTAGGTAATCAATTCACGGGGTGGAAAGTGGCAACTTCGTAAAATATAAAATTGAGACTCTGCATGAAAATAATCAGATAGTTTATTTTTATTCAATAGAAATGATATTTTAATTCAAATAAGAGTCGCCTTTTACCTGACAAGTCATAGTTAATTCCATGTCATCTCCAAGCATAATAGGAACCTTTTATAATTTTTTTTGCCAAAGTTCCTGAATTCTGTGAAACGTACAACTTTCTTTATGCGCATAATCAATAAATTTGCAATATTGCTATGTTGCAGATATATGGTCAAGTGCTTGTATCAGATGCAATTTCTATTTTTTAGGCTCATCTTAAGATCTTGCATGTTTGATGAAGAATTCTTTCTTCTTCTTATTGTTCTCTCTCTTTTTTTTCTTTTTTTTTTTTCCTTCTTTTTTCAATATCATTAGGGACCATCAGCTGGACGGTTTAGTAGCATGCAGCCAGCATGCAGCAATGCAGCGTCAGCAGAATCCATGATGAGTTGTAAGACAGAGCCGAACCTATGTTTCACTAGACAAGGACATTCCAGCCTTTCATTTTCTGGCCTCACAGGGGAGAGTAGTGCTGGTGATTATCAAGATTGTGGTGCATCTTCGATGCTTCTTATGGGAGAGCCGCCTTGGGGTCAACCGGGTGCGGAAAGTTCACTGCCTTCAACTAGTAGCAGGAGTGATGCTGTAATGCGTTATAAAGAGAAGAAGAAGGCACGCAAGTAAGATTAACATTTCTCTGTCTTTGGATATTTTTACTATGAACAATAGTATGCTCTTTTTTCCCCTGGTACATGCGAGCACATCTTTAATAGTGCATTGTATTAGCGCATCTAAGCATTTGATTTGTCATTTGCACGTAATACAAGGTTTTACTTCAGTGAACCATAGTTTTTTGCTAGTCAAACCCATGCATACATTGTGATTGTTGGAGTAATCTGAGCATACTCGTCTTTTGATTGTCTCCTATCCTATTTCAATTGATGAAATTCTGATACTTGTATCAGGTCCTTTTTTGTTTAACTCTTCTTATTTTGTTAATGATATAGATTTGAGAAAAAAGTAAGGTACGCTTCACGCAAGGCTAGAGCTGATGTCAGAAAGCGTGTGAAAGGACGCTTTGTAAAGGCTGGTGATGCTTATGATTACGATCCACTGAGCCAAACTAGAAGCTGTTGAGAGTGAAAACTTGACCTGGAGCTATAACGAAAGAAGTGATAAATGTTAAAATCGAGAAGACTGCTTGATACTTCTCAGAAAGATATGAAATGACGCGTTATTTTCGCTAGAAATAGAGAAAATTTTGAAACATGTCCCAGGGATGGAGCTGTCTTCAATGGAGAAAAGCGCAAAGTCAATTTCTCTCTTCACCATTGCATTTTTTTTTGTCTATTCATCAACAGACAGATGATTGATGACCTCAACCTCCTCCAATGACAATTGATGAAGATGGCCATTGCTTCATCGAAAGCTCATATGGTGAGCTGATCTCTATGGAGGACATGTACATTCTTTCCCCTGCTGTTATTGCTCAGTTTCCAGTATATCCAGGTTTTCCTATTTACTTCCTGCTCTACTTGCGTCTCTAACTAGGTCGCCTTCGCGAGAAAAATTATCCCAAAAAAAAAAAAAGAAAAAAGAAAAACTCATATTTGATATAGACTTGTCATTTTGCCAGCTAATTAACTAATTATGTCCCTAGATATGGAATCTTATATAAGGCGCAGGAGCTTGCTACTGTAATTATTTTTAGTTATTTTTGACAAATGACATGTATAGTATACAAGTCATCTTGTAACAACCAGAGGCCATAGCAGCTTGTAATAATGGTTTAGTTAGTTGTATGCATGCTTGAATAAGTTTCTAGTGGTTGTGATATAAGCAAAAAAATCAGTTGGTCTTGTATGGTTACTTATTTGAGCTCTAGATGTCTCTGAGATTCTAGAACTCTAGTTGAACTATGTAAAACGTTTCATTATAATTGCATGGACAATTCAATACCATACGATCCCCCCATGACAACACATCGTTTCATGGAATTCTTCTTCTTTTTTTTTCCACCAAAATTCAAGACTTTCAATTTGAAATGAAGGGTTGGTTTGTGAAAAATGTTCTTAATTTTCTGGTATTTGATAACACCGTAAGAACATAACTGAAAAATATTTCCGACCAACGTAAAAGAAATGTGATTATAAGGAGAGTAAAATTTTTCACTACTTTACTACTCAACAGCTTATCACACACACACACACACACACACACACACTTCTTTTCTTCCCTCTTTTCTAGCTTAACAATAACCATAAGAAAAAGGATTCTATTTTTAAATATATTTTCCCTGATCAAGTTATTTTCCTGGAAATAAACGGACTCGTAAGTGAAAATATATATTTGCGAGCATAGTTTTGGGTTTCTTTTAAACTTTATTTTGTCTTCAGATTTTCAACACGTTCTTTTTCTTTTCTTTTTTTTTTTGAAAAAATTAATCGAAACTTAATTTTTTTCCCTCTAATTCTCCAATTTCCCAAACCCAAATACTCCGTACTCAAAATTTCGAATCAGTAATCGAGTATGCCTATCGGGTGAGCACTCCTACAATGAAAATGGCCATAGATGAGATAAATGAAAAACCTGCAGATAATATCTCCTCGTTGCACGTATTGATGTCACAATGCATACAGAAGAAACTTTGGACATATATAATAACAGTCTTCTTTCGTCCGGCATGTTTTGGAAAGACAGAATAAGAACAAATTAAACAGGTCCCCCAAGGTTGGATAGAATTTTTCGTTTTTATCTTTTTAATTTTTTAAATGTATCGAAACACGTTATATATCATGAGATTTTGTAAGACAAAGCTTCTTGTTAGGCAGAAATTTGAACATCAATGACAACAAAATCATGTTCACGATGAACTAAAGAAGAGACAAGTAGCAATTAACGCACACAATTGAATCAGATCACGTGCCATGGCTATTACCTACTTGACAAGCAAAGCAAATGACATGTGAAGTGTTGTTTATACGACCACTAAGAGATTTTCATTTGAAAATTGACGGATATCTTCGACTCAAAATTAAACAGCTGCAGAAAATTGCAAAAAAAAAAAAAAAGAAAAAAAGAAGGAAAAAAATGGAAAATTGAGGAAAGGACTTAAAACGCGTGGGCCGGGGGGTGGCACGTGAACGTCTTTACTCCGATGACATCGACGAGTTTCTCTTCTTTCGCGTTCGACCAAACACCCCACAACCCTTTTTCGCACGTTTTGGGCTCGTTTAGACCGGTCTTTTTAATGAGAAGTTACTTTTTTAAAAAACAAAATTATTTTTATTTTGTAATAAGTATTTAGATTGATTTTTTAAATAACACTCTAAAAAAGACCTTATTTATTTATTTATTTATTTCCTTTTACTTTAAGTTAAGTTATCTTTAAACCATATTCGATTGAAACTAATCCCTATCAAGTCAGGAGTATTGCGAGAAAAGCTCTTCTAACGAGTGTATTTCTTTGGTTCTTCTCCTTGAGGCGTCATGCCTCTACCACCTCAACCAACAAAGTTCAACTTTTTTTTGAGAGTCAGAAATTTTCTCTCAGCAAAAATACTTTTTCTAAAAATTATATAAAAAAATATTTTTAGAAAAATTCAATTCAGATGAGCTCTTATATATGTGAAAACAAAATTATTCACGCGTGGACTTTTGTTTTCATACAAACTTTTTCGTTTTCTGTGTGGTTCTTTTCACTTTTACTTCTGTTAAAGTTTAGCTTCTAGCTAGCATGTGAATGTCACATGTAAATTCGTGCCCTTTCTTACTTTCACCTTCCTTTCGACGAACTAAAAGGTTTTGCCCACCTAAGGTACAAAGATACCGAGGTCGAGATTCTGAAATGCAGAGCATTCTCGACTTGAATTCTTGTTATAATGTTAATCATTCTCGTATAATATTATAATGTTATGAAAAATTTAAATTTTGAGTTAAATGTATATATAATTTAGTCCTGTCTGGACTTGTAGCTTCATTTAAGTAGTTTGTAGGTTGGTTGCAAAAATATGATACTTTGAAACAATAATAGAGAAGGACGAGGAACTTTTTTCTGACTTGATTAAGATGCCTTTAAATGATAGGAAAATATAATGTCTTGTAGATTAATAAGTGAAATGTTGAGAGACTTGTTTGAGGAAAACCGTCTCAAACCAAATACTGATTATAAATAAAATAATTAATTTGAATTATTATTTAAACTTGGAATACTAACTTATAGATTACATTCGAATTGTTTAATTTCTCTCCACAACATGAGACATGACATGTTCTTAGTAAAATTTATTAAAAACGAAGTACTCAATTTGCTTGAAATGAAAGCCAGAAGATTTTCCATTATCCGGAGACTTCAAGCCCAGTTAATTTAATTTAACTCTCTAGGACAATATAGTGGTCGAGGATTAAATAATATGAAAGTAGTATATTATACCCATGCATTGCACGGAAAAACGATGAACACTAATATATGTATATGCAAATAATTTATGCTGAATAAGTGTAAATTGTTAAATTATAAATTTGAGGAAAATAAATGGTTATGAAAGAATATAATTAGAACATTTATGTATAGTTACATTGTTCTATGGGTAGTATTGTAAGATAGAGGAACTACATTAAAATTTGTGCTATAAGAAGATCAACTTTTTATGCTTGAGTAATATTTGTTTGTGGTAGTTTAATGAAAAAAATGTGTAACAAAATGAAATGCACACAAATATGAATATATAAATATATTTTTAGTAAAGATAAATATTTTTGTTGAATAAATAGAAAGAGATGGAATATAAGATGATAGATGGGGCCAAATATATGTACATATTTTAGGAGAAAATTGGGTAATATAAATGGTATAAAAGGTAGTAAATAGGGATTGAAAGAATTTGATTTGTTGATTGAGAGAAAATAGGGTTCAAATCAAGATTGGAAGATAAATTAGGGCTGAAATGAGATATTAGTGTGCAAAAAGGGGGAAAAAAAGTATGCTCAGCAATAAATCCTAAAACGTGTTTTTAGTTATAAGTCAAATATGTTCAACATAGGGATGGCAACGGGACGAGTGACTTAAGGCACCCGGCACGATCGACCCGCTAAAAATTCGACAAAAATACGTCCCGTTAAGAACCCGGAACGAACTCAAAACAATTAAAAATATCCGTTAGGGTTTGGGACAGAACTGGGAGTGACCTCCAGGTACCCGCATTCCCAAACCCGGCTTTTAGAATCCGAGTAACGGGTACTCAGAACGATACCCGGTTTCGTCCCGTATACATACATACACACACACACATATATATATTTAATTATACATGTATATGTATATACACACATATATATATATATCCATACCTTATTATACAATTTATATTAATATCTCAATATAGTTGATATTTTATATTTATTAATTAATTATAGTTATACTGATAACATTTTTTATATTCATACTTATTAGGACTATATAAAAAACTATAATAGTTAGAACTATGATAGAACTAGTTATATGATTAGTTAAAATATTATTATATCAAAAATCATACAAATTCTAGTTATATGATTAACTTTAGTTAGAAGTATACTAATAACAAACTAAGTCTAATTATATAGCTAACTATCTTTAGTTACATAGCTATCTAAATATATTTTACATTTATTAATTAATTGTAGTTATATATATATATAGTTATATGTATATTATATAGTAAATAAAGAAGCAAAAATTATTACTTTTGTTGATAGTAGTAATGTTTTAACCTTTTAGTCTTTAAAATTTAACTTATAGTGGATTACCACTAAACTAATATTTCATTTTTCACTTTTTATTTATGCAAAAAAGCTTATTATTATAAGTTATCTAATTAGAATTATATAATTTCTATTGACATCTCAATATATTTTATATTTATTAGTTAATTATAGTTCCATTGGTAACATTTTCTTATATGCATATTAATTAGAATTATACAAGAAATGATAATAGTTAGAACTAAGATAGAAATTGTATTAATTCTAGTTATATGGCCATCTTTAATTAGAATTATACTAAACAATAGATTAACCCTAATTACATAGCTACACTAACAAACTAACTTTAGTTATATAGCTTAATAGCTACTTAAGATTTTTCACATTTATTAAATAATTATTTTTATCTGTACATATTATATATATGTGTGTGTGTGTGTGTGTATATACATATACATATTATACACTAAAATGTTGCAAAGGTTTTTACGTTATGGGTAGTAGTAAAGTTTGAACCCTCAACCTTTTACTCTTTAAAATTTTAATTTATGGTAAAATTTTAAAATTAGAAGTTATATAATTAAAATTATAAAACTCTACCAATATCTCAAAATATTTTATATCTATTAGCCTATTATAACTTACTAATCAAATTTTAATTTTTTTATAGAAAAATTTAAAAAATGGCTAATTATTTTTTGATCAAGAAAAGCTGACTAACTAAAACTAAAAATTTAAACACTTGTAAAAAAGAAACTTAAAACTAAAAGATTTACTATGTACTAGAAAAAATATTTAAAACAAATAAGATTAAAAAAGAAAAGAAAGATCTCAGACCATTGGTCCATTACTTCACGTCCACTAGGGTATGGTAAATCATTTATATACTAGAAGTTTCTTAGTTGTTTTCACTTTTCACATTTCATATTCTCTCATTCTAGAAGCACTGCCTCACGTTAAAAAAAAAAAAAAACCCATCAGGCATTAGATTTTCTCATTCTTGGAATCTAGTCGTGTACTTCATCTCTAGTAAAGGCTTAAGGCAAAGGCTCGCGAGTCGCGATTTCATCCCGTTATTTCTTAGATTTGTTTTTTTTTTGAGAAATTTTTTCCGACTAAGATTTCTCAGATCTCATCCCCATCACGCATTTATCTTAGAAAGAGTTTGCTTTGTTTATTTATCAAGTGTAGTAATTTGTGAACTTTTTTTTTCAGATGTTAACTCTCTCTATATGTCTCTTTTGGGTGTTTGATAGTGATTTTTGTTTCAATTTTTATTTTATTTTTATTTTTATTTTTATTTTTATTTTTTTAACTAGGTTTGGGACGTTTCGGATACCCGCCGGTTTAGGACGTTCTGGGAATGAGATTTACATTTAATTTTTATCAGGGTTTGAGACAGAATTTGGGATTGGGATGCTATCCGGGTAGCAACTTTAGAATTGTTTTGTGGGCAGGGTACCCGTCCCGTTGCCATCCCTACCTCAACAAAAGAAAAAAAATCTATATAAAAGCAACACGTGATAGCAGATTGAAAATAACACTTGACAAGAGTATAGTGCAATAGTTCAACTTTAATATATAGTACAAATATGAAATATAAAACAGAATGAAAAAAGAAGTAACATGGTTTGGTTAAGATTAAGGCCAGCTCTAACAGTCTCTTTATTTTTTCCTGCACATGGTAAGTCAATTTCATCCCCTTCGCATCTAAAGGGTTCATTATATTAGTTTTACTCCAACAATCTCTTTATTTTTTCTTTTCCATGCGCTTTCTATTTCAATTTACTCTGACAACTTTTTTACTTTTTCACTTCCTAATTAATTTTACTTTTGACATTTCTTTATTTATTTTTAATACTTATTATCTTATTATATTTTTTCTAACAATCTTGAAAAATATTAAAATTTTATTTATTAATATTTATTTTAAATTTTATAATTATTTTTTAATTTAATTTCTTTCCATCAAAATTTTTTTTGGGTGAAAGAAAGAAAAGATGTTTGTGTACGGGAAAGGTGGATAGTGAATGTTTTGGGGCTTGCCAAATCTAACAAGTGAGGGAAAAAATTGTTGGTGTTCCCTACCATATAGGAAGTTTGTTGGGAGACTATTGGAGTTTGAACTCTATATAGTATAACTAGTATATCACTAGTGCGATTGCATGGGATGTAATATATGTAGGTTAATATATTAGAATGATTTAGCTTTTTTATCCATTTAAATGTTTCAAACAAATTATATGAACTATTTTTAATAGATTAAACGAAAATAATACACATACATGTGATTTCCTTATATATGCACAAATTTGAATTTGCAAGATATCACAATCTAGAATTACGGAGAAATTGTGGTGATAAAAAAATTGATCAAATTGCGATTATCCAAAACAAAAAAGAAGCGAATATGTGCTGCTATGAGTGAGATTGGAATGTAGGAGCTTAAATATAATACTAAAATAATGATTTAACCATGATTTTAGGCTAGTGATTAAGTGTAAATAATATATGAAGAAGAAAAAGGAAAGATTTTTTAGTGTAGAAAAAGAGAAGAAATTGAATTGAATAACAAATAAATGATTTAGTTGATTGCATAATTTAAGCATTAGACTTGTGATGTCCATATATTAGTTTGGGGAATAGATACATTAGAAACTTGTTTTAAACAATTAAGTAGGGCAGTATACACGTGGCATGAAATTGATAGCGCTACTTGGTAAAATTATATTTAATGGGGTCTGTTATAAATAATAGTATAGATATTAGAATCCTATGAAAGGAAAATTTTAACCACTAATGTGTGCATCATATTATTTCAGTAATGCATGAAATTCAAATTTAAAAAAAAATAGGCATTGCGAGAAAGAAAAAATATTTTGAAAAAATTGTCCTTCTTTAAAATTTGAATTTTATAAATAGCTGAGATGATATAACTGTCACATGAATGGTTAAGATTTTTCACATATTAATATGAGAGTATTTGATATGAAAAGATTTTGGTCCATATATTATCCTTCCTATCTTGACAAATTTTGCGAAGATAGAAAGGCTATTGTAAAATCTCCCCATTAAACCACCATCCATTAAATTAAATTATTCCGCATTATAAAAGTATTTTTTTGCATCTATAAGTATTAAAACTTGAAATGTGTTATATATCTTACAAAAATATATAAATTTTTAACTAACGATGGCTACATAATAACAGAAAAAAGATGATGTGTGGCCTTACAAAGTACAAGAGAATAATGTGATAAGTTTTGAAAACATGAAGGGGCAATGGACTAACAAGACAAACCACAAGGGGATAATCAATTAATTAGATAAATCACAGGTGCTAACGTGCAACCTTTTAAAAAACGTAGAGAAGTAATGTGATAAGTTCTAAAATATAAAAGAATGATCAACTAATTTTGAAAATCACAACAAATACCGACAAACGTGTATTCTCCGGACCCATTGGTATTTCGAGTAACTTCAAGGTAAAATACTAAACAAGACAAAGCTTAATTATAATAGTAACAAGCTAGGGACCATCTTTCATTGATTTTCGGCAAACAGTTGATTCTTTGGTTTGGTCGGCAAGATATGGCACTATATACGTATATATATTTATGTATGTATCTATATACATTTATGTATATAATAATAATAATAATAATAATAATAATAATAATAAGATCTGACCCGTATTCTAATTGTACTTATAAAAATATGGAAAAACCTACTTTATTTGTTGCCTTGTCTTTTTCTAATTTTGCCTTATTTGTACTTTGTTATTACTTGTAACTGCCATATTGTGTTGTCTCTATTTCCTATAAATAGGTGCTTAGCCTATTGTAATAGATTTGAGGGGAAAAAGAAAAACAAGAGGTAGTTAGCAAAGAGTGATTAGAGCTAAAGTGAGAGTCTATCTTGTATTCATTATCGACGTTACTTTAATAAAATTTTTTCTTCTGCATGTGGAGTAGGCGTAGGCCAAACCACATAAAATAGTGTCTTGAATTTCTCATTTATTTCGTCTCGTTTATATTATGTTTTTCCCAACAAACTGGTATCAAGAGTTAGGTTATGGGTTGGATATCATTATCGTGAGTGTGCGTGAAAAACACACAGAAAATTTGTTGAATTTGGTGCATGAAGTTGTGGCAAAATTTTGGACGTGTGAGAGCACAAAAAACATGAACGAAGAAGACAAATCCATTGTAACGTGTGCATGGAAGCTGCTGTGACAGGTTTGACCATGTTTGATTGACGCTAACCAAACTTGCGCTTTGACCGTTGAACATATTTGGCCGAAGTTTGACTGGACTTGCCCTCAATGTTTTTTGTCGTATCAAGTCCATTTTTGCACTCTGTTTTGCAAAATTCTGCTCTGAAGTACGCATTTTGGAATATCGTCAACTTTGACAGCAAATTTGACTTTTAATCAGATTGATCAGAGTTGACCAGAGAGGTATCCAAAAATTTTTCAACATGCTGAGTTTGATTTTGTAGTCGGTTTGACCAAATTCTATTCCGAGTTATGTGTTCTGAAGAGACGAACATGAGTTCGACTTTGACGAAGTTTGAGATTGAGAAATTCGACAGTAAAGGCCGTTTTACTGTCTGGAAGATCAAGTTCAAGGCTTTTATGGTCATGCAAGGACTTTCAAAGTGCTTAAAGGGAAAATCAATGAGGAACTGAAATTGGAGAAAAATGAGGAATTAGAGGAAAAGTTTATAAGTGCAATATACATGGGCATCTCTAATGATGTATTAATGGAGATAGCTGATAAGAAGACAGCGGCCAAGGCTTGGAAGGCTTTGATGGATCTCCATATGTTTAAGTCATTGAAAAATCACCTTTATCTGAAGAAAAGACTGTATACCGTCAAGATGAAGGAGAGTACGCCTGTGAAAGAACACCTTGACGAGTTTAATTCCATTGTGATAGAGTTGAAGAACATAAGAGTGACGATTGATTTGGAAGATCATGCCTTCATTTTGGTGTGTTCTCTACTGCCCTCATATGATAACTTCGTAGATACTTTGTTGTATGGACGTGACAAGATCAGCTTAGATGATGTTTGTTCAGCATTGAAATCCAAGGATTTGAAGAAACACTTCCAGGGAAACAGAGTAGAGGTTTAGGAAGAAGGATTAGTGAGTAGAGCAATAAAACAGAAGAAAAAGAGATCTTGGAGAAGCCAAAACCGAAAGCAAAAGATGTGACATCTTATAAATGTGGGGAACGAGGTCACCTTAAGTACCTTTGCCCAAAAAGAGATAAGCAGGAATTAGGGACTATTGTGAACGATGCAGAGGATGAAAATTCTAATGGCACTGGAGGTATCTTGTTTGTCACTACAGGACAATGGCAAGACCAATGGATTCTTCACTCTGGTGCTACGTTTTACATATATCCAAGAAGGGATTGGTTTTCTACATATTCCGGAAAGAATGAAAAAGTCTATCTTGGGAATGACCTCATGTTAGAGGTGGCTGTAACCGGCATCATGAAGGTAAAATGTTTGAAGGCACTATCAGACCTTTCGAGTGTTGGTATGTCCCTGAGTTGAAGAAGAACTTGATTGTCTTGAGCTGTTAGATTCTCGTAGATACAGGTTTCATTGCAAGAATGGAGTCTTTAAAATGCATGAGAGTTCTCGGTTGCTTTAAAGAGGGTTTTTGACAAATACTTTTTATGTTCTTGATAGTTGTATGGTCAAGGATGCTGGGGTGGAAGATGGACAAAACGGTGCCATCGAGTAGTGGAGTTGTGTGGTGATGCTCTTGGGGCTCAGAAGGATGGCAATAAAGGTTCAGTCTGAGAAGAGATACAAGGTGATTGTGTATCTCGATGTGAGTAGTGCAATGTTGTTACTGAGTAAAGTGAACATGAAGAATCCCTTAGAGATAGAACATGTGAGAAGCATTATGCTTGGAATGCCACTGTAGTGAGTTTGCATGAGCAAGGGTTCCATAGTGGGGTTGAAGATGGTCCAAGGATGGCTTAGTTGAGAAGTACTATAAGAGTCGAGATGAAGTCTCTTCATGGTTCTGAGGACGAGGTGGAGCATGTGTGCGATGTTCCCGAATTGCGTGGTGTTAGCTTCGAGGCTAAGGATGCCGTGATAGACACTCAATATATTCACTTGCAAGCAACGTAGGTAGCAGGGATGCAGCGCTACAAAGATGTTGGAAGGCAGTGAATAAGTCACTCAATGTTACAAGGCATTGCCTGTGTGGGCAATGCGAAATGTTATGCCCGAGTATGGTTAGTTGGTAAAGGAGAGGAGAAATTTGGTTGGTCGACGGGGAGTAAATACAATCCAAGGTGGAAATTGGTAAGGTCTAGTCCGTATTCTAATGGTATGTAAAGAATATGGGAAGACATGCCTTATTTGTTGTCTTGCCTTTTCTCTAGTTCTCCTTTATATGTACTCTGCTATTAATTGTAACTGCTATATTGTGTTGTCTTTATATTCTATAAATAGGTACTTAGCTTTGTTGTAATAGGTGTGAGTGGAAAAAGAAAGACATAAGGCAGTTAGTAGAGAGCATTTAGAGTTAGAATGAGAGTCAATCTTGTATTTATTATCAACGTTGTCTTTTGTGGAGTAGGCGTAGGCCGAACAACGTAAAATAGTGTCTTGAATTTCTCATTTATTTCGTGTCGTTTACACTACATTTTTCCCAACAATATTGTCACGTCTACGAGTTCAGGCCCACGAGTGAGACTAGTGTTATAGGCATAACTAATAACTACTTGAACCTCTAATCAACTAGCCCAAAATAGTTAATCCAAGTTATTAGTTATACCCACGTCACCCACTTATAAACAAGTCATAATTCACCCCACAAACCGATGTGAGATATTATAATCACCTCCCGTTAGGACCTGATGATGTGGGATATTACAATTACCTCCGTTTAGGACCTGATATCTTCGTCAAGGGCATACAATCACACACAAGACCGCACACTTAGTGTAGTATTTTGTCCCGTATAGCACTTAGCTGCTGCAATCGGCTAATAATTGGTATTGAATACCATTTTATCAAGCCCGCAAGTCTAGGCCCACGAGCGAGACTAATGTTGTAAGCATAATTAATAACTACTTGAACCTCTAATCAACTAGTCCAAAATAATTAACCCAAGTTATTAATTATACCCATGTTACTCACTTATAAACATGTCACAATCTACTCTATAAATCGACGTGAGATATTACAAATATACACGATGTGGAATATTACAAATATACACGACGTGGAATATTACAAATATACACACGTATATATAGGGTCAAAGCACACACGCTATTTCATCCGCATTCTTCCAAAGCCCCCAACATGTCACTAAATATATCTAGCTACCCCTCATCAACCTCTTAAATTCCATCCATATATAATAGCACGTACTCGAGCTTCCAGCTGCTCATATAACTTTGTAAGAGTCTAAGCTCCTCTAGTACGGTAGTCTTATACTTGGACAGCTTTGTAATACATGAATTTGAATTTGTTCTTATATTCTTTAATATCTTTTTATTGTATGCTTTGGTCTAGCTAGCTCTAGAAGTACTCTTTTTGTTAGCCAGACATTGACATCTAGTACAAGTTGATGGATTGAGTTTTAACTTTTGAAATCTTTCAATTCGCAAAATGAAATTTTTAGGAAAGAAAGTTTGGAAATGCATGCTTAATTTCAATTCTATCAAATCTATTAGTTTGCTAGCTAGTTATTTTTGGTTGTTGCTTTTGCTTTTCAACTGTTTTCTTTTCTTCCTTTATCTTTTCCTCCTGTTTGCCAAGACTAACACGAATGGACTTGAATTTTCTCGTGTCTCATGGCTTAAATATTGGCTTTTATAGTTAAAGATATTGCTAAATCGTATAGTGAGTATCTTAAAGGGCATGTTTAGATTGGCTTTTCCTAGGGAAAAAAAAAACATTTTTTTGAAAAAAAATATTCATTTTGTAATAATTATTTGTTTTGACTTAAAAAAAAAGTTGAAGTTCTAAAAAAAAAATTTTCAAATACAAATTATTCTAAAAGCTAAAATTTTTAGCTTCTAAAAAATGTGCCTTTTTCAAAATTATTAGAAAAACATTTATGAGAAAAGCTAATTTCAACGAGCCCAAAATAATGCTAGGACTACGACGTTGACATTCTTTCTCTGTGGCTAGGTTTTCTATCGAATATGGGGCTCTCAGCCTGTCCAACTCCAGCAGGCGCAGGGATATTATGGATAACTCTAATGGGTGCTGTCAATTTGACATCCATTTTCCACGGTTTATTCCTCTTCATCCTTCAACATCTAGGCATACACGTCAAAAAGCATCAAGAAGCTTCAATTGACAGCCTTTCCGGCTCGTACGAATATTCGTCCACTACTATTACTACTACGACTACTACTACTACAAGCCGCTGGTCAAAATCCTCCTACATTGAAAAATTCCCCAAAACGACGTCGGCTATGCGATACGATTCAGTCGACATAAAATGCAGCGATCCAGAAGAGCATGAATGCACGGTTTGCCTGACGGAATTTGAGCCAGATTCAATGATATATCTGCTGTCTTGTGGCCATGTTTTCCATACAACGTGCCTGGGGACATGGTTGAAGTATTGGTGTGTCACATGCCCTCTATGCAGGACTCGCATTATTCGCCCACTAGAGGAGGAATATGCCAACCCAATATTGTGAGATGTCGGAAAAATTATGACTTCCAATACTAGTATATAAGTCTATGAGGATGATGCAGCGATAAGAACTGCTCATGAACCGGGTTCCATTCCTACCTCTTACCCTAGGTTGGTGCTCCAGTTGGCTCAGTGGTTCGGTTGATCAGCCAGTCCTTTAACTTGCGATTGATTAATTAATAATCGGGCTTTATTAAATGTTCAGTGGTCGAATTCCGCTGATTGTGTTACACTTATGTCAAAACATAAGAACATAAAATAAGTAAGCTTGCTCGTTCTTCGAGGAAGTTCATATGTACAGCCCCTAAACATTAGTTGAATATATTCTACTTCATTTAGATAAATTAAGCAATATGTATATAAAAATGCCACTTGACCTTTTCTTGGTAACATGTATGAGATATGATATGTTTTGAGTGTTCCATAAGTTGACTGTAACTCTTTTCTTTTGGTGATGTGTACTCTCTTATAACAATAATAATAAAAAAAACTAACTCCCCGAAGGTAGCAAGTTACAAAATGTTACTAAACAAGGTACACTTCCAATAGATAATTTCATAGTTGATTATATATTAGTACAATTTAACAACTTTTTGTGTATGAATTTATGTTTTCCCATTATTATTCTCGATCTTGGTCTGAAGCATGTGTTAGGGTTTAGCATTATACTACAAAATTTATAATTTTAATCTATTTCATTACCAAACTAGTCCAGTAACATTAATCGCACCCAATTTTATTATTCAAATAACACTTCTTACGTGTACGTCTACTTGACAAAAAAGACTTCGATAGACGACTAGACGTTCATTGTATCCAAATCTCATGCAAGAGGAACAAGTGTCTGATGTACGTGGTGCACTCGATGCAAAAACTTCCAACAAAACTTTAGCATGTCATAAAGCCTGGGGCGTGGTTAGGCATGTGAAGGCATATGATGACATTTACAACATGCATGGCTTTTAGCACATGTAAGGTCAAGGTTATACATTTGGTTTTTTTCTTCTTTTGTCAGACATGTCAAGTGAAATGAACTGAGGCATCTTATAACTTACGCTAGACTTCTGTAAGGAGACAAAAATCTGGAGAAGATTTTCTTGGACTCTGCTCAATGGATAGGAAAAAGGACTTATTATATTGTCTATTTCTTTTATCAGTTTAAAAAGTTTAAATTAGTCATTGTTGTTTCATAAATAAAATTTAATTAAACTTAATCTTCAATGTTTTAAAGCATACGTATTAGTTTTCAAATTTTGCTTTATTAAAAAAAAATATTCAAATTAGCCCCCGCGGACTAGCTTAATATGAATGTAACATTTGGAATTAATTTGATTGTGTTTGTCAAATTTGAGGATTAACTTGAACTTTTAAAAATAATAAGGACTAGTTTGATACTTGTAACGACATAAGGAACTCTTGAAATTAACCCACAGAAAAACCTTTTGAACTTCTGTTTATCTACCTTGTATGTTAATATTAAAGATAATAATAATATGAATGTTAAATCTATACATATGGTCTGTTATGTATAGATTGGCTTTTTTTCAAGAAAAGTACTTTTTTCTTTGTAAAAGTTATATTTTTTTAATATTTATTTGGGTTGATTTTCACAAAAGTTGAAATTTTAAAAAAAATCAAATATAATTTTTTTAGACGTTAGAATTTTTAGTTAAAAAAACACTTTTTTCTGAAAATTATTAAAAGAAGCGCATTATAAAAAAAAAAAAGAGACAATCCAAACGAATCCTATTGTTATTAGTAGGTTTGCGTATCAATCTTGGATTTATCGAAATAGATCGAAAAATAACATAGAATTATTATACTTGAATCGGGAGTTTAACAAGATATACGTGATTTTCTTTTGTGAGATACTGTTTGTTTGTGATAAGTTAAAACGTAACGTCTTGATATGCTGAGAAAAGACCCCTTGGCCAACTTGAATATTTTGATTTTGATTTCGATTACATTATTTTAATTGGAAGGAGAGAGATGTGTGGACGCAACATCATTATGATTAAATTTGTCAACCACAAGTTTTGTTGTGGTCCTGGTGATAATTATACACATATATTATTTCTTTCCCTTTTTTGATTTTTTTTAACTAAACTTAATTACCGCCAAACTTATTAAAAAACAAAAAAAATGGATTTAACTAACAAACGCTATTATTCCAAGGCAGAACAGAGAAAAAAAATTATCACCTTACATCTCGCTCATAAACTAATTGTATATTGGAAGATGCTTTTAGGTAATTTATCTATTTATTTAATTAAAATTTTATTTGGTTTATTCCCTAGCTAGATCTCACTCACAACATTTCGATGTTATAAAATAGCTTCACTCAACTAACAAATTAGTAGTTGATTCTGTCTTTGTGATTCTTAAAGATTACCTTTTATATGAATAATTTGATTAATCTAGATTCTTTATTCTGTCGGGTTTGACTAATATTAAATATGGTTAAACGAAATAAGGTACCGGATTTTTAGAAATTTAAATATTAGAGCTTTTGCTTATATATTCTTTTATTGTTTAAAATTTAATTCCCTCAAAATAAACAAGATTTAAGAAAATAAGATGCCTCAGAATCTTGATTATGCCAAAGTACAAAGCGGAACTGAGTCTGAATTGAAAAATTTATAGAATAACTTACTCGTTGATGTATTTTGCATGCATTTGATCCGACTGTATATTGACCTACAATTATATTCTTATGTATAATTTTTTAAATTGAAGAAATTCCTATATTTCACGGGTAAAATATTTGAAAAATATAACAACTGTCCATTTGTCAAATTATTTTATGGATAAGATATTTCATTTTTCTGTCATTTAGTTATAATTATATTGTTATGTGATCACTATATATTTTTTAAGAAATCAATAGATTCCACGTGTAAAATATTTGAAAAATATAACGTCTTTAAAACCTTCCTCGTATCAAAGCCCACCAAGTGAAACATGATAATTTTTGTCTCCTCAAAACTATTGATGACAAATCTAACACGTTATATATAGGCAGGTTGAAGACTTTTTAAGAAGTTACAAGTAAACTAAAATTATGGTGCAATGTTTCATTCTCTTACAGAGTAAACTAAAAGTTACTTCAAAAAATATTATGTTCCAAAATAGTACCGTTATTCTAAAACTCACAAAAATTTTATTCTTAATTCACCAGTAACATATAAGTTTGTCATGGCACGTCACTCTTTTCATGGCATGTTGTTATAGACTTTGTGGCCTTTGTCCAATTGCAAAATAGCCCAAGTCCCATATGAGATATGACATTGTAAAATTGGCTCAACATGGTAATCTGCAATGCACTAGTTGCCATATGAAGTAAATAATTCTTTGAGGTAGTAAAAGCAAATCATAAACAACAAATCATCCATTTGTTTGAAATCGAGCTTTCTTACAATTGCAAATCACCCATTTGATGCCCTATTAGAGAATATCTTTTCTAATTAAATGTTCCGACAAATAGGACAATTCGTATGTATTATCAGAGAATATTTTTCCTAATTCAATGTTCCGACAAATAGGAGAATTCGTACGTAACTTTTCTGAACTCCGCCAAACAAACCATTACAAAAATACTTCACTTTGAACACTTGGTCCACACGGGGTTCTTGTCAGTGTCCTATTGACTAGATTTCTAGCCGCAAATGCGAACCATGCTACTAAATTGGTAGAAACGGTCCCATGCCATCTAATGAATTTTCTTCTTGCCATCCTTCCGAGTTAGGATTCTATCTTTGATTGTAACTGTTTTGGTTTGATGAGCTTAATAAAATTCTTGCTTTTCTAATTAAAAAAAAAAAAAGAAAAAAGCAAACACTCGTATTGATACATCAAAAAAACTTTACAATTGTGGGCAACCAGCTAGCAGCTTAAACTTCTAAGTTCCAATTCGTGCACAACAATCTATAAAAGATGTCATTTTTATATAAATTTCTATTGACAAGTCTAGTCTTAACTTAAAAAATAATTAGTAAAACGATTTGATCCTCATTAAAAGTTCTACAGCCAGGTACATTTCAGCTTCTAAAACCATTTTAATCCACTACAACAAAACATGGGAATAGATGACGGTTTTATGGCGACGGTTTAGATGAACCTCCGACCATAAACAACATAAGTGACGATTTTGTCAAAGTATCGCTAACTACAGATATAGGCTGCAGTTTCCTTACGAACTGTCACTAATTGTCCTACATTTTATTTTTTCGAAATAGTAAAATTGAGTTTATATTATGTTTATTTTTTCGAATGATTAAAAAAGCTATAGGGTGGCGGTTTTACCATAACCGCCACCTATGGTGATAAATATTTTTTTAAAAACGAAAAAAAATAATTATAGGCAGTGATTTGATGTGATAGGCAGCGTTTTTTCATAATAGGGAGTACTTTTTTTAATAGATAAATATATTTTTATGTGAGATAATTAACGAGTTTTATTAGTTTGGATAGGCAATCTGGAGCGTGCATTGTGGATTTTAGTCCAAGTCAATCTCCCAACAATGAAAAGTGAGTTGCTTTTCCATCCCAAGTGTGGCTCGTCTCGGTATAAATTGCTACGCCAACCTTCAGAATTCCAATCTTTTAAGGAATATAAATTTTCCGAGGACATTTACAACACTAAACAGGTCTGAAAATTCTTATGTGTTTGAATGAGAATCCCCTTCTTTCAGATTTTGTTCTTTCATCTTTATTGCATTGGATAAAGGACCTACACATTTCATTTGATAAAGTTATTATCTGTAAACACACGTATCAAATGAGTAGTGTTATATGTTACGTTTTATATAATCTTTTATGGTATATCATGTAAAAACTTTATGTATTAATTTTGCACAAGACGTATTAAAATTGACTTGTACAGATTAACATCGGATTGACTCGAACATGAAAATCCCACCATTAATGGTTGGCTCTATTTAGGGTCTGTTTGAATTAACTTTTCTTTTTTTTTAAATGGACATTCTCATTGATTTGAGCATGAAAAAGCACATCTTTTATCATTAGTATTTAGATCGATTTTTAAAAATTTTAAAATTTTGATAGAAACCAAAAATTAAGATTTATTTGGCCCTACTTTTAAAATATTAAAAGTGGTTTTTGTGTTTTTAAAAACGGAAACTAATTGGTTTGACCTATTTTAGAAAAGCTTTTATGTAAACATTAAAGCTAAAAAAAAAATCGAAAGCTCCAAATTAGACTTTTCAAAAAAAAATCTTTTGAGTTTGACACAAAACAGAGAAAAGACTTTTGAGAAATTATTTTTTAACTCATGTCATAATTTGTTTTTCTTTATTTTTTTCCTCTCTAAAATACTACTACATATTTTTTAAGTCAAGTATTAGCGTCCAAGCAACTAAAAATTCAACTCCGAAAAATACAAGCACTAATTCTTATTTAGCGGCATTTTTACACAAAAGTTTTACTATAAAAAACTCTACAACATTTGAAATGAGTGATGGTAATAAGGTAGGGTAAGGCCGAGATGTGCTTACCCCTACCTCGCACTTCTTAATAAAACTCTTGCTCCTACCCTTACTTTATTCTTGATGTCCACGTAAATTCCTACTACCATCTTCACCCATATTGAATTAGAAAAGAAAAAACGTCCCGCCCCTATAGAGTATCGGTTACATCTTCAAAGCAAAACTTACAATATCGTTAAATTCTTTCCTGAAAACATATTAATACAAAAGAATATATTAAAAATATATTAACTTTTACCATTAGATCGAAGAGATCTTTAATGATATAATATTTATATTAAAAATATATAATAACTTATTAAAAGTAAAAAAAATATACATAAATAACAAAGTGGACAGAGAAGGGTGAATAATTTCTTATTCTGGCCTGCCCTTAAACTAAGGCAAGAGGGAAAAACCCTGCACGACGAGGGAAAGATTCTTGCTCCTACGATATTCTTCTAGAACGGAGCAACAAAGGATACCATTCACATTCCTAATTAAAATCTCACCCCCAAATCAAAAAGAATCTTAAACCTTTTAAAAACTGAACTTTCAAAGATAATTCAAAAGAAAAAAAAAAAAGTTGTTTTGAAAGTAATCCAAAGGACCCTTGATCTTGGAAAAAGTGTTGCATGCATAATTGCAACCACTTGACATCTAATGCTAAAAATTCACACACGAGAAATTCATTCACCGCTCTCATCGTCATGGGCATCATCTATGGTTTACTTGTCACGTACTGGAGGCGCCGGGGGGGGGGGTGTTGTCATATCAGGCATTGATTTCAGCTTTTGTCGCTACGCATCACCCAAGAATCTCATCGTCTACTCCCACTTGTTTTCCTCTTTTTTTTTTGGAACACGTGGGCTGCTTTGTGCGTAATGTGTAACACATTATTGTTTCAACTCAAACACACATTTATGCACTCCAAGACAAAAAGAAATAAGAAATAAGAAATAAGAAATAAAAAAACTCTAATGAAGCCCTTTGTACCCAAAACTATGTATTTTCTTTCTACGTGTCCATATCTGTTAGGAGGTACCAAATGTCCAGGTTGCAGGTTTCCTGCAACAGGCCCCTAGCTTCTCCAGTATCATATCCAAGTGTCAACAACTGGTTCAAGCATCTATATGTACATATATCATATATGTTCCCGGATATTTCCAACGATAAGAATCAAGGTCGAATGTGGTGCTCGATATATGTACAGAACATAGTGAGCATTTAAAACTTGTCAGTTGGTGTGGTCGGGCTTCACCAACTAATAAAGTGGTTAAATTTTGTTAATTAAAATTTTCTTATGACAAAAACAAAATCTATATGCATATATATAACATATATATATAGGTAAAATACATATTCTCTTGTGTTTTTTTAAAATTAGGCAAAGCGTCTTAAATTTTAAAACTCACTAATATCTTGTATGTTATAAGAATATAACACAGAACCTTCAATTTTTAGGATAACTATACAACATTCTTTATGATATAGAAGATATCAATAATATTCTTTTATAATATAAGGAGATATTAATGAATTTGAAGATGAATCAAAATGCATTTTTTCGTTCTATACTATGTATAATGGATAAACATGTTCTACACCAAAAAGAAAAAGGGAAAGGAAAAAGAAAAAGAAAAAATCAATGTCCCCATGACTTTGGATGGCACCATTATTATTTCCACAAGCTTTCACATCTACAAGATTCTTTTGCCAGTTGATTCCACAAGGAGATTAGGAGAAGGGAACAGATACTATTGGAATTTTTTGTTTTTTTTTTTTTTAAAAAAGTGTTTGTACTCACTTTCCAAGATTTATTACAGTCAAAATCTTGAATTTTAATTTTTTCATTAGAGTAAATGATGTATTTTTCCCTTTTCTTTTTGGCATTTAGAATCTCTATTTTTAAAAAAAATTAAACCTAATGGTCTCTTTTTTTGAGTGTGTGACATCATCTTTAGTCCTTTAGCTGAATTTCTTCCAAAATTTGTGAAAAAATTACGCGTAACATGCAAGTAGCTCCTTAAGTTTGTGAAATGTTGCCAAAAAAAAAAAGTTCTTGAAACGCTTTCATTTATCTTTTGACGGAATTAAGTTGAAGGACTAACAGTATTATGAAAATAAAAGATGATGGAATATTTGGTTCAATTTTGAAGATCACAATCTTCAATGTTAAAAAGAACAAAAATAAAGGACAATTAATAATATTAATAATGAATTATTATAATAAAAATAGTTTTCGTCATTCCACACTATTAGTTTGTCTAGAATGAAATCCAAATCGCAACAACGGGTTCAAGCATCTAACCGTTACTATGGGCCCATATATATTGGGTCTTTATTTTTGTGAAAAAGAACCTATTTGTTAAAAATATATATATATATATATATATATATATTACAATGAATATTTAGATTGATTAATTTTTTAAGCCAAAAGTTTAAATTTCTCAGAAAAATACTTTTTTTGCCAGTTGACTCGACAAAGAAATTAAAGGCAAGAGGTAATGTAGGGCTTCTGGAAAAACTTTTAAAAATTTATAAAGAATGATATATCCAGTCTCATCATGCTCTTCCGGAGCTGCAACATGTACTTAGGGCCTATTTAGATTGGTTTTTTTTAAAAAAAAGAGTATTTTTTTTAATGTTATATTAAATTTATAATAATTATTTAATTTGATTAAAAAAATTGAAACTCTGAAAAAAAACTCAATACAACTTTTTTTTAGAAGTCAGCATTTTCAGCTTCTCAAAAAAGCTGTTTTTCAAAAGTTATTAAAAAAACGTTTTTGAGAAAAGCTAATCCAAACGGGCCCTTAGATTCCAAAAGTTGAAATTTTCTCCTACAACAGAAAAGAGATAAATATTAATAAAATTATCAGAAAAATCTAATAAAATGACTTGAATTATTGAACATGAATATTAAATAACTATGCTAATTCACCTCTATTAATATTTTTTTATAAAATTAAAATATAAAAAATTAATTTTGAATTTCAATTTATCCCACAAGGAAGAACACTAGAACAGGCTGCCACAAGTTCAATTTTAGCTCGTCATGGCTTTGTATATTAATCATTCATATATGGAATATATGGATCTTAATTTATTTGTAAATTTTAAACCATTTACAAATGAAATACATGGAACTTTCAAAGAAACCAAAATATAAATTGCCATGCACATAAATGACTTGATGAAGAAATTACATTTATCCAAATATGGAAAGTTGAGTGTTGAAATTGTTTTCTTACACCCTAGCTTCGAAGATGAGTCTCAAAGTTGGGAAGATTTGGAGTCTTATAAGTTGCCAAGCATGATCTATCTTAGTTAGACCGAGTCATTAGTTAATCACTCCACTCCTAAGCCGTAAAATTAAAGGTAGTTATTATATTTCTTTTAAACCAAGAAACTGGAAATACATTAAATATAATTAAATATTCATAAATATTATTCAACTTTTGGCTAATTAGAAATATGCATTAAGGTGCGTAGCTATATTAAGAGATTGTACTCTTTGGGTGAATTGAATATGGTCTAACGTAATATACAGAGTGAGTTATTCGTCACCAAAAAAGAACGTAATCTAATAATATTGGCTGCTTTTGGCAAAGAAATTGCGCAGGCAATATTAAAATATTATTGAAAGCAAAATATCGAGCCTTTTGTTAAGTATTATGTGCCGACAGTAAATGGGAACATAATTAAAGAAACCACGTAAATGAGAAAAATGATTGATTGACAACTAAAACTTTACACTAATGAGAGCTTTGACTTGGATCCTCCACGTATATAATTTCAATAAATCATTGAAAAAGGCAAAGAAAATTATGCAGAGATAAATTATATTTTTATGTGATTCCATTTACCCATTTTTATTAGGGATGCATTTATAAAAAGAAATGTTAATGTACACGCACACACATGTGCCATTGTATCTCCCCACTTCTAATTATGGAACACATGTTGTATGACGTAGTTTCCTTTTTTTAAAAAAAAAAATGTTTATATCTTTAAGATATTTTTATCCTAAAAAATTAATTTGGTTCCTATTAAAAACTTATCCATATATGTGTTTCTAATTCGTGGTTTTAGGTTTTAGCCCCCTTATGAGAAATTTTCTGAATCCATTCTTGCATCCATTTATCTATTTTAATTAGATAAAGGGATATAATTAATAAGAAAAATGGAAAGAAGGATTAGAAACCAACATATATCTATGCCTAAGATGTGGTACTTGTTTTTACAAGGTTATCTTACTGTACTTTGAGTATTTCATGTATCTTTTTTATATATCTCTCTAATAGACAAAATGCTAAATTTTATATTCATCATGAAAATCTATAAAATATTTTTGAAAAGGGCAACATGTAGATTAGATTACTTATATTTTTAGTAGAAAATGATTCTGGCAATTTAACGCTTTTTTTTCCTTGGTGCAATGCTCTCTATTTCTAGGTTCTTAACAAATAAACCAGGAATTAATAGTATAAAGAGACTCTTGAATTTATCAATAACTTACTCCCTCATAAAAATAAAGAGTGTATTGACCCCAATCTGCTAAGGCACATCTTGGATTAAGAGCCCGTTTGGCTAAGCTTATTTTTAAGTGCTTATAAGCAAAAAAAGCTACTTATAAACAAGTTGGAATGTGTTTGAATAATATGTACTTATAAGCTACTCATATATTTGGTAAATAAGTGCTTATAAATAACAAGAGTAGTTAAAATAACTAAAAAGAACATATTACTAATTAATGTGACAACTATTTAAGGGTAATATTGTTTTTTTAATTGGAGTCTCAACCATGAAAAGCCCCTTTATTGGAGTCTCGACCAATGGAAGGCCCAAACTCGGGTTAGAGCCGGTATTTAAGTCGCAAAAAGCCAAGGCAGCTCATAGGTCATCATGCACGAACTATATACGAAAAGTTCGTAGGGTAACACACAGAAACTATATAAGACAATACAAGATTTGGTATATTAAGGGATAAAATCATGGAATTGCAAATCCCCTCTTACCCACAGAAATTGCCATGATTCAAAGGAAGGACCTTCCGATGTAGAAGAGCGTGGAACTTATGTGAAGGGGACAAATATATGAACACTAAAACTATTCAGGTTTATTCTCCTAAAAGTCTCGAGATTATTGATTTTGTTGCGTTTTAGCCTTTCGACTTTTAAAATGAACTTTTTAGTCCCTGGACTATTAACTTGGTTACATTTTAGTCCCTTAACATTCAAAATAAACCTTTTAATCCCTAGACTTTGATAAATGAGTTGTCATTAGCCTATGAACTTTGATAAATTGGACGTTGTTAGTCCGGAGTTCTATTTTAGAGGTTCAAGGACTAATAACGTCTCACTTATTAAAGTTCATCAATTAAAAGATTTATTTTAAAAGTTAAGAGACTAAAACGAGACAAAAGTCAATATTCTAGAGACTAAAATGTTCATTTTGAAAGTTAAGAAACCAACATGTTTCAAAGTCAATAGTCCAAAGACTATTAAGGGATTAAACCCAAACTATCCTCTACTTTTCTTCTAAATATCATTAAGGGTTTATTCCCCTAATAGTCCTTGGACTATTGATTTTGTTGCATTTTAGTTCTTTAACTTTTAAAATGAACCTTTTAATCTTTGAACTATTGACTTTGTCGCATTTTAGTCCCTTAACTTTTAAAATGAACCTTTTAGTCCATGGACTTTGATAAATAGGATGTCATTAGTCCTTAAACCTCTAAAATGAACCCCTTTTTTAAGGACTAACGACATTCAATTTATCAAAGTCGATGAACTGACATCCCATTATCAAAATATAGGTGCTAAAAAGTTCATTTTGAAAGTCAAGGAACAAAAAATGAGACAAAATCAACAATCCAAGGACTAACAGGTTCATTTTTAAAGTCAAATGACTAAAATGCAACAAATTAAAAGTCTAAAAACTATTAAAGAAATAAACCCTGTCATTAATCACCTACCCTCAGGATTTAGGGAAATTTTATATCGATTTACATTTTTCGGCTGTGTTAATATTTCGTCTTGAGTTTGTGTCTCTAGAAATTTGTGAATGAGGAGAATTATTGTAGAAAATAATGTTCACACACATAGAGAGTTGTATATGACTATTTGATGGAATGTCAAGAGCGACATAATTTTATTGTTCTTCCTATTTGTTTTGCGTCTTTTCTTTTTCTTTTTTTTTTTTGGACAAACAAAAGGTAGAAAGTTCGGTAGAAAATAAAAACATTTTGAATTTAGGATAACCCTTGTTTTTCTTAATCAAAATCGCATAAAACCTCTTATATTTTAAAATTCGATAATATCCTCTGTACTTTGAATAATGTTGCACATGACTTCTAAAAATTGGATATTTTGTATAACATTCTTTAAAGTATAAGGACATTGACAACATTCTTAATAATGTATGAGGATATTAGTGAATTCTAAAATCACAGAATTTTTATATAATTTCAACAAAATAAAATAGGTAAAATGCATTTATTACTCTTGAATTTATAAATAACTTTGTGTTAAGATTCACTCACATATTTTTTTGGGATTCTTATTTTCTAAATATTAATGTCATCACGTGTGAACAAATGTAGATAGCGTGCTAATAGGTAGATATTAATTATTTTGCTAAGCAATAGATAATTATTGTTCTTCCTCATTACCTTTTTTTCAACCAAACAATGGAAAACGTAGAAAGGTTAACATACTAAAATTGAACTCATAACTTTTTTTTCTTTTTGATTAAATCCCCACCCAAATAAAATTAAACCCAGGATCTCACACCAGTGAAAGATAGCCTCAACCACTTGAACTATCACCTAATTTCAAAATTGTACTCACAACCTTCAAGATTGTAATTTGTAACTTTTAACTTTAGCAATCTAAACACGTGATACACTAACAACTATGTTCACAAGCACTTGATATTGAAAACTATGTTATCATTTTCCATTTTCTTCCGCCTGGCTATTGAATGTTTCATATCCATTCATTTTTGTCCTATCCAAAACCAATCTAATAAAAATAAATAAATAGCTCTACAAAAATAGACCATGTTTTCATTTTAGAGTAATTTAAAATTTATTTGACAAAATTCGATCACTAAAAAATCAAATAAAATTCGATTACCAATTAATAAACTATGCTATAACAGTACGCCCCAATTATGTGTCCCGGTACAATCAAGAATGAAACTTCAACGGCATGCAAAAGTACTTGAATTCAAGTGTTGCTTTAGGTATTTCGCACCTCAACCATTTAAATCATGTTTCGGACAAATAAAATTAAGTGTTGCACTGCCAAAAGAAGTAAAAAAAAAAGGAAAATGAAACACGGGCAAGAGTAGAAATAGAAAAAGAAAGTGATAATTGTGGGTGGGCCCAAGATAAGTTTAATAAGAAATATAACATATGGATTCTTTGGGCAATAGTAAAAAGATTGCTCTTTATTCTATTTCTACCTCTGAGGAAAGGGGCCATTATATACAACAAACTCATGTCCTAATCTCTCTTTCTCTTTCACACACACACACACACACACCGTTTTCATCTTTGGTATCCTATGAATCATCATCGTCTATTTCTCTCTCAGCATATCTTGCAAAATCTCAGTCTCATCTCTTGATTTTACAAAACCCATTCCGGCTTATAAGCAGTAAGCTCCTTTTCTTTCCATCTTCTTTGGTAAAGTTTTTTTCCTTTTCTATGTTTTACAAAGACTCCCTCAACTTTCTCTAGCTTAAAAGTAAAAAAGTGATAACTTGTCCTAAAAATTTGACCCTTTTTGTTGATGGGGTTTTGATGAACACTGATATATCATCTGTTGTTTTTGATCATTTGTTTATCTTTGTGGGTACCTTAGCTCTTAGCTCTGAGCTCTTCTTTTTTTTTTTTTTTTTCCCAAGATTGTTATCATCTTAGTTCTTTTGATTATCATGTCTGATCCTTTTTGATCGTTGTTACTTTTGTTGAATCTTTGGTCCTGAATTTATTTTGTTTTTAGGTTTTCTTTTTTGTGCATTTTTTTGTATGCTGTGCCTGAATAATTTTGTTTCTTGATGTATATGTGTACAAATCTGTGTTCTGGTACATGAGATTGTATTATTACGGTTATAAGAATCATAGATTTGAGCAATTCAAACATGATTTTTGGTTTTTTTTTGAGAAAAGGTTCTCTTTTTGGTTTAAAGTATTCATTTTTCCTTCTCTTTTGGGTGATTGTGAAAGATGATGGATGACAACTTTTAATGTTACTAACTAATTGATCTGCTTGTACTTTATTTTGAATGTTAGTTGGTATGAATTTGCTCAAAGCTAAATATGGAAAGAAAAAAGGAAAATGAAAAATTATTAGGGTGGCCTTCTGTGGATGCCTTCTTGTAGATTAGATGTGCATACAGGTCTAGTTACCTTGACTTGTTTTCAGATTCTGGTTTTGGTTTTTGGTTTTTGGTTTTTGGTTTTGTTTTTGTTTTTGTTTTTGTTTTTTTACGTTTTGTCAAAGATGAGAGCATGAAGAAAAGGGAGGAGAAAACTAACACAAATAGATTGCCTTCTTGTGGATAAGATTTGCAGAGGCCAAATGATATGTAATGTTATAGAGTTCTGTCTCATCATTTTTTCCAAATTGGTTTGGTCTTAAATGTGGTGGACTCCCACTCATCCTATTGCTGCTGATATGACTCCTAACACACTAGCCACCCTACGATAGGGTGTTACTTACCACCCTTATAGAGCTTAATTGGAATTTTGTCGCGATATTTAACTTTGGATTCATTTTTAAGCTCGTGTTTGGCATCACTCTGATACGTCTGTTTTTAATTGGTCTGGCGTGTCTCTGTGCAGGTCCAGTTCGTGGTTTTCCAGAAGTTTCTTCCAGGAGTGTCTGGCCTGCTTCAAGAATTCAACCGTTAGTTAGAAGGTAATTTTTGGATCGATTACTTGCTTCAAGAAATAGGTCTTTTCGGTTCTTCTGGCTATATTTCTGCTAACCGTTCTTTGACAATCTAAACTCTCTGATAACCATTGTCATATCGCTTGTTTTCTTACATGAGTTCTCGTATTAGACACGGCAAAATTACACGGTTATCGTGTTGGCTGATGCCCTTTGAAAAACTTTTCTTCCAGAGCTTTGTCCGGTGTCGCGTGATGTGGTGCATGTGTAGCTCCAATAGTTACATTTTGCATTGTCTCAAAGATATTAACCTATTTGTATGAAATATTTCAGAGATTCTGTGGACAAGCTGCCTTCACTATTCTTCTTTTAAAACAAGCAAAAACCAATCGATGTGTAGACAAATAAATAAAGCAAAGAAATATGTCCCCTTTGCTGTTCGTGTAAAACTAAATTAAATTCTTTTAACATTTTTTCCATTTTATCTTTTATTTTTTGCTTCTATGATGGTTAGAAATCTCGGAAGTTTCTTCTGAAAACACAAATCAATTTGACTAGGCATTTTAGTTGTCTTCTAAATGTAGATAAAGCATAATTAAAGCATGTTTTCAGTGTGAAATGTGGAATGATTTGATAAGCTTCTCCATTTTCCAGTCATGTGTTAAGTTGGGCCAACCTCTTTTATCTCTTTTGAGCTAATATATATTCTTTTCATTTTGTGTTCAGATCTCCCAAGTGCGATATGGGTCTTTCGCCTTATCCAACTCCAACTGATGCCGGTGTGCTCTGTGTGATACTTGTGAATACAGCCATATCAATCAACATTGTCAAGGAGATAGTTCGCTCCATCCTTCATGTCATTGGCATCCGCATTGCATCATGGGAAGAATATTCCATCGAAAACCCTTTGCACTCATTTGACTGCCGTGAAAGCCCCTCCGAGTCTTACATGGAGGAATTCCGGACCCGAACACCTGCAGTTCGCTATGACACTTTATTTAGCTGCTGTGATCGCCCCAAACAAGAGTGCTCGGTCTGCTTGACAGAGTTCAAGCCTGACGCAGAAATAAACTACCTGACTTGTGGCCATGTTTTCCACAAACTCTGCCTGGAGAAGTGGTTGAAGCGTTGGAATCTTACGTGCCCTCTGTGCCGGAATCACATGATGCCTCAAGATGCGGAGGAAGATACTTGTCCGATGTGATTCCTGTTCAGGTTAGAAAACATTTGCTCTTGGAGGAAGTTCCGGTGTACAGCATGGTGGTGTACAGTGATTTTCTGTGAATTCACGCATCGTGTCGATGTTGTTTCATACCTATGACTATCTGCCTGTATCTTGCGTCCTCTCACGGTGACGGGTCCTTGTGACCAAATCGTATATATCACGAACGGATTTTGATTTGCTGTGTGGCTGAGTTTTGATTCTGATTTTAGGCTTTACAAGACTTCAATTCTTTCTGCAAATTTTAAGTGAATATCATGTTGCTAGCTATTACTATCCTTCCAAATGCCCCACCAGACATAAACCAAATGAGGGAATGGGAAGACTTAGGATGTACAAGTTCATAACATGAGTTATTCGACGAATTTGGATTCACATATATAGTTACCCATGTGGTACTTCATTGTATGATAAGATTCATAAATATCATCATCAAGGTCGTATGCTTTGAAAGAAGATTATATTATTTGGGAAGAGGTTTTGATTGATCAAAAAGAAGAATTTATTTCAACCAATATGCCCTTAGATGTGACCATACATAACATAGAAATGACCCTTGGAAAGAGTGGACATTAGCTGGAGTTGCGGGTGCCGTAGCAAAACAAATTGCTCTTCCAGCTTATTAGGAAAAGCCCTCTCCGTCAAATCCTGTTTGTTCATGATTTTTTGGATGCATAATGATATTATGAGCGAAAGTTGACGGTTATCTGTTGATCGTGTCCTTGCATTGTAATGTTATGAACAAAATTTTACGGTCAGAATGCAGTGATATGGATCCGGTATTCAGAAAATAGATCGAGGAACTGTATATTATCAATCAAAAAAATAAGAAAACATGACTTAGATATCTAAAGACCATTGTCTATCAAACTAAACATTCTCAACAAAAACTCAACGGATACAAGTCCATCAACAATTCAACTCACACACAAGGCTATCCTAAAACGGGTACATAAATTTTAAAATCAGGGAATTAAGGCAATCACCATAAGTTGCTCTCACAAGTCACAAGTACATTATGACAAGCATGAGCGATGAACAAAGGCAGGTTACTAATAGTCTGTACAGAATAGACTTATCTTATATCTGAAACATCGATCAAAGAAATAAGTTCATAACGAACACAACTTTCTATTATAAGACCGTGTCTTATTTTAGAAGCGATTCCAGACAGACTAGTTTAACCGGCTAGCTCCGAGAGCTTGGAGCCCACGGACAAGCTGCTGCGGGTAAGACCGGCACCGGTCCTGTGGTGTCGACACCTGAAGGATCCAGCGTGTGTGGTTGGTGAACAGAGACAATTGTTCCTGAGGCTTGAATGTTTGCGTAGAGATGGTGATGATGGCTGTGAATTAGATGCATTCTGTGATGGTTTTTCTTCTGCTGCTGGACTTGTTTTTGGAAATATCATCTCTGGCTTCTTGTGCCATTCGCTCTTTTTTGGTTCTTCGGCCATGCTTGCCATGATTAAATACCAACAAGGGACTAATTAGAATCAACAACACAAGCGTTTAAGAATCATAAAACTCCAAATTCACCGTGCAAGATTCTCTATGTTACTCCACTTGATACTGATTGATTTTATAGCTTTTGATACTAATTGATTTACAGATGACACGTCATGATTATATATGGTACTCTTTAAGAAAATACAATGTCAAATAGGGAAAAGAACACCCTATTCATTCACCATAAGTGCAAGTTAATTCCTTGTGATTTCAAAATAGATACGGACATTCAATATAGGGGTATGTTTGCCACTTTTGAACCACAGAAGAGTTACATAAAATTATGTGTATTACACATTTGAGGACTACGAGGGTTCCGTATTTATTTTAAAACTAAAGGAGGTAACATACGCACAAACCATAAATGCTATTTATCCTAAATGAATTGATCTTGGTTACTGTTCTGTGTCTGGGCTGTGTGATGCTTCTTTTCATCGAACAGATATTTTCAAATGGAAAAAAGGGGAGGAAACGACCAATTAAAATCGGATGCAAATTAGATGCGAAATTGTGACGAAAAAAATATGTTAAAATTTACCTATTAACATAAGAGTTCTCTTGTTTCATAAAATAATGGAACAACCAATTGGTGATGATATTATGAAATTGTTTCCTTCGTTTATGATATAAGTAAACTGTTTAATTTCATGGTACTCCTCATTTCGTGTACGGGTGAATTCAAGATTTCTTTTATCTTCTATAATATACAATTTAAAACTCACATGAATAATAATTTAAATTTTGTCATTTAGATGGTAATGCTACACACAAGACAATAACAACCAACAATATGCATATTCAGAGCAAAATCATAGATATAAGCCTCATGCGGTGGCAGGTTTAGAGGCGCGACAAAATGATAGTTTCAGAATGTTACCTGAAATCGGTTTCACTTCCCGCCGAGACGATGGGTGGCAATGTTTTCCGATGGCTGAAGATGTTGTTTCCTTATAAACAAAATGAAAGAACGAGAGGAAAATGCTTAGGAACTTTTGAGTTCCCCTAATGAAATCAGGGCCTGAGTTGACTGTTTCTAATAGCTGAATATTCTAAGGTAGCGGGAAAATCTCGTCTTCACACCACAAATTTGTTTTTTTTTTTTTTTTTTTTTTTTTTTTTTAAACTAGAAGCAATTTTAATTAGTCCATGTTTGAATACCATGTGACAATTCCAAATTTCGGACGCGTAAGTTTTTAGGATGTTAAGTGCTTATTATATTCCCTTGTATGACTTACTCATCATGTCGTAATAATATTGCAAGGTTCGAGCTTTACTCTTGTTCACAAACTAGATTATGTCATGAAGAACATCCGATGGTCGTTATTAATCTCATCAAGAACGGGGCTTCTTGGCACAATCTATTATGCCATATATTCCGATCATGTGCTTCAGAAGAGATTATACATAGAATAGAGCCTACTATGCCATATATTTGGATCATGCATTTCAAAAGAGATTATAAATAAAATAGACATGTATAGAAAAACTAACAGATGTATGAATTGCTTGGTGAATTTTGACTTGTATCATCCTTTAGGGTTTTCTTACAACTTGGAACTGCTCCCGCCTCTCTTTGTATCCAATTAAAGAAAGATTTGAGGTTTGCGTTGGAGTTACCACTTCATCTAAAAATTTAAATTTGTAGAAAGTATATTAATTTATTAATTTATTATATTAAGAAAGTATATTAATTTATTAATTTATTATATTAACTCACAATTTAATTTTTTTTAAATGGGAGGCAGGTAAGGCTCTAATATTATCTTAGAGTTACCACCTTATCTAAAGCTTAAACTCATAGAAAAGATCTTAGTTTATTAATTTATTGTATTAACAGGATGAAACATACAATTTCAATAAACCAAAAAATAAAGTTGAGGGGTCAGGTTCCAACTAATTGTATTTCTACTATAGTTATGTTGATCGAATAACCTGTTTGGCTTTGCTTATTTTTAAGTGCTTATAAGCAAAAAATTAGTGATAAATAAGTAAAAATATGTTTGGATAATTTGTGCTTATAAATTGCTGACATGTTTAGTAAATAAGTGCTTATAAATAGTAATAGTAGTTAAATGACTAAAAAAGAGACGCTATTAATTAAAAAGTAAAATATTTTAGTTTGTAATTTACTTCTCATTTTTAAGGACAAACATATCTTTTTATATTAATTGACCACCAACTTATAAGCAAAAAAAAAAAAAAAGTTACTCCCCACTTTTTTTTTTTTTGGCCACCTTATAAATAACCTTGAATTGCTTATAAGCAGATTTGCCAAACATATCAATTTTTATTTTTGACTTATAAGCTAGTTTGACCAGCTCATAAGCCAAGCCAAACACCCCCTAAGTCCGTTGCCGTGCACCCCTAGAAATAATTGACTGTGCGCATAATTGAATATGTTTTTATTTTTCTTTACGTTCAAGTAGGCCTCGACAATTTCTACGCTAATCTGAACTTGACATTTCCACCTCCCCAAAAGCCGAAAATGGAGAACTTCTGAAAAGCCAAATAAAGTGTGGTAGAGTTGACAGTTTGTCAGCTTTGATATTAGGCCTTTAAGTCAAAGAATTTTTTTGCGCAGCGCCTCGAGTCAAAGAATGATTTTGGATGCTTGCAGAATAATCTAACTGCCACTAATACAAAATTGCACATTACTGATAGTCTTGGAAGAATCCATCACCAAATGAGATTTAGTAACAGATTAGTGATGAAAATCATCAGTCTCTAAATTGTCCATCTATAAATAACAGTCAGGCAATATTTTATCTCTAATGAGTGTCATATGACATCAAAATGAGAAGTTCTTAGAGTAACATTCGTGTTCACAAGACATAGCTCAAATAGTTAAAATAACATCACAACAAGAGGTCCTTAGTAGCACCCCGTTTCATGTATTGAGATGTACCACTATACTTATAAATTTATTGATTGGTGATTGGGCTCCACTAACTAAATCTTTACTTCCAAAAGAAAAAAAGGAGAAAACTATAGGACAAGGGCGGATGCATTGTTGGATTAGTGGGGGCAATAGCCTTCTTGGTTTTGAGAATTCTTCTTCCAAGATTTGTATTTTAGTATGAAAAGCATATTTAGCCATGTTTAAGAAATTTGTGTCGTAGCGTTTACTTAAGGATACATTTGAACACCATAGTGTAATTATTTAAGTAGTAATATGCTGTCTAATAATTACGTAGTAATTTAAATCACACGGCATATTTGTTTACCACAGAATAATTACACTTTAATTCCTTATGACACGTTTGGTAATACAGATGGTAACTGTTAGAGTATAGCATAGCCAGTTGTAATTGTTGTAACTAATAGCATGTGATAGTTATGGTTAGTAACAGCTCAGCAGTTAGTTATATAATAGCATGTGATAGTTGTGTGATAGTGATAGATAATGACAGCTCAACAGGTGGTTATAACTACCTCTAGAAGGATCTAGAGTGCAGAAACTATTGTCTATAAATAGATGTATCCTGTACATTATAGATTCAATGAATTAAGAAATGTTTCTTTCAAAATTCTTTCTGGCTTTACTTTGACATGGTATCCAGAGCCTTCTAAGATCTAAGGATTTTTTTTTTCAAGCTTCAAGCTCAAGCTTCCATGGCTGCCTAAGCTTTCCATGGCTCAGGCCATATACATTACATAAATTAGAGAATAGGTCAAAACCATGTGTTTTCTTAAGGTATTCCTCCACTACTAAAGGTTATAAATGTCTAGACATAGAAACCAACAAAGTTTTTCTGTCTAGGCATGTCAAATTTGTGGAGAACACATTCCCTTTTGCTGCTATATCACATAACTCAGCCATTTCATCTGCAGACAAGTTGTTCTCTTATTTACCATCCTGCCAGTCCTGTTCCCATTTTGGTGCATCATCACAATCTCAGGTTCTATCTATACCATATTCTCTCACACAAAATTATGCACATTCTCTAGTTTCCTCAAACGCAGGACCTTCTCCTACACATTCTACACAACAGATTTTCACACAGAGTTCTGACAATTCTCATTTAAGCACCTCTAGAAGTTCATCTTCTAACATGATTGACACTTTTTCTTCATCTAGTCATACACATGATGGTCCTGTCAACTATCATCCTATGCTTACAAGGTCAAAAATAGGTTCTCTCCCTCCTCCGTTATATCTATTGCATTCCCTAGCTCTTGTGTCTATTGAGACTAAGCCTGCTACATATTGGGAGGCTTCTAAATATCCCTGTTGGCAAAAAGCCATGCAGGAAAAGTTCCAGGCTCTGCACCAATAGAGGACCTGGACACTTGTTCCTTTACCCTCAGACAGGAAGACAATAGGGTGTAAATGGGTTTTAAGATCAAGAAAAATGCTTATGGTACTATTGCTAGATACAAGGCAAGACTGGTTGCAAAAGACTACAACCAAGAACAAGGCATAGACTATGCAGAGACATTCAGTCCTGTTGTAAAATCACCTACAATCAGGACTGTTATCTCTCTTGCTTTTCATTATGGGTGGACATTACATCAATTGGACATTTCTAATGCCTTCTTACATAGTAATCTTGATGAAGATGTTTATATGGATCAGCCTCAAGGCTTTAAAGATCCTCAAAGGCCTGACTTTGTCTGCAAATTACAAAAATCCCTATATGGTTTAAAACAAGCCCCAAGGGCCTGGTATTCTAAGCTTTCTTCCTTTCTCTTATCCCAAGGATTTTCTACTACACATGCAGACACATCCCTGTTCATCCAGAGAACATCTACATATACTCTTATTCTTTTAGTATATGTAGATGACATTATTCTCACAGGGACATCATCACAAGCAATAATGCATATGATTGACATCATGAAACCAGAGTTTGCTATGAAGTATCTGGGTTCTCTATCCTATTTTTTAGGCATTGAGGTTCAACATGGCAATTCAGGCCTTATTCTGCATCAAACCAAATATGCAAAGGAGTTACTTCATAGGACAGGACTTAATGACTGTAAATCTACCTCAACACCTACAGTTTCTAAGTATGGGGTTAATTCTAAAGATGGGACAGAACCTTATGACAATCCTACTCATTATAGGAGTCTTGTTAGAGCTTTACAATATCTCACAGTCACCAAGCCAGAGTTACAATATGCAGTCAACACCTTGTGCCAGAAGATGCATGCACCAACTAAGGCTGACTATGCTGCTCTAAAAAGGGTGCTCAAGTTTATTCAGGGTACTCTCACACAAGGCCTTCTCTTTACACCTGGTCCTTTAACACTACAAGCATTCTCTGACAGTGATTGGGCAAGTGATGTGGTAGATAGAAAGTCAACCACAGGCTATTGTGTGTTTCTTGGTAATAATCTAATTTCTTGGTGCTCCAAGAAGTAACCTACTGTTGCTAAATCTTCTACTGAAGCTGAATACAAGGCCATGTCTCAAGCAGCTACAGAATTGACTTGGCTTTCCTTTTTGTTTCAAGCACTCCATATTCCTCCCACAATTCCTGTTCTACACTCTGATAATGTTTCAACTTTAGCATTGGCTTCTAATCCAATTTTTCATGCTAGAACTAAACATATTGAGCTGGACTATCATTATATCAAAGAACAAGTGGTAGCTAAAAGACTGACTATCTCCTATCTTCCATCTACAGAACAACTAGCAGATATTTTTACCAAAGCCTTGTCAACACAGCAGTTTTCTTATCTCACAGGCAAGTGTCCCTTAGCAGCACCAAGATCAGCTTGAGGGGAGCTATTATAGTATAGCATAGCCAGTTGTAATTGTTGTAACTAATAGCATGTGATAGTTATGGTTAATAACAGCTCAGCAGTTAGTTATATAATAGCATGTGCTAGTTGTGTGATAGTGATAGATAATGACAACTCAGCAGGTGGTTATAACTACCTCTAGAAGGATCTAGAGTGCAGAAACTATTTTCTATAAATAGATGTATCCTGTACATTATAGATTCAATGAATTAAGAAATGTTTCTCTCAAAATTCTTTCTGGCTTTACTTTGACAGTAATTACACTGTAAAATAATTTAATTTTAAAAATAAATATTTTTTTTAAGTTTATATTAATTCTAGCAAATATTTAAAAATGTAATTTATTAAAATATTAAAAATAAAATTGTTATTTATTATATAAATAAATAAGACTAATTAAAAATATATGAATTATAAATATAGATATATGAAACTAAAAATTATCTACTACTAATAGTTTCAAATTTAAAATATTATTTATCAAAAATATTATTTATTTATTTCATATTTATATATTTTGATTTATTTATTTTATACTTTTTATTTTAACTTTATTTAAATTTATTTATTTATTATTTATATTTATTTTATAGTGAAACATGTCAAATATAAAAAGAATAAAAGAGTATGAAAGGTTGTTAAAGAGTAATTACACAGTGTAATTATACCAATTCACACCTCTCCCCATAAGAATTAGAGAGTAATTGAAGAGGTCCAATTATATTCAATTCACCTCTGACCGAGAAATTACTTGGCTGGACAAACATGTCTAACTGTGTAATTACTCCCAATTATACTCAAATCCAATTACAAGGCGGCTTTTCAAACACATCCTAAGCAAAATTTTACACCCGGCCCTACTATAAAAACTCTTACTTAATCATTGTTTATGAGGTGAATTTAACAATCGTAAATTGTTGATAAATTATGATAAAAGAATTACACCCATAGATATGAGAATCCCTCTAATCTACTGGAGTGAAAATTTCATTCAGCCAAGAATAAATTTATTCGTGCCTTAAAAATTAGGGAGTGATTCAAGTGGTTGAAGCTACTTTTTTTTCAGAAGTAAGTCTTGAGTTCAAATACAACGGAAAATTGGAGGTTAGATAAGGGGTGAGGGGAAAGAAAAGAAACAAAACCAGCCTTCCTCATGTGCAAAACAATTAGGAGGATCAAGTTTTGAAAATGCTATTCTTTTCGATTTCATCATTATACTATGATATTATAAGAGGATCCTCATGATCGAACTATTGCAACATTACATACATACTCTTGAACAACAAGATTAATTGATAAACAAGAACAAGAATGCAGGACATGGACTAAAAATCCATTTGTAATAATCCTACCAGTCAATTCATCTATTCTCTATCACAAATATGAAGGACTATTTTGCTTTTTCCACTTTCTTGTTCTTGGTCCAGACAAATATGCAGGAATGATTTAGAAGTTCATAACATGTTTGTGTCGCCCTATTCTGCTGATTGGTGGACAATGATCTTTTATTGTCGAGTGAAGCAAATGTAGATCCAAGCTCACAAGGGGGTCTATGATTGTATGGATCATCTACTGGGATTGAGTATACGTCTTGTTCGTACTATGATATCGGGAGTTACTCCACGTATTACTCATTAATGCCATATTTATGAACACAAAGGACCTTTTTGAATTGGCATTTTTTCAATAAAGGTATTTTTTTTCCCTAAAGAAAAGGACATCTTTTGTAATTAGTATTTCAAATCGATTTCAAGAGAAGCTAAAACTCTGAAAAAACTCAATTTTAACTTTTTCCCCAAGTCAAAAATTTTAGCTTCTAAAAACACTTTTTTCCAAAAATTACAAAAAAAAAAAACGCTTTAAATAAAAGCCAATCCTAAGGAGCCTAAAGTGGCAGGGAAATGGAGATCTTTCCAACTTGTTACAGCCAATAAACAACAACAACTAGATTTAGAAATGAAAATTTGCACAAAAATACTCTCTCTGGACGAATACCATATTGTGTCACCACCACCAAAGAGGAAACTGATCTACCATTAAGCAGCATGGAGTTCATGACTCCCAGATAAGCAACCTTTTATGTGACATATCATGCCATATTAATGTATGCCCTCTTGCTAGATAAACAAATATGATGGTGTAGAAGAGATAAACAAATACAAAGATTGCTACTAAAAGTAGAGGTAAAGATAAGATGCCCATGGACAACTCACACAAGTTGGCACAAGATAGACAACAGAGAAACCTAATCAAATCTCATTAATTCCTCTTAAGGTATCTCCTCTATAAGCTCTTTGAAATTCAAAATCTTGTCTAATTATCTCCACTTAACTCATCTTAGATCTTCCTTTATCCTTCTCTTATGGCATAGTCGGCACAAGATAGAAATGTAGCAAGAAAACAACCCCATCAATGGAAAATAAACTAGAAAAATAGAACCAAAACAGAAAACAAAGAAAAGTAGCCAGATTCTTTCATAATTTAAAATGCTTGCAAGTGCACTTCTCACTCAGGAGAATCTTTATGATCAGTCTAGCAAGAAAATTGTCCAAAGAAAATACGAGGAATTAGCATAAAGACTATCTTAATAACATTATAGAAAGAGATACAACAATGAGATAATAGAAGACAATAACTATAGCTAAATCTATGACAATTAATAAACAATGCAATATTTTTTCTGAACCACAACAAACTTGGGAGGTTTTCGCAATTCAGACTCCCAAATGACCCAAAAGTTTCTCAACACTAACCTGATGCACATAGATGATTCTACCGAGCTTTTCAAGTAGTAGCAGCAATCGTAGCTCAAATATATACTTCAACTGGAAGTAGAACATGTATTAACGCCATCCTTGCAGTCCTTCGTCAGATCGTTAAAAGTCTCAATCTGCTTTTTCCCCCTCAAGAAAACCTCTGTATCAACAGAAACTCTCATGTAACCATCAAATTCAACTGGAACCCCACTATTGAGTTTTCTTGTCTCTAGATACCATTCACTGTTTTCATCCCAGAGATCTTTATAGTCATCAAGGAAGTGCGTGGAGTACTTGTCTTTCAAGGGATTAAAGAAGGATGTGTCAGGCTCATCTGTTGCAATGTACAAGTTACGTCCCTCTTCAATTTTGTCTGCCAATGTTGAGATAAGGGCTTCGGAAGAAGTATCTGCATCAAGATTAGGCCAGAGTTCCTTGTTCCTTGCCTTCTCCCCTCTCACAATATGAACAGAGTCATAATCCCAATTCAACCTTGAAGAAATGGCCGAAACTATATCCATCAGCCGTCTAGACTTCCAGACCAGATGCCATGGTCGTTGAACAACAGACTCTGTCTCACCCTCACATACCCTATACCAATAATTATCCGGCTCCACAGATCCAAACTTCCTCATAATTAAAGTATCCTTCACATTAGCTAACCTCATTGGCGTGATTCTGAAGTCCTCCACGAGATGGATGGTTAATTTATCTTTTTGGTGCCATTTACTCCAGTCAGCCCAGAACTGAACCTGGTCCAGCACTGATGCTGCATCCTTCAAGTGCTCAAAGTCAAAGTAAAACCTGAAATCTTTCCCTTCCTCATTTTGACCAGATGAAGTGTAAATTGACGACAAACAAATGCTCATATCCATAACCAGTGTTCGATTCAAGTACTGAGCTTCACCTAAAGCACACATGAAACTCCACAGATAGTGATTCATGCTCTTGCACCTATCCCCACCACCAGAATAAAACAAATACTTGCCGTGGCTAAACGACCCCTCTCCTTCCACCACAGGAAGAGAATCATTGACAACCTCTCCAACCACAGGCAGGTTAACAGTCTCTTTCCCTTCCTTGGTTGGTGTCTTCTCAAATGGCTTCTGGTTCCTCTTTTTCTTCCTAGCATTTGGACCAGAATGATAATCCCCAATCTTGACCACACTTATTGTACAATTCTCCGATCGAGAGACCACAAAATTCCTGTAATCCTTATACAAGGACGCAGTCTTCCCTTCTTTAGGTCTAAATCGCCATGCCATGTGACAAGAACTATCATCATCACCCCGAACCGGCTTTCCAAACCGGTAGAAATGTATATCCTGAAACTTCTCAATGGCAGCCTTCATCAACGTATGGAAAACCTCAGGGTCTCTACAATCAATAGGTTCATCAGTTTTCCCCTCACATTCAAGACTATTAGTGGTACTACCATCATTCTCAGTAGTAACCTCTGGCACAGCATTATCAACATCAGTCATGTTTATAACTGTGCCGAAAGCAGTCTGATTTGCGGCCATAAAGTCCTCACCAGTCTTAACAACAGTATTATCAGGATTTAGAGTTGCATTAGAGGTTGATGTCAAGAAAGTCGTGATCTTTGTTGAAGGGTGGAATAATGGGTCCTCAGGTTCATAAGTAGCAGCAATGACGGTAAAGATCAAAACCCCAATTACAAAAATACTGAAACAAAGATTCCCAATCATTGATAAAGCATTTTGGCCAATATTTTCTGGCCTAAAATTCCCATTTCGTGATAGCAAAAGTGAAGATCTACCCACCATCTTTGCCTCTTTCAGCACCAGAATCAAGACTTCACCCAAAAGTTACAATCTTTGAGCACAAAAAGCAAAAACCAACAGAAATTATAGCTTTATTGAAGTAAAGGCTACTCAACAATGGTGACAATTTATGGGCCAAAGATGAAATCTTTAGGAACAGAAAGCAGAAACCATCAAACCCAACAAAATAATTGCTTTGTTGCAGCAAAGGGTACTGCAAAAGAAGATGAAAATAAACAACACAATGGCTCAAAATCCAAATCTTGGATCAGAAAAGGAAAATAAAAAATAAAGCAAAACCAACACAATCAATAGCTTAATTGAAGTAATGAGCACTCAATAATACCACACAAAGAAAATGGGTTTTGCAGATCTGGGAAAATAATGAAGTGTGGCAGCTAAACATTAATAGACAAGTGTTTATTTGGTAAAATATACGTAATGCAGGGATTTGATGTAATCTTACCTTAAACGCGTCCTGATTGATTTAATGTAAGCTAACTGAACATGAATTTCATCACCCACACCACACACATCCTTGTATTTTCTTATTCTTTTCCTATTTTATTTATTTTTTTTTATTTTTTTGAGTAGAGAAAATAGAGTATGGGGAGAGGAGCGGGTTGATTTGCTTAACGTTTGGGGGTTGGTCAGCAATGATGAGATTGTGAATTAACTACAAGGGCAGTTGCTAACATGCGCTAGGGGTGGATTGAGGTCATCGGCTTTTGAGATGGGACACGTGGAATGAAGTGCCACGTGGACGGTCGGATTGGGTTTGAACTTGGTTTTTGCTAATTATTACAAAAAAAGTAATGATTCCTGGAGGATGCAATCTGGTGACAAGGAACGCACCGACAAGTAGTTCAGCCACAGTGGCAGTAATGTAATAACGTTGATAAATTAGGGACTTCAATGATAAATGATTGACTTGTTAATGTTTGGATCCTGACTTGTTAATCTTGACACGTGTATCGCTTAATTTATGTGATGAGAATACGTGATATTATAGTGAATCAGATCCCCTCAACTTTTGTTCCGACAACAAATCCGGTGAGGTATATCCCCATTAAAAAAAAGATATATGGAGACATATAATAACAAGTGGACATTATCAGAAAAGTCTCACCTTTCTTGTTTTCCTAAATCAAGAGTTACAAGAGTTAGATTTTAGTTAGTTAATATGGTGGACATTTTTAGTTACTTAATAGATTGCTTGTTCATTATGAGAATTAATTGACTTCTCCTTAATGTGACAATTGTTTGGGATACCCGGGATTTTATATTAAATAAATCATCTTGTGGACAGATTTTGAGTCATGATTTTCTAAAACTGCTTGAAGTTTCATAAATGATCAGTGGCCTATACAATTTAGTAAAAAGCTTATATAAATATTACATTTGAAAAAAAAAAAAATACATAGATATTACATCATGATAATTGATTGTATGACATCATTATAAGACATTAACAGTTTTAGGCGGTCTTCAACAACTCCCTCTCTATTTTGCGGGGAGATGCAAAAGCCGTATCCCCCTTCCCTAGTTAGTTCTACAAGTTTGAATAATTGTATTCATGCTATTTAAATTTTAATATTATTATTTTTTAATCATTAATTATATAATTCTGAATGTTCCACAACCTTCAAATTTTAACATGAAGAATAATTGTAAAAATTACATAAAATATTAAACTAAAATTAGAGAATTAAAACTAGTGATGTAATTTTTAAGATTTAAAATATATATATATATATATATAAGACAGTTTGTAACATAATTAAATAAGGAAATGCTAAAGTGAAATTAAACAGGGAAAGAAAGAATAGAGAGAATGTTGTAGTAATGAAGTAGAAAGTCCCAAAAAATAGTAGCACAAGCAAACTAAGAGGTCCCAAGAAGTAAAAATAAAATATGTTATTGGACCAAAATTAAAATATGAAGCTCTAAATATATGAAAAAATAAGAAAACTATAGAGTTAATCTAACAATCACATCACACCTACATGACATAAATAACGTAGCAATATTTCCTCTTGTTTCAGAACATTGTTTGGATAACTAGATTTTTTGTGGTTTATACTGCTAAAAGAAATGGTATTTTAAATTTCAAATCAAAATTCAACGCAATGGAACTATAATAATTTATGAGAATACATTATCTCATATTGACATGCTAATTAAATATTGCATATAAATCTAATATAAGATTATCTCTTGTGACAAAACGATTTAGAAAATTCATGAATTTTGTAACAATTTCTCATGTTCAAAGACACTAAGAAAATCTACACAAGTCTGCAAATTGATTATGAAAATCTAGTCAGTAATCTCAGGATAAACTATTTAGAAAAACTAGTTTAATCTCAGGAGAAACTTCTTTTTTTTTTTTTTTTGTCAGGAGAAACAATTTAGAAAAACCAGTTTTTAGATTTTCTATCATGTTCTATTTGTAGTTTTCCGTTAAACTTAGTTCTATGTGGACTTGACCTCTCAACTAATTGGGCCACAACTTCAGACTTTAAGCTGGGCCTTGAACCACTAGATCCAATTTAGTTAATCAAATTCTTACTAATTAGTTAAGTCCATATTAATTATAGCATTTTCTTTCTCCATTTCAATAGTCAAAACCATTTTTCTGTTTTTTGTGCAATCTTTAGGCTCATAACGGATTAGCAGTAATCTAATTACTTTAATTAGAACTTAATTTTTATATACAAGACACAAATAAGGTTTAGCAATATATTATAACTACTCGCTAAGTGATGAAATTGAATTAATACAAACCAAATGAATGTAAATAATGCGAAATAAATTCTTCCTGTTTGCCATCCCGATTAAGCCTGGATCGTGGGATTTATTAATCCCTTGACTCACACTATTATCTAGATCTGTTAAGTTGATACATTTCATTTTGACCATGTATTAGTCTATATATGCAAATTAATCATGGTCATATTATGCATAATAATGTCTAACCATCACACTTAGACTACAGTGGTGTTTTAGGTCAAAGGAAAACATACACTATTACAATACATGACCAATCGTTGACTAATAAAAAAATCTTTTTATGATTGTCATATCAACAATCATATTCAATAAACTATTTTCTAATAAAATGTACATCATTCTTGGGACGTGAAACTCAGAGGGTGTTTGGCTTTGTTTATTGGTGCTTATAAGCACCTAAATAGTAAAAAGTATATGAGAAGGCGTTTTTTTTTTTCTACGTGCTTATAAGCACCCAAAATAAACAAAGCCACCCTCTCATTATGCTGACTATTAGCAATTCCATACTAATAAGATTTTCGAATCATATTCTCAACTATCTTAAGAATGACAAGTTCATTCCATTTTATTCCATTGAGCTTGTTTCATATATATAATTCAATTAAACACAAGATATGAAATATCAGCTGCCCATAAATTAAATAAAATAAAATTTTAATGAATGGAATGTTAATTTTGCAAACACAATTATTAGCAAGATTGAAAGTTAGCTTTACACATATACTATTGCTTTATAACATTTGCGGATTACTTGTAAACAAGTGTATCTATGGCCGCTTCGATTTCTGAAAAGAATTTCATGAAGGACTTAACAAGCTTCAGCATCATGTAAAGGTCTTTGTTGAGCCTGTTGTTTGTTTTTGACTTTTTTGTAAAGTTTAATCTTAATACAAGTCGACCTTCCAATGACGAGTAGATTTTTAGGAAAAAATTGTTGACAACGTTAGAAACTTATTGATTGCTAAATTTACTTGTAACAACAAAGCTAAAAATAGATCACATTGTTGTGAATGAGACTTAATCTCCATTCTTGAGTAGCTTCGAGCAGATCGCAAGTTATTTGTTTCCCCACTTCTGTTAATGTTCTTAGAAGTGAAATGAAATGATTACGTACTGACTTCACAAGAAAAAAAAAAAAGTGAATTTAATCTCTTCAACTGAAACTATTAAGTGAAATCTCTCATTCATCTGCCCCATAATTCTCACTGATGGAATCAAGTGAAGGCTGCCATGACACTGCATCATTTCTAGCCCTGCTCTTCCTTTGAGCAGGATGATCACCATTTGAGCCATATACACTAACACCCTTTGCCTTCTTCCTCTTTGCTTCTGATGAAACTGAATCTGAACCCTCCTTAGCATCAATGCCAAAGAATCTAACACGACGATTACAAGCCTTAAATCTCCCACTAGCTTTCCTGATAATGCTGGATCTTCTGACACCACTTTGGTCACTGAATGCAGTGCTAGAAAAACTATCTTTTGATTGAGAAACAATCTCAGATGAAGCGTCTTTGATGCTGGGATTTACTGCAGAATTCTTCCTGAGCTTCTTGACTGTACTTAGTGGAACAATGAAGTACTTCTGGCCTGGAATCAGTATCTCCTCAGGCTGCACAACTGCATCCCATGGCCTTCGAAACACGTCCGTTCGAGCCAGGATGCAGGAGGGGTTCTTTTCGATGATCCTGATGTCAGAAAACGTGGTATTTTAGTTGACATTCAATATGTATAGCGGAATAAATAATTTCATGATAGATAACCTGGCTGCAGGAATAGCCATGTAGTAGCGCTCACTAGCACCACCTGCATAGATGATCTTCAAGGCTGATGATGATAATGATGGCGGTGAACTTTTTTCCTTTACCTGTCCTGTGGGAGGGGAAGATTTGGTTGATTTTTTACCAAAAATCTTTTTAAGCATACTACTTGCTATTCTGTTACGTTTACTTGATGTTCTCATGGATTATTTTTCAATAGTCTGATGAAGTATAAGACTTGGTTTGATTTGGTTCGACTTTCGTTCCGTTTGAGCTGTTTCCTTGGGCTTTTGGCCAGATTATGGAGAAGCCCCATTTTATAAGTTCTGGTATTCATGGCTCGATGAATACAATACAACAAGCCTGCAAAATTTGTTGTTTCTTCCATATGTTGCCTATCATATTGGAAAGCGTTACTTGCACAACTGTCATAGAATATGCCTGGGAGGCCATGGTATTGTTGTTTTGGATGTGTCTCAACGTCACCTAGGCCACCCCTAGAAAAATGTTTCATAATAAGTTAGTGTCAAATCAAACCTATAAGACTGCACATGCCAAAGGAGTATTGGCGAATTCAATAACCGCATCTTGTTTTCTGAGTAAGCGAGGAGTTTGTATTGATTATAAAAATATATACGAGAAAAAATCTTCCGATTTTCCATGGACCATGGACCATGGACCATTACCCAAGCAAGCAAACAGTAATAAATTGGCAATTCAAAGAGTAACTCAAATAATTGAGTTTACTTCCACGAAACGTTTTGACCGAGCTTCCGGGAACTGGGTTGGGGTAGTGTTTCTTTTTTTTTTGTTGGGGGGGGGGGGGGGGGGGGGAGAAAAGGAACGGGGAGCTTACCGTCAGCCAGTTTTACAGGAAATCGGATGGTGAGAGAGAATGGTTTATTGCTCCTGGTTCAGGCAGACCCAACATACTGCAACAGATGACTACAATATCATCATACAGTTTTTTGGTATCAGAAAAATTGTTAATGTTTTTATGTCTAAATGTAGTTTTTTTGAACGATCAACCAGAGCATCGAGTTGAGCGGAAAAAGAGCCCGCATCCAGCAGATCCTGCTGTAGTAATTTCTTATGTTTAAACGTTGTTTTTCCACCATCATTATACAATTCAACAATGGAGGAGTAATTTAAAAACAATTAGATACTGCATTTGCTTATACCAATACCAATACCAATTACAAAGAGTCCCAGTACATCCTTGCTACCAAAATTCACTTTACAGGGGGGTAAGAAAGTGGGAATTGAGGGGAAAAAGATGTAGGAAAATCCCCTAGAAACCTGACTTTTAAACTTCTCAAAGTCCTAACAACTTTAGAAATAGATATATTTTCCAAAAGGAAAGAGAAAGAACTCATGCAGTGATTCTAATAAAATATCAAGGAGAGGCTACGAATGATCCCACCGGTTATGAAGATTAAATCAAAGAACCCTATACCAGCTGCAAGAAAGAGACGACCTGCATAAACTCGTCTCAACAGAAAATAGTCATTGTCAGTTACAGGAGGATTTTAACTTTATAATCCTCAGCCCAAGCAATCAGAAGATATTTCTGGCCATTCTTCTGGCCGCTCGTCATAGATTAACAACCAATCTAGCAAAACTGCATCTCCTTTTCGCGTCCCTCCAGAATGCTTACCGAAAGCCTCAAAAGTATTTGGATTTTCACCGCCAATTTACCTGATCCACAAAAGAGAAGAAAATATCCCTTCTCAGTAGCTGCTGGGCCAGTTGATTTGTGAATGCTGTGGCTGCTGATACGCTGTGGCTGCTGGCCCTACCATGTCTACTGGACCGGCCATAGTCTGAGGTAGAAGAGGGTGTACTGTGGCTGCAGTCACTGGATGAGCAGGGTGGTAGATGCCAGCAAAGGTTCCATGTCCAGGCTGTGTGGGGGCAAAAGCAACTTGGCCCTGAGGAAGACCGTATAAGGAACTAGCCTGTAAGCTAGAAATATCTCGACCAGGAGGTGCTATCCATACTCCGGAGCCTTCAGTCTATACAGAAGAATTCAGCACCACTTAGAGAGGAATTCCCCGGTTAATCAATAAAAAGTAAACACACATAAAATTAAAAGGCTAGTGCAAATAGATAAAACATAATTTCACAAGATCCATTCTGCAGAATAATTTTGGTTTTCTGCTTCACCAGTAACTACTAAATGACCTGTATTTTTCTAAGAGATACATTCTCTTTAACATGAAGCATGATTGTTAACCATCAAATTACTGACATACTGCGACTTCACAGAAACTTCAAAATATGAAAATCTGTTTTCAGAAGACATTGCATCAACCAGAAATTCTAACTTTGAACTCACCAAATGATACTCCTTATCCGTCATTTCCAACTAAGCAAATTATGAAGGAAACTAACTTACAGTATCAGCTCACTGATTGTCAAGAAAAGCACTTAACAGAACATGAAAAAAGAGTGCTTCTCCATTAACTAAGAAAAAAAGAAAGAAGAGAAAGCCAATCCAAACAGGCCCTTAAGATGGCTGGAATCAGGTCTGCCTGGTTTTGCTTAGAAGATTAACCAATAGCTTTATCCTCTAGGAAACCTAAGTTTCACATAGGACATGTTTTAAGTATACACCACATTAGCAAACTCTTTTAAGGAAGAATTTTCTGCTGCCACGTGCACTGGAGAAGATGTTCACCATAAGAAACACCAACAAACCACTCTTTAACATACAATTGACAAAATTCAAATAACCATGTAAAAAGTACACCAACCTGTTGCCCTGTCCCATAGACATTGCTTTCCTTGAACTGCGAAGCTGCTAAATCATCACCGGTCTGGTTTCCAGCTGTCGTAGCTGAACCAGGATTATAATTGGCCATGGAAGAGCCATATGGCCCATAGCTAGCAGTTGCTCCACTGTGATTTGAGTTTCCTGCATTAGTTCCAGGCTTATACTGTGGAAGAGAAAATTTAGCAGTAGCCGCTGGTGGGGGTGGGTACATGCTTCCAGCCTGAGGTTGCTGAGGAAAAGCACCATTGCTTAAGAATTGATGCATTGCAGCAGGTGGAAAATATAGTGGTGAAAAATAATGGCCATATGGGATATAGTTTGCCGGATAATGGGATAGATGCATTCCAGGTGGCTGTCGGAAAACAGGGAGAGGTTGCTGAGATACAGCTAGTGAGCTTTGCATGAGGGCAGCAGCTTGAGTCACAAGAGGTGTCGGAGCTGCCATAGACAAAGCCAGCGGGGTGCTACCCTGCAATTTCACATACAATATCATCAGCAAGCTTATGCAGATTCATCTTTTAGCCCAGGACGATGCCAAAACTGCAACAATAGGCAGAGACTTGAATTGTGTTAAAAAAAGAAAAAGGCAACTTGGATTGCCTGCTATTTGTCAAAAGCCCTTATTAAATAACCAAACAAACATGGGCCCCCATGTAATGTCCCAATTCATTCTCCTTTTCCTCATTCTTGACCATAATTTCTATTTATAGTAGCCTCTCCCCTACCGAGGAATAACAAATGCATGCACGTTAATGCAAGTTTGAGTGTGGAAGGGAGGGTGGGGAAGTCAGCAATCTGTTATGTGTGTGAACAAGGCAAAATCAGTAAGAGCAACAGGTTATGGGGGTTGGTGTCCAAACCTCCTGAGAAGACTGAGAGGTCTGAGGAGGCACCACTGCCACATTTCCATTATACTTGGTCGCAACTCCAGTTGAATGGAATGGTGATACACGACCATCGGTATCAGCGCTGGAAGAATAAAATTGGGCGTAGTAGCTTGTTGGATCAATGCTTTGTGGAACCTGCATCAAGAAAGAAAATATTACAATCCATTACAGTAAAATGTGACCGAATGATTAGTATATTCCCAAGTATCAAGACTTGAAAACTTGAGAGGCAAGATCCGAAAATGCAGTACTAATCAAGGAGATGACATTTGGGAACCATGGAAAATCAAAATCTGGCCACATGTAAATGTTGTTTGGTACCAAAGAACTTACGACAAAGTTCGGAATTCGAGAAACATCACGAGCTTGAGGGTCAGAGTTTTCGAAAGGAGCAATCTGGCTGCCTGGTATTGGCGGCATAAGACCAAAACTATAATTTGGAGAGGTGTGGAGCATGGGATCCTGATGACCTCCTTGCAAAGCATCTTGCTTAGCTTCACTTTGATCTGGGACAACGGAGGATGACACTTCACCCTCATTAGGTGATAGATTTTCAGGGCCATGAGAAGATTGGGGCTGTTCAGGATAATCTCCTGCCTCTGGCGTTGCTATAGCATTTTGACTGCTCAATCCGACCACATGCAAAAGAAATGTTTCAAATAGCTTATTTCAAAGGTTCAAGTATAGGGTGATATGACATGATTCATATGTGCAATTAGGACCTCAGGAAACTAAAATTGACGCTCAACAAAGCAAGATCAACAACAGCCATGTCTACTTTCTTTTATGTCAGGAAGCAGGATAGCAATGTGTTCGCGCGTGCGTCCCAAAACATGGCTAACAGTGTTGTAAAACAGTAAAACCAATTTCCTACCCTAGAATGCTAAACAGACCAACATGCCATCCTCTTGCAAATTTGTTCCATGAGCCCATGGAGTAAATGCACCAAAATAAAAAATTAAAATAAATAAATAAATAAAGGTTTCTTACAGTTCCAACAGATTAACAAACTCACATCTTACAGACAAATAATAAAGATGAAAAAGCATCAAAACTCCGTCAAGCTTGAAAATAATGTTCTGACAACTGTTACAGTTCCAACAGATTAAATCAACCGACATCTTACAGACAAATAATCAAGATGAAAAAGCATTGAGACTACATCAACAAGTTTGAAAATCAAATATTCTGATAAGTGGTCTCCAAAAAGGTGACATTAAAAATCAAATAAGCACCCAAAAGAAAAAGAGGGGGGAAAACCTTCTTTATTGTAACCATTTATGAGAGTCATAATGAGGCTATTTATTACGAATGTGCAAACACCACAACCACATAGGAGTCACATTTTAATCGCCCAAACAGCACTGCAATCAGGGGAGCCAAAAACAATATTATATCACATTTTCCTGTTCCCAAGGGTGTCCCAATACAATCTCTAACGAAAGAAGCTCACTAACATATCTCATTGGTAGTTGACTGCATACCTCTGGGGATTACTCACCACAAGCTGGCTCAAAGTCCTAGAGAATAATATACAACAGGACTTCATAATTGTGCTAAAGAGGAGTTGCAGATCCTCGCAAAACATGTATAATCAATGCCCATTATGCACACTAACAATCAACAATCTCAATTTCAATTGTGGAGGAAATGATTAGACATTGAGCTATAATGAACAACACTATACAGGTAGAAACAATTGTAACAGTACAGTTTCCATAATGAATCAGGATAAGTAAGCATGAAAACAAATAGAGATTGCCGAAACATAAGCAAGACCAACTTTTAATCAAGGGACAACACATCCTGAATAGAAGCAGAGAGAAGAAGAGAGAGAGAGAGGAGGGAGAGAGAGTAGGTAAGAAGAGGGAAAGCAACCTTAAGAGTTGGGTCCTCATGCTTTCCTCATTTCCTTCAGAGGTTTCAGAAACCACTGTACTCTTTTCTCTTTCAGGTCCATTGTCATAACTTGTAGTAAAGCCAAAGCTAGCATCAAAACTTCCAAAACAAAACCCAAGTTTTTCAGCTTCAGGGACATGAAGGTGATTAGGGATTATAACATGTTGCCTGTCTGAAATGTATGACGACTCCAACTTCTTCTGGAGTTCTACTGTAGCTTCCTTAGAATCAGGAACACCTGAGACGGGCAGCAACTGGGTGTTTACTTCAGCAGAAGCTGCAGGCCCCTCAGCTGAAGCAGCTATCCTGGTGCACTGAGAGTTAGTGGAGCTTGAAGACTTTGGTTTCCACTCTTTACTAGGACCTATTAATGCAAAAAACACATAATCATCAGCACAAGGCACAGTAAGTATATAGGATTGGAAACAAAGTAGCAAGTAAGATTTCTGTTGAAGAAAACCATTTTCCTTCAACAGAAAAATGAATTGAAGTCTGTACGCTCCATAATGTTTCATCACATTAATGGTCATGATCTCACAGAGCATTTAGCTTGAATCTAATAACTGCTCAAACTTCTAAATGTTGCAATGTGATAATGTGATAACACTCTTGAGATTTATCCACTGAAATAAAAATATTAGCCGCAAGCTTGAGCCAGCAGTTCTCTCATGCGCAGAAGACATTTCCTTATGTAATAGTTGAGTCTATCTCCAGATATCACAGATCTTCCAAATAAAAGTCTAAAACAAACCTTATTAGGTTTTCGACACCCAAAACAATTTCTAAGTACTAAAAGTGCAACTCTGCAAGGAATGTGTATGCATGTGTGAGTGTATATAAATACATACATATCTATATATATATATATATAGAGAGAGAGAGAGAGAACTTAAATTTGTAAAAAGCCAGTACTCTTTATAAGATACCAGAAAAATGTAGAATGTGCATGGCACATTAAGACCTCAAAAAGAAAAAAGTCCAAAAATCCTGAGAGAAAAAATATATAAATCAATTTTCACACTATACAAAAACAGGCAATACTAGAAACAGAAAGAAGACAGAACCAAGCAGAATCTCTTACCAACATTTGTTAGAGAATTTCCAGACCCAATAACTTACAGAACCAAGCAAAAGACACAGTGACCACAAACAACAAAATAACGGTACTAAAATAATCACATCGTAAGGAAACGAGCCAAGGAATTGACCTTTCTGCGGACCAATCACTTGCGAACGATTATTATAATTTGATGAAGGCCTACTGGTAGAAGAGCCAGCATGAGTAGAGGATGCGGTCTGGGAAGACTCCAGATGTTGGTTCTTTCCAGTATTCTGGGACTTGTTTGCCATCTTCACTTGTGACTTAGTGTTTACGATCTCAGAAGCTGTCATGGCTTTAAGAAGTTAAAGCCAGATGCTGCTTATTTATATGAATAAACTAAAAGACTATGGTCCTCACCTGACATTGTTTTTGTCTCATCAGGTTTAACCAAAACATCTTCAGAAGGGGTACGGTGGCTTGCTTCACGTCTAATTGTACCTACTGCACCAGGGAGCCTTGAATCTTGAGATGGCAATAACACAGGGTCAGAAGCTGACAGGGAAGACCCCAACGATGGTGCAGAAGTTATAGACGCCGAATAGTTGTGAGTCTCCAGCATTTGCTGCCCATGTAAATCCCTTGTTCCAGAAGCAACAGCACTGCTACTTTCCAAATCTACAGGAGCAGCAGGAGGAGCAACTGGCAATGGTCCCTCCAGCTTACCACTGCCAGGGCCAGTTCTTTCAGATTGATTAACCCCTCCTCTCACTGCAGATGCAAGGCCTTCCTGTACATCACTTGTCTTACCAGATGCTGCACTAGGAGGACCATTTGCCACAGCAGTTGACAAGCTGCAATAAATTTCAACAAGAAAAGAAAACAATAGCAATCAAAATGTAGACTCCAAGTTAAACATAAAAAGTAACACTAATAGAAATAATTCAATCGGGTGCAACTAAAATCAAACCAGCAGGGGCACCTTGAAACATTACTTGGGTCCTTGTTTTTTATCTCCTGAGCATTACCCTTATCTGCAAATTGATTGGCTCCATTTTCTTTTGCAGAAGCTGAGTTTCTTCCACTGACAGTATCTGCAATAAAGTATCCATGAGGGAGTGATGAAGTGAAATTAATTTAATCAACTGGATGCATTTATTGTCACAAGCAAAAAAGAAAAGATACATGTATTGTCTGAAACAATCAGCTATCACAAGGGATGTAAAGTAGCTCAGCAAGCTACGGGGACTCAGCTAAAGATTGGCCCACATAAGGCTCGTCTTGAGACAAATTTGTGAAATTATGACCAATACCATGGATCTCTATGCATAAAGCTTCCTGCAAGTGTGGCTCTTTAACTTACTAAATATTTTCAAAGAAACCAAAAGACTCAAGTTCAGCTTATGATTCACTCGATTTAAACCTAATTTGAGAATGGCTTATTAAGTAGTCAAAACAAATCAAGCTGCAGCTTAATAACCTAGTATTGGCTTAGTTCAGCTCCTCAACAATCACAGCTATGAGTTTTCTGGAGCTAATGAGAACTCAACTATATAAGACTGTGAACTGCAGCATGGTTTTGTTGATTTATCATGAAGAATGAGTACAAGATAGAATAAATACAAGTGTGCCCACAAACTGACACTAAAATAGTAGACTCAGAAAGTTCTATTCAAGTATAGAGAGGCCAAACAAGTATTGATCATTGGCTTTTAAGTTAGAAAATTTTACCACACCAACATGCATAAATATATTCAGAGAACACAAGAAGTTTTCCATATTCCACAATTAATAGGTGTAACATGAACAACTTCACCAAATGGAAAGGAACATAAAATTTGGCAGGACACTCCAACTAAATAGCATTTAGTTCTAACAATGAAGTTTACCATTAGACATGTAACGTGAAGGATAGCTCCCTCTACCACCCCTGTTCCCCCAGCCGTGCATGCCTGATTTCCACTTTACCTCTGCTGTCTCCTTGTTCAAGTTCTGCAAATAATGAAGTGTTATGTTTTGCATACTGCAAAATTCTCCAATCAAACTCTTACCGTGATTGGATACTAGATATTAACAATGCATATATCAGTGTGACACAATCAGCTCCTAACTAGAAACTTGCAAATATTGTAAATCTTATGAGCATCGATTATGCTAAGAAGTGGAAGACTCCGACTGGCTTAATGGGGATTGAGATTAACCAGCTAAGATGCACCTCACAAGTGAGACCATCTTGCTGAGAGCAATCACCTTAGAAGAGCAACAGTACTTGCTAGAGAAAAAGAAACAATGAATTTTTTCTGCATTGTACTGCTTGACAAAATTTCCTGAAATACATGTATCAGTCAGTCAGGTTCCAACTGCCTAAGACATTAAGATAATGCTCGTCAAAGCAAGTGCATAATTTGGCCTAGGTGCGCTATGATTAGAAGGCATTCAAAATTTAGTCTCTCAGAAGAAAACTTAACAAATTCGTATCGGACTTATGGTTGATTGTTTCCATATGTATGATTTAGATCTGGAGAAAGGTGCATATCTTATAAAAAGCAAGTGCACAATTTACTCTAGGTGCACTATAATTGTAAGGCATTCAAAATTAACTAGTGGCTTTGACTCTCAGAAGAAAACTTAACAAATTGGTGTAGGATTCATGTTGGTCGCTTTCATATGTACAATTTAGATTGCAATTCTTATATAGAATCAAAATCAGGAAAAGGATTTTATCCCGTGCAAATTGACAAAGATGTGCAATAACCATCGGAAACCAACTTTAATCCTCATCAATAGTGAATTGCCATCAGTGCACTTGGACTTCATTGTATATTACTAGATAATTGGACATTCATCTCTACTAGGGAAAAGAATCTAAGACTTCAAACCAAAGTAAGAATACCTCTTTTCTCCGATCACGCTTCCTTCTAACTTCATGAAATGGATCTGTTAGACAACAAAAACACTTAATGCCATGCTTCAGCGAAAGGGCAACAGAAATGAGAATGAGTCTGGAAGGAGGGAAGAAGACAGGGGAAAATTGGACCCATTTAAATAGTTCACTGAAATCTCATATATTAAGCAGAAGTTTACAAAGAAAAAGAAACTGATAGTCACAAATGCCGAGGAAAAAATAAGGCAACAGGTCACAGCATTTGAGATCAGAGAATTCACTGAAAAAATAAACTCATTTCAGGAATATCCCGACTCTAAAATAACTAGCTAATAACTAACTATACATATATATATATATGAACAATGGAAACTATCTCAAAAGCACAGTGCAACCACAGTAATAATAGCTTCATGGTCTGCTAACATGCACAAGTCACTAGCAAAAATCGACACAGCATGCATCTAAAATGTCCAGAGAGGCCTCAACAGAAGAGAGCTAATATAAGTAACAGCCTGTCTAGCTGTTTTTATTTGATGCTTATAAGCACTCAACATAAAAAACAACCCCCACTAACCTTTTATGAAAAGTGATTATAAGCACCCAAAATAAGCACTACCAAACACCCTCTAAGTCTCTGGAAGGCATCAGTACTTTATGAGACAGCCAAAACTCGTACCCAATCCATAAGCCTCCCGCAAATATTACTTACTTTATGACAGCAAAAGGCCATACTCAGTAACCTAATCTCCCGCAAATAGTGCGTTTAAGCAAAGTTATGCAATATAAATTTAACTTAACCGGCAAAATTTAACTTTTTAACCATACCCAGAAAAATATTTAAATATTTTTTTTTAGGGGAGCCATTCATGAATCACAAAAGTTTCAAAATCAACATAGCCACATCAAAAAATCTATATGAACATATCAATTCAAAGACGAAAAAGAAATTGAAACAGTGGCGAAAATGGACCTTGAAGGAGGAGTTTTTGAGTTGTTTCGTTAGGATCCATGGAGCATTCTCTAAGCATTGCATAAATCTCCTCTTCGCTATGGTTTCCCGTGATCTCCTTTATGTTCTCAATCGTTTTCCTCACGCTGCTCGGAATCGAAACCCTCGCCGCCGCGCCGCTTCCGCCGTTGCTCATCTTCTCTTTCTTTTTTTCTTCACGCACAAAGACCCACACAAAAAATCACCAAAAACCCCCAAACCCCAACGAGCTTTTTCACTAATAAAAACAATAATAATAATTATAAAAATCACAACAATTACTCCTATTTATTAAAAATAAAACAATAATAATAATAATAATAATAATAATAATAATAATAATAATAATAATAATAAAGAAGATGATGAAGGAGATGATGCTGGTGATGTATAGAGAGGGGATGTGGGTTGTGTTTGTATTTTCTTGTTTTAGGTGAAAGAAGAAGAGAAGAAGGAAGACTTAGGGGAAGGGTTTTGAATTGAAAAATGGTACACTCTAATATATATATACGCACACTTATAACAGCATGTAATATGTATGCATGTATGTATTCGTATGTATATGTATATGTGCATTATTACAATCTAGTTTTTTTTCCATGGCAAAGGTTAAGGTTTGGATTGGTGTTTTCGAAGTATTTGTTTTATAATTTTAGGAGGAAAAAAGCATTCTTTTGAAATAAAAAATATTTTTTGGCTTTTAAAAGATAATTAAATCTTAATTTTTTTTAGAATTATAATTTTTTAAATCAATTTAAATATTTATTACAAAAGTGAAATATCTTTTAGAAAAAAAATATTTCATGAAAACAAAAATCAATCCAAACGAGTAAATATTGGTGAATAGTGCTTTATTTGGATACTTGTATGTTTTTCTTAAAAAAATTATGAGACATGGTTTTTCATTTTGATAATTAAAATATTCAAAAAACTACTGTCAAATAGGCTCTAAGGTGTCTATTTACCAAAGATGAAAGTTGTTTTTCAAAAAAAATAAAGAAAGAAAGAGGACTTTGCAATTTTTAAGATGAAAGTTAGAAAAATAAATTTATAATTTTTAATAATTATCAATAGAAAATAGATTATTTATACTGCGTCTTATTTTTATATTTTGAACTAGCAAACGCGCTTTTCAAAGAAAGATGGTTTTAATTATTGTTTTCCTTTTCTGTTTTTGCTTTTTTCCTTACTGATTAAGTCCTCTCTTTTGGTCAAATTTAATGATTGGTTTTGCATTTTGTCCTTTTGTTTTTCATCCTGCTTGTAGATTCCATTCATTAGAACAAGGGACTGTATATTGTATTCACTAAATATTGTGTACCTCATAATAGCGTTTTCACAAGTTTGTTATTGTAAGTTCATAAGTTTTGTATTATACGTTCACAACTTTTAATTATTTATAAATTGCATGTTATATATTTAAATTTTTAATATTTTAGGTTCAAAACTTTTAAATTGTTCAAAATTTATATATCCATTACTCTTATATTATATGTTTAAAAACTTTATATCATATGTTGATAAAGATAAATTACATATTTACTATTCTTTAAGATATGTTCGCAATATGTAAACAATATGTTAACAGGTGAATGATATGTTCACAATCTGTTAACGATTTTGGAGCTTGTAGTTAGAGGAGTTATCGGTGTCTGATCGAAGATCTGATTATTGTGTTGTGTTCGTTAGTGTGAGGAGAGTGAACTCATTAAATTTTATGTTAATTCCACGGTTGGATTGTGAGATTTATTGGGCTATGCATTATGTACATTTAGGTATACCATTCCTTAAATGCATGGTATAATTTGCGTTAAAACAAGTTTGTACTAGTCTTTGCAATATACGTATGCATACAAACACACTAGAGTATAACTTGCGCAGAAAATGAATATTTTTAATTTCTTTATTATTACTAATAGCTAAACAATTATATTTTCATAGTCTTTGCAATAATAAAATATGAATATAATTTGTAAAACTTTAATAGCTAGTGGGTTTTCAATATTAATCATTTTTTAGAGGTTTGTAGTATTGAATATGACATTTTAATTAGGAAAGTAAAATTACAAAAATACATGGACATCAATAGAAAAGGCATGGACACGTGGCATAAACGAAACATGCATTTAATCCACTTAACCTAATGTATAAATAAATTGAAAATAAATTCATTAAATTAGAAAATTATTTTGATGAAAAAAATTTCTTTTAAGCAAGAAAAATGGCACGACATGATGACAAGTGAGATTGATTGATATTAGTTTTTTACCATGTGCCCTAGACAAGGTAGGTTATAAAAATAATTGTAAAAATAGTAAAAAAAAACTACCCTTAATTAATGAAATGAAATTTAAGCAATGAGATTTGATTTAAAACATACAAAATAACTAACCTTAATTAATGAAAAGTCTTTTTTAGTCCTCCATGGATGTCCCAGCAGTAATAGCTGAAGACGAACACGACTCATGACTCGGGTTTGAATCTAATACACTACCCTAAGTCGAGTGCCCTCAACTTATCTAGTGCATGGTATTGGGATCATGCTGTGCACCCGGGGTTTGCCAATTGGTGGTCGAATTCTGCTAGTTGGATTTCTCTCATAAAAAAAAAAAAAATCAAAGGTATTTTTTAGTTATTTTAACACATAATGCTTCTTATAAACATATATTTACCAAATATGCGAACAACTTATAAACACATTTTATCCAAACACTTCTCTACTTATTTGTTATTTGCTTATAAAAATTAAAAGTAACTTATAAATACCAATTAATTATAAGCAACTTAGAAAAAGCAAAGGCCAACACCTTCAGAGGGTACTTATTTGGGGTTTACAAGCAACAAACATTAAAAATAATGTGAGAGTATGTTTTTTTCCATGTGCTTATAAATTCATAAATAAGCAAAGCCAAACACCCTATAAATCTCCCTCTTCCTCGCCCCCCACCCCCTCCCCTGCACTACACTTCATGCTTTGTAGCCTTAAAGGGCTGTGTGTATACATAAGCAACCAGAAGGAAAAAGGAATAAAATAAATATTGTTAGGTAATAGTTGTGCAGCTCGACACAATTAGAGCAAGTTTAGCTTCAGTTGAGAAATTTAATTTTGCGAAAAGGCATTCTGAAAACAGACTTTAGCTAAATGGACATTTAGTCAAAATAAAAATGTGTTTAGTTATTTTTATGTGAAACGAACTTTTACCAAATAAGATAGTGTTTGGTTTTATATTTAGAAATAATTGTTCATTGCTTAAATTACTAAAAGAGATTTTTTGAAACTAAAAAGGATAATGGGATAGGGATAGGGAAAAAAAGGGGATAGTCATTGGTATAATAAAAAATTAAAGAAGGTATTTCAGTCCAAAAAAAAATCTTAAAACACAGTTGCCAGAATGGCAAATGAAGTAGTTAAAAATTTTAACTTCTCCGTTTAACCGCAAAACTCAGTTGACTTTTAATCAAAACCAACTTTTAGAATGTAAAACAAAACAATCTTTTTTTCTTTAAATGAATTTTTAAAGTTTAAAAGTTAGTTTGGCTTTCCAGAATGGAAAACCAAACTGGCTCTTAGTTGTTAGTGAAATAAATATTGGTAATTGAAATATCCTTTAGCATAATTAGTTGTTAATATAGCTAATAATAATTTCTATGCTTAATAATTGTTGTATTTTACCTATTTAGAAAGTTGGTTGAATAAAATGTGATTAATAAAATTAGTTGTTATTTTAGTTAATAAATGTGAAATGATGTTAAAAATGTTAGTGTCAAGCATTATTATTGTTATTATATTACTATTATTGAAATAGCATAATTTATTCTATAATTAGATAAGTTTATATTATTAAAGAACAATGAAATTAAATTTTTGATAAATTATTTGTTTCAATGTTATAAAAAGAATTAATTGATTGAAAATTATTTTTGTCAAATAAAAATAAATATACTAATAAAATTTGCACATTTGTAGTATATTTTAATTTAGATAAATTTTGAAACAAATTTTTGCATTATTTTAGATTGATATTTGTGAAATAAAAAATAAAAATATAAAAAAATATTGGGTAGATTAGAGAGAACATAGGGCGACTAAGAAAAGATTGGAGAGAGATTGAGATTGACAAACAAAAAAAATACTTATATATGTTGTGAAATGTTAATACCTTTAATGCTTAAGGCTTCATTTGACACTAAATAGAGCTACTTAAAATGCTTAAAACTATCTAAACAACTAATATAAACATTATTTTATCAAATAACAAAAACTTAAATGATAGTGTTTTGGTTAAAACATGACAAACTAATTGAAAATTTGTTTTTAAATGCTGCTGAACGAGGCGATAGTGAATGGTGTCTTTGAATGATTAGGAACAAATGGCTATTTTGGTAGCTAATAGCATATTGGATGGTTGATAAGTGTTTAGATAGCTAATAATATATTGTGATTTTAGTGCTCATCAAATAGGTCTTTAGTTAGCTTATTAAAGAAAATGTGATTGGTAAAACTAGTTGTTGGATTAGCTTATAAATGTAAAATGACATAAAAATACATCAATATAACATTAATAACTTCATTATTGCTGCAATTACTATAATTATTATTATTTTTTAGATGAGATAATATATTATTGTTATTATTTTCATCTGTAGTTTGTCTGGTAGCTAATAACGCCATGTGTTTTAAAACTTACTACACTAGTAATTTCAAAACTCATGCATTGCATGTGTTAATTTCTTTTTAATTAGGTACTCTTTTAGTTCTAATTCTAAATTTTTTAAAAAAGTATTTTTATTTTCAAATCAAATTGTAATTCACTTTCTATTTTCCCGTTTAAATTCTAAGCACTATTATTCTCAAAAAAACAATTACATTTGAAAAATTAAATTAAAATTGTAATTTTAGAATTCCATTTCTTAATATTATGAGCATTTTTATATTATACTGTGTAACAAAATATTCTTTTTTCCACCATTCGAACAATGTCTTGAACTTGTTTTGCCTATGTTTTCATAAATTCACCTTCACAAAAACTCACATATCAAATTTGCTTAACTTTCAACCATTACCATTACCATTATCATTGTCATTGTCAAGACCAATGCAATGTTTTTACTTCCTTGAATCCATTTAAAATGCAAAATGTGAAATATATTAGCCAAAAAAAATAGGTAATTCCTCTCTAAACTGCCTAATTAGTCAGTAGATTGAATTGAATAATTTCTACTTAATAATCAAATACAAACACAACACAACATCTAAGCTACCTAAACATTAAAAAAAAAAAAACATAGCATTACATATTCACACATCTATAGCTAGTACCATAATCATGTATAAATCAACAAACTTCTCAACTCTGTCTAATGCATCCTTCATCATAACTTCAGCACCTAGGTCCCTAATAAGGCCCCAATTACTAAAAAATATATGAAAATCATCAAATGTGTGTAAAGGATCATAAAAAAACTAAGAACTTACCATAACAAAGATAGTCCATGATATAGGTTAGCACATGATTATTATTGGGAGAAATATAGGAAGACCGAGTTATAAAGCAGTAGTGAGTTCGCAGATACCATATTTATCGTGCATGAAAGATTCATTTAACTAACTTTATATTACAAGGTCATCCAAAAAAGAGAAAAAAACAACTAATACATAAAACATACTTGACTCATATCTCTTGCAACGATAATAAAGATATAAATGAATAAGTTAAAAATAGTATAAAAATATAAAAATATGAAAATAAAACAATGTTAAACACATGAAGAAAGTAATTATAAGTTCTGCAACTGGGTGACAGCAACTATGTATGAGCTGCAATGGGGATCATGTTTAGCATATCCTTATTACTTTGTGAAGAAAGTGACCAGTCCATTTCTCTCTATTAAAACTCTGGCTTCTTATAGTATCCAATACTCTTTAATTAGGGACAACATCAAATTAATTCATCATTTGCATCATGTTGAAGATTCACTAAAATTACCTAAACCAATCGAACAAAAAGAAGTCTTACAAACTACTTGCAATAATTGCTTCACCTTATACATCTTGTTTTTTTTCTAAGAACACCTCCTGTAACATGCAACCTAGCACCAACAAGAACATGAAAAAGAAGCAATAACTTAAGGAAGAAAAAAAAATTAATTAAAGATTATTAAGGGGGTATGCGGTGTAGGGAAACAAACGTACTTGATTCATATCTCCTACAACGACAATAAAGATATGCATGAATAAGTAAAAAACAATATGAAAATAGAACAATATTAAACACCTGAAGAAAATAATCACGAGTACTGCAACTGGGTGACAACAACTATGTATAAGCTTCAAAGATGATTATGCTTAGCGTATTCTTATTACCTCATGAAGAAGTGACCAGTCTATTTCTGTCTATCAAAACTTTGGCTGGTTGTTGTATCCAATACTCTTTAATTAAGGACATCATCAAATCAACTCATCGTTTGCATCATGTTGAAGATTCACTAAAATTACCTAAACCAATCCAACCAAAAAAAGTTTTACAAAATACTTGCAATAATTGCTTCACCTTATACATTTTGTTTCCCCCTAAGAACACCTCTTGTAATATACAACCTAGCACCAACAAGATCATGAAAAGAAACAATAGTTTAAGCAAGAGAAAAGCAATTAAAGATTGTTGAGGGGACGTGTGGTGTAAGAAAGAAAAAGAGAAGCTAAAAATGTAGCAAACATCAATACAGTCTGACATCTATGAAATTCCCAATTTTTGGATGTTAATATGCAAAAGGATATTCAAATAAAAAAATTAAAAATATATGATTATTGGAGACTTTTTGGTTCTTAGCCAAGCAACATAACATCTGGAGAAGTTAAGTGTTGTTGGAATTTCAAGAGTTAAGGGTTGCTACGATTTTATTAAATTTTAATTAGCTCATTAATTAATTTTCTTTCTAATATTTTTTTTTCTAGTATCAATAAACAAAAAGAAGTTATGTGTCATATTAAAGAGTTAGTGTGATAGGCTTAAGTATTAATTTTAATGCCTAAAAAACATTGGGTTTAAATCTGCAATAAAGATAATCAAAGTAAAAGAAATTAAAAAAAATTATGATTGGAGACTTTTTGGTTGTTGGCAAGGCAACATAACTTCTTGAATAGTTAAGGGTTCTTGAAATTTTAAGAGTTAAGGATCGTCGAGATTTATTTAATATTTTAGTAAGCTCATTAATTCATAATTTTTTTTAAATTTGTTTTTTTTTCTAATGTGTCATATTAAAGAGGCGTAACATCTAGAAGAATTAAAAATCATTGGAATTTTAAGAGTTAAAGGTTGTTACGATTTTATTGAATATTTTAATGAACTCATTGATTCGTTAATTTTTTTAATATTTGTTTTTTCTAATGTGTCATATTAAAGAGTTGTCATGGTAGGCTTAATCTTAATGCCCTAAAAATCAAAAAGAAAAAATAGAAAAGATGTGTCATCGATTAAAGGGATGATGTGGCAATCTCTCAATATCACACATTCTTTGAGGTAGCTAATGTGGCATTCTTTAAAAAGCATATGTGGCATTCTCCAGAGCTTTTCATACTCTTTTGAGGTATAACTTTATAAATATAGCATAGACATAGATTATCCTCTTGTAATTTTCAAAAGGTGCATGTTATTTATTTATGGTTTGTTAATTAGCTGATTACTTCTCACCTGTAACTGAACTAGCTTGAATTTCTTTGAGAGGTTTGGAATAAATCGTGGTATATCTCTAGTAGCGGATGCATAAGCAAAACTGGGAGTCAATTGACCCCTTTTATTTTTAAAAAATTAGTACATGAGGCAAGCCCATTTAATTTTTTAATTGAACCCTATTAATTAAGAAAAATAAGGATTATTAAAAGAAGTTCATTTATTTTTAAAGTGATAATTTTTTTTAAATCCCTTGATCAACAATAATAATCAATATCCAAAATAAATTAAACTATTTAATTACTAAAAAGAGAAAAACAAAAAAGTAAATACAAAAGAGCAAAGTTGTCTTAAAATAAAACTCTCACACAACCATAGAGACCTGAGTCACCAATCACCAAGTACATTTATCTAAGTATTTTTTTGTCAAACATATAAGGTCGAAAGTTAGTTTGTTAATTTAATATTAATATAATAATTTTCTCCATTTCTTTTTTTTAAGTTAGTTTGTTAATTTAATATTGACCTCAAGAAAAAAATTTCTGTTACTTTGTTAATTTAATATTAATATAATAATTTTCTCCTTTTCTTTTTTTCGAAATTATTTTGTTAATTTAATATTGACACAGTAAAGAAAATTTGTAGATTTGTCAATATACATCTATTTATTTAATTACCCTCCTCAGTTTTTACTACTTACCGTATAACTTCTCCATGTTTCTCAAAAAGTGGCATAGTCGCCCCCTTTTTGGCTAAAAATAAAAGTTCTTTTTTTGTAGAAATATATAGCTTGTTATAAGTTTTAACACTCATATATATCAAAAAGATGCATATAATGCACAATAAGTTAATTTGGACAAAAAATGCTATCCAAGTGAATGAAAACAAAATTCCAATTTCACTTTTCAAAGAGAGACTATAACAATAGCTCAGTTTCTGAAGATTCTTATTTGAATATGGATGAGAATCAAGAAATTCAAAATACTTTCTAAAAAGGCTGAAACTGAGAATAGAAACCCCCTTCGGTTTGAAAAACCTCTTGAAACTCTTCTTTTTGACTATAATCCATGGAGGAAGGAGATTATGTGCCACATTTTAAAAATATAGAAAGTAATGTAGCAAGTTTTAAAACTAAGAAGTAATCAATTAATTAGACAAAAGGGACATGGAGTAAAATGCATTTTACGCAAATAAAATAAAACATAATATATATATATATATATATATATATATATATATTTCATTTCAAGTGAGGACAAAGACCGATAGCTAAGACATAAAAAGGATAAGGTTTAAAAAATGAGGAGATGAAAAAAATTATTAAAAAGCTAAAATAAGAGTAGGGTAAGGAAAAAAAAAACCTAAAACACTAAACACTGCTCGAAGACCTTGATAATTTTAATGTGCTATAAAAATTACCTGAAATAATAAAGGCTACCTTAAACACTATTGTTTTACTAAATATCATTAACTAGAAGAAAAAGTGACAGTATTAAAATACTAAGGGCCCGTTTGGATTGACTTTTTTTTTAATGAAAAAGCACTTTTTTTCTTGAAAAAGTTATATTAAATTTGAAATAACTATTTGATTTGACTTCTAAAAAAAGTGAAACTCTGAAAAAAGCTCAAATATAACTTTTTTTAGAAGTCAAAATTTTCAACTTTTAAAAAAAAATTATTTTACAAAAGCTGTTTGAAAAAATATTTTTAAAAAAAGTCAATCCAAACGAGCCCTAAATACAATGGTTTCCCCAGTAATTAAATTGAAATCATGTCTTGAACATGCGAGTCAAATAACATGTTTTTTGCTATGTGCATGTGCGTGTGATGATGAGAAGTGTGTTACCACGAAACCAAAGAAAGGAAAAAGTCTATTACTTTTAAAATATAAGTTAAGCGGATTGGTTAAAGTTGATTTTGGAAAGAGCAAGAAAAGGAAAAAACAATTAAATTGAAAACGTGTCTTGACTCATTGTCGCCGTTGCATAACATTGAAATAGTGTTTCCAAGACACAATTATTGCAAAAGATTAAAGTCAATGCTACGAAACCATGGTTAACGTCAACACTGCGTTAAAAGTCTGCAATTTTAGTATAAAATTTATAAAATATGGCTACTTTACTAATTAGCTTGAACTTTTTTTTTTTTTTTTCCTTTTCTTCTCAAAATAGCATTTTATATCTTTAAAAGTTTTAGGTTAAGAAATCAACATTTAAAATATAAGCCAGCAATACATTTTTTTCTAGGTAGCCCAACGACTGAAATTTTACGATTTTTGAGAATTTCTATTTTTAAACTTTCTAAAAGGGCATCAAATTGTCCAACAATAATTCTACCTCTTTCAAGAATCCAAATATCTAATGAAAATACCATTCTCTATCTGAATTTTCTTGCCCGTCGAACTTAATATTTTTTGGGAACTTTCTTTGTGAAGCTTTTGATTTATACTCAATTTGAAGATGCCCAAAAAAAGAAAAAAATAAAATCCCAAATTATGCATAAATTTAAACATTTAGGGTAAAAAGCTTCGGACCCTACTGTGTTTTATCAAAAGTGCGTAAAACACTCTTGTTTTCTTAAAAACCCCTTATAATACCACTAACGTTTTTTAAACTACGCATACGCACCACATTGGCTTAACTTCGTCAATGGGATTAACAAATTTAAGAAAAAGATATGTTTACCATTAATTTTTAGGCACCTCATATACTCAAATATTATCCCTGACAATGTACACATTTTTTTCTTCCTTTCTCTAAACCAATATTATCTTACCTCCTTCTCACCCCCACCCCAGCCTACGCAAAGCTGAACCCATCCCCTTCTAACAATGAGAAGACAACCCACCCCCTAAAGCAGGCCTCACCCACAATGATGCTAAAAAAAACTGTTAATGTTATTAATAGGATATTTTACAACTTCCACAATGATCCTAAAAGGGAAAGATCAACAAAAAGTAGACATAATATGTAAAGTTGTATATGTTTGTACGCACCCCTTCTTCAAAAGGGAGAGAGTCTATGGCTGGTGAAGTTTTGTCATCGATTGATTGAGAAGAAGAGGCAATGGACTAGGCTTCTTTGATTGACTGCTCAATAGAATTTTTGGCACCAGTAGGTTTGGGAATTGAGCCATCAATGTAGCCAAGTAGCTTATTAAAGGTAAAGAAGGTAAGATTTTGATCCTTCCAAGCTAGGAAATTAGTATGATCAAGGCTGATTGATACATATAATTTGACATCAAATTTGGGCAAAACAAAGTTGGAAGAGGTTGCCATGAAACTGTATAGGATGGTATCTATGTTCGTGTGTGTGCCGTTTGTATGCATGGGGTGTGTATTGTGAGTGGGGTGGTGATATAGTAATAGTGGAAATGATAGCTATGATAAAGGGTGGTGGTGGAGATCGTGGCTATGATGGGCGGTAACGAAGATGGTAGCTTTGATGGATGGTGCCAGTGAAGTTCCTTTTTTTTTTAATTTTATTTTCGTCATAAATGATATTTTTATGGTGTGGAAATAAAAACACAAAATCATTCACGGTTTAATCGGTTAGAATGGGTATTTTTGACCAAGAGCAAGTTTATTTTGCAAAAAAGAAGAACCCAAGTTACATTTTGAGCAAGTATAGTACACTCACGATTAAAGTTAACGGAATAAACAAAAGGAGGTATGGTGCTTAATTTCAAAAACTACAAGGGAATTATGAGAGCGATTTAAAAAATATAGGAGAATTTTATATACGTTCAATAAAACATGGGGATAAGTCCGAAGCTTTTACCCAAACATTAATAAACAAAAAAATTCATGAACTTTCGTCTCTCTTTCATTTTAACACAATTTTATACAATACTTTTTCTCCTTAATACTTTGATGGTCGAACTCTACCACGATTAGCATTCACACAATAACAACAACAGCAATAATAATAATAATAATAATAGTAACTACAAAATTACATCCTCAGCTTTTGTCCAAAAAATTAAAAAATAAGAAGACAACATTTTATCGCCGCTTTCTACACACGCCACTCTCACGGTCTCTCCCGTCTTTATATATACGTGTGTATTAACGATATCATCAGCGGGCTTCGTTTTACCAATTCGAAAAATAGAAAAGCAGAAGAAGAAAAAAAACCCTAAAAGCCCTAATCTGCAGATCTGTTAAAAAAAATGGCTTCCAGGAGGCACGACTTCGGCGACGGCGCCAGCCCTGGGTCCGCCTCCCTCTCTCTCCCGTTCTATATATCTGTACACATACATATATATATTTATCTATTTATGTATGCATATTTCTATATGTATGTATATGTTGATTATTAATTAATTTTTTGGTTCTCTGTTTTTTCATTTATAGCAAAATTTTCATCGGAGGTTTAGCAAAGGACACTACTCTAGGTCTGTTTTCTCTTTTTGTATGTGTTGTATGTATTTATTTGTTCGTTTATTTGTGAATTATTGATTTTGTTAGTAACGGAATGAAATTTGTGTCTTTGTTGCGGTGACAGATGAATTTGTGAAGTACTTTGGCAAGTATGGGGAGATAACAGACTCGGTGATCATGAAGGATCGGCACACGGGTCGGCCCAGGGGGTTCGGATTCATTACCTTTGCCGATCCCTTTGTTGTCGATTCGGTTATTGCGGAAACCCATATAATTAATGGCAAACAAGTGAGTCTGTTAATCTTTCTTTGTTGATTCCTGTCAAGCATGTGATGAATATTATGTTAGTAGTAAATCATGCACCCTCCACCAAGCAACTTAGAATATTAACTTCTAACGAACACTTGAAACTTAGAAAAGATATAAGTATTCATGGTGTACTTTTACCAAATCAAGTCCTCTTACTTCCCATTTGAGCTTGTGGGAATATTTTGAGATATTGGGGAATTTAGGTAATTGATGCATATCATCTTTGGATGAAGTTGAACTGTCTAATCTCCTGATGTGTTTGCGCCCCCCTTCTATGACGTGTTATGTGCACACGTAGAAAGACCCAATTCCCATTTCAGTTATTAAGACACGTCTAATAATTTTAGATTATCAGAAGTCAAAACTATATGCCTATAGTTAAATTTTCTGCTGGAGTAGATATTGTGATTCAGAATGGAAGTATGGATTTCAGGACTTAGTAGAGTTGTACTTTTATGGGCAGGTTGAGATCAAAAGAACTATTCCAAAGGGTTCTGCTGAATCAAAGGATTTCAAAACGAGGAAGATATTTGTTGGAGGGATTCCTACCTCTGTAACTGAAGGTTTGTGCAATTTGCTAATCTTTATACCCGTGATATCTGTTCTTTTTACCTAGTCCCATTAGCATTTATTCTTTCTCTGTTCGCATTCACCATTATATAGATGAGTTCAAGGAGTTCTTCTCAAAGTATGGGAAGGTGGTTGAGCAAGAGATTATAAGAGATCATGTTACCAAGCGTTCTCGAGGCTTTGGATTTATTGTGTTTGACAGTGAACAAGTTGTTGACAATCTGCTGGCAGAAGGAAATATGCTTGATATGAATGGTACCCAGGTAAGAGATAGACAGCTGGTCCCCAGGGTGTCAGATGTACTTGAACATAGTTGTACAGTGTACAAGATAGATTGCCCTTCGATAGACTGTCATTGCACATTTTTCAAGCTCTCTTTTTTGGATAATATATACTTAACTCTTCATTTGAGCTTTGGAAACTGTAGGGAATTCTGCATTCGGGCAAGGGGCCATTTATAGCATTTTGGATAGTCCTCTCTTTAGTTACTGGCCACCAACTATTTCGCAGGTGGGATATCTAGGTTAACATGATTCTTTGTTGTAGGTTGAGATCAAGAAGGCAGAACCAAAGAAACCCTCAATCTCAGCAGGTGGTCCTGCATATGGTAGTGACTCTAGGGGACGAGGATATGGTGATGGTTTTGGAGGATTTGGCAACTCTTATAGCGGTTTTGGTGGTAGCGGCGGCTATGGCCCTGCTCCCTATAGGTCATTTGGTGGTATGGGCAGTAGATTTGGCGACTATGGTGGATATGGTGGTGGTGGTGATTTTGGTGGTCGCTATGGTGACTTTGGTGGTGATTATGTTGGTTATCGAGGAGATCCCTCGCTTAGCTATTCTAGTCGCTTTGGTTCCTATGGTGGAGGGTATGGTGGAAGTGGTTTAGGACCATATGGACGTGGTGGTGGTTATGGCAGTTATGGTGGGGCTGGGTCAGGTGCTGGTTATGATTCTGGCCCTGCTGCTGGCTATGGAGGAGCAGGTGGAATGTACGGTGGTAGGGCAGGCTATAGTGGCAGTAGTCGTTATCATCCCTATGCCAGATAGATGTTTCCTTAAGCATTTCCTGTAGGGATTGCACTCAGGTCTCTTGGTTTCACTTCCTGTGGCTCAGAGTTCACTAGATCTTCAGAGACTAGCAAAGAAGACACTGTTTAGAAGATCATCATCACCACCAGAGCCATAGTTTGCTTCTTTTCAGTATATGGATTAGGAAACCAGATCTAGATAATTTAATGAGATCATCTTCTAATTGTCTATGTTTGGCTAGTGTTATTACTTTATGTTGAAGTGTGAACTAGTTAGACCAATTATTCAGGGCTTTATGTATTTTCCTAAGGATATCTACTTTAGATACTTATTACTGGATGTGTTGTGTCTTAGACTTTTCAAGTATGCTCTAGAATTGTTTCGTTAGATAGCTAAGCTATACAGGCATCTGTTCATCAGGCTGAAAGCGTAAACATGTACTGCCAGTATATGTCCTTGGCAGGTTTTGTGAAGATGTAGTTAGTTCCATTGATCCTGCTTCACAACTGGTGTATTTAGAATCTTTTTGATTGCATGCTGCTGAGAAGCATGGAACCGCAGGCTTTAGCTATAATTAGTCATGCTTTCTCTATTCATCTCACTTAAAAAGAAAATCGGTTTAACAAATTGTTATGCATAGATAACTTCTCGTTCCACTAGGTTTTTCTGAGTTGGTACCTGTGAGCTAAGAAACAATGTGTACTTCTGGAAAAGTGATTTTCAGTTTTTAATGAATCAGACAATGAAAATCCTGTTTACTTGTCTGTTTTCCCTACCCTTTCTTCTTGCATGTGGTAGGCGTCCTCTTTGCTTGGAGGTTTAATGCAATGTAAGATTATATGACAGTTAGTCTGTAGTGATTTTGGATGGAGGTTGACATATAATGGTTTAAATAAGTTGGTGCATGCAAAGTTAAATTTTCTGTGCTATTTTATGTTTTAAGTTAGTTCGTAGCATGTCCATTAAAGCTTCTGAAAATGATGAATCCGTATTCCAAGTGCTCAAGGTATTAGGTAGTGAGTAACAAATGGTATGATCCTATGATTAAGAAGAGAATTATCTTGTAAGTATGTAGTCTTTGAAGGAGCGAAAATAGGTGTATGTGTCTCTTGAGGCAAGTGAATAAGCTTATCAATCAGCGGTTTGTCATGATTTGGAACTTTTTCCTTGTGAAGATGGAATTGCTGCATGAACGTCATAAAAGAATGGATTATTATTTATTATACGTGCTTTTTACATTTTTGTCCTGAAATAATGAATTTGATTTTGAATAAACATTTTGGAGTTGTTAATGAAAGAGCCCTTCTAGCTATATTTATGGCTGCTTCACTCATTTCGAAAGTATTCTATCAGTTTAGCTATGGTTACCCTGTATTTAACTGGCACGTTCAGAACAAATTGTACACAATTTTCCTTTTCCATCTGCGTTCTTTTGGGTGTTTCAGTAAAAACATTTACTTTCCTGCAAGCACATTTTTTTTCTTAAAAAAAAAAAAATTAATTGGTTTTGGTTTTCATGAAAAGCTAAAATTTTGAAAAGAAGTTCAAATTAAGCTTTTCTTGAAAGTCCGAAATTGTAACTTTTCAAAAAAATATTTTTGGTAAAAGTTCTAGAAAAGAATATGTTTTTGGTGAAAAGCCGATTAGGTCTGAGATAAATCACTGATGTTGGTGCTTTTGGCTGCATCTTAACATCTGGGATTGAAAGTATGAAAAAGAGTAGCAACCATTCATTGATGATTCTTGATAATGGGCATAATGTTCTTTCACTTTTGTTTAGCCGAAGAAGGCAATAGGAACAGAAGCAATGGTAAGAACCTCAAAATTACGAAGCAAATTCGCAATTATATTTGTTTAACGATAGACATGGATCACACCAAGTTCGAAATTATTCACCAAATGTTGGTTGAAAGATGCTTGAAATTATTTGCCACATGGTAGTTGAAAGATTGTGAGAAGGGCTCGATTGAATTGGTTGATCTATAAAAATGCATTTCTTTTAACACGTAGGTGGATTGATTTCAAGAGAATTAAAATTCAAAGAGAAGTTTAAAGTTATTTTTTCCCCAAAAATTAGAAACTTCAATTTGGTAAAAAAGTACTTTTAGAAGTAATTAAAAAAAATAATTTTAAAAAAAGTCAATTTAAACGAATCCAAAATAAGTGTCAGGTTATATCTACGGAAATTCCTTGGCTCTGGTAGAAGAACTACTGTCACCCGACCATTATCTTCCACTAATTGAAATAATTTTTACGTGTGGGGATGTAACTGCGGTATGATTCTTTGTCCTCAATCAAATTTATCATAAAAAAAAAAAAAATTCACTGAACATAAAACAAAGAAAATCAACTTGAGGCATCTAACTTTAACAGAAGAATAATGCAGCCGTGGAAAACATTTTTTGAAATTTATCTAGACTTATTCAAGCGGCAATGAGTTTTCCAATCGAAGAGTAGGGATAAAGGTAACAATTTAAAATTAAAAACTTTACTACAAATATGTCTTGCTCATCCCTTTTTTGGCACAATTTTACAATCTGGGAGCCGGAAGGGTGCGTGGTGCATCCCAGTCTGTGACAATGTGGTTGCGGGTGATCTCCTTGAGCGTCCGGCAACCGCTCAACGCCATGGTTAGCTCGAACTCTTCCCGGAGCATTTGCAGTACGTTTCTCACTCCGGCCTCGCCTTCTGCTGCCAATGAGAACACCACAGGCCGTCCAATCTGCAGTCCAATTGATTAGTTTCGATGTACTTTTTAGGTTACGTAAGCAAGTGATTCGATAAACTCGAAAATGTTTGTATTAAAAAATTGTCACAAAAGATAAGGACTGTGTGGAGACAATAATGTACAATGATGAGCCTCAATGTTGTATGATATTGAAAAGAGCAACTCAAAGATGCTCTGTCTGGCCTAGTGCTTGGATCTTTGTAATACTTTTCGTGACATTAATACTTGAACCTTGTTTATTCGGTCTGTTTCCAAAGAGAGGTTCTAGCTAAAAGATAAAACTAAAAACAGCTAAAAATACTTGAAATTTTAAAAATAGTCTTTTGAGAAATTATTTTGTACTATGTGGAAAGTTAATAGTTAAATGCCCAATCTTTAAGAGTTTATTTGAATGGACCTTTTTTAAGAGCATTTTTTTTATATATAATTTTTGGAAAAAAGTATTTCTTTTAAGAAATTAAAACATTTGCTGCAGAGAAAAAGTTGAATTTGAACCTTTTTCATGTTTCAATTTTTTCTGAAAGTCAAATCAAATAGTTATTGAAAAAAAAAAAGGTTGAATTTGAACATTTTTCATGTTTCAACATTTTCGGAAAGCGAAATTAAATACTTACTAAAAAACAATGTTTCTTTAGAAAAAAAAAAGCGTTTTTTTATTAAAACAAAAAGTCAATTTAAACTGTCTTTAAAATATAAAAGTCAACCGATCAACAACTTTTATTTAATATTACTTTTATCTGAAATTCTGCAATCAACTATATGAGGTTTCATGATTAAACCAAACAGAACCTTAAGTGGTGATCGAATTTTTTCAACGGCGAAGCAATGCAAAAGATTACGTACAAATATGCCAGAGGCACCAAGTGCCAAAGCTTTGAAGACATCGGTTCCTCGCCTGACCCCTCCATCCAAGAACACTGGAATACGCCCTTGCACGGCTTTCACCACCTGAAGGTTGTATGACATCACGGACCACGTGTAAGACTTAAAAACGATCAAACTATCAAAACTTCGAAAATATAACGATATTAAGCTTATTTTAGCTATTGAGCTGCAGAGCTTTTAGCCAGAATTTTGGATAAAGCTTGATTGTTTGGCTTTATGTTGTTAGGAGTTGAGCTTTCAATTTTTAAGATAGTGTTGGACTTTAAAAAACATAGAGTTTTTTTTTTTTTTTTTTTGGGGAGGGGGGTTAGTTTCTGGTTTTTCAGCTTTTTCTAGTTTCGGTTTTCATGTAAATATTTTTTAAAAATGGGCCAAATAAGTTAATTTTAACTCTTCGACTAAAAAAAATATTTTTAAGTGTCTAAAAGTTAGGCCGAATAAACTCTTACTCTGAACAAACTCTTATCCAACTTACGAAAACAATTTGAGAATAGAGGACCAAGAGTAAATTCAATACCTCTTCCAAAGCCATGATGGTGGCTGGGACATAGTCCAGTTGACGAGCACCATGGTTGGACACAATAATGCCAGCTGCTCCAACTTGAATAGCTATCCTTGCTGTAGATTAAGAGTGACAAATTTTCTCACTGGGACGATATTTTAAAGTCATCATAACTAACCTAGTTTACGAAACTCTCACTATGCGTTGGGGCTGGAAGGGTTCAAATCAGTTGAAAAGTATCTATAGTCCTTACCATCCTCTGCAGTGAGCACACCCTTTACTAGGATTGGCAGTGAAGTAATTGTCTGGAGCCACTTCACATCCTGTTTATATTAGAGAAATAAAATTTAGACTAATCTGGTTTTATTACATCCTAGATTCTCAATTTGCATAATGGATCCACTCCCATTTGTATTATTGTTTGTATGATTTAAACTTAATTTGTTAGTTTCCTGAAAGGTTTTATATATAAATGTTTGCTCGGAGTATTTTTGAAATAAATGTAATTGTAAATTCATACCTGCCAACTCAGAGTACGGTCAATCTGACCCGCGACATAGGAGGCCAAACCCGAATCATTACTCTGTAAAATCAGATGAAACATCACCAAATTGCTTGTGAGAAATGAAATGCATCTAGATGATACTTGAAATGGTCATCATATTGTTGTTTTTTTTGGGTCAACTTACTCTGTCCATCTTGCCAAGGTCCAAGCCCTCAAAATTCTTCAATGTCAAATGTGGTGGCAAGACAAACCTACACAATAGCAAGCCATAAGTTATTTTCAAATGTATCTATGCCATGAACTTGTAAAACTCCCATTCTCTTAGAAATGAAATCAGTTAAGTTTTCTCTTGATAACGGAAAATACCCTTGGTTAGTCCTTCGGCACTAATCAAGATTCAAATCTCAGAATACATGACTTTACTCAAAAGTATACCATTTGAGTTAGTCAGGGATAATGTCTACGAGACAGAGTAGCCTCTTAGTTAATTCCAACCCGAAACCCAATCAAGTCTGCCGGTATTTACCTGTTCTTGATATCAGCCTCTCGGCGTCCCAATCTTGGGGTATCAACTGTGAGGGCAATAGCCTTGAAGCCTGCCCTTTCAGCTCTTCTTACAAGCTGTGCTACAACGTTCCTGTCCTTGTAGACCTATATAACAGCAGATGATGTTGCAAATATGTGAATCAAACACAAGTGCATATGTTTATCAGAAACACAGACTATAATTAGTAAGTTTCATTGCAGGCTCAAGCTTACATAAAGCTGGAAAAAACGGATGCCAGGTCCTGTTGAAGCAACCTCTTCAACACTAGAAGTGGCCCATGATGATAATGTCTGGAAAAAAGAAATTAGTGTTCATTAACATAAATTATCAAGCCGTCAGTGTAGATAATCAAAGTAACAGAAGATAGAAGACCTTTTATCTGTCCTATATTTGTTATTATTGAACAACGGTGCACCTTCCATTATTTGTGTCAGGGACGGATCTAGAATATTTTATTTGCACCGACTTAGAGGAGAACAAGTAGATTTCGTGACATTTGGTAGAGATTAATCTTTTAGACGATAAATATCAAGAGTTATTAAACAATTTTATAGGGCCATTAGAGACTGTAGGCCCGACCAGCATGTATATACAGATTCGACAGTGAGACTCATCGGCATTTGCTCTTGAGATTATGAGTCTCTTCTGAAGCAGAATTTGGTAAGTGTTATCTGTTCAAGTTTGTCATGTTTTCAGTTTTTCCATTGCTTAATGCTATGGAAATGATATATAGAGAAGAAGAGAAACCAAACCATAATTGTTCCAGCTGCTGATGCGGCTCTTGCTGTTGCATACTCTCCTGCACAACAATCAGGCCTAGCCATGAGAATGAAAACAAACTAGGAGCATATTCAGATTCAGAATCATGTCCTGCTTAAAAATGAAAAGTTCGAAGTAATACTAGAAAGTGTAGCGTATGGGGTCGTGTCACATGTAGATGGACAAGAATAGACGAGCGCTTAACTCTAATATCATGTTAAAAGATATGAAGTTTCGGGATTCCTAAAGCCAATTGGTACTAAGATTTTGCTGCACCTAGAATGTTGTTCGGCTTACAATTCAAAGATGATATATTAACTGCTTACCCTCAGGATGAGCCATTTTCTGCATGGCTGTTGGAGCAATCATGATGGGCATTGAGATCTTGAACCCTAGGACTGTGGTGCTCATGTCAATCTTGCTCACATCAATGAGAATGCGAGGCCTGAACCTGTAACCATTTTAATACCCATTTTTCAGCTATGTTACTCGGACTCTTTAATTGTAAGTTAAGTGCCTGTGTATGTGGACATGACACAAGACACCACACTCTAATCGTATTCGATACTTCAAAACAAAGACACGAGTCTCCAACATTGCAAAATTATTCAATTGAGATGTAGGTTTCTTGTATTTTATCAAAGGGTCTTTTTGTTTGTTGGAAAATTTTGAGAGTTTACATTATTGACTTAGAATTACACGCATGATGTTTGTAATTACTTATTAATCTCAATTTGAAAGGGTCGTGTCCCTGTATTCGAGTCTAAAGTCAAGAAACTTATTTAACAGAATCCTAGTAATCTAAACTTTGACAATTCATATGTTTGACACTTGGATCCATATCCATGTCAGTGTCTTAAGTATGAGTAACATAAAATATCTATGGAAAGCTTACAGGATCCTCGAAAAAGCATGTCTGTTCTCAGCCAGAGTCCACTGGTCCTCTGCACCTGATGCATAGTAGTCGTACACCATCTTTGGCAACTTTTCCTTGGCGATGGCATCATATTCGGTAACATTGGTAATGGTCACCATCTTGAGATTAATCTTTTTATGCTTCCCCTTCTGAAAATCTTGAAATCTACATGAGACATACCCAAATCAGCTTACCACATAATCTAAAATTTTCAGCTCAAAACTCTTAAAGCTGATACAATATTACGGGTACACAGTGTAAGGTGAGCGAGAGTTGCAACCTCTACTAATCCTAAATTCCTTGTAATCTGAGACAACTTGAATTGAAAACCTTTATCATTTGTAAAGTAAAAACAACATACAGTAGCTAGCAAAAAATGCGTAAATAAGTGAGAGGATGAAAGGTGGTGGGATACCAAGACGTTGGTCGTAAAGCTTCTGATACCATGAGAGGATTGCAAAAAGTGGAAAAATTCTGTATATTTCCTCAACTGAATTATTATGTGCAATAGAGTTACATATAAAACTACAATAAAAGACTCAAATAAGATATGATAATACAACGAACTTAGAAAAAATAACAACATTTTGAAGCCTTATCAATAATAACCATTAAAGAAAGACTATGCATTGACTAGTTGAGATAATTGCCATGTAAAAGACACTAAAAACAGCTACACAGAGCAACATACTGCAACTTTCTTTTTTCTTTTTTTTATCCGGGTCATTTCTTTTTTCTTTTTTTTTTTTTCCCCGGGGTCAAACTCTTAATTAGCTCAACTTAATAAGCATAAAAATGCTAAGCTATTAAGTAAAATTCAAGGATGTTATAGAAAAGGGATAGAGAAGGAGAAGCAGAGGCAGACCTTGGCTGCAAGAGTATTAGAGAGAAGAGTGACCAGTAGATGAACACACAAAAACAGAGAAGATGGAATCAACCAAGAAAAAAATAAGGATAAGTGCTTATAGAAAGAAAGTGATAAAATAAGAGTTGGGATGAAGACAAATAAGATGAGTGGGGGGTCATGAAGAGGAGAGGCTCAAATTTGAGGATGAGCTTTTGGATTTTTAAGCCACAATCTGATTTAGAGAGGAGGAGGGGCAACTGGTTGGCTCTCTACCACATGCCTCTTGTGTGTTTCTCATCAATCTTCCTTCATTATCATCATCATCCAAATTTTCCCCCCAAAAAAAGAGAAACTAATAATGCATCTAAAGTTTACTAGTTCAATTTATTATCTGTTTGGATTATATATATTTATCCTCCCTATTTTTTAAGTGTGACCCTTTATATGCAACAACTTTGTCAACTTTCTTGATTTGTCTCTATCTGCAACGGTTGCACGAGTTAAGATTATGAATTTCTTGGCATGAGTGCCTCCATTGATGCAGCAGTTAGGCTTAGACACATCCAATCACACACACACGTGAACCAAAAGCTAAAGGCTCTGCGTAATGGTTCTGCCTGCATATGGCAAGTTGGTTGAGCAGTTGCTTTGGGTTTGGCTCAGTTTTAGTTTTTTTTTTTAGTCCCACCCATCCCTAACTCTCACATCTCATGAAATTTGAACTTATATCTCAATTAATTGAGCTAATTTTCTTAGCATTAGTAAGATTAATGAATCCTGTGAATGAATATGCAACTAGGTCCAACCATTCGTATTTGAATCTCGTGTCATAGAAAAAGTTTGGTGTATCAATTTAATTTTATCAGTCCAAAATATTGAAATGACTTGGTCCCTGTCACTATGATGGTCTATTTATACGCAAGGGTCTGTCACGTAGTAGTAAGCAAATCAACTTCACTAAATCTCAATTGGCAGTAATTATACCCATCCATCTAATCATCTTGAAATAGTATTTTCTAGGGCATTGAATTTGAAGCCACGTACATTTGCATATGTAGACGTGCTTATCATTATTATTTTTTAAAAGGGTTAATCAAAGGAGAATCCCTTTCCCACCTGGTCAGAGGTCCCTTAACCAGGCGGGAGGTAAATCGAGGGATGTGCGTGAGTGGCAGCCCGACCAGGGAGAGGACCAACGGGCGTGGAAATCCAGCAACAGCCCCCGCAATATTTCAGCGGAGTACTGCCGCCACACGGACTCGATCCCGCGTTGTCAGGGTGTCACCACCCTAATCACCTGGCCACTTACCAACTCACCTATGCCCCTGGGGGCGTGCTTATTATTTTTTGTTTGTACATTATGTGTATATGGAAAATGGAAAATGAGATGTGGAAGAAAAAGCATAAAGAAATGAACCAACTAAGAAAAATATCATCTTAGATAACACAATGCATGATGATTGAGATCAAAAACCATGAAAGCTAAAAGAAGAAAATTAAAGTAAAAGAAGTAACAAAAAGAAAAACCAAAAGAAGACACAAAAAGAAAAAAAAAAAACATTAATCTTCAGAAGAAGATTGTCCTTATATAGCAAAATATTTCTTCGTCCATGGAGATTAGGACATAGAAATTGAAAAAAACCATAAAATGGCATTTTAGTGCGTGAATAGTTTTGAAACTGATAAAAAAATAATTTGGACAAAAAGAATACATAACACATTATTAAAAGAATTGCGACAATTTACATGTCATAATTATTTTTATGAACACAAAATATTAGTTTGTAGGAAATTTTCAAATTAAGAAAACTGGGAGCTTTAGTTCAAAGTATTAGTGTGTGCCATTTCTTTTTTTAGGCTAAAACTCTAGAGAAACATATGACCTTTGAGATATTTATTCAAATTATAAACCTTGATGAGGTTATAAGCGATAGATCATAAAATTTGAGAAAGAATTCATTTTTCAAAATATTTAAAAAATAATATATATATATATATATTTCATTTTGAAATTTTAAAAAAATAAAGCTATAAACAAATACTATGAGAAGAAATAATATTTTAGAAAATAATAAAGTTTGATGAGGTTATAAATGATACAATTATTCCAAAATTTGTAGAATTTTATTGAGAATATGCCACTAAGGCTATGTTTGATACGTTGAAATAACCTGGAATGGAATGGTTATTCCAACTTTTCATTTCCTTTCTCTTGACTAATACGATTAAGTGAAGTTGGAAAGCCCATTCTCATAGAAAGGCCTTTTCACGAAAAAGTTGAAAAATTCATTCTTTAGCTAAATCTAAGAAAGAGTATTCCAACTTAAATGAGAATTAATATAAGAGTGAAGTCACAAAAATAATTTATTTTTCTTATATTATTAAACAAATTCTCAATTGTTATTTAAAAATAAAAATTTGAAATTTAAAAATTAAAAATTAAAAATTTAAACAATTAAAAATAAAAATTTGAAAAAATAAAAATAAAGGTGTCTCTTGCATTTTTGACTCTTTTCTAGTTGGAGAACATGTGTATTTTTTCTTAAATGATTAACTTTTTTCTCTTAATTATGTCAAATAAAATAAACAAGTTAAAATATGATATTAAAATACAAATGACAGAATAAGTAATGCTATATTTTATTGTTGATCAAAAGACTAGTAAGAGTATTTTAATTTTTGTTAGTACTGTATAAAATTAATTATCATGCATAAACTTAAATTTATGCCTAATCAAAGAATAAATGTATTTTCATTAATAGAATTGATTTTCGTTCCATTCTAATTTATTAAAATAATTTTACCAAACATATGAAATAAAATGAACATTCCATTCCAGCTTTTTCATGGTTTTAGCCAAACATAAGAAAAGGAATTTATATTCTAAAGTATTCTGCTTTAAATGACCATTCATTTCCAAATCATTTCATCATACCAAATGAGCAATAGGAGTAAGAAGAATAAGGATTCGTGGGGTGGGAATTAAAAAAAAAAGAGAAAAAAATATATTAATAAATAAATATCGATTATTAGATATATAATAATAACAACAACAACAACAATGATAATAATAATAATACAAATAACAATAACAACAACAACAATAATAATAAGATAATTACATTTAAAAAAAAAGAGATGAGACTATAGTTTGGGACAAATAGAAACAAAATAAGTTTATAATTTGCAATGTTTTTAGTATGCAAAAATTCTGTAGGTTGATAATATAAATTTACGTACATATATATATATATATATATATATATAATCATTTAATTATCATTACCGCGTGTAAAATTAGCCCATCAGAAAAATCGTATTTTCTTTATGGGCGATCCCCACTTGCGAATGAACAGGGATTCTTTTTAACTCATTTCCATTTTCAATCAACGTTCTGCTTTTTAAATCTGTTGACCCTTTCAAAGAAACACCATCACTGCAGCAGAGTAGCTTGTACTGAGTCGAGTGAGCGAGTGACTGAGCGAGCGAGCGAGCTAGAGACTCTGCTCGACAATGGCGGATCGGCCCAACAAAGCATCCCATGTGGGGAAAGAAGAGTTGGTGACATATGCATACATCCTTCTCTACATCGCTCTCTCTAGTGGCCAGATCTTCTTCAACAAGGTTTCTTTCATATATATATATATATATATGTGTGTGTGTGTGTGTGTGTGGGTATATTTGTGTGTTTATTTTTGTTATTATTATTGTTTTCATGTTTAAAATTTGCAAAAAAAAATAATAATAAATGGGGAAAAATAGGAGATACCCATTTGAGGAAGAGGCAAAAATGTAGGGCAAAAAGTTAAAGAACAATGACTGTGTCAAGTTGTCGGTGTTTGTGATCCGAGGATTACAGGTTAAAATAGAATTTTCGTATTTTAGGTCTTCGTGCAGCAGGCCAAGTGGGTAGAAATTCGTTAATTGAGATTATTGTCTATATTGCTCTGAATAGAAATGGGTTGGTGCTTTTTTTTATACTTGTATTGATGAGATAAGGCTTAATTTGGTTTCATCTATCAAGTGTGGGTGCAATGAGGAAGAATAGATAACATTGGATTTTCTTTTGTTAGTGTAAGTGGTATATAGGGTATAAGTCTGTGTGTGTATGAATAAACAATGGATTGTGGAAATCAAGATTTTAATAGAGAGTAGTTTTCGCTAGTCGAGTTTGGCTATAATTTCACTGGGTCGCTTTAACAATGTGAGTGATGTGGAATGGTACATGTCTCCTAGATAGTGAATTAAAGGTGGTGGCTGGTTGGTTTGATATGGAAATGAGGGAAATTTTGAAGTGGGATATAGTAATTTAAGTTGGATTAAGTAGGATTACGTTAAAATTTTATATGGTAGGATTATGTTAAAATTTTATTTGGGTGGGGCGTTTCTTGTAGATATTGTCTTTTGCTGTATAATTGATGCCTGAGCTAAATATATAGTATGTTAAATATTGAATTTGCATTGAAGAGACTGATTTGGAGGCAGCATGGTTCTTATCTGCATCAACTGGGAACTAAAATTTGGATTACTGTGTAGGAGATGACATGATTGTAGTGTAGTGATTGTATGGTGCTATTTGCGCTTTTTCTTCCGTTTTGGTTTTGTTTTGGGCTTTTTGTGCGTATGTGGGCCAGGGGGGGGAGAGGTTGTGGTTGTGTATTGGGGATTGCTGCACATTGTGAAAGAGCATAGTAACACATGAAAACTTATGACATCAGCTAGTCTTATTTTGACTTGAAAATTGACATAGCTGCTTCATTCTTCGTCACTGATCGTCCAGAAAATGCATACAAGAGATTTAGGCTCTGGTCTGGAAAAAGTGAGTAACTAGTGTGCATCAGTGAAAGTGCACATTTGGGTCAAACGTGCCACTGGATTTCCTAGATGCTATCATTGCTGATCCAAGTGCATCCCCTCCAGGTTGAGGTGGTGGCGTCTTGCTTTGCAGACCTTGATTTTTCTTTCTTGTACTTTTGTTTGTAGTAAGTTCCTTCAGTTCTATGACGATGTTTTCTTGTCAAAGTGAGATACATAAAGAAATGCTTGACATTCCGCATGTTTGTTTCTTTACAAGTTGCCTTGGAAATTGCTACAGATGGCACTTGGATTCTCTGTCTGCTGCCATTTCTTTTATCCTTAAAAACAGAAGTCAGCAAAGCAACACGTATGAAAGAATGAAAAAAGAACACCAATATTCGGATAATCCACATCCTAGCTTGATGATTGCAATATAAATAAACTGCCTGACTTGAAATTTGTTTCAAATGGCTGGTACTCATTTTCTTGTTTCCTTCTTCCAACAAAAATTTCTTCAATGCAGTGGGTTCTGTCATCGAAGGAGATAAGTTTCCCATATCCTCTTGCATTGACTCTACTTCACATGCTCTTCTCCTCTGTATTGTGTTTTCTGCTTACCAAAGTTTTCAAGGTACCTTGTACATTTAGATTATGAAATGTTTTTGAAATGTTTTTAACATATTGATCTCGTAATTCTAAATTGTATTGTGTTACAGATTATGAAAGTTGAAGAAGGGATGACTATGGAAATGTGAGTTCCTCTTTATCTGATGTCTGAACTGTTTTCTTTCTTTTCTGCCTTGCTTGAGCACATTAATCTGCATCAATCATTTTATTTTTCTTTTGTTAGATTTTGGATCTGAGCCTTATATATGCAAATAGTACACTGAAATATTCTAGAGTCTATTTTCATACTAAAAGACTGACCAAACACCTATTGTGCGATTGAGACGGCTTTATCTACATAGTACTAATTTCGTGTCATCATCAAGAAATTCTTAATAAAACCAAAGAGAAGTGAATGGGAAAGCATGCTTGTGCTTGGCCCTTCCCTTAAAACCCATGTCATCTAAAGTATTGAGAACATCCAAAGATAAGACCAAAGGAATAAATAAATGTCTAGTCTGTTCCGTTTATTCTTTCTTTTTGTTTGTTTGTTTGTTTGTTTGTTTGTTTGTTTCTTTCTTTCTTTTTTTTTTTCCCCCTAATTGTGCATTAATCTTGCTTCCATAGAACTAACTAGTTGAGTTTTCATTTACAGATACATTACATCGGTTATCCCAATTGGTGCCATGTTTGCCATGACACTTTGGCTTGGGAACACTGCTTACCTCTATATTTCGGTTGCATTTGCTCAAATGTTGAAGGCAATTAGTAAGTTTTCTCAGAGTTTGAGATGATCAATATGTTCTCTGGATAACATGGATGCAGGACAAGGACATAAATTTGCTTAATTAGAAATTTACAGAAATTTTCCTACTGTAATGGCCTATTTTTTCAAAATGACGTCGATAAGTACTATCATAAGACAGTCGTTAGATTGTTAGCAATAGATCAGTTTCTTACTACATAACCTGATCTTCAGCAGTCAATGATCTTGTTCCTATTTATTACCAGTTATAGTATTTGATATCCTGGTGATATCTGCAGTGCCAGTAGCTGTCTTTATTCTTGGGGTGGCCGCTGGACTTGAAATGATGAGCGGCAGAATGCTTCTAATAATGTCAGTGATTAGCTTTGGTGTATTGGTGGCTTCTTATGGGGAGATAAACATTAGCTGGATTGGTGTTGTTTACCAAATGGGAGGTGTTGTGGGAGAAGCATTAAGGCTCATATTCATGGAGATTTTTGTGAAACGAAAGGGTCTCAAACTAAATCCCATATCTGTCATGTACTATGTTAGCCCATGCAGGCACGTGGAGTACCCAAAAAGTCTTTGTTTTGTTTCTATCATTTCTCTGCTTTATCTTAATGGTATATACATCAAGTGAGAGTAGGCTATTGTTTCTGTTGCAGTGCCGTTTGCCTCTTAATTCCTTGGATCTTCTTAGAGAAACCAAAGATGGAAGCACAGGGGACATGGACTTTTAATCCTCTAATTTTAACGCTTAATTCTCTCTGTACCTTCGCGCTCAATCTCTCAGTTTTCCTAGTGATCTCACATACAAGTGCTCTTACAATTCGTGTTGCTGGGGTTGTCAAGGACTGGGTGGTAGTACTAGTGTCTGCCCTTCTTTTTGCAGATACAAAGCTGACTCTTATCAATCTGATTGGTTATGCCATTGGTAAGCCTTGCCCTTACCCAACTAGTATTTTCCTATTCTCTGCAGATGAAATTTGGGATTTCTGATAAATAAATCACCCAGTATTTTGTCATGTGTTTTTCATTGTAATAGTACCTTAAATTACACAAGAAGCTACTAGTTTCTTGGTGGCACTTCTATGTTTTATTCTGAACGATTCGTTGTCTGTTTGTTCATATTTTACTGGACATGTTGAATGGTGGTCACAAAAGCACAACTCAGCTGGAGCAAGGGAACATTTTCCTTTTCCTATATCTAAGCTAAATTATTTAATCTTTTTTTTGTTTTTGAATATGTCCTGCTAAAAGAGGTGTTATATAGTCATACATTTTAATAGAATTTTAGTAATTTTCTTATTCAGACAACTTATATATATTTTGCTCCATTTGCTTTTTTCAGACCATGATAGGAAGTTCAAAAGTAATCTAAAATGATATTTTGGATCAATACATGCATATCAACATACTGAAAATCTTTTCTAGGGATCATGGGATAGCTCAAGTGGTTGAGACTATCTTCCCTAGGCATGAGGTCTTGGGTTTGATTTCGTGGGGATGGGGGTTTAAAAAAATAAAAATAAAAAATACTGAAAATCTTTCCTATTTCATGCAGCTATAGCAGGAGTAGCAGCCTATAACAACCACAAGTTGAAAAAGGAAGCCTCTCGAGTCAACACAGACGACTCTTCGCAATCCATACCATTAGTTGCATCTTCAAATTCCAATAAGTAGTACAGGGTATGGCATGAGACTTAGAGCCCGTTTGGCTAAGCTTATTTGGGGCTTATAAGTTGCAAATAGTAAAAAACATGTGAGAGGATGCTTTTCTGTAGGAGCTTATAAGCCTCAAAATAAGCAGAGCCAACCAGGGTCTTATTGTGAGGTTGCCATCCATGACTCCGTTTTAGCTTTTGGAGAAGCCACTACACAGCATACGGAATTCCAGGGTAAAGATTTCCGCCCTTTTTCATTGTTTCTCTTTGGTCCTTCTAGTTCTGGAAGTATATCTCTTGGATAGTATGGGAGTTTCAAGCAATGTATGGAGAATGTTCATAACTCTGCTAACCTCTGGAACTTTCCGAACGTCCAAATGTTTTTGCTGTAAACATTGGCGGTGATAGTTTTCTGCATACACAAAGCAACTGTTGAAATTACGCTGTATACACACAGCATCTATTGCTGTTAAGTTATTGTAAAGACTACATATTCTTTTTCTCTCATAGGATATTCTTCTTTTCTTTTCAATATGGAAAATCATTTCATGCTTTAATTCTTGTACATTCTGTGATGACAATATATGAGGTTCTCACTGATTCAATTCTGAGTTGGATTTTCTTTTCTTTGTTTCTTTTTAAAAACTTTTAACCCCCCGCCCCCCGCCCCCAGACCTAACCTCCTGCCTTTCATGATATTCGGACCCAGGTTATCCCTATTGAGAGAAGCAGTTTCAACCATTTGAGTTATTTATTAAATCCTATCTCTCTCTGAGTTGGATTAGAGTAATTTTACGTTCTCTCATAATTTTTTTCTTTCTATTCAAACTATGTAGTTGTCAGATCGAAGAACTTTCTTATGGTGATAGATTTTTAAGAAGCAAAATCTGAAACTTAAAGGCATAACTCCTATCAAGGAAGGCGTAACTCCTATCAAGGCTCTTTGGTGTGTGAAGTGTCCGCAGAAGTGCAAAGCGTATATCTCCAAATATATCCTTGTTTAAAATGTTTATATACTACTGAAAATATTTCTCATACATAAACCAATTTTAAGTTATGATTTGAGAGATATTACCGTGATGGTTTCGTTGCATTTATGCTTTATGAATCTGGCATCTTGGATAGGAGGCCTTTAACCACATGTGAAGCACTTATATGCTTGTTCTATAATTAACATGTGATATTTTAGACCAGAGTATAATTTGTTAATTGACCATAGTCACTAGTTGTGTTTGGCTTAACAAAATTCCAATCGGACGGCCAATGAAAATTTTATTTCTTCAAATTTATGTAGAAAAAATCAATATCAAATGATTAATAAACAAAAAGATGGTTTAAGGATCTGAGCTTAATTTATTATGGAATTTAAGGTTTAAAATTTTCAAATTTTTAATAGAAGGGTTCAAACTTCTAAAAAACATGATATACAATCGGATTTGTTATGATAAAGACAAATGTACTCATGGATAAAATCTAAAGTTTGGACAAAATAATTATAAGAAAGATTAGAATCCTTTCATATTATGAATTCGGCATTTTTTCTTATCTATTCTAATTAATGGTACTAAAGAAAAGTCATTAATGTGTTTCTTTTAACCTCACCACCACTCCTATCCTTCGTCTTGATAGTTTCAATCACTTGAACTTTGAGTTATTTATATGTATGGGTTTTTAGAATAAAATTAGTAGCTGGGGGTTTGAAATAGAAAAGAAAAATAGTTATTTTATTCCAGTTGTAAGAATTGATAACTTTTGACATGGACTTTTTAGTATTTTTGCAATTTCTAAATAGAATACTATATCTAAAATATAATTTACATAATAAAGCCACAGTAACCATCCTATATGTGTGTATATATATAAATATAATTGTGACGACAAACATGATATGCCACATGTAGGAACAAAAATATTTTTGCGAAAATAACCTAGTTATGAGGGATACTTTAGTAATATCAGAGCATAATCTTCCAACTTTGAAAGATCTTTAAGGTGAAAAAGAAAAATTTACCAACCCTTCTAAGGGTTCATTTGGGACTGTTTTTCTTTTGAATAAAAAATATTTTGTTAAATAATTTTTTTAAAAAAAATAGATATTTGAATTGACTTTGAAAAAAGAGATTTAATTTTTTTAAGAAAAGACACTTTCTAAACAAATTATATAAAAAATTATTTTTTTAAAAAGTCAATCCCAACAAGCTATTGGAAATTGAGATCTAACGTGCATAAATATACATACATCATACACTAATATACGGACATTGAATGTTTATATATATGCATTACATACATTGTTGGATTTAGTGGGAACCACTCATAAGGGTGCTCAATTATCTAAAAAGTATTTTATTTTAGGGTTAATACCTCCAATAGTCCCTCAACTATCATCTTTGGGACAATTTAGCTCCCAAACTTCTAAAATAAGCTTTTTAATCCCTCAATTATCAATTTAGGACCCTAGTTAGTCCTAAACCTAATTTCCATCCATTTTTTAGCAGTCAAACAATTTAGTTAAACAAAGCACAAGGTCATTTTTGGCATCACAATAAATCAAATAGATACCCACGTTGTCTTAGGGTCTGTTTGGATTGGAGGGAGAAAATTTAATAAAGGAAAGGAAAGAAAAAGATTATAAAGGAAAGAAGATGAAATGAGTAATTCATGTTTGAATTAGAGTTTTTTTTTGCAGGGAAAAGGAATATAAAGGATTATGAAAATCTTGTATTTGGATTGGAAGGGAAATGAGAGGAAAGGGTATTTTTTGTAAATTTACTTATATGCCCTTTTCTTATTGTGTATCCAAGTTACAATATTATAATAAGACAAAAACTTAGGGTTATAATTGTTCTTACACAAAATTGAGGAATCTTCTCCCTTCAAATCAACCCAATTTGGAGGGATAAAAAATAAGAATAATGGAGAGATTTTACTTTTCCTTCCAATATCCTCCCCTCCTAATACATTCAAAACAAATAAGGAATGGGATATCAAAAACCCTTCTTTCCCTTTCCTTTCCCCCCATTCCCCTCAATCCAAACAGCCCCTTAGATTTCCCATCCCCAGTCCCTCTTTCGTCTTTTTCACCCAAATGAAAAAACCCTAGAAACTCAAATTGAAGCTTCAATCGTGCTCCCATGGCTTCCAAATCTGACCCCAATGAACAATATAGTACGTTATATTTATATTAATCTCGTGCCACAAAAATGGTGGGTTTTCTAGAAGATTTACTCAATTAAAATGAGCTGAAAATTCAAGGAAATTCTAGAATGCTACTCTGCAGATTTTTCTTGGTAAATGGTGGTTAGAAAGTTGGAGGAAATAATTGCTTTGTAGTTGTTTGACAAATTTCCTAGTGGAGCACGCTTAAAAATCTCTTATCGATTTCTTCATGTGATTGCTATATGTGCTCTTTATGCCTTTCTTTTTCTTAATAGTAAAGCACTCATTTGCCAATTTCTGAGTATTTGATGGTGAAAGAGAAAAAACACTTGTTTTCTTTTCTCTTTCTTTTCCCCCCTTAATAGCAAGAACAATTTGCTAAATTGAGCTGTATTTGATGGTGAAATACTACAGCGGGCAAAAAGATTTTGTGAAGATGCACTTGATATGGATTTTGACAATGCTCGAGCTGTATAGCAGTTTGCAAGCAATAATAATTCTTGGGTTTGAAGGCTTCCTACAATAGCACAAAGCATTCATGGGATTTGAAGGATTGAGTTTCTAAGGTTTTCTTGGGTCAAAGAGGGATTAGGGATTAGGGATTTTGATGTCGAAGACTCGTTTGGATTGGTTTTTTTCAAAAGCGTTTTTTTTAATAGCTTTTAAAAAATAATTTTTTTTTGATAAGCTGAAAATTTTGGCTCTTAAAAAAAGGTGTATTTGAGTATTTTTTCAGAGTTTTAATTTTTTTGGATGACAAATTAAATAGTTATTGCAAATTTAATGTAATTTTTAGAGAAAAAAGTGCTTTTTCTTTTAAAAAAGTCAATCCAAACAGACCTTTATTGATCGATTAGTATTTGTAGTGTGTCTTTTTGTTTTGAGCTTAATTATTTGTTTTTTGCGATGGCTACATTGTCTTTTGACCAAAAAAATGGATGGAAGTTAAATCTGGGACTACTTAGGTCTTAAATTAATAGTTGAGGGATAAAAGGTTCATTTTAAAAATTTGGGGACCTGATTGTCCCAAAAATAATAGTTGAGGGACTATTAGAGGTATTAACCCTTTATTTTATTTTCGTAACTACTATGCAATCTTAATTATAGTAAGATAAAGGCACATCAACGAGGTGATGATAAGTATATGTAGGCCCTTACCTATTGTATATGAATGATTCAGAGGAAAAGCCTGCATGGCAGAAAAGAGAATTTAGGCTGTGGAAACCCGATGATTCTTCAACATATGGTAAAGTTCTTTATTGATTAATAATTCTAATTGTTTCATATTTTACTTTCGTATTCAAGAAGAAACGCGTAAGTTTTCTAACATTTGTATTCAATTATATATTGAATCATATTTTTCTTCGTACACTAATATACGTACATTGAATATTTATAGATATACACATGTACATTAATATATGTATATCAGTATAATATTAAGATTAGAAATTTGGTAAAATCCCACAAAGATTTAGGCCTTGGATTATTTCTTTTAAAAGTTTTTGTTTCTAAAACTTTTGAGAAAAAAGTATATATATATTTTTTGAAGAAATTAAAAGTTTTGACTTCTTAAAATTATTTTTTTTCAGAATTTTAATTTTTTAAATTTAATTCAAATACTAACTTAAAAAAAAAAAAAAACTTTTCCATAAAAAAGTCGATCCGAAAGAGGCTGTTATTCCCAATTCGTGTATTGTAGCTTCTCCCACAAGCAAAAAGGGGGGAAAAAAAAAAAACCAAAATCACAAGCAATTAATAATTTAAGAAAAAAAGAAAAAGAAAGAATTTTACGTCGCAAAGGGGTTGGTGGGGACTCTCTCTTCCATCGCTCCTTGTATGTACTCCCCTTTCCCCTCTTTTCCCTTCTTTTTCCCCCCTCCGTCGATTTCCTTAACCCCATCGCCATAATCCACACACACAAACACACACTAAAAATCATTATTTACACACACTTATACATACGTACATACATATATACATAGAGAGAGAAAATTTAGTAGAGTGAAATTGAGTGTGGAAATTTGTTGAATAAAATCTCTAGAGAGAGAAAGAGAGAAGGGCGGTGATGCGAAGAGGCTGGGGACGGCGGAGGCGGGAGGCGGCGGCGGCGGCGGCGGCGGAGGAGACAGATGCGGTGGCGGAGGAGGGAGCGGGGCGTTGATGGGATATGCGTTGCAGATGAGTTGGCAGCCGAGCCTACTCCACCAGAAGCGGAAGAGCGGGCCACCTCTAGGGCTCAAAAACCTCGGCAACACTTGCTACCTCAACTCCGTCCTCCAGTGCCTCACCTACACCCCTCCCCTCGCCAATTTCTGCCTCCGATTCCTCCACTCCTCTTCCTGTATGTATCTCCCTCTCTAAACCCTATCAATTTTTCTATTTACTATATATATATATATATATTACGTTTAATTATATGATAGATTCATTTATTGCCAAAGTTTCTTTTTTTTTTGGTACTGTCGTGTTTGAATTTATCTGTTTTTTGGAAGTTTTGGTTGCCATATTTGTGTGCATGAATGTGTGTGTATATATATGTATGTATGTATGTATATATATATTTGATTGTGCATGGAGTGGCGTAATAGTTGTATTTATGAAATCTTATACGTTTACACACAACTTGTATGCATATATTTGAATTTATTTATAGACTTATAAATTTATTTATTTGTTTGCTTTGTTTGTGCTCAGGAAGTTTTTGATATGGTTTAACCAGTAATTGTAAATATATATGTCTGTGTATGTGTATACAGACTGACATGGACAAGTATATCTACTTGTATCCACATATACGCACTAATTGGAGTGCACATGCGAACATGTATGCCCATGTACCTATATATTTATATTATAAGCTTATGCATGAGTATGACTGTTTCTGTAAGTATTGGTTTGCTTCCTCGCGGGGAAAAAAAAATATTGGTTTGCTTTTGTTGATATGGTATGGGTGATATGACAAGGGTGTATTGAAAATGTGTATACATGTACACGTATGTGCATACATGTACACGTATGTGCATATATGCCTATACTACTTGTGGGTGCATAGACACACAGACAAACACATATATTTACATCTATTCACATGTAGCACGCTCATGCACACACTTAGACATAGGACAGAGACGCGTCTATTTATGTACATATACATATGGTGTATACATATGTCCATATGTAATTTTGTAGCAGAGTGTTTGTATGTATTTATTTATCTCTGATTGATATGGTATAGGTGATACGGCGAAGGGATCAACTGCAGAGAAGAAAACTGAGTGTCCTTTTTGTATAATTGAGAGGAGAATAGCACGCTCGTTAAGCATAGAAGCATCCTTAGATTCACCTGTAAAGATAAACAACTGTTTGAAGGTTTTTGCGGAGCATTTTCGGCATGGGAGGCAAGAGGACGCTCATGAGTTCTTGCGGTATGTGATTGATGCGTGTCACAATACATGTTTGAGAATAAAGAAATTGCAGCAGAGAAGGAAGGGTGGGAGTGTGGAGAATGGCGGGAGTGGGAATGGGCATACAGTCGTCAAGGAGATATTTGGAGGAGCTTTACAAAGCCAAATTAAGTGTTTGTCGTGTGGGGCAGAGTCAAATAAGGTTGATGAAATTATGGATATTAGTCTTGATATTTTGCATAGTGGGTCACTGAAAGAGGCCTTGCAGAGGTTTTTCCAGCCAGAGGTTTTAGATGGGAATAACAAATACAAGTGTGAAAAGTAAGTAATTCGTGTTACCATTGATCTAGTTGATTATGTTTCTTTGTTCCATATTTGTTATTATGGATTAATGGCTAAAGCTTGTTTAGTTGTAAGAAATTGGTGGTAGCTAGGAAGCAAATGTCAATTCTTCAAGCGCCCAACGTCCTTGTGATACAACTCAAGGTTAGCTTTACATCAAAGGAATTCTATTTTCCCCCTTTGTCTTTAACATATAGGAATTGATTCTAATGTCATGTTCATCATACTATTGCTGTGGGGCAGAGATTTGAGGGCATATTTGGAGGGAAAGTTGACAAGCCAATTGCTTTTGAAGAAGTCTTGGTGCTTTCAAGCTACATGTGCAAAGCAAGCCAGGTGTGTTTTGTAATGTCATTCGTAACCAAATTTAATCTTAGTCTTATATATTTCTCTTTCTTAATCTGTTTCACATCATTATTCACCTTTACATATTTTCTGTTACTTAAAGCAACATACCTTTACATTATTTTTGTTACTTAAAGCAACTAGATGTACGAGAAAACAATACGAATTAACTGTAGAAGATACTGTGTTCAGGATATGGTGAAGGTTGCACCTACAGAAGATAAATAAAGAGATGGTTGTGAAGATGGTCTTAATATGTAGACTTCTAGATGCTCTTGTTAGGAATACTTTGTATGGCTGTTATTTGTGGTGAGGTTAAAGGTAGAGGAACACCAAAAAGTTAACTTGATTGGACAAGATATGGAAGTTTATTTCTATCAGAGAATGTAGTGCAAGATAGAGATGAATGAGAAAGAGTTCTGGGAGCCAACTATGTATAGCATGTTCTGAGGCTTTGTTGATTTGAACTGATATATGAGTGACAGGCGTATTATAGCCCCGCCAGAAAACAATTGTATCAAGTCCCTGTGGCCCTTGCTTTATTTAATAAACTACTTTTTCTCAAGCTAAGCTTTTGAGCGGTAGTCTTTAACTTCCTCAAGGTAGCCTCATACTCACCAACGAGGGGAAGAGGTGTACTAAAGTCCCGGCCCACTATTCCTTCCAGGAATAGCGTAAGGGACGTCCTTACAGACCCCCCTGGCCCCCCGGGGGGGGTGGGTTTACTGGGGGAGAATTGTCCTGCTTATAGGAAGAATCTTTATCTTTTTCGAGGAAGATAAAACAGCATGTTTTTCCTTTCTAGTCTATTCATGTCTTCTTCTTCTTCTTTTATTTAGTTTCTCAATTTTATGATGATGGACTTATTTAAAGACGTTGGACAATATTTGTCAGTAACGTCTTCCATTGTTGGTGTTTTCCACTTGGTGGACACCTATGAGGAGAAGAATGTTTTACTTGTCTTATTTGATGCCTTTCTATTATCCTCTTCATCTTCCTAAGTTATATGTCCTTGATTCTCCTCTTCATCTTCTTCTTCTTTTCATTGTTGTTGCTTAATTTGTGTTGTTATTACAAATGTCATTATTGTCTATAAACTTCTGATAAGTGGTTGAAAAAGTTTGACTGCAATACATCCTTCTAAGTTTTCTTCATGCGAAACTATAGAGTTACTTTTTGGTGTAAAGCTAAAGTGGATAAAAGAGTTACTCTTCTAAGAATGAGCATGAAAGGAGTAGTACTTGTTCCTTGTGCTAGTGCTTTGCTTGTGCTTCTGTGATATTAAGCAAGAGAATGAGATTCTTGTGGTTGAAAATCTAGTTCTCTCAAACCATTCACTTCTCTACCTTCCATTACCATTCCTACTTTGAAATTAGGTATATTCTTATGCTAGTAGTTTGACCATGCATTTTATTGGTTAAGGATTATTTCTGATGTACACCCATCCGCCACTGGCTTGTTGTTTAACTGCGGTATTCTAGATAGACTTTCCTTTTCATGTCATGTCATTTTGAAATTCACATTAGATGATACTGTTGTTATGTAATTATGTGTCATGATGGAATGGTTTCCTCCCTCCTTTTCTTCCTCTTTCTGATTAAATTTATGTATTCTTCATCTTTGGTTTGCAGGATCTACACCCAGATTATAATCTTTTCGGTACCATTGTGCATTCCGGCTTCTCAGCAGATTCCGGACACTATTATGCATATATCAAGGTAACTTTTGTGTCCTTTTGATGGCTGTGTAGTTTACTTTTCATATTATTTTCTGGGAAAGCAGCTTATTTTGTTTCTGACTTTTCTTTTTGTTTCTTTGCTATATGTAAAGGATGCTATGGGTCGCTGGTATTGCTGTAATGATTCTTTTGTTTCAGTCGCGACTCTGCAGGAGGTTTTGTCAGAGAAAGTCTATATCCTGTTCTTTTCTCGTAGTAAGCAGAGGCAGGTCCCTTCAAAAACAAGTTTTGTAGCCAATGGAAAGAAGTCTCATGAGTCCAATGGCAGTCTTTCATCCCGGATCCCAAGATCAGGTTCTTTAGAGAAACCTATAGCAACAAAACAATTTTCTGATCATCATTCTCAGGTAGTTAATTCAACCACATCTAAGGCTAATAAAGTGCCATCTTCTCCATCCAAGAAGCTGAGTGTTTTTGAGAGCTCCAACAATAAAAGGCCTCCTGCTGCTGGGAATATTAGAATTTTAGTCCAGAAGAAAGAATCTTTAGAGAAAAATGGTCATCTGGTGAATAGAGAGGGAAAGGAGAAAACAACAAAGTCATTGATAGACAGGAATGGTGTTAGCAAAAGTGAGTCAGCTGATGCTATTGACGATCGAAGGAACAAATCTTTTCCCTTATCAAATGGTAATGATAAAAATCATAACACCATTATTGATACTTCAGTGGATCATCTGCGTGACATTGAAGAAAGAAGTAGAATTTCATCAGCAAGTGCTTCTGAGAAAGAGATGGTGACTGGTAGCCTTAGGGGTTCCTCTGAAAACTCAGGCTCGAAGAGAAAGTCCCAGGATGAGGATAGGTGCATTTTGCTGGCAAAAGATGCCAAGTCTCGTGCTAAAGTAGACGAGTTCAAGGAAATGTGAGTTACATTTGCATCTGAACCCTCAAATAACTTTTTGCTTGTTATAGTGAGATTCACTTTGCTGTAAACTTGAATTGTCTTGGATATTTTTATTTGTGCTTTCGTTACATGCAGGCTCCCTTCATATGTTGATATTTCAGTTTCTATGACTTTAAACTTTCTTTTGATATTTCAGTTTCTCTGACTTTAAACTTTCTTTATTAGAGGATAGTTCTTTAGGAGATATAGTCATGCGGTTTACTGGTGCTTTTTTCTATAAAGAGTGAGGCTTCTCATGCTGAGATATGTTTTCTTGGTTGTGTGATATGTGTTCTGGTTTGCAGTTAGGTTATTAAGTTCCCTTTTTGATATCCCGATCTTAGTGATGCCATATAGAGATTGAGGGTCTCAGTCCACATTTTTGAGACTTGAGAAGCTTTATGGACATACACCTCGTGGAAGATTTCATTTGCAGTTAAATCATCCTGGAGATGATGTAAACTAATATGGACAGTGAAGGAAGGAAGCATCAGGTTTGGGATGTTTTTGGTTTTTCTGTTTGAGGGGTAGGGGAGGGGCTGTGGTATTTCTACCAGCAAAAGTAATATATCAGTTCCGTTCTCTCAGTTCTGAAGTTCTTGATGTTATGTTCAATGGTTTTCATAAAATTTGGAGTGTTCTTGTCTTTGCATTTGATGCAAGTGTATTTTAACTAATTGTGTAACTTTTTCATTTTCATGGTATTCTGGGAAATTAATGCTTCCCTTAAAAGATTTCTGATCTTTCATTTGATGTGTTGCAGTATTGGAAAAGAGGCTGCTTCGTTTCTCAAATCATGTGGTTGGTCAGACAAGGTTTACACTTTTATGACCTCCAGGAAAAAGTTGTGCACAGAAAGAGCAGGGAATGATGCATCAAATTGCCATGAGTTGAAGTAAGTTATCTTGATTTTTGCTTTTGTGTAACTAGTTATTTATGTCACAATGTCTGTTATGTTATATGCAGTGCATGGTTGAAAAGTTCCTTATGGTTTGAAATACTTTGTGATGACTTTCCTGTTTCCTTTCTCATTATTATGCTCCTAAAACTTCATTTCCACACCTTTTAAATAGAATTTTTTCATCCAGTTCATCTATCTGTGATGACATGGATAGTGTCCTGAAGTTCAGCTGGAGAATTACGGGGTGTGTGTGTATTAAATCACTAGACATGTAGCTTAAATAGGTACCAGGCCTCCTTGTTGTCTGGTAATGTGCCTTGTATTTTGTTTTAATTAGGTACTGGGTCTCCTCGGGGCATTGGATCTTGCTTTGCGGGCATCGGTTCTCCCTCAGAACAGATTATAAACCCATTTTTTTTAGTATTATTTGTGGCACCTGGTAAATCATGTAAATCCTCCTTCATAAGCCTGCAAGCTAGCAAGTAGATGAAATCAATAAAAAGCATTGTGAAATAGACGTTTTAAAAATAAGAGTTTACCCCTAAATGCGGCACTCAGCAGTCTTCCAACTTCATATCTATCTATGCGTTTTCCTGGTCGTCCAGAATCCATCATTTGCTTGATTCTTGTGTGAGGAATATAATGACTCTTTCATCAACTTGTAATGTGTATCTTTTTCATCATCTGAGTATTACTGAATTGATAAATGCACATTTTGTTGGCCATTCAGGAGATCGCTGATTGCAGATGCCAAATCAAATTTTATACCGCAAATACCTGAGTCGCTGAAGGGGAGCCTCATTGGACGTCTCAGATCATTTAGCCAAGAGACACAGTCAACTACTTGAGCTTTCAATCACGGTAATGAACAGAAGTTACTTTCCTTTTAAGTTCAAGACTGTGATAATGAACTCCAACTTTGAGTGGACTGATTCCTGCCAGAACCGTGTTAGTTTTTCTAAGACTTCTTAACTTATTCATAAAACTGACGCTGTTTATGAATTCTGCAGTTTCTTGACGTTGCTTAGTGTGCGGTGATAGCTTTCATCTATACATAATGTGGTGGTGTGTTCATATGGTTGGGGAGGATCAGATATAAATCCTCCTTTGTGCGGTCAACCATATTAACATCTTTGTCGATCATTCAGACTTGGCATCGAAGGCGCCGGGGTACAGATAATCATCCTAAAATTTTCTGGTGAGGGCGGTTGGGTGCGGTTTCAGTCGATAGAGGAAGGCATTAATGCTATTAATTTTTGTATAATATCTCGTTTGTGGCAAATTCCTAATATTCAAATCCTCATTTTTATGGATGTATTACAAATTTTGCCATCAAAATGTGGTCGGATAGTACTCTCCTGAATCTAATCTGAGTTTTCTCTTATTATTATTATTATTATTATGTTGTTGTTGTTGTTGTTTTTAGATGAAATATTACAACATCTTATTATTATGTTATTGTTAGATGAAATATTACAACTCTTGTTCAATCCTTCCATGTGTAAATGTTCTCATTGTGAGCAGAGTGCAAGTGCTCATCTTTGTCAGAAAGCAAATCAAATAAGCAACGCCTGGTTGGGTCACGAATGTATCTTGAACTGTGGGCGAATATTTGAAATTAATCATTTTTTCCTAATAATGTGAAATAATCAAGTCAAATTAACATGTCTAAAGTTGGCTTGGTTTGATTTGATTTTAGTTTTTGCAAAAATATTTGAACGTTATTAAAAAAATAAAAAAAATAAAAAATAGATATTTACCAAAATAATTTTAAAGAAAAACATCAATTAGTAGGTCAATTTTAATCTATCATCTAATTATAAGTTTAACTGACATATAGGAAATATAATTTAGTTTGGTTTAGTTTAGTTTTTGACATATTTTAAATAAAACCAAACTAGTTAATTGTTATTTGAAATTAACTAATTGGTTTCTAATCATGTAAAATAGCCAAGTCCACTAGTTTTTTTTTTGAGTTGTCTTAATTTGGTCGATCCCAAGCCACGTTCATCCCTAATAGCCATTCAAGAAAAAAGATTGATCACTTGTGGAGCAAGGAACAAACGAGAACATGTATTCTGCTTAGGCATTGGACAATTGGTTAAAGTTGAGGAGGTTTTTTAAAGTATATTTCTTATATCATCAAAGGATTTATTATTAATTGAACGAATACATTTTTTGAGCAAAGTTTTATAGCCTCTTTGGATTTGGAAATATTAGGAGGGAAGTGGAACAAAGAGGATTAGTTCTATCCCCTCAAATCTTTTATTTTTAATCCCTTCAAATTGGAGTAAAATGAATGAAAATGATTCTTGAAATCTTTTATTCTCAATCTTTTATATATAAAATTTATCTCTTCTTTCTATTTCTTTTCTAAGCAAACATAAAATACTTATAATTATTTATATTTCTTTTCCTAAAAAGGTTACCTCATTCTAAACATGAATTACCCATTTTCTTTCTTCTACTTTATAATTTTTTCTTTTCATTTCCTTTATTAAATTTCTCCCCCTTAATCCAAACAGGGTGTTAGGCTTGGAGTTTATCAATTTGTGGGGGGTTGGGGCGGGGGTGTATTTCGCTGATATCAAACTGGTTTTCTTGTCGTCAAACAAGAAAAGAAAGAGAAAGAAAATGAAAAACATCTGTCAGCTTCTTAGAGCCGCCTAGAAGATATTGATCGAAAATTCTACATAGCTCTATCCTCTTCAGGCTCTTTGTTATTTAAAATGAAGATTCCAGTGTCTTCTCTCTTTACTGTTTACTCATCATAAAACTAGTCCATAAGAAGCTCAACAGCTCCAATTTTACACAAGTGACCAAAAAGCAAAATGGCTGATGAACAAGTGCTTCTGTTGGACTTATGGTCAAGCCCATTTGCAATGAGGGTGAGAATAGCCTTGAAAGAGAAAGGAATAGAGTATGAGGCAAGAGAAGAAAATCTCAACAACAAGAGCCCTCTTCTTCTTAAGATGATCCCTGTCCACAAGCAAGTGCCTGTCTTGATCCATAATGGCAAGCCAGTGTGCGAGTCTCTAATCATTGTGCAGTACATTGATGAAGTTTGGAAAAGCAAAGCTCCTCCTCTGCTGCCCCCTGATCCTTACGAGCGTGCTAATTCTAGATTCTGGGCTGACTATGTTGACAAGAAGGTCAGGTGTTTCTTTTTAACCCCTCACCTCCTCCCGTCCCCCCACGGTATTTGAACCCAAGTAATTATTTTCGGGAAGACCATTTGAACTATTCATAATTCTAAGTTCAATATAAATTTTAACAACATAATCCTAAGTTCAATATTAAGAAAGCACTCTCTTGTATATAATATTAAAGAAAAAGCATGCTTTTAATTTAGTTTTTGAAAATTCAATTTAAAATTCTTTAAAAAATTTTAATTTTTAAGATACCATTTCAAACATGTATAACGTTTGAAATACAAAATTTTATTTTTATCTGTAATTATGTTGTTAAAATTTATATCTTCAAATGAATCTCTTGGGTTGAAACATTAAAAACAGAAGGCAAAAACATGAACGACGTTCCAGCAAAAATAAAAAAATAAAATAAAAACATGAACAGCGCAGAGCACTTGTGCCTCTTACTCTTTCTTTTTAAAACTAATTAGTCAGCTCTTCCTTTCTAAAGTTGGCGGCAGCTTATGTGAGGAACCAAATGGTCGGTTTTCTTAAACTATATATAGTAGATACAATCTGCAATTTGGGGAGATTTTTCTTTAATTTTCTTCTCTTCATTTTGTACATATTCTGCAATTTGGAAAGATATTTTCTTTTTATTTACTAGTACGTGTAAGTGTCTCGACATAATTGAGATTAAGAAATAATTTAAGTAGATAAAATTATCTTTATCAGGGATCTTGAGTGCAATTCATGGGATGAAAAGTTTAACCTTAAAAAAAAAAAATAGTCTCTCCATGTAGACATAATAGATGGTATCTCCATAGAAAAATAAATATACAGTTTAGAATTGCCCTTCATATGGATCAAGCAAACATGTATTTATATACTCAACCAATTTTTAAAAAAGAAAAAGAATTAAATTTGTTTACATCTCATAGCATTCATATATAAGTATATAAAGTACGTTTTGAACAGTTTGCTAGCATAAAGCCCCACCAACAACTTATTCTTAAAAAATTTGTTCTTGGCAAGTTGTCATCACCAATCTTAAGCTTTTTATAGGCGTAACCTGTCATTCAATTAGTACATAAAGATCAATATTAATAGGATTAATTTCCAAATGTAGGGTTCACTTTTGGGTTTGAAAAATAATATGTTCTATTAATATAAATTATATTTTGTTAAGGTAAAAAATTTTAAAAACAAGTTTAAAATTTAAGTAAGGAAGTTAATTTTAACACATTTGACCATTAGCTAGTGGAGTTAAATGGTTATTTATTTACATTAGGAGGAAAGTGTCACTATTGTTAGAGTCTACTTGGCTCTATTTATTTTGTAACTTATAAGGTCTTAAAAATAAAGACTCTTTATATATTTTTTTATTATTTATAACTTATACGTCCCAAATAAGCTCGACTAAATAGGCTATTTTTGCAGTTTATAAATTCTTAAAAGAAAAAGTACTTTTTTCACATATTTTTTATAAAGCCCCAAATAAGCTTAGAGAATGTTTGATTTTGCTTATTTTGAATACTTATAAACACTTAAAAAAAAGTACCTTCTCACATATTTTTTACTATTTAAGTGTTTATAAGTACCAAATAAGCAAAGCCAAACATCCTCTTAATCATATAAGCTGTATACGTTAAAAGAGTTAAGTGGAAAATCCCCTTTGATTTTAAAATTTTAATTTTTTAAATCCCAATTCAAACATTTATGAAAAAAAGTATGATTTTTCATGAAATCATGAACAACGCAGAACACTTGTGCCTCTCACTCTTGCCCAACTGCAAGAACCTTCGCAGCATCGAGCAACTCCACGCCCATGTCCACAAGCTTGGGTTCGGGTCCGACCCGTTTATTCTCGGCAAACTCCTCCTCCACTGCGCCGTCCGAATCGCCGATGACGCACTCGGCTACGCAAAAAGCCTCCTTTTCCACGCCTCAAACGCGGATGTGTTCATGTGCAACACCCTCATACGCGGCCTGGCTGAGTCAGACAAGCCCGAAAGCTCACTCGCCATGTTCAAACACATGCTGAAGAGCCACAAAAAGCTTTCCCCGGATAGCTTCTCTTTCGCGTTTTTGCTCAAAGCAGCTGCGAATATGCGTTGTTTAACCACTGGCTCTCAGCTGCATTGCCGTGCCATAGCTTATGGGTATGATACCCATATCTTTGTTGGGACGACATTGATTAGTTTGTATGCGGAATGTCGTTGTGTTGGGTTTGCACAGAAGGTGTTTGATGAAATGCGTGAACGGAATATAGTGGCGTGGAATGCTATAGTGACAGCTTATTTTAGGTGTAACGATTTGAAGGGTGCGGAGAGAATGTGTGGTTTGATGCCTTTTAGGAACTTGACATCGATGAATTTGATGCTGGCAGGGTATACTAAAGCGGGCGAGGTTGAGCTAGCGAAGAATGTGTTTGCGGAGATGGAAACCAGGGATGATGTTTCTTGGAGTACTATGATTGTTGGGTTTGCTCATAATGGTTTTTTCGCCGAGGCGTTTGGCCTTTTCAGGGAGTTGTTGAGGGCGGGGTTGAGGCCTAATGAGGTGAGCTTGACGGGGGTTTTATCTGCGTGTGCACAGGCTGGGGCGTTTGAGTTTAGCAAGATTTTACATGGGTTTGTGGAGAAATCGTGGTTGAATTATATGGTAGCTGTGAATAACGCGTTGTTGGATGCTTATTGTAAGTGCGGTGATGTGGGTATGGCTCGCTTAGTCTTTGAGAGAATGCCAGTGAAGGGGAACATTGTTTCATGGACTGCAATCATTGCAGGGCTGGCGATGCAAGGTTATGGAGGAGAAGCAATAAGGGTTTTTAATCGAATGGAAGATGAGGGAATTAGACCTGATGGTGTCACCTTTGTTTCTATACTTTATGCTTGTAGTCATGCTGGTTTGATTGAACAAGGCTGTGAAATTTTTGAGAAAATGACCAAAGTGTATGGCATTAAGCCAGAAATGGAACATTATGGTTGTATGGTAGATTTACATGGCCGTGCTGGTCAATTACAGAGGGCATATGATTTTGTGATTCAAATGCCGATTCCACCCAATGATATTGTTTGGCGGACACTACTTGGGGCATGCAGCTTTTTTGGTAACATAAATTTAGCTGAGCAAGTCAAGGAAAAGCTCTCTGAGCTTGATCCTAATAATTCTGGGGATCATGTTTTACTATCAAATGTCTACGCCATAAAAGGCAAGTGGAAGGACGTAATTGCAGTGAGAAGGACAATGGCCGAGCAGAAGTTGAAAAAGACTCCTGGTTGGAGTATGATAGAAATCGATAAGGTCATGTATAGTTTTGTAGCTGGTGAAAAACTAGATAAGATAGCAGAGGAAGCTAATAATAAGCTAAAGCAGATTATTTTGAAGCTTAAGCTTGAAGGAGGTTATGTTCCAGAGGTTGACAATGTTTTGCATGATATAGAAGAGGAAGAAAAGGAAGATTCAGTGACTACACACAGCGAGAAGCTGGCTGTGGCTTTTGGAATAGCAAGGTTGCCCGAGGGAAAGCCTATAAGAATTGTGAAGAACCTGAGGATGTGCAAGGACTGTCATGCTGTGATGAAGCTGATCTCTAAGTTTTACGGAGTGGAGATTTTGGTTAGAGATAGGAGTAGATTTCACTCTATCAAAGAGGGTTCTTGCTTATGCAGGGATTACTGGTGAATGGTAGCTATGCTCTGGATGTTTTATTAGATATCAAACCAAAAGTTTCGTCAACAGTATTTACTAAACAAGATAAGAGAGAGAACCTGGATGTTGATTGCTCCGTTGCCGGTTGCTTTTGCAAGGTATGTTGACATCGAGAACAGATTTTAGACCTTTTTCATGGTGAAAGAATCTGCAAATTGGCTCATGGCGTCACTTTTACATTGGTCCAGCTATGCCTGTTTGCTCAACAAGGCGTTTATTTGTAAATGTTAGTTGAATGAGACAGCGACTAAGACAAGAATGCGTAAGTTCCTTTTGTGGCACGGCTTCACCACTGCCATGGTCTCAATTGTCATTCTTTTTTCTCTGGAACGCTATTATCTGTAAGGCTGGTAAAAACTCAAGGTATAACTTTTTGAAGTTTCATAGCACCTGAAAAATTTGTTAGCTCACTTAAATCAAGTGTAGAGTAATCGTTCTAACAGATGGGTTTGTGATTGTTGTTGCAGGGGGAAAAGAATTCCGAAAGTGGTGGAGACCAGACATGGTATGAATTAGAACCTTTTATCGTTTCATGGAAATGAAAAAAATGATGTTAGATAAATAATTTACAATCATTGAATTATTTTTCGTAACAGTATAATATTATAAGCGGATCCTTATTCATATTTTCGTACTAGATTCTGATCATCTTATTCCACTCAACGAGAGAGTCATAGACCTTCTGAGGATCAGCAAGAGACATGGATACAGTCTCCCTGAGCAAGCAAGTCTTGACCCATGCCATCAGTTTGGGGCATTGTGCTTCTATCTTGATTTCTTTTTCAGCTAATGCAATTCTAATCCTCATGCTAAACACACTAGCCAAAAATCCAATAGCTCTACTTCATCACCCACTCTTTTTGTTTTTGCTAAAGATTATATGCCAAAAAAGAAAGTTGAATAATGTTAACTATAAGGATGGGAATATGTATAGAGTCAGGGACATTTTAATAGTTTCACGAGATGGGTCTGTTTTGTATAATAGTTTTAGGCTTAATTATAATATTCTGGTTTGGTCTTTTCTAATGTCCACGGGTCGGGCAGGTATGACACGTTTTCTTATTTTATGTTTTATATAATTTAAATAATCATATTATTAAATAGAATTAATTTTGTTAAGAAAATAATGTATCAATTGAGTGGTTCATAGCATTTGTTCAATTTAGTGGTTGATACCATTTGTGCAAACTTTGAAAGATCACAGGATGGCCTCTTGCTATTTTGTGATTAATTGAAAATTTTCTAATTGACCCCCTTGACGTACAAGGCGAGTGACATTTTGCCCCATAATATATATTAATAGTCACTTAATTCTATTAACTAACAGTCAAACTTGTTAACCATTATTTATATTCCAAATTTGTTCTTAATATTTTCTTCTTAAAATAAATTTTAGTAGAGAGTATATCATTTCTCAAATTTAAAAAGTATTTGAAATTTTAATTTGCCCTCAAACTTATCAAGATCAACAGCTCCCCCCAAAATGGATCTAATTATACTTCGCGCTCCAAATTTTTGACGATTCAATTAATCTTTCTTGGGCGAACCAGAGGATATCTCGATCGGGGGAGAGAACGGGGAAATCCCATATGACCCAATATATCTGACAAGTCGCACTATACGTCAACCCAAGATGCATTTTCCTCTCCATGACTTTGGAAAGGTACTTTTGGAACACCAACAAGCATAACATGAAAGAAAGGCTACTATTCCTCTCGAGCTCAATCTACATGTATAAAATTAGACCAAAAAATGAAAAAAAATTAATGAACAACTGTGACCTCGTCCTCTCGCTGCTTCAAAATCTAATTAACAAACTAAAGTTTCATATGATTTCCCAAGTTTCATGATGATGGCTCTATGATGAAAACATGAATCGTGCTTAACATGCGGACATCAAAACACGAGGTACTTCGGGTGCCATATGGACATAAAGAATTTTGCTGGAAATGGTTGAGCATGCTTCGGCATTTTAATTAAATACAAGGCAAAAAAGAAATGACCATTTTAAGAATACGTCAACTAAAATAATGAAGTTTTCGTTATATATATGTATGAGAGATTTGAAGAAGGATCCAATTAGTTTAAATTTTCTCACATAAATCCTCATTTTGTATTTTGTAATAAATTATTCTGTGATGAGAGCATTAAGTCACATGACTATATATAAAATTTTATTTAAAATTGTTTTCACTAGAAAATCATATGTAGCAGTAGATCTACCCAAATTATTTTATTGCTTTACGAGATGAGTTGCGGATCTTGATAGGTTTGAGGGCAAGTTTAAATTTTATAATATTTTTTAAGTTTGGAAAATAATATATTTTGACTAAAATTTATTTTAAGAGAAAAATATTAAGGGTTAATTTGAAATATAAGTAATAATGTTAATTTTAATGGGTTTAATTGTTAGTTAATGGCTATTAATATATATTAGGATGCAAATTGTCACTGACCCTGCACATCAAAAAGATTAACTAAAAAAATTTCTCGTGAATTTAAGGGCTAACGGTATCATTAGGTATAAAGCAATAACAGAGGCATTCGTGGTTCGGCAAGGTCAAGGCACCCCTCGATTTTTTTTTGAAAAAAATTATTATATGAAAATGAATACAAGATTCTTTAAGGTAAAAGTTGGCCTTCTCTCATATTTATTATTATTGCATCTTAAATAAGCAAGTGGGTGTCACGTTTAAGCTTTCTAACTTTTTATTTTTTAAATTAATATAAAATTATTTAAAAAATTAATGGCCCCCTTTCAAAATTTGTCGTTAACATAATTGTTAGCTAAATATTCATTATTGATTTTAATGATGAAAAAATATATATGCATTATTTGACTAAAAAGCTTCTTGTGAAAATGAGATGATATCAATATGAAGCTTTGAAAGATATGAAGATGTGCAAAAAGCCTTATTTGAAGGAAGAAAAGATGAGAAGGCATAAGGAGGAGAAGAGAAGCCATAAGGGGTACCGAATTTGTTTTTCTTCATGCTCTTTTTGTGAAATGCCTATATATTGTGTAGACTTGGCTCAAAATCTTTTTCTTATTCATAGCAAAAATTTTCAAGTCTTGCACATTTGAAATAACATATGCACAAATGTATTTGAATGCACACGTAGAGTTAAAATGAGTTTTTGGGACGTTTTAATTCACAACATGTGTTTACAAAATTATTCAAAATGATTTGGAGTTGTGAAATTTGTACTTTAAATGATTTTTGCAAAAATCTGGCTTTACTTCGCATCTAGAGTGGCCGGACCCCCCAGCCGGTCGACTGGCTGACCTGGGTGGGTCGCCCAGCCAAAACAAAGAGGTGAAGGGAAAAGCCAGACCCCCTAGCCAGTCGACCGGCTAAGGCGTCCGGCCTAGTCAGAGAAGGAGAAGGGTGAGCTAGACGACCCAGCCGGTCGACCGCTGAACAGGTGCTGTAATAAATGCACTACTCGTTTATTATCGTTCTGCTGAAAAAATCACTCCTTCTTCACCTACCATAAACCCTTCCCCCAAATCTCTTTAAATACTCATTCAATATACTTTCTAATCATCAAATTGAAGTGTGCTAAAGTGTTTATCATCATTCAATCCATCTTTGAGCCATTCTTGCAATATATTTGAGCTTTTAAGAGCTTATTCATCTTCTTCTTGAAGAAAATCTCAGATTCAATCTTTTCTTATTCTTGAGTACATACACACTTTGAGAGCTGTAATCTTTGTAAGATTTATTTATTAAAGCTTGTAAAGTGTGGGGAAATCCTATAGAGTAAATCTCTTGGGTTTTTTGAAGTTAGGCTTCAAAGAGGTTGTAAGAACTTGGTTTGTGCTTCACCAAGTTTTGAAGAAGCATCTTAGTGGAGATCTTTGAAGTCCTAAAGGGAGCTTCCTTGGGCGGTGGACGTAGGTTTGGCCGAACCACCTTAAAATCGTTTGTTTCTCTTCTCCTTACACTTCTATTTTTATTCCTACTTAACTTGCTTATCTTGTGTTTGATATATTGATTGTTAGAAGTTGAAAATTTTCTGTAAATTTTAAAAAATAAAAATTAGTATTAATATCTTAATTCACCCCCCCCTCTTAAGATATTTGCACCCACAATAACTTTCCAAAGAAAAATTATAATTTCCTTGTCCTTTTACATATTTTATCAAAGTCACCTATGTTATACTCTTAATTTACAATATGATACAATGTTAAAGTCAACTGATGAAGTTTGGTTTCAAAATTTTCTTATAGTTTTTGTAATTTAAAACAATTGAGATTTTTTTAATTCTTTTTATGTTTCAATTACTTCTTTGAGATAATATTACCTCATAATGTGTGTAATTTAACCATTTAAAAGTTAGCAATTTTTGTGTATAAATTATTATTTTAATTTAAGTAAAATGGCTAGAATCTGTCAACAATAAAACGCCAAAAGAACAAAAATCAATCGTGCACACGCAACATAATAAATTATATCCTCATCTTTTGAGCCACGGACAACCATCAAACCATCGCAATAATCCAAAACACCAATCCTAGGAAATTGAAGATCTAGCTGGTCAAATTAGCTTAGAAGTCAAAAATAAAATGGCTAAGAAATAAAGCCATTTTTATCGGACCTAGCAAAATTGATACTTACAGTTGAACCGTTATAATATGTAAATGGCTAAGAAATGTTCTAGCGAGGTTAATTAAAACTTCGACAAATATCAGAAAACAATCACAAGAATTTTGAAAAATCGCACCACTCGAGTTTAAGCCTCACAAGAAATTACAGAAGGTTTATGGTTTATCTAAGTAGTTACATTTTCAGGCACAAGTTATCAGTCACTTTTTCTCCTAGAAAAGACACCTTGTCTTTCTCTTTTATTATCGCTTTTCTTTTAATTTGTTTGTTGGTGAATAATTCTTACGTAAGTCCAAAATCTATTTCTCATAATCTCATTGTTGAATGAACAGTATTCTTATAGTTTTTTTGGGTAATGAATTACAGTTGAGAATTCTTTTATTGGTATCGATGACTAGTGTGTGGTTGACATTACATTGGTTGGGACTATGAACAGGATTTTGAGATGAATTTAGATGATGATATAAGAGAGGTATTAGGAGAGGATATGAATAATGCACCAAGTAAAAATGCAACTGACACCTCTAGCAAATCTACTATAAAAAGGCCACGACCTCAAACCTCTAAGTGTTGGAGTTATTTTACTTAAATAGGTAAATTGGACGATGGAAAAGAAAGTACTGCTTGTAATTGATGTAGAAAGGTTTATGTTGTTGGAGATAAAAGCCATGGAACTTTTAATTTAGACAAGCATATAGAGTGGAGATGCAGACTTAGTATCTAATTATAGACTTGTGTTTACGTGCAGTATGGAGGTTGCACGGCGACCAATGAGGGAAGTCATGAAGAGAGTGAACGCGTTTGACATCTGCGGACAAAGGAGGCGTGTCATAACATGTATTAACAAGACACTAAATGTAACCAGATGTTTTATGGAGGTGGTTTTAGGTAATAAGCTAGTCTATTCTTTGTTTTTATTGTTTATTTTGTCTCTAACCTTTTTGCTTTTATCTATTCTTTGTTTTTATTTTTTATTTCGTCTCTGACCTTTTTGCTTTTATCTATTTGTAGATGGAAATGTTGTTTACCTCCGGAAGAAGCGTGGTCACCATCACACGGTTGATCCTGATCCACCCGTGGCTGATCCTAATCCACCCGTGGCTGACCTTGCCAGACCTGTGGCTGCCCCACTACAGTCACTCTCTCACGCAGGAACTACACCCCTACAGTCACTCTCTCAGTCACTTACTCACACAAGAACTGTTACCCCTGCTACAGCCACTGCAGGAACTGCACCCCTATAGTTACTCTCTCACATAGGAACTGCAGCCCCACAGTCACTCTCTCACACAGGACTCTCTCACACAGGAACTGCACCCCTACAGTCACTCTCTCGCATAGGAACTGCAGCTCTCGCTACAGCTGCTGCAGGCACAGGAACTACAACCCCTGCTACAGCCGTTGCAGGCACAGGAACTGCACCCCTACAGGCACTCTCTCGCATAGGAACTGCAGCCCCTGCTAGCCTTTCTACAGGGGGTTTGAGACTATTTTAGAGTTACTCCCTCACATAGAATCATTGCCTCAAACAAGAGAGGAAACAATCTGTAATTACAAGAAAGTTTTTTCTTTGTTGAAAAACATTCGACATCAAGAAGCGATGAAATTGTTAGAAATTAAAAATGGTAGTTATGGGGCTATAATAGATTTTATTGATGCTGTCTTGATTGTCTTGATGAGGCCACCAACAGTGGCTTTTCCGCTGGAGAAGGAAGTCCTAAAAATTGATCTAAAAGGAAAAATATTGGAAAGCAGGACTATCCCCTCAAGTAATTTTGACACGGTGTGGCGTTGGCTAGGTAAAACCTCTATCAACAAGGAGATAGTTTTGCAAGTTAATGAATCTGAGATTTGGTTAAATTTTCTGGATCCGAAAAGGAAAAATCTGTGTGAAGAGTTGGAGAGATCAAGGAATGTTCTAGGTTTGCAAGCGGAGGAGGCACAATTCAGTCAAATAGCACAGAATAGAACAAATCTTATGGATGAAGATTTCCTGACTATGTTTGGAGGATTTATTTGCTTTAAGGATGTTGCTATCCGTGCTTTGTCTAAGGACATTTCTTTGGCTTTGTCTAAAATTGAGGAGTCATATGTTAGACAAATGCAGGTACTGTTGCATGGTCTCATGAAGGACAATGGCCGAGCAGAAGTTGAAAAAGACTCCTGGTTGGAGTATGATAGAAATCGAAAAGGTCATGTATAGTTTTGTAGCTGGTGAAAAACTAGATAAGATAACAGAGGAAACTAATAATAAGCTAAAGCAGATTATTTTGAAGCTTAAGCTTGAAGGAGGTTATGTTCCAGAGGTTGACAATGTTTTGCATGATATAGAAGAGGAAGAAAAGGAAGATTCAGTGACTACACACAGCGAGAAGCTGGCTGTGGCTTTTGGAATAGCAAGGTTGCCCGAGGGAAAGCCTATAAGAATTGTGAAGAACCTGAGGATGTGCAAGGACTGTCATGCTGTGATGAAGCTGATCTCTAAGGTTTACGGAGTGGAGATTTTGGTTAGAGATAGGAGTAGATTTCACTCTATCAAAGAGGGTTCTTGCTCATGCAGGGATTACTGGTGAATGATAGCTATGCTCCGGATGTTTTATTAGATATCAAACCAAAAGTTTCGTCAACAGTATTTACTAAACAAGATAAGAGAGAGAACCTGGATATTGATTGCTCCGTTGCCGTTTGCTTTTGCAAGATATGTTGACATCGAGAACAGATTTTAGACCTTTTTAATGGTGAAAGACTCTGCAAATTGGCTCATGGCATCACTTTAACATTGGTTCAGCTATGCCTGTTTGCTCAACAAGGCGTTTATTTGTAAATGTTATTTGAATGAGACAGCGACTAAGACAAGAATGCGTAAGTTCCTTCCGTGGCAGGGCTTCACCACTGCAATGGTCTAAATTATCATTATCAGTTTTCCCTAGAACGCTATTATTTGTAAGGCTTGTAAAAACTAAGGTATAATCTTTTGAAGTTTCATAGCACCTGAATAATTTGCTAGCTCACTTAAATTAAGTGTACAGTAATCGTTCTAACAGATGGGTTTGTGATTATTGTTGCAGGGGGAAAAGAATTCCGAAAGTGATGGAGACTAGACATGGCATGAATCAGAACCATTTATCGTTTCATGGAAATGAAGAAAATGATGTCAGATAAATAATTAACAATCATTGAATTATTTTTGTAACAGGATAATATTATAAGCGGATCCTTACTCATGTTTTCGTACTAGATTCTGATCATATTATTCCACTCAATGAGAGAGTCATAAACCTTCTGAGGATCAGCAAGAGACTTGGATACAGTCTCCTTGAGCAAGCAAGTCCTGACCCATTCCATCAGTTTGGGACATTCCGCTTCCATCTTGAAGTTGCCAAAAGTCTCATAGGTATAAAACCAGCTGTAGAAAGGGATCAAAGCCACATCTACAACCCCAAAGCTGTCACCCCCAAAGTAAGGCTTGTCCCCAAGCTCTCCTTCCAACACCTTGAGGCACTCTATAAATTCTTTCTTAGCAGCATCTTGCTCTTCCCCTTTTGTAGCCCATATTCTTCTACTGCTATGATAAATCTGCATTTGACAAGGTGAAAGTAATCAGACACAGGTAGCAAGTTAGTGGGGCGTAAAATGCATATTACCCCTTATGATTAGGCAAACAAACAAATTCAGGCAATTGTCACAACAAACCTTTTTGTCGATATAGTCGGCCCAAAACCGACCTTGAGCTCTCTTGTAGGGGTCGGATGGCATGAGCTGTGGAGACTTATCCTTCCATGCCTCATCAATGAACTCAAGTATCACAAGTGACTCGCAAACTGGTTTTCCATTATGGATCAAGACTGGTATTTTGTTATGCACAGGGTTCATCTGAAGAAGAAGTGAGCTCTTGTTTCTCAAGTCCTCTTCATTGTATTCATACTTGATACCCTTTTCAGCTAGTGCTATTCTTACCCTCATGCCGAACATGCTTGCATAGCTATCCAACAAAACCACCTCCTCACCAGCCATTCGAGCAAGAGCAAATCAGAATAGATACAAGCCTGACTGCTCCTTAATATATATACGTGCGTGCACTCGCTCGTGCGTGCGCGTGTATGTATTCTTAACATAGTTCGTATTTTATGACCGTGGGAATATATCCCGTGTAATTTTCTAAGAACCCTTTGTTTAGCGTGTTAAGTTCATATAATCATTCTCGCGTTATGTTTCTAAAAATCTTATTATTAACATGTGAAATTTATATAAAATAAAGCTCTGCTTCTTAATCAGAGTACAATCTTTTGAAACATTTCTCAGTATTTCCTTTCTTTTCAATGTCAGCAGAAAAGGATGTGCAACAAGGGATACCCCATTTGCTATATCATATTCGATTTTGCTTGGACTTCTAGTGAAAGCATACATATGAGTTAAAGTGATATTTGTCCTGTATCAATATGATAACAAGAAAAAATTGGATAAGATTTGAAAGAAATATCAACTTTTTCCAAGTTCTTTTGCCAAGTGGTCCCGAATAACATGAATGGTCCTTTATTTTTGTTGTGTTTGTCAATTTTTTCTTTTATAATTTAATCGTGATATTTTAGTCTTACATCTTATAACTTTTTGTTGTTGTTACTTGTTAGTCCTGAACTTGAATTTGAGAAAAGAAATGATGATAAAGTCACAATTTTCTCACACGACTTTACCATGACATATTTATAAGATATCTTTCACAAGATATATTATTTGCAACTATAAGAAATAAAGTAGATTTAGAATACTTATAGTTAACACATAGAAGGTATTTAGATAATCTACAAGAGTATTTGTATTTTAAATGATGCCCTTAATATATTTAAATTTTTTATTTTAATTTTTTAAACTTCTAATAATAAAAGAGCATTATTGTTAAATTAACTCATTTGACATTTTAACTCTTAATTGGTAGTCTCCCTGAGCAAGCAAGTCTTGACCCATGCCATCAGTTTGGGACATTGTGCTTCTATCTTGATATCTTTTTCAGCTAATGCAATTCTAATCCTCATGCCAAACACACGAGCCAAAAATCCAATAGCTCTACTTCATCACCCACTTTTTTCGTTTTTGCTAAAGATTATATGCCAAAAAAGAAAGTTGAATAATGTTAACTATAAGGATGGGAATATGTATAGAGTCAGTTTTTGGGATATTTTAATAATTTCACGAGATGGGTCTGTTTGTATAATAGTTTTAGGCTTAATTATAATATTCCGGTTTGGTCTTTTCTAATGTCCACGGATCGGACAGGTATGACACGTTTTCTTATTTTATGTTTTATATAATTTAAATAATCATATTATTAAATATAATTAATTTTGTTAAGAAAATAATGTATCAATTGAGTGGTTGATACCATTTGTGCAAACTTTGAAAGATCACAGGATCGCCTCTTGCTATTTTGTGATTAATTGAAAATTTTCCAATTAACCCCCTTGATACAAGGCGAGTGACGCTTTGCCCCATAAAATATATATTAATAGTCATTTAATTCTATTAACTAATAGTCAAACCTGTTAACTGTTATTTATATTCTAAATTTGTCCTTAATATTTTCTTTTTAAAATAAATTTTAGTAAAGAATATATCATTTCTCAAACTTAGAATATCTGAAATTTTAATTTGCCCTCAAACCTATCGAGAGATCCATAGCTCATCTCGTAAGGCTACTATTACTCTCGAGCTCAATCTACATGTATAAATTAGAACAAAAAATGAAAAATAATTAATGAACAACTGTGACCTCATCCTTTCACTGCTTTAAAATCTAATTAACAAACTAAAGTTTCATATGATTTCCCAAGTTTCACGATGATGTCTCTATGATGGAAAAATGAATCTCGCTTAACACGTGGACGTCAAAATATGAGGTACTTGGGGTGCTATATGGACATTAAGAATTTTGCTGCAAATGGTTGAGCAAGCTTCGGCATTTTAATTAAATATAAGGCACAAACAAAATGACCATTTTAAGAATACGTCAACTAAAATAATGAAGTTTTCGTTATATATATGTATGAGAGATTTGAAGAAGGATTCAATTAGTTTAAATTTTCTCACATAAACCCTTATTTTGTATTTTGCAATAAATTATTCTATGACGAGAGCATTAAGTCATGTGATTATATATAAAATTTTATTTAAGATTGTTTTCACTAGAAAATTATATGTAGTAGTAGATCTGCCCAAATTATTTTATAGCTTTACGAGATGAGTTGCAGATCTTGATAGGTTTGAGGGCAAGCTTAAATTTCATAATATTTTTTAAGTTTGGAAAATAATATATTTTGACTAAAATTTATTTTAAGAGAAAAATATTAACGGGTAATTTAGAATATAAGTAAAAATGTTAATTTTAATGAGTTTGATTGTTAGTTAATGGCTATTAATATACATTAGGAGATAAATTGCCATTGACTCTGTACATCAAGAAGATTAACTGAAAAAATCTCTCGTGAATTTAAGAGCTAACAGTATAATTAGACATAAACACAGGCATTGACAGTGCCAGTCATGGTTCGGCAAGGTCAAGGCACCCCTCAAATTTTTATTGAAAAAAATTATTATATGAAAATTAATACAAGATTCTTTAAAGTAAAAGTTGGCCTCCTCTCATATTTATTATTAACGCATCTTAAATAAGTAAGTGGGTGCCACGTTTAGGCCTTCTATTTTTTTTAAATTAATATAAAATTATTTAAAAAATTAATGGCCCCTTTCCAAAATTTGTCGTTAACATATTTTTCCAAAGAAAAATTGTGATTTCTGTGTCCTTCTACATATTTTATCAAAGTTACCTATTTTATACTCTTAATTTACGGTATGATGCAATGTTAAAGTCAACTGATGAAGTTTGGTTTAAAATTTTTCTCATAATTTTTGTAATTTAAAACAATTGAGATTTTTTTAAAATTCTTTTTATGTTTCAATTACTTCTTTCTTTGAGATAATATTACCTCATAATTTTTGTAATTTAATCATTTAAAAGTTAGCAATCAGTTACCTTCTGTCTTTTATCCATCTAAAGTCATTCAAAGCCACCGACTCTCGTGCTCTGTTTGTTATAGTCTTATTTTTAAAATATTTATCCTATTGAAATGAAGGTATATCTTATAAGATTTAAGGAATCTTTTCATGCATTCTATGAAAATTCAAAATAAAATTATACTTTTTATTTTATAAAAAATAAGCAATCATTCCTATTTTATTTTTTACAACTATAAATACATCATGTATATGATAATATATCTTAAATCTCCCAAATTTCAACAGCATCTTCAGTCCCTCACCGCTCTAAACTAAAAAAAAAAAAAAAAAAAAAGAAAACGACATCGTCTTCTCAAGTCACAACTGCTCGAATCTGAGAGGCGAAAAGGTGAGGCATCGAGCCAACGACGGCGCACGCGACAGGCGAAGAGCTAGTGAGCAGGTTTGTTTCTATTTTTCTAACTTTTAGATCTGAAAAAGTGTGAGAGTCTTGGTGCATATTTTGATTCCCAGTGATGATTCTCCGATGATTTGCTTTATTTGTTTTAGATCTGAAAAATATTTTATTTCAAGTTTTTAATCTTGTTACCAGTGTATCTGAATAATTCTTATCTAAGTGTTCCTAACATGCATAGCTGAAAGTGATCTCTGAATTTGAAATGGGCGAAAGTGAAGTGATGTATAAGCTTTTATTGCAATTATATCATCATCATTCTTTAAAATTCCTTGGAAAAAAAAAATATTTGCATTATAAACTTCAAAATGACTCTATTGAGTACGAAAAGAACCTAACTGTGTTCTTCTTATGGAAGCATAGCATAAAGTGTCATTTCTCTGCTTCAGCATTTTTTATTTTATTTTATTACCATGTGATTCTCTACTGATAAATTGCCACTGGAGTTCAACACGTTCATAGAAATCTGCATTTTTCTCGGACCTAGCAAAATTGATACTTACAGTTGAACCATTATAATATGTAAATGGCTAAGAAATGTTCTAGGGAGGTTAATTAAAACTTAGACATATATCAGAAAACAATCACAAGAATTTTGAAAAATCACACCACTCAAGTTTAAGCCTCACAAGAAATTACAGGAGGTTTATGGTTTGTCTAAATAGTTACATTTTCAGGCACAAGTTACCAATCACTTTTTCGCCTAGAAAACACACCTTGTCTTTCTCTTTTATTATCGTTTTTCTTTTAATTTGTTTGTTGGTGAATAATTCTTATCTTAGTCCAAAATCTATTTTTCATAATCTCATTGTTGAATGAACAGTATTCTCATAGTTTTTTTTGGGGAATGAATTACAGTTGGGAATTCTTTTATCGGTATCGATGACTAGTGTGTGGTTGACTGATTACATTGGTTGGGGCTATGGAGTCAGAAACTATGAGTGTGTTTTGATATGAATTTAGATGATGATATAAGAGAGGTGTTAGGAGAGGATATGGTTAATGCACCAAGTGAAAATGCGACTGACACCTCTAGCAAATTTACTAGAAAAAGGCCATGGCCTCAAACCTCTAAGTGTTGGAGTTATTTTACTAAAATAGGTAAATCAGACGATGGGAAAGAAAGGGCCGCTTGTAATAGGTGTAGAAAGGTTTATGTTCTTGGAGGTAGAAGCCATGGAACTTCTAATTTAAACAAGCATATAGAGTGGAGATGTAGACTTAGTATCTATTTATAGACTTGTGTTTACATGTAGTATAGAGGTTGGATGGCGACCAATGTGGGAAGTTACGAAGAGAGTGAACGCGTTTGACATCTATGGACACAGGAGGTGTGTCATAATGTGTAGTAACAAGACACTGAACGTAGTCAGACGTTCCATGGAGATGGTTTTTAGGTAATAACCTAGCCTATTCTTTGTTTTTATTGTTTATTTTGTTCCTCACCTTTTTGCTCTTATTTCTTTTGCAAATGAAAATGTTGTTTATCTCCTGAATAAGCATGGCCACCATCCCACGCCTGATCCACCCGTTGCCGATCCTGATCCACCCACTGCTGATCCTGATCCACCCGTGGGTGCTCCAGCCGGACCTTTGGCTGCCCCACTACAATCACTCTCTCACACAAGAACTGCACCCCTAAAGTCACTCTTTCGTAGAGGAACTGCACCTCAACAGTCACTCTCTCACACAGGAACTGCAGCCCCTGCTATAGGCGCTGCATGAACTGTACCCCACAGTCACTCTTTCGCACAAGAACTGCATGCTTACAGTCCCTCTTACATAGGAACCGCAGCGCCACAATCACTCTCTCACACAGGACTTTGTCACATAGGAATTGCATCCCTACAGTCAGTTTCTCGTAGAGGAATTGCACCCCTACAATCACTCTCTCATATAGGAACTGAAGCCCCTGGTGCCCGTTCCACAAGGAGGTTTGGGACTATTTTAGAGTTACTCCATCACCTAGAATCATTGCCTCAGGCAAGAGAGGAAACCATCTCTAATTACAAGAAAGTTTTCTTTTTTTTTTTGTTGGAAGACATTTGACATCAAGAAGCGATGCAATTGTTAGAAATAAAAATTGTAGTTATGGGGCTTTAATAGAGTTTATTGATGCTATCTTGGTTGTCTTGGTGAGGCTACGAACAATTTCTTTTCTGCTAAGGAAGGAAGTCCTAAAAATTGAACTAGAAAAAAAAAATTGGAGAGCAGGACTATTCACTCAAGTAAGTTTGACACGATGTGGCGTTGGCTATGTAGAACCTCTATCAACAACGAGATAGTTTTGCAAGTTAATGAATTTGAGATTTTGTTGAAGTTTCTAGATTCGAAAAGGAAAAATTTGTGTGAAGAGTTGGAGAGATCAAGGAATGTTCTAGGTTTGCAAGTGGAGGAGGCATAATTCGGTCAAATAGCACAGAACAAAACAAATCTCATGGATGAAGATTTCCTGACTATAAACAAATCTCATGGATGAAGATTTCCTGACTATGTTTGGAGGACTTATTTGCTTTAAGAATGTTGCTATCCGTGCTTTGTCCAAGGACATTCCTTTGGCTTTGTCTAAAATTGAGGAGTCATATGTTAGACAGATAAAGGTACTGTTGTCTGGTCTCATGATTCCACCTTTCATTCGAGTTATGTGGAAAGCTAAAATATTCAGAATAGGACATTTCCGTCTTCGAAAAAAGGAAGCAGGGATTGAATATTGGTTGACAAGTAGATCAGCTTAGTGGGGAGCTCTTGTGAATTTTTTGGGCAAGTCGAGGAATGTCACAAAATGACTACACGAAGTTTTCTTTATGCTACCAAGTCAACCATGACTTGGGATGACCATGGCTTGTTATTCCTCTGAATAATAATTCGTTAGTCAGCATAAAGAATACTTCGTGTAGTCGTTTTGTGACATTCCTCAACTTGTCCAAAGAATTCACAAGAGCTCCCCACTGAGCTGATCTACTTGTCAACCAATATTCAGTCCTTGCTTCCTTTTTTCGAAGACGGAAATGCCCTATTCTGAATGTTTTAGCTTTCCGCAGAAGTCGACTGAAAGGTGGAATTATGAGACCAGGCAAAAATACCTACATCTGTGTAACATATGACTCCTCAATTTTAGAAGGAATGTCCTTGGACAAAGCACGGATAGCAACATTCTTAAAGCAAATAAGTCCTCCAAACATAGTAAGGAAATCTTCATCCATGAGATTTGTTTTGTTCTGTGCTATTTGACCGAATTGTGCCTCCTCCACTTGCAAACCTAGAACATTCCTTGATCTCTCCAACTCCTCACACAGATTTTTCCTTTTTGAATCTAGAAACTTCAACAAAATCTCAAATTCATTAACTTGCAAAACTAACTCGTTGATAGAGGTTTTACATAGGCAACGCCACACTGTGTCAAACTCACTTGAGGGGATGGTCCTGCTTTCCAATATTTTTCCTTCTAGTTCAATTTTTAGGACTTCCTTCCTCAACGGAAAAGAAACTGTTGGTAGCCTCACCAAGAAAATCAAGATAGCATCAATAAACTCTATTAAAGCCCCATAACTACCATTTTTCATTTCTAATAATTGCATTGCTTCTTGATGTTGAATGCCTTCCAACGAAGAAAAAACTTTCTTGTAATTAGAGATGGTTTCCTCTCTTGTTTGAGGTAGTGATTCTAAGTGAGGGAGTAACTTTAAAACAGTCTCAAACCTCTTTGTGGAAGGGGTAGCAGGGGCTGTAGTTCCTGTGCGAGAGAGTTATAGTAGGGGTGCCGTTCTTGTGCGAGAGAGTGATTGTACGGGTGCAGCGGCTGTAGCAGGGGCTGCAGTTCTTATGTGAGAAAGTGACTGTAGGGGTGCAGTTCCTGTGTGAGAGAGTGACAGTGGGCTGCTTAAAACTTTCAAACCCAGGGTTCATATATAGATGCTGCTTGAAGCTTTCAAAAATTAAATTAAAACTTTTCTCAAAAGTCATACAAAATGTGCTTTTTCAGTCATCATCATCATCCAAACGAATCCATAGGGGTGTGTATGTATATATGTTGGGTGGGTGTAACTGATTTTAATGCTTACCTTGGTAGCAGGTGTCGGAGAACGACTATTATTCCAACGACCTGAGAGCATAGCTGAAATTAGTAATGTGGACGGCTGGCAACAGTGGGTGGCGGCGGTCAAAGAGAAAAAGAATGGAGAAAGGGCAATGAGGAGGATAATGGGGAGGTGAAAGGTGAAGACAATGATCCATTAGTGAAAGGAAATAAAAGAGCTGAAAGCCAAATGACTGAAACGCCCTCCCGGGCTATATCGGTAGATCTAGATTTAAAATGATTAACTGGACAATTTCAAGTAGGGCGTGTTTATTTATTTATTTATTTATATCGAATTTTTGTTCCTTATTTTAATATAGGTTATTTTAAATGCCATGTACAAGTACCAAAAACTTCTCGTTCAATATTTAGGTAATGCCTTGTGCATCACCATTTGTGTGTGATACGAGTGATATATGTCCTGTATCAATATGAGAACGAGAAAAAATGGGATAAGATTTGACAGAAATATCAACTTTTTCCAAGTTCTTTAGTCATGTGGTCCCAAATCACATGAGTAGTTCTTTATTTTTGTTGTGTTTGTCAATTTTTCCTTTTATAATTTAATCGTCACATTTTAATTTTACATCTTATAACTTTTTATTATTGTTAGTCTCGAAACTTGAATTTTAGAAAAGAAATGACGATAAAGTGACAATTTTCTTACACAACTTTACCGTGACATAGTTATAAGATCCCTTTCGCAAGATATATTATTTGTAACTATAAGAAATAAGGTACATTTAGAATACTTATAGTTAACACATAGAAGGTATTTAGATAATCTACGTGAGTATTTGTATTTTAAATGATGCCCTTAATATATTTAAATTTTATTTTAATTTTTTAAACTTCTAATAATAAAAGGGCATTATTGTTAAATTTTAAGTCATTCGACATTTTAACTCTTAACTAATAATAATGTCATACTAAACAGTGTTATCAATTAAACCCTTATCTCATTAAAATCATAGAATTTGTGCAAGCGCAAATAAATTAAGGAAACTAAAAAATGCAATTAAATAATAAAACTTTCAACTTTGGAAACACAAACAAATTAAAGTGAAAAGAAAAAACTGAGGCTTGAATTTCCTCAATTTCTTTAAGACTATTGCTCAGCTACTGTGCTTATGGGTGATGGCGAATGTTTCCTGTAATACAATGATAGTATTTTTACAGTAGTAGCACGTCAAACTATAGAAATTAACGAACCAAATAAAATGTTGAACTCTCCATAAAGATGAAATTAGAACTTTGATTGTTAGTAGGGAAGTACGAGTGCAGGAAAAAACATGCTTTGTTCATCTTTGCAATGTACACATAACTTTGATCTCAGGAATTAAAATCTAATTGACTAACATCATTTTGCATGGGAAATGATAAATATTATGTAACGACGTAAGCCCAACTTTGGAATGCTATCACATTGAGTCCAATCAACTGGCTTAAAATATTACATCCGTGATGACAATAGTACAAAACTCAAACCATTATAAAGTGTATCCAAATTTTAGAGAATCAATGTAGAAGTGAGTTATACATTATATCCATAATATGAGTATTTATCAATGTTATCATAATTTCAACAACTCTTGATTGATAATCTTAACCACTTGAGATATTCATAACTTAAGATCTCAAGGAAACAGAGAGCTTGAAAGTAAATCTTCGTTCCAAAAAAATAAAGAGAAAACAATTTATTGAAAATTGATTATTTTTTTAACAATCACACACAACAAATTCTTAAACAACGAGTATGACCTTGAAATTTAAAAACCCAGATTTTGCATTCGTTGATCAGTAAAATCTGGTAATCTCTTAAAGAGTTATTATTTTCATTATTGGATTTAAGACAAGCCAGAGTTATTATTATCATTATTTGGACTTAACAAAAGTCAAATGTCGACAATGCAATACTTGCGTCTGTCTAGAATTGATCTTGTAACCTCTTGAGAATCAATATCCTTTAAGCTACGCCAAACTTCTTCCTGAGCAGCAAAGCAACTTCATAGACCTTGTGGGGGTCTGGTAGAGCTCATCATCTCCTTCTTTTGTAGTCCTTATTTTACGCCCAAAATCAGGTAGCTGCAATTGCATAATCCCATATCATTTGAAGTCTTGCTTGAGAAAATCAAGTTTTGTTTAAAAAAGCAAGTTTTTAAAATATTTTTTGATTATTTAAAGTTTAAACTATAAATAAACAATACTTTAAACATCAATTCTAACCAAATACACTACAAACTATATTTTAATCTAATAACAATTTTTTTTTTATCAAACATAAAAACAAAATTCTTCAACCACAAGTTTGAGTTAATGCTTTCCAACATCGACATTGTACTAGAATTCAATAGCAATACCAAACGAGCAACTTACGCTATAAATGCACTAACATTTCAATAGACTCAAATCAAGCCAGTAATTATATATGAATCAAGGCTCAAACTTTGGATAAGAGAGTAACTCAAGTTGTTGATACTACTTTTTTTTGCAGGAGAAAGGTCCTGCTTTCAAATCCCATGGGAGACGAAAATCAGGTTTGGGCCGGGGTGGCTTAGAAACTTACCTTCTTGTCAATGTAGTCAACCCAAAACCTAGCTTTAGCTCTTTCAAGAGGATCAGAGGGAAGCAATGGAGCTATCTCATTCCAAACCTCATCAACGTACTGCACTGCAATTTTAGATTCACAAACCGGCTTCCCATTATGAATCAATACTGGGATTTTCTTGTGGATTGGATTCATTTTCAAGAGCCGCTTGCTCTTGTTAGTCTTTGTCAAGTCCTCTTCCTTGTACTCATACTTAATTTCTTTTTCAGCTAACGCAATTCTAATCCGCATGCCAAAAATCCAATAGCATTATTTCATCACCCTTTTTTTCTTTTTGCCAAAGATTATATGCCTAAAAAGAAAGTTGAATAATGTTAACTATAAGGATGAGAATTTAGCTTCATGTATATACACACACATATATACAGTCAGTACAAGTCTTTTTGACATTTTAATAATGACTCGAGATGGGTCTAGTTTCATAATAGTTTTAGGCTTATTTAAAATATTTTGGTTTGGTCTTTCCTAATCTTCATGCATCTGGTGGGTATGATACGTTTTCTCCATTTATGTTTTATATGATTATACATTTATGTTTTATATGATTTAGATAATCATATAAAACATAAAATAAGAAAACATTAAAGAGGATCGATTTCATTGAAAAAATAATGTATCAATTTAGTGATTACATATTTCTTTTTACCTTTTAAAATATTTTCTGATATTTGCTTTGGTTCTCTATTGGTAGAGAGTGTGTAAATATGCACGTGAGAGAAAATGTGATTTATCGATACATAAAGATGTGGCAAATTATTCTCCTTAGCGAAAGTATGCGAAAGTATTTTATTTTTCTCATAATTTTTTACATTAACTAAATATATTTCTAATTGATTTGTTTTTAACACAATAAATTCAAAAAATATTTTTTGCTAAAAATTTTATGCCGAACAGAAGTGCCCCTAGATTGGGTTTCCAATATTCCTCTCCTTTAGCTATGCTTTTAGTTTTTCGTGGATTGGTTTTCTAAGATTCCCCCCATCTAGCTAGGCTTTTAGGTTTGGATTTTGATCCTTCAGGCATTGGTTAATTGTTGTATTTTTTTTTTTTTATGGAATGGAAATTTGTTTACCGAAAAAAAAAAACGGAAGTGCCCGTGGGCATCCATAGCCTTTTGTCCAGTTTCATTTTCTTCTGAAAAAGAAAGAAGATTTTAAACTAAAATAAAAGGGAAAAAAATAATGATTCTGCTTGGTCTTTTCTAATCTCCGCGCATCCCTATATCCGAAATTTTAAATATGGGAAAATCTAATTTGGTAAATCATTGGAGAATCGTGAAAAGCAAATTGACTTTACAAAATCATTTTGGGGAAATGGTCGAGGATCAGAACAAATATATATATATATATATATATATATATATGTATATATGATAATACCAAAAATTATCAACAGAGGTTCTTGTCTCTTAACATAACTTGTAAAGCAAAGAAAGCAGGGTTAGGTTATCTCGGGACGCCGATGTGGTGCCATCTAAAGACCCCCTTGTTCAAGTTAGTATTGAGCATGAAATTCAAGTAAAATAAGAGCAAAGTATCCTTTTAAGTTATAAATATTAGAATTGTATAGAGGCGAATGCCTTACCTTTAGTCTTAAGTTCGCTCTGTATTTAAGAATGATAGGAATGGTGTTTGGATATGTACGGGACTCCTAAGATGTCTTGGATAGGACTTCATTAATAGATTTTAATATTTATTGATATATTAAGATGATAATCTTTAAGACCCGTAAAATATCTAGTTGAGTTTATATATGAGTCAAGTGGTATGTTTTTCACTTTTAGTGTGAGTGATATAAGGATCAATTTCTGTTAGTCGTATGTGATAAACTTTTGAAATGAATTTAGTTAAGTGGAGTCGTTTTTAGATAGGACGTACCCAAAACTTAGTAGAATATGGGTCAAATCAGATATTCTCTGTATATATGTCTTAAATCCACATAGAATCAACTTAAAAGATAAAATTCTGACTGAACCATGTACTTCGCAATGTGCTCTAAGGAAAAATAAAAATGATGGCATTGCCTTCTATATATCTAAAAATCTCATTTGTGGTTAGGATGAGTTTAGATTTATCTCATATTATAGTAAAAGTCAAAAGATGAGTACTTGACATTTATTTTGTGAAGTCGAAGTGATTTCATTTTTTTAGCTCATTAATAAAATTTTCAACAGTAGTAATTGTTCTCATGGTTCTCACCACGTCCAAGAAGAGGCCTTCTTTTAGATGAAAAACTTCAAATAGAAAAATCTTAAAAAACTAAATTACGATCTAATAACCCATACAAATGAAAGGATAATAAGAAAGAAAAAGTTATATAAGAATATGTACCATTAAATATCTTTACTCGATAAAGTGTGTATCGGGTCATCATTTTAAATTCTTGATTACAAATAAAAATTATAAACAAGAAAAAAAAATAATGTATAAAAAAAGACAAAGTCCTATCCATACGCATAATTGTTCAATAAATTCATATTCTAAACTATAGAGGTATTGAACAAAAAAATAATAATAATAATAAAAGAAAACAACTATATACATAAAGGTTGTTTAGCCTCAAAAAGCAAATTGAGCAATTGTTGATTAATGCTAGAAATTAATATTAGTTCTCTTTTGATTTAATTGGCTACTTAATTTTTAGCCATGTGCACAACCCAAGGCTCTTTTACCAACCATGTCTTCAATCTTTGGAACATAACCTTCAATCGGTGTGTTGATTCCTTAGTTAGTCATCGAAAGAATATTGGAACAAGATGTTACAACACAGTTTGTAATTTTAAAGTGAATTTAATGTAATAATTTTTAAATAAAATTTTCAAAGAATAAAAAACAAAAAAACATTGGTAATGAGATTGAATCCATTGTATATGCTTTAAGATGCTAGATCATTGAACTCACATCACTAATACATCCCAAAATAAACAAGTAATACAAAAGATACTCCAAATTAACAAAGCAAAATCCACACTCTTCTATTCTAATCAACCTTATATTTCTTCCTAAGCTTCAAAATGTGATCATAAACCTTACATCGATCGGGCAAAGATGCTGCAACGCTAACTTTCCCCCTTTTTATTTTTTTAAAGGCAGATATAAATAAGTGCTTACTGCTTAAGTTACAACATCATACATGGTCTTGACCTTAAACAATTCCAAAGGGACCCCTCCTTGAGACACATTTCACTTCAAGGGAGGCCAAAGGTCATAACATACAATTAGCGAATTGATCCCTGTACCACTCACACTAAAGGTAAGAAACATATTGCTTAAGTTACAACATTATACATGCATGGAATGCATGTTATCATGAAATGCTGTTTTTTTTTAGTCAAGGTCATGAAATGGTGTGTAACAAGGGTATTATTATTGGCCGGCGATGAACTTTGACCCGATGTTAATGTGGTTGAAAAGGATAGACTCCAAGATACCTAGCCTTATCATGCCACAACCCAAAGTTACAGTGACTTGCCCTAAAACTCATTCTTAAAATTGTTTTGTACCAATAACAATTTATTGGGAATGGATTGTTATCCCATACTAACTTGAATATCAAAGTCTCTTTAGTTAACTACATATTAGTGTCACCTAAGTTTGTCGATGAGAGCATCTCCGTAAAAAATTTGCATCTGTTGATTGGCACAAGCTTGTGTGGCATATGCTGGTGATTCTGAGGCAAGCTTTCATTGTTTGGCTTGCAGTGCTTAATCGCCTCCCTACCCTCTAAAGGTTGCTTTCCTTTGGAATCCCAAGTAACAACCTGTTGCCCTTTATGTAAGCATGCTGCTGAAGACAGAGATCATTTATTCTTTCAATGCCCGTCCTCTAGAAGGATATGGTCCAAGTGTCTTGAGAATACTGTTGTTATGTCACTTTTTGCTGGATATTAACCTTATCGATTACTCTTTTTTGGTTTTTAAATCAAAGAAATAGGAAAAGTAAACTGAGAACAATATAATAATGTGACGATCTGTTATGTAGTGAAGAGGGAAAGCAAAAAACAAGTAAAAATAAAGAGAGAAAAGAAGACACAATAAAAGAATATAGAGCGCGATTAATGATTGGGTTACTTACTACACACACAGAGAGGGAGAGAATTAATAAATAGTAAGTTGATTTTTTTTTTAAATTTTTCTGAAGGCAAATATAAATAAGTGCTTATTGCTTAAGTTACACTATTACACGTGGTCATGACCTTAAGCAATTTCAAAGGAACCCCTCTAACATGCCAAAGAGCTTTCCTGCCTACTTGCCTCTTTGATATACATTTTCACTTCAAGTGAGGCCAAAGGTCACTGCATACAAGTAACTGGAGTTGATTTCTATACCACTTATACTAAAGGTAAGAGACATACCAGTTGACTATTAAGTATTTTGTCCACGTCTACATAATGTGCCTCATAGAACACGGAGCTTGGCTGTGCAAATAAAGGGTAAGACGCACGAACAAAGTGTTCCCTAATAAAAGTTGGATCATGGATTATTCGATTCCATTGCTTAGAGACAAACCTCATTAAGTTGTAAAGAATATGAGCAGGCAGGAGAACAAGTATTTTAAATATTGGTAATCTGGGCGGCTGGCAAAAGTGGGTGGTGGTGGCGAGGTGGTACACGCGGCGGAAGCCGAGAAGAAGGAAAAATGGAGAAAGCTAAATGAGGAGGAGGAGAAGGAGGATAGTGACGAGGTGAAAGGTAAAGAAAATGATCCATTAGTGAAAGGAAATAAAAGAGCTGAAAGCCAAATGACTGAAATGCCCTCTAGGGCTATATCAGTAGATCTAGATATTTAACATGATTAACTGGGACAATTTCAAGGAGCCACATAGGCCTATTTATTTATTTATTCGAATTTTTGTGTCTTATTTTAATATAGGTTATTTTAAATGCCACGTACAAGTATTACAAGCTTCTCGTACAATATTTAGGTAATACCTTGTGCCTCATCATTTGTATTTTGAATGATGTAATTTTATCAATTTGTACAAGTACTTGTGCCATGGGATCTAATTTGTATGTGATATAAGTGCTTTATCAATTTAAAAAATCTAATAATCAAGCGATACATCTCTCACTTTTAGTATGAATAGGTACAGGGATCAATTCCTGCTGATTACACGTTGTGGTCGGTTTTTAGCCTCCCTTTAAGTGAAAAAAAACAATTGGCTTATATTGGATGTTAAGCGATGTTCTATTTTCATGGTATTAATGCCATTTTGACAATATAAATTACTTTTTAGTGATAAAAAAAACACTTCCTTAGACCAACTTATTTTTTTTGCAACTTATAAGCCGATGGATTTGATCATTTGTAAAGACTTTTATGCCTTTCAAAAGTTTACTCTATGACCATTTATAATTAGTGACAGGTTCTTTTCAATCATTATAACTATTACTATTACTCATGGGTAATTATTTACCAAATTTGTTAACAGCTTATAAACATATATTATCTAAACACATCTCTATTTATTTTTTATCACTTGCTTATAAATAGTTTTTCCTCATAAGTATAAGCAGCTTATAAGTATTTAAAAATTAAGCTTAGCCGAATGGGCTCTATATTAGACATTTCAATTTAATAGATGTGAGTTTTACTTGTACGTTTTTGTTATAAAACTATCCAATTTGATCAAGCTAAGAATCTAACAAACCAACACGGGCCAAACATAAGCCCAAAAATAGATACCAAAAACAGATATCACATAGAAAGCTCACTTATAAAATCATCCCTACCAACACTAGTGGTGAAGCAAACGACACGTCTCAGACACTTTTGGTGAACGGCCCGATCTGTTAAAGCTCCGAGTTTCAAGAGGTAACACATTATATTATATATATATATATGTGTAAGTATATATATATATATATATATATATATATAAATATTACAAATTATACCATATACTTTAACTTACGTATATCCCCTAAACTACATACACATTACACTCGCCTCATTTAAAAAAACTCGTACTGATCTGTTCATCTTCATCTTCTGTTCTCTCTCTCACACACACATAAGCACGCATCCTCTCTCACATAAATACACACAAACACGTATCGATCTTAGTCTGCTCTCTTCTGTCTCTCTCTCTCTCCCTCTCTCTCTCATACACACATATGCAAACTATTTCTCAAACAAATAGATCTCAGACGATGGGTTAGAGCTCGTGCATGTTGGTGATGAGTTGCTCGATGTGTGCTTTCTATGTGTGGGCGCGCTCTCTGTGTGTGTGATGGTAGCTATTGTGGTAGTGGTAGTGGTGATGGTGTGTGAATGTTTGTGTTTCAGTAGAGAAGGAGAGGGTTTTTTCCTTCTTCTTTTTTTTGTGTTGTGAGCGTTGGTTGAGTAAGAAAGGCTGTTGTGGAAGAAAGGTGTGATGGCGCCTGTTGAAGCAGCAGTAGTGGTGGTGTGTGAATATGTGGGTTTCAGTATGGAAAAAGAGGTTTTTTTTTTTTGTGTTGTCAGCTTTGGTTGAATAAGAAAGATTGTTGTGGAAGAAAGATTGTGAACGCGCATTTGTAGTTGTGAACATTTTAATCAAAGTTTTGAATGTAGAGTTCATAGGTATGAATGTGTCGTTTATAGGTATGAATATGTCGATAATGAATTGTGAACATGTAATACAAAAATTGTGATTATATAAAATAAAGATTGTGAATTTATAAAAGTTATGAACGTATGGTATAAAAATTGTGAAGTTATAAAAGTTGTGAACTTATATTATAAAAATTATGGAGATACATATTTTTCAAACAAATAATTTTTTAATTTTTTGAGAATTGAAATAGTTAAAAAATATTTAAAAATATTGAAAAAAATTAAATTGTGAACTTCTTGTATAAACACTATGAACATAAATTTGTAATTAATTAAAAAATATTAAAATAATTAAAAATATTAAACTTGTGAATATATAACATAAAATTTGTAAAAAAATGTGAACAGATAGTGTAAAATTGTGAAGGTATGTGTTGAGTTGTGGTTCAAGTGCTAAGCTCAAACCCGTTGTGGTAAGTGTTGTAATTATGGTAAGATTGATAAAATAGGAAGCCGAAGAAGGAAATCTCCTCTATAAATAGGACTCTAGCCTTAGTTGTCTGGTAAGATGTTTAGATTGAGAGATTGCGCCATTGTAAGAATACCGCAAGGAAGCGTTTAGACTTTTTGGACTGTGCAAAAAGTCATATTAAGTGTGTACTATTTTCTATTTAATGGAGTTTTTTTGGACGTAAGTAGAGGGCTAAACTGTGTTTATTTGTTGTGTTCTTTTCTTGTTATCCGTGCTTAATTCCGTTGCGTGTGTGTATTTATGCGTCCTAATTTCCTACCAGTATGAAATATATGTTTTTTGACAATAACTTTTAATTTTTTGAAATTTAGAAATAAAATGTAAAAAAAGTGAAATTAAACTTAAAAAAAATTGAACTAGGTTCGGTTTTTCTCGTTCTTCTTCGTTTGCGTGAAGTGCGGCACATAGATTCTACTTTGTTCCTTCTTATTATTGTTGTTGTTTTACTTTTTTTTTTTTTTTCAATATGGGACCGAGCGCGAGTTTTTTAGGGATTTGTTTGGTTTCATTGGATTGGATAGCTGGTCTTATGCCCTATGAGACTTTTAGTAACAGCTGATGTACATTCTAATATACGTTTGATCTAAGTTGAGATTATGAAAATGTATACAGTAGAATGAAGAGAGTAGAGAAAAGTAGAGTTATGTGTCAGGATCCCAACTTCTCAAATCTTTCTAATCAAAAGGATTCAAGTGTTTCTAAATATAGTCAAGTTCTATTATGATTTATCTTCTAGAAAAAAAAAAGAAGTGTACTAATGCACAGATGGTTTACTTTGTAGGAAAAAATTAGTCCATTATTTGAGAGAGAAGTGACATTTGACAAAGATGTTGTACATTGTAAAATCAGTATTTTAGTTCCTAAAATGCAGACTTAGTATCTGTTTGTTGTGTATATATATATTTACATGATTTGTAGACTTTTTTGTGTTTACGTGTTGCGTGCAACATGGAGGTTGGACTTGATGGGTTTCGGCAACCAATGAGGGAAGTCATGAAGAGAGTTAACACATATGATTTGCCCGGACAATGGAGGCGGGTCATCACTGCATAAATAAGACATTGAACATAGCCAGGCGTTCCATGGAAGTGGTTTTAGGTAATAACCTAACCTGACTCGTGATGTATCTTGACTTATTTATTTTTATTATTTATTTTGTTTCTGGCATATTTATTTTGCAGATCGAAATGTTATTCAGCTCCAGAGGAAATGTGGTCGCCATCCCGCTGTGGTTGAGGGCCCAGATGATGCACCTCATCCCACTGTAGTTAGGGCCCTAGATAATAGGCTTGATCCCATTGAGGCACCTGAGCCCAGCGCAAATGATGCACCTGATCTCGTTGATTCACTCAATCCTGATCCTGTTGATCCTTTCAATCTTGATTCCACTAATCCACTTAATCCTAAGCTTGCTGATCCACATTATATTAGGATTGCAAAACATAAAATAGGGGTAGGATTAATCTAAATGTATTACTTTTAAATCTTATAGTTAAAGTAATATAATATATTTTGAAAATGTTCTATATATATACATATGTGTGTATGTATGTATATACACATACATATATTTATATAATCCTGAGCATGCTGATCCACTTTATATAGGGATTGCAAAACATAAAATAGGGGTAGGATTAATCAAAATGTGTTACTTTTAAATTTTATAGTTAATGTAATATAATATATATTTTGAAAATGTTCTGTATATACATATATATATATATATATATATATATACACACACACATAGAAAGTCATGTGTTCTATTTTTAAAAATAAATTTATTTTTAACCTCTAAAGTATATACATACAATTTTATTAGAAATGTAAAATTTATCACTCTAGTTATTTGTGAAGGAAAATTAAAATATTAATATCCAATTTCGAATAGAGTCCATATTTTCTCATAACAAAAATAAATAGAAGAGTTTAAATAGAATTATCTAATCATAATTAATACATTATTTACAATTTAAATATCTATTAAAATGTCATATAAAATTGAGAATTCAAATAATATATACTTTATTAACTAAGTGAAAAAAGATATGATTTGTAATAAAAGTATGATATATTACACTTGTGCGATACACATAACAAATTAGTATTTTTTATGTCTTTATTTATCATTGATAGTTAATTTTTCTATTTTTTCAAAATTAAATAACTTTGAAAAAATTAATGAAGGTATATGGAAGGGGACGATATATATAGATATATAACAAATTTGATTAGAAGTATTTTTTTGTATGAATAGGAGATAGATTAATTTTTTTTGAGGAAAAAAAGTATGGCATAATAACAATGTGGCATAACAAGGACAAAAAATTATTTCATAATATAAAACGATATTAATTTAGTTGACAAAAAATATAATATTGAATTATGTAAAACTAATTAATTATGAAATAATTTATCATTAAAAAGATAATATCATATTAGGTTAAGAAATAAAACCATTGCATGATATGACTTTAGTTAGTATGTTTGACTTGATTTTAAAAATATTGCTCAATTAAGGGATGACATGAATTAGTGTGTGTAAAGTATGAAGTTTGTGTAGTTTATGTAAAGTTGTAAAATATGAAATGTGTGTAGTGCGTGTAAAGTGTGAAGTGTGTAGTACGTATAGTGTGTAGTGTGTGTAGTATGTAGAGTGTGTAGTGTGTGTAAAGTGTGACGCATGTATAGCATGTGTAGTGTGTGAAATGTGTGTAAAATGTGCAGTATATGTAATGTGTGTAAAGTGTAAAGTGTTTGTAGTATGTATAAAGTGCATAGTGTGTGGGGTGAATGTAATATGTATCTGCATGTGTATGATTGGGGAAATGTGTAATGTTTGTGTAAGGTCTATATGTACGGTGGAGGGTGTGGAGTTGGAGTTGACAAACTTTTGGTAAATGATTTTCTATTTTGAAAAATGGAAGTCATTTTCCCTGAAAATGAGATTATGATGAAGAAAAAGACAATTTTGTCATCAAGATCTGGGCATGATGAAAACTCTTCTATGTGCTTTGGACTGCTAAAAAAGTTCTAACCTGGCCATAGTAGTGCGTACATGCAACTCTATGCGACAAAAAGAGTACATGTAATTCTATGGGATGCAACATAACTTATGGCCTGTTTAAATTGTTTTTTTTAAGAAAAAAATTATTTTTTTAAGAAAAAAATTATTTTTTTTTTTAAAAAAATTATATGGTTTTTACATTAATTACTTGGCTTGAGTTTTAAAAAAGTTAAAACTCTTAAAAAAATTCAAAATATAACTTTTTTTAAAAGAAAATTTTTTAGCTTTCTCAAAAAAATAAATTTTCAAAAATTATAAAAAAACGCTTTAAAAAAAATTCAATCCAAACAAATCTCTAATTGAGGTACTACTAGAATTTCAGCATCACACAATCCAAAAGGACCTTTAGTATTGGGAAACGACCACAATTGCACCATCTCTCTGAAAATTAAACATTCCTTTATTCGATCAAATCTTCACACGCGCGCACACACACACACACACACACTCTCTCTCTCTCTCAAAATCAAATATAGCTTAACTTGGTCTGGGTAGTATACCACATTTTCAGATCAAACTTATCACTACATCATTAATAATTACAAAAGCACAACTTCAATGACGAAATAATCAAAAAAACAAGAAAAGAATGTTCGAAGTGAATGAAAAATTAAAGAATTTTTGAGTTATGAAACTCTAGAAGTGTCCTTAATTAATGCCGAAACGATGACTTAGTCTTCTCGTATACCTCCATGTGCCATGTAGTGGCTTTTCCTGGCATAGCTTACACATCACACGACACACAAATCCCTCATCCTGTAGCAAACAATAGCATAGAGGATTCTAAATTTGTAAGACTAACTCCAACAAATCCCCTAAAACACAAAATTTTTCATATTTAGGCGTTTTGTTAATGGCAAAGTGTTCTAACAACTCTCTTATCTCATTTTCAAAATTTTAGGTTTTTTCCCAATCCCAAAACAAAACACTTATATATAGGGTTTTTTTTTAATCCCCAAAGCCAACCCCCAAATCCCATCCCCCATTCCCATAACTTTAAGACTATAACATTATAAAATAAGGGAGCTATTGGAGTAAAACTGAAATTGGGATTCCCTAAACTGAATGTTTGGTAAAAAATAGGGGAACTGTTGGAATAGAATTGAAAATAGGGGATCCCAAAATATAAGAAAATGACTCAAATCACTTAAATTTAAGAAGAAAAAAAAATAGAGGAGCCGTTGGAGATAGCCTAACTAGATCCTTAACCACGAGATCAATTCATAATATATTGTTCTCAAGTAAACAGAAAACTTGACTAAATCTATGCTCCAAAATGCTCGAATAAAAAATTAAACTTTATTGTTATTAAATTAGCATCTCATTTATTTTAACTTAGTTGGTGATGCACAACCTTTGACAACTTAATCTCTAAGTCATATTGCCTCATTTAAAAATTTAAATTATGAAAAAAGAATTTAATCATTTATTGATATGGTCCCATCTTTATTACCCTTTATGAATACGTCCCGTACATTCAAATCAATGCTAAAAAATAGTCCCTTAACTTTGATTTCAATGACGCCATTAATCCTTTTAGCAAGTTCTGTTAGTTTTTTGATGGGTAAAACATGTGCCAGTCACATGCATGATGCATGTTAAAAAGTCACAAAAGCACGACATGTAATTTTATCCTAGAATAGTTAGTGATTGTAAGATCAAGTACTGCATATGTGACAAATTCGTTTAATTTTTAACAAATTTATTCAAATGACTAACGGATTCGCGAGATAGAAAGATAAATGCTTATTTAGTTTTTATTTAAAGATACGAGACGAAGAAATCTCAAAGGTAAAGATATGGAACCAAAATGGTCATTTACCCTATTTGTTATTTTTAAGGGTAAATGACCCATTTGGTCCTTCATGTTTAACTCTCTTGATAATTAAGTCTTTTATCTTTAAAACATGATAATTTAATTTTTTATTTTTGCAATTAGTGCATTGTCAGTCCTAAGTTCAGAAAATGTTAAAAAAAAGTAATGTTTTGATCACGTGACTAGCATGTAACAAGGGTAACTTGATAAAATTTATTCTTTTGTCTTTATAATTTGTGATGCTATCAATCCCTTATCTTTATAATTTGTGACATCATTAGTCCTAACGCCATTGTTTTCTTGACTTTTTTGAGTTCAAGACCAACGATATCATAAATTGCAAAACTAAGGGATTTACACCTGTCAAGAATTGATCTCGTGACCTCTTGAGAATCGATACCCTTTTAAGCGAGTCCCAGCTTATTCTTCCTGACCAGCAAAACAGCTTCATAAACCTTGTGCGAGTCCGGTAGAGTTTTGGCCACACTCTCCCTTTGCAAGCACCTCTGAGCCCATGCAACAAGTCTTGGGCATTCAGCTTCTGCATTGAATTTGCCAAAAGTCTCATACACATAAAACCAGCTGTAGAATCCAATTAAAGCAACATCCACATATCCAAAAGCTTCTCCTGCAAAATAAGGCTTGTCTTCAAGTGCACTCTCCAACACCTTAAGGCAATTTATGAACTCTTTCTTAGCTGCCTCTTGCTCATCGTCTCCTTCTTTTGTAGCCCATATTTTACGCCCAGAATCGTTTAGCTGCAATTGGATAATCCCAATTCATTTACAATCTTGATTAATTGAATTTTTTGGTCAGCAATGGCAGAAAATTCTTTCTCTAATTAGCAACCGTGCTGTCCGTCTCTAATTAGGGACCAAGAAATGCGTCTATAATTAGCGCCCAAACATTCGTCATTAATTAGAGACTCAACCTTCCATATCTAAATGAAAAGCCAAAACTTCCGTGACTCTAGCTCAGCGGTAGATTAGAGACCAAAAGTGATTCGTCCCTAATTGGAGACTGAAGAGCAATCAAATCTATATTTAGTGACAAGTAATTTGGTGACAGACATTTTAAATCACTACTCAGTAAATTAGATTAGTCACCCATTAGCAACGAAAATTGTCCGTCACCCGTGACCCAATTTTTAGTAATGAAAAATTAAATTCGACCTTTAAAGTTATTAGTGTTAAAAATGAATCCCACTCATGAGATGATCCAGAAATTCATGATTCGTGATTTATTCGCCTGAGAAAATTTTCTTATACTAGCTATAAGTGCAAGAACATTTTACTAAATCAAAATCAAGCCAGTCATCAAACATACATCAAGACTCCGGGAAACTCACCTTCTTGTCAATGTAGTCAACCCAGAACCTAGATTGAGCTCTTTCGTAAGGATCAGAGGGAAGCAATGGAGCATTTTCATGCCAAACCTCATCAATGTACTGCAGTGCAATGTTAGATTCACAAACTGGCTTCCCATTGTGAATCAAAACTGGGATTTTCTTATGGATTGGATTCATTTTCAAGAGCAGCTCGCTTTTTTCCTTTGCCAAGTCCTCCTCCTTGTACTCATACATGATTTCTTTTTCAGCTAATGCAATTCTAATCCGCATGCCAAACATGCTAGGCCAAAAATCCAATAGCATCACTTCATCACCCATTTTTCTTCTTTTTTTTACCCGCCTTAAAGATTATAGAAAATATGGAAGTTACATGTAGTAATATTGTCTCTTATATATATACTATATATATGTAGGTGAATGATTGGACAAGAATTATAATTTAATTTTGTCATTAGGTCATTGCATTCGTCTTTCACCCAATGTAATATGTCATCCCCTTCGTCAGTATTTGACATGTGGTGTGCGTGGTTTGTTTTTATAATAATTTTAGGTTTGATTTTAATATTTCGGTTTGGTCTTTTTCACTTAGAATTTAATAATGTTTTGTTGATATTTTGTTTATTTTAGTGAGATAATAACTTTTTTTCTTTCTTTTACAAACTTTTCGTCCCTAATTCAACTCAACCCACACCTTTCATGGAGCTTGAACTAAGTTTCAACTAGTTGAGCTACCCCTAATCTCTAATGAGATAAATGATTTGAGATGGTATATTACTAAATTTTGTGATTTTATGTCTTTTAGGTATGCTTTAAGAAGTTTGGTTTAGTTTGTCATGACACAGGGTTACATGGGTGTCCATAGGAAATCAGAAGAAAATTAGAGATTTGTTGACGGTTTCATGGCCACATAGAATTCTGTACGAGGTTATATAGTTTTAGCTTTCATATTTATTAAAGATTTTAGCTTTTTAGAATTTTTTAATTAAGATATATAAAACACTATTTGAAATCATGGGTATCAGGAATTTTGAAATTAAAGAAGGTTTTGCTCGACTTTTGCAAAACATAGGGAATAAAACATATTTTGTTCTATAATAACATATGACAGAAATTGCCTAGCAAAAAAATACAATAGAAATTATTCTCTACACTAACTATGCTTCGAGTTCAAAATTTATGATTTCTGGTTATATCATACATATATATTTGTAGAAATAACCATTAGATTTTCAATATTATGACTAACTTGTATGGCATCAGGTACTAATTTCATCCAAAAAGGGATTAATATTTCTGTAAGAAATTCAAAATTTGTCTACATTTTGGACCTGAAAACAGTTGCGGCTATCTTTTAACTCCACCATACTCCTCTTCATTTTCTTTGTCCTTCAAAAATTGCATAAATGCAAGGAATGCAAAGAGGAAGAATCCACCAGAGGAGGGCACTCCTCCACCCCCTCCTCCGCCACTACTTCCACCACTGTTACCAAGTGAAACTGCCTGTAATACTCCATCTTGTTAAATGTGGCCCGTATTCTTGGGCAACAAGAATAGCAGATTTTCTTGTTAGCGTATTACCTTATTTGCTTGTTACCTTTTGTAGCAAATAATTAATTAGTTGTCTTTTCTGCTTAATAGGTTTAGGAAACCTTTGCACTATAAATATGTGGCAATACTCATTATGTTATGTGTGAGAGAGAAACCAAAGTGAGAGCCTTATAGCATTCGTGATCAATAATATTATTCTCTGCTGCCTGTGGACGTAGACTTTAAAGCCGAACCACGTAATTCTTTTGTCTGTTATTTCTTTTCGTATTCTTCGAGTTTGCATGTTTTTCCCCAACAAACTGGTATCAGAGCTTAGGTATTAATCCGCTGCTTGAGGGGAAAAGGAAAAATCAAAACTCACTGTGAAACCAAAATTTCTCAAACCAAACGGTGCCTAACCAAACAAAGGTTTTTGTTCGGCGAAGAGTGCTTCGGTGTTGTCTACGTTGAGCGTTGGTGGCTGGAGTGGAAGCTTGCATCGGTGGGTCGTGGTTCGTGTTTGGATTTGAAGAACAAGCGAAGAAGATAGAGTTCACGTACTCTTGAGGTTGGTTTTGGGTATTCAGGTTTTTTTTTTTTTTTGGGAGTTGGTTCAAGTTTGTAAAGCAGGTTTAGGGTTAGTGGGCTTTGGGTCTGGGTTTTTTGGATCGGGCATGGGTAGAGGCCTTGTCCAAATTTGGTTAGGTCTTTTGGGTCTTGGGTCTTGGGCTTTGAAATTTTTTTTTCTATTTGGGCTTAGTTGAATCAAAAGATAAAAGGAAAATATTTTTGGTTTGGGCTTTTATTTTAAGACCAAAGAAAAAAAATATTTATTTCCTTTGGGCCTTAGTGTTGAGTCCAGAGAAAAAAAAATTCTAGCCAGTTTGACCAGTTTGATCGCGTTGACCAGTTGACCCGGGTTTGACCGGGGTTGACTTTGATCGTTGACCATTAACCGAGGGTTGACCACATTTGACCAGAGCCTTACCCCACGTTTTTCGATGTGCTGAGTCCGTTTTTTAGCTCTATTTTTCAAAATTCTGCTCCGAAGTACGTGTTTAGGGACAGTGTTGACTTTGACCAACACGTTTGACTTTGACCGGTGTTGACCAAAGTTGACCAGGGGTGTTCCTAAGGTTTCATGACGTGCTAAATCCGTTTTTGCGATTGAGCCAAATTCCATCCTAAAGTGTGAGTTTTGTGCAAACGAAGATGTCTTTCACAGGTGGAAAGTTTGAAATCGAGAAGTTTGACGGGAGAATGAGTTTCAGTCTTTGGAGGATCAGATTCAAGGCATTTATGACAATACAAGGACTTTGTTGAAGAAGTGATCCCGGTAAAGATGGAACCAGCAGTGAGAGAAGAACTCAAAGCGAAAGCCTTGAGTGCAACACATATGTCCGTGACAAATGAAATATTGCTGGAGATTGCTGAGATGATGACAGCAAATAAGGCTTGGAATACTTTGGGGGAATTGTATGCATCTAAATCTCTCACCAATGGCCTCTACTTGAAGAAGCGATTGTATCATCTTAGAATGAAAGAAGATACGTCACTAAAGCAACTCCTTGATGAGTTTTCCTTTTGTTTTATTGCTTTGAAGGACGTGGGTGTTAAAATTGATGACGAAGACCAAGCTATGATCGTATTATGCTCCTTACCGCCTTCATATATGAACTTTGTGGACACTATGTTGTACGGGAGGGATAAAATTACCTTTGAAGATGTGATTACTTCATTAAAATCGAAGGATTTTCAAACACATATTCCGAGACATAGGAAAGAAGTTCATGGGGAAGGTTTAGTGAGTAGAGGGAGATCGAGGAATAGAGGGGGATCTTCGGGTAGAAAGAAAAGCAAGTCAAGGTCAAAATCAAGAGCAAGGAAGCTACGTTGTTTCGAGTGTGGTGAAAAGGGTCATATTAAGAAAGAATGTCCAAAACTGAAAAAGGGAAAGAAAAAGGTGGAGAATTCAGCTAATGTGGTGGAGAGTCTTGTGATGATGGAGATAACTAGAGTAGTACGGGAAGTTTTGATGTGAGTGGATCACAGTGGCATAATCAATGGATTCTTGATACTGGTGCAACGTTCCATATGTGTCCTAGGCGCGACTGGTTCTTTTCTTATTCCAAAAGAGAAGGGAAAGTCTTTCTAGGCAATGATCTTTCGTTGAAGGTAGAGGGAATGGGCATCGTAAATATCAAGATGTTTGATGGTGTTACAAGATCTCTCGAGTGTTGGCATGTACCTGAGCTGAAGAAAAACTTGATTTCTCTTGGGCGTTTGGATTCTCATGGATACAAATTCCGAAGTGAGAATGGTGTCTTAAAGGTGACCAAAGGTGCAATTGTGCTCTTGAAAGGGAACTTGACTGGTGGCCTATATGTCCTTCAAGGCAATACAGTTACAGGTGTTGCAGCTGTTACATCTGAGAAGAGTGATAATGACACTACGCAGTTGTGGCACAAAAGGTTGGGCCATATGAGGGAGAGGGGACTGACCGAGCTGAGTAAGAGGGATTTGCTTTGTGGACAAAGAACTGGAAAGCTTGAATTCTGCGAGCATTGTGTCTTTGGAAAGCAAACCAGGGTGAAGTTCAGTAAGGGGCAGGAGAACACCAAAGGTACACTTGATTATATTCATTTTGATCTTTGGGGTCCTAATAAAGTTCCTTCCAAGAAAGGTGCCAGGTATTACATCACTTTCATTGATGCATACTCTCGGATGGTGTGGGTATACTTCTTGAAAACTAAAGATGAGGCGTTTCCAACATTTGTCGAGTGGAAGACGTTGATTGAGAAGCAGACTGGTAAACAAATTAAGCGTCTTAGGACTGACAATGGGTTGGAATATTGCAATAAAGAGTTTGATGAGTTCTGCAGGAAACATGGCATTGTGAGACACCGCACATGTGTAAGGACACCACAACAGAATGGAGTTGCAGAACGCATGAATAGAACTCTGGTGGAGAGAGCTCGTTGTATGCTCTCCCAATCTGGTTTGAGTCAAGACTTTTGGGCTGAAACCGTCAATACTTCATGATACTTGGTGAATAGGTCTCCATCCAAAGCTATTGAATTGAAAACTCCTTTTGAGTTATGGTCTGGTAAGCCTGCTGACTACTCTTGATTAAGGGTGTTCGGTTGCCTTGCATACACTCACGTGAAGGATGGCAAGTTGGAGCTGAGGGCAAAGAAATGCATATTTCTAGGCTATGCATCCGAGAGAAAAGGTTACAGATTGTGGTGCACAGATCCAAAGTCTCCAAGTTTCATCAGCGGGGATGTCATATTCAATAAGTCTGCTTTATTAGACCAAGAAAAGAAGAAAGCGGTAGTTGGTTTAGACCACGGTATCAAAGAGCAGGTGGAGGTATTTGCTGATGTTCCAAATGTTCCATCTAGCAGCCAAATTCAGCCGACTCAACCAACTGAGGTGCATGATCAAAATGTGCCTAAATAACAGAAGTACAGCATTGCCACTGGGCGAGAAAGGACTTTTCGAACTTTTGATCATGAAAAGGGAAAGCAAAGAACAAGTAAAAATAAAGACAAAAAAGAAGAGACAATAAAAGAACATAGAGCGCGATTAATGATTGGGTTACCTACACAGAGAGAGAGGGAGAGAATTAATAAACAATAAGTTGAATTTCTTTCTTTTAATTTTTCTAAAGGCAGATATAAATAAGTGTTCGAATCGTGAATGTGATTTTTTTTTCAATGAAATATAATTAAATTTTTAAAGTTCGAATTAGAGCTTTCGAAGTTCGAATTCGAGTTTTAAAAGTTCGAAAAGTCTATTTTTGTAAATCTTTTAAAAATGGGGTTAACTTTAAAAGTATTTAAAAAAATAAAGTTAAAAGAAAAAATTTTCCCAAGTAGTGCAGCCGTAAATTGGTAAAATATGGCGTCTGAGGAGAAAGAATTTTTACAAAGTTATAAACTGCACGACAGATAAGATAATGTAGACAAATTGAAAATCGTACACAAAATTTGCGTTATGCGTGGAGTCGAGAGAAACAGAAGATGATGCCATAAAGATTAGAATTGTAAAATTAAGATTTGAGGGTATTAAAGTGTGCATAATACCTATTCATCCATAGTATGTGAAAAGCGAAGAACAACCATATATGTACGCATAGTCAACAAGCTATGAGTAATGGATTCTGTTAACATAGTAAATGAAAAGCGAAAAACAACCATATGTGAACGTGTTGCACGCATGCATAAATAGTAAGGGGCAACAAGCAACAGTCATCATCGAGAATGCTATGGAATAAGCCATGTACGATGTTGTGGAGATCTATAAAATTAAAAACGACTACTATTAAAGTGGGGTAAAGGTAAGGGAGGAAGAATTATTTTCTGCTCTGTCACAGGGTTTGCAACAATGTAAATAATATCCTCATCTTTTGAGCCAAACCCATCAAACCATCGCAATAATCCAAGACATCGACGCTAGGATATTGAAGATCTAGTAGTCTCAGGGCCTGTTTGGATTGACTTTTTTTTCATGAAAAAGTACTTTTTTAAAAAAAAAAATTATATTAAATTTGCAATAACTATTTGATCTGACTTCTAAAAAAGCTGAAACTCTGAAAAAAGTTCAAATACAGCTTTTTTTAGAAGCCAGAATTTTCAGCTTCTAAAAAAAATTTATTTTTCAAAAGTTGTTAAAAAAAAGCTTTTGAAAAAAGCCAATCCAAACGAGCCCTCATTCTAGCATCCCTTTCACCCACGTCTATGTAATGCGCCCCATAGGGAGGGGACCTTGGTTGTACAAAGGCATGGGAGATTGGCTGTGCAAATAAGAGGTAGTACAGCTCAAACACACCCTTCTACTTTTACCTGCATCAAGGCTCAAGCTGTGCTCAGAAAAACAAACTCAAATATCAACAGTAGGGACTAAGCTACCAATTAATAAATGGACATAGTGCTCAATTCAGAGCTAAAAGAAAAAAGAACCAAGTGAAAAGAATAGTAGTCTCTCAATATGCTCTAAGGAAAAATAAAAATGATGGCATTGCCTTCTATATATCTAAAAATCTCATTTGTGGTTAGGATGAGTTTACATTTACCTCATAATATAGTAAAAGTCAAAAGATGAGTACTTGACATTTACTTTGTGACATCCAAGTGATTTCATTTTTTTTAGCTCATTAATAAAATTTTCAACAGTAGTAATTGTTCTCATGGTTCTCACCACATCCAAGAAGAGGCCTCCTTTTAGATGAAAAACTTCAAATAGAAAAATCTTAAAAAAAAAAAAACAAAATTACGACCTAATAACCCATACAAATGAAAGGATAAGAAGAAAGAAAAAGTTATAGACAAATATGTACCATTAAATATCTTTACTCGATAAAGTGTGTATCGGGTCATCATTTTAAATTCTTGATTACAAATAAAAATTATAAACAAGCAAAAATAAATTAATGTATAAAAAAAGACGAAGTCCTATCTATTCGCATAATTATTCAATAAATTCATATTCTAAACTATAGAGGTATTGACCAAAATAGTAATAATAATAATAATAATAATAATAATAATAATAATAATAATAATAATAATAATAATAATAATAATAATAAAAGAAAACAACCATATACATAAAGGTTGTTTAGTCTCAAAAAGCAAATTGAGCAATTGTCGATTAATGCTAGAAATTAATATTAGTTCTCTTTTGATTTAATTGGCTACTTAATTTTTAGGCATGTACACAACCCAAGGCTCTTTTACCAACCATTTCTTCAATCTTGGGAACATAGTCTTCAATCAGTGTGTTGATTCCATTAGTTAGTCATCGAAAGAATATTGGAACATGATGTTACAACACAGATTGTAATTTTAAAGTGAATTTAATATAATAACTTTTAAATAAAATTTTCAAAGGATAAAAAACAAAAAAACATTGGTATTGAGATTGGATACATCGTATATGCTTTAAGATGTTAGATCATTGAACTGACATCACTAATACATCCCAAAATAAACAGGTAATACAAAAGATACTCCAAATTAACAAAGCGAAATCCACACTCGTCTATTCTAATCAACCTTATATTTTTTCCTAAGCTTCAAAATGTGATCATAAACCTTACATCGATCAGGCAAAGATGCTGCAACGCTAAATTTCCCCATTGTTTTTTTTTTTAATTTTTCTAAAGGCGAATATAAATAAGTGCTTACTGCTTATTTTACAATATTATACATGGTCTAGACCTTAAACAATTCCAAAGGAACCCCCCTTTGAGGCACATTTTCACTTCAAGGGAGGCCAAAGGTTGTAACATACAACTATGGAATTGATCCCTGTACCACTCATACTAAAAGTAAGAAACATACTGCTTAAGCTACGACATTATACATGCATTGAATGTTATCATGAAATGATGTTTTTTTTTTTTTTGGGTCAAGATCATGAAATGGTGTGTAACAAGGGTATTATTATTGGGCGGCGATGAACTCTAACCCAATGTGAATGTGGTCGAAAAGGATAGACTCCAAGATACCTGACCTTATCATGGCACAACCCAAAGTTACAGTAACTTGCCCTAAAACTCATTCTTAAAATTGCTTTGTATCGCATTGCAATTTATTCAAAGTAAATTTTTATCTCATACCAACTTGAGCATCAAAGTCTCTTTAGTCAACTTCATATTAGTGTCACCTAAGTTTTTGGATGGGAGCATCTCCGTCAAAAATTTGCAACGGTTGATTGGCATAAGTTTGTGTGGCATAAGCTAGTGATTCCGAGGCATGCTTTCATTGTTTGGCTTACGCTTTCATTGTTTGCCTTGCAGTCCTTAATCGCCTCCCTACCCTCCAAAGGTTGCTTTCGTTTGGAATCCCAACTAACAGCCTTTTGCCCCTTATGTAAGCTTGCTGCTGAAGTCAGAGATATATATGTAGAGCATGAAGGACAGAGGAATCTCTTTCGTTTAAATTAACTTTGTACAGTTGGCTTGGCCACTTATACTCTGTTTGTTATAGTCTTATTTTAAGATATTTATCTTATTAAAATAAGAGTACATCTTATAAGATTTAACAAATCTTATCATGCATTCTATGAAAATTTAAAACAAAACCATACTTTTTATCTTATAAGAAATAAGCAATCCTTCCTATCTTATTTTTTACAACTATAGAATGCATTGTGCATATAATAAGATATCTCTAAATTTTAATAGGATAAGTATCTCAAAATAAAATCATTCCTATCTTAAAATAAGATCATTCCAAACACACTATTAGATTTTTTAGTAATACAGTCACTTTGCTTGCCTAGCCACAAAAAAAAAAATATTCTCGACCTGCTTCCTTTGCCCTAGTAGGTCAGATTCACAATTAAGTTCAGGAGATTCGGGTTTATTTGATATTCACTTTATCAATTACCCTTTTTTAATCTTTTAATCAAAGAAATAGAAAAAATAAAGTGAGAATAATAGAATAACGTGATCTGTTAATGTCGTGAAAAGGGAAAGCAAAGAACAAGTAAAAATAAAGACAGAAAAGAAGAGACAATAAAAGAACATAGAGCGCGATTAATGATTGGGTCACCTACAGAGAGAGAGAGGGAGAGAATTAATAAACAATAAGTTGAATTTCTTTCTTTTAATTTTTCTAAAAGCAGATATAAATAAGTGCTTACTGCTTAAGTTACAAAATTACACATGGTCATGACCTTGGAGAAATTTCAAAGGAGCCCCTCCAACATGCCAAATAGCCTGCCTGCCAGCCTCCTTGAGACACATTTTTCACTTCAAGAGAGGCCAAAGGTCATTACATACAACTAGCAAATTGATCTCTATATCACTCACACTGAAGGTAAAAGACGTACCACTTGAGTCTCTGATTCTTTGAGACGCATTTTCTGAAGTCATAACACCCTGCACGTCCATTTAATTTCATCCTCTTCCGATAGCAAGTTCTCAATTTAGAAGAGATTGATTTGATCAATCCGTGAAAACCATCATGGTTTTGACAATGAAACAAGGCTCTCAACATGAGAATGGAATGAGTAGAATGGATAAAGGCGCTCAACATGGGTATGATTAGAGTAACTAGGAGGAAGATAATAATTAAATGCGTAGCTGCACCTTGTCTTTAACGTTGTAAACCGTAAAAGACATCTCATTGTCAAAGAGAACAATGATGTCTCTATCTCTAACCCAAGCAACAGGGACCATCGGCCAAGGAATACCTTCAACTTCATAAAGCATTGTCCACGCACCACTTTTAGGATCTGTCAACAATAAAACACCAAAAGAACAAAAATCAATCGTGTACACGCAACAAAGCTCGTTCTTTATTTCCCTGTAGCTAAGAGTCACATCTCTACGGTGTCTCAACGGAGCCGGAACTTCATGGAGTGCTTCAATTTCCAAGTCTAAGCATAGGATGCTGGTATTATTACCATAATAAGTCCAATGGATGTAGCCTTTTGCTGCCACAGTTGATGGAAAAAATCTATTAACGGGAGTAGTTGATAGCTGTTGACTCTGAAGCTCTTTCCACTTAACATCTTTACCAAGAGGAACTACAAAGATACGAGCAGAACCACAGCCAACATAGATGCAAACCACTTTATACTCCTCAGCAGAAGTGATAGGCACTAAGCGAATAGACAGTGATTTAGTTCCAAGCGGGAATAAAGGGGAGGGAGCATTTGAGGATAAAGGTAAGGGAGGAAGAATTATCCCCTGCTTCGTCACAGGATTTGCAACATAATAAATAATATCCTCATCTTTTGAGCCACGGAAAACCATCAAACCGTCGCAATAATCCAAAACATCAATGCTAGGAAGTTGAAGATCTAGTGGTGTTATTGTAGCATTTCTTTCGTCCACGTCTACGTAATGCGCTTCATAGGAAGCGGACCGTGGCCGTGCAAATAAGAGGTAAGATGCACGAGCAAGGTGTTCCCTAATAAAAAGTTGGATCATGGATTATTCGATTCCATTGCTTACAGACAAACCTCATCTGAGTTGTAAAGAATATGAGCAGGCAGTATATAGGTGAATGATTGGACAAGAATTATAATTTAATTTTGTCATTAGGTCATCGCATTCGTCTTTCACCCAATGTAATATGTCATCCCCTTCGTCAGTATTTGCGCTGTACACACGTGTTTGGCACATTTTAATAATAATAATAATGACACGTGGTGTGCGTGGTTTGTTTTTATAGTAATGTTAGGTTTGATTTTAATATTTCAGTTTGGTCTTTTTCAGGTAGAATTTATTAATGCTTTGTTGATATTTTGTTTACTTCAATGAGATAATAACTTTTTTTTTGGGTAAAATACACTAGACCCTCTATGGTTTATTATAAATGCGCAATACATTTCTGTGGTGCCAAAAATTTCACAGTAGACCCCTGTGATGAGTAAAAATTTTACACATATCCCTTATTGTTTACATCCTTGCGTTAAATTTTATATTAAAAAAGACGTTAATAGCCTTGTTCTACTTGTTCAATTTTTCATCATCATCATCATCATCATCATCATTATTATTATTATTATTATTATTATTATTATTATTATTATTATTATTATTTTATTTTTAATTAAATTTTTTTGATAGACAAATATTTTTGAACTTATTTTTCTGTGTTATCAGACATTAAATACTTAAAAAATATTTTTGCAATATTGAGAAAATTGTAGAAATCTAAAAATTATGTTTCTGTGTTGCTTTTATTTACTTGCATAGAAATCTCAATTTTGTATTTTTGATATTTGGAACAAATGACATTTTTCTATTTATTGAGCATTGGTTTTGGTTGGCTGAAAAAATTAGCATGCCACGAAATAAGTCCTAATTAATCTAAAAATATAATCAAATACTTAATTCAATTAAAGCTACATTGTTGAAGCTCAAATCTAGTCAAACCAATGAGGTCAAAGTTTTAACATTTTCGACCATTAATGATCCATTTGTTTGCAAAAAAAAAAATATTTCTTAAAAAATATATTTTTAAGAATTTTGTGTTTGATAACAAAAAAAAATTAATAAGAAAATAATTTTCTATCAAAAAATTTAATTGAAAATAAAATTACAATAAATAATAATAATAATAATAGAAAATTGAACAAATGAGCTAAGGCTATTAATGTCTTTTTTATGTAAATTTTAACACCGTTAGGAGGGATATAATCAGTAAAGGACACATGTGAAACCTTTATTTACCACAAGAGTTAGTTGTAGGACTTTTGGCACTATAGGAGTGTATGGTGCACTTATAATAAATCACAAGGGGAGCTGATGCATTTTACCTTTTTTTCTTTTATAAACTTTCTGTCCCTAATTCAACTCTACCCACAGCCCTCATTGAGTTTGAACTCAGTTTCAATTAGTTGAACTATCTTTAATATCAAATAAGGTAAATGATTTGAGATGGAATTTTACCAAGGGCCTGTTTGGATTCGTTTTTTTTTTTTTAAGAAAAAATACTTTTTAAAAAAAAAAGTTACATTAAATTTGTAATAACTATTTGATTTGATTTCTAAAAAAGCTAAATCTCTAAAAAAAAGTTCAAATATAACTTTTTTTATAAGTCAGAACTTTTAACTTCTCAAAAAAGCTACTTCTCAAAAGTTGTTAAAAAAACTCTTTTGAAAAAAAACAATCTAAACGGACCCTAAATTTTGCGATTTTATGTCTTTTAGGTATGCTTTAAGAAGTTTGCTTTAGTTTGTCATGACACAGGGTTTCATGGGTGTCCATAGGAAATCAGAAGAAAATTAGAGATTTGTTGACGGTTTCATGGCCACATAGAATTCTGTACGAGGTTATGAAGTTTTAGCTGTCCTATTTATTAAAGATTTTAGCTTTTTATAATTTTTTAATCTTTTTCTAATTAAGGTATATAGAACACTATTTGAAATCATGGGGTATCAGGAATTTTGAAATTAAAGAAGGTTTTGCGCGACTTTTGCAAAACACAGGGAATAAAAATATTTCATTCTATAATAAAATATGAAAGAAATTGCCTAGCAAAAAATACAATAGAAATTATTCTTTAGACTAGCTATGCTTCGAGTTCAAAATTTATGATTTCTGGTTATATCATACATATATATTTGTAGAAATATCCATGAGATTTGCAATATTATGACTAACTTGCATGACATCAGGTACTAATTTCATCCAAAAAGAGATTAATATTTCTCTACGAAATTCAAAAATTGTCTACATTTTGGACCTCAAAACAGTTGCGGCTGTCTTTTACCTCCATCACACTCCTCTTCATTTTCTTTGTCCTTCAAAAATTGCATGAATGCAAGGAATGCAAAGAGGAAGAATCCACCAGTCAAGTGCACTCCTCCACCCCCTTCTCCGCCACCACCTCCACCACCGTTATTAGGCAGAATTGCAGGTCCATTTTGGTCTAGTTTTGGTGTTTTCGAACCTGAAAAATAATCAAACATTAAAATGTCAAAGTGTTGCTAACTCGGTTCATAAAAATTCCAACGATCAACCCAAGTAGCACAAAATTCAACAACCAGAGTAGACAAAAGAATATTTTTATCAATGACCAGCTGCAAGTACTATCATAATTGCATCTAATATTTACTTATCAAAGAGAGAGAGAGGTGAAAAAATAAAAAGAGGACTTTAGAGATCCATAAAATACTGTTTAGTTGATTCCACCTAGTAAGTTTTTTTTTTAACAGATTCCACCTGGTAAGTTTAAATATTCCATTTAGTATAGTTTTGTGGCTAAAAATACAACAGTAAAATACATTATACTCTTGTAAATCAAAATCGTAGAAAACTTTTTACATTTCAGAACTTGTTAATATCCCATAAAGTATAAAGAATGTCGAACAAAATCCTCAATTCTTGGGGCGACGTGTGACATTCATTATAACATAGTGAGTATTAACAATATTAGGGGTATTAGTAAGTTCTGAAACCACAAAAATTTTTATGCATTAAAAAAAAAGATCCGAAAGAGTAAAATGCATTTTATTCAAAATAAAATATTACCTCTTATGTCATTCATAATAACTTTTTTCGCCCTTTTCGCCCTGGGTAAAGTTTCTACTGCAGCACATCGTGCATTCTGCAAGTAATTAAAAGCTAATTCAGAATTATATATATTACTTAGAAGTTCGTCAGTTACCATTTAAGTTGAAGTCTCATATATGTGCAAACAAAAAAAAAAAAAAAAGAGAGAGAAAAGAAAAGAAAGAGAAGATAGAAAATATATAGCATCAAAGTGATTCCATCGTTACACCCCTACAGTGTTGTTTTAGGGAAGTTCTAGAACAAAAATTTGTAGAATATTTGAGAAAAAATTGTAGTATCATAAAAAGTTTGTAGGTCTAAAACAAGAATTTATCAGTCCATAATAAATCTTATCGGTCTAAAATAAAAATTTGTGTTTTGTTTTAGACTTACAATTTTTGTTTTTCCAAATTTACATCAGTTTAGACTGATAGAAGATAAATCCATTGTTCCAACAACAAAACCTTAATTATTAAAGTTTGAAGCAATCTAAAATGAAACATTATTAGTGACATTATTAGTACAACTACATCATTTGTGTTTGAACGTTTACATTATTATTAGTGGCAGGAGGGCCTCATGTGTACGTTCAAACGTACTTTATTCATTTATATTCTAACCTTAATACTAGTTGGTTTTTGGATATAAATCGCATATGTAAGGCAAGCACCGAAGTGGAAACTACTGAAATTAGTGAAAAAATAGTCTTCAATAAAATCACCAGAGCTGCTAAACAAACGGAAAGAGATTGATTTCTGCTAGAGCCAATTCTTTCATATTTTTGATGTTTCGTATGGAGTAAAAAACTTCTACTGCCGAATGATTGAACTTGAAATAATTTACAGCATATTCGAGTAGATTTGTAGTCATGAGGATACCTCTCAAACTGAAATTTATTAGCTGTTCGGTTGTAAGTAATTTTCGATAAATATCATTGGACAAAATGCTAATCTTCAGAACAAGAACCACCAATAAAATAGAATTTCAAATAAGCAAAAAAATAATTCATGGTTGAGGTAAAAATGTAAATATGCATATTTTATTAATGATGGTAAAGGGATAACATAGTTATCAATCACGAAATGATTGGATTTCTCTTTTGAATTTGGATCCTCCTCTCATAGTTATTGGTATCTTCAAATGATTATGACGTGAAATCCTATTAATTCATATCAAATGAATGATTATAATTGAGAGAAAAATAAAAGAAGGAAAATATAAAGATGGAATATATGGAATGGGAGGAAAATTCAAAAATTAAAAGTACTTGATTGAGATTAATTGCCTATAATATAAATGGATAGGATTACCTCTTAATCAGTTATTGTCAGACACGAATTGACTAGGAGGGAATCCTAGCACAACAGAGTACAATGATAATCATCATATGGTTTCAATACGTTCTTTTTGTTCTCTCATACTTAGAGTTGAACATGTATGTATACTTCGTCCTATATGTTTCTTAACTATAAATATAATGTTACTAATAACTCAAATATGGGATATATCATGTTCGCAAAACTATACAACTCAAAAACTGAAAAGATAATTTATTTTATCGACTAATTAATTAATTATGTATATACAAGCAGTAAACAAAGAAATTGCACAAAATAGCACTTAGATTTGGCTTAAAATGCCTCAGCTCATATATAAGACTGGCATACACTGGGATTCTTTTATCGGGTGGTGTTATATGTACTTGGATATAAACTTGGTAAGGCAGCAATAGAATTGGCAAGTAGTGGGAAAAATTTTTCTTTTAACCTTATTTTTTTAAATATTTAATTAACCCAGTTTTTAAGAAATTTACAAAAATAGATTTTTCGAACTTTTGAAATTCGAATTCGAACTTTAAAAGCTCGAATTCGAACTTTAAAAATTCAATTATATTCTGTTAGAAAAAAAAATTTCACATTCATGCTTTCGAACATTTGAAATTCGATTCGAGACTTTAAAAGTCAGGAATCGAACTTTGTAAGTTCGAATTGCTGAGCTTTTGTTCACTGCCAATTTTATTGGTAGCAAGTAATCTTTTTTGGTCAACGGGGCAATTTAAATCCATAGGCCATAATTTTAGCATAGGCAATTTAAATTTATAGGCCATAATTTTAGCATATAATTAGGTTGAATTCGAAAACTTAAATTACTTGCTACCAATAAAATTGACAGTGACTTTGTAGCAGTTAACTTTTTTAAAAGTTTGACATAAGTATTTTCTTAATTAGTTAAAATTTTTTACTTAAAAAATAAATTTAGAATTTTTTTAAAAAATATTTTTTTATAAAAAAGTCATTCGAACTGATTTTCAAATCATTAAAGTTTTTTTCCCAAATTAAAGTTGATCTGATTCATATAACTAAAGTTATAAAGTTTCTTTCATAATGTAAAAAATTATCCTCATATATAATTGGACAAATGACAAGAAATTTCTACAATGGAATGGAGCTTTTGAGTTGTACTGTGTGAGAGAAAGCCACGAAACGGCTTTTTGGGAAGCCAGTTGGTATTTTCACTTTCAACCACCACCCTAAAACTTGAGAGGGAAGAGGTCTTCGTGGGTCCCACATAAACATAGCAAGAGCTCTAGCAATTCGAACTTACAAAGTTCGATTCCTGACTTTCAATGTCTGGAATCGAACTTCAAAAGTTCGAATCGTGAATGTGAATTTTTTTTTCAATGAAATACAATTGAATTTTTAAAGTTCGAATTAGAGCTTTCGAAGTTCGAATTTGAGTTTCAAAAGTTCGAAAAGTCTATTTTTGTAAATTTTTTAAAAATGGGATTAATTTTAAAAGTATTTAAAAAAATAAAGTTAAAAGAAAAAATTTTCCCAAGTAGTGCAGCCATAAATTGGTAAAATATGGCGTCTGAGGAGAAAGAATTTTTACAAAGTTATAAACTGCACGACAGATAAGATAATGTAGACAAATTGAAAATTGTACACAAAATTTGCGTTATGCGTGGAGTCGAGAGAAACAGAAGATGATGCCATAAAGATTAGAATTGTAAAATTAAGATTCAAGGATATCGAAGTGTGCATAATACCTATTCATCCATAGTATGTGAAAAGCAAAAAACAACCACATGTAAACGTATAGTAAAAAAACTATAAGTAATGGATTCTGTTAACATAGTACATTAAAAGCAAAAAACAACCACATGTGACCGTGTTGCACGCATGCATAAATAGTAAGGGGCATCAAGAAGCAGTCATCATCGAGAAAGCTATGGAATAAGCCATGTACGATGTTGTGGAGATTTATAAATTAAAAAAGTACTACTCTACTTTCAAACGTTTGCAACTTGCCAGTACAAGACTTATGTTTTTGCCTTTTGGGGGATTATAACTTATATTGTGGAGAACGCAATTTTAAGCCATTTGGGAGGAATTTGGGTCTATTTGAATTGACTTTTTTTCAAGAAAAAATACTTTTTGTCTTGAAAAAGTTACATTAAATATGCAATAACTATTTGATTTGGTTTCTTAAAAAATTGAAACTCTGAAAAAAAAACTCAAATATAATTTTTTTTTAGAAGTCAGAATTTTTAACTTCTCAAAAAAATTTATTAAAAAAATACTTTAAAAAAAAAACAATCCAAATGGGCCCTTTAAATCATCTCGCAACGTTATAAACGAAACCTCGTAAGGAGAAAGCGGACTGCTCTCCTAATAAGGTCCAGGAAAATAAGAAAACCTTTTAACGTCGCTAACGGCTTATGTGGAAGTCGGTAAAACTTTTAATGGGCTCTTGGGCCCGCTTTCTGGGCAATGCATCATATGTATAGACGAGAAATATGTTGATATAATTCTGGAGTTATCATCCTTTTGATCTAGTTGATGAAATCGATAAATAGTGACGAAGCTAGAATTTTCATTACAGACCATCAACTAGTTTTTTTTTTTTTTTGGGGGGGGTGGGGGGGGGTGGGGCATTTATAAGTTTTTTCTTTTCCTAAATTAGTAAGTTGTTATTTTATTTCACTAAAAAAATTTAGAAAAGTGGGAGGCAAAAAAAAAAAAACCCCCCGCTAACAACTCGAATTAAAAAAAAATGGCGGTTAAATTCCACGCATAACAAATGAATCTATTCTCCATTGTATAGCTAAATGTCAATTAGCTAAGATCATGTTTTAACACTGTTCACAACCTTCTTAAAAATTTATGTTTCTAACATTTTGCAGTACTCTTTGTTTGTGCTCCATCCAAATATGGTACACTCAAGTTTTTATAAACAAGAAAAGATCATTTCTATGTATAATGATGATAACAATTGATAGAAGAAATTATTTATTATTAATAACATGTAAATAAAGAAAGAGATTTGCCAATTTCAAAAGGGGTCATTTCATTTCCTTTTCGTTAAGCCAGGTGGTTCTTTCTTTATCGATGAACCACCTGTAAAATATTAAAATATCTATGTTTCTATCCATGTATAAAATCTTGAAAGAACTTTTCGCCTAAATCGAATATTGGTGTCTTTGGATTCATTAGTTAGGCAAACTCTTTTTATTTTTTTTTTCTGAATTGTGATATTACGTGTAAACTCTTTTGTACATATTTGAATCGTTTTCAGTTGAATAGTATTATTTTTTGTGGTAATGGTAGCGTAACCATTAAGTAAAAGTCCAGAAAAAATAATTGCCTAAGTTGATTGGTCTTGCTGAAAAGAAAGATTTAGCACAAAAAAACAGGAAAGGGGGCATATCACATCTACAATTGCTCCAAGTCCAATCAACCGATTTATTAACTCCTAGGTAAATTAATAATAAGAACCGTGTTGTCTAACCTCATTCAAATATGAAACAAATTTTGACCAAAAAAAAAAAATGAAACAATTTCTCTTTCACTATTATCAATAAAATTTAAAAACAAATCATTGTATTTTAATCTTTCAATATATTTTCAAATCATATCAAATTAATTAGAGTATAATTCATTTTTATCCCTCTTTATTTTATTAAATTGCATAAAATTTCCTATAACTTCAAAACTCACTAAAATATTTTATGTTATAAAGAATGATGCTGATCATATTCTTTATATTATAAAGAATGTTACATAATTATTTTAAAAATAGAAAAATTTGTATTATGTTCTTTAGAATATAAAAAATGTATTCATGAATTTTGATATACAAATATACGACTTTGATGAAAATACATGAGGTGCATTTCACCCAATTATTTGAATTTTAGTACTAAGAGTGACCTTATAAAGAAGACTTCTATTATACATTTACCCACATAAATTTTATTTGGTTAGCCACTTATGAATAGTGATTTTTACTCTTCTTTTTTCTTAACGCATTCATTTATTTAAAAATACCTAAATATCAAATTAAGTAAAGGAAAATTACATTACTGCCCAAAGTTAGTCTCACCTTGATCGCTAAATTAGGATTTTTTTAATTAAAATTCATTTTACCTCCTGTACTTTGCAAAAGTTGCGTAAAATATCATTAATACCTCTCTATGTTTTAAAAATGTTGCATATTGGCCCTTACCATTAGTAATTACATTAGAGTTAACAAAAAATTATGAAATTAGTGCTAATTTATCCCTCTAATTTTAAAATAATGCAATTTCCCTCCTTTGGTTCGGAATAAGGTGTCAATATACTAAATGTAGGGTAAAAATAAATTTGGTTGTTATTGGGTTTTGCTAGAATTTATTGAAGCCATTTTGTTGGTTTTGGTGGAGTTATCAACAACAAGTGTTGTGTAAAAAAGAAAATCTTAAAATGCACAAGCAAAAAAGATGTCAAATAGATTTCGTATGGTGCAGTGGCACTACAACTATTACCACCAACATGGTTTTTCAAACTGATGAATCTAATATTTTGTTAAAATTTTTAGGTGGTGTTTACTTATAGAAAATTAGAATTGTTTTCTAAAAAAAATTTATAAAAAAATAAAATAGAATATCATATTTATAAGGAAAAATCCTCTAAAACGAGAACTAAAAAATATTTTTTTAAGTTTTTTAAATTAAAGGAGAGTGGTGGAAAATAATTCGGGATTGTTTTATATGCATTCAATTATTATTAAATATATTTATATTGTTTAATATGAAGTTATTTAAACTAAGAAATTTACATAATTTAGGATATATATTTTCGATATTTTATCTAAGGGTGTATTTGCATCTTATTTCAAATTAAATGAAAGAATTTGCACCGTTTTCAAAATTGGAGAGGGGAATTTGCACAATTTTTAAAATTATAGAGGGGAATATGAGTCATTTTTAAAAGTAGTGGGGATTTGCTTCAAATACTTGAGTTTTTTTGGTCACTAACAAGTCAAGATATATTATATGTCTGTTTTTTACACATTTGTTAAATTTAATGAAAAAACTAACCACAAGGGCCAATGTACAACCTTTTCTAAAGTAAAGGACAGCATCCGTGAGTCCTAAAACAGCATGATTTCTATACGACTTTCACAAATAACAAATGAATAAAGTAGATTGTACTCTTTTTTTTAATATCAATGGCCAAGGTCACAATAAAAATCAAACAACTTAATAATCAATCTCATAAAAAATAAATCATGAAAATGACTTCCCAAATATCCCTTAAAGAAAAGTACAACTTTTGCTAATCGACGCTAGACCAGGAATATTCATCATTAATCATATATTGGGATGAAAATGAAGTTTTTTTTCCCTTAAACTCCTCAATCCTTATTCAACTATGAAAATCATGAAAATTACATCAAAGAAATTCGTAAAAACTGTTCGTGGACATATAGCATTTGATAAAAGGAAACTAACAACCTACAATTTCCGATTTTCATCTCAATTACAATCACGATCAATTAATAAGTAAAAGCTTTTGCTAACAATGCTCACAAGGCAATACGAGTTCATATGACATTTGATATCCTTTCCATATGATTAAATATTTACTATGTATTTCACGTGATGCTTGGATTACATATGATAGAATATTAAGTTTAGAAGGTCCTTGCGTTTAGCAATATCTTTTGTTTGTGATATATATATTTGAAGTGAGGTTCAATTGGTGATTAAGTATCACCAACAATTCGAGAAATGATATCCCTTTTCATATTGGGTTTTCTATCGAATTTATTGGATTATTTTCCGCGTTCGAGAATATCCCCTTCTTCGCCCACTCTATCCCAAAACTTAATAGAGAGTTTCTGTCATCAAGAAAGTATGGCTCAACAAGTATTCTTCTAATATATGTGACAAATCGAAGTTAACTAACCAATCTATACACCTATTTATTTCCTCACATGTATACACTACATGAAAATCAAGATGTTGTGCCAATATTTCGAGAATTGGAATAGGAGGTATGTTTTTACCTCAATTTGAGATAAATATTACAATGTTTTTACCCCTGTAATTCACACACATTCGCACACTTTTTACCTTCATCATCACACACTACTAATACTAATCAACTTTATTATTAAGTAAAGGTATCCTCATATCTCTAATTTGGCCGATTAAGTCATATACAGGCAAGTAAGGTTTTATGACTTAAACACTGAACTAAGATGGCTCGATTGAGCACTCATGCCTAAGAGCCTGCGAACTGATGGTGTAAACTCTGTCTTTGACCAATGATGATGCCTAGGAGCTATAAGATGCAGAGTGCAAAGTATGCCAAGTGAATATTGAAAATGCTACGTGTATTCAAATTCTTGCATGGAGCTCCAAAGGAAATTTGCTATTTATAGAGGAGGAGTTATGGCCGCAGAATTCAAAATGTGGTATAAGGCTCACTAATAACTGCTAAAACATGTGGAAGTGGTGCAAGATACACTTCAATGTTCAAAAGAGATGATAACTGAGCCTGCAATTCAGTTATGATCTCTTCATTCTCAGGCCGATGGAGTGAAGTCCAAGAATGATCCAATATGCATTAATCTCAAATCTTGGAGTCCTTTGTGACTCCCAACCGTAGAGACTAAAATTTTTCCTTTTTTTAATAATTCCAAGGGAGGTTTCAATAATAATACCAATCATCGGTTACCAAAAAAATCAAAATGTTAAATAAAAACAGATATTAGAGAATGCTTAGCTTCCTGACCTATCCAATGCAAGAGATTAGCTGATTTGCAAGAAAGTGCAATTCCACCTCAAAGTAAACTTTTCAGAAAACGAGTCAATCAAAGGTTATCACGATTCGTATATCCTCTTGATGGAAGCTTGACGTCATCCTTATTGTTGTTTGTGTATATTATAGGCTTCAAATTCACTGATATTATACGCATTTTCTAAGGTTGCCAAACCCAATAACACCCAAAAAAGAAAAAGGAAAAAAAGTAGGCAGGTGCTTATAGAAATTATACCCATTCATTTTTCCACTAAAGGGGTCATGTCACCTAATATCAGTCTACATGCAAATCATGACATTCCAGACCACACCGTTTTCCTCTTTTTGTAACAGGAAAGAGAAAGAAAACAACAAAATAAAAAGGGTTGGCGAAAATGAAAGCTCCTGAAATCCAATATTGAAGAAATAAGATTGGCAAGAGATTTCTTGATTAGTCTCTTTCAGTGTTTCAATGAGTACACGTACATTTCAAGAAGATATACTCTAAACCATTAAACATTTGAACCGAAAAATAAAATTTTTGCTTCCCTTCTAGACGAATGATTATTTACCCCGTCATAATGGGTACGCATACATCTCTAATTCAAAGATATGGTCCAAAGCATGATGCTGGAGAAAAACGTCGCAATTTGCAAAGCAAGAAGAGATTCAACTATGAGCCACTAAACAGCGGTAAAAACTCTCTCAGGCTTTCACGTGCATGTGAGGATATATCACACAATACAACGTTCACATTCATTTCACCCACCACCTTAAAGCTTTTAAGTTGACTCTTTAATTCTCTTTGCTTTTGGATCGTGACACGGCCCCTCTCTGGCTTCTTGCCTTGTTGATCAGTCACTCTTTTCTCTCTCTCTCTCTCTCTCTCTGTCTCTCTCTCTCTCTCTCTCCTTACCTGTCCCCCTTTGTTGTTATAGTCATGGATGGTACTAAATTTCCACACTTTTTCTGAATTGTTAGCAAAACCAATTGGGCTTTGTGTAGTTCCTGGTATACTATTTCTTTTTCTTTCTTTTCTCTCTTTGGAAATGTAAACCTTTTCTGTGATTGACCCCTACCCATTATAGTCCTAGAGTTTTTACTTGTTTCCACGCCCACAAATTCTTTACATTTACTGTTGTTTCACAACTGTATGTTTGAATCCGAGAAACGGACAAATTCCTTACTTTTACTATTGTTTGACACCCTTATGTTTTCCATCACTCATAAGCAATTCAGTGCCATGTTACACTAGAAAAAAGAGTCTGGAATCATCAGGGGCTTTTCTGCAACATTTTTCTTGGTGTCATGAGTATTAGCAATGGCATGCCTGAAGAATCCTATGTCTCTAGAGCCTGTTCTTTTGGCCCTGGTGATGGTGGCCTCCATGATGATGGTGGTGTTTGTTCAATCATTGAATGAAGAGGGAAGGCTTCTGGTGGAGTTCAAAAGCTCCCTGAGTGACCCTGGAAACAATCTACAGAACTGGAACTACCAAGACTCGAATAATCCATGCAACTGGACTGGTGTATCATGTGATGATAACTTTAAGGTAACTTCAATTCATCTCAGTGGCCTGAATTTATCTGGTATTTTATCTGCAAGCATATGTAGCCTTGCTTCATTGATTGAGTTGAACGTTTCGAAAAACTTCATCTCTGGTGCCATCCCTGATAATTTTTCTCTCTGTCAAAATCTGGAGGTTTTAGACCTCTGCACTAATAGATTCCATAGTGAATTCCCAACTCAACTCTGTAATATTACCTCCCTCAGAGAGCTTTCTCTGTGTGAGAATTATATTTATGGAGATATTCCCCTGGAAATTGGAAATTTGGCTTCACTTGAGGAGCTTCAAATTTATAGTAACAATCTTACTGGGGTGATTCCCTCATCTGTCAGTCGATTGAAAAGGCTTAGGATTATCAGGGCCGGGCGAAATTATTTATCGGGTCCAATTCCTGATGAAATCAGTGAATGTGAGAGTTTAGAGGTTCTTGGCTTGGCAGAGAATAGGCTTGAGAGTTCTTTTCCTGTACAGCTTCAGAAGCTTAAAAGGCTGACTAACCTGATTCTTTGGCAAAATAACTTTCATGGGGCGATTCCCCCGGAAATTGGAAATTTTAGTAGCTTGGAACTACTTGCTTTGCATCAGAATTTGTTTACTGGACCGCTTCCCAAGGAGATAGGAAAGTTAACGCGCTTGGAGAGGCTGTACATTTACCGAAACCAGTTGAATGGAACCATCCCTCCAGAGTTGGGGGATTGTTTAAATGCAGTTGAGATTGATCTTTCTGAGAATAATCTGAGTGGATTTATCCCGAAAGAGCTCGGTCAGATTCCCAATCTTAGCTTGCTTCATCTATTCGAGAATCTCCTGGAGGGAGAAATTCCTAAGGGGCTTGGAAAGTTGATGTATCTCAGGAAATTAGACCTGTCCCTAAATCATTTGACTGGTACAATTCCTTTAGAGTTTCAAAATCTGCCATTCTTGGAGGACTTGCAGCTCTTTGATAATCATCTTGTAGGCACAATTCCTCCAATGCTTGGCATGAATAGCAACCTCTCAATTCTTGATATGTCCATGAACAACCTTGTAGGCAGCCTACCTCCACAACTATGCAGATTCCAGAAATTGATGTTTCTTAGCCTCGGGTCGAATAAGCTGTATGGAAACATTCCTCATAACTTAAAAACATGCCAGTCTTTAGAGCAGCTAATGTTAGGAGACAACCTTCTCACTGGAAGCCTTTCTGTTGAGTTGACCAAGCTTCAAAACCTTTCAGCTCTTGAGCTTCACCAGAACCATTTTTCAGGACTAATCCCCTCTGAGATAGGGAACATCAGGAAAATAGAGAGGTTGCGGTTATCAAACAATTATTTTGTTGGGAATATTCCTCCTGAAATTGGGAAACTAGTGAAGCTTGTCACTTTCAACATTTCATCTAATCAGATTTTAGGAAGGATACCAAACGAGATAGGGAACTGCATAAAGCTTCAAAGGCTTGATCTTAGCAGGAATTTGTTAACTGGCGTTCTTCCAGATGAACTTGGCATGTTGGTGAATCTTGAGTTGCTCAAGCTCTCTGATAACAAATTCAATGGATCGATACCAGGTAGTTTGGGGAATCTAGTACGACTAACTGAATTGCAAATGGGGGGCAACTTCTTCACTGGCAGTATCCCTTTTGAGCTTGGTCAGCTTACTGCTCTTCAGATTGCGCTCAATATCAGTCATAACAATCTCACTGGCACGATCCCCGGGAATCTTGGTAATTTGCAGATGCTTGAGACGATTTACTTGAATGATAATCAACTTGTGGGCGAAATTCCAAGTTCCTTAGGGGATCTCATAAGCCTCACTATATGCAACCTTTCTAACAATAAGCTGGTGGGAGCCATACCGAATACCCAAGTCTTTCTGAGGATGGATTCTAGCAATTTTGCTGGAAATGCAGGACTATGCAGACCGGGAACCAACCATTGTCGTTCATCTTCAAACTCATCAAATGCTCCAAAGCCAAAATGGCCTAATAATGGTTCTTCCAAGGAAAAAATTGTAACCATTGCTTCAATGATTGTTGGATTGATCTCTTTGGTTTTCATTGTTGGAGTTTGTTGGCTCATAAAGCGTCAGACATCAGCTTTTGTTTCATTACAAGATCAAGTGCAGCCTGATGTTCTGGAGAATTATTACTTTCCCAAAGAAGGTTTCGCATATCAGGACCTTGTGGAAGCTACCGGAAATTTTTCAGACACAGCAATCATCGGAAGGGGTGCATGTGGTACTGTCTACAAAGCGATAATGGCCAGTGGAGAGGTGATTGCTGTCAAAAAGCTGAAGTCTCGAGGAGATGGAGCTACCGTTGACAGCAGCTTCCATGCTGAAATATCAACTCTTGGAAATATCAGACACAGGAATATTGTGAAGCTCTGTGGTTTCTGCTATCATCAGGAATGGAATCTTCTCTTGTATGAGTATATGCCAAATGGAAGCTTAGGAGAAATCCTTCAAGGGAATGAGAAAACAAGTGCTTTAGATTGGAATACCAGATACAAAATTGCTCTTGGAGCAGCTGAAGGTTTATGCTACCTCCACTATGGCTGTAAGCCTCAAATAATTCACCGCGACATAAAGTCGAATAATATTCTACTTGATGAATCACTTCAGGCACATGTCGGAGATTTTGGCTTGGCGAAGCTCATTGATTTGCCCAATTCAAAATCCATGTCTGCTGTCGCCGGTTCATATGGCTACATTGCCCCCGGTAAGAATACTATCAATGAATACTATTTTCAATTACCATTTCGAATACAATGTAAACCATGAATTCAATTATGTCTAAGGATAATATGATACTTGACATAAGCTGCCTACATTCAAGCACATTCATTCTATTGAATACTTTAGACTGTAACTTATGTGACATGTTGAAATGTTGTATTGTTTGCTTCAGAGTATGCATACACAATGAAAGTTACAGAAAAATGTGATATCTATAGTTTTGGGGTTGTCCTATTGGAGTTGATTACCGGGAGGTCTCCAGTTCAACCTCTTGAACAAGGAGGGGATCTAGTAAATTTGGTGAGGAAAACAATCAATGCAGAAATTGCACCTTCTGAAATTTTCGACAAGCGGTTGGATCTTAGCATGAAAAGGACGGTTGAGGAGATGTCTCTGGTCCTGAAGATCGCCATGTTCTGTACAAGCACGTCGCCCCTGAACAGGCCTACTATGCCAGAAGTCATTTCAATGTTGATTGATTCAAGGGAAGCAGTTAGCCCCTCACCATCTTCTCCAACATCTGAAACTCCTTTGGACAATGACTCGTATTAAGGTACATATGATGCTTTGTCTTTGTTCTCATCTTTCTTGTAACTTGCATACAAGCAGACTGCAGATATATAGTATCACAACTTCAAATAAACCAGACCAAGATTTATACCACTAGGTGGAGTCGGCTAGAACTTTTTCTTTTTCTTTTTGGCTGGGCAGAGACAGCTAAAACTTGTTCCTGTCCAAACTTAATATGTTACAGAGAAATCTCATGTCTTCAACTAAAATTTTGTTATTCTAGACCCTGAATATCTTCATTATTTACTTTTTCTGACCCAAAAATCTAGTTGTATTGGGCACTCTAATATAAATTAAGAGCATAGTGGATGTAATAAGCACTACTATTCCTATTCAAACTAAAAGCTGCATCCCTTATATGGCTTCCATGTATAGATTTGAATGCAACATTGCCAAGAGTCAGTAAACTAAAATTTTTGTTACTCTAGACTTTAAACCTTTTCACAATTTACTTTCTCTGACCCGAAAAACTAGTTGTACTTGACATTCTAATATAAATTGAGAGATAATTGATGTAATAAGCACTAATACTACTAAATTCAGCCTTAAAGCCGCATCCTTTTTATAGCTTTGATCATCACTTTGAAAGTAAGAGTATAATGATCTTAACTGAAGCATTCAAAGAACTGAATAAAGGTAACCAACAAATGCGTGTAATCCATATTTTAATTCTTTATGTGGCGCAATGAGTTTGCTCTAGCCAGTTAATTCAAGAGAGAAATCTTTTAAGCCTTTTACAGGGATTTAGATGACATATAAGGTATTTGATTTCAGGTCGTGTCATGCTTTACGCTCCTGTTCATTCCTAAGAGCGTGCTCCCAGGATGTCTACTGCCTGCATAATTGGGTTGCACAAGGAGATGAAGTAAATATTATCTGCATAAAGCTGCAGTTTCACTAATTCATCTATAGCCTTACTTGCTTCGGACAAAGCACATTAGCTAGACAGATCATTTCATTTCTTACAGTATGAATAAGAGATCATGATACTCTGTGCAACAACTCACCACCCTCCTCCCCTATACCAATTAGTAATATTTGTATAAAATGTATTTGTGTGATGTCTGAGCCAATTCATCCAAAATCATTTCTTCAGAACACCAAGTAAAGTGTTTGACTTGGTGTTTGTGTTGTTGTTTCTGGTAAAATAACTTTGGTGATCACTAATTCAGCAAATAATAACTGCATAATGAATTCCATTGCTATTGGAGAAACTTCAGTAGTTTGATATTTATTGTAGGTTCAATTCTTGATCTGTGATTCTGTGAATAATATGAAAATATTTTTCAGTTCTTTTTGGTTTCGCTTTCAGATATTCATACTATTTGAAAGGATTGTTAAGCGAATTGATTTGTTGATTGTTAATCTCTGCTAGTTGTATGCAATTTAGCTACGAATTTATTTACAAGTTCTTGATAAAATTCTGTGATGAGTAGTGCTGACAGATATCACTGCCATGGCCTATGGTCAGCCACTGCTATGGACTATGATTGGAGCATTAGATCCTAGAATCAGAAGTACTACTAAGTGAGCCCAAGTAATTTGCTTATATAAGCTTGAAAATCTCAAAGGTTATTACATTATGATGATCCGAGTCACGCATCTCATAAATAAGTGGATTTAGATTCCTCGTAACGTTTTCATTTCATGTCAACTAATAGACATCGCTTTTACCTCCATCATTATAAAATTTAGTCACTTTTCCTAGGAGAAGTGAAAAAAGAAACGTAAAAATTCACATAAACCACAATAATGAGAACTGCATGCGGTGTGTAGAAATAACTTCCTCTAAAAAATGACTTACAATAATACAAACCCTTAAATAAAGGAGAATAGTACATTAACAACTCACACAGTAACCAATATGAAGGGAATAGTAATTAACATTACAAAGATATCATGATACCACATCATTCATCTAGGTTAAATTTATCAAAACCTCAATATTTTTGTCTGAACTTAAGACCATGACTATGTGGTTTCGCAAGATTAATTTGTGATACATCTTCATTATTAAGCAACTTTTATTACACATAACAGAGGAAACCCATTGGAGTACTATAACTGAACTGATTGTATTAATAATCACTTTAACTACTTATGAGAAAGCTCTTTCATCTTTTTCCTTTGCTTCATTAATTCTTCCATCTCTTGATCTCCCCTGCACATAAGCTCTATAAAATCCCAGACCCCATCTTCAAAAAATCACATCTATCACACTTTAGACAAGTTACATTACATCAAAACTCCATAACCATGGCTAAATTATGCAAGCTTTTTGTAACACATTGGCTAATTTTATGCATGTTAGTATCATCATCATCAACCATGGCTAGGGTTATGAAAATCGACTCAAAAGCATCTCTTAAGGCTTGGATGAAACTAGAAGATGATAATGAGGATTCATCAAACGCTTGTTGGGATTCATTGTTTGAGCTCCAAGCATGCACTGGGGAAGTGATTTTGTTCTTCATGAATGGGGAGACATACCTAGGGCCAAGTTGTTGCCGTGCCATTGAAACCATTGAGCACCATTGTTGGCCTTCCATGCTTGACACCGTAGGGATCACCTCCGAAGAGGCGGATATCCTCCGTGGCTACTGCGACGAGCGTAACTCTACCGCCATTCTTGATCATCAACGACAACAACCATCTCTTTCTCCGAGTTACTAAGTAGCATGGGGCACGTGGAATCCCATGTGTGAGTTAGCATCTTGCCGGAGTTTCGAATATTTTGAGTATTGTAATTCACGGTTGTCGTTGGTAGAATGAAATGATCTCTTGAATAATAAAAACAGAAGGAAAAATAAGATTTCGAGTAACAACAATCATCCCTTTCTCCTCAGTTCCTAAGTAGCAAGGGGTACATGGAATTCCCTATGAGTTAGCATATTGTTATTAAGGGTCGTTATTGACTTCCCTTCGACACTTTCACAATCATGGAATGAAATGGTCTCTTGTTAAATTAGATACAATAAAAATAAAAATATAAAAGAAAAAAAAAAAAGATTTTCGAGTAATAAACAGAAGAGTAATGCATTATATTTGTTTGCATTATGTTTCACTTGAGAAAAATATTTTCCGTAAGTTGGGTCATGTTTATGTATAAGTTATATATAGAGTATAAAATATTTGCCTTCAATATTTTGGAATATATATACATATATACATATATACATATATATATATGTGTGTGTACTAAACCATGATATATCACATGAATTTGATTCAATTTTCACGGTCTAGGGCTTTAGTACATATCAACTTGAGGCATATACTTTTTGTTTAATTTTTTTCTCCTAGTCCAACTGCAAGCAAATAAAATAAAATAAAAATAACTAGAAAAATGAAAAGTAACTAGAGAATATTAATTTCGGTTTAAATTAGGGTTTTAAGTACTCATCATCGACTTAAAATTTTCGTAATCGAACTCTCATGAAAGAACTAGACTCAGAAGTCCTTAAAATTCAGATCCATCTTTTCTTTCTGTCTGGTGATTATTTTATCAAACAAATTAAGTTGAAACTACTTGAATTATCTTCTAGATGTACCTAGCTATAACCTACTACTTTTCGGCAATTGTTAGATTGTGCACTTGTTATAGTACCGTAGATGATGACCATACTTTCTTCCAACGGCAGGAGAGTAATTTGCCATTTTTTTTTTTTTTTGTCACAAAAAATAGGGTTTCATTCAACAACTTCAAATGCATATTAAGAAACACAATAAAAAATACAATCATGACAACGGGAACATGGAGTATCCCTAAATTTTACCCCAGCAAATTAAAGAAGACCCACATAACGGCTCCACATAGCATAGTACACACCCTTTAAAAAGCCTCTAGAAAATCAATAAAAATGGCAAACCAAAGCCACACAATTAAGAAGTGAGATGAAGGCTCATCATATTAATAGAAAAAGCTTGGGCACAAAACTGACCGAACGGCCCCCAAAGCAAACGTAACAACCTTGTTTTTCCAAAGACAAAACCACCGGGCATGGTGAACCCAAACAAAGAGGACGAAATGAGCAACCAAACCTTTAGTGATGAAAGCGTGTATCCACATAAGGAGAAGATAGATCTACACCTAAAAAGCATGCAAAACAACCAAAACTCTAGAACACATAGTTCTTAATCAGATCTCGTGAGGCAACTCCCACAAACAAGATTTGAGACAAACAGAAAGCCATATAATATAACAACACAAAAACACTAATTTTCTAATTTTCAATCATGATTAAATGTTATATGTCCCAACCAATTCTCCTCGTCATTTTTAATTAATATAAAATTTTTATAACAAGTATAATAGTACTCCCATTAAATTTAATTAAATGATTCTCACATTAAATATAATTCTAACTATAATTCTAACTTCTAAAAGAACAAATTGTTGAAAATGATAAATTTTATGAGAATGATTGAAAATAGTAAATTTTTATATCAATAAAAATATTAATTTAATTTTAACAAGTATATTATTACACTTATTAAAATAACCGAATTATATACTCTTCATATCTTGCAAATTGAGGAATTCTTTTTGTTTCCCTTTACTTTCGTTGTGATCTGTTACAGTCGGTAGATGCATGCTGTCGAGCTGAGCTGTAATTGGTTAACGCAAACTTAAAGTCAAACCTCTTACTTTAATCGCTTTGCTTCCACAAATTAAGGCATCCATGTTTGCTCCCACATGACACCGTTGATCAAAGTACTAGCATTACTAGATATCATTCATTTTTCATTATATGTTTGCGAAAATAATAAAATGTTTTTATTCTTTTTTTTCCTTTTAACATGTCGATTTAGAAGGTGTTTGATTAGGCTTTTTTTCTGGTCAAATATGCTTAAAGCCTAATTTAAGTTAATAAAAGTGTTTTATTTAATTAAAAATATGCTTTTTTTAAGTGATTTTAGGTAGAAAATAAAAAGCTCTCTAATCGCTGCTTTTGTTTTTTATGGCTTTAAGCACGTTGAAAAAAAGCAAGTTTGACCGAATCATTTAATATCTTATCCTTACCTTTTTATTTTTATTACTAAAATATCTTTACTCTTTTATATCTTTTAACTTATATTTACCTTTTTAAATTCTATTTTAATGTCCTTAATAGTTATTTTAACTATATAACATACTTTTCAACCCACTTTAATCAAACATGTAAATACTTATTTTTATAACTACAACTTTTATTCAAATACGTAACTACTTAAAATTGACAATAAAAAAAATCACTTAAAGCTACAAGTGCTTTAACTAGCTTTTTTATAAGCAAATCCAAACACCCTCTTAGAATAGTACACGTATAAATAGTTACAGCAAAAGAAATGGTATTTCCACTCTCTTGGGCCAGATGGTTCGTTTGGGTACTAACTAGTGAATCCAGGTTAAATTTTTGTTGTTTTTCTTTAATTTCATAGATAGATCTCAATACATAAAACTCTTAGCATACGTTTTCGAATAATCTCTTTTTTTTTTATCTAGTATTCAAGAGAATTATAGAAAGATAAAATAGACCAAAGGAAAGCATCTAATTTAAATTGATGTATTGACAACTTTTTTTTTTTTTGGTTTTCTTCCTACACAACTTTCTTCCATTTACAACTCTGGACTATCTCAGTGTATACAGACACCATAAAAATTGATGTACAATCAATGAATGCTGCAAAAAAAATATGCAACATACATATGACAAAACTAAAAGGCTTAAAATCTCAAGAACATTTTCTAACCTTGCTAACGTAACAATAATAATTGGGATTAGGATTTAAGCTGCTTTTAGACAATTTATTAATTCTCATCAAATAAGCAAGCCTTTTCCACCAAAAACGCCCTCTTCTTGGGGTTGAAAGTCCACTCACGTTACTCATCTGTGACTTATTACTCCTACTCCTGTTAACAACAAGTCCACGGACTTCCGGTGGTCGGTAAGTGTGGATCAACGACCACTTAACTCCATTAAAAAATGGGTGACATTTAATATCGGTTGCACCCCTGGTACACCCTAGCCTCTCGCTAGGGTCCTTCACTAGGAGCCTTGCTATCAAGTCCTTTGCCTCTGTCATCTCTGGCATGTGTGTTCGAGAGCCGTTCACATGGAACCTTACCCCTTTATTAGAAACTATGTTACGGAGAGTGGATTCTTTACTCCCTCCCTTAAATGGCGTTACCCCGAATAGCAATTCATATAATAATATCCCAAATGCCCACCAATCCACTCCATTGCCATGGCCATTACCGTCAATTATCTCCGGCGCTAAATACTCGTGCGTCCCAACGCATGCTCTAGAAAAAGCCTCGACCGGCTCGGCTACAAATTCAGTCACCATCTCTTCTCTCTGCCACGTGTCACCACAACGATTCACGACACGTGTCTGCTTCACCAATCTCGGTGAAATCTCAGCCTTGAAACACAAATCAAAATCTGACAGCATAACGTGACCATCTCCACGAATCAGAATGTTCTCGGGTTTGAGGTCTCTGTACACAATACCCAGAGAATGTACGTATTCAAGAGCCACCAACACTTCTGCAGCGTAAAACCTGACTGCATGAACTTGCAGCTTGTGACCAGGTTGCTTGCCAAGCAAGGAATGGAGATCGCCATTGGAGCAGTAGTCCATGAGGAGGCAGGTGAAGCGAGAAGCTTCGAAGTGTGCGTAGAGTGTAGGGAGGAAAGGGTGGTCGAGAGCGGAGAGGATCTCCGCCTCCGTTTGGACATGGGAGAGCTTCTTGGCGCTGAGAGAATCGCGATCGACCACCTTGAGGGCGAAGTCGGCGTGGTCGTTGTCGCGGAGGCGGCAGAGGAACACGTGGCCGAGGTTGCCCCGGCCGACGAGGCGGGTGATCTTGAGGTGGCGGAGGTGGAGGGCGCCGTCGGAAGACAAGGTGGTTGCCGTTTTGATGGCGCACCACGCAGGGTCGTGCTTCCGGTGGGGGCGGAGATGGAGGTTGGGTATGTTAGGGGTGGTGGTGGAGGAGGAGAGACGCTCGTTGAAGCTCAGAGTGAGGCTACTGCGAGCTATGCTGCTCCGGGCACTACCGGTGGCGGCGGAGGTGGTGGTGGAGGCGCAGGTAGTGAAACTGAGATCAAGATCGGAGTCTGGAGGGTAGAGGGTGTCTAAATCCATGTCTGGGTTTTGGCTATGGAGTTGCTTCTCCGGCCCATATATATATATATATATATATATATATATATATGCTGCAGCCAAAGGTGCTTATCGTAGGAGAAATATTATATTATCGATTTTTTTTAAATTAAAGACGAAAAATGGAAAAATAGTAATGGTGGCATGGTGAGGTGTGATGAATAATTAATATTAACAAGGTGTTTGATTGACACAACTATGGAGGTTGACCAAAGTTAGAAAATAGTAGTTAAATATAGGACAAATTTTATGAATGAATGGCCTTTATTATTTATAAAAAGTATTACTTTAATTTTTATCGTTTTTAAAGCAACTTATATAGTCTTCACTATTTTTTAAAAAAACTAATTTGGTCCCCATTATTTCAAGTGACTCATTTGACTCTTAATGTTACAAAATTTATTAACTTGATTCCCCTTTGTTCTCCAAAAGTGGTCATTTGATTGACACATGATCAATTAATGCTGATTAAATTGACATATTTTATAAATATTGAATACTAAATAAGTCATTTTTTTAAAATAAAAATGACTGAATAACACTTTTAACAAATATTAAGGGTTACGAGGATCATTTTTTAAATGATATAAAATAAAACGACACTTTTTATAGGCAACGAAAACTACTTATCAAATTTTCCCTTATCGAAGGGCATACTAATAAGGAACTAGAATGGGGTGTGCGTGGAAGGAGGTTTCCAAGAACTGAAGAAGCTGCTTTGAAATGCTTCTACCTTTAAGCTGCTTATGAGTGCTGAGAAAGGGAAAGAAAGTTAGAAACCGCGTCATTGCATTGGAACCTGCAAACCGTAACGCTTAGGATTTCAAAAGCAATATGGACACATAGAACTTGTTAGAATGATTTGGTGTAACGAAACATTTCAAATTTAAGTAAACGATTTTCTAATCATAAAAATTTTTTATTCTTAATTAATTTAAAATATACGTAAAAATTGTTATCCTATCACAAATTTTATAATCTTTGCAGCTAATAATACCCTAATTGTCAACCTCGGTCTCTGTTTGATACTGATGTAATTATTGTCCTTAATTAATATAAAAGCTGACTATTATGCCTCGAGGAAGTAAATGTGATCTCTGACTTTACAATTGGATAATGTAGTGGCCTAGTGGGGCGGTAATTGCAATAGGCATTGAAAGTTCAAAAGCTTTGCCATCTACATCATGTATTTAGTGCTTAGGATTAAGGTTTAGCCACTATATGCAATTTTAGTATCTAATAATACAATTATAATTGCTATATTGGTATTATTCTGGTATGTAGTCTTCCTTTCTAATTCGTACAAATATATTATTGAGAGTTACAATCATATGTACTTACGACGACAAAATAGGAGACTTCACTTACAATATTATCTCGTCAAGATAATGGCAGGTCTACCTCACGTTCACCGACTCACCATGCGATGCATGCAGTTATCGATAAGCAGAAGAGTCGTGCATGATACACACTTTTGTCTACATACAATGAGATGCATAAAAGAGTAAGTCAGATAATAACAACTATTATTCTTAGTCTTGAATGGGATATACCGACATCAAGTTCTGTTTAACTAAGATTCTTATCCAATTCACAAGATAATGATGTAAATAAGTTGATTAATTACAATTTATTAACAATGGTAGAGTGGTCAATGGATTAGCACTATTTTTCCTCAAAAGTTGCAGTGGTACCCTCAACCTATGAATGCTATTAGCATTATTGGGAGATTCATTCATTGCAGATAATAACATTATCAGAATAGGCGTCTAAAGACCTAGCTCTAGCTATATAGTTTGGTGGTGGCCTTTAAGACTTTTCCATCTGTATTTCACCAATGGGATCGATAATTGAGCATTAATCTCAATCATTTACACGGATCATTGAATCTTACATTTGTGAATAGTCAGCTTCGGCATTTAATTTATCATCTTTTCTTAGTACCAGGTGAAATCATAATGTTTTAGCTTCGGGACCAATTTATTTGACCTAGCCACTTATGTTAACAAAGTCATAAAAGATGCGTATCCAAGAGTTAGACGGAGTAATCGAATAGTGATTAGTTATAGTTTAATTAGATATTAAATCATTTCGAACTTGGTGGTTAAATTTGATTGCAGCAAAGAATTACTTGTTATATCAAAATATCTATAATTATTGGATAAATTTAATGCAATTTTATTTAGAATGAGCTCCGCAAGATTGAAGGAAAAGTTCATTGTACACTAGATGCTTCATATTCTTGTTCATATAATCGTTCTTCCAGCAAATCAGTTTTGATATTTTACTCATAACTCTTGTTCTAGATGTCAAGATAATGTGATTTATGTACCATTGAACTCCTAAGAGGTAGGACTACGATTCTTAAGTTGACCAATATTTTAAATTCAAGAGGGATCAAAGTGAAAAATTAGTCAACACGTATAAAAAATTCACATTATCTAGTGGACATATTTTGGTATTTTAAGCATAACTTTCACCACAAAGGTCCAAATTACGTGACTCTTGTGAGTATGGAAAACTTTACATTTGAATTATATATTTCCTTTTTTGTTAAGATAATTATATTAATTAATTAAGATAATGATCCATCCACAATACCGCGTCCTTGTCAGATTGCCACAATTTTCAAGCTAGAGTGGCCGGAGCCATCGCCAGCGGCCATTTATAGCCGACATTTTACCTCCGAATGCAATTATAAAGACAATTGGCAACCTAATTCTCTTCTTGACGCAATCAAATATTACTTATTTAATCTTGGCATCAATGGGTGGTGTGAGATTCTTATGTTTCCTTTTTGTCAAAAAATAATAATAATAATAATAAGCCGTAAATCGTTTTATTTATCTTTTTAATTATAAAATGACAAAATCCGGAACCTAGTCAAGTTCGAGTTAGTACAAAGATCCCTATTAGTTCTATTATCTTTGAATGAAAGGGATCACTTGGGATTATTTTGTTTTTAGGGAAAAGAAAACAAAGGAATATAATGAAGCAATTTGCCATTATTTATTTTAGTTGGAGCTGATTAATTTGTTTTACACCCAAATTGAGGAAAATTTGAAGAAAAGGGAAAAACGATGCACGGAAAGAAATGGTAGAATTGTCAAACTCAACATTATGTCTTCTTATTAAATGTAAGATTAAGTCCTTGTTTGAGTTGAACTGTATGTTGTTGTTGTCGTTTGAATCATAAAAGGGTAGGTAATAGGCTATTGACATTTATATAGACATTGGCTATTTTTAAACTGTCGTCAATATTTAAAACGATATATATTTAAAATTTTCAAAAAAACCACATCATGTTTCATCCATGATTCAAACCTTGAATCTTCCTTATTGTAACATTTTATAATCATACCATTTACCAATCAAGATAAGAATGTATTCATTTTGCATAACAATATATTTATATATGACCTAAACCCATGCCTATATTATAAAATCGTCGTCTATTCCTTGTTATTTTATAATGAAGTCACCTCCTCTTAATTTTTTTGTAGAGTATGTTATAACATGCCCTTTTTTTTATGATAAAGGGGGTTAAGAATCCATGAAATCCGACTATGAATAGATCAGGAGAGCGCAATCATGAGCTAATAAATTTCTATTAGTGAGTTAGGAATTCAAGCTTCAATAAAGTTAGAAAGTATTCGAATTTAATTTTAAACAATTGAATTATACTCCGTGAATTAAACTTGTCCTTATATTATAGATTTATTTCATCGAGCCTTCATGTCCCAACATTTCAAAAGGACTTTAACCAAAAGGGTTTTTTTTTTTTTTTAAAGAAAATAAGAAAGAAATAAATGAAGAAAGAAGAAGCACAACGCAACTAGAAATGGTCTTAGGGAGAGAAATTTAGATAATAAAAATTGGGAAGCTGATGGACATGGACCCATGTGATGGGCCCAATATAACAGCCTTACGCTTCCTCAGTTAAATGGGGCCCATCTAGATCTTAGACGATATATTGTCTGCCACGTGTTCAACATAAGACCTATATTGTCTCTTCCATTACCAGATTCATTTTCTTTTGACCGAAAAGAGGAAAATAGGAGATTTCACACGTCTCGCCCTCCAAAAAAAGAAATAAAAGAAAAAGTCAGACTTTAATCTTTTTGTATTATTGTTATAAAAAATTTCAACATATTATCCATTCTTATAGTTATATGTAACTATAGTAGAATAATATAATAATCGATATATTATTTGTCAATATCTCTCTCTATAATTCTATTTGATATATGAGAATATCCAAGTTTGATCAGGAAATATGCATTCTTATCTTTTCTTGCTTTTTCTTGACGAGAATGATTTTCGTCCTTAGCCAAAATTTTTTACATTTATTTTAAAATTTTAAATTATGTAGAAGAACAATGTGTTTTGAAGAACGATGATAAAAATACAAAAATGTCAAACTCAATTTTAATCAAATAAAAAAATATTTTTGCTCACATATAATTAAAAAATGATGCCTGATTCAAAGATATGTATATATGTATATATAGACAGATATATATATATATATGTGTATATATGGACAGATAGATAGATAGATATACATATATATGAACACACACATGTAGTCTGTCAACAGAGATCCATATCACATTATGAATATATTAAACCAAAATAGCTAGCAGCATACTTAAGATTTAAATTGTGAATTTTTTTTGTCACATAAATTGTGGATTATCAGACCTTAAAACGTTAGCTTAGTGGTAGAATACTTAAAACGCGAACTCGAACACATCTCGAAACTTGGATTAATTAAAAAGTTAATTTTCTTATAACTAATTCCGATAAATTTTTATCTTTAAATAGTCCGAACTTACCTCTTTTGGACGAAATCTAATGTTAGTGCACACTAACGAGTCCTAATAATATTTCAGGTGGCTCACATCAAATATCAGTAGTTTTAAAACACGCACAAATCCTTTTATGATCTTTAAATACGTAACACACATATCATTTAAAATAAACACGAATCTTTATATAATTTTTAAATATATAACACACGCGGGAGAATGAGAGGCTATTTATCCATACCGTTTTGATTGTGTTGGAGACTTGCCCCGACTCGATTATGTTGGTCAAACTCACGCCTATGTAGGTCCTGACAGCAACTGCATGTGATGTCCGACGAGTATACAATTCCTCTTTGGACATGGCACAATGTCTGTCCATGGGACATATACATGAGAGACGTGATTTTTCATGTCCTTATGGCCCCCAGTACAGAACACGTACCGAATGAAAATCACCAGGAATTATGTAAATTGTCGAGCCAAATAAATTTAGGAGATTGTAGTCTCCACCGACGCTACAACAACCTTTCTGAATGATTCAATTTGCAAATGAAACAGCTCTCAACTCCAAACATTTCGATCCTAAAATCATTGACTCTCTAACAAAGAATTTTGGATTAGAATCTAGTGTTCTCATACTTGTACATATATACACATATAGAGAAATTCTTCTATCAGTTGAACTGATGTCAGTTTAAATGAAAAAATTTGTAATTTTTTGAACAAAAATTCATAGGTCAAAAACAAAAATTTATAGATGCAGGCCAAAAATTTATAGGTCAAGAATAATAAAAAAATTTATCGATAAATTTTTTGTAGTTTTTGAACAAAATTCCTAGGTTAAGAACAAAAATTTATAAGTAAAATATTTTTGTTCTTGATCAACAAATTTTTGGGCTTCACTTACGAATTTTTATTCTTGACTTATGAAATTTTTGTTCGAAAATTACAAATTTTTTCAGTTAAATTGACATCAATTTAACTAATGGAAGATTTTTCCATACATATATAATAATTAAATTATTTGTCTCAGATTTGCAATAAAAATGTCGTAAAGACGACATTTATTAGCCAAATGAATCAATTTTCTCCTTGCTAGAGTTGTAAGGCACTTTTTATCAACATGAAGACTAATGATTCAAGTCATTTCGAAATATGCCATATTTCAGAAAGTCATGGTAATCCATATGCACGCACCAACTACATAACTGATCTTAAAATTAAAGTGGTGATTAATCTTTAAGCTTTGTATAAATTATAATCATTACCTGAACGAAAAGAACTAAACTATGCCCATAGTCAAGTAAAATAATACATTTTATCGGCCTTTGTACTCTATCAAAGTTGCATATGTAAAATCAATCTCTTATAATTTTAAAACTCGTTAATTAATACTCAATGTTACTTATCATTCATTTAATTTGGTAATATTTATCAGTCTTCTAAACTTATGCACTAATCATTAATTAGTGAGACCCCTCATGTGAGAGAGAATACGTGCAACCAACAACTTGATAACAACCCCATCTAAAAATATGATCATTTTAATCACTAGAAGAAATAGGACTCAACATCGTGCTTCAATACAGTTGGCCTTGCCATCTATTTTGTTTGGTGACCTACTGAAATTGGTTCATGATATGTCAATGACAAACTATGATTACTAGGAGATGAGATGCCAAAGACATGCAAAGTAAATTGAGAAATTTGAAAAGGAAAAAAAAATCTTTAAGCATTGTAGCCAAGGAAAAAAAAAAAGAGAAAAGGGAAAACAGAACAAATTATGCCCTATAAATTAATAAATTGTATAAGAAATAGAAACATAATTTTGCTTGAAGAACTTTGTTCGTTATATTTCCATATAACAAGAATTTCTATGAGAAGTTTTTTGAACTCATACTAAAGTGTCAAACTTTAAGCATTTGACACCCTTTTCAAAAAATATTCAAATTAATCTACACAAGAGACTTACTATGACATGCCCGAAAAATGCTAATTAGAATTTAAGTGAGAAACATGAGCAATTAAGTTCCTCACACATTCAACCATTAGAGTAGCTCAAACTCCTTTGCCAATTGAAAAGAGATACCAAAATGCTAGAGCTTGAAAATTTGCTATAAAACCACAGGTTCAATGAATTGAATGTTGAAGAATGAAATGACAGTTGAACCTCCAGGAAGTTTTGGTAGTTAGAATATGTTTCTTTGATCTATTCTATTTAATTTGTTTTTCCCAACATGTATGGTGGTTAAAAGCATAAGTATAATGATACATCTAATCAGGACAGACAATCTTCTGTACCAAACTAAAACGCCTTTAAACAAGTTTATCTTACAAAAGCATTGAAACTTGAAAGTTGGGACAACTTTTAGAAATTGGTAATAATAAGGTTGTCATTAATTTAATTGATCTAGTAAGATGATTATAATATTGTTAGGCTTTTAACCAACCTATATATATGTTCAATGTATCTTATTTTGTTTTCCATCTTTCAGTTAACAAAGAAATGTCGACAAAAATGGAATAATAATACCACTGCCTTACAGTGGAGTACATAAAAAGCAATGTGATGAGGGGTCAATGATTCATTTAGTTCTTTATCTTTTGACTCTCTTTAATAATTAAGTCCTTTATATTTAAAACACGACAAGTGAGTCTCTTGTTTTTGTAGGTCAAAAATCGTCAATTGATTAACGATTTGGACAAATGGTGCGTGTGTAGATTAATGATTTAGGGATTACAGTTGGGTTGAATAGATTTTAAATGGAAATAGTTATATGTCCTAACCTTTTTTACGTATCTGTCATTATTTTTTTTTTGATGATTTCTTTTTTGACAACGTCAGAAATTGTACAAATAAACAATTTTCCTTTTTTTTTTGTTTGCAACAAGGAAAATCCAACTGGTGGAGCCCAACCACTAATTAGCAAATTTCGGGTGCATAGCACATCCCATATACTATGCATTACTTAAGTCAAGGACACTCAACCTAGGATAAGTGACTGGATTAATTTATCATATTTTAAATATAAGAGATTTAATTATCAAACATGAGAGACTAAATGAGACATTAACAGCCCGTTTGTCTAAGCTTATGTGGGGGCTTATAAGCTATAAATAGTATAAAAAAAAAACATGTGAGAGAGTACTTTTTCTTAAAAGCTTATAGACTGCAAAATAAGCAGAGTCAAACAAGCTCTACCTCTATTATAAGAGCTTATATGTCTAAATTCCGATCTGCTTTATGACCTAGTAAGTTATAGAAAGATACATAATTATTTGGCCCAATTCTGTAGTATTTCAACAAACTTATCATAGCATCACATGGCCATCCACCAAAGGAGTCCCTGAGGCCCAATTGAAGGAGCTACCTCAAACTATAAGTTTTCAAAACAACAACAAAATTTACACATGGCACCGACCCAATGAGACAATAAATCAATAATATGTGGCAACCTTGTGAAAATCGTCGTCCAATCGTTCATTCGTTTTTGCAATGTTTTTCTTTTAGGTAGACATGGTCAAGTAGTTGAAACAATATACAACCTGTTTGGATTTGACTTTCAGTCGAAAAATAGCACGTTTTTGGGGGAAAAAAAATGTCGCGAAGTGTTTGTTAATGGACAAAATTAAATTTTGATTAAATTAAACTAGAGTTTTTAAAACGTAAATACTATGCCAAGAGTTGTGGTTCACAAGCCCAAATTTACTAGCAGTCGTCTACCTATCTTGCTCAAATTATAAGGTGCACCTTTATTTATGTGATCCCTCAGACGTGTTTGTTTCGTATTCATAAATTCTTTATTCAATAAAATCCATAGAAACATCTAGATGTTTGTTCAATATTTATAAACTATTTGTCCAGTAAAATCTACAGAAATATCTATACATGAAAATAGTCACAAATGTTTGTTTAGAATAAAAAAAAACTATTTATTCAGTATTCATAAGCTATTTGTCTAGTAAAATTTATAAATCATTACAATATCTATTAATAAGTGTAAAATTGACAAATATTCATACATAAAAACAGTCGCAGATGTTTGTTCAAAATAAAAAACTATTTGTTCAATATTCATAAGTTGTTTGTCCTAGTAAAATTCACAGATTACCACAATATTTGTTGATAATTTTAAAATTAACAAACATCTATACATAAAAACAATTACAAATTTTTGTTCAGAATTAAGAGACTATTTATTCAGTGTTCATAAGCTATTTGTTCAATAGAATCACATATCATCTTTGTTCAGTACTAATAAGCTTTTGCACTGTGCATCTGTAGGTGTACGATATAAGTTTTCACCTATCTAGAGAAAATAAAAATTCTTGGGCCTAGTATGATTGGCTACATTTGATACAGCCCAAATAAAGGATCCTGAAGCCCAACTAGCCCATGCCCAACGTTGCTGACATGTAACACTTCTATTGGTTCAGCAACGTCACACGCCTGAAAATGACGTGCGTTAACGCAAGCTTTAATGGATCGGTTTCATCTCTCGCGATCCATCACATGCTTCTCCTCAGGTTGTTTCACAACAATGCCTAAATTTGTCATTCAAGAATTATTTTGACATGAATTTTACACTTTTCAAACTTATTAATGAAAAAATAAACAATATTACTCAGGAAATAATTAAAAAAATAAAGATATTTTGTTCTTAATATTAAACTTAAAGAATCTCAAAGTCGATTGAGAAGTAAATCTCTAATTATTACCTAGTTATAAACTTTAGGCAAGATTAAGCTTTTAATTCTAAGTGCTTCCAAATACATGCCACTTCTAATATTATTTTTAATATTATTCTTAATATAAAAATAATAATAAAAACTAGTTTAGTATACGCCTAAACAAAACAATGATTAGATTTGATTATCTTATATTTAACTTTTTTTTTTGCTATAATGAATATTTTTCATATGGATGAGTGTTGAATAGAATTCAGTTTTAACTAGTAAATTATATAGAATGTACTTAAATGGTATAATTTATACTTGATTTATCACTTAAAAACTTAAATTTAAACTATGATGAAATATTTACAATTACAACACTAATCAAACTAAAAGACATTTATTCACGATTTAACACATAAAAAATATATAGTGAAAAACTTTCCATTTGGTGAAGAGATGGAAGAATAATCAATTTTTTTTAAAAAAAAATTCATTTAGAAATTACATGAGACTAAAACTCACTCTCTAAAAAATTATCGCAAAAACATGCTAAAATTTCTTCTTATGCGCGTGAAGATCAACTGCCGTCAGTTCAAGTGGGGGTTGACCCGAACCTAGAAATTCTCTAAAACCTTTCTACGCTGATCTTGTTGACCCAAAAACCAAGTCCAACATAAAACTTTACTGCCCCATAACAAATCTACATTAGATTTTGTCTCTTGTAACATCACCAAAAACTCCAAATCTATTTTTACCATTTTTGAGTTTTTCTATACATATATATATATATATATATATTGGTGGAAATATATACCCACATAGTGAATTCACATAAAACACACATACACTCTTTAATTGTGTATATGTTGTGTCGATGTATATGCATGTGTAGGTGGTGATGGTGGAAGCTAAGGTGAAGCATGGAGGTGGAGTTAGGAAATGGAGATGGAGAACAATTTGGGGTGTGTTGGTTGTGTTAATAGCAATAGTGGTTGCGTATAAGCATGCCCAGAATCATCACTTCTCATGTCCTTGTGCTAAGGTAAAAAAAAAACACACACACACACATATACCCCATTTGTGTTTTTACAATTTTTCCCATTTGTGTTTTTTACAATTTTTTTCTTGTTTCTTTTTGGTCTTGTGATTATTAATGATGTAGTGTTAATTTGATCTGGAAAATGTGGTAGGAAACCGATAAAGTTGAGGTTTATTTTGTATTCTCAGAAAGATGATGAAAATGCGATCGAGTTAAATTTTATTTAATTTTTAGATAGATAGTGAAAATGTGATCAAGTGAATTTCTATTTAATTTTTAGAGACATAGTGAAAATGTGATCATGTTTAATCTTCAGAGGCATAGTGAAAATTGTGTGACCCAATCAATTTATGCTTGATTCTTGGGAATGTGTGGCACGTTTCTTATGATGTGTTAATCTCTGTGTCCTATCTGGATTCGGGTGTTGACTCGATTTTGTAACAAGATTGTTAGGGCTCATCTGTTGGGGAGTAATAAGTTATAATGTCATTCTATAGAATTGCATATACTAACATCATCAAGTTTGGACTTTTTTAGCAGTTCAATGCTTGAAGAAGTCTTTGGATTTCAAATGATGAACGAAAAACATAATTTGGGTCAAAAGATTGTCACTCTGTGGCAAGAGCGGGTTATCAAGGTCACAATCAATATCATCCTATCATCAATAAGAATACCTAACGTCATCCCAGAGAACTATGTCGAACAGCTGACTTTGGAAAATTTATCCACTGACTGGTTGTTGATTGTGGTTGTTTTCTTGCTTATTGACTTGTTCATTTGCTGTTGTACTGGGAATGGTTCATCAATGAACAGCACAGACTAATGAAGCACCAAACAACTAGTTTGGTGCCTTATGTATTAGCTAAACATTCATAGGCCTAGTTGTTTGAACAGTGGTAAATGCTTGTTATTTGAAGAACAACATTCCAATTGTTCTTTAGCAGCTAAGAAGAATGGTATTAGTTCTGTTTGCTTCCACTCCTAGAGAAATATACATATCCTACACAGATGCTGGAATCTGCCATTAGTTTGCTACTTTGCTTTACCATTTTCTGTTTTCTAACTTGAGTGCACAATTACCAACAAACAGTTATCATCTAGCATCCCAAAATATGGTATTTTTGTAATTTGCAACCCTGAATTTGATGATCCATACTGTTACGGAGAAACTAACTTATTCGATGAAGTATTCAATCAATTGACTTTAAAAAATTGAAGTATTTGATTGTTTTCACATTATGAATTTAACTGAAAATCTCAAACTATATTCTTTTATAAATACAAGTAAAGCCATTTTTGCAGTGAAAGTTTTTACGTGTATTCTGTTGCAAACAATGCAGGGTTCTCGGAAATATACAGGCATAGTTGAGGGCTGCTGTTGCGATTATGAGACAGTAGACAGTCTCAATGGGGCAGTATTATACCCTTTACTACAAGAGCTTGTGAAAACTCCATTTTTCCGATACTTTAAGGTCTGGTTTGAACTTAAATTTTCTTTCAGTGTTGCACATTTACTGCATCATGTTACACTACTGTTAGCTGAATCTCATGTGTATATCAGAAACTTGACGTAGGAAATTTCTTTTAGTTGGTCCTTGTAAGTAACAAGTTGCTTGATAAATAACCAATTAGATGTATTAGAAGTATGAAATTGTTCCTTGCTATACCATTAAGTTTAAGGTCTTATGTATCATTTGCACTATTGGTAAAGTAATAAAGTTTTGAACCTTACCTGGCTTTCTTCACTGTAAATTGTCTTCATATGTAACTTAGACAGAAAATTAACGTTAAAAGAAGAAATAACTTAAAGAGACATGCCGCCAGGGTTCATCCTGAGCGAGGATCGAACTCTACATGAGATTCATAGTTGCATTATTTATGGCTTCCTTGTTCGTAGACAAAGTGGACTCAGAATTGTCCTTCATTCCAAGGTGACAACTTGCCCAAATTATCTAAGATTAAGGCACTCAGAGAATTATCTAAGGTTACTGCTGCAGATCGTTTGATGTGCTATCCAGTTAGGAACTTCTACTATTTCTAGACCACTTGTCCTAATGACAGATTGGGGAAGTAAATTAGTGAACCATTTAATTGTTTTATAACCTTTATATGTATGTGTATTTAGATCGATCTGACTTTGTTTTCAGACAGAGAGCTTATGGTAGGGTGTAGCTATTCATAGATTTTCTGAATAAAAGCATCCAGCCCAGAAGATAACAAATCAAATTGGAATTTTGGTATTGCCAAGTTGGGTGCTTCTTTGATTTATTTGCTTATTCGCTTTTCTCATTCTGCCTTATATGGTTACCTAGTTTTGTTATTAATTCGGAGGATTATTGTTGACAATATCACCTTTACTTGAGTGAAGACCATGTTTAGTTGAAATATATTACAGTCACATCCATTTATGATTTGTGACTCATATTATTCTCAGCAATCAGCATAATATTTTGCATGTTCTTCAACTTGGCGACACCTTCACACGACATTTCTAGAGTTGTACCTTGGGAACTTTAAATGACTTGTGGTCTGACCTCCTCCAAGCCTCACGCGCACTTTTGGCCTGACAGGTTAAATTGTGGTGTGACTGCCCTTTTTGGCCTGATGATGGTATGTGCAAGTTGCGTGATTGCAGCGTCTGTGAATGTCCTGAAAATGAATTTCCTGAACTTTTCATGAAGCCACAACACCATGGTCTTCCATCTGATGATTTAAAATGCCAAGAGGGAAAGCCACAGGCTGCTGTTGATCGCACTCTTGACTCTAAGGCTTTCAGGGGCTGGATAGAAGTAGATAACCCATGGACAAATGATGATGAGACTGACAATAGTAATTGCTTTCTCCCTTTCTATGCATGATATGCAGATTTTTCTCTTCTAAGCATTTGGTTGATAGATCTTGCTGACAAGTAACAACTTCTTAATAAATTATAAATTTTTTGCATTCATAGATACTGCACTGCAACAGTTTGCTGATTTTCTGCCCAGACATAATGCCTTCTCCTCTTTCTGCATTGCAATACTAGTCTTGACAAAGATTGTTGCAGATACTGAAATCTGTTTCACTGGCAGGTGAGATGACATATGTTAATCTCCTACTAAATCCTGAGCGTTACACCGGCTACACTGGGCCTTCAGCCAGAAGGATCTGGGATGCCATATATTCAGAAAACTGTCCAAAATGTGAGTTAACATCTTTAATTATATCCCTCTTCCCTCAAGCTTTTGGAAAATGATATTTCGGATCCCAAGCTACATTTCTTCTTTTTCCTGATCAAAAATCAGTGACCGATGTTGGCTCTTTGTTTAGTTCCACTGCATATTCACACTTTGTGTTTGTAACTTTCCCCATTCAGGTTATTCTGTGTCTTAATCATCCAAAAGGGGAGAGTGAGGGAGGTGGGGGTTCATTGCATCATCCTTTGAGTCAATGATGTGCCTGTCTTTAAAGATCTTACTTTCGGTGAAATTTGCAACTACTTTATAGATAAGTATTTAAAAGGTGAAGCTCAACCAATTTAAATTAACATAAATGAAATGACAATGAACTGTATGTGAACTTAGATGTCAATCTTGGCATTATGGTTGATGGTGATGGCATGTTATTGAACAAAGAGTAGCCTTTGGAGATTGTTTCTTACATGGGATTACTTCCTAACCCTCTTCCCCTACCTGATTTCACTCTTTTATGTTTAGAATTGTCATTTTATTTCCCTAGTCTTCTGTTGGTAGTTCAATATGTTTTAGACTAGGATTTGGGTTATTCTGTATTGGATGATCCCCAACATGTATTTATTTAACTTTCTGGGTTATAACTGTGTTGTATTGGTCTTTTCACCATTTTTGCGTTTAATAAAATCTTACTGAATCTGCAAAAAAGTATTAAAAGTTGCAGAAAACTTCCTGGCAAGAATATATCTTTTCTTTCTTTCATTTAAAGTCTAATTAGATTGAGTGGAGTACATATGCTATGTGTAAACATGAAAAATCTATCCACAGGTAAGACTAAGAAGAGAAGTTATGCTTATCTCTTGTGATTAGCAAGCCAAACTGTTGTTTCCTTTGCTCTCAACATTAATCAACTTTTAGTTGTTGGCTATCTAGACTCTGACCTTCATATCGTTTTGACTGTAATTTGTGTTTTCTTGGGCAGATACAACTGGAGAGATTTGCCAGGAGAAAGAATTTCTGTACAAGTTAATATCTGGACTTCACTCCTCAATATCAGTACACATAGCCTCAGATTATCTCCTTGATGAAACAAAGAACCTGGTTAGCACTTTGCCATGTGTTCCCAGAATAGTTTACTTCTCTATCTCTTTCATTTTACAACTTGTAGGTCTCCAAATTAACGTTTCTGAAGCTTTAGTGACTGATGGGGGTCTTATAATTGATTTTTCTCATACTGACAAATCAACTGGTCATAAATGCAGAAAATGTATTAGTAATGTCTATTCCTAGCCTTAGGAAGAAATCGTACAATTTTCCTTAGGAATAATGACTGAGCATCTAACCTATTTGTTATCAATGACAGTGGGGTGAAAATCTTGAACTAATGTATGATCGTGTTCTGAGACATCCTGATCGTGTCAGAAACTTGTATTTCACTTTCCTCTTTGTCCTCCGAGCTGTGACAAAAGTGAGTACTTTCTCTATGTCCTTGCATTGTGCTAGCTGAAAAATAAAGTGGCCCTTACTGACGTACTTCTTGGATCCACAATTCCTTTTTCATGTCTCTTTTACAGGCAAAAAATTATTTGGAGCAGGCCGAGTATGATAGCGGTAACCATAATGAGGACCTGAAAGCAGAGTCCTTAATGCAACAGTTAGTTTACAATCCAAAACTGCAGACTGCATGTCCTGTTCCATTTGATGAAGCTAAATTGTGGCAAGGTCAAAGTGGGCCTGAATTGAGGCAGCAGATACAGAAGCAGTTTAGGAACATAAGGTCTTCATTTGAAGCTTTGATTAGTATCCTTTCTGTTAGCTTTGAAGAACAGCTGCATGCATAACAGCTCTAGCCTGATCTGCTTGCTTAACCCCACCCTTCTTCCCCCAAATTAAGAAAATGAAAGGACTTGTCTTGAAAATATACGTACCTGTACTATTAAAATGTTACAAGTCTAATAATCACTCTGCATTCCTCCAGTGCTCTAATGGATTGTGTTGGGTGTGAGAAATGCCGTCTCTGGGGTAAACTTCAGGTTCTTGGTCTCGGGACAGCATTAAAGATTCTTTTCTCTGTTGATGGCCATAACAACTCGGATCAACTTGTGAGTTTCTGTTGTGTCTATAGCTGGCATTATGAGTTACAATATTTGTGACTTTCTCTCTCACACACACACACACATACGGACACTCTCTCTCTCTCTCTCTCTCTCACACACACACACACATAACTTTGTGATGGCTTTACAGCTGCAGCTGCAAAGAAATGAAGTAATTGCTCTTATGAACCTGCTCAATCGGTTATCAGAATCTGTCAAACTTGTTCATGAAATGGAACCTTCAGTTGAGAAGACAATGGAGGGACTGCTGCTGGAACCTAATACACAGAGTTTATGGCAAAGAGCGTCAGGATCCATACAAGCACTTTGGTACATAAATAATGCTTTCTTACTGTCTGGTTTAGCTTTTATAGAAATATCATTTACATAACTTTTGCTTTTTCTTTTGTTTCTTATTCTAGGTTGAAGAAGTTCGTCATGTAGCTGGCCATCTTCAAGTTTCTAGTGTCAATCTTGGAAGACCTTGTAAAGTACTGATGCTGACTGACTCTTCAAAGAGAAAGCTATAGAACAAAAAGTAGCGCAAGTGTTGCAGTCATCTTTGGATCGTTGTGTCTGGGGTTACTTGTTTATGGAGATATGCAAAGAAAAGTGAGCCCAACAAGTATTACTCCAGAGGCAGCATGAGTTTATAGCACAATACATTTTCATACGCCTAAATGAATTGTCTTTTAACATTTTAATCTCTTTCCTCTCTCCCCCCACCCCCAAACCCCCAAAATTTTGGTTCTCATAAGATAATGACTCTTGATACAAAACGCATACAAGTTCGAGGTGAATGAAGCAATGTATCTATCCAGTTTTTTTCTTTTTTTCTTTCCCACGGATGATGGTGTTTACTGTTGCTTTCGTAGGAGCAGCTTCCTGAGTTTATGTGACAACATCTAAGCTATGTTTAGATTGGGTAGATATCTGATTTGCTGTGTTCAGGTTTTGCTGTGCAGGCATGCCTCTATTCGTCAGAAGATTTTTCCAGTGTAGCAGTTAGCACTATAATGTCCTACACAATAATGCTATTAACCACGGAAGTGGTAATTGGGCCAGAAGCATGCCCTGCCTGGCGCCCACGTCCTACACAAACAGGGTCGGTCAATTACACAAGTCTGACTAGCAGGATTCCAGTGTAGCAATTAGCACTATAATATCCTACACAATAAATGCTATTAACCATGGACGTTGTAACGGGCCAGAAGCATGCCCCGCTTGGTGCCCATGTCCTACACGAATAGGGTCAGTCAACCACACAAGTCTAGCTAGCATGAAACACAAGAATAGTGGGAAACACTTGTTGCGTGCACATCACAAGTTAGTAGAAGGTACAAATTGCGTCTGTGCACATCACAAGTTAGTAGAAGGCACAAATTGCGTCTCATATGGCTCGAGGCTTCATGGCAAAGCCCCAGAGGCATGTAGCAGCTCTTTGATAAACTTTCCTCACTCAATCCGCTTACACCCTCGAAGCTAATCAAGTAGCTGTGATTCTCCTGCCACAACCTCATTGCAACACCAACTCTTGGTTTGCCTCCGTGAGAAATGCCTGTCATTAAGACTAGCTGTTCGAGCCACCCAACAATAATAGGTTCACTAGTAGGCATCTTCTGCTATTGTCATTATCCCCCCACTCTTTGTTGATGAGTTGCTGACATGGCTCTTATACCATTGTAATGGGGGTTGGAAGTGAGCCCGCCTGGTGCCCATGTCCTTCACGAATAGAGTCAACTAACTCACTTGTAATATGGACATTACAAATTAGTAGAAGTCACAAATTGTGTCCTGTGTAGTTAGAGGTCTCGTAACAAAGCACTTGGAGTATAAGCATTGGTTGCTCCTTTCTCCACTAGTGCACCATGATGAAGCATAGCCTTTGCGGGGAGTAACCACATGGGAACCGCAATCTTGCAAGCTTCTCTAGAACAGAAAAGAGAAACGAAATGCTCTGCTACTTGAAACCTTTTCCTAAATGCGCCTAATCCTCAAAGAAAGGTAGTATAACAACATTTTGTCTCTGGGCTCAACACATGTCAACTAACATAATCCTGATAAACTAATTATCAATTCTTTGTAAACTTGGAAAGGAGACAACCAAATTTATCAAGAACACGTATTTTTATCAATTCAAACCAAGTCTTATCGCAGTAAGGGGAAACATGTGGCTCACTAACAGACTATTAAGTAGATATCTATACAGCCAAAAATCCCATATACTTCAAAAGCAAATACAAGACACACCAAGCAGATGACAAGCATCATCTGTGAAAAATCAACCAAGAACTTTTCTTTTTCTTCTTTCCTAGTTCCACCCTGGTGAACAAATGTGCAAACAGCAAAGCTTACGGAAAACATCAAAACCTATTTAATAAAAACAATAATCATTTGAGACTCATAAGCCAGTCCTCACTGCAGTTCCAGCATTCCATCCTCGCTCCTTTTCTCGCTGACTTTGCTTATGTGGAGTTTCCCTGGCTGCTTTTCGAGCACTGCTAAGCACTCTCCGAGCCATCCTCCCTCGGCTTCCTATAGAAACTCTGACCTTCTCCATTCCCACATTTACACCAACTCTTCTCATGTTTTGTTTACCTGGAGACCTGATATGCATTTTCTTCTGAAGGCTTCGTCTTAATATGCTGCTCAGCTTCTTACTGCCAACTTTGAGTTCTTTAGGACTATCTACATGTGTCGGTTCTGCCAATCCTTTTGTTTCACCTCCATCATCTTCTTCTCTAGTATCAGCTTGAATTGGCGTCAGAGGCAGGAGTGAGGAAGGCAACCTGACAGCCCCTGCTGAAGTAGGCAGTGGAAGTAAAGAAATCCGCTGTGGAGCTTGTGCTGGTATCCTATGAGCAGTGGTGCAAATTGAGGCTCTTCCAGTCCGCTTAGGCATTAGCACATTTGCGCATATAGAAGCTCTTCCAGTCTGCTTAGGCAGCTGTAGCTGTTCAGCTATCTCTGGATTATTTTCTTTCTCTGCCAAATCATTGTGCTTAACAAAACCATCCACAGGAGTAACCACCGGGAGTTTATAGTGGTTATTTTCAGCAAGTGGTCTAGCGAGATTTACTTGTTCCTTGCTCTCATTAGAAGTCTTGTTAGGACCGATTGCTCTAGTTGCAAGTGGCGGCCTTGTTAGTGTAGAACTTTGCTCTTCTATTTGTTGACTAGTATGTTGTAGCTGCTGCTGTTCAGCAATCTTAGTATCTACATGCTGGCGTGCCAACTTTCTCTCCACCAACAATTGTGATTCTAATTCTTTAATCTGCAAAAGTCAGAAGATGTAACTTAGGCTTGTAGCTGTTCTTCACATCATTCTCATTTTAGAAGCTTTCAGACATTTCACTCATCCAGGACCGGATGAATGTGCAAAATCTATAATTCATACCTTGTCTTGTAGGTTTTTGTTTTTCGTATCTTTCTCTTTCATTTTCATGCCCAGACCATGAATGGTGTCTTCCATCTTCTTAAGTTGAAAATCCTTGCTCTTCATATCTTGTTTAAACTTTTCAACCTTTGAATAAGCCAAGAATAAAAGCTTATAAATTAAATACATTGAAAGAGTAGATGTTCCAAGTACTAAATGTAAGTTAGTATCAACGATAACTGGTAGTACCATTTGTTTGTACTTTACAAGCTCAGTACTGTCCACTTGCTTCTTTGCAGGACCCAATTCTATACCTCTGACTCGACTTGCAAAATTAAGTGAGCAAAGAGACTCACTTAAGTCATTCTCATTGGGACTGATCTGTACAAACATCAGTGTCTTTGAATCTCCCCCTGTAAATGGAAGTCCAATATAATTCTTAGGTCTCAAACATTAATAAGTAACAGAAATTAGAACAGCTTCCGGATATCATTATCCAAAACAATACCTAAAGAGTCTTGAAGCAGGTGAGTTAGCTTGGAGTTCCTAGATACCAAACACAAGGCTAAAGATAAGCAAGTAATTCTAGTGGAAAGGATCATTGATTTGCGGTTAAGTAGTAGAGCATCAATACCTGAAAGGAATGTGTGGACTCTTGGTTGCAAGAGCGGATATCACATCTCCAAGTGCAGACAGAGACCTATTAATATTTTGAGTTTCCCTAAGCCTTTCACCTTGTACTTCTGTCTTAGCTATTCTCTCGCTTCCAGCAAGGTCAATAAGCCACAATTTACTTCTGGTGCACTCTCCATTTAGCAAGTTCTCCCCCTTTACCATTACACAATGTATGCTGCAAAAAGTAACACATGGTTAGCAAAGTTGCCTTCAACCCAGGAAAACTTGTTCAGAAATAAATGATCAGGCAAGGCAATGACCAATGTGATCGGCTACTGTGCTCATTGGCATTGGTTGAACCAACTGCTCTTGCATTGCTGCCAGTTTGCAGGACTTCCCAGACCTCATTCACATTGTTTACCCGAGCTTCAACCAATCCTGGGACATGATGTATTCCTTCACCCACTTGTTTTACTTCAAGCCTATAGAAAATGTCACGTTGGGGAGCAATCAGAAGCTATAACCAGATCAAGAGTGCTAATCTGAAGCTTAAATCAAGAGATCCAATTTTCAGAACCCAAAAATGGTGCCACCTAATACTTTGAGTTTGTTGATCATATCATGGAATGGCCTAGAACACGTAAATTATTGGAGAGGTTGTATGGAGCCAGGCTAAAAGTTTATGGAGGGTATGAATCATTTTATACTCCAAGCTGCAGCAATTATAATGTGCAGATTATAAAGCAAAAGAAAGTGAAGAAAGACAAGCAGACCCACAGCCGTCCTTTGAAAATTAACCTACCTCTTTGTAGGAACTCCTGGCAGTGACTCTGACAGTAGATCTCGAATTTGCTCATTATAAACTTCCAACACACTCACTGATAGTTCAAATGAATATGTATTCTTTCGCTTCTCAATAATGCGAAATAGCTCCTCAAGAGTTCTGTAGTTAACTCCACGAGCTTCATCTGTGCCCTCCATCGTAAAAGTTTTCCCAGTTCCTGTCTGCCCATAAGCGAATATGCATACATTGTATCCATCTAGAACGGAGGTTGCTAATGGAGCTGTTTCCTCAAAAATATCAACTGCTCAGGGGAGGAAAGAGAAATGTAAACAACACAGTACAAATAGACAATTGCACCATAAGATTGACTATACAATCATAAATATGGTTGTACCTTGGTCTGCTTGAGGACTAAAAACAGCATCAAATTTGAAAGTCTTTTTGGCTATTCCGTTTGATTTTATAGTTAGCTCACCATCCTTGGCAGTTTCAAAATCAACTTCCATTGATGCTCCTGCAGCAATCTCCTCAGTATTCAAAGGCCTACATCGACAGAATACCCTGATGTTTCCTGCAAAAACGTCATAACAAACTATGAACATCTTACGCATGCCAGTTTTTGAGACAAATCAAATGTAATATCTCATGACCAACCTTTCAACTCCAAGACCTTGTTATATAGATCTTTCCGTTCCTTGGCCCCGTGGATGAATTTAGTCTTCAGATCTTCATGGAGTTCAACATACTCTTTTACTGCCAAAAGAACATCCAATTTTTTAACTAAAAAGCTTATGAATGTAAAACCTATAAACAATATTCGATGGAAAAATAAAGTACATTTGGACTGAATGATCGAGTTCATATTTGTCATATCTTCCAGGCATTTCTTATATGTCACAGTTTCATCAGAAAGCTTGATGTGGTCCATTTTCAGAATCTGCAAAAGCAAAACTTGTGTAGCAATTCAATATCCATCCATCAGATCAAAGATAGTAACTGAAATAATTTAGATATCATAACCACCTTCAACTTTCTTGTTAGGTCTCTCAGTGATGAAAACCATCTACTCTTTTCCTTTACTTGCCCCTCAATGGCAAAAGCTGTTTGAAAAGTGAACTTCAGCACAATATCTAAAATTTAATTAAAAGAAAAAAACTACTCCAAGCAATTTCCGTACCCAGTGATCCGACATGCATCGACTTGCGCATGAGCTCATCTTGGAGCTCCTTTAAGGACCTCCAAGCTTCTTGACATTCTCTGCTCTTAAGTTCATTCTCTTTCTTCAGCTCCTCCAGAGCTCTCTTAGTTTCTATTAGTTCCATCTTCTGATCCTCATGCACTTGCTCAAGCTTTTGGAGCTCTCCATCCACCTTACCAACATGTAATTCCTACATGCAAATGATTTAGAAAGAGACTAAATAATTAGTTCAACAGGTTTCTTAAAGATTGAGATTCTAGATAGTACTCTGTTCAGTGAGTTGCATTCTGATGCATGAGACATTTCCACCATTTCATGCATTTTCAGCTCTCCTGTGCCTGATATAAATGTCAATTATAAGTTCGAAAAACTTTAACAAGTTAATATCACTATATCAGTAATGATACATAATGCTGCCAAAGATTTGTTTACTTACTTGCAGAGTCTTTTTTGACAGAAATGCCACAAACAATTGGGTTACCAACTATTCCTTCAAATCTGATCAATAACCCTTCCTCACCTTTGACTCGAGTCTTGATATCTGATATTACTAGGGGTCTATTTGCACCAACACTGGCATATATATCTAAGCAGGAAACAACCTATAGAGAACACAATCAAGATCCAATTACACAACATACCCAAAAAATAATCCATATGGTCTGACTTTACAGCATATCCACACGGTTTCTGACCTTGTCTTCTTGAATGAAGACATCAAACATTCTCATCCCTGGAGGACCATCAGTAAATACAATCTCTGCAAAGTGCAGATCAACCATATAGAAGTCAGGAGCTATGTTCTTGAAGCGATACACAAGATTCCCAGAGCGTGCCATCTGGTATATACTAAAGCCTTCTCCATCTCCAATTACCGAGTCAGTTTTTAAAGTAATGCCTCCACTGAAACATTGGTCCTCCAAAAATTGTATCCCTCGCACAAAAGTAATGCCATCCGTTGAACCGGCATTGATACTCAATAGAGGAATTGAATGATTTCGTGATTCCTCTTCAATCAAGGGTGGTTGTGGGAGCTCAAAATGAGGTTCTTGACAAAATTCTTCCTCTCTAGATGCTTGCAAATTGGAAAAAAGATTTGCAGCAGCTGGTCTCTCATGAGAGTCCTTCATTTCAGACCCCTTGATCCCATTTTCTAGAGAGACCTCAATGGAGGAGGCCTTAAAGAACTCAGGTGAATCTTCGAAGGTTCGTTGAGGGATGTCAGGTGATCCAGCACAGATCACTAAATCAGGTGATGTCAATGAAAACCCCAGCATTTCGCGGCCTAAAACCATAAAAGGGTTTCAAAGCTTCTTCAAAAACCATAACAAACGTACAATCAAACTTAATAAAAATAGAAAATATAAAGCTCTTCTACTCCTAACATCAACTGCATTTTCAGCATTTGCTTCTAGACTTGCATCATATCAAGAAACATCTATAACAACAAAATCGATTTCTTTCTTTTTAGTACAAAATAGAGCAAATTAAAGAAAATTATAGTCCAGATAAGATGAAATCATGAAAAACAAAATTCAACCATGAGCTCAGAAATGTCTCTATAGGGGTTACTATAATTATGCAAATTCAAGTATTTCTTTCGGCTAATTAACATTTCCAGGATCTTATATACTCAATCACAATAACTTAATGCAATAAATACGAACCGCAAATTTAAAACAGATTAAATGTGGGACGGTACATTGCAACAAAAATTTACCTTCTATCTTGTTAGGACTAAAACAATCATGATCTGTCATATCGAAATAAGTTCTTGAGCTAGTCGATTCGGTTAAATCGTCTGCAAATACATCAAATAAGTTACTTTGCAGAAACAAAACCAACCCAAAAGAGGAAAAATGTGTGTGTGCGTTTTGTGTGTGAGGAGCAAGCGTGGTTATTACAGTGAGTATGGGGGTTTAGCTGCTGCTGTTGTTGTTGAGAAGAAGCATCAGTTAGAAGAAGTGGGTCATGCCACTCAACTCCATCTTCCATTGATTATAAACCAAAAAGCTAAGAGCTTTGAATTGAAATGCTTAAAAAAAGGCTACTTTTGCTTATTAGTAATCAAATGCTCTTCTTCTTCAAACTTTCTTTTTGAGAGAGAGAGAGAGAGAAGAAAAGGGGGTGTCTCGGTGCTTTTTGATTCAAATGGTTATTCAAGAACGAGAGAGAGAGAGACAGAGAGAGAGAGGGCGTTGATTTTGGATGAATGGATTTCTTTTGCCGTTATGATGATGAGAGACGACCGTTGTTGGGGTTTCTTCTTCGAATTTGAAATTTTTGAACCGGGCACCAAAATCGTATCCCACTCGCAAAGGCGTGATGTCTGAAGCCACGAGCTTCGCATAGTGCTTTCGATAGCGTGTTCGTAGTCGAATTTTTTAAGGAAATAAGAGTAAATTGTTATGAATCCTGGAATATATTGTAGATGAAGCCTTCTTATGATATAAGAATTTCCTTATAATTTTTCTATAGTCACAACAAAATAAGTACATGTCTCATTTAATCTAAAACATCATTATTTTTAATGGATCATTAAGTAAAATAATAAATTGATATTTGTTTTATAGGGCATCTAATGCACTTTTAGAAGATCAGCATAAAGGCATTTGCTTTTTTTCAGTAAATAATATGTCAAAAATAATGACACTTTGGACAGAGAGAGTGTATGCTTATTTTCAGAGATCATAGGAGAATTTTGAAAGGAGAAAAGAGATTTTGTATTGTATCGGGTTCAATATACTTTAGGAAAATCATAAGGGGAGTTTGAAGTAATTTACCCTAAGAGCTAACTATGTAGTGAGTATTGGGAAAATTTCTTCCCCATTTTATTTTATTTTTTTAGATTTGAGACTATCTAGGAAAACGTCTTCTAATACATTCATACTACATGGTTTTGAATTATTTAAAGAATTAATTTAAAATAGAAATCAAGTATTAGGAAGAGTTCTTCCCCATTTTACTTTCCTTTGGAGGTAATCTCGGTAGGGGAAAAAAATATTTTGAAGAGCAAATTTATAGGGTGTATCCGTCTCACTAATAAAATATTTTAGATATGCTCCAAACATGTGAGTATTATTTGAATTTTTGTTTATTACATTGCATTCTTTCGTGTCTTACCAAGGTAAAAATTAATGCATGGGATTCAAATTGGTCAAGCAGTTTCTAAGAATAAGCTTGTCTCTCCTCTTGGTTTGGTTTTGCAAATGGTGATGTTAGCAATAAAGTAATAATGCAATTATTTATGCAGTAAATATGTGAGTATTATTTGGGCTTTTGTTTACCACGTTTTAGTAATTTGCAAAATCTCTCAATACGTTTTCATATGCTATGTTATCATAATACTTTTCTTTTAAAAGCTTTTCTTTAGCCCCTAACTCAAAAACTCTAATCCTGTCTCTAATGAGATGGCATATTATTATAGTTTGAGCATAGAAAAATCAACTTTTTACTCTAATTATATATGGAGTATATGAATTAAAGTCCTCCATCACATATAAATTCTAGAATTGAACTTTTCACATTATACTGGAATAGGGGTGAACACGAGTTAATTAAACTGACCAAATCAACCCAAAAATTAGAGTTAGCTTGGTTATTTTACATGGTTAAAAATCAACTGGTTACTTTCAAAGGAAAACCAATTGGTTTGGTTTGGAGTAGATTTTCAAACTACACTGAACTATTTTTATCCCTAATTTTATGTATTCATTCATTCTAAATTTTATGTATTTAGGAGTCCAACCTTAACCTTAATACTATATTTCCAAACTTTAACCTCCAAGCTATAGCTACACTTGTGTTTTTGTTTTAATAATAAAATCCTATGACATTAAATTTATAATATGAATAGTAAATTAAATTTTTTTTGTATAATTTTATTATGAAATTTGAGTTTTTAAATTTAAAAAAAAAAACTAAAAACCAAACCAAACCAACATAACAACTAAACCAAACTGAACCACGTACACCTCTATACTGGAATGTTGGCTTCCCAAGTATTGCACTTTTCTTGGATTTGTGTGTCTCCATCAGAGCCCTAGTTTGGTCTTAATTGATTTTTAAAATTCTTAAATAATTTGTGAATTGTTCAGTGTCTAATTTCAAACTTAACTTAAACATTCTTCCTTCCCTCTACATTTACGGTCTATTTGGATCGAGGGGAATGGGGGGAGGGGAAGATAATAGAAGGAGCATAGAAATTGTTCTTTTGTTTAGGTTGGGAGTAGATAGAAGGAAGTGATAAAGAGGGGTTGAGTTTCATCCCTTAAGTCTTTTATTTTGAATCCCTCTAAATTGGGGTAAAATGGGGGGAGGGGATTATTTAAATCTTTTATGCTCAATTATTTACGTATAAAATTTATTCTTTTCTTCCATTTCCTTCACAATCTAAATACAAGATGCTCATAATCATTTATATTTTTTTCTCCGAAAAATACCCCAATCCAAACATGAATTATCCATCCCCTTTCTTTTCCTTTATAATCTTTTCCTTTCCTTTTCTTTATTAAATTTTCCTCCTCAATCCAAACAGAATGTTAAGAGCTCATCCTACCACCTTCGAGACCTTCTAAATCTAGTTAATGACATTTAAAAAAAATTATAAACTAACTAATAATAATTAGTTAATAATGAAATAGTAATATATTTTAACAAATATAGATAACATTAAAATTAAAATTATTTGTTTACCAGAAATAACAGAGTAACATAAGCATAGGGATTTCTTAAAATAGGAATACTGTTGGAGTGAAATTAAAATACAGAATTTGTGAAACAAGGGTTTCATTTGAAGAAGTGTTTTAAAAATCGGACCAGTTGACGAATTGAACATTTTATTGGTTCTCCGGTCAATTGGTCCAACCTGTCGAACCACGGGTTCGACCGGACTTACTTTCACATAACGTCATCTTTATATCTTGGTTTTATCTGCATTCAGTAAAGAGTAAAGGCAAAAGAAGAACATGATTTATATGTGAAATGTGTTTAAACATTTTTAAGAAAGACATAAATACATAAAAATGTTGCAAAAAATAAGATAAATAGCCACATAAACACCCTTAACAATCAAATATTCAAATTGTTGACTCCTGATTGCATGCAAATTACTACAGATTCTATTTTCTTTATTTTTTTCCACTCTTTTAATTGTTTTGGGCTAGTTGTGGTCTATGGCAATTAACAAAATTAAACCCAACAAACTAAAAAAGCATGCAGCCTAATAAATTTACAAAAGCCGGGTTCGATCGGCTTTCGCTGAGTCAATCGGTTCGCGGGGTCTAATCGGTTTTTTTAACTTTTTGGTTTGTAAACGCTACTCGACCCCCTATTTTACTAGTTCCCGGTCGGACCGGTTCGACCGATCGGTCTGGTCCGGTTTTCAAAACATTGTACTTAATGTGGGAAAGATATTAAAACGGGACTGAAATAGAGAGCCTTAAATATAAAAGAATGAATCAACAACCCAAAATGTAAAAAATAAATAAATTGTTAGAGTTAGCCCCAGATGGGCTGAACTTATGCTGACATGGCTTCCGACCTGCAAGAATGTAAAGCAAACAGGCTCTTTTCCCTCCATTATCGTCTACAATGCTCAAGGTAGATTACTTTGAATGGAGAATATTAGTTACCTCCATATGATCGTGCGGACCACTACTCACAGTTACTTTTGCCCATTAATATTTAACACTAGATAGGTGCCCGTGATATTTTATAATTTCAAAGATAGAAGAATATCATTTACTCATAAGTTTTTGCTTATGAATTTGATTTAAAATTATCAGTAGAAATAGTTAAAAAGTAATAACTTATTATAAGTATAAATAGTTAGAAAGCAAATTTTGTGATGCATATGTTTTGATATTTATATAATATGATATAATATTAAAAATTATATAATAATTTCAAAATTAAAAAAGTACTTTCGACAATTATTTCGATATTTATATAAAAATATCCAAATCAAGCAGAAGAATATGTAATATATTAGCATCTTGTAAGGAGCTTGTGATACGCATGGGACACGTAAGAAGAACAGAAACTCAAATTGTACTATTTAGCATGCAATAAATACCATATATATTTACAATGAGAGTGAAAATTTAAATACTTGAACATGTATAATATTAGTAGAACACTTCTACGAATTTTTTTAAAATTTTTTAGGAAATAATTTTTTGTCATTTTTCATAAGACTTATAATAAGTTGAGACGAGATGCATTTGGTTTTACTTTAAATTTCTGCGTATGTTAAATATTATTGGCAAAATACATGTGATAACTTTGATCTCTAGTTTCTTATTGGTTAAAAGCAAAAGGTGGCTTATTTTGGAAGCTAAGCATTCTAGTCAACCAAAGTTAAAAGAAAAAAAAAAAGTCAGAGCACCACATGGCATAAGGCAATTGAGGGGGGGGGGGGAACTGCTCCATACTGGTTGTAGCTTTCTATTTAAAGAAGATTAGATAGAGTCTTTATGTTTAAATTGACTAAATGACCTAAATGGATTTGACAATTAAGATGCAATTCGTCGATCTCTCTTAATGATGATGTGAACATTTGTGGTGGCTTGATAATTGATATAGAGTCATTATCCTTGAAGTGACTAGTTGATATTATGTGAATTTGACAGTCACTATATAGTCTATCGATCTCTCTTAATAATACTATGATGTTTGAGGTGGTGTGGGTCATTTTTTTTTCTCTTGATGGCTACACAATCCTTAAGGTCATAGACTATATTGTATCCTAGGGTGGTGTTAGTTGTTGTCTGCTCTTGGTGGCTACCCAATCCTCAAGGTCACAAATATGCATCGTGTCCTAGGGTCTAGTCCTTGTTGAATGCATTGTGTTTAATTTTGTCGATATTAGATGTGGGTATAAATGTCATCATATTATTGGTTGCCACTTCGATATTAGATGTTATGTGCTGTCACACTATTGGTTGCCACTTTACCCCCTTATCATGGTACTAAAGGAAATAAATGAACAAATAGTTTATAATTATCAAAGTTTCCCTCTAGCATTCAAGACGCCATTGCCCCTCAAGAATGCCATTGCTAAATGCTAAAACATTCTCCTCCAACCTGCTACTTGTTAGAGATAAACATTGAACAGCCAGCTTTTTACGAAGCTAGCATGTCCCAATAGTTTCTTTTTTCTTTTCTTTTGGGAGTTTTTTCTCCCAACTAACATCTCCAGTGAAAATTCATATTGCATTGACATTGATTCTAGTGACATATATGTAGTAAAACCTGACCAGTTTCCATGTCCTGCGCCATTTACACTGAGAAATTTGAAGCTATGCAAAAAGATGCTACAATTGAAGTCTAAACTTCCATCATTGATTGAATTTATGAAAGGACTAATTTTGGACTTACTTGCAATGTTATAATATTATCATTTCATAATATATTAAGGTTACAAGTAAATTTAAAACCACAAATTTTGGCTATAGTGATGATGGAGAAAAGAGACAAAGGACTTGACCTTTGACATAGGTAATCTCTCAGATTTTTTAATTTTTTGACCCAATTTTTTATATACTGTGCAAAAATGACCTTCTTTTGAATTGGGTTTAAAAAATGACCCAATCTCGTTCTGGGAACGCGTCTGGCGGGTTCCCAGAATGCGGCTGGTGTTTTTGCAACTTTTTTTTTTAACATACCTTATTTTTTTATTATGTATTTATGGGACAGTATTATACTTTCCCCTTATGCAATTATTTATGATTCATGAATGCTTTTATTTCAGCATTATGGACATTATTTCAAGCTGGACGTCAGTGTATTCGAAACAAGACGGATCGCTAAAACCAAGGTAGATGACGAAGGTGTACAACATGCGGTTAACAAGGCCACACTGCTCCAACTTGCCCCAATAATCAAAATGCGTAGCGTATAGTTGTAATCTTGTAATGTTGTTATGTAATATGTATTAGTTGTAATCTTGAATGTTGTTATGTAATATATATTAATTGTAATCTAAGTAATCCTATTTAGTTGTAATCTTGTTTTGTTTACTTAGTTGTAATTTTGTAATGTTTTGTTTACAATTACAGCATAATGTTCACTTGAACAAAAAGAATTAAGTGAATAAAGTCAAATTGATAATGTAGTGTCCATAATACTGAAATAAAAGCATCCACGGATCATAAATAACTGCATAAGGGAAAAGCGTAATACTGTCACATGAATAAATAATGAAAAAACAAGGTATGTTTAAAAAAAAAGTTGCAAAACACCAGCCGCGTTCTGGGAACGCGACCGCGTTCCCAAAACGAGATTGGGTCATTTTTGAAATCCAATCCAAAAGCAGATCATTTTTGCGCAGTATATTAAAAATTGGGTCAAAAAAATAAAAAAACCTGTAATCTCTCCTCTTCATTGATAAGTACAACCACAACACAAACTTTTTGGTGATAACTACAACCGACCCCAACTTGGCTAGAGTCCCATGAGAGAGATAGTAGATGTACAACTCCATATTACAAGAGCATTTGCTGATTGATGTGATGGATAAACACGTCAATGTAATTCATAACAGGAATTTAACTAACAGAACTTAATTATTAAATAATAAATCTCGGGTACAAAGCCTCTCTTAAAGTTTTATCAAATGAGTTACGAACGAAATTTTTACTGGCCCTGGAGGAGATTCAAACTTGAATATATCATAAGAACTTCCTCACTTCAACCTATTTGTATGTCTTTTCCTGTACCCCTTTAAGAGTTGGTGCTATGAACCTAACCATTTTAAACTTGGGTTGCTAATTGACGCAAAATTATTGCAAAAGAAAGCTGAATTTAGCACTTGGAAATGTTATAAAAGGACTAATGATGAGTACTGATGTGTTGTATTAATTGCAGCAAAAACATAGGATTCACTGAATCATTCAAGAAAAGGTTACCTAAGAGTTTTTAATTAGAAGTATTAGACTATTCCTGCATCAAAGGGAATACTCGTTGAATAATTACTTGAGATTTAATCTTATTTAAGAATTAATGCTTCAAATGGCTGAATCATAGTCGAGAGTAGTTTGACAAGTTGTAATTTATCCGTAAAACAATTGAATTCTCCCACAACTAATAGGTATTGACTTTTTTAAAATTGCCGTTTGTATGGACGTCAACTTTTTTAAACAACCGTCTGTGTATAATTCTAAGGGCAAAAAAACACAATACGTTTAATCCAAAATTTGAACATTGAACCTTTCTTATTATAGCATTTTATAATCATATTATCCATGAATTAAGCTAAAAATACATTCATTAATTATTTGCATAATAATATATTTATGTATTACTTAAGCCCTTACCTACATAATAAAACCGCTGCCTATCCTTTGGGTTTTTGTAGTGAAACCGCTACCAATTCTTGGTCTTTTTGTAGTGAACGTTGTGAATCTGAATGCTAGCTCTTCAATTGGCTCTCGGGCACTTCGAATGGCCATATACTGAAGTAGCATTGTAACAAACTTGTGCTGGTCTTGTGTTATAGTTTTCAGTACCAGAACCATGCATGCACAAAGGGTTAAGCAACATATGAAGACAATTGTATACTTTCTGCAGAAAACTGCCATTGAATATGTATGGTTCGGTCCCCTCCTAGTATACAAGTTCTGAGGTTGTAAAAAAAGAAAAATTTCAGCCACATTTCAAAATGGTACTCAGAGCTACTTCCAGGAAAGTTCACAGAAGTATTACTGATCTGTACCTACTGCAATCTGTTATAGTAACATTTATAATTTAATGATGAAGAACTTCCTTAACATAGAATCATATCGGTATTGCTTCAAGTTTATAAATTTCGAGGTATAGTTTCACGCGATAAGTAGTACTTAAAGTCGTCAAGGGTCAGGTAATATTTATAATCTGAGGACATAAAAGTTCAAGTTTAAAATTTTTGTCCAAAAGTAATAAGCAATTACTCTATCCAATCCTTGAGAGCTCCGTTGTGGTAACTTTGATTAGTGCAGTTGAATCGTTCTGCCTAACTTTGATTACTTCGGTTGAATGGTTCTGCCCTAGTGAAACTTGTAATCAATGTTAGATTCATGCTATGAGTTAAGTTGGCTAACGTTTTTTCTTTCAAAATTCTTTTTAACCCCCAACCCCAACACAAACGCCTAGGCCCTCATCGCATTCGAATCTATAGGTATCATTCTTGGGAAGTAGTATTAACCATTTGAACTACTCTCTAATTCACACAAGTTGGCTAATGGTTTGCTTCTCAATAACAGTTAAATTAACTAAATGCAGTGTGATTTATTACTTTAATGATATGAAATTTGAAGTTTCATTCTGAAATTAACAGATGGAATCTCATGTTTTTAATGCGTTTCAACAATAGGGAACATGATAATCTACATATTGAAATCATGAGTTTCAAGATGAGTATGTAAGATTCTAAACTACTCCACCTAGCTAATATCGATCGATTTTAGGAAGCTATCATGTTACTTGTCACATCAAACAAGTTGGGTAAAAGAAAATCTTTCAAGATTAAGATTTTGGGTCCCTTTCTAAGAAAGGCATACGTGAGAGTATTTAGGTGTCATGTTTCCTTATCAAGTCTTTGTCCCAATTGAAACAAACAAATTTATGCAATTAATACAAAACTTTTCAGGCGGCAGTGCAGTTTTAATGTTTCATCTTTAATAAAAAAACAACGTATAGAGCACGTAGCTATGAACTCTAAGCCCCTATAAATTCAACGCATGATCATGTTTTTCTGCAACTCATTTCTTCTTCTCCTCTCATTCCCCTTTGTAGCAGCCTGTGTCGAAAAGATAACAACCATGGCTAAATTCTCAAAGGTGAGGTTTATCATGGAGGTTGCTCCACCAAAATTCATCTCCATTGCAAAGCGTCCGATGGCAAAAATGCTGGACACCATCAAAGAGGAAGAGGCTTATGTGTCGAGCCTTGTGCCATCTGCTGACAGAAAGCAGCTAGATCGTGAGAGATTCCGCGAAGCCTCTCCCTTTGCATAGCTGGTTATGGAATCAAATTTACTATGAAATAAAGCACACAAGACTCTCTTACAGTTGCAATGTGCTACTTGTTCAGTCTTGACAGACTCAACAGGATGAATAAAATTTCAAACCGCAGCTCTTTTTTCACCCCTCTAGCAGGCTGAAAAGATCAATATGATGTTCTCTACCAACACTCCTCCACCCTCACCAGTCACTGGATGGAAAATTCTCACAGCCTGCATTTTATAGGTAGTGATGATTTCAGTGTCCAACCAGGCATCTTCATCACCATTTTTTTCTCAGGGGTGAAGGAGTAGCTGTGATTGGTTTTTCATTTAAGAGTTTCTCTAGAATTATTGTATGTAGAATAAGCATTTGCTACTTGAGCAATGAAGTGAAAGCATTGAGAAAGTGAAGTCATATATATATCCACTGCTTCAGACAATAATATAGTGGGAGTCAATATTTTGCATTGTGTTTAATTGGTGATAAAACAAAACACGATGAAAATTACTATATTCTTAAACTCCCAAAAATTTCAACAAACAAGCAAAACAGAAAAAAGCAAATTTCCATTTGAATGAGTTTGCTGATAAGATGAACAGCCTAACAAAAATTATTAATGGAAACATAGTTCAAGTAGTGAAACTACTTTTTGTTTTGAGGTTTATGGGCTTCATATTTCACCAGAGACAATGATATGCGGTAAAGAATCAAGTACACCAACACGAACCTCTCTACCTTTTCTTATAACTTGTACTCCACGATCTTTAGCTACTTTACCCTCTGTTACAATGCATCCGGCAACACGACCACTGCCCTTGCTGAATACTGCCAGTACATCTGCCGAACCTATTGGTACTTGCTCTTGCAGAGGTAAATGGTAATAGAGTGAGCTAGGAACTATTCAGTAAAAAGATGTCATGTAGCTGAAACACCAGCATAAGGGTGTACAGGATATACCATGCCTCAGAAAACAATCAATTGACAATTAAACTCAACAACAAACTTAACTGAATCATTATGCAAACTTTTGAGATGCAACAAGAAAAGCCTACGGCGTGGCACCTTTTCTCCAAATGAACTATTCCATTTTTTGTTTACAACCTTCGAAACATTTCAGTTTCCCTTGTAATTTCAGAATTGCACGGAGGATCTCAATGAACCACAGCGATGAAGATTGGGATAATTGAAGAATTGAACAATTCAATCTACTGGCAAAATCTTAGTATAAATTATGAAAATTAGCCAGCTAAAAAATTAGAGTAGAGCATCAACTGATTAGATCAGCAGACATAATAGAAATTTCTGCTGTATTGCAATGCCGTGGTATAATGATAGAACAGAAAAAGTCGCAAATTTCCGAACCTTATTAATAAAGTTTTCACAAAACATTGATACAACCAGTCTTCAAAACTGTATACCAATTGTATTGTGTTTCATTACTTGTTGGTCGAATTTCTTAGTACAAGTCATGTCAAATCCTTTACTATTATTAAAACGAAAATTATGCACTTTTGCACAGGAAAAATATTTCCTTTTCTGTTTACAGATGGAAATCTCTGAAAGTGCCAAGAGTACATTTGTCTCGAGGGGGATGTAACTGACACTAAGTATAGCTTAACGAGGCATACCTCATCGTAATAGTGCCCTATTGCTAAACAATGACGATGGAACTCTTATCAACAATTATGACAATTGAACTATTCCAACAAATTTCTCAGTCATTATTATTTAAATAAAAACAGAAGACGTGGATCTATTGTACTCCACCGAGGAACTCATGTTACCTTTTTTGTGTCACACTTGCATATTAACAGAATCAGAATCACAATCTAGAAGTATCCTGTAGAAGTATTGGTATGCATACCTGGACATCAACCTTCAAAATGATATTCAGCTGGTCCAAGTCTAGTCCAGCATATTTGCCTGCTGAAACAGCAGATGCAAAGAAAGAAAGTGTGACCTTCCCATCCCCAGCCTTTGTTGATATACATTCGTTTCTCAATGTCTCCGCACATGATTCTGCCTTGTCAAGAGCAATGTCAAGGGGCCCAACAACATCAAACTCATCACTGGCAAATGGAACATCATTCAGACCAATGACCTGTAGCAACATGAGGAGAGGCCTAAAGTTAAAGTATTGAACTTTTAAGTTGTGCGCAATACTACAGTGAGAGAAAAGGCATTGGGAAACGTATGTATACAATAAGGAACAAACTTCTATAAAGCATCAACTTGCAAATAGCCATTAAGTGCTTTTTTCTGGGTGCAAGAAACCAAAGATGCCATGTCGTTTGCAAAGATTTAAATCACAGCAGAATGAAATATGAAGTAGATGAGCAGCGAATCAAAAGGGGTATCAATTGTACATTATTTTCAACCCAATGCCTCAAGCACAGATAATCATGGAGGCAATATTATCCTTGATTTATTCCCTTAACCATGAAGCAGCATGAATTCATGAGGCAACTTATGCGATCTCATTTCCTTTATTTCAAGGAAGAGTTGCAAACTAGTATCCTCAACTGGTTTTGGTCAAAGAAATTCTCACTATATACAAAAATGAGGAGTATTCAACTGGTTTTGTAAATCAGGGTAAGGAAAAATAACATCTCAATAAAACTGATTATTTACCACAATTACCAACATTATTCATGCGACAAGTGTTGGAGAAAACTTTGCCCACACATACAACATTGTACAGTCTTAGAAAGTGAAAAATAGGTTCAAAAGGTGATTGTGTTTATGCTTGCAAAATGGATGTTTAAGACTGGAAAGATCTATAAAGAGAAAATCATGATAGAATAGAATGAAATGAAGAAAAATAGTGACAAGAGTTCTAATCACAGAATGCATAAAATTAATCATGAGCTTGCTACTCAATAATCTCTGCTCTTTATTATGGCGAATTAGCAAAAGGCAATATGAGATTCAGCATATGTTTCATTGTAGAAATTGTAGAACACAGAGAAATCTGATTGCCTGAAAAGCATACTTTTCTTGACAAGAGCTATTCTTTTGCTGATCAGGCAGATTACTATCATCCATAGTTAAGAACATTTAAGGGAAAGCCAGAAGTAATTGATTTTGATCCTAGGCCTTGTTGATGATAACAGATCATAAAAATATAGGATAATGAAAATGATAAAAAGAAAATGCAATAATCTACTTACCTGCACTGGAATGGAGGATGGTACAGCTTCTTCAACCCGTTTTTCATTATCATCAAATAAAGTCTGCACCTAGTTGCAAAATAATGAAGCTCATGCATGAGAGTAGACCAGAACAAAAAGTTTAACACCCAAATAACATACAAGTGAAACTACAGTGCAAAGTTCACCTTAATCCATAGACCTTTCCACAAGCTTCAGTGGAAATTACTATGTATCTCCTCTTGTGAAGGTACCATTCTGCATGGTGAATGTTGCCAGAGGTCGTTCAGCTTTATCTAGTCCTGCCTCAGTGACAGGGCAGTTCGCATTTCTATGAGGATTTGCTTTAAGCTCTCTGCTCTTGCAACTAAACAAGGAGAGCAGTGGAACATAAGAAGAACGGAAAAGGCCAATAAATCAAGAAAAAGTAAAGATTTCTGTTCTCTTTTTTGGTAACATTTCTAATTTATATTCCAGAAAAATCAAGATTTCCATTCACATTCTAGGAGCCTCTTGGATTTATGTTCCAGGCATTTGAGAAATAGCTTGAGTCTGGCAGTGTTTAGATGTGTTCGAAGTAAGTGTATCAGCTGTTTGTCATATAGAGAGAACAAAAATGCAATAGCACAAAGCCAATGCACACATAAGGTGCAAGTCATCAAAGATAATAAATGTACAGAAGCTAAATAGCAGAATATTGACAAAATCTAACTTACCTCAGCATGAAGCATGATTCTTTCCAACAAATCATCCACATTCTCCCCTTTGAGTGCATTAATCTGTTGAGACTGTGTTGACAGGAGAGAGAGAGGAGGGGGGGGGGGGGAGCACGTAATCAGTGGCATAGAGCAAAACAGAAATTCTACAAGCGTATGACTTCTTTGTTGCAGCTTTGGCATATTAACCATCAAGGAACCTGATCTTCTGGCATCAAACCGGCTGAAGAAAGGTCTTGCATGACTCGCTCAGGATTAGCTCCATCCTTGTCAAACTGCAACTGTTTAGGAAGGGGAAAAATTGCGACTCACTAATCCTTTGAAACAAATGATCAAATAATAATAGCATCAAATACTAGTCGTTTAAGTTGCCTTATTTATGGCACCAACAATCAGAACCCCGGCAGCTTTGGCATGAGCAGTGGCATCATTCGTTTGAGGCTGAACCCCGGCATCAGCAGCTACTACAATGACAGCAATATCAGTGACTGTTGCTGCACGAGCTCTTATAGCCCCAAAAGCCTATGGAAGACAAAAATAGAAGAATACCAATGAAATCAAATGAACAAAGCAAACCCTCTTGTCCAGGAGTTCTAACACAAAACGTTGAATTAGAATCGTAGTTTCATACTGAGATTACCTCTTGTCCAGGAGTGTCAAGAAAAACACATGTTACGGATTTGCCATCAATGGGTGCTTGGACCTTATACGCCCCCAATAACTTCTATTATTCCACCAGCTTTTCAGATGCTGCCACCTACAAGGTCTATCAAGTTAGGATTCAGTTTCTAACTAAATCCAACATATTATAATGTGGAAAATTACAATGAGTTGTCACTGAAAAGCCTTTACACCATTAAGCATGAACAAAAGAATAGCAAAGCTAAAGGGGGGCAGCATCCAAGATTTAGTAAATACCTTGCTTTTGCAAATGGAATCCAAGAGGGTAATCGGCCAAGTGGAATAAATTAATTATTACATATTAGAGCTTGCTGTGACATCTTGGATGAAAATAACTGGAGCAAGTAGACTTCCATCAAAAAGGAATTCATCAGAAAGCAATCTTCCTGAACTTGTTCCAGGAAGGGGTTCAGCTGATCAGGGGGTATCGAAGTCCCCTGATCAGCAATATAATCAGTGGTTACAGAATATCTACACACTGATACATAATGCCATCTCTTCTCAACCCGAAATCTATGGGAACTTCGAGAGTTCCTACAGGAAGAGACCCTCTGAACCAGTGAAAATGATCCTTCAAACTGCTCAGATGAACAGGCACAAATGCTTCCCAAGCTCACACTAGCCATTGTTCCTTGTAAATCTCCTAGCACTATCATGAAACTGAATAAACAGCTGATTATAGGTCGGGCCCGACCTGAGCACCTCACGCGACCTTCTATGGTATTTTGTCCCGCTTTTTAATGACGTCACTAGAATGCTATAAATAACCCACAACGCCCGACAAAAAAGGTGATTCTTTCAATTCTAAGCAATAGAATAGCAACTATTCTCTTTCTAAAAATAGAATATATAATTGAATTCTCTCTAACTTAACTAATAGCCCTTAGCTGACACGACATTGGTGTCTAGGTCCCTTTGTTTTGTAGAGACTTTCATCTTCAACATCTCAAGAACTTGGACCATCGTCGTCTGGCTAAGAATAACCGGTTCTTGGCTGAATCAATTGTCTAGACAAAACTAGTCACCAAGTTCAACAAACTCAACAAACCAAATTCACATTCCTCAGCTTGCTTCCGTTTGAATTGACTTTTTTTTCATTGGAAAATACTTTTTTTTTTAAAATTATATTCTCTTTGTAATAAATATTTGAATAGGATGTTAAAAAAAGATAAATTTATGAAAAAGCTCAATTTTAATTTTTTTAGAAGTTAGATTTTAACTTCTAAAAAAACACTTATTTTCAAAAGTTTAAGAAAAAATATTTCTAGAAAAACCAATCCAACAAGCCCTTAGCTCCCTTACGACTCGAAAAGTAGCACACGTTTGCATATATTGATATTAAAATTGATAGATAAGAACAAAAAATACTAACAATTACCTTTAAATTGAACCATAAATTAAACTAAACATTTAAAATTTGCACTAAGTTGACATCAGTGTAGATAAACATGACAACTTTGATTAGATATAATGTTGAAGATACAGGTTTAATAAGGCTAAAAATGCCTTATTCAGTATATAATAAAAAATTTCAATTAATCCTTGGATTAGGTATTTCATAATTTGCAAAACAAGCAAACAACAAAACTTTACCCATTTTAACTCTGATACTTAAGTTAATAAGCAGTTTATGGAGTAAATAGAAATGTAAAAAAAATGAGAGCATTGTAAGAGTTCATGAGTTGTGTGTTACCCTTTATTTTGAGAACGGAGGGGTGTTTAGTTGTGTTTTCGCCTAATTTGATTAACTTATATGATTACACTTGGTATTATATGATTATAGTTGTATTAGTTGTCGTTGGTTTGCGTAAAATGCCACTTTTGTCGATGCCTAACAATCTAGCATGCAGCTTTTCTTCCAAGATCGCATAAGATACTTAGGTAAATGGATAAGGTGCAAGGAGAATGCAATTATTAAGAAGCCATGCGAACCTCAATTGTTAAGCTGCTCGAGGACTTGTGCTTAAATCATATTTTTCGTGACAAAAGGTGGACCTACAGATCATAAGCACCAGCGGACCTCATGCTTCACCATATCTTTTTTTTGTGCTTGGTGAAAAGATCATTAATGAGAGTTAGGTTACGTAATAGTTCAAAATCATTGTGACATAAATTTATACAACTGTATCAAGGTTATTTAAAAAATATTTATATTGCAAGTGCCAATAATGTCAAATTTTAAATAAAAATCAGTTGGTAGATGAAGGATTTCCTAATTCACAAATTTTAAAGGCTAAAAGATTTGTTTTGAAATATGAAAAATCAAAATATCACAATTATATAAAGTAAAAGATCGAATATTTATATTTACCCTTATTGTTATTAAATATATAAATCTAAATCTAAAATATCGAGTTAAAGATACTACAATTTAAAAAAAAATTTATATACTTGGCTGTCATTTGAAGGCATAATCCAAGTGGGTCCCAAAGCAAAAAAAATTCCAAAAGAAAAACAAAAACTCAACGAGCTTCGGCTTGCCCACTATCAAAAGAAAGCAAACATTGACCCCAAGAAAAGCAACAGAAATAAAAAAAAAAAAAAAAACAGGAGAAGACAAAAAAAACCCAGAAAAAAATAAAGAAAAAACCCAAAAAAAAAAAGAAATAATATCATCTCAATCACCACTACGAAACAACGCAACACAAAAAGAAAAGAAAAAAAAAAGAAAAAGGAAAAAAACTACGCACAGCTCGAAGGCAAGTGAAGGAAACTTCACACACACAAAAACACACACACACACGCTTGAAGAACAATGAAGGAAGAAGGCATAAGCTCCTCATGTGATCCTCTGTTGCCTCCCATTTCTTCTTCTCCTACCCCTGCTGCTAGGTAATCAGAAAAACCCTAGCTGTCCCTATTTATTTTATTTTTTTGGGTATCTTTTTTTATTTTTTTTTATTGGTCTGGATATGTAATTAAAATGTAATTAGTCTTTTGGTGTAGTACGGAACCCTTTTGTGTCTTCATCTGTTTAATTTTTGTCTTAATTACGTGATTTTTTAGCTAGGTAAATTCTTTTTAGGGTCTAGCGTTATCTGCATAATGGGGTTAATTTTTAAATATTGTATTTTTTTTGGGGTTGTTAAAAAAATGTTTATTTGTTTTTTCTTATTTTGCAATTGAGCTGCGAAGTTTGAATTTTTCCGGTTTGGGAAATTAATTGGTAAGTGATGTTTAGTCTTTTTCTTCTCTTTTTGTTTGCTCAGTTAAAATTGCTTGGACTTTTTATGGTGAAAAATGGAGTTAACTGGCTCGATTTATTGAAACTTTTCGGAAGTTCTCGTGGAATAATTGTCCCTTAGGTAGTTTGACTGCACCGTTGAGTTCAGTGAGGTCTTTTGAGTACAAGAAATGTTCCCTTTTTTGCAGGTTAGAACTTTTGACATTATGCCGATATGATGTTACTTCCCCTTCCCCTCCCCCCCACCACCACCATATATATATATATATACCCCCCCCCTCGGCGCGTTCCTTGCTTTTAGATTTTTTTTTTCATTTTCTATTCATCTTCAGTGAGTTTCCTCTATCTGTCTCATGTATCGGAAAATTCGAAAAAGTTGAGTTATAGTTGTGCATCATGTGGAATAATTTTATCGGGAAGGGATCATATATAGATTTTTTGATAATACACCTTCTACAGAGGTTGGTGTTGAGCTGGTGGATGTCTGAAAAAGAATTCGCTAGATGTATATCTTGCAGTGTATTAGTTACATTGTGGTCTTTTGGTTCTTAATCTAGTGACATTGTTCCTGCCAGTTCTGCCGGGGCATCTTCGCCTGCTTTTCATATAAATGTTGGCAGCACGGATGGTTTGGGGCAAGGGCAGAGTTCTAAAGGGGGTTCTCTCTCTCGAGGGGGGTCACAGCGCATGTGGACTTCCTTAAGCACTAGTGCTGGTGGTTCTGCTCTTGGATCATCACAACCTTCATGTAGGCCGTGGGAAAGGGGTGATTTGCTTAGGCGACTATCGACGTTCACACCCTCAAATTGGTTTGGAAAGCCTAAGGTTTGAACTTGTTTCTGTGGGTTGCAGTTCATGCTTCTGTTTGATCATAAGATTTGCATCTGTGGTTTCTCCTTGTTACTCTATGGGCTCGTTTGGATTGACTTTTTTTAAAAATGCTTTTTCTAACAACTTTTGAAAAATAATTTTTTTTAAGAAGCTGAAAATTCGGGCTTTTAAAAAAAGTTGTATTTGAGTTTTTTTCAGAGTTTCAGCTTTTTTGGAAGCCAAATCAAATAGTTACTGCAAATTTAATGTAACTTTTTCAGGAAAAAAGTACTTTTCCCTGAAAAAAAGCCAATCCAAACAGGCCTTATAAGTGATTGGGGCTAGTCATATTTGTTTTTTCCTTTTCCAGATTTAATGTTCTCGCTGATCTGCAAAAAAGAAAAAGAAGGCCTTAAACTAAATCTTTCCAGTTTGGGTAGGATATGTGAGAACTTTAAGAAGGCAGCAGATTCTCTCTCTCTCTCTCTCTCTCTCAAATAAATCCCCCAACCCCAATTCAATCTCCCCAGTAGGGATTTGAACCTAGGTCATCATTTGAATTACTCCATATACCCCAGGGACATTTAAAACTAAGTTCCTTTTTTTTAATGAGAGACCATTTGGGATGTATTTGCTGTGTTGAGAACTACAAAGGTACTTTGGCCTCTATTTCTGATTTTCTGTAATGGAGTTTGGTAGAGATCTTTTGCCAAAATATGCTCACCAGAATTTTGCCAATGATGGTAATTTTCCAATAGTGTCTGTAACTCTTTGATGTTTGAGTATGTGAAAGGCCGGAAAGAAAAATGAGTTCAGGTCTCTGAATAACGTGGCTTTACTGGGTATATTGCTAGGTCAAATTAAGTGAAGTGTGTAGGTGTTTGGGAGTTACAAAAGTTTGTGAAGCAGCTGGCTTTAAATGTTGTTTTAACACACCCATTCTAGGAGTTGTAGACCCTGTTTACTTACAGGAATTATTGGCCTGTTTATGGCCCTGTTTACTTACAGGAATTATAGGCCCTGTTTACTTACAGAAAACTAGAACTGTTTTCTAAAAAAAATTTCTATAGAAAATAGAAAACAGAATATCATGTTTATAAAGAAAAATTTTCTAAAATGAAAATCAGAAAACGGTTTTCCAAATTTTCAAATTTAAAGAGACTATTGGAAAACAACTTTGGGTTGTTAATCCAAATTTTCCTTTGATAAATTTGGAGTGTTTTCCAACAATTTTCCATTTAGAAAACAGGCCTAAAATTTTGGAATTTTCAGTTGATCCTTATTTCAATTGTACTTATTGTCTTATTATTTGTTTCTTTACTTATTCTTTTTCCCCTCTAACTGCATCTAATTCTTAATTTCAGCTCTTATTCATCTCAACACATAACTAGGAAAAAATGATGATAAATTTAATAATAATAACATATAATGTGGGAATAAATATGTAGAGACACACAGATGGCCACACTTTTAAACTTGGAAAATGATTCTAAATTTTCCCATATGTATTTTCTAGCTTTATAAAAGAGAAACTATTTCAAAATTATTAACAAATCAATTTACTTTTCAGTTTTATAGTAGAGAAACTATTTTCCATTTTCAATTGATAAACGCATTTGCAACTATTTTCTCAATTTTCTATAGAAAATAAGAATTCTAATTTTCTTAGAAAGCTAGAGTTGGAAAACTGATTGCAGTTTTCTGTAAGTAAATAGAGCCATATTTTCCCACTGGGTTTTACAGTTTGGGTACAAATGGCCAACTCCTTTAAGTAAGTTGGCGAATGTTTGAGATTATCATTTGAATTGTTGCATGTTTCACGTCCCTTTCTTTTTCCCCCATTGTCTTTGAGACAAAAACTGAATGGAGAAAGAAAAATCTTCGTTTCATTGATTGATTTGATTAGTACATAGGTCTTTACATAGAGCTTCTAGAATGATTATATGCGATGATCTTCTAACTCTCTCTGCAGCTGGCAGTTGTAACTAACTCTGTTTTAGTGCTTTGACTGCCATGGCAACTATAACTACTTTAACGGCTATTTGACAGCTGTAATCACACGCTCAAGTCTTTGCATGTACTGCTTGATCTTGTTCTTTATCAGTCTTTTTGTAAATCAGATTATCCAATTAGACTATATCGAGGCCATTTTTCAATCTTGAACTGATAAGGAGAGTGATAATCAGATACTAGGAAACTTCTAGAAGGAGTGAGTTAGTACAGCTGTATTTTAGTTGGATCAGTGCTTGTATAGTATTCAGTGATGACATGTACATGTTAGTTATAGAGCATTAGCACATGCACATGTGCATAATATTGTGGAAAAGTTAGTTATGGTGTCCATTAAATATCTGTGCTGAGCCTAAGATCAATAACTCAAGCTCATTTTTTCTCTCTTTTCCCCTCTCAGATTTCTCTGTTCTCTCTATTTCTTCATGAATCCCTTGATTGGCAACAACAGTCAATTGTGGAAAGCCTCCTTGTCGGTGATGTCAATTTTCAGGACTTTTCTGGTGCAATTTCAGAAAATATTTCTTACTGTTCGGAAACTAAAGACTTGCAAATTTGTTGGTTGCCCGATGAGGTTGACCCTCTGACATGTTATGCCTTGTGACAAAATATTAAGTGAACAAGCATGAGAGATTTAAGATTAAAACTTAGGAGGAATTGCCTTGTACCTGCTTGTAATAGCGTCTGAAATAATATCATAAAGGACAATGAACTTATCAGTGTGATCTTTCCTTCCGGTTTTTTGTATTTATTAATTCAAGTTAATGTAAACATGCGACTTAACATAAAGAAAGGGTCGAATGGGTGGAGTAAAGAAAGGGTCGAATGGGTGGAGTGACTAGAGAAATTGGAGAAAGCTGTACATCCCTTTCACATCAGAATTGCTTTAGTTTATTATTGAAGCCTTGAAGGCACTAAGGAGACTGCAGATGAAGCTAGTAATCCTGGATCAGTGTGCTCACAGATACCAGGTTGACTTTTTCTCTTTCTTTCTTTTTTCTTCTTTTTTTAAGTGTGTTCATTAATTTGATGAAACGAAGACACATGAAAGGCTTAAATGGGGTTCAAAGGCTTTGAGATCCGTTAAAATTAACTGATAAATTTGATTAAACGAAGACATATGAAAGGCTTAAATGGGGTTTAAAGGCTTTGAGATCCGTTAAAATGAACTGATATAATAGTCCTTTGCAAGTGAAATGAGTCTACATTGGCTATGATTGAAAATTAGAAGGCTAATTTTAATTTGGAGATGAGGTTTGAACTAGCTAAACGGGGCACTAAGTGGTCTACAAATGCCAGGACATTAGAGGATTCTCAGCATTAGTTGTTTGAAGTTTTTCTCCGTACAAAAATAAACTTTAGGATCATCCCTGATGAAAATAAGATAATGGTATTTAAAGGGAAAATGAAGAGAAAAAAAAAGAAACATGGAATAGGGGAATATCAATGGTCATAATCGTGTGGAACCTTAAATCTTACATGTTAATTTGAGGTCTTAATAGAAGTTTGGAGGACGAACCAGACCTGCCAGTGGAGAGGATATTTGAAGGAATCAGTGTGGCTTCTTGGTTCTTGCTTTTGGTTTGAGGTTAAGTCAACATTTACATGACATTGAATGCTATCAGAACAAATTAGTTCTATGGAGTTCTTCCCTTCCCAATCATAAAGTAAAAGTGAGGAGGAGACTTATTAGAAATGTTCTTGAGAGTTTGATTAATTAACATACATCAGGAGTTCATCCAAATGACCTATACAACATTCAATTGACCTTATAAAGTTCAAAAGGGTCTGCTGTCTGCCAATTATCTGTGTACTAATAGGGAAGCAGAAAAATTGCTCAGAGAACATATAAAAGCAATATGATTGATGCATCCTGATGCATTCAGTATATGTGTAACACTAATATCCAGAGAGATCTTTGCAACCTGCCAGGGCATATTATAATTAGTTTGGCACATTTCTAGTAAACATTTCGACCACAGGTTATTTTGATGTAACCAAGTGGCGGGGCTTCATATTGTGGTACCGCGAAAATCTCCCAATTGCGCTTGATAAAATATTGAATATTTTCAACTAAAAGGAGAGCGGGTGGTATCGCAGAGAGACACATGTCCTTCCAGGAGCTTCTACTCCGAGATTAGGACGGTTTTACAGTTGTTTAACAGAGCAACAATTTTGAAAGTGTTATTGAAGTGAAACACTTGAAAGGCTTTTAATTCTAAATCTCCCTGCACTTCCTGGTGTGTGGAAGGTGTTTAAGTTGTATGCGGAGTTCTACTAGAAAGTGTAGCTTTCGTGACTATCAAATATCATTACAGAATTAGAGATTTGTTGGCCTTTTACGCCTGCATGGTAACTGATTGATGAGCCACTTTCTGATAATTAGAAGTATGCATGGTACAAATAATTGAATCTCAGAATCTCTGGAAGGTGCTTGTAGTCCCTGTTATTGGAGCTCAATGTCTGTCTTTACTTTCTTTTGATTTGTTTATGCTTTCTTCTTATCAGTCATGCGTTTTCCATTTTTCCACTTTGTCCTTTTCACTGTAACCTTTGTGGATTTGATGGTTGTTTACACTTATATTTCAACTTTTTTGGTTGAATATTTGTTGCAGGCTGCAAGTTCTCTGGCCTGTGCAAGAAGAGGCTGGGTAAATGTGAATGTTGATAAAATTGAATGTGAGTCATGTGGTGCAAATCTAGAGTTTGTCTCATCAGTTGCGTGGACTCCAGGAGAAGGTGAACCTAGCTCTTGCTGGGGAAATTTCTTTCATTAATAAGGCTTCATAAGTATCTTTTGAAGTGTATCATTTTGCTAGTTCTTTTCTTTAAATATAAAATTTAATATGCATTTAAAATTGGGTAAATTTGAATTTGTCCCTTAAGTATGGGATTGATGATGCTCTGCCCTCTAATCTTTCATTTGTGCTACTAAAGCCCCTTCTCCTAGTTGACTGTCTTCACACTACTTAAGATCGTCACATGTGCAGAAAATTACATAAACACTCCCTAAGACGCAAATAGTTCCATGCTGCATTTTATCCCATTGTTTAGTGGTAAATCAGCCGATCCGTTGCGTATTAACCACATTCGATGTCTTCTCCTCACCATACCCCCCGCCGTACCTTCATTCTACACCCTTTAGCTAACTGTAATCCTTAATTTCCAATTTTGCATTACCTCGCCTGGAGCCCAAGCACGTCTTTGGTCCACTGTCAAACAGACTCTATCTTTTATCTTGTTCCTTCATCCAGACTTTTTCTATGCCTAATTATGAGGTCGATGTCTTTATCTCACATTTTTTCTCCTGGTTCAAGGGTGTCTAGACACACCCCATAGTGTTATGTGCAATGGAACTCCTGTAGAATAGTTCACACATTATCCTTTCAGTTTTTACTTTACATTCTTGTTTATTTTGCTAAGAGTGGCTAGATTTCTATGTATTTTATCTTATTGAATGATTTGAGAGCCAGATCGATAACTCCCCCCCTCTATTTGAGAGTAAATTAGAGTGGGAGAAATGGAGCTTTTAAGGGAGGTCACACATTTCTGCACTTGTATGTATTTATTTAGAAAGACCAGAAATTGGAAGTCAAATAATGGGTGTTGATAAGATACACAGTCAGAAGTTAGTTATAACTGTAAATGAGCTGTAAATGACAGCTATAGTTGTTGACAGCTGTAGTAAGTAGTGGTAGTTGTCTATTACGTAAGGCAGTTATGATTAGGTGGCGTATGCTGCACTTCTATTACTAGACACAATATGTAATCATTTGCTAGTAATGAGAATTATGATCTTCAAGATATTTTCTCTCTTTCTCTATATTTCTTCATGGTAATCAGAGCAGGAAGATTCTGGAACTTTTTTCTTGGAAGCTTTCATGGCGGTTACATCATTCTCAAGCTTCCTAATTTCTCTTCTGCTGTAGCAGTCAAACAGTAAGATCATCAACTTTTCTTCATCTACTTAAGCTTTGATTGTGCTTTCTCTCTCTTTGAAAACGCTACAATTCTCAATCAAAAGCCACATTCAAGCCTTCAAATCAGTTTGTTGTCTTCGTAATTCAGCTCGCAAAGGTTTTTTGAGCCTTCGATTCACTTTTCCAACTGTTCTCACAAATTTTTTTTTTCTCTTTAAATCCCTAAATTCTCAAATTAGGGTTTTCTCTTTCTTCAATCTCTTTAGAACTTTGCTTTTGCGCAAAGATTCCATTGTTTACTGGTGATTCTTCACTTTCTTCACTAGATTCCATTATTCATGGCTGATAACGTGGAATTACCTTCTGGTCTCAAACATCTCCTTCAGAACTTTTCAGCTTTTACTCCTATTAAGCTGGATAACAACAATTATATCTTGTGGAAGACACAAATGGAGGCTCTTCTCTCTCCTAATAAACTACTAGATTATGTGACAGGCAAAAAGCCTTGTCCATCAAAGTTTATCATGGCACCATATGGATCTAAACTGGACAATCCAGAGTATATCATCTGGTCTGTTGTTGATGAGCACCCTAGGCCATGTCTTCTTGCAACACTTTCAGCTGCAGTTTATCCTCAGGTTTATCATCTTACTACTACATTTGCTATGTGGCATACCTTGGCTACAAGGTATACTTCCCTGAGTAGAGCTCATGTGCAGCATCTTAAACTGCAACTTCATAATATCACAAAAGGCAATCTCTCCATGAATGCATATCTGGATCATGCCAAATCTTTGTGTGATCAACTGGCTTCTGCAGCAGTGGAGATCTCAGATGATGATCTGACTTACTATATTCTGAAAGGTCTTCCTTCTCAATATGATTCTATCAGATCCTCTCTTAGAGTGAGGTCTGTTCCTGTCACCATGGCAGAGTTAACACATATTCTTGTTGCTGAGGAACTGTATCTCCAGGCTTCATCAAGTTTGCATATTTCCACTGCTACTGAGGTTCACACTAATCTACATACTACTACTGCTTCTCCTCAAGCTAATACCTCCTTTAGAGGCAGAGGTGGTAGAGGTGGTAGAGGAGGCAGACAAGGGAGAGGAGGCAGACAATCTAATGGCAGAGGAAATTCATCACTAGGTCCTTCTCCACCCAATACAACATTTGGTTCCCAGCAGGTCTTCTATCAAGGCAATAACAGTGGTTCTAAGCTTTATTGCCAAATTTGTGGCAGGTCTAATCACTGTGCCTTGGAGTGATGGCATAGGCTGGACACTCAAAATTATTGCAAGGAGAAGTCCTAGCCTCAAGCCATGACTGCTCAGGTTGGACACCCTGCTCAACAAATTGAATGGGTGCTAGATAGTGGAGCTAATGCTCATGTGACCTCAGGGGTATCTTCATTTCACTCAGCACAGCCTTATAATGGTCAAGAGACTGTTACTGTTGGAAGTGGTCAAACACTGCCCATTCATCATATTGGTAATGCAACTTTAAACACCCTCTCTTCTTCATTTCACTTATCTAATCTGTTACATGTACCCCAAATTTCCTCAAATCTACTCTCAGTGCATCAACTAACAAAAGACAATAATTGTACTTTAATGTTTGATGCAAAGGGAGTCACAATTGTGGACAATGCTTCACATCAGGTCCTGCTACAGGCCCCATGTAAGCAAGGGCTCTACTCCCTCACAGCTGCAGTATCACCATCTTCCTCACAGCCAAATGTCTACAAGTGTTTTTCCTCTTTCACTCTCTCAGATTCAGCTCGGCTATGGCATGCCAGGCTTGGTCATCCTTCTAGTTCCATTGTTCATCAACTGGCATCTCAATTAGGCATTTCTGTTTCTAGAATGAAAGAGCATTGTTCTGCTTGTGCTACTTCTAAAGCACACAGGCTTCCTTTTTCTGTATCAAATAGGATTTCTAAGGCTCCTTTTGACTTGATACATACTGATGTATGGGGCCCTGCTCCTTTGTCTTCTAATAAAGGGTACAGATATTACATACTGTTTCTTGATGATTTTTCTAGGTATTGTTGGTTGTACCCTTTGAAGTCTAAATCAGAAGCCTTTGATGCTTTTCTTGGTTTCACTGCTTTTGTTTCTACTCAGTTTCATGCTAAAATAAAGGTGCTTAGGTCAGATAACGGGACTGAGTTTGTAAATCATAAATTCAGTGCTTTATTGCAATCAATGGGAATTATACATCAAACTTCTTGTCCTTATACACCTCAACAAAATGGCAGAGTAGAAAGAAAGCATAGGCATCTCATAGAAACAACTTTATCTTTATTACATCAAGCTACTTTACCTTCTTTTCGATGGATGGAGGCCTTAGCAACTGCAAACTTTCTCATCAATAGAATGCCTACTCTTGTGCTTAAACATGACTCACCATTCTACAAACTTTTCAATGAGCTACCTGATTATCATTCTTTTAAAGTCTATGGATGTTTATGCTATCCCTGGCTTAGGCCATATACACATCATAAGCTTGAACCTAGATCAAAACCCTGTGTTTTTATTGGTTATTGTCCCAATACCAAGGGTTTAAGTGTCTTGATCCTACAACTAATCATGTTTATGTTTCTAGACATGTAACCTTTGTAGAAGATCAGTTCCCTTGTGCTTCTCAGTCTTGTTCCAATCTAAGCACTGAATCCTCTACATCTCAGTCTTATTTGACTCGTCAATTTCACAGACCTTCAACTTCACAAATTGTTCCTAATTCTGATATTACTACAGCTATTACTTCAGATGTCATGCCCTTACCTGTTGCATCTTCTTCTTTTAATCATGACAGTACTCTTCCTTCTCAGTCTGGTATATCATTGGTTACTTCATCATCTAGTCTTCCTACTGATGTTGGGTCTGACACTTCATCCAATTTTTCTCAATCACATCCTGTATCTAGGTCTGCACAGTCCAGTTCCTCTTATATACAGGCTCCTAGCTCCTCCTATGTTCATCCCTTTAATCACCATCCAATGCAGACTAGATCTAAAACATGTTCATTACTACCTCCCATCTATCAATTACACACTCTTATTACTACTCCTCTAGTAACAGAACCTATGACATATAAAGAGGCTGCTAAATATGAGTGTTGGGTTAAGGCAATGCAGGAGGAATATCAAGCTTTGCTGAATCAACATACATGGGATCTTGTTTCTCTTCCTTCTGGTAGAACTCCTATTGGAAATAAATGGGTGTTTAGAATCAAAAGAACTGCAAATGGTATTATATCAAGGTATAAAGCCAGACTTATGGCTAAGGGCTATCTACAGGAGGTAGGAATTGATTACACAGAGACTTTTAGTCCTGTGGTCAAAGCACAAACAGTTAGAATAGTGTTGGCCTCAGCTCTTCATTACAATTGGCAACTCAAACAGTTGGATGTTTCAAATGCCTTTCTACATGGTACAGGAGACTGTCTACATGGTTCAACCTACTGGTTTTGTAGACAAAGCTAATCCTGATAAGGTCTGTTATCTTAGGAAATCCTTGTATGGATTAAAACAAGCTCCAAGGGCTTGGTTTCAAAGGCTCTCTACCTTTTTGCTGCAAGAGGGTTTTTATAATAGCGAGGCTGATTCCTCTTTGTTCATTCACAAGACTTATCAGGATTTCACTGTCATGTTAAAACATGTGGATGACATTATTGTTACAGGTAGTTCACCTGTTTATATCACTCAGCTTCTTCAGTCAATGAGTGTTCAATTTGCAGTTAAGGATCTTGGAGAATTAACCTATTTTTTGGGTCTAGAGGTTGTCAGAACAGGTCAGTCTCTTGTTCTTCATCAACACAAGTATGCCACAGATCTTCTGCAAAAAGCAGGCATGTTTAATTGTAATCCTGCTCAGACTCCTACAGTTCTTAAAGCCTCTCAATCTGCTGAGGCTACTACTTCTTATCCTGATTCTACTACATTTAGAAGCCTAGTAGGAGCATTGCAGTATTTGACTATCACTAGGCCTGATTTACAGTTTGCAGTTAATGTCTTATGTCAAAAAATGCATTCACCTACACAAGCAGATTTTGCTAGGCTTAAGAGGTGTCTCAGACATGTCCAGGGTATACTCTGGCAAGGTCTTCAGTTTACTGTTGGTAATTTCAATCTCTGTGGCTATGTTGATTCAGACTGGGCTTCAGATCAAGTTGATAGAAAGTCTACATCAGGCTTTTCTATTTTGTTAGGACCCAATCTTATCTCTTGGGCCTCAAAGAAGCAACATATAGTGGCTAGAAGTTCTACTGAAGCTGAATACAAGGCTATGGCTCTTGCAGCCACTGAAATCAAATGGCTATCATATTTGCTCAAGGACTTGGGGATTCAGATCTCTATTCCAGTACTTTATTGTGATAATCAATCAGCAATGACTCTAGCAGCTACTCCCATTTTTCATGCTAGAACTAAACATATAGAGATTGATTATCATTTTCTGAGGGATCAAGTGGTCAATAACCTACTCAAGCTTGCCTATATTCCTACTCAAGAACAAGTAGCAGACCTGTTTACCAAGGCTTTATCAGCAGCTAAATTCAACTATCTCAAGAACATATTTCTCTCTTTCTCTATATTTCTTTAGGTGGGTAAGATTTGGGATGGAGAACAATGAATGGAAAGCTTATGAGGTTTGCCAGTGAATTCAGTGGAATGACTATCACAAAGGGCATTCGCCTGTGCATTTTGCCAAACTTGCTATGGGGGGAGTTTTGGTTTTGGAGGAAGATTCCACAGTTCCACTAATGTTGACTGGGAATGTTAAGTGGTATAGATATAAGATCATGTAGGTTTAAGTGTCATCTACCTCATATATTAAGGGGGCAAACTGAATTACCCATTAAACTAAGTAGTTCTTGTTTATTATTCCTCCTCTGCCAACAAACTGAATTACCCGTTAAACTAAGTGGTTCTTGTTTATTATTCCTCCTCTGCCAACAATCTTACATTTTTACTTTTAACTTGTTAAAATTGTAATATTCATGCTGCATGCTTACACATAGCTAATGCTCTCATGCATTTAATTGTCTCCAATAGCTGAAACAGCTGGTGAAGAGTTCTCCAAGAAACTTGATGAAGAGCATAAAGGCAATTGTCCATGGAGAGGAAACAGCTGCGCAGAAAGTTTGGTGCAGTTTCCTCCTACTCCGCCATCAGCACTGGTTGGTGGTTTTAGGGATCGCTGTGACGGGCTACTTCAATTTCCTTTCCTCCCTATTGTGGCTCCATCTGCAATTGAGCAGATGTTGGCTACTCGTGGTGCAGAAATTGATCGCTTTCTTGCTCAATCACTGGCTTTGGCTGTTGGTGAGTCAGGCTTTAGGTCAGAGATAATGATTGGAGGAGACAATGTCAGAGAAGATGTCTTCTTTACGTACTTTCGTGTAATATTCCTAATCAGCATCTATTTATTTATTTGCCTTCCCGATTTAAAATAATTAACTAGACCTCCATGCTTTCTTGTGGTTCTTGACTAGGCTCAAAAGCTGATAAGTCTGTGTGGGTGGGAGCCAAGGTGGCTTCCAAATGTTCAAGACTGTGAAGAACATTCTGCTCAATCAGCTAGGAATGGATGCTCAACAGGTCCTACTAAGTTTTGTGGTCCTCCAAAAGATCCTGGTCGTGGCAAGAAGGCATTATCTGCTACCAAGAAAAAGAATTCTGGCAAAAATGAAGTTCGTGGTCCCAACTCGAACATTGAGTCAAGGTCCCCTTTATTGGATTGTAGCTTATGTGGAGCCACAGTGAGAATCTGGGACTTCCTCACCGTTGCTCGGCCTGCTTGCTTTGCTCCCAATAGCATTGACATTCCTGAGACAAGCAAGAAGATGGGGCTGACACGAGGAGCAAGTGCAGCAAGTGGAATCAGTGGATGGATTGCTGCTGATGGTATGGACAAAGAGCAGATTGAGGACCATGATGAAGCAGCTACTGCAGATGAAGGGAAGTCATTGCCAAATGTCGGGATAGATCTCAATCTTACAATGGCTGGTGGCTTATCCACCATGAATGTGATGCCTGAACAATATCAAGATGTTCATCGAGGAAAAGGTCTAGTACTCAGGCAGCCTTCCAGCAGTGAGGTTGGTGACCGTGCAGCATCATATGAGTCACGAGGTCCTAGTTCTCGAAAGCGGAACTTAGATGATGGTGGAAGCACAGTTGACAGGCCGCAAATACTGCTGCAACAGGCCGACAGTGTTGAAGGAACTGTGATTGACCGTGATGGTGATGAAGTTAATGATGGTAGACAAGACTCAGTTGGGCCTTCAAAGCGTGTTCGTGAAGATGAAGGTCCTGAAAGCCACAGATCATCGTATAGGATGGGTTCATATATTGCTGGTCCCAGCCAGTCATTTGGTTTTGATACTGGAACTGATGCTCAAAGAGATGATCTGTTTGAGCGAGGACTTGGTGTCCCATCCACTAGAGATTCAACACATGTTTCCTCTGTTGTTGCAATGGACACAGTGTGCCACGGTGCCGATGGTGATTCAATGGAAAGTGTTGAGAATTATCCTGGAGATATGGATGATGTTAATTTCCCTTCCACCTCGACATATAGGAATCTAGATCCAAATGAGACATCAGAACTGAACTACAGTGCTCAAGCGCAACAAAGTGCTTGTCCAGCTACTATTAGGAATGCTGGTGAAATGGGTGTTAGTAGCACTAATGATGAAGAAGTAGTGAATGCAGACACTACCACTGGTCATGGGAGGGATGGCCCTAGTTTTGGCATTAGTGGAGGAAGTGTTGGGATGGGGGCTAGTCATGAAGCTGAAATTCATGGCATCGATGCCTCTGTTCATAGAGTGGATAGTGATGTTGGAGATGTGGAACCAGTTGCTGAAATCACTGAGAACCAGGGTCAGACAGGTGAATTTGCTCCAGATCCAGGTCAGATGGGTGATCATGTCCCTCAGGAAATGGATCGCGAGGATCCTCATGGAGACAGTCAAGATCTCACGTCTCATTCTCTAGGAAGAGGAGATAGTGGCTCAAAAATCATAGGTTCAGCCAAGGCAGAATCTGTTGAAAGTGGAGAGAAAACCAGCAATGTCCAATCAGCACCTCACGAGAACAGTGCACATCCCTCCCTTTCTTGCAATGCAGTTGTATGTTCTGGCTATGAAGTATCGAAAGAAGAGGTTACTCAATCTGAGAAAGCATTGCCCACTGATGACCCTGGATATGTTGAGTCAGGGTATGCGGTTGTGAATGGGGCAGGTAACTCTACTACTCTTCTTTTGTATGTGGAGGTACAAAGAAATGCACTTGTGAAGAATGTCAAAACATTCCATGTAAGAATAGCCAAAGATAATTATTTGAAGTATCAAAGCACAATAACCAGTAAAGAAACTTTCTCAAGGAACAGGAACAACAAGTTTAATCTAAAATTAGGTGGAATGTGATTAAATTGTAATAACCAAGGCTCTCATCTGATGACTTTTGGCTTCATCGTAATTCTCTTTTCCCCTCTTTTGCTGTTCTCACCAGAATCCTGCTGTGGCTCCAAAAGTGCCACAGAGATCTTGTATAGGAAGGGAAAAGAAAAGAAAAAGATTGCACATATTGCAAAGATATTTCATATCTTGCTTCACCATATGATTAACTCTAGAGTTGATTCACTCTGAAAGATTTTCAACAATCATGTGGTTTGGAGAAGACACTACAGCCTGTTTTCTTTTTTCTTTTTCTTTATTATTATTTGAAAAGGAAGAAGGCGTGTCACTTCAAACAGTTTTCAACAATCATGTGGTTCAGAGAAGACACTACACCCTGTTTGTTTTTATTTGAAAAAGAAGAAGGCATGGGAGATGGTTTTAGAGAGAACGCACTCTTATTTTTGACTGCATTAATGCTGGTCACATGAAGAATGTTTTTTTTTTTTAATTAGTGATATCCCCACTGAAATTTGTAAAATTTTTTATATGGATTTGGTGTAAAATTCACATGTGTTTCTACTACTTATCATTTTCAAAGTTCTGGTCGAAAAGTCTACTTAACAATTCAGTTGCCCCTAAAGCTAAGTTCTTATAGGGCTGGCTGTATTGGAGCTTTCTGTGAGAAAGAACAAAGGAAGTGGCTACTGATATGACTCTGTCAAAGGTCACAACTACTGGATTGTAAGGGGCATTATTTGGAAAATCATTTTGCTATGCTTTAACTGGTCTGTGTCTGTTTGGAAAAGATTAATTGAGAAAGCTATGATCATTTGGAGGCTAAAAGATTTACTGCAGCTTCAAGCTTTCTTTTAATAGTGAGAAGTATAAAGAATATGTTGAAGGAAAATATACTGGAAATTGTATGCTTACTAATCTGTGTTTCATGAACATGAATAGGCTTATGAGGCTTCTTATTATTTATCGCTTTCGGTTTATAGGAAGTAATTTGCGCTCGGTTTTTGAGGTTAGCTTTACCAAACTACACCGCACCAAACCAAATTAAGCCTTTTCTCTGCTATATCGCCAAAGTGCAAGGTCTCATGTGAGAGTCTCTCTTAAACTCATACAGCACCTTCCTCTGCTCTTCCTACAATGGGCAAACTCCACTCCTAAAGACCTTCTAAAGTTACCTCTACAGGTCTCATTTGCACATCTCTTAACCTTGTTGAATAACTCACTAATCTTTGTCGTTTCTGGCACCTGCCAATCATAGCAATCTCATATCAGTCACTAGAATCTATTGGAGGAGAAGTTATGCCAGTAAATGCATCATCTAATCCTACTATCTTTTAACTAATATGATCTCGCGGGATCTGCTCTGCTTGTCCTGCAGAGCTCAATGTTGCTATGAGTTCTTTGTTTTTAACAATTTGGAATTCATCTTCCATTTCCATTGTGAGTATTACATGGTTGCAAAAGAAATCTCCTGTTTTAGTTTTTCATCTTCTGTTAACAGCAATTATTGAATGTGTAATACTTTCAGGACCTCCAAATGGAGAAAGTAACTATGAAGAAGCAGTTGAGTTTGACCCAATCAAGCATCACAACTATTTCTGTCCGTGGGTAAATGGAAATGTTGCAGCAGCTGGCTGTAGTAGTGGCAACAGTTCCAGCTCTAGTGCCGGCGGTCTAGCTCTGTGTGGTTGGCAGCTAACAATAGATGCTTTAGATGCTTTTCCGTCTCTTGGACAAGTTCCGATCCAAACTGTAGAATCTGAATCCGCTGCTTCTCTATATAAGGTTTGTGATTCACAGGATTTTTTAAAGACTCCAGATATGCGCTGATTGGCTCTGCTCTTGAATTTATTTCAGTTACGAGTTAACTTTGGTTGTTGCTATGCTTTCTTTTATCTGTTCATTTCCATTTTAGAGTGCATTTCCATTTTAGAGTGCTAATGAGTATCAGGAGTGGGGTAGATTCATCCACATCTAGTGATAAGATATGTAACAGATACTTCTGTACAATATTATTCTGGGCAAGTTTTTCTCTTCATTGTTTATTGCGTCTGCATTACCTGATTATATAATTCTAATGTCTACTTTCTACCTCTGGATTAATGAGTATCTGTTTGTGCAGAATTTTGAGTTGTCTGAAATTCTTCATTATGTTTATTAGTTCTCATTCTCATGGATCTGTATATATATTTTGAGGTATGAAACCTGACTTGATGAGTTGCAGGATGATCAACTTACTGCTGGCCGGAAACTTTTGGCACACCATTCATTCAGCAAAAGTCGTGGCCAGAGCTGATGTGAATTGCAGTCCAGATAATTGCGTACTGGTATATTTCTCTCTACTTGAGATCTAGGTTTCAGCTTAATTATGACATTTTTATGTTCTCTACAAATTAATCAAGTCCACAATTTAAGAAGATAATCATTATCCTAGCAGAACTACTCCCAGATATCATGTTTGTACCAAGTAGATAAATGAAAGGAATAGCCTGAATGATTTGAGACTTCCTTACGAGAAATAGGCATGCACTAAAAGCTTGGCAAAATGATGAAGATTTGCTGAATATTTATAGTTTATGATCTTTTGTGAAGAAATTGCATTGCTAATAGTCATCATTTGTGAAGATATTGTATTGCCAAGAATATGTTTAGTCATGAGAAAGTATTCCATCAATCAGATCATTGTCAAAGTGAAGTTTTCCTTCATTTATTGGAGACGTGCTAGGACGGAAATAATGATTGACCAAGTAAATTCTCTGTTCAACAATCAACATGGACTGAACTAATTGTTAGGTCCCCAACCCTTCATCCCGAGGGCAAAGAAAGAGAAAGGAGGTTGTCTGCTTTTGTGTTCAGCTTTCATGTCAACATGGACGAGTTAGTTGCGTAATTACTCGGTAGAGGAGTTTGTCAGCAATCTCTAAGTCTATTTCTGATCGAGTGCTAAGTTTGCTGCATGTCATTATGGAACGTCATGAGAAAAGAAGTATGAACCTGCTGCATATCATTATGTGAACATAATGACAAAAAAAGAAAGGGGGGGGGGGGGTTAAGTACAAGCTTAAGCTTCAGTGGTTGTTACTGCAACTGCTTTTACTCTGAAAAGGAGCTTCTGTTATTTCTCCCAAAAAAAAAAAAAAAAAAAAAGAAAGAAAAAGAAAAGAGAAGGAGCTTCATAATCGATTCATGAGAACAACTGTTGAACTGGCAATTTGAAACGAGGAGCTTCCAGTACACAAGTAAATTCCCAGATGCTAGTGTCGTTTTTCATTGGTTAACCTGTGCAGGGCATGTTTTGTTGACAAAGAAATCTTAGCATTTTTTATGTGATTAAAACCTAGAGCAGGATTCATGCCACTCGATCTGATCTTGTCCCAGTGTGTTATTTGGGTAAAATAATTTCAACTATAAGATGGTATTATTGTGAGGCTTAATTTCCTCTTACATGATTAAAGTTGCCAATTGTCATGAAATGATCTATTTCTTTGGGTCTGATTCAAGGTTCCATCTCTTGCTGTATCAAGTTGAACCTACCAGCTGCAGGTGCGCATTACAGCTTGTTGCTGTACAGCATATGCGGATCCAACTCATCTTTGTGTGTGGTAAGATGAAGTTATAGAGCAGAAGCTTTGTCCTGCACGATTCTGGCGGTTATTTTTCCTTTTCATCTCTTTTCTGCTTTGCCCTTTCAAATCCTATGAACGTCGTTAATAATGCCTCAATGTACCAGCAGGGGTAGGTTTTATTTATAATTTTAGAATTTGATTGGGCACATTAAACACGGTTACATTGTTTTTGGTTTTGCACATGGTCGTTCTTACGGATTACTATGTAGTTCATAATAAATTGTAAGATATGTTTTACATATTCCTTCGGATAAATGAGCTTTCCTGCAGAATCATTTTTAGTTGGCTTGATAGTGAATGCTATTAGTTCCATATTTTCGTTTGATTACAATTACTCATATTGAAATATTCTGTAGATGATTTCTTTTTGTTGGATGCTGGGGAATTTATGTAGGATTTATACTGGATTTGCTCTAAGGTTACGAAAATATGTAACGTAGCAAGGCCTGAATTTGAGACCTTTAATTTAAGAGCCAACATCTTTACTACTTGTTTCCATCTTTGAAGGCAATTGTGACATGTGATCTTAATTTACTATTGGTTTAAGCCTATTATAAGATGTTTTATCTTATTTGATGTTTATATAGAAAAGTATTATTTGTTTTGAATTTTTATAAGATGTTTGTGGCAAGAAGTTTTATGTTTTTTATCAAATAAAAATAGATAATAAACATTGTCTTTTTCAAGTCAATAAGATAAGCTTTCCATAATAAGTTTTATTCTAAAAGCAGCATAAAGGTCAAGTTCTTAACTTGCAATCTCTAATTAAGTGAAAGCTTAAAGGTGTGTTATTTGGCCTCTTTGGTTTGGTTTTTTGGTGTGTATATATGTGTGTACATATGTATTTATATATGTCATATCATTAATATATAAAATCTTGACATAAAATAATAGTGACTTGGATTTACTTTTATATAGATTGTATTTAGAATTTCTAATTGTTAGATTTATTTTCATATTAATTGATGTGAGCTTTTTAATCTGTAATTACAAATTTAATTAGAATTTATATATTTAATTATGAGCATGTTTTCATCATATATTGTTTATGATATATTCTAGTGAATACGGGTGATTGGTTTAGGTTTTATTGTATTCTTATGCAACAAATTTTTTTAGTTATTTTCTAGTTTTTTAAAGAAAAAAATTAATGCTTAATTTCAATTTATAATCAAACCGAATTGAATAGGGTGAAATATCAGACAAATGCAGGTCAACACAAAAAGGTTGACTGACGTGCTTTTGATGGAGCCATTGACTAAGAGGGTAAAAATTGAACCGAACCAAATTGAGTATGGTTTATTCGTTCGGGGCCTCGCCCAGGGACCCAGGTGGGAGGAGACTCACTTTGTAGTAACTCCACGACCCTCCAAACTCTTGCTTCGATACTGCTTTCATATTGAATGACGGCCTCTTCGAGGAGGTCGGAAGCGTACTCGACCGAAGCTTTGAACTCTGTAATAGCGAAGTCTCAGACATTCTGAAGCTCGGTCTCCAGCTGAGTAACTTGCCAAAGAGCAGCATCTCTCTCTCGAAGGGTGGCCTCCCTTTCTTGCTCGCGCAAGGCAATGTGTTCAATGGCCTCTTCCTTGTCCTTTCAGAGGTCCTCCACCCTGTTTGTTGAGCGACTCGATGGTTGTTCGTTGGTTGGGGATGACCCTTCTAAGAGTGACAATCCGATCATCTCTCTTCTTTACCTTCCCTTCTAGAGCCCTCAATCCCTTCGAGTATTTTTCCTTCAGAGATTGCAATTCCCCAAGGTGATGGTATGGCTCGGTGGTGTCCAGGGATCAGTTGGCTATCTCATTGATGGTATGGTGCGCGTCTTGACCAACTATGTAAGTTCGGCTGCGAGCTCCCCCATCTAAGAGGAAAAGAACAAATAAGCAAGATAAATCACAAGAGAATGAAAAGATAAGAATAGGCATAAGAAAAATGATTGAAAAAACAGACGGTCTTACTTGGCTGTTGACCGTGCCTAGAGAGAGATAGAGGTCAGGAGTATGAGTGGAAGTGATCGGGGTAGAGATATTCCGACCCGCTTAATGGAATCATTGGGACCTCTCGCGATCTTGATGGTGCAGCAGCAACGGCATTTGGTGGTGGCGGGAGTGTGGGGGTTGGGGCGGTAGCAGTGGTCGGTGGTGGAGAAGCAGGAACTGAAGAAGATGCTCCCCCACGGGCAGCGCGAGAAGATTTGTCACCATCCAAATGAGGACCCCTTGCAACCTATGGCATTGCAGGGGTCTATTTTCTCCAGTGTCCTCGGACCCCTCCTCAATAGGCCTTTTGCCCTGGGGTTCTCGGCTGGGGCTGGAGTTGGGTTGAGGAAAGCGGCCATCGTCCCTGATGATGATGCCTTGAGCATGCAACCGTACCGAAGCACTTTGAGAAGCCTGACTGGATCGAGTTGACTGGCCCTGCGTGCGTGACGATTAAGCAGGCCGGCTGCTGTAACGCGCATTTAATTGTCGCTTCACCTCCTTCTATTGTGGGGCCAATTGTCCCCTCCTGCTAGACATACCTGCAAGTATAAAAGAGAACAATAAGTCATAAGGAATATTGGTTAATGAAAAGCAAATAAAGCATTAAACGGATCAAAATTTCGGCCATCATTCGACCATGGGTAAAAGTCAGGATATAATCCTGAAGCCCTAATCATCTCAGGAGTTTGATATTCGGGAAACAAACCCTGACCTTTAGCTTTGAGGGCATAGAACGCCTCCTCTTCCTTATCGGTTAGTTGGGGGGATTTATTGAGTTCCTTCTCGATCCTATGGGTAACATCTAACGTCGTCCAAGTGGTATTCACCACCCCATGGAATGGGATAGCTGGCAAAGACGTATCTATTGTGCCAGCCCTTGTGAGAAGTTGAATTTTCTTGCAAAGTCACTCTATAATTCCAGGCTGCAACGTAATACCACCTTCTTTCATAGTCTTGGGCCAACCGGAACATAGAGCAGAAGTGGTTGATTGTGGGCTTGATCTTGTTCGCTCTTAGGTACGAGTACCATTCGATAAGGGCGTCCCGGCCGTTTGGACATAGTTGGCTGGGGCAAAGGCCATAGTGATTAAGATACTCTTGGATGAACTCTGGGACCAGCAATCTGAGGCCCATAATGAAGAAGTCCTCGTAAAACGTGACATCACCTTTCTTAGCGTAGTTGTCGAGCACCTCCCGATACAGCTGGATATTGGTTAACATTCCTTGATCGAGGATCGGTTCTGTTTCAAGGGCATTGAAAGGTTCCTCCACCTCTTTGGCCGACAAGCTCTCCCCCTCAACAGCACCTTATTCGACCATGTCTTCACCCTCGACAGGGGCATTACCACTATCTATGGGGTCATCATGGTAGGATTCCACTGCTTCCTCTCATTCCAATGGCAAGTCGACATTTAGGGCCGGTAGATCGACAAATCCATTGCCTTGGGCCGTATCGCCCATATCAGTAACACGGTTGTTAGGAGAGAGATCGGCAAATCGTCGGTCACTTCTCCGGGTATGCCGGGGTATCTTGAACTCATTGTGGGTATCAGAATGATCAGAGAAAATCTCTCGCTAGACGAGTCCAAAAGGAAGTCTTCTTTGAAGTTAAAAGCTAAGGCCTCTTCAAGGGTAGTGGGGCTAGTTGGGGCCAAAGTATTAAAGGTCCCAAGGTTATCGAAAATACCAAAAAGGTCTAAAGGAACCCTAATCCTATAGTCGTTAGATCCGGACTCTAGCGGGTTTTTCTCGTTATTCTTAAATGGAATAGGAGAATCGGACCTCAAACACCTGATCCAAAAAGAAAACGAAGAAAGCAAAAGGGAAGGCACCTAGGAAACAAGATTTAAAACAGACAAAGAAGAGAAACAGAGGAGGAAGAACAGAAAAGAAACGTACCTGTAGCAAAGAAGGATGTACAACAAACGGAGCTGAAAGAATGGTGCCGAAGAAACACTTAACGATGATGGAAAGCAAAAGACAAAGGAGCAATATAAAAGCTAAAGAGAATAAAAAGAATTCTGGCAAGGCGTGAGAGCAAATGAGCAGAAGGTGGGAAAAAGAAATGAAAATTTCATATTTATAATCAAATACAAGAATGTTTGAATTTCAAAAGGAAATGACGTAAAAAACACTGGTTAAGCGAAGGGTTGCGTCTCCGGTGGCTACTTTGTTGCAATTTTTGAAGAAATGCCATTATTGCAGTATAGGTGCGCTAGTTCGTGAAAGTCATACACACGCACGAAGACAAGGCGACTTGGGAGCATGTGCCAGAAACCTAGAAAGTGCCTAAGTATAAAGTCAGATGATCGGGGAATATTTAGCAACGTCCCGATCGGCACATCCCTAAACGGGGACTATTGATCCCTAAACGGGGACTATTGATAGAGATCGGGTCATCCCCATGACTGACAGAGAGAAAATGGAGCACAAGGACAACCCGAGCTTGGGTTGTATTGGGGTCCTATCAGGAACTGCCGGTACGGCGTCCCCAGAACAGGGACCGACCATCCACAAGGCCATCCGCCAAGACTTTGTTGGCAGATGATCGAATAATACGAACAGTACAAAAGCGACACATGTCCAATCCTCCTCCAAAAACTATACACATGACCCGGTAGTTCCAAATGAGGTAACTGATTCATTCAATTCACTCTCTACCTTAAACTTTCCTCTAAAAGAATATTCTGACTTAGACATCAAAAGTTCTTTGCCCGGTACCACCACGATGCTTAGATTCATTGTTTTGCCGATAACATCAACTGGAGATTCCATCAAGAAGTATTATTTGGTTCTTAACAGGATCACCATCTTCATTACATCTTAATTAATAACCTTATCAATGTATGAGGAATCATGGAATGACTCAAGTGGTTGAGACTATCTTTCTTATGTGTGAGGTCTTGAGTTCAATTCCATGAGAGTGGGGGGTTTTAAAAAGAAAAAACAATAACCTGATCGAAGTATGAAAATAAAGGTGAATATAGCCATGGAACATATGTGTTTCCAAACCTTGCTTGATTTTTTTCATAAGGTTAAGATGCACAACAACACTTGGAATATCAAAATATGATAATTCGTTTCCTCACGTGATATCTTGCATATTATCGTGATACATACAAACATATATATATATATATATATATATATATACTTGTGTGAGAGTACGTGTATTTGTATTTAATCTTTTTTTAGTTTATTTATATAGATATATGAAGGGGAGTTAGAAAATTATTCATTGCTGTCAGTATAAAAGCAATTCATTACATGCTTCTCAATGAAAGTAACTAAGTAATCATTTTAATCAGCCTTCCACTTCATCTCTCAATCAATTTTTCATAATATTCATGGACAAAAATGCTTTCCAGAACTTGTAGTTCCATTTTTTAAAAAAATTAATAAAGTGTCTTTAAAAATAAGAAAAATTTATCTTTGTCTCAGCTAATATTTTGGCAAGATCGCTAAGCCCTTAATATCACTAATTCACTACTTGAATGCATATAAATGTTAGGGTAAATAACACAAATCGTCTTTTATTTTTGCCCCAAATAACAATCTTGCCTCTTATCTTTCATTTGTGATATTTTAGTCCTTTATCTATAAAATTTGTGATGCCGTTAGTTCTTTTTCCTCATACCGTTAAAAATGATCGTTAAATGTCCTTGGCTTCGGTCTTAAAATACGCTACACAGGCCATTCACGTGATATTTAATAAGCATTTTGAATAGTATGAGAGAAAAGGACTAACGGTGGCATAAATTTTAAAGATAAAGGATTAAAATATCAAAAATGAACTAAAATATCACAAATGAAAGATAAGGGGCAAGATTGTTATTTGGGGAAAAAAAGGGGCGATTTGTGTTATTTACTCTAAATGCTATAAGTATCAGGTTTTCTTGTGAGTGCCAAAAGAACAACTAAAGAAAACTCCAAGTGGTAAAATCAAGCAACAAAAATTGACTTCACCAAGTGAGAAGCAAAAAAGGATTAATTGGTTTCAATCGTGCAGCACAATGACATAACTATGCATTTGGGGGGGGGGGAGGTAGAGAGTTCTCCCTGGAGTTTTATTAACTAAAAAAAAACCAAATAAACTCGAAAGGGATGACATGAACCTAGCACCTTGCTCTACTCCAAGCTATAGAGTTGACAGGCCTAAAATGGATATAAAAGAGCAAGAGAGAATGCAATGCACCCTACTGGAGATGAAACACTACTATGGGTTGGTCTCACTTATAAATAATGAGTTCATCTGTTGGGAGAACAACATTACGTAAAATAATTCAAATTTTTAGTGTAAACATAGCAATTTCATGCAATGGCTTTTCTACAAGCACATAAATATCATCTATATTTGGATGGATCAGTTTATGATTGTAACAATTGGATCAGCTTAGAACCAACGCAATGGAACTTTTTTGATTATTTATTTGAGCAGCTTCACTTTATCTTTTCGAATTAATTCTTGTGGGGTTTATCCAATGTTGTGCATGATTTTATTATATTGCTTAGGCCACCAATATGCAAGATAAGCCCCGTAATTGAATTGGAAAAGGAGATTTGGGTGAGATCTAGAGTGAATAGCTTAGGTGTTAAATGTGGCCCCGTATTCTTGGGCAACAAGAATAGCAGATTTTCTTGTTAGCATATTATCTTATTCGCTTGTTACCTTTTGTAGCACATAATTAATTAGTTGCCTTTTCTACTTAATAGGTTTAGGAAACCTTTGCACTATAAATATGTGGCAATACTCATTATGTTATGTGTGAGAGAGAAACCAAAGTGAGAGTCTTGTAGCATTCGTGATCAATAATAGAATTATTCTCTGCTGCCCGTGGACGTAGGCTTTAAAGCCAAACCATGTAATTTTTGTGTCCGTTATTTCTTCTTGTATCTTCGTATTTGCATGTTTTTCTCCAACAAACTGGTATCAGAGTTTAGGTATTAATCTGCTGCTTGAGGGAAAAAGGAAAAATCAAAACTCACTGTGAAACCAAAATTTCTCAAACCAAACGGTGCCTAACCAAACAAAGGTCTTTGTTCGGCGAGGAGTGCTCTGGTGCTGTCTACGTTGAGCGTTGGTGGCTGGAGTAGAAGCTTGCGTCGGTGGGTCGTGGTTCGTGTTTGGGTTTGAAACGAAGAAGATAGAGTTCGCGTGCTCTTGAGGTTAGTTTTTTGGGTATTCAGGAATTTTTGCAAATTGACCAGTTGACCTGTTTGACCACGTTGACCGGGGTTGACCGAGATTTGACTTTGACCGTTGACCATTGACTAAGGGTTGACCGAATTTGACCACAGCCTTACCCTATGTTTTTCGACCTGCTGAGTCCATTTTTGGGCTCTGTTTTTTCCAGATTCTACTCCAAAGCACGTGTTTAGGGACGGTGTTGACTTTGACCAACAGGTTTGACTTTGATTGGTGTTGACCAAAGTTGACTAGGGGTGTTCCTAAGGTTTTTCGACGTGCTGAATCCGTTTTTGCGATCCGTTGAGCCAAATTCCATCCCGAAGTGTGAGTTTTAAGCAAACAAAGATGTCTTCCACAGGTGAAAAGTTTGAAATCGAGAAGTTTGACGGGAGAATGAGTTTCAGTCTATGGAGGATTAGATTTAAGGCATTTATGACAATGCAGGGACTTTAGAAAGTCATTGAAGAAGTGATCCCGGAAAAGGCGGAACCAACAGCAAGAGAAGAACTCGAAGCGAAAGCCTTGAGTGCAATACATATGTCCGTGACAAATGAAGTATTGCTAGAGATTGCTGAGAAAACGATAGCAGTTGAGGCTTGGAATACTTTGGTGGAATTGTATGCATCTAAATCTCTCACAAATCGCCTCTACTTGAAGAAGCGATTGTATCATCTTAGAATGAAAGAAGGTACCTCACTAAAACAACATCTTGATGAGTTTACCTCTTGTTTTATTGCTTTGAAGGATGTGGGTGTTAAAATTAATGATGAAGACCAAGCTATGATTGTATTATGCTCCTTACCGCCTTCATATATGAACTTTGTGGATACTATGTTGTATGGGACGGATAAAATTACCTTTGAAGATGTGATTACTTCATTAAAATCGAAGGATCTTCAAACATATTCCGGGACATAGGGAAGAAGTTCATGGGGAAGGTTTAGTGAGCAGAGGGATTGGAGAATAGAGGGGGATTTTTGAGTAGAAAGAAAAGCAAGTCAAGGTCAAAATCAAGAGCAAGGAAGCTACGTTGTTTCAAGTGTGGTGAAAAGGGTCATATTAAGAAAGAATGTCTAAAACTGAAAAAGGGAAAGAAAAAGGTGGAGAATTCAGCTAATGTGGTGGAGAGTGTTGACAGTGATGGAGATAGCTCGAGTAGTATCGGGGAAGTTTTGACTGTGAGTGGATCACAGTGGCATAATCAATGGATTCTTGATACTGGTGCAACGTTCCATATGTGTCCTTGGTGCAATTGGTTCTCTTCTTATTCCAAAAGAGAAGGGAAAGTTTTTCTAGGCAATGATCTTTCGGTGAAGGTGGAGGGAATGGGCATCGTAAATATCAAGATTGTGGGTGCAAATATCTTAAGAGGGGGGGGGTGAATTAAGATATTAATACTAATTTTTGTTTTTTAAAATTTTCAAAAAATTTACAACTTCTAACAAGCAATATATCAAACACAAGATAAGCAAGGTAAGAACAATAAAAATAGAGATGCAAGGAGAAGAGAGACAAACGATTTTAAGGTGGTTTGGCCAAGCCTACGTCCACCGCCCAAGGAATCTCCCTTTAGGACTTCAAAGATTTCCACTAAAATGCTTCTTCAAAACTTGGTGAAGCACAAACCAAGTTCTTTACAACCTCTTTGAAGTCTTACTTCAAAGAACCCAAGAGATTCTCTCTATAGGATTTCCTCACACTTTACAAGCTTAAATGGATATATCTCACAATGATTAAGGCTCTCAAAGTGTGTATATGCTCAGGATTGAAAAGAGATTGAATCTGAAATTTTCCTCAAGAAGAGAAAGAACAAGCTCTTGAAAGCTCAAATATATTGCAAGAATGGCTCAAAGATGGATTGAATGATGATAAACACTTTTGCACACTTCAATTGATGTTTAGAAAGTGTATTTGAATGAGTATTTAAAGAGATTTGGGGGTTAGGGATTTGGTAGGTGAAGAAGGATGAAGATTTTCGGCCAGAACGGTAATAAACGGCTAGTGCATTTATTACAGTCCCCGTTCAGCCGGTCGACCGGCTTGGTCGTCCGCCTTGCCCTTCTTCTTCTCTGACTAGGCCGGACGCCTTAGCCGGTCGACCGGCTAGGGGGTCCGGCTTTTCCCTTCACCTTTCTAATTAGGCCGGGCGACCACCCAGGTCAGCCGGTCGACCGGCTGGGGGGTCCGGCTATTTCAGAATGTGAAGTAAAGCCAGATTTTGCAGAAAAACAAATTCAAGTGCATTTTCACAACTCCAAGTTATTTTGAATGACTATGTAAATGCATGTTGTGAATAAAAACACCCCAAAAACTTATTTTATCTCAATGTGTGCATTCAAATACATTTGTGCATATGTTATTTTCAAAAGTGTAAGACTTGAAATTTTTTTTTTCAATGACAAAGAAAAATATTTTGAGCCAAGTCCACACAATATATAGGCATTTCACAAAAAGAGCAAGAAGAAAAATAAATCCGGTACCCTTTATGTCTTCTCTTCTCCTCCTTATGCCTTCTCATCTTTTCTCTTCTTCAAATAACCTTTTTGCACATCTTCATATCTTTCCAAGCTTCATATTGATGACATCTCATTTTCACAAGAAGCTATTTAGTTAAATAACGCATATATATATTTTCATCATCAAAATCAATAATGAATATTTAGCTAACAAAGATTTTTGATGGTATTACAAGATCTCTCGAGTGTTGGCATGTACCGGAGCTGAAGAAAAACTTGATTTCTCTTGGGCGTTTGGATTCTCATGGATACAAATTCCGAAGTGAGAATGGTGTCTTAAAGGTGACCAAAGGTGCAATTGTGCTCTTGAAAGGGAACTTGACTGGCGGCCTATATGTCCTTCAAGGTAGTACAGTTACAGGTGTTGCAGCTGTTACATCCGAGGAGAGTGATAATGACACTACGCAGTTGTGGCACAAAAGGTTGGGCCATATGAGCGAGAGGGGACTGACCGAGCTGAGTAAGAGGGATTTGCTTTGTGGACAAAGAACTGGAAAGCTTGAATTCTGCGAGCATTGTGTCTTTGGAAGCAAACCAGGGTGAAGCTTAGCAAGGGGCAGGAGAACACCAAAGGTACACTTGATTATATTCATTATGATATTTGGGGTCCTAATAAAGTTTCTTCCAAGAAAGGTGTTAGGTATTATATCACTTTCATTGATGCATACTCTCGGATGGTGTGGGTATACTTCTTGAAAACTAAAGATGAGGCGTTTCCAACATTTGTCGAGTGGAAGACGTTGATTGAGAAGCAGACTGGTAAATAAATTAAGCGTCTTAGGACTGACAATGGGTTGGAATATTGCAATAAAGAGTTTGATGAGTTCTGCAGGAAACACGGCATTGTGAGACACTGCACATGTGTAAGGACACCACAATAGAATGGAGTTACAGAACGCATGAATAGAACTCTGGTGGAGAGAGCTCGTTGTATGCTCTCCCAATCTGGTTTGAGTCAAGACTTTTGGGTTAAAGCCGTCAATACGGCATGCTACTTGGTGAATAGGTCTCCATCCAAAGCTATTGAATTGAAAACTCCTTTTGAGTTATGGTCTGGTAAGCCTACTGACTACTCTCGATTGAGGGTGTTCGGTTGCCCTGCATACGTTCATGTGAAGAATGGCAAGTTGGAGCCGAGGGCAAAGAAATGCATATTTTTAGGCTATGCGTCCGAGAGGAAAGGTTACAAATTGTGGTACACAGATCCAAAGTCTCCAGGTTTCCTCATCAGCAGGGATGTCATATTCAATGAGTCTGCTTTATTAGACCAAGAAAAGGAGAAAGCAGTAGTTGGTTTAGACCAAGGTGTCAAAGAGCAGGTGGAGGTATTTGCTGATGTTCCAAATGTTCCATCTAGTAGCCAAATTCAGCCGACTCAACTAACTGAGGTGCATGATAAAAATGTACCTGAACAACAGAAGTACATCATTACTACTGGGCGAGAAAGGAGACAGATTAGAGAGCCTCAAAGGTACGGATACGTTGATCTTGTTGCTTATGCTTTGACTGTTGTCGAAACAATTGAAGGACATGAGCCGAATTCATACAAAGAGGCCATATCTGGGAAAGATTATGCTCAGTGGGTGGGTGCCATGAGTGAGGAGATTGAGTCTCTTCATAAGAATCAAACATGGGAGCTTGTTGAATTGCCTAAGGGACAGCGAGTTGTTGGTTACAAATGGGTTTACAAGAAAAAGGAAGGTACTCCAGGGGTTGAAGGTCCTCGATACAAGGCACGGTTGGTGCAAAAGGCTATACACAAAGGAAGAGTGTTGACTTCAACGAAGTGTTCTCTTCGGTTGTGAAGCATAGTTCCATCAGGGTTTTACTTGCCTTGGTTGCTCTTTATGACTTAGAGCTTGAGCAGCTAGATGTGAAAACAGCGTTTTTGCATGGTGATCTTGAAGAGCAAATTTACATGAGTCAACCAGAGGGGTATGTAGTTCCTAGTAAGGAGAACCATATTTGCAAACTGAAGAAGTCCTTGTATGGGTTGAAGCAGTCACCTCGGCAATGGTATAAGAGATTTGACACATTCATGGTAGGTGCTGGATACATAAGGAGTGCTTATGACAGCTGTGTGTATCTCAAAAGGCTTCCAGATGGTTCGTTTGTGTACTTGCTGTTGTATGTTGATGATATGCTTATTGCTGCTAAAAGCATGTCTGCAATCGACGAATTAAAAAAGCAGCTAGGTGATGAGTTTGAGATGAAGGATCTTCGAGCAGCGAAGAAGGTTCTTGGCATGGAGATTCACAGATATAGAAACGCTGGGAAGCTGTTCTTGCCTCAACAGAGTTATATGAAGAAAGTGCTAGAGCATTTCGAGATGCTGAAAGCAAAGCCTGTGAGTGTGCCGCTTGCTGCTCATTTCAAGTTGTCTGCAGATTTGTCACCTAAAATTGAGGAGGAGGTGGAGCATGTCTCATGTTCCATACTCGAGTGCTGTTGGTAGCTTGATGTATGCTATGGTGTGCACTCGTCCTGATATTTCACATGCAGTTAGTGTTATGAGCAGGTATATGGCATCACCTGGGAAAACACACTGGGAAGCGGTGAAATGGATAATGAGATATTTGCGTGGCACTGCAAATGTAGGTTTACTGTTTAACAAGATGACTGGAGATTGCATGAGGTTGGTGGGTTATTGTGATTCAGACTTTGCGGGTGACCTTAATAAGAGAAGATCTCTGATGGGTTACGTGTTTACTCTCTCTGGATGTGCTATCAGTTGGAAAGCGACATTACAATCTACTGTGGCATTGTCGATTGCAGAAGCGGAGTACATGGCAATTGCAGAAGCTGTAAAGGAGGCCATGTGGTTACAAGGCCTGGTTCGTGATCTTGGACTGCAGCAAGATACAAGTACAGTCTTTTGTGATAGCCAGAGTGCAATCTATCTGACGAAGAATCAGATGTATCATGAGAGGACTAAACACATTGATATCAGATATCATTTTATCAGAGATGTTGTATCACAAGGAATCATATCGGTGCAGAAGATATCTACCCATGAGAATCCAGCAGATATGATGACTAAGGTGGTTCCAGTCAGCAAGTTTAAGCATTGCTTGGACTTGGTTGCTATTTGCGGTATGGAGCATTGAGCTCTTAGAGGCAGTTGGCTGCAGGGATGATGGAATATTGATTGGAGCGAATACGTGCCAAGGTGGAGATTTATTGAATGTGGCCCATATTTTTGGGCAACAAGAATAGCAGATTTCCTTGTTAGCATATTACCTTATTCGCTTGTTATCTTTTGTAGCACATAATTAATTAATTGCCTTTTCTGCTTAATAGGTTTAGGAAACCTTTACAGTATAAATATGTGGCAATACTCATTATGTTATATGTGAGAGAGAAACCAAAGTGAGAGCCTTGTAGCATTCGTGATCAATAATAGAATTATTCTCTGCTGCCCGTGGACGTAGGCTTTAAAGCCGAACCACGTAATTCTTGTGTCCGTTATTTCTTCTTGTATTCTTCGTGTTTGCATGTTTTTCCCCAACATTAGGAACAAATTAAATTAAGTAGTCTAGATTGATTTGCTCTGTGATTGAGGCAGGAAAGCCATTGTCGCCCTTAGAAGTCCAGGGGAATCTGTTCTTCACCAACCCGAATTAACAATCTATACTAGGAATATAATTAGAGGTTTAAAGAAGGTTAGTTCGATTTGTATCCGGGCGGAACATCTAGAAACATTAGAATTCTGGATTTACGGCGAGGGTTAAATTGGGCAAATGCAAGAGTTGCCGGACAATAAATCAATTAGTTAAGGGGTGTTGTAATCCTAGGTCGTTAATTGCTACAAGTCTTTGCCTTTGCTTTAATTTGCTTTGTTCATTTACATTCAGTTTCCTTTAGTTTAATATCCCAAATTCCCTTTAATCCTATTTGTTCGAATTAGATAGAGCGAACGAGTTGGCATCTAACAAATTCAAGAATTATGTCCTCGCGAACGATATCTTATTCACGTTGTATTACATGCCTGCGGTCACGTGGAAATCCGTCAGCAGCATGTATATGTGTACATTAGAAGAGATTTCGGAATGCTTCGTGGGTGAAGAGCTAAAATAGAATAACATTTTTCTGTCACGCACTAGAAGAGGGTTCTCTCTAGATCTTTCAACAGTAATAGCAATTGTCGAGCAAACAGAAAAAAGAGTGTGATAAGTCTTTCTCCTCTAAAGGGCTTGGATACGACATAAATTTTGAGGCCGAGTAGGAGTATGTTATAGAGTATTATCCCAATTTCTTTTCAGTGTTTGATCTTCGATTATCATTTGAAATTCATAAAAGTGAGACTCAGAGCCTTCACCAAATTGCGGATAGAAAAACAAAAGGAATAACGATAAGAGGAAAGCATGTGTGGATTCTTATTTGTTTTGGAGCAAGTATAAAACTTCTTGCCCTATTCGCGTGATAACACACTCTTCAACTTAAGAAAACACATAATAGTGTTATACACTTCCTGTGCCGCTGATTTTTCCTTTCTTTGGTCTACTTGGATGTGCTTTTCTCCAACCTTCATCTCGTTTGACGCAATGATCCCACAAGTCATCTTTTCGCTTCCACAAATCAGGAATATCATATTGTCGAAACCCGCGCTCTTTAATCAAAAAAGCTAGAAGGGAGTCGTGGCAACTTTTTCCCATTCCAATTAGCAAGTTGCATCATGGATATTTTAAAGCCAAACCCAAAAGTAAAAACAAAACAGAAACAACACCACAATTATTTTTTTTGAGATTGAGAAATAACAAACACCTTTGTAATTGGTAGTCCGATTCGGTCCTCGGGGCAAATTTAGTATTATTAAAAGGATCTCTGCGGTATTCTCTCCACGGTTCTTCCGTAAGCCCAACTCTTTCCAAAAGGTTCGTGCTCTTTTGCTTGATTGACTTCTATCAATGTTGCGCTGCATAAAAAGGACAATGCAACGCTGATGAGTAAATACCTCATGATTTCTCGATTTGTCTATTTGTGATAGTACTATTACTCGTTATATTGTAAACCGCATACAAAACTGCAAGAGTGAAAGATGGAATATATAGCAACTGGTAGGAGAAATTTTCAAGGAAAATTCATTGAACTTTCATTAAATACAATGTATTCCATCTTTATTGCGGCTTCATTAATAACCTTATCAAAGCGTGAAAACAATGGTGAATATTTCCATTTTACGTAAGTTTTTCCAAACCTTGCCTGATTTTTTTCATATGCTTAAGACGCACAACGGCCAACACTTGGAATGTCAAAATATGATAATCCGTTCCTCACACGATATCTTACATGCGCATCAAGTGATACGCTCAAACGAACATACACACACAAACATACATATACATACATATACATCTTCTTTTTTCTTCTTTTTGTTTATTTATAAAGATGTATAAAGGGATGGGTTAGAAAATTATTCACTGGGTCAGTATAAAAGCAATTCATTGCGAACTTCTCAGTCAAAATGACTAAATATTCATTTTAATAAGTCTCCCACTGCATCTCCCAATCAAGTTTTCGTAATATTCATAGACAAAAAGGCTTTCCAAACCTTGCAGTTTTGTTTGGAAAAAGTAATACTAGCTTCACTAACGAAATCACTTTAAAAACAAGAAGTATTTGTCTTTGTCTTAGCTAATATTTTAGCGAGATCGCTAATCCCATAATATCAATAATTCGCCGCTTGAATGCATATAAATGTCATAAGTATCAGGTCTCTTTGTGCGTGCCAAAAGAGCAACAAAAGAAAACCCCCAGTGGTAAAGTCAAGCAAGACAAATTGACTTCACCATGTGAGAAGCAAACGCGATTAACTGGTTTCAACCGTGCCGCACAATGACATAACTATGCAGTTTTGGTGGGGGGAAAAAGGTGGAGAGTTCTCGCAGGAGTTTTATTGTCTAAAAAAACCAAATAAACTCGAAAGGGACGACATGAACCTAGCACCTTGCTCTACTCCAAGCCGTGAAGTTGACAGCCCAACGCGGATATAAAAGAGCAATAGAGAATGCGATGCACCCGCTGGACATGGAGCACAACTATCGATTGGTCTCACCAATGAGTTCATCTGTTGGAAGGGCAACGCTACATAAAATAGTTCAATTTTTTAGCGTAAACACAGCAGTTGCATGCAATGGCTTTTCTACAAGCACAGAAACATCATCTAGATTTTGACGGATCAGTTTATGACTGTAACAATTGGGTCAGCTCAGAACCAACGCAATGGAACTTTTCTGATTATTTATTTGAGTAGCTTCACTTTATCTTTTCGAATTAATTCTTGTGGGGCTCATCCAACGTTGTGCTTGATTTTATCGTGTTGCCAAGGCCACCGATATGCATGATAACCCCCGTAATTGAATTGGAAAAAGGAGATTTGGGTGAGAACTAGATTTAATGGCTTAGGAACAAATTAACTTAAGTAGTCTAGATTGATTTGCTCTGTGATTGAGGCAGGAAAGCCATTGTCGCCTTAGAAGTCCAGGGAATTGCTCTTCACCAACCCGAATTAACAATCTATACTAGGAATATAATTAGAGGTTTAAAGAAGGTTAGTTCGATTTGTATCCGGAACATCTAGAAACATTAGAATTCTGGATTTACTGAGGGTTAAATTGGGCAAATGCAAGAGTTGCGGACAATAAATCAATTAGTTAAGGGTGTTGTAATCCTAGGTCGTTAATTGCTACAAGTCTTTGCCTTTGCTTTAATTTGCTTTGTTCATTTACATTCAGTTTCCTTTAGTTTAATATCCCAAATTCCCTTTAATCCTATTTGTTCGAATTAGATAGAGCGAACGAGTTGGCATCTAACAAATTCAAGAATTATGTCCTCGGGCGAACGATATCTTATTCACGTTGTATTACATGCCTGCGGTCACGTGGAAATCCACGTGACATGTATATGTGTACATTAGAAGAGATTTCGAATGCTTCGTGGGTGAAGAGCTAAAATAGAATAACATTTTTCTGTCACGCACTAGAAGAGGGTTCTCTCTAGATCTTTCAACAGTAATAGCAATTGTCGAGCAAACAGAAAAAAGAGTGTGATAAGTCTTTCTCCTCTAAAGGGCTTGGATACGACATAAATTTTGAGGCCGAGTAGGAGTATGTTATAGAGTATTATCCCAATTTCTTTTCAGTGTTTGATCTTCGATTATCATTTGAAATTCATAAAAGTGAGACTCAGAGCCTTCACCAAATTGCGGATAGAAAAAACAAAAAGGAATAACGATAAGAGGAAAGCATGTGTGGATTCTTATTTGTTTTGGAGCAAGTATAAAACTTCTTGCCCTATTCGCGTGATAACACACTCTTCAACTTAAGAAAACACATAATAGTGTTATACACTTCCTGTCGCTGATTTTTCCTTTCTTTGGTCTACTTGGATGTGCTTTTCTCCAACCTTCATCTCGTTTGACGCAATGATCCCACAAGTCATCTTTTCGCTTCCACACTTCAGGAATATCATATTGTCGAAACCGGCGCTCTTTAATCAAATAAGCTAGAAGGGAGTCGTGGCAACTTTTTCCCATTCCAATTAGCAAGTTGCAGCATGGATCTTTGAAAGCCCAACCCAAAAGTATATGCAAGACAGTAACAGCTCCACAATTAGTTTTGTTGAGATTGAGAAATAACAAACACCTTTGTAATTGGTAGTCTGATTCGGTCCTGGGGGCAAATTTAGTATTATTAAAAGGATCTCTGCGGTATTCTCTCCACGGTTCTTCTGGTAAGCCCAACTCTTTCCAAAAGGTTCGTGCTCTTTTGCTTGATTGACTTCTATCAATGTTGCGCTGCATAAAAGGACAATGCAACGCTGATGAGTAAATACCTCATGATTTCTCGATTTGTCTATTTGTGATAGTACTATTACTCGTTATATTGTAAACCGCATACAAAACCGCAAGAGTGAAAGATGGAATATATAGCAATCGGTAGGAGAAATTTTCAAGGAAAATTCATTGAACTTTCATTAAATACAATGTATTCCATCTTTATTGCGCTTCATTAATAACCTTATCAAAGCGTGAAAACAATGGTGAATATTTCCATTTTACGTAAGTTTTTCCAAACCTTGCCTGATTTTTTTCATATGCTTAAGACGCACAACGGGCCAACACTTGGAATGTCAAAATATGATAATCCGTTCCTCACACGATATCTTACATGCGCATCAAGTGATACGCTCAAACGAACATACACACACAAACATACATATACATACATATACATCTTCTTTTTTTCTTCTTTTTGTTTATTTATAAAGATGTATAAAGGGATGGGTTAGAAAATTATTCATGGGTCAGTATAAAAGCAATTCATTGCGAACTTCTCGATCAAAATGACTAAATATTCATTTTAATAAGTCTCCCACTGCATCTCCCAATCAAGTTTTCGTAATATTCATAGACAAAAGGCTTTCCAAACCTTGCGCTTTGTTTGGAAAAAGTAATACTAGCTTCACTAACGAAATCACTTTAAAAACAAGAAGTATTTGTCTTTGTCTTAGCTAATATTTTAGCGAGATCGCTAATCCCATAATATCAATAATTCGCCGCTTGAATGCATATAAATGTCATAAGTATCAGGTCTCTTTGTGCGTGCCAAAAGAGCAACAAAAGAAAACCCCATGGTAAAGTCAAGCAAGACAAATTGACTTCACCATGTGAGAAGCAAAAGCGATTAACTGGTTTCAACTGCGTACGCACAATGACATAACTATGCAGTTTTGGTGGGGGAAAAAGGTGGAGAGTTCTCGCAGGAGTTTTATTGTCTAAAAAAACCAAATAAACTCGAAAGGGACGACATGAACCTAGCACCTTGCTCTACTCCAAGCTGTGAAGTTGACAGGCCCAACGCGGATATAAAAGAGCAATAGAGAATGCGATGCACCCCGCTGGACATGGAGCACAACTATCGATTGGTCTCACCAATGAGTTCATCTGTTGGAAGGGCAACGCTACATAAAATAGTTCAATTTTTTAGCGTAAACACAGCAGTTGCATGCAATGGCTTTTCTACAAGCACAGAAACATCATCTAGATTTTGACGGATCGGTTTATGATCAGAATAATTGGGTCACTCGTAACCAACGCAATGGAACTTTTCGATTATTTATTTGAGTAGCTTCACTTTATCTTTTCGAATTAATTCTTGTGGGGCTCATCCAACGTTGTGCTTGATTTTATCGTGTTGCCAAGGCCACCGATATGCATGATAACCCCCGTAATTGAATTGGAAAAAGGAGATTTGGGTGAGAACTAGATTTAATGGCTTAGGAACAAATTAACTTAAGTAGTCTAGATTGATTTGCTCGTGATTGAGGCAGAAAGCCATTGTCGCCCTTAGAAGTCCAGGGAATCTGTTCTTCACCAACCCGAATTAACAATCTATACTAGGAATATAATTAGAGGTTTAAAGAAGGTTAGTTCGATTTGTATCCGGGCGGAACATCTAGAAACATTAGAATTCTGGATTTACGGCGAGGGTTAAATTGGGCAAATGCAAGAGTTGCCGGACAATAAATCAATTAGTTAAGGGGTGTTGTAATCCTAGGTCGTTAATTGCTACAAGTCTTTGCCTTTGCTTTAATTTGCTTTGTTCATTTACATTCAGTTTCCTTTAGTTTAATATCCCAAATTCCCTTTAATCCTATTTGTTCGAATTAGATAGAGCGAACGAGTTGGCATCTAACAAATTCAAGAATTATGTCCTCGCGAACGATATCTTATTCACGTTGTATTACATGCTCATGTCACGTGGAAATCCGTCAGCATGTATATGTGTACATTAGAAGAGATTTGAATGCTTCGTGGGTGAAGAGCTAAAATAGAATAACATTTTTCTGTCACGCACTAGAAGAGGGTTCTCTCTAGATCTTTCAACAGTAATAGCAATTGTCGAGCAAACAGAAAAAAGAGTGTGATAAGTCTTTCTCCTCTAAAGGGCTTGGATACGACATAAATTTTGAGGCCGAGTAGGAGTATGTTATAGAGTATTATCCCAATTTCTTTTCAGTGTTTGATCTTCGATTATCATTTGAAATTCATAAAAGTGAGACTAAGAGCCTTCACCAAATTGCGGATAGAAAAAACAAAAAGGAATAACGATAAGAGGAAAGCATGTGTGGATTCTTATTTGTTTTGGAGCAAGTATAAAACTTCTTGCCCTATTCGCGTGATAACACACTCTTCAACTTAAGAAAACACATAATAGTGTTATACACTTCCTGTGCCGCTGATTTTTCCTTTCTTTGGTCTACTTGGATGTGCTTTTCTCCAACCTTCATCTCGTTTGACGCAATGATCCCACAAGTCATCTTTTCGCTTCCACACTTCAGGAATATCATATTGTCGAAACCGGCGCTCTTTAATCAAATAAGCTAGAAGGGAGTCGTGGCAACTTTTTCCCATTCCAATTAGCAAGTTGCAGCATGGATCTTTGAAAGCCCAACCCAAAAGTATATGCAAGACGAATAGCTCCACAATTAGTTTTGTTGAGATTGAGAAATAACAAACACCTTTGTAATTGGTAGTCTGATTCGGTCCTGGGGGCAAATTTAGTATTATTAAAAGGATCTCTGCGGTATTCTCTCCACGGTTCTTCTGGTAAGCCCAACTCTTTCCAAAAAGGTTCGTGCTCTTTTGCTTGATTGACTTCTATCAATGTTGCGCTGCATAAAAAGGACAATGCAACGCTGATGAGTAAATACCTCATGATTTCTCGATTTGTCTATTTGTGATAGTACTATTACTCGTTATATTGTAAACCGCATACAAAAGCGCAAGAGTGAAAGATGGAATATATAGCAATCGGTAGGAGAAATTTTCAAGGAAAATTCATTGAACTTTCATTAAATACAATGTATTCCATCTTTATTGCGGCTTCATTAATAACCTTATCAAAGCGTGAAAACAATGGTGAATATTTCCATTTTACGTAAGTTTTTCCAAACCTTGCCTGATTTTTTTCATATGCTTAAGACGCACAACGGCCAACACTTGGAATGTCAAAATATGATAATCCGTTCCCTCACACGATATCTTACATGCGCATCAAGTGATACGCTCAAACGAACATACACACACAAACATACATATACATACATATACATCTTCTTTTTTCTTCTTTTTGTTTATTTATAAAGATGTATAAAGGGATGGGTTAGAAAATTATTCACTGGGTCAAGATAAAAGCAATTCATTGCGAACTTCTACCAAAATGACTAAATATTCATTTTAATAAGTCTCCCATGCATCTCCCAATCAAGTTTTCGTAATATTCATAGACAAAAGGCTTTCCAAACCTTGCGCTTTGTTTGGAAAAAGTAATACTAGCTTCACTAACGAAATCACTTTAAAAACAAGAAGTATTTGTCTTTGTCTTAGCTAATATTTTAGCGAGATCGCTAATCCCATAATATCAATAATTCGCCGCTTGAATGCATATAAATGTCATAAGTATCAGGTCTCTTTGTGCGTGCCAAAAGAGCAACAAAAGAAAACCCCCAGTGGTAAAGTCAAGCAAGACAAATTGACTTCACCATGTGAGAAGCAAAAAGCGATTAACTGGTTTCAACCGTGCCGCACAATGACATAACTATGCAGTTTTGGTGGGGGGAAAAAGGTGGAGAGTTCTCGCAGGAGTTTTATTGTCTAAAAAAACCAAATAAACTCGAAAGGGACGACATGAACCTAGCACCTTGCTCTACTCCAAGCTGTGAAGTTGACAGGCCCAACGCGGATATAAAAGAGCAATAGAGAATGCGATGCACCACGCTGGACATGGAGCACAACTATCGATTGGTCTCACCAATGAGTTCATCTCATGGAAGGGCAACGCTACATAAAATAGTTCAATTTTTAGCGTAAACACAGCGATTGCATGCAATGGCTTTTCTACAAGCACGAAACATCATCTAGATTTTGACGGATCGGTTTATGATCAGAATAATTGGGTCACTCGTAACCAACGCAATGGAACTTTTCGATTATTTATTTGAGTAGCTTCACTTTATCTTTTCGAATTAATTCTTGTGGGGCTCATCCAACGTTGTGCTTGATTTTATCGTGTTGCCAAGGCCACCGATATGCATGATAACCCCCGTAATTGAATTGGAAAAAGGAGATTTGGGTGAGAACTAGATTTAATGGCTTAGGAACAAATTAACTTAAGTAGTCTAGATTGATTTGCTCTGTGATTGAGGCAGGAAAGCCATTGTCGCCCTTAGAAGTCCAGGGGAATCGTTCTTCACCAACCCGAATTAACAATCTATACTAGGAATATAATTAGAGGTTTAAAGAAGGTTAGTTCGATTTGTATCCGGAACATCTAGAAACATTAGAATTCTGGATTTACTGGCGAGGGTTAAATTGGGCAAATGCAAGAGTTGCGGACAATAAATCAATTAGTTAAGGGTGTTGTAATCCTAGGTCGTTAATTGCTACAAGTCTTTGCCTTTGCTTTAATTTGCTTTGTTCATTTACATTCAGTTTCCTTTAGTTTAATATCCCAAATTCCCTTTAATCCTATTTGTTCGAATTAGATAGAGCGAACGAGTTGGCATCTAACAAATTCAAGAATTATGTCCTCGGGCGAACGATATCTTATTCACGTTGTATTACATGCTCATGGTCACGTGGAAATCCGTCACAGCATGTATATGTGTACATTAGAAGAGATTTGAATGCTTCGTGGGTGAAGAGCTAAAATAGAATAACATTTTTCTGTCACGCACTAGAAGAGGGTTCTCTCTAGATCTTTCAACAGTAATAGCAATTGTCGAGCAAACAGAAAAAAGAGTGTGATAAGTCTTTCTCCTCTAAAGGGCTTGGATACGACATAAATTTTGAGGCCGAGTAGGAGTATGTTATAGAGTATTATCCCAATTTCTTTTCAGTGTTTGATCTTCGATTATCATTTGAAATTCATAAAAGTGAGACTCAGAGCCTTCACCAAATTGCGGATAGAAAAAACAAAAAGGAATAACGATAAGAGGAAAGCATGTGTGGATTCTTATTTGTTTTGGAGCAAGTATAAAACTTCTTGCCCTATTCGCGTGATAACACACTCTTCAACTTAAGAAAACACATAATAGTGTTATACACTTCCTGTGCCGCTGATTTTTCCTTTCTTTGGTCTACTTGGATGTGCTTTTCTCCAACCTTCATCTCGTTTGACGCAATGATCCCACAAGTCATCTTTTCGCTTCCACACTTCAGGAATATCATATTGTCGAAACCGGCGCTCTTTAATCAAATAAGCTAGAAGGGAGTCGTGGCAACTTTTTCCCATTCCAATTAGCAAGTTGCAGCATGGATCTTTGAAAGCCCAACCCAAAAGTATATGCAAGACAGTAACAGCTCCACAATTAGTTTTGTTGAGATTGAGAAATAACAAACACCTTTGTAATTGGTAGTCTGATTCGGTCCTGGGGGCAAATTTAGTATTATTAAAAGGATCTCTGCGGTATTCTCTCCACGGTTCTTCTGGTAAGCCCAACTCTTTCCAAAAAGGTTCGTGCTCTTTTGCTTGATTGACTTCTATCAATGTTGCGCTGCATAAAAAGGACAATGCAACGCTGATGAGTAAATACCTCATGATTTCTCGATTTGTCTATTTGTGATAGTACTATTACTCGTTATATTGTAAACCGCATACAAAAGCGCAAGAGTGAAAGATGGAATATATAGCAATCGGTAGGAGAAATTTTCAAGGAAAATTCATTGAACTTTCATTAAATACAATGTATTCCATCTTTATTGCGGCTTCATTAATAACCTTATCAAAGCGTGAAAACAATGGTGAATATTTCCATTTTACGTAAGTTTTTCCAAACCTTGCCTGATTTTTTTCATATGCTTAAGACGCACAACGGGCCAACACTTGGAATGTCAAAATATGATAATCCGTTCCCTCACACGATATCTTACATGCGCACTGAAGTGATACGCTCAAACGAACATACACACACAAACATACATATACATACATATACATCTTCTTTTTTTCTTCTTTTTTGTTTATTTATAAAGATGTATAAAGGGATGGGTTAGAAAATTATTCACTGGGTCAGTATAAAAGCAATTCATTGCGAACTTCTCGATCAAAATGACTAAATATTCATTTTAATAAGTCTCCCATCGCATCTCCCAATCAAGTTTTCGTAATATTCATAGACAAAAGGCTTTCCAAACCTTGCGCTTTGTTTGGAAAAAGTAATACTAGCTTCACTAACGAAATCACTTTAAAAACAAGAAGTATTTGTCTTTGTCTTAGCTAATATTTTAGCGAGATCGCTAATCCCATAATATCAATAATTCGCCGCTTGAATGCATATAAATGTCATAAGTATCAGGTCTCTTTGTGCGTGCCAAAAGAGCAACAAAAGAAAACCCCATGGTAAAGTCAAGCAAGACAAATTGACTTCACCATGTGAGAAGCAAAAAGCGATTAACTGGTTTCAACTGCGCACAATGACATAACTATGCAGTTTTGGTGGGGAAAAAGGTGGAGAGTTCTCGCAGGAGTTTTATTGTCTAAAAAAACCAAATAAACTCGAAAGGGACGACATGAACCTAGCACCTTGCTCTACTCCAAGCTGTGAAGTTGACAGGCCCAACGCGGATATAAAAGAGCAATAGAGAATGCGATGCACCCGCTGGACATGGAGCACAACTATCGATTGGTCTCACCAATGAGTTCATCTGTTGGAAGGGCAACGCTACATAAAATAGTTCAATTTTTAGCGTAAACACAGCGATTGCATGCAATGGCTTTTCTACAAGCACGTAAACATCATCTAGATTTTGACGGATCGGTTTATGATCAGTAATAATTGGGTCACTCGTAACCAACGCAATGGAACTTTTCGATTATTTATTTGAGTAGCTTCACTTTATCTTTTCGAATTAATTCTTGTGGGGCTCATCCAACGTTGTGCTTGATTTTATCGTGTTGCCAAGGCCACCGATATGCATGATAACCCCCGTAATTGAATTGGAAAAAGGAGATTTGGGTGAGAACTAGATTTAATGGCTTAGGAACAAATTAACTTAAGTAGTCTAGATTGATTTGCTCGTGATTGAGGCAGGAAAGCCATTGTCGCCCTTAGAAGTCCAGGGGAATCTGTTCTTCACCAACCCGAATTAACAATCTATACTAGGAATATAATTAGAGGTTTAAAGAAGGTTAGTTCGATTTGTATCCGGGCGGAACATCTAGAAACATTAGAATTCTGGATTTACGGCGAGGGTTAAATTGGGCAAATGCAAGAGTTGCCGGACAATAAATCAATTAGTTAAGGGGTGTTGTAATCCTAGGTCGTTAATTGCTACAAGTCTTTGCCTTTGCTTTAATTTGCTTTGTTCATTTACATTCAGTTTCCTTTAGTTTAATATCCCAAATTCCTTTAATCCTATTTGTTCGAATTAGATAGAGCGAACGAGTTGGCATCTAACAAATTCAAGAATTATGTCCTCGAACGATATCTTATTCACGTTGTATTACATGCTCGGTCACGTGGAAATCCGTCACAGCATGTATATGTGTACATTAGAAGAGATTTGAATGCTTCGTGGGTGAAGAGCTAAAATAGAATAACATTTTTCTCACGCACTAGAAGAGGGTTCTCTCTAGATCTTTCAACAGTAATAGCAATTGTCGAGCAAACAGAAAAAAGAGTGTGATAAGTCTTTCTCCTCTAAAGGGCTTGGATACGACATAAATTTTGAGGCCGAGTAGGAGTATGTTATAGAGTATTATCCCAATTTCTTTTCAGTGTTTGATCTTCGATTATCATTTGAAATTCATAAAAGTGAGACTCAGAGCCTTCACCAAATTGCGGATAGAAAAAACAAAAAGGAATAACGATAAGAGGAAAGCATGTGTGGATTCTTATTTGTTTTGGAGCAAGTATAAAACTTCTTGCCCTATTCGCGTGATAACACACTCTTCAACTTAAGAAAACACATAATAGTGTTATACACTTCCTGTGCCGCTGATTTTTCCTTTCTTTGGTCTACTTGGATGTGCTTTTCTCCAACCTTCATCTCGCTTGACGAATGATCCCACAAGTCATCTTTTCGCCTACACTTCAGAATATCATATTGTCGAAACCGCGCTCTTTAATCAAATAAGCTAGAAGGGAGTCGTGGCAACTTTTTCCCATTCCAATTAGCAAGTTGCAGCATAGATCTTTGAAAGCCCAACCCAAAAATAAATACAAGACAGTAACAACACCACAATTAGTTTTGTTGAGATTTAGAAATAACAAACACCTTTGTAATTGGTAGTCCGATTCGGTCCTGGGGCAAATTTAGTATTATTAAAAGGATCTCTGCGGTATTCTCTCCACGGTTCTTCCGTAAGCCCAACTCTTTCCAAAAGGTTCGTGCTCTTTTGCTTGATTGACTTCTATCAATGTTGCGCTGCATAAAAAGGACAATGCAACGCTGATGAGTAAATACCTCATGATTTCTCGATTTGTCTATTTGTGATAGTACTATTACTCGTTATATTGTAAACCGCATACAAAAGCGCAAGAGTGAAAGATGGAATATATAGCAATCGGTAGGAGAAATTTTCAAGGAAAATTCATTGAACTTTCATTAAATACAATGTATTCCATCTTTATTGCGGCTTCATTAATAACCTTATCAAAGCGTGAAAACAATGGTGAATATTTCCATTTTACGTAAGTTTTTCCAAACCTTGCCTGATTTTTTTCATATGCTTAAGACGCACAACGGCCAACACTTGGAATGTCAAAATATGATAATCCGTTCTCACACGATATCTTACATGCGCATCAAGTGATACGCTCAAACGAACATACACACACAAACATACATATACATACATATACATCTTCTTTTTTCTTCTTTTTGTTTATTTATAAAGATGTATAAAGGGATGGGTTAGAAAATTATTCACTGGGTCAGTATAAAAGCAATTCATTGCGAACTTCTCGATCAAAATGACTAAATATTCATTTTAATAAGTCTCCCACTGCATCTCCCAATCAAGTTTTCGTAATATTCATAGACAAAAGGCTTTCCAAACCTTGCGCTTTGTTTGGAAAAAGTAATACTAGCTTCACTAACGAAATCACTTTAAAAACAAGAAGTATTTGTCTTTGTCTTAGCTAATATTTTAGCGAGATCGCTAATCCCATAATATCAATAATTCGCCGCTTGAATGCATATAAATGTCATAAGTATCAGGTCTCTTTGTGCGTGCCAAAAGAGCAACAAAGAAAAACCCCGATGGTAAAGTCAAGCAAGACAAATTGACTTCACCATGTGAGAAGCAAAAGCGATTAACTGGTTTCAACCGTGCCGCACAATGACATAACTATGCAGTTTTGGTGGGGAAAAGGTGGAGAGTTCTCGCAGGAGTTTTATTGTCTAAAAACCAAATAAACTCGAAAGGGACGACATGAACCTAGCACCTTGCTCTTCTCCAAGCCGTGAAGTTGACAGCCCAACGCGGATATAAAAGAGCAATAGAGAATGCGATGCACCCGCTGGACATGGAGCACAACTATCGATTGGTCTCACCAATGAGTTCATCTGTTGGAAGGGCAACGCTACATAAAATAGTTCAATTTTTAGCGTAAACACAGCGATTGCATGCAATGGCTTTTCTACAAGCACGTAAACATCATCTAGATTTTGACGGATCGGTTTATGATCAGAATAATTGGGTCACTCGTAACCAACGCAATGGAACTTTTCTCGATTATTTATTTGAGTAGCTTCACTTTATCTTTTCGAATTAATTCTTGTGGGGCTCATCCAACGTTGTGCTTGATTTTATCGTGTTGCCAAGGCCACCGATATGCATGATAACCCCCGTAATTGAATTGGAAAAAGGAGATTTGGGTGAGAACTAGATTTAATGGCTTAGGAACAAATTAACTTAAGTAGTCTAGATTGATTTGCTCGTGATTGAGGCAGAAAGCCATTGTCGCCTTAGAAGTCCAGGGAATCTGTTCTTCACCAACCCGAATTAACAATCTATACTAGGAATATAATTAGAGGTTTAAAGAAGGTTAGTTCGATTTGTATCCGGAACATCTAGAAACATTAGAATTCTGGATTTACTGGCGAGGGTTAAATTGGGCAAATGCAAGAGTTGCGGACAATAAATCAATTAGTTAAGGGTGTTGTAATCCTAGGTCGTTAATTGCTACAAGTCTTTGCCTTTGCTTTAATTTGCTTTGTTCATTTACATTCAGTTTCCTTTAGTTTAATATCCCAAATTCCCTTTAATCCTATTTGTTCGAATTAGATAGAGCGAACGAGTTGGCATCTAACAAATTCAAGAATTATGTCCTCGCGAACGATATCTTATTCACGTTGTATTACATGCTGCGGTCACGTGGAAATCCGTCAAGACATGTATATGTGTACATTAGAAGAGATTTCGGAATGCTTCGTGGGTGAAGAGCTAAAATAGAATAACATTTTTCTCACGCACTAGAAGAGGGTTCTCTCTAGATCTTTCAACAGTAATAGCAATTGTCGAGCAAACAGAAAAAAGAGTGTGATAAGTCTTTCTCCTCTAAAGGGCTTGGATACGACATAAATTTTGAGGCCGAGTAGGAGTATGTTATAGAGTATTATCCCAATTTCTTTTCAGTGTTTGATCTTCGATTATCATTTGAAATTCATAAAAGTGAGACTCAGAGCCTTCACCAAATTGCGGATAGAAAAACAAAAGGAATAACGATAAGAGGAAAGCATGTGTGGATTCTTATTTGTTTTGGAGCAAGTATAAAACTTCTTGCCCTATTCGCGTGATAACACACTCTTCAACTTAAGAAAACACATAATAGTGTTATACACTTCCTGTGCCGCTGATTTTTCCTTTCTTTGGTCTACTTGGATGTGCTTTTCTCCAACCTTCATCTCGTTTGACGCAATGATCCCACAAGTCATCTTTTCGCCTACACTTCAGAATATCATATTGTCGAAACCGCGCTCTTTAATCAAATAAGCTAGAAGGGAGTCGTGGCAACTTTTTCCCATTCCAATTATCAAGATTCAGCATGGATGTTTGAAAGCCCAACCCAAAAGTATATGCAAGACAATAACAACACCACCATTAGTTTTGTTGAGATTGAGAAATAACAAACACCTTTGTAATTGGTAGTCTGATTCGGTCCTGGGGGCAAATTTAGTATTATTAAAAGGATCTCTGCGGTATTCTCTCCACGGTTCTTCTGGTAAGCCCAACTCTTTCCAAAAAGGTTCGTGCTCTTTTGCTTGATTGACTTCTATCAATGTTGCGCTGCATAAAAGGACAATGCAACGCTGATGAGTAAATACCTCATGATTTCTCGATTTGTCTATTTGTGATAGTACTATTACTCGTTATATTGTAAACCGCATACAAAACGCAAGAGTGAAAGATGGAATATATAGCAATCGGTAGGAGAAATTTTCAAGGAAAATTCATTGAACTTTCATTAAATACAATGTATTCCATCTTTATTGCGCTTCATTAATAACCTTATCAAAGCGTGAAAACAATGGTGAATATTTCCATTTTACGTAAGTTTTTCCAAACCTTGCCTGATTTTTTTCATATGCTTAAGACGCACAACGGGCCAACACTTGGAATGTCAAAATATGATAATCCGTTCCCTCACACGATATCTTACATGCGCACTGAAGTGATACGCTCAAACGAACATACACACACAAACATACATATACATACATATACATCTTCTTTTTTTTCTTCTTTTTTTGTTTATTTATAAAGATGTATAAAGGGATGGGTTAGAAAATTATTCGCTGGGGTCAGTATAAAAGCAATTCATTGCGAACTTCTCAGTCAAAATGACTAAATATTCATTTTAATAAGTCTCCCACTGCATCTCCCAATCAAGTTTTCGTAATATTCATAGACAAAAAGGCTTTCCAAACCTTGCAGTTTTGTTTGGAAAAAGTAATACTAGCTTCACTAACGAAATCACTTTAAAAACAAGAAGTATTTGTCTTTGTCTTAGCTAATATTTTAGCGAGATCGCTAATCCCATAATATCAATAATTCGCCGCTTGAATGCATATAAATGTCATAAGTATCAGGTCTCTTTGTGCGTGCCAAAAGAGCAACAAAAGAAAACCCCCAGTGGTAAAGTCAAGCAAGACAAATTGACTTCACCATGTGAGAAGCAAAAGCGATTAACTGGTTTCAACCGTGCGCACAATGACATAACTATGCAGTTTTGGTGGGGAAAAAGGTGGAGAGTTCTCGCAGGAGTTTTATTGTCTAAAAAAACCAAATAAACTCGAAAGGGACGACATGAACCTAGCACCTTGCTCTACTCCAAGCTGTGAAGTTGACAGGCCCAACGCGGATATAAAAGAGCAATAGAGAATGCGTTGCTCCGCGCTGGACATGGAGCACAACTATCGATTGGTCTCACCAATGAGTTCATCTGTTGGAAGGGCAACGCTACATAAAATAGTTCAATTTTTAGCGTAAACACAGCGATTGCATGCAATGGCTTTTCTACAAGCACGTAAACATCATCTAGATTTTGACGGATCGGTTTATGATCAGAATAATTGGGTCACTCGTAACCAACGCAATGGAACTTTTCGATTATTTATTTGAGTAGCTTCACTTTATCTTTTCGAATTAATTCTTGTGGGGCTCATCCAACGTTGTGCTTGATTTTATCGTGTTGCCAAGGCCACCGATATGCATGATAACCCCCGTAATTGAATTGGAAAAAGGAGATTTGGGTGAGAACTAGATTTAATGGCTTAGGAACAAATTAACTTAAGTAGTCTAGATTGATTTGCTCGTGATTGAGGCAGAAAGCCATTGTCGCCCTTAGAAGTCCAGGGAATCTGTTCTTCACCAACCCGAATTAACAATCTATACTAGGAATATAATTAGAGGTTTAAAGAAGGTTAGTTCGATTTGTATCCGGCGAACATCTAGAAACATTAGAATTCTGGATTTACTGGCGAGGGTTAAATTGGGCAAATGCAAGAGTTGCGGACAATAAATCAATTAGTTAAGGGTGTTGTAATCCTAGGTCGTTAATTGCTACAAGTCTTTGCCTTTGCTTTAATTTGCTTTGTTCATTTACATTCAGTTTCCTTTAGTTTAATATCCCAAATTCCCTTTAATCCTATTTGTTCGAATTAGATAGAGCGAACGAGTTGGCATCTAACAAATTCAAGAATTATGTCCTCGGGCGAACGATATCTTATTCACGTTGTATTACATGCCTGCGGTCACGTGGAAATCCGTCAAGACATGTATATGTGTACATTAGAAGAGATTTGAATGCTTCGTGGGTGAAGAGCTAAAATAGAATAACATTTTTCTCACGCACTAGAAGAGGGTTCTCTCTAGATATTTCAACAGTAATAGCAATTGTCGAGCAAACAGAAAAAAGAGTGTGATAAGTCTTTCTCCTCTAAAGGGCTTGGATACGACATAAATTTTGAGGCCGAGTAGGAGTATGTTATAGAGTATTATCCCAATTTCTTTTCAGTGTTTGATCTTCGATTATCATTTGAAATTCATAAAAGTGAGACTCAGAGCCTTCACCAAATTGCGGATAGAAAAAACAAAAAGGAATAACGATAAGAGGAAAGCATGTGTGGATTCTTATTTGTTTTGGAGCAAGTATAAAACTTCTTGCCCTATTCGCGTGATAACACACTCTTCAACTTAAGAAAACACATAATAGTGTTATACACTTCCTGTGCCGCTGATTTTCCTTTCTTTGGTCTACTTGGATGTGCTTTTCTCCAACCTTCATCTCGTTTGACGCAATGATCCCACAAGTCATCTTTTCGCCCACACTTCAGAATATCATATTGTCGAAACCGCGCTCTTTAATCAAATAAGCTAGAAGGAGTCGTGGCAACTTTTTCCCATTCCAATTAGCAAGTTGCAGCATGGATCTTTGAAAGCCCAACCCAAAAGTATATGCAAGACGATATGACTCCACAATTAGTTTTGTTGAGATTGAGAAATAACAAACACCTTTGTAATTGGTAGTCTGATTCGGTCCTGGGGGCAAATTTAGTATTATTAAAAGGATCTCTGCGGTATTCTCTCCACGGTTCTTCTGGTAAGCCCAACTCTTTCCAAAAAGGTTCGTGCTCTTTTGCTTGATTGACTTCTATCAATGTTGCGCTGCATAAAAGGACAATGCAACGCTGATGAGTAAATACCTCATGATTTCTCGATTTGTCTATTTGTGATAGTACTATTACTCGTTATATTGTAAACCGCATACAAAACTGCAAGAGTGAAAGATGGAATATATAGCAACTGGTAGGAGAAATTTTCAAGGAAAATTCATTGAACTTTCATTAAATACAATGTATTCCATCTTTATTGCGGCTTCATTAATAACCTTATCAAAGCGTGAAAACAATGGTGAATATTTCCATTTTACGTAAGTTTTTCCAAACCTTGCCTGATTTTTTTCATATGCTTAAGACGCACAACGGGCCAACACTTGGAATGTCAAAATATGATAATCCGTTCCCTCACACGATATCTTACATGCGCACTGAAGTGATACGCTCAAACGAACATACACACACAAACATACATATACATACATATACATCTTCTTTTTTCTTCTTTTTTGTTTATTTATAAAGATGTATAAAGGGATGGGTTAGAAAATTATTCATTGGGGTCAGTATAAAAGCAATTCATTGCGAACTTCTCAGTCAAAATGACTAAATATTCATTTTAATAAGTCTCCCACTGCATCTCCCAATCAAGTTTTCGTAATATTCATAGACAAAAAGGCTTTCCAAACCTTGCAGTTTTGTTTGGAAAAAGTAATACTAGCTTCACTAACGAAATCACTTTAAAAACAAGAAGTATTTGTCTTTGTCTTAGCTAATATTTTAGCGAGATCGCTAATCCCATAATATCAATAATTCGCCGCTTGAATGCATATAAATGTCATAAGTATCAGGTCTCTTTGTGCGTGCCAAAAGAGCAACAAAAGAAAACCCCCAGTGGTAAAGTCAAGCAAGACAAATTGACTTCACCATGTGAGAAGCAAAAGCGATTAACTGGTTTCAACCGTGCGCACAATGACATAACTATGCAGTTTTGGTGGGGGGAAAAAGGTGGAGAGTTCTCGCAGGAGTTTTATTGTCTAAAAAAACCAAATAAACTCGAAAGGGACGACATGAACCTAGCACCTTGCTCTACTCCAAGCTGTGAAGTTGACAGGCCCAACGCGGATATAAAAGAGCAATAGAGAATGCGATGCACACCGCTGGACATGGAGCACAACTATCGATTGGTCTCACCAATGAGTTCATCTGTTGGAAGGGCAACGCTACATAAAATAGTTCAATTTTTAGCGTAAACACAGCGATTGCATGCAATGGCTTTTCTACAAGCACGTAAACATCATCTAGATTTTGACGGATCGGTTTATGATCAGAATAATTGGGTCACTAACCAACGCAATGGAACTTTTCGATTATTTATTTGAGTAGCTTCACTTTATCTTTTCGAATTAATTCTTGTGGGGCTCATCCAACGTTGTGCTTGATTTTATCGTGTTGCCAAGGCCACCGATATGCATGATAACCCCCGTAATTGAATTGGAAAAAGGAGATTTGGGTGAGAACTAGATTTAATGGCTTAGGAACAAATTAACTTAAGTAGTCTAGATTGATTTGCTCGTGATTGAGGCAGAAAGCCATTGTCGCCCTTAGAAGTCCAGGGAATCTGTTCTTCACCAACCCGAATTAACAATCTATACTAGGAATATAATTAGAGGTTTAAAGAAGGTTAGTTCGATTTGTATCCATGAACATCTAGAAACATTAGAATTCTGGATTTACGGCGAGGGTTAAATTGGGCAAATGCAAGAGTTGCCGGACAATAAATCAATTAGTTAAGGGGTGTTGTAATCCTAGGTCGTTAATTGCTACAAGTCTTTGCCTTTGCTTTAATTTGCTTTGTTCATTTACATTCAGTTTCCTTTAGTTTAATATCCCAAATTCCCTTTAATCCTATTTGTTCGAATTAGATAGAGCGAACGAGTTGGCATCTAACAAATTCAAGAATTATGTCCTCGGGCGAACGATATCTTATTCACGTTGTATTACATGCCTGCGGTCACGTGGAAATCCGTCAGCATGTATATGTGTACATTAGAAGAGATTTGAATGCTTCGTGGGTGAAGAGCTAAAATAGAATAACATTTTTCTGTCACGCACTAGAAGAGGGTTCTCTCTAGATCTTTCAACAGTAATAGCAATTGTCGAGCAAACAGAAAAAAGAGTGTGATAAGTCTTTCTCCTCTAAAGGGCTTGGATACGACATAAATTTTGAGGCCGAGTAGGAGTATGTTATAGAGTATTATCCCAATTTCTTTTCAGTGTTTGATCTTCGATTATCATTTGAAATTCATAAAAGTGAGACTGAGCCTTCACCAAATTGCGGATAGAAAAACAAAAGGAATAACGATAAGAGGAAAGCATGTGTGGATTCTTATTTGTTTTGGAGCAAGTATAAAACTTCTTGCCCTATTCGCGTGATAACACACTCTTCAACTTAAGAAAACACATAATAGTGTTATACACTTCTGTGCGCTGATTTTTCCTTTCTTTGGTCTACTTGGATGTGCTTTTGTCCAACCTTCATCTCGTTTGAAGAAATGATCACACAAGTAATCTTTTGGATTCCACACTTCAGGAATATCATATTGTCGAAACCGGCGCTCTTTAATCAAATAAGCTAGAAGGGAGTCGTGGCAACTTTTTCCCAATCCAATTAGCAAGTTGCAGCATGGATCTTTGAAAGCCCAACCCAAAAATATATTCAAGACAATAACAACTCCACAATTAGTTTTGTTGAGATTGAGAAATAACAAACACCTTTGTAATTGGTAGTCTGATTCGGTCCTGGGGGCAAATTTAGTATTATTAAAAGGATCTCTGCGGTATTCTCTCCACGGTTCTTCTGGTAAGCCCAACTCTTTCCAAAAAGGTTCGTGCTCTTTTGCTTGATTGACTTCTATCAATGTTGCGCTGCATAAAAAGGACAATGCAACGCTGATGAGTAAATACCTCATGATTTCTCGATTTGTCTATTTGTGATAGTACTATTACTCGTTATATTGTAAACCGCATACAAAACTGCAAGAGTGAAAGATGGAATATATAGCAAATGGTAGGAGAAATTTTCAAGGAAAATTCATTGAACTTTCATTAAATACAATGTATTCCATCTTTATTGCGGCTTCATTAATAACCTTATCAAAGCGTGAAAACAATGGTGAATATTTCCATTTTACGTAAGTTTTTCCAAACCTTGCCTGATTTTTTTCATATGCTTAAGACGCACAACGGGCCAACACTTGGAATGTCAAAATATGATAATCCGTTCCCTCACACGATATCTTACATGCGCACTGAAGTGATACGCTCAAACGAACATACACACACAAACATACATATACATACATATACATCTTCTTTTTTTCTTCTTTTTTGTTTATTTATAAAGATGTATAAAGGGATGGGTTAGAAAATTATTCATTGGGTCAGTATAAAAGCAATTCATTGCGAACTTCTCGATCAAAATGACTAAATATTCATTTTAATAAGTCTCCCACTGCATCTCCCAATCAAGTTTTCGTAATATTCATAGACAAAAGGCTTTCCAAACCTTGCGCTTTGTTTGGAAAAAGTAATACTAGCTTCACTAACGAAATCACTTTAAAAACAAGAAGTATTTGTCTTTGTCTTAGCTAATATTTTAGCGAGATCGCTAATCCCATAATATCAATAATTCGCCGCTTGAATGCATATAAATGTCATAAGTATCAGGTCTCTTTGTGCGTGCCAAAAGAGCAACAAAAGAAAACCCCCAGTGGTAAAGTCAAGCAAGACAAATTGACTTCACCATGTGAGAAGCAAAAGCGATTAATCGTTTCAACCGTGCCGCACAATGACATAACTATGCAGTTTTGGTGGGGGGAAAAAGGTGGAGAGTTCTCGCAGGAGTTTTATTGTCTAAAAAAACCAAATAAACTCGAAAGGGACGACATGAACCTAGCACCTTGCTCTACTCCAAGCCGTGAAGTTGACAGCCCAACGCGGATATAAAAGAGCAATAGAGAATGCGATGCACCCGCTGGACATGGAGCACAACTATCGATTGGTCTCACCAATGAGTTCATCTGTTGGAAGGGCAACGCTACATAAAATAGTTCAATTTTTTAGCGTAAACACAGCAGTTGCATGCAATGGCTTTTCTACAAGCACAGAAACATCATCTAGATTTTGACGGATCAGTTTATGATCAGAACAATTGGGTCACTCGTAACCAACGCAATGGAACTTTTCGATTATTTATTTGAGTAGCTTCACTTTATCTTTTCGAATTAATTCTTGTGGGGCTCATCCAACGTTGTGCTTGATTTTATCGTGTTGCCAAGGCCACCGATATGCATGATAACCCCCGTAATTGAATTGGAAAAAGGAGATTTGGGTGAGAACTAGATTTAATGGCTTAGGAACAAATTAACTTAAGTAGTCTAGATTGATTTGCTCTGTGATTGAGGCAGGAAAGCCATTGTCGCCCTTAGAAGTCCAGGGGAATCGTTCTTCACCAACCCGAATTAACAATCTATACTAGGAATATAATTAGAGGTTTAAAGAAGGTTAGTTCGATTTGTATCCGGGCGGAACATCTAGAAACATTAGAATTCTGGATTTACGGCGAGGGTTAAATTGGGCAAATGCAAGAGTTGCCGGACAATAAATCAATTAGTTAAGGGGTGTTGTAATCCTAGGTCGTTAATTGCTACAAGTCTTTGCCTTTGCTTTAATTTGCTTTGTTCATTTACATTCAGTTTCCTTTAGTTTAATATCCCAAATTCCCTTTAATCCTATTTGTTCGAATTAGATAGAGCGAACGAGTTGGCATCTAACAAATTCAAGAATTATGTCCTCGGGCGAACGATATCTTATTCACGTTGTATTACATGCCTGCGGTCACGTGGAAATCCGTCAGCAGCATGTATATGTGTACATTAGAAGAGATTTCGGAATGCTTCGTGGGTGAAGAGCTAAAATAGAATAACATTTTTCTGTCACGCACTAGAAGAGGGTTCTCTCTAGATCTTTCAACAGTAATAGCAATTGTCGAGCAAACAGAAAAAAGAGTGTGATAAGTCTTTCTCCTCTAAAGGGCTTGGATACGACATAAATTTTGAGGCCGAGTAGGAGTATGTTATAGAGTATTATCCCAATTTCTTTTCAGTGTTTGATCTTCGATTATCATTTGAAATTCATAAAAGTGAGACTCAGAGCCTTCACCAAATTGCGGATAGAAAAAACAAAAAGGAATAACGATAAGAGGAAAGCATGTGTGGATTCTTATTTGTTTTGGAGCAAGTATAAAACTTCTTGCCCTATTCGCGTGATAACACACTCTTCAACTTAAGAAAACACATAATAGTGTTATACACTTCATTTGCCGCTGATTTTTACTTTCTTTGGTCTACTTGGATGTGCTTTTCTCCAAACATCCTCTCGTTTGACGCAATGATCCCACAAGTCATCTTTTCGCCTACACTTCAGAATATCATATTGTCGAAACCGCGCTCTTTAATCAAATAAGCTAGAAGGAGTCGTGGCAACTTTTTCCCATTCCAATTAGCAAGTTGCAGCATGGATCTTTGAAAGCCCAACCCAAAAGTATATGCAAAACAGTAACAACTCCACAATTAGTTTTGTTGAGATTGAGAAATAACAAACACCTTTGTAATTGGTAGTCTGATTCGGTCCTGGGGGCAAATTTAGTATTATTAAAAGGATCTCTGCGGTATTCTCTCCACGGTTCTTCTGGTAAGCCCAACTCTTTCCAAAAAGGTTCGTGCTCTTTTGCTTGATTGACTTCTATCAATGTTGCGCTGCATAAAAAGGACAATGCAACGCTGATGAGTAAATACCTCATGATTTCTCGATTTGTCTATTTGTGATAGTACTATTACTCGTTATATTGTAAACCGCATACAAAGCGCAAGAGTGAAAGATGGAATATATAGCAATCGTAGGAGAAATTTTCAAGGAAAATTCATTGAACTTTCATTAAATACAATGTATTCCATCTTTATTGCGGCTTCATTAATAACCTTATCAAAGCGTGAAAACAATGGTGAATATTTCCATTTTACGTAAGTTTTTCCAAACCTTGCCTGATTTTTCATATGCTTAAGACGCACAACGGGCCAACACTTGGAATGTCAAAATATGATAATCCGTTCCCTCACACGATATCTTACATGCATCAAGTGATACGCTCAAACGAACATACACACACAAACATACATATACATACATATACATCTTCTTTTTTTCTTCTTTTTTGTTTATTTATAAAGATGTATAAAGGGATGGGTTAGAAAATTATTCATTGGGGTCAGTATAAAAGCAATTCATTGCGAACTTCTCAGTCAAAATGACTAAATATTCATTTTAATAAGTCTCCCACTGCATCTCCCAATCAAGTTTTCGTAATATTCATAGACAAAAAGGCTTTCCAAACCTTGCAGTTTTGTTTGGAAAAAGTAATACTAGCTTCACTAACGAAATCACTTTAAAAACAAGAAGTATTTGTCTTTGTCTTAGCTAATATTTTAGCGAGATCGCTAATCCCATAATATCAATAATTCGCCGCTTGAATGCATATAAATGTCATAAGTATCAGGTCTCTTTGTGCGTGCCAAAAGAGCAACAAAAGAAAACCCCCAGTGGTAAAGTCAAGCAAGACAAATTGACTTCACCATGTGAGAAGCAAAAAGCGATTAACTGGTTTCAACCGTGCCGCACAATGACATAACTATGCAGTTTTGGTGGGGGGAAAAAGGTGGAGAGTTCTCGCAGGAGTTTTATTGTCTAAAACCAAATAAACTCGAAAGGGACGACATGAACCTAGCACCTTGCTCTACTCCAAGCTGTGAAGTTGACAGCCCAACGCGGATATAAAAGAGCAATAGAGAATGCGATGCACCGCTGGACATGGAGCACAACTATCGATTGGTCTCACCAATGAGTTCATCTGTTGGAAGGGCAACGCTACATAAAATAGTTCAATTTTTTAGCGTAAACACAGCAGTTGCATGCAATGGCTTTTCTACAAGCACAGAAACATCATCTAGATTTTGACGGATCAGTTTATGACTGTAACAATTGGGTCAGCTCAGAACCAACGCAATGGAACTTTTCTGATTATTTATTTGAGTAGCTTCACTTTATCTTTTCGAATTAATTCTTGTGGGGCTCATCCAACGTTGTGCTTGATTTTATCGTGTTGCCAAGGCCACCGATATGCATGATAACCCCCGTAATTGAATTGGAAAAAGGAGATTTGGGTGAGAACTAGATTTAATGGCTTAGGAACAAATTAACTTAAGTAGTCTAGATTGATTTGCTCTGTGATTGAGGCAGGAAAGCCATTGTCGCCCTTAGAAGTCCAGGGGAATCTGTTCTTCACCAACCCGAATTAACAATCTATACTAGGAATATAATTAGAGGTTTAAAGAAGGTTAGTTCGATTTGTATCCGGGCGGAACATCTAGAAACATTAGAATTCTGGATTTACGGCGAGGGTTAAATTGGGCAAATGCAAGAGTTGCGGACAATAAATCAATTAGTTAAGGGTGTTGTAATCCTAGGTCGTTAATTGCTACAAGTCTTTGCCTTTGCTTTAATTTGCTTTGTTCATTTACATTCAGTTTCCTTTAGTTTAATATCCCAAATTCCCTTTAATCCTATTTGTTCGAATTAGATAGAGCGAACGAGTTGGCATCTAACAAATTCAAGAATTATGTCCTCGGGCGAACGATATCTTATTCACGTTGTATTACATGCCTGCGGTCACGTGGAAATCCGTCGTGACATGTATATGTGTACATTAGAAGAGATTTGAATGCTTCGTGGGTGAAGAGCTAAAATAGAATAACATTTTTCTGTCACGCACTAGAAGAGGGTTCTCTCTAGATCTTTCAACAGTAATAGCAATTGTCGAGCAAACAGAAAAAAGAGTGTGATAAGTCTTTCTCCTCTAAAGGGCTTGGATACGACATAAATTTTGAGGCCGAGTAGGAGTATGTTATAGAGTATTATCCCAATTTCTTTTCAGTGTTTGATCTTCGATTATCATTTGAAATTCATAAAAGTGAGACTCAGAGCCTTCACCAAATTGCGGATAGAAAAACAAAAGGAATAACGATAAGAGGAAAGCATGTGTGGATTCTTATTTGTTTTGGAGCAAGTATAAAACTTCTTGCCCTATTCGCGTGATAACACACTCTTCAACTTAAGAAAACACATAATAGTGTTATACACTTCCTGTGCCGCTGATTTTTCCTTTCTTTGGTCTACTTGGATGTGCTTTTCTCCAACCTTCATCTCGTTTGACGCAATGATCCCACAAGTCATCTTTTCGCCTCCACACTTCAGGAATATCATATTGTCGAAACCGGCGCTCTTTAATCAAATAAGCTAGAAGGGAGTCGTGGCAACTTTTTCCCATTCCAATTAGCAAGTTGCAGCATGGATCTTTGAAAGCCCAACCCAAAAGTATATGCAAGACATGAATGACTCCACAATTAGTTTTGTTGAGATTGTGATATAACATACACCTTTGTAATTGGTAGTCTGATTCGGTCCTGGGGGCAAATTTAGTATTATTAAAAGGATCTCTGCGGTATTCTCTCCACGGTTCTTCTGGTAAGCCCAACTCTTTCCAAAAAGGTTCGTGCTCTTTTGCTTGATTGACTTCTATCAATGTTGCGCTGCATAAAAAGGACAATGCAACGCTGATGAGTAAATACCTCATGATTTCTCGATTTGTCTATTTGTGATAGTACTATTACTCGTTATATTGTAAACCGCATACAAAACTGCAAGAGTGAAAGATGGAATATATAGCAACTGGTAGGAGAAATTTTCAAGGAAAATTCATTGAACTTTCATTAAATACAATGTATTCCATCTTTATTGCGGCTTCATTAATAACCTTATCAAAGCGTGAAAACAATGGTGAATATTTCCATTTTACGTAAGTTTTTCCAAACCTTGCCTGATTTTTTTCATATGCTTAAGACGCACAACGGGCCAACACTTGGAATGTCAAAATATGATAATCCGTTCCCTCACACGATATCTTACATGCGCACTCAAGTGATACGTTCAAACGAACATACACACACACACACACACACATATATATACACACACACACACACATATATATATATACATATATATATATTTGTTTTTCTTTTTTTGTTTATTTATAAAGACATATAAAGGGATAAGTTAGAAAATTATTCATTGGGGTCAATATAGAAGCATTTCATTGCGAACTTCTCAGTCCAAATAGCTAAATGTTCATTTTAATTAGTCTCCCACTTCATCTCTCAATCAAGTTTTCGTAATATTCATAGACATAAATGCTTTCCAAACCTTGCAGTTATGTTTAAAAAAATTAGTACTAACATCACTAACGAAATCACTTTAAAAATAAAACATATTTGTCTTTGTCTCCAATAATATTTTAGCATGATCGCTAATCCCTTAATATCACTAATTCACTGCTTGATTGCATATAAATGTTGTAAGTATCAGATTCTTTTGTAAGTGCCAAAAGAACAACTAAACGAAACTCCATGTGGTAAAATCAAGCAAGACAAATTGACTTCACCATGTGAAAAGCAAAAAATGATTAACTGGTTTCAACTGTGCAGCACCGTGACATAACTATGCATTTTTTTAGGGGAAAAAATGTAGAGAGTTCTCCTTGGAGTTTTATTAGCTAAAAATACCAAATAAACTCGAAAGGGATGACATGAACCTAGCACCTTGCTCTACTCCAAGCTGTAAAGTTGACAGGCCTAACACGGATATAAAAGAGCGAGAGAGAACACAATGCACCCTACTGGAGATATATAAAGAGACAAGTTAGAAAATTATTCATTGGGTCAGTATAGAAGCAATTCATTGCAAACTTCTCAGTCAAAATAACTAAATATTCATTTTAATCAGTCTCCTACTTCATCTCTCAATCAAATTTTCGTAATATTCATAGACAAACATGCTTTCCAAACCTTGTAGTTATGTTTAAAAAAATTTAATACTAACTTCACTAACGAAATCACTTTAAAAACAAGAAATATTTATCTTTGTCTCAGATAATATTTTAGCATGATCGCTAATCCCTCAATATCACTAATTCACTACTTGAATGCATATAAATGTTATTAGTATCAGATTTTTTTGTGAGTGCCAAAAGAACAACTAAAGAAATCTCCAAGTGGTAAAATCAAGCAACAGAAATTGACTTCACCTTGTGCGAAGCAAAAAATGATTAATTGGTTTCAACCGTGCAGCACGGTGACATAACTATGCATTTTTTATGGGGAAAAAAGGTAAAGAGTTTTCCCTGGAGTTTTATTAACTAAAAAAAAACCAAATAAACTTGAAAGGGATGACATGAACCTAACACCTTTTACTCCAAGCTGTAGAGTTGTGATGCAACCCAATTCCAGTTATATTAGGATTTAGATTTGCTATTTTTTTTATTGAGTCCTAGTTATATTTGTTATTTTTTATTGAGTCTTATTGTTATTTGTTATTGAGTCGTAGGTATATTAGAATTAGTTTATTAGCTATTTTTATATGGAAAGAACTGGGAGAATCAAATTTTGTTTAATTTTGGATTCCTAAAATAGCTATATATAGGGGTGAAAGTTTTCATTGTTAGAAGGAGCTTTTCTAGAAATTATTCATTAATATATTTATTCTCTTTCTTAGGGTTTATTATCTATGGGATTTCCTGGCAAATTTCAGCTTTGAAAAGGAGCTCCTTGATTTTCTTCCTTTCTTGCTATGTTCTTCAAATTTCTGCTGCGTTTGTTGGTATCAGAGCAAGGTTTTTCTTTAGCTAAATTCAAGTTCACGATTCTTTTAAGGAGAGGAAAAAGTCGTGTTGTAGCAGCTGGAGTTCCCCCCCCCCATCAACAACAACGAGATGGAGGCATTAGTTGGTATTTGGAGTTTTTCCTCCCTGATCAATAACAACGAAATGGAGAATTATAAGAGTTGAGAAGACAATTTGAAGTCTTATCACAGTGCTTTATGCAACTGGAAACTCTGACTCATGATGACGATCATGACGAGTTGAAGGAAGAGATGTCTTTAAGTTAAGCATCTCATTCCATATCAGGGTGATTTAGTGGATCATGGTGGTGGAAAACTCGAGGACGAGTTCTTTTCATACCTGGGGAGACTAATGTAGCCTAATTCTAGTAATATTAGGATTTAGGATTTGTTATTTTTTTATTGAGTCCTAGTTACATTAGTTATTTGTTATTGAGTCCTCGGTATATTAGAATTAGTTTATCAGCTATTTTTATATGGAAATGACTGGGAGAATCAAATTCTATTTAATTTTGGATTCCTAAAATTGCTATGTATAGGGGTGAAAGTTTTCATTGTTAGAAAGAGCTTTTCCAGAAACTATTCATTAATATATTTATTCCCTTTTTTAGGGTTTATTATCTATGGGATTTCTCGACAAATTTCAACCTTGAAAAGGAGCTCCTTGTTTTTCCTTCTTCTTTCCTCTATTTTCCAAATACCCACTATGGATTGGTCTCACTTATGAATAATGAGTTCATATGTTGGAAGAACAACATTACATAAAATAATTCAATTTTTTAGTGTAAACATAGCAATTATATACAATGGCTTTTCTACAAGCATAGAAATATCATCTATATTTGGATGGATCAATTTATGATTGCAACGATTGGATCAGCTTAGAACCAATGCAATGGAACTTTTCTGATTATTTATTTAAGTAGCTTCACTTTATCTTTTCCAATTAATTCTTGTGGGGTTTATCCAATGTTGTGCTTGATTTTATTATATTGCTTAGGCCACCAATATGCATGATAACCCCCGTAATTGAATTGGAAAAGGAGATTTGGGTGAGATCTAGATTGAATAGATTAGGAATAAATTAACTTAAATGGTTTAGATTGATTTGCTCTATGATTGAGGCAGGAAAGCCATTGTCCCCCTTAGAAGTCCAAAGGAATATGTTCTTCACCAACCCAAATTAACAATCTATATTAGGAATATCACTAGAGGTTTAAAGAAGTTGAATATTTCCATTATACATAAGTTTTTCCAAACCTTGCCTAATTTTTTTCATATGGTTAAGTTGCACAATGGCCCAACACTTGGAATGTCAAAATATGATAATCCATTCCATCACATGATATCTTACTTGCATACTAAAGTAATACGTTCAAATGAACATACACACACACGTATATATATATATATATATATATATATGTTTTTCTTTTTTTGTTTATTTATAAAGGCATATAAAGGGATGAGTTAGAAAATTATTCATTGGGGTCAGTATAGAAGCAATTCATTACGAATTTCTTGGTCAAAATAACTAAATATTCATTTTAATCCGTCTCCCATTTCATCTCTCAATCAAGTTTTCGTAATATTCATAGACATAAATGCTTTCCAAACCTTGCAATTATGTTTTAAAAAAAATTAATAATAACTTCACTAACGAAATCACTTTAAAAACATGAAATATTTATCTTTTTCTCAGCTAATATTTTAGCAAGATTGCTAATCCCTTAATATCACTAATTTACTACTTGAATGCATATAAATGTTATAAGTATCAGGTTTTTTTGTGAGTGCCAAAAGAACAACTAAAGAAAACTCCAATTGGTAAAATCAAGCAAGACAAATTGACTTTCACCACGTGAGAAGCAAAAAATGATTAACTAGTTTCATCCGTGCCGCATAATGACATAACTATGCATTTTTCTTTTTGGGGAGGGGGCGGGAGGTAGAGAGTTCTCTCTAGAGTTTTATTAACCAAAAATAACCAAATAACCTTGAAAGGGATGACATGAACCTAGCACCTTGCTCTACTCCAATCTGTAGAGTCGACAAGCCTAACACGGATATAAAAGAGCAAGAGAGAATGCAATGCACCCTACCATAGATGGTGTACTACTATGGGTTGGTCTCACTTATAAATAATGAGTTCATCTGTTGCGCGAACAACGTTACATAAAATAATTCAATTTTATAGTGTAAACATGGCAACTGCTTGCAATGGCTTTTCTACAAGCACAGAAATATCATCTATATTTGGATGGATCAGTTTATGATTGTAACAATTGGATCAAATTATAACCAATGCAATGGAACTTTTCTGATTATTTATTTGAGTAGCTTCTCTTTATTTTTTCCAATTAATTCTTGTGGGGTTTATTCAATGTTGTGCTTGATTGCATTATATTGCTTAGGCTACCAATATGCATGATAACCCCCGTAATTGAAGGAAAAGGAGATTCAAGTGAGATTTAGGTTGAATAGCTTTGGAACAAATTAACTTAAGTGGTTTAGATTGATTTGCTCTGTGATTGAGGCAGGAAAGACAACATCGCCCTAGGCAGTCCAAAGGATTTTGTTCTTCACCATGCCGAATTAATAATCTAGTTTAGGAATATAGCTAGAGGTTCAAAGAAGGTTAGTTTGATTTGTATCTGGGAGGAACATCTAGAAACATTACAATTCTGGATTTGCAGCAAGGATTAAATTAGGTAAATGCAAGAGTTGCTAGACAATAAATCATTTAGTTAAGGGGAGTTGTAATCCTAGGTTGTTAATTGCTAAAAGTCTTTGTCTTTGCTTTAATTTGCTTTGTTTATTTACATTCAATTTCCTTTAGTTTAATGTCTCAACTTCCCTTTAATCCTATTTGTTTGAATTAGATTGGATATATGAGTTGGTATTTAGCAAATTCAAGAATTATGTTCTCAAGGGAATGATATCTTATTCTCATTATATTACTTGTGTGCAATCACGTGAACTTGAGTGTTGACATGGAATCCATCATCAACATGTATATGTATATATTGACATAAATGCAATTTAAGTAATTATTTTGATGATGAAAATTAGTGCTAAAGCATGCTTATTTGAATGAATTAATTACACTTGCTAATATTCTTTTTTGGAATACATCTAGCACATTAGTCCTATCAAGTTGATGGAGTGCAAATGAAGATATCTACGCTCATGGTGGATGTCAAGTTTGATTGAACGCAAAGCTTAGTTCAAAGAATGAAAAAGCACTCAAGTGAAGATCATTGAAGAAGAAGAAGAAGAAGAAGAAGAAGAAGAAGAGGGAGTCACAAGGCGGAGACGAGGTGACATAAGGGTGCCAGTTATGATCACTTGTGTTCAGCCTTGATTATGCTCAATATTATGGCTCATGATTGCATGATTTCCCTGCCTCTTTCTAAGTGCTTCTCTTCCAAAATTATTCTTGAAAATCAAAGGGTGCTTAGAGTTTTTAAAAATGTTGAGAAACTTCAAATTAATCTTCAAAAGCATGTCCTTGATCTTAAAAGTTGTTTATCAAATAACTTTCAAATGTTTGATGTGTTATTTTCTTGTTCAAATGTTTTGAACTCTTAAGGACATGCTAGAAACACTTGCAAAGTAAAACAAGCACTTTCTAAAGCAAACTGGCAACCAGAATTACATTCTCGAATTGTCGATGGCTCTTTGTTGGTTGACCAACAATTCCACAGAGAAATGGATATACTGCCGGTCACTCATCCAGTCAACCGGACCATCGACCGGTAGCCATGCAAATTTGCTATTTTTGGTCATTGACAGTACATTTATCACTCCTATAAATACCCCCTTCACCCCTAATTTGGAAACAACCCTAGATTTTGAATTTCAAATATTTCCTAAGCTATTATTCATCTTTTAAAACACATTTTGCTCGGGAAATCATTCTAGTGAGCTATAAATTTGCATTAATCTTGAGCAAACTTTGTGTTTTTCATTTTCATATCTAGCTTTTTAGAACTTGAAAAGAACTTGTAGTGATTTAGCTTGAAGAAACTAATAAGTCCTAAATAATCTTTTAATTCATAATTAATTATGCTTAATTCTTGAATTGGATGCTCCTTAATTAACATTTTTAATGTAATTTTTCATGTTTATGCTTGGAAAAAGGAGGTAGATGCATTATATATGGATTCAAGAGTTTTTTGAACGTGTTTGTAGCGGTCAAAGTTGACTCTATCACTTGAAAAAATGCTATTAATTTGCTACGCGGGTTTGACCAAGGTTGACCAAGATAGAAGATATTTTTTTTGGATTTTTGGAAGGTAATAGATTAAATATTAGAAGATTTTTTATTTTGTTGAAAATTATATTTAAGACTTTTACCTTATTCTTTTGGGCCGGGTTTCCTTATCTAACAAGGAAAATAAGTTACGGTTTTTCTTATATATATACCTCTTATATGCACTTTGGAGGGAAACAACTTTTTAGCATATAACAACAAATTTTCTCTTCATTCTTTGGACGACATTCATGGACAAGCTATTCTAATTTTCTTTTCTAGCCGAGGATTAACCAAGATTTTGGTTTATCCATTCTGTGAAATCTAATTATTTTATCCCTTTCATGATATTTTGATATTTGCGTATTTACTGTTTCAAGAATTAATATTGTTATGTGATTATTTAATTAGGGTCTGATTATTCAATTGCATGATAATAGGTAGCCAATTAGATTAATTTAATTGATCTAAAAATAGTGGTAACCAGGTTCCCTTTGTAATTATGTAATCTAAATCAGCAATTACCGCGAGAGTATTGACTTTTAGAATTAGATCTTTCTAGATTTTTATTGCTGCTGTTAGATAGATCCTACGGGCATCTCCTGGGATTAGAACGTCTAATAGATATGGTGATAGCGGGAAAAATCATAAAGGATTTAAACCGTTATCAACTTTGTAAGGAAAGATGAAGTTGTTAGGCTGAACCAATAACCATAACTGATTTATCGAAATAGTTAAAAGTATTTTTGCATCTAGGATCAGATTTGTTGACCGAAATTGTGATTGTTCCTTAGGCTAGAATTTATTCTCGTTGATTTTCTGTTTTTCCAGTCTTGCATTAACTTTGAATTGCGTATTTAATTCATATTTATTTTTATTTACATTTTTTTATTTTCTGGCCGAATTGCGTGCCCACGTAGCGCGACCAGTTGTCTAGACAGTTTTATTAATTTTACTTTTTCGCATTTAATTCCCCCCTTTTTTATTGCAACTTAGTTGATTAATCTACTTGATACAATTAGCATAAAATGCTCTCCCAATCCCCGTGGATTTGACCCTATTCTCATTACGTACTCTATGTAATTTTGCGAGGTAAGAATTGAAATATTATTTTTGGTGGTTTCGACACCCATCAAATTTTTTGCGCCATTGCCGGGTATTGGTTCTAAAATTTTTGCCTTTTTATGACCAAGTCAGATTGTATAGATAAGTTGCAATTTGATTCTAAAATTGAAAAGACCGCAAAAAGCCTGAAAAAAGAAACAAAGTTGCGGAAACAACTTGAGAAACAAGTCGAAACGTCACAAGCTTTGTCCAAATCATCTAGCGAGATCGAAAAAGAAGAGAAGATGGCCGAAAATAATATAACTTTACCTAAATTAGCCACTACCCCTTTGAATCAATCACCCATTTGCATCACTTATCCGGAGCTTAATGTCAATTTCGAGCTAAAATCGAGATTAATTCATCTTTTACCCACTTTTCGTGGGTTGGAGAATGAAAATCCTCATAAACATCTCAAGGAGTTCCATATAGTTTGTTCAACTATGAGACCCAATGGTGTAACAGAGGACCAAATTAAATTAAGAGTGTTTCCTTTTTCCTTGGCAGATGCTGCGAAAGAGTGGTTATTCTATCTTCCATCCGGTTCCATTATTACTTGGGGAGATATGGCTAGAGCTTTCCTTGACAAATTCTTTCCAGCTTCTAGAGCTGCGGCAATTAGGAGAGAAATTTGTGCCATCAAGCAAAGGGATTCGGAGTTTCTTTACAACTATTGGGAGGGATTTAAGAGACTTTGTGCAAGTTGTCCCCAACATGGGATTTCTGAACAATCCCTTCTCCAATATTTTTGTGAAGGATTGCTTCCAATTGAGAGACGAACGATGGACGACACTAGTGGGGGATCAATCGTCGACAAAACACCTGGAGAGGCTAGAGATTTGATTTCTATCATTGCTACAAATTCACAACAATTTGGAAATAGATACAAGCCTTCAAAAAGAGATAATGAGGTAAATGTTTCTTCCCTTGATTCAAAGTTAACAACTAACTTCTCTTGTTCAAAGTTTGGTTGCAGGTGGTAGTGTTCCAATTCAAAAAGTTTGTGAAATTTGTGCCATGGCAGGACACCCAACTAATATGTGTCCTACCCTCTAAGAAAAGGATCGACAACATGTTAATGCCATTGGAGGGTTTTCCGGCCCACCACAGCAAAGATATGATCCTTTTTTGAATACGTACAACCTAGGTTGGGGGGATCACCCAAACTTGAGCTATGGAATACGGCCACAAAATTTTAATTCACTAAATTTGCAATATTTCCAGCCACGACCAACCCCACCACTGCAGCCCATACCTTCAAGTTCATGTACTTCTCTTGAGGATGTTGTGAAATCTCTTGCTCTTAAAACTCAACAATTTCAATAGGAAACAAGGGCAAGCATAAAGAATTTGGAGATACAAATGAGCCAATTAGCAACATCTGTAGATAGGTTGGAGTCCAGTGGTAAATTACCTTCTCAAACGGTTGCTAATCCAAAGGAAATGCATGCACAATCACTCTACAAAGTGAAAAAGAACTACTAGACAGCCACTGTCAGACTAGCCGTAGGCATGCAAAGTTGACAGCGCTTGTAATAGAGAAAAAAATCGAAAAGGAGGGTGCAAAACACGATGAAAAGCCTAAAAATGGTGTAGAGCTGGTGGTTAAGCCTCATTTCCCCGAAAGATTTGCAAAGTCCAAAAAAGAGAAGGAAGAGAAGGAGATTTTCGAGCTTTTTCACATGGTTGAGGTAAATATTCCTTTACTTGATGCTATTAGGCAAGTTCCTCAAATTGCAAAGTTTCTAAAAGAATTGTGCACTAACAAAAAGAAGTTTGTTGGGAATGAAAAGATAAGTGTGGGGGGGAATATCTCCACCGTGCTTAAAAAGGATTTGCCTCCGAAATGCAAGGACCAAGGTATGTTTGTTATTTCTTGTCAAATAAGCTCTCTAGGTATCAAGAAAGCTATATGTGATCTAGGAGCGTCCATTAATGTGATGCCTACATCCATTTATTCTGCTTTGAATGTGGGACCCTGGAAAGTAGGACCTTTGAAAGAAATAGGAGTCGTTATTCAATTAGCTGATAGGTCTTTGGTTTATCCTGAAGGTATCCTAGAAGATGTTTTAGTGCGAGTAGATGATTTGGTCATTCCTGCTGATTTTTATGTGCTTAATATGGAGGAAGATCTATCTTCCAAGTCTTGAGAAATTTTGCTAGGCAGACCATTCCTTAGTTCAGTTAAAACTAAAATTGATGTGCACGAAGGTATTCTCACTATGGAATTTGATGGAAATATTGTTAAATTTGATGTTTAAATGACATGAAAAATCCTAGTGAGGTGTCTTGTGTTTTTGCTTTAAAAACTGTTGATGATAATAGGCAAAGTGTTACTTCTTGTGAAAGTCTTACTCTTGGAAAGCCAAAAGAATTTAAGAAGACTTTCGCAGGTAACACTAACTTGCAAGAATCAATAGCCAAGCGGAAAAATCAAGGGAAGCCAATGAGAGAAATTCAAAGCCGATTGAATCCACCTATGGTGGATAATAGGGGTGCACATAGGAAATTACAACCCCAAGAGTTGGAGAAGAAGAAAAGCAAGGTTTGTGGGAAGGCAAAAATTTGCAAGAAAAAAAAAAGAGTTTGCAAGAAAAAGTTATTGATGGAAAACAATTTTTAGTTGGATAAAAAGTTTTATATCATCACTCTCCTTTTAAATTATTTTCCAATGATCCACGGACTAAATGGGTAGGTCCTTTTGTTATTACTAAATTGTTTTCTTGTGGTGCAGTTGAAGTGAAGAGCTTGAGTAATGACAAAGTCATCAAAGTTGATGGACATCGTTTGAAGCTCGTCCGTGAGAAAATTGAGCCAAAAAAGCCCCCGAATACAGCTTAGATGAATTGGTTATGTCGAGCCAACAACATTAAACAAAGGCACTAGTGGGAGGCAACCCACAGAGTTAGAAATTTCAATTTTGAGTTTTCTAGTTTTTTCTAGTTAATTTCTAATTTTTTCCAATTTATTTTTTTTAAGGAATTTTTCTTTTATTTTTATTATTATTATTTTTTAATCTTCTTCTTCCTTGAAAATCCTAACTTTGGTCTAAATATGTTGTATGAGAGTTTTGATTTTTACAGGTAAGATTTGCTTTGGAATTTTGAGAAACCCACCACCTTCTTCTACCATAGCCATCATTCCAAACACCAAAATCACCCAAGATCTTCCAAACAAGGCATTTCGAAGTCTTTTCACGTTTTTTTTATTTCTTGAAACTTTTACATGATGAGATTTTGGAAATTTTGTGCTCCAAGAATGTGGTTGATGGAGTTTGTGGCAATTTTGAAGGTTTTACGCAAACATTAGGCATGCTTATCATGAAAAACACATTTTTAACACCACGGGCAGATTTATTTTCAAATATTTGGGTGTTATTTTGGCCTATAAATCATTGGAGTTAGATGAAAAAAAATCTTTGATGTATACTTGCATAGCTTCTGGACAATTTTAAGATGAGAATTGATTCAATTCATGATTGGGTTTAATCCAAAAAGGGAGAAAGGTGTGTTTCTTTTTTATGCAGATCAAAGCTAAAAAAAAATTTGATGAATCTCGCTAAATACCATGGCCCCACTTCGGATGAATGATAGCCGGTTCCACCACGTCCCGCGCCTCTTGTAAGAGAAGTTCTCTTATGTTTCCTTTTTCTTCCCTCAATTTTGTTTTATCTTTCTTTTCTTTATACATTGAGGACAATGTGCGTGATAAGTATGGGGGAGGGAATGCTTCATTTTAGTCCTTCATTTTTATTTTTTTTTGGGTTGTTTAGATGTGTTTTTAATGCGGTATATTGAGTCTTGTGAATATATGTATTTTATTTAGTATTTGCTTGAGTCTTCATGAATTAAAAAGAAAAAAGAGAAAAACCATAAAAATGACAAAAAAAAACTTTTTGGTTAAGTCCTAAATAATCTTTTAATTCATAATTAATTGTGCTTAATTCTTGAATTGGATGCTCCTTAATTAACGTTTTTAATGTAACTTTGCATGTTTATGCCTGGAAAAAGGAGATAGATGCATTATATATGGATTCAAGGGCTTTTTGGACGTGTTTGTAGCTGTCAAAGTTGACTCCGTCACATGGAAAAATGCCATTAATTTGCTACGTCGGTTTGACCAAGATTGACCAAGATGGAAGATATTTTTTCTGGATTTTTGGAAGGAAATAAATTAAATATTAGAAGACTTTTTATTTTGTTGGAAATTATATTTAAGGCTTTTACCTTATTATTCTTTTTGGGTCAGGTTTCCTTATTCAACAAGAAAAATAGATTAGGGTTTTTCTTATATACATACCTCTTAAATGCACTTTGGAGGGAAACAACCTTTTAGCAGACAACAACAAATTTTCTCTTCATTCTTTGGGTAACATTCATGGACAAGCTATTCTAATTTTCTTTTCTAGCTGAGGATTAACCAAGATTTCGGTTTATCAATTCTATCAGATCTAATTGTTTTATCCCTTTCATGATATTTTCATATTTGTATATTTACTGTTTCAAGAATTAATATTATTCTGTGATTGTTTAATTAGGGCTCGATTATTCAATTGCATGACAATAGGTAGCCAATTAGATTAATTTAATTAATCTAAAAATAGTGGTAACCAGGTTCCCTGTGTAATTATGCAGTCTAAATGAGCAATTACCATGAGAGTATTGACTTTTAGAATCAAGTCTTTCTAGATTTTTATTGTTGCCATTAGATAAATCCTACGGGCATCTCTGGGGATTAGAACATTTAATAGGTAAGGTGATAGCAGGAAAAATCGTAAGGGATTTAAACCGTTATTAACTTTGTAAGGAAAGATGAGGTTGTAAGGCGAAGCCAATAGCCATAACTGATTTATCGAAATAGTTGAAAGTATTTTTTCATCTAGCATTGGATTTGTTGACTGAAATTGTGATTGTTCCTCAGGCTAGAATTTATTCTCATTGATTTTCTGTTTTTCCAGCCTTGCATTAACTTGGAATTGCGTATTTGAGTCATATTTATTTTTATTTATGTTTTTTTTAATTTTCTGGCCGAATTGTGTGCCTACGCAACGCAACCAGTGGTCTGGACATATATATACATATATATATATATACACATATATACATATATATATATACACATATATACATATATATATACATATATATAATATGTGTTTGTTTTTATTTTTTTGTTTATTTATAAATATATACAAAAGGAATGAGTTAGAAAATTATTCATTAGGGTCAGTATAAATGCAATTCATTACATATTTCTCAATGAAAATTACTAAATAATCATTTTAATCAGTCTCCCACTTCATCTCTTGATCAAGTTTTCATAATATTCATAGATAAAAATGCTTTCCAAAACTTGCAATTATATTTAAAAAAAATTAATACTAACTTCACTAACAAAATTACTTTAACAATAAGAAATATTTATCTTTGTCTCAACTAATATTTTAGCAAGATCGCTAATTCACTACTGGAGTGAATATAAATGTTACAAATATTAGGTTTTTTCATGAGTGCCAAAAAAACAACTAAAGAAAACTCAAGTGGTAAAATCAAGCAAAACAAATTAACTTCACTGTACGATTAGCAAAATATAATTAACTGGTTTCAACCAAGCAGCACAATGACATAACTTTGCATTTTTTTTTTTTTTTTGGAGGAAGAGGGGGAAAGATAGAGAGTTCTCCCTGGAGTTTTATTAACTAAAAAAACCAAATAAACTTGAAAGGGATGACATGAACCAAACACCTTGGTCTACTCCAAGCTATAAAGTTGACAGGCCAAACATGGATATAAAAGAGCTAGAGAGAATGCAATGCACCCTATCGGAGCTAGAGTACTACTATGGATTGGTCTCACTTATAAATAATGAGTTCATTTGTTGCAAGAACAACATAACATAAAATAATTCAATTTTATAGTGTCAACATTGTAATTGCATGCAATGGCTTTTCTACAAGCACAGAAATATCATCTATATTTGGATGGATCCGTTTATACTTGTAACAATTGGATCAGTTTATAACCAATGCAATGGAACATTTCTGATTATTTATTTGAATAGCTTCTCTTTATTTTTTCCAATGAATTCTTGTATGGTTTATCCAATGTTGTGCTCGATTGTATTATATTTCTTAGGCCACCAATATGCATGATAACTCCCATAATTGAATTGGAAAAGGGGATTTGGGTGAGATCTAGGTTGAATATTTTGGGAACAAATTAACTTAAGTGGTTTATATTGATTTGCTCGATGATTGAGATAGGAAAGACATCGTCGCCCTAGGCAATCCAAAGGAATCTGTTCTTCACCAACCCGAATTAACAATATAGGTTTGGAATATAGCTAGAGGTTTAAAGAAGGTTAGTTCGATTTGTATCCAGGATGAACATCTAGAAACATTTCTGGGGCAAGAATTAAATTGGGTAAATGCAAGAATTGCTAGACAATAAATCAATTAGTTAAGGGGAGTTGTAATCCCAGGTCTTTTATTGCTAGAAATCTTTGTCTTTGCTTTTATTTGCTTTGTTTATTTACATTCAATTTCCTTTAGTTTAATATCCCAAATTCCCTTTAATTCTATTTGTTTTAATTAGATCGAGTAAACGAGTTGGTATGAAAATACAAGAATTTTGTCCTTGGGGGGAACAATAACTTGTTCTCATTATATTATTTGCATGCGGTCACGTGAACTTGCGTGGTGACACGAAATCCGTCATCAACATGTATATGTATACATTAGATGAGATTTCTGAATGCTTTGTGTGTGAACGGCTTAAATGGAATAACATCTTTTATGTCACGTACTAGAAGAGTTTTTTCTCTATATCTTTTAATAGTAAAAACAATTGTTGAGCAAACAGAAAAAAAGAGTATGATATATCTTTTTTCTCTAAAGGGCTTGAATATGCCATCAATTTTGAAGCTGAGTAAGAGTTTGTTATAGAGTATTATCCCAATTTCTTTTTGGGTGTTTGATCTTTTATTATCATTTGTAATTCATAAATGTAAGACATTGAGCTTTGACCGAATTGTGGATAGAAAAAACAAAAAAGAAAAACGATAAAATGAAAGCATGTGTAGATTCTTATTTGTTTTGGAACAAGTATATAATTTCTTGTCTTATTCGTGTGATAACATACTCTTTAGCTTAAGAAAACAAATATAATGTTATACATTTCCTGTGCTGCCGGTTGTTCCTTTTTTTGGTCTTCTTGGTTGCGTTCTTGGTTGCTCTTTTCTCCAACCTTTATCTCTTTTGATGCAATGATCCCACAACTCATCTTTTCGCTTCCACACTTCAAGAATATCATATCGTTCAAACTTGTGGTCTTTAATCAAATAATCTAGAAGGGAGTCATGGCAGCTTTTTCCCATTCCTACTATCAAGTTGCAGCATGGATCTTTTGAAAGCCCAACCCAAAAGTATATGCAAGATAGTAACAGCTCCACAATTAGTTTTATTGAGATTGAGAAATAACAAACACCTTTTTAATTGGTAGTCTGATTCGGTCTTGGGGGCAATTATCACTAGTTCACTACTTGAATGAATATAAATGTTATAAGTATTAGGTTTATTTGTGAGTGCCAAAAGAGCAACTAAAGAAAACTCCAAAGTGGTAACATCAAGCTAAACAAATTAACTTCACCATGTGAGAAGCAAAAAATGATTAACTGGTTTCAACCAAGCAACACAATGACATAACTATGCATTTTTTTAAGGGAAAAAGTTAGAGAGTTCTCCCTGGAGTTTTATTAACTAAAAAGACAAAATAAACTTGAAAGGAATAACATGAACCAAGCACCTTGCTCTACTCCATATTGTAGAGTTGACAAGCCAAACACGGATATAAAAGAGCAAGAGAGATTGTAATGTACCCTACTGAAGATGGAGTACTACTATGGATTGGTCTCACTTATAAACACTAAGTTCATTTGTTGCACGAACAACATAACATAAAATAATTCAATTTTGTAGTGTAAACTTAGCAATTGCATGCAATGGCTTTTCCACAAGCACAAAAATATCATTTATATATGGATGTATCAGTTTATGATTGTAACAATTGAATCAGTTTATGACCAATGCAATGGAACTTTTTCTGATTATTTATTTGTATAGCTTCTATTTATTTTTTCCAATTAATTCTTGTGGGGTTTATCCAATGTTGTGCTTGATTGTATTAGATTACTTCGGCCGCCAATATGCATGATAATGCTTGTAATCGAATTGGAAAAGGACATTTGGGTGAGATCTAGATTGAATATCTTAGGAACAAATTAACTTGAGTGGTTTAGATTGATTTGCTCTGTGATTGAGGTAGGAAAGACATCATTGTAGTCCAAAGGAATTTGTTCTTCACCAACCTGAATTAATAATCTAGATTAGGAATATAGCTAGAAGTTTAAAGAAGGTTAGTTCTATTTGTATCCAGGAAGAACATCTAGAAACATTAGAATTCTGAATTTGCAGCAAGGATTAAATTGATAAATGCAAGAGTTGCTAGACAATAAATCAATTAGTTAAGGGGAGTTGTAATCCTTGGTCGTTAATTGCTAGAAATCTTTGTCTTTGCTTTGTTTTTCTACTTTCAATTTCCTTTAGTTTAAAATCCCAAATTCCCTATAATCCTATATGTTTGAATTAGATAGAGTAACTGAGTTGGTATTTAGCAAATTCAAGAATTATGTCCTCCTAGGAACAATATCTTATTCACATTATATTATTTGTATACGATCACATGAACTTGTGTGTTGACACGAAATCTATCATCAACATGTATATGTATACATTAGAAGAGATTTTTGAAAGCTTTGTGTGTGAACAGCTAAATAGAATAACATTTTTTTTGTCACCTATTTGAGGTGGGTTCTTTCTAGATCTTTCAATTGTAAAAACAATTGTCAAGCAAACAGAAAAAAAAAAAAAAAGAGTATTATATTTTTTTGAAAGGGCTTGAATATGCCATCAATTTTGAGGTTGAGTAAGAGTTTGTTATGGAGTATTATCTCAATTGCTTTTCGATGTTTGATCTTTGTTTATCATTTGTAATTCATTAATATAAGACATTGAGCCTAGACTGAACTATGGATAAAAAACAAAAAGGAATAACAATAAAAAGAAAGCATGTGTAGATTCTTATTTGTTTTGGAACAAGTATAAAATTTCTTGTCTTATCGTGTAATAACATAATCTTTAACTTAAGAAAATAAATGCAGTGGATAATTGGAGAACATAAACAAGTGAGGAGGAAAATCAAGGAGCTCAATTTCAATATTGAAATTTGCCAAGAAATTCCTAAGATAATAAACCCCAGGAGAGAGAATAAAATATTATTGAATAATTTCTGGAAAAAAGCTATCTATTACTAATTGCTTTGACCCCTATACATAAGTTATTTTAGGAAATCCAAAACTAAATAGGATTTGGTTGTACCAATCCTTTCTATATTAAAATAGCTAATTGTAACACCCGAATATAAATTCCTTAATTCCATTAAAACCTTATACCCTTTAGGACATTTTTCTAGCCATCTTCCATGTTTTAATCATTATGTTAAGAAAGCTTTGAGTGTTCACAGAAAATATAGAGAAAGTTAATCAAATGTTTGGTCAAAACATAAAACTAGGAAAATAATAATAATAAGAAAAGGGATAAAACCTTATAAAGATAATTTTAGGGATCTCCAACATAACAGAAACATGGTCCTTAAAATATGGACTAATTTTATGTAGTGGATTTATACTTTTGGTAAAGAAAGCAAGAAACATGCTAGCTACAAGTTTGGGTCAAATAACCAAATAAATTGGAAAGGAAAGAAAGAAAAATCTTCAAAACATAACTAAACAATCCATCACCTTTCTCTAGAAACTCTTCTTCGGAGAAAAGAAATCACCACCAAACCACCCCAATTTTGTACTTCACCTCCAGTTACAAATATAAGCAAAAGGATGACTAAGTGGAAAGAAAACTCAAAGAAGTTGTAACTATTGGAATCGTGAGTGTGAATTTGGAGATTGAAGAATACATAAACTATTAAAAGTATCAAGCCTTTTAATGTCTAGCTTGGAAAAATAGGTAAGTAGAATCCACCATCCCTTTGGGGCTTTACTTGTTGACTTAGAGGTATTATCTAATTTATAAAATATGATTTGTAGTCCAATTACTTGCATTGAATTCTATAGGAGTTATTTGAAATTCTTGATTCAAGTTATGCATTGTATGTGGGTACTAAAGTTAGATTGGATCTTATTCGAGCATGAGGCCATCTAACATGAATTTGCTATTATGAAATCATGAAATTATACATGTACTAGTTTGTTTGTGGGTGACACTATTGGATATGACGATTTGCCATGCTTTCTACTATTGATGGTTTCTCTTTACATCTTTTTATACTCGAAGAAGGTGAATCTACTTACTGGGCATTATTTTGCTCACACCTTTATCCTCACTCCTTGCAGACCATAAAGATTAGGTTGTGGTTCATTGCGCTAGAACAAGCTATAAAGATCCGAATAAAATCGTTTGATAGTAATATCAAAATCAATCTAGAAAATTTTCATGTAATTGAGATAGTGATATTTTTTTTCTTTCTTTGAGCTTGTAGAATATTTGAAATATTATTTGTACGTTAATGAATTTATAATGGTAATAGAGAATGTGTAACCTAGCGGGCGTAAAAGGACTTCTCTTTCTAGGCATGCAGCAGTCTTGTTCCCGATTGTCCAGAAAATCTGGGGGCATGACACTAATAAACTAATCCTAATATAACTAGGATTCAATAACAAATAACAAATCCTAAATTCTAATCAATTCTAATTACTAACTAAAATAATAAAATTTAATTTAAGTGTTGGCCTGTATTAATCTTCCTAGGTGCAAAAAGAACTCATCCTCGAGTTTTCACCACGATCGTCACCAAATCACCATGATATAGAACAAGATGCTTGAAAATAAAACACTTGAAGTAGTAACGTAACTAGGAAGCTCCAAGCGATAGGCGTTATCATTTATCTTCTCAACAATCTTGCAAGGTCCAATCTTTCATGCACTAAGCTTGTTGTATTCTCCAATATGGTAATGATCACGTGTCAAAATATCCCAAACATAGTCCCCAATTTCAAACGCAATATGTCGTCGTTGCCATCGGCTTCATCATCACTTGACTATGATCTTATTAACTATTTTTCTATCAAAGCACATGCACCAACTTCAATCTTTTTTGGAACTAATAACGTTAAAACTGCACAAGGACTCATACTTTCACGAAAATAACCTCTTTCTAAAAATTCACTCACTTGTCTATTCAATTTTTCTTGTTGTTTATAGTGAGCTTTATTCGACAAACTTGCACCTGGTATCAAATCAATACAATGTTGCACATCTCTTATTGGAGACAATCTTGGTAGCAATTCATCAGGCATAACATCACTAAACTCATCAAGAATAGGTTGCACCTCATCTGGTATAGAGGTGAGAGATGTTATTTCCTTGCCAATCAAAGTGAATGCAATTCTGGACTCCTCCAACTCTTCAGCAAATTTGGCCATAGAAAAAAAAATTAACAGAATCTGATTTCTTTTATTTTGACACAATCTCATCCTTTATAGGAACTAAAATATTCTTCTTGTTGTCTCTATAGAACATATAAGTATTTTTCCTACCATCATGCTTCACATTATGATCATACTGTCATGGTCTACTCAATAACATATGACATATATCCATAATCACACCATCATATAGCACCTTATCAAAATATTTATTACCAACAGAAAAAGAAACCAAACAACGTTTAGTGATCGGTACCTCATTCCCCCTTTTGAACCATGCGAGCTTATAAGGTAGAGGATGTGGCTATATTGGTAAATTGAGTTTGGAAATAGTCTCTTTAGAAATGATATTCTCACAACTTCCACTATCAATAAAAAGTTTACACACCTTTCCACTAATAGTGCCAGTAGTGTGAAAAATACTAATGTGTAATCAATCATCCAAGAGTCTTGTTTCAGAGCAATAAGGCTTTTTCGGATCACGAGAAACTCACCAGCATCTCCAAATACCACATCAGATTATCATCTTCACAACTTTCATCAGAAATAGGCTCTTCTTCTTTTTCTTCTTCATTTTCTTGATCATCATTCTCCATCAACAAGTTCTTCCCTTCTCTACTATTATTTTTTCTACAATTAGTAGATTTATGATTAGGATCCCCACACCAATAGCAACAGTTTGTTGATCCGCCACCTTGATTTCTATTACTTTGTGTCACATTATTTGTTTGATTTACTGAATTACTCCTTGGTGCACATATTTGTATCTCACAGCTGTCAAAACCCCTTCCTTGACCTTGTTGATTTTGGCTTGCAAATCTAGTTGTAAACTCACAATTAATTTCCAGCCTAGTTGTTGCCTCTATTTTGCTATTTTATAGCAACTAACACATGTTGGAATGCTTCTGAAATAGTCCGGAAATTGTGTAAAGCAACTGTGTCTTGAATGTTTTGCTTGAGCCCATCAATATATCTTACCATCAATTGTTCCTCATTCTCAGATAAATCATTGCGCACTATTAATTGATAAAATTATTCTATGCATTCATTGACAGTACAGTTACCCTAACGAAGGTTTTGCAACCTTTGATACATTGTTCGGACAAAATTGAAAGGTAGAAAAGTTTCTTTTTCATCTTTTCCCAATCTGAAATTTTCAACTTGCCCTTGTTTGAAGTGTTAAATTAAGTTGATCCCACTACAAATATGCATGTCCTCTTCATCTCAAAGCTACAAATTCCACCTTCTTATTTTCAGGAACATCTTTAAAATCAAAGATCTTCTCAACTACATCCAACCAATCAATAAATTCTTTTGCTTGAATTCCACCATTAAATTCAGAGATTTCAATCTTAAAACCTTTATCCTGTTTTCACTCTTCCTGTACATAAGGCACATATCATTGTGTACAATTATCAAATGAGTTTTCAATTATTTCTTCCTTCAACTCATAATCATCATCATCATGACTTGGAACTTCCAGTCATGCAAAGTGCTGGGTTAAGGCTTTAACTTGTGTTTCCAACTCTTGTCTTTCCAATTCTTGTATTTTTCCATCTCGTTGTTGTTGATTAGGGGAAAAATCTCTAGTTGCTACAACACAACCTCTTTCTCTCCTTAGAGGCATTGTGAATTTCAAAATTAGTTAAAAAAACCTTACTCTGATACTAACTAACATAGCGGATAAGTGGAAAACATAAACAAGTAAGAAGAAAAATCAAGGAGCTCAATTTCAAGGCTAAAATTTGCCAAATCCCTAAGATAATAAACCTTAGGAGAGAGTGAAATTTTATTGAATAATTTCTAGAAAAAGCTGTCTAAAATTGAAAGCTCCTACCCCTATGTATAAGTTATTTTAGGAATCCAAAACTAAATGGGATTTAGTTCTTTGAAGTGCTTGTACATTTCAGGGATATTTAGTCAATTTGTTTAGAAGGAAGTTGTGGCAACTTTTTCCCATTCCTAGTAGCAAGTTGCAGCATGGATCTTTGAAAGCCCAAACCCTAAATATATGCAAGACGGCAACAACTCCACAATTAATTTTATTAAGATTGAGAAATAACAAATGCCTTTTTAATTGGTAGTTTGATTCAGTCTTGGGGTGTAATTTAGTTTAAAAGGATCTTGGTGGTATTCACGCCATGGTTCTTTCAATAAGCCCAACTCTTTCCGAAAGGGTTGATGTTGTTGCGCATGATTACTTCAATTAATGTTGTGTTGCATAAAAGGAACAAAGCAATGCTAATGACTAAATACCTCACGGTTTCAGGGTTTGGCTATTTGTGATAGTACTATTACTTGTTATATTGTAAAATGCATACGAAACTAAAAGAGCAAAAGATGGAATATATAGCAACAAGTAGGAGAAACTCTTAAGGAAAATTCATTGAAAATTTCATTCAATCTAATGTATTCCATCTTTATTGCAATTTAATTAATAACCTTTTCAAAGTATGAAAATAAAGGTGAAATGGCCATTGCACATAAGTATTCCCAAATCTCGCTTGATTTTTTTCATTTGGTTAAGATGTAGAATAGGTTAACACTTTGAAATTTCCAAATATGATAATCCTTTCCTTCACGTGACATCTATATATATATATATATATATATATATATATATATATATATATATATATATATACACATATATATATCCCACTTGATTTCTTAATCTATTTTTCATAATTTTCATAGCCAAAAGTACTCTTTAAAACTTGCAGTTACATTTACAAAATCTATAATAATTTGAATAGCAAAATTATTTTTAAAATACGTTATATTCATTTTTTCTTCACTTATTTTTTAGCAAGATCACTAATCCCTTGATATTACTACTAATTCACTACTTGAATGCATCTCAATGGTATGACTGTCAAGCTGATTCATGAGTGCCAAAAGAACATATGCTGAAAACTCTAAGGGGTAAAATCAAGCAAGACAAATTAACTGTTAGAGTATTATTCCACCCACATACAAAGTTCATAAAATTCAAAACCACTTAATAAAATTATGGGGTACTCCACCCAGCACCAATTGGTTAAGAGCACTAAATAAGATCTTGGGTTACAATTACACATATTTCTAGAGAGGGTAACAAGGCAGCTGATTATCTTGCTAATCTTGAAGCACGTTTAAGGCGGTATGATGCAGTTCGAAGTTCTTCCGGATCATCAAGAACTTTGGGGTATTGTCAAGTGTGACAAATTAGCTATTCCATGTATCAGAATATGACTGATGTCTAGGTACATGACATGTTTCTTTTGCCACGTTCATATTGAAATTGTCTTGTAAGACATTTGTTTTTGGGCTATGAACAAAATTTGGGAGTGTCCTGCTCCTTTTCTGGAAAAAAAAATGAAAAACAAAAGACTTAGCACCAATTGATTTTAGATTGGAATCTCTGGATTAGCACCAATTGATTTTAGATTGGAATCTCAGATTCTTCACATAATATCGAGCCCAAGTTATGAGCCAATTATGTTTGTCCATGTGTGACCCTTATTTCTCTAAGTCTGACGTTCTAATTTGTTCATGTGTAATTCTTTTTTCAATTATCAAATTAAGCCACACGCGAGAAGAGTTTTAGAGTGTTATTCCTCCCACATAGAAAGTCCATAAAATCTAAGACCATTTACTAAGATCCTAGGCTACTTCTCATATTGATTAATTGGTTTTTATGATTGAACCTCAGTAATTCTTCGCATGGTATCAGAGCTGGGCTTTTAGTCTAGTTCTTACACTGGGTATATGTCTATATGTGACCCATCAAGCTCACATGTCAAGCTCATCTATTGTGCACATTTGTTTACGTGGTAGCCCATCCCCACAAGGGTTAAGCTGCACATCCATTCTAGGTTGTTGGTGGTCCATACAACCATCTCTATTTTTGAGCCACACGACCATCCAACTCCAGTTTCTAGTTACAAGTCAAATTCAAGTCTATCTATCAAGTGGTGTATGTACTATTTCGGGTCATACATAAGAAGAGTGTTACGATATATGAAGAAGTCCCATATCGAAAAATCTCAAGATTCAAGATTATCATATAAAGGTTCTAGACCACTCCTCATATTAAGCAAGTAATTTTAGGTTAGAACCTCAGAATTCTTTAGATTAACTTCACATTGTGAAAAGCAAAACATGAACTAGTCTCAATCAAGCCATACAAAGAAATAACTTTGCATTAGTGTCAAGAAAATGACAATGAGTTCTTGACTTGCAAGAACAACATAACGTAAAATAATTCAATTTCATACTGATATGGATTTGTAAACTTTGCAATTGTATGCAGTGATTTTTCTACAAACACAAAAATATCATCTATATCTTAAAATAATAACTAAATGCCTAACCAATTAATAAAAACTTGTACTAAGTTAATTAATAGCAATTAAAGAAAGAAAAAAAATAAAAAATTAAAATTAGTGACCTAATAAAAATTGACAAGTAACAATGACCTCTGCATGTGAAATCACCTAAAATACTTACTAGATATTTTTTTTTTTAGTTGTGTAATTTCCCTATTAATTTAATCAACGTTGTCAGACTCTCTTGATTAATTGATTATCTTTTTCAAGCATAACCACTATTACACTTATAAATCTCCATGCTATATCTATATGCTAAGATCACTTATGAGTGTGCATAAATTCCAACAATCCTTAATTAAACTATGTTAATTTTGTTCATGTCTCCATATAACAAATAATTAGCACCAATTCAAATTAAATGCATTATACAGATCACTTCTTAGTCTCAACATATAATTTAAAATCAACTCAATTGCTGACCAACCAAAAATAGCATTAGGCATAATATGAATCGACACAAATTAAACTCATAGCATTAAAAATTTAAGTTCCATGCACAACACAAAATAAAATAACACATAGTAGTCAATGATTTATCACATCACTATTACGATAAAATTAGCTCATATTTAAGAACATTAATCCTAAAACAATTACTTGAAGCATACTAAAGTAATTAAAACTAAAACTAGATTTAAATATAAAAACTGAATATTAAACTTAAAACTAACATAAGAATCTAAAACAATGATTAAATTCTAAAATGATAATAAAAAAATTTAAAACTAATTTAAATAGTAAACTAAAAGCTACATATAAAATTGAATTTAAGTCTCAAGTCTAAAAGCTAAAATCTAATTGTAAATTAATAAATATAGCAGTCAAACTCTAATTAAACTAAATACTGGTAAGCAGAATATGAAAAAGATGAAGAAGAAATTATTGCAAAGTCGTGTGCACGGCTCCTCTTTGTTTTCTTTTTTTTTTTTTCCGCCTCTAGTGCACCTTTGTTGTAATGACCCAGATGCAATTACTTTCTTGCCACCACATTTAGCCAAATCAACTAGCACAAAATGCTTAACCTCGTGATGATAGTAGTAGTATATCAAATCATTACTAAGTGTAAACAAAATATAAAAGGGCATTACAGACTTTCCCTCTTAAAGACGTGATGTCTTCGGTGCGACCCAAACACAAACAGAATAGAACCACAGTTTAGGATCCCAAGCAACATAAAATCTATCTAGAGTTTGCTTTAATACCAGCTACGATGACCCAAGCCAAACTACTTGCCTGTCACCACATTAAGACCAATAAACTGGGCCAAAATATTTAAGTCTGTAGCAATAGTAGTAATAGACCCAAATCACTATAAAGTGTACACAAATCTCACAATGAACCAATGTGAGAGGGCATTGTAGTTGCTGCTCTCATTAGGCATTCACTTTTTTTATGCCAATGTCTTGCTTTTATCATGGCCAACAACTTAATTTTATGTCTTCCATCCTTCTTGTTTCCCTACATCAACAAAATATGATGAATTCAGTTAAAACTAAATCCCTTGATCACCAAAATAAACACGAATTTAAGATGAAAGGATATAAGATTAGATATGAAAAATTAACTTATCATCTTATTTCTAGCAAGAGTAGAGTGTAAGACGGAATTTGAGATTAATCAAAAAAGGTTCAATAACTTATTTCATCCCTTCCCTTTAAGTTATTTTAGCCATTTACAGAAGATATAGTCCTGAAAATTTCTGATCATGAAGTGCTCAATGCTCGTATTCTACAAGTGTCTTTTGATTTGTTGAAATTTTAGAGAAGTGAGCGAAATGACAACATAAAGTCATTTAGCAACATTTTGAAATGTTTCATTTTGTAACAATCAGTGGTGTAACAATTAATAAATGACATTCATATTGTTGTGTTTTCTTGTTATAGTCCGATTTAAAGTGGAACAAAAGAATTGAGATATGTATTCACATGTTGGTGCTAGTTTCTTGCTACGTTGTCGTATGTTTGGTCTATGTCAATAGGGTTAGGTGACATTTGTGACTATGGAAAGTCTTGTGTTAATATAAAACACTATGACTGCCGTGATTTGATATTAGACAATCTTGTTGGTCCGCATACGTGCTCGAAGTGTAATCTTATGAATCAAAATGTTTTAAAATTGCGGCCACATTCTGTTTTCCTATTTAGCCTAATAAATATTTTTTCTCAAAAATATTTAAAAATAAATAAATAAAACAATCAACGTTGCCCAAGTGAGAGATTGTTGGAAAATTTCTCTTTAAAGTGGGCAACCGTTAATTATTTTTGGTTTTATAAAATCGGTTAAATATCTAGTTCACAAGTTGGCTTTATGATCATAATAGGTTAAGCCTATCTCATAATTCCATACGATTCTATTGTGCATAAACCTATATATTCTGATAAAGTTTTTTGTGGGTAGACCTATCAGAATTTATTATAAATGGGGTTAGGTCCCCTCTCCTACTCTTAACCCTAACAGTTTATTCCCATAGACATTTGCTAATATTGAGTAAAGCAGGAGAGGAAGATCTAAGCTTAAACTAAGTGATAGTTATTTTTTCAATAATAATGGCTCAAATAGGTACATACTTCAGCAATCGGTCATATTTTTTAATTTTATATTATAATTTCATGTATACGATCCTTATATTGCGCTTACATTTACTGCTAACTTATGAGGGAATTCAAATCCAACGGGAACGTCGCCAGCTTTGGTAGGCAAGTTTGGGCCCATATGAAGCCGCAATAAAGTGCTGTTCGAAAAGGGCCTGAAAGCATATTCAGCCTGGTAGGCCCAAATAATTTTCCTTTGCGTAGCCACCGCAGGTTTCTACAAGAAAAATAGCATAGAGGATAAGACTAGCATTGCTGTTTTATCAGTTCACTGAATTAGAAACAAAACAAAACAAAAAAAATGCCCCTGAAGCTTCTCCATGGCCATCACTATCATATATCAATACCCAAAAAAATTTATGCACTTCATTCAGTATCAAACTTTCAGATGTCTTTGAAGCTAAACAATGCAGCAAAACCTTTAAGGATGCCAGCATTGCCATCAAGAACTCAAAGGCGAAAATCATCTATAGCAGCTCCTAGTCAACCTCAGGGAGTTACAATTTCAGCTTCGCTTGCACCGCTTGACTTGTCTGAGGATAACATTAACAAGGTGCTAGCCGATGCCCGAGTTGAGGTCAGTACCAGTTACTATATGTCACGTGTCACCACTCACCCTTCACGCACTATGTTTCAAATGTCACGTCATTTATTATCTTGAAACCAGTTTTTCTCATACTTGTTAACGTTGACAAGTTGTGTTAAGAGGGTAATTTGCAACTTTTATGGCTGTGCAGTTAGGCCAACTCTTTGATACTTCTGTTGGCATGACAGGTGACTTCTGAAGGTACAACTATGTTATTTTCAATGCTTCTTTTAATCTTTCATGTTATGTTAATTTGGAATGGATAATTAACAAACAGGAAAAGCAGAACTTGCTGAATTGGATGGACCATATGTGAAGATTAGGCTTAGTGGCAGGTTTTGGCATGAACGTTCAACTGTTTTAGCTAGACTGGGAAATTATTTGAAGCAAAGGATTCCTGTAAGTCCACTTATTTCTACATCTCTTTCATCTTCTTTAACTACGATAGTATTTTGAACTCACACCAGAGTCGAAACTCAGGACACATTATATATATATATATGTGTGTGTGTGTGTGTGTGTGTGTGTGCGCTTCTAGAGAGCTAACTTTGCTTTGTCTATATTCTTCTTTTTAGGAGATCTTGGAGGTAGACATAGAAGATGAAAAACAATTGGATGATAGCCCTGAAAACTTCTGATCATGAAGTGCTCAATGCCCCTCTTCTACTGAAGTCCTTTTGATTCTTGAAAGTCTAGAAAAGTGAGTTAAATGTCGACATAAAGACGTTTAGAGACAATTCTGAAATGTTTCATTTTTGTAATGATAAGTTGTGTAACAATTAACAGATGACGCTTGTATTGTTGTGTTTGTCATGCTATAGTCGGAATGTTGAATAAAGATATCTAAGTCATGTATGTGTTATTCTACATGGCAACGTACACTCGGAGAGGCATAACGTCATAATATTGCGAGCAAAATTTAACGGTTATTTATTAATAATCTATAATCATTTAATTTTGCCCACCTGATGAGCAAATTCACTCCCACCTATCACACCCTTGATCCTGAAATTATCGATTACTTGCATTCACAAGGCTAGTAAAAATTATATTTTCATTTAACACCTAAGCTGTTTTTAGTAAAACAATGACAAGGCCAAAAGGGTGCAGAAAATCTGCCAGTGAAAACCACAGCTTCATCAACTTGAGCTTCAATTGATTGCATTAGCATATAGAAGAATAAATCAAATATATATTGTATTAATCCCCTGAAATCATTGCATTATAGCTAGACACGAATAAAGCATTCGATCAAGGGGAGTAAGCATTCGATCAAGGGGAGTTGGATTTGTACGACAAGAAGAAGATCAAATCCCAATCTCTAAATAAGATTCATGAAATAATCTATGGAAAATTGTATGGATTGGAACAAAATCTTCTACCATGAAGATAATCACGAAAACTATATATACATTTACATCGTAAGCAATTTTGAGATTAGGGTACTAGGGGTCGCTCACCAAACCCTATCGAGTAAGAATTTTACGATCAATAAATATTAAAACCCTAAAGCAACTTAAACAATAAACCCACCTATTTAAAGATTGTGAATATGGCATATGGCTCTCACCATGACAACTGCTTTTCAAGTGACCAATTTAAAAGTTTGTAACTTCTCTTCTATCATTATAGTTCATTTTATCCATGTAACAAATGAGTATCTGGGAGTTATTCTTACAAAGCCAATAATATCTCTTATCCAAGTAATGATGCCACAAGCGCCATTTTCATTTGACAACAATATCAGTAACTTTATCTTGAAATGTAGACACTCTAATGTTCACCACAATCTCAATGCTCTCAACAAGTCCCACAAGAAGCAGGTCAGTGGCCTGAGTTGGCTCTTATTTGCCACTTCGTTGGTTAGGGGCGGCTGCTATTTTTGTTCAAACAAACCAAACAGTGTCTAAAGAATATCAAAAATAGCAACACAGGCTTTGGTCTTTTCATCGTCTATTACCTCTGCAGCAGAAGCTGCAAGACAGATCCTTGGAGGCAGGCTGGTTTAATCCCACTCAAGGAAGGCTTCTTTTCGTCGTAAAGGCTTCATCTACTCCCCCTCTTAAGGTTAGGTATCTCTCTTAAGTGAGCAACATAAGATAACTAATACTAAACTAATGATGTTTAGTTTAGTGAATCTAAGCAAAGTTCCGTTACAAATGAATGACTGCATGCAACTTATTCAGTCTGTAGAAACAGTCTGACATTTGGAACATCAGCCTGAGAATATAGAATATACTGATGAGAAAACCATGTGATTCATTACACTTAACAATAGACATACAATGTGGCTTTCAGCAAGAAGCAGATAGACCTCTCTGTTTCGCCTCCAAGCAGGGCCTTTCTTACTTGGACGGCAGGTAAAGCATTCGTACTATGCTATTATCTGATTAATGCAAAGCTCTAAAGTAACCTTCCGGATGCAACTAAGCAACCTAAACAAGATGACGGACATTGATCTAGTGGTGTTCTGCAATTTGAATGCAGTCTTCCTGGTGACTATGGATTTGACCCACTCAGGCTGTCAGACCCTGAAGGCACTGGAGGTTTCATTTAGCCAAAATGGCTAGCATATGGAGAAATCATTAATGGACATTTCGCCAGGTTGGGGGCAGCAGGAGCTATAGCCCCTGAAATTCTAGGAAAGGCTGGTCTCATTCCAGCTGAAACAGCTGTCCCATCGTTCAAGACTGGAGTGATTCCTCCTGCCGGAACATACAACTACTGGGCAGACCCATACACCCAATTTGTACTCGAGATGGCACTCGTGGGATTTGCTGCACACAGGAGATTCCAGGATTGGGCTAAACCAGGATATATGGGCAAGCAACACTTTTTGGGGCTAGAGAAATACCTGGGAGGATCTTGTGACCCAGCATACCCTGGTGGGCCCTTGTTTAATCCTCTTGGCCCTGGGAAAGACAAGAAATCCATGAAGGATTTGAAGCTGAAAGAGGTTAAGAATGGAAGGCTCGCTATGTTGGCTATCTTGGGTTACTTTGTACAGGGTCTGGTAACAGGAGTGGGTCCATACCAAAACCTCCTTGATCATTTGGCAGATCCTGTGAACAACAATGTCTTGACAAGCCTGAAATTCCACTGAACTTTAGCTACACCCTCTCTATCGCACTTAACCTCATTCATATCTGTAAAATCATATGCAAATATTATTTGGCTTGTTATCTTTAATCTATAACAGAAACATTTTTGGAACTTTAGGCTCATCACTGTTGAAGAATTCAGTATAAGAGTTTCCTGAAATTGAAGCCTGTTGTTGAGCTGAACTTTAACAATGAACACTAAGGCAGGTGCATCAATCCTGTATTGAGTTTCATGGCATATACAAACAAATGTATTTCCATCAATGCTTTTGCCGCAATTTGTATGGACAAATCTGGCTACAGCTTTTCCAAATAACAAACACAGGAAAAGGACATAAATAAGCCGGGCCAAAATTTGAATATCAGTACACATCAAAAAAAAGTGTAATTTGCTAATACATCTAGGGCAACAACAATGGCATTTGTATTATTGTGGATAGACGAATTCTCATCACTTTGAAAATATAAGACAATTTCAATTAGCCCCTAAAACTCACTTTTTAAAAGGCCTTTCATATTGCCAGAGACTACCAAGCGCATACAAACAGATCAAAGCAGCAGCTCGGATGCTTAACTCCAGAAGTAGTATCCACAGAACTTCCCCTGGCTAGTGATAAGTACCCAGGACAATAAAGCATGGATTACCCAATTAAGCAGCGTGAGACAAAGGTTCAGAGCTATTTTCTGTTTCAAGCCTGCACATAAAGGTTATCAATATCGGATGTTGGCATTCAACTAGGGCAAACCCAATGACAACCCAAAGTGAAAAAGAAAAGACAAAAGCCAATAATACAAAATAGGAGAGGCTGAATTAAGAAAACATATAAAAGTTCAGATACACTAAATCAAGATCTTTCAATCAATGACTTAAATTTAGATGTCAATAGTCAAAGAGATTTACCTAATTCATTTGAAGCTACAAACTTATTTACCGTTACAAAGCATTCACCAAATATGTTTTAATGACAAGCTTAGTCATCAATGTGAGAAACACTAAAATTTGTCACTGAAAGATATAATAATAACAAAGTGTTGACGTATGACTACTCAGCTGATCTGGATTTTGTAATTACCTTCACTACAGCATGCAGAACTGCATACCAACCATCGTAAATTCCAAAAAAACTTTTAATGACATGAAAAAGCAAAACTGGTCCTAGGACCCTGAATATCACTTTACTTTTAATACTGATTATCCTCTTTTTGGCTGATATTTCCTTTTTTGGCTGACGATTCACGTTTCTCTAAGCCTCCAAGGGTAAGGTTCAGGGCATCTCTTACCAGATCTATGTTTTGACATTTCGTTGCAGTGTGAGGCAAAAAGGATAACATTATGGAAGCACTAAATATTAAAAACTCTTGCAGCGAGCCAAAAATATTTAAATCATTTCCTCTTTTGCTACGTGTTACTTCGACTTACTCCAACAAGAATATCTAAAGGGATAACAAGACAAGAAAGCTACAATAGAGTCTTCCTCCCAATCAACAATGTCATTAACAGAAAGAAGTCATCCATATAACACTGAGCATAGAGGTTTACCGAATATTAAACTATTGAGGCAGTTCACAGGCAAAACATTTGGACAAGAAGCAATAATACTTGGGATGCCCATGCTAACACATATCTAATGATAATAACAGCAATTACCTCTGCAATCCTTCACCAACTTCAATTCTCATGAAGTTTGCAATTTTTACATGTGAACCCACTTCTGTGGATAGATTATTCAACAATGTCTGCAGAAATTTGTTCAAAGGGTCACTCCAAATTGTTAGTCAAAGAAACATGATAATGCCTAGAAACTAATCTGCATCTACGTACTATATGGATAAGTATTTCTCATATCATAATCGGGATCAAATACACCATCTTGTGATGAAGAAAATTCCATCTGAAAAAACATATTAATTCATTCAAAATCATAGAATTAAAGCTACTACTTCAGATATCTTATAGGCTAAATTTTCACTCTAAAGTTCAACTTATTTATCAAATCAAGGTATTAGTACAAGGTTCAAATGGTAATCCTTGAGAACAAAGTTACATTGCATAAATTAATATTGAATAATAGCAACCTTTCAATCCTACAAGTTGTCACATTCATCCATTTAAGTTTTTTGTGTATTGAGAACCTATTAATGATAACCTATTTATTCCCAACCAGAGAGAAAGTTACCAATGCATGACTATCTAAAAGAAACGCTGATCAGAAGCAGGGTAATTATCAGAACTCCAAAATAATTGTTAGAGGAAATATAAAGCTAAACAGAAAGCTAGAGAGTTAAATTCATGTTGGAAGGCTACTCCCTACCTTTATATTTACAGTATCATTGACAATGAACTTTTGCTCCATTAAAACTACTTCCTCATAGTACTTTCGTAAGCGGCCTTCAACCATTTTCTCTATGGCCATCTGAGACTTCCCAGTACTTTCTGCCTGTCAAAGAGAAAAATAGCACAGGCACCGTGTCAATGGTTCTACATGAAGATGGTAAAAGATAAAATCACCATCCTGCATGGTGAAGCAGATCGTTAAAAGAACAACTCAGCAAATTTTATCGGCAGATCAGAAAGTAGCTTCAGATGACCAACAGTATCCTTGACTTGCAACACAGAAAAAATGTCATGAAATGAGTTGCACTCTTAATTCTAGAAATGGAGGGAAATATGTAATAAAGGTTGATAGCCGGGAAGAAAAGGGAGGAAGGGGAGGGGGGATGTGGTAGGGGGGCAAGGGGGGTTGGAAATTGTTTGATCAATGATGGTCATACATTGGTAAAGATTTGTAATGAGCAATAGATTTTGACAACAATAGGCACATGATATTTTCAACTTAACAATTTCTTTAATTCTTAACCTAAAAATTGAACTATTGACATAACGAAGTACCTGGGACTTCAGAATCTCACGTTCACTATCTATAGCATCAGAGGAAACAAGTTCCTTTGTTAAGAACATTGGTTTTGCTGCCACTACATGCATTGCTAATTCTGACCCCACTTGCTGTAGAGCATCAAGTGAAGCATTCTGATCCTCTACCTCCAGGGACAAAAGCCCAGCTATGCGTCCAACACCTGCATTTCAGCCCCGCAAGCAATCAATTATTACCGATACAGAAATAATTGTTTAACGATTACATGCCTGAAAATGTACAAAATCCATAGAAATTAAAATCTTTACACTTTTCGAAAGAGACCTTTCAAAACTAACGTTACCTGGTCGTGGACTTGCATGGAGATACGAAGACAGGACACCATGAGATGGAGAAGACATCGAAAAACCTCGTCTAAGTTTGACATTCTCTCCCATCATTGCAGCAACTTCTCTAATTGCATTCTGAACTGATTTTTCCCCACTTAATTTAGGATGGTCAAACATCATCTTCAGACCCTGTGAAACAAATCATCTTAGAAGCATTTCCCAGGGTTGTGACTTTCGTGTTTTCAACAGGATATGCATTTAGGCATGTGAAAGGTCATTAGATAGACCAATGTTTCCTACAGACAAATCCAAAAGATTAAACTTTATAAAATCACGTAGATATAACAGAAATTCTAGTAAGCTGTCACCTCCAGAAAATCAGGTCCAAGAGGAATAGCACTAGAAGACTGTTGGGATCCTTCAACTAGCAAAGCTAACTTCGCCAAAGACAAGGCCTGCAAGTAAAGTGATTTGTGGTCATAATTGTACATCATGAGAAATTCTGGAAAAGTTTACTCCAAAAAGAAAACCACAATCAAAATGTGTATGAAGACAAACTTGTAAGTTAAACACCAAAGGAAAGAACCATGCATGAGTTATATTCTTATCTTATATCTTAAAGAGATGACTCCAATTTTGCCAGATTCAAGATGCATTTTCGGTATAAGGTCATTTAGAGAAAATGTTACCCAATTTATAACATGGCTAAAGGCAACAAAGACGATTGATACTAACCAAGTACTGGAAAATCTCATTCCTAGCAACAAAGTCTGTTTCACAATTCAGTTCAATTACAGCAGCCTTCTGCTCATTCTGTGCCAATGCAAGCAACCCCTCCGCAGCAGTTCGAGATGACTTCTTTGACGCTAGAACAACCCCTCTTTTCCTCAGTTCCTTCTGTGCAGCCTCTGCATTCATCCACCAATTTATAAAATGATATATAACAGTCGAAGATAAAGAAAAAGTAATTAAAAAAGGAAAGCTGCAGACTTGCCAATGTCCCAGTTACAGTCAGTAAGTGCAGACTTGACATCCTTAATTGGAGCACTTGTTCTTTCCCTTAGCTGCTTAATAAGATTCATTTGTTCTGAAGAAGAGACTCCAACTGAATACAGCCTTTTTGTAAACATTCCAACACCACTATTTGCATTGCCATAACCAGAACAAACTCCACTTTTATTCTCTCTAACTTCCATAAAGGAACCACCTTTACATGCCAAAGTAGCATACCCTTGCCCATTATGCACAGGACTAGCCATCCTCTTGTAGAGAATCTCAATGGGATGTTTCACGCCACGAGCAATACCCATCTTACAATATTAGTCTCAAACCTGAAAAGTTGCAAGAAAAATTGCCACTTTCAGCTTCTTCTTGCCTACATATTACCGCAAATTATTCAACTAATATTTTCGTTTCAACATTCTCACCAGAAAATCCATCTAAAGGTTGAATCTTTCTGCCTAAAACCTCAGAAAAATTATAAACCACAGCATAATATAAAAATCTCCGCATCGAGCAGGGCTCGGAGAAGGGAGGGACCCACATCAAGATCTTCAGCTAACAAGGTAAGCTATATGGAACTTCAACAATGAAATGAAAGAATTGAAACCACAGAAAATAAAAGAAAATAGCATTCTAAGTCAATGGCAAGGCTATCTCTTGAAAATACTACATTTGTTAATTAATCCAATTTTTCCATGAACATTAAAGGGTGCTATCAATTATATATACCTTTGGTGTAATCAGCATAAAGTGTTGAAAGTTGAAAGATCTTATATGGCAAATACCCAGTAAAATATAACAATTGCAAAACACAAAAGGAACGCAATTGATCAAATAAATGGGAAAATATTATTATGTACGTGTATGCAAAGAGAAAGGGTACCTGATATGAGATGAAAAGAAGCCTGAAGTGGAAGAAGCAGCTAAACCCCTCTAATAAGCCCCAAAGTGTGTAGGGTAAAGCTATTTGACTAAGCTTCAAGTTTTTTTTATTTTCGTTCTTTCTTTTTTTCTTTCTTTTTTTTGGGCGGGGGGGGGGGTCTGTCTTTTTTTTTTTTTATTTATGTGTATTCATTTTCATTTGTGATTTTCTATTCTAAATCTTTTCTTTTTTTCCCAATTTTGTCTTTTTTTTTCTTTATTGGTTCTCCTTCCTCACTTTGCTTTCTTGTTTTTTCCCTTCCTTGTTTGGTTACTAATAATTCTTTATTTACCTTGTTTCCTTTTCTTTTTTGCATTGCAGGTAATTATAATTTAAGTTTTCGTACTCTGACTAAAAAAGAAGATCCTCGTAAAAGATTATTTCTTTTAATAAACATATATTTCAAATGTTAATATGGGTAAGGATTTCTCTTCTATAGCATGCGAGAACAAAACTTATACAAAGATGTTAGAAGTTTAGAGAACTTTACAACTTTTTTAGTTGTAAGCAATATATTAACTATTAAACTGTTACCTTTCTAATGGGAAAGAATGACTATTGACCTATTATTATGATCTAAAATCAATTAAAGATACTTCCTCCTTTAAAAACTGAAACATTGAATTTAGATATATTAAAAAATGATGGGTGCTCAAACTTCTTTTAATAAGATATACCTCAAACTAACATGGGTGAATAAGTAAAGTATATTAGGATGCTTGAGAGAATTATGTTGAAGGAACTCGAAAAAATTATCCCGTACTTTTGGGAAAGGGTGCTTTCTTATCTTTTGATTAGAAAAGTAACACGTATCAGGGGTAACGACTGTCTATTAAAAATATAGGATTTTACTAAGGGATAACACAATATATAGAGTTTTACACCTATCTTATGTTAGAAGGTCAAGAGGAGAAGTGTTATAAGTTTTGAGTGAAAGCTACATCCACAATGGGTCTAGAGTAACAAGATCTCCTTCTTTAATAGTAATATCACTACAAAAGACACCAATATATATCTCATTCTCAAGAGATAATGCTATACCTTTAACACCACTGGTAAATTCAACTATTTCTCCAACTTGAATTTCATTCAATCAATAAATATGTGCAATTTCATTTCCAATTGAGACCGTTTGACTGGTCTCATCCACTTGAGAATTCGCGCAAAAGTTATTTATTTTGACATTTCAAGATACGTAATGCTAGTCCTAATGTTCCAATTATCTAGAATATATGTGCCCTCTAAAGTACAAAATAAATAGAAAAAAGAATTCAATAAACAATACATTTGCACCGATTACCCGCTCATGTCCTTCTAGAAAAAAAATATAAAAAAAGAGAAAACATTAGTAATGACTATGATATTTACTTTATCTTTCTTTAATTTAGGGCAATACAAAAGAAAAATTTTAGATGGAATCATATTATTTTGACTCATCCATATATATCTGAATCTTTTTGCTGTTACGCGTTTGTTGAAAGATTTTAGTTCAAGATTTCTTTGAAAACTTTGAATAGCTTATATATTATTTTAAAAAAGAAAAATATTTTTCCAATCAAGACTTTGTTTGTTGGAAAAATAACTTGCTCAAGGAAAATATTTTTCTAGATATAAAATATTTTTTAGTATTTAGTTATTGTATCAAAAAATATTTTATGGTGTTTGGTTGTCATATCGAAAAATATTTTTAACAGAAAATTTATAAAAATATGAATTTTATAATTAAAGTCACACTATTTGAATTATAATAAACACTGATACTGAAATATTTTAAACATAAAAATATAAAATCTAAAAGATAACATCAAAAAATAAAAAAATAAAAATTCTGTAAATAAAATAAATAAAACAAATAATAAAGCCTTAGTTTGGGGGTATGGTAGGGATGGCGCGAAGCGAGGTGGGTCGGAGTAACAGGAAGATAGCGAGTTACTGTCCCAAACATATTTTCGTCTCTTAAGTTGCATAAAAATATTATTTTTTATTTTTAATTATAATTTTTTTTATTGACTTGAAAGTATTTTTCAGTTGACTCATACTAAAAAATTAGAAAAACATCTTTCAAGAAAAATATTTCCCAGAAAATACATAGAGCCCAAATTTTCTCAAGGATTGAAAGGTAACTTGAATTATCACAAGTTGATTTCTTGTGTAGCTTGATGGATTTATATAAGTTCAGATGCCGTTAGGTATGCCTAAAGGATCAAAGGCTAACGGTATTTTAATGAATCATTGAAACCATCTAACGCAGGTAATTAAAGATAAATAATTTTTGGCTTATAGCAATAAAATTAAATACAGTATTTTTTTGTCATTTTCATTCCTTTTTATACAATAGAACTCGTCACAAATATAAAAATTTTAATATTTAATATATAAATCCTTATCAGATCAAAAAAGAATAGAAAAAGATCTTTAGTTTAGGACATTTTCACCAACTTTGAGAGAATGATCATTATGTCCTTAATTTGCAAATGGGAAAGCCATTTGGGTCAGTGGTCCTATGATCCTTAAATTTAACCATTAATAGATAGATTATGGCACATGCATCAAAAAGTTTGAATTTGATTTTTGTTTTGTTATGTGAAACATGACAACTTTTTCAACTATAAAAGGAATACATATGAATATACAATGGAAAAGGCTAAAGTTGAATATGAAATTCTTATAACATCATCACTCTAACTTATTGGGGATGAAAAATTCATTTGAGGTAATTTTGTAAATGAGGTGACATCCTAACAAGAAAACATGCAATGGAATATTACATAATTGGAACAACCCCGATCCCGCTACCATTACCCCACCTCCGAACCTTCGAACCCATCTGCTGGACTTCACGTAAGATCTTATAAATACCTTCACGTGCACCAAAAATATGGTAAAACTTTTCAAAAAATATAAACCATTTTTTCATTTAAAAAAACTCTCTCTTATATTCATCATTAACACTTGTCAAATACTTACTACCTTAATATTGGAGAGTCTTTGACTAACATCACACTAGTGTTTAGCTTTCTTGTTTTGCAGGATTGTATTATTCATTGGACTCTTGTCACTTGAATCAACCTCTCTACTGGTTCTTTATCGAATCATTATCCGTATTAAATGACTAAAGTATCAAAGCGAAGGTGTAAAACCAATGGATGATGGAGCTACTCCAATTGCTTTAGCGAGAGTTGTTGTCACCAATGGAACCCTAAAAATACTTTTTAAGAAAAATAAAAAAAATCAATCAGCTTCCCCCCCCCCCCCCTTGAAGATGAATTAAATTAAGTATAAATACCTTTCATAATCATATTCATATGAAAACGGTAAATATTTAATGTCTTTTGAAGCAACATAACGTCACAATAATTTCCTTTTGGAGCAATTAACAAAATTCAATATTTCAATTAGATTATACATCAAATTTAGAAATTCCTCCTCGCTATCCTTTTCAATAATATAAAAATATTGAAGTCTCATAAAAGCATACAACAAACTCTAGAAAACATAAGATTAATTTCTTTTCATCTTAATATTATAACATGTAAATTACAACATCAAATCAGCAAACTTTGGAAAAAACAAAAAAAGAAAAGAAACAAAAACTCGATAAGAATCCAAACAAATAAGTTTTTTGTGAGTTGTAACTATAATTATCAAGGAACAATTCTGTAGCAAATGTTAAACAAAAAGGTTCTGAGTCCAATTTTTTTTGCCCCCAATTCCAATTCCTCTTATCCATCGACACAAAAACCCAAAAAGAGAATTTTTTTTTTTGATAATATAGCTATGCATCCACCTCGTACAATAACTTGATACTTATTCGAAAAGCATCCAAATACAAATCTTAAATTCCAAAAGTATTTTTTCTTGATATAATAAAAAAATTACACTCAAAATTGGAAGCTTATACTGCCAAGTGTACCAACTTCTAACACTAATTCCTTCTATCAATTAACTTTAAAATTAAAAAAAAAAAAGGAAAAGAAGTTTTGACCATCTTTATAGTGACTATAATAATTTCAAATATTCGACTTTGAAATTTTGACCATCTTTTTAGTGACAATAATAATTTTAAATATTCTATTTCTATCCACTCACATTAAATGTTATAAATAATTAAAACTTGTTTTATATTGATATGAGAAAATAATAAAATGAGAAGATCCTAATCCATCAATTTCATGCTTTTTTAAAAGTTATTTGATATTAATTTGGTGTCTCGATCTCAAAAAAAAAAAAATGAAATAAAACAAAATCCTAATAAATAGTTTGATGATAGTTCGAAGTTAAAATGAAAATAAAATACTTCTCACGCGATATAAACCTCCCTCACTCAACACACACATACACACACTACAAACCAATTGCTTCTCTCTTGGCTTTCACTCTCAGCAACAAACAAAAAAACTAAACTTTCACTGTTGAATCACTTCAAGAGAATCTTTCTTTTCTCCATTCTGCATCACCACCTCAAAAGTAAGCATAATCTTTAATATTTTTGTCTACATATTTGTATGTATGTATGTATGTATGTATATATGTATCTATAGATCTGTGTGCAAATATGTATCTGAACTTTGTTTTTTTTTTAATATTTTGCTGTTTGTTTAGTTTAGTGTGCTTTAGATGCTAATGGGTAGATCTAATTATTGATTTTTATGTAGTTTATTTGATGTTATAGTTGCTTAGGATTTGCAGGTTTTTCATAGTGTGTGGGTAGTGAAAAATGGGCATCTTTTTGTTTTATTAATGTTTTGCTTATTTATGATGTTGTATAGTTGGAAATATGTGTACTGTTAGTTGTTTGAAGTGTATGGATGGAATAATTGCATAGACAAATTGCAAATGAATTAATTACAGTGTAATTACGATGTCGAATCATGTGAATACTGTTTCGATTTGTGTAGATGTGTGTTTATAGATAGATTTGCGTATGTGTATAATTTGAGTTCTCTCAAGATAAGGTAATATGTGGGCACACGCACATGCACACATGCATAAGTGTGTGTATATGTAAATTCTTTTTTTTTTTTAGTGTGTGTGTCTGAGGTGATTACTTGCATTTTTGCAGCTATGGCCTTTAAAATGGTTGGTAGATAGAGTAATGAGGCATAGATCTGTGGTTTGACTGAGATCTCGTATGAAATCATGTGATTATTGTCCATGGATGACAAAATATTTGGATGGTTAGCAGTTGATAATTGAGTAGTCTTGATTTTTGGGTTTTGAAGTGGTTGATATAAAGCTGAAGCTAGAGATCTTATTTTGTAGGTTAATGCGTTGTACTTCTGTGGTTCTGGCTTAGATCGGTTAATTCGAGGGGTCTCATTACAGTTACTTGGTTGAACAATGAAGTTGCCGTTGACATTGAGAAGGAGAAATTGGGCTGCTTTGTTTTATTTTGTTTTAGTTTCGCATTCCTGTAATGGGTTTTATCTGCCTGGAACTTACATGCATACTTATTCAAATGGAGAATCAATATTTGCCAAGGTGAATTCATTGACCTCGATTGAAACTGAGCTTCCCTTCAGTTACTACAGTCTTCCATATTGCAAACCTCAAGGGGGTGTAAAGAAAAGTGCTGAGAATCTAGGGGAACTGCTTATGGGAGATCAGATTGACAACTCTCCCTATAGGTTCCGGATGAATGTGAACGAGTCTATTTACCTCTGTACTACTCCTTCTTTGAATGAGAATGAGGTGAAGCTTTTGAAACAGAGAACTCGTGATCTCTATCAAGTGAATATCATTTTGGATAATTTGCCCGCTATGAGATTCTCCAACCAAAACGGGATTAAAATCCAGTGGACTGGATATCCTGTCGGCTACACACCAAACCCGAATACTGATGACGATTACATTATTAACCACCTGAAGTTTAGGGTTTTGATTCATGAATATGAAGGAGCTGGTGTGGAGATACTTGGTACTGGTGAAGAAGGCATGGGTGTAATTTCAGAAGCTGATAAGAAGAAAGCTTCAGGATATGAGATTGTTGGTTTTGAGGTCATTCCTTGCAGCATTAAGTATGACCCAGAAAAGATGATGAAACTGCATATGTATGACAAGTTTGAACCCGTACAATGTCCAGTGGAGCTTGCAAATTCTCAAATTATAAGGGAGCAAGAGAGGGTGTCATTTACATATGAGGTTGAATTTGTGAAAAGTAACACTAGATGGCCATCTCGATGGGATGCTTACTTGAAGATGGAAGGAGCTCGTGTCCATTGGTTTTCAATTCTTAATTCACTGATGGTGATCTTCTTCTTGGCAGGTATTGTTTTTGTAATATTTTTGCGAACAGTGAGAAGGGATTTGACAAGGTATGAAGAACTGGACAAGGAAGCTCAAGCTCAGATGAATGAGGAACTTTCTGGTTGGAAACTTGTGGTAGGTGATGTTTTCAGAGAACCAAATCACTCGAAATTATTGTGTGTAATGGTTGGTGATGGGGTTCAAATAACTGGGATGGCTGTTGTCACTATCGTGTTCTCTGCCCTTGGTTTCATGTCGCCAGCTTCTCGTGGTATGCTATTGACAGGGATGATATTACTTTATCTTTTTCTTGGAATCACAGCTGGTTATGTTGGGGTACGATCATGGAGAACTATCAAAGGTACTTCAGAAGGGTGGAGGTCGGTCTCGTGGTCAATCGCTTGCTTCTTTCCTGGGATTGTTTTTGTAATTCTAACAGTGTTGAATTTCATCCTCTGGGGAAGCAAAAGTACTGGTGCTATTCCCATTTCATTATACTTTGCACTTTTGTCGCTCTGGTTCTGCATCTCTGTGCCACTTACCCTTCTGGGAGGATACCTAGGCACACGAGCGGAGCCTATTCAATACCCTGTTCGAACAAACCAGATTCGTAGAGAGATCCCTGCCCGCAAATATCCATCATGGCTTCTTGTTCTTGGTGCAGGAACTCTTCCATTTGGAACCCTCTTTATTGAACTCTTCTTCATCCTATCTAGCATCTGGCTTGGAAGGTTCTATTATGTCTTCGGTTTCTTGCTCATTGTGCTTCTTCTGTTGGTTATTGTTTGTGCTGAAGTTTCAGTGGTCCTCACTTACATGCATTTGTGTGTTGAAGACTGGATGTGGTGGTGGAAAGCATTCTATGCTTCGGGATCTGTTGCCTTGTACGTCTTCCTGTACTCGGTCAATTACTTGGTTTTTGACCTTAAGAGTTTGAGTGGGCCAGTATCAGCTATACTTTACCTTGGCTACTCTCTGATCATGGCAATAGCAATTATGCTTTCCACTGGCACCATTGGTTTCCTTACATCATTTTGTTTCGTTCATTACCTTTTCTCATCAGTCAAGATTGATTGAAATAGTTATATTTGCGGTTACCATTCTGCGGAGCTGGAGAAACCCTTGGCATTATGTATACAAACCTTCATGATATCAAGAAATATTATGGAGTGCATTGAAGGCTTTTAGAGATTCCAGTAATATGGAAATTGTGACTTAGCTGTTCTATTCTCTTCATGTTCGTATATTTTTCTGTTTCCCCTCAGATTTTTGTTCTGTATCATTATACTGGCTCTTTCATCCATAGTGTATGCAGAGTTTGTGCAATAGAAATAGTAATTGTACTTTTTCGAACTTTGTCATTGTATGCTAGAAAATTGATGGTTAAGTGTATGATGCGTTCTTAGTGGTCATGTCATCACATATTTCGAGCTATCAAAACAATATGATGGGCTGATGGCTCTGTGAGTATATAAGTTAGTATTGTTCTTCATACTTTGAGTATACAATAAGGCCTCTATGTTTCTTGGAAGCCAATGAAATTTTCTTGCCAATCCCAGCCTAAATATCATGCTTTTTTGTGTGTGTGTGTGTGTGTGTTTTTTTTTTCCCTTCTCTCCCCTGATTGTGGTGGCTAGACATCAATACTACAGGGAGGCACAGGTTCTATATCCCATTCTTGAACTGGCTTTCTGTCTCTTTGCTCTTTTGACAGAAACAGTCTGTAGATCATGTTCAGAGATCTGAAAGAAAAATTTCCAGAAGCGTCAGACGGTTTTCGTCTCGTGAAGTAGAAATGTAGAATTGGCACTTAGCCCAAACCTATGTATTCTGAAATCAATGTAATCGCTGGTGTCGCCAAGCTTCCGTTTAGTACTTTTTAGTTCTGGCTTGTTGCTTGTCTGCTTCACTGTCCGAGACCAGTTTCAAGTTTGTAAGGTGGTGTGTGAAATGCCGAGGGAGTTGTTACTTAGGAATAAGGAAAGATAACTGAGGTCTACTTAGTGCCGCCACCAACTCCAAATGAGACCAGTCAGCGTGAGCATAAAAGTTACTAACATCATAGAAACAAAGTAGCCGTGTAGCGTTTTCACGGTGTTTATTCGCTTATGATTTTAGTTTGCTGTGTCTGATATTGCTAAAACCTCTGAGCAAGGAAAAGGTCTTACTAGAGTCAGTAACTATGCAAAATCTGCGTTAGATTTAATGGTAAATGGCAATGAGCTAATAACTTATATTGAGCACAAAAGAATAGCTAAATCTGCAACTATATAGCAAAACCAGCCTCTTCAAGGGAGGCAAAAGGTGCTGCGATAACATGGAAACGAATTAGATGATTAGGAAAAAGCAGAAAAGTTCAGACCCCCCGAACGCCAAAAGCCCTGTCACGGCATCCCAGGGGTGGCCTCCATCTTCTTCCTAGTTTCTATTCTGTAGGCTTGCGCATAGTGAACAGCGGTCCAAAAATGAAAATCGAGAGCTATCATCACCAATAACCAAGAAAAACATATTTGTGATGGTCTAGACTAACATAGGAATCTTATACTTGAAGTCGCCTTAGAAACAAGTTGATCAAACTTCTCATAAAACTCATTCAACATTCAAGTAATTCATTATACAGCTTGTACAGATTGCAGCAGCAACATCTTACATGATCTTTATGCTTCATGTACCTTTACCTTGAATTTGCTGGAGAAGAGCAGCTGCCAGTTGCAATGTTGCCTGTAAGCGTGTCTGTGGATCTTCCTCTTGTCCAGCATTGTGTGATTGTTGATTCATCTGGGAGCTGGGATGGAGCTCTTTTTGGAGTGCTGGAACATTAGGTATGTGCTGGTGCTGCTGCACTTGACTGAACTGTGGTGGTGCGTAGTTCTGGGATGTCCTGTATGAGATTTCAGACTGATGAGTGGTGCCTGACTGCCTAAAATCTTCACCACTTGACCCAACCCCTAATTGCTGTTTTTGTCCAAAGAGGGACGATGCCAATTGTGCAAGTTGTTCTGTTTGAAGGCCTGCAACTGGCATTGATGATGGAGCAGGAGGCTTTTCCTGAACAGATAGCCTGGCAGGGATTTCAGGGGTATCGATCGAGTTATCTTGCACTAATCTAGGCATGACATATCTCTGATCGACTGTCCTATTAGATGCTTGTGATAAAATACTCCTGTTACTAGTGTTCTGAATATCATGGGGAGACCAGTTTGGTCCCACTGCTGGATTCAGCTGAGAAAGCAAATATTCATGCTGATCTCTGGATATATTACCAACAGAATGGGAAGAACCTGAATGGGATACAGGTCCTTTAGAGAAATTCTCAGGGAAGGTTGCACTGATCATTTCAGATTTCTCAAGATTCGGAATAAAAGGAATTGAGGAATAAGGCCCAGATGGTGAAGTACGCTTACGATGTGTTGTATTCCCATGAAAAGATGGGAGATCAGTGTCTTTCTTCTCAGGTTGATGATGAAGAGACCCATAACCAGGACCAGATTGCTCCAATCTCAAAATTACACCAGAGATGCTGAGCCTTCCAGGCACTTTTAGCACTTTCTCTGAGAATTCTGATGGAGGTACAAGAAACAAGGTGGTCCTATCATCCAACTTGGCAACAGCTGCTCGCTGCTTCTCCTCAAGATAATTCATGAACTCATTGTAGAAAGCAATATCCGGATCATTTGCAGGAACAAAGAACACAACCCAAGCGCTAGCTGCTTGATAGAAGTGCTTGGCAAGCATGTCTAAGCTAGTTCTTGCTGTACAGTCTAAGAATTCAGGTCTGCGACAACAAGAGAACATTTCACATGAATTTATCTTTCCCTCATTAATGAAGCAATCCGAAAGTAAGAATGGCATAATGATTAATTGGGAGGACAAACAGCATCAATTGGAACTGCGTTTGCATTAAGATCTGTGCATGAGTCATCTTTCAAAAAAAAAAAAAAAAAAGATCTGTGACGTGAGTCTTAATGTTCTTACTTCAAGAAGTTCATTGAAAGAAGAGCATGAAATCTCAAAATCTTCAGCACAAATTACATACTATAAAATATAAATGATAATTACTTGCTTATAGAAATGATCCCAATGACTCACCAAACTACAAGTCAGTGTAACAGCAAATATTAATCTGCCATGAGTAGACTAATACAGAGGATATATAACTTAAGCTTCCAGGGGAGAGACCAAAAACAATCAGTAATCATTTACACACAATGGATGGCGGTTCAAGATACAAGGACAAGCAACATAGAGTACCAAAAGAGAAAGGAAGCTTTCAAACTTACAACATCATCTCCATCACTTTCCCCACTGGGAAACAGCGAGCCTGACATACAGGAGTTCCTCCTTTGGCTATAGTCCCTTCCCACTTCCACTCTTTATTGAGAGATGATTGTTGCGATTCAGACGTAAACCTTTTCCAATCAGTCTTTGACGGGAATGAGACAGGACTTACTTGAGGTCCATCATAAGGTACATTCAAATGATCATTTCTGTCTTCGTAAGGGTGGGTTGAGTTCACAATGCGATCGCCAACTGGTTTATAGCCAAGAGTTCCAGCTTCAAGGTTCGTATTGTAAGACTCAGGTTGAGGTAACTCAGGATACCTAGAAGGGATCCGCTTTGATTTTTCTATTGCAGAGAAAGGATATTCTGGAAGTTCATTCTCAGGAGGAAAGGTACCAGTTTTCAGCTTCTTGGCTTCATGGAAAACGGAGACATCTTCAGGCAGATCCCATGGATCATCATAGAATGGACCTTCTCGAGGAAGTTGCGGAGGAGAAAAATCACGAAAATGTGCACCTCTGTCCCTAAGAGGAGGAAATCTATCCTCAAGAGGACTCCTGCCTTGCTCATACACATTTTCTGGAGGTCCAAGTCCAGAACCCCCTTCTGGGAATCTCACATGGTCAAAAGCACCATGACCACCTGTCCACAACTTATCTTTCCTGCCAAAAGCTCTGACATCAGGATCACTGGGCTCCAACTTTGCGACAAAACGAGGAGATCTCATGCTCGGGTCTCCAGCTATGTCATCATAGTGCCTATCCTGATGAAAGTTCTCAGAAGATCCTACATGTCCAGAAGACCTGAACTGTGGCCGTTCCCTGTTAGATGTTCCGTATTCATTCTTGGCAAAACATATATGCACACGAGGATTTCCAAATAATTTTCCTTGAAGAGTATCTTTGGCCTTGCAGGCTGACATGAGATTTCTGAAACGAACAAATGCATAAGTACGACCTGGAAACGCAGTTACCTTTTCTATTTCTCCAAATGGTGAAAAGGCTCTCCTTAAGATGAATTCATCCACTTTTAATTGAGCAGGAAACCCAATCCATAAGACCTCACTGGGTTCTGTACTTTTATCACTTGACTTGGGTTTGTCCAGATAAGGTGGGTCAGGACTAGAGTGACGTACTCCTGAGTCCCTCTGCAAAAATGGAGATCTTCTTGCTGAGGATCGGTGTTGTTCTCGGTGTTGCACATGTTCTTCACTGCGTGGTTGTAATGATGATTTCTCCTGCAGTGAAAGTACAAAATTTAGAGCAACTTTTTCCATGTACCCACGTATTCCAATAGACTTCATAAAGGATGGGATAGTGACTTTAGTCTCATTTAGTTTCATTAGATTAATCACTCAATTTCTTGATGAAACAAGCATATGATAAAGACAGTAACACCTGAACCCCAAGAAAAGAAAAAATAATATAACAATAGAAATAACATGTTCAAAAATGGTAGGCAGATGGAACAAAGCATACTTCAGGCTTTTGGATTCTGATTTGCAAGAATGGTATGTTTACCATGCTTTAGCTGATACATCCAATCTACATATATTGGCATTCAACAAAACAGAAGCGGTTAACAAAATGTGAAAAAACAATAGAGAAAAATTTGTCACCTTATCTAGTCATTTAAGAAAAAATGTGAGTTGACTCTGAGGTTGCCATTCTTTATGTATTCTAATTTATTTCAATATCTACTTTTGATTGTGGAATAAGGATGGAGGGTAATACAACCCACACAAGTGCCACACACTACTCTGGGAGAAATCAACTTGAAATAAACTATCATATTGCCAAGTTTTACCAGAAAAATAACAAGAAATTATCTCACCGGCACTAAAATTAGCCAAACCGGTTTCTCTACCACGAAAGTACAAGCATTAAAGATCGACAGAAACCCATCACCAAAAACATCAAGTGAATCAACCAGCAAAATAATAGAGATGGTGACCATCCAGTATTAAAGGTCAGGGGCTCGGGAAAACCAATTATTCCATTTTTTTATTAAGCCACAGCTTGTAAAAGTTTATTTGCATTTGTCCACCCAATTGAGGCATAAATTAGCATAATTGGGAACCCCTCCAGGATGAAGGTTGCTGAAAGCAAAAAAAATTCTAATTATTGCTCCTGACGAACCAAAGACACAACATTAGTAAAGCAATAAAGAATTTTGGAGCATGGAGATCACAGGTTGGGAAACGTCCTCCCTCCTACCCCCCCTCCCTCATATATCTGCAAACTTGAAGCCTATAGGTTTTGATTTGCCCAACCTAGTCAACTGAATTAAAAACAGAAAGACAGGGCACTCGAATCTGGAAAAAAATTATGCTAATGTCCAACAATAATCCTGAGCATCCGCAGTGGAACAATCATCTCTTTTCGCTATTGGCCCCTTACCAGCACTAACCTCTCTTCACATATTGAATCTTCCACCTCAACTGAAATCCTTTAACTTCCTCAAAGGTCACGCGCTTTCTTACCCAAATGATAAGTTTAAACATAAACCATTTCCCACTACACAAACTCTTATAAGCTACAGGTTAGTTAGTAGGTAGCCAGTTAAGCTTGTCAAGCCATGTGGCAGCTCAATCGTTGACAGATTCTTCCAAAACATGTAATTAACACATGCAAAATGTGTTAAACTTGCTTGAATGATCTGCTCGCATATAGTTAGTTATAGGAGTGGGAATATACTAGATAGTTATTTAGCCATGGAAATAGCAAGTGTATAAGCTGCAAACTATAAATACCAAAAATATGTACTAAAACACATTATACAATCAATGCAATCACATTTTGGCAAACACTTCCTCTCTCTAAACTCTCTTTCTTATCAGACTCAATGAAGTGACAAGGGAAATCATATATGGCAGGAACACTAACTTTCAGGAGACATCAGTCATGTTTACTACATCCACAAATAATGCATTGCTAATACCAAATAAGTCCAATAGATTACATCTTATGAGTCCAATTGATTGCATATAAGATGACCATGAACAACAAAGCGAAAATATCCTGCATCTCATCAAGGGATGTTGCCTCAGATGTTATTGTTCTCTCAGGATTGTAGCAAGTCAGGAAAGCTGATAAATTTGGAGTTGCCCCAAGGAGTCAGCATTCGAATATTTCTTTCTTTTTTCTGGTCAGAGCAAGGCCTTCACTCATCAATTAAGTTAAAAATTTTAGATAATTTATTTTAAGCTGGAGGTTGGCGATCCCAACTGAACAGTTCTGAAAGATCCTACAAAGGACTGGAGCATATTCCAAGGATTACTTAGTAGTAAAATGAAGCAAATATATCCCAACAGTGAAGTAGACGTAACAGACATCCATGGACAGAATTAACTCATCTACTGTGTAATTTCAATCTTAAAGTAAAATCTGGCTTGATCACCAAAAAGAAGATGAAAAAACTAAGGAAGTTGAAATTGTACAAGATTTATTCAGAACCTAGGAAGAACTAGAGTAGATCCCAGATATTGTGGCTTTGGTTTAGAACTGAAATCAATTGCTGCAGCAAAACACCCCAACAATGAAATTAATGTGGTTCAAATCCTCCCAGTGCATACACAAACAATTCTTTTCAGCCATGTTGAAGAAATAAATCAAAGATCACATGAATAAGTTTCTCCATCCAACAATCCACAGGTTAACTATCCGAACAACTCTACACCTAATGGTCTAGCCTGCAACCAACAAATACCAGCTGTATATAACCAAGATTGCAAGTGTCCATGAACATCACAATGCTACATAGGTGGAAAAAGTATAGATGATATTGGTAGTCCCACACATTCAAATACGAAATCAGTATGTAACATTCTCAATTCCTGAAGTTGCCACCAAGAACATTTGTAACATTACTATATAATTAAACTAGAAATGCATCTTCTTCTCTAAAGAGCCAAAACTCAAATGGTATCAGAGAATAGTAACATGATGATAAAAGATAAAGTACTGACAACACCAATAATGCAGCTGACAATGGACAGAGGCAACTCAGATTATCAGCAGCAAATTTTTAATCAAGTTCTGAACCGATTTGAGACATTTTTAAGGGAATTTTGATGGTAGTGCCCGCAGTCTTTGTCTAGAAAAACCTCTAAAGAATCGAAGTATGCATGAAACATGATAGGGAGATTGTTAGGTTTCTAGAAAGATCTAGAGAGATATGTTTGTGACTGTATTTGTCAGAGTGATAGTTGCTGATGTCAGAGTTAGTTAGGCAGTTAGGATAATTAGTATTAGAAGAGGTCATATATCTGCCTATAAATACTCTGCACTATTCATGTAATCATCATTCAGTAATAATAATATCTTCCAGAATTCTCTCTTCTCTATCATTTTATCATGGTATCCAGAGCCAGGAAACACTCCTGGACTTCATTTTTTTTTTTTTTCTCACATAGTGTTTTACACACACTGAAACCCTAATTTTAGGGTTCCTTCATCAGAGATCTCCATTAAAACTCCATCTCCAAGTTTTCAAATTAGCTTATATTTCACTCAAAGCTTCCTCTCCTGAGTGCGAATCATCCTATCGGTTTAGTTTTTTGATTTCTTCTTCCACAAGAAATTTCTCTCTCTTCTCCTTTGCGTCAAGTTCATCTCAGCTATGGTTTCTTCATCAACTACTGAAATGACTGAAGACTTACCTTTTGGATTGAAGATTCTCATACAAAACATAGGAAATCTAGTGCATCACAAACTTGATAACACTAATTTTCCCATGTGGAGGTCACAAGTCTATGGAGTAGTGAAAGCAGGTAAGATGCTTGATCATTTGACTGAGAGAGCAACTTGTCCACCAAAGATGATACCAGATGCTACTGGCACAATGATTCTGAATCTAGCCTATGACAAATGGACTACAGAGGATGAGTACTTAAAGTCTTGCTTGTTTACAACAATGACTTTTGCAGTACTCTCAAGTTTTTCATTTTGAAACAGCAAAAGAGGTGTGGACTACACTTCATGATAGGTTCAATTCTTTGAGCAGATCTCATATCTATCAGTTGAAAGTTCAACTTCTGCATCTATCAAAAGGAAATCAAACAATGCAGGCTTATCTTGATCATGTGAAAACAATCATTGACAATCTTGCTAGTGCCAATGAGACAGTTTCACAAGAAGATCTAGTTATGTACATTCTCAGAGGATTACCTTTTGAGTATAACTCTTTCAAAGCCTCTATTAGAGTTAGATCTGCCAAAATAACTGTGTCTGTACTATCATCTTTGTTAGTCTCTGAGGAACTTCACCTCAAAATGGATAACTCTTTGTCCATAACTGATTCTTCTACTCAATCTATTCACAATGCCCTACTGTCTCAATCTCAACCTAGAGGTGGCCAAGCTAGAGGCAGGGGATTCCCATCTAACAAAGGAGGAAGATCAAACAGAGGAAGAGAAGGTTCATCAAACTCTTCATCAAACTCTATTTTAGGTGCTCCAGGGTTTTCAGGCAATGCCAATTCTAATACTCCTAATATGTCCTCACTTCAAACTCACGGCAAACTTTACTACCAGATTTGTGGAAAACCAAATCACTTGGCTATCAACTGCTGGCATAGATTTGACAATCAAAATTATCCATCTCAATCTACTGGAAAGCAAGCCTATACTACTCAAACTTCTCAATTTGCTGCTGCTATTGCTGGTTCACAATGGGTGTTAGATTCAGGAGCAAATACTCATGTTACACATGATCTTAATCAACTTCAAAATCCTCAGCCATACAATGGAACTGATGCAGTGATAGTAGGAAGTGGTCAGACTCTTCCTATTCAAAACATGGGTGATGGTACACTGTCTACTTTCTCTAAACCTCTTCTTTTATCTAATGTCCTATATGTTCCTCATATTTCTACTAATCTGCTTTCCATCTCAAAATTGGCTACTGACAATGATTGTACCATTATTTTCACTTCTAAGGAGGTGGCTTTAGTGGACAATCATACTCATTCACTCCTGTACAAGGCCCCCTGTAATAAAGGTCTCAGACTATCTTCCAGTTGTCTTCATCACCAAGTTGTAACTGTTTCTTCTACATCTGCACCTCAAGTGCTTACTGCCAACACTATATCCAAGAATTCTCAGGAGGATCATCTTTGGCACAAAAGACTGGGCCATCCATCTTCTTCATCTGCTGCTACCTTGTCTAAGTCACTAAATGTTAGGTTACCTATTAACACAATACAGTGTGAATCTTGTTCATTAGCTAAGTCTCATAAACTGTCTTTTGAATTGTCTTCTTCTATTTCCTCTTTTTCTTTCCAAGTGGTTCATGTAGATGTTTGGGGTCCTGCTCCTATACCTTCCAATCAAGGGTACAGGTATTATGTAGCCTTTGTGGATGATTTTTCAAGATTTGTATGGTTATATCCCATGAAAAATAAACATGAAACTTTTGACATTTTCCTCAGTTTTCATTCATTGATCAAAACTCAGTTTAATGCTTCTTTACAAATTCTAAGAAGTGATAATGGCACTGAATTCACAAACCATAAGTTTCAAGCTTATTTGCAGTCTACTGGGATCATTCATCAAACAAGTTGTCCTTACACTCCACAACAAAATGGCAGAGTAGAAAGAAAACATAGGCATCTAATAGAGACCACTCTTACTTTGCTACATCAGAGTCATCTACCATCTCATTTTTGGTTAGAAGCTTTGTCTGTAGCAAACTATCTTATAAATAGATTGCCTACTGTTACACTTCACAATCAGTCTCCCTATGAAATTCTCTACTCTGCTAAACCTTATTACACACAACTGAAAGCTTTTGGGTGTTTGTGTTATCCATGGCTAAAACCATACACTAAAAATAAGCTTGAACTTAGATCTAAACCTTGCATTTTTTTGGGATATTGTCCACACACAAAAGGGTACAAGTGCCTGCACAACTGAAAGCTTTTGGGTGTTTGTGTTATCCATGGCTAACACCATACACTAAAAATAAGCTTGAACTTAGATCTAAACCTTGCATTTTTTTGGGATATTGTCCACACACAAAAGGGTACAAGTGCCTGGATCTTGAAACTCAAAAGGTTTACATTTCCAGACATGTAAGATTTAATGAACATGTTTTTCCATATCCCCAATTTGCTACTACTACTGAGACACTGCTACAATTCCAAGCAACACGGTTTTCTCCTTCCTTTGTTGCTATCAATACCACACCTATGTTTGCTATTCCAGTGTCTTCTTCTACTTCTCAGACTTCTTCTTCTTCTTCTAATGCATCACAATCTACTCATACTATGTCAAGAAATTCTTCTCCCTCTAGTTATACACCTCTGATTCACAATTCTCCACTGTCTTCATCATCGTCATCATCTCCACAACAGTATACACATCGTCATCATCTGTTTCCATTTTTAACACAGTCTTCACATTTTATTTCACACTCACAATCCAGTGAACCATTTCATAATCTAGCTCCTATGTCACATCATCTTATGTTAATAAGATCTAAAACTGGCTGTCTTCCTGCTCCATTGTATCAATTACATAATCTCATTCTTACACCAACTGATTATGAACCTACATCATACAAAGAGGCTTCTAAGTATCACTACTGGAATCAGGCCATGGCAGAGGAATATAGAGCTTTGATTGATCAACATACATGGGACTTGGTATCTTTACCCCCAGGGAGACAGTCTATTGGCTCAAAATGGGTATACAGGATCAAGACACATGCAGATGGTACAGTGGCTAGATATAAAGCCAGGTTGGTAGCTAAGGGTTATTTACAAGAACCTGGTATGGACTACCAAGAAACCTTCAATCCAGTGGTAAAAAGTCAAACAATAAGGACTGTAATATGTCTGGCTTTACAAAACAAATGCAGTCTAAAGCAGTTGGATGTTTCAAATGCTTTTCTACATGGGAACTTGGAGGAAGAGGTTTATATGACTCAACCTCAAGGATTTGAGGATTCATCTAACCCTGACTATGTGTGCAGACTAAGGAAATCTCTCTATGGTCTAAAACAGGCTCCAAGAGCCTGGTTTCATAAATTTTCCACATTCCTTCTTAGTCAGGGTTTTCTATCAAGTGCTGCAGATAATTCATTGTTTACTCATAAAACAAGTAATGACTTTACTTTACTGCTAGTTTATGTGGATGATATTATAATCACAGGAAGCAACTCTACTTACATAACACACCTTATTCAGTTAATGGGGCAACATTTTGCTATGAAAGATCTGGGTAGTTTGACATATTTTTTAGGAATAGAGGTCAGGTATACTGACAATGGTTTGATTCTTCATCAAACAAAGTATGCTAAACAGCTTTTGATTCAGGCTGGTATGGCAGAGTCAACTTCAGTCAACACACCTTGTTTGTCCAAAGTCACACTCAAGACTGCAGATACTACACCTTATGCTAATGTAACACAGTTCAGAAGTTTGGTAGGGGCATTGCAATATCTAACTATGACTAGGCCTGATATTCAGTTTGCAGTCAATTTTCTCTGTCAAAAAATGCATCATCCTACAGTCACTGACTATGCTTCATTAAAGAGGGTTTTAAGGTTCATTAAAGGCACACTAAATGAGGGGTTATTTTTTCAGCCAAGCAATCTACATATTCAGGCATAAGTGACTCTGATTGGGCTTCAGATGTTGAGGACAGGAAGTCTACAATAGGGTATGCTATTTACCTTGGACAAAATCTCATCTCCTAGTCTTCTAAGAAGCAGCATACAGTGTCAAGATCATCTACTGAGGCAGAGTATAGAGCCATGGCTCATACTGCCTCTGAAATTAAATGGCTTACCTATCTTCTAAAGGATTTATCAGTGCCAATTTCTCAACCTGTTCTACATTGTGATAATGTCTCAGCAATGGCATTAGCAGCTAATCCTGTCTTTCATGCTAAGACTAAACATATTGAGATTGATTATCATTTTGTTAGAGAACAGGTTACTTCTAAGTCTCTGCAGCTTCCTATGTCAATTCTCAAGAACAGCTAGCAGATATCTTCACCAAGTACTTGTCACAGCATCAGTTTGCTTATCTTAAATCCAAGCTTCCACTGGTGTCTACCCCAGCTCAGCTTGAGAGGGGATGAAAAGGAGATTGTTAGGTTTCTAGAAAGATCTAGAGAGATATGTTTGTGACTGTATTTGTCAGAGTGATGGTTGCTGATGTTAGAGTTAGTTAGGCAGTTAAGATAATTAGTATTAAAAGAGGACATATATCTGCCTATAAATACTCTGCACTATTCATGTAATCATTCATTCAGTAATAATAACATCTTCAAGAATTCTCTCTTCTCTATCATTTTATCAAAACAGCATCACGGTGTCCTCAATATTCTAGGTTTTGACATCTAATGACCGCAGGGTGGCACAAAGTAACAATTCAAACTATAGTTAAGTAAATGTATGACTTGCAAGCACACTCAGAAAGCCTAAAGTATGAAATTCCAGTTGATGCATATTGAGCCATGCAAGAATCCTCTATCACATTCACATAGCCACAAAAACAAACATAGAAAGGGAGTACAGAGAATATGCCAAATTTAAGCACAAGAAGATTTACATCATATATTTCAGAACATAGAGTAGAATTTAATACAGTTTCAGGATTTTCCCCTGTCAAGAGCATTCGCACCTAATCCCACGCTAAATCTGCCATTGCAACACTGCCCGGGGGGGGGGGGGTGAAGAAATCAGATTTTCTATGAAACAACCAGGTCACAAATGATAATCTTGCTAAGAATACATCTACGGAGTACAAATTTCATAGTGATGCACCCAAGTCACTATCTTCTTGCTATGTGGTTTCCGAAGTTCACGATATGTAACCCCAGGAGCTGATAATTAACAACCTTCACAAAGATGAGTAATTTATATATTTACATATATCAGTATGGCATTCAGCAGTCTACTAATCAAACACAGTGAACTGTATCCACAGATGCAACATCTAAGAAGTTACAATGAAACACTCAAGTCAAGGACAAAGCAGATATCCCTTTCCAACTAAATAGTGCATAACCTCGTCAAGATAGAAATAAGTGATGCTAATGCCACTCACGCAATCAGCTAGACCAGGATGATAGACACGTAAGTAAAGCGAGTCTGAGAAAAACTTCAAGAAGAAAGAAGACCTCACAGCCATGATTCTTATAATTTGCCAACCTGTGTTATAAGATAGACCTATATACGGATTGCAGGAAAAACTAATAGATGAAATCTGTTTGATTGTACTTCCACATTCGCCATTTTAGACTACACTTAATTGACCAGATAGATTCAATACCAAAGGGAATAGAAGAATGATATCTAGTCTCCAGTTCAATCCAAATTGCTGGTTTTTGGATTGGCAGCTAAGTCTTGCTTATCAAAGGGTGCGTTGAGAAGTTCTAAAGGACATGGCAGCAAGATATTGCCTATTTGCTTTCATTTATTTTATTTTATTATGAGAATAACTCAGGAAAAATGAGATTATTTCTGCTTCATGATAAAGATCGGAAGAACTTGAGATACTTTGATAATTTCCTGACAGATTTAACGAGGCATACTTTGTTTTTCACTGTATATTGAGAAAACTAACCACAATTGCAGAATATCAACCAAACATGTATATTGCAAGCCACTCTGCTAAGAGGATATTGCTTCTTGTGCTATTTATTGGGGCATTTTCTTCTGTTAAGAGGATGTTGCTTGTCGTGCTACTTATTGGGGCATTTTCTTCTCTCTTTACTCTGGCTTTCCTCTTTGAGAAACAGTAAATTTCATTTATTTGGCCACTCTGCGTCTCTGTTCTGCTGTGTGAAGGTATTCTCAAGACAAAGTGGCTGTTGAGAAAATCATAGGAACTGGAAAATAGAAGTTCTAACAAGAAGTTCATTAAAGGAATTGAGTTCTTGATTATATTTCTACTTTTCAATATAAATATAACGATGAAGATCAACAAAATGTCATCTAAAACCTGCTTGGCATAAAAAATATATGTGATTTACTAGCATTTGTTTGCATTTCCAACATATTGCATTATCTAGTACTTCGCTACAAAATTGACTGTTGCTCAAGATGAGAACATCAATCAGACAACCCAGAAGATAATCACTATTATGGCTATAATTGAAGTTGAATATGCACTTGAGAATATGTACTTGGATGGAGGAAAAACACAACAAAGAAGCAAATGATCAGAATGGTATCAACACCAATACGCAGCTATGAAGAGTGCAGTAGCTAAGGCATCTGAATTTGTCACACTAACATAACTCAGATAGCATTTTTGAGGCAAAACCAGAATGCCTGTACACCTCTGTTGAAATGGGCACCATGCTAGACACTTGATGTATGAAATAATAATTGTATATTGCCTTTTGGCTTTTGATGTGGATGCTTTTAAGATAATATATGAGATCAATAATAACTGCTTGCATATCTCATATCAGATCATAGCTTCTACTCCACAATTTATGACCGGCGAGCATTGGCATTGGTATTGCAAATAGAAAAAGGTCACACTGTCTTTTACTGCATTACTGTATTGCATTCACTTCAATGTTGTAAATCATTACTGCTTCTTGCATTGAGTTGTTTAGATTTTTAATAGTTCTGCAGAGGTGCAATTATACAAGACATTCTTTTCTTATGGTTCCATATATATGTCCATCCACAAAACTGAACTGACAAGAAGAGAAGTTCTTCTAAACGTGCACTCATAGTTTTCCCCTTGAATGTACTTTTACATCAAACTTTCTATTCGTCATTGCTGCTCGGACAAACTCCAATGAAATGTTAACCCAACAAGCTCAGTTAAATAGATTCAGAAACTTATGATCATTGTTATCTCTGGCTTCTGATGGCAATCAATGTTTGCAACTGTCAGAAATAATCCAGCTTAGACAATGGGACACAAAGGTGGCATTTGTTATTAAAGGTGACAACTGCATTGATGTATCATGGACTTGTAGAACATTCTTTTCATTGGGACTTGTAGAACATGTTCTTGTATTGGGAACACTGACCGGAATATCTAAGAATTTTAAAGATTATGAAAATAGAAGTGCTAGGCATGAAACTATTACTATCTTCAGTTGCGGAGGTAGTCCTCGTTCTAATTGTTAGGTGAAATAGTCAACAGACAGATGCTCAAAATTTTATGTGCTCCCTCATTACGTCCTTGACTCAATCTGACAAACAAGAAGTTTTCTTCTGTTCAAAAATTGTCACCAAGAAACCAATATCTTACAACTTATCTCTGCTCGAGCTTGAGAATAAATTTCCTCTGCTTGTTACTTCAGTTTTTGTCTAGATGTTTTACAGGCTTAAAGTATAGAAGTCCATGTCGTACGGGTCTCATCTACATTCAACTCATTGGATGTGCACGCTTCACATTGCAAGAATCAGTTGGCCCTGTGCAACCGAAGATTGCTATTTGCAACTTTTCACAAGTTATTTTTGTATTTCTTCTTTAGTGACAGTAATCAAGAATATCATTCAATGGCACCAAGGGAAGCAGTTTCATACGCCACGTATGCATTTAACTCGAATGCATGGTAGAATATCAAAGTTGATATGAACAGGATCATCAAATTATGCTCCTTTGTTACTTTTTTTGCCTTGTTTTGCCACAATGACTTCTTCATGCTCTCAGGAAACCCAAAAGTTTTCTGATGATTCAGATGTAGTTTCACATGACACTATTATCTTGATGACATTATTATCTTGAAAAAAGGAAAGCAAGGAACTTGGCAAGGGAAGATTGAAAGGAAAGAGAACAGACAACAATCACTCAATGCCTAAACCTCTTAGGACCTAGTGAGTAAATTACTCATCTAACATCACTGTGCAAATCAAGTTTCCAACTCAACTATCTAAAGTAACTTGTAAATTCAGTAGATAATATCTAAGTCATGTAACCAAAGATGCCAAAGATAAACAAAATTATATCTAGCAGTGTGGTGCACTGCTCGATAGATGGTAATGGTAGTGGCTTTACAAAAACATTTCTTCCCATCCCTTCTTCTTAGACCTGTCCTTTTAATAAGATTTTACTATAACAACGTTGACAAAATCAGAGCCATTGACGGTTTGCCATGATATCTTCATGCTATTTTGGCTGCAATGCCATTCTTTCCTCTCTCCAAGTTTACTTACTGGAAGCAATGGGCATGAGCTGATTGAAATTCCTTGAAATATAAGGCCTATGATCTCAAACACAGGATGAAGCCTTTCATAACAATCCAACTTATAAAGGTGATGATAATAGCACTAGTTCTACAATTTTGAAAAGAACACATAGCTTAGCCCATTGTATTGCACTTTCTTCTTGTTCCATATCAATGCCTTTAGAGATTTCGGGAACGAAACAGACAGCCTGATGCATAATTAAATAAGGTTGCCACGTGACTTTTTGAACATTTGATATGATTGACAACAGATTTTGGAGGGAAAAATTTTCACCTCTTGCTTACCATGCTCAAAAGCAGATAATATGATGGAGACTTGGAAGGAGATTATTCAGCGAGTAGAAGTTATGTTCATAAGAATCGAATGCTTTATGGAATTGTTCAAACTGCTTTTGTGTTCTCTCTGAAAATGTTAATGGGAAACTTCTGCTGTTGCAATGGATATTTGGGTTATATGCATTGTTGGTTGCATTAGATTTTATTATGTGAGGAATCATTCTCAAAGAGCTCAACTGGAAAATGTTAATATGCTTATATTAAGAATTATGGCAACTTCAAGATGAACTTCTAAGACCATCATATACATGTAGCAAAAATTGTTCGAGGAAAATAGACAAAAGTCGACAAGACTAACCGCCTTCGTAAACTCAATTCTAAATGGATTGCCCGCAACAACAAAGCCTTGAAGTTCCCTAATTGCAGCAAAGGCATCTTCTTCATGTATATAGTTAATGAAGGCATAGCTGCGACCCGGTTGAAAAGATACACTTTCAAGCTCCCCAAACTGTAAGAATTGCCGTACCAAAGTACTCTCAGTTAAGTTATGGGAAAGATTTCCAACCCAAAGGTGTCTAGATGGGGGATTGCTCCGGCCATGATGGCCTTTCTCCTCGGATCTCGGAGGATAGTCCCTCCGAAATCTATGCCTTCCTCTGCTAGCCTGCAAAAGCACCATTCAATGTCATTCGCAACCAGTAAAAAATTCCATAATACAAACAAACCCCAAATGAATGCATAAATTATTTATAATCTTATTGGAAACTGGAAGAACTAAGTTGTACTAGCATAATCAAATTATGCTAACCGCAAATTCAAGAATGAAAGATCACATTTCCTTCTTTTCTTCCAAATCCCTTTTTCTTCTTTTGTTTTCCTTTCCTCTGGGTTTTAGTTGGCTGTTAAAAACAAGCAGAGTTACAAGCAATTTCTTACTTCCCCAGTTCTTACATTTGCTTCAAATCCTTTTCATTTCTTTTCTTTTTCCTTTTCTCAGGGTTTTAGTTGACAGCCCCAAAACCGCCCGAAAATAATTAACTCTGAATGCGACTTCTTTTTTTCCCTTTGCTTTCAATTCTTTCAAACCCCTTTCTGTCTCTTTTCTTTTTCCTTCTTCCAGGATTTCATCCAAGTACTCAAAACCCCTCAGAAAGGAACTAACTTGGACATGATTTCTCAATCAGGAGCCCATAAATACTACAGCTGACCCTTTTAAACTTCTGCCCCAACAACGTTACCAATTATTCATGTCAAACAAATTCTTTTTTTCCCGGGAACAAAGCATTTTATAAGAGCTCCAAAAAATGCATACGTATTTCAACCTGCGATTAGTTTATGCCACATGAAAAACTGAAATTCCACAAAATAATAAAGAAAGGAAAAAAAAAAGGAAAAGGAAAAAAAGAAAAAGAAAAAGAGGAGAGGTAGTTCTAAGTCACTCAACCAAAAACAATTCTGCCTCAAGGATCAACTGAGTATCCGTGAAATTCAACAGCATCAGCATACGATTCCGTATTAACAGGAATTAAAATAAATGAACACCAAAAAAAAAGTAAAATAATTTTAACACACAATGTAATACAGGACCATAAGAAAACACAAACTTGATGCAAAATAAATTACGAATGAACTAAACAAATTAAATCAAAAACGAAAAAGAGAGTAATCTGACCATTATTTTCTAGCCGCAAAATTCACTTCAAAAGCAGCAAAAATTTCACTCTGCTCTATCTGTATGTATATACAAGCCTGTGTGGTTTTATATGTGTAAGTATTATATACACATGTGTATGTATAGCTTTTAATATTCTGATTGAAAGCTAGGGTTTTTTGCGAATTAGGGATTGGATTTGCGGGGTTTGGAGCGGGGTTGAGTTGAGTAGTTGTTGTGTTAAGTCAGCAGCGGCAATAATCCAAAAAGCAGCTGATCGAAGTGTATCCAAAACATGGGGTGGTGTTTTGTCACCTGTCACGTGCCAAGCTTGTGGGTTTTCACTTAGGTGTGTAGCTTATAAGTTCGTTAAACTGACTTACAAGTTACAAGTTGAAAAAAAATTACATGTTTGTTTAAAGTACTTATAAATCATTTTAATATACTTATATGCAGGTGAAAAATAAGTAGATTATAAGTCACCACAGTCCTACTGTAGCAGCTTACAAGTACTATTTGTTAGACCAGAAAAGTCCCTATGGCTTTAATTTTTAGATAGTTAATATTGTTCAAAATACTCCTCTATTTATTATTACTTGTTTATCATAATCATAAAAAACTCTTATAAGCATTACTTGTTTATAAGCACATAAAAATAAGCAAAGCCAAATAGACTCTTAAGCAAATCTTAAATAAACACATGTTTTCAAAATTACATTATGTATTTTGAAAAATACATATTTTGAAAATTTGTGCTATAAAAAAGTTTGCATTCTTAGGGCCTCTTTGGCACGTTAGCTGCTAGAGCAATTGATATCTGTTTGAGTTAGTTTGAGAAAGTGATAGCTGTTAACAGGTAGCTAATTGAATAAAATGTATACGATAAAATTAGTTATTGAATTGGTTGATGAATGTAAAATAACTTAAAAAGATAGTGGTATTATGTTATTATTGTTATGATAAATATAATTATTTTTACTATTATTAAAATAAGATAAGTCATTTTATAATTATATATATTTTTCATAATAATATTTTATTATTAAAATATAATAAATTTATTTTTTTGATAAATTCGTTTTACTAATATTATAAAAATATTTATTATTGTAGGAATATTTTTTAATTGATCAAAAAATTTTTTTGTCAAGAAAAATAATAATGGACAAGTAAGACTTACAATTTTTTAATTATATCTATATATATATAGAATTTAAAATTAATTCTTGTGTTATTTTAGATTTAAATTTGTGAAAAAAAAATGCAAAAATGTAGAAAGAGGTTGCATAATAGAAAAATGCAAAAATGTAGAGAGAGGTTGCATAAAGGGTAAAATTGTCAAAAAATATCGAAGAAATTGTAGGATTGCCAAAATAAATGAAACACAAAGTACTAAATGAAATGTTAAAATGTTTCAAAAACAATATTTCAAACAAAATCCTACCCAAAACATCACTTTACTGAACAACAAAAATTGGACGAGATAGTATTTTGACTCGGTTAAAACACAAGAAACTAGTTAAAACACTGTTAGCGAACGGGGCTTAATTTTCTAAAAAATGGACTTTTTTCTTCCTTTGTAAATTTGATACCCAAATAAAAAATTTTGAATTTTTCGAATCCACTTCTAAAGTCCAACAGATTTTTAGTATTGTATATATTCTTTTTTCCTTCTAATGAAGTAAAATATAAAAACATATTAGTATGTAATATTTGTATTTTTTTGGGGAATTTGTTGTATTTTGAGAAAATACAAAACAAGAATAAGTAAGGTGAATATTTCTTTAGGGTTTTGAGGAAATTGTTTAATTAATTAACACATAAAAGATTTTGAATCTGAAAAATGCACGTTGAAAGTTTGAATGTACATGTTAACTCGTACAGCAATACGGTTAAACACAAACATATTTTCGGTCACTAAACTATTCATTTAATCCTATTTTGACCATTAAATTATTTTTGGTTTGAAAATAACTATCAATTTTTCAAAACAATTTCATTTAATATATTTTTATTAAAAAAAACTTAACAAATAGTGATAAAAACATAAATACTTAAAAATTAATTGCTTTGAGTATCATTTTTAAGTTTTAATTAATTTTCAATCTCCTTTTATTTCTATCCATTTATTCTTTTATTTTCTTTTTTTCTCTTCCCTCCTTTCTTTCTTTTTCTTTTTTCAATTTTTGCTTGTTTTATTTTCTTCTTTTCAAAAGATATACTAATTTACAAGTACTTTCTTGTCCTTTTTTTTTATTTTACTTTGGCTACGAATAAAAGATTATAATAACAAGACGCTTATTGCAATTATGAGGGGTGCACTTCATATAATTTGTCTTGTTATTTTAAAGACTCTGTCCAAGTGACTTAATTTTTAAATATTTACATTTTCATCACCATTTGTTAATTTTGTTAATTAAATGGTTTAAATAATACTATTTTAAAAATTTAATGATCATTTAAAAAAATAGTTAGATATATAGATATGATCATAATGCCATTTTGATGTAAAATAATGTAATTGTAGTTCTATTGTATCAACATTACAATACAATGTCAAAACTAGTGGTGCTTTTGTGGTCTTTAGATTATTGTTGCGAATGAATCTTTTTAAAATTTCAGTCTCAAGGTAATTTATGTGGTTAATATTATTTCTCGTAAAGTGATGATTTGATTGAAATTTTGTGAAAGATAGGAATTGAGGGTTCCTTAAAAAATGATATATTTATACTATAGTTTATATTATAGTATAAAATAGATCCCATTGCATGCCATGTTATCACGCGTCGCTATTGCTTTGTTGCCATGTGTTTATTGCTTAATAATAATGTTAAAAAAATGCGTAGCTGTCCTTTTTTTTAAAAAAAAAATTCCATAGATGGCCTTCCTTTTCTAGAATTTTTCTTTTTTATTATATTTGATTTTTTATTTAATTCCTCTGTAATTGCAGAATCTTAACTCTTTCAATTTTCAAAATCGTAAATATATATAGACATTATATGTCTATTGTTTACAACTAAATTATTTAGTTGTTGTTCAATTCGATTTCTTACCTTTTCGTGCACTAAAAAATCTTTTCTTTTTCTTCTCCATATCTTATTTACACTTAATCATTAGCCTAAAATTACAGTTAAATCATTATTTTAGTATCATATTTTAGCTAATACATTCCAATCTCACGTATAGTAACGCAGATTTGCTTCCCTTTTGTTTTAGATACTCGCAATTCGATCAATTCCTTTTATATCATCACAATTTCTCCGTAATTCCAAATTATAATGTCTCGCAAATTTTAAAATTGTGCATATATAAGATAATCACATGTATATTGTCAATTTTTATCAGATTTTTTTTCGATTTACACATAATCTGACAAAATTTGATAATATACATGTGATTATCTTAGAAAATGGAGACAAACCTTTCTTCCGTTTTAAGAAGAATATGTAAAAATGAAATATTTTTCAAAATTATTTTCTAATCTATAATTTAATTTTAATCCCTAAATGTAATTCTGACAATTGACAAATATATATGAACTTGACTACTTAAAATATTATCATATATATTGCAATCTAATCATTATATGGTATTTAAAGCGTAGTAACATCATTAATCTCTATTTGCTTTGGTAAAATATAGCAAGTTCTTGTAGGTCATAAGTTGGTTTTAATACTGTTCAGCTATTTGTAGCAATAGACTTTTTCTATTATATGATTGCAAATCTCTTTATTAAATAAGTCTAATTTTTTTTAATACAATATTATATTATTAACCGTATGTGTATTATTATTATTTAATCTATTAAAATTAGTTCATATAATTTATTTGAAATATTTAAATAAATAAAAAATTAAATCTTTTAACCCACATATAACACATCATGTGTAATTGCATAGGTCACGTACTAGTGTATATATATATATATATACACATATAACACATCATGTGTAATTGCATAGGTCACGTACTAGTGTATATATATATATATATATATATATATATATATATAGACACACTCAAGATTATATTGAAACAAAAGCAGATTTATATAGTTCAAAAGTCAAATTACAGTAATTCATATACTTTTTAAAACTCTACATTCCTGAAGCGCCGCCAGAAGCACCACAGGCGGAGCCACCGCCACCGCCACCGCCAGAAGCACCACAAGCTGAGCCACCTCCGTCGATGCCGCCCTCGGTCCAACCACCACCTCCGTCCTCGGCCCCACCTCGGTCCTCGGCCCCACCTCCGTCGTCCACCCCACCTCGGCCATTATCGCCACCTCCGCTCCCGTCGCCAACTCCGCAAGCAAGCCTGATAACCCCGAACACGACAGCTATAGAAATAAAAATCATGACAGGTATGAGGAAGATCGTGAACCCGGAGTCGTTAGCCATGCAAAACACCTGTTTATATTTCTATGATAAGTTCAGGAGCCAAGAGGCTTTACTTAGTACCAATATACATATACATACATATATATATATATGTATGTATATGTATTAGCTTGTAGAGTGTTATCTATGAAACTAGTGGCTTAAATTCTTCAGAAGGTGCGTAGATGAATTGTTTGATCTTGTTCGTGCTAACTTAGACTTTTCCAATTAATAACTTACACGTTTCTATTGGAAGTACTATATAATTTTGAAAGGGTCTAATATATATAGACGTGCGGCCTAATTAGCTAAGATCCTTGGCGAGGATACTTTTTTACAAAAGGGTTAACCAAAGGAGAACCCCTTTCCTACCTGGCCAGAGGCCCCTTAACCAGGCGGGAGGTAAATCGAGGGATGTGCGTGAGTGGCAGCCCGACCAGGGAGAGGACCAACGGGCGTGGAAATCCAAAGAATACCGCAATATTTCAATGAGATCGCGCCACACTGACTCGATCCGCGTTGTCGAGTGTCTCCACCCTAATCACTCCGCCACACTAACTCACCTACGCCCAAGCAGGATACTTTTTTAGACCGATTCGAAACTAGGATAGGAGAAACGAGAGACTGATGTGACACTCTAATTTTTGGATTCGGAGAAGCGCATGCAATATCTTTGAATTTGTACTCTTAATTTTCCATAGAAGTTCTTATTATCGAAATTAAGAAGAATAAGTTTCACATATTGATTATTGGATTGTGAAAAACAAATTAAATTAAACATAAAAATATAATTCGAATGAAATACGAAAAAAGGAGAAAAATGCTAATTCATTTTCACTCAGAAATTAAATACAACCCTATATATGTAACATAGTAAGTAAACATATTCTCGTTTATTGAAATCATTTACATCCAAATACCACACATACATACGTAGTAACCCATACCTTACATCTTTCCTAGTCTACGAAATCAAGTTTGCAAAGAATTTGCATCTTTATATGCCTCCGCCGCCACCGCCACCGCCTCCGCCGCCACAAGCACTACCGCCACCGAAGCCGCTGCCGCCACCGCAAGCACTACCACCACCGAAGCCGCCGCCGCCGTCATGACCAACGAATACATGTCCAGCAGTTGTATGATGACCACCACCAAAATGTCCACCACCAGTTGCGTGATGATGCTTGTGCGGCTTGCCAGATGAATTTCCACAGGCGAAGATAATCATGGAGAAGATGGAGATAGACATAACAACCATGCCAAGCATCAACAAGAACCCTGAACCCTTTTGCATAACAACACTGCCACCATCGGCTGCTAAGAGAATGAGTCTAGCCATTTCTCAAACTAGACAAATTCTTTAGTTTCTTGAAGATTATTGTTCTATCAATTTTGCAACCCTTGTCAACTTGAATGTTATTTATATCTGAAGCTAGTGAAAATTCTTGGAAATTAAAGGTACAATAGATAGATAGATAGATGAATTGTTTTTCAAGCTTAGACTTTTCTAGTTAATATTATATTCACACATTATTTAATTTCTATTGGGAAAAACCAGATGATTTTCTCGAGAGTTTTGAGTATTCCACAAGCTGTTACGTTACGCAAACAATTACTAGCTGCAAGGACTGGTCCTGCTTGGATATGAATTGCCTTTTGATATACGAGAATAATCTAACTATATTTATGCTTTAAAAGGATGAGTTGAACATCACATCCACCATTTTGAGTTTGAAAAATGACACAAACCAATACTTGAGATATACGACAACATCAATATATTCCTAAAGAACGATAAAGGTCTATTTATTTTTTTAAATAAATTAGGCTGATCGCCCAGCAATTTTATTGAATCAAACAAAAAATACAATAATAGTTTACATTTATGTAAAAATCATAAAAATAACACCTATCTTCTAATATTTGGAATCAAGTGTTTGTCGCATTGAAGAATGCCATGCAGCTTGCAGTATTGACTCATATCATGAATTACAACCACTCCATTGGCTATTGTTCCTTTGTTAGCGAGATAGTTAGCTGCTTGTGGTTCTGAAGAACGATAAAGATTGTTGCTGAAACCTGATAACCCATATGAGGCTATCATAAAGCAATTAGATGAAAAACAATAGCGGCATCTCCACTTGAGTATGATGTGAATCTTGAAAATTATATACATATATATACATATATATATATATTATGGTTCAAGTTGTAACTTGTTGCAATTAACTCAAAATAATCATTAACTAACATTATTACACCAACACTTTCATTGATATGTTTCAGAAGATGAAAAGAGCTACTTTATGATAGGAAGATGTGTGGATATTCAATGTAGAAAATGGAAGACTTCCAGGTATCTTGGCCAAAAAACCGTATGCTTTATTTTGAAGGTTGAAACTAAAATTTCATTGGATATTTTAATGAGCTTATTGAGACGTGTCATCTTATAAAAGTAGTAAAAGAAGTGATGTGGCAGCCTCTAAATCTCACACTTTCACGTTGAGGTACAATTATATATAGATAGTATAGGTGTATACGTACTGCTTTTGTCGCTTTTTGTTCCTCTTCGAGGAAAGTTTGTATAGATAATGCAAAGAAGCTTTTTGGGGATCAAGAGGAGAACTAATTATATTGGGAAAATAAGAGCACCAAGCGATAATTTTTCCAAGTAATAAACCTTTTCTCAAAAATATAATAGCGAGTTAAGGATGAAACTTTGAATGTTAGCTTATCGGTTTTGTTAACGTTATAGTTTCAAAAAAGTTTTTTTTTTCTTTAGAAAAGGCATGATCACCGTGCTTAGAGAGGACTTGAGATGAGTCACTTAAGACTTGTTTCATCTTGATTCGGCTAGCCTCTATTGTAAAGAGGAAAAAAAAAAAGCCTTTGATCAGTACTATAAAGAGAAACCTTAAGTAAAAGTCATAAAAAAGATGGGTAAATTAATTAAATTAGTCTCTAATACTTGTCGCATTTGTTAATTAAAAGTTCTAGTGGCATGCATGTATTAATTGTACGTTTGGTCCAAAACCCAGAATTTTGAGACCCTTGTCAAAATTTCGTCAAAATTTTGTGCAAATTTCGTCTGCACAAAATTTTCTCTCTTCTGATCCCTCACTTAATCTCTTTATCTTTCTTCCTTTTTAAACTGCAGATATAATCAATTATTTGCATTATATAATTCTGTTTTCTTTTCGTTTCTTCCATTTTATTGCAGATATAAATATTAATTATTCGCATTATGGAAATTCTATTTTCTTTTCATTTCTTCCTTTTGCATGGTCAGCGTACTAATTGGGATAATTCTTGTATGAATTTTGCGACCCTTGTCAGCTTGTACAATGTTTTCTATGAAACTAGCTTTTTGGCTTAAATTCTTGGAAAGGCGTGTAGATGAATTATTGTTTGATCATCTTCTTCAGGCTTAGACTTTTCCATTTAATAGTTCACGCGTTTTCTACTAGAAATATCATATGATTGTCAAAGGGGTTCTAATAGGTAAGCACATTAGCAGTGGATAGAAGTTCTAATTTTTTCGAATTTTGAGAAGGTGGGTGCAATGAGTTTTTTTTTTTAGGTGTGTGATATGTAAATGGGAGTTTCAATTTTTAATGCTTCGGTGATATATCACGAAACACCATATGGTTACTTTTTTTATTTTTTAAAAATATTTTACTTATTTTTTGAGTAGTTAATCTCAATTTTTTACAAAATCAAAAAAAACTTTAAAAATAAAATAATTTTCTGACTTTTAACCTTTTTATTCTTATGAATATTTAATCAGACAAAAATTATAAATTCAATATATTATTAAATTCTTTAATTTATAAAACTTAATTACTCACATTTAACAATTTCATAATACTAAAATATAAAATATAAAAACATATATATAATACCTATGGTATTGCAAACTAGTCACCATGCTAGTTCGAATTATAAGAATATCTAAGGCCACGATCTGTATATGCTAAAATATTCCATGAATTTAATTTTGACAAAAAAAAAAAAAAGTATCCCATGAACTACTCAACAACTGTAAGCTTACCCTAAGCTCGGGGCCCTTGGGAGAACCTAATCATGAGTCTTGAAGTTTACAAGAAACAGTTGCTAAGACTTTCCAATACATAGAACTCAGGGGCGTTTAATACGCAGGAATCACCTGAAAATGAATGGTTTTTTAAAATTTTTATTCTCATTCTTTAGTTTGGTATAATAAATTAAGATTGGAAATGTGATTCCAATAGAATGAATTTTCCAGGATAAAGTTGGAAAACTTCATTCCTTAGCTCAATGTAACCTAAGAATGAGTTTTCCAATTTTAGGTAAAAACAATAAAAATTACAGTGAAAGTTATAAAAAATAATTTATATTCCATTTATCTTCTCAATATTTTTATAAAAAATTAAAAAATTAAAAATTTATAAATTACAAAATTAAAAAAATTCAAAATTAAAAAAAAGTAGAAACATAAAAGATTAAGGAATTAAAAATTAAAGAAAATACATCTTCCATTTTCATTTTTTACTATTTTCTTTCTATAAGACACATTTTTTTCTTATAAGCTAGATAATAGCCTTATCTCAATTATGATAAATAGTTAAACATCACAAAATTTGGTGTTAAAACTAAAAGCAATAAATTAAATAGTATTACGTATTTTTATTGATAAAAAAATTGGCAATGTTTTGTGTTTATGTTGATATTGTAAAAATATTGATCAAGTTAAAAAGATGACGACCATGATGACGATAATATTAATAATGATAATAAAAGAGAACTCAGAACCAACTGAAGTGAATCATCACAAATTTTCTAGACTTTGCATCAACCTCAACTAGATTTTGAAATTCCTAAATATCACAATTAGTAACTTACAGTTAAATTAAAAAAAAAAAAAATCTAACATGATCATCATAAAGTCTATATCATAGAATTGACAAAAACACGTGTTCCCAAACAACATTGAAATTGATATTTTTTTTCCATATACAGCGTAGACAACACCACATGTACGTTCCATATCTAGCCCAGTAAACTCGGTGACACCAACTTGTTTAACCGCCACCGCCGCCACCGCCGCCAGTTCTACGACGCCTATGCTTTCCGGGTGAAGACTCTACGCAAGCAAAGACAAGCATAGAGAAGATTGAGATAGACAAAACAATCACTTCAAGCATGAACAAGAGCCCCGAGCCCTTATGCATAATAAGACCTGGAGCTTCATTTGCTATATTATTATTATTATTGCCACCATGATCTGCCACCAAGAAAAATAGCCTTGCCATTTCTCAACTATAGATATTTAAATTTGTGTCTGGTTTTAGAAGATATTTTGCTTTGTTTTAGCTATATGTGATATATAACATGTTTTTATACTAGTTCTACGTTAAAACTTAAGCATCAGTGTCATTTGTCGTGTCTGCATGCTAAAAGTTGCATGGACCCTGTAACCATATCCAGTCTTCTGTGAGTTGTAGAAATACTTAGGGCTCATTTGAATTGGTTTTTTTCAAAAGTATTTTTTTAACAGCTTTTGAAAAATAGCTTTTTTTGAGAAATTAAAAATTCTGACTTCTAAAAAAAGTTGTATTTGAGCTTTTTTCAGAGTTTCAACTTTTTTGAAAGCCAAATCAAAAAGTGCAAATTTAATATAATTTTTTCAGGAAAAAAAGTAAGTTTACCTTAAAAAAAGACAATCCAAACAGGCCCTAAGTTACAGCTTTAGTATTTTCTATATAGCGAGTGGATTATGTATCGAGCGGTTCTTCTTCAAGCTTAGACTTTTCCAATGCATAATTTTCTAACCAAATCAAAATCAATCCATAGCAAAGACTTTTCGAATTCATAAATTTTCTAACCAAATCAAATCAATCCATATCAAGTAACTCGCGTTTATTCACTAGGCGCACGGAGTTAGTTATATATGAATCGGGGAATAAATAAATATTGTTGGTTATATACTTATTTTACAATGTTGTCTCAAATTTATTTAACGGACTTGATGTGGTTATGTTGATTATTTATCACTTAACATCACCCTTTTCTTTTACTTGGAATTGGGAGATAGCAAATCTTACAGTTTGGTAGTGTAGTGGTCAAAATTCAGCTAGTAATTGAAAAGATGTGTAGCTGATAGCTTCTTTCGTTTGCTCCTCTTCGTGGAAAAGTTTGTATAGGCGTAAAGGAATTCTTTAGCCTTGTATGTATGTATGTATATATATTGGCTTGTATAATCGTATCTATGAAACTAGTGGCTTAAATTCTTGAGAAGGTGCGTAGATGAATTGTTTGATCTTCTTCATGCTAACTTAGACTTTTCCAATTAATAACTTACACGTTTTCTATTGGAGGTGCCATATGACTTTGAAAGGGTCTAATATATATAGATGTGCACCATAATTAGCCAAGATCCTTGAGGAGGATATTTTTTTTAGACTGATTTGAAAATAGGATAGAAGAAACGAGACTTCACTCAGAAAGATAATCATATAATTAGTTTTGGCCTTGTTTCTAATTATAAAAAAAAAAAAAGGATTGAGTTTCCCCCGGTTTGAGTACAAACCCAGAAGCTCCAACGTACAATTGGCCTGCTGAAATGAATTGCATGCATGCCAATTGCCGTTGAGATATTTTATTATGTGAACAATGATTGATGTGTAACATAGACTTAGTAAGCAAGTGGTATGTCTTCCACTTTTAGTATGAGTGGTCATAAAATCAATTCTCGTTAGTTGTATATAATCGGCCTTTGATCCCCTTTAAATCGAAAAAAAGAAAAAAACAGAGAAAAAAAGGATGACTGATGTGACACTCTAATTTTTGGATCCAGAGAAATCCATGCAATATCTTTAAACTTGTACTCTTAATTTTCCATAAAAGTTCTTATTATCGAAATTAAGAAGAATAAGTTACACATATTGATCATTGGATTGTGAAAAACAAATTAAGTTAAACAGAAAAATATAATTAGAATAAAATACAAAAAAAGGAGAAAATACTAATTCATTTTCACTCAGAAATTAAATACAACCTTTTATATGTAACATAGTAAGTAAACATATTCTTGTTTATTGAAATCATTTTCTAATCGGTTCTTACCCTGTACGTGGTCCTGTTGATGAAGATTATTCCTTGCTCCGGGAACATCTTACTCTCTTATGTTGAAGAATGTAAGAAGATTACGGCCGATAGCTGAGGGTTTACCCCTAAACATATTTATAGGTATAAGAGTAAAAGTATAGATTGACTCGCAAATTTCGACTTTGTGTCTTTTCCTTGGTGTTCACCAGTTACAGAACCCCTTGGAGCGACTCAGAGTTTTTATTGGAGAAGACATGAGAGGATTTCCTCTCCTAAACGTATTTCTTTTAATTGACTTTGCCTCTCATTGGAAAAAAAAAAAAAATCTAACAGGTGCACACACTAGGTAGTTAGTTAAGTTTATTAAGGATATTTTTGGACTATTTTAAAAAAAGATAGAAAGGGTGAAACTTTGTCTAAAATGAATATTATATAATTGGCTTTGACTTATACAAGGTCAGAGTATTTCACCACCGATCTGCGAAATGAATTACATGCATTGCCATTCAGATATTTAAATTGTTATGTACGTAGTGCTACCTCCATTGATGTGGCACCCTAATTTTTGGATTCGGAGATGTTCATGCGATATCATTGAACTTGTATTCTTTTCGATTGAAAGAATTAATTACACACATAATGCTTATTGGTTTGTCCCCATTAAAAAATAAAGATAACTAGAATGAAATACGGAAAAGAAAGGAAAACTATTAATTCATTCACTTAGAAAAAGACCCTATATATATAACATAGTAAATTAATATGTTCTTGTATATTGAAAACAATTACATCGTCTAAATATAATCGTTAAAATATAACAGCTATTAATTACTATAAGCGTTAATTTTACCAAACATCCCATAATGACCAATACCCTATTTTTATAGTCTACCAAAATAAGTTTGCAAACAGCTAATTTTACAAAACAACCAACATATAGTAAACAATACCTTTATCTTTCATAGTCCAGCAAAACAAGTTTGCAAAACTTTTATACGCCTCCACCGCCACCACCTCCACCGCCACCACCACAAGCACTACCACCGCCAAAGCCGCCGCCTTCACCACCATGGAATACATGTCCAGTTACATGATGACCACCACCGAAATGTCCACCACCAGTTGTGCGATGTCCACCACCTCCGCGCCTGCCGCCACCTCCGCGAACTAGCCAGCTGATAACCGCAAACACGAGAGATACAGAAAAGAAAATACCGACAAGTATGAGGGACAACCTTAAGTGATCATCCATAGCACCTGTTTATCCAAACGCAACCTTAGTTTCTTGAAGATTATTGTTCCATCAATTTTGCAACCCTTCTCAACTTGAATGTTATTTATATATGAAGCTAGTGCAAATTCTTGGAAATTAAGATAGGTAGATAGATGACTTGTTTGTTCAAGCTTACACTTTTCTAGTTAATATTATATTCACACATTATTTAATTTCTATTGGGAAAAATCAGATGATTTTCTTGAGAGTTTTGAGTATCCCACAAGCTGTTACGTTACGTAAACAGTTACTAGCTGCAAGAACCGGTCCTGCTTGAATATGAATTGCCGTTCAATATACGAGAATAATCTAACTATATATTTGCTTTAAAAGGATGAGTTGAACATCACATCCACCATTTTGAGTTTGAAAAATGACACAAACCAATACTTGAGACATACAACAACATCAATATATTCCTAAAGAACGATAAAGATTTCTTTTTTTTTTTAAATAAATTAGGCTGATCGCCCAACAACTTTATTGAATCGAACAAAAAATACAATAACAGTTTACATTCGTGTAAAAATCATAAAAATAACACCTATCTTCTAATATTTGGAATCAAGTGTTTGTTGCATTAAAGAATGCCATGCAGCTTGCAGTATTGACTCATATCGTGAATTACAACCACTCCATTGGCTATTGTTCCTTTGTTAGCGAGATAGTTAGCTGCTTGGTTTCCTCCCCTGTATATATGTGTGGTTCTGAAGAACGATAAAAGCTGTTGCTGAAACTCTGATAATCTATATGAGGCTATCAGAGTATGATGAGGCCATAAAGCAATTAGATGGAAGAACAATAGCGGCATCTCCACTTGAGTATGATGTGAAGCTTGAAAATTCAATACCTCACAGTTATATATATATATATATATATGTATATATAGATGAGTGTATGTATTTATATGTATATATATAAATTATGGTTCAAGTTGTAACTTATTGCAATTAACTCAATAATCATTAACTAACATTATTACACCAACACTTTCATTGATATGTTTTAGAAGATGAAAAGAGCCACTTTATGATAGGAAGATGTATGGATATTCAATGTAGAAAATGGAAGACTTCCAGGTATCTTGGCCAAAAAACCGTATGCTTTATTGTGAAGGTTGAAACTAAAATTTCATTGGATATTTAATGAGCTTATTGAGACGTGTCATCTTATAAAAGCAGTAAAAGAAGTGATGTCGTAGCTTCTAAATCTCACACATTCACATTGAGGTAAAATTATATATAGATAGTATAGATATATACGTACTACTTTTGTCGCCTTTTGTTCCTCTTCGAGGAAAAGCTTGTATAGATAATGCAAAGAAGCTTTTTGGTGATCAAGAGGAGAACTAATTATATTGGGAAAATATGAGCACCAGGCGATAATTTTTCAAAGTAATAAACCTTTTCTCAAAAATATAATAACGATTCAAGGATGAAACTTTGAATGTTAGCTTATCGGTTTTGTTAACGTTATAGTTTCAAGAAAGATTTTTTTTTTCTTTAGAAAAGCCATGATCACCGTGCTTAGAGAGGACTTGAGATGAGTCACTTAAGACTTGTTTCATCTTGATTCGGCGTAGCCTCCGTTGTAAAGAAAAAAAAAAGCCTTTGATTAGTACCATAAAGAGAAACCTTAAGTAAAAGTCATAAAAAGGATGGGTAAATTAATTAAATTAGTCTCTAATACTTGCCGCATTTGTTAATTAAAAGTTCTAGTTGCATGCATGTATTAAATGTACGTTTGGTCCAAAACCCAGAATTTTGAGACCCTTGTCAAAATTTCGTCTGCACAAAATTTTCTCTCTTCTGATCCCTCACTTAATCTCCTTATTTTTCTTCCTTTTTAAACTGCAGATATAATCAATTATTTGCATTATATAATTCTGTTTTCTTTTCATTTCTTCCATTTTATTGCCGATATAAATATTAATTATTTTCATTATGGAAATTCTATTTTCTTTTCATTTCTTCCTTTTGCATGGTCAGCGTACTAATTGGGATAATTCTTGTATGAATTTTGCGACCCTTGTCAGCTTGTATAGTGTTTTCTATGAAACTAGCTTTTTGGCTTAAATTCTTGAAAAGGTGCGTAGATGAATTATTGTTTGATCATCTTCTTCAGGCTTAGACTTTTCCAATTAATAGTTCACGCGTTTTCTATTAGAAATATCATATGATGGTCAAAGGGAGTCTAATAGGTGCGCATATTAGTAGTGGGTAGAAGTTTTAATTTTTTCAAATTTTGAGGAGGTGGGTGCAATGAGTTTTTTTTTTTTTTTTTTGGTGTGTGATATGTAGATGGGAGTTTCAATTTTTAATGCTTCCGTGAGATATCACGAAACACCATGTGGTTACTTTTTTTAAAATTATATTTCACTTATTTTTTGAGTAATTAATCTCAATTTTTTACAAAATCAATAAAAAAACTTTAAAAATAAAATAATTTTTTCACATTTAAGCTTTTTATTCTTATGAATATTTAATCAGACAAAAAAAAATACAAATTCAATATATTATTAAATTCTTTAATTTATAAAACTTAATTACTCACATTTAACAATTTCATAATACTAAAATATAAACTATAAACACACACACACACACACACACACACACACATATATATATATATATATATATATAGTACCTGTAGTATTATACGAGTCACCATGCTAGTTCGAACTATAAGAATATCTAAGGCCACGATCTGTATATGCTCAAGTAATCCATGAATTTAATTTTGACCCAAAAAAAAAGTATCCCATGAACTACTCAACTGTAAGCTTACCCTAAGCTCGAGGGCCTTGGAACAACCCAATCATGAGTCTTGAAGTCTACAAGAAACAGTTGCTAAGACTTTCCAATATACAGAACTTAGATTCGAGTCACAATTTAACATCATCATGATCGTTGGTTGTCTGTCCAAAAGTAATTAAGGGCTTCTTTGGATTGGATTTTTTTATAAGAATTTTTTTCTAAGAAAATAATCACATTTTTCTGATAAATATTTAAATTATATTTAAAGAAAACTAAAACTTTTTAAAAAAGTCTAATTTAAAATTTTTTTTTTCAGAAGTCAAACGAAGCCTAAGTTAAATTTGAAAAGACAATTACCATGAAATACAAAATCGAAGACAAAGAATTGATTTTATTTCATTAACGTGTATGTAACAGGAACATTATTCTTGCAATATGATTTTGCATATTGAATTTAATTACATCCACATAGCATACAGAATAAGTCAACACGATTTCCCCTATTACATTGAATAACTTAATAATTATCCACCAGTGGCTCCACCACCACAACCAGCACAACCAGAAAGTATGTCGCCACCACCACCACCACCGCTACGATTTTCGCGTTCGCGGGATGACTGAACACCACAAGCAAAGATAACCATAGACCAGACGACCTCCATTGCCATCATTTGCCACGAAGAAATTAAAGAGAGAGACTTAAAGGCCCTGCACTTTGCATATATATATATATATATATGACTTCCTTTAAAAGATGACTACGACGACCACAATGATAATATTAATAATAATAATATAATAATAATAAAAAGAGAACTTAGAACCAACGGAAGTGAATCATCACAAATTTTCTAGACTTTACATCAACCTCAACTAAGATTTTGAAATTCCTAAATATCACAATTAGTATAAATTAAAAAAAAAAATCTCTAACATGACCATCATAAAGTCTATATCATAGATTTGACAACAACACATGTTCCTGTACAACATTGAAATTGATATTTTTTTCCATATACAACGTAGACAACACCACATGTACGTTCCATATCTAGCTCGGTAAACTCGGTGACAGCAACTTGTTTAGCAGCCTCCACCACCACCACCACCATCACCGCCGGCAGCGCCACCATCACCACCATGGTATCCGCCGCCACCGCCACAACCACCGCCGTAGTATCCGCTACCATCTGCATTGGAGTAGGAGTATGGTCCACCAGTAGTAGTTGTTCTACGGTGCTTGTGGTTGCCGGACGACGATGATTCTCCACAGGCAAATATAACCATAGAAATGATTGAGAGAGACATAACAAAGATGCCAAGCATGAGCAACACCCCTACAGCTTCATTTGCCATTTTGCCACCATGCTTATTATCTTCCACGAAGAAAGAGAGCCTTGCCATTTCTAATCAACTATATATATAAATATATGTCTTTACTTGAGAGGGTTGTTATATTCTTGTTTAGCCATGAGATATCATGCTTATATACCAGCTAGATTTATGTTACGGGTTTTTTTTTTTAATAGCAAGTGTTTTTCTTTATATATTTATATATTCTAATAGATGTTTAACTAGAGTTTTTTAAAAATAAAATTTTGAATTTTTTTTATTTGAATTCAGGTATTTCTATTAAGCCACATTAAACTTAAAACTAATTCTTGTGAGAGATGAAGAAACACCCTCCCAGCAAGTACATTTATCAAATTTAAACTTATGTTTGCTCACGTGATGAATTCACTACTACCTTAACTAACAATTTATTAGTATCTAAATTTTTATAAAAAATAATTTTTTTTAAAAAAATATTATAACTCCTTTTATAAGTCAATTCAAACGAGAATGGGTATTTACTAATTGCGTTGACCGTCTAACCGTGTGTTATATAGCTTCTCAACTTGAATATTTTTATGTGATGAAACTAGTGGACTAAATTTCCAGCTGGAAGGTGGCAAATATCCATAGATTGATTGTTCTTCAAGGTAAGACTTTTCATATTCACATTTTTTTTTCACAGGAAAATTTCTACAAGTTGACACAGAATTTGAGGAATCAAGTGGCAAGGGGTCTAGACCGAAAAATGAAAAAGCGGCAAGAGGCGACCCAAAAAAAAAAAGAGAAGAAAAGGAAAAAAAAAAAAATTGTGGCAAGGGCCAGAACCAAGAGGATACTACAGATCAGAGTCCCGAGCTTTAGGGCCTACTTGAATTGGATTTTTTTTAAGAAAAATTTTTAAAAGTTATATTACTTTTATAATAACTAGTTGATTTGATTTATTAAAAAATTAGAACTCTAAAAAAAACTCAAATACAACTTTTTTTAGAAGCTAAAATTTTCAGCTTCTAAAAAAAATTATTTTTCAAAAATTGTTAAAAAAAGTGCTTTTAAAAAGCCAATCCAAACGAGCCCTTAAAAAGATATAATATGTAGTAATTATAATATATCTCGTGCAATGCATACACGAAATACATATTTTTATTAATTATTAATAATTAGTTTTTATAATTTATATAAACATAAAATACAAATATGTCTTTAAAATTTAATTTGTAGTAAGTGTTCAATACGAATCATATTTTTATGAGATATTTTAATAATTGAATAAAATATTTAAATTGACAAAATAAAATAAAAAATAATCTGATATAAAAAAGATATAAGATTTTTGAATGTTACTTTAGATGAGAAAATAGTATTATTAATTATTTTTAGTATGGCATTTAGTATTATTTTAGATTAAACCTTTTGTTAGATAGAAAAAGGTTTAGTATGATGATATACGGCATATACTAAAAAGACCTATACCAACTTATATATATATATATATATATATATATATATATATGTGTGTGTGTGTGTGTGTGTGTGTGTGTACATATATTATATTTATTTATGTACAAAATACCTAATGTCACTAGTTTTTGTTATTAAGTATGTTAAGAATCATTGAGTTTTTATCTTAAAAGTTAATTGATTGGTTCAAAAAATATAAGGTAGTTTTGGATTTTATTGTTTTTTTAAGTAGGAAGAATGTATTCCAACAAGTTAGTATATATATACGGACACAGAGAAATGGGGATAAATGTCAAAATTTCTTTGGTTAGATGAAAGTAAACATTCTTTCCTGGTATAGTATAGTACTAATTCGCACGAAGTCATAGGTTACTAATTTTGCATTTTTGTTCTCCAAAATCAGATGGCTTCGAGCATTAAGGTCAAATGCATGTTTATTTTGCGACACGAATTATTAAACTTATTATCGAAGCCTCCAAAAGTTGAACATTCACATTTTACTGGCATAGAACAACGTAAAATTTGGACTAGGAAACAGAATTAATCCCTAAACATGTATTTTGGAACTAACTATTTAAGGTTCATGTTTATATTTTAATTAGATTCTACTTAGGTTCTCGATCCTTTTATCTAAAAGACAGACTCTTTTCCTAATCCACTTCTTTTATTTTTTAATTTCTTTTCAGCACTGGGATTGGGGTAAATTAAATATCCAAGACTCCTATTCGATCTTTAGGTCGTTTCACTTGGGTTTTATTTGGTAATATATAATCAAACTTTTAGTGGTCTGATTATGTATTTTTAAAAGAAAAGACATTTGATATTAGTATATATTTCAATCAATATTCGTTACAAGTTGATAATACTAACGTTTCTGGGAGTCTCAATGTTTAAGTTGAAACCACCGGAATCTAAGCGTCGCTCCTTTTTTCAGCATGCATATCATTTCCAATAGTTAGCCAGCCTCATCGAAAATTTTTCATGTTAGCCAGCCTCATCGAAAATTTTTCATACTTAAATGTAATTAGCAGGAATTGATCTCTGGACCACTCACACTATAAGTGAGAGACATATTATTTAACCACTGAGCCATTGATTCTTCTTCTTCGTCTCTCTTTACCACTACCTCGCATGGATTTCTTATAACAGAAGTTCAAAATGAAGGATTAGCTTAAGATTATAGAATAGTGTCATTTATAGTAGTATCATTAGTAAGAATATGATTTCTTTTCCGTTAAATATTCCGCCATCATGAGACATGCATATAGAAGACCCCTATATCAATAAGACGTAAATATGATGAAAACATACATGTCATGGCTAAATATCAGTAAATTTATTTCTTTATTTTTGGCACACAATTATTCCTGTTAAATTGACAGTATAAATAAAAAGTTGTCTTGAATATTATTATGGTATGTTCAAGTTATATTAGATATGAAATTGAAGACAAACATCGATTCATGATTTGAAGGCCCTTTTGTGATTGTGACATTATTCCAACACTATCTATAAACATGTATATTGAATTTGATTAATACACTAAAATATTATATAGAGTAAAGGATATATTGGATTTCCTTATGATTTATTTAAAGTGTGTTAAACTTATTTTTCTTTTTCAGAATCATTCAAAATTTTCCTTTATATATATATATATATATATATATATACACACCCTATTAAAATGATGTTATGTTTAGAACGCAGAAGAAGACTATGATAGAATTTTGAAGAGAAAAAAGAAAAAGAGAATTGTGAGAAATTTCGATAACACATGAAATTACATACTATAACTCTAGAAAATCGACCATTTTTTACCCCAAAGTAAAAATTAAAGCACCTGTGCTTGTTTTTTTATTGTCAACCTCCCCGTGTTTCACATAATCTAGAAAATATTACAATTACGATAATTTACAAAGTAACACCACCGCAGCCGCCGTTGCCGCCACCATCCCCATCACTTCCACCACCACCACCACCGTCCCCACCACTTCCACTACCATCACCACCACCATCACCACCTCCATCACCATCACCACCACCTCCACCTCCACCACCATCGCCACCACCACCATCATCAGTTCTACGGCGCCTGTGCTTTCTAGGTGAAGATTCTACACAAGCAAAGGCAAGCATAGACAAGATTGAAGTAGACATAACAATAACACCAAGCATGAACAAGAGCCCTGAGCCGTTGTGCATAATAAAACCTGAAGGTTCATTTGCTATTGTTGAACGTGGCCTGTATTCTTGGGCAACAAGAATAGCAGATTTCCTTATTAGCATATTACCTTATTCGCTTGTTATCTTTTGTAGCACATAATTAATTAGTTACCTTTTCTGCTTAATAGGTTTAGGAAACCTTTGCACTATAAATATGTGGCAATACTCATTATGTTATGTGTGAGAGAGAAACCAAAGTGAGAGCCTTGTAGCTTTCGTGATCAGTAATAGAATTATTCTCTGCTGCCCGTGGACGTAGGCTTCAAAGCCGAACCACGTAATTTCTTGTGTCCGTTATTTCTTCTCGTATTCTTCGTGTTTGCATGTTTTTCTCCAACAAACTGGTATCTAGAGCTTAGGTATATTCCGGTGCTTGAGGGAAAAAGGAAAAACAAAACTCATCGTATAAATAAGGCGAAACCAAACAGAGCCTTAATTTTTTTTTTCCAAACTAAAACCAAACACGGCCTTAAAACTAGCTGTGTTGGGTCTTGTTTGAAACCGCTCGCCGGAGTAGCCAAATCTCTGAAGCTTGGTATCGTTGTGTTCGTCGTCACGCAAGGAACTCAACGGTACCTCTGTCATCGAATTTGGTGGCCGAAGGAGCAAGTTGCCATTGAAGAAGCTTTAAAGCTTGGTGCGCTTGGTGTTGACGGAGGTAGCGTATTCTGGCATGAAACTGGTGCGATACTGGTGCTGCTGTGGTCGCTATCGAACAAGGAGGGCATTGGTGTTGACGGCGTAGCGTTTGGAGGCCTGCAGAGCAAGGAAGAACCGGGTCAGGTTGGCTGCGTTTTGGGTCAACTATCGGGTGAGGAAGACAAAGTTTTTGGGCCGGGTTTTTTTTTGTTTCGGGCGATTGTTTTTTTTTTGGGTTGGGTTCTGGCTTTGGGTGGACCGGGTTTTGGGTTATTATTATTTTTTTTGGGCTAGGCTAAGTTCTATTAATAAAAAAAAAATAATAGAAGATAATCCTTCTGGGCTTGGGTCGCGAATCGGGCCAGGGTAGTGGCCTTGTTCAATTTTTTTTTGGTCTGAAAGTTTTTTTTTGTTTGTTTGTTTTTGGGCTGGGCAAATTTTTAATTTTGGGTTGGGCCTAGTCCAAGAAGAAAAAAAAACTGATTTGACCTTTGACCAGCGTTGATCAGGGTTGACTTTGACCGTTGACCATTGACCAAGGGTTGACCGAGTTTGACCAAAGCCTTACCCCACGTTTTTCGACGTGCTAAGTCCGTTTTTGGGTTCTGTTTTTCCAGATTCTGCTCCGAAGTACGTGTTTAGGGATGATGTTGACTTTGACCAACAGGTTTGACTTTGACCGGTGTTGACCAAAGTTTACCAGGGGTGTTCCTAAGGTTTTTCGACGTGCTGAATCCGTTTTTGCGATCCATTGAGTCAAATCCCATCCCGAAGAGTGAGTTTTGAGCAAACGAAGATGTCTTCCACAGGTGGAAAGTTTGAAATCGAGAAGTTTGACGGGAGAATGAGTTTCAGTCTTTGGAGGATCAGATTCAAGGCATTTATGACAATGAGGGACTTTGGAAAGTCATTGAAGGAGCGATCCCGAAAAAGATAGAACCAGCAGTGAGAGAAGAACTCGAAGCGAAAGCCTTGAATGCAATACATATGTCCGTGACAAATGAAGTATTGCTGGAGATTGCTAAGAAGACGACAGCAGTTGAGGCTTGGAATACTTTGGTGGAATTGTATGCATCTAAATCTCTCACCAATCGCCTCTACTTGAAGAAGCGATTGTATTATCTTAGAATGAAAGAAGGTACGTCACTAAAACAACACCTTGATGATTTTACCTCTTGTTTTATTGCTTTAAAGGATGTGGGTGTTAAAATTGATGACGAAGATCAAGCTATGATCGTATTATGCTTCTTACCGCCTTCATATATGAACTTTGTGGACACTATGTTGTACGGGAGGGATAAAATTACTTTTGAAGATGTGATTACTTTATTAAAATCGAAGGATCTTCAAACACATATTTCGGGACATAGGGAAGAAGTTCATGGGGAAGGTTTAGTGAGTAGAGGGAGATCGGAGAATAGAGGTGGATCTTCGGATAGAAAGAAAAGCAAGTCAAGGTCAAAATCAAGAGCAAGGAAGCTACGCTATTTCGAGTGTGGCGAAAAGGGTCATATTAAGAAAGAATGTCCAAGACTGAGAAAAGGAAAGAAAAATGTGGAGAATTCAGCTAATGTGGTGGAGAGTGCTGACAGTGATGGAGATAACTCGAGTAGTACCGGGGAAGTTTTGACTATGAGTGGATCACAGTGGCAAAATCAATGGATTCTTGATACTGGTGCAACGTTCCATATGTGTCCTAGGCGCGACTGGTTCTCTTCTTATTCCAAAAGAGAAGGGAAAGTCTTTCTAGGTAATGATCTTTCGTTAAAGGTGGAGGGAATGGGCATCGTAAATATCAAGATGTTTGATGGTATTACAAGATCTCTCGAGTGTTGGCATGTACCGGAGCTGAAGAAAAACTTGATTTCTCTTGAGCGTTTGGATTCTCATGGATACAAATTCTGAAGTGAGAATGGTGTCTTAAAGGTGACCAAAGGTGCAATTGTGCTCTTGAAAGGGAACTTGACTGGCGGCCTATATGTCTTTCAAGGTAGTACGATTCTGAGTGTTGCATTTATTACATCCGAGGAGAGTGATAATGACACTCTGTGATTATGGCACAAAAGGTTGGGCCATATGAGCGAGGGGACTGACCGAGCTGAGCAAGAGGGATTTGCTTTGTGGACAAAGAACTGGAAAGCTTGAATTCTGCGAGCATTGTGTCTTTGGAAAGCAAACCAGGGTGAAGTTCAGTAAGTGGCAGGAGAACACCAAAGGCACACTTGATTTTATCCATTCTGATCTTTGGGGTCCTAATAAAGTTCTTTCCAAGAAAGGTGCCAGGTATTATATCACTTTTATTGATGCATACTCTCGGATGGTATGGGTATACTTCTTAAAAACTAAAGATGAGGCGTTTCCAACATTTGTCGAGTGGAAGACGTTGATTGAGAAGCTGACTGGTAAACAAATTAAGCGTCTTAGGACTGACAATGGGTTGGAATATTGCAACAAAAAGTTTGATGAGTTCTGCAAGAAACATGGCATTGTGAGACACCGCACATGTGTAGGGACACCACAACAGAATGGAGTTGCAGAACGCATGAATAGAACTCTGGTGGAGAGAGCTCGTTGTATGCTCTCTCAATGCAGTTTGAGTCAAGACTTTTGGGTCAAGTCGTCAATTCGGCATGCTTCTGGGTGATTAGGTCCCCATCCAAAGCTATTGAATTGAAAACTCCTTTTGAGTTATGGTCTGGTAAGCCTGCTGACTACTCTCGATTGAGGGTGTTCGGTTGCCCTGCATACGCTCACGTGAAGGATGGCAAGTTGGAGCCGAGGGCAAAGAAATGCATATTTCTAGGCTATGCGTCCGAGAGGAAAGGTTACAGGTTGTGGTGCACAGATCCAAAGTCTCCAGGTTTCCTCATCAGCAGGGATGTCACGTTCAATGAGTCTGCTTTATTAGACCAAGAAAAGGAGAAAGCGGTAGCTGATTTAGACCACGGTGTCAAAGAGCAGGTGGAGGTATTTTCTGATGTACCAAATGTTCCATCTAGCAATAGTAGCAGTCAAATTCAGCCGACTCAACCAACTGAGGCACATGATCAAAATATGCCTGAACAATGTATACAAAGATTGCCACTGGGCGAGAAAGGAGACTGATTAGAGAGCCTCAAAGGTATGGATACGCTAATCTTGTTGCTTATGCTTTGACTGTTGCCGAAACAATTGAAGGATATGAGCCGAATTCATACAAAGAGGCCATATCTGGGAAAGATTCTGCTCAGTGGGTGGGTGCCATGAGTGAGGAGATTGAGTCTCTTCATAAGAATCAAACATGGGAGCTTGTTGAATTGCCTAAGGGACAGCGAGTTGTCGGTTGCAAATGGGTTTACAAGAAAAAGGAAGGTACTCCAGGGGTTGAAGGTCCTCGATACAAGGCACGGTTGGTGGCAAAAGGCTATACACAAAGGGAGGGTGTTGACTTCAACGAAGTGTTCTCACCGGTTGTGAAGCATACTTCCATCAGGGTTTTACTTGCCTTGGTTGCTCTTCATGACTTAGAGCTTGAGCAGCTAGATGTAAAAACAGCGTTTTTGCATGGTGATCTTGAAGAGAAAATTTACATGAGTCAGCCGGAGGGGTATGTAGTTCCTAGTAAGGAGAACCATGTTTGCAAACTGAAGAAATCCTTGTATGGGTTGAAGCAGTCACCTCGGCAATGGTACAAGAGATTTGACACATTCATGGTAAGTGCTGGATACACAAGGAGTGCTTACGACAGCTGTGTATATCTCAAGAAGCTTCCAGATGGTTCGTTTGTGTATTTGCTGTTGTATTCGATGATATGCTTATTGCTGCTAAAAGCATGTCTGCAATCAACGAATTAAAGAAGCAGCTAGGTGATGAGTTTGAGATGAAGGATCTTGGAGCAGTGAAGAAGATTCTTGGCATGGAGATTCACAGATATAGAAACGCTGGGAAGCTATTCTTGTCTCAACAAAGTTATATTGAGAAGGTGCTGGAGCGTTTCAGGATGCTTAAAGCTAAGCTTGTGAGTGTGCCGCTTGCTGCTCACTTCAAATTGTCTGCAGATTTGTCACCTAAAACTAAGGAGGAGGTGGAGCATATGTCTCATGTTTCATACTCGAGTGCTGTTGGTAGCTTGATGTATGCTATGGTGTGCACTCGTCTTGATATTTCACATGCAGTTAGTGTTGTGAGCAGGTATATGGCATCAGCTGGGAAAACACACTGGGAAGCGGTGAAATGGATAATGAGATATTTGCGTGGCATTGCGAATATAGGATTGCTATTTAGCAAGATGACTGGAGATTGCGCGAGGTTGGTGGGTTATTGTGATTCAAACTTTGCGGGTGACCTTGATAAGAGAAGATCTCTGACGGGTTACGTGTTTACTCTCTCTGGATGTGCTATCAGTTGGAAAGCGACATTACAGTCTACTGTGGCATTGTCGACTACTGAAGCGGAGTACATGGCAATTGCAGAAGCTGTGAAGGAGGCCATGTGGTTACAAGGCACAGTTCGTGATCTTGGATCGCAGAAGATACAAATCTGATCTTTTGTGATAGCCAGAGTGCAATCCATCTGACGAAGAATCAGATGTATCATGAGAAGACTAAACACATTGACATCAGATATCATTTTATCAGAGATGTTGTATCACAAAGAATCATATCGGTGCAAAAGATATCTACCCATGAGAATCCAGCAGATATGATGACTAAGATAGTTCCAGTCAGCAAGTTTAAGCATTGCTTGGACTTGGTTGCTATTTGCGGTGCGGAGCATTGAACTCTTAGAGGCAGTTGGCTGCAGGGATGATGGTGTATTGATTGGAGCGAATACGTGCCAAGGTGGAGATTTGTTGAATGTGGCCCGTATTCTTGGGCAACAAGAATAGCAGATTTCCTTATTAGCATATTACCTTATTCGCTTGTTACATTTTGTAGCACATAATTAATTAGTTGCCTTTTCTGCTTAATAGGTTTAGGAAACCTTTGCACTATAAATATGTGGCAATACTCATTATATTATGTGTGAGAGAGAAACCAAAGTAAGAGCCTTGTAGCTTTCGTGATCAGTAATAGAATTATTCTCTGCTGCTCGTGGACGTAGGCTTCAAAGCCGAACCACGTAATTTCTTGTGTCCGTTATTTCTTTTCGTATTTTTTGTGTTTTCATGTTTTTCTCCAACAGCTATATTATTATTGCCACCATGATATGCCACCAAGAAAAGTTCTTCCTGTCCCGCTATTCCTGACCTTAGGAAGGAATATAATAGCCTTGCCATTTCTCAACTATAGATAATATTTAATTTGTGTGAGTTGAGAAAATATATATTTTGCTTTGTTTTGGCTATGTGATATAACATGCTTTATAGTGCTAGTTTTACGTTAAACATCAGTGTCATTTGTCGTGTCTGCAACCATGCGTGTTTGTTTCTCCCTCCGAGTTGTGGAAAACTTGTCAGCCATAGTATTTTTCTGTAGAACTCTAGCGGATAATGTACCCATTGATTCTTTCTTCAAGCTTAGACTTGTCCAATTCACAATTTTCTAACCAAGTCAAATCAATCCACAGCAATAAGCAAACTGCCCTTTATTCAGTAGGTGGAGTCAACCATATACGGTTTGGTATTATTATTCATTCTTGTCGAGTGTCATCTCCTCTTTTCGTGAGCGCTTAGCGGACGCATCTAATGATAGAACTAAAGGGCAAGTAGGGGTAGCTAGTTACCTCGCTAGCCTTAAAAACAAGTTTTTTTTCTTTTTTTTATAATTTATTTACCAAAAATAATTTTGCATTTGTATTTTGCTCCCCAACTTAAAAGAAAAATAACAATAAGTTTGTATCTTTATTATTTATTGCTTTCACTTAAAAAAATTATTAGCATTAATTAGCATTCTAAAATTCCAAATACTATTAGCTATTTAGTTCAATTTTAATGATTCTCTATAATAATGTCATCTAACTCTAGACTGAAAATTTAATTAGTAATATTTAAGTTTTGACATCTTTATTAATTACTTTATTTTTTATAAGAATATATTTATAAAAGAAGTAGTTGATAACTTGAGTATTAGTTCTTTATGATTTTTATGGCACATAAGAGAGGATGTCAAGCGAGATGTATAAATATGAATATATAAATATTTTGGTATCAATTGATGAGAAATAGTTATTTCTATATGTACTCAAATATGTTTTGAGATTAAGAAATATGTTTTTGCTCAGTGCATCATGCATATTTTATAATTTAATGTATTTCTATATATGATATTTTATTTTAAAAAATCCGTTACTGTTTTGAGTTTTTTTTTTAATATTTCAGCCTCTAAGACAAATTCCTGGCTTCGCCACTAAACACATCAAAGATATGTTGTTGATTATATACTTATAACATTATGATGCCTCAAATTTATTCGACGTGATTATGTTTGTTACTTAATATCACCCTTCTCTTTTATCCAAATTGGAAAATAACAAATCTCACAGTTTAGCAAAAAGGTCGAGTATTCAATGAAGTTTTACAATTAATAAAATTTTACTTAATTCCCAAAAAAAAAAAAGCTTGTACGTCAATAACGGATCCTGCTGGAATGAGTTGCCAGTGGAATATTTTTATAGTAGTAGTTGTAGTGGTCAAAATTCAGCTAGTAATATAAAAGACACATAGCTCATCACTTGCTGCTTCCTGGAAAAGTTTGGCCCCTAAACAGCGGGTCGATTGCAGAGTTTTCAACCTATCAACTCCCTATTCATTTCGACAAATGCCGTAGTCAAAATAGTCTTCCGTAAAGATTACTTTGCTGGCAGTTAAAGATGTGATAAGTGACGGATAAACAATTAGATTAAGTGGTTGACTCTACTACGGTGTATGTTCACAGAGGGTTGGGGATGGGCGATGGGGGTAAAAAGAATGGTAAATTGTTATGGATTTCCATGTGATCTGGTAAATTGCTATGAATTTTCATGTAATCTTTTAAAATTGTATCAGATTGGGTGGAGGGGAAAAAAAGGGTAAATTACTATGGATCTCTGTGTGCAAGGTCCTCTAAATTAAAAGTGCATTGGACCTTGCTGTATTATAAAAATGCCCTCATAATTTCTCATGGTCATTGAAAATAAGAACACGCCTCTTGCCCTCTGTCTAAAAACTCGTCATTTTTAACATATTGTTAATTAAAATAACAAAATTAACCTTTGATCATGGCATGTCCTATACACAACCACAAGGGGGCACGTGCTTATATCCAGTTAACAATCGGTAGAAAATGACAATTTTTTGGACAGGAAGCATGTGCTTATTTTCAATAATTATAGAAGGATATATGAGGAGATTTTTGTACCATTTGATTCACTTTGTAGAGGACCACATAGGAGTCCATTTAATTTCCCTAAAAAAGAAAGACGTGTGGTTTCTTCTTGATAAGATCATGCATTATAATTAAACAAGATAGAATTAGTACGAATTATTTGTTTGTCATTTCAATATTTTCACTATGGTCACTGATGTAACTATAAACTATCTCTTTATCATTTTATCATATTTGTAATGGTGTCAATAGTTCATTTATCGTTTGACTTTAATTATAACATCAATATAATAGTATGAGTTACGAGCCAATCTATTATATTCCCAAAAGGATGACGTATTAATCAATTAAGCCATGACCGCCATTAAGAAGAACCTAATAAACAAGTCTTTTCAAATACCATAATAACATATCTCAAGTTGACATTATTGCGTACAATTTTTTCTTTTCAAGAAAATAAATAAATAAATAAAAGCAATTTCGTACGCGAAACTCTCGGACAAATTAAAGCCAAAGATATTTATAGCAAGGATGACCATCTGCATTAGTTTGGCTACAGGGTGTATAGCATCATTTTCATTGTTCCATAAATGCAATTCTATCAGGCCATTCATTGGAGTAAGAGATATTTTCATTCTCTATAAGATATATGAACATAAATGAAAATTTCACTTGCATACTCCAAGATACATATTTACTTGTATACTGAATTTGATTACACCAAAATATTATACAAAATAATTAAAGGGTAAAGTACAATGGATCTCTTTATGATTTAATTAAAGTGTGTTGAACCTCTTTTATTTCAAAATCTATCATAATTTCTTTTTACGTCCTAAAACACAGTACCATGCCCCAAAAAGGGAAAATTAGTATGTTATGTTTTAGAGCGTAGAGGAAGAATATGAAACTTTAAAAAGAAAAAGGAGATTTCGAAAAATTTTAATAACACATAAGGATCTGATGTACTCTAAACAAACGGTAAAAAATCGAAGAAGTTTAATCTATTTTACCTCAAAGTAAGAAGCACACACGCTTGTTATTTTTTTGGTCAACGTCACCATGTTTCACATAATATAGTCTAGAAACAAATTACAATAATTCATCCACCACCTCCTCCGCCACCACAGCCTCCACCACCACCGCAGCCTCCGCCACCACCACCGCCACCATAGAATCCACCACCAGTTCTACGACGCCTGCGCTTTCCACGTGAAGACTCTACACAAGCAAAGACAAGCATAGACAAAATTGAGATAGACATAACAATCACACCAAGCATGAACAAGAGCCCTGAGCCCTTATGCATAATAACACCTGAAGCTTCATTTGCTATACTATTATTGCCACCATGATCTGCCACCAAGAAAAATAGCCTTGCCATTTCTCAACTATAGATATATAAGTCTGTGTCTGGTTTAGAGAAGATATTATTTTTTGTTTTAGCTATGAGATATAACATGTTTTTATAGTACTAGTTTTATGCCAAAACTTAAACATTAGTATCATAATTTGTATTGACCTGGTAAAGATGCATGCATGTTTCTCTTAATTCTTTTAGTTGTGGAACACTTGTCAGTTTTAGTACTTTTTTATAGAACTAGTGGATGATGTACCAATTGATTCTACTTCAAGCTTAAGACTTTTCCAATTTTTAATTTTCTAACCAAGTCAAACCAATTCATAGCAAGCAATCCACCTTTATTCACTAGGCGGAGTTAGTTATATGGTTTGATTATATTATTCATTTTTATCGGATGTAAATATTGTTGATTATATACTTACAATATGATGGCTCAAATTTATTTACGGACTCAACTTGGTCGTGTTGATTCAGCTAGTAATGGAAAGGACATGCAACTTCGAACAAGTTAAGTAGTCGAGACTACTAATGTTTTGCATTCAAATTTTATAAGGGACGGAAGTTGGATAGCATTGGGGATGCAGGGGTAAAAGAAATAAAAGAAGGTGTAGGTATCTCTTGGCAAGTTTATTCGTTATAATTAAGGGAGATACAATTGTTATGAATTATTTGTTTCTCTTAATTTCATTACAAGTAAGACATAGTTTATTGTCTTTGGTATAATTGTCCATGTTGATTTATCATTTTATCATAACTATAGCATTGGCAATAGTTTATTTATCATTTTATTATAACTATTATATCAGTATAATGGACTCGTTTGGATTGATTTTTTCTAAAAGTACTTTCTTTTAACAACTTTTGAAAAAAGTGTATTTTTTTTAGAAGCTAAAAATTCCAACTTCTAAAAAAATTATATTTGAATTTTTTAAAGAGTTTAAGCTTCTCTGAAAATCAAGTCAAATAATTATTACAAAAAAATTATACCTTTTTTTTAGGAAAAAAGTATATTTTTTTCCTGAAAAAAAGTTGCCCAATATTATGAGTTACGACCAAATTCATTTCAAAAAGATGACGAGTTAATCAAATAAGTCATGATCATCATCAAGGGGAACCTGAAGAGAAGTCATTTTAAAAATCATAATGACATGTTTGAAGTCAACATTATTGTATCCAATAAAAAGGAGAGCAGTTTCGTACACGAAACTCCGGGGCCAAAGATATTTGTAGCAATTTGCATTAGTTTAGGTGCAGGGTTTAGAGCATCATTTTCATCGTTCCGTACAAGCAATTCTATCAGGCTATTCACTGGAGTAGAGATATTTTCTCATTCTCTCTGTAAGGTATATGAACATAAAATGAGGAACTCAATTGTATATACAAGTCAATGGATATATACACCTCGATTAGTATACACATAATGATCAGTTTCACCACAATAATTCACGGGTCTGATGGTAAAAGAATACACCTTTCTATATTTCCTTGAATTTACTCTATCAACTTCGCTCCAAGCAAGAAGAAAAATTAATACACACGCCGTCTTATCAGAGAATCAACGAATTTCTGAGTGATTCGGATATTTGAGGTACCAGATCAACCTCATGACTCCACTGCTCTTTGATTGAGACATGTTGCAGACGGATATATATATATTTTTTTCCCTTTTCTACTACTCACTCGATTTCAAAATACGGCCTTCAGCATTTGCCAGTCTGATTGTGGAGTTGCCGTATTTTCTTGTTCACGTCTGCTTGTCCCCTGCAAAACCAAAATCATCCATTGTTGAAAGTCATTAGCCTTGCAGTAGAATCACAAAGAAGTGTGTGAATGTTTCATTTTTCTTCTCTGTTTATGTATATGGTTAGGAACCAGCTTCACAGTAAAAAACATCCGGCTTTGTCACTGTGAGTTTCATTTTATCTTCTCTCTTTTTCCTGATTACAAGAATCTCTATGTGTAGTATGGTTGTCGTATAATTGGAAAAAATAATATGGAGAAGACTCACGTATAGATTTAGGATCTTTATGTACAAAGAAACTTGCGGCAACTATCAGATAGCAGAGGAGTAGCATCAGCCCTTTGAAGTAATTAGAAGTTCCGTCCTGCGAGAACAAAATGCTGATTAGCAATAAGACCGGCAACACAAAGAGGACTGTTTACTTCTTCCACCCGAACCAAACCGTTTATATGTATATAAAAGAGAGGGAAGGCAACTGTGGAAGCTGGTGGTTTCTCAAAAAGGAGCAAACCTGCAGCATGAATGCAACTACAAGAACAGTCATGAACAGCGTTGCTGTCTCGAAAAGTTGAAAATTCAAGTCCATAGCACATTCCATGATCCATCCTAAAACCACACAAAAAGGTACCTGCAATCGTTGCCACAGGAAAATAGTTCCTAAGAGGTACTTAAAGATCAGATTCAAGAAATGCATAAAAGACAAATAAGACAACCTATAATCAAATATGTCAATACAGTGCCATTGATCGCAATGCTCTTTACTAATAAATAAGTATGAAAATATGCCTTGGTTATCATTTAAGCATTAGGAATTCAGAAAAAGAGATAGGACCAGGAAGTAGTTCAACACGGACAAAATTGCTCGAAACTGCAGGAAATATCATGTTGGAGTAATGTAAGATGAATATTTAGACCAAAACATTGTTCTCCGATAAGGTCCTTCAATTTTCACCTTCAAATACACATTTGTTGATTTGTGGGCTATGGAATACTTAAGAGAAAAATATGTACATACTAAAATTGGGCTACAAGATGCACCCCAAGAAAATTTCAAAATTTAGTTAAGACAGCAGGAAGGTAAATCGCGAAAACAAGCATTCTCTGGTTACAAATACATGCAGCATAAGAAACTGCACCCAAAACAGGGCCGCCCCCCGCCCCCCACCCCCCCCGCGCGCACGCGGGGGCCCTGGGAGGGAGGGGTGGGAGAGAGATGAAGAAGGTAATAGAATAATCATGAGATAGAGATCAAAAGACCTACCATTTTCAGTCAGACTAGGGAAAAGGGGCTTTGAAATCAACTACTGTTTCCATAGAATTAAAAAGCAGACCAAAATTAGAAAGTCGAAAATTTCACCAGTTCAATCTTACCTATCTTAACAGATATGAGCCAATTTTAAAATGAAAAGGAAAGTACTTAACAGGTTTGAACTCTATGGATGAGTATAATGATAATGCCAAATGAAGGCGGAAACTTATGCTTCTCCTTTCCCTTATAGCTCAGAGCATCATGGTTATAAACCATATAAAAGAGCTAGAAGGGTACCAATGATACATATAAAGAATAAATAAACCTCGAATATGCTTAAGCCACAATTGGTAGGGGGAAAAGGGATGATATAGATGGAGATACAGTGCAGAAGTCCAAGTGACAAAAAAACCACTTAAAGTGAATCTATTCATAATCAGATTGCAAATCACAGATATATCTTACCAACGATAGGTCGGCATAAGAATCTGAAAAAGTTTACCTACCACAAACATGGATATCTGAGTTGATGAGCCTATTGCCACTCCTAAAGAGATGTCCTGTATAAATGCCAGTTATATTAGAAATGGCAATTTCATCATTCTATTGATAGCACGATAGCACGTCAAGCACTTACAAGCTTGTCTTTCATAGCAAACATGATGGCGCCAGCATGTTCAGCCGCATTCCCAACTATTGGGAGCAATATGACACTTATAAATGCTACTGGAATGTTCATTGCACTAGATGCTCCCTGAAATCAATATCAGAGGACTTGTCAAGTTGAAAGATAGATAACCTCTTTACCAGCACAAAAGCAATCATTAGACAAAAGAAGGGCATATTAACTGCAATGAACACAAGTACAAACGCCTCTTTACATTTTGCCAAATTCGAGGCTATTTACCTAAGCGGCACTGCTGAAATAATTCTCAGTCTTTCCTTCTTAGACGTCAGGAAGAGGAGAAAACTAAGTAGAAGACTTATGTGAGAAAGTGGTTCAAGGTAACAACAAATCATTCTCTACTATTATTATATTATTTGATCAAATTTACTACCTGATCATCTCAATAAAACAAGGGACTCTTCTGCAATTGTTCCTTGTGATGAGTAAGACTATGCTGCATTGGCTGTAATATAGCCAATGGTGTAGATGAAGAAAAAGAAAAAGAAGTGTGCTAAATAAGCGGTGGGGTGGTAGGGTGAAAACTAAGTCTTCACTAGATGACACCCAGTCCAGCATAGTCCAAAGCCCTTGTGATGCACAACAATATTCTCTGTAATTAGTAATGGTTTAGAAGGGAAATTCAGATTACAACCTATATTCATCTATGCACCTATTTGAATTTGGTTGATTGCAAATTTTCAAGAACAGAAGTTAATAGCTGTTACCATGATAGAGTACAGGTTTTCCTGATTTTCAACATTACTATATTGGATGACCTTGGTACAAACTAAAATTTAAAAAAAAAAAATCCTTAAAAAGAGAAAGATAAAAAAAGAAACACATCTTAGGAAAGACAGAACAAGTAAAAGCCATTTTTTGTGAGAGAATTAGGAAAAGAGAAGAGCACCAGATGCCAAAAAGCAAAAGTTTATCGTATGAAAATAACATGAAATAGGAATTATTGTTTTAAGCAATGGCATGATGCACTTTGTAAAAGAGCTCTAATCTTCTTCCAATCATATACACCAGGGACCCCAGAGAACCCATATCATATCAAACTATAGACAGAAGTTACCTCAATGGCATTGACCAGGTACTCGGACAGAATCGATATCCATACAGTCAATATTGCCAGCCATATGATTGATTCCCACTTTGAAATTTCAGGAGCTTCATCATCATCATCATCTGAGGAAGCATCAGCGTGAAGCCCTTCCTGAATTTATACCATATATCAGACAGGACACTAATAACACAACCCACAAATCAAGTAAAGTTACTAGGTATCTAAAGTTACATAAAAAGAAGTGTAATGCAAGCTTTACATTATTTCTACCCGTACCATACAAAAATTCCACAAAGATTTTCTGGGAGTTCAAAAATATGTTTTTGAGTATGTTTCTCAGACTCTTAAATCCTTTCAGGAATTTTGGAAATGCCAAGCAAGTGCTTGATGCCAGAAGGTGCAGAAGGACAATAGGAAGGGATATGAAGTTCCTTGGAAGAGCATCAATAACTGGCGATCTGGAATATACAGCGTAAGAAGAAACTTCCTGCATCTTGCAACTATAAATTATCATCAAGTATTGCAACTACCCACAAGAACAGAAAGCTACATAAATTTGACAAATATGTGGGAAAAAGCACTTCACAATAATATGAAGAAGAAGTGGGAATCTATCATTGATTGATCGGCATTAAAAATCTCCATGAGAAGGGTTACAAGAAAAAATTATCAATATTTATTTTGGTTCACTTTAAGTCATAAAGTTTTCATATAGAAAAGCAAAATAGACAATGAATCATCCTTCAAAACATATACCCCGTGTTCTACCTCTAGAATCAGAGATTGACTGATTTATATCATTAGGAAAAGCAACTAAAGAAAGAAAACAAAAACCAAGTAGCTAACCTCAGTAATTGGGCTGTAGACATTGTTTTGGTGTCTCAGCTGGAAGAAAAGATATGCACCATAAGCCACAAGCATAACACAGCTGCTAAATCTTGAAAGGGCCAACTCAGACGTCCCAGCATGCAACTCAGTATGCGTGAAATGGAGGACAGCTGGGAACAACAGGCCCATCACTGCCATCAAGAGCAATGCCGAGCTCATCACTGCAGTTCCCTAACGAACAAGTTCAAAAGGACAAGAAGAAGAAAATCATCATCATTACTTGATCATGACGTAAGAAAATATAGGAAGACAATAAAACTGTTAATCTATCCTTTACATCACAATAAAATCAGGACAAACGTACCTTGTTAAATACTTGCTCCTTATGGGGATGAACAATTCCCCCAGCAAAAAATGCACATCCAAGTACCAGTAGCATGTTTGAAAGAATTGACCCTAATAGTGATTGCTGAACTACACGAATCATTCCACTTTTAAGTGCATGCATTGATATTATTAGCTCCGTTGCATTTCCAAAACTAGCATTTAAAAGGCCTCCCACTGTAAATTTCAAAAGATAGTCAGGTAAACTAAAATATTGTCCGCTGTCTTGCAGCACAGAGATCAGATGTAAAAAGACAAGCAACCTCAGATTTTTGTTGTCAAGGATACACAGCTCTAGCATTAGTATCAATTACCACTTCAGAGCATGTTACAAATGTTGATTCTTCACATCATGTTACAAAAACTGATTCTTCCATTACAGGACACATTACAAATGGTTTTGCCATTTCTTACATATCCAAGCGTAAACTTGCTTAGTCTTGCTAGTTTTGTTATTCATAGATATCAAACATCAGCTGTCCTATGAGAAGCAATAGGCATCGAACCAATATAAAGAAATTATACAGATGATGACATGAGATATCTATAAAAGTTCCACTTCCTTTTGAAACATAAGAACAAAAGTGCAAATGTGATGAAACTAAACATGAGATGAATATGAGAAAAACCTGTAGGTCCAGTGTAGAAGGCAAGTTGCCTGCATAAAGAGGAAAGGGAAAATGTTATGGGCTCATTTTTTTCCTAGCTGTGTATAAAATAATAAAGACTTCGACAATTTATTGGTGATAATTTGAGTCAATATAAAATGATCAATTCCTATGGTGTGGAGACTTAAAAACTCACAGCACCATTTTCGTGCTTGAACTTAATCTTGAGAAAGCGAGACGCAAGTGTAATCCTGAATATCCATCACAAAAATCTAAACTGAAAAGTGCATCATAATATGATGCTATTGGTCTCCTAGCTTAGTGCTCCCATCCTAAATTAGATTTCTTCTTTTTACTTGGCACAATATGTAATATAAGAGTTAAAAAAGGTAGAATACTCAGAGAATGATAGCCGGTGTCTTATGTGGGGGATACAAGTTACTTTTGTGGAAGAACAATCAAAGAAGTTCATTATATCCATACTGACTTTTCCTTACAGTATAGGGAATTGGAAAAAGGAGAAGAGATTTTGCATATCAAAAACACTTTATAATTTTTCTCATGGCAGTTATGACATTACCTTTGAGATGAAGTGGGTACTAATTTGCCTCCTACTACATCAATTAGATACAAGTCGATCTATTTCTCCTATGGGACATTGATGTGTAAATCATAAGTATGCGCATGTGTCCATATATAGACGAAATGACATAGGATAGAGCATTACTCGGTAGCCCAACCCAAACGCTCTGCCAATGGTATGATGCCTAACAAGCTTAACAAGAAGACCCATCCCTGAAATAGTAAGTAAAATGAGAGAAGTGTATATGTAATATCCAACAGAGACATAATTGCAAAGCAACTGGCAACATACCTCATGCTTGGTCAGTTTATCTACCAAGATTGCTAAAGTTCCACAAGGTACAAGTAGATTTAACTTGTCGGAAAGCAGCACAATCTTAACACTGTGCATTACACTGCTAAGTACACATTTGCAACCGCAGCCTTCTGAACCAGCATCACAGAAATCTCTACGAGCGCCATCTAGTGAAGACATCTTTCTACCATTACGTCTAGAACCAACAAGCCTCTCATCCTCAAGCTCCAGAACTGATCTTCCTTCTAATGATCCCATCTGTTGCATCAATTTAATTTCATAAGATTACTTGACACAGCCAGCTTCTAGTCCTATGACAAATGATGCATACAGAATCATATCAGAATTGGCATAATTGAGAACCAAAAGAAAAAATTAGCACAACCCTATGGTTCAGCCAACTCATTCAAAGTTTTTGCAGTAAATTGATGGTCTGCACATGGAATGGGACAATACAGCTAGTACAATGCTGTATGAAGGACCATAAGATACATTTCTCTTAGATATTACAAATGCAAATACATGCCATAAGCATTGCATCACCCTTTGCCTCCTCCCCATGTATTTCAGTAATGCTGCTATCTCAAACACTTTAATAGGAAAGTGGTACAGAATTCTCAATGTTCAGAAGTCCCCTGGTTAAAACTATCGAGTATAATTTTTCAGTGCGCCAAAATTTGAATTATGGTTTCAGATATAACCGTCAAAGTTAACTCCTCCTTGACATAAGCCACTACTTAAATTTCTCAAATATGATAAATAATTTAAAAATACACTAGAACAGAAAACAGAATCAAGTCCCCAATCCCTCTACTCTCTCCATTTTTTTCATTCTAAGACCTCCTCCCTAACTAACTCAGCAATTTCTCCAATGAAAATCAAGAAAGATTCAAAAAATGAGCACTTATGCACGTCATCTATTGGCAAAAAAAGGAAGGGATAAGAGGAGAAACTCACTCTTTTTTATTCAACTTTGACACATGAATTATATCAATTGTTGCACACCATCCCCTGATGCAATGGACAAAAAACCCAGCTGTGTCCCATCAATAGACATGCCATAAATCTTCAAACGCACCCAAATTCACCAAAAAGCAAGAAAAGTACATTCTATATCTAATTGGATCATGAAAATGCTATGGTCACCAAACCAACCTTAGAAAACAAGCAAAGTATTTTAGTTGCAATGAAACACAATTTACAATTTGATCACTTTCTTATATAAAAATTCCCATCAATGAGCTAATAAGGACACATTTGGATTGACTTTTTCAATGTTGCCTTTTTTTAAATTTTTTGAAAAAAAAAAAAGGCTCTTTTGACCAGCCAAAAATTCTGAAAAATCTGCAAATGAGTTTTTCTTAAAAGTGCTTTTTTTATTAAAAAAAAAGTCAATTTAGATAGATCCTAAATATCGTGATTTTGCATAAACTCTATCGCAAAAAATTAATGTTGGCAATTTTCACACACAAAACACAGGAAAGAAACACATAGAAAAGGAAAGACAAAAACTTCTATGGAGGAGAATGAAAACCAACCTGCGAAAAGGTCAACAGTTGATGCTAGACAACAATAATCGTGATGGACATGTCTGCACAATAGTCAACGTGATGGACATGTCTGCACAATAGTCAAAATTGTAGAAAATTCTATAAAGAAACCAAAAAAAGCAACTATAATGGTTTCTTTTTTCAATAATATTTCAAACCATGAAGCTGCATAGAAGTTTACAAAAATCTTGATCTTTTTTTACTCTTCTTCTTTTATTATTCCTTTAGAATTTTGATATGTGCTAAACTTTGGTTTGTTTAAGGCGAAGATTGCGGTGGGGCTTGTGTAATGTAGAAGCGTTTTTGCAACCAACGCGGTTGGTGTACGCGGAATGGGGCTGGTTATATGTTGGACTCTTAGTATAATGTCGGATCGTGAGATCAAACTACATTTTCGGAAGAGAGTTTTAATGAAAGGTTTTGTAATAAATTTCTTCTTTTTTTCTTTGGTTGGTTGATGAATGTAACACGTACCAATACTATAAATCTTTTCCGTATGCAGCGGAAATTCCAAAGGTCGAGCTCAAGATTATTATTGCTTGATACGCACAAGGGTTCGTCACGTAGAATACGTCAGTTATGCATGCATGCATGGATTGAAATACTACACGTACATCCCGAGAAATGGGGTTTGTTGAGACCTGCAATTAGTTCGGGGTACGAAACTCACATTATGTGTTGACAGATATATGTGCACAATTAGAGTTTAATTGACCGCTCTTATTTTTTGGAAAATAAAGCTTAATAAAGTAATTTTTTTTAAGGTTGACCCCCTTTAGAATTTTAATTATTGACCCCTCTTGTTTTTAGGAAAATAGTGTTTAAGGTAATTTTTTTTTAGGTTGATTCTATTAAAACAATTTAATTGAACCCTTTTAATTTTAAAAAATAAAGATTATTAAATAATTTTATTTATTTTTGATCGACTTACTTAAAAAAAAAATTAATTAGTCCTTAATCAACAATAGTAATCCATATATTTCATCACCAAAAAATAAATAAATAAACAAATAGACACAAAAGAAGCAAAATTCTCTTTAAACAAAGTCAGTTTGTTAATTATAACATATTAGTATATAGTTTTCTCCATTTCTTTTTTTCCCAAAGTTAGTTTTTTTAATTTAATATTGACTCGGGTAAAAAAAAATTTTTAGATTCACCACTGACATTATGTATTATATTATTCAAAAGTAACAAATTTTATTTTGAAATTTATTATTATATGAAGGAAAAATATTTTTACCTTTGTACTTGTACGTAATTAACAAAATTGGTTCACATGAAAAAAGTTATCAAGGAAGGTTAAGTCGATGAGAAAGCAACAAAAAATACACGATCACAACCCAAGGGAGAGATTCCCTTTTCCTATCCTTTTCAACTAACAAGACTAAAATCCTTGACAACTCTGCCAGTTCATGAAAACCCAACAATTGAGAAATGCTATGTTTTGCTAATTAGTCCACGCAAAGGTTAGTTTCTCTAAAAATATGTTTCACCTTAAATATAGACTTTCTTTCTAGATCTGTTTTTAATCCTCCACAAGTTGTCTAAAATGGTTAACTGATTGGCTCAACCCATTTAACCCAAGTGCAAAAAAATTATAGACTTCGTGTCAACTTTCGGGTTCACCGTACTAGTCCTCTATACCAACCTTAATCCTTCCGAAGAACCATTAGCACTGCCTTGTTATTCGAAATCATTCCCAAATTCCATTGAAAGCTGTTTGGAGTCTAATGATTCCTCTTACACTAGGAAGTCTTGGACTACCCTTCGAACATCCATTAATATTTAGTTTAAAATCACTACTAGGTTTTTTCCATCCAATGCCTTTTCTCTATTTAGTTTGAACAGTAAGCTTGTTGTTATTCATAATTCAAGGCTTCTCGTACTTCATGGTGAGCCCCACAATTGTCCCCACAATTGTGATAACGGATGCAGACATCTATTTTATAAGGGTCATGTTGAACACAAAGTCCCTCCTGTTTTAAGGAAAATAGTGTCTAAGGTAATTTTTTTAGGTTAATTCCATTTAAATATTTTAATTGAATCCTTTAATTTAAAAATAAAGATTATTATTATTATTTTTTGGGCAGACCTACTTTAAAAAGTTTTTTAGCTCTTAATCAACAATAGTAATCCATATATTTCATTACAAAAAAATAAATAAATAAACACAAAAGAAGTAAAATTCTCTTTAAACAAAGTTAGTTTGTTAATTTGATATAGAACCTGGTAAAAGAAAAAAATTAGATCCGCTATTGACGTTATGTATTATTTAAAAAGTAATAAAATTTATTTTGAAATTTATTATTATATGAAGGTGTGATATCATGTTCTGAAAGAAATATTTACCACTGAACTTGTATGTAATTAACAAAATTGGTTCACATGAAAAAGGTTAAATGATTTTTTTTAAAGGAAGGCTAAATCAATGAGAGAGTAACAAAAAACTACACGATCACAACCCAAGAGAGAGATGTGCCTTTCCCATCCTTTTTAACTAACAAGACTATTGGCTTGTTTGGATTAGCATTTTTTTAGGGGAAAAAAAAAGTTACATTAAATTTGCAATAATTATTTGATTTGGTTACATTAAATTTGCAATAACTATTTGATTTGACTTTCAAAAAAGCTGAAACTCTAAAAAACGCTCAACTCAAATACAGCTTTTTTTTAGAAACAAAAAATTTTAGTAGTTAAAAAAAAGTGCTATTAAAAAAGTCAATCTAAATGGTTTCTAAACTCCTTGACAGCTCTCATAGTTCATGAAAACCCAACAGTTGAGAAATGTCATGTTTCACTCGTTAGTCCACACAAAGATTAGCTTCTCTAAAAATATGTTTCATCTTAAATCCAACTTTCTTTCCAGATTCGTCTGCAATTCTCGACAAGTTGTCTAAATTGGTTAAATGGCTGGCTCAACCCATTAACCTAGATGCAAAGAACTATCGAATTCGTTTCAATTTCCAACTTTAAAATGCCGCTTCTGGTACAATCATCTCTGACAAGCGATCAAGACATAAAATAAAAATATAAGGAGATTAGGGAGACTCCAAAGGAGTCTCATATCTAAATAGAACTAGTTGTCATCATGGACATTATGAGAAAAATCTAATTGTTAAGAAGCCATGCTAGCGCAGCGTTGGACTAAATGTGTTTTCACTTTTAAAAAGTAGGAGGTTGCTCCTACATGCATGCTAACTCGTGTGCGTGTGCGCGTGCGCGAGAGAGAGAGAGAGATCGGCCACCAAATACTAGAATTCTTTTTGTATATGTTGCAAAATTTTTGTGAACTATTAAATTAGGCTATTCATTTGGAAGCATTAACTTAATAGTCTAAGCTATTGGGATTTTGTTAAAATTTTACCATGCATGATACTTACTATAACAGGTCAGATGCTTGCCTCCCCTGGTGCTTTGCCTCCATGGTAGGACTAGCTAATGATACAAGATTGACAAGTACGAAGCACGAAACATATGAATGGGTGGAAAAACTTACCTGTAGTATGGACATTACATGTTAGTCAAGACACCATATGGAGTCCTATGTGCATCGCGTCAAGGCACTTAAAGGAAGACATATGTCACCCCTATGACAAATGTTCCTCACCCAATCTGGTAACGTTCTCGTAGCAGACCAATTAGCCACACCTCTCCTACCACACCCTTACCAACTTTGATGGTCACTAAGACTAGCCCTAGGAGTCACCCAACAATAGTAGGCCAACAACAGTCCATTGCACCACAAGTCCTTTTGCCATTGTCATTATCCTTGCTGCTTGTTGATGAGCCATTAGTCTGGTCGACTAGTTCCATATCATTTTAATAGGGTCAAGAATATGCCCTGCCTGATGCTAATGTCTCCCATGATATGGCCAGCCAATTACACAAGATTAACAAGTACAAAACACATCAGTGCATGAAAAATCTCACCTATAACATGAATATCACACATTAGTCAAGGCTCCTAATACATTAGAGGCCTACAACAAGACACCTAATGGCCAGATATTTATCATCCTTTGACTCTTACTCTCAAGAAAATTATACCGATGATAATATTAATTTCAATTCATGCCATATCATTGTCTCACTTATCTCTTGACTTAATTGCTTTCTGTAGGATTGTACAAGAGAAATGAAATTGTAGCTTATATTGAAGAAATAGAAAAGTAGTTCTACTCTTTTTACTATTAAGATAATAATAAATAAATACAACAAATTCTTCGATAGAAATTTAAATTTTTTCACATGAGACATTAATTTAACAATATATAACTTTATATTAGAGTCTATCAATTCTAGATTTAGTACTCAGGGTCAAGTCATGTATAAAATTCAAAATAAATTTTACCTATCTCTATAAATTTAAATTTTTAAATAAAATAATGCTTAATAATTATCAATATATGACAAATAAATGAAAATGGAACTGTTTAATGAACTCCGTGTAAATATTAAATAACATTAATGATGATAAGATTAATTGCTAAAGGAAAATATCGTTGACAGTGTTTGCATTTTGACTAGTCATCTTCCACAAAATTGTGGACAACTCACCGGGCTAATAAAATTGTAGCCCCAACTAACATAATTCTAGTCCTGTAATGATTGAATTTGTATTTCATGAGGACCACATGAGAAAGAAATTAGGATCATTATCACTATAAATTTACCTGACCCCTGCTTCATTAACACCGAATATATATATATATATATATATATATATAAATATATAAATAAGTTTATTAATTTTTAATAACATATATGGAATATGGTCATAATTTTTTCTAACAGTTTATAATTGAATTTTATTTTAAATATTAATTAATTAGCTATCAATTACGTCTCAAATTGAGAATAAGTGTTTCACCATTTTTCAGAAAACAAAAAATGAAAAAGAACACAATTAATGCATTATCCATTAGTTGAGTGGGCAATTAGATATACAAATTAAGAATAACCAAATTGATAATAACAACTCTCAAAAACTTTCAAATGGAATGAATATTTATATGTACATAATAAATAATACATTATAATATATGACGTGTGAGATAGCATCGCATACATCGCACACATTCATCAGTCGGGTATAACTTAGAATAATTAGGAAAAAGTCTCTAATATTGTCACACTTTTTCAAAAAAGTACTTATTATTTTAAAATATTCAAATTACTACTCAAATAGTCAAGTTTCACAAATATACAAAAATTTATTCCGTTTCTCTTTACAAAGAAAGCATCTAAACTAATGTCGATGTTTCATAAATTTATCCAAATTAATACCTATTCTTTTGCTCATTTTTTTATTATGGAGGGACCAATATAAATATTTTAAAGATAGAGATTCGCTAAATTAAACCTTAAGAATATAAAAATAATATTGAGTTTTTTCTCTGTCTAATGATGGAGAAATGATATTAAATTTGGTTAATTTAATTGAGTTAGTGAATTATACTTTATTAATAAAATTAATATACATTTTTTTCTTCTTTTGTAATTGTTTTATATAACGACAATAATTTCTAAGAAATTTTTTCTAATCGAAATTTGAATAACACATTTTTGAATTTCAAAAAGTCCCAACCAAAATGGAATGCCAGGGCACATTTAACTTCAGAGTTTTGATGAAGATGGTGTTTGGGAGTATTTACAAGTTGGTCAAACTTACTTATAATCAGAAAAATAAAATCTATCTATTTGCAAATTATGCTTATAAGCAAATAAAATTACATTATAAGTAACCTAAAAAAAAAAAGCATCCCCAACTTTTCTTTATGCCACTTATAAGCGGTAAGAATTAATCAAATAGAGTTATATTTATATTTTTAAAAACACACAAAAAAATTTACTCCTTAAATAATGAGAGGCCTGTTTTAGTTATTTCATCCAAATACAGTTGTTATTTGCTTATAAACATAAAAAATTATTATAAACAACTTAAAAACACCCTCAAAATCCGGTGCATTAGTGTTTGTGCTTTCTATATAACACTTGCTTATTTAACAAAAAAGAAAAATCTTGGGATCAATGGTAACTAAGTGATCAAGGCTATTTATCCCAAGAGCGTACTCTGGGTTCGAATCTAATAGGTGAGTTTTAAAAAAAAAAAAAAAAAGAAAGAGAGAAAAATCTCGAGAAAATATATAGAAAGTTTTGAATAATTAAGCTCAACTAAAAAAAAAAAGGTTTAGAATTATTAATACATTGGAGACGAAAAAAAGAAAAAAGAAAAATAAAATTGTTAACAATTCAGTAAAGCAAAGTGAAAAGGACTGGTTTGAACAGTTTTCACCGTACGCTTTCAACGTCGGCGCTTTCTCCGACAGCTCTCCGCCACCGCAACTGGCTCGGAATGGCACTATGGTAAATATTTCCATTTCTTTTCTTCTAGAACTTACCTATACGTATAATTAAATATATAAAAACAAAAATGTACGTATATAGTGATGTATACATATATATGTGCGTGAGAGTGTGTTGAAGTCCATTACGTATTTGCGACTTTTTGCGTTCTCGTGCAAATTTGAAGTTATACATATGGAGAGTGAAGATGCAATTTTTCGTGAATATTTGTGATTAATTATTCGGCGATTTGTTGTTTGATATTTAATCAGAAAATTTGCAGCTTCTGCTAAGCTAGATGCTTATTTATGTTTAATTAATTTAATCTCTGATTATTTGTTGTTTATTTTTTTGAAGGAAAGTGTAATTCCTTTTTTTCTTTTTTTAATTTTTTGAAGTCTTTTCTGCTCAAGTATTAGCTTATATTTGGAGTCAATTTGCATGTTGACTTGGCCATTAATGCTGCTCGTGTTAATTCTCCGGTTGGGGCGTATCTAGAGCTGAGGCTCAAGGTACTCGAATGGCCGCACGTGGCTGGGCTGGACTAAGTGTTAACTCTTGTTTTAATAGGCCCGTGCCTAGCGACTCTTAGGCCTAGGCTTGATGTAAGTTTTTAAAAAATAATTAGGGTGACAAGTATCAAGTCATTATTTTGTGATGCTATTTGTTGGCATGATGAAGTTATGAGCTTTGATCGAGAATGAGCGTTTCAGATTCATAATTTAACTGCTAAAATGGTGAGATAAGTATGCGGTAATTACTCTATTGATGATAAGGAGTGTAATGGCCGAAAGAGGTGATTGTAGATATAGCTCTGTGATTTTGTGAATTGAGTTGGTCTTGCTTGGTAAGTGGTAAGCTCAAGCAATTTTTGTGTTTCCATGTGTTTCAGAGGCAAGACTTTGATTAGTCACAATGGTGTTTCCATTTAATGCAGCAAACATGAAGCACTCATGATGTGTGATGCACGTGACAACTTGTGAGGGTGATGCTGGTGGATGCTTCAGTATATGTCATTTAGACAATCTGAGAGGGCGTTGCTGGTATTGAGGAGTTATTAGTTTGTGGCAATCAAGAGAGAAGTGATAAAACGATTGTGGGGAAATGGGTTGTTCAGAAAAAGATTTGTGTATAAAATGTGACAAAGGCGGTAAGCTGTTGCTTTGTAGTGATAGCGGATGTCCTCTTGCAGTTCATGAGAAGTGCATGGGCTGTCCTGCTAGATTTGATGACATGGGCAACTTTTATTGCCCTTACTGTCTGTACAGGCAAGCTATTGCACGATCACGCCAAGCGAGGGAAAATGCTGTGTCCAAAAAGAAAGATTTGTCGACCTTTATTGATGAAGAAACGATGGACTGTGATTGGCAGAAACAAAAATCTGGCATGGGTAAGGCAAAAGAACAGATGCAACTAAGGGTTACAGAAAATGTTGGAGATTCGACTTTTTATGACATTAAGGACAGACTGGAAAATAGTGTTTCTAATAATCCTATCCAGCTTGAGGAGGATAAAGAAGAAGAATGTGCTTCTGAACCTAGAAGTGTTTCACCATGTAGAGCAGCAGGCTTATCTTCAGATAAGCAAAATGATTTTACAGCAATGGGCGAGAGAAACAGTACTGAACCCAAAAATTCTTCCTGTCAGTTCTTTGGACATGAAACAGAGTTGGCATCTATTATTGCCAGTGGTAGCGATGATGTAAACAGTGATGAAGAAACAGCAAAACACTTTGAAGTTGTGAAGTTAAGCAGAAGAGTTAAAAAGCAGCTGTGGGAACAAGTTGATGATCAGAAATTCCAGAGAGGTATTGAATATCATGGAGAGAATGGTCCCCTTTGTGGTTCCCCTGTAATGGAAGAGAAGACAAGCCAAGGCACTCGGGATGAATTGGAGAGACTTAAAGAAGATGGAAGCAGGAGCACGGAAGAACAACATACACCAGTGCAAGAACAGGAAACAGTTGCATTATTGGATGAAGTCAATTCCATGTCAGAAATCCATTTAGAAGCTAAACGAGGGAATAGTACTAGTAACAAAACATACATGGACTTGCAGTCTGTGTCAAGGCAAAGTAACCGTATCAAACAAAACAGTGAACGTAAAGTGAAGTCTTCAAATGTTGATTTCTCAAGATCATCACCAAGAGTGAGAAAAACTCCAAGTCAAACCAAGAAAACTAATGCGTCAAGCAAATTGAGGATAGTTGAGGAGTCTTTCTCCAAATCGTGAGTAACTATTACACAGGAAGCTTTGACTTTCTTAAGCAATGATTTCTTTCTCTTGATGCATGTAACTGGTGTCTCTTTTGGTCCTTTTGCAGCTACAGAAACACGTTTCCTCGTGCGAGGCGTAAGAAATTACCATGGACGGAAAACGAGGAAGAGATGCTCAGGGTACAATCTTTTGGTTGAGGTTTTTTTTAAATAAATGAGCTTTTTATCACTTTATCCAATAAGATTTATATAACTAAATGGTTTGGGGAACAGTTAGGAGGTTCCCGTGGATTCAAATCCTGAGTCTGCTGAATCTAGTTGAAGGAAGATAACTGTTTGGGGAAAAAGAAAAAAGAAAAGAAAAGGAAAAACAGAAAGAAAATGTCTTAGAGAAGTAACTATAGAAACCCAGTCCTGCCCGACCTCTTCCTCTTTCGTTTTGTATGCATGGCTGTATTTGAAAAGCCACTTGCAACTTACTTTGCCATTATCTTTGCTGGAAACACATTGCAAATAATTGAACATGCCTATCCCTCTTCACCATAGTCTTAGGGTGACTGTTTTTTATACCAAAAAGCAAGCATGACTAAAAGGAAAGCTTTAGGCAATAACTGCAACTTTCATTACTGTCATTGTACACCTATCTTCTCACATTTTAAGACGATATCAAAAAGGACTATACATCGTTGATCTTACATTGAAGATAACAACTCATGAGAAACATGTGCATGAACTGGGTCCTGTTGTTGGGATAATAATGGAATGTCAAATTACCCCCATGATAATTAAGAGGAAGAACATACACATGGAGGGTTGGGATGAGTCTCAACAAGCCTAAGTCTAGTTGCATACAAAGCTGTATTTGTGCTTGGCTGTATTTGCATGATTCTCTTCAATACTCTTGAGCTCCTCCTCATTTGAATAGTCCAAAGAAAGCATTGTAGTAATATCTTATGCCTTTATGATTGCTTTCCTGGTACTGGAAGTCTGGAACCTCTCTTTTGTATATTTTTCGCTGACTAGAACATAACTGTCTTCCCACCTATGGTGTTGCCTTAGATCTTTCTTTGTAAAAACCAGTTATCTATCGGCATGTGAAATGATTAGTTCTGTAATTAATCTTTATATTATGAACTCTTTTGATTGCGTCCCTCTTCCTTTGCACAAAGAGCTGCTCCTATATGCTAACTTGATTATTGATTATGCATCATTATGAATGCCTCTCTCTTGGTTTAGAAGGAACGAGTAAACAGTCCTCTTGATATTTGGGATGTTCGGTGAAGTACTGGATATTCGAGCACTGACTTACCTTGATTCTGGTCAAGTCCTTTATTTTGAAGAGTTCTTTCACTGGTAGGCTCCTAACTTTTTGTCCGGTGTGCTTTGCATACAGGAAGGGGTACAGAAATTTGCATTCACAACAAACAAAAATATACCCTGGAGGAAAGTTTTGGAATTTGGTCACCATGTTTTTGAGAGTTCGCGTACCCCAGAAGATCTGAAGGATAAATGGAGGAACATGTTTGCTAAAGAAGATTACTGAAGTAATAATTTTAGTTGTTCACAAAGGCGGACTCCAAATACAGGAAGTGATTCAACAATATGTAAGGTTGTATATATCCCTGGTACCAGTTGTCTTTAGATGGCCTTTTCAGCTAGCTAGGTGTTGTTATAGCAGTTAACAGAAGCTTTAATTTTTCATCGTTGGGCTAAATAAATGCATTGTAGCTAGTATTAATAACATGTCAAATACACTGGACCTCCTTATGGTTTATCTAAAACACATTGGACCTCTCTTGTTTCAAACCCCCTTTATAATTCCTCTTTATTTTCTAAAGTAAATCACCTTGTCCCCTTGGAAAAAGGGGAAGTATGTTATGCTTAGAAAGTAGAGAAGAATTACGAAGGAGTTTTAGAAAGTAGAGGTGGATTACGAGAAAGTTTTGATAACACAAAAAGATGTAGAGATATGACGCACTTTGGACAAATCACAACGAGATCTAATATATTATACCCGATTAAGAACTAACAGAAAAGCATTAATGCTTTATCCGATGTTTGGACAAAAGCAGCAGGAAAGATACACCTCATGGGAATCTTGACTGGCATTGAAATTTTTGCATTGTGATTGATGATTCTTGTATCCCCTGTTTCCTCTGTTCGGTTCCACTTCGTAGTGCTCTTTCATACCTGCCTAATCTAATTGCAACCTTTGTCCAAAAAAAAGGAAGTTATTATAATGGCTACCAACTTTGCTTTATATGGTGGCAAGTTTGTTTTGTTTCGTTTTATTGTTCAATACTCTGCATACAGATGAACATGGAAAGCTGGATGGACAGTTGGAATCGAAATTCACCTTAAATAGTGGACTTGTGCTTCCAAGGGCTCGTTTGGATTGATTTTTTTTAAAAGCGTTTTTTTTAATAGCTTTTGAAAAATAACTTCTTTAGAGAAGCTGAAAATTTTGACTTCTAAAAAAAGCCGTATTTGAACTTTTTTTAAAGTTTCAGCTTTTTTTAAAGTTAAATCAAATAATTATTACAAATTTAATGTAATTTTTTCAAGAAAAAAAGTGTTTTTAAAACCAATCCAAACAAACCTCAAGTCCTGAGCTAAAAGAAATAGTGAACTAGAATTTTGCACTAATCATTGGTGCCTCAGGGCAAATCATTCGTCAACAATCAAACCGCAGTCATAATTTGATCACACAAACGCCAGCTTACGCTAAATGAAACTTGAATACTCTTCCTCACCATCGTTTACACGTGCATGCTACTTACAGCCTGTTTGGCTAAAGCTTTTTTGGGGCTTATAAGCTGCAATCAGTTAAAAACAAAAGTACTTTTTTCAGGTACTCATAAGCTACAAAATAACCAGTTGAGAAGCAACAAACAGTGAAAAACAAGTTTGCGGGTGCATTTTTCTAGATGCTTATAAGCTCAGAAATAAGCAAAGCCAAACACCCTGTTAGTGGGGTTTGAATCGTATTCAGCAAAGCGTCAGGTAAGCAGAAAAATATTACTCAAAGCCAATATGCATATAAACTATTTTGATGCTACTTTTGGACCAAAACTTTTCAACTCCACTAAAAACTAAATTTGCATCTGATAATTGGGCATAGTTAACCAAGTCTCACACGAATGTCGCAAAAACACAGAACTTGTCAAGAGTTTACATCAAAACAGCAAAACAAATCTTCAGCAGATAAACTTCTTCAAACAACAAAACTGCCCAAACCCCTCAACGCAACCTCCTGGCCTCCCTCTCAGACTCGAGAAGAGTGAGAATATCACCCTCTCTGACTGGTCCCTTCACGTTTCTCATGATGAATCGGTTCTGGTCATCAAGAAACTTGACCCTCACCTGTGTCACCTGCCCTCTGGATCCTGTGCGACCCATGATTTTCACGACAACGGCATGCTTGATTTGAGAATCCATTCTACAGAAGCAACAGCACTTACATAAATTAGGTAAACCATATTAACAAAGAGAAACAAGGGAGCAATAGGTCCACCAAAAGAGTCGCTAAAAAGGAGAAAGAAAGAGAAAAAGGACTAAACACATGTCATTAAATGGATTAGGTGTGATAGATGACCAGCACAACTCTAACCAAGCCATTGGCTAAAAAACTATAGCGTTCTGAAAGTTATTGATAGCAACAAGCTCAAACAGGGCAAAGAAATGTACGAAAAAGATGAACTCCATAAAGAGACAAGCACATCCCAACTTCTCTTACATGACTAACTATCATCAAACACACTACCCAATTTAACCAATCTACTCATAAAAATTTACCAAGCTGCTTGAAGGCCCCTTTCCTGTAATAACTCTTTTTTCTTCCTTTTCCTTATCTCAAAGAATGAATTATTTCACTAGAAATAAAATCAATTTGCAACAACACAGGGCACTCAAGTTTCCTTCTTGATAGCCTAAAACATTCTATTCTTTTCCAGTAGCCTAAAGATGATCCAAAGTCAGCATTTTCAGCGAGAACAAATGATTTAACAAAGATAATACACCACCACAGCCGCCGAAATAATCATGAAGAGCTCTCACAAAGATTCCTTAAACAATGAGCAAATCACTCTCCAACAAGCCATATTATTCTGACAAAACCCAATTCTCCATCAAACCACAACAATCAACAAGCTGGATAAACTACTACAATCATACATCGGCACATTTTCCAAGAACTAACCAATAGATACACACACAACCGATCATAATAATCAAAATAATCAACACAGCCACTAAATTTAACCGCCTATAGCTGCAAACAGTAGCTGATATAGTTCAACTATTAACACATTGTAAAAGAAAACTAGTCACACACACAGACACACAGAAACGGACACACATACATACACAAACACATACACACACACACACATATATATAGCAGCTATTTACGGGAAACTTGTGCACTTGGTACTACCTTTTATTACGATGTGTAATCTTACAAAATGTTATTCACGATCTACATCAACTAAACTATCATATCATATACTAATATACTAATCAAGACTCAATTACAAATAAAATCACATAAAAGCAAACAATTTAGCAGCATAATTAAAAAAAAGAATTAATACATAAATCAATGAGGAGATTAAAAAAAGAAAAAGAAATATACCTTTAGTAGATCTAGAAAACTGAAGAGAGAAGAAGCTGTGACGGCTGAAGAGGCAACGAGTGCCACAAGCTCAACAGCGGTGGTTTGCTATGGATGCAGAATGCAAAACCCTAGCTGAGTCTTGAGATTTATATGCGGATTGACGTATTGAAATTACATGTTTGCCCTTGTTGTTCTTTTATGTTGGTCAATGTTGCGTTATTACTGAACTGTGTTTCATAGGGCGCCTTTGGATTGCTCCATTTTTTTTAGGCCCATTTAAATTGGATTTTTTTTTTAATTGAGAGGCAAAGTCAAATTAAATATTAACTAATTTTTGGAAGGTTACTCCTCGTATGTGTCCTCTCCAAAAATGGATTTGAGCTGCTCCGGAGGATTTATCAACCTGTGCATACCAAGTGGTAGTTTAGACCATAGTTTGCAATATAGTTGACACTTCTATTAGTTTCTTTGTACACATGAGTTTACTTGAATCTTCTATGATTGGCTAATTTTCTTTTGCACACCTCTATCAAAGGTAGCATGGTTCCATTGTAATTAGCCATTCCCGTAATTTGAGAATCAGTTTCTATCTCCATTTTATAGAACCCTAACTGTTAATTAGAATGCCTTCGAGTAAAGCTCTAATTTTTGCCATATTGTTGGAGGCGATGCCAAGATTCACAACAAAGCCAGTGACCATATTCCTTGCTTGACATGGAACAATTCTCTCGCTACAGCTATGCCCCGGTTTGATTTCAAACACCCATCAATGTTCAACTTCAATTGTGCTTGTGGAAGCTTCCACCTTATGTATTGCCATTCTCCTTATTTGCCAACTACGAGTCTCAGCTTCTTTATTTTCTCTGTAAAATCTTCTAATGATTTTCAAAAAAATATTTAAATTTTAGTTTGTAAAAAAAAGTTTTATTTGTGCTTTATTTTAAAGATTATAGATTCTTTGAAAGTCAAAACATATTCTTGTTCAAAATTAATGTGTGTTTTTTTTTAAAAAAAAAAAAGAAAGAAAGAAAGTTTGGCGAAGAAAATCTAATTTGAAGAATAAATCAGAACAGAATGAAAATTTTAACTTAATTTTTTTCTACTTTTACTTACAAATTCAGATTTATTTATTTTCATATTAGCTTGAAAATTAATACTCAAGTTTTCACATAGGTTTCTTCGCTTTTCTGTCAATTTCGTAGGTTTCAAAACTAGATTCTATGGAAAAAAAAAAAGAAGAAAAAGAAAAGAGGTAATTAAAGCATTGCTACAAAAATGTTATCCTGCCAAAACGAGAAACAACAAAGTGTTTTAATGTATATGTATTGTATTTATATGTATATTCTTTTTTAGCTAAACTAGTTCAATTACAATTTCCGATTCTCATGAGCAAGGTGGGAATTAATGATAATTACACAATATAATCAATCTCCAACAATTTTTCGTATTTCTTAAAATTCTTTTTATATTTGGCCTACTTCACTATATAATTGAATTTTTACTTTTTTTGAGTTGTTGATTAAAATTAAAATATTAAATATTTTGGACAATAATATTTATTTCCAAAAATGTTAGTGGTAGCAAATAATACTTTTAATGAATAATATTTATTTTTGAACATTTTCAGTAGATAATATTTATTTTTTAATATTCTCAAAAATTAATATGAATTTGAAAATGTCTTGCCTAATTAATATTTATTTTCACAATTAAATTATTTAGTTGTGTAATTACCAACTACATTAACCAAATATGTCTCGTGTTTATACTATGGTAATCAAACATGTTTTATGATTCAAATTATTATATAATTATTGTAAAATGTAATTACTTTGATTTATTTATGAAGAAGGAAAAGAACTATCTATGTAGCGATGACTACATAGATCTTTTAACGTCAGCAAGTGACCAATAAATGAAGAAATTAGAAAACAAAAGGCAACACTAAATCGTGTCGAATTTTAGAAATGAAGTGGCTTGTAATTAAATGTTTAGAGTGCAGATAGGAGACTTGTTCATATCTCCTGTTATAGGTTGTTCAAACAAAATTATTTATCTCAAAGTTTGTTATTTTTTGTATGAATTTTAAAAGACTACGTAAAAAAGATCGGGATAATCGAAAAAATACAAGAGAGATAGAAGACTTGGGCGCAAAAATATCAATTGAGTTCATTATATAAATGTTTTTTTTCACAACGCAATAGCATGTGTTCCGCTGTAGCCCACAAGTAAATTGGATTGTCTATCAAACGGGGTTCGACTCCCGGCAGCGGAAAAAAAGTGTTTACGCAACGCAGCCAGTAAAAAAAAATTTTTAAAGGTAAAAAGCAAATTAATATTCGATTTAACAACAAGAAGAAGAGTACGAAGAAAAGAAAAACTACGACTCCTGGCAGCGGAAAAAAAGTTTTTACGCAACGCAGCCAGAAAAAAAAATTTTTTAAAGGTAAAAAACAAATTAATATTCGATTTAACAACAAGAAGAAGAGTACGAAGAAAAGAAAAACTAATATATATAACAAATACAGGTCTAAACAAGGTGTACAAGTCCTAACAAAAAAAAATTCTATAATAATTGAACGAGTGATCCTACAATTAGAGATATGCTTAGTTGCATAATCAGTATTGGAAGATAGGAGATGGTTACGAACAAAGTAAAGTAGCCTCTGGAACGAAATTCAGGAAAGCGCGAAGTGCAAAATAGACTTGTACAAACCAGCCGACATACTGAATTATTGATAACGCTAGCAGCTTCAAAATGGACAATGTTAGATTAATGGCAGAAAAGCAGCTATTTTAGAAAAAAATGGAAGAAAAGTAACATACCAAAAAAAAGAAAATAATACAAAAAAATTAATTGTATTCACTAAATTAGCTTGCCCACTTTATCGGCCTACTATTTACACAAGGAACCGATGATAACCTATGTTTTTTTTTTAAATAAAAATAAAAAATACATATTCTAATAGACCTTTTCCCATTTTTTTAAACATTAAATCATAGCTAATCATCTTAATAAACTTTTTACAATCTTTTCAGAATTTAAAAGTACAACTCTTCGCGTCTGATATTTATTACATTAGATACTTATTATTGGAGCGTTATTGATTTATTTTTCCAACTACGAATGACATTAATTTGTGTCAAGTATGCCCTTTCTATTGGGAAGGCAGATCCATCTATGTACACTTTAAATTTTAATTCGATTTATGCTATTGTTAATCTGCATGTTCAAATTATAGCATAATAGCAAGAGGCACATTACATTACGACGTTTAACTAAAACATATTAATATTAAATAAAATAGTGGCTAATCAATAATAAAGTGGTTAGAGTATGAGTTAGGGGCGAAATCAGGCACTTTTTATTGGGGATCGAGATCTATTTAGGCATTTAGATCAGAATCATTATTGAGATAATGTTAAGTTAAAAATGAAAAAAAAAAAAAAGATCTTCTCTTTTAACGAGAGGGGTTATATTATATATAATAATCATCATAATGATAAAGGTTGGTGATCTTAAATTTCATAAATATAAATAAGTGAAGAAAATGCTATTTTAGTAGAATAATACAAATTATGTAAAAAAAAGTTTACTCATTCAATCGATAAAATTAAATTCTTCTCTTCACCAAAATAAATACAAAAAAAACATATGAAGAAACTCCCTAAATGAATGACTCTCTGTGAAAAAGTTAAATAAATTCTATGAACTTCTAAAATTTATGTACAAGAAAAAACTCTAAGCACCTAACCATCAAAACAAATAAATAAAGGATTATTGAAATTTATTCACTAAAATTGCTTATTTATTATGAAAACTTAGTCATTAAAATATTATATACATAGAGAAAATATATACTAAAAGATTATTACGAAAATAATTTCAAATAAAAGAAAAGAAAAAAATTAAGGGAAGCTATATGAAGAATTAAAAAAAAATTATACACATTAATATATAATTTTTTGACGCTGTGGGAGTGGGGGGTGTGGGGGGTTTGGGGCTCCTAGTTCTGCTTGTTGTATGGGTGAAAGACCGTGTTCACATGCATATACTTTACTCTATATGGAAAAGAAAATCTGTATAGAACGAAAATTTCTCCTTAATCTTTTTTATCTTGACACGAAAATTTCAAGTATATTCATTTTTATATTATCTTTAAAGTAAGTAATCCTTAAGTTTTATGTTTTATAGATTTCTTTAGATTGTTTAAAAAAATTTCAAAAGCAATTAAACTTTTGGTTCAAAAATATTATCATGTCAAAATGAAAAATAAAGTATTTTCTGCATATCCATTGACCATTGTAGTTTATCTGTATATATATACATATATACATATATATACATAGATATACAGATATATATACTAATAGCGATTACTGTTGGTTAAGATTTAGATTTATTTTTGTAACTATTGTATCTTTATCCTTATCTTAGATAGGCCTAGACACTTGTGTAAAATATGTATAAATATTGTATTCTTTTCATATGTGAAATATAAAAAAAATATATGCTTTTGCTCAAGATGTTCATGGTATCTAGAGCCTCACTACATATGTCCTATACTCATCACCACTAATTATCTTACGCTACATTTTCTCTTTTCTGCAGTTTTTTTTCTCCCCTGTCATCATGGCCTCTCAATCTTCTTCCTCTTTTGCTTCTCTGGCCTCCAACCTCAAGACCTTGGTGCTAACAACTCTTGACCACACGAACTTCATCACCTAGAAAGCACAAATCCAAAATTTTTTCTTATTCAATGACTTGGCAAAATTTATAGATGGTACGCTCCCCAAACCAGAAATTAAATCAAACCCAACAACTCCTACCCAATCTCACACTAAAACCTCCACTGAAACACCAAAGACTGAATTCGAAGCGTCCAAAGATGTTATCACTAAATCCTCTCTTTCGCTTAATGAATGGCAAAAAATGGACAATTTTGTAACAGCATGTATTATTGCAACAATGTCTGATGCTCTTGTTCCTCAGGCACCAGGATTTGCCTCCTCTCGTGATCTCTGGCTTTGCTTGGAAGAATCCTTCTTATGCCAATCTCTCGCCAGAAAATCGCTTCTTCGTTCCCAACTTCGCTCTTTCAAAAAGAACAATCTTTCAATTGCAGAATATCTTCAACATATATGTTCCTTAGCCTCTGCGCTTGGTGCCATAAGTGATCCAATTTCTAATTCTGACCTTGTTCTCATTGCTTTAGATGGACTTCCCCTTTCTTATCGTCCATTTATCACATCCATTGAAAATATGGATTCTCCTCCATCATTTGCTATGTTACGTGCTAAATTACTCATTTATGAGCAACGAGTTTTATCTGATGGTTCTCCAACCTCACAAACAGATGAAATAACTCATACTGCTCTTGTCTCCCAACTTGAAAATTCCACTCTTAGCTCTCGTGGTAATAATTCTGCTCATAGCACAATGGGTCGTTGTTCGTCGTCTACTTCTACAATCAAGCACAATCAGTCGCAGACCAATAATTCTCCAAAGCCAGTGACACAACAACAATCCACTTTCAACAATTTTTGTGGCAAATGTCAGATTTGTCGTAAGGTTGGTCATCCTGCTTGGCGATGTCCACATCGCTATGCTCCGCAGAGAACGAATGGTTCTCAACCTCAAAATACAAGCTATCATGCTCAACAGTCCAATCTTCCATCTCTTTTGCCGACCCCTCCTTCGCCATGGATTCCTGACTCTGGCGCTAGCACTCATATGACGCCAGATCCCAATCTTTTGCAACAAATGCACCCATACACTGGCTCCGACCATGTGGTTGTAAGTGATGGTTAGTCCTTATCTATTGCCAATATTGAATCTTCTTCTTTAAATAATTCTGGTCATAAATTTCAGTTATCTCATGTTTTGCATGTCCCTCAACTTAAGAAAAGTTTGCTTTCCGTCTCTCAATTTACTAAGGAAAATAATGTCTCACTTGAGTTTTTTCCTTCTAAATGTCTTGTCAAGGACCTCCGTACAGGAACAATTCTCCTCCAGGGCAATGTTGACTCCAGTTTGTATCATCTACCACTCTTTGCAACTTCCAAGCATAGTGCTCTTACTACATCTAAGGTCTTCTTTGCTATTTGGCATAGTCGTCTTAGTCATCCCTCGGATCGTGTTTTGTCAACAGTCAAGTCTCAAGCCTCAGTCAATTTTTCAGATTTTCTTTCAGTTAATAAATTGTGTCATGCTTGCATGTTGGGCAAAAGTCACAAATTACCATTTTTAGATTCTACTAGAGTTTCTCAGTGTCCTTTAGATATTATTCATTGTGATATTTGGGGACCATCCCCTGTTGAGTCATGTTCTAATTTTAGGTATTTTGTCATTTTTATTGATGATTATAGTCATTTCACATGGATTTATCCTTTACGCAATAAAAGTGATTGTTTTTCTCATTTTGTCAAATTCAAATCTTTGGTTGAAAATTTGTTCTCGACAAAAATGAAACATTTTTAGTGCAATGGTGCTCCAGAATTAATAAAAGGAAATTTATATAAATTTATCACTAAAAATGGTATTAAATATCAGATTTCTTGCCCTTATACTCCAGAGCAAAATGGAATTGCTGAAAGAAAAGTAAGACATATTACAGAAATGGGAACCACATTACTGTTTCATTCATCAATGCCTAAATGTTATTGGCTTAAAGCTTTCTCCACTGCTGTCTTTCTTATAAATAAACTTCCAACACCTAAATTGGATAATCAATCTCCCTTTACCCGGTTATATTCTCAATGTCTCGATTATCATTTTCTAAGGGTCTTTGGTTGCTCTTGTTATCCTTATTTAGGGGCCTACAAACAGGACAAGCTCAGCCCAAAATCAATTGCTTGTGTGTTTGTTGGTTACTCTGAAGAATATAAGGGTTATAGGTGTCTTGATCCTACTGCCAATAGGATTTACATTTCTCGTCATGTACAATTCGATGAATCAGTTTATCCATTCAAAAATATTATTTCTTTCCATGAGTCAAAGTCGTCCCAGTCACTAAAATCCTCTAGTTCAAATGGTATGGTACTAGTTCTTGTGCGAACTCTTTTCAAGCATTAATTCCTTTTTGCTGTGGTAATTCTCAAAAATCTGTTAATTCTTTTCTCTCTCGTTCTAATCAGATATGTACAGAGTTGTGTTCAAATTCTTCTCCTACTATCATGTCATGTGCAAATAATGATAATGCTTCTCATAATTCCAAGGCATCTATGTCTCCAAGTTCTAACAGGACTTCTAACTCTTCTAATAATCTCCATTCCTCGTCACCCACTACTACTACAAATTTTGATCCAACTACGCATGCTATCCAACAATCTCCTAACCAACACGTCTCATCCCAATTTTCTTCTAGTCCATCCACCTCATCAAAATTTGGACAACCACACTCTCCACCGTCTATATCTGATCAATGCATGATCCACCCGAATATTCAACCTCAAAATTTCAAGTCTTTTATGTCTCCTAAACAACATGTTCACACTCCATATCGTGGACCATCTCTAGTTGATCATGTGCAACGTGACCAAACTACATCACTATCTCCTCAACGTATCCCATCTTTGTCGAATTCCTCTGCATGTTCCAATCCTTTGCATGATCTCAAATCTACTGATTCGGTCAACTCTTCTTCTATTGAACCACCTCCACAGACAAGTTCTCACCATCACATGGTGACACGAACCAAAACAAACACGCGAAAAGAGAAACTTTTTCGTGATTTCGTGGCTCTGAATGTTAGTGATGGTGGTATGGGTGTGTCTTACTTTACTGATGTTGAGCCTTCTAGTTATACACAAGCCAAGAAATTTTCTAAATGGCGTCAAGTAATGAATACTGAATATAATGCTCTCTTGCAAAATGGTACTTGGCATTTAGTTCCTAAACCATCCCATGCCAATATTGTAGGATGCAAATGGGTTTTTCGGATAAAAAGAAAACCTGATGGTACTATTGAAAGATATAAAGCCCGTTTTGTCACTAAAGGGTACAGTCAAGAAAAGGGATTGGATTATAATGAGACATTCAGTCAGGTAGTCAAACCTACTACAATTCGGGTGATTCTCTCTTTAGCAGTTTCAAAAGGATGGTCTTTGTCACAACTGGATGTCAATAATGCCTTTTTACATGGGCATTTGCATGAAGATGTGTACATGGCTCAACCCCCAGGATTTGTTCATCCCTCATATCCCATACATGTTTGTAAACTTCAGAAAGCATTGTATGGTCTCAAGCAAGCTCCTCGAGCTTGGTTTTCCCGCTTGAGCAATTTTTTAGGACAACTTGGTTTTGTGGCTTCAAAATCCAATACTTCACTTTTCTTATGTCGGACAACCACAACTATCATTTTCATATTGGTCTATGTTGACGACATCATTTTAACCAGCAGTTGTCCCTCGACTATTGCATCAGTGAAGACCATGCTAAATAGGCACTTTGCTTTAAAGGATTTAGGTTGTTTGTCTTATTTTCTCGATGTCCAAGTACAGACTAGCTCATGTGGAATTCTTCTGTCTCAGCAAATATATATCAAGGATTTACTTGATCGTGCACAGCTTAGTGGTGCGAAACTAGTATCTTTTCCTATTGCACCAAATCAACAACTATCACAACATGTTGGAGATCCTTATTCAGATGTCACTCAATATAGAAGTGTTGTGGGAGCATTACAGTATCTAACTTTGACCAGGCCTGACATTGTGCTTGCAATTAACAAAGTGTGTCAATTTTTACATCAACCCACAGAATACCATTGGTCTGCTGTCAAACGTATTTTGCGATATCTCAAAGGGACAATGGATTATTGCTTGTACATTCAACCATCTAGTGACTTCACTCTTCATGCGTATTCAGATTCTGACTGGGCTGGTTGTCCTGATGACAGGTGAAGTACAAATGGTTATTGTATTTACATGGGCCCTAATCTCATTTCTTGGCCAGCTAAGAAATAGACGACCGTTGCTAGGTTTAGTACAGAGGCGGAATATAGAGCAATTGCATATGCTACGACAGAAATATCTTGGCTCAAATCATTGTTCACTGAAATTCAGGTGCCTTTAGCTTCCCTTCCGGTGTTGTGGTGTGACAATATAGGAGCTACCTATCTCACAGCTAATCCAGTTTATCATGTGCGAACGAAACACATAGAGATTGATGTGCACTTTGTTAGGGAAAAAGTAGCTTCTAATCAGGTACAGGTTCAATTTATTTCAACTGCGGATCAGTTAGCAGATATTATGACCAAAGGTCTATCAATCACAAGATTTAGATCTATTCGGCACAAGCTTACCGTCAGAGATCCGGTCTCGCTTGTGGGGGCATGATAACGATTACTGTTGGTTAAGATTTGGATTTATTTTTGTAACTATTGTAACTTTATCCTTATCTTAGATAGGCCGATACACTTGTGTAAAATATGTATAAATACTGTATTCTTTTCATATGTGAAATATAAAAAATATATATGCTTTTGCTCAACATCTTCATATACATATATACATATATATATATATATTCACAACACAACAAGAAGCATTCCGCTGTAGCACAAAAGTAAATTGGATTGTCTGTTAAGCCGGGTTCGACTCCTGGCAGCGAAAAGCCTTTTTTCATTATCATTTTTAATATTCAACGCAGCTGTATTCAGTAAATTCGATTGCCCATTTTGTTAACCCCATAAGTAGTGTTTAAGTATTTTTTTTCATAAGCCAATAAAAGTACCTTCTTCGTCTAATAGCAAAGTGTTTGGAGCATGGATAAGAAATTTGCTCATATTTCATGTTCAAATAAGTTATGGTGCAATTAATTTGGACTATCTTTTATTTGAATTGGATTATATTATTGAAATTTGATATTTCTGGCTTGAGTTTTGAAAGATTTCATAAGAAGAATTCGTCATCCTTGGAATAAAAAACACATAGGAGACAAAAGATTTTTGTGGCTCATTCCTAATGATTATTTCCGGAAGGACTAAGTGATTGATATAAATGGATGATATCAACCACTTGTTTCCACAGAAATTAATCATGTGCAATAACCAACCAACAAAGTCAAAGTAGACGAACTTCCTTGGATGGTTTGCCGGGCCAAACCACCTTATTGAGGTTTGACTCACCAATGCAACTCTGATGTTTGGACCCATAGAATAGTAATCATGCAAAACCAGTAAAAACGCATGAGCCGCGTTTAATACAAAGGAGACGAGGCAGAATTTTTATGACATGATGTGACTTGTCCATGCAGCTGATTACTGTTTTTGAGGTTAAACATCAAGTCAGTCGCCTGATAATGTTATAAAGTTAGGTAATGTAAGGATAAAAAAATCCTAATCATTCAAGACCATTTGCCTTGGCTTATTAAACATAGACATTTGCATCACAATAAAGGTAACACATAGTGGGCCTTAATCTTCATTTTCGCTATCTCAAGCTTCTTTCTTTCTAAAATTCAAACTGACTTGATCGTCAAAAGTTATTTGAGAAAGAAGCCACGCTGTTGGTTTGTCTTGTACAAGATGATTAAGCCAAGCAGAAAAACAGTACCGGTGAAATATGCTCTAGGCTAGTTGAGCGCACGAGCACATTGTTGAAAAATTAGAAACGCAACATATCATGGTAAGCTTTGTTGAAAAAATGTAGTCTAAAGAAAATAATCTCAACAGTAGAACATGTGCAAAAGTAATGTAGCAAAATAGATAGTAACTTGAGGCGTGTTATGAACACTGTCCTTAAGGATATTTCGCCCAACTGAAAGCGTATCCCCCAGGATTCAACAAGCTCTTCTAGTTTTGAACTAGGTACAGAAACAGCAAAAGAAACTTGAAAGAAAAAATACCCAGTAGTCTTTTAAACAAAGTACAGGAGAAAAATTTAACAGAGTACAAGAGAAGAATTTTGTTTTGCGTATTTAGCTTGGAACGGAGGGCTATTTATAGGCTTCAGGCTCAACAGAGTACTGAAAGCGTATCCCCCAGGATTCAACAAGCTCTTCTAGTTTTGAACTAGGTACAGGAACAACAAAAGAAACTTGAAAGAAAAAATACCCAGTAGTCTTTTAAACAAAGTACAGGAGAAAAATTTAACAGAGTACAAGAGAAGAATTTTGTTTTGCGTATTTAGCTTGGAACGGAGGGCTATTTATAGGCTTCAGGCTCAACAGAGTAGCTCGAAAAAGGTGAGAAATGATTTATAACTCGTGCGCGCCAGCCCAACCTCTTATCCTTTCTTTTACAAGCCTACTAGAGTGAAATTTAATATAAGGTGAGAAATGATTTATAACTTTTCCAACGTGGGAAGTATTATATTCCTTTTGAGGTATAAACAAAACCACCCAACAAGCTTTAGAATTGAGAAATTTTCCACTATGCTAGATCACTATTCTGATCATTTTCTAACTCAGTAATGAATGTAAAATTCTCGTAATTGAGTTTGCAGTGTGAGAGAGAAAAGATTGGGACCAGCCTATCTTTCTTTGACAATTGAATCTGTTATTAATTCTATTGCCATTATCCATTGAATAGCTGAAGATGGCGTAGACAGACTATCATCATTCATAATCATGGGAATTTTCTACCCAAGGACTTGATTTTGGCCTAACAACAATCACAATCTATCTAGTTTGGTGGGCCATCAGTGTACTTCAATCACACAAGGCACACCATATCTGGAAAATACCAGCAAGGTATCTCAATAGTTCAATTGTTTTTATTTATATATGATGGTGACAAGTGTTATTATATACATTTTTAAAACTTTATCTTTTTCTATTTTTATTCAAGATGGTGTACAAAAATTCCATGTCATATATGTGACTTAAACGCTATAGTCATTAAGTTATATTGGCTGTGTCTATGATTGATGTAAATTATTTGATGGGTTTACTCTTATTTTGAAAAAAAAATGACTCTTCTTTCGTTTTTTTTATAGAAGAAGAGAACATCCGCTTACTTCTTATCATAACAAAAACTTTGAATAAAAATATATATTTGGTAAAATATGCTTATAAGTAAGTTTTACATATTTATAAGTAAGATGGTTTGATCAAATAGAAAGACAACTCTACCCTTTAAAGAATAAAGCAATACTCTCATACTTGAATAAAAAAAAGTCCTTTTTAATCATTTTAGCAAACACTTCTACTCATAAACATATTTGTTAAATATGTCAATAACTTATAAGTATATTTTGTCCAAACACTTTTATATTTATTTGTTATTTGCTTATAAGTAGCTTAAGAAAAGCACCTAAAAAAAGAGTTATAAGCCTTTTTAATTTATAATTTTCTTAAGTTTTTGAAGGATAAAAAAAGTCTTTTTCGTTGGCCAGGCATTAGTAATTATAAGCTGGGAAAAAAAACCCGATGTTGATGACTTATCTTCTATTTACTTAAGACTTAGGGCTCGTTTAGATTGGCTTTTTTCAAAATCTCTTTTTTAATAGCTTTTGAAAAACAGTTTTTTTTTATAAGTTGAAAATTTCGGCTTCTAAAAAAAACTATATTTGAGTTTTTTTTTTAGAGTTTTAATTTTTTTGGAAGTCAAATTAAATAGTTATTATAAATTTAATGTAATTTTTTCAAGAAAAAAAAAGTACTTTTTTTTAAAAAAAAGGTCAATCCAAACAGGCCCTTATAACCTTTCAAATCAAACATGTCAATTTCTTTTAGTAGACATTTTAAAGCATGACCTTTGTTATACGTTACATAACATTGTAATATTTATTTTATTTTATTTTTTATTGTTGTCATGTCGACAAAACCCTAATTTGAGAGGCAGGAAGTAAAGTTAGATGCTTCTTATCGGAGCGTTATTCACTTAATTTTCCAAATAATGATTCTATTGAAAGACATATAGATTCTTGTACACTGTGTGAAGTTGTAATCCATTTTTAATATCGTAAATCTTCATGTGCAAATTCAGGCAAATAACAGCAACATGCATTACAACTTTTTAACTAGACATGTTTGGATTTAAATTTTTTTTTAAGTTGATAAGTGCCTTTTTTCTGAAATATTTACGATTTTTTTTGTAATAACTATTTGAATTAGATTTAGAAAAACTGAAACTCGGAAAAGAAGCTCAACTTCAACTTTTTTTTTTTCCAAAAGTCAGAACTTTTAACTATTTAAAAAATATTTTTTTTCAAATATTTTAGAAAAAAAAACTTTTGAAAAAAAAAGTCAATCCAAAAAAAAATCATTTAATATAAGGAAAAAAATAAAAAATGTTAGTATAACGATAAAATGTTTATAGTATAAATAGGAGACTTGTTGGTATCTCGTGCTACACTTTCTTCGAACAAAATTATCTATCTCGGAGTTTGTCATTTTCTGTATGAATTTTTAAATGACTACCTAAAAAAGTTCAGAATAATCGAAAAATACACAAAAGAGACGTTTTGCACACACAATATCAATTGAGTTTATATTATAAATGTATTAGCACACTGGTAAATTGGATTGTCTATAAGAAAGTAAGTTTTTATTCAACGCAGCCAGTAAATTTTTTTTTTTGGGTCAAAACAAGTAATATTTATATTAATAACAATGGGAAGAGTACAATCCAATGACCAAATATTTTTATTCCGAACAAAGGAGATAAGTCTCGAAGTGAAATCCAAGAAAGTCCAAAGCGCAAAATAGACTTGTACTAGTATTAAACCAGCCACCATACAGAATTATTAATAATATAAGCAGTTTCAACAAGAGAATGTGAGACTAATAGCAGAATAATAGTTGTTCTAGAAAAAAGAAATAAAAGAAAAGTAACATAATAAAAATTTCAGAAAATAAAGAAATAATACCCAAAAAATTACTGTATTCAGTAAATTGTGTTGCGCACTTTATTGGCCTACTGTTCACACAAGGAAGTCGATGATAACATATGTTTTTTTTTTTTAATGCATATATTCTAATCGACCTTTTAATTTAAATCCTTGCTCTCATTTTAATAAACTTTTTACATTCTTTTCAGAATTTGGACTATGTATATTTCTTTTAAACTTGAAATTCGTTTGATATGCAAATTATAAGAATAAAATGGTATGAAAAAAATGCGACCAATGTATCCTTCACATGAAGGATATACTTCCGTCTATATCAAGGGAAGAAAATCAGCAGAGAAGAAGAAATTTACATCTTAATTAATCTTTTTTATTTTGACTCGAAAAACCTCAAATTTATTTAATTTTCATATTAATTTGAAAGTCAAAACTCTTTCGCGTTTCAATTAGATAGATTTCTTTTTTCCTTTTCATCAATTTGATAGATTTCAAGAGATAGATTCTTACAGAAGGACATAAAAAAAGAATTTCAGAAAGCTAATTAAAATTTTGTAACAAAGATATCATCATGTCAAATGGAAAAATAAGAAAGTATTTTAGGTATATCCACCATGTACTTTTATAAATATATTTTTTTTCAGAAAACAATGGTGCATGTTCCGCTGTACCACACGAGGAAATTGGATTTTCTATAAAACCGGGTTCGACTCACGGCAGTGGAATTTTAATCGTTTTTTCAACGCATCACCACTTTTATTGGACTATAGTTATTTTTCTTTTTTTTTTTTTGGGTCAAGATGTAAATATTCCTATTAACCAAAAGATTTTTTTTTTCAATGCATCACCACTGAGAGTTGCCGGAAAAGCGGAAAATAGCCCACAAACAGCGAGTAAAGAGAAAGTGCATAAAATATGCACAACTTCAACGGAGGCTATCAATCGACAACGACAAGTTTTTAACCATCAACGACGGAGGTGTAGTCCACCTAAACCCTCCAAAACCATCATTAACAAGGGTTTAAAACATCACACGGGAGAGAGCCAGTGTAACAACACTAAGCAAATGAGGCAGAGAGAAAAAATACAATAAACTTATAATGTTGGAATATTTGTCTTGAAAGTGGGCTAATGTTAATTTTTTTTTGTTTTATAAAATAGGATGAATAACTAGTTTACAAGTTGACTTTGTGATCGTATGGTTTTAGCTCAACTCATAAATCCACACCATCCACATCGGATACTAGCCAATAATTAACTAAAATAATGAAAACAGAGAAAAGGAGAGACAAAGTGGGAGCTCCAGCCAAAGGTTAGAGCACATCGCGAAAAATCACACACAAGTAGCGAAGGAGCCTTCCACAAAAGACAAAATATAAACAGATATAAAGGGTAAGACCATTAGTTCTCATAACCAATTATAGGCTCGTTCCTATTGAATATTTAAAAGTATTTTTTTCATTTTAAGGGAGGTCAAAAACCAACATTAATATATATAAAGGTAAAATAATTTCTTTTAAAAATATATTTTTAAAATAAGATATTTCAAATTATATTAGACACATTTATTTTCCGAAAGTCGAACTTGTTAGTTATTGATTTAGTTCTTCATATCAGAATGACACTGAACTGTGTCAAGTTTGATCCTTCATATTGGAAGACACATCCTTTACCAAAAAAATATCGGAAGACACATCCATTTATGTACGCTTTGTGAAGTTAGAATGTCAAAATTCTAGCAAATAAGGGAACATTAGATTACTATTTTTCAAATAAAATAGATTTTAACATGGAAAAAATTGTACGCGTTAGTCTAATAATAAAGTATTTAGAGTATGGATGAGGGACTTAACTTTAATCTCATGTTCAAATAAATCAAGACTAGATATTTTGGAGCTCGATACTTCAAGTCTCCTCCTATTGCATTAAGGGCCTATTTGGATTGGCTTTTTTCTAGGAAAAAGTAATTTTTTTCTTGAAAAAGTTACATTAAATTTGCAATAACTATTTGATTTGGATCCAAAAAAACTAAAATTCTGAAAAAAGCTCAAATACAGCTTTTTTAAAAGCCAGAATTTTCAGTTTCTAAAAAAAAGTTGTTTTTCAAAAGTTGTAAAAAAATATTTTTAAAAAAAGTCAATCCAAACGAGCCCTAAATACTCTTTTCGCGACTTAATTTTAGCACTCCTTAATAATCAAATATTGATCATAAAACCAACTCCGAGAAGATGTGCTAAGGATTTATGAATTTTTATGGTTGAGCTTGGCTTCAATATACTACATATCCCATCACATGTATATACTTCACTCTAGATGGAAAAGAAAATCTGTAGAGAATGAAAATTTCACCTTAATTTTTCTATTTTTACTTGAAAATTTCAAATTTTTTCATTTTCATATTATCTTAAAAGTAAGTAATTCTTAATTTTTTTATTTTTATAGATTTCTTTAGAATCTTAAAAAAAATTCAAAGGTAATTAAACTTTTGGTACAAAAATATTAGGAAAAAATTTATGTTACTTCCTGTGATATGCGAAAGTATCACGTTATTCCCTGTATTCCAAAAATTTCAGATCACCCCCTTTTGTTTTTCCAAAACTTAACATACTCTCCTCTATCATTACTTTAACTTTAATAGCGTTAAATTTAAAAATGAAATGACTATTTTGTATCTAAAATATAATAAGCCATAAATACTCTAAAATGCCTAACTTCTAATCTCTTCCCCACAACCTACGAAACCCCTTTTCGAACAAGAATTTTTGTTTGCAGTTTGACACTCATCTTGCAAGTTTTATATATAAAATCTTGTGTGGTTGGCGCATTCGTGATCGTGGGAGGGTGCCAAGCATTTTGATGATGTTGCAACTTTTGGAGGCCATGATGGCAATAGAAGGAGCGTAAAGTCTGCGTCTTTCATAGTGGCTGTGGCTTGGAGTTGCTAAACTGAGTTTTGAGGACATCAATGGAGTCACGGTGTTGAGAAGAAGCTTCTTATAGTGGCGGCTTGATGTGGAGTGGTCGGGATTGGGAGGTAGCTTTGGGTCGCGTTTGGTTTGAAGCTTGTTTGGGTTTACTAGGTTGTAGATTGAAGAAGATAAAGATGATGTTGATCAAGGGTTTAATGCTATATATATATACACATATTAAGAGTAATGTTTTAATTGTGTTGTCAAGGACATGTTTGTCCAAATAGAAGACAAACTGGTTAAAAATATTAGGCCAGCTGCAATTGTAGTACGTATTGCTCAAATTTGACGGAAAAATGAACGGAGCGAGTTAACGTGATAAGTTTTGAAAAAACACAATGAGTGATATAAAGTTTTTGAAACACGTGAGGGTAACTTGATACTATCGCATGTCACAGAGAAGTAACATGAATTTTTCCCGAAATATTATCATGTCAAAATGAAAAAATAACGTATTCTCTGTACTTCTATAAATATATTTTTTCACAACCTAACAAGTAACAATCAGTATTCCGCTGTAGCACAGAAATAAATTGGATTGTCCATCAATCCGGGTTCGACTCCCGGCAGCGGAAAATCTTTTTCTATTATTATTATCTTTAATACTCAACGCAGCTGTATCCAGTAAATTTGATTGCCCATTTTATTGGCCTAAGGAACTAACCCCATAAAGAATGTTTAAGTAGTCTAATAGCGAAGTTTCTATTATTATTATCTTTAATACTCAACGCAGCTGTATCCAGTAAATTTGATTGCCCATTTTATTGGCCTAAGGAACTAATCCCATAAAGAATGTTTAAGTAGTCTAATAGCGAAGTGTTTGGAGTATGGATGAGAAATTTGCGCATATTTCGTGTTCAAATAAGTTAAGTTACGATTAATTTAGACTATACTTTATTTGGACGGGATCATATTATTAAAATTTGATACTCGTGACTTGGGTTTTGAAACATTTCTTAAAAAAATTTCATCATCCTTGAAATAAACAACACATAGAAGACAAAAGATTTCTGCAACTCAGCCTCATTCCTAATGATTATTTTTGGAAAGACTAAATGATTCATATAAATGGATGACATAGAACCGCATATTTTCAGAGAAAATAACCATGTGTAGTAACCAACTAGCAAAATCAAAGTAGACGAACTTGGATTGTTCGCGAGGCAGACCATCTTATTGTGGTTTGACTCACCAATGCGACTCTGATGTCCAAACCCTATAGATTAGTAACCATGACAAAACTAGTAGATCGTGTCAGTCGCGTTTAATGCAAAGGAGGCAAGATAGGATTTTTTACGACACGATGTGACTTGTCTATGCAACTGATGAATGTTATTGAGGCTAAACATCAAGTTAGCCGCCGCATAAAGTTATCAAGTTAGGTGATGTAAGGGTCAAAAGATCCTAATCATTCAAGACCATCTGCCTTAGCTCAGAAATATAGACATGTGCACTACCATAAAGATAACACAGTGGCCTTAATCTTCATTTTCATTACCTCAAGTTTTTTTCTTTTTAATCCTCAAACTGACTTGATTGTCAAATATGCTCTAAGCTAACTGAGAGCACCAGTACATTGCTGAAAAATTAGAAATGCAATATATCATGGTAAAGCTTTAGAGGCCTGTTTGGCTTTATTTTTTTTAAATTGCTTATAAGTAAATAAAAAATAAGTAAAGAAATATTTGGATAAAATGTACTTATAAGTTATTGAAATATTTGATAAATATATGTTTATAAGTAACAATATTTGTTTAAATAACTAGAAGAACCTCTTATTAATAACTTTTTTGTGTTTTTAAAGAGTATAAATGTTTTTTGTATTTGGTTAACTTTCAATACTTAGAAGTAGCTTTAAAAAAAGAGTTGGACAAATATTCTTTTTGGTTGCTTATAAACTAAATTTTACCTGCTTTTAAGTAGAATTTACCAAACGCTTAAATTGATTCACCCTCCTAGAGTAGAGAATTTGTCCACTATTCTACATCACTATTCTGATCAAGTTCGAACTCAGTAATAAATCTAATTCCCATAATTGAGTTTGCTGTGTGTGAGAGAGAAAGAGAAAAGATTGGGACCAGCCTATCTTTCTTTGACAATCGAATGTGTTATTAATCCTATTGCCAGTATCCATTCAATAGCTTAAGATGCAGGGAGAGAGAGGAGGGGGTAGACAGATTATTGTCATTCATAATCATGGGAATTTTCTACCCAAGGACACAAGGACGGAGTCAGAAAATATTTTTATTAGTATCAATATAAAAAATATTTATATTTAAAAAAAAACTTGATATTTGAAATTAGGAATAGCTCAAATAGTTGAAATTACCATCCCCACCAATAATGACCTGAGTTCGAATTTTTTGAATGATGGGGTTTGATTGAGGAAGGAACTTTGTTCACGAAAAAAAAAAAAAAAGAAGAAGAAGAAGAAGAAGAAGCTTGAATAAATGCTACATATTGACCTTAGGGGTCTAATACTTTGAAAGTGTTAGATTATCACTTCATTTTTAATGCTATCAAATATATGACTTTTAATGAAAATGGTGAAAGGTAACTATGGAGTCAAGGAATATTAAAGTGGGGTCAAAATTAACTTTTTTAACCTTATAAATTTTTTTAAATGAGCAATATATATGCACAAAAATACATACATACATATATATATACATATATATATACACACACATATATATATATATATATTTCAAAAAAAAACAAACGAGTGGTGTTAACTTGCCTCCGTGCCTGCAAGGACATGATTTTGGCCTAACAACAATCACAAGAGCATCAGTTTACTTCAATTACACAAGGCACACCAAATCTGAAAAATACCAGCAAGGTATCTCAATAATTCAATTGTTTTTATTCATATATGATGGTGACACATATTATTATATACATTATTTTTTAAGACCTTTTCCTTTTCTGTTTATATTCGACAAAATCTTAGAAAGGTAATAATAACGCTTGAAGTCACGTGTCACTGTCAATGATATTCATTTTGAGATGGCATTTGATTCTAAAAACAGTTTCTTTATTGAAATTTTAAAAAATAGTGATGCCGACACGTGTAATGACCAAGGCCACAATCCATAATTACCATTTCGAATTAAGAAAATGTGGAAAGAGGAGTCGGGCTTTAGATATGGTAGTTCCTACTCTTTTATTTGCAGATTTATGTGCCTGTGTATATATGTCCACCCATTTGAGCCTTACTATATTTCTAATTACAGAGTAGATTGCGTAAAATGTAGCGCTTACTTGTCAACAAAAAAGAAAAAAAGAAAAAAAAGAAGGGAGAGACAGAATTAACCCCTTTGCTCTTTTTGGAATTTTAAGTCTTTTTTCCGATGCAACTTCATTTGTGATCAAGGAAAGCTTCCAAGAAACAAATTGATGTTCCAAAGGGAATGGATTTTGATTATTAATCGCTGAGGATGTATGATCCTCTTCTTTTCTACTTTTGTTTTCTACTAAAATTTTCTACCAAGAATAAAATGTAGCTATCTACATGATGATGATTGTTATGGAAAGATATTGAACTATACAATTTATTAAAGATGGTGCATAAAGATCCATATTATGTATAAAGACTAAATATCAAATATAGTCATTCGGCTTGTGATGGGTAAGTCGTTTTCCCGATGCAACTTCATTTGATGCAACTTCATTTGTGATCAAGGAAAGCTTCCAAGAAACAAATTGATGCTCCAGAGGGAATGGATTTTGATTATTAATTCGTTGAGCTTGTATGATTCTCTTCTTTTCTACTTTTGTTTTCTACTAAAATTTTCTACGAAGAATAAAATGTTGCTATCTACATGATGATGATTGTTATGGAAAGATATTGAACTATACAATTTATTAAAGATGGTGCATAAAGATCCATATTCTATATAAAGACTAAATATCGAATATAGTCATTCGACTTGTGATGGGTAAGTCTATAACTAATGTAAATTATGTGATTGGTCTCCTCTCTTATATCTAAAAGAAGTGACATTTCTTCCGTCTTATAAAAGAAGAGAACAACCTCTTCCTTCCTGTCACACAAAATAAGGGGACGATCTAATTATGGAAGAGTACTCAGTCGACAAAGATTTTGGGTAAAATCTTGAAGTAAGAAAATGCGCCTATTAAAATAAATGAGTAGTTTTCTTCCGCTATAATTCTCAATCATACATGTTATTTTATTTATAAATTTATCATCAGCTAGTACTCAACACGTCTTTACTAGTGTAACAAATTCAACTAATTCCATCAAGATGTAATAATATTTCTCATCTTAAAAACTCTTTAGATGTATATAACTCGCCCAATTAATGAAAGAAACTCCGGCCTCATGTTATTATGTACACGTTCAATGGATTGATATCATTTTCTTGCCAAAAAGTGTACATGAAAAATTAAATTAATTTACATAGTTTCCTATGAAAATTAAATTAATTTACATAGTTTCCTTGGAGATAACCTTGCTGTATTTATGTACGAAAGAGAAAGGAATGCAATCTTCCATGCTTTGTATGGAATAGAATCAATAAAGGCCTAGTCGATGCAAAATTTTGTTGAAGTTGCTCCGACCGAAACGTAGATATTTTAAAATCGACTCGGAGTAAAAGTCTCGAGCAGATTCAGTTGGAAGAGTGATGCAAACTCAATCTCAATCCTTTTTGAAATTCCACATAGGGATATGCAATTGGTTGGTCATCATCTTCAATCTTCCACCTAAATGAGAGGGTAAAATATATCATCGTATTCACATAAATAAATATATGCTAAAGAGCCAAAATAATCATTATCGGACAATATAAGTATAAGACGAAACCCTTATGTACGACTTGAAGAAAGAGATGAAAAGAAGGGAGATCTTTCATGTCTTTCGAGATCCACTACCTGTAATTTTGTACGAGATGGTGGAGGAAAAATGCAACCTCAACTTTAGCAAGTTCAAAACCTGGGCAGAGTCTGGTGCCTCCACCAAAGGGTGTGAATTTCTTGCACATTTGATCTTCCGTCTGCACATTATTTGAAAACTAACTAATAATTATAAAATTCCTCCAAATAACAACATTAATACAAAAAAAAACATTTAATATGTTGAACAGATATGAAAGAGGATTTACTTAAGTATATAATAATAAAATGAAATAAACATGAATTTGAAAAATTACTGTTAATTATATGATCAAGAAAATGTATATTTGGACAAGCGTCCACATAAATAAGAACGTACTCATTATTAGACACTATTCAAATCACAAAATTAAAATTTATTATTTGTGACTAATTTTGAGAAGAGCACTTTCTTGTTAGTATGCAAAATTATTTATCACCGTATATATTAATTATGTCTACCTATTACTAACTAGTGGTAGTGGAACATAAAATAAAAGAAAAGTTGGGTTTCAAACCTTATAATATATAAAAAGTACAAAACTTAGTTTGTTGACAATTTCCTCTAATCCTATTAAAAAATAGCATTAATTATTCAAAAGTAAAATAGGAACTTTTTCTCTTTTATTCTTTTCCCTTTTCGCTTTTTCAAGGCCAGATCTACTTCTGTTTCAGAAGGGGTTACAACACTAACTTTTTAGTTAAACCTATTTAATTTTACGTATCAAATATATTCATACTTGGAAAAAAAAAAAAAAGTAAATACACATGTTTGAAGAAAAGGGTAAAACGTATTACTATATAATATATATAATAATTATAATTATAATTTATTTAAAGTGCATCAAATTCCCTATATTTCAAAACTTCCTCATAACATAATCTCTTTTTATTTTTTAAAACATAATAAACGTCCCCTGGGACTGAGGCATGATGAATCAAGAAAATATAAAAATGCTTGGCCACTACAACTGAGACTTTTTCTTGAATAATAATATAATAATAATACAATATAATATGATATAAATATTATAATATATCTAATAATTATAATTATACCTCCCATCTCCAAGGATTGAACTGGAGGGCATCCGCATGCAACGATGGGTCCAAATGAACGGCACTGAAAACTGGTAGGACCTTCCAACCAGCCGGAATTACATAATCTACAAAGATAAACAATATACAAAATACGTGGTGGTCAGCATAGAATATTTTTCTTTCGTATAGAATATTTTTCTTCATAGCGATCCAAATTAAATCAAATTAAGTCTTTATCGTCGTCATAAAGTCGGGTCAACTGCTAAACTAAAAGCTAAATAGCTCATGCACATATATGTACCTTTAAATTTGACATCTTTTAGAGCCTTTCGGTGGACGAATTTGACTATGTTTCCGTATCTCAGAGCTTCATTTATGACCTAACATCAAAAGAATCCAGATTATAGAATTAATAAGTTTGCGTAAATGAAATATAAATTAGAAAATTAGGAAAAGGTAAAAATAAAAGACCCTTACCTTTTGAGTGAAGTCCATTCTCTTGTAATCCTCCCAATTCAAAAATTCACCATCTTTCTTTTCTTTTCTTATGCCCTCATGCTCTAGCTGCGAGAACAGCAAAAATGTACAATTAATCAAGAGATTCAAAATTAAAAAAAGGGGAAAAGAAAGAAAAATAATAATATATTAAACAATAGTCATTATTGCGATACATATTTATATAATTTTTAATGCAATATATCGCCAATCGAAGCCAAAAAGGAGGCTTTACGTGCCCCTCGTATGATTACAATTCTGCTAAAAGATGGACGATCATATTTGTACTAAAACGTGTAAATGAATCATGAGGGGGCTTGAAAGGAAACTTTTCTAGAAAAGTTCACGGACCATTACCACAATTGAACCAAAAAATAAGTACAAAGACTATGCATGGTAAAAAAAAACTAATATTTACACGAGCATAATTATATATTATATTTTTATTCGTCAGAATGAATTTTAACACAGAATACTCATAGAATACGAATTATTTGACATTTATTGGTAAATTCGTATCAAGGAAACTTGGATTTATCGAGTGACGAAAATGTCACCTTTAGTTGTTGGAGTGCTGGGGTTGACTGACCAAGGAAATGGACTGCCATGGCCATGAGGAGGGATGTGGTCTCGTAGCCACCCAGAAGAGAATCAAGAACAAAGCTGACTTTTTCATCTTCGGATAAGGCATCAACTGATAGAAGCACATCAAGAAAATCATTCTTTTTACTGGAATATTTTCCACTATTTGATCTCTTTCTCCCCTCTATAATTGCTTTGACAGTTGAAGATATTCTACTTCTAGCCTGTAAAGATGCCAAGAAAAAAGAGGCAAAAAAGAAAGAAAAGTCCATCACATGCCTTGTTAGCACCAAGAAACTGCAAACATTCTTGAAGTAATAACCAATTATATTTATTATCCCGAGACGAGGTTGAAAGGAAAAGAAAAAAAAAATCCTCTAATAAATACATTTTTCAAAATTCAAACACATATTTTTCTCGTTAAAGAAAGTTTTGAAAAACTTTAGTCTTAACAAGCTTATATAAAATTTAAAGATGATTAGTTATATTTGGTGGTGATAGCTTTTTGAGTGTTGCGAAACAGAATGTCTAAAGAGATGCGGCGAACCTGCACGGCTCTTGCATATGGGGTTCCAGGGATGTAGAGTGGCAAAGAAATAAGTCCTCTCATGAACAACACAAAATCTTCAAGAATTTTTGTAGTCTCCGGCTCATCTGGGGTTAAACCAAGCACTTGTTTCACTATTACATTGAATGTAAACTGCATCAAACAAGCAAAAAAACCCAGAAACAAAATGTAAGAAAAAGTCAACTAGAGAGTCCCTCTTGTTTGTCACGTAATTATATATAAAACTAGTTTAGGAACCGAGACTCCACTATCATCATCTCCGATAAACTTTTGAACTCATTCGGGATTTTTTTCACTTGATGACGGTCCCAAAGAGGATAAAGTCCAGAATTCGCCAGCCAATCGACCTTAACAAATTAAGACAAAGAAAGATGGTGAGAAAACTATACCTTTCTTGCTTCTTCACAGAAAATGACATGTTCTTTATACTTCCATGAATCCAATATCTGAATTGCAATCCTCTCCACATCAGTGAGAAACTCGGGTTTCGATTTGATCGTGGCGACGAGAGAGAGAGCAACATTCCTGAGCTTCTTGTGCGTCTCACTCACAGCCACCAGCAGTGAGACCTCGCCGAGGATTCCATGGATGGGCTTTGGATAGCTGCACTGGAAAAGCTTGTCTTCGTTTTGTAGTATGAAGTAGTTTAGGTCTTGATCGCATGACACCACCGTTGGTGACAAGAACAAATGAGATTTGAACACCTTGCCATATCTACAAAAAAATAAATGAAAAAATGAAAAGAAAAAAAAAACCACCTCTCAAATGAAGATTTCTTGATAATTTGTTGTATGATATATATGCATGTTACTTAATAATTAAAATATTTTTCTTAATTAGTGATAAAATGAAATTTCTTTGTCTGACACTCAAATGGTATTTTTTCATCCGGCAATTGAATGAATAACCCTCATCATTACACAAAAGACTAGTCAAAATAAGGTTCGTGGTGATGTTTAGAAAACATCTTCATCATGCTTATACATGGTGTAGCATGTGACCTACCTAGAACAATGGTCTTGGAGAAAAGCTCCAATGGAATTAGAAGGGTGAGGCTTCAAAAAGGCAAGGGTGTCACCAAAAAGAGGCCACCCAAAAGACCCTTTAGGGACACCACCACCACCACCACCACTAAGCTTCAACAATAACAAAGGAAGAAAATGGTTCAAGATTACACCAAGCAAAAAGCCTGCTGCAGCCACACAAATTATTGTCATGCCAAGCCAAAACCCTCCTGCCATGGCTAATTTTTTGCTTGAAAAATTAGTGATTTATAGAGACGGGGGTTGTCAAAACTTTGGCTAAGGCTTGATGAGGCCTTGACTACTTGTTTACATATATATAGGAAAGAGGTGAGAGAGTGCATAAGCACTTATGGGAACAGCAGAGAAGGAAAAAGCAAGCTGGCTTTTTCATTACACAGTCGGTCATATTAAATTTTTTCAGAAGCGTAGCAAATTAAATAGACCTAGTCTAGGATCTAGTTCTCTACTAGCACTAGGGGGGCAAGGGGGCGGGGGTGTTTGGAAGGGGGGGGGTGTTGTTGGTTCTGAGATTGGCCAACTGATATTATATACTATATCTGCATGTCATTCCATGTTTACGTGGGAATGGATATTCAACACGAATAGTTTTGGATTTGACTTGATTTGATCTTCGGATTTCAGTATGCATCAGAATTTTGTTTATCTGTATTTGTAACACAAGAAAATTATTGCAAGAAGTTAAAACTGCTGTGACTGATTTTGTACAAGGTTTGAAAAATGTTGTTAAGTTGTAACGTCTGATTTGCAATCTTTTTGCGGATCACATTGTCACTTTCTTAAACTTATTGAGACAAATTCAGGGTTTTGTACAGAAATATAAGTACACAGTAACACAGGGAACTAATAATCTAATTATAAACATAATCCGCTAAGGGCTTATTGGCATAATCCGCTAAGGGCTTATTCGGATTGACATGTTTTTAGAAAAGGTACCCTTTTTTGCAATAACTATTGGCTTAATTTTTCAAAAAAGTTAAATCTCGTTAAAAAAAAACTCAAATACAACTCTTTTTTAAAAATAAAAAATTTTAGTTTCGTAAAAAAATATTTTTTAAAAAAATTATTTAAAAAAATTCTTTTGAAAAAGTCTGTCTAAACGAGCCCTCAAGCTGCTAAGATCATAATAAGTCAAAATAAAACCTCCAAACTCCAAAGATAATATCCCTTCATCTTAATAATAATAATAATAATAATAACTGTCCTATTATATTTTGTTCTATTATATCAAGTTCAATTATATAGATATTGCCACATATATATATGTATATATATAACTTTTTTCTTAATAGAGACTAGACATATAATTTCCTAGTATAATTTTTTTCCATAAGAGATAGTAATTAACTAATTTTCTAATTAAAACAATATACATAGATATATTTAAAATGTACGTTATGAATAATTTGTTGCAAAATTAATGGTTGGAGTGCTTCAAAAGATTTGAGAGACTTTGTTTGCCTTTTGGTGCATTTGTTGGAAAGAGCCATATAGCTAGACCCACATGTGGCTTTTGTTTTAATTTTGAAGCCACTTTTTGTATTGAGTTGTGGTTATAATGGGTTGGACGTTTCATGATAAGCATGCATGTTGTGTGGCGCGGGTGCGTGTGTGCGTGCGATTCTTCTTGACTTTTCTTCTATGCGTACTAAATGCTTTACAGAGCAAAAGATATACTATATAGTTAGTCATGATCATCATCTTCTATTATAAGGGTTGCGCCTCCGGTGGTAAGGAGAGAAGGAGAATACCGTTTATGACCGGATTTCAATTTGTTTTGAATTAAAAGCTTTGGTAGAAGAAATAAGTGCGTATACATGTATGGAAGCGTACGTAGCACCTAAAATTTTTACGAGTCAGAGTCGAACTCTACTAATTGAATTCTCGTATCATTGAAAAAAGAAATATCATATTCTATTATATACTTATACTATTATTACTCACCAAAGTAATAAGAATTTCAGTAGAACGTGACTTAAGAATTAAGTTTGATTTTTGTCCTCTACTCTAGGTTGAGTATCCTGACTTATTCGGTGGTTGGGTTAGTAGACATCTTTCATCTAAAATTTACTAATTAATGGTCAAATTAATCGTATGTCTGATAATTGAACTCTACCAATTGAATTTTCTTCGTATAAAAAAATATGCAACTGCACATGAGCTAATTAACTTATAACACCAAACTTTATAGCCTTTGCTCGCAGTTCACACAGCCAAGACCTTCGTTGTATCCTGAGATGGGTTGGGGACACGACAGTGTGTGGGGACGGAATCAATTACTATGACAAGAATAATTTATCCGTTCACGAGAATTGTTGTATATTAATTATTCTCTCACTCTTTCATTATTTCTTATGTTATAAAATTTTAAGCATGCATACACACAAGAAGTTTTATTAACATTCAATACGTAAATTTTTACTATACAATAAAATAGCAAAGGAGTAATTAAAACAGTGACAAGGTTATACTAATACCTACAGGTTACAACACTTAGTTGTTATTTTATATTTTTTTGTTGCGTCGGAAGCAACTATTGATTGCGTTATTATTCTTTTAGGAGAGTCGCTCTCTTTTAACACCATTTAATTGTTAATGTGTTTGCATATGTTAGCATTTTACTGGAAGAATATGTCAAAAATAGTGGTTTTGAACCCACTACAACTTACTCGTGTTACAGTTATCGCTATCCGTAAAATATTACCGTGGGGGTCTACATTTGAAACTTGTCAAGTAAACAAGAGATTTCTCAGTGATGTTGCTCTTAAAGCAAGTAAATATCATAGCCGTGATAATACTTACAGAATTCCAAGTGTTTGCTTTTAGCCTACGCAACAATAAATTGACACATGGTACATAACTCGTCAATTGTCACTTATTAAGAACTAGAAAAAGAATGAATTCATCGGTACGTTACTCCATACTTTTGACCTTTTCTTGCTAAAAGTTGAATTGTACGCACATTATCTATTAAGCCCATTCGTTCTCGTGACTCTAGAAATCATTCGTCGCAAGGAAGCACTTATTAGAAAAGCCCGTTCCAAGATTAAGTTTTTTGACCTCATGCATGTCAATTTTAATACTGTACGTGGACATGCTGATCAAAGAAAAGCCCACATCTTGTGCTTAGCTACATGTAGTTAGAGCACTAACAACATTTAGAGCCATCAAAATGGCGCAATTGAAATTATTATCGTCCGATCAAATAGAATATTAAAACCGAGATGAATGAATTTTACGTACATGTAAAGTTACAGTTGGACGAGAATTCGGTTTTGAACAAATATAATGAAACAAGACAAGTTTTCCCTTGATTAGTAGCAATGCAATAATGATACTTATTTGTTATGCTTTAATTTTTGGGTAAAATGTATTAGACCCCCTGTGATTCATCAAAGTGCACCTAATTTTCCTGTAGTCTAAAAAGTATCTCATAATCCCCTCCTGTAGTCTATGTAAGTGCATCAAACCCCCTTATCATTAAAAAAATTTGTTATGTTTAACCATGATTATTTGAAATTACCTAAACTACCCTTCTTTCTTTTACAAAATAATGTATCTAGAAAGATTTGAACCCTTAACTTCAAATTAAAATAATAAATATTTTAACCAACTAAGCTATAAATAATTTATATTTTAAGACTCATGACCACACTTTATAGAAGGATGTCCTTCATGGGCAGTTGCATCATCATCACCGTCTGTTTCTTCATCACCAGAGCCATTCTCAAAGAAGATCAAGACTCATGACCACACTTTGTAGGAGGATGTCCCTCGATAAACTCTTTTAGTTGGTCGGCATTTTATCTCTATATACCGAAAAACCTAGTATTACTAATGAGGAGTAATTTAAGTACATACCTATTAATTATTTCCATTGATGATCTCTTTATACAATTAATTCTTAAAAAAGATTAAAAAATCCACGCATGCAAGAAGGATTAAGGCCATCATCAACCTAAAATTAAATTAGAATATAAATTATTTATAGTCTAGTTGATTAGAATATTTGTTATTTTAATTTGAGGTTAAGGGCTCAAATTTTTCTAACAATATTTTTTTGTAAAAGAAAAAATAGTAGTTTAGATAATTTCAAACAATCATGGTTAAATATAACAGATTTTTTAACGACAAAGAAGTTTGATGCATTTCTATGGACCACACAGAGTTATAAGAGACTTTTTAGACTATAGGGGATTCGGTACATTTTCAATGAACCGCAGGGTTTGATGCATTTTACCCTTTCTTTTTGGATAATATTGTTATTATATTGACCTGATCATAATGTTATTCTTTGTCAATTTTATTGCAATACGTCAACTGAAAGGATTAGAAGGCTATATTATTATCAGCGTCGCTGCAGAATCATTAAACAGAAAAACTTTGTCATCATTAAACAAAAACAGCAATGCCTTTTTAACACAATAATTATGCAGAACCAAATAGAGACTATTTTGACTGGTTAATACTCATTTTGCAATGTAAAATAGTTGAGTAGTCAATCTAGGGCTACAATAATAGTTTTATGGCCCATAGAGTTCCTCATTTTGATCAAAAGAGTTTAAAAGGTATATAGAAGTTAGCGAGAATTGCAACTCTGTTTATTCCCTTAATTATTATTTTAAGTAATTTTAGAATGTTTTTCAGTTTTGAAAATTAATTAACTTGTACTAAAAATTTTGCAAAAAGTTTTTGCACACTTCAAATAACTCTGATAATATTCTAATTTTTTTCATTTTTTTGCTAAATGCTAATGTTATGCCATTTTGTACTGTCTGGCAAGTTTAGTATGCTATGATCTTGTGTGTCTGTCTGATTTTTTTTCTTGCGATTTTTATGGCACAAGACTCGAGAGTGCACGAGGATCTGTCAGTTGGACCGTCAGCATGTTTATTATTCTTCTTCAGGCTTTGACCCCAATCTCGTCTTTCTCACTTTGTCCACAAATCTACACACACACACTCTCTCTCTCTCTCTCCCTCTCTCGAGTAAATTGCATGCCACCTTTTTATGTTTTAACTTAGGGTTAATTACTCAATTTTTTCCTGTAATTTGATAAATATGCACAATAATACTTTGTAGTTAGAAAATTAACTAAGACACCCCCTGTAATTTTAATGATGGTGTACATAGATCCATTCCGTTAATTTTTTCGTCTAAAATAACGTGTTTTGACATGCATGCACGGCTTATGTAATTTTGCTTTGTTTTTTCATAATAAATACATTAAATAAACTTTTCTATCTTTAATTTGTTTAAAAAATAAAAAAAAGCAATTAAATTAAAAAAAAGGACAAAAACCCCTACCACCCTAACCCATTGACCACCCCCACCCAATTTCACCACCCCACCCCACCCCACACCCAAAATTTCTCCTCGCACAACCAGCCCACCCCACCACGCCCACACCACCTGTTGCCCCACGCCCACCTACCCCACCTCACCTACGCCACACCCCATCACCCTCTTGCCCAACCACCACCCCGCCTCACCACACCCTCACACCCCATCACCCCTACTGCCCCCAGCCCCCGGCCCCGTCACCACCCCCGCTGTCCCACTTCCCACCACCTCTACTACTACCCCACCCCCCATCCCTCATGTTTTCCTTTTTTTTTTGTATTTTTTCTAATTTAATTTTTTATTTTAAAATAAAATAAAGGTAAAATAGATATTTTTTAATAAGTTAGGGGCAAAATGGACTTTTTAAGACTTTTTTAAAGTTTATTTTTTTATTTTTATTTTTAAAATTAAATGAAGGTAAATAGATTTTTTTATTAGATTAGACAAGGGCAAAAATGACATTTTACTAAAATCCGTTAAAAAGCTAACGGCAATTAGCTTTTGGGGGGCGTGTGCACTAATGTTGAAACCATAGGGGGCCAAGTAGCTAATTTTTAAAACACAAGGGAAAGTTGTAAATATTAGTTAAATCACATGGGGAAATTGAGTAATTCACCCTTTTAACTTATTTATATCATATCTCTTAAAATATCAAAACTAATTAATTATTTCTTTGTATTTTGATGCATGTGCACCATACTTCTTGTAGTATCAAAACTAGATAATTATCTCTCTTGAAGTTTTTTAAAAATGTGCAAAATACTCCCTTGCTATCATATATTTTAAGTGGGTACTTTGCACGCTCTTAAAAACTTTAGGGAGGTGATTAATTACTTTTGATACTACAGGAGGTATATCGCACATAAGTTGGAGTACAAGAGGATAATATGTAATTTATTTTATATACATATATATACATATACATACATATATACGTGTATGTGACGTGTGTGTGTGTGTATATATATATATATATGTATATGATGGATACACTTCCGTCAAGACCTTTTTTTTCACTAGCCGCCAAGCCAATTATGTCACAACTAGTCTGTGAATTCCTACACTTCTAAAGTCTTCGTCCAGCACAGCACAAAGGTCCAAGCAATGTAAACCCAAAGGCATATGCAAACCATGGTTCGCAATCCAATCCATGTTATCATTGGTTTTTTGGTATATATTATAGAAGGTGATTCTACAATTAGGGGTTAAATATAAGACCTAAACCCAGTAAGAAGGCTGGACCTTATTAAGCAAGGAGAGGAAGAAGGCTTAGTTGGTGTAGGATAAAAATTTATGTCTTTTTGTGCGTACCCTTCATGATACGTCTAACCTTTCTTTTTATAGCTGGCTTAGCGCGCTTATTATGGCAACATAATATATTGTTTCCCTTGGGACTTCCCCCTATCAAGGGATATGATTTTTTTAATTACATGATTTCATACTTAGCACCTAAGACATGTTTGAGCATCCTAAATTGGTCTTGGCCTATTTTCTCTGGGCCCTTACAACTCGCAATTGGGGTCTTATACGGCTTCTTAGGACTAGTCAGGTTAATACCCATACATATGTCTCAATTATAAAACTTTATGAAAAATAGAGACATTTATATGATGCATATATAGGAAAGGACATGGTGGGACTGAAAATGTTTTTTTGTTTTTTTTGAGCGTCAAATGGATCCGTTTTGTTGGAATTGTTTGAATGCAAAGCTTATTTCAATTTGAAGAGGTACATTGGTCAATCAGGTTAGCACAGCACAAGGTCTACGAGACTACGACTCTTTTAACTTTTGGGCAAACACTATGCACGTTGGAAATTCACTGAAATGAGAATGTCCCGGATAAAGTTGCGGTCAAAAAGCAATTGATGACTACTTTGTACCAATATGTTTCTTTTTTCTTTTCTGCAAGTAGTCCCAATTTGTTTCGTGTCTACTCGAAACAATTCAAGATTTATATATATATATATATATATATATATTTGTCTCTTTTAATAATCGACCTGCTGATTAGGTAGTCAAGAAAATGAATAAACTTTTGCCCATTAGGTTTACCCCCCAACCTTTCTAGTTTGTTCAAATTCGATACGTACGTTTAATCATTTACCCCAGTAATGTCATCACAAACGGTAATTTATGATAACTCATCACTAGTCAATACTAACAGTATAAACATTCAAAACTTACAAGCAAAAAAGTTTGATTGAAAGATTGTCAAATTTACATGAAAAAAAAAATCAATTCAAAGGAACTAAACAATTTAATTTGTCACATGATTATTGTGTCTGCTAACATGTTTGAAAAACAAGTTAGAATCGACTTGGTCATACATAATGTTAGCCTAATAGATTTTTGAGCTAGCCCATTAATTTATTTCCTTTGCATGATTGATGTGAATTTTCATGGTCCATTTTTTTTTTCTTTTTGCTAAATATCATGCCCCAGTTGTTTAAATGCATAGATTTAATTGAAGTTACGATTTTATATATCCACAATACTGTAAGTAAAGTTACAATAAATTTATTTTAAAATTATAATTTTCATAATACAATTGTTCAGCAAATCTCAAAGATTAATTGCGTCAACTTATTCTCCCCCTTGAATTTTTATTGAATGAAAATTCACACTTGCTCATATATATATTATTTTTGGCTATTGATATTCATTCATTTAACATCAATGGTTTCTAGCTATTTAGATGAAGGGCCAGTATCAATTTATTTTTTTTCAAAAAAATAATTTAAAAAACGTTTTTTTTTAATAAACACTTCTTAGAAGCTAAAATTTTAAAATTTTTAAGACATTTTTTTTAAAAATTATATTAAAAAAATACTCTCTAAGCTAAACGGGGACGAGCCCCAAACACAAGTCGAAATGAATGAATAGAAGAGGTCAAGAGGCACTCATACCAATTCCTGAAGGCTGTGGGGCATGCAGACCTCGAGTTTAGCAATCAGAAAAATCTCACTTTTTGAACATTTATGAGCCACTAATTAATTATGAGTTGGGGTTTGGAAAAAAAATTTTAAAAGAAATTTATGAGTTGGTCCCTAGCTATATATTGTAGGTCTAGCTACAACCGTGAAATAATGTCAATGGCCACCAGTTGCGGTAATTGCAGTGAATATATATATGGTGTGCATTTCAAGAACCACTGACTTTTATTGATGGGGATAGCTAACTTAGCCTTCATGCAAGTCCACGTCCATGTCCATTACTCTTTCATCCCTTGGACTAAAATCAAATATTAATTTTGTAATCATTGATTTTTAATATTGATTTTACAAATATTAATTTTGTTTGATTAGAGATTAATGACTTATCTTCATTAGACTAATATCAGTCCAATAAACGGAAAAGCAATTCGCATCTAACATTCTTGTCAAAATTGCAAACTACTTTCTTCTTGTGGAAAGAAGACTGTGGAGATGTTAAGAGAGGTAAAAAAAAAATCAATGATAGGGTAAAATACGCAGATTAAGATTTTCTCATATCAAATGCTCTTTTATATTGATATGAGAAAAATTTTAATGATTATGTGTATATCATAGCATCTTAACTATTTATGAGATTCAAATTCTGAAAAAAATGAGCACTAGGAAAAAGAAAAAGTATATCAACTCCATTTCATTTGCCCTTTGTAGCGCCTCCCACAAAGCAAAAAATCTCTACTCTATTATTTAGATGTTAATATCAAGGTTATTTTTTAACATCCATCAACTAAGAGGGCATTTGTGAGCAAGTTAAATTTATTCACCATTAAAAGGAAAAAAAAAAGAAAAGTTATTTATTTAGTAAAATTTATTTATAAGCAAGTTTTGCTTACTCTAAAATAGGTAAAAAAAAAAAAAAAGGTAGCATTTCTCCTACTTATTTTATAATTAATGTGGTTTGATCAAAAGAACATCTCTACCTTTTTGAAAAAACAACACTCCCTATTTTATCTAAATATATCAATAAGTTATAAGTACATTTTATTTAAAAATTTCTTTATGTATTTACTATTAATGTCAAAATTTATTTAAAGTAAGTATTTATTACTTATAAGCACTTTTTTGGTCAAGACTTATAATCATTTTAATGGGAAAAAAAATGGAAAGCAAAGCCAAACATGCTCTAAATGCATTTCTTGTCATGTAAAAGAGATACTAATTTGAATGAAATATTAATTTTAACTTTTAAAAAGAGGCTTATGTTGATAGAATTGTAGAATTGAAGAGAAAAAGATGGTACGACTAGCCGGACAAAGAATATTTTCATCGTTTTAGGAAAACTACAGCACAAAGGTCAAAAGAGAAATATGGCGTGACTTTAGTACGTCAAGCTTTGGGTAAGTGCACGTGCATTCATGTCCTCCAAAACACTCATTAAAAAAGTGGGGCCAACTTACCAAACAAAACGGCCCCATGTTATTCTGCCGCTCGTGCGGCTGATTAATTAATACGTAGCCACTATTTGGTTTTGCTTATTTGTGACTTATGAATATTAAATAATAAAAAAATATATAAACAATATATTTTTAAGTATTTATAAATATCAAAATAAACCAAGCCACAATAGATTTGGAACAAAAACTGTTTGGGCCAAAAATCGTTGGGCCAAAAAAGGTCTGTATCATTGTCGGATTCATGGCTTAGTTTGTCAAGTCACTCATTCAAAGGCCCAAAGTCAAGGCCCGAAGTGTTAAACATGTATTTGCTCCTTAATATGACTTCGACCAAGGATCAACTTGACCCCTCCCTCAGAAATGCATAAAGCAAAATAAACTTGGGTACATAATTGGAGGTGATGAAGCTTAGCGTAATTGTTCTAAGTGGAATACAACTAGAAGTCACATTCTTTAACATTTAAGGGACTTCTCCATCCTAAAGGATATAAAAGCATGGTTCACCAAAAGAGGAGATCATTGACTACTCTCGTACTATACGCATAGCCTATATACCTAGCCTTCCCTTACTACGGTTTGCTTTAAAACCCTATCTTTTAGCCTTTTATTTCTCAACTTTAAAACACTCCGATTTTGACTTGAGTGTCGGAGTATCTTTGGACGGCACCACACCGGTGTCAAAGATTTACGTTACTCACTCGCTTTTTGATTTTGTAGGTTGTCGGTGCCCTGTTATCGTAATTGTAAAAATCACCATCTCCAGAAAATTGATACCAAAAAACAAAAAGAAAAAAAAAAAGAAAAGTAAAATACACTTTTGTTTCAATAAAAAAATTGCTTTCGGTGCATCAAGGCCAAATGATTTTATTTTCCTTTTTCTTTCTTTAACTATCTTTTCCTCAACCCGAATTCAACCTGATCTTCTGTTAAATTTTGAACTTAGAACTTTATTCCTGGATAAAGTAGTTTTGTTAACTATCTGAGCAAGCCCCAAAATCCAGGCATCAATTGTTAACTGTCTGAGCAAGCCCCATAATCCAGGCATCAAGGCCGAAGAATCCCATAGGATTCTATAGTCCTTTATATTGGTCTCGTAGTATATTTTTTGTTTTAACTATAAGATTTGTCAAGAACAATTCTCAATAGATATAAATATCATATGTCGATCTTTAGTCTTTTTCAAATAAAAAGTAAATTTGTTTTCCTTTATCAAAGGATCCAGGTGTCCATTAAAACTTTTTTTTGCGAAATTATCACCATCCTCTTAAGTCTTAAGGGGTCAAATAGTCGAAGAAAGCCAGAGAAGAATTAAATTCTTTGAAGAAAGAAATTTTCTCTTCGGGATTAACAGGACTTTCCTTATTTATATCGAGTTTTGGCTAAAGAACTTTAAACAATGTGGGACAACATGAAACACACAGAAATAATTGGGCCACAATCAGGCTACAAGCCCGCAATTTTGTTGAGAACTATTTGGACTCTTACGGCCCATTTCTTCTACGTGGATAAATTCTAAACTTGTGAATAGCTCAAAGGGTGATGGATGCGCGAAGTTGTGTAAAAGTCATGTTACAAAAAGATGTAATGGAATCAACTTCGAACTATCATTTCAGTTATTATTTCGTTTGCTTGGTCCGTGACTGAAAAAAAATTTCCCACTTGTTACATTGAATGAGAAAAATAAGAATTTCAATTCTTTTCTAAACTAAGCAACTTGAATATCTATATACGTACAACTGAAAACATTTAATGATTTAAAGTAAATACATTAATATTAATAAGAACAATTGAAGTTAATGACTCGTGAAGAATTTTTTCGAGCTCCAATGACATAAAGGCATCAACGCAATCATATTCCACTTCTTGTTGATTTTAGGAGTTCATGTTTTGGCTTCGTCATCTCTTTATGTAATACCTCACTTGTCATTATTTTCAACTCTACATGTTCGGAAGTGTTATTATTCTTTACCAGTGTTGCTAAAGATTTTAAATTCACAAAGTTGGAGATCCTTTTCAATATGAAACTAAAAATTCTGCATTCAAGGAAGGCATGGAGACACGAAGGAGTCCCTGTGAAGCAATTGGAAAATGAGACAACGATGACCAATACACAACTGAAAAGTTGCAATAGGGTGATCATCTCTAGGGTTAAAGTTCGAAAGTCACTAAATATTAAGATTGGCCACGAGCTTGTGAAGCCTACGACGATATAGATATTATATTTTCCAACCTAATAAACTACATGACCAACTCTTTTGGTCACACTTACTTGTATATTAACATTATGAAAAAGGACATCATAAAAAGAGGCACTACCAAACATGTGAAGTGTGAGTTCATGGGTATGAGATAAGCCTTAAAGAGCACCGCATCGTATAGAAATCATGTTGAGAAGGGACAAAGTAATAGCGAAATATGATAAGAGCAAAAAGATTAGAAACGATATTTGCAGCTTGCTTATAAGTTATGATGGTTGATAAAAGTTGTGTAGGCCCTTATTTATGTATAGACATTCTGACATGGTTGATCTTAATTCTAATCCTACATTATTTTGGATTTTCAATTTCTTTTATTTTCTTTGAGTTAAAGTATTTTCAAGTTATATTAACTTTGAAATTAATTCTTATTGAGCCAAAAACATTAAAAGAAATTTTTTTTCAACAAATGCGCTTCCCAAAATTTAAAGTTGTGTTTTTTTCTCTATACATGTGAAGTTACTATTACTTTAATCAACAACTTGATTGATGGATTTTCAACTTTAATCGTCCTTCATTATTTATTTCCTAATAATATTAGGATTATACCTTATAGTAAATCCTAGTCATACAATGGGCCTGTTGGGATTGGTTTTTTTTTTAGAAAAAAGTATTTTTTTTCCTGAAAAAGTTATATTAAATTTGCAATAACTATTTGATTTGGCTTCCAAAAAAGCTGAAACTCTGAAAAAAGCTCAAACACAACTTTTTTTAGAAGCCAGAATTTTCAGCTTTTAAAAAAAAGTTATTTTTTAAAAGCTTTTAAAAAAGTATTTTTAAAAAAAGCCAATCCAAACGAGCCCAATGTTTCAATCTTTTGTTGAATTCTAAATTATAACAAAGTAAGGAATATTGAGAAAAGTAGATGATGGAAATTAAAGAAAGGAAAACCGTTCATATTTCATCGAATGTGTCTAATTTTTGAATTGGACCTGCGCATTAGTTCGACGTGTAAATTCTTACACTTTAGGATTTATTTATTATTTTTTCAGGACCCACCAAACTTGTGATTAGTGTTGTGAATGCCCCACATGATTTGTTTAGAAGATGATATCTTGCTTTGGAGTTTCCCTTTTGTTCTCTCGTGAAAAATATGTATCATTCTCTTTCCATTCTTCTCCCATGTCTTTCGGTTCGTTTGCCCTTTTCCTCTTTGTATTTTTCAAATTCCAGCTGTAAAATGGCATGCATTTTTTTGGTTTGATTGGTAATAGGAATTTAGTTATAAGTCAGTAATAAGTAGGTAAAAAAAGTAGCACTTTTTCTATTATATATATATATAATTTTTTTTTTTATGCACTTGAAAGTAAAACAATTTGAAAAATTATGAACACACATTGTTGACGGTTTAAATTTGTTATGTTCTTAAACTTGGGGTGGTTGAAGGGGAACGAGCAAGGCTGTCCATGCGGCCAAAGGAGAAATTGAGAGCGGGAAAAACACGCGATGTGAAAATAATAAAATAATACTAAGTCAAAATGTTAAAGAGTACGCGTAGAAATTACAACAATTTTTGAACGAATGAAGGAGGAAACTCACCGTAAATCAAACATGATCCCTTAGCCCGTTGAAGCCCCAATTCCTGCTTAATATATACAATACACATGCCGATGCAAATCCTCAAGCAAATTAGATATCTAACCTGAAATTCTTTTACTAACTTTATACGCATATTGTGTAAATTTTGACTATTTACATTGACTTCGTTGCATCTCCTTAGCGTATATTTCTCGTAAACCGAAAGAAAATAATATATAAAAAAAAAACCCAACGGTGCCAATCCCACTGTCACGGATTTCTGGACGCCTCACATGTGAGCCTATCATATCTAATAGGTGGCCTTAGATCTTTTTCCAACTAAATTACAAACACCAACTGATTTCCCCAAAATACCCTCCCCACATGATATGTCCACCGTTCATTCCGTGGTCTTCTCGTAAATATGTCTAAAACTCCAATGGCAAATCAGTAACCGGGAGACATTATAAATACACCGCAAGTTTAGTTCCTTTCAGTTCAGTGTGTGCTCAAGCTTTGTGTAGTGTGTGTCCAGCTTTCAGCAAATGGCAGCGATCAAAGCATTGAAATTCCCTCACAATTCATCCTCTGGTAGTGTCTGTTCTAGTAATGAGAGAACCGGAGCTATCATCAATGCGGCGTCGCTTCGGAGCCTATCGTTCGCGTCGTCGTCGAGCATCTCCGGCGTCGGCAAGCTGACGTCATCATCCTCGTCTACTCAACCGCGCCGTTCAGAAATGAGGACGCCGTCGATAGTTTCTCCGAAAGCCGTCTCCGATTCTCAGAATTCGCAGACTTGTCTCGATCCTGACGCTAGCCGAGTAATCTCTCCCTCACTCTCACTCTCAATTTGCTAATGTGTATGTGCATTACTTGTATACATACTAACTCATGTGTGTATATATATATATATATATATATATATATACATACATATATATATATATATATGTATATGTATATATTTGCATGTCTATATACACTTATATGAATATGTGTATCTATGTATATTTTATTACGGATACATACTTTTAGATGTTTCTTTTTTGTGTATGTAGTGCATATATATGTATATACATAATACATGTTATTTATTTGTGTTTTATAATATAAATTTGAACTTTTTGTGCAATTGAAGTAGAGGAAGGTTCTAGAGATCTGAGAAGAAGGAATTAATAATAATTATTAATATAATAATGTTGAGGAATGGGATGCAATAGAAAGCTTGAAGTTCAAGTATGTTTTCAGAAGCTTTAGAGGTTGAGATCTAAGGTTCGAGCTTTTCCTTTTTTTAATTTCTGGAATGCGTGAAACATGTGTGGAGATATTGAATGCGTTAATTTTCATAAACTCGGGCTCTTTTTGGGAGAAGTACATGTGTTGATGAAACACACTTGTGGACCTGTCTATGTACATGTAAATCAAATACCACATGATATGTTATAGAATGTCGTGGTTGGCGTCGTGGTCAAGTGCTCACTTAATGAATGCGGAAAAGTATGCCTTACTTAGGCCGGTGCGCAGGTCCCTGTGCATTACCATTTGCAGGAGACTCTTGCATTTGTTGCCATAATGCAAGGAAACAATTTTAGTTGGTGAACTTCTTTCCGAAATTCTACTTTACTTTAGTGAAAGTCAGTTGGGATTATTTTCTTGATTTAATGAGAAAATTTGACTGTTTCATACTTAAAATTAAGGAAAACTGACAGTATATCTTTGATGAGTTGAACAATGTTATTCATCAGTGGGATAACTGGCAAAGTTTTGAAAAAGTTACTAGTCCATCTCCGATTATTAGAATGTTTGATTCAAATAATTAACATAATCAATTACCACAATCCAAACCAAGTAGAACCTAAAAATTGTAATCCTTGACCAGCTCTGTCAAATGATTGATGATTAATTTTAGAAGTTCAATGAAAAAAAATCCAATGTTTGATCTGTTCATGTTTGATGGAGTTGAAATCGTTGCATCGTGCTATAATTTCTTCTTCATAAAATTTATTTTTCCCGTGATGATTGGCGTTGTTGTACTTTAATTTACCAAAGGGATAACTAATTGCGGCTTCTTCAAATTGTTATGTATAATTTTCCATATGATCTATTTAGAATAAATCAATCCACCGTATCACAATCAATGACCCTGATATTAATCTAAAAGCAGAATGAATTAGAGGAAAGATTATGCCTTGATCTTGTGGGAGTTTATTCTCTTAATCATAGGTTTTGAAAGCTAGAATTCCTGTCCCTTCATGACAAAGAATATGCTTTATGTCTGGATGCTTTCATCAAAACCAGATTTAACAAAAAGGGAGTCAAAAGAGTTAATTTCCATAAAGGAAGTGGATGTAGAAATTCTGTTTCTTGCATTCAAGCAAGTAAATTATGCTAGAATCTATTCTCTGGAAACTTTGTGATTCTAGATGCTATTGAGTTGAGTGGCCCATGGATGGCGATAAATTGTAATTCCATTTGCTTGACTTTTCAGAGTGTCTTGGGCGTTATTCTTGGTGGTGGAGCTGGAACCCGACTTTACCCTCTCACAAAGAAGAGGGCAAAGCCTGCCGTTCCCCTGGGAGCAAATTATCGGCTTATCGATATCCCTGTCAGTAATTGCTTGAACAGTAACATATCCAAAATCTATGTTCTTACACAATTCAATTCTGCGTCTCTCAATCGTCACCTTTCACGGGCATATGCTAGTAACATGGGTGGTTACAAGAATGAAGGTTTTGTAGAAGTTCTCGCAGCTCAGCAAAGCCCAGAAAACCCCAATTGGTTCCAGGTATTCATCTTACTTGAACATGCAATTCTTCTTCCAGTCTCTGTAACACTAATTTTACTGTCCCCTAGAAATGTTATTTAAGGTCTTACTATTCTGTTCACGTAATACACTTGTATTACCTGCACTAGCATTCTTCATTTCCACCATGTGTGAGATGATCATGCAGACTTCTATGTGATAGTGGCAAATGTCAACTTGAATCATCTGGTTGTGGTACTTGACTTCTACAATATGGATCTTTTTACGCTTGCCTTTATGTTATAGAACTTGTATGTGCAACTTTGCTTGAGGTTATTCACATGCCACATATCATGCACATTTTGGAGTTTAATTTTTTATGTATTTTCTATGTGTTGTTCAAATTTCTGGTTGGCAGGGTACAGCTGATGCAGTCAGACAGTATTTATGGCTATTTGAGGAACACAATGTCCTTGAGTTCCTCATTCTTGCTGGAGATCATTTGTACCGTATGGATTATGAGAGATTCATCCAAGCTCAAAGAGAAACAGATGCTGATATAACAGTTGCTGCACTGCCCATGGATGAAAAGCGTGCCACAGCCTTTGGTCTCATGAAGATCGATGAAGAAGGACGTATCGTAGAATTTGCAGAAAAACCCAAGGGAGAGCAACTAAAAGCTATGAAGGTGAAAATATTTGTTATTCTAACATTATGCACAATTAAATTGGTTGTTATGGTATTGATTATATTTTTAAGAGCATCACATGTTGTAAACTGTATTCTGAAAAATATGTTGTACAATCATTAACTTTTTTACCTTTTAGGTTGACACTACTATTTTGGGTTTGGATGACGAGAGAGCTAAAGAAATGCCCTACATAGCAAGTATGGGAATCTATGTTGTTAGCAAAGATGTGATGATGAGCCTTCTCAGAGACAAGTTTCCTGGAGCAAATGATTTTGGAAGTGAAGTTATTCCTGGTGCAACATCATTGGGTTTGAGAGTATGTACCATTCAATAACACTTTCCTTTGCATTTGTATCATGCGTGTTGGGGAGGAATGTGCTTTTCACACGTCAAGTTTGTGGTTGCAGAAGTTGATTAATATTATCCTAAGAATTATTGTTTTTGTAGTCATGTAAAATATATGTAGATCTAATCTGCAATATCTCTGGACAGTCACCAAGGCACCACATGATGCTTTAATATGTTAGATTAGTGTACTTTACAAAGTTTACTCTCGAAAGAATCATGAACCACCTTAGATGTCCGGGAACACCAGCCAGTATTATTCTTTAAGTCTAAGTCATGAAATCTAATTGTTACGTCATTTATGCAGGTGCAAGCTTACTTGTTTGATGGCTACTGGGAAGATATTGGTACAATTGAAGCGTTCTACAACGCCAATTTGGGGATCACAAAAAAGCCGGTGCCAGATTTCACGTATTTTTCTTTTTGTTCAGCTCATCTTATTGTGTGGTCATTTTTGAAGATATACTCATAAATCATTGTGGATCACTAATGTAACTTCCAACATATCTTGCAGCTTTTATGATCGATCTGCTCCAATCTACACCCAACCTCGATATCTGCCTCCTTCCAAGATGCTTGATGCTGATGTAACAGATAGTGTTATTGGTGAAGGTTGCGTGATCAAGGTGTGTCCTGACTTTGGGATACGTCAACCGGCTTATAGGCCTTGTCGTCAAGTTTAATGTCCTCATTTTTCTTTAAAATATGTTACGCATGCAAAGAGAGTGTTGCTTATTCTTATGCACCTTGAGATCATCAATTAATATTAAAATTGAAAAGCAATTAATCAGGAAATTCTAATCTCTCGCAATCTTTCTATGCAGAACTGTAAAATTCACCATTCTGTAGTTGGGCTGAGATCATGCATATCAGAGGGAGCAATAATAGAAGATTCTTTACTGATGGGAGCAGATTATTACGAGGTAATATAAAAAATTACATGGCTGAAAATCATCATCTACTCGTTTATAGTATTCCAAGAAAATGCTATTATGAAGGCAGTGCTGATTCTAATATGCACTGGCTTAATTTTCTTCTCTTTCTAATGCATTAATACTCTTTTTTTCTCGAGTCCAGACAGATGCAGACAGGATGCTTCTGGCTGCTAAGGGTAGCGCACCAATCGGTATTGGAAAGGACACTCACATCAAGAGAGCAATAATAGACAAGAATGCCCGCATAGGAGACAATGTGAAGGTTGTTGATTGCCTCAAACTTCTTAGCTTTCTATGAAGATTATTATACAGATTACCAAACCATTATAACTATATTTTATAGATTACCTGCATTTAAGATGATGCTTTTTCTCTCGACTCATTCAACCTGGTGAACACGTAACTGATCCAATGGACCTCTGTCGCGGTCTTGTGATTTTCAGATAATCAATGGAGATAATGTTCAAGAAGCTGCACGAGAAACAGACGGATACTTCATCAAGAGTGGCATTGTCACAGTCATAAAAGATGCTCTGATTCCCAGTGGTACTGTAATCTGAAAAACTCCATCATCTCTGAGCTAAAAATCCAAAGAACGCGGGAAAGCAAAATCGATGGGGAAGAGACTCCCGATCCTTCAGCCTTCCTGCTCAGACTGTTGACGGGGAAGGAAACGCGCTGCCTTGTTACTTCTTTATATGGCATTTCCTATGTATATTTCCGGGATATTATATCAGTTTTGCGAACTTAAAAAGACTAGAGAGATGCTATAAAGTCCTCTCTCTAATATGTATTGAGTTTGCAGCTTATGAATGTGAACTAGTTATGTTAAATGAAACGCAAGCTAGTGCAAGGTGGTAGGTGGAAGTACAATGACTAACAAATATAATTGTGCATGCATGTGCTGTTTACGAGAAAGTTAGAACATTAGTGTGGGTGATAATGATGTTTAACATTAGTGGAGAATATGACTTGATTTTTAAGTTAAGTGTTACGAGTTTAAGTAATAATTTTAATTGATCATTTTGTACTAATTAGTATTTCCCTCGAATCAATTATTGTCAAATATGAATATTTTATTTGTATATATTGTACGTAGGCTGTGAGAAGATTGTAAATGACGTTATACTAGTATACGACCTGTGTGATCTGTGCGATGGGTGAATAGTAAATTGTAAAAAGTTTATTTTTAGAAAATAATAATATTTATTATAGCGTCATTTAAATACAAAAAAAAAAAAAGAAAAGATAAGAACATCTGATTTCAATTATGGCTTAAGAACATTACTTGACTTTATTAGATCCATGTGACATGTAAAACACTTGTATTGAGTGACTAAAATGTAAAATTTTATCCATAATAAACAAATTTAGTCGAAGAATTAAAATAATTTCTATCTAAAAAATATTTTTACTCCACTCATCAAATTGTATACTCTAAGCTAATTTTAAAAGGCAAATGATTGAATTTGCTTTCATTTTCAAGCTTCAAATTCCAAGTTAGAGGTCTCACTAGCATGTCCAAAAATCCCTAATTTTCCTTCACATTAACATTTTAAAAAATGAAACGTAGTGTTAACCGTCGAGAAAAACCCGCTTACGATCTAGAAATTAACATCACAATTATTTATTCCTAATGAGTGTTAATGTTGTGGGGACTATATAATAATAGCGTTTTCAAGGGAATCAAAATTATAGATTCTTCATAATCTTCACTAACTTTTTCCTAATTTCAACCTATAACTTCTATATCATTTGTGAAAATTAGTTTTTTTTTTTTAAATTTAGGATCTATAATATTGTTACAATCTTGAAAGATAGTTTTGCTTCTTTTCACATAACCGAAACTTTAAATAACAGTATACTGTAAATGACTAATTAAATAAAGCCTCTCTCTTGGTCAAGATCTAGATCCTTTGCAATATGTAATAAAAGGGTGTGTGATTGTAACACAACTCTCAATTCTGTGCAAGATTTATACTCAATTTACAATAATTTAGTTCACTACTAATGCCATTTAAGTATACTAGTTAATTAGACTAACATATGATAACAAATTAGTAATTGGATTTCAATCGTCACTATGATGCTAATAGATATATTATTGTAACATATTTTCATAAAATTTGGACATTTTTTAAACGTTTTAAAGAGCAAAAATTAGTGCTAGTAGTAGTTAAAGTGAAGGGATGGACAGATGGTTAAGTGTATGGTGGTTGGTATTACTCCCCCCCCCCCCCCCGCCCCCCCAAAAAAAAAAAAAGAGGAAAAATAGTAGGTAAATGGAAAAGCCGGGGCCCAACTATAACTTGTGCAGTATGTTTCTTGAAATGCAAAGTGGCAACCACCTATACCTCACCAACCACCATCCCAGCTTATAAGCTCATCTACCTTCAACAAAGAAGCTTAATTTGCCTAATCCCACATACAGAATACAAATTTAGCCAAAAAAATTCAAAACACAAAACTCTACTGCTTTTGTAAGTCCACATTTCATCTCTTCTTTGAGCTATGCAGCTCAATTTGCACACTACAGTGTCGAGAACATAGCAGTAGTACTTAATAGTTGGTGACTTTTTAAATTAAGTAGCTTTCATGTTCAAAGATATCAAATTTATCATTCTTTAGCCATTTTTCCCTTGTCAAGATTTGATCTTTCATAATCTAAATGGTTGGCTTTTACCAGCAATGCCTAATATTAGACGCCGTTAAAGTTGGAGAATTTGACTTATAAGCTGTTTATTCATATCTAGTATGCTCTTAGCTAAATTGCCATTTTTGCTGATTTTTCTTTGGTGGGTCAATCTCATTTTAGTGTCCTTTGATTTTCCATTTTATAGGTATTCTTGGGTGTAGCTGTATTTCACTATTCAGATGGCACAAGAAGTAGCACACCAGGAAGAAGAGGTTATTTTAATTTGAATCTCTGTGTTTTGCAGATGTAGTAAAAGGGTTTTCTGCATTGAATATTAAGAAAATCATAGTGCTTATGCATGACTGATATGGCATTGTGAATTGGTGTTTAGGTTGTCCTTGGTGAAGAAATAGGCCATGTGAGATTGATCACCTTGAACAGGCCTCGTCAATTAAACGTCATTTCGTCGAAAGTGGTAGGTTAATGTGATATCTGAGTTCGTATTTAAGATAGTGAATATTTATGTGATTATGTATAAAGGTTGGTTTGATTTGGTTCGATTAGGTGTCTTTGCTAGCAGAATACTTGGAAAAATGGGAGAAGGATGATAACGCAAAGCTCATACTCATCAAGGTACATTTTTCACGTGGAAATTTTTATTTTTGTATTCTTTTGATGGTTATTGTCATCTGTTTTTCGTTAACATAAAGAGCTAGATCGGTATTGTTATCTATGAAAAACGGCCTTGTAATGATGCTTATAGCCTTACAGGGAGCTGGCCGTGCGTTTTCAGCCGGTGGAGATCTAAAGATGTTCTATGATGGCAGAAATTCAAGTAACTATATTTTGCTTTTGATTTCATTGTTGCTAATTTCAGCTTTGCTATCATGGAAGATTGACTTACAAATTCTTTAGTTGCATTTCTCAGAGGATGCATGTCTTGAAGTGGTTTATCGGATGTATTGGCTTTGTTACCATATCCATACATACAAGAAGCCACATGTAATGGCTCTGCTGGCATGCTGATTTTGGAATCCTTTCTTAAATGGACTTGATGTTTTCTAGACTTTCTCAAGTTTATGTGCTGAACTAACTAGTTAGCTGTTAATATGATTACCAGGTAGCTCTTGTCCATGGAATTTCGATGGGCGGAGGTGCATCTTTGATGGTGCCTCTGAAGTTCTCTGCTGTGACAGAGAAGACTGTGAGTATTGATATGCACTGTAGTCTTTTGATCTTTGATGATTGGGTTCAAGTTTGCATTTCATATGATAGTTTTTCTCCATTGTGTCTAAGACAGGTTTTTGCTACACCAGAAGCAAGTATTGGATTTCATACTGACTGTGGCTTCTCATACATCCTTTCACATCTACCCGGGCATCTTGGTAAGCATTCAACTAATCACAGGAACTTTAGACCTCTCAAGTACGATTCTTTCTTTCTTGATGGCTTGCAAGGATCATGAAAGCCACGAAATGGCTTATGACATTCTTTGGATGGACGTGCAGGGGAATATTTGGCCTTAACTGGATCAAGGCTAAATGGTAAAGAACTGATTGCGGCTGGACTGGCTACACATTTTGTTCCATTAGAGGTAAGTTCGACATGTCAGTTCTCATCATTATTCTATGATTTTTAGATGCTGTCTTTTGCCCAAAGCAACATATACCATAGGCTTTACCTTTAATGAATTTAATAATTTTTCAATCAGCAAGCTAGAATGACTAAAAGTCTGGAAGATAATTTCTTCACTTTAATGTCTGCATCAAGGAGATGCTGCTAATGCCAGCAATGATCATATTCTGCACCATAATCTCCATCTGCATTATTTACTTCTTCTCAGAATTGTAGTGGAAAATGTCTTGTGCTGAGAATAAAAGCTTGTTGCTTGTGTTTGAATTTTGTAGTCTCTATGTCAACACGTAATTCAGCATAATCTCTGTTTCACATCAGATCTTAAGTTAATGTTGGCCTAATCTTTGTTTCAAAGTTTAGATTCCTCTTGACGTTCCCTATGTCAAAAATAGAAGTAAACAGCTCAAAAGGCAGAACTCAAGTGGCATAAATTAGTCTAAATTCAAAAGCCCAAGTTGATCCAGAAAACACTGTCAACAACCTAATACTAAACTATGGGTAACTGTTCTTGAGAGCGGTGCAAAGTTAAGGAAAGAAACGGGAAGGGTTGATCCAATGAAAGAAAAACCATCTCTCTGATCTTCATCTTCAATAGTAGTCTTTGCCTTCAAATTGACTGATTTTTCATATGCTACAATTGCAATTTAGTTTGCTGCAGCCTCCTCCCTTCTTTTCCCCTAACATTAAGAAGATTTGAGTTTTTCAGTTTTACTTCAAATTTATGAAATGCTGATTTCCGTTTTACCATTTGCTCTATGCCAGAAACTGGCCGAGTTGGAGAAACGTTTACTGAGCCTAGATACAAGCAAAGAGAGTGCTATCAAATCTGCAATTGAGGAATTCTCTGTGAACGTTCAGATTGATGATGACAGTGTCTTGAACAAGTAAAATGTTAATTCCATTTGGCGGATTTACTACTTCTGGAACTCGTACAATATTTTTATGTGTTCATTCACCTGCAGGAAGGCAGTCATTGATGATTGCTTTTCTAAAGCATCTGTGGAGGAGATCATTAAATCATTTGTAAGAAATTTGTTTCATGGTATTGCAAATATAGGTTTTAATACAAGCCTTATGAAGTGCATGTGATTGATATTTTGATTTTCAGGAGGCTGAGGCAAGTAAAGAAGGAAATGGCTGGATTACTCCCGTGCTGAAGGGCCTAAAGAGATCATCCCCCACCGGACTGAAGATAACACTAAAATCGGTAATCCTTCATATATTTTATGTGAGGCTGTTGAATTGTATCCAGGAGAGAAAGTACTTTGATATTCATCTAGTATGCCAAGGCTTAGTTTGATTCCATCTTTCATTATGCTTGTGAACCAAAAGTTCGAAGTTTAGTACGCGGACCAAGTGACTAGACCCCTTCAGGATTCTTTGTCGTGTCTGTTGATATCTGTCGAGTTACTAGTGATAACTGAAGGTGTTTTCTTCTTATTTTTTCAAATGATCTGCCCTTTATTGAAAATGCTTGTTAAATTTTGCAGATTCGTGAAGGAAGAAAACAAACACTGGCTGAATGTCTGAAGAAGGAATTTAGGCTTACGATGAATATACTTCGAACAACAATATCTGGTGATGTGTACGAGGTAGTTGCTGCACAATTCTTTTTAACAATTTCTCCAAAAGCACAATTTAAGGTTATGGGTGAATTTCTGTGACTAACTTAATGTTTTCCTCTTACTTGCTAAAGGGTATCAGAGCTCTTACCATTGACAAGGATAACTCTCCAAAAGTATGCCCTCTCTCGTTCTCTATCTCTCTCTCTCTCACACACACACAGACACACTCGCACACACACATGCACACACACATGCACGAAATTGGGAATAGATCTCCTCATAATGTTATTACATTACGATGCGAGATCTTAATGGTAATAAACTAGTAACATAGTTATGATGACAATGATTTGGAGATTTTATAGTTGTTGAACCAACTCATAATAATGTAATAATGTTATGAAAGGACTTGAGATCCACGATGTTGGAGTTGTTCGTGCAAGTTAATGTATAAAATTTCTCTCTCTTATTCTCTATCTTGTTGCAGTGGGATCCTGCAACTCTCAGTGAAGCGGAGACTGAGAAAATCAACCTGGTCTTCCAGCCATTTGAGGAACATTTGGAGCTTAATATTCCAGAAACAGAAGATAAAAGGTTTATATGCTTTTCTCATTTCCAGCTGCCTTATGATATTGCTGCTATGTACTGCACTGATTATTGACAATTTCTATTCCGCCATCTAAAATCACACACAGGTGGGAAGGGAAATATGAACTCTCAGCTTATTCAACCTCAAAGTAATGAAGAAGAATGGAGATTTCACTCATCCATAGAGCTTGCCATCAAAGCCATGTGTTATGAATAATGAAATTTGATTTGTGTCCTTTGGTATCAGATTAAAAGTTATCAATTTGTAATAGAGAAGAAGATCAGGATGGAATAGTGCTAATAATAGATAATTTGCGAGTATTTATATATCTGTCAGCCTTTTACACCATCTCTATATTAGTAGAAACTATTAACATGAATAAAAGATTTCACATTCAATACTTCAATTCTTACCTAAGATAAAAATGGGTAAAAGTATTGAATTCTTACCATGTCCAAGATAGGTAAGATAAAAATAGGTAAAAAGGGAAGACAACGTACGACATTAATCAATAAACAGCAAAGAAAAACACAAGACAATAATATGCATGATCCACTCAGAAGAACAAGGAGAAAGAGCAAAGGTAAGAGGATAAACACAAGGAATGTCAAACTAGGAAGGCCTAAAAATGCTAGAATTCTATTTGCAGAACTTCTACAAAGAGCCAAAGTGGTATATATTGGAATAAACATTCGTCAACAGAACATCTGGAGTAACACACTCCATCTTATTTGCTTTCCCCCTCCCCGGCCCAAAAAGTGCAGCAGCCGAATGACATTGACGCGAGACGTGCCCGAGCAAATGAGAGCATGCATTTCCTAATCATAATGATAATAATGCACAAGGGCGGGTGAGTTATTGATTGCAACTACATGACCGTACCCATTTCCATCACATGATGATAACAGTGCATGGAGCGGTGAAGCATCTTCGCTGTGATATGATATGTATCACTACTCAACATGAAAACATCAATTAAAGAATCAATATATGTAAAAAGCAGAACTGGAGGATGAATAAAGTCAGCAACCACCAAATTCCTCCAGAAAAGATTAAATGAAAGAATAACTCAATACAAGATTAGACTCATCACATCATATGGTAACAACTGTCCGAACATTGCATCGTGAAAGTCCAGACAAGGCACAACCACATTATGACAAAATGGAAAAATAGCAAATGGTCTAAATACAGACAAATAAAGAAGATAAGTCAAATCAACAAATTCATAGATACACATCTGGAGCGAGCTTCTTCAGATCATAAGAAGATCCATCAACCTGGGCTGGCAAAGTGGCCAGTTTCAGCATCCTCAACTACTAGATCAAGATGCTGGAAGAACCACAGAGAACTTGCACTGCCGTGTAAAGAGACAGAAAAAGGCTTGCACACTGAACACACTCAAGAAAGAACATCAAATAACAGGGGAACAGACTAAGACACGCCTAATCGGTCTCGAAGTGTATCAAAGATTGTTGAAGCTGCAGCATTTTGTGAAAATGTCAATTTCAACCGGCCCAGAAGTTCGCTATCTTTAGCCTGAGATGCTGCATCAGCAGCTTCCTTGGCCATTCCAATCCGAGCATACGCCTGCTCATGATTCACACGGTAAAATAAGCTAATCAGTACGGCAAACTGACTGAAAGAGATTGGTTAACGGGTCTATAAGCCAGGTCAGAACAAATATGCAAGTGACAACACTCATGAAATAAACGCTCGTGGTCATAATTGTTCGCAAGAAATTAACTTCATCCTAGTATCTATATCACTATTATTTTTCAATCACATGACATGTTTTTGCTAAGTAATCATATGATGTGTTTCTGCAAAAACTGATTCATATCAGTTTTTTGCACTCTTCACTTTCCACAAAATAATATTTTGTGTAGTTCAGGAATCTATAAATTGAAATGAAAAAGTTAACCTACATGTTTAAATATTTACCCAAAATATTGTGTTTGACCACAAGGATTCCATGGTGAAAGTATTATGGGGCTGGAAGGAGTAAATTAAATTTCCATAACTATATCCACCAGCTTAAAGAGTTCATGAAGAAATAGAATGCAATTCAGAATTTACAGATTCTTATCTCCAGAATTGCCCTACTTTGATCCAGCATACTTGCTCAGAATTTGAAGAAAATATAAAACTTCTTATCATTGGATAATTACCAGCGATTGATAATAATTACCAGACAGAAGGAAACAATAGTGCTCGAAATACTCTTGTCTGCTGAATCACACATTCAGCATGTGTTAAGTTAAAATTACCTCAGCTCTTTCTCGGGGGTCAGGCAGTTTCGGGATGTATTTCAGTGCTTCACCTTTCTCACCAGCATCAACACATGCCTCCACAAATGGTCTATAACCTAAACACAGTAAGCGGAGGAAAGTTGATCAACAAGCTAAACATGTTGCTCTCCTATTCCGCAGCAGATGAACTATTTCAAATGCTGATTGTAGAGATATATATGTCAAAGAATGAGGTTGACAAGACAAAAATACTGAATCATTAACATTGTTTCCTAGAAACAGGGAGTGCCATGGAAGTACACGATATGACTGCATCGAAGAAAAATCTCAAGAAAAGTTCTTTTGCATCAACAGAATAACAACACATCTCCATGAAAATTAGTTCAAGGGAACATGTTGATGCACAGCTTTAACGAATATGCAAATCCAACTCCACAGAAAACAAGTTTCACATTTTGCAGGAGTCCAACCCAGGGCTTAACTAAAATGTGTGATGAACACCTTTAGAACATACAGCAAGGAAGAAACACCAAGACAAAAAAAACGTGAAGAAAATAGAGGACGAAAATGGAATCTTAAGGTTTACAACATTTACATAACAATGGTAATGAACCTTCTAGTTACTTGTCAAAAAATAAATATAATTGTCATGACTTGGCGTCATCCTGTAGGGTATATTGATAAGCAATGATCACATAATATATTAATCTACCATGCATTGATAGTCACATAACAACATGCAAATCCATTAGTACAGGACCCTATTATTAACTGACAACGTTTAGAGGTACTGGCCAGAGAGAAAAACTGCACCGAACAGTTATCACTGTAGTTAACCAGTTCCCTTTTTCTCAATTTTGTATATCCATACATCGATTGGTGCCCTGCAGGGAGGTGGCAATGAGGAGGTGGTAGTGATTTATTTCCAGTAAATAAGAGATCATAGTAAAGTAATAACACCATGCTCAATTTGGCTATAAATATTTATTGAGGACCAGCTAGATCCATATAAATCATGTATCAGCATTTATGTTCTCCATATGGCAATCACAAATGAACTTGGATATGAGGCATAGCTATAACAAAAACTGTAAGACGAACTATTTTTCACTTTATAAGCCTAGAAGAAATCAGAATCTTTCTTATTTTCATAAGCATCCTGATGGTCCGAATGCCAAAAGTTAGACAAGAAAAAACTTACCAATTGGTGGCCTTTTCTCTTTGGAAAATTTCTCCAGAGCATCCCAATCTCTGATTGTTGCCAAGGCAAAAACCTTTAGCCAATACCAACGCTTCTCTGAGACCTGAATCAGATTTAAAAAATAGAGTATTATGATGATTATAGTGAATAACAGAAGTACATGTTACAGATTTTGGTCAAAGAGACACAAAGACCTTAATGCTTAGTTCTGTCTTCATGAAATGTACCCAATAGCAAATAAAGCCATGCAAAAAGTTTACAGACCTTAAACTCAGTTTTAACTTTCATGGCAGCCCGATGATTTCCCAGAACAATACATGTACGAATGGTATCACTAATACTCGAATCAACGAATATGGCTTGCTTTGTGGTTACCTCCAACTCATGTTGTATCCTGCAATGAGTGAAGGATGAGCAGAGATCACACAACAAGAGAACCAAGGGAATTGCAACAGTTGAAAACAATATTTTAGAAAGAAGATCATATATGTTAGGGGGGAAAAAGCTTTGTAGAATTTCAATAGATAGCATGCAAAATACTGTAGCACTAATTTAATCCAATAGATCACAAAGACTTCAATTCATTAAATCAAAATTGACCTCCTTTTGGTAGTTTGTTAAGAGATTCTAGAGGAACATCATTTCTGTTGGCCATACTCAAGACCCATATTACCTCTTACCTTCTATTTTCCTAAAATGCTGAAACTTTTAAGTATGGTAGTACAAATGAAAATCAGAAAAGTTTAGCATTCTCGTCATATTGACTACTAATACCTTCATATGTAGAGCAAAATAGATATCATAAAACATAAGCCAATGAATAGATATCAGAAAAATAAGCCAAAGTATAAGGACAAAACCTTTTCATACCAACACTAATGTGACTGAAAAGTTGAGAAGGGTCGTGTAATTACAGTACATTAATCTCCAAAAGAGGACACGAAGAAGAGGTGTACTGGGGGAAAAAAGAGTGTCAATGAAAACAATGTGCTTGACAGTTACGTCATCATCACCTTAACAACTTTGCGTGTTCTTCAGCTGCTTTAGACTCGAACATATGTTCCTTTGTTTCTGCAAAAAGGTTTTGAGCCTTTTCAATCAGTTTTATACGTGGACCATGAAGTGGAGATCCTTTACTTGCCATTGGATTCTTAGACAAATTCCATGACTCTTTCCACAACAGGAAAGCAACTTCCTGCAAAGTAAAAGAACCTCCAATCATAAGACCAAGTAAGTGAAGGTAAGAGAAAAATCGTCAAAACTAAAGTCTTAACGTCTAACATCGGTTCAGGGGGGAATTTGGAAAAAGGGAGATACTTAAAGAGATGCCAAAAGTTATTTGCTTACTTCAAACGGTGTTTAGACTTTCATTCGTTCTCAAATATTAGATGGACAACAGTGTGTGATTGTGCTAGGAGCCATTTATACATAGTATAAGCAAGCTTCAGTGTTTATAGTAGGAGAGGCAAACAAAATCATCATATCTGACGTTCTATGCTTTATATTTTTTGACAACTGAGATTACAAGCAACCAGATATAAAGATTTGGTTTCTGAAAGAGAATCAGTCCTAGACTTGCAGATGCACTGAGTGATTTTAAATTTGTCAAGTTTGTTGGACGGTCCGACCAGTGAGTCATAGTTGAATAGTTAATAGAACTAAAGGCATGCTATCCATTAAACAAGAAGCACGATAGATCTGTTAGGTTCCTCACAAGGACTCTATCCATCTGCATTTTGATTTTCTCTGCAAAGAAACCAAGAGAAGCATTCTCTGATTCGGAACCAGCAGGGCAATGGACTGTTTAAAAAAATTTGTGATTGATTATGAAGAGCCGCACGTAATGATAATTGCCCAACTATCCTATTAAATTTATAAACTATCATTTAAAAAAGAAAAGAAGAAAATAAGCTTGAACTTACATGAAGTTGTCCGGTAGAAAGGAAGAAGTCCTTCAAGAACTCATGCTTATAGCACCTGAACATTAAACAAGAGTTAACCAACTTTGCAAACAAGGAGTATCAATATAAGATGCCTGTGTGCAAAAGTACATTCAGACAGTAGCAATAACAACGAAATGGAAGCAAAATGAAACATCACTTTACCGTGCATAAGTTACAAACATATCACGAGCTAGCGGTCTAGCCTGTATGGTTCCAAAAAATTCCAAAGGCTGCCTCTGTAATAGTTAAAACATAAAGTGAACAAAGAACTAATAACAAATATATTGCCATTTATAAACTTATATACAAATCAAATTTGCAATATGACCAAATACCTTCTGCCAGCTATGAAATAGAACAAGATAAACAAGATCAGTATCTCCACTTTCAGTTGCCTTCACGAGAGATGTATCCTCTTCTCCTATGCTCAGCAGAAGTGGAACCTGAGGAGACATTTTCATCAGTCCTCTTAAAACTGTCTGCAGCTATAAATCTTAGTCAACCGTAGCCATGTCATCAATGCGAGCTAGGTACATAGCCAATTACTGAGAACAACAGATTCCAGCCCATCCATAATAGCATGTAAAACCAATAAGAACAACCCTCCCCCCCCCCCCCCCCTTCTTTTCTTCTTCCCCCAAAAAAAAGGAAGCCAAAATATCCATACACAAAAAAGGAAGGACTGAGAGCATCATGTACAAATGTGGAGGACTGAAAAAGCATAACGTACAGTATATACGCCTACAAAGCACACACAGAGAGAGCAAGAGCTAAAAAACCTGTTTGGTGGAACGAGGCTCATGCTCAACAAGCATAGCAGCTAACTTCCTGCGGCCACTTTTATCTGCATGAGCAGCAACTGCAGCATATGAAATCCCTTTGCATAACTTCAACTGCAATTTCAAGTCCATTATTTCAGAAAATTGTTCATGGGAAATGTGAACTAAGTGTTTGATGTTTTATTTTTTAATTAAGTAAAACACAAAATACAAGCCTTATCAAGAAGCATGTCCAATAGATTGGCATCAGAAATTGCTGAGGATGCTGTTATCTTCGTGCATGCCCAGTGCATAACCACAACCTCCTGCACAAACCCCAAAATACAAAGTTAATGCATATCCAATTATCGCACTACAGAAAAACAAAAGACCAAATAATTGTCTCATATTGATGAGTATATGATACTTTGGAGATGGAATGTCCGTAAACTGTCTAGACAAGACATTATATAAGATTCACTAAAGGTACAATTCTTTTTTGAATTTCTCAGATACTTGAGTCAGGCAACTTCTCAGAACTTGGTATAGATTATCAGCTCTTGACCAAAGGAATAAGCCTTCTGAGAATATGCATTTGCAACCAAACAAATACATGGATTATCTTCCAAAGGAGGGGAGAAAAATAATGAGAAGTTAAAAGGCAACCACTCAGGATTAACAAGCAGATAATTGAACTCCTGTCAACGAATAAAAGGGAAAATAACTTCCCTCAGCTGCAATTTATGCGGAAGGCAATTTGTTGAAAAAAAATACATAAATAAATCATCAGACCTCAATAATGAAAAGTAAAGCATGGAATTGCATTATGTGGCTATAGAAAGAAAAACTTACTTGGTTCATGCCGAGGTATTCTGATATCCGCAATGCAAGAAGATGCTTATGTGCATTAATCAGACGCGCAATCAGAACTGACGGTGTAAGTAACTGACAGGAAGAGATAGAAAGAAAAGGAACTGAGTTCCTCTTCAATAAAAGAAAATGTTGATAACAAAACCCAGAACTAGGTATTACTGGAAAGGGGTTAAACCTTATACTGCTGAATACTGAGTGGAATGCCAATCTCTGGATTGCGTACAGCATTTAACACCCGTAAAGTTCTGCACATTTCTTGAATTCGATCTCGCTGAAATTGGCTGCCAAAGCCAACTGGATATCATTATCAAGACAAGAAATCAGAAAACAATGTTCTACTGAGAGGACTAAATGAGCAAATTGATATGCAAAACAAGAATTACAAGCGTTAGTCAAGTAAGATGCACCAAGTGATATAGTGCTGATTCTTCTGTTAAAATTAAATTGATATGCAAAACAAGAATTACAAGTGTTAGTCAATTAAGAAGCACCAAGTGTTATAGTGCTGATCCTTCTGTCAAAATTAAAATGTGAAAAGCTTTGATTGACGTATTCTTGTATACAGAGTCCTGAGCCTTTGGATGCATGGATATCTTTTCATATAGATAAATCTACACAAATATCCATATAAACAAGTAAAAAGGAGAATTAAGGACATCTAATGAATTTACTCAACACAATTCATATGATTTATGGATGGTATATGGAGTGTTTTAATACAAAAGGATGACATTGCATTCAAGAGACCTGGTTACCACAAAGTTAAGAATATCACTAGACTTCCCCAGTCCAAATATGCAACTAAGAGATTTTAACTGTTTTATCAAAAGACACCATAGGACAAAAGAAGCACCAGTTTGAGCAAGGTACATTTGCCTCAATGAACGGCAGAAGATACAACCAATCAGGACACTGATGTTAATTAGCTATCATATGATATCAGAATTACAACTTTATTCTACCACCCAGATAAAAATATATATATACATAAAATACATAACAACAACAAAATTCATAACCATAAGTAGATTTAGTTCTGCATGCCCCACCATGATAGGGCATATAGAGTAGTTTGAATAGCTAATGTAAATATTTTTGGGGCTGCTCCTTGCACCCCCTTGATGCATATTAGTAAAATTTTTTACTTCTCGAGAAAACGAGAATGCGCATAGACCTACCTGGAAAACGCTTGTCCATAGCTTGCCGCTCTCAATAGTGTCCGCTGCTGTGAAATATCAAACTCATGTCCAGCAGCATCAATACAAGATTCAACAGCCTCAGGAAGAGAGGAGCGAATCAGCCTCAAATTTTCATCTGCCTGGTTAATAACTTGGCATTAGAACTCTCTCAAAAAGAACGATTATTGTTAATAGGATTTTCTTATAATTTAACATCTGAAGCCAATCTTTTGTGCTAGATAATTTCCAACCCCCCCCCCCCCAAAAAAAAAAAAAAAACACACACACACACACACACAAAAAACCTCAATAATAAACAGTAAAAATGGAGAAGACAAAAACATGCAAGGCGAGAGAGATACTTGGTAAGTATAATTACAATCAATCAACCTGAAAAAGAATCAGGGAACACTCACTTCCAATATACTATATTATTTCTACTTCTCTTTCTTGTATCAAGTGTATGTGTTTATGAATAGTAATATTGATGATAAGCCCTGATTTTAAGAAAAGGTTTACCATTAAAGCTTATGCAATCTTCAGATTTTGGTTATAAAGATGCATACAGAGTAGCAGAAGAAAAACAAATATATTGATGTATATAAGCAAAAACAATCATGGGACATGTACACATATCTGATGTATATATGCATATTCCATATAATCCATTGTCACATCAAGTATGAAAGCAAAACTACACGAGAGAACTGCCAACCTTTGCACTGCATCTATCAAAATGATCCAAGGCATCATAAAGTAATGCTGCAGGTAGTGTACTTCCAATCTGAAATATCGAGACAGTGGAATCTGGGACTCGTTGTAGAAATTCCATACTCACATTTGAAAGTATCCGTACACCGTCACATTCCGGAATAAGAATTATAGATTCATCATATAAGTAGCGAACAGGATCACCATAAGGCCCCACCATCAAGAGCATATCATCCCAGTAAAGAAGGACACTGTCCATTCCACACCAAGCAAGCTGCTCAGGGGGGAGGGCTGACTACATGCACAGAAAAGAGGAACAGTATAAACCACATACGAATACAGTTTAAATCTAATGCGTGCTGTTAAATCTAATGCATGCTGCTTATGTTCTCAAAGCGAACTACAAATGCGGTAAAATGGGATCATGTAGTGCCCTGTCATTGATATTTTCTTATGAGAAAAGACAGAAAGTAAAAGAAACCCTTCGCTTTTAAAAATGAAAGTACAATACAGAAGTCTGCAAAACAGCAAGTAGCAAGACTGTCATAGGCAGATTCTTCACACCATCGGTATGACTTGACTAGAGTTCCTAACATGAATATTTGATCCCGCAGCCCACCTTAACTATCACGAAACCTTGAACAGTCATGCTAATCTTGATGAAAGAAGAGACCTTTCTGCAACAACTATAGCTCATCGATAAGACTAAACTGAAACATTATTCTCATGTAGCAACAATGGTCACACAAGAAACTACACTCGGTCAACAGGAATCCATTCACAATTTTCCAAGCTAAGTAATTATGCTGTACCATTGAAACCCTTGTATGTTCATCATCCTTGACTCTTCCAAAATAATTCTAAACCTCTACATGACATGAAAAGCAGTATCAATCAAATATTTACCATCACACCAAGACAACTGATCAGACCCCAGCAGGCCATGACCATTTAAGCAACATTATTGGAAAAAGAAAAGAACGGGCCTAAAAACAAATAATTATCAAAAGATTCAATTTTTCACCTCAGAAGGGCGCTCCAAATCAAATCTTTACCAGCAGAACACAACCATTTATCACACTCTGGCACAAATAAGCATTTACTCGCCATTATTTAGAAAAAGGATCAATGTGCCTATTGCCTAGTAACAGAAGAATTATGAAAGATCCAATTCTTCACCTCAAAAGTATACCCGAAAATAATGTTGTATCAAAGATCAAATCTTTACTATCACAACAAAAGATCCAGCATGATACAAGTGTTTATGCAGAATCATTTGAAAAGAACCAATACATCTAATAACAGAAAAACTAAAAAAAAGATCCAAATTTTCACCTCAGAAGGTTAATCAGCAAAATTATTTCGCTAAAAAGAGAGTACTCAAAAATAAGTTGGTATCAAAACCAAACCTTTAGTATCACAAAAATACCATTATCTTATTCCGCACCATATCTAGCATTTTTAAACAACATTATCAGGGAAAATACCAATGCGCATGGCAACGTAAAAATTGACAAAAGATCCGAATTTTCACCTCACAAGTGTACTCGAAAATAATGTTGGAAAAATCCGTGGACAGCACTAGAAGCCTTCCATCATGCGTGAACGACGCGAGCAGCTTCCCGTTAGGCGAAACCACCATTTTCTGAAGCGGCCCGACGCCGACTCCGACCTGCTGAACACCATCCTCTTCCACCATCAAAACATGATCTTCTACTCCCAATAACACCTCCACGTTCCCCGACATCGTGTACTGCGGCTCGATCACCGCCGTACACAGCGGAAAGTCCTCCAAACCGGTGTCCGCCAGCTTCACCACCTCCGGATTATTAAAGTCCGGTATGCAGAAGAGCTGAAACGCCTCGTTTAAGCATACGATGCCGTTTCGCCAGAACACGCATTCAACCACGCTGTGTGTGAAACACTCTTTGCCTAGGGATAGGGTTTTGGTGTTCTCGCAATGGATATTGTAGAGATAAACGGTGCCGTCCTGTACGATGCAGACTAGGGTTTGATCGTCGGTCCACGTCATGCCGATCAGCCGTCCGCCGGAGTTTTTCCAAACGGTTTCGGAGATCTGGACGCCGGCGGAGTTGAAGACGCGGAGTTTACGGACGGCGGATTCGGCGTACAGCTGGACGATCTTGGCGTCGTCTCTGATGACGGCGATGGGACCGCCGAAGGGGGAACACGCGACCTTGTTGCGCGTGAGGTCGACGTGCTTCCATTGCATTTGGTAGAGTTCAGGTTTCCGGTAGTAGCGGTTGTGGAGGAGCTGCCATTCCGCCGCCACGGTCACGGTGGTCGCGGCCATCGTTAAGAAGAGGGCCTAATGGTAATTTTGGGTTAATTATGGGGCTATTCTGAGAATTTTGAAATTATTTGGAGATACGTAACATGATGTGTGTGTGCGTGTGTGTGCGGGGGAGCGATCAACTGAAGAAAAGCGAAACGTCGAAAAGGTTGAACAAGGAGAAATTTTGGGCCGGAAATGGAAATTAAAAATTTGTAAGGGTCTTAAATTGAATTTTCCGAAATAACTTGGATAAGAATTTCTATTCTTTTGAATATCAGCAATGTTATATATCATTGAATTATTGGTAATGATATTAATTAAGTTTCATACTCCAAAGGAAAAAAGAAAAAAAGAAAAAGCTTCAAGGTCAAAAGAGAAAAAAATATTCAAAATAGTTAAACTTGTTAAAAAAATGATGACTTGAGGTTAAATAAACGAGGTAAATAAACTTAAGCTTTTTTGTGACAGTAAAAATTTAGCATAACTTATCTTACAATCTTAAGCCAAAAAAAAAGGTGCACTATGAGAGCAAAAACATCCGATCTCTATCAAATTCACTCTGTTATGTTATAGTTACAACGGTGAATACAAAAAAGAGAAAAGTTAAAAAAAAGGGAAATTTTCTTTTTTTTTTTAACAATATATCAAAAACAAATGAAAACAATTACCAAGTTCTCACTTTTTGCTTTTGAGAATAATATTTGCAGTTTTTCAACAATTTAAAAGCCTTGTGCCAAACAAATTCAGAGATTTAGCATCAATTATATCGGAATAATGCAAATAAAAGTGTTGATTGGTTAGCAAATAACTTTAAACTAAACGCTTTACCTGGAAATCAAATAATTGTTCTTCCATTAATGTTGTTCTTGAGAATATCGGTATGGATTGATCACTAGATTTAATATTTACCAAAAATTAAAAAGAGTTTGATGTTGATGATCGAGTGACTTGAAATGTTGAATCTAATAAAAAAATGGTATCATTAGGTTCATGTGTATAGGTCCTAGTGTCTCACACCCATGATTTTTATTAGGTGAAGGGTTTATTTGAATTGATTTTTTTTTCAAAAGTAATTTTTTTATAATTTTAAAAAATAATTTTTTACAATTAAAATTTGTGACTTTTTTTTAGAATTTTAGGTTTTTTCAAAATAAAAAATCCAATTTAGATACATATTATAAAGAAGATGCAATTTTTTTTTAACAAAAAACAGTATCTTTTTCACAAACACCAATCCAAATAGACCCTATACCTCGAATTTGCTCACTTTTTTGTTATTTTGGCATCCATCAAGCAAAATAACAGTTTGGTTAGTTCACGTTTGAGAACTCCTGAGAATTTGTTCAAGTGGTTCTCAAACATGGTAAAGCTAACGGGCTCATTTGGATTAGATTTTAAAAGAAGTGCGTCTTTTTTCTATAACATTTAGGAAAAAGTACTTTTTTGATAAGTTAAAAATTTTAAATTCTAGAGAAAAGCTAAAATAGAACATTTTTGACAGTTTTATTTATTTATTTTTTTGGAATGTTGATCCATATATTTATTGCATAAACAAAATAATTTTTTTTCAAAAAAGATACTTTTCTTTTTTTTAAAAAAAATATTAATCCAAACGAGCAAACTAGATTTCATATACTAAACAATGGATCACCTGATTCATTATACTTGTGAAGATATGAAACATGTAGGCTCCAAATTCTAATCATGACTTTCAACAATCAAGTATGGTATTTCATAATAGAGGGACCAATTATATATATAGATTGGTCCCTCTATTATGAAATACCATACTTGATTGTTGAAAGTCATGATTAGAATTTGGAGCCTACATGTTTCATATCTTCACAAGTATAATGAATCAGGTGATCCATTGTTTAGTATATGAAATCTAGTTATATATATATATATATATATATGTTCTCCAGTAATTTTTAGGATTTCCCATCAACTTTAAAAGGTTGAACGGGCTATATTGACAAAATCTTCTTGTATTTTACTCTTCTTTGAAATTCTATCTACTCTTTATTTGTATTGATGAAAAGAATAAAAATGAAACAATTGAAATAAATGCGTCGGTGCACACACAATGAAGAGTCAGTCTTACAACTGACAAATGACCGTTGATATTGATAACAAAAACTTGAATAGTATAATGATATTTGAATTAATCTACCACGTGCTTTATATTTTAAGATTAGGGACATGGTTAAAATCAATTCGATGTTTGAAACTCTTTGTTTCTCTTTTTGAGCCGATTATGCACCTTCAGAAAGTCCCTTCACTACCAGTGTATTTTACAACAAGAACACTAACAAAACTAAGTGATGACCTAATCCTACAAAAGGATGCAATGTAATGGCCAAATCAAGTCTAGAAGTAATGGCCTGGAGTTCTTTCCAATCCCCACATAGAGAGAAAATGATAATGGTAGCCTGCTTCATAACCTTGGAATTCGCCAAATATGTTAACCATTCTTGCTGCGTCTAGTTATTAGAATCAACCCATAAACCACGTGCGTTTTGTCTAACTATATAACTGTAGGATTATAGCTCGTATTTAGATGGGCCTTTGCGATTACTAGCTCTGGCCAAATAGTAGTTTATGTAGTGAAACAGAATGAAAAACAAAGAAAAATTGAGAGAGGAGAGTTCAAGAGGTGAGAGTCTCCAAGCCTCAGACCTCTCTCCATTATGTATTCTGCCTGTCCATGGATATAGGCGTAAGGTTGAATCATGTTAAATATTGTATGTCCATCTTGCATCATTCTCTAATTTATCTTCGTTCCAACATCCTGATTTTCCAAGAATAACAAAACAAAAGAGTTTTCCCAGCATGCCCACGGATTGGAAATTGTGACCCTGGAAAACCTCCAGGAAATGAAAATAGCCAGACTCTGTAATGTTGTGTCAGGATAGATCAATATAGAGCCACTGCATACTCAGTAAAGGCAATGTTCAATTGGAATAGTCTGTGGTGGACCACTTTGTATTCTTTATGGAGTTTATACTTTTCTCCATTACATATATACGAACAACCTTCTATTCTTTTCACTCTGCAATGCCAGATTCTCTCCAGCAGATTAGAGAGGCTGTCGAAAGGGTCCCTACCTGATTGAAATCTCAACCAACCTCCACTTCTTAACATCTTCTATATAATCTATGCTTAATGATCCAACGCCTACTGTTACAATGCAAGCATCCCACTCTAGCTTCTGTAAACTGAAAGAGAATGATGCTGTGTAAACAAGAGGAATGTTCACTTTTCCATGTAGGCTATACTTCTGATAAAGAGAAATAGAGATAGCAGCATCCTCTTGCTTCCAGTTATTACCACATCATCTTGATATATTACTGTCTAACAGGTAGGGAAACATTAAACATGCTAGCGATGCAGAAGCTCATATACCTCAAAATTGCTGCAGCACTTACTACTCTTACTTGTCTACCATTTGTCAGTTTGTCTCAAGAACTCGCAGAAGCTGCCATTACTTACTTGCAGAATAAGGACAAAGTTTAGAAGGTAAATACAATACCTTTTGCTATATTCTGTATCATTGATGTATACAGAAAGTATATATCCTCGACTGTTTGTGTATGTGTCCTAAGCTACAGATGACACCAGAACTATCATCTAAGATTTCCCTTCATGGACTTCTGTTCTGGGCTTCTATGGGATTCTTAATGCCTGTTGCCGTCCTTTTGATGAGGATGTCAAATAAAGAGGAAAACGCAAGAAGGCTGAAACTCAATTTCAACATTCATGCTACTCTACAGGTAACTTTGAATTTATTTACTCTCATTTTACATGTAATGTGCTAAAATTCTGATCAAAGATCAATTTCAGGAGCATTTCAGGTTTTCTTTCCATTATATTAACTGCCATGAAAAGTTATCATGAGAATCTACTGAGCTGGTTAATTAGATAATTCTGATTCTGAACCTTTCATGAAAGGAAAGAGAGAAAGAAGAAACTGTTTCCATCATCATATAGTCACAATATATTAAAAGCAGAAGTTTTGGTTTGCCTTCACTGTGATTGGGTAATTCTGTTAAATCCTCAAAAGTAACAATGATTATTTGTCAATGTAGTTAACTTTATTAGAATATGGAGACTAGGAAAAGAATGGCACATAGTCATCATGTTGCACATAATCATCATGTTAGTTGTACCAATATCCTTAATCATATCAAATTTGATAGAACAGATCAGGTTGCAAAACAACTCCAAATTATGACTAGCATCCTACACATATCCCTTGTTGAATCCTGTTGCGTGTTGCTTAGGTGCCACACACCTGCAGTCTAAAAGATAATATGTTTATGCTGCAGACAATGTCAATGCTTCTTGCAATGACTGGAGCGATAATGTCCATCAGAGACTTTGAGAACTCCTTCAACAATAACCACCAGAGGATAGGCTTAGCCTTGTACTTCATCATGTGGTTGCCAGCACTGACTGGCATCTTACGACCACAGAGGTAAATCATTTTGACATCATTTGAAGCCAATTGTGATACTGTCATTTATGCTTCAGAATTTACTAATTGTAAAATGCGAAGCAGAAGAAAGCTTTCAACATTAAGCAAGAAATGTGAGACAAACTAGACAGGTCTACCTCATGGAGAGTGCACTTTTTCATAATTCTTTACAGGGGAAAAAAGGGAAGAGGTTTGTGGTATTTGGTTCACTGGCTCCTTGGATATACAGTTTCTCTGCTGGGAGTCATCAACATATGCACAGGCTTACAAGCATACCAGAAGAGAACATTCAGAATTTCAAGAGTTTGGACCATAATATTCACCATTGAGATCTCTTTCATCGGTTTCCTCTATCTGTTGCAAGGAAAATGGGAATATATACAACAACAAGGAATGAGTTTAGGCAATGAAACTATACAGCCCATGGATCAAGAAAGTTCTCCTGGAGATAAGCAAAAGAGCACATCAGGTGAGCCTTGTTGAGAAACTGGCTTATACGAGCAAGACGTCATCTTTTACGTTCTCCTGCTTATTTATTCGTAACATGAAAAATGTGTTGATTATTTAGCCCAATCTCTTATGTAATTCAAATCAGTATCCGAAATTGTAATTATAGAGTTTAAGCAAGGACAAGATGGCAGATGAAAATCAGATGACAGCTAAAGCATTACCTCATAACTTGTATAAGAACTATAACATCCTTTCATATACAGATTTTCCAGAATATAATGATGACCAAGATAATGTTTACAGCGCACTTGTTATGGAAAAAGCTGCACATATCCTGTTGCTATAGCAATCCCTAGTATAATAAGAGGTGGAAAAAGGACAAATGCTCCAATGGTTGCGAAAAAAACAGAATCATTCCTCGTAGATACCTCATTCAGGTAAGACTGTCTCCTGATATTTCTCTTCTGCGAAATAGTCAAGAATTTCTGACTAACCTTCTTCAGATTTTTACCTAGAGGAATGCTAAAATCATCATCTCGGTCTCCAACTAAGTTTGCAAGCTGATCACGGATTGTAAGTCCACGAGAACTACCATCACTCTCATAACCTGGCCAAGGAATACAAAAAAATCATCAACAGAATCAGTGTTTGAATTTATTGAAATAGCTTTTCACCAATGAGAAAATCACAGTTTAGTTTGGCATTGGCAAAGGGCGGAGTGAAATACCATCAACGGCAGAGCTACCGGAAGTTAGTTGTTCCAATAGATCCAACTGCGCACGTGCAGAAGATGAGGACCCTGAATCAAAGGTAGTTGAAAATACAGTTAGCAAAATTAATCAGGAGTGGGGGATGATTACAGGGGTGTCTCGGCTCTTAGACTAGACTCACAGTAAACCAGCATTGCCACCTTTTATTAAAAAAAAAAAAGGAAAAAATTGAACAGGAGTCAAATGATAGCAACTTTACTAGAAGAAATTGAAAAGCTTCTACAAGTTAGAACTGGCATCACAAACACTGGAACACACAGAAGTGTGTCTTTACTTCTTGATTCTTTTACGTAGTTTTTTCTTTTTCCTTTTCAAAAAATGGATAGAATTTATGTAACTCTTTGACTTGTTATTTTGCCAGCAATAAATCCATTATTGTATCTCAATTCTGAAAATAGTAAACTATCTGCATTGAATCAACACTGAAAAATATATCTGCAACCTATAACTGTAATCATCATGTTTATCCTACGCACCATTATCAGCAAAATACAACAAATCAACAAACAAACAACTCTTCCATTTCTACAAAATCCTTGTGATGAAGCATAAAAGCACTTGACAGACGAATAACACAGCCATAGATGGTTAACTTTCTTCAATTTCCATATATTAACAGAAGAAAAAAAAAAAAGTTAACCATGCAACATTTCCAAGTCGCTATGCAATACGATGCGATAAGCGACCGTCTAATTTAAAAATTTTAGCTTGTTAGGGATCGTCTACCGATTCTCAAATGGAAACTAAATATTATCCCGACCTATCACGTTGAGCCTAATCAACTAGTGCTTAAGCGCGTGATGATAAAATTTAATCAAACCAGACCATCATAAAAAACCGATATGGGAGAGCGTCACATGCATACCAGAGTAAGTAGGAGGGTCCTCTTCAGTAACCCCACGTTCAGTTCCTTCAGAAAGAGCAGCTGTTCTAATAAGAGAAGCTGAAGAATCACAAATCTTGAAGAGATTTTTGTTGTGTTTTGGCAACAAAAATGAGACAGGCTTTGGCTGCAGAGAAGAAATAGAGCTGCTCAAGTTTAAGGCCATGGTGATGAAAATTTTGTTGTAGTTTCCATTGCCTCTTGAGGCTATGGTTTTTTCAGTTAAGTTCCAAGACACGCACAAACACACACTCAAGGGGGTACATGTTGCTAGTTGCCACCATAATTTAAATGGACGTTTGGGAAAAAAATAGCTCCACCACAAAATATATTTCTTGTGGGTCCTTCCGAATATGGACAACGTACATGCCAATATGTTGATTGGATTATTCATTGAAAATTCGTAAATATTTTTTTAATAGCATGTTCGGCCCAATTAACTAAAACCAAATTGGATCATTTATCTGATTAGGGTTTGCTTAAATCGGTTTTTTTTAAAAGTATTTTTTTCAAAACTTTTGAATTAATTTTTTTTTAAAACAACTCAAATTTCTGCCTCTTGAATTAAATTGAAAATATTTAAATATTTTTTTTTAGAATAGCATGTTAAAACAATTAGCTAAAAACTAAATTGGATCATTTATTGGATTAGGGCTCATTTGGATCAGCTTTTCGTAAATTTTTTAATAAAGTGCTTTTTATGAAACTCAGTTTTCTATCTTTTGAATTAATTTGATCCAAAGAAGGAAATAAGTTGTAATTGAGTAATGAGTTTTTAGAATTAACTTGCAATTGAGTTTTTTTTTTTTTTAAGGTTTCAACTTTTTTTCACGAAAGAACATGTGCTTTTTCTGAAAAATATATTTTCAATAAAAAAATTAATCCAAATAAACCCTTGTTCTCTAGATCATAAATTGTGATGCAATTATTAATAAAGTGATCCACTTAATATCTTACATGATCTAATATCTTACGTGATAATCTTTTCACATTTTATAGTTTTTTCATGTAATAGGAAATTGTAATTTTAGACAAGTTATTATTTGGACTACATTCACAAATTAACAAAAATGATGGTTGATCCAATCTGAAACCTTTTTCTTTTCTAGATAATAATGTTTAAATCTAAGATAAGACTATCATTATCTTTTAAGAAGACTCAAAATTAGCTAGAGTTTAGATTTCTTTTTACTATTTAATTTAAAGCAGACTAAAGGCCAATAATATAATATTTGTAGTTACTAAAAATTGATTTCGGAATCTTTTACACTACCAAACCACTAAACTTCTGGTAAATATTACAGATTCCCCCCCCCCCCCCCATATACTAGATGTAAATACAAACTTTAGTTTTGTTTAAGTCTTCATAAAATTGATTTCCCCCAAAAAAAAAATATTTCAATAAATATAAAGGTTAGTCTTCTTAACAATTATCGAATCCGCTTGATTTAGTAGTGTGTCGATCTGACGTGTATGTAGACCTCACACCCCATCACGGTTGGACTTTTTTTAAAAAATTTTCTAAATGAAAAAAGTTATAATTTTGGTTGGACAAAGATGACCTTTGAAGATCCTTAGCAAGGAAGAATCGCTGCCGTCCACTGGCACCAGCTCTAAAGCCCATCACGCGGTTGTGGGACAAAGCAAAGTAGTCCTAGTCAACCTGGAACCAAAAATTCGACCGTTGGAGTCTCACTTTTTTTTTCCTTAAAAAAAAAAAAAAACGTTTTCTCAAGACTTTCAAATGAAAATGCAATGATGATTAATAATTATCGTAAGTAAATCTAGCAACTTAAACACACATTAAATTCCTCGAATCTGATATTTGCTTCCATGTAGAAAACATCCTCAAACACTCCACTTCCCCCCCCCCCTCTCTCTCTCTCTCTCTCTTTCTTGATACATAACATTTTCACACACACATCACACACAGATATATACTATATAGTCATATAGATATACAAAGATGGCTAAAAGAAGTGCAGATGAGATGAAGATTGAAGAAGTGGCAGAGAAAGCAAAGGAAAGCAAAGATTTTTTGCAAGACAAACAACAACAAAGTAATGATGATAATGATGAAGATCATCCGTACGCATTTCATGTATCAGGGCCGCGAAATGTATCTTCACCAAACTGGAGAGACCTCATCAACTCTAGTTGGTTAGTGCTATCACTCTGCTTTACCCACTGAATCCCATTTTGGCAGATTTTGAGCTTCTCCCGGTTATTGTTAGGACTCGTTTGGATTGACCTTTTTTTTACGAGCTTTCAAAAATTTGAGCTTTTTTTAGAAAGAATATTCTTTCAAAAGTTATATGCATATTTTTTTTAAGTCGATCTGAACAAGCCCTTAATCTTACTTGCATTGTATGTATACCCGCATATAGTATTGCACACACAGCGACACAAACGCAGACATAAATAGAAAGATAGAGCTGTTGATTTTTGTGTTAGTAATATCTATTTGTGGTTGCATTTTGTTTTTGCTTTTTTTTTTTTTTGGGTAGCTTCGCCTATTGCTTAAGGCTTCTCTTGTTTTCAGGGTTTTTGTTTTTAGTTTTTTTTTTTTTTTTGGGCCTGGTGTGATCTGTTTGGCAATTTTTAATTTCATGGATTTTTCTTATTTCTAGTGGATCCATACAATGCATCTAAATGAGAGAGATGGAGAGAGAGAGAGAGAGAGAGTGTGTGTGTGTGTGAGTGAGAGAGAGAGAGAGAGAGAGAGAGAGAGAGAGTTTGTTGGAGATATTGATAGGTAAGGCTTAAATTACGACGCAAATGAAAAAATATGAACAGCTTCAAGAAATATTATAGTTCATAGTGTGTTTTAGGTCTAGTCAGAATCTGTCCTGAGCAAATGATCTAGAGTATGTTGAAATGATTTTCTAACAGCTATAACGTTGAACTCCTTAAGGTTAATTAAATGAAAATTGATTATTTTTAATTATTTACACATTAAATATAATTCAAATCTTAAAAAGAAATTGACTCAAAATTGGTGATTTTAATGTGAGATTGTCTGAAAAATAATAAATTTTTATATCAATGAAAATACTAATCTAATTTTAAATGGTGCTATATTGTACTAGTTAGAAAGACCGTTATGAAAATTTTGAGTTGTTTAATGATTTTATTAGCAGGGAAAACAAAGGGGGGTTGCAACTTTATGTGTATATGTTTTCTTATTATTTGTATGCTGATTTATATTATATAATTAAGGTCATTCTTGGGTTGCTTTGTATGAGTATAATTTTTCCAAAATAAGATGTTGATCTTTCAGCTAATTACAGAGGTAAAATGTACTAATTGTGCTTGCTTTGAATTTTTCTTTACTTTTGAATGTGTGATTCCACGATTGTGTCTGTTAATCCAGGTTACTGTTAGCAATATCGCATGGCATAAGGTCGAGATTTCAAGTTTGAATTACCTATTTTTATCGTTTCCCTTTGTGCCTTAGAGAAAGAAACATGTGAAGATAACTGATGCCAATGTGCTAGAATCAGTTCTATGAAAACTCAATATGCACCCAAAAATGTTTTTAAAGATAGTAACTATACATGGCAATTGATTTGTAGTGTTTTTTTTGACAAAACAATGATGCTAATGTGGAAATATCATCATGTCATCTCTGTTCCCATGGAGACTATTGTGTGCATTAAAGACAGTACACGACTGCAATGCATCAGGATTCCATGCCTGTATACATCTTATGATCGTCTTGTCCAAAGCCTTCTCTTCGAGTTTTATACAAGTGGATCCAACTGAGTATTGATTCTGTAAGACTTGATGCTCGCTGTAATCTATGTTCATGGGGAACCTGGACTAGAACTCTACTTGTCGATAGACTTTTGACGATAAGCTATACAAGTTAATCTAGCTTAGGACTTTTTTTATAGATAAGAGAGGAAAGGAAGAGAGGATGGAGAGGAATCCAAAATATAAGTTGGAAGTTTTTTAAAGTTAACACTCTATCAGTGACTTATTTTTACAGGAAAGACGGGAATTACAAAAGGACAGTGATTGCCTGCTTTATTCAAGCAGTTTACTTGCTTGAGCTGGACAGACAAGAAATCAGGACAGAAGAAAATGCTCTTGCTCCAAAATGGTGGATACCTTTTAAGTACAAATTGGCTGAAACCTTAATAGATGAAAGAGATGGATCGATCTTTGGTGCAGTTTTGGTATGGGATCGAGCTGCAGCTTTGGCTGATTTCGTGCTCATGAGGCCAAGTGGTGCACCAAGGGCTGTTTTAGCCTTAAGGGGAACACTTCTGAATAAGCCAACAATTAGACGGGATATTGAGGATGACCTCCGGTTTCTAGCCTGGGAAAGTTTGAAGGGATCTGTCAGATTTAGTGGAGCACTGAAAGCATTAAAGTCGCTGGCTGACAAGTATGGAAGCAATAATGTATGTATTGCAGGCCATTCCTTGGGGGCTGGCTTTGCCCTCCAAGTGGGAAAAGCATTAGCCAAAGAAGGTACATACATAGAGGCTCATTTGTTTAATCCACCTTCTGTTTCAATAGCTGCAAGCCTAAGAAACATCGGGGAAAAGGCAGGATTTGCGTGGAAGAGGTTGAAATCCATGCTTCCTTCACGCGATGAAAGTCAGGCTGCTGGAAATGATGGCCCAAAATCTATTAGTTTCGGGCTGAAGCAGTGGGTGCCCCATCTGTATGTTAACAATAGTGACTATATATGTTGCTCTTACACCGATCCAGATGGATCAGAAGATAGCAGCGCTGATAAGGAGAACGTGAAACCAACCAATGCACAAGTTGCTGCAAAGCTTTTTGTGTTGTCCAAGGGAAATCAAAAGTTTCTCGAGGCACATAAATTGGAGCAATGGTGGTCTGATGATTTGGAGCTGCAAATGGCTCTCCACAACAGCAAGCTGATAAGTAGGCAACTCAAGTCTCTATATAGCCTTCCCTCTCCACAACAAAAACAAGGCAAGCTTCAATAGCATGTCAGTGGCAGTAATCTTGATAACTTGTTCATAGGAGTACATCAAATGTTTTCCTTCTATTTTATTCCAGTTTTTTTCCTTTTCTTTTTTCTTTTTCTTTTGATCTTTTGATGTTCAAGACAATAAAAATAAAAGTTTTTCATTTATTTTTCCTACATCTTGTGTTCAAATTTTGTTGATAACTATTCTGTTTCAATACATATGCCTGACTTGCTGAAATTTTCCCTTTGAAAGGGAAGTTGAGAAAAGTTTCTGCACTTTTTGATTGTAGTTGCCATGGGGAGAAAGTAGTCTTTGTTCTAGTGAGTTGCAGGAATTCATTTTTTTTTTTGAATGGAAAAATATACTAGGGGTTTTTGTGTCATTTTTCTCAAAGTGATATGTTGCTTCAGTCTTGTTAGTCAACTCAAGAAGGCCTCACACAGATCAAAACAAGCAAACTACATCTAAGCAAATTAGTGGAATCTAAAAGAAGACTAATTCGTAGAATTAGAAGATAAACTATATAATTAAAGAAAGTTATTTCTAGTTCCGCGAATTATTTCTATAAAAACGTAATTCTTGCCATCCATCTAGCACAGCTCTCCTTTGCAGCTCTCCAAATTTAAGGAGGTAAGCTTGGAGAAAACTCTAAATCCTCAATGGAGCAGCTTAAACTCTGATATAAAGAAAGTGCATGGAGGGCCTCAACCATGAAGCCAAAAATTTTAAATCAGGAAAGCGACTCCACTGGGGGTCGAATCCAGAATCTCTGGTTCCGTAGACCAGCGCCTTATCCATTGGGCCATGGAGTCATTCGTTGTGTATGCATATACATATCCTATTTATAAAATAAATAATCTATCAATTTTTTTCCTCTCCCTGACCTGATAACTAGTATCGCCTCTTCTCGCAGCTCTATTGCAATATTATTTTCTAGTTGTATTGCCTTCCCGTTCGAGTTATTATTTTTCGTTAGACTTGAGAAAGACAAAAGGGGAGAAAGTTTTTCAAGAATATTGGTCTAGTTTTATGACTTTGCCTCCCTGATATCACACACAGAGAAAGAAGGGGGTGGGAGGTGGGGAAGAGGGAATGTCATTTAACCAAATATGAAAATATGCATCGAGTAAGGTTATTGTCCATTCTATTTCTCTTCTTTTTAAAATATATATGAATTGAGTCATGAATTCTGACCGTTTCAAATTAAATTAAATCAGTAAATCATAATTCATCTCATCTTAAAAGATACAAACAATTAACGAAAAGGATAGGATTCATAATATGCATTGCCACTAACTTCTCCTACTTTGGTTTTGTTGATAAATAGCATGCAAGTAGAGCGAGGGCTTATCTAAGCATTTGCTTGCCTCATCATATCTAAATTGATTAGAAGTACTTTTTGTAATATTATATGAAAGGTTTCATAAAAATCAAACAACTTGTCACAAGGTGTGTAATCATATTCAAGCTATCTAGCCTGATATCTAGAATATACGGAGGAGGAATACTTCACGAACATAATTGTTTATACGATTAAAAATTAACTTTACACGTTTGGTCCAATGTTGTCTTTACAATATTTAAAATTATCACATATTTACAAATTTGATGTTACTATGTAGTCGATGTAGATAGATATTAAGTAAAGAATTTGAACTAGGGCTGTCGATAAATTCACGGGGATGATCAAGCTATAATACCATCTTCAATAGAAACTAGAAATAGCTTATGCTTCGATACAAGATGTTATAGAAAAGTATCAACACATAATAATACACTGAACAGATAATATACAACAAGAGAAATCATTATTTGCCTCACTATATACAACATATACAATTAAATAATCCTATCACCAGAACAATATTTCATATCACTCGGGTGATACTTCACCCCTCTTTCACTCCGCAAGAATTTGTGTACACCAAATGAAAAGAAATTCTTACCCTCTCGAGAGGGGTGAAGTATCGCCCGAGTGAAATATAGCAATCCGGAAACCTCAACTTAATTTACACACAGTATGGCAGCATATGTATCAACAGATGCACAGTTACAACTGAAGCCACATAGAAATGACTATCATATGATCATCATATCAAATGAGCTATGCTGGACAAATCATAATCAGAGACACAGACCTCTTGCTGAAACTTTGGGATGCAATTAGCATCATAGCCATAATAATTAGAAGAGGGGTCCATCTGATCAAACTGCCATGGCTCAACCTCTGGAAATGTTGGAAACTCCATGTTTTCTGTCATGTTGAGAGCTTCATGATCAGGTATGTAAAGCTCTGGTGAGTTTCCAAACGGCATGCTTGAATCTGATATGTTGTCAACTGATAGGTCCAGGCTGCTTGTGTATTCATATCCACGATTATCATCCTCATCAAGTACTTCTATGATTGGTGCCACTCGGGGTTCAAATGGTTGCGGAACAGGAGGAGGAGGAGGAGGCCCCTGGAATGTTGCCTGTGATACGCACGATGGTATTTCTACTTTTTCATTTCCCGTCAGGTCTTGCCCCTGGAATGTTGCCTGTGCTACGCACGATGGTATTTCTAGTTTCTCATTTCCCGTCAGGTCTTGGCCCTGGAATGTTGCCTGTGCTACGCACGACTCGTGTGTTTCTAGTTTTCCATTTCCAGTCAGGTGTTGGACAAGCTTTTTGAAGTTTGAAGGGTCTGTGATATAGACCTTGGGTTTCAAGATCTTTATCAAGCTGCTTAGTTGCTTCTTGTTGTGATCATCCTTGGAGATTTTCATTGAAGCTTGACTTAGTTTCTTCCCCATGTAAACTATGTTTTCTATGATGGCTTGGAGCCTTTCTGGTCTTAGGAACAACTCCAAAAAAGTGTTCCTAGCTTGTAACGAAGGATCCTAAGAGGTATTAATATGAAGAGTTTGAGGAACGTTGATAGGAAAAAGTAGGGGAGGTGATGAGGATATAGACTACAAGTTAAGAGGGGGTTAAGATGCTGAAAATGATGGGTTTTTTTTTTTTTTTATTTGATGGATAAATAGTTTCGTATTTTTGTGATTTATCATAAGTTTATATTACCTTTCATTATTTTAAGATAAGCAGAGATGGTCGTTTCAAAATAAGCATGAAACTTTATAATCTTAAATGTGATACAGTGTCATGCATGTCTCCTAAAATAAGCACGAAACCTCCATGTCCCATGTAATTTTAAAGTTTGTTGCGGACATGCCCCTAAAAAAGGGTCCATGACTATTTTGAAATCACAAAAAATAATATGCGTTTATAATAAACTATAAAAGTAAAACACTATTTGTTTATTTATTTTTTGGACGATAAGGTCTGTATATTGAAGTCTTTTTACCTTACCTCCCACTTCAACAATTGGTCCAAGGTCACTATTGATCGCAATTTCGCAAACACATCGAGAATATGCCAAAACCTGGAATTCTTTTTCTTTTTCTTTTTACGAGTTGAAATTTTGTGATATAGCAAGCCGTTTAACGTATATTCCAAGTAAATAAAAAATTAATTGATATTTTGTGAATGAAATGAGTAAATATGAACTTGAGATCTTTAATTACAAGAAGTCATTCACCTACTAAAAAGAATTAGAATAAATTGCTAGAAATCTCCTATGCTCTATTAAAAGTGCATTTAAACATTCCTTTATGATCTTCTATGACCCATTAAAAGTGCATCGCGCCTCCTATCATTAAAAATCTTGGTATCATTAGCCATAATTGCATTCCATGCATTTAAATTCCACGTTGTGAGAATTTTTTTTTGTCCAAATTATTTTTTTTTTCAAAATTATCCTTCCTTTTCCAACAAAAATTCCCACCAGATGAAATTGTGAACCCAACAAAATCTTAATGCGGACAGCAAAATTCTTATGACATGCAAGTTAAGGGCATAGAATGTAATAATGAGTAAAGATAATGAATTTTTAATGATAGAAAATCCAATAAACTTTTAATAGATTATAAAAGAGTATGATACACTTATGATGAACCCCTGAAAAATCCAGCAATTTACCCTTTGTAGTATTCTTCCATTTTAACCAACCTTTGGGGGGGGGGGGGGGGCAAGAATATGCCAAAACTTGTAATTGCATATACGTTGGTGGTGTATTCCCTTCAGCGTAGCTAAGTGTAGACGTGGGTCAATTCAAGAGGGCTGTATTATATTCAGGAAAATTATGCTCCAAAAAGGAATTAAATAATTGGTACCTAATGTGAGAGGTAGAGCAACAGTTGGGGCACGCAGCTAACTATTTCAAAATTTGTCCATTTCTTCTTCTACTAAATCCAAGATTACACCAATTACACACACTTGAACACGCAAGAGATTTGTTCTATGTCTTGCTTATCTTTTTTTTTTTTTTTGGAGTCATTTTAATTTGATTTAATCTCTCTGCTTTTAGCTCCTCGTGAAGTATTTGTGAAAATTGCATTATACACGCATATGATATATTTCAAAAGAGCTAGATTCTAGTATCCCCACTTTTTCCAAGTAACTAGAGGCGGAGCCAGAAATTTAACATTGGGGGGCTGGACTTAATTGAAGAGATGGTCAACTCAGGCGAAAATATTGAACAATAAACGTCTTCAATAAAAGAAAAAGTATAAAGAAATACTATTTAGTAAAAGAAAAAGTAAGATTATATAAAAGAAAGTTAACTAATTCAGTTAATGAAATTGAATACATCTAAATAGAAAAAACCAATCATCATAATTATATGAACATTTCAATAATTTTTTTATATAAAAAATCGAGTTATCTTTTAAAAAGTTAGGGTGATATTTATATATATATATATATGTGTATGTATAAAATATCTTTTTAACCCTTGAAAATTTAGCAAAGGTTCTAAAGACCCATTTGGGTTGGCCTATAAAAGAGCACGTTATATATATATATATAAGACCAAGTTATTTCTTAAAAAGTTAGGTGATTATACATATAACATATCTTTTAACTCTTAAAAAATTAGTAAAGGTTCTTACGGCCGATTTGGGTTGGCTTATAAAAGAGCACATTTTTTGTAATGCTAGAAATAAAGTGTTTTTTCTAGACCCTTATATTTTTTAAACAATTACTCGAAAAACTTATCAAAAAAAGAGTATATTTCGCAAAAAAGTATATTTTGTGTTAAAAAGTTATCATTAATCAATAATTTCATACCCAAAATAAATTATCCTAAATAGAAACTTTAAAATCACTTAACCAAAAATAAATAAAAATTAAACATTTTAAAGATTTTATCCACTAAAATTCCATATCCATTAAAAATTTTTTTGACCACTTAAATATAATTTTAAATAGGCAAAAAACTCACTAAACAAGAATTTAAAGCTCCAAACCGAAATGTGAAGAAAATATGCTAAACATTTGACAAAAATTACTCTGAGTCATTGCATTGTTGTTAAGTCTTAAAATATTCACCCACTAACAAAAAAAAACAATAAGAAAAAAATTCTAAATAAAATTTATATTTCCAAAAAAAATAAATAAATTGGACATGATAACATTTACAAAAATATTCTTTTTTGGAGCTTGTGGTGTGTGTGTGGGGTGTTGTGTGTGTGTGTTGGGGGGGGGGGGGGGTTGGCCCTCCTAGCTCCGCCCCTGCAAGTAACTATCCCGAGACTGATTGCTAATCGATCAACATATTAAGCTAGCATGAAATAAGATGTTACTTATGAATATAGGCCTTAAATTTTGGTAATCAAACCCAATGATAGTGTCTTTCTTGCTCCTAACAATGCTATAATTAAACCATTATAGAATTTTACACCTATTATTATACATGTCAATTTAAAGGTTACTCACTGGATTATAGAATTTTACGTCTATTACTATACATGTCAACTTAGAAATTACTTGTCGATTTCACATAATAAAACAACGCTTTTATACATGTCAACTTAGAAATTACTTGTCGATTTCACATAATAAAACAACGCTCTAGACATATGATAGAAGTTCAAAAATTTGACGTGGAACATATAACTTCTTACCACATAAAGACAAAATGAAGCATTAGCTCATAAAACTCATCTGACCACAGGATCATCAACATCATTTTGCCAAATCCCACATAAAGAGAAATCGCATTTTCGGACCAGAATGTTTGGGATTGATCAAACAAACCATTTTAGCAAGCAGTGAAGCAATTATTAGTATGAAAGCCCAATTGAGAAAGCAACTTCTCAGTTAAAAAATTAGAACTTCTCAATCATTTAACATTAAGAAAATAATTCATTGAAATGACAAGGGATCGCTCAGTAGGAAATATTTTCCTCCAACAATGACAGATTTGAAGTTAAGCATTTATATATTTGCTTATAAGTATGAAATCAACTTAAGCACTCTATCCGCCGTATGTGCATATTCACTAAAGCCAACCTAAGCCCAAGTTTTCAACATCACATCAGAATCTGGAATTTTGGTTCTTGCTGTCTCACAATTTGATATTTGATTGTGATTTGTGACTGAGCTTTCAACCCCCCCCCCCCTCTTCTTTTTTCTCCTTCTGTTTCTCATTTTCTGGTCATTGTGACTGAGCGAGCTACAGTAGCGCTTAATAATCTAGTTTTGAATCCTTTCATAAGTGTAATAACGTTACGAGAAAATCTAAATCCTGGTCCAACCATTTATTTTTCATTCTGATGCATAATTTTTATGACCATAGGGTACAAAATGATCTATCGACTTATGGTTAGCCATTAATTTTGACACCAGATTTATCTACAGCTTTTTCTGAAGTTAAAACAACTAAAAATAATACTTCAAGTTGATGAACTGCGAACGTTGCAACCGTTGTTCACAGAGAACTTACGGATGAAATAATTTTGCTTTACTACTGCCAGTAAAGGAGTGGCTTAGACAAATTTTCCTCCGAGATCCAGACTCAGAAAGGGAACGTGTTATAATTGACACGATGAAATATTGACTAGCTTTATGGTTAACTCGAGTTAGTAATTTACTTAAAAGCTCTCTCTGACAAAGCAGACTCATATCCCATCGGATACTTCCGATGGATATAGGGGTGAAGGTGTTGTTCCCTTTGAAATCCTCCTATAAAGCAAACATTCAGCGTACAGAATATGAATAACTATCACGATTCAAATATCAAGCTTCAGACTCTGTAATGCAGTTCCAGAGCAAGAATTCTAGGTAAAAATGAGAATTGAGACAGTAATGATATTATACTCAGAGAAGGTACAAGTTTTCTTCCTGTTATTGTGGATCCACAAATATGAATGCATTACAAAACTGATATCAACTGAACTATCAGAGATGATGACGTATACAAGCAAGATATGGCTCAAATAAGATAACTTCAACTATCTGTCAGTAAAAGTTTGAAGGGAAATGCCTGGTGGAAGAAGATTAGGATCTTGGGCACGCTATTTGTTTCTTCTTATCCTACGCTCAAGCTTTGGAGTCATTCCCTGCTAAAGACGACCCCAGCTGCAGCATTAGGGGATAAACGGGGCTAAATTCCTTGTCTCCTCTTGCCTTTACTTTTACAGCATAATCATCCAGAGTTGCCTTAATTCCTTTCCAGACCTGATACTCTCCCTGGGAGTCTAACCACAATGAGTATTGTAGAGGTGTAAGTCGGTTCCTCTGCATAGGTGATTGCAGCTCTTCAGGACCTCGTGAATAGAGATGGTGAAGTATGACACTAGGTGGTAGATCTTGAAGAAGTGGGGATGACAACAGTTGAGATGTCTCCAAGAAAATGATGGGTCGGAATGCTCGGAGGGCTCGGTATGGTGCACCCAGCTGTTCTACAGGAAATAGGTTTTGCCCTACTGCCAATTCAAGTTCAGCCATGTCCCTAGCCATTCTCAGCTTCCCTGATTCAGAAAGCGGTCTTACTAATGAAGCGTGTCTAATAAAGAATATTAACACTCTTGAAGCCATGCTCCTGACCAGCCTTGTACATATATTTTCTGTCCCTGAGGGTCTGGCATTTGCAGAAGAAGGTAAAAGCCTGGAGAGGAATTCAGCACGAAAATGAAGAATGCTCTTTTGCAACTCTTCCATGTAAGGTGACGCATTGTTGTCCATGGCTGCATCCATCCCAAGTGTACCAAAATTCTGGTCATGGATTTGCAAGATGCAAGACTCAAGACGGTCAAGCATCGCCTGGAATAAGGATGTCACTGAATCACATGCTACACCATATATTGTCCCAAGGGCAGGAGAAAGAACATCTGAAGCAATAGTGGGCAGTCCTGCCATAATGGCCAATATGCGTGCATGTACCTCTTGCAGGTGCTGACATAATGTAAAATTCTTTAGCTGTGCTGGAGTTGCAGGACCTGCAACTTGGCGTGCTTCAGGACCTGTGGATATCTGCTCAGAGGAGGAAAAAAAAATGGTTATGAAATTGACTGCAGAACAAAACTCTAAAAGTCGAGCAGCAGCAGCTTCACATAGATAGCACCAATACATGAACCATTCTTTCATGCTTTAATCTGACCACTAGAGGAAAAGGGGAAATTATTGTATGCTTGTATAAAGATTAAGCAGACTATATATACACACACATAGGAGTAGAATAAAGCCTTTTGTTTGAGTTTACATAGTAAAAGCTTATCAAATTCTTGAAATACTTATTTAAATTTAAAAAAAAAAAAAAAAAGAGAGTAAGCCTTTGGGTTCTGAGCGCAGAATATAGGGAATTGTAATTGGAACCTAATGCAAGTCAACCTGTAAGACAAATATAAGGACTGCCTCCTGAGGACATGTGGTGAAAAATGAACATTGAGCAATAAGAGGTCTATAAAGGACAGAAGGGAAAACCAGAAAATATAAAAGGTGAAGAAAGATTTCTTTTAGGACATTACTTGATGAATATCTGCTTCTAGAGAAAGTGAGAAGAGCTGCTTTGTTTCATGAACAACGTTGAACAATTTTGTAGGAACTTTAACTTTTAACTTCATCACTAACAACAATTATCTTGGTATTTATGTGGTGCTAAGACAATATCCTACTCTTAGCAATGTCTGTCTTAAAGCAAGAAAAATCTGACCACCTTCTAATTGAAGTCCCGACTGAATTATAGCAAGCAACTTAATTTTATAAAGAAAAACATGTGAGTCAGAACTTTTGGCTTCTAGTTAAAGCTTCTAAGTAGCATTCAGCTAAGTAGTCATATGTCTGAACAAGCTTATGACCTATAAAAATTAAATTACCTGGTATTCAGCCCTTTCTGCTAGCAGAAGCAGAACCTTGTTGATCTCCCGCAAGACAAGAAGAGTCAAGCGAGCCCCCATTTGGACAGCTTCAATTTCCTCCTGAATGCGTGATACGATCCTGGATATATGTTCTTTTGAAGGAACACTTCCACGGCTTGACATTGGAAATATATTATTAACAAGATCCGACAAGCGACTCAAGCAAAGGGTCAGGAAAGCTGTTTGGTAGACTTCAACAGCGGCAGCCATTTGATCCTTTCCTTCTGAAGAGAGAGCTGGCGGAACTCCTTTGACATCAGTATCACGTGATATTCTCTCGAGTAGGTTTTCTACCATTGAAAGAAGTTTTGGATACCCAACAGTGAATATTTCTTTTACAAAGCTTGATGCAGAGAAAACAGATTTTATTTGGCTTGCAAAAGATTTTACGAGCGCATCCCATACACGATCTGTCAACATTGGATCACCCTCCTAAGAAAACACAAATTAATGTAAGAACCTAGAGTACTTCCAAATAATCACACAGATGACGAAAGAGGGCAGTGAGTAAATATTCCAAGGCAAGAATAAAATCAGAGAGATTTAACAGAACATTCTTGCCCAGCATCTCCACATGCACAAAGTAGTGGTGAAAAGCTCGGTTATTCCTGTGTCTATTCCATACAAATTGGGCTAGACAGGCAAGACAATTTATGACAGTTACCCTTAGCAAATCCTTTAATTTAAGATGCATAGAGATTAGTTCAATTCAAATGCCAATCTCAGATTATTCCCAAAATACTTGATCCTGTTCAAGTGGTTGTCAAATTCTTTCTTTTTTTCCACACCGCATCCTTATAAAATAATGGACCTTAGTTTTGCTTACTATCCACAGCACCCTCTTAGTATCAGAAAGCAAATTGTGCAATGTTGCTCGTGTCTAAATGGATTCCATAAGTCTTCTAGTTCGACAAATTTTCATCTATGGCAATACGTTATTCAAACACCTCTTCACGTCCATCATCATCTAAAAGAAGCAAGGAAATTTACAAGCGGGAAAAAAATATATATATATATATATATATATATATATCCCCAAAGGCTGCAAAGCAACAATTGAATTGATCGAGTTCACAGGTTAAGAAACAACATGCTATACCAAAGATTTGTTTTGCAATTTCAACCAATTAAGCATTTATCTAACAGAATGCACTTAAGAAATAACTCAGAAGGTCGAAAGACAACAATTCACTCACCTGCATAACCTCATCGAGCAACAAAACATGAGTGAACGGATCCCTCTTCTTTGACAACACTCTCTGCAAATGCCAAACTGCCACCATTATCGAATGCAACTGATCCATACACGCGCTCATCCTCTGCCAAAGCGCTTCCTTCGCCTTAACCCCTCCTCCAATCTGCGGCACCCCACTTCCCCTAACTCCTCCCGGACCCCCTCCATACCCTCCTCCGCCACCACCACCACCACCTGATATCGCTTTCATATCCAAGGCGGCGCTCACACTCTTCGCCCCCAAATTCTTGTACTTACTAACCAACCCATCTATCGTCATTCTCAACTCTCCCATGTTATAAAACACTTGCAGACCCGCGCCAACCTCGGCCTGATTCAACCCTTCCAACCCTCTTTCCAACACTTTCATCCCTTCGCCGCGCAACTTCTGCCCGATCTCAACAACCCATTTAACCTCCAAGTCCAACACATCAATCCCCGACAAATTCTCCTCATTATACAACGATAAGATCTCGAAATGCAGCTGCGCTGCTTTCGAGAGATCAGACGACGAGGAATCCATTAGATCACGCAGCTTATTGATGAGCCTAATAGCACGAACAGTGGATTGGATCAGTAAAGTAGTGGAGTGGAGGTTATCAAGCTGGAGGGTTTTGGTGCAGATGACCCGGTGAGGGTCGGAGATTTCGGACCGGACACGGCGGAGGGAGGACTGGAGGGAGGAGATAGACGACCGGAGGGAAGAGAGAGAAGAGTCGGTGGCTTTAAGGGAGGAGAGCTGGGAGAGAAGATCATGGTGGCGGGAGAGGACCTCGTGGCGGAGCTGGGAGTCGAGGAGGCGGAGGCCTTCGTGGAGCTTCTCGATGCGGGAGGCGGCGGAGCCGGAGGAGAGGGCGGCGGAGGAGAAGGTGGTGGAGGAGAAATCCTCGGAGAGGAATGCGGAGAAGATCGGGTCGGTGGTGAAGGTGTCGAGTATGGATGGAGTTGGGGTGTGGGGGGTGGGGGTTGGGGTGGGGGTGGTAGGGGTGGTGGGGTGGTGGTGGTTGGGGTCTTTGAAGGTGGAGAGGCGTTGCATCACCGGAGACGCCATCATCCAACGGTGGCTGTTTGCTGGATCTGTCCGAATTTCAGACTCTGTATTCTTATGACGTCTTTCTTTGTTTCTTCACTTGTTAGTTTACTGTTACAGTGAAAATGCTGCATATAATTTTAATTTAATTTGTTTAAAATAATTCTTTTTAATTTGGCTATTAAGCTTATAAGCTAGTCAAATCAGCTTATAAGCCAAAAATAATAATTGACATGTTTAGCTAAGTGACTTATAAGCACTTTTTATCAGCTTATAAACTTTAAAAAAAAAAAAGCTAGGGTAGTAGCTTATTTTCTGTCCTTGGGTGTGTTTGAATTGGTTTTTTTAAGAAAAAATATTTTTTTTTTGAAAAAAGTTATATTATGTTTGAAATAATTATTTAATTTGGCTTCTAAAAATGTTAAAATTTTAAAAAAAGTTTAAATATAACTTTTTTTTAAGAAGCCATAACTTTTAATTTTTTTTAAAAAAAATTATTTTTAAAAAACTGTTAAAAAAGCCAATTCAAACGGACCCATAAGCACTTTTGGTCAAAATTATAAAAAGACAATATTACTCTTAAATTTTAAGATAATTTTATCACATTAACTAGTGACATGTCCTTTTTAGTCATTTTAACTATCATTACTACTTATAAGCACTTATTTACCAAACATGTCAGCAGTTTATAAGCACATATTATCCAAACACATCTTTACTTATTTATTACTTGTTTATAAGTAGTTTTTTGCTTATAAGTATTAGTTGTTTATAAACACTTAAAAATAAGCTCGGCCAAACGGGCTCATTTTTTATTTATCTAATGTCAGCAAAACAGTTTTGTTTCTTGATCCAGTTTCTGATTTAGGCTAAATTGTACTAATTTTATTACAGAAGAAAGGATGAAATGATTAATTCCCTTTTTAATTAAAGTGTTGTTTTACTTTTTTAATATTATGTCTTTTTTTTATAAGAGAAATTTAATAGGTAGAGTTTGATCACAAGATCAACTAGCAGACTTCGATCACTAACTGACAAATTTTGAGTGTCCCACATTCCATGTATTAAGCACTATAAGTCAAGGATACTTACCCTAGCAGAGGGATTGAACCTAGCCACATTTGACCTCAACTCCCTTAAACATCACTAGGGGACTATATACGTTTGTCATTTACTTTTTTTTGCTATGTACAATAGGATTTCTCTGCTAATCTTTGCATATTTATAAACAATGGTTAAGATACGAACTTAGAATGTTAAAATGACATATTAGTTAGGAGATGAATGTGCTTCAAGACTTCAAAATTTGTTGTGTGTTTATGAGTAATTCTCAAAGTAATGTTTTCAACTTTTTAAATTATAAAAGTAGTCTATTATTTCATTTTTTTAAGGAAAAGGTTGAAAAGTTTTTATAGTACATAAGCAAATGAAAAGGTAAATTTTACCACAGAATTTTTCTTGGTGGTCATTTTTATTATAAAATACATGAAAATAGATGGGCACATTTATCTCTGTAAATATTAACATAATACAATCTTACTATAACAAACACATTCAAACAAAAAAAGAAAAACACACATACTACCACAAACACACACACACACACACACAAAACCAAAAAATGTACTAGAACAAATTCGAGCAGGGGAGATGGATTAGGTTCTAGATGAAATATAGTCATATTTGGTAGAAAAAGGTGTTAATATGTAAATTTTTATATTAAAACAATGTTTTCTATGATGTTTAATGAAAAATAAAAACTTAGTTTGTTTATCTTTTTTTTAATATTTTTTGTATATTTTATTTTCTACAATTTATTTATCATTAAGTAATTATTTTTTTCATTTTTTCCAAAATACAAATCATAAAAAGAAAAAAACAAAATAATAAACCTTTTATTTTCTACTTCAAATTACTTACGACAAACACTTTTTTTCAATTAAAATAAATACATTAACTTTAATTAAATCTTAAGCAAACTTGACCAACTTAAAACTAGACAAAATACTTATAAAAAATAACTCAAGTGATGATCCCATGGAATTGGGGGTTTAACCAAAAAAAAAAAATCCTCAAACACCTCCCTAATTATATGTGTTAAATTAAAACTTTGAACTATAATTTGTGGGATGCACCAAGCCCAGATGTCTTAAATTAAAACTTTGAACTATAATTTGTGAGATGCACCAGGCCAAGGTAATAATGTAACACCAAGGAAATGCATAAAAATCCCAATAGCAAGCTATTGCAGCGGACCCTTCCCTCAAAACATTATCATTAATTTAATATTATGTGAGTCTATGACTCACGTATCAAATATTAAACTGATAAAAATAGATACTACACTTGATCTTAGCCAAAAGGCCGAAAAAGGTATGAGTTGCATTTTAATTGGGTCGCTCATTTTATAGTGCATTGTTGCTCCCCTCCTAGCACTAAGAAAGCAATGTGGGATGTTTTACTCCCGCTGAAGAGCAAAAGAGCTACAATAGCCTTTGTCTAGGTCCTTATTTTTTTTGAAAAAATGATAATAATTTATTTATTTAAGTCGAACAAACTCTATTTTAGGTAAAATTACGTTGAATTCTTTTATTAAGGCTATGAATTTTATGAAACAACAATATATCTTTAAATTACGTTGTACGTCTATCAAAAGTTGAGTAACATTTGTAGTAAGAGTTCCTTTGCTAATCTTTGCATTTGTTAGAAACAATGGTTAAGATACAAACTTTGAATGTCAAAATGACATATTAGTTAGGAGATGAACATGTTTAAAGACTTGTGTGTTTATGAGTAATTCTTGAAATAATCTCTTCAACTTCTTAAATTATGAAAATAGTCTATTATTTCATACTTTTAGATATATTCAAAATGAATAAAGTAGAAAAGCTTTTACAGTACATAAAAATACAAATGAAAGAGGTATTTGTTTACTGCTTGAAATTGTATTTTCTTGGTCATTTCTTACGGTAAAAAGAACACGGAAAAAGAACATAAAAATAAATGAACACGCTTATATCTGTAAATATTAACATAATCCATGTGATTACAACATTTGATTACTACAAAAAGAACATGAAAATATGACCCTTACCATCACATTTCAAAACATTTGCATGTTGCTATCTCCATAATTTGATTTATATGCTTTGATAAGTCTCTTTGCAGATTATATGCTAATGCTATTCTCTCTGCTTACAAGCAGTGTGCATATAGAAGGCAAAATATGTTGCTATTTATGTAATCTTCAATAAGAGTTAACCATTACTTTGGTTACGTCACAACTCACAAGTGAACCAAAGACTCCTATAGCTGGCAAAAAGCCTAGGTATAACCTAATTCTGCTCGCTACATCATGTTCCTTTGTCTTTGGATCTTTTTCCTCTCTCTCCCCCTTTTTTTTTTTTTAATACTTTTCTGTTGTCTGACCCTTATATTAGAGTCTTTTATGAAATGTGAAGAAAAATTATGTACAGTAGGCTTGTAAACGAATAAGATTCTGTTTGCTCTAATTGAGAGCTTTTAGTTATTGAGTGATAGAAATTTTTAGTAGTAGAGTTTTAGTTAAACCTGTTGTTAAAAAGCAATTGATGGTTTGGTGAAAAAGCTATTGAATTAATTGAACAAGCAAATACAAAAAAGAATTCAAGTATGAATTATAGTGTGTACTGACGGAAAAGAAATAGCACGTGTCAAATAGATCAGAGAATGAATGCTATACAAGGAATTCCCAACACCTCATAGAAAAAGAATATAAATGAGTAAAAGGTTTTTCATAATTTTCTTTTTTGATTATGCACAATCACCAACAAGAATTTGGCATGACCATTTGATTAAATGTGGAGGGAAGTGGGGTAAATGGCCAATGCTATGTATTTTAGGAGTTGAACTTTTAGCTGTTTTGAAGACAATATTGGAATTTTAAAATTATGGAGTAGTATTTTTGAAAAAAGAAGAAAAAATTAATTTATGATACGATATAAAAATTTTTGGAAAGCTTCAAGCTTTTAGTTTTTTAGTTTTGGTTTTTATGTAAAAACATGTTCGAAAATGAGCCAAACAAGTTAGCTTCAACTTTTTACTCATAGAAATAACTTTCAACTCAACTTTAACTTTAGCTACTTTTAAAATTATGGAGTAGTGCCAATACATTTTGTACCAAAACTTTCGGAACAAAGTAATATTTTTCTTGATCTATCATCCATGAATTTGGATCTGATGTAATTGCCTAAAATTAAGTTTGTTTTTAACCTAATCAGTAGGGCTGTATTGGGTTTCGTAGTTTAGAGCAGCCTTAAACCAACTGATGATTGCATTCGGCGTTCATTTGGAGTAGTCTCCATGAATCGTTTTCTGGATTGATATTCATAACTTTACAAATTGTACCGGAGTTGACACTTGTGAAGCTAGTTCTTTTATTTTTTGGTGTATCCTACCCAATTACGACTTGTGGAGCTAGGAGTGATTGGCTTGTTTGAAATAAACTTCTTTTTATTTGGAAGAAAATATGGTGCTATTTGAAATAGACTTGTTTTAGATTTAAAATTTGATAAACATCTTATCGCTATTTATATTTTCCTAAGCTTTTATATGATTCAATAAAATGGTATAACATCTCAACTTAAAAATATAATATAAATTAGAGTATAGCTCGTGTAATACACAAGCAAATGCATGTTCTTAATTTATTTTTTATTATTTATGACAAAATCTTCTATTCTAAGTAAAGATGAAATACAAATATATCTTTTAAAATTTTATTGTTTGTTAGTTTTTATTACTAATCATGTAAGGATATAATTTTATACAGAGATTATAAATAAAAAAAGAGGGGTAGGATTAATTAAATGTATTACTTTAAAGATTATAATTAAAAGTAATATAATATATATTTTAAAATATTCTGTAATATATATATATATATATAGTAAGTCATATTTTATTTCTAAAATTAAGTTTATTTTTGAGCAGGTATAGACATACACATACAATTGTGTTAGAAATACAAAATTTATCACTCTACTTATTCATACAAGAAAATTCAAATATCAATATCTAATTTTGAATAAAGGTCATATTTTTTGGTAAAAAATATAAATAGAAGAGTTTGAATAAAAATTATCTAACAATTGATAAACTATTTGTAATTCAAATACCCATTAAAATGTCATGTGAAATTTAGGAGTTCAAGTAATATATACTTTGTTAGCTAAATTGGAAAACAAATGATATATGGCAAAAAGTATGATATATTATACCCGTACAATACACTAAATAAATTAGAACTTTTTATATCTTCATTTATTGTTGATAGTTGATTTTTATATTTTTATAAAATCAAATAATCTTGGAAAAAAATAATGGAAAGTATATGGAAGAGGAGTGTGTATATATATATATATATTATATATATATATATACACACACATATATATATACATATATATATAATAAATTTGGTTATGAAGTATTCTTTTGTATGAATAGGAGATAGATTAAATTTTTTTAGAGAAAGAAATGTATGATATGATGAGAACGTGGCATAAAAAAGGCAATAACATTATTTTATAATATACATAGATACTAGTTTAGTTGAGCAAAAATATAATGTTGAATTATCGTACAAATAATTAAATTATGAAATAATTTATAATTAAAAAGATAATTCCATTTTAGATTAGGAAATAAGCATTGCATCGATATGATTTTATTTAGTATAAATTACTTAACTTTAAAAATATTGCTCAATTAAGGTATGAAATGAATTGATGAAAACGAATTTTGGAGAAAAAAATACATGAGAAGAGGACCTGTGGCATTTTTAAACATGGCATGTACCACATTTAATATATGATATATAGATAGTGTCTAATTATCATTACTAAGAAAATACAACTAAAAGATTTTCTCAACATGGTATCAGAAGCCAAATATTGCAAATGTCTTCTACAATGTAAAAAATAAATAATATAAAGAATTCTAAAAATAAATAAATTAAACAAATGTTCATTGGTAGAGCAAATAAGTCAATTTTCAATCAAACCAGCTTAGGTATTATAAGAGGGACCTTTCTGTGCCTTTCTCAATAGGACCATCTAAATAAAGCATATTGAGAAAGATAAGTGGCATAGTCCACTTTATTTCTTTATTTCTGAAAATTCAAATTTGTACTTTGTTCCACTTGTCATTCATGCAATTGGGCTTTTACTACTTATAGAGTTTGAAGATAACTAGATATTAAATGCTAATTACTTGGTGATAAATCGGAGATTCAATGTTTATGTTTAAAGATTCAAGTGGTAAGAATTTTATTTTAAAAGCATTTGGCAAATCAAGTTTTGATTGTCAAAAGCAAGGCTTATTTATGTTATTTATATGAGTTTAATTCTACTCTCAATTTTGTCTTTAAGAGCATATAAGTATCCTCTTCATTTTTGTTTCTAAAAGATTGTTCATGAGGGATAAAGTAGAATTAAGGTGAAGAACCATGGTGATGTACCATATTACATAAAAAAAATTTAGAAATTATCTTTAATTTTTTTATAAATATTTTTACAATTAATAACATTCTTAAACATTTCTAATATCATGAAAAATCATTTCTTAAACCAATTGTCATATCAATTACAACCCTTATCTTCACATTTAAAAACGTTTGCACTCTGTAATTTGATTTACACAATTTAATCAAAATGCTAATTTTACACTATATTTGGTGGGATGTCCCAAGTCAAGGCAATAATGCAACGTCAAAGCAACACAATTTGATTTACACAATTTAATCAATTCTAATTTTACACTATATTTGGTGGGATGCGCTAGGCCAAGGCAATAATGCAACGTCAAAGTAACACAATTTGATTTACTCAATTTAACCAATTCTAATTTTACACTATATTTGACGGGGTGCGTCAGGCCAAGGCAATAATGCAACACCAAGACAACACATGAAGATCCCAATAGCAAGCTACTTTAATAGGCCTTCCCCTCAAAAAATTAATTTAATATCATGTGGGTCGATGACCCGCGTATCAGATATTAAACTGATAAGAACAGATACTACACTTGATCTTAGCCAAAAGGCCGAGAAAGGTATGAGTTGTTTTTGAATTGGGCCGCTCTTTTTATACTGCATTGTTGCCCACCCCGTCCCATTAAGAAAGCAGTGTGGGAGATTTTTACACCCACTTCTAACAATCAGAGTAGCATCAACTATTTGCTCTTATAGCAGCTAACCTCTGTTGAGCAAAAGATTTCTATTTATTTGCTTTTCTCTAGATCCTTTTGTTTTCCAAAAAGAAAAATTATTTATTTATTTCGACCAACTTTCTTTTAGGTAAATTCGCATTGATTTTTTTTATAATTAATCCTATGAATTTTATGAAACAAAAATATACTTTTTAAAGCATGCTACTTACATTGGTAGGAAATATGCTAACTCTAGAACCAATAGATTATCATCCAACGGTGGTTGTTTGCTGGATCTGTCTGAATTTCAGACTTTGTATTCTTATGATGTCTTTCTTTGTTTCTTAACTTGTTAGTTTACTGTTACAGTGAAAATGCTGCATATAATTTTAATTTAATTTGTTTAAAATAATTCTTTTTAATTTGGCTAAGTCTATAGGCTAGTCAAATCAGCTTGTAAGCCAAAAAAAATAATTGACATGTTTAGCTAAGTAACTTATAAGCACTTTTTATCAGCTGATGAGCTGAAAAAAAATAAGAAGCTAGGGATAGTAGCTTATTTTCTAACCGTTGGCGTGTTTGAATTAGTTTTTTTTAAGAAAAAACACTTTTTTCTTTAAAAAGTTATATTATATTTGTAATAACTATTTAATTTGACTTCCAAAAAAGTTAAAATTTTGAAAAAAAAAACTCAAATACACATTTTTTTATAAGCCAAAATTTGTAGCTTATAAAAAACTTTTTTTTTGAAAAACTGTTAAAAAAAGCCAATCCAAATGAACCCATAAGCACTTTTGGTCAAACTTGTAAAAAGACAATATTACCCTTAAATTTTAAAATAATTTTATCACATTAATTAATGACATATCCTTTTTAGTCATTTTAACTACCATTATTACTTATATGCACTTATTTACCAAACATGTTAGTAATTTATAAGCACATATTATCCAAACACATCTCTGCTTATTTATTACTTGTTAATAAGTAGTTTTCTACTTATAAGTATTAGCTGCTTATAAACACTTAAAAATAAGCTAGGCCACATGGGCTCATATTGATATTATGAGTTTTTATTATATTAGTTTTATTTATCTAATATCAGCAAACAGTTTTGTTTCTTGATCCAGTTTTTGATTTGGGCTAAGTTGTACTAATTTTATTATAGAAGAAAGGATAAAATGATTAATACCCTTTTTAACTAAAGTTTTGTTTACTATTTTAATATTATGTCTTTTTTTGTAAGAAAATTTTAATAGGTAGAGTTTGATCACAAGATCAACTGAATTTGACCACAAGATCAACTAGTGGACTCCAATCGCTAACTAACAAATTTTGAGTATGCACCACATCTCATATATTAAGCACGGTAAGTCAAGGGCCCTTACCCTAATAGAGGGATTGAACCTGGCCACATTTGACCTCAACTCCCTCGGACATCACTAAGGGACTATATGTACCTGTCATTTATATTTTTTTTTGCATATATAATAGAACTTCTCTGCTAATCTTTGCATATTATAAACAATGGTTAAGATACGAACTTAGAATGTTAAAATGGCATATTAGTTAGGAGATGAATGTGCTTCAAGACTTCAAATTGTTGTGTGTTTATGAGTAATTCTCAAAGTAATGTTTTCAACTTTTTAAATTATAAAAATAGTCTATTATCATTTTTTCAGGAAAAGGTTGAAAAGTTTTTATAGTACATAAGTAAATGAAAAGGTAATCGTTACCACATAATTTTTCTTTTTTGGTGCTCATTTTTATTATAAAATACATGAAAATAGATGGACATGTTTATCTCTATTAAACATAATCCAATCTCACTATGACAAACACACATGTTTATCTCTATTAAACATAATCCAATCTCACTATGACAAACACATTCAACCAAAAAAAGAAAAACACACATATTACAACAAACACACACACACACAGAACCAAAAAATGTACTAGAACAAATTAGAGCAGGGGAGATGGATCGGGTTCGAGAAGAAATATAGTGATATTTAGAAAAAGGTGTTTATATGTAAACTTTTATATTAAAACAATGTTTTCTATGATGTTCAATGAAAAACAAACTTAGTTTGTTTATCTTTTATTTTTATTTTATTAATATTTTTTGTATATTTAATTTTCTACAATTTATTTATCATTAAGTAATTATTTTTTTCTTTTTTCCAAAATACAAATCATAAAAAGAAAAAACAAAATAATAAACTTTTTTATTTCCTACTTAAAATTCCTTAATGACAAACACTTTTTTTTAATTAAAATAAACGCATTTATTAACTTCAATTAAATCTTAAGCAAACTTCACCAACATAAAAACAATGATCCCATGCAGTGGGGTTTAACCAAAAAAAAAAAATCCCTCAAACACCTCCCAAATTATATTTGTTAAAATAAAATTTTGAACTACAATTTGTGGGATGCATCGAGCCAAGGTAATAATGCAACACCAAGGCAATGCGTGAAGATCCCAATAGCAAGCTATTGTAATGGATCCTCCCCTCAAAAAATTAATTTAATATCATGTGAATCAATGATCCACGTATCAGATATTAAACTGATAAGAACAGATACTACACTTGATCTTAGCCAAAAGGCCGAGAAAGGCATGAGCTGCCTTTGAATTGGGTCGCTCATTTTATAGTGCATTGTTGCTCCCCTCCTAGCACTAAGAAAGCAATGTGGGATGTTTTACTCCCACTGAAGAGCAAAAGAGCTACAATAGCCTTTGTCCAGGTCCTTATTTTTTTTGAAAAAATGATAATAATTTATTTATTTAAGTCGAACAAACTCTTTTTTAGGTAAAATTGTGTTGAATTCTTTTATGAAGGCTATAAATTTTATGAAACAAGAATATATCTGTAAATTATGTTGTACGTCTATCAAAAATTAAGTAACATTTGTAGTAAAAGTTCCTCTGCTAATCTTTGCATTTGTTATAAAACAATGGTTAAGATACAAATTTTGAATATCAAAATGACATATTAGTCAGGAGATGAACATGTTTAAAGACTTGTGGTGTGTTTATGAGTAATTCTTGAAATAATCTCTTCAACTTCTTAAATTATGAAAATAGTCTATTATTTCATACTTTTAGATATATTCAAAACAGTACATAAAAATATAAATGAAAAAGGTATTTGTTTACCGCTTGAATTTTTAGTTTCTGGGTCATTTTTTTACTATAAAAAGAACATAAAAATAAATGAACACGCTTATATCCGTAAATATTAACATAATCCATCTGATTACAACATCTGATTACTACAAAAAGAACATGAAAATACGACCCTTACCATCACATTTCAAAACCTTTGCATTTTGTTATCTCCATAATTTGATTTATATGCTTGGATAAGTCTCTTTGCAGATTATATGCTAATGCTATTCTCTCTGCCTATAAGTAGTGTGCGTATAAAAGGCAAAATATGTTGCTATTTATGTGATCTTCAATAAGAGTTGAACCATTACTTTGGTTACATCATAACTCACAAGTGAACCAAAGACTATTATTGCCGGCCAAAAGATTCAAAAATGATATGATTCAACCTCAGACTCATTTAAATGTAGCGGATAACAGCGGGGCTCGAGAATTGATGTGTATTCGAATCATAGGAGCTAGTTATCATCGATATGCTCATATTGGTGACGTTATTGTTGCTGTGATCAAAGAAGCAATACCAAATATGCCCCTAGAAAGATCAGAAGTAGTGAGAGCTGTAATTGTGCATACCTGTAAAGAACTCAAACGTGACAATGGTATGATAATACGAGCCTAGGAGTAATCTAATACTGCTCGGTACATCATGTTCCTTTTGTTTTTGGATCTTTTTCCTCTCTCTCCTTTTTTTTTTTTTAAAAAAAAGTTTTTTATGAAATGTGAAGAAAAAATTTTGTACAATAGGCTCATAAATGAATAAGATTCTATTTGGTCTAATTGAGAGATTTTAGTTATTGAGTGATAGAATTTTTAGTAGTAAGAGTTTTAGTTAAAATTGTTGTTAAAAGCAATTGAGGGTTTGGTGGAAAAAGCTATTGAATTAATTGAACAAGCACATACAAAAGAAATTCAAATATGAATTGCAGCGTGTACTGATAGAAAAGAAATAGCATGTGTTGAATAGATCAAAGAAGTAATGCTATACAAGAAATTTCCAACATCTCGTAGAAAAAGAATATAAACGAGTAAAAGTTTTTTCATAATTTTATTTTTTGATTATGCACAATCACCAACAAGAATTTGGCATGACCATTTGATTAAATGTGGAGGGAAGTGGGGTAAATGGCCAATGTTGTGTATTTTAGGAGTTGAACTTTTAGTTGTTTTTAGGACAATATTGGAATTTGAAAATTATATACTAGTACTTTTGAAAAAAGAAGAAAAAAATAATTTATGATATGATATAAAAACTTTTGGAAAGCTCAATGTAGAGCTTTTAGTTTTTTAGTTTTAACTTTTCCGTAAAAATATTTTCAAAAATGAGCTAAACAAGTTAGCTTCAACTTTTAACTCATAAAAATAACTTTTAACTCAACTTTAACTTTAGCTGCTTTGAGTACAATATTGAAATTTTAAAATTATGGAGTAGTGTCAATACATTTTGTACCAAATCTTTCTAAACAAAGTAATATTTTTCTTGATCTGTATGTTCTATCAATTTGGATCTAATCTAATTGCCTAAACTTAAGTTTGTTTTTAACCTAATCAGTGGGGGTTGTATTCGGTTTTGTAGCATAGAGCAGCCTTAAACCATCCGAGGGCTGCCTTTGGCGTTCATTTAGAGTAGTCTCTATGAATCATTTCCTACATCGATAGTCATAACTTTACAAATTGTACCAGAGTTGACACTTGTGGAGCTACTTCTTTTTATTTTTTGGCATATCCTCCCCAATTACGACATCTGATTGCCTAAACTTAAGTTTGTTTTTAACCTAATCAATGGGGGTTTTATTGGGTTTTGTAGCATAAGCAGCCTTAAACCATTCGAGGGCTGCCTTTGGCATTCATTTGGAGTAGTCTCCATGAATCATTTCCTACATTGATAGTCATAACTTTACAAATTGTACCAGAGTTGACACTTGTGGAGCTAGTTCTTTTTATTTTTTGGCGTATCCTGCCCAATTATGACTTGTGGAGTTAGAAGTAATTGGCTTGGTTGGAATAGACTTCTTTTTATTTGTAAGAAATTATGGTCCTATTTGAAATAGACTTGTTTTAGATTTAAATTTTGATAAACATCTTATCATTATTTATATTTTTCTAAACTTTTATATGATTCCATAAAATTTATAACATCTCAACTTAAAAATATAATATAAATTAGAGTATACCTCGTGTAATACATGGGCAAATGCATGTTCTTAATTTATTATTTATTATTTATGACAAAATCTTATATTCTAAGTAAAGATGAAATACAAATATATCTTTTAAAACTTTATTGTTTGTTAGTTTTTATTACTAATCATGTAACGAATGATATAATTTTATGTAAAGATTATAAATCAAAAAAGAGGGGTAGGATTAATTTAAATGTATTACTTTAAAGATTATAGTTAAAAGTAATATAATATATATTTTAAAATGTTCTATTACAAATATATATATATATAGAAAGTCATATTTATTCTAAAATTAAGTTTATTTTTAAGCTCCAAGGTATAGACGTACACATACAATTGTGTTGGAAATGCAAAATTTATTATTCTACTTATTCATACAAGAAAATTTAAATATCAATATATAATTTTGAATAGAGGTTATATTTTTTTGGTAAAAAAGAGTTTGAATAAAAATTATCCAACAACTGATAAACTATTTGTAATTCAAATATCCATTAAAATATCACGTGAAATTTAGGAGTTCAAGTAATATATACTTTGTTAGCTAAATTGAAAAAAAATGATATGTGGCAAAAAGTATGATATATTATACGCATACATTACACTGAATAAATTAGAATTTTTTATATCTTCATTTATTGTTGATAGTTGATTTTTATATTTTTGTAAAATCAAATAATATTGGAGAAAAAATAATGGAAAGTATATGGAAGAATATATATACATATATATATATATATATATAATAAATTTGGTTATGAAAGTATTCTTTTTTATGAAGAGGAGATAAATTAAATTTTTTTAGAGAAAGAAATGTATGATATGATGACAAGTGGCTAAAAAAGGCAATAACATTATTTTATAATATATATATATATATAGATACTAATTTAGTTGACAAAAAATATAATGTTGAATTATCGTACAAATAATTAAATTATGAAATAATTTATAATTAAAAAGATAATTTCATTGTAGATTAGGAAATAAGCATTGCATGGATATGACTTTACTTAGTATAAATTACCTAACTTTAAAAATATTGTTCAATTAAGGGATAAAATGAATTAATGAAAATAAATTTTGGAGAAAAAATACGCAAGAAGGGTACATGTGGCATTTTTAAACATGGCATGTACCTTATTTAATATATTAATGAAAATAAATTTTGGAGAAAAAAATACGTAAGAAGGTTACATGTGGCATTTTTAAACATGGCATGTACCTTATTTAATATATAATATATAGGTAATGTCTAATTATCATTATCGAGAAAATGCAACTAAAAGATTTTCTCAACATGATATCAGAAGCCCAAATATTGCTATGTCTTCTACAATGTAAAAAATAAATAATATAAAGAACTCTAAATATATTATAAATTAAACAAATGTACATTGCAGAGCAAATAAGTCAATTTTCAATCAAATCAACTTAGGTATTATAATAGGGACCTTTTTGTGCCTTTCTCAATAGGATCATCTAAATAAAGCATATTGAGAAAGATCAGTGGCACAGTCCACTTTATTTCTTTATTTCTGAAAAATTCAAGTTTGCACTTTGTTCCACTTGTCATTCATTCAATTGGGCTTTTACTACTTATAGAGTTTGAAGATAACTAGATATATAACTGCTAATTACTTGGTGATAAATCGGAAATTCAATGTTTATGCTTAAAGATTCAAGTGGTAAGAATTTTATTTTAGAAGCATTTGGCAAATCAATTTTTGATTGTCAAAAGCAAGGCTTATTTATGTTATTTACATGAGTTTAATTCTACTCTTAATTTTGTCTTTAAGAGCATATAAGTATCCTCTTCATTTTTGTATCTAAAAGATTGTTCATGAGGGATAAAGTAGAATTAAGGTGAAGAAAGTGGTGATGTAGCATATTACATAAATTTTTTTAGAAATTATCTTTAATTTTTTTATAAATATTTTTACAATTAATAACATTCTCAAACATTTCTAATATCATGAAAAATCATTTCTTGAACCAAATGCCATATCAATTACAACCCTTATCTTCACATTTAAAAACGTTTGCACTCCGTAATTTGATTTACACAATTTAATCAATTCTAATTTTACACTATATTTGGTGAGATGTCCCAGGTCAAGGCAATAATGCAACGTCAAAGCAACACAATTTGATTTACACAATTTAATCAATTCTAATTTTACACTATATTTGGTGGGATGCACTGGGCCAACGCAATAATTTAACGTGAAAGTAACGCAATTTGATTTGCACAATTAAATCAATTCTAATTTTACACTATATTTGGTGGGGTGCATTGGACCAAGGCAATAATGCAACGCCAAGACAATGCACGAAGATCCCAGTAGCAAGCTACTTTAATAGACCTTCCCCTCAAAAAATTAATTTAATATCATGTGGGTCGATGACCCACGTATCAGATATTAAACTGATAAGAACAAATACTACACTTGATCTTAGCCAAAAGGCCGAGAAAGGTATGAGTTGTTTTCGAATTGGGCCGCTCTTTTTATACTGCATTGTTGCTCGCCCCCTACCGTTAAGAAAGCAATGTGGGGGATTTTTACTCCCACTTCTAACAATAGTAGCATCAACTATTTGCTCTTATAGCAGCTAACCTCTGTTAAGCAAAAGATTTCTATTTTATTTGCTTTTCTTTAGATCCTTTTGTTTTCCAAAAAGAAAAATTATTTATTTATTTCGAGCAACTTTCTTTTAGGTAAATTCGCATTGATTTTTTTTAAAATTAATCCTATGAATTTTATGAAACAGAAATATACTTTTTAAAGCATGCTATTTACATAGGTAGGAAATATGCTAACCCTAGAACCAATAGATTATCTGTGTGATGCCTGGAATGTAGACCTTGATATTATGGCCTCATTTTAGCTTCGTTTTCTCTTGTATAGTTTTTTTCCTTAATGCAAGTTCCTTGCTTATTTAGCAAAATAAATAATGTACCTTTTAATTATGTTGTACGACTATCAAAAGTCAAATAACATTTGTGCTAAGAGGATTTAAATTTTCATTTCGTAAAAAGTTATTAGCCGATCACTTTTTTCAACGAGTGGAAAATTTTCGTCCAAACTTGATTGAGAATTTATGCAATTTCCTTCTTTCCATAGCCTCGACCTAATTGGAATGGTATCTTTCTTTCCAGTAGTACTAATTATAGGGGAAGGATGAAATGATTAATATCCTCCTTTAATTAATGCGTTGTTTAAATATTTTAATATTATATGTCAGTCATTTATTTTATTTTATGATAGAATTATTTTGCTAATTCTTTGCATATGTTATAAAAAATGGTTAAGATACAAATTTAGAGTGTTAGAATGAGATACTAGTTACAGAAAAGTGTTGTGTGTTTACGAGTAATTCTCGAAGTAATCTCTTCAACTTCTTAAATTATAAAAATAATCTATCATTTCATTTTTTTTAGATATACTCAAAATGTGTACCCTAGCGATAAATATAAAAAGAGGATATTGAAAATGTCAATTAACAAATTGTTTAAAATCTACCAACTGTATGAAGTCACATTTTGTTTGGATTATAACATGAAGAGAAGGTGATTATGATAGCAATCTCGAGAGAAAAGGTAAAATTAGGAAATTCAAGGAAGCTCAAGGGTAAGATAGTTTCAATATAAAGGTCAAAGATTTTATTTATTTATTTTGAAAATTTAAGTGTGTACTTTGTTCTGCTTGTCGTTCAATTGGGCTTTTATTACTTACAGAGTTTGAAGATAACTGAATATATAAATGTTAATTAGTTGGTGATAAATCTGAAATTCAAAATTTATGTTTAAAAGCATTTGGCAAATCAAGTTTTGATTGTCAAAAGCAAGGCTTATTTAAGTTATTTATATGAGTTCAATTCTCCTCTTAATTTTGTCTTTTAGAGCATATGAGTATAAATCTTCGTAATTTTTGTTTCTAAGAGATTTCGCATAAAAGATAAAGTAGAATTTAGGTGAAAAAAGTGGTACTGTACCATATTAAGTAACTATTCTTAGAATTGATTTTAAATCTTTTATAAATTTTTTTACAATTAATAACATTCTAAAACATTTCTAAATATCATGAAAAATCATTTCATGAACCAAATACCACACTAATTACGACCCTTACCATATTTCAAAACCTTAGAATTTTGTTATCTCCATAATTGAAAACCTTACATTTCGTTATATCTCCATAATTTGATTTACACCAAAACCTTAGAATTTTGTTATCTCCATAATTTGAAAACCTTTACATTTCATTATATCTCCATAACTTGATTTACACAAGTTATTCAATTCTAATTTTACACTATACTTGATGGGGTGCGCCAAGCCAAGACAATAGTGCAATACCAAGGCGACGCACAAAGGTCCTAGTAGCAAGCTACTTTAATGAACCTTCCCCTCAAAAAATTTATTTAATATCATGTGAGTCAATAACCCACGTATCAGATATTAAACTGATAAGAACAGATACTACACTTGATCTTAGCCAAAAGGCCGAGAAAGGTATGAGTTGTTTCCGAATTGGGCCGCTCATTTTATACTGCATTGTTGCTCGCCTCCTACCATTAAGAAAGCAGTGTGGGAGATTTTTACACCCACTTCTCACAATCAGAGTAGCATAAACTAATTTGCTCTTATAGCAGCTAACCTCTGTTGAGCAAAAGATCTCTAATAGCCTTTGCCTATTATAGTAAAGATCTCTAATCATGTTCCTTTGTCTTTGGATCTTTCTCTTTTTTTGGATAAGTTGCACCAAACCCTCCTATAGTTTATCATAAATATATATTACTCTTACAGTTTTAAATAAGAGCAGACTTCCATGTGGTCTTAAAATATATAGCATACATGCACCAAAATATATGCACGAGACCTCCCTATAGTCATCAAATGTATAGCACATAGCCCCCTAAAATAGATGTTTGTGCCTGTTTTTATACTAAGAGGGTAACATTCTCTTATAATAAGTCATAAGGAGAGTTTGGTGCAATTTACACTTTTCTTTTTAATACACTTTTTTTGTCCAACCCTTAATATATAATCTTTTACAAAATGTGAAGAAAGATTATGTACAATGGGCTCATAAATGAATAATTTTTTCCTTACGCATGGTGAAAGTTCCGTGTAACCGAGTACGTCCACCAATACTTACACACTGTTGATATTTCTCATTTATTTTTAGTTGTAAAAAATGTGATTATTCCAATTTGTCAGATCAAATTTTATTGGACTACATTATTTCTAGATATTCCTTCTAATCATCAATTCATCCTCTTGTCTACCTTTTGAATATTGTTAGTGTTGTAAAGTCATCAACTTTCCTTTAGCGAAAAAGTTAAAAACTTAATCTTTCGACAATTAAGCTTGAATTTTTTTTTTTCCTTTTTGTCCCAGAATGATTCTTTTTGCAAATAATTCTTGTATTTCTCTTTTATTAAATGAAGATATATCGTCTTTAAATCATGTATGTTGGTTCTTGTTTGGCTTTATTCTTTTGAAATTGACAGCATCATGTATGCCAACCCAACAACTTAAAGGTACACCTTCATTTTAAACCCCACATACAAAGTCTTCCTTTGGCTTTTGTAAGAAAAATACGATCTCGTAGAAAAAACAACCTATATTAGATAGAGTACTTTACTATATATGATCATTTTATAATTCATGATTTATTAATGTGATAAAATTATTTTTTTGACAATGCCTTCTTCCATTTGACCCAATTGTTATATAACGTGAGAAATTTAAATTTTTTTAACTTTTCAAGACGGTCAGCACAGCAAATTTACTCTTTCCCCCCTCTATTTTATTCTTCTAACTGACATTTGTGTTATCATGCAAGAGAGGTTTAAGTGGACGAACTAATAGGCTATACAAATAAGTTAGATGCTTTGGATTTGGTTGTTGTTCGTTAGTAGACTGTTCATACTTTTCTACGAACTTGTCATTATATATAAAAAACATTTAACGGTGTAAGAGAGATAAACAATCATGTAAACATTAGATTTACAGTAATGAAGTAAGGATTACACCTACAATTTGAAAATAGTTTATCCGAGCAAGCATCTTTTATCATTATTATTTTCTAACAAGTGAACCAAATACTCAATGCTCCAAAATTATTTTTTTATCCCTTCGGAGGACAAAGCGAGTTATATGACTATCTTTTAGGGAGAACGACCCCCTATTATCCCTTTCTAAAAGTTTTTGAAGTCACATTGGAGGTTCAGACAAAATCTAAGTCTAATGAGATTATAAAGGTCGTAATTCGCTAAATAATTTGCACAACAATTTACTTCCTTGAGCCATGCTGGAACTTAAAACCTCTCCTGGAGTCCAATTTTCTTTGCTGAGCAATGTAATCTTTTCATTCGAACAAATTTATAGACTACAAACAAACAACCAGTACGATAAAAATGGACAAAAGGGCCAATAGGGGTTGAGTTAATTAAGAGGAAAGGTTGCCACAGGATACAATAAAAAAAGAAAGCTGTTGTCAACAAACAAGATTTAGCTGGACAAAATGTTGTGCAGCATATATCTATATCTAAAACCAGCAAAGCAAATTAGAGGGTATTTGGGAGTGCTTATTTGGGGCTTATAAGCTGTAAATAGTAAAAAGCATATAAGGAGATGCTTTTCTCTAGGAGCTTATAAGCTATAAAATAAACACTCCCAAACACCCTCTTAATTAGATAACTAATTGCAGAGGGCAAACTCAACTTCCATCTACATTGTTGTAATGGCTTCTCCTCTGGAGACGAATAGAAAGTGGTCCTGATTAATTTGACATTTTGAAAACTGATGAATTAATGAACATCATATCTATGCAATTGACAATTGGACTAGTGAAATTGTTGGTTGCTTTATATGGCCCCCGTTCATGAATTGGATGAAAAATAACATAAGGTTTTTATTTAATCCAGATAATAGTGCATAAGTCTCACAAATTTTCGTTCTCGGAGTCTTAATTTGGAGGTCTTAAATCATATATATACGTACTAATTTGTACTATGTATTTCGAGAGTGATATTCATAGATGAGTTGCTAGTGACACATTCTAAACTGATTGTTTTCATTTACTGGTATACTTGTTAACTCAGTATAACTAACTGAAATATTCAAAATATTTTGGGTCCCAAGATGCTACAAAATTGGCAAACCATAATATACATATACATATATATATGTTTTTGTTTTTTAATTTATGCCATGTATCATTATGCCATACCTTCTTTTCCTCAAAAGAAGAAAAATTTAGTCTATCTCCTTCTGTGGGTGCAAATATCTTAAGAGGGGGATGAATTAAGATATAAGTACTAATTTTCGTTTTAAAAAATAATTCTCAGAAAATTTGCAACTTCTAACAATCAATATATCAAACACAATGTAAGCAAAATAAGCAAGTATAAAAATGGAAGTATAAGAAGAGGAGAAACAAACGATTTAAGGTGGTTCGGCCAGAACGGTAATAAACGGCTAGTGCATTTATTACAGTACCCGTTCAACCGGTCGACTGGCTAGGGTGTCCGGCCACTCCAGAATATGAAGTAAAGCCAGAGTTTTGCAAAAATCATTTTAAGTGCAATTTTCACAACTCCAAATCATTTTGTAATAATTTAAAAACATATGTTGTGATTTGAAATACTCTAAAAACTCATTTTACCTCTATGTGTGCATTCAAATACATTTGTGCAAATGTTATATCAAATGTGCAAGACTTGAAAATTTTGCTTTGAACAAGAAAAAGAGAGTTTGAGCTAAGTCTATACAATATATAGACATTTCACAAAGAGAGCAAGAAGAAAAATAATGTCCGATACCCCTTATGACTTCCCTTCTCTTCCTTATGCCTTCTCACCTTCTCTTTCTTCAAATAATACTTTTTGCACATTTTCTTCAATCTTTCAAAGCTTCAACTAGATATCATCTCATTTTCACAAGAAGTTATTTAGTAAAATAATGCATATATTTTCATCATCAAAATCAATAATGAATATTTAGCTAACACCTTCTATTGTACAAAATAATACTTCCTAATCAACTTTATTCAATATAGCATATATGTATTTCCTTCCTCTTCCATATTCTTCCATCTACTTCATTTTAATTTTTTTAAGATTATTTAATTTTACAAAAATATAAAAGTTGAGATTAGTGTTGAAAACTTGCTAAAGATTTAATTTTTACCAAATATGTTTATGTTTTATCTTTAAATGAAATGTAAAAGTTGACTATCAACACATAAAAGATACTCATTTTTCTTCTGTATTGCACAGGTATAAATATAGCGTACTTTTTGCTACATATCATATCTTATTTTTTCATTTAACTAATAAAGTAGATATTATATGAATTTTTAAAATTTATTGATATTTGAATTGTAAATAATTTATCAATTATTAGATATTTTTATTTATAATATTCTATTTATTTTTATCAATAAATTTGGCCTTTATTCAAAATCAAATGCTGAGATTTTAATTTTTCTTCATGAATAACTATAGTGACATATTTTACATTTCTAATATAAATATATGTCTATATTTTGAAGGTTAAAAATAAACATCTTTTAGAAATAGGCTATAAAATTTTCTATATTTATTTGTTATAAAAACATTTCTAGATATTTGTTATAATAATACTTTTAAGTGTCATTAATAAATAGTTAATTTTTAATAAATATTAATATACTTAAATCTATTTCATTATATTAATTCTATTTTTTTCTTTTTTTTTTGTAATCTCTATATAAAATATTATCCTTCCTTCAAAACTTATTTAATTTCAAGTTACTTGTTAGTTAATTTGCTTAGATAGGCAATAGTTGAACAGTCGCACACCAATCAATTTTACTATTAGACATTTTAACAACTGCTCAAATTAAAAAAGAGGCAAATTGCAATGTCTCCTAAGCTTCTGATTAGTCCATTACCATTGGCCATTTTTTTTCCCCTCTATTCTATCACAGATCTCTATCCATACAACTTAAACTGTCACGTCCATATATTTGTCATGCAATTCGCACCACTCCACTTCACCATACATGGACTCTAGCCATAAGTTGTCAATATACCTTTAACAAGTTGCACACCTCCACAATGCATATTTCAGTATTTAAGGGACATGAGGTAATATTGTGAGTTTAATTTGTTATTTTTAAAATATCATATGTTTTGCACGGGTACTAATGTAGAATAATACTAGAGTATATCTCGTGTAATACACGGCCAAATGCATGTTCTTTATATATTTATTTATTATTTATGACAAATTTTTGTATTCTAATTAATGATGAAATACAAATATATCTTTTAAAATTTTATTGTTTGTTAGTTTTTATTACTAATCATGTACTAAAGGATATGACTTTATATAGGGATTACAAAATAAAAAGAAACAAGAGGATTAATCTAAGTGTATTACTTTTAAAGATTATAGTTAAAAGTAATATAATATATATTTTGAAATATTATATAAAATATATATAGAAAGTCATGAATTCTATTTTTGAAAATAAGTTTCTTTTTAATATCCAAGATATAGTATTAGTATATAGAAGGGGATGACAATATGACCAAGAAAAAGACAAAAACAATATTTCATAATATACATATATACTAATTTAGTTGACCAAAAATATAATGTTGAATTATGTATAAATAATTAAATTATAAAATAATTTATAATTGAAAAGATAATGTTCATTTTAAATTAGGATATACAATCACTATATGGATATGACTTTAATTAATATAAATTACTTGACTCTAAAAATATTACTCAATGGATATATGACATGAATTAATGAAAATAAAATTTGAAAATAAAAAGAATAAATGAAAAGAGGATATGTGACATTTTTAAATACGATGCATACCTTGATTTATATAATCTATGTATATTATAAAGCAACAACTAGAAAAAATTCTTCTAGCACATTATTGCATGCTAATTGTTTGCCATGTGTCAAATTAGTTGTTATTATTTTGCCATTTGACATATAAAGTATATTTAATTGCGAAAATTCTACTATGGACCCAAAGCTACGTACCCGAGAGGAGCATGGTGTGTCCTTGGAGTCGCGTATTAAATGCGCTCCATAAATTTCGCAAATTAGCCGTCAGATCAACGTGAAATTTAACGAATACTCTCTTCTCAGTCAACGAACACAAGGCAACTTTCCAATCATCGATCAGATGCCAGTAACACCTTAAATTGCAAGCTTCGAAAACAATAAGTTTCTACTTTTCTAGCACTTATTCCAGCCTCAAAGCTCAACAAAATTGATACCAAAATGATCTTTATGCTCCGAGGAATCTTTTGATACCTTGTTTGCGCTTTTTCATCCCGGAATCGGGAGATTCAAATTTGAGCTTGGTTGATAATGGTGGTCTGGCAGATCGAAGAAGAAGATGGGTGTGAACAAAGCTTTTACCAGTTGTGAATATATCGTTCACATATTGTAAACTTTATCTTAAAGAGTCATAAACATATAATTTATTATTGTGAACATATAATATAAAACTTTTAAATATATAATATAAGAGTAATAAAAAATTAATTACGAACAATTAAAAATTTTGAACATAAAATGTTAAAATTGTAAACATGTAACATGCGATTTGTAAATAATTAAAAATTGTGAACATATAATGTAAAAATTGGTAATATATAATAACAAAGTTGTGAATGTATTAGTGTGGTGCAAATACTAGATGGGCACATAATGCTCAAGGTGCATGGTATATAATTCCATTTAATTGCTTGCCATTTGGATTTTGTCTTCATTACACTTCTCTCTCCTAAATTCTCTCTCTTCATTAGACTTTTTTCTCTTTCTCCTCCATTTCCAACGACTTAAATTCCCCCCTTCCTCTCCTAATTTGTCTTTCATTTAATTACTCAAAATCATCATCACAACACATTTCTCTCTCTTCATTTGTCAATTATATTTTCCATTTTAAAAAAAAAAATTATTTGACTTTTGTATTTTAAAACTTTGACTCCATAATTTTATGTAAATTGTACTCCAAAAAATTACTTACGAAATAAAAGTAATCTCACATAATCATCCATAATGAATCATGGTGCCCAAGATTTATGTTATAAACCTTTACATTACAATACTAAAATCATAGTTTCAATTTATAAAATGTTAATATAATTTATAGAAAATAATTTAATAGATAAATGTTATAGTCATTGTTATGAGAAATTTTTATACTTTAATTTTCAGACATGTCACTTTTTTTTTTTAATGGTTACTTAAGTTGAGAAACAGATTAAAAAAGTTGCGTAACCAGTTTTTACATATTAAAAGTGTGAGAAATAAGTGGAGTCATCTTTTTCAATTATCAAAGACAAAGCTATACATGGTTAAAAAACAAAACTAAAATATTTTTTCTTTAGTGTGAGAAGTAAGTGGAGTCATCTTTTTCAATCATAAATGTAATGTTAATTGAAATATTGAGAAATCATATTTCTTTTTTTTTTATAATTAAATTAAAATAATTTTGGCTTCTATCAAAATATTTACTTTACGTATAAATCAATACAACAATTTAGAACTTAGGAGCCAAAGAAATTATGTAATATTAGTCTTCCTCTACATATTAAAAATAAAATTTTGCAATAAAATAAAAAGATAACTTATTGTTAAACTATTAATTGAATTTAAATATTTAAAAAATTATTAATACAATAAATTACCTATATAATTTGATAATGAAAATTTTATGTAAAATCAATGCATTCCACAATAAATATTTTATTTTGGCATATAGTTTATTAATTAGTACATAGTTCAATTTTAAATATTCTTAGCAATAAATTTAATTTTATAAAATTTATATCGTACCCTTACGATGAACGTGTTACGCTAGTATAGAAATATAGATAATATTCAAGAACAAACCCTACTTAATTGGAAAAATTAATTAGTACAAAAACCATAATATATATCAGATTAAACATGCAGAACAGAAAGTATAAATCCTAAGTATAAATCGTAGTCATTCATTTCTTGAAAGTTGATAATGATACATAATTATTCGAAGAATAACAAAACAAACACATCCTCAAAAATATCTTGAGTCTTTGACCTCATCATGCCCTAATACACACAAACACCAACCCTAATATATATATATATATATATATATATAATATTCAAGAAAAAAACGCTATTAATTAGTGGAAACAATATATATCACCCGCAAAAACAAGTCAATAATTTGTTATTATCTACTCCAACAAAGATCGAACAAACTCATACTCAAACATTCGAGCCTGTAGATACTGTGTACATAATTTTAATTTAATGACCTAAAATAGAATTTATTATTATGGGTTTGTTTAGAAGGCCCTAAAATAAAAGAGTTTCTCTTATTAGGGACGGTTTTCATTGGTTTTTTTTTAAAAAAAAAAAGCATCTTTTTTTCTTTGAAAAAGTACATTATTTTTGTAATAATTATTTGATTTGACTTTTTAAAAAATTAAAGCTCTAAAAAAACTTAAATACAACTTTATATATATATATATATATAGAAAGCCAAAATTTTAGCTTCTTAAAAAAGTAATTTTTCAACTGTTATTAAAAAAGTACTTTTAGAAAAACCAATCCAAACAAACCTTCTTTTTTTATTTTATTTTGACTGCTTATAAACATCCAAATAAGTGCAGTGAAATACCCTCTTAATGACCTAAAATAGTTTTAATAATTGTTATATGATTGCAAGATGACATATCAAATGACATTGGTTTATGTTATTATTGATATGATAATTATAACTATTAAAGAACAAAATTAATTTTTTGATAAATTATCTGTATTAATATTATCAAAAATATTTTTAACAGATTTTATTTTGTTAATAAAAAATAAATAAATGAACTAATAACTTAAACATTTTTAATATGTCAATTATCGAGACATAAGTTGCTACCGTTTTCCTGTTGCTTACCTGTACTAAGATTTTCGATCGAAATTTATCATTCTTTTCACAGTCGAATGTTAGCTACATTAATCTTTAATCAGACTCGCATAATCTCTATAATATTATAAGAAAAATCCGTTGATGAAAAACTATCAATATAATTATGATAAAATGCTCTTAAGTAATTCATTACTACTATTAGATCTCCTTAGTAATTGATGTTATAATATTAGTACAACTAGATGCTTACAAGTACTGAATCCAATTTTTTTTTTTAAACCCCCACTTCCATGAGATTAAACTCCAGGCCTCACGCTTGAAAAAAGTAGTTTCAACCACTTGAATTATCCCTTAATCCCTTAATCCAATTGTTGACACTTGTGATAGTCTTTGAAGAAACGTCTTCATAAACACCAATATTGAACTCTTCTTAAATATCTTTAAGAAAGTTAAGTTCTCACCCTTCTATGTGGGGAAAAAAATAGAGAAAATTTTGAAAATACTAAATTTCTGTGAATGTGATATTTTTGAAAATATTTTTCTATTTCGCAAACCAAACATAAGAATCACATTCTAGAGTCCAAAAAACCCTAAATAATTCCGTGAACCAAAGAGTCCAAGAAATCTTAAAAGATTCCGTAAACCAAAACACACGCTTAGGCTTTTACGCTCTTACACAGCCAGAGCAAAGGAAGAAGCAGTATAGGTTGCAAACGAGAACAATGGCCACACCAGCACACGTTGACCGCAACAATTAGTCTCTTTATCAAATGTATAATCTTATTATAAAAAAATTTAATAATAATAAACTATCTATATAATTTCATCGTCAATAAACCTCCCCTGTCACAAGCCCGTAACTTTTAGGTGTTTGAGAGTCCTTACTTTGGGAACTTATAAGACCCGTTTAAATTGTTTTTTTCCCCCTAAAAAAAAACATTTTTTCCCCTAAAAAAAATATTTTTTTCTTAAAAAAATTACATTAAATTTACAATAACTACTTAATTTAGCTCTCAAAAAAACTGAAACTCAAAAATAAAAAAAACTCAAATACAACTTTTTTTTTAAAAACTAAAATTTTTAATTTTTAAAAAAAATTAATTTTCAAAAACTATTAAAAAAACAACACTTTAGTAAACATCCAATCCAAATGAGCCCATAAGCACTTTTTACAAAAGTTAATTGGAAGTATTATTTATCATTAGTGCTTATAAGCACCCAAAGAAACACAGCCAAACTATTAATATATTATATGTATATACTCTCCACAAATATCAATGGTATAACTTGCAGTATATAAAATGAGCTGGTTTATTGTCTACGGCGCTGCTGCTTAATGTGAATTAAGTTATCACCAAAGGGAAAAAGGGTAAGCAGAAAGGATCCGGTGACTGGAAATAAGAACGTAACTTACTGCAGAAAATGGTCAAGGAGCATGCACAATGCACAATGCACAATGCACACTGCACACTGCACACATAAAACATCGGAATCAAATTCAACATAAATGAAACACGCTAACGCATAAGACAAACTGAAATCATCAGCGTTGCGATTAAGATTCAACTCTCCTAGTCTACGAATGCAAAATTTGATTCCCTTGACCAGGGAATAGCGTGAGTTTGTTAAATAACTTTGTATATATCAGGCTGGATCTGTGCAACAATATATACCCTTGCGTCGTAAAAAATGTCACTCTTGCCCTTCTCATGGACCTTTGGTTCTGGCCGATGGTTACTCTTGCTTCTACCATCGACCGAACTGGCATAACGTAGATAGGCTCGACCTCAATAACATAAACACCAAAATCTAGCCTAAAGCAAATTTGAAGCTTTCTGACAAAAGCTGGTAGTGTTGTCTTTGCTGCAATTCAATATTGACAAAATTACGATTAGAAAAGGCCTGAGAAAGGGGTCATGCACATGTGCATTGGCATAATAAAAGGCCTGAGAAAGGGGTCATGCACGTGAACATTGGCATAATAATCACTTGTACCTTGTCCGAAACAGATGGAGCGATTTTCTCTAAAGCTTGCTTGAAATGTACGTCTTTGATGGTTCTTGGTGTGCCATCTGAGCCATCTCCTAATGTCTGTTGATCTTGAACAGCAGCCATAGCTGCATCATTCATCTGCATCAAAAGAAGACCCATTAAGTACAGCATGCATGATCAAAAGCATTCTTTTTGTGCTTTGGTCAAAAGGTAAATCACAAGCATTAATATTCAGAATCTACAGATATAGTGAACAAACCAGTGCAGCAAGATCAGCTCCACTTAGATTTTCACAAGCACTATCTTTTCCAATGGCCATCAAGTCCACACTGGGATCTATAGGCTTTTTCCTACCAAGAGCTTTTAAGATCAATCCACGCTCATCTGGACTGGGCAGAGGAACGTATAGAAGTTTACCAAACCTTCCAGGTCGAAGGACAGCCGGATCCATAATTTCTGGCCTAATCACACGCAACAAAGACAGAAATATCAATAATGAGGAACAAAAGGCAAGATACGTTTTATCACTGTACCCAAACACCCAACCCCAGAAACAATTATTAGCACCTATTTGTTGCACCAATTACAAAAACACCCCTTCTCTGATCTGCACCATCCAGCTCTATAAGTAGCTGCAATGATTATTAACAAACTCAATTTCAGATACAACCACAGTAATAACTGCATTGTATACGGAGAGAAATATTAAAAAAGACCCGTCTGGATGACTTTATTAACCTGGTTTAGCAGTCGCTCAACAACCCATCCACCTTCTCTTCCACGCTTGGTTGTCAAAGCATCCACCTGTGGATGAAAATGAAAAACAAAATTTAGATATAAACATCAAAGGTCCCAGAAGATATAGTGAAAAGATATGGTGAACAGTGAGATTCAAAATCGTTATTTTCCTCATCATACTACTGCAATTCCTCGAGGACATTTATCTTTAAGGGAGCAGCAGTTAGCCTTCATATACTTGAGTTTTACATATGCTATATGAGATAAACACAGTCATCACAGAGCTGCTAGCAGAAAGGAGAGAAGAAAAAGTAAAAAGTGCCAACAATCAGAAGCAGAAAGCACCTCATCAAAGAAAAGAATACATGGAGAACACGTTCTGGCACGACTGAATATTGTCCGAACAGCCAATTCACTTTCACCAACATATTTATTCAGAAGTTCCGGACCCTTTATAGCAAACAATCAGAGGAAAGGTCAAATCAATCAGCACAATAAGTGCATCAGTGACACAAAAGAAAATATAGAAATGAAAAGATGGATGAACCTTGACATGTATGAAATTTGCTCCTGCTTCATTGGCAACAGCCTTGGCAATTAATGTTTTTCCACAGCCTGGTGGACCGTAAAGCAAAAATCCTGTTTCTATATCAACTCCGAAGTCCTGAAAAGTAACATAGAGCTTCAAAATCCCAAACTTGCAGCAATAGTCACTGTGGAGAGATACCAAGAAACTCAACACTAGAAACTCATGCCATGGACTTCAGACAATAGTAACAACTCAGAAGACAATGAAATGCAAGGGGCAAGTTATCAATAATCCAGAGTTTAAGGCACTGCCTCACCTGCCACACGGAGATTACTAAATTGAGCTTAAATTAGTTGACAATACTTTCTTATTCAATGTCCCAAAATGTGAAGTTGTGAAGATCAGTGCACTACTACCTTGATAAGGGTAAAAGTAAACTCTGAAAACAACCTTATAAGAATTTCATCTCAACATGTACTACCTGCAAGTCTTTATCTCAGTAACATAAAACAGTATAATAGAAGCGGGGAGATGAGACCCATTATACAAGCTAAACATGTGGAAAAAAATTTGTAAAGGGATTGGATCTCAAAGAATCTCAAAAGGTCTTCTGTAAAGAATCAAAGCCTCCTCACTGCCCTTACACCACCAAATATGGCCACACTTAATACATTAAGAGAATAAGATGTTGTTGCAACAACTATTACTTCCTTTTCAACCTTCCTACCAAAAGGCTCCTTGTTGCAACATCTCAACCTCCCTACCACATGAGGCTGAGTGACACAACATTGAACCTTCCTACTGCTTTCATATCCTGGCTCCAACAAATCTACAACCATTCAGAGAAAGCACAAAGCAAACAAAATTCACTGTTCTGATAAAGAAAACAATCTAAAGGTGCTGGATATCTTCTGCAGTGTGTAGCTCTTAATAATCATATCCAATGCCAGCCTCAAAAATTAACTGTCAAACGAGGCAAACTAAAGGTGTACAGTGGCAATTGACCATTTAGTTAGAAATTAAGTTTTAAATAAATGAACCATCAGAGACATAACAGCAGTAAGACTTTGCAAACAGATAGAGTATCATATTTTGAAGTATCTTGGAATCTAAAGCTACCAAATTTACTACTTAGTACTTACCGCATAAATGTCCGGATACTTTACACGATGAACTATATATCGATCAAACTCCAGTCTCAACGCATGAAGACCTCCAACATCTTCCCATTTGACATTTGGAATAGCAGAAAATCCTTCTCTTCGGGAAGAGGGTTGGACCAGTTTCACTGCTTGCTACAGAGATACACACAAAGTAATCAATATCACCATATTAAATTTTAACCAGGAATTCAGGATTAGCAAGCTGCAAATAAAATCTAAACAATAAACAAAAGGAAGCTACCACAGTCCTGAAACAGTGTGACAATATCGCAAGGTTAATATCTGTTAGCTCTTAGATCACCTCAAAATCATCCATAGTGATGCTAAGTTTTTCCATCTCTTCAGGTGACCATGGCTGTCGCCACCATTTTTCGGCATGTTCTGCATCTGTAGGTTGTTCAGAAAGCTCAGCCTTTCTTTGATCAAACATTCTCTTCATTGCCAGATTACCAGCTTTATAGGTCAGTGCTGCCAAGTCAGCTCCAACAAATCCTGGCGTAGACCTAGCTATCTTCACAAGATCAAAAGCACCTTCAACTTTAAGCTTTTGTGTAAGCTTAGAAAGAATGTCAACCCTCGCATTTTCATCAGGTACTCCCAAAACAATCTCGCGATCAAATCTTCCAGGCCTCCGCAATGCGGGGTCAACGGCATCAGGTCTATTTGTAGCTCCAATTACCAGTATGTATCCAGGACTGCCATTAGAATTTTCTGTATTTGCACTTCCATCAGCAGGTTGTAAAAGTCTATTTGAGTCATCCATGCATGTCATCAATTGTGTTACTATACGTCTCTCCATTTCCCTCTGCAAATTTTCCCTTTTTGAAGCAATTGCATCAATTTCATCAATAAATACGATAGATGGTGCTGTCCTATATGCTTTAGAGAACAGCTCCCGTATATTTTCTTCTGATGCACCTGAAAATTCAGCAATGGGAACTTAATAATGATAAACATTTGCAAACTAGAAATTGGGGGAACCAGCGGTTGAAATGAGAATCATATTTGCATCACAGTACCAAGTAAAATGTCAAGATCAGAGTTGAAAAGAAAAGCATAATAGCTAGAAGCAAGACCAGAAGGAAGAAAGCTCAAAATTCTGGCATTTCAGAATCAGTGTCAGAAAAATTTTCAGAATCCCTTCTCTCTCACAATACACACAGACACACACAAAACGACATAATCTACTCACAAATTCCCAAATCATTCTCATAACCAGATGAAATTGATAGCTGGCTGGCTTTCTTTCAAGTTTATAATTGTCAAATAATTAAATTGTTAAGGAAAGTTCAAAAGACAAATGAAAAGTTAGCCATAGAGTCTCACTCAATTCCTCAATCCCTTGACCATTCTCTATAAATCATGAGCAAATTAACAATAGAACTTCAAATCTCTTAGACAGCCTGTCACTAATCTTATAACCACATTGAAACAATTTATAAACTGTTTTTGTACTAAGAAGCTTACTTGAGGGTTTGATAAAAGAATGCTATAGGCAGAACAAAAGTTTATTCAGGAGTTCTTCACCGCAAGCTTGCTCTTTAGAGCTTTTAAGCTCTTGAACTTTCGGTTACTTTTACGGAAGAAATTCAAAACTTCACATAACTACCATAGCTTCTCTTTGGTTGCTCCAAGCACTCAAAGAGTTTAAACGCTTTTATCCATTTTTTCCCCTTTTTCCGGGTAAAGGTAAGCCAAACACCTCAACCCGATCAACAAATGTACATGACTAAACACACCAATCTAAGAATCTATTATTTGGCTGCTTAGCATCTTCCATTTCTAACTTCATCATATTCACCAAGTAGAGAACATATACGAAGCACAAATACAAGAATCAAAGCCGAAATCCTTGACATTGGTAATTTTCATTGCAAAACAATCTCATCAGGCAAAAGAAGAAAAAACTATATCAATAAACCAATGGAATTATCAAAAAGACGAAACACAAACACAAACTTCACCTGAGATACCAGACACCAATTCAGTAGCAGAAATCTTATAAAACGGAACTCCAGTCTCGTTAGCAATAGCATGAGCAAGCTTCGTCTTGCCACAGCCTGGAGGCCCATGTAGCAAAATCCCTGCCATCGGCCTCACTCCTAAGTGCCTTGGCAGCTGTGGATGGTACAATGGCACAATGACCTCCATAATTAACTCCTCAATCACACCACTCATCCCTCCTAAATCCTTAAACCTCGGTCCAACATCTCCATCACCCTCGCCACCGCTGCCATTACCACTCGAGCCACCTTCCCTTTTCCTCGTATCCAACCTGACCTTTTGCCTTATCTGATTCCCCTCTCTCAACAAATCAACCTTCTTATTTCCCTTACCATCATTATCATTCACCACCTCCAACTCTACTGCCTCCTGATTCGTCTTCCCCTTCGCATTACTTTTCGCGTAGTTCTGGCGCAACATATCCTTCATTAAATCAAATTTCGGTTCGACCTTTTCACTATAAACCCTATCCTCTGACGTGGACAATCCCTCATCGTCACACGAAGAAGAAGAAGAACTACTACTCGCACTCAACGGCGATGAGTGTCCTGAAAATCTTCTCTTTTTCAAGTGTTGAGCTTCCAACCGCCGCAATTTTTCCTCCCCCGAATTGATCTTTTTCATTCTCTTCAGACGCCGATTTTCGCCATGGTCGATTGCTGCGTCTGCTTCTTCATCTTCATCTTCTTCTTGTTGTTTGGTGCGATTGGAGTTGATCAACTGATGAATTCTCCAGACTTTATTTCTCAAGGACCAGAGATTCTTGCGATAGTAACAAGAGTGCTCGGAGCGGAGGAAGTCAACAAGCTGGTCAACGGATGGCTGTTTGATTCCGCAGGACTCGATGTCCTGGCGGAGGTTGCGTTCGCCGCTACGTCGGCCGGCTTTGCCGCCGCCGCCACTTCGCTTCATGCTGGCGAGAGGGTTTTCCGCGCGGAATGACGGAGGCGAGGGTTAATGGGGGAAAACTTTTAATTTTACCCTTTTTTTTAAATTATTGCAAAAATAACCTAGTTTTAAAATCGTTTGCAAAAATACATTCTTCGGTAAGCCACCTACCGAAAGCTATCAGAGAATATATCAGGTGTGGCAGCATGTCAGCAAGAACGGTAGGTGACCTACTATTTTTAGGAGCAAAACGGTAGGTGACCTACTATTTTTAGGAGCAAAACGGTAGGTGACCTACTGTTAATAGGGAATAAACAGTAGGTCACCTGCCGCTGCAATTTCTCAGGAACGGTAAGTGAATTACCGTTATTAGCTTTCACCGGTAAGTCACTTACCATTCTTTGTGTCATTATTCCCTATTGACCGGTAACTCACATACCGTTTCTTTATAATTTTAACCCCTATTTAACCCCCGCTCTTCCATCCCTGAACGCCCCAACACTAAAGTACATAATTTCTTATTCTCTTTCACACTCCGCCTAGTATCCTTGATTTTCGAATAGCCAAAAATCTTTCCAATTATTTTCCACACATACATTCTTGTGTACTATCCATATAATATTTTAATCAGTAAGAAAAATATGAATACAATCTCTGTTCTTTTATATTATGGCGGAAAAAAAATTAATGGCCCGTACAGTATCGAATATAAAACAACGAGACCTGTTCGTAAGATCAAAATAACACATGAAACATCATACAATGAATTTATTTATAGTGTCTATGAAAACTTAATTTGCGGTATGGCATCGACAGGGTGGAGCTATCGCATCGTTTCCAATCGGGGGTTGTGCAGTTACAGTATCTATATTTTAGCGAGGCGGCAATCAGCAACGATGATGATTTGATGGACGTGTTTCGAATAGCATGTAATGATAATAACATGAATAATGCTCATGTTATTGTCGAAGTAAAGTCAGACGACGTGTACAATAAGGTGTGGTCTAGGTCATGCCAACCTGCATTGTAACAGCCATAGAACCCCGCACACAACAACTCTTCCTGTACTAATGGGTGCTCCGGGGTCTGGAACAAGTACCCGTCTCCCCGCTGCGTGCGCAAATCCTTCGACGCAGTCTCCCCTGTCAACAATTGCATCCTATGCTGGGCGTAATGCACCAAAAGGGATGCATCCTGGGGTCTAAGGCGGACATCCATGATATTATCCTGCGATCAAACAGTCAATATGTGTAACTAATTTTTTATAATAATTTTCTAGCAAATAAACTATATTCTTGTTCCTAGACAATTGTACAATTTTGCTAATAAATCACAAACATTTATATTGATCTTCTAATCAAATAATTTCCTAGTACATTTTAAGAAAATCCTAGAGAAATTCCTTAAAAATTATTTTTTAATAAATTAAATTAATTTTCTATTGAATATATTACGTTTCTAACTAACTAAACATAATTCTCGTTCCTAATAAACGAAACCATATTCCTAATAACTTTTTCTAAAAGCACTTTTTCTAAAATCTTTCAAAATTTTCTAAATACTACAAATATCGGCTCTATGAAATTTCTAAAATTCATGATTTTTTAAAAAATCTTTCTAACTTTTCTAAATACTATAAATCCCAGCTCTATGAAATTTCTAAAATTTCATCCTTTTTTTAAAATCTTTCTAAATTTTTATGAGTTTTTCTAAAATCTTTCTAAATTTTCTAAATACCATAAATCTCGGCTCTATGAAATTTCTAAAATTCATAGCTTCTTCTAAAATCTTTCTAAATTTTCTAAATACTATAAATCTCGGGTTATGAGATTTCTAAAATTAAAACCTTTTTCTAAAATCTTTCTAAATTTTCATGATTTTTTCTAAAATCTTTCTAAATTTTCTAAATACTATAAATCTCGACTCTATGAAATTTCTAAAATTAAAACCTTTTTCTAAAATCTTTCTAAATTTTCTAAATACTATAAATCTCGGCTCTATGAAATTTCTAAAATTCATAATTTTTTTTTAAAAATCTTTCTAACTTTTCTAAATACTATAAATCCCTGCTCTATGAAATTTCTAAAATTTCATCCTTTTTCTAAAATCTTTCTAAATTTTCATGAATTTTTCTAAAATCTTTCTAAATTTTCTAAATACCATAAATCTCGACTCTATGAAATTTCTAAAATTCATAACTTCTTCTAAAATCTTTTTAAATTTTCTAAATACTATAAATCTCGGCTCTATGAAATTTCTAAAATTCGGAATCAACTTCTAAAATCTTTCTACATTTTTTAAATACTATAAATCTCTACCAAACGAAAAGGTCATACATTACAAAATTACGATAAATATCCTATTCTTATGCATGTAAAAAATATATATACATATGCATGTAAAATAAACACACACCCGCATATATGCAACTAAAATGAACACATATATATAACACGCATAATAATACATATCAAGATTGTAGACGTTTTAATATCACATGTACATATACTATATACATACATACATGCTATATACATTACATATATACATACATACGATGCATATTAACAACATGTATATACATATAAAATTTAGTATGTAACAAATAAATAGGCGAGAGTGTAGAAAACTTACAAGTAAAGGCACTTTCCTACACGTGGAGCAAACTTTTTTGTAAAAAAAGGACCAAAGTATATATTTTTTTAGCACAATACCAAAGCTGGGAAGGGTGAAGGGTGGGGTAAGATCGGGTGTGGGGAAAAATGGGGGGGGGGGTGAGCGGGTATTTATAGCCAGAATAAACGGTAAGTCACCTATCGTTCGGTAAGTGACTTACCGAAAATCATAATGGCCTAACCTTTTTTTTTTTTTTTAATTTTAACGCATTCTGGTAAAACAGTAAACGGTAAGTCATCTCCCTGTGCTTCTTTCGGTAGGTGACTTACCGAAAGTATTGAAATTCCCAACGCCTTTTTTAAAAAATTTTTTATTCCCGGAATTAATGAAAACGGTAAGTCACCTACCGTTTCAGTAGGTGACTTACCGAAGAGGGTATATTTGCAAACGATTTTAAAACTAGGGTATTCTTGCAATAATTTTTAAAAAAAGGGTAAAATTAAAAATTTTCCGGTTAATGGGACCGGTAGTGAAAATAATTTAAGGTGGCAAAACAGATGGAGAACTGCGATCGATCCGCCTAACTCACAAAAAAATGGGGCTAGGGGGTGATAGATTAATGAACTGTCAGACAAACGAGTCAACCCGCAGGTGACCCACGAAACTCATCAAAATGAACCGTCAAACGTGTAAAAACGAACCATGAATCCGTATAATTCACCTAACCCGCTAAAATGACCCGCAAAACCCACCAAACATGACCCTGAACCAGCGCAAATCGACTCGCTTAACCCATTAGGGCCGATTTAGGGTTTTAGTACCACTGACCCGTTTGTTAAACGGGGTCGACCCAACCCGCCGACCCTCCACAAACGGATCAAGTTGGTCCGCGGGTACCTGTTTATCACTTCTAAAAATAATCTAAGTCCGTGATTGCTACGCATGGATGGATAAGGATTGGTAGTTCTCTTCTAAATTTGTATGGTAATATCTTATTTTTGTAAAGATGAAATAACCATTCCTTTAGTAAATATATGGAAACGAGTCATTTCTATGTTTGTAGGAATGAGATTTTTCCCATTAATAGACTAAAGATATTGCTTTAAAAATTAACATGTGTTATTTTACATCAAAAATAAAAATAAAAATATAGAAAAATATTAAAATTAAAAATAAAAATTTTAAAAATAAAATAATTAAAACAGAAAATAAATATAAAAATAAAAAGGATAATAAAAATAGAAATAGAAATAAAAATTAAAAAATAAAATACAACTATAAAATTAAATAAATAGAAAAAATAAAAATAAAAATCGTTTTGACAATGTTTTATTTTTTTAAAATTCAGTTATTTTGGTTAATAGCCGAAATCTAACTGAAAAAACCGGGTTAAATAATTTCAGGTATTAGTATAATTCAAATTGGTTTCGGTCATTTACTTTTAAATATGTGAAAATTTGATTATACATTCGATTTTGTTCCCTTTTCATTTTTGTCTCGTTGGAGGTTACCTTTCATCCTTCATAATTGTTCACGGGCTCCTGCCGAACCTTCTCTTTTTATTTTTATTTTTTGTAGTTTTTGGTTTTTCGTTGTGCTAACCCCACATGGCAGACAATCGTGCAATTATAATTGATTTCTTCCTTCTGTTTAAGACTTAAAAGTCTCTTTCTTTACAATTAAATTTGCTTACTTTTAAGAACTTATTTGATTATCTTATATCTAAGTTGATGTTTATATAAAAGTGTTCTATTGTTTTCTGAAAAAAAAAAAAAAAAGTCGTAGCCTTTTGCATAGAAAGATGTTTTATTGAGGAGTTCGAATAAACATCAACTAACGGACCCTTTATCCTAAAAACAATTCATAATTGTTTTTCTTTTTGCTAAGAAAGCAAGCACTTGTACGCCGTCTCGGTGAATTGTAGCAGCACAGACAGTAAAACATTGGAGCTCTGTTTCTCTCTATCTGCTTGAGAGTCCAGAAACATTAACAGAAACATATTCATAGGCCCAAGGGATCAGAAAATAAAATTAATTACTACACTGTTAAATCTCGAGTACTACAAGATGTATTCCATATAGACAATAGTATTGGTATCTGCATTTCCTAGAAAATATCTGCAAACTTGAGAATTTTTTTCCCGCTACTGTGGACTATTTTTACAACTCTCAGCTGGATTTCTTGCCGGCAAGAATCATTGAAATCTGCAGGCCTCTACTGAATGCTTGGTTGAAGAGGAGTCGCGTTTGGAACTCTGATACGAATGGGAACCAAGACAACACGACAACCGGCATGAATATGACGAGTCCCATTATGGCTTCATATGCTCTTGCTAGTTCCATGACTGAATCCCAGAATCCTATGCCCTTCAAGCAGGGCCTGCATGCTTGGCAGATCTGTGTATTGGAGAAGAGAAGTTAACAGCATTAGTTACATCGATAAGTGAAAACTTGACATCCGTCAAAATACTTCTGTTCCACCATCTCATGCTTATGCAGCCATAAGATGCAGGAATCTATGACTACAAGACAGTTGCTGATAACTTTGTACACATTGTAAAACAATAACCAATTCAAAAGCTTTATATATTACAAGAAGTCAATATGCAAATTCTTGGTTTCAAAAAAAAAAAAATCAAATTCAAGGATGAAAGTGGAGGAAGCAGTGCAAGAAGAAAAACAACAGTATTTGAAATGGAAAGCAGATTAGTATTACAAGAATTCTGCATATAGAACAGAATCAGTGTTCTCACTCCCTAGCTATGAATGATATTCTTTATTTTCATATAATTTCTAATATTCTGCTTTATAGACTTTCTTGTAGATTCTTGATCCAAGTATTTAACAAAATAAACATATTTCTTGGTTTTACTGCTTGTATGTTCTTATCCAAAATAACCTTCGGCCACAGACAATAAGGATCGGTCTCTTTTGTACACACATAGAGGGCAAACCTAGAAGTTTACTCAAGGGCAAGCATGTGTAAACTGTAAAAGTGAATTACATTTTCAATATACTCAAGAAAATATTAAGTAAATTTCAAGTCAAATTGAGTTAAAAACAAATTTACTACAAGCAGACATCCCACGGAGGATTCCTTTATCTGGGTGGAAAGAAGCAAGCAACAAAGCTTGTTGACAGGAAGAGGGTTTGATGTTGCTAACCTAGGTTTGATTATATGCGATATGATCGCTCTATAAATATTGTACAAGTAAAATGACACAGAAAGGAAATCAAATCAACCGCGAAGAACTATGTCTTGCTAAACACTCTGCTGAAATTTAGGACACAAATTACGAGAAAAGTATGAGATCTGAGGGAAATGCTAAATCTTCCATATATACATGAAGGACTCTACAAGAAGTTTCCCCTGGCTTATTCATTGTATGCATACATATTTCAAAGCTGTAGGTATTATACAGTGTTGTTTGCAGATTGGAGGAAGAAACTTGACGAAGTAGCAGAAACAGATAAATGATGATGTTCAGAAAGTAAATCGATTCAATATAAAGGGACATAATATGCTACCTAGTCCCTCTGTGAATATATATGAACTTTTGATGAAAGCTTTCCAAAGAGAATTCTATAGATGGTCGTACTGCATATATCTTATAAGCTTGATAAATGAACTTTCTGAAAAGATTGCATGGCATATAACCAGAGGTTATCATCTATGAAAAGACTTGATAGGTCTTGTTTGGATAAATATCAAATTGGCGGAATATTTGAGATACAGTTAAAGAGACAAGTTAACTTACGAGAATAAGGGCCCACCCTGTGGGCATGAAGGCTAGAATTGCAGCAAATAGATCATTTATGGTGAGCCCACAGACCACAAACAAGACAGTCATGACTGAGATGAACCCCAGGAAGAGAAGCGCTTTTAGAATTCTGAACATGAGCTGAAAATCAGTGCCAAATTTTCTTCTTCCCATAGATACCATCTGTTACAGAAAGGCCGGCAATAAGTATTATAGAAGGGATAAGGTTGAATAGAGAAATTAAATCTCAGTGCTTCTTGTTGAATGCTACTTGACATATACATATGTAAATGTTTGAACGCATTCCATATACAGAAAGAAGTGACATTAAACAAATCGAAGGGAAGGTATTTTATCGGAAAAGAGAAGAGGGTAAATAAGAACCATTAGAGCTTCAGTGGGAAATAGGATACAGCTAATAGGCATGGGGATGTGGTATAAAAAACCAAGAGTAGCTTGGCATTGATACATCGGAAAACCTGATGATGCAGTATGTCAAAAGGTTTTCCAGTTGAATCCAAGGATTGTGGTTAGTTTTATGTTGAAGTTCAGGAAACAGTGAGATGACTTCAATGGTGGAGTTTGATTTATACCAACTTACATACCTTTAACACCAGAAGAGCTGTTATCATGACAAACCAGGAAAGTCCATATACCTGAAAAGATGGTTTTAAGGAAAACAAAATATGGATCAGCAGAGTAGTTCAAGAGAAAAAAGATGAAAGAGAGGAAAAAGAGAAAGTAGACAAAGGAAATAACTTTTTACCAGAATATTCCTGCTTCCATGTGCAATATCAAGGTGGTAAACTATTCCATATTGGTAAATGAAAAAGCGAAGAGCAACGATTATCTCAAGTATTCTTCCCCTTATAGTGGTGTTTTTCAAATGTTCCTGTTCTCCATCCCACCAGGATTCCCAACTTTTATCTTGCGAAATCCCAATGCCACCACGATTTCCCATCCATTTCTTCCAGTCTGTCCAATCATCAACTGTTTTTTGCCATTCAAATCCAGCTGGATTGAATACAAAAGGAGCAAACAACCAGGAAGCAACTAGGAACCACATTGACCAAGTAACAAAGAAATACAACTTTGAACTGCGGGACGAGATGCCATAGACCTCATAGACAATCAACAGTATAAATAGCTCAAGCCCTTGCACAAAGTGACTACGTGAGTACATTCGATAATTATCAGCAAATTTTGCATGAAAAACAACAAAACCACGGCCTGTAGCTCGATATTTAGAACCTCCATGCAATATTGTTCTCCCATAATAATGAGACTTTGTCCCAAGCTGGAAAGTGAAGAACACAGAAGCCAGCTGAAGCTGCATGGTTATAAAATGACCCAGAGCAGTGCGAAATCCTCTTTCAAGGCCAATTTCCATGACCATTGGCAAAACCAGCAGCAGGCCAAGCTGAAAAATTGATTGGGTAGCCAGAGCCTCTTCTAAAGCTTTGGTCTGACGGATACTTGGATCATTTAAAATTTCTTGTTCCAACCCGCTCAAGACCATATACATCCGTCCATACAAGAATACATAAACTGTAAGCACAGTGACCTGAAATATACATATTGTCAGAATTCTATATAAGCAACAGTCTTGTCTAGGCACAATTTTGAAGTGGATAAGAGGTCCAATGTTGATTGCCTTTCTTTATAACTTTATGCAGCATGTAACATTGAGAAATATGTTATGCAGCATGTAACATTGAGAAATATGTTGATCAAGTCTTACAGAGACAAACATGGTCAGGAAATTCTCCAATGTAAGAAATTAGGTAAAATATCAAGAAGTCGAAGACGAAAGAAAGATGCACCAAATTCTGTTGTAAAAATGTGAGAGGCACATCAACATTATTTTAGATTTTGTATCATTACTACATCTATCTTTATCAGGATTATTCCTTCTTCACTGAGTCAAGTTGACAATTCCACCTACAGCATCCAGCCAAATTCCTAGGGATTTCAATACCAAACTAGGAGTTCCTACAAAAGTAATTTCACTAAAGCTCTTATTTTGTGGTTGCTATTCTTTGTTACCATTTATGCAGGTAAGTGAAGTTGGGAGAGGATGGTAAGGCACTATCAGACCTTATAATCCATTCTCCATGTTGGCTCACCCAACTGGATGACTTGTAAATCATTTATTAATAAATGTCACAACAGTAAGGCTAAACACAGCTTCCCTACTTGTATTCAGCAACAAGGTATAAAAGTCAAAGACTTGAATATCAACTCAGGTTCAACCCAAAAAGAAAGTATTCAGTCTCCCATGATAAGATTCATAACCTCAACCTAGCACGTTAGAGAATCATTACTTCATCTGGATTAAAGATTATAAGAAGTTCCAGATGCCCACCATCTGCATAAGAGTGCGGACTGAAGGCTGAATCTTCAAAGGTGAAAGCTGATACTTAACAAATAAAGTATTTGGGTTACTGTTTTAACTTCTCTTTTCTGTTATTGTCCTAGTCAATCACAATTTCACAACCATAACAAAGGGAATAGAAATATAAGGAAGCCTTGGACAATTGGTGAATGGTTTTCAACTGGGATTTGTCAAGTGCAAGCTTATTGAATTACTGGTTGATAGGAAACAAGCCCAAGTGTTAAAGCTAGCTAGAAGAGTTTTCGGAAGATATATGTTCACTCACTAAGGAGGATATTGGTCAAATGATAATTTCCATATACCAATTCAGGAAATGGATGGAATGGAAGAGTTGATATAAACATAGTGTTCCTCTAATTTTCCTCCCCACAGAAATGGGGTTTGTCACTCTCCATTACTCCAATAAAAGAAATTGAAGCAGCGCTTCCAGGATACAGGAGTCTGGCATACAATGTATGTACACATCCTAGAGTCTGGCATACAATGTATGTATACATCCTAAAATAAAGGTTACTAATGTTAATTGGATCAACACTTGAAATGGATTGCTTAACAGCCGTAACCAAGATTTTGCATTGCTCATATTATGATGAATCTAGGAAACCAATTGTGAGTTAGTCTGAGGATCTTACATACCATGCTGCTCAAGTAAAATCCAACAGTTGTGAAGTAGAATGATAACATTCTAAAGAAATCAAAGCGACGTCCAAGCCGATAAACATCACGACTCAGTGTCTGTTCTCCATTTCCATTAGCAACCTTTGCCTCAAACAGGGATATCTGGTTCATTCCCACATCCCGTCCTTTACCAACTTGGATGTATTCATGATGTGTTATATACCCTCCTCGCAAAGTTGAGTTGTAACCTGAAAATCTTATTTTCTGTGAGATGTTAAATAATTTTCATCAATGTGCTTAGTTTGTTGAAGATATAGAATATCACCTGAAAATATATCTTCACTCAAGTTAATTGTCTTTGAAGCTTTGCTAATGCCACCCCTTGTCAGATGGAAGATTCTGTCAAATATATCTGGATGACCATAGTGAAACCTCACCCTGTAAGAGGAAATATTGGTAGTTAGTTAGAAACCTGTTACACAAATATAGCACAAATTAGTCATAACACCACATTTCGAAACACGGCCACCATGAGTGGATTTGGACAAGAATGACAGCTTGGACACCTACGAAGGGAAAGTGAGAATTTGAAAGAGTAATCCAAAGATGGAGGTCTTGAGTGAGTCTTTATTGCACACCACCCTCATTCTCTTAAAAATTCCATGTTTAAGTCGAAAATTTGTGTCTAATAAATTAAATCTGACTTTTAATACGATTTTCTCACCTAACCAATTAAAGCTTCTGTAACATGCAAGCTTTCAAATGATACCATATGGAAATTAAATAAAATTCAAAACAATTACAATAACATGGAATACTACCACAAGAAAGTAATACTGATAAAGACATAGTCTGGCAATCACAAAGTTTAAAAAAAAAAAAAAACAAAAACTATTTCATATTTTAACAATCACTATGTTATAAAAGATTTATTTCAAGTTCAGTAAAAGAAACCTTTACCTCAGTGGGTTTGCCAAAATTCTCTGTCCTATGGTCACAAAACTTGTCTCTTGATTGGACATGAACCAAGCAAGTGATGAGACACTGGAAACCAGAACAGATAACATAAGCATACGGGATAGATTGCTTGTCATAAATCTCCAGGGGATGATATATCCACCTGTCTATCTCCACAGGATGATATATCTGCCTGAATTTAAGGGACACATTAAAGATCAACTATACACACCTTCCAGTGAAAATATGCTCTCTTAGTCCTAATATTGTTGGTCTCCGTTGCCCATGGTGAAATTTCAGAAATTCCTCTAAAACGTTTCTCATCTTGAGAGCTTCCTCAAAATAGTTATCCTATGGCATAAATGAAAAACCACTTTGTGATGTATGAAAATAAATTTGATTTGTAATTTAAATCAAGGCTAAAAATGAACGCACCTGATTCATGTCTATGGTTTGCAAGGCTTCTCCTCGGGTGAAAATAATAGCATGGTTCTGATTTTCTGGTTTCCCTTCACCAATTTCTGTTGGAGGACCAGGTAGTTTGATACGATATATTTCCTGACATCATTGCAAGTATTTACATAAGTCAGAGAGACACTCGCAAGAGAAAGCATGCATTCACAGGACCAATAATTGGACTTGGTTAATTGCAACCATTAGCATATCTAAATCTGTCAAGAGAATTCTTCAAAATATTACTTGTTTCTTTCTATTGTTTCCATATAGTTAAACTTAATACCTCATCCAACTTATCCCCTCCCTTAACTAGAACAGAATAGTAGACCTTCTCAGATTTTCCGTTAACTGTCGCCTCTTTCTCATCAATAAAAGCAACACGTAGAGATGGATACCTGGCATGATCATTCTCTGAACGTCAATCAATATGTCATACCACAAACTGGAAAAATATTGTACAGATAAACCTGAACTGTTTCAACTCACGTTAACATGAGATTCAAAATATTAGCATAACAACTACGCTCTCGAGGCTCGCTGGATTTTTTCTGAGCACCATAGATCTGGCAGGATACAACATAGGTGAACTTTAAATCTGCCAAAGCTTGCCCATTGCTTTTGAAATTCTTAGGATCCTTGTCATTCATATCAGTGTACGTCCGATAGCCACCAAAAATAGCTGCAGAGAAATGAAGAAATATGAGCCGCAAATAGCTTGAACGTGCTAAGTTTTCATGTCCATCGTCACAGGAAGAAACTCAAATTAAAAGGTGAAATAGTGATTGACAGAGATACAATCAATTCCACTAACCTTCATCATCAGCAGAATCCAGAAAGCATTGAAGTTTAAGTGCCTCTCTGTAGTACATCATCCCTCTAACTGATAGCCCAAAGAGGAAAGAATTTAAAGTAAATTGATAAGTGAACACTGAGACAGCTTGAAATGTGATAAGTAGAACATATTTTGGGTTGAACCTGTCCTCGAAAGAGTCTGCCCCCTATAAGACACCCACATACGGATATTCTCCATCTCGTCTTTGCTCTTCTCTTCAACTTCCATGTCAGTCATTCGCTCCTTAAAGTTTTTCCATTCATCTATAGTGCAGTCAGAGAAAACAGCAAAGAAGCTCAGTCCTAAGCCAAAACGAAGCAGCATGACTAAAGGGAACAGTTTAAATTACTATATAACTAACCTGGATATATCTTCTGAAGGTAAAAAAGAATTGTTATCCCATCCTCATTTTCTTTGTTAAGCTCCTCTTCCGAATAAATGACATCTTCTCTGTAATATGGAGTCAAAACACTGAACCATAACAAAAGTGAATTAGTTCTGGAGCAACAGGATATGGAGTACAATCTCACGGGACTTACATCAAAGAAAGAAGCAATAACCGCTTCATGAAGACACTTCAATGAGAAATTGAAGATTCTCTGGGATTGAATATATCGTCATATTATGTTTTGTAAATGTGCCAACTATTAACAGGTCATTGCAATCTGATGAGTAGTAACATTAATATCCAAGTATCAAACCATTTAGCAGTCTAAAAATTATCTCTATCCTACAGAGTGCACAAGAAGTGTATTATTATGAGAGGAATGGAATTCAAAAAAGTGTGAATTGATGCTCAATTCCTGCACCAAGTTTTGACAGAAACCAACAAAGTGATCCAAATTCCATCCAGTAATTATGATGATCTGAAATGGTAACATAGCACAACGGTATCAATCACTGACAAATATTTTTTAGTGATTAACATCGATAATGATTACAAGCTATCAAAAGATCCTCCACTGCAGCATTAAGACCATAAGCAGTGAGAAGATCATCATTCATGAAACTAAGATATCAATGCTTTTTAACGGGCAACTAACCTAAAAGAGAGCATATCACGAACTTTTGGAGCATCTGGAATGTTCATAAACAGAGAATTTGCAAAGAAAGTAATGCGCCGACGAGCTTCCAAGTTCATTGGAACATTTATTGCAGATTCCTTCACAGTTAAAAGCAAATGAAGCCTGACGACCTGTCAAAGAGATTGAGTGTGCGAGGAACAAGAACAGGAAATGCATAAGTTCACCAATTAGGGTCTAAACAACAGAAATAAAAGCTCAGAGCGACACCTTTTCCCTCAAAGTTCTGCTTTGTGTGAGATGAATATTTATTCGCTCAAACCTCTGCTCTTTTATACTACTCTGATGGTGTCTTTCCAAGACTCTACAAAGCGAGGGATAGAGATTATCAGAACACACAAGTAAATGATTATTATGCCCCTAGAAAGAATGTGATTTCTTTTTGCTTCTGGTAAAACTCACTCATGTCCGTTAATCATGACATCCTGAGTAATAATCTCCATAATATCCTGGAGCACATTTATAATTTGGCGTCTGTACAGCTCCTTGTCTTCATAATCTGTTACCTGTCATTATTCCAGCTTAAGTAATACTCAAGCATAGAACCCTAAGAACTTAAAATTTTTATAAAGAAAATAAATGATAATGAAGCATTGGGAAATATTAGGGGGGGGAAAAACTTACAAGAAGGGTTAAAAATTTTTCCAGTTTATCATTGAGTAAAGGCAACCCAATCATGCGGAACTCAGCCAGAAATGTTTTCGCTTGTATGCTCGCATCTACTTCATGACATATATGTGAGACAATCCTGTAAAAGAGACAAAATTTAAGCAGTTACAAATATTGCTACCAATTGCGCAATAAAAAATGCTGCTGCTTATTATGACAGATATTGGATCTCTTCAATTGTAAATACAGATTCTTGAACAAAGATTTAGTTGCTTGAGTACGCCTTACATCTTATCACCATCAGCTTGCAAAAGCCTATATATTATATCTCTGAGGGTCTCATAGCATTCAATCACTGCTGAAAGCATAAAATCATCACTCTTGATCTTCCTGAAAAGGTCAGCATCTTCCTTTCCTTTAAAGTCTTTCGCCATATCCAGTGCTATTGGAATCTAAAGTGTAAAAGCAGGAAACTAAGGAGCCAGAAAAAGTGGTTTCAGCACTCAAACAGAGAAGATGAAATATGCAGATCTTTCACCTTACTGGCCAGCAAGAATGGAGGCCACTGGATGACAGAGACGTCACTGGAGGTATATGGTACAAGAAGCAGGTCTCTCTCCCTAATTATTCCAAATCAATAAAAACACAAAAAGGAACAAGTCACAAACTCCAAATTATAAGGTTTAATGAAGTACAAATAAGATGCAACTCTAAGGAAATTCATCCTTTCCACTTCGAAATTTGATTCGATGAAAGTTGCAATATTGAAAACTGGTATCAATCGAAAGCATTATCTGTATCTATGAGTATCATGTGCATCTCAATAAACAAGTCTCAACCTGTTGCTGATCAAGTCCTCTCCCCGCAGAGACAATATGAATTCATTCCACACCTGAGAGAATCTTGCAATGTTCTTTCTCCCCAAGGAATCATTCTGTAATAATAGCACAGCTATTAGCACAGCGAAACAGTAAAACCTGCTACAAGGAGCAAGTGCAAAGACTTATTGCATGAGAATAAGAAAACTAGTAAGTGGTTGTGCATGGTTGACAAAAACCGAACAACCAAGAGAATAATAACCAATGCGCAACCTGATGACTCCGTTTCTTCGCCCCTTTTGGAGGTGGAACCAGACACTCACTGAAAGCTGAAGGGATTGATTCAAATCTTGACCTTAACATCCCAAGTGTTCTTATCTAAGAAAGAGAAGAACATATGGAGAAAATTAAGGAAAACAGTTTCATACTTGTAGGAATTATTATTATGCATCAAAAAAAGAAGGATAATTTTTCTATGTTGGAGAACATCAAATAGCTGGTTATGAAGAACTCAAATATTCAACGAAAGTGTGACAAAAGTGCTCCTATTCCTTAATTTCAGATCACATATCAACTAACCTCACCAAGGTGGCTGAATGCTCCATAAATCCCACCAATTATAGTAGAAAATATAGCATACCATATTTGAGTATCCATGAAATAGACCTGTTAATAAAAAAATATTTTCATGATGTTGCAAAACATTACATTAAAGAATATCATCATTCCCAAAAATCTATGTGCATCTCCTGTAGACATACCAGGATAACTGGAGCCCATATAGCAATTACAACACCAATATTGTGGGTTCCTGCATCACGTTAAACTGAAATTTTTGACAACCATAGTTCTGAAAATGTAAAAGAAATAAGGAATATTAGAAAAATGAAGGTCAGAAAGTACCATTTGGAAAGAACTCGTGCCATTCATAGTTACTGATAGGTATATTCATGATTGTCTTCGTAGGTTGAACTAAGGGCAATATCTATGAAGAGAAAGTAAACATTTAGTGTGAATAGAATAAGAGAAAAGATACTGGACAATAAATATAGGCAAGACAAATGAGAATACCTACTTGTATGCTTAAGAAAAAATTGAGAACATTTCCTTGCATTATACTTCTGCTACATACAATTATGTATATCACAATTTCTAGATTGGAGTCAAGAGTTCATGAATTTATTCCTGTAAAGGGTTATAAAGACACTTCATTTTGTTTATGTGAACTTTCTTTGCTGTCAGTTATGATCTTACACCTGCTTGATCTATGATGACTAGAAATTCTAGCCTTTCCAGTACTTTTTGCTACACTAGTCTATATTCTGAAGCTTCCTTGTCCCTTATAACAACTCCTCATCCACCTTTCAAGCAAGAAACACATTCTAAACACGTTCTAAACTTACTCTATACTTTCTTCCTCTAATTTGTCTTCGTTTTCTTTAGCAGATGTATGAGTGTAATGGCAGTAGCAAACCTAAACAACAAAGTGAAATAGCATTCCTAGGGCATGAAAATACTCACATAAATTATAACTCAATATAGATGGAGGATAGGAAGCCAAGCAATACAAAAGAAAAGATTTCTAGGAAAACTAAACATCTAAAAACAAAACAAAAAGCTACATATAATTAAGTAATGTGGAAGACAAGTCACCTCAACATAGTAGCTGAATGCTAACTTGCTTATAAGCAGCATGATCCAGAAAAGAGTGTACCTGAGTCGATATTTTAATCACTAAGAGCTGGTGTTACGCACAAGTAAAACTTAGAACTAACTGCAGGATGCAATAATAGAAGTAGAGCTGGGAACATTTTGCCCCAACCTCACCCCTTTCACTCCTAAAACAAGGTAAAAGAGGAGGACAAACGCTAGTACAAAGAAAAATACATAAATATACATGAAAGAGCAATTTATGTATGAACAGAAAAGAAGATATAGGTTATCTTACTTCATAAGAGAAAACATGTCTTCATGCATGCCTCTTCCAACATAAAGCTTTGGCTGGAGTTCAGTGCAGCAGATACCAGCATAGCAGTAGCAGCAGATATTATCAAAACATCAGGTATTTAAATCAAATTGTTCCTTTTAGACAGTAACAATGATTTAAATGCTTACCTGAGCCCACCACATGAGAAGGGTAATTATACGCCAGTTTGAACGTTCCAAGGACCTCCGGAGAAATGGAAACAGAAAAAGGAAAACAGCCAATATATTGGGTAACAAGTATACAGCAACACAGTAATAGTATACTGACTGATTCCGCAAATCCCCATCTATGTTCCTGAAAAATTTCCAAACTCCTGTTGGATTCTGAACAGATGCACAATATGTGATAGGCATGACAATAACCCAAAACACTGCAACTGCTAATTTCATGATGTAACGAAGAATCTGGTTAAATTTCAAGCTCCTCCAGGCAAACCAATTAAGAATTATATCGAGAACAGCTGCAGAAGCCAAAGATAGATGACATGAGAAAATGGAGGGATGATAAAAATAGAAAAAGAAGAAAGAAATATGCCAATTGTACTAGTGCCATCAAAAACAAGTAATGGTCAAGTAGACAATACATTGAAGCATTCTCAATGAATTTAAATAGGTAACAAAAGGAGAACGTATACTGAGTACCTCGAATAAAATTCAGAATAGCAGCAGTGATGAATATGCTCAAAATGCTCCTAAAGTTATCCTCGTCAAAAATCACAGTGAGGCTACCGTTATGGTGCCATGCAATGATAATCATCGCCTGATCATTTAACAAAGAGAAGAAAATGATCTTTAAGTTATGTGATAGTCAACAGGATAGTATTTTTGGAAACAGAAAATGGTAGCTATCCTGGTACAATTAGTATAAGAGAGGATAGTTCTCTCTCTAATCCCCTCCCCAGCCCTCCCCCGTCCGCTTACTCTGTTTATTGGCCTCCTTATATCTTGAGTTTCTGATGCTCAAAAGGCTAAAATGTATGACGAATAGAGGCATTCTCCATCTTAAGAACATTCAAAGTAGGACATGTATAAGTTGAATTTAGAAACAAATACTTTGATCACCGGTAAATGTACGTTTCATCTTGAAGTCATAATTCATGAATTCCCGGGATGCAGCAATTGACGTTATTATTAATTAGTTCCATCATTTTGTGCATCTAAATTTCCTTATTCATCCAGGGCATTAAGCTTAATGTGGTAACTCTAGCGAAAAGAATATGTGCGTATGCAATGCTCAGTCCAAAGATCCTATCTCCAACTTAGGGGGTCTGTCGAGAAAGATAAATAAATACAAAATAAACATTTCTCTAACATTTTAGGCTTTTAGATGAGGTGGTCAATCCACAAACTAGCTCAGCAGTATTTTGTCCCATGATGTAAATCACGAAACTCTATTGGTGGTAAAAGGACTGAAGTCCTCTCTCTCCTGTTAAGCCCTCTAAACTGGGTTATGATATAACTCATGAACAGGATACCTGATCCACAAATCAGTTACGGATTTTGGGGAGTTCCTATCCCCACAAAAGTTGAAGGGTTCTTTGAACTCCAACCTAGGTATAGATTTTTATATGCTTCATAAAGAATTTAACTGTGATGGGGTTTAGAAGGAATCCACCTCTTCAAAGAATGCCACCAATGCTCTCACATAAACTTACTGAAAAACATTTGCTAAAATCCAAAAGGATTTGTTAGAACTCTTCATGTGCAGGTTTAATAGAACTAAAGAGAGGTGGAGCTACAAGATCAGGATCCAAAGGCTTACAAGAAATCATCATAGATCACCAGGGGTATTGGATGAAGGCAATACATGGACTTCATTGGCAAAATTCAGTCAGACGGCTGAACTTTGGATGTTAGAGATCGACTGAAGCTGTTAATGAAAGCATTTTTCTAATTTCATTGTGGAATCAGATTTAATTATGGCTGCAGAAGAATTCAAAGGAGAAACACACCTATCTGAAGTCAAAGCAGTTGCCGAAGACTTATTTTTTCATTTAAAGGGAAGGGAACTAAAACTGAGCACATGTAGAAAGAACGAGGTCGGTTTCCAGATAAAATGTGAGCCTCCTTCAACTAACTATTTTGTTGTTTTAACCATCCACTCATTTTGTGCTGAAAAGAATAATAACAATAATAGAAGAAAAGAGAAGCTGTATTGGTGGTGGATAGTGGAGAATTAGGTCAGATACGAATCTCCTAAAGATCTACTTTCTAAGTAGTTACACACAGACCTCTTATTGTTTGGCAAAGAAATAGGATACCAACAATATGAATCCTAGAAAAGCTAATCCATTAGCAGTCAAAAGCAACTTGAACGTGCTAATGGTTGTTCTCAGCCTCAGAACAGGTTTTATGAACAGAGTTTCAACTTGGACCAGAAATTTACACTGTTTGGTCAACAGATTAGTGAGACCAGGAATCCAGGCATATAAGAGGCAGTATCATTTTGAAGTCTTCTGGCTTATACTTTATCCACATCCCGGTTCTCTCTTTATATATGCTTTCTATAGCTTATAGAGTGCAGTTTTCTTTTGCAAGTGCCACTTAAGAAATGTGCAGCAGATGATCAAATGACTAGCATGTCAATTATCTTGACTTGAAAAGGCCACTCAGATCAATAAAGACCTAATCACTGGAATTGCAAACAGATCTGCAATGCTAAAAGCAGCAAACGTTCAGCCAAAATATTATGCCTCAGACAGATCCCAACTCTGTCTGGGGCATAACGTTCCAAAACAATTATCATTAGTGAGCTTGGTAACATCACGTCTTTTCGGAATTTCAGAAGATTTTATGTTAAGTTTGGAACAATAGTGGTTCGCTCGTAGGAACAGTCATGTTTTCAGCAAATAACAGAGACATATTACCAACATCTTCCCAGCTCCATCTCTGCTTGTATTCTTCACTGTTTCTCTTATCCTTTAATCTTAACCTTATTACAAGTTATAAAGTGCCTGAATAAGGAAAAATCATAGATGTACAAGGGAGATCAATAACTCATTTGTCTCAATTCAAGATGTACCTGAAGAGCCAAAATAAAAAATATCCACATCCTGTCGAAACTCCTATAAAGATGCCAAAATGTACGAACTTCAACAAAATTTGTCTTAGGCTTTCTCTTTCCAGCAACAACCTGGTTTCGTGCCTGCAACATACAAGATGACTTAGCAACCATTTTCAGCCAGTGTGAAGCAAAAAATCTTCTTTTGACCTAAATGACATTCCAACTAGACAATTGTTAAACACAATAAATAAATATAATAAGCCCCACTCTAAAGCTTAAACTTTTACATGAGATAGTAACTTGGTATCGAAGCCTAGTTCAAAGGTTCAAAACTTGCTGCCCCATTTAAAAACATTGAAAAGGTAAATGTGCAAGATTCAGAAGAGATCATGCCTACATGTGTGGGGGAATGTTAAATACAAGGTTCATCTTTCAGTGTGAACATTGGTTTCTCTTCTTGTGGTCAATCATTTATATTGGCAACCGTTGACATTGATTTGCAAATTGGTTGAGAATGAAATTCACCGATAACAGTACAAGTACCAAAAAAGGACACCAAGAAGAGAGCATCTAATAGACAAACTGAAAAGAATAACTAAACTTAGCAATATATTGTGTGTATAATTCAATATACTAGCTATCACGAGTTAGATGGACCAATCAGAGCATACCATACCATGCTACATACACTTCCATGTAAATGCTATTGCACTAAAATAACATCAATGTTAATGCTAACCTTTCTTCTGAATTTAGAAACCATCATTACAGAGGCATATCTGCTTTGCATTTGTCTCAATTTAATCATTAAAACTTGTCAAACAACTATTTAAACGTTAAAGGCCAGCCTTCAGGCAGGTCAAATATCGTACAGATGTTATGAAATATAACATAGACATAACTTTTGGTAATGGAAATATATTGCCATACTGCCGACCAATCTCCTCAAACAATGCCTGTACATATTATATAAACATTCTCATACCACATTTGCATGTCGAGTTACATCTGAGTGCACGAAAAAGTCAGCTTTCGGGTCCATTGGCCACCCCAACTTAAAACATTTCTTGGACCTGAAATGAACAGGGGATTCATTGCTCAGAAACTAGGTTTCTTATTTAGAGTTAAAATTAATTATGGGTGGCAATTGATTACCAAAAGTATTCATTTAGATCATCATAATTTCTCCAAGCAGAATGACTGGCTTTTCCATTTCTGTTTCTCCTGGCTTCCTTTTCCAATGAAGATATTAAATGATAAATCATTAATAATAGGAAATACAAATTTAGAAGAGGGAAAAGCCCAATAGCTAGTGAAAGTGAAATCTAAGATAAATAATTAGTTACCTTGCGCAAGACCTCATAGATAGGGGTCACAACGCCCCGCAAAAATGCTTCCTCATCACGTGGTGCTGTTTGGTACACACCTCCACTTACAGGTTGGACATTGCTAAACAGAATTCCATGTAGCTCATTTGCCATCTGATGTAATAAAATACAATGAAATAAAGTTCACTTTTCACAGGAAGGAGACAAGATCTAAGATCATGAAACAAGCCAAATACTAATGAATCAAGGTTGTACAGACTGATAAATCAACCTTACATCCAAGATCATCAAACAAACCAAATACTAATGATCAAGATTGTAACACACTGATGAATCTAGGTTCTTAGGTAAATGATAGGTTCAGAGTTGGACAGGGACCTAAAACTCTCACATCAAATAAAATGCACAAAGAGTTTAACTGTAAACAAGATAAGATAAAAACAAAGCTATTGGGTGCTGAATAAACATGGAAATAGCTTGAAACATACAAGGATAGTTGAAATATACTGGGGACGTACATTATGGAAAATATAGCAAAGGCATTCGGGCATGAACCGAATATTTGAAGCTTCACCCCATATAAGAAGATACAGTCCAATGTAAAGGAGCTGAAGCTGTAGCCTGTTATGACCTTGTGGCAATCTGCAATATAAAACATTACAAGCAAAACATGGGAACATATGAAGAAATGCGGTACATACTGCAAACTGTTTAAAAGAAATATAATGCACATTGTAGGGTTTTGATTCAAACTTGATCCGTTAGTACTCAAACTTACTTTAGATTTGGTCCACAGTGCAGATATCTGCACCATGACTGATAATTTTTGAAGACTTTCTCCAACAACTGCTGAACTGTATAGCTATCCAACTGCAATAGTTTTAATCAATTTTCACATTATGAACACAAATAGAGGAAAAGAGAGTCAACCATAGAAATATATTAGGACTAAACAAGATTTTACCTATGTTGAATGCATATTAACTTATCCTTGTAAAACTTACCAGCTCATAATGATCAACATTCTTATTTCTTATGTCCATATTCGCAAGTAGCAGTATTAAGTGTTCCCTCTGGTTTGCAACATTTCCTTTCTGCAGTCCTCAAAAGTAAAGCAATAAAAAAAAGTCAAAGAAGTTGCATCGCCTTGCTGTCAAAATCAAGGAGGGGGAAACTATAATATAAATATACAGTGGATTAAAATTGGTCTACTTTAATAAGCAAAGAAACTTAGGCAGTTCATAACCCTATAAGGGCAGTAGGGACTAGAGAGGAAGTCCTGGACAATGCATTACGCTTAGCCAAAACATGGTGGAATGAATTGATTAAATAGTTAACGGTGTATCTGTTGATGGAATTTTTTTATACTAAGTCAGCAATGAACATGAGGAAGCGATGCATTTTAACTCTGAACATCTTCTAAGTTTTCATAGAGAGCTAAGTCTCAGTAACTTCCTTTTATGAGCGGGTCTCGTATTGATAGTGATTAAAGAAAATTAACACCATATTCAGCATTTACCAAACTAAAATATTGTTAAAACATACTAATTTTCAAACTATGCTTATGTCACATAAAGATAAACTTAATTATTCTAGATTGAACTTTAATATTTCATGCTCAAATGTTAAGTAATACAAATATCTGTGCTAAGTTCCAAAAACCAAGTTGGATATGTGTAGGATGAGAGAGCCAAAGGGGTTGCTACAGAAAGATATGTTAACTACTGACATGTTATCATTATGTCTCCCTCTCGTTGGTATGAGGTATATGTTCTCCGTCTGGTCGTTTTGACCGCAGATTGATGACTTACAAGATATAATTAACATCAGCTTCAGTATGAGAAGTCTTATCCATGGACCTCTATATTATTGGGAAAAATACTGACTGTTAAGAAACATGTGTTTCCATCCTAGAACTAATTTGGTACTAGGTGGGGTAGCCCAAAATTTTATATGGTGGTCTCAGACTTTGTAATTTTTCTATATGGGAGGGATATACATTCCAACATTAACCATCTGCTTGAAAACTGACAACCAAGCCATCGAAAGGGATTCTTGTGCACTCCCAAGTTTGGCACAAAAGAACAATTAAATTAATAAACAGGGAAATAACAAGTTCTTCAGATTCTATCAACTGGTGATATGCCATGCTACAAAACTTCCACTAGCATTGCAACACAGTTAATTAGCTCTTTCTCATGGGAGAAAATCAACAGGAAGGAAAAGTAATGAAGAAGAAGAAAGGAATATGACAAATCTCAATTTACATATATAAACTTTGTCTAAGCTAGAGAGAGAAAGAGAAGGAATAGAGGGGAGGGAGGGTCAAAAAAAAGAAAGAAAGAGAAAAGAATTAAGGGGTTACAATCATGCTAAAAAAGATAAAAAGAAGAGAAAACCATAACGAAGCACATAATATTACCTGAAACCCAAAAACTGAAGAAAGCCATTCAAGAATGTCGTTTACTGGTCTAGGCTTTTCCTCAGGCGTCTGGAGAATCGGCAAATTATCCATATTACGTAAAGCTTGAAGTGATGCTTTAATCTGATCAACATGAAGAACACATAATTAGACCAGAAGGATAGGTAATGGTGGAGTACTAAAGCAGAGAGTTTGTTTGCTTGCTACATAGCCACTCCCACAACCTTTCGGTTGTTCGTTTTAACTCACTTCCCTTCCAACAACCCCTCCCTTCCAGTGTATGGGAAAAAAGACTAAGAGAAGCACAGTAACATCAAACACAGTGATATCTAGATACTTGTGAATAAGGCCCCTAGTACTATGACTGCTAAGTATCTCCTTATACAACCTCAGGAAGTTCCATGATTCCAGGCTTGACCCCAACTGCATACAAGGGAAGAATGTTGTAGTGCTCATATTGCTCTCTTTTCTCCTCCACGTCTTTTGCATATTTCTTTGTCTGCATTCGAAGTTCAGAGTTATTACACTCACAAGTCAAAGCACATTCATTATAAATCACAAAGGGTGCAAAAGTTTTTTAACTTAACCTCCTCATCAACTTTTGAAGGAGGAACCACAGTCCTCAAGACATCATACAATACTGTTGCTATCTGAATAATTTTGGCCATCTCCTCTCTTCACAAGACAAATGAAATAGTAAGTGCCAAGGAATGATACTATAAAAGTAATTTAGAAGGACTGATCCTTAACAGATTCTTACGGTTTCTTTGTGTATTGGCCCTCCAAGATATCTCTTGCATAGAAGTTCTGGTAATATTTCAGAATTTCTCTAGGATCATTGCTTGCAAGTTGTGGTTTAGTCTCTTTTTCCTCCTGCAACCACCAAAAGATATGGGTATCTTCATTTAGATCCAAATTTCTTTGGGAAACTTTGTCTGATAAAGTCAAAAGACAGTAGCTTTTGAAAGACAATTCAGACATCACTTATGATATCAGAAAATAGCCTATTTCAATCTCGTTTCAAACTTAAGTGAATGATAGAACTCATAACCATGTGCAGAGTTGGAACAATTTAGCAATTTGCTCTCACTGATATGCTTATAGTTTGCAACAGTTTGGGAATTGAAGGACAAACAGTATTGCATGGCTTCAACGTCTTTGGACAGAAATAGTATTTCAATGAAGGAAAGCTTGTTTACCAGATGAGAAGGAGCTATAGGTGCACATATTACCATGTTTAAGTGTACCTATGTGTGCAGGCAATTATCTGATCATCTGAATGGAGGATGTATACGGAAATGCATATGTAGTCATTCGAGAAGTTTGTATCGCAATGAAGACTTAAATGGTTTGCATATCCATTATATGGAGATCTACATGCATGTAAGGGTTTATAAGCAGAAAAGTTCTTCATGTGCTTTGCAGTGCCTATGTAGAATAGAATCTGTAGCTACTAATGGTCGGAAAATTAAAAAGGTAGAGAATGATCTTTTGACTGAACAAATATGAAGGGCATTAAGATTCATCAATCAGACAATGATTAGAATAAGTTCTGACCATGTAGCCAAGAAGGTTCTGACAAAATGCCTTTGGCTTTAATAGAGAACATGATCCTAGATGCTAAATGGAGAAAAATGAACTACGTCCCTAACTGAGATGATAAAGCTTATGTTAAATTGAGTTATTGGGTTGTAATGAGAGAACAAAGAGATCAGAAAGTGGAAGGAACTGCCTACAGGGAACTAAAGCTACAATAACTAAGAATGCTTGAAATTGCAAATTTGCAAAGAACAGACATTAAAAAGGCCTATGAAACATTTCAGTTAAACATTAGAAGAACTAAGAATGCCTGCATCCAAGTACATCATACAATAAAGGATTCTCTCAACATAGTTTCTTTATCTGCTAATCACTTTATTTGAAACAATATAGCCACAACTCTCACAGAGGGAGCAAAGTGTACAGGGTGGTAAGGCCATTATGAGACGAAGAAGCAGCAAATCTTTTCATTAAAATAAAACCAAGCCTTCATAATACACTCTCTCTTTTCCTCAATGACTCTTCAGCATCAAGAGAATTATACGGATTATCCATGCACCCCCTCTATAAGCTGTCAGCTGTCTACTTAGATAATAAATTATCTGTAATTGGATAATAAGTTATTTTTAATACTGATATATCAGATATTATAAAGGAAATTTTATCTTGAAATAAAAATTCTACAACAGATGATCCTCTTTAATTTTCCTTACAAAAGCCAATGTATTATTTCCTCCCTGGCTTCCATGTGCAGCAATTTTTGGTTAATACTCCAGTATAACATCAAAAAGCTAGCATCTATTTGTAGTTGTTCCCTGTTCTATTACATGACAGTCTTTGCATGATATCTGTAATTTGCTAGAAAAAAGAATAGGCCTCTGGAGAAACTTATGAAACCTGCGACTACAATTCAATACCCTTCATGATAGGGAAATGGAAGAAGGTTCCGAAGTACTTGCTAGAGTTTTAATAACAAGCCAAACCTCTAAATTAGTTCAAATTATGAAGGATCTTATTACTTATACATAACACTTAATGTAAATTTGAATAAATTATGAAGCTCTTTCAGAATCATTTTCCAGTCATGAAAGGCTCTGGCTGGTATCAAGTAATAGTTGACAATAACACAACTCAGTCATATAGGACAAAGACAAGACAGCCAAGTAGAATTGGTACTACAGTAACATAGCTCCCAAACAATCAAGAGCACTAATTAAGATCTTAATTGGAAGGGACTCAAGTGAGTTCTCTAAGTGCCTTTGTCTTCTGCCTATATCCACTAGCATACTAACATCACATAGTACATTTTCATCCAAGGATCTTCTATGTAAAGTAACCATCTTATGTCCATTTTGTTACATTTCAAATTGTCATTTATCTTCACACCATTAGCCAGAAAGCCAAAGACTTGAGCCTAAACCTCAAATTTTGTAAATATTGTCAATATTTAAGACAGGAAGATGAATGATTAGGGATAAAGCACAGCTTAGACCTACATTAGGGCTACGGATGGAATGTGGTTACTTCAGCATCTGGTACTCAAACATTGGCTTGAGGGCTATTTTAAATTTTCTTCTTACCCTAAAAATCAAGACCACCTTACTTTCTTGGACTGATAACCATCTTTCAGCTGACTAAATTTTCTCCAACACCTGAAAAGACAAAGGGGGTACTGGAGGAATATTCACTTTTTGTCCATCAACTATGCCTTTCGGCCTGATTCAAGGCCCTGACACACTCTCCCTGGAAGACCCTTGTGGACAAACTCTTGGGTACATTGGACACTCACCAATGTTTGCATTACTCAAGCAAACATTCTCACATCTGCCTTGTCCACCATTGCTTGCATGGAGGCTTCTTCCCAAGGCAGAATGCTCTACTGATGTATATTTACATCCCACAACTTCAGCAGGTACCCAAAATTATTCATCTACAATTAACAACTAGTATGGAGTAATCCTTGCCAAAGACAAGATTTCCCCCATTGAAGTACATATTTTTCTAGTAGAAGTTGCACCTGGTAGGTATCAAGTGTAATTATAGATAAGATGAGATCCATCTGAACTCACATTTCTAGACCTGTCAAAGGACTACAACAAAGAGATGAAAACAATCTGCAAATTTGTTAAGTGGTGTCCTCACATACTAAGGGGGAGAGATTGACACAGAAATATATATAGAGAAAGAGAAAGAAAGAAAACAGAAGGAATGGAGGGGGGCCAGGCAGAGAGAGCAGAAGAGTAACCGTTTCGCAGTCCACAGTTGATGCAATGAGCATAACCTTGAGTAAATGAACTTTTGCAAATTTCAAAAATAATATACTATGAATGAAAATTCCAAGTAGAAATGCAAAAGCAGAACACAGAACTGTCCCCATGTTAATAACAAAAGCCACGGGTAGTATCTCACAGAAGTTTTACTACCTTTTCACATCTATGTAATAGGTAGGTCTTAAACTGCCGAACACCACGTCCACTGGAAGTTGGGTCCATTGAATGAGCCTTTTCTAACGCATGGAACCGGCCTAAATAAAAAAAAATTGATAAAATGAGGACAAGATATAAGGAATCAATCTTCTGTAATAAATATTTTTGCGGAAAAGACCTCCCTTGATATGTCATCCAATTGCTAAATGGACAAATTAATAATAAAAAGTAAGTACAAGCATTTCAGAGGATCAATTACTATGTGTATTATATTGCACTCACTGCAAATTAACATATTTTTTCCTAGTAATCCATCCCTACAATATAACTTGGCCTCGACCAGCACGCCTAAAGCCACTTGGGAAATTCAGTGGGTAGATTGCAAATGTTGAATGAGACTCTTGCACATAATCTAAATTCTCTTTCTTTATCTCTTTGTCCAACTACCGACGATATACAACTGCCTTAATACGAAAGAATCACATGTTAGTAAGAGTTGCAAAATGTCAAATAATGATTAGGATTTAGGAATAACATTTTATAATGTGAAACTGCTATATAGTACATAGATAACGCTTCTTCTCAATTTAGCGCAAAGGTCATCTGCCATTTATTGTATGGCAAATAGTGACATCATTAAGTTAAGGATGCACATCAAGTGGGAGCATGCATCACTAGGTTAACTGCAGACCCTACAAAAGACATGTTCTGCAAAAGGTATAGCTATTTGCCATCTTGAAGAGAAGATGCTTCCCTACAAGTTATTTCTTTCAAAAAGCCGCTACAAAACACCAAATAAGCTTGACTCTTGATTAAAGCTACAAAACTCTGTTTATTTCCTGTACCTTTATCGTCATCTCTCTTCTTCATCTACTTTCGGATATTGAAAGTAAAGTATCAATGGACAGGTATAATAGAGAATTTTTACAATGGAAAACTTCTCAAGTCTGTATAATTCAGTCATATTTAATTGTCAACTCTCTGTAAGATCATAGCTAGCTTCAGTAGGTAATCATTGAATTCATTGATTTGCCAATCTATAAACTCCAAGATTTTTGGAAACCCCTTATGATGAGACATATGTTTCCTAGTATAAAATGACTTATCAATGAAATTGTAGTTGACTTAGCATCTATATTTCCACCCAACACGGGAAAGAGATAGGTTGGGGCTAATCATGAATTTTCTCGAAGTTCATTAAAAAATTTAATGAACATAGACAGAAAAACTATAGGCTAAGCACTACTACCATCCTTCAGTAAGTGAAAGCGGTCAAGTCAATTCATTTTTATTGGCTACCCAGTACTACCATTGCAGTGGTATGGTATTAAGAGTCAGATTACCCTTAATCCAATAGATTTCTTCAATTTACAAAGGCCACTTCTTTCACACAAATCACATATTTTCATAATATTATAGGTTTAGAACGTGCATATATCATATTATCCAAATGTTCCCAGAAGAAGCATATCAAATCATAAAAATGAAATGCTGATGGAGATTCCCATAACGAGCAGCTTCAAACTCATATAAATCACACCAGAGTGCAGACTCTTTTGAGCCAAATCCCATAAAGATAAATGAATATAAAGATATTAGAGTTACATTTTTATATCACTTACTATTAATACAACAACTATGAGCGTCCATTTGCGCCTATTCTTACATATATTTTTTTAATGAAGAAAGACACTGCTTTCTGAGAATTCAAAAGTAGCCTAGATTACCAGCAACTTATGCTTCATAATTGAAGAAATTCAGAACATATATTATATTACGTACATGCATGTAGAGATAAATGCACATTCTTATTAACATCAATTCCCGGGTTCCCTTGAATACGGTAAAATTTACAACTATAAAATGGGGATGAGAAGGGAAGATGTACAAATTTTAATCTAACAAAAATAAAATCAACTGTAAAAGAAGTATAACATTCAACAAACAAAAACTTCAATAGTATCAACATCTGCATTAGTATTGAACATCTTTACACACAGCACACACACAGAGAAAATTCATTCAAGAAACATCATCCAAGAATATCAGCATCACTGCTGTTCCATATAAAACAGAAAAGCTGAAGATCAGACTATGCAGAACCAGCACAGTCAGAAGTAGCACCACCATAGACAGATAGCCACATATAATTGTCATTCAAATAACATAATCCAAGAATACCAACATCAGTGTTATTCAAGTACACACACAGAGACACATATAATTATTCAAATAACATGATCCAAGAACAGCGACATCAGTGCTAAAGGTAAGCATTGTTCGGGTATAACCAAATAATTGAACCAAAATATAAACTTTGGTTCCATTATTTTTATATTCGTTTATATTTCAGTTACCAAAAATAGAAAATTTTGTTTTCAGTTCGGTTACGATTGGTTGATAACCGAATAATTAATTTTTTGTAAAAAAAGAATATTTCTTTTTACTTTTCAACTTCATGGTCAATATATATTTATAAGTCCATGTCACTCATATATACATAATGTGAATTGTGATGATAGATATTGGAATATATTTACAAAGAAATTTGGTTATTTTGGTTAGTTTAGAATTATGTATGTTTTTTTAAAAAAGAAAAAATCCACTATTTTGGTTAATAACCTAAACCGAACCCAAAAAAATAATTCAGTTAAATAATTCTAGTTCAGTTTTAGTTATTAGTTTTAAAAGTTGGAAATTTAATTATAAAAATTCGATTTCAATTCAAATAAGGCGGATGCTAGCTTCGACATAATTCTAATTCGAATGACAAAATCCAAGACTAGCACATAATTCAAGAGGGAAATCATGGATCACACGTGTCGAATATATACATTCCTCTCATATAAAAAAAATATCAAATTCCACGTCCACGAAGCGTTGGAACACTTTTTTCATCAACTAATTAATTTTAAGTAGGAAACATCAGCAACTTTAACAACGCATACTCACATATTTAAGTGTTCTAATCCGAATAATTACAAATTCCAAGAAACCAACATCACAATTATTTCATACTGACAACAAAATTGCATCAAACACACACACACAAAACACACCCAAAAAAACACACACACAAATTAAAACACAAGTAAGATTGATAATTCTACTTACACAAATAAGCAACCCTGGGATTTTCCCTCTCAACCTCGTTAGCAACCCGAAGTATGGGAGCAATGGACGCCAGCGACGACGGCACCACCTCGCTGTCGACAACGGCGTAATTGTCCTCGGCGTTGAAAGGCACGTCCACCATGGTCGGCGCCTTCGACATCCTCTTCGAGAACGACTTCTGCAGACCCTCATCCCCTTTCGTCCCACTCGTACTCGCCATGATCGGCCACTCAAACCTCACTACTTTTCACTACCAAACCTCTTCTCTATCTTCTTAAACTTACTTTTGCGTATATTACAAGTAAAACTCTACGTAAACTCTCATCAGAATGTATATATATACATAAATATAAAATATACATAGAGAAGGACAGCATAAGATACTTTGTTGTGGAGGTGGGGTTTGTGCAAGATGGTAGCTTTTGTATGGGGTTGTCTCAAAGAGCAAGAAAAGAATGAAAATGAGATAATTAAACATTTTTTTGTTTAAATGGTTTGTTTAATTTGTCTGTTAGTATGCTGATAATGGTGTTAAGTGCTTTTGCTTTTCTTTTTGTTAACAGTGGTGATAGAAATATAAAAGAAAGAGATGAGGGAGCTGCTTTTTTCTTTTCTTCTTCTTTGCTTTGCTTTTGCTTCGTGGGGTGGCTTTTGCTTTGGTGTGTGTTTTTAGTGAAGTGTCGAATGGGCGAGTTTGCAACTTTGCTGCTTTTCACACTTCCGGAGTTGGGTGTGGAGGGAACTGTTTGAACGACAAAGCATAAAGTGGAGCGAAGACCGTATATACGACTTCACCTTTGCTGCTTCATTTTCCTCGTACGTTTCGGGTCCCGTATGTGGTAACTGGTAAACAACCGTAGTAGCCCGGGCCGGGTAGTCTACTGTCACGCGGGGTCGCTTGTAACCGGGTTCTTTGTTGCAAAACGTTGGTCACACGGGACGTGTTTTGTGCTTGAGATTAACGTGCCGTGTTTTACATTTTGTGCTTGTCTATTGTGTGTAATTAGCTGGCCCTATCGCAAACATAAATGCCAAGCTGGCCAGGCCTCTAGCCCCCGTGGCATCTACCATGGTAGTAGTTCGGCCTAGACTAGGTTGAGATATGAGAAATTTTACAAATGGTCCCTACTATTTATATGAAGTGTCATTTTAGTTCTTATTGTTTCAAAAGTAACTCACTCGGTCGCTAATATTTGTTAAATGTGTTAATTTAATTCATATTGTTATTAAAATAACTTATTTGGTCCTTAATGTTTACAAAATTTGTCAATTTCATCCTCATTATTTGGTCATGTATTGACCACATGACCACTTTTGAACATCAAAATGAGAATCAAGTTGATAGTTTTTGTAAATATTATGAAAATAAATCACTTTTGAAACAATGGGAACCAAATTAATACTTTTTACAAATAATAAGGACCAAATGAATCACTTTCAAAATAATAAAATTAAAATGACACGCTTATAAACAATAGGAACTATTTTAGAATTCGGCCTTCAAGATGCGTAACTTATTAGTTAGTTACCTACCCACAAGGAATGGAACATATAAATCTAATCTAACCATTTTTTTAGTACTTATTGAAAATTACTCTCTAATATTTGGTAATGTTTAAATCTTGAATATTACATTGGATTAGTTAAAAAATAAAACATTCAAGTTTTCGATCTTTTAGCATGAGGATAGCTAAGTCGTCTAGTTTTTTCTTTTCTCTTGACAGGCCCCTCAATATTAACTCCGTCAAATTTTTTTAACTGTTAAGGATAAAGTGGTAATTTCACTTATTTTTTTTAAAAAAAAAAAAAGAGAGCGAGAAACCAAGCCCAAAGTAATTTTGCATATTATGAAAAAGAGGAAAAAAAAAAAAAACCAACCCAAAGGCTACTGGCTCCTCGTCCACACCCAATACCAAATCCCCAAATTCCTCGTTGAAGAACAAACTCCATCAACCACAGAAGTGGTGGCGATACAAAGACAAAACGCAGATAGATATAAAGTAGCTTATGGATGTTTTTAGGCCTTGAAGAGGCAAGGTAGGACTCTTTATGGTTTTGGTGGTTAAATTAAATCGAATCGGGTTTTTGTTTTGTTGCCATTAATTTTAGGGATTTCGTGATGTTGATTTAAATTAAATGAACTTTTCTAATGATGAATCTTCATTGTTGATCTATGTAATGTTCAATATGGTGCTTCAATGGAATGGCTAAAAAAAAAAAAAGTGATGCATATAAATGTGTATTTGAGGAAGACGTACAATAAGGGCAAAAGAGAAATTTTAATTGATCAACTATTTGATCGTTAAAAAAGTTTAACACCATTAATTTTGAAAGATCTCCCAAGAGAAAAAAATAAATTGGAGGACCTAGTTGCCTCAGTGCTAAAAGATCGAATACTTAAATATCTTATTTCCAGGTTAATTCTATATGATTAATTAATGAAGTTACTATAAAAGGTACTTCTTAAACCTAATTGATACTTATTTGACATTTATAAAACGTATTTAACAAAATATGAAATTGATACATCGTGTTTAACATAAATGAACTCCACAAAATTTTGTGGATTTTTTTAATAAATCCAATTTTTTTATGTTTGATAATATTTTATTAAAATATAGAATTCATTTGGAATTTCAAGATTTGCAAATCCTAGATTTGTTCTAATTATATTCAAATCCTAACTCGAGGTAGAATTTGTAATTCCACGAAAAACAAATCCACAGAAGATCTTATGAAGACAAAAATATTTCTATAATTATTAATAGCACATATTAATTCTAATTCACATGTTGTTCCAAATGCAATTCGAATCTACAAATGATATGATTAATTTAAAACTATTTTATGTATACAAACAATAGAATTATAAGAGTTTTCAAACTCTATGTAAAGTGATAATAGTACTATTAAAAAAACGTGGATCATTAAATATGAAAATAAAATATTATTAGGATTACTCTCATTTATTATGATGTTACGAGAAAATCCTATTTGTTATCCGCTGGCCTTCGCCCACTGGCTTCACGGCCGATTCCAAACAGAGCATCAGTAGACTCGACTTATCCAAACCACCCTCAAAACACCCAAGTCCCACCCAACCCCCAAGCCCATAATGAATCCACTGCAGAACCCAAGCGCATACCCAAATTCCAGCCCAAACCCGGCCCAAACTCCCAACACCAAATCCCTCTCCTTCGACAAGCTCTCCAACTTCTTCTCTCTTCCCCTCTCCGACGCCGCTGACTCTCTAGGTCCCTTTTTTGTGTGTGTTTGTATGTGAATTTTAATTTTTTTTATATTTTTTTTGGCTTTTTATAACTTTAATGGTGATGTTTTATTCTTATATATGTGCAGGTGTTTGTACGAGTGTGTTGAAGAAAATTTGCCACGATAATGGTCTAGCGAGGTGGCCATATCGAAAGGTAAGCTTATGTGAAATGCAAATATATTACGATGCCATTTGTTTCTTCTTTTTTTTTTTTGGTTTCCCTTTTTTTGTGGTAATTTTAATATAGATAACGCCTTAGCCTAAAAGGTTTGGTTCCTCGAGAAAATAGTGTGGGGTCACTATGTTGGTTGTGAGTCTTAGTGTTGGGAGTTTATATAATAACTCGTATTTTGATGATTTTGGTTTAGTGGATATTTCAATTATTTTTATGCCAATGACCCCGGTTAGAGCCCGTTAGCATTGCTTATTTTACGTGCTTATAAGCAACTGGTGTTTGTTTATAAGCAAGTGATTAATAAGTAGAGAATTGTTTGGTTAGTACGTGCTTATAAGTTACTGACATTTTTGGTAGGTAGGTGTTTATGAGTAGCAGTGTTAGCTGAACAGCCTCTTATTCTAGTTCTTTTGCTATGGTTAGTATTTGGTAAGAAACAGAATTGATTGGTTTTTGAAGGGAAGGAGTTAAGAGTTTTTGAAGGGAAGGAGTTAGGAGTTATCTTTCTTTTGTAGACAGTAAATGGTAATAGGATTTTTGTTTTTGGACTAGAGGTTATTGTATAATGGATGTAGACAACGTACACGCATTCACGATTGATTGGATAGAGTAAGTTGATATACTTATTTCCCACATATTGTTGTTGTTGCAAGGATGATTGCTTATTCTGTGAGAAAAGAAACAGTTCATGTTGATCTATTTGCAAAGTCCTCGAGTAAGGATAATTGGTTCAGCCATTAGCAAGCATAGTACTGACATTGTTTCTTAATGTATATGAGAGATTTAGTTTCATGCTGGGAAGAGTATTGAAGAAATTAAGAAGGGCGCTGTTAGAGAAAAGAAGAAGCAACTTGCTAAAATGCCGGGAATTGCTGGAGAAAGGTAATGGTTTTGTGCCAATATTATTTCACAAGTTTGTAGTTGTTATCAGTTTGTTTTCCAGTTTCCTTTGTTGCACGTGTTAATGCTAGAGCAGTTTGTCTTCTACCATCAATGGCATGAGATACAAGCTTCAGAATGGCCATTGGACTGCTATCTGATGTTTTAAATTTTTGTGTGTAATTCTTTGTCCCTGGCCACAAGATAAAATGTCTTGATGGTTGACTGTTGACATCCAGGGTTGGAGGGGGGTTGTTAATAACTTTTAAGAAAAGGAGTTAATTTCTATATAGTATCATCTATCTTCTACTAGAATCCCTTCTTTTCTATTATGAATGCTAAAGAAAGACCTCTGTTAAAGTAATAGTTTCTAGAAGATGATGGAGATTTTGTATTCAAGGCTGAAGATGTTCTAGAATCATTATCAATGTCTTGGATGAAGTGGGTAGAAGAGGGAGGAAAAGAAAAAACAATGGGGGTGGCCGTTTTGGAGGGGATTGGGTTTTTTTTTTTTTTTTGGGGGGGGGGTGTGGTTGTTGCTTAATAAGTGTGAGGTAAGGAGTGGGGAGAGACGGATCAGACATGTCATGTTTAGAAAAGATTCTTGTTTCAATAGCAGTTTTGTTTTGTAGGACTTTGAAGGCGCTGATGCTAAACTTGGACACCATTTTGAAGACTCTAGATCACAGAGAAAGAGAGAGATTGGCTGTAAAACTTTTGCTTAAATAGTAGTTTGGAAATGCCAGTCATTAAGTGCTGTGAAGCTAAATCTTAGACGAGAATTCTGTAATTAAGCCTATTCTATTCAGGACCCAAAAAGGAGGAAGTTCATGGAGAAGAATTGGTGAAAGCAAGATATGCCAAGTTTCCATCCTAAACCGGTAGTAAAGAGGTATGATCATCAGCCAGGAAGAAATTTCTGCAAAAGGAAGCTGGGGAAACTAAATTTTTAAGATTAGCGATACCAAACTGTATCCTAAGAACTTAAAGACGAGAATTTACAGGTTGCTGGATAGGACCATAGGATATTACAATCTCAGCAATTCAAAAGCAAGCTCAAAGACAGACTCAAGAGTCAACTCCACTGCAAAAACTGTTCAAGAGGCACAGTGGAGGGAGAGAGAGAGAGAGAGACTCAGCAATATCGTGGTTCAAGATTTTAGGAGTTTACTTCACATGTATATTTGTGTGTGGATGATTTAGGCACTTAGATAAGCTTAAAAGACTTGTCTATGCCTCTTGGACAGTTAAAGCATTGGTCTTTCTTCTTAATATTCATTTTCTCTTTGTTGGGTGGTGGGGGAAGGAGAGTGTGCTGGGGCTGGGGTAGGCAAGCATTATGCACATTTATTTTGATCTATGCCTATCCATATTGGCTGCATACCCAAATTTGATCCCCCTTTTGGCATGTAGTTGCTCTCTTTTTGCGTCTTGTGAGTTTGTTTCATCCCATTTTATTTAACTGTTTCAATCTTATATTTGAATGTGTTTTGGTTCGTCCCATTTTACTAACTGTATCAACTTTGTATTTGAATGTAGAGGATCTGAACTTCCAAATAAAACCACCAGCTCTGTACAGGAAATTTCAAAATCCCGAAGTGCTTCACAACCACAAGGAAGCAAGAATTCGGAAACTGGGAGTCTCCAGAATGTGTACAGCTCAAATTTAACAAAAGGATTGCAGGGCAACCCCGATGAATTTAAGTATGGATTTCCATCAGATGGCTTGTCAACTGTTTCATACAGATGGTGGGTAAATGATGCTCCAGATGGTGATGAGAGGCAAGTCTCTAACAGTGAATCTCTTCAAGAAAAAGAGCAACAATCTGAAGATCCAGTCGATAATAGTGGCCCAGATGGAGAGAGCTCTGAGAATAACACAGACAAAAGCGACGTGGATGCTCAGGGGGTGAGTTTACTATCTGCTGTGAGAAAAAGGGCGGCGAAAGAAGGGAAAGCAGCTTTGAAGCTTGGTGTTTACAGGGGAAATGGCAAGCTTGATTGGAACAAAAGAGCGGTGCTGCTTCAGATTTTCAAGTCTTCATTGCCAAATGAATGGGAATATGGGTCCTCCTGATCTTGATTCTTGACAATTTTCTATATCGCAAGTGTCGTCCCCTTATGCTACAAAGGCAACACGTTGGATCCTACATCTCTGATTCTGATTGGCAGAAGATGGACATATGGGCTTGTATTCCAGAGATTCCTCATTTGACTGCTGCAGAAGCAGGCCAACTTGTTTTAAGTATTCCATGCATGCAGGATAAGGAAGATTAGATGTATATGCTCTGACACAAATTTGTAAGCCTGTGAATTCCCATCGCTATATTAGAAAAATTAGTCGGCCTCAGAATTTAGCCTAGCTTTTGGTAGATGAAGCGAGTTCGTATCTTATAATCTAATATGGTGATGAACTTTTTTGTTTGTTTTTATGACCATAAATAATTGTCATTATTCGATCTTTTTCATAACATTACATTATACATTATTATGATCTGATAGTCGGCAGGGCTTGAAGTTTCATTTTCATCAAGACCACAGAACAAAAGGAATTTGTCGTAACAAATAGGCTAGAAAAGAATTCTCTAGCATTTCTCTGCTTTACAACAATATGTTTTGGATCCATGAAAGCAACACGGTCATTTGCTACAAATATATACATATATATATATACATATACATACATATACATATGCATACATGTACATACATACATATACATACATATACATATACATACATGTACATACATATACATCTACATACATATACTGATATACGTATACATACATGTGCATACATATACATATACATACATATGCATATACATACATATACATACATATATATACATATACATATACATATACATACATATTCATACATAAATATATACATACATACATATACATATACATACATGTACATACATATACATATACATACATGTGCATATACATACATATATATGCATATACATATACATATACATATACATATACATGCATATACATACATAAATATATACATATACATACATATACATATATATATATCTCTCCATGTTGTGGTCATCTTAATTTCATGCTCAACTAAGTATGGACATAAAAATCAGATTAAACCAACGGATTAGATAAGCATATTAAGGGAGTCACGTCACAAACAACCTCAGATTCATAAGTTAAACAATCACAAAGTTTTCCATAAACTTTTCCATCATATACATCATTTGATCATCAAGAATCTGATGCCTCTCAATCACCCCAAAAAAAAAAAAAAAAGTTCTTTTTAACGATTGCTCCTCCATGTTGATCTCACTTGCCAGGCACAAAGTTTGTAGCATATGCCCAAGCGTTGTTGTTAACTGGATCTGCAAGGTGGTCAGCAAGGTTCTCTAGTGGTCCCTTCCCAGTCACAATGGCTTGAACAAAGAATCCAAACATGGAGAACATGGCTAATCTGCCATTCTTGATTTCTTTAACTTTAAGCTCAGCAAATGCATCAGGGTCATCAGCCAGACCCAATGGGTCAAAGCTTCCACCAGGGTAGAGTGGGTCAGTCACCTCACCTAGTGGTCCACCAGCCGCTCTATACCCTTCAACAGCACCCATCAAGATCACTTGTGTTGCCCAAATGGCCAAAATGCTTTGTGCATGAATCAAACTCGGATTACCTGTTAAGTACAATAAATAAATAAGTCAATATCTTTTCACCAAACTTATATTTTTAAATGCGATGGTAACTATAACATAGTTTTAGAGTCTAGAAACCAAACGATCTAAATTCATTGCCACCTATTTGAAAAGCTTGTAATAAGTCAATATTTTTTCGGCAAGGTTAAACTTTTAAACGAGTTGATGACAATAACATTACCCAAGTAGTCTAAACCACCCTCGCTGAAGATTTGTGAACCAGCTTTGAACCACACAGCCTCACCAAACTTGACACCATTTCTTGATAGCAGCTCAGGGAAGACACAGCCAAGAGCTCCAAGCATTGCCCATCTGCAGTGGATGACTTCGAGCTCACGGTTCCTGGCAAAGGTTTCAGGATCAGCGGATAGCCCTGCGGTGTCCCAGCCGTAGTCACCGGGGAATTCTCCGGTGAGGTAGGAGGGCGGCTCGCCGGAGAATGGGCCTAAGTACTTGACTCTGTCGGGGCCGTACAATGGGCTGCGGGATGAAACTTGTTTTGGCTTCGCTGCTGTTTTCCTCATGGTGATTCTTCCTTCGCCGAGAAGCTTCTGTGCAGCCGGAGAAAGCTTCACGTCTTGGCCGGCGAACGAAGGGGATGAGAGAGCCATTGTTGAGGCAGCCATTGATGATCTGTATTTTTACTTGCAAAAGAAAGCTGTGTGTTTTGATGTGTTGAAATGCTTGGAGGCCTTGGTGATGAATTTATAGGTGTCTGGGATGTTAAGGTTATTTTATCTAATGATATCTATGTCTCTTTTCTTATTGGTTAACATTTGAGTTCAAGATTTTCTTGCTTTGGCAGTTTCTATGACAACCTAATTGCATAGATTTTCTATCTTTCCTTTTGTAATACTTCAGTCGTTGGGTATTGGATTGCTTTTTCTAAGCCAATGGTAATCCTCCACGTATTAGGTTGATATCAGAGTATCATTTCCCACCTCCTTGTAGCCAATGCAAATAAATACGAAAGACGCCAATTTTGGTTTACAAAACCCAATCCCGATCAAGTTGCATAAGTTGGATGACCCACCGGACGGATTTAGAAGGGTTTTGGCGAAAACTGGAGGAACATCCATTAACGTAGTTGGTTTGTAAGCGGCTTGGCCTTCATTCGAAGAAAAAAAAAAAAACTTTTGTTGTAAGAGAAAGAAAAAAGAAGAAAAGAAAAATATTACTCGAATGAATTAATAAAGTAGTTTTTAACAAAAATGAGTAATATAATGTCTTTAACAAAATGAGATAAGATTTAATTTAGTTTAATTATTTGTTAATATCTATTGACATAAGTTGTTAGACTATGTACTGTTTGTAACACTAGACATAGAGATAGTGAATTTAGATCCTAGTAGTTTCTTCCAATTAATCGGAAATGGAAGAATATGATTGCATTGTAATTACTCGTTTATTGCTTGCAAGCACTTCTAGTTGGGTAAAATACATCAGACCCTCCTGTAATTTACTATAAGTGCACAACACCTTCTATGATGCCAAAAATCCTATAACAAGCCCCTATGTTGAATATAAGTTTCACATATATTCCTACTGTCTACATTTTCTTAACGGTGTTAAAATTTTACAATAGAAAGACGTTAATAGCCTTACTTACTCATTCAATTTTCTTTTTTTTTTCTCCCTTTGGTCAAACAAATGTATAACAATTAACAAAAAACTAAATCAATTATGCACCATTAATGTTTGTAGCTAGGATCAAATTTAAGATATTTTATTTATTAATAAAAAAAAATTTAAATCAATGTTAGTAGCTAATAGTAAATTAGATTTTTTGTTAGCTTCCAAGAATTCTTCGCAGGTTGCCATGGTAAAAATAAGCACCCTATCGTAGTCAAGTGGACAATTTTCCATGATAATACTGTTTCTTTCCATTGAACTATTCCTCCAGTTTTGCAACCTTTGTCTGATCAATTTGAAGTTGGAAACTTGAGGAGAACCAAATCCTTTGCACCCATGGACAAAGAATAAGTGCATGTTCAATTGTTTTAGATTCGCCATGACAGATTCCACAAAGAGGATTGCTTGCAACCTTTCTTTTAAATCGATTTGTCTTCTAAAGTTAACTCAATTGCAAATAATTGAAGAACCTGTTTTTGTGCATTGTTATGCGCGTCTTTGACCAAAACAACAAAAGGAAATTGGACGAGTGGGTAACGATATTAATGTCTTTCTATTGTAAAATTTTAATATCGTTAGGGAAGTTTAGATGATAGGGCGTGTGGTGAAACATTTACTTATAACAGGGGCTTGTTGTAGGACTTTCGATACTATAAGAGGTGTTGTGCACTTATAGTAGACCACAGGGAGGTTTAGTGCATTTTATCCTTTATTTTAAAACAAAAAGGGGAAAGAAAGGTATATATTGATTAATCTCACTTTTTTTTTTTAGGGAGTTTTAGTACAATAGAACATAAGAATTTTGGACTACTACATTTTGTAGTATGCACTAAGATGAATTTGTCCCAATAAAAAAACTAAACTTTATATATTTACAAATTAAGGTCACAATAATAGCTCAAAATCACTAAGTAACTTCACGTTACATAATCTTTTTTAATAATTACAATTCAAGATATAATACTCACACACATACATACATATATACATATACACAGACACACACACATACAAACATATAATTATAAAAAACAACAAGACATATAAAAAACATTAGCTCTTGATGATCAATTTCCTATTGAAACATACTAGTAAAGTGCATCAGTGTTGTGGCTCATGCAGGCAATGCATCAATTATCATGGAAGTTCTTAGCAATTGAAGTCTCAAGAGCTTGGTGATATCGCCTGGTGAGTTCAACTCTACCACCTAAACCAGCCTCAAGGGGCTCCAATATACACTGCATATCAAACTTGACACCACCAATGCAAGTAGAGGCCAAGTAGCTATGCAACTCGTTGTAAAACTTGTACACATTTTTGCGGTTCACCAATCCCAACCCTTGAGCTGCAATTGCATCAGTTTCCAAGTAGGGTCAATCTCTATCACCTCCTTGGACAATTTAGGATACTGCACGAATGAGCCATACTTTTCCATCTCCTTCATGTTCGGCCTAACCCTACCCCAATAGTTAGTGATCGAGTGCCATACGTACACGTATTTCAGTCCGTGCTTCCGTTTAGCAATGTGAGATTAATGTGGGAAGTTGTTTTTCCAGTTGGAATTCAGGCCCCACTAGTTATTTTGGGGGCTTCGTCATCTAGATTTCTCTTGTTTAAAAAAAATGGAAGTTGTGTTTGAGATGAAAGAGATTTTATTTGTATGATTGGGGAGCATCATATTCTTGAATCTTGATGATGTAAAAATGATGAAATGCTTGTGAAAAACTTTATATTCGAATTAATATCCTATCAAATATTATCTACTTTAAGTTATGTGTCACAAGGTTTCTAACACTAAAAGAGACTATTGATGGGAGAGGATACTGAATCGCATTGAGACAGGCTCTTAATTTACCATGAGAGATTTGCAAAATTTTAATAGATTTAATATGAGCATACCTAGGATGAGTTTAATGTTATTAAAAGTTCATATTAATTGACTCCACAGTGATGTTCCCTTTCAAGTACCTTGACCATAATTTCTTTTTTCCCTTAGATTCAAATTCTCTCCTATTTTTACCAGTAGATATATTGCCATTCTTGCACTCTTTGGGTAAGAGGCAAGAGCTTCTCTGTAATATATTATATATAAGAGCAATAATCTTAACCATTCACATAAGACTAAATTAATTTGGACCCTTTATCTTAAAACAAAAAGAAGAAAGAAAGAAATTGATAAATCTCACTGTCTAATTTCCTATTTATCCCTTCGATATTTTCTCTCTCTCTCTTTCTGTTGAGAGTTTTAGTACAATATAATATAAGAATTTTGGACTACTATATTTTGTAATATGCACTAAGATGAATTCATCCCAATAAAAAAACTAAACTTTATATATTTACAAATTAAGATCACAATAATAGATCAAAATCATTAAGTAAATTCAAGTTACTTAATTTTTTTAATAATTACAATTCAAGATACAATATATAGACACACATACACATACACACATGTGTGTGTGTGAGTTTGAGATGAAATATATGAATGGCCATGTCAATAGTATGCTTATTTATTTGGACATATTTAATTAATTGTTTTCATACCTAAGATAAGCTTAACATGAACTATATATAGAGGTATTTTGTGGTGACTCACTCTAATGAGGGTGCTTAGCATAAATTTATAAGAACAATACAAGATACAAAGTTATAATTTTGACCTTTATAATCTATGTGTTAATACACTATACAACATACTCTAATATCTCCCCTCAATTTGAACAGGAAGGTGATCGTGCATGAAGATTGGCCTTGAGTTCTTGAAGCCGCACAGACGTTAATGCTTTGGTGAGTATATCAGCAAGTTGAGAGGTTGTGGGTACATATTGAACATGGACATCACCTTGAGCAACATTCTCTCAAATGAAATGGAAATCAATCTCGACATGCTTTCTTCACGGATAGAGAACCGGATTTACAGAGAGATATGTAGCAGAGATGTTGTCACAAAACAAGACTACTGGAGATGGTAACATAACACATAAGCCACGCAGCAATTGTCTAATCCAGTAAGTCTTTGCAAGAGCATAAGCAAGGGCTTTAATATTTTGCTTTGGTACTTGAGCGAGACACCATTGGTTGGCTTTAATATTTTGCTTTGGTACTTGAGCGAGACACCATTGGTTGCTTCTTGGAATGCCAGGATATGAGGGAACAGCCTATTCGCATAGCCTGTGGTGGAACGATGAGTGTCAAGACACCCGGCCTAATTTGCGTCAATATAGGCAACAAGTGAAGGTTGAGTAGCCCCATGTAAGATAATACCTTCATCCATAGTACCTCTCAAGAACTTCAAAATTCTTTTGACAAGTTACAAGCGAGATGTACGAGTGCATGCATATATTGACTAACCAAGATTACAATAAAGGCAATGTCAGTTCGAGTCAAAGTCCAGTATTGCAAATCTCCTACCATACTTTTGAATTATGTAGGATCCGTTAAAGATCACCATCATATAATGAAGGCTGTGATTTAGAGGGTAGAGGGGATTTAACAGGCTTGGCATTTTGCATAGAGAATCTTTGAAGGAGATCCTATGTATATTTTGCTTGATACAAGAATAAGGAGGTAGGTGAGCATTTTAACTGAATGCCAAGGAGATAATATAAGTCATTTAGGTCGTTCATTGCAAATGTTTGGGTGAGGGTGTCAATGAAATCGAAAATTAAGACAGGAGAACTACCTGTCAGAACAATATCATCAACATATAAAAGGAGAATAAGCATGCATTTCGACGAACAAAAAACAAACATGGATGTATCAGTTGAACTAAAATGAAAACCATGAGACAATAGAAAGGAACTAAATCTGGTAAACCAAGCACGAGGAGCTTGTTTTAAGCCACAAAGAGCTTTTTGTAACTTGCACACATGATTAGGGCACTGAGAATCAACGAACCCCAGGGGTTGTTTCATGTAAACCTCTTCAGCTAGAAAGCCATGTAAGAATGCATTTTTTACATCTAATTGACGAATGAGCCAACCACGAGAAATAGCAACAGACAAGACAGTATAAATAGTAGTAGGCTTAACAACAGGACTAAAAGTTTTAGAATAATCAATACGTACTTGTTGATGAAACCCTAGAGCTACAAGTCTTGCCGTATACTGCTTAATAGAACCATCAGACTTATACTTTATTCTATAAATTCATTTACAACCAACTAGATTCTTGGTTGGTTGAGGTGGCACAAGGATGCATGTTTGATTATCAGTAGAGACAGCAAGAGAGAAAAGTTGTTTTGGTTTATGAATACGTTATTTAGAACGGGTTTGCATGGGATGAAGATTGGTAAGTTAAGGCTAAGAAAAGAACTTGGTGATAAGGATGACAAGCACTGTTGGAGCATGACTTGACGGGACTCACCGGTGTTGAGAGGATGCGTTTGAGCTGATGTGTGTAATCGAGGAAGGAGGTTTTACAGTTGATAGGTCATGAGCAGAAGTGCGGGTGACAGGTGATGAAGACATAGCGTCCGGTGTCTTAGATGGGGCTTTAGGAGAAGTACGTCTAGGCAATGGGTGTGAGACATCGTGTGATCTAGAAAGGGGATGGCCACTTTATGGTAAGGGGAGGGACTAGGAGTTGAACGACCTCGGGGAATGATGAAGGAGGTGAAGGTGCAATAAGCGATAAAACGGGAAACAACGACTCATTAAAGTGCACAGGCTAGCTGACATAAACTCTACCAGTGTATAGCGATAACCTTTATACCCATTTACTTCACCTAAAAACACATACATGACAGATTGAGGTGTCAATTTATGCATGGTAGTGGCAGTTAAATTGGAAAATAGGCACAAACAAAAGAACAAAGAAAACAATAATCTAATTTTAGATGAAACAAAAGTTCAAAGGGAAAGTATGAGCGTAATGTAGAAGATTGTAGCCTGTTTATGACATAAACAACAATATATGCTATATCAAGCCAAAAAGATTGTGCATGGATGAGAAAAGCATGCGTAACATCCGTGATATGTCACTGTTTACATTTGTCAATTGCATTTTGTTGAGGAGTGTCCGAACAATATTTTTGAAAACCAAACCTATTTTCACGAAAAAGTCATGAAAAGCATGATTATTGGATTCACCACTACCATCACTTTGAAAATATTTAATCTTAGATTGAAAAACATTCTCCACTTGGCTTTTCAAAGTTCTGAAGTGAGACAAAACTTTTGATTTTTGCTTTACAGGGTAAATCCAAGTAAACTGCAAGAAATCATCAATAAAAAAAAAACATAATATTTAAAACCCAAATTTGAGAATACAAGAGATGTCCACATATTAGAATGAATTAAATTCAAAGGACATTGAGAATTCGTTTCAACAATTTGAAATAGCAACCTAATATTCTTGCCTGCTTGACACTCCATACATGAAGCAGATGGTGCAAAGGACTATTTTATTAAATTATTTGACTTCAAAAAAGACACTATCCTAGAATTTGAATGGCCTAAACTACGATGCCAAACTTTACCAGGAACTTGATGCGCGACCATGGCATGGAACTCAGGTGAGACACTGTTAACCGGTAGTGGATACAAGTCATTGGTACCAGTGGAATGAAAGAGAATTGTGCCCATGTTCTTGCCCTTGGGAGAAAAGAAAGTGGAGTCAAATTCAACTATACAGTTATTATTAGCACATAGACGATGTATAGAGAGTAAATTATGAGACAAGTGAGGTACATCCAAGACATTCTTAAGGATGAGTGATTTTGATGAAGTTCTAAGATGTGTTGTACCTATACTTTGAATGGGAATATGAGCGCCATTGCCAACCAAAATTTTAGTTGAACCATAATACGGAGTTAAAGAATGAAGCATTCTTGCATTTGGTGTCATATGAGCAGAGGCGGCAGAGTCATAATACCACATGGCATCGTGGGTTTCACCAACAGACATGGTTGCAAAAGACTTGGCCAAATCAGAAGGAACTATAGCATAGTTGAAGTGATAGACACAATGAACAACAGTATGACCAGTGGCGTTACAAATTTGGCATTGTGGTTGGTAGATAACGGTGCAGGACCAAGAAAGCCTTCATAAGGAGATCGTGACAAATTAACACGCCTAACAGAATTAAAAGGAGGAGTAAAAGAAGTACTACCTGTTTGAATCGACGAGGGAGCTGATGCGCTATATGCTGAGATTACATAGTCATGGAACTAGAAGGCTGACCACCACCTTGCTGTTCGTGACCTCCACCACCGGTGTCGCGGCCTCTTCCCTTGTTGTTATGGCAATTTGAGCCTCGACGACGCCCAGTCGAAGGCTGCTAGGGTTGTTATTGAGTCACAGCAACATAAGCGCTGAAGTTGGGGAAAAATGTGCCTGATTTGCTAGTTTGAGATGTGCCTCTTGAGCCAGTAACTTACGATATACATTATTCCATGTGAGCACCTTTCCATAATTGATTAAAGCTATAACAAAGACTCTATATTCAGCAGGCAATCCATGAAGTGCAGTAGTAATAAGATCATCCTCTGACATAGGTTTGTTCACGTCAAAAAGCGCATCTGCAATAGATTTCAGTTCGTGTAAATATGTCTCTATGCCCTTGGAATCTTTGCGCATGGAATGGAATGCAATAGCAATCGGAGGGCATGCAAGTTTGCTTTAGATGAATCCAGGTAGCATTCTTGAAGGGCTTGCCAAACATCACGGCTATATTGGAGATGATAGACATCTTGAACAATGTCTATGGTGAAAGTGGTGTTAAGCCATGTTTGAACCAAGCTGTTAAGTCACGAGAGATAAGCAGGGGAATCTGCCAGTGGACGAGGAAAAGTGCCGTCAACAACTCCACATACACCATAGCTGAAGAGAACGGGTTCGATTTGGGAACGCCATAAACGATAGCTGGAGCCACCAAACTTAATGGTCACAAGAGTAGTAATGTTTAAACTACTCAGTGATGGGAGTTGAAGTAGCGAAGCAGCACCAGAAAGAGGGAGAGCAACATCATTAGTACCTGTAATGGTGATGGTTACTGCAGGTGCCATATTAGCAATGAGAGTAGGCAGCGCGGAAAGTGAAGGAAAAAGACTGGAAACTGCAACATCTTGAGGAAGCGATGGAGAAGTCGTTGACAGTGGGGCAGAGGTGTCTGGCGTGAGTGGAGAAGGAGGAGAGGTGGGGATGGTGGAGGTCATGGCTGCCGAAGACATGAGGTAAAGGTTTTGGTAGAAGCGTAGGGTTTTAGGATCGAGAAGGTCGTGACACCATACGGAAGATTTTTGTGGTGACTCACCCTAAAGAGGGTGCTTAGCATATATTTATAAGAATAATACAAGATATAAAGTTATAATTTTAACCTTTACAATCTATGTGTTAATACACTCTACAATATACTGTAATACTATATATCTGAGAGCACCTCTAATTTATTTAGCTATTGATTACTTTGCACGCTTATGTGAGACGCAAACATATTATTAGATGATAAAAAAAAAATTAAATGCATGAGCTTTAATTATATTCTTTTCCAAACCTATTTGTCTTACCGATTATTTTATATATCTCTTGAAAATTTTCTCCATTGATCATCACTTCATTAGAGTCCGTGATGATAACCAGCCTATAAACTCGTGACCCTTTTACGTACCTTTGTATATACTCATTTAGAATAAAAAATTTCAATAATTTTTGTCAATTTTCTTCCTAGATAGTTCGGTTTTAGTTCACCCAAAAAAAAAATAAAATTTGCTAAGAAATTAATTTCCTGATTGGGTGGTCAAGTCTACAGCTAGTGACAACCTTAATAGATTTCCCCGATGATTTGTTTAATCAATTAATTATCCTTGTATTTTTAAAATTACTACATTATCATTAATTGTATCTCTCAAAAAATGGCACAATCATTTCTTTTTAAAAAAAAAAAATTATTTGAAAACTATTTAATTGAAAATAACAATATTTAAAAAAAAAATATAATATACAGCACATTGCAAGTTTCAACACTCATATATGATAAAAAAAAGTATAATGCACAATAAGTTAATTTGGACAAGAAGCATTAAAGTAAGAGATTGTATGTTCTATCTTTAAAAACACAAAAGTGTAAAGTGATAAGTTTTAAAATATAGTGGTAATCTACTAATTTAAGAAATTTTATATAAGACATATGGACAGTAACATATATTTTTTTATAACAAAGAAAATTCAGTTGACGGAACTCAACTATTGAATCAATAGATGGAATTCAACTATCAGTTGACAAACTCGACTATCTATTGCCAAACTTTGAATATAAAGTCCGAGGTAATGTGTATTGTTCATGCATGCAAAATGCAATTATTAAAAAGAATCTTAATAATAATGAAGAATATAAAGAAGATATATATACATATAGATATATATATATATATTTTGTGTATATATATATATATTATATGTATATATATTCATTTGTATGGGGGGGGGGGGAATGAAGAATGTGAAGAAGATTATGGAATGAGTGTGGAAATCTCTCTGACATGAGCCTCGTTCAAGAATCTTAGGAATTGGGCATCGGGTTGGAGTACTATGAAGACATAAACAAACCAACAAAACAAGATATGTTAATAAAGACTGTGTCACTATTACAAGATTTCTGTGTATCTTTTGTCTCTGGCAGCTCTATGCACTAACTTTTCAACTTAAGCATGTGATGGCTATTATACTTAAACTGGTCCAAGCATATTTAATTTTATAACTTAGTATTACGAGTTTAAATAATAATACGAGTTAATAATTAGAAGGGCTAGTTTTAAAAATAATATATTGTTCATCAATAATTTACACTTAAAAATTATAGACCTAGTCTTTGTAGCCCATAAATGTGATAGCTATTATTGGATTGGTATGTCAAAAATTTACATATCGAGGATTTTATGCGACCCGTGGGTTCAAATTTGTCTTGGTAATTACTGGTGTTGTTGACTAACTTCAAAACTTTGGGCAATTAAAATTAAATGCAATGCTATGGTTGCTAAAAAAATTATTATTCTTTTTTAGAAAATTACTATTTTTTCTTTTCTGTAATGGGTTTTAGATTGTAATTAACTGAATAAATGATAGAACAAATTGAACTCTTCTCTTTTTTTCTTAACGTATCTCGTTAGTAATAATTTAAGTTAATCTTTGAAGGAGTCGATCCTAAAATCAATATGTCATACACCAATAACATTTACACTTTGAAATTATAAACTTAATTACATATATCATAAGATCAATGAAAATTAAATTACAGTTGCCATATTTGTAGGTCGTTGCTTAGATAATCATTCAAAAGAAATTCTAATTTTTCTACAAATAAATTGCTTCCGGACTCAAAATTCGAGCCTAAGATAAGTCATTTTTATTGTTATGTCAGAAAAATTTAAACTAATATTAAATTAAATTTTAACAGAAGAATGACAATGACAAAGCAAAGGTAGACCAAGACCAACGAATCTCAATAGAAATCAAGATGCAAAGGTAGGTGAATGGTTTACCAGTGGATCCATTTCAATACCTGACAACAACATTTATTGTCAACCTCTTAATTATATACATATATATACACACACATATCCGTATATATATGTTTGTCGATCACAAATTCTAGATAGTGATTTCACACCATTCACTTAAAGACGAGTCACTCCACAAATCGATGTGGGACATTGCAAAGAAACTCTAGCAATATATACAATTTAGATATACTTATTATAAGTGACTTATAAACATGTAAAAAAAAGGTAGGACTCTCTATTATTTTCTTTTTTCATTCATATCTATACATATAATTTACCCAAATTTAACAGAAGGAAGGCAAGAATTGGAAGATTTAGTTGGTGGACTTTGGAAACCTAATTCATTTAATTCGCAAGAGGAAAAAATAGTCCACCCACGTGCCATACATGTGATGCTCAAAGAAAGCTGTTGCTACTATTATAATAAAACAACAAAGCTTAACATTCCCCAGGTGGAATGTTGATTGCTGATCGTGGGGGCATTATTTACACCCAAGTTGGACGGCTAAGATAATTTTTTTTAAAGTCAAAATATATGTGGATTAATTAGTACTAGATCCACAATGTGGGGTTCTAGAATGTGGCCCTTGTTTGCTTACTTTTTAATTAGTGAAAAACAACACTTACCATTATTTACGTAATTTTCATCTTTTGTTAAAGCATGTAAAAGATTGAAAAAGATATGTGTTAGACATGCTTTAATGAAAAGTTATGCTTCAATTCAAAGACTCTGTTGCTCCATACCATTGGATTTAATCTATCCCTAAAGCTACAATCAAGGTGAAGAAGGGAACATTTAACGTAATTAAATATTGCTTTGATTAATTAGATAAAGTGCGAGTATTATCCTATTACGTAGGATATTACAAAAATATCGAGTTCTTTTTTTTTTTTTTAAAAAAAAACATATCATATGTAATTATGTATAATATTTATGAAAGAGGGCCATCTAATCCTTATATATTTCATATACCCATCATTCTTGCACTATATTTCATATACCCATCATTCTTGCACTATCTCACACATTGATGAGGTTGTAGTGCTCTTTGTTTTAGGGTATAAAATGAAAATAATTACTTCATGGTTTCTGAAATTGGCTATAGGATTTTTATGATGAGGGTTGACGGGATCAATTTGGTTGAAAGGTTTTTATATTGTTAGGTTCTTTAAATGTATCATTTTCTTTATATGTCAAGTTGGCCATTTGCAACTTACAAGGTAAAGAAGTGGCCAAATTGGCACTTTGAATTAGTAATGCGATATTATATAGTAGGGTAAATTGCTACAACCTTTTTTGTGGTCTTTTAAAAGTGTATCGACCTTCTATGATACAAAAATTCCTTTGTAAGTTCTCTATAATAAATAAAAATAAGCATATGTTCCCCTTCGTTTAAAAAATATTATTTTTAACAGATTGTAATTATGCATTTTTAAAGAACATGTCTTTTACACAGTAGGGATATCTCACATTTTCCCTTAAAAGATGCATATTTTTACCAAAATTTTTGAGCTAGTAATTTCCAATAGCTAAAAGCAAGAATAAATGACATTAGAATTTTCTATACAAATACACAAAGCCAGAAATACTTAGTCATTTTCTTACAAAAGTGTTAATTTGTTTAGATTAACCGGTAAATACATCATTAAATATATAGACAAAAACTAAATATTGACATGCTAAACATGAAAGAAGTTCTAAAGTTATATTAATTACTTCAATCGGTACCACGATTTGCTCACATACTCATTGATTGATATATAAAATTGAGCACATTTTTCATGCTGATTTTTATCACTTTGATATGTTTAATTAGTAACAGGGATTTGACAAATTAATTAGTAATTGTAATATTATCACTTTGATATGTTTAATTAGTAATAGTAATTACTATTACTATTGCATGGTAATTGTAATTATTTTAACAGTAAAGCAATATTCTTCATTTGTTTTCGATATTTTTCTCAAACCATCAAGAAAGCATCTTTGACAGATTAATTTGTTGACTACTATTAAGCATAATCAAAAAGGTGGTCATATCAGACCTTTCAATTTGTAAATTGACAAATCGATTACCAAATAGAAAAAAGTAAAACATGTTCATGATTGTGTTTACCTAAATGCATAACTAATTACACAAACAAAATTTTGTTTCCATTTGATTTTGTCTTTTACTAAAATCATTTCAATGAGATGTAATTTTTTCTAGTCCTCCTCAGATTAACACACAAAATCATAACCATGTTCAAACCTATGAAAAAACTAATTGCAACTATGTGTCCTTTATCATTTTCCACAAAATACTCAAGAGCACGCAAATTTCTTTTATTTTTTCCCCAAATTACTTTGAGAGATGAACTTAATCTTTCATATTATGTATATTTTGTCTAAAATACATAAAAATGAGTGGTGTAAACTAGTAAAATCTTTTTCTGTTTTTTGAAAATATTAGCCCTTTAATTATACTTTGTTTGGTGGAACCTTATTATAAGATTTTTTATATATAGAAAAGTATACTTTTTTTTTAAAATTTTCATAAAATGCTTGTGATAAAAATAGTTATACAAAATAAAACAAGGATGAATTGCTTATACATTATAAGATAAAAGTATAATTTGTTTTGAATTTTCATAAGATGTTATGTCGTCTAATATCTTATAAAATAGAAAAAGACAATAAATACTGCTTCATTCACGTTAATAACGTAAACACTTTACAATGAGCTTATTCCAAAAACAGCATAAATTCAATGGAGTAGAGAAACTTCAAGAATTTGATGTAAATTGCTTGTGAAGTGAGTGCCAACCATGCTATGGTTGTCCAAAGGTCTAATGGTCAAATATTGTGTTCACAATGGCTTGTAAAACCTAGAAATCTAACTAAACTTTTACTGATAATGTAGGTGTTGACCAGATAAATATATCTTACTACAGAGAACACATAGCATTTGTACTCCCTTAATCTTATTTCATTCAAATACAAGGACTAATTGTTAAATACACACACATAGTGATGCCCTTTAAATTTTCCGTTGACTTCTTCTTTAGTATAGCAGGTTGACTCTCCCCCTCCTTCATTCCTCACCACAACACCACATCCAAGCTCTGTCTGGGAAATTTTTCCTTCACATTGATAATTTGTTCACGTTATTTTATTATAATTAAATTATAAATTCATTTCTTTTAACTCCTCACGTCGATACATTACGAGCAAATCTAACATAGAAGTAAAGCGAAAACAGAAAACAGCTTAATACTCCAAAACCCCCCACCATTTTCTGAATTCTTTGTTTCTCCTGTCTGACTTTTCTTAGTTTTCATTATTACCAATACTTCTCCCTCTCTCTCTCTCTCTCTCTCTCTCTCTCTCTCTCTCTGGGGTTCCCTCCATTGCAAACCAAGCTTTCAGAGGTCCACTCATCCTCCACATTCTAAAAGCCCCACCAACCATTTTACCCCATCCCATCTGGTAAAACAACACCCCCGCCCCCCGGCCCCCCAACACACCCGCCCCCACACCCAAAACAAGTTTTTTCTTTTTTGTTTTTTATTCTCCACTATAAAAAAAAAAACAGAGTTAAGAAGCCTCTCTTATCATATCTATTTATACGTTGGTCCATATAAAAGAAAATTCATTGTCTTTTATACTGAAAATTCTCTTGGCCCACTTGAGAGGCCGCACCTTCTACTTGTAAGCTACTCTTCTACTTGAGCTGTTTTATTTTCTCTCTAGAGACTTTTATGGGTGTTCTCTTTTAGCATTTTTCACTCTGCAACATTTGCATATCAATGCTCATTGGGTCTCTTTTTGTTGGCAAAAAAGAAAAAGCTTCTTTCTTTTGCTTCTTTGGCTTCTCAAGGAGGAAAACCAAAGGTGGTTAATTTCAGATCCTTGCCAAGGTGAGAACTTTCTCTTCAAATTACCTTTTTTTTTAAAAAAAAAAATTGTTTTTGGGTTTTTGGATCTAAAAATTCCATCTTTATTTTTGTTTTGCTTGAATTTTGAGTCATGCTGTACTTGATGTTATACACATTTTGAAAGATTTGGATTTGGTATTAAATTGTTTAAACTCGTTACATTATAATTTTTTGGGGTTTTAAGTCTGCATATAATAGATACATGCAAAGTTATGGAACATGTTCTTTTTGATTTGTCCAATGCTTGAAACATTAGCGGTCTCTTGTACTTTGGTCACATTTTCTTATTGATTGTTTGCATAAATGTTACTATAATGTCTTTAAAAATCTGATGGATTATTAGTTTTGTTAGCTTCTATAATTTTTTCTTTTTTCTTTCTGTTTTGCTTTGGTTAGTCAAGGTTTTTAACTAACAGGAAAAGTCTTGCTTTTTTTTTTTTTTTTCAGTTTTCTGTCTTTAATTCTATCTTGCTTTTGGGTGCTTAATTGAAATCTTGGTAGCGTTTGGCTTATCTTGGCAGTAGTGCATTTACTAAGGCAAAAGACATACACTTACATGCTAAAAGTTTGTAAAAGTTGTGCAAATGTGTTTGCTACTTGGATATTCAAATGATAACATGATATTTTTCTGGGATCCAGGAGGCAATGGAGTAACTTGTATTTTTTGAAGCCAGAGGAGATAGCACGTTGTTTATTTCTTTTATCCACTTGAGAGAAAATGTCATCTGGAAACCTAGATACAGCATTGTCGAAAAAGACATCATTTTTGGGTCTCAAGCTATGGGTTGTAATTGGTCTTTGTGTTGGTGCATTTATAATTTTGATTTTGGGGATCTTATCGATTTGGGTTACATTTCGGAAAAAGTCTAGTAGAACCCCAGGTAAATACTCCCATTGTCAAATACCGAATGTCTCGAAAGATATTAGGGTTGATAGGGTTGGGGGTCCAAACTCCAATGATCATCCGGAAAGTGTTTTCCTATCACTCAATGACAACTCAGGTGAGAAGAATTCAGATAAGATGATAGTTCACTTGGGTAGGAGCAAATCAAGCGATGTTGATAATATCAGCCAATGCAGCTCAATATATCATCACGAGAGGGGCTGTAGTTCACAATCAGGGGAGGAAGGAAGTTCTGGGACTGCTCGGAAACAGTCATCCATGTCATACGGACTTGCCATGGCGTCTCCTTTAATTGGATTGCCAGAAGGTTCTCATCTTGGGTGGGGTCATTGGTTTACCCTTAGAGATCTTGAGATTGCTACAAGCCGATTCTCAGCAGAAAATGTGCTTGGTGAAGGTGGATATGGAGTTGTTTATAGGGGCAGATTGATCAATGGGACAGAGGTTGCAGTGAAGAAGCTCCTTAATAATATGTGAGTAAAATTTAAAAGCTTGCTTGTCTCCTGATAAGTGATCTCTTCCTTCTAGTAATTATTGGGTGACTATTATATGTAATTTACTAACTGATGTCTCTTCAGGGGTCAAGCTGAGAAAGAATTCAGAGTTGAAGTGGAGGCCATCGGTAATGTTAGGCATAAGAATCTTGTTCGGCTACTTGGCTATTGCATAGAAGGAGTTCATAGGTAAGCTATCTTCTTTTGTTTACTGATCATCCATGCAACTGTACGAATGATGACTTTAAATCTTGTGATATGGTATTATAACTATTTTTGTCCTCATTTTACAACTCAAAGTGTTCTAATTATGAACTGAAAATTTTTTGTTTTATCTGATTAAAGGATGTTGGTGTATGAATATGTGAACAACGGGAACTTGGAGCAATGGCTTCACGGGGCCATGAGACAGCATGGCACATTGACCTGGGAAGCCCGTATGAAGGTCCTTCTGGGTACAGCAAAGGCGTAAGTTCCATTTGTTGCTGCCATACTAATAGGCTATTGAATTTTCCAGTATTTATAGTCACACCTTCAATGATAGAGTTCCTTTTTATCAAATATCTTCAGAAAAGTTGGAGTGTTATATGTCTGTCCACTATAGATATTTGCTGAAGTGTTACTTGTTTTAATAAGTGGATTATGTCATTTAAGGAAAATGAACTTTGACCATGTATTAAGGACCTGCAATCTGATTTAGTTTGTTCATTAGTAAGATCACAGTGAATGGATATTTAAGCGTTTTGTGTTCAAGCCCATATGTATGGGTCCACTTAGATTTCAGAAAAATGGAAAATAAATGCTTTAATTGCCTTGGTTGGTAATAGGTTCACTTTAGCAGTATGTATATCTGGATTATGATAGAACCACTTTGTGTGATGAAGTGTTTGAGAGTATGATTTTGGAAAGAAATAGCTATCTTAGTTATTCTCTTTCCCCTTACTTCACATGAAGTTTGACAAAGAAACGTTTGACATAGGTTTCTTTTTCTTTTCAAATGATTGCAGGCTAGCTTACTTGCATGAAGCTATAGAACCAAAAGTTGTTCATCGAGACATTAAATCGAGTAATATCTTGATTGATCATGAATTCAACGCCAAGGTTTCAGATTTTGGATTGGCGAAACTCTTGGAGTCGGGAGAAAGTCATATAACGACAAGAGTTATGGGGACATTTGGGTACGAGCCTCTCCTTATTAATTCCACTCGCATCTTAATATATTATCATGACATAATGTAGCAGGAGACACTTGAGAATCTAATATCCATAAGTTGGTATCTTGTGAAATTTCAGTTATCTAATATCCATAAATCGGTATCTTGTGAAATTTCAGTTATGTGGCTCCAGAATATGCAAATACAGGCCTGTTAAATGAGAAGAGTGACATTTACAGTTTTGGTGTTCTACTTCTAGAAGCAGTCACGGGAAGAGATCCGGTGGATTATGCTCGTCCTGCTAATGAGGTGCTAAATTCTTAGTTCAGTGTCAATATGCTATTTTCGCATAATATATTTGCTCTTTGGTGTGTACTCATTTCTATGCACACATTAGCTGAGCATGTGCTTCTATGCGTCTTTCCATTTTTGTCCTTGTAAACAATAGGAGAAGAAGGACATATTCAAGTGACAGAAAATTTTGTATTTCTCTAACAGGTTAATCTTGTTGAGTGGCTTAAGATGATGGTAGGAAATAGAAGGGCAGAGGAAGTTGTGGATCCTGACCTTGAAGTCAAGCCTACAACCCGTGCTCTAAAACGTGCACTTTTGGTTGCACTAAGATGTGTTGATCCTGACTCCGAGAAGCGGCCCAAAATGAGTCAGGTTGTTCGAATGCTAGAAGCTGATGAATATCCCCATCGAGAGGTGTGGATTCTCTGCGACCTTCACTTTTTTCTTTTTTTGGTGTATACATTCTATTTGCTTTTCAACTATTTAGCAAACCCTAGGCATACGATGGATTGAACTTAACTTACAACATGTTTAACTGTGCCTACATTGTAAAATTACAGAAATATTTTCGTTGTAGCAATACCTTCTTGGATAGCAACCTTGGGATAAGCTTCAAATAGTGTTGGCTTTCCATTTCACCTTAATGCTTAGAGAACAAGTGTACTTGACCACTCACCATAAATTATAAGCTGATATAATTTGTTCAAAGAGGATTTCATAAATCTCTTAATTTTGCATGAACTTTTCAGTGTATGTGTTCTTATTTCAGATAACAAAACTGCTTATTGAGTTTGAGTATAAGATGATCCTGAATAAGCACTTTTATGTGTTCTTCAACATTTCACATTCATTATCTTTCTTGGTATATTGACTTGAGTCATATTATTCCTTTCTTTTGCACCTTAAATTTTCACGAACATGGGTGTAAATTATAGTGAAACATTTACTCATTCATGGAGCTTGGGACTTGTATCGACACAATTGATATTTTTTAGGTAGCAAACATTCAAGCCATCTGAGAGCTTTTTGAGTACAGGCTTGGCTTATTGAAGCACAAATTATTTCTTCTTTCAGCTTTGAAAAATTAAACTGCAATTCTCCCTCCTCTGCCTTTTTAAACTACTTTTCAGATAAAACAAATGCACAACTAATGGACTATTTTAAGAAGCAAGGAGCCATGGTACTTTCTTATTCTTAAAACAATGGATATCCGAGGGGCTCATATCTCAGTGTTTTAATCTTTCTACAGGATCGGAGGAACCAGAAAAGCCGAACAGTCAGCATGGAAATTGAATCTATGAAGGAGAGTAGTGGTTCAGCTGACATTGAAAGAAGCATAGTGCAGTCAAAGAGTCATGCATCTGAGACGATTCATGGATAGGACCGACAGACTCCTGACTGGGGTGAAAAACTTTCTTATCACCTTCAGATTTTAAGGTTCAAGCGACCCTTTTAAAGGAATTCTCCTATCCATTGTTTGTTTAGCAGAGAGTAATTAAGCTGAAGTTATGTCACATGAAATTCTAGAAAAATTAGCCCTTCTTTTGGTGCCTCATCTGGCATCTAGGTTGGAAACAGTAGAGAGAATTCATTTGGGAGATAGAGAGAGAGAGATTGCTGCTGTACAGTTGTGTTTTTGCAGGACACATTGGCTCTCTTTAACTACATGACCATCCTCATTCTTTTTTTCCCCTTTATAACTCATTTTACTTATGTATGTTTCTTCTATCGGCGAGACTCTTCAATCGCCGACTACATCTAGTGAGATAAAGCTGGACCTGGTTTGGCTTGTCAGACTTTTCAATTGTTTCCACATTTTCCTTTTACATTACATAATATTTATTTGTGATGAACTTTTTCACTTCGTTCTCTCTGGATAGAAAATTGAAATATGTAAACTATTATTACCCTTCTTTTCTCATTTCTTTGATTCTTTCTATTTTTTGCGTGCTCTCCCTTGAATGCAGTTGAAAGATTGAGCAGGCTCTCTTCATTGCCAGATTTTGCATTAATGTCACTTATTATTGTGCATAAGCATGCACATAGCAGCATTAGTATTATCATCAAGAGACACACACATCACTTTCATTTCAGAAGGCTAAAATTATTGGATTGGCATTTTGTCACAATTGGGGGCTGTGTGCCATTAATGGTGGCATAGAGTGTGGGGCCTGTGTGGAGCGTCTGTGGGTAGTGGGGGGACCTTATATATCATTTACTTTCAATCTATTATTATCTTCCCCCTCTTTCAGTGCCTATATCCACGGGAGATGCTCAGAATTCTAATGGATAAATTTTAGCTCAGCTTTTTTGACTTCTTTTGTACTTAATGTCTCCTACTCTTGGACATGTAACGGCTATATTTTGCTCTCTTAGGTAAATTTTTAATGGATCCAGAGTAGTCATAACGTTGTACTAGCATAATTACATCATCATTATCCGTTAGATGTGATGTAGATCGAGAGGTATTGGCCGGCATCCGGATAGCGGCGATTTTGGGGTGGTACTTCTGTAGTTTTATGTACGATATTGTTTGATTCAGATCATCTCTCTTATAAATAAGGAAAGTTATCGATATTGTTTGATTCAGATCATCTCTCCTATAAATAGGAAAGTTATCGGAGAGAATAAAATAAGAGAGGATCCATTCTCATGGGTTGGGTCAGGCCTCAAGGTAAGATTTTTCATGTCCTATTATTGGTGTAAGTAAGAAATGTTGGCTTGTCTTGTTTGGGCTCAATGATGTTGTGGGCTTAAATGAGATTGCTTTGGGATCTCCATAGGCATGTGAGACATATGATTCTTATTATCTATGACTTCAAAAGTTGCATTAGGAATGGCTACTCTCTTACATAAAACAAAACTAAATCGAATCTTATTTTACTGAGTGAAATTTGGGATCTTATCTTACAAAGGGCCCATTTGGACTTTTGAAAAACAAGTTTTTTTTAAAAGTTAAAAATTCTAACTTCTGAAAAAAGTTGTATTTGAGTTTTTTTTTTAGAGTTTCAACTTTTTTGGAAGCCTAATCAAATAGTTATTACAAATTTAATATAACTTTTTTAAAAAAAAAAGTACTTTTTCTCGGAAAAAAAAAATCAATCCAAACAGGCCCTAAATGGAATTTGGGATCTTCTATATGAATAGAACCGCGTCGCTCATTTTTATCTAAGTGATTACTAAGTGGAGTTTGCATTCTTCTACATGGATACGGCGATGCGATTCATTCCTATCTAAAATTATCTTGTTCTAGACTAGGATACATAGTCGTGTTGCTATGACATATATCGAAAAGTTCACAAAGTTGACCATTAATAATTAAGAAGTTGGTATCTTTTTGATCACTTGAAATCTTTTAGCGGTAAAAGATGACGTGGTTTTTCTCTTGCAGCTTATTTTGTTCCATGATTTTATTTTCTGATGCTCATTTTCTTCTTTTACGAAATTGTAACTTCCTTGTACATTTTTGCATTCTCAATAAGACATAATATAGTTAATCCACAACGATTGAAGATGGTAATGGGTTGATTTATGTAATTAGCTTTTTTTGCTTTAGAATAATTTTTTTTTCCAACAAAATATATGTATAAAAAAAAACCTATGCAGGTAAAAGATATTTCAACATTACCCATTATTTAAAAAGACAATAGTCAAGGGAGCATACAAAACTTATGAATGATTCGAGGCAAATCTAGTCAAGAATTATAGGGTTATGATTCTCACCAACTCTATAAGATTTTCAAAAATATTTTTACACTGTAAAATTCAATATCATTATCTCAAAACTTAATCCCCACATCTCCAATATTAATTACGAGTTTAAAATTTATCTGATTTTCACTGGAAAAGAACATATTTTATATGATGCAATTGTTGAACTGCACACATGCATGCGCCTTCGTCTTACTAATGCTAGAGCTTGTGATACAAATATTTCTTTTGGTAATGACTTAATCTACAAAACGACAAATTGCACTATCAACTCAAAAGATCGAAAAGTTACTCAAGTCATTTCATACGTATAAAAGAATCTGTTTGGCTCTATTTATTTTTTAGTTTATCAATTCCTAAAAAAATTATCACTTCACATGTTTTTTTTACTATTTTTAGCTGATAAGCCCCAAAAAAGCTTAGCCAAATAGGCTCTTAGCTATGTTCCTAGCTAACCTCAAGTATAACTTTCGGCAGAATTATGTGAAACCGATTTGCTTAAGGCCATTGTTCTGCCCATACTAACAAAAAATATGTTAATAAAAGAATAACAAAAACATTTAGGAGCGAAACCAGAAAATTTTATTTGGGAGACCGAGACCTATATATGTATTTGAATAAAAATTATCGTCAAAATTGAAAAAGGACAAGTCTCCCCCTCGTCTAATGTGAGAGAGAACATATTATATAAATATTATTAGATTTTTTTAAACATAAAAATACTATTTAACAAAATAATATAAAATTATATAAGAAAAAATTTACCAATTTAGTTGATTAAATTAAAATCTTCTCTCCTTTACGAATTTTTTTTGCCAAAACAAATAATAAATAATATATGAAAAACTATATAGATAACCTTAGAAGCTTCCTGGGGTTGCTCCTTGCACCCCCTTTTTTTGAGTATTAACAGATTTACTTCTCAAAAAAAAATTTTTTTTTGAATAAATAAATTCTTTATAGAAAAGTTATCTAAAATTTATGAACTTCTTAAATTTATCTTGCAAAAAAAAAATTTATTCTATGTGCCTAACTAACAAAACAAATAAATTAAGGGCTATTGAAGTTTATTAGTTAAATTCACTAAAATTGCTTATATATTACGAAAAATTAATTACTAAAATATAATCTATGTAAAAAAATGTATATGAAAAAATTATTACTAGAATAATTTTAAACAAAAGAAAAGAAGAGAAAAATTAAGGGGGGCCATAAGAAGAATTTTTGAAAATTTTATATACATAAATATATATTTTTTTGACGCTTGGCGGGGCCGGGCCCCCGCCGGCCCTCACTTAGTTCCGTCCCTGAATATATAGAAAGTAAAAGTACGTGAATTGCTTCGCTTGCAACGGCATTGTGTTATTAGTAAAGTCTGATGATTGTGAATTGTTAATTTAATTATAATTCAATAATGTACATAAGAGTTAATTGCCAGTGTCCATTCATGTACACGAGTCACATACAATTGATCTCCAATATAAACATATGACCATTACCATCTCAATAGAATTATAGTCAACTTCCACATTAGTATATAATCTTATGAATGATATATCTTTCTCAATACATGCACTAATTCAATTAGAAAAGGAGTTTAAACCCGATAATTATTTGAATTCATGAATTTAAAATCTTTCCCGCTTATTTACGCTCGAGGTACTTTTAAATTTCATGGGGCATTAATCAATTATTTCGTGAAAATGACAATTTAATTTTGCCATGCGATGATAAGAAAGTTGCATACGGCATTCCAAAGTATGATCTCACACGATATTATGCCTCACCAATCGGGTAATAATCCATTAATTAGTGGTGAGTCTAACTTTGTGTCTAACCCAATTATCTTGATTCTTGACAAACCTTGCTACTTATAGAATACTTTATTTATACTCTTTCAACAATGATCATGGGTCCAATCCATATACTGCTCTCTCTCTCTCTCTCTCTCAACAATTATTGTAAACTCAGAAAATTTATCCATCTTATAATAGTTTCTTACAAAATATAAAATATAAAATAAGATTATATTTACAGTGGAGCTTTAAAATGAAATCCATACGTTTTCAAACTCCGTGCATAACAAGGTGAACTTCAATTTGTACGTACATCAGGGTAAGAAAAGACAAGTTTGAAGACCATAGGGCCGGGGATTTCGTATTTATTTTTAGAGGGCATGTGTGTTATGTATTTGAAAATCAAGGAGGGTTTTGTGTGTCTTTTAAAATTATAAGAAAGATAACATACATTTATGAAAAAAGGGAGATTTTGTACTTATTTTTAGAAAGCATTTGTGCCATACATTTGAGGACCAAAGGGGGTTTTGTGCACACTTAAAAATATAGGAAATGTAATATATACTTATGACAAACTATAAGGGGATATAATATTATTCTTTTTTTGCTTTGAATTAGGGTATTTTTAAACCACGTTGATTTGAAACTAATCCTTATCCTAACAAGCACGTTTCTAGAGATTTAAATTTATGTTATTTCTAGTCATGAGAACAATGAGGCTATTATTACCTCAACCAATAACTAGTTGAGAGATAGAATACTATTTAAAAAGAAAAAGAAAAAATAGTCTATGCAACAAAATCTCCAGCTAGCAACTCTTTGTTCATACTACAAAAAACGCTCTCTTCAAGCTCTCTGAGCGACTGTTGGTATTTGCACTCTCTTTTTGTCTATCTCTGAGCCGAAAATTTAGAGAACACAACACATGCACAAGGAGAAAAAGAAAAGGCGACCCTAGCTAGCTTTCTCTAACACACACACACACACACATAAACAAATCATTCCTGTTTAGACTAATACCTATTTCTTCTTCTTCTTCATCTCTTCACTCAAATCTACTTTATCATCATCATCAATGTCTGAAGAAAACAAGAATCCTTACCATTATCATCATCCATTTTTCCACCATGAAAACACATCTCCAGCTCTCCAGCTTGGTGAAAACCCCTGGAGTATTTTCAACCCAACCCCATTTTCTCCAGGGCTTGATGCTTCTGCTAATAACTACATGAGCTTCACTGAGTGCTTACAAGGGGCTGTTGATTACAACACCTTATCAGCAGCCATGGATATGTCTTGCACATCTTCTGAAGCTGCTTTTTGCACCAGAGATGATGTTTTCTCAAAGAAGAGTGCTGTTATAAGCGTTAAAGATCAGACTACAGAGAATCAATTAACGCAAAATTCGTCGATTTCTTCGTCTTCAACTGAGGGTGGAGGTGAAGAGGATTCTTCTAAAAGCACTGAGAATCCTTCTCTTGAGCCTAAAGGGTGTGAAGATGGGGATGAGAAATCCAAGAAAGTGTAGGGTTCTTGTTTTACTTTGTTCATGTATAATTAATATATATTTCATTTCTTTGGGTCTTCTTTAATTTAACACCTGATGTAGTGACAATAAGATTTTTTTACATACCTGTAACTGTCGTGGTGGACTTTTTTACAGCTCTGCAATTTCTTTTTCAGAATTTTAGCATAAAAGCTTGGACATTTTCTACATTTTTAAAATAACACACATATACATCTTTTCCTTGAATCATGCTCTTCTTGTTTTTCACATGTTGAGTTCACAAAAAGTTGAGAAAAGAAAAAATTTCTTCTAGCAAAAATTGCTTTACCCCTTTTGGTTTCTATTGAGTGAAATATTTTGGAGTACTAAATTTGAGAAGAAGCTTTTGAATGAAACCCTAATTTTGTTCAATTCTAAGAATCTGTTACATGTAAAGAAATCTTTCTTTGACTATTTATGCTGAAGATACTACTTCTATATGATTATAGCAATGGTGTTGAACATGATAGTTTGTTTATCAGTCATTATTTTTGCTCAAGTTTTGTAATACCTCAAAGTAAGTCAATAGTTAGGCTTGAGTCATTACAAGTTTTTTGGAAATGTCATATGAAACATTTTTTTGTTCCAGGAGCAAGCCAAAAAAGAAAGGAGAGAAAAAGCAAAGAGAACCACGGTTTGCCTTCATGACCAAGAGCGACATCGATAATCTTGAAGATGGATATAGATGGAGAAAATATGGCCAGAAGGCAGTCAAGAATAGCCCTTTTCCAAGGTTAATTTTATATACCTCCCACTCAATATAAATCACAATATATATATATATATATATATATTATAAAATTTTAGCATAAGAGAAAATAACCAATCAACATCCTTCCTATTGTTAGTGTCTACAAAATTATGTTTTGTGAACCTGAGTTGAAGTAATGCTTGACATAACCCTGTCATCGAGACGTATATTAACCTAGCTTTAGAAAATTTACACGAGACAGCTGTCGTGGGATCATTTAGTCCAAACACATGAACATTTTCATCAACATTGGCTATTATTTTCGCTGAAATCACCATGATCATATACATATGTTATGACCTGATGGATGCATTTGCAGGAGTTATTACAGATGCACAAGTCAAAAGTGCAGCGTGAAGAAGCGTGTGGAGAGATCATATCAGGATCCATCAATCGTGATCACAACATACGAGGGCCAACACAACCATCACAGCCCTGCGATTCTCAGGGGCAATGCAGCAGCAATGCTATCGTCCTCCTCTTTCTTTTCGTCACCATCAACACCACTTGACGCATTAACAATGCCAACAAGCTTTCCTCAAGAAGTGCTTTTTGCTGCTCATCAAATGATGCCTCAAAGCATTAATCATCAGAGCCATCTTAATCCCTTTTGTTATGAACATCTCAACCCTCATCATCATCAGCAGCAGCAGCTTATTCAACCTGAATTTAGCTTATTGCAAGCTGGCATGGAACCCTTCTTCAACCACACGAAGCAGCATCCATGAAAGCTCCATGTTAGTGGATGATTTAATTTCTTCTTGTAATTAATTAATGCAAGCAAGGAATGCAGCTGATCATGCCAAGTGGGGGCTGCAACCTTTACTGGCTCCGAAATTTTTTTGAATATATTGGTATGATTTTAAGCCAAAAAAATTAATTAGTCCCCGCTTAAAAATGCTTATATACATATGATTGTAAAATTATGTGTTTGTAGTACTCCCCGTTTTGAAAACAAAAAATCCAATATCCCCCTTGATTGAATGTAAGTCTTGCAAAATTGGTCCTGAGGATGCCTTGGTGGCAAATGCGTGGGAAGAATACTATGCGTGCGTGAGTTCGAGCCATGTCGACTGTTGCCAAGTTAAATATCCTGCCTTATCTGGTGCCATAGTTTGGGAGAGGGTTATTGCACTTAGGGGTATGCCAATTGGTGGTCGACTTCCGTCAAATGTCTAGTAGTTGGGCTCTGTCAAATTTTTGGCGTTCCCCTTGTATCTAAAACGAAAAGTCTTGCACAATTGGTAAAACTAATAGCTAGCATATGTATCGGTTGGAGGAATTGAATGCAAATTTCTGAACTATAGGCGAGTGAAGACACCTTATTAATGTCCGAAAAGGCCAGCTTCAGATTATTCTAAAAGGGATTGGAGAGTTTGCCATTGAAGGCACGGTATTACGCTTGACACTTCCATTAGAAGAAGTGATGCCTTGAACGAGAAAAGATCGGGTTGGTAAGGATACGTAGTATCCTTAAATAAGGTATGGAGCCAGCCTTTTTCTCTCTCCTTTTTTATTTTTTTAGAAGGTCGAAACTAGTTATACTATAATCTTTTTACAATCTATTTTGATGAACTGAGGGGATTGCAAAACCCCTAGCTTCTTGACCAATCCACACAACTATTAATTTTTCAACACATTTTCAACTCATAGCCGTTCTTTGGTTAATGATTCTCTTGCACTTCGGAAGTGGCATCTTAGGAGTACTATTAGGTACCGAAAGCCTTTTATCACATTATGTGATTGCAAGAAATTTATTTCAAGGATGTGGAAAATTAAAGTCATTAACTACGTAAAGATGGGATGTTTGATGACTTATGAAGCCTTTGCTTTAATTTCTTTCCATTCCTGTATGTTCTTGTTATCATCTTTCTGGAAGCCTTTATTCATCTTTCTTCATGTAAATTGCCTTTCCAATTGTCACAAACATTTTCTTGCCTAGTTTATTAAGACCTCGGAAGATATGGACTCTTGTGTATGGTTATTTTGACGACGAAGCGCATAATAACTACCCTGAAAACGATTATTTTGTACATTAACAAGATTTTCGCACTAATTGCTTTCTGAAGATGCTTTTCTCTTGAGGAAGATCATGAAACTATAATAAATAGATAACAAGACAATAACTTTAAGTTTAAAACGGGATATTTATTTACTATGATATTATAATCGTAAGATAGATATTTAATTACTATAAGGTTTTGAATTCAAGTCTCGTTATCATCATTCAATAACACCATCTAGCTTAGTAAATAATTCTTGCAATGGACATATTAAAGACATATGTCTTGTTCGTCCTATCATCCTGTTTACCATTTGCATAATTTTAAAGACCCTGCTTTCATGTGATGAACAGGCGAGTTGGAGATCTATATGAGCTTAATGGAGTATATACTTTCGTTAATTTAAACTTTTAAATAAGGTAATTATTGATCGGTATGGGTAACGGGTATTTTTTTTTTGCTTGTGAGGTCAGTTTTTTCTCTTTCGTAAATACATAAAAACCAAATACAATCAACCATATGTAGGAGAATTAACCGATCAAAAACAACATGCTAGCTCTTCAATCATCAAAAGGGCCACTAATTTGCTAATGATCATTGAAGAAGCCGACCTCAATCCAGTAGTATATATACTTGATCTAGACTCAATCTAATTTTTATATAATGGTAGATTCAAATTCTTGTATAATATCATAATATCATGAGAAATTTTTTGTAGTGATTCTCATAGTATTTCATGTATATCCTCAACCATGCACATTATTATTACTCAAAGTGAAATCATGATCCAAATTGCTACCCCTTTTAATATATATATTCAGCCTTTCATGTGTGTACGGATTAAAGAAACACAAGCACATGCGCGGAAGTAGAGCATGACATTGTTGACCCCTTTGGTGCATATATGACATTAATAATATATAGAGTGTATTGATATGTCTCTATAAATCTCAGTCAACGAAGGGCAGGTTTTGTTAGGTCCAAACAACTCTTAAGAATATTACTGACATTGACATCACTGAGGAAGTCATTTGAATTTTTCATTCTTCACAAAGATCAGTTCAATAATTTTTTTGATTCCTCTCTAGAAGATTGAAATTGTTTGTGTGTGTGGTGTGTTTTCCGGACTTGCATGTGTCAGAGGAAAATTGATACGAGTAATTATACAGTATCAAAGATGCCGATTTGATTAGTGGGGTTGTAATCTTTATTGACCCGACGAAAATTCCGTTAAAAATTTTATATTATATTAGTTATATGTATTGAAGGAGACAAGACATTAAGATTAAAGAAAATAGCTTGTAGGGGTGGATCATCACGTAAATGGATGTACACAATGAATAAGGTTGATGGTCACACGTGAACATGTCCACAGCGTGTGAACTAGACCAAAACTCAGCTTTGATATCTTAAAGTTCCATTATAAAAATCAATTCATTAATGTGACTAGTAGCCCAGGATTTTATCTAATGATATTGAATCTTGAGATTTTTCGACATGGAACTCCTTTATATGTTATAATACCCCTCTCATGTCATGCCCCTGAGCGAGACTGATGTTGTAGGCATAACTAATAACTACTTAGGCCTCTAATCAACTGGCCCAAAATGATTAATCCAAGTTATTAGTTATACTCATATCACTCATTTATAAACAAGCCACAAGTCACCCCACAAACCGATGTGGGATATCACATTCACCCCTCATTAAGGACCTGACATCCTCGTTAGGCACATAATCACATATAAGACCAGGCAGTGTAGGATTGTAGAGATGGCTCCTACGGGCTTAAGAGGTGGCTCCCACCACACATTTGGTATAGCATTTTATCCTGCATAGCACTTAACTCCCGCAACTGGTTGGTAACTAGCTTTGATACCAACTCTGTCACGCCCCCTTTAAGGCACGTGACATGTTGCATGCCCAAAGAGAACAACCCTTCAAGCACACATGGCACCCTTATAAGACTCACTTGGTTCTGATCGAGCACTCGTTAGCTCATTCTCTCCTCTCCACCTACTTTCTTTACAATTAAGACAGATTAGGGTGTGGTAATGGGTCAAGACAGTGATTGTTTGAATAGATGCTTTGATGGAAGACAGAAACAATGTTTTGTTTATTTTTATTTTATTTTTATCAGACTTAGAAGTTTTGAATGAGGCTCGAATAATTGAGGAGGGAGGGCTCATAATTTTTTTGGGCATTTCTCTTTGGAGATTATTCCTAAAATATTGTTATGTTTTTTTTTTTTAGAGATTTATTATTAAATTGTGGTTTTAACTGCTCTAAACCGAGTGAGTCTTGTGAGGGTGCCTTGTGTGCTTGAAGGGTTATTCTCTTTGGGCATGTTGCATTTCACGTGCCTTAAAGAGGGTGTGACACCTCATGTGTGACCCAGAATAGTACTTCCACCACTTTGATGGCTTGATTTGGATGGTCATGTGGCCCACGAGAGGAATGATTGGATGGACCACTAATGACCTGGACTTGGATTTGGATGGTCCTGTGTGACCCATGATAGGAATAATTGGATGAGACTACCAACGACCTAGAATTGATGTAGTTTGACTGCTTGCAGGAATAGGCCACTACGAGAACGAGCTTGATGGGTTACATGTGACCTTATGCGCTGCACGAGAACTGTCAATACACTGTATTAGTGCTACTTTTGTTTTGGATGCAGAGGTGAGTATAGCTGTTGCAGGTTTAAGTGATCATAATATCATCCTAAGGAGGTGGCACAAAAGAGGAAGCGCCCTAGACAAGTTGAAAGGGGGTGGGTGAGGTGCCACAAAAGAAGAAACACCCTAGACAAGTTGGGGGGTGGGTGTTTAGGGTTTGTTGATAAAAAAGAATTTTAGGCAAAAGAAATCCTAATGTCTTGACCTAGATCTAAATACCATATTGAAGGAGATAAAATATTAGGATTAAAGAGAATAGCTTGCAGAAATGAGCAACCACGTGAATGGATATACATAATGAATAAGGTTGACAGGTCACACGTGAACATGTACACAATACGTGAACTAGACTAGAAGTCCAACTCTGATACCATGTTAAAAATTCTGAGGTTCTATCATAAAAACCAATTGGTTAATATGAGTAGTAGCCTAGGACCTTATATGGTGATCTTGAATCGTGAGCTTTTCAATTTAGGACTCCTCTATTGAATTTTGTATTATTATTATTATTATTATTATTATTATTATTATTATTATTATTATTATTATTATTATTATTATTATTATTATTATTATTGTGAGAAAATCTTAGACTCGATTGTGTTCTGAATTATGATCTTCTTGAAATGAATTGAATTGGAATCTGTAATATAACTATAATATATGATTGAGGGAACAAGCATTTGATGTACATAAAGGAGCCAAAATGTAGAGGCATATTTTATTTAACCAGGAGTAATTTGTCCCAAAAGGTTTAGACCAAATTTGCACGTCGTGTACATTAAAAGAGAGACATGGGAGTAAAACTAAAGCAGTTTTGCCTTCTGAAAACATGCCAAAATTGGCTTTTAATTTTGTCCATATTTATATATAATATATGTATATGTATATTATATATATAGGAGTGTGTTCACATGAAAACTTTGTGTAATTTCACCCCAAATGAACGACAATAATCCCAACAAAGTGACAAAACGAAGAGAGTGAATCTCTTTTTTGGTGTCCAACTACACAGAGGGAGGCAAAGATAATTTTTCAAATTGGATTCATTTGAAGGCTCCTCAACAACTTTCTTCAACAATAATAATCTTAAGTTCGTCCTTTAGTAGCATATACAATGATTAAAATTGTCTTAATTATATTTCTCTTCAAAGCTAGAGAAAGCGAATATTCGACACAATGAGGAGGTGAAAATCATTGTGCCTAGTGAGGGAACGAATGTGTGACATGCAGTAATATAATACTCGAGAGAAAACTACATAATTTCGACCTTTGGAAGGAAAATTCTTGTGAAAACAGGAAACTAGAGAAAGAGAAAAGTTTGAGTGATAAATCACTGTGCTCATGTTAGGTATAAGAGCTTCTCAAATCCCACAGAGCATTTGTAGGTCACCTACCTGATCAAGAAAAGCAACTACTTGTTTGACACATGTCCATCATATATATAGGGTTGGCAGAAATTTATTAGTTGATAATGTAACTGAAAGAAACACATCTAAAAATATCTAGAGTAAAAAAAATAAAGCTATATGACAAAGAATTCTTAATCTTTTTTGGTGAATATATGACAAAGATCAAATAACCTACCAAATTCTATCTTTCTCGTATAGTTGGAATAATTTTTTCTTTAAAAAAAATAAATGCCGTTTTGTAGCTTGACACGATGGAGATCCAGTAAACTTTTTTGACTCATTATTTCAACAACTAAAGTGCTTGGACTTGGAAATTCTTGTTAATTTGAGAACATTTCAAATTGAAGTCTATGAAATACTTTTTTTTTTTATAGCTTAGTTTAATATTTCTGCCAATAAAGATAAATTACCCCCTAATTGTTTGGTGGATATATAAGGCAATTCATAATCCAATGAATGTCGATATCAATGATATGTTGAACTAGTCATTTTGTCCATGTTAGTTTCATGATTTTGAGTTGTTTAAGTACTTAGTCAAAAAGCTCAATGTCAAGAACTCTAAGTATATAGACGTTAGGGTGTGGCTCAGTGAAAGGTGTAGCGCATCTCATTTGAGATTTATACATCTCGAACTCAAGTCATTATTGGGAGTAGGTGAGAATTATTGTTGATCCCTTTCTAAAAGGGAAAAAGGACTCTCCTTAAGAATATATTTCAAAGAAAATGGTCATTTGCGATTGATTATAATACATTATAAGAAGAAGTTGACACGTCGATAAAGAAATTGGATCAACTTGTGCAATAGTTTCCCTGATAAAATTCTTGATTGGACGTAAAAGAGAGGATCGTGGAAAAGCAATCTAACTTCCCATTTCGGAGAAGCACAAGAATTCACTGCTCAAGAAAATTCAGACAATCTTGTAATAAAGAAAGGCTAGGAAATTAAACATTCTGATTAGTCCGTTTCTAATATGACACCTACCCTTGACTCGAAGAAAAATCCTCACACACACACATATTAAACCTATTAGTTGTATATAGGATTTAATTAGCATGATTATGAGTCAAAATAGTTATTTGTCTCGGGGGATCGAAAACTCATACTCATTGCTCCACAAAAAACTTAATTAATCATGAGTTGCCTATGAAGATGACAGTTAATTACTAATGTAGGCACTAAATTTCTTAATAATTGGAGATTTCTAAACTAACATCTAGATTAATAATACTTTGATTATTGAAATAGGTCAAATTCCAACCAAAAAGATAATATCTTAATCTATGATAATGATGAGTGCTTGAGAATTTGAGGTGGTCAAGCACTATTGAGACATATTTGGAGTCAAGCTGATTATAGCTTAATTTAGGTATGAAGGTTTGATATGAATAAGATTCTATGATCGAGTTATCACGTTACGAAGAAAATCAATTCGATATCTTATTTTTTTTTTTTGTAAAATTATAAAGTTAAGAAAAATATCTATAAGTTGGAAGATAAAACTTCTTGTCTCTATGAATGACAGATGCTAGCATACATGGGTAAGTGTATGGTGTGCACTCAACTGACGCATGCATTATTGTGGATATGGTTTTCTTGGCATGAATGAACACTCCAATGGGCAGTGAGTGAGTGGTGAAAGTGATGTTAATATTGATTAGTTAAATATCAAATCATCAGCCAAAAGTCTTCTTAAATGTCTTCTCATGGGGGCCTCGTACCCCCCCCCCCTTCCCCAACCCGCGTACCCCACCCACGCTACCCCAAAACCAAGTATAGCATCATGCATTCTACCAATGTTGTTCAAGAATGGAAGATACTGTGGAAGTAGGGTTTCTATAGAAATTTGCTTTAATAATAATAATAATAATATATATATATATGTATATGTATATATATGTGTGTGTGTAATCAATCATATGTATATAAGCATGGAATGATAAGATGGAATATATGAATGGGACGGTCCACTAAAGAAGTTCATTGAACTTGGTCCATATTATTTTTATTTTTACTTTTTTTTTCCATCACAAGATTGATCAAGTTTTGGTGGCCATCTTTATCTCCTTTCTGGGTTGGCAACATAGGTTGCAGAGGTTGCAGAGTGGTGCATGTCATGAAAGGAAGCTTCTTTTTTGCCCCTACAAATTATCACCCTCCAAAACCAGTTGTAATACCGGTTGTCATCAAGAACTATGCATGAGGACCAGCTGATATCTAGCAATAATTGGGAATACGATTGAAAATATTCCAATTTGATTTGCTAATCATTGTCTCATGACTCTTTGCCTTATATTACAAAGGTCTTTGAGATTGCGAGTATTTTTAAACGCTTAAAATAAAAAGTTTTTCCAAAAATTTTTATGAATAAATTATTAAATCGCACCAAATTTTCTTATGATTTATCATAAGTGTATGTTATTCTTAGTAGTTCAATGGCATGGACATCTATTTTAGGGAACATAAGTGATGCACATTTGAGGACCATAGGGAAGTCTTATGCCTATTTCTTGGGGTATGCGCACTATACATTCAAAGACTACAGGGGGTTCCGTACCTATTTTTAAACTATAAAAAAATAATATATACTTATGGTAAACTATAGAAAAGTACAGTATAAATTGCCTTTTTTTTAAATTTTCGGTGCTTAATTGTAAGCACTACCAAACAGATAATGGCCTGCATACGCAATACCAGACACTTAAGGTGATGGCCTCGTATAAACTAAAGTTATTTAAAAAATTATTATATTTGTTTAGTATTTTTTAACACACACTTCATGCATAGAAGGAGATTGAATAGTTTTCAATTGAACTATTCTCGAAGAGGATGTTGTTTATTTTAGAAGAGGATGTTGTTTCATAATTGGGTAGCAGTGAGATTTGGGTTATGATAGACAATTAAGCAGCCCTCTAAATGTTTAAGCACGGCATAACCATTTAAATAAATAGTTATGGACTACTTAAAGTCTGTTAATTTAGTGAATTGAATTATCAGTTTATCGATAAATTAATAATATTTGATTTACAAAGATATTTCTAATTTTTTGGACTTAACAGAAAATATATTCTTTTATGACTTGTCAAAGTTTGATGAATTTGATTTGTACGTTTACATGAAGTGACCAAGTAAAATAAAAAATAAAAAAATAAAAAACACTATTCTTGTACATATTTAATGAATATTTTCAGCTTTTTTGGCTTTTATTGTTGTCTAATGTTGGAGCACTATTGAAGTGGAAGCAAACAAATTCAGAGCTGATTGATGCAATCGGTCAATGTTTCGCATGCAATATAATAATCTCATAACCTCAACTTGGATGATTGATGTTCAGGCAATTATAATTGCAAATTGCTTCTGCCAACGTAAGATACCATATATTCATGTAAAATATGACCTACTTTTGATGAACCCCTTGACAGGGAAGCCATTAATGATGAACTTGGTGGCATAATCAAACTGTTAAAAAATAGATCTTAATCATTTCTTGGATTTTTTTCAGCAAAAATGAGACCAGTACTAGGTTTTAAGCGTAGATAAAATCTTACATAAAATAAAAGGATATTCTTAGGATGATTTAAAGGTGATGGTGATACACAACCTTTGAGACCCCCCCCCCCCCAAAAAAAAAAAAAAAAAAAAACCTTTGAGACCAAAATCATGCAAGGAATTCACTTAAAAGTGAATGATGCAAAAACTTCCTTCGTTCCTTGTTATAATTATACGAGAAAGTGGTCTACGACTTTGGGTGCATTTTGAAACTTAGCTAGACTTAAAATTATTTGTTTGTGAAGTATTTAGGACATATAAAATACAACGAGAATATTTAAAAGGAATTGTCTTATAAATTTGTCGAGATTATCTTATAATTTTAGGTCCCCAAGATGTTCCCTCAGAAAATAGGAGGAAAATACAGTTTGTGACTAGATCCGAGTGTTGTCTAGCTTGAGAATCTTGATTGAACCAGTACATGTATTAGGTACGTATTATTGTACTTAGAGTTCATTAGTTGGTGGGTGGGTATTTTATGTGTGTATATATACATGTGTGAATAATTTTTCTAATTTTCTTTGTTTAATTGCATAGTCTTATTATAATTATTATATATTAATGATTTTTTTTAATTTAGTGGTTAAATCCTTATGTCACTTTGAAACTAAAGTTCAAATTTTCTTAACAACACTTTGCAATGTTTTTATGTTAGAATTTATTTTGTGTTATTAATAGATAGGAGATTTACCAAATAGGGGATTGAATTCGATTTTACCCCTTTGACCTTATTAACCAGTGTTCTATAGGGGTGAGGTAGGTTTTTATCATTCAAAAAAGGTGGGAATCTATTATATATATATATATATATATAATTATAATTAAACCCAAAGAAGCTCAAAGAATAGTGTCATATCAACACCTATTTATTTGTCAAGTCATCATAAATTCTATTTTTAATATTATTACATTTTATAAATATATATATATTATAGTATTTAATTACATTTATACATCACTTTCTAACCTCATCATTACAATGGAGTTATAAGATATTTAATTATATTTATGCACTACCTATATATTTCTTTTTAATGAGTTTAAAGTAATAAAGTCTAAAAAAACTCATCAATTTAATTAACTTATGCATCATATCTTAATTAAAAAATAAAAAAACACTAGAATAAAAAATACATAAAAATCTAAAAACAATTAAAAATAACATCTATAAATATTTAAAAAACTAAAAAACAAACAGACCCTAAATAAGCCCGTGCAAAACACAGGACATGAGAGCATTAGTGGTGCTAAGAATTTACCTCCGACATCAATTATAAGATGGGCGTAGGATCAGAGTTTTTCTACTGATCAATTGCCAACACTAGTCTTGAATGTACACTATTACGGTGGGAGAATTCATGAGACTACAGGAAATTAGACTAATTGCCAAATTACTGAACTTCGTTTACAAAATGGACCTCTAGGAGACTGGATCATACAAATCTTGGGTTCAAGAAAACCTCTAGGAGAGTGGATCATACAAATCTTGGGTTTAGGAAATTTGAAGGGCTGGCCACATTTAGCCCAAAATTTTGGGCTTTGGCCATGTTTATTTGTTTTGAGTTTGGGCCGTCCCATTGGGCTCCCTAAAACTAGCCCATTGTTTTGTGCCCCTATCCGTTGATTTGGACAATTATTTAATTATCTTTGTGATAGTATATCCCTTTTCTTTTAACATTAGAGTAGCAACATCAAATAAAAAAAAATGTTTACTTTCTCTTATATAACAAATATTTATGTACTAATTATTTAGATATTTATATTAAAAAAAGTATATTGAAATTTTCATAAGTTATATATTTGGTAATCTATTAGACAATACATAACAAAAATTCCCTCTGATTTTTTTTTTTCCGCTTTCTTTCGACAAAATAAAGTGCAATTGAATTCCAATTCTTTCTTTCTTTCTTTTTATTTTTTTTAATAACTAGAGAGAAAAATAGGGAGAAAAGAATTACGAAATGATAATGAATTGTGGCAACATATTTGTTCAATGGAGACATCCAACGAGGACACTTTGCTGTGCTGCTTCTCCTTCAACTAACAGCAACAATGAGCAGCTAAGAGAACAGCTTGATCATCTTCACAAGGAGGCTGAAGTAACAAGGGCCAAAGGTTCAGTCTTTTTGTTGTTTTTATGCTTAATTATTGTTAATTACATTCATTTCTTTACTTTTTTCAGTTGGGTTTTGTGTTTAGTTGGGAAAATATTGCATATGCTTTAAAGGGTCTGTTAGATTTTGATGCTTTGCTGAATTGTTGTGAATTATATTCATTTCTTTACTTTTTCAGTTGGGTTTTTTTGTTTAGTTGGAAAAGTATTGCATATGCTTTAAGGTTGTCTGTTTAAATTTTGTTGCTTTTGCTGAATAATGCAATCTAGAACTGAAAAAGATTTTTTTTTGAGGTTAATTGAATTGAGGCTTGTTATAGAAAGTTGACTTCTTTGATAAAGTGCAGCGCGGTGCATGAACTCTACCTATGTGGTGGTGTGGGGAACTATTAAAGGCCACCTTGACCTTGCATTTTTGCAAGAGGCTGTTTTCGTCAGCCGAATTTGTGACCTGAAGTCACATGGCTAGAACTTGCACCAGGGCTACCCTTACAATCTTTGATGATTATGTTAGTTCTTTTGCTGGTTATTCTTAATTTTCTTTCCTCAAGTAAAATTCATGTTTTGGTTAGAAAATATTTTCATATGCTTTAGTAGATTCCTGAGGTTAGTTAAATTGAGGTTTGAGAAAATATATAGAAAGTTGATGTCTTTGATGGTTATGTTCAATTCTTGTGCTTTCATTAATTGCTTTTTTTTGATTTTACATCTTCTACAATTTGAATTTGGCTACGTATTTAATAAGCATAGTTTTGCATCTACAAGTTCACTTGTTTTATATGAGTTTGATGCATAAACTCAGTGGTGTCCCTTAATATAAATTGTGATATAAGAGAGTACGATAATGTTTACCATAACTATGTACATCATCCCTCTATGCAGACAACAGTTGATTTTGAATACCTGAGGTTTAGGACTAATAAGGATCATAAAATATTATGAATTTACGGTTGTGTGTGGGTAGGATGGTTGGGCCTTAACTGGTTGTCCAGCTGCCTACGGTTGTGTGTGGGTAGGATGGTTGGGCCTTAACTGGTTGTCCAGCTGCCTATGGGGCTCCTGGTGCCCGGGCCGTTGTGAACGTCACAAAATTCTTCGAGTAGTGTATGCAATATTGTGTAGGCATCTTAGAAATGATTATTTTGGCACTACTTGCTCTTGACAATTCTCTTTCAGTTTGTCTCCAAAAAAAGCCTATGCTATATCAGCTTAAACATTCATAGTCGACAACTTGTTAGGTGCATTGGAAAAGGAGAAAGAAAATAAATCACTTTTATCCATGTCAGACAGAGATATGTGTGCTCTATGGTGTTTGTATTTGTTGCTTTAGATGGTAGAGAACTTTTATTTTGACACTTCTTTTATGCTTTTTGTGACAAAGTTATGGGTGTTTTTATAGCTAATAGTGCAAGGATGAGGTTGATGCGGTTGTCTGAAGCAGCAGAGAAGCTTCGGCGACAAGCTGCTGTTAGTGTTCAAATTGGAAAGGAAAAGGATGCCAGGGAACTACTCTTTCAGAAGAAGAAGGTTATGCAAGCTATGGAGAAGTCAAAGAGTCGCATTGAATTGCTAGACGAGCTTGCTGCAAAATTGTATGAGGTATTAGCTAACTGATAATAGTGATTTTTCCTTGCTCAAGCCAATCAAGGACCTTAAGAGTGAAATTGTCTGCAATCATGATATCGCTAAAATAAGTTTCTCTCCGTTGACATACTGTCCTTCCTTTACCTCATTCAAAGCTGCTTAAGATTTCTGTTTTAGATTCTCAAATGATGTCTAAGAAGAAAATTGCATATGTTGTTGAAGAGTACCAAATGATTAAGTATTGAGAATCATTTATAATTTTATAACTCTTTACTTAATGGAATATATGATTGGTCATATAGTCGTGCTTACATAGATGCTTTTTATAGAACATCCTTAACAGGAAGTGTATGAGGATTGGCCGCTACATATTTTGTCTTGTCATCCAGTGGATGAGAGCAGGCTTTTGTCTTTCCCTGGATCAGAAGTACCGTGCCTCTAAAGGCTCTAGGATGCAGTACCTACAGCATGATTAGAGAAAGCACAACCCACTTGGATGAGATAAGTTAGGGATGTAGGTTCAATTTCAGTCAAGAAGGGCTTTTGGTCTAAAAGGAAGTGTCTGTGGTAGTTTTGTGTTCTATTTTTGAAGCAGTGCCCTTTTCTGGTTTTATTCTTAATTTCTTTTGGTATTTAGTTCCGAGGATAATTATGCGATTTAAGTTTTTGCCAGATATATTCTTATTAGTGATCCATAGGTCTTATGTAGATCGGTTAGGGGCAGATTTGTCTTTGTGTTTTTATCTCATAGATGATTTGCTGAAACTTGATATTAGGCTAACTCCAACAAATCCCCTAAAACATAAAAATCCCTATATTTAGGGGTATTGTTAATAGCAAAGTGCTCCTATAGCTCCCTTATCCCATTCCCAAAATTTTAGGTTTTTTCCCAACCCCAAAACAAAACACTTATATCTAGGGGTTTTTTTCATCCTCTAATGCCAACACCAAAATCCCATCCCCCATCCCCATAACTCTAAGACTGCAACATTGTAAAATAGGGGAGCTGTTAGAGTGAAACTGAAATTGGGATTCCTTAAACTGAAAGTTTGGTAAAAAATAGGGGGTGTTGTTGGAATATAATTGAAAATGGGGGATCCCAAAATATAAGAAAATGACTCAAATCACTTAAATTTAGAGGAAAAAATAGGGGAGCTGTTGGAGATAGCTTTACTGTTCCTTACCACCTCTACTTTTGATCTCTCATTACTCTGTAATTCACCTGACTATGCTGGTAAATGCTCTAATATCATAATTCTCAACCTTGGGACGCTGCATTGGTTACTTGTGCTGCCTCGCACTAGAGATTTTTTTGGATTACTTTCTTTAGTAATTAATTTTTCTGTTTGTGTTGTGTGATTGAAGACCTCATTTGGTTTCAGGCAATATCAGTAAAGGAAACTCAGCTGATTGGTAATGTTGCTATAGAACTTGAGACTGGCCAGGAAGATCCTAGTCCTGTTCGAATTGTATCTCCAAACCAGGGGGACCCAAAGAATCTCATTGAAAATCAAGATGATGATCCAGATTCCCCAAATGATGTTGACATGCAAAAGTTGCAGCTAGCTGCTAATGATCAAGCTGATTTGCAAGTGGATGATAGACAGATGAATGGAAAAATGCAGAATGAGGTGGACATTCTCCAGAGCTTGAATGATATATCCTCATATGAGGACTTCTTGAAACATCTAGATCAACAACTCAACAAAATTGAAGCAGAACTTGCCATGTTTTTGAAGTATTCGACCTTGATTTTGGGAAACATGGAGGAGCCAGAAAATTGTAAGGTGCAGCATGCACTGGAAATCCTCAACTCTGTTCGCCATATCAGAGGGAGGTAGTGTATGATTCAAGTGGAAAATCAATCTTTAGTTCTTTCAACAAGCATCTTTTGATGATTTTTTTTTTTAATTGTTGTATTTCACTTATGGACTGTCAAAGGTACATTTGTCTGCAGGATTGCGAGCATCACAGAGACAAAAGTGGAAATTAGATGAAGTTGTCATAGCTTGCTTATGGTCGCCTCTAGATGTGGTATGATGTATGAAATTGTGTGATTGCTTAGTATGTGGAGCCTGTTTAATGGCTCTGGTCTAACTTTGTTCTCATTATTTATTAGCTCTCACCTCCTTTTTTTTATTTTTTTAATTTGTGGGTGGGAGGAGTACATAAATATAAATGTAAACAGATCGAAAGAAATTTTTCGTCCCATTTGATTTACAACCAAATGTACAAGACATATTCTGGGATTCAAGTGATTATGTTACTCTCTTTTGTTGGCCCTCTACTAACCATTTTGATTTTTTCGCTCCTTGCTGTTGTTTCATTGTTAAGTTACACTTCACTTCTTTTGGTTTTGATCAGCTGCTTTTGAAGTAAGCAGTTCCCTTGATTCGTCTTGTCACATCTTTTTCCTTAGGTTGCAATCTTGATAGGTCCTTTTGTGCCCTAAGAACATTCATTATTGCCCCAAATCTAATGCCAACAGGCACAAAAAGGGTCTGGTCAAATGTTTTTGAGTGTTATGCTTCAGTGTCTCCACTACTGCAGTTACCTTGGAAAAATTCATTGATTTGATCAGGTTTCTTGTTTTATTTTTGGACAAGATTACTTAAAGCAAATATGTGCTTTCTTGTTTTCGGGTGTTGTCTTCTTCAATTTTGAACTCTGATAACTAAATTCTGAACCACACCTACAATTTCTCTGAATGCTTTTCTAATCAAATTACCTAATCTTTTTCAACACATATGGCACTGCCTTTATAAATATTGTTGGGTTTCATTTAGGTAGATAGTGATCTAGTGCTCTTTTTGGAGGAGCACCTAGGATAGACTGAAATCAATGAACTTTTCCTATGCTGATCAAGACGCTTGTGAACTTTGTGGGAACAGAATTGGCAAAGATTTCAAGGGAAATAACTTTTTCACAAATAGAATTTGGTAGAGATATAAGGTTTGTAATCTCTTGTTTAATTAGTAATTCATTGATTCTTGCAGAAGTGAAAAAAGAATGAATTTCTAATTTTACTGATCAGTCTCTTCTTTTTTCGTCTTAAAGTGGAAATATTAAAGTTGAAATTGTACAATGAAGAATCAAGAAAAAGCTTGGTTGTTACTGTGCTTGCAACTCTTATTAACTAGGATTCACTTATTGTTGTTCTTCCTGCTACAATTTTAGCCGGTCTCACTATGAAAATATTTCTAAAAATGTTGTGGTGTGATTATAACAGTGCTATTGAAACATTAATCACTTATTTTTCAGCTGTCCATATAGCATGGCCTTTTGGCAGGCTATGATGCATATGCCTAAATTACAAAGGTATATACGGAAATAGGTGAAGTTGGACCTGGAATAGTTAAAAGGACCAAAATTGTTGACATGAAAGTGTGTATGCTTTATTTGATCACAGGATTTGCATTATTTTACCTGCTAACTAGAGATGGGCTTGAAGCAGACACATTCATAGCGAAGCAGCTCAAAGAAGTTTTCGGTCTAAATCCTGGGTCAGCAATTTTGAGTCCAATAACGTTACTAATCAGATTCTGTCAATAGCTTTTGTTACTAGAGTAAGGGCCTGTTTGGATTGTTTTTTTTTTTTTTTAAAAAGAAACACACTTTTTTCCTAAAAAGTTATATTGCATTTGCAATAATTATTTGATTTGGCTTACAAAAAGCTGAAACTCTGAAAAAAGTTCAAATATAACTTTTTTCAGAAGCCAGAATTTTCAGCTTTTAAAAAAAAAATTGTTAAAAAAAGCTCTTTTGAAAAAAGTCAATCCAAACGAGCCCTAAAACCTTATCTATAGTAGTAATACTCTGCAATATTGTGGTCTCTATAACCATTTGGTGTTTGTAAAATTATGGGCTTTGCTCTTTGGTCAGAACATAGACAGGATCATCCTCAACTTTTCCTTTTGAAAATTATCTTGGAATCAAAGTTGATAAGTATCATTTTGCATGAGATCTGCAAGAGTAAGTTTCCCACAGTTGTTGCTGTCTAGCACATCAATTCAAGGAATCAAAGTTGATGAGTATCATTTTGCATGAGATCTGCAAGAGTAAGTTTCCCACCGTTGTTGCTGTCTAGCACATCAAACTGGTTATTATTATTATTATTATTATTATTATTATTATTATTATTATTGGCTTTGAATTATCTTCTGCTATCTTGTTATTAGAAAGTGTGATCCTGACTCTGAAGTTGTTTATTATAATGTTAATTATACTTGTTATAATTTTTAGAAAATGAGAGGGTTTGATTATAAAGATGGACTGAGGTAAGTTGGACTACCCTTCTGTGTATGAGTGTCTCGCTATTCTCTGGCTTTGTTCCAGTCCTTCTGTACACCTCTGGTTCTTTTCTTTCATTACTGTGTCTATGCACTAATACGAATTTTGGATTTGCATTGTGTTCAATTTATACTCTGTTGACCTATGTATGCTTTGTTAATATGTGTGCTATGCTTGGAGCTGTGACACCCATTCGGCGGGTGAGACTGCCGTATATATATGATACTGTTCTGTGCCCGTCGGACGGAGGCGTTGTGGCGTAGGGCCTGAGGTTGCCCGTATATATAATTTTGTCCTATTTCTGTGCTTGTTCGGACGGAGGTGTTGTGGTGTGGGGCCTAAGGTTGCCCATTTTAGTATTAATATCACAGCTCTGAGTTACACTCTGGTTTTGACTTGGCTTTGTTTATCAATTTATCTGAAAATGACTTCTATTTGCCTGGATTCTGCTATTTCCTGGTGTCTGTTATTGATTCCGATCTGGTGTCTTGGGTTAGGACCACTCGTAGGTCTCATCCCGGGTGTCCACTTACTAAGCTTTGTTTCGCTCATTATATTATTTACATGAATTTGCAGGGGTGATGATTTGGGTTATTCCGGGGAGGACCCTAATGGAGATACTAATGTAATTTAATTAGCCTTGAATTTTTATATAGCTTGGATTATATGTAAAAATTCGGACTTGTAAAATAACTAGCCATGATGGTATTAGTGCTTTGATGGAAATATTTGTGAGTTTTAGTTTTTTTGTCTTGCATTTTAGAGCCTTGCGGGCTTAGGAGAAGCGATCTTCTTAAGCTCGCGGCGATCACGGCCCTGAGTTCAGGTAGGTGGATTTGGGGGGCGTGACAAATCCTCTGTATATATATAGGTTTCTTATTCGTCATACCTCACCAACTCAATCGAGAATACATCATATCTCACAAAATTCAATCAAGGATACATGATGATTCATATTCTTCTTTTCATCCTTGTATTCATCTCCAAAGTAAATGGAGATATATACTTTTACCTTGTCTTCCAATGGCCCCCAGCCTATTGTTTGTATTCTCGTTATCCATGTAGGTTGCCTATAGTAAATGATTGGAATATCCATGGCCTATGGCCATATAACAGTGTAGCCGGTTCCGCATATAAAAACTGCTTAGGCGAGGATACGAATTTTGATGCTGTAAGTTTTAATATTTTTATATACTTTCTGCTAGAAAAGTTCTAATTTATTGGACATCTTTACAGATAGAGAGTTTGAGAGACCAATTAAAAACTATGTGAAGATCCCTGGAACAAAGAAAGACAAATTAACAATTTTGGGACGAACAGTGGCTGAGGCATGGCCGCTGTTCTCAGTTATTGGAAAACGAGTATTTTCAAGCTGTAAGGGACTTCAAGCATGTAGTAGGTATTTTTCTCAAGCAATCGTTCTACAGTCAAGGTACTTGTTAATTGTGTTCTAAACCATATTTGTCAATTTTTTAGGTATAGAACCCAGAGACGGGCATTTCTACAGTAGGGAACTGGTGAATGAAGTTATAAGACATAGGACCAGGACAGATATAATCCTTTGTTGCAATGGATGTAAATGATGAGGAGGGAAAGCCGAGCCTTGTGGAGATAATGTTTTGTGTTATGTCAGATCTAAGAACCTTCACAAATTGCATTAACCCCACAAATTGTACTGAGGCTATCTATTTCCGGCCAGCGCCAAATGATGAAGACTTCCATATGCAAAACAGAACTGGCAAACTAAAATAGACCTGTAAGAATTATAAAAAGCTAAGCTTAGATCATGAGATTGATGAATTATGTAATTTAGATGTAGATATGCAGATTTATCTACTGAACAAATTGGTATTTGTTTGGTTGCATGAGTCTGTATATGGCCATATTTTTTTATGTATAATATCTAACCAGGTTAATGCTTATCAATTTCTCTTTTGTCAGTTCTTCACATGATATAATTACTTAATGGAACGTCTGATGATATAATTTGGGTATTCCCTGAAGACCAGTGAATCAAAAAATGGCTGACCTTAGAATCAAGGAAACTTATGGTACAAATTCATGGCATCATGTTTCTGCGGAGAAACTAAATGAAACTGAAGACTAGTTACGAAATGTGATGAATGGCGCATAATTCAATTTTTTGATAGGGTTGTAATCCTAGCTCCCATTTCATATTAATTGATGTTCCCTGATCAGGTGTTCTGATGTGCAATGGTGAAAGACTACAGGTGGCTCTACTGAAATTACATTGAAAAAGGACATGTTCAGTGGCACCCAAAAAATTGAATTTGGTGCCATTCATCACATTTCGTAACTAGTCTTTGATTTCATTTAGTTTTTCCGCAGAAACATCATGCCATGAATTTGTATTATAAGTTTCCTTTATTCTAAAGTTAGCCCTTTTTTGATTCACTAGTCTTCAGGGAATACCCAAATTATATCATCAGACGTTCCATTAAGTAATTATATCATGTAAAGAACTAAAAAAAGAGAAAATGGTAAGCATTAGCACGGTTGGATATTAGACATAAAAAATAAAATAAAATGGCCATATATAGGCTCATGCAACCAAGCAAATACCAATTTGTTCAGTACGTATATAAATCTCCATCTCTACATCTAAATTACATAATTCATCAATCTCCTAATCTAAGCTCAACTTTTTATAATTCTTGCAGGTCTATTCTACTTTGCCAGTTTTGTTTTGCGTATGCACTCTACTGTTTTGCATATGAAAGTCTGGCTCTTCATCATTTGGCGCTGGTAGGAAATAAATTTAGTTGGCAGAATTTGTGGGCTGATTGCAGTTTGTGAAGGTTCTTCTATCTGACGTAATACAAAACCTTATCTCCAAAAGGCTCTTCTTTCCCTTCACTTTATCTCCATCTCCAGTGCAACGCAGTATTACATCTGTCCCGGTCCTATCTCTTAGAACTCGCTCCACTAGTGTCGTGCTGTATAACTGCCCGTCTCTGGGTTCTATACTTGAAAAATTAGCAAATATGGTTTAAACACAATTAATAAGTTCCATTGCTATCTAATAAGTACCTTTATTGTACAATGATTGTTGGAGAAAACTATCTACTACAAGCTTCAAGTCCCTTGCAGCTTGAAAATACTCGTTCTCGAGTAATTTTGAACACACTCCATGATTGAGCCATTCATCCTCCCAAAATTCTTCAACTGTCTTTCTTTGTTCCAGGGATCTCCACATCGTTTTTAATTGGTCTCTCAAACCCTCTATCTGTAAACATGTCACGTAAATTAGAATTTTTCTAGCATAATAAAAGAAGAGAAAGTATATAAAAACATATCAACTTACCACATCAAAATTCAAATCAGCGCCTAAGCATTTTACCATTGTGGAACCGGTTACACTGTTATATGGCCATAGGCCATGGATATTCCAATCATTTACTACAGGCAACCTACATGGATAACGAGAATACAAACAATATGACGGGGGCCATTGGAGGACAAGCTAAAAGTAAATATCTCCGTTTACTTTGGAGATCAACACAAAGATGAAAAGGAGAATATGGATCATCATGTGTTCCTGATTGAATTTTGTGAGATATGATGTATTCTTGATTGAGTCGGTGAGGTATGACGGATAAGAAACCTATATATATATATATATATATATATATATATAGAGAGAGAGAGAGAGAGAGAGAGAGAGAGAGAGAGAGAGAGGATTAGATTGAATTAATCTAAGCTTTGCAAAACAACAATCTTTGTCTGTATTTGTTTGTTTCAATTTGGTGAAAGTTTGGTTTTCAATATCTAAAAGATTTAGATTCAATATTGTAAATGGAGAATGAATTATATGAATATCTAAAAGATTTACATTCAATATTGTAAATGGAGCATGAATGATATGTCAAGAAGAGGATTGAAAGTAACATTTAGCATAACAGCGAAATTTCCAAAACAACGACATCAGAGAAGGGCTACAACTATTTGATTTGCATGAAAGTTTATAAATGGCATTATATTTGTTATTAGTTCTTTGTTCACTCTATGTTTGACTATTATGGAGGCAGCCTTCGGAATTTTTTGGAACCATACAAGCAAGACCACTAGCTCATTGTGATATGTTTGTAACTTATGCACGATAGAGTGACGTTTCATTTTGCTTCCATTTCGTTGTTATTGCTACTGTCTGATTGTACCTTTCGCACACAGCGTACTATATTGTACTCCTTGTTTGCAAAGTTGATTAATCTCTATTTTAAAGTTCAGGTGCTGTAAGCATGAGTTCTTGAAGGACTTCTTTCTTTCTACCAGACAACTTCATGTAAGTTCAAGCTTATCTTATTCTTTCCTTTCTTAAAAATGGTTTAGAAATAGAAATGTAATAAGATAGTTGGCAATTATCATAACATGCGGCTCTTCATAATCAAACACACAAATTTTTTTTAAGCAGTCCTTTGCCGGTTCCCAATCAGAGAATTCTTTTCTTTGTTTCTTTGCAGAGAAAATAAGAATGCAGATCGATAGAGTCCTTGTGAGGACCTAACAGGTCGATCGTGCTTTATGTTTAATGGTAATGGATATCATGCCATTAGTTCTATTAACTATTCAGCTATGACTCACTGGCGGACTGTCCCACAAACTTCATAAATTTAAAATCACTCGGTGCATCTGCAAGTCTAGGACTGATTCTTTTTCAGAAACCAAATCTTTATATCTGCTTGCTTGTAATCTCAAGTTGTAATAGCATATAAAGCATAAAATGTCAGTTATGATGATTTTTGTTTGCCCTACTACTATAAACACAGAAGCTTAGGTTCCTGTTTGGTTTGCCTATTTTCAATTTTCATTTTCTAGTTTTCATTTTTGAAAACAATTTTTATTTTCTGTTTTTTAAAATTTAGAGAATATGTTTGGTTACTAAAAGTGTTTTTCTTTTTTATGTTTATTTACAAAAATACCACCTTGTTTTCTAAATTTTTTTGGAGATATTTACAAAATTACCACCTTGTTTTCTAAATTTTTTTGATATATTTACAAAATTACCACCTTGTTTTCTAAATATTTAAAATTATTTACAAAACTGCTACCTTGTTTTCTAAATTTTTTTAGAGTTACTTACAAAATTACCACATTGTTTTCAGAGAAAACACTTTTTTTATATTTTCTATTTTTCTAAAAAACTGTTTTCTATTTTCTGAAAATGAAAACAAATATGATTAACCAAATGGATTTTCTATCCTAATTTTCATTTCCTATGAAAATGAAAACAGAAAACAAACAAACCAAACGTTACTGTGTATAAATGGCTCTCTGCTGCCCCTAACACAACCTCACACTGTTACCCATCTAACATTAAAGAATGAAAGGAGAAGTCTAGACACTGTTTGAAGTAAGCAAATAGCTTTTGGCATCTCTTTTTAAGTATCTCACTTTTTCCAAATTCCCTCAGAACTGATTTTAGGCGTTAAGACTTCAGTTTTTATCAAAGAATCCAAATGGCAAGTAAAGGATCTGCACTTCAGGGTCCACGCATAGAACTGATTGAAAAGACTCAAAACCTTTTCGCAAAAACAAAGGAAACATGTTCGAGTCTAAAGCAGCTGAAGAACACGCGAAGTTGTTAAGGTGTTGATGATGTAATTGTCATGCACATTGCTTTTGTTGACACTATTTTTCCCCCCAGCACACCTCTTCTCTATGTCCTTTTTTTGAGATTAATGTACTGTAATTACACGACCCTTCTCGACTTTTGAGTTACACTAGTGTTGGTATGAAAAGGCTTTTCCCTTATACTTTGGCTTATGTTTTCTGATATCTATTCATTGGCTTATATTTTTTTGATATATGTTCTGCTCTACATATGAAGGTCTTAGTAGTCAATTAATGACAAGTATGCTAAACTTTTCTGATTTTTATTTTTTACTACCATACTTAAAAGTTGCAGCATTTTAGGAAAATAGAAGGTAAGAGGGTATATGGTTCTTCTAACAGTTTGAGTATGGCCAACAGAAATGATGTTCCTCTAGAATCTGTTAATAAATTGTAAAAGGAGGTCAAATTTGATTTAATAAATTGAAGTCTTTGTAACCTATTTGAATTTAAATAGAGCTATAGTATTTTACTTGCTATCTAGTGAAATTGTTCGTAGCTTTTTTCCCCGTAACATGTATGATCTTCGTTTTAAGATATTGTTTTCAACTGCTGCAACTTACTTGGTTCTCTTGTCGTGCCACCTCTGCTCATCCTTCACTTATTGCAGGATACAACATGAGTTGGAGGTGACCATAAAGCAAGCCATTTTGTTGATCCGAGTATTAGTGATACCATTAGTACATGTATTGTTCTGGGACATCATTAGGCTGCCATGACAGTTAAAACTGAATTTGAGGTCTGTAAACTTTTTCCATGGCTTTATTTGCGATTGGTTACATTTCATGAAGAAAGAACTAAGCATTAAGGTCTCTGCGTCTCTGATCGACCAAAATCTGCAACATGTGCTTTTATTGTTTGCTATAATCATCATAATACTTTATATTTTTTTTTCAATCTGATTCAGGTATCAGAGAAGTAGTTGTATTGGCTAAAGGTTTTTGCATTGGCAACAATCAGAGATTGGGATGCTCTGGAGAAATTTTCCAAAGAGAAAAAGCTACCGATTGGTAAACTTTTTCTTGTCTAACTTCTGGCATTCAGATCATCAGGATGCTTATGAAAAAAAGAATGAAAAGGAGACATGCAAGAGCTAAGACAAAAATTTTGAATTCTTCTAGGCTTATAAAGTGAAAATTAGTTTCTCTTACAGTTTTTGTTGTAGCCATGCCTCATATCCAAGTTCATTTGTGGTTGCCATATGGAGAACATAAATGCTGATGGTATCATTTGGCTGATCTATATGGATCAAGCTAGCCCTCAATGAATATTTATAACCAAATTGAGCATGGTGTTATTACTTCACTCTTGATTTCTTATTTAGAAATAAATCACTAATGTGGCATCACACCCACCGCCTCCCTTCAGGGTACCAATCGATGTATAAAAAACACAAAATTGAGAAAAAGTGAACTGGTTGAGTTCACTATTGATAACTGTTCGGTGCAGTCCCCTCTCTTTTAAACATTGTCAACTAATCCTACAGTCTCAGTGCTTTTGGATTTGTATGTTACACTAAACGCATATGCACATTTGCATTCTCTGCAGCGACGTCTCATCTCCATGGCACATTTCATCAACGACTCGATGGTCACCGCGGGCCAACGCAGCTCTGCCGCAATGAGCTCCGCGTCCAACGGCCTCCGAGGTTTGTGCTTCCAGATTTTTGCTTAACGTGTTGCTAAATTGCGCCATAAACATCATCATTTTTACTTAATTTGCTATATATAATATCTTGCATCATCTGCGCCATAAATTAATATGGTAAGGGTCTTATGCAAATTTGCTTCAATTAGGGTATTAATATGGTAAGATCTTCTGAGAATTGACTTCAATTAGAACAGTAAATTAGTTTTTAAGGTTTGCTAAGCTTAAATTGAGATCATCCTCGCCACTGCGATCACTCTCTGATCATTTAATAGTTTTCTATGTTAGGGTTTGCTAAGCTAAAATTTTACTTGATTAGTGTATGAAGAATTAATTTAGGGTTTTCAACTGCTGTAATAACAATTTAAGTAATTGCACCTTGAATTCTATCTTTTGATATCACTTGTTTTGTCACTTAATGGGAGAGGAGTCTGTATGTTTCATAATTGCTCGAAATTGTTTTATGCCATGTTTCAATAATTCATCAAATTATTAGATTAACTTTTCTATTTTTGAGGATGCAGATTCCATAGGATTCCATGGCTCGTACAAGTTGATGTATTTAGCTTTGCAATTCTACATGCTTCCCTCTTTCATTTGTCTATGTCTATTTAAATGTTTTACATTAAACTTTGTTGAATCATAGGGCTGTGATAATCGGCATAAGGAGAGCTGATCTATATGCTTTTGGTGTTGTTCTGCTACAACTCTCGTCAGGTGGAAAGCCAATTGGCTTTGCAAGTCCCAAGGGTCAAGAGGGTTTAGTCATGAGTGTAAGAACTAATTAACTTACTCTTTGCAGCATGAGAGTTCTTGCCTCGAAGGCTAACTGTGCTTGTTCTGATAATTTCAAAATCCAGGCCAAACTAAAATTGGTGACTGGAGATCTGCAGTCATCAATAAAATAAGTAATCAATCTGACGCGAGGCCAAGTTCCTAGGAGCACAAAATTCTGCTTCCTTAAATAATAGAAAAGGCAGAATTTTAGATTTCCACGCTGAAATGACTAGTCATTGATTGCATCGTTTGAATTTTGCTATCTTAAAATTTAAAAAGCAAAATTGGATTCTGCTGTCTAGAAAAAGCAAAATATGCGTCATATGTACTCTTCCGCATGTCCACTTATCCCAGTTCCAATTCTCCCCCTCAAATTCCAATTTTCTCACCCCACAAAATTTGAAACAATAACCTCATCCTGATTATTTTCCTTAACTTGTAAGTTCTTTTATTTCTAATTTTTTGCTTATTCTTGTACAAGTATACTTGCATAATAATATTGCTATGATATTTTTAATTTTTTTTTAATTTGTAAGTTTTCTAATTTTTGCACATATTATTTAAATATCTTGTTATGATGAAATTGTTAAATATTTAATCTAATATGTTGTTGTGGACAATTATTATGATGAAAGCATCTATATAGAAAGTAATGGGAGGTTTTAGATATTATGAGCAAAGAGACTAAAGACAAATGAGCTTCGATTTTTTCTTTTCGTTTCTTTTTTTTTTATAACTTTTGTGGGGGTTTTATGGATAAAATTTGTATATGTATTTAGATAAAAGTAAATTATTTAATGGTAAGATTTAATTAAATGTCTAAACATGTGAGGTAGTGTTTAGTGATGAACATGTACATGATGACAATTTTTCATGCCATAATCTGATCACTATTATCTTTTTAATTATTTCAACTTTGGTTTAGTCATCTGACGTGCTGAATCTCATAAAATTTGAAAATTTTATCTTTTAAAATTTCTACTTTTTCAAAAATAAAAATTTGGCTTTAGTCATTTCGCTCCTCCACGTGCTTAAGGAATCTCGCTGGCTGAAAGAATCTCTAAAACTTGTCTTTTAGTCATCTGTATTTTTACAAAGCGAAAATTTGGCTTTAGACATTTTTCACTTCCACGTCTTGCCTGCTTTAAAGAATTTTACTGGAGCTGAAAAGTTTTTGCTTTCAAACTTCTGCTTTTTCATAAAACAAAAATTTGGTTTTAATCATTTCCCTCCAAGAATCTATTCACATGCTTAGGAATCTTGGTTGCTGGAAGAAACGTGCAGATAGTACAACTTTTCAAATCTCTACTATTTTAAAAAACAAAAATTAAAATTGTTGTTTTTGCAAATTCCGCTTTTTACAAAAGCAGAATTTTCCTTTTTTTCATTTCTTGTACAGTAGATTGGTAGTGTTGTAATACCATGTTTCTTCTTTCTGAAATAGCAGAATTCTTTTTCTATTTTCTTTAAATGCAAATATGATATTTTGAGAACTGTTTTCAAACCAACAACATTTTAAAAACAAAGTAGTTTCTTAATGTTATTTTAGTACATAGACCATATTCTTCCCTCATGTCTTTCCACTCCTTTGGTCTCTCTTCTGTGTACTTTTCAAATTCCAGCCAGAAAACGGGATGCATTTTTTTTTTTTCATTGGTAATAGTTTTGGAGTTCCACTTGCAACCGATCAATCGATTTATCTAAGACCCACCTCATATATGCTTATATTTATTAAAATTCACTTATAAGTAATAATTAGGTAAAAGTGGCACTTTTCCTACTGATAAATATTTGTTTATTACTTACAAGTAAAGTGATTTGAGTAAATGAGGTGGCACCTTATCAACACTCCAAATTTGCACTCTTTGGCTTGGAGTGGTGGAAGGGGGAATGAGCGAGGCCGCATCAAAGAAAAATTGAGCACGCGGGAGGCAGGTGATGTGGAAATAATGAATTAATGTAAGAGTCAAAATGCCAAGGAGCACGTGTGGGAATTACAACAGCTTTTGAATTAATGAGGAAAATCGACAAAAACATGATTTCTCAGATCATCCAGTGAATATGGGTAAAATATTTATTGTTTGGGATTTAGAGTAAAAAAATGACGTTTGCCCTGTTCACAGTGAGTGTCTTATTCAATCTCGAAATAGTAATTGGTTAGTTGTTGTGGTTTTGTCAAACTCTACTTAGAGGGTGTTTGGATTGGCTTATAAAAAAGTTACTTAAGGTACTTATGGCTTTAAATGGTTTTTTTTTATTGTCAACTGTAAGTAGTTACGTGTTTGAATAAAAGTTGTAGTTATCACAATAAGTATTTACATATTTGATTAAAGTAGGTTGAAAAGTAAGTTATATAGTCAAAATAACTATTAAGGATATTAAAATAAAATTTAAAAAGGTAAGTATAAGATAAAAGAGTAAAGATATTTTAGTAATAAAAATAAAAAGGTAAGGATAAGATAGTAAATGATTTGGTCAAACAATTGTAAGGATAATTTCATTTTTTGTTGTTTCAGGTTAATATTTGGTCAAACAATTTTATTCTTATATATATATATATATATATATATATATATAGAGAGAGAGAGAGAGAGAGAGAGAGAGGAAAATATATGTTTACCATTCAATGCCGTATGCATGTCCTAATCCTATCAATCTTTTTCAGGAAAAAAATAAATTAAACTCTAATAAATATTTTATCTGTCTTCTATTGCTTTAATTTCGTTTTTTAGGTCACATCCTTTTTTGGTTCTAATTTTTTAATTTAAATTTTAATTACTACAAATCTTTTTTCAATATAAAGAACATGATTAATTAGTATTGAGAACTTTGCAAGATATAATTATATTTCATTCTTACATAAACTATAAAATTGACCATCAGTAATAAAAAAATACACTAAAAATACCCATTCATCCGTGAATTGCACGAGTTACGCTCTAGTTAAAAAAAAAAAAGAGTATTAAAGCAAAGAGGTTTATAATATAAATCGTTTTATTCTTTCTTGCTATGAAATTGTTAGTGTATAATCATTTTACCATCCTTAATTTTTCTACATAATGTTATGACATTGTGATAGACTCCAAATTCCTCGAACATCTCTTCAAGCATCTCATCGTATGAAACCATACACATGCATGAGTTAATAAACAAAGCCTCTCTTATGAATTATTCACAAGCAAAACTCTCGTAAAGGGCGCATTTGTCACCTTGAATATGAAAGCCTGAACAACCCTTCTAAGACACATTTGTGATGCATTAAACCTACCACTTACTAGTCATCGCATGCCCAGAACACTCACTCACTCACACACACACACACACACTCCTTTTCTTTTTCTTGCCTCACGTTCACGTTTCACCCGTGACCCAACAAAAACAAAAACAACTTAAACCAAACAGCTTTCTTTCTTATCAAATTCAACTTCACCACTCTCCACCAAGAAAACACCTCTAGCCACAAAAAGTTCCTCTTTTTCTCCAAGCTTTTTTTTTTTTTTCCCCTGATTTGTAACTACTAATGAAATATACAAGAGAGTAACCAATATAATACACAAAAGAGAAGAAGGCAATAGGAGGAGAAGAGCTGTTTTTTGACATACCTACTCGTAGCCAGGTATTTATTCTTTTTAGTATTTTATGTATTATTTTCTTATGCTCTTTTTTTTTTCTTTTTCTTTCTTTTTCTTGCAGTAGATTTTGCTTCACATGTATATAATTTTCGGCCATCTTCTATTTATGAACAATAAGAGCATGAAAATTTGAAAGGTACTGATGAGATGTTGATTTGATTTTTGCTCAGAAAAGATTCAGAGGGTGTTTGGCTAAGCTTATTATAAGTTAGTTTGACAAGTTTATAAGCTAAAAAGGCTTTTTGACATGTTTGGCCAACAAACTTATAAGCATTTTTTACTAGCTTATAAGTTGGGGAAAAAAAAGCCCCAAGGACTAGCTTATTTTTTAGGAACTTATAAGCTCTTTGGTCAAACTTATAAAAAAACAATGCTTCCCTTAAATAGTTTTAAATAATTTTTATCACATTAATTGATGAGATGTCATTTCAGTCACTATCATTGTTACTTATAAGCACTTATTTACCAAATATATTAGTAAGTTATAAGTACATATTATTTAAATATATTTTTATTTATTTATCACTAACTTATAGGTAGTTATTTGCTTATAAGCACAATCTGCTTATAAACGCTAAAAAGTAAGCTTATCCAAACATATATGTATGCATGTATATACAAGAGTACGTGAGGTGTGCCGTGTGCGTTGAAATAAACAAAAGAAAGAAGATACATCAGAAAACATGAGAAAAGCGATTAAGCTGATATGGCCGGTGCACCCTGCTTTTATGAGGTGGAAAGCCAGAAGTTAATTGTATATACATCTTAACAATTAGAGAAATATAAATAATGTAGTTTTGTTACCGTGACAGCTTACTTCAATGGGAGATACCTCAAAATGATGCCACAAAGGATAACGGAATCCAGATTATCTATGGGAGTAGGGGAGATCGGAAAAAATTGCTACAGGTACGTAAGAGAAAATCTTGCTTAACTATGTTAAAATTATGATAAATAATTGAAATTTTGTTGATAAATAATCCAAATTATCTTTGTCTTTTGCATTCGTTTCCTCTCGTTAATAAACAAGTCAAATACAACAAATTAAATAGCATATACTATGGAATTTGTTTCTTGCCATTCATAAGCAAACTACAAACTTGTAGCATTGATGCCTTAGGGAACTGGGGATAAGAATTCCAGATTTTGTCTCGGATTGTTTTTGACGCAAAAACAAGAGAAAGTGCTTTTTAGTTATAAGATAGGCTTTGATCAAGTTATTGTAGATTTTGTATAACTTTCAAATTTTACATGGTTCTCTACACGCCAGTCATTGCCTTCTAAAACTTGACTAATTTTTTATTAGGTTGAAATAACATCCATGTTTAACTTTTTTTGTTGTTGGTTGAACCTTATTCTTATAGAATTTGAACCCAAGACTTCGTGTATGGGGGTATAGTTTCAATCACTTGAGCTATCCCCTAATCTAGCATATTTGCTTAGCTCTTTGTATAGAGTTTTAATTGATGTACGTTTATAAAATTTTAGATGCTTTCTCTAAAGAATTTGAAAAATATTTAATTGCAGTATTTTTATTTTAATTTTCTAATGAAAAATTTAATTTGTATACAAGTCAAAGCAATGTTTAGTATATAATATTTTTTAAGTGAACAATTTGGACATAGCTAAAAGATTGATTGTTTTGAATCCTCGCTTTCTTGGAGATTATATATGGAATTAAAATGTGTTGAAAAGCTAACATGTTCCAAATAAAGTTAGCTTTGGAATTTAGCTTATAAATCAATGTAAAACAATTTTAATTGAGAAGGGTGACTCTTTCATTGTTCTTTATGCATAACCAACAAATTCTGATGTTCTTTTCGTTATTTTATTAATTAGATATTGTTTGGTTATACCTTGTACTTGGGTTTGGTCCATAATTATTGGACATAAGGTGCAATGTAAGAATGCGACCAAACTGTTTTTTTTATATAAAATGCCAATTATGCATTTATATGGGACGAGATGATTAAAAATTTTACGGGAAGCCCTAATTAGAACACAGAACTTCAAATCTAATGCAAGCCTGCCAATTTCTTTTTGTAACGTACTACAACCAAACCTGTGTAACAAAAACAAATTACCTTATCCGGTTATCCCTGTATTTACTATAAGTTTTATGTTTTTTAAGGTGAAATGCACATTTCAAGAAAAAAGGTGAAATGCACGTATCGCTTGTGGTTTTTGGAATTAGTTGACCATCCCTTGTGTTTTAAAACTTATCATGTTAGTCCTCTGTGCCTTTTAGCGGGTGGCATGTTAACCCCTTGTAATTTATCTAATTAGTTGAATATCTCTATAGTTTGTCTAGTTAGCAGATTAGTCCCTATGTTTTCAAAACTTACCACAATACTCTTATGTACATTTTAACAGGTAGCACATCACCTACGTTTTTTGTTATTATCTAGTCATTGTTAGCTAAAATTTATCTATTTTTGTGAAAATAGATAATACATTACAAGTTTTAATGCCCATAGATGCACCCAAAAAAAAAAAAGACACTTATAATGCATAATAAATTAATTTAAATGAAAAATATGAAGGTGTAATATTATGTGCCACCTTTTAGAAAAGACAGAAAGGTGATGTGGTAAGTTTTAAAGCACAATATTTGTTAATTTTTCAGGCATAGAATACAGCAACGTGGATTTATACAATAGGGCACGCTTGGAGCAGGCCCTAACAGAAAAGACCTAGACACGTTAATCCTACGTTGCAATGGAGACGAAGATGTATATGGAGGAAATAGGATGAGCCTTGAGGAGATAAGGTCTGTCTTAGGTCCATAGACGAACCTTCATAGACGACGCACCAGACTTCCATATGCAAAACAATACTGGCAAACTATAATAGAAATGTTTGCAGAAGAAGTGCTAATGTAGTATTTAGAGTGTTGATGTAGCGTTTGGAGTCCTTCAATAACACTCAAAATAACTTTATTTCCCCTATAGTAGTTAAATTATGAAACTTCTAGCAATATTCATTTGTGGATTTCTTGTCTGGTGGATGATATTGTCCATGCCATTTAAACCATTTAAGATTAAAAGTTACAAAAAGAGTAAATTGCATGTTATCCTCCTATACTCTAACTTATTTACACTTTACTTTCCTGAAATATCAAAACTAGCTAATTTTTCTCATATACTCTAACCTATGTGCACTATATCCCCAATAGTATCAAAACCAGCTAATTATCCCTCTGAAATTTGTTAAAAATGTGCAAAATACCCCCTTGCATCATATATTTCAAGGGATATTTTGTACACTTTAAAGACTTCAAGGGGTATTTCACACACTTTTAGGAACTTTTAGGAACTTTAGGGGATAGTTAGCTAGTTTTGATATTATAAGGGTATACTGAACATAGATCGGAGCACAAGAGGTAATTAGCTAGTTTTGATATTATAGAATATATGGTGTATATAGGTTAGAGTACAGGAAGATAATATGTAATTTATTTTTACAAGAATATATATTCTGCATTTGTCTGTACAATTGAAATACATGAATAATGATAAACAAAGTACTCTTTGTAGTGTGAGGTATGTGTGCCATATTTAAAAATTCAACCTGTCCTCTTCTCATTCATTTTTTCCCTCTAAAATTTATTTTCATTTATTCATCTCATACCTTGATTGAGTAATGTTTTCAAAGTTAAGTAATTTATACTAATTAAAGATATAAAAAATACTAATTTGTTCTATGTATCGCATAGTGTAATATATTATACTTTTTGTTACATATCATATCTCTTTTTCACTTAGTTAATAAAGTATATATTATTTGAATTCTTAAATTTTATGTGATATTTTAATTGTTATATGAATTACAAATAATTTATCATTAGCGAAGAAAGAAAAGATTGCTTAGAGATTCCGATGCATGCAATCCTATCAAGGTATATGGAGTAATGCAATGAAAAGGTGAACGAGATGATATATATAGGAACGTTCTAACTTATATTTGCGTAACGTTTCTTATTATATGCATATTATCGCCAAAAAAGTTGTTCAAAGCTGCAGAAGAAATGTTGAAATGCACTATTTAAGGGGAAAAAAAGAAAAAGAAGTATGTGTTTACCTGATGGAGAGAAAACACTCTTAAAAGTAGACAATGTTTGATATTGCAATCTTGCTCGGTCATTTTTATACTGTAGACTAGCTTGATTACATACTAAACCATATTTAAAGTCGTATTGATATGATTAAGGCTATAAAAAGAGTTATAGTGAGAAGTTTGAAAGTTAAGAGATATCAATTAAATTCTAAGCACATTACCCAAGAAATTTCTTTATTATTATACACTTTTTTTCACCTTAATTAAAATGTGTAGAAAACTATCAGAGAATAAAAATCCTCAAAATTAATGACACACTTATAACCATGCAATTTTTTATCACATGGCATTGTGAAAATGGTCTTTTTAGGCTTCTCCAAATATAATAATTAATTTTGATAAACAAGATTTGACCTACATAAGTTTCAGACTTCAGTAGTGTTATTCGGAAACTAATTAAAAATTAGAACATGGATATTAAAGGGACCTCAATGTTTTTCTCTAGTGCTTTACTTTCTCATTCCGATGGCCATTTTCGCATGGAATATAATAAGTTGCGTGACATTTGCATTATTAAACATCGATAAGCAATACTTTACATATAAAACCCGGGTGATACTTTCTAGTTCTTTTATATATTCTTTATATGATAAAATTTTTATATATTAAACGCCAAAATCTCTTCGTATATAGCGAAAATTTTTACCATAGAGCGAGATAAAACATCACCAGGAACCACAGGTCACAATACTCATCATCCATATACTACTCGCATGAGAAAATTCAAGTGTCATGTACTTTTTTTTCGTTTTTTGGCTGGGAAAGTGTCATGCACTATATAACCAACTATATATGCGAGACTCTCCTAATTAATGTCACGGGAATTAACATATTGAGGCATAATTTTATCCTTTACTTTAACAGAAAATTTATATTTATTTCATATGCTTGTGCATGATAAATACCACCAAAGAGAAAATGGATCTCACATAAGGTAACGCGTGATTTTCTTGAATTATTTGAGGAATAACGAGGAACACTCATTAAAATGTATGTGTTAATCACTGGTAATTTAAGTCTAATATTCTATACCTATATATTATAAAGTAGTTTTTTGACCTTTTTAGTTTACACCACATGTCTCATGTCGTGCCTTCTTTTCTCTTCAAAAAGATTGTAGTTCATATTTGGTCAATAAAAATTGTTTCCTAACTTCAAAATTTTTGTAATTGATACTTATATATTGATGTTAATATCTATAGTATCTATATATCTATACCCATATATGCTTATCTTTAATGCTGTATGTGCTAATTCTATCTATTTTTTCAGAAAAAAGCTAAACTCTAATAAATATATTATTTATTTATTACATTTTTGTAGGCTAAATCATTATTTGATTTTACTTTTTTAGTTCAAATATTTTTTCCAATTATTATAGTTTTAACAAAAAATTAGCACTAAAAATTTATCAAAAAATTAAAATTTATAGAATTTATTTATATTTTATCATTATGTAGAACATATAAATTATTCATATAAAAGATATTATATGCATTTTTCCATACATGAGTTTTATTCTAGTATTATATAAAAGAGAATACATTCTTTTTTTGGTCAATGCCACATGTCTTCCTCGCACCAATTTTTTCCTCTCCAAAGAAATATTAGTTCTTTGACTTTTCAATCATTTCCTTTCTGTTAGCACTTAAATTCCTTGTATTATAAAACTCATAGGAAAGAATAATTAGTATTAAAAATTTGCCAAGAATTCAACTTTCACAAATATATTATATTTTATTCTTGAATAACTATCAATTATTTTTTATTTGAGATGAAAGTACAAACAGTTGAAGCAATTATATTTTATTTCTAACTTCAGCTTTTTCATTTCCTTCCATGCATTATGATGTTTTCACGCACTCAATTCCAACCAAATTGATGAAACTGAAACGAACCAAATTCTATTGCTTGCAAAAACGAAATTAATTTTTTATAACTATTTTGAACACAATTTATTTATGGAACAATGCCTGTAAATATGAAAGATTGTTTTTGGGAAAAAAAAAAGAATCAGAAATTTACAAACAAGATGGTAGGGACTTGAAATCCTCTCCTATATTTCTTCTCTCCTCAGACCTAATTTTTCTTTTTTTAAAAATATTTTTTCTTTTCAAAAAATTTTTTGTTTTATGTTCGTTTTGGTAGAAAACTACAATTCTAAAAATTTTGTTTTATGAGTAATAAAATAATTTTTGGTAGTTTTATTATAAATTAATATAAAAAATAATTATTTTAGAATAGGCAGTGGTGCTAGAAAAAAACCACTGCCTATTATATTTTCAAATTTTTTCTTTTAACATATATATATGTTAACACAATAAATAAATAAATCAATATCTTCTCTAAAAGCTTTCAAGGTATTAGAGCTTGGAAGCCAAACAGTACAAGTTCGATCCATACCGTCACCCATTTAAAAAAATATTAAATTATCCATGTGCAAGCTCCAAACAAATTACGCTGCACGTGAGAGGGCATGTTAATACAATAAATAAATAAACCAATATCCTCTCTATAAGCTTAAGCTTCTAGATGAGATGGTAACTCTAATAATATATATATATATATATATATACACACACACACACACACTAGTGAGACACCCGTGTGATGCACGAGAAGCTATATATATAATTGGATATATTAAAACTATAGAATTTTTCATCTTACTAAATAGTTATTGAGATAATTTATATTATCAAATTAATAAAACGATGATGATATATATAAAGAAATAGCATAATATTAATTAAATTAAAATATTTTATACAGGAATGGAACTAAATAAATGATGAAAAATAAAAAATGACCTAAAAATGGGCGCATTTAATTAATTGATGAGTAATTATGGAAAGCTTGTCATATAAAGCGACACTTGGTGGCACAAAATTAAAACTTATTTTGCTTTATTATATAGTAATAGATATATATAGGCGGTGGCGGTTATATGTAAAATCATGGTCCATTTTGCTTTTGATAAAAAATTTGTAAAATCTCATTATTACATATAAATTACAAATGTTCAAAAAATAACTATGTAGAAATAGGCAGTGGTTCTTAGCAAAATCACCAACTATCGTATTTTATGGAATTTGGAAAATTCATATTTATTTCAAACCTATTATGTATCTTAGAATTTGAAAATTTTCACATTTATTTCCATGACAATTTTTCATGGCATAATTTTCAAGGCATAATCAGATCACTAGTTATCTTTTTTAAGTTATCTATATATTGCCTTTAATTGCGCATAAGTCGTTACTCGAAGTAGTTGCAATTAACTCAAAATTCATCTCATTAATTATTATTATATGTACTCTGTTGTGATATGATATGAAATTGCATGTCATGGTGTTATTGCTATTTTAGATGTATGCGACTATTTGAAGTTTAAAATTGTTGTTAAATTATGAGCTTAATTAGATCAAATGCGTAAATTTATAATTGCAATGCGTTATGTTTATCACAAAAATTAAATAACTTGCGTTAGATCTTGTTATTAATATTTTTGAGCATATAAGACTTTTATCATTTGAGTAGTGGCAAAAGTATATTAGCAATACAAAAATTATATCAAGATATGTTCATCTTGATATAATTAAATAATGTTTTGTTCATGTAGTTTTGGCACTTTTCAAATGATAACGGTCTTATATGTTCAAAAATATTAATGACAAAATTTTTCTACTATCTGGCAAAGCGGATCTTTTTTTTTTTGGCAAATACTTTCTAATATCCAAGATGGCAGAAATTTTTGTTTTGTTTTTCAGAAAGCAAAAATTTGCAATTAGTCACTTCGTGCTTTTACGTCTTGCTTGCTTTATAGAATCTCACAGAATTTGAAAATTTTGTCTTTTAAAAATTCTGCTTTTAAAAGAAGCAAAAATTTGGCTTTAGTCATTTCCCACTTTCATGTCTCAGAAGCTGAAAATTTTGCATAAATTCTTCTTTTTGAAGAAACAGAAATTTGGCTTTAGTCATTTCCTACTTTCATGTCTCACGAGCTGAAAATTTTGTATTTTAAAATTTTTGCAGAAAGCAGAAAATTTTTTTAGCCATTTTCCTCCAAGAATTTATTCATGTGCTTAAGAATCTTGATTGTTGGAAGAATCGTGCAAAAGCTACTGCTTTTTAAATTTTTGCTATTTCAAAAAACGAAAACAGAAATTGTTGTTTTTGAAAACTCCACTTTTTTGGAAAGCAGAATTTGCTTTTTTGGCATTTATTCTACAGTTGCTTGTTAATCCTGCAATACCATATTTCTTCTTTTGAAAAATTAGAATTCATTTTTTGCGTTCTCAAAATGCAAAATGATATTTTGGAATTGCTTTCAAACCAATAACATTTTTGGGAAAAAGTATTTTTCTTAAATATTATTTTAGTAAATAGATCGACAATATATGCATTTTTATGAGACCTGCAATAATTGTATTTTATAAGATCAATTTATATGTTTTATGTGATGATAAAATATAAATAAATTTTACAAATTTCATTTTTTATAATTTATTGCTTTTATGAGATTTGCAATAATTGACTAAAATATTTAAATTTAAAAAGTTAAATGAGAAAATGGATTTAAGCCCAGGACCTCAAAGTTGAGGGAGTAGTCTCAACCATTGATATATAAACGTCAATAACAAAAAATGTTTTAAGTTAGGAAACAATTTTATTTATCAAATATGAACTAAAAGCATTTTTGAGAGAAAAGAAGGCATAACATAAGACATATGGTGTAAACTAAAAAAGTAAAAACACTACTTTATAATGTGCTAATTATTTTCAAACCCGTGCATTTTTATTAGGTAGTCTTCTTCTAAAAATTTTAAATTATATTTTCTAAATTTCAAATTAAATTTCATTTTAAAGTTCTAAATTTCAATTCTATGTTGAAAATTTAAAATCTTTTAATATGCATAATTGAAAAAAAAATTAATATTAGAATTCTTTTATAAGTCTCGAATTTGGGTCGCTATTGAAATAAATATATAACTTACATTATGGTAATTTTTTATTCTAAACTATCTTATAACATCAAATCTTTTGAACTTTTAAATTTATTTATTTATTTACACATTAATAGTGGTAAATTGAAAGGCCTCCAAACCTTAAGGTAGATAAATATATAATGAGCATATATATGTATGCACTTCTATTTAATTATAATGTATTTTACTTTATATGTGTCTATATAATAAAAGTCATTAAGGGTGTTAAATTAAAATATTAATGGAAACACTTGAGTTTTAAACTATCTTTTGGCACCAAATCTTTTAAACTTCTAAACTCGTTTCTTTATTTACATTAGTAATTGTAAACTCTAAGGTCACATCAACTCTTATAAGGTGAATAATCTACAATTTTACATAAAATATAAGTCTCTTTAAATTTTTTCATGGAATAAAAGTCTTCAAAAGATGTTAAATTAAAAGATTATAATAATACTTAGTTCCAAATTTTCTCATTGTACTTCTCACGGTACCAAATCTTTTGAATTTTTAAACATTTTCCTTTATTGCAAATTAATAATTTATTATTATTATTATTATTATTATTATTATTATTATTATTACATAGTTATTGGCAAAATAATTACGAAAACATAATATAGAAATAAGAAATTGATATTAAATAAATAAACTAAATAATATGAAAAATACAGAATCTAAAAAACTAAAATATGAACTAAAAAAATTGAATAATATATCAAAGAAAACCGAACAAAAGATATTCGAATGAGCTCAATCTTGTTAAGGATTTTACACCTCTACTACAATACTAATAGTTTTGTGACCCAATCCTCCCATAATACAATATTTATACTTTTTGTGATGGTAGCACTCCAAGAACAAAAGTCTGCAAACTTTGCAATAGTGAACCCTTTTCTTATACATGTGATGAACACTTATGTAAACAAGTAGTGAACATGATAAACATCTATAGTCTATATGCTATTTATGCTCTAAAATTTGTTAATAGAGGCGATTTCGGTTTTGTTATGCAATGCCTCGAAGAATCACTATATACAGATTTAGGAGGAAACCAAGTTGTCATTTCTATATTCATGAATGACACTCAAAAGGTGTCAAAACCCTTTAAATTAAATCTATTTCAAGATAGTAGAGAAACTAAAAAGTTGTTATATTTGTGTAGAAAATCATGATTCAAAGAATCTATAACTCCCATGAATTAAACAAGTTAGTAGGAAAATCAAAAGATCTCTAGAGATAATTGGTCATTCACCTCATAATTTTCCAACAATAGATAGATAGATTATATAGATATAGATCTAAATTTAAAATAAAGATATCATGTTATAGAATTATAAAATAAAATTAGTCAAAATAATAAATTCAAATTACTTTGTACATCACTATTTATAAAAATGTAAAATTTTGACTTATCCTCTCTTACCTTAGCTTATGCGTTATTTAGAGAACTCGAAACTCACTTAAGTCTAACTTTATATAATAGTATAGATATAAATATAAATTTCTTTTATTAAATATTTCTTTATACGAACTAAATTGATTGTTTTTTGAAAATATTAAGAACTGATTTGGATCTTTCTTAATCATTAGGACTAACTTAGAAAAGAGAAAAAAAGAAAAAATGGAGATTTGTAGGATAATTTCTGGTTTGTTAATATAAAAGCATAATTAGTTAAAAAAATCCCACAAAAATTAAAATTTTAATAATATGGCATAAAATTGTTTCTATTATACATAAATGTATAGATTTTGTATATTTTTTTATTAAAAAAATTCTAGAAACATAGTTTTTGTATTTTTTATTTTGACTAAATATGCTATATATGTGATATTCTCACATCCATATACTCATGATAACTTGAGAATCCTCTCACATTTTATTTAATATAAGTTTGAAATTGTAGAGGATATTTAACAATGGAGATTAAATTGATGGCTTTTAAAAATATATAAGAATTGATTTCGATATTTTGAAACTATGAGACTAACTTGAAAAAAAAGAGTGAAAAAGAAGAAAAAGAGTGGAGACTTATGACATAACTTTTGTAATTTGTTAGTACTAAATAATAATTATTTTATAAAATACTTAATCAAGATAGAACTCATAAAAACTAAAACTTGTTGATTTGATAATATTAAAATACTCTATATTATGGCATATGACATCTCCTAAGACAACTTCAAAGATGAGGTTCAACTTTATACTATTACTAGTTATTTTCAAACCGTGCATTTAATGTAGTTTTTTTTATATACATAATTGAAAAAATTCAATATTAAAGTTCTTATGAGTCTCAAGTTCAGGTCATTATTGAGATAAATACATAAAAATACATTATGGTAACTTTTAGTTCTAAACTATCTTATACTATAGTGCCAAATCTTTTGACCTTTTAAATTTATTTATTTATTTATTTGCACATTAATAGTGGTAAATTAAAAGGTTTTCAAAACTTAAGTAGATAAATATACAATGAACGTATATATTAATGTATCTATATCTAAGTATAATGTATTTTTCTTTGTATGTGTTCATATAATAAAAGCCCTTAAAGGTGTAAAATTAAAGGATTAATAGAAACCTTTAGTTTTAAACTGTCTTTTGCTTGACACCAAATCTTTTGAACTTATAAACTCATTTCTTTATTTATATTAATAATTGTATTAATATTTGTACACTCTAAGGTAACGTGAATTCTTATAAGGTGAATAATTTACAGTTTTATGTATAATATTTGTCTCTTTGTATTTTTTTCATGTGATAAAAGTCTTCAAAATTTCTTAATTTACATTAAGGAACAAAAAAATGTTTGACGTTGGCTGGAGAATGTGACTCGCTCATGTCAGTCGTGGAGGAAGATCTAGCAAAGAAGAGATTGGAACAAGGCTTTCTTTGAAATCCAAGCCAAAATATGGCTCTATTTCTCCGAGTCCAATAAAATGATGCTTGGTTTCTTGAGTACGAAGATCGTCCACAACAACTGCATCATTTTCAGTAAGATACAAAATATATCGCCCATCTTCACAAAACCCCAAAGGATACTCGAAATCTCTAATAGCAATTGAAAACCATTTGGCCCATGATGAGCCAAAAGAGGTAGAATTTGCAGCAGCATCCGTCACCCAGATATCAATGCAATTGTCATTAATTTTCCGTCGATTTCTAACGAGGACTCTTTAAATGAAACAAGTCTGCCGTCATAATCGTCATCTGAGGGTGCAAGCTCGGGAGGCAATTGTATGATGTCAAATTTCTCATCGCTCATATCAAACAAAACTATCCCCTTCCAAACTCGTTGGTCGTCCCCATAAAGCCAGCAAAACCTACTACTTCCATAATAATTATCTGTGAATGGAAGATGAAGAACTGATCCCTTTTCATCGGAGCTAGGGGGCCGGTTGTTGGGTGGTTCCAGCTTTTTCCACTAATTAGCACGCAGACTATACAACTCGCATTGAGCCAAACCTCGCGTAGTGATGATCAGAGTTATTAATACCTTGTAATCATTAGTTTTCGCATTATAACCAAATCCGTACTCTGTGGGACAATCATCAAAGTCCTCGTTTAGAAACTCCCTAGCAATACTAGACGGCGGGATTGCTTTGAATTCTCTGGTCGCTGGATTCCACAGAGCAAGTTTGTCCATATCACATCCAACTATGCAAAATATGCCACTAAATGGACATAAACTCTATGAAATCTATTATCCGGCCTAAATGTACTACAAACTGTGGGATAAACTTCCCTAACTGGTAAATTTATTTCAATGAAATTAGCGGCGTTCATACTACCGGGGGTTGGGGGAAGCAAATACATGGACCATCTTTTGGCGTCTTCGTCAAAACGATGTAAAAGGAGGTGGGTTGAGGCATAGTTTTTAAGGTGTGTGATATGAACTCAGGACTCGAGATGAGACTACACCATGATCTGGAAACGCACCTGAAACGCAGCAATGATTTCACAGGCAACCTTAACTTCCACTAGCATGGATTCAGGAAAATAAAACCTTTCTGATGGAAGGTTGTTTAATAATGCCATTGGATCCATATACTTGTATTTAACCTTTTTCCAGAATTAGCAAAACGAGCCCCAACCAAGACCACTGCAACAACAAAGGAGATGTATAGCGGAGCAGGAATATATTAAGCAAAAACCACGTAATTTTATTTAGTTGGTAGGATTATATATATTATCACACCAAGGGCGTGAAAGAGTTTGTATATAAATAAATAGTTGCTACGTGAAACCCAATCCTAACTGGAATCGGATTTCTCGAAAAATATTAAAAGAGTGCAGCGCTTGCCGTGTTTTTGGGCCTACCTATGCCTTCTCTGTAAGAGGTTACGTTGCTTGCGGTAGTGTAAGAGGGTTTTTGGTTTGGCATTTTTTCTAGTTAAATCTGTTTAAAGTCTAATTTAAGTTAATGAAAGTATTTATTTTAATTAAAAATATATTTTTTTTAAGTAGCTTTAAGTAGAAAATAAAAATCTTCCCAACCCCAACTTTTATTTTTTATGACTTTAAGCACTTTGAAAAAAAGCAAGTTTGACCAAATCATTTACTATCTTATCCTTACCTTTTTATTTTTATTACTAAAATATCTTTACTCTTTTATCTTATACTTACCTTTTTAAATTTTATTTTAATATCCTTAATAGTTATTTTGACTATATAACTTACTTTTCAACCTACTTTAATCAAATATGTAAATACTTATTGTGATAACTACAACTTTTATTCAAACACGTAACTACTTACAGTTGACAATAAAAAAAAACCATTTAAAGCCATAAGTACCTTAAGTAACTTTTTTATAAGCCAATCCAAACACCCTCTAAGTAGAGTTTGACAAAACCACAACAACTAACCAATTACTATTTCGAGATTGAATAAGACACTCACTGTGAACAGGGCAAACGTCATTTTTTTACTCTAAATCCCAAACAATAAATATTTTACCCATATTCACTGGATGATCTGAGAAATCATGTTTTTGTCGATTTTCCTCATTAATTCAAAAGCTGTTGTAATTCCCACACGTGCTCCTTGGCATTTTGACTCTTACATTAATTCATTATTTCCACATCACCTGCCTCCCGCGTGCTCAATTTTTCTTTGATGCGGCCTCGCTCATTCCCCCTTCCACCACTCCAAGCCAAAGAGTGCAAATTTGGAGTGTTGATAAGGTGCCACCTCATTTACTCAAATCACTTTACTTGTAAGTAATAAACAAATATTTATCAGTAGGAAAAGTGCCACTTTTACCTAATTATTACTTATAAGTGAATTTTAATAAATATAAGCATATATGAGGTGGGTCTTAGATAAATCGATTGATCGGTTGCAAGTGGAACTCCAAAAACTATTACCAATGAAAAAAAAAAAATGCATCCCGTTTTCTGGCTGGAATTTGAAAAGTACACAGAAGAGAGACCAAAGGAGTGGAAAGACATGAGGGAAGAATATGGTCTATGTACTAAAATAACATTAAGAAACTACTTTGTTTTTAAAATGTTGTTGGTTTGAAAACAGTTCTCAAAATATCATATTTGCATTTAAAGAAAATAGAAAAAGAATTCTGCTATTTCAGAAAGAAGAAACATGGTATTACAACACTACCAATCTACTGTACAAGAAATGAAAAAAAGGAAAATTCTGCTTTTGTAAAAAGCGGAATTTGCAAAAACAACAATTTTAATTTTTGTTTTTTAAAATAGTAGAGATTTGAAAAGTTGTACTATCTGCACGTTTCTTCCAGCAACCAAGATTCCTAAGCATGTGAATAGATTCTTGGAGGGAAATGATTAAAACCAAATTTTTGTTTTATGAAAAGCAGAAGTTTGAAAGCAAAAACTTTTCAGCTCCAGTAAAATTCTTTAAAGCAGTAAGACGTGGAAGTGAAAAATGTCTAAAGCCAAATTTTCGCTTTGTAAAAATACAGATGACTAAAAGACAAGTTTTAGAGATTCTTTCAGCCAGCGAGATTCCTTAAGCACGTGGAGGAGCGAAATGACTAAAGCCAAATTTTTATTTTTTGAAAAAGTAGAAATTTTAAAAGATAAAATTTTCAAATTTTGCGAGATTCAGCACGTCAGATGACTAAACCAAAGTTGAAATAATTAAAAAGATAATAGTGATCAGATTATGGCATGAAAAATTGTCATCATGTACATGTTCATCACTAAACACTACCTCACATGTTTAGACATTTAATTAAATCTTACCATTAAATAATTTACTTTTATCTAAATACATATACAAATTTTATCCATAAAACCCCCACAAAAAGTTATAAAAAAAAAAGAAACGAAAAGAAAAAATCGAAGCTCATTTGTCTTTAGTCTCTTTGCTCATAATATCTAAAACCTCCCATTACTTTCTATATAGATGCTTTCATCATAATAATTGTCCACAACAACATATTAGATTAAATATTTAACAATTTCATCATAACAAGATATTTAAATAATATGTGCAAAAATTAGAAAACTTACAAATTAAAAAAAAATTAAAAATATCATAGCAATATTATTATGCAAGTATACTTGTACAAGAATAAGCAAAAAATTAGAAATAAAAGAACTTACAAGTTAAGGAAAATAATCAGGATGAGGTTATTGTTTCAAATTTTGTGGGGTGAGAAAATTGGAATTTGAGGGGGAGAATTGGAACTGGGATAAGTGGACATGCGGAAGAGTACATATGACGCATATTTTGCTTTTTCTAGACAGCAGAATCCAATTTTGCTTTTTAAATTTTAAGATAGCAAAATTCAACGATGCAATCAATGACTAGTCATTTCAGCGTGGAAATCTAAAATTCTGCCTTTTCTATTATTTAAGGAAGCAGAATTTTGTGCTCCTAGGAACTTGGCCTCGCGTCAGATTGATTACTTATTTTATTGATGACTGCAGATCTCCAGTCACCAATTTTAGTTTGGCCTGGATTTTGAAATTATCAGAACAAGCACAGTTAGCCTTCGAGGCAAGAACTCTCATGCTGCAAAGAGTAAGTTAATTAGTTCTTACACTCATGACTAAACCCTCTTGACCCTTGGGACTTGCAAAGCCAATTGGCTTTCCACCTGACGAGAGTTGTAGCAGAACAACACCAAAAGCATATAGATCAGCTCTCCTTATGCCGATTATCACAGCCCTATGATTCAACAAAGTTTAATGTAAAACATTTAAATAGACATAGACAAATGAAAGAGGAAGCATGTAGAATTGCAAAGCTAAATACATCAACTTGTACGAGCCATGGAATCCTATGGAATCTGCATCCTCAAAAATAGAAAAGTTAATCTAATAATTTGATGAATTATTGAAACATGGCATAAAACAATTTCGAGCAATTATGAAACATACAGACTCCTCTCCCATTAAGTGACAAAACAAGTGATATCAAAAGATAGAATTCAAGGTGCAATTACTTAAATTGTTATTACAGCAGTTGAAAACCCTAAATTAATTCTTCATACACTAATCAAGTAAAATTTTAGCTTAGCAAACCCTAACATAGAAAACTATTAAATGATCAGAGAGTGATCGCAGTGGCGAGGATGATCTCAATTTAAGCTTAGCAAACCTTAAAAACTAATTTACTGTTCTAATTGAAGTCAATTCTCAGAAGATCTTACCATATTAATACCCTAATTGAAGCAAATTTGCATAAGACCCTTACCATATTAATTTATGGCGCAGATGATGCAAGATATTATATATAGCAAATTAAGTAAAAATGATGATGTTTATGGCGCAATTTAGCAACACGTTAAGCAAAAATCTGGAAGCACAAACCTCGGAGGCCGTTGGACGCGGAGCTCATTGCGGCAGAGCTGCGTTGGCCCGCGGTGACCATCGAGTCGTTGATGAAATGTGCCATGGAGATGAGACGTCGCTGCAGAGAATGCAAATGTGCATATGCGTTTAGTGTAACATACAAATCCAAAAGCACTGAGACTGTAGGATTAGTTGACAATGTTTAAAAGAGAGGGGACTGCACCGAACAGTTATCAATAGTGAACTCAACCAGTTCACTTTTTCTCAATTTTGTGTTTTTTATACATCGATTGGTACCCTGAAGGGAGGCGGTGGGTGTGATGCCACATTAGTGATTTATTTCTAAATAAGAAATCAAGAGTGAAGTAATAACACCATGCTCAATTTGGTTATAAATATTCATTGAGGGCTAGCTTGATCCATATAGATCAGCCAAATGATACCATCAGCATTTATGTTCTCCATATGGCAACCACAAATGAACTTGGATATGAGGCATGGCTACAACAAAAACTGTAAGAGAAACTAATTTTCACTTTATAAGCCTAGAAGAATTCAAAATTTTTGTCTTAGCTCTTGCATGTCTCCTTTTCATTCTTTTTTTCATAAGCATCCTGATGATCTGAATGCCAGAAGTTAGACAAGAAAAAGTTTACCAATCGGTAGCTTTTTCTCTTTGGAAAATTTCTCCAGAGCATCCCAATCTCTGATTGTTGCCAATGCAAAAACCTTTAGCCAATACAACTACTTCTCTGATACCTGAATCAGATTGAAAAAAAAATATAAAGTATTATGATGATTATAGCAAACAATAAAAGCACATGTTGCAGATTTTGGTCGATCAGAGACGCAGAGACCTTAATGCTTAGTTCTTTCTTCATGAAATGTAACCAATCGCAAATAAAGCCATGGAAAAAGTTTACAGACCTCAAATTCAGTTTTAACTGTCATGGCAGCCTAATGATGTCCCAGAACAATACATGTACTAATGGTATCACTAATACTCGGATCAACAAAAATGGCTTGCTTTATGGTCACCTCCAACTCATGTTGTATCCTGCAATAAGTGAAGGATGAGCAGAGGTGGCACGACAAGAGAACCAAGTAAGTTGCAGCAGTTGAAAACAATATCTTAAAACGAAGATCATACATGTTACGGGGAAAAAAGCTACGAACAATTTCACTAGATAGCAAGTAAAATACTATAGCTCTATTTAAATTCAAATAGGTTACAAAGACTTCAATTTATTAAATCAAATTTGACCTCCTTTTACAATTTATTAACAGATTCTAGAGGAACATCATTTCTGTTGGCCATACTCAAACTGTTAGAAGAACCATATACCCTCTTACCTTCTATTTTCCTAAAATGCTGCAACTTTTAAGTATGGTAGTAAAAAATAAAAATCAGAAAAGTTTAGCATACTTGTCATTAATTGACTACTAAGACCTTCATATGTAGAGCAGAACATATATCAAAAAAATATAAGCCAATGAATAGATATCAGAAAACATAAGCCAAAGTATAAGGGAAAAGCCTTTTCATACCAACACTAGTGTAACTCAAAAGTCGAGAAGGGTCGTGTAATTACAGTACATTAATCTCAAAAAAAGGACATAGAGAAGAGGTGTGCTGGGGGGAAAAATAGTGTCAACAAAAGCAATGTGCATGACAATTACATCATCAACACCTTAACAACTTCGCGTGTTCTTCAGCTGCTTTAGACTCGAACATGTTTCCTTTGTTTTTGCGAAAAGGTTTTGAGTCTTTTCAATCAGTTCTATGCGTGGACCCTGAAGTGCAGATCCTTTACTTGCCATTTGGATTCTTTGATAAAAACTGAAGTCTTAACGCCTAAAATCAGTTCTGAGGGAATTTGGAAAAAGTGAGATACTTAAAAAGAGATGCCAAAAGCTATTTGCTTACTTCAAACAGTGTCTAGACTTCTCCTTTCATTCTTTAATGTTAGATGGGTAACAGTGTGAGGTTGTGTTAGGGGCAGCAGAGAGCCATTTATACACAGTAACGTTTGGTTTGTTTGTTTTCTGTTTTCATTTTCATAGGAAATGAAAATTAGGATAGAAAATCCATTTGGTTAATCATATTTGTTTTCATTTTCAGAAAATAGAAAACAGTTTTTTAGAAAAATAGAAAATATAAAAAGTGTTTTCTCTGAAAACAATGTGGTAATTTTGTAAGTAACTCTAAAAAAATTTAGAAAACAAGGTAGCAGTTTTGTAAATAATTTTAAATATTTAGAAAACAAGGTGGTAATTTTGTAAATATATCAAAAAAATTTAGAAAACAAGGTGGTAATTTTGTAAATATCTCCAAAAAAATTTAGAAAACAAGGTGGTATTTTTGTAAATAAACATAAAAAAGAAAAACACTTTTAGTAACCAAACATATTCTCTAAATTTTAAAAAACAGAAAATAAAAATTGTTTTCAAAAAATGAAAACTAGAAAATGAAAATTGAAAATAGGCAAACCAAACAGGAACCTAAGCTTCTGTGTTTATAGTAGTAGGGGCAAACAAAAATCATCATAACTGACATTTTATGCTTTATATGCTATTACAACTTGAGATTACAAGCAAGCAGATATAAAGATTTGGTTTCTGAAAAAGAATCAGTCCTAGACTTGCAGATGCACCGAGTGATTTTAAATTTATGAAGTTTGTGGGACAGTCCCGCCAGTGAGTCATAGCTGAATAGTTAATAGAACTAATGGCATGATATCCATTACCATTAAACATAAAGCACGATCGACCTGTTAGGTCCTCACAAGGACTCTATCGATCTGCATTCTTATTTTCTCTGCAAAGAAACAAAGAAAAGAATTCTCTGATTGGGAACCGGCAAAGGACTGCTTAAAAAAAATTTGTGTGTTTGATTATGAAGAGCCGCATGTTATGATAATTGCCAACTATCTTATTACATTTCTATTTCTAAACCATTTTTAAGAAAGGAAAGAATAAGATAAGCTTGAACTTACATGAAGTTGTCTGGTAGAAAGAAAGAAGTCCTTCAAGAACTCATGCTTACAGCACCTGAACTTTAAAATAGAGATTAATCAACTTTGCAAACAAGGAGTACAATATAGTACGCTGTGTGCGAAAGGTACAATCAGACAGTAGCAATAACAACGAAATGGAAGCAAAATGAAACGTCACTCTATCGTGCATAAGTTACAAACATATCACAATGAGCTAGTGGTCTTGCTTGTATGGTTCCAAAAAATTCCGAAGGCTGCCTCCATAATAGTCAAACATAGAGTGAACAAAGAACTAATAACAAATATAATGCCATTTATAAACTTTCATGCAAATCAAATAGTTGTAGCCCTTCTCTGATGTCGTTGTTTTGGAAATTTCGCTGTTATGCTAAATGTTACTTTCAATCCTCTTCTTGACATATCATTCATGCTCCATTTACAATATTGAATGTAAATCTTTTAGATATTCATATAATTCATTCTCCATTTACAATATTGAATCTAAATCTTTTAGATATTGAAAACCAAACTTTCACCAAATTGAAACAAACAAATACAGACAAAGATTGTTGTTTTGCAAAGCTTAGATTAATTCAATCTAATCCTCTCTCTCTCTCTCTCTCTCTCTCTCTCTCTCTCTCTCTCTCTCTCTATATATATATATATATATATATATATATATATATAGGTTTCTTATCCGTCATACCTCACCGACTCAATCAAGAATACATCATATCTCACAAAATTCAATCAGGAACACATGATGATCCATATTCTCCTTTTCATCTTTGTGTTGATCTCCAAAGTGAATGGAGATATTTACTTTTACCTTGTCCTCCAATGGCCCCCGTCATATTGTTTGTATTCTCGTTATCCATGTAGGTTGCCTGTAGTAAATGATTGGAATATCCATGGCCTATGGCCATATAACAGTGTAACCGGTTCCACAATGGTAAAATGCTTAGGCGCTGATTTGAATTTTGATGTGGTAAGTTGATATGTTTTTATATACTTTCTCTTCTTTTATTATGCTAGAAAAATTCTAATTTACGGGACATATTTACAGATAGAGGGTTTGAGAGACCAATTAAAAACGATATGGAGATCCCTGGAACAAAGAAAGACAGATGAAGAATTTTGGGAGGATGAATGGCTCAATCATGGAGTGTGTTCAAAATTACTCGAGAACGAGTATTTTCAAGCTGCAAGTAGGGGTAAGCATTATTTGGTATTAACCGAATAAGCAAACCTAACCTAACCGAATTTTGTAATTTGGTTCGGTTAATTTTGAATTCGGTTAGGTTTCGGTTAATAATTTTATTAAATTTTGGTGTTCGGTTTCGGTTTCGGGTAATTTAAAAAAATTTCGGTTAATAACCGAAATTTATTAAAACTACGTCGTTTTATATATATATAAAAGAAAAAGTTAGGGTTTCTCTTACCTACCTTTTTAACTTTTTTTCCTTTTCTTCTTGCCCTACTTCCAGCGGCACAGCCCATCTTCACTACCAAGGCAAATACCTCGCAAACCTTCTTAACAGACTTGATCTCCATCTTCTTAGCCACTTGGGCAATACATATATCGAACAAGCTCTCAATTATAAGATAATTTGCAGCCAAGAGGAGATCAAGAAGCTCCGAAAAGCCCTTCTTCACAACTTCAGAATCAAGCTCCTTCAAATCGTCCTCGGAATTACCAACATTGCTTGTTGTCTTGTGCATTCTGCATTTTGCTCATCACATTAGGATTCAAGTCATCAACATTCAACTCATCAATTTGCATTTTGCATTTTGGTCCAACCTCCAAGTAATATTTTTTTTATTTTCTTTTTTTCTTAAATTTAGTACGAGAAACTCTCTTTTTTTTTGAAAAATTTCTGCTCTAGCACGATTGCACAATGACGATGATATTGATAAAAATTAACTAATTAAGTATTAATTAATATTTAAAACTTCGGTTGCTTCTTTATTTCTTATATCTCATTTATTCTTTTATAGTCAATTAATATTTTAGCTGTTGATAAATTGGTAAAGAAAACTTTTGTAGTTAATTAATTTTTTTAGTTGTTGATTAATTAGTAAAATATCAAAAATTCTTTTCTGGGTGTTTATCTTTCTTACATGTTTTTCTGAAAGATGACAAATAATACTTTTTAAAAAAGAAAAAATGAGATTTTTAGCGAGAAGTGATTGGTAATGTTGTAAGGAGAAAAATGATTCAAACCAGGGCCAAAAACCCGAAGATTCGTGAACTTTATCCCATTCAAATGATTCAATTTTTATATGATTGCTTTTGCCTCATGAATTTTCTGAATTTTATTGGCGTATTGGTTGGCTATGGCGGGTATGCTTTTGTTTGGACAGTATCGTTGAGTACGTATGGATTGGTAAAGATACTAAACTAGGAAATTGACTCGAGTAGTCCAGTTTGTCCTGTTAGCTCTAATTGATCATTCTTTTATTGTTAATTCATGTAATAGACAAGAAATATAGGTCAATATGTGTTCACCATTCTAACTATTACAAGGAGTCAGGTAGTCCTGATATTCAATAGTATCCTAGCAAGCATTTGTTGGCCCCTTTATTTTGGTTTTCTACAGTTTTACCTAATGATTGGTCAGCGTATGCTATATCGCTTTTATTACAAATGGTAATCTACATTATTCTTTGATGCCAGCACATGTGATGTTGGAGTCGAATTTATGTTGAAAAAGCAAGAAGATTTGTTTCCTTCTCTTTGTATTGACTTAGATATTCACTACATTGTTGAAATTGGAGAAATGCAGAAATCCAACGAGAGAAGATTTTATGTGAGGTTCCATTTCAAAGCCCCAGTCTTTAATGTTTGCCCATCCTTTCTTTTTGTTTCTCATGGACGTATAGAGATTTCTTGAGTTACTCTTACTGTCATTGTTGGAAGCTTGCATGTAATTGATTTGTTGGGAAAGGATGTTATATATTTTTATTGTCTTGTACATGATAGAGACCATTGAAGCCCTTCAATTGCATGTACCAATTACCATATGACGAGTTGTTTACTTGTTTTTGTACAGACTTTCAAAACGGAATCAAGTTGTTCATCGTGCAATGTAAGGTCAATCTTTTCTTAAGTTAAGTGTAAATTAATTAGTATAGTGGCAGCATTTTAATTGAATAGTTTACTAATAATAACTTTTGGCTTTTGTGTAAATAGCGGATGATAGGATGTACGGATAAATGCAAGTTCTCAATCAGTGGGTGACAGTGGTGGGACTGGAAACTCAAGCCAACCAAGTCTAACACAAGAAAAGAAAAAGTGGAAACCAATGAAGGCAAGATCTACCGTATGGGAGCATTTCACTAAGTTCACAAAATGAGATAGGTGAGATAAAAGCTAAGTGTCATTATTGTGATGCTACGTTAGCTAGTGATCCCATAAAGAATGGCACTACTCCTTTGAAAAATCACATGAAAACTTGTAAAAAATATCCCTCCAACATGGAAGTAGGAGCTCGTCAACAAGAATTGAATTTGCAAGCAAGAGAAGAGGGAAGTAGTTTAACAAATCAGAAGTTTGATCAACAACGAAGTAGACAAGACCTAGCTGCCATGGTTATTGAAGATGAGCTTCCTTTTAGCTTGATTGAGGGACGAGGCTTTCGGAGATTTATAGGTAATCTTCAACCTAAGTTTCAAATTCCATCAAGATTTACAGTTAGGCGAGATTGTTATGAATTTTATGAAGAAGAGAGAGTTACATTGAAGAGGTTGTTGAAAAATTGTAGTAGAGGTGTTTCTTTAACCATTGACACATGGACTTCTAATCAACAAATTAATTACATGTGTCTCACTTCTCATTGATGATGAATGGCAATTGCAAAAGAAAATTATAAACTTTTGCCCTATCTTTTCTCATAAAGGTGAGTCACTTGGAAAAGCAATTGAAAAGTGTTTGCTTGAATGGGGGTTAGATCGGGTGTTCACTCTTACTGTTGATAATGCTAGTTCTAATGATGTGGCTCTTGCATATTTGAAAAGAAAGATGTCTAATTGGGGTACATGTGTTGCTAATGGAAAGTTTATGCATGTTAGATGTGTTGCACATATTCTTAACCTTGTTATCCAAGATGGATTGAAAGATGTTGGTGATTCAGTTAATCATATTGTAAGATGCATCGTCTATGAAGTTCCATAGAGCCATATTTTTGAAACTACCACTAAAAATGTACTGCCTTTTCGCAGTCTTTTGTAGTGTAGGAAAAAAATAATTGGAGGGTTTAAATTAATGCAAGGTTTTGATTGCATCTTAGACAAATCCCAGGAGGATTAAAAGTGTTTAATCCTAATAAATGTTTTTAATAACTTTTTAAAAAGGTAACTCTTTTTTAAGAAGTTGGGTTTCAAAGAAAGTGCAATTGGAGCCTTTTAAAGCGTCGTAGTTTTTTTTGAAAAAGTTAATCCAAACCCATATCCGATCCGGCGTTTTCATTAAGAAAGTGCTTCTATAAGAACAATTGAACAAGCCAATCCAAATAGACTTTTTAAAATTTGTTCAAATTATTTATTACATTTGTATTAACAATCTAAAACTGTTACAATGTGTTCATAATAATATTGTGGATCTTTTACATTCCAATATGAATACTTTGGGAATGTTTTTGGATGGTAAATTCGACATCACGAGAGAGTTTTGGGTTAGATATGACCATTTTTTAAAAACCAATTCAATCACAAATTGCACATGTCACTGCTCATGATCGGCTTGGTAATCACAATGCATAGACACATAAGGTGTTGGTTTTATTTCCAACGGAATACTTGCCAAGAAATTTCTCAGCTACTCGGCCTCATTACTGACCAACTCTAATGCCACAAACTCAGATTTCATAGTTGACCTTGCAATTATTGTTTGTTTGGCTGATTTCCAAGATATTGCACCCCCACCAAGGGTGAACACATAGCCACTAGTGGATTTTGTCTCATCTGAATCAGAGATCTAGTTAGTATCACTGTGTCCTTCTAACACAACGGGAAATCCATTATATTTAATACCATGGTTCATGATACCTCTAAAAAATTTCAATACTCTTACTAATGCATTCCAATGATCATGATTTGGATTATGAGTATACCTACTCAATCTACATATAGCATAAGCTATATCAGGCCTAGTAAAGTTCATTAAATGCATTAGACTCCCAATAATTCGAGCATATGTATTTTGAGAGATAGCATCTCCTTTATTCTTTTTCAATTGGCTATTAGTATCATAAGGAGTGCAAGGAGTGCTCATAGATACTACATCAAAATTATTAAACCTTTTAAGAACTTTCTCCACATAATGCCCTTGATTTAACATTATATCACTATCATCTTGTATGATTTTTATACCTAAGATGACACTAGCCTCTCCCATGTCTTTCATATCAAAATTAGAAGACAAAAAACTTTTAGTTCTTTGTATAATACCAAGGCTAGAACCAAAGATAAGCATGTCATCCACATAAAGGCATATAATCACACAATCACCATTACCAAGTTTTGTATAAACACATTTGTCTACCTCATTAGATGAAAAACCATCACACAATAAAACTTGATCAAATCTCTCATGCCACTGTTTAGGTGCTTGCTTTAAACCATATAACAACTTTAGTAGTTTACAAACTTTATTTTCTTGTCCGGCAACCAAACAACCTTCAAGTTGCTCCATGTAAATTTCTTCTTCTAAGTCACCATTTAAAAACGCAGTTTTAACATCTATTTGATGCATAAAAAGATTATGGATAGAAGCCAAAGCAATTAAAATTCGAATAGAGGAAATTCTAGTTACAGGAGTATATGTATTAAAATAATCAATATTTTGTTTTTGAGTAAAGTTTTTTGCAGCAAGTCTTGCTTTATATATATCAATAGAACCATCATGATTTAATTTCCTTTTGAAAATCCATTTGTAACCAATAGGTTTAGCTCCTAGAGGTAAATCCACTAATTTCCAAGTATTATTTCGTAATATTGAATCGATTTCAATTTTTATGGCTTCTTTCCAAAATAGTGCACTAGAAAAAGAAATTACATCAGAAAAAGTTAGAAGATCATCCTCTACAAGAAAAGTATAAAAGTCGTTACCAAAAGAATTTTCTTTTCTTGGTCTCTTGCTCCTTCTCAAATTGCCATTTTCAAAATCATTTTGAATAACAGGTGCACGAGAAATATTATTAGTTTTCAAAGGAAAGATGTTCTAAAAGAATTCAGCATTTTTTGTTTCAACAATAGTATTGCATTCAATCACATCACTTTTGATTACAAGAAATCTATAAGTAGCACTATTGTTAGCATACCCAATGAACATTCAATTAGATGTTTTAGATCCTATCTTTATTTTCTTAGGATCAGGTAGCATAACCTTAGCAAGACGCCCCTACACTTTCAAATATTTTAAATTGGGAGCATAACCTTTCCACAACTCATATGGGGTTATTCCAGTTTTCTTATATGGTATTCTATTTTGTAAATGACATGTAGACAAAATAGCTTCACCCCAAAGATTATCAGGTGCATTAGAACTAACAAGCATGCAGTTCATCATTTCTTTTAAGGTTCTATTTTTCCTTTTAGCTATGCCATTTGACTCAGGTGAGTAAGGAGGTGTGATTTCATAAATTATTCTTTCCTTTTCACAATACTCATTTAGCAACACATATTCACCACCTCTATCTGATCTAACTCTTTTTATCTTTTTATTCAATTGATTTTCTACTTCAGATTTATATGTCAGAAACAAGTCAAAGCCTTCATCATTATTTCTCAACAAATATACTTTTGTATATCTGGAGAAGTCATCTATAAAAGTCACATAATATCTTTTGCCTCCTCTAGTCATAATTATGGCATTTTATATAAAAAAAAAACAGTTTGGTCGCATTCTTACATTGCACCTGATGTCCAATAATTATGAACCAAACCCAAGTGTAAGGTATAACCAAACAATACCTAATTAATAAAATAACGAAAAGAACATCAGAATTTGTTGGTTATGTATAAAGAACAATTAGAGAGTCACCCTTCTCAATTAAAATTTGTTTTACATTGATTTATAAGCTAAATTCCAAAGCTAACTTTATTTGGAACACCTTAACTTTTCAACACATTTTAATTCCATATATAATCTCCAAGAAAGCGAGGATTCTAAACAATCAATCTTTTTGCTATGTTCAAATTGTTCACTTAAAAAAATGTTATATACTAAAAATTGCTTTGACTTGTAAACAAATTAAATTTTTCATTAGAAAATTAAAATAAAAATACTGCAATTAAATGTTTTTCAAATTCTTTAGAGAAAGCATCTAAAATTTTATAAACATACATCAATTAAAACTCTACACAAAGAGCTAAGCGGAGATCCTAGATTAGGGGATAGCTCAAGTGATTGAAACTATCTGCCTATACATGAAGTCTTGGGTTCAAATTTTATAAGAATGAGGTTCAACCAACAACAAAAAAAGTTAAACACGGATGTTATTTCAACCTAATAAAAAATTAGTCAAGTTTTAGAAGGCAATGACTGGTGTGTAGAGAACCATGTAAAATTTGAAAGTTATACAAAATCTACAATAACTTGATCAAAGCCTTATCTTATAACTAAAAGGCACTTTCTCTTGTTTTTGTGTCAAAAACAATCTGAGACAAAATCTGGAATTCTTATCTCCAGTGCCCTAAGGCATCAGAGCTACAAGTTGTAGTTTGCTTATGAATGACAACAAACAAATTCCATAGCATATGCTATTTAATTTGTTGTATTTGAGTTGTTTATTAATGAGAGGAAACGAATGCAAAAGCCAAAGATAATTTGGATTATTTATCAACAAAATTTCAATTATTTATCATAATTTTAACATAGTTGAGCGAGATTTTCTCTTACCTGTAGCAATTTTTTCTGGTCTCCCCTACTCCCATAGATAATCTGGATTCCGTTATCCTTTGTGGCATCATTTCGATGTATGTCCCATTGAAGCAAGCTATCATGGTAACAAAACTACATTATTTATATTTCTCTAATTGTTAAGATGTATATACAATTAACTTCTGGCATTCTACCTCATAAAAGCAGGGTGCACCGGCCATATCAGCTTAATTGCTTTTCTCATGCTTTCTGATGTATCTTCTTTCTTTTGCTTATTTCAACGCACACAGCACACCTCACCTACTCTCGTATGTACATGCATACATATGTTTGGATAAGCTTATTTTTAAGCACTTATAAGCAGCTTGTGCTTATAAGCAAATAACTGCCTATAAGCCAGCGATAAATAAACAAAAATGTATTTAAATAATATGTGCTTAAGCTGCTGACATATTTGGTAAATAAGTGTTTATAAATAGCAATGATAGTGATTCAAAGGACATCTCATCAATTAACGTGATAAAAATTATTTAAGGGTAGTATTATTTTTTTATAGGTTTGACCAAAGAGCTTATAAGTTCCTAAAAAATAAGCTAGTCCTTGGGGCTTTTTTTTTCCTCCAGCTTGTAAGGTAGTAAAAAATACTTATAAGCTTGTTGGCCAAACATGTCAAAAAGCCTTTTTAGCTTATAAACTTGTCAAACTAACTTATAATAAGCTTAGCCAAACACCCTCTGAATCTTTTCAGGGCAAAAATCAAATCAACATCTCATCAGTACCTTTCAAATTATCATGCTCTTATTGTTCATAAATAGAAGATGGCTGAAAATTATATACATGTGAAGCAAAATCTACTGCGAGAAAAAGAAAGAAAGAAAGAAAGAAAAAAAAAAAGAGCATAAGAAAATAATACATAAAATACTAAAAGGAATAAATACCTGGCTATGAGTAGGTATGCCAAAAAAGAGCTCTTCTCCTCCTACTGCGTTCTTCTCTTTTGTGTATTATATTGGTTACTCTCTTGTTTATTTCATTAGTAGTAACAAATCAGGGAAAAAAAAAAACTTGGAGAAAAAGAGAAACTTTTTGTGGCTAGAGGTTTTTTCTTGGTGGAGAGTGGTGAAGTTGAATTTGATAAGAAAGAAAGCTGTTTGGTTTAAGTTGCTTTTGTTTTTGTTGGGTCATGGGTGAAACGTGAACGTGAGGCAAGAAAAAGTGTGTGTGTGTGTGTGTGAGAGAGTGAGTGTTGTGGGCATGCGATGACTAGTAAGTGGTAGGTTTAATGCATCACAAATGTGTCTTAGAAGGGTTGTTCACGCTTTCATATTCAAGGTGACAAATGCGCCCTTTACGAGAGTTTTGCTTGTGAATAATTCATAAGGGAGACTTTGTTTATTAACTCATGCATCTGTATGGTTTCATATGATGAGATGCTTGAAGAGATGTTCGAGGAATTCGGAGTCTATCACAATGTCATAACATTATGTAGAAAAATTAATAATGGGAAAGTGATTATACACTAACAATTTCATAGCAAGAAAGAATAAAACGATTTATATTATAAACCTCTTTGCTTTAATACTCTTTTTTTTTAACTAGAGCATAATTCGTGCAATTCACGGATGAATAGGTATTTTTAGTGTATTTTTTTATTACTGATGGTCAATTTTATAGTTTATGTAAGAATGAAATATAATTATATCTTGTAAAGTTCTCAATACTAATTAATCATGTTCTTTATATTGAAAAAAGATTTGTTGTAATTAAAATTTAAATTAAAAAATTAGAACCAAAAAAGGACGTGATCTAAAAACGAAATTAAAGCAATAGAAGATAGATAAAATATTTATTAGAGTTTAATTTATTTTTTTCCTGAAAAAGATTGATAGGATTAGGACATGCATACGGCATTGAATGGTAAACATATATTTTCCTCTCTCTCTCTCTCTTTCTCTCTCTCTCTCTCTCTCTCTCTCTCTCTATATATATATATATATATATATATATATAAGAATAACATATAAAAATATTTTGTGAAAGTTGAATTTATCTTGGCAAATTTCTAGTACTAATTATTCTTGCTTATAAGTTTTAATGCAAGGAACTTAACTACAAACAAAAAGGAAATGATTGAAAAGTGAAAGAATTAATATCTTTTTGGAGGGGAAAAAATTGGTGTGAGGAAGACATATGGCATTGACAAAGAAAAAAGAATGTATTCTCTTTTATATAATACTAGAATAAAACTCATGTATGGAAAAAATGTGTATAATGTCTTTTATATGATCAATTTATATATTCTATGTGATGATAAAATATAAACAAATTTCATAAATTTTAATTTTTGATAAATTTTCAATACTATTTTTTATGAGATCTGCAATAATAGAATTAATATCTAAACTAAAAGAGTAAAATTAGATAATGCTTTAATCTAAAAATTAATAAAGAAATAATATATTTATTAGAGTTTAACTTTTTTTTTTGAAAAATGAATAAAATTAGCACATGTAGCATTAAAGGTAAGCATACATGGTATAGATATATAGATATATATAGATATCAATACCAATATCTATACTATATAATAAAGCAAAATAAATTGTAATTTCTTACGGCTAAGTAGCGCTCTATATGGCAAGCTTTCCAAAATTACTTATCAAATAATTAAATATGCCAATTCTTAGGTCTTTTTGTTTTTCATCATTTATTCAGTTCCATTCCTATATTAAATATTTTAATTTAATTAATATTATGTTATTTCTTTATATATATCATCATTGTTTTATTAATTCTATAATATATATTTGTTTCAATAACTATTTAATAAGATGCAAAAACTCTATAGTTTTAATATATTCAATTATAGGTGTCGCTCTCTGTGCATCACACAAGCATCGCACTAGTATATAGGTATAGATTAGACTTGAATCACCGATGATTAACACATACATTTTAATGATTGTTGCTCATTATTCCTCAAGTAATTCAAGAAAGTCACGTGTTACCTTATGTGAGGTTTCATTACAATTTTCCTCTGAGGTGGTATTTATCATGCACAAGCATATGAAATACATATAAATTTTCTGTTAAAGTAAAGTATAAAATTATGCCTCAATATGTTAACTCCTGGGACATTAATTAGGAAAGTCTCACATAGTTGGTTATGTAGTACATATTCAAGTGCATGACCCTTGTGATATGTGGTTCCGGTGATGTTTATCTCGCTCTATAGAGATTTCGACACTAAATGTATAATTTTTTATCATATAAAAAATATAAAAGAAAAAGAAATTATCACACGAGTTTCATAAAGTATTGCTTACCGATGTTCAATGTCACGCAACTAATTATATTCCACGCGAAAATGTTGCCATCGAATGAGAAAGAAAAGCAGTAGAGGAAAACTTTGAGGTCCCTTTAATATCCATATTCTATTTTTTAATTAGTTTCCAAAGAACACTACTGAAACTTATGTAGGTCAAATCTTGTTTATCAAAATTTATTATATTTGGATAAGCCCAAAAAGACCATTTTCACAATGCCATGTGAACAAAAATTGCATGGTTATAAGTGCTGGAGGATCTTTATGCTCTCATCGTTTTTCTGCACATTTAATTAAGGAAACTGTATAACAATAAAGAAATTTGTTGAGTAATGTGCTTAGAATTTAATTAATATCTCGACTTTCAAACTTCTTATTAAAACTCTTTCTATAACCTTAATCAAAATGCGATGGGATCAAACGTGGTTTAGTATGTAATCAAGATAGTCTAAAGGGTTCGTATTTAAATATGACCATTCAAGATTGAACTATATCAAATATTGTCCTACTTTTTAAGTGTGTTTTTTTGTTCCATGAAATAAACGCATCCTTTTTGTTCCCCCTTAAATTGTGCATTTCAACATTTCTTCTGCAGCTTTAATTTCATTTTCCTTCATTTATCCACCTTTTCATTTAGTGCTTTGCAACAACTTTTTTGGCTAATATGCATATAATAGAAAACGTTACACAAAATATAAGTTAGAACGTTCCTATATATGTCATCCCGCTCGCCTCTTTCATTGCATTACTCCATATATCATGTTAGGATTGAGTACATCGAATACTCTAAGCAATCTTCTGTTTCTTGGCAAAAGTATCAGTATCTGTCTAAAGAAAGGTAATTAATCTCAACATTTAAAAAAACAAATCGAAAGTTACCAGGCAACGAGAACCATTTTGGGATCTTTCCATATAAATCACACACTATATAGTATGTGTGCAATGGGAAAACAAAGATGCATTAAGATAAGAAAAATGGCTTCTTGGTCTGCTTCTGGATTAGCTTTCTTTTTACTTCTTGCCTTCATCTCCATAGCCAAAGCTCAAACTGCAGCATTGCCACCACCCAGATTCTTTAATGTCTTGTCATATGGTGCAGTCCCAGATGGAACAGTTGATAATAGTCAGGTCAGTTTAATTAACATAAACAAAAGGTATTTTTCTATATGATGGTTTATTTTACTTGCGTCTAAATAAGTACTGACGGAATCATGTTTCTTGGAGTTTGGACGTCATTTTAATTAACATATACAAAAGTCTTTGTCTAGTGTCTATATGTTTATTTACGTTTACACAAAGTACTAGACAGAATCATGTTTTTTGGTAGTTTGGACTTTAGTTTAATTAACATATATGAAGTTTTTGATCTATACGATAATTATTAATTTATGTTTACACAAATACTGGTCAGAATAATGTATCTCGGGATTTAGATATTTACGTTAATCGTATTTTTTTCTTGTGAAGGCATTTTTGAGAGCATGGCATGATGCATGCCAATGGAATGGGAGGAGTGCAGTTCTGATACCATATGGAGACTACTTATTGAATTCATTGACATTTGAGGGGCCATGCAGAAATGAAATGGTGGTGCTGATCAAAGGAGTGCTCAAGGCTCCAACTCATCCTTCTTTGTTCTTCACCAACACTTGGATTGGTTTCGCTATATTGATGGTTTGGTTATTAAAGGGCGTGGCTTATTAGATGGCCAAGGGGCATCTGCTTGGCCTTATAATGATTGCTTCACTAATCATAACTGCATGCCTCTTCCAGTTGGAAGTTTCACACTCTTCCCAAACTTATTTTTCATTTTTTCATATGCACATGTTGAATAATCCGCATGAATATTGTGAAAGTTTTTTAGAATTGTTCCAAATGTTTGACCAAAAGAACATTAGAATGGTTCCAAATGAGGTTGTAACAAACAATTTAATTTTGTTGTTTCAGGTTAATTAAATTTTCAAGCTAAAAATACGTTAAACATACTCGTATTTGAAAGTGCTCTGAGGCTAGTAGGAGCTACACCTCACACCATCATATATATGGTCCGTTGTGTGCCTTGACATTATGTATCACAGCCCCCCGATCCCAGACTTGCAGTCTCTGTAAATTCTTACATTGGCTTGCAGGGGTGATTTGTGATTTGTTTATAAGTTGATGGTTGGATAGAACTAACTATTTTAGGCTAATTGATTTGAGGATTCAATTAGTTATTTGTGATGCTTATAACATTACTTTCACTCAAAAACTGGGCTCGAGGGCATAACACTATGCCAATTCAAGAAGAGTTTTAGTGTCTATTTCATGGAAAGATACTAGTGAGGATAGATGCAGCCCCCACTAAATGTTTAATATTTGTATTTATATTTAGTTTGAAAATAAATTAGAACCCATTAGATGAAGAACACATTTGTATGACCATCAAATTATATGTTATAGCCTTTCAATAAAAATTATTTGTTCGATGATCACCTTCTCTTGATATTTTTGTATATCAGCACTAGCACTAACAATACTTGTGTTTGATGCAGACAATGAGGTTTGATTTTGTTACCAACGCGAGGGTGCATCACTTGAGATCAGTGAACAGCAAAAACGCTCACTTCAATCTCTTCGCATGCAAAAACATGAACATGAGTCACATAAGAATAACTGCACCAGCCCACAGCCCCAACACCGATGGCATCCGTATTGGAAGCTCAACCAATATTAGGATTTCACGTTCCATGATAGGCACCGGAGATGACTGCGTATCGATGGTTTCCGGTAGCCAAAACATCGACATTTCTGATGTTTTCTGTGGCCCTGGACACGGCATAAGTATCGGGAGCTTGGGAAACAACTATGGGAAAGAGTTTGTCATGGGTGTTAATGTCAGAAACTGCACTTTCTTTTCCACTCAAAATGGTGTGAGGATCAAAACCAGGCCTTCAACTTTCCCAAGCTTTGCTGCTGGTATGACCTTTGCTGGTATTATCATGGAAAATGTCAACAATCCCATCATTATTGATCAGCAATATTGTCCAGGAGCTTCTTGCTATTATCAGGCGAGTGCATAGTCCTGCATCTACTCATAAAGTTATAACGTTACAAGATTCAAATCTGATATCGTTTATCAGCCTTTTTTTAATAGATTGGTTTTATTTCGCAGGCTCAGTCGGGTGAAGGAGTTCAAATCAACGGTGTAACATTTGAGAACATATGGGGAACCTCAAGTTCAGAAGTAGCAATTAATCTAAATTGTAGTACAGCAGTGCCTTGTCAGAATGTTAGGCTTGTGAACATTGATCTGGCTTACCAAGGCCCCGGAGGAAGAGCAACTGCTAAATGTTCCAATGTTAAAGGTGCTTCCTATGGCAGACAGTCACCACCTGGTTGTCTATAGTCGTCTTCTATTGCAGATCCTGAATCCTATTGCATAGCGCGATGGCGATCTAAGTTGTTCGCCAACTGCATATATTAAGCTTTCCTACATTTTCAGTTTCGTTTGTGTAAACCTTTTTCTTTGGTTTTGTCAATATCTTCAGAGAGATGATTATGAATTAATAATCATTGTCAATAATACATTTTTATCTAATTCTTGATTCCACATTTCCTCAGAACCAAATCCTAGACAAAACACTAATACTATAATGTCCAGTACTTGCTTTATCATATCATTGGAGAAGTTGTATGCAACCATAAAGTTGTCGTGGTGTCATTTGGACGCAACGGGTTTAAGCGCTAGCCCGGAAGATAAAATCGTCCGAGTTCCTCTAAAAGTTTCCACGCCATCTCTAACTAAACTCTCAAAACCAGAGCACGCAATAACTGTGTACGTGGTACATGTTTCTGCTATAATTCAAAAGAATCACCCACAAGAAAGGAAACACGGGTAAGCAAGTGTAAGCTATGTTTCTGTAGACTCTAAAGGCCAGTGTAATGCCACATTTTTTAGGTTAAGCAAGAAGATCAGAATATATATTTCATGATTCAGATACTAAGTAGCAAATTGCTTGAAGCAGTAGCATTGTTGAGACACCATACCTGTCTCGAGAGGGGCACAGTGGACTGCAGATGGAGTGATGGCTGAGACACCATGCAAGTAAAATCTCATTAAGTGTCTCTGTCTAACTCATTTTAAGTTTTCCTCTCCCTAGCTTACAAAGAAGCACCTCCTACCTCCACAAGTCATCTCAAGATCAAACCATGTCAAATGGTAATATCGGTCTCTTTTGTTCACATTATAAAAAATAGAATACGGCATAAATTGTCAGTTCAACATTGAATGGTTAAGGATCACTTAGCTGGCTTGATTTCGCTGGCTTGATTTCTTTGTTTCTCTGGCAGTCTGCATCCAAGATGTATTTGCACGGCCAGCTAAAGTGGTCTCATTTGTCTTTCACGAGCTTAGATATAAAGATATGATGCTGTGAATTTCAAACATGAAACAGAAAATCTTCATGTTAACTTACTGCTGCATTGTCCATAAAGCGCAAGTAATTATTCCAAAAATGTATATAGTTATTGTCAACACAAACTTTTACCTTTGGAAGAATAGTCACTGCAGTGCATTATTCTTGTTACAAATTTTGTAAGCTCAGGCTATAGCAAATGTCTAGATGTTCGTGAAAATCATATCATTCTTCATATAATTGCATGCAGATCTCAGAAGACTAGTACCCAGAAACCAGCAGAAAGACTTGAGTGCTACCAAGATTATGCAATGCTTGAACAGGGGATGTTTCCAATGCTAAACGTAGTCCTTCTGAATCAAGTGGTCACCTTCTTATCTTGTAAATATGGCTCAAAGATCAGAATGAGCTCTCATTTCACTTCGATGCAAATCTGTAGAGACATGTTGTCTAACACTCAAGCAATTACATTGGTTGATCGTACCACGTGAAAGCGGTCTATAAGTTTTTCCTACTTCAATAAATGTAAGGAGAATCCTTCAAATTGTTCCAGAAATTGAGTAGTATTTGTTCAGCTGATGAGAACGTAACTTTTGCCATTTGATAGAACACCTTTATCACCAGAAGAAATTTTGTCTTGCAAGGAGTCCTTATGGAATTGTGCATGAGACTCCGCTTCCTGCTGAAACATCTTGACAAGTTCTTGCAGCTCCAATTTTCTGACCTCAACCAGCTCATCAAGGGCTGGTTATTTGAGTCCAAGTTAGATCAACCCAATAGCAATCAGCACAACTCCTAACAGAAAAAGTGCACCAGAAAACAAGGCAAATGCATATGGAGATTTTTCTGCTCCAGGAATCCCATCCACATTTATTCCAAAGAGTCCCGTGATAATAGTAAGAACAAGGCCACAACTGCCAAAGACCCCTAGATTGTGTTGCACCCGGAGGCTCTGATCCTGTGCTTAAAGTCGCAGAGAATAGGGAAGTCAGTAAACGAAATGAATAAATAATAAAAGTCTGCTCAAATTGGCTGAATCAAATATCGGTTTTCCATTTCCCCACCCCCAAGCCTCAAACAAGAGATGATATATTAATTATCAACCTCCTTCCTCTTCATGCACCACTCGATGCTGTTGTCCAATCTTGGAAACAAGCAGCAGTATATGGATAAAAGGATCCCTGAATGTGAATGAAAAACATAGCAAAAGCACATGCCTTGTGTAACATCACTTATAGGTGTAACGAATTGAGGATCAAGAACAAAAGCCACTCCGTCCATTTTCTTTAATCATATAATGTGCATGCGCGTCCATTAGTTTTCATGCATGTCATGTTCGTGCCTCATGCTTGAATTATTAATTGCATCAAAATCTGTCCTCCTCACATAGCAATGAAAAGAACAATGATTGAAGATATGAAATATATGTTTAGGAGAACTAATATGTGCCCAAATCTGTTAGAGTTACCACCTCATCTAAAAGCTTAAGCCTATAGAGAGGATATTGGTTTATTTATTTGTTGTATTAACACGCCCCTTCACGTGCAGCGTAATTTGTTTAGAGCTTGCACGTGGACAATTTAGTTAAATGGGTGGCGGTAAGGATCGAACCTGTGCCGTTGGCTTCCAGGCTCTGATACCATGTTAAGAGTTAACAGCTCATCTAAAAGCTTAAGCTTATAGAGAGGATATTAGTTTATTTATTTGTTGTATTAACAAAATCCATTGGTGGCAAAACTAAAAAGTTGGTGCCATCTTGGTTTCTTTCTAGAAAGAAAATTTTGATCTGCTTGTTCCCAGAATCTTCTGCAAAAATCATCGCCGGTCATATCCTACCAATACTTCTATCTACATTCTTGCCTCCATTCTGTCATATCACATTCATCATCAATGTAGTTGCTCCTCTGCAGTGGCACATCTTGTGAGGTTTGACTCTCAGATGGCTGAGCATCTTATAGAACTACTTCACATTTTGGTGAACATGCGAAGTATTGGAAATAAAGTATTACTGGCCCAGGGATACAGAGAGCAGATCGTTGAATCTTACTCTAAACTCTAGTCTAGTATACTCGGAACTGCATTCCAGGAGTACTTCCTTAATTTCAGTCAAACTGCTTGCAACCTCAAATTTAAGACAAAGTACTTATTAACTTACTAATAAGCATCTACAAATTTGTGAATGACTTAATAAAATTGCTTAATAGGTTGCCAAACGTCCGTTTTATGCAACACTGCTACAAATTCTAGCAACGTTTTGGATTTAGTGCCAGACACGTCAATACCTTATGCTGACATTTCCATGACCTAATAAGATCTTATACTCTTCTGAAGAAATTAGGATACTTCTCACCAAGGAACTTTAGACCTACCATGCCATTCGTAATCCAAGAAAAGAATTTTCATTTCTCTAAATCATACACATGGATCATTTTAACAAAAAAATACCATGGGATCTTTTTGAAACAAATATCTACTAAAGTAAAACCATAAAAACAATATTAAAGCACCTGCAACCACGCATGAACTGTGCTTTGCATAGCATCTTGTATGGTAAATAAATGCCCACGAACTGCTTCTTGCTCCTGTATCAATTCCGTTGTACTCTTTCGTATCCCTTCAAGCAAATTCCTTGCAGAATTACCCCTTGGATGTTGGAGAAGCTCAAAAATAATTTCCTCTCTAGCATGTAAAGACCATTTCACCCTTATGACCTAAGAAAGAAATAATTGAGTTAATTCATGCATAAGTTATACAAAGCATTCTGTTATAAAGTAATTTGTATATCTTAACAATAGAAGATGGAACAACTTGGAATGATATCAGTTCTCATTTGAATGTTTGTTAGTTGATTGTCACAAAAGAAGAACAAAGATATCAAAAACAATGTCCTACCATTACTTCTTCCAGTATCCAATCTGCAATAAATCATGAGAGGATAAATCTATTCTAAGCAAAACCATCTTAGAGGAAGAAATGAGAGAAGTTACAGAATATCATTTTACAGCTCCAACTTTATAGTAGGTGAACCTGTAGGGACTGATGTTCTAGAGATTAACCTATAACTCTCAACTTTCGAGCTTTTTTACTCTTCCACTGTAACTCTAGTGAAATTCAGATTAAGTACGCTTCGGTAATTTAATCCAGAGTAGTCCAAGGGCTGATATTAACTGCATAATGTGGGGCTGAGAATGGATGTAATCTAATAATGTTGGGGAAAAACATGCAAACACGAAGAATACGAGAAGAAATAATGGACACAAGAATTACGTGGTTCGGCTTTGAAGCCTACGTCCAAGGGCAGCAGAGACTAATTTTATTGCTGATCACGAATGCTACAAGGCTCTCACTTTGGTTTCTCTCACCCCACATACCACAAGAGGTATGAACCTCTACACCCCCATGGGGTGCGACCCTAAGGCACCAAATACAATGTCCTAGCCCCTATTTATAGTACACAAGTATCTTAATCCGTATTCTACAAGGATAAGGAAACAGTATACTACAAGGAAAAGGACACATATTAATTATATAATACGGGCCATATTCAACAAATCTCCACCTTGGCACGTATTCTCTCTAATCAACATACCATCATCCCTGCTACCAACTACCCCTAAGGGCTCACTGCTCCACACCGCAAATAGCAACCAAATCCAAACAATGCTTGAACTTGCTGACTGGAACCACCTTAGTCATCATATCTGCTGGATTCTCATGGGTAGAAATCTTCTGCACCGATATGATTCCTTGTGATATAATATCTCTGATAAAATGATATCTGATATCAATGTGTTTAGTTCTCTCATGATACATCGATTCTTCGTCGACGGATTGCACTCGCTATCACAAAGAGCGTACTTGTATCTTGCTGCGATCCAAGATCACGAACGTGCCTTGTAACCACATGGCCTCCTTCACGGCTACGCAATTGCCATGTACTCCGCTTGATGATCGACAATGCCACGATGGCGTAATGTCGCTTTCCAACTGATAGCACATCCAGAGAGAGTAAACACGTAACCCGTCAGAGATCTTCTCTTATCAAGGTCACCTGCAAAGTCTGAATCACAATAACCCACCAACCTTGCGCAATCTCCAATCATCTTGCTAAATAGCAATCCTATATTCGCGATTACACGCAAATATCTCATTATCCATTTCACCGCTTCCCAGTGTGTTTTCCCAGGTGATGCCATATACCTGCTCACAACACTAACTGCATGTGAAATATCAGGACGAGTGCACACCATAGCATACATCAAGCTACCAACAGCACTCGAGTATGGAACATGAGACATATGCTCCACCTCCTCCTCAGTTTTAGGTGACAAATCTGCAGACAATTTGAAGTGAGCAGCAAGCGGCACACTCACAGCTTAGCTTTAAGCATCCCGAAACGCTCCAGCACCTTCTCAATATAACTTTGTTGAGACAAGAATAGCTTCCCAGCGTTTCTATATCTGTGAATCTCCATGCCAAGAATCTTCTTCGCTGCTCCAAGATCCTTTATCTCAAACTCATCACCTAGCTGCTTCTTTAATTTGTCGATTGCAGACATGCTTTTAGCAGCAATAAGCATATCATCGACATACAACAACAAGTATACAAACGAACCATCTGGAAGCTTCTTGAGATATACACAGCTGTCGTAAGCACTCCTTGTGTATCAAGCACCTACCATGAATGTGTCAAATCTCTTGTACCATTACCGAGGTGACTGCTTCAACCCATACAAGGATTTCTTCAGTTTGCAAACATGGTTCTCCTTAGTAGGAACTACATACCCCTCCGGCTGACTCATGTAAATTTTCTCTTCAAGATCACCATGCAAAAACGCTGTTTTTACATCTAGCTGCTCAAGCTCTAAGTCATGAAGAGCAACCAAGGCAAGTAAAACCCTGATAGAAGTATGCTTCACAATCGGAGAGAACACTTCGTTGAAGTCAACACCCTCCCTTTGTGTATAGCCTTTTGCCACCAACCGTGCCTTGTATCGAGGACCTTCAACCCCTGGAGTACCTTCCTTTTTCTTGTAAACCCATTTGCAACCGACAACTCACGTCCCTTAGGCAATTCAACAAGCTCCCATGTTTGATTCTTATGAAGAGACTCAATCTCCTCACTCATGGCACCCACCCACCGAGCGTAACCTTTCCCGGATATGGCCTCTTTGTATGAATTCGACTCATGTCCTTCAATTGTTTGACAATCAAAGCATAAGCAACAAGATCAGCGTATCCATACCTTTGAGGCTCTCTAATCTGTCTCCTTTCTCGCCCGATGGCAATCTTTGTATACATTGTTCAGAACATTTTGATTATGTGCCTCGATTGGTTGAGTCGGCTGAATTTGATCGCTACTATTGCTAGATGGAACATTTGGTACATCGTAAAATACCTCCACCGCTTCTTTGACACCGTGGTCTAAATCGCCTACCGCTTTCTCCTTTTCTTGGTCTAATAAAGCGGACTTATTGAACGTGACATCCTGGCGATGAGGAAACACGGAGACTTTAGATCTGCACCACAACTTTGTAACCTTTCCTCTCGGACGCATAGCCTAGAAATATGCATTTCTTTGCCCTCGGCTCCAACTTGCCATCCTTCACGTGAGCGTATGCGGGACAACCGAACACCTCAATCGAGAGTAGTCGCAGCTTACGGACCATAACTCAAAAGGAGTTTTCAATTCAATAGCTTTAGATGGAGACCTATTCACCAAGTAACATGCCGTATTGGCGGCTTGACCCAAAAGTCTTGACTCAAACCAGTTGGGAGAGTATACAACGAGCTCTCTCCACGAGTTCTATTCATGCGTTACGCAACTCCATTACATTGTGGTGTCCCTACACGTATGCGGTGTCTCACAATGCCATGTTTCTTGCGAACTCATCAAACTCTTTGTTGCAATATTCCAACCCATTGTCACCCTAAGACGCTTAATTTGTTTACCAGTCTGCTTCTCAATCAACGTCTTCCACTCGACAAATGTTGGAAACGCCTCATCTTTAGTTTTTAAGAAGTATACCCACACCATCCGAGAGTATGCATCAATGAAAGTGATGTAATACCAGGCACCTTTCTTGGAAGGAACTTTATTAGGACCCCAAAGATCGAATGAATATAATCAAGTGTGCCTTTGGTGTTCTCGCCCTCATCGAACTTCACCACGATTTGCTTTCCAAAGACACAATGCTCGCAGAATTCAAGCTTTCCAGTTCTTTGTCCATAAAGCAAATCCCTCTTGCTCAACTCGGTCAGTCCCCTCTCGCTCATATGGCCCAACCTTTTGTGCCATAACTGCGTAGTGTCATTATCACTCTCCTCGGATGTAACAGCTGCAACACTTGTAACTGTACTACCTTGAAGGATATATAGGCCGCCAATCAAGTTCCCTTTCAAGAGCACAATTGCACCTTTGGTCACCTTTAAGACACCATTCTCACTTCGGAATTTGTATCCATGAGAATCCAAACGCCCAACAGAAATCAAGTTTTTCTTCAACTCCGGTACATGCCAACACTTGAGAGATCTTGTAATACCATCAAACATCTTGATATTTATGATGCCCATTCCCTCCACTTTTAACGAAAGATCATTGCCTAGAAAGACTTTCCCTTCTCTTTTGGAATAAGAAAAGAACCAGTCGCACCTAGGACACATATGGAACGTTGCACCAGTATCAAGAATCCATTGATTTTGCCACTGTGATCCACTCACAGTCAAAACTTCCCCGGAACTACTCGAGTTATCTCCATCACTATCAGCACTCTCTACCACATTAGCTGAATTCTCCACCTTTTTCTTTCCTTTTCTCAGTCTTGGACATTCTTTCTTAATGTGACCCTTTTCGCCACACTCGAAACAGCGTAGCTTCCTTGCTCTTGATTTTGACCTTGACTTGCTTTTCTTTCTATCCGAAGATCCACCTCTATTCTCCGATCTCCCTCTACTCACTAAACCTTCCCCATGAACTTCTTCCCTATGTCCCGGAATATGTGTTTGAAGATCCTTCGATTTTAATGAAGTAATCACATCTTCAAAAGTAATTTTATCCCTCCCGTACAACATAGTGTCCACAAAGTTCATATATGAAGGCTGTAAGGAGCATAACACGATCATAGCTTGATCTTCGTCATCAATTTTAACACCCACATCCTTCAAAGCAATAAAACAAGAGGTAAACTCATCAAGGTGTTGTTTTAGTGAGGTACCTTCTTTCATTCTAAGATGATACAATCGCTTCTTCAAGTAGAGGCGATTAGTGAGAGATTTAGATGCATACAATTCCACCAAAGTATTCCAAGCCTCAACTGCTGTCGTCTTCTCAGCAATCTCCAGCAATACTTCATTTGTCACGGACATATGTATTGCACTCAAGGCTTTCGCTTCGAGTTCTTCTCTCGTTGCTGGTTCTATCTTTTCCGGGATCACTCCTTCAATGACTTTCCAAAGTCCCTGCATTGTCATAAATGCCTTGAATCTGATCCTCCAAAGACTGAAACTCATTCTCCCGTCAAACTTCTCGATTTCAAACTTTCCACCTGTGGAAGACATCTTCGTTTGCTCAAAACTCACTCTTCAGGATGGAATTTGGCTCAATGGATTGCAAAAACGGATTCAGCACGTCGAAAAACCTTAGGAACACCCCTGGTCAACTTTGGTCAACACCGGTCAAAGTCAAACCTGTTGGTCAAAGTCAACACCGTCCCTAAACACATACTTCGGAGCAGAATTTGGAAAAACAAAGCCCAAAAACGGACTCAGCACGTCGAAAAACGTGGGGTAAGGCTTTGGTCAAACTTGGTCAACCCTTGGTCAATGGTCAACGGTCAAAGTCAACCCCGGTCAACGCTGGTCAACGCCGGTCAAAGGTCAAAACAGTTTTTTTTTTTTTTTGTTTCAGGACTAAATCTAAGCCCAAATAAAAATTTCTTTTTTATTCTTTTGGCCTAAACTAAGCCCAAACCCAAAAAAGAAATTTATTATTTTTCTGGCCTAGAACCCAAGCCCAACAAAAAATTAATTAACCCAAGACCCAAGGCCTAGCCAAAATTGGACAAGGCCACTACCCAGGCCCGATCCAAATAAACCCAAAGACCCAAAGCCTACAAACCCTAAACCTGTTTTACAAACTTAAACCAATTTCCAAAAAATAATACCTGAATACCAAAAACCAACCTCAAGAGCACGCGAACTCTATCTTCTTCGCTTGTTCTTCAAACCCAAACACGAACCAGGACCCGCCGACGCAAGCTTCCCCTCCAACCACCAACGCTCAACGTAGAGTGGTCCTGAGCACTCCTCGCCGAACAAAGACCTTTGTTTAGTTAGACACCGTTTGGTTTGAGAAATTTTGGTTTCACAGTGAGTTTTGATTTTTCCTTTTTCCCTCAAGCAGCGGATTAATACCTATGCTCTGATACCAATTTGTTGGGGAAAAACATGCAAACACGAAGAATACGAGAAGAAATAACGGACACAAGAATTACGTGGTTCGGCTTTGAAGCCTACGTCCACGGGCAGCAGAGACTAATTTTATTGCTGATCACGAATGCTACAAGGCTCTCACTTTGGTTTCTCTCACCCCACATACCACAAGAGGTATGAACCTCTACACCCCCATGGGGTGCGACCCTAAGGCACCAAATACAATGTCCTAGCCCCTATTTATAGTACACAAGTATCCTAATCCGTATTCTACAAGGATAAGGAAACAGTATACTACTAGGAAAAGTAAACAGTATACTACAAGGAAAAGGACACATATTAATTATATAATACGGGCCATATTCAACAAATAAAAATCTCCTAAAGTTTCTCATGTAAGAGTGAAATGTCGACTAGTTCTCAGTGTGTGATGTAATCAGTTAGTCAATGTACAGCTGCCATAGTTTGCCAGAATTAGTTACTAACAAGAGTTAGTTATCAGTTAGTTAGTATAGCTTGAGACCCAAGTCTTAGCTCTGTAAATACATCATGTACTCAATCACTTCAATCAATCAATGTATCACAAAGACATTCTCTCTCTCTCTCTCTCTCTCTCTCTCTCTCTCTACCATTCTTTTCAATATATATAGTTGGCTGCTGCATCTATGTTCTTCCTCTGTTGTCAGCATCGATTTACTGGCCCATTTTACCTCTCCTAATCAATTATTTTTCCGCATTATATATGTTTCTAGCTGCCCTCTGATCCTAACAGAAACGTCATTTCAGTTACTATTCCACATTCCATATGTCAATAAGCAGCTTGAATTCAGAATAAGACAAGCAGCAAGGAGTTTCTCCACATGACATCTATATGTTGAATTTGGTAATGAGCAAATAAGGTAACTGAGATTTAGAAGCAAAGACAGAAGATAAGTAATTAATTACAGCAAAAATAAACCAAATTGATGTTATAAATGACCCAACAATCAAGAGCTGGAAAACAACAATGAAATGTTTTACCTTCCAAATATCATAATGTAAATTGAGGTACCTGGGTTGATAACCTTCTAATTTCTTGATTCAAGAGAATACTGAACAAATGCATATCCTCGTGGGTTCCCTCTTCAAAATGGTAACTTTTAATCTTGGAAAATCACATAGTGCATAACATGGCCATGGTTAATAGGAAATAGTTAACACTGGCATTAATGAAAGAACCTGTCCATAAACTTCTATTCAGCTTCATCTGCAGCCCCAAATATGTATTTTCGGAATACCCGAGGAATAGAAAATGGAAAAAGATATTCTTAGATCAAATGTATTTTGATCCCAGGAAAATTCAATATTGTTAAGCTCTAACAAAGATTTCTAAGGCTTATAAAGGTCATGTCATTTCACCATGTGACGGTATCCCTCCGCTAAAGGATATCTACGCAAATAGTTCTTCCATTAGGAAAAGCAAGAATGGTATCAAGATATGGAAGGAGAATGATATTTAACATAAGAAGGCCTGTATCTATTAACCTAGAAAAGGTAGAGGTACTCCCAGAACATGGAATTGAGATTGAGAAACAAAGTTCAATACCGGCTACATTTTGGCAAGCATAAAACAAGAGGCAGCGCATGCTGCATGAATGTGTTCTAAAGCGTGCAGAACAGGTTAATGAACCCCTATTCTGTTCACCTTACAAGCTACTGGTGAATCCACTATATGTAATGTCTTGAGTAGCTTCTGCTCTGGTTTGTCTCTGGATGTTTTGTTCTTATACAGCTCATATTATCCTCCTTGTTTGTCGCGTGCTGGAATAAAGGATGGCTAGAGTATGCAGGCAAGTGAAAGATGGAATTCTTCATCTTTACCTCAGCAACAACAAATGCTAGAGGCAGTCAGTTCTTATTGGACAATGTCATACCTACTCTCTCTATCTTTTTTTTTTTCTTTTTTTTGATCAGCAATGTTATACCTGTCATCCCAGCAGGCAAGGTGGCAAGCCAGGAGGGCTATGACTTCATGAATTGTACGAGGCACATTAGAACCACCAGCAGCAAGCGGTTCCTGATTAGTCAAACCACTGATTATAAAATTAACACAAAAGGAAACAACTTAAAGCATTAAAGAAAAAAAAAAAAGGCAAAAAGGCTCAGAAAGCCAGTAGCAATAATTTCTCAGAAACATAGACAAACCTGGACTTCCGCAATACCTAGCACATTAACATTTGACGAAGAACCTTTAACATGCAATGAAGTCAATAAAAAGTTTCGCGCTTGCCATGATCTTAACACAATTGGAATGTCATCCTCTTCATTAGAGGGGTCACCAACTGACTGCCCTAAGAGTTCAAACAAAACACCACCAGCAACTCTAACTGGAACCTTTACAAATGAATAGCACAATCAATTACAGAACGCCATTTTTAACCATTTCAAAGGAAAAAGGAGGCTTCTGCTAATCTTGTCAAAAGTAGATCTATGGACCTCATCTCTTACAAACAGACAGAACCATATTCAGTCCATGTTATGGAAAATAAACAGCAGACATCAAATGGACACACGACATACTAGTAAAAGGAAGTACCTTATATAGGAGGTGTTTCATACGTTCACCAATCAGCTTACTTTCATCCCGCAGGGCAATGCTGATAGCAGGATGTAACCATTGAGAATTGCTCAACCATGCTTTGACAAATGGATGACCTGCAGCAACTTGACACCACCTAGTGGGACCCACAGGCCTTTCCCAATAGGGAGTGGCAACATCTGCAACAGTTACATCATCCTCATCATCTGGGAACTCAATTGGCTGCGACACCAAACCGGCATCAACTTGCACGGTCTGAAGCAGTTCAGAAATTCTGCCCCAGCCGATCGGTATCCAACAGTTACCAGTAGATCTTTCTTGAGCATGAAACCGGCCAGTTTGATAGTCATTATCAATGTCACGATGCTGCCCGTTCAGGGTATCAACACCAGAGGTTTCCAAGTCTACTTGCAAAGAAGAATCCCGGAGATGATTGTTGTTAAGATCAGGGCCCGATTGAGCAGTTGAGGGGCATTCAGACCCTGGCTTCCTCTGTGCCTCAAACTCTAATTTTTGCTGCGCAGACCCAAATTTTGATGCAGATCTCAAACCAATTGCCTTACTACGACCCTGAACAAATCCAAAAGCACAAATCAGTCCATCAGTCCACAACTCACCGCCAGGCACATCTCTGGATAACTGATGCTTATGATTTTCCATCTTCTTCTTGTCATTGTTCATTGAAGCAGGATTATCATCACCTGGACCACTCATTTCTCTTGTAACATATCAGGAAGCTCAAAATGGGTAACATATAACACAAAAAAAGATATATTCATCTAGCCATAACCTATCATTCTATCAAAGTAACAGAATTCTCATGCCAATAGTAAAAGAACATGTGCATATCCTCATACTCAAAAATTCTCATGCATGAAGACATTTCTATCCATAAATGGCACATGTCTTGGGACATTTCATTTCAAGCTCAACGGCCAAGATTGTGTTTTTTCTTTTTTTTTAGCAACCCTTTCCCGTGAGATTTGAACCCAAGAACCAGTACCTAAGTAGACGTAGCATCAACTTGAGCTACCCCTACTCCCACTACTAAGATTTTGCTTGTGTGAAATATTATTCATTTTTTAATTAGAATTACAATAAATGAAGAGGTAAACACAGAAATGAAGAATTCATAAAACAAAGCTGCAAAAATTGGGGTAAAAAAAGAAATTAATAAGAAAGTATACAAACATTATAGAAAGCAAAAAGAACTTACTAGTAGATATAAAAAGAAATTAATAAGAAAGTATACAAACATTGTAAAAAGCAAAAAGAACTTACTAGTAGATTTATAAAGTTGCAGATGGAATATAGCAATTTCAACAAGAATCTTCACAATCTTGATATCTTATTAGATCAAAAGACTAATCTGTTTCAGAATATGATTGCGAGAAAAAGAAAACATGTGGGTTGGATAGTGTGATGTGACAGTTGGGTGAGTATCGATTATAACCGCAATTAACTGGATTGAAATTTTTGAACTTTTATTAAAATTGAACCGTATTATATTAATAATTGAAAATTGTTAATTGAATTTATTTATTTATTTATTTTTAATTATTAATTAAAATAATCAAAATTTAAAAGTTCGTACATTATTCAAAATTAACCGAATTTTTATGTGTTTAGCTGTTGGGATTGAGCCAAGAAAAAGTTATTTGAAGTCATCTTTTGAACCGTGTCGTGCTATTTTTTTTTTTTATTTTTAACTTTAAGCAATTATGTGTATGGATAGATATTTTAATATTATAAAATAAGTATTTATATATTTTATTAAGTAGTTTAAAATAATTGTTAAGCACATAAAATTGAATTTTAGTAAAATAAAATTCAAAACAATAATTTAACTATTTTAAAAGAAATATTGTAAAATTTTATAACTTAGTTCATGACAAATACAAAATGTAAGTATATAGATTAATAAATATAGTATATAACGATAAAGATAAAATAAAAGGGTAAAAATAATTTAGAAATAAAAAATAGGTAAGGATAAAATTAGTAAATGTGTTAGTCAAATTTGATTTTTTAAAAGTATTTAAATCGTTAAAAAGCAACACTTAAGATGAAGTTTCTCTCTTTCTATATTGGCTTAAAAGTAAATTAGTGATGTTTATGCATCAGGAAATTTGGATAGAAATTAAAATCTGTGGACAATATGAGAAAATTCTGTAGCTTCACAAGAAAATGATTTTTGCACTTTTTATAATCTAGAGTATTTTAATTAACAATTTAATTTTAAAAATAAGTTAAATGGCACCATTTATGCATGAAAAGCGGATTCGCGGATTCGACAATTCCCGCCCTAAACTTAACGGCCAGGGCCCAGGTCTAAAGCCCAAATATGTTTTTGAGTCCAAAGGCCCAAAGCCTATGTCAAATTCTCCTAATCTAACTAGATTCGGTTTCTTTTGGGACTTGTAGGGATTGGTTTTTTATAAAACCGTTTTTCTATAATGTTTAAAAGAATTTTTTTTTAAGAAGTTGAAAGATTTAACTTCTAAGAAAATCTAAATTTCAGCACTTTTTCAAGATTCCATCTAAGCATTTTTTGCATAAAAATGTAACTTTTAGGGGAAAAAAGTGTTTTTTTACTGAAAAAACCAATCCAATCCGGCCCTTAATCTATTTTCTTAATCTTACAATTTTCTACTAAACCAGTGGTCATTTGGGTGTGACATACAAGTAGACTTAACACGTAAATGGCACTCATTTATATTAGTGGACTGAATAACCGTATAGAATTCCCTCAAATGTAGGATCGTGGATGCCAATTTTCTTTTTTTTTTTTTTTCAGCCATTATATTCCTTTTTCTTGTATCTTCAGTTGACCTTCATAGCTGAGCAAAGTCAGATTGTTATTGATTCAAAAGCTCTTAATTATTAGTAACAGTAGATGCTGGATAATATTAAGTATTTCCAGAACTGCATGCAGATCATACATCTTGCTAAAATTAAACAAAGCAAGGAAGAGAGTGCAAATAATCACTGTTTAAGAATTAAACAATTTTTTTAAATCAGGTTAGTGCCAATCATAAAGGATCAGATGTGTAATTGAAAACCCAAAGCTTCAATGGTGTCAATCATATATATGCTTCAATGGGCAAGATTACAAATTTTCTAAAAATAAATAAATGAGTCATATATGGATGAGAAATTCATAGATACCATCACATTCTCTAGGAAATTGATAGTATAAGGTTCTAAATTATCTAGGACTTTGATGAGAGAGGAAACTGGGTGGCTTTGTCACATTCATATGACCGATCTCCTTTAGCGGGATAAGACTTAATTTGGTTTAGTTTGATTCCATAAACTCCTTCCGAGAACCCAAGAATAGATCTCACTGGGTAACACACCGTTGGTAAGCAGATTCTGTAGCCAGCTGTAAATGTCCAAGACATCAACAGGGTGGCGCTGCCGATTGTTTTTGCACTGCTGGCTCTGAGCTGCAGAGGCAATATTTTCATCATCTAATGGCAAGAGATCAAATGTAGCATTCATGAAAGTTGCAGCCATGATCACCACAGGGCCTGAAGCAATGAGCGAGCCAACCACACTCCCTCCCACTACCTGCCCCTGAGCGCCTGCCAAGTAGATCATGAGGCCTGTCACGAGGATTATCAAAAATCAAAACCATAAACCTGTTATGAATAAGCTTGCTAATAAAATTCCTGCCCTCTTCCTTACTTCCTCCAAAAATGCATCATTAAAAGCGTAGCAATGAGCCAAAATTAGACTTTGTTCAAGTGAAATTCCTAGTTCAAGAACTTGAAGAACAATCTGAACAGATAAAACCAATGCAGTTTTATGATTGTTACGACTCTCCTGAACAAGTCTTGGTATTAATCTATAGCACATGCATAAATGGTAAGAAAAGTTTTCTCAAGTGAGGAGGAAGCTAACTGCAAGCATTATATCGATGAGACAAGCATTTATACCACAAAACGTGATGTAATATATTTAAGCTCATTGGTTGAAGATGCAGAATGCCAATTGATTCGTCAAGCAATTCTTGAACTCCATAACGCAGCTTTGCTAAAAGACCATCACTGTTTCCTTTTTCTTTGGCTTTCCTTGCAGTCACAGCCTAAAATACGGGGAAAACATCCACCTAGTCACCAATTCAGAAAGAGAAGAGAAAATGACTGATTTACAATGTAACAGACAAGATAAGTGGACAGTAAACTAGATGGTTAACTTATTGAAAAATAAATGATTGTTTCTGTAACAAGAAAGGAAGATGAATCTAATACAACAATCCTGCAAGGCACTACAAGAGTTGTCGGACATTAACCTGTGCTTCCGCCAAGTAAATGAGGCTCATTATAGAAGACACACGACATGAAGCTTCTGGTGGCCTTTCCAGTGGCAAATATGGCTGCGAAGCAGGAAGAACATCATGCACTAGATAATGATAAACTCCAGCAGCTTTTCTGAAAAAGGTGGCAGATTGAACCAAATCTGCTACAAATCATGGGAAACAATTTAGGAGCTTTATTATATAACAAGTGTAAACAAGGAATCGGACCTGTAGAAAGGAGTTGTAGAGCCCTTTCACGAAGGATCACCCTGTAAAGGAATAGGATCATTCCAAGTTCAAATCGCAAATCATTTACTTGATAGAACTTTGAACCTTTACAATAAAACAATACACAACAAATATTAATGGTGCTGATTAAGGCCTTCATTGGCAGTTTTCAACCATCATTAGTACCAACTATGACGTTTCACAAAAACGCCACACATCTGTCACTAGGGCCAGTGTCACAAAAGGTGATTTTAACGGTTTATAAGACCGCAGGAAAATGAAGGATTACGGCAGTTTAATGAACTGCCATTGATGCTAAGGATTTAACTGCATAAAGAACCGCCACTAATGCTTACAACACTGCTGCAAATTTCCGCGTTTATTACTGCCGTTGGAGAATTCCCAATTGGCCTGCGGCATTTACTTAACCGCTAGAAATTCTATACCCTTTTTATTTTATTTTTTTTTTTGGGCCATGAAATCCAGATTCCAGCATAATTTCAGCTAAACGTGGATTAAATTCATCATAATTTTCAGCTAAACATGGACTTAATTCATTGTACTGACTACTAAGTACTATAGAATCACCTCTCAAATATATTACACCAGACCCCTTCATCGCATAGTAAAATCTCGGAACTACAAATACGAACCATCGACCAAATACAACATAGACCTGCAAACCATTAGCACAAAGGAACTAAACTAAAATAGCATACGAACACTTTTCCTAATTAAAGAGAGAAAATATCCACGCTAATAATTCTTCAGTCCTAATCCATGCCGTCTAACAATTTTAGCTTGAGCTACCTTTGCAATCCGTCCTCAATGTGCTACTGACCAGCAAAAGAGAAATTGTCATGGCTCCTGCAAACACATAGGCAAAGAAAAACTAAATCTAATTCACTCAGTCCCTGCATAACTAATCTCTCAGTTAACTCTTGCGGCTCCCCAAAATATACCATCACAAACCAATTAAAAAAATTGACAATTTTTAAAGTGTACCGACATCATTCTCTCACAAAATAATAACTAACTGATTGCTTATAAACTTAATAGTGATATGGAGCAACTCTTTCCAACCACATTGAACAACTCAGGAATTCTTTTTAGTAGCCTTTTACCATATCGTCAACATTATATCTCACCCCACAACCAGCAAGACTAATGTGATGCATTGAGAACAAAATAGTCTCACATCCATTCAGATTTTCTCTTCAGGTTCCATGAAAAGAAATTAGCCACCATATGGTGCACATAGCTCTCTTCAATTTCCAGTCTTAGCTTATTAACAACATACTTGATAACCAATTGAATTGTCATCCTTCATCCCCAAACAACATTAATCATACATAATGCAAAAATCATTAAAGTTTGATCCTTTCTCCCCACAAAAAAGGAGAATAATAGAATAAATTACTTGATTCAAAGATAGCTCTCAAGTATATGAGGCAAAAATGGCTCTTTATTCCTGCAACAAAGGAGATAAGATTTATCATATATAGTGCGGTCATGAAAAAAGGGAAAAAGATTAGATAGGAAGAAGAGATGACAGCGAAAAGGAGAGCAACGGCATTGCTTAATATCTAGAATCTCATACCTCTCACTGAAATTGGAGCTTGAATTGGCAATATCTCTAGTAATTAGATAACAAGCTTCCATTGTCAAAGATGAGGTATATTGAAGCTTATACAGCAAAGTGTTGAGCTCAAATCAATAGAATCTCCGTAAACTACTCAACAAAAATTATCCAGCATTCTGTTCAATTCAAATCAAGAAAACCTCCATAAACTATTTGACAAAATCATGCACCCAAGGAACTACTAAATCTCCAATAAGACTCATGGAACTGAAATCAAGAGTTCCTATATTTCTACATTGATAAATGACCTCATGCAGTTTGAAAATCAAACTTAAAACCAGTGACTCCTTGCTAAAACCAATTTTAATGAAGAAAATAAAAGCATGATAGAACAGGAGTAGAATTGAGAAAGCATAAGATGGACATAAATACAAAAGGGTTCTCAATAATGTCAGAAGGACTAACCTCCATTTGAATCAACCAATTGTTGATTCCAGTGCCATATCCCCTATCTCCTCTGCATAGAACAAGGAGACGAGGACAAATTATTTCTGACAAATGATTGACATCCCACCCTGTTTTATGATTAAAGCAGCAACTAATAATTCTAACAATATCAAGAGAAGGATCAGTCTTAAGTTTATAATTTCTAGGCTCTATGATGAATTGAAATAGGACAAGGCTACCAAGTTAACAGCTTTTACAATCGTCTTTCTGGTTAGAGTGTCTTGCTCAACAGATAAAACAACAAATTAAGATGACATAGTTAATAGATTTAACATTTGGTAAAACATAATCTAACTTACCAAGTATCACATTATATCCTTTTGTATTGGGAACAACTCGTAATAAGGTAGTAGGAAAAAAAAGATAAACAAGAAAAGACAACAAATAACAAAAAAAAATCCCCATTTGCATAAAGAAGAAATACCAAGATTTTGGACTTGATGATACCATCAAAAAGGGATAAAGATTATTTCATGTGTTTCCTGAGTGCATTCCAACATATAGCCTGGCTTTGGAAAATACACAAATAAGCGAATGTAGACGTAAGTTCAACTTGAGACTTAAATGATTAAAGACATTATGCTTTTCTTACCTTTCCATCGTCAGGTAACATTCTTTCACCAACTTCCTCAAAGATATTAAAACTAGAAAGTACACCAAAAGAAAAGACTACCATGAGCCCAATTCTCAAATTGTACAATGTTGATTTTGGAAGAAGATCAGCCGGTCTAACAAAAAAGTGAAGCTACTACATTCCACCCCATAATAACTTTGATGAATTGCTATGTGCTCTATAGGTGCAACAGAATTTGATTAACAAAACTGGAAGTTTTTGTCAAGCAGTAATTTGACATCTAAAAATGCACATGAAGTCTTCATTTTTCTTCGTTTAAATCAGGATGTCTTCAACTGTTTAGTTCAGGGTATCTTAAATATTCCTGGATTTTCAGGTAAAAGCTAAAAGCAACACTACTACTAAAAAATCCTAGAAATTGAGTAGCCATTCACAATCAGGAACTCAAATATTGAGCAATTCAAGCATATAGAACACGTTTTTCTCTAAAATCTGAAGAGAACCTGCTAAAATCCAGCTATCTCAATACTAGAGAGTGACGTCCAAAAACAAACCTGCTACACATGCTAACAACTTGCTATGTACTACATTGAAGCATTACTTTAATTGAAGCACAATCCTCAAACTACATACAAATAAAAGTTTTTGTCCCACTTCTAAGCAAAACAAATAGAAGCAATCGTGTAGCTCTGCAGACTCATCAATCAATCTATAGATGTTGCAAAGCATACTATATACCTGGCCCTGTCTTTTCTCCATCCCCCAAAGATGGAACACTGATGTACTACCTTTAGCAACTAAAAAGAAAAGTCATCGTCTAGGGGTCAAGAAGACTTCCAACGGCCTTAATCTAAGCAATTGTTGCACACCTGACATTACAAAAAATAATTTCAATAGAAATAGCAAAATATTCCCATGACAGGTTTACTGACTTCACTGACTGGCTTTTGCTTGGGTTTGGGTGGATCCAAGTTTATCCGAGTTTATATACAGGGGATCCAAGTTAATTATACAAAGTTCAAATATCTATAATCTAATTAATGAAACACAATCTCACTAGTTATATATTAGATGTTACCCTTTCCAAATTAACATCACAAAATCAGAACTGGAGAGATTGAAGAGTAGGATCATAAGAGTCTGATCTGCCACTATTAGGAGAATAGAGACAAGTTCAGCTGTGAATCAATCCTGTGGGAAATCAATACCTCTGGCTGATCTGAAGTCTACCAAGTTCACCTTGTTCTTCCTAGGATCAAGAAGAGTGTGTGAAGGTTTCACATTGCAGTGGACAATCTTGCGATTGTGACAGTTGGTGAGGCCAGAGAGAATCTGATGCAGAAACTTTTGCACATCAAAATGGAAAAATTGTGTCATTAGCAAAGGAGGATAGGAAACTAAGGGAATCACAAAAGACAAGCTCATTATCATACAGAGAGCAGTTCAAAGAAAGTATACCATGAGAGAGAATGAAGTCCTGCGAACCAAGATAAATAAATGTCAATTTCCAACCAAAAAAGACTTTATAACTAAGCAAATGAATCAACCATTCTTCTCATTTCAAGTGATGTAATTAAAGTCACTAAAGTTGCATAATTCAACAGCGTTTTCTCTCTGAACATAGAGAATCAAACATTTAGTTTGTGGATTCCTGGCCGTCCTCTGGTTAGCCTCCATGAATCTCTCTAGATCAGTGTCCATGTAGTCAAGAACAAGAAACAATGTTTTCTCATCATTCACCAACTCAAGCAACCTGTTAGACCATTTACTTCATTACTCCCATACCAGACTGATAATGTAAATAATGAAAATTAAACATTCTTAAATGGTTAAACAAGATACCAAATTCTGAAGTTTCTGTTTCTACCTATCTCAAAAAAGAAATTAAAGAAAACAAGAACAGTATGCTTTTTCAAAAGTAAATTCTACACAAAAAACAAGCACAAATCTGCAATTCAATCAATACCAAAAAGCAAAAGCAAAGAATGTACTGGATATCTTGCAGATGACACTGACTGCATTGATAGGGCATAACTATGTGAGATAACGAAACAACAGAAAAGAAACGATACTATAATGGACAAAGATACTAAATTTCTCACCTCCACAAGTCAACTCCTGCACATACATAACTTTATAAATCTTTTCAGATGAATTTCTTCAGTTACAAACTTTAATAACACAAAATGAATGAACTTCCAGATATTTGGAATGAAGAAATGATATGCACAGAGATGTTGAATATCATCAATAGACACTATATATACATATATGTATATATATATGCACACAAATAAAAGACATGCACATTTATGTACACACAATACACAAAGCGTGTGGGAGGAGAAGGTGATGCTTACTGTTGATTTTAGCCGATGGTACACTTGAGATCCGTGATCTACCTTCACCCTTCCTCTGCTTGCTAGGGTTTTGAGTAAAAGAAACAAATATATATATAAAAAAATAAGATTATCTAATAAAAACCATAGATTTAAAGTAAAATCTAACAGAAAACGAAAAGAAAAATCAAAATAAATATAAAAAAGCAGATTATCTACAAAAAACCATAGATTTAAAGTAAAATCTAACAGAAAACAAAAAGAAAAATCAAAATAAATCTCATAGATGCGGATGGTGTCGCAGCAATGCAGAGATTGCTGGACGGCGAAGCTCGTCGCAGTGGAGATGCTTATAGTTGTCGAAGCTTTGGAGTATAAACGTTAGTGGAGAGTGCTTTGGTTAGTGTGAGTGTGTGACAATTCATTTTGATAATATCAGCTCCCAACACCTTTTCTGCGGTTTTATAAAAGGGTAACCATTTGCTGCGGTTACGACAACCGCCATCTTTTGATCCCTACACAACTATTAGCAATAGTTCAATCAGTTTGCCGTAAAAACACGCTAGTTGCAGCAGGTACGAATTAACCGCTACAAGTGCATGTCACAAAAAGACAAATTTCTTGTAGTGCAAAGATGATGAGCTAGTTCATCTTATCTTCAGTTCTGCAATCAGGCCATCCATTCTCCTCTGATCACTGATTCAACACGGTGAACCAAATTCTTCACTATAGGCAGATCCTCTTCCAACTTCTTAACATCCTACAATGTCCAAAACAAAATTTACATATAAAAATAAACTTCTATGCTCTTATCAGACAGTTTGTGAATTAAATATACGAATACACTGAAGTGCCATGCATCAATTTTTCTATCAACAACGGTACTAACAATAATGCAGAAGAGCAATATCATGCTGTAGATTACATCCAGTGCTTGTGAAACATTCACCTGTTGTCCAATGTATTACCTGTTCAGATCAAAGTCAATTCCCCGGATTTTTCCCTCAGGGTAGTCTCTGTTACAGAACTGTTCTTGTTAACAGATTCCTCTATTCCTTGGCATTTTCAGCTCCCCTCTTTCAGTTGCTTAAGCGTCACAGAACCTCAAGCTTAAAGTACATCCTCAAACTTAACCTGTCAACATCTAGGGGAGCCCCTAAGCAATTCTTAATGTTCCCTTTTCTTTTTACAATAGACAGCTAAAATAGAATTATATTTTGGATATAACTAACACTTAGTTCTGGGTAAAGACCAAGTAAAAATAGTTTAAAAATAGAACAGTGTAAGATGAAGATATCTATTGCCATTTTCAACAACTCTTTCACCAATAGATATTCCCTCGCCTCCCTATCTTCTAGATATCTGTCATTACCCATAATAAAAAAAGGCCATTCAACGCATAAAGTTCTTGCTATGCTCATTTCTCAAGAAATATGGCAGAATAGTGATGTTTGTAAAGCATCATTTGTATTCCAGCAGTACCAGTTATAAACAGAAAGAAGGTAAACAAATCTGTGTTGTGTCACTCACAAACAAAGAGAAAGAAAGGTTCTTGTTGTAGAGAAACAAGAACCAATCTCCATTGATTTTAGGAAACATACATGCAAATGAAGAAGCCACTCTCATGCAAGGCACTGCAACTACAAAAACATAGGATCCGTATGGAAAAAATAGTTGGTCAAAATCATCTTTTCTGTAGCTCTACCATTTTCCATTCCAAAAATAGAGAACTTGAACCCATTTAGAGGACTTGCAAATTTCATGACATGCTAACTACTCTATAACCACTGATTAAAATTTACTCGAGTTGACAGAGAAGACGACTTCAGATAAATCAAAAGAGCAAACAACATAATATTTTATAAGTGGTTGATACATGTACTGCAAGGATAAAAGCAACACTCAACTTAAGAAAAGAGAAAGTGCTAAGCCGAATAAAAGTTCTAGGAACATTTTGCCCATTGCCTGCAAAAAGAATCACCTCAATCGAGGGAGATCATTACTAAGCAAACAACTAAAGCTCATATTCTCTGGAAAACCTTCTCAGCTGCAGCAATTGTCTTTTGAATGTCCTCAGAAGTATGAGCCAAGCTCGTAAACCCAGCCTCAAATTGTGAAGGTGCAAAATAGACGCCTTCTGCTAGCATTCCTTGGTAAAACCTTGCAAACTTTGCAGTGTCACTCCTTTTTGCATCTCCAAAGTTGTATACTGGTCCATCAGTGAAAAAGAAACCAAACATCCCTCTAATATATCCACCACAGATTGCGTGACCAGCCTTCTTTCCAGCATTCACTATGCCTTGAATAAGTTCACCAGTGATAGTATCCAAGTAGTCATATGTTCCCGGCTCCTTCAATCGCTTAAGGGTGTGGATCCCAGCAGTCATTGCCAATGGGTTTCCACTGAGGGTCCCAGCCTGGTACATTGGCCCCGCTGGTGCCACCATCTCCATGATCTCCCTCCTTCCTCCGTATGCCCCAACTGGCAAACCACCACCAATAATCTTCCCGAGTGTTGTCAAATCTGGAGTCATACCAAAATACTCTTGAGCTCCACCATAGGATAGCCGGAAACCAGTCATAACTTCATCGAAGATAAGAAGAGCATCATTTTCTTTGGTAATCCTGCGCAGGGCATTTAAAAAATCAGGTTGGGGTGGAATGAATCCAGAATTTCCTACCACAGGCTCAAGGATAACAGCAGCAATTTCTCCTTTGTTTGCCTCAAATAGGCTCTGAATAGTAGCAATATCATTGTATGGGGATGTCAATGTGTCAATGGTGGCAGCCTTTGGGACACCAGGTGAGTCAGGAAGTCCAAGAGTAGCAACCCCACTGCCTGCCTTAACAAGGAATGGATCCGCATGACCGTGGTAGCAACCCTCGAACTTAATAATTTTTTGACGACCAGTGAAGGCACGAGCAAGTCGCAACACACCCATGCACGCTTCTGTGCCTGAATTGACAAATCTAACCATCTCTATGCTAGGCACAGCCTCAATGACCATTTCTGCCAGAACATTTTCAAGAAGACATGGAGCACCAAAGCTGGTCCCCTTCTTCATTGTTTCCGCTAAAGCTGCAAGTACCTGCAGACAAGTGTTCTTGCAAATTGCAACGTTATTTTCACAAGAAATGGTACTTAAGCACTAACCACAGTTCTTTCATCTTTCTATTCCTACAAAACAGTAATATCTTTTTCATTAGCTAAAAGAGTATGACGATGGAGAAAAGAATGAATTAGTCAATTTTGTGCAACCTAGATTCTTTCGAGAAATTCAGACGTATACTACAACTTAGAGGCTCACGCCAATAGGAAATTTTCCTTTATCAAAATCACTTTTCAGCAACCGATGAAATCCGGAAAAGGCAATTATCACTAGTTTCCAATAGCATGTTAACAAATGCAAGTATTCATTTTTTAAGGCGATTGTTCAGAATTTTGCATATAAATCAGAGCATCATGCAAATCCTAAATGCAGGTAGAAGATGAATTAGAGAAACTAACCCCATCATCAGCATGACCAATTATAGCAGGTCCCCAAGAACCAACATAATCGATGTATTCATTCCCATCAATGTCCCACATGCGGCAGCCTTTTACAGAATCAATCACAATAGGCTGCCCACCAACTGACTTGAAAGCACGTACAGGGGAATTTACACCTCCAGGCATCAAGTCCTATCAAATTCACACAAATAAGAACATATATCAAAAATTTGATATAGAAGTGTAGAAAGCAACTCCAGCAACAATTTAGAATTAAGCATTATTCTAGTCAAAAATAAATGTGGAAAAAGACCCCACGTGCTGTGAGAATTGGTTCACGAAACAAATTATGCCCACGCCTCTCATATCTTGAAAAACTTTTATCGCCACCCTAACTTTATCACTATCGGATGCCACTTCTTCAGAGTTATCAAGTCCAGTAAGTGCCCTTCTCAATTAACCTCCACCCATCACTGCATTGCATGAATTTGCGTAAACCTCATTTCATCTCGAACTAGTTAAAGGAAAACACTCGACAATCAACTTACCGTAGTTTCACCCCTTTTATCTCAATCTAACAATGTGCAGACTGCTGTGGGCATAATCTCCATAATGCCTTGTCACTACTAAATCACTGATCTTCCCTTAATATAGAAAACGAAAGAAACTCGCATTTACGAATTACGCCTTAATACCTCACTTTCAATTTAACCATTTTTCTTTAAGACTAAAATGTTCCTGTTGAGCATATCATTTTCATTTCATCTACGATGATCCCCAATCCCATTAATTTCATTGCTATACACATATTGATTATATCTCACTTTCAATTCAACCCTTTTCCTTCAAGACTAAAATGATCCTGTTGGGCATATCTTTTCCATTTCATCTATGAGCACCTCCAAATAAATAACAAAACTTAAATATTACATTTTTTTTTTTGGCTAAGTCAGCAAAGTCATTTCATCCTCATCAGAATACATAGTTATAACAGCATTTACGAAATGAAAGCATCAATGCACAGCTGGAAACCTAGTCAAGATTCTCTACAAACTATTCTATTAGTAGTGGCATTTTCAAACTTCTTCCCAGATAACACTTTATACTTACATCATCAAGAATTTGCTTACAAATGTGTTCTTCACTTTTTGCCCCTAATTTGTGAAGTCTGCCATTCGTTTTTTCCATAGGTGATAAACAAAACCTCCACAAAACTCAAGTACTGCTATTATTACGAAGAAAATCAATCTACTACCCTCATGTAGCACCCTTTTCTTGTACCATCTCCAAAAATAAAAATATAAAAGAGTCTACATTATAAAAAGAAATGCAAGATAAATCCAGTGTGGTTCTATCTATAGTGAGTTCTTCATCATTAAAAAAAAAAAAAAAGATTTTTGCAGGGTTTTGAAAAGATCACCTTGGCTTTGTTAAAAGCATCTTGAGATTTCTGAAGAGTAAAATTCTTGGGCTTTTCATCAACCGATGATGAAACCGCGGCTGAGATGTTAACTGCTATGTTCCGAGGGGAGTGTGAGGTCATCCATCTGGGTCTATCAATCAATTTGGACGGCCATGATAGCCCAATTCCACCAGCAGCAGCTGCCATTGCTGCTGAATCTTGTTTCCCTTTGCTGTTTACTCTCAAAGTCTTCTTGTGTTTTTGCGGCTGTGTTTCTTTTTTCCTTTGCTGCTGCTGCTGCTGCTGTTTTCTATGTGCGGGTCGAGAGTTGTTAAAAGTAAAGAAGATAAGAAAAGATAAGAGAAAACGACCAAATTGGCTTCCTTCTATGAGTCATAGTGACCGTTTGGATTTTCTTTTTCAAAAAAGTTTTTAAACAATTTTTTTTAGAAATGTTATTGTATTTAAACCTTTTTTTTTTTATTTTAATGTTTTTGGATACCAAATTGAAGTAATTATTATAAAAATAATATAATTTTCTTTTTTGGAAAAAATGTTTTTTCCCAAAAAATAGAACCAATTCAAATATGCCCTACTAAAATGACCAGCTTTGCAAACAAGTGAGGGGAATAGCAACCTTGATTAAAATCGTGTCTTGAAGACATGTTTTTGGAAAAAGTTACATCATCCTATCACGAAGGTGATGTGAAGGGGTTGTGCCACATTGAAATCGTATCTTCTAGGATTTAATTTTTTTAATTTTCAGAGATTTCCAAAGAAATTCAACAATTCACTCCTCCCCTCCGTCTAGAAGCATGGAAGATCATATACTAAATCTGTAATTTTTACACAGAACCCTAAACTCAAAATAAATCATAATTATCCAAAACAAATACATTAAAAAGAATATGGGAGATAGTTACCACGTGCTAGTGAGAAAGCACGAAAGATATGGACGACAAGCAGGATGAGTTTGAAAATTATATGAAAGGTCCCCCGTTGTTAATTTTTTTCAAATTAGTTCCCATTGTTTGGAAAAGTTTAAATTAATCCTTGATGTTTTACAAATATGTCAAATTAGTCTCTTTTATTCAAAAGAATTCAAATTAATCTTTAATGTTTTACAAAATTATTCAAATTAGTCCCAAGAATGATATAAAACAAAGGGGGCCAATTTGAATAAGGGCTTATTTGGATTGACTTTTTTCAAAAATACTTTTTTTAACAGCTTGTGAAAAATAATTTTTTTTTAGAAGCTGAAAATTCTAGCTTCTAAAAGGAACTATATTTGAGTTTTTTTTCAGAGTTTCAGTTTTTTTGGAGCCAAATCAAATAGTTATTGCAAATTTAATATAAATTTTTCAAGAAAAAAAATACTTTTTCCTTAAAAAAAAAGTCAATCCAAACAAGCCTTAAGTTTGTAAAACATTAAAAACTTATTTGCAATTTTTTCAAACAATAAGAACTAATTTGATATATTTGTAAAACATTAAAGAATAATTTACACTTTTCAAATAATAACATGATCATGTAATATATATGTGCCTCTGATTGTGATATCTAAATTGATATGGTGGTGTCAGTGGTGGTATCAATCAATCAAAACTAAAGGAAGTAAAAGGAATATTTAGAATATATCCTCTTTTGCTTTTCATAGCAAGTGAAAATATTAATGACTTCTTTCCTTGTTTAGTGTGTTTGGTTTTGGGTAACAGTAAGCAAGGTTTTTTGGATGTTAAATTGAGCTCAAAATGATTATTATCATTGTTTCTATAAAACACAAGGAAATGACAAGGAAGACCCTGTGGATTTCCATTTCTTGTTGTAAAATTCAAATTGAAGGATCTTTTTTGGTGATGCATTGAAGTAAGAAAATGGCAATGGCTTATAAGTAAATAAATAATGTCATTATGCATCCGAAAATTTGGACAGAAATAAAATATTTGTGAACAATATGAGAAGATGCTATAACTTCACAAGAAAATGATATTTTCACTTTCTATAATTTAGAGTATTTTAGTTAATAATTTAATTTTTAAAAAGTAACACTCAAATGATACCACCTGTGCATGAAATCTGGATTCCCGCATTCCATAATTCCCGGCCAGGCCAGGCCCAAATCCGAAATCTGCTTTTTTTGAGTCCAAAGGCCCAAAGCCCATATCAAATTTGCCGAATCCAGTTAGATTCCACCTCATTTAAAACTCGGTTGGATTAACTTTTTTCTAAAAGTTTTTTTTATAACTTTTTTAAAAGAGCGTCTTTGAAAATCTGAAATTTTTTATTTTAAAAAAATAAATAAATTTGAACCTTTTTTAGGATTTCAGTTATTTTTTAAAACCAATCTAAAATACTTATTTCACAAAAAGTATTTTTTTAAAAAATATTTTTTATAAGAAAAAAATTAACTCAAACGGACGCTTAATCTATGTTCTTTTTCTTACAATTTTCTATTAAATCCATGGCCATTCAGGTGTGACGTACAAGTAGAGTCAAAACGTATATATGATACTCATTTATGTATTAGTGGGCCGAATAGCCGGACAAGAGAATTTCCCTCAAATGTAGATGATCATGCATGCCATTTCCTTTTTTCTTCTGCCATTATATTCTTTTAATTTTTCTTGTTCTTTTGACCTTCACAGCTGAACAAATTCAGATTGTTATTGATTCAAAGAGGTATTTAATTTCTAGTAACAATAGATGCTAGATAATAGTACCTTTACAAGTTCATGCAGTTGATGTATCTTGCTAAATCAAACTAAGCAAGCAAGAGAGTGCAAACCCTCACTGTCTAAAATAAAACAACTTTTTAATCTGGTTACTGTCAATCAAAATGGATCAGATCATATGTGTAACTAAAAACCCAAAGCTTCATTAGTGTCAATCATATGTATGCTACAATGGGTAAGATCACAAATTTTTAAAAATAAATAAATGAGTAATATATGGATGAGAAATTCATAGATATCATCACATTCTCTAGGAAACTGATTGTATAAGATTCTAACTTATCCAGGACTTTGATAAGAGATTAAACGATTCTTGACATAAACGTGTGACTTTGTGAACAAATTCATATGACCGATCTCATTTAGTGGGAGATCTCATTTAGTGGGATAAGACTTAATTGGTTTTAGTTTGATTCGATAAACTCCTCCCCGGAACCCAAGAATTGATCTCACTAGGTAAGGCCCCATTAGTGAGCAGATTCTGTGGCCAGCCGTAGATGTCCGAGACATCTACATGGTGGCGCTGCCGATTGTTCTTGTACTGCTGGTTCTGAGTTGCAGAGGCAATAATTTCATCATCATCTAATGGCAAGCGATCAAATGTAGCATTCATGAAAGTTGCAGCCATGATCACCACAGGGCCAGAAGCGATGAGCGCGCCAACCACACCCCCTCCCACGACCTGCCCCTGAGCACCGGCCAGGTAGATCGTGAGGCCTGTCACTCCGGTAGGCGCTGGCGGAGGCAGAACCGATCCAAGCAACGACAGAATCTCAAACCTGCCGTGGAGAGTCACAATTGCACCCCCTGATGAGCCTGGCTGGCGCAAAGTGACATTTGTTACACACCCTGTCGCGCTGAGTACACAAATGCCGCGCTGTTTCCTCCTGGCGAAGTTCACTAAGCTGTCATTGACATCGCAGCCCGAGCTCACCTCCATTGCGTGTGCCCTGAGCGCATTGGCGCTGTCCCTGGTGATGATAATCGGTGCCTTTGGCTTGTTCTTGGAGCCGGCAGGCCTGCCACGAGGCCTTCTGATTGTTTCCCCCTGATCTGCAGAAGCAAGTGGTGGTATTGGTACTGCCTTTGGTGCTCTTGCATCAATTCCAGGCAAGTGGTTGCTGCCTCCATTGGCTTCTGCAGCATTTTCCATTGCGCATTTCGGAGCTTGGGAAAGTGTAAGGTCTGCAGCACCAGCCATTGTTTCAGTCCTTTTGCTTGTAGAAATTAGTAGAGTAACTTCAGCTTAAGTAGGGGATTTTTGCAGATAAATTTATTGTGAAAAACCCAAAAGAATGATTACAGATTAGGAGAAGGGTAAGTAGAACCAACTGTGTAGATTAATAGTCTGGTAAATTTGTGTTTTTTGGTTTTGCTTTGCCTAACTCTTAACAGATATATCTTTCATGTCAATTGCCTTTCTCAACAGACACTCATTGTCTTTGCCTAATTATATTCTACTAGCCAATGCTTTGATCTCCAGGATTTAGATTTCTGTTTTCTCGACTTAAGTGTTGCAACTGACTCAAAATGTGGTCGGCGTAGTAAAGCTAACTATGAGAGCCTGTTTGGCTCTGCTTCTTTTACAGCTTATAAATTCTTAGAGGAAAGCACCCTCTCATATGCTTTTTACTATTTGCAGCTTATAAGTCCCAAATAAGCTTAGCCAAACTGGCTGTAAGATTATTGAACACGTTATTGGTTATTCAGTAGTACAACATACTCCTAAGCTCTTTTTGCTTGTTCGACAAGTTCTGCTCAGTCTTGTGTACTGTGTATCAACCATGCAACATGGTGCTTGAATTGATAATTTGAATACATATGCTTCATGTTGAAACATACACTCCTTCAACAGATTACAAGTTTCTAGTTCATTTCATACGATGTTGAGTTACTCCACCTTGTGTGCACTAATTAACTTTAAGATGGAATCTTAGTGATGATTCTTAACACTTCGGTAAAAAAAAAAAAAAGGAAAAGAAAAACGATTTTCTTCATTGGCCTAACCTAGTGATCAGAGGCTGTAAAAACACTTGCAGCAGTCAATTCATTAGTGACTGAATTCATGTTTTTCACATCTTGGATTCTTCCATGCATGTAAGATGACATAGGCTTGACTTGGGAGGATTCAATGGATGTGATTTAATGCGAATCTAGCTTGATTGATACACATCTTGTTCTTCCATGTAAGATGACATAGGCCTGACTTGGGAGAATTTTCTCTAAATTTAGTTGATTAGAACTTGAAAATCAGACTCAATCTAAATCTACATAGTTCTCTCTTGATTTCCTCTCGTATCAATCCTAGTAGAGTGCCATAATTTGGTTGTGTGTTGTTAGATGCAACTCACTAGCCATTTTTATTTATACCGGCGCCTCCAGTGACATAATAAATTAAATATTTATATTACTATCATCAACAAGATTACAAAATAAAAGTTGATATACAAATAAACAGGGCTTTAAAAAATGAACAAATTTTAACAAAAATAAAATAACATATCATCATCACATGAGCTGCCGAATTTTTTGCCACCGTGCTTAAAGACTTAACTCTTAACAGTCTCGTGTCACATTGATTTCTTGATCTGCAATGTCTTAGATTGATAGCTGCATAACATCACTTTCTGCCCATTCTTTAATCCATGCGCTAAAAATTTTGAATACTAAAGGTCACGCCTACCTGTGCTGCAATAATTATTATACAAGTCACTAACCACTATTAAATTTAATCATTCATGATCTATAAAATACTTTTTTCTGTGGATAAAAAGAATCCTATAACATGGTTGTGTAGAATCTAGAGTTTTGGCAATCAATTGGTCAAAAAGTTAAATGTTTAAACTAGGATTTGGAAATATTATCCACCTCCACTTTAAGAAAAATGTTCACCATTCACTTTGGTTTCTACAGGGCACCCCACAAAGCATGACTTTGTTGTCTAAAATAGCACAATCACATAGGCCGGCCGCAATTTGTTTATATCGCTAAATCTGTTTGGTCCTTAACTAACTTGAAATATACATTGCACGACAAATAGAAGTGAATCAAATCTGGCTTTATTTCAAATAAGTTTCTCGTTGTATATGAAAAAAAAAAAAAAAGGCCAAGGAAGCATTGGTTTATTTGTTCAACTCTATTTTAGTTGTCTATGTTAATTTATATAGATTTGTCATGACCATATTCCCATTTTTTTGCTAAAGGTGCATGCACAGCAATCTGGATTCGATTCGGAGATTCCCCCTATCATGATTCTTCTGATGAGGCGTCTTTCTGTGTTCATCCATGAGTTACTTAGGATCCACTTCTGCTAATTCCACTCTAACTCAGCCACACCGCCCAGGGTGCAAGGCTCTCACTGTTTTTCAAAAGGGGAAAATGAATAACTACCTCACCAAATCCTATACTCTTGAATCCAATTCCCCTAAACAAGAGCATAGAATTTAGAATTATTGTCTAGGATCAACCTCAAATTCTGGTCCAAAATAATTAACTCGAGCTTTTATTTAAACATACGATTTCTAAATCTAAATCATAAACTATTCTCGTATTGTCTTACACCAATATCTAGCTGGCCCCCATCATTAAAAATAGTCAAAAATTTTCAGGACCTGCTGGGTCAGATGGGCATGAATTTAGCATCCTGTTATGGGACATTTGAAAATTTTGGTGTACGTCTCTCGCTTTAAATGCTAGAAGCCAAATCAATTATTAGCAATTGTGCAATTATTGATAGCTATAGATATCATATTTTCAGTACTTTAACTTCCCTTGGAAAATTTTCAATTCGCGAACAAGATGTCTGACCTAGACTGTTAATAGGACCCGTTTAGGTGGCCTAATTTGCTTGAGAAAGCTAGCACCAGTGGGGTATGATGTCAAGTGTGTTCACAAGAACCCGAAGCAGTAGCTCTCAGATTTATCAGAGGTTCATCAAAAGGAAAACGAATTCTCTTATTTTTTATTCTTTCCTATAAATCAAAAAGATAATCTTAACTTTTTAAATAAAAGTAAATTAATTTGGTCTCCCTAATTATTTCAAAATCCAAATTCTTTATCAATGTGAAGAAAATTAAAAATTTTCTCTTATATACTAAAGAAAACAAAAAACAAAAAATAAAAGACTATCATTTTCCCATCAGAAGCACCATTAAAATAAGCAATTTAGAAATCTTGATATCTTTGCTTTAAGCAGGAAAGGTTTGGTCCACCTAAGGACTATGTTCCTGCAAACACAAGATAAATTTAAGTTGTTCTCCTGCCTTAAAGAAACAGCTTGACGAGATAGTTTTTCAAAAAAGAAGATTAGAGAATACCCCAAGATGAAAAACCCACATGGTCAATGTGGGTCACAAAACAACCCCCAACTGAAAAAAGAGAAACCAAGCCCCCAGAGGTACCAGTATTTTAGTTGTAGGTCGGGGTTACGATACTCTTACGATTATATGAAGAAAGTGATTGTGGGATTTGTGAGTAAATTATTTGCAATTCTAATATGATTCGTAGGTACCCATATTTTTTTATTTCTCAAGGAAATAAAAAGGAAAAAGAGAAATAGGAGAATAAATTCTGATGTACCAAAAGAAGGGGAATAAAAATGATGAATTCTTGCATGTAACTTTTTGGAAGTATATTAGGGAGGGCGCATTATATGGACAAAACAAGAACCTTTTTCCATGGAGACAAATTTGCGCCCCTTTTGACATGTGAGTTCACTTATTTGTGAAAGAGGGTAGCATAATTTCAAATGTTTATGGAGGCCGCTAATGTGAAATCCTATATGGCTAATGTGAAATCATAAGCTTAAGCTCCGCTTATGTTATCTATGGAAAACTGACGAGAGAAGAATTAGGTAGCAGATATTTTCTGAAATAATAAAATGCATTTCTTTCTCCTTCGGTATCTTGTCAAGGTTGTATAAATTTTCTATTTCTAAATTTGTTAATGCCCCTATATCATAAAAAACGTTGCTGATACCCTCTTTATATTTTAAAAAACGTTGAACAATCATCCCAAAAAATTGTTGATTTTGTGCAACATTCTTATAAGGGGTATTAGTTAGTTTTAAAATACAAAAAAAATTTATATAACTTTTTAAGATACAAGGGAAAATTTTCATTTTTACCCTTTTTTTTGTAATTTATATTTTTAACCAATATAAATAATGTACGTCTCTTTTTAATTGTTCCCCAACTTTGGCTAGTAGATAATTTGATACTATGAAATGGTAAAAAGTTTGAATCACAAAAAAGCGAAAGTGAAATTGCACATATCATCATCACCATCATTGCATTCATCACTTATATTCCTTCTCCTACTTCCACCTCCCTATCCCCCGCTTTTTTGCACCTTCTTTTTCTTGCTTCAATTCCACCATACACAACCCACCCACCAAATGCATAGTTCTACTCTCACTCTTGAGTTATTACTATATATTTAAATATATCATCATGTGTGTAAAAGTCCTTTCTTTTCAACTTGTAATCATGCTTCTTTGGTTTGGCAAGTCTTAGCTAGTCTTTCTTTTTCGTTTCATAGTAGAGCACTAAACTTGATAAGCAACCCATTACCATAAAAGAAGCAGAAGCAGAAGAATAAAAAAGGAGAAGAAGAAGAAGAAGAAGAAGAAGAGGGTGTAAACTTGAAGAATGGGTAGAAAGATCATGAGTTGTTTCATGCTCATCCAACTTGTTACACTTTTGCCATGTTCATCAGGTGATTGCCTTGGTATTTTTTTCCCCCTCCATGATTGATGCTCATTCATATTCTTGATAATATTTAGTTTGTTGTTACGCCCGTGGCATGAATCAATTGGTTAAGACTAAGGAGATCTCCGTATTCGAGATTTCACCAATTGATAGTTGAAGTTCAAACATTGCAAGCTCTTCTTGTCATCTAAAAAAACAAAAAACATTTAGTTCATGGTTGGAGTATCTTATTATACTATTTGCCTTGTGAGCTAATAAGGAATGCTTTTCACCTTTATTCTTCTTCTCTTTAGACGACCAGGAATCTGTGCTTCTATGTTTTCTTTTTTCTTCTTTGTCTCTTTTGATGTAAATCCTTCTAATTAATACATGCATGTAAAATGTTTTAGCATTTCAGTATCTTGTTGATGAAATACAAAGCATAATCAGCCTCTTAGAATCATCATTAATTTGGTTTTTCATTAATGTGAAGTTAAAATGTACAAATCGTGCTTCATTTATGAAGCAAGCATAAAGCATGGATATTCTTCTTAATTATGTGTGGGGGGCAAAAAGAAAAAAGAAAAAAAGAAAAAAGAGAGAGGGGTTTTATAGTATATATATCACCAGCAGTAATATAATTGTTTTGTCAGTTGAACAGGAAAAATAAGTTGGCATAAACTGTATTTCATGTGATGAACTCGATTCTTTCAAAGATATGATGCAGCTTCATATTGGCTGTTATCCATATTTGCTAAGCTCATCATGCATAATGCGGGAAAATTCTTTAAATCGTCAATATTTTGAAATAATTTATGCTTATATAGTAAAGAAATATATGCGTTAAAAAGTTATCGGGTTTATATCTATAAAGATGACAATTTGAAAGACGAACCTAATTCTTTACAGAAAATATAAATAAAAGTACATGATCAGTGATTCTAAGTTCATTTTTAATGAGTCGTTTCATTCAATAATTAACAGAATTTTATCAGATTCTGTTCTCAAATTTCAGGTTCAACCATATCCACAAGGCAGAGGGACATTACAACACCAATAACAACAATTCCAACATCAAATCCAACCACCCCCACAATAACAACAACACCATTGCTGAACCCAACAGTTTCAAATCCTGACTCATCAAGTGTCAATAATCCTATGTTCACACCCTCAAACACATCCGCTGTGTCTGCAGGTGCGGCTAGCAGCTGGTGTGTTGCTAGCCAATCTGCGTCGAAGCTCGCATTGCAGATTGGTCTGGATTATGCTTGTGGGTCCGGTGGAGCTGATTGTTCTGCGATTCAGGTTGGGGGTAGCTGTTACTATCCCAACACCCTGCATGGCCATGCTTCTTATGCTTTCAATAGCTACTACCAGAAGAATCCTATCCCTACTAGCTGCAATTTCGGGGGTGCTGCCGTTACCACCAACACTGACCCAAGTAAGCTGACATTTTCGTGGGAAAGTTTGTTTCAACACGTTTCCTCACATGCAAGTTAATTTTTCGACTTCACTTGTGGATAAACTCCTTTTCTTTAAGAGTAAATTGTTGTGACCTTCCTTGATTCATTAGTGTATAAGATCTTTTGTGGTACAAAAACTCTTTTTGTTGTTTATATCTCCTAAAGTCACTGAAAATAAACAGATGTCACTCCTCCGTCCAAAAAATCGTTTTAACTTGAAATAAGCCACCCTACTCGTGGTCCTCTAAAAGTGTATCGCACCCCATGTAGTCTTCTAGCAGTGCATCGGACCACTACAGCAGAAAGTTTAATTTGTTATTTTAATCAACTATACGTTAAAAATGATGCTTTTAATTGAGGGAACGTGTACTTATTTTCAGTGACCGTAAGAGGATAAGGAAGCTTTTGCCCTATAAGAGACCTGGGAACCACAAGAGAGTCAATAGCAATTTACCCCTTTTCTAATATGTAGCGACAAGAGTTAAGCCTAAAATTTTTTATTAAATAGCATCTAATACCATGTAATTTACCATCTCATTTAAATATGCTGCAAAATGCAAATCAAGTTACCATATAACTCTGAAGGCATATAATTTTATACATAAATATATAAAATTAAAAAAAAGAAAAAAATTGAGTGAAAAATGACTTAGTCAATAAGTCTGTTAATAAAAAGTTGAACATTTGAAAACATCAAAGATAAAGAAGATCTCAGCAGTATTATCTTCATTGTTCAAAAAAGATCACATTGCTCCTTTTGCTTAGCAATCATTACTTCTTTTGCAGGTAATGGTACATGTCAATATCCATCCACTAGGTAACCCGCTCTCTGCCTCTCTCAAATTTTAGTTTCCTTTTGCTTTTATTTCACTTTTATGTTTTCAAATAGGTCTAATCTTATCGTATTATTTTGACCACTTATTGTTTCTCGACCAAAGTCAATTGGGGCCGAGCATAAATCACTAGATTACTTTTATGCCCTTTTATTTTATTTGCAAAATAAACCCTTATCTTTTCTTTTTTTTTTTCTTTTTTTTCTCTGCCTTGAAACAAATCTCATGAGTTGTGGGATTTGCAGCACGAGTGAATCAGTCTTGAACACTACAAATTCAAATGGGTCAACAGTGTTCGGTGCCGGGCCCACCACACCCTCCAGCTCAGCAACTGCCACAACAATTAGCTGTTCACATATTTTCTGTATCTTAACAAGTCTTGGAATATTATTATTGAGAAATTCCTGATAAATGCATGAAGTTTCCTGTGCTCAAGCTATCGAGAGGAGGACCATGCTACAAGGTTGAAGATCGAGCAGACAAAAAGTATAGCATTAAGGCTGTGATGCCAACTTGGGAATCGTTTCATGGGTTGGGTTGGGCTCTTGCTGATGGGCCGAGGCCCATATGATTATGGGCCACGTGATCAATATGGTGGCAATTGTCTTGCAGTCTCGTAGATTTTGTACGTAGTCTGCAATTGCTAAATATACAGCATTTTAGTGATGAGAAAATGGTAAGGAAAGGGGCAATATATATATATATATATATATATATATATGGAAAGCATTTGTATACAAGGTTTTGTCATACTAATTGTAACCTTAGTTCTTGTAGAATTAGAACGAAATATGGCTTTTAATAAGAACTTTCTTGTATTTTTGTATTGAGTTTGTTTCTTTTCTTTTTGGTCACATAATATATTATTCTTAAATGTATTATCATTTCACAAGTATTCATATGAAGGTTGGAGGGCTCATTTATCCATTTGTAAACTTATCCATTAAGCCTATGTCCAGTTGCTTCAAGAAGTATCATTGGACTACAAAAAGGTTACGAGGCGGCTATCCCACGCCACCTTTACAAAATGTTATCCTCATTTCTTCTTGTTATATCGTTTTCTTTTTCGACTATTGACTTGTGCTTCAAAATGTCTCGATCACTACTCAGTTATCTTCTAGTTCCACTAAGTTATAACATTTGTTGTGTAATTAAAGAATATTCAATCAACATATTATTAGTTAAAATGGTAGTAGTTTCAGTACTTTTATAAAAAAGAGGACATAAGTTCGAATTTCAAAAAACACATTTATTCACCAAAGAATAAACTCAAGTTCAATATAATTTAAGAATATCTTAATTTAGATACCAATTAGTCTATACTCTAACACAAAGCAAATATAAAACATTTGGACTAATGACACCTGCAGCCAACAACAGAATTTAATTCAATTGCAGAGTACTACATGTATTGACAGGGTCATTCATTACAATTTACAGAAGATGACACCATGACCGCAACTATTCTGAGCACTAACTTCGATGTAACGCCTAATAAGGTAATATGGAAGGCGACAGAGAGAGAATAAAAATTAATACGAGATTAAGAGGGTCTTTGGCTTTTTTTATTTGATGTTTATAAATACTTAAATAATAAAAAACATATGAAAGAATGTTTTTTTCTAGGTAATTATAAACGCACAAAATAAGCAAAGCCAAACGCCCTCTAAAAACAAAGAGTGATGGTTTGCAAGTATCGACCAAGAGAGATTATGGGTTTGATTGGGTTGATTTTTTCTTAAAGAAAATATACTCTTATTCTTGAAAAAATTACATTCTTTTTGTAATAATAACTATTTAGTTTGATTTTGGAAAAAGTTAAAATTTTATAAAGAACTTAAATATAATTTTTTTTTTCAAAAGTCAAAATTTTTAATTTCTCAAAAAATATTTTTGAAAAAATTATTAAAGAAAGAGTTTATAATTAAAAACAAACAAACAAACTCAACATAGTCTATTGTCAACGATTGTGTTGTCTTGTGGTCACGGCCAGGACAACTACAAATGCGTTGTCTATTTCAGCATAAAAATTAAAAGCCATACCTATACTCTCATGAAATTTATAAACATTTATTCATAAAATTATGCTGCAACTGCTGTCGTACGATTAATTTACTAGGAATCGCTATAAGTATATATGCAGTTATGGTATGCTGAATTTTTCTCATAATATTATATATATTAATACGAAAAAAATCCTTTAAAAAGGATTAGCAATTCGGTGGGTAGAAGGTGGCAACAACAAATCTCAAGCTCTAAGTTGCATGATAATAATGAGGAAAGACAATCCTTAAATATATAAATTTAAGATTGTAATAAATCTCTTTAATAGAATTAAAGTCTAATAAAGTATACCAATAGATTTTAGTACACTTTATTCAAATCAAATTAATAATATAATGATTGGTCTGTTTCCAAACCGATATTATATTGACATTTGCAATGGGGTTCCCAAATTTCCCAAAAACTATAGTCCAAAGTCCCAACTCTTTCAAAATAGATTTCATCACGTGCGGTATCAATATATTCAATTAATTAGTTCTGTCAATTTCAATATTAACTGAACTAAGAGAAAGTTTATCTTGAAATGCCATCCATTAATAATAATCCCTCATCAACTACTCTAGTATTAGAAAATTACTGACTAGTGATAAAAATTAGTAATGGAATAAAATCGTTCACTAAACAGAAACGGCATAGAGACAAAAATTAATGCCTTCTTTAGATAGCGATAACGAATTAGTGACTTGAGAACAATTAGACGCGAAACGTATTCATTCTAATCAAGAAGGATAAAGGGGTTAAATTTCCCCTCGCGTTTTAACATTTCAATGGTGCATGTCTCCTTAGAAGAAAGACTGAACTTGTGATTTGATCTCTACAGAATAAGCATAATTTGCACCATTGAAAACGTGTTGTCACCACAGCCACAAAGCAATACAGAGAAATAATAAATAAGCAACGACGTAGAATGATAAATTATATTTTTGTTTATACGTCCCTTGTATGTTGTACATGAAGACCGTGTGTTTATTAAAGTATTTGTTCATTGTTTATCATCAATATTGAATAAGTTAAATATTTTCGCATCAATTAAATTTGCTTGCTTCTCGAAAAAAGGAAAAAAAATTTAACAGTATTACATGCAATATTTATATATCAACCGACAGCTAGTTTCATGTAATGAATCTAGTGTTTATGTCGAACTCAAAGGTTGGATTGATAGATCCAATGTTCCGGAAAAAGCATTTAAGCTCGCCCATAGATAAACAAATTAAAAATTAAAATCCAAAGGGAAATAAAATTAAAAAATAAAAATATAAAAGGCGTTGTATCCATTGTGCGACTGGAATGGGGTAAAACGGATCTCATGGTTGAGACGGATTTAGATTAAAGATCCCCTCCCTTAGCTCCCTAAGGGCATTGATTGATAAGTGTAGAGAAATTTTAAGGAACATTCACCCAAATTGTAAGGTGGTGTATGTATTTCATGACACGAATTGATGTATATATTAGTTTGTTAATTTTAATTTGTCAATCGAAACGATATTAAGATGGTGATTTCGTAACCGTTATCTTACTATTGGATAAAAGTAAAAGGGGAGTGAAATTGCGCCGGATTGATAATTTCTACATAAATGGCATCTCTTCCATGGAAGGGGTGAAAAAAATTAAAAAGAAAAAAGAAAAGCCAAGTTCACTTCAATGTACTCGATGTTGTGCTTCAAAATCCAAATGTACCAAAAAGTTGGGCGTGAAACATCAGTAGTCATAAATGAGAACAACATGCAAACATGCAACGCAATCAGCAGTTTCATCGTTTCTAACGAGCGCAGCAAGCCATCACTCTCAGTTATAATAAGTCTCCTCATGGAGCATTTACGATTCAGTAGTGGTTGACTTTTTTCAAAATAATAAATGCTAATTGTATTATTATATGTAGCTAACTATTTATATGGTATGAGTTTTCATCTTAATAAAAAGAAATTGAAACATCACCAAACATTATTATATTAATCATTACTCAAATGCTAAATATATTTACATTCAAAAAATAATTCAGATAGTCGAGACTATTATCCTCGAAGGAGATATGACTTGGTTGGAAATCTCATGAGGAATGGAAATTGGGTTTGGAGTAGGGATTAATGGTTCATTTGGATTGACTTTTTTATGAATATAAAAAAAATTAACAACTTTTGAAAAAGGAGTTTTTTGTTTATAAAAGTTAAAAAATTATATTTGAAAAGATTTTTGAATAAAGTTACATTTGAGTTTTTTTCAAAGTTTTGACTTTTTGAAAAGCCAAACCAATTAAATAATTCTTTCAAAAAGAATGTACTTTTTTCAAGAAAAAAATTACTTTTTTCTTGAAAAAAAAAAGTCAATTAATTCAAATAGGCCCTAAAAAATTAAAAAATTGAAACTTTGCAAAACATTATTATATTAATCATTACTCAAATGCTAAATATATATACATCCAAGAAATAATTCAGATAATCGAGACTATTATCCTCGAAGGAGATATAACCTGGTTTCAAATCTAATGATGAACGGAGATTAGGTTTGGAGTAGGGATTAGAGGCTTGTTTGGATTGACTTTAAAAAAAAATTTAACAACTTTTTTTTTTTAAAAAAGTATTTTTTTTAATAAGCTAAGAAGTTTGACTTTTAAAAAAAGTAAGATTTGAGTTTTTCTTGAAGTTTTGACTTTTTTAAAAGCCAAACTAATTAAATAGTTCTTACAAAAAGAATGTACTTTTTTCAAGAAAAAGTACTTTTTCTTGAAATGAAAGTCAATTAATCCAAATAACCCTAAAAAATTAAAAAAAAATGCTAAATATTAATTGACCATATGTGAAATCTTACTAATAAAAATGACAATATATATTTGTTGGTGGAATTTATAAGATAACTAATATATTTAACACCAAAAAAAAAAGAAAAACAAAAATATAGTTAATAGTTACTAATGTGAGATGATCAAGACATATAGCACCAAAGCTATTGCTCTATCATACAACACAAACAAACACTAGGGTTTCTTGGTATTTTTGTCCTTGACCAGGCCTTCATTACCAGCCAGCATCAAATACTTGTCTCTCCTTGTAAGATCAGTACACTCAAACCCCAATGCATCAGCAAGTTGTCTCTGAATGTAGTTAGCCACATCATGGCTAGATTTTCCACCAGCACATGTTAACTCTTTAGGCAACTTTTCAAGAATCTCAACAGTGTAACAAGGGTTAGGGTTCATCAAGAAGAAGATGGGGTCTAAGCACTTGAGCCCACTAGCAGTAGTGCCATAGAACATGCCCACATGTGTGTTCATGGCAACAGGCACAATCTCATCAGCTAGCTCAGCAAACAGTGAGCTAAACCTCAGTAAATATGGCTCTCTGCATGTTGTGCCTTCTGGGCAGACCACTAAATCACCTTCACTTAGTAGCTTCTGCATTGTTTCCCCATCTCGGGTTCGGTTTCTAGTTAGCCTCACTGTTTTTATAGGCGCCATGATTTCCGACATCTTGCTTAGGCTGTAGGTGACCGCTGTCAATGGCTGCCCGAGTGCTGTGCTGAGAAACACAGGGTCTAGAAGTGTTCTGTGTGTGCAAACATAGAGAACACCAGAAGCTGCTTTTTTGATCTGCTTATTTTCTGGGCTTTTTGATGATGGGGTGTTGCATATTCCTGTGACTCTGAGCCTGACACCACTCAAGATGCCTAAGAAGATGGCTACCTTGTAAGGCAAGAAAATGCCCACAAAAAGCCTGAAGATTGCTAAAATTATTCCCACTGGAAGCCACATGAACATTGCAAGAGTTGCAAGTGGTGTTGGCAGAAAAGCTAGCCTTCCATCATGAAACACTAATGGCTTTGGGTATTTCTCCCTTGGCATCACTGAGCTTCCACTGCTTTTTGTGTCTTCCTCGTTTACCACATAAGCTTCCTGACATAGTTAAAAGAAAAGTAGAAAAATGCAAAGTTATTAGTAGGACATTCTTAAACTGCTTAATGCATTAAAAGGGGAAAAAAATATTAGTTGTATACAGTTAAGCATAACTTATACAAGCCCAAAAGCAATGAATCCCCATAAAGAACTTTTTCCCTTATCAATAGAGAAGGGCAAGTAGAAAATGAATGCTGACAGTTTTCATGATGCAAAGAAAAGTTTACTTGGTCTATTCTAACCACAACAGAATGGATATTAAAGAATCATATTATTATGGCTACCTAACTTTTTTCTTTGTTTTTCACCAATTTCAAGAAGAATAATATTTTAGTACCTTTTCTAAATATAAATAAAAAACTCAAAGAATGGCATATATTAACAATGGGAAAAACTTTCAAAACGAACCACCCAATTTTCGCTCCCGATAAAAAGAAGGGGTTCGCATGATTTTGTGGCTTTGTCGTGTGAGGAGTGGTGAAAGCAATGCCGGTTGAAAGAGAAACCCACTAACAATGTTTTGGTAATCATTCTAGTGGTCTTAGTAGGGGACAGAACCTTGAAACTAGGTACGCTCAAAAAAGAAAAAAAAAAAGAAGAGAAGGACCAATGTATATTAAATATATCACATATGTGATATATATCCACTTATAGTCGTATTTTTATGTTTTTTGTGAAGTAGTGATTAAAGAATATTATACCTTGCAAAGGGAGATAAAAAGGTGATCATGGAAGCTGCTTGAGCTCCCAATCCCAATGTCAAGCTTCTTTTCTCCATAAAACTCCTTAAGAGCCCTGTGCTTCACAAGCAACCCTGAGGTTGAAATCAAACCTGTGAAGTAATTTCCAACAGTGTGCAACTCAGTCCCCATGACATTATCAACGTCAAGATACTCCTTGAGGAACCCTTCCACCATCACTCTTGGCACACTAGTGAACACCATTCTTGACCCTGATGAAGCAAAAACTTCATAAACATGGAGATTCAAATTCTCAAGGTAAAACTTAGGCAAAACAGCCCTTGCCACACTCTCCATGTCCTTCACTCTAAGCCCACAAAAAGTTATGAAGATCATCACCCTCAATTTGAGCTCAAAATCCAAAACCAACAAAAAAGGGGATGATAAGAGCAAGAAAAAAGCTCTAAATATGCTGCCTCCTTCAAAGGCAACAAGCATGAAGTATGGGAAGAAAGATTGGGATCTTAGCAAGGTGCCATTGATGTCACACACTACTGTGGATGACCCTCTGTTGTGTAAGCAACATTTGGTGACATTAGGGTGTAATGGAGGCTGGTGAGATGCTCTTGAAGATGGGTTGTTGAGAAAAACACCATAGTTTTTCACCTTCATTGCAGCTCTGTAACATGAGTTTGCTAGCAGTTTGTACAGAAGCCATTCTGCTAGCTTGAGCAGCACCAATGCAAACACCATAGTTTTTTTCTTCCTTTTTTTTTTTTGCTGTTTTTTTTCAGTGTTTTATGCTACAGGAGGTTTAAGAAAGAGATTGATGAAGAAAATAAGAGAAAGAGAAAGAGGAGAGGAAATAGTTAATGAAGACTATGAGAAGAAATGCAAAGAGATGGAGGGGGGATTTATAGGGAGTAACTAAAAGGGGGGTTGCAAAGAGGGGTTGACCATTGCATTTGGTTTGCCACACCGTTGGCATTAATTGCCGCCCAAGCATTTTTAACTTTTCAGTATCTTTTTTTTGTTTTTTTCTACCATATTTTTCTGAGTATAAAGCGCCCTCTTCATGGGGTGCCAATTTTTTCCTTTCTTTGGTTAGCAACACATAAGTAGGTTAGAATGTAGGTGAACGCCTTTCCTAGTTTCTGAAACTTTTCAGAATTTTTTTTGACAATCTTTCCCTCGATCATTAAAGTGGTGTGTCATGGAAATCTTTTGTTTTCTTTTAATTTTGATCTCAACCTTTCACTCGTTACAAATATGTGATGATACTACACAAAAATCGATGGCTAACATACACCAAATTATTAGATAAATGAACGCGTGATATAATAAAATATACTTGGCCATTAAACTATGTGAGACGTGTAGAAGTATAAATTCCAAGGCCGTGTGCGCTAGCTAGTATATGTTAAACTCTATGCATTTATTGGATAACGTGTGTTTGTGTGTATATATATATATATATATATGTATGTATTTATATGTATATGCCAAGAATGCATTAAGCTGGGGCCTGCTAAATACATATCAAGATTTGTGGGATATAAGCACAAAAGAGACCATCAGTGGTGTCTCCATTGAAACCACTGAGCAGGTTCAGAGTTCATACTCGAAAGTTCGATGATGATCTATGCCATCCGATGCATTGACCTATTTTGAAATGTCCACATATATTTTTTAGGGTTCTTCTGCAGAGGAATTTATGGTAAAAATTCTTGCAGTTAATCACAACCACCCCATTGTTGACTTCTTTTGGTTAAATTGTCTTCTCAAAAGCCTAAAACGGTTGGTTGCATTGAGTGAAATGTCTTAGTGACATGCGCAAGTCCCAAAAATAGTCACAATCGATTAATTAATTAATTAAACGTTATTATTATAGACAGTGGTTCAAAACGATTATCGTTTCTAAAGAAAAATCCCTTAACTATATCATCATGTTAACAAACAGTACAAGTGACACTATCAGCAGGCATTACCTCTGATTGACCTGTTAATGTTATCTTTAATGTCATGCACCCCAGATGCTAATTAATTGTTTTAGCTGACAGTCGCAAGCATGCATTTTAACCACCAATTCACAGAAAGGTTGTTTCATATAATTAAATTGGGACAATGCCATAAATCCATTAATTTAAATACACAATCAGCTAGTTGAGATCTAAAGCACAACTGCACCTGGATTATTTTTCTATGGGCCAGTAGTTTGCTATTTACCAAGACATATTATTACTTCAAGCCAACTGGCAATCCGTTACTCCATTCGAAAATGCCCGAATATCAATTAATTAATATTCATCGAGTATCTTTATATATCATCTAACAATATCTCATCACGTAAAATAAACGAATAAAGTATAACATGGATGATATAAAATAATATTAGAATAATTTTGTGGATGTTTTTGTTTCATACGTTTCTCGTTAATGTTCATCGAGTTTTCTACATATCATTCAATAATATTTTATAACATGAAATAAAGGGATGAAGTATAACATGGATGACATAAAATATTATTCGAAAACTTTGTTGGATTTTATTGCACCAGTGAAGAAGATCATACGTTTCTCGTTAATGGGGTTGGTGAACCCTTCAATCATTTGATATGGATGTGTGATTATGCATGCAAACGTAAGTGTTTTGAATAGTCTAGGCACACAAAACTTGCTGTCTGTTTTTGTTTGAGATTTTTCCAGTTTTGGAGGCACACAAGCTTGCTTGCTTGCTAGCAAAAAAATCCACAGCTTAGCAAAGGAAAACTAAAATAATGATTCAAATTGATACGGTTCAAATGCATGATGCAACCACAAAGGGTACGCGTTTGAGTTTTGACCATCTTGTGAGAGTTCCACACACGGACGGGCGCTATGTGGGGCCTGGGGGGTCAAGTTGACCCCACTAATTTTTTTTTTTTTTTAAAAAAAAGTATACACAAATGTAGACAGTATATTGGAAAAAAAATGCGTAAATAATCTCTATTGTTTATAAAATAATATCAATTTGGTCTTTATTATTTAAAAGTAATTTATTTGATTTTTAATATTTTAAAAAAAATCAAGTTGATCCCTGTTGTTTTAAAAGTTACTCACTTAATTTTCTATATTTATAAAATAATTAAATTGACAATTTTTGAAAAATATTGTGTACCAAATAAGACATAAGTCATTTTTAGAAACAGTAAAGAGAAAAATGACCATTTTTTGTTATAAATGATAAGTTCACTTGTAAAATTTACCCTAATAACGATTAGTTGGCTAAGGACTTGTATGGCAAATTTAACTGTTTAAGTAGCTGATAGCCGTTGTATTTTAGCTGTTAGCGTATAGTTGTTTAAATAGCTAATTGAATAAAATGTGTTTGGTCAAATTAGCTGTTAGATTAGTTGATAAATATTAAATGACGTAAAAAGACATTGATATCATGGTATTATGATAATGTTAATTACTATTATAGGAATAAGATAATATATTTCATAATTAGATATTTATTTTCATAATCATATTTTAATATTAAACTATAACTAATTTTTTGATAAAACATTTATATCAATATTACAAAGATTAATTTTAACAGATTTAAAATTATTTTATAAAAAAAAATACTAATAAAACTTATGCTTTTAGTAATGTTGATTATATAGAAATTGAAATTCATTTTTTTATTATTTCTTATTTATATTTGTGAAAGAAAAGGTAAAAATATAGGGAGAAATTGGAGAAAAAATAGAAAAATCAAAATATGCAAAAAGGGTAGAATTGCCAAAAAAAAATATATGAAAAGATAAAACATACTTGAAAGGCTAAAATTTTTAACTTTTGAGAAACGTTAGTTGAAACGCTAAAAGCTACCTAAAAAGCTACTTAAAATGCTAATTTATTGAACAGTAATAATTTAGCAAAATAGTGTTTTGACCAGTCAAAATGTTAAACGCTACTTGAAAAGCTATTACCAAACACGCACTAAAAGAGTTAGAATGCACAACATCCAATTTGGGCGAGAACTAGAAAAATACACTCAAATTAAAACTCAGATGCACGAAACGTGTAATGGTGGAGTGTCACTTTCCATGTTACAATAATTAGGATTTATATACAGGCATATATATACGGGTCATTAGTAAAGTTTGCAAAATTAATTGACATAATTATGGTTAACGGAACCATTAAGCAACAAGTGATCAAGGGTTGTATTTTTTTTTTAATAAAAAAAAGAAATTTTTGTGTATTCTTAAAGTACTTATAAGTCGAAAATCAATCTAGCTTTCAGCAAAAAAATATATTAGTATATAAATATTAAATTGTAGGTCCCCCTTAAATGAGAAATTCAGATGTAACATGTCTATATGCTTAGAAGAGACCGAAGGACTATACATGCCATCCCATATAGTCAAAAGTGGTTTTGATGGGCTGGCCTGACTGGCCGGCAAAGCTAAGAAAAAAACGTTATCAGAAAAGTCGGTCCATTGGCCCTGGATGCAATTGCGCTTTCTTCCAATTGCCCTTCCATCTATCTTGACTGATATTAGTTTATAAAAAAAAATTTATAGATCTAAAATAAAAATTTGTATAATCTTTTACAAAAACTTGTAACATCAGTTTATAAAAAAATTTGTAAGTTTAAAACAAAAATTTGTAGGATTACAAATTTTTCTAAAATATCTTACAAATTTTTTTTATTAATTGATGCCAGTGTATTAGATGTAAGAGAAATCCCTTTCTCATCATTTTGCAAGGATTTCAACTAAATTCTTTAACTTGAACAATACAAGGGACAGAGATAAGGCCTCTCCTCCATGACTTTGGGCAGGTATGCTTGAAGGTTTTTTTTTTTTTTTTTTCTAAGAAAAAGAATGGGAATAGAGTTGCTAATTGACATGTAAAAATTGGGAAGGATTGCATATACTCATTTTCACTAACTATAGAGGATTATGAGAAGGTTTTGTAGCATAAGAGTTTAATAAATAGCAATTTATTAGTATTTACCCAATTTAATTTGGGATTATTAGAGTTTCGTAGCTCTTTTATGACCCTTTATTAGATTGGTGTGTTTTGCTGATATGAGAGGATTCTAATCCATATTCTAAATCGGCCTTCTAAATTGATACATATCCTCAACTTTGATTATCACTCTCGAGGGTCTGGTTAATCCAACCCTATAATATATTATTTGTTATTTAATAAACCACATTCCGAAGTAAAAAAGAAGGGGGGAAAATACAGTCAATTCATGCTGGGACAATCATTCGTTATTAGTACTATGGTTTAACGTCACATATAAACTAATTACAATTTTGGTGGCATGTCAGGCTCATTTTGAAGGAATTAGTTGTCCGATACATGTCCTTTCCATGCTAATTAATCGTTTGTGTAATGTTGAAATGCACTTTTCTTGGTTATATTTTCCAAAAGAAAAAGAAAGAAAAGAAAGATGCATTTCTTGAGCCAATTTGGAGTCACAACGATGGTAATTGAATGACCCGTACAATCATGGAACATTGCGTATTCACTTGAAATACATGGAAGGGTTCGTCTCCATTCCTCCCTCCGTTGAAATGTTTGAACCTGGACGAAAATTGACTACCGATTATTATTGAACCCGTTCGAGACCATCATATCTCCCTCCTCATTGAAATGTTCTTATCTATTGGAGCTCGATCATTAGACATTCCACGTAAGTTTAACAATTATTGATTGATTCTTTAAATGTGGCATTACTCCTGACCCATATATACGTTCATTCAATTAAAAGTTTGATTTTAATTAGTTTACGGAGGAAAATAAAATTCTTTAATGAAATAGGCATAGGGTTTGCTTGAATTGGCTTTTTTAAAATAAAAAAAAAAAACGTTTTTTCTAACATCTTTTGAAAAACTGCTTTTCTCGAAAAGCTAAAAATTTAAATTTCTGTTTTTTTGGAAACTAAATCAAATAGTTATTGTAAGCATAATGAAACTCTTTTAAGGGGAAAAAAAGTATTTTTTCGTAAAAAAAAAACTAATTCAAACAAACCCATAGAGTTCGTGCTCCAAATATGCATTGTCATCCAAACCACCTATGAGGGTGTCTTTCTTCCATTTATTATTGGTACTAACAACTTGGTACGATAATCAAATCAAAAAATGTCTAGTGATCTTAATAGTGGATAACTTTTTGGTCCGACACCGCCTAAGCCAAAAACTCAAGCAGGACTTATAATTTACACAAGGGGTGGTTACTTGGGCGGTTCAATTAGAAGTTTTTTCTCTTTAATAGTATAACTTTCGCTTTAAGCGTGAAAAATTCCGAAATTAATTCCCGTTGTATTCAAACTTCAGCCTTTCGCCATGCATGCGAAGGAAAAATGAGGTCTTTTTTGGTTGGCACTTTAGGCACATTAACTCCCAGCTGCCGCCCAAATACGGCAATACTAACGTCGCTAGAGTAGCCCAACGTGGACAAAACTTCACTGTGCGTGGTCCAAACCCAAATCTTTTAGCCGCTAGCCTGTTGTCAATGTTTAATCTTAAGATCCTTGACACTGACCTATGTCTTTTATTTCCATCCTTTTTTTTATTATTATTAGTGTCTGCACGATCTATTGTTTCATTCGCGTGTATATCTTCGTCCCAAACAACTTTTTTTGAATTATTGAAAATTGAAACCGTGCAACAACGTTGCTAAAATTCCATGCGTGGGCCTTCAGTTAGGATGAGAAGTTCGTATTAATATGTTTTCAAAAGTTACAAATTTTCTCTTGATTAGGGTCATATGTTTTGATGTTAATATTGGGAGTGATTTTTTTGCATAGGTGATTGATGTACGTAATCACTAAGTTCTCAAGTTCTTTTATTTGTTGAATGAAAGTATCCACTGATTTAGCCAAAAAAAGAAAATTTGAACTTCATCCCCATTTTTTACTAGAAAAACAAAAGTTCTAAAACTTATGCACACATAATGATAAAATAAAAATAATAAAATAGTTTAAGTGCGTAATTACTATGACAACCAGAAACATTAGATTGTTAAGTAACTTCTTTTACCAACTTTTTGTTTCTATAATTAGTTGCTTTTATTTAGATTTCTTTTTGTTCGTTTCTTTTGGCTTAACTAAACCAAAAGTTTATCAAAAATTATAGTAATTATTTGGTTACAAAAATGTAATATTGCACGTTCCTATCAGAACCAAAACATTAATCTATATATTAATAAGTGTTACTTTAGTCCATATTTTCCTGTAGGAGGCAGATACTAAATTCTTAAAGAATATTTACTAATTAGTTACAACCCAAAACTTGAAAAAATAAATTTTGACTACTGAGTTCACTTCACTGACAAAGAATCTATCCCTAGATGCATGTCAAAGTAACACGTAACGAGAATTTCATACATGGTACAAGTTTTATTTGGATTGGATATCACTTCACACAATGAAAGTTCAATTTGGATTGGGTATCACCTCTTATATACATATTTATAAGATATAAATGAGGGCCGTATACTGGGCCCTTAGGCATGTGCTTCTCTAGGCTTAAAACTAATAAAATCAATTCAAGAATAAATGTAAATAATATCCTAAAAATTCAAAAAAGACACTTTTCGAGATGAAATGTGAAAATTTTAGTATAAGAAATTATCATGCCAAATTATTGGGAGCTACCCAAATCGCAATATTTGATTTTTCTATTATAACATCCTTCTTTCTTCCTTTCCCTTGATCATGTTTGTTCTTGCTTTCTTTTTTAATGGTTTCATTTTTATTTTTCTAGCACCATGCTATCTTTGGTGATACCACACTGTCACACCAACAAAAAGGAATATTAGTATATGCCTTGGTATAATCACAAAAAGATGTGATAAAATCAAGTTTTAAAGCTTAAATTTAAAGACTTCAACATTAAAGAAAAGAAATAAAAATATACCACTTAATAAAAATATACTACTTACTAATTAACTTTTGCAAGAGAGGGACAATGGTTTTTGTAAACTATTAATGGCAGCATACGAATTTAATAAAACAAGAACTGCAAATCTAATGCGTGTTCTTTGCAGTTGGCTCGCTTTCCTTAACCGAAATCCCACAAAGCAGAGGACGATCTCCTGGGGATCCATGTCAATCCGCTTTGTGTTTTTTGTCGTTGGTGCATTGAAGATCATAACAACCTTTACTCTGAATACAATTTACTTGTCGAATTTGAAAAAAAGGTATGAAGTTGATGAAGGGTTTTTATTGGAATTTATCATGAAATGATATCTGTTTTTGGCTTGAATATAAATATACAAGTTTATTCTTGAAAAATGTGATGATCAAAATCTTTTTGAAGCTACTATTTACCATATTTGGAGAGAGGGTAACAACCGCAACCATGGAAAGGCAGCCATGAATGAAGAGCAAATATTTGTTGCAACTGCTTTTGATGTTAAGTATATTTTCTATAAAAGGAAAGGCTTTAGAAATAGTAGCACCAATAGATATCTTTGTTAGGCATGTAGTATTGATATGGGTATCCTGACATGATTGGGGCCTTTTTTGCCTGGATCAGTTCGTTTCTCTTGCACATTTTCAATCAATGAGATCGTTCTTCCTCTCTTAGTTAACAAAAAAAAAAAAAAAACTTTATTCCAAGCAAAAGTGATAGAAAACAAATTAAATTGCAATATCGCCAATTAACATTACACCAGGTAAATTAGAACAGTGACCAACCTCTTCATCAAATAAAAAGCATGAAGCATGACAAAAGCACAATTCATAGGCCCTACCATAAGCAACATCAAGTTAAGGCGTGAATCATGGCCTCAAAAGCAAAAGATACATGTATATATATATGCTCACTATAAGCCACTAGGAAGCAGGAACAATTGGTAAAAAGCAAAATTCTCTACGAAAGCAAACCCAACTTCAAATCTTTTCAGCCATCAGTTTTTATTCTAGTCGAAGTCTTTTTCTTTTTCTATTTCAAGAGGTCAAACACTAATAATGCAACGTATATTTTTAAGGTTTAAGGTTTAATTCAAGTGGTTAAATAATAATAATTCATACCCTTTTTTCCCTTCAATTCAATAGGTCAAACAGTAATCACACAAAGTATCCTTAATTTTATGGTTTAGTCTTAAATTCAAAATATCAAACAGTAATAATTCATAGTGTTTCTCCGTCTTTAATTCAAAAGGTCAAACAGTAATAATACAACATATTTTTAATTCTTATCGTAAATTCTCATTAAAAATTGATCTCGAAACTCCTCGTTCCACGCTAAGGTTTGACATAGACGCCCCCGCCCCCACGGCCACCCCACCCCACCCCACGCCAAAAGACAAGCAAGGCCCTTATTACACTCTAAAGCCCATGAACCTTTCCTATTTAAAACCCACAAAACACACTTACTCTCTGTGTCTCTTTGGACAGCAAGCTGCAAAAACCTCTTTTGCTAAAAAATATTGCATTTTTCTGCAGAAAAACAGAGAGAGAGAGAGAGAGAGAGAGAGAGAGCAGAGCAGGGTGGGTATGGAGAACCAAAATAAAACAAAGAAGCAAGTGTTCTTGTACTACTGTGTGGAGTCAGAAGATCTTGCCCACAAAGTTGCCTCTCACTCTGAGTCCATTCACCTCCAATCCATTAATTGGAGGTGCCCTTTACACCCTTCTATCATGTAGCATATTAGTGTGTGTGTGTGTGTGTTTTTTCTAACTGCTAAATGACTAGTACTTTTAAAGTTTTAATCTTTTAATATATTGTCTGATTCTTGGGTTGTTAACATTCTCAAATTTGCTAGATGGACTGTAGTGAACTTCAAAGTTTGGTTTTTGATAAAATTTTTTACCCAGTTTTGTTGTTTACATGAGTTTTAGTTTGCTAATGTTTTGATCTTTTTATATAATATGTGATTCTTGAGTTGTTAACATTCTCAAATTTGCTTGATGGACTATGGTGAAGTTCAAAGTTTGGTTTTTGATAAAAAAAATTTCTCACCCAATTTTGTTGTTTACATGAGTTTTAATTTGTTAAAGTTTTAATCTTTTTATATAATGTGTCATCCTTGGTTGGTTAACATGCTCAAATTTGCTTGATGGACTATGGTGAAGTTCAAAGTTCGATTTTTGATAAAAATTCTTACCGAATTTGGTTGTTTACATAAGCTTCAGTTTGCAAACCAAAATGTTTCCCAACCCCCCCCCCCCGCGCGGCATGAGAGGGTGTGTTTTTATTGGAGACGGGTGGCGATTTTTACCAACATACTGGGCCTATAAACACGACTAACATGATAGTTCGAAGAATAGTTTTCTTGGCCTTGAATCTGCTGGCATAAAATTGGTCACCGTGTTATTCCTTAAATTCACATTACAAACTTGTAAACCACCATTATCTTCTTACACCAATATGCGATATCACATAAAGAATTAGCGAAATTGTTTAAAGAAGTTCATATTTATATGATTAACTGTTAACGGAAGGTGTGAATTTCATATGAACATAGAAAATAGTTTCCTTGTTGACAAAAATATAGTTCCTGTATCTAGAAATGCTAGTATATTTATGTAATAATGTCATCTTCTTTGGCACATTTTCTTTTAAAATAAAGCTATTTTGGCAGAGTTTAGAAAAAAGTTTTTACCTTCATGGTCTGGTTATTTGAAATCTTGTTATGAAGTTTCAGAGATTGGATTTTTCTGTCCTGAGTATCAATGTGCTGTTTAGGAGAAATGTCGAATAAAAATTTAATGTGTCAGGAATTTCCCGGATGGATTTCCAAATCTTTTCATAAACAATGCACATGATATCCGAGGCCAGCATGTTGCATTTCTAGCATCTTTCAGTTCTCCGGCAGTCATATTTGAGCAGCTTTCTGTCATTTTTGCACTTCCGAGGTTGTTTGTTGCCTCTTTTACACTGGTATTACCATTCTTCCCAACGGGTTCCTTTGAACGCATGGAAGAGGAAGGGGATGTGGCAACTGCCTTTACCATGGCAAGAATATTATCCAACATCCCTATATCAAGGGGCGGCCCCACCAGTTTGGTAATATATGATATACATGCTTTACAGGTAAAATTGACTTGTCTTAGTTCTTATCTTCTATAATCTATATGTTAAAGCTGATTCCTTAGCATTTCTCTCCTTCTTTCATGGTGCTTCTCCTTAAATGTCTTGGGATAGGTTTTTAGATGATCATTATTGGTTATTCATGAATATCACTATTTCTCTATCATATATGGATTTTATTTGGTGAATTTGAGTTCATTTCACTATTTTAGGACGTGAAGAAATGGAACAACTCGACTCACTAGAGTATCCAAGATGATTTCTTTCGTAGTATTGTTGTCCTTACATGGTTGATGTTCGAATATTGTTATATATATATATATATATATATATATATATATATATAATCACATTATATATATATATATATATATAATCACATTATTGACATACCAATTTCGCAAGGAGAAAAATGCCAAATACACATATTTATGCCTATGAATTATTAGTGGATACTGAGGATTTAAATGCACCAATTCAAGATACTGAAGTCCAGTTACACGTATATGTTCTTCTTCTAGGGTAGGAACAGTTGCTATTCTGCAACTACATCATTATGTAAAAGATCATTTATGAGAGTATGTCCACTTTGGTTGATTATGTGAACAAGACAAGCGGCAGATCATTGGGACACCTATCTTAGCTGAAATACCTAGAATGTGTCTCTTTGTCCTTATCCTGACTTCTCTTTTTAAATCTACAATATGAGAAAGTTATCTTTTGAATAGAATAATGCATTTAGAAGGTGTGCTGTCCACTCCTATGGCCATGTTAAAGCTCAATGGAGTTAATTTCTTTGATCAGGAAATGTTGCAATCTGTAAAGTTAAAGATAGCAAGAAAAAAACCTTAGTTGGAACATCTTATTGATACTGGTGCTATGCTTTTCTTCATCAAAATGTGGATGTTAAATGCACTAAACCTCTCAAACTATGACTCAGCATCACATTTCTCCCCTCATCTTCCAGTTGTTGCAATCAGCGCTGTTTATCTTTTAAGTGTACAATTGGTCCAACCCTGCATCACACACAACTAAAATTATGAATCGAATGTCAGTTTTGTATAATATAGGTCAATCCAAGGGTGCTGAAATTTATATACTATGTGTGTCTGAAGATTAATATATAAGATTCTAGTATCATGTTATTAGGTGGCTTGCAATCCCCATGTTGGTAAATGAAAGTCAAATAGCACGTAAAAAGGTCAGCAATTCCAAGCATGAGGGAGGATTGGCAATTATTTGCATGGAGTTGGCTCAATAAACCTTAACTGTCTACGAACCATATCTTGTCCAGGATCGTGATTTTCTCAACTGTTAGTTTGATGTTTTGCTCCTAGTTGCTTCTGCGAATAAAATCTCTTCCTACAAAACTACAATCTATTCGTATGACATGCCACAGCTGAATTTGATAATTGTTCTGTCGTTTCTTGCAATACTGGAGACGGAAAATTGTTTAAAAGATTTTCTTAAAGCCCTTTTATCCAAAAGTGGCTTACCTCTTCCTGCTTAATTATCTGAAGTTAAAATTTAAATTTTCTGCAGGAAAGATTTTATTTTGGAGACCATGTTTTGCCATTGTTCGAGACTGGGATTCCACTGTTGAAACAACGCCTTCAGCAGCTTCCAGAATCTGAAAAAGTATGGTCATTTTACTTTTTCTTTAAAAAAAATTGATAAAAGTTGTTTTTCCTTATCATATAAATAGTCATAGTTTCTCTAAACTAATGCCTTTTTCTTCTTCTGCAGATAGTTATTGCATTTCCAGATGATGGAGCTTGGAAGCGATTTCACAAGCTACTGGATGAATATCCCACTGTCAGTCTAAAGAAATACCATTCCAGTGTTATCATTTTGTCTCATTCCTTAGATCATCTTGAATGTCTGATTTTCACATATGGCAGTTGATTTGCACAAAAGTCCGTGAAGGGGATAAGAGAATAGTTAGGCTCAAAGAGGGGAATCCAGCTGGTTGTCATGTGGTCATTGTTGATGACTTGGTGCAATCTGGAGGCACTTTAATTGAGTGCCAGGTGAGTGCCTTATCTTCCTTTCCTGTGATCTGAACTCGTTTCTTATTCACATTCTTTTCATTAGTATATCTTTGAAAATTAGGCAGTTAAATGAATCAGTTGTCAATCTTCTTTGAATTCACCTTTTCCAACTTTCTGGTTCTTACCACTTCTCAATCTGCCTTCAAATTCTCGATTTTTGAGTTGTCTGCAAGTTTATCACGTAATTTAGTAAAATATTAGCAAGAAGATGAAGATCAGACAGTATTCCAAGAACACATACAAACTCAGGCAAACTGAAATGGAGCCTTGCTCGGGGAAATCTGCAACACATTGCCTCTTGCGTTTGATATTTTACACGAATTGATCTCTATCTGGATGTCGGAACAATTTGAAACAATTATTTGACAGAATGAACTAGGAGCATTGACAAGGATATAAATGAAATGGCATTTAAGTTTAAATCGAAAGATCTTATACTGCCTAAGACTAACTGATGTTAGATTATATGATGTGTTCAGTACTGTCAGAGTTTCAAGAGGTATCTCCACCAATCTTAATATTGCATTTTAAACCTGTGATTGGAAGTTTCTAGCTATGACACATCTTGGTTTCTTTGATATTGAAACTAATAACTTAAAAAAAAAATGGGATGCTAAGTTCACAGGAACCAGTAAATGCATATATCAAACTCCTTTTCATTATATTGTGCGATCTATTTGATATTTCATGGTATACAATATATAATATTCAGAATTTCTGATTCCTTTTCTTTTGCTGCAATTTTTGCTCTACCAGAAAGTTTTGGCTGCACATGGTGCAGCCAAGGTTAGTGCCTATGTCACCCATGGCGTCTTCCCTAAGCGGTCATGGGAGCGGTTTCTTCACAAGAGTGGTGTGTATTAGCATCTTTACTTAAAAAATCGATCTTCTTTTATCGTCAGCTGGTTCTAACTACTGATCATACTTTTATGATCAGAGAACTCCGAGAATCCATTTGCCTACTTCTGGATCACGGATTCATGCCCCCTCACTGTGAAAGCCATTGCGGATAAAGCTCCATTTGAAGTTATAAGTCTTGCAGGATCCATAGCTGATGCTCTTCAGATCTAAAAACAGTTGAGGCAGCTACTTCATGTCTGACTCTTGCTGGGTTTACATGTTGATTTGATGAGTCCATCAACTTGATTATTTACTACAAGATTTGTCTTGGTTCCGATTGAATAACAAAAATCTTACCTGCATTGTCTTTTCAGTAGACCGTAGAAAAGCTGTCTTTTTCTTCTTTCAAAACTGTCTTGATCTTACTGCAGTAACCATTTAGAGGCTGTACTTGTCTTGCATAAACGGAAGTGCTTCTAGAGATAACTAAGTTACTTAGATCAGAAGTGCTTTCGCAAGGAAACCATTGTTACTATTGATGAGAAGTCCGAATAAGTAGTTAATATAAGCAGCCTCCTTTTGCATCACCAAGAATATCAAATTTTCCTACAAGCAGTAACATCAGAGTTGTTGACAAGCTAAGCCAAACTGCCTCCCAGTTCTATCATATAAGAACCAAAGTTTGTCAGGTCCTCAAAGTTTTGACCAGAAAAAAAGGTCCTTAAAGTATAGAATAATAATAAACAAAAGAAAAATAAATGCAAAGCAAAGTAGGGAAAACTCGTAGTATAAGCCCAATAGGGGCATAAGATATTATAACATTCCAAGAGGATCCAACATGTAGAATGGCATTTCCTTATCGTCTATCGATGCGAGTATATTGTTTTCAATATTACAATAAGCAAAGGAAAAGAAATCTGTACATTATAAACTTCAAAGAACACTGCTTATTGTTCCTATCAAGACGCGAAAATAAAAAACATGCATAATATATACATAACAACGAAGAGAGTAAAAGTATCTCCATCCTGATATTCCAAATACAGGACTCTTATAACGTACAAGACCACAAGACTACACACAGAGATGCGGGGCGTGTTCTTCCTGTACACTTCGGAAACTGCCCCAATCTCATTAGTCCTTGATTCAGCTATACAAATTATACGTCTAATAAGAACCACCACAAAACCATACAGACACATAGTTGATAGAGCATGCCGCAGCCAGACTTCCCATGTTAGCTCAGTATCAACATTCCGCAACCAGACTTCCCATGTTAGCTCAGAACTTAAGACTTATTTATCTTCCTTCATGAATATCAAATAGTTCCTCTATAACAGAATGCTACCTCTGCACTCTTTGAATATTTCTCTACAAATACTTTAGAGTATCCATCCTCAAAAAGTGGAAACTGCCTACTGCACTAGCAATCTGTGGTTCCTATTTTTCAACTATTATGTACGCAATATATATTCAAGAGGGAGCAGTCATGACACTGAATTGTAAGTTTGAGAATCAGCTACAAGCAGTAAAGAAATTCCTATCCAGCTTTTCATCTAGATAATCTTTTGGGCTATCCAAAGCATCTCCAGAGTAAGACCCATCAGGCTGTCGGATGCAAATATTCAGGTTGTCGGAAAGCACAGCCTCCTGGAATGCCCAAAAGTGCACACAGATTAGTTCAGCTATAAGGTTAGATATTTATACGAGACGCCCACAATGAAGAATGGTGATCAAAAAATAAATTGTGATACAACTTTAACTTGCATATAAAGCTTTTTGCGAGCGTCACACAAGGTTTCATCAGCCAAAAGCAGTGAGATTGTTAAGTGATCATATAATAAGAAAAACATTCTGATTAAACAACTTTAGTCATCCCCTTCTAACAGGGTTTAAGACAAAGTTACATATATACACAAGTGATCATATTCAAGGCCCGCATGGTCCTCGCCTTTGCGATCCTATGCTCAATGTTTAAGAGGTTCCAGGAGCTGGTCTTGGTATACATTAAGCTTGCACTGACCATTCTGATTGAAGTTCATATTAGTCAGAAATTAATAAATGCCTCCTACAAAGTAATCCTGAAAATGGGACATTGATAAGAATGTTTTGGGGCAAGATTTTGGCTGTGGATATGATGGTTTTGAAATTGAAATGACAACTCAAAAGACAGTCATCATGCAAGAATAAATTATTTTGTTCTCAGAACATTTATGCATGGAGGACTATAAATCATGTCATAACATTTATCGTTATTTGCAAGATATCCATGTGAGGGCCAACATAAAATTTTACGTATATGCTAGGTCAAACTGTCTACACAAACGATGGGATAATGTCCAGCCGAAAATAAGAGACAGAAGAGAAAAAGGAGAGGAAGAGTGAGAGGATGGAGTGGGGCTGGGTGAGTAAAGCATTGAGCGTATGGGTAAAGTCATATAAAGGTGGTCTCCTCCTTGGTAGATGTAGAGTATTAAGATGCAGACTTCAAACATCATTCCATCGACACACCAATTGAAAGAGGAAAATTTTGGTAGCAATTGGTAAAATTGGGGTGTATAGATAGGAAAAAGGAGATAGTGGGTCATGGATATGACTAGGTAAAGGAAACCCCATCTTATGTGAAAATAGCTTCTTAGAGTCCATACGAGAAGCCTCTCTTTGGCTTTCTTAAGTAGAATAAAGTGCCACAGCCCCAGCTGCCGAGAGTTACTCACTTGGTACTTCTATTATTCTTTCCTCATTTCATCTTAAAATCCTAATAGAATAAAATGAGACTGCAAACTGTCAAAAGGATCCCCACGAGCAATACGAATCAGCCCTCGAGAAAAGCTCGAGATAATATCTAGGAGGAACACACTACATAATAAAAAGCATTACCCCAGAAATGGTCCCTAAACTTTTCCAGAAAGACATATTTTTCCATGTCTCATTCAGTTCCTTTCAGTCCTTTGCATTCTAATGTTTTGTCATGATAATACAATTAGTAATGCCCCTCTATCCTTTTGATAAAGAAGACACTTGTCATATGCTGAAGTGATACATTAAGAAAATGGAGAACTATTACCAATTGGACTACATCAGGCAAAATAACAAAATTTAGGGACCAAGAGGCATAAAATATAGCATAAGCAACAAATATATCATTTTTAAATAAGTTTAGAAACCATTTTGTGCGATTTGACCTAAATATTTGAAACTGTGAAAACTCACAGTTGAAGTAAAACCTACTTAACTAGAAAACTCTTGAAGTTAATAACAAAGAAATGTGATGTATAAATTATTCACATTACCTGATCACCTGTGCAGTGGCCTTCTGACTGGAAGAGAATTGGGCGACATCGCTTGTCCTCATTCATTAAACTCGAATTTTGGAAATGTGCAACTAGAGCTACCTTTCCCTGGATTCTTGCATATGCCAAGGAAGCAACCTTTTCACTATTAAACTTCTCCCACTTTTTCCCGTTGAATGTCTGCTCAAAAACATTCAGTGCAATGACTCTCTTTAATACTTTATAGATGCTCAACTTATTTTTTTTGGGGGGGGGGGGGGGGGGGGGGTTGATGGTGTTGGGGAAGGGAAAGAAAACTAACTCATTAGCTAGGACTAGATAGTGGAGTTTTTACTCTTGGTATAACAATATGCCTTGCTGCAGGAATATAACAAAGGAAAGAAATAAGGACCTGAAAGAAAGTGATGATATGTGAGGGAGACACCATATTAATGAAGGCATAACCCACATTGCACTTGTTCTGGACCAAAGAGCAAAATACATTCATCAGTCTTTGGCTTAAGGAATGAGAAAGCATTTAACCCATAAAAACAATTAAATTACCTTAAAATCAATTGGCAAGTAGAGGAAATCATATGTGCCTTCATGACTTTCATCAATAGCTGCAAGTAGCATCTTTGACGTGTACCTTAAAGGAAGAAAAGAAAAGAGCATTAAAACATCAAAGATATGCTGTCACTGCAAAAAAGTAAGAAGTTTAACAAATTGTAATCACCCATCTCCCTTACCTAATCCCAACTACAAAGGTTTGCATTAATTCACCAAACAAGTTCACAGAGAAAAGGATTAATGTAGATATCTCTTACTTGTTGGGAATGTTTTTAATCATCAAAGTCGTCCTAGGATCTTTCCCACTGATGATCTTGTCCAAATCAAGCTCATACTGCTTTTTGTTTTCAATCTGGTTCCCACTCTCAACCCTTCTGTTTCTACCACGGTCAGTAAGTCCCTCGTAGTTGGTTGCCCCAATTCCTCCATTCGAACCATTTCCGGAAAATAGAGGACCATTTCTTGATAGCGGTATCAGTCTAGAACGTGGAGAACCGCTTAACGTAAAGTTTCCAGCAAAGGCCACACCCATGTTCATGACCCCCGGTGCACCCATATTTGTTAAACCATTAGTGTTGTTACAATTTAAAGCAGCAGAGCGAAATGCAGCTTGGCTTATGTAAGATGTTTCTGGTGATTCTGGGAAGAACCCGAAAAGCCTCTCTGGAGGAATAACGGATGGAGCAGATCCTACAAGGTGATGTGAACCAAGGAAGGAGCCCTGCTGAGCGGAATATGGATAAGCATGTCCCTGTCGATTCACTGCAAAAGGATGCACCATTGATGATGTTTTCCAGCCAGAAGAACGGCTGTGCTCTGCTGATAGAACAGTGGGACTTCCCAAAAGAAACTGCGGACCAGAGGGTGTTCCAACAGCAGGTGTATTATCAGCAAATAGTGAACAGGTGCAGGACTCAAACTTGAGTTCTGCTCAGAAATTGAACCAGAATGTTGATAAGCCACTTGTGCAGAGTTGACATTAGAAAATACCTGGTTAGCATGACTAACCCTTCCAGACTCTTTACCAATTGGTGCAATCTTTGCAGGGCTTGAAGCATGTGATGGGAGAATAGATGCCAATCCAGGCAAATGATTGCTGTTCATAGGACTGATACTTCCTACTGAAGGTGATTGACTATAACCATGCAATGGATAACGCTCAACTGGACTGCTGGCAAAAGTTGGCCAGCTCCCTATCACAGATTGTGCACCAATTTCAGCTTTTATATAACACTACGCATGTTGAAAGTCAATCAATTACAGCATTTATTATAAATCTCATGAAAATTAAATTTAGAAAGATACCAGGAGGAGAATTAGGCAATGGTGAACCAACTTGATGTGGAAAGGCTCGAGCTTCATCTCTTTCTAGATCTTGACTCAGTTGCTGCACCAAGCTAGATAACAAGAAGACAAAAAACACAGTAAGTCCCATGAACATGTAATTCACTCATAACAAAATCATAATTTTCATTCGATAGAAGCCATAGAAGGTAAAATACAAAGATGATTTTACCAAAAAATCAACATAAAGAAATGAAGCAAGTAAGCAGACTAATAAGTTCTCAGACCAAAAGTGGGTGTCTACTTACTGGAAAGAGCTATTAGCTTGAGAAGTTGTAAGCATTCATCATTTGCCAAATCACTAAGGAGCAAATAATAAGTTCTCAGACCAAAAGTGGGTGGCTACTTAGTGGAAAGAGCTATTAGCTTGAGAAGTTGTAAACATTCATCATTTGCCAAATTACTAAGGAGCATAAACCTCTGAAAAGGTGATTAATCCTGATTCTAGCCCTTTAAATTCTCATGTACACATCAGTCATAATTAATAATGCCTATCTCTTTGCGTCTTTATTCTTCACAGAGCCCTACCATGTTCTTCTCCAGGGAATTATTTAGGAGCACGACAGAGACACCAAAATAACTTTACATAAACATTTTCAATTGTGACAACAAAAGCACCAGGTCTAGAGGCCTTACATGTGCTGGCAGTCGGGGCTTTTTAGGCAGTGAAAATTTGCCAATAATCATTTGAGCAACATAAACAATATGAGGTGCCAAGTAGAGACAAAACAAGAAGGATAATCATTTGAGCATCATAAACAATATGAGGCCACAAATAGAGGAGACAAAACAAGAAGGTGAACATGTCATACTAACACTCAGAAAAAACAGATGCATTGCAATGTGCGCATTTTTTCCAAACTGCTAAACCCTTCCACTCAGCTCCAATAGGACACTTAAGCTGAACCAAACAAAACCAAACTAAGAGCCCATTTGGCTTTGCTTATTTTTAAGTGCTTATAAGCAGCTATTGCTTATAAGCAACAAGTTGCTTTTAAGCAAGTGATAAATAAGCCTAGATGTGTTTGGATAATATGTGTTTATAATCTACTAACATGTTTGGTAAATAAGTGCTTATAAGTAGCAATAGCAGTTAAAATGACTAAGGGCCTGTTTGGATTAGTTTTTTAAGTTACAATAAATTTGAAATAACTATTTAATTTGGTTTCCAAAAAAGCTGAAATTTTGAAAAAAGCTCAAATACAGCTTTTTTTAGAAGCAAAAAATTTCAGCTTCTCAAAAAAAACTGTTAAAAAAAACGCTTTTGAAAAACCCAATCCAAACGGGCCCTAAAAAGAGATGTCATTAATTAATGACTAATGGGATATTGTTGTAATTTGATTGTCATTTTTAAGAGTATACATGTCTTTTTGCTCACTTTGACCACCAACTTATAAGCACCCAAAAAAAAATTAGCTCCCATCTGCTTTCTTTATGCCAGCTTATAAACAGCCACAAATTGCTTACAAGCAGCCACAAGTTGGCTTACCAAACATGTCAAATTTTTTTTTTTTTGGCTTATAAGCTGGTCAAACCAGCTTATAAGCAAAGCCAAAAGGACTCTAAGCCTTATCCAATTAAGTGGGTTGGCAATATGAATCTAAGGACTCAGTTCAAACAATCAGTTGCTTGATTAACTTTTTGTGGCGTGATTTTTCTACAATGTTTCTGACAAAAAGAGCAACTTTCTGAGGGCAGTTGATGTGCCAAAATTTCAAAAACAGTTACATAGTAAAAGCTGGAGCAGAAACTAGACAACTGGCTGTCCTGCTGACATTTTATTTCATAATCAACAGCAGAATTTCAAAAACTAAAACAAGCAAATGAGTACAGTCAATATAAACTTGAAGCAAGCCGCATGGTCATCACCCATAATTTGAAGCACCAAGACATAAATGCATACCTTCGACGGGCTCCACCAGGCCGGCTAGGTTCAAGCTTTATGCGCTTTCCCGCTATGTCACTCCTATTTAATGCCTTAAGGGCGAACTCTGCAGCTCTAACATCATAAAATTCTATGAACTTGTGATGCCTCTTATGAGGAGTTTCCCTGATCTGTAGTGTGTAAACAAGTAATTCACAGTCAAGCCACCTAAAAACAGCACCAATCTATAATAACATTATAAGAAGACTAGTAAAATCATCATATGTTTAGGCATAATTAGCACCTCTTTAACTTCCCCGTAAGCCCCAAATATATGACGAAGGTCCTCACTGGATACCGAAGGGTCCAGATTGAACACTACAAGAGTACCTTGGTTGATATCTTTTTCTGATGGATTATCCTGGGGCAGAAGCTTTCCATTAGAAGCAAATACATCTGTTATTGCCAAGATATTTAAGAGAGTTAATCAGAGCTAACCTTGGGGATTGAAAAATGAATATCAAGTCGCCTTCTTCTTAAGGGCTTGTTTTGTAGAGCCCGCATTGCAGTTCGAGCAGCCCGTATGTCATAGTAAGAGATCATCACAAAGCCCCTATGCTTACATGCTGTATAGAGAGTTCGGATATCCCCATATTGCTACAAGATAGATCACATTGTAAATTAATGTACTCAGTCTTAACATCAACAAAATACAACACATAAGAAAGGGGATTGGGTTTCTTCTTTTATTGTTGTGTGTGTGTGGGTTGGCGCGCGCCGCGCGCCGGGGGGGCCGGGGGGGGGGGGGGGTTGGGGGGATTTGTTATTGTTGGGTTTTCTGGTCATGCAGATCTTTTCTTAGCCAATGACCAACATGCATCACGATAGAAATGGTTAAAATTGGTAAATAATCCATTCTTTTCTTACTAATTTTCACATGATAGGAAGTCCAGATTTGTAATCAATCATCGAAAGAACATGATTCTTGACACATCGACTCACAAAAGACAGGCAATGAAAGGCTTGATATCCATTTCATGCTACCAGCTAACTCTAATAAACAGTTTGGGCAGCTGAAATTCTTTTCTCTAATATATAACAGGCACTGCATAACTTCTAACAGTTTCCTTATCATGAACCTTCAAATAGAATTTAATTCTTGCCCTTCTATGTTGACAAGTACAAGGGGGAAAGTGTAGAAAGTATACCCTTTATATTTGAGAGTTTATGTTGCAAGAAGATGAGTGCGAATACTGGAATAGCAAAAACATTAGGGCTATTCTGCATCTGGTACTTGCTCAACAATCAAGAAATGATGAGCATACTGATTGGGTTGTAGATGCAGGTTGATGTTATATTTTTGCAAGCAGTCAATTAGCAAAGCCAACAAAATGAACTCTCCCTTTTCTCCCCAACCAACCCAAACCCCCTCCCCCCACGCCCCCAAAAAAAATAGGAAAAAGAAAAAAGAAAGAAGAAAAAAGAAAAGGACAAAGAAAAGGAGAAGAGGAAAGAAACACCAATCAACATGTCCTCAGCTGTCAACTAAAGCATACAAAACAAAACTAAGCAACCTTAGAGCATAAATATTATCAGGATTATTCCCAAGCAGAAATAGATGTAACTAGAAAAGACAGAATTGCAAAAGGTAACAGATACCAGCCTATTCGAACAAAAACTTGGTTAAGGAAAATACCTCAAAGAGAGCTCTTAACTCAGCATCCTCTACGTTACTGTTAATATTCCTAACGAATAATGTCCTTGAGGGATGCTCCCCATAAGGGTGTTCTCCAGAAACAGTTCCCCCACCATTTTGGAAAGAATAATGACCAGTGCTATTTCCGAGACTACCATCAGAAATGCTTAACTTTGATATGCCATTTAGTATGCTCTCATGGGATTCAGTTTCCAGTTCTAAACCCCCTCCACTGCCAAAGAAATCATCCTCCAAATCCTCCAGCCGATTAGGCAACCCATTAAGATCAAAATCATCGGTTAGACCAGCCAACAGCTCATCTTCATCACCAGGAAGTAAACTTCCAATTGGACTTGGTTCAATGTCTTCCAGTGGATCGCTGACTTCATCCTTGATATTAAGTTTATTCAAGCTAGGGAAGCTATCATCCACCACCACACCATGCCCTTCAGATTCATTAAAGGCCACTGTAGGGGAGATAGAATGAATAAATATCCTTGAAGCAAACATAGTGTGCTATATAAGGAAAACATCATATTTACATTTTTCATGTGGAAGAACTGGCACTGAGCTAGAAAACAAGCTTGCATCACTTGACACATGATGTGCATCAGATCCTAGGAGAGTACTCCAAGGTTTCTTCTGTTTGTTTGCTAATTGTACTCTGGACGGACCTGAACAATCATATAGAGAAACAAGGAATCATACTTGTAAAAGGTTCAATAAAGAAATGATCTACTTATCATTCCTAGTTTAATCAAAAACGAGGGAGCAAAAAGGAAAAAAAGGAAAAACCTTTGTGATTACCAGAATTGTCATCATCTAATGGTAGCTCCATTGGATCACTTTCTGCATAAGCAATACTAAGATCAATTATCATTGAAGCTGTGATTTTAGTAACACAGGGAAGTTCATAAGACATATAGATAGCTCCAAGCTGTTAAGTGATAAGCAATAAGTTGCACATAGTAGAAAATATAAAGAAATGTAACACCACTAGAAGCAACTGAATGTTACTACTCCAGATTCCTCCTATTTAATTCTGCAAAGTTACTAAAAGTACATTTCCATTTATGACACAAGTCTCAGAATGCTTTAGCCATATAAGTCTCATAATGAATTTCACATCATCACATGCAACTGGAGTTTGGGCAGCATCAGGAGTTAAAATGATATTGGAGAAGTCAGCTATTTCCTATAAATGGAAAACTGGAGAGATGCGATGCAACATTAAGCAAATAAGAGAAGAAGACAATGCAAGAAATGCCTTTTTCCTGAAGAGAAACCACAGGGATATTTCACCACTGATTGCATAAGAAAAACAGGGTCTTTGCCTAAACTAGTGAAAAACATTGGTATGACATATAATCCACGGTATGGATCATATATGTGCTTGCTAAAATCATCAATAAAGCTTTTAGTTCATACTTTAGTGCCAAACTGCATAGGACAGCAAGCTAATCTATTTGGTAACCTATTTGACATCCTCCATTTCACTCCAAACACAAAGCACTGACATTAAGATGGTACTACCAACAGGAAAGCTTAAACAAGCCCCCAACATGACTTTAAATGTGTTCCCATGATTCAGTGGATTGGAGGGGTTGCTATGACAGCAGAAAAAATGGAAGCAAGTGTGCGAGGCACATGCATTACTAGGCCAGAACCATTATCACAAGAAATTTATGCCTGATAAAATCATAAAGAAGCAAAAGCCATGATCCATCTCAAAACAATATGGTACTATACTGAGGAACAAAGGGAGCATCATTAAATGTAGTTCCTGCAAAACATACTGAGTGCAGCTTCAAAGCATCAGACCAGCTGCTAGAATTAGGCTCATTTGGATTGTCTTTTTTCAAAGCGCTTCTTTTTGGAACTTTTGAAAACAGTGCTTTTCTTAGAAGCTAAAAATTCTAGCTTCTCGAAAAATTTGTAATTGAGCTTTTTCAAAGTTTCAGCTTTTCTAAAATCTAGTCAAATACTTGTTGGTAAAAAAGACATTTTTTAAGGAAAAAAAATGCTATTCTGGGGGGGGGGGGGGGGGAAGCCAATCCAAACAGGCCTTAGTCCATTAGCAATTAAATTCCAGGACCAGGGATAACTAAGAAATCAAACACAGACAGCTGAATTATCAAACAAGAATTATCAGCTACTAATTCTAATCATAAATTCAATGCATAAATATTATCTACGATAAAGGGCAGCCGGTGCATGAAGCTCCGCAATCTCTGCTATGAGTTGGTTCAGGAAAGGGCCAGAATCATACTCCACTTTATACAAGAGTAGTTTTCACCACTCAAATGGAGGTCACACATTGACACCCACATCATTAGCCTTGCAACAAAACTCAATGCATGAGTGTAGTTACTTCAATTCAAGAAAACATGTCAAAATAATCAGTTTTGCCCTCGGGTCAACACAATATAATGAACAAAAACCCAAATGAATTTAATCAATTTCTATCAACTAAAAAGACCCAAAATCCAAAAACCCATAAACCATTCAGCAAAGTAAACTAAAGCCACAAGTAAATATCAAAACTTTACACTTCAAAAGTCAAAAAGATCACATTTTTATATCCTTGATCACTCATAACAACAATCAAGAACACAATCCAACACCATGCCACACTAATCATCAGCAAAAAGGAATACAAAATCCCCAAAGAGATAATCAAATTACCCACTTCAATTCCACAGAGAAAAAAGACAAAAACCCAAGAGAGAGACAGAAAGAATACCTCAAAATGAGAGAGAATATGAAGACGACTGCTAACTGCCAAAAAAGCCGAAAAAAAAAAAGAAAGAAAAAGAAAAAAAAAGAAAAGAAAAAGGTGTTGTAAAAGGTATGAAAAAATGGTTACGTAGAAGCAGAGGAATTGTTTTCTTCTACACTTACACTTCCTTCTCGCCCGCCTCAACACCAGCCAGCACTTACGTGTTTTATGTGTTTTGTGTGAGAGAAAGTAAAGTAGAGAGAGAAAGAGGCAACACTCAACAAAACAAAAATGGTCCCAAGAAAAAACACACGCACACACACACTATAAAGGTAGGGAGTTCAGCCTGATTTGAGAGAAAGGTTGTCCTATATATAACTCATTATATATAATATACATATATATATACATAAGATAATCATTACAATATTGGTTGATAATTTTGTAATTAATGATAACATAGAGGACCATAAGAAAGAGAATAAGTAAGAAGGAAGGGCAGTTTTGTTTGTATGGGTCCCACCAAATAATTTTTTCTAAAGAAAAATTCACTTACGCATGATTGTGTAAATTTAAATTGAAATGACTTACTATATTTATATTTCAATTTAAAAGAGAATAAAAGTTGACAATATAATATGTATATTTTAAGACAAAAAATATAAATGTTAGGTAAACGTCTAGACTTGAGTGATTAGATTAATTTTTTGACAGTTTACTAGGTCGTACAAGGGCTGCTCACTAAAAGATTTCTATCACACATTTTTTTAATCTACTTTGCATGTGGATAAGAGAAACCATTGTACTTAAATATGTTACCTAGTATTGAGTCGAATGAAAATGACACACTTTAAACAAAACAAATGGGACTGATTGAATATTATTGGCTCAATTAACACACTAATCAACACTTAAATAACATTATTAGGTCCATATGGGCGACTCGATAAGAGGGTTATGGTGAGACGGCATTTTATAATTTACTTAGAGTGTGATTTTAGAGGAACAATAACATTTGGTTACATTATTTAACTTGATAAACATGACACGCTTTAAACATAAGGCAAATCAAAAGACTGGGTTTAATTAATCTTTTTTGGCTGAATGAACACGCTAATTAGTCCTTTTAAGTTTCATTACATCTTACATGGACAACTTGATAAGAGATTATCATGTTCCTAAATTACTTTGCATGTGACTTAGAAAAAGATAGCATTTGTGTGAATAGCACCCCCCTCAAGCCAATTGTTTTTCTGAGCTCGCTTTTCTTTTTTGGAAAGTGTTCCTTATATTGAAACACATTGAGAAAAATTGTTGCGCAGAAACCCTTTTATTGGATTTTAGTACATTCGTAGAGTCACTAATAAAGCTTGTGATTTGGTTGTTAGATCTAGACTTAAGAATTGCTTGTCTTTACACTGGGTATTTAACAGTGGTGGAGCCACATTAGGTTCAGAGAAAGTCCAAGCACCCTCTAAATTTTTTTTTTTTTTTTGGGGGAGGGGGGGGAATTATAACTATTATTTTTGTTTTTATCTTATAATAGGAGACTAAATTGTATGAAGTGGACCATCTCATAATTAGAGTGCACCCTCTCATGATGGTAAAGAGAAAATTATTATTATTATTATTATTATTATTATTATTATTATTATTATCATTATTGTTTTTTGGTTTTAGCCAAAAATTAAGGAAAAAAGAAAATATTTGTAATTTGTCGCCTTATGAAAATCAAGAAAGTAAAAAACAAGCAAGAATAGAAAGAAACAAAAAAGAGAAGGAAGAGAATAATAAAAAGAAAATAGCACAACAATAGATTGAATATTCACTTATATAAAGAAAGATATTTTTAATAATTAATTTTGACAACAAATTAAATATTTAATAATTTTAAAATATGAAGTTATGTGAGAGGACCATTATAAAGTGTGGTTCTATTTACAATTGTTATAATTATTTACTTATATTCTTTGTGTATTAAAAATATTATTATTATATTAATTATTATATATTTCTATAATTAATTTTTAAATTTTTCATAAAAAATTTATGTGCTCCCCCTAAACTTGGGGTTTTGGCTCCACCACTGGTATCTAATGTCCCAAGTGTTCTCCTCTTTCTTCTTATTTTTGAACTAAAACGCACTAAACTTGGTTGAATTATTATACTCTAATTTGGATTAATGGAAGTTACGTTTTTGGAACAAGAAAAGAAAAACAAGAAGAAAAAGGAGGGACTAAAACTCTAAGAGCATGTTTGGCTTTCTTTATTTATATGTGCTCATGTAGGTGTTTAATTATAAGCAAAAAATTACTTATAAGTAAATGACAAATAAATTAAAAAAAAATTAAATAATGTGTACGTATAAGCTACTATGGTCAATGATTGGTACATAAGTATTTATAACTAACATTATTAGCTAAAATAATTTTTTAAAAAAAGACCTTTAATTAGTGTAAAATATGTAAAACCAACTTCAAATCGCGCACTTGGTTGTAGGTTGCAAGACTAACCCACTTCCTTTCGTATAAATCCAATAAAACTAAATTTAATCCGTATTTCATTACGAGAGATCGACTACATTAATTTAGGGTTCGTTTGGATTGGCTTTTAAAAGCGTTTTTTCAACAACTTTTGAAAAATAGCTTTTTTTGAGAAGTTGAAAATTCTGACTTCTAAAAAAATATGTATTTAAATTATTTTTAAAATTTCAATTTTTTTAAAAACTAAATCAAATAATTATTACAAATTTAATGTAATTTTTTCAAGAAAAAAAAGTATTTTTTCTTGAAAATAAACTAATCCAAATAGGCCTTTGATAATGATATATATTCTATTAACCTTGGCTTTTGCGAGATTTTTTTTTTTTTTGGAAAAAAAAGTTAATCGTAACATGCCTTTAATAATGATATTTATTCGATTAACCTTGGCTTTTGTGAGAAGCTACACGGGTATGCCGCTGGTTAGTACGTAGACCTTATTTGGTGGAAAGGTTTCTTGAATCATGGCGATGGAGACAAGTGGAAAGTATTTCAACTTTTCTTTTTTCACATTATACTAATATATATGTATATCCTTGAAAAAGAAAAATACTTTTATGATTTTTCTCGGCCACTTGGCCGGTGATAGTGAAACAAGAATGTCTTTTCGCGTTTGACAAAGTTTGTTTACTCATTTGTTAATTCACTATCTTAGGTTCCAATTTTTCAATAGCCAATAATAACAAGATGATATTGTTCCCACCTTCCCTTTTTCTCTCTTTTTCCATTTGGTTATTTTCAACTTGAGGGTATGAGTGGTAAAGATTTCTTTAATAATGCATGTATTTTATGAAAGTTTAGGATTATTAATCAGAGTTTTTCACTATATAAATTACTACTCAATTATAATGGACCTAAATTTTAAATAATTTAACAAACAATGAAAAAAAATATAGATTTAAATTAACATCTTGAAACATGATAGAGTAAGATCTCTAAGAAGTATATTAATACGAAAATATTGAATCCTCCTTTTTTTTTTGCGGATTATATTGAATCCTCCTTGTCTCTTCAACTTTATTTCTTGTTTACTATTTAAAAGACACTTCCCTTCTTCCCTCTTTTCTCCCTTTTCTTCTTGTATTTCATGGCAGCCCTAACCCAAGTCATAAGAGGTATTGAATTTATCTTTTTTTGAAAGGTAGAACAGGAAAAAAATTATCATGAATAATATCTCAGAAAAGACACGAATGATGTTTTATTACCGGGATAAAAGAAAAAAAAAAGAAAATAGAAAAGAATTTGGGAATAGTTCTTCGTTGATTCTTTATCATGTAATTTTTCGAGCAAATTTCACAAATGGTCTTTAATATTTATAATAAGTATTAATTTGGTCTCTATTGTTTTAAAAATAACATATTTAGTCCTTAATATATTAAAAATATCACTTTGATTGCTATTGTTTTAAAAGTAACCAATGTGGTTCCAAATATTTGTAAAAAAGTAACCTAATTGATCCTTATTTCAGGCCTAAAAATAGTCATGTAATGATGAAAAATTAATGGGAATGAAAACTGATATTTTTTTTTACAAATATTAAGGATCAAATGGATCATTTTTGAAACACCAAGGACTAAATCGATTTTATTTGTAAATATTGATAATTAAATGGGCCACTTTTAAAATAATAAAAATTAAATTAATAGTTTTTATAAATAATAGGGATCATTTAAAAAATTCTCCCTAATTTTTCTGAAATTATCCGATAAAAAAAGTCTAAAATACGAACTTTTTTGTTTTTTGGTCAACGAACTAAAATATATCTAAAAAAGACAGCATTCATGTAGTGTCTAACTACTCTGGGATGGTGTTCATATCGATAATGACAAGATGATATGAGACATTGTTAAACTTTTGAGGGATAGGAATTGGAAGTTAAATGAGACAAGTATCAATTCAAACTTTAAAGTAAACGTGTGATATCAAAATTTGCGTCACAAGGCTTTGCTTCTTGAGATGTTTCTTTGTCTAACAAAACTCATGGTCACCACAAAAGGACATAAGGATATCGAGAAGAAATTGCTGGCCTAACCATATAATTTATATTACAAAAGAATTCAAATCTATAAAATTTAGTCAATTTATGACATGTTGGAACTAATTTGTTGGCTGAAATTAGAGAGTAACTCAAGTGATTGGGACAATTGCTCTGTTTGATATAAATTTATTATAAGATGCATACCTTATTTGTTATGATTTACCACTAATGTTTATTTTTTGCTTTATTATTGGAAACGAAAAGTTTCATCAAACTTCCAGAAAATCTCAACCATATTCTTCTTTATTTTATAAGATATAAATAATTCATCCGAAACCCTTATCACAAGCATCTTATAAAACTTAAAACAGACTATACTTTTTATATAAACATTAAATAAGAGAAGCATTTTACAATAAGTTTATACAAAACACAGATATGAATGACGATGAGGGAGGGATGGGGAATAAAGTTATAAAAATAAAAACAAAACCAATCCATTGGCTCTAAAAATAAACCAATTGTTTTTAAGTTAATGTGCCTAATCACAAACCTAATTTTGGGTTTTTGTCCAAATGAAAATTATTATTTTTTATATATTTTATGAGCACTGTAGAGTAAAACTCAATAAAATCATTTTTGTATTTGTTATCAAGTGAAATTCACTAGTGGTTACCATTTTGAGTAAAGGTTAAACTGAAAGCAATTTAGCTTATTTTTTCAAGTTAGCTTAGAGAGATTTTTTTTTTTTGGTCCATTCAAAATAAATTCAAAGCACGTATTAACGAACTCAAAACTCAAAAGGGTTAACATAGAAGTGGGGAAAATTATAAGGTGCACCTTCATCTATGTGGTCTTTCATATGTTAAAAAGAAAAAGAAAACAAAGAGTCGTGTACACAAATCTTTTTCTATCTCTATTTTTTTTCTCTCTCTACATCTTTATTCTCTCTCTCTTCATCTCTTCTTTCTCTATGATCTCTTTTTTTTATCTCTATTTTCTCTCTTTCTCTATATCTCTGTTCTTTCTGTTTTTGTTTATGTTCTCTCTCTACGATTTTTTTTGTCTCTATTTTCTCTCTCTCTACATCTCTATTTAGTCATATTTGTGACAATTGGTTATGATGTGTGTGTGTTCTAACACGTGTGTGTGTGTGTGTATATATATACACGAAGGATTGGTATATATTCAGTAGTTTATTATTGTTTGTTCAGTAGACTATTATGATTAGCCTATTATTACTTGTTTAGTATTCTATAACTATTTGTTCAATAAGCTATTATTGTTTGTTTAGGATTTCATAACTATTTTTTTAGTAGACAATTATTATTTGTTCAGTATCTTACATTTGTTTGTTCAGTGCTCTATAACTGTTTTTCAATGCTCTATAATTGTTTGTTCAATGCTCTATAACTATTTGTTCAGTAGCCTTTTTATTGCTTTTTAGTAGACTATTATTGTTTGTTCAGTATTTTATAACTATTTGTTCAGTATTCTAGAACTATTTGTTTTGTAGCCTATTATTGTTTATTCAACGTTTTGTAACTGTTTGTTCAATAGGCAATTATTATTTGTTCAGTAGTAGTAGATATTATTGTTTGTTCAGTGTTTTATAAGTGTTTGTTCTATAGGCTATTATTGTTTGTTTAGTAGTATATTATTCATCAAAATATCTGTTTGTAATTAAAATTCGTTGAAACTACGAGAATTGTTTATTCATTATTCAGTCTTTGTTTGTTCATGGAAAGCTTTATCAGATTTATATATTTTTGTTCGTAACTTACAATTCAAAGTTACAAATGTTTTCTATTTTTTTGGACATTTTTGCTCCAGATTTGATGTTATCTATTTCTTTGGACATTGTTGCTTTAGTCATTTTGATTAAATTGAGCTATGATTTTGATTTGTTATCTTTGTTGAGTTGTTGAACAAACTGAATTGAAGAATTGTATTTTGGGTTTTGTGAGATTTAGTTTTTAGTCATGAAACAGAGGAGAGGTGAGAAGAATTGTAGCAAAAAAAAAAAGAAAAAAAAAAGCGCTATGTAGTGCGTGATTTCATAGCACCTGCATAGATGCACCTTACAACATACACCTGCGGGTGCATAGAATAAGATCCCTAAAAGTGGGTATAAATACACTTTTAAAGGATAAGCATGAGAAACAGTCAAACGGGCCGATTTGAGGAAGACGCCGTATGGCTGGCTTACTGGCCATATTTGGGCCATTCTTGGGTTACTCCCCAAGACCAGCCCATACCAAACCCATAAAAAAGAGATATATCATGTGTGTATATAATTAGAATGTTTTTGGTTTGTGGGTATACAAAAATGAACAAAATCAACCAAAAAGAAGAAGAAGAAGAAGAAGAAGAAAATATAAAGAATGAAAAATGAAAAAAAGGAAAAAAAATAAGAAAAGGAGGAAAGAGTGTGCATTTTGAATAGATCAGAGGAGCTGTTTTTCCTTTGTTGTTGAGTACATTTTCATCCGAGATTAAGGGATAGCTCAATTGGTTGAGACTATTTTTCCCATGCATAAGGTTATGGGTTCAATCTTATGAGGGTGGGTTTTAAAAAATAATAATAATAAATTTTTTAAAAAGTGTACATTTTCGTCCAAAAATATAGAAAATTGGGCAAAATATTAAACCAATCTTATTTCTCAAACATGGTGTACACGCATTGTCAAAGTGAACCAAAAATATTATGGAATTTGACCCCAAAAAGAATACTGATGGAAGGGTGTTGCGGTTCATTTAAAATTGAATATAAAACAGAAAACAAAGAATTACTTACGAGGTAATTATGATATCACGAGGAGAAAATTTTCAAAAAAATTAACAAATATGATAATTATGTAAAAAAAATGTCCATTTTCAGAACATAATTAATCCTCAAGTTTTACGGCTCAACTCTCACCATTGCTAGACCCAGTATAAGTTGCTACTGACTTTTAAATCAATCAGAAAAAAGAATAAAATTTGGGCTTGTTCCGCACAAGTTGTTGGAATATCTAATAGCTCTTCGAGCAACTAATAAGTATTTGAGTAGCTGAAAATTGTTATATTTTAGCTGTTTGGTTAGGTGATTAAACAAAATATGTTTAATAAAATAGTTATTAGATTAGTTGATAAATGCAAAATAGCATAAAAAGATATTGATATCACATTATTATTGTTATAATAATTATAATTATTATTACTATTATTAGAATAATTGTTATAATAATTATAATTATTATTACTATTACTAGAATAAGCAACATATATATATACATATATATATATACACACATATATATACAGTTAGATCTTTGTTTTTATAATAATATTTTAATATTAAAGAAAAATAAATTTAATTTTTGGTAAAATCTTTCTATCAAAGTTATAAAAATTATTTTTAATGGGTTTAAAATTTATTTTGTTAAAAAAAAGATAAATGGACTAATAAAATTTATACTTTTTACATATTTATGTAAATAAAATTTGAGACTGATTTTATGGTATTTTTTATTTATATGTGTGAAATAGAATGTTAAAATATGGAGAGTTTGAAAAAAGAGTAGAATTACCCAAAAAATATAGAAAGGGTAGGTTGAAAGAAAAAGATAAAAGGCTAAAATCTATTTGAAACATTAAATTGTTTGAGAACAACTATTGAAACACAACAAGCTGGTTGAAAAACTATTTTATCAAATAATAATAACTTGGAAAAATAGTTTTTTGACTAGTTAAAAAAAGTTATTTGAAAAATTAATTTTTTGTGTTGCGGAACATTGGTGTGAGAAACATCCTTCTCAAGGCAATTGTTTTTATGGGCTTGCTCTCTCTTAGGAAAAGTGTCTCCTATTGTGGAGGATATTAAAAAAATTGTCACAAGAAATCCTTTGATTAGGTTTTGGTACCCTTGTAGAACCATTAACAAGGCTTGTGATTTGATTGATAGATCTAAACTTAAAAAATTACTTGCCTTTAGACTGAGTATCTAATTCCCCAAGAGCCCTTCTTTTTCTTCTTATTTCTGATGAAAACTCTGCTACGGTTGATTGAATTATTGTACTTTGACGTGGATTAATTGAAGTTATGTTTTTCAAAAAAAAAAAAAAAGAGAGAGAGGGACTAAGACTCCAAGAGCCTGTTTGGCTCGCTTATTTTTATGTGCTTATAAACATGGGAGTAAAATTATGAGCAAAAGGTTACTTATAAGTAAATAATAAATAAGTAAAAAAATATTTAAATAATATGTCTATATAAATTATTAACATATTTAGTAAATAAACACTTACAAATAATATTTGTTAAAATGGTTATAAAAAAGATCTTTCATTATGCAATGTCAAAAATGTAAAACCAACTTCAAGTCTTGCACTTGGTTGTAGGTTGCAAGACTAATCCACTTCCTTTTGTATAAAATCTAATAAAAGTGAATTTAAGCTTTATTTTATTAGGTGAGATTAATTATACTAATTTGAAAATGATATTTACACCATTAACCTTGGCTTTCCACCGATTAAAGTTTACATACCAACTAGCATAAAACCCCTATCAAATTATGGCTCAAAATTCAGTCTCATACAAATTAAAAAACATATGGAAGAAAGTAAATAAGAGAGTTATCAAATTCAAGACCTGTCTAAAATAGTGTAAAAGAAATCTTAAGGGGTAAGGATTTTTGTCCTATAAATAGATAGTCTTGGAACTTGTAGTAGGTATGTCTTGGGGGCCACACCCTGTGGGGGTTGTGGATGAGAAAGCCCAATAATAGCAAAGAGACTTTTGCGTTTTTTTGCTAGAGAAAGTCATATAGGAGGGCCACATGGGAGGGTTTAGACTTTTTCTGTTCATAAAGTTCTATGTGTGTCTTATATTCTTTCTAGTTTTGGTGAGAAGATAGTCATTGTAAGCATTGTGTGGGAGGGCTTTTTGTTAGAGTTTTCTCCATGCAAAAACTGTAACTCATTATTATTAAATAGTAAATTTTATCCCAGAGGAAAATTGTGGATAGTAGATAGAGGGACGAGCCACGTTAAAGTATTACATGTTTTTGTGTGTGTTTATGCTATTCTTTGATGTTTGTGTACATGTATCCTCGATATTTCTTACATATAGTATCCAACTTTTCTTCTCTCTTTTTATTTTTACGGTATCCTAATAGTATATGTATATCTAGTACTTGGAAAAGAAAATTATTTTTATGCTATGAGGAAAGTATTTCAACTTTTCTTTTTTTCTTTTAATAATATACTAATATTATATCCATATCTCTAGTACTTGAAAAAGAAAATTATTTGATGCGTTAAGGAAAGTATTACAACTTTTCTTTTTCTTTTTCTTTTTTTTATTTTCACAATATACTTATATTATATATATAAAATACTGCAAGAAGAAAATTATTTTTATGCTTTGAGGAAAGTATTCGTACATAGCACGGGTACAGGGAATTTTTTTAACCCCATTTTAATTGCTTCCAAAATTAACTCAGTTTTTAAGGTGGTTGCAAAAATAGACTTTTTGAGCTTTCGAAGTCCAAATTTCAAAAGTTCAGAAGTTTGATTATATTTCTCTTAATGCCATCAAAAATTTCGTGCGAGGGCGTGACGGAACTGGCAGAATCAAACTTTTGAAGTTCAAGAAAGAATTTTTGAAATTCGAATTCGAACTTCAGGAGTTCAATTTAGGGTTTACATTTCATATATGTACTTATTATTAGATCTAGTTGAACTTACATTTTCCATTTCATATATGTACTTATTATTAGATCCAGTTGAACTTATGTTGATGTTGACAATATCTTGAGATGGAAAGATTTGGCAATATTTTGAGATAAAAAGATTCTACAGCATTCACAAATGCATACATTACATAACAACTTTATGATAATTATTATATAAATCCAAATCCATTACATTACATAACAGCTTCATGATAAATATTACATAAATCCAAATCCATTACAGTACATAACAACTTTATGATAATTATTACAGCTATGCATTTTGTCTAAGGGGGCAATTTGGAACAGTATGTCTTGGGTTATAACAATAACCACACCTTCGTCTATCAATTTGGTTGGAGTTGTCTGTCTCGTTCGGTATGCACCGATCTCTTTCCCACCCATATCTTTTTTTGCACACCCGATCTAAGTTCGATAGTAACGTCCACCTAGACCCCGAAGGCCAGTAAAATTTGTGTCCTAGGGGTTGAAATGTCACCCAGTATGTGGCCTTGAATACCTCCACCATATAATGCCGAGCTACTATGGTTGAAGGGTTTCTACCCCAGAAACAGGCAACATACTGTATATGAGAGCATGGTATATGATAGGCTGTCTACTTGTCACACGTACATGTTTATCCCATGCAATCTACTTCCTATTGGTTTAGAACATCGTCCCCATCGCTGTGGCAATTGCCCTACCTAATACTACTCATCTAGTCTGAATGCATGAAAACGCTTCCGGTGTGAGGATACCTCTCACTTTTCATACTTGTCTCTTGCTTTATTTGTGAGAGTACGACCATCTCTCTACATGTGTATCGTGTTTGCCAAGCTATCATGGAAATATCCCTTTAGCTTCATAAAGATGTTAGTTACCATTGCTATAATAAGTAATCCTCTGGCTCCAACTAGAACGCCATTGAAGCACTCAACATTATTTGTCATCAGCACTCCCTATCTGTAATTCCCATCATGGCTTAAGGTTCACGTCTCTACACCGAGGTCGGATAACATCTTGTGCACTCGAGTACCGAGCCAGTAGGTCGTGGATCAATATTTAGAATAATGTCCATGGCGGTGATATGCTTGTGTTTTTGGTTTTCTTTTCTAGCTATCCAACAGATGTCTTTTGCAATTTGGTTGTGTTATCTTTTCATCACATCGCATTCATATGTCTCAAACAAATGTGATGTTTCACTTGAAATCGGCCGTTGGTGATAGCAGCCGTGAATCCCGCATGCTTGTCAAACAGAATACACACTGTTGGCATATCGTTTAAAAAGTATTCATGTACCTTCTCCAGGAACCACGTCCAACTATTTGTATTCTCAGCATCGACTATTGTGAATGTCAATGACAATATATGATTGTTACCATCTGTTGTTAACGCAATGAGTAGGTGGCCCTTGTACTTTCCACGCAGATGTGTTCTGTCTAACAAAAGTACAAGTCAGCAGTGTTTTCATGCCGTGATGCACAAATCGAAAGCCCAAAAAATATAGTGGAAAACTTTTTCTATTAGGGTTGAACCTTGAGTGAACTTGTAGTCAATAACGGTCCTTGGATTATTCACAATCACTAAGAAAGCGGGGCAGCATCTGGTATGATATGTCCCAGTCGCCATAAACTAGCTCTATTGCCTTATTCCTACCACGCCAAGCCTTCCTGTACATTATATCAACGTTTAACTTTTTCTTTATGTGGGATCAGACAAGACGTACCTCAAAATCAGCTTTCTCTGCAACAACATGCCTCACTATGTAACCAATCAAACCAAAGGTTAGATTTCTGTGGTTTGGCTCGCATTTATCTCCCATACAAATATGCATGCCTTGGTACTTGGTGATCTCGAACATCTTGTGCGTGGATTTTTTAATTGCATGGACTCTCCACTTGCATGGTGTCTTTGGATTGCTCGATTCGTAGGAATGTATGTCTCTCAAGAACTTATTTGACTTCACCACTCTGTACTCTCGTTGATGCTTGATCACGTTCATTTGGATAGCCTTTATACGATCAATCTTTGTCGAGAACACCATGCGTTTGGCCAACTCTATCTGTCTCTCGTCCTACATTAGTCTTTTCGGTGGCTCGTCCTTAGAAGTGATGTAGTATTCTGTCCTAATAGTGTGGAAAGCTATTGGTTCTTTCTTCTCTAGCTTTGGCTCTGGCTCTTCGCTAGCATCTGGCCCAACCTCAGCCTCTTTGTTTTGGTAGTTTAAACTGGCCACTAACATAATATCTTTCTTGTTGTTCAACTGGACGTCCTCCTCTTCTTCGTCCAGTTCAGACAAAATCGAATTTAGTCCTACCTTGAATCTCTCCGGAATGTCATCAGCGTGAGAGGGTCATCCAATTTTAGATGTGGACCATGGCGGTGGAGAAAGGGAAAATATGGCAAACTCCATCATCGTGGTAGAAATACCGACCTCCGCATTGGCATAACAAGCTGCTACGTTCAAGTCTGGCAAATCAACAATAGCTTCTTGTAATGGTTGTTCTTTATTTACTCGTTGTAGGTTGTACACGTCATCACTTTTTACATCTACAACTACATGCACACGTCGCCTATTCATTTCCATGCAAGTTGTGTCATACATGTCCTATACATCTTCGTCATTCTTCACGGCACTTGGGAAATAATATATTTGTTGTAAGTTTGTGTCTTATTTAGGATCACGATAACACAAATCAACTCTATCGATAGCATGCCACAATTCGTGCTTCTTGAATATACAAGATACAAATTGATTATATGTCGTTTAAGGATGAATTTTTATTTTACGTTGTAAATTTGGGCCCACGTAGTCGAGCCTATGATCTGTTTCAATTTTGTAGTTGCCATAGTATAAATGTACAATAACCTCATCTACATTTGCATTTATCTCTTGGAGTGAAAGTGCTACAAAACGTAATTGAGGGTGTGAAAGTTTTGAGGTTAAGCAATTTTGAAATGAGCTGGTGAAGGGAGGGAAGTGGGATTATATAGCAACAAATTCGAATTTCCAAAATTCGATTTCAAATTTTGGAAATTTGAATATGCGAAATTCTTTAATGGAATCCTAAATCAAATTTTCGAAATTCGAAAACGAAATTTCAAAGTTCGAATTTTTCAGATTCCTTGCAGCTCTGTCATGTCTTCACAGGAAATCTTTGACGGCTTCAAGAAAGCCCTAAATCGAACTTTCCGAAGTTCAAATTCGCACTTCGAAAGTTTTGTTTCAAACTTTGAAAGTTCGATTCTACCAGTTCCATCACTTCCTCGCATGGAATTTTTAACAACGTAAAAAAATATAATAGAACTTCCGAAATTTGATATTCGAACTTCAAAAGCTTGAAAAGTCAACTTTTGCAACCATTTTAAAAATAGAGTTAATTTCGAAAGCAATTAAAAAATATGATTAAAAAAAATTCCCACGAGTACACCACTTGTGGGCATTAAAGGAAACATGCACCAAAGTAAATAAGCATGGCAGCAAAGCCCTCTACCAACCAACCAAACGAGGTGCAAGAAAGACCCGACTCATGCCGGCCATTCCTATCTGATTAGGGCACTTAAATCTATGAATGCATGTGTATGTGTTTCTCTTTTTTCCATTCTCATTGTTGCTTTGTTTCTGACATTAGCCATATATTTTTTTCTGCTCTTTACATGTTTCTCCAGTGCATGCATGCTTTGTCCCTTGAAAACCCCACAAAAACTGAGTCTTATCCTCACCAATTTGGCCTGCATGCTCATCTTTCAGTTCAGGTATGATCACGATCAAGTATGTGTTCATGCATATGTACTTTCTCGCAATCACAGCTTTTCTTTGTTTCATATAATGAAGCATGCATGGACTTGACAGAGATCGATCAAGAAGAGCGCATTAATTCTTGTTATTTTTTCGGTATTATCAAGAAAAGCATATCTTTTTCGATAAGAGGGTGTAGCTCAGTGAAAGCATCTCTCACTTAGGACTAATATATTTTGAGTTCGAGTCAATCAATGGGGTAAGTGGGAACCACCATTGATACTCTTAAAAAAAATGTCGAAATTACCTCCTCCAAGAGTGAGGTCTTGGATTCAATCCCATGGGTTATGAGGATTGAGTTGGGAGCGAGGGTATTTACCCAAAAAAAGACAATTAAACAATATCGGGAATGTTTAGGATAGTCTAAATTGGTATTTTCGTAAATCGTTTTTTGTGTAACTTTTCAAGAAATACTTTTTTAGAAACTCTAATTTTTCATTTTCTATAAGAAACTGCAAAATGAGTTTTCTTTTAAGCTTCATTAGTCTTTTTTTAATATCAAATCATATACTAATTAGCTACTATAGAAAAATATTCTTTTCATAAAAATAGAGTAACCCAAATCAGCTCTTTGTCAGTCGTCTGAATTGAGCACAATACTTCGTTGCCAAGATATGAACGTTGTACACCACATGAGGAGTGGAAGAATATACAAAAATTAAAATACGTTAGATGGAATATGACGTTTCACTACTCATTCGAATGAAGCTTTTGTTTCAAAATTGACCTATTTTTCCATTAACACTGTATATAACATTGTTGATTGGTGTTAATCAAAATATCAGTTAAGACTAAAATTTTGTTTCGTTGCATAAAAGTATATAAGAGATAAATATCACCAATTTTACATAATAAAATAAGACTTAGTGTGATTTGCAAGTGCTAAGAACCTTCCCTATTCCCTATCATGCACGCCCTTAACCAACCCCCCCCCCCCCCAAAAAAAAAAAAACCACCTAAATAATTGAATATTCATGAATATGACTCTTATCGTTGATTCTAAAGAATGGATGAACATGTGCACTATCATCTTTTGTCAAAGATACTCCTAATTATATATGTCATTCGTGATGGATGATATCATGTTTTTTAGCGTTCTAAATTATTGAATGCCGTACGTAATTTTTTCTTATTAGGTAGGTGTGATTATTGGACTCAATCATGCATGGAAAAATGAGGTTTATCTGCATGTTCTTATCCAACTATTCTTATCGAAAAGGCAATGAATACTTTACTTTGATTGAGTGCAATTAACAGACTTGCTATAAGTTTATGACTAAAGATTTTGAGGTCAAACTTATGATGTCTCATTAAAGATATTGTTATTATTTTTAACTAACCTAAAATATGTATTCAGGATATTTTGTATCCTCAGGATTGCACCTGTACATCGCACGAGGAGTTTTTCTTTTAAAATATTAGGTATAAATATATACATTAATATATGTCATGCAAATGAAAGAAATTCATAATCTTTTATATCTATTGTTCGATGTTATATCTAAATTAAGTAATTTCGGGTTTAGGGTATATAAGCTCCGACTTTACTTGCTTCGGAGGTCTGCAAGACGAAAAAACAACTAAGGCTCTATGCATACAATAGCTAGGAGGCTGATGGTGGGTGCGTGTATCTGGTGGGTTGATCTTGTGTTTTCTATATAGACCCTTAATCATGGCAGTGTTAAGATACAATTAGAACTTCTTGAGCTCATCAGATAAGTCGTGTTGGTGTAATCCGGATAACAATCCATGAATAGAGTTAGATTAGGAGTCTTTTCTCTTTGACTGGCTAACCATAGTAACAATTTCCATCTTGCCACAAAAATGACACAAAATTGAGAGACTTGAGTTGACCTGTGATCTGTAATCTCAGTTTGTGTTAGAATACTAGGATCTCCAGGTGTCTTGGATAAATAGATTAATTTTAGAGGGTCACTAATTGTTTTCGCAACGGTCTAAAATCACACAACAACTCCATGATTGGGGTCGTTCTAATGGTAAATTAGTTTTGCATCAATGTAGCATGTCCTATGAACTTCAAATGTGACACATTTATTATTCAAATGATGTAGACTTTAAAACCATCATATAACATCAAACCCAACAACAACAACTACTACTACTATTACTACTATTAATTGATTTTGAGGGCGAATATTTCATGTTCAAAAATATAGTATCAAATTAGATTCGTGATCTTATTTTCTCCCTCCTTGCATGACCTATTTCTTCTTTTTAAGGCTCAATTACGTTTTTGTACATATATAATTCACCTCATAGTTCTTGAAACCAAGTTATATGTGAGCAAGAGGGTTAATGTATGTATAATCTACTCATGTTACTATTAGTTAACATGGAATTTCATTAGTCTTAATAAGGATGTAGCACCATTAAAAGCATATAATATTCTAAAAACAAGAAGCGCCTAAGATTTTGCTGAACCAAAAGTTGAAGTCCACTTGCCTTTTCTTCCTCGTCAAACCACTATCCTTTGGTTACACTTAAACTTTTGGCTGTCAAATTTTGTTTTGACCCAAAAAGGGAAAGAAAACAAAACTGTCAAATCGTTTGGATGTGGACGAGAATAGTAAAATATACCCTTGACTATGTAAATAGCGTAAATTATTCGCTCTCAATTATAGCGTGAGAGATAACTTATTCTTTATTTTTTAAAAAGTGAATTTTTTGATCTATAAATATAAAATAGTGTGACACCATTAAGCTTCATCCCAGATTGTCCAAAATTTGACATTTTTGACATTACAGTTTATAAAACTTACAAACATGTACTCTTATTATATCAAAACATGACATTTTGGATGGCATTTGGGACAAAGGTTTATGCTAAGTTATCATCACATTATTATGAATTGGATAAATAGTACTTTACCATCTTGTGTGGTGTAAGTTTATCTCCTTGTAACTCAAAGTAGGCATAGGACTCTCTTATACTTTTCAAAATTAGATAAACAAGTGATCCAATTAGTAATGTTATTAGTTTTTTTAAGGGGAAAAGCAAAATGTCGAATATATCTTTCAAAATAGGAGGTATATGCACTTATGGAAGGCAAAGCACACGAAGGTTAGGTCTAATTTTTTTTGGATTTATGTAAGATGAAACTCATTAAAACGCGTTTTCTTTCATGTTGACAAAACACATCGTTAAATTTGACAGAGAACATGATGGAAGAACTAAGTGTACTTATGTTTTGAAAAATATAAAGAAATGTTATTTCTATTTTGAAACTATAAGTAATAATATATATACACCAACGATAAACTACAAAAATTGGTACTATTTACCTTTGTGAATTTAGAGATCACATAGTTCATTTTAAACTATGAAAGGATAGATATCTAGTCGATCTATAATTGAGGGATCAATATATTAGTATGATCAATAATTGAGGGATCAATATATTAGTATAAACTACATAAAGTCCATCCTATAATGAGCCGCGGAATCAATGTAGGGATATGGCTAAGTGACTCACACCAAGTAGATTACGATTACGATGATGATGATGTCAAAGACTTTGGATCCAAGAAAATTTGTACTTTGAACATGTACAAAATACGACTAAGATAAGCAATAAAATAGAGGAAAGCTGTTGTGTGAATCACGAACAAGAGGATTTGGTAGCTGCGGTCTATTCACATGGTTTCCAAAATGCTATTGCTATTTTCTAACCCTCCCCACCCAAAAAATTAAAAATAAATAAACAAATAAATAAAATAAAATATAAATATAAATATAAATATAAATAAACTTTATTAAAGCAATCCCGATGAAACCCCCCTTAAACCGCCGACAGCTGTTCCCTTTTTGGAAACAACACCTCCCAATCAGATCACTCCAAGTGCAGTAGTGCACCTCTCCTTATTTTATTTAAATTTACTCGTGATTTTGTAAATTAGTTATAATAAAATAATAATATAATTATAATAAAATAATGATTTTTTGCTCTAAGCTATATTAGATTTGAGACTAATCTCTATCAGATTGAGAACTATTAAAAAAAAAAAAAAGAGAATGAATCGAAATATAACCGCTACACCAAAACTAGACATGAAAAACCAACTACACCGACTTAGTGAATAAATCGTGAATACAGAAATAGAAAACAATAATTGTAGCAGAGAATGAGATTGCATTATTAGGTTGCAATTGAACGGATCGAGCAAGCTCGAATTGACGTAACATGAAACCTATTAGTTCGAAAGCTCCGTGAAAAATAATTTCGATCATTAGATATCAAATCTTGTGAATGTAAATTGTTCTGGTAAGGAGTAATTGATTTTTCAACTTAGTGCAAAAAATTAATTACATGGGATCAAAATGTAGCGTAGAGATCTTAATACAAAAGGTATACTTCCATCTTGCAAAAAGTCAAAGATGAATTTAACTTTTTGTTCTACTTTTCTTTTCTTTTCTTTTTTTCCTCTCACAACATTGCCCTCAAAAGTCAAAACGCACCAATTTTGTTACTTTTTTGTACACATTCCTTCCTAAATTGCATCATTGATTTACTACTATTATGCACTATTTGGCTAAGTTAAAATAAAGCTAAACAATGAGCCATTTTTAATCAACAATAATTTACCCAAAACATTTTTAAATTTTTATATTTAACTAATAAAATTTTAGAAGGTCAAAAGAATTTTAGGAGCTTTTGTAACGATAATGGTACCTACCAATCCCAAGTAGGGGTTTTCATTGGAAAATCCCTGCCCTAGTCAATGTTTTTATTTTTTTCGAAATAATTTTTGAGAAAGGGATCTTATTCTGTTCCGTTCCCCAATTCACCAATGTGGAACACTGTATGGGAAAATGGGGAATGGGGAAAAAAGATTAGGATTGGAGAATCCTCGAATTTTTTTATGTAAAAAGTTTAAAACTAATTTTCCTTTAACGTTAAGTCTTTTACCTAATCTTTTGATCTCTAATTACGCCATTAGAATCAAAATCCTTTTTAATTCATCCCACACCAAAATTGCACTTTGAAGGAACTAACTAATGATATTTCTAAATAGTATTGCAAGACAAATTATGACATTAAACATTATGCTAGCTTTTTACATTTTTAATTTTATACTACTAACATAGACATAGTAATATGTCCTACTCGTGCTAAGCGCTTGGACAAATAAAAATCATCATTATCAAGAGTTAACACATCAACAAAATTAAGTACATAATCAATATATGTCCATCACATAATTTAACCCACAAAACACAAATAAAATATTATATTATATATACACACACATATATATGTATATTAATATATAATAAAAATTTTTGGATTTCGAGTATTCCCCAAAAGAAAAAATCTTTATCCTTCGCCAACTCGATTTTTTGAAATTTTTTTCCACTCCTAATATTTTTTTTTCTAATTCTCCAATTTTTTTTTTCCATCTCAAAATGTCGAGTCGATAATTGAATTTTCCAACGAGTACAAACCCCTAATCCCAAGTTTTTCATCACTAAAGAGAATTTCGAATGACCCCTTAAGCAGCCGACTGCTGTTCCCTGGTTGGCAACAACACCTCCCGCTCACGTCTAAAAGAAAAGGCTAGTTTGTGGGGCTCTAAGGCGGGGCCCACAACGAAAAGTAGACGCGTCCTATACATACATATACATATGACAGACATACACACAAGTGTGTGTGAGAGTGAAGTAGACGCGTCCTATATATATATACACACACAAATAGACAGACACGCACACAAGTGTGAGTGAGAGTGCGTGTACGTGATGATATATGTGTGTCCTAAGGAATGTAGGACGAGGGGGTTGCACATGGGGGGTGTGCTAGGGGTTCAAGAAAATTCATGTGATCACATGTGCTTTTTCTCTTTTGTTTTTTGACTCGTGGGTCCCACTTTTCCACCCTGCCCTGGCCCCACAACCCCCCAATCCTTGTTCTTATTTTAGGTCGAGTATCTTGATTTATCTAGTAGTTAGGTTGTGATTTATAAGGTTGATCATTCTATTTTATTTATTGGTGGTTAGACTCTGCTGAATTTTCGATATCCGCTTTGCCAGTTAAATTTTCCTTGAGTTAGAAATAAACAAAGGATCGAATGATTATAAATGATTCATAGAAAAACTTAAATAATTTATAAATAATTAAATCCTACTTACAATATTATGATATAACGAAAATATTTTTATTAATAACTAGAGGTTTTGTTTGATCTTTAACGTTATAATTTGATCCCCGTGGTTTTAAGATTACATATTTTCGTATATGATTTCGAAATAGATATATATTTTCTCATATCATTTTACGCTCGTACAATTAATGTGCAACGTCTTTTAAATCATATGATATTAACAAGTTTTGCAGTTACGAGAAATTTTATAACACTTCTGTAAAAATACAAATAGTTATGGTACATCACAATGAAATGTTCAAATATGTATGACTCTAATATATAGGATCGACAATTAAAACATTCATATATATATATATATATATATCGTAGTAAAAGGTTTTCTCGCTTGAATTTATATTCTCCTATTATAAATATTGTACATAAATCGGGTTGTTCATAAATTATGGATTTTTTAACTTTGTGAATTGTGATGGATTCAATGTAATTGTGGTGGTGATCATGTTAGTCAATTTAAAAAGTGGAGATTTATATACAAACCACGCCCACACATTTTTACGAACGTGCAAGTAATATTAAAAAAATCCATAAACAATACAATCAGAGGAATCTTAGGAATTAAAGATCTAATGATAAAATGGTATGTTTCTATCTTTTAATATAAATAGGTTCAAGAATTAATTTTCATTAATTACAATGTAATTGGTGTTTGACCTCGTTTAGAGTGAAAAAAAAAAAAAAAAGGGGTCATGGGAAGCCAAAGCCCGGAAATTGGCAGGCCCAGCTTCGTTGGCATTGAACACTCATATAAAGAGAGCAACTCAAACCACAATAATTTAACACCACCCCACACACCATTTGCCAACACCACCTTCACTCTCCAAAAAAAACACACACACACGCACACAACACACAGTAAAAATGGATATTGGAGCTACTAGTAGCACCCAAGAACAACCAAAAACCATATCCACATTATCAAATAAAGATGCACTACTAGGCTCCATGCAGGAAAGGTCATCATCATCGGAATCTTCGGCCACTATGTTCCGCCGTGTGCGGCGGAGGAGCTCCGGAAAGAGGAGGAGAAACACCCACGTGAAGAAAGCGTCGAAAGATGCGAATAACAACGCTTGCGGTACTAATGGTGAAAGTGATCGTCAAGAAGATGAGAAGGCCGAGGTGGAGAAGAAGATCATGGCGTTGCAGCAAATTGTGCCCGGTGGTGAAGAGCTTGGAGTCGACAAGCTCTTCGAAAAGACTGCTGGGTACATTTTGGCTTTGCAGTCTCAAGTCAAAGCCTTGGGTGTTCTCACACACATTGTTGAAGGTTCAGACAAGGAAATGAGGAAGCTTGGAGGGTGAAAATGTTTTCTTGATTTTTCATACAAGAATGTCTTGTGTGTGGTGGGTACATTGTCTTTTTTTTTTTTTTCTTTTCTTTTTTCTCTCTTTCTCTTTCTCTTTCTTTTCTTCTTCTTCTTCTTCTTTTTTTTTTTTTGAAATTGCTAGACCAATATATTTTATATTTTTTGTTGGTGTAAGTGGAGTTTAGGAGTTAGACTTTTAGATTTTCTTTTCTTTTTTTTTTTTTTTGAATTTTAAATCAAGTCTTCAATTTGGATATATTTCCATGCATGAAGAGATGAATTTCTTCTAGTTATGGTACTTTCTTGGATAACTTTTCTATGTTCTCATCATTTTCTATTTTACTTTTTATTACTTATTATTTTTATGAATATATATTATTAGTTTTAATTGAATCACATTTTCACCATTATATGTAACAGGCGAATCCAAATAAATCGATTCCGATATGGTAGGAACTAGGATTTAAAGTGTTATAAAATAGAGATTTTTGGTCCATCAATGTTAACATTTAATATCTTGGCTAACTAGTTTGTGGGCTTCAAGACCATGAATTCGTTGTGCGTTTTGGTCATGTACTCGTTGAACTTCAAGGAGGACTTTTTTAGGGTCGGGGGGGCCCCGGGGGGAGGAGAGGACGAGGAGACTTGAAGGAGGAATCCAAAGACCAAAGCCGACTTTCTATAAGCAAGCTCACATGCTGTTGCCTGGCACCACTTGTACGAATGCATGTACATCTAACATCTTCTGATGCAATGCATTAAAGTGAAGAATGATAGTACGTGTATACTAGCGTTTAACTCGTGCGATGTAACAAGCCACGTATTGAGCGATTAATTGTATGCCAAATGAAATTTTGTTGTATGATTTATGGATTTCTATATAAATTTGGTATTATCAAGATAAATGTGCAATTTATTGTATTAATGAGTTTATAAATATTTAAATTCAATTAATAGTTTGCCAATAATTTGTATCTTTATGTCATTGAATATATATATATATAGACAGGGACAGACCAAAGATGAGATATTAGAAAGGATCAAATTATAAACCATAGAGAGAAAAGATATTAATAAAATATAGAAGAAAGATCAAAAAGTATTAGAAGCAACAACTAAGCTATTATTCCAGTAAGATTGAAGAGAGTAGAGACCAAAGAGTATCTTAATTCATTATTAAGATTATAGAAAAAAAAAACGTTCTTACTTTTTGCTCTAATTAAAAAAACGACAAAAAATAAAATTATGTAGAGAGAGAAGGAGAAGAGATTTTACGTGTTATCTAAAAAAAAAAGTAAGAGATCTTACGTGTTATCTAAAAAGAAAGAGTAATGTTCTATTTTCTGATGATTATTCAATTAAAATTGCAAAAACCTCATCTTAGGATAGATAGAGGGTGCAATTAATGTCCCCTTCTTCGTTGTAAATTCACTTTCATCAATATAATCTCAGAGAGAAACACCTCTCTTTTTATGGAAAAAAAACTAAAATTTCAAAAACCAAAAATGAAGAACATAAATATGAAAGGTTAATGATAAAGAGATCAATTTACAAAAATAAATTAAGTTACCATTTATTAAATTAGTTTTTCATTCTAAACAAACAATTATCAAATCAATTACATGCTTATTTATTGCTCAAATTCCGTGTGCTTGATTTTCTAACTTCTGAAAATAAAACATCATTATCAATTTGTAAACTAATTTGTTGTGCTTTCCCCAAAGTTGGTTTTGTGCTTTCTCTAAACTTTGTACACAAATTTATCTCATAAAAAAAAAAAAAATTCGGGGGAGGGAGGGGGGAGGGGGGGGGGCCTAAAGCATATGTAGTTCCGTCCTTGTATATAGAATAAAATTAGAAGCATAGTATCACATGGTAATGAATTACTTTGTAATACGCCATAAAGATTAACAATTGGAAAATGTGCATGTACAAAGGAGAGAAGGGTAACAATAGAAGCTGTACATATATCAAAATGCACACTATTAGTCAGTCATGATAAGGCAAAATTTTAGCCAAAAAGCTCGGGCTAAGCAATTAAGCGACCTCCTTACAGGACTAAGTAGTTTTACCAATATATGTCCATATATATATACTTTTGAAGTCCAAAAGCAACTAAGCGCAGCGCATCTGTTTTTGGCACAGAGGCGATGAGGGATGCTAACCCGGCCACCCAACCCAGCAGGTCAGGGTACATGTAATGATAGACTGCGTAGCCCTATCTGGTCCATGCTATAACGACATGTTTTGGTGCATGCACCAAAATCGATTAAAAATGATGGAGAAAATTAAAAATTTTAACTCAAGATAATTTTCACAAGGATCTAATAAATGGAGCGGAATGAAACATCTTCTAGATTTATATGTCACTAAATCGACTTTGCCTCCTCCTAAACAGAAAATTAAAATTGAACTTGTCATAAATGGAGCGTGAACATGAACAAATTCTAAGCTGTAGGCTGGGTGAAACTAGCCCATATCCTAACTTGGGCCCGTTAATGCTCACAAGATGGCCCATGACAAGTTCGTAATATCAAAAGTTAAAATTGACAAAAATCGTATAGCTTGTTTACATTAAATGGGCCAAAGCCCTAACCAATTTTACTAAGGCCTGTCAAATGCACTTCAATTTTACTAAGGCCTATTTTCATTTGGCCTATTTTAAGGCCTTTTTCTCTTTTTGGGTCGTGAACTATCTAAGGCCACCTGATGCATGAAATCAAATCCATTAGAAGTTCTAATCCATTTCTCTTGTTTGTGGCCCTTTTTTTTGGAAGGTCAATATTCAAGATCCAGTTTATTATTTGTGGCTTTCTTCCTGTTACATGGGCTTAGCCCATTTTCTATTGCTGTAGGTATTTTCGGTTTTTGGTTCTCTTGGTCCTATTAAGCCCAGGCTTAGTACAGCCCAAAACTCATCTCAAACAAAAGCTATCAAGGATGAAAGAGCCGAGAAACACTTGGCACAACCGTTTAGTGCACGAGATATGAAATCACTAGGGTGCAATCACGTTAAAAGAAAGCCTTGATTGATGTTGCGCTTTTATGCATTGGATCCTTTGTTCGTTTTGATGAAAAGCCAAAAAAGAAAAGAAAAGAAAAGAAAAACCTTGTGCTTTTTTGTTTTCAAAATAATTAATATATAATTGTTATATTCCAACCACCAAAAAAAAAAAAAAAAAGCAAAAAATTACAATCATTGCAAACCCCTATCAATTTACAACTAATAAGTTTTTGACCCCCCCAAAAAAGGGAAATTTACAACTAATAAGTGGGGCCCAATATCTTTTTACACGTGCGACGCAGAGTCCCCCCTTTTGGGATTCACCATTCACCAAGAAAAATGTAGTAAAAAATCTGAAAGAATTCCCCCAAACCCTAAAATCCAATATATTCTTCACACACAAACACACGCTAAAACACACTGACTCACACACACCATCACACACCCTGCAGCTCTCTTAACTAAGGTAAAACAAAGCAAAACAAAAGCGAAAAAAGAAAATCTCATCTCATCTCATCTCATCTACGTGTTTCTCATACGAACTTTCTGGCTGCTGATAATATCTCGCTTTCATTTACTGTTTAGCTTTTGTTATTTTCTTCAGCAACCAAACAGTACTTATTTTATTTTATTTTATTTTTTCTTTGGTATTTGGATTTAAATGCTTGTTCAACTAATTGTTTAATTGTATTAATTGATTGTTTTATTTATTTATTTATTTATTTTATTTTTTGTGTTATAGGATTTGATCAACGATGGCGGATGATGCGAAGATTAACGGCGAGTTTGCCGATGATCGGACGGTGGACATAAGCGGCTACGAGACGCCAGATTCGGATTCCAAAACCTCGGCGCTCAACGAAAAAATCGCGGCCTTGGAGCAAGAGAATCGCCAGCTGGTCCACGACAAGGATATACTGGAGAAGAAAATCTCGGATTTGAGGCAATCTTTCGATGAATCTGAGAAAGGAAAAGAGGAATTGAAGGAGGAGGTGGAGAAATCGAAATCGGAGGTAAAAACTCTGGAATCGGTGGCGGCGAGGGCGGCTGAGCTTGAAGGTGAGGTGTCGAGGCTGCAGCATGATTTGATTAGCACGACGAGTGCGTTGGAGGAGTCGAATTTGGAGTTGTCGAAGGTTAATGCTGCGCTGGATGAGGTGAAAAAGAGCGAAAGTGAGAAGGGAGTGAAACTGGACGCGATAGTGAAGGAGAGGGATTTATTGGTGAAGAAATATGGGGAGTTGGAGGTTAAGCAGAGCGAGACTCGTGAGGAAATTAATGGGAAGGAGAAGGAAATAAGGAGTTTGAAGGAGAAAATCGAGGAACTGAAGGCGATTATGGCGAAGGATGGGGAGGATAAGAAGGAAGCAGAGGGTTTGAGCAGTAAGTTAGAGAGGAAAGTGAAGGAATTGGAAGGGAAGATCGCGGTTTTGGAAGGGAAGTTGGAGGAGAAAGAGAGGGTGATTAATGGGTTCGAAGAGAAGGAACGTGCAGTTCCCGATGGGGAGGTGGTAGAGAGGGGTGAGGTTAAGCAGAAGGGATTAGTGGTTGGTGGAAAGCCAGTGGAGTGGCCGCTGATTGCTGGTTCAGTAGTTGGAGCTGTTGGATTAGTCGGGGTTGTGTGCTACCTTCGTTACGCAAGGAGGACTTAAGAGGGTTGAGGTAGTGGAACTGAAGGTGAGTGAGCAGATGGAGGAACTTGCAGGTTAGGAATTTTTGGCTAACCCATAGTGTGCTTTGCATTTCGATTTTGATAGAAGTCATGTTATTTGAGCTTCCTTGTTATAGGTAAAAATAAATTCTGAGTATTGGTACTAGTATTGCAGAAGACATTTATACTGTCTCCGAAATTGAAGTGTATCGATATCATATTGCAGTTGCCTACTATACTATGATTTGCTAAAGTTTTGATTATGTTATGTTTGATATCTGTCAACAAGCAGATATGGTGATTAATGCATTCTGGATTACTCACAGACTATGTATATAGCATCTGATGTTAAATTTATATGATTTGTTTTATGCTAAATTGTTTTGCTGTAGAAGTGTGGCACTCTCTCCTATACTTGATAGTTCAGTGAGAGTTTCTTTTGCTTACGAGTTGCTGTAGCATTGGCTTGGTTGTTATAGAAAGACATTTTGTCATTGAGCACAGTTACTTTCTTTTGGTCATACATGTGTGCACTTATCTCTCCAAACTGAATGGATCTGTTTTGTGTGCTTGTACATCTATATGGTTTCAGATCGATGCTTAGATACATCTTATTGAAATTTAATACTAGTTAGCGTGCCTTTGACAGAGGGAATAATTCTTAGATGTTATTGTATCTTGGAGTTGGTTGTGGCTCATATAAGTAAAGAAGCAAATTAGTTAAGCTGTTTCAAGATACCGTTGTTATTTGTAGCTGTGATATCTTAGGCAATTTGCTAGAAGTCTAGATGGAAGTTGAATCATGGCTGAAAATCAATCTCAAGGACCCAGTGTATGTTGCATACACTGTAAGGAAAACTTATAAGATCATTGATCCATCGGTTTGATATTATTAGATGAGCGGCTGCACAATGATTGTTTGGCATGTCAGTCAATTGTTTTTGGAACTTAATGGTCTAGAGTTTGATTGAATGGCAGAACTGGATTTTGTTCGAGCTGAAGGGTCTAGTATCTGTCTTAGACAGCCACGGATTTGAAAATAGTTCCATTGTAGGGACCTTGTGTCGGAATTTGAGGTGACCTAAACGATCCGCCATTTAGAAAGATGACAGCAAGATATTTTCAACTACATTCTTGGGAGGGAGGAGAAAAAAGAGCACCGCAGTGATATCTTTCTGTTGGAAAGTTAGTAGAATAAGGCTCAGTTTGGTTCTTTCGCGAGCTGCTACTGTTGCCAACTTGTATGAGCTAGACAATGCACCACTATAAATGATTCAAGTGTTGGTAGATATTAGAAATAAAAATGTAAAGCAATGTCAAGAAGTTCTATGACACTGTTGTGCTTGTTTATACCTTACGTTGTTCTAGCTCTTTGCTTATTTGTGGCTTATAAGCACCAAATGGTAAAAAGTATGTGATAGCGTACTTTTTGTTTAGGTGCTTATAAGCATGAAACACCCTCTTGAAAGTGCGTGTGGCTAACAGAAAAAGGTCTTTTTGTTGTTTTAACCCAGATGATTATGTGTGGTCATATTGCTCCAGCGGAGATAAGCCTTAGCCTACTATGAACCAGCAGTTTGGCTGGCTCATGGATTTTTTTGTTAGAGTTTATAATTATTATTTTCTTTCTGGACAGAAAAAAAATTGAAATTCATTCATTAAAAAACTGGCTAACCAATCCCTGAACAAGATTGGCTAACCAATCTCTCTCTCTCTCTCTCTCTCTCTCTCTCTTTTATATATATAATAATGCATAATGAAAATACTAGAGCAAAAAACTTTTTAATAAGAATAGTATGCCATCGTATCCCTATAGCTAATTCTTTCTAAATAGTGTAAAATGCAGCTAATCTAACCTATAAATTATTAATTCCTTACTATAAAAGGAAAAGAATCATTCACGACACTTCTAACAACTTTAAAAAACATTATCAGAGCTTTTATGTGATCCGATGATCTAACACAAGTTTCAAGAGGCATGTCAATGGTTTAGATCGATCGGTGGCAATTAGGACGGTAAATGTGATTTGTATATATATATATTTTGAGGAATATTATGGTGGTTGAAGATAAAATAATGACTCTATCCCTCGAGGGTCAAAATTATCGTACAAAATACTTAATAGAAGAAAAAAGTGGAGACGTCAAGTTGATTGGATTGGCTAACAATTTTATAAATGGGTGTAAGTAAAGAAGAGAGATTAAATCGAATATGGCGATTTTCTCTAAAAGCGTGTAGATTAATTTTCTTTTGATTTGGGAAATGAACATGAAGATTCATTGCTAGGCAGTTGTTTGGTTCCTTTCAATGATGCTAGTGGCATTGTCCTTCTTCACTTGCACGATATTGCTGGATCAGGCTTTTGTCCATTATCCAAGATTCTCCACTAGATTAAATTTTAGTGATGAGAGAAAAGAATATATAATAATTTTGTGTAATCCTTCAGATACAAATGCACCCCTGTGATGAAGTATCAATGCTTTTTCTTCTATCTTGTTTCTGTCTTCATTTTTCTGCAGCTAAAGCATCAGTGTGTTTCTTCTTAGATGTGCTCTGTCCTTATTGGCCTATGATGATGATCTGAAAAAATGATTCCATTGTTGTCTCGACAAGCTCTTGTAGCACCATTTTATTTTATTTTATTTTTTGAAATTCTAGGAAGTAAAAATCTATAATATTTTACAATTATAGAGAATTAGTCTCTTTTTTTTCATAAAAGAGACATACCATTGTATCACTATTTATTTATACAAGTACAATAATCCAGAAAAGACGAATACACTGGGAACGGTATTTGCATACCACCTTATTGAATTTTAAAACAACAGAAAAAGAAAAGAAAAGAAAATAAAAAAATGAAATAAGCTTGCTCTTGAGCCTTGACTTTATAGCGTTCAACTCATTCTCTATTACCCGCAACTGCAACATGAAATGTTACATCTTAATGTTAGTACATAAACAACAACATCATCTTATTAGTCAGCAGCAATGTTTAATAGCAAAATTTAATATCTTTTTAGGGCCTCTAGCACATATAGTTTTTTTTTTTTTTTTTTTTTTGTTTTATGGATTATGTAGACCACCTAATATCTATATTGAAACTACTATGGAAATGAATGCATTATCCACAATATTGAATAACCATGTCTGAAATTTAGACGATGTAGACATTTACCATGAATGATTAATCAGAACTCCTACTGAAACAATCAAGCAACCCACAGCAATTCTTCCAAGAAGCCTGAGTAGGTGGCTGCCAAATGAGAGGACAATAGTTAGTTTAGTGACGTATCTGATCCGGCCGATGATACAATTACGATAAAATAATTATAAGAACAGTTCCTGACATTCATGATATCTGTCGATCTGTCATAACTTTACAAGAGGGATTCACTTATAGATAACGGGTATACGTAAAATTTTTAACCTGATTTTCTGCACTTGGAGGTATTTCTCTAGATCCAGCATCAGCAGCTACTGGCTCTGAAACAGGCGATGTTGCTTCACCAGAAGGCCCTCCTTTAACTAAATCTTTTGCAGCAGCAGAACTCTTAGCTTCATCAACTTTCTCTTTAGCCTTTTCTTTCTGTTCATCAGTAGCTTCCTTCACTGTCTCAGAGATCTTCTCAACTGCTTCAGTGGCCTTTTCTTCCACTTTCTGAGGCTCAGCCATTTGTCTGTTTTTTGGCATTCAGCAAATGTGTTTGATTGAAGAATAAAGCAATTGAATATCTAAATAATATACTGTGGATATATTAAACTACCAGCAATAAAATATAGAAGGTTACTTGTGTTACTGGAATTCTACAAAAGTATACAATTGTGACATTTGATTAAATAAGACTACATATACCATAATACAATCCTTGAATCTATCGAAATTGTACTATGGGCCTGTTTGAATTGGTTTTTTTTTTTTTTTTCTAGAAAGAAGTACTTTTTTTTTTTCCTGAAAAAGTTGCATTAAATTTGCAATAACTATTTGATTTGATTTCTAAAAAAATTAAAATTCTGAAAAAAGCTCAAATACAGTTTTTTTTTAGAAATTAGAATTTTTAGTTCTAAAAAAAAAACTATTTTTAAGAAACTATTAAAAAAAGTGCTTTTGAAAAAAGCCAATCCAAACGAGCCCTACAACTAACGTTCATCTCGACCACTAGACCGTGCAGGCTGTGACTGGTTCATGTTTTCTTTTTTCGTTTTTGATCAAAAGATAGTAATATTTTCAAAATGAAAAAATAAAAGTTATATACAAAATAGTCGACACCAATCGAATCAAAACACACAATTAAGAACACGAAATAACCCCACGGGCGGGGCAACCATCTAGCTTGGGGGAAGTAAGCCTAGTTGTACATCTCTTGTTAATTAATCAATAATTTTATTAGCGCTCTTGGTACGTGATATTTTCTTTATTCTTATCTGAAATGGAAGGAAGTGGACACTTGGGATATTGACTTCAGTTAATTTTTGCTCAAAGCTACATTTTATATAGTGATTGATTAATCAAATAAAAAAGTAATATTTCTTCAAATCTCACTTTCTATGCCAATTCACATGAATCTACTTGCGTATTTTTGACGTGTCTAACCACACTCTCCGCACCATTTTTTATTTTGCCAAAAAAATTTTGATTTCTTTCTTGATACTAATTGAAACTGAAATATAATATCGTATTAAAATTTATATTTTATCAAACGATTTAGAAATTTTTCTTTTTTTTAGACGACAAGGACTACTCCCACAAAATCTTCCGAATTTGTATTAAGGTCGAAATTTCAAAAGAAACTAGTCTTCCAAATCTCACCCAAGGAGAATAAATTTTCACAATAATTGAGTATATAAGTCACTCGCCTACATGTTCTGCCGTTCCACCATTATACTAATCCCTACACTCTTCCGAGAGAGATAAGAAAAATCTTTATTCTAAATAATATAACTGTGAAAAAGAAATAATTCTATCTATTTATCCATAAAGGGTTAGTGTGATAATTAAGATTTGGGCCTTTATATATCCTGTTTGTCATCTGGTTTTGGGCTTAATTTGGGCCGTAATAATTTTGTTGAGTTTCTGGGCTTAACCCAATTCCCATTAAACCTAGTGGTAATTTGAGTGTCTAGTCGATATATAATCATGTAAATTCCATATCCAAAAAAAAAAAAAAAGAAAAAAGAAAAAAAAAACAAAACGTTGTAATTTATCATAGTTTATGCCAACTCCACCCTCAAAAACCCTACAGAAACCCTCATACGCCATACCAAAGTCACTCTTGCAATGCCCGCCGCCGCCACCACCGCTGCTACCACCGCCTCCAAGGTGGCTTCCACCACCGTGGAAAGAGCAGTGACGGCCCTGGTCAAATGGAAAGAAGCTCAGTCAAAAACCCAAAACCCAAAACTAATCCCAGACGATGATTTCATTTACCTAATCATAACCCTCAAGAAAATCCCACCAAAATCACGCACTAACCCCTTCAAAATCCCCCTCCCCCACCCACTTCACACCCCGCCGTCGTCGGACCTCTGCCTCATCATCGACGACAGACCCAATTCGAAACCCAACAAAAAAGCCGTTAAAAAATTGGTGAATGAGGAAAGTATTCCTATCGCGAAAGTGATGACCCTTTCTAAGCTGAAAACTGATTATAAGCCCTTTGAAGCGAAGAGAAAGTTGTGTGATTCGTATGATTTGTTTCTAGTTGATAAAAGGGTTGTGCACTTTTTGCCTAAGTTGTTGGGGAAGGAGTTTTTTAAGAAGAGGAAGTTGCCGGTGGGTGTGGATTTGGGGAAGAAGGATTGGAGAGGGCAGGTGGAGAAGGCGTGCCGGTCCGGGTTGATGTATTTGAGGACGGGGACTTGTTGTGTGGTGAAGGTTGGGAAGTTGGCAATGGGGAAGGAGGAGATTGTGGAGAATGTGGTGGAAGGGATTGAAGGAGCGGTCGGGATTGTGCCGAAGAATTGGCGTGGTGTTAGGAGTTTGCATTTGAAGTTGGCGGATTCGGTTGCGTTGCCTTTGTATCAGGCGTTGCCTGATGTGAAGTTGAAGATTGAGGGTGCGAAGAAGGAAGGTAAGGATGTGAGTGGGAGTGTGGTTGAAGCCAAGGCCGAGAGTACGGATGATGAGGGGTTGAAGGCAAAGGAGGGGAAGAAGAAGAAAAAAGGGAGGATTCGTGAGGTTCGGTATATGGATGTTGCATTAGTTGGAGAGGAATTGGTGAATGAGGAGGATGAGGACGAGATGGTGAAGAGTGAGGAGAGTGCCGGTGAGGAATTGGGGGACGATAAGGATGTGGGAAAGAAGAGAAAGAAGGGAGGTTTAGTGAAGGGATTCGAGGATGAACAGAGTGATGAAGAGAGTGAAGAGAATGATGATTTTGGTAGTGATGATCTTGGGAGTAAGAAAAGAAAGAAGTCAAAATCAGAAAAACTGGCAAAGAAAGGCAGAAAAGTGGGGAAAACTGATGATCTTAAAGAAAAGAAAGAGAGGTCTTCACAGAAGGGGAAGAGGAAGAGCGACATTGTAGGGAAGTCGAATGAAGGATCAAGTAAAGCCAAGGATAAAAGAAGCAAGAAAAGAGTGGCAGCTGCTTGATCGACTTAAAAGACAACCTTTTGTACTAGTTTTCCAAGCTTGGTTTTTCTGAGGAAATTTATTGCTCTTTCAACTTCAAATTTTTGTAATACAACAGCAATTTTCATTTATTAGTTTTTCGTCTATCTTGGAAGTTTAAATTGCATTTGGAGTACTATAGCTTTCATCTCAGTTAGTGCATTTACTAAATTTTAAAGATGCGTGGTTAGGCTTCCGTTTATGCTGGTCAAACTATAGTTGTTAGTTTATATATGAATGCCATACTCACGAATTTTGGACATTTGAAGACACTTGTTGAGAAACTCTTACTATCTGTTTGCATCATCTATTGGTTGGTTACAGATCTATATATTAGTTACTTATTGGTTGGTTACAAATCTATATATTATTTACCTGTAAATACATGGTTGAGCTTTGAGCAATTGTATTTTAAGAGGATTTGAAGTTTTTGTTGCAATTGATCACATTTGACTTTAGATTCCTGAGCTCCTGCGTTTTACTTTTTAGTTTTTCCCTCTGTCAAGAATTCAGTATCAAATATCATCATAAGTTGGACGATAGGATTGATGATGATGTGAGGATGGGTTAGACAGGGAGAAGTAAAGATGATGAAAAGGTGTTAGAAGATTGAGATGTGTATTTCTACTTTCGGAGTTGTGAGAAAACACATGAAAAGAGGAATTCCCTGGAGTTCACGTATAGGGAATTAGAGCAGGATGAAGTAGTAACCATGGATGTGTCCGTATATAACTCTGAGTTTTAGTTTAGAATCAAAATGATTATCTGTTATTAACTAATTATTGAAAGTTATTGACTCCATGCTGTGCTGGACATGGAAGCCAGAATGGGTATATGGAATCTGGAAAGAGGTAGTTTGATTTCTCATTTCCATGTATAGAAGTCTTACGCTGAGAGAAGACAGACTACGCTTAAGAAAATGGGCCATGCTTCTAAACTCTTAGAAATTGTTCTTTACCCGCAGTGCTCTGTGTTCTCCTGCTTGTGACTTGATGTTTATCTGTACATGCATTTGTGCAGAATCTATTAGAACATCTAATTCTGCGTGGTATTGCCATTTCAGAGAATGACGAGACACTGTTTTACCTAAACAAGGCATTTCTTTTCTTTTCCAAAAGAGGTTCTTGTGTTCTTTGTATTATCTTTCTACTTCACCATGACTTGGTGCTGTATTGGATTTACTCTAATCCTATAATCTGTCCTCGTTTTCCGTTACATTCAGACAAGGTACTTATTCTGGTGGGTACATTGTGTGTCTTCTATGCAACTTGCAGTCACATATCTTTGTGTGTTAAGCAGGCCTCTTCTACTAACCGGTGTTTAGCTAAAGCTTCGTCTAATCCTGGACTCTTGGCGTATCAGCTATCAGCTTTTAATGGGCTTCAACATGAACATGGTCAGGAATTCCACGTTATGTATGTTTATCATGGATTTGCTTCTCCCTCCCCATATTGTTATATGCCTACAAAGAAGTCCACTTGCTGGTTATTCCAAGCGGTGCAAACCTTTCTCCTTTATGAAGTTGTCAAAAAAAGTATTCTGTCTGCAATCATGTTTGACTATCACACAGAAGTGAGGAATTGTTGAAACTTTTCAGTTTCAAATGATCATCATGCTTTTGAGTATCACTTGGTTGCTGCACTCATTGTCTCTGCTATCTGTTTCTAAACATATTATCCAGAAATCTGCAGTTTTGCCATGGAGCTGTATCTCTGATATTTTCCAATGTTTGCATTTGAATATATGTATTTCTGTTATGCGTAAACCCTTTTTCTTGGTCAACCGTAATGCGTAAACTTGGAAGCTCTTTAATATTGTGCTATCAGCCATATATGGTGGTGAATCCGTTCCCGGGCCTTGTATACACCGCAAGGAGGGGGATGCCGAAGTTTAGAAGTATTAGTGTATTATCTTGCTCATGCTTGCTTGCTAAGGGACTATATGTGTGGCAGGTCTGAACGTTCTTAGCATGGAGCAATGGACAAAATAGACATTCGTTGTCAAGAATGCTAAGATCTGCTCCGGTATAGACCATTGACCCCCTGGAAAGTTCAAGATAAACGACTATGTTCTTTTGTTTTTGGGTTGGATAAATGATTGTGTTTGAAAGTGGTATGATTTAACTTAATTAGATACAAAGTTTTTTGAGATGACCTCTGAGAAGAATATCTTTTAGGTGATTTGGACTTGAGATGAAGTCCTTTGCTTGCCTTTCATGCATTCTTTTCATTGGAAATTATTTTCCACTTAATTTTTGTGGTGAAAACCAAATAGGAGAAAAAAATTTATTTTCTTGAAATTTTCCAGGAAAATATTTTTCATAAAAAATATTTAATGAAAATAAATTATTTTCCACAAAAAAAAAAAAAGCGGAGCCAAAATTGATCGAATAACTAACAAACTAGGTAGACAAAACAAAAATGGTCTAGATTGAAACAAAAAATAATTAAGTGATTTGAAACTTCATATAAATTTCATAACTTATAGCCAATTTTATCCTTATGTAAACTATGAGGTTTATTTGGGCTCTATTCTGAAGTAATTACCTTGTGAAAAGACTTTTTATCCCCCGAAAATGAACATAAGAGATGATTATGAAGATTCTTTGGCTAGCAATAAAGTTTGCGGAACATCAGTCTAATACCGTGATTATAGAGATGATTATGAGGAGGGTTGGTGCAGAAATCAGTGATTCACAAAATTACAACAACAAAAGATAAACACAACATTGGAACAAAGAACAAGGAGCCAAAAAAGTCGACACTACCAACAGTCAACATGTACTCAAAGATTTTAAAAGTAGTTCCAACAAATGTAAGCATTTGAAATTTCAAAATAAAAACTATAACTGTAACAGGCAACAAGAACTAAATTCGTCGCCAAATAAAAATGAGTTCAACTGGACTTATTAACCAAAACAGAGACTAGATCCCCCAACTCGTCTTTGAATTGGATCTGTTGTGAATGAATCACTATTAGAAAATTATCTCTCTCTTTTTTTTTTTTTGTGACCGAACAAAATATTTGATTAAAAATACAAGGGGCTATCCAACATACACGACATCAAGCATATAGTTTAATACACTTATACAATTCAAGCAGATGTACAACCTTTCAATTATTTGAAAGAGTACCTCCGTAATTAAATGATCAGTAACTCAATTCACCTCACATTAGACGCCGTAAAAAAATTTATAGCATCATCGACAATAAATTGTCTTTTTGTTTTGAACATCTAAACTTTTTCAGGCATTCTATTACCAGTTTTTAAATCAGGCTGGAAGAATAAAATCGTAACGTAACAAATTGAGTGATCACTCGAATTTAAGCTCGATTAATTTTAAAGTGAAAAATGGTACCATTTAGTTACAAATAAGGTTAAATCAAAAGAAACAAGACAAGAAAACAGGCGGAGAGAGTATCTTTTCATAATCCAACAAGAGGAACAGTACTATCTTGTTCCTACGCGGACTTGTACATTTCTTCATCGTAATTCGTGCTTTGTCCGCAACAGACATTGCCCTCCTTAAACCCACAAAAAACATTAACATTGCATTACAAAAACCAGAAGTTTAAGGTGTTTTGAGTTAAAAAGAGACCCCTTTGCCACCACTTTATAACCTTTTTCAAACACCAAATCTATTGCAAAAAACGAACACAAGACGCCCCATTTTTATTGGGGTCTTTTTAGAGTGACCCAAAAAGACCAAAAAAAAAAAAAAAAAGAAAGGAAAAAGCTCGTTCATGACCATGGCTTTTCTAGTTGAACCTCGTTTTTCATCAAGTTTGAAGTTTTGGCTCCTTCTGAGGTAAAATATGAAAATTCAACTCATACCCATTTCTCGATTTTGCTAATATGTTTTCATGTGAGTGGTTTTGTCTTTATTGTCTTTACAATGGTTTTTGTCTTAAATATTTGTTTGGGCCAAAATGGGTATGATTATCTGGGTTTTTAATTAGATAGTTTAGATAATTGTGTTAATGCTGCAAAATATGCAAATGTGTATATATAAGTACATAAAGATTGACGCTTTTTGCTTTGTTTGTAAAAGGTATGGGTGTTAGCACTTTAGTGCTGGAAAATGTGGAATGTACCATATATATGTACTTAAAGATTGGAGCTTTTTGTATCATATGTAAGAAGCATGAGCTAGCAGCTGCTGGCCATAAGTGTGTTATATCTGTTTTTGTTTGTGTCTGTGTTTTTATTTTTCCTAAATTAAGTAAATGGATTAGGAACTTGTTGCTTAAAATAAAATTAGAGTAGCTAGTTTAGAAATATATGGGTTCGTTTTTGGGGAGAGGATGGATTAATGAGGGGGTCTTAACTTCTAGTTGTCGATAATTGGAAAAAACTAATTGGAGAGGTAATGTAAATTTTGCAATATTTAACTCGGAAAGGTTATTCTTTTCTTGACATACGACTACTTATGTAATAAGACAAAGTGGGCTTGGCCCAAACAAAGTTAATAGGGATTGTTCTTGATGAAGGTATTCCATGTAGAACTTGCTATGGCACTTTGTAGAAAGGACTTTTCTGGTAGATGGGAACTTTAAGGCTTTTAACGTATTATTGGGGCGAAATATGGGATAAGAACCTTTTTAGATTTTGCTTGGATAGTAAGATCGTATAATGTGTTTGGGAGGCGTTGACCTTATTCCTGTTCAATTGGAACTTCTGGTTGTAATGGTGGTGGCAGAGGTATTCTACATTTGTACTTTGTCATGCTGGGCGGGTAAATAGTAAATGCCCAAGCAAGATAAACTTTCAGACTCAGGAGTATATTGTAGAGAATGCATTTACTTAATGACCTAGTGCTGATAATAGCATATACCTCTTCTGATTGATTTGAGCAGAGCTCAAGCTTCTGTCGACTATGATTATAGTACTACAGGCTTTGTTGATCTGGGAAGAGGTTAGAACTTTTGTTTCTAATCTGAAAAAGCTTGACGTAGTTAGAAAACGGAGTCTGCAAGGTACAACAACGTTGTAGATTCTAATTGCAATACTGTTATTAGTTGATTTATTTTAGAATAATGAAAAACATGCAATTTAGAAGCAATGCTTAACATCTATGTCGCATTACCTAATATAGTGTCAAAATCCATCTATGGTTCTTTTGGTTGAGTGCTTGTGGGTTCATTGTTGTGCATTGAAGTCTAACTGCTTGGGAATTATTAAATGAAAATGCATGTTAGCCCCGAGCACATTGAGAAGAGTATTATCTTAGGGGAGGGAGTTGGAAGTGGAAGAGATGCTATTGAGATCTATGCTGAGCAAACCTCAGAGCCAGTAAACTGAGAATTTGGCAGAGGATATGAAGGATGTTGGAAGAATATCATGGAAATCATTGATGATAATTTTGGGAAAAGAAAATAGTGAAGGAATTCAAACATAAGGTACTCTTTCTTTCTGAAAAAGAAGATATGGAAAATGACTGTGTAGAGTTGGGAACTGTTATTTTAGAATCTAGAAGACAATGGATGTGTTAGTGGAAAGAGTTGGTCTGGTACCATTAGTGGAGATGAATCACCTAGATTCTATTCTCTTGAACCAAGCATACTTCTTATCACTTTTTATGGGTAAAGGCCTTAGAGACCTGAATTTCTGAGGTGGTTCCTCATATTGCAAAAAGATGGGGTTGCTGAAAGACAGTGAATGCAATGGCATGTAGCTTTTGAGATCAAAGTACAGGATCTTATGTGGTTCAACTTTGCAGGAAGTGACTGGGACAAGAATACAGCTGCACAGAAAGACATGGAGCTACAGAGATCCAAGAAGAGGATCTTATGTGGTTTCATACTTTTTAAAAGAACATAATTTTCCTGGTTGAAGTATTAGGTTCACTGTTTTGTAATGTTATCAAAGTATACACTTGTGCTCAACGTCTCATATCCTCAGTGTCTGCTCCCTCAACAGGGAAGACAAGTTCACATAATTTTGAAAAATTTTTATTTATCCAACATTTAGTCACTCAAACATAGTCAAATAGCTAGGAATCTGATTAACTAGAATAATCAGAATGTACTTCACGGTGTGTGGAGTTTCTGTTTGGTTTGGCCATCAGGGAGTACGTGCTGCACATGATAACATTGCTCAGCAAAGAACTTTCTTGACATGTAAATAGGTGAAATCAGACTATGGTGCCTTCTTGCTGTAACTGGCCTTACTCTAAAAATAGAGTCTATTCAATTTAAGTTAATGCCGTGCAGTAGCTGATGCTTTATCACCTTAGTCACTTTGTCTCAGATCAAGGTATTATTAGCTATTCTGGAATAATATATCTGAATATGAACTTACCAAATCACATTTAGTTAAGTGCAGAAGAAAAAGTTTCCAAGGGCTCCTGATTATATCTAATTAATTTCTGGTTGCCTGGCTTTCTTTATTTAAGCAATGTCTACAGCTCTGTAATCTCCTCTGGCATCTGACCACTTTTCTTTCTCCAAAATTCTGCAGTGCCAGGCCAAGAGGTGGCAGCAATGCTTATGTTGAAGATCTTAAGTCTTCCAATTTTTTAAGCATGAGTGAATTTCCTATCCTTATGCTTTACTGGATCATGTAAAGTGATTGGCATTTCATTATTGACGTAGGGAATGAAGCCATTTGGTCCGTGTAGTATACTGATTCTTGTACCATATTGACCATTCCATAGTAGGTGATACTCTGAATTCTTATATAGTTTTTGAAGTTTGCATCAGCTCCAGCTGTGGCAATATTAGCTTCATTTGAGCATTTAATTCTAAAATTATGTAGAGTCTGCGTTTGGAAAGAAACCGGTGTTAGTTGCTTACTAATTGTCAATTTCTCCTACTTCAAGAAAACCGTGGGTGCTTTACTTTCCAGTGATTGGTCTTCTTTGTGCTTACTTTGTGTGAGTGCCTTATGGAAGTGTTAGCTTAGGTATGCTTGACTATAAGCAAAAAGCAGCCAAATTGGCACTTAGAATAATGTTATCTTCTCAACCTTTTTTTATTTTTATTTTTTTAAACTGCTTTATTTACTTGATTTCACCTCCCATTTGTATGTTTTCATCAGATCATCATTTCATATTTGCTAGTGCTTGCTTCACTGAGTCACTTTCTTGTGCTCCTATTGATCCGTATGGCTCTCTTTGATTCTGTGGTGATTTGCAAAATTCTGAGTTACAGCCATCTAGTTTTTGTTTTTTGAAATTTAGCAGAACTAAGACGTTCAAGATTTTTGTTTGGTTAAAAGATTCACTTCTTCTTTTTCCTCTTACGGGTTTAAATACACAGTCCTAGGATATGGAAATGATTTTTACATTCAATATGAACTAAAAGATTATTCCTAGACAGAGTGGTCCTGCTTATCAAAACCTTGATTGCTTGCATTCAGGAGGTAAACCTTGTGGAAAACGCTTCAAGTCGGTGCAGTAATTGTAAACCATGTAGTTCTTTTGCACCCACTGTAGTTTTTTCTTGTCATTTGAAGTAAGGACTTGATTCATCCATGAATTAGCATGTGGTGAACTTGCAGACTTAGAGACACATGATGATGTGGATGGCCAAACACAAGCATCGGCATTAAAACTCTTGTAAGAAGCAGTAAAAGGAGCTTTTGTCCAATCAGTCTTTACTCTCCCACCTTGTGTTGCCCAGTCATCTGCATTCCAAAGGCTGGAATATAATCTCATAGGTTGTTTGTTTGGGAAAGGTACTCCAATTGCTTGGTTATTGTTGAATACTCTTATTGGTGTCCTATCCACCATGAAACTGAAACATAGGTGCAGCACAAGATTAAGTTGTATATTTGGTTGAAATGCTTATATGAAATACAATCTTATTACAATAACTTCATAGTATCATGAGGGAGATATAGTGGTGTTATAATGAAATGACTTGAATAGTTTACCATTATTTGATCTTCTTTGTAATATTATAACGTTATGAAGGGATGCAAATCCAAATGGTATATGCCTTACATGATGCGCTGACGATTCCATATAATGGAGTAAGTGTGGAAGGCAGCTGTAGGATCAAACCATAGGTGGAATTGTTGTTCCCTGTCTCCTTTGCCTTGAGCATAAACATTGGTATGCATTGTATAAGGTTGCCCTGACAAATTACCCAAAAACTCGAAATCAATCTCATCATGTGATGGCCCCTGAGAAGATAGCTGCATGACAAATATCAATAAATCAGTGGTGCAAACATTAAGCTTATCTCTGATTACATTATGCTAGTGTGTGTGTAAGCGGATCTGCTTATGTTTACTCACATAATATGTAGTTACAGTGCCAGCTGAATTTCCGGGTACGAGTTTGAGTTGCATGTCAATCCTACCAAATAAATACTGATTCTTGGACTGAAAACCAGAGCCTGAAATCTTGTCTAGTGATAATGTCAGCAGTTGGCCGCTGTTAAGTATCTTGCCGCGCTGAGCGCCCCATGTGATGTCTATTTCTTGATTGAAGTTTCTAGCTTTAGCAGCCATTAGGGAAGACAAGAATATAGATAGCATAAGCATTATCTTACACTTAAGGTAAGTTGATGACATTGTTGATCTGATAAGATGTTGTCTATTACACGTGTAGGAGGAAGAGGAACTGCTTTGAACTAAGGACAATTTGTGGTTTTTAGAGAGTGAGGTTGAGGGGTGCTTAAATAGGGTGACCTTGGGAGAGGAAGCACTTGTTGATAACCATGTAATGCAAGTTGGCAGTGTTGATGATAATTTATTGTTAAAGTTCTTAGCTGGAAATGTGAAATCTTCAAGCTGGAGACTTACTAGCCGGGTAAGATGAGATAAAGACACCTTGGCCAATACGTGATAAAAGCAGCAAAAGGTACATTGTTAATGGTGATGGTGGATTTTGGTTTTGTGAACCAATAAAATACAAGCAGTTTCACCTAAGTTCATCGTATGCTTGATTATTCTCTCTATAACGATTTAGGCTCAACTATTAATTTTTTACCATATTAAGTCTAATTAACTAGATCAAAATGCTTAAAACTTGTGATGATAGTAATAGTAATACCAAGCCACTATAAATAGAATACAAATTCCACACAGTACTAATGTGAGTCGAGACGTTATAAATTCCTCTTGTAAAGACTCATTGTGCCAAACATAAACAAAACATAATAACAGTCCAAAAACCTTAGGTGGTGTGGAATCCACTTAGAGTTTATTCTAATATCACCTATAATGACTTAGGCTCAATTTTAACTGTTAGTTTGCCACTAAATTGAGTCTAATAAATACAAATGTCAAACAGAACTAACATAGACCAGACGTTACACACTCTCTCTTGTTGTGATATGGCGGTTCACCCTGCCAAGGAAATCCTTCAGCTTTACACTAACGTTAATAAATTCTAAGACACATAATGATCCATCCAGTAAAACCATGATACTAGTTAAGTAGAATTAACCACTACTTGTAGACTGATGGGCTTCTTGTTTCTTTCTGTAAGTGACCCATCATGATAATAACAAACCAGATTGTATCCAGCTTGCATACACTTGTTGTAGCAATAGAGAAAACTTTGACAAGACACACGTGACCTCAAACCATAAAAATATATGAAACATGTGACTGGTGAACTTACTTTGAGTCAACGTGAGTTCAAATTAAAGTGGGCAAGTGCAGCACTAGTCATAACCTCGCAAAGTTTAGAATAAAACCTGTTCAAGTGTTATCATCATATTCATATCCAAGCTGTTATCAACCAACTACAGGCTTCCCTTGATAATGCCTGGTGGGATAAGAACGGAATCCGCGGCCAAGTTATTATGTGCCTCTCTTGTCTTTGGTGTAGCTTTGCTTGTTTTTGTCTATTTGGAACAGTTTTAAAGGGTGTTCAGTAGTGTTTATTTGGGTTATTATGAGTATTTAAAAAAAAATATTAGTGGCAGCACTTTTTATTTTGAATACTTAATTATAAGCACACAAATAAACACTACCAAACACTCTTTTAGGGTCTATTTGGTGCAATTAGCAGATTAGATAGTGGATAAGTGTTTGAGTAGCATATAACTGTTTGGATAGCGGATAGTTAGTGTTTTAGCGGTTAGTTATTTTACTAGGAGATTATTTTAAATGTGTTCGATAAAACTAGTTGTTGGGTTAGCTGGTGTATGCAAAATGACGAAAAAAGAAATTGGTATCTCGTTATTGTTGTTGTTGTTGTTGTTGTTGTTGTTATTATTATTATTAAAATAATTAAGAAAATTTTATAATTGAATATATATTTCTTAAAATAATGTTTCATTAGTAAAGCATAATAAGATTACTTTTTGTTGATAAATTAGTTTTATTAATAATATAAACAAATATTTTTTTATTAAAGAAATATTTTTAACTGATCAAAAACTTGTATTTCCAAAGAAAAATAATAAATGGATGACTAAGGCTTATATTTTTTAAATATATTTTGATGTAGATAGAATTTGAAATTAATTTTTGTGTTATTTTGTATTTATATTTGTGAAAGAAAAAATTTAAGAATGTATAGAGAAAATAACTCTACCTTGAAACGCTAATAATATTAACATTTCACAAACATTACTCCAAATGCAATTTTAAATAAAAACACTGCTTAAAATACTGTTTCCATGCAAAAAAGCATTGGAATCATCCATTTGATGTAAAGACCACCCAAAATGTAAAGCCATAGACAAAACAATTCTAATAGTCTGAGATTTCACCACAGGACTAAAAGTTTTTGAGTAGTCTATCCCATGTTCTTGATGATAATCTTTTGCAACAAGCCTAGCTTTGTACCTAGAAATGATCCCATCTACATTTTTTTTTATTTTAAACACCCATTTACAGCCAATTGACTGCCTGTTAGAAGGCAAAGGCACTAAAGACCATGTTTGTTGTCTTTGTAAAGCTGCAAATTCCTCATCCATAGCCTGTTGCCAACATGGAAATTTAGAGGCTTCCTTGTAGGTAGCAGGCTCAATGTCTGGTGGTTCAAGTGCCACATGATTCAAATAACTAAAATGAGACAAAGTAGTGTTTTGACCAAAACACTATTTAAAATATTATTGTTGAATATTGCCTTAGTCCTCGTGCCCCATACTTGTTACGCGAAACTTGCAAACTAGGCTTGTGATGTATCTTGGGTGATTTGGATCTTATTATAATGTTGTAACATTATAGATTGTTAAAGATAATAAATAATATGACATTTTATTGTAACAGTATACATTTATAGATGAAATAATAACTTAATATAGTTTACATATGGATTATCTAAATTCAAATCTCTCATTTCATGTGAATTATCTAAATTATTTTATTATGACTGTACGAACAAAATATTGTTAGATTTTGCGATCCTAGGATAAAAGGGATAATATGATGTTTGGACGTAGCCAGGGAGAAAAGTCCCATCTGCCTTCTCTGTGGACGATGAATTTTTGTTTTTTTAACTAGAGGATTCAAAGTTCAATGCAGTAAAATAAAGTTATATTTAGTGATCCAAATAAAAGCTGCTAATATATTGTCGGATTACTTTCATATTTAAAGGTAATCATGAATAGTTATAAATCATTTGGATTTTCTCAAATTTAATCCCATAAGTTTCATTTTTAATTTTTTAAGTTCCAATTGAATTTTCTTCTTGTAATTTGACATGGATTTTCTATCTTTTTCTTTATGAGGACTCGATATTTCCTCCAACGGGTCAGTTTGGTCAATTTCATAATATTCAACAGAAGGCCAAGATAAACCAAAAGTTACAATGCCAATTGCAAGAGGTTCAAAGTGAAACTTAAAACAATTCTTTAGAAGACTATATATACATATATACATGCATATATATAACCAACCATATTTTGATTTGTTTTGTACAAATCAATGCATATTATAAAGTAACGTTTTTTGCTTTTTTAATTTAGGCCATGTGTCCCATGTCATATCTTTTTCCTTTTAGAAAAATTTTAGTCTATCTCTTTTTATTCATAAAGACAAGACTCCACATATGTATTTTATTCCCCTTCCATTTTCTTCAATCTACTTCATTTTGATTTTGCTTTTCAATATCATTTGATTTTGTAAAAATATAAAAATTTTGATTACTATTGAAAATTTGTTAAAAATTAAATTTACAAAACATATTTATATTTTATTTTTAAATAAAATGTAAAACTTGACTAGCAATAATAAATAGAGAGATAAACATATCCTTTTTTTATGTATCACATAGGTGCAATATAATATACCTTTTTATTTCGTATCGTATCTTATTTTTCACTTAGCTAAAAAAGTAGATATTGGCATGAACTTTTAAGTTTTATATGACATCTTAATAGAGATTTGAATTCCAAATAATTTATCAATTATTAGATACATTTCATTCAAAAAATTTTATTTATATTTATTATTAAAAAATTTGGCCTCTATTCACAATTAGATATTGAAATTTTAATTTTTTTTTCATGAATAACTAGAGTGATTGATTTTGCATTTCTAATATAAATATATGTCTAATTCCTGAAGGTTAAAAATAAAATTTCTTTTTTAAAAAAATAAGTGACTTTCTATATATATATATATTATAACATTTTTAGATATATTTTATAATACGTTTAGCTATTATTTTTAAAAGTAATAAATAGTTAATATTTGATTAGATGTTAATGTATTAAGTCTCTATTACATCCGTATATTTGGATTAATTTTTATTTTCTTTTTCTTTTGTGATCACTATATAAAATCCTTCAAGACTTTTTCAAATTCAAATGACTTATTAGTTAATTTGTGCAACAATAGTCAATTGTTTATCTTGCACCCAATATATTTTGTTATAAATATAATTTTCTTTTAGTGTTTACTATTTTTTTTTTGTATTTTTCTTTTTTATTTTAAAATTATTTACCGTTGATGAGGCTGTAAAAAGAGAGAAGGGATTGACTATCTAGCAGATGTCATTTTCTACATTTAAAAAAAAAAATTATCTTGTATATTGCACTAGCCTAAATTTGGTTTATATATATAGCAAATAACTCAATATACAAAACACTAGTGACATGTGGAAACGAAAAAGATCCGTGTTTGTCCTAAAAAGCAAAAAATTAATAATTTTCTTATGTTGATTTTACACTGAGAAGATTAGCTACGGAAGAAGAAGCAACACGAGCTAGAACTTCGATAATTCGTTTATCGGACATGCGGTATATGATATTCGTAATTGGATTTACGAACCGTATGTTTATTGTTTACATTTAATTTGAATAAAAAAAAGTACCATGAACGAACTAACCGAAGAACTATTTGATATTTTGTTAGAAAATTGTCGTTCAATGTTTATTATTATTATTATTATTATTGTTATTATTTTGTCGAAGTTCAATAGTGATTAAAAATTACACATAATTTTTACAAAGAGGATAAGTTTTAATTTAAAAACTTTGACAACAGCTCTTGATAAAATTTAGAAGAGTCAACTAGAAGCATTAATTCACAGCTCAAAGCTATGACTATTACATTATATGTTGCTCTGACCTTTCCAATGCTATGAAAACCAAATTTCCTTTTTCTTTTTTTTTAAAGTGAAATTGAAATCTCCTTTATTATCATCACCACCAAGAAGTTAATTAGAAACTCATAACTGAAAAACAAATCAATGATCAAAGAGAGAGGAGGCCACCAGTGACAATTCTCTAGAACATTCGAAGCCTGCATTCAGGAGGAAACCCTTGAGGAAACCTTTTGAAATCAGTGCAATAGTTGTAGATCATGTACTTCTGCTGAACCCATCGAAGTCTATTGCGACCCTTAGCATCAATGGCCTCAGTTAGCCATAAGGAGTTGAAAGGATCAGTTGGAGCACAAGCATTTGCAGGCAAACCAGCAGTGCATGCATTGCCATTGAAGTTGACGTTTCTGTAAGTGACTGTGAAAGGGGCTTGCGTCCAATCTGTCTTGATTCTTCCGCCTTGTGTTGCCCAATCATCTGCGTTCCACAAGCTGCCGAAAACCCTCATGGGTTGGCTCTTAGGGTATGGCACACTAACTGCTTCATAGTTTTTGAATACTCTAATTGGAATGTTATCTATCAAGAAACTGGGAAAAAAAAAAAAGAAAAGGAAAATTAAGAGAGTCAAAATCTAAGAAAAAATTGGATATGATTATATAAAGAACATTTGAATTACGAAGATTTGATGATTTAGAAAGTACGAGCCCGAGTGTACAACAGAACAATTAGGAATAGGCAGTGATTTTTTAGTAGGGATTTTGTAAAAACCTTAACTCTTGGAGTATCACCTCTGATATCATCTTGGAGTACCACCTCATCTAAAAGGTTAAGTTTGTAGAGAGGATATTGATTTATTTATTTATTTATTATGTTAACACCGACAACATCACTATAGGGGCGGTTCTTAGAGCTGCTGCCTATAATCGTGTTTTTTATTTCTCACTTTTTAAAATATTTTTTCATTTAAAGGTGATGGCTGGACAGGTGGCGGCCATTCAAACCTACCGCGGATGAAAAAAAGAACCCTTGGTATAGCTATATATATATATATATATATATATATATATATCTGTACATGTACATGTACATATATATATGGGAAAAATTAAGAAGAAGGTATAGTGTATTAGGGGAGATAATACTTACATGATGCGTTGAGGATTCCAAACAATGGAGTAGAGGTGGAAGTATCTTGTTGGGTCAAACCAAAGACGAAACTGTTGCTCTCTGTCACCCTTTCCCTGGGCGAAAACATTGGTGTGGACTGTGTAGGGTTGCCCAGATACATTGCCTAAAAACTCAAAATCAATCTCATCGTGGCCTGGTCCTTGAGATGACAACTACGAATTGAATAAGAATATTCTAACATATTAGTTCGTGAAACATCACAAACTATTTGGATAGTGTTTCTTAACCGAATTTTACGATTAAAGAATGTATACTTAATTAGTTTGATGCCTTCTAGTATATCAAGACTTACGAAAAATGTGGTCACGGTGCCAGCTGAATTGCGAGGTACAAGTTTGAGCCACACGTCGAATCTTCCGAATAGAAACTCATTCTTGGATTGGAAACCAGAGCCTGAAATTTTGTCTAATGTCAGTGTGAGAACTTGGCCACGTTGAAGTATCTTTCCACGACCATTGCCCCATGTTATGTCAACATCTTTGTTGAAATTGCCTGCTAAGGCAGCCAAAATGAATGCCATGGCCAACACGAGCTTGAGTATTGAAGAAGCCCTAGTCACAGGTGACATTTTGGGCTATTCTTGGAGACAAAATATAAAGAACAATTAAAACAATAACTGAAGAGAAGGTTTGTTGATGATGGTTAAAGTTGGATTATCATAGGTTTATATAGAAGGGCTTATAAGCACTTACCGTTGACTCATGGTATGGTACAAATGTATAATCTCAGAGAGGGAGGCAACTAATTAAGACATATATGCAAGATTGACCTAGTAGTATATTGACGATTTTGTAGAATATTAATTAGTGCCAGAATGTTTCCGCGTTTCCCAGGGGTTGTTGATACAACTAATTCGCATGCATGGCTTAGTTTTTGTGTTTAGACTTTAGAGTTTGGTTATGTTTTGTAAAGAATGGTGATCACATCGGCCTCCACACACTCTCAATATGTGTTCAAAATTATGTTACTCTTCATAATATATATAAGAATTTTTTACTAATACCGCAACCTTTAAGAAAATACCCTCATACACGAATTTCAAATCTCCCTACAACTTTTATATAATGAGGAAGAAGATTTCATATGATTAACTTATATTAATATAATAAATTAATTATGAAGAAAATGATGAATAGTTTAGACTATTTGATCTTTCTTATAATGTTGTATATATCGTGAAAAAATTTATAATCTAGATTTATGTCGAGCTACCACCACTCCAAGAAGGGAAAAGGAAAAGCAAAGGTTGACACTGTGTCATGCTTATTGCTTGTGGAATATCTTTGTTAGAGAAGGCATGAAATTCATTGCACTATTGATTATGTTTCAAACAATTCCCCACATGACGCTAGCTTCTGGTTTCTCAGTTCCCCAGTTCAAACCTCAATAGATCGAAGAAAGAAATTGGAAAAGGATGGCATGTTCCTTCTCTTTTATATACACACACACACACACACATATATATATATATATATGTGTGTGTGTGTGTGTGTGTGTGTATGTATGTATGTATGTACGTATGTACATATACATACACACATATATGTATAATACACACACACATATATATGTATGTATGTATGTATGTATGTATTATGTATCTTTTTATTTAAAAGACAAGATCAAACTTGTGCACATAAAAATTCCCACTAAAGTGAAGAGAAAGTTCAATATTTTAGCACAAGAAGATAATCATCTATTGATTTTCTTTAGTAAATTATATAGTAAATTAAAATTTAGATCAGATGGAAATTAACTTGTTATCGTATTTCCTTTATTTCAGAAGTATCTTTCTCTACACAAAAGAAGTATTCTATTTTCTAGACAAATATCTCCCATTCCGAGTTGGTTTCCCGCAAACAAACTGTTAGATCACTTCCTTCACAATACTTGTTATAGGTTTGAGGTTAATTGACGAAAAATTTGCACACGTGATCTCGATACGGGTTTTGTTAGGTTTGGTAATAGCCCAAACGAAAGTGGGTCTATAGAAGCCCAAGATGATACAACGTGGGCCAACAAAGCGGACAGAGTCCAAGGGGAAAGGCCCACACGAGATTCCTCGAGCTCTTCATGGTATTTTATTCTATATTATTAATAAACTAATATTGAAAATAATACTTAATAAATTAATTAATTAAAAATTAAAAACTATAGCCAATAAAATAAATAATAATAATAATAATAATAATTAATATTAATTAATTAATTAATTTGTTAGGGACATTTTTATAGAATAGCTTGAAATTCTCATGAATGTTAGTTTTAAACCAAACCTAACAAGTTAACATTCCTAGGAATTCCCCAAATTTTTCCAAGAATGTTTTTGGTATACCAAATGCTTTTTATATCATTCCGGGGAATCACATTATCAGGAATTTATCAACAATAATTTTTTATTCCTTGAACCAAATACCCCCTTAGTTGATAACATATAGTGTCATATCTCTAACCATGATTTGTTTCAAAGAGTGTTAAATAAGATGCCAAATTTGTCACAAAAAACAAATAAGCTACATGGTTTTTTTTTTTGGGTCGAATAAACTATAAATAGTCGCATATGGGATAGAGGATTTTGCTTTTTTTGATTGAAAAACCTAACACTTTCATTACTTTAACAATTAACCAACTCTCATGGTGTTGCAAACCAAATACAAGCAATTAAAGAGCCCCATTAGAGGATAAATCATCCAATTTGAAATTTCAGAGAACTCATATATAGAACGAGAGTAACTTTTGGAAATACATCTAGACAGTTTGAATTGCAAATCACTAGATGAAGTCTTTGCAAAAAGCTTTAAATATAATTCATTCTTTGCCTGAACAATTTACATATATTTCGCTTATCTGACATTTTATCGAGTTTCTCTCTTATCCTTCCGTGAAAAACTGTATGTGATAAATCCCGACTTGTATATTGGCCGAAGTGACAAAGTCACGTCACGTTGGACTGGTAAGTTACAGTTTAATCCTTTAACCTTGAGAAATTGTAGAAGAAAAGGATCAAGGGCCGGATATTTATTTTACTAACCAACTCAAATTTATTTTCTTGGAAAGACACGTATAGACTTGGGCCATAAATATATTACGACTTGAAATATTTTTTCTCATTAGAATGCCAATTCAATAACGCGTAATGAAACCGTGTTCATTATGACGTTAAGTTGTCAAATTTTGGTTCGGCTATCAAGTGCAAATAGCATTACAAGGGTATTGCACAGACACCCCCCAAAAACCAAAGAACATACTTTTTGCAATATAGGATTTAGGGTTTGTTTGGATTAGATTTTTTCAAAAACATTTTTTTATCAGCTTTTAGAAAATAATTTTTTTTGATAAGCTGAAAAATCTAACTTTTAAAAAAAATTGTATTTGAGTTTTTTTCAAAATTTCAGCTTTTTTAAAAACCAAATTAAATAGTTATTACAAATTTAATGTACCTTTTTAGGGAAAAAAAATATTTTTTTTTAAAAAAAATTAATCCAAATAGGCCCTTACTATAAAAGATAAGTTGTATATGATAAGAAAATTAAGAAATAACTCTTAAATAAGGCTATTTCTTTGCGTTTGAGTTGTAGATGATGCTAGACTTCTGTAGCATATGTGTGTCTTTGTTAATAATCAATGAATCTTACTTGTTTAGTAAAAAGAAGGAAAAAAAACCACTTACAAGTACAAGTAGCAGCTTTTATTACGATAAACGAATGGTACAAAATATTGGAATTTTCTTTATTTGGATGACTATAAAAAATAAAGAATACATTAGTAACAGTATAATTTTACAGATTTTGAAAGAAAAATGAAAAGAATTAGTCATCGGTATGGAGGTCTAATAATGTGCGCTTAGAATCTTGAACGTTTGCATTCAGGTGGAACGCCTTGAGGAAACCTTTTGGCATCGGCGCAATAATTGTAGATCATGTACTTCTGCTGCACCCATCGAAGTCTGTTTCTGCCTTTGGCATCAAGCCCTTGATTTTGCCATCCCTGATTGTTGAAAGAATCGCTGGACTTTGGAGCACAAGATGATCCAACACAAGCGTTGCCATTGAAGTTTACGTTTCTGTAAGAGGCTGTGAAAGGGGCTTTTGACCAATCTGTCTTGATTCTCCCGCCCTGTGTTGCCCAATCGTCTGCATTCCATAAGCTGCAGTACACCCTCATGGGTTGATTCTTTGGGTATGGCACGCCAATGGCTTCATGGTTGTTGAATACTCTTAGGGGTATGTTATCAATCATAAAACTGCAAAGAAGAAGGATCAGTCAGTACATTTACACCTACGAAACACTGACACTCACGTGTGAGCGTGTCGTGTCTACGTATCGGATCCGTGCTTCCTAGTTGTATGGGTTAGTATTTTGTTACTTACACGATGCGTTGAGAGTTCCAAACGATGGAGTATGTGTGGAAGGCTGAGGTGGGGTCGAACCACAGATGGAACTGTTGTTCTTTGTCACCTTTGCCTTGAGAGTAAACATTGGTGTGGACCGTGTAGGGCTGTCCTGAAACATTTCCCAAGAACTCAAAATCAATTTCGTCATGGCCAGCTCCTTGAGATGATAACTGCAGAAAATGAACAAAAGTATTAGTCTCTCGTCCACACGATTGCTTATAGTTTTTTCTTGTAACTTGACTACAAAATTATGACACAGCAGTTTTGGTTTCAAATTTCTTCGATAAAATCATATCTATTTCGCGTCCGATTTTAATCGATACTTACATAGAATGTGGTCACCGTACCAGCAGAATTTCCAGGTACAAGCTTGAGTTGCGTGTCGAATCTTCCAAAAAGATACTGGTTTTTTGATTGGAAGCCAGACCCGGAAGATTGATCCAGGGACAAAGTTAGAAGCTGGCCGCCGTTGAGCACTTGAGCTCGTTGACCACCCCAGGTGATGTCCATGTCTTGATAGAAGTTGCCAGCAGAAGCCATCAAAATGAAAGCCATAAACATGGAGAGTTGCAGCATTGCAGCAGAAGAAGAAAGTCTAAAACAAGTAAAAGCTGCCATTTTTAGAGAGCTGAGGGAAAAAAAATGGAAACAATTTGATGCTCAAACAGAATGGATTTCTTTGTCTTTTGGGTTGAGTTGTGATGGTGATTGTGTTGATCTTGAGGTGTTTATATAGGAGTGTATGAAGTGGAGGAAGTATCTGAGTGAGAGGAATGCAGAATTATGAAGGTATGGAAACGCCTAGTTGCACCAAAGTAGGACAACGTTAATAACTTACAGTTGGCATCTTTTAAGATTATTCAAAGTGATGGCAATTGACAAACGTTTGCGCGTTTGTTCCACCCATGGTTATGGACATGGCACGCTAGATTTATTCAATGGGAGGAATGGTCACATCACATATCTAATTTATTTGAAGGAGGCATCAACTATGATTCGTTTTTTCTTTTATTTTTTCTTTTGGTCAAATAAAAAGAAACCAAATACACTGCTCAGCCAATGCCACAATAGTCCAAATTAGAAATCAGAAGTTTTACAAGAGCAGAGGTATATTAAAATCTCCATCTACACACAAGCAATTCCTAAATTGAGCTTTAGCCATCTCGTTGTAGTCGTAATTGGCAGTTCTCAAAATACACTTGAAATCCAAAGAAGAACTCTCGACACCAGTTCTTTCAATAGATTCGTCATACTATTCTTTCAAATATTCTTAGACGTATAATAACTTGTTCTCGAAGAAAAATCATATAATAATGAATTCAAATTCGTGTACGAACGAGTTTACGAACCACACAAAATACTCTATCCCTAGAATAACTCGTTAAGGCCATCAACATTTTATTTTCTAAGCCGTAGGAAGTTCAATTGACCTCACTTTTGAATTCCGAGTAGGTAGAGATTAAACGAAGGAAGCTAAAGAGGAGACCCTGGAAGCTTCTTTTCCCATAATCACTTTGTGTGGTTGGAAAAAGCTCATTGGAATGAAAAGGTCAAAGGGATTCTTGTTGCGCCACTTGAATAATGCCGTGCCATACAATGATTATACAAACTGCTCGATTTTTGTCTTCCCACGTGTCACGTGCTTAATCTGCCTTCCAGGTTTAATTTTCTAGACCATTTAGTATATCAAATAGGATGTCAAGATAATTTAAAGGAGAAGCTTTTGACGAATAAAATATTTATTTTTAACTTTTAAAATTACATTTAAGACTATCTCGGTTTTTGAACATTAATTTTTTTCCGCAATAAATTTTGAGCAAATATAACTTATAGGTCTTATCATGCATTTATCATTCAATAAACTTGTGTTTAAGCAAATTGGTAGAAGTCCCTTTCCTAATTTTCTCATTCCCTTCTAGGGCTACAAATAATTCGTCCAACCAGAGATATTAATAGGAAATCCGAATCGAATTTGACTTGATCTTGTTGTCCTTAGATCACTCAAATCTGTGTGATAACAAAAGTCATCTTCCCCAGTGTCACAAGTTGTTGTATGCGCAAAACCAACGGAACACCCGGCAACGGCCTAGTTTGTTGTCATAAATTAGTCAGTCAAACTCAACCTCGCACACACAAGTGTTTACACACGCACACACGTGTTTGTCCTCGTCTACAAATGTTTGCCTCACAATATAGAGTTTATATGCAAGCAATCAACGATATAGTTAGAATTAAAGAAACACAAAAATTACGAGCAATACTCAACCTTGTATGTATTCCCGCAATATGATTATAAAGAAATCCAAAATTGAACTTACAAGACACTCTCTTGTAACTCACTCTATATCTATATATGCAAATGCCACAGTTTTTGTAACTCACTCTTTTTCTATATATGCAAATGCTTGGGGTATCTCATACAAGAGGCTAATTGCTCACCAAGTATATATTTGCCCACTAACAACATGAAAAACAAGGGAGACAAACCTAACCCACTAAATTCATGGAGTGAACTTGGTCACCATGCAAGGACCAGCTTCTGTGCATTGTTTCTTGCATTATGCACGTGTTATTACCCATCTCTGTTTAGCATTCTTGGGCCACTCATATGTCTTGATTTAACGTTCTTGGTTCTTAGTTCGAGTCACATGTGAAGGGGTGTTGAAATACATTCTTTCCACATAGAAAAATTCAAAAAATCTAATACTACCTTATAACCTCAATGTTTTTATATGATATTAGAGGCTTTTGGCCTAGTTTCTTACATCGTGCACGTGTGACCCAACGAGGAGTTGGGACCCTATGGTCAAGGAGACTTACTTATGCATAAAATTTTTCTGATGACAGGGTCTGTAAGTTCTATTTTACAAGAATTGTAATATAAAACATTAAGACATAGCCCAAATTTACTAGTAAATATTTTATATTAATCTCTATTCATGATAGTTTTATTTAGTTTTATGCATTATCTTATTCATATGTAATCATCCAATTGAAATTTGTTGCTCAAAGATTGGAATTCTTCTCAAGAATTTATCCATAAATACTTCTGTTTCCTTCACATAAAAGTCGGCAGTAAAGAGCTCTAAAATCAACCTCTATCATTTATTCATTTAGATGAAAGAAGCTTGAATTTAAGTTGCCTGTTAACCATGCACTTGATTAAAAAAAAGGCACTGCATTTCTATATTTTTCTCTCATTTCTTTTTATTTTCACTCTTTCTCTTCAAGGCTCAAGCATAAGATAGACTGGTCTTTGCATATTCTCAAGAATCACTAATGATGAGGTCATGCAGCGTGCAATCTCATAATTATTTACAAGTTATTAAATTATAACAATCTGCCTAATTTAGAACCATTTAATAATAGAATTACGTACTTTATGTAGTTATACAATTTTTTTTTCAATCAACATTTTTTAATAAATGATAAACAAGTGCCTGCTAAAATGTTAAGTTTTAAAAACTTATTGAACCATTTAAATGAAATTAGTCAAAAGCATTTTTTTGGGTGAGTTAAGGAGGGAGTTAAATTCAAATAAGTCCCTACTGTTAACACCTTTTTTCATTTTAGTCCCTATTGTTGCAAATAATTCATATAAGTCCTCAATGTTTACTTATTATAGTCAAATTAATCCCTGCAGTTAGAGTTAAATTCAAATAAATTTCTAATGTTTACATATTTTTTAATTTTAATCCCTATTGTTTCAAATAATTCATACAAGTCCCCAATGTTTAATTATTATGGTCAGATTAGTCCCTACAACTAGAATGAACGTTAGTTTTGACGAAAATGTCCCAAATGACCTCAAACATAAAAGCAATTGACAATCTTACCCTTTGCGCTATAAAACGAAATCCGATTATCTATTTTTTTAAGCAAGAATTCCTAGCCAAAAAGAAAAAAAGCAGTAGGAATTTAACATTTTGGATGATAGTTATTGCATTCTTTGCATATTTGGATTTATTGTGAACTTTTATAAGACACATTAGATATCTGATTGAAAATTTTTAATAAAAATTAGGAACTTTTATTGTCTAAAAATTATTCCATAATAAAATTCACAGTACAAAAGTTCAAGGTATTATAATCAACTAAGAATAAAAAAAAGAAAATAAAATTACTTCCAATCTTTTTTATTTATTTTTTCTTAAAACAGGGACTAACTTAAATAAGTTTGTAAAACATTGGTGATTAATATGAATTCTTTTTAAATAATGGGGACTAGTTTGACTAATTTTGTGAAACATTGGGAATAATATAAATTTTTTTAAATAATAAAGACTAATCTGACTACATTTGTGAAACATTAAGGACTAATTTAAATATTTTAAAATAACAGGGACCACTTTAAAAAAATAGAGAAACAATAAAGATTTATTGTGAAATTTACCCTTAAGGAGGTGCCTATTTATTTAATGCACGAAATAAAAGAATAAATATATTCTTGGTGAGCTCGGGCACCCTGTCAACAATATATAGCTCTGCCAATGGTGTGACCCATCTCTGTTCAGTGTTTTTGGGCCACGCCCAATTTCCGTTTAGCGTTCTTAGTTTTTGTTCGAGTTACACGTGAGCGATTATTGATATATATTCTACGAAATTTAAGGTCATTTTATAAGATTCTAAGTTAGGAGTGTTAAAATACATTCCCACAGAAAAAAAAAAAATCTAAAATTACTTTATAAGATGCCGAGTCACTCTTTATACTAATGAAACATCTCTGATTCTTAACAGTAACCATGGAATGAAATCATAAGTTTAATTAACTCTAACAGTTTTCCAAATAATGGAGGGCATCTTGTGTCAACTACTTCTTTTTGCACCATTAATCTCATTTTACTAGCGATTGGGTGCATGTAGGAAATCTTTTACCAGTTATGTTAAACATTTTCCCTTTCTTCCCCGATAGAGTGATGACAAGTGAAGAACCGGTAGATCAAACATTTTAATTTTCATTGAATGGAATACTTTTATTATGATTCTTGAAAAAGAATAAAGAATTTTACAGATTTATCATTTACCAAGTGACAAGCAAAAATCGAGAAATCTAATATATGGCAGTGGGCATCGATCCTCTCTTGTGTTCCCTAGAATCCTGAACGCTTACATTCTGGTGACAACCCCTGAGGAAACCTTTTAACATCGGCGCAATAGTTGTAGATCATGTGATTTTGCTGCACCCATCGAAGCCTGTTTCTACCATCAGCATCGAGATCTTGATTTCGCCATTCTTGACCGTTGAAAGAATCACTGGACTTTGGAGCACAAAATGTTCCAACACAAGCATTGCCATTGAAGTTGACGTTTCTGTAAGAGGCAGTGAAAGGGGCTTTTGACCAATCTGTCTTGATTCTCCCACCTTGTGTTGCCCAATCATCTGCATTCCACAAGCTGCAGTACACCCTCATGGGTTGGTTCTTTGGGAATGGCACGCCAATGGCTTCATCATTGTTGAACACTCTGAGAGGAGTGTTGTCCACCACGAAACTGTTTATTGACAAATGGTGAACAATTTAGGAAAAAGAACTTCCAGGAAATATATAACTGAAGAATGAATTACTTAAACTATTTGAAATGTATATAAGTAATAGCTTACATGATGCGTTGAGAGTTCCAAATGATGGAGTAGGTGTGGAAATCTGCAGTAGGATCGAACCACAGATGGAACTGCTGCTCTTTGTCACCTTTGCCTTTTGAGTAAACATTGGTGTGGACGGTGTATGGTTCACCTGACGCATTGCCTAAGAATTCAAAATCGATTTCATCATGGCCTTGTCCTTGAGACGATAGCTGCACACAAACACAAGTTCGTCAACGAAATTATTCAAGAAATTAGAGTTGAATTTACTTGTAATATTATAATAATTACGACTTACATAAAAAGTGGTCACGGTGCCAGCTGAATTGTCGGGTACAAGCTTGAGTTGCACATCGAATCTACCAAATAGATACCCGTTCTTGGACTGGAATCCGGCCCCGGAAAATTGGTCGAGAGACAATGTAAGAAGTTGGCCTCCATCGTGAATCTTAGCTCGCTGATCTCCCCATGTTACATCAACATCTTGATAGAAATTACCAGCAAAAGCGGCTAAAACAGATGCCATGAGGACTAAGAGCTTGAGTATTCTGGACGCTGCTGCGGAAGAATTTTTCATAGACGACATGTTTAAATTAACTCTAGGGACAGAAATGCAGATGGAGCGGCTTAAGGACAGGGGAAAAATTGCTAATATTTGTTTGATGATGGGGTTGAGAAATTTGGCTTGAGAAGGCTGCTTATATATAGAGATGGGTTCTTAACTCTCAGCAGAGAAGTTTCCTGGAGAGTAATTAGTGGGTTGGGGGGTGGCGGGGGCGAGACATAAAATGCCAGTGGGATGACAGTGATTCACTAACAAAAATGTTTTTGAGCGTCGCCGCGTAGGTGTTTGATTTGTTGGTCTGCCGGTTGAAAAAAGGCATCTTGGTTTTGGGACACACATTGCATAGTGGAGACAGCTTTCACTCCAAAAGTGAATGGGGGAGTTGAACTATTCGCTATTATTATATATCCAAGGTTTGGGTTGTTGTCTTGACAAAGATTCCAGGCAGCTTCTTGTGTTGCTTATATTTTATAGTACTAGTAAGCTAACTTAATCTTATTGTAATATAAAATTTAAATTATATAATAAATATTTATTAAAAATTCATTAATCTTTTAAGAAGTCAAATAAATTATACTTGTGTTTATATATCTCTCTGTAAAAATTGAAGCCCGAAAGGGTGTTAATTTGTCTCTTTGTTAGTTTGATAAATTTGAGATGAGATTGATTGTAAAGTGGAAAACAATTTGTGGAATTAGAGGGGTTGAGTGAATATAAGGATGAATTTTCTTTTGGATTTACCTGATTCAATCCAATTGGAATTTCATATGTAAAATTTATATTAGAGTCGGATTGAAATTTTTTATTTTTTATTTTTGATTCTCATAATTACTTTAATGTAATATGAGATGATTTTGCAATTATTTAAACTTTGAAAATTGTGATTTAGATAAATTTAAATTTTTGTATTTAATTTTCTTCAATTGTTCATATCCACTTTTAAATTTAATCTCAATTAACATAGTGTAATTTAACAAGTAACAAAAAGACAAAAAAATAATGAGAAACTTAAAGATCCAAAACTGGGGTATTTAAATTTTATATATATATATATATATATATATATATATATAATAGTGATGCTCATGTTTGAACAGAATGGATGCTTATGATTTTAAGAACTCCCTAGCTAAAATTCCAATTAAACATCTTCAGGCTCTCAAGTAGGAACCTTTTGTCTTTCTTTTTTCTGCACCAAATCGTTGTCCTTATTTTAGAAGTCCTAAATTTTATAAGTTTTGATCATGCAAAATTTATTGAAAGAGAAACTTGCTAGAATGAGGATTTGAGGATTTTTACAGCGGCTAAAAAAATGTAGAGTTGTATTCTTTTTAAGTTTGAAAAATGATATGTTTTACTAACATAGATTTATTTTATCAAGATAAAATTTTAAAAGCAAATATGAAACTTAACGAGGTTAACTTTAACGACTTGACTGACAACCAATGGAGTTAAGTGATTATTTATTTACATTAGGAGGAAAGTATACTAACTGTATATATTAAGTGGGGTTAAATAGAAAATTTCCGTTCATTTGACTAGCTTTGCAGCATCCAAGAAATTTTGGTATCGTTTTAATTAGAGGAAGTTATTAGAAACAGAGTATCTTCCCCAAAATTATAAATTCGGTAGTAGAACGATACATGCCAAATGGTGGTGCCATTTCTTCTCAGTTTGCTTTGAAATAGTGGAATGGTTAATTAGATGAGGGGAACGGAATGACTTTTGTATTGATAAATCCTCATTTAAGTGTTCCCCTCTTTCCCCAAGATACAGTAATGATAAGTCAGAGAACGAGTAGAACATCATAGTTTTCATCAAATGGGATATTTTAATTATGGTTCCTGAAAAAATAAAGAATTTTACAAATTTATAATCTACGTACGAAGTTAAAAAAAAAAATGAAAAATCAAGAACTCTCATATGTGGCATCGATCCTTTTTGTGTTCCCTAAAATCCTGAACGCTTACATTCAGGAGACAGTCCTTGAGGAAACCTTTTAACATCGGCGCAATAGTTGTAGATCATGTGATTTTGCTGCACCCATCGAAGCCTGTTTCTTCCATTGGCGTCAAGATCTTGATTTTGCCATTCTTGACCGTTGAAAGAATCACTGGACTTTGGAGCACAAGATGTTCCAGCACAAGCATTGCCATTGAAGTTGACGTTTCTGTAAGAGGCAGTGAAAGGGGCTTTTGTCCAATCTGTCTTGATTCTCCCGCCTTGTGTTGCCCAATCATCTGCATTCCATAAGCTGCAGTACAGCTTCATGGGTTGGTTCTTTGGGTATGGCACCCCAATGGCTTCATCGTTGTTGAATACTCTTAAGGGAGTGTTGTCCACCATGAAACTGTATTCACAAATAGTGAACATTTTAGTAACACAAAAAAAAAAAAAAAATTTCAAGAAATAACTGAAGAATGAGTTGCTTAAATTCTTTAAAAGTGAAGAAATAATGGCTTACATGATGCGTTGTGAGTTCCAAATGATGGAGTAGGTGTGGAAGTCTGCAGTAGGATCGAACCACAGATGGAACTGCTGCTCTTTGTCACCTTTGCCTTTTGAGTAAACATTGGTGTGGACTGTATATGGTTCACCTGATGCGTTGCCTAAGAACTCGAAATCGATCTCATCGTGCCCTGCTCCTTGAGATGATATCTGCGCACAATTTAGAGAATCGTCAATGAAGTTATTCGAGAGATGATTGGAATAGACATTACTGATTGAGATTTGGATTCTCTTGTAACATTATAAGCGAGGCTTACGTACAATGTAGTCACAGTGCCCGCTGAATTCCCGGGTATGAGCTTGAGTTGCATATCAAATCTACCAAACAGATACTCGTTCTTGGACTGAAATCCGGCACCAGAAAGTTGGTCTAAAGTCAAGGTGAGAAGTTGGCCGCCGTCGAGAACCTTGGCTCGTTGGTCTCCCCATGTTATGTCAACATCTTGATAGAAATTACCACCAAAAGCAGCTAAAACACACGCCATGAGGACTAAGAGTTGAAGCATTTTAGAATCGATCATAGAAGACATTTTAACTAATCTTGGGAAGAAATTAATGTAGACAGAGACTAGGAAGAGAAATGCTAATGATGTTTGTTTGCTATGGTTGAAAGAATTGGCTCGTTAAGGCATGCTTTATATAGATGGTTTCTTGAAGCAAGCCATGCTTTAAGGAAGTATCGAAGAGAGTGACGAAGGGCCCAGTTACACAGTATGAGAATAGTAAATTACTAACAAATGTTTACGCGTCGGTTTGATTGTTGTCGGTCTAAAATCGATTTTTTTGCTTTGGATACAGAGATGCATATTGATATTGATATTGAATTCATGATGCAGCTAGCTGCCACCAGCAAAGTTAATGGGGCCTTTTAAAGGATTTTGTAATATTATTATTATTATTATTATTATTATTTCTGAGTTGTCTCTTTTTTGTTCATCATCACAATTTACAAAGCATGCACAAGGATATTTTAGAATTCTCATCTCTCTTAGTCTCTTACTTCGCACGATTCCTAGCAGCTTCTTGTTGTGCTTCAAATACCATTTATTTTTTCCCTTTTTGTTTTGGTAAAGGGTCGGTTTAAAATGAAACTAATTTAGGAATTGAAATTCCTCTAACATCATTCGTCAACTTACTCTTTAATGTATAGCCAAGCTGTTTTTTCTACAATCCTTTCCCCCACCCCAAGGATTTAAAAGCATTTTTAAATAATTTTTGAAAAAAAAAGTATTTTTTAAAATTTTTAAATTTTTAGCTTTTAAAAAAAATTGAATTTAAGGTGATTTTTTTTTTTAAAAAAAAAGAAAAAGTAGTTTTTCATTAGAAAAAGTTCAATCCAAACATGTCCTTCCTTTCCCATGATCTCACATGTATGATCTGCCATCTGTAGACTTAACTAATATTAGATTAATTCTAATATAGGCTCTTCAAAATGACATTCTTTTTTTTTTTTGGCTAAGCAAATTGAAAACTTAATTATCAATCAATTAATGTTAAAATAAAACTAATTGTTCTTTAATTCTAAAAGATTTATGACCAAATTCATTGTCTACTATTAAATAAAAATAAAATTGACTTGAATTTAACGTTTATTATTAAAAATAAACCAACCTCTATGCAAAACTACTAGTTAGCTTAAGAAGACAAACCGTACATATAATTTTGACTATATTTCCAATTTATCCTTTTTTGGCGGAACCAGGGTTATTAATAGGACATTCAAATGGAAGTTACCTTGATATGTTGTCATTAAATTAGACAAAATTTTTCAACAACTAAGGCTCTATTTAATCTAGATGTAAGATTTCAGCTATTGAAATTCAAATTGAAATTACCTTGATTAAATGTTGTCATTAAATTAGACAAAATTTTTCAACAACTAAGGCTCTATTTAATCTAGATGTAAGATTTTAGCTATTGAGTTATAGAGCATTGGTTACAAGTATTATTCAACAAAAGTCATTGATTGTTTGGCTTGATATTTTGAGAGTTGAACTTTTAGTTATTTTGAGGGCAGTGTTGGAATATCAAAATTATGAAGTAGTATTTTTGAGAATAAAAAGAAAAAAATAAAATTTGAGATGATAAACATAACTTTTCAAAAGTCTTTTTTTTAGAAAAAAAAATGCTCTAATTTGGAGCTTATGGTTTTTTGATTTTGGGCTCGTTTGGATTGACTATTTTCCAAAACACTTTTTTTAACAGCTTTTGAAATACAAGTTTTTTTTAGACTTGAAAATTCTGACTTCTAAAAAAAGTTGTATTTGAACTTTTTTCAGAGTTTCAGCTTTTTTGGAAGCCAAATCTAATACATATTGCAAATTTAATATAACTTTTTCAAAAAAAAGTTTTTCAGGAAAAAACTCTTTTTTAAAAAACTCTTTTTTTGCTGAAAAAAAAAATCCAAACAGGTTTTTGTTTAACTTTAATTTTTATATAAAAGCACTTTTAAAAATGAGCCAAGCAGATTTACTTCAGCTTTTAAACTTACAAAAATTACTTTTGAGTGTTTGAAAATTGGGCTAAACACATTCTAAAGCTATCTTAAATAGTCTCCCTAATTTCCCTTGTTAAGCATGTTTCAAAGTGAAATTATATATTTTTCTTTTTAACTCTGACCGTACTCTAACCGTCTTCATAATAATGAGGCTCGGGAAAAATGAGAGTTTCGATGTAATGAAATGAAAAATAATGCAAAAAGAAAGCTGCAAAATGTAAAAACTAGTAACATTGTCAAGATTGTTGGTATATAGTTGTTAACAATAAAAATAAAATTATTAAAATGACATTGTTGACTAAAACATAGTGTCGTTGGTGAATGACGTGCTTGAGAGTGAACAAAATAGATAGATTGTTGGAGATGGACTAACAACTTCCTTTTGTACCATTGGCAAGGAAAGGTGCAAGTCGGACTACCGCACATTTGCAATTTCAATTTATCAGCTTTGTTGCATTCGGGAAATTTTATTGTTTTAATAAGAGGGGCTTATTAGAAATAGGATCGTTTTAGATTCGCTCCCAATTAAAACTATAAATTCCATGATACAATGATACCCGTGCTACTATCTTTTAATTTCTGGGTTATTTTGAAAATGGGGCATGGTTATATGATAGGAATCGAATGACTTTTGTATTGAAATCCTCAGTGTCCGCTTTTTTTTCCCAAGATAAAGAGTGTTGATGAGTTAGAGAATCAGTAGAACATCATAGTTTTCATCAAATGGAATAATTTTATTATGATTCTTGAAAAAGAATAAAGAATTTTACAAATTTATCATCTGCCAAGTACAAGAATAACCAAGAATTTTCGTACGAGGAACCGGACCTCTAATTTTTGCGTTTCCTAAAATCCCGAACGCTTACATTCGGGAGACAAGCCCTGAGGAAACCTTTTAACATCGGCGCAATAGTTATAGATCATGTGATTTTGCTGCACCCATCGAAGCCTGTTTCTACCATTGGCATCAAGATCTTGATTTTGCCATTCTTGACCGTTGAAAGAATCACTGGACTTTGGAGCACAAGATGTTCCAACACAAGCATTGCCATTGAAGTTGACGTTTCTGTAAGAGGCAGTGAAAGGGGCTTTTGACCAATCTGTCTTGATTCTCCCACCTTGTGTTGCCCAATCATCTGCATTCCATAAGCTGCAGTACACCCTCATGGGTTGGTTCTTTGGGAATGGCACGCCAATGGCTTCATCGTTGTTGAATACTCTCATAGGAGTGTTGTCCACCATGAAACTGTATTCACAAATGGTGAACATTTTAGGAAAAAACTTCAAGAAATATTTGAAATTGCAAGAAGTTAATTTTCCAATGAGTTGCTTAATCAAAATATTTGAAGTGTGAACTAGCAAGAGCTTACATGATGCGCTGAGAATTCCAAATGATGGAGTAGGTGTGGAAGTCTGCAGTAGGATCGAACCACAGATGGAACTGCTGCTCTTTGTCACCTTTGCCTTTTGAGTAAACATTGGTGTGGACGGTGTATGGTTCACCTGACGCATTGCCTAAGAATTCGAAATCGATTTCATCATGGCCTTGTCCTTGAGACGATAGCTGCACACAAACACAAGTTCGTCAACGAAATTATTCAAGCAACTAGAGTTAAATTTACTCGTAACGTTATAATAATTACGGACTTACATAAAAAGTAGTGACGGTGCCAGCTGAATTGTCAGGTACAAGCTTGAGTTGCATATCGAATCTACCAAGTAGATACTCGTTCTTGGACTGGAATCCGGCACCGGAGGATTGATCAAGAGACAATGTAAGAAGTTGGCCTCCATCGAGAATCTTAGCTCGCTGATCTCCCCATGTTACATCAACATCTTGATAGAAATTACCAGCAAAAGCAGCTAAAACAGATGCCATGAGGACTAGGAGCTTGAGCAAAGACGACATGTTTAACTCTCGGAGAGAAATGTAGATGTAAAGGCTCAAGGGTAGGAGAAAATATGCTAGTGTTTTTTTTTGGTGATGGTTGAGACAAGTTGAGAATTTGGGTTGAGAAGTGTTTATTATATAGATGGGGTTTTCACTAATAACTCAGCAAAAGAAGGATCCTGGAGGGTGACTAGGTGGGCCCCAGTTAACGCGACGCCAGTAGGATGACAGTAATTTGACTAAACAAAAATGTTTTTTTGCGGGGGCGACTAAACAAAAATGCTGTACGCGAAGCCGCGTAGGTTTTGACGGCTGTTGGTTGAGAAATAGATCTTGGTTAGGTTGCATTATGGGATACAGCTTTCACCCGTTTCGAGGGTGTTTGGCTTTGTTTATTTTGGTACCTATAAGTTGCTTATAAGTATCAAAATAAGCAAAGCCAAACACCCTGTAAGTATGGTCCTTTCTTCGTTCTTTTTGTGGGTCATATATCATAATTGTGGTCGTGGGTTGAATTTATACTTCAATGGATCAAATTGACAGTGGATGTAAATGTTGATGGGTATGATGCATGTCCTTACTTTCCTATTAAATGGGCGCTAGGCTGTCACCACCTCACCAGCGAAGTAACTCAAATTATTAAAGGTCCGTCTAGATCCATTTTTTTAAAAATATTTTTCTGGTAACTTTTTTTTTTAAAGGTTAAAAGTTATAATTTTTTTTACAATTTTAACGTTTTTGCATGTCAAGACAAATAATTATTACAAAAAAAATATATTTTTTAAAAAACCAAATCCAAACGAATCTTAAAACTAACATAAGTCGGCATCAATTTAAGGATTGTATAAATGACCTCTACCAATGGCAGGGCTGTATTTTTTCCTAACCCTCCAATTCATCCCATCTCGTAGGAGTATTGCAAGGAGTTTTTCATGTTGGGATTTATTCATATATTATTAACATGTAGCATTTTGTTCGGTTTTTATCTCATCGTTGTTACTCGTTGACGTTGTTGACGATTGGCCAATTGGGACAGGAGAGATTTCATTGTGAAATAGGGTTAGGATGATGCCAAAACTGTATCCTATAGATATCACCTGCCACCTAACCCACCTCAACTAAATATTACAGTACATATATTGAGAAGAATACTTATTTTTAGAAAATATAGTAGATGTAACCATCAATTTGACATTAATTTTCTAGAATAAATTTTAAATGTTCTTATGTTTTACTATATTTCTAGAAGAAATTCAGACTAGAATTCTTGTTGGAAAAAGATATAAATATAATCCATTTTCTAAAAAGATGAATCAATTATATGGTAAATTTAATACAAAACTGATTGAAAATAATAAATTTTCATGTAAGATAAAACATCAGTATATTATATAAAATAAAGTACATGCTTTTATCATATATGTCACATGTTATCATTTTAAGTTGTCTTTTCCATCAAATAAAGCATAGTATGTGTGTGTGTGTGTATATATATATATATATATATATATATGTATATATATAAAGGAAAGCTACTATTTGGGGTTCTAACTCTGGCAAGAGAACCACGACAATATTAAGGGGAAATTTATTCATAAGTCTTCAATGTTTTCACTTGATTTAAATTTAGTTCTCATTTGATCCAAAATATTCAAATTAAATTAATATTTCATAAACACAGTTAATTTAGTTCCCACTATTTTAAAATATTTATATTAATTCTAAACATTTTGCAAATTTATTTGAATTAGTTTCTTTTATTTTACTCCTTTCTTATTAAGATCGATAACGACTAATTCAAATAAGCTTTAGCAAAACATTGAAAACAAATACTAATATTTTAAAATAATAAGGACTAATTTAACTATATTTATAAAATATTAAAATTTAAATTAAATATTTTGAAAATTTGAGATTGATTAAAAAAATTGAGACAATATTGAGATGTTTAATATGATTAAAAATCAATTGATGATTTACTTTTTTTATTTTTCCACGTTTTAGGGTCCATTAAGACAAATTCAGCTACGGTGTGTCAAGACCTTACTTTGGGCTCCCCAACCCCTCCTATCCTATGGGTATTATCGATCCCATTGTTGATATCCATATGCTTTGGCAAGCTATGCCAAAAATTTCTCTCTCCTATATGTCAGAATGGTAACAAGGTCGCAGATTGAGTAACGAAAGTCTAGGTAGCTCCTTACCTTTGACTAGGTTGCTAGTGTACCCTCTCATATTGCATTTTTACCTGCTTCTGATGTTGAGCCCGAGGGCATTGGCTGGTTTGCTTTGTATTCTTGTTCTGTTCTTCCTCTAATGGAAATCTTTTTTTGACTAAAAAAAAAAAAAAGAAAAAGCCATGCCTAGCTGCTTGTAACTCGTTACTTGTACCAGGAAAAAAAAGTAGAAGAGAAATATCATAAAATACAAGCACCACAAGAAGCTGCTTGGAATCTTGTGATGACAACAACAGGAAAACTTAGGATACAACAATAAGCAAGTAGCTTAACGGGTTATTTTTATTTTTAACCTTATTTTTTAATTTGCTTCCAAAAATAACCCAGTTTTGAGGGGAGTAGCAAAAGTAGACTTTTCGAACTTATGAAGTTCAAAAACGAAGTTACAAAGTTCGACTATGTGAAGGGTAAAAAAAAAGGAAATTATAATATGAGATATCGAACTTCTGAAGTCCAACTAAGAATTCGAAATTCAGAAGCTCGGACTCGAACTTCTGAAGTTCGACTGAGTGGATGTAATCTTGAAACTCGAAGTCGAAATTCCAAATACATAGTCGAACTTCTGAAGTTCGAACAGTTGGTATACTCGAACTTCCGAAGTTCGATATCTAGCTTTTGTTCCTTGATTCAAACTTCTGAAGTTCGACTGCTCGGAAACCCAACACAGCTGGCCGTTATCGAAATTTGAAAGGTCGATAACGCGCGTGTATCGCTACACGTAACAGATAGGACATTAAAGCAGAATCTCGAAACTCGATGTCTAACTTCAGAAATTCGAAATACATATAAAATCGAATTTCAGAAGTTCGATTATGTTGCACTCGAACTTCAGAAGTTCGAAATCGAGTTTTTGTTCCTTGATGTCGAACTTCTGAAGTTCGACTTCTCTACTATTTAAACCCCCGCCCGAACCCTCCTCTTCCATCCGAAATCTTACCTCTCCTCTCCTCTTTTGCTCTCTCCCTCTCTCATTTTTCTCCCATCTAATTTGAAAATTTAGTACAAATTTTTCACATCCTAGGATTTTGCCTAAATCTTGTAAGTTTTCTCTTTTTTTTTGGTAAATGTGTTTGTTTGTTTAATTTATATGATGTTAAATTTCGAAATTATATGTTAATTACATGTTGCCTATGTCTAATTTGAAAATTATATTATTGTTTAGTTTAGTGGAATATTAATCATATTGGTTTATTTTATATGTTAATTATATGTTGCTTAATACATTAAATTTTAAAATTAGACAATTGTTTAGTTTAGTGGAATATTAATTTTGTTGGTTTAATTTATATGTTAATTATATGTTGATTTATTTCTGGAATATTAATCATTTTATGATGATGGGATGTATTAATCATTGTGTATATAATTTGTGTACATATAATCAATATGCATATAATTAGTGTGAATTTATAATTATTCAATTAATCATATGGAGTTTTAGGGTTTTAGTGGCGTTTAAGAGTTTTAGTGGAATTTTAGGATTAATTATGTTAATTATTAGTCAATTTAAGATGACGTTATGTAATAATTAAGTATTAAAGTTGTAGTTCTAAAGTATTTAACATGAATTTTTATAAATTTTAAATAATATAAAATTTAAGAAATGAGAAAATTAAAGTTATAGGGCATATAGTAAGTAACTGAAGTTACGGTTTTAGTAGAGTTTTAGGATTAATTATGTTCATTATTAGTAATTTTAAGATGAAGTGATACATTTGTTCAATATTAAAGTTGTAGTTCTAAAGTAATTAGTAATAAATTTTTTGACGTTTAGATAATGTTAAGCAGTATTAATTTTATTTGTTGTGCAACTTTAATTTGAAAATTATATTATTGTTTATTTTAGTGGAATATTAATCGTGTTGGTTTATTTTATATGTTTATTATATGTTGCTTAATACATTAAATTCTAAAATTAGACTATTGTTTATTTTAGTGGAATATTATTCATGTTGGTTTATTTTATATGTTAATTATATGTTGATTTATTATTTGGAATATTAATATTTTATGATGATGGGATGTATTAATCGATATAATTTTAAATAGTATGAATGTAGAAAAATTAAAATATTATGAATTTTACAAAGTTAGCAAAATTAGTTAAATATTAAGGTTGCAGTTTTAAACTAATTAGTAATAATTAGTACTTTTACATTTTTTTAATTTACTTAATGCTCGTAGAATCTATGACTCATAGACCAACTCCTAGCGATAGTTCAGTGTTATGCTATTACTATGACCACCAGGTGAATTATTTGTCGTCACCCCATCAGTTAGAGGAACACAAGATTTATAGGAGTGATAGAGAGTTATTCCTATGGACGGAGCATCCTGCTTTGCAGACGGCTTTATTGAGAGCCTGATTTTTTTGATGTTATGCGGCGCGCTTCCATCAAGTTGACAATCCTCTTATTACTGCCTTGATTGAGAGGTGGAGACCAGAGACGCATACATTTCATTTGCCTGTAGGCGAGGCCACGATCACACTCTAGGATGTCGCTGTATATTGGGGATTACTGATTGTTGGTCAGGTTGTCCCGGTGCTCGATGATACTAGTCGAACTCTAGAAGAGTGGCGGACACGTATTCATCAGTATATGGGGGTATATGTATCTTTGGACAAAATTAGTGGAAGTTCGATTAACATACCCCATCTGAGGGAATTGTACATAGCCCAAGGCACTCCGGGGAATGGCAGGCCCGTTTGTGGATTTTTTTGTTATTTGGCACCCATATGTTCACTGATACGACAGGAAATAAATTATTGTTACATTGGTTAGACTTTTTGATTGACTTTGATCATATCAGTGAATATAATTGGGGGGCAGCATGCCTAGCGCATCTGTATAGATGGCTTTGTAAGGCTTGTTGCCGTGATTGTAGAGGCATGTGCGGGGCCGTCATGCTCATTCAGGTAGCACACTTACTCATCTCATTATTGTTAATGATATTTGAAGACGTATTATTGTTTATAATATAATAATATTGTACAATGCAGTTTTTTGCTTGGGACAGACTCACGGCTTTTAGGCCAACACTGTGTGGGCAGATGGATAGGCACCATCAGAGGGATGGACAATCTGTTCACCCTGATTTCCCGTTGCCAGGCCCACCACACGGCTACATGCTCTTTGCGAGGAAGGATCTGAAGTGGGTTGCGGGCCGGGCTTGTTTGAACGAGACGCGGGACATGATTGACTGCTTGCAGCGTGGCGAGGTTTGAAAAAATTTACATCTCACATTTATTACTCTCCCTTGTTAATATACGTTGTATGTTTTATAAACTAATCTGTCGTTATTATTGTGTTCCCAGTTTATTTGGCAGCCATTCGAGCATGCAATGAGTGGTTTGCCACAGTACTGTTTGGAAAATGCGGAAGCGTGGCGAGCATGTGTACCCCTCATCGTTGGTATGCGGGTTGAGTGGCACCGTCCTGATCGGGTACTTCGGCAGTTCGGCATGCGGCAGACGATCCCCTTTAATCCACCAGCGTGGCAGTAGCACCGAGACGGGAAAGAGAAGATTACAGCCGAACAATATAATTCGGCAGTCGACATGTGGGTCAATTGGGAAAACATCGTTGCGGCGACGGAGTTAGAGGACTTTCCTGATCCTGGGGCTTTATGGGCGTATATGAGATGGTACCGAGGGATAACCATACCGCATGCTGGACACCCTCGGACTAGTCATACAGACGACGGCTACGTTGCGTCGGCCCACGATGAGAACAGTCTGGTTAGTGCAATATGAATGTTTTCCCATAAATTCGAATTTAGTACGCATTGATGCAATACCTATTAAAATTTCTGAAATTTTTCTTTAGGCGGTATACGCTCAGCATGTGGTTAACCACAGTGGGAGTATTATACGGCAGTACGAGGCGGGAGACTTACGAGTAGATGCGGCTACTCTTGATTATATGGTGAGTCATCTGCAGGTCCCGCACATCAGAGGTCAGGCCGTACTTCAGCAGACCCAGCATGAGCACCTGTTGGACGACACGACAGCCATGTATGACGTCCAACGTCCGCAACCGCCTCCACAAACTTTACATCGGTCGGGATAGCGGAGCTGTCATCATCTTACCACTCAGGAGCCCAGCACTTCGCACACGCCGCCGCAGCCTGGTAGGTCTAGCCAGTTCGAGTACGGCGGTCCGTGGGTCGATCCCGGCACTTCATATATGCCGCCACACCATGGTAGGTTTAGCCAATTTGAGTATGGCGGTCCGTCACATCAGGAGCCCAACACCTCGAACACGCCACCGTAGGGGCCGTTATCTACCAGTGATTATCTGATAGATGATCAGACTACTGAGCCGGTGTTCGAGGAGGACCATCGACTGCGTCGTACTCGTAGACGCACATAGTCAACGCATCCACCGCCACGCGTTTTACCTGACCGGACCAGCAGGGGTCGGAGGCCCGATTATTACACGCCTTCTCAGTATTGATGTAATTGAATAGACATTTTACATTTCAAACTTATTTTAGTAATTCTATGTAATTGAACTTTCATTTTTCATTGTTTTTCGTACTTATTATCATGTCTCGATATAAATTGTGTTGATGTTGACAATATTTTGAGATGGAAAGATTTGACAATATCTTTTATTGAAAACATTACACACCATAGTGGAAAAGACTAATTAGCATCACATGCTACAACTTCATGATAACCATTCGAAGCTACGTATCTATTCTTAGGGGCAATTTGGTGCAATATGCCCAGGGTTAAGGCAATAACCACACTTTCTTCTGCCTACTTGGTCGGAATTGTCCATCTCGTTTGGTATCGCCGAGTTCTTTCCCGCCCACGTCTTACATCGCGCACTTGTAAAGCATTCGGGAGTAACGTCCAACTGGGTCCTAGAGGCCAGTAAAATTCATGTCCAAGGGGTTGAAATGTCATATTATATGTTGCCTCGAATGACTCTACCGTATAATGAAGATCAACTATGGTTGAAGGGTTTCCACCCCTATAACAGGCAACATATTGGCCAAGAGAGCATGGCATATGATAGGCTGTCCACTTGCCACATGTACATGTTCGTCCTACCCAATCTACCTCTTGTTCGTTGGGAACATCGTTCCATTGTTCTGGCATTCCACCGACCTGGTACCACTCATCTAGTCTGAATGTATGCAATCGCATCCGGTGTGAAGACGTCTCCCACTTTTCATATTTTTCTCTCGCTCGATCCGTCAGAATACGACCATCTCTACACATGTGCATCGCGTTTGCCAACCTATCGAGGAAATATCCCTTTAGCTTTAAAAAAGTGTTATTTACTAGTGCTGTAATGGGCAATCCCCTGGCTCCTACAATCACACCATTGAAGCATTCAACATTATTTGTTGTCAGCACTTCCCATCTATAACCCCCATCGTGGCTCAATGTCCATGACTCTGGACTGAGGTTGGCTAACATCTGGTGCACCCGTGTACCAACACCAGTGGGTCGTGGGTCGATATTACGAATACTGTCTATGGCGGTGATGTGCTTCCGTTTCTGGCTTTCTTTTCCTGCTATCCAACACATGTCTTTTGCGAATTGGTTGTGCCATCTTTTCATCACATTGTTTTTAGATGTCTCAAACAAATGCGATGCTTCACTTGAAGTCGGCCGTCAGATGTTATTGTATTGATGGCTGCCGCGATTCTGCGCCGATCGAGAATACAAAGCTGACATGTCGTTTAAAAAACACTGACTTACCTTCTCCAGGAACCACCTCCAACTATTTGTACTCTCGCCATCGACAACGGCAAATGCCAACGGTAATATATGGTCGTTGGCATTTGTCGCTAAGGCGACAAGCAGGTGGCCCTTGTACTTCCCATGCAGATGTGTTCCGTCCAACGAGAGTACAGGTCGACAGTGCCTCCATGCCATGATGCACGGACCAAAAGCCCAAAAAACATAGTGGAAAATTTTTCTGCTTTCAATTGAACCACAGGCGAACTTGCAGTGGACAACGGTTCCCGGATTCTTTGCAATTACGGCGGCAAAAAAGCACGGCAGCATCTTGTATGACATGTCCCAGTCTCCAAAAACTAGTTGGATTGCCTTATTCCTACCACGCCACGCTTTCCCGTACGTTATATCAATATTTAAAGTCCTCTTTACGTCGGCTTGGACAAGACGTACCTCGAAATCAGGCTTCTCTGCAACAAAATGCCTAACCATGTAGCTGACCAGACCAGATGTTAGATTTCTATGGTCTCTTTTGCATTTATCTCCCATGCAAATATGCATGCTTTGGTACCTCGTAATCTCGAACATCTTGTGTGTGCATTTTTTTACTGCACAAACCTTCCACTTGCATAGTGTCCTAGGATTGCTTGATTCGTAGCAACGTATGTCCCACAAAGACTTATTCGACTTCACCACCCTGTATTCTCGTTTATGTTTGATCGCGTTTTGTTGGATGCGTATAAGATCAACCTTTTTCGGGAACACCATGCGTTTGGCCAACTCTATCCGTCTCGTCCCACATTGGTCTCTCCATTGGAGGCTCATTTGAAGTGATGTAATACTGTCTAGCGTGTGGAAAGCTCTGGTTCTTCCTCCTCTAGATCCGGCTCGACTCTTCGCCATTGCCTGGCCCTACATCAACCTCTTCGTTTTCGTAGATTAAACTTTCTACTGACACAACATCTTCCTCCTCGTTTAAGTGGACGTCCTCATCTACTTCTTCCGGTTCAGATAAAACAGAATCTAATCCCACCTTGAACATCTCCTGAATGTCACTAGCTTGAGAGCGTCCTCTAACTTCAAATATGGGGTGTGGCGGTGGAGAAAGGGAAAATATGGCAAACCCTGCCGTTGTGGTTGGAATGTTGACTTCTGCATTGACATAATAAGGTGGTTCCACATTCAAGTCTGGCAAATCACCAACAACTTCTTGTAGTGTTGCTTCTTCATTTGAAGGCTGTGGATTGTACACGACATCACTTTGCACGTCTACGACAACGTGCGCACATCTCCTATTCATATCCATGCAAGCTGTTTCGTACATGTCCTGTACATCTTCGTCATCCTTAATGCCACTAGGGTAATAATATAATTGTTGTAGGTTTGTGTCCCATTTAGGATCACGATAACACAACTCAACTCTATCGATAGTAGGCCGTAATTGGAGCTTCGTGAATATACGAGATACAAACTGATTGTATGTCGTTCCGGGAAGAATTTTTATTTTACATGGTAAGTTTGGACCTACATAGTCGAGCCCATGATCTGTTTCAATTTTGTTGCCACCGTAATATAAATATACGTTAATTGCATCAACATTTGCATTCATCTTTTTGGGTGAAAAAAAAAAATATAACGTGACTTAGATGTGAATGAGTTGTAGAAGAGAGGGAAGTGGAGTGGTTAGTGATATAGCAGCAAATCCAAATTTTGAAAATGCTACGTAATGTGACTTATCGTGTGAACGTTTGTAGGGTTAGTGATTTTGGAACGAGATGATGAAGGGAGAAGTGGGGTGTGCATTATATAGTAACAAATTCAAACTTAGAAATTCGGATTTTAAAATTCTGAGTTTCGACTTATAACCTAACTCGAATTTTAAAAACTCGAAACAACAAAATCGCAAGTCAGAAGTTTGAAAGTTTGAAAATTTCGAATTTCGAAAGTTCGAATTTTTCAAAACTTCGAACTTCACAAGTTCGAAAATGCACATCTCTGACAAAAATTTTATTCTCTGCTCTGCCCTTGATTACGTCGGAATCTTGTAAACTCGAACTTCTGAAGTTCGAAACACGATATTATTATCTGCCTCCTGATATTATTCTCTGCCCTCCGTCACATAGTCGCAACATCGTCACAGAAGGAATCCTGCAAACCCTAGCACCCTATTTTCGAACTTCACAAGTTCGAAGTTATGCTTTCGAACTTTTGTAGTTCGAGTAAGAAAATCCTACAAACCCTAGTACCCTATTTTCGAACTTCATAAGTTCGAAGTTATGCTTTCGAACGTTTGAAGTTCGAGCAAGAAAATATAAAGTTCGATATCGAAGCTTCGTAATTCGAATATATTTTCGAACTTTCGAAATCCGATATCGAGTTTTCAACATTCGTGATCGGGCTTCATACATTTAAAAAGTCTATTTTTGCTACTCTCTTTAAAGCTGGATTATTTTTAAAAGTAAATTAAAAATAAAGTTAAAAATAAAAATAACCCGTAGCTTAACTTCCCCCATCCACTTTCGAGTGAAAGCTGTATATCCACTACGCAATCGCTGGCCCGAAACCAACATCGCTTTTTCATCAACTGACAATAAAAAAAACATCACACACCTGCTCGCCTACGCGCAAATAGATTCGCTTAGTGAATTGCTGTCATCCCACTGGCGTTTGCTATCTTGGCCCCCACTACTACTCACTCTCCAGGATACTTCTCTGTTGAGTGTTGAGAACCCATCTATATATATAAGGCCTTCTCAGGCCAAATTCTCAACCATCACCAGCAAACATTAGCAATTTTTCTCCTACAGCTTTAAGAGTTAAGCTTCCCCATCTACATTTCTCTCCAAGAGTTAAACATGTCGTTTTTGAATTCTTCTGCTGCCTCCAGAACGCTGGAGCTCTTAGTCCTCATGGCATCTGTTTTAGCCGCTTTTGCTGGTAATTTCCATCAAGATGTTGATGTTACATGGGGAGATCAGCGAGCTAAGATTCTCGATGGAGGCCAACTTCTTACATTGTCTCTCGACCAATTTTCCGGGGCCGGATTCCAGTCCAAGAATGAGTATCTATTTGGTAGATTCGATATGCAACTTAAGCTTGTACCTGATAATTCCGCTGGCACTGTAACCACATTTTATGTAAGTCTCGTTATAATATTATAAGATAATCTATATCCCGGTTAGTAACGTTGCCTAGGTACTAACAATTCTTTGTATCTGTGTGCAGCTATCATCTCAAGGACAAGGCCATGACGAAATCGATTTCGAATTCTTAGGCAATGCGTCAGGTGAACCATATACAGTCCACACCAATGTTTACTCCAAAGGCAAAGGTGACAAAGAGCAGCAGTTCCATCTGTGGTTCGATCCTACTGCAGACTTCCACACCTACTCCATCGTTTGGAATTCACAACGCATCATGTAAGCCATTATTTCTTCACATTTAAAGCTTTCAAAGTAACTCATTCTTTTGTTATTTCTTGAATTTTGTCCTCTAAAATGTTCACCATTTGTCAATAAACAGTTTCATGGTGGACAACACTCCTCTCAGAGTGTTCAACAATGATGAAGCCATTGGTGTGCCATTCCCAAAGAACCAACCCATGAGGGTGTACTGCAGCTTATGGAATGCAGATGATTGGGCAACACAAGGTGGGAGAATCAAGACAGATTGGTCAAAAGCCCCTTTCACTGCCTCTTACAGAAGCGTCAACTTCAATGGCAATGCTTGTGTTGGAACATCTTGTGCTCCCAAGTCCAGTGATTCTTTCAACAGTCAAGAATGGCAAAATCAAGATCTCGACGCTAATGGTAGAAACAGGCTTCGATGGGTGCAGCAAAATCACATGATCTACAACTATTGCGCCGATGTTAAAAGGTTTCCTCAGGGGTTGTCACCAGAATGTAAGCGTTCAGGATTCTAGGAAACAAAAGAGAGGATCGATGCCCACTGCCATATATTAGATTTCTCGATTTTTGCTTGTCACTTGGTAAATGATAAATTTGTAAAATTCTTTATTCTTTTTCAAGAATCATAATAAAAAGTTATCCCATTTGACGAAAACTATGATGTTCTACTGGTTGTCTTGAGTTATGAATACTCTATATAATGGGAAAAAAGGGACACTTAAAAATGAGGATTTTTCAATACAAAAGCCACACGCGCTCCCCTCATCTTAGAAACCATGCCACGATTTCAAAATAACCGGGAAAAAGTAGCACCCCGGACATGATGTTTGTTGGGGAATCCGTGTCGCAATAAGTGTTTTAAAAATCGGACCGACTAATGGATCGGATATCTTACTAGTTTTCGGGTCAATTGGTTCGACCGATTGAACTAGTGGTCCGACCAAACTGACTTTCAAATAACGTCATGTTTATATCTTAGTTTTGTTTGCATTCAGTAAAAAGTAAAGGCTAAAGAAGAACATGATTTATAAGTGAAATATATATAAACATTTTTAAGAAAGACATAAATACTTAAAAATGTAGCAAAAAATAGCCACACAAGCACCCTTAATAATCAAATATTCAAATTGCTGACTCCTGATTACATACAAATTGCTATAGATTTTGTTTTCTTTATTTTTTTTTCACTCTTTTAGTTGTGTTTGGGCTGGTTATGGGCTGTGGCAATTAACAAAGTTAAGCCCAACAAACTAAAATAATATATAGTCTAATAAATTTATAAAAGCCGAGTTTGACCGGTTCTAGCCTGGTCAATCGGTTTATTCCAGTTTTTTAGCTTTACAGTTTTCAAGTGCTACTCGGCCCCCCCGTTTTACTGGTTCCTGGTTAGACCAGTTTTACCGGCCAATCCGGTCCGATTTTCAAAATATTGGTCACAATTAATAGTTTTTTTTTATTTCAAATAATTTTGGGAAGAGATTTTATTACGTTGTCTATTTTAATTCACCAATGGATGACATAATATGGAGAGATGAGGAACGAAGTAAAATTACAGGGGATTGAAGAATCTCCAAGATTTTTAAGAAAAATTCAAAACTAATGTTAATACAACCTACATCGAATAGTTATAGATCTAAAATGTAAACAAAAATATATATTCTAAACTTCAAAATATGAATAAAAATATATAACAATACATAAAGCATAGCATAATTCAGATTCCAAAATATAAATAAAGTAGATAATACAAAAGTCTAAATTCTAGAGATCGACTAAGAGGCGAGAGGAAGGAGGTGTTCCCTGCTCTTTTATTGCCAAATGCCAGAGATCGACTGAGAGAGAGGAATACATTTATTGATCCATTGATACTTATTATTTTATTATAAAATAGATGTAACTATCAATGTGGCATCTGTTTCTAGACTAAAATTAAATGTTTTTATGTTTTGCATATATTTCTAGAACAAATTCAGAAACGAATTCTTGTTATGAAAAAAAAAAGTAGCTTGTTTTTAATTTTTTTCTTATGCTATATTATGCTAGAGTCGCGTAGATCGGTTTTTTTTTCTGGTTAACAAATCAATCTTGGTCTTTTCTTTTTTAAAATAATAAAAATGCCGATTGGTGGTGGTTTCTGAGAACTGCCAGCTGTAATGGTACATTTTATTTTTTAACCAATAAAAAATGGTACAGGTGATGACTTTTCATACATGCAGCAATTCAAGTAATACATAGATATAATATTACATAATATATAATTTTAGCTGGTAGGTGGTGAAATTATTGGATTGTACAGTTGCAAAAGATTCAAGGTTCAAAATATGGATGAAGAATGATGTGATTTATTTTTAATCATATTTAGACGAGTGAATAGAAGGTTTTAACCGCTGTATATGACAGTCAACAATAAATAAAGGCAATAGAGAAAACACAGAAGAACGTGATTTTTTCAATTATATGTTGGTGGTTTAGATTGCCTATAACCGTTTGCTATTTTTTTTTTAATTTTTTAAAGTATTTGTATTTAGATATGTAATTTTCAATGGTTTAAAACCATTTCCTATAACCATCTAGTATAGACAACCATTGAATTGGTGTTCTTTTAACTTCTGCCTATGATCATTAATAATAAATAAAGACATTAAAAATATGAGATTCTCCCGATATTGCATGAGAGAAATCTATTACAAAAGCAAACGAAGCTTCTCAACTTTTATTGTCACAAAAAATAAAGAATAACCTTCACACAATTGCAACCTTAACATGAGACACGAGTAATTCGTAAATCACAAACAAACATTTGGAAGAAGGAGCACTTAGGATTAACTATCCTTGCCAAACTTGGAATCGAAGTGGGGTGTTGATATATAGTCTTAGAATCTTGATCGCTTGCATTCAGCTGAAATTCCTTGAGGGAACCGATTATTATCAGCACAATAGTTGTAGACCATGTGCTTGGAGTGAACCCATCGAAGTCTATTGCGACCCTTTGCATCAAGCTCTTGATTTTTCCATGCTGGTGCATTATTAGCAGAGGCAGAAGGGCTTGACCCACAAGACATGCCTTGTGGTGTTTTCACACAGGCGTGACCATCGAAGTTTACGTTCCTGTAATAGGCAGTGAAAGGGGCTTTTGTCCAATCTGTTTTCACTCTTCCGCCTTGTGTTGCCCAATCATCTGCGTTCCATAAGCTGCAGTAGACTCTCATGGGTTTGTTCTTTGGATATGGTATGCCAATGCCTTCGTGGTTGTTGAATACTCTAAGTGGGATGTTATCAACCAAGAAACTGCATTGGATACAAAAATTACAGAAAAATTTTGCTTCCGTGAAACTATGTATAATTAACACTAATATTTTTTTTTTAAAATTTTTCAGAGTCGAAGCAAAACTAAGAGATTACAACAACGTACATGATGCGTTGAGGGTTCCAAACAATGGAGTAAGTGTGGAAGGCAGCCGTTGGATCGAACCAGAGATGGAACTGTTGTTCCTTGTCTCCTTTCCCTTGGCTGTAGACATTGGTGTGGACTGTGTATGGTTGGCCTGACACATTGCCAAGGAATTCGAAATCAATTTCATCGTGCCCTGCCCCTGGAGAAGCTAACTGCATTCACAAAGATAAAGAGTTCGTTGTTAGTAACGTGTACAGATAAAGTTACGTGTCTCGAGATTTGATATAACAAATACAAGCTGAGGCTTACAAAAAATGTGGTGACGGTGCCAGCTGAATTTCCAGGTACGAGTTTGAGTTGCATATCGAACCTACCAAAATGATATTCGTGCCTGGATTGAAAACCAGAACCTGAGTATTGATCTAAGTTGAGAGAGAGACCTCGGCCACCTTCAAGTATTTTGGCTCGTCCATCGCCCCATGTAATGTCGACGTCTCTGTAGAAGTTACCAGCCGAGGCAGCTGCCACAAGGCTAGCAGCCATTATCATCAAAAGCTGAAGCATTTTTGAATGAGACTTGTGCACCATTTTTAGAGCTTTGAAAGAGAAGAGAAAAGAGAGAGATCGAGCGAGATTGGTAATGGATTGATGCTCTACTCGGGTTATGGAGTAGCCTTCTTATAGTTGTTCAAACGAGTTGGCATTGTTAATTCAATAATTATGCAGGAAAAAATTATTGGTTTTTTCTGATACCCATGATATCAAGGAAGTGTCCAAGAGATGATGAGAAAGTTGTCAAGCTGGCAAAGTTTGTTGGTCAAATAATTGGTGGGGGAGAATTTTTTAAAGCATGGGGTGTGTCTTTTTGTGAGTAAGGTCTCGGTTGTGCTCGCTTTTCTCAAAAGTGTTTTCTAAAATTTTTAAAATATGTGATTTTTTTAAAAGTCAAAATTTTGATTTTTGAAAAATTTTGAAATCGAACTTTTTTTAAAATTTAATTTTTTTAAAAGAAAATCTAATACAATACTTACTAAAAAAAAGATGTTATTTTTTTTAAAAAATTATTTTTTCATAAAAGAAAGTTAATCTAAGCAGGCCCAAATTAAATTAACGATAAAGGTGAGAGCCGAAAATGCATCACCTTGTCCATGCACGCACGCGGTATCACCATACAGCTATTAAACAGAATGCTGATTTTGGCTTTGAATCACTAGCTAGGTAGGCCAGAGACATGCACATATATATATATATATATATATATATATATATATATATATATATATATATATATATATGGTTGGTTGAAATATGATTTAGGAATTATGCAAAAATATTGCTTTAAAATGTAATGAGTAACAGCAAGATAATATCCGTCGTCCAACTAATGAATAATAATGATGTAACCTTCTACCTACGAGTTCACATTCTGTGAATGGTTTAGCGAGGAGGAATATAAGATGACAACATTATTATGTATCGTTCATTACAAGAAATTAAAATAGGAGAACAAACTAAACTAGTTATATATACTTGGCCCAAACGTAAAGATTTTTCAGTGTAACTAAAAGAATTAGTACTACATTTGGAAGCATAACTAATATTTATTACATTCAAAAGTATAAAAAAAAAGTTTATTACATTTAAAAGTGTAACTAATTTAGGCGTGGATCAAATGAAATTCAAAGTTTGCTATACATTGAGATGTAACAAATACATTTTTCAAATTTATATTAGTTACATTTTCAAGCGTAATTGTAACACATTTCACTCTTGTTATGCTTCAAGAAGAAATACTATGAAGTCAAATTAACAATTCTCTGTAATGATCAATAACCAGTTGTTTACAGTTAATTAAGAAACAATGAGTTCTGCATGCACATACGCGCAATATTCCATGCAGCGATGTTGATAACTCAAGGATAGCACTCACGATAATATGAAAGTTTGATTTCTTTTTTCCGCGTAATTACATTCGCGATACTCATGAAAACTTCAAATCCATATTTTTGTTACCTGTTTTCAATTAGTTCCTATTGTTATTTGTTTCGACAAATATAATTAAATTAATCCTTATTTTTCTGAACATTTATATTAGTTTTCAATATTAATTTTATAAAGATAATCAAATTAGTCCTTACCGTTTAAAAGACATATATATAATTAATTTTTAATATTTTATAACTTATTTAAATTAGTCCCTATTTAAGAAAAAATGAGTTAGGGAAAAAATTTTGTGACTAATTTAAATAAGTTATAAAATATTAAGGACTAACTTGAATTTTTTCCCGAACAATAGGACTAATTTGACTCTTTTTGAGACATTGAGGCTAATATGAACGAATCTTAAAAAAAAAAGACTTGTTTGACTCTCTTTTTGAAACATAGGGGACTAATTTGAATATTTTTATGAAATATTTAGATAATTTAGATATTTCAAAGCAATGGGGACTAAATAAAAAAGTGAAAAAGCAATTTTGTGAATTAACCCTTTTGTTAATGCTGTTCCACGCTGTAAATCGAAGCAAATTTCATGTCCTTCTTTTAAAAAAATAACAGGAAAATTAAATTTGGGATGATCCTTTCTATTTTTGTGGTAAAATCACGAGTAAAAACGATAATTGGCATCTTACTCATGCTGCTACATAATTACCTCATGTTCATACAACACATAAATACACCAATATTATTTTTATAATTTTTAAACTTTTAAATAATGTACTAACTCTAACATGCTATTAAATGGGGCAACATCAACAATATCGATGCGTATTTTCCCTTTTTTACACTTTTAGGGATTAATGTGCAATATTTTCAAAACTAAAAGAGGTATCAACGAATTTTAAAACTATATAAACTTTTACATAATACTTTGCATAAAATACAAGGAAGTAAAATCCATTTTACTCTTATGACAATAACAAAGAAGAAATACATTTACAGGATGATGTAATAATAATTAAAAGGTGATATGTTGAGTCGCATTTATTTATTGCATTAACAAGATACATAGGCATTTCAATTTATTTCCATTATGCAGAAGTTTTACATAGCATTCAGCATGGGATACAAACAACTAAGAAAGAATATTAAAGAATATAAACTCTTAACAGCAAACATGAAACACACAAATATAAATCTAGAATTATTACTTATGATGATGTGGGGGAACATAATCATAGTACTCTCCTAGAACCTAGACTTTTTGCATTCAGCAGAAAATCCTTGAGTGAACCTCTTAGCATCAGCACAATAGTTGTAGACCAGGTGCTTTGAGTGCACCCATCGTAGTCTATTGCGGCCCTTTGCATCGAGTTCTTGAGTTTTCCATGCGGGAGTGTTGGAAGCATCTGTGAACTTTGAAACACAAGACAAGCCTTCTGGTGTTTTCACACAAGCATTGCCATTGAGGTTGACGTTCCTGTAATAGGCTGTGAAAGGGGCTTTTGTCCAATCTGTCTTCACTCTTCCACCTTGTGTTGCCCACTCATCTGCATTCCATAAGCTGCAGTAGACTCTCATGGGTTTGTTCTGAGGGAACGGAATCCCAATTCCTTGATGGTTGGTGAAGACTCTGATAGGAATGTTATCGACCAAGAAACTGAAAAAAAAAAAAAAAAAGATTAAATTATTATAGTCTGATGTTGGAGATTACGATTTTAAGTCATGAAAATAGGTGTTTTCGTAAAACGTTACTAGTTTCTTACCTCAATCTAGTGATAAATAGATCAGGGGCTTGTTTGGATTGATTTTTTAAAAAAGTTTTGAGAAGTTAAAATTTCTACCCTCTAAAAAAAGTTGAATTTTAATTATTTTTAGAGTTTTTGTTTTTTTAGACTAGTCCAAATTTTTTTCATAAAAAAGTCAATCTAAACGAGTTCAAAATCGATTTTTGGAGAATATGACTTACATGACGCGTTGAGGGTTCCAAACGATGGAATAAGTGTCGAAGGCAGCCGTAGGATCAAACCATAAATGGAATTGTTGTTCTTTGTCTCCTTTCCCTTTGCTGTAGACATTAGTGTGGAGTGTATATGGCTGACCTGAGACGTTGCCTAGGAACTCAAAATCAATCTCATCATGATCTGGTCCTTGAGAAGCCAACTACATTAATAACAAGATAAATTAAGGCCGTTAGTAAAAGTTCTTGTTTAAAGTGAATTCTTCATCATAAAAAAAGAATAGGTAATAACGATAATTAAGACTTATGAAAAATGTGGTGACGGTACCTGCTGAATTCTCAGGTATAAGCTTGAGTTGCATGTCGAACCTACCAAAAAGATATTCATTCTTGGATTGAAAACCAGAGCCAGAATATTGATCCAAGCTTAGGGAGAGGCCTCGCCCACCTTCAAGTATCTTGGCTCGTCCGTCACCCCATGTGATATCGACATCTTTGTAGAAGTTGCCCGCTGAGGCTGCCATTATTAGGCCAGCCATTAGTATCAAGCTCCGAAGCATTGTTAATGGTGAATTGAGAAACAGATGCAAAAACTGTTAGGAGAATTGCTTGTGTGTGAAATGAATTGAGACTTTTGGTGTGTCGTGTAGACTATTTATAGTTGGTTTATATTGTGAACTCAATGATTATGTTCATAAAAAAATGGCTATTGTGACCATGATATGAAGTATCCGAGAGGGGGAGATATGTCAGTGTTATCGAGCTGGCAGAGGTTGTAAATGAAGTATTATATTACAAAAACAGAAATGGACAAATGTGTAATGATCTAGTGTCAACTACGAGTTAGTCTGTTATCACATTGAGTCTAACTGATTAGTCTAAAATGTTTAAGTTTCGTATGATAATAACAGAAGTACGTAAATGCAAGCTATTATAATGGAATATAAATTTTACACAGTATCGATGTAAGATTGAACGTTACAAATTGCAGGAACACACATGACATTCATGTTCCCATTTTGCAGAAAGGTATTACAGCAATCAAGCCCCCTGATTCCATGCGGGTTGAAAAATGATGAAGCAACTTAATGTTGCAAGGATAATGCTTCAACATGGAATATCACGGAGAAAGAAAGTTGTTACTCCACCAATAATCACTTTTGCCAACGTGGCTGCGGATTGAGTTGAGAATTAAGCATGTTATGGCCAATATTAAATCACCTCGGGTCTGGAAGGGAACTGTTTTGTAACTTTCTCAGAAGGGGAGTTGGGCAATTTTGTTTACAAAATAAACAAATATACAAGTATTACACCTTTATTGACACAGAGGAGACAAAAAAAAAAAAAAGAACGACTAATAATTAATTTATACATTTGTTAGCTTCGAAATATTCAAACATACTTGTAACCAACCTGCGAGTAAGGATAATTTATAATCCTTGATAAATGAACAAAATTCCTTGGTTCCTTAGTGCTTGAGATGATTGCATACCAAGTCATTGTTTTTCTGGAGAAGGATACTGGGGTGAAACTTCACACACAAGAATTAATCATTGTGTAGTAGGCTTTGACTTCTCTTCTAGGAAAAAGATGATAATAATAATAATAATAATAATAACAATAACAATAATAATAATATAATTAAAGGTAATAAAAAATAGAAGTTAACTTAATTGGCATAAAATGTTAATTGAAGATACTTAATTGGAAAACGAATCCACACATACGCCAAAGAGCCATGAATGAATAAAACAAAGATCGGCCTCCCTCAAAGTTGGACAATAAATATGTAGGGTGAATTATTTGACCAATAATAATCCTTAAACTAGTGCACTTTTATTTGTGCTCTGTATGGATTTATTTTTTAATATTAAATATTAAATTAAATTAAATTTATTCATTTTTAATAACAGATGCACGAATTTTGTTTAAATAATAAATATTAAATTTATTTACATTTAATCTTTGGAATTCACAAAGAAATACTTTAAATTTTTAATCTCAATTAATTAGTAATTAAATTTCTAAATTAAAGATAATAATATATATCCATAATGAATAAGAAATGAACTTTTTAAAATTCACGAATGAATTTTATTTTTTAAAATTAATTTTTAATTAAACTTATAAATTGAAACCAAGAATATATATCCATAATAGATAATAAGAGAATCTTTTGAGATTCACAAATGAATTATATTTTAAGCATTAATTGATTAATTTTTTAATTTATCAACTAAAACTAATAATTTAATTATATCAAAAAGATAAAAATAATAAACATAAAAAAATAAAAATTTATTGTATAAGTTAATAATAAAATAACTATTGCCATATATAATCACTGACATGACACTTTTATATACTCAAAAAATTATTTTTTAGTTGCAACGTTAAATCTAGTTGGATTTAATATTTTAAAGCTCACAAATGAATATTATTTTAAGAATTAATTGATTGGAAATTAAATGTATAATATGAAATAAACCTATTGAAGTTCACAAATAAATTTTATCTTAAGCATTAATTAATTGATCATTTAATATATCAATTAAAACTAATAATATATTAATAAAGATAAAAAATAATAAAAAATAAAATGATAAATAAAAAATAAACATGCCATGTAAACGCTAACATAGCACTCTCACTATGGTGCTGATATAGCACTCTCACAATTTTAAAAAGAGTAGAACTTTTATATATAGTATAGATATTTTGAATACTATACACATATCTATTTCAATATTTTATTTCTAGTGTTTAATATTTTCCTTTCAAGCCCTAGTTGATCCTTTTCAAGAAAAAGAGAAAATCAAAATTTTAAATAAAAGGTGTAAGTTGTATGAGCTGGTTAAAGAGGGCTTTAGTCACTCTTTTATTAATTCAACACATCTTCTTTCGGTTGAGAAATTCATCTCCTTTCCTGCCAAACAAACTGATAACCGTGTCTAAAATCTCAAGTTGTTAATTAAAGAGGGGATTATTTTGTTGTTTTTTCACACACACACACACACACATATATATATTTATATATTTGTAAAATTTTAGGTTTTAAAAAAGGTCAAAATGAAAAATAATCATATAAATCCTTTAAAACTTTGAGGGACTATTGCTCTTAGAAATTATCATGGCACAAGGTCCACTAGTAAATATTCTGTACAAATCAATTTATCATTGGGAAATTGATGAACTGTATTCCTCTCTCTCGTCTCACTCCCAAACCACATGTAAATATATATGTATGTATGTATGTATGTATGTATGTATATATATATATATATATATGTTACATACATATATGTATGTATGTATATTCACATGGCACACCAATTTTTATTTCGTTCAATAGCTGTATCCATTTTGCAAAACGCGTGCATGGTCGTGGTGATGAAGTTTTTGGTCTCAAATTTCCACTCTGCCGTTGCAAACACATTGCCACGATAATCAAGCATGCCTCCACATTCTCTTCCATCAATTTCTAATTCAAGCCTCTCAACAAATTTTTGGTCGAGAAATGTTAAATATTACCCTTTTTTGTTATTTATTTATTATCTTTGATGTATATACATATATATAGTTAATATGTCAAAAAATTAAAAAAAAAAGATCATATATATGTTAGTTAGACTTACACATAGGGTTTCATCATTGAATAATAAAAAATGGTAATTGTGTTTTGTTTGGAGTATCACTTACTTGAAGAGTTACATAGTTGGATTCGAGAGATTTTATAAAACAATATTCGAGGTGTTTGTTCCCTTGTATGACTACCACCTGATCTTTTAGAGATGCCTTTGAATGTAGAAAAGAGAAAGGAAAAAAAAAAAAAGAAATAGAAAAGAAGAAACCTACCAACATGCTGTTGTTTAAAGTGGTATTAGTCTCATTCCACAAGAAGAAGAATAAAAATTCAAATTTTGGTAAGCGCATTTTTTGTGAGTAATTTTCCATTAATTTGCTCATGATTACGTTTAAAGTCTAATATGATTTAGAGATATCGTGTTTTGAGAAAAGAAAAAGAAGGAGAAATGTGTGATAGTTGACAAGAATAAACAAACCATGGACAGGTTGGTGCCTTTGCCATGACTGATCCATCCTGGATGCTTCCTTCAAATCATGGTCAACGAGCCCTCCACTTCCAGATAACTAAGTGATAAACATTGTCAATTAGCAATGTCGCGTAAAACAACTATAAATAGGTTCTCTTAGAACACCTAAGCCATCATCTCATCGCACAAACAAAAGCTCTCTTAAGTTTGTGACCTCTCTCTCTTTCTCTCTTTTACTCTTCAAATTAAGCACTTAAAAATGTCATCATCTCCTTCAGCAACGCTTCTGCTTTTAATGGCGGCGACACTAATGGCAGCTGCCTCAGCTGGTAACTTCTACAAAGATGTCGATATCACATGGGGCGACGGGCGAGCTAAGATACTTGATGGTGGCCGAGGTCTCTCCCTGACCTTAGACCAATATTCTGGCTCTGGTTTCCAGTCCAAGAATGAATATTTGTTTGGTCGATTCGACATGCAACTCAAGCTCATTAATGGCAATTCAGCTGGCTCCGTCACCACATTCTTTGTAAGTTTCCTATCGGAAAATTTGAGGGTGTCAAATTTTAAGACGCATGACTGCACTTCAAATACGGTTTACTAACAAATACGATCTATGTTTACGAATGCAGTTAGCTTCTCCAGGACCAGGACACGATGAAATTGATTTCGAATTCCTCGGAAACGTGTCTGGCCAACCATACACAGTTCATACGAATGTCTATAGTCAAGGGAAAGGAGACAAGGAACAACAGTTCCATCTCTGGTTCGATCCCACAGCTGCTTGCCACACTTACTCCATTGTTTGGAACCCTCAACGCATCATGTAAGTTATGATAAATTGATAATCTCCAAACATCATCAGTTCCAGCGCATTATAACTTGTGACTAGACCATTGTATGAAATTCATATACGAGGGAAGTCTGAGAAAAAATTTGTTGACGAAAACCTCAATATGCCAAGAGCTTTTTCATTTTAAATCATCAAGAAAGAAAAAGAAAACCGAAACAAACCTTAATTCATAGAGAACAATATGTTGTGAGCCTATTATCAAAGGATGTTGTTTACTCTATGTATCCTTTTTGATGATCGGATGTTAGAAGTGAATGGGATTAATATGGTTAACCATATATAATAGAGACCATAACTCTGATATATACTTAATTCAATTTTGCCCATCATAAACATAAATTACGAAACTGGGTTTTACATATAAAAAGGTCTATACCAAATTAGATTCCTAAAACCCAATAATTTTAACATTCATAAGATCACTTTAACTGGTCTGAATTTAGTAATAACCTATAATACACATTAAATTATGCATATGAAAAATTATTTTCCAATATACCATACTGTTTCTACAACTTCTATTCGTGACCTTTAGGTTATACAATAACAACTTTACCTCTGTATTAAAAATCGTTTCTAATCAATCTAATGCTATAAATTTCATTTTTTTTTCTTCTAATATATCTGCAATTTGTTGTTGTCTACAGTTTCTTAGTTGATAACATTCCTATCAGAGTCTTCGCCAACCATCAAGGAATTGGGATTCCATTCCCTCAGAACAAACCCATGAGAGTCTACTGCAGCTTATGGAATGCAGATGAGTGGGCAACACAAGGTGGAAGAGTGAAAACAGATTGGACAAAAGCGCCTTTCACAGCCTATTACAGGAACGTCAACTTCAATGGCCATGCTTGTGTGAAGACACCAGAAGGCTTGTCTTGTGTTTCAAAGTCCACAGATGCTTCCAACACTCCCGCGTGGAAAACTCAAGAACTTGATGCAAAGGCCCGCAATAGACTGCGATGGGTGCACTCAAAGCACATGGTCTACAACTATTGTGCTGATGCTAAAAGGTTCCCCCAAGGATTTTCTGCTGAATGTAACAAGTCTAGGTTTTAGGATCAGCTGGACCACCATTGCTTCCCATTAATCATTCTTGATTTATTTGTATTCTTCTTGTAATTATCAGCATAGCGCATCCTTTATTCTTCTGTGGCAATAAAAAAAAAAAAAAAGACATTTTATTCCTTCTAATTTTGTGAACATTGAGTTACTTATTTTCTTCTTCTTCTTCTTCTGCCTTTTATTTTTCCTCTTTTATTGTTTATATAATAAATAAATACACCAATGTTTTCTTTACATGTTTAAATTTTTAAATGAGATAATAATTCTGACATAGTATAAGGTTTAAAAACAAGCCTTGTGTGAGAGAATGTCATAATACAATAAATATATATGCCATTACCCTCTTTATTATTTAAACTTTTAGATGAAATTATTGAACATGACTATCCTTGCAGCTCCAACTTTTATACTTTCGAATAATGCATAATAAATTAGTTTTCTTTCATAGAAAGAAATTGAAAAAAATAAAGGAAACACTTCTTTTCGTTGAAGAGCAAGCTACTTTCTCGAAATCATTCTTATGCATAATTTATTTGTTTTTTGTTTTCCCTTTTAGATTTACTTTGATCGGCAAATATTTACTCTTGACCTAAAAAATGGGCCAATTCTTTTCAATTTGCTTTGAGGGGCAAATCTGAGAATTGAGGTACCCTTTAACATTTTCAAACAGCAAAACGCGAACTTCATTTCGGGATCCTAAATATATTGGCAAAGGGATGAAAAGACATAAAGAAAAATTATATATTAGTTTAATATGATTAAGGGGAAATTATTTACCTCAAGCTAAAACTTTAAAAATTTATCAAAAAAACACATCACAAGCGTCATCCTACATAAATTCTTTTATTCACAAATAATAACAAGTCGATTCATGCTCCATTTTTGTTTTTAATTAGGTAACAAACCATAATGATGAAATTCAAAATATTTTGGTTTTTTAATTAGTTCCAATTAAGAATTAGAAATCATTTTGCTTGGAGAATATGTCCTATTCTTTAATATTTTTTGGTCAATAATATATATGTTATTGTGAATTGAACCCAAAAAAAAAAAAAAAAGAGGTAAACGGAGTCTAATATAGGGTCTTAATCTGCATGACTCATTATATTACTTTAAAGCCCAAAAGTCAATAGATATTGTCCAGATAGCGTGTGGTCTAGAATCCTCAAAGCCCAAACTTTTCTGAAGTTAAAATCAACTCCTGCTAAGGCCTAGTTGAAAATTAAAAATTCACTTATTGAAACCATTTCCAAAACTATATAAAAAATAACCAGAAAATTTAATAAGGTTGAATATGCAGGCCACCTCAGTTCCTCCATGGCACACTTGCTACTACCCTATCCCTAAACACTTCTTTACCCAACAAAAACAAAATCTCCATTTTCCCATCAACAAAACACTCAAATCTTCACTCACAAACACCCAAAACACACACTTCACACACTACTCCTTCCCCAGTCTCTATGCCACAACCAACAGTTGCAGCAGAGAGCAAGAACAGACACAAAAACACCAAAACACCCGAGAGAACACTCCATACCAGAATCATCAAAACCCCAAGATTTTGGCAGATTTAAGCTCTTCTGGAAAGACCCAAAATACCCATTCAAGAGAAGATGGAGATGATGCCAAAAGTGAGAGTGATAACCATTTAAGCAGTTTAGCAAACATGTGGTGGGCAGAATGGAAAGCTGCATTGGGACAAAGGATTAACATAGAAGGGCTTCTTTGTTCTTCTGGGATTTTAGCTAAGAATAAGCATTTGGTGATACCACATGTATCCGTGCCTGATATAAGGTACATTGATTGGGGTGAGCTGAAAAAGAGAGGCTTTCAAGGTGTGGTTTTTGATAAAGATAACACTTTGACTATTCCTTATTCTTTGAGCTTGTGGGCCCCCCTTGCATCATCTCTTGAGCAGTGTAAATCTTTGTTTGGTAACAATGTGGCTGTTTTTAGCAACTCTGCTGGTAATTTTGACAGATCCTTTTGATATTTTTTTGGTTTTCTTTTGTAAATAAATTTGATTGGTTTAATGAATTATGTTGTTGTTATTTGTTGTCTTTTATAATTATTGTTGTGGATTCTTTTAGGTTTATATGAATATGACCCTGATGGTAGTAAAGCCAAAGCTCTTGAGAGTGCAATTGGAATCAAAGTCATTAGGCATAGTAAGTTCTGTTCAATGTTATCTTAGTTGAAAAACTTTCTTGAAATAGAGTAATAAATATTTATGTTATGTTATTTTGTGGCTCAATCGCAAAGATTTGATCTTCATTGAATAGGTTTAGGGACAATGCTGTTAAAGTTTGTTGCTATTGCTTTTAATATCTATAGGGGTGAAGAAGCCAGCTGGAACAGCTGAAGAAGTCGAGAAGCATTTTGGCTGTGAAGCCTCGAGATTAATAATGGTAGATGAAACATATTAAAATGCTTGCTCTATTTGCTTATTAGTATCTTGGTGTGTTTTCTTTCTTTTGTTTCTGTCCTCGCAAAATTATTGAAGTTGTGCCCATGGCAGGTGGGTGATCGGCCCTTCACGGACATTGTGTATGGAAATAGAAATGGCTTTCTTACTATTTTGACAGAACCTTTGAGTGTCGCAGAGGAGCCTTTCATTGTAAAGCAGGTTTCTTCTGTTTCTTTTCCATTCCTTTCATTTTCCTGTTCTGCAGTTTAAGGAACCTTTTGTTTAATCGCAAAAGGGTGAGAAGAGAACTCCATCATCAAGCTAATGCTAACAGAATTTCCTTTGTGAATCTGATGCTTTGCTGTTAGTTGAGTTAGAGAAAATGAAGTTAGAGGCATCTGAATGTTGTGTGATATTTTCAAACTATTTATTCTTTCATCTGCTGGAATTAGTTGCTTTGATATCCTCATCATCTCTAATTTCTAAATTCCTTGATATTAGTCCATTTGCAGGGTTTATCTATTCTGGAAGGCTGCTAATGCATCTAAAATTAGTCAAACCTCATTTTATCTTAATTTGTCAAATATTTGGGGCCTTCAACTTGAAATTCATGTGTCTCCTAGATAATGTTTTGCCAGTCTGATAACACCTATGAAAAATAGCATTCTATCCGAATGACCCCTCATGAAGGCACTCAAATTAGGAAATGATTTAATGGCATTGATGATGTAAATTATAAAATAGTCTTGCCTTGCAAGAAATGCCATCATGATTACCTAGCAGCATTTTCAGAAGTGATATCATGTATGGGTCAGTTGACCACTTATTGCCTTCTAATCATCTCCATGCCTGCTTTCTGCTGGGCTGTTCATGAAGTTATTGAAGGTCCCGTTAACTTTTATGTCATTAAATTGCACTCATGATGGAGAATGGAGAGATAACTTATTCAGATATAGCCTCCACTCCTTCCTGAAGCCTCTCCTCGTTTGGTTGGTGCCAGTTTTTAAAATAATTAATTTGGTGGGTAGATGCTCTTTGTTCCTTCATGGAGTGTGTTGGAGACTGCTGTTTAAAAACACACATGTATTTGGGCTTGTTTGGATTGGCTTTTTTTTCAGGAAAAAGCACTTTTTTTCCTGAAAAAGTTATATTAAATTTGCAATAACTATTTGATTTGGTTTCTAAAAAAGCTGAAACTCTAAAAAAAGCTCAAATACAGCTTTTTTTAGAAGCCAGAATTTTCAGCTTCTCAATAAAAGATATTTTTCAAAAGTTGTTAAAAAAAACGCTTTTAAAAAAAGCCAATTCAAACGATCCCTTTCTCTCTGAGCTGCTGATAGAAAACACACCACATGCATTTCTCTCTGAGCTTCTGATAGAAAACATACATGTAGTTCTTCATCAAATTTTTGTAGTTTGCTACCTCAAACGCAATGTGTCTGTAGAACACGTAATATAGGCCAGGTGGAGAATTTGTATATAGCTGTAAGAAAATTTTGTCTAAATATAGCTGTAAGTCAATGCCGGTAGAAGTGAATGAAGGAAAAATATTCTCTGCACCTAATTATCTTTACATCTAGTCTGGAACCATCTGTCTAAATATAGCTGTAAGTCAAAGCAGGTAGAAGTGAATGAAGGAAAAATATTCTCTCCACCTAATTATCTTTACATCTATTCTGGAACCATTAGTAGAACACAGCTATACAACAATTCAGTGAAGGGCAGAAGAGGAGTCTTGGAATTGGTTGTTTGAAAAGGGAGGTGTTGGTTCCAGACAAGTAAAGAAATGAAGCATTGTCTTGCATTAATCACTTATATGTTGCCAATATCTACAGGTGAGGATACTTGAAGTGGCCCTAGTGAATCAATGGTCTAGGAAAGGATTGAAGGCAACCAGTCATAGTCTATTTCCACAGCCGGACCAGTGTGTAAGAGATCAACCACAATAGGGATTGTCGGTCAATATGCAGCAAAATGCCATTGCTTTTGGAGCTTTCAAACAACAATTTTGAGTTCCGTTGTTATTATATCCATGGAAACTGCGTGATCTTCTTGAATCAGGTAGATGATGCTGGCTACAATTTGTAGAAATTTAAGGTTAGGATAGCTTGTAAAATGGAGCAATGGAAGGAAAAGTTCTTGATGCTGAAATCAAATGTTTCTTGTTGGTATCCCACAATTACTTCTGTTAATTTTTGTTGATTTTTGGGCAAAGATGCAAGAGACTGTGGAAATCTTATTGATGAGGCTTTCTTCGGTCCTCCGGAGTAAAAACGAAGAAGAAATGGCTCGAATGATCCAGAAAAGATAAAAAGGAGTGATCTTGCTAGGCACTCCATTTCATTTCTCCATTAAGGCCGAACCTAAACTTGTGTTCAAGAGACAAAAAGTTCACCCGGCATTGATAATGTTGTATACAGGGCTACAAGTTCCTCAAGGAATCTAATTGTAGATCACTGAATCAAATCATCAATAGAATTCAAATTAAAAATAATGCTACGAGTACATATATTTTTGGGTAGTCTTCACTGATTACGCCTTAGGTGATATTCTTATAGGCATTCCTTGAGCAGGGAATGGGAGGGGATCAACGACTAGAGGCTCATCAGGATACAACAAGGACCATTCATATTGAGTTACAACATAATGCACAAATATGAGAATGTTCAACTTGGCTAGTTGATACCCCGCACACAATCTAGGCCCTCCACCAAAGGCTACATAAGCATATGCTTGAATAGCCTCCTCAAACCTACTTGGGTTGAAGCTGAAAGGATCTTCAAAATACTCTGCATTGTAATGCGTGCCATATGCAGTCCACAAAACCTGCTTAATGAGAGTCATAAAAAAGACTAAAATTAGAGTCAATAGTGACAGATTAGTAACCTAGAATAATCAGACGCGAAATACATACGAATTTCTGATAGAAGATTGTTGTATGAGCCGTCTCTATATGGTTGTATATTTATGACTGGATTATAGAATCAATACACTCACCTTCCATCCTCGTGGAATTGTAAATCCTTCATACTCAATGTCAACAATCGCTTTCCTGAATGAGCCGAAAATGGGAGGGTGCATCCTCATGCTTTCACGAGCAACTTGCCAAGTGTAATTCATCTGCTTTGTATCTTCAAATGTAATACTCTCTCCGGGGACTTTCTTGCTTCTTATGCTTGCATGCTCTGCCATTGATGATACGAAAATTTTAATTCCAAAAGCAAATTTCGTAACAATTACATAAAGTCTAACCGGCTCAAGATGTTAGAATCCAAATCATCATGCTTTTTATGTAGAATTAATGTGAGAGGCAGTATTACGAAAGTACACGTACCTTCCAGAAGGCGAGAGTAACATTCGGGATGATGGGACATCATACGAAATATCATCGCAATGGCAAAGGAAGTAGTGTCATGTGCTGCAAAGACTAGCAAGACCACATTGTCAACAACCTCGTCCTCACTAATCTCCCCACGAATCATCGCCATTACTAACCTCGAAAGCAATGTTAATCCTTCTTCTTTTTCGGCTTCTCCGAAACCCTGATCCTCCATTTCTTTTCTCTTCTGTCTCACAACATCAACCACAGTTTTGTGTATCTCCATTCTTGCACTCTTCGCTCTTGAGAATTTAGACCCTGGAATGTTAACAGGGATTGCGAAAACCCCTTCTAGAACCTTCTCGAATCTTGTAAAGATCCCTGGTTTCACCTCAATTCCCAGCAAGCATTCGAACACAATACTAAAAGTCAGTACTTTTGCCACACGATAAAGCCTGATAGTATCCTGATTTTGCCAATATTTTTCCAGGTGGGATTTTATTGTGCTGCACATTCTTGGCACCAGGGCCTCCTGTCCAGCGCCATTGAGGGATGTAGTGATGACCCCTCGGAGGCACCGGTGCGCGTCGCCTTGCTTCTCCATGATCGATTCCTTGCCCATGAGCTGGACTGAAGAAGATGGCCATGAGCTTATTACCAGTTTGAATTCATTAGACAAGAAGAATTTGTTGGCTTCGGCGCCATTGACAACTATAGTTGGTGACCCCATCAGCCTTGTTTTGAAGACCTTGCCATATTTGGCAACCCTGGGCTGCACAAACTCTTCATGTATTTTGTTTTTCCTTTGAGCTTTGTAGAAATCTATGGTTTCACCAATCCATGGCAGCCCCATTTCGCCTGGTGGTATCTTCTTTTTGGCTTTGTTCTTGGAGCTCTTGTGGTGTTTAAAGCATATAATAACAATAGCTATTGCTATGAGGAAGGAGAAAAAAGAATTGCAAAAGTTCATATCGAGAGACATTGAGAAAGACATGAAGGAGATTGATATGTATAGAAAAATGGTAGTTAGTCGTTTTCAGTTTGTGAGCTATAAGCTATGCTGCTGCTTTCTTATATAGCTGTGTATGAAGGGTCACATCCATGGGAATAATTTGAAGTCAAACCTCTTCCTAAACTTTGGCAATATTTTTTCTGGGAGAACGCACAACTCAAATGGCCGAGTCCGGTCACTAGAAAATCGAAAAGTCAACCACAAACTCATGAGTTTATCCGTATAAAAACAAAACCTCAGTGGCAAGACAAAAGACTTGAACCCAAGTGTTACCCCTCGAACCTCCCCACCTTAATATTGTTGGATCGTGTCTAAGATTATAAATTCTATAGTCTAACAGTATGTTTTAACACATATTAAGAGAATTACATATTAAACAAAAGTAACGACGAGTACAAGTTCAAATTTAAGCACGCTGATCACAACTGAGTCGTCTTCTAGCTATTACATTCAATGCTTAGATTTATTTCACTCAACGCGTGGAGGCATTGATGATATTTCTTTATTGAAATTCCTAGCTAAAGTCAAGTTTCTTGCACTATTGTGTAATGTTAGGATCTATATATATTATCCATGAACATCCCAATGATCATGGGTGATGTTCAAAGTCGGCTGTTATTATAAATAATCATATGCAGTTGCATGTGCCTGCAGCGTGAAAGAGTTGTGTTTCCTTTGCTTTAGAGAAATTAGCACATCGTCACCATAATATATCTGAAAGCCTCACGAGGTTGATAAAATTTTGCCCAAAAAGCACACAGGTCAAATACTTTTTTAAATTTTTTAATGGCTATAGTATCCCTAAATATCTGGCCCTTTAATACTATATAGCAAAGTTGAATCTCAAATGTAGAAAATGGAATCTGCTGAGCAGAAATGATAAGCAATGAAAACGATAATCAAAGAATGATCCAAATATATGTATATGAAGTCTGGCACAGTAATGGTGCATGTTAGCAACCATCTGCCATAGGATAAACTTTCCTTTCTTTTTCTAAAATGGCAGATAAAATTAGATTCATAAAGCTTGTCACTTCTCAAATATTTGTCGGGAGGGATTAGTTTAATTGTGGAGCGTTTCTGGTGTAAACAAATATTACTCGCGTTCAGAAATTGGACCAAATATTTCTGAAGAGCGAAGTCATATGTCTTCGTGTTTAGCCTGACTATTTATTAATTCAGAAGACTTTTTAAGGAATGTTTCCCTCACCAAAAAAAGAATAACAATATTTACGGAAATAAATAATGCTTAATTTTCGGAATTTATTAACATGGCCCGGGTAGCTCTTATAGTTTTTGCCAATTGATTTTATAAGCCGCAGATGCCTTGAGCTAATTTAGATTAAACAATTTGTGGACCATGCATGAGGACTTATAAGTCAGATACATCTAATTGTAAGCCTCAGAGCAAAAGCAGGTCAACCTTGAACGATAATAAGTCGGCTCAAAAGCACATTAACCCATGATAAGCAACATGATTCTTGATCTGTATGGATTCTTTTTTGGAATCTGAAGTAATTTTCAAGCTGGCAGACCTTTTGCTTCAATGCGTATTAATGCGCAACTAGCTGCCAGCATAATGCAGGAAAAAATCCCCAGCATTGTCGGCATTGCTTCATCATTTTTAGTAATTAAGCTCCTTCAACTTTAAGGATTGAGGATTATCTTATAACGTGACATCGGAGATTATAAACTGTCTACATTATTTTATTATAATTTTGGTAACAATTTATATTTGGTAAATCTTATAATTGTAACATTAGAAATAGATTTAGTCTCATTTCTAAAGTGCCCATAGTCTGCCTCTCATTGTGAGAGAATCAACCATCAATTTACTATAAAATTAGATAAGTAAAATAGGCAAATTATTTTTCTTTACTTCATCATTTTATCCTTCTTTTTATCTTATTGAATCACAGTCTGCGTTCACGACTTTGCAGAAACAAAATTATCCGTATCAAGTGGCACCAAATTAGACTACAAAAAGGGAAAAAAAAAGGAAAATTAAAAGGAAAAATAGCAGCAAAGATTGTTTTTGGTGGCAGGTAGAGAATCTGCTATTCAGAATTTTATGGAGTTTACCCTATACAAGTGATCCATTGCTGATCAAACTATTTCATCGAATTTTTCTACGGAAACATAAATTGAAGTAAATTTACTTTTAAGTTATAATTCACGCCTCATAACAGCATGTCTTACATTAACATATAGTCCAAAATTATCAACAAGAGATATTCGTAACGGAAAAAAAAGAACATAGTTTAATCTTTACAAGATAATATTATAATAAAGCGCCAATAGTTGATCAAAATTGACTTGTGTATATTGATGAAAATGAACCTCCTTTTTTTTTGGGTCGAAGATGAAAAATGAACCTCAAAAGATCCGATTTACCGACCAAATTCTTCACGTTTATTATTTAGTATTTTTGTGCCATGACAGCACCTTCAGTAGTCGTCACAAAATCCATGGAGAATTTTTTGGTCCCCCATGGTGTTGCCAATATATTTGTACATATATAAATAAATAAACATACATATACATATACATATACATATACATATATATATATATATATACACGTACACACATATATACACACTCTTCACGAAAAGCTTTCTTATAACAAAGGCAAACTTATTGACAAGCATGTACTTTTCTAAATCTACTAAGAGAACGTGAAAATATATTAGTTTGATGAAATCATTGAATGTATATTTAAAAAGGGTGTTTCATTTTCTTTTGTTTTTTAAGAAAGAAAAAACTTCTGAAATGTGACACACATCGGATCCTAGAACAATTAGACGCAAAAGCATCACTTTATATTAATTAGACATGGAGTTCAGCCAAGAAATCCAAAGAATAACATAAGCAAAGGCGAATCGAGTTTCTTAGAACAAATCAGATAAAATAATGTGTTGAAGATGTCACGTGATTTATTTGCTATTATAAGGGTCTCGACTCTTAAATTTGTTCGATTGTAATTGACTTCATATCCGATGAATAGAGAAAAGAGAAAAAAGATGTCGCACGACGTGTGCTTTCTGTTGGTTGTATGGTGCCCAGTCAGGTCAGGCTGTCTCAGTGTTTAGTAAGCCAGGAGCGACCACGACGAAGGGTGTGCAAACTATATACGTTATTGTCAAGTAAATAAGTATATCAATTCTTGCATTATCTTAAACGAAACTGAAAATTGAATTAGTGACTTTTTAATAATCAAAGCGGAATTGAATTGAAGCACTTGCAGGCAGGATAAGCAAGTGTTTAAAACAAAAAAGTCTAAAAAAAGGTACGGTCTAGTTCAGAAAGGTAACTCTCAATAAAAAAATTAAGTTGGAACTAATCAAGATTAATAGGAAGAGAAGTAAACTAGGAATCTATTTACAAACTACACCAATATTCTATGTGGAAGAGCCGTATGGTTTATGCATTTCTCTTAAGAAACTTTCTTTTTTTTTTTTTTAATTCTCCAACTCCATATGAGTTTGCGGCCTTCGACACCCTTTTTTCAATAATTTTTCTTGCGTTTGAATTCGACTCAATTATAGGTTAATAACTAAAATTTACTTGTTAATTCCTTGGTTTTGCAAACTAAAAATCTCATGCAATTTTCTCGAATTACATAATATACTCTCCCAAATTGTGACATTTTTAATATTACTAATTAACGGGCAAAAATTTCTCAAAGATGTTAGAAGAGAGAAATAATAATGACAACCGCGTGGACGCTCCCACAGTCCCAACTGCTCAATTAGAGTTACATTTATATGGACAGCTCATAGCAATCAAATGTGGGGATGGTTTCTTCTCTCGTACACAAATTTTACTAGTAGATTCAGCAGGGACAAACAAATTGCAAGGCTTTTGGTGTAGCAATATTTTATGCTGTTCATAGGCTACATATAGCCGTCCGGTCAGCAATACATTAGTTTATTAAAAAATAAATTATAGGTTTAGAACAAAAATTTATAGAATTTTTAAAAATATTTGTAATATCAATCCATAAAAAAAAAATTTGCAAGTCTAAGCTTAAAATTTATCAGTCCGTAAAAATTTTGTGGGTCTAAAAGTCTAATTTTTTGTTGTATTTTTATAAATTTTTGTTTTAGATCTATCATTTTTTTTAAATTAATGTCTGCTCAAACTGATGAAAGAGAAATACTTTATTGCAACATTAGTCAAAAAGCTAGATCTGATAGTTGTTGTCTCAATTATTACCTCAATTCAATGCCATCCATCGATCTCCTATTATTATTTCTTTTCTTTTTTATACTTCAACTACTTCTTTGTCAGGGATATTTAAGTGTGGTTCAACACCATATATGCTTTTGCATTTCTTTTTCCTCTAGTATTCTTTTATGATCCATCTTTTCTCTTTGGACGACATAGCTTCGATGACATCTTATAACTTTCGACAATCAAAAGTATCTGCGGTGCCCCACGTATCGATTTGAGTTTGGGCTGATTGGTTTGAAACTGAGTACATTTTTATTATGATTACAATATCAGTTTTATTTGCGGATTTGGAGGTTTAGGCTTGAGCGGATGACATTGCTCCTATCAAATAAAAGTAATAATGCTAATGTTTTGTCTGGCGGAGGTTAATTAATTTAATTGTAATGCTAAAAACAGAGCCACAAATTCAGTTGCCTGCCTATGACAAATCTACACCATGATATTTATAATTTACAAGAAATTTATTCTAAGTTATTGTATTATCTTTTCTCCTTTACTATTTTGTTGACATAATTTATTGGGAGGAAATCTTGAAACATCAAATAGTCAAGCACAAGCAAATTATATATCTCAAAAAAGACTGCTGATTTAATTTGCTCATAAATTTGTTTGACCGCCTTTAATTTACAAAAAAGATTATTAGAATTAAGACTTAGTGTTATTATTGATGACTCTTATTTTCCCTAGTCTCAGAGAGTGACTTATTGTGGTACCTCTGGTCTCATCTAAGTGAAGGTAAAAGGATCAGAAAATGAAATGATTGAAAAAGAATGTTTTGACTAGCTCAGTGGAGTGAGTATGAAGAAATAGAAGGATTCACATATCTGTTTGTATTTATAGTACGTATGGGCCACTCACTGAATTACACGTGCAATTTCTTATCAAATATTTGTAAATCTAAATAAACCTACATAAATCTGTACAAAAATCTCTCATGTAAAAAATACTTGCAAATCTAATCAACTTTAACACAATTTAGCAAGAGTAATTTACTTATAATACTTAGTTGACATTTATAAAATACACGTATTTAATGAATTATAAATTTAATACATCCTATTTAACAGAAAGAAAAATATTCCTTGCTCATTATCAGACAATCACTTGTTTACAAACTTCGTGTAGGACTAATAGTTTTCATTACCTATTCGTGATACTGGTAATGCGATAACTCTTGCTAACGCAAACAGGCTACGTACAAACAAACATAAAAATGCAGTAAGAGAAATGAAGATGAGTAAAATACAAATGCTTTTAAGTACTGAAACCCGTCTTTACGTGGAAACCTACCACTTTTGCATGTCCACGTGCAAGAGAGTAGTTCATATGGTTTAAATTATTTCCCCTTAGAGTGATGACTTAGTTTAAATTCCATCAGAAATTATCTGGAGTGTTGGATTGGACCTGAGTTTAAAAAATTTTAAAAAAAAAAAGAAAAAAAATCTGCATGTGTATCAGCAAGATTATAGCATAGGCAAAAATTAGGCAAAGGTACTTCTACAGTTCATATCAATGTTTCATCATTCCATGACAGATATGATCATGCCAAGTTTTAACACCTCAGAGACAGAAGACAGCTATTTTTACACCATGAAGAACCATATAACTTCAAATGTAGCAATCTAACCAAATGAGATTTTTAATGTGTGGTTTAAATGCTCCTCCAACACACACAACTAACCCACATAGATCTTCACCTAAGTATATTTACTTCAATCTTCTCTGCTTACTCTATATAAACACCAAGCCCATCTCTTCTGTACCACACCCTTCACTCAACTCTCCTTTTCTATATCCATTTTTCTATCTTCAAAAGCAATATTAGCAATGGAGAAAATGAAAGCCAAGCAGGCTTCTCTGTTCATGTGGGCTACAATGGCTGCGTTGCTTACTCAAAACTTAGCCATTCCTGTCTTGTCTTCTGCCATTTTTGAAGATCAAAAAAACTTCTTTCATTTCCCTTTAGATCCGCATGCACCCCCCACACCCCCCACTGGTAACACTCTTTGTCTTAAAAATTATTTTCCGGGTGATACATTACGATGTTCTTTCTTAAATTAATTACGGAAAAAAAATATACTATACGTAGATATATTAGTGCATGCACATTGTGTCATATTCAGCTCGTAATTCATTTTTTGTATTGCGAAAACATGTCAAAAGCCTCTAGAAATTCAACCTCCTTTGTTCAAAACATAGAAGTAGCCAAGTAATTTATTTCTCAAGTGATATATAGTAACGTTCTTTTTTCTAAATTAGTTACTAAGAAAATATAATACTCATGTATATTGTACATATGATGTCGTGTTTAGCTCCTAACTCACTTTTTGTATTGCCAAAATGAGAGGGAAAAAAATGAATGACATTCTAACCAACTAAGCCAATAGGCCAAGATAATTTTAGAACAACACTTCCGTTAAGGCTTCATTTTGTGAGGATCCTTCAGATGAGTTTTGAAAGCTTTTAGGTGATGGTATTAAAGGTGTCTTATCAGTAGGAATTATCAGTTTCTAGTTCCGACATTGCCTTTAAGAAAATAAAAATGTGAATGACATCTTTTGAGAGGCAACTTAATTGTAAGCCTAAATCATTTGCTTATTGCTTGTCACAGTTTCGCAACCAAGTCCTCCACACGGTTCATCAGGAGGCAGCCATGGAAGCACTCCCTCTCATGGAACACCATCACATGGTGGTGGTAGCTACACACCACCTGTGAACTGTGGCAGCCCTCCAAGCGGTGGACATCACTATAACCCTACACCATCATCACCTCCTAAAAGCAGTGGCGGCGGATACTACCACAACCCACCCACCTCACCCCCAAAAACCCCCAGCACTCCCAGTACCCCTTCACTACCATCACCTCCATTTGATCCACACACACCTTTTACTGGTACATGCAAGTAAGTACAACTGCTCCACGGTGTGTGCTGCACATTTTGAGCTTGTTTAGATTGACTTTCTTTAAAAACAAATATGGTATTTTTATAAATTGTCCGAGAAGCTAAAATTTCTGATATTTGAAAAAAAAAATTTTTGATTTTTTTCAAATACTTATCGCAAAATAGATGTGTTTTTGCTATTTTCATGAAAAAAAAAAGAGGGGTTTTTCAAGAAAATATAAGTGCTTTTGAGAAAAAAGTCAATCCAAACAAACTTTTTAATTACTGCATTATGAATTAAAACTACTAAAAGATTAATATTTTTCAAAATGACAGTTTCTGGAAGACTCACCCTGGATTCATATGGAGCTTATTTGGGTGGTGGGGAAACATTGGTGGCACATTTGGTGTCCCTACTGTGCATGGCTTTGGGTCACACATGAGCTTGCTAGATGCACTTTCAAACACTCGTCCAGATGGGTTTGGAGCACTTTACAGGGAAGGAACAGCTTCTTTTCTTAATTCAATGGTGAACAAGAAATTTCCATACACAACCAAACATGTCCGGGAGAGTTTCGTCTCAGCACTCAGATCAGACAAGGCAGTAGCAGCTCAGGCACAACTCTTCAAGCTAGCCAATGAGGGCAAACTCACCCCCAGGGCTTGAAGAAATTGATTTTTCATTAGTAATTGTCAGAATCTTTTGTTCTATTAATTTAAGTTTGGTTCATGATGCATTTTTCTTAAGTCGTGTGTGCCACCTTATGCTGGGTTGCATTTTCTTGGTTTAGCATTGATGTAACAAGATTAAAATGGACAACATTTTTATGTCAATCAATTATGAGAAAGAATTTTTAATGTTTAGAGTAAGATGCATTTTATCCACCTATATTTTATTAAAATAGCATAAAATTTATGCGATTCCAAAACTGATCACCCATACCCTCGTATGCTATGACGAATGTTATTATACCCCTTATGAGCTATAAGAAATGTTGCACAGTCCTTCTAAAATTTAGAAGGTTTTTACAATATTTTTCTATAATATATAGGGTTATGAATTTTAAATTAAAATACATGATATTTAATATAATTTGACAAAATATAAGAGATAAAACTTTATCCTAATTTTTACCAGGGGGTGCATTATTCTCCACTATTCAGTTCCTTGACACATGTATCTCCATATAATGCCCATGGCCCATCCCCCAGGCACATTATTATGTATCTGTTTGGCTAACGAGTTAAGAGACGTGCATATATCTACTACATTTACAACAAAGCTAAAACTTTTTAAATCCTTGATTAAAATTATTTCAAGGTTTTAGTTAAAAACTTTAATTTTCCCACATTTAGGAATAGGGTTTTGTTGATGATATAGTTGTGTCAACATTTCAGCAATGGAATCTGAAGAGCAAAAAGGGATATGGATCATATCCTGCAAGATTAAAACATGGAGACAATAGAAGCCAAGAAACTAATTAATCATACTGCTCTTCGAGGATATGTGTAATGTGGATCTCGTCATCATCATTTAATATTATATTATAAGAGAGATTTAATAATAGTGAATTAACAGTACATGCATGATAAAAAAATTTATCACTTCTAAAAAGTTATAAGCAAGAAATGAAGAGAATCGAATTATTGAGTTATCACCCCCCCTAAAATTAAACAAAAATTTGAACTTATAAAAAGAATATTAGTACATTTAGTTATTCTATTAATATGTTCTCTTAATACCTTTAAATAGGTGATAGTGCATGAAATTAGAAACTTTTTAGTTTCTAAGTTCTTACCACGATAGTTAGTATTTCATCTAAAAGTTTGCAATTTTACTCAACAATCCAGTACTCTTCACACACGTGGACCTGTTTACGAGTGCATGTGAAACTATTTAAACTTGGACCATCTGCTTCAGGAGGCATTTAAGAACAGTTTGGCTGAGTTCTCAGCATTAATTGATGAATTAACTATATATAAAACATCACAAGGCAGCGTATGAATAAATGAATGAATGAAACAAACCCAACACGATCTCTATAAGCAAAATCTTTGCCTAAAGATCATTAATACCTAACACACACACTGTGTGAATAATTGTTGCTGGACCACTGTAACCTATTGAAGCAGATGCTTTTTCTTTGTATCTTCTGATCAAGAGTATTAAAGCCAGCACAACAAAGTTACTGAAGCGAATTTATGAAGGTACTCTTAAGTATTTAATGCTAATTATCATGCCAAATTGTAACGCCCAATCCCATATCGATTTTTGTGAGATTTGTATGCACTTTATAATGGCTTAGGTTTAATACTACTATAATCATCGGCTTAAGTATTTTGGGCCAGTTGATTAGACTCAATCGTGGTGGTAAGCTAGTAGTTGAATTTGGGGCATAACTCTCAAATATTTAAAGCTAATTATCATGCCAATTCCTGTTTTTTTATGTTAATTGTGACCCAGTATTGGTCAGTTTTAAGCAATAACACAAATAAAATCATTATTTCTGGATTAATTACCAGGAGGTCCCTTATCTTTGTCGCTTTTCACAACTTTACCCCACATCTTTTAGAATTGGACGGAAACATGAGACGTGAAAGGGCTAGCGTGGCATGAAAAAATTATGTACTTATTTTGTGATTGCCACGTAATTATTTTCCTTTAAATTCTAACAGTACGTAATGAGAGAACCAATGTTGTCACAATGGAAAAACATAGGGGACTAAGAAGTGTCGCTTATAAATATAAGCAGTAAAGAAGTTGCCAATCGCAGAAAAGATAAAGGACTTTCGGGTGTACCTAAAAAGTTTATGATATTAGTCCTGTTTATTGGACAAAAATTTAAGTTTGGGTGGTCATGTCCAGTTTTAGGTTTAGGTTTTAGGGTTTAAGTTTAGGGAGGAGAATTAATATAGAGAGACAAATTCACAAAGTATGTTAATTTGATGTACCAATTGAGTACAAATATAAAAGTTGATAAATGGGCACTGGGAGGCAAGGTGATACTTAACGATTCTTGTTTCACTTATACAGAATGTTAAATATATTAAAATGGTAGATAATGCAGCTATTAGAGTGGCAGCTGTTTGCAAAATGGTATATAGATCGATAAAAGGAACTTAATTTCCATTAAATTAATTGCGGATTATCCATGATTTGTAGTTTCTTTTCTCGAATCAAGATATTTGTGATCAAAAGCTAATCATATTCTTGGCTACAAATAAAATATAATTAAAATAATATCTAACATTAAGTAATAGAAAATTAATATCAGGTTAAAATTGATTCAACGTTAGATCACTATCACCAAAAAAAAAAAAAAAAAGCACAAAGACAAAGCCACGATAGGGCCAAGTCCAAAAATAGTATCATGGTCTGGGACCGAACTCAAAAGATCTAAGATAGAAAACCCTAGAGGGAGATTTGGAGAAGAAAACACCTAGAGGAGATAAACAAGATCGAGATCAACTTTTAGGATTCTAATAATAATTCATACGATAGCTTTAATGGTTTGTGATGATAGCAGACGCATAATTGAGGACAATGCCGCTGCAAAACATCATAAATGATGGCCAACACTAATTTATAACAGCACATGAATCTCGCTAGTTTATGGTACTTCTAACACAAAGGCCTCAATCAATTAGCTAAACTTCAATTGAACGTCACTTGCAGAGGTGTTGATCGGTGGCAAAGTGGCAAGATTCCGGCCATAATAAATGTCACTAACTATAATAATCTACCACATCAATAGACTCACTAATGCTGCGAAAAAAAAAATCCGTTTGTCATTTCGCTGATTAGATTTGGCCAGTTGAATATATTTTCCTTGTCACAAAAAAGAATGCTGCTAAAAAAGGTGTATGAATGAGAAGGGATTGAGAGAAGCGAAGAAAAAAGCATCACAAAGAGGGTCCCTCTTCAACTCAAAGCATGAATAGATAATGTGATATCCTATATCAGTTTGTGGAGTGATTTGTAACTTGTTTATAAGTAAGTAGCGTGGGTATAACTAATAACTTAAGTTAATCATTTTGGGCCAGTTCATTAGAGACCCAAGTAATTATTAGTTATGTCTATAACACTAGTCTGGCTTGCGGGTCTGGGTTCAGGAGCGTGACAGAATGGCATCAGAGCTAATTACCAGCCGATTACGGGAGCTAAGTATTATGCGGAGCAAAGTGCTTACACCAAGTATACGGTGGGAGCCACCTCTAGAATCTAAATGTTATGCGGGATAAAGTGCTACACCAAGTGTGCAGTGAGACCCTGCACTACCTGCTCTTGTGTATTATTGTGATTGTGTGCCCCTGACGAGGACTTCAAGTCCTCAACAATAGGTGACTGTAAGATCCCACATTGGTTTGTGGGTGACTTGTAACTTGTTTATAAGTAGATGGTGTGAGTATAACTAATAACTTAGGTTAATCATTTTGGACTAGTTGATTGGAGGCCCAAGTAGTTATTAGTTATACTTACAACATTAGTCTTGCTCGCGGGCTTAGGCTCGGGGACATGACAAAATGTTGTAATATCCCACATCGGTTTGCAAGGTGGACTATGACTTGTTTATAAGTAGGTGGTGTGAGTATAATTAATAATTTGGGATAACCATTTTTGGTCAGTTGATTAGAGGCCCAAGTAGTTATTAGTTGTGCCTCCAACACCAGTCTCGCTTGAGAAGTGCTACAACATGTGCACGATGGGAGCTACCTCTTAAGCCTATAAAAGCCACTTCTAGAGTTCTGTACCGCCTGTACCGCTTGGTCTTATATGTGATTGTGTGCTCCTGACCAGGATATCAAGTTCTCAATAAGGGGTAAGTGTAACATCTCACATCAGTTTGTGAGGTGGTTTGCGACTTATTTATAAGTAGGTGATATTGGTATAACTAATAACTTGGGTTAATTATTTTGGGCTTGTCGATTAAAGGCCCAAGTAATTATTAGTTATACCTACAACACCAATCTCGCTCGTGGGGACGTGACAGATGAGATCATAACTTAATTTCATAACTCATGTTTGTTTCCATGTACTAAATACACCTCATCCTCATGAGAGCTTGACTTCAAATTTTCTTGTAATAATATGGGCTTGAGTTCGAATTTTCTTGTAATAACATAACTTGAGCAATAGATTGATGAAAGTAAAGTAAAAGTAATATTATTATTAGTTCTTTGATTTTTAAATTTAATGATTACTATTATTTTATTATAATTGCACCACGTTTAATCATGGTTTTTATCTTTTTTTTTTTTATCTTAACCAATAGTAATTGCCCATTCAATCAAGGAGACATCCTGATCCGATCCCATTTAGACGTTGATCCTAGTATGTCTTATCCCAAGTTTGTGTAAGACATGTGGCTATGTGTGATGTCAGGTACATATTATAAATAGTCCATAAGGGAACGAGTAAAAAAGTAACACTTTTCCCTTTTAGCACTATTTCCTTTCTAAATATTCTCTGTCTTAAATACTTATTCCCTTAACACCAGTATCTAATTTGATCGTTGAAGGGGAACACTGGCACGCTACTGGAGTTGGCCTTTCTTGCATGCCTTATAGAAGAACAAAACCACCCATTTCGCTATCCGAAACTTGGAGTATTTATCTAATTTGTTACAAGATTAGCACAATCAGATCTGCTCAAATGACCTTTTAATAGGCAAGAAAAGAAAAGGTTTAACTAACAAGTTGTTGGTTGAGGTAGTAGTGGGCTCACCCTTGTAAAGAAGAGATTACAAATTTAAATCACAGAAAGTACACTTGTTGACAAGTAGAGACGGAACTACACATACTTTAAAGGGGCCCTAGCGCCCCCCTTCCCTCTCCCCTTCTTTTTTTTTTTTTTTGGGGTTATGAGATAAACTTGTGTACAAATTTTTACTTTTGAGGAGCCCTAGCCCTCCCCCCTTCCCTTTTTTATTTTTGGGTTATGAGATAAACTTGTGTACAAATTTTGGGAAAAGCACAAAACCAACTCTAGGGAAAGCACAAAACATGCACAACAAATTAGTTTAAGAATTGGTAATGATGTTTTATTTTCAAAAGTTAGAAAATCAAGCACACAGAATCTGAGCAATAAATAAGCATGTAATTGATTTGATAATTATTTGTTTAGAATGAAAATTTGATTTAATAAATGGTAACTTTTTTTTTTGTTTTTTGGTAAATTGATCTCTTTACAATTAACCTTTCATATTTATCTTCTTCATTTTTGGTTTTTGCAATTTTAGTTTCTTTTTTTCGTAGAAGGGGATGTACTTCTCTCTAAAATTGTATTGATTGAAAGCAAATTCACAAATAAGAGGGGGCCATTGATTGTATCCTCTATATATCCTAAGATCAAGTTTTTGTAATTTTAGTTGAACAATCATCAGAAATTAAAACTTTGCTATCTCTTTTTGGACAACACGTAATATTTCTTCTCTTTCTCTCTCTACATAATTTTATTTTTTGCCCTTTTTTTGAATTAGAGCAAAAAGTAATAACATTTTTTTTCTATAATCTTGATGGTGGATTAAGATACTGATTAATAGCTCTCTTTGGTCTCTACTCAATTTAATATTACTGGAGTAATAGCTTAATTATTGCTCTTAATACTCTTCGATCTTTCTTCTATATTTTATTAAGATTTCTTCTCTCTATACTTTATATTTGTCCCCCCCCCCTTCCAAATATCTCATTTTGAGTCTATCTCTGTTGGCAAGGCTTTTTCTTAATTACACCCAACTTAACACAGTAATTTGGGACATTTTAACTTAAAGCAGCAAAAAGGAAAAGGAAAAAATAAGAAAGAGCCCCCAGGGACATAGGTGAGTTGGTAAGTGGCCAGGTGACTGGGGTAGAGACACCTTGACAATGCGGGATTGAGTCCGTGTGGTGGCAGTACTCCGCTGAAATATTGCGGGGGCTGTTGCTGGATTTCCACGCCCGTTGGTCCTCTCCCTAGTCGAGCTGCCACTCACACACATCCCTCGATTAACCTCCCGTCTGATTAAGGGGCCTCTGACCAAGTGAAAATAGGGTTCTTCTTTGATTAACTCTTTTCAAAAAAAAAATAAGAAAGAAAGAAAAAAAATGTTCAGAAAGGACTGGACGCGTCCTTCTGATGAGAAAACATATGGAGGCTGGCAAGTAGTACTTTTCGAAAAATACACTTTAAACATTCCCAGTTGCAATGATCACATGCACTGAAAAATTGTTGAAGGCCCACCTTCGTCCAACACGTGTTAAATCATATGATTTTCTGCAAACCTTGTTATTCTTATTTTATTTGTTATACATTTATAAAAAGTGATCGGGAAAGCCCAAAATCATGATTTATATGTAAGGGAAAAAATCCATGTTACTCTTTGCCGAAGGGGTAAAATGGGACTTTTTGGGGGGGATCGAGGTCGGTGTATGCATCATCTGTAGACGCATAATGTTAAGTAAATAGCAAGTCTCTTCCATTCCAATGGGAGAGAAAATATTATATATATATATATATATAATTATAACAATAAAAATTGAAATTATTAAATTTTTTAAATTTAAGCAAGTATAAAAATATTATTTAGTAAAATAATAGAAAATTATATTAAAATTTACTGATTTAAATGATGAAATTAAGTTTTTCCCTCTTTTGTGAAATTTTTTAACCAAAATAAATAAAGAGATAATATATGAAGAAACTCCCTAAATAAAAGAAATTCTTTATGGAAAACCTATCTAAAATTTATGAATTTTTAAATTATCTTATCAGAAAAAATTAATATAAGTACGTAATTAAAAAATAAATAAATTAAGGATTATTGAAATTTATTTACTAAAATTACTTATTTATTACAAAAATTTAATTATAGAAATATAATCTACATAAAAAAACTAAAAAAGATTATTACGAGAGTAATTCCAAACAAAATAAAAAAGCAGAAAAAATTAAGAGGGCCATAAACAGAATTTTGAAAAATTTTACATACACTAACATATATTTTCAACGCTTGCGGGGGCCCTAATTTCGTCCCCGCTTTGTCGAATTACCTGCTTATATCCCTTATTTTTAAAAATTTATTTAATAATTCTGTTATCATTTTTGAGAGGTGCATAAAACTCCCTTCTATAACTTTTTTTTTTTTTTGTTAAACTTAGTAGAGTGTGTATCACACGTGTTGTATGCAAATATGTGTAAAAATTTAAACACAAAGGACAACACATCTATGAATAATTAGTTGTTTAGCATCTTATAATTTTTCTAATTAGCTACTCACCCCATGCATGATGGTCTTTACGGTAACTTTGTTAACGGAGTTAAGAAAATTACGTAAAAGGAACAAGTATGCTACCTTTTTAAAATTAGAATGAGTTTATGAGGTACAAAAGATTGGGTTAAATAATTAATTAGTCAAAGCATGGAGGCTAACATACATTTTACATTTTCTTTTCTAATTAAAGCCACATGCTGCAAATACAATGCCACATCTAATTCTAGTACTAGGTCTTCATGATATTAGGTAATAGGTCTCCATATTTTCTCCATTCAGATTAGTTCATAAGATTGTTAATTTGGTTGAATCTTGTGCAAGTTTTTAAGACTTTATTTGTAAAGATTCTTAATCCTTGTTTGTTGGTTTGTTTTTTCTCGATATTTTTCTTATAGTGGAATAAAATAATATATACTGCTTGGGTCAAAACGATAAACAATGGTTTTAAGTTATGTATGAGTCTTGACATGAAATTTTTTTTTTCTGGGTAATTTCATGTATTTTTTTTTTTTTTGGGTGTTGGGGGGGGGGGGGATTGCAAAATAATAATGTAAAACAAAATTAATTAACTTATATACGTATATAATTAAATTACGAATTTAATTTCCTTCTTTTTAGGGAATTAATAGTATTAATAGTATCATCTATAGTATTATTACATAAGAAAGTTTGACTTCTGTATATTTGCATAAGTATCAAACAATTTATATATTAAAGATTTTTTAGGTATTGTGAGGGTGCCATGTCAAGTATTGTAATTTATAAATAATTAAAAATTTAATTGCTAAACAATTATGACTAAATTCATTTGACCTAAATTAACATTCGAGAAATGAAAGTTGGTAAACTCTCTAAATCAGTGTGCACAAATGATTCCCCATGATAATACATATTCCACTGAAAGAAGATCTAAGCGAAAGGATTTCTCAAAATCGTCGACCAATTGATATGATAACATTAAGTTGCTTATCCATAATTCATAACTAGCAAATACCTTCCCTCCTTTTGTCTATTTGCCTCGTGCTTCTTTTCTTACTTATAAGATTCATTTGTAACAACATTAACTAAGTTAATGGCAACATATATAACTTAGAAACTACAAATATAATGTACAAGTTCAACAAGTTTAGGGGAAAAAAGAAAAAAAAATTACCACTGCCCCTTTTACGTGTGATCATTCCAGTACTATTGTACCGTATCCCATCAGAACTCTAAAACTAAACATATTTGGATGAGAGTAGTACTAGGATGGATGACCCCCTAGAAAGTTCTCGTCCCATAAGGATTTTCCAGAAATAAGAGTTGAAGATGGATACGATTCATAGTCCGAGTTTGAATACAGTCCTCTCGCTTAGGTTGAGTGACATCGACTTAACTGGTATACAGTATAGAGGACATATTGTGCACCCGAAATTTACTTGTTGATGGTTAAACTCCGCCAGATAACTCCAATAGTCGGATTCTACCAATTAAATTTCTCTTGTTACAAAAAAAAAATCCTTTAAATAATAAAACATGAACTTCATTAAGCCCAACAACTATTTTGATACAAGAAGTCACATTCACACCTTAGTTTATGACCATAGATTAAAGCTCCCCATCTGTCCAACTCATACATACCACTCAACCATTTCCAACTTTGTTGGAAATATTGCTCGAATTGTATTTCTTTGCTGTATTTTAAATACTTCATACAATGTAAAATAAATTATTTGGTCTCTTTGAATCGCTATAATTATTTAAAAACTTAAGAAGTGAATATATATGACAGTTAGATTCACACAATCAGGAAATTAGTCAAACTATTAAAACTAATTTCATGTACCATAGGGTGACAAATAATAATGTAAAACAAAGTCAGTTAACTTATATATGTATATAATTAAATTACGAATTTATTTTCCTTGTTTTTAGGGAATTAATAGTATTAATAGTATCATTAATAGTATTATTACAGAAAAAAGTTTGACTTATATAGATGGAATTAATAGTATTAATAGTATAATTACTTGTATTATAACATAAGAAAGTTTGAGTTATGTATATATCTGTAAGTATGAAACCATCTATATGTTAATTTTTTTTAAGCATCGTGAGAGTGTTATATTAGTACTTACATGGCAATGGTTATTACATTGTTAGCTTATAAAACAATTTATTATGTATTATTTATTATATTTTTTAAACTATTTCTTAAATATTATTAGTTTTCATTGAAAAGTTAAATGATCCATCAATCAATGATTAAAAAAAATCAATCAATGCATAAAATAAAATTTATTTGTAAATTCCAAATGATTTATTTTCTTATTAATGGATATAAATTATTAGTTCTAATTTAAATGCCAAATGGCCAATCAAATAATGTTTAAAATAATAATTATATTTGAATTCCAAAAGATTAATTTCTTCTTATTATTATAGAAATATATTATTAGTTTTAATTTGAAATTTTCAATTTCCAATCAAATAATGTTTAAAATAATATTCATTTGTGAATTGTCAAATATTGAACTCTAATTTAATATTTACTATTAAAAAAATATTATGCCTGAACAAATTTAAATCCACTATTAAAAAAATTAAATAACTCGTGTAGAGTCCGAGATAGTTATGGCTAAATTCGTCATATATTATTAAAAGTACAATTAACCTAACTAAATTTGACGTCTATTACAAAGAAAAAATGAACCCGTACATGGCACGGACATGAAAAAACTAGATAATTTTACATCTTCTTTTAGGGGAATGAATGGTAACCATTAGTTTCACCAACTTCATCAGGGGGGATGAATAATAATATGAACAATGAAATTAAGAAAAAAAAAGTTCAACCCTTATATTTATTATATAATGTTTTTGTTGTGGGGCAACAAGATGCTTATAAATAGCCAGCATTGTATTTTTCATAATATATGACGAATTTAGTCATAGCTATTTTAGACTCTACACGAGTTATTTAATCTTTTTAATAGTGGATTTTAAATTTGTTCAGGCTTAATATTTTTTTTAATAGTAAATGTTAAATTAGAGTTCAATATTTGACAATTCACAAATGAATATTATTTTAAACATTATTTGATTGGAAATTGAATTTTTAAATTAAAACTAATAATATATATCTATAATAATAAGAAGAAATTAACCTAACTAAATTTAACGTCCAATTACTAAGAAAAAATGAACCCGTACATGGCACGGACATGAAAAAACAAGATAATTTTGCATCTTCTTTTAGGGGAATGAATGGTAACCATTAGTTTCACCTACTTCATTTGGGGGGATGAATAATAATATTAATAATAAAATTAAAAAAAAAGAAGAAGTTAAACCGCTATATTTATTATATAATCTTTTTGTTGTGGGGTGACGAGATGCTTATAAATAGCCAGCAACAAATTCCTCTACTTTCAACCCCTTTCTTCTGCAGTCCATTCTCTCTTCTGCCTTCTACTTGCATTACACCAAACGCTCACATCTCTTTTCGCAGACCCTTTATCTTTAGCTGTAAGTTCATCTTCTCTTATATACACACACATATATATACATACTTTAGCGGACAGATAGTTATATAAACTCAATAGATGCATGAGAATTGCTTGACCCATGTGTGAAAATATTGAAAAGTTTCAATCTTTACCTTGAATTTCAGTTCCAAGTTGTACATTCATCAAGCATGGTATCTCACAGTATGCATTATGTAAAGAAATGTCTGTGATTGCATCACTGCATGCTAAGGGAACAGTTTATGTGAAGATTGAATTTTTTCTACTTCAGATATTAATGTGTGTATGCATAGGTAGATCTTGCTGTAAACTTTGTGCTTAATTGATGTAGATTTGCTGAATCATGTTAGAAAGTTGTGATTTTTGTACTTGTTGTTTTAGATAATTTGCTGTTTTTGTGAAATGTGTACTATTTGTGTTAATATGATTCTTTTTTGCTTTATTGGACTTATGGGTTTTGATCTCATATTCAGTTTGGTTGTTAAAGTGCAGATCCGTGTTTTAGTAGTTTCAAATTCTCGTATATTTGTAAAATTCTGTGTTGGTCCAAGGATGTGTCTAAGCATTGTTAGATATTGTTACAGTCTTAGTTGCATTATTATGTATAAAATGTTATCTCATTGTGATGTTTGAGTTGGAATTTGTATTGATAGTTAGTTAAAGGTTTATGCTTATCAGCACTTTGGGAGTCTAGCAGAATCCAAGCACCCCCTTTTGCCGTCCCCCCACCCCGGGGTCCATGGCGGAATGGGGAAAGAACCGGTTAAACGTATGTATTAGAGTCGATGAATCTGTTCAGATATGAATTTTGCTTGTACATAGCTGATTCCTCAGTCATTCTGACGTAAAACCTCTACTTCTCGTGCTGTTTCTTTCCTTTTGCTTTTCTTTTTTTTTAAAATTTTTCAACTTCTGGCTAATTCTTGATTTCTGGTATTTTTTTCAGATTGCATTTTCAATGGGGTCATATAAACCGAAAAATATTCTCATTACTGGAGCTGCAGGCTTCATTGCATCACATGTTGCCAACCGGCTGATCAGAAACTACCCTGAGTACAAGATTGTTGTTCTTGACAAGCTTGACTATTGTTCAAATCTGAAGAACCTTAATCCCTCTCGTTCATCTCCCAACTTTAAGTTTATCAAGGGAGACATTGCTAGCGCTGATCTTGTAAATTTCATTCTTGGTACAGAGTCAATTGATACTATCATGCACTTTGCAGCGCAAACTCATGTCGACAACTCATTTGGGAACAGCTTTGAATTCACTAAGAACAATATTTATGGGACCCATGTCCTTCTCGAGGCTTGTAAAGTCACTGGTCAAATTAAGAGGTTTATTCATGTGAGTACAGATGAGGTATATGGGGAGACAGATGAAGATGCCGTTGTGGGAAACCATGAGGCTTCTCAGCTGCTTCCTACAAACCCCTATTCTGCAACTAAGGCTGGAGCTGAAATGCTTGTCATGGCGTATGGACGGTCTTATGGTTTGCCTGTAATTACCACCAGAGGAAACAATGTTTATGGGCCTAATCAGTTTCCTGAAAAGTTGATTCCGAAATTCATTCTCTTGGCAATGAAAGGTGAGCCTCTTCCAATTCATGGGGATGGATCTAATGTCCGAAGTTACCTCTACTGTGAGGATGTCGCAGAGGCATTTGAAATTATACTCCACAGAGGTGAACTAGGCCATGTTTACAATATAGGGACAGACAAAGAAAGGAGAGTAATTGATGTTGCAAAGGATATTTGCAAGCTGTTCTCGTTGGAGCCTGATGCAGTGATTAAGTTTGTGGAGAACAGGCCTTTTAATGACCAGAGGTACTTCCTGGATGATCAAAAACTGAAAAACTTGGGATGGTCAGAAAAAACTCCATGGGAAGAAGGTTTGAGGAAAACAATGGAATGGTACGTAAAAAACCCTGCTTGGTGGGGAGATGTTTCTGGGGCATTGCTTCCTCATCCCAGGATGCTAATGGTGCCCGGAATGGGGAGAAATAATTCTGATGTTGGCAATGCTGCTGCTGCTTGTGTGCAAAATTGTTCTGGTCCGAAGACGATGGTGGTTCGAGTACCAAAAAGCCACTCCTCCCAGGTGCCGCTGAAGTTTTTGATCTATGGTAAAACCGGGTGGATCGGAGGTCTTCTTGGAAAGATTTGTGAGAAACAAGGGATACCCTTTGAGTATGGTAGAGGTCGCCTGGAGAATAGGTCACAGCTTTTGGTAGATATTCAGAATGTCAAGCCAACCCATGTTCTCAATTCTGCAGGGGTGACAGGTAGACCCAATGTTGACTGGTGTGAGTCACATAAAACAGAGACGATCCGCACCAATGTTGTTGGAACTTTGACCTTGGCTGATGTTTGCAGAGAGTTTGGGATCCTGATGTTGAATTTTGCTACAGGATGTATATTTGAGTATGATTCAACACATCCTATGGGTTCTGGAATTGGTTTCAAAGAGGAAGACAAGCCCAACTTCATTGGGTCCTTCTATTCAAAAACAAAGGCCATGGTAAGTTCTCTGGTGCCGACAGAATACTATTTTCTATTTGGAATGAATATTTGTTGCAAGCATTCTTAAAGCTCCCTGTCAAATTTCCATAGGTTGAGGAACTCCTTGGAGAATATGATAACGTCTGCACCCTCAGGGTCCGAATGCCAATTTCATCTGATCTCAGCAACCCACGTAACTTCATCACAAAAATTACGCGATACGATAAAGTGGTGAACATTCCAAATAGCATGACCGTGTTGGATGAGCTCTTACCAATTGCTATTGAGATGGCCAAAAGAAATTGTAGAGGCGTATGGAATTTCACAAATCCGGGTGTTGTAAACCACAATGAGATACTGCAGATGTACAAGGAGTACATAGACCCCAGCTTTCAATGGACCAACTTCACACTAGAAGAACAAGCCAAGGTTATTGTTGCTCCTCGCAGCAACAATGAAATGGATGCAACAAAACTGAAGAATGAGTTCCCTGGGTTGTTATCTATCAAAGAATCGCTAATCAAGTATGTCTTTGAACCGAACAAGAAAATTTAAACTGCTCCAATGACTAGAATTTGTGAAATTTAGATAAACAGCCAGACCTTTCTTGTTCACCTGAGCAGTATGTTTCCATTATTTGTACTTCACCCTGGCTTACTAACTGAAATAGATATGATTTTACTTTTTCACAATGAAATATCTTCCTTTTATTCACAAATTGAATTAGATTATCAAGAATTTGAACAATGCCGAGTGCCCCCTCTCTCTCTCTTTCTCTGTCTCTCGCAAAAAAAATTTGGCGTAAAGTTTGTCGAAGAAAACTTGTTAGCGATCCTACTAATACAGATTCAACCATGTCTGTTTTCTCTAGGCTCTTGGTCTCAGGAAACTATGACAATTCCTGAACAAAACTTGCTTCATTTCTCTCAGTTCAAGTTAGTTGTATCATCTCACATCAATGTTCAAATATTTCTTGGATTGCAACAGTATACAAACAACATAAAATCCTGAGTTGGACAAAGCCACATGGTATTTTGAAGGGGACACGAATCAGTTAAGCTTTTTATATTGCAACATCAGTGACAAAATATGCAAAATATCAATTGAGTAGTTGTTGTACTTCAAAGTGGTCCTGTTCATTTGGCTTAAAAATTGGTATCACTACACGTACACACAAAAGGTGTGAACATATTGTTGGACCAGGGAGCAGCTAATTAAATTTAGATCTGAAAAGCAGGTCGGTGAATCTAATTCTTGAAAGCGAATGTTCGTTGGAGTTGTTCCACAATTTAAGATTTTGTAATTTTCATTACAAGAAAATGGAATAAGTGCGGTCAAGTATAAAAACACACGGGGCTAACGCATGGCTAGTGCTGGAAGGTCAAGGAAATTGGTGATTTGATAATGGGGGAGCCGGCAAACAAAGCTCTAGTCAACGGTAGTCGTAACTATAACAGGTAGTGAAGTCCCTTGTCATATAAGTTCTAACCCACATGAAAGGCGTAACGTTGTTTGGACATGGTCTTAGAGAGAGGCTTAGCCAACACACACTGCTGGTATGAATTTTGAATTTTATAACGTTATGAAGGGACTCCAATAAAAGAGAGAATTTATTTGCTATCTAAAATCATACAGAAATCTAAATTGTCAGCTAAAGCTTTAAACTTTTCGACTTGTCTTTCACTCCCATAAAATTTGTTTCAAATCTCTACTTCATATGCCTATCCATAAAGCTAAACAAGACTGAGAAGGAGCAATTTCTCACTTCCACAAAATGCAGTGCTGCTATTTTTTCTGCCAATATGATGCTAGAATCTTTTCCAAATAATTGATACCCTCGTGATTTTCTTGCAGCATGATTAGTCTTGTTGAACATTATGAGAACTATCATGCCGGTATGGCCTCAAAGATGTTCCATCCTGCTGCACTAAAGTGGCGTAATAATTGTAATGCCATATGATGTACATCATAATTCACATGCGATTTGCACAGAGGTTGCATATGCCATATGCTATTTTTTCTTTTTGATTTAAGGGAGGCTTTTGTTGTTAGATAATGTGTACGACGAAAATTGATCGGAGACCTATTGCACAAAAGGCAATTAACGTACCATGAGACCTTATTTACTTATTTATTTTCCGCTTGTTGACTGTAAGAAACTTGTGCTTTGTCATCAACTAGCTAGATGTAATTGGACCCAAGACAATAGGGTCAACCAACCACACATGATTAACAAGCATAAAATTTAAGATCTAGCAGAAGCTTATACTTGTATGGACATTTCACGTTAGTCCCAAGTATAAGATGCTTCATGTGTGGCTAGAGCCTCGCAGCAAGGCTTTTGGAGGTACGAACATTTGTCATCCCTATGACAAGCCACTCCCATCTAATTTGCTATGTCTTCGTAGCGGACCAAGTAGTCGTGTCTCTCCTACCACATTCTCATTGCTTGTTAGAAAGACTAATGTCGCAAGTCAGCCAATAATAACAAACGCCTTGACAACATCTACAGTAAGCACCTCCTGCCACTGTCATCGTCCCTACTCCTTGCTCTTGAGTTGTTGACTTAGCTTTGATACTACTTGTAATGATGTTGGAGGCTTGCCCTGCCTAGTGCCCTAGTCTTCTAGACAGCACTAACCAACTACACATGACTAACAAGTATGAAATATATGATTTAGCAAAAGCTCATACCTATAATAAACATTTTACGTTAGCCCCCAATACAAAATGTGTCTTGTGTGATTAAAATCTTGCAACTCAGTACCTAAGGAGGTACAAACACTAGTAACTAGTGGACAAAGAATGGGCCGAGTTGGCACATCATAGTTCCATATTTGTGTGATTTTTTTAAATTATTCTTTCGCAATTAGCGAACATTAAGATGGAGCTCACAAAGTACATATATTCTTTTTTTTTTAATTATTATTATAAACCTTTCATTCCCAACTTAATCTTCTGTCATTCATGAAATTCAAATACAAGTTATTATTCTTAGTAAAAACTATTTTAATTACTTGAACTACCCTAATTCCGGCCACGAAATCCATGTTACTGGGCTGAAATAAGAGTAGACACGCTGGCAGGCAGCGCCCTGGCAAGATGACAATTGAGTGGCATCATGGGTCAATTAAGCTATCAGCTTTGGTGCCACCTTTGTGGTATCACTACTCTTAACAGATTTTTGATCTTTTACAATTATGCCTCCGTATTTTCATCCCCACAGGGCCTAACCATGTGAAATTTGTTCATCAGACCACGTCTCTTTGCCTCAATAAAATTCTCAGATACTGTCAATTCTGATTGCAGTTTTGTTCCACATATTAGGGACAATAAATAGATTTTTCTCGTGACATTATACGTTATGAAGAAAATTCAAATCTATGTATTTATGCAGGATAAGAGATAGTGAAAAGGTAAAATTTAAAAGGCAAATTTGATCAGCTAAGTAGTAGATTTGTCCTCCTCTTGTCGTATTCCTAGTATGCATGCTTCCAATAGTTTACCATGCTAAAGTCTAGTGCCAAAAACTTTTGTAGCGAATGAGTCTTGCTCATAATTGTATTACATTATGAATGAGAATCAACAACAATAAACTAAAGAATCTAAATAATTTATAGCCCTCTCGAAAATTCTTATAAGCAATCATACTAAATTACAAGACTTTGATGGTTTGTTTGGATTGAAGGGGGAAAATTTAATAAAAGAAAGGAAAAGAAAGGATTATAAAGGAAATGAGAGGAAATGGATAATTTATGTTTGGATTAAAGTTTTTTTGCAGGAGAAAGGAACATAAAGGATTATGAAAATCTTGTGTTTGGATTGGAAGGGAAATGAGAGGAAAGGATATTTTTTTTTTTTGTAAATTTATTTATGTGCCCTTTTTTTATTTTGTATTCAAGTTGCAATATTTTAATAAAACAAAAGCCTATGGTTATAATTGTCCTTACACAAAATTGAGGAATCATCTCCCCTCAAATCATTCCAATTTGGAAGGATAAAAAATGAGAGGGATGGGAGGATTTTGCTTTTCCTCCCAATACTCTCCCCCTCCTAAAACCTTCAAAACAAATAGGAGATAGAATACCAAAAACCCTCCCTTCCCTTTCCTTTTCCCCCATTCCCCTCAATCCAAACAGCCCCTAAAGGATGAGAGACACAAAAAACCATAAATGTACAATACATTTTACTTGGAATTTGGAAATTCACACCGACGTAGGATTGAACACACAATTTGGTTCAATTCGAAAATTTAACCATCTTTAAAAACACCACCAACTTTCCAAAGATCTTAGAATTAAAAACATATCATAAGAAAAAAAAAATTGGGGAGTCTATTTTCATATCTTTTATTTTCATATCATTCCGAGTACCATGATTTATTCCTATGTGATGTTTGTCTCACATTTTTTTATCATTTCGTGATAAACTCATGAATGCACCACTCACGGCAGTGTGTAAAGGTGCTATTATTATTCCATTCATCTCTCTCAAGGTGTCATATCACCATCATGTGCATATTACATTCTATAGCAATAACTCCTCAGCATCGGCATCTAATAAAATTCTATGCGCATTGCTTAACGAGATCGTTTATCTATTTATTTATTTTCTTTCTGAAAAAGTACATTTTCCCTTAAAAAATTAGAGAGGCTGGCACAAAAAATGCACACTCGACGTAGTAAAACTTTATAGAGATTTGTCAATTGTCAATAGCTCAAATTAAAAGGCACACTTTAATAACTAACGGACCAAATTATTTCAAAAATTATTAATTCAGAGACCGCAAAAAGAATTCACCCAATCTTTAATATGTTACATCTTATAAGGTGATATTCTTGAGGTTTTCCAATTGCTATAACTTAGGGGCTGAAAATCTAAGAGAAACAAAAATAGGTTTAAAGATAAAATTTTCATAAAATAATCATCAGAGGGCCAAAAGGCAATATTGAAAATCACATCATTGTGGTAACAAAATTCAAACATTTTTGCTTGAAAAAATAAACAACCACAAGGATGTTCGTAGCACGTAGTGTCCTGTCTCTTTGGTTGGTCAGTCCACAGTGACTAATTATAAAACGTAGGAAATATAATTAACCAGATATATATAAACCTCGTATTAATCTAACAGCACAAGATTATTTTCTTAAGACCGTGATTTGATATAGGGAAACTAAATGGAGCTTTTCTTTATTAAACAAATTTATTTGTACCAAGTTAAATGGTTCGTTTGAATTGACTTTTTTTTAAAAAAAATTTTAAGAAAGTACTTTTTTGAGAAATTAAAGACTTTTGAAAAAAAGTTAGAATTGATTTTTTTTTAGAGTTTTAATTTTTTTAAATTTAATTTAAATATTTATTGTAAAAAAAGTACTTTTTTAAGAAAAAAATATTTTTAATTAAAAACCAACCCAAAAAGGTCTTTAGTACTCATACTTTCTTAATCTATCATTAATATAGCATTAATTAACTATAATTGTTCAAATAATTTGCTCTTGTGCTACTTGACGTGGCAATAGTACATGGTTGGATTAATTTGCAATGGAATATAGAAGTCCACATGTGGGGTCTAGCTTTTCGTCCATCCTATGGGGCAGCTGCCATAGGTTGTCCACCCACCAGTGTCGGTGGGATAGTTCTTCTATCTGAACGGATATAGTTTAAAAGGAATTTACAAATTTAGAACAAAAATTTATAAGATTATAATAAAAATTTATAGAACTTTTTTTTAAAATTATAGTCTTATAAATTTTTATTTTAGACTTATAAAATTTTTTATGGACTAATAAATCTTTATTTTAGACGTACAATTTTGTTTTTAGATTAAATCTTTGTTTTAGATGTACAAGTTTTTTTTTTAGATTAATATTATAATTTTTTTAAAAAATTCTTACAAATTTTTGTTCTAAATCTACAATTTTTTTTTTTTTGAATTGATGTTAATCCAAATGGATGGAAAAGCTTCCCGTGTCAGTGATGAAGTTTTGCAGAGATAAGTTAAGATCGTAATTATGACGTCAAGAAGAAAACTAGCAAAATTGACAATATATATATAAGGAGATTTAGTATATATGAATTATTGATTAAATTAAAACAAAATAATACATATGGTACATAATTATTAAATAAATTTTATTTATAAAATAGTAATATACGACGGAAGCTGACATGATTATGGATTTTAAACATTTTTGTGATAAAAAATCATTTTAATAAAATTATATTAAATTTAATTGTTTAATTATAAGTGTGGTAATGTATTTATGAATTTTAATACATGTTTTAAATCTATTATTGGTCAAGTGATATTTGAATATGCGATGTTGCAGCTGATATGATTATAAATATTTATAAGATTCTGATTCTGATTCTGATTCTGATAAGCAAGCTTAGCATCACCGACTTTTGGGTTATTCCAATTGTTTGAGATGCGTGCTTATATATTCGCTCTATAGTTGAAGAGAAAACAAAAGCGAAGTTAATTATTTATTAAAGTTCCTTAATAACCCAATAAATTGTTCTGGAAGAAGGTGTTAGGTGAAACTTCTTTGAGTGCTTATAAGTGTCTGAAGTGCTTATGAATATTCAAATAAGTATTATAAAATACGTATAAATTAATAAATGAACTGACCTAAATGATTTTTGTAAATATGTGAGGTTGCTATCTTGATTAATATTGCTCTTCATAATAAAATGTTATGAACAACATGTGAATCAATGAAGATTCAAATTTACGCAAGACAACTTTGGGTCACCCATTTTCTAAATTAACGATTGATTGCAATAAGAAGTAAAAGTTAAATGAGTTTGAGCAATAAGTTACCAAGATTTAAATGATTTCACGAATTAAAAATTGAAAAAGATCATTTGTAAAATTTTTTACGGGAGCAACAAAGCCTATACTCCCACAATTATATACGTAAATTCGCTCCTGAATTTTCGTAAGACTCAAAGTATGAGAGCCTATATGCATTTACGGTCATGAAAAACAATCTAAACTCTTCTACAAAATTAAATAATATATCTCTATTATCATCGAATTTGAATTCCTCAATTTTCAATAAATTTGAACAACTAAAGTTGCTGCAAAATCATATTCTTAGCAAACCTCTTAGTTAGTATGTAGTCTCTAATGTTCCCGAACAACTCAGTGACCTTTTAAAAAGAGATAAATAAAGTACCTCTACCTTTAAGCGGTAATAATTATATAACTAACTCAGACTTTTAATGTAATAAGAAAAAAACAATTGAATTAAATATATGAGGATTAAACTTAAAATTACTTTATCTGAGAGTGAAAACCTAAGCTCATTTTATGATAAGAAAGATCGCATAATGACCAGGCCGGGGGAGGGGAAAGAAGAGAAAAACAAAAAAGCAAGTTGAGTATATATAATAATCAAGTGGTATTATACATCGAACAAAATTATCTACAAAATTATTTTATTTTTTATAAAAATTAAATATTATTTCCATGTGTACAAACTTTGTTCAACTCGAAATATCATTCTTAGTTTATACGTACCATAATATTAAAATATTATTATGTACTGTTGACCGCCCAACTGGACCCTCAGCATCCAAATAACTACAAAGTACAAAATCCAAAAACACATACACACACAGTGAAGTACAAAAGGGAAACACAAAAACACACACATACACACAGTGTTTGCACTTTTGCATGCGATCAATAGTTCCCCGCGGGGCAATTTTTAACGCGGCATTAGCGTCCCCACTGTCGTCACTTGACTCACTAACTACACACACAACACGAAAACACAGACCCCCTTTGTTTTTTAATTTATTCTTGCTCTAACAAAACCATGGCTTAGTGCTCCTCATCTCATTAATGTTTCTTTGACAAACACACACACACAAAAGTGAAATTTACCATTCATTGATTAATATCGAGTCTTGAATCATTTCAAGTGTGTACACATATGAATGTCTTGTGGAGATGAGATGAAGTTTTATATATCGGCTAAGGGGATCAAAAGGGTGACAATATCGAACTCAGCCGGGGCTGGCTGCGGCGGCGGCGGAGGTGGAGGAGGTGGTGGTGGAGGTGGGTTTTGGGGGAAAGGATCCCCGGCTGCGGCTGCTCGCCGGATAAGCCACCGGGCGGTGGTGCTGCCGGTGGTGTTGGTGCTGGCTTTGCTTTTGCCATTTCTATTTGTCAGAATGGCTTTGTTGGTTCTTGACTCAGCCACCGTCTGCTCTTCTTCTCTTGGTAAAAAAGCACGAAAATGAATAAGTTTTTAACTTTTGGGTTGCTTTTAAATTTTGGTTTCACTGGGGGGCTAAAAGTGTGATTTATTTATTTGTTTTTATGGTTTTGTCTGAAGCTGTAGATTGCATGGCGCGGAGGCTTTTCAGCGGGAGTGATGGAGCTGTGGTAAGTTTTGTAGTTTACTTGATACAAAATTGGGTAAATTGCACGATATTCTTCATAGTTTATTATAAATGCGTATTATTTTTATAGTTTTAAAATAAACGCAAGATCTTACGTGGTTTTAAAATATATAATATATATGTTCTTAAAATTAGACACGAAATCTTTCTATGTCGGTAACATATAACATACACTTGTGACATATAAATTGTAGACAGGTTTACTTTAATTTATCCTATAAAATTTATTTTTTTACAAGTCGATGGTCACGTACATCTACATATTATTTTGAAGGTATGTTTGAATTGATCTTTTTAAAATTTATTTTGTAATAAATGATTAGCTTGATTTTAAAAAAAATAAAATTTTTCGGTAAATTCAGTAAGTACATCCAATTAAACCATGCACGTGAGACTTCTAACTGTGCTTAGATTGCCATGTGTCCAATAAGGTAGAATTATAATTTTACCTGAATTGAATACAAAAGGACCCGTTATAGTAAGAACCAAAAAAGTGGATAGAGAGAGTGGATGCTAGTGCTGTCCATGGATGAGCGCAATTTAAGGAATTTTGGAATTGTCGGCAATGAATTTCTCTGTCACAAGTTGGCTTGCCTTTACACTTGTACCATCACCATTGATCTTAGTCCCAGTTGACTCTGGTTTATTCTTTTACCTGCCTGCAAGCGAAATCGGCAATATTGTAAGTATAATAAATAATTATTAGAGAATTCAAATTAATTAGAGTTTGTTTGTCTTAATTTTGTACACTCAAAAAAGTTTTATGTGAATTTAAAAATTGAAACTAATCTTTTTGATTCATTTTTAAAAAAGCCCCATGTAAAAGCTAACATTATAAAAAATTGAAAAACCTTTGGAGCTTCTAAAAGAAGTCTTTTGATGAGTTGTTTTTATTTGATATCAAAACTTTCATTCTTCTTTTTTTTTTTTTTCCTCACAAAAATACTACATATTTTTACAAATCCAATATTGCATCCAAAATAGTTGAGAGTTCTAACACCTAAAGTATAAGGCCAAATAATCAAGAGCTTTTGTTCAACCTCACTTTTATTCAAAGTTCTACAGTTTAATAGTTAAAATTTAGGACGAACCAAATGAAACCACAATCCAAATTAATCAATTAAATTTATTAGTTATACTCACACTATTTGGCTATAAACAAATAAATATTCCCACTCAAATTGAGATTTGACTTTATAATGAAAATTTTGTTATGCCTGATCTTACTTCGAGCGGCCAAGAGTCTATTTTTGCAAACTAATTGAGATCAAAATGACTAGTTCACAATTTTCATTAAAAAAAAGTGTGAAAGGTTCTGCAAAGATAACACTGAGACCCCACATGAAGTGGTGATGATAGGAACTTGCTGGCAATTCATGTTGTCACACATCAACACGGCATTGAGTAAATTCCAATTGATGAAGAATGATTGAACAATTTTCTTTTTAATAAATTTTCTCCTTTTCTTCAGTTATTGATTTGTAGTTAATATGTGCCATGTTGCTGAATTTGATATGATAATAATGATATCTCCTTTGGGTATGGTTAAAGAAGCTTAGAGAAGAGCTGACAAGAGCACTGCTAGAAGCAACAAACAATGATGTTGACAGTGGAATTAATAAAGAAGGTGGTGGTTCAAATTCAATTCCAGTATCATTCAGTGATCTTGTGAAGGATATGACATCTAATAGACAAGATGATGTCAAGGCTTTCGCTTTCAAGACCAAAGCCATGGTAGGCAAGACAACTTCTTTTACTGCCACTAGTCCACTAGTTGGTACTTTTTGTCTACTTTCTTGCATTTGCTATGCGATCCTCTCATAACGCTATATCTGTTATAGAATTCGTTATTAAGATTTAATGATGATGAACTGTTTGTCGGTCATGATAGTATAATTTGGATAACTTGTCATTGTTGAGTCCATATCCTTCTCCATCCTTGTTGGAAGTGGGATTAAAGAAGATGAATGATACTCAGGTGTTTAGTATAAACCAAGCCTTATTGTACTACATGAGTTTGGCCGGTTGGGCAGTTAATATACTAGGAGAAAAGTAAGCACTGCTTTGGGTTAGTAGTGTTCACCGTTACCCTAGGCAAACTTACATGAGAGGAGGAGAAGGGGGTTGGATAACTGCATAATTCTAGTCAATTGATTATTAGTTTATGAGGCCTTACTTCTATGGACAACTGCAGCTTTCCTTCCCGGATCTTGCCTGAACTTTGACTTTATATAACTTCAGCTACCGTTTATCAATGTCTGTGTTCCATTGATAGAGCAATGAGTGATCAAAAGTAGGACAAATCTGGAACTCAGTTCAGCTTAAAATTAAAGAAGACGACAATATTGCTTACAGTGTCTGACCGGTTAGGCAGCTTTGGCAACTGCAAGTTGAAGGCTATCTTGGGTAATATACATCCACAATTTAATGAATATGCTAAAAGCTGTTCATAGCAAAATCTGGAATTATACGTTGTTCAGCATTGTTTTTAAGTACAGGTGTTAAGCTCATGAAAAATGAAAAACACTTCTTCGGCAAGTATGAATATCTGCCCTTTCTTTCCATGTCTATCACATTTTCTACACCGTTAAAGTCTTTCTTGATGTGAACATAAATATCGTTTGTGATGCTTCATTTTGTCATTTAAGGACCACACAAGGAGTGCTAGGTGAAGTCATCTCATTAGAATTTCCTCCTCTGGCTCTCATATTTTGACAATAACTAAATTTCAGATTGATAGGCTGGATTTTGTTCTGAGAGTACCTCAAACTCAAATTGATGTAATATTTTTCTCTCCCTTATACTTCTCAAATAATAGGGAAGCTGGATATAATGGATTAAAATATACATAAATATTTTCGTGCAAAAAGGTAAAGGAATAACTTTAAGTAATACAGATAATTCTTTGTGAAGATTTGTTCTTCTTCATCATTTACCAAAGTGTAATTGTGCAAAACTCTTGTGATCAAATTAACTATCCTGATGAGAATCTACAGAATAGTGCAAATCCATCTGCTGATGAACATAACCTGAATAATTAATCATACAAAATACTTTATGCATAAATAGTTCAGGTTGATGAGACCACTTGGCTCACCTTAAATCTAAAATGACTGCATTATGAGAGAGATTATTCATCATATACTTGATTCAAAATTCAGATATCAGGCTTCAGCATGGTTGAATGTAAGGTATATCCAATGTGATGAATCAAGTCTTGAAATATAGCTGATTCTAAAACTCTAAGTGAATATGGAGGGTTTGACATGTTCATCTGAGCCATTGTCGAATTAATGAACTTCCTTAGTTCTTAACTGCAAAAAGAATACCCAATTGCATGTGCATTAGGTATGTAGAATCATATGTTTCACTCTTATGTCATCTTCTAACATCCGGAGATGAGAGCTCTGGTGGAACCAATTTTGGCAGAAATTAGTGTCATAGATTTCAACTATGATCTTCATTGCATTACTGTATATCCAAAGAAAAATGAATAAGCGTCCCTGCATTACACAGATGTTGAAGATGGAGCATTTGGTCCAGGCAGCTAGGCTACGTGAGTCAGTTTATTGGCATATAGCTTCTCACGGTTTACCCAAGAGCTTACATTGCCTATCTCTCAAGTTAGCTGAAGAATATGCAGTAAATGCCATTGCTCGTTCTCGCTTACCACCACCTGAATTTGTTTCCCGCCTCACCGACCCTTCCTTCCATCATGTTGTTCTTTTGACTGACAACATTCTTGCTGCATCTGTTGTCATTTCTTCTGCCATCAAAAGTTCTGTCAACCCAGAGAAATTGGTGTTTCATATAGTCACTGATAAGAGAACGTACACCCCCATGCATGCTTGGTTTGCTTTAAATTCCATGAGTTCAGCCGCTGTAGAAGTCAAAGGATTGCATCAATATGATTGGTCTCATGAAGTAAACATTGGGATCAAAGAAATGTTAGAGATTCATCGCCTGATTTGGAGACAAAAATACAAGAGCTTGAAGGCGGAAAACTTTGAATATGAGGAACAGTATGAAAAGAAATTGACGTTTTTGAGCTCCAGCTGTGTCTCTCTTTTAAATCAACTTCGCATTTATATTCCAGAGGTAATCACTCAATTCACATAGTCTTCAAGGTAAAGATTCGAGGAAGGTTGACAAGTTTATCTGATTTTCATGGGTGCTACAGCTGTTTCCAGATCTGAACAAGATTTTGTTCTTGGACGATGATGTTGTAGTAGAGCGTGACTTATCGTCTCTGTGGGATTTGGATCTCAATGGGAAAGTTGTTGGTGCAGTTGTTGACTCGTCGTGTGGACATAAATGTTGCCCGGGGAGGACTTACAAGGACTATTTCAATTTCACTGACCCTCTTATATCGTCCATCCTAGATTTTGAGCGTTGTGGGTGGCTTTACGGGATGAACATCTTCGATCTCCAGGCCTGGAGAAAGACTGCAATAACAGCAACTTATCATCAATGGCTTAGACATGTGAGTGTGATACATCTTTTGGTCTATTTGGTTCAAAGTTACTTGTTCTCTAGCTACCCTGAAAACAGCATCTGCTACATGTCTTGATTGTGTTAGCTACCTCGCAACTCTGTATTTGAAATTTCTAGTAACAGAATTATGATATCAACAAATGTATCTTTGCATTCTGCAGAACCTGAATTCTGGGTTTGTACTATGGGAACCTGGAGCACTTCCGCCTGCATTGATGGCATTCGAGGGCCACGTGCACGAGATCGCACCCTCATGGCACGTGGCTGGTTTGGGTTACCGGAATCCACAAGTTGACTGGCATACAATACACGCCGCGGCTGTTATACATTTCAGCGGACCTGCAAAGCCCTGGCAGGAGATTGCGGCCCCTGGACTACGGAGTTTATGGTATAAACACGTAAATTTCTCAAATGAATCTATTAGGAAATGTGGAATTACAGACTGAAAAGGAAAAAGTTCCTTTCAATCTGTTGCGCATTTCTGTCGCGATTAAAGCCGGAAGCCTAGTCTTAGACAGAGGGAAGAAGGTTTTGCTTTCAGTCTCTTCTCAGGCTAGGCTGTGTGTACATTATGAGTATATCATTCCATGTCCATATAAACAGAAAGTAGATGAAGTCTAGCTAGCTTGTAATACATTATACAGTCTAGATATTTGACCTTCATTATAAATTAGGATGAATAATGTACCTATATGTGATTCTAGAATCATTTTAAATGTTTTAACATTTATTTCTTGATAAAAATGTTGACTTAATCATACTTCAACGTTATCTCTCATCTGCGCAAGACCATTTTCGTTATGTTTTTCCGAAATATATAAAACGTCGAGATATTTTGTCGAAATGATATGTATGGAGCCCACATAATGTCTAGTCGAGTTGGTGATGGAGTGATTTGATCTTTAGGTATAGTAATTAACATCATATTTTGATAATTTTATTATTATTATTTTGTTATCATCCATGTCTTCCATTACGTTATATAAAGGAATCTAATTCGTGATTTGTGATACCAAAGAGGAAAACAACAGAAAGGACGGACATCGTTGTTAACCAGGCAGACAAATAGAGTCACTATCGAATCTCGAACCAAGGCCTTAAGCTTGATTTTTCATTGTTGATTAACTTAAATGCTTTCTAGATAATTAATTAATGCTTCGATTTAGAAGCCATCGAAATATCATACCCATGTGTTTCCAAAACAATGTAATTTTACCATATTATAATTTAGATATAAAATATAATATACATCACATCTGATATAACGTTCTTTATCCTTAGATTTTCCAGTACTAGAAAATTGTTGATTGGTGAAAGAAAATTTTCAGCCGCTAAATAATGACAAAAACTAAAGTCATTTCTAATTAGTGACGGGTTAGTAACCGAAAATCATCGGATGCAAAACACCTACGTAACTGCGCCGGATGATTGCCGTCTCCAATTATTTTGATTCTTTCCACAAAGAAGAAAGAATAAAATGTTAGAAAGCGCGTAAAGCAAAAAAGACAAGTGATTGATTCTTTTGTGAGGCGAGAAACTCAATCTAGAAACTATACAGAGAGTTGATCCACACGTTAAATTTTGCAACGTACAATTGGGTGATAAGATAGTCGATAAAAATGGGCCAAAAAGCCCAATCATTTCAGTCCCGAGACGTCCCAAAGGTGTGCTCGGGCTTCAAAATGGCTGTATTGGGACATTTTTGGACATAGAGTAAAATACAAGGCTCCATATTACTATTTAAGGATTTATAAAGAGAGACATCAGCCTTCTATAGTAAGTCAATAAGAATAATTGAAGAAACATATAAAATGGAGTAAATAATGAAGCAATTTTGGTCCGTGAAGCTTTAAAAGCATGGACAAAGGAAGTGAATGACACCATACGTACTACACTACCCTAGCCTACTAACTTCCGTTAGTTCCCATCTAACAAAAGGAATTGCTAGATTTTTTGGAGGCTCGTGATCTTAATTGTAGTTTGTCTTTGAGGATCTATGATGAGTATGTTTAGATTGGCTTTTTTATTAGAAAAATACTTTTTCTTTTCTAAAAAAACACATCCTTCTTGCAATAAGTATCTGAATTAGATTTCAGGAAAAAACTATATTTTTTTTTAAATCTCAAATTTGAGCTTTTTTATCAATAAAAAATTTTAACTTTTTGAAATGTACTTTTTTTTTTCAAAAGTTTTAGAAAAAGAACATTTTAGAAAAAATTAATCCAAACAAGGCCAAAGGTAAAGAGAATACGTGTTTGCATATTCATGCATGGAGTCCACATATTGTACTAGTAGAGGGGGTGAATGGTGATTGAGTAATTTGATCTTTACGTGTAATAATTAATATCATATTATGATAATATTATTATTATTTCGTTACTATTAATTTTGTTTATAATGTTATATGTTATGAGAGATTAATAGCCACGAGGATAACAAGTGAAGGGATGGACATTGTTGATAACAAGGTAGACAAACACACTACCGAATCTCGAACGGAGATCATACATTGAATATTTTCATTGTTGATCGCTCTCTAGCTAATTAATTAATACTTCTATTTAGAAGCCATCGGAATATATATCATGCCCCTATGTTTTTAAAATGACGTATTTTACCATCTTATAATTTAGATATAATATATATATATAATTGGTAATATTGGTTAATTTCCACTACTAAAAAGAGCTGCTGATTAGTGACATAAACGAGTGATGGAAAGGATTTTCGGTCGCTAAATAAAGACAAAAACTAAAGACATCTCTTCTAGTTAGCAACGGATTAGTGATCAAGAATCATGGGACACGAAATAGATATATAATTGCGATAGATGATTGCTATCTCCAATTACTGAAAACCACAAAATGATTTGATTCACGTAAAAATATAATTAAGTGATGTAATTTCTGTTTATTATACATAAATAAATTAATCTGATCATTAGGTGTTGAAATAATATGCTTTTAGTCCCTATCTCTTATATCTTCGATCTTGTCATGTTGCTGGATTCTATCTGCTAATGATGTTAGTTAGCCATGAATGAATAGGGTCTTCTATTTACATATTCAATGTTTCGTGGAATGAGAGAGTAACTCAAATGGTTTAGACTATTTCTTTTTTCACCAATGACATCAAGTGTTACAAATTTTTGTTCAAAAATCCGTCTATGTTCTATCTCAATCCATATTAATTTAAGATAGAAAATTCTCATCCCAAATTAGGTTTTAGTACTGTTAATCTATTTGCATATTGTATAAATTATTAGTGTTTTAGATTGGAGAAAAATGCATAGCCAAGTCTTTATTGTTTTGTTGGAAAATATTTTATAGTTCTTAATGTAATTCCTTGTACACAACATTAGATTAGGCAATAATCAATTTTGTTTACATATTGTGTTAGTTTTTTTTATTATGTTAGTTCCTTATTATTTTAGTTTTTTTATTAGTTTAATTCTCCAATTTTATTCATTAAGTCATGAAATCCATAAATAGGATCTCCTAATACACCATCCACCAAAGAATTCATAGGAGTCATTATCAATTTGTTTCTTTTCTAGAACTACTGTAGGTGGTAGCTTATTCTAATTTTAGTTTATATACACGTGCCACAGTACTAACAAAAATAATATTAGTAATGAGGACCTTATGCCGAAACGAGATCGATAAAAATTGAGTGAAATATTTTACATGTCGCTAAACTATTCTCTCCTTCCTATTTTTACCCGTCAAACTGTTTTCAGTTCCAAAAATACCATTAGTTTTTCAAAGTGGTCTAACAATATGCATATCCAATGTTTGACAATCTTTTGTATATTTCATAATAAGGAAGAGAGAATTTTCTTTGATCAAGTTAGCTGCAGACTGCGAGGATATAATTCACCCTAATGTAAGACTATAATCTCTTGTACAGATCAATATGCTATATATAATCCATGATATCTAATTAAGAAGACTTTAAACAGTTGATTCTCACCATATTAATAAAATTATACTTAGTTTTCAGAAATTCCATGCTAAGATAATAATGGAGAACAGACCCCAAGTAGAGATTTCCTGATGCTTCAGCCATCCCAGATATCAACTGCAAGAAAAAAACAAAACAAAAAAAAACAGAAACAAAAGTTTTTAATCAGTATGAATCTTTAAGCCTTAAAATATTGGTTATAATATCAAATCCCAATGGGATGGTATGTATGAATATCTAAAGTTATGATTATAATATCCTTTTGAGTAATAGAGAAATTATTTCATGGGTGTTGACTAATCAAACCATGTGAAAATCCTATTTATCTTGTGTATCTGTATGCACGATCCTCCGAATACTTCGTCTCGTTTTCATATTCCTCTTTTATGGTTCTAGTTCTCATTGGACAAGTGTGGCTAAAAGTAAACATACGAGGGCAATGAGAATATTCAGCAACTATAACATTTTCATCCACTCTTTGTTTTACAATATTTTCCTCGGGTAACTCAACTATTTCCTTCCACTTGAATCACATAAGTTGCTCTATATGCAAGATTATAGATTCTACCTACAAATTTCTTATCCATTTCCGTTTTGCAGGAAAAGGAAAAATGCACTGCAACTCATGTATTACAAGAAGCTCTTTTACATGTGTGTCATCCGCAAGAGATGAAACCAGCCAAGGTGCATCTAGAATTTTATTTTATTAAACGTTAAGGTACTAATAATTTTTTTTTTTCAGGGAAGGGCCTGTTTGGATTGGCTTTTTAAAAAAAAAAACATTTTTTTTCCCAAAAAAAATTTCATTAAATTTGCAATAACTATTTGATTTGCCTTCTAAAAAGGCTAAAACTCTTTAAAAAAACTCAAATACAGCTTTTTTTTAAAAGTCAAAATTTTTAATTTCTTAAAAAAATTATTTTTCAAAAACTATTAAAAAAAGCACTTTTAAAAAAAAACAATCCAAATGGACTATAATACTACACTGGCACTATAATGGACGCGCCTCTCAAGAGTTAATCCATACGTACATATATATATATATATATATATATATATATATATATAATATACTGGGGAATGAGGAACTTACACAAGTTGGAGAACTGTCTGATCATCATCTTCCCTAGAGTAGTGGTCATGATTAGGCTCCATGATGTTTACTGGGAGAAAGTTCCTGGCATCATAATTTGGCTGCTGGTACTCATGAGATCCTCCTGCCGGCATCAGATTCATTTGTTGTTGTTGTTGTTGTGCTCTTTCACTTTCAGCTATCTGCATATATACCATGTAAAAAAAATTTATAGATCAATAGTTAATCATCTTCCAAAGTTTAATCTCACATTACATTTTGCAAATCAAAGTTAATTTCTGTGTTTTGATGAGAGAAACATGAGTAGTGTGGAGACCTTAGCTCGAAGATACATGTTGGCATTTTGCAACTCAATTTCCTGCATAGAGAATACAACAAAAGCAATTATTGTGAAAATTTTAATTTGAATCAACTATAAAAAGAATTTATCATCTCTCTTGCCAGATTTCTATCTTTAATATTTGACGTTCTTGTTGTTAATTTATATGATATGAACGTTGTGCTCTCAATATTTCTTGATAAAGAGTGACAAAAATTAATAAAAAAAATGAATAGTTTTTAAAGAAAATATGAATTTGGATATTGCATAAGTATGTACATTCTTACCAAGAGATCTAGTAAAAATTATAGCAATAATATATATAGGAAATAGTGAAGAATGAATATGACTATTACCCTCTTTTGCATGAGGTCTATTTCAGCAAGGAACATTTCATTCTGAAAAAGCATCAAACAAGTTAGGCCTAACAAGATCTGCCATTAACTCAAAAGAATTTCACAGAAAAAGAGCAGGAACAAGAACTTCAGTATTACCCTTTTTGTACGAACCCGGCCAATGGCTTTCTCCACTCGTGACTCCAGATTCTTGAGTTCTCTGCAGCTCAATGAGTCGAGTCCCTCACCAATAATGTGTCTATAAATTCAATATTATCAGGCATCAAATTAGTTGCATGTTGTAAAACATTTTCTCCATTGAGCTGATTAATAATACAAGGACATGTATAGAATTAATTACTTGTTTGAAGCTTGTATCTCTCTTATTTGTCTCCTCAATTTAGCTGATTCTTGCTGATAAAACTGAAAGTTTTGTGAATGAATATCACAGTAATGGTAAGATAATTGTATTGGATTAATGAAATTAAAGGCAAAATTTTGTTAAATAAGAAATTTTTCACTTGTGTGTTGGCCTCAGAAACAGATGCTGGACCGGATGGAGTAGCACAAGCTCTCTTGTATCTTTCAATTGTTGCTCTGACACTGCCCAAAATATAATAAACAAATTTAAGATCACTTCCATAGGTAATTAAATGATCAACTGTTTCTTTTATCTCTATATTTCTTTAATTTGTTCTTATTTCCCCCATGAAAACCACTTCAGCATAATGAGTGTGTGTATATATATATATATAGGTATATATATATATATATATATATATATATATATATATGATCAGTTCTTATTATTTAAAAGCAAATTTCACACCCTCATGACTTTTAAGACTAAACAAACTTTACAACCATGTTTCACTTACTTATGATTTTTAAACTGAGAAATCTTTCTTTCAATTCCTCCGGGAAAACATGTGCACAAGAACTACCTTTAGGATACTTCAGGCACTCCATGCATAAACAAATGATCAACATGCAAGAGAAAGCTTATAAATGATTTCCTTGGGGTAGTTTAATTCAATTATATATCATTATATATATTTTTTCTTCTCTCCTCAGAACGCATAGCGAATAGCCAAAAATAAATTAAGGAATTATAGTGAAGATTATTTGCAAAACCACTTGCTTTACAAAAGATACGCTGTTGTCATAATGACATAAACATGTGTTGTAATGTCTAATACATATGCCAACAACCACATGAAACATGATATCACACAAGTTAGAGAGATTAATTAGAAGATGAAAATTGAAATGCAATAGAAAATATGCATTACCAACAAAGAGAAGAATCTCTTTGAGCTTGAGGGATTAGAAATAAATGTATACACAAAGGATCAGATTCCAAAATGGCTAATTAATTAAAGGCGTTTGAAAATTATTCGATAACTTTGCAGCAATTAGTGCAGCTAGTCACTCATAGGGACATAATAACTTGGTTAAATCTCCTTCATTCAAACCAAATACTTTACCAAAAAACACAAAAATATTCAAAGCACGCTTTATTTATAAATTTCAAATTTCAGACTATTTGGGGTAAACCAATTTTTCTTATACTTTTTTATGAAAAATTCATAGTGGATTAAAAGATCTTTTTGAAAAAAAAAAAAAAAAAAAAGAAGAAGAGGAAGAAGAAGAAGAAGAAGAAGGACTTTTGTCCTCCTAAATTAGCACTGCGACCCCACTATTATTTACTCTGTCTAATTTTGGTACCATCTAAGAGATTACTTTTTTGGAAAGACAATATCATGACTACAAATAACACTAAGAGCCTGTTCAGCAAATTTAGCTGTTAGGGTAGCTGATAGCTATTTGGGTAACTATAGTTATTTGGATAACTAATAACTATTATATTTTAGCTGTTAGCTGATAGTTATTTAACTAGCTGATTGAACAAAATACATTCGGCAAAATTAGTTGATGAATGTAAAATAGCATAAAAGGACATTGATATCATGTTATTATTATTGTTGTTGTTATGATAATTAAAATTATTATTACTATTTATAGGAGTAAGATAATATACTTCATAATTAGATATTTATTTTTAAAATCATATTTTAATATTAAAATATAACTAATTTTTGATAAAAACATATGTATTAATATATTATAAAAGTTAATTTTAATAGATTCAAAATTATTTTGTCCCAAAAATGAACTAATAAAACTTACACTTTTAGTAATTTTTGGGGTAAAAGTATAGAGAGATTGGATAAACAATAGAAAAATAAAAAAAATTACAAAAAGGGTAGAATTGCCAAAAAATAATGAAAAGCTAAAAGCCACCTAAAAGGCTAAAATTTTTAACTTTTAAGAAATGTTAATTGAAATGTAAAAAATTACCTGAAAAAATATTTTAAAATGCTAATTTACTAAACAATAATAATTTAGAAAAATAGTATTTTGACTAGTCAAAACACTAAAAATTAATTGAAAATTTGTTGTCGAACATGGACTAAGAGACTAAGAGAGCTTTAAACTAATTAATAATTCGATTCAACATCTACTAAGCACAAGATAATCATTGTGAAATGACTAAAAAATATACTTCAAATACACCAAATTACAATACTTCCTCAGATTATTATCTGAAACTAATATATACTATAGACTTTCGTTACATTCACATATTCACCCGAAAATTTTTGTCACATGATCGATACAGAAATCACGACTCTAAACAATACCAATAAAAACTATAGTAATATATCCCGGAAGTCTTTATTTTCTAACCTGAAATTTTCGATACCGAAATCACAACTCTGAACTATTCCAATACGAAGTTTAATAATTTTGGAAACAGCCTTTATTTTCTAACCCGAAAGAAAATTTAGGACCACAGAACTCAAAAATAATAATGCTTATTTTACATTAAAATTTAGTCAATCTTTTACTTTATTTCCTGATCAAGAAAAGAATTAAGATTTATTTCCGATCAAAACTGTGACAACTTAATTTTATATTCATATTTCACTTTAATTTGCTTATGTTTATACTTTTAATGTGTACGTTGGCAAATATTGTCACTTATTGATTCATGAGTGTTCAGACAATGAGCACACAGTCAAAGCACACACATGCATCAGCACTTTTCAGTCTGGACAAGCTGTAACCTTAATTTTGTCGAGCCACTGATTGGCTCCCTCCTGCCACGCTGGAAAAACATCCCACAATATGATTGGCTGAAACAAAAAATCTCTGTCACACCAATCTTGCCACGTGTGACCTCACTCTTTTACCCCAAATGTAATACCCTCAAGATCACCACATCACCCACAAAATCTCTCTATATTGATTGATTTTGCAGTGTATCAGTTCTTGCAGCACTTTTTCTATTTAATTTATTTTCAGATGATAGAAAATATTTAAGCTTTAAATGCAACAAGTACTGTTTGTGTGTGTAGTATGTGTGTGCCTTAGTTTGTGTTTTTAGTGAGCCAGAGAAGCTGCCTTTCTTCAGAGGGCAGCCATTGTTGCATTTGCACGCTCTCTTTCCCATGCATGAGAAAAAAGATACCAAAAACCACCCCCACCCCCACCTGTCCTCACTTGTTCGTATCATTTGAACTCATTACTTCAAATAGAAAATAATCTTTCACTACATCTCCATAGAGATTTTTGGATGAAAATGTTATTTACAGTCTGTAGTAAGAATCTTGAAAGATTTGTGAGCTTAGCTAGTGGCTTGCTACATAAGCAGACACTTACACACACACACACAGTGGCTGTGTAATTGTGTGAGAAAAAACTTCACCCCCTTCATGTTTCCCCATTTTGAGCTTAGGCAAGGTCAAAGATTCAAAGAAAGCATATAAAATCGAAGCAGAGGAAACAAACAACAATAAAGAAAGCAAAAAACTTACCGTCTTTTGAGTTGAGAATTTTCTTTACAAAAATTGAAGAAAAATGATGAAATTCGAAGCCCCAAGGAAGGAATACGAATATAAAATATACTTCCCTTGTCTTTAAGTCTACAAACTGAAAAATCGTGTCTGAGTTGACCAAAAGATTCGTCCCAAACGCATATTGATCATGTCAAGTTCAAACCCTAACCATAGTACCATAACCACTTCTGATCTATATGTCTATAAAGTCTAGACTATAATATATATTCTGAGGGTAAAATTGCCAATGGATAGGGACAAAGGCCAAACACCCCTCTTGTATATTAACCCTAGTTCAACTTTTGATTAGCTGAAAAAGGAAATTTTATGAGATTTTTAGGCATAACCTTTAGCTTTTGAAACCCTAATCTGCAACTTAATTGATAGGTTATTTATTTTTTCTTTTTTGTGTTAAAGTATGAATTGACATGATATTAAGGAAGCACCATAAATTAGATGAAAATGCATCGGCAAATGAGAACTTGACAGCTTACGTCAAGAGGGTTTCTGGCTAGGCTGACACACAACATGTGGGGAGAGAGAGGGAGAGAGAGGAAAGAGTAAAGATTGGAAATGGCAAAGATTGAAGCAATGGAAGATATAAAGGAAACTGATTCCAAAGAAACTTTCATACATATTTATATATACTTTCTCAAACCTACATCTAGTTCTTTCGCACAATATTTCCATTTCCATATCTACTATAGCAGATCTGTGTGTGTAAAATCAAAGGGTGAGCTAAGAAGGAGTTGGGAAAACAAAAAAGAAAAAAAAAAAGAAAAGAAGAAAGAAAGAAAGAGAAAATGTTAGAACGCTCATAAAGGAAAGAGAACAATGAAGCAAAAAAAAGACAAGTGAATCTTTTGTGAGGGGAGAACTCAATCTAAAAATTGTACAGAATCATTATGTTTTTCCCTACTCCAAAAACCAAAAAAAATCCCATCTCAAATCCATGACACAAGCTAAAATCTAAACATGTATAGATGCCATCATTATGTCTGGTCTGCCCAAATTTTATGCAACGTATCTAACACATGAAAGGAGAGAGACACCATGAAAATCAGGTCAAATTTTTGGTTTCACTAAAAGGCCAAGTAATATAGGTGAACCCCTAAAATTATATTCAAATAGATTTTTAGATGAAAATAGAAAAAGGGAAAGTTCCAGATGAAGCTAATGGACTAAGAAATTCTCCATGTAGATCCACAATCAAAACGGAGTAGAACTAAAATTTGAAGAAAAAAAAAATCCTAGATGACCCTCTAGAATTATCAAAACCTCCATGAGTTAGCAATCAAAACTTGTTAGATTAAGGGGTTGAAAAGTGAAGACATCAACCACTTGCTCAAAGCCAAAAAATATAGGGTTGCAAACACACACACACACAAATAATAGCAAACAGTATGAGTTCACAAAATGAAAAGGAAAAAGGCATAAGATGATGCAATCAGGCAGAGATCTGGGGAGAGTAGTGAACCTGTTGTTGGCATATTCATAGAGACGGCCACGGCTTGAGAAGACGAGGAGCGCGACTTCAGCATCACAGAGGACGGACAATTCATAAGCCTTCTTGAGTAGGCCATTGCGGCGCTTACAGAAGGTGACTTGCCGATTTGTTGTGTTCTCGATCCTCTTAATTTCGATCTTCCCTCTTCCCATCTTCTTCTGTAAACAAGACTCAGGTTCTTGGTTAGGAAATGCCATCTTCGAATTTAAAGCTGAAAATTAAGCGAGAAAAAGTATTAGCCTAGCCTCCATGGGGTGATATGTATATAGTGAAACAAGAAAAGAATTATAGTAAAATGGTACTTGCTAATCTTGATAGGAGACTATATGAACAAGATGGTAAAGAAAAAGAGTCTAATTAAAAAGAGATTATATTCTTTTTAAACTAGCAAGCTTCAAGCTATATTAGAGCTGCTCTGAATAGGAGAGAAGTTGCAGAGAAATGGAAGTAAGGTGTTGGAGCAGAAGGGTATTTATAGATATGAGAAAGACACAAGTCAACTACACCCTAACTATTATACGCTTGTATGGTTTACACTATATTACATGTATTATATATACTATGCGTGTGTGTATATATATATATATTCCTTCTCCATTGAGTATGGACCGTCCTTTTTCTCAATTATGGGGAAAAGGGTTTGCAAATTATGAGAGGTTCCTTTTAGACAGTGACAATTAATGTATCGGGTGGTGAAGATGCACTCAGAACCGCAATAAGAATGGTGCGCAAAAATCCAAATGCGAGAATTTTACCATGTTTATGTCTCTCATTTTCATTTTTCTTTCTTCTGTTCTTTATTTTAATGAACGATAACACTTAAGAAGCTCTTTGGGCTCCCATTTAAGTGAGCATTCAGTAATAACGGACTTGAACCGAAACTGAATTTAATTAACCTTCTAACCAAATAATATAACTAACCAAAATTATTTTAACTGAATTTTTTGGTTTGATTTCGGCTATTAACCAAAATGACCAAAATTTCAAAGAAAACATGCATAAAAACTAATTAAGATAACCTAATTTTTAATTTGTAATATAATATTTTATGTTTACTCTTCGTGTTTCTATCAAAAATATTTTGAAAAAAAAATTAATAAAATTATTATATTGAGAGCTTGTCAATTGATAAATTGAGCCTAGAGGGAGTGCTAAGAAGGCTTGTGAAGTTAGAAGAGGATGAGTGTCAAGTGATTTCTGAAATGGCTGGTGGGTGATGTGTGGAAACTGGAATAGCCCATCTTTTTATTTTATAAACTAAGCAAAAAAAATTTGTTGTTTAATAGTTTCGATTATTCGATTATTAACCAAAATTTTAATAAAATATTCGGAATTGAACACTGAAATTCACTAATTTTATTAACAGAAACTAATCTGAATTGGTAATTTCATTTAGATTTGGTTTCATTATTGCATTAAAACCGAATAATACTCACCCCTAGCTCCCACTATGGCATGCTCAAATTTGACTTTTTATTTAAAAAATGTATTTTTCTCATTAAAAATCACTTCTTTTGGGATAAAATGATAGTTATCCTTAGGAGTGGGGTCCTGGTTCAAATCCCATGAAGGTGGGGGTTTCAAGAAAAAGAAAAAAAAAAATCACATTTTTTGTAATAAGCATTTATCTTGTTTTTTCAATAAAAAAAGAATAAATTGAATTAACCAAATATTAATTTAAATATTAAAATACATAATATTTTATATACATGTTACATGTCATTGATATTATTATAAGATATTTAATTTGTAACAAACTTAATTAAAATTTATATATTAATTATGCATATAATTTCATTATACATTATTTATAAATATTTTAATGAATAAGGCTATAATGGTGACTGATTTAAGTTTTGTTGTGTTTTAATACAACAATTTATCCCTTTCAATATCTTAGTTTCTTTTTAAATTTTATTGTCTAAGTTTAGTATTAACCAAATTGAACCGAATAGACCAAAAAATTTATTGCTTTTTTTTATCAAACACGCCATTATATGATCAAATAAAATTAATTAAAATGGTCAACCACAAAATAAATTATTTTCCCCTCTTATCACATGAATGCAAGTCGAGGATTGAACCACCAGAAATCAGGATTGTTATCAGGAATTGAAAAGAAATAAAATAATCTAAGAACTTAAACTAACTAAATTTAAATTTCAAGGGAAAGGCAATTGTCAAGTTATATTGAATTAAAAAGAAATTCAAAATTAAATTAACTAAAAAATACAAAAATCAAACACGAAAATAGAAAGGATTATATATGCGGGGAAACGAAATTCAGGGTTGTGGTTGATCAAACTATTCATGTTTCTCAACTTCATGATTTTTAGTCAAGTATAGGGAATTAGGTTACAAGTTCTAATTTATCTCAATTAATTAATTAGAGGTGTTAAAATATAATTTATCTTTATGACATAAATTGCTTTTTCGTTTTTTTCCAATTAATTAATCTAAGAGGTTCTAAAAAATTAATTTAGAGTACAAAGGCATAAGGAATTTAAACGACATAACTCGTTTCAATCTTGAATTAACTAATTAATTCTCGTCCTATTAATTCAGCTATATTAATACCTACAAGAATTTACAAAATTCCTATAGGACAAAAAGTATAAATTCTTAACTAACACTCGTTTGGTGGATGAAGTTCTCTGTTTTATTTATTTATTTATTTATTTTTAAAAAAGACAAAGAAAAACTGAAAAAAAAGAGAGAAGAACTCTTTCATGTGCTGGCCTCTATAAATAAATAAATATATATATATATATATATATATATAAGTTTTTCAAAGATATCAAGGACTTGAGCTCAATTGTGGGACCCAAGCAATAACTTCAACTTGTCGAATTAACGTGCAAAGGTGAGAACTTGACCGAGAATTCCAAGCTTAACACAACTCCACTCATGCACTTTTATTGCTTGCGGACCCCACTATTCTCTCTCTCTCTCTCTACCCCACTTCTAACATCAATATTCATCCAGAATTTTTAACCCCTTCTTTTACCACCATCTTCTTTACTTGATTGAAATTTTATGGGTAAATTTCATAATAAGTTACTATTATTTTTCTATTTTTTTAAAGTGATTCTTATTATTTTAAAATGTTCAAATTAGTCCTTAATGTTTCACAAATATAATCAGATTAGTCTTTATTATTTAAAAAAATTTATATTAGTCCCAATATTTTATAAAGTTAGTCAAACTAGTCCCTATTATTTGAAAAGAATTCATACTAGTCCCCAGTGTTTTATAAACTTATTTAAGTTAGTCCCTGTTTTAAGAAAAAATGAATAAAAAAGATTGAAACTAATTTTATTTTATTTTTTTATTCTTAGTTGATTATAATACCTTGAACTTTTGTACCGTGAATTTCATTATGAAATAATTTTTAGACAATAAAAGTTCATAATTTTCATTAAAAAATTTCAATCAGATGTCTAATGTATCTTATAAAAGTTCACAATAAATCCAAATATGCAAAGAATGCAATAACTATCATCCAAAATATTAAATTCCTACTGCTTTTTTTCTTTTTGGCTATGAATTCTTGCTTAAAAAAATAGATAATCAGATTTCGTTTTATAGCGCAAAGGGTAAGATTGTCAATTACTTTTATGTTTGAGATTATTTGGGACAGTTTCGTCAAAACTAACGTCCATTCTAATTGTAGGGACTAATCTGACCTTAATAATTAAACATTAGGGACTTGTATGAATTATTTGAAACAATAAGGATTAAAATTAAAAAATATGTAAACATTAGAGACTTATTTGAATTTAACTCTAACTGCATGGACTAATTTGACTATAATAAGTGAACATTGAGGACTTGTATGAATTATTTGCAACAATAGGGACTAAAATAAAAAAAGGTGTTAACATTAGGGACTTATTTGAATTTAACTCTTCTTATTTTTATCTTTTGATAAATTCTTGAATCGCCTCAATCAAAACTTTGTACCTCAAGGTATGACCATTTTTTTGGACTATGGTTCGGAATAATGAATTTTCACTTTCATTCTTCATCTTAGTTGTAAATTTAGTTGTTCTTTTTTCGAACTCCCACTACATCCAAAATGATATTATATCACTTAATTTAGAACCATGTACTATAATGTACTTATTTAGCATGGGGTTTTATACAGTAACAAGAGACTTATTATACAAATAAGTGGTTTGAGTATAACTATTAACTTAGATCAATCATTTGAAATAACTAATTTGAGGATTCAAACAATTAGTTGTTATACTTACAATATTAATTTTGATCACGGATATAAAGATATGGATTGAGATATCATTACACTTAAATTTCAAGATTTGTTCCTCAATCAACCTTTGCTAGGGCTTGAAACGTTTTCACGCTCCTTTCACTTTGACTTCTTAAATTCTCTCTCCCCCTCTCTCTTGCACTATTATTAGAATTTTTATGCCTATAAAATTAATTTTGCTCAAGGACACAAGGGTATGGGTTTAGAGACATCACACATGCATTTCAAGATTTTCTTTTTTTTTTCTCTCTCATTTGACCTTTACCTATGGCTGAAGAAGTTTCCATGCTTCTTTCCTCTTGACCTCTTAAATTCTCCCCCTCTCTCTAGCATCATTACTAGAATTTATTATTATTTGTGTTCAAGTCATTTACATCCGTCCCCAAGGTTCCAATCTAGATTTAAATTAAAATCTGAAATTCAACCGAGCATCAATTAAGTACAACACCATATATATCTCAAAATTGTCATTGAGATATGATAATAATAATCATTAAAAAAATTGTAATTAAGTATGTTGCCGCCAAAAGCAGAATCCCATATTTCTTTTAGAAAATATACTAATTGTTCCAAAGCAACTAGAAAGAGATTCTTTAACCAGAAAGAATTCGATTCAGATGTAGGAGACCCATCTAGAAGTTTTCACAACTCAATCATAGATGATGGAATCATCAAAGATTTGATCTTTCCAAACTCTGTCTGTAACTCACTAGAGGTCCGAGAAACAAAGAGAAGATGTGTACGAACGAGATATCCAGCAACAAGAAGAAGGAAAGGATTGAACAGAGGAACTCCCGAACCATTGACGACTTCAGATGTCTCGATATCAATGGTGACTCATTATTTCGATGAATTATTTATTCGGACAGAAGAAGATTATATAAACACTTACTCGAGATCTTGCTTATCAAATTCCATTGTGGAAGACACAATTTTTTGTTAAAGAATCCGCCATGGTATACCTGATCCATGCATAATATCAAGAAAAATTGATACAAATTTTTACTGCTACTTAGTATCGGCAATAGGTCTGAAAAAGTAAAAATTTGATAGAATCGTTCCGATCGTCCATCAAATTTTAATCTTGATCATTTTAATTTTTACTGTTCATGTCTGTTTAATTTCTTGTGCATTTGGCTCATTCACAATTTGGTTACTTGAATTTTTCCCTTGCCCAGTTGAGGAGTCAATAAACGGAGTTGGATCTCTTTCTTCGTTATCCTTAATTAATTATTTAATCATTCATTTACTTTAAACTAAATGTTTTCTATCTTAAACAATAATTGGAGTATGGATTTAGAGAGTATCTCAAGTGATTAATATAACACCACCCAATGGGGACTTGTTTCCTTTTTTTTTTTTTTTTTTTGATAAAAAGGTCAAAGATCAATAATACAGCACCTATATATATATATATATATATATATATATATATATATACACACACATACTTCGTCCTTATAATCATGATGAGTAAGTTAATTATAATACATGGAATGAGTTGATCTGGAGCTGGGATTTAGGGAGACGCTTAGGCAGTGGAAATTACTTGATGACCTAAGTTCGAATCTTACTAAGGGGCGAGGATTAATCTTCTGAGACGACAGTGCCAAGTATCTAATGAACTCTTCGCTGCAACCAATGGCTGTGGTTGTGTTGATGAAGCTGGCCATTCGTAAAGGTGATTCCTACTCGGGCCGCGAACCAGAACCTTCTCCATTTTCAAGTCCTTCACAACAAAAAACATCGGAAAAAACTCAATAGATGCACAATTTTGTTTGCAAAATTGAGAGGCAAAGATGAGATTTCGATGTATAGAGGGTGTACTAAGAACATTTTGAAGCACAAAATTATGTGAAGAAGAGTTTAGAGAACTTCAACCTTTATGGGAGTCTAGTGCCGTCACCAATGAAAATTCCACCACCTCCTGTACAATCTGAGTGAACTGATAAATTTTGGAGATCGGAAGTTATGTAATGAGACGCCAATTTGAGTGCTGAGAACCGCTATTTATTGACAAAAGTTAGTGATGGAAAAAATTGCCAACCGCTAAATAAAGACAGAAACTAAAACGTCACCTCTAGCTAGCGACGGATTGGTAATCAAGAATTACCAGATGTGAAACAAATAGATCGATTGCCATCTCCAATTATTGAAAATCACAAAAAGATTTGATTAGCATGTAAAAACATAATTCATTGATATAATTGTGCTTATTGTACATAAATAAATTAATATGATCACAGGTGTTGAGATAATATGCTTTTAGTCCCTATCTAAGCATTCTCATGGTATTCACTGATCAGAAATTAAAAAATAAAAATAATTAAAAGTACTAGTAATTAGTTGGCTGCTGGTACTCATAGATCCTGCAGGCATCAGATTGATTTGTTGTTGTTGTGCTCTTTCACTTTTCAGCTATCTGAATATACCATGTTAAATTATTGTGTAAATTTAATTTGAATATCAACTATCAAAATAAGTTATGATCTCTCTTTCCAAATTTCTAGCATGAATATTTCTTGATAAAGAGTACAAAAATTAATACCCTCTTCTGTGTGAGCTCTATTTCAGCAAGCAACATTTCAGACATTTCATTCTGAAAAAGGCATCATACAAAATTAGGCCTAAGCTAGATCTGACATTAACTCAAAAAGCATTCTTTTACCATTCTTTTACGAATTCTTTGAGAGATGAATTTGAAAGATGAAAATGTGGATGCATATCACAATAATGGTAAGATAATTGTATTGAATAAATCACATTAAAAGCAAAATTTTGTTAAATAAGAAATTTTTACTTGTATGTTAGCCTCGGAAACAGATGCTGGATTGGATGAAGTAGCACATGCTTTGATATTGTATCTTTCAATTGTTGCTCCAACACTGCCCAAAATAAACAAAACAAAATTAATATTATTTCCATAATTATATAATCAACTGTTTTTACTATCTTCTATTTCTTTTCTTTTTTCTTTTTAGACCTGTGAAAACCACTTTAACATAATAAGTAATATGCATATATAATCTCAATGAGTTGATAATGATCACTTCTAATTATTGAAAACCAAGTTTCACACCCTTATGACTTTTAAAACTAAAAACAAATTTCACATACTCATCATGAATTTTAAACTGAAAAATCTTCTTTGAATTCGTCTGGAAAAAAATACACACAAGATTTAACTTTTAGCATACTTCACGCATTCCATTCATAAACAAATGATGAATCACGCAAGAGAAAGCTTAAAAATGATTACTTACTGAGCAGAAAGTAAACCCAAAAAATTCTTATACTTCTTGTAAAAAGTTCATAGTGGATCAAAAGATCGTCTTCTTTTTTCAAAAAAGCAAAAAAGGGGGACTTCTTTTTTTTCTAAATTAGGGCTGGAACCCCTCTATTATCTACTCGATCTGTTTAACTTTTTTTTACCATCTGAGAGATCTTTTATATTTTTCAAAAAAGAAATTAAATAACATGAATACAAACAACTAAGAGAGCTTTAAACTAATTCAATTCAACAACTAGCAAGCACAAAATAGCATTGTGAAATGACTAACAGGTATACTTCAAATATACTATATTACAATACTTCCCCAAATATTATTATGTGAAAGTAATATAGAGCTATAGATTATAAGCTTTCATTATATTCACATATTCACCACAAAATTAGTCGCAGGATCAATACTGAAATCAGACTCTCTAAACTATTTTAATACAAAGTATAGTTATAATTTCGGAAGCCTTTTTTTATCTAACCCCAAAAAAAATAAGCATCACGAATCTCAAAAATAAAATAATTCTTATTTATCTTAAAATTTAATCATTCTTTTATTTTCTTTCCTCATCAGGAAAACAATTAAGATTTTTTTTTTCCAATTAAAACTGTAACAACTAAATTATAGATACATATTTCACTTTTATTTGGGATCAAAAGATAGCTCAAGTAGTATTACTCTCTCTTTTTAAACATGAGATTCTGAATTCAATCCCATAAGGTGGAGAGTTTACTAAAAAAAAATACATATTTCACTTTAATTTGCTTATGTTTATACTTTTAATGTGTACGTTGGCAAATATTGTCACTTATTGATTCATGAGTGTTCAGACAATGAACACACAGTCAAAGCACACACATGCATCAGCACTTTTCAGTCTGGACAAGCTGTAACCTTAATTTTGTCGAGCCATCGATTGGCTCCCTCCTGCCACGCTGGAAAAAGATCCCACTTCTGATTGGCTGCCAAAATCTCTGCCACACAATCGTGCCACGTGTCACCTCACCCTAATGTATATCCCAAATGTAATACTAATACCTTCAAGAAATTCAGATTATCTTCCTATTTTGTTGTTTATAAGCACTTAAAAAAAAAAAAATATTCATCACATGTTTTTTACTATTTGCAGCTTATAAGCCCCAAAGAAGCTTAGCCAAACAAGTTTCAAAATCTTTCTATATCGATTAACACCCCCGCCCCCTCCCGGGCAATCCACCTATCCACACTTTGTCGTAACATTTGAACTCATTACCACTCCTTAGAAGAGATATTTAGATGAAAATGGTATTTACATTCTCTAATAAGAATGTTCAAAGATTTGTGAACATAGCTAGAAGCAAGCTATATGCAGACACTCACACACACACAGTGGTTGTGTAATTTTGCCTAAAAAAACTTCACCCCTTCATGTTAATGGAGCTCAGAAGAAGTCAAAGATTCAAAGAGAGAATATAAAATCGAAGCAGAGAGAAAAGAAAGAAGAACACAGAAAGCAAAAACTTCCCATCTTTTGAGTTGAGAATTTTCTTTTAAAAAGTTGAAGAGAAAATGATGAAATTAGAAGCCCAATGAAAGGCATACTAATATGACATATATGCCCTTGTCTTCAAGTCTACAAATTGAAAAAATCATGTTTGACAAGTGACGTGGCCAAAAGAATATTCTTTTCCACAATGGCAGAACCAGAATTTTTATTTAAGGATAGCAAAAAAAAAAATCTATACCAAATTATAATTGAATTCAAGTTTCAATCCAAATTATAATCCGGTTCAAGTTCTTATCCAAATTAAAGAAACAATCACTTTTAAAATAGTAACAAACTATAACATAAGATATTATATATCAACAAAACTCATTATTGTAATTTTTAAAATTATTAAATACAAATAAATTTTTATTTACCCACTTTGATATCATGTTTATTTTACACCTCATATGCTAAAATTTAGATCAATGACAAAAGAGCTAGATAACAATCATAATAACCAAAAGAATAAGAAAAACTCTATTTTTCTACAATTGACAAGAATAAAAAGATCAAGTAAACTAATTCACTAATTTCAAATATAAATAATATTCATATAAGCACGAGTCATTTACATAAAATTAGTTAAAACCCAAAATCGAAGTAAAGAATACTAGCGTGATTTACGAGGTGAGAGACTTTTTGACTTTTGTGATGATAATTGAATATTTAATAAATTTGAAAAACTAAAAAGAGTGTGGTTTATAAGAATTTAAAGAGTGTTGTTTATAAGAACTTAAAAATTTTTTGAAAAAAATAAAGTGATTTGAAATTATATAAGTAAGAAGCTTGCCTAGCGACTTGATGCGGCGCTTGTTTTCATGTCAAATTGGAGTGCTTGGTTTTTCTTTACTTTTTTTTTTTTTAAATACCCAAGAGTGGAGGAGGCTTGCTTCCACTTTCAAAAAAGTGGTGTGCTTGGTTTTTCTTTTCCTTTTTTTTTAAATGCCAAAGAGTGGAAGAGTCTTGCTTCTATGTTAAAAAATGCAATAAAAACACTAAAAGTGCATGAAGATTCAAACCCTTGACCCTTTGTTTTGGATAAAGCGCAGTTGGCCACTGAATTATCTCAGCTTGCTTTGTTTTGCTAAGGGTGGCAAAAATATATATTCTGTTTTTCAACTTATAAAAATAAAAAGAAATAAAAAAGTTTAAAACTCGAGGGGTGGCGACCGCCACCACACGCCACTACTGTAGCTTGACCCATGCTTCTCCAAGACCTAACGCATATGATCATGTCAAGTTCAAACCCTAACCATAGTACCACACCCACTTCTGAGGGTAAAATGGTCAATGGATAGGGACAAATACCAAACACCCCGTCTTGTCAATTAACCCTAATTCAACTTTTGACCAGCTGAAAACTGAATTTTTATGAGATTTTTATGCATAACCTCCTTTAACTTGTAAAACCCTAATCTGCAACTACAGGTTATTTATTTATTTCCTTTGTTGTGTTTAATTGTAAACTGACATGACACTAGGGGAGCATCATAACAGATGAAAATGAAAAATTGACAGCTTACCTGAAGAGGGTTTCTGGATATGCTGACACACAACATGTGGGGAGAAACAGAGAGAGTGAAAGAGAGACAAGAGTAAAGATTGGAAATGGCAGAGATTGCAAAAATAGAGGATAGAAAGAAAGAGGTCTGATTTGCAAGAAACTCTGATACATATATTTATATATATACTTTCTGAACCCTACATGTAGTTTATTGCACAATATGTCCATTTCCATATCTACTGCAGCAGATCTGTGTGTGTAAAATCAATGGATGAGCCAACACGTGAAAGGAGAGACACACCATGAAGATGAGGTCAAAATTTTGGTTTCACTAAAAGGGCAAGTGATATTGGTGAACCCCTAGAATTATATCAAACAGATTTTTAGGTGAAAATAGAAAAAATTATAGATTCACAGCAATAATCACTTCCAAACACACACACACACAAAAAAAAAAAAAAAAAAGTTTACCAGTATGAGTTTTCAAATGAAAAGAACAAAGCATATAGATGATGCAATTAGGCAGAGATATGAGGGGAGAATAGTGAACCTGTTGCTGGCATATTCATAGAGATGGCCACACTGCTTGAGAAGACAACGACTGCCCTTCTTCAGCGTCACAAAGAATAGACAATTCATCAGCCTTCTTGATTAGGCCATTGCAATGCTTAGAGAAGGTGACTTTTCGATTTGCTTTGTTGTCCATCATCTTAATTTCACTCTTTCCTCTCCTCATCTTCTTCTGTAAAGAAGACTCCAATGTCATCTTCAAAAGCTAAAACTAATAAGCAAGAAAGATATAGTGAAACAAAGAAATTATACTCTCGTTAACTAAACTAGCTAGCTAGCTTCAAGCTACACTATACCTGCTGTGAACTGGAGATCTGGTTGCGGAGATTATGCCAAACACAAATGATATGGGCTTCCAGGTGAACAGGGTGATTTGGAAAGTGGGAAGGCAACGACTTTAGCTACTTAAGGATGCTAAGTTGGGTTAGCAGAAGGTATATCGAGGGCTCGTTTGAATTGGCTTTTTACAAAATGTTTTTTCTAATAATTTTTGAAAAAAAAATACTTTTTTCAAAAGTTAAAAATTTTAACTTTTGACAAAAGCTGTAAATGATCTTTTTTCAAAATTTTAATTTTTTTAAAAGTCAAGTCAAATAGTTATTGCAAAAAAAATAAACTTTTTTTAAAAATATTTTTTTTCTTTAAAAAAAAATTCGAAACAGGCCTTATAGGTTTGTGAAGTTAATGGGGGTGGTGAAGTTTATAGGAACCGTGAAGTTGCACTCACATTTCGGAGAAGTTTACCAACTTAATGCACCATAACACACTTGATAAGTTTACCAATTCAGTGAACCATGCATACTTGAGAAGTTTATACATGTTTTCTTCTTCTTTTTTTTTTTTTTTTTGGGTTTATTCTCATAATAGTCCTTGCCTATTGACTTTGTCATGTTTTTTTAATAATTTAAAAATTATTAAAAAATAAAATTTTAAAAAATAAAATAAAATAAAAGTTATAAGGAGATTTTAATCCGTTCTAATAGCACATTCGAGTCCAACGCACTAAAATTCAATCTATTTTATTCAACATATAAGCGAGTATCTTAAGGTTTGGGAAGAAAATAGTGAAATATTATGCCTAAAATTCCTAGCTTATCCTTGAATGACAGTGTGGGATTTAGGTAGCGATTCACAATTACTTGGACACGTCAAAAGCTTTCGTTAATTACTTATTTTGACTAATTAATATGAGAAAGAAATCCCAATCTAGCCAACTATATTAGACCACAAATAGTGGACGAAGTAAACTTCAAATACCCCAATTAGACAAGCATGTTTTAGAGTTTAAATCTTGAGAATAGGCTCCAATTTTCTTTTTTGGGCAAAGAAAACAGATTTTTAAAGAGAGAGAGAGAGAGAGATTTTGCTGAAGAACTAGTGACTTTGTAAGACCCGCCCTCAACTATTTTGTCTTTTTATGTAGACAACTTAATTGAAGCACAATTTATACCATTTTATTATTTGATTGGTTGAAACTTCTAACATAAAAGTTGTAACTCTCGATTTAAACTTTCAATAAATTCATGAATCACCTCAAATCGAGCCTCGTAGTTCAGTCAAAACATTTTTGCGAACTGCTGCATAGAACTGCTAATTTTCGACTTCGAATGTGGTTTTCTCTCTTTTATTTCTTTGTTTCAGCTCCGAATTTCTTCATTCTTCTTCTAAACCTACATTATACCCAAAATTATATTAACTTAATCCATTTAATTTAACACGATTTAATGATATAATGCACTACAAAGTTTAGCATTTTTATAAGTATCATATCGCAACCAGTCGAAACATATTTGACTTGAACATCACCTTGCACAATCTTTGAACATATATGTTCTTCATTCATTAACAAGCTTGATTTGATTTATATTTGATGGCTCCAGGAAACACCCTTTTCTTTTCTGTGATGAAGAAGGTGAAAGATCAATAATGTAACACCTCTCACGTGTCAATATACTTCATCCTTATAATCACGATCAGTAAGTTAATTATAATACGTTGAGTGAGTGGATCTTGAGCAGGGACTTAGGGAGAAGGTCAAGGAGTAGATATTATTTGATGACTTAAGTTCGAATCCTACAAGAAACGGAAATTAGTTGTGGCCCCCTGGGTGGGAGGTTAAAAGACGAAACTATACATCTCTGTTTTCGCATGAATGTAGTGCCGAAAACTTGCAATAATTCTCACACCTAGTCGCATTGTGTCCGTTACCATATAGCTTTTGCAGTAAAATCCCACTCGTCCTTTATAAGAAGAAACTAGTTGTAAAGGGCCGTGCCTTTTGCCCAATAGTGCTGCGATAGGAAATGTATATAAATTACAAGACGGAAAGAATGCACAACTTCCTGTTAATTGAAGATTTGCAAAGAAACATAAAAAGGAATAGATGTTTAGGTGGCGCATTCCAATTTTGAATGGGCTCAAAAAAGTTACACACGAAAAATAAAACAAGGTCAATGGTAACATAACCGGCTAAATGCAAGAACTGGTTCTGTCTATTACACAATAGATTTTATTTTGCCCAATCTCACAGAAAGGGGAAGGATAGAATGCATTTCAAATCTCAATCGACACAAAAGAATATACAAACTTCAACTCTACAAATTCGAAGCTATTTCTTGCAAAAACTGGTATAGGAAGAACTAATGTAAACAAAATTAACTATAATTTCTTTAAAATATTAACCACCCACCCTTTGGAATGCCAGATAACAACCCAAAAACAAAGAAGATAGAAAGGAACTTGAAGCAAGTTCCTCAGATGCTAAAAGAAAGTTCTGATATTACAGTGTATAGGATTTAAATTATTGCAAAGGACATTGTACACAAGTTAGTGAATGATACATGGGCTGAATTTGATAAATTTATAGTGATAAGCCAATGAGAAATGACAAATTCTTTTCAAACACAAGTTCAAACCTTTCAACCAATTTTTTGCTGAAAATTGAGACATTCACATGTCTTGCAATGAGCACTGTAAGTCTAAATAGCACAAAACATGAATTAACTTGCTCAGACAATGGCATTCATACCCAAACAACCATTACATTTATTCTCTTCCTCCTTTATTTCTCGAGCCAAAGTTCGAGCTTTTATTCATTTGGTAACAACGTTTGGCATGAAGATATATACTGATGAGTATCTAGAAGACTCTCAAGGTACTTGAGCTGCAACAGTGTGAGACCAGGTAGGAAAGAGCTTAATAATGCAAGCAGTGTTAAAAACAGAAATCATTTGCTTTATATCAGGTATAATGATATGATATGAACTAAAAGAGTACTACAATGCCTATGGTATCACTGAAGATTATCCCACGATTTAGTCGCCTTTGTCTTCCATTACTACTAATGCCTTGCTCTACACTATTTCTTTTGCGTCTCTCATTGTTTTTCTTTAACAACGCTTGCTTTTCTTTAATAGGCATAGCAGCATAATGTTCCCTTTTTTTTTTTTTAACAACTCTTGCTTTTCTTCAATAGGTATAGCAACATAAAGTTTCCTTTTTCTTTGATTTAATAACAATCTTTTCTTATTTTTATCTAATGATTCATCAATATCATGATCTTTTCACTTTGCCATTTGGAAGTTAGATAGTGTTGCGAACAATGAAAATTTATAAATAAGTAGATTTCTTAGCCAAATAAATTTACTCATCTTTCTTGATCTAACTGTAAAGCCTTGACCAATATTTACATCTTCAGTTACATTAAAAATCACTGAAAAGCATTTCGCATGCACTTGGGACATTGAATCAGTCAAGAAATTCAACTTGCAAAAGATCATACCCATTACACATCAATCACCAAGTTTGCACATATCGCATTTGCATAGCACTGAGAAGTTGTTGCAAATAAAATCAATTACAGTTGATGACAATTACAAAATCTTCATCCAAAAAGCTCGGGCTTGACATTAAGAAAAGGTTTTACTTAAAGAATGTCTAATTTCCAAATGACACATATTCTGCATGCACAAACTTAGATCTTGATCTACACATTTTGAGCCAAGATTCCTAGGTCCCATGAGGACAAGCATAGATATATTATCTTTACAAATTATTACTTTTAAGACACCCATGATCTTTCACTCTGTCGCAGTTGACGTAGTTGGGCTTCAAAACATATTTAGAGAAAGTCCAAATTTCAAGCATGACATTAAAGGAAGTGTCAAAGTAATTAGAGAAAATCCAAATTTCAAGCATGACATAAAAGGAAGTATCAAAGTAATTTATGTCATTAAAATGTTCAGCTGGATCTTCCATTGTTTTGATTACATAATATCTGTATTTTTAGGACCTCTTACCGATCATCTCTAACCTGTCCTCAAGAGGAAAAATGATTAAGAACAAACTTTCCTCTTGATTGTGAAATGAACTATGTCCATATATGACTTTAACATCCTATCTTTCTTACAAGGTCCTATTTCCCTCACTATCTTGAATTGCTCATTTTTTCACAAAGGAGATCAAACTGATTTAAGTCTCTAAGTATGAACTAATGTTGCTTGCATGTGGAAACATGCCACCTGTATGCAGCTTGCTGCTACTGTAAATACCGTAAAGAGAAGCAGGCACAAGTCCTTGATAGATCATATTAAGAATCTTACCCACATAGCTTTAAAAAAAAAAAAACCTCCTCCCACCTTCTTACAACAAATTATGAAATACCCACTAAAAATCACAAAGAACCCAGGTCTCAAAATGCCCTTACATGTATATACACACACATAAACATAACCAAAAAAATTATTGCAATACATGCAGAAGAAAGAGGGTGATAGATCACTTACTGTAATTCTTATAACAATTGATCAAATCTTCAGCCTGGGAAGAGTTGTTTGAGATCTGTGTTTGAGTAAATGACTCTTTTACCCTAATGAAAGAGAACACAACGACTCTTCTACTCTAGTGGAGGAGATCACAAATGAATAAGTAAACCCGTTCTTTTTAATTAGTAGATATATGTGAACCTATACAGGAATAGTCACGGCAAACGTTTCAAAACGATCAAAACATTTCGATCGTTTTGAACTCTTTGCACTTCTCAGTTCTCACCATCGTCATCTTCGATGCTACAATGTAAAACATCATTTTTGGAGTCGTGGGTCCCCCGGGCTTTCGAAGAATGTTCATTAGTTGCATCAAAATTGTAACATGCACTTGTATTGGTTTGTTCGTCTTTTAATCATGAATTAACTATGCGATATATTTTCATTATGCATCTATCGCCTCTCACATAAACATACAAAAATAACAATATTATTATAATTTTCTCTCTGTTTCTCTTGGTATGCCAATTAAATATTTAGGTAAAATGTGATGAAAATAGAATTACATCTAGCAATGCTCAAATTATGTCTAACACGCAATGGACATTTGATCATTAAAAATTTTATAAAATAAAAGAAAAAGAAATTTTTGTTTAACGCTGGAACATGCCAATTGCTTTGCACCCTAGTTGTATTTGACTTCTTGCTCGAAACCTTAATGGCAACAGGTTTCCGTTAGCGAAAAGAAGAAATTAAAAGAAATTGGTAATTTTGCGTTTCTTTTTCAAGAGTTTGAGAAGACTATACTTCAAGATTCGAATTAGTGTCTATACTTTTCGATTATGTGATTTTAATCAGTTAGGCATGGTGTTATTGCCTATTGGCATGTTCCACATTCGTTTTTGCTTCATCGTTATCATGTCTTGAAAGTACACCCAAGAAGTTATCACATTTACTACAACTCATACTCTGATAGATGTGCTACAAGAAACAATAGTTACAAAATTTACGAAACGATTTGTGATCGGGTACATTTATCAAACCAAACTAAGCCTTATCCCACTAAGTGGAGTCACTCGTAGAGAACTCGTAAGGTATGTTAACATATGAGCAAAACGGAAACTGCAGTACTCAAAATCGCTATCAGGTTTGCTCGGCTGAATGCTAGAAGTAAAGGTGCACTGGAGATCCCATGAAGTCCACAACGGAAAAGAAACGTGCAAAATAATGAGATCCCTGAAGGCAAGCCAATCTTCTAACCAGTTGTAACTATTACCTCGCCAAGCTCATAATAACTGAAGCTCCACCAGCACCAAAGCACCTATGCTAATGCCCGTGTGATCCCAGTGTAGGCTGATTCTTCATTCTGGATTAGCAAAAGAATATCTTGTTGCTTAACAGGGATCCCCATGTGATTGCACCTTGTATTCAGCTCAGATCGTGCAATTACACCTTGACTGAGTAAGCACCAGGCACTGCCACAAAACTTCATGTTAATTATGGGGAAACCATGTTAAAAAATGGCCAGCCATCGATCATTCACAATGAGGCTAACTAGCGTTTTCACAAAAATCAAATTATTGCCAGTAGCTTTACCTTTACATCAAAGTAGTGAAAATCAGAAGTTGAATCTTGATGTATGAGAAGGTTCACGTACAAGATTCTACTACTGTCCTAAGTTAACAAATGAAGAAATACAAACAAGGATCCTTATATAGACATATGGCAGTAACAACATATGCACAGGCCAGAAAACTACACTACCTGCTACTTCGCATCGTAGCACAAGGCCAAAGGAGGATTGCTCATAGAAGATCTGGAATCTGCAAAAGCAAATATATAACAACAATGATTAGTAGAAAAATCTATAAAATAGTCAAAATTAGAACCGTGGTGCCAACTACTACCTTCTAGTTCATTGCGCATCCAATCCTGTGCACACACTAGAACTTGCAAAATATCTGAATTTAGGGAACTTCGATAATGGCCCAATACCCTATTTCCTGTGTTGAAAGCATACTCTAACTGAACTTTTGCCATTGGAATTCCCAATATGTTGCGAGCCATCATGGATAGGATAGGATACCTCGGTGTGTGAACTTTCCACCAATTTAGTATGTTAAAATCAACATTACGTGGAAATAGAGGTTCCTCCAAATACTTGTCCAAGTCTGATTTTAAGTTTTGGCTCTGTGATGTCTCATGAAGGAATCTGTCAAAGCCTGTTAGCTTATCTTTAGACTCAATATTAGCACCAACTGCACCACTACCACCAACCGGAGAAGTCGGGCACGGGCCATGTGAAGCTAGAGGCGAGCAGATAGCATGGCCATTGTAAAGAGCCTTCATACAATCTGAAACTATATTGATGCAATCTGAAGCACTATCGCCATATATTTGAGGATAATAATACTCCACCAGCTTCATCTTGAACCGGGGATCCAGGATGGCTCCAATTGCCAAGGCCAAACTACATTTTTTCCAATATTCATCGAATCTGCTTTTCAATTTCAATGCCAAGCTACTTATAAATTCATCAGTATTTTGGCACCACTCAATCAACTGTAAATGAACATCACATATATCAGGGAAATATGTGTTTGCAGTAGGATTTTTGTTTCCAGCAAAAATGTTAGTTACTTCCATAAAGAACTTTAGGAAACCACTAATGGCACCTGCTCTTTCCCACTCTGTACCTAATGGGCATGCCGAGTATGCTGGGTCTTGCTCTTGCAGAAGTGGGAATGCATCTTTATATTCCAAAGCTGTTTCAAGCATAACATATGTTGAGTTCCATTGACAAGGATTATCAATACACAAGCACTTCTGACTGTTCACTCCCACGACTTGAACTAATTCATTGAACTTCGCTTGTGTTGCTTGTGAACTATTAACATAACAAATACTCTCCCGAATTTTATTAATTATCTCGCATGAAGTTTCCAAGGTGTCATGAACCATCAGCTTGACAATATTTGCCGCACATCGAATATCAAAAAGCTGACCATCACAGAGAAGAAACCTCTGTTGGCAGAGCTGGTCCCTGATTCTGTATATAGTGTTGTCATGAGCAGAGTTATTATCAAATGTCACTGAGAACAATTTCCTGTCAATGTCCCAATTCCTAATACTTTCCATGATAACTTCAAAAAGCGCGTCTTCGGTTTGTGAAGGATCAATCGTCAAAAAATTTAGAATCTTCTTCCCTAGTCGCCAAGCATCATCTATGTAATGCGCCGTCAAACACAAGTACTTGGAGCCTCCACTACCAGTCCATGTATCAGCACTGAGGCTTATTTTCCCAGGCAAGTTATCCAACTCCTCACAAACCTTCTGTCTCTCTTTGTGGTAAATTTCCCTACAATCAGCTTCAACTCTATCAAATGTGACTAGGTCAAAAAAGGGTTGAAGATTTCTAACAAATATCTTGAAGCCAATATCCTCAACCATCGCCAAAGGATAACCATGTAATATAATCATTCTAGCAAGATCAAGCCAACTATGCTTGTTGTCAAAATTGATGCTTCCAACACTCATAGTCCCATCTCTGGCATACCCTGGTTCATACTGAGTACCAACAACAGTGACTGCTTCAACTTTTCTCTGATCATGATCAAAACTGAAATTTGCAACAGCAAGAGTTGCTTCCTTTTTCTTCCCCCTTGTTAGCAATTGAGTGATATCATGATTTGATCTTCTCCTGCACCTGATCAAATGATTTCTCAAATGAGATGTTCCACTGGTACTCGATCCACTTAGTTTCCTTTTGCAGTGTCTACAAATTGCTATGAACGTATCACCCTTTTTAACCCTATCAAAATCATTCCATACAACTGACTTCAACCTGCTAGAATTGACTACAACTGCTTCTTCCGACATCTCCACTATTTCACCTGATATGGAGAAAAAAAATTCTGGAAGAGGGAAAAAGCAGCAGCAACCACATCAGGTATGACAAACATGGATTGAAATAAACCAGCAAAAAATATTCAATTTGAAAGGAAATCCAGCAAGTGCCAAGAAAAATAAAAATGCATCATAAGCAAATTAGTTAAGAGTTATAAGTTTGAAGAGCATATACCGTGCCTCCTATTGACTTTTATTAAGTAGTGAATTGAATTCCATGAAAGAACAACTGAGTACATATAAAGTTTCTTACAGATCCAAAACCAGAGAAAGTTCTCTGCTGTCATTTTCAATATTAATCAAACCAAATAAGACAACATAATATCTGACTAATCAAGCATCAGATGCCTCAACTCTCCTGTCACCACAGGAGTAAAACCAAGCGTAACCAAGCAGCATCACACTAAAATGACCATAATTTTAAATAAATTCAGAAGTCTGCAAGGCAACTGTCTTGCAGTTGCAGAAAGAAACTAGATCTACCCTGAATCCTGTTAATGATATACAACTTAGAGTTGCAACATTATTAATCACAAACTTTCACGGATTAATCAGATAATATACACTTGAAATACTAAAAGAAATAGAAGATCACCAACTCCTCCACTATCCTACTCCAACCCAATCACCTGCTGCCCCATCAATCAGCCTCTCTACTACACAGTGAAGTATTTACTTAACTGCAAGCAGTATCAGACTGTGTCATGTGCACCCAAGCAGTCAATATTGAAACAACTTAACCACCCTCATCTGTCTTCTCACACTGTTATTTCCTACTGTTGCGTGGCTAAGCAATTTGCCAATATCTGCAATCCCCAAAAAACCATAATTTTTTACTCTGCAGCATATACATTACAATTCACCTTCGAAGAACATAACAATATTCCTATTCCAGTCGCTTATTACTCTGCACCATAGGAAATAAACAATCTTCAACTATCTATAGCCGTTCCACATAACTTGGACTTTATGTTCATCTAATATTAATCATATCCAATCAAACACTTAACACCATCAACTCATTCACGTAATAATTCATTTACAAAGACGGATTAGCATATCGCAGCGAAGTTGAATCTTCTTTATACTCGAATCACTCTAACTACTTCAATGCTTAACTTTCACAAATAAGATAATGCTCAATAAATATGCAAAAACATTACGATAAAATAAAAATGTGTACAACTCGCAAGCCAAATCCTTAAACAAAACCCATACCCAACACAGAATGTCAACAAAAACAAAATAAGAGCAGGAAGCTCTCCCTGCTCGCGGGTCGGATGACGGGTCGACCCGTTTTACTGCATTTTGCACTCACACTTAACGTGACCTTCCAAAGCGGTTTCATAATTCGAATCATTAAAAAAGAAATAAAAACATTTGAAGAAGTCCCCAAAACTAACATTCATGATTAAAATGCAAAAACCAACGGAGAATTCGCTTTAAAAGGCAACCCATGTTTACCTTTTACCCGAACCGGCTAGACCCGATCCGAAACTCTTATTGAGCTCAAAAATCGGGTCATGTCCATATCAGAACTAATTTTAAAAAACCCTAATCCTATTCAGATCCTTACATGAAGAACCCAATTCACATTTTCGAATTATAACAACAAAAACACTTAACACAATTGAGTTTAAGTGTATGCATACATTACATGCGTGTATGAGAGAGAAAAATACTTACGTGTAGTGGAGAAGCTAATAAATTTCAGAGGTTAGGGTTTTTCTTTTTAATTTTTTTCCTATTTTTTTGGTTTTTGGTTTGGGGCATACCGCGAACGCGAAAATGAGAAGGCGCGAACCCCAGCTGGTGGAGTGAAGAACAAAATTATATATATATATATATATATATATATATATATATATATTTTAAGGGGGATGCTTATAATTAGACTATCCAGCAAGTTACTTTTTTTTTTCTATATTTATTATGGGGTTTATGATTTATTTTTATTACGACCTCCTATCTTAGTCTTAGGTTCGACTAACAATTAAACTTTTATTTCAACGATTCCCTTTTTTAGTTTTAGTCTAATAGCTTTTCTATTTCAAAAGACCATATTTTTATATCTTTAACTAAACATGTTTTTTAATTTTTATTTTATCTATTTTGTTTCATTAGGTATGTAGTTTTTTTTATTAATTGATTATTAATTTTTTAATGTTGTCAAATTTAGAGAGTTAAAAAGGGGTTATTGAATTGAAAAGGAGCCTCTAAAATTTGAGGGGTGGAAGGGGAGGTTGTTGAAGCTTATATTTTCCCTTTCTCACCTCCTAAATTTTGAATAAAGGGTCATTTAGGGGTTGTTGGAGATGGTCTTACATATCTTAAGCATTTTATTTCTTTAAATATTTTTTCAAAAAAAAAGTGACTTTTTATTCAAATTTTTATTTTTAGAGAATACAATTTAGAGAAATGGGAAAAAATGAGAAAGGATCTGTGAAATTTGAAAGAAAAAGAAAATTGTCTTAGGTTTAGTTTGTATCATATTGTTATCAATTCAAAACATAAATAAACAGACATAATTTAAAATTTATTCAACTATATACACACATATACATGTGTGTGTGTGTATATATATATAAAGGTTCTTTCAAAATTTTAACGTTTGTTATGATCCTCAACCTATTGTTTACAAAAAATTAATAAAACTCAATTTTTTCTCCAAATTCTATAAATTCACAAACTCGATTATTTTGTTCTTGAAATTTTAGATCCATAATCTTGAATTAGTTTTTTTGCAAAATCAATAAGTTTTTGTATTGATTCATCTGAAATACATTCATTTGAAATACATATACAATCAGCAGAGAAGAACAAAAAATGGGAAGCCTATACAAGTATGTCTTTTATTTAATGCAAATTACAAACAGCTTTATACAAGTTAGAGAAAGTAATCTCTTAACAAAAGAAATTTTAGTTCTAACATCATTGTAAATATAATCAAAGAGTTGTTCTTCCATTCTTGTTTCATGGTTGAAAGTTTTTTGATTTCATTCGAGTCATATATGGTAAATTAATGCTCCAAAGAAAAGCTTCAAGGTAGTAGCCTTTAAGTTCTTCCCAAGTGCAAAAGGAGTGAAGAAGGTGATAATGTCTTCCCAACAGATAATATGCTCTCCACCAAGAGTAAGTTTCAAGCCTTTTCTCCAAATCCTTCTACTGAAGCAGCATTAAAAATAAAGATAGTCTCCCATCTCACAGCCCAAATAACAAAAGATGCAACTTGTATTTGTATAAAGACCACAATTTAGCAGCCAGTATGTGATGCTCAAGCAGCCAAGGCAAGCAAGCTAACATATAAAAGCATGTTTTGGGACATGCCTTTTGAACCACACATAATTGAACCATGCAACTTTTTTCCCCTTTTTCTATATGTTCCCATATGCATTTCAATGAAAAAATGCCATTTGGTGAAAGCATACAAATAATTCTATATATTGTAACCGAGTGTTGCCCAAAGTTGGATTGACATGGATGGAGATTCATGATACATATTGGCCAATCCTAAGGATCATAAAGAAGAATGCTACTCACTTTTGCATAGAAGCTAGGATTTGGAAAGTGTTGCTTCAATAATATGCAAGATTTCCTTCCAGGTTTCACCAATCATGCCACAAAATAGGTCTATCACCAAGTTTATGAGATATGTACTCTAGCAACTTCGCGGCATTTTAACAAAGTCTTCAAGATTCAGATAGCAATAGTGGGCCAAGATAAAGTCCAAATGGAGCCATTTTTTATGTAGTTTGTATAGATCCATTTACTCCAAAGTGTCTTTCGACAAGCATATATCTCCAAAATATTTTGAGCATGAATGTAACATTAATGTCCTCAATTATTCTCATACCAAGTCCTCCCTCATCGAATGGCAAGCAAACTTCCCACCAAGCAACTTTAGGACCCATGTTTCTTTAAAGGAAAGCTTTGAATTTTGATTCAATAATATCAAGGACTCCTCTAGGAAGAAGAATATCTCTAGCCCAAAAAGAACAAATTTGGGTTAGAGTGGATTTGATGAGAAATACTCTACCTACAAAAGAAAGCCATTTGTTAATCCGATCGTTAAGCTTGTTTGTGATCTTCTCAATAAGAAGAATGCAATCTGATTTTCTCAACTTTTTTTAAACAAGAGGCATGCCCAAATATCTATTTGAGAGTTCACCTTCTTAAACCCAACCATCTCAATGATAGCATTTTTCTCCACATTTAAAAGAACCCCCTCCTCCCACCAAAAAAAATGTCACTATTTACTTGATTAACTTTTAGTCCTAAAAATTTGTAGAACTCCCCCAAAGTGTCTTTAATGCAAGCAATAGAATTGATATTCCTTTTGCAAAAGATAAGTAGGTCATCCACAAAATAAAGATGATTAAGCTTCAACTTAGCACATTTAGGATTAACAATGCAAAAATTATCAGCAACAGCTTCCCAAACGTGGGCACTAGATCTTTGGAGCACCACAATCTACAAAACAAAAGGGGGGAAAGAAAAGGTCTAGTCGGGTCAGTTAGGGGACACTGGTATGATACTGATCAAAGAGATTTTGACACCTAAATCAGTACTCGTGTCAGATGCCTAAGTAGAAAAGATATGCATATATAAGGGTGTATTAGTTGTGAATTGCTACATACCTTGGGTGTTTCCGGAGCTGTGTGTTTATGAAATATGGTCTGGCAATGTTTGGATGAACATGAAACTCTTGAATCGGTGACTGGATGACAATACAATAGCAGACTTCTAGCTAGAGATGCTGGCCACTTCTCATCCAACTTCTTTTTGCCAGTTGGGGTTCATCTCGGTTTTTACAACCCGACCCTGAATATCTCAGAGCTGCCTGAGGTGAGCCTCTATTCAAAATTGTTCGGAGCCCTTTTCATGTCAAATGGGGCGACTCGGAATTGCTAGGGTCAAGTGGGTCGTACCCATATCAAGGATGAAATCTAAAATCTAAATTTTCAGCCACCTTTTCAACATACAAGTAAAAACTTCCATACAAATGACAAAAAGATAAGGAGAGAGGATCCCCTTGCCGTTTGCGCCCTTGAAATAGCCCTTCAAACTGCCATTTACAACAATAGACATATCGTAGTAGAAACACAAGCCATAATCCGTTCAACAAAGTTTTGAGGCAAGCCAAAAGCAGTGAGAACACATTTAATGAAATCCTAACTCAAAGTATCCAAAGTTTTCATGATAACCACCCTGAGCGAACACATTGGAGAGATGTGTTTTCTAGAGTAACCCTTAGCAATGAGAATATTCTCACTAATGATCCTATCTTTAATAAAAGTGGATTGATTCCAAGAGATAATGTGAGAGCAAGCATTCTTTAAGCCTATTGGCAAATACTTTGGAGACGCATTTGTACATGGCGTTGCAATGTGATATAGATCTAAAATCCTTAACCATAAAGGGGTTGTTGATTTTTGGAGCAAGAGTAATAATAGTAGAATTTACCTCCTTGAGAAGTTTGCAAGATTCAAAGAATGAGGAGATAGCACTAAGAACACCTATACCAACAATATCCCATGCCACCTTGTAGAAATAAGATGCATAGCAATCTGGGCTCGGGCTTTTGTTGGGTTAAGGGAAAAAAGTTCTTTTTTTAACTTCTTCTATAGTGATAGATGCTTGCAGTTTGTGGGCATCTTCATCCCTAGCTTTACCAACAATAGACTTGAGAATATCAACACTAGCTGAGAAAAGATAGGAGTGCCAAGGAACTTTTAAAAATATGATAAGAATTTAGCTCGAAGTTCTTAATTTGTGAGGGTGACTCCATTGCTATCATTGGTAGCACTTATAGTGTTTTTGATCTTCCTCCCTCGGATCACATTATGAAAGAATTTGGTGTTTGAATCACGGTGCCTAATCTTAAGAAATGTGTATGTTTAAGTCAATGATTATCAATTATTAACATAATTATAAAGAAAGTAAAATGGATACTTTATAATTGTGAAGTTCAATTTAAAAGTTTTTTTTGTCCCCCAAAAAAGTAATTTTTATAAATTGAAATTTAAATTAATATGTCCAGTTCATTTTTGACAAAGTTTTAGGTAAACACCAGAGTTAAAAAAATGACAAGTGTAAATTGGAATTGGATTGACTTTTTTAAACGCTCTTTCTCTATAATTTTTGAAAAGAGTAATTCTTTGACAACCTCAAACTTTTGGCTTCTAAAGAAACAAAATTAAACTTCTTTTCAGAATTTTAATTTTTTTTAAATCTAATTTATATACTTATTACAAAAAATATATTTTTTTTTCAAGAAAATAATATTTTTCATGAACAAAAAATGTAAACAATCTTTTATACAGAAGTTGAAAACACATAAGAGAAACTGTTTCTTTTTCCCTTTTTCCTTCACAAATAGCTCCATCCTTTTTTCAGAAGTCCAAGGTCTTTACGAGTTTAATAACTAAAAGTAAGATCAACACTCAACAACAATTCTATTAAAACTCTACAACGTCATAGCTAATTTTCACAATTAAACCAAATAGACCATTAATCTTGAATTAAGTCAACTGAAAATATTAGGTGAATTTTCATAATTATAGACCAAGTAAATCCTTGGTCTTTAATTAAGTCAATTTACAACATTAAGTGACTAAGAAAAGATCCCAATCCACATAAGTAAATGTCATAGCTAGTATCTCGTGAATATTAATTTAAAATTATCTTTTTTTTCCTTCCTCCTCCACTTCAAATAAAGAATTCTAATATATATTAATTCAAGGTTTCAGATCTATGTTTGAATCTAAATGATTCTTAAAGCTGGATCACATACATGTACAAGATTGAATCCAAAGTGATTATTGATAGAAGGCAAGTTACAAGTGGGATCCAACTTTTTTCTAAAGAAAATCAGATTGTTTAGTACAATTCGCGATATCTTGAAATTACTAGCCATAGCATCGAAACCAAAATCTAAGAAACAATCTATCATTTCTCATATATTATATTATTCTCATAAAATTTTTGATTTTCCACCTAAATAGATTATTTATTTTAAAATTAGAAATTATTCAATTAGTTTGCCAACCGAATAAACACATGCAACTAATAACAACATTTATTGGAAGTTTGAGACTACAACTAAGCTTTCTTTGAAGGGAAGACATTTTCTGTGACCATGAATCCTTCAAGTCCAAGATACCTGGTCTCTTGATGAGTGATTAGATCATATAAAATTATTCCTCGATGACATTAAAAAAAACAGCTCTCCAGTTTCATAAAGTCTCAAGGGGATGATTACATATGGATATGACCTTGGAGGCCTGACACCAGGTGTGATCATTGATGCCCATTTTTTCCATGATGCGTTGCCTCCCGCTGTGAAAAAGTTTTCAGACATCCATATCTCGAAGCGTCCACCACCCCCAGAAAAACAAATGAGAGCTATAGAATCCCCAAAGGGATAAAGCTCGTATGCACAAGGGACTGATTGTGAACATGTCGCAACATCTGGAGGTAACTCTATGAAGCCAAATGTCTCCTCGCTCACGTCAAAAGAAACTATCACCTGTTTTTCATAACGCTTATGGTCCTTTGGGATAAACCAACAAATAATACTTCTATTTTCATACAAGAGATTGGTTCCCTGAAGTCCTTGTATACGAGGTATGCTCATGGCAGGTTTCAACTCTTTCCAATAACCACCGCGCAAACTGTATAATTCGAATTGTTGTGGGGCGTCAGTTTCATAGGGCCTGCAAATTCTTACTATCTTGTAGTTATTAGTTTTCGCATCAAAACCAAATCCAATCGTCACGGCCAACGGCATCAACCTTTTAGATGGTGAAATTGTTTTGAAGTCTCCGGTTGCTGGATTCCACAGAGCAATTTTGTCATCAACCCCATGTAGCCAAATTATGCCATTACATGGATCGCAAATTCGGGGAAGGAATAAAAGATTCGGTGGTTCGGGTTGGTATTCATATGACCAATCGTCTTGCGTGACAAGGTTTGGTAAATCGAAATCCATACGAGAAGCAGAATCAGTGTTCATGTCTGTAGGTGAAATCATCGAGATCACTTGCCTTCTTAGCGCTTGGCTGCTACGGTGGAAAAGTAAGTAGGTTGATCCATAATTGTGAAGATGCATGGATGTGAACTCTGGACTCGTGACGAGGGAACACCATGATTTGCAAACGCACTTGAAACGTAACAGAGATTTTACGGGAAGCCTGGAAAGAATTTCTTCCCGTATACATTCTGGAATATAATGGTTTGAAGCCCTTCTTTTCATGGTCGTCTGACAAAGTAAACGGTATAAATGAGAAAGGAATTAAATCTGAATAATCAAATTGGGTGTTCTACGGCCCGAGTTTGTGAACAAAATACCATACCAGGGCATATATATTATAAACCACACCGCCAATGACAAACCAAATACAAGTAGGAAACAAAGTTCGTTAGGGATGTTGATTAGAAACGATATTAACCAAAAATAAATTAATAGGAGTTGAAATGGTAGAAGAAGCGGAGAAAGAAGAAAGTAGAAAGAAATAAGAGTGATATTATATTGTATTATAAAGAGATTTTATTATTCAAGTTATTTTATATCATATTATATTTAAGTTATTTTATAACAAAAAGATATTTTTTTAAGAAAATAATTCTTTTTCATGGAAAGAAAATCGAAAGAAGTCCTTATACAAAAAGTTGAAAACATATTCCAGAGGCCATTAATCTTGAATTAAAAATTAAAAATTTTAAATTTGAATGATATAAATAAAAATTAAAAAATTAAATATTGAAAATTAAGAAACTTAAAACAAAACTAATTAAAATTAACAAAGTTAAAAATTAAAAATTAAATGGTTAAAATATTAGAAAAGTCCAAAACAGAAAAATTATAAATGCAAAAAATTAAAAAGTTTTGAAATTAAAAATAATATTTTATAATTTAATCATGAAATTGTAATATCATGACTCGGAGTTGAAGGAATTATTGTCAAATTAATATATCATATATTATGTTTACTTCATTTTTCTTTCTTTTTTTTTTTTTGGGTTATCCAGATGATAAAACTTACTTTCTTTTCCTTTGCTTTGTGATTCATTCGTCCAACTTTCTTTCATTGACTTCCCCTCTCGAACCCGTTCAGTGGATTAAGATTTCAGATGAGTGTGTGAATCTAAATGATTTTTATAGCTCGATCACATGTGCATGTACAAGATTGAACCCGACGTGATTATTTATAGGAAGCAAGTTATGGATTCCAACTTTTTCCAAGAACTGCCACGTAAGTTGTATAATTAGAATTAAAAACAAACTAAATTATTCAGTACAATCGTAATATGCTTTAGCATAAATCCAGAAAGCAATCTATCATTTCTCGTATTGTTCTGAAAAAATTTTTGGTTTTTCTTCTGAATAGATTATGTCATTAGAACTAGAAATTATCAATTGGTATGCAAAACGAATTTGTTCTTATTTATTAACTAAGCAAGTAATTCATCAAAGTTCAAGACACTAGACAAAGTACGGGCACGGTAAATTGAAGTATGAATGAAAAAATAAAATAAAATAAAGAGTAAATTGCATATCCTGCCCATAGTAAATTGAAGTATGAATGAAAAAATAAAATAAAATAAAGAGTAAATTGCATATCCTGCCCATACTCTAATTTATGTGCACCATATCCCTTATAGTATCAAAACTAGCTAATATACTTTGTACTCTGACCTATGTATACCATATCCCCTATAGTATCAAAACTAGTTAATTACCCCCTAAACTTCTTAAAATCTGCAAAGTACCCCTTAAAGTTTCTAAAAGTGTGCAAAATAACCCTTAAAATATATGACTGCAGAGGATATTTTGCACACTTTTAAAAACTTCAGGATAATTAGTTAGTTTTGATACTACAGGGGGTATGATGCACATAAGTCAGAGTACAGGGGTAATTAGTTAGTTTTGATACTTCAGGGGTATAGTGTAAATAAGTTAGAGTATAAGAAGGTAACGTGCAATTTAGTCTAAAATAAATCATAACGCCACTTGGTGACTTCATAACAATCGACAAAACCCAAAACACAACATCTACTGGAAGTCCGAGATTGCAACTAGGCTTTCTTTGCTAGGCTTTCCTTGAAAGCAAAGACAGTATGCTTCATCGCTTGAGTAATTGGATCATTAAAATTGTCCCTAGATTGTAATGTTTGAAAAGAAGCTGTCCAGTTTCGCACAGTCTCAAGGTGTCTCAATTGCAGAGAAGGCAAGTCCGTGGCTAATTTCAACTCTTTTCAAGAACCACCACGCAGACTATATAATTCGAATTGCTGGGCATCAATTATAGTGGGCTTCAAAATTTGTAATATCTTGTAATTATTAGTTTTAGCATCAAAACCAAATCGTATTGTCACATTGAAGGGTAACATCCTTTTAAATGGTGGAATTAGTTTCCAGTCTCTGATTGCTAGTAAGAAAAAAACTAAATGATATAAATAAGAAGAAGTTGAACTTAGAATAAATTAAATTGGTTGTGTTTTGCCAACAAAATACCATACGAGGTGTATATTTGTGCGTGGTCGTAACCACGCCGCCAATCACAAAAATTTTCGGTTGGGAACGGATAGCAAGCAGGAAATAAAGTTTGATTTGGGATTTGGATTCCATATTAATCAAAATAAATTAATAGGTAAATAATTTATTTGGTCTCTACCAAAGAAAGTTATATTTCTTTTTAACATGTTTAAATTGGAAACTAATGGCTTCACTAACCACGAAAATAATTAGACACTAAATTGTTATATTTTTAAGATAAAGACATAATTGTCGAAGAGTCAAAAAACTTCTTTCAGAAAAGTGCTTTTTCAGAATCTCACAATGCAATTCGTAAAATCTTGTGATTGTCAAATTGTACTATAAGATTTGTAATGTCTTGTAAGTATGAGCTATAACATTGAAACCAAATCCACAATGCAATCTATTATTTCTCGTGTTGTTGTGATAAAATTTTTGTTTTCGATAAAATTTTTGGGTTTTCATCTGAATAGGTTAGTTCATTAAAATTAGAAATTATCATTGAGTTTTCAAACGAATTTGTTCTTATTTATCAGCTAAGCAAGTAACTCATTAAAAGTCCAAAATTAACAGTGTGTTTGGAATGAAATTATTTTAAGATACTTATCCTATTGAAATTTGGAGAAATTTTATAGAATTTAAGATATATTTTTTTCACATGCATTATGCATTCTATAGTTGTAAAAAATAAGATAGGATGGATTACTTATTTTTTATAAGATAAAAAATATAGTTTCTTTTGAGTTTTCATAGGATGCATGTAATAGGATGTATTAAATCTTATAAAATATACCATCGCTTTAATAGGATAAATATTTTAAAATGAGATTATAACAAACAGAGCATAAATTTCAATAATCAAATTGGGTGTGTGCGGCTCAAGTTTGTCAACAAAATACCATACCAGGGCATATATATTATAAACCACACCGCCAATAACAAACCAAATACAAGTAGGAAACAAAGTTCGATTGGGATGTGGATTAGAAACAATATTAACCAAAAATAAATTAATAGGTAAATAACCTATTTGATCCCTTGAACTCAAAACTAACGTCATCAGTAATTGCAAAGATAAGCGTTTAAGGGGTAGTTTGGCTTTTTTAGTTTGAAAACACCTTTCTCTGAAAAGATCTTTAAAAAATGCACTTTTAGTTAAAAGAATTTTTGGTTAAGATAGAAATATGTCTAGTTATTTTTATATAAAATGGACTTTTATTAAATGAAATGATATTTGGTTTTACATTTGAAAATAATGATTGGTTGTCGAAATTACTGAAAGATCCTTTTGAAACTTTTAATAATAAACTAGTATTTGCTCTGCAAGATATACTTTTTATTTAATAATAATCATAACTTGTTTGAATAATTTTGTAAAGAAATTATAATAATAAACTATTATTTGCTTTACATGAATTATTTGTCTCCATGATTTCTTTTTATTCATTTTTTAATTAATCAAAATATTTTTTCGTAATTATGAAATAAATTATATTTTTATTATTTTTATTTATTAATAAAATAGTATAATATTATTTATTATTAAATTAACTTAATTATATATTATTAACTTTTTGTTGTTTTTTTTTAAATTTAAAATTATAAGTTTATTTTTTAATTTTAAATATTATATTATATTTATTTATTAATTATTATATTGTAATTTAGAAAACATTAATAATAAAAATAATGAGGATAGTTTTGTCTAAAGAATTTTTAAAACTCCATCCATAAAGGGAGAAGTAAAAGGTTTAACTTCTCCGTTTGAGCCCAAAATTCCGTTACTTTGGGCCCAAATTAAGTTTTGAGACCGAAAATCAAACAGCATATTTTTTCTATGATGAGTTTTTAAATTGCAAAAGTCCGTTTGGCTTTTCAAAATAAAACAGCAAACTAGCTCTAAATTGTCAAGTTTTAAAAATAAGAGACTTAATTGTCAAAGTCAATTTTTTTTTTTAAGAAAAAAAGTTGCCTTTGCAAAATCTCAATTTTTGCTTTTGGAAAAAGTTGAAATTAAGCTTTTCTTTCTTTAGAATTTTAACTTCCTTTTCAAACCTAATTCAAATACTCATGAAAATAGAGACGTACATTTTTCTAGAGGGGAAAAAAAGCCCATCTAAATAAACCCTGAATAGGTTTACAAATTAAAGAGAGGAATAGAGTCTCCTACCCTTAATGAGAAATACAACATATAATAAATACAATATATTTCTACCAAGTATGGTATGCTTTTTTGGTCGGCGGAGTAGAAAATGTGTAGGAGAATGAATATTCATAGCGTCTTTTCTTGTCGTCTCAACCTTACGTTGCTTTTCCAACTAGTGGGAGAAAAGAAGACTTTGGCTTCATTCCAAAAGATATCCTTTGCTTCAGTACGTTGAACTCTGCCAAAATACCTATACTATATATATAACATGTAGCATAACTTGCTTCTAAATTGACCAAAACTTCGTTTGTTTCATTGAATAACTACTAAATATTATTTGGTAACATCTTGAGAACAAAAGTAACATTTCAACATGGGCGTCATTGGAGCCATTTTCAGACAGATGGATGCAATAATCGGGTAATTTTCCTTTTCTTTTTAATCTAGAACCAATTCCTTAATTGAGTATTTCTTGATATTGTTTTTCTATCAAATTCTTACTATATTGTTGATCAAATAGTTGACGTTAAGAAAAAAAAACAGGTTTTAAATCAATATTTTATATGGTGATCAATTGATGATTTGTCAGAAATATATATACCTCGTGTCTGTTATCAATTAGTAAAAATACAATGATATAAAACCTTGCGATTTTTTGGAATTTTCGAAGAGAAAAGAAAGCACGAGAAGGCAACCTACGATATTTCTTTTTTTTTTTTCTTACTAATTATTTTACTAACTTGACATCTGACTATTCTGTTTTGATTGTTAAGCAGACCAGGAGTGATGCTTCTGTACCCTCTGTAAGTTGCTCGTCTTTGATTGTTTCTTCCACAAAATCATCAGAAAATAATAATTAAAGTGAATGCATAAAAATGCTGACATGTTGTGTATAAATAAATGAATTGAACAGATATGCCTCAATGCGAGCAATTGAGAGCCCTTCAACGATCGATGATCTGCAATGGCTAACATATTGGATTTTATATTCTTTCATAACGCTCTTCGAGCTGTCTTGTTGGAAAGTCCTTCAATGGTAACGTATATTAGTGTATAGAATTTTTCTTTTTAAATTCTTCTAATGGCTCCCCTCAATTTTTTCTCTAGCTCAGTTTCTTTTGTCTCAAATAATTTTCGTAATAATTTTTTTAGTATATATTTTTCTATGTAGATGATATTTCAATAACTAAAATTTGGTAATAAATAAGTAATGTTAACAAACAAATTTCAGTGCTTCTTAATTTATTTCTTTTGCTGGTTAAGTATAGAGTTTTTTCTTGCAAGAGAATTTTTTTCATAAATTTGAGATAGCTTTTTTTGTAGAGAATTTATTTGTTTAGGAAGTTCCTTTATATATTATTTGTGTATTTATTTCAACTAGATAATTTCATAAAGGAGAGAATAACTTAATTTCGTTAACTAAATTGGTAAACATTTCTTTCCATAATTTTATATTATATTTTGCTACATAGTATTTTTTTAATATTTATTTATGTTTAATATATCTAACATCATCAAGTTTTGTTGTTATAATTATTGTTATATATTACATATTCTCTCACGTTAGACGGGCAGAAGACTTGTTATTTCAATGAACATTATTTTGACAATATTTCTTATTTTCTTGGTTTCATCCCCGGACTTCAAAGTGCATTTACGTACACTTGATGCGACAGGCTTCCACTCTGGGCGTATATCAAGCTTGTGTTTTGTCTGTGGCTGATGCTTCCAATGTTCAACGGAGCAGCTTATATATATGAGAATATAGTGAGGAAGTATGTGAAGGTTGGGAGCCATGTGAGCTCAAAGTACTCTAATGACCAGAGGAGAGTCCTCCAGATGATGAGCCTCGATGCCAGGAAATCAGTAGAAGAATACATTGACAAATATGGACCAGATGCCTTTGACAGAGTGGTCAAAGCGGTACGTGACCAATCAAGAAACCTCTATTCTCGTTACTAACATAACCCGATTTTCTTATAGCGTCACGAGAGAATTCAAATTTATCGAACAAACATTCTAATTTAAGTCTTTATTGTGCTTGCAGGCAGAAAGAGAATCAAAAAAACATTGACAAGTATAGGATTAAGCAAAACTAGCTGGGAAAAGACATTTGTTTGGAATGGATGGGAGAAGAAAAAGATAAAGTTTACATTGCAAAACAGATATTGTATGAGATCTTTGACCACCAGGATCTATAGAAGTGGTTGATTTGGTATTATTTCTGTAAGATCTTAGAAATGTCAATTAAATATATGTGGTTTGACCATAGGCGAATTTTTGTTGCATTAATATGGATTTTAAACATTCGTGATTTGGCTGGGAATGAGTTGAATTACTTATCTCTAGTCTCCAAGTCTAATAGCAAACCATTTATGCGGAAATTGAGAAAGATATTCAAAAAGGATAATTTAGTATAATTTTGTGTTTGAGAAACATTCTATCTTGTCGTGACACATCAACAGTCTTACTTAAAGGGTTAGAATGTAAAATTTAGAGTTTAAGTAAATAGAGAAGAAAGTGGAAAAAAAACATAAAGTAATCGGGTTTTCTAATGTTATTATGTTATTAAGACATTCAATTCTAAAAATGAAGTTAATGGGGAAAAAAATGTATGTCACCTAAGTATGCAGCTCTGCAGATGATCACAGAATGGAGTTGATAGATGACAAACCCAGCATGCTGTTTTGCAGAAAATGACAACTACTCTAATAACAAAAGAAGTTTGATGAGATAAGCAATTTTTAGATGATATTTTCAGGAAGATTAGAATGGAAGTACGTTACCAAATGAACCTTTTAACTTTTTAAGTTTTTAATTTTCTAAAAATAAAATAAAAAATACCAACAAATACATTTGCTATCATAAATTTTATTTTCTATAACAATAACAATATAAAATAGGCAAACCAAATATTACATTTTCTCTGTAAAAATGGAAATAAAAACATGCAAATCAAATATAACCTTAAACTCTGAAATTTGTAATTAAGACCCCACTTATCAAATTACACTTTCTGTTTTCTATCACAAATTTAACAGAGATTACTGAAATTTTCAAAAAAAAAAAATGGACATTTTACAGTTTGCTTGTATTTCTTTTTTGGGCCGAAGTGTGGGCCCATTTCTTATATACCTCTTTTCTTTTAGTTCACTTTGACCCAAAAAAAACACACACACACACACAAACTGTTTGAAAAGTACCTATTTCAATTGGAGATGTGAGAGATTGTCACTGCAGAAGCAACTCAACTGCAGCCACTATACGTCACCGTATTAAGGTAAACCAAAAGTTTTATTTTGCAACTTCTCTTTTAGCCCTCACATATTCATCACAAACCCTCATCTTTTTGGTTTTTTTTTCTCCAAATCTTGATGGCTCTGAAGAAGTGTGTTAGCAAGATTGCATTTTTCCTATCGAAAAAGAGTTCATGTCTTTATTGCTATTACCAGGCGCCATTTTTATGCAGTAAACCCTCCTTTTAAATGCAGTCTTGCTCACCCAGTTGGAAGAATTGGTTCATGAAGATTTTTTCTTGTGAGCAAGATTGCATTTTTAGCATAAAGTTCAAGTCTTTATTCGTATTAGCCCCATTCTGCTGCAGAAAAAATGCATGATTTTTCTGCAATTTTCATCACTCAAATTTTGTTTTAAATGTATTTAATTGTGTTTTGGGTGTGAAGAAGTGTGCTTAGTTTAGAGGGGGAGGTGTTAATATGAAGAATTTGTTCAATTCTACAATAGCTGCTTATAGATGTTATAGTTCAAGACCCAGTTACAAAATCTTAAAATTTTTCCAAAATAGTCGTGCTAAAAGTAAAAAATGGGATGCTGTTTCCACAAGGCCTAAGAGGACTAGAGTTAGGTGGACAGAGGAGCAAAACCAAATCTTGGATGCCATTTCTAAAGGCGAGTCCGTGTTCATTACTGGGTCGGCTGGAACCGGGAAGACCCTTTTGCTGAAGCATATAATTAAAAAGCTTCAAAGAATTCATTCGAAGAGTAGAGTTTATGTGACAGCCTCTACTGGGATGGCTGCATGTGCCATTTATGGGCAGACCCTTCATTCTTTTGCTGGAACTGGATTAGTTTGTGATGAGGATAGGGAGACATTGCTAAAACGGGTTCTTTATGATAAGAAGGCTTATAGAAGGTGGGCTCGTGCTAAGGCGCTGGTTGTTGATGAGGCTAGCATGGTTGATGGTGAGTACTTTGATAATCATGAGTACATTGCCCGGAGGATACGAAGTAATTTTAATCCAGAGGAAGAAAGGATTTGGGGTGGAATACAGTTAGTAGTAACCGCGGACTTTTTACAGTTACCGCCGATTATTAGTAAGGGGAGGAAGTGCGCAAAGGTTTTTGCTTTCCAAGCTGATTGTTGGGATGCCACTTTTCACTTGCAAATTGAGCTTACAAAAATTTTCAGGCAAACAGAAGCTCAATTGATAAGGTTGTTACAAGGAGTACGGAAAGGGGAGACTCATCCTGAGGACTTGCAAGTTCTGGAACAATGTTGCTCAGCATCAGAGCCAGATCCTTCGGCTGTTCAGCTGTTCCCGCGGAATGAAGATGTTAACAGGGTGAACAGAAGGCAAATGGAGAGTTTAAATGAGCATATTGTTGTTTATAATGCTCTTGATAGCGGTGAGAACCCTTGGAGAAGGCAGCTTAATCAAGGGATTGCTCCTGAGCGGCTTGAATTGTGTCGCTGTGCTAGAGTGATGCTGAATAAGAATCTGGATACGTACCATAAACTAGTAAATGGTGCCACAGGTACAATTATGCACTTCTGTCTAGATTATAAGTTTAAGGAAAAACAGGACAGAGACATGTTGAGTATATGTGAGCATGGCAACTATTTACCTGTAGTGAAATTTGATTCTGGGCTAGAAGTGGTGATTGGTTTAGAAACGTGGGTAGTGATGGATGGAGAAAAAGTTGCAGCGACACGGAAGCAGGTGCCCCTCATACTGGCATGGGCTCTGAGCATTCACAAATGTCAGGGTATGACACTTGACAGTGTTCATACAGATCTCCAACGAGCTTTTGGCTATGGGATGGTGTATGTTGCTCTTTCTCGTGTGAAAAGCTTGGCCGGACTCCATTTATCTGGTTTTAATCCCTCTAAGGTAAAGGCACACCCAAAGGTTCTCCAGTTCTACAAGAAATTTTCCAGTGAGAAAGACGAGCTAGATGAGCATGCCATTGGTCTTAGATAATAATCTTGGTAGCGATGTGCAAAATAAATTATCAGTAAATGAACTACACAATGCGTTGCTCCAAACGATGCAAGTATTATGATGTCAAATTCGCGAAAAAAAGAGTACTCTGATGTCTAATGATTCTATATGTTCAGACTCTTAGGAATGCTATCGTGATGCGAAGACCGTATGAAGACTGGGAAAAGATGAAGCATATGCTTGCTAAGATGATACCTTTGCTTCTTTGTTTCATTTTATCTTAATTCATTTGGATGCAGAAATCAATCATATTTTATGTGCTCTCTGTGATCGACAGTAATCTTACGTTTTATTGAATCAAACCCGCTATCTCAAACTTGCAGGAATTATTCTAGTTTGCGTAATAGATGTAAAAATATAGCAAATTTTCTTTAATACTTCCATTGCAGTCTAGCAATCACAAACTGACTTGAACATATACTAAAAGAATATCAGTTGCATCAGTCATGTCCAGGCCAAGCAATGAGTTGAGCTTAGTATTGATGTCACAGCAGTGAACAAGAGTTCAAAATTTACTCCTCTAGTTTCCGAATCAGAAAATGAGCCGGACATATACAGTCACTGCTGAACCATAATCTATTATGCAAGAAAAACAACATCAGTCTCCCACAGTTACCAAATAGAACTTGATACAAAATTAATCACATAAATAGAATGCCTTCGTATAATTCACACCCGCGTATGGATCAAAAAGGTTTTACATCTAGGCTGTACATAATAATGGACTTGAAAAACAGGCAAGTCTCATTGCACAAACAAGAAAAGTTCCAAGACAAGCAACTCAGTGCTGATGGTAGAATATATTTGCAAAATGAGAGAAGTTGAGAACAAGATTTAGCAGTCTCTCAGTTTTCTACATTGGTTAATCATCTAATCTTAAACGAGATGACCGGCTCTTTGAACTAGAATGATCAACCTTCATGACGTCCTCAAATTTTTGGAAGCATTTAAGTGCCATCACCTGCGAACATGAAAGGTGTCACAGAAAGAAACCAAATGGTAGGAACACTAGCCTATTATTATGATGCCAATAAGTGCAGAAACATGAATCCTAATTTAAAGGAAAACCCCAAAAAAAAAAAAAGAAAGAAAAAAGAAAAATACCCTCCATAGTCGGCACCCTGCAGTCTTAATTTAGATAGCTATAATGTTTTAAGATCGAGCCTAAGAAGTGCAATGCTTAGGCCAAGGCTAATTTTATATCACACAACAAGGGTGTGATTTTGTAACCTTTGCAACAAACCTAAACAATGCACCTCTTATATGTAATAGAATAGAAATATCACTTGTTTACTTTTACCTTCAAGACAAGTTGGCAAAGGATGGTCAAATGTGAATATCATTCTACTCTTTCTTGCAAATGCAATATAAGAAGAGGGACAGATTTTTGCATGGTATAAGCAATGAGAAAGAAAAGAGGAAAAGAGGGCAAAGGTGATTAACCACCTTCCAACGTCTTCCACGAATGAGATGTTTATTAATCTCCTCCAGCCTTGGAATAATTTGCCTAAAAGTTGGTCTCTTGGGGGGCTTCTCATTCCAACATTCTTCGATCAACCTGTTAAGATTTTCATCGCACCTGGGTTAGCACACACAGCAGCACAGCATATTGAAGGATGTACAAAAATGTAAAATCTGATGTTCTGTTATCGTCAGTTAAAAGGACAAAGACAAAATGGAAGTGCTGTATCTATTTATTAGGTGCAAACAAAATCTATGAAGTCAAAATTTAGACAATATTTATATACATAAGAAAAACCAGTTGCCTCTTCTCCAGGATGGAGATAAAAGTGTATATACAGCAGGCTGAACTTAAAAAGGGGGACTGCTACGTAATAAACCAAATCACAGTTTCATTCATCCAGTGAGTTTTCAATAAATACAGGAGCCTGCACAAATCTCCTTGCACTCATGAAGGAATAAATGTATATTAAAAGGAAGTGACATCTAAAGTTTCTCTAGATTTTATGTTCCCCATTTCAACTAAGATATGAACTGAGAATTCGTGCCGAGATATTTTCCAACATTATTTCCTCTTTTAAACATTTTACAAGAGTTGCACCAGTCTGAAACACATGCGGAAACAAATGAATTCCAAAATATAGTCAATTTCTTCTTCAAATATATATTTCAAATAACAAAAATAGATAATGAAGAATCAGAAGTTTGATAAGTGTAACAAGTATAAAGTCCCCAGATAAGCAGGAATGATACATGTCACTGACAACAATGGGCTAATTTGCTGCAGATGCAAGGAAGAGAACTTATAGGACTTACTCTTTCAGCCCATGTGGATAGCGCTTTACTGGAGCTCTAAAAGGTGGGCGCTCATTTGCAACATATGCTTTGGCAACTTCAATTTCTTGCTTTGTGGAAAATGGCGGACAACCTTCAATCATCTGTATATGCAACAACAGGGCATAGAGCTGTTACATGTAAAGAATATCCAAAGTAGTAATGATATGCTAATTACAATAAAACAATGTGACTCCACAACTAGCAAGTATTCTGAACCAAATTCTAATGACAGCTCCCACAAATTGAATATAAATTACTTTTGAGTCCCAACCAGAAAATCATGGGAAATATCACGAATAGGAGCAGACGAACAGGGGCACAAAGAAGCTACATATAATGCAAACTTAGAAATGAGATGACTTCAGTGTTTCTCTCAGCTACAAGGAGAAGTGACAGTGCCAAATGAATTGCATCATTATGTAGATGGTGCCACCGTAAAATCAGCAACTGACTTATCATTAAAGAAGAAGGCATGCGAGAGGCAGTGGAGGAATTGGAAAGAAAAGATCACCTCTTGTAATATTAATGCAAATGAAAAGACATCCACTTTAGTATCATACTCCTCATTCTTAACAACTTCTGGAGCAACATACCACCCTGTTCAAGAGAGTGAATTAGTAATGGCATGAGCAGGGCAGAGCAGTCTCCCACCAAAAAAAGAAAAAGAAGAAAAGGAAAAAAAAAAAAAAAGCAAAAACAGGAGGAATATACAATACAAAAAGCTTGTTTCACATCTTAACAAGAAGATGTGGATCAAGTATAGCAATCTCAACAATAAACCAATGAGATTATAAGGTTTGGTACATTTAGGTTCATCTAGAACCATGTTGCTGACAGGGACAGAGGTCCCAGAATAACCATTTTCGTGAACCGGTAAAAACTTATTCCACCAATTTAGGGTTTTTTTTCCTTTTCTTTTTCTTTTTTCTTGTTCTTTTTTTTTTCTTTTCAGTTAAGAGGCCCTATATTATGTGTTGGAAACTATGATTATGAAAACTGCTCATCAATCAAATAACATGGACAACAGAATTTGACTATTATTGGAGAAAATCATGTTTACATGAAGTTTCCTGGGAAGCCACAGGCCTATCTTCTTTGATGGTCTTAGCAACTTTCAATAGCTTACTGAGTCCAAAGTCTGCAACTTTCAGATTCCCAGAATCATCTCGCAATATATTTCTGTCACCTTGATTGCAAAAATTAGAGAACTTTCTAGATATTTACATGTTAACAATAGCATGAAATTAACCCACTTAACCAAGAATCAATCATAGTTGAAACAGAAACGTACGATGGCTCCAGGTCCCGATGTATTATAGCTTCAGGCTTATGCTCGTGCAAGTAGTTCAGTCCTCTGTCAAACATATCAGAACTTATTATAACAAGAAGTAAAGACAATAATCACATCCTACGTGATCCCCGCTGATAGTGTAGGAAGTTGGCAACAGAATTAAGCATTAAGTAGTCATACCTTGCAATATCCAGAGCAAACCTTACAGCGATCGATGGCTTTAAGGCACCTCTTCTTTTCATATATGCGTGAAGATCGCCCTGGAAAAGTGGAAGTAAATTATTAATGCATATATGGAGATATTTTTCACTAGCATGGGTAATTAAAGTCTTGCACTAAAACATAGACAGACCCACATTATCAATTTAGCTTCATGATTTGCAGATCATTTCAAAGAGGAACACCTTAAATTATACCCAAAGAAGAAAGATGAAAATGATGAGCCACACTGCAAAACCAAAAGCTACCGTAAGTTCTAAACCAAATGGACTACCTTTGGTAAGTATTCAGTTACAATCATCATTGGACTACTTTGTGTTACAGCACCAAGAAATTGAACAACATTGGGATGACGTATCTTCTGAAGCAATGCAAGCTCATCCCTGAATGCCTCTCTGTAGAAACAGCCAAAGCAACCAACATTGCATCAATAGAAGCTGCAAATGTAATTGAATCCAAAGGCAAAGTAGAATACCCCAAAACAACAGCATATGACCAACCCACACTTTCTCTTCATCAGTGAACAATTCCTCGCCAAGTTTCTTAACAGCAACCGGGGTTCCGCGCCATAAAGCACTGCAAAATGTTCCCTGTCATGTATTCCGTGTAACAACACACGTCAGATAAGTGTAGAAGGAAAGATGTAGTTAGGCACATTGTCATGCTTTAATTCCTTACTCCCTGATGCCCGATTGCATAAGAAAGAATGCTCTCTCCACCCCGTAGTGAATGGCCACTTTGACTTACATTGGGTCAAAATAGTATTCACTCAAGCAATTTTATGCGTTGATTCATCTAGTTCTTGGCAGAACTCATAGGCAATAAATATACCACCATATGAAGCATTTCTAATATCAAAAAACTAATATAATCAAAGTAAAACTTTGCATTAAAAAAATATTTGTCATAACCCAAAAAACATCAAGGTGGACATCAAATTGGAATAGGTAGTAAGTGCCACCTACAAGCTAAATGGAATGAATCTCAAAACTCATGCGTTACAAATTATGGAAATAGAATAGGCATGTATAGTAATATAAGATACTTGAGCTATAACCCGTCTAAGTCCACTTGCAAAATATGGTAACATGTGTCTTATCTTGATCCAGTTGGAAGAAGAGAATATGGGAAATAATCTATAAGTGCAATCACAAATCAAACATGAAATGTATATAAGATCTGTCATATTTGCTCTCATTGACCTAATCCTGCGTACTAAATTCTCAGAGGAAAAATTTAAAGAATCTGTCATCAGATACAACACACGATACATAAAGATTGCAGTAAACCTTATCCCTTAATGCTGTAACAGTAGTCATATGCCACAGGTTATAGAAGCATGCATGGGAAATTCCTCAAAAATCACAAGAAGACAGTGAAAATCTCGAAGAGCTGTAACCAGAGAACAAAAGAGGACAAAAATATCACCTTGGTTATGTCCATGCTGTCAGTGAAGTCAAGTTCTTTTGGATCAATTTCATACTCTGGAACTTCACGAGCATTTTTTACATGCATGGGAGCCACCTAAAAAGGACAGATAAATAAATCACACTAAGAAGATATCTAGGATATGTAGAACATGAAGTAGATTAATGCAAGGATTGCTTAGTGATTAGTGCATTGGTCCAGGTATTACAGCAGAGGACACTATGACATTCATAAAAGTTCTTTGACCATGTAAACTGGACAATCTGCCAGTACACATTTAGGAGAAAGGTTTGGTGTAAAGTATGAGTCATTGATAAACGCCTGCTCTTCACCATGGGGTTGTCAATTCCCATCTATAGAAGATCCAGGAAGATTTCACTTGAGACTAAGGGGATTTAGAGTAAAGCACCCTCTTTCCATGTCAAAAAAATGATCATTATGGAAACAGTTATTGCTGCTTAAGCCAGGAAAGTAATTGTGATTTGATGGTTTAAATTGGGGATTCAGCAGGGGAGTAATTGAAGATAATACCAACTTCAAGCAGATGGTAAATTGGTTTCTATTATACGATTCAAAAAAGCTTTGAGACACTTGAAAGTCATTCTGATTCAAATTAATTATTCAGAAGTTGGATGATTCTCAGGAATTGACGAGGGACTCGAGTAGTGGTGCTCGTTCATTTGTCATCATTGCAGGGGATTGCACAAGTAAGTTTGCGAGTTAATTGAGAGATACATAGGCAGATATTGGAGCCCCTTTCGTTAGTGAAATGGTTGGAGAAACTTAAAAGCAATCTTATAAGAAGCAAGGTGATGAAACTTCCAAGAAATGGCTTGTGTCCAAACTCTCACTATGATAATTAGGACAAGAAAGAGGAAAGCTCCGAGCTAAATGCTGTTACACGTGCTTGAAGGTGTATCCACCTACAATCACTTATCTGGCTATTAAGTTCACAGAAAAAGTCTTTACGAGCCCAAGTTTGCTCTTATTGGCGATTTCAGGACCTCTTTTGAGATGCTCATGGCTGAGTGGAGCAAGAGCAAGCTCAGAAGAATGCTAGGGGAGTTCCTGGCAATTCTATGCTTCATTTGTACTCTTGAGAAAGTTGAGGAACTTAGGAGAGCTCCTGGCAATTCCATGCTTCATTTGTACGCTTGAGGAAGTTAAGGAACAAAAGGCAGTTTAATGATGAAGCACTCCTTTGAAAAAGAATCAAATATAGATGTCTTAGGTTAAGTAGACCTAGAGGGACTTCTGCTAACAACACCTGATAAAATTGGTTCAGTTACAACATACCGGAGGTTTTGCTCCATGGGACTCCAAAAGTTTGATCACTTCATTGTTCTTGTAGTATATTGCATCTGCAAGTGGCTGTCATATCAAAGTATGTTATAATATCCCATCGGAAGATTGATATAAAATAATAAACATACAAGACAAGCAACTCATTTCACGTGAGTCATAATAAATTTTTGTAACAATTTCTCAAAAATATCTTCAATAACAAATCTTGTTAATTATTTTTTCTTGAGGCTCCATTAGTTTGTTTTTGTATAATAACATTAGAATGCATGATGTCAAAAAGCAACAAGTGGATATGACAATAATTTAAAAAATAATAGAAGAGCAGTGCTCCACATGTCTCAGACAATATCATTGATACATGGATCAGCGAAGAAAAAGCTATTCTATATTATATGCATATCACATGGGTGCCATGGTCAAGGTTCAAAAGCACCACATAGATGAGATGTTTTCCAACAGCAAAATTAGGCTCACATAGCAATTATGTATCATAATTTTTGCCCCTTTCAGAGGACCTGAGACTAGTTAAGCCTACTCATGCCAGGCATCAAATCCTGCATCTCCCTCAATAATATGTCAATACATTTCATCTCTTTAGTGAATAACGTCACCATCTCTCTCCGATTAAACTAGATGCTAAAACCTCATCTGATATGAAATACTTCCAATGTCTGTGAACATTCAGCAATCAACTAAGTGTGCAAAGTAGATATCAAGCATGGGCAACGTCTATCCTTCTTTGACTTAAAAAAGCAAAATCTTCAACCCACAATAATATTACTGTCTTCACTGTGACAAAAGATAAACTCTGGAAATGGCTAAACTTCTAAGTAGCCAATGCATAAGCGTACAAGTTTCAAGCCACTCCCCAGAAAGGAGGGGGAGAAAAGAGAAGAAATTGAATTTTGTGCAATATCTTAGAATAATAGAAAGCATGTCCCGTATTTGTCAAACACAGACATCACAAGTTTGAAACATCAATGCCAATTAATATTCTTCAAATGCATTCCTCATTACTAAGTAATATGTTCTAAGCACAACATCTACACATTCTTCGCAAATACAAATATCTATATCAAACAAAGGGAGTAATACTACGTACAAACATGATATATAAAACACCTATATATCCCATTCATGGCATATAATACACCTATATATCCCATTTTTCTCCACCCAACCAATTATGTACCTATTGTGCCACATTTTACTGAATCAAAAACCGACAAAATTAAAGAACAGTATCGCATATCACTAGGAATGAAATTCCACCATCCTTTCCACAGATACACAAAATCCCCCAAGCAATACTTAATCCACGAGATTCTTTCCATTCAAGAGGGGTCATAGGAGCTGCTAGTTGTCACGCACATCAGAGGTATAGTTAAGGGAAAGCACAATTCATTGAGAATTACATCAATTACTATGTCAATTACATCAACTAGTAGATCATTCTTGTTCTTTTCTTGCTAGCAAGGGTCTACACCAACTTATGAGTTTGTACTTGCCGGTTTCTACCCCCTTAAAAGTCCCTAATTCACCGAGCCAAATCAAACTATAGACTTATATGGATCTTTCCGCGCTAACTTAACAGAGGAGCTGTCAAACCAATCAATTTTCAAGATTCAAGCAAAGAATTTCTCCAAATTACATATCACATTACCTATACTAAACCCATAATTATCATTTCTCAAAATTAAAATCCAACAAACAAAAATACATCATCACCAATCATAATTGAGTCATAAATTATACACCCATACCGTGCTGCCCCACCGATCCTTGGCGTTGACTTGAGCACCTTCTTGCAGCAACAGCTCGACCACATCGGTTTTCCCCTGGCAAGCAGCCACGTGTAACGCTGTCCTCCCATCAATATCCTTAAAATTCACACTCGTCCCAGAATCCAACAGCTCCTTCATGCCTTCCAAGTCACCTTCGTTCGCCAAGTACATCAGCCTCACCCCTTCCTCCATTTCCTCCGCTAGTCCACCACTGCCACCAACTGATGAACACCCATCTGGGTCGTCGCCGTTCCCCCGCTCCGGCGCCAGCGACGACTGCCTCCCGATCACATATCTTGGTGGGGTTTTCGCTTCCATTTAAAAATATTAATTTTATCAAAGACTTAGCGTATCGGTTAAGGTTTAAACCTACTCCAGCATCGTGGAATTAAAACCCGACAACTTTTGCGACCTTAAAAAAACTATCAAGATTGAAACCTCGAAATTTTCAAAAAAATTAAAATAAAATTTATAAGGTGAAAGTGGTTTCTCGGTTTGTTTTGTTTGTTTGCTTTTTTTCTTTTCTCTTTTTTTTTTATGTTTTTCGAGAAGACTCGGTCTTCGTTTTTGTGTGTTTATTTAAAATAGTTTTTTTATAATTTTAATGAGTTGCAAATGGGAGTAGAGTAAGTGTGTTTAATGGAGGAAAAACAGTTGTGGGGAGGTGGTGATAGCGAAAAGGGAAGAACAAGCGACAGAAAATGTAATGAAGAAGAAAGCGATTGCTGAGACGAGGAACCAGCAAATGAATGGGAAAAGAATCCAAGAACAGTAGAGAGGATCTTGTTGTGATATTACACAAAAGTGGGATGCTTTTTAGCATGGTTTGTTAAGTTTACCTGGGACTTATCTATTTAAATAATAAAAAATATGTGATAATGGCTCCTTTTTTTTTAAGATTTATAAACTGTAAAATAAATTGACTCAAGCAAGCTCTCTGTTCTGTTGTGTGTTGGTATGAATTTTAGTAATTACAAATTAATTAAAAAATTTTGTAACGAATGATATTGAAGTTTTTATCTATAAGATAAAATATTATGAGAAAATTATAGTTATTACAATATAGAATAAGAAAAAAGTTTTTAATAATTTGTTTGTATGTTGTTAAAATTTTGGCGGGTTGACACTTAAACTATTTTTTTTTTTTTAAATTAGGGTATTCTCAAGTCTAAGTCATATTATATTTGAGATTCGAGAGTGATTAAGATTTTACTTGGTCAAAGAGTAAGTCAGCTATCAATTGGTAGTGTCGACTGGCTAGGCTTTTTAGCTCACTAGCTCTTCCCGCTGAGCTAAGGGGTCGACTGGTATAGTCAACCGGCAGACCCTTTGGGTTTTTAAAATATGACTGTTGGGAAATTTACTTTTCGACATTATAAATACACCTTTCACCTCTCAACTCAAAACATAACTTAATATAAACTCTCTCTGTAATCTAAGAGCATTGAAAGCTTTCTCCCCTGTTTATTTATCTCATTTATTGTTATTTTTATTGATTACACATCATTAGCATTCATTAATCAAGTTACTTGAGCTCATAAATTGCCTATTTACTTAGAGTAATATAAGAAGGTCTAAATACCTATTGTATTCTTGCTTACAAGAAGTCTTGTGACCAAACTCTTTACTATTTTATTGTGTGAGTGTTTTGTTTTATGGTAGTATAGTTTATGAGGAACATTCTATCAAGAGTGAAGGGTTTTAAATCCTCAAATGTTGGAAGAACACTTGTGGTCTTTGTGGTAAAGTAAGGGTTGTGATTGTTGTTCTATACTTCTATAACATATTAAACAAGAAGCCATTAACTAGTGAAGTTACCGAAACCCTAAGAGAGGATCTTAGGTAATAAATTAAACCCTTAAGAATTCGAACCACTCTAAACAGCAACATTTGATCTTTTATCCTTTAAACTCTTTACATTTCAAGTATTTTTATCTTGTATGTGTGATTGCTTGAAATATTTTAAAAAGAGTTTTTAGTGTTTATTTGAGACATTAATCTAATTCACCCCCTTTTGGATTCATTGTTTGGACAACAAGACCTTAATATCTTGGCAGTCAAAAAAGCAACCAATAGTTTCTTGCTCTAGCACTGAGGCTGAGTATCGTTCCTTAGCTTATTCCTTAGCATAAACTTATTGGGTGAGACAACTCCTGCATAATTTGAATGTTTTTCTCTCATCACAAATTACTTTGTATTGTGACAATGTTTTTGTCACCTATATGTTCGCAAATCCAATTCTCCATGCTCAAACTAAGCATGTCGAGATTGATTTTCATTTTATTCCAGAAAATATCGCTTAGGGCAATTTTGTTGTCAAGTTTGTTCCTATAGGTTTTCAACTTGCAGACATCTTCACCAAGTCTTTGTCTACTGCACGTTTTGAAAAGCTTAAAACCAATTTTATTGTGCTACTGTCCTATTTAGATTGAGGGAGGATATTAGTGTTATTTGTACGTTATATTAGTATGTATTAACCTAAGGTTAAGTTTGTAATTTGTATTGGATACAATTGTATATAAATACATGCAATGTGCTTGTGTTGAGGGTGACCCAAATTATCTCTATATCTATGACGTATGAAAATCAGCTTTTCCTTTCGTTTGAAAGGAACGAGCCCTCAAAGTTTTTCAAAATTTTTAATTAAGCCTTTGAATTTTCAAGTTTTGCAATTGAGCCCTAGGTATTTAGGTTTGGGACCTTTTGGTCTAAAGAGGCGGTTTTGCAATCAAAGATGACATGAAATGTGTTCATTTTACTATCATAAACCATTGGCATGGAGGACAAGCACGGCTTTTGAAAAGTTCGTACCTTCTTGTGTTACTTGTTAATGTCAATTTTAATTGCAAATAAATTTGTAAACATAACAATGTGTTAAGATTGCCAAATAAAAATTGAAACTTATTTTAGGTAATTGGTTTTTTAATCCAATCAAATAATTATCGATCCTCAAATTTAAAATTGAATAAATCAACACTCTTTCGAGATTATAAGAAATCAAGGAGAGGTTCTTCTCATTTTGATCAAATGCTGGGCAAGTTTGCGTAATTCTATTAACAATTCTCAGCTTAATATGTGTATGACTAGAATTTAGAAATAAAAATGAGCATTTTTTTTTGTGGACAAATAATTTGATTTCATCTATCTATCTATCTATACAGTATATCTATCTATACTATTCATTAAACATAACCACAAACACCAAAGAGTCTTTCTTCCAAAAATTGAAACACCACAAATTTGCCAAGTGTTTCATTGAGCTCAACATGCTTATTCAGCATTCCACATGTTCTTTTTTACCAAAGCATTAGATTTTTTTACACAAGTAATTACGCATTTGTCCTGTGAGGCCAATTCACAATGGTTAGTGCCCGTTGTACAGCAATTGTAATTCTACATTATCAACTAAGAAATATTTATTATTCTTGTTACTTTTGTTTGTTCTTGATTTATATGTATAATTAATCATATTTAGTTAAATAATAACAAATTTTTTGCTTTAAATTATATTAACCAATTAATACAAAATACAAGTTTTCACATAATATGCTTTATTATTAATGAATTAAACTAATAACATAGCACGTGCATTACATTGGTCGAATTCTAGTTCCATTTAAACAAAAAAAGAAAAAAAGAAAAAAAAATACCTGCAAACAACTTATTTATACTACTGCAATCAGCCCAAATTGCTTGGGTTAAAAAAAAAAAGACCTCAAAAAAGAAGAGAGATTAGATTTGCATCAATAGCAATTATCTCTTTCGTTTCATATAACATTTTGCAAGAAGATTAAGGTGGTTATAATGTGGCATTAATAATTTAATATTAATAAAATAGTCTATAACACTAAGACTATAAATTAAATAATTATATTATTGTTTTATAAATTATTAATTAAACTCTCTGAGAAACGAAATCTTTTATCAACTTCATGACATTGTTATTGTTGTCGATTTCCTTAATTTATGTTGTGGTAGTACCGGAGACATGAGAGCCTCGATTTTGCCCATTTTGCGGCTTACAAGGTCAGCATGTCGTCCATATTAATGTCCCGGTCATACGTTGTAGCGCCAGCTATTGAAAGCATCAGCCTACAAAGCACAGGCCATTCTTCTAAAAGGGTTAACCAAAGAAGAACCCCTTTCCCACCTGGCCAGAGGCCCCTTAACCAGGCGGGAGGTAAATCGAGGGATGTGCGTGAGTGGCAGCCCGACCAGGGAGAGGACCAACGGGCGTGGAAATCCAGCAACAGCCCCCGCAATATTTCAGCGGAGTACTGCCGCCACACGGACTCGATCCCGCGTTGTCAGGGTGTCTCCACCCTAACCACCTGGCCACTTACCAACTCACCTATGCCCCTGGGGGCAGCACAGGCCATTCTTGCCGCTTCTTGCTGATGCTGAAATTGCAATTTTATCAACTAGATTTAAACTCAAGTATACAACACAGTATTCTATACTAAACACCAGTTAAATTGATAGTACTTTTTAGAACAGACGACTGAATTCTAACCCGAATCATGAATTGTATCTATTTTTAACTTCCGGCTAGAATGTCTCTAGAACTGTTTAAATTGCAACTTCTACCAAGTGTTTGTCATAAAAATGATAATGGAATTACTTACTTTGGGTTGGACTTTTTAAGAGAAAAGAAATTTTTTTTTCTCTTATGAATGTTTGAATTGATTTTTCAGAAAAGGTTTGAATCTTATCCTTCTTTTTTCTTTTTATCGTATATTAGTGAACTTTATATCTTTCAATAGTGACTTCACCAATTATTTTTCAATACATCCGGATAGTGCAAACCTTGTGACGGATTTGAGTGGCTCTAATAGCATGGATAGGATGCTTCTATTTAAACCAGACTCGTAGTCACTTCTTTGACTTATTTTTCTCAAGAATTTACATGATTTGATTTGATTTTAATCATATTTTAAGTTAAATCAAAATCAATTAATTTATATCTAAAACAAAATAATATATATATATAAAACCAAATCAAATCAAATCAAACCAAACCAACATAACAACACAGATATGTTGGTCACCTTATTTGGTTTGATTTCTGGTTTTCTTTAAAAAATTTAAAAAAAAAAACTCCATTTATTATTCATATTACAAAGTTAATGTCATTGGATTTTATACATTAATATAAAACACAAACATAGCTATAATTAGATGGTTAAGATTTGAAAATATAATCTTGATGTTAGGAGTTTGACTTTTAAAGTACATAAAATTAAAAATGAATATATAAAAAAAACTAGGATGAATATAGTCCAGTTCAATTTAATTGATTTTTAGTCATGTAAAATAACTGTAAAAAAAAACCCTATTTCTCAATTAATTTAGACTAATTTGGTCAATTTAAGTAACCTGTGTTCAACCAAATTTTTACGTGCTCTCAAGGGTCCATCCATCTGTCCATAAAACTAAAAATTCTTTGAATCAGACCGCCCAAAAATCGTTCGCTAATAGAAAGTAGACTCCACGTATATTTTTTAACTCTGCGTGTGAAAGGGTGGTGGGGCGGTTGGAAGAGTTCGGCGTTCCCAAACTAATGCCGCTGTTTGTAATCATTTTTGCTCCTAGTTGGACAGTCCACTCAGCATCCGAACATGTGAATGTTTGCCAAATCCGATTCATCTTGGAAGAGAGCAACCGAGCAAGCAGCAGTGACAGCGGTGGACACGCAACACTGCAAACAATACCGCCACGAGGCCTGTCAAGACACTGCCATTTCATACCACCTTCACATGAACAAAACGTAATTAAGTCGGCGCTCTCCTTATTCTACAAGAAGAAAAAAACTATCATTTTACCAACACAAAGCTCTCTCACTATAATTCTCCACACCATTTTGCAAAACTCATTTCATGTTTACTTACAAACTAAGCAAGAAAACCAAAAAGCGTCTGTATAAATTGGTGTGGGAGAGTTATTATTTTGGTCGTTCTTAGAAAAGAGTGGGAGTAGTGTGTGTAAAAGTGTGTGGGAAAAAAAGAGAATGAAGATCCAGTGCAGTGGGTGTGAGGCAGCGGAGGTGAAGGTGTTGTGCTGCGCAGACGACGCTGCACTTTGTTTGAGCTGTGATGCCAAGATTCATGCAGCCAACAAGCTAGCTAGCAAGCACCAGCGCGTTCCGCTTTCTTCTTCTTCGTCTCCTCTACCCAAGTGCGATATTTGTCAGGTCTGCAAGTATTACTAGATGTGCATGATACTTTCGTTATGCTTAAAATTTCGATTTCGCTTTCTATTTTAACTCTTACCTCTGATTATTTCATTTGATGTACTAATAACTTATGACCCATAATAGAAAAAGACCAACCAGTGCTGAACTGATCGTATTTTTGAATTATTAAATCTTATTCGTAATGTATAACGGGATTCAAATAATGACCCCAGATCATAGCCCATTTCTCATCCAACATCTTGGATAATTTGCTCTACTTTTTATTTGCAGTGCAATGAACCCAACTGCAGTGTGAGGACATGATCAAAAGTTCTTGATGAATTTTTTGTTCCTTAGTTACTCCAAATGTTTTGCTGCTTTAAAAAGAAATAGTTCCTGACCTCACTAAAAGCTATTTAATGAAACTATTTTACCCCAATATTACTTTCAAGAAAATCACTGTGAGACTATTTTACCTCAATACTAATTTCAAGAAAATCACTGTTTCGAATCACCCTGAATAAGTTTATGCTACAGTAATTAAGTATGCTAAGAAATATTTTTCTAATACTTATGGACAACTATTAGAGACTCTGTCTTTCGTTTGCAAAAAGCTATATGATAAACATTTTCTATCTCATAACAATATTCTTGCCTAGTTTGTGACACATATGATGGCCTCGTATAGTGTTGCTCATTATGATATGAATAATTTGCAATTGATGTTGTTATCATCGATCAACATCAATGCATACTTCAGGCTGCAACGCATTTGCATCTACAGGTGTTTCTTAACCTGTTGCTTCATTAGTCAGTCTGTTCGTGGTGTTCATTAATACTTTGTTGCAGAACTAAATCATACTCTCAACGCTAAGATGGAATCTCTAATCAACAACCAAATTGTTTGGTGTTTGTTACAGGAGACTGCTGGGTACTTTTTCTGTCTGGAGGATCGAGCTTTACTCTGCAGGAAATGTGATTTTTCTGTACACATGATGAACTCCTATGTGTCCCGCCACCAAAGATTTTTGCTTACAGGTGTGAAGGCTGGACTTGCAGCTTCGGAAACCAATGAACCCTCCTTCAAGGAAGAGTCAACTTCTTCAAAAAATATTGCAACTCGTAAATCGGCAAAGAAAAGAAGCAACAAGAACTTGTTAACTAGTTCAAGTGCAATTACACACACTGGTTGTGATGGTGAAGTTAAAGCCACAACCCTTGGTATAACAACCCACAAGCAAGTTCCTAGTGACACTGCATCAGGGAATGTTATAGACTTGCCCAAATCCGTCAGTTTGATAGACTCTATTGTGAATAACTCATTTGCTCCAGGTACATTGTCCAAGGTATGCGGCAAATCGTGCATATAATCCTGCATGTGAATTCTACAAAGTTAAAAGAAACTGAAGACAAGGAAATTAAGAAAGTTCTACATAGAATTCTATGTCCAACTCCACCCCTTTACCTTAGTTTCACATGTGAATTCCATGAAGTTAAAAGAAAGAGAAGACAAGAAAATTAAGAAAGCTCTACCTAGAATTCTATGTGCCAAATCCACCCCTTTACATATTGTTTATGCTTTTAGGAACGAGTTTCTATGTATATGGCAAAGGGTGCAGATTATGAAAGAGATTAGAGATGTCTGAATTACTTCTCTTTCATCTAGCTTGCATTGCAATTTTGATGAAAACATTCAAGATTTTTGACAAATTAGGTTAGTATTATGCCCTTGTAATCACCCCCTAATTTTTCGTTGGGGAATGAACCATGACTTGGCGAAGTCCCATACATATTGACATTTCTCGCTTTTGTGGGTGATAATGTAGAATTATGATACATCATCGACAATTGGAGTAAATATTTTACTCGCTTGTTGACTGGACACGCATCTAAGCTTTTTTTTTGCCTATGTGCAGGATAGGGAGAATGATTCAGTTATTGAATCTGAATGGTCAAAAATTCTTCGCTTGGCAGAGGAAGAACTTCTACATGTGGATAAATGCACCGTGTCTGAGGAATTTTCTTGGACAGTGCCACAACTTTTTTCCAATTATCCTGTTCTTAGTTCTCCAGTACCAGGAGACCTAACGGGCATTTTGCTCTCACCACAAGGTTCTATTGCAGAGGATCTCAATGGTTTGTCGGATTTCAACCCTACAAAGCGGAGGAGTTATCAGAGATACTGTGCTCAGGAAGCAATTAATAATTGTAGTAGAGTCCTATTGCAAGAATAGACATGTTTCATGTAGTTTCCAGCATCGTTGGTTACTTTGTTTTTAGTCTGACGTGGAGCTTTAAACTCGTGTTTTTCTTTCAATATCAATGTATAATAAAGTAAATATAATGTGACTTATTTAGAGTTTCATAACACTCTAGTTTTATTGGTGGGATGTTATGATCTTTTTATGATATAACTTCATTAAAAAAAAATCTCTCTTGAATTGGTAAGAATAATTTCAAATTACTTCTAAAATGTGATATTTTAGGAGCAAAAGATGAGTCAATGAAAAATGGCCAATCTACCTTCTCGTTCATCAGTTGTGACTGTTTTGGTTGCATGTGCTTGCGGTGATCAGTTATCGAATATAATCAATTAACTATATAATTAGATTTACACTTGGAATGTTTTTAAAAGTATAAATATACTTAAATTTGAAAAGTTAAAGATAAAATAATAGGCATTATATATATATATATATACATATATATACTTGTAACTAATGGGATATATAAATGAAAATATAACAAATTTGAAAATTAGTTGATTAATATAAAATAATGGGTTTTATCAACAATTGCTAACAAAAGAGCACTTCACTTATTATTTATTGCTGAACAAATCTATTAATAAGAGATTTGGAAATCAACAAGTTCTCCAAGAAAAAAGTTTATATAAATTAAAAAGAAAAGCAAAAGATAGGATTAATCTAAATGTAGAGTAAATAATAGATTTAAGTGTATTAACATTTATAAAATATTAACGTATTCATTACTTTTTAAAATAATAGTTTAAAGTGCTTTTAACATATATTTGGAAATATCCTGTAATGAATATAGAGAGAAAAAGTTATGTATATTTGAAATAATTGCATTTTCACTTCCAAAATATAGACGCACATTTATAATTCTAGTTATTCATGAAGAAAGAATAAGCTTTCAATATCTAATTATAAATATTTGCCAAATTTTCTTAGTAATAAATACAAATAAAGGAGTATGAATAAAAATTGTCTAACAATTGATAAAATTATTTACAATTCAAATATCTGTTAGAATGTCATATGAAATTCAGAAAATGATACAAAATCTACTTTATTAAGTAACTAAAAATAAATATTATATGTAATAAAAAATGCATTACACCTGGCAATACACAAGAAAATGAGTATTTTATATGTCTTTATTTGTTATTGATAAGTATTTTCTTACAATTTGTTTAAAGATAAGATATAAATATATTTTGTAAGTAAAATTTTAGTAGATTTTTAGCACTAAATGCTGTGTTTATATTTTTGTAAAAGAAAATAATTTTGGAAATAAAAATAAAAATTAAATAAATGGAAGAATAAGGAAGGTAAATAAAGTACACGTGGAGTAAATTTGATTAGAAAGTCTTTTTTGTATGATTAAAAGAAGATTGACTAAAATTTCTTTCTTCTCTTTTGAAGAAAAAAAGGTATGACATAAAAAACATGTGATATAGATTAATGAAGATTGTCAAAAAGACTTGGGATAATAAATGCTCCACCTTACCCAACTTGATTTGTGACAAAAGGAAAGACTTGAAAGACTTACTTGACAAGTTTCCTTTGAGTAAGTTTGTAGGTCCCTTTTAAGTCGGTTATAGTACAATGATTCTCTTATAAAAAGCTTTAGAGAGGGTGAAATAACTTTTATGAGTTGTGACTAGCTTGATTTGTTAGTTGTTTGATATGTAGCTTAGTAGTTAGTTGTTTGAAAACTACGATCAAAATAAACCTCTTTTGCAAATCAATCATTATATTAAAACATTACTTTATAATATGTACAGAAAAGTATGTCAATTAGCATAACAACCTATTTCCTTTTGAGTTAATCCTAAGAGATCATTGCAAATCCTTTTTATGATTTGCTTTATTATAAAATAGAGTTGAAGTTGGTACTATGAGTTGGTTACTGACATATGACCTAATACTTGATATTAGGTTCATGTAAAATATTACTCTTTTTGGGTGCAAGTGAAGGTCAACTATTGACAAGTATATAATGTTGTATTATTGACTTTTAAGGTTTTTTCTCAAATATAAAAGAAATTCATCAATTTTATGCCAAGAATATTTGATTTTCGTAAAAACAAATATGGTAGGGATAACATTGTCTTTGTATAATTCACTCCCTTATTTAATAAAAAATTATGAATCAAATATTTTTCATATAATAAAAGGTCAACAAATTTTTTTTTCAAAAAGCACTTTTTAGTATTTATATAAAAATATGGGGACTTGGTATGGGCGTTGAAGTTGATACAAATACGGGTTAATATAGCTTGGTTAAATTGACTAAACCAACTCACACCAACTAAAGAATTTAGGTTGTTTTGTTATTTTAAATTTGTTAAAAACTAATTGGTTAGTTTTAAATGAAAATTAATTGGTTTGGTTTGACTTTACAAATTCAAATCAAACCAAATCGAATTACTTTCATTCTTCATCTTATGCATATAAATTAATTAAAGTTGTAATATAAACAGTAAATCAAAGTTGATTTACTGGTTAATTCTTTTTCCTCAAAATTATCATATACTTTTCTTTTTTCGATTTTGAAATCTTTGATGAAATTTAATTTTCTTTTCTATAAAAATGAAACAAAACCAAACCAACTTAAAAAAAAACTAATTTGCTTATTTTATATAATTAGAAATCAATTAGTTTATTTCTAATAAAAAATAAAAAAAAATAAGACCACGTTCATCTCTTGGCACTTGAGAGTAATTAGTACAGGAAGCTGGTTAAGCACATAGTCTTGGTAGCCTATGGGCTTGTTTGGATCGGTTTTTTGTTTTTTTAATAATTTTTAAAAAATAAATTTTTTAGAAGTTGAAAATTTTAACTTTTAAAAAAAGTTATATTTAAGGTTTTTTAGAGTTTTAATTTTTTTGAAAGTTAGATCAAACAGTTATTAAAAATTTAATATAATTTTTTTAAAAAAGTATTATTTTATTAAAAAAAAGTAAATCCAAACAGGTCCTATATTATATTTATATAGAGTGTTCCTCTTTTCGAGTGCAAGTGATCTCAAGATCAATTATTATGAAGCATAATGGTGTAGTCTTCTTAACTATAAAAAAAATTCATCCAATTTGCGCTAAAAATATTGATTTTCACTCACTCCCTTAATAAAAATCTATGAAATAAATGATTATTCATATAACAAAAGTCAATAATTTTTTCAAGAAATATTTTTTTAGAAAATTATACAAAATCACCCTTTTTTTTTAAATTATAAAATCCGAAAAGGAAAAACAAATAAATGTAACTTTCTTGTGTTTGACTTTTAAGCAAAAATAGTAGGGAGCCGGAAACATCTAGGGCTCCTTCCCTCTTTAATCCTCTCCGTCCACACCCCTATAAACCCCAACACACACACACACACACACACACACACGCACACCACCCTCGTCATCATCCACATCATTAGATTCACTCCAGCACAAGAGTAACTGAAAAAGAAATCCTTATATTCACAGAAGCAATACAAATCATCATTAGTTTCTCCAAAATAAAAAAAAAAACGAAATTGAAAAACCCCCCAAAAATATTATGCCCACAATGGACACCGAGAACAACTCTCGAGCTGAACAACTCAAAGCCCTCGCCAATGAAGCCTTCAAAGGTAATATATATGTCTATATATATACATGTATATGTTTGTCTATTATATACATTTTTTTGTTTATTAAATTTTTTTGGATTTTTTTTTAATTTGTAGCGCATAAATATTCGCAAGCTATTGATCTGTACTCGCAAGCGATAGAGCTCAACAGTGAGAATGCGGTGTACTATGCTAACCGTGCATTTGCACACACCAAATTGGAGGAGTACGGCTCCGCCATTATCGACGCCACCAAGGCTATCGAAGTGGACCCTAAGTACTCCAAAGTTAGTATTTATTTATTTTTCCAATAAAAAGTTATGATTCTTTTGCTCTTTTTTGGTCACTATAGTATTGAATTTGGGATATAGGTTTTCTTAATTGATGAGTTTTGGTTGACCTTTTTGTAGGGTTGTTATAGGCGAGGCGCGGCGTATTTGGCAATGGGCAAGTTTAAGGAGGCCCTGAAGGACTTTCAACAGGTACTTTTGTTTGTCAGTTGAAATGTGCATATATTTGTGATCATTGTTTGTATTTAGACAAAAGATGACATTATGATATTTATCCTGCAAAGTTGTAATAGAGAATGTACTGTACTATTTGGGCTGGGCTTGTTGATAAAAAAAAAATGAAATTGTTCCATATAAAAGAGAAAGAGCAGAACTGTTTGAGAGCTATGGGTTACTGTTTATAGGATAAGCTATAAGAGAGAAGTTAATTTTGACATTTTTCTTCAGTATTTTTAAATTTCCAGCATGAATTTTACTTACTTTAGAAAGGTAGCGAGGAAAGCGGTTTAATTTCTTCACAAGCTTAGACCTTTTTAATTTGAATCAAAATGCTCTGCAAAATTGTTAAGCTAAATTATTGATATAATCCATCGATTGCTATATGGCATGAAGTTTCTGGGCATGTGAGTTGGAACAAAATCTAGGGATGAGGAGTACACTGGGAATTGGTGAAATGAAACTGAAGTACTCTTACTCATTGTACACCTGCACTAGGAGTTATAAGATATTATCCAATCTGACAACAAATAGCTAAGATACACAAGAAACAGGTTATGTTGTGGATGTTACACAATTGTCAACTTGCCAGCAGTGTGTAATAATCATTGTAGTTGGTTACTCTTGTAAGATATCTATTATATATTAGATCGAAAGCGAAAATTTTAAGTATGTGTTAAGCATCCATGCTTGTTGGGATCAAATGCTGACAAGGGATTTTAACATTTTGAAGTTTATAACTATGATCCTAATCTCAATTTTTTAATAATTATGATGTTCATGATGAGGGCAGAGTCGGGGATCATTGTTGTAAGCGAGAATATATGTTAGTTCTTTTTTTTCCTTAATGAATATAGGCCATTCTGAAATGAGATTTTTGAAAAGCTTCAGGCTTTCTTTTTGGCCAATTTCCTCGAACATGCTCAAGTTGTTAATTATATAATTTGCACAGTGGACGGCCGACGTGATGCATCAGTCTTTCACGTCATCATTTATGTATTTGAGCAATATAATTATTGAGGTTTGAGACTATTTAAAAACTCATGCCTTTTGACTGCCCATGGTTGACTCAAGGACGTTGAGAGGGGGGGGGGGGGAATTGCCTGTGTTATCTGAAGTAACTTATTATGAAGGAAAAAGTGTCTTTCAGACCAAAAACCCTTTCAGCCTGATTATAGTGGATGCATTTGCTGGACTGTTCTCCTTTCTTCCAAAATTGTTGTTATACATAAAAGTTCTTGCTTTTTTCATCAAAATGAATGTCTCTTTTGCCCTTCAACCAACCGACCACCTGCTTACAAACTGCTCAAAATCAGTTTGCTTTCTCCATCTCTTTTATTCCTTACCATTTTGCACGATATTCCTGCTTTTTTCCTGGAAGGGATGCCTGATATCCTGTACATGTGAAGGACAGCGAAAATATTTTAATCTATGTAGCTTGTTGCTTCACTTCTTTTGTTGGTTTAGGTAAAGAAAATATGTCCAAATGATCCTGATGCTACGAAGAAGTTGAAAGAATGCGAGAAAGCTGTGATGAAGCTTAAATTTGAAGAAGCTATCTCTGTACCAGAATCTGAACGGCGTTTGGTAGCTGATTCAATTGACTATCATTCCGTAGGTATGCTTATTCTTCTGTTATCTCTATCAGGATTGGATAAAGTTTGATTTTTATGCTTGGTTTTCTTTGAACTTTATTACCCATGTGTTTTGTCTTTGAGATGAGTTATATCAGTTATTTTCTAAACTTTGTTGAGCCAAGTCTCCATGTATGTCACATGCAACAAAGTTTGCTAGGAGGAATGATTTGTTAAAGTTATATGAGATAAATTTGTTCGTTGTTATTTTGATCGTGTCTTTACTCCTGCTTCTCTACGACAACCATATGATTGGTGTTTCCTTATATCCGCATATGTGACACACACTGGATTAACTGTTTATCCCATTGTTATCCAAGTAATAACTAATCTATTCTTGTCAAAGATGCAATTTTGTTATATCCCCCTCAATTACTTGTCTTCTGTTCGTCTCATCATAAAACAATTGAATGGACTGCAAATTAAGAGGTTGGCAGAGATGATACCTGGGCAAAGCCTTAGGTGCTTTGGGGCAGACAGTGCTGGACCAGTGTATACATGGCAGGAACGCGCCATGGCTGATTGCTGATACCGTGAGTCAGACAAAACGTACAGAAGAACATACTTAAAGAGTATTTCTATTACCATGCATGCTGGTGATGATAATACTCACTTCAAGTGGAATCCTCAAGATACCTTTAAAGCTCACACGTCCAGGGGATAATAGATCCTTTCTGAAGCTTTATGCTCTTTTGGCTAACTGATGTATTATATCCTTGTTGTGAATCAGAAACTCCAGATATGAAATATTTCAGAATTATATTCTTATGCCATTGTAGATGTTTAGGATCTCGACAGCCAGTACACATAAGCATATGCATCAAAGTATCTGTAAATATCAGATGCTGTTTGGTTGTTGTATTTATGTATCAGTTCTCCTTATAAGTTGTCAAAATTGTGTTCAAATATCTTGGAGGTGACTTAATAGCCAAAGTCATTTTAGGAAGGTTCTTCACTCTGCATGAGTATGACTTGATGGTTCTATGCTTTACTCTTTGCAAATTTTGTTTTTGTGTTTCCATTTCTTTTTGAATAATCTGTTTCTTTCTCTTTGTTCCTTCTTTTTCTTTTGGGTTTTTGGTTTTTTCTCCCCTTTTCTTTCTTTTTTTTTTTTTTTTTTGGTTTTTTTTTTTGGGGGGGGGGGGGGAGGTTGTTGAAATAGAATGGGTTTACTCAGTGGGATTGAGCATCTAAATTTGATTTGTACATTTGCAATGGTTGATTGGATTTACACTTCGAATTGAGTTATTTGATGATAAATGTGCTGGCAAACTCTAGACCAGGCCCTTAGGATTGATACTTCACAAATAAAATACCAAAGGGTAAAGACCCTTTACGTTGTATTTGTTAAAGAAAAAAACTGTTCTTTTACCTCATATGACATGGCAATATAATTCTTGGCCCCCCTTCATTATTATAGGGAAGGTCCCAGCCTCGTCATATGTTTCCCCCAGAGTAACTGCTGTTGCAGCGGCAGTGGTTCTAGTGGCAGTAGTGGTGTTTTCTGTGGGAGCCAAAGCCGCCACAGGGGTGGCAGCAGCAGCTATGGCAACAGTACTGGTGGTCCTGGGGACGTATATGTGGCATCGCTTCAATGACAGTGTCTTTACCAAGAGTCAAACACTTGACTTAGGTTTGAACCTCTAAGGATAATCTATGTAACAAGCTAGGAGCCAGCTAATCACATATCACTTGTTCATCATTTACCATGCACAGCCAATTTTCACCTTTTCTATTTGTAAATAAAATAATAGTGTGAGGAGCGTAGTTGCTTTATTTGCATGTCTGTTGAAACTCAGAAGTCAAGTGGAGTGCATTCTTGGTTCTATGTTCTTGACAAGTTGATTATGATCTTCTCTGTTGGACTTGCAGTAGAAACTCTCCTGTTTTACTGCTCATCTTTGTTCTGTGCCGGGCCAAAGACTATATTGCTTGCTCCTTGTAAAAATGAAAACATGATTTTCCTTGGCTTTGTAGTTTCTAAATATAACATCATAGTTTCTTGTGCTTACGTGACTCTTTTGTTTCTTCTTTCTTCATTACTTGCTTGTTTTGGATGAATAATGGCAGATGAGTGAGTTTATTATCGCATACAGTATATAGGTCCTCACTATGCATAGGAAAGGCTGAATAACTCAAATCAGATGTTGGAAAATGTATATAAGGAGAGTAATTATTGATGAATTTGAATAGCTGCAGTAATTAAATATTGAATCACGGTGTTCTTGTTCTGTGTCATCTCCAGAAGTGGAGCCCCAATATTCTGGTGCAAGGATAGATGGGGATGTTGTAACTTTAGATTTTGTGAAGAAGATGATGGAGGAATTCAAGAACCAAAAGAGCTTACACAAAAGGTATGTATTAGAGCAGTATATTCTTTGCTGTAGTTCTTTGTTAAATATCTCTTACTATGTTTCACTAACATGTATCTTTGATGTTGTAGATATGCATTCCAAATAGTTTTGCAAACAAGAGAAATGCTGCGAGCATTGCCATCTCTCGTCGATGTTAATGTTCCTGTTGGGAAACACTTCACCGTCTGTGGTGACGTCCATGGTCAGGTATATGGGAATCCTTTTTCTTGGAGTTGATGCATAATGTCATAACTGCCATGCTCCCCTTACTCTCCTCCCCTTCTGCTCCTCTTTGCTCAAACCTGCCAAAGCACTTGCAGACGGACTCTGAACATGTACCAAATATTTACTGCTTTTATTTATAGTTCACCCTGCATAATCTTTTCTCTTATTCTTTTGGCTATGTTGGACGCTTGGGCTGTGGTCCCTTTTTTGATATTGAAGATTCTCGTACATTTAATAATGATGAACATATCACTGGTGGGACTAAAGTCTACAGAAAATCAATGAGAATATAAGCAGATATATGGTATACATACAGGCTTTTCAGCCAAGAGACCATTTTGCAAAAGGTATTTTATAAGAATAAAGATGCAAGGAAGTTAATAACACAAGTAGTCTCCTGAACTGTTTCCTGAATCCCTTTTGTTGTCCATAAAGTTTCAATTGACCACTTTCAGTGCCTAGTGTTTTATGCCAGTCTAGAATTTGTCCTTTCTAGGACAGAAGTTGAAATTTTATTGGCAAAACACACAAGAGACACCTACTTGTAAGCAACCATGGCTTGGATGCAATTGGGAAATTAAGGATGTAACCCAAGAAAGCCAAAAGAATTTGACTCTCGAATCACCCTTCCATCTGCCCAACATAAAAAGGAAAAATTAGAGTGGGAGCTTAAAGCTTTGCTGCCATTCTGATATCCATCTCTGCCAACACTTCCAATTCTCTCCGTTGTGGTCACATGAATAATCATGGTGAGATTAGTTTCCTTTATGGAGAAAAGGGAAAAAAAAAAACTGTATGAACTGATTCTTTTTCACTTCCCTCTCATGTCAGTTGATGTGGCTTGTCGATGACGCATAAGCTGTGAGCAATGTCTTGAATTTTGATTGATAGATTGTAGAGTTAGATCTGGTAATAATGGAAGTATCTATAGGTGTGGATGCTCAAATTTCGCTGAAGGTGCTATTCTGGATTGGCAGGGATGGCATTTCTCTTTATTAATTATTGCTTTCAGAAGTAGTCTTTCTCCCTTCTGGAATAATTACGTGTCAGGACACCTGTAGCTTTTGTGTTTTACATGTTTTAGGGATGTCCATCCAAAGGAATAGTCATTGTCACGAATGTTCATCCGAAGTTGATTTTTCCCTGTTACAAGTGTGAATGTGTAGGGAAAATGATTTTTGGGTCCAGTTATGTAGTTTAGGTTATATTTTTTTTATTAGCTCTATGAGTTGTAGTACATATTCATATTTATTGGAGTGTTGGAATTGGACTTTTAAGTGCTGCCCAACTGGTTGTTTGGAAGAAACTTTTTGTATGAGTATTGGTTTCGGTTTCTCTACCATTATTGTCAATTAAACTGCTATGGGCAACATCTCATTTGGCTGAACTTCTTTTCCCTGTTTTCTTTTCTTTATTGCTTTTCCTGATTTTGGGCCCTGACTTTAACTTTTCTTGTTTTGTTGCATGGTTGCAGTTTTATGACTTATTAAATATTTTTGAACTCACTGGGCTGCCATCAGAAGATAATCCTTATCTGTTTAACGGTGACTTTGTGGATAGAGGGTCTTTTTCTTTGGAGGTCATACTCACACTGTTTGCTTTCAAGTGCATGTGTCCATCAGGTAATTTTGTTCTTCACTGCAGACAGTTTTTGCTAGGTTTTCTAAAGAGTACTGTGACAACACAATCATCATTTGGTGAAAAAAGTTAATGTGAGGCTAACTTTCAGGGCTCCTAAAGGATTAAACATCCTTTCTCAATATGCAAGTAGATTAATTATTGAATTTTGTCAAATTGGATGTATGGCACAAGGTTAAGTTGCAGTTTCATCTTGACTGATTATGGAGAATCTGTTAAGAATTTGATGATTCTTTCATTGTTGCTGTTTACCTTACCTAAGACTAAGAGGATAATAGTTTTATATACCATTGAAAACTTCATTATTACGAATACATATTTACCAAACCAAGCCTTATCCCACTAGCTGGGTTACCAACACATCTATGCTGTTTGAACATTTTCAGGTACTACAATTATCAAGGATGCAATTTTCTCAAATTTCCCATGTTCACATGGTTACTTTGCTGATCCATTTTGAAATATGTGGACAGCAGGACTTTCATTTGAGATTTCCACTACTTTAGTTATTCACTGCTCTCAGATTGCTGTTATATATACCTCTGGAAACTGCATATATGTTCTCATTATTGACCAAAACTGATCTAAGCCTGAGGCCTTCTGCAACAAAGCACTATTCTTATATTTTCTCTACTATTTTCAGCTATATACCTCGCTCGAGGGAATCATGAAAGCAAAAGCATGAACAAGATATATGGTTTTGAGGGCGAAGTAAGATCCAAATTAAGCGAAACATTTGTGGAACTCTTTGCGGAGGTGTTCTGTTGTTTGCCTTTGGCTCATGTCATAAACGGGAAGATCTTTGTGGTACATGGAGGGCTTTTCAGTGTTGATGGTGTGAAGCTATCTGACATTAAAGCAATTGATCGGTTCCGGGAACCCCCAGAAGAAGGTAAGCTTCAAATGCAATGCCCCAAGATTGCATTGTTGTTGCTGTTAGGTGCTAGCTGTCCTTCGGTAAAGTAGTGCTTACTTTCTGCAATAAAACCTGTATCTTGCTCTCAAACATATTTGTCCTACCCCTGAAATTACAATTTGCAAATCCAATTGAATTATTACGTTGACATATAACCTATTGCAATTCACATACTGCTGCCCTCTAGTTTCAATAACCTATTACAATTCACATACAGCTCCCCTCTAGTTTCAATTCAATGCCCTTTCCTTTTACAGCCAACATAAAATTATTACGAGACTATTGGGGTTATTGGGAGCACTCCTCTCCCTTCTTCCATTAAGATGGTAGTTGTCAAATCGCGAATCGTATCGTGAATCAAAATGTCTTTTTTCTGAATCGTAACGATTCGGCCACAAACTTAAAAGTACATAAAACAAATATATTATGGTTCCAATTGATGTTTTGCATTAAAATTTTTTATCTGAATTGATATTGGTACATTTTTTTTGTTATATTAGGTTATTTGGTAAAATGTAGAAGCAATTAGATATTGAAAGATAAAAATATTTAGGTTTTAGTTTATATGAACATGTAATTATAATTTGTAAATTATTGGAAAAGAGTAAATTAAGTATATGTTAATGGGTTCAATACCATATTACTTTATAGTTATATAAACATCGTTTTATGTTGTAGAACACTCTGTTTTTTTTTAACTCTGTTTTTATTTTTTCTTTCTTTTTGTTTCTTTTCTAGATTTATTATGTTTGATCTTTAATGTTTGAATCTAAGATATTTTAATCATCTGGCAAATGGGCTTTTCTTTTTGGTTTCTTTGGGTTTACAATAGGTTTTCAATTTAATCTTAGCAAATGGATTTTTAATTTGGGTTTCAAATTTGGTTCAATATGAATCGTGGTGATTCAGTGAATCATACGATTCGAATCGTGAATCGTACGAGTCGGCAATGATTCACCAATAGCTACGATTCACCTTTAGATATGTATCGTTTTGTTGGTGAATTGTATCAAATCATAAGATACAAATCGTGAATTGTACGATTTTGATAACTACCTGTATTTAGAGACTTGTCAACTTGCGTTGGCCTGAAGCATTATGTGTTATAAAGCCTATATTACTTGGACAAAATATAAGTTCGTGCCTGTGTGCTTTGGTTAGAAATGCAAAGTTTCTTGTGGTAGCTGGACTCAGTATTGAGAAAGCATGTATAGCAATTGATTTTGATTTTATTTAGAAGCCAGGATTCACTGTGCAATATTAGTGCACTGAAAGAGGAGATAATTAGATTAGTCCCTACTTCATTACTCAATATAATGCCCTGTCATTTTTTTCTGATCTCTCATGTTAGGTTTGGTTCAAATGGATTTCACAAATTCTGTGTTTATCAGGGTTGATGTGTGAATTGCTGTGGAGTGATCCACAACCGCAGCTTGGAAGGGGACCTAGTAAGCGAGGAGTAGGTCTTTCTTTTGGCACAGATGTAACCAAGAAATTTTTGCAAGAAAATAATTTAGGTACCTTCCACATCTGTCTTTTTGTTATTCTCCATGTTGATTAGTAGTGAATTTTGGTGTTCAACTCCCGTGGTTGATTATGTTTTCTATTTTATACGACAAATCATTCACAATCCTTCCTTTTCGTTACAGATTTAGTTGTTCGGTCTCATGAAGTGAAGGATGAAGGATATGAAATTGAACATGATGGTAGACTTATTACCGTTTTTTCTGCTCCAAATTATTGTGATCAGGTACTTATTTTTCAGTTTTTTAAGTTTTGTAATTTATGTCATCGATGTGCCTTTTTAGGAGAAGTGATTTACATATTTGTACTCGAAGATGCACGAGATGCATATGTTGAAAATATATCACTTTAATATTTGAATAAATTCAAGACTCTTTATACGACTATGTTCATATTTGTTTCGTCACATTTTGACGTTTTGCAAAATGCAGATGGGTAACAAGGGTGCTTTTATTCGGTTTGAGGCCCCAGATATGAAGCCAAATATCGTTACATTTTCAGCAGTGGTTGGTAGCCTATTCTCCTGAATATGTCATTAGATTTTTCCACTTGATTGCGTCTGTCACTTTTGCTGCTTGCTCCCTCCCTCCCCCTCTCCCCCCACCCCCCAAGAAAACAGACATGCACACAACACCCTCCCCAAATCAATCTTTAGCTATATCTTTTGTTATCTAATCAGGTTAGCTAATGCTTTTCCCCTTTTACTTGGATTGATATGCAGCCACACCCTGATGTGAAGCCAATGGCATATGCCAGTAACTTCCTCAGAATGTTCTCTTAGTCCATATACCAACTTGAACTGTTAATTTTATTGTTGCTGACAATATGCTGATTTTGCGAAGTGCAAAAGTACTGCAAAAAGGCTGAAGAAAAGATGATTTATGTCGACAACATTTTCTTGCTGCAAATCTTAGATCCTTGCGTGAACACTGGCTGGTAAAATGCTTTGTGCCCCTGTTCTATGTTCATCTAGTATGGACTCAAAACATTTAACCACGGGATAAATAACAGTGCCGTGTAGAATTTAAGGACACTTGGGCATTTGTTTTGTAACTATATTTGTGGAAGATTGTAATATTCTTCGTTTTGTTTGAATGAGAATCAAAATTTTCTCAGCTGTCTTGGTACAGTGTAAGATCCGGTCTCTCTAGTATTTCTTGTTAGGAATGCAAATAGAGAACTTGGTCATATTGTTTCTGTATTTGAGATAATGAATGGTATTTGATCTGTATATGAGGAATAGCGTTACGTGTGTTGGGTTTACACATCACACTCACGTCACAAATGGGAAGAAAAAGAAAAAGACAATGAATGTTGGATCTTTAAAGATTAGATTTCCTGCTTTCTGCATACTGTGCTGTCTCCTAGTTGGGTCACCCACCCAAATTAACTTTGGATTGGTTATTTTATATGAAAAACAACTGGAAAAACCAAATTGATTAGTTTTATGAAAAACAACTAGAAAAACCAAATTGATTAGTTTTATGAAAAACAACTGGTTTAGTTCGGTGCAAAATAAATCAAAAACCAAACAAAACGAAATCATGTTCCTCTTCCAAGTGCAGTTGATCCCAAGTTCAATTATTAACGGGTGTGAAGTGGTCTTATTGGCTTCTTTAGTATTCCTAAATATTAAAAAACAAGTTCAATTATTAACACTGGCTTTTTAAGTCTTCTTAAATATTAAGTTCAATTATTAACATGTGCAGTGTAATCTTATTGGCTTTTCTAGTCTTCGAAAATATTAAAAATTTGATCAATGGCATGGCAAAAGTATTGATTTTCATAAACATCAAATTGACAGGGATAACGTTCTCTTGGTATAATTTACTCTGTTATCTAACAAATTTATGGATTAAATGGTTATTCATATAATAAAAAAGTCAACAAATTTTCAAGAAACATTTGTAGAAAATTAAATAAAAGCACTTTTTAAAAAATATAAACTAGCTCTTTGCCCGGGATTAATTTATCAACATTGTAATTCACATAACTATGAACCTATTTTTTTAGTCAAATTGTGAAATCATTTATTGCTCGTACAATCTACATAATATATTTAAATATATTTAATACTAAAATACTATATAGAAGGTTGTAGCTAATCACATGCCAACTTGATAATTAAAGGAACATACATTAGTTTACTAATACAAAGCATTCGAATCTGACATTATGCATTCATAGTACATATAATTTTTCAAATAAACAAAATATACAACCACATGCTATGAAGTTTGGGTCCATATTGCCATTCAAAATAAAAGCAAACATGTTGGGGACATTTATATGCTAATCACATTTTTATTTTTGCGATAAAGAAAATTCGGCCGGCGGAGTCTAACCACCGTACACCTGGTTGAGGCCATCCACTAACCGACAAACTTTGAGTTCATGGTACATTCTCTATACCGTGCACCAGTAATGTTGAGGGCACTCAATCTAAGATAGGATACTTGATTTGAATCAAAGTCATGAATCGTGTTCATCTCCAACTCTTATCGACATCCGCGAGGGACATTTGTATGATAATCAACTTTAGGTTACGGCATTCCGAATTGGAGACATTTTAGCAAATATTAATTTGGCACATCTATTAAGCTAGCTCGCAAAGCAATGTTCAACTCGGGAAGTGTGTCTTGAGTAAGATCATTGATAATCTCAAGTTTTTGTACGTAGCCTTTCTTAACAAACATCGATAAAAACATGAAAGAAGATAATAATTGTGAAGAATTCTAAGGTTCTATTATAAAAATTAATTGATTAATATGAAAAGTGGTTCAGAACTCTTATAACATAGCCTTAAATCTTATTATTTTTTTTATGAGAGAGGGGAATATATTTCAACACTCCCCTCCACGTGTGACGTAGAACCAAGCACCAAGAACAGTTAGATACAGGTGCTCGTTTGAGCCAAGAACCAAAAATAGTCAGAAACAGGTGCTCAAATGAGCCAAGAACCAGAACCAAGAGCCAAGAGCATTTTTCTATGTGGGAGGGGAATATATTTCAACACTCCCCCTCATGTATGATCCGAAACCAAATATATTTCAACACTTCCCCTTACATGTGACCCGGAACCAAGAACCAAGAATAGCCAAAACCAGGTGCTCAAATGAGCCAAAAACCAAGAATATTTTTCTATGTGGGAAGGGAATATATTTCAAAACTTCCCTTCATGTGTGACCCGAAACTAAAAATCAAGAATAGATGCTCAAACGAGTCAAAGATGTTCAAACGAGCCAAAGACCAAAGACGGGTCACATGTGCAGAGGCAAGAAGAGCAAAGACGGGTCACATGACGAGCCAAAGAGCAAAGACAGGTTATATGTACAGACGCGAGAGATTGGGCCAAAACCCAGTTCTGATATAATGTGAAAAATCCTGAGGTTCCATCATCAAAACTAATTGGTCATAAGGAGTGGTTTAAGACTTTTATATGGTAATCTTAAATTTTAAAATTTTTTAACGTGGGACTTCTTTATATATTGTAACAGTAATAACATAAGTTATATGTAATGAAGGTCAAATAATAATATTTAAATGTTCATATTTTTTGAATATAAGGTCTAACGTCATTGAGAGGGGGAACTGCAGTTGGGACTATTATCCATCCAATTGACAACCCATTTTTTTTAAGGATTGTGTTCAATTATATTTATTTTTTATTTTAAATAATGTAATATTTTTATTATGTACTTTGTTATAACAAAATTTATATCAGAATCAAACACTAGCGCGCGCGCTTGTAAAACTCAGACGATTATAGCTACCACATGTTCTACTGCATCCTAGTTGTCAGCCCGTGCGCCACACCGGGGGTGCGGATGCAACTGATTTTATTTAAATATAAGAGGATAATAGGATAATTTTTAATTTCACATCAAACTAAACATAAATTTAAAAAAGATTATATCAAATATTTGGGACAAATTGTCTGTAGTCATTGTATTGTACCGTGCCTTAGAATAGACCATTTAAAAAAAAAAAAAAGATTACATCAAATATTTGGTACCAATTACTGCTCTTATTCATTATAATGGTATCATTCTTTAAAATCTTTACCAACTAATAATAAAAAATTAAAAAATCTATAAAATTATCTTACATAAAAGTTAAAATAAATTTAACATAATATACTTTCTTAATGTTGATTAATACATTAAGCTTTAGGCGCAAGATCAAACAAACAAATTTAAAAAAAATATTTTTTTTACCTCTTTATTAAAAAATGCAGCATCTACACATATATTTAAAAAAAAAAATGAAGCTTGGGGGGCGCCAAGCCCCATGGTCCGCTCTAGCTCTACCCCTGACGACAAGAGCATACAGAAAGGGAGTTGTTGAAGTGGAATAACTGAGTTGGATGAGCAAAAATACACAAAATAATAATAATAATAATAATAATAATAATAATAAATAAGTACATGCGAAAAAATAAACAAATGTATTTTTTAATGTGTTTTGACTGGCATGAGCAAGTAGTAGAGAGCCGGAAACATCAGTGCTCCATCCCTCTTCCCCCCACCTCCACACCCCTGTAAACACACGCACACACACACACCATTGTCATCATCATCGTCCACATTATTACAATGGATACCGGAAGCAAACTCAAATTCCTCGCCGATGCAGCCTTCGAAGGTGTCACCTTTCACACACACACACACATAGTGCTCATAGTATTTCTTGCGCGCGCGCACACACACACACACACTCATAATGTAATAAATTTTAATTTTCTAGTCTAAATTCTTAATTCTAATCCTTTGAATATTTACACTCGGTTTTCATTTGCATTCTAAATAGTGAAAAAATGAATGGATGCTAACTTGTCTCGAAATAAAGAAGAGTACTTAATCACATGTGCGTCATATTCTAAGGCATTCAAAGTTTGCATAATTTTATTTACTTTATTATTATAATATATAGACATGTATATATGTACATAAATATGTTATTTTGCCAAAAAATAGATAATTGAGAGACCTTTGGGTTCTTAAGCCAAAAGCGCTTTCTGGGAGAGCTAAAACCTCTACCAAATATTTTAATTAATGGAGAAGATGTATTAATCTTTCTTTTCCTTATAATTAAAAATTGATGACTTTTCTAGTTTGCATACCATTTTTTTTTTGTTAACTTGTATCTTTTCTCATTTTAGCATGCTTGGCATCTAAAAAATTCGGAAGCATAATTGAGTTTTATATTAGGATTAAAACGAAATTGTAAAATTATTTGAATATAGATTTTTAAACAATTTATGTAAATATAGATTTTTAAACAATTTATCCTATTCTTGATGGTCTTGCTGGAAACTAGTAGTTATATATTTTTTTACAATTTTTTCTTCCTTTTCATTTTGTTTGTTAAATATTTGTCAAATATTATATAATACTTCAAATATGGTTGTAATTTAATAGCATGAAAAATTTTATTGTTTAGTACTTATTTAATCATTAATTTATTTTTTTAATGGTTAGTACATATTAGTAGTTACTATCATTGACAATTTTTTTCTTTTTTTTCATCTCTTCATTTGATTGTAGTAGTCAATTATTTTATTAACTTTAATTTGTACTTTAATTGATGATGTAGTTTTTCCCTTATGTTTAAAAGTTAATGACATCTGCACTTTGCATATCGCATTCGCAAGAGTGTATAACTTAATTAAACTCTATTTTTGATGAGTTTGTGCGTCATTTAAAGAGCTATTAAGTTTAATTAAAGTTTAACTTTAAAGAAATAGATGAAAAAGGTTACTTGAAGGGAAAAAAGCAAAAAATAATCTATTTTATAAAATTTATTTCATGTGAAAGAATAGAGGATAAAAATTAAATTTACTCTACAATTTACATTTTGAACTTCACTTTTTAAATCTAACATGTAATATTTTTTTTAATAATTTAACATTTAAAAAATTATATTACCAAAAAAAGGGAAAACATTAATAGAAACAAAATATAATTGAAGCAAAAAAATGATAGGTCTAAGTGGTAGAAGTCTGAAAGTTTTGTTCATCAACAAATTATATTTATAGTTCTGTATAAAAATTTTAATAGCATCCTATTATACTAATGAAGCCCCACTAACTCATTTAATAATAACATATTAAAATGCTGACATGATAGCCATAGAAGCTCACGTTCTATATTGAGGTATAGCTTTTTTTTTATATTATATATATATATATATATATATATATATATATAAAACAATCAAAATAACTTGATTTTATAAATTTTATACCAAAATGACCAATTTCTCAAACAAATAACCACCTTAAGTAACTTTGTGTTTGAAAACACAAGGTCCAAATTAGTAATGTTGACATAGCAATAATATACGTGGTAACTTTTGCCATGTAATTGGTTGATTAGATTCTTCAACTTTTAGTGTCTTGAAGAGTTTTTTTGTTTTTGCTAAATCCCTATCTCATGGGATTAAATACAGGTTCTTACACCTAAAAGAGATAATTTTAGTCACTTAAAAGATAGTCTCAATTACTTGAACTATTCCTTAATTTTCTCTAAACACTAAATTTAACTTAATATCTTCAAGACACTAAGTTACTTTCTTTTTTTTTAATAATGTAATGCCTTTTTCTGTTTTTTTATACTTGTTTCAATTATTTTATTCGTTATAATATTTTTTGGTTTTAAGTTTTTTTTGCCATTTCTACTACTTTGCGCTTTTAATTTTATTGTATTTATAAGTTTAGCGCTAACTCATATTATAAGAAGTATGATTTTTTTGTTGTTATACCAAATTGGTGATTTTATTTAGATTTAAAATTTTATTTAGTCTACAAAATATTTTTCTTTTTTATTCTTTTGCTTGAATTATTTTACTCTTTACATTTTTTTGTTTCAATTTTTATGCCCATCTCACTATTTTTTGTCCTTCTAACTTTATTTTATCTATAAATTTGGTGTTATTTCACATTTTTTTTCAACTTTTTCCCTTTTTCAATCCTTTTTTATTTTAATTGACTATCCTTAAACTAATCATTTCAATTTGTATCGTCCTTTCCATTTTTCATTTAAATTCTTTTTTGACTTTTGCAAAAAATTGAAATAAGTTTTTTACAAAGAACAAAAAATTGGAAAAAAAAAACTCTTAGAAAGCAAACAAAATTAAAATGAAAGAGAAAATTGAAAAGGACAAAAAACTAAATAAAACATATCATTCAACTTTGTGTTTCGAAAACACATAGTTAAAACATTAAATGAAAATAATACTATGTCAATATAGTTAAATTCATTAAATGAAGAAGTTGGTTATTTTACTCATTAATTTTTAAACATTACTATTTTAGTAATAAATTTCAAAAATTAATTATTTAACCCATTAACTTTATATATATATATATATTTGTCTATTATATACAATTCTTTTTGATTATTATTATTTTTTTGGATATATTTCTTTTAATTTCTAGCGGATAAAGATTCCTTTGCTGAAACTCTATACTCACAAGCGATAGAGCTCAACAGTAAGAATCCGGTGTACTATGCTAACCGTGGACGGGCACATGCCAAATTGGAGGCGTACGGCTCCGCCATTAACGACGCCACCAAGGCTATTCAAATCGACCCTAACTACTCCAATGTTAGTATTTTTTTTTTTTTTTTGTTCAACAAAAAGTTATGATCTTTTTGCTTTTTTTTTTCCCCTGGTATTTTAGTATTGAATTTGGATATGTGTGTTCTCAATTGATGAGTTTTGGTTATTTTTTGTAGGGTTATTATATACAAGGCGCGGCATATTTGGCAATGGGCAAGTTTAAACAGGCCCATAAGGATTTTCGACAGGTAATTTTGTTTTATCAGTTGAAATGTGCATGCCTTTTTTTGTGTTACAATTTTTGATATGCATAAAATTTTTAAATTTTCGATATTTATAGCGTGAATTTGTAATCATTGTTTGTATTTAGACGAAAAAATGAAAATGACGTTTTGATATTTATCCTGCAAAGTTGTAATAGACAATGTAGTGTAATATTTGAGCTGGACTTGTTGAAAAAATAAAAAAAAATGTTGAGAAAAATTAATTTAGACATTTTTGCTTCAGTATTTTTAAAATTTCCTGCCTGAATTTTGCTTACTTTATTAGACAGGCAGCGAGGAAAGCGGTTTAATTTCTTGTCAAGCTTAGACCTTTTTAATTTGAATCAAAATGTTTTGCGAAATTTTTGAGCTAAGTTGTTGGTATAATCGAATGCTGTATGGCACGAGGTTTCTTGTCGTATGAGTTGGAATGAAAAGTCTAGAGATGAGGAGTACGTTGGAATTGTTGAAAATAAAACTGACATACTCTTGCTCATGTACACCCGCACTAGGAGTTATAAGATACTATCCACTCATCTGACTCCAAATAGCCAAGATACACAACGGAGAGGATATGTTGTGGACGCCACACAATTGTCAACTCGCTAGCAGTGTGTAATAATTATTGTGGTTGGAGTTAGATATCTAATATATATTAGGTCGAAAGCGAAGATTTTAAGAATGTGTTAAGCATCCATGCTTGTTGGATTAAGTGCCGAAAAGACATGCCTACATTTTGAAGTTTATAACTATGATCCTAATCTCAAGCTTTTCATAATTATGTTCAAGATGAGGGCAAAGTCGGGGATCATTGTTGTAAATGAGAATATATGTTAGTTCTTTTGTTTCTTTGATGAACATAGACCCTTCCGAAATGAGATTGTTGAAAAGCTCCAGGTTTCGTTTTTGGCCAATTCCCTTGAATATGCTCAAGTTGTTAATTCTAGTGGATGGTCAATCTGATGCATCAGCCTTTGCATGCACATTGTTATTCATACATTTGAGCAATGTGTTATTGAGACCATTTAAATCTCATGTCTTTTGACTGCCCACGGTTGACCCAGGGGTGAGGGTGGGGAATTTCCTGTGTTATATGAAGTAACTTATTAGGAAAAAGTGCATCTTTCAGGTCAAAAACTCTCTCAGTCTGATTATAGTGGATGCATTTGCTGGACTATTCTCCTTTCTTCTGAAATTGTTGTTATACGTAAAAGTTCTTGTTTTTTTATTCAAAAAGAATGTCTCTTTTTGGCCTTCAACCAACCGACCACCTGCTTACAAAGTGTTTAAAATCAGTTTGCTTTCTTCATCTCTTTTGTTTCTTACCACCTTGCACCATATTCCTGCTTTCCTGGAAGGGATGCTCGATATTCTGTACATGACAGTGACAATATTTTAATCTATGTAGCTTGTTGTTTAACTTCGTTTGTCGGTTTAGGTAGAGAAAATACATCCAAATGATCCTGATGCTACAAAGAAATTGAAAGAATTTAAGAAAGCTGTGATCAAGCTTCAAGAATCCGAACAGCATTCTGTAGCTGATTCAATTGACTATCATATCATGGGTATGATTATTCTTCTGTTTTCTCTTTCAGGATTGCGTAAAGTTTGTTTTATATGCTTTTCCTTGGCTTTGTAGTTTCTAAATATAACATCACAGTTTCTTGTGCTTATGTGACTCTTTTATTACTTTTTTCTTCATTACTTGCTTGTGTTGGATGAATAAAGGGCGGATGAGTGAATTTATTATCGCATACAGTATACAGGTCCCTGACTATGCATAGGAAAGGCTGAATAGCTCAAATCAGATGTTAAGTTGTCACTAATTTGTGTTCATAACCAAGGTTGATTCTTTGTTCTCTTTGTAAATATTCCTTGCTCTGCAACATTTGAAGACCTTATTTTAATTTTTCACTTTGAAATGGCAATGAAGATTTTTGTGTAACTGTCTCATATAATTTGCTTTCTGGAAAATGTATATAAGGAAAATAGACTAATTGGGATGAATTTGAAGAACTGCAGTTATTACGTGTTAAATCATGGTGTTGTTGTTCTGTGTCATCTCCAGAAGTGGAGCCACAATATTCTGGTGCAAGGATACATGGGGATGTTGTAACTTTAGATTTTGTGAAGGGGATCATGCAGGACTTCAGGAACCTAAAAAGCTTCCACGAGGTCTGTTTTAGAGCTGTATATTCTTTGCTGTAATTCTTTGTTAAATATCTCTTACATTGTTTCACTGACATATCTTTAATGTTGTAGATATGCATTCCAAATAGTTTTGCAAACAAGAGAAATCCTGCGAGCATTGCCATCCCTTGTTGATATTAATATGTCTGTTGGAAAACACATCACCGTCTGCGGTGATGTACATGGTCAGGTAACCGAGAATACTTGATGTGTAATTTTTCTTGGAATTGATGCATAATCTCATATCCGCCATGTGTCCCTTATTGTCCTCCCTTTCTGCTCCTCTTTGCTCAAACCTGTCAAAGGACTTGCAGACAGACTTTGCACATAATCTTTGACTGGTTTTTGATATAGTTTACCTTGCATAATTTTTTCTCTTATTCTTTTGGCCGTGTTGCGTGCTTGTGTTGTGGCCCCTCTTTTGGTGTTGAAGATTCTCAAACATTTAAGAATGATGAACACATCAATGGTGGGGCCAAAGTCTGTAGAAAATGAATGAGAATATAAGCAGATATGTGGCGTACATGCTGGTTTTTCAGCCAAGAGTCTGTTTTGCGAAAGGTATTGTATAATAATAAGATGCAAGGATGGCTAATAACACAAGTAGACTCCTGAACTGTTTACTGAATCTCCTCTCTATGACAGAAGTTTAAATTGCAATTGCACCAATTTCAGTGCCTAGTCTTCTATGCCTGTCTCGAATTTGTCCTTTCTATGACAGAAGTTGAAATTTTATTGGTAAAACACACAAGAGATACCTACTTTTAAGCAACCATGGCTTGGATGCAATAGGCAAAATAAGGATGTAAGCCCAAGAACGCCAAAAGAATCTTGCCCTCAGCTCACCCTTCCAACTGCCCAACAGAAAAAGGGAAAATTACAGTGAGAGCTTAATGCTTGGCTGACATTCTGATATCCACATCTGCCAACAATCCCAGTTCTCTCCCTTGTGATCATGTCAATAATCATGGGGGAATTAGTTTCCTTAGTGAAGAAAGGAGAAAAATAACTGTATGAACTGATTCTTTCCCCCCTTCCCTCTCATGTCAGCTGATGTGGTTTGTTGATGATGCATAAGCTGTTAGCAATGTATCGGATTATTGATAGATTGTAGAGTTATATCTGGTAATAATGGAAGTATCTGTAGGTGTGGATGCTCAAACTTCACTAAAGGTGCTCTGCTGGATAGCAGGGATGCCATTTCTCTTTATTAATTATTACTTTCAGATGTAGTTTTTTCCCTTCTGGAATAATTTCACATCAGGATACCTGTCACTTTTGTGTATTACATGTTTTAGATATATCCATCCAAAGTAACAGTCCTTGGGATGAGTATTCATCCAAAGTTGATTATTCCTTGGTACAACTGTGAATGTGTAGGGGAAAAATGGTATAAACTATATTTTTGGGTCCAGTTACGTAGTTTAGGTTCTAATTTTTTTATTTGGAATTGGACTCTAGTGCTTCCCAATTGGTTGTTTGGGAGAAACTTCTTGTATGAGTATTGATTTCTCTACCATTATTTTCACTTATACTGCTATGGGCAACATCTCATTTGGCTGAGCTTCTTTTCCCTGTTCACTTTTCTGTATTGCTTTTCCTAATTTTTGGCCCTGACTTTAACTTTTCTTGTTTTGTTGCGTGGTTGCAGTTTTATGACTTATTAAATATTTTTGAACTCAATGGTCTGCCATCAGAAGATAATCCTTATCTGTTTAACGGGGACTTTATGGATAGAGGGTCTTTTTCTTTGGAGGTCATAGTCACACTGTTTGCTTTCAAGTGCATGTGTCCATCAGGTAATTTTATTCTTTACTGTTGATAATCTTTGCTAGGTTTTCTAAAGAGTATTGCAATGACACAGTCATCATTTGGTGAAAAAGTTAATATGAGGCTAGCTTTTGGGACTCTTGAAGGATTACGTGTCCTTTCTCAATATCAAGAAGATTAGTTATTGAATTTTGTCAAATTGGATGTATGCACAAAGTTATGTTGCAGTTTCATCTTGACAGATTATGGAAGCTCTGTAAGATTCGATGATTCTTTTATTGGTCTTGTTTACCTTACCTAAGTCTAAGAGGATAATAGTTTTATATACCAATGAAAACTTCATGACCGCAGATACATATGTACCAAACTAAGCCTTATCCTACTAGGTGGGTTACTAACACTTTGCTCTCAAAACATTTTCAAGTATTGGCTAACGCAATTATCAAACAAACAATTTTTTCATATTTCCCATGTTCACAGTGTTACTCTGCTGCTTCATTTTGAAATATGTGGACAACGGGACATTCATTTGAAATTTCCATTAGTTTTATTATTCACTGCTCTCATTAGAATGCTGATATATATATATATATATATACATATATATACATATACATATACATATACATATATATACATATATATATATAGGAAATTGCGTATTTGTTCTCATTTATTGACCACAACTGATCTAAGGCCTCCTGCAATAAAGCATTATTCTTATATTCTCTATACTATTTTCAGCTATATACCTCGCTCGCGGGAATCATGAAAGCAAAAGCATGAACAAGATATATGGTTTTGAAGGCGAAGTAAGATCCAAATTAAGTGAAACATTTGTGGAACTCTTCGCAGAAGTGTTCTGTTGTTTGCCTTTGGCTCATGTCATAAATGGGAAGATCTTTGTGGTACATGGAGGGCTTTTTAGTGATGATGGTGTGAAGCTATCTGACATTAGAGCGATTGACCGGTTCCGGGAACCCCCAGAAGAAGGTAAGCCTCGAATGCAATGTCTCAGATTGCATTGTTGTTGCTGTTAGATGCTAGCTGTCCTTTTGTAAAATAGTACTTATTTCTGCACTAAAACCTGCATCTTGCTCTCAAACATATTTGTCCAACCTCTCAATTACAATTCACAAATCCAATTGAATTATTATGTTGACATGTAACCTATTAGCACTATGAGGTGTAAAGGGTCAACTCTTTGAACAGCCATGATGTCTTTCTCCCCCATCAATCTCTCTCACCTGGCTGCCGCCCTCTAGTTCCAATTCATTTCCCTTTCCTTTTGCCGCTAACATAAAATTATTATGAGATTTTATTGGGGTTATTAAGAACACTCCCCTCCCTTCCATTAAGATGGCAGTGACCTGTATTTAGAAACTTGTCAACTTGAGTTGGCTTGAAGCAGTATTTGTTATAAGACCTCTACTACTTGGACAAAATATAAGGTTGTGCCTGTGTGCTTTGGTTACAAATGCAAAGTTTCTTGTGCTAGATGGACTCTATAGAGAAAGCATGTATAGCAATTGATTTTGATTTTCAAATTTAGAAGCTAGTCTTCACCATGCAATATTGGTGCATTGAAAGAGGCGATAATTAGATTTGTCCCTACTTCATTACTTAATATAATGCCCCATCAATTTTTTTGATCTCTCATGTTAGGTTCGGTTCAAATGGATATCATAAATTCTGTGTTTATCAGGTTTGATGTGTGAATTGCCGTGGAGTGATCCACAACCGCAGCCTGGAAGGAGACCTAATAGTAACCGAGGACTAGGTATTACTTTTGGGCCGGATGTAACTAAACAATTTTTGCAAGAAAATAATTTAGGTGCCTTCCACATCTCTGTCTTTTGTTTTTCTCCATGTTGATCAGTAGTGATGTGCTCAACTCCCATGGTTGATTAGGTTTTCTGTTTCATACGCAAATCCTTCACAAGCCTTCCTTTTGTTACAGATTTAGTTGTTCGGTCTCACGAAATGAAGGATGAAGGATATGAAATTCAACATGATGGTAAACTTATTACCGTTTTTTCTGCTCCGAATTTTGTTGATGAGGTACTTATTTTTCAGTTTTTGAACTTTTGTGATTTATGTCATTAATGTGCTTTTTTAGGACAAGTGGTTAATGTATTTCTACTCAAAAATATGCAAAAGAGGTGTCTTGGCCTGTTGCTGGCTTAAAGATTGATCAGTTGGTATATGTTGAAAATATATCACTTTAATATTCGAATAAATTTGAGACTCTTTACATGACTTTGTTTATATTTGTTTCACCACATTTTGACTTTGTGCATGATGCAGAAGGGCAACAAGGGTGCTTTTATTCGGTTTGAGGCCCCAGATATGAAGCCAAAACCCGTTAAATTTTCAGCAGTGGTCAGTTGACTATTCTCCTGAATATGTTATTAGATTTTCCCACTTAATTACGTGTGTCAGTGTTGCTGCTTTCTCTCCCTCCCAAAAAACAATCTTTAGCAATATCTTTTTATATCCAATGAAGTTAGCTAATGCTTTTCCCCCTTGGATCGATATGCAGCCACACCCTGATGTGATGCCAATGGCATATGCCGATAACTTGTTCAGAATGTTCTCTTAGTCCATGTATCGACCTGAACCTATAATTTTATTGTTGCCGACAATATCCTGATTTTGCAAAGTGCTAAAGTACAGCAAAATGGCTGAAAAAGTGATGGTTTATGTCGATAACATTTTCTTGCTGAAACTCTTAGATCCTCGCATGGATACTGGCTGGTAAAAATGCTCTGTGTCCCTGTTCTACGTTCATGTAGTATGGACTCAAACATTTAACCACGGGATTAATAACAGTGCCCTGTAGAATTTAAGGACACTAAGGCATTTGTATCTGTAACTATATTTGTGGAAGATTGTAATATTCTTCGTTTTGTTTGGATGAACAATCAAAATTTGCAATCAGTTGTCTTGGTATAGTGTAAGATCCGGTCTCTCTTAAGTCTTTTTTTTTTTTAAGGAATGCAAATAGAGAATTTCATCATACTCTTCTGGTATTTAAGATAATGGATGGTGTTTGATCTGTATGTGAGGAATAGGATTATGTTCGTGGGGTTCACACGTTACGCTTACATCATAATTGGAGAAAAAAAGATAAGAATGGAGGATCTACAGAGATTGGAGTTCCTGCATTTCCGCGGCCTGTGCTGTCCCCTAGTTGGGTCACCCACCCAATTTAGCCTTTCTTGTGTAGTATTAAAGGCCTGTTAGGATTTATTTATTTTTTTTTTAATAGAAAAGCTTTTTTTCCCCCTTGAAAAAACACATCTTTTTTGCGAGATAAGTGTTTAGATTAGATTTGAAGAAAAATTGAAAATTCATCTTGAGATACGCTAAAAGTTTGTTTCTTATTGAGAGAATGAGTTATGCGGAAAAAAGGATTTACTCATAATGTATGATCTTATAATCAATATTCAATGGTCATAAATTATTAATCGTTGATGATAAAATGATTTGAAAAGTTCGAGGTGTGGAGGGTCAACTTCTTTTTCCTTTTTCTTTCTTTTGAGAAGTAGGATCAATCGTCTCATTACCAATCACTTGCATGCAATAATCTTTTTTTTTTTTTTTGGCGATAATAAAAATTTAACTGGCAGAGTCCAACCATTACTTGGAGCTTTAACTGCACAGCACGTTCCTTTTACTCAACACTGATTAGGTCGTGAGTATGTTCTTTTTACTAAACACTAATTAGGTCGAGAGTACTCACCACCATCAGAAAACTAAAATTAAACCCAAATGATAAGCTGCGTTTGATCCCAACTCTTGTGTTGAAGTATCTCCTCAATTCTTGTTTCCCTCCTCTCATAACATCTGATAAATGAGAAGCATGTTCTGCAATTTCCAACCACCCCCACGCACACTCACACATACACAACACACACAAAAACATTGGTTCTTCGAAATCTACTGGATTTTTTTATTTATTTCTACCCCTATTTTGAATATTCTTTTAAAAAATACACTACTTTTCAGGTGGTTTTTAAATATACCTTTATGGTAAGTAACTTACTGATATGGTAAGTCACTTACCGAGAGTATGCCATCTAACATGTTGTCAACAAAATTTCAAAAATATGGTAACTCAGTTACTGAAATGGTAACTCACATACCGAGCAACCATCAATGCCTGTTTATCATCATGCACAATCTTCATTTGTTTTTTTGGCAAAAAGCTATGATTTCTAAAAGTCGCCAAGAAAATTAATGGTAGGTGTGTAGATTGTTATTGTGTTTATCAAACTCAGATTTTTTGAGTTTGTCAAGCATAAGTATTCAATACTATTACAATTTAACTTATTTTTACGTATTTGAGAAAATCATTTTTTAGATAATTTTTCAAACACGAAGGTACTATAATGCACATTTTAGTCATTTCTTTAAATTGGCCAAGAATAAGATAATATTTTAGAGAACACAAGTTCAAACTTATACTTTCAATAAGCATTATATATTTGATAAGTTAGAGGACCTATTTATATTGACTTTTTAAAAAAAAAAAATTAAGAAGCACTCTTGCTTGTAAAAAAAAACATATTCATTTTGCAATAAGTATGGTTTACATTAAAAAAATAAAACTTTAAAAAAAGTTTAAATTTAATTTTTTCTAGAAGTCATAAATTTTAACATTTCAAATAATACTTCATTTAGAAGTTACAAGAAAATATTTAAAAAAAATTAATCTCTAAATAAGCCGACATATAATATACTTTTCTAAAAAGTGTTGCTATATTTTAGAGTGTTTTTCTTACTTAATTAGTTCCAACATATATCCTACGGTATTTCACTTATTGTATACGCATTGATAACACAATGAATTAAAAAGCCAAATTATTGCATTGAATATGGTAACTAGTTTACCGTTACGGTAAGTCAATTGCCGTAATATTATGCCAGTTGCTGATTTGTTAATTGGGAATCTAAACCATCCCAAAACGATAAGTCATTTATCAAAAAAGATAAATTTAAAAATAAAATAAAAAATAGGGTATTTTTAAAAAAATGTTCAAAATCGGGTAGAAATAAAGGAAATCTAAATCTTTCCTACCCCACAAGGCTAGTTGGCATCAAAGCCTAACTTAAAATCATACCCCACCCATCATTTCAATCACATCCAATTAACTCAGAACCCCTCTCTTTTTCCTCTCTCTCTCTTAAGAACTCCTCAAGCATGAAAAACTACTTCTTGAATTGCTACTGCTACGTGAAGAAGATCATTATCATTTCCCACAAAACATAAACAACAATGTGCTGTTCATCATTCCCATTCTCTCTTCCACCATTACTGCTGCTACTTATTTTAGCATTTCCAGCTGCTTCAGTATCTTCTGTTTCCACCAATCAAGATGCAAGAAAACAACAGCCCATGGAGAGGCTACAAGAAATTAACATGGATTCTCATGAAGTTGAGGCCCTGTTCATGATCTTGAACACCATGTCCTCTGATCAGAACTGGAGAGAATCATACCCAAACCCATGTGCACCAGGCTCATCCTGGCTTGGAATAGAGTGCAGAACAGGTGATGACAACCACTTACATGTCAACAGGCTTGATTTTGGGACACCACCTAACCCATCTTGCAAGTCCACAGCCACATTTCCTCCAGAAATCTTTCAACTTCAGCATCTTGAATCGGTGTTCTTCATCCAATGCTTTACAGGCACCAAAACAAGCATTTTGTTTCCAGAAAATGATGCAGTTCTTGCTTCTTCTTCACTGCAGCAGCTGAGTCTAAGATCAAACCCTGCACTGATTGGTTCAATCCCATCTCAACTTTCTTCACTGAAATCACTTGAGGTCCTCACATTGTCACAGAACAGCCTGGATGGGGAAATCCCAGTGGAGGTTTTCAACTTGAGCTCTCTTGTGCATCTTGACTTGAGCTACAACATGCTTACCGGGCCGATACCGTCTCAAGTTGGCAACCTCAGAGACCTTGTAGGCCTTGATTTGAGCTACAATATGTTGACAGGATCAATACCGGATACAATTGGCCAGCTTGATGTGCTTCAGAAGATTGATCTTAGCTCCAATCGACTCACTGGAAGCATTCCAGGGACCATTGAGAAGCTCAATTCTCTGGCTTTCTTGGCTTTGAGCAGCAATAAATTGAGTGGAAAGTTTCCTAGAGGGTTGTTTAACCTGCAAAGCCTGCAATACTTCATCATGGATGATAATCCAATGTTTCTATCACTGCCAATGGAGTTTGGACAGCTGCAGAAGCTACAAGAGCTCAGGCTTGCCAATTCCGGCTACTCGGGCGCTATACCAGCAACCTACTCACAGCTCAACAATTTAAGCAGCTTGTCACTGCAAAACAATCGGTTAACGGGTGCCATTCCCGCAAGCTTTGGGAGCCTATCCCACATATATCACTTGAATTTGAGCAGAAATATGTTGGTTGGCACTGTTCCTTTCAATTCAAGTTTCTTGAAAAGGTTGGGGAAAAACTTAGACCTCAGTGGCAATCCAGGGCTGTGTATGAATCCATCAGAAGCACATCCACTTGATATTGGAGTCGCCGTTTGTGGAAGAACCAAAAGTAGTGCAATGATCAAGCCATGGGAGAAATCTGAAGCTCATCAATTAGCCACCAGATCATTCTTTCTTTCTATTGCTTTATGTGTTATAGCATTGTATTATTTAGTTATTTCTTTCTAATTCTTTTTACGGACGCTAGAGCGGGTTAAACTTCAACTTTTACGGGCTTTTTAGTATTTTCCTTATGTTCTCTAGTCACTCAACCTAGAATAGTCATTTTTTTTAAACTAGTGAAGACATTTAAATGTTTTATGGTGGGGTCTCCTGAATTTAATTACTACAGTAGATTGATCTACTTCTTCTGTGCTTATTGATAGAATTCAATAGTGCATCTCCAAATGTAGCTACACTCACCAGTTCATTTTTAAATGTTTGATTTTTTATGATTCATTTCTGATACCCCACCACCGAGGGGGAGGGGGTTCCAAGGTTTGGCTTTGTATTTGTAGGATAGGGTCCTCATCTGTGGGGGATGTAACAAATGTGGACACAGAGTGAGTCATCTGCAGCTGTTGGCTAAGTAAGCTCCAGGGCTTCCCCCACTTTTCCAGGGAAATAGATGCTTTACAATAACTTGCGTCTGAATTTGGTAGACTGCACTCTGATATTGGTATTCAAAGCTTAAAATAATTCAAGAAGCAAATAACTTGTAAGGTTTGCACACAGAAAAGAAATGGTCACCATCTTTCTGCTTTTCTATATGACAAAAATCGTCATGGGAAAAAAAAAATGACAGTCGATGTTAGTCAAATACAAGATTCATCGAGACTAGCTACAAAGAAATTAGCTTTTTGTGATACTTCTTTGAGAATAGGCTATTTGTATAGTTGAAATATTAACAAAGAAATTAGCTTTTTGTAATACTTCTTTGAGAATAGGCTATTTGTATAGTTAAAATATTAAGTGGTACATTCTTTCAAGAAAATTATTTTGCACAAATTTAAGAAGGTTAAACCCTTAATTCAACTGACAGAACTCGACAAACGCCTGATGTAGCGGTACATCTTTAATACATACATTGATCTAATTAAGACTTTCAATTTAGGACAAGAAACAAGACTCAAACCCCAGCATAAAAGGTATTTTCTTCCTACTCTAACCATTGGACCATGCCCGGGGAACAAAGGGCTAAACTTACGGGAGGCACTTGGGGCCTGACTATCCGACCAATAATCCTCTCCTAATTGGGAGTATATTTCATGTTCTCTATAACATGAAGATTTTTGACTGTTCTTTTGACAAAATTTGACATCAATTCACATGCTACTAAAACACAATTACTGGGGTTGATTCAAATTTCAATCACCACAGTCCACCATCCCATCCATCACTATTTTCACTTCACTTTTCTCTTTTTCCTTCTTTTGTAGTTGACAAGTAGTATTTACTTTTCTACCAAAGACAAAAGCTGCTTAATCAAATGTAGATGAAAAATAAGAAAAGCCAAGAAAAAAGGGGAAAAAATTCGAAAAAAGGAGGTGGGGTTTTGTTAGGACAAGCAACTGTTTAGGTGAAGAAACAAGACCCTTGAAGCAACTGAACAACAAGGACAAGTTTGAGCTCAAGAGTACCCCACATTCTATCTCTCACCTCACCATGAATCTAAAGTACTCATTTTTTTAACGTTGTGAACAGTTTTTTATGGTACAAATTCGGGAAAAAAAGAAAAACCTTCTCTTGCAGCAGCAGCCTCGCAGCTTAGTTACCCTTTCATACATTCATTAAAAGGTGCTAAAGTTTGCTGCAGGCCCTTGTCTACATCCTGCAATTTTTTCCTTGTCGTTCTTAGTATTTGTATGTGTACATACCCACATGCCTCGTGTCATTGCTTATTTTTAAGTGCTTCTAAACAGCTGGTGCTTACAAGTAGAAGTTGCTTATAAATAAGTTATTATGTGCTTATAAACTTGTAATATGTTTGGTAAACAAGTGCTTATAAGTAGTAATGGTAGTTTAAATGATTAAAAAAAATATGTTATCAATTAATGTGATAAAATTTTAAGGATAAATATGTCTTTTTTTATATATTTGACCAAGTACTTATAAGCCTTGCAAAAGAAAGTTGGTCAAAGCTACATTATTTTTTTGGCTGGGTTCTAAGCTTCTTTACTAAACTCATTTTTGACTTATAAGCTAGTCAACCAGCTCATAAGCTTAGCCAAACACCCACTTACTATGATTACTAGCACCACTGTTCTATGGTTTTCTATTACAGTAATTTTTTGCCGTGTCTCTCTCGTACGGTTTTTCATTAATTTATGGGCGGAATTCGTTAAATAAATTAGTGTTGTCTGATTGTTAATAGTACAAGGATTAAAAGACACATTCTGATAGTTCAAAAATCAAATTGCTTCAGATCTTACAGTGCAAACACCTAAGGAAAAGTTAATTCTATTCTTAAAATACATGAGTTGCTCGAAAGATGTATAGTGTAGGTTAATCTTATGCAATATCTATTAAGACTGATCTTAAAACAGTTAATATAGATTTAAATTCAAAATATGAAGGAGTTTTTTTTAACAAATGTTACAAATACTATGCCAGTGTACTACCCTCTTAAGACTAACTAACAATGTCACTTCATGCTTTGACGATGGGGTGCACAAAATGTTAACCTAGGCTAGCGCCTAGCAACGTGTATTTTACTAAAAATACCTAATCTTTAGAGTATGAGTTAAAAGTGTTAAACTGATTCACTGGCCTTGACATGTCAACATAAAAAAATTTTGAGGCCTATATAGTCTTTAAATCCTAAATTGTATAGTTAAAAGATGGTCCAAACATACAGAAAGGCAACAAGTAGTATTATGTTATACATAACCTCAACTAAGAGATTTTAGCTTTGATAATGTTACAACTAAAGACTCATTTAAACTGACTTTTTTAAAAAGTGTTGTTTTAAAAAAAATTTATAAAATATTTTTTTAATGAGTTTAAATTTCTAATTTTTGAACAAAAAAATTGAAATTCAGATTTCATTTTCTTTTTAGAGTTTGTAACACTACAAGTTTCTAGACTAGTAGCTATATTTTTCTTGTTATGTTTGAAGTAAGCATATAAGAGTAAGATGCTCACTTTTATTCTATATTGGTTTTAAGTGTAACAAAATATTTGTTACATTTATAACTGTAAAAATGATACTGAAATGTTTATATTTAAATTTTTTAAAATAGTAAAATATTTGTTAAGTTTGAAAGTGTAACTAACATAAATTTGAAAAAGCATTTTTTACATCCCAAAGAGCAACAAATTTTGAATTTTATTTAGTGCAAGCATACATTAAAATCCCTTACGCTTGGATCAAGCATAACTAATTAATTTTATTATACTTTTAAATGTAACTAGGAGTTATATATATAGAACTGTTGATTTGATTTCTCATAGTGTAATTTTTTTTAAAAAAAACTAGTTGTTACAAAATTAAAGCATTAAAAAAATTTATGTGAAAAAATAAATCCAAATGAGACTTGGAAGAGAGAAGGAAAAAGAGCAAAGGATTTACAAGTTTAATGGGAGAAAAATAGCTGACTTGTTGACTGCCTTTGATACTAGAGAAAAGAACCCAAGTGGTCAAACCCAAACGGGCAGCCCCCAATCGAAAGGTGCTAGGTAGACTAACGGCAAGCAAGACAAGAAAGTAGCGGCACTATGTGTAAAACTTTGTGACGAGAGAGTCTTTTTTCAATGAAAATAAAGAAAGTTTTTTGACAAGACTAAATAGATACCACTCTTTAACATTAAAGAATAGGAGCTAACTGTAAATATTGGATAAAAAAACCAAGTAAAGGAACGAACCATTGGAAGTGCATATCTCAAGGAGCCTCAGTCTTCCCCGACAAAGATTTATAAGTTTTAGGGAACATGATTGATTAGGCAAATCTATGGAGCCAATTGTCGCATCGGACCCAGTGTTCTAGGAGGAAATTTACATGCTAATGGTCCCTTTGCACAATGTTGGAAAATTTGTCCATACAACATAAATTTTAGGGAATTACAAGCTAGTTTGGGGCAAATTTCAATACTAATTCCTTATTTACATCATTTTTCATTTTAATTTTTTATGTTAAAAAAGTTACACAATTAGTTCTCCACATCAAGTGGATGTTGAAATTGAAGGGAAAATGGTATTTTTAATGCAAAATGTCTATTACACTATTAACTAGTTAAGCAAGATTCCAAGTATGCCCTTATTACTTGACACACACAATCACACAATTACGGGTTGGTATGGGATATGAGCGAAGCTAGGACCCAATGATTAGAAATATATTTATGTATAGATTTTAAAAATAAAATAAAAATTAATTATGAAGATATATAATAATTAATATAATAATGACATTAATATACACAAGAAAATATAAATACATATTTATGATTGTAAATAAAACTACATTTTATAATCATTAGCGACATGATTTCATGTTTTAATTTGATATTGAACAGTCAAGTTATTATGTACGTTACTAAATATGTCTTTCTTTTATGGAAAAGACAAAACAATCATTCATATTGCACAACATTTTTTTTTTTAAAGAAAAATTGTTCGCTCCTTCGTATCATCTTTTGTCTCAATATCTTTAATTATTCTTTTGCTTGTTTGCTTTTTGCTACACAACAAATTACAATTTGTAGATTTTAATCTCTTCACGATCAATGGGGGTGGATCCTCATAATGAATGAATACACTCCATATGGGTTAGTCTCTCATTAAGAAAATAAATAATAAAAATAATAGTATATTTTCTAAAAGAGCTAGACACGCCGTCAAATATATGTAACTCTGCCTATTTGTAGGACGATGTCTAAAAAGAAAAAAATTAGTAAACGAAAAAGAAAATCTATAGTCAAAATGATAATTTCAACACATCATCATTTTCTTTCCAATTGTAACGTTGAATTGAAGGGAGTGACCTATTTCATCACACTATATGGAACTAGTTGTATACTTTTCATAACATTATAGACTAATTCTTAGAAAAGCAAATAAAATAAGAGGTCAAATCTAGTGAAGAAACTTACCCTAAAACTTACTTGTAACTACACATAAGAGGTCAAATCTATGAGGATATTTAGAAAAGACATGGTGAAAGGAATAAAATTACCTTCCTAATATGTGAAACAAAAACAAGAATATAGAATCAAAAAAACAAAAAAGCTATTAAATCCACTCATTTTTTTTCCCTTATTTTTAGTGAGAGAAAAGTTACCTCAATCACTTGTGACTTGTCACAACAGCAATAATTATGTCAAACACTATTTTGATGCTAACATTTTGAAACAACACACCAAGGCTGGTAAAGATGCGTTCGCATTTTTTTCCCCACAAAACGATGTTCTGATACCCAACAACTCAAAAGGCCAGGAAATGGAAATTTCTTCATTGCAAATGAGCAGACAACTGATGCAGAGCTAATAACATAAATTCAAAGCAATACTATGCGCTTTTTCCTTACATATACACACATTCATGACTATGCAACCGATCGAAATGTCTGAATCTTATCTCACGTGGGTAAACTAAGTGTATTTTGTGCTACTATGACATAAATGAATTTCTGATATGTATTTATTGGAGTTAGCATCTCATCTACAAAATTAAATTCGTAGAGAGGATCTTGATGTATTAATTTATTATATTAATACACTTCCTTAGGTCTCAAATGTGCATAACTTTAATGTTTTTAAATAGGTGGCAATGAGTTCCAATTCCTTATTTTAACCTAGTCCCTATGCATTCCTGTGTGAGTGAACTGGATGACTGAATTACCTTCCCAGAACCCAGAGCTTGTCGCCAGAAGTCAATCAATTCACCAGTTCATTCGTAAAATTTAGTTGAGATACTACCAAGCCTGTTCGTGTGGTCTCGTTCTGGCCTCCTAGTTAGGCCTGTCATTTGACGAAAGTGGAAGGCTTTTCTCTATTAGAGAAGGCTTTATGGAGCAAAGGAAAGGAATTGGACAAAAAAGTTTTGCACCTGAATCAGAAAGGGAGAAGAAATTAAAGAAAATCCGGATCTCATTTAGTTTAAAGAAGGAGGGGAATAGTCACAGGAATTAAAGGAAGATGGCATTCACTGGGCTTGTGGAAGTATGGAGCTTCACACGTGATACGTTTTGACCTCTAGATTACCATATTCATAAATTGGGGAGTCAATTGACCCCTTTTATTTTGAGAACTTAATGTAAATTTATGCACAAGGTAAGTAATTATTTATTTATTTATTTTATCTTTTATTTAATTTATATATCTTTAATAATTATGAACTTGATTTCTCATACTATTATACTATTGGATTTAATTTGATTTGTCATAATGTTATAATATTAAATTAATTTAATGTCATAATATCATAGAAAATTCTTGGTGTTATTTATTTTCTCAAAATTCGTTAATAGTTTTCAGAACATTAGACTTCATTGGGTCCAATTATAACATTTTAATAAATAGTTTTCTCCATTTTTTTGTTTTTTCCAAGTTAATTTGCTAATTTAGTATTGACCCCAGTAAAAGAAATTTTTAGATCCATCACTGACCATATTAGAGTTACCATACCATCTAAAAGTTTAAATATATAGAGAAAATATTAATGTAGTTTTTTATTGTATAACAACATAATGTACATAAGATATAATGCAGTGTCTTGTACCAAAAAAAGGGAGAAATAATATGCTTTAACATTATAATGTTATTCTTGAAATTCGATAATTATAAATCGTTTTTAATATTTTATTATACTTGTATTGACAACTCAATAACTCACAGCAGTTATATTTTATTAGCGTCTTGGTGTTGTATGATTGATGTACGGACGAAATGTGAATTTCTATACCCCCAAAAGTCTTATCTTAGGAGATTAAACTAGTGGATTTCATTGCCTAACCATTGACAAAAGATTACAATATGTATAAGTATACATGGCTAATCAAATTGATGTAAGCAATGATGTTAGAGATTTGAAAGTGTACATGATATTCTACTGGAGACCACATAAAAATGTTTCTTGTCATGTTCTAAATATTTGTCCATATATTTTGATATGTACATTGGTACTTTTCTATATCAATATCATATCTTAGAAAATAAACAATGGTATATGTATTTGATACATGTAAAAGGTTTTTATCTCACTCCCTTTTAATCCCCTAACATATGATTACGTTCAAAAATTAATAATTAATAATAATACATTAATGTATATAATAAAGTATATCATTAAAAATTAAAATAATGTGTTTAAGTAAAGGAATAAATTACACGGAACCCCTTTGTGTTTTGTCATATTGTGATTTAAAAATTAGATAGTTACCCCCTTGTTCTTCTTAAAAAGTAAAGCACACATGTTCATTTTTTTAACTCTGTTAGTTTTGGCTAACGAAAATACAAAAAAACTACTTTGTCCTTCAAACCCATAGACTAACGTTGCATTTATGACAACCACAACGGGGTATGATACACATATAACAAACCACAAGGGGGTACGACACTATTTGCCCTTTTTATTTTATTGGAAACGTGAAGTAATAAACAATTAGTTAATTAATTAATAATTAAATAATTAATTATTAATAATTTAATAATTGATTAATTAATTAATCAGATAATTAAAGATTAAAACTAATTAAATAATTGATTTAATTAATGAGATGATGATTGTACAATCATGATGACAGTGGAGGTTAATTTCTTTTTTATTTTTTATTTTTGGATGAAAAAATATTTATTTATAGTAACGAAATAAAATGCAAACATCTTTGTAATATAATTGGTTAAAATTTACATATTTTAAACTAACGTCAAGGGTTCAAGTTTTTTCTCTTGTAAATATTTTTTGAAAACAAAAAAGGAAGGACATTTTTAATCAAAATCAAGTTTAATAGCAAAAAAAACTAAGCCCAGTTGCAATCCTAGTGCGTGTGTCATACGTCTGGTTAAATCTAACGGAAAAAGTGACAAAGAGGGTAATGTGCTTTACTTTTGAAAAGTACAGGAGGTAACTAGCTAATTTTTAAATTACGGGGGTAAAGATACACTTATGACAAACTACAAGGGGGTTCTGTGCAATTTACCCTAAATAAAATAAAAAATAATAAAAAAATAGGACTCTTTTTTAAAATATGAAAACTATTGAAGTGAAATTGAAATATAGAATCCATAAAATAAGGGTTTAATTAAAAGCAAAAAAGTTTCAAAAGTAAAATTAAAATAAGAGTTTCTTAAATGTAAAAGAAAACAAATAAAAGCCCTTAAATAGAAGGAACAAAATAAATAAATCGTTGAAGTTAGCCTAACAAAGCCAAAAGAGCCAAAGGATTCCAGATAAGCTATGATCTTGTAACCCGTAACCTATTTGGATTGATTTTTTTTTAATGAAAAAGTATTTTTTTAAAATAAAAAAGTTTTTTTTAATAGGTATTTAGATTAAAATTTTTAAAAAAATTAAAACTCTTAAAAAACCTTAATTTTAATTTTTTTTAGAAAATAAAATTTTAACTTCTTAAAAAATTTTAAAATAAAATGTGCAAAAAAATAATCCAAACAAGCCCATAGTGTACTATTCAACCCAAGAGTCAGCTCCACACCAATAATCCACTTTCACTTGAGCTAAATGCTATTCACTGTTAAACCCAAGAGTTGCATGTTAAAGAATTTTGAAAAGGTTATGTAATAATATTAAATTTAAATTAGAGCTGCGTGAAAAATTTATTGATTTAAATTTTAAAGATATAGTTTTCGACTTTTAAGACAAGTTCTCGTCGTATAATCTAATGACAATAATTTGATTTACAAAAGGAGAGATCAAATTCCTATGATTGGTATATGCATCCAACACCTTAATTATTTTACCAAAAAGTCTGGCAAATAATTAATTCAAACGTGAAATAAAATATTCGTTTTTGTCTGTCAACAAGGGTTGCTACCAACTCTCAAGAACATTTTGCCAGCACACAAAGAATCATTTTGTTTTGTTTTCTTTTTTTTGGGTCAAACAAAAAAGAGATTAAAATACAAACAATCTATTTTTGACGCAGCCAAAATTGAATTGTCAAAATTAAATACGTGCGAAGATTGTAGCTGTCTTTTGCGAAGATTGTAGCTGCCTTTCTTTGAAAGTTTGGATAACGCAGCACACAGAGTAAAACAAGTAAATGACGCTATGCCCCGCCAAAGAGAAGGAAAAAAAAAAAAGAAAGTAAATGACACTAATGATCTTTTATTTTTATTTCTTTTATATTTAAGTTTTTCTATTTTTAAAATTAGATTTGATAATTTTTTTATCTTTTATTTATTTTTTGACACTATTACTCTTTCAATTAAGATCCTGTAAAAACATAGATAGTAACACTTCAATGGCTTAAGGAGATGTAATTTCTGTCAAAACTTGAACAAATTTTAATGGGAGTAACAACATTACAAAAATAATAAATAAGAAATTGTTAAATTCGATTTCAAAGATTAAGAATTTAAATATTCAAAGAAGTAAAGATATGTAATTATATGTATCATTTATGATAAAACAAACTAAATCGAATCAAACTACATGATAATCAATAATAATATCAGTCTTTCAAGTGTTTTTCCTTTTATTATTTCGGATGAGAGAGAATACATCATCATATAAGGGTATTTGTCCAACTCATTAGATCTTTTTCCTAATTTTACTTAGGCAAGATCGTAAATGATTGCGTTTAATTAATTCAATAGAACTTTGCGATCTTATTTTATATTTTAAATGATTGGGTTTACTTAATTCAACAGAACTTTTAGATCTTAATTTATATATCTTTCTTATAGAGCACAATCACAGTACATTTTGACTCCTTTTGGCTTGGTCTTTTTACTTAAGTGAAAAATATATATATTTTTTGAAAAGTATATTTTATTACAATAAATATGTAATTCAGTTTTAAAATTTTAAATTCACAAAAAGATATTTTTTTAAAAAAATTATAAAAGATACTTTTGAAAAAAAAAAAAAACACTAACCCAAACGAACCTGAAGTAACTTCATTTATTGCCTCTTACAATATCTAAATTATCTTTAATCTTACATAATTATGTAGGATAATCTTTTATATTGTTTCGATTTCCATTTTGTCCTTTTCAATACTCATTTTTTTTTTCTGCTTTTTATCGTGACATTTTAAGATTTTATTTAATATTCAAAGTGCCAAATTAGCAAAATTCAAATTATATTATAATATTAATTTAATTTAAGGGCTTTCTTTATAAATACACCAAACTTAATCTCAAGAAGAACAGAAAACAATAGTGCATAACAGTATAAACCAACTCCTCCGGCTACCGCAAACCGCCGCGAAGATGGCGTCGAAGCTGCTCTTCAGGAATCTCCGAACACTAACGAACGCCACGCGCCACCGCTTCGCTACTTCTACTTCTACTTCTGATGTTTCGTTGAAACTCCGGCCGCTCATTCACCAACGGCTATATGCCGACGCAGCTGCCGCGGCGACAGCTGCGTCAGCTTCCGTGCGAGCTGCTCCGCCACCGCCGGAGGACTCAGAGAAGCCTCTGCCGAACGCGAAGAAGGTGGTCCAACATGTAGGAACGATAAACGAAGCTGAGGTTGCTAAATTTACCGCCATGGCTGAACAATGGTAATAGATTAAATATACATGCACAAATATATTTCTTATAATTTTGTGATATTTTCGTAAAGAAATGAATTTTCATCTTATTACTTGTGTTTCTTTTTGGAATAATTTAGGTGGGATTTAGAAGGTCCTCATAAAGGATTGCATCTAGTAAACCCCACTCGAGTTGCTTTTATTCGATCAGCTCTTTGCCGCCATTTCGGGTAATTACCTCTTTCTTTAATGCGCTCATTTGTACCATATGTGTGTAAATATGTCTATGTGTGTGCGTATATGTGTGTATATATGTATGTTTGTGTCTGTGTTTTTGTACGCTCATTTGGGTTTACTTTTTAATTTTTTTTATAAGTTTTGGGAAAAAAAAATGTTTTTCTAGAAGATCAATTCTGCTTCTGAAAAAATTGAGTATCAACTTTTTTCCCAAAGTTAATACGAATAATTTTTTTCGTGAAAAAAGTCAATCCAAAATGACCCTAATTGAATTATGTGCTAGCGCATTCCAAAGGGAAGAAAATATTATTCTGTGAATATTTATGATTTTGTGCAATTATATTTACTTGATCGGGATTAAATGATTGTGAATGAGGAGAATGAAGTATAATAACGAGTAGATGTACGCCAGAGATGTTGATCTGTAGCCGTTATTCGAGTCATACCCATCATGTACAAGAATCTCACAAATAGAAATGTATATTGATCCCTTCTCACTCTTTTTTGCATGATCAGTTCTTTTTTTTTTTTCTTTTTTTCTAATTGATGAATGCTTATGTCGCATGAAGGATTACTTTTCATTAAGAGTTTATTAGATTTGTTTACTTGCTGAAGCTCATAAGCCCAAGATGGATTTGGGTGCTTGAATTTAAAATGAAAAGAAAAAAAAAATGTCGCATTTGGCTGATCAAATTGCTCAAGAATCCCCATATTAAATATGGAGTCAATCAACTAATAACTAGTTGGGTCCTTTAATCAATTGATCCAAAATGATTAACCCAATTTATTAGTTATAGCCGTGTCACCCACTTATAAACAAGTTGCATATCAATCCACAAACCGGTGTGGGGCATTACCAGAACTGTCTAATAACGAAAACAGAGAGATAAATGCCAAGATGTAGTTAGTAATCCTTTGAACAGAATGACAAAGATGTTTATGAATTTTGAAGTAGGTTGACAATGAAATCTCAGCTTAATTTGTTTGAGCATGCAAAAATGTCAATATTTCATGGTCTTTCAACTTTTTTTTTTTTTTTCCGGTTATGGTCTCTATACAATCATGACCAGATATGTTGTATTCGCGCATCTAATTTTCTTCTTCCATTGGTATCAATGTCTAAGTATTGGTGATCATAATGTGTATTATATTCTTTCTTATTTTACAGGAAGGATCCCTCTGCTGCTCGGCCTCTTGAAGGACTAAAGATTGCAGATGTTGGCTGTGGAGGGGGACTTTTGTCTGAGGTATAAATTGGTTAGAGATTAAATTCAATTGACTTCGGAATACTGGCATGCTTTTCCTATTCCTTGAGGACTAAGTTCTGATAAATTTACTGTTTTGCGGTCTTCCTGATACACGCCCCTATTATGTTTCACTTTATTACTTGTTTTATCTATACTTTTATTACTAATTGTACCTGTATTTCTGATAAGTAATTGCATGGAAGTTAATCTCATCTTGTTCCTTTTCTCTTCAACTTATGTTGCAGGCATTGGCTCGGCTGGGAGCCGAAGTTACTGCTATTGATGCTGGTGAAGAAAATATCAAGATTGCACGCATTCATGCTGTACGTTTTTGAATAGCGAGTAAAAACGAAAATGAATATCCTGATATTGCTCTTTTGGATAGTTTTTGCTAACAAATTCCTAATCAGCTTGAACGGATAGTTTTTGCTAATAAATTCCTAATCAGCCTGAAACTAAGACATTGTACAATTACCCACAAGAAAGTTCATATTTCTGACCATGCAATTTCCATAATTTCTGAGACATTGGACACACCAACAACTTCTTATAACTACTGATACATTGTCATCCTTTGTAATTGTACTCATAGGCGGATATACATGAAGCTCGGCAGGTCATAGCCCTACTCGCGCCCCAAAATATTCTAAGATAGATGATATTGAGACCTCTGCCTAATATTTAGTGCAAGCAGTTGACTATAAATATTTTCTGTAATTTTAAGCACTTCAAGGCAGATACTTAAAGGTCATTTGTAACTTATGCAGGCTTCGGATCCAGCAACCTCATCAATTGAATTTCTTTGCACAACAGCTGGTACATTTCTGAATGTTTTATCAACTCCTTTTACTTTTCTTCCATGTCTGAATTACTCCCTTTATGTTTTTAATACACTATCCTCCACAAGTCAAGTCTTTGACTGAGCACAATATAGATAAAGTAGTTAACTGAATTAGAACCATGAGGGCCTTGTTGGGGACAATGAATTGCTTCTCTGTAGTAGTAAATGTTTCATTAAATGGATTTCCAGGCTGTATGGCAAATGACGTTCTTTATAGAACTAAGATGAAAGCGAACATTATATTGCAACAGTGTTAGGAAGTAAGAGATTCAATTTGAAATAGAGGCCAGAGCAAGTATATATTGTACATTTTGATAGCTGCAAGTATGGTCTTTCATTCACTTATTTCAATTATTTGCTAGGCGAGCAATTATTTTGGTCTTCAGAGCTAATGTTTATAATTATTTGAACAGAACAACTGGTGGAAGAACAGAGGCAATTTGATGCTGTAATATCCCTTGAGGTACGATACCACAAAACATTTTCAGCTAGTTTTATGTCATTTATTTCTTTGAGGTATCAAACGAAAGCCCAAAAAGGAAATAGGTAGCAACAGTGGAACTTCTGCAGTATCTGCAGCAGTTTGCATCGCTTTTATATGTTTTTGTAGGCTACCTTGTAGATAAGGGTCAACTCATCTGGATATGGATATACAAGTTTCATCATTCATCTTATACTTTGTAGCAGCTGCTTTTTTTGGAAGGCATTAACATCATCCAACTGTTCTTAATTCACCTAGGTAATTGAGCACGTTGCAAATCCTGCTGACTTCGCCAGATTCTTGTCGGCATTAACCATTCCTGGTGGAGCAACTGTTTTGTCAACGCCTAACCGTACAATGAGATCATACGCGTTCATCATTCTTATGATAGAATATATTATGAAAGTGGTATGAATTTTTCTTTTTTTTTTTTTTTTCCTTTCTTTTGATTATCCTACCGTGTAATGCTCTGGTGCTTTTAAGATTAGATTGCCAGTTTGCATTACACAGTAAAAAGAAAGCTTCACTGCAGAACATTTCTGATCTAAACTTTATATAAATTGCTTAAACCTGAAGCTTACTCTTACGGTAACATTACAACATGTTAATCTAGAAGTCCAGCGAAAGGTAAGGACGAACTAAGACGTTGTAACTAACACTGAAAAATTGAAAGTCGACCCAGCCATAATATGAAGAAGAATCAATTTAGACGATAGGCACGCATTGTGTTTGATATTTTCTTGATCTGTTAACTGTTTGGGTGCTTAATATCTCGTTTTGACTCCATAGCTCCCTGTCGGTACGCATGAATGGACAATGTTTATTACTCCTGAAGAACTAGCCCTGATCCTCCAGCCTCATAATGTTACAGTAAGTGAAACACTTTGCCTTGGCGCTTGTGGTATTTGATCTTCTCTTGCGCTTCATCTAGTCTAATCGTCCTCTGCGCGCATGTCTTTCTCCAGATTCAGGAGCTAGCCGGGTTCGCAGTTGATCCCTTCACCGGCCAAGCTCGTCTAAGCGACGATACTTCCACGAGTTACATTGTATTTGCCACAAAAGGCCAGTGAGAGGAGTCAGGCAGATCCTGCATCCTGATCAAATAGAATGGCTGTAACATGTCGCGTGTTGTTTGTCGGAAAAATTAAACCAGTTTATATTCCAATTCCCATAGGGGAGAACCATCAACAAGCTTCAAGGTGATAGTTAATTGTATTTGTGTTAGCGTTCAGTCCAACTCATATGTAATCCTTGTATATGTATATACCGAGGGTTCAGTGCTTTTACCAAGATAGTTTTCAAGCGTGTCAAGAAGGGGCTGAGACTTATGTGTATTCTTAGATAATTTGAATAAGAGTTCATTATTTTGGATAAAGATATTAAGATTGCATAAATTCATTGTACTTCCCAACAAAGCCAATTTGATCTTCCAATGATACAATTATGCCTCAAACGAAGAATGACCTTAGGTTTGTGAGTGAAACTAGTATTGTAAGTATAAGAAATAATCATTTGAGTTTCAAACTAGCCTAAAATAATTAATACGAGTTACTAGTTATGCTCAAAACATTTACTTATGAACAATTTAATATACATCTGTTCCACCAACGTAAAATATTATGCACACTCCTCGTAGAGGACTTCACGAGGATAATATACACACTCTTTTTAGAAATCTTGACATGTGCTCGTCAGAGATGTACAAATGACGTAGTGTATGATCTTGGATGTGGTTGATCAGCTACAATCTTTTAGATATTCTCAACCATAAAATCTAACTTCTAATCGCTCGAAAAAGCCTATGCGAAGAGATAGTGTTAACAACTGTTTCTGCGTCACTTTCAATTGTGATGTTATCGCTATTAAGGTGGTAGGCAAAGATACACGCACTACTTTCTTGCTATTCTATAATATCCGAAGCTTAGTCTAAATTATACTTAAAATCTCAAGTTCGCGAGCTCGTCTAATATATGTATACTAAATAATTGCTGGTTTTCATATCGTTTGAACTGAAATAATTAACCAAGTTGGTAATTATATCCAAAGGGCACTTGAACTTTTAATAACTTTCCAGGTAGGCGGCTTACTAACTCTTGTCCAATTGCGCGAGCTAAAACAGATCCAATTGACCAAAAGTCAAATTTGACGACGTTCAATTTGACTTGCAAAAAACTCATCATTCATTGATTCTTGAGATCTTTTTATTTATTTATTTATTGTCAAATTGATTCTTGTTCGCCTATGTGCACGTGTAGCTGCCTTTCCTTGAACATCACAACAGATTCATATCTCTAAAAGCGTATACTTCTTTATTAATTTTATTCACGTGAAGTATTTATCTACAATTTTTTAAGTGTTTATTTTATTAATTTTATGTACCTCATATTTCATATGATTACATTTATTAATACATATTAGAGTTATTACTTTATTTAAAAATTTAAGTACACAAAAAAAATTTAATTATATTAATTTATTATACTAAACACGTCCTTGCACACGTAACTTAAAATTTTGTACGTGGATAATTTAATTTATGTAGTGTGATTTATTTAAAATTTATACATAAATAATTTAATATTTTTAAATTAATAATAGTGAGGCCCAAGGTGTCTTATATTTCTAAATTGTCATGCCACCTCCAAGGGTCGTTTTATTCAAAACCCACCCACCATCACGCAGAAAAAGAGTATAAACACACAAAAAGCTTTTTATAATTTCATTTTTTAATTATGCAAAACCACCAATAACAACTCGGGTTTTTTAACGGACTTAGATGTCGACACATGAGCTTATATAATTAACAGCTCGGCAAAACTTAAGAGTATAACAGAGAAGCAAATACGAGGATAGTTCAACTAACTCATCGCGCTGCCACTAACCGCCGTGAAGATGGCGTCGAAGCTGCTTTTCAGGAACCTCCGATCGCTAACTAACACAATGCGCCACCGTTTCGCTACTTCTACTTCCACTTCTGAATTTTCGTCGACGAAACTGCGGCCGCTTTTTCACCAGCGGCTATACTCCAATGCTGCGGCAGCTCCAACTGCTGCTTCTACAGCCTCACCACCGCCGCCGCCGCCGCCGGTGGAGTCGGAAAAGCCTCTTCCGAACTCGAAGAAGGTGGTGCAGCAAGTAGGGTCGGTAAATGAAGCTGAGGTTGCTAAGTTTACCGCCTTGGCTGAGCAATGGTAATAGTTTATATGTGTGTGGTCCTCTGTGTGTGCATGCATATATATAAAGTAAAAATTTTGTGTATTTTTGTAATTGTAATTGAAATGAGTTTTCATATTGTTGCTTGTGTTTGTTTCTGGAATAATTTTAGGTGGGATTTAGAAGCTGGTCCGCATAAAGGATTGCATGCGATGAATCCTACTCGAGTAGGTTTTATTCGATCGACGCTTTGCCGCCATTTCGGGTAATTACCTTTTTCTTCAAGCATGTATATGCGTATGTGTGTGCGTATAGGTGTGTATATGTATGTGTGTATGATTAATTGGATTGTGTTTGCGCGTTTTAAAGCAAAGGAGATATTACTTTGTGAATGTTTATGATTTTGTGCAATTGTGATTACTTGATTGGATTAATGTCTGCAAAAGAGGAGGATTCAAGTACAATAGTGAGTGAAGGTACTTAGGAATTGATAAACTGTGCCTGTTATCTGGGTCGTACCTATTGTACAAGAATCTTGCAAAGAGTCATGTATATGCAGCCTTGCGATTGTTGCAAGAGAACCTCTTTTAATTTGAAGGATAGTATCAAAGAGGGCTTGTATCTGAGGCACGTTGTTCGACAAGTGAATACTTGAAGCACGACTTGTAGTAGTTATTGATAAATTAACGTTTTAGATTGGTCATTGTTTAAGTAGTAATGGCTTCTGTTGCTCTTCTCACGAGATTGCGTGGTGTTATACAAATTGAAGTTTAAATGTAAGGCTCAAACTTCGAGGCGGCATTTGGATGAAAGGATTTGGAAGGGGTAAAAGGATTTGATAATTATGGATTTCAGACCTTTACGGTCAAAATCTTAAGGATTTATAATATTCATTATTTGGATACCATAAGAATCTATAAAGAGGATTCACAATCCATAATGCAAGCTTAGAAGCATGATTCAAGTAGGTGCTCTTATAGAACCAAGAAATTAGACATGTCCCCAAAATTATCCATGGAGACTCAAACTTGGCGTATGTAATGCTGTGTAACAGTTAAACATCAATAAGACAAAACTATACCTAGATACATGTATATGTCCATAGAGAGTTAATATATCATTTAATAATAAGAGAAAGCAGAAATTCATGGAACAACAAAAAGAAAAAAGAGAAATCATCAAGCATGCCTAATATTGTATTCTAAAGCTTTTGAAGTTCAAACCAAAGCAAATAGTGAAATGTATGTGTTGAGAACTTCATGTGGATGTCACCTCCAAACTTTGAGTGTATAAAAATCTAGGAACAATGATTATCTCAAGAGAAGAAATAGAAAGAACTTTCTTAAAAGTTAAAAGGTACAACAATCAGAACTTTCATCTATGTAAAGTGAGAGTGGGGTTGCTGAGGGGAGGAGTCATGTTCTCAAATTTTGAAGCTGTAGGAACAAACAGCACTCTCTTAAACTGAAAACAGAAAGAGAGAAATGCCAAGCATGTGATTTAGTAATTCTTTGGGCAGAATGATAGAAGATATTTATGACCTTGAAGTAGGTGGAAGTCTCAACTTAATTTATTTGATCATGCAAAAATGTCACTACAATATGACGTTTCATTTGTTTTTGTTATGGTTCTTTTCACCGTTATGATCGGATTTGCTGTCTTCGTGAATCTAAATATCGGTGTGATGCTTATTGTATTCTTTCTTATCTGACAGGAGGGATCCCTCTTCTGCTCGGCCTTTGGAAGGACTAAAGATTGCAGATATTGGCTGTGGAGGGGGAATTCTGTCTGAGGTATGCATTGGATAAGTTGGTAGAAATTAGATTTAACTGGCTTTTATATCCTGACATGTTTTTTATTCGGTGGACTAAGATCTGAGAAACTATACATATGTCAATGCTGTTTATTGTATATATATTTTTGATAAGATACTCCTTACTTCCCATGGAAGTTAATCTCATCTTGGTTCTTATCTATTCAACTTATGTTACAGCCCTTGGCTCAGCTTGGAGCTGATGTTACTGGAGTTGATGCCGGTGAAGAGAATATCAAGATTGCTCGCCTTCATGCTGTATGTTTATAATTAGCAAGTAGAAATGAAAAGAATATCCTGATGTTGCTCTTTTGGATAGTTTCTCTAGATGTTGTCTAGTACTATGTCCTTGTGAACCTGGAATTAAGATGCTGCATGATTGATCACAAGAAAATTCATATTTCTGAGTGTGCTGTTTTTATAATTAATATTTGATAATGGGCTTCGGCTTTTTTTGTCTTAGCAGATTTTCCGAGACATTAGACATTTCTTCCAATTTCTTATATGTATTGATACATGATCATCCTTAGTAATTGTACTATAGGTCATCCTGCAAAATATTCTAAGATATATGATATTTAGTCTGAAAAATCAATAAGCTCTCATGGCCATTCTAGTTTCATTTTTAGAACCTCTCATCCATATAGGTCCACTAACTTTTGTTAGTCTGAATAAACCTTAAGTTCTTATGGTGAAATTATAGCTACTGAGCTATAAAGATTTCAGTAATAGAATTTTGGTTAGAAGTGCTGTTGAATAAAAGCTGTTGGCTGATTGGCCTTGCTTTATAGATCTTGAGTTTTAGCTATTTTGAGAGCAATGTTAGGCTTTTAAAAGTGTGGAGTATTCTTGGGGGGTAGAAAAGCACTTCCCGTAGTTTGTAAAAAAAAGGTTTTGTAAGAGCCTTTTCCTAAAAGCATTTTTTAAGTGTCTAAAAGCTAGGCCAGAGACCCTTTTTGTTGGCAAAGCTGTTCTATTGAAAGCCTCAAAGTTTCCATAGGTTCTATGTAAATAGCCTCCATAAACCACTCAAAGTAGACTGCCACATAATTAAGTAAACTAGATGCACTGAGATACTTTTGGATTTCTTTTTTTTAAGGTGATATTCTTCTGATGTTCTTTTCTTTACAATTTTCTCTTTTCTAAATTTATGTTCTACTTGTTAGTATTTTCAATCTAGTCTTTATTGCATTAAGATTTCTCTCTAAAATTGGTAAAATTATTAAATTTGTGCTTCATAAAATTCATTTGACAAAAAAAGTCAACAGGGGTTCTATGAATACTTATCTGAAACTAGTGGGTAAAATCTGTTAAGTAAAAATCAAATATTAAGTTTGGGATGAACTAATACATATTTGTACCTTCTGATTGGGAAAACAAGCAAAAAATATCACAGTAAGATATACCTATAAGCTTCCAGCAACAAAATTTCTGCATCTGCCCCTTATGATACCGCAACTAAAAATTCTTTATCTTTAAGAATTTTTCTGGAGTAGTATACTTGCTTTTCTCTTTCATGTGTCCTTTTCTTGAATGTTCAATTTATTTTATATCCTAGTCGTACCTGTTACTAAGTATAGATTCACTATCTCTTGTAATTGATTATGTGAAATTTCACACCCATTTCTTGTATGAATCTCTGTGTTAACACTAACATAGTCCTCCAAAAGTATCATCCTTCATGATATTGAGACTTCTCCTAATATTTAGTGCGATCTGTGGACTATTTAGTATTCTCTGATAATTTTAAGAACTTCATGGCTGATAGTTATTGTCATTCATAACTTTTGCAGGCTTCGGATCCAGCAATCTCATCAATTGAATATCTTTGCACATCAGCTGGTACATATCTGAATGTTGAATCAATTCTTTTACTGTTTTTCCATGTCCGAGTAGTTCCCTTTATATTTAATAACCCCTCCTTCTCAAGTGAAGTGTTTTTGTCCGAGCACAAATTTATATGACAACTATATTTAGTTATGTTAGAACCATGAGGGCGTTGTCTGCGGCCAGTAACAGCTTCTGTGTAGATGTAAGTGTTTGATTAACCGGAACTCAAAACTCAAAGGCAGTACATCATTTGATGTTCTGATAGAAGCAAGACTTAATATTAGGAAAGTGGACATAATAGTGGAACAATGTTGGGAAGCAAGAGATTCATTTTGAACTAGAGCCAGAGGGAATCTTCTATATTATATAAGTTGACTGCTGCAAGTATGGCTTTCCATCAAATATTTCAAATCTTTGCTATCCAAGCAACTATTTGAGTCTTCTCAACAATGATGCTTAAACTTATTTGAACAGAAAAACTGGTGGAAGAAAAGAGGCAATTTGATGCTGTTGTTTCCCTTGAGGTATGATACCATATAATTTATTCAGCTAGTTGTGTGATATTGATTTTTTGGTAGATGTATCAGTATGTATTGCACCTCCTTATTGCATAGTAATAGAATTCTCTACTTCTGGGAAGAAAAATGTATTAATGGTAATAAATGGAACCTAAAAAGCAATAGGTTAACACTGGTGGAACTCCTGTGGTATTTTCACTGCAATTTTGCATCACTTTTATCTGTTTCTGTAGGCTTCTTTCCACTCAAGGGTCATCATCCATCTTATACTTTGTTACAACTGCTTATTTTTCCAAAAGGCATTAAAATTGTCTAGAACTTCGACTCATGATGGCCAATCTTTTTAGAAGTAGCTAGAGATGATTATGCATGCAGAACGTGCATCTTGAAGACGATAAAGTAGCAGACCTGCTTTTCCTAGTATGTAGGTTTATGCTGAAGAATTTTATAGGCCCATACTACTTTGTTCTAATTGTAGTCTGACATATATGCTACTTTTTCTGTTTAACACGATCAGCAGTTTATATCCTAAAAGTGCTACAAAAGAGCTGCTAATTCTAGCATGTCCGAATGCAATTTCTAGTCAGAGAATGCTGGGTCTTACTGTTTTTAGCAAAGCTGGTACTGCTGTTGGTGGTGTGTATCTGGCAATTGTGGTGTCAAGTGGTTCTTGAGATGGTAATCTGATAGTGGTTTAACGGTGTCTTTGGCAACTATTTGGTGACTAGCCCCAGTGGCGGCAACGACCTTTGTTACTTAGTATGTGAGGTATACAGGTGTCACTTTTTAGGAATAAAAATAATATTTTTTTTGTTAAAGCTTTGAACAAAATAGCTAACAAATTCTACCAAGTGCGGGGAACATTATTTGGGAAAACTAAATACTTTAAAAAAGAAATTGTCAAAGTCCAAGGACTACAATTATCAAGAATCAAGATCAACCAAGTGCAAGTTATATTTCTGAAAGTACCTGAAATCGAATAATTTTCCTATTTAATATTTATTTCATTTTATTCTTAAAAAAATATTTTACTTCTTACTCATAAGTCATTGTAGGATGTAGATAATTAACTAATAACTCCAAAATTGTGGATATATATCTCACTGTTCTTATTCACCTAGGTAATTGAGCATGTTGCAAATCCTGCTGATTTCTGCAAATCCTTGTCAGCATTAACAGTTCCTGGTGGAGCAACTGTGCTCTCAACAATTAATCGTACAACGAGAGGATATGCATTCATGATTCTTCTGGCAGAATATATTATGCAAATGGTATGACCTTTTCTTTTTCTTCTTTGGACATTTGAGTGTGTACTACTCTGATGCTGTTCATTCCCCTCGTGCATCTTTGGTGATTGTTATTGGCACATTCTTTAGAGTGCGGGTTAAAAACAATAGTAAATATAACAAACCTCTTTTACAAATTTAAGCTTTTAAATTTTGTTTTCATGCATGAGATGGTAGGTAATATTGAACACAGTGATGAACTAGGTAGCCAGTTTGCCCCACACAATAAAAATGAAGTTCCATTTCACGACATTTCTCATCTCAAAGCTATATATATATATTGGTTAATGTGGAACTTACTTTGATAAGCATTACAAAAATCGAAATGCTAATCTAGAAATCTGGCAAAAGGGGAAGGATGAATTCAGAACTGGTATCCAACTCTTGAAAGTAAAAACTCGATGCATTTAGAGTGCGAAGAAAAATTGACTTGGACTATTGCACGCATTAAATTGGTTACTTTCTTAATATGTTACCCTGTCAGGGTGCATAATATGTCGTTTGAACTTCACAGATCCCAAAAGGTACACATGACTGGTCAATGTTTATCACTCCTGAAGAACTCGCCCTGATGCTTCAGCCTCATAATGTTACTGTAAGAAAAGACTTCGATGGTTGTTTTCATTGTTTTCCACTACAATCATTTCCTCCTTTTATTCTACCTCTAAGCGTCCTCTGCGTGTTTGTCTTTCTCTAGGTTCAGGAGATCTGTGGGTTGAATTTCAACCCCTTAACCGGCCAGTTTCGTCTAAGTGATGATATTGGCATAAATTACATTGCATTTGCCACAAAAGCCAACGAGGGGAGTAAGGCGGATCCTGCATCTTGATCGAACAAAAAATAGCTGTGACATTCCATGCGCTTCTGAAAAATGGATCGGCTTATATTCCAACTGCCAGAGGAGAGAGAATTGACAACCTTCGCCATGATCACTGTGAGAGTTATGTATATTGTATCACCATTGATTGTGAGTCATATATAATCCTTGTACAAGGCGGGTTCCAAGCTTTTACCAAGATGGTCATCAACCATGCCTAAATAAGGTTGAGAATTATGTTTATTTCTAAATAATTTTGAATAAGAGTTGTATGTTTTACTTGACTTAAATACGATTTTCATTACAAAATCCTTTCAGTTGAACCTTTTATTTTCAATCAATTCACTTATTTTTCTTATATTCTGAAAGTGAATCTAAAAACCAAAGTTCATCAAATATTTTAGGTCATCAGCTTCTTGTTACTAGGTCAGCTTGTATTCCATCCCCTTTTCGGGGGCTTGCTATGATGATGTCATGATGATGTAACATATCATTTTGGGGCAACTGATATTAGTCGAGTGTATATAATAAAGTCTTTCATGTTTTATGACCAAAAAGGAAAAAAGGGAAAAAAGGAAAAATCTCCCCTATTTCTCCTTTTTGAAAAAGTGATCCTAAGTATAATGTAAAGGGCTAAAAGTTGCAATCCTAGACCTGGGTATTTGGAAAAAGAGCAACCCAAAAACGAACAAACGAAATATCGAGGGTTTATTTGGATTAATTTTTTTAAAAGCGTTTTTTAACAACTTTCAAAAAGAGTATTTTTTTTACGAGTTAAAAATTTTAACTTCCAAAAAAATTGTATTAGTTGTTACAAAAATATTTTTAAAAAGCAGAAAAAATTATTTCCTTCCCAAAAAAAAGTCAACTCTATCATTATTATCTAAGCCCATAAGTTAGAACAGATTTTTGTACATTCCAAGGCGTAAGCAATTAGCCTTATATATCAACCATAACGCTCTCAGGCTCTATGATGCACTCACTTTGTCCTTTTCTTTCTTCTGGATCATCCTTAAAAACAATCAAGATAATTATGTTTCTGCAATTGAAATAGACACAATTAACAATGACGATACATATCAAATAATAGAACGAATCTTCTAAAATAAACTATGTTATTTAAATCTTTTTGCTCTTTTTATCTTTAAATTATCTAACAAGTAATTCTAAAATACTCTCTAAGTCAGATATGATCTGTTACAATGGAACGTGAGCTCTATTTTATCATATAATACCTTGAGATTATTTCATAAATACATTCTTAAATACTCTGAATCACATGTGACCCACTATAATACAAGGAGAGTTTTATTACGCTGTCTCACTTATTATAATAATAATAATAACAACACCTGTCAAGAACTGTTGAATATCCTAAATAAATCTTTCTTGTGTCATTATCATATGCAAATAATTAGCCCAACGACAGCATATGTCACAAGCCGCCGTTGCGTGTGGATTTTAAACTTTTTTACCTTGTTTTCATGCTTGACGAAAAAAGAAAAACAATATATATATCCTTGTTGTCATGGGACCACACTTTTCTTTTGTCGAGAATAAATTTAAAATTTATATTAATATCAAAATTACTTATAAGAATATAAAAATATCACTAAAAGTATAAAATACAAAATAAGAAAAAAAAATTATATATAAACAAACACAAAAAGTTAATACAAGTCTAAATAAAAAGAAAAAAACGTATCATAATTGCATAATTCTAACTCTACATAAATATGTCCAATGATCGAGTTGGTCAAGTTTGACTACATAAATAATGAAAAGAAAATCTGCTCTTTCAGCAATTAACAAATCGGAACTAAAACAAATCATAGTTTATGATTATTTAATTATAATAGTTATAAAAAATTACAAGTATTTTTTGATATTGTTGTAATAATATTACACACAAATCTTTATAAAAAAATAAATCAACCAAAAAAGGAAAAATATTTTTGGTTTCCTTGTAGGTTGTAAATATTTTTGTTTTAATGACAAATTCTTTGCTTACTTAACAAAAAAATATTGCATTACGTATCAGTGAGTCAGAGACATACACCTATGGACTAAAATTTTAATATTATCGAAAACATAGAACAATCCCAAAGCACCAAAAACCAGAGAACTATTACATTTCTTTTTTTTTTTTTTTTGGTTCAAAATAAGGATACTACCTTTTTTTTTTGGGGTCAGAAATAAGGATATTACTTTTAAGCTAAGAAAAGAGTATAAATATTTCACAACGTAAAATAAAATATTGGATTTTCAACTCAACAAGCTTACTTGTAAAATAATGCAATCTAATTTTAATTTTTTTAATCCTAAACAAAATAAATCACAGAATAAAAGTATGATCTATCTTTTTATCTTAAATTTGAAAAAAAATTTAATTTAGAAATATATGATAAAGAATAAATATCCGACGCAGTAAGAGTATCATAAACAGGCAGATGTTCTAAAAAGTTTAGTAGTTTCTTTTTTTCTTTATGTCTTAACAAGAATAAATAATTAAAATTATCTTATTCTTATAGTTTAAATAAAAAATTATAAGAAATACTGTTAGTAAGTTCATAACGGACACAAACAACTTCTCCGTGCTCTCATGTTTAATCTATACTATATAATAAAACAAAATAAGTTGTAATTTCATACTGTGAAGTGACGTTCTATATAACAAGTTTTTCATAATTACTTATTAATTAAATATGCCCATTTTTAGGTCATTTTTTTTTTTATCATTTATTCAGTTCTATTTCTGTATTAAATATTTTAATTTAATATATATTATGCTCTTTCTTTATATATTATTATTATTTTATTAATTCAATAATATATAATTATTTTAATAATTATTTAGTAATGTATAAAAACTCTATAATTTTAATATATTCATTCATATATGTTATTTTTTGTACATTATATGGGTGTCATACTAGTTATGTGATATTACAATAAAAATTTATATCTGTTTATATATATATGTATATAAATATAAATTATTTTATTGAAAAAGAAGAAAATAAAAACATAAAAGATAAGGCAGTAATATATCTCACATAACCAAAATCAATTATCTTAGCATCAAAAAGCTTCACACTTTCCAACACAGACGCGTGTACACACACACATATATACATATATGTATACATATATATACTTTTTTATAGATATATATACAAATTTGCATACTATATATTAGTTTTACATACTCACGTAGATCAAACACAAGGGAAAAAAGCAGCTATTTTTTCTTTCTTCGAACATTCAAAGCTTAATGGATTCTTCAGTGGTGGCGCGAAGCCGCATGGCGGTGCTGGCAGCTCACCTGGCTGCGACGGCGGCTTCTTCTCATCAATCCGATGCCGCGATTCTCGAACGTTCTTCCACCTCTTCGGCCGTCGTGCCGCCGCCACCGAACGTGAAAGGCGCGTTGACTATCATCGATGAGCGGACCGGTAAGAGGTACCAGGTTCAAGTCACCGAACAAGGCACAATCAAAGCTACCGATCTAAAAAAGGTATATGAAATGAAAATTTCAATTTAAAAAAGCTCTAAATTTTAATTGAAGTTGAAATTTAGTTAAACAGATTGTTAGTTGTTGTTAGTTTAAAGCTGTGGTTTTGGTTCGACGGTGTGAATCTTGTTTTATTTTCAGTTGATCGTTTCTGGTAATTTTTGTTTTTTGTTTTTTTTTGTTTTTTGCCAATATTAGCTATGCTTCTTTACTTCCCTTTGAATTCTTAATATTTACACCATTAATATGTGCGGTTCTTGAAATTTGCTTTGCGTAATTAATAGCTGGAGTTGCATGTACATATATGTATATATCATAAATATTTGTCTATGTGAATGTGTATATTCGATCATGTTTGGGTGTATATATTGGTGGATATTGATCAAATCTAAATAACATCTGCTATACGTATCTTTTTTAATTATGTTTTCTCTCTATTTTTTTAAAAGTAAATTTGATGAAAGAAAATGAGGTAAAAGATTTAATTTTGATTTGTGAAATGAATAATAAAGGCAACACACTTGAAACTATCTAAAAAATATGAAATTTAGCTCAAGTAATGTTCTTTTCTATATTAATTTTAGAACAACCAGATTAAGTTATTTTCTTAATAAAAATAGAGAAGGAAATAGAGATAAAAGATTCGAAAATTAAAACTATATCATTTGTGTTTGTAAGTTTTTATGGTAGCATGGCACTGCAGAAAAGTAGTGGTACATTGAATTGTTTGATGGGGTGTAAGTAAAGTTGCTGATTGAAAGAGATTTAATTGTGATGAAATGTACAGATAACGACCGGGAAGGATGATAAGGGGCTCAAGCTTTATGATCCGGGTTACCTTAATACTGCTCCAGTTAGGTCATCTATTTGCTATATCGATGGTGATGCTGGAATTCTTAGATATAGAGGTTATCCGATTGAGGAGCTAGCTGACGGAAGTTCCTTCTTGGAAGTGGCTTATCTCTTGAGTGAGTATTTGAATGCCTGATTTTGTTTATATATCTATTTGCAATTTAATGATCTGTACTAGTTCCAGGTTAGGTGTGTCTTAGTGGCTAGTGTAGCAAGGAAGCTCAATGTATGATTGCTGTCTATTGTTCCTTTTCAATTATTTTTGACATCTAGTAATTATTTTCATAAGGGTCTAGTTTGGATTTCCATTGTTTGTGGATAGATTTGCTATGATTTATTGCATAAGATTTGAAGAAGCATATATTACACTACAGAAAAGTGTCCGTTTGATGATTTGAACTGCAATAGAATTTGCATAGAAGATAAATTTTTCTTTACCTTTCTGATCTGACACATTTGGTTTTGATCTTAGTTTTTTGATGTCCTTGCATTTTTTTTTTTCTGCAGTGTATGGGAATTTGCCATCTGAGGCTCAGTTAGCAGACTGGGAATTCGCTGTTTCTCAACATTCAGCTGTTCCACAAGGAGTTTTGGTGTGTTTTCCTTTTTAAACTTAGTAACTTACACAGACTTACCATTAAAAGGTCTTTTGTGTTGCTAAAGGATTCTGGAACTGTTGTTGATGTTCATTCTCCTACTTTGTCTGGTATGAAGTTGTGCCTTGCGCTGTTACCTACTAAAATGTTATGGCCCAATTCAAGTGGGCTATGAAGACAGTTGCTTTTTTATTATATTTATTTTTTGGCTATGTGCATTTTCAGTGAATGAAGTGGTTTAGTATTTCGCTAGGAACACTGAGCTACTATGTATAAGTGCTCCTAGCTGGGTCATCCCTCCTAACTATAATACATTAGATAAACACTATACTAAGTAGGAAGGTCTGGATCAGGTAAGGACCTATTAAAGACATTATGGTACAGGGGGAGAATCGCAGTCTTGTGATTAATCTTAGCAATCATGACTCGCTGAGCGGGAATCAGAATCTGTATATATCTCATTATTGGAGTAGTAACTATTGTTTTAATTAGCTTTTAATTAAGCCTCTAGTATGAATTTGGGTAGTTAATGTGTCAATTAGATATTCAATTGTGGTTAGATGTCGATTAGAGAATGAATTAGTGGATAAGGTCAGTTAGAAGGTTACAATGGTGCAACCTTTGGAAAGCGTGCAATGTAAGATTCCATATGTTTTAGGAGGCGTGTTTCCTGTGGCTTTCCTTAAGCTACATTCACTTACTCCATCACTTCAAAACGACAACTTCCATCTTTTGGTAAAGTGGACCATGCTTTTTGGTCCTTCACTTAAATCACTAGCCTAACATGCACCCATCTGAGACAAGAAATGGGAAAAAAGGGAAGACAAAGGGAATCCAGGGAGGATACAGTAGCTCTGCCGTAGCCCATGGGCTTTTGGGTAAAGGCTTATCCATCTTATAGTTTGTCTATAACATTCTTTCCTTCAATTGTAGTGTCTTCCTGCACCAGTGCTTCCCCTCTTCCCTCAACTTAGCTTGATTTAACCATTTGAATTGTGTTTTCTATTCCTTTTTCATATATTTTCTGAAAGATCAACGTGTTCTGGTTTTGCAGGATATCATACAGGCGATGCCTCATGATGCTCACCCAATGGGTGTCCTTGTTAGTGCAATGAGTGCTCTGTCTGTCTTTCATCCTGATGCCAATCCTGCACTTAGAGTAAGCACATCTCAGTTTTTGTTCTTACGGCTTCCCTTCTTTTATTTTGCAGCAGGCTGGATTATGTTATGCATAAGGATCTGTAGTTCTTACTTGGCAATACTTTTAAGCTTTGTTCCTTTCATTGGGAGAGGAGAAACTATCTTATGTGTACTGCATATAGTTGCATCTTTACCTGTGTAAACAATGAAGGGTAAGAAATTACACTTTTTAAGTCTGTTGGCTATGATTGGGAAAGGAGAAACTAACATTTGAGTGTTACTTGCCCACCTGTGCTGTATAATCATGTTCATGTGAAAGATTTTGGGACAGGTGATATGTTCTCAGTTCTCATTGAATGTGCCATTGTTAATACAGGGCCAAGATTTATACAAATCTAAGCAAGTGAGGGATAAGCAGATCGTGCGCATCCTTGGCAAGGTTGATTGTTTCCTTTCGCTTTCTGTTATCATCAAGTGTTCATGATTTCTGCCTGTAACTTGTAGCTTGACTACTAAGCTGAGTATTGGCCGTATTTGCAGGCACCAACCGTTGCAGCAGCAGCATATTTGAGGATGGCTGGAAGGCCACCTGTACTTCCATCCAACAACCTTTCTTACTCGGAGAACTTCCTTTACATGCTAGACTCGCTGTATGCTTTCTCTACATGCTTCTCTCCAGTAATGATAATTTTATAACCATACTTGACATTTACTGTGCCCAAACTATTAAATTTACCATTTCATGTTTGGGTTGGGGAAGATATTTGTGGAAAATTACAGATTGTGGCTTTCTCGTATGGGTTTAGCAATGATGTTATCCCTGACAATGACATATCTTGTGAGTTGTAAGGCTAGTTGATTTGTAACTCTTCTTTAACATGCAGAGGTAATAGGGCTTATAAACCAAATCCGCGACTTGCTCGTGTCCTTGACATTCTCTTTATCTTACATGCGGAACATGAAATGAATTGCTCCACAGCAGCTGCAAGACATCTGGCTTCAAGGTACACATGTTTATGTTTATCCTGATCAGAACAGCTCTCATGTCTTTCAACTGATGTCTGAGCTGGAAATGCAGTGGTGTCGATGTATACACGGCTATTGCTGGAGCTGTTGGTGCACTCTATGGTCCTCTTCATGGTGGAGCAAATGAGGTATTTTACATCTGTCCTTGGATCTTGGGAGAGGAGAGCACAAAGAAATATGCTGGTTCAGATGAAACTTCTTATTTAGTTTTCATTAGTTGATGTTATTTTGCATATGTGGACCTCGGATTTGTTTTGAGCATATGACTAAATGATTTTTATAACCATGGTCACAGGCTGTACTAAAGATGTTGAGTGAAATTGGAAGTATTGACAAAATCCCGGAGTTCATTGAAGGTGTCAAGAACAGGTGACACACTTTAATCTGTCACTATTTCTCAAGCATTGAGTACTTGCATTTATTGATATAGAATCTTTAGTTTTCTAGCTCATTCACTTTAACCTAATTCCTCCAGGAAGCGTAAGATGTCTGGTTTTGGACATCGTGTATACAAGAATTATGATCCCAGAGCAAGGGTAATTAAGAAGTTGGCGGAGGAAGTATTTTCCATTGTTGGCCGGGATCCTCTAATTGAGGTACTTTTCATGTCCTTTATTTTCTGTGTTATATTTACCAAGTATAGGCTTAGAAACTTGTCTAGTTTGTGAAGAAATTCCGAGAATAGCTTTATTTTCTGTGTTATATTTACCGAGTACACAGACTTAGAAACTTGTCATGTTTGTGAAGAAATTCTGAGAATAGCTTTATGCAAGAAGAATTCTGAGATTTGAACCCAATGTCTCTAGATAGATGTATGACGTTGGAAGGCTTTTGGCTAGAACTAACTGATTAACACATGTGGATCGCATGAAAGAAACTAATGGAGCGAGACAATAGTGTAATTCTTGATTGTAAAATTTGTTGTCTGTTGTTCCCTCGAAATCTTCAAATCCTTTCTGAGGTTTGGTCTTTTTAATGGTTGAAGTGTCCCGGTAAAACCCTCTTAGAAATATGATATATACTCTGGCTTTCGGATTATATATTTCCCAAGTATTTGCATCACAAGGTACTCCTGAATGAGGTTACAGGTGGCTGTTGCATTGGAGAAAGCTGCACTATCAGATGAGTATTTTGTGAAGAGGAAGTTATATCCCAACGTTGACTTCTACTCTGGATTAATTTACAGGTACATAGGGTATCATTAGTTTCTGCTGTTGAAATGTGGCCAACAGAAAAAAAGCAAAAGAAAACACACATGCGAACACAAAAAAAAAAAAAAATCTCCATGAGATTTGAACCCAGGTCTTCATTGTTGGGAGAAGTTGTCTCACCTACTTGAACTACTTCCTAATCCCAGTTAAGTGTTACTTAGTAATACATTCTTGTTACTCAGAGCAATGGGCTTCCCAACGGAGTTCTTCCCTGTTCTGTTCGCAATTCCTCGAATGGCAGGCTACTTGTCTCATTGGCGAGAATCCCTTGACGATCCTGATACAAAGATAATGAGGCCTCAACAGGTTAGTATGTAAATTTTGATAATTTCCATATTTCGCCTGTTCTTGATAGACAATTCTTTCTACTACAATCTCTTCAAGTGACATAATAACTTCAATTACAAATCTGCGAGCTTTGATGAGAGTTCTCTAGAGATTGCTGTAGCTTTTAATCATAAAATGCTTTGGACAATGGCATTCTTTAACGAATAAACAGTTAAGAGTCGCTAGCATTCATCTGCTGCTGCATCGTAATCTTTGCTTTCTCAGGTGTACACGGGTGTATGGTTGCGACACTATATGTCCCTCAAAGATCGGATGGTGTCAACCGACGCTGATAAGCTCGGTCAGGTGTCTATCTCCAATGCAACAAGGCGGAGGCTGGCCGGAACTGGGAGATAAGATTGATTAGGGTCGATGCCGGAGTCCACGACGGCTAGAGTTGGTATGACCAGCCTACATTCTTGTCTCTCTCAGATGATAAATCAAAATTCTTCTTTCGTCATCACAGATTTTTGTTCCCGTGTTCCCTATGTAGAACAAAATAAGAACAGCATATGTAATGTGATAAGTCGTATGACATTTTGAGATTTCAGCTGCTATTCTTTTGTTTTTTTCATTATTTTCTTGACTATAAAAAAGAATGATGAGAAATTCTTACCATATGACTTGCGAGATTGCGGGTTTACATGCGTGGTGGTCTAGTTCTTCAACTAATTGTTAATAAAATTAATTTGGGCGATTTACAATTTTAGAGAACCAAAATTATCAAATATAATAGACAAACCAATTGTCTTCGATTAATTCGGTTTTTGGACGGTTATGGGGCAATTTACAGTCGGTTTTAAAATCACGTTGTTCAATGTTTGAACCATTTTGGCTTAAAACCTGCAAATAATAATTTACATTTACCGAGTCCACAACTATACTGTAGTACAACCCCATTAACCACAAAGTAATCGTATATATATTTATTAATATAATGTATACGCATGTATGACATAATAATAGTATAGTTTTATTGAAACTCTACTTTCAATTTTTAAACTGAGAATTAGAAGTAATTGAAGTGGTTGAGACTATTCTTTTCAAAATGATGATTGGGGTTCAAATCTTGTATATGCACGGTTGGATTGAGGGTGAAGATAATTTTTTTTTTCACTAAAGTGCAAATTGAACCACTTATAACAATTTAAAAATAAAAATAAAAACATAACGGACCAAATCATTTTACAAACCACGTGCTATATGTGTTTAAAATTGGCAATATTTATGAAATGACTAAAAACCCTTTTGATTAATAATGTTGTGAAAAGAAATTAGTTTTTAAAGGGTATATATCTTTGTATTTGGTTAATTCTTAGTGCTTATAAATACTCAAAAAAAAAAAAAGTTAGGAAATGGTACTTTTTTTTGTTTCTTATAAGTCAACTTTACCTGCAAATAAACAGAATTTATCAACCAAGTAAATTTATTTTATTTTATTTGCTTATAAGTAAATTTGATCAGCGTATAAGCAATATCAAACACCCTATTAATGACTGATTCAAGATTGTATTAAGTTTTACAATATTTTATGTATACCCCTACAACCGGGTCCCTCTGGATCGGTGATTCAAATCCATGATAATCAACATATTATTTGCATAAATATAAAAAAAACAAAAATAAAAATTAAACGGAGAAAAAAAAATTCAAAAAACATATTTATTTGCTTCGCTGGTTTTTATCAGAGGACAAACTAAAACTACAAATAGGAAAAACGCACGTCGCGAGATCACACCCCCTCCGATCCTCTTCCGGCGGTAGCTTTCCGGCGGTGGCGATCACCTCTCTTTCTCACCTACTCATCACACTCATAAGCATATCCAATTCACATAAGACATGTAAGTACACACATTTGTGTTTGTTTTATTTTTATTGTTAGTTTTTCGTGTCAAATTTTATTGTGAAACGAGTCATTTGAGCAATGCACTACTTGCTAATTTCTCTGATTAGAATTTGGATGTGATTATTTTGATTTGTGTCTTTTTTGTTTTCTTATTTTGGATTTTATTACTGCTTGATCTGATATTTGATATCGTGTATGGATTCGTTTTTTTGGTTAATTATGCTAAATAATCAGTTTTAGTTTTCATGATTTATAGTGGTAAGTTTGTCAATTCTATTTGCTTCGAAGTGTGAGAATTTGGAAAATAAAGCAGAATGCTATTCATTCTTCGGTAGTAATAAGGTACAGGGAAGAGATTTGTTTGATTTTCTGCTTAATTAATTTGATCTGAAGTCAATCTTATCCAGAAATCGAGCAGTACATATTCGAACTTGTTTAGGATGCTAAATGCAAGATAAGGAATGACAGTTGGGTGTGGTATTGTTTGAGGCTTTGAGTTGATCATTCTGAATGAAAAGGCCACGAAAAGGAAAAGGGAGAATATTGGAAACCATGTTTTAGAAAACGAAAAATGAAAAGGTAAACGTTGTATATTCCAATCTGAAGCTAAAGTTGTTTAAGGACTAGGTTAAGCAGATTTGCATTGCGGCCGTAGATGTGTAGAGTAATACCTGATTTTCAAATTAAAGTAAGGCTTGTATACAGATGAAAATTTGCTGTTGGATCATACAAATTTTACATCAAACATTCATCTTTGGGTAGAGCTAGATGGAAGAAATTTTGTAAAAGCGAAGACTGACTCTGGCGTATCTTATTTTCTTTTTTTCATTTTGGTGATGATGATATATGGTAAATTGTTTTCAGATACTTCATATACTTGATTTAGCACCGAACCAGAGTGGGATTTCATCTTTATAAGCATTTTGGCTGATTGTATTAGCAATAGTAATTCTCATTCAACAAGAAAACAATTATTTTAATCTTAGGGTGCGTCATATTATCACCTTTCTTCTTCCAGTGGAAATTTGGCAAAATGTCTGGGCAAAGCCAGCGGTTGAATGTTGTTCCTACTGTGACAATGCTTGGAATTATGAAAGCTCGCCTTGTTGGTGCCACAAGAGGCCATGCATTACTTAAGAAGAAAAGTGATGCTTTGACTGTGCAGTTCAGACAGATTCTCAGGTCAATTGTTTCAACAAAAGAATCAATGGGCGACATAATGAAAACTTCTTATTTTGCTATGACTGAAGCCAAGTTTGTTGCTGGTGACAATGTCAAACATGTTGTCCTTGAAAATGTCCAGAATGCGACTCTTAAGGTACGATCGCACCAGGAAAATATTGCTGGTGTGAAACTCCCCAAGTTTGAACATTTTACTGAGGGAGAGTCAAAGAATGACCTCACTGGATTAGCAAGAGGTGGACAACAGATACAGGCATGCCGTGCTGCTTACATGAAGACCATTGAACTGCTTGTTGAGCTCGCCTCTCTCCAAACATCCTTCTTGACCCTTGACGAGGCAATCAAGACCACAAACCGTAGGGTAAATGCACTGGAGAATGTGGTGAAGCCGCGGTTAGAGAACACAATAACTTACATTAAGGGAGAACTAGACGAATTGGAAAGAGAAGATTTCTTCCGGTTGAAGAAGATACAAGGTTACAAGAAGAAAGAAATCGAGAAACAGATGGCTGCTGCCAAGGTATATGCAGTGGAGAAGGTTGCTGAAGAACTTTCTTTGAAGAAAGGAGTCTCGCTTGATTCAGCTTATAACTTGCTTTCCCAGTCTTCAAAAAAAGACGAGGACATAATTTTCTGATGTCAAGGTGAGTTTCTTCATTTTGTACCGCGTTGTGTGGCTTTTATGCAAGCTTGTTCAAGGAGATAGGTATCGAAATATTGCTGGAAGAAAAAGTTTCTCTATCCTGAATAAGAGTTCCATTCATGTTTATATTCATCGAATGTGAGAAGTAATATGCTTACCCTTTTGGGTTTGAGATTACTTCCCGGTTCGCCACTCAGTGATGTACTGATGTGGCTCATTGTTTCAACAGCTTCATGACGTAATTTATCAGTTCCCACATTAGTGGAATTGTTTAATTTTAATATGATGATCGTTTCTTGAGGTTTACTTTGGATTAAACGATTACTATCTACTGCAACTATCCATCTTGTTTGTTAAACTCAGTTGTACTGCTGCTGCTTTTCATATAATTCATGGAAGTTAGTCGTCAGTTAGATTGAGAAACTTTCTTTGGTAAGAACCAAGAATGAGGAGCTTTCTTTTGCCATGCGTGAAGCTGCTTGGATATGGAATCGAACTGGAGCTTGTAGATCGAGTCTGTGTTTGCTTAAATTTTGGACTTTCAAACGTGCTTTTTATAATTTTAAAAGTTGAAATTAACTAGTCCGGTTCATTTTTAAAAGACTTGTGCATAAAAGCCAAAGTTAAAATGTTGAAGAACAAACGCTTCAAATTGGAAGTCCAATATTTCACTTTAAAATATAAGGGCTAGACAATTAACGAGTTTTATTCAACAAAACTTTAATTCAAAACTCTACTATCTTTTGCAACTTATCACTTAAAATTTCGTTTCATGTCATAGAATTCATAGCTTTCATGTGGCTATTGGAAGAGCTAATTACTCCACTCCTAGGAGGTACTAATTACCCTATTCCCACCCCAACCTCTGAAACACAAACTGAAACCCGAGGCCAAAGCTTTGCTCTAGTCTACAACCGAATCTATTCAATGGAGCCGTTTCTTGTTGTTTTTCTGAGAAAAAGCCAAAACCCCGAACCCGAAGTCCGTATCGGAGGGAGAATTAGATCAGTTTTATACGGGCCCGTTTGGATTAGCTTTTTTCAAAAGCGTTTTTGTTAGAAGCTGAAAATTCTGACTTTTAAAAAAAGTTGTATTTGAATTTTTTTCAGAGTTTCAACTTTTTTGGAAGCCAAATTAAATAGTTATTACAAATTCAATGTGACTTTTTTTAGAAAAAAAAGTGTTTTTTCTTAAAAAAAGCCAATCCAAGCAGACCCTAAGGATAGGTCCTATTGATGACCAAGAAAACTCTGGAGAAAAGCAAGCTTCAATGCTTATGACTTATGCTGTTTTTGTTTGGATCTTATTATAAGACACTTATCTTATTTGATAACTTATATAAAAAGATTATTTGTTATCAGCTTATTATAAGACACTTATAAGATACTTTTTATAAGATGTTTTTGTAGAGAGAGAGAAAGAGAGAGAAAAGAATTCATTGTGAAGATATTTTCTGTTATATTATTCATTTAATGAAGATAACATTTCAGCCTATTTATAGACTGTGAGATACAGTTACTTAGTTACATTTAGCACATGGACAACTGTCACCCACTGTTGCTTCTAACTAATACTCCTTATACTAACTGTCTAGCTGCACACTATTATCCTTTACAGCCCCCCTCAAGCTGGGCAGGGGTAGTGCCATGAGAAGCTTGGACTTTAATGGTTGAAATCTGGTATTTGATAATGCTTTAGTTAGAATATCTGCAACCTGCTAATCTGTAGGAATGTAGGAAACCTGCAGCTTCTTGGCTTGTAGTTGTTCTCTAACAAAGTGATAGTCTATTTTTATGTGTTTTGTTCTGCCATGAAACACTGGATTAGATGCTAGTGCCAAAGCAGAAACACTATCACTGATAAGCAAAGGAGTAGAGACTAGAACATGCAAATTTGAAAGCAAATAAGTTAGCCATTTTATTTCAGCTGCAGCCTGTGCTAAAGCCCTGTATTCTGCCTCTGTGGATGACCTAGCTACTGTAGGTTGTTTCTTTGAGACCCAAGAAACAAGATTTGGATCCAAAAATATACAAAACCTTGTAGTTGATTTCCTATCATCCACACTAGCTGCCCAATCACTATCAGAAAAGCCCCTCAAGGTAAGTGGTCCAGGCTTAAAATGAATGCCATGAGAGATAGTTCCTTTGATAAACCTGAGGATTTTCTTCAATGCATTAAAGTCTCAGAATCGGAGGAATGCATATCTTGACATATGGAATTCTGAGAAAATTGAAGATCAGGCCTTGTAATAGTTAAATATTGCAGACCACCTACTAGACTCCTGAATTGTGTAGGATTATGATATGGAATACTAGCTTCTTGAGTAATAATAGAATACTTTGAAGTAGAAGGATTAGGACATGAGTTGCAGTCTTGTAGACCAGCCTTTTGTAGTAAGTCCTGAGCATATTTGGTCTGATGAAGGACCACTGAACTTCTTGAGTAGGACACCTCAATACCTAGGAAATAGGATAACAACCCCAGATCTTTCATAGCAAACTTGCTCTTCATTACAGTGATAGTAGACTCTACAGCATGACCAGAGCTCCCAGTGATCAAAATATCATCCACATAGATCAGGATGAAAATTGTGCACTTGGCAGATTGATAGATGAAGAGAGATGTGTCTGCAGAGGAACACTTGAACCCTTGACTAACCAAAAAGGCAGATAACATAGTATACCAAGCCCTTGGGGCTTGTTTAAGACCATACAAAGACTTTTGTAGCCTGCATACATAAGTAGGATGAGTAGTGTCCACAAAACCTGGACGCTGCACCATATAGACTTCTTTCTCTAAATTACCATAAAGAAAAGCATTGGATACATCCAACTGCTTAATGGGCCAGTGAAAATGCAAGGCAACGCTGATAACAAGTCTAATAGTTGGAGCTTTAACTACTAGACTGAGGGTTTCTTGATAGTCAAGGCCTTCTTCTTGATGAAACCCCTTGGCTACAAGTCTGGCTTTATACCTGGAAACAGTGCCATCAGAGTTTCTTTTTATTCTATACACCCACTTACGCCCAACGGGTTGCCTATGTGGTGGTAGAGGAACAAGAATCCAAGTTTGTTGTTTTTGTAATGCCTAGAATTCTTCTTGCATTGCAGTCACCCAATATGGTGATAAGGCAGCTTGTTTGTAGGTATTAGGTTCTGTTTTAGGGGAGTCTATGGCTACAGAGTGTATAAAATAGAGAGGAGGAGGTAAATGGCCTGTTTTAGACCTTGTGAGCATAGGATAATTAGGCTGATTTGCAAGAAGTGAGGAAGTAGATTGTGTAGGAGGAGACTGATTGTTTTTAGGTTGTGAAATAGGAATAGAACTTGCAGTAGATTGTGAATTTGAGACTGGACTCTGGGCAGAAGACAAGTTATGACTAGGAAGAGATAATGAAGGTGATGAAGACAATTGAAGTTGTGAAGATTGGATAGTGCTAGAAGAGTCAGAAACAAAACTGTCATTAGATTGCTTAGATTGAAACTGTGGATCAAATTGGGAAAGAGAAGTAGGAATATAAGGAGAAGAAGGACATGATTGAAGTCCTGGAAATTCAGTTTCCCTAAACTTTACATGCCTTGAGATGTAAACCCTTCATGTAACAATATCAAGACATCTATACCCTTTACTTGTTTGGCAATATCCTAGAAAGACACAAGGTACTGATTTGTTTTGAAGTTTATTAGTATTGTAAGGTTTGATCCGTGGATAGCAAAGATAGCCAAAAGGTTTCAAACTAAAATAGTCTGGTACTTTAGAAAAGAGTAATGCGTAGGGGGATTTGTTTGTGGTTGTAGTGGAGGGTAACCTATTTATTAGGTAATTGGCAGTTGCCAGAGCTTCCAACTAGTATTTGATAGGAAGTTTACTGTGATTAAGCAGAGCCAATGCTGTTTCTATGAGATGTAAGTGTTTTCTTTTTGCTTTACCATTTTGTTCAGGTGTGTGTGGACATGATGTTTGATGTATAGTCCCCTGATTTTGAAAAAGTAGTTGAAACTGGTTTTTATGAAATTCACCCTATTGTCAGATCTAAACACTTTGATGGTAGCATTAAATTGTATTTTTATCATGGTTGTAAAACTTGTGTAAGCAACATAAACATTAGAATTAAGTTTTAATGGATAAATCCAACAGTAATGAGTATAGTCATCCAGAAATATCACATAGTACTTGTAATTCATACAGGAATTGACAGGAGCAGGGCCCCATACATCTGAATGAATTATTTCAAAAGGGGCAGTGCTCTTTTTATTTGATACAGAAAAGGGTTGTTTGTGTGCTTTAGCAACTGCACAGTCAGTACAATCAAGAGTAGAGTAGCCTAGTCTAATATGCAACAGCTTGGATAAAATTTGAGACATATGCTTTAATGGATGTCATAGTCTAAGATGCCAAAGCCTGTTAGAAGGAAGACGTATATCACTGCAAGAACACTGCAAAGCTTGATTTCTGGAATCAGCCTTTATTGTAAAAGGAATAGGACAAAGTCCATGCTCACAAGGGCCCTGGAACACCACCTTGTTGCTGTGATGGTCCAGGATCTGAACAACCTTAGAATTAAAGATAATAGAGTAGTTATTATCTTTGGTCAACTGATAGATGGATAGAAGGTTTGAAGAAATATTTGGCACATAAAGAACATTGGACAGATAAAATGAAGAGGAGAGTGTAGAAAGAGTACCCTTACCCACACCAGTGATAGGTATGGTAGAACCATTACCCACAGTGACTGCCTCAGTGCCATGATAGGGTTGATAATATTGCAAGTTAGAAGAGTCATTAGTTACATGACTTGTAGCACCAGAGTATAAGTACCAATTTGTTACAGCAGGAGCCTGAGCCTTCTGAGTATGAACTGCATATGCTTGAGTGTTCTGAGGATGAGAGGTGACAATTAGAGTGTTGTAGTTTTGAGCATCCAGTCTATGCCAACACTGGATTGCACAGTGATTGTATTTACCACAGATTTGGCACTGAATAGGTGTAGGAAGTAGAGGTGTTGTGTTAGTATGAGGAGGAGAAGGCCTAGGTCCAGAATTTGATTGAGGTTGATAGGTTTGAAAATTATATCCTCCTCTGCCTCTTTGGTTTCTTCCTCCTCTGTGATTATTTCTTCCTCTGCCTCTTGTATTGCCACCTCTTTGAGAATTAGCAGCATAAAATGCAGTGTGAGCTTCTCTTGAAGTGGAATCCTGAATGTTGATTGTATTGGTGAACTTTTGATTAATTTCTTCACTTATTAGTAGGCTTGTGAGTTCAGAAACAGTAATATGCTCCTTTTTAACTCTAAGAGAGGTTTTCAGAGAGTCATAGGTAGATGGAGGACCTCTGAGAATAAATAGAACAAGATCCTCTTGAAGCAAGATCTCTCCAGCGGTAGCCAACTGATCACAAATAGACTTAGCTTGATCAAGATAAGCTTGCATGGACTGATTGCCTTTGGTAAGACCATATAATTGCATTTTGAGTTGATAAATATGAGACCTGCTTAAAGAACTGAATCTCTCTTCAAGAGCTATCCATATTTCAGTACAAGTCTGTAGATGATAGACTTGAGACATCACTCCAGGTGTGAGAGAAGCAAAGATGCAAGCTCTCAAATGCTCATCAGTAAGAATCCAGTTGTTATATTCAGGATTTGGCACTAAAGAACCATCTGTTGTGGTGATTGTTCTTGGTGGAATAGGAGGAAGCTTTGCAACATGAGGTAATAAGCCATTTGGCTTGAGACTGGCTTCAACTTGAGCTCTCCACATGATATAATTGGAGTTATTGAGCTTGAGTTGAAGAAGAAGACTCAAATTCTTCAAGAGAAGTTTGAGTCCAGGATCTAAAGATCTATCAATTGGAAGAGCCATTGAGCTAGGGTTTGTTGGAGAGGAGAACAAGAAAAATTTTGAGAAAAGCTGATCCAAATCAAAAAATTCAAGCTATACAAGGATCACATAGTTTAGTAGAAGCTATGGATGAAATTTGAGAGCTGGGCAACAAAAATTAAGAAGTACACAACATTTTGATAGTGCAAAAAACCCTAAGTAAAAACCTGAGAAGAAGAGCATAAATTTTCTAGAGAAAATTGAAGAGATCTCTTGCAAAGCTATGTTTGGACTTCAAAATGTTCCCATGAAGAAGCTATGAAAGCTTTGCAGGACTTAGTGATCTGCCATGGAAGCTTTTCTAGCTTCGAAAAAAGCTCTTGATATCATGTAGAGAGAGAGAGAAAGAGAGAGAAAAGAATTCATTGTAAAGATATTTTCTGTTATATTATTCATTTAATGAAGATAATATTTCAACCTATTTATATACTGTGAGATACAACTACTTAGTTACATTTAGCACATGGACAGCTGTCACCCACTATTGCTTCTAACTAATACTCCTTATACTAACTGCCTAGCTGCACACTATTATCCTTTACAATTTTATTTATAGTTATAAAAAATAAGTTGGGTTAATGTATTTATATCTTATCTTATATCTTATCAATTAAAAAATAATTAAAGATTGAAAAATTAAAATAAAAAATAAAAAATATAAAAACTAAAAAATTTTAAAAATAGAAAATAAAAAGTGTTAAAAATTAAATATTAAAAATTAAAATTTCAAAATTTTAAAATTTTTAAAACAAAAATAAAAATTAATTAAAATTTATATTTTATAACTTATTATTTAATTATAAAATTAAAATAATATAAGTCAAAATTGATAACATTATTATCAAAGTAATTTATAACAGCATTTAGCAAACCAAACAGTCTTATTGTATCAAATACTTATTTCTTATAAGACACTTATCAGATAAGATAGTTATTAGATTTTAGATAAGACTATTCTAAATAAGCTATTAGTGGTATGGGAAAAGGCATGTTTTTTCCTTATCTTTTTGGGGGGTGTGTGTGTTGGGGAAGATGAGGTGAAAGAAGATAACCTGATGAAGAAAAAAGAACTCATATCATCAAAGGTTCAGCAGTACAAACTAAATCATTGATTGAAAGCAAGAAGGTATGCAGTCAAAGATATTTGCATTTGATATAGATGATCATTGAGCGAAGAAATTCAGGTCAAGATTTGACTTAAAATCCTGAGAACAAAAACGAAATACAAGATTATGCTCTGATACTAAAGAACTGAATACATTAACAGCTTCTGCTTGTTGATGCAAACCCATATGTACAAGGCCACTTCAGAATCTGCCTTGTATTGGTTTCCTGACTTTGGTCATTGAGGAAGAAGCCATACTGGAAAAGCCACCTGGTTTGCTAGTGGAAGAAACGCTGCATGCCGAGCAAATGTGAGGAAAGCATATAAACACTGTAAACAAAATGTAGTATGATTATACACAAGAAAGAGAAAATGCATAATGATTACTGAAGATTGTACCCTTGATTCCTTTGCACCACCTTAGGCTTCATAGCGGCTAAATTTTTCACCTCTCGACTGTCAAAAGAGAATGAAGAATTAAACATCTGAGTACAAGGTTAAGCTCCATGCTTTTCAAGCAAGAGGTGCATGTGTAAATTGTTCACACATAAAAAGGTTAAGTGCAGAAGGAACTAACACGAACGTAAAAGTAAATTAGGACAGTGGACATAGTAACTCTCAAAGCCCTGACGAAATCTACAAGTTGACATTTAGGTATGATTGGCATAGAGAGAACAGGAAAAGTAATGGGAGGGATGAAGGTTTAAGGCCTGATTTTTCTCATGTGGTTGTAAGGCGAAAAACAGCCATCTCTATTCTCATGTCCAATTGGGAGTAAGTGAGGCAGGTGAACCGCGCTGCTCCTCAGTGCACCATTCATCACCGTAAACATGCTGACAAGTCCAGGCTCAGGGTCAGCCTCAGGCTCCTTCTATGAATTGTTGTCACCCTTTGCCAATTGATAAAGGGAAATGTATCAGATATGTATTCATACTAAGATAGAATATGAAGGCCAACAATAAGTCTCAACAAGCGTCTGTAACAGGCATATATTTTCCACCAGAATATGCCAATTAAATGTCTTTCCATTTTCTGTCCGCCTAACCAAATAGTAGGGAGGAAATAAAAATTGACTCCAATCAGCCATATATCTTCCATCAGAATATGACAATTAAATGTTTTTCCATGTTCCATCCAGCTAACCAAATACCGTGGAGGAAATAAAAATTTCACTCCATTTGGGATGACTTTCCCTCCTCCCAGTTTTCCTTCAACTTTCCACCCATTGCACCATAGACATCATTCACATTGCATGTTACTTCTTGAACTTTCCAAAATGGTGACTGTTTTCTAATGGATTTTAGCAACTTTTGATAGTTTGGGCTCGAGAATTGTCCTTCTGGCTTAGGACTTTCTGGCAGGTTCTTCCCCAGCTCATCAGCTAATCTATAATTGCCTAAAAGACTATCCTTCAGATCTCAGATCCACCCAAAGTCACATATCTATAACTTAACCTGAACATACATGAAGAAATATACAACAAGGAATGTATAAATTAGCCATATGCATACATGAGTTTGCAAACTAATTTACCTGTTGAGGAAGTCCAACTTAGCCTTCTTCATCAAGCTGCTTTTTGTGTTGCCAAGATAAGGTCCACCTACAAACAATTGCACGTAAGATTAACCATCTCATACTACATACTGTTGAACAAGCACTCACATCATTGAGCAAAGTACTTGTACATAAGAATGCAAACACTACCTCCGAAGCTTCTTTTCTTGCTTGAAGGTGGAACCTTTGTGCAAATTCGAACTTGCCGACTTTGCTTCTCTGCAGGAATAAGTAGCTATGTAAGGTTGCATCTAATTAGAGAATGCAGTCATTGTAAAATAACAAAAAATGCAGCATGTAAGAGAATTCAATTTAAAAAACTTACTAGCATCTTCTGCTTTGTATAATTGCTTAATTCGTTCAAAACACTTCTCTTGTCGCTCTTTTTCATCCTTTAACTTCGCCTGCGAATAGACCGACATAGTTATGGTGTAATACAATAACATCATAAACAAAAGACCTTGCGAATCGGCAATTAGCCACTTGACGCTTCAAGCTGCAGGTTTATTAAAATTGGATATCATGTTCACCACTAAGAAATGATGGTATGGCGTAATCGGATTATCATTAGATTTCAACTCAAAACTTGACAATTGGTCAGCCAATAATTTATAGCATACTAGCCTGGTGACAAGTGAGAGATGAAGAAAACAAATTACCTCATACAATTGTTTCCATTTAAAGATCACTTTCTTCTGTTTCATTCTTTCAATCACAAGATTGGTTTTCTCAGGTCCAAATTCAATCCGATAAAATCTCTTCCATAGTTTATCGGTCACTGGGCTAAGATCCCTTTCCTACAAAAAGGAAATACAAATTTTTAAGATTCAATAAATGGAGAAATAAGAGAAATTATTGTTGTGTTAGCATCTTACTTCTGTACAGTTTTCAATGTGTGTCAATTGATCAAGAGTACAATGTGGCAAGATGCGTTCCAGAAGGTGAAAATCTGTTTCTCCAACATCACCAAGATACCTAACATTATCTATTGCTTTCTGCACGCATAAATCAACCAAAGAAGGAACTCTGCAGTTCACTGATGTATGCATGTCTGTAAATCTCCCCAGGTGCTTCAATCCAATCTCTTCTGCTTGAACCTCTCTTAGGTCTGTATTATTCAACCAAAAATCAATAGAAGAAAAGAGTCATCATTCAGAATCCTTCAAGAAGTCTATAGAAATTAATTGTACGAAGTCTACAACATCACAATAGTTTCAACGTATAATGTCTAAAATTCCCAACAAAACAGAGTGTAAACGTATCAAGCAGAACTTATTGAGTATCTGTGTTCAGGTTAAACAAAATGCTAAGTTTACCACTGTTCCTAACACATAATTCAAACTTTCTACTTTCTTTTCCTCTTCACTTTTTGGAGTTACACAGTAAGCACTGAAGCTTGTGCTTAACAAAGTCCTCAACTTGTCTGAATATTCCATGTTGGATAAAAATCTCCGCGACAAACTATTAACAACATGGGAAGGTTTTTCATACGTCTATCTTCCCTACATGACCCTTCTATTAGCAAAAGTCCTTACTTTTTCTTGGTGGTTTATCTTGCGCATTGTGTAAGACCTTTAGTCACACAAACCATGATCTTAAGGAGTACCCATCAAACAATAAACATTCTTCAAATATTTATCAATGACAAGAAAATTGTCTGCACATGGAAATACATATAGGTATCGTTATACATATATGCACCTGTCTAATTCAATTCAATAAAATGCTAAATCTTTTCGTTAATTCCTAAGCAAATTTTCCATTTTTTTTTAATTTCCATAAATCCAAATTAAAAGGAAACACCTTGCCTAGTGTCTTTCTAAATAAAATATGTTTGTGTATATATTGTTTGTTTTCTTTAATTGATTTCGATTTGTCTATATTTTAGTACAGGATATCTGTATAAGCTTATATCTATATATATACATATATATATATACATACATACACACACACACATATAAACAAGATGCACGAAACTTCTGATTGATTCAAGAGCTCACCGAGAGGTGATCGGAGTGAAGAATCGGCGAGATGATGACGTCAGCGAGCTCCGGTGAACGATGACACTTTAGCCAACGATCTGCGATGATGATGTGTGCATATATATATGCATGATGTATATGTATATATCTATGTGTATATGGATGTATGTAGACGAGATGTGATGATTCTTTCTACAATTTCTTGTATTGATATTGATTCTGAGGCCAACGAATTTTCCTAATGGCTATCGTGCGCCCCTTGTTTCTTGTTTTCGCTATTCTGCGCTGCGGGTTGGGCATTGGCCCGTTGGGACCTATCTGAATGGGCTTATGGTGTACGCTCTTCAATTGGGCTAATGTAATGGGCTTTTTGTGTAATTTCAGCTCAAATTCATTCTTAAACTTTTTATCCTTTTTTTCAAACTATCATAAAAACAAAAAATAATAGGGAAAAACTAAAAAGAAGACCTTCTTTTATTCTTAGCGATAATTCATGTGGATTAATAAGAGAAAATAAAGAGTAAGATTTTGATATATATAATAATAATTACGTATGCTTACCCTATATATAAACTATTTGCAAATATTAATGTGCTCAACAGTTAAATTTGTTACCAAAAAAATTAAATTTGTTTTGCAAAACTAGTAATGCAGAACTTAGTTTTTTCGAAAATATTCATGTAGCACACGTGCTTTAGAAAAAGTTAAAAACAAGAAAGGGAAGAAAGAGATCAAGAGTTTATAGGTCTTTCTTGCCTTTCTTGTGATGATTGTTTTTATTGATCGTACTTAATGGGATAAGATTTGATTCAACTGCTAATTGTTTTTATGATTATTTGAGGACTCGTGAGCAGAATGAGTTCACATAAAAACGCTACCAGAAAAGGAAAAGGATTTATGAGAGAGCAAATGCTTCAGAATTAGATCTAAAAAGAGAGCTAATTCGAATTGTACAGAAAGAGTCAGCACTAATGGAGCTTTTTCGAACAAGCCAATAAACACATTTCACCATCACCAAATCTTCAACAAGAACATAAAACAATCTGAATTCGAGCTCTCTACACTTGAAAATGTGACTGCTGATTAGTCATTCGAATACCTCAGCCGCGAGCCACAAAGTAAATCCATGCTTTCGCTGTAGAATTTTTCTAACATCATGCGGCGGCATTCTTGGGTACCTCTTCCCAGCCTCCAAGCTTCATGGCGCGCGCAAAATTCCACCACTCTGGCTGAAGAGTTTTAGGGGTTATTTACGAATATGAGAAAGAATGGTGACACAACTCTCAAATCCACCAGTCATGTATCTAAGAAGTATAGTGTTTGCAAAAGCTGCAGGACGTTGCTCTTACTGTCTTGTCAGCAAGCAGTTTTTCGAGGAAACTAGCACCCAACTTCATCTGCCACCAGTGGGGGGACGAAACTGTGACCTTGAAGAGTCTGCTCAAAGATATGTCCTATTTCGAGTAATTTCTCCTGCAAGAACATTTGAAGTTTCAGATATGCATAGGATTATACATTGTCTGCTAAAGCATCAGCTTTCTTATAATCCAGTAGAGTTAATAGAATTCTAAGCATGGTCTTTCGCATGAAGTAGAAACTTTCTTGCAACAATATCTTTTCTTTTTGATGGCACGAGTTATTTAAGCTATCAACCCTTAGAAAATTAACGAAGAAATTTACTAGAGAATCCAACTCCCTTCACTGAAATGTATGCTGGACAAGGTGGGTCTTTACACTTTCAGGAAAGGACCTTATCCAGACCCCAGCAGCACAGACCAAGCCATTGCTGTGATACTCACATGGACGCGTGTTTCAGGTGGTATCTTACTTGCCTATCTAACAGCCTACCTAACAGCATGGTTAAACATGGTCTGAAGAAGTTTCCTACACTAGGCACAATTCAATCACTTGATCTGTTGACAATGAGACCCCTAGTAGTAAATCCAATCCTTTAGTTTTTTTGCCACTACATGTAACATCTGTATAACACAGGCCAAAGTGCTAACTCACATAATTCTTGGGACATTATGTCTTTGTATTTGATTGAGAGAGAGAGAGAGAGAGAGGGAGGGGAGGGAGGAGGAGAACAGTTCCCCACCTCATTAAATGCTGCTCCAATCATCTGGCAACCAACAGGAAGGCCAGCTGATCCTCCACTGGCAAATCCACAAGGTAAAACCAAAGCAGGTAGACCAGCCAAGTTAACATTTACCTGCATTGAAGATAGAAATGCCCATAAAGAATTAGGGAAAACAACATTTTGTTGTACTTGTACATGAGAACAAGCATTTCAAGGAAACCAAAGTTTGTGTGGACAGATATCCAAGAAGATTGCTACCAACTCCTCCCATAAGTGAAATGGGAAACAGGTTCGACTATGGTTGCACTGAGTTCAGAAAAGATTCAATAGAAGATACAAATGCACATCAACTAATTGATACAGGAAGCAACTTTGCTGGACCAAATTCACAAAATGGAACATTTAGAATATAAAGAAGTCCAGCAACTCACCGTCATAATGTCCCCTGCATACATGGCCAATGGATCATCTTTCTTCTCACCTGTGAAGGTTATATGTTATTCCATGACAAAAAGAAAAAAATAATTGTGAAAATTGAAAGGAAATGACAAATACAATATTGAATGCTAAAGATGCAAGCATTGTCATACCAAACTTGTAAGCAACTGATGGAGTTGCAGGAGAAATCAAGATATCATTTTCGTCCAGAGCAGCCTTGAAGCCCTTCTGGACTATGGTTCTAACCTGAAACACAATTACAGTTGTAAATTTCCTCTTGTAGAGAGAATTTAGACTCTCTTTTATAATGACCATAAAAACCGAGTATTAAACAAACTGAAACAAAACCATGTTCAGAAATCTCCTCAAACAAAATAAATTGAACTACAGCAACTACGACCAGAACACTATAAAATTCAATAATCACCGGATCACAAGCCAACATATTAATTGGATTTTCAGTACCAAATTTATTTATAATAATCAGTAGGTAGATAATTGCTGTGGAACCTGCTGCGCACGCTTGTAATATGCATCATAATAACCAGCTGAAAGAGCATATGTTCCCATTAGAATTCTCCTTTTCACCTGCAAAATAGAAAGCAAATTCTGTCACTAATAAATGACTAGTTCTAAGTCAAGTGATATAGAATATTTTGATAAACACTCCCTAAGATGCAAATCAAATGTCATGGTTCAAAGTCAAGGAGCTTTAGGAGAGAACTAAAGGAACTACATCATTGAATTTGTGCAGGCCCAAGTAAAACCTTTTGAAATTATGAAATAATAAGAGACAAGCTAGATCCAAAAAAGGATATTAAACCTATTATATGGTCAGAACTATAGACAAAATTCGAAGAAAATGGATATTGTTTTGAAATAGCCCAAAATGAAAAGCATAGCACTCAATTTGGTATGGACGGAGTATCAAAGGGTTGAAATGTGTGGATTAGCATCAATAGCATCATTTGCTAAGACAAATTCACATAACCTTACCTCAGAACCAAATCCATTGGCACGTGAATCTCCATAAAGGGAATTCAACTCATCAGCAAAAACTTGATTCCCATACCTGCGTTTAAACAACAATGAACATAAGCAACACATTGTGAGCCATTACTTAAATTATCTCTGGGCATATTTTATCATTCTTTTTTCTTGACCAAAAGAAATTCTGTACAGCATCTAGGAAGTAGATTGGTGAATGAAAACACACACTCACCCCCTCTTACACCTCCTCCTCACTTCCCTCTTCCCCTCTCATGTGCACCAGACATTCAAGCCATCCTTGTGGATGTTTCATTAACTTTTCAATTGGAAAGAGAAGACAAGAAAAGGGGAGAAGTAAAGTCTTATCACTAGTGAATTTACATGTCACCTGATACCATCATAACGAGCTAAATTTGAAGATGATTCTGATGAAGCAAGGATATAATATGCCGGTAATCCTAATGAGAATGATGGCAACGAGACCTGCAAAAATTAATGGAAAGAGAAAGATTATAAAATTTGACAGCTATAACGATCTATTAGAGATAATAATGAACATTGGACATGCAGGACCCAGAAAATCTTCAAAATGAATACCTCAGAGATGACACATCCTAAGTCTTCCAGATGGGATGTTGCACTATTAATTGAAGAAATTACTTCAGGATCAACTCCATCCTCGAGAGTTTCACGGATCACCCCAACTCTCACACCTTTCAAGGGCTTAGATTCCAGGTACTCTTTGGCAATGAATTGAGATGTGAAGTCAGGAACTTCCTGGAAAGTGAAATTTTCGTTCTGAGAGGTGGAATATCATAAAACCATCTAAAAACCTTTCTGTTGCTATAAAATTTGTGACAGAATCTGGATATATGACATATTAATGTGATAGAAGATCTGTTACAAAGACGTATAGAGCATAGGCTTTTGTTTGACTCCGACAAGATGTTCTGGACTTAATACAACTTTTTTTTTCCAAATTTACCCCCAACCCCCATCCCTCATGGGATTCGGACCCAGGTCATTAATCTTGGGAGAAGTATCCTCAATCACTTGAGCTACTCGCTAATCCTAGACTTAATATAACTTCAACTGAGGTTTTTTGCATGTTCAAGTGGAAGTGTGTGCCTCACTAACTGCACTACTTCCTGATGACCTTTTCTATTTTCAATTTTCCCCCATCTCAAAATGGATAACTAATGCAAATAGCCTATAACAGCAGTCGGATGTAGAAGTAAATCAAAACATATGCTTATTTAGGACACTTGAGCATGGAAGCAAACATTTATTGATGGAAAAGAAACTGCACAAATATATTCAGAATTGTGGAACATACTCGCTTACTACTAGTAGCATCAAACTTATCATGACCAGAAATTGCATGAAGGAGAATTCCTGCATCAGCAACTGATGAACCAAAGCATCCAATGACATCCAGAGATGACGCATATGCCACAAGTCCATACCTCGAGACACGTCCATATGTTGGCTTCAGTCCAACAACACCACAAAACGATGCTGGTTGCCTAACACTCCCACCAGTATCACTTCCCAATGATACAACACATTGCCTAGCAGAAACAGCAGCAGCTGAGCCGCCAGATGACCCTCCAGGTACTCGAGACAAATCCCAAGGGTTTGCGGTCACCTAAGGAATATGAAGATGAATCACCTGAGTGAACCATGCGCCATGCGCAATTACAATTCGAATATGTCAGTATTCAATTTTTATCCTTCTACTTTTATTTATTTTATTCAATATACAAGGTAGATGCAACAGAAAATTGTTACAGAGCTGATCTAACACCACTTCACTCATACCATTTGAACTAGGGAGAGCCTATGCTCGAGTAGAAAATGCTTAACAATATGAAGTTAGTTCCAAAATAGGACTTTAACCTACTTATAGTGAAGCCAACTACAATAGATTTTCTATTCACTCTAATAACAGGAATCCAGATAACAAACAGTCAAAACTGGAGTATGATAATTGGATCGCTTGATATATGGCTTATATTTCCATTGCATATGTTAGTAGATAAGTATTATCCTTATTTAAAGGTGACCAATTTATACATGTTTGGGAAATGCCTTTCTGATTACAGAGGTAGTTATAACTGCTTTCATATGCAGGGGGGCAACACGACCTAGTTAACTAGAAAGCGCTATCACGATTGGCCACATTTCATAAAAATGCTCCAACTTTCTACAAACTCAAATTCATACGCTAACTTGAGCTCAATATATCAAGTAAGTTAAAAACCTTGAACAAATTATCAATTCAACTCAACTAGTGGTTCCATTCCTCAGGCAGCCCTACATCCTTTTCAAACAAACCATTCAGAATCCAAACTTAACGCGATGCTCTCATTGGCATTCAATGTAGTATGAGATTAATCTATAAGTTAATGTTGTGACAACCCCAAGTGAGGACTAGACCATTGCATCAAACACGACCTCCAACTTACACAAAAGACTATAAAATCTAATCTTTTGCAAAATTCGGACAAGAGAGAAGTAACCTGATAAGCAGAACCTTCAGTAGAACTCCCCATACCAAACTCATCCAAATTGGTCTTGCCCACAATGATAGCCCCACTCTCCTTCAGCTTATTCACAGCCGTGGCATCGAACGGCGGCTTATAAGCCTCCAAGAGTTTAGAAGCAGCAGTACAAGGCATGTTGGAGGCACAAATGTTATCTTTCACCGCCACCAAAACGCCGGCGAGCGGTCCCACGGGCTGATTATTCTGAATTTTGTTATCAATTTCGCGGGCCTCGTTGAGGATGGACTCGTCGGAGGGGCTGTAGAGGAAGCTTTTGAGTTGGGGTTCGGTGCGACGGAGGCGGCGGAGGAAGGTCTCGGCGAGGTCTACCGCGGTGGCTTCACGGGAAAGGAGGGATTTGCGGATGGTGAGGATCTGGGATTCGGGTGGTTGGGCGGTGGGGAGGGAGCATTTGACCTGCGGTGGCAGGTGGTGGTGGTGGTGGTGGAGACGGAGGAGGCGCGGTGGATGCAGCCAAGATAGCATTTTTTTTGTTGGGGTTGAGTGTTGGGATGGGAGTGGAGGGAAAGCCTGAAGGGTTTAACAGGTTTATCTGCTGATTATCTCAGTGGAAATTGGTCCCTTTCTTTCTTCCTTTTTTTTATTTTTTCTTTTTTTCCTTTTTTTTTTATTTATAAAACCAATAGCAATTCATTGTAATAAAAGTTTTCAAGTTCAAATTTATCTACTTCTGTTATGCAGAATATTTAAACTTTTATAAATTTAGAACATGCATTTAGATATTGAGATAGGTTTACTAAAAGTTTATAGTTTGTAGTCAATTCGTACAAAAATTAATTTTGTTATGTCCATATCTTGTATAAAATTCCAAAACCGTCTAAAGAGGCTTGAACACTAAAGTAGGCCAAAAGAATTTCTTAATAGTGAAGCACAAGTTTTAAATGCACATATTATTTTCATACCAATCACAAGATAAGAAAAAAAAAAACACCACAATTGGTTAAATTCCAGATGATTATAAACACAAAAACCAGACTTATATACTGATGTTTGTACAACTTCTTTTAACAGCTTAGACCTCAAAATTCAGGGAAAATACATGGATCACATTCATATTTTTTATATCAAATTTTGGTGCAATTCTTGGCAAGCTACCTGGTTTGAAACTTCCTGACCATCTCCACCCCTTAGTAACTACGAAGTCAGCCCACCGGACACCTTTGGCATCTGGGGGTTCTAGACTTGTAAGTACTCTGCTTATACATCAAGTTTATATTCGAAAATTATTCATTCGATAGAACTAACGATAATCATAAACATTCTACTCCTGATCTCATGCTTCTGAAACCTCTATATACAGATAGATCTTTTGACGTTTTGTGCAGTTAACTAGACAAATCTGATCTAACTCTTCCAAGGATGCGAATTTCTTCTCCATCTATATTGGATTGTGAAGAATCAGTGCGTGGACCATTAGTTGACAAGCTCTGAGTTTGGCTGGGATTCTGCCAGAAATGGTTTCTTATGGTCCTGAATTTCGCATCAGTGGTTGAGAAACCTGGATCAGAAAGCAGGTCCTGAACAACAGTTCGACCTTCAAGCATGCTTACTACCTGAGACATTGTAGGCCTGAGCGTAGGGGCAGCATTGGTACATAGAAGTGCGACATTTAGCATGACCGTGGCCTCTTCGGATGAATAATCAGACCCCAAATCTGGATCAACCAACTCTAGTAGATCCCCTCTTTCTTGCAAAACATATGCCTGTTGAAAGCGCAAATTCAGGAAGTATCATTAACCAGAACCATGATATGTAAATGGACTGACTGATAGAAATTTATGAACAAAAAGGGAAGGATGGTCGGTTTAGTGAGGCAAGACACCGGAGAATTGGCGTTTGGTACTCCAGATATATGAGCACAATAAAACATGTAATGACATAATATTAGCTTTATATGGAACTGGTTATTAGGCGAGGTAGAAAAGAAGAGGATGAGATTCATAACCTCAGAAAATGAAAAGAGAATACAGAAACTCTATTTACCCAGTCAAGAAGATATACAAACTCTTCCTTGGGCCGGTAACTTGTGTTGCTTTTTCCACTGACAATTTCTAGGGCAACAACTCCAAAGCTGTATACATCTGCTTTGTCAGTCAAGTAACCGCGCATAGCATATTCAGGGGCCATGTAGCCTCTGCATTGCCAAATGGAAAGAAGATTTATGCAGGCATAATTAGATTGCTGCTGAAAGTTGGAATGGGAAAAGGAGGAACAAATCTTAGGAGACGGAGAAAATTATAGCTATATAAACTTCAGCTTTTTGGATAATCTTAATCTATTCATGTTTTAGACAATTTTCAGATGCTGTCAATGTGTTTGAATAAGAGTACAAGTTCAGACGAGAAGCTCACAAAGATTTATGAAGATTCTTACATAGTTCCTGCAATTCGGGTGCTAATGTGGGTGACATCATCCTCATTGAGCTTCGCCAGTCCAAAATCAGATATCTTGGCATTTAGGTCTTTATCAAGCAAAACGTTACTAGTTTTGATGTCCCTATGGACTATCTTCACTCGCGATTCTTCATGGAGGTAGGCCAAACCTCTTGCTATGCCTAGGCAAATTTTCCTTCTTGTAGGCCAGTCTAACTTCAGTTTGCATGTCGGGTCTTTCCCTATTGGAAAGTAAAACAAAGAAAACAGAGATATGTTAAAGACCAATACCTATATGGTTCTAACTGGCAGGCTTCTCTTTGCTTTAACTGTTAGTACTCACCAAAAAGAGCACGGGAAAGACAATTATTTTCCATGTACTCGTATATTAGCATTAGCTGATTTCCTTCAACACAACAGCCATATAACTTTACAAGATTTGGATGCTGGAGCGCAGATATCATGCCTATTTCATTGACAAATTCACGAGTTCCTTGTTTTGACTTTGAGGAAAGTTGCTTGACCGCAATAATGGTTCCATCTGCTAATAGACCCTGCGCCATAGTAAAGGGACAACTTAGTGTTTACATATAACAAAAGAATCTATAAGTATCTACATATAACAAAAGAATCTAGAGAGGAATAAATAACAGGAGTACTAAAATATATAACAATTCTGTTAATCAAGATAATAATAAATACTGCAGTAAATAAATAATATTCAAGCACCATGTCAGAAAGTCTTATTAATATATAGGATGGTCCATATCTTTTCAGCCTATCTGTGTTTTCTTTTCATCTCGAAGCTTTTGATAAAAACATCATCTTGAAGCTATTAATAGAGATAGGTCCATGATACCAGCTGAAATATCTAGGATATAGAGCTTAATTTGACGGCTAAACTCCATGCGTTCTTTCTGTTGTTCTTTAGCCAATATATACCAAGTGGACACATGGTACTTCTTCAACTCACTGAAAACATATGAACAAAAATATTTGCATATGAAATGTGCCCTCCTACTCTCATCTTGCTAAATTAGACAGCGCGTTAACTGACTTCCAGGTATATTTCATAAAGAAACCTCTTCTCAGTTTGGCACCAGTGATGCCCGATGCTTAATTTTGTAAACTAGTGGTCAAACAAAGTTAAGGAAGAAGAATATTACCTTATAAACTGAGCCAAAACCACCCTCCCCTATCTTGTTTGCCGGATCAAAATTCTTGGTTGCAGCTTTGATCTGTCTGAGTGTAAATAGACCTGTTTGTAAATCTAGGCCTCTAAGCTCTGTCAAGATGAAGGTTGAGAGTCAGTTGGAAATTGATAGCTAGATTAGTTTAATTCCAACAAGGATTAATTACACCCCATCCATATATTAAGCAATTCTTTTAGGATAACAATGCACGTAGTCTAGGCTTTTGGGAAAGAAGTCAGGTGTGGAATTGTGCTTATTTGTTACCAAACTGGAAAAAAGTAAAAACCAAGACCGACCACATAACTATGGCTCATTCTCAAGCTTGAAAATTCATGTTTTTCTGGAGAAAAATGTACTTCAAGACTCTTCAATCAGGAGGCTGATCTTCCATTACCAATGTGATTTCCTATCAACAGGTCTTACCCCAAAAACCAAATGCATTCCACTTCTTTCTTTGTGAGCAAAGCCAGACTAAGATCTCATTGTAAAAAGATGAAGTACAATCAGTTCATGGAGGGTGTATGGACATGAGTATCATGCCAACAACATATTATTACATTATGACATGCTTGATCCTTTGTAATAGCACATCTCTATTCAATTTATTCAAATAGAATTGAAAACAGTAAAAAATGTAATTCTGTTTCAGAGTTGCCCATACTCGAGTACCGAAATCAGTTGATATAATATGACTTGATAAACTGTTCAGAAAGAATGCTACCTTTGTCTGCAGATATTTGTCCTCCGAGGTAGCCATTCCTATACAAGATTCCTATGATAAGAAGGAGAAGAAGTATTGCTCCAGATACAGCTCCCACAGTGGAGAGGATTACAGTCCTTCTGTGATGGTCCTCCGGTGGCTTAAAATCTGCCATAATGAGGCATTCAGCAGATTTATCAATATTGTTCACATACTAGTTCAAGACTTCAAGTACATCTGCCCTATAATTGTATTTTCTCATTCCAGGTATTTTATTAGATATGCCTTATGGTTTGCTTATTGATCTTCAAGTATGCCTGAAAAGTGGCAAACTTGTATATGGAATTTTTACATATAAATGAGAATTAATAGTCATGTTTTCAGACAATAAGAAGAATATTCTGTTCTTAACCAGTCATGAATATACATGGTTACATCATGCCACTAAAGACGGAAACAACCTATTGTGAATAATCCTGAAGATAATGAACTGATATGCTCTAACTAAATTCTTTAACTATGTAATCACATTACATAGTCACAATACTGACTCATAATGTCAACAAGTACAGCTATAATCTTTTCAAAATATTAGATGATGGTAGGTGCAACTTAAGGTGACCTTTTGGCTCTATAGATCATGGCAATTTGCACACAAAATCCTATGACCCTTGGTAAGAGTTACTGATTTAAGGAACAAATGTCTTGCAGATGTTCAGATAATTATAAGCAATCAATTTTAGAATGATGAACTTGAAGGTAGGATGCTTTGTCCAAACGAAACATAACCCTTTCTTGAACTACCTGAAACTAATGATTTCGAAAGGATACTTCTGCTATAACAATTCTACCCTTTGTGCCTTATGGTGTAATCTTATAGCATCTCTATTACCCAAAGCCTTCATATGCAAACAAACCAAGTTTGGCTCAAAGATAAGCAAGTAGAGATGCACTTGAAATAAGTCAAGATACATACTAGGATCCACTGAGATAGCTGATATTAGAGGACCATAAATTCCCCTGTCTGGAATGCCCGTAGTTCCCTTGCCTGTCCAGTAAAAGTGGATCTTTAGCGTATGGGTTGTAACGGCTACAGTAAAATTCTTTATGATTGGCTTGCCAGGGCCACCAGCCTCTCTTGCAATGTTGAAATCCTTCAATACCAATTTATCCTATATTTGCACAAAACAACTGAAATGTTAACTTCAGGAATCCGGGAGAAAGCATTTTCTGCCTATTTCCTGGTGGTGTGCATACCTGTAGGTGGACATCAAATATACGATTCCCAAGGCTGTTGAAGGAACTGTCATTTGTGAAAACAATTTCAGCAAAATGGAGACTGACTGTGTAGTTCCCGTTCATAAGACAAAGCCCATAGTAAGTCAAAGAGAGGGGGGATACACGGGCTGTTGTGTAAAGTTCTGAATCTGAGGCAGGGACGTTACTAAGAACGGAAGTATTGCTTGCAATATAGAGATCAGCATCAACATCATTGTCCATGAAGTTCCCTGTGCTGCTAAATGCCCAACTCTGTCCTGTATAAAACATTGAGGCTCCTCTGGGGTCTAAATCAGCTTCGAACTTAGTACGGTTGTTGAAAATGATTTCTTTGCCGCCACAATTGATGTGCAAGGAATAATGCTCTGTTAAGAGTTGAGATTAAGATTAAGCACACCAGATTTCATCTTTTCCTCAACCATCAAAAAGAATTCTGGAGTCATCCCAAAGTTTTAAAATGCTTATTCATTTAAAGCAATTTCATTTATTGAGCAGATGAGAATTTGAATTTGCCGGTGATTTTAATGACTTCCAGACTATGTAAAAATTTTAAAGAGCAGGAAAACCACTTCCTTATTGTTTCCCTGAATCGGATTTACAAGACTAGAGTAATATAGAGAATGTTCACATCTATTAGCAAATGTGATTTATATCTTACAGCCAATTATAGAAATAATTAAACTAAAGGTTGCCTTGGGGAGAAAAAAAAAATTGAATTTGTTGATAGATGGAAGTTCAAATTTTGCTCGAGCACATAGTACCTCACCTAAAAATTCAAGAATTTGGAAGTTACTCACGATGATTCAAGTCAGAACATGGGAAGTTTTGCTTCAAACAAGAGTGAACTCTACTGCTGCTATGCCTAAGAGGAAAAAGAAAAGTCCCGTTGAGGAATATATCAAGAAAGCCTTGATTCTGGCAATAAACAAGAACTCGTGTGCAATAAGGCTTCAGAGAAAGAAGATGTGACCGATAAGGAAAGAGATGAGATGTGATAACTGATAAATACCTTTGCAAATAAAAGGAACAATGATGTAATTTAAAAGATTAGCAATAGAAGAACTGCATTAGCAGAGAATCTTACGTTCTTTCTGTTGAGGAAGAATAGCTCTCCACTAAGTTTCTGGAGCAACCAAAAGAAATAAAGACTATAAACACTGAGATTTGCTGTGGGAGAGAAGAAAATCAATAATTTGAAAAACTTACACACTCCCTCGCGGGCATTCAGGAGGTGCTGAGCTTTCCCATGTGAAATTGTTATCCGAGACATCTCTGCACAGAACATTGAAAATCAAAGTGATACAGAAATTGTAAATAGCTTTAATAAAACTAACTTCGTAGATGTGACTTCTACTGTCTTCTTTGAACCTAGGACTCTGTCGTAGTCAATTCCTTTCATTTTAAAGTTCTGGTTGCTCTATGCATATATCATACTGTTTTACAAAATTTTTGCACCATTTTCTTAGCAAATTCATGCGAACCCTAGGCGCAACCAAGCACAAAAGACAGTTAAAACTAAATCATGACGTGATGTAATGTATATATATGCATACATATTTCTGTTACTTGACAAAATCCATCCAGGAATTGCTCCTGTAAGCTTATTTCCTGTCAGATACCTACAGATCCAAGCAGAATTATCAGCTTGCCGTGTATGTGAATATTATAGGAAGAAAGTAACAGTTGGCGAAAATAGAAACTTACATAAAATCTATTTTTGCAAGCTCGATAAAAGATCTCGGAATTTCACTAGTCAAATTGTTAAAACTTAGGTCCCTATAAGCAAGATCACATGATAGATAAGTTTACAGGAAAAATAAAATGTTGGTGGACAGAATATCGATTAATGCAAGTGCGTTGATATATGAAGTCATTATAGAGTGGATTATAGTAGACGGCAGCTCTGCTTGAGACAGTTGCGGGAAAAGTATAGTTCTTACAGAGCTTTCAGTTTTGGCATCTCTCCTATATATTCTGGAATCTCTCCATTAATTAAGCAGTTCCTCAGTATCCTGTGTTGACCAAAGTATCAAATCTTTATGTTCAGCAAAGTAAGAAACTTCATGTTAGACATCATAAGGAGAAAAAGACAAAATCCACTCACAGTGTCTTCAAGGATTTTAAGTTTTCTAATGGTGGAAAACTTGAAGCTTTGCCTTCTAGATCACTGATCCTCCTAGAAGTCACAAAATTTCACAAATTACAATAGATAGTTTTTCTTTTCTGTAGAGAGAAATTAAACCAAGTAAAAATGTGACTGTTAAAGATGCTTACAAGTCACTTAAGCTTGTCAAGGCAGAAATAGTAGACGGGATAGGGCCCTCAAGAGAACATCCTTGGATATGTCTGTTACCAAAAGTTCAGCGTCAATTGACAGATGAACAAAGAAAAGAAAATATAAGTACTGCTGCTGGAACTCTGAGTTAGCTTCCTCATACCCTTCTTAAATTTTTGTGCTTTACTCAATGAATATCAAGAAGACAATATTTTCATGGAAAGACACCAAATGTTGAATATAGATACGAACTGCATTTGACAAAGAAGCAGAAAGCTTACAGTTTCTCAACACGTGTCCAGTTGCCGATGAATTCTGGAATTTTTCCAGTAAAGTTATTGTCATTTATCCTCCTGAGGAGACCAACAGTTTTAGGAATTAGGATTGCCAACCTATAACTCCATCTTTTTTTTTTTTTTCCAAAATGACTATATAAGGAAAAAGTGATGATTGTTTGTATCCACGGAAAACATTTTAGAAAAACACTATAAAAGTAATTTGAGGTATTTGAAATAAAGAATAAATTTGCTATTGATGATTGGCACTTCATTATGTTAGTGTGCTTCATGAGTTAGTCCAGCAAATAAACTTTTATATATGTAAAATTGCAAAATGTACATATGATATGAGTAAAAAGAACAGAATGGTGTACTCACATATCAATCAAATTAGTTAGCTTGGCAAGTGCCACTGGTAATTCTCCTGTAAATGCATTTGATGACAGAGTACTGAAATAGAAAGGAAGGGACACTAGTGAGAACGATGGCAGGTTGCAGGAGTCATCAGTCTATAACTGTATATGTGATGTCAATGGGGAAGGAAAAATTTACAGTTTCTGTAGCTTAACCAACTTTCCAATCTCTGGAGTAATGGGTCCTGAGAACTGGTTTCCTTCAATGCTTCTGCAAATATTAAAGTCTCAATATCTACTTTAAGAACAATATAAGCAGATTGTAGCACAGACAACTGATTTCTTTACATGAGCTATTTATTGTGAAAGAGTCTATAAATACTGATAACATTTGCTCGTTTACAAGGTGTAGTTGAAGCCTCTCAGCTGATTTAATGTAATACAAGAGTAAGTAGGCATCAGGTAACAAGAAACAGTTCGTCACATACATGTTTACTAGGGTGGTTATTCTGGTGAGAGTTTTGGGGAATGGACCTGATAATCGATTTCCCATAAAAGAACTGCAAATTCAGTTGCCAAATACGTCACTTAGCATACACAAGAATAGGACTTATAAAGTAACAATAGACAGAAGTAAAGAACTGGTATAAGTAGATACATGTCAACCAAGCGCATTGACGCCCACTGAGGTGGTATTGAACCATTGAGGCAATTGCGACTTAGATCCCTGCATAGTGAAGCATAGGGTGCAAGATTCACGGATCATATTCTAGAAACACAAAATTTCTAATTTCTCAAATTGAATTCACTCAATGATATACTTGGAGCATCACCATACATTTACTGATAATAACAACTTACAAGTGTTTTAGATGGCGAAGCTTGGCAAACTCTGCTGGGAGACTTCCTGAAAGATTTTGAGCTTTCAGTGCCCTGCGTATATATTCATGCATCAAATTAGGACATGTTGCATGAAAAATAACATTAAATTACGAGAAGTCAATTGTGGGAACCAAATGTAAGTTGAATTCTAGAGCTCTGAGAGAAGAATCAGAGAAAAATATCAAATCATTCACCGATAGTTCGTAACTTAACTCTATTGATATTTCTTTTTACTTGTTCTTGGTAAAATCAAATTGTCAGCATGCTTATTCAGCCCTCAAGCTCCCTCAAACAATTTTAAGTCATACTCTTAAGAACATTTGTGTATCCTAATCTCTAAACTTGAGCATCATTGAACAAAAACATAACTGGAACAACAAAATATCTCAATGTGAACACAATATCAGGTCAAAGGAGAGAGAGAGCCAAAATTTTGGACCCTGAGACATGAGGCCCCAGCCTTCATATTGTAAAGCTGGGACAGTTGCAACTTGCAAGTGAGTCAACGTTGACTAACTTTACCGTCAACGCTCAATTCAAACTATACGATTTTTTTCTTTAAATACCTTCAACAGCATCTTAAATTATTGGCAAAGCTCAATTCAGACTATACTATTGTCTTTTTCAATGCCATTCAACAGCCACATAAATTATTGGCAAAGAAAATCTGACTCCTATGAGTTGGAAAGATGGAGAGACATCGAACCAAAATGTACTGTCTCATTTACAAACACGTAATTTACTTGGCCTAAAATAACCTTTTTTAGCATCAAATAACTAGATTCTAGAAACGTTCAAGCTTCTATGTCCAAAGGAAAGACATTCCATATGTTTAATCAGCAAAACCCCAAAATAATTTCTATTTTATATATCAACCCGTCATATTTCACTAAAAACTCTTACTATAGACAGAGGGTGAAGCATCAACCGAGTGACATAAAACATTAACTTAATACTAAAGTTGTTTTAGCCATGCATTGTTCTGTGTGTATGGAAGCTTGACAGAACATGAAAAGGCAGATGGTAAAATTTTCGTTGTGCACAATAGTGTAAGTGTGACCTACTTAAAGTCTAGCACAGTTGACAAGATAACATAGCTCAATGGTAGCACCCCCCTTGAAATTTACGAATCTTGAGTTTCAGTCATAGTTAGGTGTGTCATTCGAGGGAACCACAGTTGATTCTCTTTCCAAAAAAAAGATAAAGAAAAGAAGGGTATACCATAGTATGGAGAGGGTAAAAGTGAAAGAAAGCAAATTGAACAGAAACAGGAAAAAGATGAAACATAATTACATACACAGCAATCACATGGCAGGAAGTGTTCTGATCAAAGCTGCAATCACAAGTGACAGAGCTCTCAGAGCCTTTTCTGGTAATAGGAATGCTCCAGTTCCCTTCTCCACTGCATGGATCTTTGTTAAAGTCCCAGTCTCTCTTCCCCAAACCCTTGGCAATCTCTTTCAGTGCTCTGACTGCACCAGCAACACACACGCACATCACAAAAAACTTAAAAGAAAGAAAACCAGCCCAACATCTATAAGCATCAATCTTGCTGTAAAATGTGACAAAACGTGTAACATCCCATTTCACATTGGTTCTATAAAGTATATGTGTTTAAATTAAATTAGCTGAATCTTTTACTATTATAAGTGATAATGCAAAGATTATCAGCAACTACTTCTCTAGCTCGGGTATTGACTGCTGGAGCACCGAAACCCGCAAAACAAGAAGAAAGGCTGTTGCAAAGATTATCAATAAGTATGAAGCATCAAGTCAAGTGGCTTTACCTTCTTCAGGGTGGAGCCTTGGTGAGGCTGCCATGACAGAAGTTGCGAAGAACACTAGCTGAAGTGAACAAATGAGATACACAAAAATGTGTAGCTTTGTAGTGAAATAAGCTCTAGATAAGCTCTTCATTTTCTTGCTCATTGTACATGAGCTATCCACCATTCCAATAAGCTCAAGTCAGCTCAATTATCTAATATGGTACAGATATTTCAAGGGTATCCAAAACGCTGTGAGGGGCAGACAGCAGAGGGGGATAAAAAGGATAAAACTAAAGGACAATGGGATTGGATAGTTGCTAGAGCAGCTTTTTCTCCTTTTGGCCTGTTTAGAGTAATACTTGCTTAATTGCTTCTTATATGAGTTTTCTGGGTAATTGGTCTCTCTCTTCTTCTTTTTTTTTTTTTGTTTTTTGTATCACATCATCCTCTATGGTCAAAGCGATCAAAAGCTCGTTTTAAAGAATTCTTGGTACCCCTTTTTGTATCTTTCATTTATGATGTTCTTCACTTGGATCATGTGCTGCATTTTTTATTAATGGAATAATGAGTTAATGGCCCCTCTCAGGCCCTAGGAGTACACTGCAGTGATGGTCAAAATATTCATTGTAGCTCACGTGTGTGACAAAAGATTAATAGTATCCTACGCCTGCGATGCTAAGTTTTTCTCTCTCTTTAGAAATACAGCATACAAGTAGGCACCACATACATGTAAATATTATGTAAGAGGAAAGAATATTTTCCTTTTAAGCATTGACGCGAGCAAGATATGAATTTTGAAGTCCGCAAGTATATCTATAAACGATTAAACACTTATCTATTTCATGGACTAGAACCGAAAGATCATTTTTAGATTGAAATTCTATGGAACTTTCTTTAGACAACATTGCTCCTTGTTACCTGGAAAGGAAAAAGAAGCAAGCATCAAGACTGTCACAAGTATCAATCGAATTTAATCAACCAATTATACTTGACTATATTTGCCTAGAAAGAGAGGTCAGTTCACTGTCTTGCCACCTGCACATGCACTAGATATAATACAGTCATCTCATTAACGGTTTTAACTTACCGTTCATTTAAGTTGTCATTATTTGGGTACTTATTACTTATGAACACCTAAAATAAGAACTCATATTCATTAATTTTTTATAAAAGTGTTTAAAAACGTCCTAAGTACTGTCAAATATCCGTACTTAATTTCCGTAAATGTATGGATGTATATTTAAGAGGCACAACACCAACCATTAAAATTTTCGCACAAAAGTAGATGCAAGAATCTTGATTCTTTAATTTTTCAACTCCTAATTATCTTTTATGATCACGTGTATGAAAAGACTTTACCATCCCAGTCAAAGGACTTGTAAATATACTATTAAATCGCCATGCTCTGGAATCAGACAACCCTGCGGTCTTTTTCAACAATTTGACGCGTTGTGAAACAGTACAAGGCCTCAGTGCACCATAATGCAACTAAAGAAACAAGAAATTTAGTTCCATCTTGATTAAACTATACGGAATAAAGATAAACATTATAAGGACTTAACCTTTTCAGCGAATACATTAGATATTTACCGAAATAAGTAGGTCCTTGAATTGATCCGATGTTAGCCCCGAGGTGTTGGTATCTGGCTAGAAAAGTTATGATCAAGTTCGAGAAGTTTTTTGGTCCATTGAATTCGTAAAACCTAAGTAGAATAGTGATATTATTGAACCAAACCTATGGAGCATAGACATAATACGTGAATACGTGACATAACTCGATGTGACACATTTTTTTGCAAAATATTAGATATGACACGTTAGGGATACTTTAAATAAAATATATTTAAATTTATACATATAGTGCATAAATATAATTTTTATCTTGATAACAAAAAGAATAAATAAAATTTAATAATATAATATTTAACATATAACTAATTATAAAAGATAAAATGTTATAAAATAACATATTCATAAAGTATAAACTAGTCCAACACATTAAAAAGAATAAATTTAAAAATAGAAAATATAATAAACCACTAGTGCCCAACTTTTCTTTTGGGTCTTTACACTTTACAAGATAATTTACTCCTTATGAGGCAGACAGGTAGACTTTCAAAACCTTTCTGTCCTTTTAGCGTCCCTTCTGTCTCTCACCGTCTCACGCACGCACAGACCTCCAATTTGGCTTTCTTCTCCATTTTTTTTTTTTTTTTTTTTAAAGGGTTAACCAAAGGAGAACCCTTTCCCACCTGGCCAGAGGCCCCTTAACCAGGCGGGAGGTAAATCGAGGGATGTGCGTGAGTGGCAGCCCGACCAGGGAGAGGACCAACGGGCGTGGAAATCCAGCAACAGCCCCCGCAATATTTTAGCGGAGTACTGCTGCCACACGGACTCGATCCCGCGTTGTCAGGGTGTCTCCACCCTAATCACTTGGCCACTTACCAACTCACCTATGCCCCTGGGGGCAATCCATTTTACTTCAATAGCTGGGCTTGCAAGAGTTTGTATGTATATAAAATACACTATTGAGGACTACCTCGACTCTTTGATGTCGACTACCAACTTAGGATGAAGCTTGCTACCGCCGTTACCGAGGGCTGAGGTTTGTTTATTTTATTTTTTCTTTTTGGTTCGTGAAGGCATGAAGCGTGTCTCTCGTGTGTCCCTGTGTATCTTAGCGTGTCCCTCGCGTGTCGGGACGTATTGAAAGAAATTTAGAAATATAAAATTATTAGACACGTGTCCCAACGTGTCGGGAGCACGTCAGTGTCCGACACGCGATACGTATTATTTATGAAGTGTCCGTGCTTCAGAGAACCAAACAAAACAACTAGCAATAAAATCAAATACAGTGTATAAATTATAAGATGAGTAAGTCTCTTCCGACCATGAAAATGTGAGTTGAACTTATACGGAGGGTTTAGAGTAATAAGAAAAAAAATTTAAATATTAAATGTCAAATCTTTATTAAGAATAAACACAAGTCAAGAATCTGATTATAGAAAGTTATAAGATGCATGTGGGGACTGGCAAAAAGGACTGCTGAGTGAACTCTCCGCATTACAATAATCATTCCACTGAACAACGCGTTTATTTGCATGTCCTTTAGCGGCTGATGAATCAATGATTGTGACATATACATTCCATGCATGAAAATAAATCACCAAAAGTTGAAAATGAAAGGAAAAAAGAAATTTGATTATTGGCTGGCAGACGTTGACCAGCACGATATCAATCTACTCAGTCAACCACTAATTAGTGGCTGTTCTTAGACATCCTTGTGAATACATTTAATTTCTCGACGCGACACATTAAAAGCATACTTGTAATGTTTGCTAAAGTTGTTCTTACTTTGGATTTTAGTCGTTGATGTTAAACAAAATTTTAAGTTAGTTTCTTGTGTTTTATTTTGTTTATTTTCTCTGGACATATTATTCGTTCAGAATTATTTTATTTTGTAACTTTTTATGTTATATTACTCGGACTCTTCAATTAAGGGCACAATATTTATACCTATACTTTAACACTTAGACTCTTAACTCTCAAACACGACACTTCAATACTTAGACTTTGGCTCTTGGAGACATATTTGTCTGGGCATCGGGAATGCAATACTTGGCCTCCTTTCCTTTTTCATTATTTCTTTTTATCCTTCCTCTTGTTTCTTTGTTCCTATTTTTTCCTTTTTCTTATGAGTTTAAAATTCAAATATGATAATTAAAGTTCTATAAAGATGCTGCATCGCAATATCCAAAGTTATGATACATATTGACCAAGTTTTACAAGTCTTAAACTTTGACAACTTCTGTGTCACACACACGGATTCGTGCCTATGTCTGAAACCCATGTCTGATACCCAGAAATATAGGTTTTACGTTAATGTAATTCAAGTGAAATGCCCAACAAAAATCACGAATTGTAATAAACATGAAGCGACTTTTCCATACACTAGCAAAGCATAGACTCACACTCCAAAGTTTGTCACCATTGCTGTTTTTAAATTATTAACTGGCCTCGTGGCCCGTTTGAATTGGTTTTTTTCAGAAGCACCTTTTTTTTTAAACAACTTTTAAAAAACGACTTTTCTTGATAAGCTAAAAAAATTGACTTCTTTTTTCAGAGTTTCAACTTTTTTTTAGAACCAAATTAAATAATTATTACAAAAATAATATAATTTTTTCAAAAAAAAAAGTGTTTTTTTTCCCCCCTTAAAAAAAAAATCAATCTAAACAGGCCCTTGCATGCAGTAGTGAAGTTTTTGAACTTTTACAAAGTGCTCGATGGTACGACCCCTGGAGCTTCATAATGTAATTATGCAGGGCAGAACAGCTAGTTTCAATCCCAAACTTTCCATTAGCACAAGCAAACCTTTTCTTGTCGTGCCAATAGGAATAACTTCTGGTTATATGCTCTTTATAAAACACTGCTTAGTTCTTAATTGACTTTAATACATGTGTTAAGACACAACATTGCTCCAAGGTGTTCATAGCAATGGAATGAAATCCTCATCATAGAAAAGAGATTTTTAGCTTTTCTCTAACCCCTAATCCATGGAACACAAATAATATAAGTCGCAACATTCGCTCGATAACATCCCATGTTGGTTGCAGTACGTGTACGATATGTGAATGATTCATGAATAAGTATTTTGAGTTTAAGAAATAACATAAATTAATTACTTTAGGCTTATAAACTTAAAGCTCTAAATAACTAAGAATCAAGATTCACTTGCAGGCAGTTTTTGGCCAAGGGCAAAGATCCAGAAACTAAGGCTGCGTTTGGTTTGCTTGTTTTCTGTTTTTATTTTCCATTTTCATTTTCTAAAAACAATTTTCATTTTCTGTTTTCTAAAATATAGAGAATGTGTTTGGTTACTAAAAGTGTTTTGTTTTTTTATGTTTATTTACAAAATTACCACCTTATTTTCTAAATTTTTTGAAAATATTTACAAAATTATCACCTTATTTTTTAAATTTTTTGGATATATTTACAAAATTGTTACTTTATTTTCTAAATTTTTTGAAAATATTTACAAAATTGTCACTTTATTTTTTAAATTTTTTGGATATATTTACAAAATTGTTACTTTATTTTCTAAATTTTTTGAAAATATTTACAAAATTATCACCTTATTTTCTAAATTGTTTAGATACATTTGCAAAATTGCTTCTTTATTTTCTAAATTTTTTGAAAATATTTACAAAATCACCACCTTGTTTTCAAATCTTTTAAAATTATTTACAAAATTGTCACCTTATTTTTAAAATTTTTGAAATTATTTATAAAACTGCCACCTTTGTTTTCTAAATCATTTAAAATTATTTACAAAATTGTCACCTTGTTTTCACATAAAACACTTTTTTGATGTTTTTTATTTTCTTAGAAAACTGTTTTCTGTTTTCTGTTTTCTGTTTTCTGAAACTAAAAAAAAAATGGTTAACCAAATGAATTTTCTATCCTAATTTTCATTTTCCATGAAAATGAAAACAGAAAACAGGCAAACCAAAAGCACCCTAATGTTGGCATTCTGAACAAGCCTTCTCTTTTATCCAAACATCGCAGTACATAGCAGATATTAGCCTAATGTTTCATTTGATTGCTCTAATTAATCATCATTTTCCTCTAAATTCAAACATGATTCAGTCGAAACCCCGGTCTACCTCCAGCATGTTTTGGCATTCAGCAACAGAAAGCTGCATTGAATGTCAGCTAAACTTCTCCCAGTCACAAGCTCTTGGATAGCCTTGAAGAGTCTGTCTCAGTCTGCAGATTTAGATCACCTAATTGAACCCTGATTGCTCTACCTAGACATCCACACACCCGAATCCACCCACCTGCCCGCACCCCCCAGGGGTGGGGATGCAGCGTGATCAAATGAATGATAGAGGTGTTCTGGGAAACAATGTTGCCTGGATCTGAAAAATGAAAGGTCTACTTTTTCCAATGAGCTCTCGGTATCTCAGTGCTCTAGAATCCAGATTCACAACAACTATTATCCAGTGGCTTCTTTTCGTGAATAGACTCAAAAGGGTGATCAGAAAAGCAAAAAGAACAAAGATATAGGCAAGACACAGTAAGTTATTTTCCATGTCATGTTCGCCACTAGATGATATTTATAAAATTTACATACACCACATCAGAGCACTAATTCTTATCCAATTATTCAGTTGTAAACTTCTGGTTCATGCTTTACCCCCCCCCCCCCTCTACCTGTGACTTGCACATTCAATTGAGAAGACAGCTCTCAGTTGAGTCTTTAACCTAGTTTCCCAGAGAGAGTTTCATCTTATTTGTTCTGCCACTGAGCTTCTCCCAAGTCATAACCATGATGCAACCAAGTTTGTGAATAACCATTGACAATAACAAATCACACAGTAGAATCGAAGAGATTACACACAAACATAACGCTAAATAGAGGATATATAAAGGATAATTGGAGGTTCTTCATAATAATTAACAAGGGAAGTTAACTGGATCTACTTCTCCATAGAGCCTACCATAGGGAATTGTAACAACCTAAACAACCAATCAGCTTTCCAAGGCTTAGAAAGAGAAGCATGGACAAAACATATTCACATAGATATATCAAACTAAGATTATCAGACATAGATCTAGTGCATCAATTTTTTGACAAAAGCACAATAAAGCCACCAGGCACTTTACTCCTTTCGTACATCACCACCTTGTTTTACTTTCTTGCTTTTCGCTAACCTCAACCCTGCCAAACAGCATTATTATGTGAAAATCCAAACAGTATGATGATTAGAATTTGCTTTATTATTTACAACTGTGAAATATATATTTTACTCAATTCTAATCACACCGTTAATGTTTAATAACAAATATATTCCATAACAAGAAACTAAAACGTTTAAGCTGAACATAATCATAAAAATGCTTCAGAAAATAAGAAAGATAGCTAGTCTTACCTGTTCTTCCTCTTCCGCATCAAGGATATTGCTCCCAATTTCATGGTTCTCCGGGTTACGTTTGACGTTAGTCGCTACGACACATGCATCGCTATCCATGTCATCCATCTTTCTGTCAAGTAAGACAAGGCTCTCCACATAGGTCACAGCATGAAACGAACGCCAATGTAGTTGCCATGCATAACCACTAAGTCCAAGATTCTTCACTCTTTCGGACTTTGGATCATATGAAACCAAAGTTTTTCCCAGAACCCATAGAATTTCACCATTCTGTCTGAAACTAAGTGGCATCCTCAAACAACTCGTAGCAACATGGAATTGCTTACTCCAAGACTCCGCCACCCCACATTCTTTCATCACCCATACATCAAAGGTTATATTCCATTGATCATAAATCCAGTGGATCAAATAAAGGCAATCATTGGACACCAAAAGATCCCGAGAATTGAGATGACCATCAGTTGCAGCCTCATGCGGTAACTCCATGTGCCCAAACAACTCACTACCCATATCAAATGACGCAAGGATATACCTATAACCCCAACCCTTACCCATCTTCCCAACCCAATACACAACCCCATTCACGTAAGCCTGTGGATACTTCTCGCAAACCTCATTCCTAAGATCCACATGACTTATGTCTTCCCAGATCCCACAACTCAACCTATAAATCTCAACTTTGGCAGGAATTTCCTTAGATTCAAGATACACAATCCTAACCACCTTGTAATCATTTTTAACAGCATCAAACCCGAACCCAAAAGCATGTAGAAAAGGACCATGTGTCAGAAAAGTAAATATGGGTCTAGGAAGGCAAACCCATCTGTTAATACACGGGTTCCAAATAACAGTACAATGCCTATAAGTAAATTCATCATCAGTCATACAAACCAACCCATTACAGCAACCAATGATCCTAAAATACCAGTTAGGAGTAAAGAAGGGAAAATTATCATCAAAATTTGCATACTCATCCAAGTTGTCATTATCATAGTGCAGACTATAGTGAGCTTTGTACCCTGGAAACTGTAAATTACCGCCGTCGTCGGGATCCTCAAGACCCTTTTCCGGGCCATCCTTACTAAAACGTCTAAGCAAAATGCGGGCATTGCCGCCATTGTTGTTTAACTGTTCGAGGTTGTAATTGAGGTGTGTGGTGATGAAGGCGGGGCTAGTGATCAAATTACACCATTTTTTGCAAACAGATAAGCAGCGGATGAGGCTCTTGATGGGTAGCCTCTGGAGAACTTGACCCAGCAATTCTTGCGGCAAATAGTCTGACATTGTTCTCTCCCTTCCTAGGGTTTAGGGTTTTTCTGAATCTCGAAAATTCAATCCCTGAATGAAACCATAAAATTAAACCATACACATCCAACTTGAAGAACTGAATCACGGACTACATTCGGGAAAATAAATAAATAAAAAAAACAAACAAAATACCTGCAATTACCTAGTAGCGATGCTTCGGCTGCTTTAAACTTTGCGGCTATGATATTTCTGTATTTGTGCGTGAAATGTAGGTTTTAAACACCTATTGCCGATTAAACATAGCGAACGTTGCTGAGTCAGCAAAAAGCGCATCTGCTGTAGTGGTATCATAGTACCCTCCCACGGTACTGACCGGGTTTCGATTCCCCGGATGCGCAGTTTCCTGATGATGTTATACATTCAATTGAAATTTTAGTGCATAAAGATTAATTAACAATGAACCTAATTAAATTGTTGCTTTTTCAACTTTTGGTTTCTATAGTTGTTTTTCTTTTCTTTCTTTTTTTTTGGAGGTTAAACTGGATTAGTTGAGAATTATATTTGGGATAGAATCTCTCACGACAATTTCTTAGAAGAGAATCAATTGAATCCGGAGATCTTTAAGAATGTGAATGACTAAATAGAGAGTAAGTCCATGGTTAATGGCTGCTCTATAAATATCCAAAAGGTGAAAGTTTTGGTGACTTGGCTTTTTTGTATTCAATGATATGGGGAGGAGCCTGTCCCATATGTTGATCAATTCCTTTAATTCAATAAAAAATAACTAATGAGTCAGTCTCAAACTTAAGCATAGTTGCTCATCTTCTTATGACTTTCCGTAACTTTTCGAAAAAAGCCATAATTCCGGTGATATTACTATAGTAATTCCCAAGTTAATTGAGAACCCTGTGACCCATCTATTAGAAGGCCGAAAAGATTTACATTTTCTAGAGCTTTATTCACAAAGACTTTTTGGCCAAAAAGATATTGTACGATAAAAGTAAATAGTCTATAATGTTTTACAGAAGTTATAAGTTAACTTAATTTCTTGTCTTTTATATATATTAGTCATCTCCAATTATTTCTTTGCAACTTTAATTTGTTTAAACTAATGAAATTAATTCAAGTGCAATCCATACCTCTCTTGCCTTTTTATGCATTTATGCCAATATCAGTATGGTTTACAAAGGCATGTTTGGAAATTTGTATTTGATTTAAATTCGAGAGAAAAGATAAAATTCTAAGAAAAGCTCAATTTTATCTTTTTTTATAAGTAAAAAATTTTAACTTTTGGAAAAAGTACCTTTTTAAGAGAGTGTTTAGCTTTGCTCTTTTTAAGCTACCTATAAGTAATTGATGCTTATAAGTAGCGTTTGATGTTTATAAGCAAATAACAAATAAGCAGAATATTATTTGGACAAAATGTGCTTATAAGATATTGATATGTTTGGTAATATATGCTTATAAGTAACAGTATTTGTTAAAATGTCTAAAAAGATCTTTCATTTTCATTAATTAATGGATAGTTATTTTTTGTTTCGAAGGAGTATGAATATAATCTATTTAGTCAACTTTCATGGCTAGTAAGCAGTTAAAAAAGTTGGGGATGATGCTTCTTTTTTACTACTTTATAAGACAACTTTACTTATAAGCAGAATTTGCCGAAGTGCGTAAATCTCTTTTTTTTTTTTTGTGCTAGTAAGTAGGTTTGACCAACTTGTAAGCACGCCCAAACACCCTCTAAAAGATCATAGAAAAAAGCACTTAAAGAAAAAAGTCAATGCAAACAATCTCTTAATTCAACCAAAAAAAAAAAAGAAGAAAAAGGAAACGAAAAACTGTATAAAATACGGGAGCATGAACCATACAACTTGTAAAAACAATGAAAAATTTCTTAAAACATTCCATCAATAAATATCAGATCGATGAAGTGAAGTTGTAAAATATTTGCTTTTTATAATTATTGGAGCAAATATGACCTAGTTTACGAGCTGCATGTAAAGGAGTTGATTCCAGGTATCAGGGACTCCAGCTAAACACCAATGGGTGCAATCCATGCCTCTATGTCTTCCATTCCCATAAACAGAAGGATGTCCATCTATTCTCAGTTATGACATAGTTGTTATGTTGAGCAAATATACTGGTTTGGAGATTGTTTTCAGAACTTTCTCAAGCACCATTTCAGCTGGATGTGGACTAATTTCATGGCTTTTCAATGGTTGTGCTTGTCCCTCGCAGCTCTTAGCATTTAGACCTGATCCACTGCATTAAGAGTTCAAAAATTAATCAACAAGTACAATAAGGTCATACGTAGATGATGCGAGATGGCCGGGACTGAGATGCATCTGGACTAAGGGCTCATTCAGATTTGCTTTTTTTTTTTTTTTTTTTTTAAACAACTTTTGAAGAAAATATTTTTTTTTGAGAAACTAGAAATTCCAGCTTATAAAAAAAAATTGTATTTGAGATTTTTCAGAGTTTTAACTTTTTTTAGAAGTTAAATCAAATAGTTATTGTAAAAATAATATATTTTGAAAGTACTTTTTATTGAGAAAAGCCAATTTAAACATGCCCTAAAAGTGCACAACTTTAATACTATGTTAAGAATTATAGAAGTTTAATTTTAGGGCTTTGTTTGATGTTGCTGTGAGTTTTGAGTAATAGTAGCTATTAAATAAAACCTGTTAATTGTTTGGCATTGTATTTTAGGAGTAAAGCTTTCAGTTATTTTGAAAGTAATACAAAATTTATAAAAATATGGAGTAGTATGTATTTTTGTGAATTAAAAAGAAGAAAAACAATTTATGACATGATAGAAAACCAGCTTCTCTCGAAAAGTTTCAATTTAGAGCTTTTGATTTTTCATCCTTTTCTAGAGTTAGCTTTTATATGAAAACTCTTTAAAAAATAGACCAAACAAGTTAGTTTCAACTTTTACGCGCTTATAAAGTACTTTTGAGTGTCCAAAAGTTGAATCAAACAGACTTTAAAACTAAATGGTACTAAACTAGAGTGACCCAAGAGATCTTGTGCAGCTAACTGCAAGTATTGTGCCTTTTTTCCCCTCTATTAAAGTGTTAATTGTGAGTTAATCTTCAATTAAAAACGAGGAATGAGTGATAAATATATAAAATCAAATTTAATTACCCGTCATGATCCGGAGAAACGCCCTGAAAGAACACCTTTGTCTTCTTTGGGTTCACACGCGACTCTATCCATGTCCCCCATGAATTCAGTGCTTTCTCATAAGCAACCAAACGATCCATGTCTTTGTATGCAGCATTCCCTTCTTTAATTATGTCCCATCTATAAGACATTTTACACATAGATTGCAAAGACAAAATGCTTTTAAATTTCATTCTATGTTGATCACTCTAATATGGAATATATATTACATCTCATGAGCAGTCTAATAAAACCTAGGTAATTATATTATAAATTTAATAGGGTTAATATACGACACACAGGTAGTCATTTATCTTTGTTGCATTTGACAATTAATCCTCTTATATATCTTTCAGATATAACATTTTAATATCTAATCTGACACATTATTGTCATCGTTAGCCCCTAAATAGACCGTTAAAAAAATGTCATGCAACTAACACATGCTCCGATTCTTTCTTCAAGGTGACATTTCTGTATGGTTTTTTGACTAATTCGACAATAGTATGTTAGATTAGAGAATAAAATATCATATATTTAAAAGATGAAGAAGTTATGTGACAAATGCGACAAAATAAAGGACTATCGATGTTAAGCTGAAGGATATCTTACGGTTGTTTCCTTCCGGTATGAAGCCACCAGTGCCATGAATTGAAGATCAAAGTGTCTACTCCTTCCCATGTTCTAATACCGGAAATAATAGAATCAAGCTTCCACACACGCTGATTATTCTCGATTGCAATATCGACTAGATATGCATTCCTCGAGTACATTATGGAAATATTATAGGCCTGCATTATGCACAATTATATTCCTTGATTATATACAAGCATGGAATATACGAGCGGTTATGCCTTTAGAGGTGAAGCAGAAAATTTTCATGTACGTAAACAGTAGGTTGGTAGTAAAACTCAACGTTTACCACTAATTTCTTTAATAAAACTCAATATATATACTTAATGGATAGGTTAAAGAATTAACTAGGCATACATATAAAAGGTAGAAAGCAATGAGCGATACCGGAAATGTAAATTTAGAGAGGGCTCCGATCCTACTGAGGGTGAAGTTGGCTTTTGGAACCGCAACGTGAAGCATACAAGTGAGGGATTGCCATTGATTATGACTCAGTGAATCTCCGACAAACATGAGGCGCTTTCCCTTATTTTCAACAGAAACTTTTTGCCTTTGAACCTTCATCATGCGAACAAAAAACGGACTAGTATAATTAGATTGAAGAGAAAATAAATTAAACATAAAACTCGTCGAATAAATTCCCAAATTTGTTTAGTAATATCATACTAGACACTAGTATAATGTTTGAAATACATATGTGAGGATAAAGCATAAATTTATTTTGTAAAATTATTTATTTCCTTATAAGTTTCTAGCAATAATTATACTTTGATGGGATATATACACTAATTGAATAGAATTTTAAATTAGAAAAAGTAAAACAACAAAATGAAAGTTCTCATGTGGAAACTGAAAGGCAATATTAAAAAATGCCTTGTTAATACAATAAATAAATATATTAATATCATCTCTATAAATTTAAACTTTTAGATGAAGTGGTAACTCTAATATGGTATTATTAAAACTCATGTCATGGGTTCAAAAGTCACCACCACCCAGTAAGATATGTGGCATTGAAAATGATCAACATGAATTCTACTTTATATGTTGTATATATATGTATGTAATACCATGTCATGGGTTCAAAATTTAGCACCACCCATTAAGATATGTGGCATTGAAAAAGATCAACATGAATTTTACTTTATGTTGTATGTGTGTGTGTGTGTATATATATATATATATATACATATATATATATATATGCAAGACGCTCAATTCAAGATTCGTCCTTGCTTTTTCTTCTAAAAATCCTAAACCTTCTTTAATCTCTCCATATACTCAACGACTATAATAATCAAACTTCCATCGTTTTAATTTGCACATTCATTACTCTAAACTCTTTGTAAACATAATATTATTTCATACTTAGATATTAGTAAGCTTGATAATTAATAGCCATACTTGAGGCAAGAAAAGTTGGTGCCAGCAATATTTTCACTGACAATGATTTCTATATATTAATACACCAGCCATAGCCAGTTGGTCATGGCAAAAATATACATTGACATTATATATTATGCCTTCTCTATTTTCTTGCTTCATGCATGCGTTGACTAATAAAACTTTAATGTAATTAAACTATATATAGTTTGGAAGCATGCATGTGTTATTCCAAATAATTAATTTAATGCATGTTTTATTCCAAATAATTAATTTAATTTGCCGTATAGTTGCACATGTTGTGCCAAAATTAAAGCTTGGTATACCAACCTTCTTTAGCAGCCACAAATGGAATTGTCGAGTCAATTAATTGCGTTTCTTGGGATGTATTGTGGGAATGACATATAATGAAAATGTGTATACATATTTGCATGCAGTTTTCAGATCAGAATCCTCTTATATCAAAACTTGTTTCATATTAATATGAGAAGATCATTTCAATCATTCGTGTATTAGTCAAAGTCATCTCAACCATTCATTTGAGACAAATCCTAAAAAAAGTAGGTAACAAGAAGAAGATTTTTTTTTTTTGAAATGCTTGATCTGACCATAAAATAGGAATATTTTTTTAAAAAAAATTTAGCATGAATGGTTAAGATGTTTTTACTCACCTAAAAATGATAGAGATTTCCTTCATATCAATATGAGAGAAACCCTATAAGATAAGAGAATCTTAGTCTGTTTGCTTCACACTTATTTTTCAAGTCATCGAGATTCCAATGTCTAATTAATGAAGATCCATTCGGGTTATACATACTTGTTGGGTGACCAATCACTCTCTCTTCAAATATTCCAATGATCTACTAATAAGGTAGCTGGTTGTGTACAATAATCAAAATTAAGGAAAAGATGAAATCCAGTTTTATTGAATTAATTTATATATATATGGCATGTTGATTGCGATCTAGATATTATATTCTATGTATTTTTAAAGATTCAGAAATTATATATTAGATGAGTCGAGGATTAAGTCAGAGTGAGAATAAAAGTAGTGGAAATAAGTGGAAAGGATCATTATTGACGAGTTACAGCAATTGTAACTATTAAAGCAACTAAAAGAATTATTATATTGAATGGAATAATCCCTTAATGTTCGCATAACATGCTAAAAAGTTAAAGTGTTGAGAAATATTGATTGGGCATTGGATTTTTGTGACTGAATTAGCAGTATTAGAGAATTGAATTGGCTTAAAAATGAAGATCAATTAAGAAACTCAAGTTTAAGAGAACCCAACCCAAAAACTAAAAGCGGAAAGAATTGTTTTGCACAAAGATTACATATAAACAGAAAGCAATGACCAAAAAGGAAAACAAAAGCAACTTTTTATAACATGTCATTCAAAGTATAAGACACAAAATTCAACTTTTGGTAGAAGTCATCTTTTGTATTGTCCCCGAACCGCCAAGCAAAGAAAAATAACTTAAGCAAATAAATAAATTTAAATAACTTGTGATGGTAATTGTTCGCGTAAAATAGCTTAAACCTTTATGATTTGTTTTAGTTATATTTCAAAACCTCTAGGCACTATTAAAACTTCCTCTTAAATCATTTAATTTCTACTTTTAAAAACACTGCATGCGTCTTCCATTTCAAGGGATATCGTATTTTATTTTAAAAAATATCGAGAATTATAAAAGATATATTGAAATATAGGATTTTCGATGAATTTTAAATAAATTACATGAGTCAGAATCTTTCTCTACCTATATAGTAATGCGTGCTTGAAACATGCAAACATATTCTGACCAAAAAAAGTAAAAAAGAAATCTGCAAACACATAGCAGCTCCAAAGGTAAATATATATGTGCATGTCATCCTTGCGCAGGGGCCATGCTAATCTTCTCTGTATCATTCCAATTTTATCCGATGTCCCCGAAGGAACAAGATAGATATATATGAAGCATGAACAATAAGTGAGTGAAAAAGCATACCTTGGTAAGTTGCAACCATGGGGCTGCCATCTGTATTTGAGATAATCTTTATCAGGTCGACCATTCTTTTGGCAATCAAAGGGTTCCTCTATGAAAGAACACTTTGTGGAATCATATAGAGGATAAGATTCATCATAAACCCATGTTCCTTGGAAAAGATCACAGCCGTTGGTTCGCTTTCCATGTACAAGATTATTCAAGATAGAAAGTATAATAACCAGAAATGCAGCAAAAGCAGCTGCAGCAGCAGCCATGGGAGAGAAGAAGAAGCTAAGGATGAAGATAGATATAGCCAATAGAATTTTGCATGCTATTGTTATATATGGTAAGAAGTTGGAATTGAGAGTTCACGATAACTGTTGAAGTGGGCGAGTTGCAAAATGTCAATAAATTATCAAGGAGAATCTCAACCATTATGTCAGAGAGGTCGGGGAAGCGTGGGAGGTGTAAGGAACGTGGGCGGCTGCCTTCTTAGAAGATTTGGGCACATATTAGTTGGGTGCCACGGATGGATGGATGGATGAAAACTGAATGATGGATGCGTTAAAAGTAATTTGGTTTAGCAGGAGTGGAGGTGACAAAACGGGTTCGGACCTGCAGGTTGAACCGTTTAACCCGCATAAATGTAGAGTTAGGGTTTAGTATTTCATAACCCGCAGAGCAAACGGGTGGACCCGACCCGACCCGTTCTAAGGGCGGGTTGTGCGCGTTGAACAGCAGGTCACCCGTGGGTTGACCCGCAAGTGTTTTTTCTTTTTAAAAAAAAAATACATATAAGTTTAAAGTTAGAAATCTTAAGTTTTTTTTCTTCTTATTGTACTTTATAGTTTACAACCTTAGCAGCCATATTTGAGGCTTTGATTGTAGCTATGGACTATGGTAATTGTTGTCTTATTTTGTTAAAGTTAGTTTGTGATTAGGTGTTTAATTTCGATTTTAAATTATCGATTGTGTTTGTGACATTTAGTTCATTAACTTTAAGTATTTTTAGGTGCCTAATTTTTTTTTTTTGGTCAAACAAATCACAAGTGTTTATTAATTACGACTTAATTTTTTTTATTTTTAAATAATATTAAAATATTAAAAAATTAAGCGGATCAACCCGCGAACCCACGAGACCGCGGGTGCGGATGGGGGATGTAGGCACCCGTATGAATCCAACCCGACCCGACCCGCGAAACTGCATAACCGGCGTTAAACGGGTCAGGTTGGCCCGCGGGTACCCGTTTGTCACCTCTAAGTAGGAGTTGGTGGGATTTTTAGAAATGAACAAAGCAAGTGGATAATGGGCTTTGTAATCAACCTGGGATATGCTTCAAATAACACGGGAGAGGCAAAGGCTCTCTTTGAGATTCTCATATTTGCGCAGTAGTAAGGAATCACCAAGCTTCACATTGAAATAGACTCAAAGATCTTGGTCAACTAGATACATGGCAACAAATGTCCAAATAATAATCTGCACCCCATGATTACAGAATGCAGAAAAATGCTTGCAGTGTAGTAAGGGTATTCTTTGAAACATATCTTTAAGAAAGCTAATAAGTGCGCAAACTAGTTAGTTAACTTTAGCTTACATTTGCTGCTAGGAACTCATTTGCTTGAAGAGCCGCCCCAACAACTTCCAAGTATGTTTGGCCAGGATATGAGGGAGTCTCTTTACAAAAACTAATATCTATATAGTGTTTTCAGTTTTACCTTCAAGAAAAGAAAAACAAGTTCTTTTTGAATGAGTGCAATAAGCTCCCAATTGAACTCTTATTAGGTATAAGGTTTTGTTTGGCTTATTGTGAGACTTCAACTTATGTTCAAATGTAGAGCCTTTAACAATAAAAATTTAGGTAAAAATAATATTGAATAAAAATTATTAATTGTTTGACCTCGAATTTTGGGAATTGAACTTTTATTTATTTTGAAAGTAATATTATACTTTTAAAAGTACAAAGTAATATTTTTGAGAAAAAAATAAAGGAAATAATTTTTTGACGTGATATAAAAATAGCTTTTTAAAATTTTTTTTGAAAAACTCCAGTTTGTAGCTTCTATTTTTTCAACTTTTTCTTTTTTTAGCTTCGACTTTTATACAAAAATTGTTTTAAAATGCATCAAACAGGTCAGTTTTAGCTTTAAACTCATAGGATGCATTTTTTAGTGTCTAAAAATTAGGTCAAGCGGACTTCAGGAATTGTATTATTTTGGTTTTTATTAATTTTTTTTTAAATTAGGGAAAAAAAATCTTTTTTCCTTGCATTATTGTTATAACAATGGGGTGTTGCCGGCCGATAGGTTTGTGTGTATGTGAGGAAGAGTTTACTTAAAATTCCCGATCCAAGAAACTTCTTCATATGTTTATTAACATGGTTTGCATGTGCAAAGACAGGCCGTTAGAATTGTACTTAAATTCAGAAAATAGCTATCTTATATAGGCTTCGTTCTAATTACGATAATATGCTCTATCGTCAAACAAATTAAATCATTTTTTATTCCAACGTTAATGTGTTTTATTAAAAAAAAATTTCTGCTAATATTAAATATTTTAATTTATTTGGAATTAAGAATACCATTTCCAATCACGAACTGGTCGATCAGCTATTGCATGCTGCCCTTAAAATGCGCATCATTAATTGTTTTAAGCGCTGTTGAGTTCATTTTTAAAGAGTTTCTAATTAAAAGCAAAATCTTAAAAAAAATTAAAAAATAAGGTCTCTCAATTCTTTTTTTCCCCCCTTCCCAATCCTTCTATAAGTTAAAAGTTAATGGAAAAGTTGCTTACGATCACGCAAAATACCATTTATGCTCTTCATGAGACCAAAAAAAAAAAAAATACAAAAACCTTTTTTTGTTTAATTTTTGTATGGTTCACTCTCTACTTTAGCCAGTGAAAAAAAAATTAAGAACTTTCCCCAAGGGCTATATTACCATTTGAAAAGTTTCGAAATTTTTTCTAAGAGAAAAAAGAGAAAATCCAAGAAATTGCTATTTGTTTTTTAAAGTAATAAAAAATAATTAATTAATTAATTTCAGAAAGTAATAAAAATAAAAATAAAAATATGTTTATACATTTTGTCATTTTATTGAAAAATAAAAAAATTATGTTTTGTCATGTTATTTGACTCGTTAAGGCATAAATAGTATTTTTGTTGAAAATATTTAGCTATTATGTAAGTTAACTTACAGAGGAACTTACGAAGATAAAAAATAAAAAATAAAAATAACTAAGGGACTTGTTTGGTCTAACACCCAAAATCAAGGGACCTAACTGTCAAACCGTTACATCATGTCGAAGACCCCTTTTTTTTTAATCCCTCATATTTGTTAAAGAATAAACATTATCCTAAAACAGTTAAAAGCTTAGCGTGCAAATAGAAAATAAAAGGTCAAATCATTAATATTTTTTTTTATTCAATAATACTTTTGACCAAAGCTTTATTATATACTTTGCAACTTGATACCAAAAATTTCACACATATCCTAAAAAACTCTTAGTTATATAGAGCCATGTAGTTGAAGTATGACTTAATTATATAGTTGATTTGAGTTTAGCCTCGATATTATTTAGTCGCTCTGGGTTTTTGCTAGATAAGCAAAATCATTTCACTAATCAACCACAAAATATAGTTGCTTAGTTTACCCGTAGAGATTTCGAGGTTAATTACCATAATTCTGTGCTTTAAATTTTGTGGGTTATAAAATTACAACCTCATCAAAGTGGAAATATCAAGGTTAATTACCATGATTTTGTGCTTTCAAATTTTGTGGGTAACAAAGTTAGCACCTTATTTAAAATTTTAAATTTATAAAGAGATTTTGGTGTATTTATTTATTTAATTGCATTAATATGCTTCCTTACACGCAGATGTGATTTCTTTAAAACTTTGTATATAAACAGTTTTAATGGTTTTTTGTGTAATTAAATGAGCGACGGTGAGTATCGAATCGCACCTGAGACTTCTCGATGTCTAGGTTCGTACCATGATAAAATTACCACCTCATATAAAAATTTAATTTTGTAAAGAGGATATTGATACATTTATTTATTTGTATAACTAGTGGGTCTAACTTAGGGTACAAGAGAATATTTTGCTAAATTACTGAGATTGCAACGATAACCAAGCTGTTTTATTTCTTTGAAGCCCATATCTGATTGCTGCCTAGACTGAAAAATGACCAAAAAAAGAAAGAAAAAAATAGTTCTTCTAAACTAGAGCAGCATATAAAAATATATTCCAAGTATCAGGCACACCAGGCAAACACCAATGGGTGCAGTCCATGCCACGATGGCCTCCAAGTCCATACAAAGAAGGGTGTCCATCGTGTCTGAGTTGTGACAAGCCATTTATGTTAAGCAAATGAACTGGCTTAGCCATTCTGTACAAAACTTTCTCCAGCACCCATTGTGCTTGAGGAGCAGCACCTGGATTCTTCAATGGTTGCAATTTCCCCGCACAGACCCTGGATTATGACAAGAAGGTAATTAAACTACACAGTAATTTTATACTTCACGATCCTACGTAATCAGGATGATATATAATCGCGTTCGCTTTTATGTTTGGTCACTGGATGCAATGCCACCTAGGCTAAGGCAAAAATAGAATGACGTTTAGCATTACTCTGTACTTTGTTTATTTAAAATTTTAACTGAAAGTTAGTGTTTTAATCTTTAAATGATGAATACTTTTGAAAATGTAAGAACATTCTGTATAATAGTTAAGGGAGCCTTTTGTTGTCATTTTTCTATCACAAACTATTCTATTCCCAAAATTCTGTACAATAGTTAAGGGAACTAATTATTATAAGGCAATCGTTCGAATATTTTCATTAATTTATAGACTGGCCAATGCATCGAGTGTAGGACAGCTTCCATTTACTACTTTTTCTTTCTTTTTGTCTTTAATTTCTTATATTTCTTTTTCACTTTTTTCTGGTAAATAAGGTTTTTTTGTTTTTCTTAGGATACTAAATTACACCAATCATCATTTATTTTTATCTCTTATATATCTTTCATTTGTCACAAATTAGTTCGATAACTAATCAGGTTAGTACAAACTTTATATACCTTCTGTTTGGAAAACACGTAAATCTCAAATTTGGAAATTAATACTTGTTGGGTTATAGCTTAAAGTCCAAGCCCATACAAATTAGGAAAGAGTTTTAACGAGAATTAAAATTCTAGTTATGGTAAGAGTCTTAATTATGATAGGATTGATAAATGAGGAAATCCTTTGTCTTGGAGGACAAGGAAATCTCCTCTATAAATAGGACTCTTGCATTAGTTGTATAAGGGGTGCTTTAGGGTCACACCCCATGGGGTGTGGGGGTGAGAGAGAGCCTGAGAGCATTGAAAGTGTCTTATATTCGTTCTAGTCTTGTTGAGGATAGAACCATTATAAGAACTCTGTGGGGGAAGGTTTAGACTTTTCTGTCCGTACAAAAAGTCATCACCTAAGTTGTAATCCCATTATTATTGAATAATGGAAATTATCCCAGAGGGGATTGTGGACGTAAACAGAGGGCCGAACCACGTTTAATAGCGCGTATTCTTTTCTCGTTACTCGTGCTTTAATTCTGCTGCGTGAATGTGTGCTATGCATCCTAATTTCCCAACAAGTGGTATCAGAGCCTGGTTGGAGGGAGGACGCGGGTTTGCACGAAAAACGAAAAAAGAAACGCCGAAGGGGAGTAAAAAAAAATCGTTGATCTGCTGGTCACGTTTGGCGGCCTTCCCGGAGTCCAATCGACGATCTGTTTTTGCTGTGTTTTTGTCTCGGATAGGAGAGTAAGCTGCTAAAATTTCGTGACGATCCGACGATCGAATTGTGAGATACAAGCAGGTCAAATTTTGTGAGTTTGTAGTCAAATAGTTTGACCAGCGTTGACCGAAGGGCTGCAGGGGTTTGACCGCATTGACCGAGGGTCTCCTCATCGTTTTCTGACGTCCTGAGTTCGTTTTTGAGTTCCGTTTTGCCAAATTTCTTGATGTATCGTGGGTGAGCTTTGAAATTGGGTAAAACAATGAAGTGGTGATGAAATTCTGTGAAAGTCTTTGAAGCATTGTAAGAGCAAACACATTTAGCCGACTAGTGAACAAACTTCTAGAGGAGAGAAGTTTGGATGAGTAGACTAGTTGAAGAAGGTTCGATTCGAGAGAGGAGTCACGCAAAGAGAGTCTACGTAGCTGAACAATCAGAGTCCTGGCTAGACGACTGATAAGGAATGCTACTGCTGGAAGAGAAGACTACGTCCGAGATGCCTTGTGTAGAGGGAGGACGCAAACAACCTCAAGAGGTCGAGGTTAGACGGCACGAAGAGGGATGTTGGGGATAACTCCGAAAACTTGCTAGGATGTGTTGGTAGCTGTTGCCATAAAAAGTGTTGTCGAGCGAGGGCTCCAGCATGAGGACTATGAAGAGGTTCCAGTTGCGACAAAGAAGCTTCAGACTTTTCGCCAAGGGAGGAATTTGTTGAGTTATGGCTCAAAGTCCAAGCCCATACAAATTAGGAAAGAGTTTTAATGAGAATTAAAATTCTAGTTATGGTAAGAGTCTTAATTATGGTAGGATTGATAGATAAGGAAATCCTTTGTCTTGGAGAACAAGGAAATCTCCTCCATAAATAAGACTCTTGCATTAGTTGTATAAGGAGTGTCTTAGGGTCACACACCATGGGGTATGAGGGTGAGAGAGAGCCTGAGAGCATCGAGAGTGTCTTATATTCGTTCTAGTCCTGTTGAGGATAGATACATTATAAGAATTCTGTGGGGAAGGGTTTAGACTTTTCTGTCCGTGCAAAAAGTCATCACTTGAGTTGTAATCCCATTATTATTGAATAGTGAAAATTATCCCAGAGGGGATCGTGTACGTAGGCAGAGGACTGAACCACGTTTAATAGAGCGTATTCTTTTCTCGTTACTCGTGCTTTAATTCCGCTGCGTGAGTGTGTGTTATGCGTCCTAATTTCCCAACAATGCTAAATATTTTTGTTTTTCCCTTTTGTATTTGAACGCGGTTTAATTTCTTTAATCTCCAATGCAAAGAATTCATTTTCATTTTATGAAGTAAAAAATTTCTTGTATACTTTCATCTACTTACCCGTGATCTGGGGAAATTCCTTGGAAAAACACCTTGGTTTTTGTTGGATCTACACGAGAATCTACCCATTTTGCCCATGTATACAGCGCCTTTTCATAAGCAGCCAAACGATCCATGTCTGGCACTCTTTTATTTCCATATTGAATGATATCCCAACTGCATGATAAATTATAGAACAAGACAATCAAATAGAAGGTTGCAAATTATAATTTGCATAGTCAATAGATAATGTATGGTGAGCCCAGGATTACTTACGCACCGAGATCAATTTTTAATATGTACAATACTTCAATATTATGTTACCGGCCTATAACTTCGCTTAAACCAAAAATAACAACGATAATAAGGTTAATCACGTACGGTTGTTTTCTTCCGCTATGCAACCACCAGTGCCACGTGTCGAACACAAGCACGTCTACTCCTTCCCATTCTCTGCTGGAAAAGAGAGAATCAAGCTTCATCACCCTTTGATTTCCCTCCTTTGCGATGTTAGTAAGAAATGCATTGCGAGAGTACAAGATGGAGAGGCCGTATGTCTGCATTTTTCCAACAATCACAATGTATGAGAGAGTGCATGATGTAAAAGTACTTGCAGTTTTCGTTAAACATGAGACAAATGTAATGATCCTCAATATCGGAGATCTAGCTTGTAATGGGTCGCAAGTGTAAAGGGTTTCAATTTTCCTTCCCATAAGGGATTCGGACCAAATTCATTTCTTTTGGAAGAGTAATTTCAACAACTTGAATCAAATGAGTTAGATAGTTTTATATGATTAGCCGATTTTCTACGAGAGATGACTATCTAACCAAAAAATTGTCAATATTATAACACCAATCTCACACGTGACTCAAATCGACGAACAGCTAGTAAATCAAGGTGGAAGTAATAATAATGATCTTACTGGGAATGTAAATGTAGAAAGATAGCCGATCCTGGTAGAAGTGTAGGGAGCTTCAGGTGCCGCTACGTGAAGCAAACATGTGAGAGACTGCCATTGATTGAGACTCAGTGAATCTCCTACGAACATGATGCGTTTCCCCCTGTATTTTGATAAAAATGCTCTACCATCAAACCTGCATTAACCAAAAAAAACATTAATATCCAGATCCTCATTCAAAATTTGAATTTCCCATAAATATATTTGACTAAATAATCCACTAAAGGAACCTTATTTGAATTTCTGCTTCTTCTTCTCGTTCAATTTTTATTTTTTTTAGCTTAAAATATTGAGGATCAAGTAGAATTATTAGCATTTCAATTGTGGAAAGTAAGGTGTGTGATTTCTAAATAACTTCTTACATTAGCTAAACTTCTTGCTTTTTCGGGATGAGACGTTGAACATATTGATCCTTATTTGGAAAACAAAGTGTTGCTTCAGGATGGTGTCGCGTGCTCAATATAGAGATAACCATCTGTCTTCTCAAGTAGCATACGTAGTCTAATTATTTAATTCAAAAACAAAGGCATTATATAGGAAAATATATAATTTATGTATAAAATTACTATGAATTGAAAATGTCGTTTATTAGAAAATCAGTAAACTTTCATTAGTAGTATCATAATAAAAAGAAGTGAAATTTCGGTTAAAGTAAGGGAAAAAAAAGGCAGTTTGTCGAATGAAAGTTGGGAATTTTCAAACATCTTTCAATAAATTTTATAAACGAAAGAATCTTTCTACTTTTGTAAAAGAACCTCTACCAATTATTTTTTATTTTGCATTAAACGAAGTGATTTACGAGGACAACCATTAACGGAAAAATGGAATATAAATTCTAATGAATTAAGAAACATTGGTTCATTTGATGAAACAAGTGAATTCTAATTATATATGGCAGTCAAAAAGACATGAAAACAAAACAAAAGGACAAAAAAAATCATATATACCAAAAAAACCGTCAAACTTATTTCCATTTCTACTGCAGTTTATCTAGATAAAGCAATAAAGAAACTACTAATACTCAGATACTCAGTGATTGTAAACTGATAATACTGTGAGACGATGAAAAAAAATATATCATTCCTGACTTAATTAATATTTAATAGTAGTGAATTGATAATATTATAGTACCGTTGAGACTTGATGAGGTAAATTATATTTACCTGGGAAGATTGCAACTTTTAGGCTGCCATCTATACTTTTGATAATATCTATCAGGTCTACCATTCTTCTGACAACTAAACACAGTTTCTATAAACGGACACTTCGACACGTCGTACAAAGAATAATGATTGTCGAAAACCCAATTTCCTTGATACGCATCACACCCACCAATCTTAGTCGTGTATGTGCCATGGAAACCCCTCAAGAGCACAAGCAGAAGCAATGCAATGATATTATAAGCCACAAGAGGAAAAAAACCCATGACAATATAAAATTATGGGTTTTATGTATGTGTGTGTGTGTGAAAAAGGAAAGTGAGGAAGAGCTAATGGTGTTGAGTTTGTGCCCATTGGTCTCGCTATAAATATGATGCAGAAAATTTAAGGGTGTCATCAAGGGCTCAAAGGTGACCAAGAGGATACAAAGCTTCGACTCATAACTGTCAACAATAAATGTGGAAGAATTGATCTCTTTAATTTCCAGAAACAGAGAAAAGAAAAGAGGAAAAAAAAAAAACATAATGGGTGAGTTGTAAAATGGGAAGAAAATATATATGAGAGGAATTAAAACGAGGAGAGAGAGAGAGAGGGGGGGGGGGTGATTGACATAACTAAACGTGGGAAAAACATGTTTTCTTTTTCTTGGATTATTTGTGAGAGCAAGAATGTCAAATTAATTAATTGTATAAATGGGGTGTACAAATTAAAAAAAAAATGTTAGTTTAGTTTGCGTTACCTCCAAGACATTGTGTGTAAACTGAACAATAATAAAATTACATTGATGATGACTTATCGTAACAGCTGGACATTATTAGGCCATTAAGATTGAGTTAATTAATATATGGAATTTGGGACCGCGTATGCTGCCTTCAGAAATAAACCAATCCACTGCCTTGCATTATAAACGATGCTTAACCTTACATGTAGGGTACGTATCATCAAGAATAGACTTTGGCTATTTAAAAAAGATATTTAAGCGTTCAAAATTTTGTAATGGAATTTTAGTAGATAAAATCTTAAAAACGAAATGCTAAATTTATTTATCTTTTGATTAGGCAATTTTAGAGTTTCTATATATATAGGCTATAATTTTTTCTAATATGGGACAAAAATATGTTATATAACAAGGGGAATTAATAATATTCTAACCGGGAATGTAAACGTAGAAACTATGTCCTCACAAAAAAAAAAAAAAGGAAAAAAAAACCCCTTCATGTTCTTTGATTTTTGATATACTTAGTTAGGCCTTCGAAGATTACATTCCTAATTTAGCTACTAGGAACTTTAGTTGTATTTCTTCTTTCTTTCTTTCTTTCTTTTTTTTTTTTTTTTTGTTGCCTCATAAAATGAGCATTAATTGCAAATACTATAATTATAAATTGGTGAAAGTGAGCGACATTGCATACGTACATACATGATATGATGATCCGTATAGTATACGGAAGGGTGATTACATTCCTTATTCAACTATGGTGGTGCTTGGATCTGATCACTTAGTATCCTCAAAGGAGTCATGATGGCACAACACCATTTTCATGGCTCTCCCAACAGACGTGAAAGCCCTCACTTTTACTATCCTCAACAGGAAAATTTTTGATTCTCGCAAACACCCTGTGCTCACTAAAAGCCCTCATCAATGCATTCCTTTCTTGGAGGTCTTTTGTCTCGATCAAGAAGAACGGAAAGATCATTATATTGATGATGATGGTCCTTTTGTAAGGGGTTTTTTCTACACACATTCCTTATCATATATTACCAGAGTCGATAAGTTGCTTCACTACTTGTCGAATTGTTTACCTCCTTCGTGATGCCGAGCACGTTCTCTTGTCGAGTTGGCATCACATGGAGAAGCCATTGTTGATGGAGGAAGCTTTCGACATGTTCTGCAGAGGAGTGTACCTGTATGGACCTTACTGGTATCATGTTTTAGGGTATTGGAAGGCCAGCATAGATAACCCAGAGAAGGTGCTGATGTTGAGATATGAAGACATGAAATTAGACCCCTTGGGCTGTGTGAAGAAGCTGGCAACTCTTTATAGGGATCATCGAATCAATAGCAATAAGCCCGATTTAAAGAGATTTATTTATAGAATGCCGCAAAATAATACCTGGAACAAGAAATTTAATTAATTGAGATTCACAAAAGCTGAAATTTCACCTCTATCATGAATAGGTTTAGCTAGGGCATTTATAACATGACCCAAATAGGCCTCACTCACTGGTATTTGAACAATTCTTTCTGTTGCTTTTACAGAACTTCCTTCCAGTATCATCAAGCCCATTAATACAATACCAACATTATTTGATTTCAAATTCAGAGCAATGTCTATTGTACGCTCCTCAAATTCTATTAATTCGCCCACCATTACTTCATCAAGACCATGACTTGGGCTGTGAAAAGAAGCTGGCAACTCACTTGGGTCACCCCTGTTCACCAGAGGAGGAGAGCGATGGGACACTTGAAGAGACTGTAAAGCTCTGTAGCTTCGAAACCTTGAGCAATTTGGTGGTTAATAAGAGTGGTGTTCAACATTTCACCTCAGAAGTCTCCAATGAAAATCGTGTGTTATTTAGAAAGGGTGGTGTTGGGGATTGGGAGAAGCATCTCTGACAATGGAGATGGCGCAGCGTTTGGGGATGGAATCTCAAAACAAAGATTGGAAGGGACTCATTTGATGTCTTCCCTAATTTCACCATGATCATCGTGTCTGCTATAGCTTTTGGTTGGACGATTCAAAGCATGCAGTTTGTTGTTTGTTCCCCCTCGTGCATTTTTACGAAATAAATTGTGTCTTTGCATTTTCGATAAAGAGATAGTTTAAATAATTGAAACTGTTTCCTTAAGAATAAGATCTGAATTCAAATTCTATGTGAAACCGAAATTGGGCCACGGGTGGGGTTTTTAAAAGGAAAAGAAAAAAATCTTGTCTGCATTCTCCACAAATGGACATTCTCTATTATTCATGTATTGCATCTGTTCCGCCAACTGCACTGAAAAGGGGCGCCCCGTGGCCTTCTATACCTCTTGTTCAAGTAAATATAAGCAAGTTTAGATTTTTTTAGGAATTTTTTTTTTTGAAAAATTTACATTAAATTTGCAATAACTATTTCATTTGACTTCCAAAAAAGCTAAAATTCTGAAAAAACTCAAATACAATTTTTTTTAAAAGTCAAAATTTTCAACTCATCAAAAAAAGTTATTTTTTAAAAACTATTAAAAAAAGTACTTTAAAAAAAAAAGCCAATTCAAATGAGCCCTACATAACTCTTATGGATTTTGTTCATTAACAATTAGGTGGTAGTAGTAGTAGTTCTACCTAACTCTAACACTCTTCTTCATGTGCAACTAGCCATAAGGATTAATTGCATTTTCACTTAATGGTTATATTGAATTGCACTTAGTTTGTCAATCATTTTAACAGTTAGAATGAGAAGTTCGGCTTCCCCTTGGCACTTGTACATTTTGCTTCATCTCTAGAACTTCGAGAAAAAATCCCTCCCTTTTCTTTAAAAAGAAAAATCGTATTTAAACCTTTTCTTTAAATAATTTATGCAACAAGAATACTCACGAGGGTCCCAAAATATTATCTCTAGGAGCACCTTGCAATAAAATTGTGTCTTTTGTCCCATACCATTTTATGATCTAAATGTTGCCGCCAACCGAATCCAGGAGTTACGTATATAAACGCTATACAATAACAAAGAGGAGGCATATAGTATAAAGGTTGCGAATGAATAGTGTAATATATAATTAAGAATATATAATATTTTTTGGTAAAGAAAGTTCCAAAACCTAGAAAAGGCAGGAACAGTTGGAAGACTCTTTCTCCATGATTTAGGTGTATGAAAGATTGAATTTGCAGTGAATTTATAAGAAATTAAGCCATTTAGTTACATTCACACATTGTAGTTGTTAGTTACATTTAAAAGTATAACAAAATTAATAAATTATGCTTGATCCAAGCATAAAGATTTTTAATGTAATTAAAAATTAATGTTATAGTTGGAAACGCAACAAATGTTAGTTACATTTGGAAGTGTACCTAATATTTGTCATACTTAAAAGTGTAGCTAATTTAGACATAGACCAAATGAAATTCAAACTTTGTTACTGTTTGAGATCTAAAAGAAAATTGAACAAGTGTTATAAGACTATTAATGTTTTTTAGCTGTAAATTTTAACATTGTTAGAGGATGTAGAACAATATGGGATGTGCGTGGAATTTTTACTTATCACAGGAGCTTATTGTAGGACTTTTGGTGCCACAAGGGATATGCACTTATGATATACTACAAGAGTGTTTGGTGTATTTTACCTTTTTAATATAACAAATATTTTGTTACTAAAATAAAAATTATATTTTGTTACTAAAATAAAAATTATATTTCGTTACTAAAATAAAAATTATCATTTTACTCTTCTATACTTATTACTCCAAGCGTAACAAATAATAAATAACTATTAGCCTAAATCTTGTAGGTGGTTATTAGTATGTAGAAATGTGTTGAGGATAGAATGTTATTCGTGACTCTCTTCTAAATCCTATGATTGATATGATAAAATAAGGCAGTGAATTACATCACTATGAACATGGGAATAGCCATTCCTGACCTATGGGAAAGGCTTATTACCATGTTTGTAAAAATGAGATTTTTCACTAAATGACTAAAATAATCTTACAAAAATCAACATTTTAGCATTTTATATATAAAAAAATAAAATAGAAATAAAAATAAATTTAAAAATGAAAAATAAAAATAAAAATAAAAATAGAAAATAAAATAAAATAGAATGAAAAATAAAGATTTTAACAAAATAAAATAAAAATAGAAAATAAAAATAAGAAATAAAATAAATAACAAATAAAAATAAAATAAAAGAGTTCACCAGATTCATATATTCATATATATACACATATATTATCATCATTATTATTTTTATTGAGGTTACTAATATAAATATACTTTATATTGATATAGTTAGTATTTTAGTAATATTTTGGATAATTAATTTTATTACTATAATGTATATAATATAGTAGTATAAGGATAATCGTAGCTTTCCATGTAAATTATTTTTAAGACTATACTAGTGTATTAATTATTAAACATAAATTTAATATACTTACTATTGAGTTTATTCCATTTCCAAACTCATTATATTCTTTATCTCATTCTGTTCTTGTCAAATTCGTTGCATAGACCAATCACCACTATAGTGTAATTGCATTCTAATGTTTGTCAATCTTCCTTTTGCAATTGAACAAACACCTCATTGTAGTCATGTCAAACGCCTAATTTGAGAACAACTAGAGTACACTTTGTGTGTATATGTATAAAATAAAACTGTAAAATCATTGCATGGATATTGTTTAAGTTAGTATAAATTACTTGACTTTGAAAATATTGTTTAATTAAGATATGCCATAAATTAATAGATATAAATTTTGGAGAGAAAAGATTGCATAAGAAGAGGATACGTAATATTTTTAAGTATGGCATGTATCTTACTTTATATAATATATAGATAGATAAGAGAATCCTTAATTGATGAACAATTATATTGAGACATATATGAGAAACTAACAATTATTCAAATTGATTGGCGAACCACGGACATAATTTGCTTTTCACTTGTATTCTCAATTGCCAACAAGTACTTAATTTCTAACCAAAGAAGGTAGGAGGAATAAAATTTCATATAAAAAAATTAAAGAACAAAGAGAAAAGCTTTATAATGAAAGGCAGGAGGAGATTATGTTAGATTTCTTGGACTCACTCACTCACATTTAAGAGGGGAGGTTTTGAGTAATGAATGTTGATGTCATGTTTCAAATATTTTAGGGAAAAATACATATCCACTTGCCTCCAAAAATATAAGTAGTCGTCAGATATTTTGGACTTGTATTATGTATTTATATGTTTTGCAAGTTTCCTTAGGGTCTTCTTTGGCTCTATGTGGTGGCTAGCTGCGACTAGTCAATGCTACAACTTGCAGTGTGCTTTTGACCGAAAAATTTTATATAGACTGGAAATTAATTAACGGATCGGACTGATGAAAAGTTATTTCAAACTTTTAAGGTCATGTTTGTATTAGTATTTTTCACAAGAAAATAAATTTTTTAATATATATATATATAGATTTTTTCTCGTTAAAAAAGTTAATTTAAATCGGCCCTTCTTGACATCATTGAAGTTGAGAAAGTTAAGTGCTTGAGATTTCCGAGTGAAATCATTGGAGTTGTTCAGGAGCACAAGGAAGCTGGGATCGAAAATGAAAAAAAGTTGGTGGTCTTTGATTTTAAACTTCTGATATCATGATATTTTTTTTTAAAAAAGTATTTTCTCTATTAATTTTCAAATCAGTGTTATAGTATTTACGTTACATGACTACAGCAACACAAGATATCATCAGTCAGAGAATATATGCAGATAAAAAAAAAAAAGTTTACGATAACGAATTAATTTTAATAACGAAAAAAGCTAGAGCAATCTTATCAATAAAATTACAAGTACTAAATTAAAATATGAGTTTATTTAATTATATAGAATGTAAGAAATTAACTATTAAATACATCATTTTATTGACGATTATAAGAAGAGGAGAACAAAATGGTGTGTCATGACTTGAAAGTAACGTATTTACTTGCATTCTATGCAATCGATCTCGAAATTAATTTTTATTGTATATAGCTATAAAAAATTTTCTTGAATATATATATATATATATATATATTTTTATTCATAAAAATTCTTAGCAAAACTTGCCATGACTTGGCAATTTTTAAAAAAAATTACAAAAAAGAGAGAGATCCTAAAAAGATGGTCACGTGTGCATCTTTTAGATATCTATTTTCCTTGAATTAAAGTATTATATAGCATATGGCAATGAAGCCTAATCGTGGGAATTAAAGGAGATGGGAATTCAAGGATAGGTCAATTAGTTGAGATTATCTCCTCCAAGCGTGAAGTCCTAGATTCAATCCTACGGGTGAGGGTTAAAAAAAATGAAGCCTAATCATGAGAGAATGGTTTAAGATTAAAAATTCATTATCCATATCTTTCTTATAATTAAATCAAATAACAGATGTGTATGTTTGATATGACTACGCAAAGTCAAACTATAATTAATAGGATGTTTGTGCTTGGTTAGTGGGAAGTTTGAGGATAAAGAATCAACTAGTTTTTTAGGTTCAAAGTTTCCATGCATTTCAATTTGAACTATCTCCCTAGATATTATTAATTAACTCAAAGAATTAATCTAGTAGTAAAATACTCGGTCCATGAGAAGAAGATTTGCTCATATTTCGAAATTAGTGGTAGAGCGAATTTTCTTAAATTCAAACCTAATTGGTTTGTATTTAATTAAACGCGATATGGTACCTCTTTCGGATATAATAACGATCTTGAATGTTTGCCATCTTTTTCCATCATAAACTAATTTATAATTTTAGAGAAACAATAATTTCTACAAAAATTCCTGATGGTAATTAGAAATAATTAGTATAATGGTACAAGAATCCTACTTATTTCTTTCTTTCTTTTTTTTTTGGTCAAATAATAGACACAAGTCAAATTTTACTAATTTGCTTCAGTAAACGGAGAATCAACATACACCAACTTTTCAACAATCGCCTTTTTCCTCTTTGCTTCACAAATCCAAATTCTAAATCTATTTTCTTTTTATGCAAGAAAGATACTTGTAAGTTAATATCACATCTCTCTTATCATTTTCTAAAAATTGAGATGAGCATTGTTCAGCAACTCCCAGTTATTTTTAATAACTCATAATTAGTAAATTAGTTTATGAATTTAATTTATTTGCCTTCCTATAAATATAATATACTCGTATTCATACTACTATAACAGTGCTAAACCTAATTTTTTTAATCCCACCATTATTCTCCAACAACTAAAAGAGCAAAGGAGAGATTAGAGCAAGGCAAGGTGGCTGCTGGTCAACAAAAAGGTCATCCCCCACTTTTCGTTTCTTTTCTGACCGCCTCCTTCTACGACCGCGTTGTCTACCAGTACCGTAGTCAACAAAACTCTGAAACATAAACCAAAAAAAGAAAAAAAGAATCGATTTTGTAATTTATTAAGAATGCACATTATTTTAATCAATATTTTTATTTTAAAAATTCATATGCTATATATTTAGAGTAGATAAACAAATTACATGTATATCTAAATAATATGTGTCTTATACACTTAATGGTTAAAAAAAATCTTAGGCTTATTTTAAAATTACAAAATGAAGTCCTCTAGGAATTCTACACAATAAAAATTAGAGTTGGACGTAATTTAGAAATCAAATTAGATCTATTTCTCTTACTTTGGATTGAGCGTCCAAATTTACTTGGTGATTAGATCATAGGACCTGATCATAACGCCGATCCATTTATTCAAAGTATACCAATTCGTGGACATTCTCAACTGATCTCTAGTTGTCGTGGGCCACGTCAATTGAATTTTCCTCCAATAAGAAAACCACAAATGAGTCGGTGCTATTAACAAAGGAAAAAAGAAAAGAAAACCAACAATGAAGGTAAAACAAAATAGGATCATACAAAGAAATACACTGCAGCCCCCAGGGGCATAGGTGAGTTGGTAAGTGGCCAGGTGATTAGGGTGGAGACAGCGCACGCGAGATCAGTCAGTGTGGCGGCGATCTTTCATTGAAATATTGAAATTTATTCTTTGGATTTCGCGTTGGTCCTCTCGCAGTCATCCTCGATTCATAAGCGCAGTTAAAGGCGCTGCCAGAGTGGGAAAGGGGTTCTCCTTTGGTTAACCCTTTTAAAAAAAGAAATACACTGCAGAGAGAAACACACAACCTTTGACATTTCAAACAAATAGATTGACCACCACACCCTTAATTATTGGGGTTCTTCTGCAGAAAATTTCGTTAAACGAGGTCAAGTCTTTTCTTCTTCTCCTGTAGTCAAGTTGAATTTTTTGGGGTTCTATATATAATTATGCTCATCTCTTGTTTGTTTTTGCTTATACTCTAGTAAATTATCTACGGTCCATATCTATTTGGCAAAGTCTGTTTCTTTACCTGTTAAGAATTCCAAAGATTTTAAGTTGCTGTGCAAGAGTCATAATTTGTTGATTTTGGTTTTATTTTCAGAGAATTTAACTGGGTTCTTGATCTTTTTTTTTTTTTTTAATCTTTTTTCTGATATAGGTTTGTAGATTAAAGTTTTGGTTAAACCCTTTTGGATTTTCAATTATCTGCAAGAATTTGAAGGGCTGTGATTGCTTTTGGCAATTGGGGTTTCACCAAAACCCCAAAAAAGAAATTCTAATTAAGCGGTTCTGTTGATTCTTGAAGTGAATTGTGCATAGCGAGAGTTTCAGTGTATCAGAAACTCGAAACTGTGGAAAAAAGACTGGTGATTAAGAGGATATAAGGTTCGTATAGCTTGTGAGTGATCATTTCAAGGAGTGAATTGAGAGGAGGGCTTTCTGGTGTTCGCGCGATGGATGGATCTCAGGGGGGATCTGGCGCGCCGGCGCCATTTCTGATGAAGACATATGAGATGGTGGATGATCCAATGACGAACTCTGTTGTCTCGTGGAGCCATACTGGGCAGAGCTTTGTTGTTTGGAATCCACCGGAGTTCGCGAGGGACTTGCTTCCGAAGTACTTCAAGCACAATAACTTCTCTAGCTTTATCAGACAACTCAATACATATGTAAGCTCTCGAGTATCATTTCAGTTGACAATGCCGTAAATAATTCGATTCTTTATTGCAAATTGTAATTGTTTCCTCTTGTGCCATTTGCCTGTCCTTACCTATGTTAGTAAATAGATCATAGGAGAGCCTCCAAGTCTGCAATGGTATTACTAGTGTTGATGGGTGGAACGCCTTTGTAATGGATTATGGGAAGAATTTGCTGTGAGAATGGCCTTTTAGTGCATTTAACGAAAGTGATTTTTTTTTTTTCTAACACGAAAGTGATACCAAAAGATTCTTTCAGTTACCCGGGAGAGAGCAGGGATGGGGGGTGTAACAGATCACTGCTAAGGCATTTGGAGCTGATTTTGTAATTTTCCTATGCCACTTACTCATTTTTACTCAATCCATACTTCATTAATTAAAAGAATTGGTGTAACAAGAATCTCGTAGCTGACTACAGTAAGTAATACTTTAATAGGAACAAGGATCTTTGTTGATGCCTGTCACTTAAATGTATGTATTTAGAGTAAACATCTTGAAGAAAAGGCTAAAATTTCAAATACTAGTATTCATTTCTTCAGTTTTAGAGTTTAGTTTCAACAGTCTGGTTAGTTCTTTTTATGGCTCAATTTTTTTGTTATTTACAGGGTTTTAGAAAAATTGATCCAGATCAATGGGAGTTTGCTAACGAGGAATTCATAAGAGGACAAAAGCATCTTCTGAAAAATATTCATCGACGCAAGCCGATACATAGCCATTCTGCACAAGGAAATGCTGCAGTTCCGTTAACTGATTCAGAAAGGGAAGAATTTGAGAAGGAGATCAAGAAGCTGAAGGATGATAATAATTTGCTTCAATCAGAGTTAGAGAGGCATAAAGAGGAGAATCAAGCATATGAGTTTGGAATGAAGTCACTGGGGGAGAGATTGCTGAATATCGACCAGAGGCAAAGACAATTGGTTTCCTTCTTGGCTCAGCTGTTGAAAAAACCTGAATTTTCCTCAAGCATCATGCAACAGTCAGCAACTCATAACAAGAGGAGAAGATTGTTGGTTTCCAATTACTTGTATGATGAAGCCAGTAAGCAGGATAGCCAGATCATGACATTCCGTGAAGATCATCAAAATGCTTCTTCTCTTCCTATGATACCCTTGGAGGTAATTGAGAAATTGGATTCATCCATAGGCTTTTGGGAGAATTTCTTACAAGATGTAAATCAAACTCCTGTGGAGGATGTTTATGATTTTGGCATGCTTCCGCAGCCATCACCTGTCATTATCAGTGAAACGCGTGCATCATCAGGAGATTCAGATATGAATATCCGGTCATGCTCATCTCATTCTCATCTTTCATCGTCTCCTTCTGGAGAAATTCACTCTTCTCCAGAGCTTTCAAGGTATTCAAATCGTGTAGACAGCCCAGCGACTTCATCAGTTCATATCAATCTAGATTGCAGGCTGAAATCTTCGGGGATTGATGTAAATTCATGCCCTGATAATGTCCCGGATGTTGATGCATCGAAAGACCGGGTGGAGGGTAGCACATCTCAGCCAGTGCTGACAGGGGCAAATGATGTCTTCTGGCAACAGTTCCTGACTGAGACTCCTGGTTCCTCTGACGCACAAGAAATTCAGTCAGAAAGAAAGGAGACTGATTGCCGGAGTAGGTTGGAAGATCATCATAGACCATGGTGGAACATCAATAGAGTGGATAGTCTTGTGAAACAGATGGGGCATCTCACTCCAGCTGAAAGAACCTAATATTGGTGTCTCCCGGAAACTATCTATCTTATCACTTAGTTGTACAGAATCAATAAACAGGTAATAATTTTGAGTTAGACATGACATCCCCATAGATTCCACCTGTGTAAGTGAGTTGTGGCTGTATTAGAAGCATGCAGTTTTGGTACTTTTTTTTCCTTCTTGTTTTCCTTTTTCTATCTGCACAAGTTAGAGGCAATGCTAAAACTTTTTGTTTCATCTGTTGGACTATTGTTCCCTTCTTGTATCAGAGTCCGGTTAGCTCATATGAGATGTGTTGCTATTTATAGTAAAACGATTGCTTTTCTGATAGATCTATGAAGTGCTCTGCGACAATTGATTTTATGATCTGATTCTTGGTGCCAGATTTTCTCTTAAATACTTTGGCTTGACTTTTGGCAAGCTGTAAGATATGATTGTAATTAGTTTTATGAACCAATGCATTTCATGTGCTTTACTTCAATTCCTGGTCCTTGTGTGCAATATGGACTCCTCTCAACCTATATCTTCTCTCAGAGCCAGAAAAAGGTGCACAAGAATTTAAGTCAGATGCATGAAATTTTCTATATATTTGTTCAAGCAGTGTGTATTGTGTAGCCAGGCTATATTACTTTGCGATTTGGCGCAGTTTTTCCATAATCGAGCTTCTAGTTTAGTTCACCATCTCAGGCTGAAAAGTTATTTTGTAATGCATCCAAGAACGTGCTATTGAATATCTATCAGTCAATTGCCTCAGTGCGTGCTGAAAGGATCTGTAATTATTTTGATAAACTTCTCCTAGATCAGACCCTGGAAGCAAGTTTAGGCTGTTATATGAACTCATCTTATTATTTCAATAGCAAGTAGTGCACTCTTGAAATAACCATCATGCTACTGAAAGAAAATTCAGGCCTACCAGGCTACCTTGTTTGTTTACCAGAGGGGATTTATTTATGTTCTATCAAATCCTGTATGTTGGTAGGAATCAAAAGTCACAGAAGTTTAACTGAAAAATTGTTTGGACTTTGGACTTTTCCATGAGAAGAATTTCCTTTTTTTTTTTTTTCAAGAATTTTATGCAGAAAATAAGATAGTTGATCTTTTTGTGGTTAGTGTGATTGAAACATGCAACACCAAAGGATGATTTAGGTACTCATGTATCCTAGTCCTTAGTTTTGAGCTTCAGTTTTACGTCCTTTTTTTTTTTCCCAGTTTGTGTCATTTTCTCTGATTATTTTCAATCAGGTGGACTCTGTTATGTGGAATCAATTATATAAATTGATGATACTATTTATTCATGTTGCAAACCGTTTCTGCTATTAATGTTATGTATGTGGTACTTCGTCGAAATTTTTGCTATCCAACTCATCTTATATCTTTCCTCGGAGGTTTGTGTTGAACGCGCCTCTTCGTCTTGGTTACGTGGCCAAGTGCATATGCAAATCAACATAGATGTTCACCATATGTAAAGCCAACTTTAATAGTTACCAATGTTTTTCCCATTCATATAATGGTTTTGTCAATTATCTACATTTCTAGATTCCTTATTTTTATCCCAATAATATTACTACTTTTAACTAAACTCTTATTTTAGGAATATTTTATTTTAGTTTTGTTTCAACTCAACAACTTCTCCACTTTAAGGGGTTCTCAGTTTTTATATCTCTTTTTATTTAATTAAGCACATCATCTTAGTTTTTCTAATATTTATTTTTATTATATATTTTGGTACTGATTATTAATTTAATTAAATTTTTTTTTACATTATTAGATTTAGACCGTTGGTAATAGGGCGGGATAAGAGATTCTTACATGTGGGGTAGAAGTGGGAGTAAGTAGGGGATCGCTAGAATTTAAAGGATGGATAGGGGCGTTTGTGGAGGTTTCTTTTCTTTTTTTATTTTATTTTTTATTTTGTTGGATTTCATCTCACCCCTTAAGCACAATGCAAAGGTTGAGATAAGAAATTTGGTGGACGTGGCCCATTTAACAACCATTCACAGCCCACACCAGGTGTAATTTCTTGTTCCCCGACTGATGCTCACATCTCTCCCAATAAAGTTAGCTAACTATATAAGACTACCATTACAAAACACAAAGTGGCGATAGACATTGTAGCAACGCACTTAAAGTATAAATATTTGTTACTTCTATAACATTAGGCTTGAGTAAAAAAAGATAACACTAAAGTAAAAATAAAATAACACTAGACTAGCGTAAAAAAAGATAACATCATAAGTCTCGCCATGATAACATACTTACTCTTAAATTATCCATTGCATCACACCGCATTCTAAAAAATCGGTAAAATTGAATTAACAATCTAAATATTCTCGTAACGTTTATATTGAAGATATAAACACGGACGTATAATAACTTAACCCTAATTTCACCATCAAGATGCAAACGTGGGCCCTGTTTAATAAATTTAGCATTTATAATCAAAATCTTTTTTTTATCCGTTGTTTACATTTTTTACCATTATAAAATGGGTAAAAAGTAAACAAAGGCAAACGTAACACATAATCACAACAGTGTCGCCGACAAGCCAATACAAACGATAAGAAGTCAATCCCCTTTTGGGATGCCTTCTACTTCTTCGGGCGATGCTGTAAAAAACACTGAATTTACCGTCCGATCACCAACAACATTACCTCGTTTTCTTTTTTTACCCAGTCACGATTCTCAACAAAACGGATAAAAAGAAAGAAAAAAGAAAAGGAAAAAAAAATCTTTGCTTAGATTTCAAACAACAATTGAAAACAATCTCGTAACCCCTGTCCAAACACGCCTCTTCCACCTAAATAAACAGATCCAAATCCACATATCTGCAAAAAGAAAATCAAAAACAGAAGAAAAAAAAACACACACACACACACACTATTATATGTCTTAGTGATCTATGAGTCTTTGTTGTTTAGGAGAAAGCTAAAGCACTCAGGTGAATTTACAAGTCAATCTTTCATATAAATCTCAATGCTTTAGTTTCAGGTTTGACTTTTTTTCTTTTTTGAAATCGATTAATTGAAGTGTGATCACTTTGCATTTTGATTCTTTTTCTCTTAGCTGCTTTTGATGCGATGCGATTGGTGAAATCTTAGTTCTGCACTGTTTCTGTCTGAAATGTATGTGTTTACGTGTGTTTTATGTATACATGTATACATTTTGTATGCATAAACGTACCCGCATTTTCTTTTTGTGTCGTGTCGTATGAATTTTAGCTGCTTATGTGTATTTGAGTTTGTGCGTGTGTGCACTTTACATTCGTACATACTGCTTATTTGTGTAATGCTTGTTACTGTATATGCTTAAGTTTATAGATTGATGAATTTGTTTATTCAAGTTATCTTTTATATATATATATATTATCTTAGAATTTTTTATAATTTACTTGATCGGTAAATCTTGTTCTACATTCTGTGTATCTTATGTGTGTGTCTGTGAGTGTCATATACATATATAAGATGTGTGTATGTACGTGAGTATTTGTGCTTGTTGCTATTGAATGTATATGTGCAAGTGTATAAAATTATGTGTTTGTTTGCTTCCGTAACTTCTTTTGCTATTATGTTACATTGTTTTTAGTGACTATTTAATTTTTGTAATGAAAATGAAGTTAATGAGTATGTGTAGATGGAAAAGTTTTGCATCAAAGCTTTGAATTATTAATTTGAATGTTTTTTCGTATCTTGTTTTGAATTAGGTCGCAAGATTTGAAAATTTGGATGATTAGTTGACTGGTGACTTCATTAAGATTAGTATGAATTGAGGGGAAAAATTGGTCGATTTTGAGTTGATTGCTTTGTGGTGAAAGTTTATTTCATGCTGGTTGAGGTGAATGATTGGCAAGTGGTGATCACCTTGATTGATCAGTTTGAGAACCGAGTGTACGTGGCTTGGATGTTGCATGAGGAAAGGAGATGGTAGAGAGTGATTCAAATATAAAGGTAGTTGAAGAACTTGGAGTGAACAAATCTGAAAGTCAAGGTCAAGTTTTGGGGTTGGGGAGGGATCCCTCCTTCTCGGGCTGGTGCGATGAGAATGGTGTACTCCATGCATATCAATTAGATATCACAAGTGCCAGTCCAGAAGAGTTTGATTTTAAATTGCCTTTAGCGGAGAAACATGAGTCTGAAAATGGATTGTTAGATAGAGAGAGACATTGTCATACTAAGTTTGAGCGGAGGATGGAGGGTGGTGCTGGTATAAGTGATGCATCTCGCCATGAAATGGGAAATGAAAGTTCCAATTATGTGCCTTTTGATGTGGAAAATGGTTTTAAGGAAGATCGAAAATATCCAAACACCGAGAGTACTCCACCTAGTTATATGGAGTACCATGAACAGTCTAGATCAAAGATAAAGAACCCCATATCTGTTGCCGACATGTTGAAGACGTTAGTTTTGATCCTTCTTTGGTATACTTTCAGCACATTTTTGACATTGTAAGTAACTCCACTCCTTCATTTATATAACATATCTATATATATCCTTAGATATTTGTATATATATCTATACAATATTTATGTGTCTATGTCTGTATGTTTGTATTTGTCTCTTTATGCTACTCCATGATGTATCACTTATGTTTATTATCTCACGTCATGGGGTAGGTATAATAAGACTCTTCTAGGGGATGATTTAGGGAAGTTTCCTGCGCCGTTATTGATGAATACTGTCCACTTCACAATGCAAGCTGTTCTATCAAAAGGCATCACATGGTTTTGGTCTCAAAGATTTCAACCCCCTGTTATTATGTCATGGAGAGATTACTTTGTGAGAGGTAACATAACATTCATCTCTTTTCTTACTCAACATCCATTTCTTAACAGTGAAAGACGTTATGTGTATGTAACTTCCCATATCCTCTAATATGGCAATTGGTTGGTTGAGAATCATCCATATTACTGTCTCTTATATGATATAAGTTTCAAGATTCAATATTGCTCTGTGTGATGAAATGGCTAGCACTTAGTTGAAGGTTGCTTTATGAGAGTGCAGATTGTAATTGAAAGAAACTTATAATGGACGCCTGAGCTGAATGATTTCCATTTGCTAGTTCAGACAAGGATGTTGACTGAGGTTCTATTTGGTGGTCAACAGTCCAGATATAATTTCTGAGAGCTTTTAAAACCAAGTTCTTTTTCCATTTGCTTTGATACATGAAGGCACTGTGAAAGATTGAGTTGATTGAGTCATATTTTCCATATGAAGGGCAGGTTATTGTCTCAGCTGATAAAGATGCCAAAATTGGTAATTAAGTAGGTTGTTGAGTGATTATTGTTTATCTGCAGGTGCTAAAGCGTTAATGTTTCAAGATTTCTGTAGCTTCTAAGACATAAAATTCTCAAGTATGTTTCTGCCATGTAGCTGAGTTATCTAAATATTTGGCAGTATCTAGAGTCTAAGTGATAGTTCAGTGTTCATACTTCATGTTATTTAGACACAGAAGAAGGCAGAGAAATAAGGGAAACACTTTTTTGGTAGAAATATATAATCTTTTTCTTCTGCCAATGTTCAATGCTTAGAAATGTAGAACCAAATTGTTCTTTTTATTTGTAGTTCATATATGCATTTTAGTGATATTGCTGTCTAGAAGAAGAGCATTGTGGTGAACACGGTTTTCCACATTATGCGAAGAGGTTTATTTATCTTGGCTTCTTTGTGTTAATATTTCCTTGATTAATCCTATTGTATTCTGTGCCCAGCTGCAGCTCGGGTAGTTTAAGACAGAATTTTCTCCCTCTTTTTCTTCCTTTCCGTTTCTTTGTACTTCTGAAAAAAACACGAGAGTTTTTCTTTGTCTTCTTCCAATAATTCTTCTTTTTTTAAGTTAAATAGCAGCATTAGGTTTTCAAAAAAAGGATGGGAAGAAGGCAAAAATTTAAGTCAAATGATTATTTTGGCATTTATAGTGCATGCATGCAAAAGCATGATCAAGGTTTTAGCACGTATATGGTAGTTATTCATAAAGTAAATTTTTAAGTAATATCCTCCAACTCACTAAACAAGTCGTGGAAAGGAAGATGGAGTTTAGCATTCATATTATCTAACAATAGACTGCTGGATACTATTATTGTAAATTGCAGATTTAGATTAATGTCAACTCTCACAATGGTAATGCATATAGTCTGCCTCTAGTTTCATCAATTCCTGGAAATCTGATCTAAGCCATCCTAATCAGGCCCCATTTTTGAATTGCATCTTAAGCTTGTCCTCTTTATCTCTGTCCTCTTTTTGGAATCCAACTTGTTACATGACATTTATTTTTGGTCAAAAAGTTTCTGTACAGTTGATGTAAATAATATTCAAGATTGTATATATAACTTTAGTAACTTATGTATTTAAATCCAGGGTTGCTCCTTGAACCCCGTTGTTGCATATTAATAAAATTCTTTAATTCTCAAAAAACAAAAATTGGTTGATTATCTCTTTCAGAAACTAATGCTACAGATGGCATTTACCTTTTGCAGTTGTACCAACGGGTCTCAGCACTGCAATGGATGTTAACCTGAGCAATGCATCCCTTGTTTTCATCTCTGTAACATTTGCCACCATGGTACCTTATATCTTTTTAGTTTCATTTTATTTTCTTCAACTTCCCAATTGGTTTACTTCCTCTCTTTTGTCCATTCACACTGCAGCAATTGGTTATAAATGAACCACACAAGTGGAAGTACTCATGCCCTAGAAAGTCGATATACCTTGTATAATACACATCACTTAAGCTTGCCATCTCATTTACTCCTTTTTCTTGCTATTGCAGTGTAAATCTGCCTCCCCGATATTTCTTCTTCTCTTTGCCTTTGCATTCAGGTATTTTTCTCATTATTCTATTGATCCATTCATTACTGCATTCTATGCATTTTCTGATGTAACTATTCTCATTCTTGGATGATCTTCACTTCTTTTTCTTCCAAAGTTTTGCATAAACTCTTTTCATGCTTGGATCCATGTTTGTGTGGCTAAAGGTCGATTAGCTATCTGTTAAATGTAGCTGGAAACATAAAAAATCCTCTGGTCATGCTAAGTCACTAGACTAGCAAAAGGAACTACGAAAACATGACAGGAAAAACTAAACCAAGAAAATGACCACTTGATGGTAAATTAGTAGCATGTGAGGGTGTTGCGCCTTAATCTTTTCGTGAGAAATGATGATCTTATCATTATTATTATTATAATTGTTCCTAGTACTGTGATTGTTGGTAACCGTTATACAGCGTAGTCATCTGCTGCCATAGAGATAAATACAATGAGGGAGGGTGGCTATGTTCATGTCCTTTTCTTTCAGATCAACAGCTTAATTAATCAGGTGAGGCAAGTGGTCTTTCTTAGTTGCTCTAGTTATCCAATTTGGTGCTGATTATATGTAATGAGACGAAAATTCCTTTTGGAGAAGGAATCTCTTGATTGCAATAGTTCTAGCACTCATTTCCTTGAAGCTGCTGGTACACTTGCCATATCATTATTTGGAATGTTCTATGTGAGTTCAGAATGTATGTAATGCAGTCGTTATAAAGAATTTCTGATTTAAGCAGGTACATGTATGTGTTATTTTGATTCATAACCAAATAACACCAGAGGTTATCCAAATAATCTGGATTGACGTGTATGTATATTATCTGCACTGCATATTAATTGGCTTTTAGATAAGCTTCCTCTTCAATATAGATATAACATCTTTAGCTGTCAGTTTAAATGCTCGATCTTATGTTATAGGATATACCAGTTGAGAGCCCGTGCGTTGCTTGGGAGTTGTATCTCATACAATATGAATAAGACAATTTTAATGAACTTCATCAAACTGGAAGACCCAAAAGAAAAAAAGAAAACAAGTTGTACAGAGGAAAAAAATAATATAAAATGTACACAATATATACAAATGTAATTATTTGTCATTAATGGAAATAATAGGAAATAAATAATTAGCAATAGTAACTAATTAACTATCTGTAACGAGAGAAAATGTCATTTCAAATATATTAACCCAAAAAGATGAATGCGTAAAACGATATGTTTGGGTTGGTTAACTTAACAAATTATGACATATCCTTTTTCATATTGATAATCTTTGAAATACAGAATTTGAAACCATGCAACTTCACATAATTTTTACAACTGGAGAGCATTTTCTGCGAGTAAATTGCTGTTTAATGCCACCTGTACCAAGAAAGATGAAAAAATAGAGAAGAATTCTTGATTTACATGAGAATTAAGAAAACTTTAGACTTAATGCCAACCGTTGATGCAAAATGTATATTGACGGCTTGGTTACACCACACGTGGCCACATCATGAGAAGCAAAAAAAGTCGGCAGAATAGCTTCACCTTGGATGCTGCTTTAGTATAATGAAACTGTAGATTTTGTCATAATATGGTACTCTAGTCAATGCTGTCTTTCTTAAGAAATGTTAATGCTGTCTTTCTTAACAAATGTGTTTTATTAACTTTATAATCTTTCCTCATCCTCTTTTATTTGAAACATGAAACAGTTTATCTTCATGCCACACTGATGTTCTGTCATGGAAGAGTAAAGTTATGTAGGTTAATGTTCTCTAATGTTATGTCTTTCCTCACATGTTCTGGTGAAGGTTGGAATCTCCAAGTGTTAGGCTACTCGGAATCATCTTAATTATCTCAATCGGGATATTATTGACAGGTATACAACTTTATAATTCTGTTTCACTTGCCACTTTAACATTGTTATAATTTTTAGCAACATTGACTCACCACTGCATTTGGAAATCGTTTTTGGTTTGTGATATGGTGTTTAACACAATACTGGCTTCCAATACTTTTTTGCCTCGGAACTAGCTGGTTCATTCAATGTTATAGTTGGATAATGGCCTGTCTTCTATTTTATATCCAAAGCCCAAAATTCATATTATGTAATGCTTTTATCAGGTACACAACTTGATGAGATTACATGACTACTAATCATGATTTTTCCTGGTAAATGTTTATCATAACAATGGCGTGCTTTGTCATTCATCCTTTCGGCCCAACTAGGAACATGTGGATCATCCATATTGTGATGCTAGCTGGTAATGTACTATTAAATGAGATTAAGGGCATGTTTTGGATTGGCCTTAGGAAAAAGTATCTTTTTCTTTCTCTCTCTCTCTCTCTAGAACAAAGTACATTGTTTTTGCAACAACTATTTGGATTGGCATTCAAAACAAGTTGAAAATCTGAAGAAAAGCTCAACAGAATTTTTTAGAAGTCAGAATTTTTAGCTTCTCAAAAAAACACTTCTTTTAAAAGTTGCTAAGAAAACAGCTTTTGAAAAAAGCCAATCCAAATAAGCCCAAAAGGCATATTCTAGCAGAACAATCGAGTATGTCAACAGTTATATAGACATATAATACAATCATAAAAGTCATATTTTGTGCATAAGACCCTGATATACAGACCTTATGGGACATGTCTATATGACACTGGTCAAAGAGAATAGGAAAGGTCCATTCATGTACAACTGGTACAGGATGCATATGGCTTCGTAGAGGGATTCCTTTCCTTAGAGCCGATTGCGTATATCTGCTAACTTATCTTATTTTTCTTAAACTTTTGTTGTTCTGAAGTGTTCTAAATGAAATTCAGCCTTTCCATTTGAAGTTCTGAACATTGGCTTGGAAAGGTGTAAAGACCTCTGAAACACCGACACTCTCCGGAGGGTTGCGTGTCTGTGTCTGACATGTGTCGGATATCAACACTACCCTGACACTCTCCGATGCGTGTCGGGCACGCGTCCAATAATTTTAATTATTTTTATTTTTCTCAACACTCTTTCAATTCCTCTCGATATTCCCTAACACTTTCCCAACGCGTGTCCGCCAAACGCCGAACAATATTTTAATCTTTCTTAGTAATAATTAAAGTGATAAATTTTGCATTTCTAATATAAATGTACCTATATAACTTAGAGGTAAAAAATAAATATTCTTTGGAAATATAATATGTGACCTTTTAAATATACTTTTTATAGAACATTTTTAGATATAATTTTATAATAGTTTAACTATCATCTTTAAAATAATAAATAGTTAAATATTTTATGCTAATCTATTTAACTCTCTATTTCACCCTATATTTGTATTAAATGCTAATCAACTTAACTCTCTATTTAACCCCTACATTTAGATTAATTCTATCTTCTTTTTTCTTTGTAATTCCTATATAAAATTTTATCCTTAGCACTTGTCTAATTTCAAATCACTTATCTGTATTTGCTCAACAATAGGCAATAGCTGGATATATTTAGTTTATGATAAAAAGTTTATTCACTATAATGTACGCAAACGTGTCGTGTCCTAATTTTTAGAAAAAATACGTATTGGTGTGTTGTGTCACGTGTCTGCATATCGAGCCCGTGCTTCATAGGTAAAGACATATGAGATATAATGTTTCAACTAAGTACTTGCAAGTTTGAGTTACATTCTGGGACATTCTTCCTGAAGCAGACCTGTGAAATCTTTTGGTATGTAGTTCGTTTGAATTTCTAAAAGTTACGATGTGAATATCTGAAAGTACTTGCAAGTTTTGAGTTACATTTTGGGACATTCTTCCTGAAGCAGACCTGTGAAATCTTTTGGTATGTAGTTCGTTTGAATTTCTAAAAGTTATGATATGAATATCTGACTGTTTGTATCATGTGAGGAAACTATTCCTGTTGGAATAATTTAGACTGGTGTGCGAGAACTTGTCATGCCCGATTGGACACAAAAAGTATATAAGGGCATGGTGAAGTATATTTTCCCGTTCAGTATTATGTTCTATTTTGACTGTTTGGATCATGTGAGCAAACCCTTCCTGTTGAAAGAATAATTTGGATTGGTCACCGATAGCTATGATGCTTCATTGAACACAAAAAGCACATAAGGATACATCTGCCGTATATGTTCCCGTTCAGTAATTTTTTCTATTTAGATATATTGTACGTAGGTTCATACCATCCTTCTTTTCAATTGATTTCTTTTTAATACCATGTTAAAGTGCACTTCTCCATGGTAGTAAGCTTACAATATCCTTCTTCTTCAATTGGTTCCTTTCTAATACCATGTCAAAATGCAATTCTCCTGTGTTGATTGTGCAGGAAAGAATTCTAAATTCCTTATTTGACTTCATGTTATCCTCATAATTTTATTTTCATGATAAATAGGATTTGTTTCTTGATAATCCTTATTTAGCTTCGTGCGATCCTAATAATTTCATTTTTCATGATAAGTAGGATTTTTTTCTTGATAAGTTGGTAGTCAGTTGATGGAAAGAGAGGGTTTTTGATAGATTCCACTTAACCATTTCAAGTTGCTAGATGTGCATCTATATTGATTGTTAGGTTGAGACTTTCTCTTCGCATTGTAATTTCTTTCTTCTTTTGTTGTTGTTGTGATCTCTTTCCTCAGAGATGTTAACCTCATCCTGGCCTCACAACTGTTAGGATTATTTCCAAAAATTCTTTTAATTGACCAAAGAAAATGGTATCTATTTTTAATAATTGAATGTGCATATATTAGCAATTGAATTCTAACTGTCTAATGCTTAACTTCTCTTGGTGGTTTAGAACTTGAACAGAAGTATTGCTCAAGTAAGAGCAATGTTGTTGTTATTAAGATACCCATCCTTCCTGCTGGAACCAAAAATTAAAGAAATAATGAAAAGATGGGATTTCTACTCTATCTTTCTAAACTAATTTTCTTCCTAGCAGTTGGCATAATTCTCAACTCAATTCAGTTGACATCATGAGCTGTTTGCTATAATGTTTTAACTTCTGATTATCAAATCTGACAATAATTTTCCATAATACAGTTGCAAAAGAGACAGAGTTTGACTTTTGGGGTTTCGTCTTTGTTATGCTGGCTGCTGTTATGTCTGGTTTTCGCTGGACCATGACTCAAATACTTCTTCAGGTTGGGGCCCATGCATGTTTCTGATTCAACTTGTTCCCTGCAGTTGCGGGTCTCTGAACCTTTTTTTAACCCTTAGTATTGCTTGTCTGCTTTTCTTTTCTTTTTTCCTATGTAAAACTTACTTTTATTTTTGTTGTCATGTCACGCGTATCTGATACCATTGGTGCATTCTGATCACATGTGGCTTAAAGAAAGAAACATATGGTAAGCACTTTTTGCTGCTGTTAACTACAAATATAGCTTGCCAAAGCTAATATGGCCAGCTTATGCATGCATATCCTAGAAAATAACCATAAAGAAATAAGGAGGAATAGAGTAAGGAAGTTGCTAATATGCAAAGAACCATATACAAACAGAATTTATTTTACTTTCTATATAAGATTTTGGACCTTACACTGTGGAGCGAAGCCCTACGATGATATGAAAATGCTTTCTAGTGTCCATATACCAGTTATTGCTTAGGTGCAAGTTAGATTGAGGTTTTGGCAAAAAGTGAGTATGAACACCTGTGTCATCTGGAGTTATTAGTAACCTGTACTAGGGGAAGAAAGGTATTCTATGATTGCTTAAGACCCCTTGACATCAGGCTAAAGAAAATGGTTAAACATCTTCATAAGCACAAGTATCCATATCTTCACCTTTATTTTTCCCAAAATAAAGATTAGCTTTTTGTCTGAACCATATTAGATAAATAGTTTGTGGATATGAGAAAAGTCATATTTTAGATATGACGTAAGTTTTAGTTCATAATTCGGGATACCAAGTTCTTAGTTTTACAGATATGTCAACAATTTCCATAAATGAAGAGAAGTTAGACACCTGGCCTCATAAGCAGCACCAAGATTTCTGCCCTAATTAGCCTGTTAATTCAAGTGGTTTTGGTTACATCAGTGTTTCAAGCTCAAATGATCAGGTTGTCCCTACAGCCTGGCTAAAATTGATCATTTAAGGATTGAAGAAAACTTTATGTTACTCGAGTAAAATTTCATCTCACTGCCCCAACTGTTCAAGTATTATATACCGAGAGAGTTTTGATCTCAGTTATTTCTATATAGATGAGTGTTATAGCGAAAATGTACTCCTTTGTATTTATCATACATCAATAGTTTTTGTTTTGTTTCCATTCCAGGTCTGAAAAATCCACTGACTCTAATGAGCTATGTGACTCCGGTAATGGCAATTGCAACTGCTCTAATGTCTCTGGTAATGGATCCGTGGCATGAATTCAGAAAGAACAATTACTTTGACAGCTCATGGCATATTTTAAGGAGTTGTTTGCTGATGCTTTTTGGAGGAACTCTAGCTTTCTTTATGGTAGGAATCTTTGATTTAATTGTTAAATTTATGTTGGACTGTTGAATGTAATTATATTTAAATTTCTCTTCCTTTTCCTGGGAGCTGTGGGGGCCAGGAAGCAAAATCTGGGAATCAGCTAGAAAAGGGAGTAGAATAGTGACAATATTGCTTTTAAAGGGGCTCAAGCTCCCAAATCATCTATACTACAGCATCTTCTATCTTTTCAAATGTTTCAACAAGTTTCCATCTTTCCAAATGTTTCAACAAGTCTATGCTTTATTGTTTCTTGGTATCCTAGAGGAAAAGAAGGAGAAAAAGAATAAAAACATGAATCGAACATGTTATTTATCCATATGGAATGTCATAATTTTGAACATATAATACTAGGAAGCCCCTGTATTCTTTGTAAAACCCAGAGTTCTTTTATGTCCTTTTCCAGGTTTTGACGGAGTATATTCTGGTGTCAGTAACTAGTGCTGTAACAGTGACCATTGCAGGAGTTGTCAAGGAAGCAGTAACTATCTTGGTACAAACTTCATTTCTGTTAACTGTCAATCTTTTCTGTAAATACACACTTCAATCAGGTAACTATTCAATTTTTTGTTGATCTTCCATGAGCAATAAATTCATCACTGTCCTGAAATTGGAGATTGCTAACTGTAGGCTGATAGCTAAAAGGACTATAACTATGAAAATGAAAAGACTTGTAAGTGTTAATCAGATGGGATAGGGAGGTAAAATGTTCATAGTTTCTTTTCCTTCTTTCTGCTTTCATCATCATCAGAAGAATGATAATGCCTTCTTTCCGTTCTCCTTTTACTTTTGGGCTTTCATGAGCGAGGAGATTACTTCACCATTATAATGTAAAGAGTTATCTCCTGGTTTTGTTACCTTCAATTATCTTAATGATTTTGGAAGTCATTAGATGTTGAACCCCACTTCTAGTTGGGAACATTCAAACTAAGCTGGGTTTTAATTAGTTACTTATCTGAAGGGTAAAAAGCAAAGGGTAAATGGATCACATTTATTAGTTGCCTTTCTCTCATAATGTTTCTTGAAAATCAAATAAGAGAAGTCTACTTTTTGCTTCTTGTATAACTCTATCAATAAACCTTGATGTTTCTAGTAGCACTTACAATGTTGATGCCAATTTGGGGAAAAAAAATCAAACTTCAGCTCAATATTCTTCAATGCCAAGCCTCTGACTTACTTTGAATGGTTGACTACAACATTAAGTTACAATATATTATGCATCTTTAGTGTGCTTAAATTTGCATTTTGATCATCATATTTGCTCATGTCAAGGCCTCTAAACAACATTTTTATTTTTGTGCAATTCATTTATCTACTTTACTTCTCAAAAAAATTCATTTTCTATTTTATCGGCATAAAAAATATTTCCCTATGTAGATGAGTCAACTAGAAGTGTATGTCGATTATCAAAAACAACTCAAATACTATATTGATGAATAACAATTCATTCCTTTCCCCCATTTTCCTAAAAAATAGATATTGTTGTTTGACTTCATACTCACATGAAGAATATATTGTAAATAATGCGATGGCTTCCATGTTATGCAACATCTAACTTTCGGTTAGTTCTCTTTAATAATTGGTGCTTGCATCTTGTTGATAGCCTGTGGGGCTACTTTTCCCCTGTAAGACTATCTTATCCCATTTAATGCTTATTCAGGTGGCGGTTTTTTACTTTCACGATGAGTTTACCATCCTAAAGGGTGTTGGACTTGTCACGATAATGGTTGGTGTCAGTTTGTTTAATTGGTACAAGTAAGTAAACCAGCCTTCACTCCGTAGCAGTAAATTCAATCTTTGTTTTCCCTTGCACTGCCTATCCTATTTAAGTTTAACGTATGTACTATAATGCACAAAATTTTCAATGCTTTCATTTTCTTCCCCTAAATTTTGGGTAAGTGATCTGAGCTTGCCAGTCTAGAATTTTTCCAAAACTACTTCTGTATCTATTCAAGTTAAACCAACTTGTTGGTTACTGAGCATTGGCTTGTTCAAGTTTGTGTAGTCAGTGAGTTTTCTTTACTTTGTCCTGTGATGAAAGTTGCTCAAGTATGCTGGTAATGCTTAGATCTATGCACCACAAAATGTTGACACTCTGATAAGAAAGCTTTTATCTTCTCATAATTGTCATGCCACGTGCATCTTACATATTCAGACAATCTTCACAGTTAACTTACACTGTGGTACTTCGTTTCGTTGGCCAGATATGATAAGCTGCAGAAAGGTGAAAGAAGTGAAGATGTGGCAGGGTCCTTGTCGGGCAATAGAGCGGCAAAGTATGTCATCCTAGATGAGATGGATGATGAAGATGAAGCACATTGATTCCCGGACTATCAAATTGTTTAAGTCTCATGAAGCATGAAAAGGTTCTGACTGTTATCTCCAGCGACTATCTTGTGTCCATTACTGTCGTGTTTTACTTGATTTATTCTTCAAGTATATCTTAAGCGAGAGAGCTGATATTTAGCTCTGTGCAGTATCAAACTCAGCATTGATATATAGAATAGTATGCAATTCTTGTCAAATGCATCCCCATTGTAGTTTGTATATTTATAGTTCACTTGCACCTTATTGGTTTGTATTTTGGTAGGAATCCTATTTCTTAGAGAAGATTGAACGTCTGGTCTTTCCTCTGGTGTCTTAACAAAATATGTTTGAAATAAGGTTCTTGAGACCAATCAGTTCTTGTATCTTGTTAAAGAATGATACGAGTAATTTATTATATGCAAGGCCTTAACTTGAATCAAAGACATATTACACTTTATTTAGAATGCAGTCTTGATGCTCCTTCTGTGATGCTACCAGGTGGCTGCTTGGATGCTCACTGGTTACACAAAAGGGAACGATGTGTTGGTTTGTGCGAGCGAGAAGCTTATATCATGACGACTCTGACTGAACTCCGGGACTGGGCCTGTGACGACTCTGACTGAACACCGGGACTGGGCCTGTGAGAAGTTGCGTATCGTTGTCAGCATCAACATTGTTCCCTTGCCGTAAGATCCCATTTTCGTTGGCCATTTCCCACCATATTATTTTGACTGTCAATCTGATTCAGCACCAACTTCAGATTCCTGCAGCATCTTTTGTACTGTGGTATTGTGAATATTGAGCACAGAACTGTATAAGAGAGTTTTGGATGCATGCTTTTCTCTTGTACGTGTATTGTTTCATTGATTTAGGGGGGACTTGGCTTCGCCATGAAATGTGACACGATGCATTTTTAAATTTTATGGAATTGACTCAAGAACATCAATGTGAACATTCCAATCTCATTTCTTCACTGAATACATTTCCTGTATATTTATACAAGGTTTCTTAAAATCATCTCATTTCACGAAGTATACATATGTTGCAGGACGATGTGGTGGGACAAGTAGGGCCCAGTATTCATATATATGCAAAATATTACAACATTAATTGAATTAAATTTTAAAAAGTTATGCCCTAATGTTTTAAATATTGTTTGACCCTCAAGTAAACTGGCTTTGTTTTGCTTACTTTTAAGATCACTGCTGTTGAGTTATAAAATTTTTAGTAGTAGAACTTTGATTAAAAGTGTAGTTGAATTGACGCGCTTGATTGTTTAGTTTGATATTTTAATAATTGAACTTTTAGTTTTTTTTAGAGTAATATTAGAATTTTAAAATTATAGAGTAGTATTTTTGAGAAAAAAAAAAAGAAGTTAAATTTTAACATGATATAAAAATAGTCTTTCAAAAGTTTCTTTCAAAAAGTTTCAATTTAGAGATTTTGGATTTTCAACTTTTTTTAGTTGTCACTTTTATGTAAAAATATTTTTAAAAATATGTCAAACAAGTTAGTTTAAAAATATTTTGGATATTAGACTGGAATATTGGTAGAGGTAGCTATATGGCGGTGACCATTTACTTCGTCCAAATTGGAAAAGTCATTAACGATGTGCAGTAGCCTAATGTACTGCAAGCATGCTTGTCTAAATAACCATTGATGATTATTATAATAAGTAGCTACATATAGATATATTATTAGAATAAAGTACATGTTAATTATTCCTTGAGGTTTGTTTAATTATCAATTTATTTCTTTATTTTTAAAAACTTATCTAATATCCCGGCCTCTTGTAGTAGCCCGTAAAAAGTTTTACATAATCCCCTTCTCATCACATTTTTTGTATGTCTAATACAATTTAATGGAGTGTTTATAATGCATGCATTATTATATATAAACATAGGTATAAATTTGAAGGGAAAAAAGGCCTCCCATTTCTGAATAATGAGTTGCTTAATCCCTTCTGACGTTTCCAGTTAACTACTTACCCCTGTACATGATGATTTTTTGCGGTAATTTTGTTAGTGGAGTTATGAAAATAATTGTTTGTGGGTTAGAAATAAATTTAATGAGAATATTTTGTATGAGCTAATTCTTGTGGGGTTACATTAGTTAGACCTATTTTTGGCCTTGATCTTACTTAAAAAAAAAAATTTGAGTTTCTAATGAGAAGTCATGTACACTTAGAATCTTGAGTTCTTATCTTTTTGATTGATTGAATTGTTAAAGTCATGAAAAAAGTAATTAGAAATAAATACATTTAGAAAGAAACAAGAGTTTTTATTACCATTCAGTATCTACAGGAAATGTAAATTTGATCTGCTACAGCTATCATGCTATAAACTTTACTAACTGCTAGAAAAAATAAAGTTACACTAAATGGGGTAAAACTAAGCTCAGCAATTGTTTACATTAAGTCAAACTATGCTAGGCTAGGCACGTTGGGTCGTGGGATCTCGGAAAGTGTGGTGTTTCGTAGCTTTTACAATTAGATCTGAGGGTCTGTTTGGATTGTTCTTTTTTTTTTTTTTTTAAAAAAAATATTTTTTTAAAAAAAGTTATATTAAATTTATAATAATTATTTTATTTAATTTTAAAAAAAACTGAAATTTAAAAAAAAATTCAAATATAAATTTTTTAAAAAATCAGAATTTTCAACTTCTTAAAAAAAGATATTTTTCAAAAGTTGTTAAAAAAACGATTTTAAAAAAAAGCCTATCCAATCGTGCTCTAAGAGTGATGTACTTACAAGTGAGATGTTTTTAACCCTTTTTTGTGGGTTAAGTTTTTAGCTTGGTTTTTTGGCATTTGATATTTTTTACTAGAAGTTCTAAAAATTGCACTGAAGCCTCAAAATGATTTTCAAAATTTTAAAAAGAAAACCCTGTGCGTATCCCCAGTGTGTCCCAACATGTCCGAAAATGTGTATGTGATAATGTGAAAAAGAAAAAAATTTAAATTGCATTGAGCCTAAAACCAATTTTCAAAAATCAGAAAAAGATCCCGTGCGTATCCTGAGGGTGTCTCAATGCGTCCATGAAAAACAAAAAAATTTAAATTACATTAAAGCCCCAAAACAAATTTCAAAAGTTAAAAACAAAGAACGTGTGTCTCCCTGCGTGTCCAAGTTGTCCGAAAACGTGTGCAAGAAAATCAAAAAAATTTTAAATTGTCAAACGCGTGTCTGAGTGTGTCCGTTTCCCTTGCCGTAAGATCCATTTTCGTATTCAATTTCCCATCATGTTATCTTGAGTGTCAATCTGATTTGGCACCAAATTCAGATTCCTGCAGCGTCTTTTGTACTGTGGTATTGTGAATATTGAGCACAGAACTGTATAACAGAGTTTTGGATGCATTCTTTTCTCTTGTACGTGTACTGCTTCATTGATTTAGGGGGGACTTGGCTTCGCCATGAAATGTGACGATGCATTTTTAAATTTAATGGAATTGACTCAAGAACATCAATGTGAACGTTCCAATCTCATTTTTGTTTATTGAATACGGGCCTATTTGGATTAACTTTTTTTTCAATAAAAAGTATTTTTTTTTTCTTGAAAAGGTTACGTTAAATTTACAATAACTATTTGATTTGACTTTTAAAAATTTTGGAACGTCGAAAAAAGCTCAAATGCGACTTTTTTTAAAAGTCAGAATTTTTAACTTCTAAAAAAAATTATTTTTCAAAAATTGTTATTAAAAGCACTTTTAAAAAAATCCAATTCAAACATGCCTTACATTTCCCGTATCTTTATACAAGGTTTCTTAAAATCATCTCATTTTCACGAAGTATACATACGTTGTAGGATGATGTGGTGGGACAAGTGGGGCCCAGTATTCATATATATGCAAAATATTACAACATTAATTGAATTAAATTTAAAAAAAGTTATGCCTAGAGGTGGCAAAACGGGTTGAGGCACGCGGGTCGACCTGTCTAACTCGTCAAAAATAGGGTTAGAGTTGATGATTTAGTGACCCGCCAGATAAACGGGTCAACCTGACCCAACCAGCCAAATTGGCGGGTTGGGTTGGGTCAACCCGCAGGTGACCCGCGAATCCGTCAAAATGACCTGCATAACCCGCCAACCATTTAAAATGACCCGTCAACCTGCCAAACGTGCAAAAACGACCCATGAACCCGCCTAAACCGCATAACCCGCCAAAGTAACCCGCAAACCCGTTAAAGCGACCAGTCTAACCCGCTATAATAACCCACCTAACCCACCAACCCATTAGGGTCAGTTTAGGGTTTAATACCCTTGACTTGTTTATTAAATGGGTCAACCCGACCTGACCCGACAACCCGCTGAATCCCCTGTAAACAGGTCGAGTTGATCCGCGAGTACCTGTTTGCCACTTCTAGTTATGCCCTAATATTTTAAATATCGTTTGACCCTCAAGCAAAATGGCTTTGTTTCGCCTAATTATAAGATCTCGGCTGTTGAGTTATAGAACTTTTAGTAGTAGAATTTTAATTAAAAGTGTTATTGAATAGACACGCTTGATTTGGCTTGATATCTTAAGATTGAGCTTTTAGCTCAAAAAGTATTGGAATTTTAAAATTATAAAAGAAAAAAAATTAATTTCTGACATGATATAAAAATAGTCTTTTAAAAGTTTTTTTTTTTTTTCAAAAAGTTTCAATTTAGAGATTTTGGATTTTCAACTTTTTTCAGTTGTCACTTTTATGAAAAAATATTTTTAAAAATATGTCAAACAAGTTAGTTTTAATTTTTAAATTCATAGAAACTATTTTTGAGCGTTTAAAAGTTGGACCAAAGAGACTCTAAGCCTATTTTGGCACATTATGATGCCATGATCTAATGTGGTCTTGCAGGGTGAAAAAAGAGAAAGCACCATGTAGTTGTGAGTACCAAGCTCTTTTTCCTGTTCGAATTATGTAAACTTAATGAATAATTGTATTTTTTTCAACTTGGTGAACAATTCTACTTTTTTTCTATAATAAAAACTTTTTTTTTTTAGTTTTGTAAATTAGAAAAAGATAAGTTATTTATAAGTAAACACGTTTACAGCTTTCTAAAAGACAATTTATTAGTTTTCTAGAAAAAGTTGAATATATATATTGTCAACTCCTAAACAATCCTTGGTTGCTCGCGCCAGCTAATCATCCGCCGTCTTCAAAGATTAAGCGACAATAGAATCAAAATCAACAGAATATTGCGTTATCTAAAAGTTGATTTGTGCTAGAAACCAGGGGTGGTCGCTGCAGCGTTTTATTGCGCAATGGTCTATGGGCATATTATAGCAAGTGCGCATTCAAAAGTCAAAAACAACTGCTTTTCATCAAACAAATTGTTGATAAAGACACCTATAAAATCATATATATCACAGCTTTTTGCTGCATCAAACTTAAAAGCAGAGCTCAAAAAAAAAAAAAAAATTTTGAAATGCAAAAAAAAGTCTTTCTGAAGATGAAACAGACTTGGTTTTTCTTGTTTGTCTTAATGCTAATGTTTGTTCATTTAGCAAATTCCCAGCCATTTGATTATCCAACAGCAAACCTTTCTACCACTTGGATCAATAGTGAGTCTGCCCCTCATTCTGTAGAGTTCACGGATGGCTCAAAGGTGAGGTCCATCCTTCTCAGAGGCAGCTTTGGTCCAAGATATGCCTGTGGATTCTATTGCAATGGCAACTGTGACGGTTATCTGTTTGCCATCTTCATTGTTCAAACGAACAGCGCTTCGGGTATTACTTCTCCGAATATAGGATTCCCTCAGGTCGTTTGGTCTGCTAATAGAAACCATCCGGTTAATCTCAATGCGACGTTGCAACTCACGTCAGGAGGGGACTTGGTACTGAGAGATGTTGATGGTACTTTGGCTTGGTCCAGCAACACTTCGCAGAAGTCTGTTGCGGGGTTAAACTTGACTGAGATCGGAAATCTTGTTCTTTTCGATGTAAACAAGTCGGTAGTTTGGCAATCTTTTGATCACCCGACTGACTCTTTGGTTCCAGGGCAGAGATTAGTCTCGGGGCAAAAGCTGATTGCCAGTGTTTCAGATACTAACTGGACTCAAGGTTCGTACTTTCTATCTATGACGGATGAAGGTTTGGTTGCTTTCATAGAATCAAATCCTCCACAAGATTATAGAGACTTTTTAGTTGTTGGCCAGAAAACAAATAATGAAGAAAGTTATGTGAAGTTTCAAAATGGGAGTTTGGATTTATTCGTACTTTCAGCTGAGCCTAGTAATCCGGATACATCGATCAGCATTCCTCAGGCATCTTCAGCGCAATACATGAGACTGAGGCCTAACGGGCATCTGTATGTATATGAGTGGCAAACCGGGTGGAAAGAGGTAGCTGATCTTTTAACAAGTTATCTTGGTGAATGTAATTACCCCATGGTTTGCGGCAAAAATGGCATTTGCTCGAAAGGACAGTGTAGCTGTCCCAAATCAAGCACTGATTCGACCGAATACTTCAGACCGATAAGTCCCAGGCAACCTGATCTTGGTTGTTCTGCAGTAACTCCTCTAACTTGCAATGCTTCTGTATCTCATAGTTTTGTTGAGCTTCGGGATGTAACCTACTTCACCTTCAGCTCAGACATTAGTGATACCGACATAGACCGCTGTAGAGAAGCATGTTTAAGAAATTGTTCTTGTAAAGCTGTTCTATTTCGCTATGGTTCAAATTCTTCGAGTGGCGACTGCTATTTACCATCCGATATCTTTTCATTGATGAATAATGAAAAGGATGTGACTCATTATAATGCATCTGCATTGATTAAGGTGCAGATAGCCCCAAGTGATGCTGCTCCTTCACTAAGGCCTGTTAGAGTATAGGAGAATTTAGTTCATAGCCAGCTGTGAACAGGGAATAATAGCCAGCTGTTATTATTGTAACTAACTGCATGTACTAGTTGTGTGTTAGTTATAATTAGTGACAGCTCAGCAGGTAGTTATAACTACTTGTAGAAGGCTCTAGAATGCAGGAACTATTGTCTATGAATATATGTATTCTGTACACCTACAATTAATGAAATAAGCAATGCTTTCTCTCAAAATCTCTCTGCCTTTATTTTAACATGATATCCAGAGCCAATTAGGATCTGAGAGTTTTTTTTTTTTTCCTGAGCTTCAAGCTCAAGCTTCCATGGCAGCATGGTGTCTTCAAAATGATTATGCTAAGAGACCTTCAATGCCCGTGGTGGTCAAGGTCTTGGAGGGTGTTATGGATGTCGATAAGAATCTAGATTTTGGCTCTTTGAATTTGCAGTCTTCAACGCAAAAAAATCTGAAAATCACTATGCAGATGCAACTCCATTACTTCCTTCAATTTTGTCAGGACCAAGGTGAGCCAATCATTCTGAGATCTCACTCTTTCATGTTCTTCTTTGTTTAACAAGTCCAATTTTTTAGTTTGCTTCCCTGTTTCATTTGGCTAAATTTCTCTTTCACAATGCAATTTTTGTTTCAAGCTATATATCTCTTTCCTATTCCTTACCAAGGTTGAAATTCTAAGTTAGTTTCAAGTTACAATCTCACTCTTGCTTATATCGCTTTACTTATGTTAGTATACGAAATTGTTTTTTATTTATTTATTTCTAATAACTCCCACCTCGAACCCATCCACCCGCTGCCATGGGTTTTGACCCCAGCAGTCAAGTACTCTTAACCAACTACTTGAATTAATTCTTAATACCATATTAGCATACGCCATCAGCAATTAAGGATCAGCGGAGCTTTTACGCGGAAAATCAAGCCAAATCAACATTGGTTTTCCTGAATTGTAACAGGTGACCTTATGCTAAGGAGAAACTAGCGACTGTTGCACGTTTACCATGCAGTATTAGTAAGCGGTTTTCTTGTGTTTTTATCTAATTGTATTCTATGCTTCATTTTGTCCAAAATATCATAGTATGTACGTCCAAGCCCTCAAGGATAGGCCAAATTGTTTGGACAGAGAGCTGTTGTGATCATCAAAAAGACAAAGATCTTAAGTTAAACTTTATGTACTTTTATCTGGCATTTGATTTATTTAAAAATTTGTTTTGACATATATAACTCTATCTCATTGCAGTTCAGAGCATCAGAATCCTTTCTTCTGCTCAAATTGTAAGATTAATGTGCAGAAGAAATTTGAAGTGGTTCCCTCTGCAATTAATAAGAATTAATGTTGCTTTTATGCAAAAAATGCTTATATATATATATATATATATTTGTGAACTCCTTAGAGAATAGCGATAATTCCATGCTTGCTTGCCGGCATTAGCATATTCCTTCCTCAGGAGATTTACGGAGAATGGGTTCAAGTCGACATTGTGGTTGCCAAAGTTATTTAGCTTTCTTTTTCCTTGTTTCTGAGAGGTGAGTATTTCTCTTATGTCATTAGTATCTCATATTTATATAAAAGAAAATTTTTAGTTATTCATGTATATAAAATATTATTTCAATGTTCATAGAAATTAAACTTTAGAAAAAAGTTAATGGAAGAACGAAAGGGCATTCTAAGAAAAAAGTTGCAATTTTTTGATACTTGAATTGAAATGATATGATATACACATTTATGGTTAAAATTTTTCTCCCATATCAATGTAAGAAAATTTGATATGAGAGAAACCTAATTCGACCTCTTATTTTGCAATGCTTTACTATATAGCCATATTAATTGACGGTCTTATTCAATTGTGTATTTCTTTTTGTCCATTTTTTCCCCCAAAGTTCGTAGCATTGAGTTATATTAATTAGTGGTCTATTTTCTTATTCAACTGTGTATTTCTTTTTGTCTATTTTTTGCCCCAAAGTATATAGCATTGAGTTAAATGGTGATCATCGTGAGAGTAGTAACCCTTCTAACATTTTCCCCAAACAGCTTCCTAATTGTATTCAATTCAGAGGGTCTCCAAGCTGACATATTCCTAATGAAAAGGTCACGCCGAAATTTTGAAGATAACTCGTGCGCTTATTTGCTTTACTATATACATGCGACAAAGGATTGTCTCAAGATCCTTTGCACTCCTCAATGAAAGCTCGGGTGGTGCTTGATTTTTAGGTATTATCCTCGATCTAGCGATCAAGAATTTAATATCTATTTCAATCTCAAGAGTGGTAGTGCCTCTTTGACTAGCTTCTTGTAGGCCCTCTTGTAACACTCTCATATTATTGGTTGCAGTTCCAAGATTTAAAGCAATACCAAATTAAAGCACCATCTTCTGTATTTATCCCGAATTAGTCCTCCTACAATCTTATGTCCTATATGACTTTTAGAACACACATCCATGTTAAGTTTCTCGTAACTCCTCAAAATGGTTCAACCAATGTATCTAAGGTTACATTGATTCCCGGTGGATGTGCTTTCCTTGATCATCCAAGTATCCTTATTTCTTGAATATTTTCCTTGGCGAAAGGGTGCAATGAGAGAACTTCTGGACACCACCATTTCAATTCTCCCCATACGGTATCAGAATCCTTTATCCTGCTCGAATTATAAGATTAATGTACAGAAGAAATTTAAAGTGGCTTCCCTTTGCAATTAAGAACTAATGGAGCTTTTATGCGGACAAGTTTATAATATTTTTTTATGAACTCGGTGATAATTCCTTGCTTGCTTGCTGGCTGGCATTGACATACTTCTTCCTCAGAGATTAAACGGACAATGGGGTCAAGTCAACATTGTGTTTCCTAAAGTTATTTTTAGCTTTTTGCCTTGTTTCTGAGAGGTGAGTTTCTCTCTTATATCATTAGTTTTTCATATTGATATAAAAGAAAATTTTTACTTATTCATGTATTTAAAATAATATTTCAATGTTCATAAAATTTAAATCATATAAAAAAAAAGTTGATGGAAGAGAGAAGACATTTTCTAAAAGTAATCTTTTTTTTTATATATTAGAATTTTATAAATAGTTGAAATGATATGATATACACATTTATGCTTAATATTTTTCTCTTATATCAATATAAGAACAGTTGATATGAGAGGATCCTAATTCAAGCTCTTATTTTGCAATGTTTTGCTATGTAGCCACGTTAATTAGCTAATTAGCGGCTTGTTTTCTTATTCAACTGGTGTATTTCCTTTTTGTCTATTGTTAAAGATGGCACCAAAATTGCAGAGAAGTGTCTTGATGGCATTGGCCAGGTTAAAAGATCATTCTTGGATGAAGTTGAATCAGTTGGCAGCATTCATCATGTCAACTTGGTAAGATTGATTGTGTTTTGCGTTGAAAAATCTCATAGGCTTATAGTTTAAGAACATATGACGAATGCATGATTAGATAGATGGATCTATCACAGAAGCTAAGATGTCATTCTTTGATTGGAAATGCTGGAGGAAGATAATTCAAGATGGTAGGAGTCGAAATTCACAACTTAGTGCAAGTGACAAGTCACGTCGAACCCACAGAAACTGTGTAACAATTATATTTTAGGGTAAAAAACAGATTTTTCTTGTGATTTTGTAAATGTGCACAATATAATTGTAATTACAAAATTAGTTAAATTACCTTTATAATTTTGGCTAGAGTGCACATAGACCCTCTCCATTAGTAATTCGATCATAAATAACGAAATTTGTGTCTCACAGGCATCTAATGCGATTTTGCTTGCACGATTAGAACGCACCCATATCAATGACTCATCTCTCATAGTATTATGAGAGAAAATTTTTAATTATTTATATTCACATAATAATATTTCAGTTATTCATAAAATTTAAATTTCAAAAAGAAAAAGAAATAATGGAAGAGAAATAGCATTTTGCAAAAATTATTCATTTTAGAATTTGAATTTCATAAAGAAATAAAATAATATTATATGCATATAAATAATAGAAGGTTTTTCTTTTTTTTTTTTCCTCAAGTAAAAGATTCAAATCCATCCTATGACTGTCCAAAAGATGTTCCCTATTGTCCTATAATAAGCTTTATCCCCTGAACAATGTCAACGTTTGTCATACGTGGTCATTTTTAATTATATATTCTGTAATCTATTGGATCAGTCCAGTTTCTTATTATTTAAATTGGTGGATATATAAATCAAACCAATTTAGTAGCTTCGCGTTCAATTGTTATTATAAATATTTTCAAGCTTGGTCAATTAATACTTCACGTAAGTCTGTTGCAAGCTTGAATATGACTGGAAGTAGAAATCTTGTTCTTTTTTACCACCGCAAGAAATTAGGCATTTGTGGCGTGCAAAATTGTTACTAAAAGCTAAAAATTCATCACTGGTTTTTTTTTTTTTAGTGATAGTTGTCACTTGTATTGATGTTACTAATAATTTATGTGAAGAATTTTTGTTTCGTCACTACATTAGCATATATAGTGACAAATAATCACGTCACATTTAGTCTCTTTTTTTAACGACGAATATTATCGTCATAATAATATATTTCAGTTGTAACAACATATTAGTTGCTATAATGATCAAGATATAGTGACAATAACAATTGTCACAACTTAGCTTATTTTTTGTGATGTTTCTATGTCACTATAAAATTACATTGTTTGTGACTTATACAATGATCACTATTTAATTGAAATATTAGTGATGATTAATACCATCACAATACGTTTTTGTAACACTAAGTCATCACAATTTAATTATAATTTTATTGACATTTACTTATGCTATTATGACATTATAATACGGACACTAGAATTAATATTTTTTAATTGAACAAAAATATTAAGAATAAAAAGATAAATTAAAAAAAGATCTCTTGCCAAAATTAATAAAATTCAAGCAACAAAAATCGTGGAGATGATGCAAAATAGCATGGTGTCTTCAAAGTGATTATTTTCATGCAGAACATGCAACTCCATTGATGCCCTCCCTTCTGTTAGCACCAAGGTGATCCAAGCGTATTATGATCAATGTAAATTCACTTCGTATAAAGGTGACCAAACTCTTATTTGAAGCTGTCATTTTTCATGTGCAGAGGGAGAGAAAATTGAAGAGTGTATGCAAATACTGCTTCCACTGAAAGAGCGACTTTTCTCTTTGATTTATTTATTTATTTTTATGTAAAGCATCTGATCATGTCTGGTAAAAAGTTTTGGGATAGTAACGCTAACAAGGCCATTTGTAAAGCGATAGTAATGCTAACAGGGCCATTGGCATATAAATACTAGCTAACTGGCCTGTGCTTTTTGGTGATCATGGAACTGATGTAACTGCTTTTGAAGTTTAATGATACATTTGCTTACTTAGTGAAAAATAAAAAATAAAAAAAAAAGATAGAAAGGATAGAAAAATAAAATAATATAATAAATAAGTTGTTGTCTGTTATATAAAGAGAGATATATTCAATAATGTCTACGGTAAGTTGAGCACTAAACGGTCTTAATTAAATTTTGAAGTGGTTTCGGGAATAATTATTGAATGCAATTCTATTTACACTAACTATAGTTATTTATTTATTTATTAATTTTGTGTGTGTAATAAGATGTTATTATTATTATTATTATATCCATTATAATATGTTTTTATTTATTATTTTCTAATTTTATATTAAATAATATATATATATATATATATATATATGTGCCCCTGCTGATTTCCAGTACTGGCTCTATCAATTTGTGGCACGCAGGTAATTGTAGTCTTTACATGTTGTCAGTCGTTAAATAACGTCATCTTCGAGAATCATGTGTATATAGCCTTCAAAACAAATCACCTCAGCGAGGCATTTCACTTGTTGAATATTAGACCACATCTTCAAGTATATTAATATGATTGTTATTTGATTTACAAGGAAGTTTTGGAGTATTAAAATGTATCATTACGATAAAATGCATGTTATTTTTGTTAAACTAATTACATATATCATAATTTTAAAAATTTGTTTATCTAACCTCTTTATAATTTGGACACTACTCTCTGTTGTTTACCTAGCGAGCTATTTTATCCCCTATCCTATACAGGATATCCCCAAACCGCCTTGTGGTTTGCAAAAGATAGTGTACATATTTATGTCTGTATATAGTAAATTAGTTGTCTACAAATGGAGGGGATTCGACCGCGAAGCCATTGTAGTCCTTTGGCCAGTAGAAGTCACATCGGAGACTGGAGCAGTCATTAATGTCAATGGGCCAAATGGATTAACATTTCTTGAAAGTGTTTTTTTTTAACCATTTTCTAAGACCAATTTTTTTTTTTTTTTGAAAAATTAAAAAAATTTGGCTTTTTTTTTTTTTAAAAAAAGTTATATTTAAACTTTTTTTTCAAAATTTTAATTTTTCTCAAAACTAAATCAAGTAATTATTGTAATATAACTTTTTTTTAAAAAAAATACTTCGTCCTAGAGGGAGAGGGGGAAAAAAAAAAAAAAGCCACCCCAAATAGACCCAAAGTCCTGTCCTAGAACCTCAAACTTTGCTTAAAGCAGAGCTCAAAAGACAATTCCCACACAGGGAAGACATCCAAAATCTTAGAAACTAAAATTTGTCATTTTGGTAATCCATTTCAAAATGAGCCCATCTTTGCAAAGAATTTGGAAAATGGGCCCATTTCAATAAAAAAAAAAAAGCCCTGTCAACAATATCCAGAAATATGGTATGTGTTCACGTATCTGTTGGTACGTACAAAAGTCTAAGCTAACAAACATGACGAATAGTTCTAGGTGCAGAATATAAGCTTGCAAACAAGATTAGTACTATAATTTAAAGGTACAATGTTAGGGACTCCTGTGCTTTACTCAAACTCCCAAAGTGCGTAAAATTTAGTTATGAATAAAATTTAAATCTTAAAAAAAAAAAGTTTAGAAGAGAGGAAAGGCATTTTAAAAAGAGTTACTTTTTTTATATTTGAATTTTATAAATAGTTAAAGTGATATGACATTCACATTTATGCTTCAAAGTTTTCTCTCCTATCAATATAAGGACAATTGGTTTGAGAGGATCCTAATTCGACCTCTTATTTTGCAATGTTTTACTATATAGCCATATTAGATAGTTATCTGTTTTGTTATTCAAATGTGTATTTCTTTTTCTCTATTTTTTTCCAAAGCAGACAGCACTAAGTTAAATGGTGATCGTTTTTGAAGTAGCAACCCTTCTAACATTCTCCCCGAACAACTTCCTAATTGCATCTAGAGGCCCCAGGGGTTGGGGGGGGGGGGGAAGGGGAGTGTCTCCAAGCCTATGCGTTCCTAACGAAAGAGTCAAGCCAAAATTTTTGAGTTAATCTATGCACTTATTTGCTTTCCTATGTACGTGTGGCAAAGGATTGTGTCAACATCCTTTGCACTCCTCAACAGAAGCTAGAGTGGGGCCTCATTGTTGGGGATTGTCCATAACCTAGTGAACAAGAATCTGAGAATCTATTTCAATTTCAAGAATGGTTCTTTAGATAGCTTCTTGTAAACCCTCTTACAACAATTTATTACGTTATTGGTGGCAATTTCAAGATTTAAAACAAAACCAAAGACCCATTATCTGTATTCATTCTGAATTAATCCTCTTACGGTCACAGGTCTTGAATTACTTTTAAAGCACCCATTCACGTTAAGTTTTTAGTAACTCCTCAAAACAGTTAAACAGCTATATCTATGGTTATGCTAACATAAATAACTTGTGGATGTCCTTTCCTTGATCGACCAAGCATCCTTGATTTCTTGAATATTTTACTTGATGATATAATTTAGCCTTGTTCTGTGGTCGGTACGGAAATGGCACAATGGAAGAACTTTTGGACACCACCCTTTGAATTCTCCCCAAAGTGGTCCTAGCCTGGACATCTTATGGCAAGCAGGCGTTGAAAAGTCGAACGGTAGTTTACAACTTAAAACGATGTAAACTTCTAGTGAATTTCTTACTTGCTTGATGTTTTTGTCTAATGTTTAGAATCGTCAAGCCAGTCATGCAACTTATTGAATAATGGTGAACTTTTTTGTTCAATAAATAATAAATTCACAGAAGGGTTTTTGTTTAATACCAACACATCTCTCAGTCCAACACGTCTCATGTATATGTGTCATATGATAAAGCAAGTCATGTCTTTGCAAATCAAGCACAAGTTACTTTAGTCCCTTGCTGCATTTTAAGTCACTTTAAGGTTTTTCTTGTGACTAACCCGTAATCTTGAAGTCCCTCTTACATCTAGTTAGTCTTGGTCTTATAGGTAATCAGAACTTTTCAAAGTTTTTTCGACCAACTAATTAGTAGCTTAAGTGAGAATGGGTTATATTTGAAAATTCATCTAAAAATGAATCAATTTTACATAGAATATCAAAAATTAAGTAAAAAAAAAAATTTCGCATAATTCCTCTTAAGTGACTGGCCAGCGAGGAAGTGGAGTCAAGTCAACTCAACGATGGGCCAGCCTTAAGCATTGTTGTACATGTGGGTGCTGGATACAAAACAACAATTGACAATTGACCTGTTTGGTCTAATTTTTAAGCACTTGAAAATATTTTATAGAAGCATGAAAATTCAAGTTAATCTACTTGATTTATTATCTTTTTAAAGAGTTTTTAAGTAGAAAATAAAGTTAAACAAAATTAGAAAGTAAGAAGTTTCAAATTAGAGTTGTTCAGAAAAAGATTTTTGCCATTTGGCATTCAAAATCTTGGAGTGATTTTTCGTTCCTTTCTGGTGTGTCTTTGTGGTGTGTTTTCCCCCTGTTTCACTCACAAAGAAAATGAATTAAACTTGGATATTCCCTTTGGCCTTGATATTGTTTCTTCACTCAGTAAGTGCTGAAGAGGACTTCATTTATTATCGTGCAAGCTTTACCGCAGACAAATATAGCCTTGATCTTCACCCCATTCACATTATGTCCTACGCTTCATTTTTGTCCAAAATACTAGAGTAACATCCAAGTCCTCAAGGATAGGGTAAATTATTCCAACAGAGTTGTGGTGATCAAAAGACAAAGGTCTTAAGTCAAAATTTATATTCTTTCATCTAGTATTTGATCGATTTAAAACTTTGTTTCGACATGTATCACCGTATCACGATTTAGAGATTAACGGACGATGGGGTCAAGTCAACATTAAAAAATATTTTATAAAGAAAAGTTAATGATATTTGACTATTTTTTTCTTTTTTGTTTTGACCATATATCACTGTATCACAATTTAATCTTTAGGAAAATAAATAAAAACCTAATGTAGTTCAGAGCATCCAAATTCTTTTTCCTGCTCGAATTATAAGATTAATTTATAGAAGAAATTTAAAGTGGGTCCCTTTGCAATTAAATAAGAATTAATGGAGCTTTTATGCAGAAAAGCTTATAATTTTTTTTTTTCCTTTTTGTGAACTCCTTAACGATAATTCCATCCTTGCTTGCTTGCCGGCGTTGGCATATTCCTTCCTCGGAGATTGACGAACAATGGGTTCAAGCGACGTTGTGGTTCCTAAAGTTATTTAGCTTTGTTTTTCCTTGCTTCTGAGAGGTGAGTTTATCTATTATATCATTAGTATCTCATATCGATATAAATAAAATATTTAGTTATTCATGCATATAAAATATTATTTCAATGTTCATAAAATTTAAATCTTAGAAAAAAGTTAATGGAAGAACGAAACGGCATTCTAAAAAAAAAGGTTATGATTTTTTGATACCTCAATTGAAATTATATCATATACACATTTATGCTTAAAATTCTTCTCTCATATCAATATAAAAAATTTTGATACAAGAGGAACCTAATTCGAACTCTTATTTTGCAATGCTTTACTGTATAGCCATGTTAATTAGCAATCTATTTTCTTATTCAACTTTGTATTTCTTTTTGTCATTTTTTACCCCAAAGTAGGCAGCACTAAGTTAAATGGTGATTATCCTTAGAGTGGTAACCCTTCTAACATTCTCCCCAGACAACTTCCTAATTGTATACAGGGGATCTCCAAGCCAACGTATTCCTAATGAAAGAGTCACGCCGAAATTTGAAAGATAACTCGTGCACTTATTTGCTTTACTATATACATGCAACAAAGGATTGTCTCAACATCCTTTGCACTACTCAATGAAAGCTCATGTGGTGCATGATTGGTGGTATTATCCTTGATCTCGTAAACAAGAACTTAAAATTTGTTTTAATCTCAAGAGTGGTAGTGTCTCTTCGAATAGTTCCTTGTAGACCCGCTTACAACACTCTCATATTATTGTTTGTAATTTCAAATTTTAAAACAATACCAAAAAGCCATTGTCTGTATTTATTTCGAATTAGTGCTCTTACAATCGCAGATCCTACATTACTGTTAAAGCACTCATCCACATTAAGATTCCATGGCTCCTCAAAACGGTTCAACGAATGCATCTAAGGTTATGTTGATTCCCGGTGGATGTGCTTTCCTTGATCATCTAAGTATCCTTGGTTTCTTGAATATTTTTTCTTGGGGAAATGGCCAATGAGAGCACTTTTGGACACCACCCTTTCAATTATCCCATAGGGGTCCTAGCTTGGACATATTACAGGAAGTAGGCGTTAAAAAGTCGAACAATAATTTGCAAATTAAAACGTTGTAAACCTCTAGTGAATTTCTTTTTGCTTTATATTTTTGTCTAATGTTAGAGCAAGTCAAGCAGTCTTTGCAAATCATGTACAAGTTACTTTTAGAGGGTGTTTGGCTAATAGTGTGTTTGGAATGATCTTATTTTAAGATGCTTATTCTATTAAAATTTAGAGATATCTTATAAGATTTAAGATATCTTATCATATGCACAATGTATTTTATAGTTGTAAAAAATAAGATAGGAAAGATTGCTTATTTCTTATAAGATAAAAAGTATGATTTTGTTTTAAATTTTCATAGAATGCATGATAAGATTTCTTAAATCTTATAAGATATACTCTCATTTTAATAGGATAAGTATCTTAAAATAAAACTATAACAAATAGAGCATAAGTCTGTAAGCTGGTCAAACTAGCTTATAAGTCAAAAATAATAAAAAATATGTTTGGTAAAGAAGCTTATAAGCCAGCAAAAAACAAAAAAAAAGAGCAGCCCTGACTAGCTTCTTTTCGAGGGGGTTTATAAGCACTTGATCAAACATGTTTACCTTTAAAGTTTTATCATATTAATTGATGATATGCTTTTTTCAATCATTTTATACTACTATTGCTACTTATAAACACTTATTTACTAAATTTGTTAGAAGCTTATAAGCACATATTTATCCAAACACGTAACAAGTTACTTATAAATAACTTTTGCATATAAACATCAACTGTTTATAAGCACTTAAAAATAAGCTTAGCCAAATGGGCTCTCATTAGTCCCTTTCTATCCATTAATTAAAAAGTCACTTTAAGGTTTGTCTTGTGGCTAACCTGTAATCTTCATGTGGACAGAATTGAACAGCCCTATCTTTCTACTTCAAGCTTTGCGTATTCCATTGTCTAATAAGACTATATGTCCTATATGGATTACATATGCTCTTCGCGGGGCCAAATGCGTGCCGTATACTTTGGGCCAGTTTGGATTAACTTTTTTTTAAAAATATTTTTTTTAACAACTTTTAAAAAACAGTTTTTTTTAAGAAGTTGAAAATTATAGTTTCTAAAAAAAGCTGTATTTGAGCTTTTTTTAGAATTTTAACTTTTTTAAAAGTCAAATCAAATAGTTATTACAAATTTAATGTAACTTTTTCAAGAAAAAAATACTTTTTTTTGAAAAAAAAATCAGTCTAAACAGGCCCTTTGACTTATTTGTAAATAGAAATCATGAATATCGAATCTTTTAATGGGTTTTTAACCTAAATAATACAGAAAAAAGACATTGTTCCCAAACTAACTTAATTTGCGTGAAAATTCTTAAAGTAACATCAAGATCAAATAATTTGGCGCAGAAATATTTTCTCATTTTTGCCTCAGTGCCGTTTAATTGGCATGGGGAAGTGTGCGTGCGTGTGTGTTTTTTTTCCTTTTCTTTTTTTGGTTGTTTCTCCTACACGCCAAAGGAATTGGCATGAGCCTCCAGCGCCATTCAATTGGCGTCTCAAGACTTCTTATCTGTTTTGGTTTTTTCCCTAAAGCTGTTTTTTCAATAACTTTTCACCCTTCTACTTTTTCGTTGGACTTTTCTATTTTATTCGTGTTCTGTTTTGTTTTTAACATTTTCTCCCCTTCCAAATTTTTTACTGTATTTGTTTGAAAAGCTGTACCTCGAAATTTTTATTTTTATTTTTATTTTTGGAAAAAATTTAAAAATAATTTTAATTTAATAATTTATTTTCGAAATTTTTTTAATGAGTCCAATATTGATTCTTAGAAAAATATTTCCAATAAGTATTTTTTATTGAAATGTGAATAAAAATTTTGAAAAGTTGCTGCTACAACATGAGAAAATCTTTTTTTCTTATTTACCAAATTTGCAAAAGAAAAAAGTTTGACAGTTTTATTTTCTCAAAAAAATAAAAACAGAAACAAATGACTCGGTTTCTAAATTAATCAACAAAAACAGAGAATAGGTAACTACATGACACCAAACGAGCCCTTAAATTTTGATTACAATTTTTCTTTAGAACAATTAGTCACATTTTTAGTACATTGATACGTATGTGCAATAAGTTAGTCAATTGGCTTTTAACACCAATGAATTCACATTATTAAAATCATTGAATAGTGAATGAGAAATTGAGATCAAAGTTATTGGTGTATATTAGAAAGATAAATTATATTTAATTTAATTTAATCCTGAAATTGAACCAAAATAGAATTTAATCTAGAATTAAATTTTATCAGCTGCATCCTTTCCTAATTAAGAGATGTAACTTATCTTGACTAATAGACACATCCCTTGACATAACTTTTCTAGGCATCAATATGTTTGGCGTGTGGGAGAACAAAATAATAACAATACACTACCCTACGACAAATCAAATGGTGTGGAGGCAAAAATGAAAATGTATTTTTGCGCCAAATCATGTGGTGTCGATATTAGCTCAGGAATTTTTCCGCACATTAGTTTGGGAACAATATTTTTCGGGGGAACAATATTTTTCGGCGCATTATCTAGGTTTTTTTCCCCCTCATTTTTTAAAAAGAATTTATAGTGATTTCCTGACTCGAACTCAAGACTTATAAATTTTAAGTGAGAAGTGTTTTTTAACTCAAGAAAGAATAAAACTAGTGAATTATGAATATAATTATTGCCCTATATATCCTTCCAGAATACCACAAGATGACTGCTCAGAGGATTAAGTTGTTTCTCAAAGGAGTGATGTCTAGATTTGCACAAGCGAGATACATATTTATTTGATATTAACTCACAAGTCTATCACTTCTCTTAAACATGGTGATGACTTGAGTTCAAATACCATGGAAAAAAAAAAGAAAAGAAATCCACACATATTAGCTATTTTATAACTAAATTAAATTGGATATCGAACATGAGTACTAAATTGAGCCTATTCGACTTTGCTCATTTTGGGGCTTATAAGCCCAATAGTAAAAAGTTATTCTCACGTAACTTTTTATGGTTGGGGCTTATACGCTCCAAATAAGCAAAGCCAAACAGGCTCTAAATTAGAGAGTCGCACGTCTAGTTTGTGTTGTCGATTTCATGGAGTAGACTGTGGAATATTGGTAGATGTAGCTACATGGCGGTGACCATTTACTTCGTCCAAATTGGAAAAGTTAGTAACGATGCGCGGTAGCCTAATGTAATGCGACAAGCATGCATGTCACAGTTACTGATAGATATATTATTAGAATAAAGTACATATTAGTTATTCCTTGAGGTTTGTTTAATAATCAATTTATTTCTTTATTTTTAAAAGCTTATCTAATATCCCGGCCTTTTGTAGTAGTTCTTAAAAAGTATTACATAATCCCCTTCTCGTCACATTTTTGTATGTCTAATACAATTTAATAGAGTGTTTATCACGCACGCCTTATTATAGATAAACGTGGGTATAAATTTGAAGGCAAAAAAGGCCTCCCATTTCTGAATAATGAGCTGCTTAATCCCTCGTTATGTTTCCAATTAACTACTTGCCCATCTGCATGATGATTTTTTGCGGTAATTTTGTCAGTGGAGTTATGAAAATAATTGTTTGTGGGTCAGAAATCAATTTAATGAGAATATTCTTGTATGAGCTAATTCTTGTGGGGTTACATTAGCTAGACCTACTTTTGGCCTTGATCTTACTAAAAAAAAAAACCTCGAGTCCCTAATGAAAAGTCGTTTGCACCTAGAACCTTGAATTCTTATCTTTTTGATTGATTGGATTGTTAAAGTCGTGAGGAAAGTAATTAGAAAGAAATAAATCCAGAAAGAAACAAGAGTTTTTATTACCATTGAGTAGTCCATCATACAAGGAATGTAAATCTGATCGCTTACAGCTACCACGCCGTGAACTTTGCTAACTGTTAGAAGGAATAAAGTTACACTAAACAAGGTAAAACTAAGCTCAGCAACTGTTTACACTAAGTCAAACTATGCTAGGCTAGGCACGTTAGGTCATGTGATGTCGGAAAGTTTGGTGTTTCATAGCTTTTACAATTGGATCTAAGAGTGATGTACTAATAAGCGAGATGTTTTTAATCCTTTTTTGTGCGTTAAGGTTTTAGCTTGGCTTTTGGGATTTGATATGTTGCACCAAAAGTTCTATAAATTGCACTGAAGCCCCAAAACAATTTTCAAAATTTTAAAAAGAAAACCCTGTGCGTATCCCCAGTGTCCCACCATGTCCGAAAATGCGCACGTGAAAAAGAAAAAAAAAATTTTAATTGCATTGAGCCTAAAAACAATTTTCAAAAATTAGAAAAAGAAACCGTGCGTGTCCCTAGTGTGTCCCAATGTGTCCGTGAAAAACAAGGAAATTAAATTACATTGAAGCCCCAAAACAAATTTCAAAAGTTAAACAAAAAAAAAAAAAAAAAGAACCGTGCGCGTGTCTCTCTACGTGTCCAAGTTGTCCAAGAACGTGTGCTAGAAAATCAAAAAAATTTAAATTGTTAGACACGTGTTTAAGTGTGCCTGGCGTGTCTTCATGTTCAACATATATCCGACACATGATACGCGAATTTTAGAAAATATCGGTGTTTCATATATTTTAAATAGGTGATGGAATAATATAAACTCATTAGTTGAATTTTAATACCATTTTGAATTACTACTTCATCTAAAAAAGTTCAATTTGTAAAGAATGATTTACTGTATTTAATAGTTATAATAAAATTTTCCAAAGTGCATGTATTTAATACTTTTTCTCCAGTTATTTATTTACATTATTGTTTTATTTTTTTGCTTGCTAGCATAATTCCTCTTAAGCTATTGGCCAGTGAGGAATTCAAGTCAAGTCAACTCAACTCAACGATGGATATGAAACAACAATTGACAAGTGGCCTGTTTGGTCTAAATTTTAAGCACTTAGAAAATATCTCATAGAAGCATGAAAATTCAAGTTAATCCTTTTGATTTATTTATTTTTTTGTAAAGAGTTTTTAAGTAGTAAATAAAGTTGAACAAAATTAGAAAGTAAGAAGATTCAAATTAGAGTTGTTCACCAAAAAAAAAAAAAGAAGAAGAAGAAAGGATTTTTGCCATTTTGGCATTCAAAATCTTGGAGTGATTTTTCTTTCCTTTGTGGTGTGTTTTTTACCCTGTTTCTTTCACAAACTCAAATGAATCAAACTTGGATATTGGCTTTGGCCTTGTTAATGTTTCTTCACTCAGTAAGCGCGGAAGAGAATTTCATTTATTCTCATGCAACTCTTCCCCCTGATTCTACTAAGGTCAATGACGAGTCTGATTCTCCATCTGTAGAACTCACAGATGGCTCAAAGATAAGGTCGTTCCTGCACTCAGGGACTACTTACAGTCGATATAACTCTACGCATAACTATGATTATGTTTGTGGGTTCTACTGCACAGGGGACTGTGTGAGCTATGTGTTTGCCATCTTGATAAATGTTCGTCGATTCGATGGAGATCCAGCATATCAAAGTCAAGTAGTCTGGGTTGCTAATAGAAACAATCCAGTCGAGCGTGGTGCAGTACTGAAATTTTCATTAGAAGGGAACTTGGATCTGATAGATACTAATGGTGATGCGTCCTGGTCGAGCAACACATCAGGGAAGTCTGTTGCTTGTTTAAACTTGACTGAAGCAGGAAATCTTGTTCTTTTCGATAAAGAAAACTCAGTAGTTTGGCAATCTTTTGATTACCCAACTGACACTTTGGTTGTACATCAGAGGCTAGTCTCGGGACAGAGACTCGTATCTAGCGTTTCGGACACCAACTTGACTGAAGGTTTGTACTCTCTGTTAGTCACAAATGATGGTCTGTCTGCTTCCGTAGAATCAGATCCTCCACAGGTCTATCTGAAACTGCTTTTTTTTTTTTTTTTTTTTTAAAAGATTAACCAAAGGAGAACCCCTTTCCCACCTGGCCAGAGGCCCCTTAACCAGGCGGGAGGTAAATCGAGGGATGTGCGTGAGTGGCAGCCCGACCAGGGAGAGGACCAACGGGCGTGAAAATCCAGCAACAGCCCCCGCAATATTTCAGCGGAGTACTGCCGCCACACGGACTCGATCCCGCGTAAACTGCTTTTTAATGTATATGAAATGAGAGGAAGCTATTTGAAGTTCCAACATGGAAGTTTGGGGTTCTTCAATAATGATGAAAATAATGAATGGATTTCTTTTCCTGAAACATGTTCACCACTGTACATGAGATTGAGGCCTGATGGGCATCTATACCTTTATGGCAACCTGTTAGGAGAGGTCGATGCTGATCTTTTCAGTGAGTATCTTGGTGCATGTGAATATCCCACGGTCTGTGGGAAATATGGGGTTTGCTCAGAAGGTCCTGAATGTAGCTGCCCCAAATCAACAACTGATCCAACCAACTACTTCAGACACATAAGTCTTAGTAATGCTCATCTTGGTTGTCATCCAGTCACTCCGTTGGATTGCAGTGCCTCTCAGTATCACGGTTTCGTCGAGCTTGACAATGTTGCCTACTTTAACTTCCGCTACGACATTAATGATACGGGCGTGGATCGCTGTAAAGAAGCATGTTTAAGAAGTTGTTCGTGTAAAGCTGTTGTGTTCCGTTCTTACTCGGATCCTACTCGTGGGGATTGTTACTTACCCTCCGAGATCTTATCTTTGATGAAGAAAGAGCGGGGGAAGACTGATTATGGTGGTTCTACATTCATTAAGGTGCAAACGGATAAGCAAATTGCTTTGAGGAAGAACATCAATCGTCCAATAATCTTGGGATCTGCAACAGGAGGTTTCTTTCTATTAGTCATGATAATTGGTGTCACAGTTTTCATTACAAGGAAGAAGAGAAATGCTGGTAAAGACGAAGAAGATTATTTGGATCATGTACCTGGAATGCCCACTAGATTCTCTCATGAAGAACTGGAAACTGCAACAAGAAACTTCAGTAAGAAGCTTGGTGAGGGGGGGTTCGGCTCTGTTTTCGGAGGAATTCTCAGAGATGGTACCAGAGTTGCAGTGAAGCGTCTCCACGGCATTGGGCAGGTTAAAAAATCATTTTTTGCTGAAGTTGAAAGCATTGGTAGCATTCATCATGTGAACTTGGTAAGACTGATTGGGTTTTGTGATGAGAAATCTCATAGACTTTTGGTTTATGAGTATATGACTAATGGATCATTAGATAGATGGATCCACGTTGGACGCAGAAAAGCCATTCTTGATTGGAATTGCAGGAGGAAGATTATTCAAGATGTAGCCAAGGGATTGGCCTATCTCCATGAAGATTGCAGGCAAAAGATCATTCATCTGGACATCAAACCCCAAAACATTCTCCTAGATGAGAACTTTAATGCTAAGTTATCTGATTTTGGGCTATCTAAGCTAATCGACAGAGATCAGAGCCAAGTCGTCACCACCATGAGAGGCACTCCTGGGTACCTGGCTCCCGAATGGCTGAATGCGGTTATTACAGAAAAAGTTGATGTATACAGTTTTGGTGTTGTGGTCTTGGAAATACTTTGTGGAAGAAAAATTTTTGAATTATCTGAGCCTGACGACGGTAAGCATTTGCTGAATCTTCTCAAGATGAAAGCAGAAGAAGGACGATTTGTTGACCTGATCGACAAAAGAAGCACGGACATGCAGTCTCAAGCAACAAAAGTTGTGGAGATGATGCAAGTAGCGGCATGGTGTCTTCAAAGTGATTATTCTAAGAGGCCTTCGATATCAACGGTGGTCATGGTCCTGGAGGGTGGACTGGATGTCGAAAAGAATCTAGACTATAGCTCCTTGAATTCACAAACATCCGTGCAGGCAGCCTGTTATGCAGATGCAACACCATTACTTGCCTCACTTTTGTCAGGGCCAAGGTGATCCAAACAGTTTAAAATCATTGGTCCTTTTCTCCTACTCTGTTGATAGTTTACTTCATTTCATGGTGTATGTTTTGTTCTCTGTTCCTTGCAAGGGTTGAAATGTGTTTACTTTCGATAAAAGGGAAAAAAAAAAAAAAAATTAGTTGCCCCTGGCATCTGCTTATGTCTTTTGATGCAATGTTTAATTCATATTTCACAAGTTTGCTGAAATCATAAATAGATTTACTTTCCTCAACTGTTCCATTCTGTGGAGCATTTTTCTGGAGTATATTGCAGATCTTATATAGTTGTTTCAAGTTTGAGTTTCGTCATTTTAATCTCTTTTGCTACAATTACCCGCAGGAGTTGGAAATGCCATGATGTAGAGTTACAAGGGAAGTGAGTGTAATGTCCCTTATTGGTAGTAGTGTTATCTAGTGGCTTATGAATGTAGTGAGTATATATTTGAACATTGAGTATAAGATTTTCTCGGGATATTCCACTATTTTCATTAAGTACAGGTGAAAAAAGTCATCTAAATTCCTGTATGCGAGTAATCAATTCATTCCACAATAAAAACGTTATACGAAACCAATCAAACAAACAATCAGCAGCATAAGGACCTTTACCACACTAATTTTCCACTCTATGCACAAAAGGCTATTAGGCTATTTTCAAAGAGTTCCTTCTTAAAAGGGTTAACCAAAAGAGAACTCCTTTTTCACCTGGCCAGAGGCCGCTTAACCAAGCGGGAGGTAAATCGAGGGATGTGCGTGAGTGGGCGCCCGACCAGGGAGAGGACCAACGGGCGTGGAAATCCAGCAACAGCCCCCGTAATATTTCAGCGGAGTACTGCCGCCACACGGACTCGATCCCGCGTTTTCAAAGAGTTCCTATATTTTAGTTTGGAGGCAAATCCAATATCTAACATCCGCAAAGATCAGTTGGAAAAGTTGGTTCTCATAAAACATACGAGAACCATGAATTCTACGGTTCCTCCCCCACCAAATATGATAAACAGACGTACTTAGAGCAATTCGAATTAAATATTCTTCCAATCCCCTAATCATGCAACTTCTGCCCAGTGACTCCAACAATTCCCCCCAATCCAGATTCATAAGCCCGCCCTTCCATGTGAAAATGCTTCCAGCTGCCCATTGATTGCAAAAGACTGTGTCAGAGTAGAGATATACATCCAAACCCATTGTACAAAGATCTTCAGAAACTCAAGCCCCCTCTAGTGTGAGTCTAGTATCTTCCTACAGAGACAATCACTGTCAGACACTCTGCAATTATTTACCACCCAAAATCGAAAAATTGAGTTAAATGCCTTATTATTCTTTTTTTTAAAAAAATAATAATTACCAAAATGCATATTTTTTAAATTAATAAATAAAATATCACAAAAAACAACTTCGAATTTTGAAAATCGTAAACTAATGAGTAAAATGTCACATTCCTACCAACACATATAAATATTTTAATTAATTTTTATTGAGACAACCAAACAATAAAAATTATTTTTTTAAAAAATATTTTTTGTTAAAAAAATTTTCTATAAAAAATTATTTTTCAAAATAAGTTATTTTTCAATAAACAAACAGAGCTTAAAAGTCCAGTCTTTGGCACTCAAGCGCAGACAGTTGGCCTAGTCCTAGCCCAACATAAGTCAATTCAGTCATTGTTCTTTTCCTTTTCCTTTTTTGGGGTCACTTGGGCAGAGTTGTAGGGCTTGTTTGGATTGATTTTTTTAAAAGCGTTTTTTTTAATATTTTTTGAAAAATAATTTTTTTTGAGTAGTTGAAAATTTTAATTTTTAAAAAATGATGTTTTTGGGTTTTTTTAGAATTTCAGTTTTTTTTAAAGTTAAATTAAATAATTATTACAAATTTAATATAAATTTTTTTTTAAAAAAAGTACTTTTTCTTAAAAAATCAATCCAAACATACCTGTAATCAAGGTGAGCAATCTCCGTAAGGTCCAACTTACCTTTTCGTTATTTCTTCTAGGAAAATGTATGCAGGTGTTGGATGTCAATGGAACTTGCCTATATTTGAGCTATGGAAGAATAGATAATGAAAACATTTAAGAGTTTATTTGACCTAACTTGTAAACAGTCAAAAGTATTATATATGAGTTTAAAATTTAAAATTAATTTATTTGGCTTATTTTAAAAGTCCTTTTATATAAAAGTCAAAATTAAGAAAAGTCGAAAAATTAAAAGTTCCAAATTGAAGCTTTTTGAAAAAGACTTCTTAAGTTGTTTTATATCAAAATTTATTATTCTTCTTCTTTTCTCGAAAATACTATCTCATAATTTTAAAAGTCCAAAATTTCCCTTAAAATAACTAAAAGCTTAACTACCAATAACTCATATTTATTTTATAAAAAAGAATATATTTTATTTTGAATATATTTATTAAATAACATTTTAAATATTTTGTAGCAATTAATATGAATTTAAAATGCCAATATTTATTTTTAAAACTAATTTATTTAATATTGTAATTACCATCTATATCACCAAATATGATATAAAAAAGTAGGGGTGAGCATAATTTGGATACCAACCAATAACTGAACCGGAATCCAATCAAAATAATAATTTTGTTCGGTCATTGAGTATTTTGATTCAGTTTCGATTAGCAAAAATTAACAATTTTAGCTTTCGGTTTCAGTTCCGATTAGTATTTTAAAATTTCAATTAATAACCAAGATATATAAAACGGCGTTTTAATAGGGTAATTTTATTGCCTCGAGTTAGTTTCACCTCCAACAAAGCTTCCACAATCTCCACATACCCTTTAGCTGCTGCCATTTGAAAGGGGTGAAGATTTTCGCGAATCGACCTCCATGGCAAGCTGAGGATTATGCCTGAGAAGCTGTATCACAAAAGCTTTGTGGCCTCTCGTTGCTGCTTTGTGCAGAGGTGTCTCATTGAAAAATGTTAATGGGATTCTATCAAGAATTAATGCATCTTCTTGACGCAATTTGTGCAAACTATCTACATCTCCATTAACTGCAGCATTACACAGCCTTTTCTCCATTCCTTTCTCCATCTCGAACACGCTATTCGTTACCGTTTTCTCGTATTTATATGTGTTGCTAGTTGACTTGATGACTGAGTCCTAAGTCGTCTCGTATCATCTAAGCTGTGTGGTTGTTGATGGTGCAGACAAAGTCAAGCTTTTAAGCAAGTGATGTGAAGATTACTATTACTCCGTAAACGTGCATGAAAGAATGAAACAGGTTTTGGCTTTTCTTTTTTTTTTTTAAAATACTAATTCGGGTATGTCGGTTAATAATCGAAACCGAACCGAAAAAATTCATTTCGTTATTTTGATAATTCAGTTCCGTTTCGATTTAAAAAAAAAATACAAAAATCAGTTATCGGTTAATTCGGTTCGATTAGTACCGAATGCTTAGCCTTATAAAAAAAAATTAGTGTGTAACCAAACACTTCTTGTAATTTAAATTGCAATGCAGTATTGTGTTATCTAAGTAATTACGCTGTATAATAAATGTTTTGTGGTTCAAACAGACCCTTAAATATGGCCTACCATGTCAAAAGATACGGCTTTTCATTTTCTTTTTCTTTCAAAATAAAAAATGGCTGAGGTAAGAACATACTTGGCCCTACTCAGTTGAGACTGTAACCTTTACTAACCCCAACAATATTATTAAAAATTAATACTTTTTTTTACCTCAAAAATAATTAAAGTATAAGAATTTTTAATATATATATATAATACTAAATCAATTTCTACTAGAAAAGTATTAGTATATTGATTATTTTAAAATTTTAAAAGAATGTGGATCAGCATATTTAATAAGTATTTTTATCGTATAAACTTAATTTTGGTTTTTACTATTTACACTTACTTATTAGTCCAATGTAAAATTTTAATGTTATCTTAAGATTAGAGATATTTTATGTTCAACCCCACAAAAGGTTTTCTTCAAACTCTGTCACTCTCCAATATGTCCCTACATTCTGTCACATCGTAGACTAAGTCAAGTCCCCGCCCCAGTGGGCGGTGCTGCAAAGTCAAGTCTTTGGAAGGCTATGAGGCTGCTTGAATTTGCCTGCAAGTTGATGGGAAGAACCTATTTATAACTAGAAATTAAAATCACATGTTTAGTAATTCTTATAAGCAATAACCGTGGCTTGTAAATAACTAAAACGAGTGCGACATTTCCCTATTTTCTTTAACTTGTTTATAAGCAATTCATTTTGACCAAATAAAAAAAAAAAATCTTAGAAGTGATAGCAAGATTAACACATCAATGTATCATAACTTAATTAACACATCGGCTTTTCTGAGAGTTGATTTGGTTGACATGTTAGCTTTTTCTAGAATATTAATGTAGGTGAATTTCGATGTGTGATGGATAGCTGGATTTTTAGCACTCAGAATACAAATGAATTATATGGATGTGTATTTTTCTTGAAAGACGAATAGGATTCCTTAAATGCATGAATTAGAATTAAAGTACAAAAAATATTAGAATGCATATTTAGAAATCATGTTTTAATGATGTATACGAACAAAAATTGAAACACATAAGGTATTAAAATACATGTTTAAAGACTATTGTAACTAGTGTGCAGCATATACAATATAGCTAGTTTTAACTAAAGTTGTTCCTTATAAGTACTTATCTTTTTCTGAATCAAAAGTGACGAAAGGCTGATTACCACTTGACCACTAAGTCTTTGATAGTACTTATAAGTACTTATTCACCAAAGAAGAAGTAGATATTATCCAAACATCTCTCTGTTTATTTATTTTTTATTTTTAAACATATTTATAAATATCAATTACTTATAAGCACTTTTAAAAAAGTAAGGCTCAACGTACTCAAAAGTCAAGTCTTCGGAGTTCATCGCAAATCATTGTAAGTCTTGTTTCTGGCCAGTAGAAGTCACTTTGGAGACTGAAGTAGACGCCGAGCTTTGGGTATTTCATTCTCTAGATGGACCACACCTCGGGTGCCCTTCAAGGGCTTATATCCTCTCCCATATATTGAAGGGATGATCTCAACTATTCAGATAAGATTTCATCTCTTATACGTGCGCAAGATTTGCACGCGTGGGTTACACAACTTTTTCGGCCCAGGAAATGTATAAATAATACCATTCTCGTGATCAACAGAAATTTAACAATTATTGCCGCAGAAATACAAGTAAACCATTATGTGCAAAGCTTACCCTGATGCAAATTATATATTATACTTCGTTATGCATACATTATGATTATCGATCTTAGGACTTCACGTATTTAAAACAAGGTTCTTATCGCTAAATCAAAACTGCCTAGTAGCGACATGTTCTTTTAAATTTAACTTTGCTAGTATAGTCATGTTCAATTACAAATGTAATTCCATTGGTAAACTATTTTTTGAATCCACTTATGCACATATTCTTTCTTCATGGACTAGTCAGCAATCCAGTTAAGTCAACACAATTCGCAACCAGCCAACCCCAAAAAAAAAAAATAAATAAATAAATAAAAGAGAGAGAGAGACAGAAAGGTTAAGTCAGGGCATTGTCAAGGTTAAAGCAGAGCAAAGCAGTTCGAGGATTGGTATTCAAAATCTTCAACTTTGTTCACATCCAAGATTGATTATTATTTTCCTTTTTCAGCCTTCTCTTCATTTGCTTGATTCTGTTGTAGGGAAAAAAAGGGGATTATAAATGAATCAGGCTTGGTTTTTCCCTTTTGCCTCAATAATAATATTTCTACACTTGATAAGTGCTCAGCAAAATCATTATCGAGTTCCGAACCTTTCTAATAATACTTGGATCAATAGTGAGTCTGCCCTCACACCCCAAGGAGATGGCTCAAGGATGAGCTATATCCTCTTTAGTGAGAGCCCGGATGACCACTTTGCTCCACCATATGCTTGTGGATTCTATTGCAATGGAGCCTGTGACACCTATATTTTCGCCGTTGTGGCCATCACAAGATACACTCAAGTTGTCTGGTCTGCCAACAGAAACAATCCAGTTAAGCTCAACGCGAGATTGCAGCTCACATCAGAAGGGAGCCTGGAATTGGGAGACTCTGATGATACTCTGGCTTGGTCCACCAACACTTCGCACAAGTCGGTTGCAGGGCTAAACTTGACTAAGATTGGAAATCTTATTCTTTCTGATGTGAACAACTCAGTAGTTTGGCAATCTTTTGATCATCCGACCGACACTTGGGTTGTGGGACAAAGGCTGTCATTAGGCCAAAAGCTCATATCCGGCGTTTCAGACACTGACTGGACCCCAGGTCTGTATTCTCTGTCCGTCACATCCGAAGGTCTAATTGCTTCCGCAGAATTAAATCCTCCACAAGCTTATTATCGATTAGGCAGTCACGCAGACAACATTTTTGCGAAGTTTCAAAATGGGAGTTTAGATGTCTTTCACGGGCGTGGTGATCCATATATGAGGATTCCCCTTCCTCGGGCAACTTCACTTCAGTACATGAGGTTAGGGCCTGACGGACATCTGAAACTATACCAATACAGCTTCGGAGAAGTTCAATGGAAAGAGGTGGCTGATGTTTTCAGTGATTATCTTGGCGAATGCCGATACCCTGCGGTTTGTGGGAAATATGGCATTTGCTTGAAAGGGCAATGCAGCTGCCCTGTATCAAGCACAAATTCAACAAACTACTTCAGACAGGTAAGTGACCAGCCACCTCATCTCGGTTGTTCTGCAGTCACTCCACTGACTTGCAATGCTTCTCAACATCACAGCTTGGTTGAGCTTGAGGGCGTAACCTACTTCACCTTCAGATCCGACATTAACAACACAAACGTGGATAATTGTAAGAAAGCATGTTTAGATGAGTGTTATTGTAAAGCTGCTATATTTCGTAATGGTTCAGACCCGTCAAGAGGGGACTGCTATTTACCATCTGACCTCTTGTCAATGATAAACATTGTGGAGGATAAGCCTGAAGTTCCTAAAGTAAATGTTTTTATAAAAGTGCAAATTGCACCAAGAAGTAGCAATAATCTTCCAGCAATCTTGGGATTTGTTACAGGAGGTTTCCTTCTATTAATTATCGTCACCAGTTTGGTTGTTGTCACTATAAGGAAGAAGAAAAATGTTGGCAAAGATGAAGAGGAACATTTGGATCATGTACCAGGAACGGCCACTAGATTCTCTTATGAAGAGATGGAAATTGCAACAAATAACTTCAGTGCAAAGCTTGGTGAGGGGGGATTTGGCTCAGTTTTTGAAGGAGTTCTTAGGGACGGCACAAAAATTGCAGTGAAGTGTCTTAGTGGTGTTAGACAGGTGAAGGATTCATTTCTAGCTGAAGTTGAAACCATTGGCGGGATTCATCATGTCAACTTGGTAAGACTGATTGGGTTTTGTGTTGAGAAATCTCATAGGCTTTTAGTTTATGAGTACATGACCAATGGGTCACTAGATAGATGGATTTACAGTGGAAGCCAACATTTCACTCTTAGTTGGAGATGCAGGAAAAATATTATTCGAAATGTGGCCAAGGGATTGGCCTACCTCCATGAAGAGTGCACACGGAAGATTGTTCATCTAGATATCAAGCCCCAAAACATCCTTCTAGATGAAAATTGCAATGCTAAGCTATCTGATTTTGGGCTGTCCAAGCTAATTGATCGGGATCAGAGCAAAGTAGTCACGAAAATGAGAGGCACTCCCGGGTACCTAGCTCCAGAATGGCTAAGTGCGGTTATTACAGAGAAAGTTGATGTCTACAGCTTCGGTATTGTTGTCCTGGAAATACTGTGTGGAAGGAAAAATTTCGAACGATCTGAGCCTGAGGAATGCAGACATTTGCTGAGTCTTTTCAAAATGAAAGCGGAACAAGGACAATTGTTTGATCTGATTGATAAACAAAATGAAAATATGCAGTCTCGTGGAACAGAAGTTGTAGGGATGATGCAGGTTGCAGCATTGTGCCTCCAAAGTGATTATTCTAAGAGGCCTTCAATGTCAATGGTGGTGAAGTTCTTAGAAGGTGTCATGGATGTGGAGAAGAATATAGATTACAACTCCTTGAACTCACAAATTTCTGCTCAAGAAGCTCCTGGGAATTGTTATGCGGATATAACTCCACTGCTTCCTTCAGTTCTGTCAGGACCAAGGTAATCCAAATACATAAATATTGAGATTGGTAAGGAACAATAGTCTTGAGATTTTCTCAACTTGATTGTATTTTATCTAGGGTGTATATTTAAATTGGTTGTAAAAGGTTAGGATTCAAATTAAAATAATCTGTTTTATTTTAGAGACTTATACGTGGGTGTAACACGTTATTACTCAAGAAGTTTAGACTTCACGTATAGTCTTATATGACATCAGAGAAAAAATGACATTTTTTTTTTCACTATGTTTCTATGACTGCTTTAATTACAATTCTATATCAACATAGCATGTTTAACTACTACGAACCAATCATTAAGGCACACCCACAATATACCATGTTTAGCCATTACGAGACCTATGTAACCACTACCAAAACCAACCATTAAAACACGCTCATATTAGACTTACCTGTTATATTTTACAAGCCATATATAAGGCTTATATACGATTGTAACACGTTATAGAAAAATACACAAGTCAACGCTTCAACTACAGTCTTATTAAAATATATATATATATATATATATAATCTTTTTTTACCATGATGCGGTGTTGTATTTTGCTCACCCGTATTCTGTTTGTGTTAAGAACTTTTCTTTTGCGTTAGCGTTAATTCCTTGATTCCTTCCATAAGCATGGAGTATTTATTTTATCTTATTTTAGCGCTCAATTACTAAAATAAATCTTTTAGTTCCTAAATTTCTTTCAATTTTGGCTCTGTTTGTTTCAAAAAAAATAATTATTTACAAAAAAAAAATAAATAGTTTTTTTGGAGAAAATTTTTCCCTAGAAAATGTTTCTCTAAAAAAACATTTTCCATTAGTTACTTGTCACAATACAAATTAATTGAAAAATATTTTTTAATGATACCAAAAAATAAAAAATGTTTTCCATTTTTAAGAAAAGAAAAACACTTTTTAGAAAACAAACTTATGTTCGAAAATGTTTTCGGTTCCTTTAAAGAAATACAGCTCTTTCCCTGAAACAAACGAAGCCTAGACTTTCTTGCTTCTTCTCCTTCAGGTGTTTCGATACATTCCCCAAGGTCTTGGCGAAACCACCCACGGCCTTAAACACCTTCTTCTTTGTACCCCCAATGAGTTATTTGGCACTACCTATTCACCTTTCTCCATAGTGAAAAAGAAAATCAGGGCAGGTAGGAATGTTCTTTTTCCCTCATAGAGACAGCATAAAGGACCCAAGCTCTTAGGCCTCAAATTGCGAATAAAAAAAAAAAATTAGGGTCAATTATTTATCTACGTGCAGATGGCTACATTGCAACTTGATTGTCCAAGTTATAGGAATCAGTTGTTTGCTTTTTCACGGAAGGATAAGACCGATTACATTACAACTAACAAGAATTGATCTGTAGGTAATTCATATTAAAATTGAGAGATATAACAGTTATTTTTATTTATTGAGTAATGCTTTCTCTTGTATTTTATTAAAAGGGTTTCTTCCTTAATAATTTCTGAACTATTGACTTTTAATATAAATTTTTTAATCCTTGGATTATTGATCTTGTTACATTTTTGTCTCTTTACTTTCAAAACGACCCTTTTAATCTATAGACTTTGATAAATAGGACGTAGTTAGTTCTTGAACCTTTAAAATGAATCCCTTTTCAAGGACTAAAGACATCCCATTTATCAAAGTCTACGGGCCCTGGCCTCCTGTTGGCAGGGTGCTTAGATCCAGGAGGCCAGGGCCGGGACGCCCAAGGCACTGAGGCCTGGGGGCGACTCACGCAAGCTCACGTAAATATATGCTTTTGGTGTTATTAAAAATATTTTTCAATTAATTTTTATTGTGACAGTCAAACAACAGAAATTTTTTTTTCCAAAGAAAATATTTTTTAGGAAAAAGTTTTGTATGGAAAACATTTTCTAAATAAGTCATTTTCTGGAAAACAAACGAAGCCTAAGTTGCAACTTGACTTTTCAATAACAAAAAAAAAACTCAAATAAATAAATTTGTATAAATAAGTGGTACAAATTTCTCATCTAATTTAAAATAAACTGCAAATATATCCCCTAAATTATATGAATTTTTTCTTTCAAACGACTCCTTGTTAAGTAATACAAACATATTCAACAATAACTGAATGTATACCAACAAAAAAATATATATTTGTAAATAACAAGAAAAAAACCACTTTTGCTTTTAAAATTGGTACAAATTCCATTATCTGCTAATAAAGTTGCTGTAAATTACTCTTCTAATTTTAAAATTGGTGCAAATACACTAATAAATGAGTGAAAAATCAGAAATATCTATTTTAAATTATGCACAAATTTAGCAATTGAATATATATCAACAAAATGAAAAAAAAAAGAAAAAATGACAATCAACGTATGAACTAGAACATATTTTCCTGATATATATTCAATTATTGTTGAATGTATTAGTATTGCTTAACAATGAGTCATTTAAATAAATAAATCTACATAATTTTAGGAGATATGTTTTCCATATTCACTCAGCTAAGTGTGTATTTACACCTTATTCCATATTAAAGAGGAATCTCAATTACTTTCAAATAAGAGGGAAAATCAGCACCAATTTACTTGAGGTTTTTTTTTTCCTTTTCTTTTATTTTTTGTGATTGACTAGTCAAGTTGCAATATAGATGTTTTCCACACTCTCTAATAACTCTAATGAAAAACTAATAATAGGGATCAATGTGTAACATTTTTTAAACCACATAATGAGTTTTGAAACCATAGAGATTTTATACGACTTTAATAAAACACATGGGGTAAAAATGTGTTTATTCTCAGTAGTGTTTATTTTAACATTCTAATACTATATATATATATATATATATATATATATATCTTGACTAATTATTTTATTTTTTTAATTTAAAAACATGGAAGACAAAGTAAAATCTTAAATATTTTAAGTGAAATAAATAATTAAGATATAGTGTTAAAATATTAATTAAAAAGCTAAGGTTGAAAACCGACAATAAAATGATTGAATAAAAATGGGCATATCAATATGCTTGCTTCGTGGTCCATTCTTATTGTTGGAATATGTATTCCTCCCACATGGAAAAACCATAACGTATAAGACCACCTTCTAAGGTTTTGGGTCACTCATTATATTAACTAATTGATTTTTATGATGGAATTTCAGTGCTTTTTCATGTGGCATTAGAAGCTAGGCCTTGGCCCAATCTCTTGCATCGGCCACATGTGACCCATCTTTGGTATTTGGTTTGTTTGAGCACTTGTTCTTGGTTCTTTGGCTCGTTTGAGTGCCTATTCTGAGAGGGGGTGTTGGAATATATATTCCTTCCACATGTACTTGTTCTTGATTCTTAGTGGTTCTCGTTCCGAGTTACACGTGAGCGGAGTGTTTCAATATACATTCCTTCCACATGTACTCATTTGAGCACTTGTTCTTGAAGTTTCTCAGTTCTCAATTCTTAGTGGTTCTCGTTCCGAGTTACACGTGAGCGGAGTGTTTCAATATACATTCCTTCCACATGTACTCATTTGAGCACTTGTTCTTGAAGTTTCTCAGTTCTCATTCCAGGTTACTCGGGAAGGAGTGTTAGAATATATATTCCTCCCACATAAAAAAAAATCATAAAATATAATATCACCTAGATCTTAGGTCACTCCTCATACTAACAACCTTAGTGATTCTTCACACTTACAATATTCTTTTCTTTTCTTTCTAAACTGTCTAATGCGGCATGGATGGAGGCAGAAAATATTTTTATTGGTGTCAATGTACAAATAATTCATGTACAGAAAAGATTGTGAAGTATAAGATCACCTTACAAGGCTTAAGTCAGTCCTCATACTAATAACCTCAGTGATTTTTCACACTTACAATATTCTTTTCTTTTCTTTTTAAATTGTATAACGAGGCATGGATGGAGGCAGAAAATATTTTTACTGAAATCAATGTACAAATAATTCATATACAAAGGAGCTTGAATATTTTCTCAAACATATATTTTGAAAGCATTAATTATCACTTTATTTTTAATGTTATCAAATACATGGCTTTTAATGAAAATAGTATAAGGTAAGCCATAGGATCACGAGATATTTTAGTTGGATCAAAATTAACTTTTTCAAAATACTCCATCCGTCTCATTTTATTAGCCGTTGAAGGTTTTTACACACAGACCAATAAAACTAATTAATAGCTTCATTTTTGGATAAATTTGCAATAGTTTGACAAAAATACTCTTTTCTCTTTTTTGTCTTATCTGATATTAATGAGATATAGTTGAGAATAAAATAAGGATAAATATGAAAAAAAAATTATTACTTTCTTGAACTTCTTAAAATAATAGATATTTTGAGATAAAAATTTTCTAAAACAATTAATATTATGAGACAGAGACAGTAATATATATGTACATTTTTCTAGAAAAACTAAGTGGTGTCATCACTGAGAACAATGTGCAGCCGTCCTCACCCTGAGGCATAGGAATTTCTGATAATGTTATTTATGAAGGACGCAAATCAAAAAGTCTTCAAACAAAAAAGCAAAATAGAAAGACGAAAAAGGACAAAACACTGTGCGTGAAGTTCTAAATTTTCCACGACATTGACAATGCACATATGACCATCTATTCTATTGTTGCTATGAAAATGTCGTTGCCTAGAAGCACGACGTCAAAAACCAAAGATAAAGTTTGCTATTATATTGCTACACAACATATAAAACGAGTCATCACATTTGCTATCTCGTATGCAAAAAATGATGAAGGTCGTTGACTATACAATTGCAGGCAGTTGTGGTGTTGTTGGTGTTGCAATCTTACTATTAGCATGGAGGGTGTTGAGTTGGGTATGGTGGAGGCCTAGGAAGCTGGAGAGGTTCCTCAGAAAGCAAGGCCTTCATGGGAATTCCTACAGGCTATTCTATGGAGACTTGAAAGACATGAACACTGTCATCAATGAAGCCAAGTCTAAACCAATCAATGTCTCCGATGACATCGTGCCACGACTTGTACCCTTCTCCCTCAAGACCATTCAGAAATTCGGTACGTTTTCATTTATCTGGTGGGTATATTGTTGATAACTTGTTCCATCGAGATTCAAAACTCTAAGCTAACAAACATGATGAATAGAGTAGCTCTAGATTCAGAATCTAAGCTCACAGACGAGATTAGTATTGTAGTTCAAATGTAATATGTCTGGGACTCCTATGCTTTACCTAAATGCCTGAAGTGCACAACTTCCCTTATAGTTTCGAAACATTGCAATTTCTAAAACTAAGTACTTAAACGTATTCTATCAAGATTGAGAACTCTCAAGTGTACGTGCATATAAATCTTTTTTTCATATTGACTAATTCAATATTAAATCAAATAAGCCCTTTTAAATCGAGTGTAGAGTAATGCCATAGCAAGGCATAAATCACCAATTCAAATCCAACAGAAGGCTTTTGTTTTTCATAAAACTCTAGTTGTAGTTCATAGTTGAAGAGAGAATAGGGATATTATTAACACTTGTAATAAGATAAAAAAGGAACTAACTATGTGTGTATATAATCATTATAATAAGTTGTAGTAGTTATTAAAGTTGAACATCTGTCCAATAAACTAGAATTATTATGATTCACAAACAAAACTTGTATGTCTAGGTTCAGAATTGCGAGTTTACTATTAAAAAAATAATAAAAAAAAGAACTAGTAGCGGTAGGTCTAGAACCTAACCAATCTCACAATCAAGATCAGGCTCATACTTTTGAATGAATAACTATTGGAGTTGTCATTTCATCTAAAAGCTTGTGTTTATAGACAAAAAATTGGTTTATTTATTTATTGTGCTTAACACGCTCTTTCACATGCAGTATGGTTTGTTTAAAAATTACACGAGGACAATTTAATATTTTTAAACAGGTGGTAGTGATACTAGAATCTATAGCCTCAGCTCTGATATTACATTAGAGTTATCATCTCATCTAAAAGTTTAAACTTATAAAAAAAATATTTATTTATTGTGTTTAACAGTAACTACTTCAACTCAAATTCGGTAGTTCAGTATTCTAAGATAGTTAATTGAAGTCATTAATTTAAATTTAGAACACTCATTTATGAATCACTAGGTTAACATGTTTTCTATCAATATGAAACATTATAATTGAATTGCTAATATCGTACAGGTAAAAATTCCTTCACATGGTTTGGACCAGGACCAGGATTGCTCATTATGGATCCTGAACTTATAAAGGAAGTCCTGGTTAGAAGTGATGAATTCCATAAGCCCAAAGGTAATCCGCTTAGCAAATTGTTGGTAGCAAGCCTAGGGGAAGATGTATGGCCCAAACACAAAAAGATGATAACTCCAGCTTTCCATCTGGAAAAGTTGAAGGTATCATTTGCTATTGTTATCTATTAATAATAGCTTGGCACCCGTGCGTTGCACGGTGTGTCTGATAAATAACTATGTGTGTAAGTAAGGGGTTTATGCTTTGCATATGAACATATTCTTTTTGAAGGAGTAGCAACCAAACTAGAGCCCAGGATCTTGTCGTAGCTAAAGGGGATAACATAAAATGAATTTAATTTATCATTTAATTTAAAAGTTTAAATCATTAGAAAACATATTATCTGTATCTATCTATTTACTAACACTAAAGAAGTGATTGCAAAATTTGACACAACAGCCTTGAGAATGCACTATAACTTGACATATTAGTTTTTTTGGAAAGTTGATGTGGCTCAAACATCAGCTCCTTTCGAGGATAGTAAATGCAGATAAATTTTGATGCATGATACATAGCATAAGTTTGTAGCACTGTAAATACAAATGGATTCCATGCACGTATATTATTGTTGGAAGATGAATAGGATTCTTTTAATATTTTTAATAATGATGCATGAATAAAAGATGAAGTACAAAAAGCATTGAAATGCATTTTCAAACATTCTTTCAATGGTTTAATGATGATACATAAAGTAAAAATAAGGTATAACAATTAATTGAAATACATATTTAAACACTAATTGTAACGCGTGCATAACACATGCAACAAATCCTAGTATGTAATAAGCCTAAGTCGAGCTAATAACTTGTCAACATATTGAGCTTAATCAATTAGTCCAGAAATTATAACCTATCATGATAATAATAGTGAACCCAAAACAATCTTGATTCCAGCTATTAGGATACTCTCATATCACCTGTAATGAACTCAAATCCAACCAGCGATCGACATATTGAACCTAAATAACTAGCCCCAAATAATTAAATTCGTGATCATAGTTGTGGTGAACTTAAATCATTATAAATTGAACAAAAATGCCACATGAAACCAACATATAACGTGGCGTTATAGCATGCTTATTTAATTTAAAAATCTCAAATCGATGAACCAAAGCATTGAATGTAATTTCACGAATGTGCATTAGAATTCTTCTCCATGATGAGGCTATCTTTTCATCTTTTCTTCCTTATAGCACATGGTACCAGCCTTTTACATGAGTTGCACTGATATGTTGAGAAAGTGGGAGGATATGGCTTCAACCACAGGATCATGCGAATTGAATATTTGGCCTTACCTACAAACTATGACTGGCGATGCAATTTCACGCTCAGCATTTGGCAGCAACTATGAAGAAGGAAAGAAGATATTTGAACTGCAAAGAGAGCAGACTGTGCATGTCATGAAGGCATCCAGGTCGATTTATATCCCAGGATGGAGGTAAAGTCTTCACTTCACTCTCTTACTTTCTGTTTTCCTTTTTTTATTTCTTGTCGACAAATCCTGCATGGAAGAATGCCTCACAATCCAAACAGGTAAGTTAAGGCACTCAACCCAGAGCAAAGAACTAGGATTAAACCTAGTTCTTAATTGCATCCGAGCTCAGCTCTTACAGTTGGGGTATACTATGACATTTAATTAGAATATCTAGTTATCGGGACTAGTTATGTTGAGAAGATGAGAGAATTCTTTCACCTTCCCGATGACTTTCTGCAGGTTTCTACCAACTAAGAGGAACAAAAGAATGAAAGAGATCGCTAATGAAGTTGTAAATTCGATTAGAGGTATTATTGATAAAAGAGTGGAGGCCATGAAAGCTGGGGAAGCGAGAAGTGATGATTTACTTGGAATGTTACTGGAATCCAATTTCAAAGAGATTGAAGAACGTGGAAGCAAAAGGTTTGGTTTGAGCATCCAAGAAGTAATAGAAGACTGCAAACTCTTCTATTTTGCTGGGCAAGAAACCACGTCTGTTTTGCTTGTGTGGACGATGGTTTTGTTGAGTAAACATCAAGACTGGCAGGCTCGAGGTAGAGAAGAGGTTTTGCAGGAGTTTGGGTGTGAGAAACCATGTTTTGATGACTTAAATCGCCTGAAAGTTGTGAGTGATTTCCATCTCACGTTTATGTGACTTTATCTATATAGTCATTGCAACCTATATCAGCTACTTAATAGTGTTACCAGGGTAAATTAGATCACACCCCAGAGATTTTCTTAAAGTACGTCGGACTCCTATGTGTTACCAAAATTCCCCAGTATTTGTCCCCTTCTTCCCAAAACATAGCGTATATTCCACTTTCCAAGAGGGTATCATGTTTTATTTCAAAAAGTAGATGAGGATTATGAGAGAATTCTAAAATAAAGGAGAGTCTGACGCACTTCAGATAAACTACATGAGGGCCCAACTCCTTTTTCCCTATTTTATCGTTTTTGAAGGAGGCATTTGAGTATTCGAATCTAATGAGAGCTTTCCTTGCAGGTGACCATGATTTTGCATGAGGTTTTGAGATTATATCCACCTCTACCTATGCTTCATAGGAGAACACCTCAAGAAACCAAGTTAGGAAAACTATCTCTACCAGCTGAAGTTTATATCCAGTTGCCAACAATTTTGTTGCATCATGATCGTGAAATATGGGGCGATGATGCAAAGGAGTTCAAGCCAGAGAGGTTCAGTGAAGGAGTGGCTAAGGCAACAAAGGGCAAATTCATATTCTTCCCATTTGGTTGGGGACCAAGAATATGCATTGGGCAAAGCTTTGCTATGTTGGAAGCAAAATTAGCAGTAGCAATGATCCTACAACGCTTCTCCTTTGAGTTTTCGCCTTCCTATACACATGCTCCTTCCTCCTTCATTACTCTTCAACCTGAGTATGGTGCTCACTTGATCCTGCACAAACTATAGTACGAGAGCTTGAAAACTATAAGTATTTCTAGGTACTTGTCCAATGCATGCGTGAGGGAAATGATCAATTTATACTTGCTGAAATGAATATCACTAATAACCCCTACTTGCTTCCTTCCTATGCTTGGAGAAACTTCGCTTTTCAAGACGAAGAACTCCGTGACAAACTCCATGATGTAATTGTTACCGACACTTCTACCCAGGATACTCAACATGCATGTATTCCATGTGTGATGACATGACAAATCTGTTTATAACTTGTTGCAATCAGGTAGTGATAGACTGATGGCCGCTCAGAGTGCATATTATAAATTACAATTGAGCAAACTCTTATTATTAGAAAGGGCCAAAAGCTATGTGGGATGCTGCTGTGGAATTGTAGGCTCAGAATGCACGAGGTTTACCTAATGAGTGCCATCAGCTGCAAAGGAAATAAGTGGTCCAAATGTTGAGATGTAATTTTGTTAGTAAGTTACATCTTATGATGACTTCTACTTTTCCTGTTTGTAGTGCAAACATCCCATGACCTAAAGTATGAATGGTACAATATGTCAAGAAACACAGATAACATAATGATATGCAGAAAATACAAGCATACTCATGTTTGTGTTGACTCTTAAGCTAAAGTGTCGAGAAACCAACTTCAATCCTAACCGAAAATTCTCCTCACTTTTCTCCTCCATGAATATCCTGTGTTAAAATGACCCAGCAAATACAAAATAAGTTACAACACTTAAGAAACTAGAGGAGTCTGCACCAAAATCTCTTTGTATCTGTCAATATCAGTAAATCTGGCCAGATATGCAAACTAGTCACACAAAACATGATATTAGTAAATCTGCCCAGATATGCAAACTAGTCACCCAAAACATGTCTATAATACGAAGTAAATCAAATCAAATATTAGTAAACCAATGCAACATAGTATTATCAAATCTGAAAAATACACAGCTGCCATAAATCGCAGAAGGCACAGAAGAATTGGGATTTCTAAAACTTTAATTGTATTTCTCACAAAATATATCATTTTTATTGTGTTTTTAGGGTTAAAGAGGCTTTACAGTTTCATTCTAAGGCAGGCTGTTGGCCTGCTTTGCTATTTTGATGGCAGCCTCTTGCACACTTCTATTTGCTATAAAATCATCAGCTACAAGGTGATAAATGGCTCAAAACACAGAGCTGCAGAAAGAAGAGACATTATGTAGAGCAGGTCCTATGAAATCCTAAAAAGCAACTTCAGGAGTCACTCGTATACATATAAATATACATGAAAAATCTAAAATAAAAAGAAAAACATTGCAAAATTTTTGATGCAGGAATTTTCATTTCTGACAAGATCCACTTTAACTTGCAGTCTGAGTGATAAAGCAGCTTGATAACTTTGTAGCCGCTTAGAGATGAAAACAGCAGATAAAAAGAGGGGATTCACTTTAATGTATATTGAAGTTCAACAATTAGTAGAAAGAACATGGTGACATGTAGATTGCGATAAAGAACTCAAAAGTAAATACAGTTTTTGTTAGACACTGCACTGAGATCTTTACCAACAACATAATGCCAACAAACTTGTTAAGCCACAAGAGTGCAAGATAGCCAAGGCTTAACGAGCTTCTTTAGTCCTAGCACAGAAAAACTAAAATGCTGAAAGCTGGTTATTTACATGGGACCAACTATGAAGGCACGGTAAAAGTTCATCAAAGGACTAAAGACATGTACAAACCCAAATCTAAAATTCGGGGTCTCCTGCAAGCACAAGTGTCTTTGTCAGAGTCACCATATATCTCTACACCTCCTTATCCAATTCTTCAAAATTGTCTTAGAAGTGGTTCCTTCTCCTGTACTTCACAATTTCCCCACGCTTGTTCATTGTAGTCATCAATAGTAATTTTATATAAAGCTACTGTCCAGTTGTCCAGCCAAATAGTAGATTTTCAAGTTCCCCCACATGTTCAAACTCAGCATACCTGTTAAAAGTTAAAACACGTTCATAATGGATAATTACTAAGACTTACAAATATAGACATAAAAGCTTCAGACAATAAGTAACAGAGATTCCTAAAGGCCACCGAATAACACAGTAAAGATAAGGCTAGGGTCCTCAGATTTTATGTCTCACTACCAACGGCTCACAATTACAAATCCTCACAGCAGTTACGTAAAGAGAGATCGTTAGTCATGCATCTTTACTGTCTTGACTCTATTTCTTGACATTTACTGTCTGGGCTCTATTAGGCAACCAGTATGCAAGTGAATTTTACACTGCAAGCTCATTTCTGAATTTCAACTAAGGATCTATTGCTGCAGCAGTTGGATAATCATGGAATGAAATAATTTAAATTGCATTTGAAACAAATTTCCAGCTTTGGTGCAGAAGCCCTTTTCTCCATTAATGTTGAGGTGACTTGTGTTAAAAGTCACAACTCATACTCCTACATATTTTAGATTTTGCTATTTGGAGTCTCGGGCTGAGATTGAGATACAACAAAGTCAGGATAAAATAACTGAGTAAAATAGCCATGATAACCCAATAACACTTGACATTTACATTAAAATCCATGAAAAAAGTAGAATACTGAGAGAAAACCAAGTATAAATGTTGCAAAAACTTTAGTATGTTCCATAAAGGAACTTTATGCCTGTTTCCTGCAGCTTATTGAGAAGTGATTAATAAAAAGCAATTATTGAGGTGCTCAAAAAATAAAATTAGTAATTATTGGGCCGAACCGAAAACTATGAGTGGGGTACTCTTTCCACTATCTGATAGATGTATAGTCAGAAGCTGGAATTTAATTTCTGCTTTTCTTGGCTTGTTTTTCAACTAGAAGTGGTTACTAGAATCTATGAAAACAGCAGAGATGAAGATCTTACAAGGCACCATCCCTGACGTGCATGTCTTAGCGTAGCAGTGAATCACATTTTCATTTGTTTTTACAACTTCGATAGCCTGGGACTATATTCGAGATTGTTTGGAGCATCATTAGAATGGGTTCAAAAATTCCAATGGAAGAAAGACCTTGAGGGATTATGCAACCACAATTATTCCTCGCTGTAGTTAGATGGAGACTAATTCTAGGATCTCAGGCTGACATTATTTTACTCCACTTTGACTGCGGGATGCGGTAAGTTTTTCCTAGATTTTTAATGGTCAAAGGCTACCGGCCAATCACCTGGCAGAGTTCCTAAAGGCGTTTGAATCTCTGTGTTCCACTCTGGTTCTTGCTAAGGGAAAATGACATCAGTTATCCTATCTTACCACCTTGGATGAGGGTTATTGGTTATAAGGAGCTTATGCCTACAACTAAAAAACAAAGCTCAATTATCTTCTTCAAACTTCTTGCTCCTAGTCAATCACCTTGATTTGGTATCCCTCATTTATCATCATTGTTCTAGCTCTACCATTTTCTAAAATTTCTTCTTGCACCTAAACCTCACACAACCCAAACAAAGAAGAAGAAGAAAGACCAAGATGAAACAGATGGCATTAAAGCAAGGTGAAAAGTTTCAGCTCGCACATTTTGAGAAATGAACATCTACATTCTTCTTTTATGTCTCATGTATGCGTGTAAGCGAAAACATGAGCCAAGCATAAAGTCCAACCACCAAAAAGTCAAGTGTAACGACATAACATGGAAGAAATTGATTGCTTTTACTGTCTTGTTATTTGTACATGTGATACAGGTCTGCTTGTCACATTTCCGCATGCTTGGAATCACTGATCTGGATCGTCTTGAGAAGTTAAGCGTAATGACATAACGTGGAAGAAATTGATTGCTTTACGTTCTTATTATTTGTACATGTTTTATAAGTCTGTTTGTTGGCCAAACATTTCCACATGCTTGGGATCAGTGATGTGGAGTCATCTTGAAAGTCTAAAATTGTAAGTAATAAGGAAATATGAAAGACAATCTAATATTCAACCTAATACATGCATGTAATTGAGGTCTGATAAAGAAAGAAATTGAATAATTATGCAGGTGTGGCTGTGACGAATACTATTACTTTAAATCAAATACAAAAGGGAAATAAGAGGATATAGATATATATCATGAAAGGAGCTATCTTGAAAAGTTTATCTTGCCTGTTTGTAACTCTTGGCCATTTAGGAGCCTCTTCCTCCTCTTCATCACCCCCACAAATAATAGCCTCAGTTCCTATATCTGCTCTTTCTGCTTCAAGCAACACCAAGCTCTCCATGTAAGTTTCCACATGAAATGCCCCTATAGCACCACGAATTCCCACACTTTTCACCCTCGAAGTGATGGGGTCATACGTAACCAATTTCCCGCGCACAGTGACCCCTAGAACCTCTCGATTATCCAATAAACCAATCAACTTGTGCAAACCCCCTTTCAAATCAACACTGTAGAGTTTCACCCAAGACTCCACAACCCCATACTCTTCCATCACCCAAACCGAACAACTCTGTCTCCGGCCCGAATACTCGTTTTGCAGTACCCCAAGCCCTCCCCTTACAACTGTCACACTCAAATCCCACCCACATTGCTCTAAACACTCCGGCAACCTCACCTCCCGAAACTGCTCATCACTCACATCAAAAGAAACAATCAAGGTGCGCTTATCATTTCCTCTCACCATACATGGATCATACCCAGTCCAATGCACAGCACCATTCACAAAAGCCTGTGTCCATGTATATCCATATATCCCACAAGGAGGAGCACCAGCACTAAAACTCCTCCATGCCCCGGAACTAAGGCTATAAACCTCAACCTCAGGGGGGATCAAATCTTTCCCATTTCTCCCCCTTATATAAGCTACCCTAACAACCTTATAATCATTCCTCTTACAATCAAACCCAAATCCAAGCACAAACATATAACTCCCATGAGTCTTTTGACAAACCCGAGGTCTCGGAAGCCTTAGAAACCTCTTAATGGAAGGATTCCAAAGAATAATACCATAAGCATAAGTACCATGATCATCAGATAAACATAGTACACCATTACAAGAACCAACAATTCTAAAATGGCAAGTTGATTTAGTCTTGAATGGAAAATCAAGCTGCACCGTGTCGTCTCCTATAAAAGGTGGTACTGGAATTGAATCATTAAACAGCCAAAAGTGCTCTCTTTTCTGGCTTTGATTTTCAGTGAAGTGTCTGAGGATAAAGGTATTGTTACTATTATTGCTATTGCTGATTTGCTTTTGCCTTGCTCTAGTCAAATGAATTGAGACGAAAGTTGGGTTTGAGATTAAAGAGTGAAAAAGCTTACAAACTGACCTGATTTGCAAAAGGGTTTTGATTGGTAGCCTTGTTAAGATGTCAGTCCACACTTCTATGGGGAGATAGTCCGACATCTCTGCTGCTTTGTGCGTGTTCTACTGTGTGTGAGAGTGTGTGTGGCAAACAGTGATTAAGTTTGGGGGTGTGCGTGGCACTGTAATACTAGTGTGCCATGTGGGAAGACTCAAAGCTCGACCAAACAGGAGAAAAGCAAAACTAAAGAATGTTTTTGCTTTTTTTTTTTTTTTTGGGGTTTCCTTACCTTATTTGATGATCATTTGGGTGTACATAAAATCATAAAGAAAATTTTTAAAAAATTATATTGATCGAATTGAGGTAGAGCTCATTTAGATTTTTTTTTTTGACTTTTGAAAAGAGTGATTTTTTAAGATGTTAGGAAAGTCGTTTTGAGTTCTTTTTCAAAATTTTAATTTTTTTAAAAGTTAATTTAAATAATTATTAAAAAAAAGAAGGAAAAGCTGATATTACATTAAGTCAAAAATTAATTTTTTCCTCAAATAATACTTTATGTTTTTCAAAGTTCAATATTATCTTTAATATATTTGAGAATTCAACTCTCAAAATATAAGGCCAAATAATATCTTCTTTTATTCAACAATATTTTATTTGGCTACACTTTTACAAAAATTTTACAATTCAATAGTTAAAATCTCAGGTTCGTTAAACAATGCCTTACTTTGCTATAATTTAAAAAGGACTTGTGAAAGATAACAAAAAAGACATTGTTTCAAATGATATTTTATACAAAACTATAATTCAGAAAGGACTTGTGAAAGTCAACAAGAAAGACATGGATACAAATGATATCCTATACAAATTGCATAAACTTTTAGTAAGAATGGACCACACAAACAATTTTTATAAATTTGCGGAGTAAACACAACGCTCCAATGATTTTCCAAACAACTTTATCAAGACCATTAACATGATAATGCTTTAATACATTAAGAGGGTTCAGCTACTGAAACTTGAGTCCAAAATTCTATGCTTGGATGACTTTTCAAGAAAGAAGCACTTTTACTTACAACCATACAATTAAAATGATAATTAGCACACAAAGTATTTAAAAGAGAGAGAAGAAAGAACAGTAAAGAAGAAATGTTACAGATGCAAACTAAAACTAGCAAGTGGAGCTAAGATGCAAAAGCTCTTTCACGAAATTTAATGGCTCTTAGACATATGAATGAAATTTTAAAGACTAAATTCAATTAGACAAATTCTTATCACCATCCAAGCTCAAATTCACAGATCTCATCTGAAAAAAATTACATGAACAAAAATATCTCTAGAATAATATATTTTACACAGATAAAACAAGATGATATTTTTTGACGGTTTCAGTCAAATTACGATAACACCTGGGTACAAAAAATTACTTTCATTAGCCTCCTGCATTTCTTCAATTTGGTGCTCTTTTTATGCTATTTTCACATTTTTTTGTTCAATTTTGTCAAATTTGATGGCCCTGTTATTATTGTCTTTAAATTAGCTAAGAGGCTTTCATGCGTTGAATCTGGAGGAAGGGGATGAAGATGTCTAAGGGACTTCACTAACTATACAATTGGAAAGATATCTCTTTGTGGCTAACTGTGAATTGTCGTGACAATTTCTTACAATCTAATATCATCAAATTATTTTTTGAGGTTGCTGCATATCACACTTGTAGGGAACAAAACTGCAGGGCTCATGGTCAATCGACCTTGTGTGAGGAACAGCCGCCGGAGAATATTATCTTTGATGTGAAACAGAATGTTTTTATTCGTAAAAAATTTAGGGATAACTCGTTAAATAGAGCCATCTGTAAAGCTTGGTATATGGATAGTAATATGTTAGTCTAGCTTACTTTTGTCACCCGCTAGAAACTTTTGTATATATTGTTGATATTAATACGATCATTTACTTAGAGAAAAAAAAAAAAGAAGAAAATACATGCCAAGAAAATAATGATCAACTATTGTAAATTTGTTTGTTTGGTTAGTAGGACCATGTTAGAACCATCCCAAGTTTATAAACCATGACACATGTTCTTAGTTAATTAGAACAAATGCTCCAAGCCAGTCTTAAGGGTTAGATTATATTTTTAATTGAAGGACATTATAAGACAGAAAAAACTTTTTTCGAAATAGAATGACGGAAGTATATCGTTAATATTTTGAGTCTCATATCGTTAATTGTTTCTTTTGAATTTCTTTTATACAATTTTGTATATTAGAATCCATTAGTTGCAACAAATAGAATGCGACTATAATCTTTGCTTTATACTGTGTCTTAATACATACGTAAAGTTAGTTAAGAATAAATAACATGTGGAAGAAGGATTGTGGAAAATTATATCGTTAAAAATGTATAGTGTTTGACAAAAAAAAAATGAATAGTGAAGATAAATGCAAAAATTGAGTATCTAACTTTGGGAAAAGGATTTTCTTATAATAAGAAAATCAAAATTAAATTATAATTGGTTATCATAAAAATAATTTTTTTTCTGAAAAACTGAATTTCGAAAATCGGAGGTTATAAAAAGAACATTTCAAAAGAATAATAAGGCAATCCCAAATCCAAACAAGCCTAATAATCTCGCCTCCCTTAGTTTTATGACAAGAGCAAAAGGTTGCTGGAAAATCCCTACTTAATTGGGGATTTTAAAAGGTAGTTGGAAGAATTCTTTCAGTAAATGTAGAATTAAATGCAAGAATTACTTGGATCTCTTCAAGAGCCCGATAAATAGGAAGCATTTGGTGGAGTTGGAGCATCACAACAATAACAAACAAGTGAGCAAGCTACCACAAAGTGAGTGAGGGTTTGAGAATTCTTCTCTATAGCTTGAGTGTTCTACCTTTTCCAAGCAAAAAGACTAATAGCTGGTATTTCTATCCAAAGCGAGTGACCGATTGAGAGTTATCCTTTAGTTTGAGCTAGAGAGAAATACCATTATGATCTTACTAGTTCTATAGTGGAAGTTCTTCAATCCTATAGTTTTTTCCTTCATCTTGAAGGGCTTTTCGTATAAAATCTTTGTGTCCTTACTTATATATATTTTCTACATCTATGAATTCAAATGTTAAAGTACAAGGCCAAACAACTGACATTTTTTATTCAATAACACTTTTATTGAAATTTTTACAATTTAATAGTTGAAATATCAAGTTAATTAAATAATGTCTTACTTTGCTATAATTTAGAAAGCATTTGTGAAAGTCAACAAGAAAGACATGGATACGAATGATATTCTATGCAGATTGCATAAACTTTTAGCAAGAATGAACCACATAAATAGTCTTTATAAATCTCTGGAGTAAACACAGTGCTCTGATAATTTTCCAAGCAATTTTATCAAGACCACTAATAGGACAATTCTCTAGTACATCAAGAGGGTTCCGCTATTGAAACTGGAGTCCAATAATTCTATGTCTTTTCAAGAAATAAGCACTTTTATTTACAACCATACAAATAGAATTATAATTGGCATAAGAGAGAGAGAGAGAGAGAGAGAGAGAGAGAGAGAGAGAGAGAGAGAGAGAGAGAGAGAGAGAGAGAGAGAGAGAGAGAGAGAGAGAGAGAGAGAGAGAAGAAAAAACAAAGAAGAAGAAGAATAAATGTTATAGATGCAAACTAAAACTAGCAAATGCTGGTAAGATGCAAAAGCTCTTTGACGAAATTTAACGGCTCTTAGACATATGAATGAAATTTTAAAGACTAAATTCAGTTAGACAAACTCTTATCACCATCCAAGCTCAAATTCTCAGATCTCATCTGAAAAAATTACATGAACAAAAATATTTCTAGAATAATATATTTTCTATAGATAAAACAAGATGGCATTCTTTGATGGTTTCGGTGAAGTAATGATAACACCTGGGTACAAAAAATTACTTTCATTAACCTCATGCATTTTTTCAATTTGTTGCTCTTTTTATGCTAATTTCGCTTCTTTTTTGGTCCAACTTTGTCAAGTTGATGACCCTGTATATTACTGTCGTTAAATAAATTGGAGATTTTAGAAAACAAAAATAAACACATGCCAAGAAAATAATTATCAACTATTCTAAATTTGTTTTTTTGGTTAGTTTGTTACTTTTTTTTTTTTTCCTTTTTATGATGAGAAACTTATACTAAAGTAGGACCATGTTAGATTCATTCTAAGTTCATAAATCATAAAACAAAATGTTCTTGGTCAATCATAACACATGCTCCAAGCCGGTTAGATTATATTTATAGCGGAAGGATATTAGAATGAGGTAAAGAAAACTTTTTATGAAAAGAATGACAAAAGGCATATCGTTAATTGGTGTTAGGTTTATTATGATTCCAAAACCGTGGACTCAGGAAAGATGTAAATCTGGCTACATTGCTTTCTAGTTATAATTACTAACAATATGCGGCTATATTTTTGTTTTTCCCTCTATAATTAGTGTCTTGTATTCATCCAATAGCTTCCATTTTAATGAGGGAATTGTTATTTGCTAATGCTTATTCACAAACCAAGATGTATCATGCTTGTTACAGGGTTGCACATTTTCCCCCATCAAATGGACCAGAAATTGGAAAGGAGAAAAGTCCTTGTGAGATTTCACAACTGATTAGAGCAGACAATTGTAGGTTTTCGCAGGTCGTTGCACTTCAGAGTGATTGTAATTGCGAGGAAAGCGATTATTGTATCTTGTATCTTGAGAGATTTTCGACAAATAACATAAGCACTATAACAACGATAAATTTAGAAGAGATTAAGTCCAATTTAAGTTTCGATTTGATCATACTTCTTTTCATTTTTTGTGAAAAGCAATGATTATTTATATTTTGTTTTATTCAATTACAGCAATCTGTATTGTTCAGAAGTGTCTAATTAAGGGTGAGAAGAGAAAGAAAAGAGATTGAGGCTTCGATTATTTTGCCAAAAATGTTCTTTCTCTAAGAAAATATTTTTATCTATAGTTCTATGTCTGGTCACTTAAAGGAAAAAGGTCAATAGAAGCAATTTCAATAATCTAAAGAAAACTTTTTACAAAAAGAACGACTTAGGTCGAAGGTACATCATGATTTTTAATTCTACAATGCACCATTAATTGTATAATATTTTTTTTTAACTGAATGACCACTTCGTTTAAAAGTTTAAATTTGTAAAGAGATATTGGCTTATTTATTTATTATACTTAACACGCCCTCTCACATATAGGTTTGATTTATTTAGAACCTTACACGTAAATTATTACCAATTTATAAAAACTTAAGCTTATAAAGAGAATATTAGCTTATTTATTTATTGTACTTAACAGTTTCTTTTGAATTTCTTTTTTATAATTTTGTGTATCACAATCTTTTAGCTGTTAGAAATAGAAAGCTGTAGTCTTATGACATTTTATGATACTTGAAATTTTTATGGCCAATTTTAGTTGATTAAAATTAATTTCTTTGAGTTAGAGAAATATTTTTTTTTTGAAAATTTATTTTAATAAACAGTTAAGATAGCGTTACAAATACATAAACAAACAATTTACATTTTCTATTATGAGAGGGGAGTTAATATAAGAAGATCTTAATCTAAAGTTTCTTCCATTGAATTGTATCTAGATTTCAAGTTCAACTCTTACCATTGCTACTAATATTCTGAACCTGAGTTGAATTAATTCAAAATGCATGTAAATTAGTTAAATTATCACTTGATATACAAAAAAAAAAAAAAAAAGAAGAAGAAAAGGAAAATGTTAAAAAAAAAAAAGAACAAGGAAAAAAAAAGTAAAAGAGAAAATAAAAAAAGTTGCAAACTCATTATTTTTCCTTTTTTTTTTTTTTTCATTGAAATCAAAAAGTCAACAAAACCTTTGCCGAATTGCCATTTCGAACACAAACCTGGAGGAGAAAGAGATGTCATGCGCCCTCGCAAAGCAAACACTAAACTCATCTACAACTTACAAAACTTATGATCTCAATCACATTTTGCAGCTTCTTGAGGTTTGCACAGCATCGAAGTCACTTAGGCAAGCCAAAACACTTCACCAACACATACTGAAGCACAATTACAACAATAAAACTAACAGTTCTATACTATTAGACAAGCTCACAAGCCTTTATATACAATGCAAACAACCCCATTTTGCTCATAGAGTTTTCAACACAATCCCATATGTAGAAAGGCAAAAGAAAGCTATTTTGTGGAACCAAATGATCAGCGCCTATGCTTGGGATGGACCCTTTGAGAAAGCCATTGATTTGTACAATGAAATGGTGCATATTGGTGTGAAACCGACGAAATATACATACCCTTTTGTGCTTAAGGCTTGTGCAGGCTTGAAAGATGTTGAAAATGGTGTAAAGATTCATTCTGATTTGGAAAGATTTGGGCTTGGGCGTGATGTTTATGTGTGCACTGCGTTGGTTGATTTTTATGCCAAGTGTGGGTGGTTGGAGCGAGTTTGGGAGGTGTTTGACGGAATGTCTGAGAGAGATGTTGTGGCGTGGAATGCGATGATCTCGGGGTGTTCAACGTATGGGTTGTATGAGGATGTCATTAGTTTGGTTTTGGAGATGCAGGAAAGGGGGGTGGGGCCGAATTCTTCGACTATTGTCGCAATGCTTCCAGTCATTGGCGAGGCGAGTGAGTTGAGAGTGGGGAAGGCTGTGCATTGTTATTGTATGAAAAGGGGTTTCGATAGTGATGTAGTGGCTGGAACTGGGATTTTGGATATGTATGGGAAATGTGGGTGGTTGGTTTATGCAAAGAGGATTTTTCTTGCTATGAGGTTGAAGAATGAGATTATGTGGAGTGCAATGGTTGGAGCTTGTATTACATGTGATTCTACACGAGAGGGGTTGGAATTATTCGAGGAAATGAGGTTGAAAGATGGTGTTAGTGCTTCCCCTGTTTTGCTTGCAACTGTTATCCGTGGATGTGCTAAGATTACCGACATAAATATGGGCAAACAAATACATTGTTATGTGGTTAAGTTGGGTTGTCTTTCGTATTTGATGGTGGGCAATACTCTACTTTCAATGTATGCAAAATGTGGGATGATAGGTGATGCAATGAACTTCTTTGAGCAAATGGGATTTAAAGATTCTGTTTCTTACAGTGCTATAATCTCTGGGTGTGTTCAGAATGGCAATGCAGAAGTGGCTTTGAAGATTTTTCAGAGAATGCATTTGTCTGGGGTTGAGCCAGAATTAGCTACGATGATGGGATTCTTGCCAGCTTGTTCACATTTGGCTGCGGTGCAACATGGATGCTGTGGCCATGGTTATTCTCTAGTGCGTGGGTTCACACATGATCTCTCAATCTGTAATGCTCTAATTGATATGTACTCAAAATGTGGTAAGATTGATGTAGCTAGACTTGTGTTTGATGGTATGACTAAAAGGGATGTAGTCTCTTGGAACGCAATGATTGTGGGCTATGGAGTTCATGGGCGTGGTAGGGATGCAATATCAATGTTCCATGATATGCAGATTACAAGCCAAAAGCCAGATGAGGTGACCTTTATTGCACTCTTATCGGCTTGCAGCCATTCAGGACTAGTCAATGAAGGGAAGCATTGGTTTCTTGCTATGAGTCAAGAGTACAACATGGTTCCAAGCATGGATCACTACTTGTGCATGGTTGATCTTTTTGCCCGTGCTGGCTATTTGGATGAAGCTCACAAATTCATCCTGGCGATGCCATTTGAACCTCATGTCCGTATATGGAATGCACTGCTTGCTGCATGTCGAATCCATAAAAACATCGATTTTGGTGAGCAAGTATCAAATAAGATCCAGAGTATAGGACCTGAAAGTACAGGAAATTTCGTTCTCTTGTCCAATTTATACAGCACTGCCGGGAGATGGGATGATGCTGCTCACGTTAGAATTGTGCAGAAAGATTCAGGCTTTGATAAGACTCCAGGGTGTAGTTGGGTGGAGGTGAATGGCATTGTTCACGCATTTGTTGGAGGAGATGGGTCTCACCCACAAACACCTAAAATAAACGAAAAACTAGCAGAGCTATTAGCAGAAATGAAAAGGTTAGGTTACAGTGCAGAATCTAGCTTTGTCTACCAAGATGTTGAAGAGGAGGAAAAGGAACAGATTCTCCTCTACCATAGTGAGAAGCTTGCTGTCGCATTTGCAATACTTAGTCTTAAGCCTAGCAAGCCCATTCTTGTTACTAAAAATTTGAGGGTTTGTGGTGACTGCCACACAGCTCTGAAATATATATCAATTATCACCAAAAGAGAGATTGTTGTGAGAGACACAAATAGATTTCATCATTTTAGAGATGGGATGTGCAATTGTGGAGATTTTTGGTGAAGAAGACTATAGGTATTGGCCAAATCCCTTGTTACAAGGAATGGTTAATGATCTTGTATATACTCCAAAGGAAACAAGTCAAATATTGGAATTTTCTTACAAAAGGCAAAAATTAGCCCTTCTTGACATCTAAAGTTTACACCTCAAATATTATGGATTGGCTACTGGAGATGATTGATAAATGCAGCAGGGTTGGTTATCCTAAAGGCTAACCTGAGGAGATCTTCATGATATTCTGCTGACAAATCTAGAAGGCCTGCTCCCAATGTCCCATCCTAAGATTATTGCCCCTGCTAATGCTAATGATGGATCTGCTGCTGAGACCAATTGAGAGCGCCTCCTTGACTAACAGACTACATGTTAATGAGAATTCAGGTCGGTGTTGACCTCCTATCAATCTTTTTAAGATTATCTTCATTGGCAAAGATCAAAAGGCAGCCATCGCCTCCATCATGCGTGATTCTTCTGGGAATATCGTTGATGGTAAAGTCTCGACGCACTTAGCTGAAGACGCCAGTCAAGCTGAAGATTATGCTCTCCTTCAATCTTGTAAATTGGTGGAAGATGGTTACCGTCATCAAATCACGATGGAGTTGGATTCCGAAGTCTTTACTGCACTTTCAAAAGGTGAAACACACTTCAATTGGAGGATTAATCACATCATGGAGAAGATTAAATGGTTTAACGTGTTCCTGATTAGAGAACAGCCAACCAGACTGCAGATTTTTTAGCTAAGTAGAATCCTTGTAAATCTTTTGCCCCTGGACTGGATGAGTAATTATCCAAGTGACCCCATATCTCTTGTGCATTGGTTAAACTTTTGGTTCAGTTAATGAATTTTGTTGGATTTTGACCCCAAAAAAAAAAAAAGAAAAAGAAAAAGTAAAACATGCAGCTACTGTTAACTAAACCTTAAGTACAAGCTTTTGGAACATTTAGCTCAAGAGTCAAATGTCATAGCACTAACTAATTCTTAAAACTCAAAATAGGGGAGAACATAAAATCACAAAAAAAAAAAAAAAAACCGTTTAAGCCGAATCAGGTCGACCTTAAATTGGTAGGTTTCAAAGAGGTTTGACCGGTCATGATTTTTAAAATCGAAACGAACGGTTTGGTTTTCGATTTTAGAAGCAAAAAACCGTGGCCAAACTTAACCGCCAATATATATATATATATATATATATATATATATATATATATATGTATGTATGTATAGTTAATGAGTTACATTTGAAGTTTCTTACTTTTGACGCATACTCATATATTATTACTTTTTTTGGCTCTATTTTTTTCTCTTACAGTCTTTTCTTTAAACTTAATCTTTTAAGTTTGTGTATCAAATAAATAATAAATAAAGAAAATAAGAAAGAGCTCTTGAAAGATATTGGAGGATTGAACTATTAGGTTTGTAATTGTTTGTTGGGATTTAGGAAATTAGCGCCAAATTAATATGATTATACTGCATAACTAAGTATGCGATGGACAAATTTTAAAACCACACAAATTGCCCAAAACCGTTTTAATCGAAACCGTCGATCTCTCTATTATTCTGGAGGGTTTCAATTTTATAAATCTATAAACCGCCATGTTCTGTTCAGTTAAAAAATTAGTAATAAAATCGCCCAAACTGTCTGTGTACACCCCTAACTCAAGTTATTAGTTATATTCGCTAAGTTGTACAGTATCTGCAGATCCATAGATATCAGATTGCTGGGTCAGTAGTGTAATGCCATGCAAAAGAAAACAGAAGTGAAACAGAAGGCATCCATGCACAATAATATGAAGCCAAAAAAAAAAAAGCTAAAACCAAATGAACAAAAAGTTTCCGTTGCCGGGAATCGAACCCGGGTCTCCTGGGTGAAAGCCAGATATCCTAACCGCTGGACGACAATCGATTGTTGCTCGTATGAGCATTTCAAATTTTCATATTCAATTTTTCTGTTTTGTGAGTTTATCTTCTTACTTTCAAATGTAAAGGATTTTTTTAATGAGAACAGTTTGAGCTTCACACCTGTATTGAGTGTGTTTTTGCTTATCAATCAGCCTTTAACTTTTAGCAAAATGAAACTATCCGCTAATTTTTTAATTAGAGTAAAAAATTGTCACAATTGTCATTTTATATTTGTCACATGTCTCTTTTTTTTCCTATCATAAGCAAAGGAATACTATGAAATTAAATTAACCAAAACCATTTGTGCCGTACATACAGTTTAAAACATTAAATAAACCCAAAGGAGGAGCAGAAATCTAATCCTAAAAAAGAGACTTGAATGCACGTTTCTTGTCAACCAATCAACAACCACATTAGTACTTCTAAGTACGTGACTAAAATATCAAAAACTAACTTCTAGAAGACAAACCCTCGCAAGGTCCTCAACTGACCAACATAACGTCATCTCGAAGCTTGAGGTTCTCTAATTCAATAATATTATTAAACCTAATACCGAGATCATTTTGCCAGGACACAAGCACTAAACAAAGCCAACGCCTCAACCTGAATCGCCAACCAATTTATAACCTTTTGAGCACTACCATCCAAAACACAACCAAAAGAGAGACGACACACTGCAACTATTTTAGTTTGACCATCAGCACCCAATAAGGAAGCATCACAGTTGATCTTATGGTGGTGAGACATGATCAGGCCCATGGACACTATGCTCACGCACACAGCCAAACAACTAACTAATGATCCATTAACTTCAGCAATGATTCTCTGAGGACTGGGAGTTTCATTTGCAAAAACATTACGATACCGAGCCTTTCAGACACACCAACATGTAATAATGAAAATTAAAACTGGAAAAAAGCTTGATGCTGCCCAGGATCGAACTGGGGACCTTTAGTGTGTAAGACTAACGTGATAACCACTACACCACAGCATCTCTTATTAATCACGCCAATTCTTAAATCTTGTTGTTAATTGTTAACAAGGCACAATTTTTGCGCTTCCAGGGCACAGGTCCTGGTGGCAATTAATGGGGATACAATTTGTGCATTTATAGTGAATCATTGTGCAACTGTTCATGATGCTGGGGGTAAGAAGCAAAGAGGTTACATAATTATTTGTTAGATGTGTGGTCAAACCTCAAATGGAGTTATCTCGAGATCGAACTAGTTAACTAATTAACGATATATCTCTTTAAAACAAAATCATTTGTTATAAAGTTGAATATCTTTGTCCAAAAAAATTCAAATTACTGTTCAATGTAAATTCATATACGTTAAGAGAACATGACCATACCTTCAACAAAAAACAAGCAATGGATCAAATAATCTAGTCACATTATAATGAAATGTCATGAACTGTGGTCTCTTGGACTTTTTTCCAGTTCGGCTTGGACAATGACTAATGCCTTCAGACTCCAGCCAAGCTCTAAGCAACAATTGTCTATTGCCCTTCTTTCCTAGCAGCTCATAGCATTGGCTCATATCGCGAGTTTAAAACTCCAAATTTGTAAGTGAGACTAGTATTATAAATATAAGAAATAACTATTTAGTTTTTAAACTATTTGGATCAAAATTGTCAGCTCAAGTTTTTTCTTTGTTTAATTGCTATATACTAAAAAGGAACTATATCAAAATTTTGGCAATGCATTTCATACCTTGCTAAAAAAAATCGATCCTTGTTACCAACCACATTGGCTAAAAAAGAAAAAAGAGTAAAATTCATATTGTTCCACTAAAGCCATAAGACAGAAGCAAAAGCTCCAAAACTGAAAACAATTTACATTAACTATGCCAGAGCAGCTTTTCAATCCCAACAGAAACGAGTCCAGTGTATCGATCATAAATTCTGCTGAAGTTGTTGGAACTAATTATATCATCTTTATAAAGCAGGTCACTAAGTTACAAAACCTGCTTAACTACGTTTGTTTCTTTCTAGTTCAAACAGAGAGCATTTTGTGTACTGATTTATCACATTTTCCTTTCACCCCAGCATTAAAATCAGCTCTTAAAACTGTCTACTGTTAATGATTCATCTTAAATTCACTTCCCTTTGAGAGTAATCCATTAACCCTTTTGAGTTTTTCGGCAAAAAATGTCAGATTATATACCTGAAGAGGTGGTGCAACAAATCCTCAGAAGACTGCCAGTTAAGTCTCTGATGCGTTTCAGGTGCGTATCAAAATCATGGAACTCCATAATCTCAAGCTCTCAGTTCATTTCAATGCATACTCAGCAAACCATTCTCTCAGAAACCTCTTCACCACCCCAGAGAATATTGATCAGACATTATTCCAGGACTCTAAAGAAGGAAGTTTATTCTGGACATTTAGACAACAAATGCCTAACAGTTGATAATGACACCAGAATAGAATTCCCTTTTCACAATTTATCGCGATTTTATTTCAGAATGGTTGGTTCTTGCAATGGGGTAGTGTGTCTTTCAGACGATTTATTTGGATACACAAATACAATTGTGCTATGGAACCCTTCTATTAGAAGAAAACTAGTTCTTCCAATGCCCCGTGCTGGTCTTAATCACCCGGGGCCTTATATGGTTGCACTTGGATTTGGTTATGATATCAAGAATCTTGATTTTAAGATAGTGAGAATTGCATATGTTCAAGGAGATCATGGCTATGTAATGCCGCCTAGAGTTGAGATTTACGCGCTTAGCGCAGGGAACTGGAGAGAAATCAGCTCTGCAAATGTCCCACAGAAATGCATCCTGGAGCACTTTTACACTCAGGCATTTGTAAAGGGAAAGGCGCATTGGATCGCATATAAGAAGGGGGAGGGAAGTGATAGAAAGTTGGAGAATTCGATCATGTTGTTCGACTTGAGTGATGAGGCGTTTGCTGGGATGTTCTTGCCTGACAGTTTAGCCAACGCGTCGCCCATCAATATGTGCAGCCTGAGGGTGTGGAGAGAGGAATCTCTGGCACTCTTGCAGTACGATACGCGTGTTTGGAGCAAAGCCTGTTCCATTTGGGTGATGAAAGAGTATGGTGTAGCCGAATCTTGGATGAAACAATTTAATGTTGTTGTTGATGGAGGCCTGGGAATGGTGCTGGAGATTGTGAATACTGGAGATGTGTTGTTGACAGCTGCAAGTGGAGAGTGGCTGTCATATAACACAGTGAGGCAAATGTGTGTGAAGCTGGGAATTTTTGGCACAAAAGATTCATTTAGTGTGAATGCATATATACAGAGTCTTACTCTGCTCAACCAAGGAAAAGAAGCCAATGGAAGATTGGGAAATCAAAGTGATTCTGATTCATCTTGTGATGAGGATGATGATGATCATCAGGGCGATGCAGTTGAAAGACATGAGCTTTGGATGCAGTCCATCATGTTTCAGTTTCTCAGTGCTTTACTTGAACACTAATGTATGCAATAAGAGGGTAAATTGAAGTGCTAAAAAAAAGCCTCGTCTCTTTTGTTTAATATATATTAGACTCTCTGACGATGACTCGTTATTTTTATATGTAATTGTATATTTGACTCAAAAAGAGTACTTGGCAAAATGGTTCTTGAGAGTCAAAATTAAATAAACTCTCTCTTACAATTGCATAGCCAATAGACACAAATTTACTCTTCAAGATAGGGATTAGGGAATAGTGCTAGCAAATATACCAAGACTAGATGCATTAAAATTTTTCCGACCCTTGGAGAAAGAAAAAACACTTTGAAGAAGATAAATAATTAATACTAAAAGAACTCTACAGACATGAGAAAAAGCAATTCATTCCTTTTGAGAATTTCTTTCTTATGTTGTACATATGAAGTACACACTTTTGTATGACTAAGCTCATATTTGGGTTGAATGAGTTAGGCTGATCATTCTCTAAGAACCCATTTTTTAATTGTATATGTACTAAATTGACGCTCATAACCATAGATTTATACATAATTGAATAAAATTTTAGCTAGAAAACTAGACTCGGCAAGCTTTTCTTTCATCAATGCATGACTCACATTCTAAGGCCAACCCTACCAATGCAAGAGGTTAAGGCCAAAACATCAGAAAAAAGTAATATACAAAGTTAAAAAATAAGCATAATAAGACAATTTTAAGATACTATCAAACTCAACGGAATTAAATAATGACTTTTCAAATTATTACATATTGAGTTTTTTTTGTTGATAAGAACTTATCTTAAAGTTGAAGCATTTAGCATCTAATATTATAATGTTCATATTCTTTAACAAAAATTTTATTGTACTCAATTTGAAAAAACAAAAACTAATATAGGAAAATATATCATAGACCATTAATCCAAGATATTTATGTTCCATTTTAAGTCACCCTATTATTGTCAATAATCAAATTTATCAAGATCTTGACTATGAGTATAGGGAAAACAAAGATCCTATTAAATTTAATTCCTAAAACTAACTTAACAAATTAAACAAAAAAAATATGTTATAAAAGAAAAAACCTACCGATGCACGATTTTTGTAAGGCCAATAGAGTAATATATAGAAATATTAAAATTCTTTCTTTTTGTGTTACATAGCTAGTACTTGTATTTATTCATCGGTTATTAATATGTCAATTAAACATACATATAATATAAGAAATAAAAAAAAAGAGAGTGATATATAATAATACTTGTAATTTGACACTTAAATCATTTCATATTTAAAAACATATTTGGGCCATTTTTCTCATAGAAACATTTCAATGGGTTCATTGGGTGGAAACGGGAGCATATGGGGATTAGGCCCTTTCCATTTTCATCATCCGAAAAGGAAAAAGAGAAGCAGCGGAGAGTCATCAAAGCCTTCCGATTCTGTGGACCCCACAGACACCGGTGTGTCCGGTTACCGGTTCCCACTCAAGCAAGCTACCACCGCTGCCGCCCTCGCCCTCGCCGGCGACACCATTGCTCAGTTCAGCCAACGCTGGGTGAAGAACAAGCAAGCCATTTCTGAGTCTAGTCATCCCAAGGTCAGTTGCAATATCTATGTGTTTATGTAAAAAAAAAAAGAAAAGTGCTATATATTTTACTAAATTTTTGTGTATATTATGCATATCAGAGATGGAACTTGTTGAAAAATTTAGGGAATGTGTAGGAGAATGAGCTTAGTTTAGTACCCAATTGAAGGTTTCGGATATTGATTGGTTTTATTTGAAGTAAATTTTGGTCCTTCTTTTGTAAGTTGTTAAAGTTTTGAGCTTTAACATGTAGTGTAGATTTTGCTTACACATATGAATTTTTCAAAACTTTTGAAAAATGGGATGAATATGAGCTTATGCGCTTGAAGCCAATTGAAGTTTTTGGGTATGCTAAATTTCCATGCTAATTAGACTCTGGAGAAAATTTTTAATCTTTGGATGACTAATTACCAAATGTAGAGGGTTTATTTAGTGTAAAATCTGAGTTCAATTCATAGAAACACTAAAGTTTTAGCCTTTGTATGAGTCTTCACATTGTTATTCGGTAAGTTAATAATGCAGCATGTGGAAAAAGGTTCGGTTTGTGATAAGTGCTTGAGATTGTTCTGAATTCTGATAAAATCAGAATTGAATGATTGAAATACGAACTGATGTGTATCTCTCTTACTATCCCTCTTGCCTTGCTAGATGGGACCCATGAATTTTAACCCCAAAAAAAAAAAAAAAAGTACAGATTGTTTTTGCCACATTATCTTTGTAAGAAAATTTTGTAAGATCAATGCATTTGTATGCTATTTTCTTTGAATAATGTAGCTACAGTTGATCACTTTTTTCTCCTTTTTCATCCCAATTTTGTGTGTTCCTGAATGGTACACAAACTTCATCCACTTTCTAATGCTTTTGAAATTTGTAGCCAGATCTACGCAAGGACTTGGAACCTAATTAGTTGCTTAGGACTATCACTTGGAAAATTGTTCCCCAGCTTATTTAGACTGATGATGTGAATCCGGAAATAAGGAATATACAGAGTCTCATTTTGAGTCATGTTGGAGAATTGTCCGTGTTTAACAAATGAGCTCTTTCCTATTTGGAATAAGCATCCAAGTTCATGACCACGTCAATTAATTTTGGTCCTCCTTTCCACTTTTCTTAAGTCGAAAAAGAAAAAAAGAAAGAAAGTGAAAAATCCTTTCCAAAAATAAACAGGCACTGGAATCTTTCTTCTGCATAATGAGGACATTCGTAATTTGACTTTGGGCCTTATTTTTTTCCTTGACAGCCCTGCGAGATTTTGTAGTTACCCTTGATGACGAGAGCATATTTTCGACATTAGTCTTTCACACCTGACTACTGCACAAGCACTGTATTATACCAATTCTTCGGGTCAGGCTGGAGCATTTAATTCTTATTGGCTAATGTTAAATCGTTCTATGATTTTCTGAAAAGAAATCAAGTGATAACCCTTATTTAGCCTGGCTATCTTCACTAATTTTAAGTAGTTTTTTTATTTCTTAGTTAACTGAAATTTTCATTTGACTACCTTTTTCTAATATACAATTTTTTTCAGTTAACAGTTGTAGCCGTATCCCTCAACTGGAAAATCTAGATTAGCTTAAACCATGCATCTTAGATGATAATTGTTCGGACTTATTGGCATCATTAGCAACCTCTAGAAAACATCTCTTTGTAGCTTTAGGACCCATATCCATGGAGTGTTACTTTGTTTGTTCACTATCACTATCAAAAGATAATCTGACTCACCTCAGCCATTGCAAACTGCCTAGGCAAGTGAGTAAAAGATAGAGGTAGTAGTTGTGGGTTGTGACTTGTCAAAACACTTCCAAATGTGGAAGGCCTGAAACACTATATTTTTCTAAGGATCTGCTCTTCTTCTTCTTTTCTGTAATTTTTCAATGGTGTTCATCCATTCGCCATTGAATGTTCTTTGTATTAGGTCTTAATTGACAACTGTCTCTTAGGATATTGTGGGGACTCTCCTTGCTGAGCATGACTGGCTACGTGCTGTCCGGATGACTTCATATGGTTTCTTACTTTACGGCCCAGGTTCTTATGCTTGGTACAAGTTCCTTGATCATTGTATGCCCAAGCAAAATATTCAGAATATATCGATGAAGGTAATTCTGGACTAGGATTTGCACTTCTCTGGTTGACACTTTTGTTTTATCTTGCATTTAATAGCCTAACATTATTTTTGTTGCATGTAGGTTTTACTAAACCAAATTGTACTTGGTCCAGCTGTAATTGCTGTTGTGTTTGCGTGGAATAATTTGTGGCTAGGGAAACTATCAGAGCTTCCAAATAAATATTGGAAAGATGCCCTCCCTACTTTGTTCTTTGGTCAGAGCCTACATTTAGATTTCTTATCATGATAATTTGTATTACATTCCATAAATATCTGACTGTGGTTGTTGATTTATACAGGATTTAGGTTTTGGATCCCTGTCAGCATCTTGAACTTTTGGTATGTGAATCATCCCACTTTGGCCAACCAGGAACTCCTGCTAAATATGAAAAGACCCAAAAGGAAAAATGAGACTAAAAAGAAGTTTGGAAGGAAGAAAAAAAACAAATTACAGAATACTTTACCTAAGGGCTCCAGGACTAAATAATTTTATTTTAAACTTGAAGTATCTCTCCACTCTGTTGTAGAAAATAAGTCATACATAGAAGTTACACAATCTTATAGCAGTATACTGAAGCTCATAGGTGCATCATCTCTAATGAACAAATGTCCCCAACGTGAAGCATGAACCAACATTGCTGAAAAGTTTTAACTGGGAAGAATTCAGTGAAGTTAATACTCCAATTAGAGATTCAGTATGTTCGCTGCTAGGTTTTCAAATCCAGTTTGTTAAGTATCTCTTTGTTTATCTTTGTTATAGACTTCTACCATCATTTCCTCTGTCAGTTCTAGGATGAATTTCAGAAATCATGAACAAGTACCTACTCAAATGCACTCGGATCGTGCTATGTGACAACAGTTGATTCACTTCCTGAAGGGATCTCATTTTTCTCAGATTAAGGGTCGTTTGAAGTAGTATGTTGAGCAATGACATGAAAGCCCTTGGACAACCTTTGATTCCTTTTAACGCTAAACTATTTTGGAGTATACCCACCTTTAGAATGAGTATCTCCTTATTTTCACATAGATAGGAAGTTTCAGATTTTCTCTTTTCTGTTCCTTGGCAATAATGATGGGCGTACTAAATTATGATTCCTTGGGGGCCTGTACTGGTGTGATCCTGCAACTGTAACCATAGCTTTAAAGAATAACTGTTTTCTTTTTATGTTTGTTTGGATTGAGATCAATGTCTTTCTGAATGCATGTCTTTACTGTTGCAGTTAGGATAAAAACTGCAGCTACTAATACTATTTGTTTAAACTGGAAAATTTTCAGGGTTGTTCCTCTTCAAGCCCGTGTCGCCTTCATGTCCATGAATTCTATATTTTGGAATTTCTACTTATCTTCAACAATGAGCAAGTGAGACATACAGCAAAGTCGTTTTGGTTATATTTTGATCTGTTACAGAGTGAGCAGCAGGTATTCAAGAACAACTTCTTTTGTATCGGCCAATTCGTCCAGTTTTTCCAGCATCTATGATCCTCATTGATTAGCTTGTATGCTAAATGTGTGGTTGTTCAGGTAGACAAAGAGCTTGACGACTCGAATCAATTGCACAGATCCTCATATCCAAGTTATTCATCTAGTTTCTTGGTCGACAAGATCTGCATTCTGGATTCTGAGAAGTTCTTTCTTTTTGTATTGTCGATTGTCAATTTTTAAGTTCAATCCTGTAATGTTCTCCCATTTGGACAGAAAACACCATGAAGAATGGGCAAGGTGATTTGTTGTCTCATGTTCTTTTCGCACTTGTTGCATTACCAAGTCGTGTTATTTGTGCTAGTAACACTAGCCTGCTTTGCAAATTCAAGGCCAATCACAGTGAAAGTGATGTGTAATGATGAAAAAATGAGTCATTGCAGTAACTTGTTTCCGCTGAAACTTCAGTTTGAGTACATAATTCCAGTACAGTTTGATCTCAAGATTAAAGAAAACTTACAATTAACTTTGGTTCACTTTTAAGTTTAGATCTTAATCTCTGTGCTTCTATGGATATGTTACCGTGGTGTCTGGTCCTGAGGCAATCAAAGCAGACGTGGATACTCCGGAGAAGGGGTGTGAGTGGCGAGAGGTGGAGGAAGGATAGGTTTCCAGGGTGGCGGAAGGTGATGTTTGTGGAGGGTTGTTAGGGGTACAAGGTGGTGTTTCTGATGGAGGTTTTGGGGTACTTCCTCCTGGTCCACACTCCCTACTGCAGGCACAGCGCAACCATCCACATTTTCCGGTTGCAAACCTTCAGTCTTACAAATTGTGGCACAGTTTTGCCACTCGCGAACTTCAAACACAGCCCTTTGAATTCTACACTTCTGGAATGGCATCTTCTTGCTTCCGCATGGATCACAAGCTCTTGCACTATTCATGCATATAAAACAAAAGAATATAAGTAAATATCTAAAGCATCAAACCTGTAAAAGGCTACAGATTCCATAGCATAAGTGTAATGTCCACATTGGTTTATAAAGTGAATTGTGACTTATTTATAAGATGTGAGTATAACTAATAACCTAGGTTGATTACTTTTGGCAAGTAATTATTAATTATGCCTACATTACTAGTCTCGCTAGCTGGCCAGGCTCGGGGACATGATAGAATGATATTCAAAGTCAATTACTAGCCGATTGCAGGAAATAAGTGATGTGCAGATGCGTGACAATAAGATTGGTTTCTTACATCATATAGATAAGTGCTAGGGATGTCAATGGGGCGGGGTTCACAAACTCGTACTCCGCACCTGGTATTTTCCACTTGCCCCTACCCCGCCTCTATACCTGTACCGGGGTTTTCTCCCGACTACCATCCTCGCCCCTACCGGTGTTTTTTACACCATGCCCCTATCTACGGGGCACCTGTCAACAAAAGTCAAAGGGGTCATAGTATCGGGACAAAACACTTACTTGTTAAACCCCTATTTGTCAAGTGAAATCCCTACTTTTTAATTAGATAAAAATAAATAAAAAATAACATAAATCATGCACCAAACCTTAACACATCAAATTCAAACTCTAATACTTAAAATTCAACATAATTTTACAACAATAACACATTAAATCCAAACTTACTCCAAATCATAATTATTAAACATAACATATAATATACATTCATACATATATATGTATGTATGTATGTATGTATGTATATATATATATATATATATAGATAGATAGATATAGATATATGTATATATATGTATGTATGTATATACATATATATATAGATATAGATATAGATATATATATATATAGATATGTATGCATAAATACATATATATACACACACACACACACATATATATATACATACATATATATACCAGGGCGGGGTCACCCAACCCCAACCCCGCCCTGCCCCGCCCCGGCACCGGTGTATAAAAAAAAAATCCCACCCCACCCCACCCCAGGTGTTTTTTTGCAAAAACCCCGCCCCTATCCCGCCGGTACCCCAGCGGGGTGGGGCAGGGCGAGGTACCATTGACATCCCTAATAAGTGCTATGCGGGGCGTGTATTACCATTTACTTGGTATTCAAAGCCTCGATTGTAGGAACTAAATGCTATACAGGGCGTGACAATAAGATTGCTTTCTTATATCATATAAGTATGAACGGGGAGAAATGCATTTTACCGCTGTGTTTTATCAAAATTGTATAAAACTCCTTACATATCAAAATAGTTGATATCCCTATATCATAAAGAATTTTGCACAAAACTATGAATTTTTGGAATACTTGTGCAACATGCTTTATAAAATATAATATTAGCGAGTTTCGAAATTACAAAAAAATTCTATATATTTTGACAAAATACAAGATGGTTAAATACACTTTACTTGTATAAATTTGAGCATGTAGATAAAGCAAGTAGAAAGGGTCCAGATTTACATGACAAAGCAAGGAGGAATAGCAAGAGGATGAGCCTAGTGAACTTGTTTCTTTCCATCATTAGTTTGCACTTGACTTTGATGACGTCCTTTATTAATAAAACTGCAAACTCATATTTGATTGCCAAGATGTTAAGACCTGTTTTATACTGTTTTCATATGTTAAGGTGTATATCTTCTGTTTGCAATCAGCAAATCTATGATTCTTTTTTGGTCAAAAGCAAATCTATGATCTAGAAAATGTCTTAACTGTCTTGTGATATTCATGTTATCGTCGATGATTTTACTAAATATTTCCCTTCGTGAAACCTGAAAATATTATTTAATTTAATGTATGTTTTAATTTGTAGTTAGAATAATGTATCAATTATCATGACGATTAAAAATCTTGATCATTTATATTACAGGGAAAACCACTTTTCTATAATTAATACTACTTTGTAGTTTTAATTTTATTTCTCCACCAAAATGTGTGGGAGAATTAAAATGGTCTTTAGTGTAGGAATTCCATTTAATCAAAACATGAATAGCTGTATATGGTTTGCTCAATATTGAATTAATTGTCAGTAGCTTTACCTCATAATGAGTATAGACTATAATGCCTGTTGTTGAACTAGTCTTTGCTTTGGTTTGTTTGTTTGTGATTGTCAAGCTATTTTTCTTATATATAGGCTCCCCAGCCTTCATGAAAATCCTTCAACAGCTTACAGAAAGCTGACTTTAATCAAATAAATCATCTATATATGTTCTACAAAGATAGTTAAGAGTGAACCTATTTCTCTTTGCCATGGCCAACATATGAAGTGGCCAGCTCTAGGTACTTTCTGGATTTGGATACTCTCATAATATTTTAATATTATAAACGAGATTCAATTATGCATATAATTATGGTAAAGTGATTCAAACATTTCACAATTATTGGATCTCCCTCATAATATTATTGATATGAACCAATTAAAATCCGCACTTTAATGCTCTAGGATCTGTATTTGGAGTTATCTATGAACAATTAATATCCTTGGATCACCTTCTTCTTTCATCTTACTGATTTTAATGGGATGATATTCTTAATTCACTTTGAATTGCTCTTTTTCCATTTCTTTGGATTGGGCGAGAGATGATGACTTCCGTCTAAGAAGGTATTGGTGACAATATAGGAGTAAATGTTTGTAATTTGTTCTCGAGTTCTCTACTCACTTAAGAAGATTTTCTAAATATATAACTTGGAAAAATATTCTTGTAAAATGCCTTTCAAAATGTTAAATCACGAAAAGCTCAAAAATTTGAAATTACATTCTTCCGTGATCCCAAATACTGTTTGGTGCTTGACTGGTGTGAAACATACCTTTAAAGTGTACTATTGTACAACGAAATTTATATCAATAAGATAGCTCTTTAGGTTATCTTGCCTAGGATGACTTCCTCATTAACCAGAGAAAAAGTTATCAAAGCTAAAGCATTGAGAAAAGAGGCAAAGTATCGTCTTCTTCCATCACATCAATATCTTCAAACACAACGTCTTTCAATGTGAATGGATTTAAAAAGTATATATTCTTAACCATAACACAATTCCAACATGATGAAATTAGCACTTGTAATTAGTTGTCATACACTATAGGGTGGGTATGAATTTGTTATGGCTCACATCAATTGGTCGTGGATCTAAAACGTTGTGACCATGCATGATAGAAGAATTTAGAATTTTTTTGTGGAAATGTTTACATTTGATGACTATAAATATCAAACAATAAATTTTTTGAGTTCAATAGAAGCACCTTTCACTTAAAATTTATCGGTCTCGAGTTCTAATCATTATTAAAGGTAAGTGGGGAACCATAATTAATATTTTAGAAGAGGAAAAAAAAAAAAAAAGAAAGAAACAAACAAACAAAGAAGTAGAAGAACAGTAAATTTTTCCAGGCATTTTCGCTTATCCAAATACTCTGGTCATATCTTATATTCCAATTCTTACAGAATATATTCCCTGCAGCTTGGACATTTGCAGATGCACTCTTCCAGAAAACACAAACGATCAGCACAGAGAAAAAGGTGAAAATGAGGCATATATCAAGTATTCTTTCGTTGTACAAATGACAACCATATAAAAATATTCAAGCTGCACAAGTGCAAAAGAATTTGATTCCTTGCTTCATCATATCTTCCACAAATCTTTAATTTCTTGCAGAGATCAGCCACTTCTTAAGCAACTTTTGAGTGAAAAATGGAATCATATAAAGAACTTTTTTCTTTTTTCGAATTTAAGAGATGCCAAACGCCGTTGACATTATAATACTTCTATCTACCGAAAATTGATCACGAAATCGTTGCCAAAATGAACATACCACTAAACTACTAGTGTTGCAGTGACTCGTATTTGTAAGTCCAGTCTCACATCCATTCTTCGTGAGATTTGTGTTCAATTTATAATGGTTTGAGTTTACTACTACTATCATCACGGGTTAAGCATTTTAGACGAGTTAATTAAACTCAATGTAATGACAAACTAGTAATTAGGCTCGAGTAGTACACGTGGTACTACAGTAGAGCTCTAGAGGAGACTCCACATTACTTGGTGCAACGAGGAAGCCATGTGTTTATGAAGTGGAGATTGTAATGCCGCCCTGTCCTAATATATACTTGAACATCAGCAAAAGGTAAAGAAACAGCATCAAGACATGTTGAGTGGAAGTGTCACCTTCACATAGAATGGGAATAAAATTATCCTACAAAAACTAATATATGCATCATTTTTCCACCCACAGAAGAATTTTCTGTTGCAATCATCACTAAAGCCAAAAAGGCCAATATGAGAGGAGGCAACTACAATTACAGACCACCTGAAAATAGATGGAGTGGTGTGAGAAATCCCCCAAGTCATGAACAACCTTACTGGAGTAGAATGCCACCAATACCTCGAAGATCTTCTTCTACAGGAGGCTCTCCGCTTCAGGTTCTTTTTCACATTCACTTTCTTTTCTTTATTTTCTCCATTTTTACTTCTTCTTCTTCTTCTTTTTTTTCTTTTCGGGTAAATTACATCGAACTCCCCTATAGTTTATCACAACTGCACGTTATCCCTTATAATCTCAAAACAGAAATGGACACACCTTTTAGCTAGGAGGCATATGTGCTACATATTTTGAAAATCACACGGAGGTCTCTTGCATATTTTTTGTGGCATATATGCTATATATTTTAAAATCATAGGGGTTCACGCACTTATTTTGAAATTATAAGGGTAACATGCACTTATAATAAATTATAAGTGAGTTCCGAACAACTTATCCTTTTTCCCTTCTAGAATGCATAACCAATACATGTTATATCGAGGAGTAGAGTGCTAATGTATTTAGCAACGAATTAGTGATACATATTTCATCATAGGCGCGAATTACTGATGGAAAATGTCTTGATTGTGGTTTGTCGCTAATTTGTGACTAAAAATTTTTCGCCGATAATCTTCGTTGTCTGCATATAATTTTTTGTAATGTTGTGTTAACATAGAAAGTATAATTTAATTGTCCCCCAAGGATACCCTAGCAGTAAGAGCTGGAGACAGATACGGCTCATGACCCTAGTTCGAACCCAGTTCATTACCCTAGGGGTGAGTACCCTCGACTTACTTGGTGCACAATATAGGAAACGTATTGTGCACTTAAGTTTTGCCAGTTGATGGTTGAACTCCACTGGATGTATCGGTGGTCGACCTCCGTCAACTAAATTTTCTTCATCACCAAAAAAAGTATGATTTAATTGGCAACTAAATGGAAAAGAATGAGGATACTTATGTTGATTGTAGTAAAATTGATTATTTGTGGATAATATATGTTGCAAATTTTTAGAATGGAACACAAGGTACTAGTCAGGATCCATGGCTGCCACATGAGGAGAGTTTGACGCTGAGACGGGATGATCCTTTTTCCAGGTATCATTATTTATATGCTTTCTCTATTTTTCTTTTTCTTCTAAGGTAAAAGATCACTGGAAAAAAAAACCCTTATTATATTTTGAAGTTGTACATTAGACTCATGTTACATCGAAATTAATTTAAGAAATTCCTAATATAAAGGTCTATGTAATTGTAACAAAAGACCACCCAAATTACTAAACACGGGATGGAAGGCTAGCTCCTCCCATACGAAAAAGAAGGGCATGTAAATCGTCAAGTAAATCCTATTGGAACTCTAATATTGTCTAATTATTGAAAGAATATATGTTGCTTATACCAAATAAGGTAAAATATACATTACTCTCCCTGTGATTTATTTAATTAATTGATTATTCTCCCGTGTTCTAAAATTTATCACATTATTCACCTATGCTTTTCAAGATATGGTGCATAATCTCTTATCTTGACGTTTTTTATTCAAATTAACTTATTATGCATCATAATAGTTCCTTTTTTAGCATCTATAAGCATTAATATTTACAATGTGTTACACATAATTCCACAAAATATACCCTTATACCAGCTAACGATGATTAGATAATAATAGAAAAATGAAGCGATTGTGTCACCTTGTAGAAAGCACAAGGGTGTAATACGGTAACTTTTGAAAAAACATAAGAGTAATTAGCTAATTAGATAAATTATAAAGCCATAACATGCCACTTTTTAGAAGTACAAGGAAAAATGTGATAAGTTTTAAGGCACAGAAATAAACCATAGGGGCATAATATACCACCATTTGAAAGTACATGGAAAAATGGGATAAGTCTTAGAACATATAGATAATCAGCTAAGTTGACAAATTATAAGAGGCAACATGCATTTTACCTTATGTACCAAATAAAAGAGAAGGAACACAAATTAAAACTTGATTATAAAAACTTCATTCTGAAGTAAAGTCACTCGTGACTTGAGACATTACTATTTATTTGAATAGGATTTCACCTTCTGATCATTCGAAAACACTAGTAATTAACTCGGGAACGGGAGAACCAAATCAGGTAACTTCATAATCCTTAAATTTATATGCACACAAGAGTTCAGGTAAATTCATAATCCTTAATTTATATATGCAGTGTTCCAATATTAAGCCCACAGCATCATCATCATCATGTGCATCCTGATCATGTGCATATATATGTCCTGGACAATGCCCTCCCAAGAAGCACCACATTCTTACGAGCTGCTGGACTTCCCCTGCTACCTTACTCACCTCCGAGGTTCTTACCCAACCTGCGAGAGCAAGCTGCGCCTTCAGCAGCGGATTCCAAATTGACTCGCGACGAGCAAAAGGAAGTAATGAGTAAACTGAGGAAAGAAACCTACAATCCTCCTGAGTGGAAAAGGCCTACCAAACCAAACTATTATATCAGAGACTGGGCAATAATCTCCAGCAGAAAAGAAAAAGAAAAGGATAATGAGGATGGCAAGAGGTGTGCTGTTTGCTTAGAGGACTTTGAGCCTAAAGAGCAAGTCATGCTCACTCCCTGCAGTCATATGTTCCATGAAGATTGCATCGTTCCGTGGGTGAAGAGCGAGGGGCGGTGCCCAGTTTGCCGGTTCGCGATCTGTGAGCGGATGGGAGATGTTCCGATGCCTCGGCAAGGGAATGGTAATGCAGATATTGCTAGGCGTGATGCTTTGCTTGAGAGAGAGCTTATTTCTGTGATTAGAGCCATGGAGAATGCTTTTGAATGGGATTAAGTGAGACCACATGTCTAATTCATTTCATATGATGAAAAATATATATTTCATATAATGTACGAGATAGATATAATTGAGCTCGATAAAAAGTCTATCGTATTACTTACCTATATCATTGATATACGAACAATATAGGATAATCTTCTCTAAAATGCTAAATAACGCGGTGCAAAATCTAATTTCTAGTGACCTTTTGCAACTTGCCAATGTTAAAGCATCTACTATCAAAAAAAGAGAATAGACAAATACTGAACTAAATTATTAGAACAAACTTTGTTCTTTTATTCTAAATCCATCATATCTAAAATGGCCTCTATCATAGTGTTTTCATCTGATTATTGGCTAAATGCATGCTCTCTCGAGTTTGTCTATATATCTTCCTGAATCATCTACCAATTAAAACATAGGCATTTTCTTTTTCTAGTCTCAAGATACTTTTTTTAAGGTAAATAAAATGCTAATACCTACTATACAATTATTACATGTTTAAACATATACTCTTTCCCTCCAAGTTCCAACCAGTCTACACTCTAGAATCTGGTCTAATTGGGCCAACTAATACTGTTCGACTTTGAGCTCCAAATCTGTCCATGTTGGATTGTTATACCTAGCGTTGGGATACGACTTTACATCTTCATTTGGTTTTCATGCCCAATGCTTAGACCCTTCTCTGGAATTCTTTTTTATATTTCATTATTAAATAAGTTATGACTTGTGAGACAAATAAGTGTCCCAATTAACTTGTAAATTAATGAACCTTTGGAGTTTCCAATGTACTATTCATAATATTGCAAATGAACTACTATTAGAATTAGAGAAAATTTAAAAGAAAAAAAAATAACCTCAAAATTATAAGTACACAGCTCTATGACTCTTTCTATATATTATTTATATTTGACAATTATGCCTCTTTATGAATCTTAGAGGAAAAATAGTAAATGACTTAAAATACAACTCTCGTGTCAACTTAATGTACCAACAGTTAGGGACGTCAATGGTTCCCTATCCTGCCCCGTCCCGTAGGGGCACTGGTGGGGTTTTTGCAAAAAAAACTCCTAGGGCAGAGTGGGGTGAGGTTTTTTCTTTGTGCACCGGTCCCAGGGCGGGGTGGTATATATAAATATTATATGTTATGTTTAATAATTATGATTTGGAGTATGTTTGGATTTAATGTATTATTGTTGTAAAATTATGTTGAATTTTAAGAATTAGAGTTTGAATTTGATGTGTTAAGGTTTGATGCGTGATTTATGTTGTTTTTTATTTATTTTTATCTAGTTAACAAGTAAGGATTTCACTTGATAAGTAGCGGCTTAACAAGTAGGTGTTTTGTGTCGATGCTACCACCCCTTTGACTTTTATTACCAGGTGCCCCGTAGGTAGGGGTATGGTGTAAAAAACACCGGTAGGGGCGGGGATGGTAGTTGGGAGAAAAGCCCGATACAAGTATAGGGGCGGGGTAGGTGAAAAAATACCAGATGTGGAATAGGGGCTTGTGAACCCCGCCCCATTGACGTCACTACCAACAACAATGATTTTCATATTTCCAAACAATATTAATTTCACCACCAATCCTTATTATTATCATAAACTAGATTTATATGTCATGCATTGCACAGGATAAAATTTTATTAAAATACAAAAATAATTAAAAAACAAAAAGTAAAATGTTATAAAAAATCAAATATTAAATACTAATAGTAATATATATATATATAACAAAATATATTAAGTGAAATATAACTATTCTAAAACATAATTGATTATATAAAATGATATGTCCCGAAAATAATTAATTAATAAAGATCATATCAATTATTTAACTATTGCTATGGTTGAACAAATTAACTAATAAGTAATTTGAAATTGGACGAATTTTGAAGTATAACATTTTATATAGGGATTATAAAAGAAAAAAATGATATAACTAATCCAACTATGAGGTGAAATAAAGACTCAAACACATTAGCATTCAATAAAATATTAGCTTTTATTAATTTAAAGATGACAGTTAAAGTACTATAATATATATATATATATATATATATATATATATATATATAGTATGTATGTATGTATGTATGTATATACACAGAGAGAGAGAGAGTCATGTATTCTATTTCTAAAAAAACTTTATTTTTAACCTTCAAAGTATAGACATATATTTATATTAGAAATGTAAAATCTATCACTCTAGTTAATCATGAACAAAAAATTAAAATTTGAACACCTCATTTTTAATAGAGGCCAAATTTTTTCGATAACAAAAATAAATAGAAGAGTGTGGATAATAATTATTTAATAATTAATAGATTATTTTCAATTAGAATATCTATTAAAATGTTACATAAAATTTAGAAATTCATATAATATCTACTTTATAAGCTAATTGGAAAATAAGATATGATATGTAAAAAAAAAGTATGTTATATTACATCCGTGTGATACCCGAAAAATGAATATTTTTATATCTTGATTTATTATTGATAGTCAAACTTTACATTGTATTTAAAGATAAAATATAGCCATATTTTGCAAAAATAATTTTCATCATGTTTTCAATATTAATCGCAATTTATATATATATATATATATATATATATATATATTAAATCAAATAACCTTGAAAAAAATTAAAATACAGTAGATGGTATAATATGAAAGGGGAAAGAAAGACATTTATGGAATAAATTTGATTAAGAAGTTTTTTCATATGAATGTTAGGAGACAGACTAAAACTTTTTCAGAAGGAAAAAATTGTATGACATGATGACATGTGACATAAATTAAAAAGGCAAAAACATTACTTTATAATATATATATATATATATATATTATCCCCTAGAATGTTTAAATTAGTTCTTAATATTTTAGAAAATTAATCAAATTAATCTCTATTCTTTAGAAATATTCATATTAACCCTTAATTTCTCAAAATTATTTAAATTAGTGTCTCTTTTTTTACTCTATTTCTCTTAACATGTGAATTAATTTGAATAATTTTGTTATAACATTAAAAATTAATATAAATATTGTAAATAATAAAACAAATTAGTTTAAAAACAAGTCAAAATAAGGACCTATAGTGAAATCAGCATGCTTTTAAAATTCCATCCTACTTGCACCTTTGACGTGGCCTCATATCACCCCTAGTATAAGAAGTGCGATTCTATCCACAAACTTGGGTGCATCACCCAATCAAAAACAATTTTTCATCAGCCAACATCATCTTTTCTCTTCTCCTTACTATAATATCAATTTTTTTGCTACAAAATGATGCCTTTAACATGTAGCAACCAAGAAGAATCAGCACTTCAACTAAACCAACATGGTTTCTCACACTTAGAAAATCCATCAGATACCAAAACACAAAATACTACATAAAATGGGTGCACTTTCAACACAAACACATGGTCTCATCAAACCACCATCACCCCCTTTCATAGCAAATTGTTCTTCAGACCGCTTCTCTTCTTTCAATTTGCATTGTTTTAAGGTAACAAATGTTAACATTGTGCGTGTGATGTGTGAACATGGTCAGTTGTAATAGTTCATGTTAAGTAATATGAGTGTCGTTATAAGCTCACCCTCTTTCTCATAGGATGTGTTTTCAGGTGGCAGTGTATTTTCTTCAAAGCAAACTTCATTCTTGAGGGGTCAATTTCACACCAGACACTTTGCTGGGAACGGTAGAAAACTTCAATGTAAAAAGCATGCACGTAAGTCATGTTAAATATTGAGTTATAATCTATGGATATGTGCAGTGTCTTTTATAATGTTTTGTGATTGATTTTATGTTCTCTGCAAGGCCTAGTTTATGCTAGATTTAACTGTCAAGAGTTAAATTTCCAGGCCTACAAACCACCTGATATGATTTAACTCGGACCCGTAACACTAACTTACGAAATACGTTCATATCGTGTGTCCCAATATATGACAAATAGTGTTGGAATTTAGTGTGTGCATAAGGTGTATGCCTATTTTGTTTAAAGAAATTCTTTATCATTTCTGTAATGTCCTACGTTGACTTGTGCGATGATTTGTGAGCGGCGGTATGAGTATAACTAACAATTTGGGTTGATCATCTTGAGCCCGTTGATCTGAAAACCAAATAATAATTTGTTATGTTTATAGCAGCAGCCTCGCTCGTGAGTCTAGGGGTCTAAGCAAGAGTCCGGGCTCGTGGGCATGACAATTTCAGTTTAATCATTACCCACATAGCGAAAATTTATTGGAAAAGAAAGAGAAACAGCACCAAGCCCTATAATTGTATATGTTCATACATTGAATGAATTTGAGATTATTGATATTAATTTGTTGATATTGAAGGTTGTGTGTTTTCACCAAGTTGTGTGTTGCCACTTACTGAGGAGAATGTTGAGAAGGTGTTGGATGAAGTGAGGCCAGGCCTGATGGCTGATGGGGGGAATGTGGCTCTGCATGAGATTGATGGGCTTGTAGTGGTACTTAAGCTACAGGGAGCTTGTGGATCATGTCCGAGTTCAACAATGACTCTCAAGAATGGAATTGAAACTCGTCTTCGCGATAAGATCCCCGAGATATTAGAAGTGGAACAGATTCTTGACACTGAGACTGGTCTCGAGTTAAATGAGGAAAATGTCGAAAAGGTAAGAAATTCACACATATAGCCACACATGTTGTGGCTTAGATCTTCCATGGTCCCTGCATTTGTATGTATATTTATGTTTTGGTGCCAATTTTCCGGCTCCCATAGGAAGTATTACCTGGTCAGAACGTAAGCTAGGGATGTTTTCGGCTACTAGATTTTGCCATCTATAAAGCTCGATTATTAGATTAGTTTCATACCACTTAGGAGAAACAATGTTTTCAACTTTATTGGAAAAGAAAATTGCTTAATTATTTTAAGGATCACCTGAGAATTGGAAAGAATAAGCGAAAAGCGCTATGGAAAACTGCTTCTGCCATTAATCCGTCACTAAATCTCGTTTAATGATGGAAAACATCCGCCTCCAAAACGCTCAACTATACATAAGCTTCAGCCTCTCTTATTAGTGTCGGGATTCCTTTGTTTCTAGACCATAATGTGCACCGCTAAATCGAGTTGGATTAGAGACCGAAGAGCGGTCACTAATTAAGTATTCTTGTTGATTGTACCTGGTATGCAGATTCTGTCGGAAATTAGACCATATTTGGCTGGCACAGGGGGTGGAGAGCTGGACCTTGTGCAGATAAATGACTATGTGGTTAAAGTTCGTCTTAGTGGACCTGCAGCTGGGGTAATGACAGTCCGGGTTGCTCTAACACAGAAGTTGAGAGAAAAAATACCTGCCATTGCAGCTGTTCAGTTGATAGATTGAGTATGATGCCGAAGAAATTACTTAACAAAAGCAAAAGATTGGAAATGTATACGAGATTCTCCGATTTTCTCCGATGCCCCCTTGCCTTAGGTGCAAAAGGTCCCGAGATCAATTCTCTGTAGTTATGGATGTTGTATTATTGGCCTTTGGCTTCTCCCCATCAAACAAAAAGAGAAAAGGAATGTCCATCATTATGTTCTTGGAGGCCTCAGAGCTGTGATATAACTTTGTATGGGTTATACAACATATTCTTTATATGGAAATTTACAGAGGTCATGGCGTTAACTCTTTTCATTTGTGATGGTGGAACTTCCATTTTACCGGAAGCTATTCTACCACCAATGGGTTCGAGATATTGCCACTAAAGCCAGATATGCCAATTTTTCGTTTTGGTTATTTAAAGAGTGTGTTTGGATACTTATAAATCCCTAAAATAACAAGTTCTCTCACTAGCTCTTTATTTTAAGTGTGTATAAACACCGAATAAGCATTGTCAGACACCCTCCTAGGATCCTTAATAGCCGGCATCGACAATACAGAAACTATTTTTCTTGACAAATTTTATGGAAGATATTAGACGCTCTTGCTCAAACCTACAAAATACTTTTCAAAGAAATTTCTAAGGACCATAAGCCGGCTCGAATATTTTGCTTAACTTTTAATCAACCAACGTCATAGTACGGTTTTCACCATTGTATTGCCATAATTTATACGAAGGCTACAAAGTTAATAGAAAGCAAGCAACTGATTGACTGTGTATCAAAGACTAAAACCCTGTTTGGCTAAGCTTATTTGAAGCTCATAAGCTGTAAATAGTAAAAAAAAACATGTAAGAAAGTGTTTTTTTTTTTCCTAACTGTTTATAAGCAGTAAAATAAGCAGAGCCAAACAGGCTCTAAGGTAGCATTCTTCTAGAGAAGGAGAACAAAAGCAAACAAGCAACAAGTGTTTTCACCAAAAAGAGATTCATCGTTCCTGACCCTACTTCACCGTAATTTTTATAAGCAAGAGGAAGCATGCCCGAGCTATCACAAGGCAAGAGCAAACGAAGGTGAAGTATAAAAGAAAATCAACAATGCAGAAACAATTCAAGATTTTTATTAAACGAAAACTAAAACACGAAAATATCCATTTATATATCAATAACAACTCTGAGTAAGCCTAATTAAGTTAGTTTTTTCGATTCAAAATACTTTTAGAATACACACATTGTTAAAAACCTGTAACTCTTTAACTCCAACTCTTGATGATTTGCCCTTGGAATGCTCCCACTGTAGAGTCCGCGGCACTATCATCTGATAGAAACGTTGCTAAAACGTGTTCATAGACAGACATGAACAAAAAAGGTTATGCAGGCGACTGCATCTTTCCTCAGATCAAATCTAGAACTCCACACATTATGCTAAAGAAGTAACAGAACTCCAGTAATCAGTTAGGCATACAAACAAAAAATAACCACCAATCGAACTAATGGAAGAGAATAATCTTAAAAGGAGAATAATTCACATTATTGCTAATAATTTCAAGAGGCATCCTTCTGTCAGCAATTATCGTTATAGAAAGAAGAAAAACAGGAAGGAAAACGAAAGAAAAAAAAAAAAAAGACGGGGTGAAAGGAAGACTGAAGAATCAGAATAGGAAGAAAAGGACATTAGTTGACACCAGAACATCAGCTGCTTGTCCATTTGTCCAGCCTGTACACCAAGGACTTCCTTCCCAGGATTACAAGTCACCTATCCACCACTTGAAGGCTTATTCTTCTGCTCCATGTAAAATAAAGATTTTTCCCTCTATCCCATCTACAACTTCCTTACAAACAGCATAAAAAACTCTGCTGCTCCAGACCCTGTACTTCTGCCACCGCAAAGAGGCTTTTCCTTCTAGAATTTACACTCACCAACAAGAGGTTAATAAAGTTGAAAAAATTTGAACTTGTCCGGCCTTAGAGAATGGTCTCATGGAGGTTAGTTAGAGCCATATAATGCCTGCCTCTGCCATTATTTCATAAAATGCAGAAAAGAGTACTTTGTACTTCCTAGCTAGCTCCCAGTCATAAGCCTCAACGACATCGTCATCACAGATAGCACTTCAGTTTTACAATAACAATTGGAAGCATTCTCATCAATGGGTTGCATTCTCTTGTTTCAGCTCAGCAAAGTAATCTGTAGTGAACAACGTACTTCAGTGGTTGTCACTTGTCCTGATCTAGAAAGGCATCCAAAAATGACATAAATGATTGATTTTGTGCATGGAAAGAGCTTAAAATAAAGCATTTATCTTATTTGTGATCTTATGTAAAAAATAGTATATGTTATGAACTAATCAAAAGTAGTTTTAATAATTTTTTATTTTTAAACTACAAGAAACAAAATGAATTTTGGTTACTTATATCTCACTGAGACAAGAGGAATTAACCAAAACTTTCTTTTCTATTACACCTAAAAGTGAATTTCTTTTCCATTACACCCTAAGTGAATTAGTCTTATTACACCATACACTTGTCAAATAAGATGTTTTTCAGATTTCAGATTTTTGAAGTAGATCTATTCCAAACAGACCGCGAAGAGAGGTACAAATAAAAATTATATAATTAAATAAAATGCATCATCACGCCCTCCAACCTAAAATTTAACAGCCAATAGAAGCATATATTCTATTATCCAAATTTGCACACTCTACTTGTTAAATACTCAAGTTAAGGAAAAAGAAAAAAACAAAAATAAGTAACCTGAGTACGTACTCAAAGGGAGCTGTCAGCTTCATCTTCAGAGGCGGCAGGAGAATCAGTCGCATCAGCAAGAGATTCAAGCATCATTCTGACTTCAGATGTGTCGTCCAAATAATATTTAGCCTTGCTTGGCTTTTGTCCTACTGTACAAGCAAACACTTTGGTGTCGTAAGAGATGATATTTCTCGACATTGCACTACCAATAATTTCAAACATGTCCTCATCAGATCTATCATCTCCAATACAAAGAACAAAATCAGCCTGTTTCCCATTCTCAGCTATTGATGAGAAGATCTTCTCAGCAACTAAGCCTTTACTTGCACCCTGAAAGAAAGAAGCAATAACATAACATCAGTGACTACATTTCTTTCAAAACAAGGGAAAAGGATGTCCTGCTGCCAATAAAGGCAACTCCATAACACGAAAGGGGTAAACTCGACCATGATGATACAGCATGGCACTGAAGATCAATTAATACAACAACTAGTACTAGCATCACAGAAGGTAAAGCAAAAAACCGAAGAAAAGCAATCAACAGTTAAACAGGCTCCGCCCAAGCAAATTTATCAAGCTAATCATAATTTGACTGGATATTATATTAGAAGGAAAACATTTCATTGATGTGTGTCATCAACCATCTAATGCATGACATAGGCTGGTGTATTAGCAAATATGAATCAGATTCAGCCACTTAGAATTTTATGAGAAGATTCAGCCACTTAGAATTTTATGAGAAGAGTCCTCGCTGATCAAATTAGAGAACTGAAGCATTCAAAGTGAAATGAAGTTTGAGAAGCATAATAAACACCTGGGGCTTGACTTCTACAATGAATTGCCCACTTTTGACAGCAACAGGCTCATTTGCCAAAACACTCTCTAGATGATCCAACATCTCCTTTGCCTGAGAAAACCCAAAGCCTGGATCCGCATCTTGGAAATGCCACACTAAAGCACTTTCCTTCTTTTCTACGTTAGATCCATCTGTAGCCTCAGTATATGATTTCATTACTGGTTCTGCCATCTCCATCCATCCAAAATCAGTGCTCTGACCACACGTCTCCCACTCCTCATTTCGGGGCCATCTGAGAAGTTGCATTAAAATTCAAAGGAACTCAGAGCATGCATGCAAGATGGGACTCCTAACCCCAAATATGATAACTCATATAAGTCACCAATCATTTCATTCTAACGGACATAACTTCTAAAGATCAATGAGGACAAATGAATAAAGAGGAAAAGTGATAAAGAGAAAATGAGAGACCTTTACTGACCAATGATACCCCAAAAAAGACCAGCTGATCATACAAACCATAAGACCAATTTATTTGCCTAACTTCTTGTTTTCTTGAGAAAGAAAACATAGAACAGAAGAGCTGCAAGATTGAAGAGGAGAGAGAGCAAGGGAAGCAAACCTCAGAAAGTAGCCATGTTCAGCTGCAAGCCCCAGCTTCCTGCAAGGAGTAAACCACTTATCTAAGCTTTCCCTTCCTCTGCCACTGACTATGAAGACTGTATTATTTGAGTCCTCACAAAGTTTATTCAAGATTGAGATAACTTCTGCACTTGGAGTCTTGATTAAAGAATTTGGGGGCATCACAGTACCATCATAGTCCAACAATATGGCCCTCCTCCTGGCCTTGCAGTAAGCATTAACAATATCATCAATAGCAAGCTTTCTAAAGTTTGGATCTAGTGCTACAACTCTGAAGCCAAAGCCCAACCCTATGCCATAGCATCTCTTTCTAAAATGGTCAGCACAGGTTCTCTCAATATCTTGCAAGAAGCTTCTTGACCAATAAGCTACATCATGGGTGCTAACATAACGGTAATGCTTCTCATGTCGAACTTCTTTCTCTTGTTCAGACATTGATAGAGCCTCATTCATTGCCTCAGCAGTTGCTTCAATATTCCATGGATTGACCCGTATTGCCCCACTAAGCGACGGAGAACATCCAATAAATTCTGAAACAACTAGCATACTCTTCTTGGGTCCACTCAGATCTGAACCTGTTTCTGCACTTGTTACTCCCTGTCGACAGACTATGTATTCATATGGAGTCAGGTTCATTCCATCCCTCACAGCTGTGACCACAACGCATTCAGCGATGTTGTAATAAGCCATCCTTTCACTAATAGGGACAGGCCGGTCAATGAAAACAATAGGTTCATATCCGGGTCTCCCAAATTCTTCATTAATCCTCTTGCAGCTTTCCTGTATTTCAGCTTGTATTTCATCCAAATCAATCCCCTTCCCTCGGGGAGGGTTTGCAATCTGAACCAACACTGCCCTTCCTTGCCATTTTGGATGTTGTCTGAGCATATGTTCCATTGCTAAAAGTTTTAAATCGATTCCTTTAAATATATCTAAGTCATCAACTCCAAGCAACAATGTTTTTCCTTCAAACTGCTGTTTTAGATTCTCAAACCTTTTCTCCTTTTCAGCTGATTTCATTACTGACTCCACATGTCCCATGTGTATCCCAACTGGCATAATCTTTATCCCAACTGTCCTTCCAAAATATTCCAACCCGATGTATCCCCGCTTTGATTGATACTCTAAACCCAACATCCGGCTGCAACAAGAGAGAAAATGCCTTGCATAATCAAAGGTGTGGAAACCAATAAGATCAGAATTGAGCAAAGCCTTGAGGATCTCTTCTCTAACTGGAAGTGTCCTGTATATCTCGGATGACGGAAATGGGCTGTGAAGGAAAAACCCCATCCTCAATCGATTGAAGCGCCTCCTTAAGAAAGTGGGCAACACCATTAAGTGATAGTCATGAATCCAAACAAAATCATCATCAGGATTCAGCACCTCAATCACTTTCTGCGAATACAATTTGTTAGCAGCCACATATGCTTCCCACATAGAACGATCAAACCGGATTCCATGGTCAGCTGAAAATGGCAACATATAGTGAAGAAGTGGCCACAGGTGTTTCTTGCAAAAACCATCATAATACTTCTCCAGGATATTAGGCGGAAGAAAAGTAGGGCAACATTTGAATTTCTCCAGAATACAATTCGCAACATCATCCTGTTCAATAGGATCAACATCAACCGACAATGAGCCAACATATATTACCTCCATATCATCAGGTAAACCATCCTTAATCCTCAAAAGCAATGAGTCCTCGTTCCAACTAAAAGTCCAACCTTTATTATCCGGTCTTCTCCTCGCCTTTAAGGGTAACTGATTAGCCACAATTATCATCCTATCACCAGCTACCGAAGACAGGTTATCAGACGAAACACTATGCGCTTGGTCATCATCAAGCTCCAATATACTCCCCGGGACAGTCATCACCCTCGGTATCCTCCTCCTCTCCCTCTCCCTCTCCCTACCCATTACCGGAAAATTCCCAGCTGCCAAATCTAAAAGATTTGTATACGACCTTGACATCATTTTGACAAAGTTTCTTTTTCACCCTCTTAAAAACAAGCGCCTCAAACTCTCAAAACAAACCCTCAACTCAAAAATTCTATTCCTTCACTTCCAATGTGAATGAATGCAATTATCTGCATGCAACAAAAGCCACCATTTTCAGACACAAAAAAGCTAACAACCAAGAACCTGTGCCATAGAAATCACAGTTAGATCCAACAACCATGCGAAGTATCAGAGGTAAAAAAAAGTTCAAGAAAAATGTAAAAAAAGAAAATATATAACACAAAATAACACAAACCCATTTGTAATAACGACACAAACAACTGATCTTACCCATGCCCAGGTTATAAAATGGTCCAAAATTAAGAAACCAAATTATAAGAACACCCTAAATTTACCTAATTTCAATTAATTTACACACTAGAAAAACCAAAATTGAGCTTTGAAACTGACCTGTCCAATGAAACAGCATGAAAAAATTAATCTTTGTGCATAAATTTGGGATCTTTGAGGTCGAATTAAGATATATAGTAAGAGTTGATACAAGCAAACAAAATTTAGGGTTTGTTTGTTATACACAAAAAAAAAAAAAAAAGTTTTCTACGTGTGTGCCCTAAGCATATAATCTCCTCTGCAGAAAGAAAGGCATGGATATTAGTATTCAGAAGCATAATCGGTTTTTTTAATTATTTATTGGGTTATTTTATATAAAATAATATTTTGTCTTTGAAACAAAACGTGCAAATAATCGTGCAGTACCCTTTAAAGTTACCTACTTTTGGTGGGCGTATATTAAAACCATATTAGATTATTAATTATTCACATATAAATTTTTAAATAAGAAATTAAAGGGAACCAACAAAAGTAGAAATATTAATTAAAGAAAGTCTTTATTGATCAATTTTGAATATGGACCCCCCCCCCCCCAAAAAGGAAGACCAACATTAAGGGAAAGATTAGCTTTCTTTTATTTAAAGATGATATTATAGTTGATAATGTATCTAGCAAAAATTAATTCTAGTTCTTATTGCATAAAAAGTAAGTAACTTACTACTAAACTAGACTACGTGGTAGGGGCAAAGATTAGCTTTTAGATCACTAATGCATGAATTCGCAGCATGTTTCATGTGTTATAAATTTTTTATTTAAATAATTATATAATTAAGAGGTTCATTAGTTTTATTAAAAATGTTAGTAATTTATAAGTGTAGAAAGAAATTTAAAAAATATATATTAATTTATTCTTTAAAAGAGATTTATCAGTTTGTTATTGGTTAAAAAATTGAGATCAATTATTAGAAAAACTAAAATATCAAAAAACTAAAGAAGCAACTGAGTGATTCATTTTGCAACCCAGTAAAGCATTGAACAAAATGTAAGTAAAAATGAAAAGAACACATGATAAATGGTCATATAGTTAAAGATTTAAGTGATGTGACCAAACTTTCATTTTTGTAATCTAATATTTTGTGTAATTTAGATAATCATATAGTTAAAAATTACTCAATTATTGAATGTGTGTTTATCTCAATTTAAATATTTGTGAGACTAAAAAAATTAACTACCTCAAGTTCAAGTCTCATGCAAAAGTAATATTATTGGTTGTTAGTCTTAGTGATTGTCCAATTATCAAATTTTACCAATTCAATTTTTCTTGTAGTAAAAAAACAAAAAAGTATACCAAAGAATAAAAAAAATTATTCACATTATCCCAATTAGTTCCACTATAGGAGAAAAATGACTGGTCATTTTCGAGCCATAAATGTGTAACATAAACTTTATTAACTTTAACTTTTTCAGTGATGGTGGAACACTACATTCAAATGCTTTTATACTTTCTTATCCTTTAATTAAAGTAATTCTATCCTCTCTTGTCAATTTATAAGCTTTGATTTTATGGTCCAGAGCAAGTGCATTTATATTATGGTTTCAGTCATCACTCAAAATAATCTTTCATATATACCTTTTTAATTCCTTTCGTCTCCCCTTTTTCATTTATTAGTTTAAATTCATAAAGGATGGGCTATTATGCATACAAGTGTTAGAATATTATTTCTTCCACATGAAAAATTTAGAAAATTTAAGATCAATTATTTTAGGATGGAACTCTAGGATTCTTCGTATGGTTTCAGAACCCAAGTTATGAGTTAGTTATATTTGTTCGCCTATGACCTTTCTTCATTCATGTCTGACGTTCTACTTTGTCCACGTGTAGCCCTTATTTCAATTATCAAAATCAGGTCACCCGTGAGGAGGAATATTAGAGTATCATTCCTCCTACATGGAAAATTCAAAAAATCTTAGGCCACTTAATAAGATTATAGGTTACTCCTCTTGTTGACCAATTAGTTTTTAAGATAGAATTTCAGATTCCTCACAACAAGGTTACAACCATTTCGCATTTCGTTTTTTTTAAAATGTATAAATCTACTCTTTTTTGAACTTCTTTTATATTGAATAATAAAACTTTATTAAATTTTTTTATGAAAAAATTTCATAGAATGTTTTTCTTTTGGTCCTTTTTCTTTTTTCTTTTGTCTTTTTTTAAAGGAGGTCAATGGTCGATTACATACAACTCACTCGCGCAAATAGCACTTAACCACTAGTTATTTGGTTTTTCTTCAATGTTTTGGGGTGGTCCGAGGGGGTATATAATGAATTTTGAGATATTCTATTGAAATTTGAAAAAAGATAAAATAGTTTAAATTCTAAACCAAAAAAAAAAAATGATAAGTAAATTTTCTATATAGCCTTCTTCATATAGTATGGAGAATTGATATTTTGATTTTTGTCTAGATCAATGTTATTTGACATGGAATGAAAAACTTATTTGTCCAACCAAAAAATTTATATATCTTTACATACAATATAGAAATTTAGAATGATTGAAATAATTGATAAATTAATATACAAATCAATTATAACATCATTTTTTTTCAATTATAACACCATTAGAAACTCCATGAGAGAGACCAAAATCATCTAAAGAAAAACGTGTGGAAGATTTCATACTCCTTATCATCAATCATATTAACAACTTGTATAATCCATACACCATTCATCAATGTTAAGCCCCACCGATTTTTCTTCAATTTTCTTTCTAGAAACATATATATACAAGCATTATAATATTTGGGTGGAACCTCATCATTGTTTTTTCAATTCTTTTTTACATGTTGTTTACTTCTAAAAGATATTAAAACATTTTAGATTTTGTAATGGGCAAATATATTTTATTGTTGTAAATTGAAGAAAAGAGAGATATCCATTTAATAAATTAATTAATTTTTAATTAAACAATTATCTAAAATCGTACGAAGTGTAAAATTAAAAAAAAAATGTATACAACTCACGGGTCGCACGCTAATGTGGCATTCCAGTCCGATATGGTGATGCAAGACAGGTGAGCTTATGACTGCTGCAAAAAGGCAGAGGATAAGAGGGTGTTTGGCTGTGCTTATAAGCCAAAAATAATCCAGCTTATAAGCCAAAAATATATATTGACATATTTGGCAAATTTGTTTATAAGCATTTCAAGGCTACTTATAAGTTAGCAAAAAAAAACAGGTGGCAAGCAACTTTTTTTTAGGTGCTTATAAGCACTTGATCAAAGTAAACAAAAAGACTTGTTTACTCTTAAAAATAATAATCAAATTATAACAACATATTTTTTTAGTTATGTTAACTACTATTGTTAGTTATAAGCATTTATTTACCAAATATGTCAATAGCTTATAAACATAGATTATCTAAATATATCTCTGCTTATGTATCACTAGTTTAAGAGCAGTTTTTTACTTATAAGCAACACCGCTTATAAATACTTTAAAATAAGCAAAGTCAAACGGCTCTAGAGCCTGTTTGGATTGGTTTTTTTCAAAAGAGTTTTTTTTTTACAGTTTTTGAAAAATAATTTTTTTTAGAAGCTGAAATTTCTGACTTCTAAAAAAAGTTATATATAAGCTTTTTTTAGAGTTTTAACTTTTGTAGAAGTCAAATCAAATAATTATTATAAATTTAATATAACTTTTTTAAAATATATATATATATTTTAAAAAAGTCAATTCAAACAGACCTTAAATTTCAGCCACCTGACTGTTGTTACTTGCCAGCTGGCAGCATCACTAGTCGCCACGTCGATGGCACGTTATAGCTGGAATTTTGATACGTGTGCATTAGTTGGAGAGTAAAACACGTCGCAAACTCTTGGCCTTTGAGGTGTACAAATAGGGGTTATTTTTATTTTTAACCTTATTTTTTAATTTACTTCCAAAAATAACCCAGTTTTGAGGGGAGTAGTAAAAGTAGACTTTTCGAACTTATAAAGCCCGATCACGAATGTTGAAAACTCGATATCGGACTTCGAAAGTTCGAAAATATATTTGAATTATGAAGCTTCGATATCGAACTTTATATTTTCTTGCTCGAACTTCAAAAGTTCGAAAGCATAAGTTCGAACTTTTGAAGTTCGAAAATAGGGTACTAGGGTTTGCAGGATTTTCTTACTCGAACTACAAAAGGTCGAAAGCATAACTTCGAACTTATGAAGTTCGAAAATAGGGTGCTAGGGTTTGCAGGATTCCTTCTGTGACGATGTTGCGACGATGTGACGGAGGGCAGAGAATAATATCAGGAGGCAGATAATAATATCGTGTTTCGAACTTTAGAAGTTCGAGTTTACAAGATTCCGACGTAATCAAAGGCAGAGAATAAAATTTTTGTCAGAGATGAGCATTTTTGAACTTTCGAAGTTCGAAATTTTCAAACTTTCGAACTTCTAACTTGCGATTTTGTTGTTTCAAGTTTTTAAAATTCGAGTTAGGTTATAAGTCCAAACTCAGAATTTTAAAATCCGAATTTCTAAGTTCGAAATTTTCAAACTTTCGAACTTCTGACTTGCGATTTTGTTGTTTCGAGTTTTTAAAATTCAAGTTAGGTTATAAGTCCAAACTCAGAATTTTAAAATCCGAATTTCTAAGTTCGAATTTGTTACTATATAATGCACACCCCACTTCTCCCTTCATCATCTCGTTCCAAAATCACTAACCCTACAAACGTTCACACGATAAGTCACATTACGTAGCATTTTCAAAATTTGGATTTGCGCTATACCACTAACCACTCCACTTCCTCTCTTCGCAACTCATTCACATCTAAGTCACGTTATATATTTTTTCACCCAAAAGATGAATGCAAATGTTGATGCGATTAACGTATATTTATATTACGGTGGCAACAAAATTGAAACAGATCATGGGCTCGACTATGCAGGTCCAAACTTACCACGTAAAATAAAAATTCTTCCCGGAACGACATACAATCAGTTTGTATCTCGTATATTCACGTAGCTCCAATTGCGGCCTACTATCGATAGAGTTGAGTTGTGTTATCGTGATCCCAAATGGGACACAAACCTACAACAAATATATTATTACCCCAGTGGCATTAAGGATGACGAAGATGTACAGGACATGTACGAAGCTTGACTTGCATGGATATAAATAGGAGATGTACGCATATTGTCGTAGACGTGCAAAGTGATGTCGTGTACAATCCACAGCCTTCAAATGAAGAAGCAACACTACAAGAAGTTGTTGGTGATTTGCCAGACTTGAATGTGGAACTACCTTATTATGTCAATGCAGAAGTCAACATTCCAACCACAACGGCAGGGTTTGCCATATTTTCCCTTTCTCCACTGCTACGCCCCACATTTGAAGTTGGAGGACCCTCTCAAGATAGTGACATTCGGGAGATGTTCGAGGTGGGATTAGATTATGTTTTATCTGAACCGGAAGAAGTAGATGAGGACTTCCACTTCAATGAGGAGGAAGATGTTGTGTCAGTAGAAAGTTTAATCTACGAAAACGAAGAGGTTGATGTGGGGCCAGGCAATGGCGAAGAGCTGGAGCCGGATCTAGAGGAGGAAGAACCAGTAGCTTTCCACACACTAGGACAGAGTATTACATCACTTCAAATGAGCCTCCAATGGAGAGACCAATGTGGACGAGACGGATGGAGTTGGCCAAACGCATGGTGTTCCCGAAAAAGGTTGATCTTATACGGGCTGTCCAACAAAACGTGATCAAACATAAACGAGAATACAGGGTGGTGAAGTCGAATAAGTCTTTGTGAGACATACGTTGCTACGAATCAAGCAATCCTAGGACACCCTGCAAGTGGAAGGTTCGTACAGTAAAAAAATGCACACACAAGATGTTCGAGATTACGAGGTACCAAAGCATGCATATTTGCATGGGAGATAAATACGGGCCAAACCATAGAAATCTAACATCTGGTCTAGTCAGCTACATGGTTAGGCATTTTGTTGCAGAGAAGCCTGATTTCGAGGTACGTCTTGTCCAAGCCCACGTAAAGAAGACTTTAAATGTTGATATAACGTCACGGAAAGCGTGGCGTGGTAGGAATAAGGCAATCCAACTAGTTTTTGGAGACTGGGACATGTCATACAAGATGCTGCCGCACTTTTTGCCGCCGTAATTGCAAAGAATTCGGGAACCGTTATCCACTACAAGTTCGCCCAGGATTCAACTGAAACAGAAAAAAAATTTCCACTATGTTTTTTGGGCTTTTGGTCCATGCATCATGGCATAGAGGCACTGTCGACCTGTACTCTCGTTGGACGGAACACATCTGTATAGGAAGTACAAGGGCCACCTGCTTGTCGCCTTAGCGACAGATGCCAACGACCATATATTACCGTTGGCATTTGCCGTTGTCGATGGCGCGAGTACAAATAGTTGGAGGTGGTTCCTGGAGAAGGTAAGTCAGTGTTTTTTAAACGACATGTCAACAGTTTGTATTCTATCTGATCGGCACGCAGGAATCGCGGCAGCCATCAATACAATAACATCCGACGGCCGACTTCAAGTGAAGCATCGCATTTGCTTGAGACACCTAAAAAGCAATGTGATGAAAAGATGGCACAACCAATTCGCAAAAGACATGTGTTGGATAGCTGGAAAAGAAAGCCAGAAACGGAAGCACATCGTTGCCATGGACAGTATTCGTAATATCGACCCACGACCCACTGGCGTTGGTACACGGGTGCACCAGATGTTAGCCGACCTCGGTCCAGAGTCATGGACATTGAGCCACGATGAGGGTTATAGATGGGGAGTGCTGACAACAAATAATGTTGAATGCTTCAATGGTGTGATTGTCGGAGCCAGGGGATTGCCCATTACAGCACTAGTAAATAACACTTTTTTAAAGCTAAAGGGATATTTCCACGATAGGTTGGCAAACGCGATGCACATGCGTAGAGATGGTCGTATTCTGACAGATCGAGCGAGAGAAAAATATGAAAAGTGGGAGACGTCTTCACACCGGATGCGATTGCATGCATTCAGACTAGATGAGTGGTACGGATCGGTGGAATGCGAGCGATGGAACGATGTTCCCAACGAACAAGAGGTAGATTGGGTGGGACGATCATGTACATGTGGTAAGTGGTTTTTCTATCATATGCCATGCTCTCATGCCCAATATGTTGCCCGTTATAGGGGTGGAAACCCTTCAACCATGGTTGATCTTCATTATACGGTAGAGTCATTCGAGGCAACATATAATATGACATTTCAACCCCTTGAACATGAATTTTACTGGCCTCCAAGACCCAGTTGGACGTTACTCCCGAATGCTTTACGAGTGCGCGACAGAAGACGTGGGCGGGAAAGAACTCGGCGTATACCAAACGAGATAGACAATTCTGACCAAGTAGGCAGAAGAAAGTGTGGTTATTGCTGTAACCCTGGGCATATTGCACCAAATTGCCCCCTAAGAATAGATACGTAGCTTCGAATGGTTATCATGAAGTTGTAGCATGTGATGCTAATTAGTCTTTTCCACTATGGTGTGTAATGTTTTCAATAAAAGATATTGTCAAATCTTTCCATCTCAAAATATTGTCAACATCAACACAATTTATATCGAGACATGATAATAAGTACGAAAAACAATGAAAAATGAAAGTTCAATTACATAGAATTACTAAAATAAGTTTGAAATGTAAAATGTCTATTCAATTACATCAATACTGAGAAGGCGTGTAATAATCGGGCCTCCGACCCCTGCTGGTCCAGTCGGGTAAAACGCGTGGCGGTGGATGCAGTGACTGTGTGCGTCTATGAGTACGACGCAGTCGATGGTCCTCCTCGAACACCAGCTCAGCAGTCTGATCATCTATCAGATAATCACTGGTAGATAACGGCCCCTGCGGTAGCGTGTTCAAGGTGTTGTGACGAACCGTCATACTCAAACTGGCTAAACCTACCATGGTTTGACGGCATGTATGAAGTGCTAGGATCGACCCACGGACTGCCGTACTCGAACTGGCTAGACCTACCAGGCTGCGGCGGCGTGTATGAAGTGCTGGGCTCCTGAGTGGTATAATGATGACGGCTCCGCTGTCCCGACCGATGTAAAGTTTGTGGAGGCGGTTGCAGATGTTGGACGTCATACATGGTTGTCGTGTCGTCCAACAGGTGCTCATGCTGGGTCTGCTGAAGTACGGTCTGGCCTCTGATGTGCAGGACCTGCAGATGACTCATCATATAATCAAGAGTAGCCGTATCTACTCGTAATTCTCCCGCCTCGTACTGCCGTATAATACTCTCACTGTGGTTAACCACATGCTGAGCGTATGCCGCCTAAAGAAAAATTTCAGAAATTTTAATAGGTATTGCATCAATGCGTACTAAATTCGAATTTATGGGAAAACATTCAAATTGCACTAACTAAACTGTTCTCATCGTGGGCCAACGCAACGTAGCCGTCATCTGTATGACTAGTCCGAGGGTGTCCAGCATGTAGTATGGTTATCCCTCGGTACCATCTCATATACGCCCTCAAAGCCCTCGGATCGGGAAAGTCCTCTAACTCCGTCGCCACAACGGTGTTTTCCCAATTGACCCATGTCGACTGCCGAATTATATTGTTCGGCTGTAATCTTCTCTTTCCCGTCCTGGTGCTTCTGCCACGCTGGTGGATTAACGGGGATCGTCTGCCGCATGCTGAACTGCCGAAGTACCCGATCAGGACGGTGCCACTCAACCCGCATACCAACGATGAGGGGTGCGCATGCTCGCCACGCTTCCGCATTTTCCAAACAGTACTGTGGCAAACCACCCATTGCATGCTCGAATGGCTGCCAAATAAATTGGAAATACAATAATAACGGCATATTAGTTTATAAAACATACAACGTATATTAACAAGGGAGAGTAATAAATGTGAGATGTAAATTTTTTCAAACCTCGCCGGGCTGCAAGCGGTTAATCATGTCCCGCGCCTCGTTCAAACCAACCCGGCCCGTAACCCACTTCAGATCCTTCCTTGCAAAGAACATGTAGCCGCGTGGTGGGCCTGGCAACGGGAAATCAGGGTGAACAGCTTGCCCATCCCTCTGATGGTGCCTATCCGTCTGCTCACACAGTGTTGGCTTAAAGCCGTGAATCTGTCCCAAGCAAAAAACTGCATTGTACAAGATAATTATATTATAAGCGATATCGTCTTCAAATATCATTAACAATAATGAGATGAGTAAGTGTGTTACTGAATGAGCATGAATGACCCGCATATGCCTCTACAATCACGGCAACAAGCCTTACAAAGCCATCTATACAGATGCGCTAGGCATGCTGCCCCCCAATTATATTCACTTATATGATCAAAGTCAATCAAAAAGTCTAACCAATGTAACGATAATTTATTTCCTGTCGACGGTGAACATATGGGTGCCGAATAACAAAAAATTCCACAAACGGGCCCGCCGTTCTGCTTCCTCCACATCAGGATTCCCCGGAGTGCCTTGGGCTACGTACAATTCCCTCAGATGGGGTATGTTAATCGAACTTCCACTAATTTTGTCCAAAGATACATATACCCCCATATACTGATGAATACGTGTCCGCCACTCTTCCGGAGTTCGACTAGTATCGTCGAGCACCGGGACAACCTGACCAACAATCAGTAATCCCCAATATACAGAGACATCCTGGAGTGTGATCGTGGCCTCGCCTACAGGCAAATGAAATGTATGCGTCTCTGGTCGCCACCTCTCAATCAAGGCAGTAATAAAAGGATTGTCAACCTGATGGAAGCGCGCCGCATAACATCCAAAAAAATCTGGCTCTCAATAAAGCCGTCTGCACAGCAGGATGCTCCGTCCATAGGAATAACTCTCTATCACTCCTATAAATCTTGTGTTCCTCTAACTGATGGGGTGACGACAAATAATTCACCGGGTGGTCATAGTAATAGCATAACACTGAACTATCGCTAGGAGCTGGTCTATGAGCCATAGATCCTACGAGCATTAAGTAAATTAAAAAAAATATAAAAGTACTAATTATTACTAATTAATTTAAAACTGCAACCTTAATATTTAACTAATTTTGCTAACTTTGTAAAATTCATAATATTTTAATTTTTCTACATTCATACTATTTAAAATTACATCGATTAATACATCCCATCATCATAAAAATATTAATATTCCAAATAATAAATCAACATATAATTAACATATAAAATAAACCAACATGATTAATATTCCACTAAAATAAACAATAGTCTAATTTTGAAATTTAATGTATTAAGCAACATATAATAAACATATAAAATAAACCAACACAATTAATATTCCACTAAAATAAACAATAATATAATTTTCAAATTAAAGTTGCACAACAAATAAAATTATTACTGCTTAATATTATCTAAACGTCAAAAATTTATTACTAATTACTTTAGAACTACAACTTTAATATTGAACAAATATATCACTTCATCTTAAAATTACTAATAATGAACATAATTAATCCTAAAACTCCACTAAAACCCTAACTTCAGTTACTTACTATATGCCCTATAACTTTAATTTTCTCATTTCTTAAATTTTATATTATTTAAAATTTATAAAAATTCATGTTAAATACTTTAGAACTACACCGTATAATACTTAATTATTACATGACGCCATCTTAAATTGACTAATAATTAACATAATTAATCCTAAAATTCCACTAAAACCCTTAAACGCCACTAAAACCCTAAAACTCCATATGATTAATTGAATAATTATAAATTCACCCTAATTATATGCATACTGATTATATGTACACAAATTATATACACAATGATTAATACATCCTATCATCATAAAATGATTAATGTTCCAGAAATAAATCAACATATAATTAACATATAAATTAAACGAACAAAATTAATATTCCACTAAACTAAACAATTGTCTATTTTTAATTTTAACGTATTAAGCAACATATAATTAACATATAAAATAAACCAATATGATTAATATTTCACTAAACTAAACAATAATATGATTTTCAAATTAGACGTAGGCAACATGTAATTAACATATAATTTCGAAATTTAACATCATATAAATTAAACAAACAAACACATTAAAAAATATAAATTCGGTACCAAAAAAAAAGAGAAAACTTACAAGATTTAGGCAAAATCCTAGGATGTGGAAAATTTGTAGTAAATTTTTGAATTGTATGGGAGAAAAATGAGAGAGGGAGAGAGCAAAAGAGGAGAGGGAGAGAGCAAAAGAGGAGAGGAGAGGTGAGATTTCGGATGGAAGAGGATGGTTCGTGGGGGGTTTAAATAGTAGACGAGTCGAACTTCAGAAGTTCGACATCGAGGAACAAAAACTCGATTTCGAACTTCTGAAGTTCGATTTTATATGTATTTTGAATTTCTGAAGTTCGACATCGATTTTCGAGATTCTGCTTTAATGCCCTATCTGTTATGTGCAGCGATACACGCGCGTTATCGACCTTTCAAATTTCGATAATGGCCAGCTGTGTTCCAGCAGTCAAACTTCAAAAGTTCGAATCAAGGAACAAAAGCTAGATATTGAACTTCGGAAGTTCGAGTATACTGACATCCACTCAGTCGAACTTCAGAAGTTCGTATCCGAGCTTCTAAAGTTCGAATTCTTAGTTGGATTTCAGAAGTTCAATATCTCATATTATAATATCTTTTTTTTTTCTCTTCACATAGTCGAACTTTGTAAATTCGTTTTCGAACTTCGTAAGTTCGAAAAATCTACTTTTGCTACTTCCCTCAAAACTGGGTTATTTTTGGAAGCAAATTAAAAAATAAGGTTAAAAATAAAAATAACCCGTACAAATAGACCAATTGAGCCCGTTGCTGCTCCCTGACCTAAATGGACACGTGGCATCTTTTGGAAATAGTTTCATGGATGCGCCACCAGTGTAGAGGGCGATGCCAGCATTTCAATTTGAAGAAGAAATTGTACATAAATTGGTTAAAAAAAATAATTTCCTGTTTAATAGTTTTTCCACCCTACCAATAGCCTGTTTGGCTCTGCTTATTTTGCAGCTTATAAATTCATAGAAAAAAATACTTTTATATATATATGTATGTATGTATATTTATTATATATAGCTTATATTACATGAATGAAGAAAGAAAATATCACTTGTAAAATTCTTTCATTGAGAGTGCAATCATGATAGGACTCGAGGAAAAAGCCTTGTCCTACTTGTCTAACAATGCTACATCTATCTTTTAATATATAGATATAGTGTGTGAACATAGTGTCATGTTCGTCGTTTGTATTAATTAAATAGTGCACTAGCTATTATCGATCGAAAGAGAATTGTATAGAATTAAATTTTTATTTATTTACTCTTCAATATTATTGTCGAGATTATTTAACCACAAACAGCTAGCTAGGTAATGTTTTGGTATCAATAGACACAGCTAAGATATCATAACCACCAAATGCTAGTGATTACAGGAATCTATTCTTTAGACCAAAAGCCAGTAGTGTTTTGAGTTGCCTTTGGAAAACTGATTCTAACCAATTTGGTGGTTGTGAATTATTTTCAATACTTATAAGCACTAAGAATTTTGACTAATATGGAGTTGTAATTTATATTAATGCGTATTCTGAGATGAGCATAGAAAATGTTATAGAAGTAACTCCCAAAGTGGGCACAAAGTGAACATTGTAAGCACTTTTTTGAAAAGGCTTGCTACTAAAAAAGCTATTAACTTATTGGCCATTTAGACAAACTTTTAACGAATAACCTTCCAGCTAAATGCCATCTTTATGCTAGTGCTTAATATACATCATGTTGAAAAGGGTGGGAAAAAGTACGGCTTAGATTTGGAGCAGGAGCAATATATTGTGAGCTTCTTGAGGATTTAGAGTGTGCAATGAAGCAAACTGTGTGCAAGTTCGCCTTTATAATTAAAATAACTGATTTATTACAAAATACCTTAAAAGTTTGTATCTTTTAATTCTAGGGTTATTTTTTTGTTGGTTATTTTGTTTGTATCTCAAAAGAATATTTTATTTCTCACATTGAAAAAATAATAAAATTTTTCTCACCTTATATTAGTTTACATTTTAGTAGGCTTGTGAAAGATGGAATAAAAGAATTGGCTCGCGCGCATGAGGGTTGGACCATTAGTTTAAATTGGTGGATTTGCCCCCAAAATATACGTGAGGCCCGATCCAAACTATCTTTTGAAAAGCAATAATTCGAATTTTGCTCCTCGTATTTAATTTTTTTTGAACAAATAAACACATGTGACTCAAAATCTAGCTGCAGCTGCTTATGTTTCTCTTCTTACTGTTGAAGACCAGATATTTCTCAGGGTTAGCTGCATCATTTTCGAGCTAGTCTGTTGAGCTTGAAGCCTATGAATAACCCTCCATTCTCCATGCTAAACACAACTTAGAAAATCCTTCTCCTCTACTCTGTTCAAAATATTTCATATTCGACTGCTGGGTATTTCATATTAAATTTCTTTCTACTGTTCTTGAACCTAGTTCAAAACTAGAAGAGCTTGTTGAATCTTAAGGGATACGCTTACAGTTGGGCGAAATATCCTTAAGGACAATGTTCATAACACGCCTCAAGCTACTATTGATTTTGCTACATTTCTTTTGCACTTGTTATACAATTGTGTTTATTTCCTTTAGACTACATTTTCCAACATTTTTAAGAATGAGGATGATGAATTAGACGTGTCCAACTGAGTGAGAAATGAAGCTCGCTTTCCACGCTCTTACTTTGTTTCCACCATCTCACTAATTGTTCTTGCATGTGATATATCTTTTACTTGTTCCTCTCACTCTCTTGTACATTTTTTTTATCTTCATTATTTTCTCTTGCTATACCTATATATTATTGGGTATTGTTCTTCTCACTCTCACAACCCCTGTAATTTTCCTTCTTTTCTCTTGCTACTCTAATTTTCCTTCTTTTCTCTTGCTAGGCCCTTTAGGAATATTGTATTCTCACTCTCTATAACATTTCTAATCTTCTTTTTTTTTTTTTCACTTAAAAAAAAACCAAAGGCCAATTATAACATGTATTTAATGGAAACTGATCCTTGAACCACTCACACTAAATATGAGTGACATACCACATGACCACTAAGTCTATGGCATCTTCCTTCTTTCTCTTGCTATGCTTTCTGCGTATCGTTGTTCTCACACTGCATAGTGTCTCTTATCTTGCACAGTCCATCCCCACCACTTGATTGGTTGTTCTCTGCAATTTTCTAAACTCTCTCTTACTTGTTCTTCTCATACTGCATATCCTCTCTTATATTTCATTTTCTTCTTCTCTTGTTACATCTTTTGTAGAATCTACTTCTGACACACAATCGGTTAATCTAATTGATAGTTTCTAGAATTTCCTTAACTATCTTTCTTAATTATTTGGTTGTCTCACTCTTAGTTTATGGCCTTTCTTGTCTCCTTTTCTCTTGCTATACCTTTTTGCTAGGTTCTCTCTCTTGCTTTAACACATCTTAGATGTTGCAAATTATACCACAATTAACCACCTTTACACTTGGACAAAGATACTTCTGTATCCATGGTTAATCAATGGTTATATATTGGAGTAGTTTATAATTAGCCAACAGAGAATAGACAAAAATAATGAGAATGTTATAACATGTTTAAAGATTAAATGTTGTTGTAGATCCCCTACAGGTTCTCCATAATTAAAGTCACAGCCTAGTGCAATAACCCCTTTCATGTAATGGGCACCGGTAACCCACACGTGGAATAATCAGAGGACACGAACTATCTTTGTAGAGGGTCATGGGACGTAAGTGTAAGTGTTTAGGAGTTTTTGATTATGTCTCTTGCTAGGGAAAGAGACCTCTTTAATAGGTGTGTTGTCATCTATGCTAGCAATCATTTCGAAGCGCACTCTTTAGAACTTCGTGATCTCAGACATCACGAGATTCTCGCTCCGCGTCAACATATCTGTCAAAATCTCCCTATATTAGGGAATCACTACATTTTCTTTCCATAAACCCCACGCTCCTCAGCACTCAGCAATCCCTTAAGGTTCCTTCTTTTTGGCCCTGAGCCTCCAGTACTTTGAACCCCATTCTGTTATCATACGAAAAATAGGGCCCAAGCCCTATTTGCCCAATGCAGTTGTAATATTCACTTGGATGTTTTACCTGTTGTTCAATCATCTGATGATAAAAGTAGCTAGTCGGTTGCTCACAAATATGGGTTGCTTACTTATCGACATGGATTTAAGTGGTCATGGACATGGCTGAAGTTATAAGCTTAAAATTTAGAAATAATAATGGGGTGAGGTGTGTCTATCCAGTGTAGGGCCTCTTACTAGAACTTGGCTCCTATTTCTACTTTTTATATGGCATTAGATAAACATCTAACATGAATCAAGTCAAATAAAGCCTTTGTTTCTTTCCTATGGAGTACCGGTCAACAAAATACCTATTATTGAAGTAAATTTTTAATACTTTCTCAACCCTGTTGATCGTGTAGTAAAACTCCTTACTTATAATCTTAAAAAGTGTTGATAGAAAGATTTCAACCTGACTTATAAAGTAAAACAGAAAAAATTTCATTATTAAAACTAAAGAAACCTCTAATAATATAATATTTGTAATAAAAATATATAAAAATATAAAAAATAAAACTAAGTCAAATATATATACCAGGGTGAGGCCCCATCCTCCTTTGTTCAGATTATATTATAATCCCGTCTTGTTAAAAGCAACATCGCATAGACTTGCAACCAAAGAAAACTGGCATTTTTAGTATAACTCCCAAGTCTAAGCTAATAATTGAAGACTTAAAAATAAGACTACCACAATGTTTATATACTTTATAATCAAAGGAATACTTAATGAGAGAATTTTCTTCTCGTTGCTTCTCTAATGTTTATTTTAGTAAAGTCTAATAGCTTATAGAAACAAAATGTCAAAGAATAGTGAAAGGTCAATTTTATTATTCAACGAGTAAATAATTATCTAAATCATGTAAGCGCCCCCTACATTATCACATATAGTCATCATGTCACTATCATTATTTAATCATTTTCAAGTAAATTCCATGAATGATGACTTCAACTAAATGAAAAGAACAAATAAAAATATATTGAGCAAAAAGAGAACAAATAATCTATTAATATGATTGTCCTACCCTTACACAAGTATAACTCATTACTATTTCAGATAGTATTCAAAACAAAGAAATGAAAAATCTAGAACCCCAAGTCATTTTTTTTTTAGAAGTGATGAATTCTTGCACTCATAAATCAAAAAAATAAAAAAAATTGGATTGAAACTCGATCTCTGAATCAAGTCCCTTTTTTTTCCTAAAAAATCTTTTTAGTAAGTGTTTAATGCCGAACTTACACTTGCCGCAAATTAATTTATCTATCCTAACTCATAGAGCATTTTAAGAATTTTTTTGTGGAGTATTTTAAGAATATTATTTGGTCAATGTTTCAAGAATATGAATAACAATGATATTGCAATTGAAGAAGATTTTGTTTTTTTTTTTTCTAAAAATATAAACAAAAAAATATAAATTACTACAATGTGGAAAGTGCATAAGAATAACACTAGCTTAAAATGCCCTATTTTTTTTTCTTTTTTTTTTTTGGGTCAAACTTGAAAATGCTCCATTTCAAAGTTTCAATCTTGCCAAGAATCTAGCCAACCTAGACAACAGTCTATACCAATTTCCCAATTTCAAATCACAAACCATACCAAGCCTACCTTGAAACCAAATTCTTAACCAACCAAGCACAAAGACACACACAAACACACACAAAAAGAAGAAAAACAAAAAGCTACACACACATAGCAGGGAAAAAAAAAAAAAAAAAAAGGAAGATGGCAGGGTACAGAGGTGATGATGAATATGATTACTTGTTCAAGTTGGTACTGATAGGTGATTCTGGAGTTGGAAAGTCCAATCTTCTTTCAAGATTCACTAGAAATGAGTTTAATCTTGAGTCTAAATCCACTATTGGTGTTGAATTCGCTACCAAGAGCCTTAATGTAGATGGCAAAGTCATCAAAGCACAGATTTGGGATACTGCTGGTCAAGAAAGGTGAACCCTTTTCTTTTTCTTCCCTTAATTTCTGTTTTTTTTTTTTTCTTTCTGTTTTTTCTTGACAATTTTATATATTTTCTTATGTGGGTTGATATATATGTATATGTAGATCAAGGTTAGTTTGGTGGATGGATTTTATGTGGAGGGTCAGGTACATATGGATTTATATATGTAAAAAGGTAGTTCTTGAACTCTTGTTATGGGCAGGGCCTTGGTATAAAGATTCATATAGATAAAAGGGCATCCCTGGAGCTTTGCTGTGGGATATATAAGGGTGATCCTGAAGCTCATGCTATGCGCGCGATTATTGAGATAGCGAAGTAGTAATTGATGACTCTGTGGAGTAATAGAATATTTCTATCACTATTTATCTGTGTTTTGTGTATACTGTATAGGTATTGTGATAAAGTTTTTTTTTTTTGTGTTTCTATTCTTGCTTTGGATTACTGTTTTTGGATTGTGATTATGTTTCTTGAAGTTGCATTGCTTTGCTGATTTTTTCAAGGTCGTGTTTAGTGATTACACATGGGGTTCTTCATTTTTAATGGTAGAAATAGAATTTGTTAATATAGCTGTGTTCATCGGCCCTTTGCATAGGATGATCGGGGCGCTTTATGTACCAGGCTAACTTTTCAGTTGTATTGTTGTTTCGTTTCTTGTGTTTCCTAGTTGTTTTACGGTTTTCCTCTGTATAGCCGCTTGTCATCCTTGCCAAAATTTTGGTTATTGTCTTTGTGGCTATTAATTATCAGAGAGATTTGATATCTCAATAAGCAGTATCAGAAGGATCAACCCAGTAGAATGAGCTACCGGACTTGCTTATGAACATTTATAGTATATTTCTGGTTCTCAACCCATAAAATACTAGTGTGAAAAAGTAAATTCTAGCCAATAGGTGCATAGTTGCATTGATGGAAAATTTTCTTAAAACCTTTAACAAGGTTAATCCTTCTGGCCTAATATGGTAAATTGGATTGTTTTGCATGAGATTTCAAGGGTTGTGTAGAACCATTCCTTCTATGTGTGTTTAACCAGGAAAATTACATATTCTATAGCCTAGGCTTTGTAGCCTGCTTCCTCCCAGCCTTATGATAGTGATCCCAGTCTTAATTTCTGAGACTCTAGATATCCATGTATAATCTTTCCTTTCTATTACCCCCTTTGTACCAAATGTACATATTTATGTCCCATGAAGTTGGATATTTACATGAAAAAAACAAAAGCTTACAAGTCTTGGAAAGATGCTTTATAATACATCTTTGTGCCAAGTGGGCACACTCGGTCATTGACCTATACCAACTACGCCATGGAATCCATTTTAATGCTAAGGATTTTTAAGAAAAACTGTATTTTAAAATGGTAGGTGTAATATATTGGTACTTGAAGTGAATTGTGGTAGAGAGCTAACACATTGCCCAAAGTTAGGGGGTTTTGGGCAAGAATTACCCCAAGGCCTTTAGGGAAATTGTAGGTAGTTGGACCATGGTAGTGATGTCATAATTAGATTATGGTTTGTCAATGACTTACAAGAGTTCTTTGAATAATTAAATAGAGTGGATCTATTTGATGATGCCAGGGTGGATCTGATGACATGAATGATTGTTTTTGATATGCACTTTGGTATAGTATTTGTATAAAAGTTCTGTTGACAAATGGTTGAGGATGGAGATAAACTTCAGCGCAAGATTAATGTTAGACATCTTTCAGAAATTTTAGGAGAATGAGATTCAGGAAAAAGAGATATCTGTGGACTCATTTGCAGGTGGTTTTACATTATCTAAGTTTCAATGTTCAAAAGGAGACAGTTGTTGAGGTAAAAGGCAGTTATTATGCTTTGTCTTTCACAACCTGTTTAAATCCCCACGTCATTGAGGAATGTTATAAATGGAAGTCAACTAGGTGATTAGTAATATGTTTGGAGGATTTAATCTTACTTCAATATTCTGGAACTTTTAAGGAAACATGAAAGTTGACTGAGTCACTGGAAAAAGATAAAGGAAATCCTCGGGTGGAAAAGCTTTTTCCACTTATAGTTTTCACATTGCTGGTAGGTGTGTTATGATTGTATCTCATACCCACCTTGCTCCTATGTTACGTACTTGTTGGAGTCTGTTCTCTTAGATGAGTTTGATGCAAGACTTGTTGTATGCAAAGAATAGTGGAGTTGACATATAGGATCTGAATCTTAATTTTGGTTCAAGTTCTGCTTAATTTATTAGGTTATGATATCTCATTTTCTCACTTCTGAAAATGGTTATTCAAAGTTGAGGTTGTATAGCACAATTTGCACTGGTAGCCGTACCACAGGGAATGCTTAAGCAGAATTGATGGAAGTCGGAAAATCTAGGAACTTAGAAGTATTAATACTTGAGTAACCATGAACTTGAGCATCTTTTTTCTAGGTAAGTAGACTCTTTAGGTAGAAAAGGAAAAGGAAAAATGTGTTCTTGCCCTTTATGCGAGGAATTTACTTTTTGATCATTCTAGAAAGAAGGAAAGAAACTCTGTCAGAATTTCCTTAATATTTATTCTATCATGTTTTCCCTCTACTTCTTCCTTCTCTTATATGCTTTTCTTTTCTGTTGGCGATGGCTCCCTCATTTGTGCCTGTTATACTTCTCCTGAATTAGAATGAATCTGATGTGCTGAAGTCATGGCTAGGCAAGTGTGGATGTCACACATTGGTTGTGAGCAGGGTTAAACGTTGGACATGGCACATGCTTATGGTGGCCTTTAATTCTTAATTCATCCCCAATTGTTTCCCCTTTCCAGGTATCGTGCCATCACTAGTGCTTATTACCGAGGAGCTGTTGGTGCTCTGCTTGTCTATGATGTCACTAGACGTCCTACCTTTGAAAACGTAGGAAGGTGGTTGAAGGAGTTGAGAGATCACACAGACCCTAACATGGTTGTAATGCTCATCGGCAACAAGTCTGATCTTCGACACCTTGTGGCGGTCCCAACAGATGATGGTAAAGCATTGGCAGAGAGGGAATCTCTCTACTTCATGGAGACTTCTGCATTGGAAGCAACTAATGTAGAAAATGCATTCACTGAAGTTCTCACTCAAATTTACCGAATAGTCAGCAAGAAGGCAGTTGAGGCTGGGGATGAAGGTGCCGCTGCAACTCTTCCTAAAGGCGAAACAATTAATCTCAAAGACGAGGGATCTACTTGGAAGAAGTTTGGTTGCTGTTCCAGCTAGAGGTTGCGAAAGCCAACTGCACCAACCGCTTCCATTTCCTGTACATTACTGCTAAACCAACAGTTTCATTTTCCTTTCCTGTTTAGCTTATTGGGGTATTTTCATATTATAGCAACAATGAAAATGCAGGGAGGAGTATTTTCAAGAAATCATCTCCTTTTAGTAGGAGCCATAAGTAAGCATACTGGCTAGTCTTTGCCTATAGATGGGAAAGACAAAGTGTTGCTTGAAAGTGTTATTGAAAATTGGAATATGGGTGTAGAAAACAGTGGCTTCCAACATATTAGATTCTTGTCTGTTGCATTTCTTGTATTGTTCTTTTCTCTGGTCAATGGTTTTGTGAACCTTAAAATTCCCTAACTTTTGACTAGTCAATCATGATACCTTGTTTGTCCCTTGGTCCTGTGTACAACAGGGCAACTATGTTGTCTGTTGATACTTGATATGTGCAAATTGGACATAATTTGGAGCTGCACATTACTTTATCATGTTATGAAAGAAATTAGATGGATACGATGACTAAAGCGACCTTTTTCTTATAAATTATTTACCAAAATAACAAATATGGGCCTGTTTGGATTTTTTTTTCAAGAGTATTTTTTTAATAGTTTTTGAAAAATAGCTTTTTTTGAGAAGTTGAAAATTCTGACTTTAAAAAAAATTGTATTTGAACTTTTTTTAGAGTTTTAATTTTTTTAAAAGTCAAATTAAATAGTTATTGTAAATTTAATGTAATTTTTTTTTAAAAGTACTTTTTCTTGATACAAAGACCAATTCAAATAGGAGAAAAGAGCTAAATAGCTAGTTTCTTTGGAATCTTGTTTGTATTTTCAAGGGTGAACCAAGTGCCTGATGTGACACGCAACTCACAATGTCATTGTGTATCTATTCTTGAAATTGTGCTTCAAGTGACGATTTGACCTTTTTCTTTTTTAAATTTCTTTCGTAAAATCGTGAGTCTAAATTATAATTTCATTGTGACTTAACATAACAACATTAGTTAATTGCTCATTTTCCTCACGGTGAGGTGGCAGCTCCAAAATTGTGTTTTGAAGACACAAATTCATACTATGGTTACTTTCTTTTTTATTTTACAAAAGTGGTCATTTTAGTATATAATTAAAAAAGTAATCCATTTAACTCATTAACTCAATTAAATGATAATAAACTATTTAAATCATTTTATTATAAGTACATTATTTATTTATAATTAAATTTATTTCATAATGTTACGAAATGAATTCAAATGTAACCATTTATAATGGGTAAATACTCAAAGGAACGAATCCTACGTTTATGTCACGAAGGAATCTAAATTTAATCATTTTTCACATGTGCAGAATGCTTAAAAGGAGCGATCTTTCATGTGCTTATTATAGAGTGATGCGCCTGAAGCATTGCCGACACAATTTCCTTAATAAAGGAGCCCACATCCATGTAAGACATTTTCACATTCCGTGAACCTTCCTTTTTTTTTTTCTCCCTTTTCTTTTTGGGCTTCATTAGATTTTTAGTGGAATTTTGGTTAGAAGTATTATTAAATAAAATTAATTGAATGTTTGGTTTGATATGTATTTTAGGTTAAATTTTTAATTGTTTTAAGGGTAATATTGAGATTTTAAAATTATGGAGTATTATTCTAGAGAAAAAAAACATGAAAAATAATTTCTGACATGATATAAAAATAACTTCTCAAAAACTTTTTTAAAAATTCTCCAATTTAGAGATTCTAATTTTTCAAGTTTTTTTAAGCCTCGTCTTATATGCAAAAGTTCTTTTAAAAATAGGACAAATAAGTTAGATCCACCTTTTAAACTCACAAAAAAATAATTTTGAATGTATGAAAACTTGAGTCAAACAAATTCTAAGAAGATTAAGTTATAAATAGTGAAAAAACCAAAAAATACCAAAACTATAGTTTGTTAATCAATCTGCACGCGTACTAAGTTTCAATAAGACCATTCACCAAAGAACAAGTGACTAACGAATCCGTTTGTTCATGTCCATAGATTCCGCAGGCCTTCTGAAATTACCCCAAGCTTTGCTAACGGATGCCATGTACCGTGAACTCTCATGAGGCCTAAGCAGTCTTGGCAAAACAAAATAATAAAACTCTTGTAGAATGATGAAAATTTACTAATTTTTATGTATAGAACTGAACTGCATTAATTCCAGGGCTGCTATTGTCCTTTGATTTTGATTTCCTTTTACAAGAAATAGATGATAATTTTTCCCTTTTCTTCATGAAGTTCAATATTTTCAAACAAAAAGGAAAAAAAGGTAAATATGTGCATCATTACTATTATTAAAGGAGAATTTCTGAAGGTACATGTGTCACTAGGGAAAATTTTGTAGCATATATAATCAATATTAATATTAATTTATTAACGTAAATTTTTATACTTATTTTTAGACATAGAATACATGACTTTCTATATATATTTTTATAGACCATTTCAAATATATATATATATATATATATTATTACTTTTAACTATAATATGTAAAAGTAATATATTTAGATTAATCCTATCTTTTTTGATTTTGTAACCCCTATGTAATTTTGTATCCTTCAATACATGATTAGCAATAAAAACTAATAAATAATAAAATTTTAATATATATATATATATATCATCCTCACTTAAAATACAAAAGTTGGTTATAAATAATAAATAAATGCATTAAAAACTTGCATTCGCCTATGTATTACACGAGGTATAATCTAGTATAGTTCTAATTACAAAGACAATATACATCAACTACCTAGAGAGGATAAAAAAGGGAAAAAAAGAAACTATTTTCCAATTTTCTAATGCTGATGAAAATCCCATTCATTTTCAAATAACTTTTCAAATCTTTACATGTAAAAGGAAAAATTGAAAAAAAAAATGAAATAGTTAAAATGATTTTCTTTTTCTTTTGTGCATCATGTGACACATAACATCTGTTATTATTGTATTGTGTTCTACCTCAATTTCAACTATACACCCTGCCAAATATTCAACACACCACAAATAACATAACAATTTTCACCCCACATCTCATTCAGTGCCACCATAGCACGACGTTTGAGCACCAAACGGCTGCCGAAAAACCATGGAACATTCCGGCAATTCTCCAAGATCACCAAACAAAGTCTTGTCCTCTTCTTTAATGGGCAGCATTACAGCTGCAATGTCAGCTTCTGCCCACTTGTTGGGGCCCATAAATGTGGTGGTGCTCTCTAGCATGGTGGTGGAGCTCATGTCAGAAAACCATCCGAGCTCTCTGGTTAGATCAGAGAACATGGCAAATTCTAGATCTTCTGGTGGGGTTTTGGCAAGAATGGCGTCTGTTGTGGTATCCGTACTGGTGGTAATAGAGGAGGTGGAAGTTGTGGATGATGATGTGGCAGCGACAGTGGAAGAGTTGCGGTGGTGGTGTTTGTTGGTGGTCGGAAGAGGGTGATTGTGCTCGTGAAAGTAGGTGACAATTAGCATGGTGGAATCAAGACGATTAAGCTCTACTTGCTTTCTTGCTAGGCAACCCTTTGAACTACTACATCGATAATAACCCCTGCATGCAACACAAGCAATATTAAAATTTAAAAGATAGGGTACTAAATGCAAGATTACATTATAGTTTCATAAAACATAAGACGTCAAAAGAAAAGTGATTACTTTTTGTAGATTATAGAGGAAAAGGACAACTTGACCAAAAAAATAAAGAAAGAAAGAAAAAAAAAGACAAAAAGCTAGCAAAAAGAGCTTCTGTCATATTGTATTTCATGTGCCAGGGCCTAGGCATGCAAGAGCTAAATATATTCCATGACAAAACTCTTTATTTACAAGATTGGAGAAATGTGTTGCTCATTAATCTGATTTGCTTTTTATTTTTCAGGTGAAGTGAAAGTCTTAATATAATAAATAAATATATTAATACTCTATTTACATATTTAAGTTTTTAAATAGAATGATAAATTCAATAGTCGCACGAGCAGATGGATTAATTAACATGTCTTTCAACGAGATATAACGTACAATATGTAAACATAATTAAATATACATCTCCACTCTTTTATTATTTTTTATATAATAAAACTTTTACTATATATACGAGATATTTGACATTTAATACTTAAAAATTTATCACAAAATTAACAAATACAAAAAATAGAGAAATGATATAAAACATTACTCAAATTAATCACAATTAGCTAGCAACCGATAAGCATAGATTTATGACTTTTGGCCAACTACTTGTACTCTACCAAAAAACAGTTGACATTGGTTCACTCGATAGCACACCATTTGTGACTTAGTTCAATGTCGTCATAATGAATCAACCATAACAAAAAGATCTCATTAATTATGTATGCTTCCGAAGTGCATAAGCAATGACTAATAAATGAATGAACTTAATGTGTTATCGTCATCGTGTATTGATGGCAACCTCTGATTGTGGTCTAATGCAAAATTTCCACACTTCACACACAAATTAAGATGGGGACAAACTAAAAGCAGCCATTAATGCATCAATCATTGATGCAAATCATAAAAAAAGAAATTGATGAGCACATGTATTAATGGGTAACCAAATTCATTTCATCTCAAAATAGTAGCTATCTTGAAGGCAAGACACACACGAGTGGGATACTTTAGCATAATTTGCGTTATTGAACAAGGAGAAGGTGACTAAAAGCCTAGTTGTACTATGTATTGTATTATGTATGTCCCTCGTTTTAAATGCGAAAATTAGATTGTATTATCGATTTTTTAACTAATTTTTTTTTTAAAGTTAAAAAGAAGAGGAAAAAATGCATAATATGTGGAGATTTGAATAGACTGACCTGGGATATGGTGACCCTTTTATAGGCTTCTGTCCATACTTCCTCCATGACCAAGAATCAGGTGGATACACATCCCCCTTTGTCCCAGCTCCACCAATTGGCACTGATACTATCCTTTTATGCGCATCTTTCCTAATTACAAAAAATAATGATAACAATAAATTTTTTTTAAAAAAAAAAATCATCATCTTACCTCTCCGGACAGCCCTGATAACTTATTAAGCCAAAAAGCTTTTCAGGGAGAGTTTTCGTCTACCGAAAACAACGAAAAAAAAGGAAGAAAAGAAGAGTATGTAATTACTCAAAACCTTCTTTTTTTGGGTGGTGGCGCGACGGGTTCAACGGCCTCACCATCGGAGAGGGGAGAATCAGCACCATTTTCTGGTGGTGTACTTGCGGAGTAGTCTTTCTTGTCATGATCATCAACTAGTGTATTGTTGTGATGATGCCCTTTTTCTTCCATAATTAGATAATATACTGCTTAAACTTGGCGCTATCAACAAAAAACTACTAATATGCGTGGATATATGTGTGTACATATATACATAATAAGTTGTCTGAAAAGAAAAGATTTGGCCGGAAAAAGTTGGTATGTCAAGTAGAAGTTGGTCGAGTCTATGGGGGTGTTGGAGTATTAATATGGAGTCAGATTGACAGATTGGCCAAATGGTATTTTATTAACGACGTGCAAACATTTCACACAATAATGTTACACATTCACTTATAATATTATATATGGATAATAATATTTTTTTTTCAGGGTTTTTTACTCGGATGCACAGTTGAGGCTAGCTAAAACATCATTAATCATACAAGTTGGCCAATGGTGATCAGTGATAATTTAAAAATAATGCAGCGAGAGAATATTAATGCTCTGTTTGTTATAATCTTATTTTAAAATACTTATTTTATTGAAATAAAAGAAAATATTGTAAAATTTAATACATCTTATCACGTATCCTTTAAAAAATTCAAGATAAACCATATTTTTCATCTTATAAGAAATAAGTAATCCATCTTATTTTATTGTTTACAATTATAAAATACATGGTGTATGAGATAAGATATCTTAAATCTTATAAGATATCTCCAAATTTGAATAAAATAAGCACCTTAAAATAAGATTATTCCAAACACACTATAAATCAAACTTAATTTGCATTATTATATTTTTTAGGAGTTAGGGTGTAGAAGTTTTTTTGGAGATAGGAACATTTTTGTTTTTATCATGAAAAATGGCCACATGGGTTATGAGCTTGCTTGGCTTGCTTATTTTGCATGCTTATAAACAATTGGTGTTATTTATATGAAAGTGATAAATAAGTAAAAAAATATTAATTTGAATAATATGTTTTACAAGCTGCTAACAAGTTTAGTAAATAAGTGTTTATAAACAATAGTATTGATAAAATGACTAAAAAGATATTTCATTTATAATTTTCTTGAGTTTTTGAAAGGAATGTATATATGTTTTTTTTTATAGTCAAAGATGATTGCTTATAATTAGGCTGGAGAAAGAAAAGAAAGGTTAGATAGTTTATTTTTTTACTAACTTAGAAGTACCTAAAATTAGTGATCTATAAATTACTAAACCAATTTTTTTTTTTTGACTTATGAACTTATTTGACTAACTTATAAGCTTAGCTATACAACCTCTATGTGCATTTAGAGGCTGTTTGGCTTTGCTTATTTGTGGCTTATAAGTACTATGTAGTAAAAAGTATATGAGAAAATTTTTTCCTAAGTGCATATAAGCACCAAAATAAGCCAAGCCAAACACTCTCTTAAACTCATAAACGTTTACTCTTTTTTTTTTCCCCCCCTTTTCACGTACGTACGAGAAATGTACCCCCAGGACCATCCTAGGCTCATTTAAGCAACAAGGATTATTCTATCAATCAGTTCTGATCTTGCTCTTTATAATGATTTATGATCGAAAAATACTTTTATATTGTTTCTTATAATCAGGTAGGGAATAACTCAAGAAATTGAGGCTAAATTGGCCCCAAGTCTTCCTCTTAGAACAACTTTAGTTTGTCTAATTTTCCATTATATCTTTGATATTCTGGAAATGGGACATATGGGGCGAAATGTATATATTTCAAATTGAGGTGGTAAAATGTAATAAAAATCTTAAATAAATCTATTGGTCTAATTTGACAACAATTAAAAATAACTCTTCAAACAACATTTAGTATTCTAACTATTCCTTCTAGTTTTCGTTGTTAAATAAATGGTACGTTTGGATTGGCTTTTTTTTTTTTCCAAAAAAAGATGTTTTTTTCCTAAAAAATCATATATTTTTTTATTAGCATTTGAATTAGATTTTTAAAAAAAGCTGAAATTCTTAAAAAAAAAAAAAGCTCAATTGTAGCTTTTTCCAAAAGCCAAAACTTGTAACTTCTCAAAAGAGTACTTTTTTCAAAAGTTTTAGAAAAAAAGAACTTTCGAAAAAAGTCAATGCAAACGAGCTTAAAATGGGATTTTCTGTTAATTTTCTAGTGTTTGAATTAGCTTTTATTAGATGTTAACAATGTTAACATTTCAAATTAGATTTTTGGGCCTATTTGGATTGGTTTTTTTTTTTCCAAGAAAAAGCAATTTTTTCCTAAAAAAGTTGCATTAAATTTACAATAATTATTTAATTTGGCTTTCAAAAAAACTGAAACTCTGAAAAATACTCAAATATAGCTTTTTTTAAAAGTAAAAAATTTCAACTTCTCAGAAAAAACTATTTTTCAAAAACTGTTAAAAAAAGTACTTTTGAAAAAAACCAATCCAAACGAGTCCATTATATGGAGTTTTGTTTATTTCTCCCGTCCTTCATTTTTTAGCTTTTCTTCTTTTTGGTTTTTTGTCCCTTTTCTCCCACCCCCAACCTAACTCAGTTCCTCATGAAATTTGATCTCACGACTTTATTTTTAAAAAAGATAATCTCAACCACTTGAACAACCTCTAATCTCTTCCTTAGCTTTTCTTTTTTGTTTTCCTGTCCCATCTTTTTCTCCTCAATCTTTTTCTTGTGTCTTATCTTTTCCTTCTGTATCATGTCCTTGTATCTTACGTTTTTTCTTCTCTATTCTATGCTTATATTTTTCTACTAGAAAAAGTATTTTGTTTTACCATATTGATAAAAATATTTTATTACAAAAGTTATGTCACTTTGCTTTGACAATAAATATAATAATAATAACAACAGTAGCAACAACAACAACAATAATAATAATATTATTATTATCTTATTTTAACAATAAAAAATGATAGTAACAATAATTGTAATAATCATAACAAAAATAACAAAAGTCATATTTATGCCCTTTTACTCCTTTTAGTTTTATCATTTGATCCAATAATTAGCTTTATCAAATATATTTTTGCCATTCAACTCGTTAAATATCTATCTGCTAAAATATAACTGTTACTATGAGGTGGGGGATGGTTTAAAAAGTAATTAGCCACCAAACAGCCAGTAGGGGCCTTGGTCATGTCGTAACTTTGCGTGAAGCTAAATTCGTCCTTGTCAAGCTTACCAGACACACACACACACACACACACACACATATATATATATTGTCAAGTATTGTAAAATAAAATGAAATAGACTTTACAATATATAAAATGGGAATGCTCTATATTGGCAAACAAAGTCCTTGGGTGATATCATATGATAAAACCTTTGTTGAGTACACGACCTCTATGGGTAATGGGAATTCAACTCGAAAAGAAGAATCATTTCTTGACGCCACTAGCATAGCTTTTACACAACTATAGTATGGTAATTAGTCGTACATATATTTTATTACTAAAACATCTTTCTAAGTCCTTGGTCAAAAAATAAATAAATTAAATAAAATAAATAAACACATTATCTTTTTAAGTTGAGCTAATATATGCCTCTTTTATTCATTTTAAATATTTCTCCTTCTCTCTTTCTAGTAAACAATTGATCAACTTCACAACTTAATTAATTCAGTGATTAACTTATGTTTGGAAGAATTATTGGATGCTTATGCTTGATGTATATATAATAAAACTTCAATATTATCAATCAGACGTCACGAAATTTCAGAGAAGAATAAACGAAATGAACAGCTAGTTGCTTATGGATTTTTTTTTTTTCAATTTTAATTTGGGTATACCAACTAATTAATGCACCAAACTTCGTTAATTGAATACTTTGGCTGCAGGATAATTAAGATATGTTTTGTTACCTACATAAACAGTCTAATTTACCTATTATTTTATGACCCGTTTTGCTTATAATATTTTAATTGATGAAATCAGAGTTTCTGATTAAATTAGTCATAAAATAATATTAAAGATTAATTGGTTAAGATAAGGATATAGACGATATAATTAATTATAGGTTAAACAAAGTCATTAATTCATAACTACTTATTCTATAAATTGATTATTGCATAATTATAATAACAAAAATAACTAATAGCAAACAGGAATGACCACTGCTGGTATGTTCTCTCTATGGATAATCTCCTTTTTGATATTGAGAGTGACTTTTTTTAGAATAAACTAGCATATAAGTATTGGGATTACTTAGAAATTTAATAACTCAAACGTTATCGGCTATTTAATTTATTCTTAATAATTCTCAACAGCAAATAAAAAGTGATCTCACCACACCCATCAGCACAACGTTCTTGATATTTAATTCATTAAATATTATTAACTCATTATCATATACTACAGGACAAATTCTTATCATAACATTGATTAATTGACCATGAGACGAGGTCGCAATTTTGAATCTTCCATGGCAGAAAACTTAGTTAATCATTAAAATAAAGAATTAAAAAAAAAAGAGACAATAATCAAAGAGCTAAAAAAATGAAGACCCTTTATTTTCAACATAACATATAGTTTAGTTTTTAGTCAATCGTCGAGCACGACCGGTTCTTGCTCCGCATACTGCTCCCCAAAAATAAAGATTGTCATTTTCCTATTGGCTCCTGACTTTTTGATAAGGCAAACAAATAAATTTATTGAAATTCTCTTAAATTGTTATTTGTTCCTAGAAAATTCAAATTTAACTATCACCTTGTAGCAAAGAGTTATGTAGTGGAATATTGCTCACGTACCGAGAAGTACTAATGGAATTGCCGATTAGTTGGCTAGAAATGTTCGTGTAAACACTCTGCTCCAGAATTGGATTTGCTCCTCCGTGAGGTTTTATTTAATGTCTTAAATTGTATACTTGATAATACTAATGTAAGCTAACTTTATGTTGTTAAATAAAATTTCTCCTTGTTTCGAATTAAAAAAAAAAAATCACCTCGTATGTTAGTTGGTTTGTCGGAATAATTTTTTTTTTTTTAGATGCCGGCTGTGGTCTATGTCTATATATAAGATGTTATAAATGAATGAAATACTTGTTTTTTCTGGGATCTAAAATTAATTAAGCAGTACTTGATTATGGTGAAACAATTGTTTTATTGGGAGGATTAGGTTGGAACCTTATATTATAGTCCCTCAGGCTATGCACCTTTTATCGGGAGGATTAGGTTGGAACCTTATCTTATAGTCTTTCATGTAATGTATCTATAAAAAGCACTGTACACTTACTGTGATGAACACTACGCGATATTGTTCACGTACGGTAAATATTTGTTCACTACCTCACAATTACTTATCATTGACTATTTTTTTACTACCCTACAATTATTTGTTCACTGACTATTCATTTACTATCCTACAACTATTTATACACTGATTTTCATATATAAATCAAATATTTATTTATTATCCCACTTCTATTTATTCATTGCTTTACATACACAAGTGCACATTTATCTATTCATCACTCTACATATATTTATTCAAAACTTTGTTCACTGACTATTCATTTACTATCCTACAACTATTTGTACACTGATTTTCATATATACATCAAATATTTATTTATTATCCCACTTCTATTTATTCATTGCTTTACATACACAAATGCACATTTATCTGTTCATCACTCTACATATATTTATTCAAAACAACATATCTGTTTGTTCATCATTTCATATATATTTGTTCACCACTCTCGCACACACAAATACAAATGCATTTATTTGTTTACCACTCTCACAAAACATAAACACACATATACAAACATATATATTTGTTTATAATGTTACATTTTTTTGTTCACTGTACGTAAATACAAACACATATATTTGTTCATACAAATCCCCGCACACACGTACACACACCACATACCCATACACACTCTTACATACCACACACGCACACACACATTCACCCACAATGATACTTTTTGTTTCTCAATCAAGATCCATCACCTTCATTGCAACATAGGGTACATTGTATATCGCCATTATCCACTCTCTCAATCAATTTCATATTTTCAATTACCGATTATTTCATAAATATTCTCCTGATTCTCGTTTGCGAGATAATTTTTAATAAGTCAAATTCACTGATAAATATATCGCAACTTTATCTTTTCTATAATTAACCAACGTCACAACTCCAACGACGAACCAACGCCGGCAGAACCTTACACCACCAACTCCGACGACGGCTTCTTCTCCTTCGCGATGACTGCAATCCCAGCCTCCTCTCACCATGAGACAGCCACAAATCAACTCCTTGTGTCGCGGGGAGCCTTTCGGTGTGCGTCTTCTCCGGTGAGGCTCCTTCTGCGGCAACAAGTAAAGAATGACTATATGTGTGTATGTGCATGAGATCTGTTTTTTTTTTTTTTTTTTTTTTAAGCGAAGGTGCTCCATGCGTGAAGGAACACCTACGTGAAGGTGCAGGATATAATATGCTGATTAGGTTTTAGGTTCAATAATAATCATTTTACTTGGAAAAAAGGGATATTAATTTATGTATTGACTTAACTTTGGCTTTTTTAACAAAAGGACAACACATTTATAAAGACCGGCCTTAACTTTTGCTAAAAGTTCACGGATATAATGTGAAGCTCACTGATCCACAAATATCTGATGCCTGATATAATAGGGAGCGTTTGAATAGGGTTTTTTCACATAATTTTTCTTTTTTTTTTTTGGGAAAAAAGTCATCTTAGTTTTGCAATAAGTTTTTGAATTAATTTTTAAAAAAGACAAAACTTTTAAAACATTCAATTTCAACTTTTTTTAAAAGCTAATTTTGACATTTAAGAAAAGTTTTTTTTTTTTTTTTGTAAAATTATGCAATGAAATATTTTTTAGAAAAGTCAACACAAACGAACTCTTTTTAGTTTTTTATTGTAGGAATAAGCTTCAGTTTAGCCCCAACAAAAATAAAAGGGCCCTCTTTTAGGCCCAATTTTTGTATGAGGCTGAGTTTGAGCCTTACCGTCTGGCCTTCCGAGATTATGGACCTTCTGACCCAAGAAGCTCAACTTGTTTTTTCACCCATTTTTCTTTTATTCTTTTCAGAGCTTTCTAATAAGTCGACCTGACCAAATATGAATTTTGAAGATCCTCTCATAATGTTAGGATATATAAAAATAAGATTTGGATGGTTCTTTTAATAATTTTAACAAAATTCCAGCTTTATTGTCATATTTTATAACTATTTTGCCAAAAAATTAAATTGTATAAATTTCTTTTTGCCTTCCACATTGTAACAATAATATGACAGGATCCCCAAAAAAAAAAAAAAAAAGCAGATATATTTGCCACTTAATGCCTATTGATTATTTTTATGCTAGACCAGAATTAGTTGCCTTAATCGAAATATCTAATCCATAATGAAGGAAAAAGAAGTTGAATACTACTCATGCAGGACGGATTTTTTTTCCTACCCAAACTTCTTGGGAACTCTAGATTCAATAACTAACATGGTACAATTAAACCAAAAACAAAAAGAAAAAAAATATATATCTAGTCAGGAAATTTAGCTTCTGTCCAGGGCATACGACTTTTTTGTTTGGAACATCATCATTTTTCTATTTTATGGTGACAAGAAATCATCATTAAGAAGGTACTAGGCAGGGCTTATAACAGTATGAAAAATTTTTGAATTTGAGGCGAAAAATTTTCGTAAACTTAAAAAATTTTGTCTTAAAATGAATTTGAAATAGAAATTCATCATCTCAAAAACTCTCATTTCAAATTTTAATAATGTTAGACAGAAAAATTCTGTCTCAAATTTTTCATTGCAAATCCAACAATTTTTAGTACTGGTAAGCATTTAAAATGAAAAATTATTCTCGCTAACTTTTCATGTAAATGCTTATAAGCACCGAATAAGGCAACATCCATCCTCATGAAGCTGCATAATAGAAAATAAAATCGTTTAGCAGATGGTTCATGCAAATAAGTGTCCAATAATTTCTTTTTTATTTTTCATTTGTGTCTTCTTGAACATTTACTTCAAGCTGACTAAGCAATAGGTTGGACCCCTGCTAGCCTTTTTCTTTCTCTTTTTTTTTCCCCCCTGTTTTGGCTTTTGCCATAATAACTCTAAAAGGATCAGTGTTGACAACCCAATTCAATTCGAGTCTAGATAACATCAACTTTAAAAAATAAATGAAAATCATGCTGTTATCACATGCTCTTCATCTTTATCCGAATGCAACTCGTGAAATGTTACTTTCCCTATCTTTGCTTTTCCCGTTTGGGATAAGAAAGATATACCTGCCCCGCTTATAATTTGTCTTTTAAATGATTGAATAATAATTTATTGTTATTAATAATCTTAGGTAGTCTCTTTTAAGTTATTTAGGAAAAATGGTCATACATAAGAGACAAGAAGTAGAGTATAAAGAGCGATTAGAGTTAGAGTCAAAGAGTTTCAAGACGAAAGACTGAGCTGTGCAATCGTACGAAAGACTGAACTGTGCAATCGTGTGTCTTGAATTTTTTGTTTTTCTCATTTCGTTTGCCCTACGTTTTCTCAACATAATTAATAGTACATCTTTCATATAACTCTCAAAGTACGTTCCCAGATATGAAGAAGACAAAATCTTCCGTCAAAAAAAAAAAAGAAGACAAAATCTATCTTGCTCCCATAGCTAAGGCTAGATGTGTCTCTGCCATCATCATGCAGATGGGAAGTCTTTATTGTGACGTCATACCACATTTAGTACGAGATTTTTTTGACTATGCTTATTTTATTGTTTATAAATATTTTTAAAAAAAAATTTATATTTTTTTTACTATTTATAACTTATAAGTCTGAAATAAACTTAATAGGCTTTTTCTTTTAATGCTTTAAGGCTTATTAACTCTAAACAGTGTATTAGCTTTTTTGCACTGTAATGACGTTTTATAATCAAATATTAATCTCAACTTAGAATTAAATCTTTACATCAACATTAAAACTATCGTCTTGCAACCTGAAAGTCAAAAGTTGACTTCATGAAAATAATCTACAGAATGACAAATAAAGTTGCATTAGTCATAAATTTCAAAATAAGTCAGACTAGTTTTCATACCCAATACATAACAAGATTGTCATATACCAACTATGTCACAACAGATTAATCTTAACACGAAATATTATAGTTCAACGGAAAGACTATGAAAACCATTTATAGTTCAACTCTGTAGGGTGAGAAAGTTGAAGTCAAAACCGAGTAATTGCATGTTCTTTGTTATTATTATAACATTTTACAGGGTTTGAAATTCTAAACAAATATAAAATATACATATATATATAGCTATATATATGTGTGTGTGTGTTTTATTTATATGCATGTTCAACATATGAAATACATGTCATATTCACCTGTGATGAATAAGCACAGTATACATGGTCCACCATATATAAAGCTGCCAAAAATATCCTCACCTCTTGTACGATGTGACCATTTTTTTTTTTGGTGGCCCTAAATAGTTGAGTGGAAAAGTCTAACTCATCGCGTGGATCTTAAGTAAAATGGCATGATTTGATTAATCTTCAACTTTACTCATCAAAATGGACCAATTTTTCCGAAAAAAAAAAAAATGGACCAATTTAGCCTAGCTATACCTAACTACGATTGCATTTAGACTCTTTAATAGCACAAGACAATTACAAAATTTTGATAGGTGAAGTGTAACAGGTCTTGCATTATTTGTAAAATAGAATATGATTGATCATTTGGGTCAATGGAAAAATTAATTGTTTAATGATGCATGAGATTCATCTATAATATTTCACAAACCACTTTCATACTTTTGGTTAGGTGAGAGTTTCGTTCTTTCTACATGTTAATCGCAAAAGAGAAACGAGTCTTATAATAGAAACGTCGACTAATTTATCAATCAAAATGAACATTTTTTTATATTAGAATCAAATCAATCGACGATCATTGCATTACAATTTTTTATGAGTTGAATTACAGAGACACAAATAAAATCTTATTTTATATGTCAAATAGTTTACCATTGGATCAAACCCTAGAGGTGGTTGTGAAAATGAGCATCTTTTTTGTGAAAAATTTATTTGAGAAAAAAAAAGAAAAAAAGAAAGCTGTCAGGTGAGTGGTTGACAAGAGCCTTTCACATCTCCACTATTCAGTATTAAGTTAATAATAAAAACAAGGCATTAATGGTCCTGCCCTTGCAACCATATTAATTTAGCATTATTTTAGATTCACTTGTGTCCCAAAAGAAAAAGGAAAAAGAAAAAACGAAAAAGCACTATTTGAGATACGTGACGTGTCACCAATATTCTTTCGAGATAAACGCGTACTTTTTAGAAGGTAAAAATTTCCTCGTATTATTTGCAATAAGTTAACAAATCAAGGGTCAATAATGTAATGCAAGAAGATATATATAACGCGATAACGATGTTGCCCTGCACCACAATTTTCGCATAGTGTGAGAGAGTCCCGAAGCCACCATTAATGGCTTATGAAGAACAAGTTCTGCAGCTCTTTGATTCTTATTGGTTCGAGTATAGAATCTTCTCAAGTACAAAGCCAAAGCCAAAACCAAACTTTTCAGCCCCTGCAGCAAAAAACCCAGATCTTGTTAAAGTACATGAAATCTTGGAGCCTCAAAAAGCTGCTTATAAGCAGCTTCTTCCTCGTACACCCTCCCTCATTTCTAGATCTTTCAGTGACCAAGCCTTGAGCTCAAAAGACAGCTTTCACTCATCAGAAAACGGCGCTGCTGCAGATTCTCCAAAATCTGTGCTTGTGCCTAAGCTTCAAACTATACTTTCAGGTAAAGAAGTTGAAGAATTATCTCACCCACCACCCAAAAATGAAGCTGCTTATGAAGGGTGTGATAAGAGACCAATAAGCAGAAGCAGAAGGAGAAGAAAGGGTAGTAGCAAGAGCTTATCAGAGCTAGAGTTTGAGGAGCTTAAAGGGTTTATGGATCTTGGATTTGTGTTTTCTGATGAAGATAAAGATTCCAGCTTAGTCTCTATTCTTCCTGGATTGCAAAGGCTGGGAAAATCACAAGAGTGTGATGATAACAATGAGCCTGCTGTTTCGAGGCCTTATCTTTCTGAAGCATGGGAAGTTTTAGATCATCAGAAGAGAAAAATTCATCAGGACCCTTTGATGAATTGGAAAATTCCATCTTTTGGTAATGAAATGGAGTTGAAAGATCATCTCAGGTTTTGGGCTCATTCTGTTGCCTCTGCTGTAAGATAATAATGAAAAAATCTTGTATTTTCTTTTCGGATTAGATTTCTGCAGATGAAGTCTACTGTAATATAATCTGATAATTGTAAATGAGCAAAGAGGAAAAGAATTACATCTGATTTTTGATTGTATTATTCATAGACTATTATTCTATATCATCATTTTGCCATTTCTTCGTAGGATAAAAATTTATCTGGTGAGCGACAAATTTCTTAGTTGTTAATTTTTACCCTCCAGTTAGTTGACTAGAAACAGTTCAAGTGGTTAAGAGGTTATGGGTTCAAATTTTATGGGGAACGAGAGTTGAATCTAGGGTAAGAATCACTATTGCAGTCTTAAAGCTCGTGTGAATCGTATACTTAAGAGCCGTCTTTTGAGAAAATAATTGCATAGTTTAAAAAATTTGGAAGAGAGTGCATTTGAATATTAAGTGTCTTACAGGTCAAAGCTTGAATGAAAGTTGTCTGGTGAACACAACGATTTGTTGGTAACTGAGTTAAGGAAAGAATAATGAAAAGCTGGTGTGTGCTGCGGAAAATGCTTATATATATATATATATATATGATATTTGATTTCACGTTTGAAAAGTTGGGAATTTTGTATGATTCTTTTGGTACAGTGACCGTTGTCGAAGTTTGATACTCCAGCTAGATCTCTGCAGGACTGGTGGCTGCTTTCATCTTCGTGAAACACACTATTAACAGAATCCCATGTAAAAGTAAATCAGCTCATATCTCTCAATCATGATGCTTTGTAAATTATCTGCCGACAGCTTATAAGCCATACTTGATCTGCCTCTGTCAACCACAAATATTACATTGAAAGATGAGAATGTAATATTTAAGTAATTGGATTACTCTCTAAGAGAACGATATATAAATTCAAATGCCTTGACTGAGGTCGGGTTAGGGCTGGGTGGGTGGGTGGGTGGGTTGGGTTGAAAATTAAAAATTGAAAACTCTCAACAAGAGCGATATTTGAATTTGAAAGTCTAGACTTGAGTCATGGCAGGTGGATAAAGTGGGTTAAAAATTGAAATTTGAAAAGGTTTAAAAGATGTTACATTAAGAAAACCAATTAAATGAAATCTTATCCTTTTGTGAAGTATTGGAAATTAGAGTATTCTAGATGCCAAATGAATAAGGATCTATTATTAGCTTTTGAAAAATAAATTTCTGTTGCTTCAACGAAAGGGTAACGGGGCGCTTCATTTCCCTAGTGTAGGAGAGTTATTTCCGAGTCTATTATACATAATTTTACTTTCCATAACTTCCTATTAAATATCTTGTAATATTTCGTTAGGATACCTAGTCCATTTCAAGATTACATGAATATCAATTATAAAAAAGATTCAGAGTTTTCTTTTCGTTGATCAAATCAATATTTTCGCCAGACTCTACATTTATAGCTCATTATTGTTGGTTAATTAGAAATATGAATTTTTTCCATCTGCCACCATTTCTTCACCAAGTTCATGTTGGAGATACATTACATATAATAAACTTAAATTTATTATATATAATGAATATACATCATTTTGATCATAAATAAAAGAACAAATAAGACTAAATACATAATATTTGATATATAGTCAATCATAAAAAATTATAAGTCACAAAAACTATCGGGTTCATAACTTACTTCTACATGCTAAAAAAATGTTCGTTAAAACTAACATTGCACGCACCTGAGTGTTTACACTTAACATTGAATTCAAGTGTTAATATGGTGTCCAAGGGAGGTGTTTACCATTTGATTGAGTGATTGTTTGTCGTTCAAGTGTCAAGAAAAATAAAAAAGTTAAAATTATTGGACACGCATCCAATTACGAGAAGAGTGACAATGTCCGACACGTGATGGACATGGGATACACGACTCTCTAGAAAATATTGATGCTTCATGGATTCATGGAAGGAAAGATGATCATTTTGAGATCTAGAAAATTAGTTGACATCAAAGTCTGAAATTAGAAGCAACAATTTTTTGTATTTTCCGCACTCAAAAATTACAATTGCGTCAGTATCGTACTAGAGACATAGTCAGTATCGTACTAGAGACATAGGGCCTGTTTGGTTTGGCTTTTTTTTTTAGGAAAAATACTTTTTTCTTGAAAAATTTACATTAGATTTGCAATAAGTATTTGATTTGGCTTTCAAAAAAGTTAAAATTCTAAAAAAAATTCAAATACAGCTTTTTTAAAAACAAAAATTTTCACCTTCTCAAATAAAAACTCTTTTTAAAAAACTGTTAAAAAAATACTTTTGAAAAAAGTCAATCCAAACAAGACAATAATTGTTTATAACATAACTACTAGATGAACATTATCAAAATTAATCTATAAGATAAAGATACAATAAGTCATATATCACATTTCTAACTTATCCTCGGTGAAGATTCTTATGCGTTGTCACCTATGACATTCATCATTTTATCAGGACTAATCTTCCAATCTTGTTTAAATATTGTAATATGTCACAAGTCACAAGTTGATGAATTTATTGTGCCAAAAAATTATATTAATCCGGAAATGTTTAATGTTTTGACTAATAATTATCAGACAAATTATTTATTCTTTTACATGTAACCTTCATAATATATATTCAATAATTTACTTAAAATGTATTTTTAGATATTTGACTTGTTTGTTCACATCTTTGTAATGTCTATATATGTTTATATATTCTTTATTGGTTCTAATTTGTTGTATTTCTTGAAATTATATTTGATAAATTATTCTCAAATTAAAAAAAAAAAAAGTGTCAAGAAAGACACTCAAATTGAGAGTGATTATGCAATACTTTTTATAATATATATGGGGTATTAATAGCATTCTTTATAACATAAGGATATTAACAAATTTTAAAACTACAAAAATTTTTACACAATTTTGACAAAGCACAAGGATATGCTTTGCACAATCTCCCAATTAGTAAAGCGGTTAGTGTTTTTAACAAGAAAAAAATACCCAAATGTCTAATATGTCCTTTAAAACAGTGGTATCATGCACTTATTGGAAAAACACAAGAATTAAATTATGTATTTGTGGCAAAGTATAGAGTAATTAGATGTAATTTATCCCTTTGTTTTTATGCCAGAGAAAATGCATCTATATCATATTGTATTATTACACATCCCTCTTAAAAGTGAAAAAAAAAACTACAATATTGACTAATTAAGGGTCAACATAGTGAAAACTAATTATAAAGTAAAACTTACCAGATTAACTTATAAGCAGATTAATGCCTTAATGGTAAAACTGTTGTAGTGTAACTTCTAGCAGATTCGAATGATATCGACGTGCCAACCAGCTTTTCAATGATTAAAGACAAGAAATGGTGCTTATAAAATAATTCTGTACATGAATTGTGGGCGTCTATAGTTGAAATTACCACATACTGGATTCCACTACTATGCGCATATTGTAACCTCAAATCGGCCCATTTATATATAAATTCTGCATATACATTGAATAAGTCGTCTAGAGTTTGGAATCGATACAAAAACAAATTTCTAAATCCGTCCCTTCTGGTGGTTATGGCAGCTGAGGAAGTTCTCGAGCTGTTTGATTCTTACTGGTTCGAACGAGATATCTTTGCAGCAAATCAAATGTTTTCAGCTTCTACAGAAAAGCTGATTCATCAAAAACCTGATGATCAAAAGCTTTATCACAATGCAAAGCTTCAAGGGCGATCTTTAAGTGATCAGTGTTTGAGGTATGAAACAAGTTTAATTCCTAAAGATTCATCTCCAAAGTCAGTCATCACAACGCCAAAGCTGCAGAAGATATACTCTGGCAAAGAAATGTGTGAATTCTTTTCCAATGAAGAAGAAGTTGATAACAAACTAACACACACACCTGTTGAGAAGAAATTGAGCTTAAAGAAGAGAAGAAAAGGTGTGAGCAGAAGCTTATCAGACCTGGAATTTGAGGAGCTAAAAGGGTTTATGGACTTGGGTTTTGTATTTACTGAAGAAGGTAGAACATCGAGGCTTGTTTCGATCATTCCTGGGCTGCAAAGATGGGATCAAGACGATTATGGTGGTGAAGATAAGTGTGATGAGTGCTGTAAAACTTCCAGGCCTTATCTTTCTGAAGCATGGGAGGTTCTGGATCAGAGAAAGGCAAGTAGACAATTGATGAAATGGAGGATCCCTGCATTGGCTAATGAGAATAACTTGAAAGATCATCTTAGAGCTTGGGCTCACACTGTTGCGTCAACTATTAGATGAAAGCAATCTTCCTTGCTATCCGCCCCCCCCCTTCCCCCCAGATGCCCTATAGTAAAATCGTGGAAAGAACACCACTCGTGGGCAAGTTTGAGCTGCATCAGTTACCGTTATAGGTTGAGTACCCTGCTTTACCTGGTATAATGGTCTTGGGGAGGGTTTTGCATTCGGAATTTACCAATAGTGGTTGGGCTCTGTCAGTTATCTCGTGGCCAGGTTTCGTCAATTAGGTTTCCTGAACAATCTTCCTTTTCTTTGTTTCTCTTTCTGTTCTTTCGCCTTCTGCGTTCACAATTTAGGGTTTATTGCATACTTTGGGGAATTTTCTAAGTGTATATGGAGAAAAAATGAGAAAGTTTTTCATTTTGATGCCAATTTTTTTCTACTTTCCTCCTATTGATTTGGTAAAATGGTTGGTAATGATCCATCCCATTACAAATACTTTTTAACCCTTTACTAACTTGGAATACCTAAACTAAGACATACCACTATACGACAAGATTTATAAATTTAGTTAAGATGAATTCAGTGTGTCCTACTTGAGATAATTTTCTCGTCATAAAAAAAATTTTGATCTAATTTTTCACTTATCCGTAAAATAGAAAGAGATTAGGATAAAATCTGTGAGGCACCTGTAATCCTAAATCAAAAAAATTCGCTTGCTACAATAATGAATATATAGATGGCTCTTCCAGCATAGAAGAGCCAAATATGTATACGCTGAGTCAATTTTTTGTTACACTTCTAATCCTCCATGGATGATGACTGTAGACACAACTAATGATAGTACATTGCCTATCATTGTCGCTCCATAGTAGCAGAGACAGAAAATCTAGCGCTAACATCGACGCCAAATGTAAACAATCGTTGGCTTCGACGTGTGATATACGCCAACCAAAAGTTAGCGGATAACCTGTTAAGGTGATATTAATATATATTAGCAAAAAGGAGAAAATGAAATTAGCGTATGTAATAAATGCTTGTAAAAAATATATATATATATATATGTAATCTCTCGTATAAATGGGAAAGGTATTCGCTATGTAGTTTATAATTAGATATTTACTATTTCAATAATATCTGATTTTTTTTTTTTTTTTGGGTACAAAGGAGACTAAGCTAGAAAACTAAATAAGAACTAGTCTCTAAGGGCTGTTTGGATTGAGGGGAATGGGGGGAAAGGAGAGGGAAGGGAAGAATTTTGATATCCTATCCCTTGTATGTTTTGAAGGTATTAGGAGGGGGGAGGATTTTGGAAAGAAAAATAAAATCCTCTCAAATCTTTTATTTTCAATCATTCCAAATTGAGGTAAAATGGAGGGAAAGGATTCTTGAAATCCTTTACTCTCAATCTTTTACATAAAAAATTTATCCCTTCCTTCCATTTTCTTTCTAACTAAATACAAGATACTCATAATTCTTTATGTTCCTTTCTCCTACAAAAAAACTCTAATCCAAACATGAATTATCCATTTCCTCTCTTTTCTTTTATAATCCTCTCCTTTCCTTTATTAAATTTTCCCCCTCCAATCCAAACACACCCTAAGTGGGGACACCGCAAAGGTCTTCTCCAAGAATTGGTCTAACATTGTCGGGAGAATCATTAAGCCTATGAGTTCCAATTAATAGCATAATTCTATAGTTTGCTAACCAATTTGTGTTTTGTTCGCATCCCTAAAATATGCTTCAGTGTAAAACCTCTATCGTACTTCAATTTGTTTATGCATTCGTCAAGAATGGGAATGATCGAACCCCCTACTGTTGCTCGCCCTTTTATCCAATTTACCAAGAGTCGTGAGTCCGTTTCAATCGCCAGTTCATTCAGCCTAATTTCCTCCGTTAGAGTGACCCCCTCAAGCAAAGCCATAGCTTCCGCAATGTTACTGGATGTCACACCCAAGTTGATCTCGAAGCCCACCACCCACACACCTTGTGCATTCGTGATTAGACCCCCTGCTGTTAATAAACCTGGATTTCCTTCGGAGCAACCATCCAGGTTAAGGTCGATACTAATCTTGCACGTGTGCTGCAAAACTCCGTTCATTGTAGGAACTTGTGCATCACAGCAAAGATGAGCACTTTGTTCTATTTCGTTTAGAATTGCGAATGTTCGTCCTTGGTTAACACCCTATTTCTTTTTCCTTTTCAGATCAAAAACTTGAGATGCCATCGCAAAAATTGGCTAGAGATTGCTTGGGAGTACTTGATTATAAGTTGATCAAAATAAATTACTTAGGAGTAAAAGAAAAACAAGAAGAGAGAGCCTCTCTTTTCGCTAGTAAATTTTCTTCTCTTTTTTCTTTTTTTTTCCTACGACATTTTTTCTGAATAATGTCTCATCCCTTCTATCTTTTGGACAAAAGGACCAAGAGCTATATCAGCGATATTTTCAATCACCGAGATGCATCCAATCTTAACGAAAGAGAACATAGTATTGCACGCTTAGACAAGTTGTTGGCAACTCCGTTAGCATCCGCTTTTGCATGAATGGACATTAAGAGCCTGTTTGGCAGAGCCTATTATAAACACCCAAAATGAAAAATAACCCCCTCCAACTTTTACTGAGAAGTGCTTATAAGCACCCAAATAAGCAGCCAAACACCTACTAAACCTCTGATTCTCTGGCTGGGAAAGTACAGAAACTTAGCAACATTCAAGAGAGATTGAATGGTCCAGGTAGCTGAAGACACTGAAATAGATTGCCTACATTATGGCATAAGACATAAATTATCCCGACTCCAAGCAGCAGCTTCCCAAATGGCAATCGCCTCGGACTGAAAAGCAGAGCTGCACTTCATCGAACCAAATTGCTCATATACCCAAGTATGGAAAAAAGTGGCTCACCAACTTCACTTGCCCCTCTATGGGACTCGCTCTGGGCAGGTTCCGCTCCACAGTAATGTCTCAGTTATCTTATAAAGGCATGCAAACAGACACTAATTTAATGTGGCCTTGTTTTCCTTCACTTAGGTGTGCCTAAGAATCAACATTTTGTGAAATGTTGCAAGCATTGCATAATCGAAGTTATGCATACAAGATTCAGGACATTTAGATCCACTGCAATTAGTAAGACAAACTAAGTATTGCAACCAACAAAAGACACTTGCCAAAATTCACACCACAACACGAATGAGACAGAGAGTAAATTAACCTTGTCTGCAAATAATACTATTGCAACTTTCCAAAACTTCAAACTCAGCAATAAAAGAGTCTACAAAACAAATGAACAGAAGAAGATCCAGAAGTCTGCTGTCAACTTAAGATTGAATATTTGAGGCCTTGTTAAGGATTACACCTTCATATTTGACCTGGAACCACTTCATGGCATCCTCCTTGGTGACTCTGTGTTGGATTCCAACACGAGCCTTGCACCTTCGGCGACGTGCCACTCTGTATCCAGGTCGCTCCAAGACAACAAAGAAATCCATACCGTAGATACCAGTTGATGGGTCATACCTGAAAGATACGGAAAAGGTGAGGCAAACTGATAAAACAGCTGCTAGATATATAGAACACGACTTTAATTACTACACAAGCAAAGATTTCATAAGCAGATAACATGATAAATGGCTTGTGCACTAGCTGTATCCCAACGAAACTTCTACATAGGATGAACCATAAACCTTGAGGTATGCAAGCAAATTCCACATGGCATCTTAATGGTAAGAGATGAGAAAAAGTTGCCTCTTTGAAACAAAATCCAAGAATGATCTAAATGCAAAGTGATAGAGCAATAGCTTCACTTGAAACCTCCATAAAAGATGACACAACTATACTCTCTGAGAACTAACTTAAACATCTCACTTTTTATGCTAGATTCAAGTATGTTGAAACAAGTGACACTTAAAATAGAACCATTTTCAGTTCTACCCACTACTAATGCTAAAATGACCCCAGAAACCACTTTCACATGCTGAGAAGCATGACTTTCAGTTCATTATCCAAACAATTTAAAAAAAAAAAAACACACACAATTAAACAAGATGAAATGGCATCGAGAAGCTGCTCATTACTTGATTCCAAGATCAATGTGCTCCTGGATACCAAAACCAAAGCAGCCAGTGTCACTGAAGTTCCTTCTCAGAAGCTCATACTCCTTGACCTTCAGGCCACTTTCAAGAAGCTGCATTGCCTTCTCTCCCCTGACAGTGACGTAGCATGCAATCTTCTCATTACGCCTGATGCCAAAGGAACGCACAGTGTACCTTGCTGTCAAAAGAAACAAACACAAAGATCCAATCAATATATAAGAAATCACATAACATTGGCAACAAATACAATGGACGAAGATAAAGGTTAACATCCTGGATGTCATACTTAATCTTACATCAACCAATCCTTTGTACTTAGTCCTATGAGTATTAACTAAACCACACTATAATACATTACTTGAAGATTATATGATTATCCACAACCAAAAAAATTAAAATGCCATAGGGAGACTTGTAATAACAAACTAAGTTAACACTTCAGTCAGTTTGATCAAGGAAAAATCAACCACTTTCACTACCTTCCATTCCAAAAGGTCACATCGGAAAATATTCTGGAAAATGCATTTAAATATGCTCTATGCCGTAAATCTATACCAATAAAGCATGACAATTTCCCAATTCAAGCTTTGATTAGGTTGAGGAAATTTTCATGCAACCTTAAACATAAAATAATTTGATAAAAACTAGCAATTTTCAGAAACAACCACTACATTGAGGACCACATAAATTTTTTAAAAAATGGAGAAAAATACATATTAATCAGCAAATCTATTAAACAAATGAGTATCACAACTATTACAAAATCCATAACTCATGTTACTAGAGGAACTGATTCCAAAAGCATCGAATCCAACAAATGGAACAAAAAAAAAAAAGAAAAGGAAGATCCATTTTTCTGAGCATTTACAATTATATTGTCACAGTTTTAATTCCAAAAAATTGTTTAAAAAACAGAGTAAGTGAAACAGAAGCATACCCTTAGAGAAAACAGGACTTTGACCACTGAGCTGTTCCAACACCTATCAATAAGGTAAAAAAATAAATAAATAAATATCAAATTTAGAAGAAAAAAAAAAAGCAAAATGCATAAATAAGAAAACAAATCATTGAAGGAATGTGGTGAGATTGGTTGGGGGAACCTTCGCGGCTCTAGTGAGACGGTCACCGCTCTCACCGACGGAGATGTTGAGGACGAGCTTCTGCACCTTTATCTCTCTCATTGGGTTGTTCAGCTTCTTCTCTGACGCCTATTACATTGTACATTTTCACACACACACACACATTAGACTATACACAAACCAACATACAATATATACGTACATATACATGTATATACATGTATATATATATATATAGAGAGAGAGAGAGAGAGGTGGATTGTATACCATGGCGACGGATGGTGATGGGTAACGACGAACGGCGGTGGGGGGAGGGTGAGGAGGAAGAGGAGAAGGCTGAGAGAAACCCTAAATATGTAGTTGCTGAGGAAGTGAAGCTAGGGTTTTCTTATATGGTTCAGCTACTCGAATTGTCCATTTTGCCCCCCGGCAGATTTTGATTTTCCTGCACTTTTTTTTATTTACACTTTTTTTTTTTAATGAAATCGTTAAGTAAAATATGTATAAATCACAAAATAGAGTATATATAAAATAGAATTTCATTTTAAGTTAGACAAAATTGTGATTTGAATACAGTTCCATAATGTAAAATTAGGAAGAATTATGTTAGAGACCATAAAATTTTTATAGAGTTTCTCATTCTCCAATATATTTTCTTTTGTTTTAAAATCTGTCACTAATTTTTCTATTTTATCAACTCTATTAGTTTTAAACGAATTTCATTTTCACTTATTAGAAAACAAAGTTTCATTAAAATTGACAAAGTGGGTAAATGAAACAAGTTTTGGTGAGTGAAATCATGCAAAACTCGCTAAGTTTAGTAGTAGCTTGTGCAATTAGCCATTGTTATGTCTATATATTTCATATTGGTGGGTGATCATTCTAAACTCACTACGAGTTTAGTAATAGATTGTGTGGTTTAGTAGTAGTAGATTGTGTGATTAACCATTGTTTATGTGTACTCTTTCAACTTCATTGCTTATTTTGTTACTTTACCAAGCATTTGGTCACTTAACATGTCCTTCTTCATCTTTGGGTATCTAGATTAGATATCTATCATGAGCCTTTGCTCTTTTACAAAAGGAAGGGAAAATGAAAGGTTTAGAAGCAGTATAGGATAAAAAAACAAATTTCGTTTATGTTGCATCTTATACCAATTACCTTTAATTAACATTTTTTTTTGTGATGAGAAAAATTTAGCACCTGACGGAGCCTGACTCCCAACTAACAAGTAAGTCGATGACACTCAACACAGGACATAGCACCTCTTAATTAACATTGTAAGACTCATTCTTTACCAACTAAATAGTGTGAAATTTATCGCATAAATAATGAAGAACAAAAGATGGAAGAGGGGTAATGTTCATTGAATCAGAGGTAAAGATATTCTATCAATCCTTTGTTTCACCATTGAACAACCCAAACGAGTAATTTTTCTTTTCTTTTTTATTGAAAAAGGTATTATATAGCATTAAATGCAAAAGTCGATGCCTAATGCCTATAAATAAATTTAAAATCCCTTGAATGGTAAGAAGGAAATGTGGAAATATTATGAGGATTCATGCCAATATGAAGTAAATAAATATTACCTCCAACAATATTATTATTGTGATCATAATATTTATTAAGTTTCTGGGAAAAAATGTACTTAGGTTAGGGCAACAAAAATGACATTATGGTAGAATAAATATCAAAATCTACTAGCGTGATTAGGGTTTAACTTGGTTTACATTAGACTAATATCACCAGAACCTTGGTTGAAGAACGATCAACAACAACAACAACAACAATAATAATAATAATAATAATAATAATAAAAGATGATACTCCTAAAATAATAAACTGGGATTCCAATTTTTCTTTTTCAAAGAGATCTATTAACATGTTAAAAGGCACAAACCAAGCTTGGGCCATGAAATACAAAACTCGATCCCATATGTTAAGCCCAATGTACGCATCATGTCTCAAAAAGACTAGATCCATAATCTTCCATTGGGCCATGAAAATACAAACACCCTTTTTCTTAGCTCATATGTTTAATCATACTTCAGCACTTTCAGGGTGCCTCAAACACTCGTATCTCACCAAGAAATATTAATTATACATTGTAGATTATCTTAACAATGTTAAAAAAATTATACACAATATCATGTATATGTATTAAATATTGTTATCAAACAAAATATCAACATTACCTATTGTTAGATTATTTTATTAGATTTAAATGTTTGTAAATTAATTAATATTAATTACATAATTTGATAATATTAAACTTATAGCGGCCCGCACAAAGAAATCATGATTTGGACTTACAATTTTAAGAAAATAATTTAAAGCGGTGAAGTCATGACTTTTGAAGGTACGACTTCAAAAAATGAAAACAATACGATTTCAGAAATTGTGTCCTCAATTCAGAGTTCTACATGGTACAAGCTTATCACGTTAGCCACCTGATAAGCCCAAAGCCCGTGTTTTGCAAAAACAATTTCAAATTTTGATAATTTTACTCTTTCAATTTAAAACATTACTATTTTGATAAATAATTTATAAGAAGAAAAGATCATTTTACTTGTTATCTTCCAAAGTCCAAACATCCCCATGCGTCATCCCTCCCCAACTCCTTGAAACCAAAATAAAAACCAATGGCCCAAAGAGAAAAGAAAATAGCAAAAATAGAAAAGAAAAGTGAAAGAAAAGAAAAAAACTAAAACCCCCCAAAACCCACATCTATCTCTCTCTCTCTCTCTATACACAGGACAAATATGGATTGGGCAAATTAATCAACCACTGTACAGAAAAAGGTACTGTACTAGAAACTCTAATTTTAATCCCATCTTGTTAATTTCCTCTAGTTTGCAATTTGTCTGATACAAATTATCAATACTTTGTTACAGGTTTTAATTTTTAAGCTGACCCAATATTTTTCCTGGCCTAGATGTGAAGAATGGTAGCTAGATTTCTATCAACAAAGTCTTTAAACATATGCATAGCCTCATTGTGTAGAGCTAAACAATTGCATAAAGCAGAAGCAGTATTAATTGATGGCATAAGACTAGGAATTTTACCTGATGTGGTCACTTACAACACTTTGATTAATGCATATTGCCGATTTGTAAGCTTAGATGCAGGCTATAATGTTTTGTATAGAATGAGAGAAGCTGGGATTGTCCCAGATGTTGTAACTTATAATTCTTTGATAGCCGGTGCTAATAGATATAGATTGTTGTGGCGTTCTATTGATTTGTTCGAGGAAATGCTTGCTTTGGGAATTTTTCCTGATGTTTGGAGTTACAATATTTTGATGCATTGTTTTTTTAAGCAAGGGCAGCCTGACAATGCGTATGGGGTTTTTAAAGATATAATTTTGAGGGGTATTCAGCCTAGTGGGGCGACATTTAATATAATGATTAATGGGTTGTGTAAGAATGGTTATGTTGATAATGCCATTATGTTGTTTAGGAATTTGAAGAGGCATGGGTTTGTTCCGGAGTTGGTTACGTATAATATTCTTATTGATGGTCTTTGTAAGTCGAGGAGGTGGGGGGCTGCGAAGAGGTTGCTTAAGGAGTTGGGGGAGTCGAGATATGCTCCTAATGGTATCACTTATACTACAGTTATGAAATGTTGCTTTAAATGTAAGCAGTATGACGAAGGGCTTGAGATCTTTAGTGAAATGAAAGGAAGAGGATATGCGTTTGATGCATTTGCGTATTGTACTGTTATAGGTGCTTTATTGAAAGTAGGTAAGATAGTTGATGCTTGCAAATATATGAATTATATGGTTAAGAGTGGGATGGAGCTCGATATAGTGGCTTACAACACTCTAATGAATTTGTATTGTAAGAATGGCCAGTTAGAAGATGCATACAAGCTGATGGATGAGGCTGAAAATGCTGGGTTGGAATGTGATATATACACGCACACGATTTTGGTTGATGGTTTGTGCAAGGCAGGTAATTTTGAGGCGGCTCAGCAACATTTGAAATACATGGGCATGATGGGTTTTGATGTGAATTTGGTTGCTTGCAATTGCTTTATTGATGCTTTATGTAAATCTAATGAGATTGATTATGCACTGCAAGTGTTTGAATCAATGAAGATAAAGGATGCTTTTACGTACTCATCCATGGTGCATGGTCTTTGCAAGGCTAGGAGGTTTCGTCTGGCATCCAAAATACTGCTGTCTTGCAGCAAAGGTGGCATGAAAGTTCTGAAGTCTGATAAACGGGCTGTTATTAGTGGTTTTCGATCTTCGGGTTTCATCAGCGAATTAAGGAAGCTCCAATTGAAGCTTCGAATCGCTAATATACTGCAGTAACGATCTGGCAGTGTTGCCTTTGTGGGACTTTTGTGACCGTGGCAGACTTCATAATCCATTTTTTACCATGGCTGTTAAGAGACGTTCCCTTCATAATTTTGAAACTCTGGAGGCGTAGAATTAAGATGGTTCACCATTCTTTATTGTATACAGGCAATGATCACCCAAAGCTTTTGTGACTACCGATTATGCAGCAGGAATTGCCAAGTGAATTTTCTGAGAAGGTCTGATGCAGTTTGTTGGGGACTTGATTGGTGATTCACTTTGAACACTTGCATAAGTCCGACAGAGTGCTAGAGAGCTGTTTCAACTTTCAGATGAATCAATTGACTATTCAAGGATCAATTACTACAAGACAGTTGTTGTTGAGGTCAACTTCTTTGTTCGTTCATCAGGAAAACTGGGTGTAAGTCCACGAGATGCAGATTGGCATCGTAGAGCAGACCCATGATGCAAAGATGTTTCACTGCAGAGGTTTGTATTAGCCCTCACTCCCAGCACCAGGCATTGACGGAGCTCCTACGCATATGATATGCATAACTTTATGTCTCTTTATTTGGATGTTTAATGTTTAATATGATAACTACACATTTTCTTGCTACTGTTGAAAAAGTATGTTAGCTAACAAGTTGCATGGAAGGATGACTTGACCTTTGGCTTTGAAATTTAGGATAATACTTCTTTCTGCCTGAGAGTAAATGTTGGCTTTAGTTTAGCTAGAAATTTCATTACTTGCATGTTAATTCATGGGGGTCTTTCTGCTATGAGTCATATAACTGCTTAGATATAAGTCGTGTAAAAATAATCACCATTAAGATCAGATCATATAACATTTTTTGCTTTATGGACCATCATATCTCCCTCTCCAAGAACATGCGTGCCCATGGTGTCGCTTCTGCAGGAGGATTAAGCAATAATGTTCTAGTTCTGGAGTGTCTATATTTCTCAGGTTCATGATAGGTACCGAACAAGACAATCTCCCATAGTAATTTGTTTACATTTTTGTTTTCCATATGACTCGATTACATGAAGATAGTCGAGGAAACAGTGGGGAAATCCCTCTCCGTCACTCATGCATTCAGCTCAGAGCAACATGGTTGCATAGAAAACAAACACAATCTCCCACATTAATTTGCACAGTTTTTTCTTTTTTTCTTTTTTCTTTTTTCTTTTTTCTTTTTTCTTTTTTTTTCTTTCCAGTTATTGAATCTTCAGAATGTGAACTGATAGTTGCCTCAGAAGCACATGTAGTAGCTGGACAATGACCAATCTTCTGCTTTATCTTCTTATATCAATATCATATCTACCTAACTTACTACTTAGAATGCAGAAAACATCGTATTTTATGTTTCACATGTACTTCATGAACATTTGGGTTCCATGGATGGCAGTTGATGTCATTAAACCCTGATTGTTGATCAGACATCAATTTGTTGTCTTCTCATTGTTCATTATTTCTTCTTCCATATGTGTGTGTTCCTTATATGGGAATTCATCTCCATTCCTTTTGGATGTTTACAGATATACCAGTTTCAGACCTATATATTGTTTGTTATATATACCCTCTAGAAGAAGCTTTTGGATCGAGTGAATACAGGTGAGTAGGTAATTGCATATTTGATGTGTGTGGTTCTCAAACTACTGTACTAGTCAAGTAACCCACTAAATGGTTGGAAAATTGATTCAGTTTATCTTTTAACTTTCTTAAATGTTTGGATTCTTAAATCCAAAGTTATATAAATCTTTAGTAGCATAGCTCTTCGTGTATCAATAACCTTGGACATGTAGACTTTTCTCTTTGGTAAAAGCATAATTTGTTGTGATAAATGAATATCTTACTTTCAGAGAATGCTGTTTGACTATCATTATCTTATTCTCAGAGAATATCCGATGAATATTCTGATATCTGCTTTGTTGATGATATTTTTGTTGCACAAGGAGCTAGTAGCAGAAATTGATGCTGTGCATACTAATAGAGATCATCAAAATACCTAAGTTATTATACCCACCAAAGAGGAAGATACAGTGGTTGTGGAGAAAGGCAAAACTTGATGAAGTTTTGACAAAAGCTAAAACCTAAGTTTTGGTAACTTCATCCTCTTCGTCATCAAAGTGAATTTGTCATTCAAGAAATTCTGAAGCCTCAATTGCAATGATGATTATTGTGGCTTTTCAAGTATCAGTAAAATGTCTGAATCAGTGGGAAAGAAAAAGAACTTGAAGGAAAGAAAGCAAAATTGGGCAAGCTGCTGTTGGTCCATCTACAAGTAAGGGTTTGCCTGAAGGCAGAAAAATAGTACTTCGTCGCCTAAAAGCAAGAGCAGGCGCCTAAGAAAGAGAGCCATGTTTGTCGATAGTAGTGTATGCCTCAGTCTGACCTACCTGCATTCATATCTAAAGGTAGATGGATGCGTAAGAAAGAAAAACGACAGACGACACCTCGCCCAACTAAAGTCTGCCTGTGTTAGCTAGGCTCTCAAAACCTTACAAAAATTTCAGGGGATGAAATGTCCCTGGTACGAATTGAGTATTTCTTGCTGATGGAAACAGAGCGAAGCCATCTGGCACATGGCACAGATGTTGGATAAGAGAATCAGATTCTTGAAAAGATATCGTGCCCTTGCTGGTGCTAAGCATGATGTTGAGGGTTCTTACTACTCCTGATGAAGTAGGGAGTTCTTGTTGATGTGGTCCTGATAGTATGTTGTTGCATTAGGTTTCTTTTCTCTAGCAGAAACAATCTATTTATTCGTGACATCTGAATAATCTCTTTCTTGCTGATTAAATATGAGGATAAGTAGTTGTCTACCTTAATTGAACAATTCTAGGTTGTCATTGCGCAAAGAACTATTTATCTAGTCTAGCTAATAAAACGCGATCTTCTGAAATCCGCTATCTTCAGATGTCCATACTTCTGTTTTTTGACAATCGAAGTTGATTTTCATATTGCTTTTTACAGTTGTTACGATATTTATTCTTAGTCTTATCTTCTTTGTTTCTTCATCTCTTATAAAATAAGTACATATTAATCATTTTGTGCTATAGGCTTCACTATGCTGCTGTCATTTCTATATGTATAATTAACTTGATAGACTTTGCCATCAAGCAAATACACTTTACTTTTTTCTCTCATTTCCTTTCCTTTCCTTTATTTATTGATAAATGCCTTCCGGCACACAACTTTCTTGTCTGACAGATCTCTCCAGTCATGATGTCTAGTGAACAGAGGCAGGTGAAGTAGATTAATGAGCTTTAACGCATTGTAATCTGCCGTTACCAGATTGTATGAATATGAAAAAACCATGGCAGAGTGAATGCAAGAATCAAGCATGCCAGCAGGATATTGCAGATTGACTGCCTGCAACTGCGAGAGCTTTCTTCGGGCAAAGGGTATGAATTTGTGGTCAAGGTTATCATAGCCCCATTCCATTCTATTGCAGTTGGTCTGACAACCTCTATACCGGTTATATTCCTTGCTGTCTTCCCACATATCTCGCACAATCTGCATAATGACAGAACAAGAAGTGGGTTAGGATCTTTTCTTAATTAATGCTAGAATTAAATTTGACTCACCTGTTTCACTCAAACTATCTAATATTTTTTCTTTCCATATTTTGAGATCTGAAAGATGAAATGGTTACTTAAGATGCAACGTTACTATGTTCATAATATTCATGAAGGTGAGGTACTGACAGAATTTTACTTTTCAAAGGGATATCCATAATATCGATCTCTACTATGCGACTCTTCTTCTTGATTTGCTCATCCCAATGTCAATTCTTATGTCTAAAATTACTTGTATAACTCAGGTCATACGTGAAGTTAGTGTTAGAATATACAATTGTTCAATAAAGAGTAATCATAAATGCTAGTGAAATTAGTGTTAGGATATGCAGTTGTTCCATGAACAATAACCATAAACTCAAAGAGCAAAATCTAAAAGCAAGGGTGTTGAAAACTTACCTATTCCCCCTCTGCTTAAACCAGCTTTCTGCACATCGGCGATGCGAAAGTCCAAGTTCGGCCTTACAACTACAACCAAGCTGGATCAGGTCTGAGCTCCCAGATGAATGTTCTGTGCCCAAATGACATATCCTGCATACCTTCTCTGCTCTTGTTGAAGTCTCTTCTCCATGTTCCAACTTAGTTTCAGACTCCATCTCAATCACATGATCATCTTTTTCCTCAGTTTGTGTTTCCTCATTTTTCTGCAGAATGTTGGTTTTGGTTCTTGAAGTGCCTCCTTGCTTTTCATTCTCTTCAGGGTCTTTTGGCAACTCTGAAGTCTTGGATTCATCTTTTGCTTTCATGGTTATGGAGATTTCACTGCCTTCTGCACGATCAGGTGTCTGGTGATCCATTCTTACTCCTTGAGATAAGCTTGTTACTGACAGGAGCTTATTGTAAAACACTTATTTTAATCGATAACTTATGTAAATTATTTACTTCTCAAGAAATAGAGACATTTAAAGCTGGACTTATAACATCTTTTGAAGATCAAATATCTTTATCATTATCAAACTTATAGATAATCTTGACGAGAAATATTTTTTTATTTGTAGACCACCAGATCTACAATCAAGCCTTAGAATAATAAAAATATAAGAAAGAGATCAATTGCTAAAGACGACAAGAAAAGGTTAATCTCTTATATTAGTATCCTAATAATATGCTTGGCTTGAATACTTGGATTTGTATGCAGAAACTTTTGATTGGAGTGCTGTCCTATATACGAGGTTGACCGAGATTGCAATATAGCACGACAAATTAGGTTTGACCAATGAAGTTTCAAGAGCTCATATCAGCTTAGGTGTGAGATCTGGACCCAGATTTCTAAAAAAAGAAAAAAAAAAAAAAGAGTACTATATTCCATGATCGCTTGTGAGGCAAAGAATGTTATTGCTTTGATCGGAAGAAACATATTATTTTTTCCTTTCAACGAGTAACTCTCTTGGGAAGTCTTTGAATTCGTAATAAAATGTTAAATCTAAAATAAATGACGTTATTAAAAGATATATAATTCAAGTTAATCGAATTTATAAAATTTGGTCTTCAAAAGAATTGTCTTCTTGACTTTTTATGAGTTACACCCTGAATCAGAAACTCTGTAATTACATGTAGTTTTAAAATGCGTCAACCAAGAGAGGTTGCATGTTTAGAAGCTTCCACGTTTGTTTCGCACAAGGAAAATAAACACCCTTTTCCATTCGTATTTGTTGATTTCGTGAGCTGTGAAACTATTATCTCGTTTACCAAATAAATAAATAAAAACTATTATCTTGTCTTTTTCACAAAAAGCTTCTCCACATTTTCTATTACTTTTAAGTCACTTGGGAGGCCAAAACCTATCTTTTAGACGAATATTTGAGGATAAATAATTTATTTAGTTTCTTATCTTTAATCTTTTTTAATAATAAAGTATTTTATCGTTAAAATTGTGATGCTATTAGCTCTCAATTCAAAAAAGTCAAGAAATTAGTGAAGTTAAAACTAATGTTATCACACATTATAAAGATAAACGAGTGACAATGTCACAAATTGCAAAAATAAAGAACTAATATAATCACAAATTGCAAAGATAAAATACTTTTTTTTTTTTTGATGTTTTTTTAACTTAGAACTAACAGAATCACTAATTACAAAGATAAAAGACTAAATTGTTGTATTTTAAAGATAATGGACTTAAATGTCATAAAGGTCAAAAATAAAAGATCAAATGAGTACCCAATATTTTACTTTAAAAAAAAAAAAGCAGTCAAAGTAAATACAACGCTGAGATAGAAAATAGCAATATGTAAACAACAGCAAACCATTGGTACGAGAAGGCCCTTGCTGCTGTTTTTCAGAAACCTGACTAGCTAGACATGAATCTTTCCAATCAGAAACAATGTACAGAACTGCAAAGTTTTCGTTTAACTAAGATAAGAGACTAGACAGAATCACCCCGTTCCGGGTTACAGCGAAGGGCCACTATACGCAGATACATTCAGGGACGTCAAAAACAGCTGACTGAGGCCAAACTGCCTCTTTCGTACGAGGATAACGGAGCCTCCCTTTCGCGCCACATCCATGAAGTTACGGTGCAAGTGATCTTTTACTCCATGGTTACGTCCCACCAGCTTGCGGAAAATGGAGACCAGCTTGCCTCCGAACATGCTCTGGTATTAGCTTGTTGATCAAGAGACGTGAAGCTCCAGCTAACTGCAATTATAATCGGGTTAAGACTTGAAAAACTTTGAGGTTAAGTATTCGAACTTATGTATTTTAGAGCCGATTCCAGTTGTTCTAACAATTTCAACCACACTGAACAACCATGCACAAGAATAATAAGGTTTGCCACATTATAGCATAACCATTTAACCCACACTTCTTCTCCTGCTAGGCAAACTTCACTAACAATCACACTGAAGCTAATGCTATCAGCAGCGAAATTTAAGCTGGCCTTTAGCATAGTTTGACTATAGCTCATAACAAGAAACAATAGCCTCGGTGAACTTCTTAGAAACAGTTTTTGGAGGCACATCATTTAATGGTCCAACAACATTAGCAGCAAAATTTTAAAATGCTTTAGAAATGTCAGTCAATCAGCAAAATTGCATTATGGATAACTTCTTCAGGTTGGTTACTTTTTTCTTGTAAGTAATGCCTGAAAAGAATTGTTTCGGAAAAACTATAAAAGAGATGAGAAGGCTGTGATCACAAGTTGGACTCAGTAAGCTGAAGTAGTTGAGGTTCATACTTCTTGTTTAAAGTTGAAAAGAGAGGGGAAAGGACGGCCATTAGGAAGGTGGGCATTTGGCTCCCGAAGATCATCGAAGAAAGGATGCGCACATGCTTCTAGCTGCAGCAACAGAAACAGCATGTTAGCTGAAAGAGCAGCAAGCAAAAATCATTAGAATTTTTCACCTTTTTCATTTATAAGTAGAAGTTGACCATAATATCAGATGGCAAATATTGCTTAATACTTAATCATGAATGTATTGTAGAGTTTGTTGTTAGAACTTACAACTACCCAGTGCGGGTGCTTACAGAGTCATAAAGATCAAAAGAGGTAGTTAGGTTGTACTCACTGCAGAACAGCGAAGACTCGGTGAATATTGAAGGAGCCGTGAAGTAAGATCAATTGCTTCAGAAGGCATGCATTTGTGGAAAACCTAAAAGAAGAGGAATTTGTTATATACTTATAACTTCATCCAAATATAAAGAGCCACTCAGGAATTCAACATTATGATAAAACGTTACGACATACCTTGTGCCAAGGGTGAGATTTAATTTGAGGGAACCTAAAATCAGAATAATTTGGATTCATGCACCGAATTTCTTCTCTAGTTGGAGTACCAAGAACCTGGGAGATCTTACATTTAGTACAGTTGATTTTACTATCATTATGATATACCATCCAAAAAACATGAATTCAGATAGCAACTATGCACCTTGATGATCTCTACAAGCTGGTCCACTGCATTTTCTCCTGGGAATAGAGGCTGCAATGAAATTTAAGTTTAGAGAAGATTATACATAGAACTCTAGAACAAAAAAGGTCAACAGCAATAATATGATGGACAAATACCTGCCCCAAAAGGAGTTCAGCAAGGACGCAACCAGCTGACCAAATATCAATCGATGTTGTATACTCTGTAGCACCAAATATGAGTTCCGGGGCCCGGTAATATCGAGAGCATATATATGATATATTTGCTTCACCCTTGACCTGAAAACAAAAGTTTATGGTAAACTTATGAACACACAATACAGAAGACGTTACAAGGTAAAAACAGCATACTAGATAAGTTCCTGGTCACTACCATTTTTGATGTGATTAGCTAAAATGCACTAGCGGATGTATGTGGCCATTCGGGGGTTCAACTGACCACTCTTATTTTTAAGAAATTAATGCATAATAAGGTAAGTTTTTTAGATTGTCCCCATTTAAAAATTTTAATTGACCCCTCCTAATTTAGAAAAATAAGAATTATTTAAAAAATTTATTTAGTTTTAAAGTGATAGACCTACTTTAAAAAATTGGATTTCTTAATCAATAATAACAATCAAAGTTCAAAAGAGATCAAATTATTTCAAAAATAAAAAAAGAAACAAAAATAAATATGAAAAAAGCAAAATTCTGTTATATGAAAACTCTCACTCTCGCGCATGACACAACCATTGCAGCCACAGGTTTGAAGTAGTTTCTTCAACCTTCATTCTTTGATCTTCATTACTCATGAGTATATCAATAATTAAACTATTTAAGACTAAATGACTAATAAGTATTGTCATCAACTATATCAAGCTGACAAGCTCTAAGTCTTTTTTTTTCTTTGGTGCAGAATTCAAGTTCTAAGTCATTGCTTTAATTGAAAGTTGAATCTTGCTAACTTACTGTTGTAGTTCTGAGTTCATCAGTCACCAATTACATTTATCCAGAATTATTTTTTGTCAACCAGATTAAAAATTCAAGGTATATTACATATTTTTATTTTCTATGTAATTTATATATCTTTAATAATTTTGAACTTGATTCGTATTAATATTATATTTTTAAATTTGATAATTTTTTATTATTTTCAGAATATTAAATCTCGTTGGGTCCAATTATAACATTTTAGTAAATAGTTTCTCTATTTCTTTTTATTTTAAAATTTAGTTTGTTATTTCAGTATTGACCCCCTGTAAAAAAAGTTTCTAGATCTGCCACTGCAAAAATGTGATTATGTGTATGTGGGACATCAGAAGATTATGCATGTAAAGAAACCCATATACAAGATAATGTAGAAATGGCAAAACTGTTTATGTGAATACTAAATATTTAAATACAATTCTGTCAAGAAGAGATGACTAATGAGAGAAGAGACAAAATCACTGTCCTTGAGCTTAAAACAGAACATGAAGCAAAGCAGCTGAGATAAAAATTAATTAGCATAGTAGGAGATACGAAACAAGAAAAACATAACCATAACTTTTAACAAATTAGATAAGGGGCCAAAACTGATTGAGTTTAGTACAACTCTGAAATCAGGAAACAAATTTTGCAAAGGCCTTATCGAAACTCAGAAACTATATAACTCAATGTCTAAGAATAGAAACATATAAATTTCAGAATGGACTTTAGAGGAGACACATCCTTGGGTTTGTTTTGGTCATTGAGAGTATATAGGATATAAACATCATAATCATCTAAGATACAGAATTTAAAAACTTGACCTTGCCTTGGATATGATCAGAATTCTTATGACAAAAATTTTTTAATGTACCTGGGACATGTGCATATAGAGCTCACATGCTTCTGGAGACGGGCGTCATTATTACTGGATTAGAAAAACTCAGCATGTTCAATCTCTTCCCAATCTTTCTTCTCGAATCAAAATTACTTGCTTAACTCTCGTCCCCTCATTTCCGTTATTGAATGTAATATCATGTATTCTTCTCTATCCTTTCTCTCTTGTCTTCTCCTCTTACCTCCTTCTCTCTCACCTCCTCCCACTTCATCACTAAATTATGAAGCAGATCTTAAATTATTCTCTTCCCTGTAAGCTCCAAACTGCCTTGAAAGAGACTTTCTATAAAAGCTATCGCTAAATTGTTCTTTCTGTTATACATAATTCCATATGATCTCTTTCCATATGATCTCTTTAATACACACCTATATAGATATGTATATGGATTTATCAGAGTAATTGAAGGATTCCGGAAAAAAAGTTGCATTGAAGAGAATCACAATACACAAGCCCAAAAAAGATGCATAACTAACAGCACAATGAACCTACCAGAACTTTTGCACTTCCAAAATCACAAATCTTGACCTGATGGTTAAGAGGATCAACCTGCAGATTGCATGATAGTGTAAGTTGAAATCCACAGCCTATTCAACCAGAACACAGCAAGCGCATATCACATACCAAGATGTTTTGAGGCTTCACATCCCTGTGGGAAACCCCTGGAACAGTGTGGAAATAAGCTAAACCCCTAAATATCTGCCAAATTTATAGATTGTCAAAGTTGATAAAAGTAGAAAACAGAAGAAAGAAGAAAGCATGAAAGCACTACAGACCTGATATGCATAAAGCTTGACATAGATCAGGGGCATTCTTTGATTTGAATTGTCGTAATGCTTTAAAACCTTGTACAAAGTCTCAGGGACATAATCCATGACTAAATTAAGAAAAAGCTCATCTCTAGTTGTTGTAGAGAAGAAACAATGTTTCAAAGAAATAACATTTGGGTGATCCATCAACCGCATAATCTGCAGCTCACGGTTCTTATACCGTCTGTCTTGTAAAACCTTTTTTATTGCGACAGGCTCCCCGGTTTCTAAGCACTTTGCCTGCATAATAGCATAGCAAGGTCATGCATTTTATAATTGATACGAGAAATACCGATGCCCGAGTTGCACAACAACTACAAGTATGCACCTGAAAAACTATTCCAAATGAGCCCGTACCAACAACACGCTCAGCCATGTAACTGATGGTCTGCAGAAAATGTTAATAGCTAACAATTTAGCAGCAATTTGAGTAAAAGAATATCTTAAAAACCAAATGCAGCAGCTCAATATTTAACAGATAGAGCCAAAAAGAATAGATAGCTGAAGATCAAGCATGAACCCTTTTGGGTTCTCCATTTTTGCCTCCTATAGTAGTGGAAATAATGTGACCGGTGACTGCATCATTCCCCTCGACCACAGTAGCTGACATGTCCTACAATGCGAATCAGACCTTTGTTTCAATTAAATATCACAAAGAACAAAACTTATGAAGCTAGTAACAACAATCCCCATTAACTACCATAAAGAAATGAACCCTTTTAAGTTTTAAATACTACAGAATGCACTTCTGGACATGAAATTCGTTAAACCAAAAAACACAGGGATCTGAAGAGATATGCTAAAAGACCAAACAGGAAAGTATGGATATGGCATATAGCTCTTAAGAAAGCATCACATGCTAGAAATCTTGCAATAGAAACAAGAAACTACTTTAATGAGAATCAACCGTCACCAACCACATTAAGCAAACCAGCTAACAGATTCAAGCATAATTTACCTAAAGTTGAATATATACAGCTAAAAAAGTTCCGCTTATTAATAAAAGTACAAATTAATATTTCCTAAGTAAAAAAAAGAATATAACATCACTCATAGATTTACAACAAAAAAAGCCACAATAACATCAAAAAGTCTAATAATTACCTAAGAAAAGAGGTCTCGTAGCAAATAAACTAAAATGTAGTATGTTAAGTGCCTGCTAATACATACACTTATATGTGCATATATACATTCATGATGTAGTGGAAAAGTCTTAAAGAAAATGGACTTTTAACACAAATAACAATTCAGAAATCTAAAAATAAAAATAAAATGAAAAGAATTAAAAAAAATGTTAAACAAGTTGCTTAAAAAGCACAATCTTTTGCATATTTGCCATCAAAATATGTTCTGAATTTTTTTAAAAAAAAATCTAAAGTTATATACATATAAGTATAAATTATAATGCGCTCTCTCCACTCTAAAATACATTCATTCAAACGCAAATTCAGCTGAAAAATCAAAACAGTAAACAGCTCAGAATAAAAGAAACTCGAAGATCGCCGGAGAATTCTCAATTCTCCGTCCAGGTCCTCGCTGGCCGTAAAACTCAGCAAAACTTCAAGATTAGTAGCTACACATTATACACAAACGAAAATCAAACAAAACAAAATAATAATAATAATAATAATAATAATAATAATAATAATAATAATAATAATAATAATAATAATAATAAGAGAATATTTTACTAAATGTATATTTTACCTTAACGGTCTCCATATCGGAGCTCCGAGGTGGTGCGGCGGCTGAAGACAGCTTCACGGAAGCTCCGCCGTGATCATGCTGCTGCGGTTGAGGTCCCAGCGGCAACGATGCCGTGTGATGACTGATGACTCCTCCCCCTCCCTCTCTCTAACACCACTGTATATTTTATTTACATGAGTCTTCTCTGTCTCTGCAATTTTTTTTTTTTTTTTGGTCAATTATTTCTCTTTAAATATATATATATATATATATGATATGTATATATAATATATTTACATATAATTTTCTTTTCAATTTTACTTTTACTATATAGGAATACTTTTCTATTTCTTGTGCAAACTTATTATTCACTTTGTTTATTAATGCATAAAATTTTTTTGAGAAATGTTATTATCATTGGTAGTAGCATTTTTGTAGATTGAGATTGTTTTCATATAAAATGTTTGAATTTTGAAACATTGTGATATTTTCATCAGAAATTTTGGTGGTGCTTTTCGTTATAATTGTAAACATTTTAGCTGTTGAGAAGAATCAAAATATTATTTATTACATATTCATTTAGCAAGCTAACTAATTTTCACTAAGTTTTGTACTTCTCGTTTGAAATTAAATTTACTTTATTTCGACATTTTTATCCAACTATTTTTGCAATTGTGGTCGTTCCCGTTAAAATTTATTTATATATAATTCAAAAGGTGCATAAACTAATTTCTTATTAGCTAAATCAATTATTAAGCCATTTTACAATGAATTTACAGTATCGTTTTGATTTGCTTTTTTTTTAAAAAAAAAAAAAAGAAATTCTTTGTAGTTAAAGTAAATTAAACTCTAAAAAAAATTCAAATTTTGATTTTCTAAAACCAAATATCTTTTTGTCAAAAGTAATACAAAAAATACTTCAGTATAAGCCAATTTAATATAAACTGGGTTGTTTGGATTGAGGGGAATGGGGGGAAAGGAAAGGGAAGGGAAGCAGGGGATTTTGATATTCCATCCCTTATTTGTTTTGAAAGTATTGGGAGAGGGAGGATTTGAAAGGAAAAGCAAAATTCTCCCATCCCCTCAATTTTGATCCCTCTAAATTGGGATGATTTGAGGGGAGAGGATTTCTCAATTTTGTGTAAGAACAATTTTAACCCTAAACTTTTGTCTTATTAAAATATTACAATTTGGATACAAAATAAGAAAAAGGACGCATAAGTAAATTTACAAAAAAAAAAAATTATCCCTTCCTCTCATTTCCATTTCAATCCAAGCACAAAATTTTTATAATTATTTATGCTCCTTTTTCCCTACAAAAAAAACTCTAATCCAAATATGAATTTACCGATTTCCTCTCATTTTCTTTCCTTTATTAAATTTTCCCCCTCCAATCCAAACACATGTTAAAGTTTCAAAAGCATTCTTTGTTTTTTTTTTCCCAAGGGAAGTTAAAAAAGCCAAATTACGTTTTTCAAAATGACATAATACTTCTTTTATCGTTTTTCATTAATTGTTGAGCCAATTAAGAGCTTCATCGACAAATATGGTTCTAACTTTTTCGTATGAATATTACTCTTGCTTTTCAAGAAAAAGGAAATGACACGACATTCCTTAAAATGATCATATAATAACAAGATATTCTTTCTCCCATATTATTTTGTCGAAAAAAGATATAAAAAAAAAAAGAAAAAGAGCATAGAAAGTATATATACGTATACGCAAGTAATGAACCAAAACAAAGCTGGGTAGAAATACTATTGACTAGACAGAGATGAGAAGACAAGGAGTATGACAGCAAAGACCCACGCGAACCTCACCTTCACGTTTGTCGATGAAGTTCCGCGCAGTGTTTGGACATTATAAGATTAATCAGTTATTAAAGTTCGCTTTCACTTTTAAATATGTATACATATGAGGTGTTTGGGGTAATGAATAAATATTTAATACATTTATAAAAGTTAGTGAAGAAATAAACATGTCTATATTTGTGTGTTTGTTTGTGAAAGTAATGTACAAATAGTTGTAGCGTAATAAATAAATATTTGATGAATATATAAAAGTCAGCGAACAAATAATTGTTGGGTAATGAATAAATAGTCAGTGAATATATAGTTGTAGGGTAGTGAATAAATAGTCAGTAAATAAATAGTTATAGGATAATGAACAAATAGTTAATAATAAATAATTGTGAGATAGTAGACAAATATGTAATAAGTGTGAATAATAATTTATACTGTTCATGCATAAAAAAAACACAATATTTAATAAACGAGCACTTTTTGAAGTATCATGATATAAGTTCCCTACTGTGGCCAGCGTAACCAATGTGGTCTTGCCATGCAAAAGATGCAGTCAAACAAACTTGACATTATTAATTTGGACTTTTTAATAATCAATCATCATACGAAGAGAATCTCTCTTTTAAAAAAAAAAAATTCTCACTCACTTTCAACTTAAGTTTGATCGTTTAAAGATTTGAATTCAAGTCATTATTTAAAAAGGAAAAACGATTTCAACCATTTAAAATATTTCCTAATTCCTCCCCCTCTTGTTTTGGTCTTTTCCTTTATCTCCTTTCTTTTGTTTTTGGTAATTTCTTGGATTTCCTGTTCAATCCACATCATGCTCTTTTATGGAGATAAGGACTTGATGTTATAAATAAACTTCGATAGTTGTTAATTAATGATTTGATTAATAAAAATAACAAAAAAAAATTATAATAACCTAATTATAAAAAGATAATGTAAATAGTTTATAATTATCGATCACATCCTGATTGCAAAGTTGGATCCTCACTCGCCTTTTTATTGCTTTCTTTTGGTATTATCCCATTTACTTTAATATTACTTATCTAATTCGAGTAATGGTGCAACTTTGCAAGAGTAAATTATTATAATATGATAAAGAAATAATGAGTTTGAATCGTGAAAATAATTTTTCTAAAACGATGTAAAATAAAATTGCATACATAAATTTTGACATAGATCTATCCTACCTTGTGTCCTCCAGATCGCATAAGCTTTATGTAAGTTAAAGTGCATTCGACCTTCCTTAAACCCATGCATGTGTTTAAGCTTTATATATATTTTGCTAAGTAATTCATTAAACTTACCTTATGGCGGCGCATTATTTGATCTACTGTGATATCTTACTCAATCAATAGAGAAAAAGGAACTTTAATAGATTTTCTTGTGTCGAAACTTAAAATATTTTTAAGTTTGGCTCCTGTATGGTATTAGTATACGTTTTACTTTATAACAAATTCTTTAAAACGAGTTTCCCAAATCATTATAAATAAGGAAAACTTGATGGACTTGCACGTCTCAAGAATGATATATATAAAAGAAAAAGAATCGATAACATGTGACAACAATACTAATACAAAATGAAAAATCAATATCACGTTGTGTTGAGATAGACATACCATTTTGCATCAATTGTGATGTGTGTCCAAGTGTGCGTGCATTTTTCTTTCTTTTTTTTTTATTGTCAAGTAAGCAAGTGATTTTTATTAAACTATAAACACATTAAAAAATTGAACAAAAACTCTAGGCCAATATGCCAGTATCGACATTTCAAGCTCTACATATGATTCTGTTTGATATATTTGTTTCCATATCTTTATTCATAATAATGTTTGAGAAAAGCGAATCTTCACAAGTAGTGGTAAGCTTCAAGATCCTTTTGTTCTTTTCTTTTCAAATGTTTAATTTGCTTTATTCTTAGAACAGATGAAACTACACAAAGCATGCAATTCAACTAGACTATCATTTTTGCAACACAAAAAGTATGAAGTTAATTAGCTAATTTCAACTTTATTTCTTGAAAGCTTTACAAGATTAACCCTTTATGAAATAATCTATATATGGCCAGTGAACGAATCTTTTCAAAAGAAATAATTTATGGCTAGCCTTTTCGGATGATGAATTCACCCCTTTGAAAAATGGCGGGAATGCTTATTGCTGCCTCCTATTTCAATATTTTCACTATTTGGTGCAATTAAAATTAAAAACATGACTACTTTAAATGCTTTTTTTTCAAATTTTTACTTCTTTCCTTGCAGATCAAAATTATCTCTTAACTAATACCTATTCTAACATTTTAACAACACATCTCAACCACTCATTTTGTTTTCGAATTTCAAATCATGAAAGGAAAAATGAAATCTTAAAATTTTTTGAGTAAAATAAATAGTTGTGATGTAGTAATGTGGCATTAGATAATTAGAATAAAACTTTAGTTAGAAGAGATTCCAAATCCTTTCCCCCCACATATAAAACTAGCTAATGGTTTTGCAAAAAGACTGTTGCATTTTAAAATATTTTTTGTAACAATTATTTTTGATGAGGAATGGGTCTGCCTCTTATTCAATTATTTGTCATCTTAGCAAAGGGAAAGGATAAAATATTTTAATAAATTAAAAATCATTGCATATCAATTATTCTTTCTTTAAAAATAGATTAATTTCATAGAATGAGAGAGAGAGATTGAAAGTAGCTATTTCTAAATTCTAGTTGTTATAGGGTTTGTTTAGATTGAATTTTTTCAGGAAAAATTTTTTCTTAAAAAAATTACATTAAATTTATAATAACTATTTGATTTGATTTTTAAAAAAATTAAAATTTTGAAAAAAGTTTAAATATAATTTTTTTTAAAGTCAAAATTTTTAATTTCTAAAAAAAATTATTTTACAAAAGTTACTAAAATATATTTTTAAAAAAAGTCAATTCAAACGAGCTCCTATTATTATTTGTAGAGAAAAAAGAAAAAATAATTGCCTTATCATAACCTCGTAAGCGAAGCTACAGCCAATAAGTTGTCAGCAGCAGTCCCCAGTGGACGCACGTGGTGGCCAAAAGATTGTGTCTTTGCTTATAATTAAAGGCCTTTGGTTCTATATACATTTGCACTCTAACCCCAGATCTTTCTCTATTTTTCCATGATCTCCACTTCCATTTCCTTGATTAACAACCTATTTGGCTAAGTTTATTTGGAGCTTATAAGTTATAAATAATAAAAAGCATGTGAGAAGTACTTTTTTGTATGAGCTTATAAGTCATAAAGTAAGCATAGCAAAATGGACTCTAACAAACACGCTTGGTCAACTTTTCTCTTGTTTTGATTTCTATAGTCTACTAGAAGTACTTTTGCTATGGGATTTATTTCATTTGTAAATAAATCTTATAAAAGTTTGTTTTTTTAAATGAATTTTATTATATAAATCTATAAAATAGTGTTAAGTGAATTTTATCATTTTTAAATTCAAATTGTGTTTAGAACACATGTAGAATTAAAAAAATACTATGTTTATTTTACTTATGTACCCTTTTATTATATTTTAAGCTAGTAAATAAATATCTTAAACTATTAATAAAATATTTTAAACTATTAATAATATATATAACAACTTTAATTCTGTAATGTTTAGCGATCATCTAGTCTAAGATATATAATATCTTATAAGTTACTGATTATAAGAATTCTAATAGCGTTTTACATATAAAAATGGTAAAGACATTGTAAACTGCATATATAATAATTAATATATCGTGAATACTATAATAATAATAAAATAAATTAAATATTGTGAAATTAGGGCATATTTGCAGTTATTGTACAGGAAAAGAGAGAGATAAAGAAGATAACACCTAGATAGAATTTAACAAGAATGCCATTTACTTTTTATAAGGTTTTTTATAAACTTGACTTCCGTAAAATTACAAATCCCACTTTTTCAAATAAGATTTGAACAAATCTAAAAGTTTTTTAAACCTTAGATTTTCAAATAAATTTCATATTTCAAAGTAGTACTTTTAAATATAAGAAATTGAATTTCCAAATGAATTTCACACAATTTTGTTTAGATTAACTTTTCTTACAAATATTTATTTATTGCAAATAACCTGGAACCGTTTCATATAAATTTTTAAATTAAAAAAAAAAGTTTTTTAGTCTACTTGAGTTTTGATAACAACTACATGAGCTATTCCAACAATCACCAATTACGCAATAAATTTACAAGCTTAAGTTAGTATAAAACTGAAAAATCTAACTAATGCTAACATTATTAAAAAATACGTTTGCTTGGCTATAACATATTTTAACTAGGAATGGGTCTCCTCGATGAGATTCTTTTCTGAACTATCTTATGCAAAGCGAGAAGTGCTCCAAAAAATTCAAGCGAAAATGGATAAAACTCTTGAAAATATTTAGACAGCAATAGTAATTAAAAAGGAGGTGATAGCGAGATAATTATTTTTAAAAAATGTTATATTCTTTATATCTTCTTTTTAGTAGTCTATTTTGTATTTACTAAGAATCGATTTCGAAAATTTTCACATTTGAGACTGATCGGAAAGGTCCTTCCTTCCATTTCTTTTAAATTCTGAACAAATCAAAGGCTTTCAAACTTTCCAAAGCGCCAGGATCGGAAGAAAGCATGAATTGGGCGACAATCCCAACCAGAACTTACGACTAAAGGGTTATTGAATTATATAAGGTATGCCATTGTTCAAGTCCATTTAAAAAAAAAAAAAACCAAGAGAAGTAACAAAGGCATAAAGTAAAGTGTGAAATAAACAACTAAAGACCTAATGGTTTGGTGTTATGTGTTTTAATTTTAGTGTGAGCGGTTATTGGATTAATTCTCGTTAGTATTTGATAGTGGTCTAGAATCAATTCCTATTAGTTGTATGTAACCGGCCTTTAACCTCCCTTACAACTAACTAGTCTTTAGCCTCCCTCAAATGAAAAAAAAAAAAAACATGAAATAAGTACTACACCTGAAACTTGCATGTAGCTGGCCTTTAACTTCATTTGCAACTACCGGAACTTTGGCCTCCTTCGAATTGAAAAAAAAAGTGTGAAATAAGTACTATTCCTGAAACACGTTCATGTGTTTTACCTAAAACAAAAATACGCAATTGCATGTAATCGGCTTTTAATCACCCTTACAACTAATTGGCCTTTGGCTTCTCTCGAATCGGGGAAAAAAAGCATGAAATAAGTACTACTCCTGAAACACGTCCATGTGCTTCACGTTCACCGAGAAAAGAGGTACACAAATAGATTTTTGCAAAAGAATAGGGACTACAATGCAAGCTTTTCCAAAAAGCTGCCCCGAAACAAGACAAAAACAAACCGGACAAAAACAAACCTGACGAGGAACAGTAGAGATGAAAAGACTGTTCATGCACAAACACATACCACTTTTTTTGTTAATTTTTTTGGTTTTTTTTTTTTTTTCTCCCCCCACTCCAAATGTTGAAGAGGCTCCCCAGTATCCAACAGAGTAACACAGCAATCTCTCTCTCTCTCTCTCTCTTTCACACACACACACACATTGGCTTTTTCTACATTTTCTTTTGTACCCTTTTTTCAGCTCACATAAACTCAGCAAAAAACGAAAAAGAAAAAAGAAAAAAAGAGAGAAATGGAAACAACAGTTGATGATGAATACAAGAAGAAAGAGCGCATGGCATTGGTGACGGTTCTTGTTATTGCTTCTGTTGCGGTTGCTTCTTTGCTTGCGGCATTTGCCTACTATTGCTACATTCGCAACAAAGTTGCCAAGCGCTTAAAGGCTCAAAAAAGTGAGTATCTTTACGCTATACTCAAATATATATGTATTTTTACTTGAAAAAGAATAAGTATGCATGAAAATTCTTACCATTTATGGGTTTATTTCCAAGTCTTTTACAAGCATTTTTTTTTCCAAGTGAGCAAAATTTTCAAACTTTGGCTTGGGGTGGTGTTTTGAAAGGGGGGGGGGTGTTTGATGGGTAATGTTACTTTGGGGTCTTTATTTCATGTGGGTATTGAGTGTTTATGGTGAGCGAAGATTTGGGTGAGTGGAAATTGGAAATGAATTAAAAATAGGATATTAAGATTGTATGTTTGATGTTTGATTGTTTTTTTGGCCTACATTTTCTTGGAAAACTTGGGAGAGAATAGGATTCTAGTCAAGTTGACACTTTGACCAAGTAGGAAAGAGAGCAAATTTGAATTGAATTCCAAGAATAAAAATGAAACAAATAAGTAACTAAATTTTGGTTCCCAAAATATATCATGGGATGGTACAAGAAAATAGATTTAGTTATATTGTGCATTCGATTCATTATCTGTTTTATTCCTTTCCTTTTATGGTAAGCTTTACAGAATGCTTGGTTGGTGAAGTCTGAAAATTATCCTGGTTTATTCAAGTGAGTTGGTCATGGCTCTTTTCTAATTTTTCATACTGCAGCAAGCTGGAATTGTGTTTGTTACTACTTGTATTTGTAGTTGATTAAGTATGCTTTGTTTCTTTTGTACCAATTTGGTTTGAAGGGGTTGATTATGAGGAAAACGCTAGCAGCTTTGCTAATATCCAAGTTGCTACTGAGAAAGGACTTGTAGTGTTCACCTTCAAGCAGTTGCATTCAGTGACTGGTGGTTTTGCAAAGTCTAATGTAGTTGGACAGGGTGCCTTCGGGTTAGTTTACCGAGGAGTTCTTCAGGATGGAAGGAAGGTTGCTGTTAAACTGATGGATCAAGCTGGGAAGCAGGGAGAGGAGGAGTTCAAAGTAGAGGCATGTTCTGTTTTCACCCCCTTCATAACCCAACCTATCCCCGAAAACCCCAACCCCAATGTTGAATATGGTGCACTGGTCGACCATTTGGTTGAAAATATACTGGATTTTGTGTGTTTCTCCATCTCTTGCTGTCGGAGACTAATTGGTTTTATCAAATATCAGGTGGAATTGCTAAGCAGGCTGAGTTCGCCATATTTGCTGCCGTTAATTGGCTACTGTTCAGAAGGCAACCATAAGTTGCTGGTTTATGAGTTCATGGCTAATGGTGGTCTGCAGGAACATCTGTATCCAATTAGTGGTAAGTAGGTTTGATTTTGTTCAAGTTGTTGAGCCTCTCGATATTTCTAAACTAGCAGCCAGGAAGTAGTAAGATTTACGCACTTGTTTCTTCTATATTAACTGGATTATTACGGGCATAAGTAAAATAAAGTATGTAAAAGGTTATTGTTCTCCTTTGCTTCACTCAAACTCCCCTTGCTCTCTCCCTCCTCCCTAGCACAAACTCACACCCGCGTGAATGAACCCCGACAGGGTGGAACATGTCGTAGCTGGAAATTAATCTCAATGAAGTGGTACTTGGAACAGTATAATATTGGAATAACTGAAGAAAGCTCGGCACACACTTCCCGGTGATCTCTTCCACTAAATAAAAAGGTTTGAACGGGCATCTTTTCCCTGTCCCATATGTTTCTTAGTGGGGTTTTCTAAAAATTAGATAATTAAGGAGGGTGGAAATGTTATATAACCTTTTGAGAATGCATCTGTAAAAACGAGACCATCTCCTGAAACTCTCTCTCTCTCTCTCTCTCTCTCTTTTATTTTCCTGAGGATATCTTAAGGCACTGTTGGGGTGTGCAAAACTCAAAACGTGTTTCAAGTTTCACTAATTTTCAGCGGAAAGATACTAAGGCTCTTCATGGTGATTTGCTTCCCTTATTCCATGATCCTTGTGAATGAATGGGGTGTGGTAATTCCTAGAAATTGCCTTTTTAATTTTCTCTTTTTAACATTTCAGGTTCTAATATGGCTTCACAATTGGACTGGGAGACTAGATTGAGGATAGCTTTGGAAGCGGCAAAAGGTTTGGAGTATCTTCACGAGCATATCAATCCCCCAGTGATTCACAGAGATTTTAAAAGTAGCAACATTCTTTTGGACAAAAATTTTCATGCCAAAGTATCCGACTTTGGATTGGCCAAACTTGGATCTGAAAGAGCTGGTGGACATGTTTCTACTCGAGTTTTGGGCACCCAAGGATATGTCGCTCCTGAGTAAGAGAAACATGTATCAGTTTCATCATAGAAAAATGTTCTTTCATGGTTACTACGTGTCATACTTAAGTTATTTTCATGCATTGCTTGTTTGGTATTTGATGCCATTATTTATTCCTGCAGATATGCATTAACTGGGCATTTGACTACAAAATCAGATGTGTACAGTTACGGAGTTGTCCTTCTGGAGTTGCTGACTGGCAGAGTTCCTGTTGATATGAAAAGGCCTCCTGGTGAAGGTGTTCTTGTATCATGGGTATGCTTGTGATCATATTTTGCAGTTGTTTCATAAAGAATTTGATATCATATCAACCTTAATTCTATCATTTCTTCTTTCTTCCTACCCCTGCTCTATTTATTGTTTCTTGTGTTCTCTGCCACATTTGAAGTCCTTTCACTTGTCTATGCATAGGCTCTGCCCCGGCTCACGGATAGGGAGAAAGTCGCTGAGATTATGGATCCTGCTCTGGAGGGTCAATATTCAATGAAGGAAGTTGTTCAGGTTGCTGCTATTGCTGCTATGTGCATACAACCAGAGGCTGATTACAGGCCATTGATGGCGGATGTAGTGCAGTCACTTGTGCCACTAGTAAAAATTTCTAGAGCAACTTCAAAGGCAGGTAGCTGTCCAAGTTTCAACGAGTCACGGTCTCCCAAGCCCTAGAATCCTTGTAAATCATGCAGAAATATATGTATTTTGTGAACTTCCTAAGCTAAGTCTGCTAATTTGTCAAGGAGCGACTAATTTCTATAGCTGGTTCATGAATATAATGCGCTATTAGTTCTTGTGAAACAGCATATTACTCTAATATCCTGATCTTTAGAAGTGTGTTTGGTTTATGATCTTTTCCACTGAAATTGTCGAGATGTTGTCTTTCCATCTAAATATTTTGAGTCACTAAAACTTTGACAAACCATAGAGTCTTTCCTTTGTCTCTTTTCTATTCAACACTTCTATTGATTCATTAAATGCACAAAGATTTCATTGTTGGAGCTAAGGTCAATAGCTCTTGATGCATTACAAAGGCTTTCCAGCTAAATCATTATTTAGAGTGTCTGGCAACTTTCTAATTGCATGTGTTATTCTGGAGTCAAGCATCGGCTCTAATTTAATTTAGTTGATGACATCTCAATTGATGCTCCTGGAAAGTGGTATGTCCATCTGAACACCACATTTAGCTGGAAGAGCTTGTACAGCATCATCTTTTAAGTTTGGGTGGCTATTGGCGGCTTCCTTTAGGCAGTTGCATGCGGCCCTCTTACCTCCTATTGTTTCAGCCATTCCCTTTACGCTTTTCACCCCATTACAGCATGCAGTTGAAGGAGAACCAGCCAGAATGAGGTAAGGCACACATGGAGCCAAAGCGACGTCGATTTGGCCGCAAGTTATAGCCTGCCCTGGTTCAGCCATGAGCTGAATGATGGCCAACACTGTAATGGCTGAAATGAGCAACCCCTTCATCTTTGTTTTGTGTATTCAACACTTGACTATGATGTTTGAAAGGCATGTTTATGTTTTATATGAGCTTCTATTTCTGGTTGCGCAGATTGCAGGCTCTGGTCATGGTTAAATAGCAGTGTTTCAGGGAGTAGCAAACAAAAGATGTAGTCATTCCTAAAACTCTATCCGTTATATTCTTTTGGCATCTTCTTTACTTTTTCATGTCACTAGGCAATTAAGCATCATCCATAACAAAATCCAATGGTGGATTTTCTAGCTGAATAATGCGTACGAGAGAATTGATCTCGAGGCCTCTTGCAAAAAAAGACAAGTAACACATCACTACAGCACAAGGTTAGTTACTTCTTTAGTTTTAGTAACTATACACATAAGGAAAATGTCATTGTTGCCCTTTGAACTGTTAGTTTTGACCTTAGAATTAGATGGAGTGACTTTTCTAAAATAAATGCAAACGTCAGTGTGCAATTTGAAACGCAAAAAAGTGTAGTAAATAATTTAAATTCTTATTCAAGTTATTGTAGGTAGTGACGCAATTGACCCCTTCAATAATAAGTAAACTGAACCAAAAACTAATAAACAGTAATAGAAGGGGAAACTAAATTTCACCCCTGTAATTTATTTAAGTCGCTTAAACTCTTTTGTATTTTAAAACTCGCGAATACACATTATATAAACCCTTGGCATGATGATAAAGAATTCGGCGGAATATAAAAATAATCTTCTCTGCAACTATCAAATCTTTTTGGGATTTGATATTTCATGGAACAATAATGTTAATAGATCAAGAAAAATATTACTTTCTTCATCCAAAGATGGTAAAATAGATTCTGTCACCTACATTGGAAGGGTAACAACGGACGCAAAAATATCCATGCTGGGTCATTTTTGTACACATTCCATATTTTTCCATTCATCATTCCAGAAATTTTTTATTTGGGTAGTTATCGTCGAGCGATGGCCACATCTCTGTAATATTATCCAGCAAATCTGATATCTGAAAATTTTAAAAATTGCAGTAAAGTCTCAGGAAATATTGAGAAATAAAAGAATCATGGATTATTTTGCTCCGGGAATTTTTAGGGATTGAAAAGAGAAACGTGCTATTTTTTTGCAATTTTGTTATCAAAAACTTTCAAATATGGAAGACTATACATATAGATTTGGACTTGAAACATAGACAAACTAATACAGCAGAAAACCAACTTCCATGATCCTTCTAAAAGCTCCATTGCTGACCAAACAAAACAAGATTTTATGTAAATAGATATAACAAAATTGCAAAAAATAGCAAATTAAAGTTTACCAATTCTTCGGATTCATCTTCCGGAGGCTTGCAGTTAATTAAAGGCCCAATCGCACCTTCTGGCCACAGTTCATGTACAATATAATTCTGGGATATGAATTTGCACGTAGTTGAAGGCATACTGCCGAAAGTGTTGGGTCATTGCATGACCAAACGTATGGACACTATTAGTGTGTTTGGAATGATCTTATCTTAAAATACTTACCCTATTGAAATTTAGAGATATTTTGTAAGATATAAGATATCTTATTACATGTACTATACATTTTATAGTTGTAAAAAAATAAAATAGAATGAATTGCTTATTTCTTATTAGATAAAAATTATGGTTTTGTTTTGAATTTTCATAGGATGTATGATAAGATTTCTTAAATATTATAAGACATAACTCATTTTAATAAGATAAGCATATTAAAATAAGACTATAACAAATAGAGCATTTATCTTTATCAACGTGAGCGGAAAGAACGGATAAAATAAAGAAGAGGAAAAACACTTTGGGGCTCATTGTAATGTCTTTTTGTTTATATATATATATATATATATGTATAAAAGAAAAAAACATTTTTTGATATATACTAAAGTCGGGAAATATGATTGCAGGAAATATGATGCATATAAGTTTATTTATGGGAGGTGATGATTGTCGTGCTGATGGAACATGAACTCCTTGTGGTTTACCGGCAGATAACAATTAGGTAGATCACTAGTTTGCACCCAGAAAGAAAACAAATAACATGCATCATTGATTTTCGAAAAAGATTTCAGCATGTGACAAGGAGTTATTACCATACGGAAAGTTTATTGTTAAGAATTTGTACATAATTATAACATTTGAAATATGAGCAGTGAAAAGATAATTCATTGGCAAAATTACTAGGTGGACCAATTAGCATTTTTTGGTTATGTATCTGTGCTGTACTTTTTGATGATGAAGTTATGAAGAACATTTAAAATCTTCCAAACTCATACTAATTAGACTTTAGATATCGAGACACATGATTCATTCAAATGAAAAATAACCTACATTAATTAAGTAGAAAACCTATGAATCATGGAAAAAATGGGCATCAATGATCACACCTGATGTGAGGCCTCCAAGGTCATATCCATATGCAATCATCCCCTTGAGACTTTATGAAACTGGAGAGCTGTTTTTTGAATGCCATCGAGGGATAATTTTATATGATCCAACTACTCATCAAGAGACCACGTGTCTTGGACTTGAAGGATTCATGGTCACAGAAAATGTCTTCCCTTTCAAAGAAAGCTTAGTTGTAATCTCAAACTTCCAATGAATGTTATTAGCTGCATGTGTTTATTCGGTTGGCAAACGAATTGATAATTTCTAATTTTAAATAAATAATCTATTTAGGTGGAAAACCAAAAATTTTATGAGAACAATATAATGTGAGAGAAATGATAGATTGTTTCTTGGATTTGGTTTCAATGCTATGTCTAATAATTTCAAGATATCGCGAATTGTACTAAACAATCTGATTTTCTTTAGAAAAAGTTGGATCCCACTAGTTACTTGCCTTCTATCAATAATTACTTAGGATTCAATCTTGTACATGTATGTGATCGAGCTTTAAGAATCATTTTGATTCACACGTACATCTAAAACCGTAAATTAATATATATTAGAATTCTTTATTTGAAGTGGAGGAGGAAGAAAGAAAAAGATAATTTTAAGTTAATATTCACGAGATACTAGCTATGACATTTATTTATGTGGATTGGGATTTTTTTCTTAGTCACTTAATGTTGTAAATGATGTAATTAAAGACCAAGGATTTATTTGGTTTGTAATTATGAAAATTTGCCTAATATTTTCAATTGACTTAATTCTAGATTAATGGTCTATTTCGTTTAATTGTGAAAATTAGCTATAACACTGTAGAGTTTTAATAGTATTGTTGTTGAGTGTTTGATCTTACTTTTAGTTATTGAACTCGTAGTGACGTTGGACTTCTAAAAATAGGATGGAGGTGTTTGTGAAGGAAAAAAGAAATAGTGTCTCGCATGTGTTTTCAACTTTTGTATAAAAGATAGTGTACATTTTTTCTTCATGAAAAATACTATTATTTTGATATATATATATATATATATATATATATATATATATATAAAGTGTATGGATTAGATTTTCAAAAAAATTAAAATTCTAAAAAGAATTTTAATTTTGTTTCTTTAGAAGCCAAAAGTTTGAGGATGTCAAAGAATTAATTTTTTCAAAAATTATAGAAAAAGGGCATTTAAAAAAGTCAATCCGATTCCAATTTAGACTTGTCATTTTTTTTAAACTCTGGTGTTTACTTAAAACTTTGTCAAAAATGAACCGTACAAATTAATTTCAATCTCAATTTATAAAAATTCCTTTTTTTTGGGGGAAAAAAATTACTTTTAAATCGAACTTCACAATTATAAAGTTTCCATTTTACTTTCTTTATAATTATATTAATAATTGATAATAATTGACTTAAACATACACATTCCTTAAGATTAGGCACGGTGATTCAGGCATCAAATTCTTTCATAATGTGATCCGAGGGAGGAAGATCAAAAACAATATAAATGCTACCAATGATAACAATGGAGTCACCCTCACAAATGAAGCACTTCGGGAATTCTTATCATATTTTCAAAAGTTCCTCGGCATTCCCATCTCTTCTCAAGCTAATGTTGATATTCTCAAGTCTATTGTTGGTAAAGCTAGGGATGAAGATGCCCACAAATAGAAGTGGCAAACGGGTATATGCGGGTCAACTCGACCCGTTCACGGTTGGTTTGGAGTTTTGACGGGTCGGGTCGGGTCGGGTCGGGTTGGCCCTTTTAACAAACAGGTCAGGAGTATTGAAACTCTAAACCGACCTTAATAGGTTGGCGGGTCATTTTGGCGGGTTATGTGGGTTAGGCGGACCATTTTGACGGATTCGCGGGTCACCCGCGAGCTGGCCGAACCCGACCTTCCAATTTGGCGGGTTGGGTCGGGTTGACTCGTTTGTTTGGCGGGTCACTAAATCATCGGCCATAACCCAATTTTTTGGCGAGTTAAGCGGGTCGATCCGCAGGCATCAACCCGTTTTGCCATTAGGCGGGTCGACCCGCGGGTCTCAACCTGTTTTGTCACCTCTACCCACGAACTGCAAGCACCTATCACTATAGAAGAAATTAAAGAAGTACTTTTTCTCCTTAACCCAACAAAAGCCCGAGCCCAGATTGCTCTGCATCTTATTTCTACAAGGTGGCATGGGATATTGTTGGTATAGGTGTTCTTGGTGCTATCTCCTTATTCTTTGAATCTTGCAGGCTTCTCAAGGAGGTAAATTCTACTATTGTTGCTCTTGCCCCTAAAATCAACAACCCCTTAATGGTTAAGGATTTTAGGCCCATATCACATTGCAATGCCATGCACAAATGCATCTCCAAAGTGCTTGCTGATAAACTTAAAGAATGCTTGCTTTCATATTATCTCTTGGAATCAATCTGCCTTCATTAAACATAGGATCATTAATGAGAATATTCTCACTGTTCATGATTTGTTGAGGGTTACTCTAGAAAACACATCTCTCCAATGTGTTCGCTCAAGGTGGATATTATGAAAACTTTGGATACTTTGAATTAGGATTTCATTAAATGTGCTCTCACTACTTTTGACTTGCCTCAAAACTTTGTTGAATGGATTATGGCTTGTATCTCTACTGGAGAGCTATTTTTTGAATGCTATCGAGGGATAATTTTATGTGATCTAGTTACTCATCAAGAGACCAAGTATCTTGGACTTAAAGGATTCATGGTTACAGAGATTGTCTTCCCTTTCAAAAAAAGCTTAGTTGTAATCTCATACTTCCAATAAATTTTATTTGTTGCATGTGTTTATTCGGTTGGCAAACTAATTTCTAATTTCTAATTTTAAATAAATAATCTATTCAGGTGGAAAACCAAAAATTTTATGAGAGCAATGGAATGTGATGTTGATTTTGAGTTGTTTAGAGATCTTTCTTGCAAATTTAAGCATGAGGAAACTCATGGAAGAAAGAATTGGGTTTGAAATCTGCAATTGTTATCTTGGTTGAGAATATTAATTGAAAATCATATGTTGATATTAATGGTCCTGCATTTTTTTGAACTTTAAAAAGAGTTTAATCTACCTGCCATTTGTGAAACTACTTGGGTGTATTTTGGATACTATGGTGTGGTTAATATTTGCTTGTTGAGTAAAGAATTCAATTGTCCAAGTTGGGTTTAATTTGATATGGGGTTTATTGAGGATGAGTATGCTATATATGATGTTTACTACAATAGTTGTTGCAATTGCCTTGATAAGAATTGAATTGGGTGCGTGCTTTGAATTTAATCCAAAAACAAGGGAAGTTGTTGTTTCTTTGTTTCTACAAATGGAATTCTGACTGGCATACTGTGCGACTTATGTGGAACATATTTCATGCGCAATTGATAGAATACAAAAAAGTTTCGAGACCATGCACCCTCTTAATGAATTTCAGAAAAGTCCTCTTCCTTTTTTATTTTTTGTTTGTTTTATTATTTTTTTCTTTCACATTGAGGATAACGTGTGCTTTAATTGTCAGGGAGACAGTACTTATTGTCTTTTTGTTGCCAAAAAAAAAAAGAAAATGAAAGAAAAAAAGGGAAAAATATGCTTAATTGTGTTAAATCTCATTGTCTATTTTTTCTCTTTTTCTTTTTTGAAAAACTGGCATTTTTTATTTGAAAATCAAAGTTTTCATACTCAACAAACTTGAATTGGTTGTAATAGTAAGTTTGTACATGCGATATATCATCTCTATGATATTTAGTTGCCTCTGATAATTGCGTGAACACGAAGTACTTGAACCTTCCTTAATTTATAACTTGGGCTTAAAGTTTGCATGCGCTTAAATTAGAAACCAATGCCTAGCTTGAGTTGATGGGTGCTTGCTTTGACTTATTTTTCTTTTTTTGTAGTAAAATTATGAAAAGCGAGTGCCTAGGAAAGTTATGTCGGGATTGAGGTCATTTTTGCAAAAATATAATGAAAGTGTTGTTCAAATTGTGAAAAAGGCGCAACAAAAAAGGAAGGGACAAGAAAAGAAAAAGAAAAGTGCCTTACATTTTACTGGCCGACCAAAAAAGAAAAAAAAGACCAATGAATGAAGCTAGTGGCCATCTAGAATTGTGACCAATAGAGTAACTAGGGACATTTATCACAAGTGATCATCATTGTGTTAGAAGGTTAAGTGACATTCTAAGTAAGTCATGAAAGTAATGCATGCAAAGTAATTGAAAGCAGTTGAAGTGATCTGGTTTTGTAGTAGCTGAGCCTAGGCATGGACTTTTTTCTTGACATAAATTGCACATCAAAGCAGGTGCTTTTGATTTCTCTTCCTTGCATTGGTATAATCTTACTTTGACTATAATTTTGTGAGTGTTTTAGTTGGTGCAAGGTATTTTTACCTAGTGTTTAGATACTGATGGGGTGGCTTGTATATGTGGTGGTACTTTTCAAGGATAAATGAGATTAACTAATCATGTAAAGCTTGTTTGTTGATAAAGGTAATTGTACAGATAGTTTGTATTCTTATAGGTCTTTGCATTCTAATCCTTTATTTGACATGACACTTGTATAAATATGTTATAACTTAATAAAATTGCGTAGAGAAAATCCTACACTTTCATGGTATCATCTGCTTCCAGGTTACTTATTGATCCTTCATCAAATCCTAATCAATCATCTCTATTTCCCTTCAATGGCCACCGGTGACTCTTATACTAATATCGCTACCACTGCTGCCCCTGCCAAACCTGTTCCTTTGCCTAATGTTCAGCAAATTCATCAATAAATGTCACTTAAGTTGAGTTGTGATAACTTTCTCTTATGGCAAATGCGAGTTTTCACAGTATTACATTGTCATGGATTACTGGGTTTCATCAACAGCACTTGTGTTTGGCCAACTATTAATCCTAATGAAATTACAAAATGGTACAAGCTCGATCAGATGGTTCTTAGTTTCCTTATCAAATGTGGTGCTTTCACAAGTTATTGACAAAACAAGTGCTCGTCAAGTATAGGTCACGTTGGAGCTACTTTATGGATCTCAATCTCGTGCTTGAGTTCAACAGATCAAAACTGAGCTACAATCCTTGCACAAAGGCACTTAATCAGTTCATTCTTATGTGTAATTGCGAAGGCTCTCTCCTTAATTCTTGCTAGTTCTGGTAAACAGGTCGATGATGATGATCTTTTTCTTTGGAACTTTCGAGGATTAGGCTCTGAGTTTGACCGCATTGTCACCACGATAAATTCTTGTGCCAACTCACCCTCTTTTGATGAGGTTTATGGCCTGTTATTTGACTTTGAACTTTGCCTAAATGCTGCTGCTTCTACAGAAAAAGCTATTGGTTTTGTGTCTCAAACATAATCTCCTTCGCTGCGTACTTCTTCCAACAATGAATCATCCCTAACTCCATCAGCTAGTTGTGGCATGTGTGGTGGTGGGCAAGGTCATAGACGCATTGCCTCCTCTAATTTTTCATCTGGTTTGAATGTTTTAGTGGTTTGTTATCGATGTGGCCTACCTTATCACAAGGCCAATTGTTGTTTTGCTCCTGATGAGGTTGTTCGAGGCAAATGCAAATGTTTTTGCAGCGAAGCTAATTTTTGATAACTCAAACAATACCTAGTATATTGATACTGCTGCTTCTAATCACGTGACTCCTAATGAGGAAGTTGTTCATGGTAAGTCTGCTTACACTGGTCATGATTTTATTCTTATTGGTAATAGAATAGGACTTAATATCTCTTCTCAACGAAAGGCTCAGTTTACTTTATCTTCTGGCACAAAAACACAAAGCAATGTGCTATTTGTTCCCAAGCTTGCCAAGAATTTACTTTCAGTCATTCAATTTACCGGAGATCATAAATGTTACTTTATTTTCACTCTTGATGAGTATCTTATTAAGGATCTCAAAACGAACTAACTGGGGACAATTAGTAGTGGATTTTACTTTCTTCCTCAGCGCGTTCAATTTTCTTTCTTTGCAAATAAAGTGTCGCTTAGTGTATGGCATACACGGCTAGGGCACGCTTCTTCCAAAACAATGCAACAACTGAGCAAAGATCTACAATTTTCTACCAAAAGTGAATGTTTTCCTTACTCTAGTTGTCCGCTAAGGAAGAGTCACAGACTCCCTTTGACAAACATGTAATTTATACTTAAGCTATGTTTCAAATAATCCATTGTGATGTCCAGCCCTATTGCTTCAATTGATGGTTCTCAATTCTTTTTAATTCTGAATGATGATTTTACTCGGTATGCATGGTTTTATCCTTGAACTCAAAAATCAGATGTTTTGTTGGGGTTCTTCATAAATTCATTGGAATGATTGAAACTCAGTTTGATACACGAGTTAAATGTATACAAGGTAATGTTGGGGGAGTATTTCTATCTTCTAATCTGCAACAACTATTTACTGAAACGGGTATTGTACATTCGAATGTCTTGTCTTGGTACACCAGTACAAAATGGAATCGCAGAAAGGAAACATAGACATTTGGTGGAGACTGGACTCATACTCTTAGCTCACAGTGGTGTACCAAAATCATTCTAGTCCCATGCTTTTTCTACTGCCATTTATATCATAAATCGATCACCCACGCATCTTTTGTAGAACAAGTTGCCTTATGAGATACTCTATCAAAAGCCACCGGATTATTCTTCTCTAAGGACTTTTGGAGTGTCGTGTTTTCCTTGCTTAAGCCCATTTGGATATAACAAGTTGGACTTCAAAAGCTGCCCTTGTATCTTCATTGGCAATAGCCCATATCACAAAAGGCTGCAAATGTTATAATCCTTCTTCTGGAAAAACCATCATCTCCAGGAATGTGATATTTTATGAGGAAGTTTTTCCATTTAAGAATAACTCTACAGCAACACTATCTCATCAGCCTATGCCTGGCTTTACACTACGAAAGTTACCAGCTTTGTTACTTTCTACAGATTCCAATATACTTCCTGTAGCTTACCCAATATTCGGCCTCACCAACCTTCTCAGCACCATTCTCAATCATTCCCATGTTACCTGGACAATAGCCCTTTACCTTCTCCCATTCGTGGCAGTCCAAATATCACATCCATATCTCCTCAAGAACGTTGCTTGTCTACTGCTCAAAATGATGCTCCTTCACCTGATACTTGATGGCCATGGTCACACATGGTTTATTGGTCAAACCATGCAGCTCATTTGACTTATCTGGTTATAGAAATGCAAATTGGGGTGGTTGTCACCATACCAGGCATTTTATATCTGGTTATGCAATATATTTTTGGAACAATTTAGTAGCCTGGAGTTCGAAGAAGTAAACTACTGTCTCTAAATCAAGCTGTGAATCTGAGAATAGGGCCCTCGCACTTGTTACTTCAGAAATATTGTGGTTTATTCATCTCCTCAAATTTTTACAAGTTGATGTAACAGGTGTTCCAACAATTTATTGTGACATATCAGCTCAATATACCTGGCGAGTAACCCAGCTGTACATCGACATAGTAAACATATTGAGATAAACATCCATTTTGTTTGTGAGAAGATAAGTTCAGGTGTCATGTGCCAAGAGCACACTGCAACAAAAGGCCAACCAGCTGCTATATTCGCGAAAAGACTGTGCAAGCCAACGTCTGAGCTCTTGCGTAACGAACCACCAGTGGTTGTACCACCGTAATTTTGCGCGCGGTGGAAGGGGTGTCAAGGATAAATGAGCTTAACTAATATGATAAAGCTTATCTGTTGATAAAGGTCATTATTTAGATGGAGTTTGTATTCTTATAGGTCTTTTCATTGTAGTCATTTATTATACACGACACTTGTTTAAATATGTCATCACATAATAAACTTGTGCAAAGAAAATCCTACACTTTCAGTACTTGCTTTCTCTTGCTAAACACTGACTTACCTTTATTTTCCTCTTTGAGTCTTTATGAGTTGAGATGTAGTTATTGGTGCAACAAGATAGGGTGGTGAATTTTGAAAAATTTCGGGTCATGTTTTGGGAAATGGTTTTTTTTGGGAAAACTTTTGATTTTTCTTTTTGTTTTGAGAAAGACTTGGAATCGTTAATTCATGAAGAATGCTTGATCTTGTGAAGTATGACGAGTTGTGTTTGAAGTTGAGATAATTGAGTAATGCTTAAAATTGCTAAAAGATTTGCGAAGTAAAACTTGATGCAATATGTCTTTAAGGATGAGTTGTTTGTTATTGAGAATTGAGCTATCAACTTCATGAAATGGGAGTTACTGTAAGATATTTTTGAAAAGAAGAGAAAAGGTTTATCGTGTGCTGTGAAGAGAAATGCTTGCATTTATTTCACGATTGGATTTGTTTTAAAATAGGTTGTAAACTTGCATGTAAGATGGAAAATAAGATTTTGAAGAAATCCTACATGTAAATTCCATGTTCTTAACTGGTTTCATGCTTGATGGCAAACATGGTCTAAGTATAGGGAGATTTGATAAGTCTAAAATAAATTATAAATTCATAGTTGTTTGTACTTAAATTTAAGATTAGATGCATCCTAATTTATGTTATTTTATGTAATGTGGCATAAAAAGGCTTGGAAAAAGAAGGTGGAAGCAATATATATAGATTGAAGGGACTTTTGGACATATTTGGAGCTATTAAGAAGATGCCGCTACTTTAGACGTGCCCAAACCAGAGTTTATCTGGGATTGACCAAGTTTAACCGAAAATTGGAAAATATTTCTTTTCTTGGAGAGGAATTTGTTAGGTTTGTATGCCCTAAAGAGCACTTGTACGTGGATATGGAGCTAAACATTTGATCAATTGTTTATGGTTACAAGCACTTTTTGTGTATATTGTCTCTGATATATACGTGTGATACATTATGTAATGGTCAAATGATGTAATCTAGTGACTTGAGTGCGCAATCAGGCTGGAAGCACAGTAGGTCCAAGTCAAGTTTTGGATACATCATAAAGATATCCATAGCCGAATGGTAGTATTGGGGCACCCTATCGAGACAAGGCTATAATAGGTGAGTCTCTCGATAGGGATGATCACCTAGGTCATTGGAGGGTCTTTCTAGACTTCGCTCCTAGTACGTATTTTATGCATTGGACAGAACCACCATAAGTATGCCTTCTAGAACCGTGCCATCATTTATAGAAGACAAGATACTCACTGCTTTAGAGTGACCTGTGCTTTTAATTTTGAGCATGTGTGGATGAACTGGTAAAGTTAAGGTGTAGTACTTTAATGTACCATGAGGAGAGGTGTTGAGTAATAAAATTGTTTACCTCCTATGTTAGGTGTTGTGCCCAAATCAATCAGGACATGTATGTGCAACAGCAGAGTTTATGTGCCTCCTTAGATTTGTCTTATTGGTCATCATGAATCTAGATCTAGTGATATCACCCTTTAAGGGTATATCAGTCTTTTGATTGCTATGTGTATAACATGTTATTAGGCTATTTTCCGCTATCATATATAGATTAAAAATAAAATCCAGCACCTAATCTCGAATATGGTAATAGCATATTAGATCTAACAGCATTGTCGACCAAAAATACATATTAGTCTTAGAAGGAAATGAAACTATTTTTGAGGAGTTTATTTTGACCAAGATTATATTTTTGGCTATTTACATTTTATTTTAGATTAGCATTCAAAGAGTTTTCTTATCTAAAGGAGCTCCTAAGTTAGATATTTTTCTATAAATCCTTTAGGGAACTACGGAGGAATTATTGAAGCTTTTATTCATTATTTTTCCAGCAAACATTTTTCTTTCTTCTAGATGCCTAATTACAAGACTTCTATTCTAGCTAGAGTTAATTCAAAGTTTATGATTCTACAAATATACGAGAGTGTAACTGATTTATTCTTTCACTTATATTTTGGTATTTATGTGTTTATTATTTTAAGAATTAATACTATTTAGTGATTGTTTAATTTTGTGCGCTATTATTCAATTGCTTGATGATAGGTAACCAACTAGATTAATTTAATTAATCTAATAATAGCAATAACCAGGTTTCTTATGTAAACATATAGTCTAATCGTGCAATTGTTGCGAGAGAATCAACTTTTAGAATCGGGTTCTTCTAGAGATATAGTGCTACCTTTAGATAAACCCTGCGGGCATTTTCAGGAGTTAGATCATCTAATAGGTAAGACGATAGTAGAAAAAATTGTGGGGTGTTTAAATCAATATCAACACTGAAATAAAAGATTAGGTTGTTAGGCCGTGCCAATGACCATAATTGATTTATCAAAATAAGCGAAAGTCATATTTGCATGTAGGATCAAATTTGTGGGCCTAAATGGAGAATACACCCTAGGCTAGATCGTTTATCATTTAACTCTTTTTCTTTATTATCTGGCTTTATTTTTAGTTTGTTATTAGTTCTTTAGTTTTTTTTTTATTTATTGTTAATTTAATTTTAATTGTCAATCCCCCTTCTTGTATTTCGCTTGTTCTTTCGCCTTGGTATCAAATGTATATTTTATAAACTAACCCCTGGTTTCAACCCCTCTCACCACTATCACAAATAGTGAGGTAAGAGTAGGAATTTTATTTTTGGTGGATTTAGCACCCATCAAATTTTGATACTGTTGCCAGTGATTGGTACGTTAATTTTTTTTTTCTTTTATGACGAGGTGAGATTGTACAAGTGATATACAATTTTATACAGAGATTGAAAGGACTGCAAACAGCTTGAAGAAAGAAGCAAAGTTGTGGAAAATGCAAAAATTAATTGCTGCATCACCAGCTTCATCCGAATCATCAATTGAAGAAATTGAGCTGAAGCCGCTAGATAAAGCTTAGATGATTGGCTAGTCGAGCCTGTGACATTAAACAAGGGTGCTTATGGGAGGCAAACCATGCTTTAGTCCTCGGAGTGTCTTTTTTTAGTTTTTATTTTTGCAACTTCTCTTATTTTTATGAATTTTTATGTTATTTTTTGTCATCTTTCTATCTCAGAAACTTTGATTATTGTCTAATAAAAATTTTGGAGTATTTTGGTAATTGGTAGGACAATGTTTCACGGAAAAAAGAACTTTTTTATGGTGCAAACAGAGAATTTTCTAGCAGATTTTGTTGCAGGGCCTTGCACGTGCCCACGCCTAAGGACTAAGGGCTTCTCTCATGATAACATAAACGCTAGCCGATTCGTAAAGTAATTTTTATTTCTTTTTCTCTTCTTCTTCTTCCTTAAAACTCCACCACCAAATCCACCATCATAATCCATCATAACCACGACCCAAGCTTCAAAGTAATTGAAAGCAATTGAAAAGCCTTTGTAGAATTGTTCAAACAAGTTAAATTATCATTAAATAAAAAGTATATCATATAGAACAAGTAATAGTTTATTAATATAAGTTTCAAAAAGGATTTCTTAGTAAATTTAGTAATCAACCGTTATTTTCAAAGGTAAAACCTAATGCATCTGATTTAGTAACGCTTTATATAAAATATATTTTTATTTTCACCCAGAATTCTTTAACAAAAAGTCCATTGTTGAAAGACGTTTTAGAAAACGGTGTTTTTGATTTGAAAGCCAAACTACATACCCCTAATGGCTTGTTTTCGTAATTAGTGATGTCGTTAGTTTTGGGTTCAAGAAATAAAACGGGTTATTTACCATTAATTTATTTTGGTTAATATTGTTTCAAATCCAAGTCCCTTTCGAACTTTGTTTCCAAGTTGTATTTGGTTTGTGTTGGCGGTGTGCATGGTTACGAGCATATGCATAATTATATACCTGTTGTGGTATTTTGTTGGCAAACTCTGAGCCGCAAATATTATTCCAAGTCCAAATCCCAGTAGTATTTGGTTTGTCATTGGCGGTGTGGTTTATACTATATATGCCCTGGTTTGGTATTTTGTTCACAAACTCGAGCCGCAAAACACCCAATTTGATTATTGAGAATTAATTTCTTCTCATTTATACGGTTTAGTTTGTCAGACAACCATGAAAAGAAGGGCTTCAAACCATTATATTCCAGAATGTATATGGGGAGAAATTCTTTCCAGGCTTCCCGTAAAATCTCTGTTACGTTTCAAGTGCGTTTGCAAATCATGGTGTTCCCTCATCACGAGCCCAGAGTTCCCATCCATGCATCTTCACAATTATGGATCAACCTACTTGCTTTTCCACCGTAGCAGCGAAGCGTTAAGAAGGCAAGTGATCTCGATGATTTCACCTACAGACATGAACACTGATTCTGCTTCTCGTATGGATTTCGATTTACCAAACCTTGTCACGCAAGACGATTGGTCATATGAATACCAACCCGAACCACCGAATATGTTATTCCTTCCCCGAATTTGTGATCCATGTAATGGCATAATTTGCATACATGGGGTTGATGACAAAATTGCTTTGTGGAATCCAGCAACCGGAGACCTCAAAACAATTTCACCATCTAAAAGGTTGATGCCGTTGGCCGCGGCGATTGGATTTGGTTTTGATGAGAAAACTAATAATTGCAAGATAGTAAGAATTTGGAGGCCCTATGACACTGATGCCCCACAACAATTCGAATTATACAGTTTGCGCGGTGGTTATTGGAAAGAGTTGAAACCTGCCATGAGCATACCTCGTATACAAGGACTTCAGGGAACCAATCTCTTGTATGAAGATAGAAGTATTATTTGTTGGTTTATCCCAAAGGACCATGAGCGTTATGAAAAACAGGTGATAGTTTCTTTTGACGTGAGCGATGAGACATTTGGTTTCATAGAGTTACCTTCAAATGTTGCGACATGTTCACAATCAGTCCCTCGTCCAGAGACGCTCTGTCCCTTTAGGGATTCTGTAGCTCTCATTTGTTTTTCTGGGGGTGGTGGACGCTTCGAGATTTGGGTGTCTGAAAACTTTTTCATAGCGGGAGGCAACGCATCATGGAAAAAATGGGCATCAATGATCACACCTAATGTCAGGCCTCCAAGGTCATATCCATATGTAATCATCCCCTTGGGACTTTATGAAACTGGAGAGCTGTTTTTTGAATACCATCGAGGGCTAATTTTATATGATCCAATCACTCATTAAGAGATCAGGTGTCTTGGAATTGAAGGATTCATAGTCACAGAAAATGTCTTCCCTTTCAAAGAAAGCTTAGTTGTAATCTCAAACTTCCAATGAATGTTATTAGTTGCATGTGTTTATTCGGTTGGCAAACTAATTGATAATTTCTAATTTTAAATAAATAATCTATTCAGGCGGAAAACCAAAAATTTTATGAGAACAATATAATGTGAGAGAAATGATAGATTGTTTCTTGGATTTGGGTTCAATGCTATGTCTAATAATTTCAAGATATCGAGAATTGTACTAAACAATCTGATTTTCTTTAGAAAAAGTTGGATCCCACTAGTTACTTGCCTTCTATCAATAATTACTTAGGATTCAATCTTGTACATGTATGTGATCGAGCTTTAAGAATCATTTAGATTCACACGTACATCTGAAACCGTAAATTAATATATAATAGAATTCTTTATTTGAAGTGGAGGAGGAAGAAAGAAAAAGATAGTTTTAAGTTAATATTCACGAGATACTAGCTATGACATTTATTTATGTGGATTGGGGTTTTTTCTTAGTCACTTAATGTTGTAAATGATGTAATTAAAGACCAAGTATTTATTTGGTCTGTAATTATGAAAATTTGCCTAATATTTTCAATTGACTTAATTCTAGATTAATAGCCTATTTCGTTTAATTGTGAAAATTAGCTATAATGCTGTAGAGTTTTAATAGAATTGTTGTTGAGTGTTTGATCTAACTTTTAGTTATTGAACTCGTAACGACGTTGGACTTCTAAAAGTAGGACGGAGGTATTTGTGAAGGAAAAAAGGAAAAAGAAATAGTGTCTCGCACGTGTTATCAACTTTTGTATAAATTTTTTGAAAAAAAGTAAATTTTTTTGTAATAAGTCTATGGATTAGATTTTCAAAAAAATTAAAATTCTGAAAAGAATTTTATTTTTGTTTCTTTAGAAGCCAAAAGTTTGAGGTTGTCAAAGAATTAACTTTTTCAAAAATTTTAGAAAAAAGGGCATTTAAAAAAGTCAATCCGATTCCAATTTAGACTTGTCATTTTTTTTAAAACTCTGGTGTTTACCTAAAACTTTGTCAAAAATGAACCGGACAAATTAATTTCAATCTCAATTTATAAGAATTACTTTTTTTGGGTGGAAAAATTGCTTTTAAATCGAACTTCACAATTATAAAGTATCCGTTTTACTTTCTTTATAATTATGTTAATAATTGATAATCATTGACTTCAACATACACATTCCTTAATATTAGACACGATGTTTCAAACATCAAATTCTTTCGTAATGTGATTCAAGGAAGGAAGATCAAAAACACTATAAATGTTACCAATGATAACAATGGAGTCACCCTCACAAATGAAGCACTTCGGGCTAAATTCTTATCATATTTTCAAAAGTTCTTGGCATTCCCATCTCTTCTCAAACTAATGTTGATATTCTCAAGTCTATTGTTGGTAAAGCTAGGGATGAAGTTCCCCACAAACTGCAAGCACCTATCACTATAGAAGAAATTAAAGAAGTACTTTTTCTCCTCAACCCAACAAAAGCCCGAGCTAAGATTGCTCTGCATCTAATTTCTATAAGGTGGCATGGGATATTGTTGGTATAGGTGTTCTTAGTGCTATCTCCTCATTCTTTGAATCTTGCAGGCTTCTCAAGGAGGTAAATTTTGCTACTCTTGCTCTTGCCCCTAAAATCAACAACCCCTTAATGGTTAAGGATTTTAGGCCCATATCACATTGCAATGCCATGCACAAATGCGTCTCCAAAGTGCTTGCTGATAGACTTAAAGAATGCTTGCTCTCACATTATCTCTTGGAATCAATCTGCCTTCATTAAACATAGGATCATTAATGAGAATATTCTCATTGTTCAGGATTTGTTGAGGGCTACTCTAGAAAACACATCTCTCCAATGCGTTCGCTCAAGGTGAATCTTATGAAAACTTTGGATACCTCGAATTAGGATTTCATTAAATGTGCTCTTATTACTTTTGACTTGGCTCAAAACTTTGTTGAACGGATTATGGCTTGTATCTCTACTGGAGAGCTATTTTTTGAATGTTATCGAGGGATAATTTTATATGATCCAATTACTCATCAAGAGACCAAGTACTTGGACTTGAAGGATTCTTGGTCACAAAAACTGTCTTCCCTTTCAAAGAAAGCTTAGTTTCTCAAACTTCCAATAAATGTTATTAGTTGCATGTGTTTATTCGATTGGCAAACTAATTGATAATTTCTAATTTTAAATAAATAATCTATTCAGGTGGAAATCCAAAAATTTTATGAGAACAATATAATATGAGAGAAATGATAGATTGTTTCTTGGATTTGGTTTGATGCTATGGCTAATAATTTCAAGATATCGCGAATTGTACTAATCAATCTGATTTTCTTTAGAAAAAGTTGGATCCCACTAGTAACTTGCCTTCTCTCAATAATCACTTAGGATTCAATCTTGTACATTATGTGATCGAGCTTTAAGAATCATTTAGATTCACACATACATCTGAAACCTTAAATTGATTTATATTAGAATTTTTTAATTTGAAGTGGAAGAGGAAGAAAGAAAAAGATAATTTTAAATTAATATTCACGAGATACTAGCTATGACATTTATTTATGTGGATTGGGATTTTTTCTTAGTCACTTAATGTTGTAAATTGACTTAATTAAAGACCAAGGATTTATTTGGTCTGTAATTATGAAAATTTGCCTAATATTTTCAATTGACTTAATTCTAGATTAATGGTCTATCTGGTTTAATTGTGAAAATTAGCTATAGCGTTGTGGAGTTTTAATATAATTGTTGTTGAGTGTTTGATCTTACTTATAGTTATTGAACTCGTAACAATGTTGGACTTCTAAAAATAGGATGCAGGTATTTGTGAAGGAAGGGAAAAAAAAAAGTAGTAGTGTCTCGCATGTGTTTTCAACTTTTGTATAAAAGATTGTTTACATTTTTTCTTCATGAAAATATTATTTTTTTGAAAAAAAATATACTTTTTTTGTAAGAACTATATGGATTAGATTTTCAAAAAAATTAAAATTCTGAAAAGAATTTTAATTTTGTTTCTTTAGAAGCCAAAAGTTTGAGGTTGTCAAAGAATTAATTTTTTCAAAACTTATAGAAAAAAGGGCATTTAAAAAATTCAACCCGATTCCAATTTACACTTATCAATTTCTTTCAAACTCTGGTGTTTACCTAAAACTTTGTCAAAAATTAACCAGAAAAATTAATTTCAATCTCAATTTATAAAAAATACTTTTTTGGGGGAAAAAAATTAATTATTCCTGATTTGTTGAGGGTTACTCTAGAAAACACCTCTCTCCAATGTGTTCGCTCAAGGTGGATATTATGAAAACTTTGGATACTTTGAATTAGGATTTCATTAAATGTGCTCTCACTACTTTTGACTTGCCTCAAAACTTTGTTGAACGGATTATGGCTTGTATCTCTACTGGAGAGTTATTTTTTGAATGCCATTGAGGGATAATTTTATATGATCCAATTACTCATCAAGAGACCAAGTCTCTTGGACTTGAAGGATTCATGGTCACATAAACTATCTTCCCTTTCAAAGAAAGCTTAGTTGTAATCTCAAACTTCCAATAAATGTTGTTATTAGTTCCATGTGTTTATTCGGTTGGCAAACTAATTGAATAATTTCTAATTTAAAATAAATAATCTATTCAGGTGGAAAACCAAAAGTTTTATGACAATAATATAATATAAGAAATGATAGATTGTTTCTTGGATTTTGGTTTCGATACTATGGCTAGTAATTTCAAGATATCGCGGATTGTACTAAACAATCTGATTTTCTTTAGAAAAAGTTAGATCCCACTAGTAACTTGCCTCCTATCAATAATCACATCGAATTCAATCTTGTACATGCATGTGATCGAGCTTTAAAAGTAATTTTTTCCGCATACATCTAAAACCCTATCCGCTGTATGGGTTCGGGAGGGGAAGGGAATGAAATAAAGTTGGATCAATGAATCAAAAAAGAAAAGAAAGGTATAGGAAGTAAGTTTAGAGAGACGCAGCACTCAAATGGTATGCCTCTTACTTTTAGTGTCAATAGGTCTAGGGATCAATTTTCATTAGATATATGTTGTAATTGGCTTTCAGCCTCTTTTAAAGGAGAAAAAAAAAAATGAAAAGTAAGTTTTCTCATCCGGATAACCAAAAAAGAAAAAAAAGAGACAAAATTAAGGAAGAAAAAAGAAGTAACTGAATATACAGTAATAATTCTTTATTTGGCGTGGAGGAGGAAGCAGAGAACAAGAAATTAAGAGTCTGTTTGGTCCACCTTTTGGAGACTCAAAAGTGCTTTATGTGAGTTTAAAGCTAAAATTGACATGTTTGGCCTATTTTTAAAGGAGCTTTTAAACAAAAGTTGAAGCTAAAAAAATTGAAAAACCAAAAGTTTCAAAATTTGAAGCTTTTTAGAAAAGGCTTTTGAAAAGTTATTTTTATGTTATATCAAAAATTGTTTTTCTTCATTTTTTCTCAAAAATACTATTTTATATTTTTTAAAGTCCAATATTACCCTCAAAACAACTGAAAGCTTAACTTCTAAAATATCAGGCCAAACAATTAACTGCTTTTATTCAACAGCACTTCTACCCAAAGCTCTACTGCTAAAAGTTTTACAGCTCAGCAGTTGAAATCACACAGCTAAGCCACACAGAGCCTAAAATTCACTGCACTGAGACATTTATTTTCGTGGATCAGGAATGTTTCTTGGTCACTCCACGTTGGAACTTGACTCAGTTAAAGACTGACGATTTATTTGGTCTATAACCCTACTCTAAGACGTTAATAATAAATGTTTCAATAACATTAATTAAAAATGTTAGTTCAAATGCAAATGCTACCTAAAGTAGTGTTCTATTGAGAAACAAAAATTGGGTGAAGTATTGTTTTGTTCAAAACAAAATACTAAACGCTAATTGGAATGCTGTTATTGAACAAGGCGTAAGTATGAAATTTTGTCTAATATTTTCCATTGACTTAATTGAAGATTAATGGTCTATTTGGCTTAATTCTAGAAATTAGCTATTAAGTTGTAGAATTAATAGAAGTGCTGTTTTGCGTTTGATCTTATTTTTAGTTTTTGGATTTGTACATAACTATTTGATAATAACGTTGGACTTCTAAATATATGATGGGGGTATTTGTGAAGAAAAAAAGAAAAAAGAAAGAAATTAAAAAGCATCTTGCATATGTTTTCAACTTTTTCTATAAGGATTTGTTTAGGTGTCTTTTTTTTTAAATGATAAATTCCCTTTTTTTCCTCCTAAAAAAGCAGCCACACACACATATATTTGCAATAAGTACATGTATTTGATTTTTTTGGAAAAAGTCAAAATTGTGAAGAAGACTTCAATTTATTTTTTGTAGAAACTAGAAATTTGAGCTTAGCAAAATAGTATTTTTCTCAAAAGTTATACGAAAAAGGGATCTTAAAAAAAAGTCAGTCCAATACCAATAGAGCTTCTAATTTTTTTAAAACTTTTTTAACTTTGGTATTTATCTAAAGCCGTTTCAAAATAAACTAGACAAATTAAATTAGAAATTACTTTTAAGTATCTAAAAATTAGATCAAATAATCCTAATTAAGATTAGAATCACAGTAGATATCACCCTATTATCACCTCCTAATTGGCATGCTTAGAGCTAGTTTGATTTTCGGTTTCAAATTGGTAAATTTCAATCTAGAAGTCCATTTTAATTAAAAAAATAGTATTTGGTTTTCCATTATGAAACTTAGTTTGAGTCAAAAGTCAATGAACTTTTGTGGTTAAACGGAGAAGGTATAATTTTTTACTTCTCCCTTTGACCTTTTCAAGAACTAGTTTTAAGAATTTCTTTAGACAAACGTATTTTTATTATTTTTCTATTAATTTTTCATGAATTATTAATAATTTTATTTTTAATTTAATAATATTTTTATTTTTTTTTATTTCATGTAATAAATTTTAATTTTTAAGAAGTTATGTCTATAATTTCTTTACAAATTATTGTTCAAACAAGTTAAATTATCATTAAAATAAAAATTATATCATGTAGAGTAAATAATAGTTTATCGTTATAAGTTTCAAAAGGACCTTTTAGTAATTTTAACAACTAAGTGTTATTTTCAAATGTAAAACCAAACATGATCTTATTTAATAGACGTTCGTTTTGTATAAAAATAACCAAATATATTTACGATGTCAGTATGAGTTCTTTTACCTAAAAAATCTGTTTTGAAATGACTTACTGAAAAATGGCATTCTCAAACTAAAAACCAAACTAGCTTCCTGCTTCAATCTAATCCCACCAAATTAGTAGTATTTACTTTATTCAGATTTAACTTCTTATTTATATCCTATAGTTTGTCATATAATCATAAAATTATGAATAGCTTTCAACCATACATTCTTGAATATGTATAGCAGGAGAAATTCTTTCCAGATTTCCTATAAAATCTTAACTTCGCTTCAAGTGTGTTCGTAAGTCATGGTACTCCCTCATTATGAAGCCCGGAATTTACATCCATGCACCTTCACAATTACGGATCCACTTGCTTTTCCCCGATTGCAAGGCTTGAAGCAGTCAAGTCATATTGTTGCTTTCACCAACCAACATGTACATTAATTCTACTTTTGAAATAGATTTTCTAGCAATTCTTAAAGTTCCGCGAAAGGATTGGTCAATCACAATTCTCCTTTTGGGGCTTTGACTCTCACATAAAATTCTTGCTTCGATAATTCAAAAGTCGGAGAAGGTTTCCGCTTCGATAACTCAAAGAAACTATAAAAAAGTAGATAATTGACAAATAGGCCTTTTTGGATTGAGGTCGCATAACATAGTTGGAAAGACCTCAAATTGTTGATCCATGTAATGGTATAATTTGCATACAACATATATGGGGTTGGTGACAAAATTGCTCCGTGGAATCCAACAACGAGAGACTTGAAACTAATTCCACTATCTAAAAGGTTCTGGTCGGTCAACGTGATAATAGAAATTGGTTTTGATGCTGAAACTAATGATTACAAGATAGTACAAATTTTGAAAGCCACTCTAATAGATGCCCAACAATTCAAATCATACTGCCTACGTGGTTGTTTTTGGAAAGAGGTAAAATTAGCAATGGGCTTGCCTCCTCTACTCAGGATCCAGGGAGCCAAACGCATCTATGAAAATAGAAGTATTATTTGTCGGTTTGCTTATGACAGCCCTGAACATGATAAACAGGAGTTCTTTTGACATGAGTTATGAGAAATTTGGCATCATACAAATGTCTCTAGATGTTGCAACTTCAGAGGTGCATTATAAAAAGGAGCTCTTTGCGTTTAGGGATTTCGTAGCTCTTGTTTGTCCTTCTAGCAAGAGGCATTGACTACCATGAATGCATTGAGATACGGCTGTCTAAAAACTTTTTCGCACTAGCAACAATTCCGGGAAAAAATGGGTGTCCGCCCTCGAGGGTTGCTTCACACACATTGAGAATTTGTAAATTGGACAATTTCTTTCAAACTTTACAATCTAGAACTTTGTGTGATCCACTTACTCAAGAAACCAAGCACTTTGGATTTGAGGATAACATGATGACTGCACAAACTGTCTGCGATTTCAAAGAAAGCCTTAGTTGCAATCTAAGACATTCAGAACATGTCATTATTTTTGTTTAGTAGTGTACATGTCGAATGTTATGAAGTGACAAAAGTGGTGTTATGATTTTTTTTTTAATTTTTTCATTCATACCTCAATTTACATTGCGCGTACTTTGTCTAGCTAGTGCCTTCACCTTAAATGAATTACCTGTGTAAAGTCTGGCCCGTATTTTAATGGTATTTAAAGAATATGGGAAGACTTGTCATATCTATTATCTTGCATTCTTTTTAGTTCTGTCTTATTTGTATTTTGTCATTAACCATATGCTTTCATATTGTGTTGCCTCTGTATTCTATAAATATGTTCTTAGCCTATTGTAATATGTGTGAGGGAAAAAAGAGAGACATAAGGCAATTTAGCAGAGAGTGATTAGAGGTAGAGTGAGAGTCCATGTTGTATACGTTATCGACATTGTCTAAATAAAATTATCCTTTTGCATGTGGAGTAGGCTTAAGTCGAACCATATAAAATAGTGTCTTGAATTTTTTATTTATGTCGTCTTGTTTACACTACGTTTTTTCCAACAAACTAGTATCGAGAACTAGGTTGTGGTTTGGGCATTGTCGTGGGTATGCATGAGAAATACACGAAAAATTAGTTGAATTTGGTACATGGAGTTGTCGCAAAATTTTGGACGTGTGATGAAAAATTGCCATAACGAACTTGTACGTAGTTATTGTTAATATTAGTTATTGTGAATTTGTACGTAGTTATTATTAATATTAGTTATTATACAACGAATTGTCATCTAACATCAAGAACATATCTCTCACAAGATACTACTCTTATTATGGCTTCTACCGGCCAACTTTAGCTAAATTACAAGTTTTAATAACAAAAAGAAGATATAAATGCAGGAGGTCCTAAATTAGCAGAGTGGTCTGTATGGTAATTCTTCAAGAATAATAATACATAAATATATAATCTTTAATGCATGTGAAACAATGGCTAGCAATTCAAAGGCTTTAAACTGATGAAGCTGTGTGTTGATTCTAAAAATATACATTCAATCAATATTGCCTTAAAAGAGAAGCAATGCAAGGAAGCTCTAAACCTTCAATTGATGAATTTCGATGATCTCCAGCATTAATAATCTTTAAATGTGGCTGCTCTCATACAAATGATCTTTGAACTCTATAAATTGAATATTTCTCTTCTAAAAAAATTGACCACCTGCAAATTCTAACATCTTACATCTGCAACTAGTGAGCCAAAAATGGCAGATAATTTCGCAGCCGCCTGGTGCCAATTTTGCCGATCAGAGATCATCCAGGGGCCATTTCGAGTCAACTGTCAATCTTGCAGGCAAGCATACCACATCCATTGCAGATGTGATGTGACAAGTAAGTAAGTGGTTTCTATTAAACCCAAAATTTAGTAACAGAAAAAAAATCATGAATATCCATATCATTTATAGCATACATTTATTTTTTTTATCAAGCATTTATCAAATAAGATGCTTATCAAGTTTTAAATTTAAAATAAACCTATTTCAAACAAACCCATAGTCTCTTGCATAAACTTCTAATAGCCGAAGAAAAATATACATGTTGGGTCGTTTTTGTGCACGTTCAGTGTTTCTCCCGTTGATTCTCGAGTGCCGGCCACATTTCTCTTAGATCATTTAGCAAATCTGATACATGAAAAATTTAAAAATATAGTAAAATCTCATGAAATATTGAGAAATCAAAAAAAAAACTTAGTGTTGCACGGGATGAAAATAATATAGTTAAGATTGTGAGAGGTCTAAATCATTAAAAAAAGTTCTTACATGAAAGGGACCTAGACCTGCATAATTTATATATTTTTATATACAGCGTGACGAATAAAATTAAGCTGGTTACAAAAGAAGTTGGCAGGCTTGCATTAGATTAGAAGTTTTTGTGATTAAGGCTACCGGTAAATTCTTTAATCATCTAGTGCAATGTAATTGCACAATTGGCATTTTATATAAAACATAGTTTGCTCGCATTTTCACAATTGAAATTTTGCACGTTGCGCCTTATGTCCAATTATGGACCAAACCCAAGTATAACTAGGAATAACCAAACAATATCTAATTAATAATATAACAGAAACAACATCAGAATTTGTTGGTTTATGTGTAGAGAACAAATAGAGATTCACCCTTCTCAATTAAAACTTGTTTTACATTGATTTATATAAGCTAAATTCAATGGTTAACTTTATTTGGAACACCTTAACCATTCAACACATTTTTCATATATAATCTTCAAGAAAGCAAGGATTCTGAACAATGATACTTTTAGCTATACTCAAATTATTCACTTAAAAGATTAAACAAAAAATTGCTTTGACTTGTATATAAATTAATTTTTATTAGAAAATAAAAATAAAAATAATGCAATTAAATGTTTTTCAAATTCTTTAAAGGAAAACATGCTCGGGGCATGACTTTGCTTGGCAGCCTCTTCCTAACAGATATATGTACATACATACGTACATACATATATATATATATACACACACACATGTGAATGTTGACGGATTGACGAGGAAGGTGAGTCATGATTAAAAGTTCTATTTTAACTTCTCCTCTTTTTTTTTTCATTTTCTTTTACGTTTGGTCAATGTTTAATCAAGTCAATCAATAGTACACTCAATTAGTATATCTGATAACGTAAAATATTCCATAAGTTTTTTCTTTATTTGGCCATACTTTAACAAGTCATTTACCAGGTAATTTTTTATATACTCAATGTGTAAATCTTTTCAATGCATTATATTGTTCAAAATACTATACTTTCTAAAAATTTAAAATCATGATATACCATATATCTTGTTGCATATCGTATCATTTTTTTTGTATACCATATCATTTTTTATCTTAATTTATTTTGAATAATTCGACATTATAATAATATAACTTGTTTACCTACTAATGCCTTCTCTCATGAGTACAAATTATGGATCTCTTGGTTTTAGGGATAATGGGGACATTTACAAACAGAATGTTAAAAACTACCTGAAGAAGTTAGTTAAAACACTATTTTATCAAATAGAATAACTTGGAGAAATAATGTTTTGATTCATTATTTGAAAAGCTAGTTTTGGTGTTACCAAACAGTGTTTAGAGCTAGTTTGGTCTTCAATGGAAAAATACAGTTTTATAAAAAGACTTTTTCAAAATAGATTTTTTGTCAAATGGACTTTTTATGAAGACAAAAATGTGTTTGGTTATTTTTATGTAACATGAACTTTTACTATATAAGATGATGTTTGGTTTTATATTCGAAAACAATTGTTAATTGTCCAAATTATTAAAAAGGACATTGTACAACTAATAAACTATTGTATGCTTTTTAAAATATGCTATTTTATTCATAGTTTTTTACTTGTTTGGAAAAAAAATATAAAAAATTATAATTATAATTCAAAATATTAATAACAAAAATAAAAATATTCTAGCAAAAATATAATCAAAGATTACTGTTATCCGTTATATCAACTCAATAAAATTATATAAAGAATAATTCATCAACTAAAAATAACATGAGTATTCAAAATCATCCGCGCCTTCCATTTCCAGGAATTAAATGAAAATTTAAAGAAGGCCGGGTAAAGTGTTGGGATAATGAAAATTAAAGAGGATATTTTTATCCATAAAAATCTTAAAACAGTATTTGTAGAATGACAAAGACGGAAAACCAAACAGCATTTTTTTCTCTAAATAAACTTTTAAAATGCAAAGGTCAATTTCACTTTCTAAAGCAGAAAACCAAGTCAGTTTCGCTTTCTAAAGTCGAAAACCAAACTGGCACTAAAGAGTTTGAAAATGATGACTAGAGGTTGAGATAGAATTTTTTTTTTCCCCTCCTTTTTGGCGAAACAGGTTGAGATATTAGTTCTTGAGGTTGATATGGAATTGTACATTTAAATTTTTTTTTTTCTCGAATGATCTGTATGTATTTATAACCTTCTTAAATATCTTAATTGTTGCAAGATAAGGATGGGTTGTCGTGATTTTGCATATAAGAATTTTATCTTAGGGCCTATTTGGGTTGGTATTTTTTTGGAATAAGTACTTTTTTTTTCCCTTCCTGAAATCCTACACCCACATGGATTCAAACCCAAGACCTCACTCTGATCTTGGAGAGATAGTCCACTTGAGTTATCTCTCGATCCTAGCAAACAATACTTTTTCCTGAAAAAAATGCATTAATTTTGCTATAACTATTTGGTTTAACTTTCAAAAAAGTTATAATTCTAAAAAAAAAAAAAAAGAAGTTCAAATACTGCTTTTTTTAAAAGCCATATCTTTAACTTCTCAAAAAATATTTTTTTTTTCAGAAGTTGTTAAAAAAAAGTACTTTTAAAAAAATCAATCCAAACGAGCCTTAGTTGAGTGGAAGTAATTTTTGGTCGACAATAGTTCTTCTGTTGCACATGAGATTTTAATCATCAATTTAAGAATTTTTTTGATTGCATGTTATATCTTATTTTAAATAATTTAAAATTATAATATTCGAAACTTTTGTTCCATATCATATATTATATTCTACTTATTCTAATTTTCTACTTATTCTAGATATAGTGTGGGTTACTAAGTCGTATGAATTTCTATTGCAGACAATATGCTTAGTCACACTAAGTCGCTAAATTGTTATTTGTTTTCTGTCTTAGTTAATTATATTATTATTTTTGAAGTGCTCCATCACCAAATCAGAGCAACGTTTAGAAAAAGGAAAGTTGTACTCTAAAATACTTTTATTTTAATGTATACTCTTTAATTTTATTTATTTTCTATTTTTATAGAAAATTTCCTATGCATGAAATAGGTGTAATCTTTTAATACCATACGTCCCATTTTATGAGTTATTTTCCATCAAAAAATGCAATTTTTCATCCTCTACATGCAATCTCTATTAAAAGCATGATTACTATTGAAAATTTGTCAGTAATTAAATTTGACAAACATGATATATAAGTATTAAAAAGTTGTCAATAATTAAATTTAAGGAATTAGAAGGTAGCTCAAATGGTTGAAATTACCTTTCCTTAAATGTGTGGTCTTAGGTTCAAATCCCGTGAGGTAAGGGGTTTGCCTAAAAAGAAGACAAAACTTAAAAGAAAAATTTTAATTTGACAAAATGGATATATATATTTTTCATTTTCATTCATGATAACAGATAATAAATGATACATATATAAATACAAAAAGCCATATTAACTACATGCATTATAATTTTTGGAGCATGGCCCTCAACTGATTCTTCAATTTTTTACTTTATTTTTAATAGTTAACATAAATTCATTTTAAATTTTATTGGTAAATGTACTATACAGTTAGAGATAGAATGCCCTGGCCCCTGGTTCAGTCACGAGCTGAATGATGGCCAACATTACAATGGCTGAGATGATCAAACCCTTCATCTTCTTTTGTGTATGCAACACTTGAATGTGTATGGTCCTAGGTTCAAATCCCGTAAGGTGAGGGGTTTGCCAAAAAAAAAAAAACTTTAAAAAATCAAATTTGACAAAATAGATGTATATTTTTCATTTACATTCATGATAATAGATAATACATGATACACATATAAATACCAAAAGCCATATTGACTACATACGTTATAATTTTTGGAGCGTGGCCCTCGACTGATTCTTCAAATTTTTACTTTATTTTTTAATAGTTAACATAAATTCATTTTAAATTTTATTGGTGAACATACTATACAATTAGAGATAGATTGCCCTGGTTCAGCCACGAACTGAATGATGGCCAACACTACAATGGCTGAGATGATCAAACCCTTCATCTTTCTTTTGTGTATGCAACACTTGAATGTGAGTTGTTTATGTTTATATGAGCTTCTCTTTCTGGCTGCATGGACTGTAGGCTCTGATCATGGTTAAATAGTAGTGTTTCGGGGAGTAGCAAACAAAAGATGTGAACATTCTAAAACTAATAACACATATAAAAGAATTAATCTCAAGATCTCTTGTAAAGAAAGATAGGTGAAACACAATGTAACTCGACCATGAGGCTAGTCACTTCTTTAGTTTTAGTAACTATACACATAAGAGAAATGTCATTGTTGCCCTTTGAACTATTAGTTTTAACTTTAGAGTTAGAAGGTGTTTGGTTTGGCTTTTTTTTTTCGCTAGTCAAACCTTCTTAAAGTCTAATTTAAGTTAATAAAAGTCTTTGTGTTAATTAAAAACATGATTTTTTTAAGTAGTTTTAAGTGAAAAATAAAAAGCTCTCCAATCCCAACTTTTAATTTTATGGCTTTAAGCACTTTGAAAAAAATTAATTAAATCATTTATTATTTTATCCTTACCTTTTTATTTTTATTACTAAAATATTTTTTACTCTTTTATCTTATACTTGCCTTTTTAAATTCTATTTAATGTCCTTAATAGTTATTTTAACCATGTAACTTACTTTCCAACCCACTTTTATCAAACATGTAAATATTTATTTTTATAACTGCAACTTTTATTCAAACACATATTTACTTAAAATTGACAATAAAAAAGCCACTAATTAAAGCCAGAAGTACTCTAAGTAGCTTTTTTATAAGCCAATCCAAACACCCTCTTAGATGGAGTAACTTTTCTAAAATAAATCCAAACTTCAATTTGTGCAACTTGAAACGCAAAAAAGTGTAGCAAATAATTTAAATTCCCATTCAAGTTTTTGTAGGTAGTGACGCAATTGACCTTCAATAATAAGTACACTAGACCAAAAACCAATAAACATTAATAGAAGGGTAACCCTGTAATTTACTAAAGTCGCTTAAAATTTTTTGTAATTTAAAATTCACTAATGCACTTTGTATAAACTCCTAGCATGGTGATAAAGAATCCGGGGGAATATAAAAATAATCTTCTCCGCAACTGTCAACACCATCCCTACCATCTTCAAAGCCATGCCCAATGCAAAAGACGATGTCGTCAAGTGCTAGTCCATACGAAATCTCACGGCAACGTAGTTCCATTCATCGTTCCAGAAGTCTTTGTCTTTGTAGCTTCCCTCGAGTGACGGCCAATTTTCGCTTAGATCTTTTAGCAAATCTGATATCTGAAAATTTTAAAAATACGATAAAATCCCATGAAATATTGAGAAATTTAAAGAAAAAAAAAACCAGGATAACACTTGTGCGTTGCACGAGGTGAAAATAAATTTCAAATAATTATATTATTTTATGATTAAAAACTGTCAAACATAAAATAAGAATATTGAGAAGCAACGTAGTGTCATTTATAAATTCCAGATATTACTATAAAATCTTTTACTATAGAATTTGGAAGATGGTCGGAGCATGTAACCTCCCAAAAAAAAAAAAAGGACTTGCAGGGCTTTGGAAAAAAGGACGATGTCATCAAATGCTCCATGTGTCAATTCTTGATGCTATAGCAATTTATTACAAGGAAGCAAATCTGCTTTTAATGGTAACAACTTTAGTTGTATACCTATAATATGGGACCCATACATTGCATAGAATGAATATAAATTTTATGTGATAAAATTTAAGATATTATTTTAAAATAGTACTTTTGTGCTCTTCACCATGAGGTACTTCATCATTTTTTAAACTTTTTTATTTTTTTCGGAAGATAAAAAGCAATAAAAAATTATAGTTAATATAGTTAAGATTATGAAAGGTCTAAATTATTAGAAAAGTTCTTACATGAAACTTGAAAAGGACCTAGACCTGCAAAAGATTTTTTTTTTTTCCTGAGGTACAGCGTGATGAATAAAATTAAACTGGTTACAAAAGAAATTGGCATACTTGCATTAGATTTGAAGTTTTCGTGTTCTAATCAGGGCTTCATGTAAAGTCTTTAATCATCTAATCCAATGTAAATGCACACTTGGCATTTCACAGAAAAGCACAGTTTACTTGCATTTTCATAACAGCTAAAATTTTACACATTGCGCCTTGCGTCCAATTATGGACCAAACCCAAGTATAAGATATAACCAAACAGTATCTAATTAATAAAATAACCAAAAAAAAAAAAAAAGCATATACAAATGTTCAATGATATTCCCTTAGCAGTCTAAACTGCTTGCTTAAAGTCTTCCTAATCTTCTAGCTTCTGTTAAGGGCCAATAGAACACTCAGGTCTCCACACCTTGGTGCGTGTAACTGTGTTCACCGAGTGCGTTTGTCACATTTAAAAAGAAGAAATTTTTTTCAAATTCCAGCAACAACTAAGCCATAGAGAATTGAAATTCATGGTAGATCCAAGAAATCAACTAAAAATAAACAAATAAATAAAAGCTATAATTCCAAAATAAACCAAATTATCATTTAAATCAAACTCTAACCAACTAACTAATTTTATATATATATATATATATATATATATATACCTTCTCAAAATTGACGTTCATAGGTTCACCTAGCGGAGGCTCACAGAAATTTAGAGATGTAGTTGCACCCTCAGGCCAGAGTCCATGTAAAGTGAAATTATCGGGGTTGACTTTGCATGTAACCCCCGTCACGCTGCAAAGTTCAAACAGCTCGATTCGGAAAATGTTGCAAAATCTTTTCCGGTTGTATTTTAAAATCATTTTTCTTTTCTTAATTCTGTCTTTGCATGCCGCTGGTGAAGATCTCGAAGATCTCGCTTTGCTGCGTTTGGCCATGCGATGGCCACACACGTTTTGCAGCGTGACGGGCATGGCCAAACGCGAAAAACGGGATCTTCACCAGCGGCATGAAAAGACAGAATTAAGAAAAGAAAAAGATTTTAAAATACAACCGAAAAATATTTTGCAACATTTTCCGAATCGAGCTGTTTGAATTTGCTATATATCAGTTGGAAGCCCAAGCGTTACACAGAATCTGAAAACAACGATATATTTTCCGTGTATTAAAATATGGAAATTTTAGTATATATCACAATCAAATACTTCAAATATACATCGTAAATTAAATACAAAGGCATGACAAACACATATTAGATATATTATATGCATAAGCTAGACAAATTAAAGGAGGCATGCAAGTATATATCAAATGGAAATGTAAGTATATATCACCTGACAACACCAGCTGCTTGATTTTTTGGACAGGAAAGGCAGAGAGAAAGGGTGGCAGCATGGGTATATATACTACTAAGTTAAATGTATAGAGGACCAAGCCGTCTCAATTTCACATATTTTGAACCTTTCAACTGCTTCACAACTAAAGGCAGCTTTGAATTTCATACGTTCCGACACTGCAAAAATTTTGTCTTTTCTGGGACACATGGTTGATCCCGGGATTAAGATTCATATGAGAGGATCCTAATCCTTGATTTCGCTAGTAATTTTTACGACATATTAAGCAAACAATGTCATGAGTAGATTTATCCAAAATGCCTTTATACAGCGATTTTCGAAGCCGCAGCAAGAAAAAAAAGAGCTTTATACGCACAAAAAATATAGATGCCGGATCTTTTTTCAGAGTTCTAAATTATGTTCTCGCACTATTTATTAATAAATTAATTTTATCATATTTTCATAATAAAAATATTATTATCATAAATATAGTTAATAAATTATAGATTTACCATCTTTTTTTAATACTAGTAATAATAGTTATACAATCATAGCAACAATAAGTTGATGCTTGGAATTATTTTTTTTTTGAGTCATTTCACATCATTAGCTAACGCAATAATTAACATATATATATATATATATATACACACACACATATATATCAATTAGCGAGCTAAATTATTAATAATTATAGCCAGCAGTTATTCAAACAATTTGGCCAAACAAGCTCTAAATCCGTGAATGATTTTTGTAATTTCAATAGGTGTGTCAACATACTTTCTATCACGGTCACGAGTCTGGTTTTTGCATGTTCATGTGACCAAGTGTTTCACCCAATTGTTATGATTCTCTTCTCGAATATTACTGAATACTTCACTAGTGAAGAAAACAAAAATGAAGGATCAATTCGTTGTATTTGTTTACCGTCTTAAGACATTTTATATTTATTTATCATCTTAATTAATGCACCTCTTCAATTTATCATTTTAACACAGCCCATATTTATTTATTGTCTTAATTACGTACCTATATAACTTTAATTGAGGAATTCATTTTTTTCAAGTATTTCTTTTTCTTTTTAAACCCCACCTCCAACCTAACCCCTACTGCAATTCTTCTGTTAATTAAGGAACAATATGCATCGGTGAATAACAAATATAGCACTTATTATTCAAATTTTAGAATTTAAAACAGCTAGAGGTTTGAAAATAGTTCCAATAATGATTAGATGCGTACTTAAACCTCTCTCAGAGGAGTAATTACTTGGTTCATATTTCTCCAATTTTGCAATTGAATTGTATAACGCTTTCATATCCGTTGCCTAACGAGTATTGATTTATTTTTTAGTAATACACATGATTTTAATAGTGGAAGACACATTTAGTTACAAATCTTTTACAGATTAAATTCAGTCGCATTTATGTGATTTTAATAGTGGAAGACACATTTAGTTACAAATCTTTTGGATTAGTTGATTGGCAATCAAATTCCCGAACTAAAAATGATAGTATATGTTGATAATAGATAATATTAAATAAACTAATTGATACATAAACATAACTAATAATAAATTAGAGATAGATGATAGTTCAAATAGTCAAGACTATCTCTCAGACATGAGGTCTAAGATTTAAACCCATTGGATGGGGGGTTTAACCAAGAAAAAAAAAAAGGAAAACTAGTAGTAAATTAATTACCACATATGCATTTAATATAACACTCTCGTAATACTTGAAAAGAAAGAACATTTATGTATACAACAAATTATCTTCTCAACAGTCTTAACTAGCAGAAATCAAAGAAAAGAATATAATTGACAAAGTTAGTTGAGCTCCAAATGCAGTTTCAAAAGCATTTTGGCAGCTAAACTGAAAATGTGAAATAAAAATTAGAAAATTTTCGTAATTTTCTAGAAAAAAGCAGGCATATCAGAAAAATATAGAAGTTTCTATATTGGACATGCCAGGTTTTATAATTTGGCTTTCCAGCATCCTGTACATGACTAACGTACCTTTGACCTGAATTGGCTAAATACCCATAAGCCAGTAGCCTAATAATTAGGACCAAAAGAGAAAAAGTAGCATAATAATTTACAAGATAGAATATGTTGGGTATCATGTTAAGAATATTTATAAAGTTTCTCTTTGAAACTAGTACATAGTGTATAATTTAGATTTTATTTAATTTACTGGTCTTAGAATTAACAATTTTTTCATATAAGACAAGTAGATAACTATAAATTGCACTATTTATTTAATCCATTACTCAATTTGAAGAGAGCATCTTTGAATACGAAAATTGATGATATCGAGGTAATCGAGTTGCAAGAGATGGGTGCAAAGTGAGAAGCAGACTCTAATTAATATCATGCTAAGAATAATGAAATTCCTTCTAAATAAACTATTACATGCTAAAAAGAATATTCCAAGACGTTAAATGTTATATGATATCTTGAATTTTATTAATTTTTTCTTCACTAAAATGTAATAGTTTTTTTTCCTTCATATTAAAGATTTGTATATTGTAATTTGTAAGATCATTCGTTTGTATGTGATTAAGGTAGTCCCTATTATTTTAAAAGTAATCTAATTAACTCTTAATGTATTCCAAAAGTATTACGTTGGTTCTTATTATTTCATGGGTGTTTTAGTCCCAATATTTGTAAAAAAAAAAAGTGTTTTAATTTCTCTTCATTTTAGCTCTAATAATGGTCATGTAATGGTCGCATAACCAAATAATGGGGATAAAAATTGACCTTTTTGTAAATAATAAGACTAAATGGGTTATTTTTAAAATAATAGAGACTAAATTGATTTTTTTTGACAAACATTAAGGATTAAGTGAGTTAATTTTTTAACTACTAAAGACTAAACTAATACTCTTTATAAATAATAAAAACTATTTTATGAAACTCTTCATATGTCATTACACAATAAACTTTGGTTTTCCCTAGAGTTACCGTTTACTCTCATCAGGGAAAGGAATAAAGAATAATTATTACTTGCAAGTTGTTAGATATTGGCAGCCATTTCTCTCAAGGTGTCAAGAGAGAATTTGTGTTGTAGAGATTAGAGAAAGAGGGCGATTTTTTATATTGCTCAACTTGTGATAGGATAATTTTCACTCATATAAAGTTCCTTTTTATAGGTTTCAGCGAGAATTCAGATATATAAACTCGAGTCTAGAACTAATTACTAATACATGAACTTGACTCTTGAATTTTCAAATGCATGAATTTTAAAAAATCTAGATTCATATGATTAATAGTCATTGTAAATATTTATCTGTGTATATATTTACTTTATATACACTAAAATAGAAATTACTATACGTAAATTAACATCAACTTTAACCTTGAGTAGATGAAATGCTTAACGTTTTCTATTTTCATGCATCTCGAGAACTGATTGGATTATTATTGCTTGCAAGATGAATAGGGCGCAAGTTTGAAAGAAGCAATGTGTGGACAAGCCATGTTTTGGATAATAACAAAACATCACTCAATATACTTATATATAATTCTCTATTCTCAACTAAACTCCATATCAATGGCTGACATTTCTTCATGATTTTACTTTTCAATTTTACTTTTCAAAGAAAAGACGAAGAGCTCGCTTGCCACATCTCGAGAAAATTTAAAATATTTTGTTAGTAAAAATCATATATTTTTAAAATTAAAAAATAATTAGAGAACGAAAAATAAGAATACTCTTTCCTAAACAAAAAAAACATCAAAATAATCAAAAGTATTTCGATACGTTGGAGAAAACTGGTGCAACCCCACAATAATTATTTGATGTGAATTCAGCTTTTGACAGTGTCGTTTACCTAGAACATGCTATATTTATGTGTGATCGAGTTTGCTTGTGAAGCTTGTATGACATGATAAATATATTCATAGTCCTAAAAATGTACAAATTCTGAACATGTTACTATATCTGAAAGTGATAGATATACATTCATCAATCACGATCGCGTCCTGCTGCATGAAAATTGAGTGCAATGTTTTGAATTTTATGCACAAATGAAAGTATATATTACAACATAATGATTTGCCTGCTATGTAAAAATATAATCATGTCTAGGAAATATTAACGATTCACTAATTAACTACCGAGAAGATGATAAAAACATGTGATTTTGTTAGAAAAATTAAATATAACTTAAAAACCAAAAAAAGCCAATAGGGAACAGAGAAGGAAAGACTTGTTCAAGTTTTCGGCTAGATTAACTAATAACTTAATTTTTTTTCGAACCAATCTAAGCACGTCTTGTGCCTCTTCTAAGTAATGTAATTCATCCCGATTTTGACATTGTCAAATAATCTGATAGTTTTTTCTTTAAAGAAAAAAGTTCCATTATTAAAAATGATAATGCTAAAAATGCATTGAATGATATCAATCAATTGATAGAATTTTGGAATGCTACTATTAAGGAACACTAGACTATGTATCATGAGTTTGATGAGTAGGGATGTTTCTCAAGTTATAAAGAAACACTAAACTAAAATTTTCTGATAGACAGAGTGCGGATCCAATCGACCGACCAATCCTAGACAAGAGTATAAAACAAGAGAAAAAGAAAAGAATTAAGATTCTTTCCTTCATCCTAAGTAATCACATAAAACACAAGCATTCTCCGAGGTCTCAACCACAATTTTCTCTACACAATTATATCACATTTTTCTGAACATCTTTATGCCTGGATTAGCAACTTTAAACGTTCTTTATATACTAATATCCAGAATACTATTTTTGTGTTTGTCATTATGTATCTCGATGAGGCATGTTGACATATACCTTATATCTTTCGTATCTGAAAATTTCAAATTTCAAGATTTCGATATCTTCAACGACTAATTAATTTTTGTGATGTAATCTAATAATCTTTAACCAGGCACGAAAAAACAACATCATCCATCCTTTTCAAATGCTTCTGGCCTCAGCTTTTTGTGCACCAATCCTTCCTCTTATCTCCTAGAGATGTCTTAAAAAGTTTCCATCTTGAGTTTTTCCAATTTGTTGTTTCATCCATGGAAAAAAACGGAACAGAACCAACATGGCCAGAATTACTCGGAAGCAACAACTGGGAAGGCCTTCTCGAGCCTTTAGACCTCAGCGTCCGGCGCCTGATTCTCCGGTGCGGCGATTTCTGTCAGGCCACTTATGACGCTTTCAACAACGACACCAACTCCAAGTACGCCGGCAGCAGCCGCTACGGCCAAACCTCATTTTTCCAGAAAGTCATGCTGGAATCAGCATCCGATTACCAAGTTCACTGCTTCCTCTACGCCACGGCCAAAATCGATGCGGCCAAAGCCCTCCTGCTAAACTCCTTGTCCCGCGAATCTTGGGACAAGGAGTCTAACTGGATCGGCTACATCGCGACCACGACCGACGAAGTTAGTCAAGCACAAGGCCGACGCGAAGTCTACGTCGCCTGGCGCGGGACCAGCCGGAGCTACGAGTGGGTCGACGTGTTGGAAGCCAAGGCAGTGTCCGCGGAGGAATTGTTGCGTCCGGAAACACCGGAGAACACTCGGGCTGCTGATGATGATGAGAACTTGCCTAAAGTCATGGAAGGTTGGCTTACACTTTACGTTTCTGATGACCCAAATTCTGCTTTCACGAAACTAAGTGCCAGACAGCAACTCCAAGCAAAAATCAGTGAATTGAGAAACAAGTACAGAGATGAAGAACTGAGCATAACATTCACAGGCCATAGTCTTGGTGCAACACTATCAATTGTATCAGCTTTCGACATAGTCGAAAATGGTGTCAATGATATTCCAGTTTCAGCTATTGTATTCGGCAGCCCACAAGTTGGGAACAATGCTTTTAACAACAAGCTGAGAAGTTTTCCAAATCTGAAGATATTGCATGTCAGGAACAAAATCGATCTCATACCACTTTATCCAAGCTTGTTGTTTGGTTTTGTGGATTCGGGTATCCAATTCTTGATAGACACCAGGAAATCTCCGAGTTTAAAGGACTCAAGATTTCCAGGAGACTGGCATAATTTGCAGGGTATGTTGCATGTTGTGGCTGGTTGGAATGGAGAAGATGGGGAGTTTGAGTTGAGGGTTAAGAGGAGTTTGGCTTTGGTGAATAAGTCCAGTGGCTTCTTGAAAGAGGAGCTTTTGGTTCCAGAGTCATGGTGGATTGAGAAGAACAAAGGCATGGTGCTTGACGGAAATGGAGATTGGGTTTTGGCTCCAACCGCAGATGAGGACCTACCTGTCCCTGAATATTGATAGCAAAACTACTTATCTGTGCTCAGGTGGCTAAACTTGTTTGGCTTCTTTTTCGTAACGTTTTATGTCATCTTTTCGCTTCTTTGTCTGTTCTTATAAGATAGTAGTTTAATACTTAAGGAAGAATCTAAGCTCTCTTATGTTATTGAATTATCTATTTGGATTTTTCTGTCGCATATTTTTTCTTGAGATTAAGACAGTGCTGGATTAGATTGTATTTAATAATCACGGTGTTAACCTATCTTTTGGTGGGCATTGATTACAAGAGTCTTGCGAAGTCGTAAAAGTGCTTCTCGAGAACGATTATAGAGGCGTTTCCTCCCCTAAATGTCAATGTTACTGTGTGTGGTTTATGAGCCCTAAACGTCGGCAGAGCACGCATGTGCATGGCTTTTATGGGAAAGTTATGGTGACAATATGCGTTGTGAAAGCTTTTTCTTCGAGTTGAGCCTTGTCTTTTGTGTTTGGGCCTTTTCGGATGCAGTTGGATTTTTAGTTTAATTGGATTTTAGCTTCAATGTTAATATGTTATCGCCTATCATTGTTTGTGGGTTCTTTTTTTATTGTTGGACTTGTTCATGGAATTTCTATTTTTTGTTAATATGATATTTATTTGGTGAAAGAATCAAGTTGGACTTTCTTATACCACTAGCATAGTTGAAGTCCGTGCTTTGCACGAATTTTTCTTTTTTGATTTAGTAAATAATGTTTTTATTTTATAGGTTCAAATTAATTTTGCTCTAATAAATAATGAATTCAAATCTAGATGGTTGACCATTTTCCTAACATTGTAATATATCATATCATTCGTTGTTGTTATAGGTCTCTAAACTTGGTAAAAAAATAACATTTTATTTAGATTGAAAGAGTGATATTGTGAAGGTCTTAACACAAGATCTCATTGTACTTGCCCTATACTCACATCTTTAACAAAGATCCTCGAATAATGCAAACCTATCTATTCTCACCGCTTATTCGATGGAATGCCTGAATGAAAATTTATAAGTTCAAGCAAAACAATTTATTCTTTAAGCATGACAATTGGAAACTCCTTGTGTGTTTTTTATGAGATTATATGAAGATGTAGATTGAAACTATAAGATTTCGAAAAATATTGAAGATATGGATAGCATGCTTGGTTTCAATTCAATAGGTAAGCAATGGTTTATCATTCCAAAATCTGTCAATTGTCAATGTTTCTTTTTGGCCTGCATTATTGTTTGTTATACCACTTATGAGTGGCGTTTCAAACATGATTTTCGACATTTTGCAAGAGAACTCATTTTCAACCTAAAAAAGCGATTTAATTGTCAATGGCTTGTGAAGCTTCTTAGTAGTGATATTTTACAGTTGGCTAAGAAATTATTTTTGAAATATTTTTATTGAAATGTGTGAAAGATGCTTATTGCGATCTAATAATAAGCATTTAATTTATTCAAGAATAGATACACTAAGGGTTAGTCTCAATTGAGAAGAAGCTATTCACATTTGAATGATTATTTGTTAAAAATCTTGAATTTATATCTATAGAATAATTGATTGTTTTCATGCATATAATCAGAAAATATTTCTGCATTGGAAGGTGGAATGGCTACAATCAGCTCGAATACAATAACACCTATAGAACACTAATCTGTAGTACAACCTGAGATAAATAGTAAGCTCCACCTTGCCAAGAGATCAAACAGAGAGGGAACGTGCAAGCTTCTCAAGGAAACAAAAAAGGACTTGTCTGATTGAAGATGTCAGTCCAATGTTCACGATTGAAGATTTTTTCGAAAGCTCTAGAAATTGACTCTCCATATCTGGTTGGAGTAAACTAGAACTTGCCTATTCTTCTTTTATTCTTGGTCTTGATTGAAATTAGAGCACAATATGTACAATGGTACGAAATAAATAACCACTTATAATATCTTTATTTATTATTCATAATCAATTTTTGTAGTATATGTAAAGATAAAGTATCAATATGTTTTGTAATTTACTTTTTAGTTTTTAATACTAACTATGTTTTTTAAAAAAATGTAGTAATTAAAATTTAAAATTGAAAAGGTAACATAAAGAAAAGATCTCATCTAAAAAAAGAAAAGCAATAGAATGAATAACATATTTATTTAACTCATTTTTTACTAAAGAAAAATTATAGAATTAGGACATATGATATTAAATGATAAAAATGAATTATACTCTAAGTAATATATAGATATAGGTATAGAGACTTTTATAGTCTATGCGAGAATACATATAAATATATTTTGTTAATTGAATTCTTAGTGAATTTTCAATATTAATCATTTTTATGTAATATTTTAATACTAGTGTGACACCCGTGAAATGCACGGAGAACGACATATGTGATTGGATATATTAAAATCATAGAGTTTTTGCATCTTACTAAATAGTTATTGAAACAATTATATATTATAGAATTAATAAAACAATAATGATATATAAAGAAAGGGCATAATATTAGTTAAATTAAAATATTTAATATAGGAATGGAACTAAATAAATGAGAAAAACAAAAATAACCTAAGAATGGATATATTTAATTGATAAGTAATTATAGCAAATTTGTCATATAGAGTGTCACTTAGCAGTATAAAATTATAATTTATTTTGCTTTATTATATAGTATAGATAAAAGATTTAAATGCAAACAAAAAAAGAAATAATTGAAAAAATATAGAGTTAATATTCTTTTGGGGGGAAAGAACTTATTGGAGAAACACTCTTTTATATATACAATCGTATACAATAGTTAAAAGGAAAAAAAAAAAAGAAAGAAAGAAAAGATTGGGTATGCAACTAGTCAAAAAGTAAGAGATTCTTAAATTAAACTACACGAAATGCATGACTATCTAGTCATATTGTTAAACAGGTTAAAATATATTCTTCCTCGTGACTTTGAAAACGTAAAAAGTTTCTCCTAAAATATTTATTTCCCTACGCTTTTTTTTTTTTTAATCTTAATCAGCAAAGTTGGAATCTTTTACGGTCAAACATTTAATTATTATTTTGTCCATGTTCTTTGTATTAATTTTTATGTCTTATTCCTCTTCCTCTTTCAGTGGCTAGTCTATAAGAAAGATTGATATTTTTCAAACTCAATCAAAAACAAAGAGGAACTAATTTGTAGAACAACTCCTTCTGAGATTATTTTTTTCAAAATGAGATTCTGAATTTAAATTTCATAGAGGGTGGGGGATCGGGTTGGGAGTCAAAAAAAGGGTAAAAAGAAAAGAGAAGAAACTTCTAAGGAAAGGGGAAAAAGAGTCTGTTTGGATTGTTTTTTTTTTGAAAAAAACACTTTTTTTCTTAAAAAAGTTACATTAAATTTGTAATAACTATTTGATTTGGCTTTCAAAAGCTGAAACTCTAAAAAAAAACTCAAATTCACTTTTTTAGAAGCCAAAATTTTCAGCTTCTCAAAAAAAAATTATTTTTCAAAAGTTGTTTAAAAAAATACTTTTGAAAAAAGCCAATCCAAACAAGCCCAAAGAAGAAAAAAGGAACAACTTTTTGTGCTATGTACTTCAATTGATATCAAAGGTACACAAAGACTTCTTAATTTCAAAAAGAGTAAACTTTTACATTAGCAACTATCCTTATTAATCCGAATCTTAGAAAAGTCTTGATCTTCCACAGTCACATTGGGGCCTTACAATAACTAGCATTTTCATTTCCTAAGTTATTGTCTCGACTTTTTAATTATTTATTAAGTAATGTTATATATCATTCCTCTTTTTATCATTTATTTATCACTTTTTACATGATATCCTAATTAGATAATTTTTATTTCATTTTATTTTTCTTTTTTATTTTCTCTTCTGCCTAATTTACTTTCTCTCTCTTAATTTTTAATCAATATTTCCCGTCTCTATTTAACCCACACTTATGATTATGATTATATATTACAACCATTATCCAACTCTACTTTTTGACTTTTATCAAACCAAATCCCAACTCGCCCTTCTTCTTCGACCAAAAAATTTTGAGCAAAAGATTTTTGAAAGTTTTCTCAGATAGATAGATTTCTTTTTTTTTTTGTTTTTTTTTGGTGGTTAATCAACATGTAAAATCCAAACCGAGACTCATTAAGAGTTTCTTAGATTGATAACGCTTAAAGCAATTTCTTTTTTATGTTTGATAATTTGCTAGCATAAATGGAGAAGAAAGAAAAAAAATTAAAGCAAGGAAAAATAAAGAGCACGAATGCTGAAGTGGCTTTTGCTGTCAAAATTAACAGGAGAAAAAGGAAAAATCATTGAAGTCGGTAGTGCGTTGGGATTTGAGAAAAATAAGAAAACGAAAGTTTGACAATGATTGTAGATTTAGTCATAGGTTCGGTATGGTTTAAATGGAGAAGGAAAAGATTGATAAAATTAATTAAGAGAGAGAAAAATAAAAGAAAGACAAATTTTGCAAAACCGTCACTAAGCCACCTATTTCATCGGCGACCCTGGGGGCGCTTATCCACCGCCATCTTTTGGCTTATCTACTCATTTTGCCTCACTTCTTTGAGAAGGAAGACTCCTGGCCTCCAATAAAAAATAACAAACCACCGACAATTTTCAAGAAATTAAAGGTGTCTACCCATATATATGACGAATCTCAACTCCTATGTTGGTTGAGATTTGTCATTTTTGTATACATTTGTGCTTGTGCATAATGAAGAACGTGAACTGTTTGTTGAGATATGTGTATAAGAAGACATCTATTGGTTAAAATTTTCTAATTTTCGTTTTTTTGAGATTTGTAAACTATAATTGATAAATTATGGGGTTAGTGGTTGAGAAATTGGGGTATTCGAAATGAAGCATAAACAACATAGAGAAATATGTAAACATAATAGATACAATGTTTTTAACGTGGTTTAGCTTTCCGTCTACATCCTTGGGTAGACAAGAGAATTCCACAATACAACACATGGGAAGAGGGCTCAGGCTTGAGGGTCCTCGCCCCTCACACTCACCTTACTCTCAAGGTCACTCGCTCTCTATCTCACTTTTCTATTTCTCTATCTTGCAATCTATATAATAGGCAAAGCTTCTATTTATAAAGTATAAGAAACAACCTCTATCTATAAAATATAAGAAACAACAAATATAACAATAATATGAACATAGCAGTACTCCAAAATATAGTAAGACTAGAAATTTGGTAGAAGAATAAATAAGGTAGCACTCCTAATTTGATCAGGATTTAAGTTGTGAACATTCAATTCTAGACTTGTGATTATGTTGTTATTACTTTATAAAAATTTAGTTTAGATTTTGTGATAATATAATATAAGATTGTGAATATATAAAGCTTCCTTGCAAAGCTTGTCGAAGAAAAATCAAAACAGCCCAACAAAACTTAGATCAAAACATAAACTTTATTATTTATTATTATGTATAAAATAAAAAATAAATTATTTAACATTTATTTTTTAATTAATTTATTTACATATTGATTTATAAAAATAATAATAATTATTATTATTATTTTGAATAAAATAATAATATAAATTATTGTTAAGGTATTAAATGAATTAAAAGATAAATTAATAATATCGAATTTATATCATTGCATGGGCCAAACACTTATATATATATATATATATATATATATATTTCACAATGAAAAGGTTTCATATACTTGATTCAAATATAATTTTATTTGTAACAAAAAGCTCCAAATAACACCACTGGGTGCAATCTTTAGATTTCTAATGGGTGGTGGGGGTGGGAAGGGTGGGGGTATTTTTCTACTAAATGCGTTTGGAATAAATGAATTTCACGAAATTTTGTAAGCTTTATTTATAATTTTTTTGTTCTGTATCATTTCTTTTATAAAATTTATTTAGAAATTCAAAATTTGTAAATATAAAACTTGTTCTAGTTTTATTCAAATCTTAGGTCAAGAGATGGAATTTGTAATTCTACAAAAGTCAAATCCATAAAAAAAATTTAAAATATAAAAGTATCCTCATAAATTATAATATAATACAACATTATCATTGTCTATACAGTTCTCTTTTTAATGCCTAAATCTAATTATGAATGAAGAAAAACACGACTACAACAAGATACCTGTTTTCATACACTTATGATTGTTAAAATTATTTTAGCAACATGTTGACTTTATGATTAATAAAATAGGATTATTTTGTAATGTTGGGTTGAAGGTGGATTATAATGGTTAAGTTTTTATACTTAAATTTGTTCTTTTGTTTTTAAGACCATTTTATATTAATAGCAAATAATTAAAGGGTTTTTAAAGTAAATCCGTATAATTCTAACTCTACATGTGTTCTAAATACAATTTAAATTTAAAAATAATACAATAAACTTAAACCTATTTTATAATTCTAAACAACAAAATTCATTCCAAAATACAAACTACCACATCAATGGAGACAACACACCAAAAATAACGTTCAAAAAAAATATAATGCTTAAAAAATGGAACATTTTATGTAATGATGAAGTTTCTATTTCACGAGAAATAAACCAATGACCTATTTGGTAAAATTAGCTATTAGGATACTCGAAAGTTATTTGGGTAGTTGATAATTATTGTATTTTAGCAGTTAGCTTGTTTAGCTAGCTACTAGAACAAAATGGATTCGGTAAAATTAATTGTTACATTAGCTGATAATTGTAAAATAACATAAAAGGATATTGATATTATATTATTATTATTATTATTATTATATTACTGTTATGATAATTATAATTATTATTACTATTATAAGAATAAAATATATTTATTTTTTATAATAATATTTTAATATTAAAATATAACTAATTTGATGATAAAACATTTGTATCAATATTATAAAAATTAATTTTAATAGATTCAAAATCTAGTTTGTCAAAAAAAAAAAAAGAACTAGTAAAACTTATCCTTTTTAGTATATGTTAATTAGATAAAATTTGAAATTCATTTTTATATTTTTTCTAAAAGAAAAGATAGAAACATAGAGAAAGATTGGAGAAAGAATAAAATTGCTAAAAAAAATGAAGAAAGGGTAGAATTACCCAAAAAAGAAAAAAATGAAATGCTAAAAGCTAAAAGATACTTGAAAAGCTCAAATCTTTAGGTTTTGAGGGAAGCTAAACCTACCTTAAAAGTTAGTTAGAATACTATTTTACCGAATAACAATAATTTTTAAAAAATAGTGCTTTGATTAGGTCAAAAATACTAAAAACTACTTCAAAAGTTGTTTTTAAGTGTTGCCAAACAAGGCCTAACTTTCCTTTCAGTATTTTTACATTAAGAAATCAATTAATAGCCAAATGATAAATTTTGAAACTTTAAGCAGAGTATGGTAAAAAGAAATAGAAAAAAAAAAATCAAGGGTAAATTCCATGGGATCCCTGTGATTTGTTATAAGTGTGCATTTATCTCCCGTATATTAGCTAGTTACTCCCTTGTGCTTTTCAAAAGTAAAGCATACTGCCCCCCTCCGTCACTTTTTCCTATTAGATTTAACCAAACGTGTGGTACATGCACCGAACATGTGACTAGACTTAGTTTTTTTTTGCTATTAAACTTGATTTTGGTAAAAAAATGCCTTTCTTTTTTTGTTTTGAAAAAATATTTTTAAGAGAAAAACTTAAACCCTTGACCTTAGTTTAAAATATGTAAATTTTAACCAATTATACTATAAGTATATTTGCATTTTATTTCGTTACTACAAGTAAATATTTTTGTCGTTGAAAATAAAAAATAAGAAAATAAATTAACCTCCACTGTCATCATACTCGCACAACCACTGCCGCATTAATTAAATTAATTCTTTAATTAATTTTAATTTTTAATTATTTGATTAATTAATTAATTAATCATTAAATTATTAATAATTAACTAACTAATAATTACTCTAACTTTCCAATTAAATAGAGTAAATAGCACCATACCCCCTGTGGTTTGTCATAAGTGTATAGTACCCCTTTGTAGTTGTCATAAGTGTTTCGTTAGCCTAAACTAATTGCATTAGAAAAATGGGCGAGTGTGCTTCACTTTTGAAAAGTAGAGGGGGCCAATTAGCTAATTTTTAAATCACAGGGGATGAACGCACACTTTTGACAAACTACAGGAGGTTCCATGGATTTTACCCAAAATCAAAAAAAGACAAAGAAAAGGAAATATATTCAACAAAATTGAGTGTAACTAAATGAAAACTTTATATCTATCAGGGTTGTCTATGTAGCATATTTTTTCCCTCAAAATAAAAGGAAGTATATCCATATATATATATATATATATATATATATATATCTATCTATCTATATATATATGTTATACTTTTTTTAGCATTCTGAAAGTGTCATGTTTGAGCATTGTAAAAATGTCATGTTAGTACTTACATGGCATGGCTATTTTACCTTTTATTTTACTTTCTATTATTTTTTATCTTTATTAATATACATTATTAGCTTTAATTAAAATATAAATGGTTAATGAATTAATACTTATGATTAAATTCATTTGTGAATTATAAAAAGGTTATTTCTTATCTTCTATGTATATATATTATTAGAATTAAAAGTTTAATTTTCAATCAACTGATTCTTAAAATAATATTCATTTGTGAGTTTCAAAAGATTAAATCCAAGTAAGTTTAATATTTGGTATTAAAAATTACTTTTTGAGTATTATGAGAGTGTCATATCAGCATTTATAATGGATGTTTTATTTATTAGCTAATACAATAATTTATTATTTATTATTTAATTTTTATATTATTTCTATATTTTTGGATATAATTAAAAATTAAATAATCAACCAATTAATGTAAAATACAATTTATTTGTGAATTCTAAAAAAGTTCACTTATTATCTATTATGGATATATATTCTTAGTTTTAATTTAGAATTGTAATTTTTAATTAATTAATTTTTAAAAATTTGTCACTCGAAATCAATACATTGGGATTGGACTTATAAATCAGTTTATAACTTTTTGAGCACAACCAATATATATTCGAACTCCCTTTACTTGTAGAAGTACATCTTGGATCTGTTATTCATTCGTGAATTTCAAAAGATTCATTTCTTATATATATATATATATATATATATATATATATGTGTGTGTGTGTGTGTGTTTTAGTTTGACAATTTAATTACGAATTAATTATAGCTCAAAAGTCTTAAAGAAATTTTCATTTATGAATTTCGAATGTTAAACCTAAGTTAGTTTCACATTTATTATTTAAAAATATCCATAATTAAAATTTTTATATGCTATTAAAAATAAATAAATTTAACTTAATTTAATATTTTTATCAAAACATAAGTCCGTGCAGAGCATAGAGAAAAGTACACTAATTAACAAAGAAACATTAGACAAATTAACCCACGTCCTCTCCTACAATGTCAGATCTAACTAAATTATCAAGAGGGAAAGAGATATTGTTCGCCTATTTGGTAGCAAATTAACACTTCTAATATGTTTAGCCACCCAATCGAAAACTACATTGGCAGTTCTTTTAGTAAGACATAAACTAACCATTGGATATGATCTCAAACACCATGTAGCATAATCTCAAGTAATGTTTCATCTCTCAAATTACACACACATATACATTCATGTTTCTAATGTAAAAGATCATGAATGCACAAAAAGTTAAAAGTCTATTTGGTCCAGTTTTAAAGAGTTTTTGTATAAAAACAAAAGTTAAAAGAAAGTTTTTCAATCAGTTTTAAAATAGAATTTTTCAGAAAAATATTTTTAAGAAGATATATTTACATCATATTGAAAATTGTTTTTCTTTTTTTTCCTCAAAAATAGTACTCTATACTTTTAAAAATTTAATATAGTCCTCACAGTAGCTAAAGCCTCAACTAATAAAATATAATGCCAAACAATTAACCGTTTGTGTTTAACTCTACTGCTAAAAGCTCTAAGTAAATTTAACTTTTTAAAACTTAAAATTATTTTTTAAACATGCTTCTCAAATAGTGTGTATATTTATATATTTATATGGGTTATAATATAGAAAGAAATTTAATGCAAAAAAACAAAGTATATTTAACTTTTTAAAAGTTAAAATTACTTTTTAAAGATAATTCTCAAATAGTGTGTGTCTGTGTATATATATGCATAGTTTTAAATATAAAAGAAAAATAATGCAAAAAGATGAAATTACACATGAAGGTTTTAAAACTTAAAATTGATTCCTTTTTTGAGGTGATTATCAAAACGTGCTTTTACAACAATTATTAGAAGAAAAAATTTTAAAAGAGAAATTAAAGAAAAAAAGAAAAGAAAAAAAAAATTTGGTAAGACTTTCGTGAGTCCAACGCAAACAGCACATTGAAGTAATAGGGAGCAGTGACATTAATCTGATCAGGAGTGGGGTAGTCAAAAAATTTAAATTAAAAAGAAACCTCTTTACCTGACAAAAAAAAATTCATTAAAATCCTCCCCCCCCCCCGGGCCCCCCCCCAAAAAAAAAAAAAAAAAAAAAGAAGCTCCGCGACCACGCGGCGGCGGCGGCGGCGTACGGCGGCAGCAGCAGCCGAGCTTCCCAATAAACAAAAAATACTCGCCTATACCCATCGATCTTACTCATTTTCCCCCTCTTGCTATGTCAATTTACTTCTCTCTACAGGTGTAATATCACTCTCCAATTTTTTTTCACCTACCTCACACACTGCACAAACATAAAAAGAATCGACTTTTTTTTTTAATTAATTTGTGATGTGTATATATATGTGTATATATATATATGTCTATTCGTATAGGTAAAGTTGCGGTTTTTTCGATATAGTTTTATATAGCTGTTCAAAATTGATTTTTTTTTTTTGTGATTTTCTTAGTTACGAGATTTTGTTGGGATCTTTGGAGTGGTCATGCATTGAAATGAATCGTTTTTATCAAGTTTGGATTGATTTTGGGTTAATAGTTCTGTGAGGGGTTTTGTTTGGGTTTTGTGCTATTTGTTTTTCATTTAGTTTGAGAATAGTGTAACCAAAATTTAATTTTGTAATCTGGGGAGGATTTCGATTAGATTGGTGCTCAATTAAAAACTGAAATGTGGAGAAAAAGAGGTGTTTTGGAGGGTTTTGATTGTATCTTTTGCATTTTTCCATATAATAAGTTAAAGATTAGTGTAGTCCTAGTTTGATATGTCTATTTCTTTTGGAGTTACATTTGTTTTTGTTAAGTTACAAGCATTTATCCAGATCGGTGTATGATTTAGAATTGAAATATGGAGAAAGAACAAGTATTTTGATGAAAAGTTTATGCTAATTCTGTTTCTGCTGTAGGTATTGGTGAAGGCATGTTGTAGAATGGAGCAAATTCTAAGTGCTGCTTGATGTAATTTACATCGGTTTGGTTCAAGTTTAATTGGTACGGATTTTGTTCTTTGAATTGTTTCACGGGGGTTTTGTGCGATTGTTTCAAGGGGTCTTGCATGAAGTAGAGGACCCTTTGGATTGAAAATCGCTGGTTTACTACAAGATTTTGGAGGTAGTGTAATTTCCTTGTGTTTGGTCGGTTGTGTATAACGGTAATTGAGTTCTAGAGCAGTTAAGTTTTGTAAATCATGCCAGCTGTACAAAAGCTTTATAATGCATGTAAAGCGTCCCTTACGCCAAATGGACCGGTATCAGAAGAGGCCGTGGAGAAGATTCGTGCTTTATTAGGTAGGAAGTGACAATCAAAACATTACTGCTGTTATGTCTTTTGTGGTTACTTTGTAATGTGATATAATACCTCTATTGCATTGTCAGAGTGGTGATTGCATGAGTGTTGATACTTGTGAACATATTGTGTCAACTGCTCAAGTGATGTTAAGAATGTTTCTACTTACTGCTCTTTGCAGTGTAACCATTCCTACATGGGACATGAGGAATAATTTACTAAGGAAAGTAATAGTAACATGCATAATTTGCCACTATATTTCTATTACCTTTGATCACTCTTGCATACTTGCGCTCCTCATTTGGAATGTGAATGCTGGTCGTACTGTCACTAATTTTTCTCAATGGAGTGAGAAACATACTATGTAAAGAATTTCTAGAAGTACAAGTACATATGTTCTGGGCGAAATTCTCAAATTAGAATGTCAACATCTTTAATCTGATTGTGTCTGGAAGTAAGTTGGTTCCTAAACTCCCTAATACCTGTTTCGCTTCATAGGACGGTTTGTTGTCGTCATACCATCATAAATTTTTTGGACCCCACACAGAAGTATCATGTACTGGAATGGCCCCCTTTTAGTCTTATTATGAATCATATTGGGTATTGGAAGACATACAAGGTCTCTTGAAGGATATTGTTCTTTCAGAATTGGCAGTATGGAGAGCAAATTCTAATACTATGCATAGACATGTATAAAGAATGGAGATAAATATGCCGTAGCTGAGTAGATTTCTTAGAATGACATAAGATACAGATGCACATGTAAAAGACCAGGAGAGAATGACATCCAAGGCATCATTTCTATAATGACTTAGTTTATTGAACCCCCTTAAATTGAGCAAGAGAAGAGGATGTAGTAATGGAGATTATTTGTGATCTAGGGTATCAGCATATGCTTCCATGGGTTCCTTTAAGCAAGCTAAAGGCTTGTCTATCTGATTAAGAGTATCTCTATTCTCTCTCATAACCATTTATTAAGAAGTCTATCTCTTAAATTACTTAGGGATCTTGTTATTTCATTTGCTAGTAAGTTCGGCTATTAGGCAATGAGAAATTTAGTTCTGAGTTTGGCTTTCAAGATTTTTATCAATTTTGATGACATGTTTTAACATTGTTGAGGAATAAACTGAAATATGGCCAAAGATTCCAATGAATAATTGTAATACTTTCTCCTTTCAGCATCCTTTTGTCTTTGAAATTTATGTTTAACTAGTGAAATATGTTTCACACCTAACATTTGTGGTAATAATGGATACATCTTACATTCTTTTATATATGGTGGCTAAAGCTAAAATATAAATACTTAAAAGAATTCATTTTGCTTGGTATTGAAAATTAATGTTCATCTTGTCATTTAGACAATATACATTATCGAGACGTTGGCTATTATTTCCGTTCCTTTTTTTTGGAGCCTTTTGCTCCTTGCCTTGGTTCTACTGAATGTGGTTGAGGATCTTTTTCTACTTCTGATAATGCCGGAAGTTAATTGGGTATTGAAGTGATGGTCTTATTATAGAATCACTTGTCAGGTTACTTGATGAATATTGGAAAGTGTATGGCCCTTATTGACTTGCATAAAAAATGGCAAGGAATGTTGTCTTAGATTTTGCTGAAAAATTGAATCTATTTCTTTTCATTGCAATCTTGGTTCTGAGGCACATTTGCTTGGTTTTAGTAGACTTTGATCTACTATTTGTTTATTAACTTATCTATGTCCTAGAATTCTCTACAATTTCAAAGCTCTTGTTTTATGCTTTATCTGGCTGTGAGATCTGTTTCACCCATTTAGGAATATCTGGTCATAATGCTCTGATTTCAGTTTGTATTGTATCTTCATAGTGATTAAATGATTCTGTCTGTTCCAGACAAAATCAAGCCTTCTGATGTAGGTCTCGAGCAGGAGGCACAACTGGTACGTGCATGGAATGGTTCCATGCAAGGGCGCAATGGGGCTTATCATTCATTACCACCAATCAAATATTTGCACTTATACGAATCCGATAGCTTCTCTGTGAGTGTTGCTTAAAATTTCCTTAGGCTAGTTCTTTTAACTTACAGCAACAGATAGGCATTTGTCTAGAATTAGGCTTCAGTCCAACCATAAAGCTGCTGTAGCTTCAATTGTATTTCCTAGATGAGAGACTCATGAACTGGATGATTGAGGTCTATTAGTCTTCTCTGAACCCTTTTTGCAGATGGGAATATTCTGCATGCCAGCGTCTTCTATGATCCCCCTTCATAACCATCCTGGGATGACTGTGTTGAGTAAGCTTATATATGGCACCCTACATGTGAAATCATATGATTGGATAGACATTCCTGGGCCTTCTGATCCATCTCAAGGTATGTTATCAGTCAAAAAGATTTTTCTGTCTTTTCAGTAATTCAATTCTTCCTTCAACCTGTAATCTTGGCTTGGAATATGCTTAGTTGGTCAGTACTATCTGTCTTTATTATAATGTATTGTCCCATCCCTCTTTCTTAAACCTATGTTTACTGCTAAGGAAGCAGGTGGTTAGTTTTCTGCTACTCTGTTCTGTTTCAGTTAAGTAAAGTTAAGTGCCTGATTACTTTTAGCAACTTTATGCCAGCTTGGACTAGCACTTTGACTTTCTTCTTGTTGGCATCCTCCTTTGCTTGGTGTGATTCCCCAGTCTCCTCCATCCTCTTTGGTCTTGCTTCCTGAGTAAATAAGCAAGCTCTAAATTTGCTATCTTGATTATGCTAGATTATTTTATCATCTGATGGTATGAGATTGAAACCACAGATGTTTGGATGAGGATACATTGTTTGAGACATAGTTATCAGAATGATTTAGCGACACACGGCAGTGGAAGTATCTTGTTGCCCATATGTAGCACCTGGGTTGTCTGTATTAAATTGAGGGTGTCTACACCTTTTAAAAAGTATAATTTTTAAACCGTAAGCTAGGGCAAGCAGGATAAGTATTTGTTAAGAAAAGAAACAGTACACAGGCAGCAGATGAAATAATATGTAAAGGTTTATGCATCGAGTATGAATCGTGCTTAAAAATTTAAGACTAATAAATGATCTCTGTGTAGATAGAAGAAGCAAAATAAAAACATTAAAGATACTACTCTAGTCTCTCGAATTGTTCTTTCAGTGAGAAAAAATGGATCTGTAGGTAGCTATATGCATCCCATCGATGTGATATTCCGTAACCTTGGCATAATTGCCCCAACAGGTGAGGTGGTAGTCCAGAAACCAAGACATGCTCCTTTAACAGTTGGTTCAAATTAACTGAAAGCAGTCTGCACTTGATTTTAATAAGTAAAATCTGCTTTACCGAGAGGAATCCCTCATAGATATTGCCTACTTGATTCTTCTGGTGAAGTGGATGCTGGGAAATGCTCTGCAATTTGCATGAAAACCTGGTTGAAATTCCTTAACAGAAAGATTTGTCTTTTCCTACTTCTGCTGTCTATCAAAACAGCTAAGAATAAGCTTACAAACTGTTAAAGCAGTAGTATCTCCATATAAACTATTTAATCTGCTCCACGGTCATACCTGTCTTTCAGGCTGAGGGTCATCATTGGGTATCATGTTTTTAATTTTTTCAAATAATGCTTCTTTTGATGCCTTGCTTGCATGATATGTAATTGAGCTTTTCTTATCCTGCCTTAACTACATGCCCGGTAACAAATATCTTGCTTCTTAATAGATGAGCATTTTTATGCTTCATATTCTAGAAGTGCTTCTCCAGTCTAACCTCAAGTATGGCCAGGCTATAAGACCAGCTATGAGATGTTGCACAATATGGGAATATGGACTGAGCCAAAAATGAAAATGAAATGTGGTTGTTAAAACTCAAGTCCTACCTGTCCAACCATTGCCATGTGATCGCATTTCTCAGCTGAAGAAAAGCACTCATAGGAGAAAATTAAGAGAAATCAAGTCTAAGTAAAAGGGAATTGGTAACAAAAAATTAAGCAAGGAAAAGGAGAATCAATGTGAAATGAGATGATATGAAAGATGTTCTTAAGTGATTGCTGACATTAAAGCTACCCTTGCTAGTGTTTCTTGGTCTCAAATAATTGCCTTAAAGCTTTTGAATTGTAGTAGTAAGTATGAGGTCCTTTTTTGGTTTTTGGTTATTATGCATTGTTGTTATGTGAATGACTTGCCAGGAATATAATTATAGAAATGAAAATCTTCCACTGTTCTACACGTAATTTTGCTTATTATAACAGTCTTGCTTCTGTAGGAAACCATCCTATATTATTACAAGTTTAGATCCAGAGGAGACTATCTTTACTCCCTCCATGCATTGTCAGTGTGTTACTTTCTGTACAATGATGTTCCAGAATTTCTTCTCCTTTGAAAATTCATCACACTTCTTTTTCCAAAAGTACCAGGTTATTCGTATTGAAATAATATAGACTTGGAGGGATCCCTTCTTTTGTAGTCAAAGTGTAAACTTTCAGGGCAATTTTCATTGCCAAGTATGGGAGGCCCAGATTCCTCAAAAGAGTCTAAATTTGGACATAGGGGGTGACACTCGCAGTCTTACATATCATGCATTCAGAGGAAATGTTTTATTTCCGATTTCTTTGTAATTCTGAGTTGCCATTACATTCAAAGTAAATATACACAAGGATTTGGTTCTATCACATTGCTCTAAGGCACATTAGTATTTTAATTTGTCTGTGACTTTTTCCAGGTTGGTACTCCAAAATCAAAGGTGCCACAATGTCCTCCCTCGTTTCCCATCTCTTTCTCATCCCCTTTCTGTCAATAAGAGTTAATTTACATAGAGGAAGTCAAAGTGTAGGCCATCTTTATTGAACATTTCGTCATATAACAAATTTTATAGTGGTGAGTGTACTTGTCAAAGACAATAAGAGAAGGAAGCAGTTAGTAGAATTGATCAAAACGCAAATCAAATGGAAACAATGAAGAATTATGTGACATAAAAACTTTGACTTTCATATGAGACAACCTTCATTTGAATCAGGGAACTGTCGAGATCAGCATACAAGGTTTGCTGAGCACATACTTTCCCATTCCTGGAAAGCTTTTGTCCCTCAGTCCACACAGTCTTCCTTAGTCCTCTATAAGAAAACATGTACTGTGCCTTGTTTGTTGGTGGAATCAAATTTTGCTTTGTCTCACTTGGCATGTCTGTTTTCTCCATATTATATCAGATCCAGTGTCAGGGCTCCAGTTTTGTCTATGCACATCTAGTTCTCCACGTGCTGCTTTTACAATAAAATTCTCTGGAGCAGCTGGGTACTTAGGCTAAAAGTGAGTGATCAAATTAGTTAAGTGCCTGAGATGTACTAACTAATGCTCCATTGTGGGATGTCAGAATTGGCTTTTTGATGAGTCCAGAACTCTAAGATTACACAGTATGTATTGCAATTTAGATGTCTGAACTTCAAGAAAATTCTGTGGGACAAAATTGATACATGATCAGATCTGAGAGCTAGATGATGTGTTTTCTGAGTCTTGGCGAATGACACAATTATACTCTAAGATCAGATTCAAGAATCATGAATATGCTTCTCAAATTTGATGAAAAGATCAATTTTCTTCTGAGGTTCGTCAGTCTTGTCTGAAGACATGCTATTCTTTTTTCCAATTTTGTTCTGTCTCTTATTCTCATTTGCTTGATGCATTGAATCAAAGTCCCAAAATGTCTGTCACATGGCAATATGATGTCATAAACACAGTAAAGAGAATGCAGGTAGCTAGATTCATTAACATAATGTCAGACTTGTGACTCCAATGCACAAATTTGCTGACGTCTCTTATATTTGTTAATTGTTACCAAAATGTATTTTATTTTTCCATCATACTTTCCCTACCTTTGTTGGTCTGCTGAATTGCTTTTCTATTAAACAAGACTTTTGGCTGATTTTTGCAGCTAGAGCTGCTAAGGTCGTTAAGGATGGTGAGATGACAGCTCCATGTGGAACTACCGTTCTCTATCCGACTTGTGGAGGTAACATCCATTGCTTCAGGGCCATAACCCCTTGTGCCATCTTTGACATCCTTTCTCCTCCTTACTCTTCTGAGGATGGACGGCATTGCACGTACTTCCGAAAATCTCCCAGAGGGGATCTACCTGGTAAATGCATCTTAATGATTCTCTTTAATTAAATATCATGATACAGCAAGCCATTCTCAAAATGTATCTTCTCTTCACTTTCCTTCTAATGAAGGTGATCTCGAGGTGGATGGTGTGACAATCTCAGATGTGACTTGGTTAGAAGAGTTTCAGCCTCCTGATGACTTTGTGATTCGGAGAGGGCAGTACAAGGGTCGTGTTATTAAACCTTAAAGAGGTGCAATTTTGGTTGTACTTTTTATTTTCAATGCAAGTGAGCATTTCATTGGGGGCAACGTTGAGGTTAATTTAGTGATTCAGCTTGTCAATTACTATAATAAATATTTTGTCGAACATGTTTAGGCATTTGAGATGTACATATAATTATAACATATATTAACACTGACCTCACCTTAAAACTTGTGGACGTTCAGTCTGGAATCTTGAAGAACTTGTACCTGATATTCTTCTCTCAGGTGACTACCCCAGCGCAAGCCGTACAAGCCGTAGCCTTGACCTGTGACTCCTCTGTCCCAAGTTTCTACTTAAAGGATGCTGGCTATTCTTTCCTGTTTGTGTAATTTCATCCTTGAGTTGGATGGCTAGTGATACCTATTTAGATAGTTTCCTCCAGAGGGATTGTTCAGGTCAAAAGTTGTGTCCCGCTGCTGCAAATTTCATTTGCTTCCACTCATATAACATATGAGATCTCCTGTTCCTAAAGCAAACCTCATTTTCTTTCTTTGCAAATTATTCTGTTTTCTATCTTCCTCTCTCTTTTGTGTGTGTTGGGGTTTTATTTTACTGGTGGGGTTGCGGTTTCTTTATTTATCTATTTTTTTAAAATCTCCATCCCAATAGATTCGAACCCAATATCTCACTCTTGAGTTGAGATAGTTTTAATTATTTGAATTATCTTTTGATCTTATCAGTGGGGTTGTGGCCGGAAAGAATGTTTGTGGGAACAAAATTGCCTATTCTCAGTTTGCTCCCTTCCCTTGCTGACACAGGGATACTGACTAACCCTGGAAGCGCACTTCGAGATAATATTCACAGGTGACTGTGTAACTCACACTTCAATGCGCATTGGGCTTTGTTCATTTTTAAAATGTGTGGACGCTTTTAGAAATTTCCGAGATGATGCGTTTATCGATTAGGGTACGCTTCTTGTTCAAACGAGGCCAAATTTAAGATAGTTTATTAATACGTGATAATAAATATTAGGATTAGAAAAACATCAACAGTAAGTGGTTACTTGGAAAAATCAACAATTTTGAAGGTATTATCTTAAAATGATCTGTAGAGTCCATTAAAATTACATCTCTTACAATCTTAAACTTGAATCCGTCCTTGGTTTGATTGTATGTTTCTGGCCAGTTACCATATGTGAACGTTTTCATTACACGTACTATAATGAAAGCAAGCACAACAACGGACATTGTTGAATCCAAGAGCTCTTTTTTACTCCCCCGTTCCAACAACGAGATTTCATTAAATACGAAATACAAAAATTACAACAAAATTAAATATGAAATACAAAATTACAACAAAAAATAAATACAATATTACAATAAATAATGAGAACAGAGGGCCAAAATCATAGACAAACAACACCACCATTAACAATCAACACCTTTTCAAAGGGCATCAAGGTAGCTCCAATCAATGTATGCACTTGAAAATGCAAACCATATGTTACAACTGTTGCAAGCAACATAAAGCGAAAAAGACACCATACCAAAATGAATTCAACGGGAACATCAACTACTCATCAACTAAGACAAAGACTAGGCTCATAAAGTTCAAAACCTAGATCGTGTAAATATCTCTTAAAAAAGCACAGAATCCCTAAACCTTAAGTTTGAACATGTGGCACAAAAGACCACTGCAACTAAAAACAAACACGAGAACAAAAGCACAATGATATCCAAATCACTTGCAACACCTTGACGAAGCTATCACTTGATGGTGAAAGGCAAGTATCCTAAAAGAACATAGTTCATCATTCACAGAAGCCAACATTGTTTCATGAACACAATTCATCATGTGAAGAAGCCAACACTGCTTCACCACCACACAAAAACACAAGCAAAAAGCTCAGATCTAAAATATGTAAGCATTTATGTTTAAGATCTAAGACCAATTTTGGGAAGAAAAAAAAAAGTACGAGACAACACTAGATCTGGAAAGGCCCTAAAGGAACAAAAAAATCACATAAAATCCACAAGAACCCAACAAAGACGCACACCACCCAACCACCTACACAAATCCCAAATGTTTGACAGATCATCAAATCCAATATACTCGAACAAAGAAACTTCATTCCAAGTTTGGTATTATTAAATCCCAATGGGTAAATTAAAACACAAACAAAAAACCATAAATGAACAAGAAAAAAAAAGTAAGAAAGAAAAAGAAAAGAGAGGCATAACCACAGGCTAAAAGCCAGAGCTTCTGCATTTTTACTGCTCTTACGAAAGGAGGAAGACTTTTGAGAGAGTGAGAAAAGTGAAAAGAGTTAGTCTTTTCCAACAGCACTTTATTAGAAGTATAATCAGCACTTTTATTTACACAATCCATCAGAAGTACACTGAATAGATCAATTTGTATGAATCGAAAACCCTATACAAGTAAATGACTTACAATCTTGTAAGTACAGGAAAATAATAGCTAAACAACCAAATTTTGGAAAATTGTATACTGTTACAAATATGTAAACCCAATGAACTGATGAAGCAAGCATATAGATGAGAGACTGCAGAAACCTATGTTTCTGCTACTGGTGTCAACCGTTCCTAATAGAACAAGAAATATGTGTTAGTGCAAAGCAGCTTGTAAATAGCAAAGACACAAGAATTAGAAAAGTAGTATCTGGTAATTAGTCAATGCAATATGTAAGGATACCTCAGAGAAGCACAAATGTTGATGCTGCTTTGTCGATTTAACAATTGTTTCCCATTTGGCATCAGAAGATTTTGGCTTCACCGCTTGGTGCCGGGAAGTCATGCCTATTCCAAGATATGGGAGTACTGATGCATTCTTGGCAGACATGGTATGCAATGTTCGGCCAAGCCAAGAATCTGATGGAGATTTAGGCAAAGGTGGGGGAACGGGAAAGTCTGAGTACTTTCCCAAATTCTCTACCTTTGGTTGTTGTGTTTGAGTAGATTTCTCTTGAGGCACTTGCAAACTTGCCAAGATCAAAGCACCCTTGTAAAGGTCTTGACTTTGCTCAAGAGATCTCGTTGTCACTGTTCTACCATCCTGATTGACTTCCTCATTCCGAGATGACACAAGAAAGTCACCAAGTTTCTGAATATCAGGCTCTGACTTAGCCGTTTTGTCTACAGTACTCAACTTCTCAATATCTTCAAGAGATATTGGTTTTAGCTCAATGTTCTCCGCAAGAACTCGACATTCATCTTCTTTTACGTCTGATTGCCTCTTTCCATTGGAAGAACACGTTTTCATCTTCAAAGATTCCAACTCATGTACAGTATCTACATACAAAGTTTTCTCAACAACAGAAATTCCAGTAGTCAAGTCTCTGGACCTGTTTTGATCAGCCAATAATTCCTTTAAAGTTGGCAATGAATTCTTATCCAAGTCAAAGCTAGTGACCTCTGAATTCTTTGCTTCTCTAAATATGCGCTGCGTTGCTTTTTGTTCAAAAGACTGAACTGATCCACTATGGTCAGACGTAACAGCTTCTATCTCCAAGCGCCCAAATGAAGATATTCTTTCACACTTCCCGTGATCACTACAATGTTTAATCGGGTTCTCATCCTTCTTTGCATCCCCTCTACTTACTTGTGGCCTAATCATCTGGAAACCACATACAGATCTTTGTTCACTCATATCAAGTTGATATTGCTGCAAAAATTATTATGTACAACACAATTCCAAAAAGTGGCCACAAAGTTAGCACAAGACAATGGGGGATTTAGGGACAAAATGCAGCAGGGAAGTGGGGAAGGGAGTAAAGTTAATATTAGACTTATACCTTGTTATTGAGTTCAATGCATGAAGCAGAAGATGAAGTTGTAGCCTGTGCTTTACAGGGAGGTGCCATAAGTGCTTGGGTCCGGCCACTAATTCCATATAAAGGATTTAGAGGGCAAAATGAACTTTTTAAGCCAAGACATGGTAGTAACCCACAAACTTTAGCAGGAATAATATGTTGTTCATCACAGTCATTATCTCGACTATCGTTGCTCTGGGAGTAACCTGGCACAAAATTGGCTGCATACTGAAGTCGAGGCTGCTTCTCCTTACTAACTACCTTGTTTAGTTGTCTTGGTTGTTCTCTAACTCTTGGTTGTTTCCTAGGAGCATGTTGAGGTGTTTCTGAAGCCATTGCCTTAGCTGCTGGCAGAAACCGACCCAGCATGAAATCCTGACTTTTTGGATCTGTTGAAGAGTCTGGATCATCCAATCCACTTAAGCCACTTATGCTACAATTAAGAAACAAAGATGCGGTCCTCGACAGGGTGTCAAGGGCATCGAAATATGCTTCATGGTGATCCCTTAAACTGGGATTCTCCTCTTTCTTCTTTGCATTTTCAGAACTTCCAATTCTTTTAATATCATCTACAGGCAGTGCTTTAGGTACACCACAACAAATGATTCCCGCTTGGTTCTTGTCAACACCAGGATTCGTAGAAGCTTTATCAGGGCCCACTTGGTGAACTCTTAAAGCTCTCCCGGGAGGAAGCTTTGGAGTAACAAGGGGTCTTTCAACGAGTTGGTTTTGCGGTTTAGTTTCATCCTTAGGTTTTCCAGGGATCTTCTCCCAGAGAAAAGGCACAGTTCCTGGATTCCTTATTGGACCTGACTTTATGTCTGACTTGTATGGAGGAGGTCGAGGAATACTGGGAAAAGATTTATCAGTTTTCCTTTTGCATTCATTTTCTACTGCTGCCCCAGATGTGTAGCGTCTTACCGATAGTAGTGGTTTATCAAAATTTAGTTGCTTTTCCTCCATTAGATATTTTATCAACACGAACTCCCTCTATATCTGTAAAAAGACATTACTGATATAACAATCTAGCAACTAGAGAACCAGTATCACTGTTATTATAGTCAAAATATCTAGCAACAACTACGTCAAAACAGATGTTTCATAAGCTCACCACGAATAGAAAATTGAACATTGGACGTATCTGGAGGACAAAGTAACTGTAGTTCAATCCTATTGACATAAATGGACCTTCTCACTTAAAGCCATATCACAAAGTATTGAGGGGTAGCTTTAAAGGTCGTAAAGGTAATATATTATCAAGTAATCACTGATATCAACAACATGAACTCTGAATCCATAAATAAATTTCCATTTTAGAAAGTACAACTCTCTTAGATGATCAATATCTCCAATAAGTTGAACACTTCAAGGGAAAAAAAGGATAAAAAACAAGAAAAGAGCTAGTGTTGCTTGCAGTTCATATAAGGCCAACCATTGATTCCAGGAGTAAATTCCAACTTATCTAAACTAATAATGCCTCAGAATCAAAAAGACAATAAGTGCACAAGAAAAATTTGCTAAATAACGTCTATTTCCGCAATGGTGTATCAACATCACTTCTGGAAGAACAGAAAGCTACTAGTTACCTCTTAAACTACAAACAAGAGAAATGTGACACCAAATTATGGATGAAAATGATTCTCTCTACCAGTAAATTCTTACGATCCAGTAAATTCAAGAATTAAGGTATTTAAATTATTAAAAAAAATTTAAAACTGATCAACCCAAAAATATATCTGTCTAATCCTCCTGTCCTTTTATCCCAGTCAACATGCACCTGTGCATATACATTCAGAGACAGTACCTATTTTTGTTACTATTAACAAGATAAATTCGCAAAGAACTGAAAAGAAAACCATAAAAGAAACTATCAGAACTTCAAAAACAAGCGGCTACATATCAAGATCATGACTTGAAACTCCATTTCATTCTAACTTAACCAATCCAAACCCAATGGCATAAATGCATCTAAATGGAGCTATCTGTTCAAAACTAACAACCATAGAATTCTGTTACACCGCCAACCCGTAATCCGAGGTAACTGTTGTGGACTAGATATCTACTAAGCCGAAAATGATTAATCCGAGTTATTATTTAAACCCACGACACCTAACGTGTAAACCATTTTAACATCACGTGTCAAAAAAAAAATGTGGGACATGACAAAATCAAAACAGTAACATCTCATTTTATAATCATCAGTAAATTCAAGAAACATCATACACCCAGAAAAGAAAAAAGAGGCCTGGAGAAACAAAGAGTGTACCTTTGATTGTTGGAGGTGTGCTTGAATATGGGTTGAATGATTGATCATCTGCATTTCACATACACAAAACACCTACAATAATTGCCTATTATGATGTGCGTGTGTGTGAAACAGAAGAACAATAAGAAAAAGCAAGGCTTTAAACAAATGAGTGGATTGTTGTGGGGGGGTGGGTTGGAACTAAAGAATCAACCAATTTGTACGCTTATTATTGCTTCCATTTGAGTTTAAAGATTGGCCAATGTGCATGCTTTATAAATTGAAAAAGACGTTGATATATGTTCCTGATTTAGTATACAATGTTGTAACTTTTTGTTTGAATATTTTAAATCTCATTCTGTATTATAAGTATTGTGTTCCAATAATATGAAATCTTGTTACACATATTACACACAAGAATCAATACGTTGCTTTGTTTAGAGATTTACTCCATTTCACTTGCCTTTCTTTCACCTGTGTTAGATCGTGTGATGCCATTTATAATTGAAGAGGGAGGCTCCTCGAGAAGTTAATGGTCTCAACATGTGCATAATTGCGCATTTATCAAGATGTGAAATGGGAAAGTATAGTTCATAATCGAATCAGAGTAATATTTTTTACTTTGAACTGAGAATCTTGTCGGATTATTATATTTCTTATTTTGAGTTGAGAATTTTGACTGAATTAGTGTATATATTGAAAATGTATTGTTATACTCGTGTCAAATTGTACTCATAATTTGCCAATTAGTAGTCAAATTTTATCAAAATTTTGATGATATGTCAGTTAAGTTCTCTAATTAGCAAAAAAGAAAAATGTGAAATGAAAAAAGAAAATTTTGAACTTATTTTGAATCTCAACCAATTTGTCAATTTGCTTGTGACATTATGAGTTAGAGTTAACAATAATAAATTTAAAATATAATTTTAATGAAATAATTTGAAGCGTTCATCCTCACTGGGACTCTCTAACTTGAATATCGAGTAATGGGTATTACTTTACTCTCCATTCTTTTTGTTGGTGTTCAATTGTGTGACTAAATATGATAATAAAAGTTTATGTTGGTAGCTCCATTGAGTGATTTGTGCATTTGTATTATGACTTAAAAAGGAATATGATAATAAAAGTTTATGTTGGTAGCTCCATTGAGTGATTTGTGCATTTGTATTATGACTTAAAAAGGAGGGGTTAATTATGTAGAAAAAAGGAAGAGGTTAACCATGCAAAATATTGACTATATAGCTCATCATCAAGGTGTAAACAATGCAATCATTTTTGAGGTTTGGGAAATTCACAATTTAGTTTAAATAGAACTATTGAGTATTGAATCTATCTAAATTTTTTTAACTTAGAAGTCATTGTAAGGTTTAGACCTCTTTTCCTATTATATAATAACATGGTATTCTGTAAATAAATTTCATGTATGAAAAAATTGATATCCAAATTATATTAAAAATTTTAATTTCGATTGAATGGTTGTACTTCAACATGTACGGGCGCAGTAAAAAGCCCAATTCAAAATAGTAAAAATCAAGAGAAAATTTCAGCCTTAAGACAAATTTGTATATGTTTCGGAAAGGTGAGTTTGAAGTAAAAAGACCTAGTCCTTTTTTTGGTCTAGCTTATGCACTTTAATCTCCTTCACCTAGCATGTCTCATACACGAGAAAAAATTATTTTTACCCCCTACTCCAATAGCCATTAATTTATAATGAACGCGAGACTCGCAATCATAAAAATCGACCTTCTTATTATCGTTAATTGTTGTTCACATTAACTTTTGAAAAAGACAAACGTATGACTCTTTGCATAGATATTGACAAGCGAATCACAATAAATTCCTTTAATTCACTTGATTACATCCTTTCCAACCTTGCACAGCTTTCAGTCCCTATCTGAACTTGATGATGGGAAGTCATGGCAAAAGGCTTCACACTCTTATTAGTTGAATGTTGATAGCTTTACTAGGAAAAGGTTTTCGATGTTTGTTTGGATGGTGACTTTAAAAGCCTAAAGCGATTGACTTATTTAAACAAAAATTTCAAATATTAATATTAGACACTGCGAGATTTCAGGTCAGCAATTACATAGTTTTTTATTATATTTAAAATAAATGTAGATGAGTAAAATGATTATTTTTTATTTTAGTTATTATTTTAAATGTAACAAGCTATTTGTTACATTTTCAATCATAGCAATGATATTGAATTTTTTATTTTTAATTTTTTTAAAATAGAAAAAAATTTATTACACTAGAAAGTATAACTCATATAAATTTGAAAAATAAATTTGTTACATCTCAAAGTATAATAAAGTTTAAATTTCATTTGGTCCATGCCTAAACTAACTATTCTTCTAAGTCTAACGAGCATTAGCTACATTTCCAAATATAACATTAGTTACGCTTCTAAATGTAGCTTCAACCTTTAGTTACATTAGAAATCTTTACGTTTGGGCCAAACGTAACTAGTTAATTTACATTTTTAAATGTAACGAGGAACTACAATATGTATAGCTGTTGACTTGATTTTTTGTGGTGAGAGTTTTATCGTTCTTTTTAAAGTCAATATAAATATCTATTAAAAAAAAAGTGTTTCTTTTTTTTTAGTTGAGAAAGGAAAAAAGGATCAATTTAACTGGACCAATATCATGTTATACGACAGTATCAATTACTGTTTGGGAAAAACATGCAAACACGAAGAATACAAGAAGAAATAACGGACACAAGAATTACGTGGTTCGGCTTTAAAGCCTACGTCCACGGGCAGCAGAGAATAATTATACTATTGATCACGAATGCTACAAGGCTCTCACTTTGGTTTCTCTCTCACACATAACATAATAAGTATTGCCACATATTTATAGTGCAAAGGTTTCCTAAACCTATTAAGTAGAAAAGACAACTAATTAATTATGTGCTACAAAAGGTAATATGCTAATAAGAAAATTTGCTATTCTTGTTGCCCAAGAATACGAGCCACATTCAACAAATCTCCACCTTGGTACGTATTCACTCCAATCAATACACCATTATCCTTGCAGTCAACTGGCCCTAAGGGCCCAATGCTCCGCACCGCAAATGGCAACCAAAGTGAGTGCCTTGTAGCATTCATGATCAATAATAGAATTATTCTCTGCTGCCTGTGGACGTAGGCTTTAAAGCTGAACCACGAATTCTTGTGTTTGTTATTTCTTCTTGTATTCTTCGTGTTTACATGTTTTTTCCCAACAATTACATAGTGTTATCTTCGATAATCTCAGTAACTTATTTGGAGCAAATTAATCCAAGTAGCTCGACTGTGAAACTCTTCTAGTGATGAAGTAGCTAGGAGTCTTATCCCCCATTACATTGATAGTGCAGTTTTAGCAATGCTACTGTTATAAATCATGTGAATATTCATATTTTATAAGGTAATAATGTTAGTTCCAAATTCGAGAAGACAAAAATTGTTGTAAAAGAAAAATTTTTGGAGAACAAATTATGTATTCTCATAAATAAAAAGTTATAAATTATAATCATACACATTAAAACTAATAAAATTCATTATTTTCTCTTCTTTCATTTTTTCTCTCTCTAGTTTTATAATAATTACTAATTTTTCTTTTCTTTTTTTTTCTTTAATCACTGTAATTACGAATTATTGAAATGTGGAAAGTAAGTGAACTTTAAATTGCAAAGGAATGCTGGAATGGTTTTGCCCTTTCTCATACAATGTCGATAGGGATTAAAAAGCTAGCATAGCGTAGATCCAAATTCCTCAACCAAATATCTTTTTAAATTCTAATTTGAGCCGCATGGTCATAACGCACAAATCCTTACCGGTTAGCATACCCAAATTCTTGCCTAATAATTTCTCTTTAAAGCTCCCATTTATGGCTATTCCCACCAAAACTCCATGTAATGTTCTTGTCGTATTAAACGAAATAGAATCGTAGTTCTGGGCCCTTAGGTGGCTTGGAATCTATCTGGAGTATGGCCATGCCATGTCTACCAAAGCTGTAATTTTACCTAGGTCAAGACACTATTTCTTTAAGTTATTATTTTTTTGGGCAAAATAGTATTTCAATTAACTTTTTAGGTAGCTTCTAATGTTTTAACTAACTTTTCTCAAAAGCTAAAAATTTTAGTATTTTAGGTAACTTTTAGCTTTTCTTTTTTTTTTTTTTTGGGGCAATTCTGTACTTTTTTCATTCTTTTGGCAATTCTACTCTTTCTCTAATCTCTCTATATTATTACCTTTTCTTTGACAAATATAAACAAAAATAACATAAAAATGAATTTTAAATTCTATCTAATCAACATAAAAGATTTAAGTTTTATTAGTTCATTTTTTTGACAAAATAAAATTTGAACCTATTAAATAATATAGATACAAATGATTTATCAAATATTAATTATATTTTAATATTAAAATATTATTATAAAAAATAAATATCTAACTATAAAATACGTTATCATATTCCTATAGTAGTAATAATAGTTATAATTATTATAATAACAACAATAATAATAACATGATATCAATGTCCTTCTATGTTATTTTACATCTATTAGCTAATTAAATAGCTAATTTTATTAAACACATTTTATTCAATCAGCTAGCTAAACAGCTATTAACTAATAGCTATCAGCTACTCAAATAGGTATCAGTTATTATAACAGCTAATTTTGCCAAACAGACCCTAACTTTCAAACTTTTTCCCTTAAACATGCAATGCTCTCGTCACACCAAACATATTAGAACTAAAATCCAGGACCTCCAGGTGGCGTGGAATACATCTAAAGCCTACTTTGGTACCATCTATAATAACCTAAGCCCAACTACTAGTTATTGAGCCTAATCAAGTACTTAAGGTGGTGATAAAATAGTAGCTAACCCATGTACACAAATATTGCAAAAATTGATGTAGAAATGGTGTTACACCTTAAAGTCTGTTTGCCCTAATGGAGATTTAGCTATTGAATTGTAGAGCTTTCAAGCATAGAGTTTTGGATAAAAGTACTATTAAATAAAGGGGGCGTTTGATTCATGGAATTTTGGAAAATTCCTGGGAAAAGTAAATTTACAAATGTAATATTCCCGCGTTTGGTTTGCAGAATAAAAAATGGTTCCCAGGCATGTTGCATTCCCAAAAATGCAATATTCCCATGATTTGCTCAATTTTCATTCCCACGCAAGGGGTTGGGAATCCAACGTTCCTGAGTTGTGGAACTGTAAAGTAATTAAAAAGACAAAAAAAACCCCATATTTAAGACCCTCTAATTATGATAAATATTTAAAATAATAAAAAAATAATTAATAAATAATAATAGGCGCTTCATCTTAAAACACAATAAGCACCCCCTATTCCAGGGCGAAGAAAAAGATGGCAAAATTGTTGATAAAAATAAAAATAATTAATAGTTAATTTTAAAATAATAATTTAAAATAAAAAATATTTAAAAATAATGAAATAAAAAGTAATTAATTAAGATAAAAATAAAAATAATAATTAAAAATTAAAAAATAATTAAATATTAAAATTAAGATTAAATAAAAATTAATAATTATTTTAAAATAATAATTTTAAAATAAATTTAAATAATTAAAAATAAATAATAATAATAATAATAATAATAATAAATAATAAGTATTAGATTAATTAAAAATAATCCATCAATCCAAAATTAATAAAATAATAATTAATAAATTAATTAATTAGTTGATTATTTAATTATTTGAAAAATTAAACTAAATAAAAAATTAATATTTAATTAATTAATTAATTAATAATTAAGTAAAATTTAAATTTAATTAATTAATTAAAAATTAAAACCAAAGATATAATAATAATAATAATAATAATAATAATAATAATAATAATAATTAAGGAACAGTTTTTTGTAAAATAGCCCAAAATTTCCAACAATATTACTTTTTAAACAAATATGACAAGTTAATATTCCTAGCAGTATTTTTTATATACCAAACAGTTTTTAGATCAATCCCGAAAATCATATTCCCAGGAATTTGATTCTTAGGGTGATTCTCGGGAATGATTTTTCATTCTCCGAACCAAACACCCCCCAAAGGCTATTGATTAATTGGTTTTATATTTTAGAAATTGAGATTTCTGTTCTTTTGAGGGAAATATTAGATTTTAAAAATATAGAGTAATATTTTTGAAAAAAAATGAATGAGAACAATTTCTGACATAATATAAAAATAGTATTTCAAATTTTTTAAAAGCTCTAATTTGGAATTTCTAATTTTTTATTTTTTTTAGCTTCAATTTTTATGTTAAAGTTCTTCTAGACATGGGTCAAACAAATCAGTTTCAACTTTTGGATTCACAAAAAATACTTTTAAAGTGTTCAAAAGGTGGGCCAAATAGACTCTAACCCCTTATTTTGATTCGAGGGAAAATTTCTAGTAAAGGACAGGGAGGGATGGAGTTGTAAATGAAAGGACAGGAAATGATTAATTCTTGTTTGGATTGAAAAAAAAATTAAAGGAAAATATCATAAAGGATTATGAGTTTTTTTTTTTGTTTGGATTGAGAAGGAAATGAAAGGAAATGATAAATTTTATAGAATATTGGACTTTTATGCCTTTTTAAAATTTTATGTACAAATAAGAGAGAAAGATAAAAGAGTCATTTTTAATGAAAAGACTTTCCTTTCCCTCCAAATGACTCTAAGAAGGATTGCTTTTAAGGAATTCGAGGGGATTTATATTATCTCTTCTTTTTCCTCACCACGCCAATACTTTCTAAACAAATAAGGGAGAGGATTAAAAAAACTCTTATTTCCCTTTCCTTCCCCCCCCCCCCTCCCCATTCCCTTCATCCTAAACAAGTTGTAAAACTAAATCTAACATCCTTCTTATCTTTTCTCTAAATTTGGAGAGTCATACTATCTTTACTCCATTAGCCTTTCTATATTTTTTTAAAGACTTCTTATGTTAGTTTTACTCCAACAACCTTTATACTCTTCCATTTCTTACATAATTTCACTTTTAATGTTTTTTATTTATTTTTAATATTATTATTTTATATTTGTTTAGAAAAAATTAAAGACTGTATTAAAGTTTCAATTATTATTATTACTTTCTAATTTTTTTGTTTTTACAATAAAATGAATTACTAATTAAGGATATTATAATATTAGAATTAATAAAGCTTATAACTATATTTGATAAAATATTTTCAATATTTTAGGGTCATGAACAATCAATTTGATCATTAGTGAGACGGGGAGAGAAATAGGGAGTGAATTTTTGCTTATCACATTTGGCAAGCCAAAAATATGTTTTAGAGCTTCCTATAGGGGATTGTTGGAGCGTTCTCTTTTTATGTGTCTTCCTACAATAGCAATTCCAATAACAAGAATTAGCCCTCCCTCCTAGATGCTTTCTTAGATCAATTCCAACAGTTTCACTAATTTTTTTCCCAATATCTAAAGAAATTTTAACTTTTCTTACATCTAAGATTTCCATATATCAATTTTACTCCGACAAATTACTTATGTTTAAATTTTAAGAAATATCTATTTCAATTTTACTCTAATGACTTTCCTATTTCAGGACTTTCTTAAATTTGTTTTACTCCATTATCTTTCCTTAATTTTAATAAAATTTATTTTATTAATTTTTTATTTATATTTTTTTCATTTTTATGATGATATTCTATTTTAAATTACTAAAATATGTTTATTTTTTAATTTTAAATTTCTAATATTATTTTTTCAAAAACTTTGTGTTTTGTTTGTATTTGTCCTTTATTTATGAACATATTATATTTTCCATTATTAATATAATGTTTATCTTATTTTTATAAGTTAACAAATTTTCAATAACTTTATTTATTATTTACATTAATTTTTTGCTCATAATAATATTTTATTTTTATAATTTTAATATTAATGTTTAAAAAAATTACAGGGAACAGCTTAAGATATCTCAATACGTGGAGATACTCAAAATTAATTTAGGAGAGGAATTAAGTATCTTCACATGCAAGAAATTTACAAAGAAGCTGTTGGAGGAAATCATCCCTAAAAACTTCCGTACTTGTGGGGAAAAAGAAAGTTTAGGACATCTATTGGATGTCCTTACAATGGCGATTCCGATGACAAAAATTGCCATTATGGAGAAGTTATTGAAATTGGCCAGGTCGCTTCAATTCACCGATTTCAATAATAAAGCGTCCCAATTATGCAAGTAAGGATAACTCAAATAGTTGAAATTATTTCTTTCAAAAATGAATTATTAGATTCAAATTTCGTGAGGTTGAGGGTTTACAAAGAAAAAAAAAAAGAAGTATCTTGACTATTGTCACATCAATGTGAAAAAAAACCCATGTTCCTATTCAGCCTTTTGGCTTTATAGATTCTTAGTACTTGCATTTTTGGAGGGCTTCAATATGTTTTTCAAGGAGTTAAAATCGATTACATTAATATTAATCTAACAAATGTAACTCCGCTATAATTTTCTTTTACAAGTGCCAATCTAACATTAGCATTCAAAATCCAGAATACACACATATAACCATGCTAGAATTTTTTAATACTAATGCTGATTTTCCTTTTTCATGGAACATTATGGGAATGTTTGGCTTTGCTTATTTGATGTTTATAAATACCTAAACAATAAAAAATATGTAAGAGGATATTTTACCTAAATATTTATAAGCACCTAAAATAAGCGATGCCTAGCACCCTATATATTGTGAGTATGCCACCTAATTCTGAACAACAAATAAATACTTCGGTGGGGTATTTTTGTACCTTTCCTCTTTATTGAATAAATTAACGAGCTAAAATCAAATCATTAAAAAATAAAATGGTGCCACGTTTTCCTTGTTCAACGCTTTTCACATTATCTCGCATAGTTTTCAAACGGGTTATTTTTATTTTTAACCTTATTTTTTAATTTGCTTTAAAAAATAGTCTAGTTTTAAGAGGAGTTGCAAATTTAGACTTTTCGAAATTTAGAAGGTAGATGTCGAATGATGAAAGCTTGATATCGGACTTCGAGAATATTTTCGAATAATGGAACTTCAATATTGAACTTCAAAAGTTCGAAATTATCAATAGTAATAGCTTCGAACTTATGAAGTTCGAAAATAGGGTGCTGTAGTTCCATTAGTTTGAAATTATCAACAGTAACAACTTCGAACTAATGAAGTTCGAAAATAGGGTGTTGTAGTTCCATTAGGGTTTGCAAGATTCCTTCTGCGACGATGTGACGAAGGGTAGAGCAGAACAGAGAATAAAATTTTTGTTAGAAATATCCTTTTTCGAACTTTTGAAGTTCGAAGTTTTGAAAAATTCGAACTTTAGAAGTTTGAATTTTTGAACTTTCGAACTTCTAAAGTGCGATTTTGTTGTTTCGAGTTTTTAAAATTCGAGTTAGGTTATAAGTCGAAAGTCAGAAGTTCGAGATGGATATTTCGAACTTTTAACATTCGAATTAGGGTTCCACCTTTATTTCACCCAGGGCAACGATTTGACGGCGTGGCAGGGAATATGACATTTGAAAATTAAAATCCGATTTTCTAAGTTCGAATTTGTTACTATATAATGCACACCCCACTTCTCCCTTCATCATCTCGTTCCAAAATCACTAACCCTACAAACGTTCACACGATAAGTCACATTATGTAGCATTTTCAAAATTTGGATTTGCTGCTATACCACTAACCACTCCACTTCCCTCCCTTCTGCAACTCATTCAAATCTAATTCACGCTATACATTTTCTTTCACCCAAAAAGATGAATGCAAATGTTGATGCAGTTAACGTATATTTATATTACGGTAACAACAAAATTGAAACAGATCATGGGCTCGACTATATAGGTCCAAACTTACCACGTAAAATAAAAATTCTTCTCGGAGCGACATACAATCAGTTTGTGTCTCGTATATTCACGAAGCTCCAATTGAGGCCTACTATCGATAGAGTTGAGTTGTGCTATCGTGATCCCAAATGGGACACAAACCTACAACAAATATACTATTACCCCAATGGCATTAAGGATGACGAAGATGTACAGGACATGTACGAAACAACTTGCATGGATATAAATAGGAGATGTGCGCACGTTGTCGTAGATGTGCAAAGTGATGTCGTGTACAATCCACAGCCTTCAAATGAAGAAGCAACACTACAAGAAGTTGTTAGTGATTTTCTAGATTTGAATGTGGAACCACCTTATTATGTCAACGGGGAAATCAACATTCCAACCACAACGGCAGGGTTTGCATATTTTCCCTTTCTCCACCGCCATGCCCCACATTTGAAGTTAGAGGACCCTCTCAAGCTAGTGACATTCGGGAGATGTTCGAGGTGGGATTAGATTCTATTTTATCTGAACCAGAAGAAGTAGATGAGAACGTCCAGTTAAACGAGAAGGAAGATGTTGTGTCAGTAGAAAGTTTAATCTACGAAAACAAAGAGGTTGATGTGGGACTAGGCAATGGCGAAGAGCTGGAGCCGGATCTAGAGGAGGAAGAACCAGTAGCTTTCCACATAGCTAGGACAGAGTATTACATCACTTCAAATGAGCCTCTAATGGAGAGACCAATGTGGGACAAGAGACGAATGGAGTTGGTCAAACGCATGGTGCTCCCGAAAAAGGTTGATCTTATACGGGCTGTCTAACAAAACGTGATCAAACATAAACGAGAATACAGGGTGGTGAAGTCGAATAAGTCCTTGTGGGACATACGTTGCTATGAATCAAGCAATCCTAGGACACCATGCAAGTGGAAGGTTCATGCAGTAAAAAAATCCACACACAAGATGTTCGAGATTACGAGGTACCAAAGTATGCATATTTGCATGGGAGATAAATGCGAGTCAAACCATAGAAATCTAACATCTAGTCTGGTCAGTTACCTGGTTAGGCATTTTGTTGCAGAGAAGCCTAATTTCGAGGCACGCCTTATCTAAGCCCACGTAAAGAAGACTTTAAATGTTGATATAACATACGGGAAAGCTTGGTGTGGTAGGAATAAGGCAATCCAACTAGTTTTTGGAGATTGAGATATGTCATACAAGATGCTGCCGCGCTTTTTTGCCACCGTAATTGCAAAGAATCCGGGAACCGTTGTCCACTAAAAGTTCGCCCAGGGTTCAACTGAAACAGGAAAAAAAATTTCACTATGTTTTTTGGGCTTTTGGTCAGTGCATCATGGCATGGAGGCACTGTCGACCTGTACTCTTGTTGGACGGAACACATCTGCATGGGAAGTACAAGGGCCACCTGCTCGTCGCCTTAGTGACAGATGCCAACGACCATATATTACTATTGGCATTTGTCATTGTCGATGGCGAGAGTACAAATAGTTGGAGGTGGTTCTTGGAGAAGGTACGTCAGTGTTTTTTAAACGACATGTCAATAGTTTGCATTCTGTCTGATCGACCAGCAGGAATCGCGGCAACCATCAATACAATAACATCCGACAACCAACTTCAAGTGAAGCATCGCATTTGCTTGAGACATCTAAAAAGCAATGTGATGAAAAGATGACACAACCAATTCTCAAAAGACGTGTTGGATAGCTGGAAAAGAAAGCCAGAAACGGAAGCACATCGCCGCCATGTACATTATTCGTAATATCGACCCACGACCCACTGGCATTGGTAAACGGGTGCACCAGATGTTAGCCGACCTCGGTCCAGATTCATGAAGTTGTAGCATGTGAAACTAATTGGTCTTTTCCACTATGGTGTGTAATGTTTTCAATAAAAGATATTGTCAAATATTTCCATCTCAAAATATTGTCAACATCAACACAATTTATATCGAGACATGATAATAAGTACGAAAAAACAATGAAAAATGCAAGTTCAATTACGTAGAATTACTAAAATAAGTTTGATATGTAAAACGTTTATTCAACTACATCAATACTGAGAAGGCGTGTAATAATCGAGCCTCCGACCCCTGCTAGTCCGGTCAGGTAAAACGCGTGGCGGTGGATGCGATAACTATGTGCGTCTATGAGTACGATGCAGTAGATGGTTCTCCTCGAGCACCAGCTCAGCAGTCTGATCATCTATTAGATAATCACTGGTAGATAACAGCCCCTGTGGTGGCGTGTTCGAGGTGCTAGGCTCCTGATGTGACAGACCGTCATACTCAAACTGGCTAAACCTGCCATGGTGTGGCGGCATGTATGAAGTGCTGGGATCCTGGTGTGATGGACCGCCATACTGGAACTGGCTAAACCTACCAGGCTGCGGCGGCGTGTACGAAGTGCTGGGCTCCTTAGTGGGATGATGATAACGGCCCCGCTGTCCCGACTGATGTAATGTTTGTGGAGACAGTTACAGACGTGGGACGTCATACATGGCTGTCGTGTCGTCCAACAGGTGCTCATGCTGGGTCTGCTGAAGTACAACCTGGCCTTTGATATGCAGGACCTGTAGATGACTCACCATAAAATCAAGAGTAGTCGCAAAAGTCTCCCGCCTCGTACTGCCGTATAATACTCCCATTGTGGTTAACTACATGCTGAGCGTATACCGCCTAAAGAAAAAGTTACGGGCACTGTCAATAGGTATTGCATCAACGCATACTAAATTCGATTTCATATTGCACTAACTAGACTGTTCTCATCGTGGGCCGACGCAACGTAGCCGTCGTCTGTATGATTAGTCCGAGGGTGTCCAGCATGTAGTATGGTTATCCCTCAGTACCATCTCATATACGTCCTCAAAGCCCCAGGATCGGGAAAGTCCTCTAACTCCGTCGTCACAACAGTGTTTTCTCAATTGACCCACATGTCGACTGCCGAATTATATTGTTCGGCTGTAATCTTCTCTTTCCCGTCCCGGTGCTTCTGCCACGCTGGTGGATTACCGGGGATCATTTGCCGCATGCCGAACTGCCGAAGTACCCGATCAGGACGGTGCCACTCAACCCGTCTACCAACAATGAGGGGTACGCATGCTCGCCACGCTTTCGCATTTTGCAGACAATACTGTGGCAAACCACCCATTGCATGCTCGAATGGCTGCCAAATAAACTGAGAACACAACAATAAGGGCATATTAGTTTATAAAGCATACAACGTAAATTAACAAGGGAGAGTAAGAATGTAAGATGTGAATTTTTTCAAACCTCGTCGGGCTGCAAACAGTCAATCACATCCCGCGCCTCGTTCAAACCAGCCCGGCCCGCAACCCATTTCAAATCCTTCCTCGCAAAGAACATGTAGCCGCGCGGTGGGCCTGGCAATGGGAAATCAGGGTGAACAGCATGCCCATCCCTCTAATGGTGCCTCTCTGTCTGCTCACACAGTGTTGGCCTAAAAGCCGTGAGTCTGTCCCAAGCAAAAAATTACATTGTACGAGACAATTATATTATAAGCAATAATACATCTTCAAATATCATTAACAATAATGAGATGATTAAGTGTGCTACCTGAATGAGCATAACGACCCCGCACATGCCTCTACAATCATGGCAACAAGCTTTACAAAGCTATCTATACAGATGCGCTAGACATGCTGCCCCCCAATTCTATTCATTGATATGATCAAAGTCAATCAAAAAGTTTAACCAATGCAACGATAATTTATTTCCTGTCGTATCAATGAACATATGGGTGCCAAATAACAAAAAAATTCACAAACGGGCCCGCCGTTCCGCTTCCTCCACCTCAGGATTCTCCGAAGTGCCTTGGGCTATGTACAATTCCCTCAGATGGGGTATGTTAATTGAATTTCTACTAATTTTGTCCAAAGATACATATACCCCCATATACTGACGAATACATATTCGCCACTCTTTCGGAGTTCGACTAGTATTATTGAGCACTGGGACAACCTGACCAACAATTGGCAATCCCCAATTTACAGCGACATCCTGGAGTGTGATCGTGGCCTCACCTACAGGCAAATGAAATGTATGCGTCTTTGGCCGCCACCTCTCAATCAAGGCAGTAATAAGAGGATTGTCAACCTAATGGAAGCGCGCCGCATAATATCCAAAAAATCCGACTCTCAATAAAGTTGTCTGCATAGCAGGATGCTCCTTCCATAGGAATAACCCTCTATCACTCCTATAAATCTTGTGTTCCTCTAATTAATGGGGTGACGACAAATAATTCACCCGGTAGTTATAGTAATAGCATAACACTGAACTATCACTAGGAGCCAGTCTATGAGCCATAGATCTTATGAGCATTAAGTAAATTAAAAAAAAATGTAAAAGTACTAATTATTACTAATTAGTTTAGAACTGCAACTTTAATATTTAAATAATTTTGCTAACTTTGTAAAATTCATAATATTTTAATTTTTCTACATTCATACTAATTAAATAACTAGTACCTACATTTTCTAATATTTATAATTCACACTAATTATATGCACAGTGATTAATACATCCCATTATCATAAAAATATTAATATTCCAAATAATAAATCAACATATAATTAACATATAAAATAAACCAACATGATTAATATTCCACTAAAATAAATAATAGTCTAATTTTGAAATTTAATGTATTAATCAACATATAATTAACATATAAAATAAACCAACACGATTAATATTTTACTAAAATAAACAATAATCTAATTTTCAAATTAAAGTTGCACAACAAATAAAATTAATGCTGCTTAACATTATTTAAACGTCAAAAAATTTATTACTAATTACTTTAGAACTACAACTTTAATATTTAACTAATATATCACTTAATCTTAAAATTACTAATAATGAACATGATTAATCCTAAAACTCCACTAAAATCCTAGCTTCAGTTACTTACTATATGCCCTATAACTTTAATTTTCTCATTTTTTAAATTTTATATTATTTAAAATTTATAAAAATTCATATTAAATACTTTAGAACTACAACTTTAATACTTAATTAATATATAACGTCATCTTAAATTGACTAATAATTAGTATAATTAATCCTAAAACTCCACTAAAACCCTAAAACTCCATATGATTAATTGAATAATTATAAATTCACACTAATTATATGCACAATGATTAATACATCTTGTCATCATAAAATGATTAATGTTCCAAAAATAAATCAACATATAATTAACGTATAAATTAAACCAACAGAATTAATATTTCACTAAACTAAACAATAGTCTCATTTTGAAATTTAACGTATTAAGCAACATATAATTAACATATAAAATAAACCAACATGATTAATATTCCACTAAACTAAACAATAATCTAATTTTCAAATTAAACGTATTAGGCAACATGTAATTAACATATAATTTCGAAATTTAACATCATATAAATTAAACAAATAAACATATTAAAACATATAAATTCGGTACCAAAAAAAAAGAGAAAACTTACAAGATTTAGGCAAAATCCTAGAATGTAGAAAATTTGTACTAAATTTTTGAGTTGGGTGGGAGAAAAACGAGAGAGGGATTAGAAAGCACTGGAGAGAGCAAAAGAGGTGAGATTTCGGATGGGAGAGGAGGGTTTGGGCCGGGGGGTTTAAATACTAGAGGAGTCGAACTTCAGAAGTTCAACATCAAGGAACAAAAGCTAGATTTCGAACTTTTAAAGTTCGAGTATACAGGGTTATCGAACTTCTGAAGTTCGATTTTATGTATTTCGAATTTTAGAAATTCGACATCGAGTTTCGAGATTCTGCTTTAATGCCCTGTCTGTTACGTGCAGTGACAGTTACTCCGAGACGCGTGCATTTGAACTTTCAAATTTCGAAAACGGCCAGCTTCCTTATCCGGTTTCATACAGTCGAACTTCAGAAGTTCGAGTCCGAGTTTCTGAATTTCGAATTCTTTAGTCAAACGTCTCAAGTTCGAAATCTCATATTATAAGTTCGTTTTTTTTTCCTTGACATAGTCGAACTTTTTAACTTCATTTTCGAACTTTATAAGTTCGAAAAATCTACTTTTACAACTTCCCTCAAAACTGAGTAATTTTTGGAAGCAAATTAAAAATTAGGATTAAAAATAAAAATTTTCCGTTTTCAAACTCTTCGTCCGTAATTCAAAATTGCACGCCAGACATACGTAAAGATGTCAGAAATACAGAGTGGCTTTTAGTTTCTATTATTATTGTAATCTTATGATAAATTAGATGTTGTGTTTGTTGTATGTTTATCTCAAATTTTAAACCTCAAAAAGTATATTTTAGCTTTTTTATTTTTATTCATCAACTAACCTAATGACCAATACGACGTTATTAATTTATTTAAATATTTAAATCATATAAATAAATGTCAATCACTTTTGTTGATAAACTCTTTTATCAATTTATTAAATGCATATTTCATTTAATTGAATTAATACCATTTAATTTCAATCTTCTATCTAACTGTAACAGTGCGGTTACCTATTAAAAATTGGAAAACTTGATGTGCTAACTGTTAAAAATAAAGCAAAACGATTGAAGAATCAGTCGAGGGCCATGTTTCAAAAAATTATAATGCATATAGTTAATATCACTTAATTATTGTATTTATGTGTGTATCATGTATTCCTATCGTGATGCATGTAATCGAAAAAATATATATCTATTTTGTCAAATTTAATTCTTGCATTGCCAAGTTTTTAACAATGGTCATGTTTGTCAAATTTAATAATTTGCAAATTTTCAACACTAATCATGTTTTTAACGAGAGAGGTTTACAATAGAGGAGGAAAGATGCATTTTCTGATATAAAATAACTCATAAAATTAGGACATATGGTATTAAAAGTTTACACTTATTTCATGCATATATGGCAAAGATTTCTATAACAGTAGAAAATATATAAAACTAAGAAGTAAACATTAAAATAAAAGTACGTTAGGGTTTTATGATTAACAATTAAATTAGAAGATCCATCTCATAATCTTAGAGTACAACTTTTTTCTTTTTTTTTTTTTGGGGTCTAAATATTGCTTTGGTTTAATTTGGTGATGGAGCAATTTAAAAATAATAATATAATTAACCAAGACCGGAAACAAAAAACAATTAGCGTGTCACTAAGCATATTGGCTATAATAAAAATTAGTTCAATTCTAGTAATTCACCCTAATATCTACTTTATTAGCATAAGCAGAATATAATATATGATATGGAACAAAAAATTTTGCAATATTATAATTTTGAATGGTTTAAAATAAGATAAGATAAGATATTATATGCAAAAGAAAAAAAGAAAATCTTAAATTGATGATTAAGATCTCATATGCAAACAAAAGAACTATATCCTCCCAAGATTTTTTCAAGTCAACTAACATATAATTTTATCTGCAAAATCACAACAGCCCATCCTATATCTTGCAACAATTAAAATATTTAAGAAGGTTACAAATACATACAAATCATTTAAAAAAGAAAAATTTCTAAATTTACAATTTGATATCTACCTCAAAACTTCTGCCTCAACCTCCAGCCATCATTTTCAAACTCTTGAATGTCTCCATTATCCCTACAACTGAGAGATCCATAATTGCATTCATGAGAGAAGGCATTAGTAGGTAAATAAGTCATATTATGAGTTTGAATTATTCAAAATAAATAAGATATGATACAATATGCAATAAGACATATGGTATATTATAATTTTAAATTTTTAGAATTTATAATATTTTTGATAATATGATGCATTTTAAAAATATACACATTGATTATGGGCCTGTTTCGATTGACTTTTTCTCGTGAATAAATATTTTTTCTTGAAAAATATATATCTTTTTGCAATAAGTATTTGCATTGGACTTAAAAAAGTTCAACTTAAAAAAAAATTCAATTTGAACTTTTTTTAAAAGTAAAAAATTTTAACTTCTCAAAAAAAGTACATTTTTTCCAAAATTTTAAAGCATTTTTTAGAAAAATAGATCCAAGAGAACCTTAATATATAAAATGACCAAGTAAGCATGACCAAATAAAGAAAAATCTCACACAATATTTTACTTTATTAAATATACTAAATTGAGTGTACTTACTGTCAATTTGTTTGATTAAACATTGACCAAAAGTAGAAGCAAAGCAAAAAAATAAGAAAAAAGAAAAAAAGGAAAAAAACACTAAAGAGAGGTTAAAATAGAACTTTTAATCATGACTTTAAAATGATTCACGCGGAAGAAGTTTTGTGGATGTTGGTGAGCCACCCCCCTTGCCAGCTGTTCCTGTTGGTAGATCTCTCATTTCTCACGTGACTCACCAGAAACCAAAAACTCATGCTCGTACCTTCCGCTTTAACACCTGTACCTTTACCTCGCTTTTCCTCCTCAATCCGTCTACGCTCACATGTACATCCACCTATACACACACACGCGCTCTTTGGTTTTCGATATACGTGTATATATATATATATACGCATATGTATGTATAATATATAAGTAGTTACTGTAGACTGTCAATCGAATCCAACACCCGCGTCTCTCACATTTTGCCTCGGTCACATCTCTCTCACTCTTTCTTTCTCTCTCTACAAAATCACACACACACACACACATGTACATGTTTACGTATATTTGTTAGTTATATGAACAAGGATATAGACAATGAAGCAAAAGCTGCGGAGGGCATGATATTCAAATGCTATTGTTTTCACACTCTGAGCTGTAAGATCTACTGTTTACTGTTAATATCCTCGATCACGCAATATAATATGTGTGTTGTTTATTTAGGAATTAGGATCTTTCATTTCGTTTGTTTGTTTTTTTTTCTTTTTTTCTTTTTGTTGAATTAATTGTGAGTAGTTTTTCTTTGATTTTCGTTTTGTGTGTTGAGTTTGGATTGAGGAGTGTGATTAAGTGGTGGAATTAGTTTATGTTTAATTAATGCTAGTTTTTGATTGAATTTAACTGATAGAAGAAAAGTTTGAAGGAAGAGAAGTTTATTGAGGTTGTTAGTGAGAAGTAGGTGTAGTTTAGGATCTGAAATTCGATTAATGAACTCGATATTTCGGTTTTGAATCAATTGTTGATGAGATTATGCTTGGGGAAATTGTCGAACAGTTCTTGATTTTTTTTAAGGTGTGAATATATATTTGATTTTGATCATTTTTTAAGTGAAAATATTGGTGATTAGTTTGAAAATATTGGTGATTGATTTTTGTAGTTAACTAGCTTAGTGAGACATTTGGAAAAAATTAGGTAGATCGGTGATGTAGGGATCAGTTTCGTAATTGCAACTCCGTATTGCGTGTCATGCTGATGAATAAATATCTATTACTTCCTCCAGAGAGTAGTTAGAAGATATTAATTGTGCTGCTAACTTGTGATTCGTGATAGTTAGAACTCTTTTCTGTCATGATGCGTCAAAGGAGTCATGACTAAGTTGCATTAAGCTCGTGTAGTACGCCCACAGTGTGGGATGAGACCACTGGTGCATGAGTTGATAACGTTAGTGATGCTTCTTAGGCCAATAACTACCTGTTACAATCCAATGCATTTTTCACGGTCATGGCTTTCCCTATAAAAACAATTAGCAGGATGTATTCTCTAATGCTAAAGAATACAAACAGATCATTGAATTACCCGTTTTCAGTACTAAAGGCTTGCGAGGAAAACCCAAGACTTGGAAATATATATTATCTTTATTATCTTCAGATAGGCAAGTGGGGAGACGTAAGGCATGTGCTTTGCAATGTTCAGCTAAGACCGTATATTTTGGGATCATAACAACTATTGTTTCATATTTTGACCTGTGCATGCAAATTGCGGATGTATATGTGGAAATGCTGTTTTCATGTGAATATCAAGAGATTGATTAGATGTGATGCAAATGGAAGGCAAGGATCAGATATTAATGCAAGCACATACAAGCATCTTATTAATATCCTTCTAGAAGTATTGGTGGAAGTATCAGTGGCATTCTAAAGTAGAGTGAAAGGGAAATAGATAAAAAGAAGGAAAGTATGGTAACCACATTGCACGAGGAAAGTTTGATCTAAGTAGAAGGAAGATTTATTTTGAGTTTATAAAGGTGTTAAAGATTGTTCAAAGTGAATGGCGGGCAGACCCTTTGCATGAGTGGTCACCCTATCATGTCATTCCAATTTTTATAGTCCACATTTGGCAAGAAATATAGGCTAGACTCCTTTCAGGATGTGTTGGAAAATTTATGAAAAGGGGAATAATATATGACATAATTGTGATATTATCTGAAGCATGTAGAAGGGTTGAAGACTGTTTGTGGCAACTCAAGGTTCACAAAGGTAGATATCGACTATTGAGAATATTTGAATATTCAGACTGTACATGGTAATGATGCAAAGTCGTTTGGTGCTCTGTGACTATGCTTTTATTTTCCTCTTGGATAGGTTGACGCCTTGATGAGTGTGTGAAAATTATAGATTTTGGCTTCTATTTCATGTCCTATCACCTCTGTATGTCTGAAGAGTGTTCATATATGATTTTTGTTAGATAATTCAAGAGTTCTTTTGTTACCTGGGCTAGAAGGACGCAATATTCAGATATAATTATGGTCTTGATGCTGTGGTGGAGCGACCTCAAGGATTTTCCTGTTGTACTCATCTTGATGGATATAGAATATTTGCATCTGGGAGTGTGGATTTGATCTAAAAGGATGGGATATTTGATTTTGATACTTCTTTTCCATTTAGGACATATACTGTTGAATTTCGTTCTCTCTCTCTCCCCCCCCCTCTTTTTTCCCTCTCCAATTAAAATGGGATCCTTCCATTTTGTCCTTCGTGAGCCTTTAGCTGATTCTTGCCAACTTAAAACTCTTTTAAATATTGAGGTATATCAAAATAAGTCTTTCCATGACTTCTTCATTGGGATGTAGGGTTAATTGTGTGCCCATGGACCCAAAGTGGGACTGACCCCTCCCTGTACCTTGCTCATAGCAGGAGTTTCATGCCTCAATCTTTCCTTCAATTGTGTGCCAACTCCTTGGTAGAAAATTTATGAAATGGTTCACAAGCTTGGAGGAAGAGTGAGAGAGCAGCAGGAAAGAGTTCCTGAAAAGATGATTGAAAGAGCAGTGTGATAGAGTTCATCTCTTATATCTTTACATTTTTTTAAGGCTGATCAATGCATGGTCATTTAGAACCTCTTGGTTCTAACTGAAATTGTTCCCAACACAAAAGATGATAAAAATTGTAAAGGAACCAGGTCGTGTAAAGGAATATTATATGTATATATATGTACATATTGTGTGTGCGCTAATGCATGCGACACATATTAGTAGTAAATCGTAATATCTTTCTAATGTTCTTCAGGTATATGACATCCAGCGTGGAAGAATTAGAAGAAAAGAGGTGTTATGATTATTGAATTTTTTTCCTGAATCGACTTCAAGGTTTCAAAGCTCTTCTATGGTGTAAGAAATGGCAATGAGATGGTCTTGCAATTGAAATAATTAAGGCTATGGAAGATACACGTGGTGAAGCAGGGTCGGCAGAGCAGAGGCCTCCTGGTGCTGCATGGTTGCCTTCGGACTTTGTTGAAAAATTTAGATCTGTTTCCTTGGATACCAGAGAAGAGAGTCTGAGGAATACAGAATCAACTAACAACAATGAATATGATAGTTTCTCATATAACACAGCCTCCCAGATTCTCTGGAGCACTGGGATGCTTAGTGAACCAATACCTAATGGTTTCTACTCTGTTGTTCCTGTGAGTACTGGACTCATCTTTTTATCTCTCTGCAATTTGGCTGCTCTTGTTGCTGTTTGGTATCATGTCTAGTACTGCTTCTTGACCTGTAAAAGCAGGTGTAACCCACAGAGAAGAAAGGAAATAAAAGAAAAAATGTAAAATAAAATAAAGAATTGAATGTAATAAATTTGTGGTTCTTTTCAATTTGCACCTTTTAGGTCTCACAAGTGAACTGAAGAGGATATACTTTATAGTGCATTAAATATTTCACTGTTCAGTTATCTTCTTTAGGTCATGAGAGATGCAGGCATGAGTACTATTTAATGGCTTTAAACTATGACAACCCCAGGTGCTGGTTCTTCATTTTGGTCTCCTAGAGTTAGTATGGGGTGATCTCACATATGTCTTGAAATGTTAAGGATATTCGCATTAATCAAGTTATCAAATTCGAATATTATTATGTAATCTCAGTCCTGTACTATAGTGTTTTTTAGAGATGATAACAGCAGTAATTGGATGAAATTATTATAGTCTTTAGGCTGTAGTAGAAAAAAGAAGTATTGCTTGCTGCTTTGCATGCTAATACTTAATTTAGTTGGTTAATGGCCTTGCTGATTGCATTGGAAGTTTTTTTTGTTTGTGTGTTTTATATTTTTTACTTAAAATTTGAAACATGTGCAGGAGAAAAGGCTCAAGGAACATTTTGAAGATATACCTTCTTTGGATGAGCTTCAAGCATTGGAGCTTGAAGGATTGAGAGCTGATATTATTCTTGTAGATGCAGAAAAAGATAAGAAGCTTTCTATGTTGAAGCAACTAATTGTTGCACTTGTCAAGGGTTTAAACTCAAATCATGCTGCAGTGATAAAAAAGATTGCTGGATTAGTGAGTATCTATTTATTTTCTTGTTCAAATGATAATATCTAGTAAATGTTTTTGATTTTAATCTCTCTAAGCTATCTGTAGCTCGACCTGTCTTGCCATTGACTAGTTATAGAGCTGCATTTCTTTGCCAGATCTATAAACTATGTTTCTTCACTGATGGGTCTATCAGGTAGTTTGATAGATTAAGGGTATTTAATTGCAATACACACAAGGTACACATTTTCTCACTTGAATCCTGTTGAGGAGCTTCTCCAATCTACTGGACAGATCAATTAATGCCTTTAAAAGAGGATGCCACCAACCCCTGCTTGCAAGTATAAGAAGAAAGAACTCTTTGTTCAAGAATTGCTAAAATTAGCTTCTTGTGAGCGACTGTAACTGTAAATACTTTTGTGGTAGGCCCATAACTTGTGATACAAATGTGTTGTGTATCATACACCTATATGTGGTGTAAAATGGCTACATTTTCCTAGAGACCTTCATGTACCCGTGTCCTCATTTTGCTGTATCTCCTATAATATTTTTGTGTTGAAAGAAATAAGATATTAGAATTGAAGAGAATGACTTAATACATATTGTGTATTTGGCCCTATTTATAACATACAAAGCTTCTTATTTCTCCACTTACCATAATGGAGAATTACCATAACTCTATTACCATAACTCTATTGTCATAACTCTATTACCATAACTCTATTACCATATTTATACTACTAACACTCCCCCTCAAGCTGGAGCATAAATATCATGCGTGCCCAGCTTGTTACAAATGTACTCTACACGAGGACCCCTCAAGGATTTAGTAAAGAGATCTGCTAACTGGTCATTTGAATTGACATGTGACGTAACTTCTCCTTAGCTAACACTTTACTCCTTACAAAGTGACAATTGACTTCAATGTGCTTGGTCCTTTCATGGAAGACGGGATTGGTTGCAATATGCATTGCTGCTTGGTTATCACATATTAACTTCATAGGCTGAGAGCAATCTTCCCCAAGTTTCTTCAGCAAATGTTTCACCCAAATTAACTCACATACCGTTAATGCCATAGCTCTATATTCAGATTCTGCACTTGAGCAGGCTACGAGTGATTGTTTCTTACTTTTCCAAGAGACGAGATTTTCACCAATGAACACACAGTAGCCAGAGGTGGACCGCCTATCATCTGGACATCCTGCCCAATCTGCGTCAGAATAGCCAACAATGCTCATGCCTTCTCCTCTCTTTTTATATGGCAGCCCTATCCCTGGAGCACTCTTAATGTACTGTAAGATATGAATGACAAAGATCCCAATGACTTTTTCGTGGTGAATTCAAGAATTGATCGACCACGCCATCGCAAAGGAAACATCCGGCGAAGTTACGAAGATAATTGAGCTTGCCTACCAACCTTCTGTATCTTCCTGGATCTTTTAATGGCTCCCCCTCATTTCGTAGAAGTTTGACATTTGGGTTCATTGGTGACTCACAAGGTTTGCACCTAAGCATTCCGGCTTCTATCAACATATCAAGCGCATATTTATGCTGAGAAATAAAAATACCTTGATCTGAACGGGCAACTTCAATTCCAAGAAAGTAGTGCAATGATCCCAAGTCTTTTGTTTGAAAGTGCTGATGTAAACATGCCTTCAAGTCACGTATACCTTTAAAATCATCGCCTTTTATGATAATATCATCAACATAAACAATTAGTAACAAACGTTTGCCAGCGGAGGTGTGTCGATAAAAGACCGAATGATCAACCCCACATCTTGATAATCCAAACTTGATAACAACCTCACTGAATCGGCCAAACCATGCTCGACGAGGTGATTGTTTAAGACCATACAATGATTTCTTCAACCGACATACCTTACCAGACTCCCCCTTAGCAACAAACCCTGGTGGTTGCTCCATATATACTTCTTCTTCAAGTGAACCATTAAGGAAAGCATTTTTAATGTCAAGTTGATGAAGTGGCTAGTCAAACATAGCTGCAAGAGCAAGAACAATACGAACCGAAGGCATCTTAGCAACAGGGGAAAAGGTATCATCATAATCAACACTATAAACCTGTGTATATCCTTTTGCGACTAGGCGAGCCTTCAAGCGATCCACAGTTCCATCAGGAGAACACCTTATAGTATAGACCCAACGACAACCAACAACGGTCTTCCCAAGAGGTAGATCTACCAAATCCCATGTATCATTAGTTTGTAAAGCCGACATCTCTTCCACTATTGCAGCATGCCAACCCGGATTACTAAGTGTCTCTGTTACATTAGACGGGATAGACACAGACGAAAGGGAAGCAACAAACGATCGATACGAGGGTGACAGAAAATGATAGGAAACGAAATTAGATATCGGATGTTTAGTAGTACAAGAGCGAATACCTTTACGAAGTGCAATTGGAACATCTAAGTCGGAGGGTGGAGGAGACAAAGGATCCAGAGAGGGCGAAGCCGGTGGCACAGGAGCAGCAACAGGTGGGCGATTACGTCGATGATAAGTCTTGAGGTCTGGACGATCAAAGCGTGACAGGGTAGGATCAGGGAATGGTGGCGCAGGTGAAGGCGGGACATCCAACGAAGCACTAAAGAGGGGCACAGGAAGTGGAAGATCATCAACTACTGATGTAGAGGAATAGGACGTAGAAGAAAAGAAGGGTTGAGACTCAAAAAACGTGACATCAGCACAACAAAAGAACTTATTCAACTCAGGAGAATAGCAACGGTAGCCTTTTTGATGACGAGCATACCCAAGGAAAACACACTTGATGGCACGTGGACCTAATTTATCAAACCCAGGAGTTAAGATATGAACAAAACAAACACACCCAAATACCTTAGGTGGTAATAAATAAATAGACTGATGGGAAAAAAGAACAGAAAATGATATTTGGTTTTGAAGAATAGAAGAAGGCATGCGATTGATGAGATAACGGGCAGTGAGAATAGCATCGTCCCAAAAACGAAAAGGAATATTCATATGAATAAGAAGGCTACGAGCAGTCTCAATTAGGTGCCTATTCTTACGCTCAGCAACCCCATTTTGCTGAGGGGTGTAAACGCAAGAAGATTGATGTATAATGCCACTATTTTGAAGAAAAGAAGAAAAAGACGTAGAAAAATACTCTTTGGCATTGTCACTTCGCAAAATACGGATAGATGCATTAAACTGATTTTTCACTTTAGCACAAAGGAGAGAGAACATGGAAAATAACTCAGAACGATCTTTCATTAAATATAACCAAGTAACACGAGAATAGTCATAAATAAAACTAACAAAATAACAGTATTCAAACTTGGAAACATGACGACTAGGTCCCCAAATATCAGAATGAACTAATTCAAATAGCGCATTAGCCCGCTCATTGACACGATGAACAAAAGATGTGCGACTATGTTTACCTAACTGACAAGATTCACAGTTGATATCCCTAACACTACCTAAACTAGGAACCATGTGCTTAGGACTTGAAAGATTGGGATGACCAAGATGGCTATGAATGATTTCAGGAGTGGAAACGGCTGTAAAAGCTGTAGAAGAATCAGTATCAAGGTAGTAAAGGCCGCCAGATTCATGCCTTGTGCCAATCCGCTCGCGTGTTCTCTGATCCTGAATAACCACAGAATTAGATGTAAAAGTGACAGAGCAATTAAATGATTTAGTTAACTAACTGATAGACAATAAATTGCAAGGGAAATCAGGAAGGTACAAAACGGAAGAAAGGGAGATAAAGGATGTGGAGACGACGAACCAATACCAGACACAGTAGCGGAAGAACCATTTGCAAGTTTGACCGGAGAGATAGACTTAGGGGGTTGAATAGAAGAGAGAAGAGAACAATTACTGCTCATGTGGTCTGAAGCACCAGAGTCTAAAATCCACTTACCAGCACTGGATGAGGACTGAGAAAGATAGGCAGTTGTGGTAGGGGAAACATGTGCAAACGAAGCAGTGGAAGGTTGGGCAGCTTGCTGCAAAGCTTGCAACTGAAGATAATGTTTGTACTCTGCTTCAGACAAGTTAAAGGTGGGATAACTAGAGTTAGCTTGCTGCGGTGACGGAGCTGTTGGAGATGATTCTTCATTGTTGACATGGGCGGCATTAGCACTGTTAGAGGGTCGACCGTGCAGATCCCAACATTTGTCCTTAGTATGTCCCAACTTGTTAAAGTAGGTGCATTGTGGTCGATAAGCTTTACCGGATCGCCCTCCTCCACGATTACCACCATGATCGCGACCACGACCACCGCAGGAAGCATTATCCTAACGTCCACCAGGCTGAGGTTGGACAAGCAAAGCGGATTGGTTTGATAGATTTTGGACAGGATTCCCAATAGATGCACGATTAAGGCGCGAATAAACTGCAGACATTGACGGTAACTCTAGTCCCGAAAGAATCTAAGATCGAACAGACTCGTACTGAGGAGGGAGGCCATGAAGCATAAGCACAACAAAGTATTGTTCACGTTGGTTTTGTGCATCATCAGTATCACTAGGGAAGATATCATTGTACTCAGACATGGCACGTCGAAATCGACCAAAATAAACTTGAAGACCACGATCATCCAACTGAATGCGGAGGAGATCATTGACAACATTATAGATGCGACTAACATTGCTGGAATATATCTCTTTAGCCAAAGTCCATATAGCCCTACAAGAAAGACACTCACCAAAGATATCATGTAATTCAGGATCAATGGATTGCAATAGTAAACTGGTAAGTTGTGCATCAACGCGGCCCCAAGTCCGTTTATTAGCAGCAGACAAAGTAGCTGGAACATTGTTAGTTATTGGTCTTCCAAGTCTTGCCCTCGAAACTATAACGTAACGGCAGAACACCAACGGGAGTAATTTCGACTAGTGAGTTTGGTCGTAGTAATAGTGGGGGTGCCATTGAATGTGGGTACGACAACAGAGGTAACAAATTCAGTAACAGTAGTAGAATTACTAGTAGTGTCGTTGGAGGGACCCATACTAGTCATCAACACTCAATCAAAATAAAAGGGAAAGGCAAGAAGATCGATTAATAAAGTATAAAAAAAAAAAGAGAACAACCACACTAACAACCTGTCATAATATCTTTCTTGTTGAGGTATTACTCCTCTATTCCTCTCTCTCTCTTTTTTTTTTTGGGTTTAAGAGAGGCAGACAACAAAAACCAAAACTATGGACAAACTAAGCAAAAAAAAAAAAAATTCACCTGCGTGAACAGTAACCCGCGTGAACAGAAACTCCCGTGAACAGTGCCTCGCCTTAACAGTGGCCTCGTGTGAACAGTATTATTTATTTATTTTTTTCTGTGTGCAGGATGTTCTAGTGGATTTTGTGGGTGTGAGGGTGGGTGGATATTTTGAAAAAACCCCTAATGTCTTGACCTAGCTCTAGATACCATGTTGAAAGAAATAAGACATTAGAATTGAAGAGAATGACTTAATACATATTGTGTATTTGGCCCTATTTATAACATACAAAGTTTCTTATTTCTTCACTTACCATAATGGAGAATTACCATAACTCTATTATCATAACTCTATTACCATATTTGTACTACTAACAATATGTAAACATATGTCCACATATATATATTTATAATGGTGATGGTGTGCTCTCATGGTGCTCCATCAATAAGTTCACTTTATTACTCAAAGAAAAAGAGAGAGCTAGTAACAAATATTGTTTGACTTATTTTATTTTCTGCAGAAAAGTACCTCCATAGTTTATTGCTTGCTTTATTCTTTCCTTAAATTTACTTTTTTCTTGCATGTGTAGTTCACTATGTCAGATAGCTTACTACTTCCTATTTTCATCCACAAATTACTGACTTCATGGAAGTGTATGGATTTGTCATATTCTTTAACTCTGGTTTTCTTGTGGCTCTTCCTCTGATCTTACCAATAACTAGTCGGATGACATACTGTTTTCGTGGAGCCATTCCTTTTCATTTTCAAGTCCCATCTATAACTCTTCCTTGTCAGTTAGTGGATCATATATTTAAGGGATAGATGTATGAAACTGTCACTTCAAAAATCACATTGGTGCTATTGCATATGTCACTGTGGTAGGGAACTTTTGCTTGCTTGTTTCACATATGGGCTTTGAGGGTCTTGATGGTTTGCATGTGAGATTTTGAGATTTTCATCTTTTGTTATGCATACTGCAGATTTTATGTGACATAGGTCAGTAGCTTTTGTAAATTCTTACTGGTTTCAATGGTTTATTGCACATTCATCTCTCTTGTTTATGTTGATGGTGGAAGTTGCTTGTTTTTCTGATTTTCATGCTTGCTCTTGACGTGTGACGGTAGATTTCTTCATTTTTTTTTTCCTTTTCTTTCTTGACATACATCACTTCCAAAATAGTTCAGTGGCTTTTGTAAATTCTTTCTTCAATGGATTTATTGGACATTCATCTACCTCTCTTGTTTATGTGGCCGGTGGAAATAGCATGCTGTCTTAATTTTGTGGCTGTTCTTGAAATACAGTCCTACTTTTTCTTTCTATGGTTCTTTATTTCTCTCTTTACATGCATTACTTCTTGAATAGGTGTCTGATTTTTCCAAACGACCAACTTCAGAATTAAGTCCAGCAAAAGCTGCACTTGAGGAAACTGCACATGTGTCTGATCACCGAGGTGTTCAGCTACTGGGGCAAATAAAACATGGTTCATGCCGACCGAGGGCTATATTATTCAAAGTTCTAGCAGATACTGTTGGTCTTGAAAGCAGGCTAATGGTGGTAAGCTTTTCTTCCACTTAGGAATTTACTTATCAATGCTTTTCCAAATGGATCTTCTCCTCTTTAGTTGCTTCTCATGCTAGCTACTTTTCATTCCTGAAGCGTATTTTGCCTTGGAATGTATAGTTTGTAGAATCCCATCTGATCTTATGTACCTATTTGGTTCACGGATCAGGGTTTGCCTGCTGAAGGAGCTTCCGAGTGCGTAGACTCTCATAAGCATATGTCTGTGTTGGTTGTGTTGAACTCTGTTGAGCTGCTGGTGGATCTCATGCGCTTTCCTGGACAGCTGATTCCACGAACTACCAAGGCTATTTTTATGACCCATATATCTGCTGGGGAGAGTGACTCTGCAGAGAATGATTCCTGTGATTCACCATTGGAGTCAAACAGTCCCCTTTATGGGTTCTCAGAGAGAGTGGATCCTGAAAGGTTTGAACAAAAAATTAGTCCTTTTGAGATTGCAGTTTTGGAAGAAATTGTTTCAGCTCCTTAACTTTAATCATTTAGTTCATAACCAACTTTAGAGTCTCCCTCCCCTCTAACAAGACAAAATACGAACTAGAATACTTTAGTTCTATAGCCTTCTCGATATAAAGTATTCTTATAAATAATAGCTAGTATTTCCTTTTCATATTATACAGTACCGATGATGGTCCTCATTACCAGCGGAGACTAGAAGCATCTTCAAATGCTGCTGGACCTTCACTGAGGAACATGATGCTGCGTTCTTCCACTTTTGGTGACGGGAAATTAAGGTATTGTACCGGTGTCAATTCTGGAAAATTGTGCTCTTATCTATGTGTCATTTCAAATGATCCATGGCTTGCATTAAATACTTATTTGAATTTTGAAGTGTTCAATCTGGTTCTAAACTTGTTTAACAATATTATTTTCATTTTCTTTTGGTTTGTAGCTTGAAGAGCTCTCACTTATTAGATCTATTCTACTTTTCAGTTTATCGCATAGTGAACCTAATATTGCAAACACCTTCTGGCGAAGGAGCAGGAGAAAGGGCATTAGTGAACAAAGGACTGCCAGTTCAAGGTGCTTCTTGATGCCCAGGAAATGTGTGCTTTCAGGGTCTAACTTTTTCTTCATTTTAGAACGGGTTAATTTCTCCACAAGCCCTTATTTTTGTCATGCCTTTTCAAATTGTTCCCATTGTTTTAAAATATTCAAGACAATCCTCAATCTCTGATAAAATAGTCAAATTAGTCCCATTTTTCCAAAATATTTAGATTAGAACTCAATGTTTCACAAAGATAGTCAAATTAGTTCCTATTGTTTGAAATACATTCATATTAGTTCTTATTGTTTTATAAACTTAGTAAAATTAGTCCTGTCTTAAGAAAAAATGAGAAGTTCACAAAGATAGTCAAATTAGTTCCTATTGTTTGAAATACATTCATATTAGTTTTTATTATTTTATAAACTTAGTCAAATTAGTCTTGTCTTAAGAAAAAATGAGAGAAAAAATAGGGACTAATTTGAATAAGATTGTAAACCATCGACAACCAATATGATTTTTTTTCCAAAAATTAGGAACTAGTTTGACCATTTTTGTGAAACATTGAGGGTTAATATGAATGTTTCTAACAATAGGACTAATTTGTCTATTTTTGTGAAACATTGAGAGAACTAATTTGAATATCTTTGTAAAACATTGAGGACTAATTTGAGTATTTTAAAACAAACAGGACCAATTTGACAAAGTGTGACAACTTTGGGGACCATTTGTGCAATTAAACATACATTTACTAGTTGCTTAATTTAGATTCTTTGCTCATGAATTCTTAGCTAGTGTGATATGTATCAATTTTCTAAGCACCATATATCTACGAGGAGAGTATTGTTCTCTTTCTTTTCTCTCTTTTTCCTTTGGTTTCACCTAAATTTTAAAAGCTAAAAACTTTTTTTTTTCGGAGGCACACATTCAAAATGATTTTGCAAACTTTCCTGTAAGAATTGGAGGTGATTGTGATTAAAAAAATAGTTGAAGGTGGTCGTGATATGTATCAGTTTCCTGTCAAGCGTTGAACGTGACTAGGGACACTTATATTAAACATACATAAAATTGTGCAAATTGCAAGGACTAGCTTTGCAAAAAATGTTTAATTTCTTAATATTCAATTAAGAATTTCTTTTGCAAATATTTCTTTCAGTATTGCTGTCCTTCAAATCCTGAACTCTTTTGGTTTCAGTCCAGAGCATCCTTCACTCCGAGGACGGGGGCGCTCCATGCTCAGTGGTGATAACAAATCATTAAGAGATCATTCAGATGACATTGCTACAACAAGGTGCCTGATTAGTGGCCCTTCTCCCCCTGGCATTCAATCCCTCAGTTCTCAGTGCATTTTGACATGATTTTTGGATTTTGACTCCTTTTCTCTTCTTTTTGGATAATTGGTTGTTTTACTCTGGCCACATATTTAAGAGTTAATGGCTTCTCGGTTCAACTTGGAAACAGTCAAGATAGTTTTTGAAATATTACATGAGGTTGGTTAAAAAAATAAACATTTAAGGATATAGAAAATTTTGGAGTTGTCATTCATGAGTAAAATTCCAGAAATGATGCAGTATTTGGGCGGAACATTAATCTATCTGGTTTGTATTTCAAGGAAAGAGTAGCGACACCATGCAGCCACAAAAGCTGGATACTGGTGTCTTAGCATATTTACTGTTTCTGGGGTTGAATTTGTGGAGGCGGCTGGATTTTACTGAGTCGTGCTTGTAACTGTTGAGGTTGACGCAGCTGGTTTTTACTGAGTTGTGCTTGTAACTGTTGAGGATTTGATTTCTTTGATGCTTGAAATGAATTTGGAGTATGATATCACTTTTGTAGAAGCTTCTCAGGCTGTATGGGGGTTCAGTGGCTGTCAGTATTAGTAAGCAAAGGAGGAATGGGTACTGGAAAACTCGAAGGCAAATATAATCCAGTTAAAATTTCAAGATCTAGCCAGTCTTGAGTTTCTTATACATGTACAAGGTGACATTTTGATAAGGAATAGATTAGGAAGCTTCTGGAAGCTCTCTATGAAATACTGATGTATGTTAGTTAAGTTAGTTGAGAGCTAGAATAGAATGAAAGAGTATTCTGTAAGAGTGGTGTACAGTTAAGAGGCAGTTTTGAGTTAGTTACAAGACTGCCTATAAATAGACTTACCTCATGTAACAAATTATTAAGTCAATGAATGAAACACAAAATGCTTTCTCTCTCTAGTTTCATTATGGTTTTCAGAGCAAGGGATCAATCCTGGTTCTGATTTCTTTTTCTTTCTGATAACTGCCTTCATCACAGCTCATCTTCTTTCTCTCTCCTAGGGTTTCTCCATTGGAGAGCTCCATTAAAATCATAGCTAGAAGCTTTCGCTTCTCCTCAAATTCTAGTCGAAGGCTCTACTAATCTAGATGAGTCTTCCTATCGATTTAGTTTTTCAAATCTCTTTTCCTTTCCAAAAGCCCAGCTCATCGGCACTTCTCAGCTCCGGCAAGCTTTCTTCATCAAATTTCATGGCTGCTCAGTTGAATGTTGCTGCTGCTGAAGAAATCCCTCCAGGATTACAAAGGATGATTCAGAACATAGGAAATCTAGTCCATATCAAACTAGATAACAGCAACTTTGTGATATGGAAATCACAAGTTCAAGGAGTTGTTCAAGCCTCAAGGTTGCTAGATCATGTACTTGGCAAGCTTCCTTGTCCTGCACAGGAGATAGTAGATGCCGATGGCAAATCCATGCAAAATTCAGCATTTGACAAATGGATGGTCCAAGATGATTACCTTAGGTCCTGGTTGTTTACCACTATGACACCTGCAATACACTCTCAGGTGTTTCATTTTCCTACAGTGGCTGAAGTGTGGAGTGCTCTTCACCAAAGATTTAGTTCTTTGAGCAGGTCACATGTCTATCAACTCAAAGTTAAACTTTTTAATCTGTCTAAGGGGCACTCTGACCATGCAGAACTATCTTGATCATGTTAAAACAATCATAGATGGACTTGCTAGTGTAAATGAGTATGTGTCCCAAGAGGATTGTGTCATATATATCCTGAGAGGATTACCTCTCGAGTATAACTCATTTAGGGCTTCCATAAGAGTTAGACCTACCTCTGTCACTATTTTTGAACTTTCTTCCCAGTTAATATCGGAGGAACTTCATATGAAAATGGAGAATTCTTTCTCCATTTCTGACAATTCTGGCCAACAACTACACACTGCCTTATATTCTAACTCTCAACCTAGAGGAGGTCAAACAAGAGGTAGAGGTATTCCTAGAAATAGAGGGGGAAGAAATGGTAGGGGCTATTCCAGAGGAGGTCTTGTTAGGCCTTCTGGCCAGAGTGTTCCTGGTTCTTCTCAGTCTCCAGGACCACAATCTAATGTCTCCCTGCCACAACAATCTACCTCTAATCCTAACGAGGTGTACTGCCAGATTTGTGGGAAGCCAAATCACTATGGTCTCAACTGTTGGCATAGATTTGATGGTGTTAACTATGCTTCTACTCAAACTAGTGGAAAGCAGGCCTATACTGCTCAAACATCTCAGAACATTAGCACTGATCAAAAGTGGGTTCTTGACTCAGGAGCTAACACTCATGTGACACGTGATCCTAACTTATCAATTTTACATTGGAGCTGAGTCAGTGGCTGCTGGCAATGGCCAAACTTTGAACATTCAAGGCATTGGTGATCGTATGCTCTCCACTTCCTCTAAATCTTTAATCCTGTTTGATATTTTAAATGCCCCTCATATATCTACTAATCTAATCTCTATTTCTAAATTGACACATGATAACAATTGCACTCTCTCTTTCAACTCCAAGGAAGTGGCAATCCTGGACAATCTCATTCATTCCATATTGTACAAGGGCCCCTGTAAAGGAGGATTGTACTGCCTTCCTCTTTCTTCACTCTCAGCTATCAGATGTGTCAAGCTTTGCAATTGTGCTCAAGTACTAAAAGCCAACACTGTTCCTAAAGGCACTTATGCAACTAAGCTTCTTTGGCACAAGAGATTGGGGCATCCCTCTTCTTTTGCTGCTATTACTTTGTCACAGCTGCTAGATATTAAGTTACCAACTAGTACAATTCAGTGTGAATCATGTTCTGTAGCAAAGTCACACAAACTTCCTTTTGAGTTGTCTGATTCCATTTTTGATGTACCATTTCATTTAGTTCATACTGATTTATGGGGCCTTGTCCCTATTCCTTCTAATTCAGGATACGAATACTATGTAGCCTTTTTGGATGACTGTACTAGGTTTGTGTGGCTATATCCCATGAGAAATAAAACTGAAGTGTTCTCTATATTTGGGAGTTTTCATTCTGTGCTCCAAACACAATTTCAAGCATAATTAAAAACCTTAAGGACTGACAATGGGACTGAGTTCATAAATCACAAATTTCAGTCCTATATGCAGTCTATAGGGGCCTTACATCAAACAAGTTGCCCCTATACATCTGAACAAAATGGTAGAATAGAAAGGAAGCATAGGCATCTTCTTGAAACAACCCTTTCTCTACTTCATCAAAGTAATCTACCACCAAGTTTTTGGCTGGAAGCTTTATCAATGGTAAATTTTTTGATAAACAGACTTCCTACTCCCATTCTTAACAACAGATCACCCTTTGAGCTTTTATATTCTATCCAGCCTAACTATCATGACTTCAGAGCCTTTGGATGTCTTTGTTATCCGTGGCTTAAACCTTATAATCATAACAAACTAGAGTTTAAATCTAAACCCTGTGTTTTCCTGGGATTTTGCCCTCAAACAAAAGGCTACAAGTGCATGGACTTTGAGACTCACAAAATCTATGTTTCAAGGCATATTAGATTTGACGAACAGGTTTATCCTTATCCTTGATTTGCCAACATTTCTAATACAGTCACTTAGTTTCATTGTCCAATTTCCCACACAACTCCACCTACCACTTCCTATACTCCTCAATTTGAACCAATTTATCCACACTCTTTTTTGTCATCATCAAGCTCTATGCCAGCTCTATCTATGCAACCCTTAATTCCCCAGTCTGCACAGTCAATTCTTCAAGTTCAAATTTCTCAGTACCATTACATGGTCCTAGTTCTACTCTACCTATTTTCTCACAATACTCTTCACAGGCTCATCAGGCATCAGATTCTATGGTCCATTCCAATTCAGATACACCTCAACCTCAATCAAATTCCTTACATCACTCACATTCCAATTCAGATACACCTCAACCTCAATCAAATTCCTTACATCACTCACACTTATCAACATCATCTACACATTCTCATCAATCCTCTCCTACAATACAGTCAGAACCTTTTCACAATCTAGCTCCTGTGTCCCGTCACCCCATGTTAACAAGGTCAAGGACTGGATGCTTACCACCACAACTGTACTAGCTTCATACTCTGGTAACTAGTCCTACCACTCATGAGCCAAGTAGTTACAGAGAAGCTTCTAAGTATCAATGTTGGCTTCATGATATGGTAGAGGAATATAAGGCTCTACTTGATCAAGACACCTGGGAGCTAGTTCCATTGCCTTCAGGGAGGCAACCCATTGGTTCAAAATGGGTATTCAAAATAAAAACCCATGCAGATGGTTCCATAGCCAGATACAAAGCAAGACTGGTGGCTAAGGGCTATCTACAGGAGCTGGATATTGACTACCAAGAGACTTTTAGTCCTGTAGTCAAGAGTCTTAGTATCAGAACTGTTATTTGCTTAGCTTTGCATCATAATTTGCCTTTTAGACAACTGGATGTATCTAATGCCTTTTTGCATGGCACCCTAGATGAAGAAGTATACATGGTGTAACCACAAGGTTTTGAGGATTCTGCAAAGCCTCATCATGTCTGCAGGCTCAAAAAGTCACTATATGGCCTTAAACCAGCCCCCAGGCAGGGTACTATAGGTTCTCAACCTTTCTACTAAGCCAGGGGTTCATTTCTAGGTCTGTAGACAGTTCCTTGTTCATTCATAAATTATCTACCGACTTTACTCTGCTACTAGTCTATGTAGATGATATTATCATCACAGGAAGCAACTCTGCTTACATCTCTCGGTTACTAAACACTATGGGAACTCAATTTGCAATGGAGGATCTTGGGAAACTGTCTTACTTCTTGGGTATAGAAGTTCAGTACACCTTTACAGGGCTTATCCTCCATCAAACAAAGTATGCCAAGCAGATACTCCAACCAGCAGGCATGACTAATTGCCCAATAGTTCAAACACCATCTCTTACCGAAGATACTCTGAAAGCAGCAGATCATCAGACTCCCTATGCTAATGAGACAAAGTTTAGAAGCCTAGTTGGTGCTCTCCAATATATTACAATGACGAGACTTGACCTTCAATTTGTCATTAATTCACTCTGCCAGAAAATGCATCACCCTACAGTTGTAGATTTTGCAGTACTGAAAAGAGTCTTTAGGTTTATCAAGGGCACTCCAGGACAAGGATTATTCGACAAGCCAGGGGATCTTAAACTGCAGGGGTTTAGTGACTCTGATTGGGCATCAGATACTGTAGATAGGTAATCTACCGCAGGCTATCTTATCTATTTAGGACCAAGTATCATATCCTGGTCCTCCAAGAAGCAACATACTGTTGCTAGATCCTCCAATGAAGCAGAGTATAGAGCCATGGCTTCCACAGCCTCTGAAATTAGATGGCTCACATGTCTCCTTAAGGACTTAACTATTCTTGTCTCGACTCCAGTCCTACACTGTGACAATATTTTATCTATGGCCCTTGCAGCTAATCTTGTCTTCCATGCAAGGACCAAACATATTGAGATCGATTATCATTTTGTTGGGAAGCAGGTGGTTTCAAAAGCTCTGCAGCTGTCTTATGTTTCTACTCAAGATCAAGTGGCAGACTTCCTCAACATCAGTTTTCCCACCTCAAGTACAAGCTTCCACTGGTCCAGGTCCCAGCTCAGCTTGAGGTGGGACGATGAGGAATAGATTAGGAAGCTTCTGGAAGCTCCCTATGAAATACTGATGTATGTTAGTTAAGTTAGTTGAGAGCCAGAATAGAATGCAAGAGTATTTAGTAAAAGTGGTGTACAACTAAGAGGCAGTTATGAGTTATTTACAAGACTGCCTATAAATATAGACTTACCTCACGTGACAAATGATTAAGTCAATTAATGAAACAGAAAATTCTCTCTCTCTAGTTTCATTACATTTAGTTTCACTGGGTTGAATAATTTTGTAACTAACGTGCAAAGTTACAGTCCTTAACACTCATGGTTTCCAGCCTGACCGAGCTAATCTTGATAACTATACTAGAAAGTGATACTGAACTTGAAACATAAATCTGAAGATGTATCAGGCTTTACATGAGCCAGAGCATTTTTGTTTCTCCCCATGGTGTCAACTCAACTAGACGCATTTTACACTGGTAACTTTGGACTGGGCATAGCATTCCTGAAGTGATCACTGGTGCTTGACGTTGAATTATTTGTATCAGCTTTTTCTATGTTTCTTTTGCATGTTGTGCTTTCCAACACTTACCTTAGCTTCTTAGTGGAACATTATGACTATAGCTTTTCTGAAGGATGATTGAGCATTATCTCACTGATCCTCTTGCTGAATGCTACAGGTCAGAAGGAGCATCTACATCAGAAACGCGAAGAATAAGAAGAAGGAGCATTAGCATAACTCCAGAAATTGGTGATGACATTGTTAGGTTAATATTTCAATTTTGATTAATGTGACTATAATTCTAAGTGTAATTCTGAGTTTTAACTTTTGGTATATCGGACACTTAATGGAGTAATTTTATCCCAGTTACATGGTCATACCCCAAAGTTTACAATAAGATATATTTAGAGAACACTCAGAAATTTAAAAAGAGCATTAATTTAAAATCTTGAGTTGACCCCCAAATTCAAATTTCCTTCTGCACAAATCCATTTGTACTTCTTCAGTGCAAATACATGCTTTAGAATGCAGTGGACACCTAACTGCAGAGACACCTAAACTGAAAGAATATGTACTTGCTGTGAGAGTGAGGGGAAAGTAACTAAAATTTACAAGAGTCAATGCATTTGATGACTAATAATGAAAAGAGAGATGAACCAAAGAGATTAATTTCTGGGGGACATGAACGCCTCTCTTTTGAAGTTTGTCCTTGTGAATGTGTAATTATTACTGGAGTCCTGATGTAGTGTATTTTATAGTTTTTATATTTGCATCCATATGAGATCTACCCACAGCATCAGGGATGCTTTTTTCTCTCTCCTATCTATCTCTGCCTCTAGAAAGATACATCTATGGCTGTGCAATACCTAAACTGTTCTGTTATCAAAGAATGCCAATTTGCTTTTCTGCTCCTGTCTTTTGTGATTTAACTTGGGTCTAACTTATAACTCAATAGGGTACCTGGGGGTGCCTCAATTTACAAGATCTTTTCTGAAGGGGTTTCAAAGCTGGATTTGTCAAAAATGGGAGTAGCTGAGTAGGTGTATAGAGGGCTTTAAATTTTTGCTAATGCAGCCTGTTTATGGTTTTACAGCTTGTCTTATTACTGACAGTCACCAAAATGTTTTCCCAGCTTCATGTTTTTTAGTAAAAATTCTTGTCTACTTATTGGTTATGTCTCTCATTGCACCAGAGCTGTTCGAGCAGCGAATGAGACATTCAAGCAGAACCGACTTCTGAGAGAACAAGGGGACAATAGATTGCTGCCCTATGCTTCAACCGACAGAAATAGTGGATCAGAACATAAGAAAGACGTGTGTTCTCTTATTTTGATGTGTCTGCTTTTGTGCTTGATTTATCTTCCTTGTTACTGTAATTGGATATAGGGCATTTGATGGTTAATTGATATAGATATTCTAAGTTTTCTGGCAGAATCTAAATATTGAATTCTACGTAGTTTTATCTTTTGCCAATTCTGTGTAAGCATCATTTTTCTGTTGATAAATTTCTAGCGTTACTAAGATGCATAAAAGGCTGAATTGTTATTTCTGCATTGACAATAGATTTTTGCGTGGTCCGTTTATTTTTGTGGAGCATCCATTCTAGTAATGGTTTAAACTTCCAATATATGCTTACTGTATAGGCATTTCTCTTTCAGGCATCTGATGTCCACTTTGATGATCGCAATGAACTATCTGGGGAAAGTTCTCCCCTGTATGTTCATCCGAGGGAGCACATGGGTTCTCAAAAGGCAATATCATTACCCTCGTCTCCTAATCAGTATGTCAGCCACACTCCTGAGAGAACTGGAACTTCAGAAAATGAAATGAGAGAAGAAATGGTTTCTACATGGAACAGAGTTCTGGAATCACCCATGTTCCACAATAAGCCACTGTTACCATATGAAGAATGGAACATTGACTTCTCAGAGTTGACTGTTGGCACTCGTGTTGGGATTGGTAGGCACTGTTTTTTTCTTATTGACAGCATGTATTTTTTTTTTTTTTTGGTTATTTTTCTTCTGCTGTTTCCTAGGTATTGCATGAAGCTCTAAGTTTGAAGCACTTTCTGAAGCTACCAGATTCACGTCTTTTGCTTATATAGTCTGTTAAGAACTCATGAGGAAAGGGAAATGAGGAAAGATAAAGTTGAGGAGCAGTTCTGTTTTAGGGATTGATTCTTGCATCATGTGTCCCGTTTGAGATGGTCCACAAGTGCTCTAGAGTTTAGCAAGTTTAAGTTGAAGGAAGGAGAAGTAACAAGTCTAATCCTGTGTGCTTCTAAACTTTCTTTTGAATTTCCTTAACTTTCTCTGTGTTGTCTATCTATTTTCAACGTAGAAGTGTGCTGTGGTGTTATAACTTTAGTGGACAGGGTCGGTGGTGGTGATCTGAATTGAATTGTTAAAATATTTATCAGGTTTCTGTTTTTACTTGCGAGAGTTTCTGTAGGCATTGCTTTCTGGTGGGACTTGTAGTGACAGTTGAACTAGGAAATAGTTGAAGATCTCCTTTAATCATCCCTGTAAATGAAATAAAGACCGAAGACTGACTTTTATCAGATGTCAGCCTCTGAATGCTGCATTTTAATAGAAATTTTCATGTACACACAGCAAATCCTACACATATGGGTGTGGCATGGTGCTTCAGGATACAAAAGCTTTTTCCATACCCTCCCTTCTCTCAAGAATTTGCTACTAGCCATGGCTCATTAGAGAATGGCTTAGAGGGAAGCTACATGCTTGATGCTGCCAATAATGCTTTGTCCTTCTGTCTGACGTAGGAGGTTCACAATCACATGTTAACATGTGAAAGATCTTGATAAATTCCTGGGAAATAATGGGGTAACTCAGGAACGCCTTGGTAGACCTTCAAGATTTCTTTTATTTTTCGTTTGAAAGGGCAAAGGAAAATTACCTTTTTCTTGTTCATCTGAACAAGATGGACGATGGAAAGTTGATAGCCAATTTACATTCTAATATACCTCTGATCTAAGTTGAGATTCTGAAAATATATACAGTAGAATGAAGAGAGTAGAGAGAAGTAGAGCTGTGCTGGGACTCCCAACTTGTCAAACCTTTCTGATCAAAAGGATTGAAGTGTTGCTGAATATAGAGTCAAGTTCTTTAATGATTTGTCTTCCAGAAAGTCAGTGTACCAATGCACAGAGCTTCAGAATACTTTGCAGAAAAAATTAGTCCATTATTTGAGAGAGAAGTGACATATGATAAAGAAGTTGCACATTGTAAAATCAACATGGATTATAATGTGGAAAGCTGTTGCTGATATCCTTTCCGTTCCTTCACCCTCTCCTCTTCTTTCCTTTGTCAAGAACAAGTTGTAATGTGCTCCAGCATGGTTTTCTGTTTGGTCTTCTTATTTACTTCTGTTGTTGACTTATATGAGTAATCCTTGAGGTTTTTAGGATTCTTCGGAGAAGTTTTCCGTGGGATCTGGAATGGAACAGATGTTGCGATAAAAGTTTTTCTGGAGCAAGATCTGACTGCTGAAAACATGGAAGACTTTTGCAATGAAATTTCCATCCTTAGGTATTTTCTGTCTTGTAAATTGATAATTTTATCCTTCTAATTATAGACCCTCTAACCCTGGAATTTTTTCGTTGCTCCTTTTTCTTCAGCTGCCTTCGACACCCGAACGGTACTTTTCTTCCCTTGCTTTTGTTCATTTCTTTTTTCTTTTTTTTTCACTTTTAATTTTGTATCTAGAAGGTTGTTCAGGATAGTATTGACACAAAGATGCTACCACAGGGGAAAGAAAGGAGAGAGGGAGGGAGGGGCTGGAAAGCAAAACAATTTAGATGAAATTTACTTGAAAATTAGCTTGCTGGTGAATCTAGTGATCATTGGCTTCAAGACTTCAGAATTTTCATACAAGATTGAAATCATTGAAAACCACCATGCAAAATAACCGTGTTGATCTGACAGGCACTACCTTTTGCAGTTATTTTATTTCTTGGTGCTTGCACAAAGCCTCCACGCTTGTCAATGGTGACTGAATACATGGAGATGGGATCACTCTATTCTTTGATACATCTAGGTGGTCAGAAGGAGAAACTTAGCTGGCGGAGGAAACTTAAGATGTTGCGTGACATATGCAGGTTCATTTAATCTTAGCCATTTTGTTGAAAGCATGTGCTGTTGTAACATGTGATACCAAGTTCTGATGTTGATATTACATCAGGCACCATATATAAATACAGTAGTTTCAACAAACTTTGTTCTATACTTAGTTACTGTGGTTGAAATGTGGTTGGTCCTAAAGTATCTAATTTACAATGAATTTATCTGTGTGCCATCTGATATGCAAGTTGGAAATAGAGAACAATTGATATCACGTGTGAAATTCAACGCCTCAATTTTGTCTAATACATGATGCTTGGTGACAAACAATTTATATTGGGTAGGGAACTTCGTCTTACTGTCACTGTAGTACCCAATATTACTTTTCACTGACCTTCTGGTGGAACTTCTTTAATGTGATATTTTGATACTGTGGAAATAATGTCATGAAGATATCAATAAGAATTCTAAGTTGTTTCTGTATCAACATAAATTTTCTTCCTGAAATCTGGACCAGATCCTGATATACATGGATGGACTTTAGCTGCTTTGCAGACACAGTAGACCATATGAATTTATCAAGAATTGCCCTATCATTGTTTTATGCATATTCTATGTCAAATTGTATATGTTAAGACTTGAACCCCTCAGTTGCTTCCTATTAGAAGGAACATGGTTGAACTAGAAGACATGAATAGAGACTACTGGTTGACCTTATTGAATTGTATTTATAGATTTTATTTTGATAAGTGCTTGAAAGTTCTTCTCTTGAGTCAAGTTGTTTATCTGTAAAATGTGGAATTTATTTGGTGACGTAAATAAATCTAGCATGAACTTACTATTTCCCTTGTGTTGACAAAAAAGAGGGCTGATGTGCATACATCGCATGAATATAGTTCACCGGGATCTAAAGAGTGCAAACTGCCTTGTGAATAAGCATTGGACTGTTAAGATATGTGATTTTGGGCTCTCAAGAATAATGACAGATTCTCCCATAAGAGACTCATCATCTGCGGGAACTCCAGAGTGGATGGCTCCTGAACTCATACGCAACGAATCCTTCACAAAGAAATGCGATATCTTTAGTCTTGGTGTTATCATGTGGGAGCTGTGCACTCTGACCAGACCCTGGGAGGGTGTACCACCAGAACGGGTATGCTGTCATGTGCTTAATTTTTAAAATTTGTTTTGCCATTGGGCTGTGCTTTTGCAAATCCTTCTGTCACTAATACCTGTTGTTCAATAACAATTATTTCATATTCATCTCTATCTTTATTAGGTTGTCTATGCTGTTGCCAATGAGGGGTCAAGATTGGAGATTCCGGAAGGACCTCTAGGCAGGTTAATTGCAGGTACTTAATGATTTTTTTTTTATTTTTTATATTCACATGAAAGGAATCAATTTTAGGCGCAAAAGCTCTTCTTTGGAAAATTTCATTAACCTTTACATCAATCTGCTGGTTGTAGATTGTTGGGCAGAACCAAATGAAAGACCAAGTTGTGAGGAGATTCTCACGCGTTTGTTAGATTGCGAGTACTCTCTCTGCTAATGCAAACTGTTCCTTGTATAGAAACACACGGTAGAGTTTGTTGCAATGTGTTTGGCTCAAGTTGTAACTCTTGCGCGTGATTTTCCCTGACGAGGGATTACGTTTTCAAGTACGAAATCAGAGGAAGTAAAAGAAATTTTACTCTCTCTTTTCTGTAAGCTTCTGTTCTTCTGAATGCACTTCATGTTTCTAGTAATTCGTGAATGAGAAATGTCTTCCATCCGGCACCATCCGGCTGCGGGGATGAAACATTTTCCCCTCCGGGAAAGGGGAATTCCAATCATCAAGTGTTTTGTTACTTCCGTATTTTTCTGTTTACTGCACGTATTATATCATCTTCTGCATTCCCCAGAAAATCTTAAATAGTCACGGCCGGTGGTTGTATTATCTGTCCGTTGAGACCAAAATTGTATTCGCTTCTATCAGAAAGTCTCAAATTGTTCAACACTAGGAGATCAGGACGAGTCTTTTTGAAGCAAACTAGCTTGAAAAAGCTTTCTGGCTCCTGTGTGAATAGTAAGTATGGGTCACCTTCACACCTCGTTTTAGATATTCAATTACTAGCATGCAATATTTAGGGCCTATTTGGATTTTTCTTTAAAATTTACGGAAAAAAGCTCTTTTTAAATTTTTTTTTTTTGAAATAAATAATTGGTTCGACTTTAAAAAAAGTTGAAATTCTCAAAAAGAAACTCAAATTTAGTCTTTTTTAGAAGTTAGAAATTTTAACTACTTAGAAAATTACTTTCCAAGAGTTGTACGCAAAATGCTTTTAAGAAAAGTAATCTAGACTACAAAATCCTTATGCAATGTCTGAGTCTAATCTGAATTTAAAGGTTAGAGTTTTCTCTCATGTGTGTAAAAAACTCGTATACATACACTTCATGTTCAACCGGAGTTGGCTCTCCCACATCTCTAGAAACCCGACAACAAGGGGTAATTGTTCCCTACCTTGCTATAAAATAGCCGTGCAAGCTCCAAAAAGAACGACTTATTAATTAGAGAAGTGATATCGTGCACCACTTGCACAGTGCTCAGAAACAGAATTTCTTTTGAACACTGTATATCTCTTGGTGCGTGCATTGTATACCCACAAATTTTGACTTAATGTTTACATAGTGATTATATATGTTCACAAGTTTAAGCTCAAATGTTTAGAAAATAATAATTATATATTCATAGGTGTTAAATTTTATGGTCACAAAAAATGACTAGAGTTTCACAATTTTAAAACTGGAATTTTGTGAAATAATAAATATATATTAAGTTAAATTATATATATATATTATTATATGAAAAAAAACTAAATGTTTATGTCAAAAACTATGACAAGAGTAATAAAATGTTGTAGGTTTTTAAAGTACATTCACAAAACAAACAATTACAAGTGTATAAGTTTTTATACATATATTCACAAAAAGTAACAAAAATTTCATAATTTCAGAATATTCTATTTACAAAAATTCTTAGTTATATTCCCAATTTTTGCATCAAATTTTAAGTAATTTTTTTTTATAGCCGTCATCTTTTTTTTCTTTTTCCTCCCCCTTTGAATCTCCTCCCAAAACCTGCAAGACACGCACATATAAATATATGGGCGTGGAGAGATTTCGTTTGGGAAGAGAGAAGCAGTTGTTGATTCAAGCCTTATGTGCCACATCATGCATCGATTACGTATTGTGAATGTTGGCTCAGTGAATCTGGCAGGTGAATTTTCAAGAGTCGGGATCTTTCCTCGTTACATCGGAGGAAACAACACCTGATTTGGCCTCTAGAGACTATGATTGGATTCAACTCATCATGCTTGCGTTTAGTTTGATTAAGTATATAAAACAAGAAGTATTCCCAGAACAGTTCATGCGTTTATTTATCGAGAAGTGTTCCAATTAGCAAAAAAAAAAAAATAACAAAATCAAAATTGATCAATGCATTTTTTTATGTAAACGATGCATACACGAATAGGGAAATGCACATACATGGGTCAGTGTTTAGAAAAGCAGATTGGTTTGGTAGAATTTTTTCTTTTTTCTTTTTCTTTTTTAAATTTTGGAGGAGGAGGGTAGAAGTACGTTTTTTTTTTTCTTTTTTTAATAAATAAAATAAAAAGCAGATTGGTACTGCAGTATGTTATTTTTCTTGAGCATTCTCGCTACTTTATCTGAGAAAGAGGATTCTATCGGGATTTGGCATATTGGAATATTTGGGGCCCAAAAGAATTGCCTTTGTTGTTGATTGATTATATGTTCCTTGTCTGTGGAGTAATAATACATTGAAATTTCAGTTTGGAACAACACATTCATCGTAACAATAATCTTCTGCCATTGGTACTTGGTTACGTGTTAATTAAATATACACTTTGTAACCGATTAAATTTTTAAATGAAGTAATCAAGTATTCAGATCATGTTATGGTGCCAAGTTTCTTATCAATAAGATTTTCAATTCAAGTCTTATCCTTGCCATTCAACTTACAAGTGTAGAGTTAAAAGGCAAAGTCTCATTATTATCATACCATTTATCATGTGCATAACTCTAAAAACTTTGATTATACACGAAAAAACTCAATAAAGACATCAAACTAATTTAGTGCAAGTATCCTTGTTTCGTCGTCATATTACCATTTTATCAATTAGTGTTAAACTTCTGCTCTCGTTTGTCATGGGCCTGAATATAGTGGATGTGGTGCACATAACAATTGGTGTTTCTTTGGAACAACTAAAAATTGACATCAGCTACATGTCTTTAGGTGTCTATTAATTAAGACATGAAATATAGTTACTGCAAGAAGGGCCAAAAAACCTAGAAATTCAGAAGAAAGGGAAAAAGACATTTTGCCCCATATTGTTCATAGATCTCTATCACCAGGATTTTCATGATTGATCTAGCACCTGAAAAGAACCCATTATGGAAACCCTAGCTAGGTGCCTTGACCAATTTTACACAATTTGTTACGTGAGAGAGAAAGTAAAAGAAAAGCATTGCTGATTTCATTTCTTTTTTTATCGACCTTTTATATGTCATTAATTTTATTGACATGTCAAAAAAAGAAAGAGAAATAAAAGAGCAATAAATAAATAATAAAAGGATGATAGTATCACAAGACCGTTTAGTAGCACTATTTTTTTCACGTGAATTTAGAAAAATGTTATATATCACCCCTTTACTTATATCATATACCAAATACACTCTCATACGGTAAAAAAAATTATAATATACAAGATGAAGTGACGAGATAGAACAATACTTTTTTATTACAGAAGTGATGAGATAGAACAATATTCTTTTATTGCATTGTAATGATTTTTTAAATTGGAAATCCTACTACCTTTTGAGTGGGTCTTAAATAGAGGTTCTCCTACCGAACAAACTAATCTTTTGAGATGCACTCTTCCTTTATACTTAAGTTTTTACGTTGGTGCTTTCATTGAGTTAGTTCCGGCTGGTATGCTTCAGCCCTTACCCATTCCGGAACACATTTGGGAATATGTTTCGATGGATTTCATCCAAGGCCTTCCTCCCTTAAAAGGCTATACTGAAATTTTTGTAGTAGTTGACTGTTTGACTAAATATGCTCACTTTATTCCACTGCATGCCAACACAACTAGTTCGAAGCTGGCAGACATTTTTCTCAGGGAGATAGTTCATTTGCATGGGATACCTCGTTCTATTATTAATGATTGGGACAAGTTATTATTGAATAACTTTTGGAAGGAGCTTTTTCGTATCCAAGGGTCGTCTTTGAAAACGCCGAACTGAAAATTCTTTTCAAGTTGGAGAGTGGGTGTTGGTGAAATTGCAGCCTTGCCGTCAAAGTTCTGTTTGAGGTCACCATAATCAGAAACTTGGGTCGAAAATTCTTTGGACCATTTTGAGGTTGCAGCTCATATTGGGCCCGTGGCATATAAATTACATCTTCCTGCCTCAGCTAAAATCCATGATGTTTTTCATGTCTTCCTTCTCCGTCGAGCAGTTGGGCGTGTCGTAGCCAATATTGTAGTTCTTCCAGCTTCTCCAGACATTCCTGAAATCAAACCTCAGGCTATCTCGGCTCAGCGAACAAGGCCAAGAACATGCACAGGTGTTGGTCTAGTGGCAATTTCTTCCACCAGAAGAGTCAGCCTGAGAAGATGCTAAGGAGTTCTATCACAGCTATCCATCCCTGAACCACGAGGTCAAGGTTCCTCTGAACCTGGGGGCAATTGTAAGAGAGGATCGAGCTTTAGGCCAACCCACATCTCAAAGTAAAGGCTCAACTCAAGAGAAAGGAGCCCAGCCTAGAGATAATGCTAAAAGAAGCCGTCATGTCGAAAGAGCAGCTACACGCTTGAAGGAATATGTGATGTAATTAGTTACAGAAAGAGAGAAAAAAGCATGGGAGGTGGTTAGAGACATAGCTACATATATGGTGAGGCAGGTTGTTTTCGGGCAGAGAAGAGAAATTTTCTAAATTTTTCCTGTCACTTGTTTCCATTACTCAGCTGCTACTATAAAATTTCTCCTTCCCTCTTCAATTTTGCTGTTGTTTGTTACATTTGGTGCTTTCATTGAGAGTGAGCTCTATGAAAGGGAAATTATAAGCTAAATTAAGGTATTTTATTTTAAAATATGGTAAAATGACACGCCGAATACTGATAAGTGAGTGGAGCCGTTTAAGAAAAAAAGCTATCGTCGGGTCAGTGTCGATAAAAAAGGCCACACCAAATACTAATAGGTGAATGGAGCTGCCAAAGAGGATAAGGCTACCATTAAGTTAGTGTTGATAGGTTAGCCTGACGTGAACGTCAGCCCTTTATGGGGGATAGAATGTAATGATTTCCCACATTAGAAATCATATTCCCTTGTGTGTGGCTCTTCAGTTTAAGGAGTTCTTCCACCTAACAGATTAATCTTTTTGGGATGGACTCTTCCTTTGGACTTAAGTTGTTACATGCACCTAGACTGATGATAAAGTTACGAGATTAGTTTGTCAATGTAAACATTTAAAAAACTCGCATGCATGCTGAGATCTCATGGCTTTACTAAATAACAAACTAATCCCAGTAACAAAATAATTCTGCCTGGAGCCATTGAATATGTTGGACGAAAACATGAGATTTAATCTTAAAATCAATTGGTATTAAGTGCGTGAAGTAGAACCTTAAAGAATGTGAATGTATCATACCAAATGTCTCATCAGCTAAGCAGAAGCCGAAAATCACAAAAACGCACACGGAAATTTGGCAATGCGTGACACAATCGTAATTGAAGCAGATAGAGCTGGAGCAAAAACCAAACTTATAATTTGAATTTGAGTTGAAAATGACAAACATAAGCATGTATATATATATATAAACCTGCTTGTACGAGACTTAAATATCTTACAAGAGCTTAAAAATCACCTAATAGCTAATTAAGAGAAGCTCTCAACCAAGGCAAAGTAGGTTATTGATTACGAGGATACAACATTTGAAATTGCTTAAAGCATACAAGAAGAATATTGCAGCAAATCGAATCTTGACTGCAACTTCTTTAGGATTCACCTGTTCTAGCTAGTAATTCTTCTCCATCCACATGCTCCTCCTTATTATAGGGTGAAAAATATTAGTAAAAGCATATATAGCATGAAACAAATTAAATCTCAAAATGATAAACCAGTTCAGGGAAAGAGAAGTGAAATGTTCAACACATTTAATTCTGAGTAAAGAAGGATATAGGATACTAGTTCCTCAATAGCATTATAATATTATTAGAACGAGAAAAGTATAATGTGAAAATAATGAACTAATAATGAAGTTATGATATGAAATGATTTCAACAGTTCATTATTATTAGATCTCTATCAATGTTATCATGTCACAAGGGATTTAAACCCTTCACAAATAAGCTCCAGCAGTATAAGCTGGTAGGAGTAATCAACTAACTGACTCAAAGTTGAGATTGAGCGGTAGTTTAAGTAGTTGAGACTATCCCAACTAAGAACAGTAACCTGGTTCGAATTGAGAAATAGGGGTTGGATTGGTGGTGGACTAATGGACTAAAAGTTGCCAATTAGAGGCACAATTATTATAAACAGACTTAAATGTGAATAAACTATTTTCTTACATGCGAAGTTAGTCAAAATATTTCATTACCATAAAAAAGACAAAGGCAGAAATACAAAGAGTAGAAGATATAAACTACTTCTATAAAGATAGAGCGTTTAATCCGAGGACTATTGAGTTAAACTTTCTCATGCAGAAACAATAGCTAGTAGATCAACAATATACCAACCACATCACCAAACCTAAACTTTGAAGGGAGAAAATATGCCGTGTAGAGAGAACAGCTAGTGTGGCAGTTAATGCACTGAAACATATTAAGGGGTTCAGATTCAAATCAACCTCAATTGCTGCATTGAAAATACTAAATTTTCAAGATTTTGAGAGGCCCCAACATAATCGATTACTATATGGGATTAAGAAGGATCATTTTCTAATTTTCTTTTCTATATACTTCTTTCCAAGTAACCGGAGAAGTTACAACTTTAAAGTGCTAATTTAAAGGATATATAGAGAAATGATTGGTTATCATTTGTCATGGCTATAAAAAGCTTATCTTGTACAGTTGTACTCCTCTAAAAATCAAATTAATTTAATCTTATCAACCTTATATATTTGTAATAAATTATTCACTAAACTACTACAACACTTTCAATATATATGTATACCACTTTACACAACATTATTATGATGTAAAAAGCCGAATTGTACTCTTACACATATTGCAGAGTAAAATGAATTTTCACATATAACAACTATCCCATCATTTGCCTGAAGCTTAGCTTCTGAAAGAATATCAAGAATGTTCTCTAAAATATATGTATGAGATTGGAACATTGCAAATGGTCTAGTAAGAGGTCATTTGGATTATGCCACAATACATTTTATAAATGAAAATCCTAAGAGGATTGTTCCTGAAAATCTCAGCAAAGTTAATTGTCACTAGACTCATAACAGAAGAATCAAATTTGCTACCAAGTTCTAAAATTTGAAGGAGTCAAAACAACATTTCTAGAAAAAGAAAAAAGTAAAGATGCAAACAAGATATTCAAAGACTTATTGAGGCTATACTTCTACCAACTTGAGATGGCTTTATGCTTTTGTGTCAAAGGAGAAAAAAGAAAAGATGGCTTTACTCTAAATTTTATGACTTCAATCACCAGAACAAAAATTTTGCAGCATATATACTAGCTATAATGAAATCCAAAGGTTGCGTTTTATCATTGGGTTGGAAATATTGAAGAGAATATGCTCTATCTATGTTTATATTTATGTAAGGAATTTTAAAATGACTTTTGATGATAAAATACTTTACACTTACAAACTTGCATAGTCATTTTACTTTCAAATATGATAAACATTATACATTTTACACTATTATTCCCATTGACTTAAACCTTGATTTCTAATCTTCCTTCAGTTTAGAAACAAGATTCAAGTCTGCAACATGCTTGTGACATAAAAAGGCCACACTTTGTTATTAAATTGAGGAGGATAATGAGACTAATTGCTCAAATCAATATTTAAACATGTAACATACTTACACTCCATATGAAGCACCCTTTGTTGCTAAGTAACCATTTCCCCCTACATCATTCTCTTATGCAATGATTCACCTTTTTTAGCCATTACTTATAAATTGTGTGACTAGAATAAATCAATTCCTACAATCAATTTCTATAATTTATTTTTACAACACGGGTTATGAATCAATTTTATTCGGGCCCCTAAAGCAACTGCATAAAATCATAGGGAATATTTCAAGAATTATCCATCATTTGCAATTAATCAAATGCTTTCTAAAGGAGGAGAAGAACTAAAGCACTAAAAGAAGAAGACAAAAAAGAGAGAGATATCCTCTTTACTCTTAGTGTGTGCCATCATTTGCCTCGGAACTTTTGCAGTTAAAAAACTTAGGGTAGTATCTTTAGACATAAGGCAAATAGGGTTTATCGGTGAAGTGAGATATTACATAAGCAAGAATCCAGGGCTTACAAGTGCAGTTGTTTTTGTAAACATAAGCAATAACTGCTTAAATCTCACATCAACTTGCCTATAAAATAGTTAACTTATCAGTTAAACCTACAATACTCTTTTGTAAATCACACATTTCACATTTCCTCCATTGATATGAGACATTACATATATATCTCGTTGAGGCAATGGTATCCTCGTTAGGATAAATAAACACTCAAAACCAACCACTGTGTAGGATTTTTTAGATGATTTTTACGAGTTCAAGAAGTGTATGTCATTGCTTTTCTAATGTATTATTTTGCTCTAAACAACACTTAGTTCCTATCAGGTTGATGATTTGTTTTGGGTACCATTTTTCCGTACATTGAGCCTAGTGCCCAGGCCCACACAAGTAAAACTAATGATGTAGACTAAAGAAATAACTACTTAGGTCTCAAAACAACTAAACCAAGATAGTTGACCTAAGTTATCACTTAAACCTTTACCCCTAAAAAATGAGCTATTGCTTAAACTAACAACACTTGCCTATAAATCACATAGTTAACACTTCTCCTATTGATGCAGGACTTCCCCAACATGATTCAATGCTTGTTTGTATGATGTTTTGATATGAGCTACATAATTTCATGCTTGCATAATACATTAATATGGTAACACGTTTGCATGCTTAGTTGCTTGACATATTACATGCTCTCATGATTACACATTTACTTGCACAAACTTCTATATGCCTTGCATAATTACAAGTCTATTTGTATGAGATACTTTATGCTTTGTATGATTACATGCTTGATGGCAAGTCATGTTTTCATGCTCCATGTGATTTTATGCTCATAGTATACCATGTTCATGTGCCCCTTATGTTACATGCATTATAATGCACTATTTTCCGTTACCTTTTGTAGTTATATGCTTGGTGGTACTTTTCATGCTCTCTTTCTTGATGGAATGTCAAGTTTCCGCGCCCCTAATGGGCCTTGTTCTCTCACGTTTCTGAATTCTCTTTTATTGAGACAAGTTACAATAACTATGAGGTAATAGCCGCCTATACTGGAATGATATTCAAATGGTAGAATTACTTGAGGTTATATCCTTGGGCACTATTCAAATTGTGAATGTGTATTTTATTATAAAGATTGTTCATTATCCAAGGTTTGATGCTCCAAATATATTTTATTTGGATGATTTATCCACCTATTGAGAGTTATGTAGCCTTTCAAGCTTTGTAAGCTTGTCTTCTTAAGCTCACAATGGTTATAGTTCTGGATTTGCTTGGAAAAATTTAGGGTCATGACAAAGGATGCAACCATACAAGGATTAGTTGGACATTACAACTTTATAGCATGAAGACTAAAAGAAGCGATAGTTTCATTTTCTTTAGGGGGCGTCTAGTTCACAGAATAAACTTTCACTCCTAAGAATCACATTCCTAGGAATCTTGTATTATTTTTTGAAAATGTTCCTAATTTGAAAAAAAGATAAAGATATCAAATTTATTTGTGTAGTATGTGTAATATATGTAATGTGTGTAGTGTTTGTAATGCGTGCATAACATGTGTTTGTGTGTAATGTATAGCTGCAATATATGTAAGCAACATATGTAGGGTGTATAATGTATGTGCAATCTGTGTAATATGTGTGGGTGGTGTGTGTATAGTGTGTAGTATGTACAATATATGTAAATTTAACATCTAGTACAGTGAAATGTGTACAATGTGTGTGCATAGTTTGTCTAGCGTGTGCATAATATGCATGCTATATGTGTAATGTGTGTGCACAGTGTGTGTAATGTTGACCCGGCGAGCATTGACAAATGTGTGCGTTAAAAGAAAAAAATAAAAAATATTATTTTTTTATTCTTGCTTATGTGGGTATTTTTGTCTTTTTAACATGCCTAACACATTACCACAACTCAAAGGCACAAGATTCCCACTCCATCACATGCGAATGAAATAGGGGGAATTAATGGGAGGATTGCTGTGAATGTGATATTTCCAGAAATGTTTTTCTGTTCCACCAACCAAATACGGGAATCTAACATTCCCGACCTTGCGTTCTAAGGAATCCTACTAAGATTCCGTGAATCAAACACGCAAGAAAAATAATGTTTGCTCTTTATAAATAGATACTAAAATACTTAATTTACAACTATAGTTTTCATTTTAAATTTCCCCTTTTCGTAACTTCTATAAAAATGCTAATTCATAATAAACTATTCTAATACACACACATATTTAGATACACACACACACACACACATATATATATATATATATATTTGGCCCATTCCCATGTACTTTATTAGGGATGGCTATATTTAGGGAATGAGGTTTCATCAGGAATGGGATTCCCATATCCACTATTTTATACCAATTATAGGATTTAGAAAATAGTGAGGAGTGTTATTTCATTTTCACCTCATTCTTATGTACCAATCACCACCTTAAGATTTTTTGTCCATTTACATAATGTGTTTTTATAGATTTTACATTCATCAGCTCCTATTCTCTTAAAAGACCTACTTAAACTTTGTGCATTGCGTTAAGATATCCTTTAGTATAGAACAAAGTCTAGATGAAAACTCGAACACCTAGCTACTAGGGGTGAGCATTCGGTTTAGCCGAACTGAAATCAAAACGAATTTTAATATTCAAATTTTTGAAAATTTAAAAATTGATAATTGAAACTGAATCAAACTATATTAATAACTGAAATTATTTAACCGAATTTTTTTGGTTCAATTTATGTTATAACTGAAATAACCGAATTATTTTAAAAAATCATATATTATTCAAAACTAATTCAAAAAACTAAATTTCTTTATAATTGTAATAATCAAATTCCAATATCTATTATCAAAATTTACATTATGCATATAAGGATGATATAAACTTATAACTATATATGAATGTAAACTTGAAAAAAATAACTGAATACAAAATTTTAATGAAAAAGTAACTATTCGGTTATTCGATTATTAACCAAAATTTTAGAGAAATAACCGAAATCGAACCGAAAACTGATTTTTTCATTTTTTATTTTATTATAATAACCAACACTGAACCAAACCCAGAAACAACCAAACTGAAATTTGTATTTCGGTTAGGTTTGGTTAGGATATTTGGTTATAACCGAATAATACTTACCCGTACTAGCTACCTTGTTTTGTTGGAAGTGTAATAATGATTTGGCCATATAAGAAAGATCTTAATTAGATTTTTTGAATTTCCTAGTATCTTGGTAACTAGTATTCTCTCTCCTAATATTACTTTATCAAATATTAATTACTTTTGATAATTATCAATTTCCAATATCTTCGTTCCTTCTATCTTTTATTCTAGTGATGGAAGAAACAAGACGATAAGAATGTAGAACATGATGGTGAGAGATGAGAGAGCTATATAGGTGAATTGCATGCATCTCATAATTAATTATTAATATTAATTGTTACATTTTTTTTCCCTATTTCCCCCCCCCCCCCATGGTTCTGTTAAACTTAGTTCCTCTTTTCTTTTTCCTTAACAAAATTGATTGCTTTAGAATGTATAAAGATATAAAGAATGGGTAATAATCTGATCGGACATTTAAAAATTACAAAGAATATTTATAGTTCTCTTTGGATATATGGAATTTAACAATGTGGGACTGAAAAGTTGAGTTTATTAATAGATTGCTTCCATCTTTTACATTGTCTCATGTACTTAAAGATCTGATTTCATGGTATTTTCTTGATCTAATAGAGTAAATTTATAAGTTTGGATTATTGATTTGTTCGAGATGACAAGATAGTGAGAACTCTTATCATATAAATGATTAATTTCTTGTAATTACAATGAGCATCAGGTCCCTATACGCATTTGAGCTTATCTAAGACTATTTATTAGCTTTCTATATATGTAAATCCATCATATTGTGGCCTGTTGTTATCGTCTTAGCATTCAGTAAAGCTGTTCTTTATTTTTCCTGCATGAGTAACTGATTAATTTCTAGAATTTAGTAACAAATAAATTTCCAAGATCAGTTATATGTGCAATGTGTAAGAGCAATCCTATTAACGCCAAAAAAAGAAAAAAGAAAAAAGAAAAAAAGGCTATGCTTCTTTTTTCCTTTTATTTCCCCTAAACTAACAGAAATTTCATGAGTTTTATGTCACAAAATGAACAAACACAAGACTTTATCGGTCACTTCTGCATATCTTTAATCTGAAGGTAAAACTTCTGATTCATATTATCAAATGCTATGATGATTAGATATAAGATTGTTGAAGCTTTACATTTGCTTCAATCCCCTCAAAAGCTTTCTAATTACACCCTCTTGCGTTCATGTTTCATCATTCTACACTTTAAGCCCCTCTTATTCAAGATTTATTTATTTAGTTATATTATTATTATTATTATTATTATTATTATTATTATTATTATTAAACAGATATTCATTTTAACTTTTAGCAGAAATAGTCACGTGAAATTGTCAAAAACAGAATCAATTGACCCCCGATATCACACAGAAGAAAGGCACCGTTTATCATGTGTGGAATAGTAAGAAAACCCACAATCATGTGTCAGCCTTGTAAGTGTATGATCAACCAAAAGAATGAAAGATCGGCAGAATTGAATGATCAAACAATGAATGATGCTGCTTATTCTTGATATTGATGAACAAAATGTTTCCACTTTCCACAGTCTTTAATCACCACAAGCAAATATCACACTACATTTCTAATCATTTTATTGCATTTTCTGCTAGTAGTTAATTACTTCAATGTTAATGATAGTGTACATTAGTTTATAGGTTTCAAGAATTTGATCATCTCAAATTTGAACTTTTGTTGAATTAATTAATCTATGAACAATACATATTCCTTTTCAATCCTGTCCGACTCTGTCCCCTGTTTTTCTTATGAGATTCAAACTTAAGTCATTACTACTCTATGAACTCCTATGGACAATGCACATGATTTCTTATGTCTACCCAAAACCCTTTTCTTTTTGTTTCTTTGTCCTTTTCTTTTTCTTTTTCCTTCTGAAAAAGAAACAAAAGAACGTGCGTGAAGGGAAAATTAGGGTAAGAAAAAGATATGGGGGTGTGGAGAGTTTTCATTGCAAAAATTAATGCCACATTCTCTTTACATACATGTTATTTTTTAACCAAACGAATAAATTGGGCACAACATGACAAATGAAAATGAAAGAGATGATGACCCACAAAATCCAATACAGACAGCGAGCTGCCGGGGAAATCTAGTAAAGACATACACAAGAAATTAATATCAAGATGGAAATTTCCAAAATGCCCCTTTCAAAAGGCTTTCTTTAATCTAATATAATATATGTTACTATGTTAATTATAATTAAAGAGGAGCCATAGTTAGTGCGGTTAGTATGGAATGATCATTTCAAGATTATTAAATTAGCATATGTTTTCTCGTACTGGTGATAGATTTGCAATGATGATGATAATATGATTTATAAAGGAAAAAAAAAAAGAAAACTAACGTAAAACACGTAAGAAAAGATCATATCATGCATGGTACTTGGAATATGAACACTAATGCAATAGGATTCATCAAAAAGGAAACCTTAATTAATTCAAAATTTACATCAAAATTGAAAGTTTATTGTGGGAGCCAAAAAAAATATTCCCATGCAAAAAAGTATGTGCTACCTCAAAAAATGACTATTTGTGGGGGCACAAAATCGGCAGAATCCTAAAAGATCTCAAACAAATGGAAAGCTGACATGCAATTACGAAATACTAAATTGGGGTCGTACTGCAAAGAGGAGGTTTTATTTTTATTTTTGCAGCACCACAGAGAGATTCTCTTTTACCATCAGGCAAAAAAGAAAAATATTTCTCTCTTACCATCAGGCAAAAAAGAAAAATATTCTTTTGATAGATGGATAAAGAGAGATGATTGATGTGTGTTAATTTTTCATATCATCACTGCATTGCCTTTCCAATTGTAATTTCATGTCAAGCAAGACTTGAAAACGTTTCAGTTATTATTCCCCAAAAAAGTAAGCTTCCAGGAAAGCTACTATATTGTACTGTTTCTAAATTTAATAATGATGATATTTTGGTTTAATCAAGAAATGCTTCTAGGGTTTAGATCATTGAACGAAAGAGAGAATATATTACTCGAACTAAGTGTTCATATTCTTCCACAAGTATATAGCATGTGTTATGTGTAGCTTCCTTCTAGTTTGATGTTATAATTTCACGTGTTTTGATTCAATTACATTAATCCAACTCCCAGGAGTAAGACACTTAAATCATATGTGTATACACCAGTCATACTATTCGAAAAGAGATTATTTATTCGCCGATTCAAAGAATCCCAAACACGCCAGCTTTATATAGTCTCAAACATGTAAGAAAAGTTTATAGTTCAGAAGAATATCTTATAATTCACACGAATATCTTACGATTCAGCATTTTACTTTTAGTAATTAGCGTGTCGTTATCAAGTTAAAAAAAAAAAGTCAAGAAAGTATACTATAGCAAAAATAGTTACTCAATAATTAATCAAATAACGCGCAGCATAGCATAGATATACATATATTGATGTGCTTGTTATATGCTCATGTGAAATCTTAATTCTAAAAAATATATAATTTTATACACTTTTCAAATTTAAAATTTCAGATAAGCATGTAACAACCGCAGGATATATTGAATTATATGTAAAAGTAGCATCATTGAATGGATTACCAGGAGGGTTGGTGGTGGATGCGGTGGTGGCGAGGGTGGTGGCGGATTCAAGAGAATGGCATGGAGGAAGAGTTGGATTCATCGCCGCCACCGCCGCCTTGGCCGGGCTTCTTCTTCTTCTTCTTGTAGGGAATCCCTCTAGCCTTGGATTGGCACTCCTTCACTTCACGGAGAAAAACACGTATTGCACCAGTAGCAAAAGGGTTCATCTCGGGCGATCCACCGTTCTCTTCGTAGGCGGCGCGAAGCCTTCCGATGAGGGCGTCGAGGCTGCCCCAGGCTTGCCTGAGCGGGCATGCACATGGCGCAGGTGGCTCAGGCTGCCCATAGAAGATACAACCTTGTAAGTGAACCTTAGTCTTCCCGAACTGATCCAAGTATCGCAAAAAATCAAGCACATGGTTGCTGTTGCACTGGCCTAGAGGCACCGGAGGCCTTTGATTCTTCAAGTACTGGCAAAAAGTGTTCCAATCCCTTCGCTTCTGCGATTCGTAGCGGCTCGGCGTCGGCGGTTGATCGCCACCACCACCGCCACCACCACTACCACCAGGGGATCTTGATGACCCTTCTGCTATATCTTTCCCTCTATTGATCGACATGGTGATGAGTGGGAAAAAACTAGCGCCAGATTGAATGATTTTTCTTTTTTTTTGTTTTTGTTTTTGTGGGTATGTTTCTAAAAGAAGAAAAAGAAAAAAAATTATATTAATGAAGTGAAAATGGGGTTAAAACAACAGTTGAATAAGGTGTGTGAGGATGACGAATATCACATCAAACACCTTATTGAGTTGACATGCATTGGGCCATGGCATGTTGCTTCCTGCTTCTCTTTTCTCCATCTTTCTTAGCATTTTCTTTTCTTTTCTTTTTTTTTTTTCAAATGGTAAGAATAAGAACACCGTAACTGTACGTTTCCTCGGTAAGTTACAATAATTGTATCTAGTTTTGTCAATATTATCACCCCCCACTATTTGTCAAACCACAATCTTTTCATTCTTGAAGATAATATGTGACCGCTCCCCGAATCTTATTATATAGTATATATTTTAGTCATGCTAGTACATTTAACCTGATTAATTTATATCTAGGAGATATTATACTAGATTAAATAAATATTAGTGGAAGATAGAGGTAATAATTGGTTGTTTAGCGCGTAATACGCGACTAGATTACTCACGAGTAATCCATCGTTATGTTTTTAAATAATTTAATTTTTGACTCTAATAGTAGCATTTGAAGACTAAGGAGATGAAGCTTTTGATATTTTCTTGGTGCTAATACTCATTGCTGTCTTTGTCCAGAGGTAACTGAAATATTACGCATAGGTTTAGTATAATATTTTATCAGTGATGAAACGGCTGTCTATAGAGTAATCGATTCTTCAAGTGAGGTTTTTGGAAGCAGATTGCATATGAATTGCGTGGTGATGACACATCATGCAACGCCATGAATATATGACAAATAATCTGAAAAATCATTTGAGGAAAATTATATTGGTACTGTGTGTGCTCATGTATCATGACCTGGTGAAATGATACTTGTTTTTTGGTCACGAACCACAAGATATCAACTTATACTATAATTGGAAAATTACAAGTGCCCAATCAATTAGGCTCAAGTGAAAATTGAATAATATTAAAGTGGGGGAGCTCAATACAACACCATGCAAATTATCCAAAAAAAAAAAAGTTTAAAATAAATCAAATCTCTCTATGATTTGTCTAAAGTGTATCAAATTTTTATACCGAATATAGAGATTTGATTGGTGGCAATTCGTGTGCAATCCGTTATCTCTTTCTGCTCAAGTGTTAAGGGGCTTTTACTTTGCTAATACAAAATTTCGTTCCGCTTGTACATCAACTACCGCTTCTTGGTGTTGGCAAAGTATTCTCAAGGGTGTTTGGTGTCTCGTGTGTTGGTCATGGACGTTTAATACATATTTGGACTGATTATTGGATACGTCCCATACTATAGTATATAAAGGTTCGACACAATTTAAAGAAACTTACAAGTTTCTTAATCTCAATCGTTTTACCCTAAAAAAAAAAAAAAAAAAAAAGAAATATCAAAAGTAAATACATCAGGGTCAAACCGGAAACACGACTGACCCAACAAGACAAATAAAGGCACCGCCTCAAGGCCCTGTACGTAGTAGAAACCACCACACAAAATATTCCATCGGAACCAAAAACAAGAATGGGTGAAAATTGGCAGCCAAAATTTGGAACCACACTCATCAGTACACTAAACTATGGGCACTAGGCCAAATAAGCCAGAATCAACCCTGGAAAACTGCCAAAAACATGTCCGGCAAGCAGAAAGCTTTAAACCCAGTTGCCAAAAAAGCCACCGTAGCCACCGTAACGCCACCAGCTTTCAGTGGTAGATCTAGATAGTACACTTCTAATCAACAATGGCAAGGAAGATTTCAGATGAAGTTAGCTAAACTCCGAAGCCCCTACTTGTTAAACTCATAATGCTTATTCATGGCATATGCTGTGCTTTTGACAAAAAAAAAGAAAAAAAAAAAAAGACATTTGCTGTGCTTGTTATATGCTTATCTGAAATTTTAAATTTGAAAAGTATATAATTTTAGATAAGCATATATCAAACGCAACAATAATCGAGACGGGAAATCTTGACAACAATGAAAAACAAAAAGAAAAAGCTTTTCTATTATGTTGGTGTAAGGAAAACTCACACTGCAAATAAGATTCAACTTCTCTTAAATGTATAGCAGAAGAAAGGAAGAGCTCTTATTTACTGTGATCACCCGATCGAAGACGAGAATTGGTAGATGTAAGGAGGAAAACTGTTGATCTTGTAAAGTAAAGTTTTTCAAGTTTCAAAGGAAGGGAAGAAAGGTAAAGTCATCACTCATATGGTTCTTGTAGAGATAAGGAATGGGATGAAGTTACTAGCTTCATCAATGCTAACAATATGTAGTTAAGGAGGCTCCATAGCAGTGGCTTCAAAAATGTTTGAGAACAAACATTAAATACTGAGCTGCTGAAAGAGAGGAAGGCTATGAAGCATAAAAACACCGATACTCTCTCCAGAGGGTTTATGAGATTCGACAGTGATACGGGGTTTGATAATTTCAAGATTTTTGTTTTTTTTTTTTTCACTACACATTTTTTGACATGCTGGAAAAGCTATTACACGTGGTAAAGGAAGAAGAAAGAGAGTGAGGAATGCCTTGAAAGCTCGAGCTTCAGAAAGTTTCGTGGACTGAGTTTGATCAGAGAGCACTGCTAAAACCCTAGAAAAAAAATACCCACTGAGGAACCCTCTCGAAGAGCCGGAGATTCCACTAACATTCAAATGGAAATCTGATTGAGTAATAATGTACTTCTGTAACGTTTCAGTTTATTCCAGAGTCGTCCATTGATTTTTCACTTAATCCTATTTTCATTGGTAAAGCTAGCCAGCTCAATGCTTGTGTCATTCTTCCTATGACTAACAACAACCAATTTTATATTTTGTTGAAGTTTGTTTTTCCTTTTTTCTTTTATTTTCCTTTTTTCTCTATGACCACCACATGTAAACCCATTTCCACCCCCATAGAGTTTGAGCCAAGGTTATCAATCTTGATAAAAATAATCTCAATCATTCAAGTTACTCTCACAATTTTGTGTTGAATATTCAGAACCTTCATCGAAGTTTGTTGGATATGCATAATTGACAAAATTTTAAGTTGAATCTAGACGGAAATAAATCAATATGAGAACTTGTTCTATTAGTCATAATTGTTGTTTGACTTGAAGGCAGCTCTCTTCTACACACGTATTTTCAGTGAGAGGGTCTAATGGAATATTTGAAATTTTGGTCGAATAGTTGTTCAACTACTAAAGTAGGTGAATCTATGAATATAATCCAATCACTTGCCTCTTATGAAATCTCACCTTCCGATTCTGGGAAGAAAAATGTAACCCGAAAAAAGATAGTTACAGAGAAAACAATAGCACCACTTGATTATTCTTTGAAAGTAAAAAATATCTGTATTTGCAACTGGCTATATATATGAAGGACTAGCTTGCCTTTGTGATTCATTGACGGCCCTGAAATTAATTGGTTTTGCGTTTTTCATATTTGATTCTAACTTAACATGAAACTAAAGACTTGGGATGCGTGCCTGGCTAAACGAAAACTTTAATAGCAATAAAATGGATCAAGCCTACTTGGTGACAATAATTGTCGTTTCATTTGATCTAATTGTGAAATTTTAACAATAAAATTGTAAAACTTTTGATACTAGAGTTTTAATTAGAGGTGCGATAAAGCATAAATCATTGACTATAGCCTTACTTTTTAATTGTCAAGCTTTCTACTGATTAAGGAAATATTGGATCTTCAAATTAAGGGGAAAAGGAAAAACAACTTCTCTCACATTATGTAAGAACAATGTCTAAAAGCATCCTTTTTTCAAAATCTCTAGTTCAGAGCCACTTATTTTTAATTGTTTGTACTTTTATGAAAAAGGACTTTTTAAAAACGGACAAAATACATGAATTAATATCAATTATTAAATTCATATGAAAGACTTTTAAGTATTTAAGGGCCCTTTTGGAATTTTTTTTTTTCAGAAGTGTTTTTCTCTAGTTTGTTTAACTCAACTTTTAGATGATATTCAAAATTTTTTTTGAGTTACAAGCTGAAGCTAACTTAGTTGGCAAATTTTTAAGGGTAAATTTCATATTACTCCCTTGTGATATGCGAAAATATCACGTTACCCCCCTGTGTTCCGAAAACTTCAGATCATTCCCTCGTGTTTTTTCGAAATTTATCACGTTGTCCCCTCCGTCAATTTCTCCATTAGATTTGAGCTACACGCGTTAAAAATGCAGCTAGTCTAACATTTTTATGCGTTTTACCTTCTGTTTGGATGAAAATATCCTTGGGATGACAAAAAGGGTAATCTCACTTTACCTCATGTGATATACAAAAGTATCACGTCACCCTCCCGTGTTCTCAAAACTTCAAATCATCCCCTCATGTTTTTTTGAAATTTATCAGATTACTTCCTTCCGTCAATTTTTTCGTCAGATTTGAGCCACACGTGCTAAAAACATTGCTGGTCTAGTATTTTTACTCGTTTTACTTTCTATTTATATGTTACCTTCTATTTGGACAAAAGATAATAGATTCCTTATTTCGTTTTTTTTTTCTTCGTCCTTTGCATTGAATCATATCACCATATTTGATTAAAATCCATGCAATTACAAATAAAAAGCTCCAAAAACCTCCTTGCCCATTCACAAAATAGAGCAAAAGAAGAAGAAAAAAGAAAGAAAGCAAAAGCAAACATGGGCCACTCCAGTGTCTGGAATTCTCACGAGGGGGATCTGAAGTTTTGGGAACACAGGAGGCAACATGATACTTTACAAGGAGACAATGCGATACTTTCACATAACATAGGGGAATGACATGAAATTTACCATCTAGGAATTAGAGGTGCAATTTTGTCATTTTAAGCTTGGATTTAACGGTGTGAATGTTGAACTAACGGTAGGGGAATGTGTGACCAATTTTAAAAAAACACAGGGGGTGGTTTGAAGTTTTTGAAACACAAAGGAGTAACGTGATACTTTAGCATATCGCAGGGGGGGTAACATGAATTTTTTCCAATTTTTAAAAGTGCTTTTACATAAAAACCAAAGATGAAAAAAGCTGAAAACCTAGAAGTTCCAAATTGAAACTTTTCAAAAAAAGGCTTTTAAAAAGCTATTTTATACCATGTCAGAGTATTTCTTTTTCTTCTTTCTTAAAAATATTTTTTGATTTTGAAATTCTAATATTACCCTCAAAACAAATACAAGCCTAACTCCTAAATATTTGCCTAAACAACCAATAACATTTTTCAACATCACTTCTAACTAAAGCTCTATCGTTAAAAGCTCTACAGCTCAAGTTGAAATCTCACAACAAGGCAGATAAGAGTCAAACTTTTCAAAATTTTGAAATTCATATTGTTGTAATATTTATGGAACTTTTCACTTCTGTAATCTCTCCGTAGTTTGCTAGTTTGTATATCTTATATTATATATACCAATGTACATCATACTTTAACTGAACGAGAAAACAGTTTCTCTGTCCTTTCATGGTATCATCCTTCTTGACTAAAGTCAACATTTTTCCTGGGCCTTCATGTCACTATTAAATTCTTCCTCATGACTTTAACTCCACAGCCTTCCACTTCTTCTTTCTCTTCCTTCGATTTGCGTACTTTCAATGTTAAGGCATATGTTACTGTTGCCTTAGATTACAATAACTATCTAACATAGAAAAATCAAGTTACCAATTTCTTTTTTTTAGTGATTCCCTAGGCTATATTGATGGTTTAAAACCTTCTTCACAATCTGATGAATCAAGTACTAGCACGGCTCTAACTGAGTGGAAACGTTATGATGGCTTTGTAATATCATGCATCACGACGACCTTTATCTGAAAGCTTAGTTCATTAGGCAAATGGATATTCTTCTATTCTTGAATTATGGAATGCTCTTTATGAAACTTTTTTGCAGCAATCAGTTGCACGGAAGTCTTTGTTGCGTGCATATTTACGAGCTATAAGGAAAGATGATGGCTCTATCACTGAGTATCTTCAACATATAAGAACTCTGGCTAATTCTCTCACTACGATTGGTGAAGTTTTGTCTGATAAAGATCTCGTTCTTACAGCTATTGAAGGACTTCCTCACGAATATAGGGCCTTTGTAACTTCGATTGAAAATTTGCCACAGCTGTTATCTTTCAATCAGCTTCGAGCCAAATTGCTCACTTATGAGCAACGTATTATTCATGAATCTTGTGCTTCGAGTGTGGTTGATTATTCTGTGCATGTACTTACTTTACCGCTTCAATCATTGTCCAGTCATCCACATCCTTGCTTACTCAACAAACTTCTCATTCATCCTCATAAGCACAACAAACTCCACGACAACAAAACACTTCCTCTCAAACTCACTCTTGTTACAAACGAAAGTGCCGAATTTTTCGTGTTGTTGGTCATTCCACTGATTGTTGTCGTCTTCACTACTCTAATCGACCAACTCCTTTCTTATCTTTAGCTCCACCAACCTAACAATTTGTAGGACTTCATTATCAGCCATCCTCAATGCTCCATTCCTTCCTACACCATCTTCTACCATTTGGATTCTTGACTCTAGAGCCACATCTCACATGACACCAGATTCAACCATCTTGTAGAATGTTCAGCCTTATAATGGGTTAGATCAAGTCCTTATAGGAGATGGTAAGCCTTTAAATATTTCTCATATTGGCTCAATTTCTCTTTCACATCCTTCTCGTCAGTTGCGTTTAAATCGTGTCTTGCATGTTTCTTCCTTTCCATGAAATTTACAGTCCGTTGCACAATTCACCAAAGAAAATAATGTCTCACTTGAGTTCTTTCCTTCTATGTGTGTTGTTAAGGATCTTTAAACGGGGAAACCATTGCTTCATGATCGCGTTGAGTCAAGTTTATTGATGTGATTTTTGGAGTACAAGCCTAAAATAGCCCACAAGCGCATGAGTTGTGTGTAGGGTAACATGCGAGTGCGGGGTCGAATCCACGAGGAGGGCAAACATGTATAGTGTCTTAAGCTATGTGTATCTTAGAAAGCCACGTGTAAGAACCTAAACTATAATATTTTTGGGTTGTTGGTTTAAAAGGAGCTCAGGAAAAGTAAATCTAACTTAAAGACAAGAAAATAAAGTACTTGTGTGTGAAAATAAGGGAATCAAACGATTTAAGGAGAATCAAACACCAAAAATAAGAACTAAGATGACTACAACTTGCTAATGGTCGATTACTACATTCTTTTTAGGGTTACTTGATGGATTATCTAGGTTGCTCATGTTTAAACTACTAAGTACCTACTTTATTATCCATTAAGCCTTAGTACGGGTCTATCCTTAGGCGTCGACTCCTAAAGCTACAGCGTGGTCTTTATGACCTAGGGTTTTAGGGCTAGTTACTTAGGGGTTTGAGATGATTTAGATCGGTTCTATCCTAGTGTCTAAATCGTTGGTTGGGTTTAAAGCCAAAACCTGTCCATCTAAGGTCAACTAACCAAACCTAAAACCTATTGGCTGGGTTTAAAGCTAAAAGAGACTCGATCTAGGCTAGTCATTAGTTATGCACCACTAAATGTCCATCACATTTGTGGGTTTATCGTTTAAGCACAAGTGCAAACACATCTAGGGCATGGCATTCTTGGATATATTGACATATCTAACTACTAGACACATAGACATACTTAGATTATGTCAATTTAAGCAATAGCACCCAGCATGTATGCAATCAAAGCTAATCTTACTATTAGCATGTAAACACACACATACACATGTATGAATACGCAACCCATTCCATGAAATCATCACACAAACACATAGACATACTCATACAATGATTTAGAAGTGGTTAATAGCAAAATATATTTTACTATGTATATGCTACTTCATTAAGGCATTTTATTAAACACTTAGACATGAATGAAAAATAGCCATGAAAACCCTAGAACAAAGCATATATATATTAATCCATCAAGTACCCATTACAATAAAGTAGTAATCAATCTATAATATAAGTATAAATCAGCCTACATTTTCTCATTAATCATAGATTAACCTAGGATAAAAGAGAGAGAGAGAATTTACCCTTTTATTCATAGTCACATCCTTATAGTCCATGAGCAAAAGCCCAAAATCCTTGTATTTGATCCATCAAAGATGCTTGATTCCAAGTGTTAGTGTGTGTGGTTGAGTGTGTGTAAAATAGGTGAGTGTGGAATTTGGGTTTTGGGAGTTGGGTGTGAGAGAAGGTTCAAAGGTTTGTCAAAAGTTTACAAAGAATAGCCCTAAAATAAGATTAAATAGCTGTAATGCAGGCGCTGCCATAAGGCCCAACCAGTCGATCAATAAAATAAGGGATGACTGGTCCAATAGTGTATTCTCTGCCTTTGCTGGTCACCCTAACAGGTCGACCAGCAAAGGGCAAGGGGGAAATCAATTCTTTCTACGGAATAGCTCTAAGTTCAGCTGATTTGCTCTGGTCTTCCCCATTCGTTTTGGGCCTCGTCCACAACTCATTTTTGTTGCCCTTTTCTTTATCGAAACCCTTTGCAAGCTTGTCCTTTCCATTATCATCTTTATTCACATTCCAAGCGTTGCTCTAATTCTCACCTAAAACACACGACATAAGCACTTAATGTAGCATTTTTCCTATAAGCTCAACTATGAACACTTATATCTTTATATGTACAAATATAATATAAATACATCATTAAGGTTATCTAATAATCTCAAAACACCTTTAAACATGTATAACAATACAATACATGAACACACACAAAACTAACACATCATTTATATACATTCCTAGTCTTCCCAACATAACAAGAGGTTGTCACTCTCACTCCTATGTCTACTTCTCTCAAGAACAGTAGATTGGGTCACCCTGTCAAGCCTGTGCTCTCTGCGTTACGCTCTCAAGCCTTTATTTCCTTCAAAGATTTTCTTTCTTTAAATAAAGTACGTGACTCTTGTATGAAGGGAAAAAGTCATAAATTGCCTTTTTTTTCTTCTTCTAAATAGTCAGTTAGGCCTTTAAAATTAGTTCATTGCGGTGTATGGGGTCCTTCCCCAGTATTTTCTTGTTCTAGTTTTTGTTATTTCGTTTTGTTTATTGATGCCTTTAGTCAACACACGTGGTTGTTTCATCTTAAAAATAAATCTAATGTCATTTCCTACTTTATGCAATTTCAAAGTCTAGTAAAAAATTTATTTTTTGTTAAAATTTCTGTTTTCCAATGTGATGGAGCCCCAAAACTTACACGAGGCAAATTGAAAAGCCATTTTACTACATGTGGGATTCAATACCGTATCTCGTGTCCTTATATACCTAAACAAAATGGCCTTGTTGAGCGTAAAATTCTCCATGTAACAGACATGGGCATAACAATCATGTTTAATGCTTCCATGCCTTTGCAATTTTGGGTTGAAGCTTTCTCAACTATAGTTTTTCTAATCAATAGATTGCCATCACTTGTCATACAAAATTATTCTGCATTTCACAAACTATTTGGATGTGCTCCAAATTAATCTGTGTTACGAGTTTTTGGGTGTTTGTGTTATCTGCACTTAGCAGCTTATAAGACTGATAAGTTGAGTCCAAAATCACTTCCTTGTATATTTTGGGGTTACTGTTATGATCAACATGGTTATAGATGTTTTCATCGCGAGTCTATTCGCTTTCAAATATCTCGTCAGGTGATATTTGATGAAAACTCCTTTCTTTTTGTTGATTTGAAAAATTCTCAAAATTTTTGTCCCATTAAAGACAAATCTCTTTCGCCTAAGTCAAAAGCTGCGACTTCATTGATTCAGTTTGATCCCAATTCAAACTCCAATCTAGCTATCTCTTATCCTTTCCCATATGTTATTAGGTCCTATTCAAACTCTCCTTCTACTTTATCAGATATGCATCTTTAACGTCATCTATACTTTCGCCCCAACATTCTCGCAGCATATCATCACCAATTCAATTCCTTCAGAATTCAAATCCCTCGTCTCCAACTTTTGACACCTTGCGTCAACCTTCTATATTTCCACGTGCTGCACAACATCCTTCCACTCCTGATATTTCTCCACATGCTGCGTTCTCAGATGATGTTCTAAATTCTTTTGCACATGTTGTTCTGTCTTTTGCTGCTACACGTAGCTCCCATTCTAATCCTGCGACATTATCCTTTGCTCCACATGAATCAGTTCCCTCTCCGGTCTCAAATAAAAATGCAACAACAAGTTAAGGTCTTAATGTTTCAGCTGGTCAAAGTCAGTCCACTTCTGTATGTCCTATGATTACATGAAACAGGGACAATACTCGTGCGAATAAGACTTTCTCAAACTTTGTTACTGTCTCCACCTCACACTTATCCGTGTCTACAAAAAATGAATTAGAACCACATATGTATTTCTAGGCAGCTAAATTTCAACATTGGGACGAAGCAATGGATGCAGAATATAATGCCCTGATTTGCAATGGTACCTGGGTTTTGGTTCCAAAACTTTGTGATGCAAATATAGTTGGGTGTAAATGGGTTTTCAGGGTCGAGAAAAATTCTAATGGCTTTGTTGAACGTTACAAAGTGTGTTTAATAGCCAAAGGGTACAACCAGGGAAAGGGCATCGATTTCTCAGAGACTTTTAGTCCAGTGGTAAAACCAACTACAATTCGTGTTATCCTTTCGCTTACATCATCACACTAATGGCCCATTTGTCAGTTGGATGTAAATAATACATTCTTATATGGAATTTTGCATGAGAATGTATATATTTCTCAGCCTCTTGGGTTTTTAGATGGGTCCTATCCAAAATATGTTTGCAAGCTAAAGAAGGCAATTTATGGTCTTCAGCAGGCTCCATGAACCTGGTTTGATCGACTTAGTTCATATCTTTATTCATTGGGATTTATCTCATTTATCTCAGATTTTTTCTTATTTGTTCGTAATAACTCTGTTGATTACGCTATAGTTCTGGTTTATGTTGGTGATGCCATCATCATAGGGAACAATTCTGAAGCCATTCAAACACTTGTCTCAGCACTGGATGATCAAATCTCCATCAAAGATTTAGGCATGCTGTCATTTTTCCTTGGAATACAGGTTGAACGAACTAGCAGTGGTCTTCTTCTCCATCAACAAAAATATGCATTGGACATTTTGCAGCATGCAAACATGGACAAGGCTAAGGCTATATCGTCCCCAAGGGATAGCCTAGTGGTAAAATGCGGCTCGAATACGATATGCTCCTAGGTTCCAGTCACGCCCCCGCCCTGGGTTTATTCCTTGACTGAACTGGGCATGTGTTGGGATGCACCGTTGCCCCAAGATTTTCCATCTTGGTGGTTGGGCTCCGCTAAGTGGTTTCCACGCCATAAAAAAAAGGCTAAGGCTGTATCAACTTCTCTTTCTACTAGTCAGTGCCTTTCTCAACAAGGTGGGAACCTTTTCATGGATCTTTCTCTCTATCGAAGTTTGTTGGTGCTTTGTAATATCTGACTATTACTCGTCCAGATATTACCTTTGCAGTAAATAAGGCCAGTCAGTTTAAGCACAGTCTAACTGATGAGCATTAGATTGTAGTGAAATGTATATTACACTATCTCACTGAAACTTTATCTTATGGAATTCATTTCAAAGCTCTTCTGATTTGTCTCTTTGTGCTTATTCCGATGCAAACTGGGCTAGTTGCCCAGATGATAGGCATAGTACTCACGGATACTGCATTTTTCTTGTTCCTAATCTCATATCTTGGTTTATTAAAAAGCAAACAACAATGTCTCAATCGAGTACGGAGGCTGAGTATAAGGCTGTTGCATTTGCTACTGCTGAATTATGTTGGCTAAATTCTTTGTTTACAGAGCTTTGTTTTCCACCTACTGTTTCCCCAATACTTTGGTGTGACAATATTGTGCTACATACCTCTTTGCTAAATTGGTTTATCATGACCGTACGAAACACATTGAAATTGATGTGCACAGAATGTGCGATCAAAACAGCTTCATGTTCAGTTCATATCTATTGCTGATCACATAGCTGATTTTATGACCCATTGCGCCGAGGTTTAAGTTGGTACAATCCAAGCTTACAGTCTGTGACATGGTTTTGCTTGAGGAAGCATAATAAGAGTCAAAATTTTCAAAATTTTGAAATGCATATTGTTGTAATATTTTATGGAACTTTTCACTCCTCTAATATCTTTTTAGTTTGTTAGTTTGTGTATCTTGTATTATATACACCAACGTACATCATACTTTAACTAAATAAGAAAACACTTCCTCTGTTCTTTTATAGGCTAAACAGAGCCTAAAAATTGAACCGAACAAACCCATAGTGATCTTCCACTCTTTTATAGGCTAAACAGAGCCTAAAATTTGAACCGAACAAACCCGTAGTGATCTTCCAACAAGTCTCATCTAGCTGAATAGTTTTGCTTGGCCCATGCTAGGCATGAGATCGACTTTAGTGGATGGGCGGTAGAAGGCATTTAAGGTTCCTAATCGAAAATGACACAATTAAGTTGTTTCTTTCTCATTTCTATCCATTTCTTCCTAAAAGTACCATTTACATTTGTAAAGTTAATCACGTAATTAACTCTCGTGTCCATCTCGACTTGATTGGAGCATTTGAGTGCAATATTCTGTGCAAGATTCGTGAAATCTTTTGATGAAAATGAAAGCATGACATGATGTGTCTAATAATGCATATATAGATTGCTTGAAAAAGTACTTGGATAGCATGTGTATGATTAATGACTCGAATCTTGATTGCTAAAGAGCACAAAAATATAGTACTAATAACAATCAATTTCTTTCAATTTCTTTATACTATTGCTACAAAAGTAAGAAGAATAACTTTTCTTCATATATCTCAAGCAAAGAAATTAAACAGCTATGGTGTAGCATGCCCATGAATCCAGAAGCTGAGCTGATGAAGGGCGTACTTTGTGCATACAATAGTAAATGTGACGGGAGCAAAACAATAGGATCTATGATGTCCAAGTTGCCTTAGAGGAGTAGATTTTGCCAAGGTTAATATTGATATCAAATTTAGTATTGATGTCAGTGTGAATATAAAGATTCTACAGAAAAAAAAAAATGTAACTACGTACAAGTTAGAGACCTTTTTTTTTTTTTTTGTAACAAATCCCTCACCCCTCATCCAACCTCTCATCCCCCACTTTCACAAACCTCCTTCCTCTAACCCAACCATCCATTATCTATGAGATTTGTGTCCTAATCGTCACTGAGCTATTTAAACTACACCTTAATCCTAAATAGAAACTTTACTTTTTATTAGCGTTGTACTTGTAAAGAATTTTTTGATAAAATAAAAATGACTATTTACCTATCAAAAATAATTAGATGATAAGAGAAGGGACCGTAATAATAAGTCGTAAATATCATTCCTTTTCATTGTTGGTTAAATTAAGATCAAGTACAAGGAAATGCACATTTTCCACCTGAAAAGCTATGCCCTTGCTTCTGATCAGGCTTCGTAAACACAAGAATTCTTAGATCACTTTGTACCAGGCCTACTCTTTTCAGTGGACATTCACCTTAATATCCGCACTCTGTGTACTGCGTATCTTACGAAAGAATCTTCACCAAACCATGGGTCTTTTGGCAAAAGTTTCGACAATATTTAGAAAAAAGTTTTATTTGAAAAAAGAAAAGCTGAAAACTTGTAATGTTTAATAAACGAAAGTTGAATTAAAATATACATACATATAATCTTAAAGTAAAAAAGTTGACCATCAAGCAATTATTTCATTTAAAAATTTAAATGGTTAAAGATATATATTTGAAATATAATGTTAAAGATGTCGGGCTATTTAAATTAGATATTTCTTTAATTGACACATGAAAGTAATTTTACAAATTAAATGGATATTAGATTACTACTTGTCTTCCGAGTAACATTGATCCGAAATTCGTACCACAACTCAACATAAATGGCATCTTGTCCTTGGCTTAGAGTAAATTTCATGGTTCTTTTTTTAAATAAATCCCTCACCCCTAACTCAACCCTTTGTTGCCCATGTGATTTTAATAGAAGATCTTACACGTGAAGAAAAGTAATCTTGACCATTTGAATTACCCATAAAAGTCATTGATTGTTTTGGATTTGTATTTTATCAGTTGAGCTTTCAGTTATTTTGAGAGTAATATTAAGCTTTAAAAAATATAGAATAATATTTTTAAAAAATGAAGTAAAATAATTTCTAGCATGATGAAAAAATAATTTTTTGAAAACTTTTTTCTGAAAAGCTTGAAATTTTTGGTTTTTCAACTTTTTTTAGCTTTAGCTTTTATGCTATTTAAAAATAGGCTAAACAAATCAATTTTACCTTTCGAACTTACAGAAATCACTTTTGAGTATCTAAAAATTAGCCAAATAGACTCTAAAAAATCTGCTTGATTCCTTCCATAACATTGTACCCTTTTTTCTCCCAAAGAAGGCTAAACCAATAAAAAAGTTATGTGATCACTAGAGGAGGCTAAGTTTTTTCCTTTTTACCTTTGTCAACCAGCAACAACAACTTTCTTGGCAGATCAACTAGTTTATGGAATCCAAATAGTCAAGCAAGTTCTTGATTTGCCAACTAATTTATACAAAAATTAATTTTTTTGCAAATATTTTTCATGTCTCCAAATCAATAGAAAAATAGAATCGCATGAGATTAACACAAGAAATGACTTGAAATGTCTATATAGTTTATATTCAGTATGTATACCAAGTTGAGGAGATAATTCAAATGGTTGATACTATTTTTTTCAAGAATAAAATCTTGAATTTGAATTTCGGGCAGGTGAGGGTTAAAAAAATATTCTGTTTGTATAGGACGAGCTGTTTGGTTGCCCCCTCTACAGGCATATGTAGTGTCAACAAATTATGGTCTAAACATGCCACGAAAAAGCACTGCAGCTTGTCGGGAATTAATGGATGTGGTGAATAATATTATCCCAAGCTTTTGATGTTTACTTTGACGTAAATATTTTTTTGGACTCCCCCCCCCCCCCCCGGATCTTAATAAAACAATAACTAGTTTCCAATAATCACAGCATGCCTTATATATCATCTGTTTTCTTTTTATTTTTTATATTTTTTGCGATGTTCTCTCCTAGAAGTGCATGCACCTGCAAATAGTAATTCTTCTTTATTCCTTTTCCTTGTTGAGTAACTCTACAGAAAATCAAAGTTTATATGGAATCACATAGGGAGAATTTCATAAATAGTTTTTATTGTTTATAAAGAGTGTCCGTTTAGTTATTATTATTTTTAAAAATAACTCACTTAGTTTTTATGAATATTAAGGATTAAATTAGTCACTTTTGAAATAATAAGAACTAAATTAATATTTTTTTAATAAATAATAGAGACCATTGTAGAACTTGTCCTAAGCACATAGAAGGGAATGATCTTACAACATACAATTCTTTCATATGAAGGGAAAAAAAGAAAACTACTACATTTTAGTGAAGCAAATAACAAATTTCAAGATATCATATAACATTTAACATCTTGAATATTCTTCTTAACATGTAATAATTTATTTAACAGGAATTTCATAATTCTTAACATGATATTAATTAAAGTCTGCTGTTCCAGCTACTCACTGTGCACCCATCTCTTGCAACTCAGTTACCTCAATGTCATCAATTCTCGTATTCAAAGATGTCCTCTTCAAGTCATACACGATACTGCAATACATAGTTGGCTTATATGAAAAATTGTTAACTCGAACACCAATAAATTAAGAGCCCGTTTGGCAAAGCTTATTTTTAAGTATTTATAAGTAGCTTGTACTTATGACTAAAAAGCTATTGATTAGCAAGTGAAAATATGTTTGGATAATATGTGTTTATAATAAGTTATTAACATGTTTGATAAATAGGTGTTTATAAGTAGTAGTACTAGTTATAATGTTTAAAAAGGACTTGTCATTAATTATAAATTGTCAAAAAGTGAATTTTTTAAGAGTAATGTTGTCTTTTTATTATTTTGACCAAAGTACTTGTAAGCTATTAAAAAATAAGCTAATAATTTGAGCTTTTTTTTCCTAACTTATAAGCTGGAAAAAAGGCTTAAAAGCTGTTTAATCAAACATGTATAAGCTTAGCCAAACACCTTCTAAATAAAATCTTAAATTATTACACTACCTACTAGTTTTAAAGAGAAACTTTATAATTCTTAACATGATACCCTACATATTCTATCTTGTGAATTATTATGCTGCTTTTTTTCTTTTGGTCCTAATTATTAGGCTACAAGGTTTTGGGTATTTAGGCAATTCAAGTCAAAGGTACGTTCGTCATGTACAGGATCAATGATCAACATTATGTATGTCCACTAAGACCATCGGTCTATTGGTAGGGAGGGGACCTCAAATATTTCTTTCCGGAAGACGAGTCGTTTGATTATGCTGGAAAGCCAAATTATAACACTTGGCATGTCCAAGAGAGAAATTTATATATATTTTTCTGATATGCCTGCTTCATTCCAGAACAAAGTACGAAATTTTTGTAATTTTAGTTTCACTTTTTCAATTTAGCTGCCAAAATGCTTTTGAAACTGCATTTGGAGCTCAACTAAGGATTTGTTTGGATTGATTTTTTTTTAAGAAAAAATATTTTTTTAAAAAAAAATTACATTAAATTTGTAATAACTATTTGATTTGATTTATAAAAAAGCTGAAACTCTGAGAAAAGCTCAAATATAACTTTTTTTAAAAGTCAGAATTTTTAGCTTTTAAAAAAAAGTTATTTTTTAAAAGTTATTAAAAAAAAGTGATTTTGATAAAAGCTAATCCAAATGAGCCCTAATTTTTTCAATTCTCATAAGAGAAGAGTTGTGGAAGGGGTTAGGTTGGGGTTGGGGATAAAATGACTAGAAATGCCTAAAGAATGAACTCCCCACTTGCAATTGAATAAGTATGTAATTAAGACCATAAACAAATATGGGATGTGTTAAAATCATAAATTGAAGAGGTACATTAAGATGATAAATAATATAAAGTGTGTTAAGATGGTAAATAAATACGAAGAATTAATCCATCTTCTTCTTTTTTTTTTTTTTTGGTTACTAGTTAAGTATTTGATGAAGTTCAAATTCATTAGTGTTGTTTTTTAGTCACTGAAGTCCTACAAAAAGAATAAACGGCGGGGCTTTTTCCTCCGAGATAGACTTAATGGTCAAGTTAGTAATTTGATAATAGAAAAACTTTAAGAAAAAATATGATCAAGTTTCTTATTTCTTTTACCTTCGGTGTTTTGGGGGGCATTTATAGGATTATTTTGGGGTAAGCCAATGAATAGGGAATTCCCATTGGCCTACTTGGCCTCTTTCTTTGAAAAGTAGAAGAGTTAAGGATACGACGCTAAGGAAGGTGGCAGCCCTAGCCAGGTCAGCTTCTTGTCAGGCTAGGCGCAAGCCTATGGTGTCTTCTGAATGCCTCTTAACTGTGTGTGCAAATTTTTTATTTTTACCCTCTTTTTAAAAATTTATTACAAAAATATCCTTGTTTTGAAAAGTTTTTCATAAATACCCTTTTCAGTAAGTTATATACCGAAACTATAGGTGACTTACCATTCTCGCACGTGTCAGAGCATCTCTCGAGAAAATGGTAAGTCACTTACCGTCTACCACGCTGTCAGAAAGAACGGTAAGTGACTTACCGTTATTCCCTTTGAACGGTAAGTGACTTACCGTTCGTTTGTGCCATTATTCTCCTTGACCGGTAATTTACTTACAGAATCTTTATGGCTTGAACCCCTATTTAATCCCCGCTCTTTCATTCTCGGAAGGCCCAACACCAAAGATCCAAATTTCTTATAACCCATATATAATCTGCCTAGTATCCTTAATTTTCGAATCGCCCAAAATCTTTCCAATTATCTTTCACACATACATACTTGTATACTATTCATCTAATATTTTAGTCAGTAAGAAAATATGAATATAGTCTCTGGTCTTTTATATTATGGTGGAGAAAAAATTAATGGCCCGTACGGTATCGAATATAAAACTACGAAGTCTGTTCGTAAGGTCAAAATAAAACATGAAACATGATACAATGAATTTGTTTATAGTGTCTATGAGAAGCTTAATTTGCGTTATGGCATCGACAGGGTGGAGCTATAGTATCGTTTCCAATCAGGGGTCGTACAGTTACAATATCCATATTTTAGCGAGGTGGTAATCAGCAACGATGATGATTTGATGGACGTGTTTCGAATAGCATGTAATGACAATAACATGAATAATGCTCATGTTATTGTCGAAGTAAAGGCAGACGACGTGTATATACCGCAACGAAGCAGTGATTTCTAGTGTGGTTGTGCTGTTCCCGACTTGAATGGCGAACCATCACATTACGTTGCTGGGAGTGACATAGCGGGGCCATCTTATAATGTGAGGGTGAACTTGAACATGGACACATTTCTATCTGAACCTGATGAAGAAGATGAGGACATGGCCCTAAACAAGAACGATGCCTGGTACGACGATGATGACGTCTTCAATGGTCATGAAAACACTACGAATGTTAATGCGGAATGTGAGGGGCCGCCAACTGGTGCAGGGTCCACTGGCGGTACTGTACCGATGCACAGTGTACATAAAACTGCTCAACTTCATACGTTAGTCAAGAATATTATATGGATAGTATGGATGAGCACAAAATGCAAATATTTTCGGACGAGAAAGAATTGCCCAAAGGAATGATTTTCCTGTCAAAGAAGGACGTGATTTGGCCGGTTTAGATGTACTCGATAAAGGTACAACGTGAATACAAAGTCAAGAGGTCTGAACCAAATTTATGGGTTGTTTGTTGCATAAATGCTTCCAACCTTAAAAATCCATGTAGGTGGGAGTTGCGGGCAATTTGGAAATTCACGCATTGCCAGTTTGAAATAACAAAGTATTGGGGCGTGCATAATTGTTTCGGTGATAGACGAAGGGTCGACCATAAAAATGTTACCGCTACATTGGTCGGTGATGAGTTGTGATTTGGTGTGTGTTTGCATCGCCATTTACTTATACTTTAGAGGTGTTGAATGATTATAATGATGCATTAGTGTAGTACTTTTGATAGGAATAGGCTTAAGTGTGAATAAATGTGCATATTGAGTTTAAGAGATAAAATGCTACATTAATAGCTTATTTTCAATGATTCAGGTGATTTTGGGTTAAGATAAAGATTGAACAATGAAAGGTGATGAAGATAGGACATGCACGGGTCTAAGGGAGAAGACTAAAGGCCGAAATGACGAAAAATTGGATGAAGGAAGTCAGCCGGACGCTAAGGAAGAATAGCCGGTCGACCGGCCACTCCAGAGTCGAAAAGCGGACGACTCCTTCAAGAGCCGATCTCGGCTAGGTCGACCGCCACTCAGAGCCCTTGAAGAAAGCCGGTCGAGTACTCGAGGCGGTCGACCTAGACGGTCGACCGGCTATGCGCGAATCTATAAATAAAGCCCGATGCGGAGCAGAAAAGGGGGAGTTTTTACACACACTTCACACCTATTCTCACACACACTTAACCCTATTCCCTAGCCGCCTCACACATCCTTTTCACATACTTTTCACGAAGAACCAAGTTTCGTTGGAGGATTCAAACGCTTTGGAATCGAGATTGTTTACAAGCTGTGTTCTAAAATCGCTAGGATGAAAGGGGAGTTTCGTTATATCTCTTTCATTCTATTTTCTATTATGTCTGAGTAGGCTTGTATAGGGTGATTAAACTTATGTAATGGGTTAATTTTATACTCTTATGATATGGGATATGATGGCTGAATATATATATATATATATATATATATGTTTTGATTTGTTTTGTTTAAATGGGTGTTCTTTCATTCATGTCTATGTGTTTGATAGAATACTTAGATGAGTACATATATATTAATTGAAGTTTGTTTGTTAGTAAACACATCTAATCCATGCTGTACTCATGTCTATGTGTTTATACATGGATGTTATGAAGTGGGTAGTGCTTTTATTCATGTCTATATGCGTATTTGCATGCCTAGTAACAAGCATAATTTCAATATCACATGTGTATGAATGTTAGTCAAATCCTGCTGTAGTGATCTTAGAATGACGGAGTATAATTTAGGGCTAATCTAGGTCGAGTTTCCTTTGGCTTTAAATCCAGCCAATAGGTTTCAGGATAGATTTAGTCGACCTTAGCAACACTAGGTCTTGGCTTTAAACCTAGCCAACGGTTTAGGTACTTAGGTAGGTTCATTCTAAGCCACCTAGAAAGTTAGTTAGTCAATCAATCTTGAGGCCCTAGGTCATAAGGACCACGCCGTAGCTCTAGGAGGCGCCGCCTAGGGACGGACCCGCACCAAGTTCTAGGGGGAAATCAGGACATTAACTAGCAACCTAGTTAAGAGCACTTATAACAGTTAGCCATCATCCCTTAATCCCATAGCATTTGAGTATAGAGTTACCCATTCATAAGTCAAAGTCACCCTAATTCCTTTTCAATTGTTAGTTTCCTCTTAATTAACCTGCGTCCCTTTTGTTTTTATTCATAGTTTAGTTTTTTTTCATTTACTTAGAGCTCCCAACAATCCAAACCTTCACAAGAAAAAGTACACTTAGTTTAGATCTTTCTTTTTAGCTCTTTTAGGACACCAAGCATAGGATACATTCACGATATTCACGCCTCCCTGTGGTTCGACACCCGCACTCGTAAACACTATATTGCACGATCCGTACGCTTGCGGGTCTTTTAAAACTTGCACTCGTAAGAAGACATCAGTCGGTTATATGGTTATGCACTTCGTAAAACACAAGCTTAATTTCGATGTAGGTTTTGTACGAACACACATTATGGACACCTTTCACGTGAACATTTCATAAGGAAAGGCATGGAGTAACTGAAATAAGGCCATTGAAATGGTGTACGGCGATTGGGACAAGTCGTACTAGTTACTTCCACGATTTTTTAGAGCTGTCAAGGCAACTAATCTAGGGACAATTGTAACATACAAGTTCTTCCAAGGGTCGACGCAAGGAACCAAAATTTTTGATGATGTGTTTTGGGCGTTTGCACCATGCATTGCAGCGTGGAAGTATTGTCGTCCAGTGCTTTCTCTCGACGGTACTCACCTGTGCGGGCAATATAAGGGCCATCTTTTAACAGCATTGACAGCTGATGCGAACGATCAGATTTTACCATTGGCATTTGCAATTGTCGATGCATGGACAATCGAAAGTTGGCCATGGTTCCTGCAACTGGTAGGGATGCATTTGCTGCATGATATGGATGAGATTTGTATAGTGTCTGATAGACATGCAGGAATTTTTTCAGCCGTGAATCGTATCTCAGCTGATGGACAATTGCGGATGAAGCATCGGATATGCTTGAGGCACCTCAAAAGTAATGTTATGAAACAGTTCCACAACCAGTATATAAAGGACTTATGTTGGAAAGCTGGTAAGGAAATTCAAGTCCGCAAACACGTAGAAGTGATGCGAAAAATTTTGAAAGTTGACCCAACGCCAAGCGGGGCCGGTAAACGGGCATACGACTATCTCACCAACATAGACCGGGAGATGTGAACGCTGTGTGTTGATTGAGGTTCGAGGTGGGGTATGATGAATACAAACAACGTGAAGTGTTTCAATTGTGTCCTTATTAGGGCAATGTATTTGCCTATTACAGTGTTAGTGTCGCACACTTTCACGAAGTGTGCTGAATACTTCTACAACCTGTCTATACATGTGAGGTACTTGGCAGGACAAGAATTTGTCATTCCTGTTAGAGTCAGAGAATTGTTTGACAAGTGAGAGGAAAAGTCACACCTTCATAACGTGTTCCATTTTCACAACGAAACAGGTACAACACAGGTCGGTGATAGACGTCCTGTACAAATGGTCAGATTTAATAAGAAGACACGTACCTGCGGTAAGTGGACAGCCTACCATTTGCCATGTTCACATGCACAGGTAGTTGCACGCTATTTAAATGTAACGTTAGTCAACATGTTCCCGCTTGAATATAAAGTCGAAGCATACACAAATACGTATGCCATCCCATTTCAACCTTTGGGTCACGTTGATTATTGGGCAGATGCACCTGCTTGGCAATTACAACCCAATCCAGGCAGATTGTGGCACAGAAATAGAGGACCTGCATAGGGTAGGCGTATCCCTAATGAGATGGATCACTCGAAGCAAGTTGGTAGACGAAGGTGTTCAAATTGCAGTCAACCGAGTCACAACGTTGCCAGGTGCCCTCAAAATCAAACTAGCTTCACACTACAATAGTTCTGATAATGTTTGATGGAGATGTATCTATTATAATCACTATGTGTAATGTTTAAAGTATTGAATGGCTTTAATGTTGAATGTGTTCTGGGATGTAATGTTTGACGTAATGTAAGTGGATTGCTTTAATGTTTGTCTAATTTTGTCATACACAAAATTATTAAATTGAAATGTAATGCAAGTAAAACTTGTTTGTTAAAGGTAAACAATTAATATACATACATCAAAAAATAAATTACATAAATTAATAAATGACAAAAAAGCAATAAAAACCCCAAGCTATTGTGTCCCACACGCCGGAGGATGTCCCTTCTTCGCTTAAGGAGGCTGGACTCGTTAGGGCTACGAGGTAGCCGGGCACTTGCCAGCTCGCTGTAGCGGTAAATCCTCGGCCGTGGAATCCCTACCCTGGGCATCACCCTGGTCATCACTGCCCTGATGACCGCCCTGATCCTCACCCTGCTCATCCTGTGATGGGGCAAGATAGTCTTCAACCCGTAGTGGGGAGGTGGACGGGTCCGTCGATACCGATGGTGGCATGGTCATCTGCGTCGGCTCGAACACAAACGGAGATGAAGTAGGACGATCCACTCGGCCCCGGCTGGCCCCACTGTGGGGGCTGAGACCAATGTGTGGGAGGTGGTGGATATGACTGGTAGCCCCACTAGTTGGTCGGTGGAGGCTGCTGCAGTGGGGTGTGTGCCCATGGGTATACCGGGGGGCTGCTTTGTAGGTGTCTGGGCGAGCTGCGAATAGTATGAAGGGGCGGGCTGGGTGGCGTCTGGGTCCATGGGTATGTCGGAGATGGCTGGGGCCACTGAGGCTGCATCGATGGCTGGGTTGATGTATCTGGTAGGTCAAAATACAAAGGCATTACCATAATGTCGGAGTGCCTAGTCTATTCCAGGGCTCGTTGCATCTAGGACACAACATGATCCATCTCGGGCCAGGAACGATCCTGTGCCAACGTTCCTGGTTGCACTGCTGTGAGGCGCGCCGCATGTGATGAAATGCACGACCCAATGTCGAGGCCTGCAAAACATATTTAGTAAAAGGGATTGACTTCATATAATACAGTATTGACAAATACGTTATGAAGTATGCCAATAACCAATATGGTACACTTACCATAAAATGCTCGTCCTGTGCTGTCGCATATATCCTGCACGACGAGTTACCCAAGACGGATTACCAATCCGAATGATAGAACGACGTTGGTACCATTGTATGTACTGCTGCAGCTGCACTAGATCTGGCCTATCCTCTACAACACCATTCATTATAACCGCCTGCACATTATCCTAATGCCCATGCCAACGCGCCACGTTCGCGGGCTTCAACATCTCCTTCCCTTTCAAATATGACTGTGACACGAACGGCTCAGGGGCGTCTGGGATCAACTGACGCAACACACGATCAACTTGATGCCACTCAACCAATCCACCGTATAGCAGGGTCACCTTCGTCCTCCACCAGTTCGACCCCTCTGTACAATAATCCGACAAATCCCCGATAATGTCCTTATACAGCTGCCAAATAAACTGCAATGTAAAAGTGCATAGAGACTTCGGGTTAATACCATTTCACTAACATTAAAATAAATTTAACATATGACCTAAATTTGCTATTAAAAACAAACCTGGTCAGGCTGAAGCTTGTCAATAACATCGCGGTAAAGTAGTAAGCCCCCGTTGGCCGTGTCTATAAAGGACTTATCCATAAGATACAACGTCCCGTGTGGCGCGTCCGGTAAGTTCCATCCGACCTTGGCAAAGTACATCCTGCTCTGGATGTCCTGGGCCTAGACTCAACGAGTGTGGGCCGGAAACACTGGAACACGTTCCATACCCACCATTGCAGATAAATATCACAGTAACGTTAATACAATTACGAAATCATGTGATATTTACAAATAAGGTTTAAATGACTTATGCCAAATACCTGCAGCAGGGTGATCCCGCCACACAGGTATATCCTGTCAAAAAAAACAAAGGCATCCATCCCTTTGTACAAATATGCAAGCACTGCAGCACCCCAGTTCAATCCTTTCACAGACTCAATGTCCTGTAGCAAAAGCAACTAGTTCATGTAGCCGAACATCCATAAACGGGCACGTCGCGTTGTGACTGCACCATTGGGCTCTTGCTGGTAAGCCATCTCATACAACCTCTTAACCTCAGGCAGCCTGATCTTTCCCGTTTTTACCTCAATATGTGATTCATCCACCGTAATGCCACAAAGATCATGGAAAAGCCCAGCCCACTCACCATATACCCGTCTCGTGGTATTTAAGTGCGGGATAGGAATACCAGACACGGGTAACCCCCATAAAACAGTTACATCTTATAATGTGATAGTGGCCTCTCCAACAGGCAAGTGAAACGTATGTGTCTCTGTCCGCCGCTTCTCCACGACGGCTGTCAATAAGGCGTGGTCAAGTTCATGCCAACCTGCTTTATAACACCCATAGAACCCTGCATGCAATAACTCTTCCTGAACTAACAGGTGCTCAGGGGTCTGGAACAAGTACCTGTCGCCTCGCTGGGTGCGTAACTCCTTTGACACGATGTCCCCCGTCAAAATCTGCATCCTGTGCTAGGCATAATGTACCAAAAAGGATGTATCTTGGGGTCTAAGACAGACATCCATCCTATATCCTACGATCAAACAGTTAACATGCGTAAATAATATTAAATTACATAATATCTTATTGAATTACATGAAATTCTTTAGAAAATTTTTTATAATAATTTTCTATCAAAAAGATTTAATTCCATATTAAATTATATTACTTTTCTATTCAAATAAACTACATTCAAATCTTAATAAAACACACCATACTCCTATTAAATTGTAATCAACTATATTAACTTTTTATTCAAATGAACTTTGTTAAATTCCTAAAAATTATAAGAAATTCCTAAGGAAATTTCTTATATTTATTATTTAATAAATTATTTTGCACTTCGTATTAAATTATATTACTTTTTTATTCAAATAAACCATATTCTTATTGCTAATAAATTGTACAATTTTCCTAATAAATTACAAACAATTATATTAATTTTCTAATCAAATAAACTTTATTAAATTCCTAGTACATTTTAAGAAATTCCTAAGGAAATTTCTCAGGAATTATTTTCTAATAAATTATATTAATTTTCTATTAAAGTATATTACGTTTCTAACCAACTAAACAACATTCTCGTTCCTAATAAATTACACCATATTCCTAATAAATTACAATCAATCACACTATATTCCTACTAAATTTGCATAAGTTTTAAATGTCAAATAGGCAATTTCGGTTCTATGAAATTTCCAAAATTCATAACTTTTTCTAAAATCTTTCTAAAGTTTCTAAGTACTATAAATCTCTAGCAAACGAAAAGGTCATACATTACAAAATTACGTTAAATATCCTGTTCATATGCATGTAAAAAATATATATACATATGCATGTAAAATAAACACACATACACACACACATATATATATAGATATGCAACTAAAATAAACACATATATATATATATATATATATATATATATATATATTAAAACACATATAATTATACATATATAGTTATAGACATATTAATGTTACATGTGCATATACTATATACATACACACATGCTATATACATTACACATACATACGATCGCATATTAACAACACGTATATATACGTAAAAATCAATATATAACAAATAAAAAGGCGAGAATTTAAAAAATTTACAAGTAAAAGCACTTTCCTACGCGTGGAGCCAAACTTTTTTGCAAAAAGAAAAGGGCTGGGGGTATTTTTTTTGCCCAAAAACACAGCTACGCGCGCGGGGGGGGTGGGGTTTTTCAGCCGTGGGGAAAAATAGGGAGGGGAAAGGGGGTATTTAAAGGCAAAATAAATGGTAGATCACCTACCATTCGGTAGGTGACTAACCGAAAATATTAAAGCCCCAACGGTTTTTTTTTTGAATTTTTTTCAAATCCTAGGATAATAGAGAACGGTAAGTCACCTACCGTTTCGGTAGATAACTTACCGAAAAATGTATTTATGAAAAATTTTTAAAAATAAAGGTATTTTTGCGATAAATTTGTAAAAGAAAGGTAAAAATAAAAATTTTCACTGTGTGTCTGCTTTGAGTGACGCCCATTGCAGACCTGTTCCAATTGAGGTTTGGACGTCTGTTTGTCAATGCTCTTATGCTATTTGGGTGGTTGAATATGATTGTTTCCAACTGCAATCTACATATTTATTACTTCGTGCCATCTCCCCATCACATGCCCCTTGTCGGTTAGCATGCGTTGAATTGACTAAGAAATTTAATTTGTGTCCCATTCCTGTGCATGGATAAAGCTACGTATCTAATACATAGGGAGTCTCAAGAAAAGAAGTGGGTATAAAGGCCAATTCTCCCCCATGATTTAGGATCAGCCATAGATGAGGTCCACCACAGGTGCTCGGCCTCTGAGGCTGTTTACCTAGCGGACTTCCAAGGCTACTCACCTGGTGGCTATTTGAAGCTACTCACATAGGGGACCTCAAGATCATTGGAAAGTTAAACCTTCAACATACGGACTGACAGGAGAATTCTCTTATTAAAAATTGTAAAAAGGAAATGCAATCCAATAGCAGTGGCGGTGTCCTAACACCTTAGTAGGACACAACACAACTTTTTTGCTGCTAGCATTCTTTGGGGCCACCCACCTGAAAATGTCAGTCTTACCCGATGCATGAGTCTTGTGGGGTGGTTCATGTACTCGAAGGTTTTCCAGCTAATGGTCGGGCTCCGCCGGTTTTCCGGTGGTCGGGCTCCGCTCAGTTAGCTTCCTCCGTTATCAAAAAAAAAAAACACACACACAACTTTTTCGCGAAGAACACAACACAACTCAATCTTTCCTCCAAATAACTAACTTAATAAGGAAAGTGAAGAATTTTATCATGTAGAGACTAAGTCAAAAAGGAAAAAGTAGAACAGGTTTAGATTGACAGAGTAATGTTAACCAAATATGTTAAATTTCATGGGTTTAGAGCTATTTTGGCACAATAAGTTATTTGAATAATTGCTAACTATTTCATTAGTATATAATTATAAATTACTTAGTTAGCTAATTTAATATATATATATATATTTCAGAAAAATTAATTATTGGGTTAGCTAATGATGGGAAATGACATAAAAAATTCTAGATATCAACTTATTATTGTTATGATTGTTATAATTATTATTACTATTATTAAAAAAAGATCATAAATTTATAATTAATATGACAATAATAATTTTATTATCAAAATATAGCAAAATTAGTTTATTAATAAATAGTGCGGAACATAGTTTAGAAATCTGAGATAAGATCTGGCGTCTATAATTTTTTGTGTGTATAAGGGGGTGAAAAGAAAAAGGTGGTATTTGAGAATAGAGATATATCACAGAAAGAAACATGTTTTTTAAAATAAGTAGGGCAGAATTGAGAAAGAAAAATAAAATGCTATTTCATGTTTAATAAATATGATTGAAACCCACGTTAATCTGAACCACTTCTTAACTTATGTTCTATTTGTTATATACTTATTTGAAATTTTAAATCTGAAAAATATATAATTTTATATTTTTTTCATATTTAAGATTTCAAATAAACATATAATAATCATCAATAAATAGAAATTAATAATGTCATAACTCAGCAAAAATATTAAATGGTACTCAAAAAATTATTATTCTTATATGTAGGTCGTATTCTAAAAGGATTGTTGTACCATTTGGCCCAAACCTTTACTAGCTAGTGTCTGATATGAAATCTTGAGATCCTCGATACATATAGAGTCAAGTCCAGGACAAGACCCACAGACGTAGTAGAACCCAAGACTCTTCTGTTATGATATATACTTGTCGGGCCTAGGATACCGCATGCCTGGTATTTATAACCCATCACTTGAACAGAGAAAAGAAAATGTTCGTATATATAAGATTGCATGCATGTGTGCGTATATATATGTATATATATATATATATATATATATATATATATATATATTTATAAGCTTCCAAATGGAAAATCTACAAATGTTACATACTTCTCATTTAATGAAGAAATTCTTGCCCCACGTGAAACACGACATTTGAAAATATTAGTATTGAAATATTACATATTTCAAGACGCTTAAAACTATAATAAACCATCTAATGGATAGAAGATCATATATCTAATACAATTTGTTACTCGATCAGCTACTCTATTTGTTGTTCTTCTAATGTGGTTAAGCTAGCCTCCTCAAGGGTATTTTGTGTGTGAATAACTAGGGAGTGTCTCATCGTTGGAAATGATCTTGATTTTTGGCATATGTGTATAGACTGACATATAGCACATATTTATATTTTTTTTTGGGTAAGCCCACCCCCAAAGAATTGAACTTAGGACCTCATATTTGGAAGAGATAATTTCAATCACTTTAACTATTTCTTAATTCCCGAAACCATATACTTTTGTTTTTGACGTAATGCGGTGACAGTAGGTTAGACCTCCACCTCTTTTTTATTTTTGCTACAGGATATTTGTTTCGTAAGGAGATAAGTAATATTTGGTGAAGGGATTTGTCATTCATTCACATAGTGATACGAGAGTATGGTTCTTTACTCTGGCGATTTAAGTAGTGACACGAAAGTGTGGTTCTTTACCCTGCAGAGCTTGCTGTGTGAACAGGAGGCTTTAGCTAGCCGTTAGATATAGTCTTAATAGTTCAGGACATGAACAAGCTATCTCGCACATGCGCCATTAAGAGAAAATGACATGTCAACCAGTTTGATTCTACTAAAGTCTATGATATATCTCTTAGCTTCTTTGTAGTATTCAAGAAACAGTAATGAGTTCCAATTTTAGATGGGGTTCGGATATATTAAATTTTTCTTGATTTATCTAAACAAAACAAGCTAACTAATTATGATCTAGGGTTGTGAATATTATGAACCAGTTACCACGATGAAGAAGTTGCTTGTTGGTCAAGCAGCTATTGATTGGTCTAAAAATCTATATTAGAATAATAACACGTGACATTATCAAATTAAGGAACAACCTATTTAGTGGCCAAGACAAAAACCATGTGACTATGGAAGCAAATTTGCTTGTTCCGAATCTGAAGTTGAACTAATCACTTCACCAGAGTCGAACACTAACTCCAGATAAATAATTTGTTGATCAATTGTACAAATCAGAGTGACTCAAGAAATCACTACTTTGACACAAAAAAGAAAAAAAAGGGAAAAAAAAAGTTAAACTGAACATGTAATATGGGACAAAAGAACAAACATACATGGCAAGTTATTCAATTATATTGTAGGTTACGAATACTAATATGCTATCTAGGAACCCAGACACGCTTATAAACTCTAACCGTTATTAGACATAGAACAATAATGCACATTCTTGTAGTGATAAGGTGGTTCCTATTTATGCTACTATGAGATAATTTTTTGCTTACCCTATTTTGATAAAATACAAAAATATATTTTGTTTGTTTACCTTATTTTGTAATACATCTTTCCTTGATCATAGTAACAAAACCAGGAATATTACCTGAGTTATGCATAATAGCAGAGCTTACACTTAGTTTTTGAATAGGGTGAATTACTCAACTTCTCCCTGTGGTTTGACAAATGTGCACAATAATACCTTGTGGTTACAAAATTAGCTAAGTCACCCCCTATAGTTTTAATGAGGACGCACATAGACCTCCTTCGTTAATTTTTCCGTCCAAAATAACGTGTTTTGAGATGCACGTGCGACTTGTGCATAATAAATGCATTAAATAAACTTTTCTATCTTTAATTTGTTTAAAAAATAGAAAAAAAGCAATTAAATTAAAAAAAAAAAAACGACACCACCCCGGCCACCCCACCATAGCCCCGCTACCCCCACTCCCCACCAACCCTGCTGCCCCCACCTCTCGTCGCCCCTAGCCCCACCCCACCCCACCGCCCCACCCCTCTCCCCCGCCCCACTCACCCCCACTCACGCCCCTCGCCCCGCCGCCACCCACCCTCCCCAACCCCACCCACCTCGCCCACTCATGACCCCAACACTAGACCCCACCCTCGTCGCCCACCCTTCCCCACCCCACCCCAGTAACCTTCACCCCCCATCCCTCATGTTTTCTTTTTTTTTTGTGTTTTTCTAATTTAATTTTTTATTTTTTATTTAATAAGTTAGGAGCAAAATGGACTTTTTAAGACTTTTTTTAAAGTTTATTTTTTTATTTTTATTTAAAAAATAAAATGAAGGTAAAATAGATTTTTTTATTGGATTAGACAAGGGCAAAAATGATATTTTACTAAAATCCATTAAAAAGCTAAAGGCAATCAGCTTTTGAGGGGCGTGTACACTATCGTTGAAACCATAAGGGATCAAGTAGCTAATTTGTAAAACACAGGGGAAAGTTGTGAATATTAGTCAAACCACAAGGAGAAGTTGAGCAATTCACCCTTTTGAATATTCTTTTCAATACTTGTTATATTTTAAATATAAAAGTGATCGCCTTTCAAGAATGATAATACATATAGAGGAGTAGTACTACCTTATTTATGTTTCTTTGCATTTGCATGTGCATTTGTTTTTTAATTTTTGTATGAAAGTTGGTCTGTCAACTTTCCATACCTAGGAGTAACATAGAAGGTCAGGTCTACGCCCTCCCTATAAGTGTATTTATATTTTTTAGGTAATAAAATTTAGGGAGTGTCGCCTCCTTTTCGCCAAAAAAAAATGATAGTATATATGCACAAGATTCATCTAAGAGTGTAAACCAATCTTATTTAATTTGTTTTTGAAGATTAATACACATACACAAAATTCATTTGTATCTACAATACTATGGATGCATGCTTCAGGATCCTGAAGGAATTGATATATCAAGCAGGTTAGTTCTCCGAAAATTCTAATGTGCTTAATTATAGTGTATTTCAAAGCTGATATATCAAGGTTTCATATTATTCTTAAATTTAGTATCAATTAATATAGTATTAGTATATATATAAACATGGATTTCTTTAAATTAAAAATGCACGACTATTTGATAGAATTACCACCTCATTTAAAAATTTAAATTTTTAAATGAAGTGATAATTTCAATATGATATTAGAGCCTATATCATGTGTTTGAATCTCACTTCTACCCATTTAAAAAATAAAAAAACACTACATTATTCATGTGTAAAATTCTAACCAAATCACACCAGCATGTTAATATACAATAAATAAATATACTAATATCATTTTTAAAATTTTAAATTTTTAAATGAAATAATATCTTTATCACTATTAAATAAAGAAATTTACACCGCTTAAGGTCTAGTAGAATTTCGTTTACGGCCTACAACATGGGATTGCTTGAGTGAGGAAAAAAAGAACAAATTCATTCCGTCAGAAAAGGACATATAGGTGCTCACTGCTCACCAGAGAAACCATTTGGAGATGAGAATTGACATTTGCTATATCACATAATTTTCATTCTCCTCAAGATGCAATTGATGCGACCTAGTAATTATTGAACCCACGTACAAACGAAAAGGCTTCATATTCTCCCAAAGGCATGCCAACAAATTCATCCTCCATGATTTGAAGGTTGTATTATCATATTTTTGAAATTGCTTTTACTCGATGACGAAAGATGAACTTTTTGACTAGGGGTGGTAGTTAAATTTATTCTACATACACGATATAGAAGCTTAGCTTTGAAGACATCACGCAGGCTGAATGAAATATGAATGAAAATCCAAATCCATACACGAAAATTTTTTTTCAAGAGGTTATGAAATGGGTTCCATTAAGAGTTATTATTAGAATTCCATCATAAAAAAAAACCAATCTAATTGGCCAATACGATGAGTGTTCTAAGACCCCACTCACGTGTACCTTGTACAACTTGACAGATGGATAGAACTTGAATATCATTTGTCCCAAAACAGTGGACATGCCATTTGAATGAATTGAACTTGGATGGTTGTGTGATTTGGAATATGCACAACTTGGATGGTTTATGTTGTAGAGTGCTTGCATCTCTTTATCACTTGGACAACTTATGACTTAGATGTAACTATGGTGGATTATTTGCAAGAATGGGTCACCATTGTTTGGAACAAATGAGATTGTAGTTTTAAGGTGCTGGTTGTAAGGGTGGGGCTACCATGTGAACGGATGTTCATGATGAACGAGCTTGGACGGATTATATGTGGATGGATATATGCAATACGAAGACTAAGCTTCTATCGTTTAAGAATAATTAGGGTTCTATTATCAAAACAAATTAGTTAATATATATGAGGAGTGACTCAAAACTTATATAACGAATTTTGAATATTAAAATTTTTTTCATGTGAAATAAGCATATGTATCACAGGTTCTACTCATTAGTACTACTCAACTCTCAATTTTAGTTCTTTTTTAACAAAAAGGTTTCTTTTGCCTGGGATCTCAATGAATTTCACTATGTATGTTAGACTAGATTCCATGAGCGAAGGATATATGAATCTTAAAGCCTTCAACTTCCGCCCGCCATATCACTAAATGTGCCATGAGGAACCCAATTCTCAATAAAAAGAGATATCAGCGTCCGAAATTTTCGTTATACATGAAATTTAACGTGGAACAGATTTTGATGAAAAAAAAGAAATAAATGATAAGAAGATCGTTTTTGTTAAATAAGAAAAGGAATGTAATTAAGTTATATTTACAAAGAATTGAGGAAGTTTCTCTGATGTCCATTCTAATATATTCTGGAAAAATCTGCTCCTCTGCATCCATATGCATATTATCGATTCTATTTTTCCCTGTAGTTCCAAACGCTTCCGTTAAACTGAACACAGCTTCTCTTTACACCTTTTTCTTTTCTAGCATATACAATTACTCATATATATATATATATATATATATATATATATATATATATATATATGTATGTTTATGTTTATATATATGTGTGTGTGTGTATGTATATGTATATATATATATATATATATATATGTGTGTGTATGCATATGTATATATATTTATTTATTTTTATTTATATTTATATAGGGGCAATGCTTTACGATTCTAACTCATGATTGCTCCCAATATACTTTCACCGTGTTTTTTTATCATCATCAAATATGTTTATTACATCCCATTAAGGCAAGTCTTTAGCGAGAATCTAGAAAAATGGCTATCATTCACTTTCCATTCTCGTTTAGCAAATCATCATTAATTTGGTGTCCTCACTGGGAAGCACTCTTTCTGCCAACTGTTTGGGTGCTCATCATAATTTTTATTTTTATTTTATTTTTTTTCGTTCCACTATTATGCCATTTCACGCAAAATGAACAGCGTACAAGGAGATTAAGAGTTTACCTACGTAATTAATCTGGATAATTCTCCATCATTGAATCTCTGGGATCCAAATCTGAGAGATCAATGGCTTCTCAAATATGTTAGGAACATATAAATAAGTGACATGAAATATTTGTATAGACTTGTAACTTATGTAATTAGCATATACTGAGGTTCGGCCTGAATGGACCTTTTCGGAGAAAAGGAGGCAAAGTTGAATTTATCTGGTGATCATCTTAGGAAAAGAAACCCCTCTAACATCCTTCCTTATTAGCTTTCTGACCATCTCTGGTGACTCTTTAAGAACATGCATTCCTAACCAAATCGTTAATCAAAATTTGCAAACCAATCAACACATTTTTTCGCTTCTCTATAAATGCGCGACAGGAAGCCGAATTCCGATTGTGTCATCATCCTCTTACATTAATCCACGAGACAAGGTAGGGTAGTGCTTGACTGTTGACCAAGGTCCTTGATCCAATGGGTGAGAATCTACGAATCTGCTTCAATCTCGAGCTCTGTGATTGGAGGATGTTTTCCCCCTTCTGGTGAATTTTGTTGTGGAGGAATACCTTGGTTTTGTGTGATCACGTCATTGCTAAGCAATGCAAACGCCAAACGACAATGGGAGGAAAAAAAAAAAAAAGAAAGGAAAATTAATAGGAAGAAAACAACAGTTAACTAATTAGCAATACTTGAAAAAGGACTGGGGGGACACAGCTGATGTAACGCACCAAAAGTTTTGGAAAAGATGTAAAACCCTAACAGAAAGTGGGACCTGAGTGGGAGCAGATCATTTTGTAATTTTTGGACCAACAGAAATACAAAGTTTGCAAAATCAAATCTGAGTTCTGCCTTGTGATCTTGGTAATTAATATGATAGTCTAATATGTCCTTATATTCCATTGTTTTCTCTACATTTTTCCTTTTTTTCTTAATAAAATTGATCGAGTCACTTAGTGAGATAAGTTTTTGTTTAATTTAATTTGATTTTTTTTTTTTAATTTTTTCTTGGTATGCAGCATACTTGATGTATATGTACATATTCAGCTCGCCTCCAGCAAGTAAAAGAAAACTAGAGTGCAAAATGAGTGCAAATCAAATGAAGTATCTCGATCTGCAATATCACCCTTTTTTTAAAAAGGGAGGAATTTCTCCTGAGATTTTATAAATCAAAACAAAAAAAAAAAGTACAAGTAAGAGGGAACGTCGAGCCAAACCTCCTATTCTACTCCATTATAATGAGATCAAGGACATCTGCAATATCATCATCTTGCCCCCATTATAATCAAGGACAACTATAAATGTAATATCTTTGTGCTAACCCTAGGTGCGGTTGAATAATTAGGTCAAATCAACAAAACCTTTTAGTCTTTTACAGCTTAGCTCAATAAGCATAAGGTATCAAGCCTAACTAGGGCTCTTTCGTTTCCACAGCTGTACTGCATGCACAAATTGTTTTTACTCTTTTTCCTTTCAGGTGATTTACAGCAGGCCAAGAAGGAAAAGGACAATCGTATTATCCATCAAATTCTCATTTGCGTAAGACTCAGAAAAAAAAAATATCGTCTCACTTTGGAGTTTATTGTATATATTTAGCATAAATACTTAAAGAAAAATAGTTAACTCCACAAAAAAAAAAAAAATCTGTACTACCATTAGCTGATTAGTTGTTTCTGGGATCATTCGCGTGGAGAATCCAGTCTTAATTAATATTTCCGTACCAAATAGTCTGAAAAGGATTTGCTAAACTAGAAAGGACAAACTAAACGAAATTTTTACTTATTTGTTGCAGATTGTTTCTGTTATTTTTACTTGATTTCAAGTTTTAAAAAAACGTAAAAATTAACCAACTATCACCGGCCTACACCAGTAAAAAAAAGTTGGGATGAAATGATTGTCGCGCCCTTCAATAAAAATCGCATGCGCCGTTTCTGATTTTCCTAACCGAGTTGATGTTGATGATCAGTTGAGATGTCAAATATCAGAGGGTGCCTTTGGATTTGTTTATTTAATAAGCATCCAGAATAAAAAGCTTCTTGGTTTCTTATAATTAGGCACCCAATAAGCACCCTCAAACACCCTTTTAAGAGACAAATATATTGAGATCTGAAAGAATTAATCCACACATCAGCTTGTGAGATGAAGCTGTATATTTGAGATTGAACCCCTAATTTTCCTCTTGGCGCACTACCAAAAAAAAAAAAAAAGAAAGCAGTGATTTTATTATATAGACAAGAATTTTTGTAATACATAGATATATTTTTATGCGAAATAATTAGTGAATGTATTCTTAACTTGATTATTAAATAGTGTGATTATGGAGTGCTACAATAATAAAAGTTAAAGGTAGCGACGTCCTTTCTTGCGGTGATTTTAAAATAGGCAACCCTTATTAGCAACGGTTTTACTGCAGCCTATTACGTTTTCTTTTAGTAGCGTTTGAATATATTATTGATTATTTGATATAAAAGTTTAAATTATTAAAAACTACATATTCAACTAGGTTAATTAATATCTTCCGGAATTTTAATGATCATTTTTAAATCACCAAGAATTCCGGAACAACTAATTTGCTATCCAACTTATTCTGCTGAAGGAGTAAGGTACAGGTACTTGTATCTTTCTTTTCTTTTAAGCCTAATAAGACAATTACTCCTCATCTAAATTTTCTCCTCAAGCTAGCCAATGTTATCAATATTTTATTTTTTGGCCTGAGTGATAGATTACAGATATATTATCAGTGAGGCTCTGGTAAATTTCTAGTAAAGGAACTCTTAGCTTACCTGAATGAGATTTTCTAGAATGAAAACATATGTTAGGGTAAAATATATTGATTACACCATGTTTTGTCAAGGTCATATAAAATTTTAAAATTCACCAATACCACCTTGTGTTCTAAAGAATATTGCTGATATCCTTGCCTGTGTTATGAAGAATATTACACAAAATTCTCAAAATCGGGGGGTTTTGTGCAGTGTTCTTTATGATGTAGAGGCTATTAGCGAGTTTTTAAATATAGTAGTTATATGTAACTTTGACAAAAATTGAGGGTAAAATGAAACTCGCTTTATATGTTTACATAAATATAGAGGGCAGTTGCCTAGAAAATTATATATATAGGGTAGTTGTTATTCACTTTCACAAAGCGAAATCCATTTTCTTTCTTTCTATATATATATATATATATATATATATATATATATTTGAGATAAAACTTGAAAATTATAGGATGCTCAATTTTGGGTTTCATAATCTAAAGAATTTTGAATATCATAAGAGGCATGATGAAAAGGTAGGAACGAATTACGCCATAGTACAACTAAATTAAAGTATCAACTTTTACCAAATTGAATTATCTAAATCCAATAATGAAGTGATTTTGATTGCTCACACATTCAAATATATGTAAAATTATTACTCCATTGAACAATGTAACATGTTATACTTCAAGAAGGAATCCAATATTTGTTAGATGATAGCCAATAAATATAATGCTAATATACCAAAATTAGTTTATAGAATAAATCCCATATTTATTAGATGATAACTAGTTAACATATTAACCAAATAGTAGTTGTTACTAAAAGGAATCAAATATTTGTTAAGTAATAGTTAATTAATATATCAACAATACATAACAATCATATATTGGTAACAAAAAAAAAAAAACAGATCTATATTTTCAAGTAGTAGTTAGTTAACATATCAACAGCAGATTCTAGTGATCAACTAACACATCTGTAGTTATTATTAAGAAAGGAATTCAATATGTGTCAAATGACAGCCAATTAATGTATTAACGATCAGTGATTGATAACAAAAAAGAAAAGAACATCTACATTTTTCGAATGATATATAGTAAGTTAATTAACATATCATCAACAAATTCTAATCAAATAACATATGTAGTTATTAAGAAAGGAATCTGATATCTGTCAGATGACAGCCAGTTAACATATCGACAACAGATGTCAATTAATGGCAGTTGAAACAACTGTAGAAAACGAAACTCCACCGGCTAAAAGACCAATCAATGTAGGTTAGAGAGGGGGCAAACTTTAGTGATAAGAGACTACCACATCTAACTTACATTGATAATGAAAGAAATCACATAGAATTTTCCTCTTGTGGTCACCTATCTATCAGCTAGGAGAGTGTCATAAAAAGAACTATATTCCCCTGCATTCTTGACCTAGCATAATGCAGTATAAGTACTCTCACTCGTGCCTAATGCAACTAGCTATAGTACCCCAAAAATGAGTGCTTATGGCTTATGTCATAAGCACTTGTCGTCTTCCTTGCCGACTCAGAAGTGGACGAACCCTCTTGTCACTTTCAATAAAAATAAACTTTTGATCAGTGGCTTTTGTTTTAATTTCAGTTTAAAGTTTGCTGGTGTGTCTTTTGTCCTTTGGGCATAATGCATATTGTTTTCTCACCTCTACGTGTGGAGACGCTGCAACCAATCTAGAAGTGCCCCCACAAATCCTTTTGGTAGGAAGGGCTACCCCCCACACTCTAATAATCAAAACCCTCTTTTCTTTATCTGATTGGACGATTCCTGGGGCCAATCTAGAAATATCTTTTTGCCCTTTTATGCTTTTGAAGGTGACCAAAGGTTAGCATTAATACATTCCCATTTTGCTATGTCACCTCTCGAAGTGACACGTTAAGAAATTACAATAATTGGGTGTTATAATATAGGCCCCCCCCCCTCCCCCGCCAATTATTGGGTAGGAGGACTCACAATTCTCTGTAATTAGTTATAAGTTTTGCTTTGAGTTAACATATTCTCAATTTATATTAGGCTTATAAGTTTCGCCTTGAATTAGTATATTCTTAAGTTATATTAGGTTTGAAATTAATATTTATCAAGACAAGAGTGATTAAAGAAAAGCTCCCCCTCCCCCTCCCAATAAGTACGCTTTTCGATATTTGAACTTACGCTATCTTTACGAGAGTATTGAGGCCACTATTACCTCAACCAATGAATTGTTGTAGTTATAAGTTTTGGCTCTAATTAAAAAGTATATATAAGTTTGGCACAATTTATGCTTTTTAATTGTGAGTTGATTGGATCTTAATTAGGTTGAAGTATACGTTAGAATGTGCTTCTGTATAATAAGATCTATAAATTTAGTGTAATTTAATGTGATTCTTTATAGAGGATAATTTCTTTATTATGAAAAGGATTATATGCCAAAAATCTCCTCTTATGTTTGCATTAGGTTTGTATTTCGGTCTCATTTCATATGTACCATTGATTATATTACTTTATTGTAGCACACAGTAGTAGTTTTTAACAAGTAGTTGAACAGAGGGAAGCTTTTACATTCGCCTATATCAACGGATTAGGATTCTTTCTTAAATTCTATTTGGTTCCAACCTTATAATTTAAAATCTCAATTATGTATTTTATTCTTAAAATATTAACAAATGTTGACTATTGATTTAAATATATTTCTTTTTGCAAAAAATTATTTTTCGTTCTCATCTTCTTACTCTTCTTTCCAGCCATTGCAAACTTTTTTATTTAAATTAATGTTGATAATTTATTGATATTTTAAGAATAAAATAATGGTTAAGATTTTAAGTTAGAGAGGCTAAGACCAAATAAAAGTTAGAAAAGGATCCTCGTCCTATATAAACATCCAACGAACACATGGAGAGAGTATATACATGTGAGACTTACTCCCGTATTTTACAGGTGATATTATTCTGACTTAAGAATTTCCATAAAAGAATAATAGGAGAGAAAAGTTTGCTCCACCGTAAAATATTAGATCAATCGAGTCAATTGATGTATTGTAATATTTTAAACGTTGCAAATAAGTTGATATCAGCATTAACACATGAAAATAGAGTATTTATTGCATAACATTTCGTCAGCACCACATATGCAAATATTACGATTGGAAATATTAAATAAATAATGTGTTTATTTGAACAAAGTGCACTCCAGGCATCAGTGAAGATATATCAAGTGACAAGATGAATAAATAAATTCTTAATAAAGTGATTGGACTCGAGTCCTCACACCATCTTTTTAAAAAGAAAATATATTTAATTTATTTACTATGCTCATTAGCATCATTATCTTTACATTGTAATTGAGGTTAAGAAAGATCTTGTTAAGATACCTAGTGTTAAAAAAAAAATCAGCAAATACATTGGCTGATTGGGTTACTTATCGAGTTAGTTGAGATAATTACATACCTCAAGATTGGTTATAAAACTTATTTATTGCTCTTATTTAATTTCTTTTAACTTACCCTATTTTTGGAGTAGGATAATGTATCTTTTCTTGATCAATACCGATTACATTTCATTTTTTGACCCAAAAAAAAAAATAAAGATACTATTATTGTAAAATTTCCAAACTTGAATTTGCTTGTATGATATTAAGAAATTAATGAGGGCAGGGCACTTCTAGAATCTACTCAATTCGTGTGCTCCAAGTGAAAAGTAAGGTGCTTGATTTGAGGAACAAAAGATAGTATGTGGTGTGAGATTATATGTGGATATAATTGCATAGAAGTTGGAGGCAACAAGATGTCGTCTTGGCCCAATGCCTAACTTTTGGCAAATAGAGATCCAACCCAATTAATAAATTCCATAATGCTGCTCACTACAGTGTGATATGGGCCTATAATAAAATCTAGTTCCATTATAAGCCCATTGAAACTTGCCATTAACTGGCTTTTCGTGAGATGTTCTCTATGCTATCTTCGAAAGCATCATTAATTCTATTTATTTATTCTGTTTTTTATCAGTTAATCTTAATTAGCATCTACGGATAAACAAAGCCAAATTTGCTATATAGTTTCATTAATGTCTACAAGATCAAACTATAATCTCCATAATTCTTAGCATGTGAGATACGTTGTTCCAAGTAATAAAACGATTATCTTAACCATGCACAAATTAGAATTAATCCTCATGACTTATTCATTTAACAAGTCAAAATATTTATCCAACGGTTTTAGTCTTTTACTATAGAGTCTCAACCTCTCACGAACATGCATGGAAAACAAGTTTTTTTTCCCCCCTAATTCGAGGCCACTTGCAAAATGGGGGCAAAATAAAATGTATACAAAAGCCCGTTCTATTTTGAATGGATGAAAGAAAAAGACATGCAAATAATCCTACAATTAGATCCAATCTTATTTCACGAGTTGTAAACTACAGAATATTTCAATTCCATTACACCCTATTCTAATTAATTGTTTTCGCCCATTTCTATTGACATTAAGAAAAGTATCTTAGTGTGTGGCTTTGGAGATTGACTCCACTAAAACCAAGCTAATAGTCTATTGGGTCAAATTAAAGTGAGACATCATATCTTTCCAAACTTTGGAGGGGAATTTAGAACATATTATTATTATGTTAAAATTAAAAGGTATTACTTCGAGTGATCTCATTTTATGTTTTTAACTGAACTCTGCAAATAGGTAAAAGAATCGAAAGATAAGACTATTTTAATTCTTAAATGATCCATCTAAAATTAAAAATGGCCCAGTGGTCAGCATAGTATTAATTATGGATGAATAGCTAGTGATAAGTAACTAAAAAGGAGTAGAACTTTCTTGCAAAGCGAGGTTGAATGGAATATCTTCCTTTACTTTTTATTAGCATATTTTTGGTTTCTTAAAACTTACAAAAGTTAATCAACAGCTTATTACTCTGTTGAATGGATATGAAGATGTACTTTTCTATCAAACAATAGACAGGTCTTATTTCTAATAACATAGGAAATATGATCAAAGAAATTAAAGGCCAACTTTTGTGGATAAATCTTTTCGAATATTATTATGTCTAATTGAGAATTAACGCTCGACTTGTATATATTAATCAAAGAGTTCTCTTGTGTTATATAAATCTTTTTTCTCTGTTTCTTTTTCTATCTTTTGAGTTCGTAATTATCGAGTCTTTATTCTCATCAATAAAATTTACTTAACAAAAGAAAAAGTTGGCAGGATATATACAGTTTATCTTATATTGGGAAGGATACATACTAGTGATATAGACTGCGAGAAGCCCTTAAGTATATTCTGACCTCTTGATAAGATACCCTTCTTATCTTTTGAGACAAAAACACTACTATCCTAATTTCCAATATTTTTATTTTTTATTTTTTGTGTTTCTGTATGAGAGAAGTTTTGTCAACTAGTTCTAGTTCGTTCTGTTCAGAGAAACAATTGTACCTTTAACCGACTGAAAAAGCAAATACTCCACAAGCTTTTGTCGATGAAGAATATTTTATACTTTTAAGCTTCTATTTTTGCATATGATTCTCTCAAATTTTCAAGTGAATCTCGTGTCATTTAAGAAATAGAAAAGTGCACAATAAGCTTTATTCTTCATATCACTTCACCTGAGAAGAAAATGAAAAGAGATTCTGTTTTTTGCAGATTAAAGAATCATTAAAAGATTGGAATTATATGTGCCAAATGCTCGAAACGTCTATACTGTTCTTTATTCTTTTATTTGTCTTATATAAAATTGTCGACTCGCAAAACTAGTATCCTACACTTATAATAAAACTACTAGAGCTTCAAATTGGATATTTTATAATGATTAATAAGTTATTACTTGTCCTCTTTAAATTCATATATATCTTCCACGGTCCAATTGACAAACCAAGGAGTAAGCAGCATACACAAGAAAGTCAGTTCGCACTTAGTTCGAGGCATACATGTTTGCAAAGAGAAAAAACTATGCTTTTTATAACTTTGTCCTTATGTTATGGAAGATATAGAGTATGCAGCCCTCCTTGGGCTTTCTGCCATCAGGCATTTTGTTTGTCACAAAACTTGCAGCCAACAGGATTCATGTCCAGTTTAGCAGGAACAAGACTCCAGTTTTCGGGTCTGGTCCAATCCCTCTTCTGTCTGATGGCAATTGGGAATATTTTACTAGTGAAGTAAGCAACAAAGAGATGTCATTAATTTAATTAAAAAGACACACTTCTATTTTCTCGCCATATGTGGGACGTTACAACAATCTCCAGCCATGGCTATTAGTTATTTGATTAAGGATTCCACATGTGGTCAAGGGCATAATCAGAAACTTCATTTAATGGGTCAAGTAGGTAGAATTGCCGGGGCTAAATCCTTATTTATTTTCAACTTTAAAATACTCAAAGAAAAACACACATAATTTAGAATAAGTAATCCAAACTAATTACTCCGGATAAATGGGTACTGCAAATGTCGAAGTATGGTTCACAAATTTTTCCATGTCTACAGTTAGATTGGATCACTGGTTATAAGAGTGATCTCTAAATCAACCTCTAAATACTAATACAAATTTTAATCATAGCATGAAACAGCGATATGTCATCACAAAGCTTTCCTCATAACGCCTAAACATTGAATTGGAAAACTTATACTACCTCCATCCTACAAAGATAAGCTTGTAATTCTTTTTCGCTTGACTCAAATTATAGTCTCGTTTCTTCTTTTTTCCTCTAAATAATAACTAACTTATTGATTTTCTTATATATCCTAATCTAATGTGCATATATCTATCAACAAATATGCATTATTAATGAATCCCCACTAATATAATTAACATGAGTCATCTAATATCTATGGAGGGATACATTATAGAAGAAGACAAGAAAAATGTCACTTACTTTATTAACTTGTCTTTTTAAACCATGAAAATGAAAATAGGCCCATATTTAAAGGACACACGTGATATATTTTTCTTAACCCATTTCTGAAAAAGCAATCTTAAAAGAGTCAAAAAAAAAAAAAAAAAAAAATGGAAGAATCACTAGGAATTGAAGTAGGAAGCCAACACGAAACTTCTGCTAAGCATTTTGCCCGCATATTCATTGATACTATTTCACAGATTGAGACTCTTGACGAGAAGAACTTGGCAAAGTTGAATACAATTTCTGATGACGTGTTTCATCTTTCAAATCAGCATATCTCCTCTATTGTTTCTATTGATAATTCCAAAATTATCGCCTTATATATTTTCCCTTATTTTCATTTGCCTCTTCAGACCTGTAGAAAGTTGTCAAATTAATATATATTGACTTTTCATAGGTCGGTGAGGGCATATGTTGAATACTGGTCTTTTGCTTTTTAGTTTTTGTCTTATGCTCTTCAATAGCATCGTACTTCTTATAATTTTTCATAAATATATTTGTAATCTTTTTTTGATTTTTAAAAGTATTGTATTAATTAATTGGAATTTACAAATGACCAAAATTTTAAGGGGCACCCTATTTATTTTAGAAGCACAATGAGAGTAATATAAACTTTTTAAATTTCAAAGATGGTAGGGCGCTATCTATACTATTGTATATAATAGACTCCGTTGCATATAATTTTGTCAAGTAGTTCTGCCAATTTCATACCACGTGTATACTGTCTACTTAATTGTTTAAAATAAGTTTCTACTGTATTTATTCTCCAAATTAATATATAGACATCACAAGTATGTTGCGTAAATTATATAATCAACTAAATCATTTATTTGTTACTCAATTCAATTTCTTCCCTTTTCCTACACTAAAAAATCTTTCTTTTTTCTTCTCCATATATTATTTACACTTAATCACTAACATAAAATCATGGTTAAATTATTATTTTGGTATTATATTTAAGCTCCTACATTCCAATCTTATTCATAGCAGCACATATTCGCTTCCTTTTTGTTTTAATAATTGCAATTCGATCATTTTTTTTATTACCACAATTTCTCTGTAATTTCAAATTGTTATATCTTGCAAATTTTAAATTTGTGCATATGTAAGGAAATCACATATATGTGTATTATTATTATTTAATCTATTAAAAATAGTTCATATAATTTGTTTGAAACATTTAAATGTATAAAAAACTAAACCTTTATAATATATCAACCTACATATATCACATCCCGTGCAATCGCATGAGTTACATACTAGTTTATTCTATTTAAGAAATAGTTATTTTTTTTTAAAAAGACCCCGCAAGGAATGGTTACATATAACTCAGAAGACAAGTGCGCAATATTTTTAGTCTTAACAATCTCAAATTTGAAATTGACGTTTCCAGACATTCTCTATTGAGAAGAGTTGACGGATTGAACTCTGTTATTAGATCTAGTTTAAGGTACAAGTTCTCATGTTCTTTTTGTGATGATTATTTTTGTGTAGATTACATATATGATGAAGAAAATTCATGCAAGAGCAGTCAACAGGTGAATACTAACCACTAATAATTTTCCTATTTTGTCAACTTGTGTGCCATATACAGTTGTGGACTAGTTTGTGATCTAGAAGCAAAAACCGTTTCAGGACTTGAGAAGACGTCTCTAATATGTGAAGGAAAATGTTTGAGAGAACGAAAAGAAAACATTACAACTTATCTATCACATCAATGGAAAGAGAAGATCATGCATGAAATGTCTCATGCACTGACAGGGGCTGCTCCATAAATGCGGGGGCCTAAAATTAAAATTTAATATGAGGCCTTTCATATATTTTATTTAAAATTTATTTTTAAAATTTTTTGGGATGTAAAGTTGCTAATAAATTTTTATAATCAAAATTTTCAAATATTTTTTTAATTGACATTATAGCTAATCCATTTAGTCTTTCTTGAGACATTGTTGATTTTAGGTAATTTTTTTAATCAATTTTAACTTTAAAAAACTTCTTTCTGTTGATGTAACAATTACTAGAATCGTTAACATTATTCTATAGGTAATATATGCATTTCGAAAAGAATCAAGTTTTTTTTAAGTTTTGAATAACTAGATTTATATTTTTTACTTGAAATTTTTAAATTCTAATAAATTACAAAAAGTAAATATACCTAAACAAAAATAAAATACACCTATAAATTACAAAAGTTAAATATACCTACAAAAATATAAAATGTACCTAAAAAATATAAATTAAAACATATAAAATAAAAATAGTTAAGGTTAAAAAAATAGCACTCGACAATGAAAGTTTGCTTGTGAAAGAATTACTTCTCATAAATCGTCCAATGAACGATCATGTGATTGCTCAACAAGAAAAAAATTGATTGGGATAAATGATATATATATATATATGTGTGTGTGTGTGTGTGTGATATATAAAATAAGAATTTTTAAAAAAGTCAATGTACTCATTTAATAAGGAACTAACTGTTGATGATAGAGGGATAATTGGAGAAAAAGTAGAGACTATGGAGAATTAATTGTGTAAAGTTTTTTATTGGATCAATTATTAAGTGAGGGATGAGATATATTAGTCACCAGTAGGTCCTTTTTTGTTGTTTTTTTTTTTTGTTAAGAAAGTAAAATTGATATAATTTGAAATAAAAATAACATAATTTTATTTTTTTCTATTAATTATCTATATATCTATATTCAAATTGGGGGCCTAATATTTTGTGGGCCTTAAAGCCCTTGCTTTACCCACTTTATCCTTAAGCGACCCCTTTGCATTGACAAATTAAATTAAATCTGAATATTTCCTAATATGCACTTATGAATATAATTATTTATAGTTTGTTATCAATTTTAAATTAGAAAATAAAAATCAAAGTATTTCGATTCCAACCTTCTTTATCTTTTGAAGAGAAAATAACTTTTGTGTACATATAAAATTATATTTTACTAATAAATTGTTAGTTGAGGTAGTAGCGATCTCACTCCCGGAAAAAGGAGAATATAAGTTCAAATCCTAAGAAGCACACTTGTTGTGATGACTTTTCCTTAATTGCTCCTAATACGATAGAGATTAGCCTCAAGTCCAATGTGGTTTGAGAACACTTAATTCATAGCCAAAAAAAAATCTATTTTTTTATATATAAGAAATAATATATAACAATACTGACTTCGTAGCAATGCATAGAACATATCGTAGTCGTGCGTTTCTATTGGTTCATTGATTGATTGTCAAGACAGAAAACCACTCTCTGTAGCATGAAAAGGTGATCAGAAAAAATAAATTAATTAATAAATATTTGAATTAATTTTAAAAATAAATTTAAAAATTTTAATTATAACCTTTTTCAAAATTAAAAATTTTACTCTTAAAAGATATTTTTTTAAAAAATTATATACAAAGATTATATTTTTTAAAAGTCAATTCAATCCAACCATTCAAAAATGACAAGAGAGAGCCTCATGTCATGTTCTCGTCCCGGGCACAGCGATCAGGTGACGGATTTATAATATATTTATTATAAAAATTAAGTTTAACCAAGCAGCCTGGCCCAAGTGTATGTGCAAAACAAATGTAATGAAGAAATAATATTTGTTCAACTCCCCAACATAAACTTACATATACATTAAAAAAAAAAGAGAGAGAGAGAGAGAGGGAGAGAGAGCGAGAGAGATTTTCGTGCTATTACAACAATATTTATTGGCTGCTGTTTCCAAAAAAAGAACCAAAAAAAAAAAAGAGAAAGCACTATATATACACACACACTACATGTCTTTATTTCACGAGTGTTCCTCCACCAAAATGGCAACTAAGACGTCATTTTTATTAGTGAGAGAGCCAGAATTTTGACATAGCGGGAGACATATTAAGTTCTTTTTTACTCAAAAGAATTAATTAAAAAATTGTAATAAAATATCATATATACAAATGCACATATATATTTCTTTTGAGTTAAGGGGGGCAAAATACACATATAAACTTATTTCTTGGTAAATTATAAAAATCTTTTGTGATTTTTTTGGGCTTGGGGGGAGGGCGGGGGGGGGGGGGGGCTGCCCCTACTTGGCCCCCAAGCTCCACCACTGACTTTTATCAATAATGGTGAATCTAGAAAAAAAAATTTTAAAGTCAAGATCAAACGAAAAAAAGATAAATTTTGATAGAACTTACGAAATAGATAGGACATAAAATGATTAAATTTTTAAGAAGCAGAAGCAATTTTACATAGTTGAAATCTAATTTGAACGTGAAAAAAGTAAAAAAGAAAATTGTATTTCGTTTGTTTTGTTTAATAATATAAGGCCTTGGAATGGTTGTCAAATATGAGTTTTTGTATATACTTTTATTTTTAATAAGTAAATATTAGGAAACAAAATGAGATAAGGTTGTCATAAAATAAGAGTTGTTTTATATTCTTTTTTTTAAGTTATTTTTTAAGGAAAGACTAGAGTTTGATGATGTAAGTCATTGGGAATTGTGAATTTAATGTCCGTGTTATCCTTAGTTATTTGAAATTTTTACAAACAACTAGGGTCACTTGACCCCACTCGCCCCTTCCCCAACAATTTGTTCACCAGCTAGATCCATCACTAAATATCAATGCAAATTATTTCTTAATCTACTTCCTAAAGGTGCCCACTAAAAAGATGAAAACAAATGCATCTATATACATAATTATGATTTTTCTCTGCAAAAGTATTTAATTTTTCAAAATCAATAAATTCGACACAATAATTGAGAAAATGCCAAGAATAACACGATGATTTACTAATCATCCTGTTATCTATGCTTCCAGATAGTTGATTATATATGCTTTCCCTTCAAGGTTCTCGTCAAATGTTCAATTACTATTTTGACATAAATCTTATCTTTCTATCTATATACATTCGTGCATAAAGCTGATTACATTTATTTTTTTCATATGGATAGGCATAAAATACATGCGACACTAAGCCAAAAAGAAAAAGAAACATGAACAAAAACTCTATTTCCCACTTTCTGTTTGGAAGCTTTGGTGAAAAGTTGCAACTTCATCATGTCTTGCTCATCCTTCTTATCTTCCAATATCAATTTCACATGTGAAAAAAATATTTAAAAATTACTTTTTTATAGATTTACTTCATATGCTCTATTTTGGTGGCTAAATCGAAATATTTTGGCAAAAAAATATATATATCATTAAATAATCCTATTAATTACCGAGAAAAAAAGAAAAAGATCAAAAGTTTCAATATATCCTTAGTTCAAGTGGCTGAAACTACTTCCCCCTTCTACGAAGAATGATGGCCAAAGTTTGAATCACATGAAGGGCGAGAGATTGATTCAGCGGTGAGGAGAAAAAGAAATGCTACTGCCACGAAATTCTTCAAGTTTAAAAATAATTAGAGCCAAAAAATTTATGTTTGTTGCAAATAATTGTACATTCGTTTTTCAACTTAAACCACAGATAATCCGGTAATTATCATTAGATAACTGATATTCTACATATTTTTATTTATATCTATTTAACAAAAACTAACAAAACGTATTATGACCTATCATAACGTTACATTATTAAGTCAAAAATAATTATTATTATTATTATTGTTCTTTTTATATATGTGTGTGTGTATGTATTATTATATATACACATATATACTCTAGGACTTGTATGTGTAACCATTCAAGCTGAAAAATATATATTCTGAAAATGGACATATTTAATACAACTTAGCTTAGATGGCAGCTGTAGTAGTACCAGATGTTGTAGTCATGTTTTGGTATTTTTATGGGTTCGTGTATTATGTTTAGAGTTTTTCTTAGATTTTTTTTTTCTTTTTACAACACATTTATGCATGCATGTATCTACCATCGTTATAAGAAACTCTGTATTATTTCAAATTATTAAGGAGAGATGAGTTTCTTTCGTATGAGAGAAAGATTATAGAATAGGTATTCATTTCATGTATCGAAAAAAAAATGGCGCAAGAAAGAAGAAAAGAGTTTGTAAAATTTAGGCTTTCAACGTATGAAAACGGTCCGAGTACTTGGGCTTCAAATGTATATGAGCGAAATGGCAAAATGCTTCACATTGAAGATAAAGTAATGGGCCAAAAGATAAAAAAAAAATGAGAAAGTTCCACTCAACAAAGCTAACACATCACAAAAATAAAGCATTTAAATACTAAAATAACAACATAATAGCTACATACTATCTTGAGGTAGGACTTTATATATATTATACTATTGTTTTGATAGCTGAAGAAGACTACAAATGACTAACGTAAGCCAGACGGAATACTACTACATAGAACCTGAAGTATAATATGTGGAGTTATTCAAATTTAGTTATAAGTGGAGGGGCCAAATACTACTGCGATAAGCAGAGTAAATATTTTACCAAAAAATGTTGCAAAAGTAAAGTAACCCTAGAAAACAATATTTCCGCTTATGGAGAATTAATATAAAGTGAATTATTCCACAATTTGTTGTTGAAAGACAAAAAGGGGAAAAAAAAACTAGTGGATACGCACTGAGTTCTTTCTAAATTTGAAATGGACTAGCTAGGATTACCATTATATTTTATTGCTTTATAGTGTTTGAGAAAGAAACTAAAGAACACGAAAGAAAGAAAAGAATATAATTAAAGCAGAATAACATTTGATGCTTTTACTTTATTCTAATTTGCCTTCTGAAAAAGATGAGAAAATGAGTTATACTTTCCTTTACATTAGGTGTCAACTTCAATAATTTTGCGTTAACATAAATTGGGACCTCCATTTCGTTTAGTTGTAGCACAATTTTAATCTACTATAAAATAATTAAATCTCTTTTCTTTAAATTGAAGAAGTTTGTCAATCTTTGTTGATGAGAAATGAAAGGATAAAGTCTACCAGTTAAATATTAAGTCATTATGGACGTTAAGAGATAATTTCAAAATTTTCTAGAAAAAAGATAAAAGAGGGGTGATTTATTCGAGAAAAATGATTGCTTAATGGGTCTTCTTCTTCGTTAGAATTGTAAAAAAAAAGGTCGAAAGCCAAATATCTGCATCCTTTTCTTTTTCGTGTTTCTTGTGGGTCAAATTTTCTTGCATGCAATTGAAAGCTATTAATTAATATAATTCCCACATGCGGACTAACCCTTTTGAATATAATTCCCACATGACCTGCAACATCAAGCACACTCGTTGGCCTCTTTTCTTTGATTTTCTTTTTCACTTGGTTGACCTCAGCTTAAGCATATGATGCTAATTTTTAACTGACAAAAATAAAATTTTGGTCATTGTTTGCGTCAAGGTCGTTTAATTGAAGAAAAAATAATGATTGCTAATTACAAGTGTCTCTATAAAAATATTAGCAATTGTATTATTTTTACAATAAATATTTAACTTGACTTTAAAATAAAAATTCAGAAAGAATTCAAATTCAACTTTTTTTCTCAAAAGTAAGAAATTCTAACTTTTTAAAAGTTACTTTTTAGGAAAAAATCATAAAAGCGTTTTGAAAAAAAAAAAAAAAAAGAATTCAGACGATGAGACGAGGCCTGAAAAACAAAGATCTCTCTATCAAAAAAATTCCATATCATGTTATGAGAATAATTATTTCTGATTGACCATTAATTGTGTCTTGAGAGAAACAAAATTTGATAAATAAATTAGCATTTCCGGAAGTTTATGGAGTTGCATCTTCCTCGGTATATTCCAGCCTAGCAAGAATCTCTAGTTTTGAGTTTTGAAAGCATGCATGATTTGCACTGTTAATGAGATATGCAATTTGACCCCAAAAAAAAAAAAGGAAAAAAGATGCAAAAGACTCCAAAAATGATAAAGCTATAAAAAGACAAGCAAAATCTAAGTTTTTTTTTTCTTTTTTGTTGGGAACCAAAATCTAAACTTGAAGCCTTATAATGTAAAAGAAGAAAAAATGTATATTTTCTTCTCTTTCTCGAGGGTGAGCATCAAAATAACCTGATTCAAAAGAGAATTACAATAAAATTATCAAGAATTCCTTTTAAAAAAAAAGGCAAAAGAAAAGAAAAGGACATAACTAAGAGGATTTTTGGTCATTCATTTCCGATTAAAAAAAAGTAATCAAAGTATCATTTAATTATTCTTTAAGGGAGTGAATTATTCATTTATTTTCGTTTGCCGCGATCATTTTTTTAAAATAAAAAGTTTAACCTTTTTCAAAAATTGAGTGATAGCCAACTGTAATTATGACATTCATTTTTTTATGAGCTTTATTAAATTTTTTCCAAAATTTATTTTCCAATTACAAAAGTATAAAACCAGCTTTTTTTTTTTTTTTCCTGATATTGAATTAATAAAAGAATAAAAGAATACAAATACTAAACAGAACAAGTACACAAATCTTCTAAGGGACCTGTGTCTATATAAACTCAACAAGTAGTCCAAACAACAACAATCTGTGAGAAGCGTACCCACTAACTTCTACCATACACTCTTCTCGTGATTATCATAAACCTTGTGGTCTGCTTTTTCCTTCTGTTTGATCATCTTTTTGCATGCTCATCACAGGACTCTACACTACAATTCAAATTCAAGCACACACAACTTTTATTGGCTTTTTTTTTTTTTCTCATCACACTTTTCTGTGTCAACTTTTTTTTTTTTTTTGGCTCCTTTTAGTTAATGTTGAATTTGCTGACAACCCAATTTAGCCCGTGAATTTTAGTTGGGAAGAAAAAAAAAAAACCCAGTGGAAATCTCGTGAACCATCTTCAGAAAAGCTTCTTGAGAAGTCTTTGTTAATTGGCATTAAGAAATTCGAAGTAAAAAAAAAAAAGAAAAAGAAAAGAAAAGACTTATCCAGAAGCAAAAAGTGTGTGTTTGTGTTGATTAAGTAGAGAAACAAAGATGGCAAGCAAAAACTTACAGAAAATGTCATCAATAGATGCACAGCTGAGGGCTTTGGCGCCAAGGAAAGTGTCAGAGGATGATAAGCTTGTGGAGTATGATGCCCTTCTGTTGGATCGATTTCTTGACATTCTTCAAGACTTGCATGGTGAAGATATTAGAGAAACGGTATGAAATTTGTATTTTATCAGTTAATTTTGCATAAAAGTTTGGATTCTCTGTCCATTTACATATTCAGTTTATAGTTTCTTGAGCTTTTGTGTGAAATTATGTGTGGGAGTTAGGAAAATTTGGTTGCTTTACTTGTCACTGTATCGTGTTAATTGCAAAGTTTGCTATTTTAATGAATACCAATTTGTAATTCTTTTAGAACAATGTTATAAAGTTAGCATCTTTATTAGTTAACAATACAAAGAGTTTGTTTTTTTTCAGTTCAATTGTATATTTATGAATAGTTTCCGAGTGTTTTATGGTTTTGGTTTTGGCTAATTGTGTGTCATGAACTAGAAAATTGGTTCCTTTACTAGTGGGTATCTTGTGTTAGTTGTGGAGGAGGCAAAATGCATTCCTTTTTTTAACTTTTTTGCTTGAGCAATGTATAAAGTTTACATTTTTATGGCTAACTATGGTCAGCAGTTTGGATTTTTATGTTCAGATTGTTGTTTGTTTGAATGATTTTGGGTATTTTGAGTTGTTAATTATGTTTTGAATTAAAAAGCTAGATGAGAAAAAAAATTAAATTAAATGATTTGTTTCACCACTGATGATTGTGTTGCACTTAACAGAAAGCAAGCTAAATTTTGTTTGTACCCATTTGTGATTTGTTAAGTTATTATTCAGTAGTTTGCTGCTTCTTCAAGAGTAGGTAGCTGTAAAGAGTTTGAGACTGTATTCTTGTTAAGAATGTTATCCTGTTCCATTTAGATGATTAAGTGCATTGAGAATTTGATGTTCAGCCTGATAATGGTCCAACCATGAGTTCAACTTTTAGTAACTGGATTAGTGGACATGATCAGAATTCATTATCTGAAGCAATTTCTGTTAGATTTATCTGATAAAATCCTTCTTAATTCTTTTGATGATTTATATCTTGGAATAGGTTCAAGAATGTTATGAGCTCTCCGCGGAGTATGAAGGGAGCCGCGATACCCGAAAACTGGAAGAGCTTGGGAGAGTACTTACTAGTTTGGACGCTGGAGATTCCATTGTGGTTGCCAAAGCTTTCTCAAACATGCTTAACTTAGCCAACCTTGCTGAAGAGGTGCAGATTGCTTATAGACGTAGGATTAAGCTAAAAAGGGGTGATTTTGCCGATGAGGCTTCTGCAACTACCGAATCTGATATTGAAGAGACTTTCAAGAAGCTTGTTGGACAACTGAATAAGTCCCCTGAAGAAATTTTTGATGCATTGAAGAACCAAACAGTAGATTTGGTATTAACAGCTCATCCTACTCAGTCTGTTCGGAGATCTTTGCTTCAGAAGCATGGAAGGTATGTTGCTATTCTCTATGGAATTCTGTGTCATTTCCTTGTCTTTCTGAGCAAAAAATTCAGTTCTCTGTTTATATCTTTTCCAGGATCCGAAATTGTTTGACTCAATTGTATGCCAAGGACATAACTCCTGATGAAAAACAGGAGCTTGATGAGGCTCTACAAAGGGAGGTATGCTAAGCAAATTCAGGGATATATTTCCTTGTTTCTTGTATATATTATATATTCTCACCCGCATTTGGTTTGAGCCATAAAATTGGCATCTGGCTCGTGGTTCAGGAACTAGTCGGCTAGATAGTAGTAATGTACACAGTGTTGGAAACTTGAGTATTTTGAAAATCAAAATACTACTCTGCACCTTACTTTTTTTGTTCAGCTAATCTGTCTTACATAGTTTTCTTATTTGATTATCTATTCCTTGTTTTGTGGAACTGAGCAGGGTAGATTGTCTCAGTGGTTAAGCTGTTAAGTTCTCTTTATTAGTGTTTTTAGGAGAATAGGATGACTAGAGTTGGTGATTTCATATATGGCCTAGACCTTAACTTGAGAGCAACCTTTCCTCTGGAGTTTTTAGAAATGAATTTTAATGAAGTATCTTCAGAAAGAAACCTTTGTTACAGTTCAAATACATTTCAATTCAATAGTTTTAGATGCTCTCTCAAGTAGTGCGGAATAGATACTGATGTGCAAGATACTCATATCTTCTTATTGAAGTTGAAATTTTAACTGTTTCACATTTTTGCTCTATTTTTCTATACAGATTCAAGCTGCCTTCCGAACTGATGAAATCAGGAGAAACCCTCCTACTCCTCAAGATGAGATGAGAGCAGGAATGAGTTATTTTCATGAGACAATATGGAAGGGAGTACCTAAGTTCTTACGCCGTGTTGACACTGCTCTGAACAACATTGGAGTAAATGAACGCGTTCCTTACAATGCACCTGTTATTCAGTTTTCTTCTTGGATGGGTGGTGACCGTGATGGTATTTCCTGTCTGCAGTGAACTTCTTTTTCTCTACCAAATTATTTGAAGCTTGTTCTAGGTCTTAAACATTCTATGGATAATAAACTTGATCCAACTAAATAAATATGCATCTAAAAGAATACTTGGATAAAATGATGGCAAACTGAATGTGGAACCATCTGCAAACCATCTTTGTCACTCTTTCATCTATACTGATACTTTTAAAATTCACTTCAGCAGAATGCTGGAAGTCTCTATAACTGTCCTTGTCACTCAGAGTATGGACATGATTTTATTTCCATGACATGTTATGTACTTTAGCTTGGATTGATGGCCTGTTTAGACTGGCCTTTTTCATAGAAAAGCACTTCTTTTTCCTGAAAAAAGTACATCTTTTTTGCAATAAGTATTTGGAGTGAATTTTAAAAGAAAAAGCTAAAACTCTGAAAAAAGCTCAATTTTAGTTTTTTCTAGAAGCCAGAAATTTTAGCTTCTCAAAACCCAATCCAAATGAGCTGATTTCGTTGAGTAAGAATGTCAATTTTACTAGAGCAAACTTTTTGTCAGAGGCTGTTATTCTTCATTAATTTTTCTTTGGTGCGATATGCTTACGGTCCTCTATTTTGGGACAACAAGATTATAATTTGTAACTTATTATAATACTGCATTCTTTCTCAACTAATTTTATTACTGCATTCTTTTTTAAGATTACCACATCACCTGGATTTATCGACACTGCTCTTATGATGTTCGCAATTTTGTTGCAGGCAATCCAAGGGTGACTCCTGAAGTTACGAGGGATGTCTGCTTACTGGCTAGAATGATGGCTGCAAATTTGTACTTCTCTCAGATTGAGGATCTTATGTTTGAGGTGAGAAATTGGAGCAATTAATCCTGATATTTTCTTGTTATTGCTTCATGCGCTCTGTGGTGTCTGTGAGGTTTTAGTTGGTTCTCATTATTATTAAATTCTGGCAGCTCTCAATGTGGCGCTGCAATGAAGAACTTCGTGTTCGTGCTGATGAACTTCACAGGACTTCAAAAAGAGATGCAAAACACTACATTGGTATGTGGTTCAGTTCTTGAAGTTTGATTTTGACGTGCTTTGGTCTTTAAATTGTATGTGTTCTCTTGTTCCCATTAGATTTTGGCTGCCTGTATATGTTGTATATTCTCAGATAACATCTCATCAGGGGTTCTGCAGTTCTTTGTTGTTCTTTTAATGGCTGGAATAACCTTCTGTTTCTTTCTGGTTGATAAATGTTTCTTCTTAATATCATGATACAGAATTTTGGAAACAAATTCCTCCAAATGAGCCATATCGTGTTATTCTTGGTGATGTGAGGGACAAGCTGTATAATACCCGTGAATGCGCTCGTCAGTTATTATCAAGTGGGATATCTGATATTCCAGAAGAGGCAATATTCACAAATGTTGAACAGGTATATTTTATTGGACTCCACAATGTTTTATCTCTTTAATTTTAGACTTTTGGTTGTTTGATGTCATCCTCTTTGCTGTTTCTAAAATAATAGAAAAATATTGGCATGATGAGCTAGGTGCAATGCAGTTCTATTTTTCCATGTGAAAGGGGACTTCATGTAGATGTCAGATAATTCTCCATATGTCCATTAGAATATATTCTCTTGTGGTCCATGTGGTGGGTCAAATTGTAATGACTGGTTATAAGGGAAAGTTATAACAGTACACTGAAGTGGCTTTATCTGTCTCAATTTGTATAATTAACATAATGCTGATACTAAGTAACAAGGAACCTCTTGACATTGTATATGTATTTTTATTTCTATCACTTTGAACACGTGATTTCTATAAAGGATGATGGCACATTCATTAGTAATTTATTAGTCAAATACAGCAAGTGGTGACAAAAACGAATTCTTCAGTAATACAGGGATAGGGGGTCTAATTTCCTACATGCTGAAGATGGGTTAGACTAAATTCTGTGCTTGGGGCTTATTTGTGGTACACTCGTGGCTGACCAATGAACCCATATAGGCCTTAAATGTTTGCATCTGGCAAAATGAGTGAATCTTAACTAATATATATATGTATATATATATATATATATAGAATGGGTCAATTCCACCTTTTTTCCTTCCCCATGTATTAGTGCAATATGGCATGTGCCTTTCTGTGCTGTCTTGTAGTAAGAAATTTTTTTAGTTTGCGCAATCTGTCTGATATTATATATTAGCCAATGAAAACCTGGGAAATCATCTTGGCCTCTCCTGTTTATCACGTGATCCTATAATACGAGCCACCTCCCCCCAAAATAAAGAGAATTAAGGAAATGTAAACGAAAAACAAAATGAACATATATTTTTAGTGACATATCATATTTAGTCGGGGTTGAAGGTACCTTGGAAAGCCAAATTTTTATCCTCCCATAATATGTGGTGTATAAGTCTTTCTACTATTTTTTTCTCTATATGCAAATATTATGTACTGACAGTTCATATTTTGCCATCAGTTTCTTGAACCTCTTGAGCTGTGTTATCGATCACTGTGTGCCTGTGGTGATCGCCCAATTGCAGATGGAAGCCTTCTTGATTTCCTAAGGCAAGTTTCGACTTTCGGGCTCTCCCTTGTGAGACTTGATATCCGACAAGAATCAGATAGGCACACAGATGTTCTAGATGCTATAACAAAGCATCTAGAGATTGGTTCCTACAAGGAATGGTCTGAAGAGCGCAGGCAGGAATGGCTTTTATCTGAACTTAGTGGCAAACGTCCTCTATTTGGCCCTGATCTTCCAAAAACTGAAGAAATTGCTGATGTATTGGACACTTTTCATGTTATCGCCGAACTGTCCCCTGATAGTTTTGGTGCCTACATAATTTCAATGGCTACGGCCCCGTCCGATGTGCTCGCCGTTGAGCTTTTACAACGTGAATGCCATGTGAAAACTCCATTGAGGGTTGTACCATTGTTTGAAAAACTTGCTGATCTTGAGGCTGCACCAGCTGCTGTTGCTCGGCTCTTCTCAATAGATTGGTATCGTAACCGGATTAATGGTAGACAAGAAGTCATGATTGGATACTCAGATTCAGGCAAGGATGCTGGTCGGCTTTCTGCAGCTTGGCAGTTATATAAGGCCCAAGAGGAGCTTGTAAAGGTGGCCAAAGAATATGGAGTGAAGCTCACCATGTTCCATGGCCGAGGTGGGACTGTTGGAAGAGGAGGTGGTCCCACCCATCTTGCTCTATTATCTCAGCCGCCGGACACAATTCACGGGTCGCTTCGTGTGACTGTTCAAGGCGAAGTTATTGAACAGTCATTTGGGGAGGAGCACTTGTGTTTTAGAACACTTCAGCGTTTTACAGCAGCTACTCTTGAGCATGGAATGCATCCCCCCATCTCACCAAAGCCAGAATGGCGTGCATTGTTGGATGAGATGGCTATTGTTGCTACAAAAGAGTATCGCTCTGTAGTTTTCCAGGAGCCACGATTCGTTGAATATTTCCGTCTTGTGAGTGCATCTTTACTCATGTTTATTTATTTGCTAGTTCTGAGCCTGTCTAACATAAATTTCTCCTCATTTAAGTATAGCTTGCAAGTTACAGAATAGTTTTATTTTTTCATAGGAATTGGTCTTTCTTGGGATATGCATTAATAACGGAAATGTATCCGACTTCTGAGGTAGAATTCACTAATTACCTTCCTTTATCCAGGCAACTCCGGAGTTGGAATATGGACGTATGAACATTGGGAGTCGTCCATCAAAAAGGAAGCCAAGTGGTGGAATTGAATCACTCCGAGCAATCCCATGGATATTTGCATGGACACAGACCAGATTCCATCTGCCAGTCTGGCTTGGGTTTGGAGCTGCTATTAAGCATGTTATTCAGAAGGATATAAGAAATCTCCAGACTCTTAAAGATATGTACAATGAATGGCCTTTCTTCAGAGTCACAATTGATTTGGTTGAAATGGTTCTTGCCAAGGGAGATCCAGGAATTGCAGCTTTGTATGACAAGCTTTTAGTTTCAGAAGAGCTGTGGCCATTTGGAGAGCGCTTGAGGGTCAATTATGAAGAAACTAAGAATCATATCCTCCAGGTAAGAAATCACAATTCTCATAGTACAAGCAATGAAGAACTTCAAGTTTTATTTGGCGAACTCATCAGAATTTTAACCGTGATGGCTAGCATCATGCTTTCTTTTCCGCTGAGCAAGTCAATTAGAGGTCCTGCCTTTTTCTTTTAAATTTTATTTATAGTTTTCTTCTTGTTTGTTTGTTTTCTTGTTCTTTGTGTTGTTATTCCTTTTGGTAGTGGGGAGGGGTGGAAATTTCCGAGAAAACATGTCTGGAGGCACTCCTTGAACTTGTAATGGTGAATTTTCTTCCAGAAAACACCTTGACATGAACTCACTATGACGCTCTCACGTCTGCTGATTGCATAGTAGGAGCGGTCTGCCACACCTGGGGAAAAATTATCTTTTCTTTTTTTAATAAAAAAGTGCGGATGGTGTAAATGGCCTTGAGGGTGACAATCGATGAATTTCACCGGATATTAATGTTACTCATACTGTTTAATAAACCCTCATCCTTCATTCATGCATTTTTGACATGGAGGGATTTTGGAGCCTCCATAGATTACAAGTAACTAAGATCTTCTTTGCTGTTTGCTTAAGGTTGCCGGGCACAAGGACTTGCTCGAAGGAGACCCTTACTTGCGGCAAAGACTTAGACTTCGCGATCCGTACATTACAGTCCTTAACATGTCGCAAGCCTACACGCTTAAACGTATCCGTGACCCAAGTTATAATGTGAAGGTGGGGCCTCATCTATCAAAGGAGATCATGGAGTCCAGCAAACCAGCTGCTGAGCTAGTGAAGCTCAACCCGACAAGTGAGTATGCTCCTGGTCTGGAAGACACACTTATTCTGACAATGAAGGGTATTGCTGCTGGAATGCAGAATACTGGTTAAGCAAATACAGATTGAGGATTCTGCAGATGATGTATGTTCATAAATTATGCGGCGTAAACTGTACGAAAAGAAGTAGAAACTTGTGTGGGTTTTTTCACCTGAACTGTGAATTTGGCATAGTATATGTTTGAAGAGTCTGCTTCAGTTTTACGTGGATTTCTCAGAATAATATTTTAGCATTTTGAGGCCCCTGGCCTGATGGCTTTACATCTCTTTTCTATAGAAAGCCTTGGTTGATTACAGCATAGAGTTTTTAGGCTTGTAGTGAACTTGATACGATTTTGTTTAGAATAAGTTTTTCGTGATCAAAGAAAATTGGACCATTAACTGGATAACCAACTCATAAGAGGAACTGCAAAATCTAGTCAATTTACAAAGAAATGGGATGGGATAAACGAGAATACTTTCAGGTGCCCTAAACATCCAATTTGTCTACTCTAGCACAAAAAATGCCCTAAACATCCAATTTGTCTACTCTAGCACAAAAAATGGAGCAAGTCAGAATTAGGCAAGATATGGTCATCAGGAGGACTGAAGTTGTGCGTCGCTTAATTATAAGATTTTAGCTTGACTTGTATAACTTTTAACAGTAAAATTTGGAATAAAAATATCATTGAATAAAAGCTATCAATGGTTTGACCTGTATTTCAAGAGTTGAACTTTTAATGATTTTCAGATTAGTATTGAACATTTAAAAGTATACAATGGTATATTTGAAGAATAAAAAGGAAAAATAATTTCTGTGCCGAAGTACAAACAGCTTCTCAAAAGCCTTTTCCGAAAAATTTTAATTTGGAACTTCCAGTTTTTCGCTTTTATATAAATGTCCTTTTAAAGACGGGACAAATAGGTTCGCTTCAACTTTCAAACCCACAAAAAACCTTTTAAATATCTAAGAGTTGGGCCAAATAGACTCGGATTCTTTGGCATCTTGAACTCTAATGTATAAAATGCATATTAAAGCTTTTCTTGTACCAATACATACCCGTCTTTCGATTTTCCCCCTTGCAGTAAATGAAAGTGTTACAGACATTTAAGAGAGCACCTACAGCTGTTTATGATTTACATAGTATACTGGGTGATAATGCCGTTTATCGTTATACAACTAATCTGCAACCTGTAGCATCCGGATGAACAAATAATGTGTATACCCTGTCGAGAAATAACAGCCAGAAAGAGGAAGTTTAACACGCAAGTGACACAGGAGGATATAGAAAAGGTTGCCATTTATAATAAGAACCTCGTTATCAAAAAACCGTTGCAACTTGAGCGTGCTGACCTGTGATGACTTATGTAGAAATGCTGAGAAAGGATCAAAATCAAAAGTGTGTCGATCGATCACACTATGCTTCTGACTTTTTCCCAACTACAGATAGCGAATCTTCAATAGCTTGGACAAAGGTGGCAATCTTGTATGTGAAAAATCCAACAAGCATTGGTATCAATTCAAGGTGCATGAATCCATATTCTGGTTCTAGAATCCTGCGCAGGAGAAAGATAATTTTTGAATCTAATATAAGCCACAATGATTTTACCAGTTATCTGCTGATTTACTACTAAAGGCATGAGAATACAAAAATTTAAAGATTCACAAGTGCCCATTGTGCATTAGTTTGAGCTAAACCGACAATGTTAAAACTAAAAACGTCATTTAATACCAATAAATAAAGTCGAATGCCTGTCATGGAGTTCTCAAAAATAAAAGATTGAAACAAATCAGCACGTGCACAGTGACTCATAAGTCTTGAAAAGGTGTGTTCTAAAAGGCACAGAAATCAGGAAGGGAATAGACTCCAAGTGATTGAATGGACTAGCTTCCACAAATTTGGTTTTGGATTCCATTCCAAGGGGAAGGAAATTTGGGTTTTAGAAGGATGAGGATTTCAATTGTGTAGGACTAAAAAGAAAATAACAAGAAAAATTCAGAGGGATTATATGGAATTATAAGATTGAACTCCATATACGATGACGATGATGAAAAATAATCATAATCAAGCTCGGAAATCCTTACCCATTCCACCGGTTATAGATCATGACCAAGACGACAGGAACCAATAGCCGTGGCTGCCCAACTGCTCCCCTGCAAGTAAAAAGTCTTGATAAGCGGACTACAAACTAAAACTTCCTTCAAACGCAGATAGTCATATAAAAGGTCATGTTCCAAATGTACCCTCTTTCTGTTATTAAGGTTACTATTATCATCCAAACTTTCTTTACTGTGTTCTAGTTATCCATTTATCTTGTGCCTATACATATAAGCACATGGAGCCATCTACTTTTTCTGGAAACTAAAATTCAACATTGTTAAAAGAAAATACACAAAGCAAGCAACTGTAATGCATGAATGATAATATAAATGTGGCTCTCAAATTAGTCTAGCTGACCCCATGTAGTGGGATAAGGCCCAATTTAGAATGATCCAATTATGATTCATCTGGATAAATCATTATTGAGCCAGAAACAACCATAATTTCTTCCTTCCTTGAACGCTGAAATAAAGGTTCATAAATTCTGAAAGTGGATCGGATATTGTCCACCAATATTCTGTCCTCAGAAAATTCATTGGAATCTCCAGCAGATATTTACTTGTTTGGGCAGCACCACAGAAGGACTGAGGAGAGTCCTCAGAGCCCAAAACACCATCGAGATCTATTTTATTTATGAGACTTACCAATTAAGTCTGCTTTTTAGCACAAAGCAATGTGTCACTTGTGTAAGGTAACAAGTAACAATTAATTCCCACATTTGCAGTTGATGCGAGGATATTAGAAACATACTTCATAAGGCCCTTGGCTCCCTCGGCCATAGAGTCCACAGTGTTGCCCAGCATCCGCATGTAAACCAAGGAACCCAGCAACCCAGCACCATAACTGAATACATATATAAATTAATTATTGAGCATAGTATTGTGAGAGTAAATAATTTCTGCTAATCATGGTCAACCTCAAATAATGGTTCTCACTAGACTATGATCAACTGGAAGTGTTTCCCGCAAAAGAAAAGCAACGAACAAATTTGAAGAAGAAAAATCACAAAGGAGAGCTTGACTCATGGAAGTGGAAATGGCCGAGCACATATCATACATTGCTACAAAACTGACTTTGGGGCTAAGGAAAAGAGCCCCAGATATCAAATAAAAACACATATGGCATACTTTACCTTGCTGCAATTTCTGGAGTATAAGATAAATAAGCTGAGACTACCCCTATGCCACCAATACCCAGCGTAAGCAATTGCAACTTCTTTTTCAACTGCAAACACAATGTGGAGGTAGGGGAAAAACGAATTAGAAACCCGCATTAATATCTTAAGCAGAATGTACCAATTATCTGCTACTAAGTACCTTAAAGTACTGTTCCCTTGACTGAGCAGCCAAAACTTTCGGATCCCCCTTTGGACGCCTAGTCTCTCGTAACATCACATCCTGGCGGATAAGGAAATCGGAGATGGAAAATCTGAGACAGCATAATCCTCATGGTATATCATAGAACAGACAAAGTAATTGGATAACTCAGCTCTAGAAAAGAACACAAGCAGATATTATTTTTACAATTGACTGGACTGGAAGCAACAACACATCAAATACATTAGCGATTAAGTATAACATATCTGGTCAAAAAGAGGGGGGAAAAAGAAAGATCAAATACAACATACACTGCCACCAGTTGCAGCCTTAGTAGCTCTATCCCACTTCTCTTGCTCGCGTCTTGTTGGGGCCGGTCTCCATTTCCGAGAGGCTGGGCCACTAGCCTGCAAATCATTTCAGTAAAATGGTAAGAAAAAAATAAAGAATCAAATGCGTAAGAATAAAACTACCCTCTGGCAGTATCCACATACTTGAATTTCCTCAACTTGCTCTGCTTTTACTGGAGACGGAGCCGTTAGCTCTTTGCTCAAGTCAACTTCCAAACTACATATCCAAAACCTCAATGTCTTAGAAGGACCAGATAATTGGACAGCCAGATAAAAGCCCAAAAGTAATAATCGATAATATCATACTTGTCGAGGCTCATGACTCTGTTCAAGCTGAGAAATCCAGAAGGCTCTTCCTGGTGATTAAATCCATAGAAATCAAAGTCAAAATAATTAACCATATAACGAAAACTTGAAAACAAATACAAAAAAGGTTCATCACATTGACTAACTAAAACAACAACATTCTTTATTAACTTGAAGATTAAGAAGTTTAATTTTGAACTAACGAAGAAAAAATTCGTCGGAATCTGAACTACAAATTACTTCAATCTATAAAAATCCAAAATATCACAAAGCTAAGCAGAAACACTGGCAATTCAAGAATGCACACGAAAACATAACAAACCAATTTTAGCTCAAAATATAGCATAAGAAATGATAATTTGCAAGAAAAAGATTAATAAGCAAATACCATACTGACCTTTACCTAAACTAAAACCTTCTCTAACAACTTAACTTCTTTAAGAAATGAAAAATGAATTGAAAAAAGAAAAAAATGGGGGGGGGGGGGGAGACCTTGGGAGGAGATAAGGAAGCCACGTCATCAACATCAGAAGGGTCTTGAATGAGCTTCTTCATGCGGCCTACGAAGTCTTTGTTCCAAATGAAGTCATCAGAGGTGAGAGGGTCTTCTTTCTCACCACCCCAATACTTCCTGAGCTTGGTGGTGGTGGGTGGCCCACCATACTCACCTGGGCCCACCCCAGTGGACCATTTTAAGGGCTTCTTTTTGGGTAGTATAATCTTGGTTGGTATTGGTGGTGATGAAGTGTTGGTGGTGGTGTCTTGTGACATGGGTGTGGCTGAAGATGTTACTGTAATGTAGCAGTTTAGAATTGCCATTTTCTCTGTGTGTTTTTGTGTGTGTGACTGTGTGTGTTTCTTGGGGTAGTGAAGTGAAGAGAATTGGATGGAAATTGGGAAAAATATCATTTTGTGTTTGTGATTGTGACGGTGAGAATCAATGTGTGTGTTTTCAGTTGATTTTCACCAAAAAGAAAAAGTTGTTTTCCAAAAAAGAAAAAGAAAAAAGAAACAAGGGGAGGGGCAAAACACAAGGGTGTAAAGTATTATCACGACGTCGTTTAGGCATAAATTGTCCACCCATTTTTCGAGCCAGTAGCTAATTATTTGCAGAGAAGTTGTGTCAGGAACAACACACAAATTAAAAAAATGGCTTCCCAATCCCACATTCAAGAGAATGAAATGAAGTACTGTGATTGGGAAGAAGGTATAATTTAGTGGTCTTATTTTTAATTTAAAATTTATAAATTTTAAGTTTAATTATCATATGTGTAAGTTAAAAAAAATTCATAAAATTATGTTCACAAGTTAAAGGATTTTTATTTATCATACAACTGTCTTATAGTCTCCCATAGAATTATGTTTGGTTAAAAGTGTCCATTTAGCTAAAAAAAAAAATTCTATTAAAATGGAATATCTCCTTTTTTTAAGCAAATCAAACAATAAGAAAGTCCAAAAATAGTGCAACTTCCACTATTTTATTCAATTAAAAGCGAATCAATTGTTACTTGAAAACTAAAATAAATTAAAAAAAAAAAGCACCAAGAAATAGATACCAAGATTTGAATTATACTTGCCAATTATGTAAATGACCCATTAACAGAACCAAAATATATATACATACAATAATAAGACAAGAGTACATACTGATCAAACATGGAATTTAATCACAAGATAAAATACATTAATTGCTACCCAGAAATGAAAAATACCTCATAGGTGATGACTCAGTAACACCCTTTTCCTCACCTAAATTACTTAAATCTGTTAGGTTTAGTTAGATCTCTGATCTCTTCAAACTATCTTAAGAAGACCTAATAAAACGACCCTAATCATCAATAGGATTTCTTTGTTGAGAGAACCCACTCGCCATTAACCCAATCCTGATGAAACCTGAGCTTATCAATGGAGTAAGCAATCTCATCTCCGGTGGTTTCAAAGTAGACGAAGTACCTGTTCCCAAGCCTCCCAGTAATGGTGCCAACCCACCACCCATCATTGTCGAAGGCATCAACTCTGTCGTACAGCTCCAACCCCGTCGCCGGAATCTTTACCGGCGGCGGCGGCGGGCGGACCTCGGCGGCGAGGGCAACCTCTCTGAGTGGGCCGGAGAAGTCATCTTTCATGAGGGTTTTGTACTGCACTATGTACTCATCCCTCAGCAGCTTTGTGACGACTGTTGCTTCGTAGTAGGAGCCGACGAAGCCATCCTCTTTGCTCGCGACTTCGATGTCCTCGCCTCTCATGAAGAACGCCGCCATTGTTGTTGAATGTTGATGATCTGAGAGCTTCGTAGATTTTTTGGGGTTTCTTGCGGAGAAATTCTTTCAGCACAGAGAGAGAGAGAGAGAGAGTGAGTGAGAGAGCATCAACGTTGGTGTTGCCGCGGGGGGGGGGGGTGAGGGTGTATTTTGCGTGTATTTGGAACAAGAAAGGGATATTTCTATAGAGGAACCTGTTACGTCTTTGCATGTGGGCGGAATGAGGTTTCTCACTGATGATTCAGCTGTGAGAGAAAATAGATACAGCTTACTATTCGGGTTTAGATTTAGTTTTTTATTTTTAATTGAGCGCCTTCGACTTGACTAATATATAATATAAGATACGTGGTGTGCACTTGAAATTTGCGAGTTGTTGATCTGGTTCCGTCAACTAAATTTTCATTGTCACGAAAAAAATATGGGAGAAATAAAATGAAAAATAAAAATAAATGAAATTGGGAATAGTAATATGTATATATGGTAATGTGGGTGGCATTGTCTATATTTTGAATGAAAACTATATGTCAAATTTATATGTGCATGTGCCTTTTTTGTCGCTCATTGATATATTTGTTCAAGGACGTTTATAGAAAGATAAAAAGTGTATCTACATATTTATAATTTATGTTTACTGATAAGGTTAGCTATATTACCTAATTATATTATAATTATGCCTAATCCCATGCAATGCACTGAGTGCAGCTCTAGTATTCTATATTTATGTATCTAAAGGTGATTATTGCATCACATACCTTTTCTATAAAATCAAAATCCTTTCATATCAAAGATTTTTTTATATTAATATGAGATGATTATCTCAACCATTATTCAATCAATTACTTTATGTCATGTGGCCATAAATCTAGCTTATTGTCTTTGTCAACTCAATCATTTTAGACATTGCATATATATATATATACACTCGCACACAAATATGCATCATATATACACCTCTTTTTTCGTCTTTCAATAATTATATCTATCATTTAAACTTTTTAATTGCTACATGTATGACATACATAATTTCTTGGCCTAAAAAATTATACACACACATTATATGGTAATAAATACACCTTTTCTTAGTTACATCAATTACAACTTACATAAACTCTTTTTTCGAGCCAATAGCTAATTCAGTAGCACAACAACACCACGAATTAATGAATACTGAAAATGCCTTTCCAATCCCACATTCGTGAGAAACAAAGATGCTAAAGTGGCCGACGAGATGGTATAATTCAATAGTAGTATTTTTCATTTAATAATTATAACTTTTGAGTTTAAACCGTTATAAGAATAAGGAAAAAATTACTATTAATTCTCTTTTTAAAAAATTAAGAAAAAGATTATCGTAAGATGGTCATAAGTCCTAACTGAATACTCTTAGCTTGCACCACTTGCAACTAATGGGGTTCACAAATTAAAGGGCTTCTATTATTATCATAAAACTGTCTCATATATAGTCCTTTCGTAAAATTATTTTCGGCTGAAAATAGTTCATTTAGATCACAACATCTATTAAAATGGATAACTTTTTCTTTAAGTAAATGGGATTAAAAAGTCCAAACATCTATAGTTCGACTTCCTCTATTGTATTCAATCAAAAGCGAAAAAATTTTTTAGCTCCAAAAAAAAAAAAAAAAAAAAGGGCAAGAGATATAGCTATTAGATTTTGATTATACTTATCAATTATGTAAGGCAAACTTCTCCATTAATCCGACTGACATTAGTTCGACTGAAAAATTATATAAGTAACAGAATATATGACAAGTAGTCATGACTATAACAAATGCTTGTTCGATTTGTAATTATCCCTATCCCTTTTATCACATTGTGGCTTAATGACATCAGATATTTATATGTAATCCGCTCATAATTATTATGCCAAATTGCCTCCTGCTCTTTCCGATACAGAGTAAATAACTAAACTGGTAATTATATGAATTTGACACTAAAACTGGTTATTTATACGACCAAAATGAATGTTTGGACTTGTTAAGGTAGAAACTGAAGGACCTTAAAATATGTAATTAACCCATCACAGTAACATTATACATACATACATGCATACATATCATATATATATATATATATATATATATAGTAAATCACAAGATAAAATACATTAATTATTGATACCCGGAATATGAAATCTGTTAGGTTTGGTTAGATCTCTCTTCAAGCTATCTTAAGAAAACCTAAATAAAACGATGATACTATTCAAGTATAAACAATTTCTTATTTAAACTTTTTGATTTGCACAAGTATGACATACGTAATTTCTTGGCCTGAAAAATTATACCCACATTATATGGTAATAAATACACCTTTTACTAATTACATCAATTAGAACTTGTATGAATTCTTTTTTCAAGCGAATAGCTAATTAAGTGGCATAGCGCTTCTAAACATGTACAACACACAAATGAATTGAATATTGAAAATGGCTTTCCAATTCCAGATTCGTGAGAAACAAAGATGGTAAGGTGGTCGACGAAATGGTGTAATTCAATAATAGTATTCTTTATTTGATATTTGTACATTTCGATTTCAAATTATATGAGAGTATATAAAGAATAACTACTAATTCTCTTTAGAAACAAATGAAGAAAAAATGATCATAAAATGGTCATAAGTCCTAATTGGATACTCTTAGCTTGCATCATTGCAACTAATGAGGTTCGCAAATTAAAGGAGTTTTATTACGTTCACAAGACCTTGTTATGTATAGTGTTTTCGTAAAATTATGTTCGGCTAAAATTGTTCATTCAGCTGAAAACATCTATTAAAGTGGAATATCTCTTTTTTCTTTTAAGTAAATCGCATAAGAGAGTCCAAACATATATAGACTGCGTCTTCCTCAATTTTATTCAATCAAAAGCGAAAAAATTGTTAGCTCAAAATTATTTAGAAAATAATTTAGAAAAAGGTAGCTATCGGACTTTGAGTATACTTGCCAATTATGTAATTAACCCATTACAGTAACAGAATAAATATAGTAAGAACATGCTGATCAAACATGCAATTGAATCCCAAGATAAAATACATTAATTGCTAGCCAAAATATGAAATAATACCTCCTTGATGATGATTTGTAACCCCTCTCAAATTATCTTAAGAAAACGTAATAAAACGAAGATAATGCTCAAATTTAAACAATTTTTCCATAGTTATTGAAACACAAAAAGAAAAAAAAAATCCTAATCATCAATAATCAAACATAGATTTGTTCGTTGGACCAATCCACTCGCCGTTAACCCAATCTTGATGAAACCTGAGCTTATCAATGGAGTCAGCAAGTTCATCACCAGTGGTCACAAAAGCAGACGAAGTGGTGTTTCTAGTGGTCGACGAGTGAGTAACGCGTAAAAATTTGTCCTTGGGAGGAGAACAACAGTTTGAAACGACTACTAATACCCCGTAGGTTGAGGAGCAAGAGGAGGAATCTATCCAAGAAGGGGTTCGCATCTAATTTAGCTAGTTGATAATGCAATAACTTGCCAAAGCGATGATTAGTAGTTGGTCTGAGAGGATGATCAGCCACGCTAAGACTAAGATACAACCCAGACTCCTATTTGTTGTTCCCAAGCCTGCCAGTAATGGTGCCAACCCAGCACCCATCATTGTCTAAGGCATCAATTCTACCACACAGCTCGAACGCCGTCCCCGGAGTCTTGCAGCTGTGGTGACCTAAACGTGGCCTATAAACAATTAAACCAAACATGTTATTTTGATTTTTCGACTTATAAGCTGGTCAGACACATTCTTTATGCATAAATAGAAAAAGAGTTTATCAACCCTTAGTCAAGAATGCAGTCTCCTATCTATATTTCATAGAGATAATTGTTGTATGGTACTAGTTTTAAAATTTATGATTTTTTTATGCGGGACAAATGTATATATAACACTCTTATGTGATCAATTGATCAAAATTAATTTTTTGTCTAATACAGTAACTTCTGTGCAACTAGAGACAAGGGTAAAAAATGCAACTATATGGCAAATTGTATGACTATGAGAAAGATGGGTCAAACATAAATAGATTTACCGTGGACGATACCAGAATTGAGCAAAAGTTGAATTTCTCAACAATTTTGCACTTTGGATAAGTCCAAAAACATGTAACTTCGCCAAAAAATTTTTAAAGTATTTTTTTTTCTGAAAAACTTATAATAAAAAGACTATATGAAAATGACAACGATTAAAAAAAATTGTGAATGCATTGGACGTGTTTGGTCACAGTCACATGGCCATAACTTGAGTATTCTTATTAGTTGTTAATTATAGGACAACTTCATAACCACTACAACATCCATAGTCCCAATATGATAATAGAAAATTGTTGCATTTAATTACAAGTGTAATTGCTGCATGCTGTTAATTATGCAAAATCCGCTTCGAAAGCCATTGATGCCGCTACAATTCAAGACCACCTTTATTATTCAAAGCACAAGCTAACATGTCCAATATTGCAGCTGCCTACCAAGCTCCAAGGAGAGTACAACATCTTATTAGCGATTTGTTATGACTAAAACTTTTTTTTTTAATTTTAAATTGCACACTAGTGGCATTAATCTTTAATTATTTTAAAATATACGTTAAAAATAATTGTACATTATATATTCATAATCTTAGAGTAAATTCATTTTAAGAAGGCATCATCCACTAGGGCCGTTATTAATGCATTTTCTGAACTCCCATATTGTTTTCAGTATTCCACTTGCTTCTCATCATGTTAACATGAACGAGACTAGGATCTTCTCATATTAATATTTCTCTTATATTAATATAATCATTCATAAATATACAATTCCATCTCAATCGTTCATAAAATTTAAATTCTAAAAAAGTGAGTAATGAGAGATTAAAAAAATATTTTAAAAAATTTATTAAATGATCCACGATATAATTTATACATAAATAATTAAGATTTTTCTAATACCACTATAACAAAACATTTGACACGAAAGAATTCTCATTTGACGAATATAATGCCTCAAAAAGTTATAATGCTTGCCGCAACGTGTAATTGACAAAAATAATAACGAGAATAGGTTGTGTAGTAAAAGTCAATGCCCATGATACCGTTGACCATCCAGACGGTGGCCATTAATGTGAGGTGGCAGCTTCTCATAGGCTGGAAATATTTCCCTTTTTGCATCTTCACTCAAGCAGGCTGCAACAACCGTAAGACAAGTAAAGCGTCGGTGCAGAAATGCATTTTTATTTTAAGTTGTTTAGTGTCCTTCAAACATGGTAATTGTTATGATATATTCTGCATTCATATATACATATATATATATGTATATGTATGTATATAAATGAGATAGCCAGATAGAGAGAACATACCATACAAGTTTAAGCATCTTAATTCATTTGCAATACAAAGAGGTTTGCGAGGTTTTTTTCTCCACTACATTTTCCAATAACTAAAACAAGAACATTTTTGAACTTTCGAAGATTCCATTCAAAATGACGGTATCTTTCCTTCTTTTTTCTCAATCATCTTTCTATTGCTATATTTAATTTTCTTCGAGTCGCGAGGTTGGTTTAACTGGTTCCATGTAATAGGACAAAATTTGGTTTAGTTCGTTTCGATTCAAAGCTGAAACATAAACATGTTATAATTGAAATCTTGTTAGTGTATTGTTGAGCAGATTATGATACAAGTTATGCATATTAGCTAGACTTGTTAATTTGGAAATAACATGTTTTAAATAGGATTTGTATACAAGAATTTGTTTTAATATATAATCCTTTTTTTTTTTTTTTTGGCGTAGCTGATCGAAATGCAAGTTCACATGGATTGTCCTGGATGTGAAAGCAAGATCAGAAAATCTCTCCAAAAACTTAGAGGTAATCAATCTGCAATTTTTTATATGTAGGGCCTGTTTGGATTGTTTTTTTTCAAAAAAAAACACTTTTTTTCTTTAAAAAAATTATTTTACTTTTGCAATAGCTGCTTGATTTGGTTTCTTAAAAAAGCTGAAATTTAAAAAAAAATCAAATATAATTTTTTTTAGAAATTAGAATTTTCAGCTTCTAAAAAAACTATGTTTAAAAACTGTTAAAAATTTACTTTTAAAAAAAACCAATTCAAACGAGCCATATATATATATATATATATATATATATGTATGTATGTATACACACACACAATGCAAGCTAAACATTGAATTACTGGTGTATTATCCAGGGGTGGATGATATAGATATAGATATGAACCTGCAAAAAGTGACTCTCACAGGATCGGTGGATCAGAAGAAAGTGCTCAAGACAGTTAGAAGAACGGGAAGAAGAGCGGAGCTCTGGCAAGTGCCGTATAATCCTGAATTAAGGAACAATAATTACGTAAATTACACTTACCATCAACACCATCACAGTGGTCCGGCCGCCACTTACGCCTCCCATCCGGCACCGGCCTCCTCTTACAACTATTTTAAGCATGGCTATGACAACCAGGCTCATCAAGCTTATTATGCTTATCATGGCGACTCCACCATTTTTGGAAACCGCACCGGTGATGCATTCAGCGATGAGAATCCTCATGGGTGTTTTATCATGTGAAGATATATAAAACCAAAACATATGCAGCCACATGCATGTAGTTATTTCCTTCCTTTTTTTTTTTTTTTTTTTTTTGGCACTGCTTCTTCCTCATTTTTTGTTATGTTTAACGAGAAATTTTTTGGTAATATTTTATTTTCCTTTTTAAGAAAAGAACTTATGTATATATTAAATATTAAATATAAAATATAGTCTTGTATTATTTAATAAAATATTTATTGTAAAAAAAGATAGATGAGTTATATGTAACATATTCTTTACACAACTACTAAAGATACTATTCTTGAAAACTTTGTATAATCGATCTTTTGTCCTCAAATTTAGCATTTCAGTTAGGGATTTAATTTTCAGATCAATAAGGCGCCCTCAAATATTATTAATTACGAGAAATCAACGTTATGTTGTACCAAATTGTTGCTGCCAGAAAAGTAAATAGACAAGAGAAAAAAATTAAAAATTAAAATTATCTGGTTGACATGCTAACTAAGAGATAACAATAAAATGGTAAAAGCAAAATCACAACTACAGTTACTCGTGTTTAAAATTAAGGTCCCAAATGGATGCCTTTAGGAATTGAAAGATAATTTTCGAGGTTTTTTCCAATCCAATATATCTCTTTTCCTGCAAAGAAAAATCATTATACGTAGGGGAACAAAATCAATCTCGTACCTAACGTGCCAAAATTCCTAATATGAATTAATGAGTAATTTTGATTAAAAAAATTAATGAGTAATGAAATGTATATAAAATTATCCGGTATATGACATTAAATAAATGAATATAAAAAACATAAAACTATAAGAATAATTCAAAAATAAAATAATATTAATAACTAAAAGTATAATATCATAACGATATATCAAAATCAAATAAAAATATAAGATTATTATAAAGGATTTAATTATTGAAAAATACTTTCAAAATAAAATGATGTTATAATATCATAAACTAGTGTAACACCTGTGCGATGCACGGGGAACGAAATATGTGATTGGATATATTAAAATTATAAAGTTTTTACATCTTACTAAATAGTTATTGAAACAATTATATATTATGGAGTTAATAAAACAATGATGATATATATAAAAAAAAGCATAATATTAATTAAATTAAAACATTTAATATAGGAATGAAACTGAATAAATAATGAAAAATAAAAAAAAAATGACTTAAGAATGGGCATATTTAATTAATAAGTAATTATGGAAAGCTTGTCATAGAGAGCGCCACTTGGCAACACGAAATTACAGCTTATTTTGCTTTATTATATAGTATAGATACTACAATTAAAATATAACATTGCATAAGGGTTCATTTAGATTGACTTTTCTCGAAACACTTTTTTTTAACAACTTTTAGAAAAAGTATTTTTTATGAAAAGTTAAAAATTTTAATTTTTAAAAAAAGTTATAAATGAGTTTTTTTTTTTAGAGTAGCAACTTTTTTAGAAATCAAGTCAAAGAGTTACTGTAAAAAAAATAAATTTATTGTAAAAAATATTTTTTATTCTCTCATTGCTCACTTTTTGGTGAAGTGAAATGGCGTTCGGTGTCAAGATTGCTATGACATTTTGGTGAAGAGTTTGGGCGTCAATGGGGAGAAGTCCATTAATGCCCCGACAATGCGTTTTTCAACTTCTTCCTTTCCACTGAAGTTCCTGATATTTGTGTTCCTGACGAGAACCACCTTTGTTAATTATTAACGAATAGTTTGATTTTCGATTTGAAAATATAATTCCCTTGAAAGATCTATTGAAAATTTACTTTTCGTGTTAAGTAATTTTCAGTGAAGATATAAATACATTTAGTGATTTTTATGTGAAATGAATTTTTATCAAATGAAATGTGTTTGGTTTTACATTTAAAAAAAAATTGTTGGTTGTTTAAAATTATTAAAAGGTAATTATGAAACTAATAACAATAACAAATTATTGTTTACTTTACATGATTTGCTTTTTAGCTTTATTTTTGTTTAAAGAAAAATCCTAAAAAAATTTTAAGTTTCAGTGATCTGTTTTTTTTAATCATATATTTTTTTTCATATTATAAAAGTTTCTTATATAAGCTTAGTCTATATTTGCAAAAGTGCTTGTTAATCGTTAGCTAAAATGTTAGACTTGACACACTCTCACTTAATTAGAAAATTCATCCTTATTTTGAACTCTTTTTATTTACTTCATGTTGCTTTTTGGAGTTCCCGATAATATAATGACATTTTACCGACCTCTATAATGAAAAATACTTCATGAATTTATGAATACTTCATTTTGAAAACTGGAATGGTTCAGAGGCTGTTTGCGCCCCCCTCCACCCCCAAAACCCCAAAAAAAAAAAAAAAAAAAAAAAGACATGTTTGATGACGAGATTGATAAGCCATTTTTGGATAGGAAATAAGCTCCTCGTACCAACGTTTATTACAACTTATAAGCACTCAAGTTTGATCATTTATAAAGACATTTTTACCCTTAAATAACAAAATTACAATATAATCACTCCCACCTTATAATATTAATTATTGACATATTCTTTTTAGTCATTTCAAAAAACATTTCTACTTATAAATACCCAGTTACCAAACATATAAAAACTAACTTATAACCACATGTAGTTTAAACACATTTCTACTTATTATCTCTAATTTATAATACTTTTGCTTGTAGACATTTAAAAATAAACAAAGCCAACCAAATAACTTATCCTCTTACCAGTGTTGGATGACTTAAAAAAAGATAATTAAAAACAATAATGGATTATCATGCCTATTTAATAAGAATTTCAAATCCTTTGGGAAAACTGACAAAATCATAATATTGATTTAAATAATATTTCTAAATCTATTTTTAATAACTCAAAGTAATCAACCTAAACCTAAACTTTCTGTCCCTTTGGATCGAATAGTCCAACGTTGACACTGAAACTAACTAGTCTTAAAGAACGTTTAGTTATTCGTAATGTTATGTTATTATAATAAAATAATTATAAAATTTTCAAATTACTCATTATAATTGAGCACAACAAATTACTCTCATAATTCTTTATCTTTTAATAAAATGACATGTTGATCATTTAACTTTCTAATTGAATCTTTTAGTACTTTAATTTTAATTTTATTGCTGCCGTTAGTTTATTTTTGAATTTTCGTCTAATTTTAACAATTATTTTTCATGTGATGTATGCGTGCAATGCCATTAGCTTGTCAAGATAACGGCTAAACTTGGACGGAGTCGGCGGCAATGGAGTTAAAATTAGAGGATTAAAAAATTCAATTAGAAAAATAAAGAAGCAACATGTTATTTGTTAAAAGATAAAGTACCATGAGAATAATTTGCCCAATTGTAATAAATAATTTATCCGAGTCGAATTCTTTTTTTTTTTTTTAATAACGTTATTTTTTTTTGGGCGTGGGGGGTTTTGGGCCCCGGGGGGGGGGGGGGGGCGCGGAGTTTTGTGTTTCCCGCAGTTACCAAATTTTCTAAAATTAATTGTAAGAATATAATCATCGCTCGTTGTGTGTGTGTGAGAGAGAGAGAGAGAGAGAGAGACAGATCGGCGATGGCTTCAAGTGGAGAACGTGAGACTTTCGTCTACGTCGCCAAGCTCGCCGAGCAAGCCGAACGCTACGATGGTTAGTATTTCTCTCTCTAGAATTCCACACACACTATACACATACACATATATTTTGAATCATGTGTGTGTATATATATATTTATATATCTGTATAGATCTCAACTGAATTCAAGTTTCATTTTGTTCATTTGTTAGGAATTTTACTTCTGTTATACTAAAATGCTAAAAAGTTGGCAAAAATTAGAGAAATTTAGAAGCTCTGGTGGTAGTTTAATTTAGATTGAGCTCACTCTTATAGTAACCAAAGTTTCATTTTTTTTTTCTAATTTATTTGATTTGTTCTCTACTATCTGCTTATATATTGATTGGATTCAGCCTTTTCTTTTTCTTCTTAATTTTTTTTTCATTTAGTAGTTAAAAATTAGAAAATTTGAAAGGGTAGTCAAAAGTGTAAATGTCTGAACTTTTATTTAATTAATTATTTTCTGAGTAGTTAAATTTGACTTATATCTTAAGTTAGCTTAAAAGTGTTGCTAATTATTGAAAAGGTTCTTAAGAAGGAAAAAGATTGATCTTTTTGCCTTTTTTTAACCCAAAAAAAAAAAAAGAAATTAACATAGCATGGTTTTGGAGTAGTGAAAACAGCTTTTACAAAGTCAGGCTGCATATAATAGACCCGAAGCAGGAACGATACTTCTCTGGACCCGTATTCAATGGCTTTGTTGCCTTGGGCTGTCCTTTAGTATAGTGTAGTTTTTCTAGATTTCAGTTATCTGTGAAATATCTTCTCCTTTTTCCCCCCCCCTTTTGTTTGGGTGAGAAAGTTGATTTTTGGTGGCAGAGATGGTGGATGCAATGAAGAATGTGGCAAACATGGATGTGGAATTGACTGTGGAGGAGAGGAACTTGCTTTCTGTTGGGTACAAGAATGTAGTGGGAGCTCGGAGAGCATCTTGGAGGATTTTATCCTCGATCGAGCAGAAAGAGGAGTCAAGAGGGAATGAGCAAAATGCGAAAAGAATCAAGGAGTATCGACAAAAGGTGGAATCAGAACTCACCAACATTTGCAGTGATATCATGACCTTGATCGATGAGCATCTCATTCCCTCATGTACTAAAGGAGAATCCTCTGTGTTTTACTACAAGATGTGAGTGGTTTAGTGTCTTTTCTTTATGTTTTCTGTTGCACAGCATTTGATCTTCAGAGGTTTCTGAGGTTAGATGATTCTTTTGGGCACAGGAAAGGCGATTACTATCGGTACCTTGCTGAGTTCAAGACTGGGAATGACAGGAAAGAAGTTGCTGATCAGTCTATGAAAGCCTATGAGGTGCTTAGAATTGCACTTTTGGCTTTTTTTTTTTTTTAAATATAAAATTTTCAACCAGTTTCTTGATACGTGCAATATGTACATGTTGATGGTGCTATTAAAATTCTGGCTGATCTGCTGATGACATTAATGTGCCATAAGGGTTTTCAGTTCTCAAGTTGCTTTCTTTAATGAGTCTGGGTGATGTTGTCAATGTTGTTGCTCATCATAATGCGAATTTGGTTCCTTGGCATAACTTCTTATATGTGTTATCTATGGTCCTTGGACACTGTATGCATGTTAATACTTGTTAGTATGTTCGTCTCACTGTACAATGGCTTCCTTTCTTGGAATAGGTGGACAATATAATTCCGGAAAACTTGGACCACTCTGATTATATGCAGCTATGATTTATGTTAGTTTTTGTTAGCAATACAAGCTTTATGCATCTTAGAGTTTTGCAATTAAGTGTTTTTAAACTAAAATGGATAAAAATCTTAGTATTATCTTTGCTGTTGGGAATATCTATGATGCAATCTCCATGTGTGTACCTCCTTGCTGATTTTTGTTTCTATAATCTACTTCCAGGCTGCTACCTCTACAGCAAAGGCTGAATTGCCTCCTACTCATCCTATTCAATTGGGTCTGTATTTGAATTTCTCAGTCTTCTACTATGAAATCATGAATTCACCTGAAAGGTTTGGTTATTGATCTTCTTGTTATTAACCAAGAAATATTGAAGCCTGAAATCTCTATCTGAGACGATGTGGACTGGTATGACAGGGCTTGTCACCTAGCAAAACAAGCTTTTGATGAAGCAATCTCTGAGCTGGATACCCTGAATGAGGAGTCTTACAAAGATAGCACTTTGATAATGCAGCTTCTCAGGGACAATCTCACTTTGTGGACATCTGACATTCCAGAGGATGCTGGTAAGTTTTGCAAACTAAAAGTCATTTAACTATACTGAAGGTCAAACTTGTGTATGATGTGGTAGTCAATGAAAATTGAAATCAGAGTTGAGTTCAGGACTAATTTTGATAAATAATGGACCAAAAGCGTAATAGAATGGGAGATGAAAATAAAAGGTAAGGCAGAGGGCTTAAGTTAGATGGGGTTGGACAAAAATGTATTTTTTGGGTCCAAATGTCCAATACCAAAAAAAAAAAAATTTGGTAACAGCCTTTGGATTTGAAAACTGCCGGATTCTGACCAGAAATTATGGTAATACTTATCTGCTATGGGGCCTTGTGCACCTAATGTCGAGTAGGTTGTGTTCTGAAGTTTAGGTTTGTGCATGAATCTAGTTGATGGCTCCAGAGCTAAATTTTATTTATTTGTTAGACTTGTGATTCTCTCATAAAGCAACATTGTTAGAGAATGGTCTTGGAATAACAATGTTCTTCATACAAGAGATTGTGGGATTGCTATTGAAAATGGATCAAGAGTGTTGGTGAAAAGAAGAATGTTGACCTTTGGTAGGATGATGCCTAGCAAGAAGACTATAAATGCAAAAAAGCAATTTTCATGGTATATGATTAACTTAGAAAGTGAGAGATCTTAAATACATAGTATGAATTTGCAAGAATATGACAGACGAACTTGTAGTTTGGTTTTACAAGAAATCAATGGAATAGCTCATCAAAAAAAAAATATGAAAAATCGGCAAAATAATGTGGAATAAGCCAATAAGGTGTAATAGTAAGAAAGCTAAGCCAAGATGAGAACTATTGCTCCTTAGACATTTGAATTGGATTAAATCAAGATACACCATCTCCAAACTTCTTACAGGTAGTTCTCTCCTTTTATATTTATTTTTTTATTTTTGATACTTAATGGGGGAAAGAAATTATTGGCTCAGGATTAGGGGTGTTAGTATGCAGTTTGTGCTTGAATCAATCATGTTTTGACCTGTTGCAGAAAGTAGAGCCTGTTTGGCTGAGCTTGTTTGGGGCTTATAAGCTGCAAACAATAAAAAGCATGTGAGGGGGTGCTTTTCTCTAGGTGCTTATAAGCAGCAAAATAAGCAGAGCCAAACAGGCTTGTAATTTCTTTTAAATACAGAGATGCTGGTTGAGGTACAAAACTTCTTACAGGAAGAGAAGTTACATTATCTAATCAGATTAAGTTTACGCTTCCTTGATACCTCAATTCATTGCTAACTGGTAATGCCTGCTACAACTTGAGTGTTTTATAATGTTCCCGTGAATTAGCAGTGGATGCCCATTTCGCCACTGACACATTCCAGAGAATAACATCCTAGTGCCATCTGTGAAACAGAAATTATCATAGAAATTTTCTTTGAAGAACATAATTCTCTTGCTTGGTAGTGATGGACCCTTTCAGGATTCTAGTACTCCATTTTTTGCCACTGCTTTTCTAGTTAAAGCTACCTTTTATCTTGTATTGCACCCTTTAAGATATTGTAGATATCTTGTAAGTCTTGTGGAACCAAGATTGACCATTGTTATCAAGTTAATCAACAGTAAAATACAGTTTTTTGAGACTAAACTTGTTTGTAGATTCTTCTCAAGAATTCAGTGTAAGTAAAATCGATGCTAATATGGTCATGTCCTTCTTGGATTAACATTGAGCAAATCTAGTTGAGTGCGGGAAAACACTAAACAGAACAAGAGAATGGTGTGTTATAAGATCTTAACAACCTAATTCATTTGCCTCCAAATACTAAAATCTCGTTAACACTGATCTCCTTTCACTCTTCAGATGATGCTCAGAGAGCCGATGCTGGTAAAGTTGAAAGCGGTGAGAATGCAGAGGTTCGCCTTCTTGTTGCCCTTGTTCAATCATTACGAGAAATTCTCCTCATGTTCTCCACCTAATTTAGAATATTTTTCTTCTTTGCTTTTCTTCCCTCCTCTTTTTCCGGCTGCAGTGAAGCAGCCGAATGTTTAGAAGCTGCAAGGTGTGCGGGAAAGGGAGGATGATGGTGCACCTTGCGGAGACTGATTTCTCGTGAATGGTGGTCATCGCACATGGCGTATCTTCGTTAAGGTCGTTTGCTTGTAGTGTGATGTCTGCATATGGTTTGATTTGCTTCCCCCGTGCCTCCTCGCGTTTCACATAATAGTGCTTGTAGAGTTTTCAGTGGTTTGTTGGTCTATTGGTGGTTTTGTTTTCCAGATAACTGCCGCATTCCTGGTGGAGGATGTGTTGCTGCATATTGTCTCTTCGTCTGTTCTCTCAAACCATGTTACATGACATTTATTTAAAGTTTAATTTTCCATGTCATACACTAATGGTTTTTGGTAGATGCATAAGAACATAAACCTAAAACCAATTCAAACGAAACCTTATCCCATTCTGTGAGGTCGCTATATAGATCCAACGATGTCCTTTGTTCTTATCAAGGTTCGTCTTTTTGTTATAGTTTCATGCACCCGATATCCCATTCAAGTGTCTTTATTCAACTCATGTATTACATAAAGAAGTTCTAAGGTGCTAGATCTTGGTTACACTCAAAAGATTAGTTGCGGATGAATAGCATTGGATTGGCTTTTTCGTAAAAGTGTTTTTTCTACAACTTCTGAAGAAGTATTGATCAAAGACGACATGCTGACTCTTAAAGAAGAAGGTTTAACTCATGATTCGAGTCTATATAGACGACAAAAAGATGGATAGGCCATACCTTTACTTTTTTCCCTGAGGAGTTAGAATTTTTAACTTTTGAGAAAAGTCGAATTTGAGCTTTGACCTAAAGAAAAAGAAAAGACATCTCGAACAAAATCTGATATCTAATGTAAGCAAATACAAGTTAACTAATCTGAACTTTGCAGTTGTGGGTTTCTAGTGCAGCTAATACGGTTCTATCTAAAGTGAATTTTGCGTTATTACTAAATTAATAATAATAAAAAAAGGAAATTCCCAAAAACGTGAAGGAACCTTGGAGATAGAAAAAAATAAGCAAGTCTTAATTATAAGATTACATAACTTGTCTTTTAAGTATGTTAATACAAATATATAACTTGTTTTTGAAGAATTTATTTTACAACACTGAAGGGCTTTAGTCTTCTTAAGTTTGGGTTTGAATCACAACTAAAAACTAAATTTTCTTGATCAAATTAAATACTAAATTTATGAACCATAAATGAATATCTGCATATATGTACGTAATTTTTATAACAGAAAGTTGATTAGCTCTTCAGTCAATTAATTTTCCTCAAGATCCGAGTTTTCGTAGACTTCAATGTTCATATCTCATATTCATTTGACGTTTTAACTAATGTGATTACGCACACAAAAGTTAAGATTATAGGATTTTATTTTAAAATCAATCAATATTAGCCATTTTAGGGTCTGTTTGGATTAGTATTTTATGGAAAAACACCTTTTTGTCAAAAAAATCATATCTTTTTTCCAATAAATAGTATTAGGTTTGTATTAAAAAAAGCAAAAATCTAAAAAAAGGTTCAAACTTAACTTTTACATAAGCTACAAATTTTAACTTATCTAACAAAATACTTTTTTTAAAATAAATTATAAGAACAAGTATTTTTTAAAAAAAAAATAATTCAAACAAACCTGTAATACCTCTTTGACGCATAAACTAGTTTGATTATATGAGTTGATTTTTAGGTCATGGATTAAAATAATTGTAGTCCAAGTTCTGATACTATATAAGAATAACAAATTTATCTTTTGGCATGAATAGACATAATTAAGTCAAAGTTTAGCTATGATATTAGGTAATAATAACAAAATTTTATTCTCATGTGAATTAACATCTTTACTTGAATATTGTGTTAAGAATTATAGAAGTTCATTCTCAAATTAATAAAATGAAAAGAAGAAAAACAAAAGAAGAAAAAAGACACATTGGAAGAGCCTTGATATTTTTATTCAGAAAAAAAGTCAGAAGCTTTAAACCCTCACAACTCCGCATCCAAAAGCGTCTACTTTTCTTTTCTCTTCTCTTCCACTTGTACCCAACCTCACAACCTCTCCACATACACTAATAAATTTGATTAAAAAAATTATAATTTATCAAAAATAGAAAAAAATGGCAAATAGCAATTTACCCAGAAGAATTATAAAGGTAATATAATTTTGTTATCTTTAATTCTTGATTGCTGTGTTTTTAAGCTATATATTTGCATATTTGCATACTTACATACCCCATATGATTTTTGTTTGTTGTATTTTTTATTTTCTTTTTATTGTGCATTTGTAGCTATAATTCATTTTCTTAGTTTTATGTTCAATTTAATATTGTTTATTTTTTTTATCTCCAGGAGACACAAAGGCTTCTCAGTGAACCAGGTCTCAAATATGTATAATTTGTTTGTCTTTTGATAAGTTATGGTGTTTTTTTGTGTGTTGACTTCGATTGGTTTGTTAATTGTCCAATAAAGATTTCAACTTTATCAGTATAAGTGAAATTTGAAGCTTATTAATTGTGATTTGAGTTGGGTTTTTGAAAAAAGACTGGATCTTGTTATATTGTTTGAAAAGAGATGTTGATTTGGTGGTTTTGTTTTTTGATATTTTGCTTTTATGAGGATAGCTCCTGGGATTAGCGCTTCACCTTCGGAAGAAAATATGAGATACTTCAATGTGATGATACTTGGTCCTTCACAGTCACCTTATGAAGGTAGTGTTTTGTTCTCGAGTCGCAATTTTTCAGTTCGGAGCTGTTTTTATGTGTTATGATGCTAATGGTTGCAACTTTTATGAGATAGCTAATATTCCAGATATGTAGCCATTCGAGCCTTGTTGGGTTCCTTCTGTGAGTGAGAACACACATGTCCTAGTTCCTTTTTGTGAAAGCAAATAGCTAGTTTTGGTGGGGGGAAATAATTATTTCAGGTTAATATCAAGAAGTGGATGTTTGTTGCATTTTCTGCTGAAGTATAAGTATTAACCTTTTATTGCAACTCTGCAAGTAGCTATGCTGCAAACTTTTTAGATTCGCTGATTGAAAACCTTTAGAAAGATAATTGAAGGCTCTTAACATGCCATGTGACAAATGGAAAACATGAGGACCTCAAGTAAACTCTATCAAAATTCAGAACCTTGTCCAACCAGATAACTATGATACATAAGATCACCATTTCTTTTAACTTGCAGGATAATTAATTTATATGGAAAAGTAAGTTCTGCCTGAAAACCTATTACTTGCATTACGATATGGTTTAATTCCAGTCTATTAAACTCATGAACCTTACTGCTGATATATGAGTCGGCCAGTTGTCTTTTTATGCAGAACTCATCTGCATAAACTTTTGAAACATTACTGAAATTATTCAAAATTACAAGATAGTGTCAACTTATGCTTTCCTTTTTCTATCTTGTTTCTTTACATAGACATGGAAAGGAATGATCTCATCCTTGGAAACTGATTTGGACTCCTCGAACTTACTTCTGCTCTCCCTTTTTTCTCTGTTAATTGACAAATAATGCTAGTATCTGAAGTTGGACTAGTAGCTTCTTTGCTTTTGATGAGGATATTTTGTATCTTAAGTATTCTTTTGACATGCAATCTTAATTCGATCTCTTATGCTCTAAGGAGGAGTATTCAAGCTGGAATTGTTTTTGCCTGAAGAATATCCAATGGCACCTCCAAAGGTACTAATTACTATCATTCATTCTTACATCAGCGTTACTCATTGTTTGACTGAACTCTGTATAAACTTTTTGACCTATATTTCATAAGTACAAGTTTTCTTGCCCTTTATATATGTGATAATGTAGACCTTTCTGCCTTTAGAATCTTAACTCTTTTCAGGAATTGTAGTTTGCGCTTGTGATTCTTCCTTCCCTTTCTTTCTCTCTTCCTCCGTTTTGTCCCTTATTGTATTCCTGGATTCAGAAATGAAATCATGATATTGTCCTTCGGAAGCTTTATCTTCTTGCGTGTTGATTAGGGTTGGACTAATTTTTTTAAGCTGAAACATACAGCTGAAGAAGCCATTACTAGTTAGTCTTTACCTTTGCTCTCAAATTGGTAAGGATTAAACCCTTAATGTCATTTCTATGGTTGATGATCATTGAGGGCTCCTTTACCATTTTGTATAAATGGGCTATTCTATTTGTGCATATGTGGTAGAGGGGTGCATTAGATTCTTGTTTATCTATTAGTTTTCAGTTCTTGTCTTCAACACAGGGTAGAGCAGTTTGGTAGCTCACAAGGCTCATAACTTTGAGGTGACGGGTAACTCTACATGCATCTTATCTGTGTCATGAGATGGCTGATCCTGATGGGGGCTGTCTCAGTTTGATAATGGCTATTTAAATTGCAGTTTCTTGTGCCTACTTTATTTCTCATCAATGTTTCTCCTACAGGTTCGGTTCCTGACAAAGATTTACCATCCTAACATTGATAAGGCAAGTGAACAGTCAACTTTTCTTTCTTCTCATGGTTTTGAACGGTAACTTATTATTTTCTTAATTTCTTGGAATAGCTCGGAAGAATATGCCTCGATATTCTCAAAGATAAGTGGAGTCCGGCTCTCCAGATTCGAACAGTGTTGCTCAGGTAACTATTATGACTTCTCAATCTGGCAATTGCTTCACTTTTTTCTGATGATAGAAGTGGCAAAATGATCCTATTCCTCGAAGGGGCTGAAGTTCTTGTTTGAAATTGGCAAATATCATCAGTTATGCAGATATTTTGGCATATTACGCTATATCAAAGAAGGAATCTTGTATAAATGACATTGATGACTCATCTTTGGTTACGTTCACCAAGTACAGAAACAAGATAGTCAGCCCTCTGTTTCCATGGCATTTTTGGCTTTGGCTCAGTTTGAGCCACATCCAAAACTATGCCCTATTACCTATACTGCAAAATTTAAGGTTAATCCACCCAGTCTTGTTTTATAGAGGAAGGCTTCACACCTCAGCCTCATTAGACTCAGCTAGTGATATAATGTGGAATATTATTCCGTTATTTTTATTCTTATTACTCTTCTTCAAAGGAGAAATCTTATGTACCTATTAGATAAAACTGTGGCTCATTAGAGGTCACATATGGGTTAGACATCAAGAATTGTCAGTTGTAACGTACAATATTATGTTTCTTAACAAAGCTTTTATGATACGAAGTATATTACACTCTTACCCGTAGAACACCATTCACTTTCTTGTGACTCAGCATTCAGGCTCTTCTGAGTGCCCCCAATCCGGATGACCCACTCTCTGAGAACATTGCAAAGCATTGGAAGACAAATGAAGCTGAAGCTGTTGAAACAGGTAGCTTATCTTGTCACTTTATTCATTTATTCACGTGAAGGAAATACAAATGCGAAATTTTGCGCTCTGCGTTCTGCTTTATGCATATATGATACCACTGATCGAATGTTTTCATCAATGGTGCACATCATTTCAAAATGTATTTCTCTAAGTTATTGCTCATACTCAACCTGCAGCTAAGGAATGGACCCGTTTATATGCAACTGGTGCATGACAAGGGATTATGCGTGAGCTACATGACAATGGGAACCTGCAGGTCATGCCTGCATTTATGTTGAGATAATGTTTTCGTATTTCATTTCACCTGATGAAATGGAAGTATTATTGTAAAAACTGTCTTGAAGATTAAATCTTCCCAAGCTTTATGGCACTTTATGTTAGTTTTATGTTAGTTCTAATGGCTTCACTTTGATGTTTTGGAAACTGAGTAAATTTATCCACTTGTGTTCACTGATCTTATGTCGCTGACTCGCTGTAGGAGTTTGTGAGACCTCGATTGCATGTCCTTTTTTCACTCCCTAGTCCCTTGGCTCGTTTTTTCTCTGTTGGTGATGCAGATTTTAGTTGTAACTGGTCTTGCCTCTTGACTAAATTTTATGCGTGATTTCTGTCATAAAGCAAGATTTGATCCCCTCATAACGTGTAATGTTCAAGCTGTTAGAATTAATTTTATCATAATAATATCATCAACTCATCAACTATTGAGCTTCCCTATTGCTATGAAGAGATTCAAGTCTCATATCGTCTGAATGAGTTCGAGGTCTCCGGTGCCTTTTTGGAATTATTTTTGTTGCACCCCTATGTCTAAAGGGCGACAACAGGGCGAGGTTGTTGCGTTGTATGGTAGAGGTGCGCTGGACCGCCAACAAATAATGGGTACCGCCACCCTAGGCAGACTTAGTGAGCTGTGTGGTAGGCAACCATTTCACCATTTCGCGTGGTTCAGGAGGCACTCGAGTCAGCTGCCGGTGGCTGACAGCATCTTGACCCAGTCTTGAGATACAATGCGAATTTGATATCTGAGAACTTTTTGATGAAGAAAGAGTAAGCCTAACATGTTATTTAGCACATTGCACCTACAGCAAAACGCAGTCTGTAACAGATGGTATGCAACTGAAATCTTCCTACAACTTTATAAGCTACTCTTTACACTCTGGTTCATATAAAACCTATCATATGCTCACACTACCGTCAGCTATGTCGGCCGGTTACAACGATAAGCCGGACCGACCCGACCGTGGCACAACCCGATTGATCGTTCATGAGAATGACCCTTCCAAAAATCACCACTCCACCATATTTCAGTTCCCGTTTGAACCAGGCAAGACCAGAGCAGAGCCACCAGAACCCCCATCACCACCACCTCTTCTAGTGCTTCTCTTCCTCTTTGGCACCAACTTCGTCGCCTTTTCACCGCCACGAATCACTGATGAACGTGATGCAGATTGTGAACCGCCACCCTCCACCAAACCATAACTAGCGACATCGCTATCACCATTGCCAATCATCAACAACTTCTTCAGCCTGTTTCGCGGCCTTTTCGGCTGCTTTGAACCCGAAGCCTTGGAAGAATTGGTGTCGAGGGGGTGGTGAGACTGAATGTCAACGGAGTTGAGCATTTCGAGAGAAGTGACGCAGCATTCTTGCCAGCCGAGTTCATTCAACTCCTTGACTACGTCATCCAATGACATCACCGCACACGATGACACATTTTCATCTTGCAGCGTCGATCGGGAGGGTTTCATCAGCTCCATTGTGCTTACAGCCTCTAGCATAATCCTCTGTTTTCATTATCAAAATTAGAAAAGCAATATAATAATAAAAAAAATAATTGGAAAAATCAAGTATAACACACATAATGTCTGTGATTTGGTCAATACCTTATGCGTCTTGTGCAATTTCTTGTAGCCGTGAAAGTCAATGATCTGGAAAAAGAAAAAGAAATTGTGAATAAATAGATAGTGTAATATAATTATATATTTGAATATATGTCTACGTGATGGAACGAAATTTATTCTCTGATTTTTTGGAAGAAAATGAGATGAAAATTTGCGTGATAAATGATGATATTTGTGAATTAAGACTATGAATTAAATGCTTGAAAAATAGATTAGCAAATACTCCTCCACAAAATACACGTATATGTATTTGAGATTATTGTTTTCTCTGTAATTTTTCTCCGAAAATTTGGAGAAAAATTGAAGCATTGACGTTGCGACTCATGAAGCGATCACTTGATGCTTCAAAGTTCAAGCTGATATATAACACGTGTGTGCGCGCGCGCGCGTAAAATGAGCTTTCATTTTCCGTACAATCGTAATAACGCATCAAAAGAAGGGGAAAAAATGCGAAGACATAAAAAGCTAAACACCTGAAAAATCAAAATTCAACAATAGTGCTAGAAATAAAAGGCGAATATATTCCTAATAATAATCGATTTTTTTCCTTGAAAAATGTAGAAAAAATTCTAAACAAACAAACACATACACATATATACACAAGCATTTGAAGGCATTTTCCGTACAATCACAACAACGCATCAAATAAAAAAAAAACGCAAAATATCTGGAAAAACAAAATTCAACAATAATGCTAGAAATAAACGGCGAATTTATTCGTAATATCAATCGTTTTTTTTTTTCTGAAAATGTAGGGAAAAAAAATTCTAAACAAACAAAGACACAAACACACACACACACATATACATGCATGTGAAGGTAGACCTGGTTGAGCTGATCGACGGTGAGATCAACTAGTTTGTTGTCGTCGACGAAGCAGAGGTACTCTTCCAACGTTAGCTTCTTCGTCCTCCACCTGACTCTCGCTCTGCCGTCCGCAACCGTTACCATGGTGGTGTTGCCGCTTTCTCTCTCTCTCTCTCTCTGTATGTGTTTTCTGCGTGTTATACTGTGTGTGAGTGCAGCCTTTCAGCTATATATAGTAGTGTGTATTTTGAGTAGTGGAGTGATAAAGGTGAAGTGAGAGCGGGTCACGTGACTGCTTGCCACCTCACGTGATAATATTAGTTTGTTAAATTGTTACACAAATAAGTAAGTGCAAGTTAATCTCTATGGTTTATCAGTTAGTCACTTATCTAGTCTTTAAAAACTTACTTAATAATTGCTTTGAGATTTTTAAAAGGTGGTACGAAATTCAATTCTATCACATTTTTCAATTTGATTTACCAGGATGTGTATACGTACATATATTGAGTGCATATAACTATATTGCTACATATATATAGATATTGACCAAAAAATACTCGTGTTTATGAGTATCGAGTAATTAACTACTTAATCTCTTGTGGTTATTTACCAGTTGTGAGCAAATATAGATACGAAATTTACCAAGAATGTCCCTACATTTATGAATAATTAACTACTTAACTTCTTGTGATTTTTCAATTAGCTAAACTAGTTATGCCCTTGCATAATAGTTTTTCCAGGTTGGTTATATGAATATTTGAACACAAAAGTATCAAACATAATATTTTCGTGTGAATATACGATGCACTCCTGTAAAGCTCTCTCTTCACTTTTCTTTCGACCCCCATTTTTAAGCCGACCCCACGCCTCACTTTTCTTTTAACCCCTATTTTTAATTTGACCCCGCCCCTGATAAAATCCGAACCTAAGTCAACACTCCTGAAAAAGTAATTTTAATTGCTTAAACTAATCTTTAAACCCCATCTCCTCACTTGTATGACATGTGCCAAAAGAAAATCCTGGATAATTCCTTATCCAGAAAATAAAGAAGTCAAATAATAACATCACCAGGGCAAAATAGATAGAAAAAGGTTCTACATTACTACCATAGTTACCAAAAGAAGTGCATGCAAAAGTCTCATTTGCCATTGGAGGCAGCACAACGCACAGGACAAAGCCAGTTCCGTAGGAAGCTCAAATAGTGTTTATATGAAAGATCTCTAGTTAACTGAACTAAGCTCGTTGTGAAAACCTTTAGTTGCTAGCCTGACGCAACTCTGGGCGGACGAAATCAGCATCCGCGGTCACTGAAATGTCGACAGTTGGTCTCAACTGGGCGCATACATCGATGGCTCCATGCACGGGATCTGAGAGGAAGTTGCTGATGAGGTCCTGATTGATGGGAGTACCATTATCAACGGCCACCAAAGCCTGCTGGGTGAGAATGTAATCAAATCGAGGCGCCCACTTTCTAGATCCTAGGCGTGCTGTTGTGGAACAGTTATCCACCATGAATGAGACTCCGCGAGCATGCATGAAAGGGTTCAGCGAATCCACTGACTCGATCACACTTTCGTTTATAATTTCTGAATAAGAGTGACCCTTCTTCCTTAAAATCTCAATCTGGACATAGTTTTTGCAAATCATAACATTAGACGGGAACAAATAATTCTAGAATTAAATGTATAATGCTAAAAGTCATTAAAAATAATTCTACTAAACAAAACATCTCAAAACCAGAAGAGAATTGAAATATGCAAGGACCAGCGTTAAGCTGACCAGATCACATCAAAAAGCAACTTATATAAGACTATGTCACAACTACTTTATAAAGTGAACTCTTCAAAGTCTGACAGAAAGAAAAAAGAATTGGTCTCCCTGATTCTGGTTATAACATGATTAAAAGATGTACTATAACATGACAAATATTGCATCCACAACTTCCTTGTGCCTTAGAGTTGCCTCAAGGGGGACTTTACGTTGCCCTCTTGAAAGTTAAAAGTAAGAGCTGCTATAACTCATTATGATAGCATGAGTTACAGTTTATGCACTACCGACTCTTGCCTATAAAAAGTATTTCTGCTAAAAGTATCCTATTTGCAGTATGCATTAAATAGATTACGTTTTCCCAAGTCTATTGCTTTAGACAGGTGACATTATTTTTGCCTTTGATACATCAAAAGACTGATTTGTACATTCTTCTATATTTTTGTAAAGCCAAGTCTAGGCACACTGGCCCGCTCCAAAGTCAAATCGCATGTTGAATTCTTAACTTTCCATCAGTGAAAGAACTACTTGGTGATTTTAGTGGCCTGAAATCTGAATTAATAAGAACTCACCTGAGCCATCATCAATGCGACAAAGACACCGGCAGTGAAAGGATACAGAGGGCCTAAGTCGCCTGCAGGTCGAACTGCCCTAACACGTTCACCTCCTTTCCACATTCGTGTTTGGTCAATTTTGCCCATTGGGAAAGCTGGTAAACCTTCCTTTTCCTGTATGGTAGAGAGGTTAAGTAAAAAACTATACAAGATTTATATTCTTCCTTTATCTTTTTTGTAAACAATGATTCCAATCCTTCATATCTTAAAGATATTTTTGGGGATCTAGTAGAAGAATGATGAACATACATAAAATCGGCGTCCAGCTAAAACAACACTCCGGATCTCACTACCGCTAGCTACGTCTTCATAACACTCATACAAGATGTCCATGCAGGGATAGTAAGAAGCACTGTAAGCAGTCTCAAATTCCTTCTTTCCTTCCTCAGTCAATGAATTGTAGACAGCCAGCATACCCTGTGACAATGAACAGACAAATTAAACATCATCGACTTGGCTATACAAAATAGTTTGATAATGGCAACTGTATTTGGAAGTAGTCTGTACAAGAGGAGTTAACAGACAAATGCAGAAGAAAAAGATGAAACTCAAGAGTCTATAGATAAACCAACCTTTGTCGATATGGTCTTCGAAATAATTCCTGTTATGCATTCCACAGTATTCTTGTATGCAATGTCTTCACTCATTCCATTTTCAGTATATCTTCTGAACAATGACTCCACAATTCCATGCACGGCACCAAGTAAAATGCCTATAAATCAAAAAGTTGTTAAGACAATCATATTGAAATGTCAAAAACTAACAATGAAAGATATCCCTCTCACCTCGCTCCCCAAATATATCACTTTTGTATTCCTGTTCTAGAGTGGTGGCAAAGGTAAAAGGAGAACCAAGTGCCACTGACCATCCAAGAGCAACATCTGTTGCTCTGCCATCCACATCCTATACATGAAAATGGTAAAACATGATAAATATTTATAACACAAAAGTCACGTTCACAAATGAATACAGAGATTGACATGCCATGCGGACAGAGAGACAGACAAAGAGAGAGAGTGAACCTGGTGGACCGCAAAACTTGAATTAATACCAGCACCATTTATTTCCTTTCCCTGCACATATAACCTCCTAACTGACGGCCCCATTCCTTTGGGACATACAGCTATGACACTTATGTTCTTGGGGAAGTCAAGACCCATTGATTGCAAATGGCCAAGAAGGAAACCATGGGAAAGCCCAAGAATGCTATTTGGCTTCATGTGAGAAAATACTTTCTCATAATTATCAGCCTGCAATGCATTACAATTTTGAGAATATGCCAAGGACCAGTAAAAATAAAAGGATATTGCCTAGAGTTGCAACATGAATGGGAATCAGAAAAAAATGTGCTGTACCAGTGTCCAGTGTAATTAATTTTCAATGGTAATCATGCAACAAAAAATTTACAACTTTAATCTTCTCAAGGCTCATTTTACACCTCTTGAAGAGCACCAAACTTCTGGGACAATTCATAGTCTTGCCTTCTTATTCTTTTCGCAATCTGGTCTTTTCTGTTCACCAGTTCTTAGAATGAAAGCCCCTCATTCATGGAACAGAAATAATCCCCCATAACCACAACATGCGGACTCACCAAAACAAATATGGTTAGCACAAATAGAATCACTTATTTGTTTTCAGCTCCAGATGATCCTCAAAAAATTAAGAGATAATTAACAGCAAAGTCAAAAAAGCAATAATTAATTGGCCATGTAACTTTAGATGCTAAAATAAGATTTGGCGGAACATTCTCTTAGACCTATGTCACAAGTAAGATAATCTCTTTCCTTTATTTTAGTCCTAAAAGAGAATAAACTAATTAAAGAATAGTGAATGTTAAACTAAAATTGAATGAAACATTGAAGGAAACCAGTGGAATATTGCTTCTAAATGACAGGACAAAAGAAATGTCAAGTAAGCAAGACGAGGCAAAAGCAATATAACAACCTGAGCTGCATCAGAAATTAAAAGCAGAACAAGGTCACTGCCAGAGATGGTCTCATATATGTCTCCAAGGGTCCCATTCTCTTCAGTAAAACCAGCAGCACGGGCCTCGGCGAAAGAGCGAGAACCTTTCCTTAAACCAATCTGCATTAAGCAAAAGCAAGAAAGGTTCAGGCCAGAAGCAAAGAAATTATAAAAAGTAGACCCCCACAATCACAAGAGGAAAGAAATAAAAGGGAACCAAATTACCTTGACCACGATGTCAGACTTTGCTTCTGCAAGAGAATCCCTCAAGTTCTGAGCTTGAGCAGGCCCCTATTAAAACATGAAAACAACTAGACCATAAGAAAGATGAATTTTAACCATTCCAACACCACTAACAGTGATCCACCATTTGCAAGAACACCAACTTCTATTTGGTTGCCTACACAAGAAGACTAAATGGAGAAATAAGGAAAGAGAATACCAATGACGGATGAAAGAAAAGACATGGCAATGTAAAGGAAAAGAAAGGAGAAGAAACAGCATCGCATGTAATTTAGTTATAATTTTATCTCATGTTAATTTGTGTTTGCACAAAATAATTAACATCCGAAAAACATTTTAGAACTCCTAGATGAAGCAAGACTTGGCATTTACTTGCTTAAACAGACACTTCATTCCACACCTCTCCTTCCCAGTACCTCAAATTCCGTCAATCAGAAGAAAAGCATGTAGAATAAAACAATAAAGCCAAATGTCATTGCGCAACATATGAAGTCACTGAAAATGCCATTTACTTCACCTATTTTCCCGAAACTTAAACAGCTCAAAGATGGAAACTTTCCATTAGAAGTGACTATAAATCCCAATCATATTCTGACAATCAAACACAGCAATCAGAACGCAGAGCCGTCAATCGGAAACAAATGCCGCCAATACTAAAACATGTATATAGCCACTTTATTGCCAAAAATGAACAAATAAATATTAACTTTAAAAAACATGAATTTAATAATCAACAGAAAATATACCTGTGAACCCCAACCAATAACTCCAATTTGCTTGATTCCCTTGAATGCATCTGGCAATAACTTGAACAAATCCCTCCCTCCTTTCACAATATACTGTAAAAGAGAAGGGAAAAAAAAAAAAGAACTCTTAAATGAATAATTAAATACTTAACATAAATAAACATCGACATATACCTACAGACATTAAAGAATAAACTCAACACATTGATTATTAATCCAAAATGAGCTTCTTAAAGTCTGTTGTAACACAATATGAAACTTATAGAGAAATAAACAAATTGGGTTTTTCTTAAAATGTTCAAACATCTAATTAAATAAATACGCAAACACTGAAAACTAATACATAAAAACTAAAACCAGGTAAACATTTTAATATTTTAATACAAAAAACAAAAGAGCTCCAACAAAATGAACTATAACACCCAAAAAAACCAAAAAATAAATCAAATAAACTACTTTGGTTTTGCTTAAAATGCTGAAATATATAATCGCGTATGCGTAGAGATAGAAAGTAGTGATTTATATTATGCACCTCGTCATGGCCAGCAAGGTTGATCTTCTCTTTCTTGAAGACCTTGGTGTCGAAATCAAGAGAAAGTGGTGGCTTCACTGAAGGCACAGCGACCATTCTAGCCGATAGAGCCGAGCCATTCGGAGTGGCGGTGGCGGCGGCTGAAGTGGCTCGAGCTACGAGTGGCTTGAGAGACGGGTTGGAGGAAGAGAGGAAGCCGAGGTTGAGAGCAGCAGCTTGGGGTTTGGTGGCGGAGGAAGCGGTAGCAGCGGTGGTGGTGGCGGAGGAGGAAGAAATGGTGAAAGAGGTAGCTGAAGCCGCCGCCATCAGAGACTATTGCTGATCAGATAGCTGCACTTTGTGTGTGCGAGTGTTTGCTTGTGTGTGAAAGAAAGTGTTTGTTGCGAAGAGGCGATTAGGAGATAGATAGACCCTTCAAGTATTTATAGGGTAGGTAAAAAAGTATACCAGCATAACAAACAGTCGTAAATAGACATGGCGCATGCTTGGATCGAGTCTAGTCTCGAGTCCTGGACTTGGTATTCTTAATTTAACTGGTGCACAATATTAGCGTATAATATAAGAGACGTAGTATTGTGTATTGAATTGAAAGTTTGTCGGTGGATGGTCGGGTTTTAAGGGATATACTGATAATTAAGTTTCGTCAATTGAATTTCTCTTGTGCCAAATAAAAAGTTAGATTTTATATCCCTAAAAAAAAAAAAAAGAAAGGAAGTTGTTTACATTATAATTTACGCTTATTTATAAATTTTTTAACTCAATCTTATAAGGTTTCAAAGAGGAGAAAATAATCATTTTCTTCTTTTAATTCAATTTTTTGATTAAAAATAAATTAAAATTGTTCTCTATTATAGGTTTGTTTTGATTGACTTTTTTCTTTAAAAAATATTTTTTTTGTAATAAGTATTTAGATTAAATTTTAAAAGCAGTTAAAACTCCAAAAAGAAAAACTCAATTTTAGCTTTTCTTATAAGTTAAAGTTTTTAACTTGTCAAAAACAAACATTTTTTGAAAGACATTTCTTAAAAAACATTTTAGCACCTTTTTATATGACACGTGTATATAATAAGGGGCTTTTATGTAAATTGACTTTTTATTTTGAATGTATGTTTTTGTGAAAGGGATATATTTTTTTATTATAAATATTTAGATTAATATTGAAAAATTTAAATTTATAAAAAAATAAATTAAGATTTTCTTAAAAGTAATTTTGTCAAAAGCTAAGAAGCACTTTAAAGGGGGAAAAGAAAGATAATTAAAACAAAGGCAAGTGTGTTTGAATGTTGGTGCACGTTGGAATATAAAAGTATCCCACCTGGAGAGTGCAGACAACGCTGGCAGTGGCAGCTCTTGCTCCAAAATTTGTCATGATGTAATGGCAAACGTCACATTTCTTTCCTCACTTGTGGAAATTACACTAGGGTTTTACTATTCGTTTAAATTTTTTTTCTTAAATGGCTTTTTATATTTTTTGGAAAAAAAGTTTTTCAGAAGTTGAAATGTTTGACTTCTGAAATAGAAATTTTTTTTAAAAAAAAATTAATGATAACTCAAATGGTTGAGATTTTTTTTCCCCTAAGAGGGATGTCCTGTAATGGCAAATGTCAAATTTCTTTACACAGTTGTGGAAATTACACAAGATTTTTAAGATTTGTTTACCTCTTTCTAAGTTTTTTTTTTAACTTTTGGAAAAGAAATTAAAATTTGAAATATTTGACTTATGAAATAGAGTTTTCTTGAAAGATTTAGGACTTCTTTGCACATTCGTGGAGATTACACATGGGTTTTACGGTTCATTTTGCTCTTTTTTATTTTTTTTATAACTTTTGGAAAAAAAATTGAAAGTTGAAATATTTGACTTCCGAAATAACTGTGTTTCTTATAAGATTTAGGGATAACTCAAACGGTTGAGATTATTTCTTTCAAGAGAGATATTTTGGGTTCAAATCTCATGAGAACGAGGATTAGGTATTTTTGTTGACTTTCCCTAAGAGGGATATTGTGGATTCAAATCTCATTGGGAAATGGATTAGATATTTTTTTGACTTTTCTTTTCTTATGACCCCTAACCCCACCCCGACCTGACCATCGCTCCCAATGAAATTTGATCTTTAGACTTCATTCTCTGGAGAGTTAGTTTCAATAAGTTAAATTACCATTTAATATGGGACAGAGGCTAGATCAAGATGGAAAGTTTATGAAAAAATTTAAGTTTTTTTTTCATAATTTTATTTTTAATTTAATTCAAATAATTCTTGTAAAAAAAGATATGATTTTCTCAAAAAAATAATTTTTCATAAAAAAAAAACATTAATAAAGCATCACCAAATAACTGAAAAAAAGTGGTTTGTCTTCCCCCCCTCTCCCTCCTTTCACTCTCTCTCTTTTCTGTTTTCTTTTCTCTTTTCTTTTTCTGACGTCGAGGTATTTTTATTAAATAGAAGTATCAACCAATGCTACAGTTATCAATGTAAGATAACTCTATACAAAGATTATAAGTCAGATCTAGAGGAGATTCTATTGTTAAGGCAACTCATTTTGTCACAAAGTTAGCTTAGATGCATTTGTTACATAAATTGGATCATGAACATCTCTAGAAGTCATTATGTGGTTTCCATAAAAATCTTTGCCAGATAGAAAGGCCCGTAAAAGGACATCTCACCAAAATATTATAGCTTGTTGAGATCATTAGGTCGATTAAATTATTTACATGACCAAAGTAGAGACCCATATGTTTTACTTATAACGAGAATTTTCACTTTTAAAGTACAGCTTACTTCAATGAAAATGATGTCTTAGTTGTTCATAAAACAATAACCTCTTTGTGTGCTATTTCTCCTTAGAGCATTAGATCAACTATTGAAGATACAAAGGTGATCGCAACTAAAGTTAATTGCGCGCGATTTCGTTGTTCAAAGAGAATAATAATTGAACAGCTGATTGAGTAGCGAATAATTTCACAAATAAATTAACCATTGACTGAGTGTCAAACCCCCCTCACCACTAGAAAATTTTGCAAATAATTTGTACTCTATGTATGGAACAAACTTTGTATTACTTGGCATTCAGTAGTATGTATTGTATCTTCTTTCAAGGCAAAAAAAGAAGTATGCAAGAACTTTAAGAATTGATTCAACCACCTCGTACAAATGCAATGCGAGACAATAATCCATGCTTATAGAGCACTCAACAAAATTCTTCAACTCATATATTTACATATATGAGTAACGAGGATCTCCTTCTAACATCGTAATTATTTAACAATTTATAATAATCAAATTCACATATAATTTCATAATATTATATAGATCCATTTATAATATTGGATGTAGACACGTACCAAGAACAATTATAGCACCGCGGGCCCACTTGCACCAGAGGCTTGTCAGAATTTCTTGTACATCAAGTATTACAAGCCCAGTGGGCCGTTGTGCATTTTAAGAGCCTGTTTAAATTGATTTTTTTTAAAAAGTATTTTATTTTTACAATAACTATTTAATTTAATTTTTTAAAAAATTAAAATTAAAAAAATTCAAATACAACGTTTTTCATTAATCAGAATTTTTAACTACTAAAAAAATATTTCTTTCAAAAGTTGTTAGAAAAAATATTTAAAAAAAAAATCAATTCAAATGACGTCTAACTGCGAAAAGATTGAAATCAACACACGCATAGAGCAATATCTCCAAACATGGCACCTATTCTCCAAAAAGGTGCCACAACTGGTTAAGCTATTCTACTGGGGTTAAGAATTTGAAGCTTCTTCTCATGAAAATGTTCCCAGAAAAGATTATCCTCATTAAGATGTTCCTCAAAGAAATCCTCACTTCATACTTAAAAAGATTAACGATTTATTTAGAATAAAATTTTCTTAAATTTGAACATTAAGATCTATTTTGTTACTTAAATAAGTAAATGTACAAAAAAACACATTTCATAAGTTCATGACAAATACATAATTTTTACATAATATTACAAATGAATTGATTATCTTATTTTAAAATAATTCCAGAATAAAAATCTCGTCTAATTTTTCAACATTTAACTTCTTGTTGCAAGTCTTAATCAGCGTGATCTTCCATATCTATGGCAGTTGCTAATCCAGAAAATGGTCAAAGCCTAGTGGTGTTATGCGTCTGATCCTGACGTTGATCTGTACGGGTAGAAAATTATTAGTCAAATAATGATGCATGTATGCAGTAATTTTTTATTTTATTTTATTTTATTTATTTATTTTTTCTTTTTGTGTTTTCGTAACCGTTGGGAGCGAATGACCACTGATGAATTTATTGGCAGGTCTAGAAAATTATTAACCATGTTGGACTTGACTAATAACGTGGAATTTCTAGACCCGAAAATTGATATTTATATTAAATGCAAAATAAAAATTCTACATTCCAGATTTGCTTTAGCACTCTAAATTTTCAAAACACTACATTATGTTATATGATATGTGCAATAAAGTATTCTTAAAAATAATAACACACAAAAGTTTTTCTTGCAAACTTTCAATGAACAACTTTTTATTTTTTATTTTTGAGAAAATTTCTTTTAATTAATTAACTTTTCTCTACATGTGAAAATTTTTTTCTATTCAAAGCTTTTCATGCCACTTCTTTCTCCAACACACCTTATCTTATACTTAATTGTAATCAAATTATTAATCAAATTAAGCTAGTTCAAAATTAATCAATACAATAAATTACTTATATATATATATTATTGATAATATTAACTTTATATCAAAACCCCAGCAATACTAGGTAATTATTATAGACATAATAAATATTTTTTTAGTTTTAATTTAATTATTTTAAAGTGATTAACTTAAATTATCAATTATACTCACGTCGCGTACTTTTAAGCCACTCAAATATGTTTTCACTTATTGATTTATGTGCAATAATACAGTAAGTGGAACCACAACCTGAGGTTGAGCAGGACACATTCTTGTATAAATTTTTTATATAGATTATAAAATAATTAATAAAAATATATAATAATAATCTCTATATACACACGAGAAATATAAATAATAACTATGGCCATGGTAAATAAAACTACAATTTATACTTATTCTCAACATGACTTAATATTTTAATTATATTGTCGAATATTTAACTTACTATTAGTAATATATCTCTAAGAGACCAAAAAATTATTTATTAGACTATTGTTTGTTTTTCTCTCTTTTCTATATATATTCTTTCCTTTCTCAATTTTTAAATTTTCCTCAGTTTCTTGATTTTTCTATAAAATAAATATTTTTAAATTCATATATTTTTATTACTCGTCACAATCACAAGAAGGAACACCTTTATTATGAGGTGGTGCACCCTCGATGAGAAGACGCGCTTCATGTAAATCAGTCATTCATTAATAAAATATAATTAGAAAAACAACACTAATCTTTTTCGAGAAAATTCAGGGGTGCATGTACCCTCTCGTTAATATGTGCCTTCTCTAGTGACAGTAAAGATGTTGGTAGTGACTCTGTATCCATTTCGAAAACCAGAGAGAGTTGGAGAGGTGAAAACTTAATGTGTCATAGTGTGATATTATAGACCAAGATACTTTCATATCACGAGTTTGTTTTATCTTAAAATAACAAGATCATTTCAATTATTTATATCCATATAATAAAATTTGGACTGTACATGAAATTCAGAGTTAAAAGGGAATACAAAATACTTTTTTTCCTTTCCTATTAGGATTTTTTTTTTAATTTCTAACTCTATTATTCAAATGCATTTAAAAGAGAACCCACTTTCCAATTTGTTTTCAAAAATTCCTCAAACTCACTCTAGGAGTTGGGCAAGGGCGGAACCAGGAATTTTTCATCGGGGACCAAGATTCTATTTATTTATTTAAATGGAAATTATCAACGAGATAATGTTAAGTAAAAAATCTTTTTCTCTCTTCTAATGTGAGAGAATATATTATATATAAAAGTAATAATAACAACAAAGTTTTTTTTTTGGCTTTGAGCGAGGGTGTCCCTAGATCATATTAGATTTGAGACTAATCTCTATCAAGTCAGGAGCAGTTAAGGAAATCCCTTTCAATAAGTGCGTTTTTCTGGATTCGAACTTATGTTAAGTTTTTTTTTGTGATATTAGATTTTTTTAAATATAAGCAAGTGTATAAAATACTATTTAGCAAAATAGTATAAGATTATGTAAAGAAAATTTTATTGATTCAATTAATGAAATTAAGTTCTTCTCTCATTTATAAAATTATCTCGCCAAAATAAATATATAAATGATATACGAAGAAACTACGTAAGTAAATAAATTCTCTATTGAAAAGCTATATAAATTATGAGTTCTTTAAATTTATCTTGTAAGAAAAAATGCCAGTTCCTAGCTGGCAAAATAAATAAGTTCCTAGCTGGCAAAATAAATAATTAAAGATTACTAAAATTTATTTGTTAAATTTACTTATTTATTACAAAAGTTTAATCTTTTAAATATCATGAACATAGAAAAAATGACTAAAATGATTATTACGAGAATAATTTCAAACAAAATAAAAGACGAAAAAAAATTAGGGGGCCACAAGAATAATATACAATAATATTTATATACAATATATATTTTTTGACGCCACTTCCCCATCTTGGTTCCGCCCTAGAGTCAGGCAAACTAACTCTGGGAGTGAGGAACGAACTTTGGGAGTCCAAATGGAATTTGGGAATCAGTTTTTGGCTTGATATGATTTATTTCTTTTTTTTTTTTCCTTTGTGTTTATCTTTTTTTTTTTGGATCAATTTATCTTTATTTTCTAAATCTAGAAGATATTAAATACACTATTAAAATTATTGAATACTAGTTGGTCTCTATCTACAATTTGATATTAAATCTAAAATTTTTAAAAAATGTGCATGACATGTGTATTTTGAACAATAAGTTTTAAAAAAATTAGTTATTTGATAAAAAAAATCCAAATTCACAAATTTAAAAAACTAAAAGATTCATTTAAAATATACATAATTAATATATATCAGAATAATAAAAGATAAAGAATTATTTCATATTATTTTCTTCATTTAATATTCCTTTCTTTTTTGCTGTTAACATTTTTTTTCAATTAGATACATCAAATAATTCTTTATCTTTTACTATTCTAATATGTTTTAATTTTATACGTTTTCAATGAATTGTTTAGCGTTTGAAATTTGTGAATTTGGATGTTTTTGATCCAATAACTAATTTTTTTTATAAAAAACTTATTGTTCAAAATAGATGTGTGGTGCATATGCTTTTAAAAATTTAAATTTGATGTCAAATTGTAGATAAAGACCATCTCATATTATTCAATAATTTCAATAGTGTATTTAAAAGATTTTTCAGCTTTAGAAGATAAAGACAAATTGATCCAAAGAAAAGGAAAAGATAAACACAAAGGAAAAATGAGATAAATCATATTAAGCCAAAAACTGAAGCTAAAATTTGATGTAAAATCTATGATTTAACATTAAATTGCAGATAAAGACCAACTAGTAACAATAATTTTTATAATATATTTAATACATTTTCTAGATTCAAAAGATAAAGACAAATTGATTAAAAAAAAAAAGAGAGAAGATTAAATATAAAGGAAAAAGAGGGATGAATCATATCGAGCCAAAAACTGACTCCTAGAGTCCGTTTCTGACTCCGAGAGTTAGTTTGCCTGACTTCCAGAGTCAGTTTGAGTCATTTTTACAAAAGCATGAAAATGTGAGTTATTTTTTAAATGCATTTAGAAAACAAGGTTAGAAATAAACAAAATCTTGTTACCAACTTCCTTTTGGTATTTGAATTTCATGAACAACCAAAATTTTATTTACATGAATATAAATGGTCAAAATAATTCTCTCGTATTAATAGGAGAAAACTGTTGATATGAGATATTTCTGACCGATCTTTACAAGCTTCTTGAAGAACAAAACTGGGGCACGGAGTTATATGCTTTTCTTTTCATGTCAAAATGTGACCATGCAAGTCGAATTTGTGATAAGATTCCGCCCTACAACCAAACTCCAACGTCACACAAACATGTTTTGGTTTGAGGTTGCATGAACATGGTCAGCTTCGGAGTGATTCTTCTTCGACATGCAAATAATTTGGTTAGGTACACAAAAACAATTGATAAACTGAACTCCAATAAATTTGACTGTGTGAGTCATACTAAGAGACTATAATTTTATGTGAAAAACTCAACTAAACCTCAACTAAACATGAGGAATCCGATGACACTCGAAACTACTATTATATCACGCTTGGATTTATTAATGTGTCGAATTCCTGGTCCGGAACTGGTAAGAGTGCGCACGAGTTGGTTAAACCGACTAAATCAACTTAAACCAATTGAAAAATTAGGGTTGATTTGTTTATTTTACGTGGTTAAAAAATAATTGGTTAATTCGGTTTGATTTGAAATAGATATCCAAATCAAACCGAATTATTTTTATCTCTAATTTTATGTACATATTCATCCCAAATATTATTTATTTTAGGAGTTGAACCCTTGACCTTGAGATTTTATTTCCAAACTTTGACCGCCAAGCTATAATTATGCTCATGTTTTGTTTTAATGATAAAACCCTATGAAAATATAGATAGTAAATTAATTTTTTTATATAATTTTATTATGAAATATGAGTTTTTTATTTTTTTTTAAACTAGAAAATCAAACCAAATTGAACCATGTATATGAAACTTGTAGGGAAGTCCGGCAATGACCCGACTGACGACCAATTTCGTGCCGACCCTAATTTAACTTCTTCTGATAATCCATAAATAAATAACTTCTTCTAAACACTTCATTACTAATTTCGATAGCCTATTTTATGGGATTGAGTCTTATTTATTTATTTATTTATTTTTCCTACAAGAAAAAGTATTTTATCTACATGTGGTAGTATAAGTTATAGAAATACATTCTTCAAAAAGTCAATCTAAACGACCATATATATTCAGCATTATTATATAATTAAGATTTTTCTTTTTAAATAGCTGATCACGATGTTGCCTTAAAAAATAAAGAACCATGCATGTATTTATATAATATATGTATATGTCGCGCTAGTCAATGACTGTTGCTTAGTTAAATCGCGATTAGTTAGTGCAGTTGTAATTTGTTACGTATTCTTGTAATTTGCTCCAGTACGGTTCTTTTTCGTCTGATACGAAAGGGTTTTCATATTTTATTAAATGCTTGGTGAGTCACTTTTCACCTTAAATATTTCTGGGTTAGGGCCAATTGGGGGTGGCAAGAACGCGAAAAAAAAAGTGTCATAGTTTGATAAATAACTCGAAGTTTGTCTTAAAATTTAGGTGTAGAATAGTTTAAGATCTTTACATTGAATTGATGTCCCAAGACCAAATATATTCTTAGGGCAATCATCTTTTGATATATGTGTATAATTTGAATGGAGAATAATATATAAGTCAATGCCATGATTCCACATTACCTAATTTTATCTAAGAACTCATGACCCTTCCTTGTTTTAGGGTGTCTAAACATCCACCGAAAAATTCGATAGATTACGAGTTAATTTTTTTTTTTAACAAAAAAACCAATTAATCCTTTTGTTGCTAGTTAAAAAGGGGACAAAAGGGAGCCTCTTATCTTAACAGTTCTCAGCTCTTGAGTCAATAGGACCTTAGTTAAACTTTAATTGGTCACCTTAGTTTAGAATGCGTATTCCTTTGTAACTCTGAAATCCAACAACTATACATTATTTACACTATTTCACAAATATCATATTAATAATTCAGAATCATTTATTTAATTCTTTCACAACGTTAATAATCATAAGCAGATCTATTGATCTCCTTATTCAATGTTAATTTGTAAAGCGCCATTGTGTGGAAAGCAGAAAGGCAGAAGAAACAAAGTATATGTGAAAGTTGAATCAGCACTTGCGCATTATGTTAGCCACCGTCAAAGCGGGTAGGCGAGAAGAGCCATTGGCGCATCCCAAATGGGGCAAAAGCAGCTGCCCACGTCCATTTTTTCCTTCTAGTGGCCTAACTTCACTATTTGGCCATGCGGGTCATGTAATCTGGTCGACTAAATAAGATTTCTACACGTACATGGCCAACATGTCACTTTTAAAGAAAGGACACCAATAAGTTAATAAGGATGCTTTTAAAAAGTACATCCCGACAAACAAATTTTAATGAAATTTAGAGAGTAATTCAAAAAATTGAAATTATTTAAAGTAATGACTTAAATTTAGAACTTATGAGGAGACTCTCTGGTTGACTAAATAAGATTTCTACGTGAACATGGCCAACATGTTTTTAGAAAAAGCACAGTATAAGCTAACCAAGGATGCTTTCAAGAGTACATCCCAACAATCAAATCTTAATTGGAATTTGGAGATTAACTCAAGAAATTAAAACCACTTCGAGTGATGACCGAATTTTAGACCTTACACGGGAGCTCTTTGGTTGGCTAAATAATATTTCTAAGTGGACATGGCCAACATTTTTTTAGAAAAAGCACACTATAAGCTAGTCAAGAATGCTTTCAGAAAGTGCATCTCGATGAACAAATATTAGTTGGAATTTAGAGAATAACTCAAAGAAATTAAAACTACTCTGGGAGATGACCTAAATTTAAAACCCACAAAGGAACTCTGTGATCCTGCACACACATATTAACATATTTAAGTAGTGCATGGAATGTTGATTCTCTATATTACTATGGAGTTAGAACCATGTCTATTTTTTTTTTTTTTTTTTGTTTCTTTTGTTAATGAAGTAGAATTATATAACAATTTATATACACTCGCACAACCATTTGAGACATCAATTGAACGAAATATAATACAAGAATAGGTTTTATAGATGATTATGTGATCTCCACTAAAAAGACTCGGGTTATCATCACTAGAATAACGTGTGGCTTAAAAGTATTTGCAGTGTATCTCTAGTGTACAAACAAAAAAAGTAACTAGAGAATTAGAATGACTGAAATAGCCAATTCAGACTACTGAGTAATGTCCGACAAGTAATGTGTACAATTTCTACTACAAGCACATCCACTTTTTTCTGGGTTTTGTTGTCTGATTCCCTGATATTATTCCCTATCTCACCACATTCTTCATTACGTACTCTTTTCTCTTCCACTCTCAAAGCTATGTCTGTCTGCTTTCAGCTTTCCAGTTTAAGTTGCTGAATTAGGATATGCTGAATGGAAACATTATGCTACTAGTAAGTTGTTACAGCAGAAGAAATTGTTTTTTTTCCCCCCTTTTAGTTCTATTTTTAATGACAAAGAAAGAATTAGATTGAGTTGACTTTGATACTATTACAATATTGAAATATGTTCTTCGATGTTATTATTGAAACCGATTATTTGGTTACCTTTCAAATGATGAATGGTCCATTTTTACATCTAGTTTGCTTAAACCCATTATGGAGGACTGCAAAGAAGTTCCCAACCGGAGAGAGGTTTTATATTGAGGTATGTGTATAGGAAAACAAACATCCGTAGTGATCGGTTAGCTAATTATAAGCTTTGGCAAACTTATTGGACTTGGAATGCTTGTTAAATCCCAGAATATAGGTAGAGTGTGATTGGCATTGAGGTTAAGTAGACGAAAAAGCAGGTTTTGTGGAAAAGCAAATTAAGAAGTTGTTTGGGTAAAAGAAAAGCCGAGTTTTGAGGAGTTAAAGACAGTTTTTGAAAAGCAACGCTCATCCTACTTTTTTTCAAACCCATTTCATCAAAACACAAAAAAATCTCATATTTAGGAGCGTGGTTGGTACTGGTGTTCTAACAGTTTTTCTATCATATTTCTCAAATTTTAAGTTTTTTTTAAACCCCAAAATAAAATACCCATATATCATATTTTTTTTATCCCAAAAGGCAACACTCAAATTCCATCTCCCATTCTCCATAATTTTAATATTATAATATTTTAAAATAAAATAGCTGTTGAAGTGAAACTAAAATAAAGATTTCTTAAATTGAGAGTTTAATAAAATAAAATGGGACTTGTTGGAATAGAGCTAAGAATAAAAATTTTAAATTATAAGAAAATGACTTAAATCACTTAAATTTAAGTAAAAAAATAAAAAAAGTGTTAAAGACAGCTTTAAAGAGGGATAGAATAAGAATCACAAATCCCAAAAGAATTAGTTAGCATTAAGTCTCCCATTATTTGAAAAAAAAGAAAGAAAGCTCTTCTACATAAATCGAGTCAAAAAAGAGGAAGCGGCTTGACTCGTGGCATTGATCTACGAGTTACCATAATATGTGCAATGTTGGACCGCATTTCATCCACCCAAGAAGATTGCAATATTATATTCTATTGACTCGACATTTTAATTAATTGAATTATAATTCGACCAAAAAGAATAGTTGAATTATAGAAACCTCTTTCTCAGGATAAATTGAAGTAATATATTTTGTAAAGCTGGATCTTAGTTCAAATATGTGTCGAAATTCAATTATATATTCCAAAATCTCCACTATTAGATATCTTAGATGATGTTTGCTGTCTCGCGTTTTCAAGTGATTTGCATTAATTGTTAACACTATAATTCATTTTTGTGCTTTGAGGAAAAAAGAGTTTAATTGTAATACTTTATTATTATAGCTTAATACTTTTAGTTTTCTGACAAATTATCTATATTATTATATAAAAATTATTTTTAATAGATTCAAAATTTATTTTGTCAAAAAAATATAATAAAGTTTACACTTTTGTCAGTATATTTTGATATAGACATATAAAATTTGAACTTCATTTTTGTGTTTTTTAAATTTATATTTTTTATATAAAAGGTAAAAATGTATAGAAAGATTATAGAGGTCAGAGACGGGTTAGGATTCCCCCAAAAAAAAAAATTGGAGAGATGATAAGGTTGCTAAAAAAAGATGAAACACTAAAAGTTATTGTAAAACATATCAACCTTTAAGAAAATTTAATTGAAATGCAAAAAATTATCTGAAATGTTATTTCAAAAATTATTTTACTAAACAATTATAACTTGAAAATTAATAATTCAACATTATTAAATCACTAAAAACCACTTAAAAATCACTTTTAGATGTGAATAACAAGACAAACTCAAAAGGACTTGAAAGTATAATTTGAAAAGGCCATGTAGTTATAAGATTAGGATTAAATCAAATTCTCTTCTAAATTTGGCAACCAAAAGTAGAAAGAAAGAACAAAAAGGAAAATGCTGCTTAACTGCAAATTTGGATTCCTTCATAACGTCAAAGAGTAAGTAAAATTTAATAAATATATTTTCTAAATTATTTCACACTTGTAATTCACTAGCACTATAATACATGTACTAATATGCTACTTTATCAAAAATACTTGACCCTTGTATTATTAAAATGTGAATTAGGTGATGTTAACATCAAATTCACTTGTCCCTTCATCTATTAAATATCATTGCCCATTAGACCCCTAGTCTACCCCCCCAATCACTTTATCTCTTGGTCTAAATAAATACACAACCTCTCTGTCTTTACACACACTCACACACTCAGTTAACTCCACTGTGACTGATCTTTTCCATTCTGAATCATTAGCCAATCTTTCAAAACAGTCTTTTTGCAAATCTATAGCCATGTTCATATTCAAGAACCAAAAAAAATGTTTTTATATTTTATCACACTTTTCTTGTTCACACACACTTTACTAGCAATCTTTAAACACTTGTCTTTGTAACTAAATGGAACATACAAAAAGAAGCAAACAGAGACAACCCAAATCAAGATTTTGCATTTCTTCACACCCCATGTTGCCTTTATGGTCATCTCGCCCACCTGGTCCACAAATCTTCATCTGACAATCCAAAAAAAGAAGCAAACTTTAAGCTTTAAGCCACCCCATTAGTGTAAATTTATGTAAGTATTTGTTGAAAGAAAGAAGATGGAATTTTTCAACTCTTTTAATGGGTTTAGTGAGAATTATAGTGGGTCATTTTCAACACCATCGTCATCATATTCATCAGCAGCATATGCATCATTGGTTTTGGATGGTGAAAAAGGTGAGCTTGTGAGGGGTTTAGTAAAGCCTGGGCCAAGAGAGGTTAGTTCTGAGAAGTCATTGATTGCTTTGAGGAATCATAGTGAGGCTGAGAGGAGGAGAAGGGAGAGAATTAATGGTCATTTGACTACTCTTAGAAGCTTAATTCCTGGGACAAGTAAGGTAAATTTGGTTCTTTTTGGTTTAATTTATATAAAAATTTATATATATGTGTGTATATATATATATATATATTTTTTTTTTTTCTCTTTTTCTGTTTATTTGCCTGTTGTCATCTGAAAGAATTAGCATTGAGTGTCATAGCTTGTTATATATGTTCCCATATTTTGTGCAATATGATTAACTTGAGATATTCAGGAAACTATACTACACACTCGTGCTATAAGTTTTCTCCCAATATAACATCACATGTGTTCTTTGTTTGATTGTTATGAGCTTCAATGGTTTAGATTTTATTAATGCTTGAAAGTGTATTACCAATCCATTTGTATTCTCTTGCTCATGGTATGTTTCATTCATATGAATAAGAATTGTATCAGATCCCTATGGTTATTTATTTCTAGACAATTTGGTGAAGAATGGTTTCCTCAGAAGTCTCCGAATCATGGCTATGTTTCTCTGGGGCTTTCCGTGCACTTCGGTGAGAAATTAAATTTGCCAGTAAATGCTCTTTGTGATGAAATCAAGGAAGTGTTTGTTTTGATTTGCTGGTAATTACCGTCAGTCAATCTTTCCATCATATAGAAATTGGCTGCATAATGTTCAGTGAAAGGCTTTCATGAACTCGCAAACTTAGTGTTAATAGAAAGAAGGGAAATTCGGCAATCTATCTAGCTTTGAGTTACTTTTCAACTAAATCGAGAACTTTTAATGTGGTAATGTCAAGAAAGCTGAGAGAATTACCACCTAGCTTTTTCCTTTTTTTCTTTTTGATGGTGATAATCAAAGAGCTTTGCATTTCTGCATAGAAATTGGATTTGTTGAATGGTCGCTAAAATGTGTTTCTAACTTGCAGATGGACAAAGCAGCATTACTTGCTGAAGTTATCAAGCACGTGAAAGAATTGAGAATGAATGCAGCCGAAGCGACAAAAGGTGTTCTTGTGCCCATGGATACAGATGAAATAAGAATCGAACAGCAGGAGGATGGTTCTGATGGAGCTTCTTATTCTATTAGGGCATCTCTTTGCTGTGATTTTAAACAAGAACTTCTTTGTGATTTGAGGCAAGCTCTTGAAACCATCCCACTGAAAACTGTGAGAGCAGAAATTGCGACCTTTGGAAGCAGGATGATAAATGTCTTTGTGATAAGTGGATGTGGTTTAGGGAATGCCAAGGAATCTGAAGGGCGACAGCTTCTTGCTATTTCTGTTCATCAGGCATTAAAGTCAGTGCTTGACAAGTTTTATGCATCAGAAGAGTTCACATCAAGAAATACACTCTCAAGCAAAAGGCGGAGGGTTTCCCTTTTCAATTCTTCAAGCTCATCTTCTTTAGGAGATTTCTGGTGAGAGTGACTCTCATTGATAGGTCCTATCTTATTTTGTCTTGGTCTCATATACCTCACGTGATCAGATCTGTTAAAATTAAGACCACGGCAAGTGATTTATAGAATAAGCATAGAATCTTAGAATTACTCCTCTTTGTCTTCAACTGTAAAGGTTGCATATGCCAATGTCATATGCTTACCACGAATATCTGCCGTCTTTTGTAATAAAACAAGTTATAGTGAAAGAAATTGTTCTTATATCAATTGTAACAAAAAGTTTCATGTCTTTCTGACGTCCCTTGCAGAATTATTTGGTCTAAAATCCACTTGCTTAATGTGCTTATCTTATCTTAACTTACCGATTAGAAGAAAGAATGCTTTTATTTGCACGCACTTTTGGATATGGAAAAATATTGGTTTTCTTTTGTATTCCTTCTCTATCATTACTCAACCAAATGTGTATTCCTTCTTTATCATTACTCGACCAATGTATATGGTTATTGACAATATTAATTAAAGCAGTTTTGCCAATCAATCTTACTAAAAGTTAATCTCTTTTCAAGGTAATATACAATAAAAGCAATTTGCATGTTTCGCTTTTGCTCCCTATTGGATGACTAGATCCTTAAACTATAGTATAGAGGAGACAGGAAAGCCTTTAAGCTTTTCAAGATTTAGTTTTGGCAATGTTACAGAGAGAACTTCTCAGCAATGTCGGAAGAATATAGCAATGGTACTGAACTAGTCAATAATCTCCTCAAACAATATGTTCTTATTTTCTCATTGTTCATTAGGATAAGAGAACTTCATTCTTTTTATAGATAATAGCACATGTAGACAAACTAAGAGAGAGTCTCTTAAGATATTTCAGACTCATTCAAATTATACCAGAACTTGAACTGGCTAGAAAGACAGATATAACAGTTGTTGGTAGTAGGTTAGAGAAAGGGGAACACCAAGAATAAATCCAACATGATGTAATAGAAGGGATTAGGTAATATATTGTGATTTATAAATAACCCTAGATTATGTCACGTTGACTTGAGTATTATAAGCTGTAGTTGTATAATGTCAGTAGTGTATGCCACAGTAATATGCCCATATAATGCTTGCGGTCTTAAGTTGGGCATCTAAAAACATGCAAACATGGCAAGTGAATTGATAACAGAGTGCATATTGGTCTCTCAAATGGAATAAGTATCTCATTATCTTTAGTTGTTTGGTCAAGCTTTGGAAAATATTGGGTTAGACATGCATCCAGTACTTCCAGGTCTTCAGCACCCTAAAAGAGTCATTGCCCTTTATTATATCTTTCTCCATATATGTGCTTAATTCATAGAGTTGTGAACTGTTTGAGTAATTCCTGTTTTATCTTTTCCTTAAGAACTGATTTGAAAACAATATTATATACTGGCTAAAAGAAGATTGCCTGCTCATCTGCTGTTTTAATTTTGATGACGTGGAAATTATGGTCGAACTACTACTGCTCTTCCAGCGAATAAATTGAGAAAACATGGAACTATTATACAAAATAGTGTGTAGATATTCAAAGCCTATGTGTCATGCTAGGATTGAAGTCAAAAAGCTAATACCTGCTACTTGCTGAAGAATATAGTTAATAAATACATGTATCATCAAGTTTGGTGTAAGAAGGTCTAAAAAATGCACCTCCGTTGTGCCTTGCTTTGGTCATTAGACTGTAGCGGATAATCTAGGCGGGCACCGCCATTATCTATGATGTTATGGTAGATCTATTCCCCTTGGACTGACTGTGATGCATACTAATGATATTCTATTCTTTCAATCAATCAGCTATTCATGTTTACTTTAATTCATGTAACAAGTCAATTAAAGCTACATCAAACTGATGAGTTTTCACATGTATGCGACCCCCACCCCCCAACACCTGGTTCAGTAATTACATTCAAGATTACATCCAATGCAAATAAACTTGGTGTAAATGAGATATTGGCTTCATGAAGGAAATATGACTAGATATTTCTATTTGTGTTTTATGAACAATCCTGATAGCCATAATGCTTTGGTGTCAGTTGTGAAACATGTATTATTCTTCTAGTTTTATACTTCTGCAGTGTAGTAATAAACCTGATTAAACACTCTGCATACGTTTTATCTGTTGTTGCGGGCTTTTATCCTTTATTTTCTGCCTCTATAAGTAAATGACAGTGCACATCTTTCTTCTTTCCAATTGTTTTGAGGTCTATTAGACGAGAAAAGTTAAATTCATGGCCTGTTGGGAGTTGGGGAAATGTTTGGTTGTCACGGTGTGTAAGATACTAGTCAAGCACACAGAAAAGTAGCCGAAGACCAAGTATAGCTGGCTAAATATCTCAATTATGGTGGAAAATGTGAACCGAATTCCTTTTCAGTTTCTCATGGTGCACCTTAGAGATTATCCAGAGTGGTCTTCGGAAAAAGGGATTTACCTTGTGTATGTCAGTAGGGAAAACAAAATTTGTTAGGAAAAAACTGTCTGCCATGCCTTATAGTTGATAATTTGTTGAAGTATGAAGAAGTGCACTTATTTTTTTTGCTATTTTCTTTTCTTCTTTTCTTGTCTTTTATATTTCAAGTGGTGGATTAGTTTGATAAGACATGATTTTCTTCATATTCTGCAGACGATGGCTATAATGGAAAAAGATAGAAAAATGAAGTTACAAGATCCCCTCTTCTGTCATGGAGCCTTAAATTGAATAGTAATTCAACTATACATGTATTGAATACTACAGAAGCCCCACTACGTCGGTCTGCTGAACAGAAAAGGTTTTGTGTTCATTATAGTGGTTATAGACACTTTCTCCACTTTCTATTTAAAAACTCATACAAGATTGGACATTCTGGAAATATGAGATGACATGGATACTCCCAGTGCTCTTGAAAATTGCACAGGATAAGCTGGAACTGCTCAAATGATAAAGGCTCAGACTATTGTTTAGGGCTTATCTTCTCAAAATTTTTACTAGGAATTGTTCATCATTTAGTTTATCGAGTACAATAATATTTTGTAATGATTCAGGTTCGACTATTAGTTTGTCAGCAAATTGAGTTTAATCAGAAGTCCGAAATGCTTAAATATGTGGTGAGTGGTGAAACTGCAATAGTAGTAGATAACTGAAGTCATTGTAAACTTACACAGATCTGTTGCTACAAATGTGGATTGGTGTATTACAACATTAGTCTTCTCATTTCTGGCTATTCTGACAACTTCACATATGATATGTTATGGAGAAAACTTCAAAGAGAGAGAGAGAGAGAGAGAGCGTGTCCTGATAATCTAGAACAGAACTTATTGTAAATCAAATATTATACAAGGCAAAGTGCCAAGAGTTGAATGTTACTGGAAAATGTCAGTTTTTGACGTGCAGCGAGGCACTTTTGACTAAAGATTTACGTAGGTTCCACTGGTCAAAATAACTGGGACTTGATACTTATGTATTCCCCTTTCGAGAAGATGAACTTAGTATATTCACATATAGCAAAAAGGGACAAGTCACGAATAAGAAATTAGAGGTTGAAGTTGATGGAAAATGATGATCAACTTGGAGCACGTCTAAGAAATAAAGGCTCTTGAATCAACCGTTTATAGTTGCCTTTTCCTTGGTGGTAACAAGAAGTGTAGAGAAAAGACTCAATTATGTAGACTTGGTCTAAATCCATCAAGCGCGCACCCGCCTGGCTTGGTTCGGGGCGTCAACGTTGTTTGCTGAGTGGCACATACTTTTTTACATTTTTGAATTTTGCCCTGTGTTTACATTTTTGGATTTTATCCTATTTTCAATGTTCTTATCATTAACGCCAAATATGTCTCAGATGGTTTGGCTTTGAGGTCTTCTATGTGGTTTTAGTTCAGATTTGATCCTCTGCATTTAGTAGTGGCAGACGTTTTACCATTTATGTCTTCTGTGGTTGTGCTCCAGATTTTATCCTCTGCATTAGAATGGCATTTATATCAGTTCCTGTTTCTCATACGTATGCTGGCATCCTGAACTAATTTTCGAAAAAACAAGTTCCCAATAGCTATCATACATTCTGTATTCTGTAAGTTCATTGATTCTTGTTATCAGAGTGCTACTATGAGGCCTGAGGGTGTTTGGCAGTACTTATTTGGGTGCTTATAAACACCTAAAATGTAAAGCTCCTCTCACTAGCTTTTTATTTTGGGTGCTTATAAGCAATGCCAAACATCCTCCATAATGTGAAGGTAGTTTTACGTACCTTGGAAGTTCTGTATGCTATTGAGACACCAGCGCCAAAGTGAAATGTGAAAACTTTTAAGGACATCGAGTCAAGCTCAATCAAACGATGCTGAGAAAATCTATACTTCTGATCTTGAGAAATTTTGGCAGATGTTCTTCTTGCAACTAGGTTATGTAACCTTTTTATAGCAACTGATAAAGCAGAAGATTACATGGTTATGAATCTGTGAGAGAATAGGCCACTGCCTACAAGTTCCTTTTAGTTTCTGCTTCTACAAGATCTGTAGCACAGGATGAGAAGGCATAGAAATCTGTATCCGAAGATGAAAGCCAACATTGTGGCTATATTTGTCCACTTTTCTGTGTCTTCCAGACCTTGTTTCCTCAAGAATTTATCACCATGCAACAGACGTATGCCTTGCTCTTCCTTGAAGCATCTCTGTTTCCCTTGTCCTCCTCCAAATTCATTTATCAGAAAACATTCATATGGATACTTGAATAAACTCAAGTAGTGCATGAAAATCCATTGCTGGAGTATGTCATCTTTCACCACAAAGAACCCTGAAAACAAGAAGAATAACCCCACGAGGTCAATCAGAGGTGTCCCAATGATGAAATCCGGCACCAATGTACTTAAGCATAGTACAAAAGAGTTTGACATCATGACGATCAGCCAAACTACTAAGGAGAAGTAGAGGTATCCTGCAAGGCTGCACCCCAATCCTACCAGCCAGTAAACTGGGGTAGCATAAAGCAGAGCCACTATCAATAAGAAAGGAAGAAAGACAAGTGTGTTCGCTGTGATGTATGAGGAGATTCTATAGGCTCCTCTGTAAGTCTCCTTTACTATGATTCTCCTTCCCTGCAAGAGAATTGGTAGACCTTCTGCTGTTGAAGACATCAAAAAGGCTTAAAGTAAAGGCGACGAATCCGATTAGAGTTTGTAGCCTTGATCTCTTATAGTCAATAGAATTTGTGAATACTGTACCTAGTAGAATTCCCCCAAGTAATGCTCGAATCATCCTTGTTGCTAAAAGCTGTTTGGTCCAATAATGATGTAGGAGAATCTGTGGCTCAGGATCAGGACCTCCTGAAACCGAGAAATGGAGTACATCATGTGTTTGTATTCAGCATTATCCAGGATGGGCTGTTTCTTGAGTCGATGATGTTCTTGCGCTATTTCAAGTCGTTCAGTATTGTGTGCTTCATCTTGCAGGGTCTCTGTGACAATAAGGGCGAATTCGAGCACATTGACATGATGGGGAATGCAATGGCCGGTGGACTTAAGCCGCTCCTCCAGGAGATGCAAGGATCCATTATGAAGTACAATGCCATTGGGTAACAGTATTACCATGTCGAGTAACTCAAGAATTCGAAAACCAGGTTGATGGATGGTAATCACAACTGTCTTACCTTGTTCCTTAGCCATAGACTCAAGGAGCAACATCACATGGAGGGCTGATGCTGAGTCAAGTCCTGATGTTGGTTCATCTATCAGAAGAATAGCAGGATTATGCACCAAGCTTACTCCAATTGACACTCTTCGTCGCTCACCAGCTGAAATTCCTTGAGTTGACTCATCGCCAACTCTCACAGCAGCAACATGCTCGAGTTCAAGCCCCTCAACAGCTTCCTGACTCTTGCTGAGGCTTTGTCACGACCCCCATGCACCCTGAGTCGTGCAGTATACATGACTGTTTCCTCAACAGTGAGAAGCCGAAAGAGAGCTTCATCTTGTGCTGCATAACCTAACGCTCTCCGTGTTAACACAATAAATAAATAAACCAATATCCTCTCTAAAAGTTTAAGCTTTGAGATGAGATGCCAATTTGTCGGTAGGAGGAGTAGTCCAGGATCTTATTAAGTGGTAACTTTATTATTTTTCTATGTGGGAGAAAATACTCTAACACTCACCTCACATGTGACCTACTTTGATAATTGAAAAAGGGTCACACGTGGACAAATTAGAACGTCACACGTGGATGAAGAAGGGTCACACGTGGATGATACCATTGACTAATTGGTTTTTAGGATGGAACCCAGGATTTTTGACATGGTATTAGAGCCTGGAAGCCAAACAGTACAGATTTAATCCTTATTGCTACCCATTTAAAAAAATATTAAATTGTCCACGTGCAAGCTCTACATAAATTATGCTGCATGTGAGGTGATAACTCTAAGACTCGGATGATATTTCACATTCATTGGAAGATCATTAACCAGTAATTGTCCAGAGACTGCGTGGGACGATCTCTCCAGAAAGAATCTTTAACAACGTGGTTTTTCCAGCTCCACTTGGACCAGCAATCGCGGTAATTTTCCCCGGTATGGCTTCACAATTTATGTTTTTCAAAATGTACCTACTAGTGATAATTTTCGAGACCTCCTTTTGGCCAAACCAGCTGAGATTGTCAGTAGTAGGCAACTTATACGAAAGATTTTCAGCTTTGATTCTATAGTGAGATCTGTAATTAAGCAAATCTGGAGTTTGAACTTCTGAATTCATGGTTATTGGAAATTTTTGTCTGAATTGTGATAGTAGAAAGGATGAGATAACATATGAAACTGCCTTATATTTAAAGACGTTAGTAATCACATTGCTGATCCTATGTTTGCATCTATGGACTATGTAAGTCCAGCCTTTATGGTGTCATGCAATGGCTTGTGAAATTACTGAATCTTCTTAACTAAGCAATTAACTACACAACTCTAATCATAAAAGCAAAACAATGAGAATGATGTTCTTTTTTCCTTCTTGGCTTGGTGTCCATAAGCTGATACCTAAAATATTTCCTGTTAATGGTTTCCTTTTTCATGTTTATGACTTAACTGATCTGGTACAATCTGAAATGCTTTAATAAGATAATGTTTTCCAAATGAAGATGGCAAAATGAAAGAACATCAAAGTCAGAAGATAATCTCAAAACTTCATACATCATGAGATATTTAGAGATCTCGTGTCGCTTTCTATATTTAGTGATTCAGAAATTCGATATCTGATTTGAATCTCCTCTAGATGGTGAAGTAATAATCCATTAATCCAAATGCTGCCCTCATTGTATGCCATAATTCAGGTCGTTTCTAACTCCCTTTACGTCAAAGTTCAACAAATCCTCGGAAGTTATATATATATATATATATATATATATATATATAAAAGCAAGCTTCATGTCTTTTCATCATTGCTTGATAAATAAATTAGCATTTCTTTAGAGAATTAATTCCTTTGCTCACATGGTAATGTAACTCATAATGAGTTTTAACAAGCTAGCATCTTATAACTAAAATACTTGTATATTTCTAACCTCAAGAGTCGAGTTCTGTAGTTGTGCGTTTGAGGTATGAGTGTGAGACTTGTTCACTCTTCGAGCTTGAAATGATTTAAAAGGCAATACTTGAGTCCATTCCCAATATGCCTATGTCTAATTCGTTGAGACCATACTTATTTTTATAGCATTGTGTATTTGAAATTTGAATTCTAGCGTGAGTCTGAAAGATTTCTAATCTCAAGAGTCTGGTTTAGTAGTCAAGCATTTGAGGTATAAGTGAGAGACTTGTCTCAAGAGGCAATTCATGAGTCCAACCCCAATAGGCCTAGTGTCTAATTTGTCCATACCATACTTGTTTTTTATTGTACCATGTATCTTAAACTTTGAATTTTAGCGAAAGTTTGAAAGACTTTATATTTCTAACTTCAAGAGTCTAGTTTAGTAGTCGAGCATTTTTGATAAGAGAGAGACTTGTTCACATTTCAAGTTCGAATTAGTTGAGAGGCAATTCTTGAGCCCAGTCCCAATAGACCTAGTGTCTAATCTGTTCAAACCATGCTTATTTTTAATAGAATCATGTATTTTAAAATTTAAATTTTGGTGTGAGTTCCAAGAATTGTATATAAGAGTCTAGTTTATTAAACGAGCATTTGAGGTATAAGTGAGAGATTTGATGACTTCATAATTCATTTAGTTGTCCTTTTACACAATCTAAGATCTTGTTTGAAAGATTGTAAAGCAAATTGTGAAATTAGGATTAACGTGTTCTGAATGTTTAATAATGATAAAAAGAGATGTGATTTCACCTTTATTTCGACTTTACAAAATCATATAGGAGACTTTCAACCACATAAGTTTAATGCTTCCAAATGGAAAGGTTCAAGTGGAAAAAAGTCTCCACAACAGTCCACCAACTTTTCCAAAATGCTAAGAGATGACATCTAGATTATTTACTTGCTAATGTTATCAGGATTGCGAACAATCTTTGAGTTGGAACTTGAAACAGTTTTGCTCAAGAACAACTGGTTTCTCCAGTAACAAGCTATTAGATATCATGTCGAGAATTATATGGTGAATAGACTAAATCGAACCAAATCAAGTCTTATCTCAGTAAGTGAATCGACTATATCATGTTGAGAACTTCATAATGAATAGAGAAAGGGGAAAATTCATAAACTCTTTTCGAAATAGAGGAGCCTTCTAACTTGTATTTCTGTATGATCTCCACCAAAGAATCACAAAGCACAGAAATCTGTATCCAAGAATGAAAACTAGCATCACAACCAGATTACTCCATTTCTTTGACTCCTTCAGGCCTTGCTGCATCAAGAATTGATCACCATACAGTAAACATTCTCCTTGAGCATTCTGCAAGCATCTCCATTTTCCCCCTTTGCCTCCAAACTCATTTATCATAAAGCATTCAAAAGGGTATTTAAACACGCTCAAGTAATGCATGAAAATCCAACACTTAGGTATATCATCCTTTGCAATGAAATACCCAGAGCAGGCCTGCAACTACAGACATTCCCATGATGAAATTCGGCACCAATGCACTAAAGCACGCGACAAATGAATTTGACATCAAAATAACCATCCAAACCACAAGAGAGAAGTAGGGAAATCCATCGATGTTGTGCCTTAATCCGACTAGCCAATAAACTGGAGTAGCGTAGAGCATTGCCACCACCAAAAGGAAAGGCATGAAAACCAGAGTGTTTGCAATGATGTATAAGGAAATTCTGTAGGCCCCTCTAGAGGTCTCCCTCATTAAAATTCTCCTCTCCTGCAAGAAAATTGGTAAAGTTTCTGTTGTGCATGACAATAAGAAGCTCAGGCTGAAGGCAAAGAATCCAAGCTGATTTTGAAGCTTTAATTTTCTAGAACTCTTATCATTAGCATTCATGAATATAGTGCCTAACAAAATCCTGCAAGCAATGCTTGAATGGTCCTGGCAGCAGTTGTTTGGTTCTGAAAATGTTGCCAGAGAATCTTTAGCTCAAGATTAATACCTCCTTGATTGGAGCATTAGAGTAGAAAACATGCGCATCATTAATATTAGCCAAGGAGTTTCTCTTGAAATGCTCATGTTCTTGATCAACTCCACATTGGTCTATGTCAGAATCTTCCATTTGTAGGCTTTCTGTGACATCTATGGCAAATTCAAGCGCATTGAAATGCAAAGGAATAAGGTGGCCTGCAGATTTGAGCCTCTCCTCTAATAGATAGAGAGGTCCATTATAGATAACAAAACTATTGGACAACAACACAACCTTATCAATCAAATCAAGAATTTGAATACCAGGTTGATGAATAGTTAGCAGGATTGTCTTGCCTTGATTCTTGGCCATATTTTTAAGCAGGGACATCCCATGAAGGGCCAAGGCAGAATCTAGTCCTGATGTTGGCTCATCAAGTGGAAGCACTGCAGGATCATGCACAAGACCAACCCCAATTGACACTCTATGCTTTTCGCCACCTGAAATTCTCTTGTTTGATTCACTCCCTATTTGAAGACCGGCTATATGGTCCAACCCGAGCTCCTTCAACAGGATTTTGACTCTGGCCATGGCCTTTTTGTGCCCCCCGCGCAACCTAAGGCGCGCGCTATAGGCCAGAGTTTCTTCTACAGTTAGAAGGGGGAAAAGAGCTTCATCTTGTGTGACATATCCTGATATTTTCCGAAAATGTGCTGGATTCATAGGCTGATCATTAACAAGAACATGACCTGAGAACCTAGAGTGAGTAACCGTCCCAGCAAGAATTTCCAGCAGGGTTGTTTTTCCTGCATCACTAGGGCCAGCAATTGCTGTTATCTCCCCTGGATGGGCTTCACAATTGACATTCTTCAAAATGTACCTAGACTCGTTAGTGGCTTCTTACCAGCAAAAACAATTAAGCTGACTTTCATATCTTGAAGATAATTTGAATGATAATTTTTTGCTTTTGATTTTGTATTGATTTTCCAAATGTTCAGAATTTGGTGGTGTTGTTTGCGAATCCATGAAGGCAAAGATGAATTTGGCAAGTAGAGAGGGGAAGATGAGCTAACAAGACACATGAATCATGCCATACACAAGTGAGGCTTATTGACAATTTCAAGATTTTGTGAAGCTAAAAGCACTTATGATGCAACAGTTGGTTCAATCTCTTTCTGAGTTTTGGTTAAATACTGAGATTTGTAGTTAAGCAAATCTGGAGTTTGAGCTTCTGAATTCATCGGTTATTGGAAATTTTGAGTGTGAAATGTGTGAAAGTAGAGAGGACGAGATAACATATGGAACTTGCCAGACATTTATACACCCTAATAATCACATCGATGATTTATGTTTGCATCTCTGGTCTATGCAACTCCAGCCTTAAAAGTGTCATGAAATAGCTTGTGATATTAATGAATCTTCTCGACTAAGTAATTAATTGACTACACAAATCTAATAATAAAAGCAAAAACAATGAGAAGGATGGTTTTCTTTCTTGGCTTGGTATGCATAAGCTGATACCTAGAAGATTCCTTTTAATGGTTTCTTTTTCATGTTTATGATTCAATTGATCTGGTACAAGCTGAAATGCTTTAATGAGATAATGTTTTCCAAATGAAGATGGCAAGATCAAAGAATATCAATGTTAGAACATAATCTCGAAACTTCATACATCATGATATCTGCTTTCGGGCCACCTTCTATGTTTAGTGATTGAGAAATTCGACATCTAATTTGGACCCATTCATGAAATTCAAATTCTAAAAAAAAATTATTTTTCTAAAATATTTTTTTTCCTCCCAATACCCACATTTTTTGGGATTTGAATTTTATGATTGGTTAAGATGATATGATCTACACATAAACGGTTAAGTTTTACTCTCATATCAATATGAGAGAACTAATGACATGAGAGGATCCTAATTCGTTGTGGCAATGTAAACTCATGACTATTACATCGCTCTACTTCACTATCCAAGATGGGAGACGTACAAGAGTATCATCCCTTTTCACATTCAATTCAGGAGGAAATAATGATTTTTAACAAGTTATGACTAAAATACTCGTACATTTCTAACCTCGAGAGTCTAGTAGTAGAGCATTGAGGTATAAGTGAGAGACTTGTATGCATTTCGAGTTCGAGATAAGTGAAGAGGCAAATCTTGAGTCCAATCTCAATAGGCCTAATGTCTAATTTGTCCAAACTATACCTTTTTTGGTAGTATAATGTATTTTGAAATTTAAATTTTAGTGTGAGTTGGAAAGACTTTTCCGAGTGTTTTTTGCCATTTAAAAAAAATGCTTGTTTATTTCAGGGTGCAAGTGAATTTTCATTTAAAAGAAGTCTAAATTATTTCACTGCCCTTTAATCTATTGGACTTGGATCTATGCTTTCTATTGCAAAAGTGGACGGCATCAAAGTACATATACTTGTCCTTTGACACATAATCTGAGACCTTGTTGGAGAGATTATATAAAGCAAATTTTGTAGTTGAGATTTAATTTGTCTAAATGTTTAATAATGACAAAAAAAAGATGTGATTTCACCTCTATTTCGACTTTGCCGAATCGTGCATGAGATTTTTACCCCATAAGCTTAATTCTAGTGTTTTGAAAAAATGTCTCAACATTCACCAACTTTATCCAAAATGTTAAGAGATGACATGTAGATTATTTAGTTTGCTAATGTTATCAGGATCTGCAAACAATCTCTGAGTTGGAACTCGAAAATTTTTTGCTACAGAACAATTGGTTTCTCCAGTAACATGCGATTCAAATTTATAGATAATAAAGTTGTTTCATTGGTCGGACAACGAATATACCAAATTGAACCAAATCAAACTTTATCACGCTAGGTGAATTGACTATATAAATCTGATGATGCCACTCAATCATGTCGAGAATTGTATAATGAAAATAGAAAAAGAGGATTTTTCTAACTTGTGTTTCTGTACGATCTCCAGCAAAGAATCACAAAGCATAGAAATCTGTATCCAAAAATGAAAACTAGCATCACAACGAGATTACTCCATTTTTGTGACTCCTTGAGGCCTTGCTGCATCAAGAATTGATCACCATACAACAGACATTCTCCTTGAGCATTCTGCAAGCATCTCCATTTACCCCCTTTGCCTCCAAACTCATTTATCATAAAGCATTCAAAAGGGTATTTAAACACGCTCAAGTAATGCATGAAAATCCAACACTTAGGTATATCATCCTTTGCAATGAAATACCCAGAGAAGAGGAAGAATGATCCCATCAGGCCTGCAACTACAGACATTCCCATGATGAAATTCGGCACCAATGCACTAAAGCACGTGACAAATGAATTTGACATCAAAATAACCATCCAAACCACAAGAGAGAAGTAAAGAAATCCTTCGGTCTCACGCCTTAATCCAGCTAGCCAATAAACTGGTGTGGTGTAAAGCATTGCCACTACTAAAAGGAAAGGAATGAAAACTAGTGTGTTTGCAATGATGTATGAGGAAATCCTATAGGCTCCTCTAGAGGTTTCCCTCATTAAAATTCTCCTCTCCTGCAAAAAAATTGGTAAAGCTTCTGTTGTGGATGATAATAAGAAGCCCAGGCTGAAGGCGAAGAATCCAAGCTGATTTTGCAGCTTTAAATTTTTAGAATTCTCATCATTAGCATTCATGAATATTGTGCCTAACAAAATCCCTGCAAGCAATGCCTGAATAGTCCTGGCAACAAAAAGTTGTTTGGTTCTGAAAATGTTGCTGGAGAATCTCTGGCTCAGGATTAATACCTCCTTGATTGGAGCATTAGAGTAGAAAACACGCGTGTCGTTAACATTAACCAAGGAGTTTCTCTTGAAATGATCATGCTCTTGTTCAACCCCACATTGTTCTATATCAGAATCTTCCATTTTCAGGCTTTCTGTAACATCTATGGCAAATTCAAGCACATTGACATGAAGAGGAATGAGGTGGCCTGCAGATTTGAGCCTTTCCTCTAATAGATAGAGAGGTCCATTATGGATAACAAAACCATTGGACAACAACACAACTCTGTCAATTAACTCAAGAATTCGAAAACTAGGCTGATGGATAGTTACCAGGATTGTCTTGGCTTGATTCTTAGCCATAGATTTTAGCAGGGACATTACATGAAGGGCGGAGGCAGAATCTAGTCCTGATGTTGGCTCATCAAGTAGAAGCACTGCAGGATCATGAACGAGATCAACTCCAATCGACACTCTGCGCTTTTCGCCACCTGAGATTCTCTTATTTGATTCACTCCCTACTCGAACACCAGCTACATGGTCCAATCCCAGCTCCTTTAACAAGATTTGAACTCGGGCCATTGCCTTTTCGCGTCCCCCGGGCAGCCTGAGGCGCGCGCTATAGGCTAGAGTTTCTTCAACGGTAAGGAGTGGGAAAAGAGCTTCATCTTGTGTGATACATCCTGATATTTTTCGAAAATGTGCTGCCTTCATAGGCTGATCATTAACAAGAACATGACCTGAGAATCTATAGTGAACAACCATTCCACCAAGAATGTCTAACAATGTTGTTTTCCCTGCACCACTCGGGCCAGCAATTGCTGTTATCTCCCCTGGATGGGCTTCACAATTCACATTCTTCAGAATGTACCTGGACTTGTTGGTGGCTTCTTGCCAGCAAAAACAATTAAGCTGATTTTCATATCTTGAAGATAATTTGAAGGATAAATTTTTGGTTTTGATTTTGTATCGATTTTCCAGATGCTCAGAAGTTGGTACTATAGTTTGTGAATCCATGGAGGCGAAGATGAATTTGCCAAGTAGAGGGAAGATGAGCTAACAAACCAAAGTAGGATTTGTTTATACACGTTAGCCATGTAGCAGATGGTTATATTAATATTAGAGTCAACCTATATTTATCACCTTATTATTACTTTCTATTTGGGATGAAGTAACGCTAGACGTTACTGTACTTTCATTACCCGTTATCACGTTTTATTTTGCATACTTAATTGGCATGCCAACTAAATAAATTTAAAAAAAAAAAATTTGTCCCTTTTTTATTTTTTTCTCACTCTTATTTATTTCCTGTCCTTTCTGTCTCCCTCTCTCTCTCTCTCTCTTTTATTTTCTTTTTTCTCTCCCTTAATTAAGGCTTTCTTATTCTTTTCTTTCCCTTTTTGCTTATCAATACTAGAGTCTTCTCTCTTTTTTTACTATTTAGATATATTCTTAAGACTTTTTTTTTTAATGAGTTGATAACTATATAAAATGGAAAAATTGCTCATATTGGCACATCAAGTGGCTTGGTCGAAATCGTAGAGTCGTAATAAAGAAAAAAAAGAAAGCAGACATCTAGTGTGAATAAGCAAAAATAGAAAGAAAGGAAGCGAGGAAACCTTGATTAAGAGACACAAAAGAGGAAATAAAGAAAAAGAGAAAAAGGAAAGGAAGTAAAAAGGGCAAGAAAAAAAGTAAAAAATGAGAGAGATTACAAAAAATTATCTAGTTGCCATGCCAACTAAGCATGACAAATGAATAATGCTAGATAACGTCCTAGTTTTATTATCCTATTATGACAGATTTGGATCATCTCCTATTTAACAATGTTAAATAGCATCCTAGTTTTATTACCCTATTATGATGGATTTGGATCAGCTCCTATTTGGAATGCTTAGTTGGCATGCTAACTAGGTGCTTTTTTTTTTTTAATATCTCTCCTTTATTATTTTTTCTCACTCTTCTTTACTTCCTTTCCTTTTTTTCTTTTTTCTTTATTTCCTTTCCTTTTTCTCCTTTCTTTATTTCCTTTTTTTGTGTCCCTTAATCATGGTTTCCTTCTTTTTTTTTTTTTTTTTCTCTTTTGGATTCATACTAGACTTTTTTTTTAAACCCCCACTCTCATGGAATTTGAATTTAGGATCTCATGCATGGAGGCAAATAATTTCAATCACTTGAATTACCTCCTAATCCCATTCATACTAGACTTCTCCTTTCTCTCTCTTTTTATTTTTAACTATTTAGATATATTTTTTGCACTTATTTTTTTTTCTCTTTTTGATGAGTTGATAGCAACAGAGAATGAAAGAAATGGTTAACATTGACACATCAAGTAGCTTGGTTTTGTGATGAGTAATTGGCATTATATGTAATGTCTCTTCACCTTTTTTGTGTTAATCTTTAATGAGAATTTATATTTTATATGAAACGTTAGTTTAGTTTTTAAACCTCCAATACGACTTTATGATTTCCACCAAGCTGCTTGATGTGTCAATAAAAATAATTTCTTTCATTTTTGTAGCTATCAACTCATTGAAGAAAGTCTTACAAATATATCCAAATAGTATAAAAAAACAAAAGAGGAGACTCTATTATGAATAAGCAAAAAGAGAAAGAAAAGAAATGAGAAAACCTTGATTAAGTGAGAGAAAAAAGAAAAGGAAAAAAAGAGAAAAAGGAAAGGAAATAAATAAGAGTGAGCAAAAAAAATAAAAAAAAGGAGAGAGATTAAAAAAAGAGTAATGCTAAATGTGACCTACTTTCACTGTCTTTATCACCTTCCACTTGGTATACTTAGTTGGCATGCCAACTAGGTTTCTTCTAATCTATCTCCTTTTTATTTTTTTTTCCACTCTTATTTATTCCCCTTCCTTTTTCTCTCTTTTTTATTTCATTTTTTTCTCTTCCTTACTTAAGGTTTTCTCATTTCTTTTCTTTCTCTTTTTGCTTATCCGTACTAGAATCTCATCATTTTTCTTTTTTTTACTACTTAGGTATATTTTTAAGAATTTTTTTTATATGAGTTGATAGCTACAGAGAATGATAGAAATTGTTCATATTAGCACACTAAGCAGCTTGACAGAAATCACAAAGCCGTATTGAAGGTTTAAAAGTCAATTACAGCTTCATATAAAATATAAATTCTCGTTAAAAAATTAACACAAAGAAAGTAAAAAGACAGTGGATATAATGCCAATTACTCATCATATCTTTTTGGTATTACCCTAGAAATACAAAAATGATGTAGTCAGGAAAAAAAACACAAAACCAGCTAGTTGGTATGTCGATGTCAACAATTCCTTTCATCCTTTGTTGCCATCAACAGATCAAAAGAAAAAAAAAAATCTGAAAATATATCTAAATAGTAAAAAATCGCATTTAGCAATATATAAATTTATCATGTGGGACCAACTTGGAGGGTCCCACTTTCTCTGTGTGTGTGTGCTGTTGGGGGAGGGGGGGGTGTTAAATTCTCGTTTAGCCCACTAACAAGACGCATGAATTATGCCATACAAGCATGATGACAGATTGGTTGAGGGTCATTGACCGTTTCAAGAAGTTGTGAAGCTAAAGCACTTATGCTGCGGTGTCTATTGACCAAGGTGATTGTGGTTATTGATGGCCTTATCCATCACACATCATCACATCTGACAAAATTGTTAGCAGTTGGTTCTATCTACTTCTGAGTTTTGGTTAAATAGAGCTGTTGGTTTTTACCAATGTTATTATAGGATGATTTGATAACTGTGAATCGTTCATTTAGTTTTGTTATAATTATACGATTAATATGACGTCATGACGGAATTTAAATTCTACATACACATCAAGAGTTGGAAATGTAATTGTAGCATGCCTTCGTTGAAGAAACAAAAGTGATCTTTAGTCTATCAAATGTAGATTCTAGTATGTCATGAGAGAATAAAGTAGATATGGTCATTTCGAAATAAAAACATTATTTCAATTTAAAGTAGAACATGATGTTATATGTTCCCAGCTCTGTCTTGTATTGACAAATAATTATTCATTGCAGTAGTATACGAACTCAACCAGTAAGTTCAACATAAGAAATCTAGTTATTGATAACTTAACTTTGCTAATGAAAAAAGTGTACTACGAGATTTACTCGATGTAATGTTGTACTATGAGATTTATAACATTTTAAGTATGTCCAACGTAGGATACCTAAAGTAAATTCTTGTAAAAAGAAAAAAGAAAAAAAGAAAAGTGTTCTGCAAGTTGTGCTCATTGTCAAATTATATGTGCCTGGTGAGATATTTTTAATCCAAAAACCTTGTGCACTTTTGTCTAGTCAGCCCCAAGTTGTTCGAATTCATCATGCGCAGACTTTGATCATCAATACTATATTAGAGAAGATCATTGCCAATGGTTTTCACTTTTCCCCACTAATGATGTATTTTGTCCCAGCATTCAACTCAATAATACATTTTTATTGCCAAATTGTCAACTTGAAAATTTTCCTATAGTTCGTGAATAATGGAGCCTCTCTTAGTTATTGAATTGTTGGTATTTCTGAGTAATTAAGAGGTAAAATTTTATTCATTCATATAATAAATAATTGACCTCAATTATATATTTAAAAAATTTCCATCCTCTTTTTTTTTGTCTTTTTATTTTCTTCTTCTTCTTTTTTTTATTTTTTATTTATTTTCTCTCAATCACATTCATCTAATTTGATATGAGTAAATAGAATTTCACTTCTTAGTCCCTTGAAAACACCATGATTAGGAAAGAATCAATTGCCTGAATGCCTGCTGCTCTTAACGAAACACAGTTGACATATTATAAGAGCATGCATCTTAAGCCCATTTGCTTACAATGCAATGAGGCAAATGTTTTAAAATTGTTGTCATGTCTAAAATTTCGGCTCATTTTTTTTTTTCTTGCTAAGTAAGCAAGGGTCTTTGTATTGAAATCTAATCATCATCACTTTACAAAATCTGTAAATCCACAAAAGACAAACTTTACAAGCCCACCCAGTACCAATTAGTAGTTAATGTTCCACTTTCTACACAAAAGATTGTTACCATAATTTCTCTTTAATTTACAATTAGAATTAATTTTGACTTGGACGTCAAAAGCAATTATGTCAAACAATTGATCATCGTTCTTGAGAGACTCCTTGTGGTGAATTCTCCTATTACGTTCACACCAAAGGTGATAAATTGTTAATTGGACAAAAAATTTGCAAATGACCGTCCGAAGAGAGTTGCCATAGTTCTTTTCTTTCAAGAATTGTATTAATCACAAGATATGTACATAGAAAATTAAACCGACCTATAGTTCTGTCTAAAGACATTATTCTTAGAGCTAAGATATGGAAGTTCCCAATTTACAAGATCTCACGTCGCATAGTTTGGATTGAATTAGAATTTTTTTTTTGTTTTTCTATTGTATTTTACTGCCTAGGTATAGTTCAATTGGTTAAAAGCTTGTTTGGCTAAGTTTATTTGGAATTTGTAAGTTGTAAATAGTAAAAAATATGTGGGGATATTTTTTCTAGGTGCTTATACACGCCAAAATAAGCAGAGCCAAATATACTCTAAGATTGAGGATAGAAATGGAGTCACCTTTATCCAAGGTGTTGAATGTGGCCCGTATTATATAATTAATATGTGTCTTTTTCCTTGTAGTATACTGTTTACTTTTCCTAGTAGTATATTGTTTCCTTACCTTTGTAGAATACGGATTAGGATACTTATGTACTATAAATAGGGGCTAGATATTATATTAAGGGCCTTAGGTTCATACCTCTTGTGGTATGTGGTGTGAGAGAGAAACTAAAATGAGAGCCTTGTAGCATTCGTGATCAGTAATAGAATTATTCTCTGCTACCCGTGGACGTAGGCTTCAAAGCCGAACCACGTAATTTCTTGTGTCCGTTATTTCTTCTCGTATTCTTCGTGTTTGCATGTTTTTCCCCAACAAACTGGTATCAGAGTTTAGATATATTCCGCTGCTTGAGGGAAAAAGGAAAAATCAAAACTCACTGTGAAACCAAAATTTCTCAAACCAAATGGTGCCTAACTAAACAAAGGTCTTTGTCCGGCGAGGAGTGCTCCGGTGCTGTCTACGTTGAGCGTTGGTGGTTGGAGTGGAAGCTTGCGTCGGCGGGTCCTGGTTCGTGTTTGGGTTTGAAGAACAAGCGAAGAAGATAGAGTTCACGTGCTCTTGAGGTTGATTTTTGGTATTCAGGTATTATTTTTTTTTCAAAATTGGTTCAAGTTTGTAAAGCAGGTTTAGGGTTTGTAGGCTTTGGGTCTTTGGGTTTATTTGGATCGGGCCTGGGTAGTGGCCTTGTCCAATTTTGGCTAGGCTTTGGGTCTTGAGTTAATTAATTTTTTGTTGGGCAGGTTACGCGGAAAAATAATAAATTTCTTTTTTGGGTTTGGGCTTAGTTTAGGCCAAAAGAATAAAAAAGAAATTTTTATTTGGGCTTAGATTTAGTCCTGAAACAAAAAAAAAAAACTGTTTTGACCTTTGACCGGCGTTGACCAGCGTTGACCAGGGTTTGACCGGGGTTGACTTTGACCGTTGACCATTGACCAAGGGTTGACCGAGTTTGACCAAAGCCTTACCCCATGTTTTTCGACGTGCTGAGTCCATTTTTGGGCTATGTTTTTCCAGATTCTGCTCTGAAGTACGTGTTTAGGGCCGGTGTTGACTTTGACCAATAGGTTTGACTTTGACCGGTGTTGACCAAAGTTGACCAGGGGTGTTCCTAAGGTTTTTCGACGTGCTGAATCCGTTTTTGCGATCCATTGAGCCAAATTCAATCCCGAAGTGTGAGTTTTGAGCAAACGAAGATGTCTTCCACAGGTGGAAAGTTTGAAATCGAGAAGTTTGACGGGAGAATGAGTTTCAGTCTTTGGAGGATCAAATTCAAGGCATTTATGACAATGCAAGGACTTTGGAAAGTCATTGAAGGAGTGATCCCGGAAAAGATAGAACCAGCAACGAGAGAAGAACTCGAAGCGAAAGCCTTGAGTGCAATACATATGTCCGTGACAAATGAAGTATTCTTTGGAGATTCTTGAGAAGGCAGTTGAGGCTTGGAATACTTTGGTGGAATTGTATGCATCTAAATCTCTCACTAATCGCCTCTACTTGAATAAGCGATTGTATCATCTTAGAATAAAAGAAGGTACCTCACTAAAACAACACCTTGATGAGTTTACCTCTTATTTTATTGCTTTGAAGGATGTGGGTGTTAAAATTGATGACGAAGATCAAGCTATGATCGTGTTATGCTCCTTACCGCCTTCATATATGAACTTTGTAGACACTCTGTTGTACGGGAGGGATAAAATTACTTTTGAAGATGTGATTACTTCATTAAAATCGAAGGATCTTCAAACACATATTCCGGGACATAGGGAAGAAGTTCATGGGGAAGGTTTAGTGAGTAGAGGGAGATCGGAGAATAGAGATGGATCTTCGGATAGAAAGAAAAGCAAGTCAAGGTCAAAATCAAGAGCAAGGAAGCTACGCTGTTTCGAGTGTGGCGAAAAGGGTCACATTAAGAAAGAATGTCCAAGACTGAGAAAAAGAAAGAAAAAGGTGGAGAATTCAGCTAATGTGGTGGAGAGTGCTGACAGTGATGGAGATAACTCGAGTAGTACCGGGGAAGTTTTGATTGTGAGTGGATCACAGTGGCACAATCAATGGATTCTTGATACTGGTGCAACGTTCCATATGTGTCCTAGGCGCGACTGGTTCTCTTCTTATTCCAAAAGAGAAGGGAAAGTCTTTATAGGCAATGATCTTTCGTTAAAGGTGGAGGGAATGAGCATTATAAATATCAAGATGTTTGATGGTATTACAAGATCTCTCGAGTGTTGGCATGTACCGGAGCTGAAGAAAAACTTGATTTCTCTTGGGGGTTTGGATTCTCATGGATACAAATTCTGAAGTGAGAATGGTGTCTTAAAGGTGACCAAAGGTGCAATTGTGCTCTTGAAAGGGAACTTGATTGGCGGCCTATATATCCTTCAAGGTAGTACAGTTACAGGTGTTGCAGCTGTTACATCCGAGGAGAGTGATAATGACACTACGCAGTTATGGCACAAAAGGTTGGGCCATATGAGCGAGAGGGGACTAACCGAGCTGAGCAAGAGGGATTTGCTTTGTGGACAAAGAACTGAAAAGCTTGAATTCTGCGAGCATTGTGTCTTTGGAAAGCAAACCAGGGTGAAGTTCAGTAAGGGGCAGGAGAACACCAAAGGCACACTTGATTATATTCATTCTGATCTTTGGGGTCCTAATAAAGTTCCTTCCAAGAAAGGTGCCAGGTATTACATCACTTTCATTGATGCATACTCTCGGATGGTGTGGGTATACTTCTTAAAAACTAAAGATGAGGCGTTTCCAACATTTGTCGAGTAGAAGACGTTGATTGAGAAGCAGACTGGTAAACAAATTAAGTGTCTTAGGACTGACAATGGGTTGGAATATTGCAACAAAGAGTTTGATGAGTTCTGCAAGAAACATGGCATTGTGAGACACCGCACATGTGTAGGGACACCACAATGAATGGAGTTGCAGAACGCATGAATAGAACTCTGGTGGAGAGAGCTCGTTGTATGCTCTCCCAATCTGCTTTGAGTCAAGACTTTTGGGCTGAAGCCGTCAATACGGCATGCTACTTGATGAATAGGTCTCCATCTAAAGCTATTGAATTGAAAACTCCTTTTGAGTTATGGTCTGGTAAGCCTGCTGACTACTCTCAATTGAGGGTGTTCGGTTGCCCTGCATACGCTCACGTGAAGGATGGCAAGTTGGAGCCGAGGGCAAAGAAATGCATATTTCTAAGCTATGCGTCCGAGAGGAAAGGTTACAGGTTGTGGTACACAGATCCAAAGTCTCCAGGTTTCCTCATCAGCAGGGATGTTACGTTCAATAAGTCTGCTTTATTAGACCAAGAAAAGGAGAAAGCGATAGCTGATTTAGACCACGGTGTCAAAGAAGCGGTGGAGGTATTTTACGATGTACCAAATGTTCCATCTAGCAATAGTAGCATCAAATTCAGCCGACTCAACCAAGCGAGGCACATGATCAAAATATGCTGAACAATGTATACAATATTGCCATCGGGCGAGAAAGGAGACAGATTAGAGAGCCTCAAAGGTATGGATACGCTGATCTTGTTGCTTATGCTTTGACTGTTGCCGAAACAATTGAAGGACATGAGCCGAATTCATACAAAGAGGCCATATCTGGGAAAGATTCTGCTCAGTGGGTGGGTGCCATGAGTGAGGAGATTGAGTCTCTTCATAAGAATCAAACATGGGAGCTTGTTGAATTGCCTAAGGGACAGCGAGTTGTCGGTTGCAAATGGGTTTACAAGAAAAAGGAAGGTACTCCAGGGGTTGAAGGTCCTCGATACAAGGCACGGTTGGTGGCAAAAGGCTATACACAAAGGGAGGGTGTTGACTTCAACGAAGTGTTCTCTCTGGTTGTGAAGCATACTTCCATCAGGGTTTTACTTGCCTTGGTTGCTCTTCATGACTTAGAGCTTGAGCAGCTAGATGTAAAAACAGCGTTTTTGCATGGTGATCTTGAAGAGCAAATTTACATGAGTCAGCCGGAGGGGTATGTAGTTCCTGGTAAGGAGAACCATGTTTGCAAACTGAAGAAATCCTTGTATGGGTTGAAGCAGTCACCTCGGCAATGGTACAAGAGATTTGACACATTCATGGTAAGTGCTGGATACACAAGGAGTGCTTATGACAGTTGTGTATATCTCAAGAAGCTTCCAGATGGTTCGTTTGTGTATTTGCTGTTGTATGTCGATGATATGCTTATTGCTGCTAAAAGCATGTCTGCAATCAACGAATTAAAGAAGCAGCTAGGTGATGAGTTTGAGATGAAGGATCTTGGAGCAGCGAAGAAGATTCTTGCCATGGAGATTCACAGATATAGAAACGCTGGGAAGCTATTCTTGTCTCAACAAAGTTATATCGAGAAGGTGCTGGAGCGTTTCGGGATGCTTAAAGCTAAGCCTGTGAGTGTGCCGCTTGCTGCTCACTTCAAATTGTCTGCAGATTTGTCACCTAAAATCGAGGAGGAGGTGGAGCATATGTCTCATGTTCCATACTCGAGTCTTTGTTGGTAGCTTGATGTATGCTATGGTGTGCACTCGTCACGATATTTCACATGCAGTTAGTGTTGTGAGCAGGTATATGGCATCACCTGGGAAAACACACTGGGAAGCGGTGAAATGGATAATGAGATATTTGCGTGGCACTGCGAATATAGGATTGCTATTTAGCAAGATGACTGGAGATTGTGCGAGGTTGGTGGGTTATTGTGATTCAGACTTTGCGGGTGACCTTGATAAGAGAAAATCTCTAACGGGTTACGTGTTTACTCTCTCTGGATGTGCTATCAGTTGGAAAGCGACATTACGCCATCGTGGCATTGTCGACATCAAGTGGAGTACATGGCAATTGCGAGAGCTGTGAAGGAGGCCATGTGGTTACAAGGCCTGGTTCGTGATCTTGGACTGCAGCAAGATACAAGTACAGTCTTTTGTGATAGCCAGAGTGTAATCCATCTGACGAAGATTCAGATGTATCATGAGAGAACTAAACACATTGATATCAGATATCATTTTATCAGGGATATTATATCACAAGGAATCATATCGGTGCAGAAGATTTCTACCCATGAGAATCCAGCAGATATGATGACTAAAGTGGTTCCAGTCAGCAAGTTCAAGCATTGTTTGGATTTGGTTGCTATTAGCGGTGTGGAGCATTGAGCCCTTAAGGGCAGTTGGCTGCAAGGATGATGGTGTATTGATTGGAGCGAATACGTGCCAAGGTGGAGATTTGTTGAATGTGGCCCGTATTATATAATTAATATGTGTTTTTTTCCTTGTAGTATACTGTTTACTTTTCCTAGTAGTATATTGTTTCCTTATCCTTGTAGAATACGGATTAGGATACTTATATACTATAAATAGGGGCTAGACATTATATTAAGGGCCTTAGGTTCATACCTCTTGTGGTATGTGGTGTGAGAAAGAAACTAAAGTGAGAGCCTTGTAGCATTCGTGATCAGTAATAGAATTATTTTCTACTGCCCGTGGACGTAGGCTTCAAAGCCGAACCACGTAATTTCTTGTGTCCGTTATTTCTTCTCGTATTCTTCGTGTTTGCATGTTTTTCCCCAACAGAAGGGGTGATTTGATGCTTCTTATATTTGACAAAAAATCTCTATTATTATTATTAATATGTTATTAAATTAATTTATTTATATACGTAGATGGTCATCAGTTGTTACTATCACGATAAAAAGAGCAATTTTTCCTTGATAAAAATTTATGAATAATCTTTTATTAGTTGATTCTTTTTTGATAAAAATTTTGGCTCTATCATTAATTGAAGAGGTCCCTAGGATACACTGTCAACTCTTCTCCCATATCACTAAAAGTTCTATTCCTTTATAACTTACAGAGTAGTATGCTTTCTCACATGATGGGTTAGAGCAATTCCAAGAGAATTTCTAGTTTGGCTCATCAATTAGAAAAAGAGTAAAACGCACTTTATCGATAAGTATTTTGTAAAAGTTATATAATATTTTTTATGATTTCAAAATTCATTAATACTATTGTGATTTAAAAAACATTGCACAATACCACTTGTAATGCATTTTAACTTATTAATAACAAAAAAAAAAATCAAACAAATTGGTATAAATTCCCCCTTTAATTTTTAAAATTATGCAAATTTTGTTATATGATTTGAAATAAGGTATAAACAAGTGTGGTACCTACACGATGCACGAATGTTGATATTCGTTAGATATTATCAAAATTTATAATTAACAATGTTATAAATTACATACCACTAAAAGCAAGAAAATAAATATTTTTCTACCTGTGCCATCTATAGAATTATATGTTAACATTATCTTTTCAGTTCAAATATATGAATATAAAATTGAATTTTCAAAGCTTCATGACATATATAATTTTAATTTGCTTTATATAATATTAAAAAAGGTAAATACAAACTTGAATAAAAAATTATAAAAAATAAATAAAACCTTCTTAATGAACATAATGAAAAAAGAGTCATTTATTCCTTTTCTTTTGTAAATGTTTAGAACTAAAGTTGATTTATTCTACATTAATTACACAGTTGTAATTTAATACATCCATTTTAGTTTCAAATAAAATTAAAAAAGATAAATACAAGTAATATAAAATAAAAATTATGTAAAAAAATTCTTAATGAACATAGTGAAAAAACAAAATATTAAAAGATAAAGATAAATATTAATGGGCCAAAAAATTAGTGGAGTGCCTACTTTCATGTTGAAATCAGTAGAGACGACATTAATCGAGAGAAGGAGCCGATTAGTAGTAGAAGAACATACTCCTCTTAAGAAAAAAGTATGAGAATATATGTTAATAAATTAATATTGATATATTAATTATATATGCTTAAAAATTTTCTCTTAATGACAAATGTCCCTTCAGGGTTCTCCTTTTGTAATAGTAATAATGATATACCACTTGTAAGGACAAATATATATATATATATATATATATATATATATATATTCTAAACTAGTTATCTTGAAACCCATGCTTCGCACATGTCAATCTTTTAATTTTTTTTAATTAGCTAAAAGAGTACAATATCAAAAGTTTATTAAGTTTGATCACATAAGGAAATTTGAAGTAGTTTAAATGGAGAAATTTTAGTTGATGTGGAGGAGGATAATTTTGAAGTTAATAAATTTGTATTGCTAGCCTAACTAGTTTCTAACTTAATGCTTATTAATTTCTTAAGAGCAAAAACGAGTATGAAAAATTTATTTATTTGATTTATTTGTGCAGCTACACACCACTATTTAATCTCATTTTGTTTCTTTTTCTCATCCTTCGAGATAACATTTAAAAATAATATCGTCTCTGAAAATATACTTATTATTAGTCATACATTTCATTTAGGGCATTTTCAAAATGACATGTGAATGTTCTTCGCTACCTAGAATAATAATTTTTATATGTAGTCGATGGCAATAAAATGACCTACATGACTATAAAGACTTGAATTTGCTTGTCTAAGCCCCTTAAAATGTATGATGATGTATGATGTTTATGTTGTGAAATACATTGAAATTAAATTAATGTAATAATTCCATTGCAGAACACTGTAAGACTCTAAAATGTTATTGCTTCTAGGACATTTCGAACCATTAGAGTGAAAACTTTTTTAATACATTACAAGCATTAACTCGTCGATAGAATACTATATTGCTTGACCAACATCTTTACTAGTTTGATCCTGGCACTTCATCCATACCATAACTCCTTTGTGATGTACATGACTTCAACATCTACCTTAAAGAGTAAAACACACACACATATAAAATCAATATAGAGAATAGCAAGATGAGCAATTAGAGTCTCAAATTATATAGTTCATGATAATAGAGTCCCAAAATTATTTAGTTTATGATTGATGTCAAGATTGACATATGCATCACACTGCTATTATTGCATGAACTGATACTATATTAGACTATGAAACTATCAAATTTGAAAAGCATATTATATATGGTCTTATCAAAATTGGTTGTCAAAGTACTGCAATATGTATTGACATAATTCTTCACATTATCTTCCTTGGAAATGTTAACGAGCTTCATAATCTTTGAAGCCCTCTTTGGACCCTTCATTTTTGGCTTCTCAAAGTAATTCTAAATGTCAAAAAAGATTGCATGTAAAAATTGAAACTTGAAATTCGTCCTAGTTTTAAAATTTTCTATCAATTAAAAAATGAAAATCAAAGAAATTTTAAAACGAATTCTCTTTATCACCAACCTTCCCTATCCTTTTTTCATAGATCATATCAATCCGTCTCCTCAAATATGCACCTCTATCCCTCACACTCCATTATAGATTTTCATTTTCTAGATCTCCCACCATAATATCCAAGCATATGTACCAAAAAGTTATACTCAAAATAAATAATCAATTTTACTAATCAAATATATTAAACCACAATTATTCATTGCAATATTCTAATAAACATTCAACTTCATCAAATGAAATGATAAACCAATAAAAGTAAATAAAAATGAAAAGAAAACTATAGTTGTACATACTCGTTTTGCGTGCTGCAGTTCTCATGTGCTCATTTGCTATGAAGATTGAGCAAATTTTGAAACCCATCTTGAAGCAAAAACATTTTATCTTAGTAATAATTGAAAACCGATGATGCGAAAGATTGGTGAATTTGGAGGGATTGAGAAAAATATGTGTTTGATTTGAAACCTGATTTAATTTATAAAATGTATGATTATTAGATTTTTTTGATCAATAGGAAACATTTTATTAGATATTTGAATTAGTTGATAGTGATGGGACTTCTTTATTTGAACTCTAACATAATTTGAAAAATGTAGGTTTAGTAAACTCTTGGTTTTTCAAGTAATGATTTATTAAATGTTTTAATTAGCTTATGTCAATTGTGTTTTTCAAAATTTTTTTAATGCCTCAAAAATAAAAAGAATTAAAAAAGTGATGATGTGTCATCACCTAAAGAGCTTATGTGGTAGTCTCTAGAGGTCACACATTTTTCTGAGGTATAACTTTATAAATATAAAATAATAATAATATATAGTATATATATTATGTATATTTCTTTGTTTATATACATTTAATTATTATTGAATATATTAGTATTATTTAATAAGGAGTCATTTAAGCAAAAAAATTTACATAATTTAGCATATATTTTTTGAATTTTTACTTATTTAGGAGTGTATTTGTACCTTATTTCATATGAGATGGAGAGATAAAATATAAAGAGATAGAATGCACTTTATTCGATAAAGTAATAAGTGGATAATTATATGTATATATAATTATATCATCAGGAACAGTCCTCTCATCTAGTACTTAATCTTTTATTTTATTTTTTTAAGATAGGCCGTAATCCATTCTTTAATAATTCTTACCCTTATATTTTAAAATTTATGTTAACCAAATAAATAAAGATAAATTTGAAACCAAAAAAGACTATTAACGTAAATTTTAAAATAGGCGAGCAGCTTCTCATCTTTGAGAATCGGCATTTATCTTGATTTTCTCTTTCTCCTAGGGGAGAGGACACAAGGAGGACACGACAACATGAAATCCAGAATATTTATGGTGTGCTTGAAACAAATGAATTTTATAAAATTTTGTGAAATTTATTTGTAAATTCTTATGTTTAAGTATACTTTTTTAAAATATGAAATTTATTTAGAATTCTAATATTTGCAAATTTTGGATTTGCTTAAGTTTTACCCAAATCTTAACTCAAAAGGTAGAATTTGCAATTCTACAAAAGACAAATTTATCAAAAATGTTATAAGGACAAAAAATATCTTTGTAGTCATTTAAATAATATCATGCTATTATATTTAAACTACAACCTTCTTGGTTTGCTATTCTCTTATAAACTTAACTATTACTCGTTTGAGGAGCTTTCTTTATTAGTAATTTTCTTATAAAATTAGTTTTATTCCCTTTGTTTCATGAATATTATAACAAAAGACTATTTAAGTAATACATATTAATTCTAATCCTCATATGTTTTAAACTCTTAAAATTATTTTATAAATTCAAATAAGTGAATTTATTTATTTTATCGAAACTAGAGAATTTATTTGAAAATATAAAGTTTTATGACATTCATTTCATTTCATTTATTCTTTATTGACAAAGTGATGACACAATAATATATAACATTATCTAGAAGTAAGAGCAATGTTTGTTTGTTGTTTGATGTTTGATGCTTGCAAACATAAAAAATCAATGTGTCCCAAATGAACATTAAACTACTCCATTAATTTGGTTGACTCTCAGGCCTGGACATGGGCATTAGTGCCAGAGCATTGACTTTTAAAGTAATATTTAACAAAAAAGAGAAATAAAATATTACAAAACATAATTTTTAAAAATTTTGTGTATCTATTATCACTAACTAATAGTTTTTTCCTAATAAAAAACTAAAAATGAGTTCATTTTTTTTTTTGGTTTGGAGCGGCTGGAAGATTGAAATTTTTTATCAAATTAAATTTATAAATTTTAGTCACAACATTTCTCAAAATAGCAAAAAGTATTTATTTTAATACTTCTAAGTCAAAAAAAAACTAAAAGAAAATATAAGAAAGAGATTAAAAAAGCAGTTAAATTAACAAGAAAGATAATCTTTCCACGTCAGAATGAAATCAGGTGAAGTCTGTCTCAACGTTTCTGATTCTCCTAAACTTTCTCTCTGTCTCTGTCTCTCTCTCTCTCTCTCTCTATATATATATATATACTTTTTGCTTATCATATCATAATCTCTTCTTCTAAGCTAATTTTTCTTGTGAATTCTACTGAAAAATCCAAACTTTATGCTTCTGGGGTGCCTTGAATTCAACATTTGTAAGTCCATCTGCTTCTTCCTTAACTGATACAATTAGCCTTTTCTTTGATCATATTAAATTACACACAGACACACGCATGGTATGCGTATTGATGCAGAAACATGTATGTAGAAGTCTTCTTTAGCTTTTCTTTGGGTGCTATTGGAATTAATCTGATCATTTATTTAGTACTGTTTGACATGTATTGAATTTAGTATTTTTGTCTTTGCGGGAAAAGGCAAATTTTTAAACTCATATTTATAAAGAATACAATTCCCTACGTTTTTCTAAAATCAAAATCGCAAATTCAAAGAGTATAAAATTCTGGGGTTTTAGTTTCGTGCATCGAGGTATCATTTTTGAGTTAGGATTTAGGTGAGGTTATTGACTTTGTATTTTGTTGTTGTTGTTTGTATTTGGTGTTTTGCTGAAGGGTATTGGGATGCTTTTGTGGGAAATTTTGAATGTTTAAGGTTTTGGTGAAAAGCATAGTTTTGCTTCTGTTGGTCATAGGATTATGTTAACAATTGCCTTTTGAATTATGCAAAGAGTCCTATGAATATATTCTGAGGAGGTTAAAAAGATATTCCAAGTACTTGGAAAGAGTTTTCTGGGAAGGAAATACTTTTAGAATCGAATTTTGTTTGTGAATTGATGTGTCAAAAGCTTTCTTTGTTCTAAAGGGGAAATATCTTACATTTTTATGCGAGACTTTTGGTCCTTTTGGAGAACTGTCTAAAGATTTCAGGTTTTTATCATCATTCAGTTCTTCTTAGTTTCCTGTTTCTCTACTTTTCTGAACTTTGTTTAAGTTGGAACTTCTGTGGCTCTGAGAGTTATGGTGCTAAACTATCGGCAGAAAATAAATGCAGCATAAAGACCTTATCTCGGTGTCACTCTGCTGTGAGGATTGCTGTTCTGGTTATCTGTATTGTATTTAGCTTCTCCCGTGAGTTGATTAGAAATTTTTGTGCTTCCTTGGAATTATATTTTGCTAATATTCAAAATCTTTATCAACTCGCTATTTAGTCCTTGATGGTATATTGATATCAATTTATGTGTTCTTTTGTTATTCATCCATGAGAATTGGCCCAAGGAGGAAGTCAAGGTCCAAAGGCAACAACTACCATAGAGGGAGAGCCCAAAATATCTGAAGGGGAGAGCCCAAAATATCTGAAGGGTTATATTGTATGAGCTAGTGTAACTGCTATTGTAACTAAGTGTAGGTGTGGTGTGTGTTGCTATGTTGGTTAGGCACTAAGTTGTAAATAGACGAGAACTGTGGTGAAAAAGGCATGCCATGCTATCTCTGTTTTACTTTTCCCTCTTTAATGGAGTCTCTAGCTCCATCTCTCTATCAATAAAAGTCAACGTTATTGCCATTGCTTTTTTCCTTTACTTTTCGCATAGTTAACTGTTACAACTTCCTTATTCCACAGAGATTGGATAACCTCACGGGTGTACTGAAGAATATGTCTGATATGGAGTTTAAAGGTATACGTTGGGCTGGCAACTTATATCAGAAATTTGAAGCTATGTGTATAGAGGTGGAAGAGGTCATGTACCAGGTAAAGCTCTTTTCTTTCTCTCCCTTACTTTACCCCATTCTGTAACTTTTAAGCCAATGCAGTATAAATTCTATTCTTTGTTTATCCCCTTTACCTTCCTTAATTTCCCTATTTTCTTCTTTCTTTTGTTCCATTTTTGTCTTTTGTTTCTTTCTTTTATTTCTTTATATTCGGGTGGCCCCCAGGCCAGAAGGAAGATGGGGATTTGAGGATGGGGCTCTGGTTAGGAGGTTCAAGAAGCTTCTATAGGCGCTTATGAACAACTATGGCTCCAGTGTATGCATGGAGGACATCAGATAAGCATTTCCTTGATGTCCCACAGAGACGTACTTCAATTTCTAAAGAGGGGCCACTTGTCATCTAGCCCTTTTGTTGGCTTCTAATGCTCTAATATGCTGTTCAAAGTTTGTGACTTCATCATATGCACTTGCTATACGGGAGGTGTCTGTATCAGTTGGAGATCTATATTGTTGCGACTCTTATTACCTATGACTGTACTTCATTATGCTCATATGACAGATATTCTCTGTGGTCTATTTTTCTTGTCAATAATTTGTTCACCATCTTTTCTGCACTAGAGGAAATAAAATATGTTTTTTTAATTCTCACCGTTTATGTTAATTATCAAATATTGCTTGTGTGTAAAAAATGGGCGTAAAATGCAAAAGGCATGATTAGTCACATTTGAAGTTAGTAAAGCTGCTTCTTATTGCTGTAGCAACTCTCTGTGAAATGGTTTTAATAGTTCTTTAATAGGGTTGTTATTCATCATACTGACTGAATAGTTATTCCATAACAGGATACTGCCAAGTATCTTGAAAATCAGGTGCAGACAGTCAGTGCTAGTGTCAAGAAGTTCTATTCAGAAGTTATGCAAGATATACTTCCTCCGTCTTACATAGATCCTGTGAAAGTAGCTGCAGCTGACTTACCTCTGAACCCTTATTCTCATGCCGAGTTCAATAAGAAACCTAAAAAGAGCATTACGGAAGATATTGAACAGTGCAAACCAAGAGAGACTGAAGTCTGCAAAAAGATGGCTGTTGTTAATGCAGAGCGTGCAACATCTTTTGCTCAATGTGATGGTGTATTCCATCACTTGCCAATGTCTGAATGTGATTCTCACATGAACAGGTGCTCAGAATCTGAAAGAAGAGAACATGAAGGTCTCCACAGACGCCCCACTGTCATCAGTAAAAGAAGTGGTAACGGGGATCAACAGTCTAAGATGTCTGAGCTAGATATTCCTGTCTCCTCATTTCATAAATTGAAAAATGAGCTGCCTTCAGCTATAGTTGAAGTATATGAAACTGGGGCAGCAAAGGATAGTAGTCATCTTATGGATGATTCCCTAAATTTGGACACAAGTTCCTTACGTGAAACTGTAAACAGAAAGCAAGCAGATTCAATGTCTACAACCATTTCTCATGAGCTATCATCAGAATCTAGTGGTATTTATCCCTACTTCATTTGTTAACTTTTTTCGACTTCCTCCAAGCGTCGTAGATTGACTCCTATTTCGCAAGCAGATTCCGTTACAGAAGGAGCCACACCTGACAGCAAAGAGGAGCTCATAGTATCCTTTGAAGGTATCTAACGATAAAACAGTATAATATTTCTTTTATACAATTTTCTTTTGGCAAATAACGTACATCCTTTTAATCTTTTTGGCTGGTTAAGGGATGTACACTGATATAAGCAGAATTTGTTTGGTAGTTTGTAAGCACTAAAGACATAATTTACTAATTATCTAAAACAAGATTATCATAAACAATTACAGAATCAAGGTCTATGGGCTAATGTCAATGGACATGATAGCTTCCAATTAATTTTTGCCTTGAAGGTATGGATCCACCCTTCAAAAGGGACTTCTAAGAAGCCATTGTGGATATAGACTGTATAAACTTGGCCATCCTTTTAGGATGCTATTATTGATATTTCATTCCTGCTATTTGATGTTTTCAGCCAAGATTTTATATTTTCTAGAATGCTGGAAAATCATAATATCTATCCTGTGCTTTTGAAGTTGATATACAATACAAGCCACCTTCTCTACCTCTGTGTTTGTGTGTGTGTTTTTGTGTCTGTTTCTCTTGGTGCACGGGAGGAAGGAAAAAGGGGATGGTGGAAAAATCAAAAAGAGGCACACCTTTAGGCTTTTTATCCAGGAACTTGTTCAGAAACACCATATGGAAGGAACATAGGAGTTTGTCACTAGGTATTTGGACAAATAGGATCGTTCTCTAACATGTGCACCATAAATAGCTTCATCTTTGCTGTGTTCTTATAAGGTTGCATTTTGACTCTTGTCATTCTCAATGTCATCTTTTACAGAAAGACCATACATTTCTGATATAGATGCAGTTGGCAACCATATTGAGCCGGAGCTTGAAATTGTAGGAAGATTTGCTGAGCCAAAGTTTGAAGAAACATGTGTCTTGGTAGAAGGATGTGGGATTCATGTTGTCTCTCCAAAAGGTGGCAAACATGAGTCTTATAAGGTTTTCCCTCTCTATATGACCATCTACTTTTTCTTCTCTGCATATAGTTATATGTCTTTTCTGAGCATCTATTCATAATCTTGACCTTCTTATTTCATCTATCCAAGAAAAAAATTCGAGAAGCTTTATCTTCAAAGATGAGGTTAAGAAGAAAGCAGGAATATGAAAAGCTTTCAGCACGTTACAGCATTCAAGCTCCAGAGCTGGAAAGCATGGAAAACCCAATGCCTTCTTGCTACGAAGACTCAAATTCGAAGAAGCTGGAAGCACAATATATACCCGAATCTGAGTGGGAAATACTCTGAAGGTATCTGTGCTTATGATTTTACTCATATTAGACCTGTATCAGTTACCAGCCAATGGAGACATCGTGCTGCTGAGTGGTAATGATGGCAGCCAAACTATAATTTACATAAAGTCATAATAAAGATTGAGAAAGCGATGTGGAATTAATACAATCTCAGTAAACCCATGAATTAGGTAGGTGGTTGATAAGTAAGAATATAAATTACATCCACTATAACTGACAGCTTGTATATATTCTGCTGTCTATGAAGTCACTGTAATTTTGCATCAGCCACCTCCATTACTGTTTGCTTTTTTAAACTTGATGCAATAATGCAAGTAACACAAGGAGGTCTGATCTATGATGAAGACCACCGTTGGGAGTTCTATTCCTGAAATATGAGACCAATTGTCAAGCAAAGCATGCTCTGGATTTACTTTGTATTTTTTATCTTGAGTTCATCAACTTAAGATTGATCAGACATGTTGATAGAAACAAGGTCACAATTTTTATGCTTTTCTTTTCTCAGAGGTACTGGTTTGTATAAAGTTTAAATTCGCCTCTTGCCTCTTTGGTTGTATATTAGCCCAGAATATGTAAATGGCTGTTGTTTTGAATAAGTTTTCATGAACAATTGTTCATCTGAAATCATTTGCTACGCTTCAAAACTATTTGTTAAGCTTTTGAAGCCGGAGGAAGCGGTAGAGTAGCCTATATCAAGCAGCCCAGGCAGGGACCTAGTAGTGTGGTAGCTTTACTGCCCAGGCAGGGACCTAGTAGTGTGGTAGCTTTACTTTCTTCCATATTGTAGCTTTTTCTGTTGCATGAGCTGCTGATAATCCATTCTATATGTTCTATACTTCAGAGTTTTGTAGTGTTTAGATAACTTAGAGGGTGTTTGGCTTTGCTTATTTTGGGGGCTTATAAGCACCTAGAAAAAAGCACCCATTCACATGCTTTTTACTATTTAGGTGCTTATAAGCACCAAATAAGCACAGCCAAACACTCTCTTACTGAGGATCTCATTCCTGGATTTCCTGCTATATTTCTTTTCATAATCTTGAAACTCGGGAACCTGGTGGACGTTAAAGACATGAAGTCTCGCTATTCTCATCTTGTTTATCATGTGTATGGCTCAAAAAACATTGCTTGCACATGAGCGTGTTTGGGGACGTTAATTAAATTCTCTAACATGTTTTTAAATGGAGTTATGCATTCTCCAACTGCATGAAGTTTTTAGATCAAGGTCTTAGTTTATGTTAAGGAGAACAGATCTTGAAGGGTCCGCTATCTTTTTTTTTTTTTTTTTACTAAATAAGCAAGGTACTTGTATTGAAGGAAGAATTTATAAGATTTAACAGCCAATATACAAAAATATTATACAAAATTACTTATATCTAGCGTTAATGTCCCATCTCTTGCATAAGACTCTATTAGTACAAGTGTTTTTAACTTTATGATGGTATACCACTTTTGCCTGAATATCTGCAGCAATCAACGTAAGTAATTGTTCGTCGCTTCTCGGACTCTCCTAGTTGAATAATCTTTTGTAAATTCTTGTAACTCAATGGTGTGGTATTTCCTTTTGAAACTTGGCAACCATGTCCCATTTATGTACACTTACATATGTTGTTTCTTGTTTGCTCCGAGTCATATTGATCTTCAACTTTCGTTATTCAAACTCATATTTAACGTGCCACTGTTCGTGAAGCCAATACTTTACAATAACCAAAGGATTCAGTTAAGAACCAATTGAAGAATGATAATCCATGTAGCGTGGGTCCAATGGTGATAAGTCCGGGAAAGCAAAAAGAGTTAGCCACAGTTGTGGTGTTGCCGAAGGTTGTGTGATAATTAAGTCAGAGAATGTTTTGAAGAAAATTTATTATGAAAAGGGAGGAGGAGAGTTTCTTAATTTGAAAGTGGTCGTCTATATGGAAAGGCTTACCTCAAGTTCAATGCAAGTGTGGCATTAATATGACTCTCGGTGACGTCAAGCTTGGTTAAGCATATCAGGTCAAGATCGACCCCCAATCAGCAAATATTCAACTACAAGTGGGCGCTTGTTGAACTTATTTTCATTGACATGATTCCTTTTTCTCCAGTTATAAGAAATTACGATAGGAAGGATTATATTACGTCCACTTTAAAACTATAAATCTCATGTCGTGGAATTGCATTTAATACATGAATCAATTTGAAACCTTTGGCCTACGAGCTAACACTTTTACAGGAACCTAATTCTGACATATTGCATCCACACTGAGGATTATATCAAGTCTCGCTATTCTTATCTCGTTTATCATGTGTATGGCACAAAAGCATTGCTTGCAGGTGAGCGTGTTTGGAAACGTTAATTAAATATAAATTCTTTAACTACGTAAAAGTTTTTAGATAAAGTTATACAACTACTGGAAAATTTTTAGATGAAGTTATATGTTTTCTAACTTCATTAAGTTTTCAGATCAAGATTTCAATTTATGTTAAGTAGAACTGATCTTGAAGGGTCCACTATTTTGTCACTCAATGAGGTGGTATTTCCTTCTTAAACTTGGGAACTGTCCCATTTATGTACTCTGTAGTCTTTATGTTATTTCTTATTTGTTTCGAGTCATATTAATATTCAACTTTCATTATTCAATAACTACAACTTATATTTAACTTATTGCCGTTCATGAAACCTATACTTTACAATAAGCAAACAATTCGATTAAGAACTAGTTGAAGAAGGATAATCCAAGTAGCATGAGTCCAATGGTGATAAGTCCGTCAAAACAAAGAGAGTTAGCCACCGTTGTGGTGTGGTCAAAGACTATCTGACGATCAAGTCAGAAATTGGTTTGAAGAAAGTTTATTATGGAAAGAAAAAGAAGGAAAGTTTATCAATTTAGAAGTGTTTCCTCATATGAAAAGGTTTACCTCGACTTTAGTGCAAATGGGGTACTCATGCGACCTTTGGTGATGCTACATGACAAGCGCAAAAAGTGATTAGGCGATCGGTTTAGCATATTGGGCTGAGATTAACCCCCAATTAGCAAATATTCAACTACACATGGGCACCTATCCTCGACTTACTTTCATGGGCATGATTCCTTTATCTTTGGGTACAAGAAATTTAAGGTAAAAACGATATTATTAGATCCACTTTAAAACTATAAATTTCATGATATGGTATGAAAGTGCATCAATTTGAAACCTTTGGTCCACGAGCTAACACCTTTACAAGAACATAATTCTTACCAACCTATTGCATCCACACTTAGCATTTTAATAATTCAAGATGACAAGAATAATCTCCTTTGAATGATGAGAAAGCCTAAGTATATTTATCACACACGAAACGTAACCAATCTATTATTAGTCACGGGGACCAATTTATGAGGAATTAATTAATAGACAACATTTGTGAAGATCAAGAAATGATCTTATCATCACCTCATAACTGGTCAATATAATGGACTTGCATGCTTTAATCTTGATGTTATTATATGAATATCAATTATTTAAGCCTAAAGTTGATAACTTGTAATCTAAGATTGGACCATTTAGGAGACCAATTAGTTAACCTAATACATATTCACTAATTCGGCTACTACTTAATTGCCTTGCTGAAGTACATGTAGTTAGGTAAATGCAGCCAGTTCACATTATGAGAGGCCTCTATATGCATGATCATGATTAACATTGAAAATGACAAACGCATAAAACCAAATTGTTCAACGTCAAAGATGGCTTACTCGACTGGCAACTTCTTCCTTGCGTTTCTAGTGGGCCTATCCTGTTAGACATATATATACATATATACATACATATATATATTTATATATATGTGTGTGTGTGCATGAATGACACACACCTCATTTTGTTTTTCTTGCATAGTTAATGGCTTAACTTTGAAGATATGATTCGACAAAGTTCAATGATTTCTTAGAACTAGGTGCTTGATCCATCAAGTACATCTCATCTATCCGTTGTTTTTCTCTAGCTAGTTTTGTTGAGAACTTTGGTTTGGTCATAATATTATCGAGAATGATGCATAATGCTAAGAAATATGGGGGTTTCGTTTTAATTAAAGTTAATAAAAAAAAAACTTATGATTCTTTTTATATAGGACAAGAATATATTGTAAGTTATAACCCTGTCCCCTCACATGTGACGTGAAAATGATGAATTAGAAACTAGTAATTTTTTTATAAATAAGAATATATTATAAAACTCCTCACACGTGACCTAGAACTGGATTGGAGGCGTAGTTATAGTGGGCCGCTTGTAAGAATTGGTTACTACGTGAATGGATGTATGATGAAGAAATGATTGGCCTTGATAAAAGCCCAATAAACAAGACCAGATTAAGGCCTAGCAGAGGTCACATGTGTGTGCGTAAAGCATGAGAATATATGGAGTTCCACCTTAAAATTAATCAATCAATAAGACAAGTATCCTAAGGCTTCTGTGATAAACTAGAAACTTGTGATTTTGTTTTGTTTTTTTTTTTTTTTCCTTGAAAGGGAGGCCAAGAACGGTTATATTACAATATTCTTGGTGAAGGTGACCCTTCTTCTATTATATGCTAGAAGCTCCAAGAAAGGGCCTAGGGCTTCATTGACCACTGAGAGACCAATTAGCTGATTGATGCCGTAGTTAAACAATCAATTTGAATAAGCATTAACTTCTTAATAAATATGACTATCTTATAGTCGATTCTATTATATATAAAATTCTCTTGTAGCGCTCGAGAATTAGAGAAACTTCTATTTTTTTTCATGTGAGATAAGAATATGTTATAGCAAAAAGGTAGTCCATAAAATAATCACCTCACTAGGTTCAGTGGCTAACTGGAAGCTCGACCTATTAGGAAGATATTAGATCAATTCGACCTGTTAGGAAAGATATTAGATCAATTGTTATTAAAATTGCTACTTTGATGTTTCAGTGTGTTAAAAGGGACTGGAAATATAGAATTCTGATTGATGCATATCTTCGTGACTCTTCCCTTCATTTCATGAGTAAAGTACCTCCACCAAAAAGAACCAAAAAAAAAAAAACTAATCAGATTATTTGTTGTATAGATCAGAGACAACAGTAAATCCAAAAATAAAATTGTTAAATGAAAAAGATAAAATACAAAGAAAGCATCTCTATAAATTAATGCCATTAGGTACCATCATCATACCATTATAATTTAATCTTCATAAGCTTTAGAAACGACCGGGCCAGCTGGTGAAGAAATGTCTTTAGAAAAATGTTATCCTTTTGGAACCAAAATAATGATTGATTAGTAACAAAGTCATATATTCTGATCTTCAACAAGAAATTCTGGGTCTACATCAAGAAAAAAAAAAAAAGAAATGGTGATGGGATCATGACATTGTTATCATCAATCATATGCGTACAACAATGGTGACCCCATTAAAAATACACATTGGCTTTTGACTTTTAAGTCGGCTTTGGAGGTTGTGTGAGTGGCCATGTGAAGGTGAAAAACATCGATAGGGACCGACTCTGTTAGGTTTTATATCATTCCTTTAATTTTTATGTCGTACAAAAACCAAATTTGTCGCATTTATTGGCTTTTTAGGTATCTATATATTTAGTTTCGAAAATTTTTAACATGGGCTCACTGAAGATATTTTGAGCTCAAGTAAGTGATCGGAAAGAGATGTAGATGTAAAGAAATAATATGATTATAAGTCGTGCGTGAGAATTTTTGGTTCTTTGGCTCACCCCTATCTCTAGAGGGGCGTCAGCTCTTTACTTGCTCTCATAATTTTGAGCTTTTTGCGAGAAAAATATTGTTTTAGGTTATGATTCTGTGGACATATTCTTACATGTTTAAATTGTTTAAAGTGTAGTCTATATGGATCCTTTTCTCTTAGGAAAAAAGCCAATTTGTCACTATTATTAATTTACCTTGTGGGATGAATTCTTCTTCTTTTTTTTCCCCCCTTTCTTGCTTTCTTTTCAATTGGATCTACACAAGTTGGGGATAAAATCTTAACAATATAGTTTCCAATTTCACATAAAACTTAGCTTCTGTCTTAATGCTCGCCATACTAATGATGATAGCAAGATAAGTAGCTTTTGAAAAATTTTAATGACATTTATACCGATCTCTTACGTTTTGTACTCTTTGTTTGTTGTGGTTTGTGCCCATCGCTTTAAATTAACTTTGCTACACTTTCACTATCAAACTTTTGATGATGTCGATTTTGGGCTTCTTTCACTTTAGTTGTTGTACAAGATGATAAATGTAGCTCGAAATAGACTCTACAGATCTTGATAGATAAAATTTCGAAAAAAAGAAAAGGTCAAAAATAGAATGTTACTACTAAAAGAGATTTTCATAGTTGATAGTGGATCTTTTGGTTATGTATAGAAAACATCCTATATTTGCAAAGTGAGATGCATTTGCTATTTAGAGCCTTTTGAGTGATGATGATCTCTTTTCTTTCCAAGTGAAGACGTATATCAGAATCCCCCTTTTATTAGGTGTTATAAAAGGACAAAAACGATTGAACTCAAAAAATGTGAGACAAGTGGTGTAACTCCCATCTTATACGTTCAGTGTTAGGAGATCGGATATATCGATTGAGGCAGGCAATATAAATTGCTATTCTCTATCATTTAATCTCAATTCTGGTAGATGTGATCCCTATTTAATATTAGAATCAGATACCCCTAGTGGTGGCATGCACTAAAGGATTATTCATCCATGGGTTTAGAGTCTATTTGGCCTAGTTTTTTGGAGATTTAAAAGTGTTTTCTGTGAGTCTAAAAGTTGAAATTGACCTGTTTAACCTATTTTTTAAAGAGCTTTTAAATAAAAGATGAAGTGAAAAGAATTAAAAAATCAAAAGCTCCAAATTAGATCTTTTCCAAAAAGGCTTTTGAAAAACTATTTTTATGTCATGTAAAAAATTATTTTTCTTTATTTTTTTCTCAAAAATACTATTTTCTATTTTTTAAAGTCTAATATTACTCTCAAAATAATTAAAAGCTTAACTTCTAAAATATCGGGCCAAACAATCAACTACTTTTATTCAACAGCACTCCTACCCAAAACTCTACTGCTAAAAGCTCTACAGCTTAACAGTTGAAATCATATAGTTAGGCCAAACAGAGCCTTAGATTAAAAGCTAAGACAAATGAAAAGTGATAGATTGTATTTAACATAAGATTAGTCTAGATTATGAAATCTCAATGATGTTAGATTGATTGCAAGTCACTTGTCCATCTTGAAAATCGAAACTAACATATTAATTTATCCAAAAAAAAATATCTGTCGTAAATTGCGATTAAGAATGATATTCAAATCATATATGGACCATGTCACATAATCATTCATGATTGATATTTCCAACAGGTGAGGGCCAAGCTTTTCTAGGGTGAGCCATGGAGATCAAGTGGACTGCAAAAAAGCAAACTAGCCTATGGTGGAAGTATTAGCACATGGAGAAGATGATGTGTTGGTGCCATCAACACGTGTTGTCTGCCATTAATTTCCTCATATGAAAACTACACTGGTTTGATCCAATTGATTTACTAGCTAGCTAGTGTTTAAATTAGTACAAATGACTTAGCTTTTTTATTTTATTTTTGGGTTAGGGGTTACCTTTATTGGTCCAAGTCATTTTGATGTAGTTTTCACCATCTTTCCAGGTTTGACCCCTGAGATTTGAAGGTGGAGTTAAAAAGTCATCTACAGTAGTTTTATACGTTCTGGATAACGCCTGTATCCATTATATTATTACAATTATTGGCATATAATTAGTCGATTCTTATTTTTCAGATACCATCATTGTTTCTTCTTCAAGAAAAGAAGTTAAAAACTCATAGGCCTTTTATCTCCACACGACATTGTTGCACTAGGTTTTCGTTCATTGTAGAATCCCCACCTACTGCTACCTCCTGTAGGAGTCAAGGCCGTGTCTTACAAGTGGATTATGTTTTTGGCTATTTAATTGCAATTTGAATTGTCATTTTACTTGAGTTTGATTTTTTATTTCTTTGATTTTTAATTTTTAGAGCTATTTAATTATTAAGGGAGCAGAGATATTTCGAACTAGATAAAGATATAATCTACATAAATTGAAACTATTACATTTCACTTTCTCCGCACTGTTATCATTTATCCTATGCTTTTAAGAGCCTGTTTGGTAAGCTTATTTGGAGTTTATAAGCTGCAAATAGTAAATACTATGTGAGAGATGTTTTTTTTAGATACTTATAAGCAACAAAATAAGCAGAGCCAAATAGGCTCTAAGTTGTTTTACAAAGTGGGAGCAGAGTGAAAGCTCAACGGAGTTTTTCTTTCGATTTGATTTTGCCAAACTCGTTTTCTTGGCTGTGATTTGGCTGGAAAGATAGAAATTGTTACTTTGCCTGAATTGTCAACATTTCTAATGTTAGTGCATAATTAGCTGGATTTTCCGTGGACTCACTCAGAAGATACAAGTCAGCGCGATGCTATTTGTTGCTTAGTGTAGACTCTACTTAATCCAAATCTTTTGTAAAATGTGTTTATTTTGAAGGTATTTTATTTCATGCAAAAAAGTTAATTTAGCGCCTATTTAATTTTTCTTTTTGTATATGAGTGTTAAAATGTGTGTTTTTAATTTTTTACCGAACAAAAATCTTAAATCTATTTTATTCTAAACTGGACTTGAATCTTCTAGTAAAATTGTTTTTGCTTGTACATAGTGGTTGAGATGTCTCCGCATTAGTTACTTAATGTGTTTATGAATATACATTGCAATGACCCAAAAAATAAAAAAAGTGAAATAGTTCCTAAACTAATTCTGATCTTAGTTTTAACTGTTGTATTTTACCTGTTAGCAGATAGCAGTTTAACTAGTTGATTGAACAAAATGTGTTCGGTAAAATTAGCTATTAGATTAGCTGATGAATGTTAAATGACGTAAAAGGACATTGATATTATGTTATTATAATTATTGTTATTATGATCATTGTAATTACTATTACTATTATAGGAATAAAATAATATATTTTATAATTAAATATTTATTTTCATAATCATATTTTAATATTAAAGTATAACTAATTTTTTGATAAAACATTTATATCAATATTACAAAAATTAATTTTAATAGATTCAAAATTATTTTGTTAAAAAAATTACTAATAAAACTTATGTTTTTAGTAATGTTGATTATATAGAAATTGAAATTTATTTTTATATTATTTCTTATTTATATTTGTGAAAGAAAAGGTAAAGATATAGAGAGAGATTGGAAAGAGAATAGAAAAACCAAAAAATGCAAAAGGGTCGAATTGCCAAAAAAAAATATGAAAAACTAAAAGCTACCTGAAACGCTAAAGTTTTTAGCTTTTGAGAAACGTTAGTTAAAACGCTAAAAGCTACTTGAAACGCTAATTTACCGAACAGTAATAATTTAACAAAATAGCATTTTGACTGATCAAAATGCTAAACGTTATTTGAAAAGTTATTGCCGAACACGCACTTAATCAAGAAAATTTATGCAACAAATAGGAGTAGAAAACGTACCAACACACATTCAGAAAAGGAAAAGAGAAACAAATAAGAGAATTACAAACTTTTTTTGTTATTCTTTCTTTTTTTGAAAAGATAACTTGCATATATACAATGTAGAGCTCAACATTATAGGACAAAACTCATACAAATTAGGAACTGACAATTATTAATGACACGTTTGTGGAAGAGAATCTATTATATAGTTTAAACTTTTTCGATTTGCAGTTCAAAGACACAACCCCTAACTTTTAATACATGTTACCCCCTTTCTCTCCGTTATACAAAATCTTCTCTCTCTCCATTAAATATAAATGTTACTCCCCTCTCCATTACACACAAAAGCCTCTCTTCCTCCATTAAAATACAAACGTTACCCCTCTCTCTCCATAACACCCAAAAGTAAAAAATTATACAATTAAGAACTAAAAACTAACCAAATAAATAAATAAAAATTAGAAATATTTTAAATTTAAAATAAAAATGCAGAACCTAAAAAGTAAAAAATTAAAGAATTAACATATCAAAATATTTAAAGTTAAAAGCTAAAAAGTAAAAATTAAAAAAAAGTAAATTTGAATAAATAAACAAAATTGTAAACAATATGACTACTTTTGACGTTTAATATACAAAATGTCATACAAAGCACGAAATCTAGTCGCACTAGTATGAATATTCTATATAATGAAAACAACAATCCTCATACAGTAGATTTGGTTTTATTTTCTTTTCCCCTTTTACATAGAGGAATAAAAAAAGGAATGCTATCCCACAATTTTTTAGGTCATGCTACATCCCTAATCCCTTCTATCCAGATCCAAAAGCAACTCCCGTATTCAAAGAATTAAATCTAGTTTTAAAAATATAATTAGATCTTAATCTTAGTTTATATTTATATATTATATAAAAGAATGTACATTACTTTCATCTAAAAATAACATTAAAAAATCTTTTATTCCTTTTTCTATATCAGATCATTTTATTATTTTACATTCGCAATTTAAATATTTTATTCAATTACTAAAAATCTCTTATAAACAATTTACGTTTTACTCAGTTACTGAAGATTTCTTATAAAAGCATTATTAGTATTGAAAGTTTACCAAGCTTTAAATTTTAAAAGATATATTTGTATTTCATCCTCAATAGAATGTAAAAATTAGTTATTAATAATAAATAAAGACATTAAAAATAACGTTTTTCTATGTACTGCACTGGATATATTCTAGTCTCGTATTTTTTAAAATAGGTACATGGTTTTTTAGTAGATGTTACATGTCATCATTCCGTGACGTCTCTTCAATACAACAAAGCATTGTCTATCCTTCTGCATATATACAACAATTATCTAATTTAAATCTCCGCTACCTAATTTAAATCCCCTTAGTCACCAATTAATAATGCTATTTTTCATTTATAAATAATATTCAAATATCTTTTATTATTTTTTTGCTATATCAGATCATTTTTTGATTTTACTTTCTCAATTTAGATATTTTATTCCATTACTAAAGATATTTCACAAACAATGTAAAAATTTTATTCAATTTATTAAAAATACCAAAAAATTGAACTTTAAAAATATATTGTATGTTATTCTGGTATAAAATATGAAAATTGACCATTAAAAATAAATAAATAAAGATATTAAAAATACACATCTTTGTGTATGTTGCATGAGATATACGCTAGTTAACTAGTTGAAGGAATTAATGGTTGTCTTGCCTAATACAGTTTTAGGACGCATTTTTCTCGCTTCTGTGCCAATCAAATCAAAAGTGCGTAGCTTGCATTTCTTCAAATAGTTGGGGAGCAATCACGGGGAAGAACGTGTTGTGCGGGCTAGCTAATTAAGGAAGATTAATTTGGACTATCTGATGTTATCTTGATTTTCATGAGATAATATATAGGGTTCAAAGTTTCCCACCAGTGGTTTCCTTTGATTATTGTTTTTTGTTAACTAATAGGTAAGATCATATAAATCCATTAGGCATTATAAATTTTGAAAGTATAATATATAAATTAATGTTTCAACGTATACTTCAGGTTAGTTAAGGGAATATATGTAGTTACTCTATTTAATTTTTAAGATGGTTTTACAGTATCATTAAATCTATTAATTCGACGAGTAAAAAAGAGGATCCAGAGTGAAACTTGTAAAGCATAACTTAAATGCTTGACAGAAACGAATTGTGGCATTAAGAAGAGTGTTACCATTTGATTAAAAGCTTAATTTAGTAGAGTAATATATATCAAGTTGAATTGCTTTTTCTCTTAAAATAATTTGTTAAAACAAGGTGATTGAGAACACCAAAAGAAACACCGAAAAAGAACTTTTTCAAAAGTGTTTTCTTTCTTCCCACCTTATTTGAATGGAAATTATTATATGACTTCACTCTTTAAAGAAAAAAACAACAGATCCATCCCCACATGCTACAGTAAATTAAAAAAATTCACACAAAAAATTTCATAATTCATTGCAGATTTTACAAATAGCACATTGTTGTCTTATACCATGTGCCTCTAGCTCTCTTTCCCTCCTTCTCCCTCCCTCCCACACCCCCCCCACCCCCCCCCACCCCCAACCCCCCGTGTGTATATGTATATATACATGTACATTCTATAACACATGTACCATAGACAACCTGGTCCTAGTTTGAATCGAAATTCAAGATGATATCTCTGTTCAAAGCAGCTGGGTTGTTCTTTTCACTCTTTTTGTTTTCACACCAAACAGAGGCTGCTGCTCTTGAGCAGCATTATAGCTTCAACTCCACAAGCTCATCCAAATCAAGAAAACTTGCAAGTAGCTGCAATTTTTTCAGAGGCAAATGGGTGTGGGACAATTCATATCCTCTCTATGATTTCTCAACCTGCCCTTTCATTGATGATGAATTCAACTGCCTCAAGTATAAGAGGCCTGACAAATCCTACCTCAAGTACCGGTGGCAACCATACTCGTGTAACCTCCCGAGGTACGGAAGAAAAACTGTTGCAGGCGACGGAAATTCGGCCATTCTCTTTTTCCTTTAATTAGTGTACATGTTACCGCTCTTTTTTTTCAATAGGAATCAATAGTGGTTGCTTACGTATATTGATGTCTTAAACTCGAGACATGTGAGGATTATTACCACTAAACTATACTCTCTTACCGTATTTTTAAAATTTATTCAGGTTTAATGGGCTATATTTCTTGGAAAAATGGAGGGGGAAGAAGATTATGTTTGTGGGGGACTCATTAAGCTTGAACATGTGGCAGTCATTGAGTTGTATGATCCACGCGTGGGTGCCAAAGGCTAGAACTGCTCTTGTGCGGAGAGATGGGCTTGCTGATCTTACTTTTTTGGTAAGTCTTTTTAGGTGCTTATAAGTATTCTAATTAAGCATGCACGCTAGCTACATTCACTGCTCCCCCGACAGTACTTCACCTTTTGTTTTTCTCATTAAATTTGGTTCTCGATTCCTTGGCTCTGTGCGTGCATGTTTTGTCCTTGTCCAATTTTCAAAATTTTGATTGGATTATGCAAATTTTGAGCCCGGAACATTTATTATTTGAAACTCTGGTGTATTTTCAAAAGTTTCCTAGATAAAATGGTACTCTAATACAAGTTTGAAGGGCTTATATAAAAAATCTATTGTCGCTAAAGAGCACTTTTTTATCGAAGCTTGTAAAATAATTGAAGATACAATAAGTGAGAGAGGTAAATTACATTTTTATGATGTCATGTGATTGCTTTATCTACTTTGGAAATTGATTTGCCAGTTGGTGTAAGATTTCACCAATAATCTTGTGATGTTCTTAATTAATTTTTAATTAGAGTATTTTAAAAACAAAAAGGCCTTTTAAACATGTTCATCACTTTGAAAAAAGTTGCATGCTGATGCGCCCACAAGACACTTTGGGAGACATAAAGTAGGCAACGAAACCCCCCCTCTCCATTTTTTCAGATACCCTTTCACATACATGTAGTAAATGCTAACAAAGAGCACCCTATTAATGAACGCCAAATTTATACATGTGAAAGTTTTGAAAGCTAGTTTGAATTGAACCCATTTTTAAATCTTTGATAAAAATGGTAGCTAGGTTACAAGTAAAATTTTATAAATCATTTTGATCGTTATTTAGTTATACTATCGATATTGAACAAATTCTAAATCTGTCTCTATTTACCACATTTTATATGTCTGACTTATGGGTTCCTCGTGAATCTTTTCCTAGTGGAAAAGTCATTCTTGAGAGCATGTAGTGTAACATCATGATGACTTTGTCAAAACTTTGATTGAGAAATTAAGCAAAGAATCACGGCGTCATCATAATATAAGTAAGTAATCATAATACGGTATTTGAATGCTGCATTAGGTTATCGCACCTGCCATAATTACATGCTCATTTCATTGCTGGAATCCTATTCTTCGTGGGAACTAATATATTTTAGAGAAAAATCCATTTTTCCTCTTATATTTTATCAATATTGTAACAATTTTTTATGTTTTGGACCTTGTGAATATCTTTCAAATTTTTTTTTTTTTTTTTATGTTTTAAAACTTGTGAATATCTTTCTATGCTTTGAACGATGTTGCAAAAACTTTTCGAAAATTGGGGATTTTATGCAACGTTCTTCAAAATAGGGAAATAGCAGCATTCTTGATAACTTAGAAAGATATTAGCAAGCTTTGAAATTATAAAAATTTTTATGTAATTTTAACAAAACATAAGAGGTATAATGCGTTCCACTAAATTTTATAAGATGCCTGTGGTTTGTAATTCTTGTTAATTCTATAACATCTTTTAAATTTTCATCTTATTTTTAAAAAATTTTAATTGAAAATAATTAGTTAATATTTTTAATCCGTGCCTAATTATTTTCTACAGCTATTGATGACATTTGTGTCGTGTACGTTCCTATTTGTAATATTCAATTGAGAAGAAAAAGATTTGGGTAAATATTCCAATGCTTTAGAGTTTCGATCAAAATTTTCAATCAAAAAGAAATTCTTGTGGTCACTTTATACACATGTTGATGCTTAAAAAATTGGACCACAGACTTGATAGAAGGTAAGGTGATATTTATCTCAAGATAACCTATGCTACAAAATCTATGGAACTCAGAGTCTTGTTTGTACTACGACATGGACCACATGTTCTTGGCATTTTACTTGTATGATAATACATCCCTGTCCACCATGATTTGTGGAAAGTAGAACTTTTAGACGATTATGAATTGTTTCTATTTTATTATAATTATATTATGAATTTATATTATTATAATTATACGTAAAATGTAATTTTGTGTGTTAATTTCTCTCAATTTTGTCTCCAACCTTGCAACTCATGTTCGAATCTGCTATGAGCATATCCATTACTGTTTGAATACTTACCAATTCTATTTTCTTAAAAAAAAATTTAAGTTCCTCTTTTAAAGTTAAATATTTTATTGACAAAAAATAAAAGAAAAACAAATGCTTATGAATTTTACTGGCCTTTAGCACGCCTACGTGTAAAAATTTTGTTCACAATTCTTAACATTTACCCATCATTTTTTTTCTTTTTTCTTTTTTTTCAAGAACATTTACTTGATCATCTATCCTTTTTCTTTTTGTCAGAGATCTACTACTCTTTCATCCCCCTAGCTAGATTCCAGACCCCAGACCTATTCATATTTCAAAGTGAAATTAAGGCTTGTTACTACACCTTTTTTTTTTTTTTTTTTTTTCTTTAGGGTGAGGACTCTGCATTCTCAAACAATCTACAAGTAGTAGGAAAATGGGGATGAAAAAAAAAAAGAAAATTCAAAAGGGAGCTGGACAATGTATAGATCTAATAACAAACTAGTGACATCTTAGCCTGCAATTAGGTCAAATCGATGACTTATACGATAAATTTGTAATTTTCAGACGCAGTAAGAATGTAGTTCTCAACATCCCATGTAATCGTGAATGAGAATCTATAACGAAGAACAAATCAGAAACTAAGTTGTGATTTTTTTTATGTGAAAGAAATATATATTTTAACTCAGAAAAATATGATCAGTTCGTGAAATGAGACGTTAGAAAGTTTTCAATTTTGTAATTATATAAAGAGGTCTAGAGTAGTCTCAATTAAATTCGATCATGTGGCTAAGACAAGAAAATTAAGAGGCAGGCCCAGATCTCAATCAAGCTCAGGTCTTGGTAGATTTATTAATCAATTGTTAATGAATTTGGAGTACACTTTGCATTATTGGAGACAGCTGACACAAAAGTTATGATGCCATCAATATTTTAATTATTTCAACATTTTAATAATTAAAATTAATTAATTAATTAAATTGTGCAGGATTATGGTGTTAAACTGCTGCTGTGTCGGACCACATACTTGGTAGATATGGTTAAAGAAAAGGCAGGCGTGGTTCTCAAGCTCGACTCTATTCGAAGTGGTGATGCCTGGAAAGGCATGGATATGTTGATCTTCAACTCCTGGCATTGGTGGACCCACACCGGAAGTTCCCAACCGTAAGTTCATCATGTTATATCGGGATCTGGGAAAGAGTCGAATTTACTTAAAAATTTTTTTACTTACGAAAAATTTTTCTACGACTTAAATGTACGACTTGCAAATTGTACGACGCTAATGATGTATGGTTTAATGGAATATAATGCATTGTAGATGGGATTATATACAAGATGGGAATAAAGTGATGAAGGATATGAACCGGCTGGTTGCATATTACAAAGGGATGACCACTTGGGCTCGGTGGATAAACCGAAATGTTGATCCAGCAAGAACCAAAGTCTTTTTCCAAGGAGTTTCCCCCACTCACTATGTGTAAGTAATATACTTTTTCAATATGATTATTGCATTAAGTTTGCATCAAATTTTTTTCTGAAATTTTCCAAGCTTTTATTACTAGGTACACCTTTGAGCTTTCATTGAGTCACTGATTTTTCACTTGATGAGATGAAAACATAATAAAGTAATATATCATTACTTTGTTTCTATTTTAAATTTTTCTAAGTTTACGAGGGATTCAAATATCTAAAATCATTAACTTAGTTGAGAGAGCTAAGTATTCCTAAACCATAAGTGCATGCACGTCCCATATCTTTATTGATTTTTTTGAATAAACTACTGATCAGCCTGAAATCTTATATTATATAAAAGAAATTACATGTTTTTTCATCAACTACAGATGCCATTATTTTACTACTTCTTTTAAAAAAATATTAAATCCGTCCCTTCTATTCATCTAAAACTATTTTCTAATCTAAATCAAATCTCTTTTTATTTCAATTTTTAAATTTAAATATCCTATCCAACATTCTCATAAAAATATATATAACAATTTTCAAAAACTTATCAAAAAAATAAAATTTAATTAAATACATATATTATCTTTTTATAATAAATTATAAAAATTTATATAAAAATATACATTTCTCCCATACATTTGCACTCTAGTGAAATTAAAAGACGAGCCCGTACTCTTAACTCCTCTTGTTTGAAAACGAAAAGGAAAAGATAGAAAAACCAATGAAATTCTCATTATTAATGTCTCCCCAACCCCCAACACCCCGACGCCTCATCTAAAATTCTCGTCATTCAACTGCTGAACAAAATCTGGATCGAAAAGAAAAAAAAAAAATTGCTATATTAAATGAGTTACGCAATAGATGAACAGAAGTTCAATAGCACCTTCTTGACTGGTGTATGTCTTTCATGCCTCCTTCCAAGGAATCATAGAATCTTAGATGTTTTGCCCACTACAATTAGTCATAGTCTAGGACAATGGTTTTTAAAAAAAAATCAATCCAGTCGAGTCCTCAAACCACCGACTTTCTTTTTATATACTAAAATGAAAAAATTTTTACTTTTGTACATTTTTTAACACAAATATTTTAAACATTTTAAGTTAATTGATGAAATCCAATGCATAACGAACTAATCATTAACTCATCACTACTAGTAGTTGTAGTATATAAATTTTGTCCAATTAACGAGTCAACAAGTTAGTAGTTAACTTTGAATCGTTACTCCGTAAATATTTCAAAATTTACAAATTACTCCTTCTCTTCTTTGTAAAAATCCAGGGGGAGAGACTGGGGTGCACCTTCAAAGTCATGTGCTGGGGAGACACAACCATTCTTTGGACCAAGGTACCCAGCAGGCACACCACTGGCCTCAGTTGTTCTCAACAAAGTGTTCAGCAGGATCAAGAAGCCTGTTTATTTACTAGACATCACACCACTCTCACAGTATCGCAAAGATGGACACCCCACATATTATAGTGACCACAACACACTAGATTGCAGCCATTGGTGTCTCCCTGGTGTGCCTGATACTTGGAATGAACTTCTCTATGCGGCTCTCTTTAGTTGATGAATCATGATGACCCAAGAATTTTATTATAACACTATTGGATTTCAAAGGGGGTTTGGTTCTTTTTTGTTTGATAGGAATTGGTTTCTTTTCCAATTTTTACATTTTAAGTGGGGTTAAATTAATAACAAAGTGTAATGATATTCAAGAAAATGTAAAGTAGCCATTGTTTCTGGCAACTGAAGTTTGCCAAGATTTAACAATTGTTGTTCTGGACTTTTGTTTCTCTGACAAGAAAATAAAAGATGGAAAAAGTTCTCCAATTTTTTAGTCTTGTAATTATTTTACGATTATAAATTATTCACATCATTTTATTATGCTACAAAAAGTTAGAGTACAGGCTGGGTGTTTTTTGCCACTAATGGTGGTTTTGAAGTGCCACCGATGTATAGGTAGTGGTTTGTAAACCTCCACCACAATCGTCGCCTATGCCAAATTACAACAAAATCCACCGTTTATGTTTACTATTAGCAGTGGTTTGACAAAACGATATCTGCACCACTACAAGTGGGGTGATTTTCAGACCCCTGCTTATTTTCAATTTTCTCGTAGTGTTATAAATAGGATAAATAATAATCTACCTCCTTTAATTTGTCATAAATATATATTATTTCTTATAACTTCAAATTAAATACTGAATCCTCCAAGGCAGTCAAATAAATATACCTCTAAAGGTAGGCATGCACGATTGCATGGAATCCCTATATGTAACACATTTGCACCTAAAATAGAGATATATATAATTTTGAAATCATAAGTATAATGTATATTTTACAATAAACAATCACAGAGATAACAGTAATTTATAATAAATTTCATTCACTTTCAATTAAAATTTTAGTAAACTGCCCAAAGAGAGAGGTTCTATTGCCTACTGGTTTTTGCTATTCTCAAATTTCGGAGGGTCTTCTTTATCTTTTTTTCCTTCTATCCTCAACCATCAAGAAAAGTAATGGTCCTCATCTCTTGGCGGTACTTTGACCAAGAAATACTCCCTGACCCAAAAATAAAAAAATAAAAAGATAAAAAAGCAATACTTGATTATGTGCCACGTGGCGTTCACACTGGTGCCACAAGAAACCAAGGCGCAACACGTGTAAAAAGTCCCCAGCCGGACCCAAATGCTGACTCAGCACCATCCACTCGGCCACCCGAACACGTTGCATGACGATGTTCATCTCAAACCGCCATAACCTCTCATCATCTGCTTCATTGGCTTCTTTTATAGCTTTGGTTGTTCATTCATCTTCCACACATTGTCTGAAAAAATTTTACATAAAAAAAGAACACTCACCAAGAGGAAGAATCAAACAGTTTTATCTTTTTGATCTCAAGAAAATGGCCTCAGAACAACTGAGAAGAGAGAATGTTCCTGATGAGCGTGAGGTTGTAGTAGAGAAAGATAGAGTCCCTAAAATGACTATCCATTATGAGACACTGACCGAGCAGGCCAAAGGGTCAGATGCTCATGATGATCATCTTGCTGGGGAAGTTGGAGGGGCCGAGTTTGCCAGCGCCGGAGAGGGTCAAGCTCAGGCAGATAGAAGAAGTGAGGAGAAATCTGCTGCTGATGCAATGCAAAAGCACCAAGGGGAAGAAGCCGGCGGCCACGAGGCCGGCCATGAGAGAAGAGCTGGAGAAATGCATGGAGAGGGGCTCTCGTTGGATGAGATATCAAAGCATAGACAAACTGCGCAGCAGAATTCTATGGAGGCCATCAGGGCTGCTGAAGAGAGGTATGAGAGAGCCAAGGAGAGTATGAGTCAGGGGATGCAAACTGCCAAGGACACTGCAGCTGAGAAGGGCCAGCAAGGGTATCAAGCCACCAAGGAGACTCTCTCAAGCGCCGGCAAGGCCGTGGAGGATAAGACCGTCCCGGCCGCGGAGCAAGCGAAGGATTACACCGTGCAAAAGGCTTCGGAAGCTAAGGACGCGATCTCGTCCACCGGCCAGTCTGCTGCTCAATATGTTGGTGAGAAAGCTGCCAAAGCGAAAGACACTGCAGTTGATACCACCGCAACTGCAGCAAGCAAAGTTCAAGAGAAAGCAACTTCTGCTAAAGATGCTACCGTGGAGAGCGGCAAAGGTGCAGTTGGGTATGCAGGGAAGGTGGCTGAGGATGTGAAGGATCAAGCAAAAGTGGCTGGCTGGGGGGCAGCACACTATACATTGGAGAAGACAGCAGAGGCGACAAAAGCGTTGGCTAATGCCGCTGCGGGAGTAGCAGGGTACGCCGGCGAAAAAGCAGTGCAGGCGAAGGATGCGGTGGCCGGGGCAGGGCAGAAGGCGGCGCATTACGCAGGGGACAAGCTGGCTGCAGCCAATGATGCTGTTGTCTCAACTGAGGAAAGTGCAGCGGAGTATGCAGCTAGGAAGAAGGAAGAAGCTCAGACAGAAATAGAAGCAAAGAAGTCATCCGAGGCGAAGGTAATAATAAGTTCAAATCTTGATTCTTTCATGTAATACATGGGAAAATGCATATAAATTATTGATTCGAGTTTTTGTGTATCCTGATGATGATTACAGGACAAAAGGTAAAGCAAATACGCTGACGAATTGTGCTCATGAACTACTGTTTAGTAAACTCATTTACCTCAAAAAAATTGTGAGGCATAAAGGTAGTATATATCATGCAAAAACATTTTTGAGTACGCTGGAGTTCTCAATAGTAGAGAAACACATGCATATTTATTTGATGGCATAGCAATGTACATAGATATATAGCCATACGATGTTATCTATCATTTTCTGATGCACCATAATCTTCTTGATTTGCTAATGATCTAGGCGAAAGACATGTGATGTTAGAGATGGGCATGTTAAGTTTCGTTTCAATTTTGCTTTCTCACGAAGAGGCTTTTATGAATTGGTTCTACACCTGAAATATGCAGGGTGAACGAGGCAGAGTGCAGCAAGAAGAAGGGCAGCCGGGTGAAGGGGAAGAGCTACAACGCGTCACCGAAGCTATAACAAAACCCGCTGAAACCGCTGAGGAGGGAGTCGGGCCGCAAGAGGGAAGCCAACAACAAGAAGGGGCAGGTGGCGTGCTGCGCGCAATTGGGGAAACGATAGTGGAGATTGGGCAGACAACGAAAGAACTACTCGTTGGTCATGAGAAAGGCGAGACGAAGGAACACAAGAGTTGATCATAGAATCAAAAGGGTCTCTGCTGAACAGGGCATTTTGAAGCTTACTATTAGCTCTGCTGCACTTTTTGTTGTCTGTTTTTTTTTTTTTTTTTGAATTGGTGATCGAGTTTTATTTCTCAAAGTTCAGGTATAGTCAAGCCTGATGATGGGTTGTGTAATAAATTGTCTAAATGTGGAATTGTCTAATCGTCTTTTTGTATGTATGAATATGCAAGCGTTTTTGTTAATAATTGCTTTATGTTCTTGAAATTTTATGCATAATCTTGGGAGAATTTTATAGATGTCCTCTTATTTACCCAAAAAAAAAAAGAGTCAATTTAGGCTTTTAACCCGACCCTTTTTCCCCCTTGTGCCAACCATTTTTACGACATATGGAAATGTGGAAGGTGAATTGGACCCTTTTCTTTAAAGAAAAGATAGAGCACGCAACAGATTCTTTTAATTAATCTCGTTTAAATATTTTTTGTTGTAATTTTTTAGTAGGAAAAAAAAATATTGTTAAACAAAAACTTGTTTGTTTTTAAAATATCGGGATTTGCTTTTTGATCAAATGACTTTAAAACTATTTTTTAGGGAAAAAAAAAAAAGAGTGAATTTCTGTTGATAAACATGCATACATCAGTCGACAGCTTTTCGTACGTCATAGACCTAATTAATTCTTTTTCCTCACACACCCTTTTCAGCATTAATTTAATATTTGACCCCCAACCAAAAAAAACAGCTCCAAAAAATGCATGCTCGCTGGTCAATAAAGAGCACGAGTTTCCGCACTCATACCCAAGCTAACTTAATGCCGAATGTTCAACAAGGCGAGCGAATCTATGAACAAGCAATTAGTAATAATGAATACCTTTCTTGCAACACCTTTCTATTTTTGATATGGAATCTTTTTGCAGGAGAGTCATTTAGCAGAGTCGCGTAACGGCGTCTTAAGCGAGTTTTAACAAAATCTGTGGCACAAGTTTGATAGAATTTCCATCAATATATAACCCCTGTGTTGAGAAATGATGGTCCTTGAAGAAAATTTAGTGCATCTTAGGAAAGCCAAGGAGAATTACTTTAATGCAAGGCCGTTAAGATGATGTACAAGAATACGAGGATAACACGCAAGATGGACAATACAAGTTTGCCAGAACTTCATCAGCAATTGTCGTCGCACAAGCAGCTATGGAAAGCGAAATTCAACTACCAACTATAGTCAATGTACAATCTGCCTCCATCTTGGTTATTACTTGCTTGCAACGCCCTCCTGCATGTTTGAGACAAGAAATTCAGCCAACGGAGGAGCAAGATACAAAATATTATGCAACCGAGCTCTGCGTAAGAGAAACAGTTGTAAAGGAGGGACCAACATTCTTCATCATCATTATGGGATAGTGAAGTCTGCATAATGATAAACAAATGTTTTTATACAGAGATGTATGCATATGACACGCATGCACAGGGCAGTCTATAGTTTTGTGCTTCATGACAGCAAGAAAAAGAAGAAACCATGAGAAAGGACACCACTAAGAACTAACATGTTTTGTCAGTGCACTGAGAACATTGGAACAAGTAACATCATCAGGTTCTGTAGTCGACCCCCTAAGTGGGAGGTTTAGATTACTTGCAAAGTTCACATTTTTATGAATTTTGCTCAAGAGGAGTATCTGTGAAATCAATTGACCATGTAGCATCAAACAATCAAACCTTTGCTTTTGTGTCACAGAAAACCACAAGGACATCAATTTAGTAATGATACATCTGGCACATGAAAGCTGATATGATGACTTTAGGAATATGTTTTTCCATTTTGAATGGCGATTAGAAGGACCCAGGTACGACCAAAATACCCGTTTACTAGCATGACAACTTCCTATCTCCAGCAGTGTCTCAACTAAATAATCTCTCACAACGTATAGAGTAGCATTCATCTTGCCATTAACTTCAAGAGAGGATAAAGCTGCTAGAAGGAGAAAATATATGGCTCTTAAGTTTGTATCTCTATATCAATTGCTTACTGTTTTCGCAAGGCAAAACAGTACTTCTAGAGCTTGAGATTACATGCATAATCAGTTCCACGGATTCACCAGATATTCTGTTCGACACCAATTCAAAACATTATAGATGAAATTCTGTTCGTAACCAACATCTGCTGCTCTAGTTGACAATGTAAACATTAAAGCTAACTAAACAACCCATATTTAGTTTAACTACGTCAAATGAGCCAATTGCTGATAAAAACTAATATAGCCTGTATATATGTACAAATATCAAAAGTGCATGTCACTGGATTTTGTGCAGGAGAAGACAAGCTGAACTGAACTTGCCACTAGCATCCCATGTATTCTTACTTTAAAACATGCCTAGAAGGCGACACAGTTATATGATTAACACTTAATAATTCTGACAAGTAAACAGATTATCAGTACATATTGCAAGAGTGAATAAATGTCCAACTGCTTCATCACTTTCTCTAGCCAATGATAGCAACCATAGCTGTTGAAGTGAAGAGTGGTTGATTTTTACTCAATCCACAATGAATAACACACCAGCAGTTGACTCTAATCTATTAATTCTCACAAAAGCCGTTCTAAACTTGTGACAATAATGCATATAGATATCCATATCATGCAAGCAGCCAATGATCTTTCAAAGTAGAAACACAATAAAAATGTCACACAATTAAATGAATAGATCAAATGCCAAGAATCTAGATGTAACCAAGACTAATTCAGTACTGAATACAGGAACAAAGGATTGGTAAAGAATATCCGAAAGAAGTAAGAAATATATCAAGTGTGAGAGATTTGCCCAAATGACCAGCAATAACCAACATCCTTAACCCCTTGCACCCCACCTACAGCGGATAAGACTGAGATTTTTAAAGTATAGTTCAATCAGATTAGGAATCTATAGAGGTTAAAACCAGGGGACATGTATAAATATATCTGGTAGTTTGGTATCAAACCCTAGCGTGCATATTGGATTCATTGTACCTAAGGGTGTAGCATATGAAAAATATTAAGCTCTTCCCCAAACTAAGCATGTGTCATTGAAAAACATTAAACTCTTTTCCAAAACTAAGCATCCAGTGTGTGAAAAAACTTAAGCTCTTCTACTTACCAGGAGAAGTAAATCATCCCATAGAACTTCCGCTGTCTGAATCTGTAAGATCACAAATAATTAGAGAACAAGTTGCCTTTACTTAAATAGTGATGCCATAAATACATAGTCCCAGAACTAGGGAAAGCAGAGTGAATAACATGAATAGACAAAAATACCACTAGATGATGATCCTGAACCAGTGCTAGAGCTGCTTGCACTACTTGATCTACCAGCATTCTCACCCTGCTTCCTCACTTGAACTGGAGATGAGGCACTAAGCTTCTCTTCTTCATACGAGAAAGTAAATTCAGTTACCAACTGCATCAGCAATAATTTGATAAACATGTCGAAAGTTGGTCGAGTCTAAAGACTTGTACCTCTTTTCTTTTCCTTCGGACTTTGCACCACCTTCGCAGCTAGGTCCTAGGGGAAAGCAATGAAACATCTCAGGCAAATCAGCCCTAATAGGAGTAAAGGGGAGGGGGAAATAGATGTCTCAAAAGGTCTACCTCTTCCTGGACATTTTGCTCGCTCTCCGGTCTTCCTTGATTAGCAAATTCAGCTTTTCTTTTGTTCTTACTTAAACTCTTGTTGTGATTAGTTACAAACCTGTCAAGCTCCCAGAGAGTCTCAGTGTCAACACTATCAATATCCACTTCAATCTCATTGTCATGTTGGCAAAGAGAGGGATTTCTCTTCTTGATGATCTGAACTACATTTTCAAGTTTTCCAGACGGTAAACTCTGTAGGTTCACGCTAAGCTTTTGCTTTTCCTCAAATGTCATTTCCCTCTTATTTGGATCCCTTGCCTTTGGCTTCTTGGGGGCAGCTTTCCTGCCTGAATGAGCAACATTCATAACCTTACGTTTAGAATCTGGATGGATCATTGATTCGGACCTGTCTAGGGCTCTTGCCACTTCTCGGGTTGGAGGTTGGGGTCGAGCAGTCTTTCTAGATGTTGGAGTTGGTAGACCATCTCCATGATCTACTGCAAGCTTCAATTCTCGCAAATAATCAGTTTCTATAACAGCCCATTTATCCTCAAATATTTTTGACAGCTGCTCGGCCATCACATAAACATCTTGCCCTTTGGGATTATAAGTCATAGCATTTTGAAAGGTAAGTCTAACATCATCTGCAAATTCTCTCGGCGACTTGTACCAGTTATTAGTCAGCCTGGATTTGACAGTACCCAGATCCATCGGGTGTTTAATTACGTCATAGTAGTCATGCAAACCAAGAGCCACGGTATCAACAGGTGTATTAAACACCCAACCATGCTTATGCTTCATCAATCTTTCGAGCAATGCGCTACAACTCTTGAATGTTTGTTTTGAAAACTTATCCAATCCAAAACCGTCTACCTCTCCAGATCCTCCTCCTTTCTTTCCATTTTCTTTTGATTTCTTGTTGCTTTCTGCTGGCGGAAACTTATCCTTCGCAAGTAAAAACTCTGAATTTTTGTAGAATTGGTTTGCCTTGGGTGTTCTCTTCTCTTTCTCTGTATTTTCACCCAAACTCTGATTATTCTCTGAAACTGACACACTCAACCGATTCAAGGACATCGACTCACGAGCGGGTCCTCGCCCAACTGAACCCACATCTGAGGGAATGCGTTTCAACACACCAGCAACACCATTCTTGTGTCCCTGTTTCATCTCAATCTCGGTGACCAAACTCCTAACCAAATTCAACTCACTCTCCAGTTTCCGCCTTAGCTCCCGCAGCTCCCCCTTTGTCTTCTTCGACAAATCAATCCTCACCCGATTCTCTTGCTTCAGAAACCCTTTCTCTGCTCCATTACCTCCCACAACACCAGCCTGCAGACGATTCAGACTCGAAGAATCATCCGAGGCAACATCAAAACGAGTACCCCCTATCCTATTTCCGCTACCTGGACCTAGGACTCTATCTTCCTCTTGGTTGGCCACATTCCCGTTACTATTTCCCCTACTTCTCGACCCCTTAAACGATTTCCTTGTATACACCTTACTCTCCCCCAACCTTCTAGACCCTTCATTTCCTCCACTCCCACCATCCACCACAGCTCGCGACGCCATATATCCACCCTCCAAAACCTTAAATTCAACCTCACTTCAAACTTCAATTTTCCTTCTAAATACTCCAAATCTTTAACAACAACACATGAAAACGACTATAAACATATCTTCACAAAATAAACCGTAATTTTCACCTTAATCACTATAAAAACCTTCCTTCCCAAATTTTAACTACAAAATCACATATATACACAAATATACACAAAATTATACATAGATATACATATCTTTAGCCTTCTATTTGGAACTCAAACACACTAATTTTTACTAAATTCCCCAATCCTCACTAATTACACACGAAACACAAAAAGCTACTACCTTTAACCCTTATTAACTAGTAAAGAACTTATTTTCTTTACAATTTCAGCTAATTCATCATGTATATACACAAATAGCATGTGTATGTATGTAAGTAGAGATAAGAAAGCTTGGGTTCATGGCAAAAGCGAGCTTTGAAAAGCATACCTTTTTCATTGGCTTTTTTCTTGCGGATCTTTTTCTCTCTCTAAATTTTACTTCTCTCTCTATATATATCGCTGTGATCTTATCTTTTGGCGAGTATTGAGAATGAAAAGAGCAGCGGTGTGGTGAAGGGAGGATTTTTACTTCACGCGTTTGATTGGAGCGTGTCGCGCACGAATCCCTTGCGTATTTCGTCATTGTGGCAGCTGAGCGGGAATGGACGGCTGTGATTGTGATAAGCTGAAAGGGTCGGTAATGGATTGTGGCTGGTAAAGTGTTAGTGCACGCGTGGGAAGGTGGCGCGTGTGGAACTTTCGAGATTGGGCCGGGCTGAACAGCTCTTGACGTTCGGCCCGCTCGACTCAGTAGTAGGTGAGATTCCCTTAAATGGTCTCACTTTCTTGTTTTTCTTTTTTTTTTTTTGAAGTAAAAAATTTTTTTGTCATCTATATGAATGGTAATGATGCACTATGAAAATTTATATATAATTAAATTTTTTACAGATGGTAATTCAAAGAAGTATGTCATATTAACTCCTATTTATTTGCCAATTCAGCTAAAATTTGTTATTAATATTATAAATATAATTATAACAATTTTAACATTATTAATTTAGAAGACCTTTAGTCTCTCCACTATATTGGTTATAGAAATTAATTCATATGAATTTTGAAACCCTTCGAATGTCATATTTAAAGTGACTTTTAAGCCATAAGGTAATTGCGAAAGGGTTTTGAGATCTTTAGAATATCATACTAGTTCTTCTATATGTAAATAATTGCATTATCAAAATATCAAAATGAAGTTGTTTTTTTGGTGCTTCTCGTAGTCTATAAGCTTGCATAGTTGAGAGAGAACCATTCTTGTCATTGGATGTTATGATTTGAGTGATACATTCACAAAAGGTAAACCATTGTATCTTAAGAGACTTGCGCGAGAAGGTGTCAACACCGTAGCAGCGCGCTGAAGTCTTAATGAGAGTAAATCCAACTCAAGCCTCAATACTAATTTCCATTTAATATTTTCTCACTTTCTTTCTTATAAATATACTTTTCTTTAATTTCTTGTAATTCATTTTATTTTGTTTAAGTAATATTCATTACTCATGTGTTTAACTGGTTATTTTAATTTTAATTTATTCGTAATCATCATGTTATTAACACACAAGTTATATATGTATATAAAACAATTTATTATCTTTAACTAAAAATAAATAAACTCAATAAAAATTTAACATTTACTATTAAAAATAGATTAACTCATGCAAAGCACGAGATAAATAATGCTAGTTATTTATACAAGTAGTTCGTTTAGGGGATGAGATATTGCAGTGGCAATCATGGCTAAACTACTAAGTTTACACTACCACTCAATTTACAACCTTGTAAAATGTTTTATTGATAAATGTAACTTCTTCATATTGTTTTTATTCAAACATCAAACTCAATGGGCTGTAATATATTTTGGGCTCGTTTGGATGGGTTTTTTTCAAAAGCGTTTTTTTTAACAACTTTTAAAAAACAGTTTTTTTGAGAAGTTGAAAATTCTGCCTTCTAAAAAAGTTATATTTGAGTTTTTTTTTCAGAGTTTTAGCTTTTTTGGAAACCAAATTAAATAGTTATTGCAAATTTAATATAATTTTTTTCAAGAAAAAAATATTTTTTTCCTAAAAAAAGCCAATCCAAACAAACCCTTTATTTTAGGAAAGGACAGAATAACAAACGGATAGAATATTTTACCGATTATGTGATGGGTTGTTTCATCTATCATGTGTTGCTGCAACTCGTGGTAAAGGATTACTATGCTCTTATTAGGTGACAGAACATGAAGATAGAGAGAATTCTAGAAGTTGATGTTATTCAGCTCTAAGTAATGAAGTATTAGAAGCATTGCCTTGTATGGCAATGTTAGTTACAGACTCTTAACTTCTATTAACAAATGGTGACCTGACAGTGCTTAACTAACTAACTGATATCATTAGGGATAACAAGTCACCATCTTGTCGCTGAGGGTAGTTTAGATGGTAAAATATGGTGAAAGATGATGTTGAACGTGTTTAAATTTATGTGACTATCTTGGAATAAATTCCTAACTTAGTGTGTGATTGTAGGGCTAGTCGTAACACATTTAAGAATTCAACAGTAGAAAAAAGTGATAGAATATGATGCCTAAACCTATCGATGAATTCGACAATCAGAACAAGAATCATTTAGAATTCCAAAGAATGAGCAAGAATATCAACCCAAACCAATATATATACACGTCTAAGTTGCAATGATACTCCTAAATTTGGCAAGTGGATGTAGATTCCAAGGCCTTCCCACTTGATGCATAACAAAGCTTTAGTCCAGCTAGAAAGCGATGATCAGAGAAGATGCCTGGCTAATTTCTGGGAATCACCACTATAATTGATAGTCTCATCTCTTGTCCTCCTCATAATTTGGGCACTAGAATCACTACTTGATGGAGACTAGGTATTATATTAGTCTCTTACTAGTTATCTCGATTGTCGTTTAGGGACGGATATTTGATTCTTTTATTCAACAAGAGCTAAAACACAGTAATTAAATTAAGGATAAATATAGGATTTTTGTCCAGTAAAAGCTAATAATACACTGTTCAATTTTTATATACGGATAATTTGGTTGCACTAGGAAGGCTAAATATATGCCCGCATCTCACCATTTTAATGCATCCGTTCACAATTGAGAGATTGGTCCTTCTAGAGGGAGGTTGACAAAGCTTATTTGGATATGCTTATAAACACTGAAAATAAAAACTCTTCTCACTAGTTCTTTTATTTTGGTAAGCACCCAAATAAGCAACGGCAGACGCCCTCTTAATGTTGTTCAAAATTGTCCCCCACATTATAATATGGAAGACATATTGCAGCATGCAAGTGTTTGCATATCAAGGTGTAGAAATCAAATATTCAGACATGAGTTTACAGATCCCTTTGCCCTTAGGAACTAAAATATAACTTGTATTGACTAAAAGTGAGATTCTAGATTTAATTCATGCAATTGGCTGAGAGCCTGTTTAGCTCTACTTATTTTGTAACTTATAAGTTCTGAAAAAAAAAATACTCTCTCATATGTTTTTCCAACTTATAAGCCGCAAATAAGTTTAGCCAAACAGACTGTTAGTTATTCACAAACAGATTGCAGACAGGTCTAATCTTGATTACTCTTGGCAGTTGCCAAAGGACAAAGGTCACATTCTATAACCGTTGTAGAGGACACTCCACTTTTTGTCGAGGACACTCCACTTTTAGTTTCTGATAAAAAGCATCTTAATCAGTCAGTCAAAAATTGTTTATTAAGTGATAAGTCATATATCAGCGTTTTGTTGTTTATAATAGACCAAAAATATTGTATCTGTCTTTTTTTTTTTCCCTTCTTGATAGACAGATTTGACTTTGCCTATTAACTAACTTAATACTCTGATTGTGTAAATGTTTCCTGTCCATTTCACGCTTGTCACAATCTGATCCATCATTTTCTAGATAGATTTCCCCTTTGACCAAAAAACGAAAATAATCATTTGTTATTTACTATTCTTAAGTTTGAATCATCAACAAGATTGATAAAAGACGATTATTCATCCTCTTTTAAAGGGAGAAAAAAGTTAACAACTTAATTTTCACAGATAATTATTATGTTGTTTCATGAAGGTTGATTCACGCTAGGGAAAACTCTAAAACTTGAGAGATAGTACTCATAGGAAGAAGTATTACTAAACTAAGCAAATAACTCATTATGGACTGGAAAATTAGAGGTGATACTTGAGCGACAAAAATAGAGTGATATATAACATCACCCCTTTATCACTCTTTGATAAATAAAATTACAAAGACTTACAACGACGACACGAAAAGAAGCCTCCACTGCATGCTCCCATTGCAACTAAGCAAAGAGGGCCAAAAAAAAAAATGATAGATTGCATCGTACCTCTATAATTTATCATAAGTGCATGTTATTCCCTGTAATTTCAAAATAAGCATGACCACTCCTCATAAGGGCATATGTACTACGCATTTTGAGGACTACTGGGGGGGGGGGACGCCTATTCTTTAAGGCATGTGCATGATACCTTTTAAGACCATAGGAGGGTTCTATGTCTATATATTTTGAAACAAAACAAAAAGAGTAACATGCACATATGATAAATTATAGGAAGGTTCAGTGCAATCTACCAAAAAAAAAAAAAGAAAGCAAAGAGGGCGAAAGCCAAAAGCAACAAACACACACAAAAAAGGAAAACAAGAAGCTGCTAGTGATGATGAGGATCTGGTCCACCTGGTGCAACTCTATCGAACTCTCCATTGAGGAACCTTCTTCTGTAGCTCTCAAGTTGAGAATAAGTGAAACCCAACTTCCTCCATAGAAGCTGATGATGATCAATGCCACCCTTATACGAGGATGGCTTGCTGTGAAGAAGAAGTCGTGCTTCAGAACTGAAACAAGCGTTGAGCAGAATGAAAAATAGGAGCATTAATCTCCACGCAGCAGCTGATGAATATTTAGCCATATGCTAACGGAATAGTTTAACTATATCTTAAAATGTATATACTAAGGAGTACTTGAGCAACTATTAATTGCAGTTGCTTTCAGATATTGTAGTGCTTGCATGGATGGTGAAATTCTCTGGCATATATATAGTGTACAACTGACTATCAAGATCATCATATCAACCAGGACCAGATTATAGTGGAGAGAAACATGCAAACATTAATCCAATCATTTTTCTCTACTTATATAAAAAATTCACTTTTTAAAGCATCCATGAATAAGTAGTACCAAAAAAGTGACAATGTTGTAATAAATTTTAAAAAAATGCATGATTATGAATGACAATTTGTATAATATTTGTACTAACAAGTTTGTAATTTTTATATTTATCATGACACAATTATAGTCTTATATTTACTCTAATCTTCTTTTCCCTCCCTAGCAAAATGATTTCTTCTTTATTTTCTTACTTTTTTCCATTAATCACGAATTTCAACTATTATCTGAGGCAGATATTGGTTTAAATTTTTAATATTTTGGGTTTTACGATAAAAAATAATTGGGTACTAAAAGTCATAAAACTCAAATCGGGTTAAAAGAATTAGTTTGAGTTTTCGAGTTCAAATTTTTAATTTTTTATTATTAAAAAAAAAACTTTTTGATTAGATAATCTTATATCTATTTTATCTTTTTTTTCCCTTTCTTTCTCAATTAAAATTGTGCACTCTCTTTTGCATTTCGACTTCCTCCATAGAAGCTGATGATGATCAATGGCACTCTTATATATACGAGGATGGCTTGCTGTGAAGAAGAAGTCGTGCTTCAGAAGTGAAACAAGCGTTGAGCAGAATGAAAAATAGGAGCATTAATCTCCACGCAGCAGCTGATGAATATTTAGCCATATGCTAATGAAACAGTTTAATCATATATTAAAATGTATATAATGAGGAGTACTTGAGCAACTATTGATTGCAGTTGCCTTCAGATATTGTAGTGCTTGCATGGATGGTGAAATTATGGATGGTGAAATTATGTGGCTTAGAACTGATTATCAAGATCATCAACTAGGACAAGATAACAGTGGAGAGAACATGCAAACATTAATCTAATTGTTTTTAGATTGAAAAAAGGATAAATTTCTTGCGTGGAATTGACAATTTTCTATGTTATTCTTTAGTCATATGTCGGTTTAATTCTTAGTACATAAATAGAGATGATCGTCTGCAAATGAATGGTCTTGACTACACAAAACATATCTAGAATTCTTACATATATGTAAGAAATGGATTAGAAATGAAATCCATCGAACGCTAATTTAGAGACAGAATAATGACCATACCTTGTTTAAAGATAATGATTTTAGAGACGGACAACATCTAGTGATGGACTAGTGACGGGCTCTTTCATCTCTAATCAATAATTTTCAAATAGTGATAATAATAATCACGCGACTATACTTTCAACGTTTAACCTCTCACAAACATTCTCCTTGTTGATTTTGACCTATCAGGTACTGGATAACATGTGTATTGCATTTCATAACATATATATATATATATGTATGTATATTTATATGTGTATATATATATATATGTATATGTATATGTGTATGTATATGTAGCGCTTGGCCTCCTGAAAAGACTTCGATTTCGATGGAGATACGAAATATAATAAGGTTTCATAATAGATGTGTCAGTTGAGGCTATTAACACATAGGACATAGCATAAGATCAAGACTAGGTTTGATGTATCATTGAACCAGAATATATAATATTGACAGCTTTACCGCTGTTTAATTTATCCTTTAATTGTTTTCTCGTTGATGGACTTTATCATCGAAATATGGTGAGAATGCCTTTCGAATGGCAAATATACATTTATTATATTAGTACGTTTTCTCAAGATGATTTGTTTTTAAATTTTATATGTGAATAAATTTGACATTATGTAAAATGGTGGAGGTAAGTTTTGAACGTGAAAGATCTCTTGGTTTATATATTTTGATATTATATTAAGTTACCACTTCATTTAAAAGTTAAGTTCTAATATAATATTAAATTACTACTTCATGTAAAAGCTTAATTAAACTTTTAGAAAAGATATTGGTGTATTTCATGAAACTTTCTCCTAGTTATGATTATTCTCCTAACAAAAAATGTTGGATACAGTCTAATTTGTTAATTGTAAATTAAAATTTTACTTTCGAGCTATATACAATAGCTGTCACGAATAGAAATTAGTTAAAAATGTTGCTTAATATGAAAATTGTTGATTGATTGGCCTTACTTCCTAGCTAGTTCGAGGGTGATTTTGGACTACTAAATGTATCTACATGAAAAAGAATGAGAAAAAGAAAAATATTTTTCTGCATATGCAAAAACAGGTATGCGAAAACCTTTCTGCATAACTATTGTGAATGCATTATCCATTTGCTAACAATGCTAACAATATTTCATAATGAATTATTCTATAACTATTATAACTTTTCCCCTTTAACCTAAAATCTTGGACTTATTTCCTGGTGTAGCAAAAAATTAGACAAACTACGGTTACTCCCTCAAGTACGTAGTACGCTAAGTCTGAGTTCATATCTTTTGTTGATAGTATTTCTCAAGTATTTGTATGATTCCAAAGTCCCTTATATTGTGATTTAGGCACCGTTTGTTTGCCAGAAAATATTTTTTTTAGAAAATGTTTTCTACTTTTTCTTATGTTTGGTTGTGAAAAGTGAAAAAGTCAAAAGAAAATATTTTTCCGCTCAAAAAAAAATAGGTTGATTTTCTTAAAAAATATTTTCTTTTTCTCAAAAAAGGAAAACATTTTTCACACATTTATCAAATCTCTCCCAACCCCACCTAACCCCGACCCCCTACACGAATATTAGATCCCATCTCCCTTCCCCATCTCCACTCCCCCTCTGCGTCCTCGACCCTGCGTCTCCCCAACCCCTTCGTCCCCTACCCAAGTACAATTGTTTATAATCAAATCACCTAGCCCCCCGCCCCCCGGTGCGATGCCCCATTCATGGGACCACCACCCCTAGCCCTGCCCCCAGGTCCCTGGCCCACTGGCCCAAGCTCCTTGGTCAGGGGTGGGGGTGGTGCCACATGCAAGGCACCAGGGGCTAGGGTCAAGGCACCAGGCACCCGGAGGTCAAGGGGTCAAGGGGCTGAGGGCAGGGGTTCGAGCCCCCTTGCCCCTGCCAACGCATATAAATATATTTTGTTGGTGTTCTTAAAAAATATTTTTCAATTAATTTTTATTATGACAACCAAATAAAGACATTTTTCTAAAAAAAATTTATATTTTTCAAAACAAGTTATTTTTCGCGAAACGAATAGAGCCTTGGTTACCAAATTGTTGACTCTTCCCATTGACTTTATCGGGTTACATGATGAATGTATATATATATATATATATATATATATAAAAGTTATTTTTCGCGAAACGAATAGAGCCTTGGTCACCAAATTGTTGACTCTTCCCATTGACTTTAACGGGTTACATGATGTATGTGTGTGTATATATATATATATATATATATATATATCCATGTAATCATCATTAAGTGTGATATTAGTTTAACAATAACTTGACGCATGTATGATTAATTGATTATATAATACATAAAAGACAAAGAATTCTCTCTCAATCACCTGTGCTTCAAGAAAAATGTTGACCAATTAATGTGATAATGTCACTTTGCAGTCAAAAGAAAAGTGCATGCTGTACGTTTTCCAGTAATCTCCATGTACATGTATTATATATTCTTCCATTTTGCTAATTAATATAGTAAATCAAATTACAAAGAAGTGAAAAATTAAAGAAGCTATTGAGTTTGACTTCCTCAGGTTGGTTAGTGCTGGTTTAATTCTATAGTTTGACCAAGTTGTTTAAATCCTGGTTATAAAAATCCCATCAACTTAATTAATAATTACCAGCCTAACTCTATTTATTAAAACAAGGTGAAGGCACGCCATGACCAGGCAGTTGTAGAACACTAATTAAGTGGTGTTATGTAACGGTCTCAGTCATTACATAGGATAATTGAAGGATAAGGGAAAAATTAACAAATGTGAATTTGAGGTATATTATTATTATTATTATTTTTCAAAAGAAATTCAATTGTTAGAGTCCAATTATCGAACACCTATTGGTGGTCCAACGACTAATTGATAAGTCCAAAGTGTAGTGATATTCCTCGAGACTTCCATATCAAATAGCATAGGACACTTATCTTGGCAGCAATTGACACGCTCAAACTCAAGTATAAGTAGTGTTTTTCCCGCGTCTTCGTACTAGACAACGGGAGGGTTGGTGCTTTCTTACTTGTAATTAGCCATTACTATTGGTCTCTGAATATGGAACAATACAAATATTGTCTTCTTGGAGAATCCTTAAAAGAGTCGATGCATTGGTTGGACGGTTGGTTTGGCCGTTGGACTTGACCAGGATCTCACCTGGCAAAGAGTTGCTAATGGACGCTATGTGGGTTGACCTCAAAATTAGATCAAAAGCTTGTTGTTTTTTCCTTGTTAGCTTTTTCTGCAATGTTGGTTTGCTGTCCTTAAAATTATATAATTCGATCTTGAGCATCTGTTCTTCTTGCTTTTGATACTTTATAGAATAACCAATATCCGCACAGAGTAATGCGGAATTTTGCCCATTCGGATAGTTTTGTTGTTTTTCGTCTAAAGGCATAATGGGGCACCACTATTGTCATCACCATCGTCCTATGGATTTCCATTTGTGGATATAATTCACAAACAATTCATCATGCGTTGCTGGCGCAATAAGTTAGAAACATAAAATTATGTGTTACATAATGAACTTTCTGCCTAACAAATAATTCTTGTTAAGAGTTTACAGAATAATTTAAGTGGTTGAAACTTAACAATAAATGAAATTGTTGTGGCTCAACTTGTAACTTGGCTTTGATTAGTTCGTTAATGAGAGATCAAATGCTTGATTTTACGAGTATCGAGAAATAGAATGTGGATGAAACCGACCCAAATTGCACTAAACTTTGAACGCTTCTTTCTGTTGAAACTTGAAAGGGCAAAAATTATGTATGTATGTATGTATGTAACAACTTGACACATTTGGGATGGAAAGGAATAAGTCTTTAGTCCGCCAATCACCTCTCACCACCCCCCAAATGCATGGTGGACCCTTTTTTTTTTCTTTTTTGGTTTGAACAGTCCGATTTAAAGATTTTTCAAATAAAAAAATTTACTCATATGTTATCAATTACTCTGTCCTAGCCCTCGATCTTGTGAGAGGAAGAGGGATTATTCAAAGATTTTAAGGGCAAAAAGGATTGCTCGTAAAACAGTATGCATAGCCCATAACAATTTTTCCTAAGCACCGAAATTGAAAGTAAATGACTGTAGTTCTTCCCTTACAACATATGTTTATAGAGGCTTATATTGCCTTCTCTCTCCATAAACTAGATAAAATAGTGTCTCTCAATCTGTACTCTACATCAATTAACAATAAGATAATATTTATAATATATAAGTAAAAAAACCCCTAAATTAAAGGCTTTTTAGTCACCACGAGGGGCGGTTCCATGTCACTGGAGGCAATCATTTTTGAGGATGAAACAAATCGATCATGACTTTATTATATATTAGACCGTTGTCCACTGGCATCACATGCAGTTGACTCGATGCCACGTTAGCACCATATCGGATGCATGCCCCCTGTATTCCCATTTCCATATATATATATATATACAACGGACCCCAATGCTATTAAAATGTTAACCTAGCAATATGTCCTCGTAATATACAAAGTGGGTCTCACAGGTGAGGTCAGATTTGTGTCGCAATGCAAATGAAGCATATACAACTCGATCATCATCTATGAGATAAATTTAATTATAATAGAATCAAGATCGAAACAACTTATAGACAACATACAGACAAAACTGAAAAAGGCCATCTCATGAACCTCGATCAGGAAGGCTTTTTTAAGGCCCCACCAATTAAGGTTTTAGGGTCTTTTTCATTAATTTGGTCGCATGGCAAAAACCAAAAGGAAAGAAAAATAAAAATAAAAACACAGTAGAATTGTATGTGAGATTTTATAAAACATTTAAAGCATGATCTCCTAGCTTCTACAAGTATGAAACAGCGTTGGACATGCAATCTTGATTTGAATTAATTTCTACCACGTTACTTTGAATTTATGATGTCAAAATAAATAGTAGAAGACAAGAAGAGAAAATTTTAATTTGAATTTGTACCACTACGTTTAATTTGTACCACGTTAATTTGATAATTAAGATTTTACATCCACCGCAATGATATTGTAGGTCACTTTTTACATCTCATAAGATGTAAGAAAGTTGAGTAGTATGAAACATCGTTAGGGTTATGCGTTGCTCCTCTAATATTAATTCTATGTACTAATTGGCAAGCTCCAATAGGATCACGTTATTCAAAGTCACTCATTCCTCTAAATAAGTTCTCTAACTTTTAGATATGGATGCCATAAATTAAATTGGCCGGTGAAGACAATTATATAAGGATTATCAGCAACATTAACAACCCTGCTGCACATACCTTAAAACCTGCTAAAAGTTACATTCGCGTGCGAACGCAAATGAACTTGTTTAATCAATTAACGAGATTCCTATCTTATTAATGATCCTGCCACGTAAAAGTTGATGATTTTCAAAAGGATCCTCCCTATAATGTCTGTGAATTCCACAAGGTATACAATCCAATAAGTAAGCGGTTGAAAGATATATGCTCTTATTATTGTGAAGAATTCTGGGATTTCATCCTAAAAACCAATTGGTCAATTGGAGGAGTAGTCCAAAATCTTATTAAATGGTTTTAAACTTTGTGATTTTTCCATGTGAGAGGAAATACTCTAACACTCCCCCTCACGTGTGACCTAATTTGATAATTAAAGAAAAGTCACACATGGACAAATTAAAATGTCGCACGTGGATGAAGAAGGGTCACATATAGACAAATATAACTGACTCATAACCTAGGCTCTGATACCATGTGAAGAATTCTGGGATTCCATCCTAAAAACCAATTGGTCAATTGGAGGAGTAATCCAGAATCTTATTAAGTAGTCTTAGACTTTGTGTTTTTCATGTGGGAGGAAATGCTCTAACAATTACAACATGGAGTAGCCTCTTGCAAGATAATAAAATTTAATAAGGTCTAGATTATAGGCCACTCTTCATTGACTAATTTCACGTGTAAGTCAAATCCGTCCATTTATTCAGTCTTGTCCTACGCCCATATATCCATGTGTGGTCCATTAAGTTCTCCGTAAGCCATCTACTTGTAACCCATCAAGCATATCTATTGATCCAGTCTTGTCTTACACACATCTATCTACGTGTAACCCATCAAACTTATCCATAAGTCGTCTATATCCACTTGTGACCTGACAAGCCCATCCATAAGCCATGTAAGTGGTGCAACCACTCTAAGCCATAAGCCATCTGTTGCAATTTGTATATATAAATGAATTTTCTCTACGGCAAGAAAAATTAAACCATCTTTCAATCCAACAAAAAACAGATAAATAGATAAGCATCTTATTGTCATTTTTGGATTTGGGTTAAATTAAAACATTATTCTCCTGTTTGAGAATCGAATAATTTCACATTCATGGCACTGCAGATGAACTTGCATGTGTGTGTGTGTGTGTGTATATATATATATATATATATATATATCTCGTTACCAAGAGGTATCACCACCATTTTCACCGTTTCTACCATTGCATCAAGAGACAACCACAATTAGTTTAAGCTGTCCATTATATATCGTATCTGTTAAGATACGTAACTGTATCATTACTTTACCACCATAACCATGTGTTACGATACACGTATATGTAATGGTAACTGTTACCATAAATCAGCATCGTCAGCCAACCATAATAGCTATAAAGTTTATGGAGTCTTAATTTGACAAATTTTGTCTTTTAAACATCTTAAACAAAAACAAACGTCTAAACAACTTTATTCGGGAAAAGCTAAGAAAATTACAATACGTCAAAAGGCTGAAGTATCTCTATTACCTGTAAAGTAAGAAAGTACAAATATGTTGATTTGCTTGATATATGGAAAATATATGGTTCCTCGTGTCTTTCTTCAATTTCTTTTCTTTGTTTTCTCTATTTGAAAAGATTTATGCTTATGATTTCACTTTCCAATTATATTCCTTTGTGGATCAAACATAGTGTATAAAGCAGCTTGATAACAATAATATTTGATCCATTGTACTTGCGCCTTTACATGCATCTTACGTTGAAATCCATTATGCCTATCTGCAAGACATGTTTCCTTTATGATTTGAAAATTTTAGGGTTCACTTTAGCTGGGATTTCTAGATGATCTGTGATCTAGATGGCAAATAATTATTAATAAGTTCACCTCAATATGTATTTAAGAATTGGTGAAATTTTATCATAAAAATTAATTAGTGAATATGAAGAATGACTCAATACTTTTATTAGATAGTCTTAAATTTTATTATTTTTTTATGTGGGAGAAATGTTTTTCAACACTCCTCGCGTGTGACTAGGAATGAGATCCAAAAACGTCAAGAATGGAATTAAGCTTAACGAGCTAAAGTAAGAATCCCACAAACCAATAGCTAGAAATGCCAAGAACCAAGAATAGGAGCATGGGTTGCACGTGCACGATACGAGAAACTAAGCCAGTAGCTAGAAATGTCAAGGACCAAGAATGGGAGCACGGGTCACACGTGCATGATGTAAGAAATTGGACCAAGACCCAACTTTAATACCATGTTAAAAATCACTGAGATTCTATTATAAAAACCAATTGGCCAACGTGAGGAGCAACCCAAGATTTTTATTACACGGTTTTAGATTTTATTATTTTTTCATGTAACAGGAATGCATTTCAACAAATATTTTAAGGATGGCAATTTCACTACACTCCGTCGTAATTTTAAGAGAGTAATTTTAACCACTTGAACTACTTTTATTTCAAAGTCCCAGTCAGTTGGCCAATCAATTTAAGTGGAGATATTTAAATAGTTTATAAATAAATATTGTGAATATAACTAATAATTTAAGTTAATCATTTTAAATCATTAATCAGATGCCGAAGTAATTTGCCCTAGTAGAAAGGACAATCATCTTCTCATTACCATGTGCATCAGAAACATTATCTTGGGCTAAATGTTCATAAATAATGGGTTGGGGTTTTCTTTTTCCACTTCCCTACAAGTTAGTTATTGAGAAATGGTGCCTGCTTTTGAGCTTTTACCCAATCAATATGTAATCCATTTGGACTCATTTAAGCCACATCCCGCTTCTTTCAACAAAATTGCTACACCGGACCGAGCAATGAGACTTAGGGACGAGCTCAAAGTTATGCGTAATTAATCTAAATCCCTGGGCCCAAAAAAAAAAAAAGGCACTTTTCAATTGGAATTTAAGTTGAGTTTTACAAGTTAGTTCTATTGTTTTGTTATTCTATTAAGCTTTGGGAATTCACTTTGCAGCCCTATAGTCACATTTAACTCCCCTTACATTTTAACATGGATTACTACTAAATCATCTCGACCCAAAATCAAATCACAAGAAGTAAACGTTACGAATCTAATCTTTACTCTCTCCTTAATGTTAAAAATCTGCTTAGTTAAAATAGATTGAAGATGAGTTGTAACTATAAGGAATTAGAGTTGGGGAGTTTAGATAAAACCATTTTTCCCCCCCTTCTCTTTCACTAAGTAAGTAAGGACTTGTATTAGATATGAAAAAGCTTTACAAAACGACAAAACCAACAACAGGCTCAATAGAGACCTTCATTGAAACCTAACACTAATTTTTCAATTACATTTTAAATTTCTATCTAGACTTTTGTCTCTATAGGTTCTATTGCTTTTTATTTACCGTGTGCTTAATTTGCTTCAAAGATAATAAACTCAATAATGTACGTTCGTCAATATTAACTTCATTTCTATGAATTCTTTTATTCCTTTTAACCCACATATGGTAAACCAATGCCTCAAAGCTCAATTTTGTGGAGGGAGTTACATCTACACCTTTAATTTAACTACACAAAAATATCGTCTCGATGAACAATCCAATGCAGACCCCTAACCATCTTCATAATCTTCTTCCAAATATCTTTTGGTAAAGCTACACTCAAAATATAAATAACTCCTATCTTTAATGCTTTTACGACAAAACACATAGAGGATCTACGTGCATTCCTCACTTTAGAAGTCTGCCATTGCCAATCCTATGCAACACAAACGGCTTCATGCATCTCGAATCTTGAGAAAGTTTCTCCAATACTAAGCCCCATCACTGGAAATGATAAGGTTTTGCCGCTTAAATGATACGCTTTCGCTCAAGTGAACCCAAACAGACTAGTGGTTAGTCAAGATAATCCAGATTAACCCAAAGGTCGACGCCAAGTTGGATTCCATCAATATTGAGGACACTAAAAGAGGAAAATTATAGAATTAGTGAAATTTTTGGAGGTTAAGCATACACGTGCACATATTCGGATTTCAAAATTTATTATTATTATTATTTTTCTTGAAGTAGGTGGGAACCTATTTTGCTAGTATAACAATTGAAAAATTTAGAATCTCAACCATCACGTTAATTGGTAAACTCACAAGTGCAACAAATATATCCTAATATATTCATAAGTTGAATCAAAATAAGAGTTTTGGCAACAAGTAATAAGACTCGAATTTAGGTATTGCTCTAGAGACCTCCCCATCTAACTCGAGCCATACCTTGGCGGCCAAAAATTATATTTTCAAAATTGAGAAAAGACAGAAATAGAAATATTACTTATTATTAATCTTTCAACAGCTTCAACAGTTCGGCAACAACAGCTTAAAAAAGGAAAAAAAGAAATCTTTCAACAGCTCCAAGAAGTTATGTTTCATCCTCCTCTAATTTTTTAAGGATTCTTGTTCTTACACAACAATGTTATTTTCTCGTACTTTATTTTAAGTCTAACAAAATTCACTCTATGTTAAGAGTTTCTGCATGAGAAGGATAACAAAGGCAGCCTCCAAGAGTATACACCTCTCCAACACAAGCACACAAAATCATCATTTTCGTCATCTCTCTCATGGACATAACATCAAAGAACAAAGGCTCATACAACTACTTCAAGAACCCTCGTGGATTCAATCACTCAAAGCAGCAAAGTCTCTCCATGCACTCACCATCACAATGGCCTCGAACCCAATACAGCCCCTCGTCTATCTTAACAACAACATTATTAAAGGGTACATATCTTCCGGCGATACACCACTTGCACAACGGTTGTTTGATAAAATGCCTCAAAGAAACGTTGTGTCGTATAACACGATGATTACTGCTTATAGCCGAGATGGGTATGTAGAAAATGCGTTGGAACTGTTCTCTGAGATGAGAGCTTTTGGATTAAGGCCAACACAGTTCACGTTTGGTGCATTGTTTTCGTGTGATTTATTGGATGTTTTACATGGCATACAGTTGCAGGCGTTAGTGGAAAAGTGTGGTTTGCTTAGTGCAGATGCATTTGCTGGAACTTCGATGTTGGGTATGTTCGGAAGGCATGGAATGCTAGGGGAAGCTGTTAAAGTTTTCGAAAACATGCCCCATAAGAGCTTGGTTTCATGGAATTGTATGATATCGTTGTTTGGGCAACATAGTTATGTTCAAGATTCTGTTTTGATGTTTAAGGAGGTGATGCGATCTGAAATGGGGTTATCTGAATCGACTTTGATCGGTGTTTTATCAAGTTTAGATGAAGAATGTGATCACAAAATTGGAGAACAACTACATGGGGTTGTGATAAAATGTGGAATAGAGAATGTAGTTTCAGTTGCTAACTGTCTCATTAATATGTATGCGAAGTGCTCTGCTGTTCGAGTGGCGGAGAACATGTTTGATGCAGTTTTGGATAAGGATATTGTGTCATGGAACACAATTGTCGGAGCGATGGTAAAGAGTCATAGACCAGAGAAGGCAATTCAGATTTTCTTGAAAATGTGTATGAGTAGTGTTGTCTTTCCTAATGAGACAACATTTGTGAGTGTACTTAACTCCTGTACCAGCCTGAATAATGAATTGCTGGGAGAGTCTATCCATGGTAAGATAATTAAGAGAAATCTAGAGTCTGATATGTATGTCGGTGGTGCACTGATTGATTTTTATGCGAAATGCGATAAGTTGCAAGATGCTCATCATTGTTTTGACAGAATATCTGAGAAGAATGTGGTTTGCTGGAACATTTTGATGATTGCATATTCGAATAAAAGATCTTCTATTTGTCTTTTGCTGCTGAAAGAAATGATGCTGTTGGGTCATCTTCCAAATGAGTTTTCATTTTCTGCTGTTTTTAAACCATCTTTAGCATTGGAACTACAGCAGCTTCATGCCTTGATAATAAAATTTGGTTATAGCAAAAATGAATATGTAACAAGTGCTGTCATCATCTCATATGCTAGGAATGGCATAATATCTGATGCCTTAATTGTTGCAGTTTCGAATGACGCATCACACTCTGTTGCAATATCTAATGTCATTGGTGGGATTTATAACAGAACTGGCCAGTACTATAAGACTCAAGAACTCTATTCTCAACTTGAGGACCCTGACACAGTATCTTGGAACATTTTGATTGCATCTTGTTCACGAAATGGTGATTACAAAGAGGTTTATGAACTTTTCAATCACATGCAGAGAACTCATATCCGGCCTGACAACTACACTTATGTTAGCCTCTTAAGTGTTTGCACCAGACTATGTAACCTTGGCTTGGGTAGTTCCCTTCATGGTCTTATGATAAAAACTGATTTCAGTCAGTGTGATACATTTGTCTGCAATATCTTGATAGATATGTATGGAAAGTGTGGAAGCCTTAAGAGTTCAATTAAGATCTTCAACGAAATGAAGAACCGAAATGTTATTTCTTGGACAGCTATTGTTTCAGCACTTGGATTGCATGGTTATGCACACGAAGCATTACAGAAATTGAGAGAGATGCAGATTGAAGGATTTATGCCAGATAAGGTTGCTTTCATAGCTGCTCTTTCGGCATGCAGACATGTTGGATTGGTAAAAGAAGGGATGGAGTTATTTGAGCAAATGAAGTGGAAGTATGGGATTGAGCCAGAAATGGATCACTATCACCTTGCTGTGGACCTATTGGCTAGATATGGTAATCTCAGGGAAGCTGAACAATTAATTTCTCAGATGCCATTCCCACCAAACGTGTTGATTTGGCGAAGTTTTCTTCAAGGTTGCAAGAACAATGGAAGGAAAGAAACTCTGGCTATTGCTGTGTAAGAAGTGAAATTGGTCGGATATATTGTGTACATATGTGGAAGGATGTCAATCTTGGCTGTTGCTCTGCCTCTTATTTGGTAAGAAGTGCTCCCATCTGGTTATCTAATTTATTCAAAGGCTCAATCTTGGCTGTTGCTCTGCCTGTTATATGGTAAGAAGTGCTCCCATCTGGTTATCTAATTTATTCAAAGTCCTCATTTTGAAGTTCATTGAGAAAGCGGGGCGGGAGGAGAGTCCTATAGCTACATTTGCCCTCCAGGGGTTGTGATTAATCTAATGACAAGAGAATGCCGACATTTTCAGACTATTTTCCTACATTGTTGGAACAAATGAAATACGAATGAATACCAACACCATCACAGGATGTAATACTAACCCATCCCATATCTTCTTGTAGATCTGCATGAAGAGAGATTCATCTCAACTTGAATGAAAGCATACCATCATGGCCTTTTGCTTATAGATCAGAGTTAAAGAACGATAAGTTATCATGATCAGCTTCTGCCTTGTTCAATTTCATTTAATTGATGAGTAATGTTAGACGTTATCCCACTTTCATCACCTTATTTTCACCTTCTACTTAGCATGCTTAGTTGGCTTGCCAATTGAAATTTTTTTTTTTTTTTTGAATCTCTCTCCTTTTTTTTATTTATTTTTTCATCCTTCTTTATTTTATTTCCTTTTTTTCCTCCCTTAATTGTGGTTTCCTCTGAATTCTGATCCTTTATTTTCTTTCTTTTTTTTACTTAACCGTACTAGTCTCTCTCATTTTCTATTTGGCATTGCTTATGGTTCACTTCCTATAAGGCAAGATCACATATTAAAAAAACTTAAAATAAATCACATATTAAATATGTGAAAATTAATATTCTATTAGGAACACTAATAGAATGATGGATTGACTTGGTAAGAATGTTAGATTCAAAATTCTTGCTTCAAATTGAATGGCTGCGCCTCCTTTAGATCTTTTCAGAGCTATAAATTTGAATTTGAAACCTCAGAAATTGGCTAATGTACATGCTTTTGTTTTTATTAGTATAACAACCTTTTTCGATAAGGAAAAAAAATAGCACATATACTATACGTACACTTAGAATGGCCATGATTGAAATAATCGCAAAAATCTAAAAGTTGGGCCTGAAATTGTTTAGCAAAATTTAATTTCTAAGACGATACCAAAATTGAAGTGCTTTGATAATCTTTAATTATAACTATAATCATTAAATATTTAAAGTCGTGATTAACCAAATTGCAACTCCTTAGCCGGAAAAAGTTAATTTAAACAGAAAATCAATTTTTATAAAGTTAATAACCTAATTTAAATGTGAAAAGACTAACTACTAAAATAAATAAAAATGCATCTATAAACAAAAATCTTTTCAATTATATATTCTTAAATTATATAAAATAAGAAAAAACTTATTTTTGTGGGGACAAAAATTTTTATAAAATTTTACAAGACTATGATTTATATACCACTCATAAACAATTCCAAACATCATTAAAAGAATATATATATATATATATATATATATATATATATATATAATTTATGTCTTATTTCATGATGCAATGAATCAAAGTTGTATAGTTACCTCACGTGTGACAAGTATAGACTTCAGTAAATCACATAAAGACACGCAAAAAAATTTTTTTTTGTGGTATTAATTGCCGGGAAAATTATACGAAAAATTCCCAATGTCATCATATTTTTTCAAATTAGTTCCCATTGTTTGAAAAAGTATAAATTAATTCCCATTATTTAAAAAAGTTTAAATTAGTCCTTAATATTTTACAAAATCATCTAAATTAGTCCCTAAAATAGTAAAGCCAAAGGGACTAATTTGAACAAGATTGTGAAATATTAATGACTAGTATGAATTTTTTCAAACATCAGAGACTAATTTAACTATATTTTGAAATATTAAAAATTAATTTAAACTTTATAAAATAATAGAGAGTAATTTAAAATTAAATCACAATTTTAAATTTTTTTTTGAATTTAACCCTTAATTGCCAGTAGTTCTTGTGGAAACTCCTATTGTTTTTCTCAATTATTTTCTCTGCCACGTGGCAAATTTTTATATTTAGGCTGCGTTACAGAATATTTAAACGAATCCAAAATAATTAATCTTCTGGAACTTTCCTCACGTCCCCAGACTGCTCTTCTACATTCTTGCCTTCTACAAAACCTCCCTCGTAGAAGAAAAATCCGAAACCAATTCCCCTACGATATATATATATTTCACAACATCAAAATCAGCAAAATACTTCACGCACATATTAATTTTTTTTTTTTAATTCGAAGGTGTGATATTGTTGTGTTTGAGATAGCAAAGTGAAGAAGAGAAAGAGAATTGAAGACAATAATAATAAACATATGGGGGTGGACTATTACAAGATATTGGGTGTTGATAAGAATGCTAAAGATGATGACTTGAAGAAAGCTTACAGAAAACTTGCCATGAAATGGCACCCTGATAAGAATCCCAATAACAAAAAAGAAGCTGAGGCCAAGTTCAAACAGATCTCTGAAGCCTATGATGTAAGAACCTTTCTACTTAGATCTCTCTTCTTTTTTTTTTTTTCAATTTTTTTGATGGGTTTTTCATATTCTGATTCACATTAAGGACCTCAATGATTGGTTTTTTTATTTCAATCTGATGCTAATATGAACTCAAGATTGTTCTTTTCTTGAATAAGTTGTAGTCTAATAGGCTTTTCTTCCTTAATTCGAATTGCAGTTTGAGAACTTATAAATGTGCTATTGAATGTGTTTTTCTCCATATGGATGTATAATACACGTATGGTTTAAAGGGTTCTGCTTTTATTAGTGAGAGTGATATGGTATTAATTTGTGTCTAACTTTTTGATTGAGGCTCGGATATGATCCTTTATGCATAAGAATCTCATATTTATGCCTCTAGATGCTAGGGACTGATTAAAATCATATCTTCATGCATATAGATTTAAATGTTGGTTAGAAGTCTTACTTTCTATGCATATAGATGCTGGATTAGGATAATGAATCGATCTCAATTATATACTTTAAATTTAATTTTCCATGTTTTATCTTTTATTTTCTGAATCTCAATGATACATTACTAGGAGAAATTCTGAATCCTGCAGATGCTAACTATTGGCTAAAAGTATCATCTTTATGCCTTAGATGCTAAATATTGTTTAAAAATCTCATCTTTGTCTGTATAGATGCTAAATATAGGTAAAAAACCTTATCTTTTGTGCATATAGTTGCTAAATATTGGTTAAAAATCTTATCTTCATGCTTATATATGCTAAATGTTGGTTAAAGTTTTGATCTTTACATTTGGGTATTTCCTTTTTTTTTTGGGGTAAATAATGTGATTTTAGGCATGTGTTCTACAGAATGACATGTTGAAATGTTGTCTCTGTAAATTGGTCTGCGTTTAGGTGCTTAGTGATCCTCAGAAAAGAGCAGTCTATGATCAGTATGGTGAAGAGGGGCTTAAAGGTGGAGCACGACCCCCGGGCGCTGGAAGTCCAGGTGGAGCAAGCTTTTTCTCAACCGGGGAGGGGCCACAGTTCAGATTCAGCACTAGGAACCCCGACGACATATTTGCTGAATTTTTTGGGTTCTCAAGTCCGTTTGGAGGAAGGGGTGGTGGCGGTGGAATGAGAGGTTCAAGATTTGGCAGAATGTTTGGTGATGATATCTTCTCATCTTTTGGCGAAGCAGGTGGTGGATCAATGCATCAAGCAGCTCCTCGGAAAGCACCTCCGATAGAGCAAAAGTTGCCTTGTAGCCTGGAAGAGCTCTATAAGGGGACCACCAAGAAGATGAAGATATCCAGAGAAATTGCTGATGCGAGTGGGTAAGATTTTTAAGTCTGGATTATCTACATTAGTTGGTTTTTTTTTTACGTGATAAATATCAATCATTATTTTTGGATGGGTGCAGAAGAACAATGCCTGTCGAAGAGATCTTAACCATTAATGTGAAGCCTGGTTGGAAAAAAGGTACAAAGATCACCTTCCCAGAGAAAGGAAATGAACAACCAGGTCTCACACCTGCAGATCTTGTCTTTGTCATTGATGAAAAACCGCATAAAGTATTCACCCGTGATGGAAATGACTTGTTCGTCACACAAAAGATATCACTCGCTGAAGCGTTAACAGGTTGCACGGTCCATCTCACCACTCTGGATGGTAGAAATCTAACCATCCCTGTCAGCAATGTGATCCATCCTACCTACGAGGAGGTTGTACCAAGGGAAGGCATGCCGATCCCTAAAGATCCTTCAAAGAGGGGAAATCTGAGGATCAAACTTGACATACAGTTTCCAGCAAGGTTGACTTCAAGCCAGAAAACGGGAATTAAGGAGCTATTGGGTTCCTAAGTGTTGGTCATTCTTCGGCGTAGTGTGTCATATGTGATAGAGTTTGTTGTATATTCTTTTAGTTTTATGTTGTATTATACAGCACAAGACATTTGTATAAGTGGATTTGTCTTTCCTATTCATTTTTGTAGTTGCAGATTACAGAGGGGTACTTGATTAAACATGTCACTCCTGTTGTCTGGAGGTGTTGTTCAAGTCTTGAAACATTATAAATAATAAACTCTAGAGGTTGCCCTTGAACATGTGTGAATATGAGATTTAAAATTGTTTCTAAATGTTGTGTTCATACTAGTTGATTAGAGTGATGAATGGGGTCTCATATTTCTAAAATTGTTTCTAAATGTTGTGTTCATATTAGTTGATTCGAGTGAATGGGGTCTCATATTCCTTCGAGATGGAAGTTTAATCAGGCCTTCCAGGTTTGAGGAGAGGAGGAAAAACTAGACAGTAACTTCCAGCAAGTCATAGTTCTGCTTGTGGCAAATTCAAATGGGTATGCAAACTTGCAATTTATACCATTCTCTTTCCCTGTCATGATCCTTCATGTTTGTTCATATTTGTTCAGAATATTAACACTGTTTATTTAGAATATTAATATTATTTGTTCACTATATTAATACTATTTGTGTATAATATTAATATTATGTGGATATATGTTTGTGAGTGTATTTTTGTATATATGTGCGTGCAAAAGTGATGAACAAATATATGGTAAGTGGTAAAGTAATAAATTATGAACAAATAGCAAAAAAGTTATGAATAATTTAATTGATGTATTTTTAGTGAACAAAGACTATAAAGTTTATGAACAAATAGGATAAAAATTATGAACAAATAACGTATTTGTTTATAATTTTTATCCTATTTGTTCATAAGCTTTATAGTCTTTGTTCATTAAAAATACACAATATTTAATAATTGTACAAGTTTTAAAGTGCATGGTATAATTTCTCACACAAACTAGTCTCCGTCAAATGATTCGACATTTTACATGGTGGATTTGAAACTTTCTTATGCTGGAGGAATTTGTTTTTGATACCCCACGTATGGCCCATCGACGACCAGGAAAATAAGTGCTTAATTGAGCGACTTCGATCATAAGATGAAAATCATCTCACCCCAATACTCCTCAGTGAATATTAAAGGTTTCTACGGCTTTCGTATTTTTTTAAATTAGTTCTTGTCATTTAAAAGTTTAGATTAGTTCTTAATATTTTACAAATGTATCAAATTACTTTTTATTATTTGAAAAATGTATACCTTAATTTTCAATATTTCATAAAGTCATTCGGACCAATCTTTAAAATGAGATCAAAGAATAAGAATAAATTTGAATAAGTATGTAAAACATTAAGGATTAACATGAATTTTGTTAAAGTTTTAAAATATTGAATATTAATTTGAACTTTTTTAGATAATAGGGACTAATTTGGAACTAAATAACAACGTTGGAGATTTTTTTGAAATTAATCCTTTTTACACGGCAAAAAAATTCATCAAATACAATATTTATTTCGATTTATTTCAAAATTATAAATTCCACAATATTGTAACCTACTTTAATATATCTTTTAAGCCAATCACGTGAGAAAATATTGTGACCTTCAATGGTGACGAATTGTTGTTCGGTCACTTAATTTATTTCTAAACTTTAAGTGGCGCTCTACGTTATTAAAAAGAGCAAAAAGAGGCATAGTGTCTTGTAAAATGTAACCTAACTTTTTAAGATTGTTGGTGATGGAAATTTTTATTAGATTATTCTAACATTCGTCTTTCTTGTAAGCCCCTACAAATTAGAAAAAAGTACACTTTCTCTAAGCAACAGTTGCTAAAGTACCATTTCTTTAATATTGAGTCAAAGCAGGGACAAATAACACATTCAAGAAATATTGAATAAACCATATGAGACCATGAAAACATAGAAGCATCAGACAAAATAGTCCAAGCTTGAGCATACATATAGCTATTCAGAACATGGAAAACGAAGAAATACTAGACAAAATCTTCAGCACATCAAAGGGAAACAAGTAACACTAGATGAGGATTCATAGACTAACCACGACTTAGATGATAGTGAGTTATTCAAATTATTGCTATTAATTTATCATGGTCGGCCTTCCTCACAACGATCCCGCTATGAATTTATTATAGTTGGCGTTCCTCCTAATGAACCAGTTACTAATTTATCATGGTTGGCCTTCCTCATAACGAACCCGAACCGAATCAATTCTCAGTGATGCATTGGATCAGGGCCTCCAGGACTAGACCTCATTGTCTTGTATAGCCTTTCTGCCTTTTCATCTTTCCGATACTCCACTCCACAAAAGGCTCCAAAAGTCTGATGAGTTGCATTGATCTTCTGGTGAGAATGCTCAAGGGGCCTAGCTTTTGCATTCACCATCATAATCAGCACCAAAATGAGACACAAATGGAACTTAAAGCAAGCCATTGTCCTCAGAAGTACTTTTGCAATGAATGTGAATACACTATAGTGACTTGAGATGTAGGTATTTATTTATAGATGATTCTCCTCCATTTCTCTGTAAGTGAGAGCTGAATGTGATAATATTATAGTTTTGTCTTGTTCTATCCTGTTTATTATTGTTAATTTGATCTGCATACAATTCTAAAACATCTTTTTCGTACCATAAAAGGGGTATAGCAAGCCAATGTCTTATAAGATATGAGGTATCCATATCAGTTACTCTGGACCAGAAAATTCAACCCGCACCTCAAACCTAGGATCTTGCATGACAGATTATTCTAGACTTAAAACCCCATATAGAATTGACAGTAGCAAGTGTGTGTCTAATCACTGAGCTTGGCCTCATTAACCACTCTGAAGTGTCCAAGACTTTGAATTCGTGACCTTGAAAGGGAGCTTAGTTTAAAAAACTTCCCCTGTGAAGTGTTGAAAGCACTCTATTTGTAGTTGGCTCTTCCGCTAGCACTAATATTTGTTAAATTTTGCGTGTGATGCCAAGAAACTTCAACATTTTCTTTTGGAAGAGCCTATATTAATCAGGCCTCCTGCGTTGAGCTTACATTTGCAGTTGAAAAGTGTAGCCCCTCGTACGATCAAGATGGCATGGACAGAGTGATTACTGAGAGTTCAAGGTACTAAACTTTTGTTGCAGACTCCTCTGCCACTAGAATTTAATTGGAAGTAGGGGAAAACATTCGATTAAAGCCACTGCTATTTGTAGGAAATAGTATGAAATAGGCTGTTGTCAAATCCTCTTCCAAACATGTTAAGTTAAACAGAATTTTCTTTCATGATTCATGTGCATCAAGGAAACTTAACATATTTTGATCTTTATCTATTATTCTTCCATTAATGTGCTAAGAAAAGATTCACCACCTAATAGGAACCTTTTTTGGTGTCTATTTAAGGTAAAGTATTATTCAAAAATCAAAAGTAGCTAAAAAGAGTACTGCACTTTTCAAGATAATAAAACTAAATATATGATATATTGGATCATGCCATTGTGACACATTTAAGAAATCTTGATTGCTTTGGCACTGTCTGTTAAATAGTAGCTTCAATTGTCTTCTGGTCATTTAAGTTTCTCTCTATTGATTCGTCGGTATGGTGAATAAGTTGTTTATAAACCAAATGGATTTAAATGTTTGTTGATGGCTAAGTGCCTTTGTCATTGGTCAGCTATGCTTATCTGCATTATTGGACCATTACAATGTTGTGATGCATAACTATATTTATTTAATATTCTCTATTGCAGATTTGTAGTGACAGCATAGTCCAAATTATAGTACCATAACTACAGTATAAAAGGGAAACTTGTCACCGCCAGGTGATATTAAATGAAGTCGAGCAAACTTTAGGGCAAGACTCGAGATCTTGATTGTGGATTTTTGGGTCTACAGCCAATAAGGCTATGTTTTTTTTTATCAATTTCATATATTGATATATGCACACTTGATGTATAAAGCATAGATTTGAAATGCAGACACATGATATGACATGACACGACATGTTTATACGTATTTTTTCAAAAATATAGGATAAGTCACATTGCAATACATTGCATAAAATATATTTAAATTTATTATATAGTGAATAAACTTAATTTTATTATAAACTATATATATATATATATATATATATTCACCTATTGCCTATTGTTGAGCAAAGTAAAATATGAGTGATTTGGAAATTAGACAAGTTTTGAAAGATAAAATTTTATATAAAGATTACAAATGGAAAAAGAAGATAGAATTAATCTAAATATATGGTGAAATAAAGAGTTAAGTAGAATAGCATTTAATACAAAAATAGGGTGAAATAGAGAGTTAAATAGATTAGTATAAAATATTAACTATTTATTATTTTAAAGCTAAAAGTTAAAATATTAAAAAAATATATCTAAAAACATTCTATAACAAATATACTTTAATATTCGTATATTAAGTTTCTAAAGGTATTTTATTTTCTTACCTCTAAGTTATAGAAGTATGTTTACATTGGAAATACAAAATATGTTATTTTAATTATTACTAAAAAAAATTAAAAAATTGTTTGGCGTTTAGTGGAGATGTGTTAGGAAAGTGTTAAGGGAGTGTCAAGAGGTGTCAGAGAGTGTCAAGAAAAATAAAAATAATTAAAATTATTAGACATGTGTCCAACATGTATCGAAAAGTATTGGACATGGACACGCAACCGTTCAAATAGTATCAGTGTTTCATAGCTCATACAAGTATGATACAAATATATTCACATATTATTCTTTTAATTCTTAGGTTTATTGATTGTTGCATTATACACGGCTAAAGACACATAAGTCATTTGGGAGACTTCATCTGGCGTCTAATTTATTTGTGAATTTAAAATAATTTGTATCCTTTTTTTTAGAATACTATGATTAGTTTTATTTTGAAAATTCTGATTCTCTTGAAAATTTTATTTTTCCGTAAATGTGTTCTTCTTTCTCGAATTGAGATTAATTCATAGATATATTTAAAGTCAGATGTTTTCTTCTTCAATGGGTTCGTATCCATATTGCTCTACCATTTCTATATAATAGATTTCTTCCATATACTTATTATTTTAACTTGTCTGCATTCACTAGTGATGTCCTTCTTCATTACAAATCCAACATTTACATGTTTTCTTCCCTCTTGGACAATATTTTTGGGTGCTATTTTTCTTTCTAATGTATTTTTTCTTTTTGTATTTAGGATTAACTATATTTATATAGGGATTACAAAAGGAAAAAGAAGATAGAAGTAACCTAAATGCAGGATGAAATAGAGAGTTAAGTAGATTAATATAACATATTAACTATTCATTATTTTAAAGATAATAGTTAAAATATTATAAAATTATATCTAATAATATTCTATAACAAATATATTTAAAAATTCATATATTATATGTTTAAAGAGTATCTTACTTTTTACCCCTAATTACAGACGTATATTTACATTAGAAATGCAAAATTTATCATATTAGTTATTACCAAAGAAAGATTAAAACATTGTTTGACGGTCAGTAGACGCGTGTTGGAAAAGTGTTTAGGAATATTGAGAGGTGTCAAGTGAGAAATAAAAATAATTAAAATTATTAAACACGTGTTAGAGAGTGTCGGGACAATATCAGTGTTTGATAAGTGTCGAATATGGACACATAACGCTCCGGAGACTGTCAGTATTTCATAGCTCTCGAGTATCTACAAAATAATCTTTCTATTGCTAGATTAGCCGACTTTTAACAAAAGCCAACATCTCTAATGGTGGCCGGAAAGGCAAATCTATTGATTCTCCCCCAATTAGTTGTGCCATTGCTGCAATAATTTACTTTGCAAGCAAATCCTACCAGATAATTCGGCACACTATCTGCTTTACAATTTTCTATGATAACTGCTTTATGAATCCTGCTAGATTTGAACATAAACTATTCATATCTAGGAACCTGACAATTTATAGGAAGGCCAAGACAATTTAATACTAATAAGCATCCATATGTGAGGGAGGCTAAAGATTGATAATAGCAAGTAATTAATAGACTTTTGACCAAGTAGAGTAAATTTTCATGCTCCAAACTTAGAGTGTGCTTTGTATTTCTGCCATTCTTTAGCCACAAGAGCAATGAATTTTGGAAGAAAGACTATCCGGAAAATGTATGCACTGAAATAAACAAAGTGAAGTTCAAAATCACACAGATTATCTGTAAAATTAAATCTTGACATATTATTCTTTGTGTATATGTGTAACATAATTCATCATTCCAATCCTAGCAGCCAAATGGACAAAATCAATCTTCTCCCCTCATGTACTAATTGTCTGTGTATGAGTAATACACAACTGAACCCATCTATCTGAACTCTCTTCTGAGCATCTTGGATGAAGAAATCTGGATTGAATCAATGCCATCAAAAGCTTTTCGCTTTCGATTACTTAGAGTGCCTGTTGAGACACTAGAATGCAGCTGCAAACCAGTGAATGCATTGGAGTTTGGATTCAAGAGATTGGTGATGTCCCTGAGAGGCCTCCTGATGAACTTTCTCTTCACAATGCTGCTACAAGGCTGGACTTTTGAAGATTCTTGGTTGGCTTTTTCTGCACTACTTGGTGGTATGTTCTCTTTGTCGTCATGCTCATTGTGTGCAACAATCACTTCCATTTTCAGTTAGAGCGCTTCGCTTCAAAAGGTGTAATTATAATGTTATAACGTTGTAAAAGAATTAATAGTGCAATTGAAGGGTGAGTTTTAAGTGTATGTTTCAATAAGCTATTTACAGGTAGGGGTGAATGGTGAATGGTGCATTTCTGGAGGGATGAATTTGAAGTTCAATATTTTAGCATTTGGGTTCGTGTTTTGGTTCGAAAATTTTCGTGTTTTTGCTACCTGGGATTTTGGGTTGTGTTGAAATTTTGTATCTGAGGAGGGAAGATTTTAACTTCTGACTGTGGGACCCACTACTCAGATACCACATGTTATAAAATGGGACAAGAGGGAGAATTCAAAAGTTCTTCTGAGCGTCCTAGAATGGAATGTGGAAAATTTCGCGGTTGGTGTAATATAATATGTGGAAATTTTTTTTAAAATTTTTTATTTTTGTCTTCCCTTTCTCTTAAAACAAAGAGTTCATTATAGGTAAAAATATTCCCGAATTCATTTCAAGGTTTTGTGTCTCGTAATACAAGAAATACGTGTTTACAAAAATTTTAACGCAGTTAAAAATTGATAAATTTCTTTTATTTAATAATCTTTTTCAAGAAAAGTACTTTTAGTTTTAAAAAAGAATATCTTTTAACCTCCATTAAACAAACAACATAAAAATTTGCCTTTACAGCAAGTCATTAACGAGCATTCCATCTAATTGTGTAAAAATTAGTATGTGAGAATCTTATTTAATATTTGAGAGTAATTCAAACAATAGAGGCGGTTTCTGATAAGACTACTATTTCGACTTTAAGTTTCACCCATAATAGCAGGTTAAGTTATGGGTAAGGGTTAAAAGAAAAAGGAAATGTATGTGGGAATCTTATTAGGGTGAAATTGAAAACTCATTTTGGTTTTGTTTCGTTTTAGAGGCGCCAAATAGAAAGGAAGAGCCAAAAGTATACAAAGAAAAACAGTGAATGAAGCAAATGGCGGTGGCGGGCAAACAATAACTTAAAAGCAGGGAAGTCAATATCCATCAATAATTATTATAAGGCGGAGAACACGTAAGTTTGACCAGTATCACATGCAAGTTTAGTAAGTTGTTAATATTACTTTTATTAGCAAACTTTTTCAATAACTCTTGTTTCATGATATAGAAAAATAATTCATTGCTATTCGCCACAAAACCATGAAAGGCACGCTTGCTATTTTTTGTGGGAGTAAAAGGATCAAAATGAAACACAATCAATTACATACACACACACAAGTCGAAAGAAAAACACGGACAAAGTTTAACACAAACAATATATTGTATATATATAAAGCCAAAACACACAAACAATTTCAAACAATTTTTTTTTCCCATTTGCTGGAAAACAATTACCTATTTAATAGACGGCAATAACTTTGTAACAAATAGTTGTTTCAAATTTTCAACATCTACCCTCTCGGTTATATCCAAGACTTTTCGTAAGGGTGAGAATTTGTCCCCTCTCACATAGAAAATTTATAAAATTTAGTTTTATATGGGGAGACATGTTAGAATTTCCTCGGACAAAGAAAAATCAATAAAATCAAAACCAGCTTATAAGATTCTAATCTACTCCATCTACCACTAATAAATTTTGGAATGGAACCTTAGAATTCTTAACATGAAATAAGAGTTGGGGTCTTGGTCCAGTTATATACATGTAACTTATTCATCTACGTGTGAGTCATATTTATCCACATGTGATCCATTCAATTCTATTTAACCATGTGTGAGTATACATGTGACACATTTAATCATATTGTAAGGGACAGTGTTAGAATTTGTCTCAATTAGTCTTGTGTATCCATCCACATGTTATATGTGTGGGAGACTGTCAGAAATTGTTTCTTTGCATATGGAAAAATTATAAAATTTCCTCAATCATATTACATGAGAGAGTGTTGGAATTCGTTTCATCTTACATAAAAAAAATCATAAAATTCTTAGAATTTCCTCCAACATAGAAAAATCAATACAACCAATACTACCTTATAAGATTCAGAACTATTCTACCTACCACCAGTTGATTTTAGGATGAAACATCATACTAAGATATCCTTAAGAGATTCTGAGCTATTTTACTTAGAACTAATTAATTTTAGAATGGAACCTTAGAATTCTTAACAGCAAGTAATTCCATCTCCTTCAACAACCTCTAGGGACAAGTTAAAATTTTTTGTATGGACAGCTAAAACACACATACACACAATTAATATAATACTCATACATAAATTATTTTCATTTTTACGCTAAATCAATTTTTTAATTAGGTTCAAAATACATATATGTAAAAAAGGAAATATGAAGTGATGAGTGGCGGAGCAACCTTATTCATTCCTTAATGGCTTCGTGTTTGACTATCATCCAAAGAATAAGCCTGTTTGGATTGGCTTATTTTGATAAGAATTGTTTCTGAAAAAAAGTATATATCTTTTGTAATAAATACTTAGGTTTGATTTTTTAAAAATTGAAACTCTAAAATAAATTAAAGCTCAATTTTTTAACTTATTTTTGCAAAAGTCAAAATTTTTAATTTTTTAAATTTTTTCAAAAAAAATTACAAAAGAACCATTTATGAGAAAAGCCAATAGAAACTAGCCCTATGTCATCCTCCAAATGGTAGCATTCGCAAGCGCCAGGGACTTTTGAGTTTGGTTACAAATCACTATTTGGGCCGAGAGAACGTGGAAGAACAAAAGCAACTAAAAAGATAAAGAAAGATCTCATTGTTAAATCATTAATTGCCCATATCTAGCCTTAATTTCTCAAAACGGTTTCTCAAATCAATTGCAAATCAGATTAATTTTCCAACCAACCAAAATTTCAAGTTCGGCTAAACCAAAGTGACCAACATTAATTTTATTTATAATAATGTTATAATATTACAACGATATAGTCGCGTTAGTTATGGTAGATCCAATCACGTTCTAGGTTTATTTCCATCTAAGTCTCTGAAATCAAGTGACACATGCGGCCCCATCTTTGTGCAGAAGGAAAAATCATTGCGTCTTGTAAGCACAAAATATTTTACGCCTCGTGATTGTACTTGCTCTGTTGCTTTCTTTTTCCTCGCATGTTCAATAATTTTTTGTACTTATAATAGGACGCATGCAATAATTCATTCCAAAAGCAATATTGTTAAAATTTGATGATCTGGCATTTGCTTAATTAAAAGCGTTTGCAGAGTATTTCATATTTTTTGATATATTTAATTGATGAGGAGCATACAAGGATAGAAGTGCGGTCCACACGCGTTCGCGTGATTACTGGGAATGTCTACGTCAGAACTCACCTGTGGTAGGTTTGTGCCCACTAAACATTTGAAAGACGTCGGATCATGGGGATTTGCTGACCTCCGAGAATAAGTCACTAGCAAAAAAGGCTTAACTTCCAAAGTTTGATGATAGCTAACCTAACAATGGGTTACTACTTGAAGATCCAATCCATCCCTTTTCGTTTGTTAGCAAAATAGGCATAAGTTGGTCAATGGCCGGCCACCATCATTGTAGACGCTAAGATTTACAATCACGCATTTGGGGCATTAACAACCTGTGAAGCAGAAAGCAAGAAAGGCGAGTGAATCCTTGACACTAGTGTGGTTTCGGCCAAAGACACTCCGACACCCACATCAATTATCAGAAGAAATATTATGTTATAAGGTTGTATAAAAGATGAAGGAATATAACGGTATGGGGTTGCATAAAAGAGAAGGCAAAGGGCGAACCTTAGGGGCATTGAGGAAGATTAGGTGTGTAGGGGTGTAGTATCAATGGTTAGATTTTCTCCTCTGGTAGAAAGGGTGTATTTATAACTAGTTTGAGTCATGTAGCAGCTCTTCTCATTGATAAACTTCAAAAAACTCCATGTTGATCTAGTTAGATAAACACTAAGACTTCAAAGATTTCTATGTCTCTACTTCTTAGCATACAAGGATATTTTGTTGGTGACCTGAGTCAATCATGTGGGATGCTATCATGATAGGAACATACTTATCTTGAGGGATAATGTGCACGTGGTCATACAATTATTTGGTCACATCTTTCATCTAAAATAGATGAGCCAAATGGGCCTATCTGGACCATGCAATATTTATGGGCCACGATAAGCTCGCGATCTATTTCGTGATAATGATCTTCAAGTCAGGCTGATTTTGGCTACTACAATTTGGTCCCCCCCTTTCTAAGTCGAAAAATCTTCGAGTTAGAGAGTAGTTGCTATAGAAAGCATCAAGTGGAAATTCTTGACTGATCTATCTATTACATGTAACATATGCATCTTACACTTTTAGTTGCAATTACTCCTCAGCAACGGGAGTATATACGCTTAGCATATGACTCACACGCCTTAGTTGTGTTTTTCAAATACCTTAGTGGTATGCATGACAGCCCTTAGCGACGTACATAACACCCCTTCGTAGCGTAACGGCATCCATGAAACCCCTTAGTAGTGTAACGGCGTATACAACACCTCTTAGGAATGCACTTTACACACCTTAAGTGCGTACCTTGCATACTTTTGTAGTGCGCACCATGATGTATATGCCCTTCCCTATATGCCTCTTAGGGATGTGGTTGTTTTTTTTTTTTTTTTTTTTCTCAGAATAATTTGTGGGCATTCTCATGTAAGATACACACCGAAATTTAACAATAACCAAACATTTGGCTTGATCAAAATTGGTCTCCATATTTGACTAGGTCTGCATCTTTATTTTGTAATTTTCCTTCATATAAATGGCATGTGCATAAGCGACCGGTTATAATTTCACTTGGCTCAATTTTTGGCCTTGGTGACTTCATTCCCTTTCTCATTCATGGCGTTTTCCAACCAAGTAGAATAAGCATGGATGACACTGGCACTCTTGACTTTGACTGCACGTAATCGGCATTAAGCCCCTTAGTTGCTTTGTGAAGATTAATATTAGGCTTGTTGGAACTAGGCCATATAGTATGAGTCTGTGCGTTAACTCTGACTTGGTTATCAAGTTATTTTTTTTATACATGGAAAGTGATAAATTGTTTTTAGGGACTACATATGTCCTACTTGAATCGCGGCACTTACCTTACACCACTTAGAAACACCTTAGATAGTGTATATGGACGTTTACTAACCCATAGGTGCTTATGGTGCACTTGTTAATATGTGGGTGCATAGGTGCTGATAAAGCAAATATAGGAGAGGCTGGAGTCAGTTTTTTGCCTTATTTTATATGATCATGCTGATTAACATGTAGATGTGCGAGGCTGGAGACTGTTCTTACCTTAATTTATATGAACGTGCTGATTAACACGTAGATGGGTGAGGCCGGGGCCTATTTTTGCCTTATTTTATATGAACGTGCTAATTAGCATGTATATGGGCGAGGCCGAAGTCTATTTGCCTTATTTTATATAATGTGCTAGTTTGCACATAAATGGGCAAGGCCGGAGCTTGTTTGCCTTATTTTATATGAATGTGTAGATTAGTATGTAGATAGGCGAGGTCAGAGCCTGTTTGCCTAATTTTATATGAACGTACTAATTAACACGCATATGGGTGAGGCTGGAGCCTATTTTGCCTCTCTGATTAAAGTATTTTGCTTACAAAACCTTGAATCAAATTTTGCTTTGGATTACAATTTTAGCTTTTGTTTAGGTTGGGGCCCAGTGCGAATTGCCGGGTTTAGTGTCAATCATGAGAACAATATTTGTTTAAAGTGAAATTTCTTGTGAATAAGTGAAATTCTTATTAATTGAAGAATTTCAATTATTACATATGCCTTATTATCTTAGCATTAAAACATGAAGACATCTAACTTGCCTAGCGAGTCTGACCTCTAAAAAGGTAAAAGTTAAAGATACTTAACTTGCTAATCTTACTAAAGATGGTATTTCTTCCGATGAGGAACATTCCAGTTACTACTGGGTATGCCCTTGCCACTTTTGGTGCATAATTTTATGGTTTCCTACCCAAATGCTTTAGTGAGGTTCTCTCTAATTGGGTGTTAAATTTTTTTGTATCTTGATATTTTTGAAAGTTCTTCTTGACTCTTTGAAATACTTGATTGTGTTATACTTGGTATAGCACTGCAGGAGGTTATATTGATAGGTTCTAGCATAAGCTTGTTTTTTCCCCTATTCATGATGTCCTATTGATGAAGTGGCTTTTCAGTATCCTCTTCTTCAAATGTCTTTTCAATTTGAAGGGTAGGTGGCATAAGAATGATTGCTTTAGTGCCTTTTCCTCTTATCTCTTTAATCCCATACTTGGTATGAAACTTTATTACCTGATGATAAGTAGATGGGATAGCCTTCATCTTGTGGATCCATGGTCTACCAAGTATGACATTATGAGGTGATAGACAGTCTACCATTAAGAACTTTACATCAAGGTTTTCTCTTTCCACATAGACAGGGAGAACAATCTCTTCAACCGTGTCTCAAGGCTCCCTATTGAATTCGACCACTGTTGTCATGTGACCGCTAATGTAGGCTTCACTCATTCCCATTTCTTTGAGAGTGCTTAGCATAAAAATGTTAGTGAAGCCACCATAATATGCCACTTCTTTGTTGAAGAAATTAATAATGTGCTCTATCTTAAACCCTCCAAGTTGTTGAGACTTGACATCAAGCCTCTCTATTGGTGGCAAATAATAATCTCACCTTATTTTTGATTCTGTAGAACATAATTTATTGTGCGTTACAATTCCGAAGTACTAGTGTCTATGACTTATTTTTTTTCCTTCCCTCTTAGTAGTTGTTTGTTTATTCTTATTAAGGAAGAATCGTGTTAGACTGTATTTAGGATCTCTACGATTTACTCCTTGGGTACGTTTCATCTTGTAAACACATGGCTTTTCGGCTTTCAATTGGATATGGCTTATACCTTTTAGATTGTCTATCCGTCGGTTGATCTCTGCAGTTGCGACTTGGGGAAGGTGTGGGCTAGTTCGCTTGATCATCTTCCTATTTGATTTTTGCCCATGCTTTCGCGTTAGGACGTCTTCCATAGTTTTACACGGAGACTTTATAGGCTTTACAATCGGATTCAGGGTGTCCCCTTTGGAAAGTGGAAACTACTGTAGCTGTGTTGCAATTAGGTATGGTCACCTTTTCTCTATTAAATCATTCCACATACTCTCTGAGAGATTCACCTCTTTTCTAAACAATTAGATGTAAGTCATTTAACTACTTTTCCAATTTCTGACTACTAGCGTACTGTTCAAAGAACGTGTCGGTGAATTGGGTTAAGGAACTAATGTACTGATTCGGGAGATTGGTATACCATTGTATAGCAGGTCTTGTTAAACTTGAGCCAAAGCCTTTACACGTACACGTTTCTCGCTTCTCTCTAGGGATGGCCATCTTGTACATTTTCCATTTATACTGCATGACATAGTTATCTGGACAGTGGTCTGATCGAAAAGCTTCATGCTAGGAAAGGTAAACTTTGTCGGTAAGTCTACCATTGCTATGACGTCGACAAAAGGAAACACTGTGTAGCTATCAACTACATTCTTCTTAATATGAGCAGGTATTCTTGAAATCCTTTGGACCAAGGATTCGAGTTTAGCAAATCATCTTGGAATGTTCACGTCTAGGGGGATAGCATGGTCACTAGCTCCATTACTATCATTGGGCATTATCGATTATTAGATAATGGAGCCATGGTCCACTAGCTGTAAGGGGGCAACATTGGCAGTTGTTGACGGAAGTCTATGAGTTTGGACAGATATCGGATCTAATGATGGCATAGGATCCACTTCCTGGCTAAGAATTACTTTTCCCTTATCTAGGGGTGTAACATTTGATGAAAGGGTCCTCACCTTTTCCTACAAATCTAGGTTTCCTTAACAGATGGCGTCATTTTCTTTCCAAAATGCAGTATTTTCCTCTTTAAGATTCTTTAACTTGTCTCTGTATGTTGACAATTTGGCTATCACGACCACCATTCGAGAATGAACGTCTTGGTAACTCGTCTCTTCAGCCATGACACAATTAATATGGTATGGTTGCAGATATTTAGCTTCCTGTTGTAAAAGTTGCTAGGGCCCCACGGTGGGCGCCAAATTGTAGATGCTAAGATCAACAATCACGAATTTGGGGCACTAACAACCTGTGAAATAGAAAGCGAAAAAGGTTAATGAATCCTTGACACCGGTGTGATGCCGGCCAAAGACACTTCAATGCCCAAGTCAATTATCAGAAGAAATATTATGGTATAAGGCGCTATATAAAAGAGGAAAGAATATAATGGTATGAGATTATATAAAAGAGAAGGTAAAGAGCAAACCTTAGAGACGTTAAAGAAGATTAGGTGTGTAGGGGTATAGTGTCAATGGTTGGATCTTTGTCCTTGGTAGGAAGGGTGTATTTATAACCGGTTTGAGTTGTGGAGCAGCTCTTATCGTTGATAGACTCTAGAGAATTCCATGTTGATCTAGTAAGATAAACACTAAAACTCCAAAGATATTTGCCTCTCTATTTCTTAGCATACGAGGATATCTTGCAGGTATGTGAGTCGATCATGTGGGAAGCTATCATGATAGGAGCGTATATATCTTGAGGATAATGTGCACGTGGTCATACAATTATTTAGTCACGTCTTTCATCCGAAACAGATGAGCCAAACAGGCCTATTTGGGCCATGTAACATTTGTGGGCCACGGTAAGCTAGTGATCAATTTTGTGATAATTTTCGAGTCAGGCTTATTTTGGCCACTACAATCATCAATTATGCAATTGGATTTACCACGCCCAAGGTAAGCATGAAGAACCCATTTTTCTCTTTAGAGTTTATTTTTAAGAATCCTCTCTAACTTGAATTTCAGAGTGCATTCAGGGGGGAAAGCCCCGCCATTTGCCTTCGTGTAACATGCCGATACTTGACCATATGAAATATGGAGATGATCGAGAACTGTCTTGCTATAAAACATCCCTTTCACGGTGATGGTTGAGAATTTTGAAGTCTTTATCCTCTCTCTCTATGTCAAAATCACCAATTGATGATGAGGAGACCCATTATTACAAGCGTGATTAAACTGTTCGCATCAAAAGTTCAATCTCTAAAGACTATACATACCTTGAATTTATTTCGTGTCAATCTAATCGATCCATCAATATCTGCAAATTTTCATGTCCAGACTTGGTATATTCAATGTGTATAATTTGGTGGCGTTTGTTGCTACTATAGATATAATATGCTTCTGATCATATGAAGAAAATAAAAACTCCCTCTTAAAGCAAAGCAAGTTGCATGTATTCAAGAAAGATTGAAAATGGTATAAACACTGAGCAGAAGAATTAAGGTTGATACATAAATGTTCACCAGATCATCACATAATCAATAAATGTTCACCAGATCATCACAAAATCAAGTTTCACATTATATAAACATATTGCTGTTTTATTAAGTGGAGATGAGCCATATACATTGATACAAAACTTACGTTAGCTTCCTTAAAAGTGGAAAAAAAAGTGAGAGAGTTGGGTATTTGATCGTTAGGCCAAAAACTTTTTAACCTCTAACTACGCGGATAATTTCTGTCATAGTTTTGACAAATTAAAGAAAGGTCGATCTTTGATGTATAACATGTAATGATTTTCTCATATTCGAAATCCCTTTTTTTTTTTTGTTGGGTGATTCTTACGTCTAAGAGGTTTTCTCATTTATCATACTAGTTTTAGGGGAGGACCTATTCTTTTGGGCTTGAGTTATTAAATATATCGATGCTTTAATTGTGAGTGAATTCCATGGAGGAAAGGCTATACTATGGATTAAGGTGTAGAATTATAAGCTAGATTAAGGTGTAATTTTTTAAAATGTAGTAATATGACACGCTGAATACTGATAAATGATGGTAGTTGTCAAAAGGAAAAAGGTTATTGTCACCTTAGTATCAGTAGGACACCATGCCAAATACTAATAGATGACTTAGTGCAGCCGTTATCTATGGGGAAAGGGTTACCATTGGGTTAGTGTCGAGACTAGCCTGACATGAAAATTAGCCTTTTAAGGAGGTGAAATCTAACGATTCCTGACAGTGGAAATCCGTATCCTTAGGGGTGGTTCTTAATTTCAAAAAGTTTTCTGCTAACAGACCAGTGTTTTGATATGTGCTCTTCTTTAAAACTTGAGGAATTAAACAACCATTATATTATTAAGTAATAGCAGATTCTATCTGATTTTGTATCCTCTGCTACTTATTTTTACCGTTTTCACATGAACTGATCTTTCCGGCCACCCCAACAAATGTACAAGTGCATGCGCTTACTTTTAACATTTTCGAATTCATTGCACGTAAAGGAACTTAAATGAAGACGGCCAAATTTTTTTTTTTTTTACCTTGGGGTTTTAATTAATATGAAGTAGCTGGTTGTGTTAAAAGCAATATCGTTGATTTAAACAAAGGCCTCTACTCGAGCCACCGGCCATGTGAGATGTAAATGCAGCTTGTCAAGAAAGATGGTGACTTCTTGGCATTTTGTGTATTTGCAGCGACAGAGAATTGATCAGAGTCATAAGTTTGCACGCATACAATCTCCATCCATCAGAATTTTCAGTGGACAAACTAATCATCATCTTGGATCACGCGCTTCCATGGCTGACTTTTTCACGTTTATGGGTATCAATGGAAGCTGCATATGTCAGCCTCATTCACAAAACCCTTCCTTTAAAGATAGGAATTTTTTTTTTACCCTAATTTTGACATTTTATGACAAAATTATTTTATTTTTAAAAATTATTTTAAAAATACCATTTTTAGTAAGTCACCTAGTAAAACGGTGACTTATTGTTTTCTAATTTTTCCATAAAAAAAAATATTGCACACAAAGAGCCAAAGCAACTCTTAAAAAAACAAAGGCACAAAAATAAATTTTAAGCTTGTCTGATCACTACATAAAATAATGTGCAGTTACTGTCTTCATGGGGCTACGTGAGGCTGACGTGGCAGTGTTGTATAAATCCACCTGGTTTATTACATGACTTTTGATGTGAAAAAAGAAAAAAAACGGCAAAAAGATTCCTATGAACAACTGGCTTTGTAGTGTGTGTTTGTGTGTGTGGATAATGAGGCTGACGGAAATTCTTTTTTATGGAAAATTAGAAAACGATATAGGTGATTTATTTAAAAGAATATTTTTGAAACGATTTTCAAAAGTAAAGTAATTTTATCGTAAAATTTCAAAATAAGGATAAAAAAAAATTTCCTTGAAGATATGCATTCATTCAAAAGAGATAGAGAAAGATTGGAAAAACTCAAGAGCCACACCTTTAACTAGGGATGACAATGAAACAAATTATTTAGGATACTGGATATTAATCGATCCATTTACAATCTGACAAAAATTTGCTCCGTTAAAAACTAAAAACGGTTAAAAATATCCGTTGGATTTTGAGATGGAACTAGGATTACCATGAATGTTAATTTTTAGGGTAAATTCTCCCACCTATTCTCCGCTAGCTTAGACATGCGCGCGCATGCACACAAACACATATGTACTGTAATACTCAATTTTGTTTCGTCATTCTTCATTTTAGTTATATGGAATAAGAATATGAAATGTGTAAGATAAAAAAATTTGGTTTTTGCTTGATGAAATAAAAAATTTTAAATCCTCGGTTTTGTGATAATAGGTCAAACTTCAGAAACATATAAGTTTAATTTAAGTTTTCAAGTTGAGTAAATTACTATGTTCTATATCTTTTGCTGATTTGAATATTTGAAATGTTCAGCAAAGATTCAAAATAAATAACAATAGACAATTAGTCTAAAATTCTATTTGAAGTTTGTTTAACTTGATGCATATCTTAAACTTTTTATAACTGCCTCCTTCCAGAAAAGGTTGTAAGATTGATTTATAAATTGGAAGCAATTAATTAACAAATATAATGTTCTCCCTAATAGTCAAGCATATAAATCTTTTGTAATTTCAATAAAATGAATTACGCATTTCTAATCATCTATACTATATATTGAAACTAAACCGTTACACTATATTGTTGCTAAGTGTCATTTTCAATCTACTGCCACGTGTTACTTTCATATAGACTTATTTATTTATTTATTTATTTTTGCTAAGCATATATGACTTATAATTCAAAATGCGTTTTAAGATTTATTGTTAAGCATACATTTTTGCCCCTTTTCGTGCCCTAATGTCCCATTTCAGCCCTAATCTATCTTCCAATCTTGATTTGAATCCTATTTTCTCTCAATCAACAAATCAATTCTTCCAATCCCAATTTATTTTTTTTTTTGCCATTTATATTATCCAATTTTCTCCTAAAATCTGTGCATTTATTTGGCCCCATCTATCATCTTATATTTCATCTCTTTCTATTTATCTAACAAAGATATTTGTCTTTACTAAAAATATATCTACAAATTCATAATTGTGTGCATTTCATTTTGTTATATATTTTTTCATTAAATTACTACAAACAAATATTAATCAAATATAAAAAGTTGATCTTCCTACAACACAAATTCTAATATAGTTCCTCTATCTTACAATACTACCCATAGAACAATATAACCATACATAAATATTGTAATTCTTTCATAACAATTTATTTTCCTTAAATTTATAATCTAACAATTTACTCTTATTCACATATATTATTTTTCATATACATATATTAGTGTTCATCGTTTTTCTGCACAATGCACAGGTATAATATACTAGTTTCTTATATTTATATATATGACTTGAGTATCAAATTTTACGCATAAGGAGATGCTTGTTTTTTGGCAGCAAGCATAAGATCGAGTGGGTATTGCGACACTGTCTAGCACACATTATCCATGGTTTATTTGTTTCAGGTGACTCCAGTTCTTATCTCATATGTAGTTCCTAAACTAGTTATGTAACATAGAAAGGCAAGACCCTCATACAACGTAACCACACTTAATTAGATGGCCTCGTATTCAAGGCTGAAAGTGAGATTTATTTCTAGCGGTTCCATTCAAGCATTGAAAATATTTATGCAAACAAGCATCAAATAGTCTGAAAAATAGTCTGAAATCATAACGAAAAAGCTGACTCTTAGTGGTCACAAATTCCAAATGTATACATTATTTTATGTTATCATTATATTGTTAAAAAAAACTTTGGCCAAAAAGTTTTAATTACCAATGATTCAGCGAATGAAAATGAAACTTGAATTTTTTTTAAGAATGTCTCGTCCTGCATTAATTATTTACAAGAAATTTGGAACAAGCTAATTATAATATCCAAGATTATATTACTCCATACATCGCCTTTTATTCAATGCTCTCACACTTTTTGTCAAATCCTTGCTAAACATCATTATCAAAAAAGTTTTTATGGATGCGTGTATATAGCATTCCTATTGAGATTCCCTTCTCTAAGATGATTAGTTTATTCGATATAATATTGATTAGAAAATTTTCTCCATAAAAGATTGCAATTTTTTTCAATAACTTGATCATTTTTGGATCTTGATTGAATACCACTTTTCCTTTTCATGAGAAAGCTTTACGTGTCTGGCAAGGTCATAATAGGCGGTGCGTGTCATGACAATGAGATAAAGAAGAAAATGTAGAATGTGTAGAACATTAAAGTGGTCATAATAATACTGAAAAAGAAAGCATGCAGTCTCTATCATCCGGAATACTGGACACATCCATTTTTTCATACCTTTAACTTTCCAAACGCACTCCTTGTCCTTTGGAGTTGTGGCTAATATCAATCATTCTGTACAGTTAGGCACGGGTTGCCGATTGAGATTTTCTTATAACGTTGTGATTTTACGAGAAGTCTAAATCTCTTCTTAAAATTTATTCGTAGAGATAACTTGCAGTTGCGGTGCTATTTTTTCGAAACCTTTTTTTCGGCTCCCCAAACTGTATCTATAAAAGAAAAAGTAGAATATATGTATTGGTATTATGGTACACACGAATCAATCAAGCTAGCTTAACTGTATTTTTTGTGGAAATTCACGTCTATAGCTACAAATGGAGGGTTGTTGTTAATTCTATATATGAAACGATGATGCTAGATCTCCTATTTGCATTATTCCAGGCCCGAAAAGTAGACTTGGAATTTCTTAAATGAAAACAACGCACCCCAAACTAGTATTAAATTCTTTACATACAGGTTTTATACATGCGTAATTCTTTTTCATCATTATTTACATAATGAGATATTCAATTTAGGTGGACTGAATAAGTTTACCCCGAGCTACAAATTTCATAATATAGTAGTATGTCTCGTTATATATGTTTTAACCAATTAAGGGATAGATGATATTTTGTGATCATGACATGAAGGTATGAGTTTAAACTCGAAAACTTTTGGGTGTTGTATTAGATTTCTTGTAAGAATCTACCAATTCCTTTATTCCCTTCATCCTATTCATATTCTTTCCCTTTTGTCCAAGAACGTGATTCAAGCTGGCTATTTGTTCTGTATGTAAAGGGTATCTATTCAAGCCAACAAATAAGTAATCCACCAGTTATTCATTTTAATTAGCATCATGCATGGTCATTATTTTCTTCTTGCAGCATGAGGAGAATATGAAAAAAGAAATATATTCTCCTCTTTTTTTCCCTCTTTTCTCTTTCAACTCTTTTAGATGAGGTAGCATTATTAACACGCTAATTTAAGCGAGGCTTGAATAATAAGCCACTCTACTCATTTACCTGCTTCATTTCATTGAAGACTTTATGCCTAGCTACTAAATAAAATTCGCCAACCTCCATCACTATATTAAAAGGCTATTAGAACATGCGATCTTTAAGGATCAAGTAAATTACATTAATTATCAGCCCAAAGTAATGCCAATACTGCAGATTTTGTTGTAATATTTACAACTTGTAATATTTATATATTGTCAAAATTAGTTGTGACACTTGAATTAGATCATATGAAATTAATTGAAGAAACCTCAATGTCTAGACATTTGTTATTCTCTTTCTAGTCGTACACTTGACCAACAGTACTAGATATTAATCTTATTTAAGGTTAATATTAAACTACTTTAGGGGGGGGGGGGGAAGTTGACATTAAATTAATTTAAGGAAACAGTAAGTATAAAGGGTACCGGCAAAATTCCAGAAGTAATGATCTCAAAAATAGTATTTCATATCAAAGACTTATTGGTCAAGTGGTATTTTTCTCATTTTTAGTGTGAGTGATCCTGGAATTAATTCCTTCTAGTTGTATGAAATCAGCCTTTTGTCTTTTTTGAATGAAAAAAAAAAATAGTATTTCATAATAGGTGGGGATTAGGTGACGCTTGTCTAAATAAGTAGTTGTTGTTAGAAGGTTTCTGAAAATAGCTATATAGGTTATTACGCTTAATTAATGAATTACTTTGCTTCTTTCGCCCCTCGTTGGCCCCAAAGAGAAGAAAAGAAGATTTTCTTTTTTCATTTGATATTTCCTTAAGTGGTCAACAATTGCCTAACTATGACATAAATTAAACACGAAGTATAAATTTTTTAGCTATTTAATTTGTATTAAAAAATCTTTTTCCTAATTTTAGGGTTTTATCTCCTTCAGTGGACATAAATGCCCCTCCCATCTCCTTATTTATAACCAGTAAAATTTTGACAAAAAGCATGATATGGACTGTACCTTATATCTACTAAAAAAACAATCTAATAATTACATAAAATCCATTTTTATAAACGCTCACTACTTTTTTCAATTAAATAAAGTTCTAGGACTCTCAGTAATTTAACAAGTAATAGAGAATATTCTTGGATTTATGATAAAATTGTTAATTTCTTTTATTCCGTCAAATTTTCTCTTCCTTTTTGCTTCTTTATATCATAAAATTTTGTCAATTTGTGTATTTGTGAAGAATTATAAAGGGAGAAAGTAATACAGAGTCCAATAATGGTCAAATGTACGAAACTGGTTATTAACACTGTCAAACTTTTAATGTTATGGATGTGTATATATGTGTGTGTCTGTGTGTGTGAAGGTTAATATTGTGAACATGTGTAGATATAACCACAATATTTATAATGTGGAGGGGATTTTTAAGAGAGGGCAACTATAGGAAGCATATGTGTTGGTCGTTTCTTTTTAAATCAAAGTGTATTACATTTTAGTGAAACTTATGGAATTGTGTTCCAAATAAAGGAAGGATTCTGTTAGAGATCACTATCAAGCTTCAATGAGAGTGGGTGGAAATGGTGGGCCCTTCGATCATTTTCTCATTCAACTATGCATTATATGACCAGCATGCCTAAAGGGATTTATTTTTTTCTTTCTTTAAAATTTATTTGTACGAGACATTCGCATTGTAAGAAAGTATAATTGCGTTAGATCTACGATAAAATACGACTTTCATGATATAACACATCGATCTCAGTGTGTACTACTTCAAATTAATCAGAAGCTATACATTATTGTAAACATTTGTGTATAAGTTTTTTTTTCTTTTATTTTTTATTTTTTTCAAGGGAGACAATGCCAGGTAAGTTCAAATTAATCTGAGATATGAAACCCCTCTGATATCTTCTTCCTTTAACCTCTTAAGAGGTTTGGGAGGTTTTTCTATCTGATGTCTTCCAAAAGAAAGAGAAGCCACGTGGTTAGCTATCCAATCTACGCAATTGTTTGTCCAATTGGTTAGAAATTATTGTTTTCCTTTAGTGGCTAATAAATTATCTCACGAGAATAAAGAAAAAGGATATAAAAGAAGTGTAGTGATCGGGATAAAAATAAAAGGACTCCTCTCTAAAAAAAACTTGGCAAGTTCCACTATTAAATCTGTGGCTGTGGGGCTGAGTTGAGAAACTATCTTTTCTTTCCTTTGTAGCAAAGGCTGCTGCCCATATAATCATAAGCAGACACTCAAAAAGGCCAAAGCAGACAAACATCTTTTTAAGCTACTATTCCATTCATTTTTGCACCCCCCCCCCCTCCCTTGTCAGTTGTTTTTCCCCAATCTCTACACACACCACTCTCCTTCTCATCACCATCCACACAACCATGAAAATCAAGATCTGATGGTCACCACTTGTATATATCTCAAGCCTAATTTAATCCCATGACATTCACATGCTCTTTTTCTTGAAGTTTCAGCTCTTTCCTTGGGGCCTAAAAAAGTACAGTTTTCTCTATCAATATATTTTTTCTGCATATATTTAATTGTTGAAAAGTTACATTCTTGATTTGTCTTTATTTCAGTTTGGGATTTTGGATAGGGAGATTTCATTAGGCTGTGGGATTTGTAAGTATACAGCTCTGACAAGTTCTTTTTTGGGGATCATTATTGTTAATAGCAGTAGCCGCAGCTGCAGCAGCAGAAAGTATCAGGTTGCAGAAAAATCTCAAGAAGATTGGATTTTGAAAAGAAAAACAGCAAGTTGCATGGTCATATAGAAGCATTTTGTCTTATTTTGGAAGAGGGATGTGCTGAAAAAAGAACAAAGGCTTTAGCTAATTATTTAGTATTGGCTAATTATTTAGTATAGGCAAAGCACATAAAATCTCCAGCACTAACAAGGCGTAGAGACACACACCAGAGAGACAAGGAAATTTAACTATTCCATTGAGCAAACACCACTGAACATGTACAAAGTGAAGTTAGAATGAAGGGCACAGGAGGAGGAGAGATAGTACAAGTCCAAGGAGGTCATATTGTCCGATCCATCGGGCGAAAAGACCGGCACAGCAAGGTGTACACTGCAAAAGGTCCAAGAGATAGAAGGGTCAGGCTGTCAGCTCAGACTGCGATTCAATTCTATGATGTTCAGGACCGTCTAGGCTATGACCGGCCGAGCAAAGCGGTGGATTGGCTCATCAAGAAGGCGAAAAACGCCATCGACCAGTTAGCTGAGTTACCACCATGGAACCCTAGTGAAAATACACTGCAGACACCTTCTACAGAAGCTGATCCTGGCTCAAGTTCAATGGCTCTTGAGCAACGGTCGGAATCGTCTCCTGGATATGTATTCCAGCTACAGAAGCAATTAGATGACAACCCAAATGCGAATCCTTCGCTTATACCACCACCATCCGAGACACAATGCATTCCAGATTCCATGAAATCATTCTTCCCAACCAGCTCTGGAACCTCCCTGATAAATTTCCAGCACTCAATCCATACTGAAGATGATCTTGGCCTCTCTCTTCACACTATGCAAGAATCGAACTCCAACCATTCAGCTCCGACGGACCAGGTCCATTTCTCGGGTCCTAATCCTCTGGCATTTGAAGCGCATTACGCGAAAACAGCGGGTTGGGGTGGAGGTGTTGGCCATGGAGAGAATAGGATGGGGTTCATTTTCAGCTGCCCACAAACAATCTCACAGCATCATCCATTCTTTCAAAGCTCATCATCAGCAATTCCTCAGAGGGAACCCCTTCAGTCCAACTATTCACATCTGATTCATGCCTGGAACAATCGATCACTCCCCCCTGAGGATCATCTCAATGCACAGTCTTCAATATCGAGCAGCCATTTCACCCCGGAGCTTCAGGTTCCGGCGCGAATCCAGGGCGAAGAGGAGCCTGGAGTGTTTTCACTTAGGCCATCCTCATCTTCTTCAATTTCTCATTATTGAAAAAAAAAAAGGCACCATTCTTCAATCTTCTTCAGGTATTAAATCAAGGGTCTGATTAAGTTTAGTTCAAAAGTCTTTTTCCATTTCCCTGATTTTTGCATTATTATTATTATTATTATTTTTATTTTATTTTTATTTTTTTTCAGAATGGCATTTTTAGTGCTGGTGATGTTTAAAGATTCTGTTCTGATTAAACCAGTTGATTTGTAATGGTGCAATTTTGGGGTGTGCTTGCTCAATTGTTGTCATTTTTGCTCAAATTCTGTTGTTTAATTTTCTATTTTTCTTTGTATTTGTCGATTGTTACTAATTATTCGTTCTAGACTATGTTTATGTGCTCAGCTGATAGCCATTAACAATCTTTATTTTTAATGTGTGCCTACTACTTTCCTGTCATTGTGCAGACAAATTGATGCCTATCTTCGTCTTTGTAGTTTTTTTTTTCTTTTTTGTTTATGTAATAATTTTTGGAAATTAATAGCAGTTATAGTAAGCCAAGCTGGTTTTCGTAGTTCTAATTTTAGTTTCTGTTCCCGATTTGGTTTTGCTTTTCTGTGATTTATTGAGTTAGCTGCATTTACTCAGTGGCATAAGATTGTTGGTTTGGTTCGGTTCGGTTTGGATGTTTTGCAATTTCATATGTACTGAGTAGTCCCTACTGCCATGTGATTTTTTGTTTCGGCCATGATAAAAAGAGTCAAATTTCATAAGTCATACCATTTCATCTTGCTTAAGAAAATACATTTGGAGGCTGAAGCCTAACTAATGCACGTGATAAAGGAATTTGGATCTTCTTATAACGTGTAAAACTATGAAGACTGTTGGTTTATTAGTTTGGTTCGAATGTTTTACAAATGCGTATGTATTGAGTAGGCTCAACGGCCATGTAATTTTCTGTTTTGATCATGATAAAAAGAGTAAAAATTTTCAAGTTAAATCATTTCATCTTGCTTGAGAAAAGACAGCAACGACATTTGGAGGCCAAAACCTGACTAATGCCTATGATAAAAGAATTTGGATCTCTTTATAACGTGTAGAACTATGAAATGATCCAAGTCATGCATAGTGTATCCTGTGATTACAAAATCAGTATTGACTTTTACCATCTGGTAATTATTTATTTAGAGCCTTTTTCTAAAAAATAATAGTGTAGTGTTCGAAAGATCAAGTTTTCAAAACACTAATCAAATTAGGGAAGAGATCTATTCATAATATTATTATAAAAATAATTTAAAACTTATTAGGTAATGCTCGTAATGTTATAAACGATACGAGGAAGTTCTTATTAGTGGAATGGCCCTTTCCGTGCATGAAAGTCATCCATTTTCCTGACCGGCAATATAACAGGAACTAGTACCCCATGTGGTTCTCAACATGGAGAATGGGCCCGTTTGATCCAAAAAGAAAAACATAGAAAATGGGCCCAGAAATATTGGACCGGTTACACTAAAACTTAGGGGCAGACAGCCCTGTGATCATACTCTTGGTGGCCTGATTTTTAACGGGCCAGTCCAGGGCTTTTATCTTTTACTTCAAGAGGAAATAGAATAATAACAATTCCCTCAATAAATTTAAGATACAGATAAAAGGTATTAAGGTTCATGGGGCTGCTAACATCCCCTTCATCATTAATTTCATGAAAATAAAAATGTAAGTATAACCATGTTCATGAAACCTAATTTAGTGAATTAACCGGGCCATTTGCCATGATTGGTGTTATCGATCTAGCATCTTGTTCGCAATTAATCGTGTGACGTTTTGGCTATCAAGGCATAGATAGAGTTGTGAACTAGCTGACTTCTCGTGGCCAAAAGTTTCAAGTTGAAATCTATACTCTTCCTTTACAAATATTAACTAACTTGAAATATGTATTGGTCGTGCTGATGTACTAATCGTGAAGAATTGATAATTCACAGTTGATTCGACATGATCTTAAAGGTGTGAAATTCTCATTAACAAAAAAGAAAAGAAAAGAGAAGAAAATAAAAGAAAAAACTCCGTGATACTTTTGCCTTTCAGTTATTCAAGACAAATGTCAATGGTTCAATCCTATAGATTGCAGCCTGGAACATATATATAGCTAGAAATTATTTCTTATTGTAGCCATTTATTTTCATACATGTAAGCATAGGGGATGGTAATATTATCCAATTAATATTGAATCTTGGTTCTTCTAGATGGGAATATGTATTTTAATTTAACATTAATTGAAAACCTTTGAAAATAAAAATTTATTCGTATTTTTATTCGTATAGTCATAAAATTATATTTGCATCCTAGATCTCCCTGAGACTGAAGGCTAATTCTAGCAAATCAACGACAAATCATTTTCGCTGCGGCCCAATCAAGTGGATCAAATAGAGGCCCAATGTGTTATAACGAACAAGTTTTCTACAAGATATAAGCTGTATTATTTCATTAATTAGATGGATTCTTTTTTTTCTACCTCTCCAAGTCCAAGGGCCGTTTGGACTGATTTATTTCAAGGGGAAAAAAAAACCTTTTCTAAGAGAAAATGCTTTTAATAAGCTCAAAAAATCATGATTTTTCATAAAAACAGTTTCTGAGGCTTGTAGTCTTTGTGAAAAGTGAATACATATATATGTAAAAATATATTAAAAATACCTTCTTTTTCTTCCATTTTAAATAAGTCAATTCAAACAGACAGTAAATTTGACATATCAAGGCAATAACGAAAACCCTAGTTAGAAGGCCTAGCACTAACCTCTATAAGCTTAAATCCTTCACCCTCAATCTTTGTGAAAATTTACATTGAAAAAATAGGTAATCCTACAAATAAATTGATTGAGGCAATACTAACTTTACTCCTGTAAAGAAGAGAACACAAGTTTAAAATCGAAGAAACACACTTATTTTGAAATGGCCTTTCTTTCACTACTCCCAATTCGATAGAAAATAGTGTAATGTCCAATATGATTCTAGGACTACATGGCCTGGTGACACAAAACACGAACAAGCACATCCAAAATTTTATTTTACTAGTAACTATAGCAATAGTAATTTTTTTTTCCTAAATAAGGAGTAAATTATTTTTTATATATATTATGTACGTATTTTAAAAGAATTTAAGATAAATATACATATTCCAAGAAAAATTTGAGACCCTCAATCTGCCCACGGATCCATATACATGCAAGGCCCCATGAAAACAATCTGCGTTTTGTTGGAAGCCTATGAATCATAATAACCAGGTGCAAAATTCCATATTGTTTTGAGGGTACAAATCTTCAACCATGGTGCTTAGGTCGTGCGGCTTTCCATCCAGACTTCACGGAGTATCTTCTTACGGTCTAACAATTTTTTTTTTTTTTTTGTCACACGAAAAATTTAATTGCGGAATTCGGCTGTCGATATATTCGACGGAGCCAGAACACCAATTTATTTCATGGCCTAACATTGCTGATGTGATGTGCATTTGTTGGAAAAACAGGTAACTGATGACATGAATTACATTGGTGCGTCCTTTTTATTTCATGAATTTTCATACACACGCAGTCCTGAAATAGAAGAATGTATTTCCAATAATTGATGTAGACGGATTGTAAATTTCGTTTATGAATTACAATTTGTTAACATGTGACATCAACTAGCTAGAAACCGCTAGTTGCCAGCAATGTTGTAGAAAATTGTAGAAAAAACATATTCCAAGAAAGCCAATTAATAGTTTGTTTGGAATGACCTTATTTTAAGATACTTATTTTAATAGGATAAGTATCTTAAAATAAGATTGTAACAAACAGAGCATAAGTTGCATCTTAAATCTTTGACAAATTTGCTCATAGCTTGGACCCAATTACAGGAAAACCAAATAAAAATTACTAATGCTATTTTGTTTTTATTTGATTGTCAAAAAAAACTCATCCTTTACATGGTAAACTCGAGTAGATGAACAGCTCCATGGCTTAAGCAAGGTAAGTTAGTGCTCTCAATCGAATATAAGAGATTGAAATTGAATTCAGTTGTTGAACTCCGATTGAACCTATTTCTCATTTCTAGGTCCACGTCCCGGGGTACAAAACCAATACCACTTATTTCAATTTCCTTTACAAGATTTGTCCAGAAAAATAGATTTTGAGAATGCAAAAGCCTGACCACTGAATCCCATATTTGCTAGGAAAAAATGGAAAAGATTGAGTTAATATGTCGCAGAAAGGTCTTCTGCATTGACTCACGGCCATTATCTACCAAGTCAACAAGATAACGTGTATATTATTTATGGTTCCCCTGTCCTTTACGCCATTTCTAGGTTCCCTGTGTAAGTTTTTCTAACGTTTGAAAATTACATGTGAACCATCTTTAATTTTTCCAAAACTGATAGACAAATTAAATCTGAACAGAACATGTTCTGGAATCAACTCTCTGATTTTCTTTTAATGCACATCAACACTCATGTGTGGACGTGATCAATTGCAGGGTTTGAAATTCTGCCCGAAGAGTAAATATCAGTAATTGTGCCAGATTGGGAAATCAAACACTAATGTTTTGGCTGGCTTATTTTAATTAAAGCATACTCGTATTAAAAAATTCATATCCCATGTACAAGTTTAAAAACCTTAGAGAATGTTTTATCATCTTCAACGTGTTCTCTCGCGTGGCAATCTAACTACAATACCAAGTTAATAGATGAGGCAACTAATTAGAACGATATGATCTCGATCTCGATCTCTCATATTGGACAAGAGAGTATGTGGAGACCTTTTAGAGTTAATGCAAATTAATTAATTAATTTTTTTTTTTGGAAATTGGGACCATTACGAGTAGCTTATAACTTTAGAGGATTAAGCACGTCAGGAAAATGAATTAATTGCGACAGCTCTAGGTTTAATTGGACTTCCCAACGTACGTTCTCGCCATTGATCAGAACTTGTCCAAGAACTCTAATGTTTCTATTTTGGTTCCTAGTGCATGACTTGACGAGATTTTTGGAGTATATATCTAAGTTTGATTATTTTCTCATATCAACGGAAGTTTCGCTTCTAACTCGTTTAGTACATCATTACAGCAAGACTTTTCGTCTACATATTTAACTGTTAGTAATTGAGCTTCACTGGTATTTTAATTTTGACATTTCACCAATTGAATTTTTCTTGTTATAAAAAAAACTCTATAATGTTTTCTCTCGTCTATATATTTTTGGTCCATGATCTTGCCTGCTGGCAGCAAAACATTTATTGAACAAATTAAATAAGTTGTGGTAAGAACATGTGTCCTACATATCTACCCATTATTAAAGTGCGTCGTTACGTTTACGTTTTCAAAATTTATAAACAAAGGATGAATTAGAGAAATCATAGTTAAAGTAATCTTTTTGTCGTTAACCCAGAAAAAAAAAAAGAAAAAGAAAAAGAAAACTCATGTATCAAAGTGTAGGTTACCCTACTCTCGAAATGGGCACCTCATTGTTCCAAAGTCTTCGTATTCAAATCTTTCCTGCATCTTTTAATTATTTCGTAATTCATTTAATAATTAACCAAAAGATAATAGATTCAAAGGCATCTCTGACGTGCATAATTAATTACTTAATTATGCAAAGACGGCTAATTAAAATGCATTGTACCCTGATACATATGCTTTCAAGAAATTAGTAGATAGCACAAAATTTACCAATGATGATATTGCCCTAGATATCACGGTATTTCTTTTACCTAAATTTATTCAGTCGAAATATCTATTTGTTTTACATTAAAAAGATCACCAATTTTAAATTTATTCGTGTAAAATTTTGAGTTACTCGATTTAAGCCTTAATTTGTTTTAAAATAAAACACTATAATTTTTAACATAATATTAATATTTTTCATTATTTACGTGTGACTCTTTTGTATCTGTTTCGCTACTCATTAACTCGTTCGTCTCAATATCTCCACCCAATCCTTCCTTAAGGCTTGTCCAAGCAGCTTCTATTAAGACTTTTTTATCTTTCTCATTGATTTTTCCATTTCTTCCCGTCTTTTTGTGACATTTTGTATATGACACCATACGTAAGAACTTTGAACATTTCATTAATTTGTGAAAGACATTCAACAACTAAACCTTAAATATTCGCAGCACGACACCTTAACAAAAAGTAATTAAAGACGCTTAACTCATAATTAGCACAAAGTTCTTTCGCCAATTTTATTTTTATCATAAATGCAGATGTAATGGGGACCAAATTTGCAATACCAAATCCACAAGTTGAAAATTTTCTTGAGTAATTTCCACCCCTTTAACAATCAAAATATTTACATTTTTCTTTTCCATTTTCCCCTCAGAGTTTCCTATATATTCCAATAGGATTTATCCTGAAACGATTAATTTGCCAATGCCTTACAATTGCAGGGCATACAAAGATAGATCTATACTAGGGATTATAAAAAATTGTAGAGAGAGATTATACTTGGAGTTGTAAAGATTGTTGCTCGTCTCATTAATTCGACATAAAATACCTTATGATTTTTAGTTCACAAAACCACTTGACTCTTATTTAAGCAGTCCACACACACATATGTCGACTAATTTTGATCTTTAAAATTATTTAATCTCGAATGATAAAATGTCTTAAATTAAATGTGCCCATAATCAAGGAAATCAAATCAAAATAGTGTACTTCTGTACATGTAATATAATAGTTTGAAAAAAACAAAAAGAATTAAAATAGTCAATATTCAACAATCATCCTCTTGAAAAAGAATATAATTTCTTGTTTCCTCCTTTTTCTTCTCCTGTTCTTGTCTTGGGCCATAGAAAAATAGTTATTATTTTTTTGCGATATGAGAAATTCAGCTCAAGAGTCTAATCACCAAAATAATTGGTAGAGTCTAACTACCATCTGTCAAACCTTGAGTGTGCAGCACATCTCCCGTATTGAGTAGCATGTAAGTCAAGGACATTCACCAAACTAGAATAGAGGTATGAGATTAAATTCGGGTCATGAGTCGCATTCGACCTCAACTCTTTCCGCCGAAACTCTTTGAGGGACAAATTAAAAGATCTAGAGTTATTGTTGACTTTCTAATTTACTTTGTTCATTTTCTTTTTCATGGATACCAAACAGCCAACGCCACAAGTCCCTCCCGCATGCATGCCAGATAAAAGGAGCAACATATGACTCCCTAAATTAAAAACCCTCCTTAGCCATCTATCAAGAAACCAAAATCAACCCACCAACAAAAACCACACACACATTAGCACCACAGTCTGAAATCTCCACCATGGGGCGTGACGACGACGATGATCGCTACTATCACAAAAGCCACTATGACCTCAACAACAAAGTCATGCTCACAGCAATCATCTCACTATCAGTAGTAGTCATACTCGTTTCAGTACTCCATGTCTACGCAAGATGTGTGCTCCGACGCCAAGCCCGCCGCAGAGCCGCCCTTCGGGACGCGAACTTCATAACAAGTGCTTCCCAGATCCACTCCATCGTGCCGCCGAGGCCAGGGCTTGATCCACTCGTCATCGCCTCATTGCCTTTGTTCGTTTTCAAGAAGAGTGATGATCATAAGGGTACTGCTGCGGAGATGGAGTCCATCGAATGTGCAGTTTGTTTAAGCGGCTTGCAGGAGGGCGAGATGGCTAGAACTTTACCAAACTGCAAGCACACCTTTCATGCCGAATGCATAGACAAATGGTTCGGGCAACATTCGACTTGTCCGATTTGTCGCACCGAGGCTGAGCCGCGTCTCAGGCTAGCGCCTGAGCCGCGGGAGGGCGTGGTTTTGCCCACAGCTCCACCTCTGGAGCGTGCGAATTCGGCGTTCACAAGCATGGAAGACACATCTGATCAGGGCGGGAATCAACAGTCCTCGTTGTCGGCTAAAATTGGCGGGTCTAGCTCGCGGTTGAGTCGTTCATTCAGGAGGATTCTCAGCAGGGAGAGGTCATTTCAACGGGTTCAATCTTGTGGTCAAGAAGATGGTGTATTAGATCTTGAGAGACAGCAGTGACCATTGCTATACATATATATTCATTCTTTTGCTTAGCATCTCTGTGTATTGTATGATTTTTCTTTTCTTTTTTTTTTTTTTTTTCTGGGCTAAGGAGGAATCGCTGAGTTAAGTGGGGATTATTCTAAGAGAAGAAACTCCTCTAAAATCGTCGCCGTGAAGCTCTAATGCCTACAGGGGAGTGTTGCAGCCAATGAGTACCCAAATGATAGATTTAGCACGTAATTTGCAAGCTAATTCATACACTTATTAGCTTCTCTGCAAATATGATTGATTCGGGGGTATTTTCCTGCATATACACGTGATGTTGTGGTCTTGTATCTGTATATGCTTGTTGCTATTTGTGATTAGAATCTAATATATAAAACAGGCGAGATATCATAGATTGAGTTCTCACTGCTCCATCGATATCAGATTTAGTTTGTTTTAAACTTCTTTTTGTATACAATTCTAACAGTAAGGTTTTGGCTTTTCAGATTTCAAAGTTTTGTTATGCGCACAAGCCAAGAAAAACTGGCATGCGTCTGGGTTGACTAAAATAATTTTGATTGCTGCTTACGGAATAAAAATTATAAGGAAAAGGTGAGCCGATGCACGAAACTTTTTATGCACGAGTCTAAGGATCAGATTCATTTTTGAATTTGTTGTGCACATTTAAATATTTTATCTTTTTATTTAGGGATTATTAATTTACGGTTCAAAGTAATGTACCAAAAAGTCCGTGATTAGGTAGCCATAATCTAAACCCCTTGACTCAGCGCTAGCTTGTCTTTCATTTTTTTACAAGGAAAAGTATCACTCAATTACTTTCTGCCGTAATCCAGATGAAGAGAATTTTTTTATTTCCAAGAGTCAACTATTTTGAGATTTATGTATATTTTATTCGACGTGATTTATCTAACACCATATGCATACTTTTGAACTCTAGCTATTACTTACAATAAAAATTTCAAAATGCATAACCTTTTAAGAGTTGTTGCTAGTCATGTCATGCACACATCCGTTTTTTGTTTCCAACAGGAATAACATATATATATATATATATATATATTAGTGGATCCACATGTCTTCGTACTAGTTTAAAGAATAAAGGGCAATCCCTTAATTTTGCGAAGAGACATCTAACTGCCCACCCATACTAGTGTTGGCAACATCGGGGTTGAATTTGCTGACCCTTCACATTTTATAAAAACATTCCTGGTGCTATTTCGATCCTTACCTGGTACTGGAGTAAACTCTTGGTACCAATCTTGTTTCCGCTCTATGGAACTCCGACTGATAAGATTAACCAGGAAAAATTGGATTAAGGCCTTATATGTATATAGGCGTTTCCATCACTACCCCTAAATCAACAATTTGATAGCAAAAGTCGCATTCCTCAAACAGAAGATCGTGTGACGAGTTTTCTTACCCCTTTAATTTATGCCTCCCGTCTATTGTCTTGAAACCAAAAACCTCATGCATATGTGTGATATGGTTAAAATATTTGCACCCAATTTTTATGCCCTTTTCTATTAAAATTAGACCAACTAATTAAACAAACAGTAAGTAATGTGCATTTCACTCTAATGTATTAAAAATAAATAAATTTGCGATTCCCAACCTTATACCATTTCAAACAGAAAATATAAATTGTTATTTCTTTTTTTGTCACTCATTTATCATCTTTTATGTGTATATCTAATTGACACATACCAACTTAACATACTCTTTTGTATTTCTTTTTCTTAACTAATTTCTTCTTTTTTCTTTTAGCATACTAACTATACATACATATAAAAAAGAAAGTAATAATCGAGTAACTGAAACTAACTAAAATATAAGAATGTTCTTTCCAATAAACCAAACCTGCTTGGCGAGACTGTTAATATAATAAATATATACACTAATATCTTCTCTACAATGAAGTGAAACTCTAACGGATTCTCTTCCGACAAGCAGACCCTTAGACACTGGTGTGGCAATCTAGAACAAAATTGAACTGCATTAATCCATTACAGTAATTGAAGGAAAGAAATAAACATTCATACAGGTGATATTTCATCTTCTCTAACACCCCTAACATAATCCATGGAACGTGGAATGGGATGGAACTACAGGTTATGCATCATCTCAAGAAAAGCCATAGTTGTACTGGAGTATATACAAAAGCTAGATACAACGCTCCTAGTCTATAAGAAAAATAAGTAGAATCAAGACCAACAAATTAATGATGATCAAGGCAAGACTCGATCTATGAGTAACAGAACTGCTGCTATTCATATCTGATGAAGACGGCCCTATTTCTCCAGTCAAAGTGCCTGTGATGATGCTACCATTACTTGCACTCGAGCTGCATTAACAAAATAATGCAAAATGAAACTAGATGCTGACGAAAAATGCTAGTTTATACTGAAGATGGAGAGGTGTTTCTTATAGATTTCTGTCATCGGATGAACCATTTTACACATGGACGGATTAAAACTTGTTATCAATGAGAGTTAAGTGGAATTAAGTGGTTTAGAGATAAAATCTGCATAAACCAATTAACTTTATGCTAGAAAAACCTGAAAATATGAAGAACTTCTTAACAATTTCATGGGGTTAATGCAGGATCCTCCCCTAACTTTATTGATTACATAAATGAGAGATTAAAGAAACTGAAGGATATGGCGATCCATCTGCATTCCGTCGATCACCTTCTAAGACAACAACAAAATCAGGGATTGGACTTAAGGAATATGCTATCCTCCATCTCCATTGAAACCTGGAAACTGCCCATAAATCATCATCCAAATTGGCAGAATGTCCTCTCTAATGGGGACAACAACTAGGTTCAGAAGGAGTTATTTGCATATTTTGAAAATGAAAATGGAGAAATCTGCAGGTTTTAGAGGACAGAGGTATTCTATTTCTTATCCTTTCTTCTTTTCCTGTTGGGTTGGGGAAGGAGAGGGAAAATGGAGATTGAAGTTGGATGATGATTTCTTCTAAGACAACAACAAAATCAGGGATTGGACTTAAGGAATATGCTATCCTCCATCTCCATTGAAACCTGGAAACTGCCCATAAATCATCATCCAAATTGGCAGAATGTCCTCTCTAATGGGGACAACAACTAGGTTCAGAAGGAGTTATTTGCATATTTTGAAAATGAAAATGGAGAAATCTGCAGGTTTTAGAGGACAGAGGTATTCTATTTCTTATCCTTTCTTCTTTTCCTGTTGGGTTGGGGAAGGAGAGGGAAAATGGAGATTGAAGTTGGTAGCAGAATGTTCATACTCTTATAGATACTGAAGCAATTCATATTAGAAAGTGGAAGAGACTACTTTGAATATAGAAAGAAAACTAATTTGAATTTTATTATTTATTTTAACTTGAGCATCTACAATTGAAAGCTTTCACCCTATATATAACCTTTTTTATGAATCCAAAAACCAATTTGGTTGTACCCATCCTTTACATATTAAAATAGCTAATCAATTCTAATTTGACTAGGACTCTGCAACAAACCCAAATCCTAAATCAAGTTTATTTACTAACAATTCAAACACATAATTAGAACAGAGCACAATTTTATCAAAAGTACTTCCACAATAAAATAAGAAAGATAAACTAGGAATTATAAAAATTTACCAACATAGCAACAACAGTGCAAAATTAGGCTAGTCTACATACCATGATATAGTTAAGATTTATTCATTGTCATGTCCCAACTATAAAAGCATAAAATCACCTTAATATATATAACAACAGATGTTAATGAATTTATTTATCAATTTAATTAAAAGGTTTCTCTTTCTTTCACCTTTACTCTTATAAATTACAAACTAAGCCGCTAAAAGTTGCCACGTTCTTGTAACTTATCAGTAAGTGCATATTGTCTCATGTGTTCTTGTAATTATAATTTCATTTCCTATTCTTTAGAAAAAGATTCTGTACTTTTCACATCGAATTGTTAATAGAAGAAGTACAATGCAAACGTATTAAACAGAAAACTTCGATTACTCGGATAATATGCACATTAATTAGATAAACACCATAATGATATATACCCCAAACAAGAAATAACCAACCATCTTTATCATAAACAAAATGCACCTTTTGTCAAACATACCTGGATGGGAATTTGCAATTACTGTGACCTGTTTCCAAATGACAACAACAAAAAACAAACAAAAAGATTAAAAAAAAATTTCAAAATGAAAAGAAAATATCTTTTGCCTTAAAAAAGAAAGCTTTTATAGGTATAACGTATTTATTAGACTCGATATATTGACGAATCATCACAATAAGTGAAAAATACATACTGGGGTTGAGAGAAGTGAGAGCAGCAGTGTTATCAAAGTTGCAGCTATCTTTGGACATGCCATGTTTAAGAAAGTAGTCATTGAAGGCATACGACGCCGTTCGCCGGATGTCCGAAGGGTCATGGCAAGGCCCACCAGGCTGGATGGGCCCACAGTCAGCCCCTCCGGCCCCGCAAGCCCAGTCCAGCGCCGACTGTAACGCTGCATCCTCCGCGTTGTTCTTTGCCACGCACCACAGCTCCATCTTCGCCCCTTTTCCTCCTCCGCCGCCGCCGCCACCACCACCACCGCCAGTCTGGGCAGCGGAAATGGTGGTCAGAGAGAGGAGCAACATTATGATAAGTGACAACTTAGTCATTTCTTTTGCTGGAGAGTAGAAAATATTGTACTTGGTGAGTAACTAATGGCAAGTGTAGCCGTTATGGACGGTTTTTATCACTGGCATTTTTTTTGGGGGGGGGGGGGGGGTGTGGAGTGTTCTTGGTCTCCAAATGTGACCGTTGGTGTGCGTACCTATGTGAGAACAGAGGGACAGGCTAAAGATTGGTCGTGCCGGGAGGGTATTACCGTAATTTCATATCTCCATTTTTCCAATTTTGAGTGTTTAGTAACTGATCAGGTTGGAAATTCGCTTTGCGCGCCTCTTTGTTCAGAATCGTTTTTATAGTAGCGTCATTATTGAAAGTGACCGAGAAGTAATCCTTAAAGCAATTGTTTCTACTAGAGTTTTTCCTTTGTTGAAAACCTATTTGATCGTGGAGGATATTAAAAGAAATAAAACCGAAAATTTCTCTTTAAATTTCAATGGCATTCAAAAAATGTTAGATTTGCAACTAGATGACTAATTTTTTAAGGTCTAGGTGTATGTCCTGGTATCACCAAATAAGTAGCTTAATTTTCATGTATAGATCATTCGCCACTCTTGAAACTTGAATCTCTCTCGCAGTCACATTTGATGGGCGAGGATCCAAATTTATGCTAGAAAGGTTGAAGCCAAGGAAAATAGTGATTTTGGATTTTGGTTTCAATTCAAAATGTTCACCTCGATATGTTGCTTAGTGTCTCTTTTTCTAAGATTTCTATGGACCATATCGGCAATCAACTAAAATCAAATCAAGTTTTATTCAATACGTTGTGCTTCAGTAGCACATAACATCGATACTAAATCATGATACCAATACTAGCAAACGTTCTCGAGGGAAGTTCTATAGTTCCACAAGATGGAAAATGAAAATTCTCTATACAATCCCTTTATTCAAGATTTTGGAACTTCTAACTTCAAAACCTAAACAATAGCTAAGGAAATTTCAATAGACATAAGTAAGGATGTAAACCAGCAAAGGAGCAAGTGGGTACAGAGCAAAGGCCACCAGACAGGTCCAAAGGGGGAATGTGGTCTTGCAACTGGCAAACACACCCACCACAAGGCCAACCATGGTGATGACCAACACTTCTGGTGAGAAGTCCCATGTTATGTCTTGAGTGTAAACAAGCCCCAAGAAAACTGACAAGCATAGTACATGGCTCATTGTCACTGCTGCATAAATCTGCACAAAATCCGTACAGATTGTATAATAAAATGTTGACAAAAATTTACAATACCAGTCTCGCTCGCACACCTGCAGTCTGAGCTTGGTGACATGACAGTTACAGTAAGACTAGTTACTGCTGAGTCCTATTATCCGGTGTATTTAGATCAATAAGTTGCAATTGAACTTAGACAGTTGACTTTATCTGATGACACAAAGTATGCATAGGCTGAATTTAGGAGCAGAACTAGAATATCTTATTAAGGAGAGCTAAGTAATTAAGACTATAAAGAGATTTTAGAAGATTTTGTAGAATCAGCGCTGGGGACTAGTAATTCGTTTATTCTGCTCAAGATTTATGGTAAGGAAAAGAAAATGAAGAATCTCTACCACTAAGCAGGGCCAGTCGTTTTTGTTCATTTTTTGATGGAGGAAGCTTACCTGAGAAAATGTTAAAGATGCAGTCTTCATTCTTTTGCTCCCGGTGAAAATTAGAGCTCCCAGTGCCTCACCGGAGCGAACAAAAGGTAGGACAACGAATGCAACAAAGAAAGGAGGGATGCTGGTTGCTGTAGAAAAATTATTGATGGAGTCTACAAATGGATGAGCAAAGGCTAGTGCAATTAACAAGCCAAAAATCACTAATAATACAGCTTTGAAAGCAGTCCACCCTGCATTTTCTATTTTTTCCACCTCTTCATCATCAAGATCTCCCAAAAGGTCATGGTTTCTTTTTGTTTCCTGTAGATTCAACTTTCTTTTAGAAGGCTTGATATAAAATACCCAGAAAGAAGAGATGTTAACTAGGCAAGACTTTACCATATGAAAGTCAGAAATGATTTGCAGTGTCTTTTTCTCATGATCATGATGTTCTGCAGGCACCTTAGCCTTGTTGAGCCATCTTGTAATTCCTTCAGTGAACTCATCCAAATCAATTTCATGATTATTGTCCTTATCAAATTCCCCTATCACTTTATTTACTATATCTTCTTCATCTAAAATGATGCCCTCAAAATTGATTCCCACTATAAGCGCCCGAACCTCTGAGTATGATAGTGTGTTGCTCCTATCTTCGTCCAGACTCTCAAATAATCTGTTGTCACATAGACAGAGAAAATCTCCAGGAATTTTTTCGATATGGTATAACCATATTTGCAGAAAAGAATCAAAGTAAGTAGTGAGTCACCTTTTTATCACATCTTTATTTGGAGTTCCATCCTCTCTAAGAAGCTTTCCCATTGCACTCATTTTCAGGTGTCTTAAAATCCCTGCCATTACATGCTTATGCTTTGCATATGCAAGTCTTCTTTTCTGAACCCAAGGCCTAGCCACCTGCGTTAAAAGTTTGATTAAACATGGCGGTGATAATTATTTGACTAGCTCTGGAATCACACAATTACTGAAAAGAACAGTCAGAATTAGCCCATTTTAAAGATCATTATATATTTAAAATGGAGAGTGCGTGTGTGAAGTGCGATCATGTGACATTGTTCACACCTGATATATGCTATAAGCCAAAAATAGAGAAATCGAGAAAAGAAGCGATATCAAGACTGCTCCACGAGTTTTAGAACCGGTCCAGACTAAACTTGCTAATTGGACAACAACGAATGGCAAAATTGATATGACCATGATCCTTGCTGCATAGCTAGTCCAAATGTCTGTGGACACTCCAGAGCCTGAAAAGAGTAGAAGTTAGCAGGAAGCTTTTTCTAAGATCAATTGTAACATGGAAATTGTTATGAAGATCAATCGTAACATGGAAATTGTTATGAATCCCGTGATTTATCTAAAATGCATCTGACTTCTATGTTTAAAACTCCCTCATGATTTTCTTCTACTTTTTGAAGCGAAGCATACGTTCCCCACTTTCAAAGGGTATCGTACCTTATTTTAGGAAGCATAGGGGGCTATGAAGGAGTTTTAAATTTTTAATAACATAATGGGGTCGATGAACTTTGGTAAAACATAGAGGTTCAATCTATTTTACCCGTTGTGCGTTCAAGTGCGAAGAATCTGAAAAGAAACATACCAGTTAAGCTAAATCCTTTTGTATCTTTTCTGTCTATTGCTTTTGCAGGAGAATTCTCTAGGTCACACTTGCCAGCAATAACACAAGATCCCCAAAGTATGGTTAGGCCCATAACCGTCGACCCCGCTAGCAATCCCATGCCAACTGACACTTCAATCTGTGCAACTGCCTTGCTTCCAGCAAGTCCAGATGCTGCAAAAAGAGAAAAATCTAACAATGCATTGTTCACCAAGAAAATAACGCCAGAATACTAACAGTAGAGTGGCTCCTAAAGTTACTCATTTACCAAAGGCCTAGTCGTCTAGTGGTATACGTCTCGTTCTAGGCATGAGAGGTCTTGAAATCAATTGTCACTAGACGTAATTGTTATATTATTGGCATTTGATCCCTCTTGAATTATAAGGAAAAGAAAAGTACTCATTTGACTTGAACTCTGAATGACATATTTAACTTCATGCAATAATGAAACTGAGAATTCATACAATAACGAAACAGAGGAACTAATATATTATTTTAAGATTATTTTCAAACTTGCTGTAAAACGAGGAAATATTTTAATATTATAGTCATTTTAGTAACCATCACAAGAAAGATAGAGATCAGTACAGGCTAATGGCTATTTTCTTAAACCATTACTGTACATGATCAAGGGTTCAAGGAGTAGCAAGTGGTCGAGACTACTTTTCTAGAAGTAACGAATTCAAATCGGAGATGGTTTAAAAAACCATTAACGTTCATGAGATCAAATCAACAAGGCTTGAAATTTTTTGCATACCTAATATGATAAGAGCATCAGGAAGAGAGCTGAGAACAGGCAGTATCAGACCACCAACAAGACCAGGGCCTATTATCTCCAGCAAATCTTCACTTCCATCAGACAGGTACTTAGCCGCCAAGTACATGAAATATCCATACACAGCTATCAGGAAAATGTTCCCAAACACATTGTTGCTGCATGGAAACAGCCCGAAGATCTCTTCGCAAGCATCAGTTGATTCCAGTCTCTGCAGAAGCAGCAGGTTATTTCCTGGTTTCTGCACATCCTGGACACCATCTGAAACTAGCTCTGATGATAAGCTGCTTATAATTCCATGTGTTTGATCAAAGCTGCTTATTAGAAGCAAACTTAAAAGCACAATACAGGGTAGAAGCTGCTTCATTGTGTTGTAGCTGGTTATGTGAAAATCTTGTAAGCTTCAGTGCTCAACTTCTAAGGTTACAGCTTGAGATGGGGTGAGGAGGAATCTAAGAGGCTTCTTATATAGCCAACAAAGCAGGAGGCAGTTTTCTTTTTCTTATTTGTTAAAAAAGTTGACTACGAAAAGTTAAACTCAAAGTCTATATACAAGTCCTGATCTTGATTCTTGTTGCATCGGAAAAATTATTCTGATTCTATGATTATCTTATGAGGCTTTGAGTTATTGTACTTGTCAGCAATGATTTTAAAATAGATTTTTTAATGCTTAATGTGATATAAAAGTTTGTTTTTATTTATTTATTTACAAAATCGACTAAACAAAATGAAATGAAGATGTGAAAGAATTAAGGTCAACTGAAAACTTGAGTTTCTTAATTCTTATAGTATTACGTACCACATGGGTGATATAGAGTATTACTCTAGATGTAATTATAAGACATTTAATCTTTTTTTTTTTTGTTGTTGGAAACAATTAACCATTTTACTAATTTTTAAAAATTATACATTCCCATCTCGAGATTGCTAATCTAGTTTGTTAGAATATACAACTATTTCTATTTAGAAAAATTATAATTTTAAGATTATTTTATAAGATTTCAGGTTATTACATATAGTTGTTATTAATTAATTTTAAAATAAAATTTCATGATTCTCATCGCAGTATAAGAGTTTTTCTTTAAAGAAAAAAAAAATTATTAACAAAGTCGACTAAAGCAAATGACGAAGACGTCAATGGAGGATAGCGAAGAACTGGAGCTTGTCAACAAAAATAGAATACCGACAATACTCAGATGGTTAGACGAAAAAGAAAAAAAAGGAAAAGTAGAAAAAGTTATGTCAATTTTTTCATCTTTTTTAATTTTTTTATAAATTTTTGTCGAGACATCAACTTTTTCATCAAAGAACTTGACTTGGCACGTTTCACCCTATTATGTTTACTAAGCACCAAAGTTTAGTTTTATAATATGAATGTGCACCTAACTGTTATGGTTAATGTGTATAGGGTGCATAAAGGGATGAGAAATCAAAAGAAGAACAAAAAGTGCACGCATATATCACAAGTTTTATTCAATTTGAATGTATCTCGAATTAATTCACATTTTTATGGAATTTACCTTATACAACAACTCTTATTACATTTTACTATTTTGGAGGTTATATTATTTCGATTTGGAATATTGCATGGATGCAAACGTGGCATTTAAGTTGAAATTCAATTCGTCATTTAGAACTTATTGGTGATACATAGATATTTAAGCGAGTCGAAAAGATCAAATTAAAAAAGATAACAACATTTAATATTAATATATATATACATATATATATATATATATATATATTGGGGGGGGGGGGTCGTTGACATCTAAATTGAAGTAGGTATGCATGCATGTTCACATTTTGTAGATAGAACAATGACCTTCAAGATCTAGAAGGTCATTGTTCTACCTATAAAATGACTTTCAGAAAGAAGACGAAGAAGCAGCAGTAAACAATTTTCTCTATAGTACTTGATATACCCCCATTTTTATTTAATTGTATATAAAAAAGTATTCATTTTCATGCATAATATTAAATTTATGTCAAAGTAAAGAATAGGGATATTTTGTGTATATATTAAAATTATTTTCACGTCACCCTAACTTGTTAAGACGGTTTTACCAAACAAATAAACAAAATAGGTACTCTATTCAAAGAAAAAGTATTCTTAGAATATTTTGGAATAAATACTATTCTGCCTTAATAATATATTCTTTTCATACCATTCTAGTATACGAAACAGGTTGTTAGTTTATTATTGTAGGGGCTATATTCTGGTGCAACTCGTAAATCATTTGATTGGACTTTTAAATTAAATTTTCACGAATTTGACTTGTCGAATTAAATACTTAACTATAAAATACCTTCTAAAATTATATACTAATTTTGTTTTCCGATTCAAAGGGAGACATAACCAAAAAATGAAATTGGAAACTATAAAACTGTTTCCTTCTACTCTGCACATAAATTATTATTCCTGAAAAAATTAACAAGATCCAAATAATGAAGTAATTGTCTTAACTCAAAAAGGGAAACACAGAAAAAGAAACAAAATGCTTTGGGAGCAACTTACTCTTGCAACTTGTTTGGGTTATTGCAATGCAAGGAAACAGAATGATTAGGAATTTCTTCCTATTTGGATAATAACTTTTAGAACGAAGAAAGAGTTATAAAAGAATTTTTAATCCTTCGAAATCCTTAAACAAGAGATTTGTTCTTATTTTATTATTTTTGAGTAAAATGTACTTTATCCCTTGTGTTTCATCAAAGTCGCATAGAATTCCTTGTGATTTTAAAACTTGCAAACAGCCATGTAGTTTTGAAAAGGTTGCACATCGGCCACCAACATTATTTTTTCTATTGAAATTAATGGAGAGCTAAAAAAAAAAAAACTAGCTAGGACGCATTTTGACTTAGTAATGACCAAAAAATTCAAGTAATTGGTGCAAATTCCCCCTTCACTTTTGAAAATGGTACAAATTTCCCTTTTTGATTTTAGTTATAATGCAAATTCTCCTTTCTAATTTTTAATATACTGCAGATTCTTCCCTTTGATTTGAAATGAGGTACAAATACTCTCCCATATGAGTAAAAAATTGAAAACATATCTCCTAAATTTTGTAGATTTCTTAGTTTGAATGCCTCCATATTAATTAACTAGTCTTTCTCCTGTGCAATGTACGAAAAAGTGAAATATAATTTTATGTACATGTAAATGTAAAATAATTTTAAAAAGTCTCATTAGATTAATAATATAAGTATCCAATAATATGAGAAAAATAATTACTCAATATGTTAATAGAATTCACAATGTATAATTTAAATAGTGTAGTACTTGTGTGATACACAGTAGAAATGAGTATTTTTATTTTTTTTTGTTAATGGTCAATTGGACAGTTAATGTTGGCAGATAAAACATAAATATATTTTGTCATATTAAATTTTTAATATTTTACAACTTTTATATTTTGTAAAATTTAATAATTTTAGAAACAAAAATTATGACTGATGTAGATTGATACATTTCCATCATTTATTGATTATCTTTTAATGTAATAGATTAGTTTTTTCCTTCTTGATTTATAGAGTAATCTTTTCCTTTTTAATGTACAAAGGACACGTATCAGCATTATAGAAACAGACACGTGGCAGTTTTACGTGAACCAAAAAAATTTGGAGAGAAGCAATATGGTGCATCTAGTTTTGTTTTATATATATACTAGTGTGACACCCATACAATGCATGGGGAGTGACATATATAATTGAATATATTAAAGTTATGTGACACCCATACGATGCATGGGGAGCGACATATGTAATTGAATATATTAAAGCTATAGAGCTTTTGCATCTTACTAAATAGTTATTGAAATAATTATATACTATAGAATTAATGAAACAATGATGATATATATAAAGAAAGGGCAAAGTATTAATTAAATTAAAATATTTAATATAGGAATGGAGCTAAATAAATAATAGAAAATAAAAAAAATGACCTAAGAATGGGTATATTTAATTAATTGATAAGTAATTATGAAAAGCTTGTCATATAGAGCGCCACTTGTAGCACGAAATTACAACTTATTTTGCTTTATTATATAGTATAAATAATAGAATAATAGAAAATAGATAATAGATATAATAGATAATAGATAGATACACATATATTTAATAATAATTGAATACATATAATCAAATAAATCTACATAGTTTACGCGATATAATTTTTATTTTCAACCTATAGTTGGTGCACACCTTATTTCAAATCAGAGCAAAGAATTTGCATCCTTTTTAAAATCAAAGGGGGAATTTATACTAATTTAACAACTTTTCCTTAATTCTAATGGAATTACTAACGGTAGGGGCAAATGTGTTATGTTTTCTAAACCATAAGGGTTATTAGTGGATTTTGAAAATATAGAGAGTTTTATATAATTTTTACAAAGCACAAGATGCAAGTGCATTTTACTCTTTTTTTTTCTTTTTCTTTTTCTTTTCAGTGTCATGAACGAAGATGATTGATTTGGGGGTTCTTTTTTTGAAAGAAAAAGAAATAGTAATTTATTAAAAGTGTTTTTGCTTCCTACCTTTCATGGTTATAAAAATAAACAGATTTTTTTTGGATTTATTTGCTAAAATTATATATTTTTTTTCCTTTCTTTCATTTATCTAATCTAGCACATTTGGATTTTTTTTAAAAATATATTTTTTTTACTTTTCAAAAAAATATTTTTTTGAGAAACTAAAAATAATGATGTATGAAAAAATTAAGATTGAATGTTTTTAAAATTTTAACTTTTTAAAATATAAACTAAATATTTATTATTAAAGAATGTGTAATTTTTTCATAAAAAGAATAATTTTCCGTAAAAAAACCAATCTTATAAATAAAAAAGCATAGACCTCTTTCTATCCTTTATTTTGTAAATGTTTTTTCCCCTTTCGATTTCCTTAATGCACTCTCCGAACACCCTTTTCGCCCTCCAAGATTCTTGATTTTGCGAAGAACGAAAAGTTGTTTAAAGACACAACAGCTGAAAGAAGAAGAACAGAGACTGAGTTGTTTTAATGTTGAAACAAAAAGGCAAAGGAAGCGGCAGAAGAGTACACTGATCGGTTTTTTACAGCAATTTCTGACAAGTTTCATCTGCTGGAGGGTCTTGAAGATGAGTTTCAAGAGATGAAGCAGGTGAAAGAATTACATGGCAATCACAAAGGCAAAGAAGCTGAAAACAGGTTTCAGAGACTCCAGAATCCCCAACTAATGAATGATTGCTTCCTATGACTGAAAGTAGATGAATTTAATGACTGATTCTGAAAAATATCATGCTTTTCGGTGTAATAATGGCAGCTAATTGTACTGGGCTTAAATTATGTTGAGTATGGGCCAGTTTGGATTGACTTTTTTTTTTTTTTGAGGAAAAGTACTTTTTTTTCTTGAAAAAATTACATTAAATTTGTAATTACTATTTCATTTGGATTCCAAAAAAAACTGAAACTCTTAAAAAAAAAACTCAAATACAGTTTTTTTTAGAAGTCAGAATTTTCAACTTCTAAAAAAAAAACTATTGAAAAAAACACTTTTAAAAAAAAAGTCATTCCAAACGAGCCCTATGTATCTAATTGAAATCCGTAAATTTAACATTGTAAGATGGGGTTTACTATAATTTACTTGTCAGAAGAAATGGTAACTATATGTTAATATCAACAGACTTTGGAACTCTTAATATTGACATTTCATCTAGCCATTTGACCATTTTGCTTTCAACTTCAATTTCATGTTCGTCAACTGTTTTCTTTGTACTCATGAGGAAATTCAGAACAAAAACCATTTGGAAAGGTTGACCGATCAGTTTTAATATGCATGATCGAAAGCACCCAAATAATGCTTTATGACTACTTTGATATCTGCAATTTTTTTTCTCCTTATCTTTTAGAAGAAGTTGCCATCTCTCTTTTGGTATTTAACTTCACATACTTCAGAACGTGGCTCATCTACATTAGACATAGCATGATATTCTGTTGATGGCATGACAATCGACTTCTTAACAAGTTTATACATTTTTTGGTCTAAGCAAAATTCGTACTATCTTGAAACAGTTCATGTTGCCAGTTCTGTGTCCATTTTTTTTTTCCCCGACAAAATAACCCATTTGACTTCCGTTGGAAAATTTTTATTTTTACTCCTTTTTTAAAAATTATTGCAAAAATACCCTAGTTTTAAAATTATTTGCAAAAATACCCTCTTCGGTAAGTCACCTACCCATTTCCATTAATTCCGGGAATAAAAAAATTTTAAAAAAGCCGTTGGGAATTTAAATACTTTCGGTAAGTCACCTACCGAAATAAGCACAGAAACGGTAGGTGACATACCGTTTACTGTTTTACCGGAATGCGTTAAAAAACGGTTGGACCATTATGATTTTCGGTAAGTCACTTACCGACCGGTAGGTGACTTACTGTTTATTTTGGCTATAAATACCCCGTCCCCCTCCCCATTTTTCCCCACACCCGAGCTTACCCCACTTTTCACCCTTTCCAGCTTTGGTATTGTGCAAAAAAAAATATATTTAGTCCTTTTTTTTTACAAAAAAGTTTGCTCCACGCGTAGGAAAGTGACTTTACTTGTAAGTTTTTTACATTCTCGCCTATTTATTTGTTATATATTGAATTTTATATGTATATACATGTTGTTAATATGCATCGTATGTATGTATATATGTAATGTATATAGCATGTGGGTATGTATATAGTATATGTACATCTGATATTAAAACGTCTACAATCTTGATATGTATTATTATGTGTGTTATATATATGCGTTTATTTTAGTTGCATATATGCGGGTGTGTGTTTATTTTACATGCATATGTATATATATTTTTTTACATGCATATGAATAGGATATTTATCGTAATTTTGTAATGTATGACCTTTTCGTTTGGTAGAGATTTATAGTATTTAAAAAATGTAGAAATATTTTAGAAGTTGATTCCGAATTTTAGAAATCTCATAAACCGAGATTTATAGTATTTAGAAAATTTAGAAAGATTTTAGAAGAAGTTATGAATTTTAGAAATTTCATAGAGCCGAGATTTATAGTATTTAGAAAATTTAGAAAGATTTTAGAAAAAGTCATGAAAATTTAGAAAGATTTTAGAAAAAGGTTTTAATTTTAGAAATTTCATAGAGCCGGGATTTATAGTATTTAGAAAAGTTAGAAAGATTTTAGAAAAAGTTATGAATTTTAGAAATTTCATAGAGCCGAGATTTATAGTATTTAGAAAATTTAGAAAGATTTTAGAAAAAGTGCTTTTAGAAAAAGTTATTAGGAATATGGTGTCGTTTATTAGGAACGAGAACTATGTTTAGTTAGTTAGAAACGTAATATAATTTAATAGAAAATTAATTTAATTTATTGAAAAATAATTCCTAAGGAATTTCCTTAGGATTTTCGTAAAATGTACTAGGAAATTATTTGATTAGAATATTAATATAAATGTTTGTAACTTATTAGCAAATTTGTACAACTGTCTAGGAACAAAAATATGGTTTATTTGCTAGAAATTTATTATAAAAAATTAGTAACGCATATTAACTGTTTGATCGCAGGATAGTATCATGAATGTCTACCTTAGACCCCAGGATGCATCCCTTTTTGGTGTATTACGCCCAGCATAGGACGCAGATGTTGACGGGGGAGACTGCGTCGAAGGATTTACGCACGTAGCGGGGAGACGGGTACTTGTTCCAGACCCCGAAGCACCCGTTAGTACAGAAAGAGTTGTTGCGTGCGGGGTTCTATGGCTGTTACAAGGCAGGTTGGCATGAACTAGACCACGCCTTATTGACAACCGTTTTAGAGAGGTGGTGGACAGAGACACACACCTTCTACTTGTCTGTCGGAGAGGCCACTATCACACTACAGGATGTGGCCGTTTTATGGGGGCTACCGGTGTCTGGTAACCCCATCCTGCACTTACCCATGACGAGGCGCGATTATGGTGAGTGGGCAGCGCTTTTCTATGATCTTTGTGGCATTATGGTGGAAAATGGAGTTGAAATCCGGAAAGATCAAGCTGTCTGAGGTGAAGCGGTTGTATGAGATGACTTACCAGCACGAGGTCGAGGGTGCAGCCGCAGCACGACGTGCCCGCCTATGGATGTTCAGGTACATAGTCTCTCATCTCTTCGCCGATACCAGTGGCAGCTGGGGGAACATGAACTGGCTGACTTTGCTCACGGACATTGAAGCCGTGAAGGGATTGAACTGGCGTGCTGCTGCGCTAGCACATTTGTACAGAGGGATGGATGCCTTTGTATATTCCGATATGACATACCTCTATGGCGGCATCACCCTGCTGCAGGTACTACGCATAAGTCAATTAATAATTGTTTGTAAATATCACGTGATTTCTATATGGTATTAACTTAACTGTCCATTTATTTGCAGTGGTCGATATGGGACAGGTTCGACTGTTTCCGTCCCACACCTATTGAGTCTAGGCCCCAGAACATCCAGAGCAGGATGTACCCACACGAGGTCAGATGGAACCTACCAGACGCGCCACGGGGGACAATGTACCTTATGGAGAAGTCTTTTGTAGACACGGCCAACGAGGGCCTACTACTATATCACGATGTCATTGACAAGCTTCAGCCCGACCAAGTTCGTTTTTCATAGCAAATGTAAGTAGTATGTTAAATTTATTTCAATGCTAGCGAAGTAGTACTAACCTTAAGTATCTATGCACTTTTACATTGCAGTTTATTTGGCAGTCGTATAGGAACATTATAGGGGATCTGCCGGATTACTGTACAGAGGGGTCGAACTGGTGGAGGACGAAGGTCCCCCTGCTCTGCGGTGGATTAGTTGAATGGCATCGAGCTGATCATGTGCTACGCCAGTTTGGGATGCGCCAGCCGATCCCAAACGCCCCTGAGCCATTCGTCTCCCAGGCACAATTGAAAGGGAAGGAGATGTTGAAGCCCCTAGACGTGGAGCAGTGGCATGGGCGATGGGCCAGGGCGCAAGACGTTGTAGTGAACGGTGTCGTTGAGGATAGGCCAGATCCAGTGCACCTGCAGCAGTACATGTAGTGGTACCAACGCCAATCTATCATTCGGATTGGCCATCCGTCATGGGTGCCTCGTCGTGTGGGATATATGGCAACAGCACAGGACGAGCATTTTATGGTAAGTCAAGGTTCTATGGTTGTTGGCATACTGCATAACGTTTTTCTTGATAGATTTATGATACCAAGTAAATATCTTTTTCGTAATTATGTTTTGCAGGCCTCGACATTGGGCCATGCATTCCATCACATGCAACGGGCCTCGCAGCAGCGCAGCCAGGGAAGGTTGGCACAGGATCGTTTCTGGCCGGAGATGGATCATGTCGTGTCCCAGATGCAGCGGGCCCTGGAACAGACTAGGCATGACGATATTTTGGCGACGCCCTCCTATTTTGACCTGCCCGATGCATCGACCCAGCCATCGATGCAGCCTCATTGGTCGCAGCCACCTCCGACATACCCATGGACCCAGACGCCCCCCCCAGGCCGCCCTATCATACTATTCGCATCCGGGGCAGACACTTACATAGCAGCCCCCACCGGTACACCCATGGGCACACACCCCACCGCAACAGCCCCCATCAACTTACCAGTGGGGCTACCATCCATTTTCACCACATCCCACACCATGTTCTCAGCCTACACAGTGGGGCCAGCCGGGGCCTAGTGGATCGTCTTACATGCAGTATACCCTATCTAGTCAGGGTATCCATCCATTTACATCCACACCATCCGCCCCACCGCGTCCGCCCATGTCATCGCCGTTTGTGCACGAGCCGACGCAGATGACCATGTCGATGGGGGTATCGATGGACCCGTCCACATCCCTACTACGAGTTGAAGACTATCTTGCCCCACTACAGGATGTGGATGGTGGGGATCAGGGCAGTGGTGAACAGGGTGATGTGCAAGGTGGGGAGCAACAGCCACCGGCCAAAGAGGTACCGCCACATCGAGCTGGGAAGCGCCCTTCTACGTCGCAGCCGCAACGAGTCCAGCCCCCTCTCGCGAAAAAGGGACAGCCCCCGGCATGTGGGACGCATTAGCTTTGTTTTTTTCTTTCAATTTTTAATTTATGTAAAAATTCTTTTCTTTTCCAATATGTAAATGAATACCAGTCATTTAACAAACTAGTTTTACATGAATTACATTTCAGTTCAAGTTCAATAATTTTGTCTACGACAAAGTTTAACAAACATTAAAGCAATCCACCTACATTACATCATACATTACATCCCAGAACAATTCAACTTGAAAGCCATTCATTACTCCAAAAATTACACGTAGTGAACATAGTACGATACATTTCTAACAAACATTATCAGAACTATTGTTGTGTGGGCCTAGGTTGATTTTAAGGGCAGCTGGCCACGTTGTGACTCGGTTGACCACAATTTGAACACCTTCGTCTACGAACTTGGTCCAAGCGATCCATCTCATTAGGGATGCGGCTTCCCTCGGGTGGTCCTCTATTCCTATGATACAGTCTACCTAGATTAGGCTGCAATTGCCAAGCAGGTGTATCTGGCCAATAATCAACATGTCCCAAAGGTTGAAATGGGATGGCATACGTATTCGTGTGTGCTTCGACTTTATATTCAACCGGAAACATGTTAACTAACGCTATATTCAGCCTGTGCATGTGAACATGGCAAATGGTATGCTGTCCACTTACTGCAGGTATATGTCTTCTCATTAAACCTGATCACTTGTACAGGACGTCTGTCAGTAAATGATTCCGACAACCGGCCTACCTGTGCTGTACCTGTTTCGTAATAAAAATGAAACACGTTATGAAGGTGTGACTTTGCCTCCCATTTGTCAAACAATTCCCTGACTTTAGCAGGCAGGAGAAATTGTTGTCCAGCCAAGTGCCTCGCATGTATAGACTGATTGTAGAAGTATTCAGCACACTTCGTGAAAGTGTGCGACACTAACGCTGTAATAGGCAAATTCCTCGCTCCAACAAGGACACCATTGAAACACTCAACGTTGTTTGTAGTCATCATACCCCACCTAGAACCTCCATCGGCACACAGCGTCCATATCTCCCGGTCTATGTTGGTGAGATAGTTGTATGCAAGTTTACCAGCCCCGGTTGGTGTTGGGTCAACTCCTAAAATTTTTTGCATCACTTCTACGTGTTTGCGTACTTGATTTTCCTTACCAGCTGTCCAACATAAGTCCTTTATATACTGGTTATGGAACTATTTCATGACATTACTTTTGAGGTGCCTCAAGCACATTCGATGCTTCACCCGCAATTGCCTGTCAGATGAGATACGATTCACGTCAGAGAAAATTCTAGCATGTCTATCAGGCACTATACAAATCTCATCCATATCATGCAGCAAATGCATCCGTACAAGTTGAAGGAACCATGACCAACTTTCGGTTGTCTTTGCATTGACAACTGCAAACGTCAACGGTAAAATCTGACCGTTCGCATCAGCTATCAATGCTGTTAGTAAATGGCCCTTATATGGACCGCGCAGGTGAGTACCGTCGAGAGAAAGCACTGGACGACAATACTTCCACGCTGCAATGTATGGGGCAAACGCCCAAAACACATAATCGAAAATTTTGGTTCCTTGCGTCGACCCTTAGAAGAACTTGTGTTTTACAACTGTCCCTGGATTAGTTGCTTTGACAGCTCTAAAAAATCGCGGAAGTAACTGGTACGACTCGTCCTAATTGCCGTACACCATTTCAATGGCCTTATTTTGGCCACGCCATGCCTTTCCGTATGAAATGTTCACGTGAAAAGTGTCCATAATGTGTGCTCGTACAAAACCCACATTGAAATCAGGTTTGTGTTTTACGAAGTGCATAATCGTATAACTGACCAGTGCTGCAGTAACATTTTTATGGTCGGCCCTTCGTCTATCACCGAAACAATTATGCACGCCCCAATACTTCGTTATTTCAAACTGGCGATGCGTGGATTTCCGAATTGCCCATAACTTCCACCTGCATGGATTTGTAAGGTTGGAAGCATTTATGCAATAAACAACCCATAAATCTGGTTCAGACCTCTTCACTTTGTATTCACGTTGTACCTTTATCGAGTACATCTGAACTGCCCGAATCACGTCCTTCTTTGATGGGAAAATAATTCCTTTGGCCAATTCCTTCTCGGCCCAAAATATTTGCGTTTTGTGCTCCTCCATATTGTCAATATAATATTTTTGACTAACGGTATGAAGTAGAGCAGTTTCATGTACAGTGTGCATCGGTACGGCCCCGTCAGTGGACCCTGCACCAACTGATGGCCCTTCATGTTCCTCATTGATGTTTGCAGTGTTTTCGTTACCATTGAAAACGTCATCATCATCGTACCAGGTGTCGTTCTCGTTCAGGGCCATGTCCTCATTTTCTTCGTCATGTTCAGACATAAATGTGTCCATGTTCAAGTCCACCATCACAATATGAGATGGCCCTACTATGTCACTCCCAGCAGCGTCATGTGATGGTTCGGCATTCAAGTCAGAAACAGCGCAACCACGCTGGAAATCACTGCTTTGTTGCGGGATGTACACGTCGTCTGCCTTTACTTCGACAATAACATGAGCATTATTCATGTTATTATCATTACATGCTATTCGAAATACGTCCATCAAATCATCATCGTTGCTGATTGCCGCCTCGCTAAAATATAGATACTGTAACTGCACGACCCCCGATTGGAAACGATGCGATAGCTCCACCCTGTCGATGCCATAACGCAAATTAAGCTTCTCATAGACACTATAAACAAATTCATTGTATGATTTTTCATGTGTTATTTTGACCTTACGAACAGGCCTCGTAGTTTTATATTCGATACCGTACAGGCCATTAATTTTTTCTCCGCCATAATATAAAAGAACAGAGATTGTATTCATATTTTTTTTACTGACTAAAATATTATATGGATAGTATACAAGAATGTATGAGTGGAAAATATTTGGAAAGATTTTTGGCTATTCGAAAATCAAGGATACTAGGCGGAGTGTGAAAGAGAATAAGAAACTATGTACTTTGTTGTTGGGGCGTTCGGGGATGGAAGAGCGGGGGTTAAATAGGGGTTAAAATCATAAAAAAATGGTATGTGAGTTACTGGTCAATGGGGAATAATGGCACAAAGAATGGTAAGTGACTTACCGGTCAAAGCTAATAACGGTAACTCACTTACTGTTCCTGGGAAACTGCAGCGGTAGGTGACCTATCGTTTATTCCCTAATAACGGTAGGTCACCTACCGTTCTTGCTGACACCCTGCCACACTCGAAATATTCTCTGACAGCTGGAAGAACGGTAAGTCACCTAGGTAGGTGACTTATCGAAGAAGGTATTTCTGCAAACGATTTTAAAACTAGGGTATTTTTGTAATAATTTTTAAAAAAAAGGGTAAAAATAAAAATTTTCCGACTTCCGTTAGACGGGTAAATCCCGAGCCAATGCACCAATCTCACGACTCTAACCTCTAGGCAAATCATGGCTCTCAACCCAAGACGGGTTGGGCTCTAGCAGATTATGGATCTCAATATCAGACTTAAAAAAATGGGTCTAATATAAACTTTTAAGATTGAAAAAGAGAGGACAGCAATCCATTTCTGGACAAAGAGCCCTTTTGGACAGGATCATTTAGGATTTATCTCAAGATGACAAATTTATAAGTATCAAAATGGTAGGTTAATTCATGTTTGCTTAGGCACAAGATTTATTGATATCATCACACAAATGGTTAACAATCTAATTGCGCATTCTTTTTAGGTTAGTCGCTCATAATAATTCTCTCTCTCTCTCTTTAGTTCACACGCACAAATATACACAAACAAACACACACACACACACACACATATATATATGTATGTGTGTGTGTATATATATATATATATATATATATATGTATCTATACAGCTTAGGAACCTTGCACGTGATGAAAGCTGGCATCACGATGGAGAAGAGATTTATATCTCTTGCCAATCAACGAACGCACATGTACAAAATTGATTATTCCAGGACCAGCTTGGTCTCTCTCTTTACAGAAAGTGGTGGCCTTGTGTAGTACGTCAACCTTCATTTTCAATGGTGACCACTGGATTTAGGGAATTGTTCTCGAATTTTTAGTCTTTTCTAAATTATTATTTTGGTGCTATCACATGTGAAAAAAAGTAAAATTAAACAGTACACAAATTAAATCTATAATGTTATCAAACAACATCGAACATATAAACTTAGTACTCAATCTGGTGGATCAAATTGTCATTATTTACAATCGAAAATCAAATATTTACATTTCCATTTCTTCTTGATTTTCTCCAAAGAACAAGTTAGAAAAGAAACAATAAACAACACAACAATGGAAAAATAAATAAATAAACACTTAAAAAGAAAAAAAAAAAAAGGTACCACAACCTGACATCAAACAAAAAACTGACAGGCCCCTTCTTTCGCACATCCCAACACAAATGATAAACCCACTTATGAATTGCCCTCGAACAACAACATATCTTTTTTTTTTTCCTTTTCCCAAAGGTTGGAGAAAATTAATGATTGGCTGAACAATAACTAACTGCACCCATCCCAAAATTAAAACAGAAAAAAAAAAGAAAAAGGGCAAAGAAGAGAGAGAAAAAAAAAGAAAAGAAAAAAGAGAATAAAAATATCTTATTGTCCTGATTTTGGAGCTTAAAATCAAGATCAAAAGATGCCTTGTCCTGTCTCCTAGCAACGGGGTTTGTGTATATCCACTGAAAGTACAGTTTCACTCCACTGGTCATTTTCCTGCAGGGGTAATTAAATAGAGTAATTACAATAAATTTTTTTCTATAAAATGATAGTCGATTAAATCGATATCATTATTAGAAAAACATAGTAATGCGACTAAAGATTAATAAAGAAAATAACTCAAAGAACTTTATGCACTGAGCTGCCTTCAAATACCTGGAATGTGATTTTTAGTCTAAAATTGCACTTTTAGGGGTATTATGAACAACACGAAGTTATGAGTTTTCGTTTGGTTCACAAAATCAAATAGGACTGAGTTCTCCCTTATGAGATGTCTTAATCTATCCAACTTTTCTATCTCTTTCTTTTCATCATTATGGAGATTGTAAATTCATAGACCAACTTTGCAGAAATTTTTTTTTTCTTTGGCAAAACCTCTTGCAACTTACCACATGATGGAGAAGATAAAATTTTATTTTGGCTTTCAGTTGACAAGTTGCTCCTTCTCTGCAGGGGCATTGGTGTCCATAGCTGCTGTTGGTGCTGGTTGTGATTTTGACTGAGGTGATGTGGGACCACTTTCCATCTTCTTCAGGTTCTGTTGGTAATAAATTTGTCTGAGTCTCTCAATTTCCCTCTTCAATGCTTCTTGATGAGCTACAGTTTCAAAGAGATCAGGAAAAATAAGTACTTAATTCTAGTAAGAATAAGAAAATATTAAAAAAAAAAGTGAACAAACTAATGCAAGGAAAACTAAATTTTAGCTCCTGCTAAGCGTAGAAAAGCTTTCTCTAAGAAAAAGTAAATTTTCTGCCTTAGGATACTAAAGTATGATTCATGTTCTGAGTCTAAAATATTTACTGTGATTCAAGAATGATGGAATTAGTTGCAGTGTTTTTCTTTTTTCTTTTTTTTTTTTGGTTTTCTAAAATATGTGTGTTTTAAGAAATTTTTTAGAAAAGTATTTTAGCCCTCATTAAAAAATATTATTGAATCGTGAATTTTTAAACCCCTACTAATAGAAACAAAATAAATCCTTGGATCTGCCTCTATTGTTTCCCATAGTCTAATATTATATAATTCATTATGTTCTATAACGACAAAGCTATGTTTGGCTATTTTTCATGCATATCATTTGGCTAAAAATTGCGTCTAACGAAAAATATTCAGTAATGATTAGTGAACTGCCAAATATTGTGGATCCACAAGCAAAACTTTTTACGGAAAATCACTAAAATGGATTTGCTGGTAATTTATAACAATCAGAAAAAGGATGAGATAAAATTTAGTATAATTTCGGGTGACATTGAATTAATTAATTAGTAGAAATATTTCTTGCCTTGCAATCAACCTTCTATCATGAATTAAACCACGTTATTCATACATAGCGAGCATTAATATGTATCAGGCATTATTTTCCCCTTCATTTTTCATATAATTGAATTGTTATCAAATACACTAGTTATTTAACATGATGCAGCACATATCAAATCGAAAAATATAAAAAATCAAAGAGAGATATAAAGTATTATTAAGACACATTATAAACAAATTATACATAAGAGACTTAATTTTCGAGATAAATGTTTTAATTAGCAAATAATAAATGTTTGATAATTACCATCCTTGAAAATCTTGTCCTGGGCGAGAGCCGCTATTCTTTGCTTGAGAACACCATTATCAACCGTGAGAACCATGCGTTGGTGATCAAAAAATGCAACCCGTGGTGACAGTACAGAAACCTCCGCCTTCAAATCCCAAAGCAAACATTTAAAGAATCAATACAAGAGCCAAAGTTCGAGAATGTTACAGAATTCATCGAAAACTAATTACGTTTAAAATAGAATTCCATGTTTAAGTTTTAACGGACAAAAATCACAAAATTTCATATATGGAATGATAATTATACATACTTGAAGTGAGGTAACGCTGCGCTCTAGTTCTGAGATGTAGTGCAGTTTCCTGACGCGTGATCTCTGTGCAGATTGTCTGTTCGCCAAGATTCTGCAATCAAAAAACGAGATATAATCATGTAGTTTGCAATCTACAGCTTAATTCTTGATGCATAAATATAATTACAAAATTATGGAAATTATCATTAATCATGGCATATTAACAAAAGATACTTTAATGCAACCTCAAAATGGACCACATTAATCATAATGTTGTTGGAACATATTCATGGTCTTCCATGCAAGATCTGAGGATTAAGATTTAAGAAACATGTTAAAAGCATGTTAGTTACCTCTTGATCCTTTTCGGGTCAACAATTTTCTCGCTAGAATTGTCATTATTTGTAGTAGCAGCAACAGTAGCAGTAGTAGGCTGAGGAGCTTGTTCCTCGGTTTTGCAGAAGCTTTGCACCTCCTCAGGCTCACTCTTTAGCTTCTTCACCTGCTGCTCAGCCGCATTAGTAGCAGTAGTCTGCTTATCTTCTTCATTGAAACTGTTATGATCGGAAGGCGACGACGGATTCGACGACGACATCGTGGGGCCCGGCACGTCATCGGTGAACATGGACATGAGCTGTTCATCATCAAACCGATCAAATTCAGTACTAGTATTTTCGGGACCCGACCTCCGACATTGCTCCAGTGGCATTTCAAGAAATGCCACGGAGTCGCTAATAGACCTCCGATGAGACCCGCGCTTCGCGGCCGAGAAGTCGAGAAAATCATCGACCCAAGACGGATTATGAGTCGGGGTCGCGTTCTGGTGTGAAAAATCGGGCCAGTTTGGTGCCATGCTCGGCGCTTTAGGAGGCATCTGCGCCATTTTTTATCAGGACTTATCGCAGTAAACACTTTAACTAGAAGGAAACCGAACCAAACAACTATGAATTCTATCTAGGCTCATATATATATATATATACATGTATATGTATATATGTAATGAGATCACATGCAGTGTCAGAATAGAATAATACACAGCCACAAGAACATAATCATCTTTCTCCTCCAAGCAGCATTTTTTCAATTAAAATCTCTGTGTGTGTGATGGTGGGGTCACATGGGGGGCAGATTGGGACAGCTATCTACAGCTGGGTTGGGGGGTTGAGGTTCCAACGGTATTTACTGGTAAAGTAGCATTTGTTTAATAACTTAGAGGAATCACAGACCACGTGCTCTCTCATGGCCGTCCAAGCTCCCAAAACTTATAAACTATACCTTCATTATTATTTCGGAATGTCCTAAAGATAAGAATTAAAAATAGATATGTTTTATGATCTGAATTCAAATTCGATCAGTCCCTTACTTTAAATTTAGTGCCCATGACTTAACTAGTGCACAGTATAGAGGACGTATTGTATACTCGAAGTTTGTCAATTAGTAATCAAATTTCGTATAGTGTATCGAAAGTCGAACTGAGCTAAATTTCTCTTGTTACAAAAAAATTAAAAAATACTCTCGTTGTTATTTACTTGCCCAAGAACATTCCTCTGTGGCCTTGCCACATTTACAGTGTCATGCATGTGCCCCGTTCATCACCGTCCGATCAATCATACATGAGCCCATTTACACCACCAATGTTTTAACAGAAATGTACCACTGTATGCACCACATGGTTGCCCCCTGCGCCCCCCCACCATGGTTTAGGTACGTAATACTAGTCGAGTAAGTAGTGATTTGTTATAACCTAAAAGTTTCAAGATTCAGATTTATATTATTTTATTACATTACAAAAAATTAATTCAGTAGTTATACGTATTTAAACTCCTAATTGCATTTAGAAGTGTAAGAAAAATATTAGTTATTTCATTTAACTAAAGATTTTCAACATTGTAACTAAAATTTAATGTTTTTGGCCTATAAGTGTTGTTAATGTTTGTTACATTTGGAAGTGTAGCTAACGTAGTCGTGCATATTTTGAGATGTAAACAATGCATTCTTAAAATTTATATTAGTTACGCTTTCAAGCGTAACAAACTTTTATTATGTTAAAAATTCTAATATTATTGTTATGGTTGAAAACGTAACAAATATTTTGTTTCACTTAAAACCATAACTATAAAAAAATTGTCATTTTATTCTTTCATCTTAATCCAAGTGTAACAAAAAATATGTAGCTACTGATCTAAAATCTTGTACTGTTAGAAATAAATTATGATCTTTAATTGACTTACAACTTGCTTTGGAGTTGGAGCACGAGATTTATAATCTTAGAGTAAGGTGAACGCTCCATTTATCTACCAAAGAAGAATCATAAGCATGTGTATGTAATCTTGGTGTCGTACCATTGTACATGAAAGATGTCTGTGTAAGGTGTGCAGAGAGAAATGTGAATTTTGAAGATCAATAGGGAATAGATGGAATTGTGGATTTTTATTTTTTATTTTTTTTTGAAAGGAAGATGAGCTGTGGAAAGTTAGAGAGCTAGAAAGCGATCATGCCATGCCATGTGAAATGTTTCCACGCTCTAAGCTTTCATAACTTTGTCTCCAAACTATACTCACATGTAGGGCATAAGTCTCTTTTATTCTCTTCATTTCTTTGTAGCCCTTCATCAATCTCCCAAATTGGAATTTTTGTCAATTTTTTTTTTAGTTCTAAGTTTTGGAGATGCACTAATCATTATTTGAGCACAATTTAGTTCGTATTATAACGTGGTCGGCCGCCACTTAATGAAAAGTAAGTGGTAAGCAACCAAAAACAAAATTTTTATGAATAATTAGCTTCCCAATAGATAACATATATTTCTAAATTGTCAAATTATGACAAAGAACGTAACTAGAGGTCACAATCGATCTCGTGGTCTAAGTGGGGTGATTACATAACAAATTATTGCAATCGAAGTTTCTGTTACGTACGTACAAACTAATATCTGATTTTTTGATTGATTTACAAAAACATATTGAACCGTGCAAATTGTAGGTTTTCTCAGACTTCAGCATACCGACGTGAAGTTATGGATTGTGGGATAGAATGCTTTACCAATTTGACAAAAAAAAAACTTGGAAATTAAAACAAAAGATCTATCTGCATATATGTTTCTCCGAATTATGCCTAACAGCGTTAAGAAATGAAGACCAAGTATTAATTTGTTAGTTTCTGGTTGTATTGTTGTTCAAAAGGGTTCTCATGAAATCATTGTTAATGCTTCGGCATGATTTGGCTAACTTTTCACACAGTCTCATGAACTTGGAAATTCATTCATGTTCACTAGTCTTATCTAGTAGTTAACAACAATCAAGGAACTCAATTTTCATTATTCATTATTGATGTGTTGGTTCAACGTGGCACCCAACACTCATGAGAAAGTGTACCTAACCGTACGCGTACCACGAGTTTTTATTGCTTTGTTTATCAAGCTTTTTTTATATCTTCCTGGTGAAATACATTAATTTTAACTATTTTCGTCTTCTTATATGTAAATCTTAGTAATGTAACCAGTTTTCATAATGAAATCGGAAAGAATTTAGTATATTCCTTCACATAGTCCCTAACGCTTCGGTTTACTACAATGTTGAGATTTTGGAACATTAACATCTCCAAATCCAAACTCTCAAGTTTGCGAGCAAAATTGACATTAATTATAAACATAACAAATAATTACTTATCTATTTAATCAACTGACCCAAATAATTAACTTGAGGATCTGGCATTGTTTTTCTCAAAGCACACAATCACAGTTACAAAGAACCAACTGGTGCAAGACACTTGGTGTAGCTCTTCTATGCACTCAAAAAGTGGTCCTCACCGCACATTCGATGCAGCATTTTGCCTCATATAGCACCTCAACGCCTATATTTGGTTGGCAATTATTTTTGAATACCAGGCTGTCACGCCTTTAAGCCCAAGTGATATGGAACCCCAGGGATACACACCGATCTTGATAACCCAAAGCATGCTTTGAATTCTGAAATCAAGCAAGATAAATTCCCACCCCACTGAACTCCTAATCAATTGTAGACTAGAAATGCAGACAATAGGTTGTAAAGAAAACACAAAACAAAAAATTCACCATAAAATATAAATACATTCATAACAAAATCAATTCCTAAGGAATACAAACACGCCTCACTTATAAAAGTATAGAAAAATTAGCAAAACCAATTTATTTTCAAGTAATTCTCAATAAGTCTGTGTTTTTTTTTAACAAAAGAAGTAGTATTTATATGCTTTTAAGGTCCTAATCCTAATTGAAAAAAAAAAAAAAGAAACTTACTTCTAATTGGGCTAGTCTAACTCTAATTGATATTAGGTTAGTTTCTTGCAACTTCATGGCCTGACCATGAGAATTTTTTACTTTCATGAGCTGACAATGAAACACACTATCACAATTTCATGGCGCATGGGAATTTTCTACTTCTATGGGTTGGTTATGAAGCACTCTGTCAGTGAGTTTTTCAATTTCATAACATGGTCATAAAAATTTCTTGCGTTCATGGGTTGGCCATGGAATTCTCTGTTGCTACAAATCTTCGAACCACCTTACATCGTACCTTTGAAAAAGGCCTACACGCCTGGCATAAAGAAACAATGCCAATTGTCTCTTCAAATCCCATGTTCATCTTAAAATTATCTTCAAACAAAAGTCCTCAAAAGCTCTTCACCAAGCGGACCAAATAGCTTTGCAATGCATATTTGAGTCATTTGGCCCGTCACTTTGTAACCAACCTAATTAATTAAAAAGGTAAGGTCCTCATCCCTATGTGGTCCTCCTCTAAGCCCATTTTTATGATAAAGCACATCACCAAGTAGGGCTAGGCATTCGGGTATAACCAAAATTGAAATTTTGTAAAATTTAATAACCAAAATTGAACCGAATAGGATAAATAACCGAAATTTTGGAATTGATTTTTTTTATAAGTTCTAAATAAGTGTTTAATTTATATGTTAGATGCACTTGATTTTGAAATAGAATGCTTCTTAATTAATGTTTTTAATGTAATTTTTGCATAATTGTGCTTAGGAAAAGGAGCTGGATGCATTACATATGGATATAGAAACTTTTTGGACGTGTTTGTAGCAGTCAAAGTTGACATCGTCATGTGAACAAATGTCATATAATTGCTACGCGGGTTTGACTGGGTTGACCAAGATGGAAGATATTTTTCTGGGCTTTTGGAAGGAATTAGATTAAATATTAGCAGACTTTTTTTTTTGTTGGAACTTATATTTTAAGCTTTTACCTTTTTATTCTTTTTGGGCCATATTTCCTGATCCAACAAGGAAAATAGGTTAGGGTTTTTATTATATAAATACCTCTTATTTGCACTTTAGAGGTAGATAGCTTTTAGTAGACAACAGAAAATTTTCTCCTTATTCTTTGGGCCGTATTCATGGACAAGCTGTTCTAATTTTTTTTTCTAGCCGAAGACTAATCAAGATTACGGTTCATCAAATTTGTGAGATCTAAGTGTTTTTATTCCTTTCATTATATTTCGGTATTTTTGTATTTACTACTTCAATAATCAATATTGATCTGTGATTATTTAATTTTGTGCGCGATTATTTAATTGCATCACAATAAGTAGCCAATTAGATTAATCAAATTAATCTAAATATAGTGGTAATCAGGTTTCTTATGTAATTATGTAATCTAAATGAGCAATAACCGCAAGAGTATTGACTTTTAAAATTAGGTCTTTCTAGATTTTTATTGCTGCTATTAGATAGATCTTGCGGGCATCTCCGGGGATTAGAACGTCTAATAGGTAAGGGGATAGCGGAAAAAATCATAGAGATTTAAACGGTTATCAACTCTGTGAGGAAAGATGAGGTTATTAGGCTGAGCGAATAACTATAACTGATTTATCGAAATAGCTAAAAGTATTTTTGCATCTATGATCGAATTTGTTGGCCGAAATTGCGATTGTTCCTCAAGCTAGATTTTATTCTCACTGATTTACTGATTTTCCAGCTTAGCATTAATTTAGAATTGCATATTTTAGTCAATTTAATTTTTATTTATGTTTTTTATTTTTTGGTCAGATTGTGTGCCCACGCAGCTCGACCAGTGATCTGGATAGCATTATTTATTTTACTGTTTAGTATTTAATTTCCCCCCTTTTTGATTGCAACTTAGTTGAGTAATCTACTTGGTATAATTAGTATAAAATATTCCCCCAATCCCCGTGAATTCTACCCTTTTCTCACTGCGTACACAAATTAAAGTTGCAAGGTAAGAAATAGGAATTTATTTTTGGTGGTTTCGACGCCCATCAAATTTTGGCGCCGTTGCCGGGGATTGGTGCTGATATTTTTATTTTTTTTATGACCAGGTCAGATCGTACAGGTAAGTTGCAATTTGATCCTGAAATCGAAAAGACCACAAAGAGCTTGAAAAAAGAAACAAAGCTGCAGAAACAACTCCAAAAGCAAGCCGAAGCTTTACAAGTGCAAAGTAAACCATCGAGTGAATCCGAAAATGAGAAGATGGCTGAAAACAACCAGACATTGCATGAATTGGTGGCTGCCCCTTGAATCAACAGCCCCTATGCATCACTTATCCCGCATTGAACGCAGATTTTGAACTAAAATCGGGTCTAGTGCACCTTCTACCCACCTTCCGCGGATTAGAGAATAAGGATCCACATAAGCATTTGAAGGAGTTTGATGTAGTTTGTTCCAGCATGAAACCCCAAGGAGTGACGGAAGATCAAATTAAATTAAGGGCGTTTCCGTTTTCATTGACAGATACAGCAAAAGAAAGGTTATTCTACCTTTCATCCGGATCCATCACAACATGGGATGCAATGGCAAGATCTTTTCTTGACAAATTCTTCCCTGCTGCAAGGGCAGCTGGTATTAGAAAGGAAATTTGCACCATTAAGCAGAAGGATTCGGAGTTACTATATGACTATTGGGAGAGATTTAAAAGACTTTGTGCGAGTTGCCCTCAACATGGAATTTCAGAGCAATCTCTCATTCAATATTTTTATGAAGGGTTGCTCCCAATAGAGAGAAAAATAATGGATGTCGCAAGCGGAGGTGCTATAGTTGATAAAACACCACAACAAGTTAGAGATTTGATTTCTATCATGGCTACAAATTCGTAGCAATTCGGAGTGAGACAAGAACTTTCACGAAGAGTTAACGAGATAAGTGTTTCTTCATTTGATTTGAAATTGACTCAATTAACTGCTTTTGTTCAAAGTTTGGTTGCAGGTGGTAATGTTCTAGTTCAAAAGGTTTGCAGAATTTGAGTTAAGGCACGACACTTGACCAACATGTGCCCCACGCTCCAAGAAGAGGATCCTCAACAAGCCAATGCGGTTGAAGGATTTCCAGGTCCACCACAGTGGAGATATGGTTCTTTTTCAATCACTTATAACCTCGGTTGGAGGAACTATCCGAATTTGAGCTAAGGAGTGAGGCCACAAAATTATAATCCACCTAATGTGTAACACTTCCAACCACGACCAGCCCCACCACAGCAGCCTTCCCCTCTAAATTCAGTTACTTCTCTTGAAGATATTGTGAAAGCTCTTGCTTTTAATGCTCAAGAATTTCAACAGGATACAAAGGTAAGTACTAAGAACTTGGAAAACCAAGTTAGCCAATTAGCCACCTCCGTTAGTCGAATGGAGTCCCAGGGTAAGCTACCATCTCAAACGATGGTTAATCCAAAGCAAAATGCAAGTGCCATGACCTTACGAAGTGGAAAAGAGCTGTAGGACAGCCATTGTTACGCTAGGCGTGGGCACGCAAAATTGACAGCACCTAAAACAGAGAAAGAAATCAAAAAAATTGATGCAGAATGCGATGAAAAAGTGCTGGACAGAGATAAAACAGAGCCTAAAAATGGTGCAGAGCTGGTGGTTAAGCCTCCTTTCCCTGAGAGATTCACAAAGTCCAAAAAAGAGAAAGAAGAAAAGGAGATTTTTGAGCTTTTTCGCAAAGTTGAGGTAAATATTCCTTTACTTGATGCAATTAGACAACTACCTCGAATTGCAAAATTTTTGAAGGAACTATGCACTAATAAGAAGAAGCTTGTGGGTAATGAAAAGATAAGTGTAGGGGAGAGCGTCTCCGCCGTCTTAAGAAAAGATTGCCACCAAAATGCAAAGACCGAGGTATGTTTGCTATCTCTTGTCAAATAGGCTCTCTAGGCATTAAGAAAGTTATGTGTGATTTAGGAGCATCTATTAATGTCATGCCTAAGTCTGTTTACTCCACTTTGAATGAGGGACCTTTAGAGGTAGGACCATTGAAAGAAATCAGCGTTGTAATTCAACTAACTGATAAATCTTTGGTTTATCCTGAAGGTGTTTTAGAAGATGTTTTTGTGCAAGTGGGTAAATTAGTCTTTCCTGCTGATTTTTATGTGCTTGATATGGAGGAAGATTCATCTTCCAAATCTTGTGAAATCTTACTAGGTAGACCTTTTCTTAACACTACCCGAGCTAAAATTGATGTTCATGATGGAACTCTAACTTTGGAATTTGATGGTGATGTAATGAAATTTAATGTTTATGATGCCATGAAATATCCTAGTAATGTCTCTTGTGTTTTTGGATTGGTAGCTTACGATCTACTATTTGAGAATTTGCATAAATTATGGGATCAAGAGTTTCTTGAATTGTTTGAATATGACAAGTTAAATGTGATTATTTGCAAAAGTTTTACTCTTGAAAGGTTGCAGGAAATTGAGACAAATTATGCCATAAAGGGTAATTTTCTTGAAATACTCTATGCTTTGGAAGAACGAAAACCATGGAGGTACGGTTCATCCTCTCTTGCACTTCCTACATCTCATACAAAGCTTCTTCCTTCTATTTTGTAGGCCCCGCAATTGGAATCGAAGAAATTACCTGATCATCTCAAGTATGCATACTTGGGAGAAAAAGAAACGCTTCCAGTTGTTATCTCTAGTAAGTTTAGCGAAATAGAAGAAGAAAGGTTGATCGGAGTATTAAAGGAGTTTAAGGAAGCCATCGGGTGGACCATTGCTGATATTAAAGGTTTGAGCCGCTCCACATGTATGCATAGATTCTTGTTGGATGATGAAACCAAAACATGTAGGGAGGCTCAACGTCGTCTCAATCCGCCGATGATGGAGGTAGTAAAGAAAGAGATTTTGAAACTTCTCGATGCAGGTATGATCTATCCAATTTCTGACAGTAAATGGGCAAGTCCTGTGCAAGTTGTTCTAAAGAAAACAGGTATTACAGTTACTGAAAATGACGAAAGTGAGTTGGTACCCACTCGAGTTCAAAATGGATGGAGAGTATGCATAGATTATAGGAAGTTGAATGCTGCAACGAGAAAATATCATTTTTCTCTCCCCTTTATTGATCAAATGCTTGAAAGGTTAGTAGGAAAAACTCATTATTGTTGTCTTGATGGTTATTCAAGTTTTCACCAAATTTCGCTTGCGCTGAAAGATCAAGAAAAGACGACTTTTACCTGCCTTTTGGTACATTCGCATATAGAAGAATGCCATTCGGATTATGCAATGCACCCGCCACCTTTCAAAGGTGTATGGTAAGTATTTTTTCTGAATATGTGGAGAATATGATTGAGGTTTTCATGGATGACTTCACGGTGTATGGTGAGTCTTTTGATGAATGTTTGATATTAAAAAGGTGTCTTGAATCAAATCTAGTTTTAAATTATGAAAAGTGTCATTTTATGGTAGATCAAGGTTTGATTTTAGGTCACATAGTTTCTTCGAAAGGGTTAAAAGTGGATAAAGCAAAAATAGACGTTATAATAACCTTGCCATACCCCGCAAATGTACGGGAAGTTCGTGCTTTTCTTGGACATGCAGGTTCTTATAAGCGTTTCATCAAAGATTTTGCGAAAGCATCTCAACCGCTATGTAAGCTTCTTCAAAAAGATGTTATGTTCGAATTCAACGAGGAATGCAAGAAAGCTTTTGACAAGTTGAAAGAGAAGTCGATTTCAGCCCCAATTATCCAACCTCCTAGTTGGGATCTTCCGTTTGAAATCATGTGCGATGCGAGTGACCATGCGGTTGGAGCTGTCCTAGGCCAACGAGTTGGACAAGATCCTCACGTCATATATTACGTCTCTAGGACATTGGACAAGGCTCAAAGCAATTATTCCACCATAGAAAAGGAGCTTTTAGCAATAATCTTTGCTTTAGAAAAATTTCGTTCATATTTGTTTGGTACTAAAGTAATTGTTCATTTTGATCATGTAGCACTGCGATATCTTTTAGCAAAGAAAGATGCGAAGCCAAGGCTTATTCGATGGGTGTTACTCATGCAAGAATTTGACTTGGAAATTCAAGACAAAAAGGGATATGAAAATCTAGTCGCTGATCACCTTAGCAGGTTGCCCATGAGCGAGGAACCAGTCCCTCTTAAGGACAACTTCCCAGATAAGTTTCTTTTTGTTGTTCAAAATAGCTCCCCTTGGTTTGTTAATATCGTCAATTTCTTAGTCACTAGTTCTTTGCCTCTTAAGTTGTCTAAAAGTGAAAACGATAAAATAAAAAGGGATGCGAGGTATTATATGTGGGATGACCCTTATTTATGGAAACATTTCACTGATCAGGTTATTAGACGATGTGTCATTGAATATGAAATTCCTTCCATCTTGAGATTTTGTCATACACATGCATGTGGTGGCCATTTTGGTCCAAAGAGAACTGCACGTAAAATTCTTGAATGTGGATTATATTGACCGAACCTATTTCGTGATTCCTATGAGTTTTGTAAAAGATGTGCTAACTGTCAAAGGACTGGTAGTTTAGGACATAGGGATCAAATGCCTTTGAATTCTATTCTTGTGTGTGAAATTTTCGATGTATGGGGATTGGATTTTATGGGACCGTTTCCTTCGTCTTTTGGGTATATGTATATCATTCTTGCTATTGATTATGTATCTAAATAGATAGAGGCCAAGGCTACACGTACTGATGATGCTAAAGTAGTTGTGGATTTTGTGAAGTCTTGTATTTTTAATAGGTATGGAGTTCCACGAGGCATAATCAGTGATAGGGGGACGCATTTTTGCAATCAAGTCTTTGGAGCCCTTTTGAAGAAATATGGTATAACACATCGGACTTCCATAGCTTACCAACCGCAAATGAATGGACAAACTGAAGTGTCTAATCGAGAAATAAAATCAATTCTTGAAAAGACAGTGAATTCAAACAGGAAGGATTGGAGTTTGCGGCTCGACGATGCTCTTTGGGCCTACCGCATGGCTTACAAAATACTGATAGGCACCATATCGATTGGTGTTTGGAAAGCCATGCCATCTTCCGGTGGAATTAGAGCACAAGGCGTATTGGGCGATCAAACAATGCAACATGGAATTGGAAAAGACAGGAGAACAACGAAAATCGCAAATCCAAGAGCTCGAGGAAATTCGGAACGATGCGTATGAAAGTTCAAGGATTTACAAGGAGAAGATGAAAGCTTATCATGATCAGAGAATATCAAGAAAGCAATTTTTCGTGGGCCAAAAAGTGTTACTTTACCAATCTCGCATTAAATTGTTTCCAGGTAAGCTTTGTTCTCGTTGGATAGGTCATTTTATTGTAACTAAAGTTTTTGCGCATGGTGCAGTGGAAATCCAGAGTTTGGAAACAAATAAAGTGCTAAAGGTGAATGGTCATCGTTTGAAGCTTTTCTATGATGAATTTAATGTGCAAACGGTGGAAGAATTGAGTTTGGAAACACCCCCGGAATATGAGTAGTCGTTCTGGAATGTCGAGCCGATGACGTCAAATAAAGGCGCTGGTGGGAGGCAACCCACAGAGTTCGAAATTTTATTTTGTGCTTGTTTTTAATTTTTGCAAATTTTTATTATTTTTCTTCAATTTTTAGGAATTTTTCTAATAGTTTTTGTATTTATTTTATTTTTATTTTTTCATTTTCTTGTTCATCTTCTTCATTAGAAACCCTGATTATGAACTAATGGTGGTACTTGAAGCTTGGATGGTTGCAGGAACAGCGTAGCTTGAAAACATAAGAAAAAGGAGGTGATTTTGCAATAAGAAGAGTGCAATGGGGTCAAATTTGCGAGCACAAAGGAAACTGGGGGTCAATTCCTAAATAGACCACAATTAAACCCAACTTTCCTATTTACAAAAGCGGCCCACCCAATCCCCAATAAACAAAACCTAGATTCTTCTTCTTCTTCCCTGTTGGACTATACATCACTCACAGCTTCATCATCATTCGACATCACCACCCTGCTTCATCATCGCCACAGCTCAATCACCATTCACCATCATCTTCATCACGGCAGTAACCATCGCCGAACACTTGCGCCACCATCCTACAGCTTCCATCACCATTATCATCATCCTTGTAGCATCATCACAGCTCCACAGCCGACATCACCCCCCTCTCTTCGTACTCCACCACCACACACCGACAGCATCAACATCAACATCATCATCCACCATCACTCACCATCTCTCTCGGCAGCAACATCCTTATCATTGCAGCACCATCATCATCACCCGACGCCACCAACACCACCCAGCAGCATCACCATCACATCCAGTAATATCATCATCATCTTTCTTTTACTCCGCCGTTGCTCCTCATCGCTGCACACAACCGCAACACCCTCTGTCTCTCTCACCAACATCTTCATCATCTTCTTCGCGCCAACTAATCACCATCATCATCACCATCAAAACCAACCTGCCGCGATCACCATACTAGCACCTCCACCGACCGGCGACAGCACCGTCATCATTATCAACTTAACCACTGTAACACTGCCGAGCATCTCTTCACGCCGCCAACAACCGCACGCACACACACAACCATCTCTCTCACTCTGCCGGTACAGACTTCGATCATCAGCATCATTACCAACACAATCATCATCATCATCATCATCATCATAGCACCCTCAACTGCCGTTGCAATACCAACCCCCAGAAAACGTCAGTCTGCTGAGCATCTTCGGTAATGTCAGCATCATTTACCAGTGACGGAGTCTAACATCATCATCTTCATCTTCTCCCGTCGCTGCCGAGCCCCTCTTGTACCAAGTTAAAAGCAGTCGTCTTGACTGTAGCACTTCGTGATATTTTTGTTGGGAAAATTGGGTATTGTGGCCCATTAAATTTTGAAAAAAAAAAGAGAAGGCAGAAGCTGTTGAAAAAGGAAAAAAAGAGGACAACTTAGTGCTTAATTATGTTATAGTGTTTGCATTTATTTTGCTTTTGTTTAGTTTTCCTCTTTTTCTATCAGTGTCTTTTGAAGCCAGTTATGAACAGGAAACAATCAACTCGGGAACCAACCCGTCGTCGTAGCCAACTCATTGCGTCGCAGGTGCAGTCACCTCCAACCGGTCGTGTGCGCACTTTTCGGCGCAGAAATCCGCCTAATACTGTCAAGATTATTCCGGATTCCCCGTCCCGTGATTCTACACCATCAACTGCTTCATCGGCATCTTCAACAGACAGTGATGACATGGGTGCTGCTACAACGCCGGAACAAACCATGACAGCCCCACTGGTTGCACCACCACTTCCATGTTCGGGCCGCCAATTCCGAATAACGGTTGGCCGAGTTTCGCAAGGTATGGACACAACTCTTCCACCTAATGCTCCCTTATTCATCAATCCCGAGCATCGTGTTAGGTATAATGAAATGCTTTCTTGAGACCTATATGCTTGTAAGATTATAGATTTAGCTGCACTAGAATTGCTTGGTTTACAATTTGAAGTGTTAGCATATTTTGATAATGTTGGTCTAAGGAAGTATGCATCTATCCATGAGGCTATTTTTTATGAACTTACACGTGAATTTTATGCCACCCTTAAGTTTGACACCATGAGGCTATTTTTTATGAATTTACACGTGAATTTTATGCCACCCTTAAGTTTGACACGTCGAGCACTATGACTGTTAACACACTGAATCGTGTTTACTTTCGTTTGACGAGTAATGATTCTTCTCTATCTGTGACTAAGTTTAACCTTATGCTTGAATTCATTAATGGAAGATTTTCTGCTACCGAGGAGTATTTGCACAGTTATTGCACTTTTCCCCCTGAGTTTGATGCTGCATTGGCTTATAAGGAACTAGTTCTTAGAGATCCCCTCCCCTATAAACCTAGCACCACACACGATCAGTTTCTTGAAAATCCTGCACTACTTAATATCCATCGTTTTTTGGCATATTCCTTTTCAGGAAGAGCTAATAACCCTGTAATTTTGACAAAAATGGAACTCTTTTTCCTTTGGTCATGGTTCATAAGAAAAGAGTTAACTTTGGTTATTGGCTTCTTCAACATTTGCAAACTATTCTTCATTCTAGTAGGAGGCCACTCATTTTGGGATCTTTTATTACTCATATTGCCAATACGCAGACTCGCTTTAGGTTACACTCCACTGCTCTCACAAAAGCCTTTGACATTGCATATCTTGATATACCATGTTTGCAAGCTATGAATCTCGTCCGAAAGGACGGAGATAGGTTTATTTTTGTTGTGCAGGGAGGTCGTCAGGGCGGTGAACCTACAGGGGAGACTTATGAAGCCTCAGCTTCTCATTTGGTAGGCCCGTCCACTTCCACTGCCCAGATTGCAGACGATGCTCGACTTGCTCGTATTAAAGCATCCCTCGCTGATCAATCCACTAGGCTGGCTAAATTGGAGGAGTTCATTTATGCGTGGGCACGACATTTGGGGTACCATGGTCTCGATTCAGACGCTTGGCGGCCACGCAACTCCATCACTTGTGTTTTCAGGGAAGTCCTCAGATTTTTTCTTCCTCTTATTTTTTGTTTTTGTCCTTATTTCTTCTTTGTCTACTTTCTTTTATTTCCACATTGAGGACAATGCGCATGATAAGTGTGGGGAGGACCAGTGTTATCGATATCGTACGATTCGCGATACGAATCGTACGATTCGGTTCGATACGTTGCAAAAATGATACGAATCGTTGCATGAATCGTAGCGTGCGCTAAATCGCAAAATGAATCGTTGTGAATCGTGAAGAATCGAAGCGAATCGTACGATTCAATGAATCTCTTCGATTCGTTATGGGCTGAAAATCTAGCCCAAAACACAAAATTATATATTTTCTAAAACCAAATTAAAAGGCCAATCCAAACACACACAAAAAAAATCCCATAAAAGCCCAATACACAAAAAAAAAAAACCCATAAAGCTCAATCCAAACACAAAAAAAATTCCCATTTTTAAATTAAAAAAAAGCCAAATTAAACATTAAAAAACAAATTAAAAAATGCATGTGATGATTTGCAAGTGAAAATATCATCTTTTAACTGATAGATAAAATCTGAAAAATTAAAAAAACATAAGAAATAAAAAGAGAGAGATAGAGACGTAGCTGAACTCAGAAGAAAAGAAAGCTTGAAGCAATCGACAAACCCATTTGCTGATTTACACGACATTGCCGAGTTACTGTTCGACGGCGTCGCTATTTGCTGACGTTGCTGGTCGCTACTTCCTTACTCGCCGATGGTTGTGTCTCGTGAACAGGTAAGGGTTTCTGATTTTTTTTTTTTTTTTGGTTTGGTTTTGTCGTTCATGAATTTTCTGCAGAGCAGAGAACAAGAAAGGACTTTGCTGCGTTTGTTTCTCTTTTTGTTGTTGGTTTGAGAGCTTTGTCAAAAAAAAAAAGCATGAAGGCATTTATAAAAAGGCTGCTAGTGGCCTCGGTCACTGATGCTTTTTTTTTTTTTTTGGCATTTCAAAGTCACTTTACAAGTGTAAAGGTACACTTGTGTAAATGCTCACATGGGCTGTCGGTTTCTGTTTTGTAGTGGCTGATGACTTTTTTTTTTTTTCCCCCCTCCTCAAGGGTTCTTGTGACTTGTTTGGCTAAACTTTAAAGAAGAACAACAAAGGTAGAAACAAATATTGTGGTCCCAACTTGTTTATTTGTTGGACTTTGGAGTTTGATTGATATTTAATATTTATTACAAAGTGATGGGAAACAAGAAAAAGAAGGAAAAGAAAGGAGAAGACCCTACATGGAATCATTGTTCTAGGGTTGTTGATAATAATAGAATGCATTTAAGATGTAACTATTGCGGAAAATCATTTTGGGGTGGTGTTATAAGGATGAAACACCATTTAGCTTGTACTCATAAAGATGTTAGTTCTTGTGCTCAAGTTAGTGAAGAAATTAAATCATTGTTTGTGAACATGTTAAAAGAGAAACAACCAATCAAGATTGATGAAGTGGAATGCTTTGATGAGGATGATGGTTGTCAAAGAAAAAGAAACATGGATTCATTTGTCAAAAAAGAAAAAGGAAGGGCTCAACAAACATTAAATCAAATGGTGAAGAAGAGAGATCCCGTGATTCGAGACATATGTCGATTTTTATATGGTTGTGCATTGTCTTTTAATCTAGTAAAGAGTCCTTTTGTTTACTCAAATGATTAAATCAATTGGAGAATATGGGAAGGGACTAAAACCTCCAACATATCATGAAGCAAGGGTTTCATACTTGAAAAAAGAGGTTGAACACGTGTATCAAAATTTAGAGGAGTTTAGAAAAGAATGGAAAAAAACAGGTTGCACATTAATGTCTGATGGTTGGACTGATGGGAAGCATAGATCTATAACTAATTTTCTTGTTAATAGTCCAAGAGGCACAGTTTTTATTAAATCCATTGATACCTCTTCAATGATTAAAAGCTCGGAAAAAATGTTTGAATTGCTCAATGGAATGGTGGAAGAAATTGGAGAAGAAAATATTGTGCAAGTCATAACGGATAGTGCATCGAGTTATGTAGGTGCCTGTGAGCTTTTGACGAATGAAAGGAAAAATTTGTTTTGGTCTCCATGTGCAGCACATTTGATAGATCTTATGCTTTCGGATATAGGTGAAATGCCGGTTTTCAAAGATACTATTGAGAAAGCAAAGAAAGTGAGTACATTTATTTATAGACATGGTTGGGTACTTGATTTGTTTAGGCAGCATAGCAAACAAAAAGAGTTAACAAGGCCTGGAGTCACTAGATTTGCCACATGCTTCCTAACTTTAAAGAGTTTTCAAGAGCGAAAAATTCCACTTAGGAGTATGTTTGCTTCGAAGGAATGGGCAACAAGCACACATTTAAGTAGTGCAATGGGAAAAGTGGCACAAGAGATAATTTTAGAAGATGCAAGATTTTGGATGTCAATCAAATTTTGCCTTCAAAGTGTGTTGCCTTTGGTTAAAGTTTTAAGACTTGTTGATGATGATTCAAAACCGGCAATGGGATACATTTATGAAGCATTAGATAGAGCAAAAGAAGAGATTGCTAAAAACTTCAACAATGTTGAGATTAGCTACAAGAAGATTTGGAAGATTATTGATGAAAGGTGGGACTTGCAAGTTCATAGGCCACTTCATGCAGCAGGCTATTATCTCAACCCGAGGTATATTTTCTTTTATTTTTGTATATCTTAAAATCTTAATATTTAACTTGATAGCTTTTTAACATCACGATTCATTTTTATAAATCTTATAAGTTTCATTATGATAATAAGTTCAATCCAGATGCGGAAGTTAAGCTTGGTTTATACAAAACCATTGAAAAAATACATCCAGACATAGAGACAAAGTTAAAAATAGATGAACAATTAGAAAAGTTCAAGAAGGCAGAAGGAATGTTTGGAATGAGTATGGCAATCTTAACAAGGGACAAGAAACAACCAGGTATATGACAGACCTTAAATAACTTCACAATGTTTTTAAACACATGACACATCTCTTTTATAAATTATTTGTGATATTACCTTCTTTTTCTATAGCTTTGTGGTGGGAGAGCTATGGAGAGGAGTGTCCAGAACTTCAAAGGCTAGCTATAAGAGTGCTAAGCTCGACTTGTAGTGCCACCGGATGTGAAAGAAATTGGAGTACTTTTGAACAAGTGCACTCAAAGAGAAGAAATCGTTTGGAACAACAAAGATTGAATTCTCTTGTCTTTGTGAAGTATAATATTCAACTTCAAATGAGACATTTCAAAAGACGAGAGCAAGGTGACACTTGTGATCCTATTTGTTTATCGGATATGGAGTCCGATGATGAATGGATTACAGAGAAAGAAGATGCTCGTCTCCCTGAAAATTGTTCATGGATGGATATTCAAGAATGCTTCCAAAATGAAGTTGTTAGTGGTAGCAAAAAAAAGAGAGGTATAAATTTTATTTGATGGGTAATGCCTAATAATTCTAAGTTACTTTTGAGTTTTGAGTATGTTGTTTACTAATTATGTTATAATTATAATAGGTCCAAGAATTTTAAATCTAGACAAGAAGGCAAAGAAAAAAGGAAAATTTATGCTACAAGATGAAGAAGAAGAAGAACCATTTGAAGATGATGCTTGTGATGATGGAAAAGATGACATAAATGAAGATTTTATAGTGGATGAAGTTGATAATGATGGCGATGATGATGATGATGATGATGATGGTGATCTAGATCTAGTGCTTGGAGATTATGAATGAAAGGAATTAGGAAACATACATTTTGGGATTTTGGGACTTAGGAGTTAGGAAATATACTTTTTGGAATTTTAAAACTTATCTATCACATGATATTTCACTTTTGCTATGTTACATAAAAATTTAACATAGCAAAAGGGAAATACATAATATATGTATAAATTACAAAGTACAAAGTAATATAAAATTATGCATGAAGCCTTTATCATATATTTGTCTATTCCAATAATTTACAAATTACAATTATATTTTCATACAAACTAAATACTAAATATGTTTGCTTGTATCTTCTACCACTATGAATAACCTAAAAACAACAAAAAACATGTATTAATATCCATTCAAATAAAGAATTTTAATGCAAAATAACTAATAGAAAAAGAATATATTTATTTTATTTATATTTAAAATTTTAACTGAATCGTTACGATTCACGATTCGATACGATTCACGATTTAGAAAATTGGCATTTCGATTCATGATACGATTCACGATTTGACAACACTGGGGAGGACTACTTTGTGTTTGTGTTTTTTGTCTTTTATTTTGAGTCTTGCTTATGCTTAGAAGTGTTTTTGATATGGTAATTCGAGTCTTTATAAGTAATTGTTTTTTACTTAGTATTGTTTGAATCTTTCTATGCCCTGTCTTCATATAAAAAATGAAAAAAAACAGAAAAATGAAAAAAACATGAATGACAAAAACACAATTTTGGGTCAAGTTTTTGTTTCCTTAGTTTTATTTATACAAATATTTTTCTGGCTCTACTTTCTACGTTGTAAACTTGGCATTCCTCATGAAAAAAAAATTCTAATCCCCATGCTCGAGAAACTTGCTTTGGACACAACGGTAAGTTAGTACATGCAATGAATCCATCCCCATTGTTTTTGTACCTTGATAGATTCTTGAACACGCTATGCTTCAACCTTGCTTAATCTTAACTTGGGCTGAAAATTGTGCATGCGCTTAAATTGGAAGCTAATGCTTAGGTAGAGTTTGAGAGGTATTTGTCTTGATTTACTTTTGTGGTAAAATTGTGAAAAAGTGCGTGTCTAGAAAAGTTATGTTAGGGTTGAGGTCACTCCTGCAAAAGTGATGAAAGTGTGAAGAAAAACAAAAAAAAGCGCAAGAATGAATTAAATCAAAGTAAATGCGTACCTTTTTACTTCGCTGGTCTCCAAAAGAAAGAAAAAAAAAAGGAGATTCATGAGTAGAGCTAAAAGCCACCTGGAATTGTGACCAACTGAGTAACCGGGAGCATTTATCACAAATGTTTGTCATCGCGTAAAAAGGTTGGATGACATTCTAGGCAATTCATGAAAATTGTGGAAGAAGGGCAGTTGAAGTGATCCAGCATTCTGGCAGCTGGGCTTAGGCACAAACTTATTTTCGTTGAGGAAAAATTGCACATCAAGGCAGTGCTTTAATCTCTTTTCTTTGCATTAGCATAATCATACTTGGCTTAAATCTCTTTTGTGTGCTTAAATGGTGCAAGGTTCATTTATATAATGTTTTGGGTGCTAGCAAGGTTACTTGTACTGGTGGTGGTTCTTGTTTTGACTTGCTGAAAAATTGGCTTACCTTTGTTTTTCCTTTTGAGTTTCTTTGAGTCGAGGTAAAAGAACTTTTGAAGGATCATGTGCTTGTGTTTACTTTGATGGATTGTTGAGATAGTTTGAAATCCAGTGGAAAATTCCGATGGAATTATTTTTTAGAGGACTTTGTGGCTATAGTTTTGATGTAGATGTTTATTTGTGGGAATTTTCTTGCTAAGTTAGGCTTCTTTTTGAAAATATTTGATCAAGTCAAGTCTTATTTTTGGAAAAAGTGCTTTAGGAATTTGCAAAATTAGTGCACTTTTTTGGCTAAAAACATTGCAAGTTGGTTGAAAGAAGAAGAAAATTTAGTTTGTCAGTATGTTAACTTGCTTGTTTTTATAAATGCTTGATTTAGGTCAGGACTTATACATGTGTTGCGAGGTTGAGCTTGAATGATTATGTTCCTGTGATTGAATGGTGACATGATGGAATGTAGAATGACAAAATTGGTAGATGAATTGTGAAGTTGAAGCTTTGATAACATATGTCTTGACTTTATTTTGTACTTTGGATTCTTTGAAGCTAGCTATGTGCATGAAAGTACATAAATTTTAATTGTAGGGCTTGCATTATTTTTGGTTGTACAACTTGGAATCTTTGTATAATTTCGGTCTTGGTCAGTCTTGCATGTGAATCCCCTGTTCTTAATTGTTTTCATGCTTGAGGGCAAGCATGGTTCAAGTGTGGGAGAATTTGATAAGTTCTAAATAAGTGTTTAATTTATATGTTAGATGCACTTGATTTTGAAATAGAATGCTTCTTAATCAATGTTTTTAATGTAATTTTGCATAATTGTGCTTAGAAAAAAGAGCTGGATGCATTATATATGGATATAGAAGCTTTTTGGACTTGTTTGTAGCGGTCAAAGTTGACATTGTCACGTGGAAAAATGCCATATAATTGTTACGAGGGTTTGACTGAGTTGACCAAAATGGAAGATATTTTTCTAGGCTTTTAGAAGGAATTAGATTAAATATTAGTAGGCTTTTTTATTTTGTTGGAATTTATATTTCGGGCTTTTTCCTTTTTATTCTTTTTGGGCCATGTTTCCTGATCCAACAAGGAAAATAGGTTAGGGTTTTTATTATATAAATACCTCTTATTTGCACTTTAGAGGTAGACAGCTTTTAGCATACAACAAAAAATTTTCTCCTTATTCTTTGGGCAATATTTATGGGCAAGCTGTTCTAATTTTCTTTTCTAGCCAAGGACTAATCAAGATTATGGTTCATCAAATTCGTGAGATCTAAGTGTTTTTATTCCTTTCATTCTATTTCGGTATTTGCGTATTTACTGCTTCAATAATCAATATTGATATGCAATTATTTAATTTTGTGCGTGATTATTTAATTGCATGACAATATGTAGCCAATTATATTAATCAAATTAATCTAAATATAGTGGTAATCAAGTTTCCTGTGTAATTACGTAATCTAAATGAGCAATAACCGCGAGAGTATTGACTTTTAGAATCAAGTCTTTTTAGATTTTTATTGCTGCTATTAGATAAATCTTGCGGGAATTTCCGGGGATTAGAATGTCTAATAGGTAAGGGGATAGCGAGAAAAATCATAGGGATTTAAACTGTTATCAACTCTGTAAGGAAAGATGAGGTTATTAGACCGAGCTAATAATTATAACTGATTTATCGAAATAGCTGAAAGTATTTTTGCATCTATGATCAAATTTGTTGGTCGAAATTGCGATTGTTCCTCAGACTAGATTTTATTCTCACTAATTTTCTGATTTTCCAGCTTAGCATTAATTTAGAATTGCATATTTTAGTCAATTTAAGTTTTATTTATGTTTTTTATTTTTTGGTTAGATTGCATGCCCACGCAGCACGACCAGTGATTTGGACAGCGTTATTTTTTTTACTATTTAGCATTTAATCTTCCCCCTTTTTTATTGCAACTTGGTTGAGTAATCTACTTTGTATAATTAGTATAAAATATTCCCCCAATCCCTCTGGATTCAACCATTTTCTCACCGCGTACACATATTAAAGTTGCAAGGTAAGAAATAGGAATTTATTTTTGGTGGTTTCGTCGCCCATCATTTTTCGATTTGGTTTCAATTAATAAACAAAATACCTGAATTACAAAAAAAATAAAAATAAAAATAAAAATCTAAATGACTAGATCTATAACTTAATTTATTTTAAAAAAAAACTGGAAAGGAAAAACCTCACATGACCGTATTGTTAATGACTTAATTCTTGAATACTCCAACAGCTTTTGCAAGTTGCAATGGTGAGGTTGAGGAGAGCTTGCTACATTGGGGACTGGTGAGGTTGCTACTGTTAAGGTGCGAGTAAGGTTTGAAAATTTATTTATGATTTTTTTTTTGTGATCTAAAAATATTGGAAGTGCTTTTTTTGTTTTTGGGTAAAAGGTCTAAAAGTGTTATTAGGATTTAGATTACATATAAGCATAAATCAAAAAAGTAAAAAAAAAAAGAAATCCAATTTAACTAATTCGGTTATTAATGAAATTTTATAACAATAACCGGAACTGAAACTAAAAAACAAAAAATAAAATCTTGCTAATCGAAACTGAACATAATATCTGAATAACCGAACCATTCAGTTCGATTTCGATTCGGCTTTTTGTTATTAATCGAATTATGCTCAACCCTATCACCAAGCCTCCAAACCCATGTACAAAATTGGTATTATAGGTATAACACCAAACTATTTCAGAAAAGATTCTTGTAATATCCTACCCTCTCCTTATTTACTAGACGTATAAATTTTGTTCTCTAATGCAAGCAGTTAGCATATAAGGCGACAATAAGACTTTTGACAAAAACAAATTTAAGCCTAAGGAAAAAAGTTACATACGACATTGACTTAGTTTTGTATAGAATTTAGGATCTAATCTTAGAGCCCTTAATGGAAAGACTGAAACTAAGAATAGAAAAGGTATTTTACCATTAGCCAATAGTATTATTGTTTATCCTATGTGGTAACTTTTTTTTTTTTCCAACTAATATGTCATATTCTCTTTTTTCTTTTTTTCCCAACACTTATGTGGCAATTTTTTTTCCAAATAAATATAATACTAAATATATTCATTAGTTGAATAGGAATTTCTATCTAAATCCAGAAGATTATCAAACATATATAGATGGACATATATACACGTACATATTAAATATTTAGATTAGATTTTTTTTATATTAAATATTTAGATTAGATTTTTTTTTAAAAAAATCAAAACTTTGAAAAAAGCTTAATTTTAGCTTTTTCAGAGTTAGAACATTTAGCTTCTTAAAAAAATACCCTTTTCAAAAGTTCTAGAAAAAAATAATTTTACAAAAAACAAATCCAAATGAGCCCATGGCATCACCTTATGTTTCATTTTTTTCTACTTCTTGGAAAAGAAACATAGTTTAATTTATTTATCTTTCAGATTTCAATGTATGAAATTTTTATCATATGTGAGAAGTGAGATTTATTGTATAAGGATAGATATCAAAATCCTCAAAACTTTGGATGAGTTGAAGTAGGGCTTTCCTGTATAGATAGATATATGCATGCGTGTGCGTATATGTATACGTTGGTATCTTTTTGGGCTTTGGAAAATCTAAAATTTGTTATGAGACATACGATTTGAAGATACTCAAGGATTGCTTTTATGTGAATTTTGAATAGAAAAGGGACAAAAGCCATGAAAAGATTCAATTAGAATGTCATGCAAGACGAAATAATAAAGAAAATGTCATGTAATTAAATAAATAGTAACATTATACTAGTCAACAATGAGTTAAAATCTTTCAGAACATAAAAAAGCAACTTAATATATATATATATATATATATATATATATATATAAGATTTCCGTTATCCAGAAAATTAGAGAAAAAAATATATATAAATTCACTTTAAAATATATCTTTTCTCTCACATATTTAGATATATCAACGTAAGATTGGTTCTAACTAATGTATAACTTTTCTGCAATGGACCAATCTTTGAATAATATAAAACCAAAAAAGGAATAATTAAGGCAATAAAATACAGTTGAATAGGTCAAGTAGTAAATAAAAAGAAAAGATACGTATGTTTAAGGTGTTGTTTGGCAAAACCTGATATCATGAAACACAAAAAAATGAAAAACGAAAAAAAGGAAATCTCATAAAAGAGTTCAAAACTTGAACTAAAAGTCATTGGAAATAAGAAACTGGCATTCTCTCTTTGGAAAAAAATTTGGAGTAAAAACGTTTATGCTAGCAGATAAACTTGGCAAATCGTGCACTAATTCAATTACACTCCGATGTGAGTGATGGGTGTTAAAAATATGACTCCAAGCGACTCCTAAATCATTCAGTGATGGCATGTAACATTCTAAAAAAGGCATTCCTTTTCCTTTTCCTTTCCCATTCAAGAATGTATGGGCTTTATCTCGTAAAACACGATTTTATGGTGGGGGAGGTGACCTCAAAATCTTGTCAACTTATCAAAAGCATTCTACATTATTTTTCCTTTTGGTTCTTCCTATTTTAAGAGGAGATGTATTATGAATTAATTTGATTCTTTAAATTCTATATAGTTCATTTTGAATTTTTTACTTTGAAATGTCGTTTCCAGAACTTGTTAATTTGTTACTTCAGATTTAATAGTTGAGATTTTAAAAGAATAAATATGGTAGTTGGTAATATTCGTCATTAGAAAATTAAGGGGAAAAAAAAGAGGATGTTTACCTGATCTTTAACTTTAATCGTCCTTTCGAAGGTCTCATTGAATTGGCTTTTCTTAATGAAAAAGTCCATCTTTGTTATAAAAATATATCTTTTTTGTAAGAATTTTAAAAAAAAATCAAAATTCATGTTTTTTTTTTAAATTAAAATTTGAATTTTCACGAAAGTAACTTTAAAAAAAAAAAAACGTTCTTAAAGAAAACAATGCAAAAGAACTCTAATCTTGGTAATTAAGAAGGAAGGAGAAGTGATGCATTATTTCACCGCCCCCACCTGCCTTTCTACACCTTACATTCACAGCAATCAAACACCGGCAGTGCAATGTGTGCATGTGATGTTAGGTGGGCACAACTTCATGTGCAGCTGGAGGCCATCCATGGTGGCCTGGTGAAATATTATTCATTCCCTTCGACATCTTGTGCACATGCTGTAGTCACTATGTGTGCATTGCATGTCATACCCAGACCTTAGCATCTAATTAATTTACAGGGGAAAAGCTTGGTGCAAAAGCTTTAATTAATCATGTCACAAAGGTTTAATCATTAGTACTACAATCTTATGCTTGAAGATAAGTTGAATGGTTCGTAACACTCCTGGCTTTAGATTCACGGTTCGAATCGTCATTGAGTTAAGTGAAAAACTATTATTAATCCTCTAAAAAGTCTCTCTGAGGTCGTTTTGAGATTGGTTATTACAGTTGCATAATGCTCTAAACATCACTTCTGGATGAGTAAATATTTCTGCAACTTCGTGGCTGTAGCATGAAAAATTGTTAACTTATACATTAAGAATTAGCATGTTTAGCATTGATTTTCTCACCCCTACTGTTCATGTGCAATAAGGTACAGAGATATCATGAAACCAATCAATAATAACCCAAACCAATTAACTGACGAAATTTTTTTCTGTTGTTTGTCGGAATTTATTTAATTTATTACCCTAGCAAAATTATATTGGATCTATTACAAGAGTATAACAAACTCCGCAGCCAAGTACCACACCCTAACACATAATTCACATCAAGTAAGGCGCAAACGATATTTGGTCTGGGTAACTCATAGTTTAAAATTTGGGATCATCAATTATATATAATAAGCGGTTACCTGATCATTCTATATAAATCTTATTAGGGCAATATTTGAATTGTTTGTTGCTTGTACACTTTAAAATTCATGTTTTAGATGTATTTAACTTGTAATCTTTTAATTTTCAAGTGAATGAAGTCCCTGTCTACCAATTGCAGCACGGATCTGGAAGAAAAGAACGAAACAACCTGAAGGCTAACTGAATTGCCCAAAATCTTGAAAAACAAAATCAATAACCATCAGAAATTGCAGCAGAATTCATGGTTAACACATGCAGAAAACATGATCTGCAACCATTCGTCACATATCTAAATTATCAACTAACAAGCTTTTCAGACAGCATAATTAACTCCTCCAGTATGCACTAGACAACACTAAAGCAATGAAGAAGCCTATTTTTATCTGTAATGCTTGCTTGACTATTGTGCTTTTGGCTGTGCTATGCACGCTCTCAATTGCATCTTCTGATCACCACAAGCAAACGCACGATGCCTCTAAATCTATGGTGAAGAGGTACGAAAATTGGCTCAAACGACATGGACGAAGATATGGAGACAGAGAAGAATGGAATCTGCGGTTTGGGATATACCAATCAAATGTCCAGTTCATCGAATTCATCAATTCTCTGAACCTTCCTTATAAACTCACTGACAACGAATTTGCAGACCTGACAAACCAGGAGTTCAAATCAAAGTACTTCGGTTGTGCATCATCGGCATTCACATGATCATCGGCAGACTAATTTCACGTTGGACAGGTCTAATTTGCCAACCAGCGTAGACTGGCGAACCAAGGGCGCTGTGAATCCGATCAAGGATCAGGGTACTTGTGGTATGTACATATTTTCGTGTTGCTTCTCTCAACGTCTAGGCAATTGCCCTTGTTTATTTATTCCGCAAATGACATCTATAGTCCCTTATCTTTGATTATATTAACATTTATGTCCTTATATTCAAGCTCAAAAACCGTGCACAATAAATGGAAGTATTGGACATCTATGAACATTCAATATTTGTGGTGCAGGAAGCTGTTAGGCTTTCGCAGCAATAGCAGCTGTAGAAAGCATCAACCAGATCCACACGGGCAAATTAGTCTCTCTATCCGAACAGGAGCTGGTGGATTGTGATGTCAACCAAGACAACCAAGGCTGCAATGGAGGATTCATGGAAAAAGCATTCGAATTCATCAAAGAAAATGGAATTACTACTGAAGAGAATTATCCTTACACAGGATCAGATGGAAAATGCAACTCTACCAAAGAAAAAGACCAAGCAGTCACTATAAGCGGCTGCATAAAGGTACCGCGCAGCGACGAGGAAGCCTTACAAGCTGCAGTGGCTCAACAGCCTGTCGCAGTTGCCATCGACATCAGCGGCTACGATTTTCAGCTCTACGCAGAAGGGGTTTTCACAGGCAACTGTGGGAAAACTTTGAATCATGGCGTAACCATAATTGGCTACGGTGTTGAAGATGGTGAGAGTTATTGGCTTGTTAGAAATTCATGGGGGACTACATGGGGTAAGGAGGGTTATATCAAGATGAAGCGTGGTGCTAATGAGAAGAGTGGCATGTGTGGCATAGCTATGGAGGCTAGCTATCCCATTCAACATCAGTCTTGATCGATCTCCATTGTGAATGAAGTAATTAAGCTTTGCACTTGAACTGACTGATTATAGAATACTGAGTGTTATAATAGAAAATAATTACCTACCACACTTTTACTATTTATGACTTGGGGTGATTTAAGGATAAAGCAATTAAATCACTGGTTTTAAGCCCTCAAAAGTTTTAGATTATAAAGTTTTAGGATGTTATAATTATATCTATAGAATTATAAAAAAGAAAGATTAAGTTGTGATCTTGCTTATAGTCGTAAATATTTGATTTAGTATCTTAAAAAAATAAAAAGAAAATCATAACAAGACAAGTTCCCGCTAATAGTAATAAATCATATTATACTACCATCTCATTCATATAAAGTAGTGAATTAATTACAATCTTATCATTAATTTTCCACAACCCATATTTTTTTTCTAATTTTCTGTATATCAAAGTTTGTCATTTCCAGCACTGAATTTTTATTAATTAGGCAAGTATATTAACTTCAGTATTTTCCTCAACCCCATTTATGTTCATCTTCATTGTGTTTTGATGATGCGCGGTCTTTACTGTATTCTCTTCCGTCGAGAAGCAAAGAAAATTTTATTTTACTCTTGTTGAGAATTATATTTAGTAGTATCATTCTATTGTAGGATTCTCAATAAGTCATATTTTACAATCAGACTTTCATTATCAAATTATATTGTTCTAACCATTGAGTATCTTTTATTAATTTATATTAGTTTTAAAATTTATATTTTTGTAGGTATATGTGTGTGTGTATATATATATACATACATACATATATACATATATATATATGTATGTATGTATATAGTTGTTATTCATAAGAATCTAAATATGTGAACTAGAAAATATAAAAGGTGTCATATGTATGCTTAAATTCGTTGAATGATATTAATCCATTCGAAATGGTTTAACTCGTTTGGGAAATAGAATATATAACAATCGAATTCTTCATGAACTAAGAATAGAATTAATATTGGTTGACCAAAAAAATAATAGTATTGATGAAAATAATATAAAATAGGTCCCATCAAATTAATTAAGGCTGTATTGAGAATTAGGGGTATTTATTGGAGAATCCCTGCCCCAATCAACAAAATTTTTTTCCTCAAAATAATTTTTGGGGAAGAAGGTTTATTTCGTTCCCCGTCCCAATTCTCTAATGGGGAGTATAATTTGTGGAAATGGGGAATAGGGAAAAGCCATTGGGATTGTGGAATCCCCTTTTTTTTTGATAAAATTCAAATATAATTTTAGACACAACTTATATTAAATAATTCTAAATCTAAAATGTAAACAAGAATATATAATCTATATTTCAAAATATAAATAAAAATATATAACCAAACATAAAGCATGCGAAGAAAATAGAAAGAGTAGTGAAGAAAATAAAAAGAGGCTAAGTGGCTAAAATGGTGTTGAAACAATGAAGTGAAGAGAAAAATAAGGATTAAAAAAAAAGTAAGATATATTGTGTTAATATATTGTAACATATATTGTTTAACTAAATAATATATATAGATATATTATATAATAAAATATTTTTGGGCTTCAAGTTTTCTCCAAAAAATAAAATTTATTCCGATTCCTAACCTGTTTTCCCAAAATTTTTCACCATCCCCGATTTTTTTCCCTAGTTTCCCGATTCCCCAAAAACGATTTCCCTGCACTTGAAGAATCGGTTCGGTATTTCGCTTTCCCCGATTAATGAACACCCTTATTGAGAATAAACAATAGCGAAAACTCCATTTATGTTATTTAAAAACATTTTTTTGAACAAATCTAAATTTAAGGAGTTTTTCTTTTCTTTTTGTTTTTTGGTAGGCAAGCAAATATGTAATATTAGTATTGAAAACAGACCACCATTTGCAAGAACATATCCTCATCAAGACTCTAGACTCTAAATACTAATTTATTCCGGTTAATTAGTATTTTTGAAGTCGTTTAGCTTAAACGATGACCTTTCCACCATTAGATAATTATATCTATTTCGATGAAAAGGGGTTAAACTACATACGTAATGCATTCTTTCTCCCTGAAGAATGATACGAGAAAGTCATATTATTTCATGAATACAAAATTGTTAATACGAGCAAGAGCAAGAATGAAATGGATAATGGTGTGTTTGACAACAGGACTAAAAGTTTTCATGTAGTTAACACCTTCTTCTTGACTAAACCCTTTTGCTACAAGTCTAGCCTTATAGTGTTCACCATCTGTTTTTCGCTTAATGCAAAACACCCATTTGCAGCTCATGATATTGCTAGTAGAGGGTTTTGAGACTAATTCCCAAGTTCCATTATGAATTAAAGCATTATATTCTTGTGCCATTGCAGCACGCCAGTGAGTATGGTTATAAGCTTGGCTAAAGCACGTAGGCTCAAATTCACCAGGCCAATCAGTGTGTGCATGGAACACAATATAGTAAGAAAACTTTTTAGGAATGCAACTGTTAGTTTTGGATCGGGTGACCATTTGATGCGTGTTAGTAATAGGAACAGGGTTGGGTAAATCCAATGTGATAGAGGGTTAGGGAGGCATAGTCAAAGGAGAGGGAGGGGAGGAGGACTGACCATGGCACGAGTTAGTGCAAGAGGATGAGAGAGAAGAGGCAGGCAAGTGTGTGTGAGATGGAGAAGGATCGAAGAAGGTGCTGCTGGAGGTTGGTGATACGCAGATAGTAGGAGCTAAGGGAGATGATGAAAGAGATGTGTTGTTAGTTGGAAAGGGGCGAGGAGAGCTAATAGTGCGGGATATTAAATGGGATAGGGGTCGAACAAGGAGAAGACACGACAGCATTAGGAGAGCGTGGTAAAGGATTAGAGAATGGTGGTGATGGCGTGAGAGAGGGAGTACGAGATGGAGATACAGAAGAGTAGTCCATAGGGAAGAAAGATGAATGGGAAAGGGTTTGAGAAGTATTAGGCGCGTGGATAGTAGGTGGAAAAGAGTTAAGTGTATGAAAGAGGGAGACCTCTTCACTAAAGATGACATGTCTGGAGATATACACCTGATTTGTGTGAGGGTCAAGGCATCGATTGCCTTTGTAGTCACAAAGATACCCGTAAAGATGCAGGGTATTGATTTAGGACTTAATTTGTCCAATCTAGTAGGACCTAAGTATGGAAAACATAAGCACCCATATGATCGGAAGAGGCCATAGTCTAGTAACTTATGATAAAGTTTGAAAAATGGAAAGTCATTTTTTAATACTGGGGTGGGAAGACAATTTATTAAGAAAACTGCTATGAGAAAAGCTTCAAACCAATATTTTTTAGGCATATGAGCATGAAACATTAAAGTTAAGCCCATTTCGAATGTGTCGATTTTACGTTCAGCAAGGCCATTCTGTTACGGGGTATGGAGATAGGAGATAAAATATTGAATACCATTTTTGTGCATAAATTGAGAGAGAGAGAGCCTTGAACTAACTCACGAGCGCCATCACATTGAAAGGATTTAATACGAGCGGAAAAAAGATTTTCAACTAAATTTTTAAACTTGACAAAAACATCGAAACATTCATTTTTTTTGTGAAGCGGATACATCCGAGTGTACCTAGTGTAGTCATCAATAAACAAAATAAAGTAGCAAAAGCCAGAAACAAAAGATACGGGGGACAGTCCCCAAATGTCACAATGAATAAGTTCCAGAACAGACTTAGATCTAGGGGTAGAGGTATGAAATTCTAGGCGATGACTATTACCGAATTGACACGCAGGACAAACTATGTTGGTACGCTTTGAAAGTAGAGACTAGTTCAGAGTGCTTTGTTTTAATAAGTGACTGCACGTTAGCAAAGTGATGTCCCATTCGAGTATGCCATAAATCAGCAGAAGCATGCACGGTGTAGAAGGTGACAAGATTTCTGGACGGAGAGTGAATGGGAAAAATATATAAACCGGATTTAGTGTGACCTCGTAGGAGTTCCTTCTTGGTGCGGAGGTCCTTGACAACACAATAAGATGGAAAAAATTCTAGTGAGACATTATTATCTCATGTAAATTTGGAAATAGATAGCAAATTCTTCGTTAAGTGGGAACATGGAGGACAGCAGGAAGGGATAAATGTTTATTGTTGGCAGATAAGAACACGCTACCAGTATGAATAACGGGAATAGACTTACCATCGCCAACAACAACTTGATTCGAACCATGATAGGGCTTTATTTGTTGGAGAAGGGTTGAATCTGTTGCCATGTGGGATGTTGCTCCAGAGTCTGGAACCCAAGAAACCATAGAAGAGGGAGTGGGAAGAAGGGGAGGGAGCGAGAAGGATTGAGTGTTCTGAAATCCAACAAACTGGGAGCGTGAGTGTTGGACTTGAGGCGCAACAGATGGATTGAAACGACTATAACATTTTGCAGCAACGTGTCCAATCTTTTGACAAATTTGACATTTCGGACGTCGTTTGCCTGAGTGAGAAGAGGGTGTTTGAGTTGTACCTGGAATAGAAGAGGGATTGTTTGTTGGCGACAGGGATTGACGAGAGACAGCTTGCGAGAGTAGTGCTTGCTTAGGGATGAAAGTACTTTGTAGCTGGGAGACGAAGGCTGGTAAAGATGATATTGTAGCACCATTGGAGTCAGATTCATCACTGAGAAGATGCTGCTCATGCAGTAGTAACTTGGCACGAAGTTGCGAAAAAGAGATAGGCATCACCAAGTTCTCTATGGAAGTTATGAAGGGGCGATACTCTTTGGGCAAGCCATCAAGAGTAATGAGAACTAATTCTGAATCGGATACTGGATCGCCAATTGCAGTAAGACTAGAAGAGAGAAAGCGAAGTTGTTGAAGGTATTCAGTGATAGAGAGAGTATTCTTTTTGAGGGAACGCAATTGATTGCGGAGCAGAGATTGGCGCGCAAGGGACTGATGAAGAAACATCTCCTCTAGGGACGACCAGAGTTCGAAAGCAGTTTCAAATCCAAGAATCTGATGAGCAAGTGATTTAGAGAGAGTGGCTGTTATACAGGCAATAACAAAGTGATTTGAGCGTTCCCATTCAGTAGCAGAAATAGAAGACGAAGGAGTTGTTGGCAAAGCAGTGGTAGAAGTATTTGGAGAAGAAAAGGATGTATCAGCAGCAGTGTCGGTGGTAGAGGAATCAGAGAGAATGGTGGGGTGTTTGGGAGTGAGAGTAGTGGCAGAAGGATAAGAGAGGGACCCATTGACATATTTGGTGAGGTCATTAAAATAGAAGAAGTTGAGTAATTGGGTTTTCCGGACGAGATAATTGTTTCGATCAAGAGTAACAATAACAAAAGTTTTGATTGTGTCGGCTGATTGTGAAAAAGAGAAGGCAGAGGATGCCATTTTTTTTTGAAGCTACAGGTCGACAGGAGAGACGTTAAGTCGAGAGAAGGCTGATACCATGAAAGAAAATAACGTTGAATATTGCTTGATGATTTTTCTATGCAGTACAACACTCCTTATAAAGGAGTTTACAATCATTATGATTGCTGAAATTAAGCGTAATTGAGGAAACAAAAGGAGGGAAAGAATCAAATAATTATTTTACAGCCATGGAAAGAAATCAACCATTGGTAATCTTTATTAGTGTCATATGTATACTTAAATTCGTTGAATGATATTAATCCATTCGAAATGCTTTAACTCGTTTGGGAAATAGAATATATAACAACCAAATTCTTCATGAACTAAAAATAGAATTAATATTGGTTGACCAAAAAAATAATAGTATTGATGAAAATAATATAAAATAGGTCCCATCAAATTAATTAAGGCTGTATTGAGAATTAGGGGTGTTCATTGGAGAATCCCCGCTCCAATCAACAAAATTTTTTTCCTCAAAATAATTTTTGGGGAAGAAGGTTTGTTTAGTTCCCCGCACCAATTCTCCAATGGGGAGTATAAATTGGGGAAATGGGGAATGGAGAAAAGTCACTGGGATTGTGGAATACCCAATTTTTTTTAATAAAGTTTAAAACTAATTTTAGATACAACTTATATTGAATAATTTTAAATTTAAAATGTAAACAAAAGTCTATAATCTATATTTTAAAATATAAATAAAAATATATAATCAAACATAAAGCATGCGAAGAAATAGAAAGAGAAGTGAAGAAAATAAAAAGAGGCTATGTGGGTAAAAAGATGTTGAAACAATGAAGTGAAGAGAAAAATAAGGATTAAAAAAAATTTAAGATATATTGTGTTAATATATTATAACATATATTGTATAACTAAATAATATATATAGATTTATTATCTAATAAAATATTTTTGGTTTTTGGGTTTTCTCCAAAAAAATAAAATTTATTCTGATTCCTAACTGTTTCCCTAAAATTTTTCTCCATCCTTGATATTTTTCCCAGTTCTCCGATTCCCCAAAAACGATTTCCTTGTATCTGAAAATTTGGTTCAATATTCAAGTTTCCTGATTAATGAACACTCCTATTGAGAATAAACAACAGCGAAAACTCCATTTATGTTATTTAAATACATTTTTTTTGAACAAATCTAAATTTAAGGAGTTTTTCTTTTCTTTTTGTTTTTTTGGTAGGCAAGCAAATATGTAATATTAGTATTCAAAACATACCACCATTTGCAAGAACATATCCTCATCAAGACTCTAGACACTAAATACTAATTTATTCCGGTTAATTAGTATTTATGAAGTCGTTTAGCTTAAACGATGACCTTTCCACCATTAGATAATTATGTCTATTTCGATGAAGAGGGGTTAAACTACATACGTAATGCATTCTTTCTCCGCGAAGTATGATACGAGAAAGTCATATTAATTCATGAATACAAAATTGTTATGCTCAAAATCAATAATTACTTTTGGCTCGATAAAATAATTTTGGAAGAAACGGCAATAAATTTAAAAGAATTTAAAAAAGAGAACATAAAAACATAGGATGATCACATATAGCTAGATAACCAGGAGTACTTTAAGTCTTATATTCACAAACACTTAATACAGAACCATTATAACTAAAGGGGCGTGAGATCTAGTCCCCTGCACCAGACAAGACACACATATATATTACAAAGGAGATGATAAAACCGGATTCGTTTGTTTATATTTTATTATCACAACCACAATACTTAAAAACAACTCAATAGATGAAACTCATACTATACACGGGAATATTTAGGAAACCATCGAACCCGATAACACATAATCTTGATTAATAGGGACGAATATCAATACCCCTGACAATGAGGCCAGTTTTCTGGTCCGTCTTGTCCCACAACCGCATCTCAAGCTCACCTTCACTGCCTAAGTTATCGTAAAAATCTCCGAGCTTAACCTCGTACCAGCCATCACCACGAAGGTGTGGAAATTGGCCGCTTTCACCAGATTGTTGTTTTTTTGCAATAAAAACAGTGTAGCCCTCATCATCAGTGCCCTCAGCTTTCTCCCTGAGGAACCTTACAGCTGCGGTTGCTTTATCAATTTTGTGCTCCGTTGCGAGCTTGAACACAAAGTATGCTGCATAGGCAGTTTTAGATTGCAGCCTCCTGGCGTCTATCTTTCCCCGAATGTCAAGCCAGTGGACCACGATAAGCTCAGCCACCTCTTCTCTGCATCACAAACGTAAATGCTCTCAACAAATTTAAGTTTTTGTAAGATGGTGATATTAGAATTTAGGTCATCGGTTCAGAATTTATCATCACTTATTTAAAAATGGAATAAAATATGTTTTATTTCTTGTGTTTTGAAAAAAACCACATAAAATTCCTATTTTAAAAAACTTGATGATATTCTTATGGTTAAAAAACTTTGCACATTGACTCTTGCAAGTATAAAATAAAAGGAGAAATATCTTTGATTTTGAAATTAGACAAGGAATATACACCAATTTTAAAACCAGATAAATCAATTTGTAATGTCTCAAAAATAGCAAAGGTATTAGCTACTTTTTGAAACCACAGGAATTTTACGAGATTTTTACAATCTTAAAATATAATCTGGTCCTTACAAGGCTCAAAACAAATCAAACCTACGTGTAATAAATGTGTTAAACTAATAAATAAATATAATAAATTTTCTTTACGAATTTAAACTTTTATAGATGTAACCTCTACCATGTGAGTGTGTGCATGTAGGTGATCGACATATATATATTTAGACAGAGAGATAACAGAGACATACCCTCCACTGTCAGGAAGAACGGCCCATTTCCGATACCTTTTGTCGTCTCCCCATTCGATTGTAAGGTCTCTCGCTGTTATCCAGTAGCTCTGTTATTGAACAGTTAGAGCCCAAAAAGCAGCTTATAAGTTCAGAAAACCTTATTAATTAATAACACGTCGTAGATGAATTAAACAAAAGTTTATATAATAAGAAACATAATTAACAGAACAGACACGAATAAAAATTAAGCTGGACTTTTGTTTACCATCTTCTTTCTTTTGATGAAAATGCTAGCTAGGGCACAATTCACAAACTCTACTCCTTTCTCTTTCTATTTTCTTTTGCTGGCCTGACCGCTTTTCGATATCTTCAAGTGTTTATAGGAGGAAGTTGCTTAATGTATTCCAGAAACTCGCCATTTTTTATTATACGTGATTGACTAACCCTATTGATTTATCTTTTTTAATCTTTGTTTTCTCGAGGCCTACGTATGCCGACAGATAAATTAATTAAATTAATTTTTAGATCTTTTGATAAGTCTTCTTCAAATCTTAGTATGTACCAAAAAATAATACCGCCCTCCTTATCGTTTATTGTTTTCCCATTGCTATGAAAGCTCATTAATTCATAAAAAGAATTCTTAGTCTTCTGAAGAAAGTCTTGTTAATTGTTGTTTTACGAAGACTGAAGCAACAATTGTTGTCAATCTCACTCGTGGCAAAAGAAATGGCCTCCACAGTTTTTTGTTGAATTCATATTGAGAGCGACTTGTGATAAAACATAATCTTTCTCCAAAACAACAGAAATTTAGAGTGCAGCCTCCTGGCGTCTATCTTTCCCCGAATGTCAAGCCAGTGGACCACGATAAGCTCAGCCACCTCTTCTCTGCATCACAAGCGTAAATGCTGTCAACAAATTTAAGTTTTTGCAAGATGGTGATATTAGAATTTAGGTCATGGGTTAAGAATTTATTGCCACTTATTTAAAAATGGAATAAAATATATTTTATTCCTTTTGTTTTGAAAAAATCGCATAAAATTCTTACTTTTAAAAACTTGATGATACTCTTGTGGTTTAAAAAACTTTGCACAATGACCCTTACAAGTATAAAATCAAAGAAGAAATATGCTTTGATTTTGAAATTAGACGGGAAATATGCACCAATTTTAAAACCGCATAAATCAATTTGCAATGTCTCAAAAATAGCAAAGGTATTAGCTACTTTTTGAAACCACAGGAATTTTATGAGATTTTTATGCTCTTAAAATATAATCTGTTTCTTACAAGACTCAAAACAAATCAAACCTACGTGTAATAAATGTGTTAAACTAATAAATAAATATAATAAATTTTCTTTACGAATTTAAACTTTTATAGATGTAACCTCTACCATGTGAGTGTGTGCATGTAGGTGATCGACATATATATATTTAGAGAGAGAGATAACAGAGACATACCCTCCACTGTCAGGAAGAAAGGCCCATTTCCGATACCTTTTGTCGTCTCCCCATTCGATTGTAAGGTCTCTCGCTGTTATCCAGTAGCTCTGTTATTGAACAGTTAGAGCCCAAAAAGCAGCTTATAAGTTCAGAAAACCTTATTAATTAATAACACGTCGTAGATGAATTAAACAAAAGTTTATATAATAAGAAACATAATTAATAGAACAGACACGAATAAAAATTAAGCTGGACTTTTGTTTACCATCTTGTTTCTTTTGATGAAAATGCTAGCTAGGGCACAATTCACAAACTCTACTCCTTTCTCTTTCTATTTTCTTTTGCTTATGTGATCACTTTTCGATCTCTTCAAATATTTATTGGAGGAAGTTGCATAATGTATTCTAGAAACTTGCCATTTTTTTATTATACGTGATTGACTAACCCTATTAATTTATCTTTTTTAATCTTTGTTTTCTCGAGGCCTATGTATGCCGACAAATAAATTAATTAAATTAATTTTTAGATCTTTTGATAAGTCTTCATCAATCTTAGTATATACCAAAAAATAATAGCGCCCTCCTTATCGTTTATTGTTTTCCCATTGCTATGAAAGCTCATTAATTCATAAAAAGAATTCTTAGTCTTCTGAAAAAAGTCTTGTTAATTGTTGTTTTACGAAGACTGAAGCAACAATTGTTGTCAATCTCACTCGTGGCAAAAGAAATGGCCTCCACTGTTTTTTGTTGAATTCATATTGAGAGCGACTTGTGATAAAACATAATCTTTCTCCAAAACAACAGAAATTTTGACCTTGCACGTGCCGAAGTATAATACTAGTAAGATAACAAGCTTTGAAACATGGAGCCGATGGTATATATGCAAGGACTACTACTCAGGTCGGCACCGTTTATAAACTATAACATTTAAATCTTGTTTATCGGATTGGATCCTCTCCAATATATTAACTGCTCTTTCTTAGCAATATAAGTCTTTTATAAAATTCAAATTTCAAAAAAAGAAAGTGATGGCAGAGAGAAAATGCAATTTTTAGAAATCACTTTCTCTAGACATTAAATTTCATGAATTGTTAATTTTATGTTATATGTATATAAATGATTGAGATTTCCCGCTAGTAGAATAGTTAATATGAAAATGAAAGGATTAAATCCCTTACTTTCGTTTACAAGTAATTGGTTGAGGTGATAGCAACTTTACTCGGTAAAGAGGCTAGGAATAAGTTCAAATTTCCGTAAATGTATTTGTTGGGGGAGCTTTTCATCGCTCCTAGCCTAACAAAAATTAGTCTCCAATCAAATACAACTTGAGATACCCTAACTCAATGAGAAAAAAAAATGACTCCCTTATTTTTTGCACTCTTAGGAGATGTTTGGCACAAGAAATGAAAAATTATTCCTGGAAATTACATTCTCAGGAATTACATTCCTCCTGGGAATGATATGAAAACTGTTTGGTATATAAAAAGTATTTCTAAGAAAATTTTGGAGTATTTCTAGGATTGCTAACGTGTTATGTTTGGTTTAAATCTAACATTTTTGGGAATCTTGGGCTATTTTTCAAAAATATCCCTAATTAAAAAATATTATGAGAAAAATATAAAATTTATTTATTTCATTATTTTAATTTTTTTACTTAATTATTAATTAAGTAATTTAATGATGATTAATTTTTAATTTATTACTTGTTAATTCGATTAATTAATTATTATAATTTTTAACTCATTGATTCATTCATTATTTTTTATAAATTTTAAATTATTTAATTTTTATTCTTATTAACTTTTTAATTAATTAATTAACTAATTGATTAATTTATTAATTAATTATTTTCAATTATTATAATTATTAACTAATTAATTAATCTTTCAATTGATTAATTAAATTAATTCATTTTATCATTATTTTTATTTTTGTGTTTGATTAAATCTTAATTAGTTTTTATTTTTAATTATTAGTTTTAAATTGTTTTTTATTTTTATTATTAAGTTATTATTTTCTAATTTTTAAATTATAAACATTTCTATTTCTAATTTGTAATTTTATTTTTAATTAGTTAATTAATTTATTTATTTATTTGATCATTTAGTTATATATTTATTTTAATTAATTTATTTATTTTATCATTAATAAATTTATATTTATTTTTATTATTTATATTATTCTTACATAATTAATTTTTTAATTTATTATCTTTTCTTGTTTGAATTTTTTATTGTACGTGAGAGCATCTTAAATATGAGCTTTTTGGGTCTTTTTAATTACTCTACACATTCCCACAACTCAGGAATGTACGATTCTGGCCCTCTAATATGGGAATGAAAATTAGTTAATTCATAGGAATATTGGAGTCCTAGAAATATGATATTTTCAGAAATATTTTTTCATTCTATAAACCAAACATAGGAATCCAACATTTCCACCCTTACATTTCCAAGAGTATTATAGGATTACGTGAACCAAATGCCCCAGCGATTTTTGTGATCTGAAACCCAGAACCATATTTGTTATTAAGGTTACCAAAAGGACAACATCATGAATAGTCTATAATGATTACTTTTTTTTCAAGCTAGTCTCAGTGTTACAAAATTAATACAAATGCTCTTTAATATTTACTATTTGTCCCAAATTAATCTCTAACATTACAAAAGCAGCGCAAATTATCCCAAATGTTTGCAAAATATTAACCCAGTAATCCTCCGCCACCAATTCAATGTTAAAAGTAACAAAAAAAAAAAAAAAAGCGAGGTGCCACTGGCATATAATTACCAGTACTCTTTAGTTAATAAAAAAAAAAAAGATACAACTTATCTAATCTATGGTGAAATAACCAATATATCCTTAAGCCAAAAGAAAAAAAAATTGTTTCTATTGCTCATTTCTTTGTTTATGTCTTAATTTTTTGTTAGTTAATTGAGTTTTTATAAAATTATAAGCGACATGTCATGACTGAGGAAACAAGGATTAAACTAGAATTTTTCATGTTCATTGCTACGAAATTGATCTTGTATAAAGTTATACAATTTGTCTTTTTAAATGTTAGATTAGAGTATTTTAAGTTTACATGATAAGGAATCAATTATGATATTTTTTAAATATTTTGGGTTTTTTTAATTATTTTAGCCTTTAAAATAGGGTCATATGAGTGGTAAGTCACACTTTCCTGTTACTATTGATGTTGAATGACGGGGTGGATCAATGGAACAACAATTTATAAATATTAGTCACTTTTGACGTTGAATGATGGGGTGGATCGATGGAATAACAATTTACAAACAGTAGGAACTATGTACGCTACTTTTGTAACATTAAGGATTAATTTGAGAAAACTGGAAAGCGTTCCAAACCATTTGTGTTGCTTTGTAATTTGAGTACTAATTTAAAAAAAAAAAATAGTAAACAGGACTATTCATAAAATTTGCCTTATCAAAATGTTGTTGGATAGGGTTGAATATTTAACAACTAAGAAATGTAAGAACCCATGCCAAGTTAAGTGGTTAACGTTCTATTGTTTACCAATATTGTTTTCTTTTGGCGGTAAGACCAAGATACCAAACAATTTCTCTCTATTTCCAAAAAATATGTTCTTTTTCACCTTCCACGTTGTCATTGTGTAATGGCTTGTTGAGCTGACACCTCTGAGTTCTTATGTTCCTCTCTTCTGCCGCTGTTTTTTTTTTCCCCTTCTTTCGTTTTCTCATTGCGTATTTCTCTAACATCATGTTGGGCTAGCACATCTGCATTTTCTTTTCTTCTTCTTGTACTTCTTTTTTTAAATATTTTTTCGCGTTCTAATTATCTAGTCTACTAAATACGAGGCTGCCTATTCACGTTTGAGGATAAATTTAATAATTGTTATTGATGCTAAAAGCAATTTGATGGGCGTCGAAACCACCAAAAATATATTCCTATTTCTTACCTTGCAACTTTAATTTGGGTACACGGTGAGAAAAGGATCGAGTCCACTGGGATTAGAGAAATTTAGAATATGCTAATTATGTCAAGTAGATTAATCAAGCAAGTCACAAGCAAAACAGGGGGTTTAAATGCAAAAATAAGTAAAATAAACAAAACTGTTTAGCCACTGGTCGCGCTGTGTGGGCACGTAACTTGGCCAGAAAATAAAAAAACGGAAATAAAAATTAAAATGACGAAAATATGCAATTCTAAATTAATGCAAGGCTGTAAAATCAGAAAATCAACAAGAATAAAATCTAGCCTAAGGAACAATCGCAATTTCGGCCAACAAATTCGATCATGGATGCAAAAATACTTTCAACTATTTCGATAAATCAGTTATGGTTATTGGCTCGGCCTAATACCCTCATCTTTTCTTACAGAGTTGATAACGGTTTAAATCCCCTACGATTTTCCCACTATCGCCTTACCTATTAGACGTTCTAATCCCCGGAGATGCCCTCAAGATCTATCTAATGGCAGCAATAAAAATCTAGAAAGACCTGATTCTAAAAGTCAATACTCTCGTGGTTATTGCTCATTTAGATTACGTAATTATACAGAAAACCTGATTACCACTATATTTAGATTAATTAAATTAATCTAATTGGCTATCTATTTTCATGCAATTAAATAATCGCGCGCAAAATTAAATAATCGCAGATCAATATTAATTATTAAAGCAGTAAATACGCAAATATCAAAATAGAATAAAAGGAATAAAAACACTTAAATCTCACGAATTTGATGAACCGAAATCTTAATTAATCCTAGGCTAGAAAAGAAATTAGAATAGCTTCTCCATGAATGTCACCCAAAGAATAAAGAGAAAATTTACTGTTGTTCGCTAAAAGCTGTCTACCTCTCAAGTGCAAATAAGAAGTATTTATATAATAAAAACCCTAACCTATTTTTCTTATTGGATAAAGAAACCTGGCCCAAAAAGAATAAAAAGGTAAAAGCTTGAAATAAGTCCAACAAAATAAAAAGCCTGCTAATATTTGATCTAATTCCTTTCAAAGTCCAGAAAAATATCTTCAATCTTGGTCAACTCAGTCAAAACCCGCGTAGCAATCAAACGGCATTTTTCCACGTGACGACGTCAACTTTGACCGCTACAAACTTGTCCAAAAAGCTTGAATATCCATATGTAATGCGTCCAGCTCCTTTTCCTAAGCACATTTATGCAAAATTACATTAAAAACATTGATTAAGAAGCATTCTATTCCAAAATCAAGTGCATCTAACATATAAATTAAAATACTTATTTAGAACTTATCAAATTCCCACACACTTGAACCATGCTTGCCCTCAAGCATGAAAATAATTAAGAATAGGGAATTCACATGCAAGACTGACCAGGACTTTAATTATGCAAAGATTCCAAGTTTTACAACAAAAAATAATGCAAGTCCTGCAATAAAATTTTCTGTATTTTCATGAACATAGCTAACATCAAAAGAATCCAAAGTACAGAACAAAATTAAGACATGTGTTCATCAAAGCTTCAACTTCACAGTTCATCTACTAATTTTATCATTCTACATTCCATCATGTCACCATTCAATCACAGGAACATAGTCATTCAAGCACAACCTCTCAACAAATGCACAAGTCTTGACCCAATTCAAGCATTTATAAAAACAAGCAAGTTATCATACTGACAAACTAAATTTTCTTCTTCTTTCAACCAACTCACAATGTTTTTAGCCAAAAGAGTGCACTAATTTTTCAAATTTCTGCAGCACTTTTTCCAAAAGTAAGACTTGACTTGACCAAAAATTTTCAAGAAGAAGCCTGACTTAGCAAGAAATTTCCGACAAATAAACATCTTCATAAAAAAATATAGCCACAAAGTTCACTCAAGAATAATTCCATCAGAATTTTCCACTGGACTTCAAGCTAACTCAACCATCCATCAAAGTAGACATAGGCACATAATCCTTCAAAAGTTCCTCCACCTCGACTCAAAGAAACTTGAAAGGAAAAACAAAAGTAAGCCAGTTTTTCAGCAAGTCAAAACAACAACCACCACATGTACAAGTCACCTTGCTAGCACCCAAAACACTATATAAATGAACCTTGCATCATTTAAGCACACAAAAGAGATTTAAGCCAAGTATGATTATGCTAATGCAAAGAAGAGAGATTAAAGCACTGCCTTGATGTGCAATTTTTCCTCAAAGAAAATAAGCTTTGTGTCTAGGCCCAGCTGCCGGAAAGCCGGATCACTTCAATTGCCTTTTTTCACAATTTTCATGATTTACCTAGAATGTCATCCAACCTTTTTACGCGATGACAAACATTTGTGATGAATGTCCCCGGTTACTCAGTTGGTCACAATTTCAAGTGACTTTTAGCTCTTCTCATGAATCCCTATTTTTTTCTTTCTTTTGGAGACCAGCGGAGTAAAAAGGTGCGCATTTACTTTGATTTCATTCATTCTTGTGCTCTTTTTTTCACTTTCATCATTTTTGCAGGAGTGACTTCAATCCCAACAAAACTTTCCTAGACACGCACTTTTTCACAATTTTACCACAAAAATAAATCAAGGCAAATACCTCTCAAACTCTACCTAAGCATTAGCTTCCAATTTAAACGCATGCACATTTTCAGCCCAAGTTAAGATTAAGCAAGGTTCAAGCATAGCGTGTTCAAGTATCTATCAAAGGACAAAAACAATAGGGATGGATTCACTGTATGTACTAACTTATCGTTGTAACCAAAGCAAGTTTCCCGAGCATGTGGATTAGATTTTTTTTTTCATGAGGAATGCCCAGTTTACAAAGTAGACAGTTGAGCCAAAAATATTTGGAAAAATAAAACTAAGGAAACAAAAACTTAACAAATTATTTTTTTCTCTTTTTTTCTATTTTTTTTTTCATGAAGACAAGACATAGGAAGACCCAAACAATACTAAATAAAATACAATTACTTATAAAGACTCAAAATAAAAGACAAAAACAAAAACACAAAATAGTCCTCCTCCACACTTATCATGCACATTGTCCTCAATGTGTAAAGAAAAAAAAATAACAAAATAAAAGAAAAATAAAACACAGGTAAGAGGGGGAAAAAATGTAAGAGGACTTCCCTTGAAAGAGGTGCAAGAGATGGTGGAACTAGATATCATTCATCCGGAGTGGGGCCATGGTACTCAATGAGATTCACCTTCTTTTTTTTTTTTTTTTGAGCTTTGATCTTTGATCTTTGTTGCACCAAATTTTTATGATTTTTCAAAATAGCCTTTGCAAGCCCTCGCCTAAGCGTTCAGTGCCCAATTTTTCAGAAAACAATTCAAAAACTCACCAAAATTCCAAGGCAACTCCTACCTGTAAACATCAAAACTCTCATACAACATATTCAGATCAAAGTTAGGATTCTCAAGGAAGAAGAAAATAAAAATAAAAAAATAAAAGAAAATTCCTAAAAAGAATTAAAAAAAATTGCAAAAAATTGAAATTTCTAACTCTGTGGGTTGCCTCCCACCAGCGCCTTTGTTTAATGTCGTTGGCTCGACATAACCAATTCATCTAAGCTTTATCCGGTGGCTTTTCTGTTTCAATTCTCTCACGGACGGGCTTCAAACGATATCCATTAACTTTGATGACTTTGTCATTACTCGAGCTCTTCACTTCAACTACACCACAAGAAAACAATTTAGTAATAATAAAAGGACCTACCCATTTAGTCCGTGGATCATTGGGAAATAATTTAAAACCAGAGTGATGATATAAAACTTTTTGTCCCACTAAAAATTGTTTTCCATCAATAACTTTTTCTTGCAAACTCTTTTTCTTGCGAATTTTTGCCTTCCCACGAACACTGCTGTTCTTCTTCTCCAACTCTTGGGGTTGTAACTTCCTATGTGCACCCCTCTTGTCCACCATCGGTGGATTCAAGCGACTTTGAATTTTTCCCATTAGCTTTCCTTGATTTTTTCGCTTGGCAATTGATTCCTGCAAGTTAGTGCTACTTGCAAAAGTCTTCTTAAATTCTTTCAGCTTTTTAAGAGTAGGACTTTCACAAAAAGTAACACTTAGCTTATTATCATCAATTGTTTCTAAAGCAAAAACACAAGACACCTCACTAGGATTTTTCATGTCATTATAAACATCAAATTTAACAATATCTCCATCAAACTCCATAGTGAGAATACCTTTGTGCACATCAATTTTAGTTATAGCTGTACTAATGAATGGTCTGCCTAACAAAATTTCACAAGACTTGGGAGATGAATCTTCCTCCATATCAAGCACATAAAAATCAGCAGGAAAGACCAAAGACCTATTACCTAATTGAATAACAACTCTTGTTTCTTTCAAAGGTCCTACTTTCCAGGGTCCCATATTCAAAGCAAAATAAATGGACTTAGGCATGATATTAATGGATGCTCCTAAATCACACATAGCTTTTTTAATACCTAAAAAACCTATTTGACAAGAAATAGCAAACATACCTTGGTCCTTGCATTTTGAAAGCAAATCCTTCTTTTTAAGCACGGCGGTGACATTTTCCCCCACACTTATCTTTTCATTCCCAACGAGCTTCTTTTTGTTAGTGCACAATTCTTTAAAAAAATTTGCAATTCGAGGCACTTGTCTAATTGCATCAAGTAAGGGAATATTTACCTCAACTTTGCGAAAAAGCTCAAAAATCTCCTTCTCGTCCTTCTTTTTTTTTGACTTTGTGAATCTTTCGGGGAAATGAGTCTTAACCACTAGCTCTGCTTTATTTTTAAGCTCTGTTTCATTGCTGCCCGCCATTTTTTCATCGTGTTTTATACCCTCTTTTTCGATTTTTTTCTCTGTTTCAAGTGCTGTCAACTTTGCGTGCCCACGCCTAGTCTGACAGTGGCTGTCCAGCAGCTCTTTTTTACTTCGTAGAGTGATTGTGCATGCATTTTCCTTTGGATTAGCAACCGTTTGAGAAGGTAATTTACCACGGGACTCTAACCTACCTACGGATGTTGCTAATTGGCCCATTTGTGTCTCCAAATTCTTTATGCTTGCCCTTGTTTCCTGTTGAAATTGTTGAGTGTTAAGAGCAAGAGATTTCACAATATCCTCAAGAGAAGTACCTGAACTTGAAGGTGTGGGCTGCGATGGTGGGGCTGGTCGTGGCTGGAAATGTTGCGAATTTGACGAATTAAATTTTGTGGCCTTGCTCTATAACTCAAGTTTGGGTGATCCCTCCAACCTGGGTTGTATGTGTTCAAAAAAGAATCATATGTTTGCTGTGGTGAACTAGGAAAACCTCCAATGGCATTAACATGTTGTAGATCCTCTTCTTGGAGCGTAGGACACATATCAGTTGGGTGTCTCGCCATGGCACAAATTCCACAAACTTTTTGAATTAGAACACTACCACCTACAACCAAACTTTGAACAAGAGAAGTTAGTTGAGTTAACTTTGAATCAAGGGAAGAAACAGTTACCTCATTAACTCTTTTTGAATGCTCGTATCTATTTCCAAATTGTTGTGAATTTGTAGCCATGATAGAAATCAAATCTCTAGCCTCTCGAGGTGTTTTGTCAACAATTGCTCCTTCGCTAGCAGCATCCATCATTCGTCTCTCAATTGGAAGCAATCCTTCATAAAAATATTGGATGAGAGATTGTTCAGAAATCCCATGTTAGGGGCAGCTTGCACAAAGTCTCTTAAATCTCTCCCAATAATCGTAAAGCAACTCCGAATCTCTTTGCTCGATGGCACAAATTTCTTTCCTAATTACCGCAGCTCTAGAAGCTGGAAAAAATTTATCAAGGAATGCTTTAGCCATATCTCACCAATTAGTGATGGAACCAGATGGAAGATAAAATAGCCACTCTTTTGCCGCATCCGCTAAGGAAAAAGGAAATGTTCTTAATTTAATTTGATCCTCTGTTACACCATCAGGTCTCATAGTTGAACAAACTATATGGAACTCTTTGAGATGTTTATGGGGATCTTCATTCTCCAACCCACGAAAAGTGGGTAAAAGACGAATTAATCCTGATTTTAGCTCGAAATTGACATTAAGCTCCGGACAAGTGATGCAAAGTGGTGATTGATTCAAAGAGATAGCGGCTAATTCACATAAAGTTCTATTATTTTCAGCCATCTCCTCTTCTTTTTTGGACTCACTAGATGATCCGAATAAAGCTTGTGATGTTTCGGATTATTTCTTAAGTTGTTTCCGCAACTTTGCTTCTTTTTTTTCAAGCTCTTTGCGGTCTTTTCAATCTCTCGATCAAATTGCAACTTACTTGTATGATCTAACCTGGTTATAAAAAGGCAAAAAATTCAACACCAATCCCCGGCAACGGCGCCAAAATTTGATGGGCGTCGAAACAACCAAAACTATATTCCTATTTCTCACCTTGCAATTTTAATTTGTGTACACGGTGAGAAAAGGGTCGGGTCCACAGGGATTGGATAAATTTAGAATATGCTAATTATGTCAAGTAGATTAATCAAGCGAGTCATAAGCAAAACAGGGGGTTTAAATGCAAAATTAAGTAAAATAAACAAAACTGTCTAGCCACTGGTCGCGCTGCGTGGGTACGCAACTTGGCCAGAAAATAAAAAAAGGGAAATAAAAATTAAAATGACGAAAATGTGCAATTCTAAATTAATGTAAGGCTGTAAAATCAGAAAATCAACGAGAATAAAATCTAGCCTAAGGAACAATCGCAATTTTGGCCAACAAATTCGATCATAGATGCAAAAATACTTTCAACTATTTCGATAAATCAGTTATGGTTATTGGCTTGGCCTAATACCCTCATCTTTCTTTACAGAGTTGATAACAGTTTAAATCCCCTACGATTTTCCCACTATCGCCTTACGTATTAGACGTTCTAATCCCCGGAGATACCCGCAGGATCTATCTAACGGCAGCAATAAAAATCTAGAAAGACCTGATTCTAAAAGTCAATACTCTCGCGGTTATTGCTTATTTAGATTACGTAATTACACAATAAACCTGATTACCACTATATTTAGATTAATTAAATTAATCTAATTGGCTACCTATTTTCATGCAATTAAATAATCGCGTGCAAAATTAAATAATCGCAGATCAATATTAATTATTAAAGCAGTAAATACGCAAATATCAAAATAGAATGAAAGGAATAAAAACACTTAGATCTCACGAATTTGATGAACCAAAATCTTGATTAATCCTCGGGTAGAAAAGAAATTAGAACAGCTTCTCCATGAATGTCACCCAAAGAATAGAGAGAAAATTTACTGTTGTCTGCTAAAAGCTGTCTACCTCTCAAGTGCAAATAAGTGGTATTTATATAATAAAAACCCTAACCTATTTTCCTTATTGGATAAGAAAACTTGGCCCAAGAAGAATAAAAAGGTAAAAGCTTGAAATAAGTCCAACAAAATAAAAAGCCTGCTAATATTTAATCTAATTTATTCCAAAAGCCCAGAAAAATATCTTCAATCTTGGGCAACCCAGTCAAAACCCGCGTAGCAATCAAACGACATTTTTTCACATGACGACGTCAACTTTGACCACTACAAACTTGTTCAAAAAGCTCCAACATCCATATGTAATGCGTCCAACTCCTTTTCCTAAGCACATTTATGCAAAATTACATTAAAAACATCGATTAAGAAGCATTCTATTCCAAAATCAAGTGCATCTAACATATAAATTAAATACTTATTTAGAACTTATCAGGAAGATATCATTTTATAAAGAGGAAAACATATATATCTTGACATCTTTTATTTTTCGGCTTATACTAGTGACTTGCTATACATTTCTTCGCTTTTTTAACTTTATGTGATTGACTTACACTGACGGATATATTTATTATGAATGAAAAACTGGTATATAAGCACCATGAACTAATTTAATTTATTTATTTATTTAAAAAAACAAAGACTTAGTCTTAAAAAAGAATAAACGTAGCATCCAAATCGAGGACTAGCTAGCATATAAACAAAGAATTTTACAACAGAAAACCATCAAAGAAAACAAAGTTATAACAAAGTTCTATTCTGTGCATGTGTTGCCTCTTATTTCTCCATATTTTTTCCAGTGTTAGAAAGCGTTTACACTAACAATTAGCAATTGAACTTGTTAATGCCCATTCCTTTTCTAGTGTTCAATTCAAAATTCAGATTGTTATCTCTATATCAAATATAGGCAACTCATGTTAGATATAGTCCATAAGCATATAAAAATATTTTCATTAGTTTAGAAGGCAAACATATAGCTAAATTTCTAGTCAAATTAACTAATAAATTTGTCTCTTGATTGATAAATATCTATGCAACTCGCAATAGATTGAAAGGAATTTCTGAAAGGCAAACATCAATGACTGAGGTTGATAGCTGGGTGGATCTGATCCCTTTCAGTGAAGTTGTTCTCTTGAGTCGTGCCATGTGTTGCCTCTTATTTTTCCATGTTTTTCCCAGTGTTAGAAAGCGTTTACACTAACAATTAGCAATTGAACTTGTCAATGCCCATTCTTTTTCTAGTGTTCAATTCGAAATTCACATTGTTATCTCTGCATCAAACATAGGCAACTCATGTTAGATATAGTCCATAAGCATATAAAAATATTTTCATTAGTTTAGAAGGCAAGCATACAGCTAAATATCTAGTCAAATTAACTAATTAATTTGCCTCTTGATTGATAAATATCTATGCAACTCACAATAGATTGAAAGGTCCGAAAGGCAAACATCAATGACTGAGGGTGATCGCTAAAACACAAATTAGAACCAGGAGTTATTAAAATTTCTAATTAGTCAATTTATGCAAACTGACTGATTCTGATTGCGCGCACGTAAATATATGTGTGTGTATATATATATATATATAGTCATCCCCTCACACGTGATACACATGTACGGAACACCAAGCTAGGAATGACGTGCATTTCAAGATAGCGCAATATGACGAACATCTTCACATTTTACGAACTTCAACGGCCCTCACAATTAGACCATATTTTGGATGATGATCATCAATCCCTGTAAGTTGGAAGTTCAATTGATGAATAGTACCCGAAAATTCACCAAGTGCAACCTCGAACCATCCATCAGACCGACACTGTGGATCACGAGCCAGAGAAATTAGGTGCAATACTGGATCCCCAACCGTAGAATATGCCTGATCAATATTATTGTGGTTAGGCTCGGTCTTGAACACTAAGTATGCTCTATACTTGTGTTTTATTTTCGTACTGGGGGTGCTCCCCTGAATGTCAAGCACAGTGTCGTCCACAAGCTTGGCCACTTCTCTGCGCACAAACATAATCATGTAAACAAATCGACCATGATAGAGTTATCATCTCATCCATAAGTTTAATCTTGTAGAAAGGATATTTGATTTTATTATTTATTGATTAACATGTACTCTCACGTGCAGGCGTGGTTTGTTTTTAAGCCTTGCACGTCAACAATTTTATTTTCTTAATTGGGTGGCAGTGAGCTCTGAAGCTGAGACCATATTAGAGTTATTGTTTCGTCTAAAAATTTAACCTTATGGAAAGAATATTTATTTATTATATTGACAAACCACATTAGTAGAGGGTAATCGGAAGGGATAGAGATCGAGGGAACCCTTCAGGAAAGGTAATCCATTGCCAGTGATTTGGGTTGTTTGCATCTTTGATTTGAAGATTTCTTGCTTCTATCCACTCCTGCCATTGCACAAGATCAGCCAGAAGTTGTTGTTATGTTGCAGAATGCATCATGCATGGAGATGAATTTGAGAAAGTAAAATGAAAATAGAAGTTTATATAATAAGAAATAAGCAGATGAATTCAAACATATATGAACGTAAAGCTGGGCTGTGTTTACCATCTTGCTCTTGCGATGGTGATGGTGATGGTGATGGTGATGGTGATCATGGTGATGATGACAGGTCACGAAGTTGTTTTCATCTCCCTGCATACAATTAATTTTAACAGATAATTTAAAACCTAGTATATCCATGTTGTAACACCAAGCGTTATTTTGGAAAATATATATTTGGAACATGTCTATAATTACTAATAGGGTTTTTTAATTTGTTAAAATGTTCATATATTTAGACATAATGTTACCTGTAGTCACTATACTTTCAAAGCTAGCTATTGAATACCCTTGTTATTAAAATGTATGCAAACTCACAGGCCTGGTTGCCATAGATTTTATTTGACTCACAATGAACAATATTAAATTAAATTCGTTCATCGATTTTTATTTACCTCAATAAAAGCCTCAAATCTTCAACCCCACTTTCAAAAGCTACGATATGCTCTAATAATTTGTTTCAAGTGTATTTTTAAGGCTTGTTTGGAACAACTAGTTATCAGGATAATTATTAATATAATAAATAAATATGTCTCTATAAACTTAACTTTTAGATGAGATGATAACTCTAATATTGTATTAGCGCCTAAGCCATCAATTCGAGTTTCACCACTACCTATTTAATAATACATTAAAACATTAATAAACTTTAAAATTGTTCACATCCAAGGCTAAATATACCAATATGCTAATGTGTTCGGTAAAGTTAGCTTATGAATGTTAAATGACATAAAAGGATACAAGTCATATATTGTTATTATGATAATTATAATTATTACTAATTCCTATGGTTGCACTAAGATAATTTATTCTAATTAGAAATTTCTTCTAATAATATTTTATTATTAAAGCATATAATTATTTTTTGATAAATAATAAATTATTTGTATCATTATTATAAAAAATATATTGCTTTAATTGTTTCAAAACTTATGTTGTAAAAGAAAATAATGTAGACTAATAAAACTTACAATTTTTTTAGTATATTTTGATGAGTACGGCTGCTGCCTATTGCTAAGTTGTTTTGATCTCTCTGCGTTCAAGTAATTTTAACGGATTATATAATTAAAACCTTAAGAATATTTATGTTTACACCAAAAATTTATTCTTGAAAATGTATATTTATATCATAGATATAATTAATTATTAACGAAAAAAAAACTAAGGATTATTTTTGAATTATAAGTATGTTCTAAATCGTACTTGCGTACTAGGGGTCCTCCCCTGAGTGTCAAGCATAACATCGCCCTCAAGAGATTGACGAGAGAACGACCCTTCAGGAAGGGTATTAATCCAGCTCCAGTTGTTTGTGTTGCCTGTATCTTTGATTTGTAGATCACTTGCTTCTATCCAGTTTTGTCGTCGTTAGACAAGAACCAAAACTATTAATATAATAAACAAATACATCAATATTATCTTTACAAGTTTAAATTTTTAAATGAAGTGGTAATTCTATCACATGTTAATTCTTATATTACTAAATGCATCATGTGCAAGAATTCCAAAAAAAAGAGAGAGCATCGATGCGATACATATTTGGAAATTATCAATAAACTAATTATAGGGCAACAAACAAGAAACAAGCACATGAAGAAATAACACAAGAAATTAAACATTAAAGCTGGAGTTATGTTTACCTGCGCAGCCTGCTCCATCTTGTTCGTAAATATAACTTTGATGGTATATATTTCTCTACGTGTTTTCATTCTCGATTTCATCATGTATTTATAGGAGAAATTAGTGGTGATATTGGCATGCCACGTGGACCAATAGGACGATGACACGTGGCACAAGAGGAACAACAGAAGCCAGGAGCAGTCCCTTGGTGCATGGCTCCGCCCATGGGTTGCACTAGGCGTACCCTTGATGCATGGGTATGCCTCTTTGTATGTTCAACTTATGAAGTAGGATATTGGTGTGGAGGTTAAAATGGCACTTGAACATACATATGGGCGAACCCCAAGCCCAGGTGTCCACTAAGACATGCCTTGGAGGGGAGGCATACCCTTGCCTTATGGGTACGCCTAGTTTAAGCTCTCTGTAAGGCACGTGGCTTCCTCCTTAGAATAGCTATGTATTCCATGTCAACAATCAAAGTAGGTCCAATCAATATCCTATAAATATCAAGCTAAAGACCACACAAAGGGAGGATGAAGGGTGAGAATTCTCTCTAGACATCTTAGAACATATTCATAGCACATTCAAACTTTTCTTCGTAAATTCATATACTCCTTAAACTGACTTGACCATCAGAGGTACAAGGGGGAGAAAGTCCCTCTTCTTCTTCATCTTGTAGGAAAGCGCGTACATATCAACCAATTGGGCACAAAAGGCATACGCGTTACCCAACCAAGTATAAAAGGCGTATGCGCCATCCGATCAGGAAAAAAGGAAGGTGTAAGCATCTGGCACGTGAGCATAGATTAACCCTTAGCCTACGCATCCACTATCTACTCACTCAACAACCATCCGAAGACATTCCAATCTTTATTGACGTGGGCGAGATTTCCTTGACCGCATCAAGTTGCATCCAATTAATTTCTTGGACTATTCTTTGTTTAAGTGGTTGCGGGTAGGGGTGGAAATTGGATCGGATTTTCGGATAATCGGATTTTTCGGGTTCGGGTTTTTCGTGTTTCGGATGGGAAAAAATACCCGATCGAGTAGTTAAATAGTAACTATATCGGATTTTTTGGATGCCGGGTTTTTCGGATTCGGATGTTCGGATACCCGATATTTCAATGAAGCTAAAAAATACAAAATTGTTTACTATATATATATATATATATGTATATATATATATATATTTGCGGTAAGTTAGCAAATACATTCATTGATAGTTAAACTAATTACATCCATGTACACAAATAGCACGATGCTCAAAACTAAGCATCGGCTCCAATAAAAGAAAAGAGATTGTTCAAAATGATGATAGACAAATTAACTCTTTTTAAAATATAAAGATATTTCCATCATAACTACGAATCAAACAAAAAGGAAAAATTAATAAATATTAACTATACAAATATATTTCCACATTTATCTAACTTAAACATAACAAATATTTATGCTAAATTAATGTTACATTTTGTTAATTCTAATTATATTACTCAATTCAGTTGTCTAATTTATTTACAAATAGCCTAATTATGTTATTTAACTTCTCATTACTTTTGTAGAATACTTTTTTTTCTCTTTTTTTAATTGTCCATTTTAATATTAATGCATTATATAAAATGTGTGTTTATATATGTGTTATATTAGAATATTATGATGAATAATTTACTATAAAATGGTGTGTGTATTTTTTTCGAGTTTTTCGGATCGGGCTCGGGTAGGAAAAAATTACCTGATCTACTACCCGATATCCGATATTTTTCGGATATCGGATTCAGATATTATCTGAATCCAAAAATTTTGCATTTTTTCCATCCGATCGGGTTCGGATTCGGATTCGGGTACCCAATCCAAATTTCCACCCCTAGTTGCGGGATCATGTCACCTCTTGATTTCTTCTATTTTATTATTCTTTAATTAATTTGTTTCGTGAAGAGCTCACAAATGTAAGCAGCTAGATTTTTTCGACAAGTCTTTATCAACCTTATCTTATTTAGATGCCATTTGTATCGAAGTCTTATCACTTAGCTAGATTTTTTCGACAAGGTATCGAATTCTTATAACTTTTTATTAACTCTGGTGTCGAATTCTTATAACTTTTTATTAACATTGGTAAATTTGCCCATTAAACTCTTTGTTTCTGCTCTCACCAAGTAAAATTATATTAGACGTTTTGCACTTTTACTTTTTTCTGTTTTTGCAAAAAGTTTCATTAAGTAAATTAAAATCGGAATATATATATATATATATATATATATATATATATAAATTGTTATTAGTGTTGAAAATCTACTTATAAAATATATTTATACTTTGTCTTTAAATGAATAGTAAAAATTGACTATTAACAATAAATTAAACATAAAAATACTCATGTATCACACGAGTATACTATAGTATATTTTCTATTACATTTTATGTCATATTTTTCACTTAGTTAATAAATTAGGTATTGTATAAATTTTTAAATTCTATGTGACATTTAATAGATATTTAAATTAAAAATAATTTAAATAATTAGATAATTTTTAATCAAACTCTTTTGTTTATATTTGTTACCAAGAAAATTTGTCCTTCCATAATCAGATGTTGATATCTTAATTTTTTTCATGAATAACGAGAGTGATAGATTTTGCATTTCTAATATAAATGTATGTCTACATCTTGGAAGTAAAAAAAAATTATAAATAGAATATGAAACTTTCTTTATGTATCTGTTATAGAACATTGCTAAATATATGTTATAATGGTTGTAATTGTTATCTTTAAAAGTAATAAATAATTCATATTTTATTAAATGCTAATATAATTTAGTCTATTTCACCCTACATTTGGATTAATTTTATTTTTTTCTCTTTTTTTAATCCCTATATAAAATTCTATTCTTCAAAATTTATCCAATTTTAAATTACTTAGTTAATTTCTTCAACAATTGGCAATAGGCAATAGGTGAATAATTGACTTAATTTATATTAATCAATTATTTTTTAAGTCTTATTATTAATTTTATTATCAATCATTTTTAGGATATGCTATGCTTTCACTTGATATATCTTATTATTAATAAATATATTTTTCTTTTAGTGATTACTATTTTATTTTTTATAACTTTTTTTACTTTTTTATTTTTAAAAATTATTTTTGCATTTTAAAGTAAAAAATTATCCCGTGCATTATAGTGGTGTAAATCTAGTTTCACCATAAAAAAAAAGTGTTTTTTAATGAAAAGAACATAATTTAAATAGACCCTATCACAAACATGATTTTTTTTCCCTCTTTCCTACTTACCACGGTCCCTAAACACAATAAACTATAAGGTATATTTGGTTAAAAATCAATCAATCTTTTATGAAGTGTTCTTTTATTGCAAAGTGAGAAATACACCACTAGACAATAAGGGCCTGTTTGGATTGATTTTTTTTCAAGAAAAAATACTTTCTTTTTTCTTGAAAAAGTTACATTAGATTTCCAATAACTATTTGATTTTGCTTCCAAAAAAGCTAAATCTCTGGAAAAAAAAAAAACTCAAATACAGCTTTTTTTAAAAGTAAAAATTTTAAGCTTTTTAAAAAAAGCTGTTTTTCAAAAGCCATTAAAAAAAGCGCTTTTAAAAAAAGCTAATCCAAACGAGCCCTAAATCTAGAAGGAAGATTTATCTTAAAATAATACATTAAATTTATCCTAAAATCATAAATGCTATATTACAATGATGCACTAAAGCATGCTCTAGTTATTGAACAGCCAATCAATACCTATCTATATCTATATACTATAGTATAAAACAAATCCCGTTGAATGACATGTTGCCACATGTCGCTGCTACTTTGTTGCCACGTGTTTACTGCTTAATAATGTTAAAAAAATACATAGCTGTCCTTTTTCTTTTAAATTTTCCATAGATGCCTTCCTTTCCTAGAAACTTCCTTTTTCATTATATTTAATTTTTAGATTTAATTTTTCCATAATTGCAGAATCTTAACTCTTTTAATTTTCAAAATCGTAAATATATATGGATATCACAGGTCTGTTACCTACAACTAAATCATTTAGTCGTTGTTCAATTTGATTTCTTCCCTTTTTGTGCACTAAAAAATCTTTCCTTTTTCTTCTCAATATATTATTTACACTTAATTATTAGCCAAAAATTATGGTTAACTCATTATTTTAATATCATATTTCAGCTCATACATTCCAATCTTATGCATGGTAACACAGATTTGCTTCCCTTTTATTTTAGATACTCACAATTTGATCGATTCCTTTCTTATCACCACAATTTCTCCTAAATTTCAAATTGTGATGTCTCGCAAATTTCAAAATTGTGCATATATAAGATAATCACATGTATATTGTCAATTTTTGTCAAATCTTTTTTTATTTGCACACTAATTGCTACCAGAATCATTGGTGATTGGTGGTTTCCCTTATGTTAAACTCTTTCGTATTTATGTTTTTGTATTGTTATACAATTATATTTTACTAACCTTTTATTATCTCTGTTACTTTTGTCTCGGTATATAGCTTTTCGGGAGGAGAGGTACAAAAAAAATTTATTTATTATTCTACAATCTTACACATTGGTTTAAATATTAGTTTATTATCTATGATTTGGGTTGTGTTTATTCATCTCTGTTATGATATCTTTTATCTTGGTTTCTGTTTTTTATTCATATTTTTGTTATTCATTTAAGCTTCCCCTCTAAAAATATGTTTTTTTAATAATGTTATCTTAATCACTGTTAGCATGTTATTCTTTTACTTTGTGTTAGCATGTTGCTTATTTTTTACTAAACTAGCATGGAGCTTATGATGATTTATTATATTTAAATATTAAATATATTTTTAGAAAATAAAGGCAAGTCTTCCTTTCAGTTTTAAGAAGAATATGTAAAAATGGAAGATTTTTCAAAATCCTTTTCTAATCTATAATTTAATTTTAGACCCTAAACGTAATTCTGCCAATTGACAAATATATATGAGCTTGACTACTTAAAATGTTATCGTATATATTGCAATCTAATCATTATATGGTATTTAAAGTATAGTAACATCGTTAATTTCTATTTGCTTTGGTAAAATATAGCAAGTTATTGTAGATCATATGAAAAAGTTGGTTTTAATATTATTCAACTATTTGTAGCAGTAGGGCTTTTCCCTTATATGGTTGCAAATCTCTTTATTAGGTAGGTCTAATTTCTTTCCCCAATACAATGTTATATTATTTACCGTATGTGTATTATTATTATTTAATTCATTAAAATCATTTCATATAATTTGTTTGAAACATTTAGATGAATAAAAAATTAAATCTTTCTACTTACATATAACACATTCTGTATAATCGCAAGGTGAGATACTAGTATTTTATAATGCAAGGATACGAATTTGAATTCAAAATTGTTAACCACAATAAATTATGTGACCGTTTTCATCTAACATTTTCTTTACAACATGTTTGTGTAATTTATTTTGCTTCAACGTGTCAATATATTGCTTGACATATATCTAGTTAAGGATACGACACATGATAAGAATCGTGTACCAAATTGGCAAAATAAACAAAAAGAAAGATAAGAATGCTGTACTAGATTGATCCAAAAACAAAAAGAAATGATAGAAAGATAGAATCCTTGCTAAATTAACCCACTTTTAGAAGAAGGAAAAAACGAGATAAGATTCCTATACCAAATTAGTGTCAACGGCTTACATAAAAGTATACATCGAACTTTCACAAGAGAAAAAGAAAAAGTATGAATTAATTCGTGCAAGTGATAAAATTCACATTGATAATTAATTTAAAAATGAATCAACTATAATTCACTTAAATTATGCAAGATATTTTCAACAAAGAGAAGGTCGAAAGCCACTCTTAATTTTTGTAACTTTGGTAATTCTTTAGATTAGTATTGCTTAACCGCACAATGGCCTTTTGTATTTTATATTTATAAATTTATGATAGAATTACCAGAGAACATGGTATTTGGCCTATTAAATTGATTTTTATTCTATTCTAACTTGTTAGTTAAAATGTTTTGCCAAACAAATTAAAGGAAATAAGCATCCCATTCTTGCTTTTTTATGTTTACAATCAAATATCATAAAAGAATAAATATTTCAAGAGAATTATGGGATGAATTCATTCTACCTTCAATGATCTTTCCTTCTCTATGGCACTTTTTTGGCATACTATGGATGGATTTGAGACGGAATAAAGACGTAAAGTATTATAGTTGAATGACATTAAAGATGGAATTTTAGAAATGATATAACTATTTTTAAGACAGGATGGAGATAGAATTTTTCTGTCTCTAATTTGAGGCAAAATTTTGAGATGGAATTTTCTTCTCAATATTTTATCAATTAATAGATTTTGGCAAAATCTTTTTAGACAAAATAAAGATATGAAAAGTTTTGTCTCAAGTTATTTGCCATTAACAAAATTTTGATATCTTTTAAGAAAAAATAGAGACAAATATTTTCCGTGTCAAACTTTGACACGGAAATAATTCGCCTCAAAGTTTGACACGGATTATTTCCATCCAAAATTTTCCATCTCAATCTTTTAATCTTTTGTAGTGTACTGCAGTCACCACATGACATCTCACAAGTGTCACTTTATTCTGTTTTTATTTTATTTTTTAACAAGAAGCATCAGAATCCTCTTAATGGGTGGCACGTGGCACTTGTTGTTTATTTTTTAATTTTTTATATTTTATTTCTTTTTTAGAGCTTAACTTTTTTTTTTTTTTAATTGAGTGACCATCCTATTATAACTAGTTAGAAAATTGAGCCTAAAGAGTAAAGACACGTAATATAATACATGGAAATTAATTAGTTACGTGCATTATAATCTTTAGGTGGAATGCCACAGAACACCTGTTAGTTGTTTCTTCATTTTTTTTTATATTTAATTATTTATTTCATGGAAGAGGAGGGGCTTTTTCCCTAAAATTTTATTAGATGAATTAGGAAGTTACAAAATAGGAGCAGGGCATAAAAAAAACTTAACAGCAAAAGAAGGAAGTATTCCGACAAAAAAAAAAAAAAAAGAAGGAAGTACTACTACTTCCCAGTACAAAAGGTGACGAAAGGTAAATAAGGCTGGAGGATCGAACCTTACACCCCTTTATAATTGATAGCTTAGACAATAAATAAATATAGTATAAACACAATCGTAACATGCCCCTATCTAATTACAAGCTTAAGCTTTAGATAAGGTGATAATTTAAGGTTCGTCTAAATTGCGTTTTTAAAATAGGTTTTTTCTAAATTTTTTTTTAAAAAGGTACTTTTTTAAGAATCTCAATTTTTTTGCTTCTAGAGAAAGCAAATATTGAGCTTTTTCCCAAAGTTTAGTTTTTTCTGAATCCAATTCACTACAAGAAAAGCAACTGCAGGCGACAGGAAAATGGCAACGGAACAAATTTTGTAGCCATTTGGCGACGAAAAGGCGACGGCGTAGCAACAGTAAAACAAAAAAGAAAAAGTTCCGTTGCCAAATCGTCGCCAACCAAACGTTTGTAGCCAATCCGTCCCCGAAAACGTGGTGAGGGAACAACTTTGTAGCCATTTGGTGACGGAATGGCGACGGCAAAGCAACGATAAGGGGAGGTTCCGTCACCAATTCATTGCCAACAACACTTCCGTAGCCAATCCGTCGCATAAAACGTGACAGAAAAACTTCGTAGCCATTTGGCGATGGAATGGCAACGACATAGCACTGATAAGGTGAGATTCCATCACCAATCCGTGCCAATTGGCTACGGAAATATTCATTAAACTTGCTAATGACAATAAATCTTATATATATTTTTTAATTAAATCAACTTCAAGGATATAAATGCTTAATTTGTGTGAAAAAAATTATATCAGGTGAAAACCAAATATTATTAACCAATTGATTGGATAGAAAACCTTTTTCCAATATTAGTAGTTAAAAGAGTAATAAAATATTTCACGTATTCAATCAATATATCTTTATGGCTAAAATTTCAAGCAACTGTAATGTGAAAATATATTATTTTGTACAAGATCAAGGCTTGAAATTAAGTATACAACGAAAAACTAATGGATTGATGTTGATTTAGGTACAAAATTTATTTTTATCTTCTTGTGCCATTGCAAAGCCGTCGCCAATATAGTTTGCAACGAATTGGCGACGGAGTTTAGTTGTAAGTTTTTTTCTTCTTATTATTTTGATTTTTAAATTATATTTTTAATTTAGCAAGTTAAAATTTTATATTAAATATTTAAATTTCTAATTCCTTACTCTTTAATTTTTTAATTTGAACATTTTTCACATATGATCATCAAGTCTTTAATTTATTAAAAACTAAAATAATAATTTTCTTCCATTTTGAATTGAAATTTCTCCAATTCGAAAATATTTCCCTATTAACTTATTGCTCATTAAGTTTGCATTTCAAAATTTAGTCCATTTAAAATGAATTTAAGCAAAACGTAAACAAACTATAGGAAAAATAGGAAAAAAGCGTCTCCAAAGGTCAAAAAGTTGTTAAATTGATTTTTTAAAAATATTTAGAGTTCTGAAGTGTACATTAAGTTAAAAGTTTAAAATATTAAGATTAATAATTAGAAAAAATAAAAAATAAAAAAATAAAATTTATTAAAATTTAAAGTTAGAAGTTTAGTTTAAAGTTTTAAAAATTAAGAATTTTAGAGATTTAACTTTTAAATTAAAAATAAGAATGCAAAGTTTTGAAATTTTAAAATTAAAAATTTTAAACAACCCCTCCTTTTCTTCCCTTCAAAACCCCTGGTCTGTCTCCCCAAAAAAACCCTTACCCCAGGAAAAAAAGCCACCCACATCCCCCACCTCTCTCAGCCGCCCATCACCACCAACGAGCTCTTCTCAAAGATCGACGCCAAAAATATCTTTCGCCGGTGTCTTGATTGGGGACTCAAACTCTAAAACAATGCCATCGTAAGCTTAACTCAGATCTCTTTCTTTTCATCATTCAGCTACAAAGAAAAAAAAAAGAAAAAGAAAAAGTTTTTTCTTCTCTTTTCTGTTTTCTATTTTCTAATACCGTATCTAAAACTCTATAATTGGGAAAATTCTCTGGTATCATCTACATTCTTTTTCCGGGACCAAAAATTGTGAAAAAAGGGGAAAAAGGCTTTTCTATTTTCTTCGTAAATGAAAGTAAGCAAGTAGCAATGCATGCATTGAGAGATCGAATCTCCGAGAAACTCTCACGGCTCTTCTCTGATTCACCCACTCATGTTTTTGATCATCACCATCAGGTACTATTTTTAGAAGTTTTGTGCACCAAATTTTAAGTTTATATTTTAATATTTTTAAAAATTATATATATATATAATATATATATATATATATATATATATATATATATATATATATATATATATATTACATATATTACATATATACATAGAAGATACGTGTATATTTTTGCATAAAATATGTGCCTGTGCGATGTGCGTCTTACACATTTTCGAATTACTAGCTTTATGCACAGGATTTTTCTTTTATACTTTGCAATCTTGTTCAAGATTGCAGTTTGATGTGTGAGTGTGTGTGTATGTGTGTGTGCTGTGATGTAGAGAGTTAACAGGGGCTAATTCTTGCTATGTAAAGCTAGATTTTTTGGTGGGGTATTTTGATTTTTTATATTTATTCAATCAATGTGATGGATGGATGTTAATTTTGATTATTTTCTTAGAGACCAATTATTGTTGAGCTCAATTTACTAGGGGATAAGATAATTTTCCTAGGGTTCAGACTAATTCTCATCTAGGTTTTGCATACAGATGGCAAAGGCTTATCTTGCTTGCGTTAGTGATGTTTCAAGTTGATTAATAAATTGAAACTCAAAAAATTTATTTGCAATTAGTTTAGTGCTCTTGGTTTTTTGCTGATGCCTGGTTGAAGGTTTACTTGTATCCTATTTACAAGATGAAGGGTGGTTGTTGTTTGCTGATGTAACTTAATAGACCACCAAAGGGACACATTTTTCTTCCAAATCTGATAGGATGAATGTGGTTTGCATGGAAGATAAAATCCCTTGTTTAAATAAGTTAGATATAGTATCTTGTAAGGAAAAATTTGCTGTTAATAAGGTGTAAATGTTTTTCTTTTTTCCCTTTTGTACTTCTAGAAATGGTGAATGTACCTGCTTAAGTAAGTTATAAACATTTGATCCATAAGGGAAGCTCATTAGACCAACCTTTTAGAAGCATGGATTAGTTTGAGTGTTTTTGAGCTATTTGAAATGACACAAAGTAAGAGAAAAGTGTTTTTGACTGAATGTATTCTAATGCTTGCAGGGTTAGAGGAGATGGTCACAAGATGGTTGTCCTTCAAATGTCTCTTTTGTGGAAGTTTCAAGTTAATGCCCGATTTGTGATGTAGTTTGAAGGTATGATCACCAATAACTTGCAACGATGACAGGAGAATATGTGCATTTTTGTGGAGTTACTTTTTGTCTCCTTTTAGGATGATGAAAGAATCAGGACTAGAATTTTTAATCTCTTTGTTTTATCAGTAGACGTAGACTCCAATGGAGTTATCTTTCTGATATATATTTTTTGTTTCGAAAGTTTTGATGGAGCAGGACCTAAACAAGGTGGATGTAACAAAACTACATCCTCTGTCCTGAAGTTATTTCTCGTCAAGTGACTACAAATATTGGTAAGATCATGCTGGAGAAATCTTGCTGCGTAATTCATGTTCCTGATCTGATTTGCATCTACTAATCTATATATTCATTTTCGTTCAATAATAATGTGAGTGTGATTCATTTCCTAAGGAACCATTTGCACGGTGCCTATGGTAAGTCAACATTCGTGAAAGCCATATCTGTGTCCAGGTATACTATCTATCTTCATAACTAATCATAAGTCAAAACCATCAATTGTCTCTTAAAATACACAAAGCCTTAACTAGTTTTAGTAGAAGTAATGGTTTCTTTGGGCCAAGTAATTGAACCATATTAGTTAACATGGAGCTGAATCGTTTCATAAGCACATCATTATTCATAAGCATAAAGGTGGTACTTCATTTCAGCCATGTAGCAGACATAATGATTGCTTCAGATTATTCCCCTTTCATTTTATTGTGTTATATCTCATAATATGTGTAGATATATTGGTGTGTAATTGTCAACTACTTATATTGTGTTCTAGTGATTATTAATGTCATATCATATTAGCTTTTCATTCTTTTTTTATCCGCCAAAAAAAACTTTTTTTTTAATTCTTTTTGTTGAATCATGTGTCTTTATTTTATAGATGCTTGAGACTGCCAAGTGTGCTTTATGTGGCTGAAATATGGGAAAGTTACATGTCTTGTGAATAACAAGAGACTCCTAGATAAATGAATTGAATGAGTTAGTAGCTGGTATTTAACTCACTCATAATAAAAAAATATATTGAAATTTTTGTTTTTAGGAGACCTATAATAAACTTCTTCAAAAGAAAGAGTTCAAGACACAAGGATATCCGGGACACATCAAATTGATCGCGACATTGTTCTTCCACGCTTCTAGTGGGTTGGAAAAAGGGTGCATGCTTGGATAATCTCGCCACTACAACGTGATATGCTTGGGCCCTAGAGTGAAAATGCTTAGAAAATTATTGTCATATATCTGATATACTTTGAAAATGATAAACTTTAGTTTGTGTGATATTATGTAAATATTGAGTTTTTATAATATAATTTTTATTTTTATTTCTTGACACTTGTTACTTGTAGCCAGAATTTAAATATGCAAAAATATAATTTTATATATTTAGAAATTGTAACAAAAATAAATTGCGGTGAAAATTGAATTCTTATGATAAATAATAGTGACAAAATGGTGATAGGTTGAAATTAAGGTGAAATTAGGGTGTGAATGGCGATGAATTGGTGACAAAAAACAAATGGCAACGGATTGGCGACGAAAGGAAATGGCGACGGATTGGCAAACGAAAGGAAATGGCGACAGATTGGCGACGAAAAGAAGTGGCGATAGATTGGCAATGGAAAAATGGCGACTGAATGGTTGCGAAAATTGATCTAAAAAAGAATGGCAAATGGCTACGAAAATTTCCATGGCGACGGACAATTCGGTTGCCAGCTGGCGACGGAATGGCGACAGAAGTTAGAATGGCTACGGGCCGTATAGCAACGCTCAGTTTTTGTCACCGTTCCGTCGCCAACCCCTTTCTGGCGACTAAGTTAGAACACCTGTTAGTTGTTTCTTCATTTTTTTTATACTTAGTTATTTATTTCATGGAAGAGGAGGGGCTTTTTCCCTAAAATTTTATTAGATGAATTAGGAAGTTACAAAATAGGAGCAGGGCATAAAAAAACTTAACAGCAAAAGAAGGAAGCACTACTACTTCCCAATACAAAAGGTGGACAAAAGGTAAATAAGGCTGGAGGATCGAACCTTACCACCCCTTTATAATTGATAGCTTAGACAATAAATAAATATAGTATAAACACAATCGTAACATGCCCCTATCTAATTACAAGCTTAAGCTTTAAATAAGGTGATAATTTAAGGTTCGTCTAAATTGCATTTTTAAAATAGGTTTTTTTCTAAATTTTTTTTTTAAAAAAGGTACTTTTTTAAGAATCTCAATTTTTTTGCTTCTAGAGAAAGCAAAAATTGAGCTTTTTCCCAAAGTTTAGTTTTTTCTGAATCCAATCCAAATATATTTCAAAAAATATATGGTAAATATAATAAACTGCTTTCTCTGTCTCTCTCTCTCTTTCTATATATATATATATATATATATGTATATATGTATGTATGTATGTATTTATGTATATTTAAGTTTTTAGATGAGATGATAATTTAATAATAACAATAATATGGTACCTTAAAAGAAATAACTAGAAGACATAGAAAAGTAAAGAAGATTTTTCCATACATCGTTCAAAAACACCAAGAGGCAACAAAAGCAATGTTTATTAATTAAACCCTTCCTAAACTGAAGTGGGTTCTTCTTTCATCTGTTGGACTGACATCAACCCAGTGTATTTGAGTCATTGATCTCTAGTCAAACATAAAAATCAACAGTTACAAAATTAATGGTTGATATTTTGAACTAATGTTAGTTCAAATAATAAAAGAGTAATTCATTTTAAATTGAATGTGGACAGAAGCTATTATACGGGGTGCAGTTAGAGGCTAGGGCGGTATCATTAGGGATTGAAATGGTAATTTGGTGCTAGTTTTTGCTAAGAAATATGTAACTAGCATGTCCCATGGGCTATAATGGTTGAACTATTTGCTTTATGGAGGGACCTCATGATTTGTAATGAGCATAGAGTTAAAAGAATTTGTGGATCGAGATGGATGCCATGGCAATGGTCATTTTAAACTCTGTGGGGGCGTTGGAGTATGTGTCACCTAATCCTTAAGATCAAACCACTTCTCAGGATTTTTGAATTTAACATCTCACGTGTTGTGTCCTTGGTTTACTAGATCCCGTTTGGACGGACAAAATGGTTGGTCACGTTTTGTTTATAATGGCATTGTGGTTATTGTCTATTCTTTGCCTTCTACTTCTTTTTTATCTTTTTGTTTTTGAGTGAGTAGTAGTACTATTTTATTTATGACTTTTGCAGATTTCTTTTTGTATTAGTCCTTCAGTAGTACTAACGAACCTTAACGTAACGCATGGCACATTTTGGCACTTTGATTTCTGCCATGCCAAGATGGTGCCCCTGTTTTGGGCCTTAGTTGGCCAATTTTTGGGGATTGCATTGCCCCTTTTTGTTGCCAATCTCGTGGATGAGGTGTAGGCCCATCCTAGCAGCCTTTTAAAAGAGTTGGTGCTTGAGTTTTAGAGGGAAAATAGCTGTCCCCTACCTGCCTGCCTAGCCCTTTGCTTGCTACCCAAGATGTTCAAGCTGCTGCCCAAGAGAATGGAAGGGAAAACTAGCTGCTATTTTGTAAATATCTTGTACTTGCATTTGTACATTTGACATATTGATAGATAGGCACATAGACAGAAGAAGAAGCTCCATACACAATTGAAAAGTAAACTCTCTCAAAGAGAATATAGTGAAATTCTCGCCCAGCTCTTCTCTGCTCTTTTACTAGTATTCTCCAAGTTTGCAAGTCCCTTATTTGTGGCTGGTAACCTTGGTGCAGCCTGCATTTGCTATCCATACTTTGCTGGTTCAGTGGCTGCCCATCCAACACCCATTTCGTGGGCCTTTTTTTAGCGAATTGTTGAGGTCGTGCTTGGCTTCCAACACTCCCTTTTTTCGTTGCTGATCTCTGGTAACCTTAGGCATGCTTGGTTAGCTCCTTTGCTTAGCTAAGCGTCGCAAGGTGGTTGAGTCTTTGGCCTCCAAACTCTGACCCCGTGACAGTTGGTATCAGAGCCACGTTCGCTTGGTTCTACTCTGATCTCTAGCGCATTTAGGTCATGGCTATGTGTGTTGGTTTTGTTGCTATTGGCTTGGGACTATGGCTGGTGAGGAAAGTGAAGCTAGCACTCAGGTAGTTACCGAGAAGCCTGTGAGGAAAGATGCAAAAGCTTCCAGGTCCGAGTCAAGAGACCAGTTGAGCTCTCTTGAAATTCGTCTTGAGTGTGTGAAGAAGGCCACACTCGAGAATGCAGCTGTGATAGCCGACCTTATCCCTCGAATACGAAGCCTAGGAGATAGTGACAAGGACAGTCTAGCTAATTGTGTGGAAGAGCTAGAGAAAGGAGCGGGAACTTTGCAGGATAATTTGCTTACTACTCTCAACTCTCTTGGTGATGCTGTGAAGAAGAGCATTGAAACCGTCAAGGACAACATCACCCTGTCCATTGGAGGATTGAAAACTGAGATAGAGGTGCTCATAGGTGACCTTTCTTTGTGGAAAGCAGTAGTGAGTAGTGGTGGTGCCCTTACTGTTCAACAAGCCCCTAAGCTTGATGTGCCCAGGCCCCAAACATTCTCAAGCAATAGAAATGCAAAGGAGCTTGATAATTTCCTCTGGAACTTGGAGTAATACTTTGCAGCCTCTAATTTGGTGGATGATGCCTCTAAATTGCATGCTGCCTCTCTATATCTGACTGACGTTGCGATGTTGTGGTGGAGACGTCGTCTTGCCGATGTTGAGCAAGGCACTTACACGTTGGCAACGTGGGAAGACTTCAAGAGGGAAATTAAGAGGCAATTCTATCCAAAAAATGTGGAGTACGAGGCCTGTGGACGTTTGCGTCGGCTGCAACACAAAGGGCAACATCCGGGAATATATGAAAGAATTTCAAGAGGTAACGCTTGAAATCCCTGACTTGTCCGACAAAGATGCATTGTTTTCATTCCTTGATGGATTATAATCATGGGCGAGGCAAGAGTTGCAAAGACGTGGTGTCCAAGACGTTGCCTCTGCCATAGTTGCTGCCGAGAGCCTCATTGAATTTCCTAAGCGAGGGGATCACTCTAAGCCAAAGGGGGCCAGCTACTAATAAGGGAAAGAGTGGGGGAGACAGGGACAAAGCTAAGACCCCTGCACCTTTTTCCAACTCTAAGGCAGGCTAGCATAAACCTCCTCACCCCAAGGCCAAGGACTAGAGAGGTAATGGTGGGAAATGGGGAGGTAATCAGGCCAAACCAAAGGTGTATGAATGCTTTCTATGTGAGAGTAAAGACCATCGGATTGCTGAATGTCCTCAAAGGGTAAAGATGGCCTCTTTGATCAAGCAACAAGAATGCCAACCTTGTGAGGAGTAAGAAACACAAAAGGGGTCAATTCGGTTCCTAAATGCGGTAAAGACTGAGGTGAGGAAGCCACGAGAACCCCACAAAGGTTCTATTTATGTCACTACCAAGATCAAAGGCCAACCTTTCAAGGCCTTGGTAGATACAGGAGCCACTAACAATTTCTTGCGGGCAAATGTTGCGCAAAGGCTGGACTTGAGGTTCACCAAGACATAAGGGATGATCAAGGTAGCCAATTCCAAGGCCGTTCCCATTATCAGAGTTGCTCGAGGGGTTCGAACCAGAATTGGGAATGGCAAAGGCTCGTTAACTTCACTATCGTGCCCTTGGATGTCTATAACCTTGTGTTGGGCTTGGAATGGCTTGATGAGGTGTGTGCTTTACTTGTGCCATTTGGTAACTCCATTGTGGTGACGGGAAGCTCTTTTCCCTGTACGGTGCATATGGAAAGGGGGTCCAAAACTGAAGCCAAGACCTTACCAGCTATGCAACTTGTTAAAGGCTTAAGAGACATGAGGAGACTTACCTTGTAACCTTGAAAGAGGAAGAAGCCAGACCCAAGGGGGAACTAAACAGTCTTCCTCAGCCTGTCTAGGCAGTCCTGCAAGAATTCCAGGAAATCATGCCCAAGGAATTGCCTAAGAAGTTGCCTCCACAGCGGGAAATTGATCACAAGATTGAAGTAGGCCTTCTGCCATGGCTCCTTATAGGATGGCACAAACAGAATTGGCTAAACTCAGGAAGCAATTGCAAGAATTGCTTGATGCTGGCATGATCAGGCCATCAAGCTCTCCATTTGTTGCCCTGGTGCTATTCCAAAAAAAGAGTGATGGTTCTTTGCGGATGTGTGTGGATTATAGGGCGCTGAATAAGATCACCATAAAAAACAAGTACCCCATTCCACATGTTATGGAGTTGTTTGATCAACTTGGAGGTGCCAGGTTCTTCTTCAAAATTGATTTGCACTTAAGGCATTGGCAAGTCATAATTGCGAAGGGTGATGAACCTAAGACAACGTGTGTGACTAGGTATGGTGCTTTTGAATATCTTGTGATGCCTTTTGGTTTAACAAATGCACCTGCCACCTTTTGCACACTCATGAACAAAGTGTTCTGGCCATTCTTAGACAAGTTTGTTGTGGTTTATTTGGATGACATAGTTGTGTATAGTTCTAGTTTGGAAGAGCATGTTTGTCACTTGAGGCGGGTCTTCCAAAAATTGAAGGAACATGAGCTATACATTAAACTAGAAAAGTGTAGCTTTACCAAGGAGGAAGTGCACTTCCTTGGCCATATTGTGGGCAGAGGAAAAATCAGGATGGATGATGATAAGGTGAAGGCAATTAGAGATTGAGAACCACCTGCTGGAGTGCCCTAACTCAGATCCTTTCTTGGCCTGGCAAACTATTATCGGTGGTTCGTCCAAGGATATTCAGTAATTGCAGCACCATTGACGGACTTGCTGAAGAAGAACCGACCATGGGCATGGAGTGAACCATGCCAAACTGCTTTTGAAGCATTGAAGCAAGCAGTCTCGAGGGAGCCAATCCTTGCTTTGCCAGACTTTGCCAAGCCTTTTGAGGTACATACTAATGCTTCTAATTTTGTTATTGGAGGGGTGTTGATGCAAGACAAACATCCTATTGCATACGAAAGTCGCAAGCTCAATGACACGGAGCAATGGTATTCAGTCCATGAGAAAGAAATGACTACGGTGGTGTATTGCCTTCGGACGAGGCGTCATTATTTGCTTGGGACAAGGTTCGTGGTGAGGACGGATAATATGGCTGCCAGTTATTTTCAGACGGAAAAGAACTTACCCCCATGCGAGCCTGGTGGTAAGGATTCTTGGCAGAATTTGACTTCACCATGGAGTACAAGCCAGGGAGAGACAATCGTGTTGCCGATACATTGAGCAAGAAGACAGAGCTTGCTGCCATAAGTCGCCCAACTAGCCATCTGATTGATAAAATTCGTGAAGGGCTGGAACATGATCCTATGGCCTAGGGACTCATCAACTATGCCATGGAAGGCAAGACCCGACGGTTTTGGGTGCAGGATGGTTTGTTGTTCACAAAAGGAGATCGTGTGTTTGTACCAAAGTGGGGGAATTTGCGGTGAGAAATTCTGAGGGAATGCCATGATTCTCTGTGGGCAGGGCACCCTGGTATGTATCGCACCATGGCCTTAGTTGAAGATGCTTATTATTGGCCAAGGATGCGTGATGATGTGGAAACGTATGTGAAGACATGCTTGGTGTGCCAGTAGGATAAAATTGAGCAAAAGCACCCAGCAGGGCTTCTTCAACCACTGCCAATGCCGAAGCATCCATTTGAGCATGTCACTATGGACTTCATCACTTGCTTGGTGAAGTCTGAAGGATGTGGCACCATTTTGGTTGTGGTAGGTAGGCTATCCAAGTATGCTATTGTCATCCCTGCTTTTCCGGATGTCACTGCACATGAATCAGCCAAGCTTTTCATGAGATATATGGTGAAATGGTGGGGTGTGCCGAAGATGATTGTGAGCGACAGGGAGCCTCGGTTCACGGGGAAATTCTGGTCAGAGTTGTTCAAACTTCTTGGCTCTGATTTGGCTTTCTCTACCAGCTTTCATCCTTAAACCGATAGGCAAACGGAGTGGGTGAATGCTTTGCTTGAGCTCTACCTAAGGCACTATGTGAGTGCCAACCAGAAGGATTGGGTTAGGCTTTTAGATGTGGCACAATTTTCCTATAACCTCCAAAGGAGTGAGTCTACTGGCCGGAGCCCCTTTGAGATTGCCATGCACTGTCAACCGTTAACTCCCCACACGGTTGATTCTGGCTATACAGGAAATGCTCCAACTGCCTACAAGTTTGGAAAAGAATTGCAAGAGGAACGGGACATGGCTAGGGCAACATTGGAGCGTGCTGCCAAGAAGATGAAAAAGTGGGCAGACAAGAAGCGAAGACTGGTGGAATATAATGAAGGAGATATGGTGATGCTGAAGCTTATCCTTTCTCACTTCAAGACCCTACGGACAGTGCACAAAGGGCTAGTACGCCGATATGAGGGTCCATTCAAGGTGGTCAGAAAAGTAGATAGAGTTTCTTACCAATTGGAGCTGCCACTGAAGTTGAAAATCCATCCTGTCTTCAATGTTAGCTTCCTCAAGCCACATTTTGCTGACCCTGAAGATCCGGCTAGAGGAGAATCAAGTCGTGCCTCTACTGCCATTGTTACATCCTTTGATAAGCAAGTGGAGGAAATCTTAGCCGACCGAGTCAAGGGAAAACGAGGCGTGCCGAGGTGGACGGAATACTTGGTAAAGTGGAAAGATACCTTTGCGGACGAGGCTTCATGGGAGCATGAAGATCAGTTGTGGCAATTCAAGAAGCAAATAGAAGAGTTCAAACAAGCTAAGGCGTCTTGGACGACGCCGAGTTAAGTGGGGAAAGGTGTAACGCATGGCACATTTTGGCACTTTGATTTCTGCCATGCCAAGATGGTGCCCCTGTTTTGGGCCTTAGTTGGCCAATTTTTGGGGCTTGCATTGCCCCTTTTTATTGCCAATCTCATGGATGGCATGCAGGCCCATCCTAGCAGCCTTCTAGAAGAGTTGGTGCTTGAGTTTTGGAGGGAAAATAGCTGTCCCCTACCTGCCTGCCCAGCCCTTTGCTTGCTGCCCAAGATGTTCCAGCTGCTGCCCAAGATGTTCCAGCTGCTGCCCAAGAAAATGGGAGGGAAAACCAGTTGCTATTTTGTAAATATCTTGTACTTGCATTTGTACATTTGACATATTGATAGATAGGCACATAGACAAAAGAAGAAGCTCCATACACAATTAAAAAGTAAACTCTCTCAAAGAGAATATAGTGAAATTCTCGCCCAGCTTTTCTTTGCTCTTTTACTAGTATTCTCCAAGTTTGCAAGTCCCTTATTTGTGGCTGGTAACCTTGGTGCAACCTGTATTTGCTGTTCATATTTTGCTGGTTCAGTGGCTGCCCATCTAACACCCATTTCGTGGGCCTTTTCTTGGCGAAGTGTTGAGGTCGTGCTTGGCTTCCAACACTTCCCTTTTTCGTTGCTAATCTTTGGTAACCTCAGGGTTTGCTTGGTTAGCTCCTTTGCTTGGCTAAGCGCCGCACGGTGGTTGAGTCTTCGGCCTCCAAACTCTGACCCTGTGACATTAAGCTTGCATTGCACTTGATGGTTGATTTTTTTTGGTTGATGACGTCAACAGTTGCATTTTTTGGAGCAGCGTAGGAGGTTTGGATTCCCCGCCCCCCCTTCCCCCCCCCCCCCCCACTTATATATATATTTTTTGTTTTCTTTAGTTTCATTTATAATTTTCTTTAGAAATGCCACCTTCCTTTCCTTAAAAAAAAAAAAAAAGCGGCTATGTTACTTTTTTTCTTCTTCTTCCGTTTTATTTTTTTCCGTGTCGTCATCGAGATAACATCTTGTTGGCCCAACACCTCATTATTCTCTTCTTCTTCTTCTTTTATTTTTCTTTATCGTGTTGTAATTGCGCCGGCTATCAAATACGTCAGAGGCCGCCTATATATATTTTATGTATATTCACAAACTTAATAATTATTATTGATGCTAAATAACAGCACTAGAAGATATCATTTATGAAGAGAGAAATTAAGGACATCTCAAAGAAATCGTGTTCTGATCATGTGGGCTACCAGGCAAATATTGTAACTTCATAAATGATTTATTTTTGTATTGATTTTTTGGGAAAAATATTTTTTTCTTAAAAAACACATATTTTTATAATAAATACTTGGACGGGATTTCAAAAAAGGTAAAACTATTTAAAAAACTCAATTTCATCTTTTTCCCAAAAGTCAAAATTTTGATCTTCCAAAAAACACTTTTTATTGAAAAAAATACTTTTAAAAAAATACTAATTCAGAGGCCCTTAAACCAAACTAATGTTCAACAGCATCATTGCGAGGGTAATTCTAACCTCATGCTAGGAGTCCAAAACGGACACTATTTATAAGGACCACCAGTCATGTAAAGTATCACAGCTATTAGGGCAAAGTAGAACAATTGCGGAGGCAGTATACATGATCATTTTGATAACGAAAACAAACGCTTAGCGGTCTCTTCTCCGCAACACAAAACATAAGCGTATGATCATGCAAGTAAAGATCGAAACCGCATTAGCCATTAATGTTTTTGTCTTTAATTTGTGTGCGTGATCTGCAAATTAAACCACAGATTGAGAAACAAGAGTGATTGAGATTAGAACCCGTCGGGAAGTTGAATCCAAATCCAGGAACCTTATAATTCAAGAAGTCTTGCTGGTATAAAGTGTTAGAATTTATTAGATCTAATATCAAAAATAAAAATACTATAATAATAAACTAAATCAATAGTATTTGAAGCGTACTTTGATTGAAACTATTAAAACTTTTCTTATGATAATCTTGCAATAAAACTGTAACAGCGTGTTGTGGTAGGCACACCTAGACTAGGAGCTCCCTCTCCCGCTCCAACTTCTATATGGTGGCTATCAATGATTCAATGGGGCAAGCCAACCTTAATAGCCTATTTATAGACTACTAGTATGCCTCAAAACTTTAAGCAGGCTCTACTCCTTACATATCACACCACTAGAAAATAACTTTAATGAAACGGACCTAGGCCCAACTGAAATAGATCACAATAAATAATACATTGGGCTTTACCGGTCAACCTCAACCCGTTTTTGAAAATATAAAATATCTCAATCAGTGGTAGCCCATAATTTTAATAAAAAATTCTAACAGTCTCCCACTTGGGCAACACTGATTAGTTTTTGAATTTTGAAAACCACATTTTGCATAAAAATGACTCTCAGGTTGAATACAACTTTAGTAGCCACATAAAAAAATGTTTCAATACAGAATACGGTCCAACAAAGACATTCATGTCGAAGCATAGCAATCGTTATACCATTTATTGGCATAGAACTTTTGTGATCACAAACACTAATGCCTCATCGACATGGATTCCATGGTGTGATAAAGTATCGTGTGGTATTTGGCACATGTGATCCAACTATAATGATAAACATGTCAATTTCCATAATCAGCCATTTTATGGTCATAAAGACCTTGTACGGGATAAGATCCCCTTTATGTTTTCGAAGAAACCTTTAAACTTTAAAGGGCACAAATCCCCTTTAATGCCTCTAAACTAAAGCCACTTCATCAAAGAAGCCTTTAACTATATATTTCGAGACTTGAAACTTTAGGCCTGTGTGAGCTGACATGAACTTTATCTGCATACTCGCAAATAGTAATCACTAACTGAATATGGTGAGAACAAAAGAAATACTATAAATCATTGAAAAATAACTGCATATATATACTGTATTCCTTCAATTTACAATACCTCAATGAAGCATTTGCCAAGCTTCATAAGAAGTTTCCAAAGGTATATAGATTACACCATATTCTATATACTTTAATCTATGCATATAATCTGCTCACACTTGCACAAATATATGCCAAGCATAAAATGACACTTTACATACTTTTATAGCAATAACTTTTATAAATTCATTCCTTTATTTGCCATTAATATTCAAGTCACGCAAGCAAGCAGGAAACAACAATATCATTGAAACACAATCAATGCCAAAATCTCATATTAGAAACTTTATTGTGTAACCTAGAAATTTTAAAACCACCAGATATAAAACTAGCTACCATATCCAATACTCTCATGCAAGCAAATACTGCTCCCACTAATCAAGTATATCAAACGATAAGTATTTGTATGCTTAATGAAACCCCTTTAGTTAGTGGAGTAATAGCCCTTAAAGAACCACTCTAATCACACTCAAAAACTTTAAAATTGTTGGATTTCTAACTTATGTAGAAGAGGAACTCTAGTGAGTGATGTATATGAACATCTCAAATTTAACAAAATCTCGTAGACTAATTTCTTTCAAAACATTATAGTAATTTTATAAACATCTGATCTTTATCTGCTTGACTTTAAGAGACAATAAACTTTACATTGGTCTATCTCAAATACTTAACTGAGATTTATGCATCATTCTCATGCTGAAATTGCAATATATGCTCTAAGTATGAGACCTTACTACCTTTTTAAACCACAAAAACATGCTCAAACATGAAGGTATATTATCATATGAAAAATAATACTCCCACTGACCTTCATGTGCACTTAACTCACTTTATGTTTTATTTCTTAAAACTTGTATGTTAGAAGAAAAACATTCATATAATAACAAGTGTAGTTATCTTTCTTAAAGAGTGTTTAAAATTGAAATAATACACAACTAGAATAGGTCATTAACCTATAATACTTTATCATGAAAAGATTCCACAATAATAACTCCTTCACTAAATTAAAATAATATGACCGCTCTATTCATTGACTATCAAATACATAACAACTTACTTTAAATAGTCAATATATGATATATGATTCAAGCCTTATCTTTCTTTCATATTTTGAAAGTATCCACTTAAAATATAAAACTCAAAATTGCTAATTTAAAACTTAAAATAGCCTTAACACTAGGATACTTCATATACTTTAGAAATACTTCCATGTTTGCATTCATTAGATTCACTGCCCTTAACAAACAGTGTACATGAAGGCAATACACCTCTTCCATTCCATGCAAGTGTCACTATAAAATCAAGGTTTGACTGGCTTTAAGGCAACATGCAAAAGTCATGATTTATTATTCCAGTACAATCATACATAGATTTATAAAAGTCAAAATTATGAAAGCAAGGAACCATAATGTACCAAACAACATGCCATTATTACTTTAATTGTAAACAATGTGAAATAATAATATCCTTGAATCTCAACTCAAACTTTATTATTAAATACATAATAATGCACATAACATGAACTTGCAACTTGAAGTGTCCAATAAAAATCTTCCCTTTTTGAAGGCCAATAAATAACATGAACTCTTTAAGCATATATAATTTGTCAACGTAGTAGAATCTCACACAAATGAATGGTAAACACATATTTCATAGAAGTATTAAATGCTAATAATGACAAAATGGCTTTAGTATCTTTGTCATTCACTTGTGCTTCTGGAGAAGTTAATAACCTGCAATTACTTCCTTCAAGAAAATAACTGTGACCTATAACTTTAAGAGATAATCTATTCCAGAATCCTTATTAGAAAAATTTACAAACCACGAGAAATAACCCGCTTCGGTAAAATTATCCAACATGATCCAAAAAACAGTCTAACTGGAATAAAAGATGTTCTAGAATCCTTATTGAGTCTTCTAAACCTTAATTGATAAATTATGAAGACATCAACTAAGACAACTTTAAAACCTCATATAAAAATACGTTTACTTTATACATGGAGTGCCTCCAAGTAAACTAGAAACGTATCATGTATGCATTAATTTAACTTAACAAAAGTTACCCCAAGTTTTCAGCTTTAATGTGAGGGAGCATAGTCCGATTGAATTTCACTTAGTTATTGTAAAAGTCAAACTTAAACAACATTTGCAGGTAAGTAGAACAATATAATGATATTGATATATTAAACTTTGAGTGATGATAAACTCAAAAATAGCAAGCTCACGAAAAACTAGTTTTCTATTTTTTAAATTATTCTATCATGACTTGAAAGGTCATATAAATTAATTTCTAATCTTGAAAAAAAAATGCTACACTTTAGTGTAAATAAATGATCATTGAAATCCACACAAAATAGAGATTAAATAAATTTAATAAACTTTATATTTTTTTATAGGGAAAAACTCCATACCTCCATAAGTAGAATTACATAATATCTTGATATATGATGTAGAGAAAGTCAAAAAACACTTTCAACATGAATAGAATATCACTTGTCTTTATATACTTTATAATCTCAATTTTCTTATTAATTTGGAGGAATCCAGACCAGATTATAAATAAAACTTAATTGAAACTTCAAATTAGTGCAAAACAAAAAAGGATAAAAATAATTATAGCTAGCAAGATCTGAACAAATTGATCATTCAAGGAATGTTGCTAATTGTAATATTAATATAACATTACATATTACAACATAATTAATATCTATAATGAAGTAACAGCAACATCCTCTTGAGAGTTCAAAGTACGTCACCGCATATTCCCCTTCGGGCAGAATATACAACATACGATATGAACCTCCCACTTGTGGATTGACTAACCCTATTGATTTATCTTTTTTAATCTTTGTTTTCTCGAGGCCTATGTATGCCGACAGATAAATTAATTAAATTAATTTTTAGATCTTTTGATAAGTCTTCATCAAATCTTATTATACCAAAAAAAAATGCCTCCCTCCTTATCGTTTCTTTTTTTCCCACTGCTATGAAAGCTTGTTAATTCAAAAAGAATTCGTAGACTTCTGAAAAAAGTTTTGTTAATTCTTGTTTTACGAAGACTAAAGCGACAACTGTTATCAATCTCACTCGTCACAAAAGAAATGGCCTCCACAATTTTTTGTTGAATTCATATTGAGAGCGACTTGTTATAAAACATATTCTTTCTCCAAAAAAACAGAAATTTTAACCTTTCAAGTGCCGAAGTATAATACTAGTAAGATAACAAGCCTTGAAACATGGAGCCGATGGTATATATGCAACGACTACTACTCAGGTCGGCACCGTTGATAAACTATAACATTAAAATCTTGTTTATTGGATTGTGGATCTCCAATATATTAACTGCTCTTTCTTAGCAATATAAGTCTTTCATAAAATTCAGATCTCAAAAAAAGAAAGTAATGGGAGAGAGAAAATGCATTTTTTTAGATATCACTTTCTCTAGACATTAAATTTCATGAATTGTTAATATTACGTTATATGCATATAAAAGATTGAGATTTTCCTCTAGTAGAATAGATAATATGAAAATGAAAGGATTAGATCCCTTACTTTCGCTTACAAATAGTTGGTTGAGGTGATAGTGAGACTTTATTTGAGGAGGGTAGGAGAATACAAGTTTGAATTTTGGTAAACACATTTGTTGGGAGAGCTTTTCATTGCTCCTGGCCTGATAAAAATTAGTCTCCAGGCAAATACAACTTGAGATACCCTAACTCAAAGAGGAAAAAAAAATCACTCTCTTATTTTCTGCACTCTTAGGCAATGTTTGGTTCAAGGAATAAAAACTTATTCCCAAAAATTACATTCCGAGGAATCACATTCCTCTTGGGAATGATATAAAAACTGTTTGGTATATCAAAAGTATTTCTAGGAAAATTTTAAAGTATTTCTAAGAATGCTGTCATGTTATGTTTGGTTTAAATCTAACATTTTTGGGAATCTTGGACTATTTTTCATAAATATCCCTAATTAAAAAATATTATGAGAAAAATATAAAATTAATTTATTTCATTATTTTTAATTTTTATTTTTACTTATAAGTAATTTAATGATTATCAATTTTTAATTTATTATTTGTTCAATTAATTAATTATTATAATTTTTAATTCATTGATTCATTCATTCATTCATCATTTTTATATAAATTTTAAATTATTTAATTTGTTTCTTATTAACTTTTTAATTAATTAATTAACTTATTGATTAATTTATTAATTAATTACTTTAAATTATTATAATTATTAATTAATTAATTAATCTTTCAATTGATTAATTAAATTAATTCATTTTTCATTGTTTTTATTTTTTATTTAATTAAATTTTAATTATTTTTATTTTTAATGATCTTTTTTAAATTATTTTTATTTTTAATATCAAGTTATTATTTTTAAAATTTTAAGTTATATAATTTCTATTTTTATTTTTACTTTTATTTTTAATAGTTAATTTTTATTTTTAATTAATTAATTTATTTATTAGATCATTTGATTATTTATTTTAATTACTTAATTTATTTTATTATTAATAAATTTATATTTATTTTTATTATATTTGTTATTCTTACATAATTAATTTTTTAATTTATTATTTTCTTGTTTCACTTTTTTATTGTATGTGTGAGCATCTTAAGTAGGAGCTTTTTGGGCCTTTGTAATTACTTTACACATTCTCAGAATTTGGGAATGTAAGATTTGTACCCTCTAACATGGGAATGAAAATTGGCCAATTCATAAAAATATTGAATTTCTAAGAATGTGATATTATTAGGAGTTTTTTTCATTCTGTGAACTAAACATGGAAATCCAACATTTCCACTCTTACACTCCTAGGAATCCTATAGAATTTTGTGAAATAAATGCCCACTTATGGTAAATTAAAATACCCCTGAGATTTTTGTAATTTGAAATCCAATGTAACGTTTGTTATCAAGGTTACCAAAAGGACAATATTGTGGATGGTCTGTAATGCTTACTATTTTTCCCAAGTTAGTCTCAAAGTTACAAAATTAATAAAAATGGTCCTCAATATTTACTATTTGTCCCAAATTAATCCCAAATATTACAAAAGTAGCACAAATTATCCTGAATGTTTGCAAAATATTACTCCATCAATCATCTGCCACCAATTCAACGTTAAAAGTACGAAAAAAATGCGAGGTGCCACCGGAATATAATTACTAGTACTCTTTAGTTAATTAAAAAAAAAAAAGATACAGCGTATCCAATCTATGATGAAATAACCAATATATCCTTAAGCCAAAAGAAAAAAGAAATTGTTACTATTGCTCATTTCTTTATTTATGTCTTAATTTTTTGTTAGTTCATTGAGTTTATATAAAATTATAAAAGGATTAAACTAGAATTTTTCATGTTCATTCCTACGAAATTGATCTTGTATGAAGTTACACAATTTGTCCTTTTAAATGTTGGATTGGAGTATTTTAAGTTAACATGATACGGAATTAATTTTGATATTTTTTAAATATTTTGGGTGTTTTTATTATTTTGGCGTTTAAAATAGGGTGATATGAGTGGTAAGTCACACTTTCCCGTTACTATTGACGTTGAATGATGGGCTGGATCAATGGAACAACAATTTGTAAACATTAGGTTACTTTTGATGTTGAATTGAATGACGGATGGATCAACGGAAAAATAATTTACAAACATTAGGAATCATGTACACTACTTTTGTAACATTGAGGATTAATTTGAAAAAATTGATAAACGTTCCAGACCATTTGCGTTACTTTGTAACATTGAGTACTAATTAAAAAAAGAAAAAAAAAATTACCAGACCATTTGTGTTACTTTGTAACATTGAGTACTAATTTAACAAAAAAAAATAGTAAAAAGGACTAATTTTACCACACCGTTTGTGTTACTTTGTAACATTGAGTACTATTTTTTTTTTTTTTAAAAAAAAGTAAACAAGACTATTCATAAAATTTTCCCTTATCAAAATGTTGTTGGATAGGGCTGAATATTTGACTAAGAAATGTAAGAAACCATGCCAAGTTAAGTGGTTAAGGTTCTATTGTTTACCAATATTGTTCTCTTTTGGCGGTAAGACAAAGTTACCAAACAATTTCTCTCTATTTCCAAAAAAATATGTTCTTTATCACTTTCCATGTTGTCATTGTGTAATGGTTTGTTGAGCTAACACCTCTGAGTTCTTATGTTCCTCTCTTCTGCCGCTGTTTTCTCATTGCGTATTTCTATAACATCATGTTGGGCTAACACATCTTCATTTTCTTTTCTTCTTGTTGTACTTCTTCTTTTAAATATTTTTTCGCGTTCTAATTATCTAGTCTACTAAATAAGTCAGAGGCTGCCTATTCACGTTTAAGGATAAATTTAATAATTGTTATTGATGCTAAAGGCATTGGAAGATATCATTTTATAAAGAGAGGAAAACATATATATCTTGACATCTTTTATTTTTCGGCTTATACTAGAGACTTGCTATATATTTCTTTGCTTTTTTAACTTTATGTGATCGACTTATACTGGCGGATATATTTATTATGAATGAAAAATTGGTATATAAACACCATGATCTAATTTAATTTATTTTATAAAAAAATCAAAGACTTAGTCTTAAAAAAAGAATAAACATAACACCAAATCGAGGACTAGCTAGCATATAAACAAAGAATTTTACAACAGAAAACCATCAAAGAAAACAAAGTTATAACAAAGTTTTGTTTTTATCAAGTCTAGATTTACAAAAATTGATACTAAATATAGAGTTAGTAGTACATTTTTCAAAATAAGTTATTTCTCGCAAAACAAATAAAGCCTAAGTATTTTGGCAGAATGTTTGATATTTTTCTTGTACGTTGTTTTAGAAGTGAAGGAAAATGATTATTTGTCCAAAAAAAAAAGGAAAAAGAAAAAGAGCTGATACCAGGTTTGTTAATTATCAAATTTTTGTTTTCTCACTGATACCAAAGCTAATAGATAAAATTAATACTCGTTAATCGACTCCACCATTATGCATTGACTTGATTTTGAAAGGAAACTCGTAATTGCTGTTACCACTCATATATAAGGTTCAAATTTAAGAAATGATATTTAATTTGGCGCGCCAAAAAAAGAAACGATAATTAATTAACTTTAAAACACATGCATTTCCTATTTCTATTTCTTTACTTTTCTGGTTTTAGTTATTATATATACACCCTCAGAAACACCATGTAGCGACAGAAATTTACCCTTCAAGTTCCAAATTACGTAGTTTCAATAAGTTAACACACCTGCTTCAGAAATGGAGCCGAGTGAAATATGGACCACTAGTGAGATTATTGGTACCATTGATAAGCTCTTGGCTTGAGAAATGGAGCCGAGGGAAAAGACCTTGAAGATTTTAGTGATCGATCTGAAACCGGGAATAGTGTTTGTAATATCAAGTTTTTTTTTTTTTATTTAATTTTTTACTTTTAGTCAAGATTAACTGTTACTTTGTATGTTATAAAAGTCGATTGAATTACTTAGTTTAAAAACATTATATTAATAAGCCCAGCAAGATTGCATTATGTTTATATATACTAATTACCTTGATTAATATGCTATGAAACGCCGAGACTCCGGAAGCTTGTGTGTCCGTGCGCTATACGTGTCGGACATTGATATTATCCCGACACTCTCTGACACGTGTCCAATAATTTTAATTATTTTTATTTTTTTTGATACCCTCCTGACACCCCTCAACACTTCTTAACACTTTTCCAACATGTGTTCACCAAATACTGAACAATGTTTTAATCTTTCTTCAATAATAACTAAAGTAATAAATTTTGCATTTTTAATGTAAATATAAGTCTATAACTTAGAGGTAAAAAATAAAATACTCTTTAGAAAAATAATATACAACTTTTTAAATATATTTATTATAAAATATTTCTAGATATAATTTTATAATATTTTAAATATCATCTTTAAAATAGTAAAAAATTAATATTTTATACTAATCTATTTAACTCTCTATTTCAGCCTACGTTTGTATCAAATGCTAATCTATTTAACCTTCTATTTCACCCTATATTTGGAGTAATTCTATCTTCTTTTTCTTTTATAATTCCTATATAAAATTTTACCCTTTAAAACTTGTCTAATTTCAATCACTTATCTATTACTTTGCTCAACAACACGCAATAGGTGAATATATCTAGTTTATGATAAAAAGTTTATTTATTATATATGATATTTATGGAATGTATCCCAACGTGTTGTATTCTAATTTTTTTTTTAAAAATACATATTGATGTGTCGCCATGTTAGGACACATGTCTGCATATCAAGTCTATGCTCCATATTAATATGTGATATTAATATTGAAACAGAGACAAAAAGTAAGCAACTTCAATCCAGCATCTCAAAGGTATTTTGCGAGTTGATGGATTGGATCTCCCATATTTTCGGACCTAGAACTGATTATTTTTGTGTATTTTTTTGCTAAGGTTCAGAATTCTTTTTGTTACTTGTTTGGACTGAAGCACATACACAATGTACAGTTTGGTTTTTTGGGTCAAACGTTCTAATTGTAAAGGGGTGGCTCGGTTTGGCCCTCCACCTTTTGTTGTCTACTTTTTTGTTGTACTTGGCCTTGCTTCTACTTTGTAAGTTTCATTTCATCTAATCAAATCCCAGGAAGTCCCTCCTCTCCCACCAAAAACAAAAAAAAAAAAAGATAAAACACATTTTGAGCCTTTGGCTTGATTTAAGTAGTTTTCTTCTGAACATTTACTCAAAGCTCTTAGCTAGGTGGATCTGATTCCTTTGAGTGAAGGGTATTGTTCTCTTGAGTCGTGCCTTGTGTTGCTTCTTTTTTCTCCATGTTTTTTCCACTGTCAGATAGCGTTTACACGAACAATTAGCAATTGAACTTGTTAATGCCCATTCTTTTTCTAGTTTTCACTTCGAAATTCGGATTGTTATCTCTATATCAAATATAGGCAACTCATGTTAGATATAGTCCATAAGCATATAAAAATATTTTCATTAGTTTAGAAGGCAAACATACAGCTAAGTTTTTAGGCAAATTAACTAATTGATTTGTCTCTTGATTGATAAATATCTATGCAACTCACACTAGATTGAAAGGAATTTCCGAAAGGCAAACATCAATTACTGAGGGTGATAGCTAAAACACAAACTAAAACCAGGAGTTATTAAAATTTCTAGTTAGTCAATTTATAAAATCTGACTGATTCTGATTGCGCGCACGTAAATATATGTGTGTTTATATATAATGTATAAATAGATGATACGAGAGAATAATTAATGTGGGAAGATCTCAATTCGATCTGCTACTGTATCTAGTCATCCCCTAACACGTGATACACATGCACAGAACACCAAGCTAGGTGTTGGGGAAAAACATGCAAACACGAAGAATACGAGAAGAAATAATGGACACAAGAAATTACGTGGTTCGGCTTTAAAGCCTACGTCCACGGGCAGCAGAGAATAATTCTATTACTGATCACGAATGCTTCAAGGCTCTCACTTTGGTTTCTCTATCACACATAACATAATGAGTATTGCCACATATTTATAGTGCAAAGATTTCCTAAACCTATTAAGCAGAAAAGGCAACTAATTAATTATGTGCTACAAAAGGTAACAAGCGAATAAGGTAATATGTTAACAAGGAAATTTGCTATTCTTGTTGCCCAAGAATACGGGCCACATTCAACAAATCTCCACCTTGGCACGTATTCGCTCCAATCAATACACCATCATCCCTGCAGCCAACTGCCTTTAAGAGCTCAATGCTCCGCACCGCAAATAGCAACCAAGTCTAATCAATGCTTAAACTTGCTGACTGGAACCACCTTAGTCATCATATCTGCTGGATTCTTATGGGTAGATATCTTCTGCACCGATATGATTTCTTGTGATACAACATCTCTGATAAAATTATATCTGATATCAATGTGTTTAGTCCTCTCATGATACATCTGATTCTTCGTCAGATGGATTGCACTTTGGCTATCACAAAAGACTGTACTTGTATCTTGCTGCAGTCCAAGATCACGAACCAGGCCTTGTAACCACATGGCCTCCTTCACAGCTTCTGCAATTGCCATGTACTCCGCTTCAGTAGTCGACAATGCCACAGTAGACTGTAATGTCGCTTTCCAACTGATAGCACACCCAGAGAGAGTAAACACGTAACCCGTCAGAGATCTTCTCTTATCAAGGTCACCCGCAAAGTCTGAATCACAATAACCCACCAACCTTGCGCAATCTCCAGTCATCTTGCTAAATAGCAATCCTATATTCGCAGTGCCACGCAAATATCTCATTATCTATTTCACCGCTTCCTAGTGTGTTTTCCCAGGTGATGCCATATACCTGCTCACAATACTAACTACATGTGAAATATCAGGACGAGTGCACACCATAGCATACATCAAGCTACCAACAGCACTCGAGTATGGAACATGAGACATATGCTCCACCTCCTCCTCAGTTTTAGGTGACAAATCTGCAGACAACTTGAAATGAGCAGTAAGCGGCACACTCACAGGCTTTGCTTTCAGCATTCCAAACGCTCCAAAGACCTTCTCAATATAACTCTGTTGAGACAAGAAAGCTTCCCAAAGATTTCTATGTCCAGAATCTCCATGCCAAGAATCTTCTTTGCTGCTCCAAGATCCTTGATCTCAAACTCATCACCTCGTTGCTCCTTTAATTTGTCGATTGCAGACATGCTTTTAGCAGCAATAAGCATATCATCGACATATAACAACAAGTACGCAAACGAACCATCTGGAAGCCTTTTGAGATATACACAGCTGTCATAGGCACTCCTTGTGTATCCAACACCTACCATGAATGTGTCAAATCTCTTATACCATTGCCGAGGTGACTGCTTCAACCCATACAAGGACTTCTTCAGTTTGCAAACATGGTTCTCCTTACCAGGAACTATATTCCCCTCCGGTTGACTCATATAAATTTGCTCTTCAAGATCACCATGCAAAAACGCTGTTTTCACATCTAGCTGCTCAAGCTCTAAGTCATGAAGAGCAATCAAGGCAAGTAAAACCCTGATGGAACTATGCTTCACAACCGGAGAGAACACTTCGTTGAAGTCAATACCCTCCCTTTGTGTATAGCCTTTTGCCACCAACCGTGCCTTGTATCGAGGACCTTTAACCTTTGGAGTACCTTCCTTTTTCTTGTAAACCCATTTGCAACCGACAACTCGCTGTTCCTTAGGCAATTCAACAAGCTCCCACGTTTGATTCTTATGAAGAGACTCAATCTCCTCACTCATGGCACCCACCCACTGAGCAGAATCTTTCCCAAATATGGCCTCTTTGTATGAATTCGGCTCATGTCCTTCAATTGTTTCGGTAACAGTCAAAGCATAAGCAACAAGATCAGCGTATCCGTACCTTTGAGGCTCTCTAATCTGTCTCCTTTCTCGCCCAGTAGCAATGCTGTACTTCTGTTGTTCAGGCACATTTTGATCATGTACCTCAGTTGGTTGAGTCGGCTGAATTTGACTGCTACTATTGCTAGATAGAACATTTGGAACATCAGCAAATATCTCCACCTGCTCTTTGACACCGTGGTCTAAACCAGCTATTGCTTTCTCCTTTTCTTGGTCTAATAAAGGAGACTCATTGAATATGACATCCCTGCTAATGAGGAAACCTGGAGACTTTGGATCTGTGCACCACAACCTGTAACCTTTCCTCTCGGACGCATAGCCTAGAAATATGCATTTCTTTGCCCTCGGCTCCAACTTGCCATCCTTCACGTGAGCGTATGCAGAGCAACCGAACACCCTCAATCGAGAGTAGTCAGCAGGCTTACCAGACCATAACTCAAAAGGAGTTTTCAATTCAATAGCTTTGGATAGAGACCTATTCACCAAGTAGCATGCCGTATTGACAACTTCAGCTCAAAAGTCTTGACTCAAACCAGATTGGGAGAGTATACAACGAGCTCTCTCTACCAGAGTTCTATTCATGCGTTCTGCAACTCTATTCTGTTATGGTGTCCCTACACATGTGCGGTGTCTCACAATGCCATATTTCCTGCAGAACTCATCAAACTCTTTATTGCAATATTCCAACCCATTATCAGTCCTAAGACGCTTAATTTGTTTACCAGTCTACTTCTCAATCAACGTCTTCCACTCGACAAATGTTGAAAACGCCTCATTTTTAGTTTTCAAGAAGTATACCCACACCATCCGAGAGTATGCATCAATAAAAGTGATGTAATACCTAGCACCTTTCTTAGAAGGAACTTTATTAGGACCCCAAAGATCAGAATGAATATAATCAAGTGTACCTTTGGTGTTCTCCTACCCCTTGCTGAACTTTACCCTGGTTTGCTTTTTCCAAAGACACAATGCTCGCAGAATTCAAGCTTTCCAGTTCTTTGTCCACAAAGCAAATCCCTCTTACTCAGCTCGGTCAGTCCCCTCTCGCTCATATGGCCCAACCTTTTGTGCCACAACTGCGTAGTGTCATTATCACTCTCCTCGGATGTAACAGCTGCAACACCTGTAACTGTACTACCTTGAAGGACATATAGGCCGTCAGTCAAGTTCCCTTTCAAGAGCACAATTGCACATTTGGTCACCTTTAAGACACCATTCTCACTTCGAAATTTGTATCCATGTGAATCCAAACGCCCAAGAGAAATCAAGTTTTTCTTCAGTTCCGGTACATGCCAACACTCGATAGATCTTGTAATACCATCAAACATCTTGATATTTACGATGCCCATTCCCTCTACCTTCAACGAAAGATCATTACCTAGAAAGACTTTCCCTTCTCTTTTGGAATAAGAAGAGAACCAGTCGTGCCTAGGACACATATGGAACGTTGCACCAGTATCAAGAATCCATTGATTATGCCACTGTGATCCACTCACAGTCAAAACTTCCCTGTACTACTCGAGTTATCTCCATCACTATCAAGACTTCCACCACATTAGCTGAATTCTCCACCTTTTTCTTTCCCTTTTTCAGTTTTGGACATTCTTTCTTAATGTGACCCTTTTCACCACACTCGAAACAGCATAGCTTCCTTGCTCTTGATTTTGACCTTGACTTGCTTTTCTTTCTACTCGAAGATCCCCCTTTATTCTCCGATATCCCTTTACTCACTAAACCTTCCCCATGAACTTCTTCCCTATGTCCCGAAATATGTGTTTGAAGATCTTTTGATTTTAATGAAGTAATCACATCTTCAAAGGTAATTTTATCCCTCCCGTACAACATAGTGTCCACAAAGTTCATATATGAAGGCGGTAAGGAGCATAATACGATCATAGCTTGATCTTTGTCATCAATTTTAACACCCACATCTTTCAAAGCAATAAAACAAGAGGTAAACTCATCAAGGTGTTGTTTTAGTGACGTACCTTCTTTCATTCTAAGATGATACAATCGCTTCTTCAAGTAGAGGCGATTGGTGAGAGATTTAGATGCATACAATTCCACCAAAGTATTCCAAGCCTCAACTGCTGTCGTTTTCTCAGCAATCTCTAGCAATACTTCATTTGTCACGGACATATGTATTGCACTCAAGGCTTTCGCTTCGAGTTCTTCTCTTGCTGCTGGTTCTGTCTTTTCCGGGATCACTTCTTCAATGACTTTCCAAAGTCCTTGCATTGTCATAAATACCTTGAATCTGATCCTCCAAAGATTAAAACTCATTCTCCCGTCAAACTTCTCGATTTCAAACTTTCCACCTGTGGAAGACATCTTCGTTTGCACAAAACTCACACTTCGTGATGGAATTTGGCTCAACGGATCGCAAAAACGGATTCAACACGTCGAAAAACCTTAGGACCACCCCTGGTCAACTTTGGTCAACACCGGTCAAAGTCAAACCTGTTGGTCAAAGTCAACACCGTCCCTAAACACGTACTTCGGAGCAGAATCTGGAAAAACAGAGCCCAAAAATGGACTCAGCAAGTCGAAAAACGTGGGGGAAGGCTTTGGTCAAACTCGGTCAACCCTTGGTCAATGGTCAATGGTCAACGGTCAAAGTCAACCCCGGTAAACCCCGGTCAAACAGGTCAACTGGTCTCTTTTCTTTTTTTTTTTTTTTTGTTTTTGTTTCAGGACTAAATCTAAGCCCAAATAAAAATTCCTTTTTTTTTATTCTTTTGGCCTAAACTAAGCCCAAACTCAAAAAAGAAATTTATTATTTTTTTGGCTTAGAACCCAAGCCCAACGAAAAATTAATTAGCCCAAGACCCAAGACCTAGCCAAAATTGGACAAGGCCACTACCCAGGCCCGATCCAAATAAACCAAAAGACGCAAAGCCTACAAACCCTAAACCTGCTTTACAAACTTGAACCAATTTCAAAAAAATAATACCTGAATATCAAAAACCAACCTTAAAAGCACGCGAACTATATCTTTTTCGCTTGTTCTTAAAACCCAAACATGAATCACGTCCCACCGACGCAAGCTTCCACTCCAGCCACCAACGCTCAACGTAGACAGCACCGGAGCACTTCTCGCCGAACAAAGACCTTTGTTTGGTTAGGCACCATTTCGTTTTGAGAAATTTTGATTTCACAGTGAGTTTTGATTTTTTCTTTTTCCCTCAAACAGCAGATTAATACCTAAGCTCTGATACCAGTTTGTTGGGGAAAAACATGCAAACACGAAGAATACGAGAAGAAATAACGGACACAAGAAATTATGTGGTTCGGCTTTGAAGCCTACGTCCACGGGCAGCAAAGAATAATTCTATTACTGATCACGAATGCTACAAGGCTCTCACTTTAGTTTTTCTCTCACACATAACATAATGAGTATTGCCACATATTTATAGTGCAAAGATTTCCTAAACCTATTAAGCAGAAAAGACAACTAATTAATTATGTGCTACAAAAGGTAACAAGCGAATAAGGTAATATGTTAACAAGGAAATTTGCTATTCTTGTTGCCCAAAAATACGGGCCACATTCAACACTAGGAAAGACGTGCATTTCAAAGTAGAGCAATATGACGAACATCTTCACATTTCACGAACTTCAACAGCCCTCACAATTAGACCATATTTTGGATGATGATCATCAATCCCTCTAAGTTGGAAGTTCAATTGATGAGTAGTACCTGAAAATTCACCAAGTGCAACCTCGAACCATCCATCAGAACGACGCCGTGGATCACGAGCCAGAGAAATTAGGTGCAATTTTCGATCCCCCGCCTTAGAATATGCCTGATCAATATTATTGTGGTTAGGCTCGGTCTTGAACACTAAGTATGCTCTATACTTGTGTTTTTCTTTCGTACTGGGGGTGCTCCCATGAATGTCAAGCACAGCGTCGCCCACAAGCTTGGCCACTTCTCTGCACACAAACATAATCATGTAAACAAATCGACCATGATAGAGCTAGCATCTCATCCATAAGTTTAATCTTATAGAGAGGATATTCGGTTTTACTTTTTATTGACTAACACGCCCTCTTACGTGCAGGCGTAATTTGTTTTTAAACTTTGCACGTGGAAAATTTTAATATTTTTAAATGGGTGGTGGTAAGTTCTGAAACTGAGACTATATTAGAGTTACTAATTCATCTAAAAGTTTAACCTTATATAGAGAATATTTTTTTATTTATTTATTCTATTAATAAACCACATTAGTAGAGGGTAGACAGAAGGGATAGAGATCGGAAGAACCCTTCACGAATGGGAGTCCATTGCCAGTTATTTGGGTTGTTTGCATCTTTGATTCGAAGTTTTCTTGCTTCTATCCACTGCTGCCATTGAACAAGATCAGCCAGAAGTTGTTAGTACGTTGCAGAATGCATCATGCATGGAGATGAACTTGAGGAAGTAAAATGAAAATAGAAGTTCATATAACAAGAAACAAGCAGATGAATTCAAACATATATGAACTTAAAGCTGGGCTGTGTTTACCATCGTCTTCTTGCGATGGTGATGGTGATCATGGTGATGATGACAGGTCAGAAGCTTGTTTTCTTCTATCTGCATACAATTAATTTTAACAGATAATTTAAAACCTAGTATATGCATGTTGTTACACCAAGCGTTAAAATATATATTTGGAACATGTCTATAATTACTAAGAGGGTTTTTCAATTTGTTAAAATGTTCATGTATTCAGACATAATGTTACCTGTAGTCACTATGCTTTCGAAACTAGCTATCGAATACCCTTGTTATTAAAATGTATGCAAACTCACTGGCCTGGTTGCTATAAATTTTATTTGACTCACAATGAACAATATTAAATTAAATTCGTTCATCGATTTTTATTTACCTCAATAAAAGCCTCAAATCTTCAACCCCACTTTCAAAAGCTACCATATGCTCTGATAATTTGTTTTAAGTGTATTTTTAGGGCTTGTTTGGCACAACTAGCTATTAGAATAATTATTAATACAATAAATAAATATATATTTATAAACTTAACTTTTAAATGAAATGATAACTCTAATATGACATCAGCGTCTAAGCTATCGGTTCGAGTTTCACCACCACCCATTTAATAATACATTAAAACATTAATAAAATTTTAAAATTGTTCACATCCAAGGCTAAATACACCAATATCCTAATGTGTTTGACAAAGTTATCTAGTGAATGTTAAATGACGTAAAAAGACATTGAGTCACGTTATTATTGTTATGATAATTATAATTATATATTAATAATTACTATGGTTGCAATAAGATAATTTATTCTAATTAGAAATTTCTTCCAATAATATTTCATTATTAAAGTATATAATTATTTTTGATAAATAATAAATTATTTGTATCAATATTATTAAAAAATATATTTTTTAATAGTTTCAAAACTTGAGTTGTAAAAGAAAATAATATAGACTAATAAAACTTACAAGTTTTTTATTATGTTTGATGAGTACGGCTGCTGCCTATTGCTAAGTTGTTTTGATCTCTCTGCGTTCAAGTGATTTTAACGGATTATATAATTAAAACCTTAAGAGTACTTATGTTTGCACCAAAAAGTTATTCTTGAAAATGTATATTTAGATCATAGATATAATTAATTATTAACGAAAAAATAACTAAGGATTATGTTTGAATTATAAGTATGCCCTACACCGTACTTGCGTACTAGTGGTCCTCCCCTGAATGTCAAGCATGGCATCGGTATCAATCCCGCTCCAGTTGCTTGCGTTGCCTGCATCTTTGATTTGAAGATCACTTGCTTCTATCCAGTTCTGCCATGGTTAGACAAGAACCAAAAATATTAATATAATAAATAAATATACCAATATTACTTTTACAAGTTTAAACTTTTAAATGAAATAGTAACTCTACCATATGTTGTTCTTATATTGCTAAATGCATCATGCCCAAGAATTCCCAAAAAGAAAAAAGAGAGAGCGTCAATGCGATGCATGTTTGGAAATTATCAATAAACTAATAGGGCAACAGAGAAGAAATAACACAAGAAATTAAACAATAAAGCTGGAGTTATGTTTACCTGCACAGCCTGCGCCATCTTGTTCGTTTGATGGTAATGCTAATATATCTTTGATTGTATATATTTCTCTTTGTGTTTTCGCTCCCGATTTCATCATGCATTTATAGAAGAAATTAGTTGAAATTATTTTAATAAATTATAATTAGTTTTAGAAAATTAAAAACATTTTAAGAATTAAAATCAATATTGTTTTTAAAAATAATTTTATTATTTTTGAAACATTTTAAAAAATGATAAAATAATAAATGAAAATATTAAAAGTTCAAATTAAAAATAAAAAATATTCTCAAAACAATTAAACTTATTTTTTAAAATTATAATCTTAAAGAAAATAAATCAATTTTATAATATTTTTCATTATTCTTTTAAAAAATATTCTCAAATATTTTCAAGTTTTTTATTTAACATAAAATACTAAAATAAAAAATAAAAGACAAAAATAGTCTGTAAACTATGGATAACCAAATATGTTTTTGGTTTTTGTTTATAGATTTTATAATTTAACCTAATGTATTTACAGTTTTTATTTTTAATTATTGTTGACAGTTTTTTGTTTATAATTCTGGTTTTCGCTTTTAAAATTTTTGACAGTATTACCAAACGAGTCCTTAGTTTGCGGGGTGCTCGGGAGACACATTTGGTGCACAATTGTGATAGCTATTTAAAAAGTACATTTTTGGTAGCATGGAAAAAACAAAAAAAAAAAGGATTCGTGTCCATAATTGATTACTTGTCACAGTAAGCTCCTTTGTAACTTTTATTGATTAATAATAATACATATTTATTACTTGTCACAGTAAGCTCCTTTGACACAATAAAAATACAAATGAACAATAATACATCTTAATTTACATATTCATATATACCAATTATATCCAACACAAAGAAAAAGAGTATATGGAATTATGTACATCAACACAAAAAAAAAGTATATTGAGAATTATGTGCACTAATCTACACTGGTTTTTATTTATAATAGATAGTCAAAAGTGTATGAAAGTATAGAATCATTCAGCACAAGAAAAAAAAAAGTATCCATAGACAACTAAGAAATATTGTGGAATATTTTTTTCAGCAAATATATATAAACAATGTTGCAATGTGCAATAACATCATGATAGCGCTTGAGCTTTATCAGACATGCTGCATTGTTCATGCTACATTGTTCAGATGGCAAGAATTCTTCTTCGACCAACTTGTGTCTAGAAGATTCATGCTGAGAGACCATAGTAAAGCCAACTCATTGGATTGTACAGTTTCTAAAAGAGCAACCACACCCAAAATATTCTCTACAAATTCTCGATAATGTATTTCAAATATTGTTGATGAATGTAACCTATAGTCAATCTTTTCCATGATTATCTCTTTTTGAGAAGTGTAATCCATAATATTATAAATATTACACTCTACAAGAGATGAAATTTTGATCAAAGTTTATAATCACGATATATCACAATCTACAAGAGATGAAATTTTTATCAAAGTTTACAACCACTTTGGTGTCTAATTTATAATATTACCAATACTCATATGAATAGAAGCTAATGATAGGCCCATGTAGTAGCATACTAATTCAAATTTAGAGTGAAAAAAACTAAGTAAAATTTTCATCTAAAACACTACCTGAAAATTTTCATCTAAAAAAGTACCTGAAAGAACTTATATTAGAAAAAAGAGAAAACTAAAAAGAGAAAATGACAACAAGCTCCTTTTCTTTCATATAATAATAAAAGGTAGCCTCCTCCCCCAAAGTAAAAACATTAAGCTAACAAAGGGAGAGTGTGAAGAGATTCAAATTATTAAGACATACTACAATTCTTGGATATTGAGGGCAATAAGGAATTTTAGGGGAATCCAAACAGTCTCAGTTAAAGATCCACCAATTGAAAGGCCCCAAATTATATAAGTGACATTTAAAAAAGATATATGTCAGAAAACTAAATAACCGAAACCAAAGAAACTGAAATCTCATGATTATAAAACATATGTATAAATAAATAGAACCTAAAAAATAGTAAAACTGATGGTTCAGAAAACCTAAAGATAGAGAATCTACATTCATACAAATGAAAACTGAGAAGGGAAGATAAACACACAAGGAGCACTAATTCAAAAGAGAATTGAAGCTTAAAGCTTAATATATATTTTCACCTTATATTAAGCTCAAAGAAAACCAAGAAATTCTTCTCAGAGAGAGGACACCTGACCTTCAATAGCAAAGCTCTATGAGGTGTTTGACTTCAACAACTTTATGTGATTCGCAAGCCATTTTAGCACGTATAGTAGAAGAAAGCATTAGCTAAAGAAAATATACATTAGGCTGCCGAAATTCTGTTAAGACAAAACAAAACCCATTACCATAAATCTAAGAACATAATATTTAGCTCTTAAAAGAATATCTTGTGCGCAGGGGGGGGGGCAAATCCACTAATTTGAACTATCGGCCCAAATCTCATGCGCGCGAGCCCAACCCCTTATCCTTTCTTTTACAAACCCATTAGAGTGAAATCTAATATAAAGTGAGAAAAGATTTATCACTTTTTCAACGTGGGAAGTATTCTATTTCTTTTGAGGTATAAACAAAAACACCCAACAATTATTTGGTTGTCACAATAAAAATTAGATTAAAAAATATTCTTTAATCACACTACAAAATATATTTATTTTGTGTGTGGGGGGAAGAGGGGTGGGGGTGTTCGGGGTTGTTGGTTGGCGGGGTAGAATTGTGATAAGTGACTTTAATCATATTTTTTTTTGGTTTTAATGCAATTAACAAATCTTTTAGAATTCAGAAATATTATTGTTTTAGGTATTAATTGATTAGCGATCAAATTCTCAATAACACCAATAATAATATGTAATAAATTGATACCTAACTAATAATAAATGAATATTATCAAATCTATATCTATATCTATATCTATTTATAGTTTAATACATAAAAGTTAAACCTTTTTGAGCATTGTGAAAGTGCCATGTTAGCGGTTACATGGCATGATTTTTTTTATTTATTATTTTACTTTTTATTATTTCTTATCTTTATAAATATACATTATTAGCTTTAATTGAAATATTAAATGATCAATCAATTAATGCTTAAGATAACTGTTTCAGTAGGTGACCTACCGAAATATCATGGTTTGCATTAGGAGACGAGAAACGGTAGGTGACGTATGAAAAGGGTATTTTTGAAATCATTTTCAAAAGTAGGGTATTTTTGCAAGAATTTTTTTAAAATAGGGTAAAAAATAAAAAATTTCCCCTATTAGACAGAGATCAGCTGGTAATAATATTGCAAATTTTAATATATTAAATTTAATTTGTAAAATTGTAGCAAATAATCATAAAAATATTCCTTTTTCTTAAGAAAATCACATATTTTGCTCATAGTAATTTTTTTAATTAGATTACTTTTTAAAAAGTTGAAATTCGTAAAAAAAACTCAATTTTAACTTTTTTTATATGTAAAAATCTCAAAAAATATCCTTTTTTTTTTCAAAAAATAAAAAATTACTTCTCAAAAGTCAATTTAAACGAACCCTAACTTGGTATAAGATTCTTATTTTTTTCCCCTACCTAGTGGGTTAATTTGGTATAGGATTCTTATCTTTCTTTTTGTTATTTTCGTCAATTTCGATGGTATAGGATTCTCATCACGTCTAGTGTCCCTAATTTGATATATATATATCAAGCTGTGTTCTGAAGTGAACAACCAAAACAAGATGTGCGAACATGTTTTCTTTTCTTTTTTCTTTTCCCTTTTTTTTGGGGTCCCCGCATACGGCACTGGTTCAAATACAATACTTAAGTAGAGTAGTGATGTGACTAAGTGGTACAAATTACACACACATTTAAATACTTCCAATGTTGTCTGTTGTTGCTGTTGTTGTTCCAATGTAGAACCATTTATGTTGAAAGATTTTGCGAATGAAATATTAGATAAAATGGCCAGGTAATGTATTGTAGTTAAAGAATTTTAAACTTAAATTTATATTTCCTTATTAGTATTGTTCGACTGATCAATAACATAGATCATGCATTTTTAGTATAAGATTTATAACTCTAGATAAATTCAATATACTATTATATTTTCTAATGTAAATATCTCGGTATCAAACAAAAAAGAATATGTTATTGAATATGCTAGCTATTTTATTCCCGATAATGGTAAAAGACATAAGTGGAGGTCGTCGGATTCGCAGACTTTTTCGGACCTGGGATTCGCAGTTCACATCGCTCCGCTACAGTAGAAAAGGAGGTTGGGAAATACAACAGCTTAACCAAAAAAATTAAAAATAAAAAATAAGTAAATATTTTGAAAATAACTAAAAGAGGGAAAAAAAAAGGAAGCACAAATAATAGAAAGTAAAGAAGTAAAGCTAAAAAAAGAGATTATTTTCTTGATTTTCATATTATGCTTAGGCTTGGATTATAATGTTCATTTGAATACTATCTTTATAGGAAATTAGATAATAAAAAGGATTCTTGCGTGAATATTAAGAAAAGAAGTTAAAAACTCTAATTCTCTAGACATCAATATTAGAAAAAGTAGTTACAATAAACCCTGAATCTGTAGACATGACCATTAGAAAAAGAAGTTAAAACCCTATTCTGTTGAAATGAAATATTAGAAAAAGAAGGTAATTATAAACCCTGATTCTGTAGACATGAACTTTAGAAAAAGAAGTTAATTATAAACCTCGATTCTGTAGACATGACGACGGCAAAGGAAATTTTACGGAGTTTCTTTTCTCCCACTAATGCATGCCATGCATGTGATGATTTAATGTACTATGTTAAATTCTTGTTAGAATAATTTTATATGCCAAAACCTTTTTAATTTATAAACACAAATGCAAATAAGATTGAGAACTATAGCAAAAGAAAATTACCCGTTTACTTCCACAGGCATGTGTCATACTTCAAGACTTTGTCCAAGTTTGGTTAATTGATTGTTCTTTCTGTCCTCTGTCTCTGAACTGTAACTAACGGAAATTAAAATAAAGTCCTGTTCTTTAATAAAACTTAAAAGAATAGTCGTGTCTATTCAAAAGAGTTTTATCTTTTTGAACATGTACTTTGAGAAATAGTCACGTCTTTTCAAAGATAGGAGAGGAAACCAATTAAAATCTCTAATTTAGTCATAGGCTTATCCATTACAAGCCCAATAATTACAAGCTGATAATTAATTTATGGCTTTTTTTTTACAACATCTTCTTAAAACATAGAGTCCAATATTCTTACAATTTTAACTTCATAGAAATTAATCTCTAAGTCTGAAATTAGCAATTCACGGCCGACTAGCTGGTAATGACAAAAGGAGTTCACAAAATATTTCAAGAACTGCCACTAGACATGTGGAGTATGGTTTTTGCTTTGTACGCAAGAGGCCTCCAGATTATTTCTTACTTAAACGACACCCTTGAACCAAAAACGAAAATATTTTACGAATTTTAAATAAAAAAAGAAATAATAGAAAAAGATGTAAATGCACTACTTTTTGCTGATAAAAGCACACTTCAGAAAAGAATAAAAAAAGACTTGCAGTGTAACATGTAATCACGTATGTAGGTAGGAGTGGATTTGAGATTTTTCCTTTTATTTGGATTTATTAAATGATTTTTTAGACTAAAAATACCTCCTGCATTTAATATATATTTTCGGCACTAAGAAACGGAAAAGAATGGGGTTTTGTAATAGTCTTATATCAAAAGAGAAAACGATAAACCATAAAACTCTAACGATTTATATTATCATGAATAGTTATTTGTTTTAACATATTCTTAATGTCTAAGCTATTCAGTGATTTATAATTGTTGCTAGAGTTTGTTATTTCATCAGACACTTAATGTGGAATTGTTTCTTAAGTTTGTTTTTCTTAACGTTACTTTTATACCTTGGTTTTGTATTTGATGAAAATTTTTGATTATTTACCGAAAATGAAAGGGAAAAAAAGAAAAACCAATAAAAGTGCAGCATCTAATTTTAATTTACTAAATGGTAGCAGAAACTTAATAGTTTAATGCTCTAATTTACCGATGCCCATTATAAGAATTTTATACCAATGGCATCTCAACAAGATAAGGTTTTGATAAAGACATCCGAAAAATATAGTCATACAATTGTAAGCCGTTGATGAAACAAAGAATAAAAAAAAGAAAGAAAGGTAACTTTGGTCCACCATTAACAACGTAGGATGACAAAGAGCCAAGAAATTGCATGCAACCTCGTACCTATAAATGCATGACGAAGTCGAGAACTAAAACGCAAGGAGCAAACAAGTTGGTGATATTGCATTACCTCAATCAAACAAAATGGCGCAGGCTCAGAGGGTAAACATAATCCTAGCTTTAATTTGTTTATCTTACATATGTTTCTTCATCTCTTGTTGGTGTCAAAGCCAAACTGATGCGCCCTTTAGTTTATTGATAAATCCCGATGGAACACCCTTAACTAACTTTTAAGTTCATCTAAATTTCCAATTTTTTCTTTTTTTTGTATGCTAACAATATTACACTCACGCTCTAATATATATAGATATATGCTTTGTATGATGTTATTTAGCGAGTTTTATTTAGTTACTTTGTTTTTCCCTAAAATCAGATCATGTTTTACTCTTTTATATATTTAATATATTAGGAGTTATAATTAATAATAAGTTCATGAGCATAAATAGTTGGGTGTTGGGAATTTTTCCATAAAGTCATGCATGGGCGTATTATAAATTTAATCTTTCTTGTTATATAGAATTCTTGTTTCTTTTTCTCTTTGAATTAATGCAAAAGATAATGTTCGGCAACCCAACCTATCACATTAATAACGTTTGGTTCTTGTTCAATGATAGAATCTCTGGATAAAAGCAAGAGACCTTCAAATTTCGCATGGAAACGATCCCCATCATTGGAGCTGGGATAGACTTCGCGACGGGTTCTCTCTTCTCTCTCCATATGGTTAATTTGGTCAATATTAATTTATTGAATATATATATATATATTTTGGTTGTGTTTTAAATGATGATACGTGTGTATATGCGCATGTTTATGTTTTGCATGCAGAGAGGAGGTGGCTACGCTACTGATCGACACTGTGCTGGACATTAAGGGGCTGTTTGACCCTCTCAGTGTACCGCCACCCTCTGCTGCATACTTGGTGTTCAAAGTCACAGATACTCCCATAAACATTGATCAAGTGAATGCTTATGTTGGATTTCCATGGATTCCTAGTAAGGGCCACACCGTTAACCTCATCGAGGACGCGCGTCGTCGGCTTGACGGATGGTTGGAAGTTAAGCTTGGAGATGTTTTCGACAATCCGATCAATGAAAATCGCGGTGGCTGCTTGTTGATGGAGGCACACTTGTGGGGAAAAGATAATGTGAAACCCAAATCTGGTCTCATTGTGAGGGCTATTGAAGTTGTTCCAATAGACCTTACTGCTCAGTGAAGACGCGTAATCATCTATCGATGGATCCGACTGTGTTAGTGTCCAATGCGTGTTATGGTGTTATGTATGGTGCCCCTAGCTCTATATATAACTACGATGTGTCTATGTACCTACCAGTACTTGTATCTGTATACGTAATAAAATCAGTCGGAATATAATAAATAAATAAGTTATTAAGGAATTTAAGTCTCTCCTGATCACTTTTTTCTGTTTTACTATCATCCTAGCTTTATGAGTAGGTGTTTCGTTTTGCTTATAAATAAGTGTTTTTATTTTCAAAAGCTGCAAGCTACTTATAAGCATATAAAAAAGGAAAAAGCAAAGCCAAATAGGCCCTACCTGGTCTTTGATGTTTGTTTAATTTTTCGATATCCCTATGTGTTTTTCAATGAAAAATTTCATCATAAGAGACAAATGCATGCTATGTTTGTTATATGCTCTTATCTAAAATGTCATTCTTAAAAGAATATAAAACCTTTTTAAATTTAAAATTTTAGATAAAAATATAACCAAGAAAGGAAAAGCAATCTCTTGTAGCATAAAATATTATGAAATCTTTAGATTAATTGATTGGCAATTAGTTCTACGTCGTGTTCTTAATTAAACGAGATTTAGTAACACATTCTTCCGTCCCCAATTTGCAGCCTTTTGGTAGTGTCGCTTAATTAGTAAAAAATTTTAAAAACACAACTACGTGAATAGCACAGGTAGACGCTTATATCCCAATACACAAATTTATGCTTTTTTTTTTTTTCATTTTCAATTTAAATTAGAGGTTAAATATAGATAATATAATGACTCTAACACACGTCCATAATTAATCTCAAAAACTTCTGATAGTTCCTAAATTAAGCAGGGGTAGAATAAGAAATTTACCATGGACGGGCCAAAATTTCTCCATATATTTAAATGGAAACTCCGTCAAGATAGCATCGCATAATGTTAAGTAAAACAACAAGTCTTCGTACCTTTTGTGGCAGAGAGAACGACACATACATAACGATATATTAGATTTTGAGCATAAATAAGTGTTAAAAAATTACTATTTAGCAAAATAATATAAGATTATGTAAAGAATAGTTTATTGATTAAGAAGATGAAATTAAGTTCTTCTCTCTTTTATGAAATTATCTAGCTAAAAAATAAATACATAACATATAAAGAACTCCCTAAATAAATAAATTCTGTATAAAAAATACCATAAAATTTATAAACTATTTAAAATTATCTTGCACAAAAAACTCTGAGTATCTATGTAGCACACTAAATATTTGAGAACTATTATTTGCTAACGTTACATACTTGTTTATTACAAATTTTGATCACTCAAAAATCAGAGGCATTGACAAAATATATTCTAAAAATATTATTACGAAAAAAATTCTTTTTGAAACACGCACTAAACTTACAGTAGTGTACGTAAGGATGGTCTAGGAATGTACTTAACTTTTATCTTTATTACTGTAAATTGACTACATTATTTTATTATAATTATATTAGTGATTTATAATCGTTAAACTTTGACATAATGTATAATGGATAAAATTGGTCGTAGAATGGAACCCAGAACTCCGCCAAAAACAAAAGGGAGGTTCTCTCATGCAAGAACTGCAACAAGAAACAATAAAGGAAGAAAACGAAAAAAGATTCTCCTTTCTCCTTTCTCTTTTTACTCGTCTTTTCCACTGGAATCATAAATGCCTTTGAGATGATTTTTTCTATGGATAGAACTATTATGAGCAATCTAAACTTTGACCTTGATGGGCTTTCGCTCCAGAAGTCCTAACCTCGGTCATTGTTGCCTGTATAGCTTTTTATATTCAAGATCTATAAATTATTATTTATTTGTAATTCAATTTGTTGGTAAAAAAGAAAGACCCAGTTAGGTACCGACGAGGCTAGGCCTTGGGAACAAGAAGGAACTTTTGAGCAAACTCAATGCAATGAGGTCTTATTTATTTTCTTTCTATTATTGGCTCTTTTGAGCCCTTCCTTTATCTAAATAAAATTGTTGGTAAAAGTTGTACAGATCTATACAATAGGGAGAGGGGAGAGAAAGAAAGACTCGCTACTTTATGTGTAATGTAATTAATATAGTAAATGCGTAAGGTAACATAGTAATTATTTTTTTTTAATTGGGAGTGAAGACTAAGTGGACTAAAGTGGTGGAATACTAACGAGTAGTTTTGGTAAACAGTTCAGTGAATTTCTTTTCGAATTTTGCTGATGATGGCCCAAGGCGCGGCAGCAGGAAGTAAAACAAGGAGAGCAGCAGCCAAATTAGCTTTGAAAAAGAGGGTGTTTGAAAGTGCTTACAAGTTGGTTAAACTTACTCATAAAAAGAAAAATGAATGCATACATTTGGTAAATTATGCTTATAAATAGATAAAGTCGACTTCTAAGCAATTGAAAAAATGCACCAACCCCCAATTTTTTTTAATTACTTATAAGCAAGGAGTTGATCAAGTAAAGGACATTTATACTGTCTAAAATACAAGAAAATTACAAAATTATTAATAAGAAGTCCTTTTTTTTTTTTTTTGCTTATAAGAATATATTTACCAACCATGTCAATAGCTTATAAGCACATTTTATTCAAACACTTCTATATTCATTTAGCATTTATTTATAAGTATCAAAAGTTACTTATAAGTATTAATTACTTGTAAACCGCTTAGAAAGAGCAAATGCAAACAGACTCGCCTAGCAGCACATTGTATTGAAGGCGGCATGGAAGTTCAACTTTGAGTCTTGGTAGACCATAGCTGTTGGGAAGTAAGTCAAAAACTAAGCGGCAACCTGTTTAATTTGTCTCCTAACAGAACCGGCTAAAACAATGCAGATTTTGATTTGAATTCTATGACTTGAAGCAAGTGAATACACAGGAGACAGCATACACACGGCTTATAATCCTATAAATACTCGAGGAAATTGGAAAATACTGATCAAATAAACCGAAAAAAAAAATAGTAAATACCATGGCATCTTTGAGCAAGAAGGTAAATGCAAGCTCAGCTTTCTTACCTCGTGAATTTAAATAGAGTACGTGGCGAGAAAAAGGATTGAGTCCACAGGGATTGATAGATTATGATATGCTAATTACGCCAAGTAGATTAATAAAATAAGTTACAACTAAAGAAGGGGGATTTAATGTGAAAAAGTAAAATAAACAAAACTGTCCAGCACACTGGTCCGCTGAACGCGGGCACGTGGTTGGGCAGAAATTAAAAAAACAAAAATAAAAATAAAAACGATTAAAGCACACAATCCTAAGTTTACGTAAAATTGGAAAAATAGGAAATTGATGAATATTAAATCTAGCCTAAGGTATAATCCCAATTTTGGTCAACAAATCCAATCCTAGATGCAAAGATACTTCCAACTACTTTGATAAATCAGTTATAGTTACTGGCTCGGCTTAACAACCTCAGCTTTCTTACAGTGCTGGTAACGGTTTAAATCTCCTACAATTTCTCCTCACTATCGTCTTACCTATTAGACGTTCTGACCCCCGAAGATGCCAGTAGAGTCTATTTAATGACAGTAATAAAATCTAAAAAGACTTGATTCTAAAAGTTGAAACTCTCGCAGTAATCGCTCATTTAGATTGCGTAAGTATACAGGAAATCTAGTAACCACAATTCTTAGATTAATTAAATTAATCTAATTGGCTACCTATTGTCACGCAATTGAATAACCACACGCAAAATTAAATAATTACATAACAATATTAATTCTGTTTTTTCTTAATTTATTTTTCTCTCTCTTGATTAATTTTATTTTTTTCACTTCTTATAATTTATACTTCTCTTATAATAATTTTTCACTTAATCTTGCCTTCTTTGTTTAGCCCATATCAACCATTATCAAAATTTTCGACTCACTATTCATTTTCTTAAATAAAAACTTTTATAGGTGATTTCTACCATTTGGCCAACCGGACAAAATTGTTTAATAAAGGGATTAATTTTGATGTCGCTTAGCTTACGTCAAACTTAATGAGGTGGTATTGTTTGACCCTCCATCTCTTTTTTATTTTGCTTTAGGAATTATTATTATTATTATTTTCATAAGCAAAGTAGTAGTGTGGCAATCATTCTTGTGCACTTAACGCATGGTGCACCTTCTGTGCACCCTTTTTCCAAAAAAAATAAATAGATAGGACCGATGCATCTGAAGAAATCTCCATTGTTGTTTTCTCTATCTTCGCTCCTCTCTATTTATTGTTGTATATATATATATATATATATGGATTACCCTTGTTTCTCGTTTTAAAGAAGTGTGCTCGTTGGCGCCAATGCAGCTCTAATTGATGTTCTTTAGTCAATTAATCCAGACTAAAGTTAACTAACCAACCAATTAACATAATTATTGGTTTCGCGGTACATGTGACACATTCTGGTTTAACTCTGCAAAGGACACTAACTTGGTATAGGATTCTCGTGTCTTTTCTCTCTAGTGGGTCAATTTGGTCCAAGATTCTTATCTTTCGCTTTGTTATTTTGTCAATTTGGTATAGGATTCTTATCATCTCTCATATCTATAATTAGATATATGTGAAGCAGTGTATTGATGTGAACAAGCAAAACAGAAAAATGTTTTCTTTTCTCTTTTTGAGTGTAATGGTTTCAATACACAGACATGTTTCAGTACTACTTGCACTGTAAAGAAAAAGTTAGATGAAATGATCAAATAATTTATTTTGTTAAAATTTTTGAATTTTAAATTTATATTTTTTGATTGCAAGCATTATATGTTCAACTAATCAATCACATAGAGCACGCTTTTAGTGCATCATTATAGTATTCGATTTACAACTTTAGATAAATTTTATATACTAATTTCTAAAACAAACATCTTGATCAAACCAGAAAAAGGATATTATATTGAATATGCTACTTTATTTCATGGTGAAAGATAGGGCAAATAGTGGTATTCTCGAACCATTTTAGTCCATGGAATTGGCAATCCACACAACTTTGCTACAGGCTAAAAGAAGGTACATCAATGCAACAACTTGAGCAAAAAAAGAGATAATTATTAAGGTAATAAGTACACGAATGAAAATAATAACTAAAGGGGAAAACATAATAACTAAAAAGGAAATAAAAAAAAGAGAATAAAGAAGAAAAATATAAAACACAGAAATAGTATTTTATTAATTTTTAGATTATGCTTAGGCTTGGTGTGTGCGTGTGTGTATACATATATATTGGTGGAAGCGAAGGTTCTTCTCTCTAACATTGTATTTAATAACTAAAAGGAAATAAAAAAAAGAGAATAAAGAAGAAAAATATAAAATACAGAAAGAGTATTTTATTAATTTTTAGATCATGCCTAGGCTTGGTGTGTGTGTATATATATATATAGGTGGAAGCGAAGGTTCTTCTCTCTAACATTGCATTGATTAAAAGTGAATACACAAAGTATAGGGGGACATTAACCATACCCTCATCTACCCCTAAGATGAGGTTGGATAGTCCCCAACCTAATTATGAAATGCAAAATATATTAAAGAAAAAGAAGTTTAAAAAACTCTAATTCCAAAGACACGAGCATTAGAAATAGAATTTAAAAAGCTTAGAAAAAGAAGTTTTACAGACTATATGTAGTACTTTAATTACTCGAATATGTAAGGAAAAAAGATCGAATTGGAGATTTTAAAAGTGAAACATCTAGTTTAGGTTTACTCAACGAGTGCATAACGAATATTGTCACTAATCTCGCTCGGGTAAATTTATAAGAATTTGATACCAATGGCATCTCAACAAGATAAAGTGTTGATAAAGACATCTGACAAATTGCTTGCAACTTCCTCCTATAAATGCAATGCGAAGACGAGATCGAAAACGCAGAGGAAACACGTCGGTATAGAAATTAGCATTACCTCAAACGAACAACATGGCTCAGGCTCAACAGGTAATGTACATAACACCGAGTAACATTTTGTATTCTGACAATACAATATAAACATGCTATATATATACACACACACACACACACACATTTATATACATTTATGTTTTCTATAAATATAATGACTTATCATGTTGCTCACTGACTTGATGTATTAGTAGTTATAGTTAATAGATACATATTTAGGTCATGATCATAATTAGTCAATGGGTAACTTTGACCCTAGCTTTCTCGTTATTTACATTTTTTATTTTTCATTTTTAAATCATAAATGATGATGTATTGTTACTAAAACTTCCGCAACTTAACAAATGGCTTTTGGTTGTTGTTCAATAACAGGATATCTGGATACCAGCAAGAGACCTTAAAATTTTCCATAAAGACGACCCAAAGCATTGGACCTGGGAATATGATCCTTTTATTAGGTTCTCTCTCCTTCCCTCCTCTCTCACACACAGAGACAAAAGAGAAATTTTCCTTTTTCTTTCTTTTAAGAGGATCAAAAGTAATTCCTATTTATCCTAGATAATGACTTGAATTCGAGACCTATTGGTTTGAGTGAAGGGTGTAATCACTGAGTTACACTGTACCCTCTTATCACGCAAACAGAAAAATTGTTAAATCCACGATTTTCCTACTTCACATGATGATATGCATGTTTTTTCTTTTTATTTTTTCTATTCATAAGTAAGCGATTTCATCCAACCAAAAAACGTGTAATTTATGTTTTGTGTGCAGACAAGAGGTGGCAACGCTTAAGAGTGACACTGTGCTGGACATTGTGGGGAAGATAGACCCTAATGAGGTGCAACCCAATTCCGTTGCCTTCTTGGTGTTCAAACTCAAGGAGAATCGCGAAAACATCGATGAAGTGAATGCCTATGTTGGACCAGCCGGCACCCCTAGTAAGGGCCACATTGTTTCCCTCGTTACGGACGCGTTTGTCCGGCCTGACGGATGGTCCCTGGTTAAGCTTGGGGATGTTTTTGCACCTGGACTGCGTGAGCCTGGTCAGGTTGAGGCACACGTATGGGGGATAGAGGCAGTGAAACCCAAATCTGGTCTCATCGTGAGGGCTATTCAAGTTACTCATCTTATTGGCAATTGAAGATGATCGTGTGTTGCAAAAATAAATCCGACTGTTTGGCGTTCAATGTATCACCTATGGTTATTATATATGTCTGTATGTGTGTATGTTTGTTTGTGCTCAATAAATTAAGTCGGAATAAATAAGTTATTTTAAGAAATTTAACCCTTTTGTGGTGATTAATTTTCTATTACTCTTAGTGTTTTTTTTTTTGAAAATATTCTTTTTTTTTTGTATTGAACAGTGAAACTTTTCATTTCGTTGAAAAAAGATTATTGTGTTTTTTTATGTAAATATTAAGATTTTTATAGCATCAAAGCATTTAGATAATTTGAAATTTTACTTAAAAAAAAAAGAAATAGGCGGCGATTTATCTGTGTATATATAGTGGAACTCCCCAAAACATATATCACCTTGGAACACTTCATAGATGGCTAACATTTAACACTGTAGTCACATCATTCACTAATCAAGCTAAGTATTCACTCATTAATTATGTCAAACAACCAAATATATATATATATATATATATATATATATAATTACATAAATCGACACATATATCAAAAATCCGCCGCCTATATGTATTTTTCATTGTTTATAAAGAATAACTTGTTCTGTCATAATTGGCAGTTCAATTCCATGAAGTAGGGGTTCATGTCCAATGACCTTAATTATGCTGATGATAAAGTTTTCGTGTTATGTAGATTTCTATTTACTTTTTGATGGTTATGTTATAACATAAATCAAAATCATGGTGTACAATAATATTTAAAAGAGTATCAGCCAAACCTATGCTACAACCAATTATTAGTAAGTTATTTAATTGCTGAGGCCACAAAAAGATGGTCAGAAAAAAATTATTAATTAAATTTTCAAGGATTGACCTTATAAGCTCTAAAAATTTAATAAGCTTCAGGCATCGTCTCCAAATCTTAAAATAAAACTCAAACATAAGATGGTACATTTGACACATGACCTATGTTTTTCTTAGTCATGAGACTTACCATAATGGTATCTTCAATTTTAATTGCATCACATCTTTTCTCTCCAACTTCCTGAACAATTGCTTCAAGCCATGGTCACAAATCTAGCTTATTGTCTTTTGCCAACTCAACCATTTTAGATATCATATATATACACATAAATATTTATGCTAAATCAAGCAACAAAAATATTTTGGTTAATTGAATTGATTTTTTATTCATTTTAACTTGTGTATATAATTTTTATGGTTTTAGCCAAACACAAGAAAAAAAAAATTATTCCATTAACATTCTACCTTAAATTTAATTCTACCTTAAATGATCATTTTCTTTCAAGACATTCCATCATATCTAACAAGCTTTAAAAATCTGGACGTTGCAATATGGCTTCATTGTGAGGGGTACTGATATTTGTCCCAACGGTTGAAAGTGTTCCAAGTAATTGTGTTTAATAATTATAGAAATGTGATTGTTGCGCGCTTTAGTTATAAAAGTTCTCTTGTATAGTGTGTGAATCATGAAGTTGTTTTGCTTGTATACCCAATAAAAAAATAGTTGGATTCAATAAAATTAGTAGTTCATATTTTTACACTTTGAAAGGATTTTTTTTTTTATAAAAGCTGATATTCAATCTAGTTATGAATAATTTTAAATTTACAAATAAATCTTGTCTTCAATATTAACAACTAAATTTTAAATTAAAAATAAATCATGCTATATGGCACCCCTTTTTTCATTATTAATTTATTACCTCTTACATGATATCCCATTTGTCATGCCAAGTTTGTGAAATTCTTTTTCTTCTAGAACTTCACTGGTCAAAAAAATATAAATAAGAAAATAAAAGAAAGTAGATTATAACATACTTGATTATTACAAATGAATGATTTCATTAAATTGTATTTGTACGTTCTAGAAATAAAAGAAAAAACTCAATTTGGATAATTGAATATTATTATTAAGATGATAGTAAAATCTTCTCAAATTCACTATCACCGATGAACTCAATTAAACCTTCTCTAAATTGAGGACATCTAGTATGATATGTATTAACTAATTAAAAGTTAAATGAGTACTATTTATGAATAAACAATACTAATTTTTTTTTTTCATTCAAGCCAGATCAAAATTAATAATACAATATTTGTACATGATCACTATAATTAAGGCCAATACAACCATGCATCACACCTCTGCCGCAATTCCCCGAGAGCTTCCGATCGCTCAAATGCTTCGTCTCCAAGCAATCAAAACAAAATCTAACTTCGATCTATGGATAATTTTTCCTCAAAAACAAAGAACAGAAAAGCAACCAATTAATTGCAAGTTTTTATAATACATCATGCCACTTCCTCCTGTAAATACTTGACGAGAAATGATCATGTAAGAGTGGCAAATTCCACCAAAAAATAAAATAAAGCGGCAACACCCAGGAAAAAGGAGTTCGCGACTATTTTTTAAAGCAAGCAAGCATTTCATTTCTACCAAAAAAACTACAAATGCGGTGAGACAATCAACAAACAATCAGCCCGTCTCGGTTTAAACCATAACAATTCTCCAATCTATATAGAGATGACTATCATTACTATCATTATATATTGCATACGCATAGAAAGCAGATTGAGATCAATGTTCATTTTGTTCGAGTAGAAGATGCATTTGTATCTCTGAAAATTAAATAAGTTCCATATCCACAGTAGACAAATTAAAGGTCCTTTTCTATTACATGTTTCTGTAAAATTTGGTCCAAACTTGCTGTCCATAATCTGGCTTCAATTCGCGTTGCATGAACAATATCAAATAACGATATTGCATTCTTTTTTTTTAAAGATCATGTTAAGTTCTCTAGTCTAGTTTTATGTATGATTCCTATTGTTGGGAAAAACATGCAAACACGAAGAATACGAGAAGAAATAACGAACACAAGAATTACATGGTTCGGCTTTAAAGCCTACGTCCACGGGCAACAAAGAATAATTATATTACTGATCACGAATGCTACAAGGCTAACACTTTGGTTTCTCTCTCACACCTTAACGTAATGAAGATTGCCACATATTTATAGTGCTAGGATTTCCTAAACCTATTAAGCAACTAATTAATTATGGGCCACAAAAGGTAATAAGTGAATAAGGGGCCCAAGAATACGGGCCACATTCAACAAATCTCCACCTTGGCACGTATTCGCTCCAATTAACATACCATCATCCCTGCTGCCAACTACCCCTAAGGGCTCACTGCTCCACACCGCAAATAGCAACCAAGTCCAAACAATGCTTGAACTTGCTGACTGGAACCACCTTAGTCATCATATCTGCTGGATTCTCATGGGTAGAAATCTTCTGCACCGATATGATTCCTTGTGATATAATATCTCTGATAAAATGATATCTGATATCAATGTGTTTAGTTCTCTCATGATACATCTGATTCTTCGTCAGATGGATTGTACTCTGGCTATCACAAAAGACTGTACTTGTATCTTGCTGCAGTCCAAGATCACGAACCAGGCCTTGTAACCACATGGCCTCCTTCACAGCTTCTGCAATTGCCATGTACTCTACTTCAGTAGTCGACAATGCTACGATGGCGTAATGTCGCTTTCCAACTGATAGCACATCCAGAGAGAGTAAACACGTAACCCGTCAGAGATCTTCTCTTATTAAGGTCACCCGCAAAGTCTGAATCACAATAACCCACCAACCTCGTGCAATCTTCAGTCATCTTGCTAAATAGCAATCCTATATTCGCAGTACCACGCAAATATCTCATTATCCATTTCATCACTTCCCAGTGTGTTTTCCCAGGTGATGCCATATACCTGCTCACAACACTAACTGCATGTGAAATATCAGGACGAGTGCACACCATAGCATACATCAAGCTACCAACAAAGACTCGAGTATGGAACGTGAGACATATGCTCCACCTCCTCCTCGATTTTAGGTGACAAATCTGCAGACAATTTGAAGTGAGCGACAAGCGGCACACTCACGAGCTTAGCTTTAAGCATCCCAAACGCTCCAAAGACCTTCTCAATATAACTCTGTTGAGACAAGAACAGCTTCCCAGCATTTCTATGTCTGTGAATCTCCATGCCAAGAATCTTCTTCGCTGCTCCAAGATCCTTCATCTCAAACTCATCACCTAGCTGCTTCTTTAATTCGTTGATTGCAGACATGCTTTTAGCAGCAATAAGCATATCATCAACATACAACAGCAAATACACAAACGAACCATCTGGAAGCTTCTTGAGATATACACAGCTGTCGTAGGCACTCCTTGTGTATCCAGCACCTACCATGAATGTGTCAAATCTCTTGTACCATTGCCGAGGTGACTGCTTCAACCCATACAATGACTTCTTCAGTTTGCAAACATGGTTCTCCTTACCAGGAACTACATACCCCTCCGGCTGACTCATGTAAATTTGCTCTTCAAGATCACCATGCAAAAACGCCGTTTTCACATCTAGCTGCTCAAGCTCTAAGTCATGAAGAGCAACCAAAGCAAGTAAAACCCTGATGGAAGTATGCTTCACAACCGGTGAGAACACTTCGTTGAAGTCAACACCCTCCCTTTGTGTATAGCCTTTTGCCACCAACCGTGCCTTGTATCGATGACCTTCAACCCCTGGAGTACCTTCCTTTTTCTTGTAAACCCATTTGCAACCGATAACTCGCTGTCCCTTAGGCAATTCAACAAGCTCCCATGTTTGAGTCTTATAAAGAGACTCAATCTCCTCACTCATGGCACCCACCCACTGAGCAGAATCTTTCCCAGATATGGCCTCTTTGTATGAATTCGGCTTATGTCCTTCAATTGTTTCGGCAACAGTCAAAGTATAAGCAACAAGATCAGCGTATTCATACCTTTGAGGCTCTCTAATCTGTCTTCTTTCTCGCCCAGTGGCAATGCTGTACTTCTGTTGTTCAGGCATATTTTGATCATGTGCCTCAGTTGGTTGAGTCAGCTGAATTTGACAGCTACTATTGCTAGATGGAACATTTGGTACATCAGAAAATACCTCCACCTGCTCTTTGACACCGTGGTCTAAATCAGCTACCGCTTTCTCCTTTTCTTGGTCTAATAAAGCAGCCTCATTGAACGTGACATCCTGTGATGAGGAAACCTGGAGACTTTGGATCTGTGCACCACAACCTGTAACCTTTCCTCTCGGACGCATAGCCTAGAAATATGCATCTATTTGCCCTCGGCTCCAACTTGCCATCCTTCACGTGAGCGTATGCAGGGCAACCGAACACCCTCAATCGAGAGTAGTCAGCAGGCTTACCAGACCATAACTCAAAAGGAGTTTTCAATTCAATAGCTTTAGATGGAGACCTATTCACCAAGTAGCATGCCGTATTGACGGCTTCAGCCCAAAAGTCTTGACTCAAACCAAATTGGGAGAGCATACAACGAGCTCTCTCCACTAGAGTTCTATTCATGCGTTCTGCAACTCCATTCTGTTGTGGTGTCCCTACACATGTGCGGTGTCTCACAATGCCATGTTTCTTGCAGAACTCATCAAATTCTTTGTTGCAATATTCCAGCCCATTGTCAGTCCTAAGACGCTTAATTTGTTTACCAGTTTGCTTCTCAATCAATGTCTTCCACTCGACAAATGTTGGAAACGCCTCATCTTTAGTTTTTAAGAAGTATACCCACACCATCCGAGAGTATGCATCAATGAAAGTGATGTAATACCTGGCACCTTTCTTGGAAGGAACTTTATTAGGACCCCAAAGATCAGAATGAATATAATCAAGTGTGCCTTTGGTGTTCTCCTGCCCCTTACTGAACTTCACCCTGGTTTGCTTTCCAAAGACACAATGCTCGCAGAATTCAAGCTTTCCAGTTCTTTGTCCACAAAGCAAATCCCTCTTGCTCAGCTCGGTTAGTCCCCTCTCGCTCATATGGCCCAACCTTTTGTGCCATAACTGCGTAGTGTCATTATCACTCTTCTCGGATGTAACAGCTGCAACACCTGTAACTGTACTACCTTGAAGGATATATAGGCCGCCAGTCAAGTTCCCTTTCAAGAGCACAATTGCACCTTTGGTCACCTTTAAGACACCATTCTCACTTAGGTATTTGTATCATTGAGAATCTAATCCCCCAAGAGAAATCAAGTTTTTCTTAAGCTCCGGTATATGCCTACACTCGAGAGATCTTGTAATACCATCAAACATCTTGATATTTACGATGCCCATTCCCTCCACCTTTAACGAAAGATCATTGCCTAGAAAGACTTTCCCTTCTCTTTTGGAATAAGAAGAGAACCAGTCGCGCCTAGGACACATATGGAACGTTACACCAGTATCAAGAATGCATTGATTTTGCCACTGTGATCCACTCACAGTCAAAACTTCCCCGGTACTACACGAGTTATCTCCATCACTGTCAGCACTTTCCACCACATTAGCTGAATTCTCCACCTTTTTCTTTCCTTTTCTCAGTCTTGGACATTCTTTCTTAATGTGACCCTTTTCGCCACACTCGAAACAGCGTAGCTTCCTTGCTCTTGATTTTGACCTTGACTTGTTTTTCTTTCTATCCGAAGATCCATCTCTATTCTCCGATCTCCCTCTACTCACTAAACCTTCCCCATGAACTTCTTCCCTATGTCCCGGAATATGTGTTTGAAGATCCTTCGATTTTAATAAAGTAATCACATCTTCAAAAGTAATTTTATCCCTCCTGTACAACATAGTGTCCACAAAGTTCATATATGAAGGCGGTAAGGAGCATAATACGATCATAGCTTGATCTTCGTCATCAATTTTAACACCCACATCCTTCAAAGCAATAAAACAAGAGGTAAACTCATCAAGGTGTTGTTTTAGTGAGGTACCTTCTTTCATTCTAAGATGATACAATCGCTTCTTTAAGTAGAGGCGATTAGTGAGAGATTTAGATGCATACAATTCCACCAAAGTATTCCAAGCCTCAACTGCTGTCGTCTTCTCAGCAATCTCCAGCAATACTTCATTTGTCACGGACATATGTATTGCACTTAAGGCTTTTGCTTCGAGTTCTTCTCTCGTTGCTGGTTCTATCTTTTTCGGGATCACTCCTTCAATGAATTTCCAAAGTCCCTGCATTGTCATAAATGCCTTGAATCTGATCCTCCAAAGACTGAAACTCATTCTCCCGTCAAACTTCTCGATTTCAAACTTTCCACTGGAAGACATCTTCGTTTGTTCAAAACTCACACTTCGGGATTGAATTTGGCTCAATGGATCGCAAAAACGGATTCAGCACGTCGAAAAACCTTAGGAACACCCCTGGTCAACTTTGGTCAACACCGGTCAAAGTCAAACCTGTTGGTCAAAGTCAACACCGTCCCTAAACACGTACTTTGGAGCAGAATCTGGAAAAACATAGCCCAAAAACGGACTCAGCACGTTGAAAAACGTGGGGTAAGGCTTTGGTCAAACTCGGTCAACCTTGGTAAATGGTCAACGGTCAAAGTCAACCCCGGTCAAACCCTGGTCAATGCTGGTCAACGCCGGTCAAAGATCAAAACAGTTTTTTTTTTTCCTTCTTGGACTAAGCCCAATCCAGAATTTAAAAATTTTGCCAAGCCCAACAACAAAAAAAAAAACTTTCAGACCCAAAACAGAACAAATGAACAAGGCCACTACCCTTGGCCCGATTCACGACCCAAGCCCAACAGGATTTTTTTTTTTAAACGGACCTAGCCCAGCCCAAAAAAAAAAAAAAACCCAAACCCCCGGTCCAACCCAAGACTTCCTACCCGACCCAAAAGAAAAAATCAACTACCTGAAACCCAAAACAAAGAAACAAAAACCAAACCAAAAAAAAACTTGTCTTCTTCACCCGTTAGATGACCCAAGCACGTAGCCAACCCGACCCGTTTTTTCTTGCTTCTCCGGCCACCAAACTCCACGCCGATCACACCAAAATGATCCTTGTCCAACGAAGACCTCGCTGGTATCAATTAATTTCTGATTTAACGCCGAAAAATGCCTTCTCCGTCAAGCTTGCAACCCGCGACCTTCAAGCTTTAAAAAACCGCAATTCCGGTCCCCGAAACTTGACACAAGCACCTCGAATCAACTCTTCTCTTCGAGAGGAAACTTTTGGTACCAATATTGTGCAATTTCGTTAATGAAAACGTAAGCTTCAATTTCGGCAGACAATGGCGATTTCAAGGCTCTGTTTGGCTTGAAACTTATTTTGGCTAAGGCTTTGTTTGGTTGAGTGTTATTTGTATGATGAGTTTTGTTTTTCCTTGCAGCGGATTAATACCTATGCTCTGATACCAGTTTGTTGGGAAAAACATGCAAACACGAAGAATACGAGAAGAAATAACGAACACAAGAATTACGTGGTTCGGCTTTGAAGCCTACGTCCACGGGCAACAGAGAATAATTATATTACTGATCACGAATGCTACAAGGCTAACACTTTGGTTTCTCTCTCACACCTTAACTTAATGAAGATTGCCACATATTTATAGTGCTAGAATTTCCTAAACCTATTAAGCAACTAATTAATTATGGGCCACAAAAGGTAATAAGTGAATAAGGGGCCCAAGAATACGGGCCACATTAAACACCTATCATGTATGTATCATTAATATCAATATCAACTCTGCACAAGATACTACCTTTGGTATAGAAATCTCATCTCTCCCTCTTTTCTTAAAAAGGGTTAATTTAGTAAAGGAATATTCTTATTTCTTTCCATTTCGGATTGTCTTTGGGTCAATCTGGTATAGGATTCTTATCTTTCTTTTTCTTTTTTCTATTTTTTGGTCAATTTTGGTATATGATTCTTATTGTGTGTCAATCCATAATTAGATATGTATCAAGCATGCAGTGATCCTGATGTGACGAAGCAAAATAAATAATTTTGGTGGTCCGCGCAGAGTATATATACTGCATGGTTAGGATAATTGTAAGAACCAATTTTCATTCTTTTTTTGCTCGGCAAATAAAGTCAATCCATTCCACCAAAATTAAGTTTCAAAACGTATCATATAATTTATTGTGGTTAAATATTTTGAGTTCAAATTTTTAAATTTTTGTTATAAAATTAAATATGAATAGCATGTTGCATCATTATAGTATAAGATCTATAATTTTAAGATAAATTTAATATAATATTTTCTAAAATAAATATCTCGCTATCAGACAAAGAAAAAAAAGAATATAATGCGATTGAATTATGATATTTTATTTCATGGTGAAAGATCCATGTGGAAATGGTAGGATTCACAACTTTTTTGTCCTTGGATTCGCAATTTACATCACTTCGCTATAGCTGAAAAGGATAATGGATTAATGGAACAACTTAAACAAAAATAAATCATAAAGAGATAAGAAAACTAAACATGAACAAAAAAAAAAAAAAAAACAAAAAACAAAAACGAACTTACTTGAACAGGATCTTGTCTAATGGTTGTACCTCTGGATCCATTAGTTCTAAGGAGACAGGATATGAAGCTTGGTGGATGAAATAAGACCGTGTGACCAGAGCGTGATTAAATGCTTCTACGGTCTCAGTTCGTAATCATGGTGTTGTAGAGAATTGTTATCGAACCTTTGGGTTCGGGATAGTCTTATGGTTGGTTGATGAGCTTAACAACATGAAAAAAATAAAATAAAAAGACAATATATACAAAGAAAAGAGAGATCTAAAGAGAATATTTTATTGATTTTCAAACTATATTTGATTTGAAAATATAAGGCTCTATCCAATATTATTTTTGTAAGTGTTTTGATAATAATAACAAAAATTAATTAAGGGGTGAAAATTTTGAAATATTTAATTATTACATCATGCATTAGCTGTATTAACTGGAAGTTCGATCGGGAATTGTTGGGTTATGGCTCAAAGTCCAAGGCCATACAAATTATGAAACTTGTGAAAGGCAATTAATTGTACTACCAAAATATAAGCTGTCTAAATAATAGAGGAGAAATCTTGAGGAGCAAGGATTTTTTTCCTATAAATAGAGGGTCTTGTAGCTTATATTTGGTGTGTCTTAGGGCCACACCCCATAGGGGATGTGGGTGAGAGAGAGAGAGCCTGAGAGCATCGAGAATGTCTTATATTCGTTCTAGTCCTGTTGAAAATAGGACCATTGTAAAGACTCTGTGGAGGAGGGTTTAGACTTTTCTTTTCGTGCAAAAGGTCACCTGAGTTGTAACCATTTTTGTTGAATAGTGGATTTATCCCAAAGGGAATCATGAACGTAGGCAGATGGCGGAACCACATTAAAGATATTGCATATTCATTGTGTGTGTTTTTCGTTATACTTTGATTAGTGTGCTTGTGTCCTCCATTTTTCCAACAAATGGTATCAGAGTTAGGCCGGAAGGAGGATGCTGGTTTGCACGAAAAACGAAAAAAAAGAAGGCAAAGAGGAGTTCAAACAATTTATAGATATGCTAGTCACATTTGGAGGCCTTCCTGGAGTCCGATCGATGATCTTTTTATTGTTGTGTATTCGTCTCTGCGAGAAGAGTAAGCTACTAAAATTTCTTGACGATCTAACGGTCAGATTGTGAGATACAAGCAGTCAAATAGTCAAACAAATGGTTTGACGAGCTTTGACCAAGGGCAATTTGGGGTTTGATCGAGTTGACTGAGGGTCCCCAACTTCTTTTCGACGTCTTGAGTTTGTATTTAAGGTCCATTTTGCCAAATTTTTGATATATTGTGGGTAAGCCTTGAATGTAGATAAAACGATGAAGTGGTGAAGGAATTGTGCGAAAGTCTTTGAAGCAATTTTGCGAGCAAACACATTTAGCCGACTAATGAACAAACTTCTAGAGGAGAGAAGTTTTGAAAGAGTAAACTAGTTGAAGAAGGTTTGGTTCGAGGGAAGCGTCTTGCAAGGAGAGACTACATAGCTGAAAAATCAAAGTCCTAGCCAGGCAACTAATGGGTAAAGTTATTGCTGGAAGAAAGACCACGTTCGAGATGTCTAGTATCGAGAGAGGACGCAAATAACCTTGAGAGGTCAAGGTTAGATGGCATTTGGAGGGATGTTGGTGATGACTCCGAAAACCTACTAGGATGTGTTGGTATCTATTGCCGTGAAAAGCGTTGTTGAGCAAGGGCTTCAACATGAAGACTGTGAAAAGGAAGCTTCAGACTTTTTACTAAGGGAGGAATTTGTTGGGCTATGGCTCAAAATCCAAACCCATACAAATTAGGAAATTTGTGAAAGATAATTAATTGTGTTACCAAAATATAAGCTGCCTAAATAGTAAAGGAGAAATCTTGGGGAGCAATGATTTTTCTCCTATAAATAGAGGGCCTTGTAACATATATTTGGTGTGCCTTAGAGCCATACCCCATGGGAGGTGTGGGTGAGAGAAAGAGCCTGAGAACATCGAGAGTGTTTTACATTCGTTCCAGTCCTATTGAGGATAGAATCATTGTAAGGACTTTGTGGGGAAGGATTTAGACTTTTCTATCGTTGCAAAAGGTCACCTGAGTTGTAACCATTATTGTTGAATAGTGAATTTATCCCAGAGGGGATCGTAGATGTATGCAGAGGGTCAAACTATGATAAAAATATCATATGTTCTTTGTGTGTGTTTTCTGCTGTACTTTGATGTGTGTGCATGTGTTCTCCATTTTTCTAACAGGAATTTATCAATTCATGTGGTTGATAATGACACAAACGAGGTCAATCAAATATTTGAAGAGCTGCCGCGGAGCATCTAGTTTACAAATATTAAAAGGATACTTTAAAAGAGATTAACAAAAAATTTTCACTTTGACATGAAACTAACAATGGATTTAAGATTCCTCTTTTTAATGCAAAATTAAATTATAAATCATTGATCTTTTAGATTGAAAATAAAAAATGCATTTTACCTCTTATGTTTTGTAAAAGTCACATAAAATCTTCTATGTTTTAGAACTTACTGATTTGTGGTTTCAAAGTCATTTACATATTAGCCTTTATCGTTAGTTTTCCATTAGAGTTAAGCAGATATTTTAGAAAGGCTCTATAATGTATTTTGATTTGTCAAGAACCAAAAAACTCAAATATATTGGTGCAAATTTTAAAAATGATGCAGATTCCTCCGTCTAGTTTGAAATAAAGTGCAAATACCGCTTGTAAGGTTAAAATAAAAATATATCCCTTAGATTATGTAGATTTGTTTGTTTATATACATTCAATTATTATTGAATATATTTGTATTGCTTAATAATTGATCATTTAAACTAAGAAATCTATGTAATTTAGGAGATATGTTTTTTTTCAATTTTTTTACTCATGTATTGGTGCATTTGCACCTTATTCCAAATCAGAGGGAGAAATTTGTACTATTTTTAAAATCAAATGAAAGAATTTGCATTAATTTACTTGAGTTTTTTGTGTTATTAACAAACCAAAATGCGTTGGAGGTTTATTTGCACATTATTCAAATTAGAAGGAGAAATTTATACTAATTTTAAAATCAAATGGGAGAATTTGCATCAATTTTCTTGAGCTTTTTGTGTTATTAATAAGTCAAAATGCATTGAAGGTGTATTTGCACCTTATTTCAAATCAGAGGGAGAAATTAATATTATTTCTAAAATCAAATGAGAGGATTTGCATCAATTTACTTGAGTTTTTTTTTTTTTTTGTATTATTAACTAGTCAAAATGTGTTGGAAGTGTATTTGCACTTTATTTTAAATAAGGAGAAATTTGTACTATTTCTAAAATCAAATAAGAGAATTTGCGTCAATTTACTTGAGTTCTTTCGTGCTATTAACAAGCCAAAATACATGTGTGACATGCATTTCACTCTCAATTTTGTTCAGAAGTTAATGGTGAGTAAGAAACAAAAAAGGAATGAGGTTTATAAAAGAGTCTTACTATCTAAAAGGAGAACGATGATAAACTTCAAAAATCTAAGAGGATATTTGGTTTTGCTTATAAGTTTATCAAACTTGCTTATAAGTAAAAAAATAAAATTAAATTAAATTAAGTTACATGTTGGGTAATTTTTTTACTTACTAGTGCGGCACCTATGTGATGCACGTAGTATTCAATTTTTTTTAGGAAGCAATGATTTTTTGTGTAGAGTTAATTTTAAATTTAGAAAAAAGATGGATATAAACAAAATGTGGCATGTTGTTTTCTAACAAAGTTTGATTGTACTGCATAAAAGTAAAAACAAAAGGAATATGAATTGTTGTGGGGACATGCAAAGGCGGATTATGTTGTGATCAGTTAATATAGTGAATGATAGATTGTAGAAAGCATGTTTGTTTAGAGCGCAATTGTATATTAGAGAAGAGTACATCTTTTGGCATAATTGGTTATTCCTTACCTCGGGATCAAATTAGTTATTGGGTAGTGAAAAATGTTACAGGGGTACCTAAAGCAATTCCTGTAATAGGATAACCTTTGGCAGAATTATTGTGCAGAAGTGCTAATGTGGGACAATCCACTTTGACTATTAATGTGGGACAATCTACTTTGACTCAGAAAGATAGTTTTAACCACTTAAACTATCTCTTAATCCCAAAATTTTATCATGGATAATTTGTCTCAGGACGAAATCAATTTGAGTGGAATCAATGATGTTACCCATCCACAGTTTAAGCCGGTTTTCTTTCCTTTTTTTCTTTTTTCTTTTTTATATTGTTAAACCCCTAGCCTAATAGGATTTGAACCCACGACTTTATACCTCGAAGAGATAGTTTCAATTACTTAAGCTATCCCTTAATTTCAAACGAAATGTTGTATCAATTTCTTTTTTTTTTAAGAGTAAAACTAACTGGCATTCTAATCGATTGATTTTGAAGGGTGACGTCTGTCAACCCTATACTATACCCATAATTTTTGTTAGGTTATGGCTCAAAGTCCAAGCCCATACAAATTAGGAAAGAATTTTAATGAGAATTAAAATTCTAGTTATGGTAATAGTCTTAATTATGGTAGGATTGATAGATGAGGAAATCCTTTGTCTTGGAGGACGAGGAAATCTCCTCAATAAATAGGACTCTTGCATTAGTTGTATAAGGTGTGCCTTAGGAGAGTGCCTTAGGACCACACCCCATGGGGGGTGTGGGTGAGAGAGAGAGCCTGAGAGCATCAAGAGTATCTTATATTCGTTCTAGTCCTGTTAAGGATAGAACCATTATAAGAACTCTGTGGGGGAGGGTTTAGACTTTTCTGTCCGTGCAAAAAGTCACCACCTGAGTTGTAATCCCATTATTGTTGAATAGTAAAATTTATCCCAGAGGGGATCGTGGACGTAGGTAGAGGGCCAAACCACGTTTAATAGCGCGTATTCTTTTCTCGTTACTCGTGATTTAATTCCGCTGCGTGAGTGTGTGTTATGCGTCCTGATTTCCCAACAAGTGGTATCAGAGCCTGGTTGGAGGGTGAACGCTGGTTTGCACGAAAAACGAAAAAGAAACGCCGAAGAGGAGTAAAAAAAAAATTTCGCTGATCTACTTGTCACGTTTGGCAGCCTTCCTGCAGTCCGATCGACGATCCGTTTGTTGCTGTGCTTTTATCTCGGCGAGGACAGTAAGCCGCTAAAATTTCGCAACGATCCGACGGTCAGATTGTGAGATACAAGCAGGTCAAGTTTTGTGAGTTTGTGGTCAAACAGTCAAACGGAAGGTTTGACCAGCGTTGACAGAAGGGCTGCAGGGGTTTGACCGCGTTGACCGAGGGTCTCCTCACCGTTTTTCGACGTCTTGAGTTCGTTTTTGAGGTCCGTTTTGCCAAATTTCTTAATGTATCGTGGGTGAGCCTTGAAATTGGGTAAAATAATGAAGTGGTGATGAAATTCTGCAAAAGTCTTTGAAGCATTGTGCGAGCAAACACATTTAGCCGACTAGTGAACGAACTTCTAGAGAAGAGAAAAGTTTGGATGAGTAGACTAGTTGAAGAAGGTTCGATTCGAGGGAGGAGTCACGCGAAGAGAGTCTACGTAGCTGAACGATCAGAGTCCTGGCCAGACGATTGATAAGGAATGCTACTGTTGGAAGAGAAGACCACGTCCGAGATGCCTTGTGTCGAGGGAGGATGCAAACAGCCTTAAGAGGTCAAGGTTAGACGGCATGAAGAGGGATGTTGGGGATGACTCCGAAAACCTGCTAGGATGTGTTGGTAGCTGCCGTCGTGAAGAGTGTTGTCGAGCAAGGGCTCCAGCATGAAGACTGTGAAGAGGTTCCAGTTGCGACAAAGAAGCTTCGGACTTTTTGCCAAGGGAGGAATTTGTTGGGTTATAGCTCAAAGTCTAAGCCCATACAAATTAGGAAAGAATTTTAATGAGAATTAAAATTCTAGTTATGGTAAGAGTCTTAATTATGGTAGGATTGATAGATGATGAAATCCTTTGTCTTGGAGGACGAGAAAATCTCCTCTATAAATAGGACTCTTGCATTAGTTGTATAAGGTGTGCCTTAGGAGAGTGCTTTAGGGCCACACCCCATGGGGAGGTGTGGGTGAAAGAGAGAGCCTGAGAGCATCAAGAGTATCTTATATTCGTTCTAGTCCTGTTGAGGATATAACCATTATAAGAACTCTGTGGGGGAGGGTTTAGACTTTTCTGTCCGTACAAAAAGTCACCACCTGAGTTGTAATCCCATTATTGTTGAATAGTGGAATTTATCCCAGAGGGGATCGTGGACGTAGGCAGAGGGCCGAACCACGTTAAAATATTGCGCGTTCTTTATGTGTGTTTTCCGCTGTGCTTTGATGTGTGTGCGTGCGCCCTCGATTTTCCCAACAATTTTACATAATTTGGCCTACTTATTGTGATTTGATGGTGTACAAGTATTCAATAGCCTGCTTAATTCTTAATTTTGTAATTTCGTTTGCCTCTTGTATTAAGATGGTTTAGAAATATACATTGACAAAATAGTATTTAAAACAAAAATACATTTCACTAGATATACGTGCTCAAAATATTTTAGTAATCCTTCTTATATTCATTGTATCCTTTTGTGTCTGTAGTCAACAACTTGAATTAACATTATGAAAAAGAATATTTCTCTTCTTTTTCTACACACTCTCCCCTCAAGAGGACTTGATTTTTCCAAACCCCTCCAAAGAGAGTAATATTAAACATGATGCGCATTTCGACCAGAACTTAATTGGTCCAAAAATATCAATTTGAAGATAAATAAAGTGGAATATAAATTACTTGATTATTATTGCAAACTAGTTATTTAATAAATCGTATGGGCTCTGTATAGAATAAAAATGAAAAACTCAATTTGGATGGTTGAATATTTCAATATTATTAAGACGGTAGGACGATCTTTTAAAATTCACTATCAACAATGAGTCCATTAAGCCCTCCGTACACTGAGGAATTTAAGTACTATATTGTAACGAATCAGAAGTTAAATTACCTATTTATGATGAACAAATATTATTTTCTTTTTGTTTTTGTGAGGTCAAAATCAAAATGATTGATATTAAATAATGTTACATGATTTTTATCACTCGAATATCAATATTTTTATCATTCAAGTAGCAATTCCTAGTACACGCTTAGTTGGCAGGCTAATTACTTAAATAAACTTTTTACTTGCTATATCTTCTTTTAGTATAACAGCTATGCATAGACCTAGACCCTGATAAAAATAGCATGGAATCCAATATTACTTATTTTTAATATAATATTTGTAGATATTGAGAATTGATCATGAAATCTTTCGCACTTCACGTGAGAAATATACCATGCATTAAACCACTTGTTATGTGGTAATAAAAACAATATATCATTATATGGACATTGATAATCTGATTGTGAAGACTCATTCTCTAGGAATATTCATGTTAGTGAATGGTGCAAAGAAAACGCGCCTTGCAGTCCCTTTAGCCCCCTAATCAAGGATTACAAAGTAATCTTTACTCACAAAAGGGATATAAGCTGTGGCACGTGCACTATATATGTACTCAATTAATAGGTGTGCTGACTAATTAATAAATTAAGAGCTTGACAAACTTTTTTGTTTTTCACCTATTGATAACATACCGAGACACCTATTAATTAGTCTAGCTAGACTTATTTGGTATAGTCCTAATCAATAATCATGTCAATCTTTTTTTTTTCATTTTTTTAATTTAACGGAGTCTAACCAACAATCACTGTCTAGGAAATAATAATCCCTTAGCTTGTTTGTCGTTATTGACAAACAACAAACAGTTGCTTTTTTTTTTTTGGCGTTAGTGCACGCTTCAATTCATTCTAAACAATTGTTTCAGACTGAAGTTAGTTGACTAACTAATTAACACAATTGTTTGTTTTGTAGTACACGTGACACATTCTAGTTCAACTTAGCTAAGGACACCAGCTTGGTATAGGATTCTTCTGTCTTTTTTCTCTAGTGGGTATATTTGGTGCCGGGTTCTTAACTTTTCTTTTTTTATTTTTTTTTGAGGGGGGTCAATTTTAGAATATGATTCTTATCATATGACATGAACATTAGAAAAAGTACTTAAAAAGCCCAGAAAAGAAGTATTACAGACTATATCACATACTTTATTCACTCAAATTTGTAACTGAGAAAACAATTGGAGATTTAAAAAGTGAAACATCTAATTTTTAATCCAATAATGTCACTAACCTCGCCGGATAAATTTATAAGAATTCTGTACCAATGGCATCTAGATAAGATAAGGTTTTGATAAAGACTTCTGAAAAATTTACACGTACATTTGTAAGCCCTGGATGAAACAAAAAATAAAAAATAGTAATTAAAGCCAAGAAATTGCGTGCAGCTTCCTCCTATAAATTCATGGTGAAGCCGAGATCGAAAAAACGCAGAGGAAACAAGTTGGTATAGAATCTAGCATTTCCTCAAACGAATACCATGGCTCAGGCTAAGCAGGTAAGATACATAACACCAATAACATTTTGTATATTGACAACAAAATATATCCACGCTCTCTCTCTATGAATATATTTTTATATGTTTTCGATGAATATAGTCACTTATCATGTTCCTCTTTCACTTGATGTATTAATAGTTATAACTAATAAATACATATTTGGGTCGTGATCATAGTTAATTAATGGGTAACTTTAACCCTAGCTTTCTAGCTATTAATATAGACTTTCAATTTTTTATGTTTAAGTCATTAATGATGATGTATTGTTAGTACTACTTTCGCAACTTAACAAATGGCTTTCGATTCTTGTTTAATAACAGAGTATTTGGATACAAGCAAGAGACCTTCAAATTTTGCATGGAGACAACCCACAACATTGGACCTGGGAATACCAACCTCTTATTAGGTTCTCTCTCTATCCCTCCAGCCGCTCTCTCTTTCTCTCTCACATACACGCAAAGAGAAAAATTGCTAAGATGATGTGCATGTTATTTCTCTTTTTATTGATAAGTAAGGGATTTTATCCCAACAAAAAGGTGTTATGTACGTGTAATTCACATAATGATGTCCATGTTATTTACGTTTTATGAGCAGACAGGAGGTGGCAACGCTTAAGAACGACACTGTGCTGGACATTGTGGGGAAGATAGACCCTGATGGGGTGTTCCCTGAATCTGCTGCATTCTTGGTGTTCAAACTCAAGGAGAATCACAAAAACATCGATGAAGTGTACGCTTACGTTGGACCGGCCGGGACTCCTAGTAAGGGCCACACAGTTTCCCTCGTTACGGACGCGCATCGTCGGCCTGACGGGTGGTTGGAAGTTAAGCTTGGGGATATTTTCGCCAATCCCAAAGATGGTGTGGGTATCCCAGGTCAGCTTGAGGCACACTTGTGGGGGATAGATGCAGTGAAACCCAAATCTGGCCTCGTCGTGAGGGCCATTCAAGTTATTCCAGAGAATATTCGCAACTGAAGATGATCATGTTGCAAAAATAAATCCGACTGTTCGGTGTTCAGTGTATCACCTTTGATCCTGATATATATCTATGTATGTGTGTGTCCTTGTGAATATACCCAATAAAATCAGTCGGAATAAATAAGTTTTTTTTTAAAAAAAAGAAATTTAAGCCTTCTGTTGTGATAGATTTATTAATTTGCTGCCAACCTTAGTGTTTGTTGTTTGTTTTTTGAAAATAATCTTTTTTATTGATAATCTTTTTTTAATTATTATTATGATTCAATTTCTCTTGTTGCTAGATTCTATTTTTTATCCTTCAAGCATTGTTAGCTCCTAGTATATGCTTAGTTGCACGCTAACTCATCTTTCAGTACAAAATGTAACTAGGCATATACCTAGAACATAATGTGACAAAATATAGCAAAATCTATAAATGCTTATTTTCAATATGATATTGGTACATTTATATTGAGAATTAATCTTGAAACCTTTCATATGTAAGGTAAGAAATATAGCACTAGACCACTAATTGAGGATTGCAAATTAATCTTAACTTGTATACTGACTGAAATATAAGTCGTCGTAGGTGTGTTCTGTAACTAATAAATGTATTGATTGATTGGTAAATATGTGCTTGACTAATTTTTGGCGCTTTTCACCAATTGACAATACATCAATTAAGAAGCTGTTAGTCCAGCTAGACTTATTTGTTGTCATCCTTTCAAGTAATCATGTTAATATTTTCTTTTTTTGGTTCGGGAGACTAATTGCCACTGTTTGTGGATAATTTAGGAAATTAAATGATTCCTTTTTGTTATTATAATGTGATGGGCTCGTTTGGGTCAGTACACACTCCAATTCATGTTCTCTAATCAATTGTTTTAGGCTGTGTTAATTGACGGGTAAAAGTCATTTTCCCCATGAGTTTTACACTAAAATTCAAACTCCTCCATGGGCTTTTAGTTTTATCCATTTTTTCCCATAACAAAAGTTGTCTCAAGTTTTTGTCAAACAATACCGCACCTTATGTTAAAGGACAATTTTTATCGTTTTATCTTTTGAGCTATTCAATTTTCATTTATGATCTTTTATTTCTTTTTTTATTTTATATTTTCAAAATATTAACTTATTGTAAAAGGTTATACATTGCACTAGAAATAGAGATTAGATTCAATTTGATATGTGTATATATGTATATAAGATTAAATTATCTCTGTCATTTTGTGCATACCATAAATTATGCACAATTATCATCATCATCGTTGTTGTCGTTGTTGTTATTGTTGTTATTATTAGTATTATTATTATTACTACTCATATGTTTGAAAAGTTAACTAATTGTAAAAGAAACTATGTAGTAAGTTACAAATAAATTTGATTCAATTTGAATGTAGATATTAGGGGAAAGGTATTTTAAAATGAATTTAACTTTTTCTCTAATATCTTGTGTAATATGAATGTTGTTTAATAAACTAATTTTCAATCTTTTTCTTTATATTATGAAATTAATTAATTTTTTGTGATTTTCTATTTGATAGTAAGATTCATTTATTGAACAACTTAAATAATTTTAATTCTTTTGACTGTTATTATCTTTTATCTTAAAAAAGAAGAAATAAAAGTATTTTTAAGGCTTTGTTTGGTAAAATTTGAAGTTATGGGAGAGTTTGGAATTTAGAATAGAACTTATGGGAGAGTATAGGTAAAATTAAAAAGTCAGAGGAGACTTTGAGATTTGGAATAGAAGTAATGGAAAAAAATGGCATTTTTCTGTTAATTAAATAACTAATCAATTAACACAATTATTTGATGAGTGATACACGTGACACATTAATGGCAATTTGGTATAGGATTCTTGTGTCCTTTTTCTCAGTGGGTTAACTTGGTAAAGGATTCTTATCTTTCAATTTGTTTTTTTGTCAATTTGGTATATGATTCTTATCATATCTCATATCGATAATTAGATATGTATCAAGCAGTCTACTGATGTGAACAAGCAAAATAAATTTCATGAACATGTTTCTTCTCTCTTTTTTTGGTCCCCGCAAAATGTACCGGTTTCAATACTTCCTACGCAGTATGGTCAAATAAGTTACTTTTGTTAAAAATTTCGAATTTAAACTTTACCTTTTTATTAATTATAAGTATTAAGTGTTCAGCAGATCAATAGTTTAGAGCATGCTTTTAGCCATCATTATATTATAGGACTTGCAACTTTGTATAAATTCAATATATACTATTTTCTGAGATAAATATCACATTATCAAATACAAAAAAAGGATATTACTGAATATGCTTTTTTGTTTCATGGTGAAAGATAAGTGGAAATCGTGGGATTCGCTAACTTTTTGGTCCAGAGGATTCGCAATTCACATCACACTGCTACAGGCCAAAAAGATGTCCATAAATGCAGTACAACTTTAACAAAAAAAGATAACAAAGTAAATGTATGAAAATAAAATTACTAAACAAAAAACGAAAAAAGGTAGAGATAACATAAGAGAATAACCGAAGAGAAATATAAAAGAGAGAAAGAGTATTTTAATTTTCATGTTATGCTTAGGCTTGGAATGTATTCTTCAATTTAATACTATCTTAATATATAAGATCATGGATAATAAAAAATATTATCCAGTGAATATATTAGAAAAAGAAGTTAAGAAAACTCTAATTCCATAGACACGGACACTAGAAATAGTTTTTCAAAAAGCCTAGAAAAAGAAGTTTTACAGACTATATTACTACTTTATTCACTCAAATCTGTAAGTGAAAAAGATCGAATTACAGATTTTAAAAGTGAAACATCTACTTTAATTTACTAAATGAGTGCATAACCAATACCGCCACTAATTTGCTCGGGTATATTCATAAGAATTCGATACCAGTAGCATCTCAACAAGATCAGGTTTTGATAAAGACATCTGAAAAATCTAGATGTAGATTTGTAAGCTATGGACCGAAAAAGAAAAACAACGAAAACACAAGAATTTGCTTCCAGCTTCTCTCTCTATCCCCTCTCTCTCACACACACTTGAAGAGAATTTTTTTTTCTTTTTTTTAAAGAGGGTCAATAGTAATTCCTCATTTGCTTCAATAGTGACTTGAATTCGAGACTTATAGGTCTGAATGAAGGATGCGACTGTTGAGCTACATGTACCCTCTTGTCACACAAAGAGAAAATTTGATGAATCCGTAAATGTGTTTCCTACTTCACATGATCATGTGCATTTTTTTTTTTTGATAAGTAAGCGATTCCATCCCACCAAAAAAGGTGTAATTTACATAATGATGTCCATGTTGTTTATATTTCATGCGCAGACATGAGGTGGCATCATTGTGCTGGGCATTGTGGGAAGATAGACCCTGATGAGGTACTACTGCCCAAATCTGTTGCCTTCTTGATGATTGCGGAAACGTCAACAAAGTGAATGCTTTCGTTGGACCAACTGGCACTCATAGTAAGGGCCACATTGTTTCCCTTGTTACGAACATGTTTGTCTGGATGATCTCAGGTTAAACTTGGGATATTTTTGCACACATATGACAGATAGAGGCAGTGAAACCCAAATCTGGTTTCATCGTGAAGGCTATTCAAATTACTCCAATTATTGGCAATTGAAGATAATCGTGTGTTGTGAAAATAAATCCGACTGTTTGGTGTTCAGTGTACCACCTATACTTATGATATATGTCTATGTATGTGCATGTGCTTGTGACAGTATCTAACAAAATCAGTTGGAATAAATAAGTTCTTTTAAGAAATTTAACCTTTCTATTGTGATTAATTTGATATCGCCCTTATTGTTTATATTTGTTTTCTTTTTTTTAAAAAATATTCTTTTAGATATATATTGACAGGTTAAACTTTTCATTGCATACAAAAAAAAAAAAGATATTTGTGTTTTTAATGTAAATATTAAGATCTTTTATAGCAATAAAGCATTTAGATAGTTTGAAATCTTACTGCAAAAAATACAAGGGATAGGCGGTGGTTTACCCATGCATATACAACGGAACCTCCGGAATATGTATCGCCTTGGAATGCTTCATAGATGGTTTGGACCTCTTATAACGTTTAACTCTTTTGAGGCATCATCCAGCACTCAACTAAGTATTTATTCACTAATTACGTCAAATAAGAATCTATCTATATGCATAGTTCTATGAAGGCGGGGCTTATGTCCAATAACCTTAGTTATACCGATGATAAAACGTCTTGTGTTATGTATATTTAAAATCTATTTACTTCTAGATGGTTATGTATAACGTGAATCAAAATCGTGGTGTACAACATAATATTTAGGAGAGCAGCCAAACCTATGCTACACCCAGTTACTAGTGAGTTTTTTTTTTTTTGGTGGAAGTGGAGGTTTTTCTCCTCAAAATTATACTAATTGAAAGCAAAATCACAAAGAAGAGGGGGCATTGACTGTACCCTCTATCTACCCCTAAAATAAGACTAGAAAAAAATTATTAATTGGATTCTCAAGAATTGGCCCTATAAGGTTTAAAATTTTAATAAGCTTTAGGCGTCATCTCCAACAAGGTATACATTCGACACACATCTTAGCAAAGGATAGGCCTTGGTCCAATTGTGTTCAATCAACCATGACCTATGTCTTTTTTGGTCATGACAGCGGTTTCTTTTATGTTTCTTTATCTGCTAGCTTGTTCCTAACTTTTTACCCTTACAAACTTCTATCTTAATTTTCCTATATTCTTCGATAATGCAATATTACTTGAAACCTCTGCTTTAATTGGAGTTTAAGAATAGTTTTAAGTGGTTAAGTTTAGTTCTTCATAAATAATGATTTCAGTTCAAATGTGTTGAAGAATTAGGACGAAAGATATATTCATAATATATTTCATTCATTATAGTAAAAAAGTTAGTACAATATAATAGTTAATTTTTGGAGCACCATCTCTCCAACATTAATTTGGAGTTTTGGTTCTATATGTGTGATGGCCCATGACCCTTTGGCAGTGAGGAGCTCTCTGCCCCTGGAGTTTGATATGTTTAGCTCTTGAACGCTTAAGAGATTTTTTGCTTGGCTTCACTACGATTCGGAGATGCCTATTTATAGGTGTGTATAAGTGGTGCCCAAGCAAAGCTTAACAATTCATAGTTATCTTTAGACTTTTCTTAGGACTAAATAACATATTAGTCCCTTGAACATAAGCATAAGTGCCCTAAACTTTTGAAACTAGCTAATCACCTCTTGTAATTTTTAAAGTAAGCTCATAACCTTCTTGCCGTGAAAAAACTGTCAAATTTGACAAGAAGTGTTATACACGCGCATGTTTTGAGATTTTGAAAGAATATCTTCAATGAAAAGTATCATTTTAGATAATATTACCTTTTTATTTTTATTAAAAACCTATATATATATATATATATATAAAATAATCAAATTCAATGATTCTTTATTGTACTTTTTTAATTAATTAGTGAGATTAATTATTGATAATTCAGAAAAAATTTAAAAAATATATGAATCAACAAACAAGACAGAACGAACAATATCAAATTTAACGATTAGTGATGGTAATGCCAACCCGAAGTTCTTTTTTTTTTTTTGTCAACCAAATTATAACTTTTCATTTATGATCTTTTATTCTTTTTTATTTATATTTCGAAAATATTAACTTATTGTCAAAGGTTATACATTGCACTAGGAAAAAAGATTAGATTCAATTTGATATGTGTATATATGCATATAAGATTAAATTATCACTGTCGTTTTGTGCATACCATAAATTTTGTACAATCATCATCATTATTGTTGTTGTTGTTGTTGTTATTACTACTACTTGTTGAAAATTGATGCTCAATTCTAGAGGACTCTAGAAGCTAAGCAAATTAGCCATAAGAGTTTACTGTTGCATGTATTGTGTGTACACCACGTTGTTTTACTGCTTAGTTAGATCAGTATAAATGGGTAAATTATAGAAAACCCTCTTGTAATTTGTCACAAGTGCGCGTTTATCCCCGGTAATTTAAAAATTAGCTAGTTACCCCCTTCTATTTCTTAAAAGTGAAGCACACAAGCCCATTTTTTACTCCGTTAGTTTTGGCTATCGAAAATACAAAAAGACTAATTTGCCTTTCAAATCTAGGGGCTAACGATGCACTTATAGCAATCACAAGGGTGTACGATGCACTTATGACAAATTATGGGGGTATGACACTACTTGTCCTATTTAATTGGAAACGTGAAGTAATTATTATTAGTTAATTAATTAATAAATAATTGATTAAATAAGTAATCAAATAATTAAAAATTAAAATTAATTAAATAATTAATTTAATTAATGATTGGGTGGTTGTGCGATTGTGATAACAATGAAGGTTAATTTCTTTTTTTATTTTTTATTTTTCGATGACAAAAAAATTACTTGTAATAACAAAATAAAATGCAAAGATGTTTATAGTATAGTTGATTAAAATTTACATATTTTAAACTAAAGTAAAGGGTTCAAGTCTTTTTCTTGTAAATTTTTTTTTTCAAAACAAAAAAGGAAGAGCATTTTTTTACCAAAATCAAGTTTAATAATAAAAAAACTAAGCCCACTTGTAGGCCCAACACATATATCACACGTCCGGTTAAATCTACAGGAAAAAGTGACGGAGGAGGTAATGTGCTTCACTTTTGGAAAGTACGGGAGGGTAACTAGCTAATTTTAAATCATAGGGGATAAACACACACTTATAACAAATCACAAGGAAGTTATGTGCAATTTATCCTAGTATAAATAGGCATTTGTGGCCACAACTTTGAATCAAACTCTCAAACATGTAAAGCCAAACATAAGCTCTCAAGAGCAAAACACTAAGCTTCAAAAAATCTATGAGCTTCACCATATTGAATCACGAGCCATTACATATAAAGCGTTGACTCAAAATTAATGTTGGAGAGATGGTGCTCTAACACTCAACTATTATGTTATATTATTTTCTATTATAATAAATAAAAGATATCAACAGTATATCTTTCGTCCTAAATTTCCAACACTACTTGTATGTTTGAAAAGTTAACTAATTGTAAAAGAAATTATGTAGTAAATTACAAATAAATTTGATTCAATTTGAATGTATATATAAGGAGAAAGATATTTTAAAATGGATTTAATTTTTTCTCTAATATCTTGTGTAATACGAATATTATTTAATAAACTATTTCTCAATCTTTTTCTTTATATTATGAAATTAATTAATTTTTTTGTGATTTTCTATTTTATAATAGATTCATTTATTGAACAACTTAAATAATTTTTTAACTACTATTATCTTTTATTTTAAAAAAGAAGAAAAAATATTTTTAAAGCCTTGTTTGGTAAAACTTGAACTTATAGGAGAGTTTGAGATTTATAATAGAATTCATAGGGGATATAGGTAAAATTAAAAGGTCATAAGGGACTAATGGGAGAAAAGGGCATTTTTTCATTAATTAAATAACCATTCAAGTAACACAATGGTTTGATCTGCGATACACGCGACCCATTAATGTCAATTTGGTACAGGATTCTTATCTTTCTTTTTGTCTTTTTTGTCAATTTGGTATATGATTCTTATCAGCAGTCTACTGATGCGAGCAAGCGCAAACTAAATTTGACAAACATATTTCTTTTCCTTTTTGTTAGTTTAGAATGCTTTAACATGAGGTTAAAACAATATTGACTTAATTTTTGAGTTAGGTCCCGCACGTCAAAAGGGTCTGTTGTTGATATCGTTACGTTCCTTGTTTCGAATAGATTAACATGATATATTTACATGTTAAAAACGGATTAAAGGTGAATGAGAAATTAGCAACCAAAGTTGAGTGGGTTACTAGTTTGGTTGTTAGATTTGGTTATCTGTGGGTTTGTATCCTACATAGGAAAACCATTAAATTTTTTTCACTTTATATATAGATTCCTTTATGAGGTGTGCCAGTGAGGCATATGGAGGGAAGACTATACATGGTGGGCATGGTACTAAACCCACCACACGCGCGCGCCCGCCCGCACGGCTCGGCCGGTCCGGGTCCGGGGACGCGGCGCGGGTCCGGGTGTGGCACAATTTTTCACTCCGGTTTGTATTTTTTGGGGAAAAAAAACTCAAACACCTGAAGAGTTTGAGGAAGACGTAACTGATATATTAAAGCTCGGGATTTACTTTTTAGCACGTTGGCATCAGGTGAGCTTATTTTGTGGACGTTTTTGACTGTTGGAGGGACATGTTTATGGCTCCCTTAATAGCTATTTGCTGACTGCTCCTCTTTGCTCCTCTATATATAGCCGTGTCCAGAAGGAGCCAGAGACATAGTAGCATTCTCGTATTAGCATATAGTGTAATAGTATAAGCATTTTGCTAGTCGTTTTTCTCTCATACAGAGAAAGTCCTACGCTTCTGGTTCGCCGGCTCTTGCTTCGGTGTGCTACCATATTCAAGAGGTATAGTCGTTGTATCCTGAGAAGGATACGCCATAACCTTTAGCACCGTAGAAGGGGCGTAAATCCTTTAAGGAAATCGTGTATCTCGAGCCTCGACTAATTTTGTTTATTTCTTGTTTATTTGTTATTTCTAGTTCAGTAATCCTTTAAGGAAATCGTGTATCTCGAGCCTCGACTAATTTTGTTTATTTCTTGTTTATTTGTTATTTTTAGTTCAGTTTTCTATTTGTCTTGTTATTATTTCTGCATTCTATTGCTATTACTAGTTTCTAATACTTTTTTGGTCCCTGCAAAGTGTACTGGTTTCAGTACTTCCTAAGCAGTGTACTGACTGAAGTTAACACAAAGGTTAGGTGAAATGGTGAAATAACTCACTTTAGTTAAAAATTTTGAATTTAAACTTTACCTTTTTATTAATTATATAAGTATTAATTTTTTAGTAGATCAATAGTTTAGAGCATGGTTTTAGCCATCATTAATATAATATAGGATTTGCAACTTTGGATAAATTCAAAATATACTATTTTCTAATATAAATATCACGTTATCAAATTAAAAAAGGATATTACTGACTATGCCATTATATTTCATGGTGAAAGATAGTGGAAATCTTTGGATCCGGAAACCTTTCTGTCTATGGGATTCGCAATTCACGTCACTCTGCTGCAGGCCAAAAAGATGTCCAAAACACGACTTTAGCCAAAAAGAGATGATAAAGAAATAATTAAGTCCATGTATGAAAATAAAATTACAAAATAAAAAGAGGTGGAGATAATATAAGAGAGTAACGAAAAAAAATTTAAAAGAGAGAAAGAGTATTTTAATTTTCAGATTATGCTTAGGCTTGGAATGTATTGTTCAATCTAATACTATCTTAATACGTAAGATCTTGCATAATAAAAAAAAAATTCCCCGTGAATATATATATATATATATATATATATATATATATTTTAGAAGAAGAAGTTTAAAAAACTCTAATTCCATAGACACGAGCATTAGAAATAGTATTTAAAAAGCCTAGAAAAGAAGTTTTACAAACTAGATGTCATATTTTATTCACTCAAAATCTGTAAGTAAAAGAATTAGATATTTTAAAAGTGAAACATCTAATTTTAGTTTACTAAATGAGTGCATAACCAATATTGTTACTAACCTCGCTCGGGTAAATTTATAAGAATTCGATGCTAATGGCATCTCAACAAGATAAGGTTCTGATAAAGACATCTGAAAAATCTAGATGTGATTTGTGAGCTGTGGACAAAAAAATAATAATAATAATTTGAAGCCAAGAAATTGCATGCAGCTTCCTTCTATAAATGCATGGCGAAACCGAGATCGAAAACGCAAAGGGAACACGTTGGTATAGAAATTAGAATCTAGCTTTACCCCAAACAAACAACATGGCTCAGGCTCAACAGGTATATTTTTGTTTTATATAAATATAGTGACTTATGGTGTGGTAGAAAGTGAAAGAGGCTATTTTGAATATAGAGAGAATATATTAAACTTTATTATCTCTTTTAATTTGGATATCTACAACTAAAAGCTTTCACCTCTATATATAGGTTATTTTAAAAATCCAAAACTAAATAGGATTTGGTTAAACCAAGCCTTTACATATTAAAATAGCTAATAGATCAATCCTAATTTGACTAAGAAAATAACCAATAAACTAATCCTAATATGATTAGGACTCTTAAACATATCCAAATTATAAATCAAGTTTATTTTCTAACATCTCCCCTTAAACTTGATTTGATTCTCGTAACTCTAAGCAAAGCTCTTAGCTGGATGAACACGTCACTCTTGTAGGCTTCTGTGAGAATGTCGGCAATCTGTCACATACACTATCTTCAATTACTTTCTTTTTTGTATTCCTCTTTATTTTGTAAACCGGCTTTACTCCAATGACTTTGGGTTCTTTGGGTAAAGTCACAAGCTCCCAAGTATCATTCTTCTTGATCGTCTTGATATTTTCATCCATAACTCCTCTTGACCTTTCGCTCTTATCAGCTTCCTCAAATGTTATTAGCTCACAATTAGCATGAAGACAAAAGAGATTTAGTTCATCATTTAAATTTCGAGTTACATCATAAATTTCACTCAAATTTCTATATCGAGGAGCTTTTTTTTCAGGACTTGAAATTGTTGCAGAGGAGTTTCCTTGACCTGTAGTTGGAGATGGAGTTGCAGTTAAAGTTGGAGTAGGAATTTGAGAGATCGAATCCTTATTTGCTTCTACTTCTTGCTCTTGAAGTGGCAAGAATTTATCTTCTTTTTGCTCATTAGTACCCCAATCCCATTCTGCTTCTTCATCAAATTGAACATCTCTGCTAATAATAATCCTTCCACTAATAGGATTGTAGAGTTTGTAACTTTTAGAGCATCTATCGTAGCCAATAAAAACAAGCTTTTGACTCTTGTCATCAAGCTTGGATCTAACTTGATTTGGAATATGAGCATAGGCTATGCATCCAAAAACTCGTAAATGCTTGATGCCAGGCTTCTTTTTATACCAGGCTTCCAATGGTGTCTTGTTAGAAAGACTTTTTGTAGCACTATGATTCAAAAGATACACTGTACAATCAACAGCTTCAGCCCAAAATTCTTTCGGCATTCCTTTGGTCTTCAACATGCTCCGTATCATCTCAAGAATAACTCTATTTTTCCTCTCAGCAACTCTATTCTATTGAGGCGATCAAGGAACTGTCAAAGGACGTCGAATACCTTGATCTTCACAAAATCTTTCAAATTCTTTTGATGTGAATTCTCCGCCTCTATTAGATCTCAAAACTTTTATCTTGTAACCACTTTCCTTTTCAACAAAGGCCTTAAATATCTTGAACTTCTCAAAAGCTTCAGATTTTTCTTTTAGTAAATAGACCCAAGTTTTACGGCTATAATCATCAATGAAAAGAATAAAGTACTTATTTTTACCATAAGAACTTGGATTTATAGGCCCACAAATATCGATATGAACAAGTTCAAGTGGCCTCCTTGCTTTTGATGTAGCCTCATGTGGAAAACTTTTCTTAGCTTGTTTCCCAAGAAGACAGCCTTCACATATTTGCTCCGGATGATTGATGAGAGGCAATCCATTCACCATATTGTTTTTTGATTTCAAAATTTATGTGCCCAAATCTCAAATGCCAAAGCCAAGAAGTTTCTTTTACACAAGCTTTAAAACATTTTGCTATATCATTATGAATATTTAATACAAACAATCTATTTCTTGTCATTGGCACTTTTTTTATCAAAATATTATTTTCATCCCTTATTACACAATGTTTATCTTCCAATAAAATTGTGTAATTTTTCTCAAGAAGTTGGCCAAGACTCAAAATATTACTTTTTAATTTTGGCACATAATAAACTTCAGAAATAAGATGATGTCTTCCATCTTTCAAACGCATTAGAATCTTACCTTTGCCTTCCACAGAGATCGTAGAACCATCTCCAAATTTTACATTGCCTTGATAGTTTCATCGAGCTCTGCAAACATACTCCTTTTTCCACTCATGTGACTGCTAGCTGCTGTATCAAGATACCATGAAGTCCCATCTCCATTAGGTTCATCTTGATGAGCCATCACCAAGGTTATCTCCTCTTCTTCTTGTTTCTCTATATAATTTGCTTTCTCAGCCACAACTTTTGGATTTTTTCTGCATTCATAAGAATAATGCCTAAATTTCTGACAATTGTAACATTGAATTGACGATTTATCATACTTTCCTTTGCCTCTTCCATGCCCAGGTCCTTGTGTATTATTTTCTTCTTGATTAGATTGATTAAATCCTTCTCTTCCGCCACGTCCTCGCCCTATTTGTCCACGACCACGTCCACGTCCTCTTTGACCTCCATTATTATTGGAGTTTTCTTCATTCTTCAAAGTAAGATTACTTTGAAGAACTTTTTCAAGGACTTCCTTATCCTTCTTTTTATGTCTTTCTTCATGGGCTTGTAACGAACCAATGAGTTCATCAATGGACACGGTATCTAAATCCTTTGATTCTTCAATGGCTACTACAATATATTCATATTTTGGATGCAAAGAACGAAGGATTTTTTCTATTACACGGACATCTTTCAAATCTTCTTCATATCTTTTTAATTGATTGGAAACCACCAAAACTCTTGAAATATAATCTAATATAGATTCAATATCATTTATATGGAGAGATTCGAACTCACCTCTTAAAGTCTAAAGACGAACCTTTTTTACCTTATCTACTCCCTTTTGAGATTTTTGAAGAATCTCCCATACTTCCTTCGCAGTAGTGGCACATGAAATCTTCTCGAACATTGCTTCATCCAAACATAGATGGATGATAGAAAGAGCTTGTTGATCTTTCTTACGAGATCTTGTCAACACGTCTTTTTGAGCATGACTCAAGGTTGCTTCTTCATCCGGTTCCATGTAGCCTTTTTCTACAATCTCCCAAGCATCTTGAGAGCCAAGAAGGGCTTTTAGATGAATTGCCCAATTATCGTAATTATCCTTCTTCAGGCGAGGGAATTGAAATGGAAGCATCCCATTAGCCATCATATTTACCTAGCTCTGATACCACTTGTTAGAAAGTGGAAGATGCTATTTTGAATATAGAGAGAATATATTAAACTTTATTATCTCTTCTCACTTGGACATTTACAATTGAAAGCTTTCACCTCTATATATAGGCTATTCTAGAAATCCAAAACTAAATAGGATTTGGCTAAACCAATCTTTACATATTAAAATGGCTAATAGATCAATCCTAATTTGACTAGGAAAATAACCAATAAACTAATCCTAATATAATTAGGACTCTTAAACATATCCAAATTCTAAATCAAGTTTATTTTCTAACATGGTGTTGCTCAATGGCTTGATGTAGTAATGGTTATAATTAATAAATACATATTTGGGTGATGATCATAGTTAATTAACGGGCAAACTTAACCCTAGATTTCTTGTTATATATGTATATTTATATGTGTATGTATGTATAAATATATATATATATATACACACACACATATATATATGCTTATGTTGCCCTCTTGGTGTTAATATGCTTATGTTGGACCAGCCGACACTTCCAGTAAGGGTCACATTGTTTCCCTCGTTACGGATGCATTTGTCCGACCTGATGGACGGTCCCAAGTTAAGGTTGGGGATGTTTTTGCACCTGGTGTGCATGAGCCCGGTCAGCTTGAGGCACGCGTGGAGGATATATAGAGGCAGTGAAACCCAAATCTGGTCTCATTGTGAGGGCTATTGAAATTACTCCAATTATTGGCAACTAAAAATGATCATGTGTTGCCAAAATATATCTGACTGTTTGGTGATCAGTGTATTATTTATGATTATGATAAATGTCTACGTAAGTGTGTATGCTTGTGAGTGTACCCAATAAAATCAGTCGGAATATATAAGTTCTTTTAAGAAATTTAACCCTTCTGTTGTGATTAATTTGCTATCGCCCTTAGTGTTTATTTTTGTTTTTTGAAAATACTTTTTTTATATTGACAAGTGAAACTTTTCATTTCATACCAAAAAAAAGAAAAATAGAAAGATCATTGTATTTTTGACATAAATATTAAGATCTTTTATAGCATCAAAACATTTAAATAATTTAAAATTTTACTACAAAAAATAAAAGGAATAGGCTACAGTTTGCCTGTGCATATGGAATTGAATTGCTGAAACGTATATCACCTTGGAACACTTCGCAAATAGTTCCAACCTCTTGTAATGTTTTACTCTGTAGTGGCATTGTTCACCATTCAAGCTAAGTATTTATTCACTAATTATGTTAAATAACAATCTATCTATCTACATAATTACATAAATCACCACATGTATAAAAAAAATCGTGGCTTTTATGCAATTTTATTATTTAAAAAATAAAATTATTTCTTTATTTATTAAACTATTCTGTAGGTATGCCGCAGGAATAGCTATAGAATTCAATACGTTGGAAATAGCTGCAGCTCAATGCCGCTGCTAATTATCTACGAATTTCCTACAGAATTAAAGAAATAAAATTATTTTTATTTAGTTAAACTATCTATAAGTAAGCCATAGAAAATAGCTAGGTAATTACCTATGGACTACAGTCTGTTGGAAATAGTGATCGAAAATATCTCCGTAGGTCGTTTCTTATGGACTTCCTGCGGAATTTAATTTATTTTAATTTTTCGTTGGTTAAGCTGTAGGAAATAGGTATGGATAAATTTCTGTAGGTTATTACCTTCGGATTTCCCACGGATTAAAAAATAAAATAAAATGTAACTTTTATATATTTTTAAAAATTCCATTGGCGGATTGTATTTCCAACGGAAAAGCGACAAAAATCGAAATATGCCGGCTTCCATACGGCTTTCCGTAGGAAAGATGTCAGAAATTAATTACGGAAAATTTTTCAATGGTAATTTTCGTAGGAAATTGCAAGTTTTCGTGTGGTGATCTAAAAGGGCTGTCATTGTAATGGCTTAAGATCATAAATTTTATTTATAATAACTTCATTGTCACATATTATGAGGGGAAAAAAAAAGACTCCTGCATTGAAGTATAAGAAAAAAGATATTTAGGTCGCTTACATTAAATCATTAAACCAAATAGGTCCCTTAGTTTTTCTTTTTTCTCTTCCCAAGTCCCTCTATGTTAGAAAAAGTCATTTAGCCATTAATGGGACAATGACATAGCAAAACTTTAATATTCCTTAATTTTTTTTGTTTTACATTATTCATTCACCACTTGAATTTGCAAAAAAAATCTAATATTTTTAATTTACTTTTGATTTACTTTTTCAATTATTCACCTAGCATTTTGTAAGAAATTTAATCAAAGCTACATTTTCCTTTTTCAAAAAAAAAAATTACAACCCTGAATATGGGGTCATTGAACTGAATAATACAAAGATTTGTGATGCTTTAATTTCTTGAATTTTTTTTTTATTTTCTCGAGTCCCCTAGACAATTATGATTACCCTCACTTAGCTGCATATGTATTTTATGAATAACACAGCTGAATAGACATTTGAGAAGAAATCACTTTGGATTTGTCTCATGCCTTTTATCTCTTATTTTTTGTTTATAATTATTAATGCTCAACGAAATTCATATCTAGGATTAAAGTTTCATTGACCAAACCCTCTGGATCTGCCACATTTTTTTTTATTACATGTCAAATATACAGCAAAAGGGGAATTTTTTTTAAAAAAAACTATTCATATTGCGTGACACTAGATTACCAATGCAAGATGAATCGACAAAGATAAGATGAACGTGGCTATCCTTTTCGTAAAATAATATTGTCGATCGCAAAATCATGAAGTCCTTAAAAAAAATTATAGTTTCAGATCAATTCATTAGTTTAAAAAATTGATGTCCGCAAAATTGATGGCAATAAATATAGCATTTAAATTGTTTGATTTAAATGAGACATGAGAAGAACAAGATTTAGGACATATATCGATTTAGGACATATATCACAAAATATCATATATATATATATATATATATATAAATAGAATAAGCAAAGAGAATTTTATAAAAGCCCTAAATCAATTTTATTGAAACAATAATTTTGTAACCACAAAATAAATCAAGAATTCTTGTAATTTTTATGCTCAAATAAGTATTTTGATTTTTTCCCCTTAAATGAACACATGTAAATCCATGTATAAGTGACTGTAATACCACATGTAAGCGCAATATAGGATCGTATATATGAATTTATAATATAAAATTCAAAGACATAATTAATAGCAGAAGCACGTACCTGTTTGAGCTATTATTGTTAGAGAATTGTTATTGAAAATAACTATCACCCAGTCTTGGCTTAGATCTTCCTCTACCTGCTTTATTTAATATTAACAGATGCTTATGGGAACAACTGTTAGGTTAAGAGTAGGAGAGGGGACCTAGCCCTATTTATAATAAATTCTAACAGTCCTACCCATAAAGAAATTTATCAGAATATATGAGCCTACGCACAAAAGAACTGTATGGATTTATGAGGTGGGCTAAAAATAATACGATCACAAAGCCCAATTTGTGAACTAGATATTCAACCTATTTTATAAAATAAAAAATAATTGACGGTAGCTCACTTTAAAGAGAAATTTTCTAGCAGAAATCACAGTGGATTTGTGTTATGAGAAAAGGCTTGTCCCTGTATTAGAACAATTTAAAAATAAAAAATATTAGAATTTTCTTGAAATCCAAGTGGTGAATAATTTAAAATAAAATAAAAAATAGAAATAAGAATTTAGGTGAATGATTTAAAAATAGAAATAATAGAATTTTTTTTTTGAAATCCAAGTGATGAATTAACAATGCAAAAATAAAAAATAAAGATAGGGTAAATTACACCAATTGTCCCTTTTTTCCTCTCGTAACATTTTTATCCCTTATTTTTTATTTGTGACAAATTAGTTCCATGACTAATATTTTTGTATTGTCGTTAGTCTCAATTTGATTTTTTGTTAGGAAAACACGTTAAATATCACGTGTTTCTCAATAGCCAAGGTTAAAAGTACTTTTAACTATAAAAAATTAGGCCAAACAGACTCAAAATAGTTTATCCCAATAATTCGCTAGGATTGACCACTTAACTAGCGTCTCTAGACACATGTGAGATGGTCAATTCAAAAATCTTGAAAGGTGAGGTTCCTCTTCCCGGATATTTAAAAAAAGATAAATCTCTTAAATGTTAAAATTGTAATATGCATTTAGCAAAAATTGACCTCTAAACCATCCCGCAGTAGGTTAGCCCCACCAAAGATGCTTCGGTTTTGGAGGGTTTTTTAGTCTTAAACAACTCTTTTGAAGCCTCTTGGTGATTTTGAGGTGTGGATGGAAATTTTTCTTTACTCTTCAGCATCTTCTAGTTAGGTTTTTTTTTTTTTTTTTTAATTTGTCATCTTATTGTTATTATTAAGTTATCGTCTAATCCAAAAGCTTAGACTTGTTAATAGCAGTTTATTATATTCACTTATTGTGTTTAACAAACCCTTTATGTGCGGATGAGATTTATTGTTCAGCCTTGCTAGTTGTAATATACATATACTAGTGCTTGGCCTATGTATTGCACGGTTAACTCGGTACAAATTTGATATTATTGAGATATATAAGTAATTTTTTATCTAAATGGTTTAATAGTATTATAATAATTTATACCATTATTACCCTAAACTCTAAACCCTAAAGTAAAATGAGAAAATGTTATTCTACCTCTCACAAATTTTATATCATTATTAAAAGATTGTTAAACATTGGCTTTACTTAAGGGCAATATTGAAATTTTAAAGTTATAAATTAGTATTTTTGAGTGAAGAAGAAGAAAATAATTGCTGGCACGATGTAAAAGTACCTTCACAAAAACTCCAATTTGAATCTTTTGGATTTTTTTTTTTAGCCTTTTCTAACTTTAGAAGTTCGCCACACAAATTAACTTGAGCTTTTAAATCCAAGTTGACTATTAAAATTGTGCAGTCTCAAAATAGTTTGGCCCCATAATTTACTAGGATTGACCACTTAATTAGAGTCTCTCAACATATATGAGATGTTCAATTCCATTTGAGGGTAATCATCATTTAAGAGGCCTTGCTAGGTGTGGCAAAGCTAGTCTTCCTCATATTAGACTCCAATTTCTTTGTTGGCTTGTTTATTTGTAATTTTCTTTTTTTTTTGAGCTGGAAGGTAAGGCAGCATGTCCCCCTTCCAATTTATTTCATGCCTTTTGATTAATAATACGTAAAGAGTCTTCCCTTTTCAAAAAAAAAAAAAAAGTGAGATGTTCGATTCAAAAATCCTGACTTGTTGCTTGATCTTAAGGTTACTTTCTCTCGAAAAGCTAGCACTAAATTATCAATGAAATTTCTAAATTAAAAATAAATAATGTTATGAATATTTTTAAGTTGCAAATAAATCTTGTGCTAAATCTTAAAAATCAAATTACTAATTTAAAAATAAATAACGTTATATGTCACCCCTTCTTCCCTCAATAATTTATCACTTCTTATTTGAAATCTTACTTGTCATGTCAACTGTATAATTTTTTTTTTCTAATCCTAATTTATTTTTGTCTTCCTTTTTCTTAGGTTATTTTTGTCTCCCTTATTTGATTTTTCCTCAACCTTTTACTTTTATAGATCAAATCATTAACATCAAAAATCTCCTAGTCTTCCTTTTAATAGTAGTGCTTTCATACCCCTGCACTTTGCACCAGTTTGTTTAGGTTCCATATATTTTTTAGTTTTTTAAATATTTATAGATGTGATTTTTTATTGTTTTTAGATTATGTGTTTTTTTAATTATTTTTAAATATTTATAAAAATTAAGTCTAGTATTTTTTATTCTTATTTTTATGTTTTTAATTAGGATATGATGCATAATTTAATTAAATTAATGGGTTTTTTTGAATTTATTACTTTAAACTCATTAAAAATATATATATATTATATATGTGGTTCATAGATATAATTAAATATCTTGTAACTCTATTGCAATGATAAGATTAAGAAGTGGTCCATAAATGTAATTTAATAAACACTATAATATATAGATTTATAATAATATAATAATATTAAAAATAGAATTTATGATAACTTGGCAAATATATGGGTGCGGATGTGACGCCCTTCATTGAGCTCCTTTAGGTTTAACTTTTTATAGATGCGATTTTTTAATTATTTTTATATTTTTGTGTGTTTTTTATTATTTCTAAATATCTATAAAAATTAATTCTTGTACTTTTTTATTCTAATTTTTTTTGGATACAATGCATAAATTAATTAAATTAATGAGTTTTTTTAGACTTTATTATTTTAAATTCATTAAAAAATATATATGTGGTACATAAATATAATTAAATATCTTGTAACTCCATTATAATCTTGAGGTTAGGAAGTGATGTATAAATATAATTAAACACTATAATATATATATATATATATTTATAATAATGTTATAATATTAAAATAAAATTTATGATTACTTGACAAATAGATGGGTACTGATATAGCACCCTTCTTCGAACTCCTTTAGCTAGGTTTAACTTATATATATATAGATTCCCATTCCCAACGCACCATAAACTCTATCAATTCCCACTCACCACAGACTAACCAATTAAAAATCATCGACGACCTTATATCAAATTATTAAAGTTCTCCACTTGTCTTCTTTTATATATTTCCGATCAATTTACTAGTAGCTAATTATGTTCAACATAAATCAAAATCAGTGTTGATTAATTTTTAAGAGCATATGCCATACCTAAATTACGATACCCATTAATTTTATATAACTTGATTTGCTTATTGTGATGTGACTAGAGTAAACACCTGTGCATTGCACAGGATATGTCATATGCTAATCACTTCTTTTTTTTTTTTTTTTGGAAAAAATTGGGACAGAATGAGAAGTAATAATAATTCACAACTAATGATGTATAAAATTATTTAATATTGTTGGGAATATATACATGCCTAACGTACAACATGGGTTGCCAATTTAATTTGCGTGTCAAGGTACATTTTTGACGAAAAGAAAGTGGCCATAACAGCACATGCTCTCATAAATAATCAAGAGCCTGAGAAAATGCAACAGTGGCAGCAATTGCCAAATTGTAATATACCAAATGGCTGAATCCATTTTGGAGAAAAATTTGAGGCTAAATAACTTCTACCAAAGTTTTGATAGAATAAATAATGAGAAGTAATAGATTAAATTTGATGTTGAACAAATTAATTTATAATATAACTTAATTTAGAACTAATTTGCATAATCTTGTATACTCATTTGGATTGCCTTTTTTTAGAAGCATTTACAATTAATATTAGAGAATTATAAAAAATTTAGTTTTGCTCATAATAATGATTTAATTTGTTAAAGTTTTAAAGAAAATAGAATAAAAATTTAATAATGAAAATTTTTAATTTTTAATAATTAACTTTTTAATTGTTAAATTTTTAGTTTTCTTATTTTTTAACTTTTATTTTTTAAACTTTTAATTTAAATTTTTTATTTGAAATTTCTATTTTTATGTAAGTTGCTAAATCGTAGGAAATAGCTATGGCTCAATGTAGTTTATAATTACCTACAGATTATTTTTTCGTTATTTAACTATTTCGTAGGTACCCATAGGAAATAGCTACGGAATTTAATCCGTCGGAAATAGCTATGACTAAATGCAATTGCTAATTACCTACGGATTTCTAAGGAATTAAAAAAATAAAATTATTTCTTTATTTATTAAACTATTCTGGAGGTATGCCGCGGGAATAGCTATAGAATTCAATGCGTTGGAAATAGCTGCAGCTCAATGCCGTTTCTAATTATCTACGAATTTCCTACAGAATTAAAGAAATAAAATTATTTATATTTTGTTAAACTGTCTATGAGGAAGCCATAGAAAATAGCTAGCTAATTACCTATGGACTACAGTTTGTTGGAAATAGTGATCGAAAATATCTCCGTAGGCCGTTTCTTATGGACTTCCTACGAAATTTAATTTATTTTATTTTTTCCAAGGGTAAGCTGTAGGAAATAGGTATGGATAAATTTTTGTAGGTTATTACCTATGGATTTCCCACGGATTAAAAAAAATGTAACTTTTATATATTTTTAAAAATTCCATTGGTAGATTGTATTTCCAACGAAAAAGCAAGAAAAATGGAAATATGTCGGCTTCCATACGGCTTTCCGTAGGAAAGATGCCAGAAATTAATTACGGAAAATTTTTCGTTGGTAATTTTCGTCGGAAATTTCAAGTCTTCGTCTGGTGCTCTAAAAGGGCTATCATAGTAATGGCTTAAGATCATAAATTTTATGTATAATAACTTCATTGTCACATATTATTGGGGGGGGGAAGACTCCAGCATTAACGTACAAGAAAAAAGATATATAGGTCCCTTACATTAAATCATTAAACCAAATAGGTCCCTTAGTTTTTCTTTTTCTCTTCCCAAGTCTCTTTATGTTAGAAAAAGTCATCTTAGCCATTAATGGGGCAATGACATAGCAAAACTATAATATCCCTTAATTTTATTTTGTTTTACATTATTCATTTACCACTTGAATTTGCAAAAAAATTCTAATATTTTTAATTTACTTTCTCAATTATTCACCTAGCATTTTGTAAGACATTTAATCAAAGCTAAATTTCCTTTTTCGAAAAAAAAAGTTAGAACCCTGAATACGGGATCATTGAACTGAATAATACAATGATATGTGATGCTTTAATTTCTTGAATTTTTTTTTATTTTTTCGAGTCCCCAAGACAATTATGATTACTCTCACTTAGCTACATATGCATTTTATGAATAACACAGCTGAATAGACAATTAAGAAGAAATTGTAAGCGCAATATAGGATCGTATACATGAATTTATAATATAAAATTCAAAGACATAATTAGTGGAAGCACGTACCTATTTGAGCCATTATTATTAAAGAATTGTTGTTAAAGAAATAACTGTTACCCAATCTAAGCTTAGATCTTCCTTTTTCAGCTCTACTCAATATTAACATATGCTTATCGGAACAACTGTTAGGTTAAGAGTAGGAGAGGAGATCTAGCCCTATTTATAATAAATTCTAACAGTCCTACCTATAAAATGATTTATCAGAATGTATGGGCCTATGCACGAAAGAACCGTGGATTAATAAGGTGGGCTAAAACCAATATGATTACAAAGCTTAACTTGTGAACCATATATTCAATTTATTTTATAAAACCAAAAATAATTGACGGTAGCCCACTTTAAAGAGAAATTTTTCTACAATATCCCACTTGGGCAATGTTAATTGTTTTATTTATTTTTCAAAAATTTTTAAGAAAAATATTTATTAGGCTGACTAAGAAACAGAATGTGGCCACAATTTTAAAATATTCTGATTCACAATATTACATTTCGAACGCATATCTGGACCAACAAGATTATCAAACATTGAATCATGGCAGTCATAGTGTTCCATATTGACAGAAGACCTTCAATGGTCACAAATGTCATCCAATATTATCGTCATGGACCAAACAAACGGCATCGTAGCAAGAAACTAGCACCAACATGTGATCAAAATGTGCTATTTCTTTGTCAGTCCTCCATATGATTTCTCCCATATCGGCATCTAAAGCAAGAAAAATCTATTGTTCTTATCCTCACAAAATAGTGTTCAATATGCTAGAGGAAACAACACATATCTTCACAAAACGGCGTTCAACAGGCCAGAGGATGGACTATTCTTAACCTCACAAAACAACGATTAACATGCCAGAGGTAAGAATACACATCTCTAACCAAAATGTGTTCATACGGAGATATCATGTTCTTAAAACATATAGCAGGAGATGATGCATCATAACAAACCACAAATTTGCATAGTTGAGAAGGCATTAAGCTGTTATTTTGCACTCTTCCAAGACATGGCCCCTCCAGCTAACACAAAGATATACCTAAAAATAAAATTTTCAATCATCTGAGCATCCAACATAGTCAAAAGTAGAATATCCAACCAAATTTAGATAATCTATTTTATAGCAAACGAGCATATAATTTTTGGTCTTTTGTAGGTATTTTGTTACTTAATTAGTAACAACCCAATAATCGATTCCAGGATTTATTATCAATCAAAACTCTTATCGCAAAAGCGATATCAAGTGTAATGCATACTATACCATATAACAGGCTCTCAACAACACTAGCACACGGTATATCTTTTATAGAATTCATCTCTATATCATTTTGAGGATACGACTTCAATTTGAGTTGATTGTCTTTTAAAATAAATGCACACAAGACTTACAATCCTTTATATCAAATAAGTTCTAAAAACTCAATCAATGTAAGATTTCGTAAAAGATTCAAAAATTCTAAGAGACTTATTTCAACAAAACTTAGTATCAAGAACAAAAGAAGAATCTTTAAGAACTTTCATATCAAAAGCCTTAAGTAAAATATTGTTTAGTCTCATGGAGCATACCCAAGTCATATATAACTAGCAAAATATCATCGACATGTAATAGTAGAAAGACAAATTTACTCCTACTGATCTTAAAGTATATACATGGATCAACTCTATTTTCCTCAAAATAATAAGAAGTTACTATTTCATCAAACTTCAAATATCCATTACCTTCAGGCCTGATTCAAAACCATAAATGGATTTTCTAAGTCTACAAGCCATATTATCCTTACCAGTAATATTAAACCCTTAGGCTATTTTATGTAAACTTATAGATATATATCACTATTGAGATTTTCACATCCATAGGAGCCATTAATAGCTCAAAGAATATTTTATAGAAACATGTGAAAAAGATTTCATTGTCATTTATACATTTTCTTTGGGTAAAACCTTTTGTAACTAATCTTACCTTTGGCCTTTCAATTTTCTCTAGGAGATCTCTTTCGGTCTTGAAGAACCATTTGCAACCAATAAAATTATCTCCTTTAAGAAGATCAACAAGTTTCCAAATTCATTTTCATCATAGGTTGCATCTCATCTCTCATAACATTCAAGTAAATGAGATAATCATTATAGATGGAAGGTCTTTTTTCTCTAATTGACCTTTTGAAATATTGTTCATCATTAGTCTCATGAGATTGTGAGCTCTCAGCATGTAGATTGTCATTAGCTGTAACATGATCATCTATTATAGGGTACCAACTAATATCTTGTCTCTCAATGTGAGTAGAGTACCAACTTGACTACTTATTAGTGAAATGAAATTTTCTCTATCATTATCCTCAGTAGTAGATTAAGGACATACAACATTACTTCCAATTCTAAGAATTTGGGCATTTGAGATTTGACAATCTTAGAAACACATGTAGGAGAGTAGAACCTATATCATTTAAAATGAGCCGAATACATAATGAAACAACAAATAGTCTTAGGGTTAGTGGTTTTCTTATTTGAAAATCCTTACCTAAACAGGAGAACCCCAACTCAAAAATTGGTAGGTTTTCTCTCTAACCAAAATTCAAAAAATGGGCCTGAGGGACAAAATTGTTGGGAACATGGTTAAGCATTTAACAAGTCATTTTAATGGCTTCACTGCAAAGGTACTCTAGTAGGTCAGTAACACTCATCATGCTTCTTATCATATCCGTAAAGGCACATTTTCACCTTTCGATGACATTTTGCTCAAGGATACTAGACATAGTATATTGGTAAATAATCCCATAATTCTTATATATTGTCCAGAGATCCAAGCTTACCATAGTACTCACCTCTTCCGTCAGATCTAACAATTTTGATAACCTTTCCAAGTTGTTTTTCTACCTTTGTCTTAAGAATTTTAAATTTCTCAATAGCGTCAGATTTCTCTTTAATTAGATAGAGGTATCTATAACGAAAAAAATCATCAATGAGTATAACAAAATATTTGTTACCACACAATATAACAAAATAAGGTCCAGTAGTATTTATGTTTATCACTTTTAAAAAGCAAAACTATTGGTGGCATATTTTTTTTAACTTTAATGCGCTTACCCCTTATGCGCCTAATATAAGTTTCAAGATCATCAAAAATTCAAAGAAGGTAAAATCTCACTGTTAATAAGTCTTTCAACTATTTTCCTAGAAATATGATCTAACCTTTTATGTCATAGTAAAGAAAAAATTTCTTTATTTAAACTCCTTTTAGAAACAAAATTTTTTGTATGAAAAGATTCACGTGAACTTCTTGCGAATAAACACAATTGGTGTAAACCATTTGATAAAACGCATTCACCAACAATTCTGGAATTAAAAAACAATCGTACTTGGTCGTTTCTAAAGTGAAAATCATAACCAATCTTGTATAAAATAGAAATAAAAATCAAGTTTCATCTAAAACATGACATTTAGAAAACATTTTCTAAAATAAGTTCAAAACTAATTTTTAAATACAGACTAACAATCCCAATGTAAGACTCTAATCCGCTTACCCTTCATCTATTTTCTCTTTCTTTAACCATAATTAAACTTGTGTAATTAGCTCTTTTATAACTTTTTCTAACAAAAATAAGAGTTATTATCAAACTTAGTGATAGCAGATTTAGGACATCTTACATTGTGATTTTAAACTACGATCTAGATTTGACCTTTATCACTCTTTTCAAAACTATGACCTCTCTTAGGAACATGACCCTTAAAATTTGAGATATTAATGTTATAAAAATAGGGCTTAAGATTGGAAACAAATTATACAACCTTTGGATTTTACCCTTAATTTTGTTTTCCTCAGTAACATAACGGGTAATTTTTGGTCATTGATATTCCAAGATTAGCTATTAAGAGTTATTTTACATTCTTAATTCAAGACAAGCCATTCACTAAATACTGAGTTATGGTCTCTTCATAGTCATTAAGCAAGATAGTTAGACCTCTCATATTGCTGATTATATCCCCTTTAATTAATCACTAGTTTTATCGACCAAAACGGCATGTGCATCAAATGTAACGTCAAGTCAGTATCAATTATACTCAAATAAAACCCAATATCCGCTTTCACTTCATAATGGTTTTATCCATTCAAGACATCTAAGTTATGATTGTTTAATGCCAAGGAAACAATTCAAGAAAAAAATGTAATATCAATAAACATTATACATACATGATATATTATAAGATTAAGCATTATAAACAAAAGAGTTTAAGCACATCGTTGTCATATCTGCCTTTGGGCAAATAATTCAACATGTAAATAGGCTCTCTTTTAACATAAAGTAATACATATAAGATCACCCTACTGAAAGAAAAGTCAACCAACTTTGGCAATTGAACTCCCTAACAGTATTGTAATCTTGGCCCATATTTTATGTTTATGCTACCGGGCTAAAGCCAATAAGCCATATAATGATCTCCTTTGGGAGAGCATTGCGCACTTTACCATGGTAGTTTGCCAAACAAAACGAGAAAAACCATAGATTTAATTGAGCAAATCACTTTGGTGAATTTGCCTACTTAAATATATGTTGTCAACTCATTGGGAAAAATTAATGCTTAACTTTAACCACAAAATACTATGTATGCGATTGACCACACAATATGAAACAATTCAATATGACATGTCTCAGTGATTAATTTAAAATTGCAATCTTCAACTAATTTCATGAGCACATATGAATAATTTAGCAATAGGAGATATATAAAATTTTAAATTGAATAAAGAAAATAAATAGTTTTGTTAAACTTATAGGACTAATAAAATAAAACTTTAAGATCATATCTTAATTTATAAATCATAAATAGAAATTGCCATGGAAAAAAAATAAAAAATTAATTTAATTCCATGACAACAATTTGAGACCATAATTATTAACTGGTAAGTCAATATCGTAATTATTAAAGACAAAAGAAAAACTCCATGACCGCAAATAAAATAGTGTAACTTCGTTTAAAAATTAATTCATTGTTTAATCAAGATGTGGCCTCCAAATCTATATCCAAAAACTAATAACCCATTAAAGGTTACTAGATGAGTACATGACTATATGACCTTCACAGTAATCGCATGTTTAGTCATTAAAAAACCAACAAATTAAATATCAACATAATAATTATTTTATTATTCTTATCACATCTTTTTGAAAAGAATCTTTTTTATATATTTTATTTAAATATGTTATTATAATTCTACCTAACTATATGTCAAACCAAAAGCAAATAGAACTCCCATTGGGTTCAGTGGTAAAAGACTTGGCATTAAAGTCCTTAACTAGTTACAACTCTAGAGTTCAAACCTATTTTGCCTCATGCCTTTTATCTCTTTTTTTTTATTTATAATTATTAATGCTCCACGAAATCCATATCTAGTATTAAAGTTTCATTGACCGAACCCGCTAGATCTGCCACATTTTTTTTATTAAATGTCAAATATACAGCAAAAGGGGAAATTTTTTTTAAAAAGAACTATTCAAATTGCATGACACTAGATTACCAATGCACGATAAACCGACAAAGATAAGATGAACGTGGCTATCCTTTTCGCAAAATAATATTGTTGATCGCAAAATCATGAAGTCCACAAAAAAAAATTATAGTTTTTGATCAATTCAGTAGTCTAAAAAATTGATGTCTGCAAAATTGATGGCAATAAATATAGCATTTAAATTGCTTGATTTAAATGAGGCATGAGAAGAACAAGATTTAGGAAATATATCACAAAATATCATATATATAAATAGAACGAGTAAAGAGAATTTTGTAAAAGCCCTAAATCAATTTTATTGAAACAATAATTTAGTAATCACTAAGTAAATCAAGAATTCTCGTAATTTTTATGCTCAAACAAGTATTTTGATTTCCCCCCCTTAAATAAACACATGTCAATCCATGTATAAGTGGCTCTGATACCACATGTAAGCACAATATAAGATCGTACATATGAATTTATAATATAAAATTCAAAGACATAATTAATAGCGAAAATACGTACCTATTTGAGCTATTATTGTTAAATAATTGTTGTTGAAGAAATAACTGTCACCCAGTTTAGGCTTAGATCTTCCTCTCCTTACTTTACTCAATATTATCAGATGCTTATAGGAACAACTATTAGGTGAAGAGTAGGAGAGGGGACCTTGTTCTATTTACAATAAATTCTGACAGTCCTACCTATAAAAGAATTTATCAGAATATATGGGTCTACGCACAAAAGAATTGTATGGATTTATGAGGTGGGCTAAAACTAATATGATCACAAAGCCCAACTTGTGAACCAGATATTCAGCCTATTTTATAAAACCAAAAATAATTGACGGTAGCCCACTTTAAAGAGAAAATTTCTAACAGAAATCACTTTGGATTTGTGTTATGAGGAAAGGCTTGTCCCTGTATTAGAACAATTTAAAAATAAAAAATATTAGAATTTTATTGAAATCCAAGTGGTGAATAATTTAAAATAAAATAAAAAATAAAAATTAGAATTTAGGTGAATGATCTAAAAAACAAAAATAATAGAATTTTTTCGAAATCCAAGTGATGAATGAACAATGCCAAAAAAAATAAGATAGGGTAAATTACAGCAATTGTCCCTTTTTGCCTCTCGTAACATTCTTATCTCTTATTTTTCATTTGTGATAAATTAGTTCCATGACTAATATTTTTGTGTTGCCGTTAGTCTCAATTTGATTTTTCGTTAGGAAAACACGTTAAATATCATGTGCTTCTCACGAGCCAAGGTTAATATTGTCCAGAAGCATTAAAATTTATTTTCCAAAGTGTAAATTATGCTACATTAAACGTTTATCTTTCATTTGTAAACATATTAGTCCCATAACTAATAGTTTTGCATCGCTGTTTGTCCCAACTCGATTTTTCATTTAAAAATCACACAAAAATATCACGTGTATCTCACATGGATAGCATTTTTTGCATTTTTGCCAAGGCTAATATCGTCCAAATACATTAAAACCCATATGCCAAACCACAAAAAAGAAGATTTAAAAAACTCTCTTATGCAATTTGGTCATTTTTAGATTTTCAACTACAAGATTCTTCATTTCCACTACCCAAACACCTTTGCACCTTACACTCCCCTGGCATCGCCTCCATGTCAACCTCCGTCTTCTCTAACTTATATAGTGGCAAGACCACCAACACACTCCCATATGTTACCTTCCCTACCTTTATCCGCATCACAAGCATTCTCACTCCATCATCCACCCCTCCTTCTTGATCTTTTTCACCGCTCCCTTCCCTTCCAAGTCCTCTGGCACAATTCTCCATTAGATACTGCATCATAATATTAATATAAGGTTGTTTCCAACAAATTTTTTAAATTATTTTCTTAAATTTAGGTGATTTCAACCATTTTCTTATATTTCATGATCTCTATTTTCAGTTATACTCTAATAGGTCTCCTATTTTTTACCAATCATTTAATTTAATGAATCTCTATTTTAGTTTCACTCCAATAACTCCTCTATTAGTTATGGGACTAACATGTTTTTAATGAAAAATCAAGTTGGGACTAACAACGATACAAAACTATTAATTATGGGACTAATATATCACAAATGAAATATAAGGGGACGATTGGTATAATTTACACTTTGAAAAATAAATTTTAATGTGTTTGGCCAATATTAATATTGCCATGTGAGAGGCACGTGATATTTGATATGTTTTTCTAACAGAAAATCAAGTAGGGACTAACCACGACACAAAAATATTAGTTATGCGACTAATTTGTCACAAATAAAAGATAAGAGATAAGAATGTTATGAGAGACAAACTATAAGGGATGATTAGTGTAAAAATTTTACTATGTCATTTTTCTAGACATATTTTTAATATAGAAGGACCTGAAAGGAGAGAAAAAAAGTTAAGGAATATATTTGGCCTAATGATTAAAAATAAGGGACCTAAATATATTTTTCCCTTTTAAGTGTATAACTCGTAACAAAACGGGCAGCAGTAAGACAATTTCAATATTACCAAAACGGACCACCAAGTGAACAGATGTGCCTAGTTGACGAGCTTGATGGGTTAGATATGCAGATATGCATAGCTTGAAGACTTGACCAAAAGTCTAACTTTGATACCACGTTAAACAATGCAAGAAAAACACAGAGAGATTTGCAAATATAAGTGTATATTATTGAGAAGATGATTTACAATTCATACACTAAGAGCCTTATATATGCCAAAAGTTTTTTGAGGCTTAAGCAGAATAATGTACAAACAAAAAATCCTAAGTACATAAATATTAAACTATGAAAAATCTCTAAACAATAGTAATCAATCAATTAATTACAATTGCACAATTAAAAAAAGAAGTAAAAACTCTAATTTTGTGGAGACTAACATTAGAAAAAACAAAAAGTGAAGAACCCTAATTCTGTGGACATGAACTTTAGAAAAAGAGGTGTTACGGAAATCTTTTATGTTCTCCTGTGAAAGCCATGCAGTTGATCGACAATTGAAATTACCATATGAAGTACTTTGTTTGTTTGTTTTTTTTTTTTTCGGTTTGTGTGTGAAAGAGGAGGGACTTCTCCCCAGACTTATTTCACTTTTTACTTATCATTTAAATATTATTAAGAATTACTGAGGATGCATAATATAAATCAATTAGTCAATTCGAAAAATGGCCAAGACCTTATATACGGTGGACTTCATTGTTGAGAATTTTTCGCGTGAGACTTTTATTTATATGTAACACCCCGATCATGTGTAATATGAAATAGTGCATGCACTACTTGACGGATGGGTTGAACTTTACTGGTTGTGTGACTCTGGTTGGATGGCTGTGTGACCCGAAATAGGGATGGGCCACCATGGCCTAGAACAAGTTCCGGCACACTTGATGACTTATGACTGTAGGGATGGGTCACCACAACGCGGAATAGAAGAGGTTACAGTTTTGATGATGGACTACTTGCAAGGATGAGTTATCACGTGATACGAACACAGAGTGGAGCTTGGATGGGTCACACGTGGACAAGACCCTTATATATGGTGGACTTCATTCTAGAGAATTTTTCACGTGAGACTTTTAATTTATATGTAAGACCCCGATCATGTATGATCTGAAATAATGCAAACACTACTTGATGGATAGGTTGAACTTTATTGGTCTTGTGACTCTGATTGGATGGCTGTGTAACCTGAAATGGGGATAGGCCACCATGTCCTAGAACAAGTTCCTGCACACTTGATGACTTATGGCTATAGGGAATGTCACCACTGCACGGAATAAATGAGTTACAGTTTTGATGATGAACTACTTGCAAGGATGGGCCATCACGTGATACGAACATAGAGTGGAGCTTGGACGGGTGACATGTATACATGAGATTACAGCTTTGATGGACTGTTTGCAAGGATAGGCCACCACGTATATATAGAGCGGAGCTTGGACGAGTTACGCATGGACACATGCACAGCGAGAAGACTGGACCAAAAGTCTAGCTTTGACATCATACTAAAATCACTAAAACTAATTAGACACTATAAGGAGTAATAGATAACCTAATTATATAGTGCACTTGATTTTTGAGAATTTTTTTATGGGGACTTTTATATGTTTTAACAAATATGTTGCTGAAACAAATTGGGGATTTTGAAATATTTAATTATTACATCATGCATTAACTGTGCTAAATAAAAGTGTGGAAATTTTAGCAGTGTATGTGGTTGATAATGAGAAAAAGGAGTTCAATCAAATATTTAAAGTGCTGTTGAGTGGAATGTGGTTTATAAATATATTGGTACAGATTTCCCCATAATTTAAAAAATGATGCAAATTTCTTCCTCTAGTTTGAAATACGGTACAAAGACACCACTTGTATGGTGAAAATAAAAAATATCTCCTAAATTATGTAAATTTATTTGTTTGTATGCATTCAATTATTATTGGATATATTTCTTTTGGTTAATAATTAATCATTTATATTAACAAATTCATATAATTTAGTAGATATATTTTTTATTTTTTAATCTAGAGGTGTATTTTCACTTAATTTTATAACAAAGGGAGGAATTTGTACAATTTTTAAAATCAAATGAGAGAATTTGCATTATTTTTAAAATTAATTGGGGAATTTGCACCAATTTACTTGAAATTTTTTTCTTGTAATAAATAAATCAAAAAGCATTGCAGGTGTATGTTTTACATTCTCTATTACCACTACAGGAAAACTAATGATGAGGGCTTATGTGCAACATTTTTGAGTAGGGGACTGGTAATGAGAGAATTTATACTAGTTCTAAAATCAAATGAGAGAATTTGCAGTATTTTTAAAATTAATGGGGGAATTTGCACCAATTTACTTGAATTTCTTTTTCTTGTAATAAATAAATCAAAACGCATTGCTAGTGTATTTTTTATGTTCTCTATTACCATATAGAAAAACTATTGATGAGGGCTTTTGTGCAACGTTTTTCAGTAAGGGACTAGTAATGATTTTCTAAATCTCGAAAGGTTTTGCGTAACTTTCACAAAATAAAGGATAAAATGTATTTTACTCTTTATTATGTTTAGGGATCAGTGGTGAGTAAGAAATAGAAAGAGAATAAGATTTATAACAGAGACTTACTATCGAAAAGGAGAACAATGATAAATTTCAAAACTAAGATGGTGTTTGATTTTGTTTATAAAATTGTCAAATTGCTTATAAGTAGAAAACTGTAAGTAACATGTCTGGTAACTTCTTTACCTATAAGCATAAAAAACTACTTGTAGGCATAAATTACTTATAATAATTACGTAGATTAAAACACACCCAAATATTTTCTATTTGGTCGTTTTTAGTGGCAAGGGTATACATATTGTATAGGTAAAGTCTTTTTTAAGTAAATCTATTAATAATATTACGTAATTTATATACCTTGTTGTTGTACTTAATTTTGTGCGAAAAAGAAAAACTTAAACGGCAACGTCTAATTTTAATTTACTAAATAAGAGTAGAAACAAACAGTTTAATGGTCAAATGTAGCATGTCAATAGAAACTTACAAGAATTGGATACCAAGTGCATCTTAACAAAGATAAGGTTAAGTTGATAAAGACTAGGGGCCTGTTTGGATTGGCTTCTTTTCAGGAAAAAATAATTTTTTTAAAAAAAATTTACGTTAAATTTGTAATAACTATTTGATTTGATTTCCAAAAAAACTGAAACTCTAAAAAAAGCTCAAATACAGCTTTTTTTAGAAGCCAAAATTTTCAGCTTTTAAAAAAAAGCTATTTTTCAAAAACTGTTAAAAAAAGCGTTTTTAAAAAAGCCAATCCAAATGAGCCCTAGGCGAAAGAATCTAGCAGCTTACCTTTGTAAGCCCTGCACGAGAAAGCAATAAAATAGAAGAATAATCCAACAAATTGCATGCAACTTCCTCCTATAAATGCATGACCAAGTCGAGAACAAGAAAACGCATAGAGAAATACCATCAAGTAGATTGAGGTTAATGTTCATTTTGTTATAGTAAAAGATGCTTTTGTATCTCTAAAAATTAAATAAGTTCCATATCCACCGTAGACAAATTAAAGGACCTTTTCTATTACACGTTTCTGTAAAATTTGGTCCAAACTTGCTGTCCATAATCTGGCTTCAATTCACCTTGCATGAACAATATCAAATAACAATATTGCATTCTTTTTTTCAAAAGAGGTCATGTTAAGTTCTCTAGTCTAATTTTGTGTCTGGCTCCCATCATGTATGTATCATAATATTATATATGTCGACGTTACACATTCTAGTTTCAACTCTGCACAAGATACTACCTTTGGTATAGGAATCTTATCTCTCAAAAAGGGATATTTAGTAAAGGAATATTCTTATTTCTTTCCATTTCGGGTTGCCTTTGGGTCAATCTGATATAGGATTATTCTTACCTTTCTTTGATCTTTTTCCTTTTTTTTGGTCAATTTTGGTATATGATTCTTATCGCGTGTCAATCCATAATTAGGTATGTATCAAGCATGCAGTGATCCTGACATGAAGAAGCAAAATAAACCATTTTGGTGGTCCGCACAGAGTATATATACTGCATGGTTTGGATAATTATAAGAGCCAATTTTCATTCTTTTTTCGCTCGGCAAATAAAGTCAATCCATTCCACCAAAATTAAGTTTCATATAATTTATTGTGGTTAAAGATTCTGAGTTCAAATTTGTAAATTTTCATTATAAAATTAAATATAAATAGCATATTGCATCATTATAGTATAAGAATATAATGCAATTGAATTATGATATTTTATTTCATGGTTAAAGATCCATGCGGAAATGGTAGGATTCACAAGCTTTTTCTCCTTGGATTCGCAATTAAGATCACTTTGCCATAGCCGAAAAGGATAATGGGTTAATGGAACATCTTAAACAAAAATAAATCATAAATAGATAAGAAAACTAAACATGCAAAAAAAAAAAAAAAAAAAAAACGACCTTACTTGAACAGGATCTGTTCTATAGGGTTGTACCTCTGTATCCATAAGTTCTGAGGAGACGGGATATCAAGCTCGGTGGATGAAATAACACAATGTGACTAGAGCATGATTAACAGCTTATGTGGTCTCAATTCGTGATCATGGTGCCGTAGAGGATTGTTGTCGAACCTTTGGGTTCAGGATGGTCTCATGGTTGTATAACGAGCTTAAAAACATAAAAAATAAAATAAAAAAACAATATATACATAGTAAAAAGAGATCTAAAGAGAATATTTTATTGATTTTGAAACTATACTTGATTTGAAAATATAAGGTTCTATCCAATATTATTTTTGTAAGTGTTTTGATAATAATAACAAAAATTAATTAAGGGGTGAAGATTTTGTAATATTTAATTATTACATCATGCATTAGCCGTATTAACTAGAAGTTCGATCGGGAATTTATCAATTCATGTGGTTGATAATGACAAAAAGGAGGTCAATCAAATATTTGAAGAGCTGCTGCATGGCATCTGGTTTACAAATATTAAAAGGACACTTTAAAAGAGATGAACAAAAGATTTGCACTTTGACATGCAACTAACAATGGATTTAAGATTCTTCTTTTTAATGCAAAATTAAATTATTGATTATTAATCTTTTAGATTGATAATACAAAATACATTTTATCTCTTGTTTTTTGTAAATGTCTCATAAAATCTTCTAGTTTCAAAATCGTTGCACATTAGCCTTTATCATTAGTTTTCCATTAGAGTTAAGGGGAAATTTTAGAACTGCTCCTACAATGTATTTTGATTTGTCAGTAACCAAAAAACTCAAATATATTAGTGCAAATTTTTAAAATGATGCAGGTTCCTCTGTAGTTTGAAATGAAGTTCAAATACCGCTTGCAGGGTTAAAATAAAAATATATCCCATAGATTATGTAGATTTATTTGTTTACATACATTCAATTATTATTGAATATATTTCTATTGCTTAATAACTGATTTTTAAACTAAGAAATCTATATAATTTAGGAGATATGTTTTTGATTTTTTTTACTCATGCACGTACCGATGCATTTGCACCTTATTCCAAATCAGAAGGCGAAATTTGTACTATTTTTAAAATCAAGTGGAAGAATTTACATTAATTTACTAGAGTCTTTTTGTGTTGTTAACAAGCCAAAATACGTTAGAGGTTTACATGCACCTTATTCAAATCAAAAGGAGAAATTTGTACTATTTTTAAAATTAAATGGGAGAATTTGCATCGATTTACTTGAGTATTTTGTGTTATCAACAAGTCAAAATGTATTAGAGATGTATTTGCATCTTATTTCAAATCAGAGTTTGCATCAATTTACTTGAGCTTTTTGCATTATTAACAAGTCAAAATGCATTGCAGGTGTATTTGTACCTTATTTCAAATTAGAGGGATAACTTTGTATTATTTTCAAGATTAAATGGGAGAGTCTGCATCAATTTACTTGAGTTCTTTTGTGTTGTTAACAAGCCACGACTTTTATAAAATATGTGTGACATGGATTTCACTCTCTATTATGTTCAGAAATTAGTGGTGAGTAAGAAACAAAAAGAGGAATGAGGTTTATAGAAGAGTCCTAATCTCAAAAAGGAGAACTACGATAAACTTCAAAACTCCAAGAGGGTATTTGGTTTTGTTTATAAGTTTGTCAAACTTATTTAATTTATAGGTAGGAAAGTAAAATTAAGTTACATGTTTGGTAACTTTTTTGCTTACTTATAAGAATAAAGAGTTGCTTGTAGACATAAATTACTTATAATTAAGCAGATAAAAGTAAGTAAACCCAAACAGGCACTAAATTTGTTATTTTATATATATATATATGTGTGTGTGTGTGTGTGTGTGTGTGTGTGTGTTTGTGTCTGTGTGTTTAAGCTACTCAGTGATTTGTAATTGGTCTACCCAACCACACGTTTTTCTTTTCTTTTTTTTTCATAGAGGGAAAAGAAAATACTTTAGTGGTAAGTAGATTGTGTAGGTTAAGCCATTTTTAGCTAAATCCTTTATTAATCTTACATAATTTGTATGTATACCTTGGTGTGTTACTCAATAAAAAGTTTTCAAGGAGTAGACACATGTGTAACAGGAAGACTGAACCAAAAGTCCGGCTCTGATAATATATTAAAATCACTGAAGTTCTATTGTAAAAACTAATTAGTCAATATAAGAGTGGTGCACAACCTAAGTTCCATGTGGACTTTTAAATGTTTCAACAAATATGTTGCTGAAACAAATTGGAGAATTTCAAATATTTAGTTATTACATCATGCATTTGCTATACTGAGTAGAAGTTTGGGAATTTTTGCAGTTCATGTGGTTGATGATGAGAAAAGTAGTTCAATCAAATATTTGAAGAGTTGCTGCGTGGCATCTAGTTTACAGACCAAAGAATACTTTTAAAGAGATTAATAAAAGATTTGCACTTTACATGTAACTCAGAATGGATTTAAAATTCTTCTTTCTAAGGGTGAAGTTTTAAAAATACGCCTACACTTATTTTGAGTTGTGAAGATGAAAAAACTCAAATATATTGTTGAAGATGTCCTCTTTGATTTTAGAAACGACGCAAATTTCTCCTTCTTGTTTGAAATAAGTTACAAATACACTGCTTGAATGGTGAAAATAAAAAAAAATTCTCCGAAATTATGAAAATTTATTTATTTGTATGCATTCATATATTATTATTGAATATAATTGTATTGGTTAATAACAAATCATTTAAATTAAAAAATTCATATAATTTAGGAGATATGTTTTTCATTTAATTCCTATTTTTTCATCTAGAGGTGTAGTTTTACTTTATTTACGTTAGAGGGAAGAATTTGTACCATTTTTAAAATCAAATTAGAAAATTTGCACTATTTTTAAAAATTGTTGGAGAATCTGCACCATTTTATTGAGTTTTTTCCCCCCTGTAATAAACAAGCCAAAGTGCATTGTGGGGTTTCTGATTTTGTTTATAAATTTGTCAAACTTACTTATAAATAGAAAGGTGTAAGTTACATTTTCGAGAACTTCTTTATATATAAGCATAAAAAACTACTTGTAAACATAAATTACTTAAAATAATTATGCGGATTAAAACAAACCCAAATAGGCTCTATATATATAGCAACTCAATGAATTGTATTTGGCAAGGGTATATTGTTTAGGTTAAGTCTTTTTGTAGGTAAATCTATATACTCAATTTTGTGCAAAAAAGAAAAACTTAAAAGAGCAACGTCTAATTTTAATATACTAATAAGAGTAGAAACAAACAGTTTAATGGTCAAATGTTGCATGGCAATGAGAACTTAACAAGAATTGGATACCAAGTGCATCTGAATAACGATAAGGTTAAGTTGATAAAGATTAGGGGAAAGAATCTGCAGAAATCAAGTGGGCTTATGCAGCCACGTGTAAACAAAGAATAATCCAAGAAATTGCTTGCAACTTCCTCCTATAAATGCATGACCAAGTTGAGAACGGGAAAACGCATAGAGAAATACCATCAAAGATAGAATTTAGCATTACCATCAAACGATCAAGATGGCTCAGAATCAGGCTGTACGTATTACTCCAATTTTATTAATTGTTTCTTCTTTAATTCTTCATTCGCATGATGCAATCAGCAACACAGTGCCCTCGATTTAACTAAGTCTTGTTCAATGAATCAGGTGTTCATAGACGCACGACAACTTAAAATCAAAGATGCAAACAACCCAAATAATTGGAGTTGGGATGGGTAGTGATCTCAATCTCTCTCTCTCTCTCTCTCCCTCTCTCTCTCTCTCTCTCTCTGTCTCTCTTTCATGAGATCTCTCTCACGCATGATGGCTTGATTATGTTTGTGTTGCAGAGATGTGGCCACTCTTGAGGGCGACTCTGTGCTCGACATTTCGGGCAGTACCCAGAAAACGAAAGTGGGTGATACGTATAAAGCATCCTTAGTGTTCAAGCTCGCCCCTAACCACGATAATATTGATAATGCATATGCTGGTGTAGGGGATGCGGATCTCAGCCTAATTTCTCTTGCTCGTCACCCAACCAATAGTACTACTTATCCGGGTTGGTTTGAGGCTTCCCTGGGATCTTTTGACGGCACTGGTACCGCGCTCAAATTCCGCCTTACTGGGGTTGATACTTTTAAAAACAAATTTGGTCTCATTGTCAAGGGTGTTGTAGTTATTACCACCTGAAGATGTTCATCATATTGCTTCCCTAGAATGGGGAGCAAATGATAATATGTCCGGCTGTACGTGTGTCTCCCTCTAGTGTCTTAAGGGACTAGCTGGCTAGATATGGCGCCCCTTCTATATATATATATAAACGTATGTGTATCCAATAATATCAGTCGGATATATCAAATAAATTTCCTGGTTTTGTGTTTTTGTTTATCATATCCCTCGCTCTTTAAAGCTCGATTTTTTTTCTTTTATAAGGCATGCCAATCAGGTACATACAAAAGAAGCCAGCGATGTTTGATTGATACAAATACATTGATATATATGACATTATTTCAACCCAGTATACTACACTGTTTGGCATGTAAGAACTAATCCCAAGCAAGATGACCTATTGGTGTATTATACTAATTAAAAGCCCCTTTGGCTTTGCTTATAAGTTGGTCAAACTAGCTTATAAGTCAAAAATAAAAAATTACGTGTTTGGTAAAGTTACTTATAAGCCATATAAGCGGGTAAAAAAAAAAATTATGTTGGAGCTACTTAAAATTTTTGTACTTGTAAGCCGATTAGTCAAATCTATTAAAAAGACATTTTTATCCTCACAAATTATGGAGTTTTTGTCACATTAATTAATTACATGTCCTTTTTTCAGTCATTTTAACTACTATTGCTACTTATAAGCACTTATTTGCCAAATATGTCAATAGCTTATAAACACATATTATCCAAATACATCTCTGTTTATTTTTCACTAGCTTAAAAGCAACTTTTGCTTATAAGTAGCACCTGCTTATATGCATTTAAAAATAAGCAAAGCCAAACAGGCTTTAAGACTTTTGCTAGTAGTTGGCGTTGGGCTTGGAATTCATGCCAAACTAAAGAAAACCTAATTACAAAATGCTCATATATAATTCCTCCTTAATAGTTTTACTTAGCCCTACACATATGATGATAGCAGTGATACTCTTACATGACTGGTGGTCTTTCTGAAAAGTGTCCATTTTTGCCTCCCAGCATGAGGTTAGATAAATTATTGAGCATAATAACTCTTGGTTATTACCTCGGTGATGATGTTTTGAACATTGGCTTTGTTTAAGGGCAATATCGAAATTTCAAAGTTATGAATCACTATTTTTGAGTATAGAAGAATAAAATAATCTCTAGCATGATATAAAAATACCTTTTCAAAAAGTTCTAATTTGAATCTTCTGGTTTTTTTTTAGATTTTTCTAACTTTAGTTTTTCTTATGTAAAAACACTTATAAAATTTTGCCAAACAAATTGGATTTGCTTTCTAAATTCATAAAAAGTACTTTTAACTATAAAAAATTAGGCCAAATAGACTTAAAATAGTTTATCCCAATAATTCGCTAGGATTGACCACTTAACTAGCGTCTCTAGACACATGTGAGATGTTCCATTCAAAAATCTTGAAAGGTGAGGCTTTTCTTCCCGGATATTTAAGAAAAGATAAATCTCTTAAAGGTTAAAATTATAATATGCATTTAGCGAAAGTTGATCTCTGAACCATCCCACAGAGGTTAGGCCCACCAAACATGCTTCGGTTTAGGAGGGTTTTTTAGTCTTAAACAACTCTTTTGAAGCGTCTTGGTGATTTTGAGGTGTGGATGGAAAATTTTCTTTACTCTTCAACATCTTCTAGTTAGGTTTTTTTTTTTTAATTTGTCATCTTATTGTTATTATTAAGTTATCATCTAATCCAAAAGCTTAGACTTGTTAATAGCAGTTTATTATATTCACTTATGGTGTTTAACAAACCCTTTAAGTGCGGCTGAGATTTATTGTTCAGCCTTGCTAGTTGTAATATACATATACTAGTGCTTGGCCTATGCATTGCACGGTTGAGTCGATATAAATTTGATATTATCAAGATATATAAATAATTTTTTACCTAAATGGTTTAATACTATAATAATAATTTATACTATTATTACCCTTAACTCTAAACCCTAAAGTAAAATGAAAACATGTTATTCTACCTCTCTCAAATATTATATCATTATTAAGATATTTTTAAACATTGGCTTTACTTAAGGGCAATATTGAAATTTTAAAGTTATGAATTGGTATTTTTGAATGAAGAAGAATAAAATAATTGCTGGCACGATGTAAAAATACCTTTACAAGAACTCTTATTTGAATCTTCTGGGTTTTTTTTAGTTTTTTTCTAACTTTAGAAGTTTGCCACGCAAATTAGCTTGAGCTTTTAAATCCACGTTGACTATGAAAAATTGGGCCAAACAGTCTCAAAATAGTTTGGCCCCATAATTCGCCAGGATTGACCACTTAATTAGCTTCTCTCAACATATATGAGATGTTCAATTCCATTTGAGGGTCATCATCATTTAAGAGGCCTTGCTAGATGTGGCAAAGCTAGTCTTCCTCATATTAGACTCCAATTTCTTTGTTGGATTGTTTATTTGTAATTTTTTTTTTTTTTTTTGCTCTGGAAGGTAAGGCAGCATGTCCCCCTTCCAATTTATTTCATGCCTTTTGATTAATAATACGTAAAGAGTCTTCCATTTTCAAAAAAAAAATGTGAGATGTTCGATTCAAAAATCCTGACTAGTTGCTTGATCTTAAGGTTACTTTCTCTACAAAAGCCAGCACCAAATTATCAATGAAATTTCTAAATTAAAAATAAATAATGTTATGAACATTTTTAAGTTGCAAATAACTCTTGTGCTAAATATTAAAAAATCAAATTACTAATTTAAAAATAAATAACGTTATATGTCACCCATTCTTCCATCAATAATTTATCACTTCTTATTTGATATCTTACTTGTCATGTGAACTGTATAATTTTTTTTTTCTCATCCTAATTTTTTTTGTCTTCCTTTTTCTTATGTTAATTTTGTCTCCCTTATTTGATTTTTCCTCAACCTTTTACTTTTATGTATCAGATCATTAACATCAAAATCTCCTGGTCTTCCTTTTAATACTAGTGCTTTCATACTCCTGTACTTTGCACGGGCTTATTTAGATTATATGCATTTTTTAGTTTTTAAAATATTTATAGATGTGATTTTTATTATTTTTAGGTTTTCTTGTGTTTTTTGATTATTTATAAATATTTATAAAAGTGAAGTCTAGTATTTTTTTATTCTTATTTTTATTTTTTAATTAGGATATGATGCATAATTTAATTAAATTAATGATTTTTTTTGAATTTTATTACTTTAAACTCATTAAAAGAAATATATATGTGGTGCATAGATACAATTAAATATCTTGTAACTCTATTGCAATGATGAGATTAAGAAGTGGTCCATAAATGTAATTTACGAAATGGTGCATAAATGTAATTAAACACTATATATAGATTTATAATAATATAATAATATTAAAAATAAAATTTTTTATGACTTGGCAAATATACGAGTGCGGATGTAGCACCCTTCATTGAGCTCCTTTGGATTTCACTTTTTATAGATGTGATTTTTTTATTATTTTTAGATTTTCGTGTGTTTTTTATTATTTCTACTTATCTATAAAAATTAATTCTTGTACTTTTTTATTCTTATTTTTATTTTTTAATTTGGATACGATGCATAAATTAATTAAATTAATAATTTTTTTAGACTTTATTACTTTAAACTTATTAAAATATATATATAGGTGGTGTATAAATATAATTAAATACTACAATATATAGATTTATAATAATGTAATAATATTAAAAATAAAATTTATGATGACTTGATAAATAGATGGGTGATGATATAGTACCTTTCTTTGAGTTCCTTTAGCTGGGTTTAACTTATATATATATATATATATATATATATATATATATATATATATATATATATTCCCATTCCCAACGCACCATAAACTCTATCAATTCCCACTGACCACAGACTAACCAATTAACAATGGTCGACGACCTTATATCAAATTATTAAAGTTCTCTACTTGTCTTCTTTTATATATTTCCGATCAATTTACTTGTAGCTAATTATGTTCAACATAAATCAAAATCATTGTTGATTAATTTTTAAGAGAATATGCCATACCTAAATTACGATACCCATTAATTTTATATAACTTGATTTGCTTATTGTTATGTGACTAAACACCCGTGCATTGCACGGATATGTCATATACCAATCTCTTCTTTTTTTGGAAAAAATTATGAGAATGAGAATTAATAATAATTCACAACTAATGATGTATAAAATTATTTAATTTTGTATGCATATATATATATATATATATATATATATATATATATATATCCACATACATGCCTAACGTACAACATGGGTTGCCAATTTATTTTGCGTGTCAAGGTACATTTTTAACGAAAAGAAAGTAGCCATAACAGCACATTGTCACACCGACGATGCAGTACCATGCAGCCGCCACTTGGCGTGATGACGAGGCTCACAAGGAGGCACACATGTCACTTTCTTTTCTTGGAACATATAGAAGGTTCTATAGATAGGAACAAATATGGTAGGAATTTTGAATTATACCCAATCCCCTTAATTATGCGATATTCTGTTATAGAATCTCCTGATTGAATTTCAAAATCCCTAAATTGATGTAGAAGAGTCTAGAAGATTATGCTAGCCGTTAGATCAAGATGATCACAACCATTCATTTTTTAGAGAAGATGTATAAATAGCCTAGCATTTCATTTGTATAGGAGACACGAGAAAAGTTGAGAGCAATACAAAACCTTATTCTCTCATCTCTTTATTCATTCTTGTACTCTTTAACTTGCAATTTTCCTTTGCTTGTGGTTTTGTAGGTGACTTAGCCACTTTTGCTTAAGAAAAGGGTCTATGTGCCACACGGTGCGCTTGGGTTAGGCCAAGGGTGTGACAAGTGGTCATCAGAGCACACGCAAGGTGTTTGTGATTTTGCTCCTGTGAAGGATGTCTTCTTCAGGTGTTGAGAGGAACACTGATGCCAGCCATGATGAGAGGGGAATGGAAGCCCTACCACCTGCAGCAACTAAAGGCAATAAGAGAGAGAAATCTCGGGATGTGCAAGTCGCTTTTGAGGCACGTTTGATAGGAGCGGAAGAGGCCCTGGCTGAATTCATGACAAAAATGTAGCAGCTTGGGTTTTACGATGAGGAGACACAAGGTCAAGGGAACCTACAGGAAGAGCTCCAAAAGCTTCAAGCTCATGCGCAAACGGCAAAAGTGATGGCTCAACAAGCATTGACAGAGAAGGAGACCCTGGGCGATTAGTACAAGGTAGAATGGCTGAACAAGACAAGATCCTTGAGGAGATGAAAAGGGATTGGGCTATGTACAGAGGCAATAGCCCATGGCACAACAACCTATCACCATGCACCAAAGGTGGATATGCCAAGACCCAATTCCTATAGTGGGAAGCGTGAATCTAAGGAGGTGGACAAATTTTTTTGGCAGGTTGAGCAATATTTCGAGGCAATGGTGCTGGAGCATGACACAAGCCGTGTTAAGACGGCAACACTCTACTTCATTGAGGATGCAGCTTTATGGTGGCGAATGAAGCACCAAGGACTCAAGAAGGCAAACAAATATTTACCCACTCGGATTACATTCAAGGAGAAGGTATATGCCCAATTTTATCCAGAGGAAGCAGAATAGGATACTCGTGACCAGTTTAGACTCCTGAAGCACACAGGGACCATCCATGATTAAGTCAAAGAATATGTTTCCCTTAAACTTTAGGTACGTAACAAGCTAGATTATGATCACATGTATGACTTTGTTAAGGGTTTGCAGCCATGGGTCCAACAAGAAGTTAGGATGAGAAGGTTAAAAATCTTTGCTGAAGCTGTGGCCATAGCTGAATCCTTACTAGAATTCAAGACTAGGACCGACTCCTCCAACAAATCCAGGAACGATTTTAAGGGCAAAAGTGGGGGAGACAAAAATCCCAAAGGTCAAGAGAAGTCTGCCTCCAACCAAGAGGGAAAGAAAGAGAGGAAGCCCTTCAGCTGTTACTTTTGTGGAGGACCATATGTATGGCAGAATGCCCCAAGAGACAGACTCTCAACTCATTATTGGAGGAACATAAGAAGGCAACGAGGCATACATAAGTTCTTTGCAATTGCTCAATGCTTTAAACGTCAAGCCAGCCACAACGACATTGCCCAAAGGTGGCTTAATGTATGCAGAAGTGATGATACATGACAAGACCACCATGGCCATGTTGGATACTGGAGCATCTTACAACTTCATGGCAGAAGATGAAGCCAAGAGGTTGGGGCTTATTATCACCAAGTCCCAAGGATCCCTCAGGACGGTCAATTCCTACCCTCGACCATTGTCAGGTATGGTCAAGAATGTCTCGTTAACCCTTGGCACATGGCAGGGAGACGTGGACTTCACGGTGGTACTATGGATGATTTCAAGGTCGTCCTTGGCATGGAATTCTTTAGAAGAGCCAAGGCCATTCCAACACCACACCTTGAACAAATTGTAATCATGGAGGAGAAAACCCCATGTATGGTACCAGCCAAAGTTCAAGCGAGGCCAGAAACGAGACTATTGTCAGCCATACAAGTTGGCAAAGGTCTGCGACATGGAGAGGCAACCTACTTAGCAACTATGAAGGAGGACGTAGATGAACCAGTGTCAGTAGAAGTCCCCATGGAGATTACTAAAGTCCTTCTAGAGTTTGAAGATGTTATGCCACCTTATTTGCCAAGGAGACTACCATTTAGGAGAGAGGTGGACCACGAGATCAAACTGATTCCTGGTGTCAGACCACCTGCCAAAGCACCTTACCGAATGGCTTCTCTAGAACTAGAAGAATTAAAGAAGCAACTTAAGGAGCTGCTCGATGCGAGGTTCATTTGGCCATCGAAAGCTCCCTATGGTGCACCTGCATTGTTTCAAAAGAAGCAAGATGGCTCCCTCTTTCTATGTACAGATTATTATGCCCTCATCAAGGTAACGGTAAAGAATAAGTATCCCATTTCTTTGATAGCAGACTTGTTTGATCAGTTGGGTAGAGCAAAGCTCTTCACTAAACTTGACCTTCGTTCGGGGTACCATCAAGTGAGGATTGCTACGGGGGACGAACCTAAGACGACGTGTATAACAAGGTATGGATCATTTGAATATCTAGTTATGCCGTTTGGTCTCACTAATGCCCCGGCAACCTTCTGCACTTTGATAAACAAGATTTTTCACCCTTTTCTGGATCGGTTCATGGTCGTATATTTGGATGACATTGTGATATATAGCCAAACATTGGAAGAGCATACCACTCACCTACGTACCGTTCTCAAGGTGTTGAAGGAAAACGAGTTGTATGTAAAAAAAGAAAAGTGCTCTTTTGCTCAACAAAGAGTACATTTTCTTGGCCATATCATCAAGAATGGAAAATTTGAAGATGGACCCAAAGAAGATTCAAGCTATCATGGACTGGGAAGCACCAACCAAAGTAAGTGAATTACGCTCTTTTCTTGGGTTGGTGAATTATTACGTAGTTCATCATTGACTACTCAAAGAAGGCAGCCCCACTTACCGAGCTCCTCAAGAAAACCACTTCTTGGGAATGGAGTAAGAATTGCCAAGGTGCTTTTGAAGAGTTAAAGAATGTTGTTGCCAGCGAACCTGTCATGAGCCTACCCGACCCTGGGAAGCCCTATGAGGTCCACACAGATGCCTCCGAATTTTCCATTGGAGGCATCCTCATGCAAGATCGTTATCCAATTGCCTATGAGAGTCGGAAGCTCAATGACACTAAAAGAAGATACATGGTGCAAGAAAAAGAAATGATAGCCATTATCCATTGCCTAAGGGTATGGCACCATTATTTGCTAGGATCTACATTTGTGGTTGATATCGCTATTTGAGCACAAGCCTTAATAGCCCGCAAGTGCACGAGACGTGTGCAGTATAGTGTGTGCAAGTGCGGGGTCGAATCCACAGGGAGGCTACCTTAGTTTAGTTTCTGTGTACTGGGGTACCTTAAACTAGCTACGTGCGTATGTGTACTTACTTTGAGATGGAAGGGAACTCGAAAAAAAAAGAAAATAAACTAATTTATGGAGGAACTTAAGGGATCCAAACTAAGGAAGGAGACACTAATAAAAAAGAAGGGGGACCTAGGGCGATTGCATTGCAACTAGACTTGGGCTATGAGAACGGATGAGGTCTATCTAAGGCTCGAGACTTCTATTGTCGTTGTGTTGATCGGGGGTTCTCCTAACCAATACTAGTGGTTTAACCCATTAGCTGGATTTAAAGCTAAGGGCCAATCCCTCCTAGCCTACGCAATTCGTGTGTAGAACTTATCCTCTTGGCTGGGTTTAAAGCCAAGGACTAGCATCTAAACACTACGTGACATTAAGGCTCAATTAACCAACACTAACGTGGATGATGGATACTCTAGTCTAGGTTAACTTATCCGCTTGGTTGGATTTAAAGCCAAGGACTAGCACCTAAACTCGACTAAGCAAAGCATGTAACCTATTAGCTGGATTTAAAGCTAAAGCCTACTCTACTAAGCAAAGCCATGAGATTACGCACAATCATATCACCCAAATAAGTAGATAAGAGCATTTGAAGCACAAATAACACATGCATATTCACTTAGGCATTTTAACAAACACATAGACAAGCTTGATTTCCAATACATAGACATATTGAATCATGCCATAAATTTATGTAAATAAATATGTATTAAGAGCCAAATATCTACACAAATCCATTATTCAATGTCCTAATCTAATATACAATAACAATCAACCCTAAATCTAGCCTAATCTAGCAACATATTTACAAGAAATAAAGAAAGAACAAGAAGAACTTCCCTAAATTCTTGCTTCCAAATCCGTACAAATCCTTCAATTCTTTGTTTGCTGCTTCAATCCTTGCTTGGTGTGGGGTTTAGATGGTGGTTTAGGGTGGTTTGTGTAGTGGGTCGAGGTTAGGGTTTATTAGGGTTTAAGAAATAAAAGTTCCTCTCCTCAAAAGGGCTGAAAAGTGGCTTAAATAAAGCTTTCAACGCGTCCAGCCGGGGGCCCAGCCGGTCGACTGGCTTTGGGCCTAAGTCGTCCGGCCAAAATTGGCCCAGGTTCTGATCTGACCGGTCGACCATCTTGGTCGTCCGGCCTATACAGAGGCTAACCGATTTTGATAGTAAAATGATCATATCTTGCTCGTTTTAGCTCCGATTCGCTCACCGTTTTTTTCTATGGCTTTGTATCATCGTGGGGGATCTCCCAAGACATATTTTGCACCCTAAAATGTATCCAAAATTTGTCCATGTCCTTTTTAGGTTGCAAGATCCGAATTTGGCTCACGTTGCGCTCAGTTTCGCCTCGGTCGCTCCTTCTTTCTTCCGGCCATTTCCAAAAGCACTTTTCTTCATTCCTTTGCATCCCAAACACCCTTGGCTTTGTTCCACACTTCAATCACCCTCAGTTAAGCTCCAATTATCTTCCCAAATAACACCTTAAACAAGCAAGAAACGTACATTAGTGTAGCATTTAAGTCCTAAGTTCAACTATGAACGTGTAGACCCTAATATGCATGAGTATGGCCTAAATGTTAAACTAATACATCAAATGAAGCTCAAAACACCTCAAAACAAGTATATAATTGCAAAATATAAACACACAAAACAGACACATCAGTGGTCAAGACAGATAATGTTGCTATGAGTTACTTCGAAACCCAAAAGAAACTAACTCCAAAACAAGCGAGGTGGCAAGATTTCCTTGCGGAGTTCGACTATAAGTTGGAGTACAAGCCCGAGAAAGCCAACTTGGTGGCCGACGCCTTGAGCCGCAAAGTAAAACTCTACCACATGAAGAAAGATGGTACATTGGTTGACAAGATCAAGGGAGGAATGTCCTAAGATCCCATTGCTAATGGTCTACTCAACCTTACCAGGGAAGAGATGACAAGACAATTCTGGGAGGAAGACGACTTACTATACACCAAGGGGCACGCATATATGTCCCTAGGTGGGGGAACCTACAAAGGGACTTAATGGAGGAATGTCGTGACTCAAAAGAGGCTGGTCACCCAGGCCAGTTACACACGAGAGCTCTACTGGAAGCTGCATACTACTGGCCACATATGAGAGATGATATTGAGTCATATGTGAAGACATGTTTAATCTGCCAATAGGATAAGGTTGACAATCAAGCACCCAGAGGATTGCTTCAACCCCTCCCTATACCAGAGAAACCGTGGGAATGGTGACCATGGACTTCATAAGTGCTTTGCCAACATCAGAAAGGTGTGGGAGTATCATTGTGGTTGTGGACAAATTCTCAAAATATACCACATTTATACCTAGTTCAGCTGATTGTACTGCCGAACAAATAGCCAAGCTCTTATTCAAACATGTGGTAACGTATTGGGGACTCCCACGACACATTATTTTCGGTCGTGACCCAAGGTTTATTGGTAAGTTATGGTCTGAACTCTTTAAACTCTTGGGGTCAGATCTGCACTACTCGATAATTTTTCACCCTCAAATCAATGGACAGACTGAAAGGGTGAATGCCTTGTTAGAATTATATTTGAGGCACTTCGTGAAGGCCAACCAGAAGGATTGGGTAGGGTTACCTGATATGGCCTAATTTTCCTACAATCTCCAAAGAAGTGAGGCAACAGGCAAAAGTCCATTTGAAGTGGTGACAGGCCAACAACCTCTTGCCCCACACACCAGTACATTGGAGTCCACCTATAAGGGAAGTAGCCCCTCAGTCTACCAAATAGCTAAGGGATGGAAGGAACAAGCTGATTTGACAAGGGCCTATCTTGACAAAACAGCTAAAAGATGAAAACATGGGCTGACAAAGGAAGCAGAAATGCCTCTTTCCAAGTTGGAGACAAGGTCATGATGAAGCTCTTACCACAACAATTCTAGGTGTTTCGAAAAGTGCATAAAGGACTCATCCATAAGTACGAAGGGCCTTATGAGGTGATCAATAAAGTTGGTGACCTTTCTTACAAACTAGACCTACCACCAAAGCTGAAGATCCATCCAGTATTTCGTGTAAGCATGTTAAAACCATACCATGAGGATAAAGAAGATCCAAGTCGAAGGGAATCTAAAAGAGCACCAACAGCCATGGTAGACTCTTGTGACAAAGAGATTGACTTCATAGACGTCGATTGCATGATTCGCAAAAGAGAAGTCCTTCCACGACGCAAGTACTTGGTACACTGGAAGGGCTTGCCATCAAGTGAGGCAAGTTGGGAACCAGCAGACTCCATGTGGAAGTTTACAAGGGAGATCGAAGGATACCATGAAGGGAACGCGACGAGGACGTTCGCAGGAATAGGTGGGGAAGAATGTCACACCCGGACAATGCAGGTGCCATGCAGGCCGCCACTTGGCGTAGCTGACGAGGCTCACAAGGAGGCACACATGTTACTTTCCTTTCCTGGAACATCTAGAAGGTTCTATAGATAGGAACAAATATGGTAGGAATTTTGAATTATACCCAATCCCCTTAATTATGCGATATTCTATTATAGAATCTCCTGATTGAATTTCAAAATCCCTAAATTGATGTAGAAGAGTCTAGAAGATTATGCTAGCCATTAGATCAAGATGATCACAGCCATTAATTTGCCAAAGAAAATGTATAAATAGTCTAGCATTTCATTTGTATAGGACACACAGAAAATTTGAGAGCAATACAAAGCCTTATTCTCTCATCTCTTTAATCCGCTGCTTTACTCTTTAACTTACAATTTTCCTTTGTTCGTGGGTTTTGCAGGCTAACTTAGCCACTTTTGCTTAAGAAAAGTGTCTAAGTACCACACGCTACGCTTGGGTTAGGCCAAGGGCGCGACAACATGCTCTCATAAATAATCAAGAGCCTGAGAAAAATGCAACATTGGCAGCAATTGCTAAATTGTAATGTACCAAATGGCTGAATGCATTTTGGAGAAAAATTTGAGGCTAAATAACTTCAACCAAAGTTTTGATAGAATAAATAATGAGAAGTAATAGATTAAATTTTATCTTGGACAAATTAATTTATAATATAACTGAATTTAGAACTAATTTGCATTATCTTGTATACTCATTTGGATTGACATTTTTTAGAAGCATTTACGATTAATATTAGAGAATTACAAAAAAATTTGTTTTGCTCGTAATAATGATTTAATTTGTTAAAGTTTTAAAAAAAATAGAATAAAAATTTAATAATGAAAATTTTAAATTTTTAATAATTAACTTTTTAATTGTTAAATTTTTAGTTTTCTTATTTTTTAACTTTTATTTTTTTAACTTTTAATTTAAATTTTTTATTTGAAATTTATATTTTTATGTAAGTTGCTTAATCGTAGGAAATAGCTATGGCTCAATGTCATTTATAAGTACCTACAGATTATTTTTTCTTTATTAAACTATTTCGTAGGTACCCATAGGAAATAGCTACGGAATTTAATCCGTCGGGAATAGCTATGACTAAATGCCATTGCTAATTACCTGCGGATTTCTAAGGAATTAAAAAAATAAAATTATTTCTTTATTTATTAAACTATTCTGGAGGTATGCCGCAGCAATAGCTATAGAATTCAAGACGTTGGAAATAGCTGCAGCTCAATGCCGTTGCTAATTATCTACGAATTTCCTACAGAATTAAAGAAATAAAATTATTTTTATTTAGTTAAACTATCTATAAGTAAGCCATAGAAAATAGCTAGGTAATTACCTATGGACTACAATCTGTTGGAAATAGTGATCGAAAATATCTCCGTAGGCCGTTTCTTATGGACTTCCTACGGAATTTAATTTATTTTAATTTTTCCACGGGTAAGCTGTAGGAAATAGGTATGGATAAATTTCTGCAGGTTATTACCTACAGATTTCCCACGGATTAAAAAAAAATTGTAAATTTTATATATTTTTAAAAATTCCATTGGCAGATTGTATTTCCAACGAAATAGCAATAAAAATCGAAATATGTCGGCTTCCATACGGCTTTCCATAGGAAAGATGTCAAATTAATTACGGAAAATTTTTCATTGGTAATTTTCGTCGGAAATTGCAAGTTTTCGTGTAGTGATCTAAAAGGGCTATCATGGTAATGGCTTAAGATCATAAATTTTATGTATAATAACTTCATTGTCACATATTATGAGGGGGAAAAAAAAGACTTCAGCATTAAAGTATAAGGAAAAAGATATTTAGGTCCCTTACATTAAATCATTAAACCAAATAGGTCCTTTAGTTTTTTTTTTTTCGTCTTCCCAAGTCCCTCTATGTTAGAAAAAGTCATTTTAGCCGTTTATGGGGCAATGACATAGCAAAACTCTAATATCCCTTAATTTTATTTTGTTTTACATTATTCATTCGCCACTTGAATTTGCAAAAAAATTCTAATATTTTTAATTGATTTACTTTTTCAATTATTCACCTAGCATTTTGTAAGACATTTAATCAAAGCTACATTTTCCTTTTTCGAAAAAAAAGTTAGAACCCTGAATACGGGGTCATTGAACTGAATAATATAATGATTTGTGATGCTTTAATTTCTTGAATTTTTTTTTATCTTTTCGAGTCCCCTAGACAATTATGGTTACTCTCACTCAGCTGCATATGCATTTTATGAATAACACAGCTAAATAGACAATTAAGAAGAAATTGTAAACGCAATATAGGATCATATACATGAATTTATAATATAAAATTCAAAGACATAATTAATAGCGGAAGCACGTACCTGTTTGAGTCATTATTGTTAAAGAATTGTTGTTGAAGAAATAACTGTCACCTAGTCTAAGCTTAGATCTTCTTCTCCCTGTTCTACTCAATATTAATAGATGCTTACGGGGACAACTTTTAGGTTAAGAGTAGGAGAGGGAACCCAGCCCTATTTATAATAAATTCTGACAGCCCTATCTATAAAAGGATTTATCAGAATATATGGACCTACGCACAAAAGAACCGTGGATTAATGAGGGGGGCTAAAACTAATATGATCACAAAGCCCAACTTGTGAGCCAGATATTCAGCCTATTTTATAAAACCAAAAATAATTGACGGTAACCCACTTTAAAGAGAAATTTTCCAACAGTCTCCCACTTGGGCAACATTAATTGTTTTATTTATTTTTAAAAAAATTTAATAAAAATATTTATTAGGCTGAATAGGAAACAGAATGTGGCTACAATTTCAGAATATTCTGATTCACAAGATTACACTTCGAGCGCATATCCGAACCAACAAGATTATCAAACATCGAATCATGGCAGTCATAGTGTTCCATATTGACACAAGACTTTCGATGGTCACAAATGTCATCCAATCTTATCGTTGTGGACCAAACATACGGCAGCGTAGCAAGAAACTAGCACCAACATGTGATCAAAATGTGCTATTTCTTTGTCAGTCCTCCAAATGATTTCTCCAATATCGGCATCTAAAACAAGAGAAATCTATTGTTTTTATCCTCACAAAATAGCGTTCAATATGCTAGAGGAAAGAACACATATCCTCACAAAACGGCATTCAACAGGCCAGAGGATGGATTATTCTTAACCTCACAAAACGGCGATCAACATGCCAGAAGTAAGAATACACATCTCCAACCAAAATGTGTCCATATGGAGATATTATACTCAATAGGGGATCTTATCGCAATGGATACCAAACATAAGATCTTCAACAAAACATGACTATGAGTAATCACAATATACAATTATGTTGTAAATCATAAAACAATATGCTATTGTACAAATACACTAATGTGCAAAGCAAAACATAAAAAATGAGAACATCTATTAGTACATGACGATATGAAGCTCCCACTAGACAATAGTATCAAAAGATTGTAAAATACTCATATTCCTAACATGTTTCACAAAATCAAAGACCCTTGGACAAGAAGTCAATTAATACGTCTTCACTAGCAATTCGTTCTATATGAATGCCATTATTTTTAACAAAGTCTCTGACTACCAAGAACTTGATATCTATATACTTGCAAGTTTCAATTTTCTTATTATTCTTTGATAATAAAACAACAACTCTATTATCACAATAGATCTTAATAGATCTAGTAACATAATTTATGATTTTCAAAGCTATGTACTTGCAAGTTTCAATTTTCTTATTATTCTTTGATAATAAAACAACAACTATATCATGTTCTTAAAACATATAGCAGGAGATGAGGCATCATAACAAGCCACAAATTTGCATAGTTGAGAAGGCATTAAGCTGTTATTTTGCACTCTTCCAGGACATGGTCCCTCCAGCTAACACAAAGATATACCTAAAAGTAATTTTTCAATCATCTGAGCATCCAATATAGTCAAAATTAGAATATCCAACCAACTTTAGATAATCTATTTTATAGCAAACAAGTATATAATTTTTGGTCTTTTGTAGGTATTTTATTACCTAATTAGTAACAACCCAATAATGCATTCTAGGATTTATTATCAATCAAAACTTTTACCGCAAAAGAAATATAAAGTATAATGCATACTAGATCATACAACAAGCTCTTAATAGCACTAGCACAAGGTATATCTTTCATAGAATTCCTCTTTATATCATTTTGAGGATATTACTTCAATTTGAGTTGATCATCTTTTACAATAAATGCATACAAGACTTACAATCCTTTACATCAAAAAAGTTCTGAAAACTCAATCAATGGAAGGTTTCGTAAAAGATTCAAAAATTCCAAGAGATCTATTTCAACAAAACTTAGTATCAAGAACAAAAGAAGCATTCTCAAGATATTTCATATCGAAAGCTTTAAGTAAAATATTGTTTAGTCTCATGGAGCATACTCAAGTCATATATAATTAGCAAAATATCATCGACATGCAATATTAGTAAGACAAATTTACTCCCACTGATCTTAAAGTATATACATGGATTAACTCTATTTTTCTCAAAATAATAAGAAGTTACTATTTCATCAAACGTCAAATATCCATTACCTTTAGGCCTGATTCAAAATCATAAATGGATTTTCTAAGTCTACTAGCCATATTATTCTTACCAATAATATTAAACCCTTAGGCTATTTCATGTAAACTTATAGATATATATCACTATTGAGATTTTCACATACATAGGAGCCATTAATAGCTTAAAGAATATTTTATAGAAACATATGAAAAAGATTTCATTGTAATCTATACATTTTCTTTGGGTAAAACCTTTTGCAACTAATCTCTCCTTTGGCCTCTCAATCTTCTCTAAGAGGTCTCTCTTGGTCTTGAAGAACCATTTGTAACCAATAAAATTATCTCCTTTAAGAAGATCAACAAGTTTCCAAATTCATTTTCATCATAGGTTGCATCTCATCTCTCCTAACATTCAAGTAAATAAAATAATCATTAGAGATGGAAGGTTTTTTTCTCTAATGGGCCTTTTGAAATATTGTTCATCATTAGTCTCATGAGATTGTGAGCTCTCAGCATGTAGATTGTCATTAACTGAATATGATCATCAATTATAGGGTACCAACTAATATCTTGTCTCTCAATGTGAGTAGTGTACCAGTTTGACTACTTATTAGTAGTGAAATGAGACAATTTCTCTATCATTATCCTTAGTAGTAGGTTGAGGACATTCAACATTACTTCCAATTCTAAGAATTTGGGCATTTGAGATTTGACAATCTTAGAAACACATGTAGGAGAGTAGAACCTAAATCATTTAAAATGAGCCAAATACATAATGAAACAATGAATAGTCTTACGGTGAGTGGTTTTCTTATTTGAAAATCCTTACCTAAGCAGGACAACCCCAACTCGAAAATTGGTCAAACTGGGTTTTCTCTCTAACCAAAATTCAAAAATGAGCCTTAGGGACAAAATTGTTGGGAACATGGTTAAGTATTTAACAAGTCATTTTAATGGCTTCACCGCAAAGATACTCTAGTAGGTCAAGAACATTCATCATGCTTCTTATCATATCTCAGAAGGCACATTTTCACCTTTCGATCACACCATTTTACTCAGGGATATTAGACATAGCATATTGGTCAATAATCCCATAATTCTATAAGTACTTGGTGAACGACCCTATATGTTGTCCAAACATCCAAGCCTGCCATAGTACTCACCTCTTCCGTCAGATCCAACAATTTTGATAACCTTCCTAAGTTGTTTTTCTACCTTTGTCTTAAGAATTTTAAATTTCTTAATAGCGTCAAATTTCTTTTTAATTAGATAGAGGTATCTATAATGAGAAAAATCATCAATGATTGTAACAAAATATTTGTCACCACACAATATAGTAGAATAAGATCTAGTAGTATCTATATTTATCACTTTTAAAAGGCAAAATTGCAGGTAGTATATTTCTTTTAACTTTAATGCGCTTACCCCTTATGCACCCAATATAAGTTTTAAGATCGTCAAAAATTCAGAGAAGGTAAAATCTCACTATTAATGAGTCTTTCAACTATTTCCCTAGAAATATGATCTAACCTTTTATGCCATAGCCAAGAAAAAATTTCTTTACTTAAACTCCTTTTAGAAACAAAATTTTTTGTATGAAAAGATTCACGAGAACTTCCTGGAATAAACACAATTGGTATAAACCATTTGATAAAATGCATTTACCAACAATTCAGGAATTGAAAAACAATTGTACTTGGTCATTTTTAAAGTGAAAATCATAACCAATCTTGTCTAAAATAGAAAAAAAAATCAAATTCCATCTAAAACATGACGTCTAGAAAACATTTTCTAAAATAAGTTCAAAACTAATTTTTAAATACAGACTAACAATCCCAATGTAAGACTCTAATCCACTTACCCCTTATCTATTTTCTCTTTCTTTAACCATAATTAAACTTGTGTAATTAGCTCTTTCATAACCTTTTCTAACAAAAATAAGAGTTCTTATCAAATTTATTGATAGCAGATTTAGGACATCTTACATTGTGATTTTAATCTACGATCTAGATCTGACCTTTACCACTCTTTTTAAAACTATGACCTCTCTTAAGAGCATGACCTTTAGAATTTGAGGTACTAACATTATAAAAATAGGGCTTAAGATTGGAAACAAACTATACAACCTTTTGGATTGTACGCTTAATTTTGTTTTCCTCAGTAACATAATGGGTAATTTTTTGTCATCGATATTCTAATATTCCTTAGTATTTCTCTCTTATAGCTATTAGGAGTCCTTTTACATTCTTAATTCAGGACAATCCATTCACTAAATACTCAGTTATGGTCTCCTCATAATCACTAACCAAGACAGTTAGACCTCTCCTATTGCCGATTATATCCCCCTTAATTAATCACCAGTTTTATCGACCAAAACGGCATGTGCATCAAATATAATGCCAAGTCAGTATCGACACTCAGATAAAACCCAATATCCGCTTTTACTTCATAATGGTTTTATCCGTTCAAGACATCTAAGTAATGATTGTTTAAAGCCAAGGAAACAATTCAAGAAAAGAATGCAATATCAATAAACATTATGCATACATGATATATTACAAGAGTAAGCATTATAAACAAAAGAGTCCAAGCACATCCTTGTCACATCTGCCTTTGGGCAAATAATTCAACATGTAAATAGGCGCTCTTTTAACATAAAGTAATACATATAAGATCATCCCATTGAAAGAAAAGTCAACCACCTTTGGGCAATTGAACTCTCCAACAATACTGTAATCTTGGTCCATACTTTATGTTTATGCTGCCAGGTTAAAGCCATATGATGCTTTCCTTTGGAAGAACATTGTGCACTTTATCATGGTAGTTTCCCAAACAAAACGAGAAAATCCATATATTTAATTGAGCAAATCACTTTGGTAAATTTGCCTACTTAAATCTATGATGTCAACTCATTGAGAAAGTTAATCCATATAATATTAACCACAAAATATTATGTATGCAATTGACCACACAATATGAAACAATTCAATATGACATGTCTTAGTGATCAATTTAAAATTGTATTTTTCAACAAATTTCATGAGCACATATGAATAATTTAGCAATAGGAGATATATAAAATTTCAAATTGAATAAAGAAAATAAATAGTTTTGTTAAACTTAGAGGACCAATAAAATAAAACTTTAAGATCAAATCTTAATTTATAAATCATAAATAGAAATTGCCATTGAAAGAAATATAAAAAAATTAATTTAATTCCATGACAACGATTTGAGACCATAATTATTAAATAGTAAGTCAATATAGTAATTATTAAAGAGAAAATTAAAACTCCATGACCGTAAATAAAATAGTGTAACTTCGTTTAAAAATTAATTCATTGTTTAATCAAGATGTGGCCACCAAATCTATCTCCAAAAATTAATAACCCATTAAAGGTTGCCAGATGAGTACATGACTATATGACCTTTACAGTAACCGCATGTTTAGTCATTAAAAAAACCAACAAACTAAATACCAACACAACAAACTAAATATCAACATAATAATTATTTTATTACTCTCATCACATCTTTTCAAAAAGAACTTTTTATATATTTTATTTAAATATGTTATCATGATTCTGCCTAACTATATGGCAAACCAAAAGCAAATAAAACTCCCATTGGGTTCGGTGGTAAAAGACTTGGCATTAAAGTCCTTAGCTAATTACAACTCTGGAGTTCAAACCAATTTTGCCTCATGCCTTTTATCTCTTATTTTTTGTTTATAATTATTAATGCTCAACGAAATACATATCTAGAATTAAAGTTTCGTTGACCAAACCCTCTAGATCTGCTACATATTTTTTATTTATTAAATGTCAAATATACAACAAAAGGGGAAAATTTTTTTTTAAAAAAAAACTATTCATATTGCGTGACACCAGATTACCAATGCAAGATGAACCGACAAGATAAGATGAACGTGGCTATCCTTTTCGTAAAATAATATTGTCGGTCACAAAATCAGGAAGTCCTTGAAAAAAATTATAGTTTCAGATAAATTCAGTAGTTTAAAAAATTGATGTCCGCAAAATTGATGGCAATAAATATAGCATTTAAATTGCTTGATTTAAATGAGGCATGAGAAGAACAAGATTTAGGACATATATCACAAAATATCATATGTATAAATAGAACAAGCAAAGAGAATTTTATAAAAGCCCTAAATCAATTTTATTGAAACAATAATTTAGTAATCACAAAATAAATCAAGAATTCTTGTAATTTTTATGCTCAAATAAGTATTTTGATTTTTTCCCCCTTAAATAAATACATGTAAATCCATGTATAAGTGGCCCTACTACTACATGGAAGAGCAATATAAGATCGTATACATGAATTTATAATATAAAATTCAAAGACATAATTAATAGCGGAAGCACGTGCCTGTTTGAGCTATTATTATTAAAGAATTATTGTTGAAGAAATAACTGTCATCCAGTCTTGGCTTAGATCTTCCTCTTCCTGCTCTACTCAATGTTAACAGATGCTTATAGAAACAACCGTTAGGTTAAAAGTAAAAGAAGAGACCTAGCTCTATTTATAATAAATTCTGATAGTTCTACCCATAAAAAGATTTATCAGAATATATGGGCTTATGCACAAAAGAACTGTATGGATTTATGAGGTTCACTAAAACCAATATAATCACAAAGCCCAACTTGTAAACTAGATATTCAGCCTATTTTATAAAATAAAAAATAATTGATGGTAGCCTACTTTAAAAAAAATTTTCTAGCAGAAATCACTGTGGATTTGTGTTATGAGAAAAGGCTTGTCCCTATATATGAACAATTTAAAAATAAAAAATATTAGAATTTTCTTGAAATTCAAATGGTGAATAATTTAAAATAAAATATAAAATAAAACTAGAATTTAGTGAATGATTTAAAAATAAAAATAAAAATAATAGAATTTTTTTGAAATCCAAGTGATGAATGAACAATGCAAAAATAAAAAATAAAGATGGGGTAAATTACACCAATGGTCCCTTTTTGCCGCTCGTAACATTTTTATCCCTTATTTTTCATTAGTGACAAATTAGTTCCATGACTAATATTTTTGTATTACCGTTAGTCTCAATTTGATTTTTTGTTAGGAAAACACATTAAATATCACGTGTTTCTCGCGAGCCAAGGTTAATATTGTCCACATGCATTAAAATTTATTTTCCAAAGTGTAAATTACGCTACATTCGCCCTTTATCTTTCATTTGTAAATATATTAGTCACGTAACTAATAGTTTTGTATCGCTGTTTGTCCCAACTCGATTTTTCATTTAAAAATCACACAAAAATATCACGTGTGCCTCACATGGATCGCATTTTTGCCAAGGCTAATATCGTCCAAACACATTAAAACCCATATGCCAAACTACAAAAAGGAAGATTTAAAAAACTCTCTTATGCACTGTGGTCATTTTTAGATTTTCAACTACAAGATGTCTCTTTACTTTCCACTACCTAAACACCTTTGCACCTTACACTCCCTTGGTATTGCCTCCGCGTCAACCTCCGTCTCCTCTAACTTATATTGTGGCAAAACCATCAACACACTCCCATATGTTACCTTCTCTACCTTTATCCTCATCACAAGAATTCTCACTCCATCATCCACCCTTCCCTCTTGACCTTTTTCACCGCTCCCTTCCCTTCCAAGTCTTCTGGCACAATTCTTCACTAGATACTACATCATAATATTAATATAAGGTTGTTTCTAACAATTTTTTTAAATTATTTTCTTAAATTTAAGTGATTACAACCATTTTCTTATATTTCATGATTTCTATTTTCAGTTATACTCTAATAGGTTTCCTATTTTTTTTATCAATCATTTAGTTTAAGGAATCTCTATTTTAGTTTCACTCCAATAGCTCCTTTATTAGTTATGGGACTAATATGTTTTTAATGAAAAATCGAGTTGGGACTAACAACGATACAAAACTATTCATTATGGGACTAATGTGTCACAACTGAAGGATAAAGGGATGATTGGTATATTTTACACTTTGAAAATTAAATTTTAATGTGTTTGGCCGATATTAATATTGGCACGTGAGAGGCACGTGATATTTAATGTGTTTTTCTAACGGAAAATCAAGTAGAGACTAACAACGACACAAAAATATTAGTTATAAGACTAATTTGTTACATATAAAAGATAAGAGATAAGAATGTTATAAGAGATAAAAATAAAGGATGGTTAGTATAAAAATTTTACTATGTCATTTTTCTAGATATATTTTTAATATAGAAGGACCTGAAAAGAGAGAAAAAAGTTAAGGAATATATTTGGTCTAATAATTAAAAATAAGAGACCTAAATATAGTTTTACCTTTTAAGTATATAACTCGTAACAAAACGGGCAGCAATTAGACAATTTCAATATTAACTATAAAGCATCGTTTATAATGGGTCTGTGCATTGTTATTTGGTTTGACGTGTAATCAGAGTACAACTTCAAAATTTTATCTGTAAAATGGGTCCCACAAATAATTTATAATTGCAGCCCTTGATCGCAACCACCTAAACGGTGCGAGATTAAAAAGTACGTGGCTTTCAGACAATGCAGCACTCGAGGGAAAAACAAAGAGCAACATGGTTGCTGCTTTAGTAGATGTGGTAGATAGAAGACAGTAGATAGATGTAGTAATGGTTTAGAAGTATTCATCGACAAAAGAATATTTGAATAGAAAAAGAAAATACTTTTCACTATACCTGCTCAAATTATTGTGGTCATTCATTTTTTAACAGCTTGAATAATTAACATTATGGAAAAGAACATTTATCTTCTCTTTCCATGCAATTTTCCAGAACTTAACTAGTCCAAAAAATATAAAAAAAGAGAAAATAAAAGAAAGTAGAATGTAAATACTTGCTTATTACAAATGAATTATTTTAATAAATCGTACGGGCAAGTTTTAATCACTCAAATTGCTGCGTCTCCAAGCAATCAAAACAAAATCGAACTTCGATCTGTCATCGTCAAATTTGTAATGTTAGCTTTTCACGCATTATGGATAATTTTTCTTCAACACAATAGACCTTGAGAAAACAAAAAACAGAAAACAACAAATTAATTGCAAGTTTCACCCCCTCCCCTTCCCGTCAACCCCCAACCCACCAAACTCTCTTCAGAGAAATACATATATATATATATATATATATTCACACACTCACAAAGATCTCCACCAGTCATGGACTGAACACGTTGGATCGATGACTACGGACTGATTAATGGTGTCGGCGTAGTGGATAACTGTTGGAATAGGTGCCGGCGTGGGCTTTCATGGTGAGAAGCTTGTGGTGGTGTTGACGAGGCATGGACTTGAGCAACTGTGACTATTAGATTCACATATGTACTTTTTTCCCCTTCTTTTTTTTTTGGTCGGATATTCATAGATGAACTTGTAATTGTTATTTTGTGTACGTATTTTAAAAACCTTGAACATTGTTGTATTCTTATATTTATTTAGTTTTTCACTTGAATATTTTAGTTATTTTTTATGGATATAAGCTTGTGAACTTTCTATTATTGTTTTGTGTTATAAAATTTAAAACTTGTGAATATATATTTATTTTTTGCAAAAGTTCAATTTTGAACTTTTAGTTATTCTTTGTAAACATATAATTTCTTTTTAACATCTATGCATGTACCATTATTATTTTTTAAACATTTAAAATATGACTTGTGAACACATTTTTTGTCACTGTTCACGCATTGTTTGGTGCATAGTGCACTTGTGGTGCACTTTTGAGAGAAGAGTTAGCTTAAGACTCTTCCTCCTTAAGCACTATTGTGGTGCAGTGAAAGCAAATCGAGATTAATGTTAATTTTGTTCAAGAAAAAAGTGGCATTATTGGATCTCTGAAAATTAAATACTTTTTATATCCATAGTAGACCAAAATGCAAACATAATAACAAATTAAAGGACTTTTTCTATTTACACGTTTCTTTAAAACTTGGTCCAAACTTGTTCTTCATAATCTGGCTTCAATTCTCCTAGCATGAATAATATCAAATAACGATCTCGCATTTTTTTTTTTCAAAAAAAAAAATCATGTTAAGTTCTCTACTCTAATTTTATGTATGACTCCTATTATGCACGTCTTGTTAATATTATATCTATACGCACGTGACACATTCTAGTTTTATTTTTTTAAGTAAAAAAAAAATACTAGTTTGGTATAGGAATCTTATCTCTTTCCTTTTCTAAAAAGGGTTAATTAGGTGGAGGAATATTCTTGTTTTTTCCCATTTCTTTTTGGCTTTGGGTCAATCTAACATAGGATTCCTATCTTTCCTTTTTTTTTTTGGTTTAGTCTATTTTAGTATATGATTCTTATCATGTGTCAGCTCTATAATTATATATATATCAAGCAGTGTGCTAGTGTGAAGAAGCAAAATAAATTACACAAACACGTTCCGTGTTTTATTTTCTTTTTGTATTGTTTTGGTGGTCCGCGTAGAGTGTATGGCATGGTTCGGCAAATAAACTAATTCACTCCACCAAAATTAAGTTTGCAAAACATATCAGATAATTTATTGTGGTTAAAAATTTTGAATTCATATTTGTAAATTTTCGGTATAAAATTAAATATAAATACCACGCTGCATCATTGTAGTGTAAGATTTATAATAGAGTAAAATGCCTTTCATCCTCCCGTTTTTACGGAAGTCTTATGAAACCCTATTTGTTTCCCAAACTCATTGATAAATCTTGTAATTTGAAAAATGTTACACATTAGCCTCTGTCATTAGTAATTTTGTTACAGTTAACAGAAAGTTGTTAAATTGGTGCAAATTCCCTTATCTGATTTAAAATTGATGCAAATTCCAACCCCCGCGCCCCCAAAAGAAAGTTTGAAATAGGTGTAAATACACCAAATGTAGTATGAAAACAAAAATTATATCCCCTAAATTATTTTCATATTAAAATTTACTTTAAATATAAATTATTATTTTAGAATTTAATGTTAATTTTTAATTTAAAATTTTGTTTTAGAATTAAAATTTAATTTTATGTTCTAAATTCATGTTTTAATTTTTTAATTATTTTAATATGCTTCAGTTATTTTTTTACATTCCATATTTTTAGTTATGAACTAAACTAATATCAAGGGTTATAGTCAGTCCTACTATGAATCTTTAATTATCTTGTGTTAACTTGATATCAATTAATTTGTTTATTTAAGAAATTATTCTATTTCGTGCTTAATGCTTTTATTAGGAATCCTTAACTAGATTGGAAGAGAGGTTTATAATTAGTCCTGAATAGGACAACAAGATAGGAATACTCATAGGTTTTAAGAGATATAATTCTTATTTTCACCTTACAGTTGTCGTATTCATACCTTATTTCAAATTAGAGGGAGGTGCTCAAAGAAAAAACATAATAGAGGAGGAATTTGTATCATTTTCAGAATCAGAGGGTGAATTTGCACCAATTTAACAATTTTCTGTTAATTCTAATAGAATTACTAACGATAGGGGTTAATTTGTAACATTTTTAAATCACAGGGCTTATTATCGAGTTTTTAAAATACAAAAGGTTTTATGCGATTTTTAGAAAATAAAGAGAATAAAACTTATTCTACTCTTTATAATTTTAAGACAATTTTTGAGCAATATTTTCCAAAATAAATATCTCACTATCTGACAAAGAAAAAAAGGAATGCGATTGGGTACGTTATTTTATTTCATGGTGACAGATCCAGGTGGAAATCGTAGGATTTACAACTTTTTGTCCTTGGGTTCGCTATTCACGTCACTTCGCCAAACCCGAAATGGATAATGGATTAATTGAACACCTTAAAAAAAAAAGGGAAATAGTAAAGAAATATGAAAACTAACATGAAAAAAATAAAGAGACAATATCAAAAAAAAAAATAGTAAAGAGACATCCAAACAGAGTATTTTTAAATTTTCAAACTATATTTGATTTGCAAATATAAGGTTCTATCCAATATTATCTTTGTAAGTGTTTTGGAGTCTAGCAGTATTCCAGAGAACATGTTGACAAACGAAATGATGATCACATTCAATGTGCCGAGTAGATTCATAGAAAAGACTCATTGAGGTTTTACCATAAAAGCCAATAGTTAATATGAAGAGTGGTCCAAGACCTTATATGATAAACTTAATTATTGAGAATTTTCCATGTGGGCTTTCATATATATTAACAATACTTTACGTGTGACACGGAATAGTACATGCATCACTTGACGGATTCACTTGGATTTGGATGGTTGTGTGACCCGGAACAGCTTGGATGAGTCACCACTGCTCTTGGACGTACGGAACTCGGATGGTCATCTGACATAGAATAGGGATGGACCACTGCAACCCAGAACATATCTAGCTTGGCTGCTTGTAAGAATGGACCATCAAGTGAATAGATGTGCCCAGTTTACGATCTTGATGGGTTAGATATGTAGATATGCATAGCTTGAAGACTTGACCAAAAGTCTAATTTTGATACCATATTAAATAGTGCAAGAAAAACCTTGAGAGGTATTTGCAAATATAAGTGTATATTATTGAGAAGATGATTTACAATTCATACACTAAGATCCTTATATCTGCCAAAAGTTTTTTGAGGCTTAAGCAGAATAATGTACAAACAAAAAATCCTAAGTACATAAATCTTAAACTATGAAAAATCACTAAACAATAGCAATCAATCAATAAATTACAATTTCACAATTAAAAAAAGAAGTAAAAACTCTAATTTTGTGGAGACTAACATTAGGAGGAAAAAAAAGTGAAGAACCCTAAGAAAAAGAGGTGTTACGGAAATCTTTTATGTTCTCCTGTGAAAGCCATGCAGTTGATCGACAATTTAAATTACTACATGAAGTACTTTGTTTGTTTTTTTTTTTTTTGGTGTGTGTGTGAAAGAGGAGGGACTTCTCCCCAAAATTATTTCACTTTTTACTTATCATTTAAATATTATTAAGAATTACTGAGGATGTATAATATAAATCAATTAGTTAATCTGAGATATGGCCAAGACCTTATATATGGTGGACTTCATTGTTGAGAATTTTTCACGTGAGATTTTTATTTATATGTAACACCCCAATCATGTGTGATTTGAATAGTGCATGCACTACTTGACGAATGGATTGAACTTTATTGGTTGTGTGACTCTGGTTGAATGGCTGTGTGATTCGAATAGGAATGGGCCACCAAGGCCTAGAACAAGTTCCTGCACACTTGATGACTTATGACTATAGCGATGGGTCACCACCGCGCGAAATAGACGAGGTTACAGTTTTGATGATGGACTACTTGTAAGGATGAGTTATCACGTGATACGAACACAGAGTGGAGCTTGGACGGGCCACATGTGGACATGAGATTGCAGCTTTGATGGACTGCTTGCAAGGATGGGTTGCTTGCAAAAATGGGTCACCACGCGAATGAATGTGCATGTTGAGCGGAGATTGGACGAGTCACACGTGGACACATGCGCAATGAGAAGATTGGACCAGAAGTCTAGCTTTGATACCAAACTAAAATCACTAAAGTTCCATCGTAAAAACTAAGTGAACAATATAAGGAGCAATACATATCCTAATTATATAGTGCACTTGATTTTTGAGATTTTTTTATGGGGACTTTTATATGTCTTAACAAATATGTTGCTGAAACAAATTGGAGATTTTGAAATATTTAATTATTACATCGTGCATTAGCTGTGCTGACTAAAAGTGTGGAAATTTTAGCAGTGTATGTGGTTGATAATAAGATAAAGGAGTTCAATCAAATATTTAAAGTGCTGTTGCGTGGCGTCTGGTTTACAAATATATTGGTGCAGATTGCCCTGTAATTTCAAAAATGATGTAGATTTTTCCCTCTAGTTTGAAATACGGTACAAAGACACCACTTGTATGGTGAAAATAAAAAATATCTCTTAAATTATGTAAATTTATTTGTTTGTATGCATTCAATTATTATTGGATATATTTCTTTTGGTTAATAATTAATCATTTAAATTAACAAATTCATATAATTTAGTAGATATATTTTTTATTTTTATTTTTTCATCTAGAGGTGTATTTTCACTTAATTTTACATCAGAGGGAGGAATTTGTACTATTTTTAAATCAAATGAGAGAATTTGCATTATTTTTAAAATTAATTGGAGGAATTTGTACCAATTTACTTGAATTTTTTTCTTGTAATAAATAAATCAAAATGCATTGCAGGTGTATGTTTTACATTCTCTATTACCACCACAAAAAAACTAATGATGAGGGCTTATGTGCAACGTTTTTGAGTAGGGACTAGTAATGAGAAAATTTATACTAGTTCTAAAATCAAATGAGAAAATTGGCAGTATTTTTAAAATTAATGAGGGAATTTGCACCAATTTACTTGAATTTCTTTTCTTGTAATAAATAAATAAAAATGCATTACAAGTGTATCTTTTATGTTCTCTATTACCACTACAGAAAAACTACTGATGAGGGCTTTTGTGCAACGTTTTTTAGTAGGGGACTAGTAATGATTTTCTAAATCTCGAAAGGTTTTATGCAACTTTCCCAAAATAAAGGATAAAATGTATTTTGCTTTTTATCATGTTTAGGGATCAGTGGTGTGTAAGAAATAGAAAGAGAATAAGATTTATAACAGAGACTTACTATCAAAAAGGAGAACAATGATAAATTTCAAAACTCTAAGATGGTGTTTGATTTTATTTATAAATTTGTCAAACTTGCTTATAAGTAGAAAAGTGTGAGTAACATGTTTGGTAACTTCTTTACTTAGGAGCATAAAAAACTACTTGTAGGCATAAATTACTTATAATAATTACGTAGATTAAAACACACCCAAATAGTTTCTATTTGGTCGTTTTTAGTAGTAAGGGTATAGATATTGTATAGGTTAAGTCTTTTTTAAGTAAATCTATTAATAATATTACGTAATTTATATACCTTGTTGTTCTACTTAATTTTGTGCAAAAAAGAAAAACTTAAACGGCAACGTGTAATTTTAATTTACTAAATAAAAGTAGAAACAAACAGTTTAATGGTCAAACGTAGCATGTCAATAGAAACTTACAAGAATTGGATACCAAGTGCATCTCAACAAAGATAAGGTTAAGTTGATAAAGACTAGGTGAAAGAATCTAGCAGCTTACCTTTGTAAGGCCCGGACGACAAAAGAATAAAATAGAAGAATAATCAAACAAATTGCATGCAACTTCCTCCTATAAATACCATAAATTGCATGCAACTTCCTCCTATAAATTTCAAGCAGATTGAGGTTAATGTTCATTTTGTTCGAGTAAAAGATGCTTTTGTATCTCTAAAAATTAAATAAGTTCCGTGTCCACCGCAGACAAATTAAAGGACCTTTTCTATTACACATTTCTGTAAAATTTGGTCCAAACTTGCTGTCCACAATCTGGCTTCAATTCGCCTTGCATGAACAATATCAAATAACGATATTGCATTCTTTTTTTCAAAAGAGATCATGTTAAGTTCTCTAGTCTAATTTTGTGTATGGCTTCCATCATGTATGTATAATTAATATTATATATGTAGATGTTACACATTCTAGTTTCAACTCTGCACAAGATACTACCTTTGGTATAGGAATCTTATCTCTTAAACAGGGATATTTAGTAAAGGAATATTCTTATTTCTTTCCATTTCGGATTGCCTTTGGGTCAATATGATACAGGATTATTCTTACCTTTCTTTTTTCTTTTTCCTTTTTTTTGTGTCAATTTTGGTATATGATTCTTATCGTGTGTCAATTCATAATTTTGGTGGTCCTGACATGAAGAAGCAAATAAATCATTTTGGTGGTCCGCGCAGAGTATATATACTGCATGGTTTGGATAATTATAAGAGCCAATTTTAATTCTTTTTTCGCTCGGCAAATAAAGTCAATCCATTCCACCGAAATTAAGTTTCAAAACGTATCATATAATTTATTGTGGTTAAAGATTTTGAGTTCAAATTTGTAAATTTTCATCATAAAATTAAATATAAATAGCATATTGCATCATTATAGTACAAGATCTATAATTTTAAGATAAATTTAATGTAATATTTTTCTAAAATTAGTATCTCGCTAACAGGTAAAGAGGGGGAAAAAAAGAATATAATGCAATTGAATTATGATATTTTATTTCATGGTGAAAGATCCATGTGGAAATGGTAGGATTCACAACCTTTTTGTCGTTGGATTCGCAATTAACATCACTTTGCTATAGCCGAAAAGGATAATGGGTTAATGGAACAACTTAAACAAAAAATAAATCATAAAGAGATAAGAAAACTAAACAAGCAAAAAAAAAAAAAAAAGAAAAAGAATAACGACCTTACTTGAACAGGATCTGTTCTATAGGGTTTACCTCTGTATCCATAAGTTCTGAGGAGACGGGATATCAAGCTTGGTGGATGAAATAATACAATGTGACAAGAGCGTGATTAACAGCTTACGTGGTCTCAATTCGTGATCATGGTGCCGTAGAGGATTGTTATCGAACCTTTGGGTTCAGGATGGTCTCATGGTTGTCTGACGAGCTTAAAAACATGAAAAAAAAAATAAAAACATAATATATACAAAGTAAAAAGAGATCTAAAGAGAATATTTTATTGATTTTCAAACTATATTTGATTTGAAAATATAAGGCTCTATCCATTATTATTTTTGTAAATGTTTTGATAATAATAACAAAAATCAATTAAGGGTGAAGATTTTGTAATATTTAATTGTTACATCATGCATTAGCTGTATTAGCTAGAAGTTCGATCGGGAATTTATCAATTCATGTGGTTGATAATGACAAAAAGGAAGTCAATCAAATATTTGAAGAGCTGCTGCATGGCATCTGGTTTACAAATATTAAAAGGACACTTTAAAGGAGATGAACAAAAGATTTGCACTTTGACATGCACCTAACAATGGATTTAAGATTCTTCTTTTTAATGAAAAATTAAATTATTGATTATTAATCTTTAGATTGATAATACAAAGTACATTTTGCCTCTTGTTTTTTGTAAAAGTCTCATAAAATCTTCTATATTTCAGAACTCACTGATACCATTGTAGTTTCAAAATCATTGCACATTAGCCTTTATCATTAGTTTTCCAATAGAGTTAAGGGGAAGTTTTAGAAATGCTCCTACAATGTATTTTGATTTGTCAAGAACCAAAAAGCTCAAATATGTTGGTGCAAATTTTAAAAATGATGCAGATTCCTCTGTCTAGTTTGAAATGAAGTTCAAATACCGCTTGTAGGGTTAAAATACAAATATGTCGCCTAGAGTATGTAGATTTATTTGTTTACATACATTCACTTATTATTGAATATGTTTCTATTGCTTAATAATTGATCTTTAAACTAAGAAATCTATATAATTTAGGAGATATGTTTTTATTTTTTTACTCATGCACGTACAGATGCATTTGCATCTTATTCCAAATTAGAGGGAGAAATTTGTACTATTTTTAAAATCAAATGGAAGAATTTGTATTAATTTACTAGAGTTTTTTTGTGTTGTTAACAAGCCAAAATACGTTAGAGGTGTATATGCACCTTATTCAAATCAAAAGGAGAAATTTGTACTATTTTTAAAATTAATTGGGAGAAGTTGCATTAATTTATTTGAGTTTTTTTTTTGTTATTAACAAGTCAAAATGTATTGGAGATGTATTTGCATCTTATTTCAAATCAGAGGGAGAAATTTGTACTATTTCTAAAATCAAATGGGAGGATTTGCATCAATTTACTTGAGCTTTCTGTGTTATTAACAAGTCAAAATGCATTGCAGATGTATTTGTACCTTATTTCAAATTAGAGGAATAACTTTGTATCATTTTCAAAATTAAATGGGAGAATTTGTGTCAATTTACTTGAGTTCTTTTGTGTTGTTAACAAGCCACAACTATTATAAAATATGTGTGACGCGGATTTCACTCTATTATGTTCAGAAATTTGTGGTGAGTAAGAAACAAAAAAATGAATGAGGTTTATAAACGAATCCTACTCTCGAAAAGGAGAACTAAGATAAACTTCAAAACTCCGAGAGGTATTTGGTTTTGTTTATAAGTTTGTCAAATTTATTTAATTTATAGGTAGAAAAGTAAAATAAAGTTACATGTTTGGTAATTTTTTTTCTTACTTATAAGAATAAAGAGTTGGTTGTAGACATAAATTACTTATAACTAAGCAGATAAAAATAAGTAAACCCAAACAGGCACAAAATATGTTATTACATATATAGACATATATATATATATATGTATATATATGTATATGTATATGTATATGTATATGTATATATGTATGTATATGTATATATATATATGTAAATGTATATGTGTATGTATATGTAAATGTATATGTATATGTATATGTATATGTATATGTATATGTATATGTATATATATATGTATATGTATGTGTGTGTGTGTGTTTAAGCTACTCAGTGATTTGTAATTGGTCTACCCAACGACACGTTTTTTTTTTTCAATAGAGGAAAAGAAAATACTTTACTGGTAGGTAGATTGTGTAGGTTAAGCCATTTTTAGCTAAATCCTTTATCAATCTTACATAATTTGTACGTATACCTTGGTGTTGTACTCAATAAACAGTTTTTGAGGAGTAGACACATGCGCAACAGGAAGACTCGACCAAAATTTCCTCAATACTATATTAAAATCACTGAAGTTCTATCGTAAAAACAAATTAGTCAATATAAGAGTGGTGCAGAACCTAAGTTCCATGTGGCCTTTTAAATATTTTAACAAATATGTTGCCAAAACGAATTGGAGATTTTGAAATATTTAATTATTACATCATGCATTTGCTATACTGACTAGAAGTTTGGGAATTTTTGCAGTTCATGTGGTTAATAATGAGAAAAAATAGTTCAATCGAATATTTGAAGAGTTGCTGCGTGGCATCTGGTTTACAAACAAAGAATACTTTAAAAGAGACTAATAAAAGATTTGCACTTTACATGTAACTCAGAATGGATTTAAAATTCTTCTTTCTAATGGTGAAGTTTTAAAAATGCGCCTACACATATTTTGAGTTGTGGAGATGAAAAAACGCAAATATATTGTTGAAGATGTCCTCTTTGATTTTAAAAATGATGCAAATTTCTCCCTCTGGTTTGAAATAAGTTACAAATACATTGCTTGTATGGTGAAAATATAAAAAAAAAATCTCCTAGATTATGTAAATTTATTTATTTGTATGCATTCATAAATTATTATTGAATATAATTTTATTGGTTAATAATGAATCATCTAAATTAAAAAATTCATATAATTTAGGAGATATGTTTTTTATTTAATTCTTATTTTTTCATCTAGAGGTGTAGTTTCACTTTATTTATGTTCGAGGGAGGAATTTCTACTATTTTTAGAATTTGTTAGGAGAATCTGCACCAATTTACTTGAGTTCTCACCCCCCCCCCCGGTGTCCCATAATAAACAAGTCAAAGTGTGTTGTGAGGTTTTGATTTTGTTTATAAATTTGTCAAACTTACTTATAAGTAGAAAGGTGTAAGTTACATTTTCGAGAACTTCTTTATTTATAAGCATAAAAAAACTACTTGTAAACATAAATTACTTAAAATAATTATGCGGATTAAAACAAACCCAAATAGGCTCTATATATGTGGCAACTCAATGATTTGTATTTGGCAAGGGTATATTGTTTAGGTTAAGTCTTTTTGTAGGTAAATCTATATACTCAATTTTGTGCAAAAAAGAAAAACTTAAAAGAGCAACGTCTAATTTTAATATACTAATAAGAGTAGAAACAAACAGTTTAATGGTCAAATGTTGCATGGCAATGAGAACTTAACAAGAATTGGATACCAAGTGCATCTGAATAACGATAAGGTTAAGTTGATAAAGATTAGGGGAAAGAATCTGCAGAAATCAAGTGGGCTTATGCAGCCACGTGTAAACAAAGAATAATCCAAGAAATTGCTTGCAACTTCCTCCTATAAATGCATGACCAAGTTGAGAACGGGAAAACGCATAGAGAAATACCATCAAAGATAGAATTTAGCATTACCATCAAACGATCAAGATGGCTCAGAATCAGGCTGTACGTATTACTCCAATTTTATTAATTGTTTCTTCTTTAATTCTTCATTCGCATGATGCAATCAGCAACACAGTGCCCTCGATTTAACTAAGTCTTGTTCAATGAATCAGGTGTTCATAGACGCACGACAACTTAAAATCAAAGATGCAAACAACCCAAATAATTGGAGTTGGGATGGGTAGTGATCTCAATCTCTCTCTCTCTCTCTCTCCCTCTCTCTCTCTCTCTCTGTCTCTCTTTCATGAGATCTCTCTCACGCATGATGGCTTGATTATGTTTGTGTTGCAGAGATGTGGCCACTCTTGAGGGCGACTCTGTGCTCGACATTTCGGGCAGTACCCAGAAAACGAAAGTGGGTGATACGTATAAAGCATCCTTAGTGTTCAAGCTCGCCCCTAACCACGATAATATTGATAATGCATATGCTGGTGTAGGGGATGCGGATCTCAGCCTAATTTCTCTTGCTCGTCACCCAACCAATAGTACTACTTATCCGGGTTGGTTTGAGGCTTCCCTGGGATCTTTTGACGGCACTGGTACCGCGCTCAAATTCCGCCTTACTGGGGTTGATACTTTTAAAAACAAATTTGGTCTCATTGTCAAGGGTGTTGTAGTTATTACCACCTGAAGATGTTCATCATATTGCTTCCTAGAATGGGGAGCAAATGATAATATGTCCGGCTGTACGTGTGTCTCCTCTAGTGTCTTAAGGGACTAGCTGGCTAGATATGGCGCCCCTTCTATATATATATATAAACGTATGTGTATCCAATAATATCAGTCGGATATATCAAATAAATTTCCTGGTTTTGTGTTTTTGTTTATCATATCCCTCGCTCTTTAAAGCTCGATTTTTTTTCTTTTATAAGGCATGCCAATCAGGTACATACAAAAGAAGCCAGCGATGTTTGATTGATACAAATACATTGATATATATGACATTATTTCAACCCAGTATACTACACTGTTTGGCATGTAAGAACTAATCCCAAGCAAGATGACCTATTGGTGTATTATACTAATTAAAAGCCCCTTTGGCTTTGCTTATAAGTTGGTCAAACTAGCTTATAAGTCAAAAATAAAAAATTACGTGTTTGGTAAAGTTACTTATAAGCCATATAAGCGGGTAAAAAAAAAAATTATGTTGGAGCTACTTAAAATTTTTGTACTTGTAAGCCGATTAGTCAAATCTATTAAAAAGACATTTTTATCCTCACAAATTATGGAGTTTTTGTCACATTAATTAATTACATGTCCTTTTTTCAGTCATTTTAACTACTATTGCTACTTATAAGCACTTATTTGCCAAATATGTCAATAGCTTATAAACACATATTATCCAAATACATCTCTGTTTATTTTTCACTAGCTTAAAAACAACTTTTTGCTTATAAGTAGCACCTGCTTATATGCATTTAAAAATAAGCAAAGCCAAACAGGCTTTAAGACTTTTGCTAGTAGTTGGTGTTGGGCTTGGAATTCATGCCAAACTAAAGAAAACCTAATTACAAAATGCTCATATATAATTCCTCCTTAATAGTTTTACTTAGCCCTACACATATGATGATAGCAGTGATACTCTTACATGACTGGTGGTCTTTCTGAAGAGTGTCCATTTTTGCCTCCCAGCATGAGGTTAGATAAATTATTGAGCTTAATAACTCTTGGTTATTACCTCGGTGATGATGTTTTGAACATTGGCTTTGTTTAAGGGCAATATCGAAATTTCAAAGTTATGAATCACTATTTTTGAGTATAGAAGAATAAAATAATCTCTAGCATGATATAAACATACCTTTTCAAAAAGTTCTAATTTGAATCTTCTGGTTTTTTTTTAGATTTTTCTAATTTTAGTTTTTCTTATGTAAAAACACTTATAAAATTTTGCCAAACAAATTGGATTTGCTTTCTAAATTCATAAAAAGTACTTTTAACTATAAAAAATTAGGCCAAATAGACTTAAAATAGTTTATCCCAATAATTCGCTAGGATTGACCACTTAACTAGCGTCTCTAGACACATGTGAGATGTTCCATTCAAAAATCTTGAAAGGTGAGGCTTTTCTTCCCGGATATTTAAGAAAAGATAAATCTCTTAAAGGTTAAAATTATAATATGCATTTAGCGAAAGTTGATCTCTGAACCATCCCACAGTAGGTTAGGCCCACCAAACATGCTTCGGTTTAGGAGGGTTTTTTAGTCTTAAACAACTCTTTTGAAGCGTCTTGGTGATTTTGAGGTGTGGATGGAAAATTTTCTTTACTCTTCAACATCTTCTAGTTAGGTTTTTTTTTTTTAATTTGTCATCTTATTGTTATTATTAAGTTATCATCTAATCCAAAAGCTTAGACTTGTTAATAGCAGTTTATTATATTCACTTATGGTGTTTAACAAACCCTTTAAGTGCGGCTGAGATTTATTGTTCAGCCTTGCTAGTTGTAATATACATATACTAGTGCTTGGCCTATGCATTGCACGGTTGAGTCGATATAAATTTGATATTATCAAGATATATAAATAATTTTTTACCTAAATGGTTTAATACTATAATAATAATTTATACTATTATTACCCTTAACTCTAAACCCTAAAGTAAAATGAAAACATGTTATTCTACCTCTCTCAAATATTATATCATTATTAAGATATTTTTAAACATTGGCTTTACTTAAGGGCAATATTGAAATTTTAAAGTTATGAATTGGTATTTTTGAATGAAGAAGAATAAAATAATTGCTGGCACGATGTAAAAATACCTTTACAAGAACTCTTATTTGAATCTTCTGGGTTTTTTTTAGTTTTTTTCTAACTTTAGAAGTTTGCCACGCAAATTAGCTTGAGCTTTTAAATCCACGTTGACTATGAAAAATTGGGCCAAACAGTCTCAAAATAGTTTGGCCCCATAATTCGCCAGGATTGACCACTTAATTAGCTTCTCTCAACATATATGAGATGTTCAATTCCATTTGAGGGTCATCATCATTTAAGAGGCCTTGCTAGATGTGGCAAAGCTAGTCTTCCTCATATTAGACTCCAATTTCTTTGTTGGATTGTTTATTTGTAATTTTTTTTTTTTTTTTTGCTCTGGAAGGTAAGGCAGCATGTCCCCCTTCCAATTTATTTCATGCCTTTTGATTAATAATACGTAAAGAGTCTTCCATTTTCAAAAAAATGTGAGATGTTCGATTCAAAAATCCTGACTAGTTGCTTGATCTTAAGGTTACTTTCTCTACAAAAGCCAGCACCAAATTATCAATGAAATTTCTAAATTAAAAATAAATAATGTTATGAACATTTTTAAGTTGCAAATAACTCTTGTGCTAAATATTAAAAAATCAAATTACTAATTTAAAAATAAATAACGTTATATGTCACCCATTCTTCCATCAATAATTTATCACTTCTTATTTGATATCTTACTTGTCATGTGAACTGTATAATTTTTTTCTCATCCTAATTTTTTTTGTCTTCCTTTTTCTTATGTTAATTTTGTCTCCCTTATTTGATTTTTCCTCAACCTTTTACTTTTATGTATCAGATCATTAACATCAAAATCTCCTGGTCTTCCTTTTAATACTAGTGCTTTCATACTCCTGTACTTTGCACGGGCTTATTTAGATTATATGCATTTTTTAGTTTTTAAAATATTTATAGATGTGATTTTTTTATTATTTTTAGGTTTTCTTGTGTTTTTTGATTATTTATAAATATTTATAAAAGTGAAGTCTAGTATTTTTTTATTCTTATTTTTATTTTTTAATTAGGATATGATGCATAATTTAATTAAATTAATGATTTTTTTTGAATTTTATTACTTTAAACTCATTAAAAAGAAATATATATGTGGTGCATAGATACAATTAAATATCTTGTAACTCTATTGCAATGATGAGATTAAGAAGTGGTCCATAAATGTAATTTACGAAGTGGTGCATAAATGTAATTAAACACTATATATAGATTTATAATAATATAATAATATTAAAAATAAAATTTTTTATGACTTGGCAAATATACGAGTGCGGATGTAGCACCCTTCATTGAGCTCCTTTGGATTTCACTTTTTATAGATGTGATTTTTTTATTATTTTTAGATTTTCGTGTGTTTTTTATTATTTCTACTTATCTATAAAAATTAATTCTTGTACTTTTTTATTCTTATTTTTATTTTTTAATTTGGATACGATGCATAAATTAATTAAATTAATAATTTTTTTAGACTTTATTACTTTAAACTTATTAAAATATATATATAGGTGGTGTATAAATATAATTAAATACTACAATATATAGATTTATAATAATGTAATAATATTAAAAATAAAATTTATGATGACTTGATAAATAGATGGGTGATGATATAGTACCTTTCTTTGAGTTCCTTTAGCTGGGTTTAACTTATATATATATATATATATATATATATATATATATATATATATTCCCATTCCCAACGCACCATAAACTCTATCAATTCCCACTGACCACAGACTAACCAATTAACAATGGTCGACGACCTTATATCAAATTATTAAAGTTCTCTACTTGTCTTCTTTTATATATTTCCGATCAATTTACTTGTAGCTAATTATGTTCAACATAAATCAAAATCATTGTTGATTAATTTTTAAGAGAATATGCCATACCTAAATTACGATACCCATTAATTTTATATAACTTGATTTGCTTATTGTTATGTGACTAAACACCCGTGCATTGCACGGGATATGTCATATACCAATCTCTTCTTTTTTTTTTTGGAAAAAATTGCGACAGAATGAGAAGTAATAATAATTCACAACTAATGATGTATAAAATTATTTAATTTTGTATGCATATATATATATATATATATATATATATATATATATCCACATACATGCCTAACGTACAACATGGGTTGCCAATTTATTTTGCGTGTCAAGGTACATTTTTAACGAAAAGAAAGTAGCCATAACAGCACATTGTCACACCCTGACGATGCAGGTACCATGCAGGCCGCCACTTGGCGTAGATGACGAGGCTCACAAGGAGGCACACATGTCACTTTCTTTTCTTGGAACATATAGAAGGTTCTATAGATAGGAACAAATATGGTAGGAATTTTGAATTATACCCAATCCCCTTAATTATGCGATATTCTGTTATAGAATCTCCTGATTGAATTTCAAAATCCCTAAATTGATGTAGAAGAGTCTAGAAGATTATGCTAGCCGTTAGATCAAGATGATCACAACCATTCATTTTTTAGAGAAGATGTATAAATAGCCTAGCATTTCATTTGTATAGGAGACACAGAAAAGTTGAGAGCAATACAAAACCTTATTCTCTCATCTCTTTATTCCGCTGCTGTACTCTTTAACTTGCAATTTTCCTTTGCTTGTGGTTTTTGCAGGCTGACTTAGCCACTTTTGCTTAAGAAAAGTGTCTAAGTGCCACACGCTGCGCTTGGGTTAGGCCAAGGGTGTGACAAGTGGTCATCAGAGCACATGCAAGGTGTTTGTGATTTTGCTCCTGTGAAGGATGTCTTCTTCAGGTGTTGAGAGGAACACTGATGCCAGCCATGATGAGAGGGGAATGGAAGCCCTACCACCTGCAGCAACTAAAGGCAATAAGAGAGAGAAGTCTCGGGATGTGCAAGTCGCTTTTGAGGCACGTTTGATAGGAGCGGAAGAGGCCCTGGCTGAATTCATGACAAAAATGTAGCAGCTTGGGTTTTACGATGAGGAGACACAAGGTCAAGGGAACCTACAGGAAGAGCTCCAAAAGCTTCAAGCTCATGCGCAAATGGCAAAAGTGATGGCTCAACAAGCATTGACAGAGAAGGAGACCCTGGGCGATTGGTACAAGGTAGAATGGCTGAACAAGACAAGATCCTTGAGGAGATGAAAAGGGATTGGGCTATGTACAGAGAGGCAATAGCCCATGGCACAACAACCTATCACCATGCACCAAAGGTGGATATGCCAAGACCCAATTCCTATAGTGGGAAGCGTGAATCTAAGGAGGTGGACAAATTTTTTTGGCAGGTTGAGCAATATTTCGAGGCAATGGTGCTGGAGCATGACACAAGCCGTGTTAAGACGGCAACACTCTACTTCATTGAGGATGCAGCTTTATGGTGGCGAATGAAGCACCAAGGACTCAAGAAGGCAAACAAATATTTACCCACTCGGATTACATTCAAGGAGAAGGTATATGCCCAATTTTATCCAGAGGAAGCAGAATAGGATACTCGTGACCGGTTTAGACTCTGAAGCACAGGACCATCCATGATTAAGTCAAAGAATATGTTTCCCTTAAACTTTAGGCGTAACAAGCTAGATTATGATCACATGTATGACTTTGTTAAGGGTTTGCAGCCATGGGTCCAACAAGAAGTTAGGATGAGAAGGTTAAAAATCTTTGCTGAAGCTGTGGCCATAGCTGAATCCTTACTAGAATTCAAGACTAGGACCGACTCCTCCAACAAATCCAGGAACGATTTTAAGGGCAAAAGTGGGGGAGACAAAAATCCCAAAGGTCAAGAGAAGTCTGCCTCCAACCAAGAGGGAAAGAAAGAGAGGAAGCCCTTCAGCTGTTACTTTTGTGGAGGACCATATGTATGGCAAGAATGCCCCAAGAGACAGACTCTCAACTCATTATTGGAGGAACATAAGAAGGCAACTGAGGCATACATAAGTTCTTTGCAATTGCTCAATGCTTTAAACGTCAAGCCAGCCACAACGACATTGCCCAAAGGTGGCTTAATGTATGCAGAAGTGATGATACATGACAAGACCACCATGGCCATGTTGGATACTGGAGCATCTTACAACTTCATGGCAGAAGATGAAGCCAAGAGGTTGGGGCTTATTATCACCAAGTCCCAAGGATCCCTCATGACGGTCAATTCCTACCCTCGACCATTGTCAGGTATGGTCAAGAATGTCTCGTTAACCCTTGGCACATGGCAGGGAGACGTGGACTTCACGGTGGTACTATGGATGATTTCAAGGTCGTCCTTGGCATGGAATTCTTTAGAAGAGCCAAGGCCATTCCAACACCACACCTTGAACAAATTGTAATCATGGAGGAGAAGACCCCATGTATGGTACCAGTCAAAGTTCAAGCGAGGCCAGAAACGAGACTATTGTCAGCCATACAAGTTGGCAAAGGTCTGCGACATGGAGAGGCAACCTACTTAGCAACTATGAAGGAGGACGTAGATGAACCAGTGTCAGTAGAAGTCCCCATGGAGATTACTAAAGTCCTTCTAGAGTTTGAAGATGTTATGCCACCTTATTTGCCAAGGAGACTACCATTTAGGAGAGAGGTGGACCACGAGATCAAACTGATTCCTGGTGTCAGACCACCTGCCAAAGCACCTTACCGAATGGCTTCTCTAGAACTAGAAGAATTAAAGAAGCAACTTAAGGAGCTGCTCGATGCGAGGTTCATTTGGCCATCGAAAGCTCCCTATGGTGCACCTGCATTGTTTCAAAAGAAGCAAGATGGCTCCCTCTTTCTATGTACAGATTATTATGCCCTCATCAAGGTAACGGTAAAGAATAAGTATCCCATTCCTTTGATAGCGCACTTGTTTGATCAGTTGGGTAGAGCAAAGCTCTTCACTAAACTTGACCTTCGTTCGGGGTACCATCAAGTGAGGATTGCTACGGGGGACGAACCTAAGACGACGTGTATAACAAGGTATGGATCATTTGAATATCTAGTTATGCCGTTTGGTCTCACTAATGCCCCGGCAACCTTCTGCACTTTGATAAACAAGATTTTTCACCCTTTTCTGGATCGGTTCATGGTCGTATATTTGGATGACATTGTGATATATAGCCAAACATTGGAAGAGCATACCACTCACCTACGTACCGTTCTCAAGGTGTTGAAGGAAAACGAGTTGTATGTAGAAAAAGAAAAGTGCTCTTTTGCTCAACAAAGAGTACATTTTCTTGGCCATATCATCAAGAATGGAAAATTTGAAGATGGACCCAAAGAAGATTCAAGCTATCATGGACTGGGAAGCACCAACCAAAGTAAGTGAATTACGCTCTTTTCTTGGGTTGGTGAATTATTACAGGTAGTTCATCATTGACTACTCAAAGAAGGCAGCCCCACTTACCGAGCTCCTCAAGAAAACCACTTCTTGGGAATGGAGTAAGAATTGCCAAGGTGCTTTTGAAGAGTTAAAGAATGTTGTTGCCATCGAACCTGTCATGAGCCTACCCGACCCTGGGAAGCCCTATGAGGTCCACACAGATGCCTCCGAATTTTCCATTGGAGGCATCCTCATGCAAGATCGTTATCCAATTGCCTATGAGAGTCGGAAGCTCAATGACACTAAAAGAAGATACATGGTGCAAGAAAAAGAAATGATAGCCATTATCCATTGCCTAAGGGTATGGCACCATTATTTGCTAGGATCTACATTTGTGGTTGATATCGCTATTTGAGCACAAGCCTTAATAGCCCGCAAGTGCACGGGACGTGTGCAGTACAGTGTGTGCAAGTGCGGGGTCGAATCCACAGGGAGGCTACCTTAGTTTAGTTTCTGTGTACTGGGGTACCTTAAACTAGCTACGTGCGTGTGTGTACTTACTTTGAGATGGAAGGGAACTCGAAAAAAAAAGAAAATAAACTAATTTATGGAGGAACTTAAGGGAGCCAAACTAAGGAAGGAGACACTAATAAAAAAGAAGGGGGACCTAGGGCGATTGCATTGCAACTAGACTTGGGCTATGAGAACGGATGAGGTCTATCTAAGGCTCGAGACTTCTATTGTCGTTGTGTTGATCGGGGGTTCTCCTAACCAATACTAGTGGTTTAACCCATTAGCTGGATTTAAAGATAAGGGCCAATCCCTCCTAGCCTACGCAATTCGTGTGTAGAACTTATCCTCTTGGCTGGGTTTAAAGCCAAGGACTAGCATCTAAACACTACGTGACATTAAGGCTCAATTAACCAACACTAACGTGGATGATGGATACTCTAGTCTAGGTTAACTTATCCGCTTGGTTGGATTTAAAGCCAAGGACTAGCACCTAAACTCGACTAAGCAAAGCATGTAACCTATTAGCTGGATTTAAAGCTAAAGCCTACTCTACTAAGCAAAGCCATGAGATTACGCACAATCATATCACCCAAATAAGTAAATAAGAGCATTTGAAGCACAAATAACACATGCATATTCACTTAGGCATTTTAACAAACACATAGACATGCTTGATTTCCAATACAAAGACATATTGAATCATGCCATAAATTTACGTAAATAAATATGTATTAAGAGCCAAATATCTACACAAATCCATTATTCAACGCCCTAATCTAATATACAATAACAATCAACCCTAAATCTAGCCTAATCTAGCAACATATTTACAAGAAATAAAGAAAGAACAAGAAGAACTTCCCTAAATTCTTGCTTCCAAATCCGTACAAATCCTTCAATTCTTTGTTTGCTGCTTCAATCCTTGCTTGGTGTGGGGTTTAGATGGTGGTTTAGGGTGGTTTGTGTAGTAGGTCGAGGTTAGGGTTTATTAGGGTTTAAGAAATAAAAGTTCCTCTCCTCAAAAGGGCTGAAAAGTGGCTTAAATAAAGCTTTCAACGCGCCCAGCCGGTCGACTGGCTTTGGGCCTAAGTCGTCCGGCCAAAATTGGCCCAGGTTCTGATCTGGCCGGTCGACCGTCTTGGTCGTCCGGCCTATACAGAGGCTAACCGATTTTGATAGTAAAATGGTCATATCTTGCTCGTTTTAGCTCCGATTCACGCACCGTTTTTTTCTATGGCTTTGTATCGTCGTGGGGGATCTCCCAAGACATATTTTGCACCCTAAAATGTATCCAAAATTTGTCCATGTCCTTTTTAGGTTGCAAGATCCGAATTTGGCTCACGTTGCGCTCAGTTTCGCCTCGGTCGCTCCTTCTTTCTTCCGGCCATTTCCAAAAGCACTTTTCTTCATTCCTTTGCATCCAAAACACCCTTGGCTTTGTTCCACACTTCAATCACCCTCAGTTAAGCTCCAATTATCTTCCCAAATCACACCTTAAACAAGCAAGAAACGTACATTAGTGTAGCATTTAAGTCCTAAGTTCAACTATGAACGTGTAGACCCTAATATGCATGAGTATGACCTAAATGTTAAACTAATACATCAAATGAAGCTCAAAACACCTCAAAACAAGTATATAATTGCAAAATATAAACACACAAAACAGACACATCAGTGGTCAAGACAGATAATGTTGCTATGAGTTACTTCGAAACCCAAAAGAAACTAACTCCAAAACAAGCGAGGTGGCAAGATTTCCTTGCGGAGTTCGACTATAAGTTGGAGTACAAGCCCGAGAAAGCCAACTTGGTGGCCAACGCCTTGAGCCGCAAAGTAAAACTCTACCACATGAAGAAAGATGGTACATTGGTTGACAAGATCAAGGGAGGAATGTCCTAAGATCCCATTGCTAATGGTCTACTCAACCTTACCAGGGAAGAGATGACAAGACAATTCTGGGAGGAAGACGACTTACTATACACCAAGGGGCACGCATATATGTCCCTAGGTGGGGGAACCTACAAAGGGACTTAATGGAGGAATGTCGTGACTCAAAAGAGGCTGGTCACCCAGGCCAGTTACACACGAGAGCTCTACTGGAAGCTGCATACTACTGGCCACATATGAGAGATGATATTGAGTCATATGTGAAGACATGTTTAATCGCCAATAGGATAAGGTTGACAATCAAGCACCCAGAGGATTGCTTCAACCCTCCCTATACCAGAGAAACCGTGGGAATGGTGACCATGGACTTCATAAGTGCTTTGCCAACATCAGAAAGGTGTGGGAGTATCATTGTGGTTGTGGACAAATTCTCAAAATATACCACATTTATACCTAGTTCAGCTGATTGTACTGCCGAACAAATAGCCAAGCTCTTATTCAAACATGTGGTAACGTATTGGGGACTTCCACGACACATTATTTTCGGTCGTGACCCAAGGTTTATTGGTAAGTTATGGTCTGAACTCTTTAAACTCTTGGGGTCAGATCTGCACTACTCGATAATTTTTCACCCTCAAATCAATGGACAGACTGAAAGGGTGAATGCCTTGTTAGAATTATATTTGAGGCACTTCGTGAAGGCCAACCAGAAGGATTGGGTAGGGTTACCTGATATGGCCTAATTTTCCTACAATCTCCAAAGAAGTGAGGCAACAGGCAAAAGTCCATTTGAAGTGGTGACAGGCCAACAACCTCTTGCCCCACACACCAGTACATTGGAGTCCACCTATAAGGGAAGTAGCCCCTCAGCCTACCAAATAGCTAAGGGATGGAAGGAACAAGTTGATTTGACAAGGGCCTATCTTGACAAAACAGCTAAAAAGATGAAAACATGGGCTGACAAAGGAAGCAGAAATGCCTCTTTCCAAGTTGGAGACAAGGTCATGATGAAGCTCTTACCACAACAATTCTAGGTGTTTCGAAAAGTGCATAAAGGACTCATCCATAAGTACGAAGGGCCTTATGAGGTGATCAATAAAGTTGGTGACCTTTCTTACAAACTAGACCTACCACCAAAGCTGAAGATCCATCCAGTATTTTCGTGTAAGCATGTTAAAACCATACCATGAGGATAAAGAAGATCCAAGTCGAAGGGAATCTAAAAGAGCACCAACAGCCATGGTAGACTCTTGTGACAAAGAGATTGACTTCATAGAAGTCGATTGCATGATTCGCAAAAGAGAAGTCCTTCCACGACGCGAGTACTTGGTACACTGGAAGGGCTTGCCATCAAGTGAGGCAAGTTGGGAACCAGCAGACTCTATGTGGAAGTTTACAAGGGAGATCGAAGGATACTATGAAGGGAACGCGACGAGGACGTTCGCGGGAATAGGTGGGGAAGAATGTCACACCCGGACAATGCAGGTGCCATGCAGGCCGCCACTTGGCGTAGCTGACGAGGCTCACAAGGAGGCACACATGTTACTTTCCTTTCCTGGAACATCTAGAAGGTTCTATAGATAGGAACAAATATGGTAGGAATTTTGAATTATACCCAATCCCTTAATTATGCGATATTCTATTATAGAATCTCCTGATTGAATTTCAAAATCCCTAAATTGATGTAGAAGAGTCTAGAAGATTATGCTAGCCATTAGATCAAGATGATCACAGCCATTAATTTGCCAAAGAAAATGTATAAATAGTCTAGCATTTCATTTGTATAGGACACACAGAAAATTTGAGAGCAATACAAAGCCTTATTCTCTCATCTCTTTAATTCGCTGCTTTACTCTTTAACTTACAATTTTCCTTTGTTCGTGGGTTTTGCAGGCTAACTTAGCCACTTTTGCTTAAGAAAAGTGTCTAAGTACCATACGCTACGCTTGGGTTAGGCCAAGGGCGCGACAACATGCTCTCATAAATAATCAAGAGCCTGAGAAAAATGCAACATTGGCAGCAATTGCTAAATTGTAATGTACCAAATGGCTGAATGCATTTTGGAGAAAAATTTGAGGCTAAATAACTTCAACCAAAGTTTTGATAGAATAAATAATGAGAAGTAATAGATTAAATTTTATCTTGGACAAATTAATTTATAATATAACTGAATTTAGAACTAATTTGCATTATCTTGTATACTCATTTGGATTGACTTTTTTTAGAAGCATTTACGATTAATATTAGAGAATTACAAAAAAATTTGTTTTGCTCATAATAATGATTTAATTTGTTAAAGTTTTAAAAAAAATAGAATAAAAATTTAATAATGAAAATTTTAAATTTTTAATAATTAACTTTTTAATTGTTAAATTTTTAGTTTTCTTATTTTTTAACTTTTATTTTTTTAACTTTTAATTTAAATTTTTTATTTGAAATTTATATTTTTATGTAAGTTGCTAAATCGTAGGAAATAGCTATGGCTCAATGTCATTTATAAGTACCTACAGATTATTTTTCTTTATTAAACTATTTCGTAGGTACCCATAGGAAATAGCTACGGAATTTAATCCGTCGGGAATAGCTATGACTAAATGCCATTGCTAATTACCTGCGGATTTCTAAGGAATTAAAAAAATAAAATTATTTCTTTATTTATTAAACTATTCTGGAGGTATGCCGCAGCAATAGCTATAGAATTCAAGACGTTGGAAATAGCTGCAGCTCAATGCCGTTGCTAATTATCTACGAATTTCCTACAGAATTAAAGAAATAAAATTATTTTTATTTAGTTAAACTATCTATAAGTAAGCCATAGAAAATAGCTAGGTAATTACCTATGGACTACAATCTGTTGGAAATAGTGATCGAAAATATCTCCGTAGGCCGTTTCTTATGGACTTCCTACGGAATTTAATTTATTTTAATTTTTCCACGGGTAAGCTGTAGGAAATAGGTATGGATAAATTTCTGCAGGTTATTACCTACAGATTTCCCACGGATTAAAAAAAAATTGTAAATTTTATATATTTTTAAAAATTCCATTGGCAGATTGTATTTCCAACGAAAAAGCAATAAAAATCGAAATATGTCGGCTTCCATACGGCTTTCCATAGGAAAGATGTCAAATTAATTACGGAAAATTTTTCATTGGTAATTTTCGTCGGAAATTGCAAGTTTTCGTGTAGTGATCTAAAAGGGCTATCATGGTAATGGCTTAAGATCATAAATTTTATGTATAATAACTTCATGTTAACATATTATGAGGGGGAAAAAAAAGACTTCAGCATTAAAGTACAAGGAAAAAGATATTTAGGTCCCTTACATTAAATCATTAAACCAAATAGGTCCTTTAGTTTTTTTTTTTTCGTCTTCCCAAGTCCCTCTATGTTAGAAAAAGTCATTTTAGCCGTTTATGGGGCAATGACATAGCAAAACTCTAATATCCCTTAATTTTATTTTGTTTTACATTATTCATTCGCCACTTGAATTTGCAAAAAAATTCTAATATTTTTAATTTACTTTTGATTTACTTTTTCAATTATTCACCTAGCATTTTGTAAGACATTTAATCAAAGCTACATTTTCCTTTTTCGAAAAAAAAGTTAGAACCCTGAATACGGGGTCATTGAACTGAATAATATAATGATTTGTGATGCTTTAATTTCTTGAATTTTTTTTTTATCTTTTCGAGTCCCCTAGACAATTATGGTTACTCTCACTCAGCTGCATATGCATTTTATGAATAACACAGCTAAATAGACAATTAAGAAGAAATTGTAAACGCAATATAGGATCATATACATGAATTTATAATATAAAATTCAAAGACATAATTAATAGCGGAAGCACGTACCTGTTTGAGTCATTATTGTTAAAGAATTGTTGTTGAAGAAATAACTATCACCCAGTCTAAGCTTAGATCTTCTTCTCCCTGTTCTACTCAATATTAATAGATGCTTATGGGGACAACTTTTAGGTTAAGAGTAGGAGAGGGAACCCAGTCCTATTTATAATAAATTCTGACAGCCCTATCTATAAAAGGATTTATCAGAATATATGGACCTACGCACAAAAGAACCGTGGATTAATGAGGGGGGCTAAAACTAATATGATCACAAAGCCCAACTTGTAAGCCAGATATTCAGCCTATTTTATAAAACCAAAAATAATTGACGGTAACCCACTTTAAAGAGAAATTTTCCAACAATCTCCCACATGGGCAACATTAATTGTTTTATTTATTTTTAAAAAAATTTAATAAAAATATTTATTAGGCTGAATAGGAAACAGAATGTGGCTACAATTTCAGAATATTCTGATTCACAAGATTACACTTCGAGCGCATATCCGAACCAACAAGATTATCAAACATCGAATCATGGCAGTCATAGTGTTCCATATTGACACAAGACTTCCGATGGTCACAAATGTCATCCAATCTTATCGTCGTGGACCAAACATACGGCAGCGTAGCAAGAAACTAGCACCAACATGTGATCAAAATGTGCTATTTCTTTGTCAGTCCTCCAAATGATTTCTCCAATATCGGCATCTAAAACAAGAGAAATCTATTGTTTTTATCCTCACAAAATAGCGTTCAATATGCTAGAGGAAAGAACACATATCCTCACAAACGGCATTCAACAGCAGAGGATGGATTATTCTTAACCTCACAAAACAGCGATCAACATGCCAGAAGTAAGAATACACATCTCCAACCAAAATGTGTCCATATGGAGATATTATACTCAATAGGGGATCTTATCGCAATGGATACCAAACATAAGATCCTCAACAAAACATGAATATGAGTAATCACAATATACAATTATGTTATAAATCATAAAACAATATGCTATTGTACAAATACACTAATGTGCAAAGCAAAACATAAAAAATGAGAACATCTATTAGTACATGACGATATGAAGCTCCCACTAGACAATAGTATCAAAAGATTGTAAAATACTCATATTCCTAACATGTTTCACAAAATCAAAGACCCTTGGACAAGAAGCCAATTAATACGTCTTCACTAGCAATTCGTTCTATATGAATGCCATTATTTTTAACAAAGTCTCTGACTACCAAGAACTTGATATCTATATACTTGCAAGTTTCAATTTTCTTATTATTCTTTGATAATAAAACAACAACTCTATTATCACAATAGATCTTAATAGATCTAGTAACATAATTTATGATTTTCAAAGCTATATACTTGCAAGTTTCAATTTTCTTATTATTCTTTGATAATAAAACAACAACTATATCATGTTCTTAAAACATATAGCAGGAGATGAGGCATCATAACAAGCCACAAATTTGCATAGTTGAGAAGGCATTAAGCTGTTATTTTGCACTCTTCCAGGACATGGTCCCTCCAGCTAACACAAAGATATACTTAAAAATAATTTTTCAATCATCTGAGCATCCAATATAGTCAAAATTAGAATATCCAACCAACTTTAGATAATCTATTTTATAGCAAACAAGTATATAATTTTTGGTCTTTTGTAGGTATTTTATTACCTAATTAGTAACAACCCAATAATGCATTCTAGGATTTATTATCAATCAAAACTTTTACATAAAGAAATATAAAGTATAATGCATACTAGATCATACAACAAGCTCTTAATAGCACTAGCACAAGGTATATCTTTCATAGAATTCCTCTTTATATCATTTTGAGGATATTACTTCAATTTGAGTTGATCATCTTTTACAATAAATGCATACAAGACTTACAATCCTTTACATCAAAAAAGTTCTGAAAACTCAATCAATGGAAGGTTTCGTAAAAGATTCAAAAATTCCAAGAGACCTATTTCAACAAAACTTAGTATCAAGAACAAAAGAAGCATTCTCAAGATATTTCATATCGAAAGCTTTAAGTAAAATATTGTTTAGTCTCATGGAGCATACTCAAGTCATATATAATTAGCAAAATATCATCGACATGCAATATTAGTAAGACAAATTTACTCCCACTGATCTTAAAGTATATACATGGATCAACTCTATTTTTCTCAAAATAATAAGAAGTTACTATTTCATCAAACGTCAAATATCCATTACCTTTAGGCCTGATTCAAAATCATAAATGGATTTTCTAAGTCTACTAGCCATATTATTCTTACCAATAATATTAAACCCTTAGGCTATTTCATGTAAACTTATAGATATATATCACTATTGAGATTTTCACATACATAGGAGCCATTAATAGCTTAAAGAATATTTTATAGAAACATATGAAAAAGATTTCATTGTAATCTATACATTTTCTTTGGGTAAAACCTTTTGCAACTAATCTCTCCTTTGGCCTCTCAATCTTCTCTAAGAGGTCTCTCTTGGTCTTGAAGAACCATTTGTAACCAATAAAATTATCTCCTTTAAGAAGATCAACAAGTTTCCAAATTCATTTTCATCATAGGTTGCATCTCATCTCTCCTAACATTCAAGTAAATAAAATAATCATTATAGATGGAAGGTTTTTTTCTCTAATGGGCCTTTTGAAATATTGTTCATCATTAGTCTCATGAGATTGTGAGCTCTCAGCATGTAGATTGTCATTAACTGAATATGATCATCAATTATAGGGTACCAACTAATATCTTGTCTCTCAATGTGAGTAGTGTACCAGTTTGACTACTTATTAGTAGTGAAATGAGACAATTTCTCTATCATTATCCTTAGTAGTAGGTTGAGGACATACAACATTACTTCCAATTCTAAGAATTTGGGCATTTGAGATTTGACAATCGTAGAAACACATGTAGGAGAGTAGAACCTAAATCATTTAAAATGAGCCAAATACATAATGAAACAATGAATAGTCTTACGGTGAGTGGTTTTCTTATTTGAAAATCCTTACCTAAGCAGGACAACCCCAACTCGAAAATTGGTCAAACTGGGTTTTCTCCCTAACCAAAATTCAAAAAATGAGCCTTAGGGACAAAATTGTTGGGAACATGGTTAAGTATTTAACAAGTCATTTTAATGGCTTCACTGCAAAGATACTCTAGTAGGTCAGTAACATTCATCATGCTTCTTATCATATCTGTAAAGGCACATTTTCACCTTTCGATCACACCATTTTACTCAGGGATATTAGACATAGCATATTGGTCAATAATCCCATAATTCTATAAGTAATTGGTGAACGACCCTATATGTTGTCCAAACATCCAAGCCTGCCATAGTACTCACCTCTTCCGTCAGATCCAACAATTTTGATAACCTTCCTAAGTTGTTTTTCTACCTTTGTCTTAAGAATTTTAAATTTCTTAATAGCGTCAAATTTCTTTTTAATTAGATAGAGGTATCTATAATGAGAAAAATCATCAATGAATGTAACAAAATATTTGTCACCACACAATATAGTAGAATAAGATCTAGTAGTATCTATATTTATCACTTTTAAAAGGCAAAATTGCAGGTAGTATATTTCTTTTAACTTTAATGCGCTTACCCCTTATGCACCCAATATAAGTTTTAAGATCACAAAAATTCAGAGAAGGTAAAATCTCACTATTAATGAGTCTTTCAACTATTTCCCTATAAATATGATCTAACATTTTATGCCATAGCCAAGAAAAAATTTATTTACTTAAAATCCTTTTATAAACAAAATATTATGTATGAAAAGATTCACGAGAACTTCCTGGAATAAACACAATTGGTATAAACCATTTGATAAAATGCATTTACCAACAATTCAGGAATTGAAAAACAATTGTACTTGGTCATTTTTAAAGTGAAAATCATAACCAATCTTGTCTAAAATAGAAATAAAAATCAAGTTCCATCTAAAACATGACGTCTAGAAAACATTTCTAAAATAAGTTCAAAACTAATTTTTAAATACAGACTAACAATCCCAATGTAAGACTCTAATCCACTTACCCCTTATCTATTTTCTCTTTCTTTAACCATAATTAAACTTGTGTAATTAGCTCTTTCATAACCTTTTCTAACAAAAATAAGAGTTCTTATCAAACTTATTGATAGCAGATTTAGGACATCTTACATTGTGATTTTAATCTACGATCTAGATCTGACCTTTACCACTCTTTTTAAAACTATGACCTCTCTTAAGAGCATGACCTTTAGAATTTGAGGTACTAACATTATAAAAATAGGGCTTAAGATTGGAAACAAACTATACAACCTTTTGGATTGTACGCTTAATTTTGTTTTCCTCAGTTACATAATGGGTAATTTTTTGTCATCGATATTCTAAGATTCCTTAGTATTTCTCTCTTATAGCTATTAAGAGTTCTTTTACATTCTTAATTCAGGACAATCCATTCACTAAATACTCAGTTATGGTCTCCTCATAATCACTAACCAAGACAGTTAGACCTCTCCTATTGCCGATTATATCCCCCTTAATTAATCACCAGTTTTATCGACCAAAACGGCATGTGCATCAAATATAATGCCAAGTCAGTATCGACACTCAGATAAAACCCAATATCCGCTTTTACTTCATAATGGTTTTATCTATTCAAGACATCTAAGTAATGATTGTTTAAAGCCAAGGAAACAATTCAAGAAAAGAATGCAATATCAATAAACATTATGCATACATGATATATTACAAGAGTAAGCATTATAAACAAAAGAGTCCAAGCACATCCTTGTCACATCTGCCTTTGGGCAAATAATTCAACATGTAAATTGACGCTCTTTTAACATAAAGTAATACATATAAGATCATCCCATTGAAAGAAAAGTCAACCACCTTTGGGCAATTGAACTCTCCAACAATACTGTAATCTTGGTCCATACTTTATGTTTATGCTGCCAGGTTAAAGCCATATGATGCTTTCCTTTGGAAGAACATTGTGCACTTTATCATGGTAGTTTCCCAAACAAAACGAGAAAATCCATATATTTAATTGAGCAAATCACTTTGGTAAATTTGCCTACTTAAATCTATGCTGTCAACTCATTGAGAAAGTTAATCCATATAATATTAACCACAAAATATTATGTATGCAATTGACCACACAATATGAAACAATTCAATATGACATGTCTTAGTGATCAATTTAAAATTGTATTTTTCAACAAATTTCATGAGCACATATGAATAATTTAGCAATAAGAGATATATAAAATTTCAAATTGAATAAAGAAAATAAATAGTTTTGTTAAACTTAGAGGACCAATAAAATAAAACTTTAAGATCAAATCTTAATTTATAAATCATAAATAGAAATTGCCATTGAAAGAAATATAAAAAAATTAATTTAATTCCATAACAACGATTTGAGACCATAATTATTAAATAGTAAGTCAATATAGTAATTATTAAAGAGAAAAGTAAAACTCCATGACCGTAAATAAAATAGTGTAACTTCGTTTAAAAATTAATTCATTGTTTAATCAAGATGTGGCCACCAAATCTATCTCCAAAAATTAATAACCCATTAAAGGTTGCCAGATGAGTACATGACTATATGACCTTTACAGTAACCGCATGTTTAGTCATTAAAAAAACCAACAAACTAAATACCAACACAACAAACTAAATATCAACATAATAATTATTTTATTACTCTCATCACATCTTTTCAAAAAGAACTTTTATATATTTTATTTAAATATGTTATCATGATTCTGCCTAACTATATGGCAAACCAAAAGCAAATAGAACTCCCATTGGGTTCGGTGGTAAAAGACTTGGCATTAAAGTCCTTAGCTAATTACAACTCTGGAGTTCAAACCAATTTTGCCTCATGCCTTTTATCTCTTATTTTTTGTTTATAATTATTAATGCTCAACGAAATACATATCTAGAATTAAAGTTTCGTTGACCAAACCCTCTAGATCTGCTACATATTTTTTATTTATTAAATGTCAAATATACAACAAAAGGGGAAAAAATTTTTTTAAAAAAAACTATTCATATTGCGTGACACCAGATTACCAATGCAAGATGAACCGACAAGATAAGATGAACGTGGCTATCCTTTTCGTAAAATAATATTGTCGGTCACAAAATCAGGAAGTCCTCGAAAAAAATTATAGTTTCAAATAAATTCAGTAGTTTAAAAAATTGATGTCCGCAAAATTGATGGCAATAAATATAGCATTTAAATTGCTTGATTTAAATGAGGCATGAGAAGAACAAGATTTAGGACATATATCACAAAAATATCATATGTATAAATAGAACAAGCAAAGAGAATTTTATAAAAGCCCTAAATCAATTTTATTGAAACAATAATTTAGTAATCACAAAATAAATCAAGAATTCTTGTAATTTTTATGCTCAAATAAGTATTTTGATTTTTTCCCCCTTAAATAAATACATGTAAATCCATGTATAAGTGGCCCTAATACTACATGGAAGAGCAATATAAGATCGTATACATGAATTTATAATATAAAATTCAAAGACATAATTAATAGCGGAAGCACGTGCCTGTTTGAGCTATTATTATTAAAGAATTATTGTTGAAGAAATAACTGTCATCCAGTCTTGGCTTAGATCTTCCTCTTCCTGCTCTACTCAATGTTAACAGATGCTTATAAAAACAACCGTTAGGTTAAAAGTAAAAGAAGAGACCTAGCTCTATTTATAATAAATTCTGATAGTTCTACCCATAAAAAGATTTATCAGAATATATGGGCTTATGTACAAAAGAACTGTATGGATTTATGAGGTTCACTAAAACCAATATAATCACAAAGCCCAACTTGTAAACTAGATATTCAGCCTATTTTATAAAATAAAAAATAATTGATGGTAGCCTACTTTAAAAAAAATTTTCTAGCAGAAATCACTGTGGATTTGTGTTATGAGAAAAGGCTTGTCCCTATATTAGAACAATTTAAAAATAAAAAATATTATAATTTTCTTGAAATTCAAATGGTGAATAATTTAAAATAAAATATAAAATAAAACTAGAATTTAGTGAATGATTTAAAAATAAAAATAAAAATAATAGAATTTTTTTGAAATCCAAGTGATGAATGAACAATGCAAAAATAAAAAATAAAGATGGGGTAAATTACACCAATTGTCCCTTTTTGCCGCTCGTAACATTTTTATCCCTTATTTTTCATTTGTGACAAATTAGTTCCATGACTAATATTTTTGTATTACCGTTAGTCTCAATTTGATTTTTTGTTAGGAAAACACATTAAATATCACGTGTTTCTCATGAGCCAAGGTTAATATTGTCCACATGCATTAAAATATATTTTCCAAAGTGTAAATTACGCTACATTCGCCCTTTAACTTTCATTTGTAAATATATTAGTCACGTAACTAATAGTTTTGTATCTATGTTTGTCCCAACTCGATTTTTCATTTAAAAATTACACAAAAATATCACGTGTGCCTCACATGGATCGCATTTTTGCCAAGGCTAATATCGTCCAAACACATTAAAACCCATATGCCAAACTACAAAAAGGAAGATTTAAAAAACTCTCTTATGCACTGTGGTCATTTTTAGATTTTCAACTACAAGATGTCTCTTTACTTTCCACTACCTAAACACCTTTGCACCTTACACTCCCTTGGTATTGCCTCCGCGTCAACCTCCGTCTCCTCTAACTTATATTGTGGCAAAACCATCAACACACTCCCATATGTTACCTTATCTACCTTTATCCTCATCACAAGAATTCTCACTCCATCATCCACCCTTCCCTCTTGACCTTTTTCACCGCTCCCTTCCCTTCCAAGTCTTCTGGCACAATTCTTCACTAGATACTACATCATAATATTAATATAAGGTTGTTTCCAACAATTTTTTTAAATTATTTTCTTAAATTTAAGTGATTACAACCATTTTCTTATATTTCATGATTTCTATTTTCAGTTATACTCTAATAGGTTTCCTATTTTTTTATCAATCATTTAGTTTAAGGAATCTCTATTTTAGTTTCACTCCAATAGCTCCTTTATTAGTTATGGGACTAATATGTTTTTAATGAAAAATCGAGTTGGGACTAACAACGATACAAAACTATTCATTATGGGACTAATATGTCACAACTGAAGGATAAAGGGATGATTGGTATATTTTACACTTTGAAAATTAAATTTTAATGTGTTTGGCCGATATTAATATTGGCACGTGAGAGGCACGTGATATTTAATGTGTTTTTCTAACGGAAAATCAAGTAGAGACTAACAACGACACAAAAATATTAGTTATAAGACTAATTTGTTACATATAAAAGATAAGAGATAAGAATGTTATAAGAGACAAAAATAAAGGATGGTTAGTATAAAAATTTTACTATGTCATTTTTCTAGATATATTTTTAATATAGAAGGACCTGAAAAGAGAGAAAAAAGTTAAGGAATATATTTGGTCTAATAATTAAAAATAAGAGACCTAAATATAGTTTTCCCTTTTAAGTATATAACTCGTAACAAAACGGGCAGCAATTAGACAATTTCAATATTAACTATAAAGCATCGTTTATAATGGGTCTGTGCATTGTTATTTGGTTTGACGTGTAATCAGAGTACAACTTCAAAATTTTATCTGTAAAATGGGTCCCACAAATAATTTATAATTGCAGCCCTTGATCGCAACCACCTAAACGGTGCGAGATTAAAAAGTACGTGGCTTTCAGACAATGCAGCACTCGAGGGAAAAACAAAGAGCAACATGGTTGCTGCTTTAGTAGATGTGGTAGATAGAAGACAGTAGATAGATGTAGTAATGGTTTAGAAGTATTCATCGACAAAAGAATATTTGAATAGAAAAAGAAAATACTTTTCACTATACCTGCTCAAATTATTGTGGTCATTCATTTTTTAACAGCTTGAATAATTAACATTATGGAAAAGAACATTTATCTTCTCTTTCCATGCAATTTTCCAGAACTTAACTAGTCCAAAAATATAAAAAGAGAAAATAAAAGAAAGTAGAATGTAAATACTTGCTTATTACAAATGAATTATTTTAATAAATCGTACGGGCAAGTTTTAATCACTCAAATTGCTGCGTCTCCAAGCAATCAAAACAAAATCGAACTTCGATCTGTCATCGTCAAATTTGTAATGTTAGCTTTTCACGCATTATGGATAATTTTTCTTCAACACAATAGACCTTGAGAAAACAAAAAACAGAAAACAACAAATTAATTGCAAGTTTCACCCCCTCCCCTTCCCGTCAACCCCCAACCCACCAAACTCTCTTCAGAGAAATACATATATATATATATATATATATATATATATTCACACACTCACAAAGATCTCCACCAGTCATGGACTGAACACGTTGGATCGATGACTACGGACTGATTAATGGTGTCGGCGTAGTGGATAACTGTTGGAATAGGTGCCGGCGTGGGCTTTCATGGTGAGAAGCTTGTGGTGGTGTTGACGAGGCATGGACTTGAGCAACTGTGACTATTAGATTCACATATGTACTTTTTTCCCCTTCTTTTTTTTTTGGTCGGATATTCATAGATGAACTTGTAATTGTTATTTTGTGTACGTATTTTAAAAACCTTGAACATTGTTGTATTCTTATATTTATTTAGTTTTTCACTTGAATATTTTAGTTATTTTTTATGGATATAAGCTTGTGAACTTTCTATTATTGTTTTGTGTTATAAAATTTAAAACTTGTGAATATATATTTATTTTTTGCAAAAGTTCAATTTTGAACTTTTAGTTATTCTTTGTAAACATATAATTTCTTTTTAACATCTATGCATGTACCATTATTATTTTTTAAACATTTAAAATATGACTTGTGAACACATTTTTTGTCACTGTTCACGCATTGTTTGGTGCATAGTGCACTTGTGGTGCACTTTTGAGAGAAGAGTTAGCTTAAGACTCTTCCTCCTTAAGCACTATTGTGGTGCAGTGAAAGCAAATCGAGATTAATGTTAATTTTGTTCAAGAAAAAAGTGGCATTATTGGATCTCTGAAAATTAAATACTTTTTATATCCATAGTAGACCAAAATGCAAACATAATAACAAATTAAAGGACTTTTTCTATTTACACGTTTCTTTAAAACTTGGTCCAAACTTGTTCTTCATAATCTGGCTTCAATTCTCCTAGCATGAATAATATCAAATAACGATCTCGCATTTTTTTTTTTCAAAAAAAAAAATCATGTTAAGTTCTCTACTCTAATTTTATGTATGACTCCTATTATGCACGTCTTGTTAATATTATATCTATACGCACGTGACACATTCTAGTTTTATTTTTTTAAGTAAAAAAAAAATACTAGTTTGGTATAGGAATCTTATCTCTTTCCTTTTCTAAAAAGGGTTAATTAGGTGGAGGAATATTCTTGTTTTTTCCCATTTCTTTTTGGCTTTGGGTCAATCTAACATAGGATTCCTATCTTTCCTTTTTTTTTTTTGGTTTAGTCTATTTTAGTATATGATTCTTATCATGTGTCAGCTCTATAATTATATATATATCAAGCAGTGTGCTAGTGTGAAGAAGCAAAATAAATTACACAAACACGTTCCGTGTTTTATTTTCTTTTTGTATTGTTTTGGTGGTCCGCGTAGAGTGTATGGCATGGTTCGGCAAATAAACTAATTCACTCCACCAAAATTAAGTTTGCAAAACATATCAGATAATTTATTGTGGTTAAAAATTTTGAATTCATATTTGTAAATTTTCGGTATAAAATTAAATATAAATACCACGCTGCATCATTGTAGTGTAAGATTTATAATAGAGTAAAATGCCTTTCATCCTCCCGTTTTTACGGAAGTCTTATGAAACCCTATTTGTTTCCCAAACTCATTGATAAATCTTGTAATTTGAAAAATGTTACACATTAGCCTCTGTCATTAGTAATTTTGTTACAGTTAACAGAAAGTTGTTAAATTGGTGCAAATTCCCTTATTTGATTTAAAAATGATGCAAATTCCAACCCCCGCGCCCCCAAAAGAAAGTTTGAAATAGGTGTAAATACACCAAATGTAGTATGAAAACAAAAATTATATCCCCTAAATTATTTTCATATTAAAATTTACTTTAAATATAAATTATTATTTTAGAATTTAATGTTAATTTTTAATTTAAAATTTTGTTTTAGAATTAAAATTTAATTTTATGTTCTAAATTCATGTTTTAATTTTTTAATTATTTTAATATGCTTCAGTTATTTTTTTACATTCCATATTTTTAGTTATGAACTAAACTAATATCAAGGGTTATAGTCAGTCCTACTATGAATCTTTAATTATCTTGTGTTAACTTGATATCAATTAATTTGTTTATTTAAGAAATTATTCTATTTCGTGCTTAATGCTTTTATTAGGAATCCTTAACTAGATTGGAAGAGAGGTTTATAATTAGTCCTGAATAGGACAACAAGATAGGAATACTCATAGGTTTTAAGAGATATAATTCTTATTTTCACCTTACAGTTGTCGTATTCATACCTTATTTCAAATTAGAGGGAGGTGCTCAAAGAAAAAACATAATAGAGGAGGAATTTGTATCATTTTCAGAATCAGAGGGTGAATTTGCACCAATTTAACAATTTTCTGTTAATTCTAATAGAATTACTAACGATAGGGGTTAATTTGTAACATTTTTTAAATCACAGGGCTTATTATCGAGTTTTTAAAATACAAAAGGTTTTATGCGATTTTTAGAAAATAAAGAGAATAAAACTTATTCTACTCTTTATAATTTTAAGACAATTTTTGAGCAATATTTTCCAAAATAAATATCTCACTATCTGACAAAGAAAAAAAGGAATGCGATTGGGTACGTTATTTTATTTCATGGTGACAGATCCAGGTGGAAATCGTAGGATTTACAACTTTTTGTCCTTGGGTTCGCTATTCACGTCACTTCGCCAAACCCGAAATGGATAATGGATTAATTGAACACCTTAAAAAAAAAAGGGAAATAGTAAAGAAATATGAAAACTAACATGAAAAAAATAAAGAGACAATATCAAAAAAAAAAATAGTAAAGAGACATCCAAACAGAGTATTTTTAAATTTTCAAACTATATTTGATTTGCAAATAAAAGGTTATATAAAATATTATCTTTGTAAGTGTTTTGGAGTCTAGCAGTATTCCAGAGAACATGTTGACAAACGAAATGATGATCACATTCAATGTGCCGAGTAGATTCATAGAAAAGACTCATTGAGGTTTTACCATAAAAGCCAATAGTTAATATGAAGAGTGGTCCAAGACCTTATATGATAAACTTAATTATTGAGAATTTTCCATGTGGGCTTTCATATATATTAACAATACTTTACGTGTGACACGGAATAGTACATGCATCACTTGACGGATTCACTTGGATTTGGATGGTTGTGTGACCCGGAACAGCTTGGATGAGTCACCACTGCTCTTGGACGTACGGAACTCGGATGGTCATCTGACATAGAATAGGGATGGACCACTGCAACCCAGAACATATCTAGCTTGGCTGCTTGTAAGAATGGACCATCAAGTGAATAGATGTGCCCAGTTTACGATCTTGATGGGTTAGATATGTAGATATGCATAGCTTGAAGACTTGACCAAAAGTCTAATTTTGATACCATATTAAATAGTGCAAGAAAAACCTTGAGAGGTATTTGCAAATATAAGTGTATATTATTGAGAAGATGATTTACAATTCATACACTAAGATCCTTATATCTGCCAAAAGTTTTTTGAGGCTTAAGCAGAATAATGTACAAACAAAAAATCCTAAGTACATAAATCTTAAACTATGAAAAATCACTAAACAATAGCAATCAATCAATAAATTACAATTTCACAATTAAAAAAAGAAGTAAAAACTCTAATTTTGTGGAGACTAACATTAGGAGGAAAAAAAAGTGAAGAACCCTAAGAAAAAGAGGTGTTACGGAAATCTTTTATGTTCTCCTGTGAAAGCCATGCAGTTGATCGACAATTTAAATTACTACATGAAGTACTTTGTTTGTTTTTTTTTTTTTTTTGGTGTGTGTGTGAAAGAGGAGGGACTTCTCCCCAAAATTATTTCACTTTTTACTTATCATTTAAATATTATTAAGAATTACTGAGGATGTATAATATAAATCAATTAGTTAATCTGAGATATGGCCAAGACCTTATATATGGTGGACTTCATTGTTGAGAATTTTTCACGTGAGATTTTTATTTATATGTAACACCCCAATCATGTGTGATTTGAATAGTGCATGCACTACTTGACGAATGGATTGAACTTTATTGGTTGTGTGACTCTGGTTGAATGGCTGTGTGATTCGAAATAGGAATGGGCCACCAAGGCCTAGAACAAGTTCCTGCACACTTGATGACTTATGACTATAGCGATGGGTCACCACCGCGCGAAATAGACGAGGTTACAGTTTTGATGATGGACTACTTGTAAGGATGAGTTATCACGTGATACGAACACAGAGTGGAGCTTGGACGGGCCACATGTGGACATGAGATTGCAGCTTTGATGGACTGCTTGCAAGGATGGGTTGCTTGCAAAAATGGGTCACCACGCGAATGAATGTGCATGTTGAGCGGAGATTGGACGAGTCACACGTGGACACATGCGCAATGAGAAGATTGGACCAGAAGTCTAGCTTTGATACCAAACTAAAATCACTAAAGTTCCATCATAAAAACTAAGTGAACAATATAAGGAGCAATACATATCCTAATTATATAGTGCACTTGATTTTTGAGATTTTTTTATGGGGACTTTTATATGTCTTAACAAATATGTTGCTGAAACAAATTGGAGATTTTGAAATATTTAATTATTACATCGTGCATTAGCTGTGCTGACTAAAAGTGTGGAAATTTTAGCAGTGTATGTGGTTGATAATAAGATAAAGGAGTTCAATCAAATATTTAAAGTGCTGTTGCGTGGCGTCTGGTTTACAAATATATTGGTGCAGATTGCCCTGTAATTTCAAAAATGATGTAGATTTTTCCCTCTAGTTTGAAATACGGTACAAAGACACCACTTGTATGGTGAAAATAAAAAATATCTCTTAAATTATGTAAATTTATTTGTTTGTATGCATTCAATTATTATTGGATATATTTCTTTTGGTTAATAATTAATCATTTAAATTAACAAATTCATATAATTTAGTAGATATATTTTTTATTTTTATTTTTTCATCTAGAGGTGTATTTTCACTTAATTTTACATCAGAGGGAGGAATTTGTACTATTTTTAAATCAAATGAGAGAATTTGCATTATTTTTAAAATTAATTGGAGGAATTTGTACCAATTTACTTGAATTTTTTTCTTGTAATAAATAAATCAAAATGCATTGCAGGTGTATGTTTTACATTCTCTATTACCACCACAAAAAAACTAATGATGAGGGCTTATGTGCAACGTTTTTGAGTAGGGACTAGTAATGAGAAAATTTATACTAGTTCTAAAATCAAATGAGAAAATTGGCAGTATTTTTAAAATTAATGAGGGAATTTGCACCAATTTACTTGAATTTCTTTTCTTGTAATAAATAAATAAAAATGCATTACAAGTGTATCTTTTATGTTCTCTATTACCACTACAGAAAAACTACTGATGAGGGCTTTTGTGCAACGTTTTTTAGTAGGGGACTAGTAATGATTTTCTAAATCTCGAAAGGTTTTATGCAACTTTCCCAAAATAAAGGATAAAATGTATTTTGCTTTTTATCATGTTTAGGGATCAGTGGTGTGTAAGAAATAGAAAGAGAATAAGATTTATAACAGAGACTTACTATCAAAAAGGAGAACAATGATAAATTTCAAAACTCTAAGATGGTGTTTGATTTTATTTATAAATTTGTCAAACTTGCTTATAAGTAGAAAAGTGTGAGTAACATGTTTGGTAACTTCTTTACTTAGGAGCATAAAAAACTACTTGTAGGCATAAATTACTTATAATAATTACGTAGATTAAAACACACCCAAATAGTTTCTATTTGGTCGTTTTTAGTAGTAAGGGTATAGATATTGTATAGGTTAAGTCTTTTTTAAGTAAATCTATTAATAATATTACGTAATTTATATACCTTGTTGTTCTACTTAATTTTGTGCAAAAAAGAAAAACTTAAACGGCAACGTGTAATTTTAATTTACTAAATAAAAGTAGAAACAAACAGTTTAATGGTCAAACGTAGCATGTCAATAGAAACTTACAAGAATTGGATACCAAGTGCATCTCAACAAAGATAAGGTTAAGTTGATAAAGACTAGGTGAAAGAATCTAGCAGCTTACCTTTGTAAGGCCCGGACGACAAAAGAATAAAATAGAAGAATAATCAAACAAATTGCATGCAACTTCCTCCTATAAATACCATAAATTGCATGCAACTTCCTCCTATAAATTTCAAGCAGATTGAGGTTAATGTTCATTTTGTTCGAGTAAAAGATGCTTTTGTATCTCTAAAAATTAAATAAGTTCCGTGTCCACCGCAGACAAATTAAAGGACCTTTTCTATTACACATTTCTGTAAAATTTGGTCCAAACTTGCTGTCCACAATCTGGCTTCAATTCGCCTTGCATGAACAATATCAAATAACGATATTGCATTCTTTTTTTCAAAAGAGATCATGTTAAGTTCTCTAGTCTAATTTTGTGTATGGCTTCCATCATGTATGTATAATTAATATTATATATGTAGATGTTACACATTCTAGTTTCAACTCTGCACAAGATACTACCTTTGGTATAGGAATCTTATCTCTTAAAAAGGGATATTTAGTAAAGGAATATTCTTATTTCTTTCCATTTCGGATTGCCTTTGGGTCAATATGATACAGGATTATTCTTACCTTTCTTTTTTCTTTTTCCTTTTTTTTGTGTCAATTTTGGTATATGATTCTTATCGTGTGTCAATTCATAATTTTGGTGGTCCTGACATGAAGAAGCAAATAAATCATTTTGGTGGTCCGCGCAGAGTATATATACTGCATGGTTTGGATAATTATAAGAGCCAATTTTAATTCTTTTTTCGCTCGGCAAATAAAGTCAATCCATTCCACCGAAATTAAGTTTCAAAACGTATCATATAATTTATTGTGGTTAAAGATTTTGAGTTCAAATTTGTAAATTTTCATCATAAAATTAAATATAAATAGCATATTGCATCATTATAGTACAAGATCTATAATTTTAAGATAAATTTAATGTAATATTTTTCTAAAATTAGTATCTCGCTAACAGGTAAAGAGGGGGAAAAAAAGAATATAATGCAATTGAATTATGATATTTTATTTCATGGTGAAAGATCCATGTGGAAATGGTAGGATTCACAACCTTTTTGTCGTTGGATTCGCAATTAACATCACTTTGCTATAGCCGAAAAGGATAATGGGTTAATGGAACAACTTAAACAAAAAATAAATCATAAAGAGATAAGAAAACTAAACAAGCAAAAAAAAAAAAAAAAGAAAAAGAATAACGACCTTACTTGAACAGGATCTGTTCTATAGGGTTTACCTCTGTATCCATAAGTTCTGAGGAGACGGGATATCAAGCTTGGTGGATGAAATAATACAATGTGACAAGAGCGTGATTAACAGCTTACGTGGTCTCAATTCGTGATCATGGTGCCGTGAGGATTGTTATCGAACCTTTGGGTTCAGGATGGTCTCATGGTTGTCTGACGAGCTTAAAAACATGAAAAAAAATAAAAACATAATATATACAAAGTAAAAAGAGATCTAAAGAGAATATTTTATTGATTTTCAAACTATATTTGATTTGAAAATATAAGGCTCTATCCATTATTATTTTTGTAAATGTTTTGATAATAATAACAAAAATCAATTAAGGGGTGAAGATTTTGTAATATTTAATTGTTACATCATGCATTAGCTGTATTAGCTAGAAGTTCGATCGGGAATTTATCAATTCATGTGGTTGATAATGACAAAAAGGAAGTCAATCAAATATTTGAAGAGCTGCTGCATGGCATCTGGTTTACAAATATTAAAAGGACACTTTAAAGGAGATGAACAAAAGATTTGCACTTTGACATGCACCTAACAATGGATTTAAGATTCTTCTTTTTAATGAAAAATTAAATTATTGATTATTAATCTTTAGATTGATAATACAAAGTACATTTTGCCTCTTGTTTTTTGTAAAAGTCTCATAAAATCTTCTATATTTCAGAACTCACTGATACCATTGTAGTTTCAAAATCATTGCACATTAGCCTTTATCATTAGTTTTCCAATAGAGTTAAGGGGAAGTTTTAGAAATGCTCCTACAATGTATTTTGATTTGTCAGTAACCAAAAAGCTCAAATATGTTGGTGCAAATTTTAAAAATGATGCAGATTCCTCTGTCTAGTTTGAAATGAAGTTCAAATACCGCTTGTAGGGTTAAAATACAAATATGTCGCCTAGAGTATGTAGATTTATTTGTTTACATACATTCACTTATTATTGAATATGTTTCTATTGCTTAATAATTGATCTTTAAACTAAGAAATCTATATAATTTAGGAGATATGTTTTTATTTTTTTACTCATGCACGTACAGATGCATTTGCATCTTATTCCAAATTAGAGGGAGAAATTTGTACTATTTTTAAAATCAAATGGAAGAATTTGCATTAATTTACTAGAGTTTTTTTGTGTTGTTAACAAGCCAAAATACGTTAGAGGTGTATATGCACCTTATTCAAATCAAAAGGAGAAATTTGTACTATTTTTAAAATTAATTGGGAGAAGTTGCATTAATTTATTTGAGTTTTTTTTTTGTTATTAACAAGTCAAAATGTATTGGAGATGTATTTGCATCTTATTTCAAATCAGAGGGAGAAATTTGTACTATTTCTAAAATCAAATGGGAGGATTTGCATCAATTTACTTGAGCTTTCTGTGTTATTAACAAGTCAAAATGCATTGCAGATGTATTTGTACCTTATTTCAAATTAGAGGAATAACTTTGTATCATTTTCAAAATTAAATGGGAGAATTTGTGTCAATTTACTTGAGTTCTTTTGTGTTGTTAACAAGCCACAACTATTATAAAATATGTGTGACGCGGATTTCACTCTCTATTATGTTCAGAAATTTGTGGTGAGTAAGAAACAAAAAAATGAATGAGGTTTATAAACGAATCCTACTCTCGAAAAGGAGAACTAAGATAAACTTCAAAACTCCGAGAGGTATTTGGTTTTGTTTATAAGTTTGTCAAATTTATTTAATTTATAGGTAGAAAAGTAAAATAAAGTTACATGTTTGGTAATTTTTTTTCTTACTTATAAGAATAAAGAGTTGGTTGTAGACATAAATTACTTATAACTAAGCAGATAAAAATAAGTAAACCCAAACAGGCACAAAATATGTTATTACATATATAGACATATATATATATATATATATGTATATATATGTATATGTATATGTATATGTATATGTATATATGTATGTATATGTATATATATATATGTAAATGTATATGTGTATGTATATGTAAATGTATATGTATATGTATATGTATATGTATATGTATATGTATATGTATATATATATGTATATGTATGTGTGTGTGTGTGTTTAAGCTACTCAGTGATTTGTAATTGGTCTACCCAACGACACGTTTTTTTTTTTCCATAGAGGGAAAAGAAAATACTTTACTGGTAGGTAGATTGTGTAGGTTAAGCCATTTTTAGCTAAATCCTTTATCAATCTTACATAATTTGTACGTATACCTTGGTGTTGTACTCAATAAACAGTTTTTGAGGAGTAGACACATGCGCAACAGGAAGACTCGACCAAAATTTCCTCAATACTATATTAAAATCACTGAAGTTCTATCGTAAAAACAAATTAGTCAATATAAGAGTGGTGCAGAACCTAAGTTCCATGTGGCCTTTTAAATATTTTAACAAATATGTTGCCAAAACGAATTGGAGATTTTGAAATATTTAATTATTACATCATGCATTTGCTATACTGACTAGAAGTTTGGGAATTTTTGCAGTTCATGTGGTTAATAATGAGAAAAAATAGTTCAATCGAATATTTGAAGAGTTGCTGCGTGGCATCTGGTTTACAAACAAAGAATACTTTAAAAGAGACTAATAAAAGATTTGCACTTTACATGTAACTCAGAATGGATTTAAAATTCTTCTTTCTAATGGTGAAGTTTTAAAAATGCGCCTACACATATTTTGAGTTGTGGAGATGAAAAAACGCAAATATATTGTTGAAGATGTCCTCTTTGATTTTAAAAATGATGCAAATTTCTCCCTCTGGTTTGAAATAAGTTACAAATACATTGCTTGTATGGTGAAAATATAAAAAAAAATCTCCTAGATTATGTAAATTTATTTATTTGTATGCATTCATAAATTATTATTGAATATAATTTTATTGGTTAATAATGAATCATCTAAATTAAAAAATTCATATAATTTAGGAGATATGTTTTTTATTTAATTCTTATTTTTTCATCTAGAGGTGTAGTTTCACTTTATTTATGTTCGAGGGAGGAATTTCTACTATTTTTAGAATTTGTTAGGAGAATCTGCACCAATTTACTTGAGTTCTCACCCCCCCCCCCGGTGTCCCATAATAAACAAGTCAAAGTGTGTTGTGAGGTTTTTGATTTTGTTTATAAATTTGTCAAACTTACTTATAAGTAGAAAGGTGTAAGTTACATTTTCGAGAACTTCTTTATTTATAAGCATAAAAAAACTACTTGTAAACATAAATTACTTAAAATAATTATGCGGATTAAAACAAACCCAAATAGGCTCTATATATGTGGCAACTCAATGATTTGTATTTGGCAAGGGTATATTGTTTAGGTTAAGTCTTTTTGTAGGTAAATCTATATACTCAATTTTGTGCAAAAAAGAAAAACTTAAAAGAGCAACGTCTAATTTTAATATACTAATAAGAGTAGAAACAAACAGTTTAATGGTCAAATGTTGCATGGCAATGAGAACTTAACAAGAATTGGATACCAAGTGCATCTGAATAACGATAAGGTTAAGTTGATAAAGATTAGGGGAAAGAATCTGCAGAAATCAAGTGGGCTTATGCAGCCACGTGTAAACAAAGAATAATCCAAGAAATTGCTTGCAACTTCCTCCTATAAATGCATGACCAAGTTGAGAACGGGAAAACGCATAGAGAAATACCATCAAAGATAGAATTTAGCATTACCATCAAACGATCAAGATGGCTCAGAATCAGGCTGTACGTATTACTCCAATTTTATTAATTGTTTCTTCTTTAATTCTTCATTCGCATGATGCAATCAGCAACACAGTGCCCTCGATTTAACTAAGTCTTGTTCAATGAATCAGGTGTTCATAGACGCACGACAACTTAAAATCAAAGATGCAAACAACCCAAATAATTGGAGTTGGGATGGGTAGTGATCTCAATCTCTCTCTCTCTCTCTCTCCCTCTCTCTCTCTCTCTCTCTCTGTCTCTCTTTCATGAGATCTCTCTCACGCATGATGGCTTGATTATGTTTGTGTTGCAGAGATGTGGCCACTCTTGAGGGCGACTCTGTGCTCGACATTTCGGGCAGTACCCAGAAAACGAAAGTGGGTGATACGTATAAAGCATCCTTAGTGTTCAAGCTCGCCCCTAACCACGATAATATTGATAATGCATATGCTGGTGTAGGGGATGCGGATCTCAGCCTAATTTCTCTTGCTCGTCACCCAACCAATAGTACTACTTATCCGGGTTGGTTTGAGGCTTCCCTGGGATCTTTTGACGGCACTGGTACCGCGCTCAAATTCCGCCTTACTGGGGTTGATACTTTTAAAAACAAATTTGGTCTCATTGTCAAGGGTGTTGTAGTTATTACCACCTGAAGATGTTCATCATATTGCTTCCTAGAATGGGGAGCAAATGATAATATGTCCGGCTGTACGTGTGTCTCCCTCTAGTGTCTTAAGGGACTAGCTGGCTAGATATGGCGCCCCTTCTATATATATATATAAACGTATGTGTATCCAATAATATCAGTCGGATATATCAAATAAATTTCCTGGTTTTGTGTTTTTGTTTATCATATCCCTCGCTCTTTAAAGCTCGATTTTTTTTCTTTTATAAGGCATGCCAATCAGGTACATACAAAAGAAGCCAGCGATGTTTGATTGATACAAATACATTGATATATATGACATTATTTCAACCCAGTATACTACACTGTTTGGCATGTAAGAACTAATCCCAAGCAAGATGACCTATTGGTGTATTATACTAATTAAAAGCCCCTTTGGCTTTGCTTATAAGTTTGTCAAACTAGCTTATAAGTCAAATATAAAAAATTACGTGTTTGGTAAAGTTACTTATAAGCCATATAATCGGGTAAAAAAATTATGTTGGAGCTACTTAAAATTTTTGTACTTGTAAGCGATTAGTCAAATCTATTAAAAGACATTTTTATCCTCACAAATTATGGAGTTTTGTCACATTAATTAATTACATGTCCTTTTTTCAGTCATTTTAACTACTATTGCTACTTATAAGCACTTATTTGCCAAATATGTCAATAGCTTATAAACACATATTATCCAAATACATCTCTGTTTATTTTTCACTAGCTTAAAAACAACTTTTTGCTTATAAGTAGCACCTGCTTATATGCATTTAAAAATAAGCAAAGCCAAACAGGCTTTAAGACTTTTGCTAGTAGTTGGTGTTGGGCTTGGAATTCATGCCAAACTAAAGAAAACCTAATTACAAAATGCTCATATATAATTCCTCCTTAATAGTTTTACTTAGCCCTACACATATGATGATAGCAGTGATACTCTTACATGACTGGTGGTCTTTCTGAAGAGTGTCCATTTTTGCCTCCCAGCATGAGGTTAGATAAATTATTGAGCATAATAACTCTTGGTTATTACCTCGGTGATGATGTTTTGAACATTGGCTTTGTTTAAGGGCAATATCGAAATTTCAAAGTTATGAATCACTATTTTTGAGTATAGAAGAATAAAATAATCTCTAGCATGATATAAACATACCTTTTCAAAAAGTTCTAATTTGAATCTTCTGGTTTTTTTTTAGATTTTTCTAATTTTAGTTTTTCTTATGTAAAAACACTTATAAAATTTTGCCAAACAAATTGGATTTGCTTTCTAAATTCATAAAAAGTACTTTTAACTATAAAAAATTAGGCCAAATAGACTTAAAATAGTTTATCCCAATAATTCGCTAGGATTGACCACTTAACTAGCGTCTCTTGACACGTGAGATGTTCGATTCAAAAATCTTGAAAGGTGAGGCTCTTCTTCCCGGATTTTTAAGAAAAGATAAATCTCTTAAAGGTTAAAATTATAATATGCATTTAGCGAAAGTTGATCTTTGAACCATCCCACAGTAGGTTAGGCCTACCAAACATGCTTCGGTTTAGGAGGGTTTTTTAGTCTTAAACAACTCTTAAACAACTCTTTTAATAATACGTAAAGAGTCTTCCCCTTTCAAAAAAAAAAAAATATTGTGAGATGTTCGATTCAAAAATCCTGCCTAGTTGCTTAATCTTAAGGTTACTTTCTCTACAAAAGCTAGCACCAAATTATCAATGAAATTTCTAAATTAAAAATAAATAATGTTTTGAATATTTTTAAGCTGCAAATAAATCTTGTGCTAAATATTAAAAATCAAATTACTAATTTAAAAATAAATAAAGTCATATGTCACCCCTTCTTCCATCAATAATTTATTACTTATTTGAAATCTTTCTTGTCATGTCGAATGTATAAATTTTTTTTCTCATCCTAATTTATTTTTGTCTTCCTTTTTCTTAGGCTATTTTTGTCTCCCTTATTTGATTTTTCCTCAACCTTTTACTTTTATATATCTGATCACTAACATCAAAATATCCTGGTCTTCCTTTTAATACTAGTGCTTTCATACCCCTATACTTTGCACGGGCTTATTTAGTTTCTATTTATTTTTTTAGTTTTTTTTAATATTTATAGATGTGAGGTTTTATTATTTTTAGGTTTTTGTGTGTTTTTAATTATTTCTAAATATTTATAAAAATTAATTCTTGTACTTTTAAGGATAATTGATAAAATGTTGTTAAGGAAAATTCCATCTGAAAATTCTGTCTCAAATTAAAGACAAAAGATGTATCTCCATCTGGACTCAAAAATAGTTATATCATTTCTAAAATTCTGTCTCAATTCCCTTTCTAATGTCATTCAACTATAATATTTTTTGTCTCTATTCTATCTCAAATCCATCTGTAGTACACTAAAAAGTGCCTTAAAATTAAAAAGAAAGATCATTAAAGGTGAAATGAATTCATCCAAAAATTCTCTTGAAATATTTATTATTTTACTATATTTCATTGTGACCATAAAAAGTAAGAACGAAATGCCCATTTTCTTTAATTTGTTCGCCAAAAACGTTTTAACTAACAAGTTAGAACAGGATGAAAATTAAATAGGCCAAATACCATGTTCTTTGATTAAACATAGAATTAACTTTATGCATGATGATTAATTCTTTTTCTTTTCATAAATTAAACAAAATTGGGATATATTTATTTATAGTATTCTATCATAATTTTATAAATATAAAATATCAAAGGCCATTGTGTGGTTAAGCAATATTAATCTAAAAAATTACCAAAGTTACAAAAATTAAGAGTGGCTTTCGACCTTCTTTTTTTCCCAAATATCTTGCATAATTTAAATGAACTATAGTCAATTCATTTTTAAATTAATTATCAATGCGAATTTTATCACTTGCATAAATTAAGTCAGGCATTTTTTCTCATGAAATTTCGATATATATGTTTATGTAAGCCCTTGACGTCGGAACAAACAATAGAAAACACAATCACGGAATGGAAACATATAGAAAAGGACTCGTTGTTAGATTAAGAGTAGGAGAAGGGACCTAATCCTATTTATAATAAATTCTGACAGTTCTACCTATAAAAGGATATATCAGAATATATGGGCCTACACACAAAAAAATCGTATAGATTTATGAGGTGGGCTAAAACTAATATTATCACAAAGTCCAACTTGTAATGCAAATATTCAGCCTATTTTATAAAACCAAAAATAATTAACGGTAGTCCACTTTAAAGAAAAATTTTCCAACAATCTCTCACTTGGGCAACGGTAATTGTTTTATTTATTTTCAAAAATTTTTAAGAAAAATATGTTTTAGGCTGAATAGGAAATAGAATGTGGCCACAATTTTAAAATATTTTGATTCACAAGATTACACCTCGAGCGCATATCCCGACCAACAAGATTGTCAAACATCGAATCATGGCAGTCATAATGTTCCATACTAATACAAGACTTTCCATGGTCACAAATGTCATCCAAACTTATCGTCATGGACCAAACATACGACATCGTAGCAAGAAATTAGCACCAACATGTAATGAAAATGTGATATTTCTTTGTCAATCCTCCACATAGTTTCTCCAATATCGGCATTTAAAGCAAGAGAAATCTATTATTCTTATCCTCACAAAATAGCGTTCAATATACTAGAGGAAAATATATATATATATCCTCACAAAACGGCATTCAACAGGCCAGAGGATAGATTATTCTTAACCTCACAAAACGGCGATCAACATGCTAGAGGTAAGAATACATATCTCCAATAAAAATGTATCCTTATGAAGATATTAAACTTAATAAGGGATCTTATTTTAATGGACATCAAACATAAGATCCACAACAAAACATGAATATGAGTAAACACAATATATAATTATGTTGTAAACCATAAAACAGCATGCTATTGTATGAATGCACTAATGTGCAATACGCAATATAAAATAATGGGAACATTCAACAGTATATGATGATATAAAGCTCCCACTAGACAATAGCATCAAAAGATTGTAAAATACTCATATTCCTAACATGTTTCACAAAAAAAACATAAGTCAAAGACCCTTGGACAAGGAGTAAATTAATACATCATCACTAGCAATTTGTTTTATATGAATGCCGTCACTTTTGACAAAGTCTCTGACCATCAAGAACTTGATATCTATATGCTTGCAAGCTTCAATATTCTTATTATTATTTGAGAATAGAATAACAACTCTATTATCACCACAAATCCTAATAGATCTAGTGACAAAATTTATAATTCTTAAAAATAGATATCATGCTCTTAAAACATATGATAGGAGGTGAGACATTATAACAAGCCACAAATTTGCATAATTGAAGAGGTATTAAGCTATTTTTTTGCACTTTTCCAAGACATAGCCCCTCTAGTTAACACAAAGATATACTCAAAAGTAGATTTTCAATCATCTAAGCATCCAACATAATCAAAGCTAGAATGTCCAACCAACTTTAAATAATCTACTTTATAGCAAAGCATATAAAATTTGGTCTTTTGTAGGTATTTATTACCTAATCAGGAACAACCTAATAATTTATTCCAGAATTTATTATCAACCAAAACTCTTACTACAAAAGCGATATCAAGTGTAGTGCATACTAGATCATACAACAGGCTCTCAATAGCACTAGCACAAGGTATATCTTTTATAGAATCTCTTTCTATATCATTTTGAGGATATTGCTTCAATTTGAGTTGATCACCTTTTACAACAAATATACACAAGACTTACAATCCTTCACACCAAAAAATATTCTGAAAGCTCAATAAATGTAAGATTTCATAAAAGATTTTAAAAAATTCCAAGAAACCTATTTCAACAAAATTTAGTACTAAGAACAAAAGAAACATCGTCAAGATCTTTCATATCGAAAGCCTTAAGTAAAATATTATTTAGTCTTGTGGAGTATACCCAAGTCATATATAACTAGCAAAATATCATCAACATGCAATATTAAGAAGACTAATTTACTCCCACTGATCTTGAAGTATATACATGGATCAACTCTATTTTCCTCAAAATAATAAGAAGTTATTATTTCATCAAACTTCAAATATTCATTACCTTAAGGTTTGATTCAAAACCACAAATGAATTTTCTAAGTTTACAAGCTATGTTTTCTTACCAATAATAGCAAACCCTCAGGCTATTTCATGTAGAATGGTAGATATATATCACTATTGAGCAAAACGATTTTCACATCCATAGGAGTCATTAATAGCTCAAAGAATATTTTATAGAAATATGTGAAAAAAATTTCATTGTAATCTATACCTTTTCTTTGAGTACAGTCTTTTGTAACTAATCTTACCTTTGGCCTCTCAATCTTCTCTTGGGGATCTTTCTTGCTCTTGAAGACCCATTTGCAACTAATAAGATTATTTCCTTTAAGAAGATCAACAAGTTCCCAAATTCATTTTCATCATAGGTTGAATCTCATCTCTCATAGCATTCAAGTAAATGGGATAATCATTATAGATAGAATGTCTTCTTTGTCTAATAGACCTTTTAAATGTTATTCATCATTAATCTCATAACGTTGTGAGATCCCAACATGTAGATTGTTATTAGCTGTAACATCATTATTTATTATAGGGTACTTATTAATATTTTGTCTCTCAATGTGAGTAAAATACCAACTTGACTACTTATTAGTAGTAGAAAATGAGACAATTTCTCTATCATTATCCTCAGTAGTAAGTTGAAAACATACAACATTACCTCCAATTCTAACAATTTGGGCATTTGAGATTTGATAATATTAGAAACACATATAGGAGAGTAAAACCAATATCAGTTAAAATGAGCCAAAGACCCAATAAAACAACGAATAGTCTTAGAGTCAGTGATTTTTTTATTTGAAAATCCTTACCTAAGTAGGATAGCCCCAACTCGAAAATCAGTTAAGCTGGGTTTTCTCCCTAACCAAAATTAAAAAATGAGCCTTAGGGACAAACTTTTTAGGAACATGATTAAGTATTTAACAAGTCATTTTGATGGCTTCACTGCCAAGGCCCTCTAGTAGGTTAGTAACACTCATCATGCTTCTTATCATATTCGTAAAGGTGCATTTTCACCTTTCGATCACACCGTTTTACTCAAGGATACTAGACATAGTATACTGACCAATAATCTCATAATTCTATAGATACTTGGTGAACAATCCTATATGTTGTCTGGTGATCCAAGCCTACCATAGTACTCAACTCTTCCGTCAGATCCAACAATTTTGATAACCTTCTCAAGTTATTTTTCTATCTTTGTACTAAAAATTTTAAATTTCTCAATAGTGTCAGATTTTTCTTTAATTAGATAGCAGTATCTATAACAAAAAAAAATCATAAATGAATATAACCAAATATTTATTACCACTCAATATAACAGAATAAGGTCTAGTAGTATCTATGTTTATCACTTCTAAAAGGCAAAACTACGGGTAGCATATTTTTTTTAATTTTAGTGCACTGTCCCCTTATGCACTCAATATAAGTTTCAAGATCATCAAAATTTTAGAGAAGGTAAAATCTTACTATTAATGAGTCTTTCAACTCTTTTCCTATAAATATGACCTAACCTTTTATGTCATAGCAAAGAAATTTTTTTTTTTACCTAAACTCCTTTTAGAAACAAAATTTTCTGTATGAAAAGAGTCACGAAAACTTCTTGGGAATAAACACAATTGGTATAAACCATTTGATAAAACATATTCACCAATAATTCTGGAATTGAAAAATAATTGTACTTGGTCATTTCTAAAGTGAAAATCATAACCAATCTTATTTTAAAAAAAAAAGAAATAGAAATCAAGGTCCGTCTAAAACGTGATATTTAGAAAACATTTTCTAAAATAAATTCAAAACTAAATCTTTAAATACAGGCTAACAGTCCCCATGTAAGACTCTAATCTACTTGCCCCTCATCTATTTTCTCTTTCTTTAATCAAAATTGAACTTGTGCAATGTGCTCTTTTATGACCTTTTCTTACAAAAGTAAGACTTTTTATCAAAGTTAGTGATAGCAGATTTTGGGACCTCTTACATTGTGATTTCAATCTACGATCTAGATTTGACTTTTATGACTCCTTTTAAAACTATGACCTCTCTTAAAAACATGACCCTTGGAATTCGAGGTACTAACATTATAAGAATAGGGCTTAAGATTGGAAACAAACTATATAACCTTTGCGTTTTACCCTTAATTTTGTTTTTCTCAGTAACATAACGGGTAATTTTTTGTCATCGATATTCCAAACACTATAATATATAGTCTCTTAAAAAATATATATAGGTAGTGCATAAATGTAATTAAACATTATAATATATAGATTTATAATAATATAATATTATTAAAAATAAAATTTATGATGACTTGGCAAATAAATAGGTACTGATATAGTACCCTTTTTTGAGCTCCTTTAGCTAAGTTTAACTTATATACATATATATATATATATATATTCCCATTCCCAATGCACCATAAACTCTATCAATTCCCACTCACCACAGACTAACCAATTAACAATCATCGACGACCTTATATCAAATTATTAAAGTTCTCCACTTGTCTTCTTTTATATATTTCTGATCAATTTACTTGTAGCTAATTATGTTTAACATGAATCAAAATCAGTGTTGATTAATTTTTAAGAGAATATGCCATACCGAAATTACGATACCCATTAATTTTATATAACTTGATTTGCTTATTGTGATGTGACTAGAGTAAACACCCATGCATTGCACGGGATATGTCATATGCCAATCTCTTTTTTTTTTTTTTTGGAAAAAATTGGGATAGAATGAGAAGTAATAATAATTCACAACTAATGATGTATAAAATTATTTAATTTTGTATATATACATACATACATATATATATACATACATATATATACATACATATATATATATACACATACATATACACACACACACACATATATATATATATATATATATATATATATATATCCACATACATGCCTAACTTTCAACATGGGTTGCCAATTTATTTTGCGTGTCAAGGTACATTTTTAACGAAAAGAAAGTAGCCATAACAGCACGCTCTCGTAAATAATCAAGAGCCTGAGAAAAATGCAACATTGGCAGCAATTGCCAAATTGTAATATACCAAACGGCTGAATGCATTTTGGAGAAAAATTTGAGGCTAAATAACTTCTACCAAAGTTTTGATAGAATAAATAATGAGAAGAAATAGATTAAATTTTATCTTGAACAAATTAATTTATAATATAACTTAATTTAGAACTAATTTGCATTATCTTATATACTCATTTGGATTGGCTTTTTTTAGAAGATTTATGATTTATATTAGAGAATTATAAAAAAATTAGTTTTGCTTATAATAATTATTTAATTTGTTAAAGTTTTAAAGAAAATAGAATAAAATTTTAATAATGAAAATTTTTAATTTTTAATAATTAACTTTTTAATTGTTAAATTTTTAGTTTTCTTATTTTTTAACATTTATTTTTTTAAACTTTTAATTAAAAATTTTTATTTGAAATTTCTATTTTTATGTAAGTTGCTAAATCGTAGGAAATAGCTATGGCTCAATGTCGTTTATAATTACCTACAGATTATTTTTTCTTTATTAAACTATTTCGTAGGTACCCATAGGAAATAGCTACGGAATTTAATCCGTCGGAAATAGCTATGACTAAATGCCATTGCTAATTACCTACGGATTTCTAAGGAATTAAAAAATAAAATTATTTCTTTATTTATTAAACTATTCTGGAGGTATGCCGCAGGAATAGCTATAGAACTCAATACGTTGGAAATAGCTGCAGCTCAATGCCGTTGCTAATTATCTACGAATTTCCTACAGAATTAAAGAAATAAAATTATTTTTATTTAGTTAAACTATCTATAAGTAAGCCATAGAAAATAGCTAGGTAATTACCTATGGACTACAATCTGTTGGAAATAGTGATCGAAAATATCTCCGTAGGCCGTTTCTTATGGACTTCCTATGGAATTTAATTTATTTTAATTTTTCCACGGGTAAGCTGTAGGAAATAGGTATGGATAAATTTCTGTAGGTTATTGCCTACAGATTTCCCACGGATTAAAAAAAATGTAAATTTTATATATTTTAAAAATTCCATTGGCAGATTGTATTTAGCAACAAAAATCGAAATATGTCGGCTTCCGTACGGCTTTCCGTAGGAAAGATGTCAGAAATTAATTACGGAAAATTTTTCATTGGTAATTTTCGTCGGAAATTGCAAGTTTTCATGTAGTGATCTAAAAGGGCTATCATAGTAATGGCTTAAGATCATAAATTTTATGTATAATAACTTCATTTCACATATTATGTGGGGGGGGGGGGGTGGGGAGGGGGAGGGGGGGGGGAACTCTTCAGTATTAAAGTACAAGAAAAAAGATATTTAGGTCCCTTATATTAAATCATTAAACCAAATAGGTCCCTTAGTTTTGCTTTTTCTTTTCCCAAGTCCCTCTATTTTAGAAAAAGTCATTTTAGCCGTTAATGGGGGAATGACGTTGCAAAACTCTAATATGCCTTAATTTTATTTTGTTTTACATTATTCATTCACCACTTGAATTTGCAAAAAAATTCTAATATTTTTAATTTACTTTTGATTTACTTTTTCAATTATTCACCTAGCATTTTGTAAAACATTTAATCAAAGCTGCATTTTCCTTTTTCGGAAAAAAAAAAGTTAGAACCTTGAATACGAGGTTATTGAACTGAATAATAAAATGATTTGTGATGCTTTAATTTCTCGAATTGTTTTATTTTTTCGAGTCCCCTAGACAATTATGGTTACTCTTACTTAGCTACATATGCATTTTATGAATAACACAACTGAATAGACAATTAAGAAGAAATTGTAAGCACAATATGGGATCGTATACATGAATTTACAATATAAAATTCAAAGACATAATTAATAGCGGAAGCATGTACCTGTTTAAATCATTATTGTTAAAGAATTATTGTTGAAGAAATAGCGGTCACCCAGTCTAAGCTTATATCTTTCTTTCCCTACTCTACTCAATATTAACATATACTTATAGGGACAACTGTTAGGTTAAGAGTAGGAAACGGAACCTAACCCTATTTATAATAAATTATGACAGTCCTACCCATAAAAAGATTTATCAGAATATATGGACCTACGTACAAAAGAATCGTGGATTAATGAGGTGGGCTAAAACTAATAGGATCACAAAGCCCAACTTGTGAACCAGATATTTTGCCTATTTTATAAAACCAAAAAGAATTGATGGTAACCCACTTTAAAGAGAAATTTTTCAACAGTCTCCCACTTGGGCAACGTTAATTGTTTTATTTATTTTTCAAAAATTTTTAAGAAAAATATTTATTAGGCTAAATAGGAAACAGAATATGGCAACAATTTTAAAATATTTTGATTTACAAGATTACACTTTGAGTGCATATCCGGACCAACAAGATTATCAAACATCGAATCATGACAGTCATAGCGTTCCATATTGATACAAGACTTTCAATGGTCACAAATGTCGTCCAATCTTATCGTCATAGACCAAACATACGGCAACGTAGCAAGAAACTAGTATCAACATATGATCAAAATGTGCTATTTCATTGTCAGCCCTCCATATGATTTCTCCAATATCGGCATCTAAAGCAAGAGAAATCTATTGTTCTTATCCTCACGAAATAGCGTTTAATATGCTAGAGGAAAGAACACATATCCTCACAAAACGGCATTCAATAAGCCAGAAGATGGATTATTCTTAATCTCACAAAACAACGATCAACATGCCAGAGGTAATAATACACATCTCCAACCAAAATGTGTCCATATGGAGATATTATACTCAATAGAGGATCTTATCGCAATGGACACCAAACAAAAGGTTATCAGCAAAACATGAATATGAGTAATTACAATATACAACTATGTTGTAAATCATAAAACAACATGCTATTGTACAAATATACTAGTGTGCAAAGCAAAACATAAAAAATGGGAACATCCAACAGTACATCACAATATAAAGCTCCCATTAGATAATAATATCAAAAGATTGTAAAATACTCATATTCCTAATATGTTTCACAAAATCATAAGTCAAAGACCCTTGGACAAGGAGTCAATTAATACGTCTTAACTACCAATTCGTTTTATATGAATGCCATCATTTTTGACAAAGTTTGACTGCCAAGAACTTGATATCTATATGCTTGCAAGCTTTAATTTCCATATTATTCTTTGATAATAGAACAATAAATCTATTATCACAATAGATATAGTAATAGAATTTATAATTTTCAAAACTATACATCATGTTCTTAAAACATATAGCAGGAGATGAGGTATCATAACAAGCCACAAATTTGCATAGTTGAGAAGTTATAATTATCCAAACCATGCAGTGTATATACTCTGCGCGGAACATCAAAATGATTTATTTTGCTTCTTCATGTCAGGACCACCAAAATTATGAATTGACACACGATAAGAATCATATACCAAAATTGACCAAAAAAAGGAAAAAAAGAAAGGTAAGAATAATCCTGTATCATATTGACCCAAAGGCAATCCGAAATGGAAAGAAATAAGAATATTCCTTTACTAAATATCCCTTTTTAAGAGATAAGATTCCTATACCAAAGGTAGTATCTTGTGCAGAGTTGAAACTAGAATGTGTAACATCTACATATATAATATTAATGATACATACGTGATGGGAGCCATACACAAAATTAGACTAGAGAACTTAACATGACCTCTTTTGAAAAAAAGAATGCAATATCGTTATTTGATATTGTTCATCCAAGGCGAATTGAAGCCAGATTATGGATAGCAAGCTTGGACCAAATTTTACAGAAACGTGTAATAGAAAAGGTCCTTTAATTTGTCTACGGTGGACACGGAACTTATTTAATTTTTAGAGATACAAAAGCATCTTTTACTCGAACAAAATGACCATTAACCTCAATCTGCTTGATGGTATTTCCCTATGCATTTTCTTGTTCTCGACTTGGTTATGCATTTATAGGAGGAGTTGCATGCAATTTGTTGGATTATTCTTCTATTTTATTCTTTTCTCGTCCAGGGCTTACAAAGGTAAGCTGCTAGATTCTTTCACCTAGTCTTTATCAACTTAACCTTATCTTTGTTAAGATGCACTTGGTATCCAATTCTTGTAAGTTTCTATTGACCATTAAATTGTTTGTTTCTACTCTTATTTAGTAAATTAAAATTAGACGTTGCCGTTTAAGTTTTTCCTTTTTGCACAAAATTAAGTAGAACAACAAGGTATATAAATTACGTAAAATTATTAATAGATTTACTCAAAAAAGACTTAACCTATACAATATATATACCCTTACCACTAAAAACGACCAAATAGAAAATATTTGGGTTTGTTTTAATCTACGTAATTATTATATGTAATTCACCCCTACATGTAGTTTTTTATGCTCATAAGTAAAGAAGTTACCAAACATTTTACTTACACTTTTCTACTTATGAGCAAGTTTGACAAATTTATAAACAAAATCAAACACCATCTTAGAGTTTTGAAATTTATCATTGTTCTCCTTTTTGATAGTAAGTCTCTGTTATAAATCTTATTCTCTTTCTATTTCTTGCACACCACTGATCCCTAAACATAATAAAGAGTAAAATACATTTTATCCTTTATTTTGGGAAAGTTGCGTAAAACCTTTCGAGATTTAGAAAATCATTACTAGTCCCCTACTAAAAAATGTTGCACAAAAGCCCTCATTAGTAGTTTTTCTGTAGTGGTAATAGAGAACATAAAAAATACACTTGTAATGCATTTTGATTTATTTATTACAAGAAAAAGAAATTCAAGTAAATTAGTGCAAATTCCCTCGTTAATTTTAAAAATACTGCAAGTTTTCTCATTTGATTTTAGAACTAGTATAAATTCTCTCATTACTAGTCCCTACTCAAAAACGTTGCACATAGCCCTCATCATTAGTTATAACGTTGCACATAGCCCTCATCATTAGTTATTCTGTGGTGGTAATAGAGAATGTAAAACATACACCTGCAATGCATTTTGATTTATTTATTACAAGAAAAAAAATCAAGTAAATTGGTACAAATTCTCCCAATTAATTTTAAAAATAATGCCAATTCTCTCATTTGATTTTAAAAATAGTACAAATTCCTCCCTCTGATGTAAAATTAAGTGAAAATACACCTCTAGATGAAAAAATAAATACATATATATATATATATCTAGTAAATTATATGAATTTGTTAATTTAGATGATTAATTATTAACCAAAAGAAATATATCCAATAATAATTGAATGCATACAAACAAACAAATTTACATAATTTAGGAGATATTTTTTTTATTTTCACCATACAAGTGGTGTCTTTGCACCGTATTTCAAACTAGAGGGGAAAATAATCTGCATCATTTTTGAAATTACAGGGCAATCTGCACCAATATATTTGTAAACCAGACGCCACGCAACAGCACTTTAAATATTTGATTGAACTCCTTTTTCTTATTATCAACCACATACACTGCTAAAATTTCCACACTTTTATTCAGCACAGCTAATGCATGATGTAATAATTAAATATTTCAAAATCTCCAATTTGTTTCAGCAACATATTTGTTAAAACATTTAAAAGTCCCCATAAAAAAAATCTCAAAAATCAAGTGCATTATATAATTAGGTTATGTACTACTCCTTATATTGTCCAATTAGTTTTTATGATGGAACTTTGGTGATTTTAGTATGGTATCAAAGCTAGACTTTTGGTCCAATCTTCTCGCTGTGCATGTGTCCACGTGTGACTCGTCCAAGCTCCACTCTACATGCACATTCGTTCACGTGGTGGCCTATCCTTGCAAGCAGTCCATCAAAGCTGCAATCTCATGTCCACGTATGACCCGTCCAAGCTCCACTCTATGTTCGCATCACGTGATGGCCCATACTTGCAAGTAGTTCATCATCAAAACTGTAACACATTTATTCCGCGCTGTGGTGTCATTCCCTATAGCCATAAGTCATCAAGTGTGCACGAACTTGTTCTAGGCCGTGGTGGCCTATGCCCATTTCGGGTCACACAATCATTCAACCGGAATCACACGACCAATAAAGTTCAACTCATCCGTCAAGTAGTTCTTGCACTATTTCAGATCACATATGATCGGGGTGTCACATATAAATTTAAAGTCTCACGCGAAAAATTCTCTAGAATGAAGTCCACCATATATAAGGTCTTGGCCATCTCTCAGATCTCATTTGATTTTAGAAATAGTATAAACTCTCTCATTACTAGTCCCTTGCCCAAAAACGTTGCACATAAGCCCTCATCATTAGTTTTTCTGTACTAGTAATAGAGAATGTGAAAAATACACCTGCAATACATTTTGATTTATTTGTTACAAGAAAAAAATTTCAAGTAAATTGGTGCAAATTCCTCCATTTAATTTTAAAAATAATGCAAATTCTCTCATTTGATTTAAAAAATTGTACAAATTCCGCACTCTGATGTAAAATGAAGTGAAAATACACCTCTAAATGAAAAAATAAAAATAAAAAATATGTCTCCTAAATTATATGAATTTGTTAATTTAAATGATTAATTATTAACCAATAGAAATATATCCAATAATAATTGAATGCATACAAACAAATCAATTTACATAATTTATGAGATATTTTTTTATTTTCACCATACAAGTGGGGCCTTTGTGCCGTCTTTCAAACCAGAGGAGGAAATCTGCATCATTTTTGAAATTATAGGGGAAATCTGCACCAATATATTTTAGGGTTTGCTAAAATTTCCACACTTTTAGTCAGCACAGCTAATGCACGATGTAATAAATAAATATTTCAAAATCTCCAATTTGTTTCCGCAACATATTTCTTAAGACATATAAAAGTCCCCATAAAAAAATCTCAAAAATCAAACGCACTATATAATAAGGATATGTATTACTCCTTACATTGTTCAATTAGTTTTTATAATGGAACTTTAGTGATTTTAGTATGGTATCAAAGCTAGACTTTTGGCCCAATCTTCTCATTGCGCATGTGTCCACATGTGACTCGTCCAATCTCCGTTCAACATGCCCATTCGTTCGCGTTGTGGCCCATTCTTGCAAGCAACCCATCCTTACAAGCAGTCCATCAAAGCTGCAATCCCATGTCCACATGTGGCCTGTCCAAGCTCCACTCTGTGTTCGTATCACATGATAACTCATCCTTGCAAGTAGTCCATTATCAAAACTGTAACCTCATCTATTCTACGGTGTAGTGACCCATCCCTATAGTCATAAGTCATCAAGTGTGTAGGAACTTGTTCTAGGTCATGGTGGCCCATCCCTATTTCGGATCACACAGCCATCCAACCAGAGTCACACGACCAATAAAGTTCAATCCGTCCGTCAAGTAGTGCATGCACTATTTCAGATCACACATGATCGGGGTGTTACATATAAATAAAAGTCTCACGCGTAAAATTCTCAAGAATGAAGTCCAACATATATAAGGTCTTGGCCATTTCTCAGATTAACTAATTGATTTACATTATACATCCTCAGTAATTCTTAACAATATTTAAATGATAAGTAAAAAGTGAAATAATTTTGGGGAGAAGTCCCTCCTCTTTCACACACACACACCTCAAAAAAAAAAAAACAAACAAACAAAGTACTTCATATAGTAATTTAAATTGTCGATCGACTGCATGGCTTTCACAGGAGAACATAAAAGATTTCCGTAGCACCTCTTTTTCTTAGGGTTCTTCACTTTTTTTTCCTAATGTTAGTCTCCACAAAATTAGAGTTTTTAGTTCTTTTTTTAATTGTGCAATTGTAATTAATTGATTGATTGCTATTGTTTAGAGATTTTTCATAGTTTATGATTTATGTACTTAGGATTGTTTGTTTGTACATTATTCTGCTTAAGCCTCAAAAAACTTTTGGCGTACATAAGGCTCTTAGTGTATGAATTGTAAATCATCTTCTCAATAATATACACTTATATTTGTAAATATCTCTCTATGCTTTTCTTGCATTGTTTTACATGGCATCAGAGTTAGACTTTTGGTCAAGACTTCAAGCTATGCATATCTACATATCTAACCCATCAAGCTCGTCAACTGGGCACATCTATTCACTTGATGGTCCATTCTTACAAGCAGCCAAGCTAGAGATGTTCTGGGTTGCGGTGGTCCATCCGTGTTCTGAGCCACATGACCATCCGAGTTCCGTATGTCCAAGAGCAGTGGTGACTCATCCAAGCTGTTCCGGGTCACACGACTATCCAATTCCAAGTGAATCCGTCAAGTGGTGCATGTACTATTTCGGGTCACATGAAAAGTGTTGTTAATATATATAAAAGCCCACATGGAAAATTCTCAATACTTAAGTTTATCGTATAAGGTCTTGGATCACTCTTCATATTAACCAATTGACTTTTATGGTAAAACCTCAGTGATTCGTTTCTATGAATCTACTCGGCACGTTGAATGTGATCATCATTTCATTTGTCAACATGTTCTCTGGAATACTGCTAGACTCCAAAGCACTTACAAAGATAATATTGGATAGAACCTTATATTTGCAAATCAAATATAGTTTGAAAATTTAAAAATACTCTCTTTGGATGTCTCTTTACTATTTTTTTTATATAGCTCTTTATTTTTTTCATGTTTAGTTTTCTTATTTCTTTACCATTTCCCTTTTTTTTTTAAGGTGTTCAATTAATCCATTATGCTTTTCGGGTTTGGCGAAGTGATGTGAATCCTATGATTTCCACTTGGATCTGTCGCCATGAAATAAAATAACGTATCCAATCGCATTCCTTTTTTTCTTTGTCTGATAGTGAGATATTTATTTTGGAAAATATTACACTAAATTTGTCTTAAAATTATAAAGAGTAGAATAAGTTTTATTCTCTTTATTTTCTAAAAATTGCATAAAACCTTTTGTATTTTAAAAACTCGCTAATGAGCCCTGTGATTTAAAAAATGTTACAAATTAGCCTCCGTCGTTAGTAATTCTATTAGAATTAACAAAAAGTTATTAAATTGGTGCAAATTCACCCTCTGATTCTGAACATGATACAAATTCCTCCTCTATTATGTTTTTTCTTTGAGCACCTCCCTCTAATTTGAAATAAGGTATAAATACAACAACGGTAAGGTGAAAATAAGAATTATATCTCTTAAATCCTATGAGTATTCCTATCTTGTTGTCCTATTTCAGGACTAATTATAAAACTCTCTTCCAATCCAATTAAGGATTCCTAATAAAAGCAATAAGCCCGAAATAGAATAATTTCTTAAATAAACAAATTAATTGATATCAAGTTAACACAAGATAATTAAAGATTCATAGTAGGACCGACTATAACCCTTGATATTAGTTTAGTTCATAACTAAAAATATGGAATGTAAAAAAATAACTGAAGCATATTAAAATAATTAAAAAAACTAAAACATGAATTTAGAACATAAAATTGAATTTTAATTATAAAATAAAAATTTTAATTAAAAACTATTTAATAATTATGGTATCAAATCGTTGTCATGGAATTAAATTTATTTTTTTATATTTCTTTCCATGGCAATTTCTATTTATGATTTATAAATTAAGATTTGATATTAAAGTTTTATTTTATTGGTCCTCTAAGTTTAACAAAACTATTTATTTTCTTTATTCAATTTGAAATTTTATATATCTCCTATTACTAAATTATTCATATGTGCTCATGAAATCTGTTGAAGAATGCAATTTTAAATTGATCACTGAGGCATGTCATATTGAATTATTTCATATTGTGTGGTCAATCGCATACATAGTATTTTGTGGTTATAGTTAAGCATTCATTTTCCCAATGAGTTGACAGTATAGATTTAAGTAGAGAAATTCACCAAAGTGATTTGCTCAATTAAATCTATGATTTTTCTTATTTTGTTTGGGAAACTACCATGGTAAAGTGCGCAATGTTCTTCCAAAGGAAAGCATTATATGGCTTTAGCCTGGTAACATAAACATAAAGTATGGACCAAGATTACAATACTGTTAAAGAGTTCAATTGCCCAAAGGTGGTTGACTTTTCTTTCAGTAGGATGATCTTATATGTATTACTTTATGTTAAAAGGGTGCCTATTTATATGTTGAATTATTTGCCCAAAGGCAAATGTGACAACGATGTGTTTGGACTCTTTTGTTTATAATGCTTACTCTTGTAATATATCATATATGCATAATGTTTATTAATATTGCATTCTTTTCTTGAATTGTTTCCTTGGCTTTAAACAATCATTACTTAGATGTCTTGAATGGATAAAACCATTATGAAGTCAAAGCGAATATTGGGTTTTATCTGAGTGTCGATACTAAGTCGACATTACATTTGATGCGCATGCCGTTTTGGTTGATAAAACTGGTGATTAGTTAAGGGGGATATAATCGGCAATAGGAGAGGTCTAATTGTCTTGCTCAGTGACTATGAAGAGACCATAACTGAGTATTTAGTGAATGGTTTGTCTTGAATTAAAAATGTAAAAGAACTCTTAATAGCTATAGGAGAGAAATATCAAGGAATCTTGGAATATCGATGACCAAAAATTACCTATTATGTTACTAAGGAAAACAAAATTAAGGGTAAAATCCAAAGGTTGTATAGTTTGTTTCCAATTTTAAGCCTTATTTTTATTACGTAAGTACCTCAAATTCTAAAGGTCATGTTCCTAAGAAAGGTCATAGTTTTAAAAAAAGTGGTAAAGATCTGATCTAGATCGTATATTAAAATCACAATGTAAGATGTCTCAAATCTGCTATCACTAAGTTTGATAAGAACTCTTATTTTTGTTAGAAAAGGTTATAAAAAAGCTCATTACACAAGTTCAATTTTGGTTAAAGAAAGACAAAATAGATGAAGGGTAAGTGGATTAGAGTCTTACATTGGGACTGTTAGTCTGTATTTAAAAATTAGTTTTGAACTTATTTTAGAAAATGTTTTCTAGATGTTATGTTTTAGATGGAACTTGATTTTTATTTCTATTTTAGACAAGATTGGTTATGATTTTCACTTTAGAAATGACCAAGTACAATTGTTTTTCAATTCCAGAATTGTTGGTGAATGCATTTTATCAAACGATTTATACCAATTGTGTTTATTCCCAGGAAGTTCTCGTGAATCTTTTCATACAAAAAATTTTGTTTCTAAAAGGAGTTTAAGTAAAGAAATTTTTTCTTTGCTATGGCATAAAAGGTTAAATCATATTTCTAGGGAAATAGTTGAAAGACTCATTAACAGTGAGATTTTACCTTTTCTAAATTTTTTCTGATCTTAAAACTTATATTGGGTGCATAAGGGATAAGCGCATTAAAGTTAAAAGAAATATGCTATCCGCAGTTTTCCCTTTTAAAAGTGATAAACATAGATACTACTGGACCTTATTTTGTTATATTGTGTGGTAACAAATATTTTGTTATATTCATTGATGATTTTTCTCGTTATAGATACCTCTATCTAATTAAAGAGAAATCTGACGCTATTGAAAAATTTAAAATTCTTAAGACAAAGGTAGAAAAACAATTTGGGAAGGTTATCAAAATTGTTGGATCTGACGGAAGAGGTGAGTACTATGGTAGGCTTGGATCTCTGGATAACATATGGGGTCGTTCACCAAGTACTTATAGAATTATGGGATTATTGACCAATATACTATGTCTAGTATCCCTGAGTAAAATGGTGTGATCGAAAGGTGAAAATGTGTCTTTACGGATATGATAAGAAGTATGATGAGTGTTACTAACCTACTAGAGTACCTTTGCCCTGAAGCCATAAAATGACTTGTTAAATACTTAACCATGTTCCCAACAATTTTGTCCCTAAGGCTTATTTTTTGGATTTTGGTTAGGGAGAAAACCCAGTTTGACCAATTTTCGAATTGGGATTGTCCTGCTTATGTAAGGATTTTCAAATAAAAAAACCACTAACCCTAAGACAATTCATTGTTTCATTATGTATTTGGCTCATTTTAAATGATATAGGTTCTACTCTCGTACATGTGTTTCTAAGATTGTCAAATCTCAAATGCCTAAATTCTTAGAATTGGAAGTAATGTCGTATGTCTTCAACCTACTACTAAAGATAATGATAGAGAAATTGTCTCATTTCACTACTAATAAGTAGTCAAGTTGGTACTTTATTTACATTGAGAGACAAGATATTAGTTGGTACCTTATAATAGATGATCATATTACAACTAATGACAATCTACATGCTAAGAGCCCACAATCTCATGAGACTAATTATGAACAACATTTCAAAAGGTCCATTAGAGAAAAAAGACCTTCCATCTATAATGATTATCTCATTTACTTGAATGTTATGACAGATGAGATGCAACCTATGATGAAAATGAATTTGGGAATGTTGATCTTCTTAAAGGAGATAATTTTATTGGTTGCAAATGGTTCTTCAAGACCAAGAGAGATCTCTTAGAGAAGATTGAGAGGCCAAAGGTGAGATTAGTTACAAAAGATTTTACCCAAAGAAAATGTATAGATTACAATGAAATCTTTCACATGTTTCTATAAAATATTCTTTGAGCTATTAAAGGCTTCTATGTATGTGAAAATCTCAATAGCGATATATATCTATAAGTTTACAAGAAATAGCCTAAGGGTTTAATATTATTGGTAAGGATAATATGATTTGTGGACTTAGAAAATCCATTTATGATTTTGAATCAGGCCCGAAGGTAATGGATATTTAAAGTTTGATGAAATAGTAACTTTTTATTATTTTGAGAAAAATAGAGTTGATCTATGTATATACTTTAAGATTAGTGGGAGTAAATTTATCTTCCTAATATTGCATGTCGATGATATTTTGCTAGTTATATATGACTTGAGTATGCTCCATGAGACTAAACAATATTTTACTTAAAGCTTTCGATATGAAAGATCTTGAGAATGCTTCTTTTGTTCTTGGTACTAAGTTTTGTTGAAATAGCTCTCTTGGAATTTTTGAATCTTTTACGAAATCTTATATTGATTGAGTTTTCAGAACTTTTTTGATGTAAAGGATTGTAAGTCTTGTGTGCATTTATTGTAAAAGATGACCAACTCAAATTGAAGTAATATCCTCAAAATGATCTAGTATGCATTATACTTGATATTGCTTTTGCGGTAAAAGTTTTGGTTGATAATAAATCCTGGACTGCATTATTGGGTTGTTACTAATTAAGTAATAAAATACCTACAAAAGATGAAAAATTATATGCTTGTTTGCTATAAAATAGATTATCTAAAATTGGTTGGATATTTTAATTTTTACTATGTTGGATGCTGAGATGATTGAAAAATTACTTTTGGGTATATCTTTGTGTTAGCTAGAGGGGCCGTGTCTTGGAAGAGTGCAAAATAACAGCTTAATGCCTTTATAAATGTGAGCTTTTATTATTTTTAGGTTTTCGCATGTTTTTTAATTATTTCTTAATATTTATAAAAATTAATTCTAGTGTTTTTAAGGAAAATTGATAAAATGTTGTTAAGGAAAATTCCATCTGAAAATTCTGTCTCAAATTAAAGACAAAAGTTGTATCTCCATTCGGACTCAAAAATAGTTATATCATTTCTAAAATTCCGTCTCAATTCCCTTTCTAATGTCGTTCAACTATAATATTTTTTGTCTCTATTCCGTCTCAATTCCATCTATAGTACACTGAAAGTGCCTTAAAATTAAAAGGAAAGATCATTAAAGGTAAAATGAATTCATCCAAAAATTCTCTTGAAATATTTATTATTTTAATATATTTGATTGTGACCACAAAAAGTAAGAACGAAATGCCCATCTTCTTTAATTTGTTCGCCAAAAACGTTTTACCTAACAAGTTAGAACAGGATGAAAATTAAATAGGCCAAATACCATGTTCTTTGATTAAACATAGAATTAACTTTATGCATGATGATTAATTCTTTTTCTTTTCATAAATTAAACAAAATTGGGATATATTTATTTATAGTATTCTATCATAATTTTATAAATATAAAATATTAAAGGCCGTTGTGTGGTTAAGCAATACTAATCTAAAAACTTACCTAAGTTACAAAAATTAAGAGTGGCTTTCGACCTTCTTTTTTCCCCAGATATCTTGCATAATTTAAGTGAACTATAGTCGATTCATTTTTAAATTAATTATCAATGCGAATTTTATCACTTGCATAAATTAAGTCAGGCATTTTTTTTCTCATGAAATTTCGATATATATGTTTATGTAAGCCCTTGACGTCGGAACAAATAATAGAAAACACAATCACGAAATGGAAACATATAGAAAAGGACTTCGTTGTTAGATTAAGAGTAGGAGAAGGACCTAATCCTATTTATAATAAATTTTGACAGTTCTACCTCTAAAAGGATATATCAGAATATATGGGTCTATGCACAAAAGAACTGTACAGATTTATGAGGTAGGCTAAAACTAATATGATCACAAAGTCCAACTTATAAACCAAATATTCAGCCTATTTTATAAAACCAAAAATAATTAACGGTAGTCCACTTTAAAGAAAAATTTTTCGACAGTCTCCCACTTGGGCAACGGTAATTGCTTTATTTATTTTCAAAAATTTTTAAGAAAAATATTTTTAGGCTGAATAGGAAACAGAATGTGGCCACAATTTTAAAATATTTTGATTCACAAGATTACACCTCGAGCGCATATCCCGACCAACAAGATTGTCAAATATCGAATCATGGCAGTCATAGTGTTCCATACTAACACAAGACTTTCCATGGTCACAAATGTCATCCAACTTTATCCTCATGGACCAAACATACGACAGCGTAGCAAGAAATTAGCACCAACATGTAATGAAAATGTGCTATTTCTTTGTCAGTCCTCCACATGGTTTCTCCAATATCAACCTTTAAAGCAAAAGAAATTTATTATTCTTATTCTCACAAAATAGCGTTCAATATGCTAGAGGAAAGAATACATATCCTCACAAAATGGCATTCAACAGGCCAGATGATAGATTATTCTTAACATCACAAAACGGCGATCAACATGCTAGAGGTAAGAATATATATCTCCAATAAAAATGTATCCTTATGGAGATATTAAACTCAATAAGGGATCTTATGGCAATGGACATCAAATATAAGCTCTGCAACAAAACATGAATATGAATAAACACAATATATAATTATGTTGTAAACCATTAAACAACATGTTATTATACGAATGCACTAATGTGCAAAACGCAACATAAAATAATGAGAACATTCAACAGTACATAATGATATAAAACTCTCACTAGACAATAGCATCAAAAGATTGTAAAATACTCGTATTTCTAACATGTTTCACAAAAAAACATAAGTCAAAGACCCTTGGACAAGGAGTCAATTAATACATCATCACTAGCAATTTGTTTTATATGAATACCATCACTTTTGACAAAGTCTCTGACCATCAAGAACTTGATATCTATATACTTGCAAGCTTCAATATTCTTATTATTATTTGATAATAGAATAACAACTCTATTATCACAATAAATCTTAATAGATCTAGTGACAGAATTTATAATTCTTAAAAATAGATATCATGTTCTTAAAATATATGGTAGGAGATGAGACATCATAACAAGCCACAAATTTGCATAGTTGAAGAGGTATTAAGCTGTGTTTTTGCACTCTTCCAAGACATAGCCCCTCCAGTTAACACAAAGATATACTCAAAAGCAGATTTTCAATTATCTAAGCATCCAACATAGTCAAAGATAGAGTATCCAACCAACTTTAGATAATCTACTTTATAGCAAAGCATATAAAATTTGGTCTTTTGTAGGTATTTTATTACCTAATCAGCAACAAACTAATAATCCATTCCAGAATTTATTATCAATCAAAACTCTTACTGCAAAAGTGATATCAAGTGCAGCGCATACTAGATCATACAACAGGCTCTTAATAGCACTAGCACAAGGTATATCTTTCATAGAATCCCTCTCTATATCATTTTGAGGATATTGCTTCAATTTAAGTTGATCACTTTTTACAACAAATACACACAAGACTTACAATCCTTCACACTAAAAAATATTCTGAAAACTCAATAAATGTAAGATTTCATAAAAGATTTAAAAAAATTCCAAGAGACTTATTTCAACAAAACTTAGTAGCAAGAACAAGAGAAATATCCTCAAGATCTTTCATATCGAAAGCCCTAAGTAAAATATTATTTAGTCTTGTGGAGCATACCCAAGTCATATATAACTAGCAAAATATCATCAACATGCAATATTAAGAAGACAAATTTACTCCCACTGATCTTGAAGTATATACTTAGATCAACTCTATTTTCCTCAAAATAATAAGAAGTTATCATTTTATCAAACTTCAAATATTCATTACCTTGAGGCTTGATTCAAAACCACAAATGAATTTTACTAAGTTTACAAGCCATGTTTTCTTACCAATAATAGCAAACCCTCAAGCTATTTCATGTAGAATTGTAGATATATATCACTATTGAGGAAAATGATTTTCACATCTATAGGAGCCATTAATAGCTCAAAGAATATTTTATAGAAATATGTGAAAAAAATTTCATTGTAATCTATACCTTTTCGTTGGTTACAGCCTTTTGTAACTAATCTCATCTTTGGCCTCTCAATCTTCTCTAGGGGATCTTTCTTGGTCTTGAAGACCCATTTGCAACTAATAAGATTATTTCCTTTAAAAAGATCAACAAGTTCCCAAATTCATTTTCATCATAGGTTGCATCTCATCTCTCATAGCATTCAAATAAATGGGATAATCATTATAGATGGAATGTCTTCTTTCTCTAATAGACCTTTTAAATGTTGTTCATCATTAATCTCATAAGGTTGTGAGATCCCAATATATAGATTGTCATTGGCTGTAACATCATTATTTATTATAGGGTGCCCATTAATATCTTGTCTCTCAATGTGAGTAGAGTATCAACTTGACTACTTATTAGTAGTGGAAAATGAGACAATTTCTCTATCATTATCCTCAGTAGTAAGTTGAGGACATACAACATTACCTCTAATTCTAAGAATTTGGGCATTTGAGATTTGATAATATTAGAAACACATATAGGAGAGTAAAACCTATATCAGTTAAAATGAGTCAAATACCCAATAAAACAACGAATAGTCTTAAAGTTAGTGATTTTTTTATTTAAAAATCCTTACCTAAGTAGGACAACCCCAACTCGAAAATCAGTTAAGCTGGGTTTTCTTCCTAACCAAAATTCAAAAATGAGCTTTAGGGACAAACTTGTTGGGAACATGGTTAAGTATTTAACAAGTCATTTTAATGGCTTCACCGCCGAGGCACTCTAGTAGGTCAATAATACTCATCATACTTCTTATCATATTCGTAAAAAGGTGCATTTTCACCTTTCGATCACACCATTTTATTCAGGGATACTAGATATAGTATACTGACCAATAATCTCATAATTCTATAAATACTTGGTGAACAACCCTATATGTTGTCTGGTGATCCAAGATAACCTTCTCAAGTTATTTTTCTATCTTTGTAGTAAAAATTTTAAATTTCTCAATAGCTTCAGATTTTTCTTTAATTAGATAGCCGTATCTATAATAAAAAAAATCATAAATGAATATAACAAAATATTTATTACCACTCAATATAACAGAATAAGGTCCAGTAGTATCTATGTTTATCACTTCTAAAAGGCAAAACTAGGGGTAGCATATTTCTTTTAATTTTAGTGCGCTGACCCCTTATGCACTCAATATAAGTTTCAAGATCATCAAAATTTTAGAGAAGGTAAAATCTTACTGTTAATGAGTCTTTCAACTCTTTCCCTAGAAATATGACCTAACCTTTTATGCCATAGCAAAGAAAAATTGTTTTTACTTGAACTCCTTTTACAAGCAAAATTTTCTGTATGAAAAGAGTCATAAAAACTTCCTGGGAATAAACACAATTGGTATAAACCATTTGATAAAACATATTCACCAACAATTCTGAAATTGAAAAACAATCGTACTTGGTCATTTCTAAAGTGAAAATCATAACCAATCTTATTTAAAAAAAAGAAATAGAAATCAAGGTCCGTCTAAAACGTGATATTTAGAAAATATTTTCTAAAATAAGTTCAAAACTAAATCTTTAAATACAGGCTAACAGTCCCAATGTAAGACTCTAATCCACTTACCTCTCATCTATTTTCTCTTTCTTTAATCAAAATTGAACTTGTGCAATGAGCTCTTTTATGACCTTTTCTTGCAAAAGTAAGACTTCTTATCAAAGTTAATGATAGCAGATTTTGGGACCTCTTATGTTATGATTTCAATCTACGATCTAGATCTGACCTTTATGACTCTTTTTAAAACTATGACCTCTTTTAAAAACATTACCTTTGGAATTCGAGGTATTAACATTATAAGCATAGGGCTTAAGATTGGAAACAGACTATATAACCTTCGCGTTTTACCCTTAATTTTGTTTTCCTTAGTAACATAATGGGTACTTTTTTGTCATCCATATTCCAAGATTCCTTGGTATTTCTCTCATATTGCTATTAAGAGTTCTTTTACATTCTTAATTCAAGACAAGTCTTCACTAAATACTCAGTTATGATCTCTTCATAGTCATTAAACAAGACAGTTAGACATCTCTTATTGCCAATTATATTCCTCTTTCTTTATCACCATTTTTATCGACCAAAGTGGCATGTGCATCAAATGTAATGTCAAGTCAGTATCAACTATACTCAGATAAAACCCAATATCCACTTTTACTTCATAATGGTTTTATCCATTCAAGACATATAAGTAATGATTGTTCAAAGCTAAGGAAACAATCCAAGAAAAGAATGCAATATCAATAAACATTATGCATACATGATATATTACAAGAGTAAACATTATAAATAAAAGAGTCCAAGTATATCATTGTCATATTTGCCATTGAGCAAATAATTCAACATATAAATAGGCGCTCTTTTAATATAAAATAATGCATATAAGATCACCCCACTGAAAGAAATGTCAATCACCTTTGGACAATTGAACTCCTTAACAACATTGTAATCGTGACCCATACTCTATGTTTATGCTACCAGGCTAAAGCCATATAATGATCTCCTTTGGGAGAACATTGCACACTTTATCATGGCAATTTCCCAAACAAAATGAGAAATGCCATATATTTTGTTGAGCAAATCACTTTGGTGAATTTGCCTACTTAAATCTATGATATCAATTCATTGGAAAAAATTAATGCTTAACTTTAACCACAAAATACTATGTATGCGATTGACCACACCATATGAAACAATTCAATATGACATGTCTTAGTGATCAATTTAAAATTGCATTCTTCAACAAATTTCACGAGCACATGTGAATAATTTAGCAATAAGAGATATATAAAATTTCAAATTGAATAAATAAAATAAATAGTTTTGTTAAATTTAGAGGGCCAATAAAATAAAACTTTTAGATTAAATCTTAATTTATAAATCATAAACAGAAATTGCGATGGAAAGAAATATAAAAAATTTAATTTAGTTCCCTGACAATAATTTGAGACCATAATTATTAAATAGTAAGTCAATATCGTAATTATTAAAGAAAAAACCTCCATGACCGCAAACAAAATGGTGTAACTTCATGTAAAAATTAATTCATTGCCTAATCAAGATGTGGCCACCAAATGCCTAATCAAGATATGGCCATCAAATCTATCTCCAAAAATTAAAAACCCATTAAGGGTTACTAGATGGGTACATGACTTCACGACCTTTACAGTAATTGCATGTTTAGTCATTAAAAACCAATAAACCAATTATCAACATAATAATTATTTTTATTATTCTTATCACATCTTTTCAAAAAGAATTTTTTTATATATTTTACTTAAATATGTTATCACGATTCTGCCTAACTATATGGCAAACAAAGGCAAATAGAACTCCCATTGGATTAGGTGGTAAAGGACTTGACATTAAAGTCCTTAACTAATTACAATTCTAGAGTTCAAATCTATTTTGCCTCATGCCTTTTATCTCTTTTCTTTTTTGTTAATAATTATTAATATTCAACAAAATCCATATCTAGGATTAAAGTTTCGCTGACTGAACCCTCTAGATTTCCCACATATTTTTTCCTCCCCTTTTTTTTTTATGACAAGACAAATATACAGCAAAAGGGAAAAAAATTTTAAAAAAACTTTTCATGTTGCGTGACACCAGATTACCAATGCAAGATGAACTGGCAAAGATAAGATGAAGGTGGCTATCCTTTTCGCAGAATAATATTGTCGATAGCAAATTCATGAAGTCTTCAAAAAAAAGAAATTTTTAGTTTCAAATCAATTCAATAGTTTCAAGCATTGATATTTGCAAGATTGACAGCAATTAGTATAACATTTAAATTGCTTGATTTAAATGAGGCATGAAAAGAACAACATTTAGGATAAATATCACAAAATATCATATATAAATAGAACGAGCAACGAGAGTTTTATAAAAGCCCTAAATCAATTTTATAAAATAATAATTTAGTAATCACAAAATAAATCAAGAACTTTCTTAATCTTTACGCTCAAACAAGTATTTTGATTTTTCTTTCTTTTCTTGAATAAACACATGTAAATCCATGTGTAAGTGGCTCTGATATCACATGTAAGCACAATATAGGATCATATACATAAATTTATAATATAAAATTCAAAGACATAATTGATAGCGGAAGCAAGTACATGTTTGAACCATTATTGTTAAAAAATTGTTATTGAAGAAATAACTGTTACCTAGTCTACACTTAGATCTTCCTCTCTCTGCTCTACTCAATATTAACAGATGTTTATGAGAACAACTATTAGATTAAGAGTAGGAGAAGGGACCTAGCTCTATCTATAATAAATCTTATAGTCCTATCCATAAAAGAATTTATCATATATATTGGCCTATGCGCAAAAGAACCGTATAGATTTATGAGGTCGGCTAAAACCAATATGATCACAAAGCCTAACTTATGAACTACATATTTATCCAATTTTATAAAACAAAAAATAATTAATGGTAGCCCATTTAAAAATTTTTTTTTTCAACAATACACACACAGAGATCCCCACCAGTTATGGATTGAACACGTTGGACTATGTGTCATATTTATAATAGTTAAAAATAAAGGACCTAAATATCTTCTTTTCCTCTTAAGTGTATAACCTGTAACAGAACGGGCAGCTAAAAGACAATGTCAATATTAACTATAAAGCATTGTTTATAACGGTTATATACAAAGATCTCCGCCAGTCATGGACTCATGGACTGAACACGTTGGATCATGTGTCGTATCCATAATTAGATATATATCCAGCAGTGCACTTATGTGAAGAAGCAAAATAAATTACCGAAACACGTTCTTTTTATTTTCTTTTTGTATCTTTTTGGTGGTCCGTGTAGAGTGTACTGCATGGTTCGGCAAAAAAAAAAACTCAACTCACTCCACCAAAATTAAGTCTACAAAATAATTTATTGTGGTTAAAGATTTTGAATTCATTTTATAAATTTTCAGTATAAAATTAAATATAAATAGCATGCTGCATCATTATAGTGTAAGATTTATAATTGAGTAAAATGCATTTCACCCTCCCATTTTTACGAAAGTCACATAAAACCTTATGTGTTTCCAAAACTCATTGATAAATCCTATAATTTAAAAAACACAGCACATTAGCCTCTGTCATTAGTAATTTTCTTACAATTAATGAAAAGTTATTAAATTGGTGCAAATTCCCTTATCTGATTTTAAAAATGATGCAAATTCCAAACCAACCCCCCCCCCCCCAAAAGTTCACCAAATGTAGTGTGAAAATAAAAATTATATCACCTAAATTATTTTCATATTAAAATTTACTTTAAATTTAAATTGTTATTTTAGAATTTAATACTAGTTTTTAATTTAAATTGTTTAGAATTAAAATTTAATTTTATGTTCTAAATTCATGTTTTAATTATTTTTTTACATTCCATATTTTTAGTTATGAACTAAACTAATATCAAGGGTTATAGGAGGTCCTACTATGAATCTTCAATTATCTTGTGTTAACTTGATATCAGTTAATTTGTTTATTTAAGAAATTATTCTATTTGTGCTTAATGCTTTTATTCGGGATCCTTAACTAATTGGAAGAGAGGTTTATAATTAGTCCTGAAATAGGACAACAAGATAGGAATACTCATAGGATTTTAGGACAACAAGATAGGAATACTCATAGGATTTAAGAGACATAATTCTTATTTTCATTTTACAGTTGTTGTATTTATACCTTATTTCAAACTGGAGGGAGTTGCTCAAAAAAAAAAAAAATAGCAAAGGAGGAATTTGTATTATTTTCAAAATCAGAGGGTGAATTTGCACTAATTTAACTACTTTCTGTTAATTCTAATGGAATTACTAACGGCAGGAGCTAATGCATAACATTTTCTGAATCACATGGTTTATCAGCGAGTTTTTAAAACAGAAAAGGTTTTATGTGACTTTCACAAAATACAGAATAAGATTTACTTTACTCTTCATAATTTTAAGACAAATTTAGTGTAATATTTTCCAAAATAAATATCTCACTATCACACAAAGAAACAAAAGGAATGCGATTGGGTACGTTATTTTATTTCATGGTGACCGATCCAAGTAGAAATCGTAGGATTCACAACTCACATCACACGCTTCGGTTTAGGAGGGTTTTTTAGTCTCAAACAACTCTTTTGAAGCCTCTTGGTGATTTTGAGGTGTGGATGGGAAATTTTCTTTACTCTTCAACATCTTCTAGTTGGTTTTTTTTTTTTTTTTAAGTTATCATCTTATTGTTATTACTAAGTTATCATCTAAATCTAAAAGCTTAGACTTAGTAATAGCAGTTTATTATATTCACTTATTGTGTTTAACAAACCCTTTATGTGCGGATGAGATTTATTGTTCAGCCTTGCTAGTTGTAATATACATATACTAGTGCTTGACCTATGCATTGCACGGTTGAATTGATATAAATTTGATATTATCAAGTTATATAAGTAATTTTTTACTTAATTGGTTTAATACTATAATAATAATTTATACTATTATCACCCTTAACTCTAAACCCTAAAGTAAAATAAAAAAATGCTGTTCTACCCTCTCACAAATTTTCTATCATTCGTAAAAAAAATTTTAAAATTTTGAAAAGTTAAAAAAATTAAAAATTAAAAATACACGTGTCTGTTATATTTTTGATTGTTTTCTAGATGGAAGACATGTGTATTCTTTTTGAATGGCTAATTTTTTCTCTCCCAATTATGGTAAAAGGTAAATAATTTGAAATGTCGTATTATAATAAAAATTATAAAATATGTAACATTATATTTTAGTACTAATTAAAAGACTGGCAAGAGTATTTTAAGTGATGCTGATTTGTATAAAATTAATTATCATGAATAAACTTACATTTATGCTAAATCAAGGAACAAATGTATTTTGGGTTAATTGAATTAATTTTTATCCATTTTAACTTGTTAAAATAACTTTTTCCAATTATATGAAAAAAAAAGTTGTTTTTGACAATAATAGAACCAAAAAAAAAAAAAAAAAGAAGCTGCAAAGCAGAACGAAGCTCATCAAGCCCCCTCGTCGCTCGAAGGCCGCTGCAAAAAATCAAACGCTAATTGAGTGGTTCCTGACTTTTGGCAATAATGGACTCTTTAATTTAAATCAGCTTTACTTTCTATTAGAAACAATTATAAATTGTTTTGAATTTATGAGATTATTTTAACGTTTAATAAAATTACTCATTCTGAAAATGTTAAAAATAATCAATAAATATAATAAATTGTTTTTAATTATTTAAGTTTTGACGCAATAAACTCATACAGTATGAAGTTAAGTCATGTTTTTTTAATTTCTCTTGATTTATTTAGAAATAATAAGTCTTCAATGCTTATTCACTGAGAAATATTTCAAAAACAATAAACACTTAAATCTGGATGAGATGATGATATATACAAACTTTGACACCAGGCAATGATTAATTAATTAAGAACTGATATTAATTAATTTCTCCATGTTGATCACCAATATATATCTTCTTTTATGTGAATGATCAACTTAACAAATATACGTTTCTTATATGCTAGTGTGGTTCTGAGTTTTTTATAAATAATAATAATAATAATAATAATAATAAAACCAAAAAAATTAGTTTGATTAATATAAAAAGAATTTGAAAGAGCACTACTGAAAAGAAGGGAAGAGACTGACATAAAAGACGAGAGGAAAGTTTTCAAGAAGAGAGGCTCTAGTAGAGATAAACAAGACGAGAAAGAAAAAGAAGGAAGGAAATTTTAATTGAGGAAGGAAAAAAAGAAAAGGAAAAAAAGAGAGAGAAAAACGAGTGAGAGAAGAAAAGAAAAAAGAAGGAAAGAGATTAAAAAAAGAAAAAAAAGTCTAGTTGACATACTAACTCAACATGTCAAGTAAGAGATGAAAATAAAGTGTTAAAAGTGAGATGGCGTCTAGTATTACTTTTTTATGTATGACTCCTATCATGTATGTATCATTAATATCATATCTATACACTTGACCCATTCTAGTTTCAACTCTGCACAAGATACTCAGCTAGCTTTGGTATAGGAATCTTATCTCTCTTTTCTTAGAAAGGGTCAATTTTGTACAAGAATATTCTTATTTGTTTTCCATTTCGGTTTGTCTTTGGGTCAATCTGGTATAGGATTATTATTATTATTATTATTATTATTATTATTATTATTATTATTATTATTACTACTACTACTACTATTACTATTGTCAATGTTGGCATATGATTCTTATCATGTGTAATATCTAAAATTAGATAAATATCAAGCAATAATACTGACGTGACGAAGCAAAATAACTAACACAAACACGTTTCATGTTTTATTTTTATTTTTATAGTGCGTCCACGCAGAGTGTACTGCATCGTTTGGATACTTCTAAGAGCCAATTCTTTTTCTTTTTTTGCTCGGCAAATAAACTCAATTCACTCCACCAAAATTAAGTTTACAAAACGTATCATATAATTTATTGTGGTTAAAGATTTTGAGTTTAAATTTGTAAATTTTCATTATAAAATTAAATATAAATTGCATGTTGCATCATTATAGTATAAGATTTATAATTTTTAAGATAAATTTAATGCCATATTTTCTAACATAAATATCTCGCTATTAGACAAACAAAAAAAAAGGAATATAAAGCGATTGTACATGACATTTTATTTCATGGTGAAGGATCCAAGTGGAAATCGTAGGATTCACAACTTTTTTTTGTCCTTGGATTCGCAATTCACATCACTTCGCTATAGCCGAGAAGGATAATGGATTAAAGAGATAAGAAAACTAAACATGAAAAAAAAAATAAAAAGACAATATGTAAAGAGTAAACAGAGATATAATAGAATATTTTATTAATTTTAATTCAAACTGTATTTGATTTGAAAATATAAGGTTCTATCCAAAATTATTTTTGTAAGTGTTTTGATAATAATAACACATTAATTAAGGGGTGAATAAAAACTTACAAGAATTGGATACCAAGTGAATCTTAATAAAGATAGGGTTAAGTTGATAATGACCAGGTGAAAGAATGAGCAGCTTACATTTGTAAGCCCTAGACGAGAAAAGAATAAAATAATAGAAATCAAGTAGGGTTATGCAACCACGTGTAAACAAAGAATAATCCAAGAAATTGCTTGCAACTTCCTCCTATAAATGCATGACCAAGTCGAAAACAAGAAAACGCATAGAGAAATACCATCAAAGATAAAATTTAGCATTACCATCAAACGACCAAGATGGCTCAGAATCAGGCTGTATGTAGTACTCCAACTTTATTAATTTTTTTTTTTCCTTCAATTCTTCATTCGCATGATGCATTCAGCAACATAACAATACGACTTCTGGGTCTTATTCAATGAGACAGATGTTCATAGGAGCAAGAAAACTTCAAATCAAAGATGCAAACAACCCAAATCGTTGGAGGTGGCCTGGGTTGTGATCTCAATCTCTCTCTCTCTCTCTCTCTCTCCCCCCCCTCTCCCATGATCTCTCTCTCTCCCTCTGTGGTTTGCGTATACTATAGTAGGTTAGACCCACCAAACAAACTTTGGTTTAGGAGGGGTTTTAGTCTTAAACATTACTTTTGAAGAGTCTTGGTGTTTTTGAGAGATGTATGGAAAATTTTTCTTTACCCTTCAACATCTTCTAGTTAGTTTTTTCCCCCCCACCATCTTAATGTTATTTATTAAGTTATCATTTAATTTAAAAGGTTAAACTTGTAAATAGCATTTTATTATATTCATTTATTGTGTTTAACAAACCAGCCTTGTGCAGATGAGATTATAGTTAAGCCTTGCTAGTTGTAATGTACATATACTAGTGCTTGACCCGTGCATTGCACGGTTGAGTTGATATCAATTTAATATTATCAAGTTATAATTTTTCATCTAATTGGTTTAATATTACAATAATAATTTATATTATTATTTGTTAAAAATAATATTTATTTATTATTTATATAAATCAACTTATACTTATGCTCAATATTATAAATAAATTAATTTAAAAATAAATGTTAAAAATTTAATCTGTTCACTTTTCATTCAAAATATTTTGATCTAAGTTTTGTTGGTGTATTTTAATTTTTTTTAAAAAAAATTTAAAAGCTTTACAAGGAAGCTTCTCTCTCTCTCTTTTTCTCTCTTTTTGGTGCAAATCAGGTAAGGAAGCTTTGCAAAGAAACTTATATATTGTATATATAGGTTTTAGGAGGCAAAAAAATTGAGCCAATGTCTTCTGAAATAATATATACTAGTTTTTATACCTGTGCAAGTTAAATTAACTACGTCAAACATAACATGATATTTAAATGTATGTTTAAATATAATATAATTGAATAAGTAGTAAAAGAAGTGATGAAAATGACAGAAACATTAATACTGTAAAATAAAAGTAATTTATTTTTATTCTAATACATATATGTCAATTTAATGTATGTCAGTGTAATAGACCTTTAATTAGTTGTTTAGCATATTGGTGAATGTGCTTATCGAGTAAAAAAGGAAGCATGGAACAAATAATACTGGGTGAAAAAGAATTTAAAAATAATTTAGAAGTAATCACAGACATTTAATAGTGGAGAAAATAAAAAATAAAAAAGAAAAGCGATTAAAACTGTTAGCATAGAATAATGCAACAGCATACTGCAACTGACAAATGGCAACATATACTTGGCTACAAAATGGGTAAAAAAGCATGTGGTGCATCTGGTTTTGTATTAATATATTGAATTAGATATTAATATGTGACTCATGTGATGCATGTATTTTGATATTAAATAATATCATTTATTTATATAAAGAACTTATTGTATGAGTTTGAAATAGCTTAATTTGATTAGTAGCTTGATTATAATTAAGTATAAGATATGATGTGTTGGAGAAAGAAATGACATGAGAAGTTTTGAATAGGAAAATATTTTTTAGATATAAAAAAAATTGTTAACTAAAATAAATTTTTTAAAAAGAAAAAAAGTTGCTAATTGAAAGCTTGCAAGAAAACCTTGTGTGAGTGTGTGTGTGTTTTTTTTTCCAATTTTTATAATAATTTATTGTGTATGTTACATGACAAAATTTAATGTTTCAAAAATTTGGAAGGAAGAAAATTTGAAATTCGGAGTTATTATTTTTTTGTCTTTTTTGTCTTATAAAAGTTCAATATATATGTTTACGCAAGCCTTTGAATGTCGAAATAAAAAATAGAAAATACAATCAACAGGGGCCAAGGCAACCACGTACGTAAGATTAGAACAAGCCAATAGACTGCAATGCGACTTCCAACTATAAATAAATGCAGGACATTAATTTGGTATAGAATTCTTATCTTCTTTTTACATTTTTTTTCCCCAAAAATAGATTAATTTGGTATAGGATTCTTATCTTTTTCTCTTTTCTTTTTTGTTTTTTGGGTTAATCAGGTCCAGCATTCTTATCTTTCTTTTTGTTTCTTTTGCCAAAGTGGTATGCGATTCTTATCATGTGTCATATTCATAATTAGGTATATGTCAAGCAATATACTGATGTGAACAAGCAAAATAAATTACACAAACATGTTCTAAAGAAAATGTTAGATGAAAATGACCACATAGTTCATTGTGGTAAAGAATTTTGAATTCAAATTTGTATCCTTGCATTACAAAATATATGTGTTGCTTGGCTGTTCAGTAACTAGAGCATGCTTTTAGTCCATCATTGCAGTATCATTGCAGTATAGCATTTATGATTTTAAAAATAAATTTAATGTATTATTTTAAGATAAATATTCTTGCTAAATTTGTTCTCTAGTGGTGTATTTCTCACTTTGCAATAAAAGAACACTTCAAAAATACATCAACAAATTTTTTCTTTTCAATGCTAATATATTAATTGATTTTTTAGACCAAAAATACCTTATACTTTATTATGTTTAGGGTCAGTGGTAAGTAGGAGACAAAAAAAAAATAACGCTTATGACAAGGCCTATTTAAATTGTATTCCAGTAAAAAAACACCTTTTTTTTTTATAGCGAAACTAGGTTTACACCACTACAATGCACAGGATAATTTTTTTAAAAGTAGAAATAATTTTAAACAATAAAAAATATAAAAAGTTATAAAAATAAAATAGTAAAACTACAAGAAAAATATATTTATGAATAATAAGACATATCAAGTGAAAATATAACAAATAAAAAAAACAATTGATTATCAAAATAATAGGGCATTAAAATGACTTATTAATAAAAATTGTCATTTATTCACCTATTGCCTATTGTTGAACAAATTAACTAAGTAATTTGAAATTGGATAAATTTTGAAGGATAAAATTTAACATTGGGTTTTCAAAAGAGAAAAAATGGAATTACAAAAATAGAATTAAAAATAATAATATGTAATTATTATGAACAACACTATTAAAATTAAATAAATTTTATATTTTTAAAAATATTTATCCATATTTTTATTTATTTTATATTTATATATTTTTATTTATTATTTATTTATATTTATTTTATAGTAAAGCATAACAAATATAAAAATAATAAAAGATTAACAAAAACTATAAAGACTAATTACACTATGTAATTGTCCCAATTCATACTTCTCCCATGAAAATTGGAGAATGTAATTGAGGAGGTCCAATTACACGTAATTTACCTTTGACTAAGTAGTTACTTTGTTCAACAAACATGCCTAATTATATAATTACTCTCAATTATACCCAATTTTAACTACAAGGTGGCTTTTCAAATGCACTCTAAGTACATTAGTATTTAATAAAATATAAATTATTTATTACTTTTAAATATGATAGTTGAAAGTATTATAACATATATTTAGCAATGTTCTATAACAAATATATAAAAAGAATTTCATATTCTACTTCTAAAAAGATTTTTTTTTTTTACTTCTAAGGTGTAGGCATACATTTGCATTAGAAATGCAAAATCTATGACTCTAGTTATTAATGAAGAAAAATTAAAATCTCAATATCTAATTATGCGCAAAGAGCAAATATTCTAATTGGTAACAAATATAAAGAAAAGAGTTTGAATAAAAATTTTTTGATTGTTTAAATTATTTTTAATTCAAATATTTGTTAAAGTATCATATAGAATTTAAAAATTTATACAATATCTACTTATTAGCTAAGTGAAAAATATGATATGAAATGTGACAAAAAAATGCTATATTATATATATGTGTATGTATGTATGTATACATACTCGCGTGATGCATGAGAAAAATAAGTACTTCTATATTTTATTTATTTATTATTACTCAATTTTTACAGTTGTTTTAAAGATAAAACTTAATTTTTAGAAGGTTTTAACAGCAATCAATTTCTATATTTTTGTAAAATCAAATAATTTGAGAAAGAAAAATCAAAATAAAGTAGATGAAAGAATATGAACAGGAAAAGAAATACATATAGGGAATAAATTTGATTAGGAATTTTTTTAATAAATAAAAGGGCATGACTAAACTTTTTTAGAGGAAAAATAGGTATGACATACCAATAAGGTATCAGTTGAAGTGGTAGTCACTTTATCTATGTAAGAAAGATAACAAAGGTTCAAATCCGTAGAAGCTCACTTGCTTTTTTTTTTTTTTTTTTTTTGTGGGGGGGGGTTGAGAACACCTAGCTCAAAACAAAAAAAAAAAAAAAAAGGGGATGAGATGATGGCACTTGAAATAAATTAAAAGGTAAAAAATATGCGCGTGTGTGTATATGTATGTATATATGTAAAGCACATTTCTAACTATATATTATACAAAAACCCGCCTTTTTATATGTACATATGTGGAAGATATTCGGTAGACTTCACTAGACTACCAGGTTAGATGTTACAGGTTTAGCACATCGTGTAAATTTAATTTGCTTAATGAAACTTTTTGCAAAAACTGAAAAAACTACTTACAAGTGAGAGCATAAACAAACAGGTTGACGGTCAAATTTACCAATGTTACTAAAAAATTATATAAGAATTCGATACCCGTGGTATCTTAATAAGATAGACTTGTCAAAAAAATCTTTCGATGCATGATCACATGATTATGTTCGTGTTGCAGAGAAGTGGCCAGTCTTGGGGGCGACCCTGTGCTCGAGATTAAGGGCAAGATCCCTAGCACGCAAGTGGGCGATACGTATGGAGTATACTTAGTATTCAAGCTCGCCCCTAACCACGCTAATATTGATGAAGCATATGCTGGTTTAGGTGATGGGGATCTCATCCGAATTTTTCTTGCTCGTGATCCACCCCGTCGTCCTGACGGATGGTTTGAGGTTTCTCTTGGAACTTTTTTAGGCACTAGTAGTGAGCTCAAATTCCGCCTTATCGGGAATGATGTTTTTCACAACAAATTTGGTCTCACTGTGAGGGGTGTTGAAGTTCGTAAAATTGAACGTGTTCATCAAATCGGGGAAGCAAATGATAATATATCCGGCAGTATGTGTGTCTCCCTCTAGTGTCTTAAAGGACTAGCTAGCTAGATATGGTGCCCTTCTAATATATGTACACACACACACACAGAGGTTTATGTACCCAATAAAATCAGTAGCATATATCAAGTCAATTTCCTGGTTTTGTGTTTTCGTTATCATACTACTCCCTGTTTGATGTTCGATTTTTTTCCCTTCTTTTCTCGGCATGTCAATTAGCTATATGCATAAAAAGCTAAAAATATTTGAATGATAAAATAAATATACACAGTGTAGCTCACAATATGACATGTACTAACCAATCACAAGCAAGAAGACCTATTGGTATGGTATAGTAGTATTGTCCCCAGCTAGGATGAAAGAATTCCTAGCTAAGTAGCTATCTCTTTAGCATTTATGCAAAATCTTACAATTCATCAAATGGATGTAGAAAATTTTATTTTTGCATGAATGGTGAATGGGATATGAAGAAGAGACTGTTTTGTATTTGGTCAAAAGAACGAAGTTGTTTAAACTTGTGAAAACATTTGTATAGTTCAAAACAAGCAACTAAGCAAGGACACCGAAAATTTGAGACAGCAATTTCTGCAAAAGGTTTCAAAATCAATGGATCAAGTAAAAGTGTTTATATAGTAAGTTCAAAGGAGATCAACGTGTAGTAATATGACTAATTATATGTTGATGATCTGTTAATTTTGAAATTAGCTTAGAAGAGATTATTACTGATTCCAAGAACAATAAAGTCTTCAAGAGTGCCGTCCCCCTGTATCTTATTAAAAATAAAAAAAAAAAAAAAAAATATAAGTAGTGCTTATCTAGCAGTCGTTCTTCGCACCTTTTCGTGCTAATAGGTGCTTGTTTCATCAAGTATCACAACTATACGGACTTGCAAACCTCTGTTATGTAAGTTGGTTTTAACTGTACAGCTAGTTTCTATCGTCTAAAACAAAACTAAGAACTTCATTATATCCCAAAGGATTTTTGCAGGAATTCTTTTGCATATATAGTGATAAATTAAATTATTTTTAATATTAGCTCTGTTACACGTCTTAGAATCTATATTCTCTAACAAGCAAATCTCATATCTCTTCAAGACTTCGACCCCAATTTCTAACAAAAAATGAAGAAAGAACCACAAGTTATCACATGATGCTCGAACTTAACATTATAATCTATGTAAATAAAATTAAAATATGCTAAGATAACATGTGCTGCCACTTATCATTGTAAAAGCGTAAAACCAAAACCAAAAAGGAAAAAAAAAAAAAAAGAAGAAGAAGAAGAAGAAAAAAGAAGGAGAAAAAAAAGAATATGAAAGAATTATTGGGTGCTATTACAATATAAAACATGTCCCATGTGGAAAATCCGTCAACTCTATATAGTAGTTGTACAACAAATTATACTATGATCCCTCACAAGGTGTTCCTTTATAGCTAAGTGTACCCATACTTTAAAAGAAAATAACAAATCTAGATCTGATTGTCATCTCTCTCACTTTATACACGGAAACACACACTCATATTCATAAACACAGATGCACACTCACAAACACATACCAACACATAAACACGTACTCACACAAACACACCAAGACATAAGCACACACTTATGCACACACACTAACACACAAACACACACTCGTGTACACACAAAGATAGTGATGATGAAGATTCGCGGAGATCTATAGTTTTGCTTGAAGAAGAACAATTATAGTGAGGTCTTGCTTGCCTATTTTCCTATTTTCTTCGTCATCACACTGCTTATTGCCCTTGTCTGTATGTGTTTGTGTGTAAGTGTGTGCTTTTGTGTGTGAATGTGTGTGCGCGTGAGTGTCTGTTCTATAAGAGTGTGTGTGAATGTGTGCTTCTATGTGTGTTCTATATATATGAAGTTAGTGAACAAATAGTTGTGAGTTAATGAACAAATAGTTAGTGAATAAATAGTTTTGTGACAGTGAACAAATAGTGGTGGACGAATAAACAAATAGCCAGTGAATAAATAGGTGTGGCAGTAAAGAAATAACCATGGTGTATTGAACAAATATTTGATTTATATATGAAAGTCAGTGAACAAATAATTGTGGGATAGTGAATAAGTAGTTGTGGAGTAATGAAGAATAGCTATTGAACAAATAGTTGTGGGGCAATGAACAAACAGTTGTGGTATAATGAACAAACATTTATTGTTTGTAAACAGTAGTGCATACTGTTTACGCGCGTTTTGCTGCTAAGCTGTTTGTTTTTTTTTGTTTTTAATATATGAATGAGAATGATGTTTAATGAAGGAACACCTTGTGAGAAATCATAATATAAGGTCCCTAATTTTACTATCTGCAAACATAATGAATGACAGAACTTTAAGTTGTCTGTATTGGGATAGCGTGTAATTTCAAATATTAATTAAGCATGCAAACTTTAGTATATCTATTAACTGAATAACCTTATGCCGGTTATATTGGGACATTATGAATGATCACGATAGTCTCGATTTATAAATAACGGCTATTCCCCATTGCATTATGAATTCCTTGTTTGCATTAGTAAAAAAAAAGTATCTTTTGTGCTTTTGAATATAAATTTAAAAAATGATGATAAACCAGTGGTATATGATTTTAAGAGTTTAATAATATTAGATCACCCTCGTAAAAATACATTTCATGCCAGCTTGTGGTCAAAATGAATGGGGCAAAATTTTGATGCATTACCCGTGCAATAAGGCATGGGAAGCAACCGAGCAAGCCCACATTATCCATCTACCGTTAGAGGGTGTATACAGTAAGGGATACTCTTAGAAATTTTATGCACAATATAGATTTGTTGTGAGACTTTTGGCACAATGAGAGGGTGTTGTGCACTTGTGATAGACACAGAGTAATTTGGTGCATAGAGAAAGAAAGAGGAGAGAGAAAATGAGTAAATATATAAGAGAACGGTGGGCAAAATGACGAAGAAAGAGAAATTAGATTCATTTTCTTTTAATAGGAGGCTCTTGCGGAACACAATAAGATGAGAACGTGGTAAAATTTGCAGTTTTGCACACTAACTTGGTGTGTTTATATATATATATATAGCATTCTTATCTCTTCTTCTTCTTTATGTTTTTATTTTCTATTTTAAGGGTTAATTTGATACAGGATCCTTATCTTTTCTTTTTGTTTTTTCCAGCCAATTTGGTATATGGCATAGGATTCTTATCTTCTTTTTCTTTTCCTTTTTGGCTTTGGGTCAATCTCGTGTAGGATTCTTATATTTCTTTTCGTTTTTTTGGGTCAATTTTGGAATATGATTCTTATCATGTGTTATATCAATAATTAGATATATATATATATATATGTATATATATATATATATATATCAAGCAAAATAAATTACATAAACACGTTTCATTGTTTTCTTTTCTCTATTTCTTTTTTTGTATAAATTGCTTGAGACTCCTATAGTTCATCAAATGTGCATCGGACCCTCTTGTGATATAAAAAGTCCCTTATAATCCTCCTATGGTTCATTAGAAGTGTATTGTATCCCACACTATTAGAAAACCCATTATCTTTGACCACAGTTGCATTCTACGAAGCCTAATCAATTGCACGTCATTAGAATTATTTTATGTCCAGATGAATTTTTGTTGGTTGAAAACTACTATCCCCTTTCCAATAAAAATTACTATGACATGCAATGTTGAACCAACAAAAATTAATCTGGATAGAAAAAATCTTACAGTGTCCAATTTAGGTGCATGCAATGCAATTGTTATTAAAGATGATGGATTTTTTAATGGTAGAAGGTCCAATATACTTTTAGTAGACCATAGGAGATTATGAGTGACTTTTAAAACTATAGAAGAGTCTAATAAACTTTTAATGGAGCGAAAAGAGCCCTAACAATTTACCCCTCTTTTCTTGTGATTCCCGCAGATTATACTGGTTTCTGTAATTTGAAGTTTGAAGAACCATTCATTTACAAACATGTTGAAAGAAAATCTTAGATTCAGATAATTTATTGTGGTTAAAATTTTTGAATTTAAAATTTTCTCTTTTAATTATAAAATGTATGTATTGCTTGACTGTACACTGACTAGAGCATGCTTTAGTGAATAATTTTAGTATAGCATTTATAATTGAAAAAAAGTAGTTTTTAGAGTTTGAACTTTGCAAAATATTAAGAAATTGAACTTTAAAACCTTTCATAAAAGTTTTTTTTTTTTTTTTTCAAACTCCCATTGCAATCCAATCCCCATCTCTCATGAAATTCAAACCCAGGACTTCATTCTATTTGAGCTGCCCCCTAATCTCAACTTTTAATAAAAGTGATTGAACTTATTGAAAAGTGATATTTTATATACCGTTAAGTACCAATGTTAATTCTTTAATTGCTTGATGTTTTCCTGTTTTAACCTTAGATGGCATTTTATTTTTCTTTCATACCTTAGATGGATTTTCCAACATAGCATTCCAAATTCATGTGCATACACAATGAGACAAACTTATAAATTAGAAATTATCTCACATATATACACATAAATTTTAGACTTTTTTTCGTGGGCTATATATGTGAACATAAATTAATCTACATATTTTTTTAATTTGTCTTACTAATAAAGTTCATATATATATATATATATATATATAATTTAAAAAATATAATTAACTATGTATAGTTTAAGTATTAAAAATGTAAGAAATTTAAATAAATTACAATAAAGAACAAAAAGATAAACCTATATACGCTTATTTTGGAAAATAGAAACATTGAGTTAGTAACAGAAACAATATGTAACTTAATTTATATTTCCATAACTCACCAAAAAAAAAATCCAAAATTTATATATATATGTCCACACACACACACATATATATATATATGTATGTATGTATGTATGTATGATAGCTTATAATTTATAATTTCTTGTGTGTACCACGTAGATTTAGATTTTCATCTAAGAGAATCCATTTAAATTATCAAAGAAAAATAAAATGCTACCTAATATTTAAAAGTTAAAAATACTACATAAACAAAGAATTAACATTGTGTTACTTTATGGTGGTATAAAACATCACTTTTTCATCGGTTTACGCTCTTATATTAAAAGATTTTGAAGTTCAAATCCATATTCTATATTTTGCAAATCTCAAGCTAGCACTAAATCTATTATTTTTCTTTTATAATTTTAAATAAATTCAATGTACATATATTTTCTAAATAAATATCTTATTATCAAACAGAAAAATGATGTTATTGAATATGCTATTTTATTTCCGAGCGAAAGATCCGAGCACAAATCAAGGGATTCACAAACTCTTTTTTTAAATATTTAAGATTCAACATGATAGGATATTTGTTTAATTTTAAAATAGTTACTTTATTACGTATATCATGCACTAGCAAACTTCGGAAATTAGCAATTCATGTGGTCTAGGTTAGGGACAAGAATCCTCTCCTAATTTCTATTTTGGTCTTAACTTTGTAATTTAAAATTTCAATCATATACTAATGTTACTAAACACTTGAAAGAATTCGATAGCAATGGCATCTTAAGAAGATAAGGTTTGACAAAGACTTGTCGAAAAATCTAGCGGCCTAAATTCCTAAACCTCTGACGCAAAAGAAAAAGAAGGAAAAATAAATAAGAGAAGAAATCAAGTGGGAATAAATGCATAAAGAATAATCCAAGAAACTGCATGCTACCTAACTTCCTCCTATAAATGCATGACCAAGTGGAGATCAACGAGAAAACGCATAGAAAAATACCATCACCAAAGATATATATTTAGCATTATTACCATCAGACAAACGAAATGGACCAGGTTGTGCAGGCCGTGCAACAAGCTGTGCAGGTCGTGCAGCAGGTACGCTAAATGAATAACGGTTGTTCTTTCATTCATCTAACTAACATTAGTCATAAAAAAAAAAATATTAGCAAAAAATTTGTAAGATTGGAACAAAAATTTGTGGGTTCTTTAGAAAAGTTTATACTTCTAAAAGAATTTATTTATAGTAAAAATTTTTGTTCTTCACCTACAAATTTTTATTAAAAATCTACAATTTTTTTTTAAACTGATGTCAATCAGTTGAATGAAAAAGCAGTCCAATAAACATAGAACTCTTAGCTTTATTAAATAATTGTTTCTCCTGTAATTCTTCATCTGCAAGATGCATTCATCAGCACCATAACAGCACAAACCTCTTGCTCTTGTTCAATGACAGAACTGGGTAGGAGCAAGAGATCTTCAAATCAAAGATGCAGACAACCCAAATCGGTGGAGCTGGAATACGCTTCCTGAAGGGTTCTCCCAATCTCTCTCCCTCTCGGTTTATTTTATTTTATTTTATTTTAAGAAAGAGAGATGACACTCGCGAGATTTTATTGACAATACCAGAAAAAGATACAAGATAGGAGAGGAACCGAACCAAAACCTCCTATAAATTCATCTCTCTCCCTCTCTTGTTTACCCTCCGCTAATGTTTTTCATTTTAATATATATATATTTTTAAAAGGATCAATACTAGTTCCTACTTATGTACCACTAATGATTACTCAGTACTCAAAATTTATAGGCCCAAGTGAGGGGAGTTACACTCTGTTTATCTAATTTAATGATGTTTGGTTGTACATGATTGTGTTTATGTGCAGAGAAGTGGCCAAGCTTGTGGGCGATGCGGTGCTTGACATTCAGGGGTGGACCCCTACAACGCCAGTAGGATTTACTAGTAAGCGTAGAGCGTACTTAGTGTTCAAGACCGAGCCTAACAACAATAACATTGATAAGGCATATTCTACGGTAGGGAATCCAAAATTACGCCTAATTTCTCTTGCTCGTGATCCACAGCATCGTCTTGACGGATGGTTCGAGGTTGCCCTCGGAGATTATGTTGGTACTGCGCATATCCACCTTAAAGGGATTGATGATCATCTTCTAAAATGTGGTCTCGTTGTGAGGGGTGTTGAAGTTCGTGATAAGTTTTGACCCAAAAAAAAAAAAACGAAAAAGAAAAGTTTGTAAAAAGTGATGATAATCATGTTGCGGCGCCAAAATGAGAGCAAATGAATATATGTGTGGGTGCATGTGTATACCCAATAAAATAAGTCGGATCGAATAAATTAATTAATTAAATAAGAAATTTGAAGTCCTGGATTTGTGTTTTGGCTATCATACTCAGTCTTTGATATTTGATATTTGCCTTTCAGAAATTCCTTTAAATCGGTTGTGAATTGAATTAATAGATATCTATATATCACTCAGGAGACAAATTAATTAATTGATTTCATTAGAGATTTGACTGCAGGTTTAATTACCTCCTTAACTAATTAAAATAATTTTATATATATCATGATCAGTTGCATATGATTTAGGGATAACAATCCGAATTTCGAACTAATAAACACTAGAAAATGAAAGGGAGTTAACATGTTCCTAATTGTCACTGTAAACGCTTTTTGACTCTGGAAAATGTGAAGAAATCGGAGGCAACGCAAGGAACCACTCAGGGTATATATATATATATATATATATGTGTGTGTGTGTGTGTGTGTATACATATTAAAAGAAAAAAAAAAAAGGAAACACCCGCAGGTCGGGTAGGGTCCACCTGTTTGTCTAGCGGATTGCGAAATACTAAATCTTAACCCTATATTTTGGCGGGTTAAATAGTTTGACCCGTGGTTCCTGACCCTTTTTGCCAGCTCTAAGTAATGTGTGGTGTATCTATGACATGCATGGAAAACGATCCACAAATTGTTTGGCCTTTTTAAAATATATAAACATCCCACATGGAAAATTCTAAACACCTAACTGCAGCATGTAAGGTTTTGGGCTAGTCCTTATATTGACTAATTAATTTTATAATGGCATCTTAGTGTTTCTAAACATGGTATCAAAGTTTCCATCTTGGTAACCAGTGCCATTGTCATTAACACAGTGAAAAGTTTGGAGAACATCAACAAAATTTGGAGAACATGAACAAGAAAGTAGGAGAATTAAAGAGCTGAAATTTGCCAAGAAATTTCATAGATAATACACCCTAAAAGAGGGAATAAATATATTAATGAATAATTTTTAGAAAAGTTCCTCTAACAACGAAAACTTTCACTCCTATATATAGCTATTTTAGAAATCCAAAACTTTCACTCCTATATATAGCTATTTTAGAAATTCAAAACTAAATAGAATTTGATTCTACCAGTCCTTTTCATATAAAAATAGCTAATAAATTAATTCTAATATAACTAGGACTTAATAACAAACTAAATAGAATTTGATTCTTCCAGTCCTTTTCATATCAAAATAGCTAATAAACTAATTCTAATATAACTATGACTCAATAACAAATAACTAATATAATTAGGACTCAATAAAAAAAAATAACAAATCCCAAATCCTAATAACTAGAATTAGGCTGCGTCCGTCATCAAATTTGTTGTTACCGAAAATTATTTTGGAGAAACTGTATTTTATTAGGTCACGTCTTGATACGCTAATCCACCTGAACGATAGGGCCCGTCGAGAGGAATCTTGCTGTACAAAAATTGAGAACGGAGGTCGAACGTGCCCACACTCTCAGTCCAAAGTTGCCAAACAACGCTTTCCTGACATCACCTGACATAAGCCCTAGGCAAACCATCCAATAAGCATCTCATCAGCGTTGCACAAGCGACACGTCGTTACCACGTTACCGCCGCGTTAGTTGCCAGTCACTGTTAAGTGCAACATCAGCATCCTAATTAGTCAGCGCTTCCAGTCATTTGGCACCTCAATTATCTTTACAATTAGATTTTAAATGGTACAAACTATGTTTTTCAACATCCTGAATCTATTTTCACAATTAGATTTTAAATGGTACAAACTATGTACCATGGGCTCAAGTTATGACTAGTTTTCTCAAGAGTCAGAAATTGTGGAGAATCATGAGTAAGGATATTAAAGAACCTAAGCCAAAATTAGGTGAAACTGAAGACAAGTATATTTATTGACCCAAAGATTGGGATAGCAAGAATCATCTGATTATTACTTGGTTCAAAAGTACTTTAATTTGTCTTATTAGTTTGTAATTTGGGTGTTTTGACAGTGCTAAATTCGTTTGGAAATTTTCCAAAAAGAAACATATTGCAGCAAATGGGGTTTATTTGTACCAACTAACTAGGGCTTTGCATTCAATGTGTCAAGAATCTGGGATATCAATTAATATATATATATATATATATATATATATATATATATATATATATATATATATATATATATATATATATATATATTCTCATAGAAGCATACTGTCAGGGAACATTGCAAAAAGTATTAGCTTTAAGGTCATGGTTACAAAACTATGCAAAAAGCTAACTATTGCGAAAAGTTAACTATTGGAATGGTTTTATAAAAAGATAGCAAAAATTATTGGTTTTTAGGTAAGAACTACAAAACCACTGCAAAAGAGCTAATTACTGTAACTGTTTTATAATAGCATTGCAAAAACTGTTGGTCTTTTGACAATGGCAGTGAAACTATTGCGAAAGCTAACTACTAGAATAGTTTTTTATAAGTTCAATTAAAGTGCTGCAATAAGGTAAAAATGTGGTACTATGTGCCCTATGTCCTCACCGCATGTGAAAAGTACATGCATTCAATACTTTTATATTATAAATTTATAAATTTTAAATATTCATTATTATTATCATCCACAAGTAAATGTTTACAACCCTTACATTATTTTTATTAATAAATTTCAAAGTTTTAAATGTTTACAAATCTTACGTTACTTTTCACAACTTTTACATCATATATATGTCACAAGTTTTAAATATTAAAAGATTATATTATATATTCACAATTGAACATTAACAAATTTTAAATTGTACATTTATAAAATAATAATTACATTTTTCAGTGTATTCATACCCATGGCACTAGATTTTTACAGAACTTTAATTAATTAGAGAATAGAGAAGCTCGATTTAGGCAAAACAAGGCAAAACATCACACTTTATCTGCATTATTTTCTTTCAATAGAGCAATAGCTTTGGAATTACAAGATTTCTCACCAACTCCGTACCTACTGATCATCTTTTGACTCCAAACCATTTTCAACAATTTCCTCAATAAGGATAGAATCATTTAAAGTCTCAACAGAGTCATTTATCTGCACACAATATATATATATATATATATATATATAGAGAGAGAGAGAGAGAGAGAGAGAGAGAGACAGAGAGAGAGAGATGGTGGAGAACAAAGGAGGAAGAGAATTGCGGAGAGAGAAAGGAAAGAGAAGCCAGATAGAAGAGGACGATGAGAAAGAATGACAAATAAAGAGAATTGAGATTCAGTTTTTCTTTTTTTTCCCCCTTTTCTTTTTTTTTTTAAATTTACAGGAAGCACGATACATGCTTTACAAGAAGCACATAATGAGGGAGCATTTTAAAATTCGCGCACTAACTTGTTTCTTTTTTCTTCTTAAACTTGATAATAGCATTCTTATCTCTTCTTCTTCTTTTCTTTTAAGGGTTAAATTGCTACTGGATTCTTGTCTTTCTTTTTGTTTTTCAGGCTGATTTGGTATATATATGATTGTTATCTCTTTCTTTTAACCCCTTTTTTGGGGTTTATCTGGCATAGGATTCTTTTTTTTTTTTGGCTTTAGGTCAATCTGGTATAGGATTCTTATCTTTCTTTTTTATTTTTTTGTCAGTCATTGGTATATGATTCTTATCATCTGTCATATCTATATATACCAAGCAGTGTACTGATTTGAAGAAGCAAAATAAATTACACGAACAAACACGTCTCATTTTCTTAATGGTCCGCGCAAATACTGGTTTCAATACTTCGAAGAACCATTCATTTTCAAACATGTTGAAAAAATGAAATGGTCAGATAATTTATTGTGGTTAAAAGTTTAGAATTTAAATTTGTCTCTTTTCATTACAAAATGCATGTATTGCTTGGCTCTTCAATAACGAGAGCATGCTTTTATTGAATCATTGTAGTGTAGCATTTACAATTTTAAGAAAAATTCTATGTGATATTTTCTAAATAAATATCTTGTTATCAAACCAAAAAAGGATGCTATTGAATAAACTATATTTAAGATTCAAATGGAAATCGTGGGATACACAAACTGTTTTTGTAAATATTTTATTTCGGCAAAGCTATTTTATGATGAGATATTTGTTTAATTTTAAAATAGTTATTTTATTACATCATGCATTAGCTAACTTCGGGAATTAGCAATTCACTCATGAAATATTTAAATGTGGTCTAGCTCAATTCGGGAATTAGTGTACTTATATTTCCCTAAACTCAAAAATAAGTTAAGAAAAATTAATGAGATTAGGACTAATAGTATCACAAATTACAAAGATAAATAATTGATAATATCTCAAATTATAAAGATAAGGAACTGTCATCATAAATTGCAAATATATTGTTGCATTTTAAAATAAAAAATTTAATTATAATTATAAAAAAATCAATGATAAGGGACCTAATTCGATACCAATGTCATCCTAAGAATATAAGGTTTGATAAAGACCTGTGAAAGAAGGCCCGGGGGGGGGGGGGGAGGGATAAGAAGAATAAAAACAGAAGAAATCAAGTGCGATATGATATGGCAACCACACGTAAACAAAAAGAATAATCCAAGAAATTGCACACAAATTTCTGCTATAAATGCATGACAAAGTAGAGAACGACAAAATGCATAAAGAAATACCATCAAAGATAATATTATTTAGCATTACCATATGAGAAACAAGATGGCTAACGCTCAGGCTGTGCAGCAAGTATGCTAAACACACAGTACTCCAGCTTTATTGTTTCTTGTGTTTCTTCATCCGAATGCTGCATTCAGCAACATAACAACTTCTTCTGGCTCTTGTGTTTAATGACAGAACTGGATAGAAGCAAGAGATATTCAAATCGACGATGCAGACACTTACCCAAATAATTGGAGCTGGATTAGGCTTTCTAAAGGGTATGTCTCTCACTTTTAATGTGGGTAGATCCAAGAATTAATTCCCACTAGATACATGTCATAATCAGCTTTTGACTTCCCTTCAAGTAAAAAGAGAAAAGGTTCTCTTAATTAATCTCTCCCACGCTCTTTGTGCGTATATATGTTTGTGGTTTTCTCAGCACACAAAGAGCCAGAAAAAAATACTAATGTTAATCTAAAAGAGTAGTAACTAACTAAAACTCGTTTCCCCTAATTCAAAGCAAAAAAAAAAAAAAAAAAAAGATTTATGTAATGTGGTTTCTTTACATGATTATGTTTGTGTGCAGAGAAATGGCCGGGCTTGAGGGCGACTCTGCGCTTGACATTCAGGGAAGGATCCCAAGTGCTCAAGTAGGACATAAGTTTAAAGCATAGTTATAATTCAAAAATAATTCTTATTATTTCTTTTATTTATTAATAATTATACCCATGCTCTAAATTTCAAAAACAATTCTTGGTGTAATAACATAAGTACTCTTAGGTTTTAAATAATATGTTAAAATGATTTAGTTTGATGATAAATCCCAAACACCCCATCTACTTTTAAGTTTACCTAAATTCCCTATTCCTAGTATCTTTCAATAATTAATAATGGTTTTTTAAATTTAGCCTTAATAGCTAGTTTTGCAAACATATTAAAGACTACCATTGACTTTATGTCTATTTAATTAATACAGGAGTATTTTAGGAAGAAGTCCTATTAATAATTATACACATGCTAGCTCCAAATATATATTTTTCAAAACAACTCAGTGTAAGTACTCTAAACGTTTAAATAATCTGTTAAAGTTACTTGAGTGCAGAGACATGAAAACAACTTTGCGACCTGGCATCCTCACTTTCTAAAGAAGAAGAAGGTAAACACAACCCCAGCTTTGTGTTCATATATATGTTTTGAATTCATCTCTCTTGTTTCTTATTATATATACTTTTATTTTTATTTTACTTTTTTGAATTCATCCACATGATGCACTCCACAATATGACAACAATAAGTTCTGGCTCTTGTTCAATGCCAGAAGTGGATAGGAGCAGGAGATCTTCAAATAAAAGATGCAGACAACGAAAATCGTTGGAGCTGGAATATCCTTCCCGAAGGGTTCTCTCGATCTCTCTCTGTCCTTTGTTAATTGAAGTAGCAGCGGCCCTCGCCCCTATAATTGGCAGGGTTTTTCCTTAACTGTTCTCGACTATCAATAGGAATTAATTAGTCGTTTACCCTGATCTGCTAATGTGGCCTCTTTACATGATTGTGACTGCAGAGAAGTGGCTAGGCTTATAGGCAACAAGGTGCTTGACATTCAGGGCAAGACCCCTAGAACGAAAGTAAATCATGAGTATAGAGCATACTTAGTGTTCAAGATCGAGCCTAACCACAATAATATTGATAACGCATATTCCACTATAGGGGATGGGAATCTCAGGCTAATTTCTCTTGCACGCAATCCGCTGTGTCGTTCTGACGGATGGTCTGAAGTCGCCCTTGGAGATTTTCAAGGTACTGGCAGTCAGTTGAACATCCGAGTTAGGGGAATTGATAATCATCATCTAAAACACGGTCTCATTGTGAAGGGTGTTGAAGTTCGTAAGAAGTGAAGATAATCATCATATTGCTTGGTGTTCTCTGTGCATGTGTATCTCCTTTTAGGGGATGCCTACATATGGCAGCTATTCAAATCAAGATCCTCTCATGTTAATTACTTACTTTCTTCTTTATATTTCACTTAAATATTTTATTTATTTATTTATTATTATTATTTTTTTGGGCAAAATTAAAGATGAGGGACTTTTTACCGAAATTATATTACTTAAAAATGTAGTTGAAACGAATTGGAGACTTTGAAATATTTAATTATTATACACCATGCATGCATTAGTTGTACTAATTAACTAGAAGTTCGGGAATTTTAGCAATACATGTGGTTGATAATGACAAAAAGAATGTCAATCAAATAGTTGAAGAACTGCTGCGTGGCATCTGGTTTATAAATAAAAGAATACTTTAAAAGAGACTAGTAAAAGATTTCCTCTTTGCATGTAACTAAGAATGGACTTAAGATTCTTCTTTTTAATGCAAATCATTGATTGATCTTTTAGACTGGAAATACAAAATGCATTTTATCCCTCTATTTTGTTAAAGTCGCATAAAATCTCCTATATTTTCAAAATTTATTGATACTCTTGTGGGATCAAAATCGTTGAGTTAAGGGGAATTTAAAAAATGTGCCTACAACGCATCTTGACTTGTCAATAAAGAAAAAAACTCAAATATATTGGTGTAGATTTCCCCTTTGATTCTAAAAATAATGCAGATCGATTTTCCCTCAAGTTTGAAATAAGGTGCAAATAAACCACTTTACGATGAAGATAAAAAAACATTTCTACTAAATTATGTAGATTTATTTGTTTATATTCATTAAATTATTATCAACACATTTGTATTGCTTAATAATGAATCGTTTAAACTAAAAAGTCCATATAATTTAGGAGATATGTTTTTGATTTTTTTTCTCATTTAGGAGTGTATTTTCACCTTATTTTAAACTAGAGAGAAATTTGTATTATTTTTAAAATCAAATAGAAGAATTCGCACCACTTTTAAAATTTGAGGGGGAGTTGCGCCAATTTACTTGAGAGTTTTTTTGGTTATTAACAAGTCAATGCATTACTACCTTATTTATTTGTATTATTTTGACCTTTTGTAAGAATAGTATTACTACCTTATTTATTTGAGTAATGCTATATGTCACCTTTTTCCATCACCTTTTTATCACCCCTTATGTGGCGTCTTAGTTGCCATTTTATTTATTTTATTTTTTTTGGAAGGGGAGGTTCTTTTCCCTAGAATTTTATTGCAACAAGAAAATAAAATTACAAGTAGGGGGGAGGGGCGAAGCCTGACCTTCTAGTCTACTCCTAGGCATGAAAAGTTGATAGGTTAACCTTTGTACAGTAACATTCGTGGTATGCGACATACAAATGCAATGAAACATAAATAAGGTAGTTAGTTTTTTAGTTGTCATGCCAACTAGATAGATTTTTTTTAATTTTATTTTCTTATTCTTTTTATTTTTATCTCTCCTTTTAATTTATTTTTCCTAATTTATCTTTCACTATCCAAATTAACTTTCAATCAATCCTTTTCTTCTTCTTCCTTTTTGGTCGAAATTTTTGTCTCCTTCATTTAACTATAGCAGCCATTGTCAAACCTTTTTTTACTTTCCATATTCCTATTCTCAACTCACCATCGATTCAATAACGGCCTATTTATTTGTGTTCATGGATTACAAACAAAAACAACTAACGGACCAATAAATCTATACTGTTTTGCCAAAGTTGCAAGAGGCAACTGTCTCTGAAGCATCTTTTTTAAAATTAATCTACAATTTTGCCCAAATTTTAAGCAAAAAACCAAATATAGAATATGTAGGATAACATATTGTATGAACCATAGATGTGATGGATCAATGGCTACGCTTGTATTTTTCCTCAAAAGAAGGTATTAGAGAGAAGTAGAAGAAAAGGAAACATAGTGACTCTTACATGCTTAGTAGGATAATATTTCTATGCGTGTTAATGGATCCACTTTCTGATCCATGAACGTGCATAAGAATAACAACCATTGACATATGGCTTTGGTACAACCAAAAGTTTCTACAATTGAATTTGATATTGAGTTGGGAATTGAAAAATGGAAGCAAAAAAAGGTTTGATCATGGCTGTTGTAGTTTAGATAAAGGAGGAGAGAATTTCGACCAAAAAGGAAGGAGGAAATAATTGATTAAAAAGTTAATTTGAATAGGGAAATATAAATTAGGAAAAATAAATTAAAAGGGGCGAGAAAAATAAAAAGAATAAGAAAGTAAACAAAAAAAATCTATTTAGTTGGCATGGTAATTAAAATGCCAACTAAGAGGCCTCGTAAGGGGTGATAAAAGGGTAGTGAGAAAAGGGGGTGACATATAGCATACTCTGTTTATATTCTACATGTATTACATCTTTTTTCTCGATTTTGTACCAATATTGGCTTGTTAACCTTCATGTCTAGGAGTAGAACCGAGAGTTAGGCTTTAGTCACCATCTTTTTGGTACGTTTTATATTTGATATTAATAAAATTCAAGGAATGCCACCTCCCTTTCCTTTAAAAAAAAGAAGTCAATGCAGTACAGATGTGCCTTTCACTCTCTCCTTTACCACTACAGAAAACGAAGGATGAGGAGTAATGTGCAACTCTTTTAGCAGATAGCAACTAGTTTTGACACTACCAAAGGTTCTATGTGGCTTTCACAAAATACACGGTAAAATGCATTTTACTTTTTATTATGTTTAGGGATCAGTTATTACTAAGAAATAGAAAAGATTAAGGTTTATAGCAGATTCTCATTGTCAAAAAGGAGAACAACCATGAACTTCAAAACTCTAAGAAGGTATTTGGTGTTGCTTAAAAGTTTGTCAAACTTGCTTATAAGTAAAAAAGTCGAAGTTACGTATTTGGGAACTTCTTTTCTTATACGTATAAGAAGCTGCTTGTAGATGTACGTTACTTATAATTAAGTAGATTAAAATAACCAAACCCAAATAGGCTCTAAATAATATATTATTTATTTATTTATTTATTTATTTATTAAGTTTTGAAGTTTTGGCCTCATTTTGAAGGGTGTTGCAATTCGTAAAGAGGTTGCCTTTGCAATTCGTACCACCTGAAAACGTTCATCATATTGCTTCTCTGAAATGGGAAGCAAATGATAATATATCCTTCTATATATGTGTCTCCCTTTAGTGTCTTAAGGACTAGATATGGTGCCCCTTCTATATATATGTGTGTGCCCAATAAAATCAGTCGGATATATCAAATAAATTTCCTAGTTTTGTGTTTTCGTTATCAAAATGATCATATATACCGCCTCCTCAATAGTTCTACTTAGCCCTAATAGCTGTGATACTTTAAATGACTGGTGGTCTTTCTGAAGAGTGTCCATTTTGGCCTCCTAGCATGACTTTAGAATTACCCTCGCGATGATGCTTTTGAACATTTGTTTGGTTTAAGGGCCTCTGAAATAGTATTTTTTTAAAGTATTTTTTTAATGAAAAGTGTGGTTTTTTTTTTTTTGGGAAGATCAAAATTTTGACTTTTAGGTAAAAGATGAAATTGAGTTTTTTAAATCACTTCACCTTTTTTGAATTCTGGTTGAAATATTTGTTGTAAAAATATGTATTTTTTTTTAAAAAAATACTTTTCTCTAAAAATCAATCCAAAATAAATCATTTCAGAAGTTACACTATTTGTCTGGTAGACCACATGATCAGAACACGATTTCTTCGAGATATATTTTATTTAGCATCAATAATAATTATTAAATTCGTGAATATACGTGAAATAGGCAGCCTCTGGCGTATTTAGCAGCCCGCACAATCAGAACACGATAAAGAAATATAAAAGAAGAAGAAGAGAATAATGAGGTGTTAGGCCAACATGATGTTATCTCGATGAACACGGAAAAAAAATAAAACGGAAGAAGAAGAAGGAAAAAAAAAAAAAGTAAAGTAGCTTCTTTTTTCTCCAAGGAAAGGGAGGTGGCATTTCTGAAAAATCTTATAAATGAAACCAAAAAAAAAAAAAAGAGTAGTCGGGGAATGTAAAGTCGAACCTCCTATTCTACTTCCAAAAGTGTAATTGTTGACGTCATCAACCATTTTAAAAAATCAACCATCAAGTGCAATAAAATGCATGCTTAAAGTCCGTCAGTACTACTAAAGGACTACTACAAAAAGAAATTTGCAAAAATCATAAATAAAATAGTACTGCTATCCGCACAAAAACAAAAAAATAAAAAAGAAGTAGAAGGCAAAGAATAAACAATAACCATAATGCCATTATAAACAAAACGCGACGACCCATTTTGTCCATCCTAATGGGACCCTAGTAAACCAAGGACACCATTAGAAAAGACAAAATACTTTAGTCCCTTACCTTTAGCCTAAAAATTAGCCAGGAGATCATCAACAACTTGATTAACTTCTATTCACACATGTGAAATTCTCAATTGAAAAATCCTGGGAAGTTGCTTGATCTTAAAGATAAGGCGACACATACTCCAACGCCCCCACAGAGTTTTGCTTAATTAAAGTGACCATGGCCGTGGCATCCATGTCGATCCACAAATTTTTTTTAACTCTATGTTCATTACAAATCGTGAGGTCTCTGCATAAAGCAAATATGTTTGGTTAAAACTTTTGAGCGCTTTTTCCCAACTTATAAGTTGGGAAAAAAAGCTTTAATTACCAACTTATTTTTTGATAGCTTATAAATTTCTTGGTCAAAGTAATAAAAAGACAATATAACCTTTTAAAAAATTTACTTTTTGAGAATTTGTAATTAATGATATGTCCTTTTCAGTCATTATAACTACTATTGTTACTTGTAAGCAATTATTTATCAAATTTGTCAATAGCTTATAATTACATATTATCCAAACATATTTCCACTTATTTATCACTTATAAGCAGTTTTTTACTCATAAACACAAGTTACTTATGAGCACTTAAAAATAAACTTAGCCAAACAGGCTCTAACATCAGTCCAAAATATCAACCATTAATTTTGTAATCATTAATTTTGTTTGATTAAAGATGAATGACTCACATCCACTAGACTGATGTTTAGGACGGTTTTTAGTAATAAACATTGCTTTTGTTGCCTCTTGGTGTTTTTGAGCGATGTATGGAAAAATCTTCTTTACTCTTTAATGACTTCTGGTTATTTCTTTTAAAGTACCATCTTATTGTTATTATTAAATTATCATCTCATCTAAAAGTTTAAATATATATAACAAATTATTAGATTTACCATATATTTTTTGAAACTCAGAGAAAACTAAAACTTTGGGAAAAGCTCAATATTTGCTTTCTCTAGGATCAAAAAAGTAGAGCTTCAAAAAAAAAATGTTTCTTCAAAATTTTTAGAAAAAAAAAAAGCTCTTTTAAAAATACAATTTAGATGAATCTTAAGTTATCACCTTAACTAAAAATTTATTCCTATAATTAGATAGGGCCATATTAGAATTGTGTTTATATTATATTTATTTATTGTCTAAGGCTATCAATTGTAAAGGGGTGGTAAGGTTCGACCCTCCAGCGTTATTCACCTTTCGTCCGCCTTTTGTATTCGGAAGTAGTAGTATTTCCTCTTTTTGGTGTTAACTTCTTTCTATGCCCTGCTCCTATTTTGTAACTTCCTAATTCATCTAATAAAATTTTAGGAAAAGGTCCCTCCTCTTTCACGAAATAAATAAATAAGTATAAATAAAATAAAATAAAATAAAACAGAATAAAGTGACACTTCTGAGATGTCATGTGGTGGCTGCACGTTTCAAAAATTGAGATGAAAAGTTTTGGTCTTAAAAGCCTCGTTGCAAACGTTGTGGCAAAAAATTCTATATTTAATTGAGACGAAAAAAATCTATCTCAAAGTCTGAGACGGATATAATCCGTATCAAGTTTTGAAATGAAAATTTTCATCTCTATTTCATCTTTAAAGATGTCAAAATTTTGTTAATGACGAATAACTTGATACTGAACTTCTCATCTCTATTTTGTCTAAAAAGATTTTGCCAAAAATCTATTAATTGATAAAATGTTGTTAAGGAAAATTCCATCTGAAAATTCTGTCTCAAATTAAAGACAAAAGTTGTATCTCCATCCTGACTCAAAAATAGTTATATCATTTCTAAAATTCTGTCACAATTCCCTTTCTATTGTCATTCCACTATAATATTTTTTGTCTCTATTTTGTCTCAAATCCATCTATAGTACGCCAAAAAGTGCCTTAAATTTAAAAGGAAAGATCATTAAAGGTAAAATGAATTCATCCAAAAATTCTCTTGAAATGTTTATTATTTTACGATATTTGATTGTAGCCATAAAAAGTAAGAATGAAATGCTCATTTTCTTTAATTTGTTCGCCAAAAACATTTCAACTACTAAGTTAGAACAGGATGAAAATTAATTTAATAGGCCAAATACCATGTTCTTTGATTAAACGTAGAATTAACTTTATGCATGATGATTAATTCTTTTTCTTTTCATAAATTAAAAAAATGGGATATATTTATTTATAGTATTCTATCATAAATTTATAAATATAAAATATCAAAGGTCATGTGTCGTTAAGCAATACTAATCTAAAAAATTACCAAAGTTACAAAAATTAAGAGTGGCTTTCGACCTTCTTTTTGTTCAAAATATCTTGCATAATTTAAGTGAACTATTGTCGATTCATTTTTAAATTAATTATCACTGCAAATTTTATCACTTGCAAAAATTTCTCATGAAATTTCTATATATATATGTTTATGTAAGCCCTTGACGTCGGAACAAATAATAGAAAACACAATCACAGAATGGAAACATAAAGAAAAGGACTTCGTTCTCTGGCTTCAATTCGCCTTGCATGACACTAATTAGGCTGAAATAGACTAAACTACATTAGCATTTAAAATTGGTTGATAATATCAATTTTTGACACTAAATTAACTAAATAATTTAAAATTGGATAAATTTTGAAGAATATAATTTTATATAAGGATTAAAAAAGAGAAAACATAAAATTAATCCAATGTAGGCTGAAATAGACTAAATTACATTAGCATTTAACAAAATATGAATTATTTATTACGTTTAAAGATGACAGTTAAAATCATTATAAGATATATTTAGCAATGTTCTATAACAAATATATAAAGAAAATTTCATATTCTATTTATAAAAATTTTTCTTTTCTTTTCTTATTTTAAACTTCCAAGGTGTACACATACATTTATATTAAAAATGCAAAACCCATCACTCAAGTTGTTCGTGAAAAAAAATTTTAAAATATTAATATCTAATTATGGAAGGACAAAGTTTCTCGGTAACAAATATAAACAAAAGAGTTTGAAATAAAAATTATCTAATTGTTCAAATTATTTTTAATTTAAATATCTACTAAAATGTCACACGGAACTTAGAAATGTATACAATATCTACTTTATTAAGTAAGTGAAAAATATGATATGAAATGTAACAAAAAGTATGTCATAGTGTACCCATGCGATACATGAGTATTTTTATTTTTATTTTTATTTTGGTTAATAGTCAACCTTCACAATTTGCTTAAAAAAAGGATATAAATATATTTTATAAGTGGATTCTCAACACTAATAACAATTTTTATATATATTCAATTTTAATTTACTTAGTGAAACTTTTTGCAAAAACAAAAATAAGAGTGCAAATCGTCTAATATAATTTTACCTGGTGAGAGCAGAAACAAAGAGTTTAATGGGCAAATTTACCAATGTTAATTAAAAGTTATAATAATTCCGAACCGATGTTAATAAAAAGTTATAAGAATTCGATACCAATGGCATCTAAATAAGATAAGGTTGATAAAGGACTTACCTGGATTGGCTTGGAAAAAGCGCTCTTTTTTCTTGAAAAAGATACATTATTTTGGCAATAACTTATTGGATGCAACTAATTTCTTTTATAAATGCATGAAATCGAGAGCGAAAACACAAAGAGAAATATATTTAGCATTGCCATCAAACGAACAAGATGGCGCAGGCTGAACAGGTTAACATAACTCCAGCTTTATTATTTAATTTCTCGTGTTATTTCTTCATGTGCTTGTTTCTTGGTAGTTGCCCTATGTAGTGTATTGATAATTTCCAAACATGCATCGCATCGACGCTTTCTTTTTTTTCTTCGTAATTCTTGGGCATGATGCATTTAGCAATACAAGAACAACATATGATAGAGTTACCACTTCATTTAAAAGTTTAAGTTGGTAGATTTATTTATTAAATTAATAGCTTTGGCTCTTGTCTAATGATGACAGAACAGGATATAAGCAAGAGATCTTCAAATCAAATACGCCTTCTAAAGGGTCGTTCCCTTGTCAATCTCTTGATGCCGATGCTATGCTTGACATTAAGGGGAGGACCCCTAGTACGCTAGTACTGTGTAGTGCATACTTATAATTCGAAAATAATCCTTAGTTATTTTTTCGTTAGTAATTAATTATATCTATGATGTAAATATACATTTTCAAGAATAACTTTTTGGTGTAAACATAAGTACTCTTTAAGGTTTTAATTAAATAATCCGTTAACATTAGTAGCACGCAAAGAGATCAAACCAACTTAGCAATAGGCAGCAGCCGTACTCATCCAAATATACTAAAAAAATTGTAAGTTTTATTAGTCTATATTATTTTCTTTTACAACATAAGTTTTGAAACTATTAAAAAAATAATTTTTTTATAATATTGATACAAATAATTTATTATTTAGTGAAGAATAATTATATGCTTTAATAAAAAATATTATTAGAATAAATTTCTAATTAGAATAAATTATCTTTTCGCAACCATTGTAATTACTAATAATTATAATTATCATAACGATAATAACATGACTTAGTATCTTTTTATATCATTTAACATTTATCAGCTAACTTTATCGAATATATTAGGATATTGGTTTATTTAGCCTTGGATGTGACAGTTTTAAAGTTTTATTAATGTTTTAATGTATTATTAAATAGGTGGTGGCGAACCTCGAAACGATGGCTTAAACAATAATACCATATTAGTGTTTTCATCTCATCTAAAAGTTAAGTTTATAGATATGTATTTATTTATTGTATTAATAATTATTCTAATAACTAGTTGTGCCAAACAAGCCCTAAAAATTACACTTAAAACAAATTATTAGGGGTTGAAGATTTGAGGCTTTTATTGAGGTTAATAAAAATCGATGAACGAATTTAATTTAATATTGTTCATTGTCAGACAAATAAAATCTATAGCAACCCGGCTAGTGAGTTTGAAAACATTTTAATAACAAGGGTGTTCAATAACTAGTTTTTAAAGCATAGTGACTACAGGTAACGTATGTATTGCTTCAGTGTTCAATAACTAGAGCATGCTTTAGTGAATAATTTTAGTATAGCATTTATAATTGAGAAAAAGTAGTTTTTAGGGTTTGAAATTTGCAAAATAGTAAGAGATTGAAATTTAAAAATTTTAATAAAAATATTTTTTTAAAAAATTTAATAAAAGGGCTTTCTTTTTAACCAAAAAAAAAAAAAAAAACCCACTCCAATCCAACCCCCATCCCTCATCAAATTCAAACCTAGGCCATCACTCCATTTGAGTTACCCATAATCTCAACCTTCCATAAAAGTGGTTGACTTTATTAAAAAATGATATTTTACACACGGTTAAGAAACGATGTTAATTCTTTGATCACATGATAATTTTTCTTTTATTACCCTTCGATGGCATTTTATTTTTCTTTCATAACTTATATGGATTTTCCTATATATATATAGCACTACAAATTCATGTGGCATGTACGATGAGACAAACTTATCAACATTACTAAAAACTTAAAACAATTCGATACCAATGGCATCTTAAGAAGATAAGGTTTGATAAAGGCTTGTGGAAAAGAACTAGCAACCTAAATTTTTAAACCCTTGACCCAAAAGAAAAAGAAGGAAGAATAAATAAGAGCAGAAACCAAGTGGGAATATCGTCGGATCATGCAACCACACGTAAATAAAGAATAATCCAAGAAATTTCATGCTACCAATGCATGACGAAGTGGAGATCAACGAGCAAAAGCATAGAAAAATACCATCAAAGAGAAATATATAGTTAGCATTACCAAACATACGACAAACAAAATGGCCCGGATTGGGCAGGCCTTGCAGCAGGTACGTTAAATAAATAAGGGTTGCTCTTCCATTCATCTGACTAATAACATTCTAAAAAAAATTTATATGTTTAGCATAAAAATTTTTGAGTTTGGAAAAAAAATTTGTAACGTTTAAAACACAAATTTATAGGTTCTTTAGAAAAGTTTATACTTTTAAAAGAATTTATTTACAGTTAAAATTTTTGTTTTTGATGTACAAATTTTTATTCAAAACTTACAAATTTTCGTTCAGAATCTACAATTTCTTTTGGATTGATATCAGTCCGTTGGGTGGAAGAGTAATCCAATAAACACAGAACTCTTAGCTTTATTAAATAATTGTCTCTTCTGCAATTCTTCATCTGCATAATGCATTCGGTAGCACCATAAGACACAAACCTCTTGCTCTTGTTCAATGACAGAACCGTTTAGGAGCAAAAGATCTTCAAATCAAACATGCAGACAACCCAAATCATTGGAGCTGGAATACCCCTCTGAAGGGTCCTCCCAATCTCTTTCCCTCGCTTTTTTTTCCTTAATTTAATTTATTTTATTTTATCATATTTTATTTTTTAAAGAAAAGGAGGCAGCACTCTCGAGATTTTATTGATAATAAAAGAAAAGATACAAGATAAAAGGACGACCAAACCAAAACCTCGCATTTCATCTTTCTCCCTCTTGTTTACCCTCTGCTAATGTCTTTTGTTTTTTTAATTTTTTTAAAGATGGTGAATAGTGATTCCTACTTATGTACCCCTGATGATTTCTCGTACTCAAAACTTATAGGTTGCAAATGAAGGGAGCTACATTCTCTTTATCTAATCTAACGTTGTTTGGTTTTACATGATTGTGTTTGTGTGCAGAGAAGTCGCCAAGCTTGTAGGTGATACCCTACATTCGCCAGTAGGATTTACTAAGGAGCGTAAAGCATACTGAGTGTTCAGGACCGAGCCTAACAACAATAATATGGATCAGCGTCGTCTTGACGGATCCACAATAATATGGATTCTCTTGCTCGTGATCCACAGCGTCGTCTTGTTGGTACTGCACATATCCACCTTAAAGGGATTGATGATTATCTTCTAAAATATGGTCTTGTTGTGAGGGGTGTTGGAGTTCGTGATAAGTTTTAACCCAAAAAAGGGAAAGAGAAAAGATTGTGAAAAGTGATGATAATCATATTGCTGCGCTAAAATGAGAGCAAATGAATATACGTATGGTTGTGAATTGAATTAATAGATATTTGTATATTACTCAAGAGACAAATTAATCAATTGATTTGACTGTACGTTTAATTACCTCCTTAACTAATTAAAATGATTTTATATGAGTATATCTAGCATGACGAGTTGCATATGATTTAGAGACAAAAATCGGAATTTCGAATTAATAAACACTAGAAAATGGAAGGGAGTTAACATGTTCCTAATTATCACTGTAAACGCTTTTTGACTCGGGACAAATGTGAAGAAATCTGAGGCAACATAAGGAACCACTCAAGAGAATAATATTCTTTATTTAAAGGAATTCACCTAAAAGTATTATGAGTAGAAATTCTGAAGAAAACTACTTCTTAATTTGATCAAGCCAAAAGTTTAAAATATGGTTTATCTCTGTTTCTTAAATATTCATATCACATATTAGTCAAGGCAATAAACGTAAGTCAATTTTATTAGGTCACATCTTGATACACTGATCCACCTAGATGATAAAGCTTGTCGAGGGGGACCCCGTTGTACAAAAATTGAGTCAAACGGAGGTTGGACGCACCCACACACTCAGTCGAAAGTTTCAACAACGACATTGTCCTCTGTTCACGGATTACTTGCCGAACAAAGGCTAGCTGACGTCACCTAACATAAGCCCTAGCCGGACCATCTAGTTAGCCAACGCATCAGTGCTGCACAAGCAACACGTCATCACGACGTCATTATTTTTTGTTGGGAAAATCAAGAATACACACATACACATCAATCCACAACGGAAAAACACACAAAAAACATGCAATATTTTTAACGTGATTTGGCCCTCTACTTACCTCCACAATCTCCTAATGGGATAAATTCCACTATTAGTTACAACTCAGGTAATGACTTTTTTTTTTTTTTTGGCTTTTGGTCAATCTGGTATAGGATTCTTATCTTTCTTTTTTATTTTTTTGTCAGCTATTGGTATATGATTCTTATCATGTGTCATATCCATAATTATGTACATCAAGCGGTATACTGATTTGAAGAAGCAAAATAAATTACATGTACAAACACGTTTCATTTTTTTTTTTTTAATGGTCCACGCAAATACTGGTTTCAATACTTCGAAGAACCATTCATTTGCAAACATGTTAAAAAACATGAAATGGTCAGATAATTTGTTGTGGTTAAAAGTTTAGAATTTAAATTTGTCTCTTTTCATGACAAAACGTATGTATTACTTGGCTCTTCAACATCGAGAGCATGCTTTCAGTGAATCGTTGTAGTATAGTATTTGCAATTTTAAGATAAATTCAATGTGATATTTTCTAAATAAATATCTTGTTATCAAACCAAAAAAGGATGTTATGAATAAGCTACATTTAAGATTCAAATGGAAATCGTGAGATTCACCAACTCTTTGTTTAAATATTTTATTTCGGCAAAGCTATTTTACGATGAGATATTTGTTTAATTTTAAAGTAGTTATTTTATTACGTCATGCATTAGCTAAATTCGAGAATTAGCAATTGGCTCATGAAATAATTCGTTGTGGTCTAGCTAACTTCGGGAATTAGCGTAATTATATTTCCCTAAACTCAAAAATAAGTTAAGAAAAAGTAATGAGATTAGGACTGATGGTACGACAAATTAAAAAGATAAATAATTGACAATATCTTAGAGTACAAAGATGAAGGACTATCATCATAAATTGCAAATATATTGTTACATTTTAAAAATAAAAAATTTAATTACAGTTATAAAAAAGTCAAAGATAAGGGACCTAAATCTATACCAATATCATCTTAAGAAGATAAGGTTTGATGAAGACCTGTGAAAAGTTCTAGCGGCCTATGTTCCTAAGCCCTTGGCCAAAAAGAAGAGGAAGAAGAGAGGGGGGAAGGGGGAGAAGAAGAATAAAACAGAAGAAATCAAGTGCGATATGATAATTACTTACTTTCTTCGATATCAGCCCTTGGTGTTCTCTGTGCATGGGTATCTCCTTTTAGGGGATGCCCACATATGGCAGCTATTCAAATCAAGATCCTCTCACTTTAATTATTTCCTTTCTTCGCTATATTTCACTTAAATATTTTCATTTATTGATTTATTTATTTATTATTATTATTTTTTTTTGTAAAATTAAAAATGAGAAACTTTTTCCTGAGATTATTTCACTTAAGAATATAGCTGAAACAAATTGGAGATTTTAAAATATTTAATTATTATACACCATGCATGCATTAGTTGTACTAATTAACTAGAAGTCTGGGACTTCTAGTAATTCGTGTGGCTGATAAGGACAAAAAGGACAATCAAATACTTGAAGAACTGTCGCGTGGCATCTGGTTTACAAATAAAAGAATTCTTTAAAAGAGATTAATAAAAGATTTCCTCTTTACATGTAACTACGAATGGACTTAAGATTCTTCTTTTTAATGCAAATTATTGATTGATCTTTTAGACTAGAAATACAAAATGCATTTTACTCCTGTATTTTGTGAAAGCCATATAAAATCTCTTGTAGTTTCAAAATTTGCTGATACATTGAGTTAATAGGAGTTTTTAAAAATGCACCTATAATACATTTTGACTTGTCAATAACGAAAAAAACTCAAATATATTGGCACAGATTTCCCTTTTGATTCTAAAAATAATGTAGATTGATTTCCCCTTGGGTTTGAAATAAGGTGTAAATAAACCACTTTATGGTGAAAATAAAAATATATCTTCTAAATTAGGTAGATTTATTTGTTTATATACATTAAATGGCCTGTTCGGCGCAATTAGTCCATTAGGCAGTGGAAAAATGTTTGAGTAGTGGATAGCTATTGTGTTTTAGTAGTTAGCGGATAACCCTTATGTTGTAGCAGTTAGCGGATAACTCTTATGTTTTAGCAGTTAGCGGATAGCTATTTCACTAATTAATTGTATTAGATGTGTTAAATAAAATTGGCTATTGGGTTAGCTGATTAATGCAAAATTACAAAAAAGATATCACTATTACGTTATTATTATTGTGGTGATGATGGTGATGATGATGATGATGATAATAATAATATTATTATTATTATCATTAAAATAATTAAGATAATTTATTTTATAATTAAATATATTTTTCTTAAAATAATATTTATTAATAAAGCATAATAAAATTACTTTTTTAAAATTAATTTTATTAATATTATAAACAAAAAATTTTTTATTATAGAAATATTTTAATTGATTAAAAATTTATATTTTTAGAAAAATAATGAATAGACAAATAAGACCTATACTTTTAATATATTTTGATATGGAGAGAATTTTAAATTAATTTTGGTATTATTTTGCATTTATATTTGTGAAAGAAAATATAAAAATGTAAATGAAATTAGATAGAGAGTACAATTACTAAAAAGATGTTAGAGAGAGGGTAATATTGCCAAAAAAAAAGGTGAAACACTAAACTCTACTTAGAAATGTTAATAATGTTAACTTTTCACAAACACTACTTCAAACACTATTTATAATAAAAATATTATTTTACCGAACAACCAAAATGGGAGGAAGTAGTGTTTTGATTGGTCAAGACATTAAACATTACTTCAAACGCTATTGCCGAACAGAGCTTAAATTGTTATCAATACATTTGTATTGCTTAATAATGAATCGTTCAAACTAAAAAATCTATATCATTTAGGAGATATATTTTTGATTTTTTTCTCATCTAGGTGTGTATTTTCACTTTATTTTAGACTAGAGAGAGGAATTTGTATTATTTTTAAAATTAAATAGAAGAATTCGCACCACTTTTAAAATTTGAGGAGGGAGTTATGCCAATTTACTTGAGAGTTTTTTTTGACATATAGTAATATTCTGTATATTTTCTGCATGTATCACATCTTTTTTTTGCATTTTGTACCAACGTTGGCTTGTCAACTTTCATGCCTAAAAGTAGAATAGAGGACTAGGCTCTAGCCCCCCTCTTTTGTGTGCATTTTACGTTTTGATATTAATAAAATTCAAGGAGTGCCACCTCCCTTTCTTTGAAAAGAAAAAAAGTCAATGCAATATAGGTGTGCCTTTCACTCTCTCTTTTACCACTATAGAAAACTAAGGACGAGGGGTAATGTGCAACTCTTTTAGCAGCGGACAGCAATTAGTTTTGACATCACAAAAGGTTTTATGTGGATTTCATAAGTTACAGGGTAAAATACATTTTACTTTTTATTATGTTTAGGGATCAGTTGTGAGTAAGAAACAAAAAAGATTAAGGTTTATAACAGATTCTCATTGTCAAAAAGGAGAACAACAATAAACTTCAAAACTGTAATAGGGTATTTGGTGTTGCTTAAAAGTTTGTCAAACTTGCTTATAAGTGAAAAAAGTTAGAATTACATGTTTGGTAAATTCTTTACTTATATGCGTAAGAAGCTGCTTGCAGATGTAAATTACTTATAACTAAGCAGATTAAAATAAGCAAACCCAAATAGGCTCTAAATAATATATTATTTATTTATTAAGTTATTTGTAATTGGTCTGCCCAACCATTCGTGCATGGTTTATAACAAATATACCTCACTAAACTAGGTTGTCTTTTTTAGGTAAATCATTTAATAACCTTACGCAATTTGTATAATTTGGTGTTGTACATAATGAAATTTTTTGCAAAAAATAAAAACTAAAAGTGCAAAGTCTAATTTTAGTTTGCTAAATGAGAGCAGAAATAAACAGTTTAATCGTTAAATTTACCAATGTTACTAGAAACTTACAAGAATTCGATACCATTAGCATCTTAATAAACATAAGGTTAAGTTGATAAAGACGAGGGAAAAGATTCTGGCGGCTTACATTTGTAAGCCCTAGACGAGAAAAGAATAAAATAGAAATCATGTAGGGTTATGCAACCACGTGTGAACAAAGAATAATCCAAGAAGTTGCATACAACTTCCTCCTGTAAATGCATGATGGAGTCGATAACGAGAAAACGCATAGAGAAATACCATCAAATTAAAGATGGCTAAGGCTAAGGCTTTAGTTATTAGCTTATAAGTATTTTGGTCAAAGTAATAAAAAAATAATATTACCCTTTAAAAAGTTTATTTTTTGACAATTTATGAGGAATGACATTTTCTTTTCAATCATTATAACTACTACTGTTATCTATAAATACTTATTTATCAAATATGTCAATAGTTTATAAGTATATATTATCCGAACATGTTTCTATTTATTTATCACTTACTTATAAGCAGCTTTTTAGTCATAAACATAAGCAACTTATAAGTACTTAAAAATAAGCTTAACCAAACAGGCTCTAACATCAGTCCAAAATATCAACCATTAAGTTTGCAACCATTAATTTTGTTTCATTAAAGATCAATGACTCACGTCCACTAGACTAATGTTTAGGAGGGTTTTTAATAATAAACATTGCTTTTGTTGTCTCTTGGTGTTTCTGAGTGACGTATGGAAAAATCTTCTTCACTCTTTAACGACTTCTGGTTAATTCTTTTAAGGTACCATCTTATTATTATTATTAAATTATCATCTCATCTAAAAGTTTAAATATATATAACAATTTATTATATTTACTATATATTTTTTGAAATTCAGAAAAGACTAAAACTTTGGGAAAAGCTCAATATTTGCTTTCTCTAGAAGCAAAAAATTTGAGCTTCTAAAAAAATATATGTTCTTCAAAAATTTTAGAAAAAAGCTGTTTTAAAAATGCAATTTAGACAAATCTCAAATTATCATCTTAGCTAAAAATTTAAGCTTGTAATTAGATAGGAGCAGATTATAATTGTGTTTATAATATATTTATTTATTGTCTAAGGCTATCAACTATAAAGTGGTGGTAAGGTTCGACACTCCAGCCTTATTTACCTTTCGTCCGCCTTTTGTATTGGTGTTAAGTTCTTTCTATGCCTTGCTCCTATTTTGTCACTTCCTAATTCATCTAATAAAATTTCAGGAAAAAGTCCCTACTCTTTAACGAAATAAATAAATAAGTATTAAAAAAAATGAAGAAACGACTAATAAGTGTCATGTGGCACGACTAATAAGTGTCATGTGGCACTATGCCTAAAGATTATATAATGCACGTAACTAATTAATTTCCATGTATTATATTACGTATCTTTACTATTTAGGCTCGATTTTCTAACTACCTATAATAGTATGGTCACTCACTAAAAATTTAAAAAAAAGGTTAATTTCTAAAAAAGAAATAAAATATAAAAAATTTACAAAATAAATAACAAGTGCCACGTGCCACGTGCCAACCAGTATGAGGATTCTGATGTTTGCTGTTAAAAAAATAAAATAAAACAGAATAAAGCGACACTTGTGAGATGTCATGTGGTGGCTGCACATTACAAAAGTTGAGATGGAATATTTTGGCCTCAAAAGCCTCGTTGCAAACGTTGTGACGAAAAATTCTATATTTAATTGAGATGGAAATAATCTATCTCAAAGTTTGAGACAGAGATAATCCATATCAAGGTTTGAAATGAAAATTTTCGTCTCTATTTCATGTTAAAAGATGTCAAAATTTTGTTAATGATGAATAACTTGAGACGTAACTTTTCATCTCTATTTTGTCTAAAAAGATTTTGCCAAAAATCTATTAATTGATAAAATGTTGTTGAGAAAAATTCCATCTAAAATTCTGTCTCAAATTAGAGACAAAAGTTGTATCTCTATCCCGTCTCAAAAATAGTTATATCATTTCTAAAATTCCGTCTAAATTCCATTTCTAACATCATTCAACTATAATATTTTTTGTCTTTACTCCGTTTCAAATCAATATGTAGGACACTAAAAAGTGCCTTAAAATTAAAAGGAAAGACCATTAAATGTAAAATAAATTCATCCAAAAATTCTCTTGAAATATTTATTATTTTATGATATATGATTGTAACCGTAAAAAGTAAGAATGAAATGCTCATTTTCTTTAATTTGTTTGCAAAAACATTTTAACTAACAAGTTAGAATAGAATGAAAATCAATTTAATAGGCCAAATACCATGATCTTTGATTAAATGCAGAATTAACTTTATGTATGATGATTAATTCTTTTTCTTTTTGTAAATTAAAAAAATTTGGGATATATTAAAAAAAATTGGGATATATTTATTTACAGTATTCTATCATAAATTTATAAATATAAAATATAAAAGGGCATTGTGTGGTTAAGCAATACTAATCTAAAAAATTACCAAAGTTACAAAAATTAAGAGTGGCTTTCGACCTTCTCTTTGTTCAAAATATCTTGCATAATTTAAGTGAATTATAGTCAATTCATTTTTAAATTAATTATCAATGCAAATATTATTATTGCATAAATTAAGAAATACATTTTTTTTTTGTCATTGAAGTTTCTATATATATATATATATATATATATATATATATATATATATATATATATGTTTATGTAAGCCCTTGACGTCGGAACAAATAATAGAAAACACAATCACAGAATGGAAACATATAGAAAAGGACTTCGTTGTCTGGCTTCAATTCGCCTTGCATGACACTAATTTGGTATAGGAATCTTATCTCCTTTTTTTCCTTTCTCTAAGAGTGGGTTAATAAGTGGGATTCTTACCTTTTTCTCTTTTCTTTTTGTTTTTTGACTCAATCTAGTACAACATTCTTATCTTTCTTTTTGTTTCTTTTGCCAATTTGGTATACGATTCTTATCATGTGTCATATCCATAACTAGATATATGTCAAGCAATATATATATTGACGCGTAGAAGCAAAATAAATTACGCAAACATGTTGTAAAGAAAATGTTAGATGAAAATGATTACATAATTTATTCTGGTTAATAATTTTGAATTCAAATTTGTATCCTTGCATTATAAAATGTATGTATTATTTGGCTGTTCAATAACTAGAGCACGCTTTAGTGCATCATTCTAATATAGCATTTATGATTTTAATTAAGATAAATCTTGCTGCTAGATTTATTGTCCAGTGGTGCATTTCTCACTTTGCAATAAAAGAACACTTCAAAAAAGATCAACAAAAGGGGTGCATTTTAATAAGTGGGTATAAGATTCTTCTTTTTAATGCTGAAAATTGATTGATTTTTAACCAAAAATTCCTTATACGTTATTGAGTTTAGGGTCCGTGGTAAGTAGGAAACAGGTTTTGTGACACGGTCTCTTTAAATTATGTTCTTTTCAGTAAAGCAAAAACACTTTTTTTTTTTAGTGAAACTAGATTTTTATACCACTGTAATGCGCAGCAAATTTTTTTACTTTAAAATGTAAAAATAAATTTAAAAAATAAAAAAGTAGAAAAAGTTATAAAAAGATAAAACAGTAATCACTAAAGGAAAATTTTTTATTGAATAATAAGATATATCAAGTGAAAGTATAACATATCCTAAAAATGATTGATAATAAAAAATAATAAGATCTAAAAATAATTGATTAACATAAATTATTAATTATTCACCTATTGTCAATTGCCTATAGTTGAAGAAATTAACTAAGTAATTTAAAATTGGATAAATTTTGAAGAATACAATTTTATATACGGACTAAAAAAGAGAAAAAATAAAACTAATCCAATGTAGGCTGAAATAGGCTACATTACATTAGCATTTAATAAAATATGAATTATTTATTACCTTTAAAGATGACAGTTAAAACCATTATAAGATATATTTAGCAATGTTCTATAGCAAATACATAAAGAAAGTTTCATATTCTATTTATAAAAAGTTTTGTTTTTTACTTCCAAGGTGTAGACATACATTTATATTAAAAATCATCACTCTAGTTATTCATGAAAAAAAAATTAAAACATCAATATCTAATTATAGAAGGGCAAAGTTTCTTGGTAACAAATGTAAACAAAAGAGTTTGAAATAAAAATTATCTAATTATTCAAATTATTTTTAATTTAAATACCTACTAAAATGTCACACAGAACTTATAAATGTATATAATATCTACTTTATTAATTAAGTGAAAAATATGATATGAAATGTAACAAAAAATATGCTATATTGTACCCATGTGATTCGTGAGTATTTTTATATTTTTTTTTGGTTAATAGTCAATCTTCGCAATTTATTTAAAGAAAAAATATAAATATATTTTATAAGTGGATTCTCAACATTAATAACAATTTTTATATATATTCCAATTCTAATTTACTTAGTGAAACTTTTTGCAAAATTATAAATAAGTAAAAGTGCAAAATGTCTAATATAATTTTACTTGGTGAGAGTAGAAACAAAGTGTTTAATGGGAAAATTTACCAATGTTAATAAAAAGTTATAAGAATTCGATACCAATGTTAATAAAAAGTTTTAAGAATTCGATACCAATGGCATCTAAATAAGATAAGGTTGATAAAGGGCTGGTCTAGATTGGCTTGGAAAAAGCACTCTTTTTTCCTGAAAAAGGTTACATTATTTTGGCAATAACTAATTGGATGCAACTAATTTCTTCTATAAATGCATGACGAAATCGGGAGCGAAAACACAAAGAGAAATATATGCAATCAAAGATATATTAGCATTACCATCAAACGAACAAGATGGCGCAGGCTGTGCAGGTTAACATAACTCCAGCTTTATTGTTTAATTTCTTGTGTTATTTCTTCTCTGTTGCCCTATTAGTTTATTGACGCTTTCTCTTTTTTCTTTCTGGGAATTCTTGGGCATGATGCATTTAGCAATATAAGAACAACATATGAGAGAGTTGCTATTTCATTTAAAAGTTTAAACTTGTAAAAATAATATTGGTATATTTATTAATTATATTAATATTTTTGGTTCTTGTCTAGCCATGGCAGAACTGGATAGAAGCAAGTGATCTTCAAATCAAAGATGCAGGCAAGACAAGCAACTGGAGCGGGATTGATACCGATGCTATGCTTGACATTCAGGGGAGGACCACCAATGCGCAAGTACGGTGTAGGGCATACTTATAATTCAAAAATAATCCTTAGTTATTTTTTCGTTAATAATTAATTATATCCATGATCTAAATATACATTTTCAAGAATAACTTTTTGGTGTAAACATAAGTACTCTTAAGGTTTTAATTATATAATCCTTTAAAATCACTTGAACGCAGAGAGATCAAAACAACTTAGCAATAGGCAGCAGCCGTACTCATCAAACATAATAAAAAACTTGTAAGTTTTATTAGTCTATATTATTTTCTTTTACAACTCAAGTTTTGAAACTATTAAAAAATATATTTTTTAATAATATTGATACAAATAATTTATTATTTATCAAAAAATAATTATATACTTTAATAATGAAATATTATTGGAAGAAATTTCTAATTAGAATAAATTATCTTATTGCAACCATAGTAATTATTAATATATAATTATAATTATCATAACAATAATAACGTGACTCAATGTCTTTTTACGTCATTTAACATTCACCAGATAACTTTGTCAAACACATTAGGATATTGGTGTATTTAGCCTTGGATGTGAACAATTTTAAAATTTTATTAATGTTTTAATGTATTATTAAATGGGTAGTGGTGAAACTCGAACCGATAGCTTAGACGCTGATGTCATATTAGAGTTATCATTCATTTAAAAGTTAAGTTTATAAATATATATTTATTTATTGTATTAATAATTATTCTAATAGCTAGTTGTGCCAAACAAGCCCTAAAAATACACTTAAAACAAATTATCAGAGCATATGGTAGCTTTTGAAAGTGGGGTTGAAGATTTGAGGCTTTTATTGAGGTAAATAAAAATCGATGAACGAATTTAATTTAATATTGTTCATTGTGAGTCAAATAAAATTTATAGCAACCAGGCCAGTGAGTTTGCATACATTTTAATAACAAGGGTATTCGATAGCTAGTTTCGAAAGCATAGTGACTACAGGTAACATTATGTCTGAATACATGAACATTTTAACAAATTGAAAAACCCTCTTAGTAATTATAGACATGTTCCAAATATATATTTTAACGCTTGGTGTAACAACATGCATATACTAGGTTTTAAATTATCTGTTAAAATTAATTGTATGCAGATAGAAGGAAACAAGTTTCTGACCTGTCATCATCACCATGATCACCATCACCATCGCAAGAAGACGATGGTAATCACAGCCCAGCTTTAAGTTCATATATGTTTGAATTCATCTGCTTGTTTGTTGCTATATGAACTTCTATTTTCATTTTACTTCCTCAAGTTCATCTCCATGCATGATGCATTCTGCAACGTACTAACAACTTCTGGCTGATCTTGTTCAATGGCAGCAGTGGATAGAAGCAAGAAAACTTCGAATCAAAGATGCAAACAACCCAAATAACTGGCAATGGACTACCATTCGTGAAGGGTTCTTCCGATCTCTATCCCTTCCGTCTACCCTCTACTAATGTGGTTTATTAATAGAATAAATAAAAAAAAAATATTCTCTATATAAGGATAAACTTTTAGATGAATTAGTAACTCTAATATAGTCTCAGTTTCAGAACTTACCACCACCCATTTAAAAATATTAAAATTCTCTACGTGCAAAGTTTAAAAACAAACTACGCCTGCACGTAAAAGGGCGTGTTAGTCAATGAATAATAAAACCAAATATCTTCTCTATAAGATTAAACTTATGGATGAGATGGTAGCTGTATCATGGTCAATTTGTTTACATGATTATGTTTGTGTGCAGAGAAGTGGCCAAGCTTGTGGGCGACGCTGTGCTTGACATTCATGGGAGCACCCCCAGTACGAAAGAAAAACACAAGTATAGAGCATACTTAGTGTTCAAGACCGAGCCTAACCACAATAATATTGATCAGGCATATTCTAAGGCGGGGGATCGAAAATTGCACCTAATTTCTCTGGCTCGTGATCCACGGCGTCGTTCTGATGGATGGTTCGAGGTTGCACTTGGTGAATTTTCAGGTACTACTCATCAATTGAACTTCCAACTTAGAGGGATTGATGATCATCATCCAAAATACGGTCTAATTGTGAGGGCTGTTGAAGTTCGTGAAATGTGAAGATGTTCTTCATATTGCGCTACTTTGAAATGCACGTCTTTCCTAGCTTGGTGTTCTGTGCATGTGTACCACGTGTTAAGGGATGACTAGATATGGTAGCAGATCGAATTTGAGATCTTCCCACGTTAATTATTCTCTCGTATCATCTATTTATACATTATATGTTTACACATATATTTACGTGCTCGCAATCAGAATCAGTCAGATTGTATAAATTGACTAATTAGAAATTTAATAACTCCTGGTTTTAGTTTGTGTTTTAGCTATCACCCTCAGTCATTGATGTTTGCCTTTCGGAAATTCCTTTTCATCTATTGTGAGTTGCATAGATATTTATCAATCAAAAGATAAATTAGTTAGTTAATTTGACTTGAAACTTATTAGCTGCATGTTTGCCTTCTAAACTAATGAAAATATTTTTATATGCTTATGGACTATATCTAACAGTTGCCTATATTTGATATGGAGATAACAATCCGAATTTCAAATTGAAAACTAGAAAAAGAATGGGCATTAACAAGTTCAATTGCTAATTGTTAGTGTAAATGCTTTCTAACACTGGAAAAAACATGGAGAAACAAGAGGCAACACAAGGCACGACTCAAGAGAACAATACTCTTCACTCAAAGGGATCAGATCCACCTAGCCAAGAGCTTTGAGCAAAAGTTCAGAAGAAAACTACTTAAATCAAGCCAAAGGCTCAAAATGTGTTTTATCTTTTTTTTTTTTTTTTTTTTTTTGGTGGGAGAGGAGGGACTTCCTGGGATTTTATTAGATACAAAGTAGGAGCAAGGCAAAGTACAACAAAAAGGTAGACAACAAAAGGTGGAGGGCCAAACCGAGCCACCCCTTTACAATTAGAAGGTCTGACCAAAAAAACGAAACTGTGCATTGTGTATGTGTTTCAGTCCAAACAAGTAACAAAAAGAATTCTGAACCTTAGCAAAAAAAAAATCACACAACAATAATCAGTTCTAGATCCGAAAATACGGGAGATCCAATCTATCAACTCGCAAAATACCTTTGAGATGCTGGATTGAAGTTGCTTACTTTTTGTCTCTGTTTCAATATTAATGTCACATATTAATATGGAGCATAGACTCAATATGTAGACACGTGTCACGACATGACGACACACCAATATGTATATATTTTTTTAAATTAGAATGCAACACATTGGGATACATTCCATAAATATCATATATAATGAATAGACTTTTTATCATAAACTAGATATATTCACCTATTGCGTGTTGTTGAGCAAAGTAATAGATAAGTGATTGAAATTAGACAAGTTTTAAAGGGTAAAATTTTATATAGGAATTATAAAAAGAAAAAAGAAGATAGAACTACTCCAAATATAGAGTGAAATAGAAGGTTAAATAGATTAGCATTTGACACAAATGTAGGCTGAAATAGAGAGTTAAATAGATTAGTATAAAATATTAATTTTTTATTATTTTAAAGATGATATTTAAAATGTTATAAAATTATATCTAGAAATATTTTATAATAAATATATTTAAATATTATTTTTCTAAAGAGTATTTTATTTTTTACCTCTAAGTTATAAACTTACATTTACATTAAAAATGCAAAATTTATTACTTTAGTTATTATTGAAGAAAGATTAAAACATTGCTCAGTATTTGGTGGACACGTGTTGGAAAAGTGTTAAGAAGTGTCGAGAGGTGTACGAAAATATCAAGAAAAATAAAAATAATTAAAATTATTGGACAGGTATTGAAGAGTGTTGGGATAGTATCAGTGTCCGACATGTATAGCAATTACAAGTTTCCTCTCAATATCAAGTCAATGGATAATGGTGGAGGCGATTAACGAGTATTAATTTTATCTATTAGCTTGGGTATCAGTGAGAAAACAAAAATTTGATAATTAACAAACCTGGTATCAACTCTTTTTCTTTTTTCTTTTTGTTGGACAAATAATCATTTTCCTTCACTTCTAAAACAACGTACAAGAAAAATATCAAACATTCTATCAAAATACCTAGGCTCTTTTTGTTTTGCGAAAAATAACTTATTTTAAAAAATGTACTAATAACTCTATATCCAGTACCAAGTTTTGTAAATCTAGACTTGATAAAAACAAAACTCTGTTATAACTTTGTTTTCTTTGATGGTTTTCTGTTGTAAAATTCTTTGTTTATATGCTAGCTAGTCCTCGATTTGGATGTTGTGTTTATTCTTTTTTAAGACTAAGTCTTTGATTTTTTTAATAAAATAAAATAAATTGGTTCATAGTGCTTATATACCAATTTTTCATTCATAATAAATATATCCGCCAGTGTAAGTCAATCACATAAAGTTAAAAAAGCGAAGAAATATATAGCAAGTCTCTAGTATAAGCCGAAAAATAAAAGATGTCAAGATATATATGTTTCCTCTCTTTATAAAATGACATCTTCCAATGCTTTTAGCATCAATAACAATTATTAAATTTATCCTTAAACGTGAATAGGCAGCCTCTGACGTATTTAGTAGACTAGATAATTAGAACGCGAAAAAATATTTAAAAAAAGAAGGACAAGAAGAAGAAAATAAATGCAGATGTGTTAGCCCAACGTGATGTTAGAGAAATACGCAATGAGAAAACGAAAGAAGGGTTAAAAAACGAAAGAAGAGAGGAACATAAGAACCCAGAGGTGTTAGCTCAACATTTTGATAAGGGCAAATTTTATGAATAGTCCTGTTTACTATTTTTTTTAAAAAAAAAATAGTACTCAATGTTACAAAGTAATACAAATGGTGTGGTAAAATTAGTCTTTTTTACTATTTTTTTTCTTGTTAAATAAAAAAATTAGTACTCAATGTTACAAAGTAACACAAATGGTGTGGTAAAATTAGTCCTTTTTACTATTTTCTTTTCTTGTTAAATTAGTACTCAATGTTACAGAGTAACACAAATGGTCTGGTAAAATTTTTTTCTTTTTTGAATTAGTACCCAATGTTACAAAGTAACACAAATGGTCTGGAACGTTTATCAACTTTTTCAAATTAATCCTCAATATTACAAAAGTAGCATACTTAATTCCTGATGTTTGTAAATTATTATTCCGTTGATCCATCCGTCATTCAATTCAACATCAAAAGTAACCTAATGTTTACAAATTGTTGTTCCATTGATCGACCCCGTCATTCAACGTCAATAGTAACGGGAAAGTGTGATTTACCACTCATATCACCCTATTTTAAATGCCAAAATAATAAAAACACCCAAAATGTTTAAAAAATATCAAAATTGATTCCTTATCATGTTAAATTAAAATACTCCTATCTAACATTTAAAAGGACAAATTATGTAACTTCATACAAGATCAATCTCGTAGGAATGAACATGAAAAATTCTAGTTTAATCCTTATTTTCTTAGTCATGACATGTCGCTTATAATTTTATATAAACTCAATGAACTAACAAAAAATTAAGACATAAATAATGAAATGAGCAATAGTAACATTATTTTTTTTATTTTTTGGCTTAGGGATATATTGGTTATTTCATCATAGATTGGATGAGCTGTATCTTTTTTTTTAATTAACTAAAGAGTAGTAGTGCACCTCACATTTTTTCGTTACTTTTAACGTTGAATTGGTGGCAGAGGATTAATGGAGTAATATTTTGCAAACATTCAGGATAATTTGCCCCACTTTTGTAATATCTGGGATTAATTTGGGACAAATAGTAAATATTGAGGACCATTCTTATTAATTTTGTAACATTGAGACTAACTTGGAAAAAATAGTAAGCATTACAGAATATCCACGACATTGTCCTTTTGGTAGCCTTGATAACAAACATTACATTGGATTTCAAAATTACAAAAATCTCTAGGGTATTTTCATTTACTATAAGGGGGCATTTAATTCACGGAATCCTATAGGATTCCTAGGAGTGTAAGAGTGGAAATGTTTGATTCCCATATTTGGTTCACAAAATGAAAAAAATTCCTAGTAATATCACATTCCCAGAAATTCAATTTTTTTATGAATTGGCCAATTTTCATTCCCATGTTAGAGGTAGAAATCTTATATTCCCAAATTCTGAGAATTTGTAAAGTAATCACAAAGACCCAAAAAGCTCATGTTTAAGATGCTCACACATACGATAAAAAATTGAAACAAGAAAATAATAAATTAAAAAAATTAATTATGTAAGAATAACAAAAATAATATAAATAAATATAAATTTATTGATAAAAATAAATAAATTAATTAAAATAAATAATTAAATGATCAAATAAATAAATTAATTAATTAAAATAAAATTTAATTATTAAAAATAAAATTACAAATTATAAATAGAAATTACATAATTTAAAATTAAAAAATAATAACTTGATAATAAAAATAAAAAATAATTTAAAACTGATAATTAAAAATAAAAAATAACTAAAATTTAAGTAAAAAATAATTATAAAATGAATTAATTTAATTAATCAATTGAAAGATTAATTAATTAATTAATAATTATAATAATTAATTAATAAATTAATCAATTGTCCAATTAATTAATTAAAAAGTTAATAAGAATACAAATTAAATAATTTAAAAATTATTTTAAATTGATGAATGAATGAATGAAACAGTGAATTAAAAATTATAATAATTAATTAATTGAACAAGTAATAAATTAAAAATTAATAATCATTAAATTACTTATAAGTAAAAATAAAAACTAAAAATAATGAAATAAATTAATTTTATATTTTTCTCATAATATTTTTTAATTAGGGATATTTATGAAAAATAGTCCAAGATTCCCAAAAATGTTAGATTTAAACCAAACATAACACGGCAGCATTCATTGAAATACTTCAAAATTTTCCTAGAAATACGTTTGATATATCAAACAGTTTTTATATCATTCCCAAGAGGAATGTGATCCCTGGGAATGTAATTTTTGGGAATATTTTTTATTCCTTGAACCAAACATCTCCTAAGAGTGCAAAAAATAAGAGAGTCATTTTTTTTCCTCTTTGAATTAGGTTATCTCAAGTTGTATTTGACTAGAGACTAATTTTTATCAGGCCAGGAGCGATGAAAAGCTTTCCCAACAAATGTGTTTACCAAAATTCTAACTTGTGTTCTCCTACCCTCCTTATCAAATAAAGTCACTATCACCTCAACCAACTACTTGTAAGTGAAAGTAAGGGATCTAATCCTTTCATTTTCATATTATCTATTCTACTAGAGGAAAATCTCAATCTTTTACATGCATATAACATAATTTTAACAATTCATGAAATTTAATGTCTAGAGAAAATGATTTCTAAAAATATGCATTTTCTCTCTCCCATTACTTTCTTTTTTTTGAGATTTGAATTTAAAGAAAGACTTATATTGCTAAGAAAGGGCAGTTAATATATTGGAGATCCACAATCCAATAAACAAGATTTTAATGTTATAGTTTATCAACGGTGCCGACCTGAGGAGTAGTCCTTGCATATATACCATCGGCTCCATGTTTCAAACCTTGTTATCTTACTAGTATTATACTTCGGCACTTGAAATGTTAAAATTTCTGTTGTTTTGGAGAAAGATTATGTTTTATAACAAGTCGCTCTCAATATGAATTCAACAAAAAATTGTGGAGGCCATTTCTTTTGCCACGAGTGAGATTGATAACAATTGTCGCTTTAGTCTTCGTAAAACAAGAATTAACAAGACCTTTTTCAGAAGACTAAGAATTCTTTTTGAATTCTTGTTTTCATAGCAGTGGGAAAACAAGAAACGATAAGGAGGACGGTATTATACTTTGGTATACTAAGATTTGAAGAAGACTAATCAAAAGATCTAAAAATTAATTTAATTAATTTATCTGTCGGCATACATAGGCCTTGAGAAAACAAAGATTAAAAAAAATAAATCAATAGGGTTAGTCAATCACGTATAATAAAAAAATGGCGAGTTTCTGGAATACATTAAGCAACTTCCTGCCATAAATACTTGAAGAGATCGAAAAGCGGTCAGGTAAGCAAAAGAAAATTTATTATATTTATTTATTATGTTTATATACCTGCATGCACACACTCACATAGTAGAGGTTATATAAAAGTTTAAATTCGTAAAGAAAATTTATTATATTTATTTATTATGTTTACCACGTTTCTTACTTGTAAGTTTGATTTGTTTTGAGCCTTGTAAGGAACAGGTTATATATTAAGAGTGCAAAAATCTCGTAAGATCCCTGTGGTTTCAAAAAGTTGCTAATACCTTTGCTGTTTGTGAGACATTGCAAATTGATTTATGTGGTTTTAAAATTGGCGCATATTCCCCAGCTAATTTCAAAATAGGAGCATATTTCTCCTTTCATTTTATACTTGCAAGAGTCAATGTGCAAAGTTTTTTAAACCACAAGAATATCATCAAGTTTTTAAAAATAAGAACGTTATGCAATTTTTTCAAAACACAAGAAATAAAATATATTTTATTCCATTTTAAATAAGTGACGATAAATTTTGAGCCGATGACCTAAATTCTAATATCACCATCTTACAAAAACTTAAATTTGTTGACAGCATTTACGCTTGTGATGCAGAGAAGAGGTGGCTGAGCTTATCGTGGTCCACTGGCTTGACATTCGGGGAAAGATAGACGCCAGGAGGCTGCACTCTAAATTTCTGTTGTTTTGGAGAAAGATTATGTTTTATCACAAGTCGCTCTCAATATGAATTCAACAAAAAACTGTGGAGGCCATTTCTTTTGCCACGAGTGAGATTGACAACAATTGTTGCTTCAGTCTTCGTAAAACAACAATTAACAAGACTTTCTTCAGAAGACTAAGAATTCTTTTTATGAATTAATGAGCTTTCATAGCAATGGGAAAACAATAAACGATAAGGAGGGCGGTATTATTTTTTGGTACATACTAAGATTTGAAGAAGACTTATCAAAAGATCTAAAAATTAATTTAATTAATTTATCTGTCGGCATACGTAGGCCTCGAGAAAACAAAGATTAAAAAAGATAAATCAATAGGGTTAGTCAATCACGTATAATAAAAAAATGGCGAGTTTCTGGAATACATTAAGCAACTTCCTCCTATAAACACTTGAAGATATCGAAAAGCGGTCAGGCCAGCAAAAGAAAATAGAAAGAGAAAGGAGTAGAGTTTGTGAATTGTACCCTAGCTAGCATTTTCATCAAAAGAAACAAGATGGTAAACAAAAGTCCAGCTTAATTTTTATTCGTGTCTGTTCTGTTAATTATGTTTCTTATTATATAAACTTTTGTTTAATTCATCTACGACGTGTTATTAATTAATAAGGTTTTCTGAACTTATAAGCTGCTTTTTGGGCTCTAACTGTTCAATAACAGAGCTACTGGATAACAGCGAGAGACCTTACAATCGAATGGGGAGACGACAAAAGGTATCGGAAATGGGCCGTTCTTCCTGACGGTGGAGGGTATGTCTCTGTTATCTCTCTGTCTAAATATATATATGTCGATCACCTACATGCACACACTCACATGGTAGAGGTTACATCTATAAAAGTTTAAATTCGTAAAGAAAATTTATTATATTTATTTATTAGTTTAACACATTTATTACACGTAGGTTTGATTTGTTTTGAGCCTTGTAAGGACCAGATTATATTTTAAGATTGTAAAAATCTCGTAAAATTCCTGTGGTTTCAAAAAGTAGCTAATACCTTTGCTATTTTTGAGACATTACAAATTGATTTATCTGGTTTTAAAATTGGTGTATATTCCTTGTCTAATTTCAAAATCAAAGATATTTCTCCTTTTATTTTATACTTGCAAGAGTCAATGTGCAAAGTTTTTTAACCATAAGAATATCATCAAGTTTTTTAAAATAGGAATTTTATGTGGTTTTTTTCAAAACACAAGAAATAAAACATATTTTATTCCATTTTTAAATAAGTGATGATAAATTCTGAACCGATGACCTAAATTCTAATATCACCATCTTACAAAAACTTAAATTTGTTGAGAGCATTTACGTTTGTGATGCAGAGAAGAGGTGGCTGAGCTTATCGTGGTCCACTGGCTTGACATTCGGGGAAAGATAGACGCCAGGAGGCTGCAATCTAAAACTGCCTATGCAGCATACTTTGTGTTCAAGCTCGCAACGGAGCACAAAATTGATAAAGCAACCGCAGCTGTAAGGTTCCTCAGGGAGAAAGCTGAGGGCACTGATGATGAGGGCTACACTGTTTTTATTGCAAAAAAACAACAATCTGGTGAAAGCGGCCAATTTCCACACCTTCGTGGTGATGGCTGGTACGAGGTTAAGCTCGGAGATTTTTACGATAACTTAGGCAGTGAAGGTGAGCTTGAGATGCGGTTGTGGGACAAGACGGACCAGAAAACTGGCCTCATTGTCAGGGGTATTGATATTCGTCCCTATTAATCAAGATTATGTGTTATCGGGTTCGATGGTTTCCTAAATATTCCCGTGTATAGTATGAGTTTCATCTATTGAGTTGTTTTTAAGTATTGTGGTTGTGATAATAAAATATAAACAAACGAATCCGGTTTTATCATCTCCCTTTGTAATATATATGTGTGTCTTGTCTGGTGCAGGGGACTAGATCTCACGCCCCTTTAGTTATAATGGTTCTGTATTAAGTGTTTGTGAATATAAGACTTAAAGTACTCCTGGTTATCTAGCTATATGTGATCATCCTATGTTTTTATGTTCTCTTTTTTAAATTCTTTTAAATTTATTGCCGTTTCTTCCAAAATTATTTTATCGAGCCAAAAGTAATTATTGATTTTGAGCATAACAATTTTGTATTCATGAATTAATATGACTTTCTCGTATCATACTTCGCGGAGAAAGAATGCATTACGTATGTAGTTTAACCCTCTTCATCGAAATAGACATAATTATCTAATGGTGGAAAGGTCATCGTTTAAGCTAAACGACTTCATAAATACTAATTAACCGGAATAAATTAGTATTTAGTGTCTAGAGTCTTGATGAGGATATGTTCTTGCAAATGGTGGTATGTTTTGAATACTAATATTACATATTTGCTTGCCTACCAAAAAAACAAAAAGAAAAGAAAAACTCCTTAAATTTAGATTTGTTCAAAAAAAATGTATTTAAATAACATAAATGGAGTTTTCGCTGTTGTTTATTCTCAATAGGAGTGTTCATTAATCAGGGAAACTTGAATATTGAACCAAATTTTCAGATACAAGGAAATCGTTTTTGGGGAATCGGAGAACTGGGGAAAAAATATCAAGGATGGAGAAAAATTTTAGGGAAACAGGTTAGGAATCAGAATAAATTTTATTTTTTTGGAGAAAACCCAAAAACCAAAAATATTTTATTAGATAATAAATCTATATATATTATTTAGTTATACAATATATGTTATAATATATTAACACAATATATCTTAAATTTTTTTTAATCCTTATTTTTCTCTTCACTTCATTGTTTCAACATCTTTTTACCCACATAGCCTCTTTTTATTTTCTTCACTTCTCTTTCTATTTCTTCGCATGCTTTATGTTTGATTATATATTTTTATTTATATTTTAAAATATAGATTATAGACTTTTGTTTACATTTTAAATTTAAAATTATTCAATATAAGTTGTATCTAAAATTAGTTTTAAACTTTATTAAAAAAAATTGGGTATTCCACAATCCCAGTGACTTTTCTCCATTCCCCATTTCCCCAATTTATACTCCCCATTGGAGAATTGGTGCGGGGAACTAAACAAACCTTCTTCCCCAAAAATTATTTTGAGGAAAAAAATTTTGTTGATTGGAGCGGGGATTCTCCAATGAACACCCCTAATTCTCAATACAGCCTTAATTAATTTGATGGGACCTATTTTATATTATTTTCATCAATACTATTATTTTTTTGGTCAACCAATATTAATTCTATTTTTAGTTCATGAAGAATTTGGTTGTTATATATTCTATTTCCCAAACGAGTTAAAGCATTTCGAATGGATTAATATCATTCAACGAATTTAAGTATACATATGACACTAATAAAGATTACCAATGGTTGATTTCTTTCCATGGCTGTAAAATAATTATTTGATTCTTTCCCTCCTTTTGTTTCCTCAATTACGCTTAATTTCAGCAATCATAATGATTGTAAACTCCTTTATAAGGAGTGTTGTACTGCACAGAAAAATCATCAAGCAATATTCAACGTTATTTTCTTTCATGGTATCAGCCTTCTCTCGACTTAACGTCTCTCCTGTCGACCTGTAGCTTCAAAAAAAAAATGGCATCCTCTGCCTTCTCTTTTTCACAATCAGCCAACACAATCAAAACTTTTGTTATTGCTACTCTTGATCGAAACAATTATCTCGTCCGGAAAACCCAATTACTCAACTTCTTCTATTTTAATGACCTCACCAAATATGTCAATGGGTCCCTCTCTTATCCTTCTGCCACTACTCTCACTCCCAAACACCCCACCATTCTCTCTGATTCCTCTACCACCGACACTGCTGCTGATACATCCTTTTCTTCTCCAAATACTTCTACCACTGCTTTGCCAACAACTCCTTCGTCTTCTATTTCTGCTACTGAATGGGAACGCTCAAATCACTTTGTTATTGCCTGTATAACAGCCACTCTCTCTAAATCACTTGCTCATCAGATTCTTGGATTTGAAACTGCTTTCGAACTCTGGTCGTCCCTAGAGGAGATGTTTCTTCATCAGTCCCTTGCGCGCCAATCTCTGCTCCGCAATCAATTGCGTTCCCTCAAAAAGAATACTCTCTCTATCACTGAATACCTTCAACAACTTCGCTTCCTCTCTTCTAGTCTTACTGCAATTGGCGATCCAGTATCCGATTCAGAATTAGTTCTCATTACTCTTGATGGCTTGCCCAAAGAGTATCGCCCCTTCATAACTTCCATAGAGAACTTGGTGATGCCTATCTCTTTTTCGCAACTTCGTGCCAAGTTACTACTGCATGAGCAGTATCTTCTCAGTGATGAATCTGACTCCAATGGTGCTACAATATCATCTGTACCAGCCTTCGTCTCCCAGCTACAAAGTACTTTCATCCCTAAGCAAGCACTACTCTCGCAAGCTGTCTCTCGTCAATCCCTGTCGCCAACAAACAATCCGTCTTCTATTCCAGGTACAACTCAAACACCCTCTTCTCACTCAGGCAAACGACGTCCGAAATGTCAAATTTGTCAAAAGATTGGACACGTTGCTGCAAAATGTTATAGTCGTTTCAATCCATCTGTTGCGCCTCAAGTCCAACACTCACGCTCCCAGTTTGTTGGATTTCAGAACACTCAATCCTTCTCGCTCCCCCCCCCCTTCTTCCCACTCCCTCTTCTATGGTTTCTTGGGTTCTAGACTCTGGAGCAACATCCCACATGGCAACAGATTCAACCCTTCTCCAACAAATAAAGCCCTATCATGGTTCGAATCAAGTTGTTGTTGGCGATGGTAAGTCTATTCCCGTTATTCATACTGGTAGCGTGTTCTTATCTGCCAACAATAAACATTTATCCCTTCCTGCTGTCCTCCATGTTCCCCACTTAACGAAGAATTTGCTATCTATTTCCAAATTTACCGCAGATAATAATGTCTCACTAGAATTTTTTCCATCTTATTGTGTTGTCAAGGACCTCCGCACCAAGAAGGAACTCCTACGAGGTCACACTAAATCCGGTTTATATATTTTTCCCATTCACTCTCCGTCCAGAAATCTTGTCACCTTCTACACCGTGCATGCTTCTGCTGATTTATGGCATACTCGACTGGGACATCCCTTTGCTCACGTGCAGTCCCTTATTCAATCTAAGCACTCTGAACTAGTCTCTACTTTCAAACGTACCAACAAAGTTTGTCCTGCGTGTCAACTCGGTAAAAGTCATCGCCTAGAATTTCATACCTCTACCCCTAGATCTAAGTCTGTTCTGGAACTTATTCATTGTGACATTTGGGGACTGTCCCCCGTATCTTTTGTTTCTGGCTTTTGCTACTTTATTTTGTTTATTGATGACTACACTAGGTACATTCAGATGTATCCGCTTCACAAAAAAAATGAATGTTTCGATGTTTTTCTCAAGTTTAAAAATTTAGTTGAAAATCTTTTTTCCGCTCGTATTAAATCCTTTCAATGTGATGGCGCTCGTGAGTTAGTTCAAGGCTCTCTCTCTCTCAATTTATGCACAAAAATGGTATTCAATATTTTATCTCCTATCTCCATACCCCGTAACAGAATGGCCTTGCTGAACGTAAAATCTGACACATTACTGAAATGGGCTTAACTTTAATGTTTCATGCTCATATGCCTAAAAAATATTGGTTTGAAGCTTTTCTCATAGCAGTTTTCTTAATAAATTGTCTTCCCACCCCAGTATTAAAAAATGACTTTCCATTTTTCAAACTTTATCACAAGTTACTAGACTATGGCCTCTTCCGATCATATGGGTGCTTATGTTTTCCATACTTAGGTCCTACTAGATTGGACAAATTAAGTCCTAAATCAATACCCTGCATCTTTCTGGGGTATGCTGACAGCTACAAAGGCAATCGATGCCTTGACCCTCACACAAATCAGGTGTATATCTCCAGACATGTCATCTTTAGTGAAGAGGTCTCCCTCTTTCATACACTTAACTCTTTTCCACCTACTATCCACGCGCCTAATACTTCTCAAACCCCTTCCCATTCATCTTTCTTCCCTATAGACTACTCTTCTGTATCTCCATCTCGTACTCCCTCTCTCACGCCATCACCACCATTCTCTAATCCTTTACCACGCTCTCCTAATGCTGTCGTGTCTTCTCCTTGTTCGACCCCTATCCCATTTAATATCCCGCACTATTAGCTTTCCTCGCCCCTTTCCAACTAACAACACATCTCTTTCATCATCTCCTTAGCTCCTACTATCTGCGTATCACCAACCTCCAGCAGCACCTTCTTGATCCTTCTCCATCTCACACACACTTGCCTGCCTCTTCTCTCTCATCCTCTTGCACTAACTCGTGCCATGGTCAGTCCTCCTCCCCTCCCTCTCCTTTGACTATGCCTCCCTAACCCTCTATCACATTGGATTTACCCAACCCTGTTCCTATTACTAACACGCATCAAATGGTCACCCGATCCAAAACTAACAGTTGCATTCCTAAAAAGTTTTCTTACTATATTGTGTTCCATGCACACACTGATTGGCCTGGTGAATTTGAGCCTACGTGCTTTAGCCAAGCTTATAAACATACTCACTGGCGTGCTGCAATGGCACAAGAATATAATGCTTTAATTCATAATGGAACTTGGGAATTAGTCTCAAAACCCTCTACTAGCAATATCATGAGCTGCAAATGGGTGTTTTGCATTAAGCGAAAAACAGATGGTGAACACTATAAGGCTAGACTTGTAGCAAAAAGGTTTAGTCAAGAAGAAGGTGTTAACTACATGAAGACTTTTAGTCCTGTTGTCAAACACACCATTATCCATTTCATTCTTGGTCTTGCTGTCTCTCACAATTGGGATCTTCGACAATTGGACGTAAACAATTCTTTCCTGCATGGTTTTTTAGAAAAAGATGTCTACATGGCATAACCTCCAATATTTGTTGATCCTAGGTACCCCACATACGTTTGCAAACTTAGGAAAGCGCTATATGGACTCAAGCGAGCTCCTCGCCAGTGGTTTGCTCGCTCAATTGTTTTCTCCATCATATTGGGTTTGTTTCCTCTAAAGCAGACCCCTCTCTATTTATATTTCGCAAATCAACTGTTATTTTGCTCATGCTTGTAACATTATTCTTACGGGAAATTGCTCCAAAACAATTACTTCTACCATCAATTCATTGCATACTGAATTCGCTCTCAAGGATCTTGGGAGTTTGTCCTATTTTCTTGGTGTACAGGTTCTAAAGACTTCTAATGGACTATTTCTGACCCAAAAGCAATACACCACCGACCTACTCCATCGCGAAAAGTTTTCTGAAGCAAAACCAGTTGCTTCTCCCGTAGCCCTTAATTAGCAACTATCTCAACATGATAGGGACCCGTACCCAGATCCTTCTCACTTTCGCAGTGTGGTTGGGGGCCTACAGTATCTCACTTTGACTCGTCCAAACATCACCTTGGCTGTCAATAAGTCTATCAATTCATGCACAATCCGACAAATACTTATTGGACTGCAGTCAAACGCATATTGCAGTATCTCAATGCAACAAGACATCTTGGCCTTTATCTCCGGCACTTTACCACTTATGACATCCATGCCTACTCTGACTCTAATTGGGCAGGCTCCTCGGACGACAGACGCAGCACCAGCGGCTATTGCATATTCTTAGGTCCTAATTTTATCTCCTGGTTTGCAAAGAAACAGAGTACCACTGCTCGTTCTAGCACGGAAGCTGAGTATAGGGCAGTTGCCTACACTACCTCTGAAATTTGTTGGCTTGTGTCTCTGTTAACTGAACTTGGATTCCCTCCTTCACGACCACCCATTCTTTGCTGTGACAATATTGATGCACCTACCTCATTGCCAATCCTGTATTCCATGCTCGCACCAAGTATATCGAGATAGATGTGCATTTTGTTCGTGAAAAGGTCGCTCCTAAACAATTGCAAGTTAGCTTCATTTCCTCGGTTGATCAACTTGCTAATGTTTTTACCAAAGGTCTGTCTGTTGCACGGTTCCAAAAAGCTACGGGCCAAACTCGCCATAAAAGATCTGGCTTCGCTTGCGGGAGTATGATAAAAATTGGCAATGATTGATTTCTTTCCATGGTTGTAAAATAATTATTTGATTATTTCCCTCCTCTTGTTTCCTCAATTATGCTTAATCTCAGCAATCATAACGATTGTAAACTCCTTTATAAGGAGTGCTGTACTACACAGAAAATTCATCAAGCAATATTCAACGTTATTTTCTTTCAGACACCTTTTACATTTTCTAATTCACATGTTTAGATTCTTATGAATAACAACTATATATATATATATATATATATATATAGGTACACACACATACATATACCTACAAAAATATAAATTTTAAAACTAATATAAATTAATAAAAGATACTGAATGGTTAGAACAATATAATTTGATAATGAAAGTCTGATTGTAAAATATGACTTGTTTTACTCCAAATTTTTTCACAGCGCCCTTGGTTTGCCAGTCTATGCTGGTTGGCAAAATTAGACCTGTCCAACGTGAAATTAGTCTGCCGATGATCATGTGAATGCCGATTATGCTTTCGATAACCGAAGTACTTCGATCCGCTAGCATAAACGTTTTTACTTCAAATTTTTTCTAAAGAGAGAATGCCAGTTTCTTTTTTCCAATGTGTTTTAGTTGAAGTTTTGAACTCTTTTACGAGATTTCCTTTATTCGTTTTTCATTTTTTGGTTTCGTGATATTTGGTTTTGTCAAACAATACTTTAAGCGTACATATCTTTTCTTTTTATTTCTACTTGACCTATTCAACTATATTTTATTGCCTTAATTATTCCTTCTTTTTTTTTTTTGGTTTTATATTTTTCAAAGATTGGTCCATTACAGAAAAGTTATACATTAGTTAGGACCAATTTTATTTTGATACATCTAAATATGTGAGAGAAAAGATAGATTTTAAAGTGAATTTATATATTTTTTCTCTAATTTTCTGGATAACGGAAATCTTATATATACAATATTAAGTTGCTTTTTTATGTTCTGAAAGATTTTAACTCATTGTTGACTAGTATAATTTTTTTTTTTTTTTTGGGCATGAAAGCAGGGCTTAGCCCCTGATATTATTGCATTAAAACAACAATATAAAGAGTCTTACACCATCGCCATAACAAACAATCATGACATTCTAATCGAATCCTTTCACGGCCTTTTTCCCTCTTCTATTCAAAATTCACATAAAAGCAATCCTACATGACATTTTCTTTATTATTTCATCTTGGATGACATTCTAATTGAATCCTTTCATGGCTTTTTTCCATTTTCTATTCATAATTCAGGTGAAAGCGATTCTTGAATATCTTCAAATCGTAAATCCCGTAACAAATTTTAGATTTTCCAAACCCCAAAAAGATATCAACATATACATATATACACACCCATGCATATATCTATCTATGCATGAAAGCCTTACTTCAACTCATCCAAAGCTTTTAGGATTTTGATATCTATCCTTATACAATAAATCTCACTTCTCACATATAATAAAAATTTCACACATTAACATTTTCAGCAGAATTTCACAGGACTTAGAAGATGAATCTTCCTCTATATCAAGCACATAAAAATTAATAGAAAAGGCCAAATCATTTACTCACACTAAAACATCTTCTAAGATACCTTTAGGATAAACTAAAGACCTATCAGTTAATTGCATAACGACTCCTATTTCTTTCAAATGTCCTACTTTCAAGGGTCCTTCATTCAAAGCAGAATAAATGGACTTGGTCATGACATTAATGGACGCCCCAAAATCACACATAGCTTTCTTAATACTTAGGGAGCGAGCCTATTTGACAAGAAATAGCAAACATACCTTGTTCCTTGCACTTTGGTGGCAAATCCTCTTTAAACATAGTGGAGACATTCTTATAGTAACATATATAATTGGATATATTAAAACTATAGAGTTTTTACATTTTACTAAATAATTATTAAAACAATTATACACTACAGAATTAATAAAATAATGATGATATATAAAGAGGGGGCATAATATTAATTAAATTAAAATATTTAGTACAGAATAGGAATTGAATAAATGATGAAAAACAAAAAGTGACCTAAGAATGGGCATATTTAATTGATAAATAATTATGAAAAGCTTGTCATATAGGGTGCCACTTGGTAGTACGAAATTACAGCTTATTTTCTTTTATTATATAAAATATATCACATCATGCATTAGCTATACTGACTAGAAGTTGGGGAATTTTTGCAATTCATGTGGTTGATAATGAGAAAAGGTTCAATCAAATATTTGAAGAGTTGCTGCATAGCATCTGGTTTACAGACAAAAGAATACTTTAAAAGAGATTAATAAAAGATCTGCATTTACATGTGACTCAGAATGGATGTAAAATTCTTCTTTTTAAGGGCAAAGATTTAAAAATGTGCCTGCACATATTTTGACTTATGAAAATGAAAAAACACAAATATATTGTTGAAGATTTCTCCTATGATTTTAAAAATGATGCAAATTTCTCCCTCTAATTTGAAATAAAGTACAAATACCCCGCTTGTATGGTGAAAATAAAAATATATATATATCTCCTAGATTATGTAAATTTATTTATTTGTATGCATTCATAAATTATTGTTGAATATAACTGTATTGGTTAATAATGAATCATTTAAATTAAAAAATTCATATAATTTAGGAGATATGTTTTTTATTCTTATTTTTCATCTAGTGGTGTATTTTCACTTTATTTACATTAGAGGGAGGAATTTGTACTATTTTTAAAATCAAATGAGAGAATTCGCACTATTTTTAAAATTAGTTGGGGGAATTTGTACCAATTTACTTGAGTTTTTTTTTCCTGTAATAAACAAGTCAAAATGCATTGTAGGGTTTTTGATTTTATTTATAAATTTGTCAAACTTGCTTATATGTAGAAAAGTGTAAGTTACATTTTTGGTAACTTCTTTACTTGTAAGCATAAAAAACTACTTGTAGACATAGATTACTTATAATAATTATGTAGATTAAAACAAACCCAAATAGGCTCTATATATTAACTCAATGATTTGCAGTTGGTGGTTTATAGCATATACTTCACTATACTACTTAGTGGTAAGGGTATATTGTTTAGGTTAAATCTTTTTTAGGTAAATCGATTAATAATATTACGGAATCCATATACCTTGTCGTTGTACTTAATTGCTGCAAATGTACGGATCCTAATCATAAATTAACTGAGTGTAAAAAAAATAATAGCAAAGAAGGGAAAATTTTGTTGACAAAGAATGTTGATCAAGAAGACGAAGAAGAAGAAGAAGAGCCTATTTATGATGAAAGTTGTGAAGATGATGAAGTTGATATGGTATTTAGAGATGTTGGTGAGTCTCTCATAATCCGAAAAAGCCTTATCATTTTGAAACAAGACTTTATAGATGATTGGTTACGCACTAACATTTTTTCGCACTACTTGTACCATTGGTAGAAATGTGTGTAAGCTTATCATTGATAGTAGAAGTTGTGAAAATATTATATCTGAAGAGGTTGTTTCGAAGTAAATTTGCCAGTAGAGCCACAACCTCTACCTTACAAGCTTGCATGGTTCAAAAAAGAGAGTGAGGTACTTGTTACTAAATATCTCATTTCTTTTTCAAGTACTAATAAATAATTTGATAAGGTCCTTTGTGATGTTGTGACTATGGATGTGTGTCACATATTATTAGTAAACCTTGACAATATGATCGTAATTTGAAACATGATGGTAGGAAAAATACTTATATGTCATATAAAAATAATAAGAAAATTATTTTAGTTCATACTAAAGATGAGAGTGCACCAAAATAAAAGAAATCAGATTTTGTTAAATTTTTTTCTATGACCAAATTCACTGAAGAGTTGGAGGAATTTGGAATTGCTTTCACTTTGATTTGAAAGGAAATATTATCCTCTAGTGCTATACCTGATGAGGTGTAACCTATTCTTGATGACTTTAGTGATGTGATGCCTGATGAACTACCACCAGGATTACCTCGAATGTAAGATGTGCAACACTATATTGACTTGATACCAGGTGTAAGTTTGCCGAATAAAGCTGACTATCAAATGAGTCCAAAACAATAAGAAGAATTGAACAGAGAAATGAGTGAACTCTTAAATAGAGGTTATATTCACGAAAGTATGAGTCCTTGTGCAATTCCAGCATTGTTAGTTCCAAAGAAAGATGAAAGTTGGTGCATGTGCGATGATAGTAAAGCAACTAATAAGATCACAGTCAAGCGATGACGAAGACAACAGCGACGACGATGTGTTGTGTTTGAAGTTAGAGTCTATGTGTGGGCTATTTGACACGTGATTGTTCCCCTGTTAGAGAATAAAACAAGCTTAGTGCTCGAAAGATTGGACCTTGTAAGATCGTTGAGAAAATAAATGATAATACTTATCGCTTGGAACTTCCTAATCATGTCACTACTTTAGAAATTTTCAATGTCAAGCATCTTATTCCGTATCACAAAGATTTGGTCGATGATGGTGGTGAGAACTCGAGGATAAGTTCTTTTCGCGCCTGGGGAGATTGGAACATCCCAAAATTTTATTATTTTAGTTAGTAATTAAAATTGGTTAGGGTTTGGGATTTGTTATTTGTTATTTGAGTCCTAGTTATATTAAAATTAGTTTATTAGCTATTTTGATAGGGAAATGATTGATAGAACCAAATCTTATTTAGTTTTGGATTCCTAAAATAGCTTATATATAGGAGTAAAAGGTTTTATTAAAAGGGAACCTTTTCCAAAAATTATTCATTAATATTTTTATTTCCTCTTTTAGAGTTTATTATCTATGAGATTTTCTTGGCAAATTTCAGGTTCTCTTCCTTTCTTGTTATGTCTCCAAATATCCACTACGTTACGTGCCAACTATATAACTTTTTTTTTCTGGCCCTAATTTGTTTTATCTACTTTATTTGATTTTTCATCAACCTTTTCGTTTTATATATCACATGATTAACATCAAAACCTCCTTTCCTTTCTTTTCTTCAAATTCCCAACGCACCATAAACTCTACCAATTCCCATTCACCACAGACTCACCAGTTGGTCCAAATTTGCTGTCCATAATCTT